>JAKFHU010001953.1:30422500-40422500 GCA_023783475.1 Daubentonia madagascariensis | reverse complement strand
AGTCACAAACAAATTTCCCTGCAGTCTGGCTTTGGCCCAAGAACTACCAATTGGCAACTACTGGCCTATCATCGCGGGATGCTTTCGATATGAGAGCCTTTGGCTGTAGTTATTTGGTCAGGAGTCTTATCTGACAAGTAGGTTGTGTATTCCTTCAGGTCACAGAGTAGATCGTATCCTAATTTGTCGTCGGAATTTATCACAGTGCGGTATACATTGTAGACAAACAGTCAAATATTTGTTGAATTTGACATTTGTTGGGTGCTAGAGGAAAAAGACGTAGACCTGTATTCATATTAAACACAGGTCAAAGTGAGGTGTGTGAACTAGTAAGGCTGAGAAGCACGTGTAAGAACTTAAGGGATCATAGAGGCAGGCAGAATGACTCTTCTCAGTTAATGTCATAAGCGTTAGAGTGCAGCGGCCCATGCTGATTAGTATGGCCGATTTTAAGGAATGAAAATAGGCACTGACTCTGGTTCCTCATATGGCTATGTGTATATTACATGTGTATTATCTCTTCTTTTGAGTTACCTGTAGGCCTCTCTCATTTGCATAGATAGTGGTCTATGTAACATTCTCAAAAATCAAAATAATTGTGATTCATTTCTGACTTTGTGAAATATAACTGACCAAAAGCTTACAAAATGAGCTGTATGTATAGTGTTGAGATTCGAATACTTTTTCACTTGATGATTTACAGAAAGCGTTTCTTTGCCAAGCCTCATTTGAGGGAATATGTAGCTGCCCAGCTTACTGAAGAAGGGGATGGCAGCAAGTACAGAAGCTTCTCTTGAGTGGGACTCCTTGGTTAGGATACCAGAGGAACGATTCTAGTTCATGATGCAATTTTAGCATTCTTGATTTAAGCCTTTAATGTGTATTATCAGATTGTTCAGTTGGGGTTTTTGGTTAACAGGGGAAAACATCACAATAGGAAAAAAGATAAGAATATCTGATATTCTTGCATTTTTAAAAAATCTCTTATTCTCATAAAACGACATGGGAACATAATGTGGTGATTTCATTGGAACTTGATGTGTACTACATGTAATTCCTCAGAAAGTAAAAATGCAGCAGAAACAGCCTTAAAAGCTTAAAGGATTAAATAACTTTAACACGCCGCATGTTCTTCCTCACTCGCACCCATTGAAATCTTGAAAGGGCCAAGTTAGTCCTGAGCAGACGATTCCCTTCCCGAGTGGCAAACAGCACATGTTTGGAGGCTGGGAAGGAGATGGATGACTGGAGCCTGCAGTTCCCAGGCCAGACCTGGGCGCCCCACTGGTGTTCAGGAGCTGGGTCACTGGATTGCCTCACACATTTCTTTCCAGCCATATTATTCAGTTTAGCAAACATCTGAAAGCTTAAAAATGCAAAATACTGTGACGTTCAGGAGTCCAGACGCGGTTGAGTAATGGGAAATAGGCTAGCCTGGAAACCAAACTGAATACGAAAACCTCATTCCTCGGGGAATACTTGTGCAGATTTAGGACCAATTCCTTCCACTTTGAATTATTATTCTGTTAATGTTGAAAAATGGAGCCGTGCGCTGGGCCACTCTTCACAGTGAGAGATTACAGTCAGTGGTCTATGAGCAGTGCTTGCTTGTGGGGGTGAAGTGCTAATTATGTTGTCTAATGAAGTGGGGTTATTTCCTCACCACAGCTTACTCAAAAGTAAACGGAACTTTTTATCCCTCAACTTCCAGGGAGTCAATGAATTATTGTTTGCCAGCTTTGAATAGCGTGTGCCAAGTTCGTAATATGTGGTTCTGGTTGTAATCCAGGAAGGTGCTGGTCAGATTATGTAAAGCCTACAGAATTACACTCAGAGGGCAGTTTTTAATAAGAGTGCCTTCCTAGTGACTTCAGTTTTCAAAGGCTCTGTCCCCTTTCCCCTGTTGGGATGGTTTAGAACTTTGTGTGCTTAAAAGACTTGGGTTAATATCAGTGTCCAACCCCCACCACGTTTGTCAACAAAGCTCTTGAATTATTGGGAAACTCAGATTTATTTTTAAAATCCAAGTGTCTTCTGTAGGTGCCATTTCACTTGAAATATTTATGGATTATTTCATGATTTAGAGATATTTGTTGATTACTTGATAGAAATGTCCTCTTTCTGCATTGTGCAGTTTGGTAGCCGCTGGCCCCCTGTGGCTATTGAATACTTGAAATATGGCTAGTGTGACCAAGGAACTAAATTGTTAATTTTATGTTATTTTAATTTAGTTTAAATATAAATGTAAATAGCCACATGGCTAGTGGCTACCAAATTGGACAGCACAGGTTTAGATAGTGGTGGGGATTTCTCAGCTATTGAAAGACTTTAGTTTTCTGAATTCTTTGGGGCTGGGGTAGAAGGTCTTGTCAGAAAACGTGCTCCACAAGCAGACAGTCGTCTCACACTGTTAAACAGTTTGCTTTTCAGACATGCCTGGATAAAACTTGTGCTGCTTCTCTGCAGAGGTGCCTCTTGTGTGTTCTGCAAACAGTGGGCTGTACGGTCATCTTTCAGCAGATTAGCTGAAAGAATATCTATGGCTGGGCTCAATTGTTCAAAGATATGCGCACCCTTTGTGCAAGAACAGGGAAAATTTGTGTTATGACAATGGCTGACAGAATGTTTAATGAAAGCTGCAATTGGCAGTAACTAAATTCCCTGAGGTTTCTTTCCTCTCTTCTTTGCTACTGAAAGGTACAGAAATGCTTTTGACAGCATCTGTCCTGCTGACAGATGAATTGTTTTGACAGGAGAATCTAAGACCTTCAACTGGAGACACATTCAGATGTCAGGCCTGGTAAGGGGCGATCGTGTTCATAGAAATAAGTGAGATGCTTTAGATGTGTGTGCATGTCAGCTGCCACCTGAAAGGCCTCATGAAAGGTTTTCACTGATTAACCCTTTGATTGTTCTTGGGATCTGAGATGAGAATTCATAGCCCTTTCTTGGGCTAAGATTTCCTTAATCATTGAGAAATAAGTGTTGTCAGTGAGCATAGCTGTCAAAGGGTTAAAAAAAACACTTTGTTTAAACATTTTTAAAAATTTGGAAAAAAATACACCAATGTTAATAGGTGCATTGTTCACAATAGCCAAAAGTAGAAACAACCCAAATGTCTGTTGACAGATAGATGGATACACAAAATGTAGTATACACATACAATGGAATATTATTCAGCCTTAAAAAGAAATGAAATTCTGACACATATGACAGCATGGATAAACTTGAAGACATCATGTTAAGTGAAATAAGCCAGTCACAGAAGGACAAATACTATATGATTCTACTTCTGTGAGTTACCTAGAGTAGTCAGATTCACAGAGACACAAGTAGAACGATGGTTGCCAGGGGCTAGGACAGAGGGGAAGGGGGAGCTAGTATTCAATGGGTACAGGGTTTCAGTTTGGGATGTTGAGAAAGTTCTGGAGATGGATGGTGATAATGGTCACACAACACTGCAAATGTACTTAATGCCACTGAACAGTACACTTAAAAATGGTTAAAATAGTAAATTTTATATTATGTATGTTTTACCACAATAAAAAAAAAGTATGCGAGGAGTTTGTCTCCCTAAAATGGGCCAACAAAAAAGTGTCTCTGAGGATTTTATTTCATGCTGTCTTTGCCAGGGAGAATATAGTAAATATTTTCCTCATTTTCTGATAAAGCAAATGACGATCAGCAGGTTGTTCCAGGCTTCAGGAACTTCTCAGACTTAAAAGCTAGAGCAGCTCTGTGTCTGCAGCAGAAACTGTTCCAAGGGATGTGAGCTTCAGTGACTGTCTTCTCTCTGTGTTGCCAACAGGTACTTCGAGAGGAGAGTTACCCTTTATAGGCAGTACCATGACACTTGTTTATTGATAGGTGGTTTTTCCAGTTCATTAAAACTCTAAAAGTCACTGCATCCAGGCTGACCCAGTGAAAACTTAAATTTTGACTTACAAGTATTTGTCTTTATTGCTACTTGTTGGCTTCCCAGTATTAGGTCCTGATACTACTTGGCTTCTTGGTAATCAAAGCTAGCTATTTAAGACCCTTATCTCAAGTAGCCTTATAGAAAAAGCGGATTTGTACAACATTTCTGACATTTGAGTAAATTTTGTCTGCTCTTTAATGGAAAGACAACCCAGAAGGTGTTGTGACCTAAAATGATTTTATTCTAAGTTGCTGAAAAATATGGACACTTGCTGGGTGGGGTTGAGGGAAGTGATCTCATTTCAGATAGTTCAAAATGGAGCCATCAGCAAATTGCGTAAGACCCGGTGAGCCCTAGCTCCACCCCTGGCCACATGTGTAACCCAGAGACAAGCTGTTCCCTTTGAACTTAATAGCCTCAAGAGTCAGTGGCCTAGATCAGAGGCGAAAACTGGCAGTCCTCAGGCCAAATGTGGCCTGCAGATATGCTTTATTTGGCTATCTGGGGTTACTTTTTTACTTTTTTTTTTTAAATAAAGAATTGAAAAGATTTCACATAAGAATTTAGATTTTGAGCTCCTCTGGAAAACTGAGAAGATTGGTCTGTACTGGCCCTTGTCTCAGGAGATGAGGAACAAACACCCCTTTAGGTAGGCAGGCAGGCACCTCTGTGTTGGCCTCGTTTGGCACAGGGCAGAGTCACCAGCTGCATTACTTGCTTGCCCTTCCAAGCTCACAGTATCTTTATACCCAGAAACAATATTTTCATTCCCCCTTTTATGATAACCTGCCCAAAATAAAAGGAAATCTTAGTCTGTCCAGTTCTTTTTCTGATGTGGGAGAATTGTCTCAATTTGTAGATTTTCTTTCCTAAGTCTAACTTAGAATTTCTATGTACCCATTAATGAAAACCCCCAAGGATAGACAAGTTCACACTTGACTTCAATATGTGGTTTAAAAAATTACCACCTTCAATCTTTATGGTCATATAATCTCCAGACAATTACTTTTAAGCAGGCTGTGTGATGAATACAGATGTACCATTAGTTTCAAGTGCAGTTTGACTTTTATTTAGATGCATGTCTTTGAGTTCACAGTGAAATGGCTATCAGCTCTGGGTTAGTATTGATTGAAATGTCTCTGGAGTAAACTTAAAAGATAGTTGCCACTTTTGTGGCACTTTAAGAGACAGACTTTAAACTCATGATTAGTACTGTTAATTGGCAGTTATGTCAGTGGACTTAATAGCTGAGATGAAAAATGTTAACTGCTTCGGCATAGACAAGGCCGGGTGGACTTTCGTGGCAGGGAGCAAGATTACAGTGCAAAATAATTTAGGGCCCATTTGGATCACATCTTTGTGGCTTCTCCTCCTGAAAGATTAGGCTGGTCTGGGTTGAGACTGTGATCAGAGAGCTGACCGAGTATTGCCCAGCTTGCTCTTTGCCTATAAAGGTGTGGCCGGGTGATGAAGTGAGGAGAGGTGTCATTCTGAACAATTGAGACAGACAGTATCATCTTGGGAAGGCTGTTCACAGGAGGCTTTCCCTGCCTGTGGTTAACACCAATGTGAATTTCCAACAACTGGCTCCTTTCTCCTGTGTGACTCTTACTCCAATTTATTCGTTGGTGGTAGGAATACTGTGTTCGTAAGTAGCCTTTTGATTCAGGATCTTACAGTGCTCACTTTCTAAAACAGTCACTTGAGCTTTGACTGTACATCTGAGCAATTTTTAGTTTTAAGTTCTTGTTTAGACCAGGGTTTCTCAACCTCTGAATACTAATATTGACATTGAGGGCTGGGTGATTCTCTGTTGTGGGGGGCTGCCCGTGCATTGTAAGATGTTTAACAGTATCCGTGGCTTTTATGCACCAGATACCAGTAACACCCCTCCCCCCAATTCATGACAACCAAAAATATCTCTAGACATTGTCAAATGTCCCCTGGCAAGCAGAATCATTCCTGGTTGAGAACTACTGGTTTAGATGATGAAGAGTCACCTCTCCCCCTTTTCCCTTTTCCTTTACTACTGCTTAATGTTGGTGCTTTAGTAAAACATTAATTTAAAAAAGATGTCATTAAGAATAGCATTGAGCTTGATATGGTGCAAAGCATTTGGACCAGGGCACTTTAATGTAGATGGAGGACTGGCTCACCTTAGAATTTCTTTAAAAGTTGTTAAGTAGTGAAGTGGTATTGATTGGAATCCATTTGGGTTTAGCCAGCCTCGGGTGATCTGGACGTAGGGTGATCTGGATCTTCACAGGATTGCTGCAGTGCCTTGTTTATGGATGCAAATGGGGAGGAGGTGTATCTGTAAATCTCAGTATCAATAGGTTACTTAAAACAATGCATGAGACAGGCAATTATGACGGGGAGAGGGTTTGATTTTTGTTGGTGGGGAAGTGGGGGAGGAGAAGATTCCTGAATCTTGGGTATGATGCCAAGTGTTGGTTCAGTTTTGTTTTTTTTCCCTCCCTTTACCAGAAACCTGAGCTACAACAAACTCTCTGAGATTGACCCTGCTGGTTTTGAGGACTTGCCGAACCTACAGGAAGTGTGAGTGCTTCCCCTAAACCTTTGGGGGGTGGAGGGATGGCGTGCCCTTCAGGAGTGTCCTCTCATCTTGCATCGTTGCTTGCTGCTCTAGATCAGCAGTCTAAACTTGTGGGAAGGAACGTTTATGGACAGGCTCTTGGCTTCTCTCTTCTTCCTAGGCAGTCCTTGAACTGTGTGTTACGATCCAGTAGGCATAGAGTTCCTGGAAGTTATGGGTACACGGTGGGTGTATAGCCAAGTCCCCAGGTTAACACACCTGGGCTGGTACTTTCTCACAGTTCCCAAAAAGGTTGAACAGCCCACTCAACAGTGGCGTAAGATGCTAGCCCACCCCTTCTGTTTCTCAGGAAACAAAAGTATAGAAGGGTGGATAATAAAGGCTTACCTTTTCCCCTGCACACACAGAGCTGCCTTTGGAGCTCTAGGCTTGCTGCTTCGTGCAGTGCCCTTTAAATCAGCCTGCAATCTCTTGTTCTTTTTTACTGTAAAGAATTCGGCTTTTGACGTGGATGTTAGGATTATCAGGAGGTTTGGCTCCTTAGTGACTTTACTAGGAATGTTCATGAAAGTCATGCATACATACTATAGAAAAATTGGCAACTATAGAAATGTGTGAAGAATGAAAATCACCAGTATTATCACCCAGGCATGACCATTGTAAGTAACACTTAGTGAAAAATATATGCCTATACCCATATCATTTTAGGATCAAGCTGTATATTATGGTTTTATATCTTTCTTGCCTGCTTATCCCTACATTTTTAAATACTTTATAATACAAACTAAAATTTTTTGAATGTCCTATTTTAATTTTTATGTAAAGCTACTATACATGTATATTCCATAAATCATTTACCCACTGCTTCTATTATTATTTTTCTTAGACATTATTAGGTAAGATTTTTACACATTTTTGTTATAAGTAACTGATAAAAGTCCTTATTTATTCTTCAATTCCATTATTGATGGCTTATCTAAAGAAAATTTAATTTCATCTGGTACAATTTGCGAAATACTTGCATTTCCTACCTCTATCTCCAAATTCTCCAAGTTGTCATATGTGACTTCTATTTTAAAAAGGTTTAGACTTCTAAAGTTAAAGGAACATCAGAGTTGGAAGGGGCCTTGGAAATACTTTGTCCAGGGTCCTCATTTTTTTGTAGGATCAATAAGCCAGTGGTGGGAGAAGGAAGTTTGAGTGGGTCACTGTGTAAGTTTGCTGATGATGCCATAGCAAATACCACAGGCTGGCTAGCTTAACACATTAACTGCCATGTGAGTTGTATTTAACTCATGCTAGTTTTGAGTCCAGGGCCTCATGAAGCATATGTAACTCACATGTCTCCTCACCTTGGGAGCCACAAGAACTGTTTTTTGAGTTGCATATAACTCATGCACAGAAAACAATAAAAAATAACAAATATTTCATTAAATTAGAAAGGATCATTTTGTTTTCAAAGTTTTTATTCTGTTTTCATAATAAGACACTGGGGCCCCAAGGAAAAAATTTTTTTTCTAGTGTGGCAGTCAATGTGTTAAACAACAGAAATTCATTTTCTCACAGCTTTAGGGGCTGGAAGTCCAAGATCAAGGTGCAGTTAGGGTTGGTTTCTTCCGAGGCCTCTCTCCTTGACTTGCAGATGGCTGTTTCTTGCTGTGTCCTCACATAGTCTCTCCTCTGGGTGCATGCATCCCTGGTGTCTCCTTTGTGTGTCCAAATTTCCTCTTATAAAGACACCATGGGGTTAGGGCCCATCTGTATGACTTCGTTTAACCATAATCACCTCTTTAAAGTCCCTGTCTCCAAATACAGTCACATTCTGAGTTACTGGGAGTTAGAGCTTCAACATATGAACTTTGGGGGAACATAGTTCAGCCTGTCATGGTCACCCAAGATGATAAACCCAGTCCCTCATGGAGCTGGTTGGGTTTATAACCCAGTGCTTTCCCCTGGTCTAAGCTGTCTTTAATTCTTGTGGTTAGAATATATTCAGATTCTGTGGGTTAAGTCTCAAAACGTAGTGATTTTTTTAAAGAACTGGACAAAATTAAAATTGGGGCATTTCCTCTGGGATCATTCAGGCTTTCATTTAACACTTATTTGAGTGCCTGCTCTGAGCTAGGCTCTGCTCTGGGTCCTGGGGGGTACAGGAGTGAATGAGACACACATACAGGGCTGAGACTAGGGAGGGGCAAGTGAGGTATCCACCTCAGGTGCAGAATTTACAGAGATGCCAAAAACTCAGCAATCAAGATAAAGGATGTTTTGATGCAATATTAAAAAAATTAAAATGAATACAAAAACACATCCATGATAAGCATGATATAAAAAGTTTAAATCAAGAAAGGATCAGTATTACTGATTCTTTTCCTTTTGCCTTGGGCTCCAGGATGGCTTGACATGGCGGTGTTGCTGATGTTATCTTGCTTTAGACTTTTGATATTTTGTTCATCATGGATTTTGTTTTGCATTCATTGTGATGTTTTTAAAATATCGCATTAACATATTCTTTGTCCTGGTTACTGAGTGTTTTGGCAGCCCCTTAAATTTTGTGTCCCTCTTGCCCAATTCTGGCCCTGCAGACAAAACTATTTCACAGAGCTTATGTTAAGTTGGGGGAGGCCACGCACTGAACAGGGAAACCAGTTAGACTTACTGGTGATAAGTGGTATAGGGGGAATAGAAGAGGGTAATATGAGAGGTTTTTTTTTTCTTTTTCTTTTTCTTTTTTAAATTTTGGAGGCATGATGAATGAAGTCAGCGTAGTCAGGAAAGTGACGATTGAAGGGGTGTGAATGACAGGGACAGGGAGTGCTACAAGGACAAGGGTCCTCAAGGAAGGAACAGGCCGAGGGCCACTGAGCTGTCGTGGGTGAGGGCAGGGGTGTGGGTGGGGCCTGGGGGCCACATTAGATTATAGGTTCAACCCTCCTTCTGTAATACTGACATCATAACACATTATCAGAATTATTATTGTTATCCATTGCACACAGGAAAGGCTCATTGAGTGTAATTTCCCTTATCTTCTGCTACTTTTTGAACCTCAGGGGTGAGGGGGCCACCCCCAAGCTGGGTGCATTGTTTAGAAACAAATCCTTGAGAGCTGACACGTTGAACCTCTTACCACTGTGACCGTCTTCTGTCTCTGGTGTCACTCCCTGTCCTGTGGGATGGATAAGACAAATTCACTGGTGTCCAGAGCAGCAGAACTTCTCACTGATAAATATCCAGGCCTTTCCCTTGGGGAATTCTATTATGTTGTGGAGACAGAAAGAGGCTGTCAGGAGTGAGGGGTGGGGAAGGACATTAAAGAGAAAACAATTGTAGCTG
Source organism: Daubentonia madagascariensis (assembly GCA_023783475.1). Classification (NCBI taxonomy): domain Eukaryota; kingdom Metazoa; phylum Chordata; class Mammalia; order Primates; family Daubentoniidae; genus Daubentonia; species Daubentonia madagascariensis. The sequence goes on along the minus strand of JAKFHU010001953.1, from coordinate 40,412,691 downwards.
ACACAACATTGCTTCAAAATTAATTGGGCTGGAGTGTTTGCCAGGGGCTGTCAGTTCTCCCAAGCCCTGCAGAGCCTTCAGAGTCTAGAGTCCTCAACAAGGCAGGAGCCACAGGCTGACAGAGCAGCAGGCGGTGGTTTAGCAGTGGTTTTATTTTGGAGGCCCCAGAACCACATAACATCGTGGGCCAGTTGGAGAAAGAAGGCAAGCCCTTCGGAGGCCCCAGGAGGACACGAGGACACTTGTGCAGCTGCTTCCAAGCCACGCGGTCTTCACTGCCCACATCCCTGAGGAAAGCCCACGAGGGAGTGCCTTCAGCCCGAGGCCTGGGCGGCAAGGCTCCTCTATTAATAAGAGGGGCTATTTATATAGTACTCTGTAAAAACTGCTCTTGGATCACATTACTGCCACCTGGCCTGCTAGTGCTTGCTGTGGGTGCTGCCATGTGCTTGCCAGGGCCACTGACCTAAAATGTTCTTCAAGGTGGTGAGGAAGCCTTGAGTGTGCCCTGCCATTGGGTATTTGTGGCTCACACTGCGCTGTGCCAGACTTCTGCTTCCCCTGTGTGTGTGTGTGTAGTGGGTATGATGGGGATATGTTTAAGGAGAGGGTAAAATAATGAAGGCTGTTCTTTTGAGGCACTGCTTTTTGGCTGTGAATTACTGCCACCTCTTAAGCATGTCCCATGTATCTGGCTATATCCTAAGATCTTAGGTTTAATTATTTCAGCTGGATCCTGCCACAATCCCTACAAAGCTGGTCTTTGTATTATTTAACATTTTTCGGAAGAGGAAACTAAGGCACAGCAAGGTTAAGTGACATGCTTAGCATTGGATTGGTAAGGGGTGGAATTGGGGTTGTATGAACCCAGGTCTGTCTGATTTTAAAGTCCTGCACTAATAATCCCTGCTTTGTTGCTCAGGAGCTGTGCCTCAGTTTCTGCTTCTTTGGTGAGGTGATAATTTAGTACCTTCTTCAAAGGGTTAGCATATCATCATTCAGTGAGATACTGCACATAGTGAATTTAGGACAGGGATTGGCATATAGTAGATGTTAAACCTTATTATTTATATTATTGTTTATAATTGTTAAATTAACTATATCCTGTATCGTTATACTAAAATAACTTTATCTGGCCGTCTCGTATAGAAGCTATGTGTCATAAAGTCTTGCCAAAACAATTATTTAGTATGCATTATTCTCAAGTAACTAAAGCATAATAAGTTATTAATTAAGTGATCCTAGACTCCAAATCTATGCTCCTTCCTGCTCCTGATGGTTTTCTACCTTTTAAGAAACAAAACCAACCAAAGTTCCAACCCCCTGCCCAAAATTGACTGTTATTAATTGCAGCTCTGTCTGTGTTTGGAAGCGACCAAAAAATAACTGCTATGTCTACCAATATTGGATTGGCTAAATAAATTATGGTTCATTCATACCAGGAGAGGACTACTCTGCAGCTGATTAAAAGAATTGTAGAGAGCTCCAAGATATATTACTGAGGGAAAAAACAGCAGTACAGAACAATTTGTATAATACACATGCATTTGTGCAAAAGAAGAACGTATGTACATCTTTAGTAGCTAGTAGCAGGAGATTCCCCTTGCAGGCACACCAGATGACTGAAGTGCAAGGAAGCTTTATTTTTCACTTGAAACTCCTGTATTCTTTTTTGAAATGTTTTGAAAATATTACTGTTTACTAATATCAACTATTCAATAAATAAATAAGGAAGGTAAGAAAAAATGCTATAACTAAAAATTACTCCTTGAGTTGGTTTTATAATATTTGTTGAGGCCAAATTTGATTAAGATAATGATGATGGTGGTGGTGATATACTGTGAAATATCCTTTATAACATTTTGCATATTGCAAAATGTAAAACTTCCTTTAACCACGCCAAATAAATGGACATTTTGGGAGAAAGTTGAGGGACCAGAAAGTCCAAGCTGACCTTATAGATTGAGTTGGGAAAGTTCTCATCTCCAGGTTCTGCCCTGGGGTCAGACAACCCATGCACCTTACTTATGCCTTTTCCAGCTCCAGTGTCTGGCAAAGATTCATGGCCTGGTGTATCTGAGGCACTTCTTAATCCTGAATCATCAAGACAAAGTTCAGTTATAGAAGCCAGACATTTCAGAAAGATTTTTAAGGCCTTGGATAGAAGTAAATTTTGGAGGGGGACATGGGAGGGAAGTAAATTGGGGAGGTGTGAGGGATGGAAGACTGCACAGCCCTGGACATTCAAAAAATTTCATCATACACAGTCTTTAATTCCTAAAATTTCCTTATTCATGTAGACTCTGCTAAACTTCCTGAGTGCCTTTTCCCTCAGAGCTCTAGCTGTGCTATTTTTGACCGGTCTCTCTTGTAGTCTGGCAAGAAGTTTATTGCATCTCACAGCGAGTTGGGCCTCTACTGCCTTCTGAGGATAGCGTTCTCTTTTCAACAGGGGATAGAGGGAACAAAGCAGCAGCCAGTAGTGGTGGAGTGAACAGACTTATATTTAACCGGTAGTTCTTTTTTAAGTAGAAATGATCTAGAAGTAAGCTCACTGTGCAGTGCCTCTCCTTTGGGCTCCAACTGTCCTCTTCATAAATCAGGCAGCCCTGTTGAGATTAGAGCCTGCTATTTCTGACTGAGCCTGTTGACTTGGGGCTGCTCATCTAGACATACAGCGCCCTGTTAATCTTCACTGGTCCACTGCCCCTGTATACTCCACTTCCAGCAGTTCTGTCAAGATTTGAAATATTATTATGCCCCTTTTCCGTGTTCATTTATTTCTGTGAAATTGGGTAGAGCAGTTTGTCATATGTACAGTAGGGCTGACCTGAAACCAAGCTCGTCAGCCAAAGTCCCCCTGCAGAGAAGTCCGTATTCTTTGTTTCAGGTTTAAAATCAAGTCAGATCATAAGCGGGCTGAAAAACAACTACGATGTTACCTAAGGGATTATGAGCTTTCTGGCTTGCCCTGTGCTTGCTGGTCTTTTAGTTGTTGCTGTCCTCTGATTTTCAGTCATACATTGTTTAGCTCTTGGCTCTGTCCTCCCTATTTGTGTGTCTCTTGTAATAATAAGTGCATCAATGGGTACTATGAAAATTTGTTAGTAGAAATTAAGACTGATAGGGGTTTTTCAGTATCCCTGCACCCCGATGGGAAATGGATCACAGCAGGGTTGGGGAGATAAAAGGTGAAGCAGAAACTATCTGATTTAGGGGGCAGTCAGATAAGAGGCTGTTAACGTAATTAATTGTCTATTTCAACACACAAACAAGGGCCCTTTAAGTGGAGAAAGGATTTGCCACATGATAGGGATCTGCTTTCTCTCTGCCAGATGCTTTGGTCATGAAGCTATTGAAACAGGCATTCTGTGTCCCACAGCCCACTAATTGCCAAGCTTCATCCCTAACTGGCTCTGGCACTAAAGAAAGCAAATGGGATATTCAAGGCCCTTTCCTTTCCTTTTTCCCCCTTCTCCTATTCATTTCTATAAAAGATGGCAGACAACCAGATTATTCTGTTCAAGCAAATGCTAGCTGTATGCTTGTGTGAATACAGCTGTCATTTCAGTGGCCTTGTCTTCAAACAGTAACAAGATGCTCTGTGTAAGACATACCTCCCTTAAAGAATTGAGAATAAGAGAACCCAGTTTTACACCCTTGACTTTGCATCTCAGATATAATTTCTTTCTGGTCCATCACCCGGCAGAAAGCTTGAACACTGTGCTTTGGCTTTCTAAAAGATTTTTAGGCTCACTTTGCAAGTCTGATTTTGGATTCTCTTTCCAGATTTAGAAATACATGTCCATGTAAGGAGGCCAGACTGCACAGCCTCTGGGGGCAGACCAGGCGAGCTGTGTTTTGGTTCATGGGCTTTCCCTTCCATTAAGAGATATTAACTATGGAAATACAGATTTAGAATGTTTGAGCAGGAAGGAAGCTTGGAGAGCAAATCTTATCTGCAGAGAATTTTCAAAATATCTATGTGCAAAAGTGTGCGTGTATGTGTTCGTTTTCCTGGAAGACAAGACCGGAGCTTTCATCAGAGCCCAAAGAAGCTGGAACCTCAAATGGATGAGAGTCTCTGAGTCCAGCTCCCTTGTCATTTCACAGATTAGGTATTGAAACTGGCCCCATGTGGCACAAGCCCCTCAGAACTCCATGCAAGCCAGGGAGTGAGTCTCTGGCCCTCTTTCCGGGCATGGTGCCCTCTGGCAAGGGCAGCTTTCAGCCCACTGGGAACACTCTTATCAGTGGTCTTGGGGGCGCTTTTGTCTTGAACCTGCATCTTGGTCTTCTCTCACGGTTGCTTGTCTGTTCGTATTGATTTCTGAGCTCCCTGGGAAGCTGGTGGGAGACAGGAGACGTTTCCCCTTAGTGTTTATTTCTAACCATGGGTGTGATAAATGGTTATTTTTTGTGACCTGACTTCTCTCCCTTTAAAAACTCCTAAATTCTTTTTTGTTGTTGTTGAGGCAGAATCCTCACTCTGTCGCCCTGGGTAGAGTGTAGTGGTGTCGTCATAGCTCACTGCAACCTCCAACTCCTGGGCTCAAGTGATCCTCCTGCCTCAGCCTCCTGAGTAGCTGGGACCACAGGTGCACGCCACAACGCCCAGCTGATTTTTTATTCCTATTTTTGGTAGAGATGAGGTCTCACTCTTGCTCAGGCTGGTTTCGAACTCCTGAGCTCAAGCAAATCCACCTGCCTCGGCCTCCCAGAGTGCTAGGATTATAGCCGTGAGCCACCTCTCCTGGCCAAAAACTCCTAAATTCTTTATCTTTTATCCAACCTTGGAATATAGTCTTATTATGGCTAACTCAGCAGTGTTTTTTGATTTTCCTTGTATGTGTATGATTTCAGAATACTAATTTAATGCTTTAAATGACTAATTTCTTTTTGTTGTTGTTATTACAGGTACCTCAGTAATAACGAGTTGACAGCCATCCCATCCCTGGGTGCTGCTTCGTCACATGTCATCTCTCTCTTTCTGTAAGTTGGTGCCATTTGGGCAACCCTGGGCTATGTAGGGAGGCTGTGGTGGGATCTTGCTGACACATGGTGGTGGCAGAACTTGAGTTCACATGCTCACTGGTAAAGAATGGCCTTTCTTCTTGTTCCCCTAGTGATCATGACAAATACCTTGCTTGCTGTTTTGGGGTTTGCAGAATTAAAAGGTGGAAGTTTTGCTTCGTCTCTGATTTGGGAGGAAATAAGTCTTTTTCAATACCCAAAAGTACATGGAACTAGATTTCTTGCTGCTAGTGGTTAAGCTGCAATTTTGGTGAATAAACTGGAGTTAAAGGAAGCTGTGTGAGTTATAAGACAGCATGCTCATCTTTGTGCCACTGAATTTGGTAATGTGACTTCGTTTTACTTTTATGGCTTTAAAAAGAGAAAGTGCCCCCAGACCTCTGAAATCAACATAAAAGTAAGGAATTAGTTGTCATGGTCAAGTGTTAGACAAAATGCAACATGTTTATTATTATACACTACACGCTGGAAATGAAAAAGAGTGTAAAGGGCCTTAACTGAAAAAGAAAGGAAGGAAAACATAGTGATGTTATCATTTGAGCTGCTGAAAGCCTTTGCTAGACCACAGAGCGCTGGCCTTCCCCCCATTTCTTTAGCAGTCAGGTGGAGGTGTGTGCTTGTTTTAAACTCACCCAGAGGTCTTTCCAGATAAACCAGCTATGAGTCCAACCATTTTCTCAGGCAGATTTTATTGGCACCTTCCCTAGCAGAGCACCTCCCTCTTCACGCTGAATTTCCTGTTTTCACTCCGGCCTTGCATATTTTTATTTTACTTTGATTTGGGGGGTTTTCTAATTCGTTTGCTCACCTGTATGTATCTTTTCTTGAAACCAAGGCTCAGCAGGCTGAGCAGAGGGACTTGGCAGGAAGGTGCTATTAATAAGATAGCTGGTGTAGCTTGCAGATCCCAGATTTTTGCTGGCAACAGGCCCTGTGTTCAGGAGCTGCTATGCCCCCATGAAACATGGTCTGGAGCTTAACCCTTTTCACGGCATTGTGGGGTTGCAGGGGAGCCTGGGGGGTTAAAATTGTGGCTCACTGTCTGTGTCCTACACAGATTACTTAATCTTTCAGAATCTTGTTTCCCTCGTGTACAAAATGTGTTCTTGACCCATTTTATACACAGGGAGAGTGAGGCCAAGGTGAGTGTAATGTATGTGAAGCTCCTGGCATCGTGTGGGACACCTAGTATGTGTTTGACAAATGGTGGCTACTGCTTCTGGCTGGTGGCTAGTTGTCACATAGCTCCTTGGGCCTTGGCAAGATCTCACCTTTAGGGCTATAGGATTTGTGAGTCAGTCCTTGTTCCTGTGAAGTGCTGGAATAAAGGTTGGGCCCTTTGTTCCCTTGATGGATAGGCAGAGGTCTGACTTTTTTTTTTTTTGTACTCACTTGGCCTGTGTGCCCACCTGGAAGGTGTTTAATTGTTGGCTAAATTAAATGAGTTAACCTTATGTGAGGCTAATCAAGGATGTGATAACCCCTTTTGTGTTCATAAAGCAAAGCACTTGAAGATGCTTGTAACTCCTTGCTGCTTAAGGTACAGGCCGTGGACTACCAGGGTGGTATCAGCTCTGAGCCTGTTAGAAGTGTAGAATCTCAGGCCTCATCCCCGCCCTGCTGGATCAGAAGCTTCATTTAACAAAGTCCCTGGCTATTTGTCCACATGTAAGGTTTAAGAAATGCTGATTTGACTCCTCTTTTTCCTCACTTGGTGAGGAAGCGAAGACCACAGAGAATATCTTTGTGTTACTAGAGGAGAAACTGAGGCGCCCTCAAGGTCTTCTAAGTTGTAAAGGTGAGAGGGAGGAACTGAGACTGGACACAAATGCCCATGCATTGCTCCTTTATCTACCCCATACACTCAGGCAGGAACACGGCAGGTGACTCTGAACAACACTGTGCCAGAGGCAGGCAGGGCCCCCAGCTTGTCCCATGGGCCTGTGGTACTTTGAATCACGCCTTGCTCTGCCAACTAAAAATACATTTCTGTTCCTTGGCCCAAGTGCCAAGAGAAGTGGGGCTGGTTGGCCTTGTTCCTGCTATTCCATTAGACAGCGTTGAAATATGTAAAGCAAGAGAAAGAAAAGACTCCCTCCCTGTTTTGATTCAGTTTGGAAAATGCAGGTTAGTATTGGCAGCCTCTTTGGCCTAAAGTTGGTCTCCATCTGACTTGGTCAATGATTTCTCTGAAACTACAGAAACTGAAGGGTCTTTATCTTGGTTTTCTCTGAGGTGGCTATGTTCCCTGTTCCTAGACTAGGATGCCTGGATTTAGTGCCTGCAAAAGTTAGGTTAGCTGTGTGATGTCTGGGTAGCAGGACTATTGATAATTTTGCTATCCTTCACGCCGCCCTTTCTGTATTTCCCAAGTGGACTGCGCAAAAGACAAGGGAGAAAATTATGGAGCAGGCAGCTAGATGAGCATCACTTTATAGCCAAAGGACCACCTTTCCCATCCTGACTGACGAAGGCGGAGGACTTAGCATCTCCATCCACACCATGCTTCCACTTGTCCAGGCTTTGAAGAGCATGTTTTGCTGATGTGTCCATTACTTTGCAGAACTACTGAATTAAAAGGTGTCATGTGTTCTGTAAATACTTAGTAGGTCCCTCTGTGCCCCTACAGTTGAGCCCAGAGGCCATCCCGAGGTGATGCAGAAGGCCCAACATGTTGTCTGAAAATGTGGTAGTTAATAGAGTCTTATAGTCCTTAATCTCCAAATTTTTATTCCTCTTTTTGGGACAGGTGGAGCATCAGAAAAATAATCAAAATGTGCAAAGGGAATAGAGCAGGTGTCTGCTGAGACCATGTGAGTTAGAGGAGATAGAATAACTTTCTCAGGACAAGTTTATAGGCGGGTGCATTGGAAAAGTGGGCCCAGGTGTATGTCCTGTTCTGTCTTGGGTGCAGTTGTGACCTGGGATAAGTTGCTTTTTTTTCATTTGTTGAAACAGATGGTCGAAGAACCCTCGCACCTTTTGTATTCCTTCTGTGACCTGGAATTCCAGAGTAGGGGTAGTAATGTCACAGAAGACATAGTTACCCCTCTGTCCAGTAACCACCACTGCTGCTTTATATCTTTTAACACAGCAGTCCCCAACAATTTTGGCACCAGGGACTGGTTTCATGGATGGGGTAGGGGGTGGGGGGATGGTTTCGGGATGATTCAAGTGCATTACATTTATTGTGCAGTCAAACCTCTCTGCTAATGATAATCTGTATTTGCAGCCGCTCCCCAGCACTAGCATCACTGCCTCAGCTCCATGTCAGATCATCAGGTGTTAGATTTTCATAAGAAGTGCGCAACCTCGATCCCTCGCGTGCACGGTTTACAGTAGGGTTCAAGCTCCTATGAGAATCTAATGCCACTTCTGATCAGACAGGAGGCGGAGCTTATGTGGTGTTGTGAATGATGGGGAGCGGCTGTAAATACAGATGAAGCTTCTCTTGCTTGGCCACCACTCACCTCCTGCTCTGAGGCCCGGTTCCTAACAGGCCACAGACTGGTACTGGTCCTCAGCCCAGGGGTTAGGGACTGCAGTTTTAACTGAATTAATCTGTGATTTTCAGCTCGGACACCTGTGATCATGGACTTGTGCCTCTGGAATTTGGCTCTTTATCCCTGTTTCTTTTGCTTACATGGGAGCACCCTGACTTCCCAGATGTCAGAGCCCTCCTCAGCTGGGCACCACTGTTGGGAGGGCCTCATGGGAAGAGTCTTTGTGCCTGGCTTTAGTATCAGGGCTTCAAAAGGGAGTTCCAGAGTTTTGGGAACTGGAGTCATGCAGCAAAATTTCAATTGGTTAATACTTTCTGATTAAAGGAATCAAATTCAATTAAAGTATTTGTCAAATGACAGATTTATTTGCATCGCATTCTGAGGGTAATGCCAAAGCCATTTGTCCTTAATAACAGAAAGCATAAAACTCAGGGAAAGCTAGCTTTTAATAAGATTGGGTTGCAGTGAGGGAGCTAATTTCATAAAATAGTTCTCAGAAAAAGAAACAGACTTTTGTTAAATAGGGGCAGATTCTGCCAGTAGATTTTTACATTGAGATTCGAAGTCCAGGAAACTCAAGTTACGATTCCCACAGCAACAGTAATTTTGTCTGATGCATACGCGACATTTCTGTTGAAGAAAAATTTCCGCTTTTCCTGTGGCATTACTGCACTTGTATCATTGAGAAGATTGGTTACAGTGGAAACGGTTGGACTTTTTCAGTCCTAGGAGTAAAAACGCTTGCTGTAGAATTGGCTTTAGCTGTCTGTCTCCTGTACACAGGCTGCAGCATGTTTCCCACATGGCCCTTGGCTCTGTCCACCTAACTTCTTTTCCAGTTGGGATATTTTAAACCTTATCCCTTAGCCATGCCTTGTTGTTTGCTATCCCCCAGCCTGTGTCCTTGGTCAAGTGGGAGATCTAGGCAAAAATTAGGTGCACTTAATTACTTGTGACTTTGTAATATTGCAGTTAAAATTCCTTAGGTTTATCTTGAATTCGAAAACACATCGAAATACCTTTTACTTCTAATCTTGAAAAAAAGTTTTTAGAAAGTATTTCTTTTATTGAGATAAAATTAACATACCATAAACCACCATTTTAACCATTTTAAATCGTTCAGTTCAGCCGCTTTTAATACAGTCTCAGTATTGGGCAACCATCTCCACTGTATAATTCCACAACATTTCCATCACCCCGCAAAGGAAGGCCATACCCCTTAAGCAGTCACTTCACATTTGCCCTCACTCCAGCCCCTGGCAACTACTTACCCAAAAACTAATTCTTTTTTTTTTTTTTTGGGGGAAAGTATTTTTCTCTCATGTTAACAAATGTAGTTGGGAGACTTAGAATATGAGTAACTTAAATGAAAATGTCTGAGGTGATTTTAACTACTATATTTTGCTGCGAGTGCTTAACTGAAAAAAAGGTGAATAAATAAAAGGGATGGGATATTTAACTCTATTTTAAGTTCTGGAGAATAAAACCTGGAAGGAGAGAAAGGTAGTGTCCTGTCTACAACCCCACCCGGGGCGAGGGAAGAGTGGAAGGAGGCCTGGGTGGCGTTGGAGGGATCAGAGGCAGTGGAGGCCTTAAGCCCTCTTCTTGGCTGGGTGTGCTGGAGAAGTAAGATCAATAGGGACATTTAACTCTCGGACCACCTCGCAAAGCCTCTGGAAAAAAGAGGGTGAAATCAATCTTCTTTACAGGCTCATTAATGCAAAGATCAATTCACATTAAAGCGTAATTAAAGAGTGAACCTTAGAGGGGAGGCAGCCGCGATCTGCTGCCACTCAGGGCTGGGGAGGATAATGAGAGGCCCTCACAGGGCCGGAGCTGGAAGCAAGGGAGGAAGGAACCTGGAATTCAACCTCAGAAAATTGGGTTCGGCTTCAGGACCTGAGCTAAGGCTGTTAATAATGCAGGTTGAAGCACCGGTGATATTATACTGAGTAACAAATAGTGGGCTTGCGTTCCTGAAACTGTGTGCATGGGGGGAGTGAGGGGGATTTATTCTCCATCCGAGGCATCTTTCCTTTCTCTTCACTACCTGCCTTTAAAACTTTGTCCAAATTGCATCACCTGAAAGAAGGTCATCCTTTGCAGACATAATAAAGAATTGCTGTGAAAGTCCTCTTTTGCACATGATGTTTATCCCTGGAGATATGAAATAATAGTTTGTCTTTAAAAGTTGAATGGTAATCTCGGATGGTGGAGCTCTTTGTGTATTTATTCATAGCCGAATCTGCGGGCGTTACAGGTGTATGTACAGTTGAGGCGGATGTAGCAATTTTCCCTAGATCAAGGATCACCCCGACCTCCCTGTGGGGGAATTATCTGCTGGACCATCCACCAATCATCAGATTAAGAGTGGACCTAATCAAGTGTGTTAGAAAATATGGAAACTGGCAGACGTGTCCCCATTCTACTTTGGAGAGGCTTCCCCTACGCAGGAACCTCATTTAGCCTTACTGTTGAAGGAAGGCCAGTCTGTTGGGTGTCAGTGTGAAAGTAAATGTTACCTGGGCTGTTGGTGTTTTATTTGCTCTGGCTTAATAAAACGCACTCTCATCAAGAGTGTGGAGTCAATAGTGAGTGACTCCAGCCACTTTAGGAAGAAACAATGGGCAAAGTTGTGTTTAACACATTAACTGCCATGTGAGTTGTATTTAACTTATGCTAGTTTTGAGCTCGGGACCTCATGAAGCATGTGTAACTCACATGTCTCTTCACTTTGGGAGCTGCGAGAACTATTTTTCAAGTTGCGTTTAACTCACATGCAGAAAACAATAAAAAATAAATTTTTCATTAAATTAGAAAGGATCATTTTGTTTTCGAATTTTTTATTCTATTTTTGTAATAAAACACCATGGCCCCAAGGAAATTTTTTTTTTTCCCCCTAGTGTGGCAGTCAATGTATTAAAAAGGCCCAGGTCTAGTTTAAGTGAATGCTTTTTGTTTCTTGAGCAGTCTGAAGCTGTTTCGGTTCCCAAATGGTAAAGGGAAGATACAGCCCTAGTCAAAAAACAGCAGAAAAGGGAAATATATGTGTCTATATAATAATATATATATATAAAATGCATTTCCTCTTCTGAGTCTTCAAAGATGTTCTCACTTTCTGCCCTGTACTTTGCCCAGATTTTTGTTGGTGTGCACTGATTCTTTCTTCTGGATAAAAGCTTATGCCCATGCCCTGGGAGATCATGGCTTCCCCCTCACTTTTAGACCACCTGTAGGGCTTCCCGAGACACAGATGACTGGGCCTTGTGCCCCGTCTCTGACTCCACAGGTCTGGGGTGGGACCAGAGAATTTGCCTTGCTCGTGAGTTCCCAGCTGCTGCTGGTGGCCTGGGGACCTGTCTTTGAAAACCACTTCCTAGGCTTATATGGGGATGGTGGGGAACCCCAAGGCTCATGTGTCAAGTCCTTACCAAGCTGCTGAGGCTTTGGTGGACAGTAAATTATTTAGACCAATTCCTGCTGTAACCAGTGTGGTGACAGGCATCTTTTTGGGAAAGTGGGGTTCAGCAGCCCTGGTAATCACTTCTGAGAAAGGTCTTAGGGGCTGTGGGCATTGCGTGAATACCAGGACCATGCCCAGATCAGACATGGCTGTGGCTTGGGGTTTGAGGCCCACAACTGTTACAGATTTGTTTCTGCTTAATTTGCTGTTTGTTGGTTGTTGACCACTCAAGTCTCCCCAGCAGACCTTCACCACAGCCTCGCTTGGCAGGAGACCTGTTACTATCTCAACGTGGTTTGGCAGCTCTACTTATAGCCATGCATCCCAGCCCGGAGTCAGTTTTAGCACATTTATCTGCCAGTGATTATCACTCACTGGTATCTGATAAATCTTTGTCCTTGCCTAAGACTTGCATCTGAGAATAGTACCTCTTTGTTCCAGGTGGAAGTTAACAGGAGTGTCTGAAAATGATTCTCTCCTCCCCTAGTGGGATCCACACCTACCCTGTTGCCTCTTCCCAGCCCTGCATTGATTATGGTGGGATTACTCTCCTTCCGTTTTCCCAGCCTTCTGCCCTTGGGAGGCTGTACTCCTGGTGGTTGTCAGTGGGTCAAAAAGATTAAAAGAAAAGCCAAGGAAGCCCATGCTGGTTCATCATGGAGCGGTGGGTTTATCTGCAAGGGTGCTGAGGCTGCTGTGAGGTTTATCAGCATGTGCCCCACCTGAAGCCCAGTATGAACAAACAGGCCAGGTCCCATGGGCCTGGAGCTCCTGCCCTCAATAAACAGGCATTCTAGCTGCAGGGAAAGAGGGGTAACCAGACAGTTGTCATACACGGGCCAGGGACTGTCCAAGGGGTACCTCAGTGCTCATCACTGAGTGGGTGCATGGCAGGGATGTTTCCCAGATGAAACAGCATTTTAGCTGAGGCTCTCCGGTCTGCGGCCCTCCTTTCTCACCCCCTGCAAATGAGTTTAGGTTACAGGCGTTAGGTGGAACACCCTAAATGTTCAGCCAACATGTTGGGTACTTGGAGGAGCATTCAGAGGAATACTAAAAGGACCTGGCTGATTCCATTTTTAGGCCAAGTTGCACACCCAACCCCCACCTCTTTCTTTGTCAAAAGGCAGGCGGTTATGAAGAGCCAGCAAGCTTCTGTTGGAAGGCAGAGTAAGACCTGTGGTTCTTAGAACTGCAGCCTCATCAGATGCTGCACACCACCAATGAGCCTCAAAATAGAAAATTAAACACCCAGTTTACAAAGAAAGCAGCTCTCTGTCCCGGAAACTTCCCAGGGATTCTGTAGAGCAGACTGCCTCTTGCCCCTGGTCTAAGCGAGCCTTTCGCTGGGAATGGAGCCGCCGTGGCCTCCGCAGTGAGAGCCTGCCAAATTATACACAGTCATGACTTGTCATTTTCCTTCTCTTTTCTTTTTTTTTTCCCTTTTCTTTGAGAGGGGGTGGTGAGGTACATCTGCTAGTCATTTGCTGAGAAAGTGAAGGGAACACCAGCTGTGGGGTTGCGGGAGCCGAGGAAGGGGAGAACTGGTGGAATAGGAACTTTGTCATGGAGGTCACTGCCGCCTTTGAAACTCAGTAGCTTAAGTTCTGTTGTTGAGAGTTGACTTTTGTTGGGTGTTTGGCTCGCGCTCTGTCTCTCTCTCTCCGCGCTCTGTCTCTCTCTCTCCGACTGCATAAGCTTTAAATATAGCCCAAGATCCGGTGGGGACACGGGCTGCTCCTGATGTTGGAGAAGCAGTGGATGGTCTTGGTGGAGAAGTACCTCTTCTTCCAGCAGTGGGTGCTGAAAACCCTCCAGGGCTACATGAAATGGAGTTGGGAAGCGGAGCTGTTCTGTCATTGCACAACCTCCCCTGTGAAAGGGGCTGGCTGCAGCCCATATCAACAGTCCCGTTCCAACTGGGACCATTTCCTCCTCCTCCTCCTCCCCCTCCCCACTTCCTGCAGGTGGCTTCTGTAATCCAGTTACCGCTTGGGGAAGCCTCATGTGCATGTGCACCTAATCCGAAAATGGCCGGCTTGACTTTGACCTGTGTGGTGACCTCGCAGAGAAGGCAGGGCCTATTGTGTCTGCTCACACCTGGGAGCCATTTTCAGCTTTTATAGCCCAAGTGGAAGAATGTGTTTGTGTCCTTCATAAGGCCTGTGATTGTTGGGCGATACATAGAGGATATTAGTTCACCCTGCTTGTTCAAAGGCAAAGGTTTTTAAAGATAGAATAGTTTACTCAGCATATCGAGTCCTACAAAATTGCCGTTTTTGTAGTTCAATAATGGTCAAACGTCAGCAATCTTATTCAGCCTTTTGAGATGAAAAAATAGTGACAGCATATGTGGTACGCTGATGTCGGCAGGCATCGCTCTGTGTGCCTTCCCAGGCCTTTGTTGTGTCAACCTCTGCAGTCCTGTGAGACATAGGGTCTGTTATTAAGCACAATTTGCACATGAGGCACCTGAGGCACAGAGAGGGCAAGTAACTTGCTTGACGTGGCAGAGCTAGGAACTGTCACAGGTGGGTCCTGGTCTCATTCCTCTCCATCTCTGGGGCTTACTCTCACTGTGTACTTGGAAGTATGTGGTCTGGGAGCCTGGGAGGGTCTTGCCATTTTTAGTGCTGACGTATCAAACTGTGTTAGGTGTGGGAAGCCTCTGGAGTGTGGAGTGAGAGGCTCCTACCCCTGCAAAGGCCACAGGCATCTCCCAAAGTGGTGCTGTGTGCCTCTGTAACACCCTTGCTTTAAAAGCCTCTTTGTGGCCTCAGGTGAACTTACTTTGGGCAGCCCTTGGTATGATTTTCATTAACTGATACAAAGTAACAGGAAGTCCTTCTCATGGCCGGAAGATTAGGCTGACCAGCCCCCTCTCCCTCCCCGAGTCACACACAGTCAGTTCTTCCGAGCCAGTTATGATCGGCCATCTGTTAAAGGCCCAGTGAGGGAAAATAATCTTGTCGTCAGGTCTCGGCAGAGCCCAAACTTGTTGTTCGATTGTGCCAGTAGATTCTCGGATAGTGGCTATCTGCCCTCGAAGACATCGCTTCAAGGCGAATTCCTCTACAGTTTCCTCACTTCCTGGATGCCTTTCAAACCCAAACAGCTGAAATAAAGGTGCCAATTTGTGTTTTTTTCCTCCTAACTTCTTCAACCAGGAGATGGAAACATGTGCTGTGAGAGGTGCATCCCCTGTGGCACTCCTGGGTGTCCTCTCTAGGGGCCACCAGCTTTTTGCTCAGTGGAGTTTCCTTAGGGGCTCAGAAACACTTCATCCTTGGGGATGGCTGCTGTGAAATTAGCTTGTAAATACCAGGGTCTTTCTCCAAATAGCTGTTGGACAAAGGCAGGTACAAATGGTTCTCTGCCTTACGCTGATTCATACATCGTGTGGGCTTTATAGAGAGGGGCAGTCTTGCGTGGTGGTGAAGAAAAGGCTCTGCATTGGTTGGGTCTGGGTCTGAGTCCTGCCTGCCTCACCCTTGCTGTGTCACCTGGCTCAGGCCTCAGTTTTCTCACTCGTAAAATGGTATTTGCCCATAAGGTGGTGGTTATGGTTAACTAAACAATGCATGTCCTCAGGACAGTGCCTGGTATATGCTGAATGTGCACCAGGTGTTAGACACTCCTGGTGTCCCTGACAACTTTGTGTTGAGCACCTTTGGGGTTATGGGCGAGGCAGGCCTGCTTTGGCTACTGTGGTCTGAGGGTTTTTGTGTTCTCTGCATTGAACCCAAGAGGCGTGGTATTGGAGACTGGAGTAGAGTCTGTTTACATTCCCTAAAAATGGATCTTACTTGCAGATATCCATTATGTCTCACTCTCTTGTGAACCGTCCGAAGTGGCGGAAAATCCCTGTGTGTGTGTGTCCGTCCGTCTGTCCTTAGCTTTCTCGGTAGAGTCATTCCTCTTATGGGAGCTGTTGAGTACAGCAATAGAGTTGATTTTCCCTCCTTTCTCATCATGGGTTTCTCTACCTGGGGTAGGTGTAGCAAGCAACAAAATGCTAAGCAAATGTTGGAGCAGTGGCGTCCATCCCTGTCTGCACAGTAGAATGAGCTTGGGGAACTTTAAAAAAATTGAGATGTCTATATCTCAGAGCAGTTAAATTAAAACCTTGGGGGTTAGGGTTCTGTTGGTTGGGGTTTTTTTTTGTGTGTGTTTTTTTAATCTCTCCAGGTCATTTCAATGTGCAGCCAAAAGTTTTAATAAGCCACAAGCTGGGTAATTGTAAGTGAAAGGTATTGTTCCTCTTCGTCTCTCCTTCCCTGTCATACCTGTCGTTTAAAATACTCAGGCTATCCCACCTCCCTGCCGTCCACATTTTTCCCCCTTTTTCTGACCGGGTGGAGGGGAAATAAATACTAAGGCTGGCCTTCAGTTTAGGACTTTTAATTCTGGGGATCCTTATTAGAGGTTTTAGTTGCGTCTTTCAACATTGATTTAATTTGAAGATGATGTGCAGTTAACCACTTAGAATAACTAGGGAATTGCTTTTGTGGTATATCGGGGAGGGTCTTTGGTCTGGTTAATCCTGGCCACCTCATTTGGGGGCCACAGAATTTGTGGATTTTCCTCCTTATCTGGGTCATTTCTTTCCCCTGACAGCCAGCCCACCCATCCCTCATTTGCATTCTACCTATAAGTCAGACACGTCCCATTATGATGGTGGAAAAAACCCTCTTTGTAGTAAAACAATGGGCGAAACTTAACTATTCTAAGCTCTTTAAACACATTTTTCTTTATAATTCCAAAAGTAAGACTTGGCTCTTATTTTAAAAAAAAAGAATATGTAAATGAATGATATAGAAAGTAAAGGATCCACCCCAAAACTGTATTTTGTGGTATAGTAAAATTCTAGTGCTAAAACTGAGTTGGATAATTATGTGATGGAATTTTGTGAGGTTTGTGTTTGGAGTCGGATGCTTAGATAAGTTGCAAAGAGTAGAACTTTGGAAATGAGAAAAAATTCCCCTTGGACTTTTTAGAATGTGACTTTTTCTCCAAATCAAGTGTATTTTTTTTATAAGTGGAAAAACAGTGGTTATCAGCATGCATAGCAAAGTTTTTCTGCCTTGTAATTGTTGTTTGGTTCTTTTCAGTCAGAATGAGGGCTGGCCTGTTGAGAAAGCCAGCGTGGGCTTCACAGACCGGGAGAGGCCCCGGCTGGGCCTTTCCAGGGGCTCCCTCTTCCCCATGGCCTTGCCGACAGCCGAGATAAACCCTTTCACCACCTGGCTTTCCTCATGGGCCAGGCTGGCCTCTGCGTCCCTCTTCCTGTTCTCTAGGGTGTGTTAACAAGCGCTCTCATTTGGTGTTTCTGTAGCAATTATGTGGTTCCAAGTAACAGTCCAACGCCTGTCTTCACTTTCGCCCATTCCCTGAGAAAGAGCTGTAGCTTCTGAGAGATTGACTACATCATCAAAGGGAATGATTTAGATGTGCATTCCCTGCCTTGGTGGCCTCATGGGTCATCTCTGGGAAGAGAAAGCCAAAAGGCTCAAGGAGCTGGCATGGTGGTGAGGACCCAGCCTGCCTCTACTAGGCCCGCTCCTTTGTGGGCATTTTAGTTGAGAACATTGGTCCATTCTTTGCTCACCTCCAGCTGGATGTCGGGATGTTTACAGTGGTGTCTCTGCTGGCGGGAGAAGCCCCCCTCACTGTCCTCTTGCAGGACGTAACCCAACAAGGCTTGTCCTCCTTCTTGAATGTGGGTCATTCTGCAGTGCAGTGGGGTGCCGAATACCCTGGGAGTTGGGAGGAAACGTCCCTTCCTGGAGTGCACACAGCCTCCTCCCCCATTAGCACCAGTAGAGTTCAGAGAGGAATGAGTGTCTGGCCACTTGGCTTCTGGTCCTTACTGTGCCAGAGACCCCATTATAGGATCTTTCACAAAACACTTCTTTTGGGCTGCTGTTCCCCTCATCTGTAAGGAAAGGGGCTGGTCCCACATCTGCCATACTTCACCAGGGTTAAGAATACACAAGGCTGCTTCCTTCTCTTAGCCTGGGGCGAGGCCTGGGGTGTATGTTCTTTGGAACAAACTCACATTCTAGTTGAGAACTGCTGTTGTGGTTGACCCACTAGTTGTGGGACCCCAGGTTCCTGGCAGAGACTCGCTTATGAATTCCATGGAGAGGGCCAGCCGAGCCGTGTGCTCTGGGGTTCAGAAGTCTGCTTGAAACGATGCAGGGGTTAGCATCCTAGCCAGCCCTTCTGTTCCACTGCCCAATCAGAGCCATGCAACTCACCTGTAAAGGGGGGACCCCAAGGCCTTGGTCCCAAGTGTCCAGATGTGGCCCTTCCACATCCCCCACCCCAGAGGGCCCGTCTAACCTCATGCCTCCCTACTCCGCCCGGTGAAGTGCCTGGCTCGCGGTTGCCCCGTAGTCAGTATTTAATGAGGACGTGAACAAAGGACTCCTTCATGGTTTCCCCTCATCTATGGGATAAAGTCCTGACTCTTTTGGAGTTTGCCTCGGTGCCATTTTTTCCTGGTCTCTCACCACTCCTGCCTTGAACTTTACATAGAACTGTGTGTAACAGCCCACACTGGCCACGTCTCTGGATCCTATGCATTGTTCGTCTTATTACCTTGGTCTGGAACAGCTGTCCCTCTCCTGACCACCTCCTCCCGCAGTGTTGTCTTCCCCTCTGCCAGTGCTCCCATCACATCTCTTTCTCCTTCTGTCTCCTTGGGTGGGGGGGGGTGAGATGGGGGGGGGGGGGTGAGGGGCTGACAGCACGGGGGCTGTACCCATCTTTTCCTTGCAGCAGCTGCACATAACAGGCATCCCATACGTGTGTGCGGGTGAGTGAGTCAGTGGGGGACTAAATGAAAGGGTGAGCTCAAGAGCAAGTGATCGTGGAGTATGGGGTAGATGTTGGATGGCTGTAGACATTTATTCAAGGTGAAGGAACAAGCTTGGGACAGGTAATAACGGAAGTGGTCTGCTGGGGGTCCTGGAGGGCATGGCTCTTCAGCCGGGAGATAGGACTTGCTTTCCTTGATTTATTGAAGAGCCAGGCAGGCTGTTGTGGGGAAAGAGTAGTAGTGGAAACTGCCACATGAGAGGCAGCATGGCCCAGAGGGGACCAGTGCGGGCCCCTTGTCTGGGTTTGAGTCCTAGCTCTGCAGCTTTCCAAGCCTCAGTTTACTTAAGTAAGAAATTGCTCTTACCCTGGCGAGGGTGTGTCAGGGAAGGGCTCTCCCAGTCTGTGCTCACTTGTTTGAGGGGCCAGCAGGTTGTTTGGGGAAGGATTTCTCCGAAGTGAAGTGGAGAGTCACTGGGGATCCCTGTGGGCACCCAGCCCGTGCTGGGAAACACCATACTTTGTCCTGCAGTCCCACAGAGATGGAAGGAAAGTAAGGGAAGTGCAGCAGCCTGCGTGAAAGATCACTGTGGGAGCGCTGGGGGTCTGCGGGTGTGTGTGGGTGCACCGAGAGGAAGAGTGCTCTGTAGGCAGGAAATTCAGAAAACCCAGAGTAGAAGGTCAGCACCTTTCTTAGCTACAGGATGTGTCAGAGCTTTTAATGCCCTAATGTTCATTTTGAGTCTCCAAGGAGAAGTGGAGCAGCTCTTCCTAAGATTGTTTCGTCGTAGCTCAATCAGTTTCTCATTTTCTTTCAGAGGTAGTGAGGGGGATTTCAGGAGCGTGAGAGATGCTTACCTAGAGAATGATGAACTCCACTCCTCACGCCCCTGGCAGGGAGAGCGCTGCTTCCACATCTCTAAATGCACATCAGCAAATTTTATACTTCATTACCATGGTCAAATATTCCTCCATATTCCCCTTCAGTTCTTCCTGTGCAGACGTGTCACAGTTTGGGTTCATCTCGGCTGGCACCAGACTCCTTGGGCACTGCATTGTGTGTCTTTTGACCTCTAACAAGAGGGTGAAATGTGGTGTTTCCCACATGCAATGAACAACCTGGAGCACTTATTCTATGGGATGTTAATAGTTGTTCCATGAAAAAAGGATTTTGTGGTTATATAAGTTTAGTAAATGCCAAGTCAAGCAGAATGAAAGGTATCTTTATTGGCCTGCTCTCGGCACCTTTCCTTGCTGACCTGCTGTGGGAGCCTGCAGGAGGCAGTGGGAGGATATTTGTACCTGTTCCCAAACTTGCTTGGGCCTGGAACCCTTTTCATAGAACACCTCCCAAGTCTAGTATTTGAGGATGACACTTGGAGAATCTGGTGTCTGGCAGCCTATGTCTCCCACTTTCTGGATGCAGACGTCCAGCAAGCCCTCCTCCTTGGCCAGGTAGTGCTGGGAGAGGACACAGGGCTGGATGACAGCCTCTAATGCCAGACAAGGCCACACTAGTTGTCCCAAGCTTTATTGACAACATTTTTGTCTCTAAGGAGTCCAAACCCCCCAGCCCTTTCCTAAACAGTGGAAAGCAGTTAACCAGTTCACGCATATCGCTAGATTTCGGAAATCCCAGAGCTCAGCGGTCCGTGGTACTTGGCTCTGAGAACCGAGTCACACTGCAGAAGTTTCTGCTGGTTTGAAGGAAGGCTGGAGACCAAGTAGAACAGCAGGAAGGCTGTCTGATTCCACTGGGAACTCTACCAGACAGGTCTGATTCCATTGTGAATGTCATGACATTTTTGTGTTGTTGTTTTAATTAAGCTTCTTACCTTTGGATAATTGTTGATTCATATGCAGTTGTAAAAACTAATACAGAGAGGCCCCCATATGCCCTTAACCCAGTTTCCCCCAATGGTGACATCTTGCAAAACTCTTCATAACCAGGATATTGATGTTGATGCACTCAGGATACAGACCGTTTCCCTCACCACAAGGAGCCTTCATGTTGCCCTTTTATGACCGACCACACCCATTTCCTTCCTGTCCCCACACCCTCTAATCTGCTCTCCACATTTACAGATTTTTATTTACAGAGTCTTATATAAATGGAATAGTACAGTATGGCATCACCTTTTGGGATTGGCTTTTTTCACTCAGCATAATTCTCTGGAGATTCATCTAGGAGGTTGTTGCATACATCAGGAATTCATTCCTTTTTATTAGAGAGTTGTATTCCGTGGTGTGGATATACCCCACTCTGTTTGACCATTTACCCAATGAAGGACATCGGGGTGTTTCCAGTTTTTGGCTGTTACAAATAAAGCTGCAATGAACATTCATGTCTGGGTTTTTGTGGGAACATAAATTTCCATTTCTCTTGGATAAATGCCCAGGAGTGCAGTTGACAGGTTGTATGGTAGTTGCATGTTTAGTTTTTTAAAAACTGCCAGACTCTTCTGGGATGGCCGTATCATTTTACATTTCTACCAGCAATGTGTGGGTAATCTAGGTTCTCCACGTTCTGGCCTGTATTTGACACTGTATTTTTAAATTTTAGCCATTCTGGTAGATGTGTAGTGATACCTCAGCATGATTTTAATTTGCATTTCCCTGAGGGTCAGCAATGTTAAGCATCTTTTCGTGTGCTTATTTGCCATCTCTCAGTGTCTTGGTAAAATGTCTGTTCATTCCTTTTGCCCATTTTCTAATTGTATTGTTTGGTGTGTTTTGTTTTGTTTTGGCTCTTGAGTTTTGCGAGTGCCTTATACGTTCTAGATATCAGTTCTTTATTGGATGTGTGGTTTGCAAATATTTCCTCCCAGTCCTTGTCTTTTCATCTTAACAGGGTCTTTCATAGGACAAACATTTTTAATTTTGACAAAGTCCAGTGTGTTGATTCTTTCCTTTTATGGATTGTGCTTTTAACGTCAGGTCTAAGGACTTTGCCTAGTTCTAGATCTCAAACATACTCTCCCTTGTTTTTTCCTAGAAGTTCTGTAGTTTTATGTTTTGCATGTAAGTCTGTGATGACATGTTTTTAAAAGCCTGAAACAAAGAAGAAATGCAAAGTTTGTGGTTCCAAGAAAAAAACAGAGCAAGTATTCGCTCTCATAGGAACCTAGAACAGATAAGATGAGGGGATGGGGTGGTTCTGGGACACAGAGCAGTGGTGCTGGAGACAGTACCACTTTGATGTTGCAGTAGGCCTTATCATCTTTGGGGTGGATAAGAAGGGCTGCAGTAAAGGGCCAACTCCTTAATCCCACCCGTCCACATCCTTACCCCTCCCAAAGTGCAGTCAGATCATATGCTGAAGTCTTGGGAAATTGCGTGGTAAGAGATATCTTAAATCATATGATTGAGAGATCAAAGTCTTTCAGATGGGGCAGGAAGCAGGCCTGGTTTTATTTTTAAAGGCACATCAGTGGTATCACTCCCCAGAGAGGGGAGGATCTTGTCTTGCAGGCTGCAGCCAAGTGCTGAAACAGCTTCCTTCTTTGCTTGGAAATGCAGAGCTGTCAGGAAGCTGGCATGTGAATCTCAGGGAGTGTGCCAGTGGCTGGCAGAGGTGAGCGGCACTTCTGTGGCCTCCAAGGGAACTTTGGCATCCCAGCACCCACAGTTCTCTCTCTGTCTTCTTAGCCACAGGCTGTCTGGTCCAGCTTTTCTTGCCTCTGTTGCTTTAGAGAGTGGCACAGCCTGGAGTCAGAGGATACCTGGGCTCCCATCCTAGTTAACGGGGTGACTCCAGACCAGGGTCTTAATCTCTCTGAATCTGGGTTAGGAGGTTCCTTCTCTGAGCAATGGGTGAACAAGTTTCTTCTGCTCTTTGGAGAATGCCCTGTTTCTGTGCTGTCATACTTAACTGCCTGAGGAAATAAGAGCCACTGTCACCCACCTATTTAGGGATGGGGAAGCTGGCCACTCTATTCATCTTAAATATAAATAGAGGCGGTCTGGCTGGGCCCTGCAGTAACTGTGTGTTGGCATGCCATGGACTGTGAGGGCCTGGGAGGTCCACATGTGAGTGTGGAGGTGTGTGGGCCCCCAGCGGAGGCGGGAGGATGTATAGTGGCTTGTGTCAGGATTTGCCCCCTCTGAATCTGTGAAGTCAGGTCCTGCCTCTGCTCTAATCACACGGTGTGGCTCCAGCATGGGGGGACACCTCTGCCTGGCAGATGTGGAGAAGAGGTGGGGGGAGGTAAGGGTACTGTCCAGAGAAGCTCTCCTCGCCAGGGGTTCTTCTGCCTGCTTCTGTTACAAGGCAGTTCCACATCTGAGTAGGAGCAGGGGTGTGGATTCATGTTCTGGGCTCCAGTCATAGCTGCGCTGCTTCCTGCTGTGAAACCTGTAGCAAGTGAGTTGGTCTTCCCACACCTCAGCATCCTCATCTATGAAATGGGGATGGTGATAGTAGCCACCTCTGGGGTTGTCACAAGGATTAGTGAAGGAAGATGTGGAGAGTTAAGCCAGAGCCTGGCAGCTGGTAAGCACTAACAGAATGTTAGACTTGTTTCCACAATCTGCTGCTCTTCCTGCTACCCTTTCTCCTGAGGAAGAAAATACACATGGACAGACCCTCTTCCGTGGCTGAGTGGCAAGGGGAAGCTCCCTGGGAGATGCCCAGCTCCGAGCAGCTGACTACTAGCATTGGAACCATTTCCTGGAGGCTACAGAAGCCCCAGGGCTCTGTTCCAGGCTTCAGCTACAAAGGCCCTTTGAAGTTTTCACCACCTGGAACAGGCTCGTGTGCCATGAGAGTGTTAGGGTACAGGGGGTTCAAGCGAAGACTCTGCGTGGAAGATCCTCATTTGTGCCTGGTGAAGGGGTGGTGGAACTGCTTAGGCTGCCCCTGAGCTGTACCCACCCCAAAAAGCTCTCCACCATGAAGCTGAGTGTTTCTGCACTTAAGGATGAGGTTCCAAAATTCAGCCTCTAAGTTTATGTTAATTGCTTTGTAAATATAAAGTTTTCACATAATTGACAAGCACCTTAAAATAATACGCAAAATGGGGGGGGAATTCCATTATCATCATACTGTGTCTGAGAGCAACATATAATATTTCCTCCCTTTATTCTACCTATGTCTTTTAGAGAGCAGCAGTCACGTGAATTGATGAGCTGTGTACCCTGCTTTTTGGTTTAGCATGGTGGCATGGACAGTCTTCTGGGTGCATGAGTACTGCAGACCACTCCACGCCCAAGGCTGAAACGGAAGGGCAGCCATGAGAAGGAAGTTGTGTTCCTTTTGGGAATTTTGAGTGAGGTCACACCATCTTGTTTCTCCTCAGTGGTTCTATTTATTGAGGTCCTGCTTGGTGAGGTCAGAGGAACAGAGACCACATTAGCTAATGATAGAGCCCACTGGTCCTGGACTCCTGGGTGACCCCTCGCCCAGCTGCTAACCAGCAGTTAGGGAACCTGGAGAGGAGAGGGCCTTGCTCGGTGAAGTGCAGTAGCTCTATCATTTCACATTCCTGGGGCTGGGGACTTCCCATTGAACCCTACCTGGCGTGGCACCTTCCTTGGAGAAAAACCACTCATGGCAGCTTCTTCACACCCTCCAAGTGGGGTGGTATGGACAGTCCTTGGTTAAAATTTCTAGAGTTCATCTGTGGCTTTAAGGGTTATTCTCATCCCTTAAGATTGTTGCCATCTCTCCACCTTTTCCAGTTTTCTTGGCCAGAAACAGTAGCTCAGCCCCTCAAGTCTGGGCGAATCCGTGCTACTCGCTCATTGTTCTGTGTCCTGGCTTTCCTTCCACCTCCCCTCAAGGGGCAAAGCTGCACAGGCGGGGATACACCTACCTTGAAAATTGTAATGAGAGTAAATTTAGCCTGTTTTCAATGAGAAATTGGGGTAGTGAGTTCAGCCATGCAGCACTCTGGGGTTGGTGGCTCCACACGATGCAGCTTTACAGCCTGGTGCTCTGCTGACTTCCAGGCCAGGGCACATCCTCCATGAGGGCTGAGAGCTTGTGCAGGGAACACCACCAGTATGCTGGGATGTGCAGGGTAGCAGGCTGCCAGGGGAAAGGGAACAAAGAGAGAAGAAAAGAAGGGATGTGTTGATGGATTTAGAGGAAAATAAAGCCAAGAGGAATCATCAGGTGGCTGTGTTCGCCCTGACCTGAAGAGATAAACATTTTTGGCTTTTATGACCCAGAGGTGTCCATATGTGGATGAGAATTCTGGGGGAAGTGGCTCGTTGTTCCTGGCTTTTCCTCTCCTGGCCAAACTTGGTACCACTTAGCCCTGCCCAGATGCCAAGGCAAATTATCTCCCTGTAGCCATGAAACTTGACTTTTCAAGTCCATGGAAGTTGCTGCCGGTGTTAGGATGGCACAGCCTTTTTCTCCGGGGAGTGCAGTCCAGATGTGGCTTGTACAGCTTCCTCGGGTCAGCAGTGTCTGGTTGGAGCTCTCAGGGGAAGTGTGGGGAGGGTGTGTGTAGACAGGGGCCTCAGGCTGCTCCTCACTGCGGCTCTCTGGCAGAGCTGCAGCCAGGGGTGGGGCAAGGGAGGGGTTGTGAGCTAGCTTAGGACAAGCACATTTGTCTCACTATTGCCAACCCTGGTTAGTCAGTGAATGCTGGTGTTTGGGGTTAAATTGAGCATGGGAAATGCGTAAGTAACTCCAAAATCCTATTTGAAAGTCCATTCTATTCGACATTTTAAATAGGTCTGATTATACCTTTAATTTTTTCCTTTTCAAAAATTTTTAATTGGATGGTCCTGCCTCAGAGTGGTTTTTTTCCGAGTAACATTTCCTGGCTTCAGTTTTGTTGTGGTGAATGTAGGAGATTGAACTAAAGTTGTAATTCATTTGTTTATTCAACAAATGTAGATCAAGCACCTTTTATGTTCTAAGCATAGTTCTGGGTGCTAAGGATATAGAAGTAAATAACGTAGACTAAAAAATTCCAGCCCATGTGCAGCTTACATTCTACTGATGTCAAGACCTCAGGACCACTTAATATTTTAGGAGGTTTTGTTTTGTTTTGTTTTGTTTTTAATTAGTAGACTTTTGGAGCAATTTCGAGTTTACAGAAAAATTGAGTGGAAAGTACAGAGAGTTCCCATATACCCTCCCCCCCATTATTAATATCTTCTGTTAGTGTGGTACATTTGTTACAATTGATGAGTCAATATTTTGATACATTATTACTAACTAAAGTCCATAGTTTACATTAGCATTCACTCTTGGTGTTGTACATTCTATGGGTTTTGACAAATGTATAATGACATGTATCCACCATTACAGTATCATACAGAAAATAGTGTCACTGCCCTAAAACTCCTCCTCAGTGCTAAACCTATTCATTCTTTCCTCCTTCCTACCCCCTGGTGGCCACTGATCTTTTTACTGTCACCATAGATTTGCCTTTCTTAGAATGCCATACATTGGGTATCATATAGTAGGTTGTCTTTTCAGATGGCCTTCTTTCACTGAACAATGTGCATTTCCTTCGGAGGTTTTTTTATTATTACTGTTTTTTATTTGTACATCTTAAAATGAAAGGTGAACATTCTGATAGTTTGGACTGGATCCTGATGACCTGCAGTCATGCGTGGGTTGGGTCACCCTAGACAGAATGGTGGTGACTGGCTCATGATTGTCCCTAGATCTCTTCATTTTAGATCTAGGGCTTCCAGCTCAGTGGGTGTAAGCTGATGGAATCCCAAGTGGGATCTGCTGCAGCAGGGTCCCTGGGGCCATGCAGTGTCATGGGGATGGGACATCAGGTCTTCTTTGCAAGGGGTTAATGGAAACTGTTCCTTGAAGACCCCAAGGGAAGAATGACCCTAAAGGAAGTGAACGGGTTGGGAGGTTGGTTGACACAGCCCAGTCCTGCCTTCAGAGGGGTTGACCTTGCCTGGCGGAGGCTGTTTATCCTGCCACTGGGCTGCTCTTGTTTTTTATCCCATCTCCACCTGAATAAACAGATCCGGAACGTCATCTGCAGCCAGGCTGAGAATCTGCCAAAATTCCCCAGGGAACTGGTGATTCACCAGCAGCAGGGGAAAGAGAGGGAGTGAGTGAGAGAGAAAGAGACAGACCTGCTTATTCTGATTCTCATTTCCTGTCCAGCAAACAACCCAGGCTGGGCTGTTTCTTACGAGATAGCAGTTTCTTCGAGCAAATGATCAATTTATGCAATAGAACAGATGATTTTGGTTTTTCTTTTTAAGATGGATGTAGAGCAGGCTAGTGAGAAGGCGATACTTTTGACTCATTCTGAGAAGAGAGACTTGTCTTCAAGTTGGCTTAGGAGAGCTCTTCTACGCTCCCTTGTTCTTTGAAAAATCTCATCCTCATTTTCAAGTTGCATGTGGGCATTGGTCCTAGCCTTGAGTGCATTTATGTTATTTCTTGCCAATTAAGGACTTAGAATTATTCTGTTTTTTTGTTTCTTGGTGCTCATTAGGCCCTCACTTATTTAAAAAATGTGTAATAATAATTCTGTTTGACCCCTGAGCAAGAGTAGATTGAGCCTGCCATGTTCTGTGGCCCCAGGCTGTATTTCTAATTCGTTTTGTGGGGAGGGGTGGAGGACCCATGAGGGTAGTAGCATCTGAGAATATGGGCCACTTGGATCAATTGGTTTTCAGATTCATTTCAACCCTGGGGGATTTGGTTTAAAAGAAAACTACCAGTGTCTACTAAGGCTGAATATAAGCATACTTGATGACCTGTGTAGCAATCCCATGCCTGGACATTGCACACCTGCCAGAAGTGCATGCAGATACACACCAAAAGGCATGTGCAGAGGACATGTCCATGTTCACAACTGTGATTTTTGCAGTAGCCTGATCTGGAAATAACTCAGTGTCCATCAACAATACAATGAAATAATAAATTGCTGTATTCCTTCAATAGAAATAATACACAGCGATAGAAAAGACTGCTAACTACTTCAAGTACAACAGAGTTTAAAGGGGAAAAGTAAAAATAAGAAAAGAATTGACTACTCCTAAGGCGACAACCCGGGTGGAACTTACAGACATAATGTTGCGTGAAAGCAGCCAGTTCCAGAGGACTATATATAGAACAGTTTTGTGTCTATGCAGCATGAAAACAGACAAAATTAATCATGAGTGGTAAAAATTAGAGGTCTCCTTTGGGAAGAATAACAGCTAGGAAAATGACAGGGGGACAGAGGCTTCTGGGGTGCTGAAAATGTTCTCTATCTCGATCTGAGAGGTGGTTGCATGTGTGCGTACATTTCGTAAAAACACATTGAGCTCTACACTCATAATTTATGCACTTCTCAGTATAACTGTTACATTCCAATAAAAATGTTTATAAATAAAACAACTGCCAGCACTTGGCCATATGGCCTGTCTGGTAGTGCTGTGTTTTGTGACAAAGGAGAAATCATCATTTTCATGTGTGTTTTTGAAATGGTTAGCATTTTTTGGCATATGCAGTAATACAGTATACTTCCTTAGATCAGGGCCTGTCTGCCCTGTGTCAAGTTTCATAGTCAATAACATCAGGGGCTCGCATGGTCTCACGTTGTATGGATTCCATGTATGGCATGTTAAGCTGCACTGTAGCCTCAGATGGCACGTGCACGTGCCTTCATTTGCCTTGATCAGACCTTTGAGTGCCTGCTGTGTGTGGGCAGAACAATTGGGTATATGGTGCAGAGCTTTTGTGATGGGCAAAGTGCTGCAGGTGCTCAGAAGCTATGGGGTGTGGAGTTGGGAGGTGTCTTACAGTTTCTTCGCATTCCAGGCTTAGATTGTGTGAAGCAATTTTTTAGCCAGAGGTTCAGGGAAAGCAAAGAGCTGTAATTTGGATTTTGCTGATTTGTTAAGTAAGGCATGAAAAAGTTTGATCTTGAAGTAAAATTATGGAAGATCTGCTGTTTCTGGTGGGAGTCCACACTCAAGAAGTTGACAGTGTGGACTTGTGTGAGTCACCGTGAGAGTCTGGAATAGCCGAAGGGCATACCTGCTTAGACTTAGGACTGGTGAGTTAGCCAGCTTCAGTATGCTTCAGACTAACTGGCAGAACTAAAATGAGGAAGGATATGCAGTGTGGATCTGTGTTTTCTGTAAGATAACCCTATTTTCCCTGTTTTCACTGACTCCAGTGAGGAACCTGGCTCATCTTTTGAGGAATGTAATAGTGATGTAGATTTATGTTCCATTTCACTTTCTGAAGTGGCAGGAAAGACATTGGAAGAAAAGATTGTGATTAGTGATGTGTGACATGGGCCCTGGAGGGAGAATGGGAGGATTTTCTCTCTGCTTCTGAGAGGTATTTAGCCTCATTTTACAGGTGGTTAAACCAAGTAGAGAAAGAGTGATTTATACACAGTTCCAAAGTTGCATCAGAGCTGGAATTAGAATCTGGGTCCCTGGCCCCAGAAACCCAAAGTGGTTGCTGTAGTGTTGGCAGGGTCAGCAAGCTACAGCCAAGGGGCCAAATCTGGGCCCACTACTTGTTTTTATAAGTAAAGTTTTATTGGAACACAGACACACTCATTTATTTACATATTGTCTATGGCTGCTTTTACCCTGCACCAACAGAGTTGAGTGGTAATGACACAGACCATATGACCCACAAAGCCTAAAATATTTACCATCTGGCCCATTATAGAATAACTTTGCTGACCCCTGGTATAGACAATAGGTGCATAATTTCAGGAACCAGAAATTAGCCACTTGACCCACCTTGGCCCTATGCCTTTGATCTCCTTGCCCTTTCTTTCTGGCTGTTATCTGTGACATGAGATCTTTTCTACCACTGACGGGAATACCTTGTAAACCAGGCTTTCACAGAACCGTAGTGGAACAATCACTTATGATAAAAAGTTTTAAGTGTTGGTTTCAAATGCCTGCATCTGTTTTACTGTCTGATTTAACATTGGCTCTGAAAATGTAGCCAAGTGGGGAGAACTTATCTTGCCTGCTCTCCACCTTTGAAGACTGATTTTATTTTTGAAGCTTTTAACAGGTGTTGGTTTAATAGACTTCTGCTGTATTAAGTTCTCCTCGCTCCAGAGGGCAGCCCAAGGGGTAAACACACGAATGCCACGTGACCTGGCCACCACACACTTCCGCCAGTTCCTGTAACTGCAGAATCGCTAGTTTTGTTTGGTTCCAGAGAAAGGCTGGACTGTTCCTTTGACAAGGCCAATATAAACTGTCCCCAGCACAACACTCTTCTCTCACCTTGCACCATCCTCACCCTTTTTTGTAAACTTAAGTGAATCCCTCTGCAGCTTTACCTTCCCTAGGGATAAAGGTACTGTTCCTCCCTCGAATGCAGGTCTGTAAAGATCTCAAAGAAACTGTTCTATTCTTTCTATCTAGAACCTTTAGAGTAAGAACTTTAGTTTCATCTGCCTTCTTTGCTGAGGTTTGGTCACGGAAAGCCCTGTGCATATTTGCTACTCATGCGGCACTCTGGGACGCTGGTACAAAAGCTGGGCCACCTGGCTGAGTTGACCAAGAAATAGCCAGCTGACATTCACATTAAGCCAAGCTTTGCTGAAGGCTTATGGGTGGAATCTGGGGCAGTTCCCTTAAAATTCTGCCAGGAGAGCCTCTCGGATGGGCTGGAGAAAGTGTCATGCTCCCCTGGGTTTGTATCCTGGCTGTGTGACCTCAGGCAAGTTCCAGCAGGTCTCTGAGCCTCAGTTTCTTCAACCATCCAAGTACAGGTGCTCCTTGACTTAGGATGGCATTACATCCTAATAAACCCATCGGAACGTGAAAATACCATAAGTTGAAAATGCATTTAATACTCCTAACCTACTGAACATCGTAGCTTAGCCTGGCCTACCTTAAATGTGCTTAGAACACTTATGTTAGTTTACAGTTGGACAAAAACATCAAACAGAAAGCCTATTTTATAATACAGTCTTGACTATCTCATGTAATTTGTTGAATACTGAAAGTGAAAAACAGAATGATTGTATGGGTACTTGACATACCGTTTTTACTGACCACATATGGTGAAGTCAAGAAATTGTTAAGTCGAACCCATTGTAAGTCGGGGACCACCTGTAGAGATAATAAAAGTAGTACCTACCTTGTTTGATTGCTGCATGATTTCATTGATGTTTTGCCCAGGGCAAACATCTATACATGATAGATGTTCATTGATGGGTCAGCTATTGAGAAGTTATAGAGAGGAGCGTGGACTTCTAGGGAACTGGGGAGTTATGTGAAAGGAATGACACGATGACCACCTGTGTTTGCAGGTGGCATTAAAAACACAGTTTCCTGAAAGTGGAATGCCAGCTTGAGTCAGGGCAGCATTTTTCCACAGCCGTGGACTCTCAGGCAGGAGGTGGGAGGGCTTCCCTGCAGGGGTCTGAGTACTCACTGTGTCCTCTAACCTTGATGGAAGGGGGTCCTGGAGGGGATGTCTTAGACTGGCAGGCTACCCCTGGAGTGGTGGGGTTCAGTGGAGTTTGGTAGCTTGGGTCAAGGACGTGGGCCTGAGTCCCGCTTGCTGTCGGAGTGGGAGGGGGGCTGTCATCCAGTTGGTTGGGGATCTGTCAGATGTCTGGCCACCCTGAGTCCTGCAGAGCTTGCAGTCTGGGATTTGCTTTGAAGCGTGGCTCCCCGAGACAGCCTGGTCTTCCCAGTAGCTGGGTCTGACATTCCCTAGCCGGAGCAGGCCTGTTTCATGTGTGAAGCTAAGAGCAAGAGCTCTGAGTTTCCTTGGTTCCTGAGAGGGGAGCCAGGCCTGCTTGTTTGCATTGAAATGTGGCAGAGGAGTAGATAAGAACCAATCATTCATTAATTTTATTCATTCTTTTTTCAGAGCACCTCCTACAAACTAGACCCTGAGCCTGGCTCTGAGGATACAAACATGACTACTAAAAATGAGAATTCGTTTTCTTGAGCAACCGCTACATGTCAGGTCATATCAGGCCGTGGGGCATAGGAACTTCACACCCTGCTGTACAGATAGGGCTCCTCCAAAGTTCATGCCTGTGGGTGGTGTAGCTGGGATCTGAACTCGGGCAGGGCAACACAGCCCATTGTTCCACAGTGCCATGCCATGTTCCAGACCAGGAAGAACTCCCTGGCCTTGCGTGGAACTGCCAAGGTGCACAGACACAGCTAATGCAGTGTGGTTCTTGCTTCCCGGGGAAAGGGATGCAGAGTTGTACTGGAGAGCAGAGCTTTGAAGTCAGCTGTCCTGAATACGGGGTGTTCAGGAAGGGTTTGGTCAGAGTCCTGGGCTACAGTCTAGAGCAGAGAGACTGACTTGGGTCGGAGGAAAGGTGGCATGTATGTGCTCAACAGCTGGGGGATGGCAGTTTTGGAGCCCTAAGGGTCTCTGGAGCTGCCATGGGCTCAGTCATTTGTGTGTGGGCAATAATGTCACAGGGCATCTGGCAAACCCTCCTGTCCTCACTTTCCTGAGTTCTAATTGAACTCAACTACTTGAGTGGTTTTCTT
This sequence comes from Daubentonia madagascariensis, assembly GCA_023783475.1. Lineage (NCBI taxonomy): Eukaryota > Metazoa > Chordata > Mammalia > Primates > Daubentoniidae > Daubentonia > Daubentonia madagascariensis. The sequence goes on along the minus strand of JAKFHU010001953.1, from coordinate 40,380,432 downwards.
TTACTTTAATGCTGGTGCCTCCAAAAATCTGTGTCCAGCCTTAGCCCTACTGAATTCAACTTGTATTCACACTTTGTGATTCATTCAGCAGGTATTTATTGAGCACTGACTATGTGCCTTGCCCTGTGGCTGTGGCTGGAAACACAAGGATGAACAAAGGAAACATCTCTTTGCCTTTTTGGAGCCACATCCTGGTGGGGGAGGGAGGGAGATGATGGTGAACTAGAAATAAGCAAATACTGAGGATATTAGATATATTAGATGATAACTAGGACTTTAGAAAAATAAAGCAGGCAAGGGGGTGCAGAGTGTGTGTGTGTGTGTGTGTGAGAGAGAGAGAGAGTGAGTGAGTGAGAGAGTGAGTGAAGGGGCTTGTGGTTTTAGAAAAGGTGGCCAGGGAAGGCCTCATTGAGAAGGTGACATTCAAATAGCGACAGGAAGGAAGTGATGGTGTGAGACACGTGGGTCTCTGGGGAACAGCATCCCACGCAGTGGGAACCGCACTTGGGAAGGTCCTGAGGCCTGACACGTGTGTGTGGGGTGGAGAGTGGGAGGTGAGGCGGGTGTGTGGCACACCCTGTGGGCCTTGGCAGCCATCGTAAGGACTTACTACTCCTGAGTGAGATACAAGAGTCATCATTTGGGATTCAGGCAGAAGAGTACTGTGAACTGACTTGTGTTTTATTTTTAAATTGTGGTAAAATACACATAACATAAAATTTGCTATCCTAGTCATGTTTTTAAGTGTAGAGTTCAACAGTGTTTAGCGCATTCATGTTGTGCAACTGATCTCTGGAACTTTTTTCATCTTGCAAAACTAAAACTCCATACCCTTAAACAACAAAGCTTCATTTTTCCCTCCCCCCGGTCCCTGGCAACTACCACTCTCCTTTCTGTCCCTGTGAATCTGACTACTCTAGATAGCGCATATCAGTGGAATCATAGAGTAATTGTCTTTTTGTGAGCGGCTATTTCACTGAACGTAGTGTCTTCAAGGCTCGTCCGTTCATTAGCATGTGTCAGAATCCCTCCTCTTTCTAAGGCTGAATAATAATCCATTGTATGTATGTACCACATTTTGTTTATTCATCTTTTGTTGGACATTTGGGTTGCTTTACCTTTTGACTATTGTGAATAATGCTTCTATGAACATGGCTATGCAGATGTCTCTTCGAGACCTGCTTTCAATTCTTTCAGTACCCAGAAGTGGAATTGCTGGATCCTATGGTGATTGTGTGTTTCATTTTGTGAGGAATCACCATACTGTCTTCTTCGGTAGCTGCACCATTTTACACTCGCACCACATCCTCACCCACGCTTGTTACTTTCTTTTTTTTCTTTTTTTTAACAGTAGCCATCCTAATGGTGTGAGGTGATAGCGCATTGTGTTTTTGATTTGCATTTCCCTAATAGTGATAGTGAGCATCTTGTCGTGTGCTTGTTGGCCATTTGTATGTTTTCCTTGGAGAAAGGTCTGTTCAAGTTCTTTACTCATTTTAAAAATTGGATTGTTTGTTTTCCGTTGTTGAGTTGTAGGGGTTCTTTGTGCATTCAGGATGTTAGCCCCTCATCAGATATATGATTTGCAAATGTTTTCTCCTATTCAGTGGGACACCTGAGCTGACTTGTTTTTAGCAGGATCTCTCTGGCTGCCAGGTTAGGGATAGACCGTAAGTGGGCAAGGACGGAAGCTGTGGCCAGTAGCCCACTAACCTGGTTATCCTCCATTTCCAAACTAGACAATATTGGATCACTATTGATGCCCCCCGGCTGTCACCTCCAGCTCTTGTGGGCTATTAGTCCTCTTACTGTTCTCCTGTGCCTGTGTCCATATTGCCACCATCTCTTACCTGGCATACTGTGACGTCCCTTCCCAACTCCTTAGCTTGGCCTGGGAGGCATTTGCTGATGTGGTCCTGCCCGCCCCACCAGCTCTGCAGCGTGATGCAAGCTCCTGGCCTGTCCCCGCCTGTCTCCTTCCCAGCCCCAGCATCCCACCCTCAGACACTTGCCCCAGCAACTTCTCCCAGGCAGGACTGAATGCCCCCCGCACTCCTCTCACGGACCCTGCCACTGTGGCCCTCACTCCCACACGCCCTTGTTTCCCATCTCCATGGCTGCCGCTTGGGCCAAGTGGGAACTTTTTCCAGCCTGTAAAAGAGACTTGTCTTCCGCACAGTGTTCTTTATTGGGGGCGGGCTAGAATGTGTTTGATTCAATGAATAAATAGACTGACAAGAAAGAAGCAAAAGGTATAAGACCAAAGACAAAGACCAAGGAGACAGAGGAGGGGGTGGGGGAGAGGAGAGAGACGGGCGGTGGGAGAAGTGTCGGGGTTCACAGCTGTCCCACGGCCTCGTGGCAAAGGCCTCACCATGCCAGAGCCCTCTTTGTGCTGCTCGGGCCAGCGGCGCCCCGTCCCTTCTGTCTGCAGACCCTCTTTTCCTGGCTCCCTGGTTCTGTATTCAGAGTTCCCGGATAAGGCCCAGCTCTGTCGCCTTTATTTTTTGTTCTTTTTCTTCCCATGCTTTACATAATAAAGGTTTTCTTTTCTATTTTTTTTTCCTTTCTTTTTCTTTTGGAGTCAGAAAACTGAAGAGACTATCTTTGTTAAAGAACTTAATAAAGAACTCAAAGGAAGTGGCTTTGGGGGGTGGGGAGGAGAGGTGAAGGCAAAGGGGTCCTTTCACTGTAGGGAGATTTCTCTGTGTGCAGAGTTGTGCCCTTGTAAATGGATTTTTGAATTCAGAGCCTGGGAGACTTGTGGAAAAAAAACAAAAGAGTCGACAAGAAGCCCCAGAGCTTCTGGGAAAGAGGTCCTTGTTTATGCCTTTGGAACTGATTTGGTCAAGTGTTTGTTTAAAGGAGATGCCACTTGGTAAGCGACGCCTGGCTTACTTGTGTTGCATTCAAGAATGCTTTGATTGGCCAGAGATGCTAACACTGTTGACTCAGAACTGGCCTGAGTTTGAGTGCCTGGGCCCCAGAGTCCTCGCTCCACCACCCAGCAGATTCTTAAGTGTCTAATATTGGAGTCAGGGCTGTAGTGGTTTGAATCTGCCAGGCAGAGCACACCCACAACAGGGTGGTTAGGTGCCTCCAGCCTTGGTTAGCATTTGTTGTCTTTCTCCTGATTAATAACTATTGGTTGGTGGGTGGGTTGGTTAGATTGTGGGTTCCACAGAAAGAGGATTAAAGGTGCAAATGAGTCATGGTGGCAAATGCCTTTCTTGGGGGGTGGTAAACCCTCTGAACACTAATCTTAAGACCTGCCAGGTGCTTTAGTGTGGTTTCAGGTTGGATCGTCCATACCTCTGAAATTAAGGGTTGTGGCCCCATCTCCCAGATGAGAAAACTGAGGCATACAAAGCTATTAAGGGTAGAGTCAGAAGGTTCAGGGGATACAATTCCAATTAGACTCAGCAGTGAGCTCCTCTTTGCCTTTTTAGATTGTTGGGATTTTGTCTTTTTTTTTTCTCTTTTAAATCCTTTGTGTCTGTCTCTGTGGTAGGTGTCAGTAAAATGTGTGAAATGATGTGATAAGTTGGATTAAAGTGAACTCTGGGCTTGGGTGCCTACACTCTTCTGAGTTATGGGGTTGGACTAGGCTCTGAAGGTTATATATGAGTTGGATTGGAGCTGTCCGGCTGGCTGTACTGGGCACATCGTTTGTGGTACGTGCATCGGTGGGTTCTGGTCATGTCATGCTGGTCTCACGTGGTCTTACATATCACCACTATGTTCTTGCCCTTGAGAACAGCGGGCTAGGCATAGAACTTTGACAGACAAACTTGTCTCAGACAAGAAAATCCAATACTCTATCCAGCACCCAGCCAGCCGATAATAACTTGATGGGAAGATGAACAGGAGATACCATTTTAAAAGCATCACTGCATTTGTAGTTTTACAAAAAAGCAAAACAACTAGAAAAAAAGTGTCTAAAAGAACGGGTGGGTGGGGGGACATAAGAGTTTCTTGCGTTACTTTGCAAAAAGAAGTGCTTGAGTCACCTCCCTTGGTGTGTTTCAGGCAACACAATAAGATTCGCAGTGTGGAGGGGAGTCAGCTGAAAGCTTACCTTTCCTTGGAAGTGTTGGATCTGAGTTCAAACAACATCACAGAAGTCCGGAGTTCCTGCTTTCCACATGGACTGCCTCTAAAGGAGCTGTAAGTACCTCTGTTCTGCCGTCTGTCCCTGTGCTTCCGGACAGGGTAACGGCTTCACGAGCACCCAGGTCTGGATGCGGAGTGGATGTTTCCTTCTCTCCTCAGCCATGGCTTGGCTGAGTCAGTGGGGATGGTACAGACCTTTGGCTTCCATCAGCAGAGCAGAGGGCAGGGACCCATGGTCTGTTTTCTTCTGTATGCCTATTTATGAGGCATTTCCAAATCCTATGGCATTATTCTGATGTTATAGACAGATGAGGAAGCTGAGGCAGGGGGAGGTTAATTAGCCTGTCCAAGGGACTCACTGCTCAAAGAGGGCGGTCTAAGACTCATATATAGGTCTATCCTGACCACAAAGCCTGTTTTCTTTCCTGTTCACTAGACTGCCTCCCAGGAAAGCTTCCAGAGAAGATTATGGGGTAGTCAGGATCCTACAGGTTGGAGGGAGACCACCTTGAGAAGGCTTATCTTGTCAATGATTATCTTGCACTATTAAAACAAGTCATTGGGTTTTTTGGGGGGAGGGCAGGTACTCTATTCTGTGTATTTTTAGCACCTTTTAGATTTTTTTTTGTCTGTTTCTGTTTTACCCATGTTAGTGCCCCATCTCACACACAACGGATGGTAGACAGGAAGGAAAAAAGTTAAAACCTGTTTAATCCACTACTTGTTGGTAGGAAAATATTGCTTTGGGAAAAAAACTGAAAATTCAGGCAAAAGAGACATTTTGCAATTACAGGTGAGTTTTCATTCCCTGTATTATTACTGTTCCAGAGCAATTTTGGAAATCATTTGTAAGGCTCATTTAGGGGTCATTGTGACCTATCTTTTCAGGGAGGATGAGGCTTGGCACACAGATTTTCCAAGTAAAGACCCCAAGGAGAGGAGTGATTTATTTCTTAGGCTGCATCAAGACGCCAAAATTTGGGAACAGGAGGCCTTGGCCATTGCGAAGTCTCCAGCGGGGTCTTTTGAAAGGTGTTCCCAGCTGCCACCTGCTTGCTTGGGATGAGAAACCACAACTGCTAAACTGAATTGCACTGACCTCTCCCTGCATGAAAGCAGGAGGGACTTTCTATTTTGGCAGCTATGGGCTGGTATATCTTCATCATTCAGGCTGTTCTTCTTTAATCTGGAGTGTTAAGTACAAACAGTCCAGCCCCATTTGCAAAGAATCCTCATGTGCCCTGTCCTGGGCCACTGCCTGATGGAGAGACGAAAAGTGCTTTGTTCCTCTCCGCTCTCTGTGGTAGAGAATTCTCCCTGGTTTTTCTCCTTTTCATTTAAGCCAAAAAAAAAAAAAAAAGTAGCATTTGTCCGGGTGAGGCAGAAGGAGAAGTGGGGGGGGGGAGGGGGGTAACTTCTCCTAGGAATACCATATTTTTGCTCTCTTTTCTCTTCTTTTTTTCATTTTTATTACTTGATACAATTTACATGCAATGAGAAACACAGATCTGAGTTGTACACTTCATTGCATTCTGAGGAACAATGTCGGCCTACAGTAGGTGCCCTGATGTACATCACCCCGTAAGGGTAGGCACATGAAGGCCCATGAAAGGAACTCTGAGCAGGTCTCTAACTAGAATGTTTCTTTGAGGCATTTAAAATTATTAAAATGAATTAGTTTATACATATGTATTATGTAATTCATACAGTGCGACCCACTTCAAAATTAAAGTCTGTTTCCCCAAGTTATTAAGTTGACTCTGACCTTGTCTCTCAGTTTACTTCCTGCTTTCTAGGGCCTTCCTCATCAACCTTTGGCAGAGTGGTGAGGAAGGAGTCTTGCAGGTGGCTCCTGAGGTGGGGATAGCTGGGTGTGGAGGTAGTTGAGGTTCACTCCTACCCTTTTGGGGTGGCCCACCAGCCACAAGTACAGCGAGCTCCAGGCTGAACGGAGGCTTGCCTGCAGGCCTTAATTGGACAGTCCTGACACCTGCGCTTCTCTGGCTCCCCATCTGGAAGTCTTGTGATGATAAACATCTCGTTGGAAACCTGTCCCTCTGGGTGTGCCTTATCTTATTTTCCCAACTGAGACCCAGTTGGGTCTGGTGTCTGTAACGAAAGGAGGAAGGCCTCCTATGGACCACCACATTTTCTTTCCTGAACCCTTCCAGCAACCTGGCGAGCAACCGGATTGGCACCCTGGAGTCGGGAGCGTTTGATGGTCTGTCACGGTCACTGCTAACTCTTCGCCTGAGCAAAAACAGGATCACCCGGCTTCCTGTAAAAGCATTCAAGTTACCCAGGCTAACACAACTGTAAGTATAGAAACCTGCACTTTAATTAAGGCAAGCCAAACTTTATGGAGGCCAGATTTCCCCAAGGACCTTGTACCAAATGCAACCCCTTCCTCACTCTCCCTTGGTAAAGCTCGGCATAAACTATGGCAACACCTAATAAAAGCAAATTAGGAGTTGGGTCTGGTGCCTGTGGGCTGCCTCAGATTGCTGAGAAAAAGATCCACTAGTTTATATTTGCTTGTCTTCCTTAACATTTTCCAAAATGAAATGAGGAATCCTGCTAGTTAGCTGATGCTGGCTAGTGCTTAGGCTGCGTGGGGTTGCTATCGTAGAGGTTTTAGTGTATTTTCGAAAGGTACCCATAAAATCTGTACCTTGGACATGGTGATATCTGACTGTCCTTTGAGCAGTTTGAGAGGAAGTAAGTGTATCCAGAGGTAGCAACCAAGAGATGGGCCTTTGTCTTCCTCTCCTAAATCTTATCAGGTAGTTGATTTATTATTTTATTTTATTTTTTATGTTTTTCCTCCTCCTATCATTCTCAAGATGTATTATTTTTTTTAAAAAAAGGATTTATTGTTTAATTTTTTGATGATCAAGGCTGCATGTCTTCCTAGATACACAGAGCTTTGAATTTAAGAGAACCTCCATTAACCAGAATCTGATGAAGGTCTCTTCCCCCCCACCGGTTTTTTGTCTTATGTCCTCTTTTTATCGGAAGAGTGTATTTCAGGAAAATAAGCCAATATTGGACATATGGTTTAAACAGAACAAAACAGTTGTTGAGGGCCAGGTTGGCAGCAAGATGGGGTGTGCCCTGGCCCTCACCCTGCCTGTGCTTCTCCCCCACTCCTGGTGGTAAACCCTGGGCTCTGCTCTTTCCAGACCGTGGAGAAGGTCTCAGTGATGCCCAGGAGATTGTGTTGGGGGCAGGGTCATGACACAGTGCAGAAATATTTGGGGAAAACCAAGGGCTTTCTGGTTAGCCCTGTGTTCTCCCTGCCCTTCCCCAGGGTTGCTAAGGATCCAGCCCACCCCAATTCCTGATATCTCGTGGTTAACTGAGGCTTTGTCATGCTGGGGCTAGAAGCCAGATGTGTTTGCTTCCTGGGGTATCTCTCCCCCATGCCACTTCCCCCATGTGCAGCAACTTCTCTCCGTAGACAGAGATTGTGTGAAATGCCCTGAGTGGAACATGTATTGCCATTTGATACGCAGTGGTTAGGCTTCTCCTGGGTTGAGGCATCTGGTGTGGATTTCTGTTGCTAAGCTAAGAGACACCTCACCTAAGACGTCCACCTCCTGAGTCATACCCACGTCCTCACTGCCGAGTCACGAATGGCACAGTGCTACTCAGGGAGGAACGCAAGCACACCCGAGTTCTGTTCCGGGCAGCCACAGGCCCAGCCTTGGAGCTGGCTGTGGGGAGCTCCCATGCATTAGCCGTTGGGTGGCAGTGTCAGTGCTTCTGTGGCGGGTGAGACATACAGTGGGCTCCCCTTGTGTGTCCCTGGCTCCCCAGGGACCCCTTCACCAAGATTTCCTCTCTGGCTCGAAAACGCAGCCGGGACTGCCTGGGATGGTTGTAGGAGGGGCATATGCATGGGATGCTCTGATCTACTGGCTTCATCTCCTTAGGGATCTCAATCGGAATCGGATTCGACTGATTGAGGGCCTCACGTTCCAAGGGCTCGACGGTTTAGAGGTTCTGAAGCTTCAGCGGAACAACATCAGCAATCTGACAGATGGGGCCTTCTGGGGGCTGTCCAAGATGCATGTGCTGTAAGTGTGGGGCCAGGCCCTGGCTTTGCTCTGGGGTGGAGGACCCATGCATGGTCTGTTTGTGCACCGTGTGTGTGTGTGCACGCGCTCATTCAGCTGAGCACTGGGCGTAGAGTAGGCACCCAGCCCCTACCCTGAAGGATCCTTTGAGACTTCAGCTGGACCCAACCGTCTGCCTTTTGGGACTTCAGCTGGGCCCTACTTAATGTCTTTGGGGACTGAGCCAAATCTCAGGGTGCTTTCCTAGCATATTAGGAAGTTTCTTGGGGGAAGTTTCAGGGGATGAAGTGAGGTAAGTTGGTTGATGGAGGTGGAGGAGAGAGCCCTTGTGCTGGGCCTGCTCCCCTTCACCTCCCAGCCACATCTACCACTACCCCTGCTTCCTCTGTGAATGTGGGGCTGCAGAACAGACCCCTCCCCACATCCTCTCCACTCCCACACACCACAGGAAGTTCCTTCTCTCCCCATTCTGGGTTTGACAGTCTTTCTTGATGTGCAGGTGGGCCAAAAATGTATAGCTCATCCTAGGAGATTTATTTCTGTCTTGTGAGCTAATCAAGACTGTGGGTGCAGATGTTCAGCTTTTGTCAAGGGACCATTCTCTTTAAACCAGATGTGTACAATAGCAGAACATGCTTGCCTGCCTGTGTAATGTAAAACAACAACAAAGAAGCATACAGAAAAGGCGATTCCTAATCTTCTCTTTCTAAACATTAAAATTTGTTTATATCTAATCAAAAGTAATGCATCTACATAGTGAAATAAAATCGGATAGTAAAGAAAAGCAGTCACTGCCTGCCCCCACCCCCTTGTTCCTTCTTAATTCCAGTTCTTCTCCTAAGAGGCAGTCCCTTCTGAGCATTTCTCGTTTTGGGTTTTTTGTTTTTAGCCTTGCTGGTCGTTATTTCCAAGTCCATACGCTTATACTACTATCTTTACTTGTCAACTTGAGATTTCCTGCTTTAGAGTCAATGATTTAACTTGCTCATGACAGCAGCCCCATCTCCCCTCCAGTCTGTGCAAATTATATCATGACTTTTATATCCTTTATTGGTTATCTTTGTACTGGAAACCAACTAGGTCCAGGTTCGTGCTTGTGTTGTGCTGTGCTCACTAGGTGACCACCCTTCCCACACCCACTGTGTGCAGCAAGGATGTGAGCTGCTGCTGGGCTTCCCACTCTCCTCCTCTGCCCTCAGCTGGGCCTCTGCTTTTATGTTTTCAAAACAGTTTAACTTGACATCCTTAAAACTGTCATTTCGGACTTTGAAATCCAGGTGGTCACGTGCTGGGTAGGACGAGATTAAAAGAGAATTCTCAGAAGAAAATGGAGCACCTGCCATTTGGTTTTTTTTGTTTGTTTTGTTTTTGTTTTTAAAAGAGACAGTGTCTAGTTCTGTCACCCAGGCTGGAGCGCAGTGGCACCGTCATAGCTTACTGTAACCTGGAACTCCTGGGCTCAAGAAATCCTCCCACCTTAGCCTCCCAAGTAGCTGGGACTACAGGTGCACGCCGCCACTCCTGGCTAATTTTCCTTATTTTTAGTAGAGATGAGATCTTGCACTGTTGCCCAGGCTGGCCTCGAACTCCTGGCCTCAAGCAATCCTCCTGCCTTGGCCTCCCAAAGTGCTGGGATTACAGGTGTGAGCCACCGTGCCCGGCACCCATTTGGTTTTTATGTTGAAAAAATGTGTACAAATTGGGATGATGAGTTGACTTAGAGGTTGTTTATAAATTAAGTGCTTAGTTTTTGAGCAGTGGCAGAAAGAAAGAAAGGAAAAAAGCAAAACTTGGTTGCTCAAAGCCCTTGTAATATTGAACATGGGGCAAAATTTGAATTAGTGACTTTTATTAAAGAGTATGATCATCTAGGATAGAGCTATCCTGGGCTAGTGTATGCCTTGTGGAGAAGCAGGATAATAGCATACTTAATAAACTTGTTGAGAGCTAAGTCCTCAGCATTGTGCTAAAATTCTGACATGTACTTTTTTACTTCCTTCCTATAGGTGCCCTGTGAAGTTGATATTCTTGGTTATCTCCATTTTACAGATGTTCAGGTTCATTCATCCAGCAAAGTGGCACAATTAGGAATTTAATCCAAGTAGTCTGAGCCCAGGGCTAAAGCCAGGTCTTTTGGCACAGTGGTCCAGAGCCCAGCCTTTGCTAGCCAGGCCTGGGTTTGAATTTGTTCTGGCCCCTTTACTACTTGCTAAGCAGTGGCGTCTTAGCCAAGTTACCTAGTTTCTCTCAGCTGTAGGTTTCTCCTCTATAAGATGGGGTGGTAGTAACAGCTGCCTCCTATTTTCTCTTCTTTCTGTTCCTTTAATGGGGTTTGACCTTGCTTGGAATGCCTTTGCCCATTTGTTTGCCTGGTTCACTTTTACTTAGCTAAAGATGTTACCTCTGGGAAACTTCCCCTTGCCCTCTGAACTTCTAGGTCTGCCTTGGCACTTAGCATAATCTGTTTTGATTTGCCTGTCTTCTTCCAGTTCCTGTGCGTGCGCGTGCACACACACACTCCAGTTTTTTTGTGCACTGTTATATCCTTGGTGCTGACCACGGTATCTGATAGAGAGTGGCTGCTTATCTGCTATGTGTTAAATGAATGAGTGAAAGTCCCCTCTTCATCCTGCATGTGTCTGTCCTTGCAGGCATCTGGAGTACAACAGCCTGCTGGAAGTGAACAGCGGCTCTCTGTACGGCCTCACAGCCCTGCACCAGCTCCACCTCAGCAACAACTCCATCGCCCGTATTCACCGTGCTGGCTGGACCTTCTGCCGGAAGCTGCATGAGTTGTAAGTTCCTCGGCTATGGACTGTGATGGGGTTTTGAGACACTGCCTGTAGGTGAATTCGCCCAAGCCCAGGAAGCTCTAGTCCCAGCTCATTCCACAGCACCCTGGACTGGGGGCGGGTTCGGGTGGGGTGGGAGCTCAGAGGCAAGCAGGCCAGTAGCCCTGTGTTGGATGGAAGATGGACCCCCAAACCAGCCAGGCCCAGAGCAGAACCCTCGGTGATTTGAGCTTGAGCCCCTTCCTGATCTCTCTGCTCCACTCTGCTTTTGGATTCGTAGGGGCTACAAGAACAGCACCCAGGCCCCTGCAGGGAACCTCTGTCCCCAAGGCCTTCTTGGGTTTGGAGAAAGTTCCCAAGGTAGAGGACTGTCTTGGGGAAGGGTGGCCCAAAGAAGTGTCTTGACTGTAGCTATTTTGAGAGTGACTGTGCTAATGGCCACACCAAATAGCATGCAGTTCTTTAGTGAAAGGGGTTATTTGGGTTCAAACACAGGCAGATTTGAGAATGTCTGTGAAACGGAGAGATGGCCATGCACTCCTTCCTTCCTGGAGACAAGCTGCCTGTGCTCTTGGCGCCTTCCCATCCCCATTCTGCATTCCAGCGGCTAGGTCGCAGAGGCTCTGTGCAGTCCTGGGTGTATGCTCATGCTGCGTTCAGAGAAGCATGGCCCCATTGCTCCTTTGGGCGTTGCCAGAGGGGACATCCATATTGGGCCTGAGAACTCCTGAGCTCCTGGTGCCCAGGGTTCTGAGATCAGTGGTGACAGACTCTCCTGGGTGGGGGCAGGGGATGTGGCCTTGGCCATCCCTCAGGCCAGGGCAGGGTTACTGACAGCGCAGCATTGCTGGGGGCTCAGAGAACACACTCATGTTTCTCTCCTTCTGTCCCATGTTGCAAAGACACAGTTTTTTTGGAGGAAAAAATAAGATTTTCACTATATTTGTTCTTTCAGTTTGATATGTTCTACTTTAGACCAGTAGGTTTCTTTATTGTTCAAAAAAGTTTGGGTGGGTTTTCTCTTTTTTCTTTTTTTCTTCCTTTTCTAAGCTTGGCTGTAGGAAAAGATTCACCTGCTGAAGTGAACAGTTGTTAAGGGTGCCAAGCCTTACCTCAGTCTGTCTCCTCTTGGCCTCACCAGGCAAACTCAAGGGAGTGTTTGAACTGAATGTGGATTCTTACAGATGGTGTTTTTATCTGGTCTTCTGTGTTTTCTCCATCCCTCCCTCCCTCCCTCTCTCTCTCTCTCTCTCTCTCTCTCTCACACACACACACACACACACACACACACACACACAGCCCATACTGACCTGGAGGGTCCATTTCAATGAATCCATCATTATCTAGTGCAAAGCACAGTAGTTCTGCCTCTGTCCTTGTGCTCACTGCCCTTGAGTTTTGTGTGTGTTAGTGCTAACCCTTTGGGGTCAGCTCCAGGGCACTGCAGTTGTACATATCAGGTGGTGTTGGGTGGCTTCTGAGAAGCTCTAGCCTCAGGCTGCAACCCCACCAGTGAGCTCTGAGGACCCCAGGTGTAGCCAGGGCTGGGAGCCATGGGGAAGCAGGAAAGGTCTTTTGAGTCCCCCAAGCCTGAGCTAGTCCACTTCCCACGGTGAGGAGCAGCCTCTGTGACTGCCAGAGGGTGGGTGAGTCCTTGGGAAGGTGTCCTCCCTCCCGGGGCAGGCCTTTGAGCTGCCCAGTAGTCACTCTCTCTGGCTGGTAGACAACATGAAGCTGTCTTCTGTGCCCTTTAGAAGGGACAGAAAAGGTCATGGAAGGGTGCCTTGACCAGTCTCAGCAGTTTGCCCCATATCCAGGCGACCTCGGAGCCAGATTTAGGATTGCTTTCCAGCATGTGTTTCCTGCCCCTCCTTTAAGCTAAATTCTTTATTTGCAGGTGAGGATGTAATTTTGATCTCCTGCCAGGTCTTTGCGACTGACAGACACCATGACTTATTTGTCCAGGAGAGAAAGAATGTTGCTCCCTGTCACCTTTAAAAACTCGTTAATCTTCTCTGAATTTATTTTTCTTCTTTCTGCCCCTGCCCAAATTCCCCATTTTTCAACGACAGATGACCAGTATATCAAGTAACCAACCTAGGGCTATGTCAGGTGTGGCAATGCTGAGAGGGAGGTTAGATTCTGACACTCAGGCAACATGTTTTACACACAGAGGTGACGTGGGCAGGAACCTGCAGTCCCTGCTAAGGTGTGAGATGCTGGTGTGGCTTCCCAGGCGGTGACCAGTGGTGCCCTCTGCTGGCCAATGCCGAGAGTAACGGGCTCCCTGGTTCACTGTCAGAACCTGCTGGGGTCCTGTCCAGTCTCAGACCTCTGCCATGAGAGGTTCTTTGTAGCCTGAATCAAGACCAGCCATGGACACAAGCATGAAGGGGTTCGAACGTTGAGAGTTCTTGTGTTGCATGACCTGTGTAGTCCTCAGTTGAATGGACACCTTGGTGTCTGTGACCTACATGACCATTCTAGGAGTCAGACTAGATGGATATTGGGCCCCGATGAATTTCTAGCTGCATGGCCACTTATTCCTTTGGGATTTCTATGGGTGTGCACACTCGTGTGTGTCTGTTTGTGTGTGTCCTTCCCCACTGAGACCTGGCCAGCTGCGGCTCGGTGTTCAGGAGAGGAGAGGGGTGAGGGCAGCCAGGTGTGGCCTAGTGGTGACTTTGCCCCCCTGACCCTCAGGGTCCTGTCCTTCAACAACCTGACGCGGCTGGATGAGGAGAGCCTGGCTGAGCTGAGCAGCCTGAGTGTCCTGCGCCTCAGCCACAATGCCATCAGCCACATCGCAGAAGGCGCCTTCAAGGGACTCAAGAGCCTGCGAGTCTTGTACGTCTTTCACTCTTGACAGATCGAAGGGGTCCCCGGTAGGGAGAACACAGTGGGGCGAACCAACTACTTTGTTGAATTCCATTCTCACTGGCTTCGAGTCAGAATAGGATCCAGAGCTGACGTGTTATGTGTGCAAAATCTTGGACTTTTATATAAAATCAACTGAGAAAGAACTGGCTGAGCAGAAAAATCTCTTGCATTTTTCTGGATGGTGCCTAATAAATTGTTATCCAGCGGTTATTGCCCCATTATGCTGGGCAGGTTGCTGTGGTCCTGTTGTTGGGAAAAGCGTCCCCACACTGAGTGCCTGGAGCAGCCTCTGGGACAGCAGCCATGGGGTCAGTTTTTCCAGCCTGGAGTCTTCCAGTTGCGACTTCCATTTTTAAGTCCCAAATATTTTTTCTCCAAGCCCAGTGGATACTGTAGTTTGTCTCTTGGTCCTAGCATTTGATCTTCAGCATACCCTGTATCTAGGATGCCTTGTTCCAGGAGAAGTTCTTAGGGAATCCTGTGTCTTTCCTTGCGCCTCATTAGGGGGTCATTTAACAAAGTTGAGGTGATAATGCCATTTCCCCGTAAGTTCCTAATTAGGTGAGGTTGCCAGAAGTTGCTGCAGGATGCCTTTTATAAGACTTTTCCATTGTTGGCTTCAGAGAACTTCCAAGCAGCTATCGGCATAAAGCCCCCAAAGAGGTAGTAGAGACAGTGGTAGTAGGTTCTGAGGCCTCCTTCCCAAGCATGTTACAGGGAGGAAGGCTTTTGCACTTGCACCTGGCTGTCAGCTTTAATGTGGAACCATTGTTGGGAGTGTGAAAGAGCCCGGAGCCAACCTATTCAAGCAAGGTCAGCCTGCGAGCCCTCGAGCCCTCGCAAGGCCTCAGTAACAAGTCTGGGAACATTCAGACTGAGCGGGCCAGAAAGAAGAGAAAAACTTTGGCAGCCAGGGCTAGGAGCAGGGAGACAGGCACACAAAGCCACAGCCCCGGGTCCCTGGTTTTTTCAGTAGGAAGATAATAGGAAGGAACCCATTGAAAGAAGTCCCTTCCAGAAGCAAAATCTCAGCTCTTTGAGCTTCCTGCTGTAAAATAAAGGTCACAGCAAGCATTTCACTCTTCAGTCAGAGCTCCCCTCCTTCCTATTGGCAGCACTGATTCCTTCTGAAGGTTCTCATGGGGGCCAAGAGCAGCATCCCTTTTTGTTCCTGCCTCCTGTCTATAAGAGCTCAAGACAGGAAAGTTTAGGAACCAAGAACCTTGTGGAAAGTTGGAGGGGACAGAATGGGGGCCTGGTCGCCAGGTGCGATGTCTCGCCTGGGCACTGTGACTCGCCCTTGGAAGCTGGGGAGGCCGCTGATTCATCGGCCTTGGGATTTTCATTATTGGAGGGGCCTGGGCTGACGGAGTTGGCCTCATCTCCCTGATCCTGGCGAGTGGGTCACAAGTCTGACTCAGCACCCAGATGTCCTTGCTGGCTCAGAGTCAGCGCCGTGCAGGCCTTGGGAGGAGATGGGCTTTGGGCTTCAGACCCGCTGGCCAGCATGGAGGGGCCCCAGGGAGGGCCTGTGCTGGGGCCTCTTTCTTCGCCATCCTTTCCTCCGTGTGCTTTCCACAGTTTCTTGATGAAGTCCAGGAAAGAGGCTCTGGTTGGTGTGAGAGCAGACGGGAACCTTAAGGAACCTTTTGGGCTGGTTCTCGGTGCGAGGGGCCAGATGTCCGCTCTCAGGGGGCGGAATACAAACCGGGCTGTCTGCACTGCCTCCCTTCCCTGGAGCGCAGCCTCCGTGGATGGGGAAGCAACAGCAGATGGAGCCCGGGGAAACTTCGTGTTTGAGGCATGTGTCAGCTTTGTTGAAAGGCTGGGAAAGTCACGCTGCTCTGCAAGGTACACAGAACAGGGCTTCTCTCCCAGGGCCACGCTTCTCTTTACTGTACGTATGGCTGGGCCTCCAGGGTGCACCTAGGTGACTGCAGCTTCCAAGTGGCAGACTGGGCAGGAGCCTGTTCTCCTTTTTATGCTCAGACTGGACGGTGAGCTTGCTTTCTGTCCTCTCCCCAGGGATCTGGACCATAACGAGATTTCGGGAACAATAGAGGACACAAGCGGTGCCTTCGTGGGGCTTGACAGCCTCAGCAAGCTGTGAGTATCCCCAGCGTGGAGCCCCGCTGCGAGGGAGGATGCTCCCGCAGTGCCCCTCACGCCTCTCTGTCCCAGGTCCAGCCAGACGAGAGCTGGCTCCACGTAGATCTTTTGTTTGCGGGGAAGAGTCTGAAAATGAGAGTGGCGGACACCCCAGCTCCTCGCTGGCCCAGGCCTCCTTGCTGCCCTGGGCACTGGGGCCTTTGGGGCTGAGGACCAGGCATTCAGTGTCCTAGTGGAGCTTCGCCTTGGGATCGGTTTGCAAATGATGTAGAAACAGCGAAATTTTTCGTTATCCTTTGTACAAAGGAGTCTTGCCCTCTTACTTAATTTCTAGAAGTTGTGTGACGTGTGTAAAGCTGAGTAACTTGATGGTTTTGAGGCCCCTGTCGGTATTTTTGATGTTAATCATGATCTCAGATGGAAACAGTCATTACCAAGGGTGATAGTAATAGCTATTTTCAATTTAAGGTTTGGGGTCTTTTTTCCCTAGCTCCTAGAATTTGCCAGTTATTCCTCCAGGCGTGTGTGTGTGTGTGTGTGTTTTATACCTAATGATCTCCTGAGGGCAGGCTTTGTTGTGCAGCCTTTTTATCATTGAGGAAAAAGAAGTAAAGGCATTTTGTCCAAGACTACCCAGCTGGCAAATGGCAAGGTCAGGATGTGGCCGTCTGGCTCTGGAGCCCACGTTCTTTGTCCCTTAGCCTGCACTGTTTTCTTTGCATCTCACCAGCACTTTCTGCAGATGCTACCTAGGGAATGTGCAGGTGGGAGGTTGGAGTAATCACTGCTGTTTACCAGCAGCTTGGAGGCAGGCTTGGAGGAGGACAAGACAGACAAGGCCATCACCAGTCGATCCCCCAGCCCATGCCCAGTGACAGGGAGCTGATCAGAGTGCAAGTGTAAAGTAATATTTTGGGAGCCCTGGAGTTCAGAGGATTTAGGAAAGCCCATAGTGGGGAGAGTCTTTTTGTATAGTAAATGCTTCTGATTTGTTTTAAAAAGTGTGGCTTTTTGCATCTTTTATACCAGGAGGGTACTGATTAGGAACAAGCTGTTTTGGCTGTCTGAGGATTGCATTTCTTCTTGAGCACTCTGTGCTCTGATGGCACATCAGAAATGCTTATCAGTTTTTCTTCTCCTTCTTATCCCTAGAACAATGCTTGCCTTCCCTCAACCTCCTGGCCCCTTTAACCCATACAGGGCAAGCTTGGAAGAGCCAGGAGCAGCCAGTAGGTAGGGCCCAGGCAGTTGTTAGCCAGCCAAGCTCCAGGCTTGGATGTGGCTGCTGGGGTGGGAAGCACCTTGGCACAGGCCTCCCATGGCCTTGGCCATGGCTGACTGATGGGTAAAGGTGGGGAGAGCTGCGTTCTTCACAGGGCGTGTCTTTCCAGTGGAACCTGAGCCGTTTCTTGGGTGTTAGGGCTTCCGGGAGGCTCCTCCTCACCGGAGAAAGGAGGGCCTGTGAGGTACAGCTGGCCCTGGGGTCCCCGGGCCTTCTGGTGCTGCGTGAGTCAGCCCGCTGCCTTCCTGAGGGCCTGCTCTCTACTAGTGGGTGTTTTTGCCCACTTCTATCTGCTGGACTAGGTTCAGCACTTCTGGCTGAACCCCAAGAAGTCAGCCCAAACCCATTTTCCTCACTCACATGTGTTGGTTGATGTGGGCATTAAAGTGGTGGGCTCCACACTGACCTGGTCCCTAGACTCCTGGGAACTTGTTAAAATACAGGGTCTCAAGTGTCACCCCACCTGGCTTCACTGAATCAGAATCTTGGGGCTACAGGGCTGGAGGCTCTGTATGTGTTTTAAAAAGAGAGAAAGAGAGAGAGAGAGATGCACTCAGTTGGGGGAAATTGGAACAGTAAGAAGAATTCTTTAATCTGATTAAATATGTGTTGTCAGTTAAGTGTGATGGTATCATGGTTTTGTTGCAAAAGAAAAAATCCTTTCCTTCTTGAATAGAAAAAGTAAATAATGTGCGATGCCTATGATTTGGATCCTACCCAATGCAGCTGTGTTAGGGAACGGGCAGCGGGTAGAGGTAGAGCTGGATGAGACTGGCACAATTGGATGATGGTTGTAGCTGTGTGGCGGGCACGTGGGGTTTGTGAGACTCTTCCCGTCTACCTGCGATGGTGTGTGAAAATTTCCACATTAAAAGGAACAAAAAAAGTAAATGCCTTCCACATGATCCTAGTGCACAGGCCTAGCTATAAACCACTGTGTTTGGCATATCGTAGGTTTGTGGGAGGGAGGGAAGACCCAGTGCTTCTTTGGTCCCCTCCCCACCCAGCCTCCTCAGAACATTGCTGGGAAAGCTCTGTGCCGTGGCTGTGGCTGGAGAAGCGGCCACAACACCATCTTACCCCGTGTCAGTGGCCCGGTGTCAAGTCTATGGGATCCACGGAGAAATGGGACGTGTGTTAGTGCAGAGGAGGGCTGCCGCGTCAGGTGCGCTGACCCGTCCTGCGGAGGTGGCAGGTGGCGCCCTGACTCTCTCTGGGCTGGCGTGGGTTTGCCTGTGGTGAGCTCAAGGGGCTGGTACTCGGGGGTCTACCTCATGAGAAGGGAGAGACTCTTGCCATCACTGACTTGTTCAAGGACCTGGGGTCCTTCCCACTGTGAAAGAAGCCGGACCTAAATTGCAGTGTTCCCGGGAAAGGAAGAAGTGAGCCACAGAGGCCCTCTGTGAGGACCAGGTGGGCACTGCCCACCTGCTGGACACAGCCATTGCGGGTAGTTCAGCAGACTGCAGCTTCCTGGCAAGGCGAGGGTGTTCCTAGTTGCCAGTGCCTGCCTTTCTTCCTAGTTTGCCTGGGATTATTATATTACACTTACCTGTCCCAGGGCCCCTGTTTCAAAATGGGGGGCCTGCACAGTACACAGAGTCAGTATGTGAGGAGGAAGAGAGGATTCCTTGAGCCCAAATTACAGACAGAGAGGAGTAGCAAGTGACTTGTGTGTACCCAAATTACAGGCAGAGAGGAGCAGCAAGTGACTTGTGTGTGCCCGGTGGTCCCCACTCGCTGGTGGCATTCCTGGGGAGGGGGCAGAGCCCCACACGGGGCAGTATGAGGGGCGTGTTTGGGGGCACATGCAGAACTGGATGAGGAGGCAAAGCTTCTTGATTTCTGCCTGGGTGGGGCTGGGCCTGCAGAGTGGGATTCGTTGTGGGGGCTGGCACGTGCCTACCTTAGCACTCCCCCAGTGCCTGCCACTGCCCTTCAGCACGTGCCGAGCAGGCCTGGGGAGCCCTTGGCTGGGCTGGCGGGAGGTGGATGGGAGGATTTGACAGGTGACTCCCCTGCTTTGCTGCCTGCTCCAGGTTGGTGCTGGGGAGGCCACGCCAGCTGTCCCTTCCCTGGGAGTCAGGCTATGGGACAGAAGTAGCGTCCTCCCAAAAACACAGTCGCGGCTGTCCTTCCTTCTCCCAGCAGTCCTTTATTAGAGCCGTCCCAGCCTGCTGGCCTGAGCTCCTCCCCCAGCCCCAGATGTCTGCTGGGGGAGGGTAAGGACCAGTTTAATCCACCAACAGGATGATTAGCCCCTGCATAATTGAGAATTTGAGAATTTGTTTTATTGCTATTGTCACCATTAGAAATAACAGCATGCCCTCATTGTAAAAGAGGTCAATGTGACTAATATTTAATGGATGAAATAAAGCACAGCTTTTTCCTGGATCTAGTTTACAGGAGATTTCACTAAACAGTTCAATACGTTTTTACTAGGACCTGGAGCCCGCAGTGCCTCGGCCTGGGGGATCTGATTAAGTGTAGAAGTTGGCAGTGCTCTCAGAGGCGCTCGGGGTTGAGTGCTCTGAGAGCTGTGATTTGCTAGCTAGTTCTGTGGTTGAGGAGCCCAAGTTTGCACGGCCACTGGGTTTTCTGTGTGTTTGGTTTATTTGGCTTAAAATAAGTTTTCAGATGGAGAGAGGTTGCAGGAAATCTCTCAGGATGAGATTGTTTGCACATCATGCAGACCGCCTCTGAGAGAAAGGAAAGGCCGAGGGGTCTTTGGCCCGTTTGCCCCTTCACCCTCCGCAGACAGGAAACAGCACTGGCTTTGTCTGAAGGCTGAATTCGGAGTTACCGTGGGGACTGCTTAAATGGAAGCCCCAGGAAGGAGTCTGTTTCTGATGAAGCTGAGGGTCAGGAAGCCCCTGCAGTGAGGTGGTCCCAGAAGGTGGCTACATGGGCTGGCGGTGTCTTGGGAGCAGGTTGAGCCGGTGCCTCCTGCTGTGGCTCCGGGCAGGCCTTTGTACATGCCCAGCTACCTCCTGGTGCCTGCCCCGGCGCTCCCCCAAGCCCGCTGCAATTAGGATGAAGCTCGGGCGTGTGGTGGGTGAGGCCCAGGCTGCCCTGCCATGTTTGGTTTTCTTCAGGGCTCACATTTCCTTTCTTTTCTTCCTTTCAGGGAGGGGCTGGTGCTTTTTGTCTTACCTTGGGGGTCCCAGCCTTAGTGCAGGTTGAGGGTAGAGCTGGCCTCCACTCCACATCTTTTCCCTGATTCTCACTGGGACCCTAGACTAGGCATGCCCAGATTGGCTCTCTGCAGAGGTTTTCTCCCCTGCCCACCTGCACCCTGCTGTCCAGTAGTTCTTGTCCTAGACCTGTTTATTCTGAGAATCCCAGGAGTTGGTGTTCTTAGCAGTTGGTGTTCTTAGCAAGCCCTTTAGATAATCCTGGTGGACCTTAAAGTTGGTGAGTCCACATAGCTGATGGTCAGCATCACCAAGGGTGGTTCCCTGGCAGGTGGCTTGCTGTGCCAACCAGACTAGAGGGAATTCCTTTGCTGGGTTCTCAGAGAACCTGAACACAAGGAGGGAAAACTTGATTCTGTTCATTCCCAGTAACCAGCACACTCTAGGGGCTCCCATGTGTAGAGACAAACCTCCCTGGGATTACACAGCCCTGCGGAAGAAGCACTCACTTCTTCCTTGCGTTTTGCAAGGGACAGACTTTGGTTTCTGAGAAAACTCTTAGCAGTTACTGCTAAGGCTGGGGTTGGAGCTGCCTGGAAGCAGGAGCCCCTGCTCATGGGCAGGCAGTCCAGGGAGACAAGCATTGGATAACCTTGGAGGTTGCCCTTTGAGGACCTGCCTGTGTGGGATTTAATGAGCCTCAGCCCCACTGACATGTAAAATCTGGGGTCTGGCTCAAGAGGCCAAAGCGCTGGAGCCTCCTACAGGCCCTGAGTGGCCTCCTTGTCAGGCAAAGATGCAGCTCACCACAGCTGCATGCTGGCTGTCGAATTGCTATGGAGCCAATTTGACGGGTGCCCATTTGCCTGTCCTCTTCTTGCCTCTTTTGGGAACTTCTATCCCCAGAATGTAGTTCTCAGAAGTAAGTAGCAGTTTTGAGTTCCATAGTTTTCAGTACCTTCTTTGACTCTGCTTCCTCTCACCGAATCAGTAACCAGTCCCATCTCTCCTGCGAGGCCATCACAAAAGTTCACCCACCACCCCACCTTGGGTGGTCCTTGGAGAGAGACAGGCCAGGCTGGACAAGGTGACTTCCTACTTCACACTGCAAGTGTTCCTTTTTAGGCCAGACGGTGCATGCAATTCCAGCCTGTCATCACTATTAAATTCTAATAAAGATAAAAGCATTTCATTTCAGAAAGGGGAAGGCCTGTGTACTTCATACCCATAACCTCTGCATAGGTCAGCTTTCCACCTGCCCCTCACTGCAGAGACTTATCAGGTAGCACTACCCTAATTGTGTGTTCTCTTTCTCCCAACCGTCCCTTGTTTATCTCTCCCCTCTGCCCCAAACCCCCAATTTCTGGATGTTTGGAAACTACAGGACTCTGTTTGGAAATAAGATCAAGTCCGTGGCTAAGCGAGCATTCTCGGGGCTGGAAGGCCTGGAGCACCTGTGAGTATCTTGCCAGACCCTGCCTGACATGCAAGCCTGCCAAACGCAACTGCTGGGGAAGTCTGCAAGCAATTTAATCGCATCTTTGTAAACCGAGAAACAGGCTATTTGGAAAGGCCAGCTGCTTCCTTCTCATTATAAGTCAGCTTCAACTTTGGCCTTTATTTTGCCTGTGCCAGGAACAGTTACAGAACATATGGCCAGTTAGCGTGTTCCCAATTAATACAACTGGTATGTGGATAAATGCCTTCCTCCCTCCCGCCGTGCTGCCTCACCACTGCACCGGGCTCCTTCCCAGGCCCCTGGTCTCATGGCCACTTCCACTAGGCGCTTCATCCTGGCCAAGCCTGACACCCCCATGGAAGCAGCTTAACGATGTTGTGTACATGCTGGGCTCACCAGGAGCTTTCCTATTGGTGTGCTTGCTTCTGAGGCCCTGGAAAGAAGGGACAGAGCCAGCCCTGAGATGTCCACATTGTTGCCATCTGGGGCAGATGCCTCTAGTATGTGATTCTTACTTTATTTCCTCTTTGAATCAAGTTTTACCTTAATTCTGTTGCAAAGGTTTTGCGTGTTGACTTGTTGAGCAGGCCTCACCCTAGCTTTGATGCTGCCCTTAAGGCCGACTTTGTTCCAGAGTCCTTCCCTGGGCTTGTGTCAATATGTATGAAATGACAGCCACCTGCAGCGGAGTTAGGACCGAGGTCTGGGTAGTGCCTATGGGCCATCTATGAAACCAGGGCTGTCTTAACTTATACCTAGGTTTCTTTGTATAAGTAATTGTGCTGTCTTTCAGGAACCTTGGAGAGAATGCAATCAGGTCTGTCCAGTTTGATGCCTTTGTGAAGATGAAGAATCTTAAAGAGCTGTAAGTACCTGGATTCCATGGCTCTGACTAACACGAGTGGAGACTTTGAGTAAGAAACATCTGTAATCGCATTATTCTCACTTTATGTAAGGCCTATGATCATTCATACGTGCATGTAAGTGTTGTCCTTAAAAAAATGCCCCGTGGGGCTTATTCTGGTTCAGGAATCAGCAAACATCTTTTTAAAGGGCCACACAGTAAATATTTTGGACTTTGTAGGCCACAAGGTCTCTGTCATGATTACTCAACTGTGGTGGTGTAGCAGAAAGTAACCATAAATAATAAACAAGCAGGTGTGGCTGTGTGCCCAGAAATTCATATTGACAGAAACAGGTAGTTTGCTAACCACTGTTCCAGATAACGTGAAATAAACTCTCTTCTAAAGTGGATAATCACCCCTTTAATTATGTCAAGGATGAGTTTTCATCTTTTGAGTTGGCTTAAAGCAAAGGGCCTGCATTGGGAGGGGCTTCTTTGAAGAGCTTGATGGGCTGCGAGTAAGGCAGAGGCACCCATGGGTGCTCAGTGGTGTGGGGGTGCCCAGCCCACACCCTTTGCAAGGCCCTTGGAACAGGCAGCAGTGCCACCATGGACGTTAACCATGGGCTCTTGGGTGACAGGGGTTGGAATAGCCTACCTGTATCTTAGTCCCTGGCAGAGAAGCTAGTCTAGGTACACAGGTAGAAACACTGATGTTTCCTTTCTTTTTCTTATAGATGAATCTGATTCTGCAGCTAGTAAGTTCTAGCCCTAATATCAGTTCCCCAACAGTGTAACTTTTGGTTTTTAGAGGTGCTGATGAAATGGCAGATGCCAGATGGTCATCTTTTTGCACGGACCTCATCCCCATGCTGAGGGCACTCCTGGTGGCCCTTCGATTAGGCAGGGAGGGTAGGAATGGGTAAATGGGGTGCAGTCCCCATAGCTGAGAACCTAGGTGGGCTGGGTGGCATTCCTCTGAGGGAGGGGGGACAGTGATCTGGGCACTTGCCTCAAGCCTCCTGAGCAGATGGCCTTCCTTACAAGGGTTGGATCTTAGAATGGGAGTTTGCGTCAGGTTCAGTGGAGCTTCAGGCTCTGTGAGCAGCTGCTCCCTCTGGGTGCCGTCCGTCTTTCAGCCTCAGCAGTTCTGCTTTTGTCTATCTGGGTAGGACGTACTATGAACAAGGGATTCCGTGGCTCTCCTTCAGGGAAGGGAGGAAATGATTCCAGGCCACTTTAGAAGGCTGGATGCAGGGATGGACATGTGATAAAGCAAGTAGAGTAAAACATTAATTGTGAAAGACAAGTGGTGGGTTTGTGACTGTTCCTATACAGTTCTTTCAACTTTTCTGTCTCTGAAACTTCCAAATCCAATGTTGGGAGTAAAAAATATCTGATTAAATGGGAAGAGGGCATTTTGATGGAAGGAGGGGGAGAAAGATTTTCCTTATGGCCTCTTATGAAACCATTTTCTAGTTGGGAAGAACTGGACCTTCCACAAGCTTGGGCCCCCACAATGTGCCTCTGCATGGTGCTGGAGGCTCAGCCTTGGTTCCCCGCCTGGGTTTCCCATTAGCCGCTGCACGTACCCAGCTGGGGCTGGCCCTGGGCCCGGTCTTCTGATGGGAGAAATGGTTAATTCCACTTGGTCATTTTCTTCCCCATCGGATCAAGGCAGGTTGTACAGTGCACTTAGTCATCCTCTGGGTAAATTTCCACAAGCAGTGATTAGAAACACACTTTGAGTTGGAATCATGAAATGCACATGTGAGCCAGTGAAGATTAAGATGGCTGGAGGCAGGAGCCACAGAGGACAATGCCTGTCGGCAGCTGATGAAGCTGTGCTTTCCGCAATGAAGGAAGAATAGCAGGAGCATGTGCAGGGCCTGGGGGCTGCCCACAGCCCCCGCAGTCCAGTGTGCCCACCTGGCCTTTGTCTTTATCGTAATGCATGTGTGCGTCAGGGGTGGTCAGGGGGTCAGTGTCCTTAGTGCTCTCTGGCTCCAGTCCCTCTCCATCTAGGTCCTTTAGGTCCTAGCTCACTCTTTAGGAACACCTTCTCTCCACCCCGAGTACCAACTGTCTTTCTGGGGTTTGTTCTCCTCTCTGAGGTGGGTTTCATTATGGAGGAGGCAGGAGATCCTGGAAGGTGCTAGGCCCAACAAATCTATTGAATGTGTGCTGTGAGGCTTAACCCTTTCCACACACGTCTGATCAAGGATAAATGTCAGATTTGTTTTACCCAGTTTGTTCCTGTGACTCAAATTAAATACGTCGCTGGCCTCCACATAAGTGCCTGAAGTCTCACAGTGGTGGCCCAGCATCTTCTCTAGGTGTTCACATACGGTGTCCAGGCTGTCCTGCTTGATGATGTGGAAATGCCCTCTTGATGGGGACCTGAAGGTGCTCTGACAGTGGGATGCTGATGAGTTCTCTGGTGCCTAGCATAGCCTACCCAACCACTGCACAGAGCTCCTTCCTGGGAAGCTCCCGTGGCATGAGAATCGGCCATTTTCTCCTGGTTAGCCGTGAGGGCCCTTCTGCCATCTACAGTAACTCTTCAAGAGGACAGTTTTCCAGGTATCTCTCAGCAGAACACTACCTGCCCATCAAATAGAAATACAAAATCTCATGCTGATTTTAAGGTGTACTGCAGGTCAGCATCCCAGTTATAATGCTTTTGAGATGTTAGTTCAGTCTTTGGAAAATCACTTTCTGAAATTGTTTTAGTAAGATGCCCAAATCATCTGGGAATGGGGAGAGGAAGAACAGGAGAGAAGAGCAGATTTTACTTAACGTAGTCAGCCTTGGGGTATCTGGCTTACATTTCATTCTTCCTTGCTGGTCACTAGTTTGACAGCTTCTCTGCTCATTAGAAGGCCAGAGTGAAACAGAAGAAAACAAAGAGGTCAGTCCATTTGGTTGCTTTGTTGATGTCTGAGGACAGTAGTGAGTAGAGAAGGAGGCTATTGCCGTGCCATTGGCCTGCATGATGGTTTTGTGAAATTTCTAAGCATACCTACACCCCCTTTTTGTCACTGTGCACCAGAGACAGTTTGTTACAGGGAAGCCTGCTCTTTCTTGGGTCTTCCCCTTGTCACGTGCGGCCATCATTCTTCCTTCCGCTCCTGGCCTTGAGGTCTTCCAGGAACAGGGCAGCTGGACTCATCTTCAAGTGACTCCTCAGGAAGGAATGTCCACTGAGATGGCGATTCCGATTTCTGTTTAAAAAGCTTATCTTCAGTTGCTGAGAACTGAAAAAGAAAATATTGTGTGTTTTGGTTGGAGCCTCACAAGACCAAAGTTGTGCGTTCTCATGCTCCCTGGGCAGTGGCAATTAACTAACAAGCGCTATTTAGGGAGCAGAGCTGAATTCTACTGGCCTGCTGAATAATGCTGGTGCAGAGATAAATGCACAAACAAGAGGGCAGCATGTTGGCGAGGCTTACATTTGCAAGTAAGAAAATACGCAGCTTTGCCAAATTGAAAAATAACAGCCACATAGGAAAAGAGCCCTTTTCAGAACTTGTTGCAGAATTTAAATCCAGGCTGAGTTTGGAAGCTCTAAGTAGCTCATCAGGAAAGTGGGAGGAAACCAGAGGAGCAACAGGGGTAGCTTGCCACTGTGGGCTACATCAGGGTCAGGAAAGGTTAAAGGTGTCCCAGGCTCACATAGGAACAAATGTCTGTCTTAGAACATGGGTAAACTCCAGGTTTTTGCTACTCCGGGTGTGATCCTTGGACCAGCAGCTCCAGCAACCCCCCTGGGAGCTTGTTAGACATGCAGAATCTTGGGCTCCACTTCTGACTCAGTCAGAAACTGCATTTTATCAAAATCTCCAGGTGGGTTATGCACACTGCTCTGGGTCACTGGAGGACTGTGAGGAAGATCATCCCCCCCCGTCCAGCTTGCGGGTGTTAACATGAGAAGCTGATCGGAGGCGATCGAGCCTTCTGGATAGTAAGGGAGTATCCCTCCTTTGCGGTCACACTTCAAGCATCCGCTTTTGTTTTTCTTTCAGCCATATCAGCAGTGATAGCTTCCTGTGTGACTGCCAGCTGAAGTGGCTGCCCCCGTGGTTAATGGGCAGGATGCTGCAAGCCTTCGTGACAGCCACCTGTGCCCACCCAGAATCACTGAAGGGCCAGAGCATTTTCTCTGTGTCAGCAGAGAGTTTCGTGTGTGGTAAGACCAGCTTTGTGACTTTTTCTTTTCCTCATGAAGGCCAGGAGGAACTCTTCATTATGGTAGTAATTCCTGTGATCAGAGTAAACCCCAACTCATAGTTACAAATCAGCTGCTGGATGCAATTTATTTCCCACTGAAACCACACACGGTATTTACCGTACAGTTGCCTCATTATGTGGTTCTTGGAGTACATGCATTTAATCAGAAGGGAATACGAGTTGGTTCAATTACAAATCAGAAAAATCAGTTACAGGAAGATAGTTCCGTTGTTTCAAAAGGGCTCGGGTGCCCAGGTTTAGCTGTGAACTTAGTGTATGAGGCTGGGGTTTTAATGTGTGTTTCTTCCCAAGCCCAAGAATGAAAGGTTACATGCAGGAAGAACGAGTCTCAGGAGAACAGGGGCTACAGTAAAAATAATTCCTTGATGTCATCTTGCACTCTTGCTATTTCTCCAAACCACTGAAATCTGCACTTGCAACTTCAAATTCTTTTTGCCTTCCGATTGTTGTAACATAGCTCTGGCTATCGTTTTGAGCAAGGGGTGTTCGGGATCCAAGTTTGGTTGCACAGACAGAGCATAGAAAATGCTGAACAGCTAAAAACAATTACACATAGGCCAGTGCACGATCGGGAGTATGTGGTCAAAGAACGAGCTGAGTTTTGAGTTGATCCTGGTTTTGCTCCAAGCAGGAGGGGAGAGTGGGAGTCCCAGGCCTGACTGGAATGGCTGGGTAGGGGTGGGTCCCTCCAGCCTTTTGCCTTCTCCAGTCTCCCCTGAGCCTGGGGATCCCTGCTGTGATGCTCCTCCCCAGGGGCTCACCTAGCGGTACGGGGATCCCTGTGGGTCACTTCTCCACCCTACTTTTTGGCTATAGCAATAGCCTGTCAGCCTGCTGGAGGCAAGATACAAGTGTGCTCCTTCCACACATCCACCCCAACCACTTCTGAAAGCAGGCTTCCAGAACTTTCTCCGGATCCAGACCAGGGAAGAGTCTTAAACATACTGTGAACATGGCAGCAGCCCTCCAAAGGGAGCTTTTCTTACTGATCAGTCTTGTGGGGCCTTCTGTGTGGAATCTAAGGCTGTGCATAGCACCACTCTCTAGGCACAAAATGGCTATGTAATCCATTGTTCATCAAGTCCTTGACCATTAAGTTATTTAGCTCCCTAAAATTAAGCTTCCTGCTGCTCCCTCCCTCTTCCCTGCCATAGGGTAGTCTTTACCTTTGGATGAGCCAAGTAGAACTTTCACAGGCTGCACCTAGCCCGTGGCCCTGGCACGTTCTGGATCGCAACAGTTGTTTATTTCACTTCTCTCTCTCCTCCCCCACATTTTAGCTGGGCTTCCTCCAAAACACCATGAGGTGTTAATGGGAATCATGAAAACCCAAGGCAGGAGATCGGAGTTTCAAGCTCTGTGGGAGGCTCCCACTCCTTTTTTAAAAAACTGAAACATAATCACTTTACACCCACTAGGATAGCTGGAGTCCAAAAGTCAGATAACAGCAAGTGTTGATGAGGATAAGGAGAAATCTGAATCCTCCTATACTGCTCGTGGGAGTGTAAAATGGTACAGCCACTTTGGGAAATAGTCTTGGCAGCTCCTCAGTTAACGCATTAACTGCCGTGTGAGTAGTATTTAACTCGCGCTAGTTTTGAGCCTGGGGCCTCATGAAGCATATGTAACTCACACACACTATTTTTCAAGTTGCATATAATTCACACACAGAAAACAATAAAAAATAACAAATTTTTAATTAAATTAGGATCATTTTGTTTTCGAAGTTTTTATTCTATTTTCGTAATAAAACACCATGGCCCCAGGGAAGGATGTTTTTTTCTAGTGTGGCAGTCAGTGTGCAAAACAGTTATTTAGCACGACACGACCCAGCAACTGCACTTCCAGGTGCAGGTGCAAGAAAAATGAAAATACATGTCTACACAAAGACTTTGTTGGAGAATGTCCGATGTACACCTCAAAAGAGTGTTTATTCTGCTGCTGTTAGGTGAAGTGTTCCATTGATATCTGTTAGGTCTGTTTGGTTTGTGGTGTTAAGTCTTCCATTTCCTTGTTGATCTTCTGCCTAGTTGTTCTACCCATTATGGAAGTGGAATATTGACGTCTACAAACTATTATTTTGCGTGTCTACTTCTCTCTTCAATTCTGTCAGATTTTATGTTTTGTGAAGTTCTGTTAGGTGCATATATGTTTATAAATTTTATGTCTTCCTGATGGATTGATCCTTTTATGTTACAAAATATTTTTTCTCTCTAGTAAAAACTTCTGTCTTAATGTCTATTCTGTTAATTGGTATGGACAGTCTAGCGCTCTTTCAGTGACTATTTGTGTCTTTGTATCTAAAGTGGGTCTCTTGTAGACAGCTGGGTCATGACTTTTTATCCATTATGGTAATCCTTGCTTTTTAATTGGAGTGTTTAATCCACTTATTTTTAATGTAATTAATAATAAGGTAGAGTTTGCTACTTGCTATTTGTTCTATGTGTTGTATCTTTTGTTTCTTTATTTCTCCATTACTGACTAGTTTTATATTGAATAGCTGTTCTGGTATGCCATTTTAATTCCCTTGTTTCTTTTATTATACATATGTATATATATTTAGTTATTTTCTTAGTGTTTGCTAGGGGGATTAAAATTAGCATCTTAAAATGATCTAGTTCCAACTAATAATGAAGTTAACTGTGAAAGTATGCAAAAACTTTGCTCCTATTAAGATCCATTCTCCCTCATTTGTGTTTTTATTGTCATACACATTACATCTTAATATAACATAAACCCATAGACAGTTTTATAATTATTGCTTTATGTAGTTGCTTTTTAAATCAGAAGAAGATAGTTACAAACAAAAATACATTTACACTGTCTTTTGTACTTACCTATGTAGTTACCTTTAATGGTGTTTTTTTATTTCTTTGTATGGATTTGAATTACTGTCTGTTCTTTCAGTTTAGTCATACTAAATACTGTTTAGCATTTCTAGTAGGATAGGTCTGGTAGCAATGAATTCTCTTGGTGTTTTTCTTATTTTTTTAAATCCAGGAATGTTTTAATTTCTCCTTCATTTTTGAGGGATAATTTTGCTGGACATAGAATTCTTAGTTGACAGTCTTTGAGTACTTTGAATATGTCTTTATGCTGCCTTCTGATCTCCATGGTTTCTGATGAGAAATCAGCTGTAAATGTTATTGAGGATCCCCCGTATGTGATGAGTAGCTCCTCTTTTGCTGTTTTCAAGACTCTTTGTCTTTGGCATTTGAAAGATTGACTATGGTGTGCCTAGGTCTGGATCTTTGAATTTATTTTACTTGGAGTTCATTAAGTGTCTTAGATGTGTGGATGCATGTTTCACATCAAATTTGGGGCCATTATTTTTTCAAATATTCTTTCTGTACCTTTTTCTTTTCTTCTTGTCCTTGGACCCCCATTCTTTGTATGCCATTGTGCTTGATGCTATCCCACAGGTCTCTGTGGTTCTGTTCCTTTTTCCTCATTTTTTCCTTTGTTTCTCCCATCCTTTTTACCCAGGGCATGTGTGTTATGTGCAGATCCTCAAGCTCTGTCACAGGTGAGAAATGAGGACCCCCCCCCAGGGCTTTCCTGGGTATACACATGGCTCTGCACATGTGCATGGCCTTCTAGGTCCCCAGGAACTTGCTGGGTCTTTGCAAAGCCCACTATTGACATTTCATTCGTCTTCTTTTCCTTTTTAGTTTTTTGGCCAACCTCCTGTTGTCCCAACGGGTCCTGTCCCCTCAGACAGCCATTCTCTCCAACAGTGGCTATATGTTGTTTTGGTCAGATGCCCTGGAGATGAGATAGGGCTTCTGTTGCTGAGCAAACTGCATCAGGGTAAACAAATGCAAATACTGTGAATGGTGCTTTCCCCGTTGCTGATAGGTCACACTGCTGACAGGTCGCACGGTGACAGCTCTCCAAGGATGGGGCTTTGGGGGTACTCCAAACACATTCTACACCCTCAGTGGTTGCTAGGCTACTAGTTTCAAGGCTACCATGGAGCAGGGGAGGGAGGAATGAGACTTAGGATAAACACCACAGACTCACTTTTCTTACTGAGATATAGCTATTTTCTTGAATCAATACTCCATGGATGGTTGTAAGCCTTAAGTTTTCTAGAATTCCAAAAAAGTAGATTTTGACCATTTTTTGTGGGTGTTTTCATGGTTTTAACGGAGGTGCCGATTTGGGAGTAGGTTTGTTGGTAAGGTCTATGCAGTCATGACTGGTGGTGCCTGACTTTGTAAGTGTATTTTGTGTAAAAGTAAGCAGGTAAAGCTAATTGTAGTCTTCTCAAGGAAACTGCTGGCTGGTTGGTTTGATAACTGAGTGGTGATGGGTTAATTTCTAATCAAGGAGTGTGATCATACAAGTAGGTGATCACTACTCAGGGACTCAGAAATGGATGAAACCAGGTACCCATGGTGCAACTCTATGGCACATGGTGGGGCTAAGGATGCACAGGGACCGTGAAAGCTCTGTTTCCTACTCAGTGTTGGACCCAGTTTCTTGTTAGCTTGAACAGTAGCTGGTCCTTTTGTGTACCAGGACTCTGGGTGCTTTACAGTTGGCCCTTCTCTCCCCAGATGACTTCCCGAAGCCACAGATCATCACCCAGCCAGAGACGACCATAGCCGTGGTGGGCAAGGACATCCGGTTCACGTGTTCGGCAGCCAGCAGCAGCAGCTCCCCCATGACCTTTGCCTGGAAGAAGGACAACGAGGTCCTGGCCAATGCTGACATGGAGAACTTTGCCCACGTCCGTGCACAGGATGGGGAAGTGATGGAGTATACCACCATCCTGCATCTTCGTGCGGTCACCTTTGGACACGAGGGCCGCTACCAGTGTGTCATCACCAACCACTTTGGCTCCACCTACTCGCACAAGGCCAGGCTCACTGTGAACGGTATGGAAATGCTGTCTGTCTGTGTTCCGGTGCAAGATTCCTACGAGCCACACTCCTGATTGTTCTTTTACAATAGTTTTCCATGTAGAGATGACTGAGACAGAAGACACTCATACCTCTTTGGGACACTATTAAATCTTTACATTAAACCATTACATGGGCTTGCCCAGAGCACATTGTGCAGATGTGAAGGTTATTCTCGATGGATTCTTTGGTTTGTGACTTTTTAAAAATCCAGTTATTATATTCAGTGGAATTATGGAGTTAAGCCTTGCATTTGTATCCATTTATTAGCTTCCATAAGCCAAGATGCCTGGGTTTCAGATTCCACGCATCCCCTGACCTTGAAGATGCTGCTGCTCTTTGAGTAGATGGCACAGCCCTGGAGCCAGAGGCCAGCCTGGGTGGGCCCAGGTCCCCTGTGGAGTGCAGGGCTGGTGTGAGCACCTGTCCTGAGAGACATAGTGTTTGGGGTGGGGGCGGGGAGGGCTTTGACAAGGTTCTTTTTCTGTCTCAGAGCTTCTCAAGGTGGCTTTCTTAGGGAGTGCCGCTTGTTGTAGTGCGTTTGGGTAGATAGCTTGAGTAGTTAACTGCCCTGACCCCAGTAACCTAATGAGATTTTCCTCATTGTTAAACCTCCAATTAAAAAGAGTTGCCTTGTGATCATATCAGAAGTGCTGGATCCTCAGGGAAGCCCCTTTGGGTTGTCTTGCCTTACTGTGAGGGATTCCTCATTGTTTCTGGAAGCTCAGTGAACTGTCAAGATTCTCCACCGGAGTAACCCTGACAGGAACGGAGGCGATGCCTGACACACAGCTGCACACTTTCCACTGTCAGGACACGGGCCTTCCGGCTCAATAGACCAACGAGCTGATGCCCCCTGCCTGCGTGTGTGCGGCAGCACAGCCCCCACACTGCCTGTCCAAATGAGTTTCTTCCAGAGGGAAGAGCCATCCCATTGCTTTCCCCAGGGTGGAGGCATGCCAGCCCTCCCTCTGTGATTCCATCTTGATGGGGCAGGTACTTCTGTTCCCCGGGTTCTCTCCTGGTTGGTAATTAAACATCAGGCCCTAACACTTACAGGGGACCCCTGTGTAGACTGATTACTGTATGAGGTATAGCAAGGGAAATGTTTTTGTAAAAAGCCTTACCTTTGAGGGGGTCATAGCCAGCCTAGGGTATACAAGGAGAGGGTTAGGGTTAGAAAATGTTCCACCTGGGGTGGGGAGAAGCTGGGCGGCTTCCAATTCACAGGTGGCAGTAGTGGTCCTGGGCATTGGCACAAAGGGTGGTGAGGTAGTGAACTGGCACACAGGCACAGTGGCGGGGATTTACCAGAGGATTTCCCTGGCTTTGTACCTAGCTGTCCTGTAACCCTGTATGTATACATTTTCCAGTGTTGCCATCATTCACCAAAATGCCCCAGGACATCGCCATCCGGACTGGCACAATGGCCCGCCTTGAATGTGCTGCCACTGGCCACCCTAACCCCCAGATTGCCTGGCAAAAGGATGGAGGCACAGATTTCCCTGCTGCTCGTGAGCGACGCATGCATGTCATGCCAGATGACGATGTGTTTTTCATCACTGACGTGAAAATAGATGACATGGGAGTTTATAGCTGTACCGCCCAGAACTCAGCCGGCTCCATTTCAGCCAACGCCACCCTGAGTGTCTTAGGTTCGCCTATTGATACACTGTGTGTGTGTGTGTGTGTGAGAGAGAGAGAGAGAGAGAGAGAGAAAGAGAGATAGAGACACTCTTAAATATCACAGGTACCTAGAAGCAAAGTTGTCAAACTGTTCTGTGGAGCCTGGGGTAGGTAAGTGTAGTGGGCCTTTCTACTTTGTTTGAAATTTTGGGCTACTTTCTAAAATTTTTCTTGAACAAGTGGTTCCATCTCCTTAAAAAAAAAAAAATTGATAGTGAATGAAGAGAGTCTTCATAGGGCTTAGATGTAAAACACTCTAAGAACTGCCCTCTGAATTGGGCAGGATGGGTGTGGTCTTGGTGCCGAATTAGGACGCAGGCCTGTCATAGGACAGTTAGGGAACAGTAGGGGCTTTTGTGGCCAGAGATTAGTTCATTCTCCTTGTCGAAGTCACCCCAAGAATGTTGATGATTTAGTCATTGTGTTAGGTTTTCTGAAAGGCTTGCTGCTCTGATAAAAGATCTCAGATGGCATGTCATTGATATGTTGGATTGCCCTTTATCCAGAAGACAAGGCAGAGCCATAGCAGCTGAGGCTCAGAGAATAACTATAAGATCTCCGCTGACTTCTTGCAGAGACCCCGTCCTTGGCGGTGCCCTTGGAAGACCGTGTGGTGTCTGTGGGAGAAACGGTGGCCCTTCAGTGCAAAGCGACCGGGAGCCCTCTGCCCCGAATCACCTGGCTCAAGGGGGGCCGCCCACTGAGCCTCACAGAGCGGCACCACTTCACCCCTGGCAACCAGCTGCTTGTCGTTCAGAACGTGGTAGCAGAGGATGCAGGCCGGTACACCTGTGAGATGTCCAACACCCTGGGCACCGAGCGAGCTCACAGCCAGCTGAGCATCTTGCCTACCCCTGGCTGCAGGAAGGACGGGACCACCGTGGGCATCTTCACCATCGCCGTGGTGTGCAGCATCGTCCTAACGTCGCTGGTGTGGGTGTGCATCATCTACCAAACCAGGAAGAAGAGTGAGGAATACAGTGTCACCAACACAGGTTAGGCACTGCTGGTGGAGCTGATTTTCAGAGGAGGAGGGATGTTTGGGAATGAGGCTGGGTCCAGAGGCTTTTTCAAGAGTTCTGGTATATTCAGAACTCTAGAGCCTTTGGGAATATGGAGTCATTCTGCATAGCTGAGGTACCATTCTAACTTTTAGGAATGTAACATTAAATGGGAATACTCTCAAACCTAAGTGCATGATGGTGTCTGCTGTTTTCTCGCTCCTTGGTAATTCGAAGGCATGCTAGGCATGTGCCTTGCTGCCACATGGTGGGTCATTCCTGAAACAGCTTCACGGTGCCGTGCTTCTGTTAGTCCCGTCTCCCTTCCCACCCTGTCCTCAGTCTTCTGTGGCCTCAGATATGACTGCCATGCATTCACACCTAGGTGTACAGGAAGGCTAAGCAGGTTCTGAGAGGGCTTGTCACATGCAGCGCCTTGATGCTCATTGCTGGGGAAATCCTGTTTCTGGGCCTGACAATGAATTTCTTGTCACTTTAACTCTGTTGTTTCACTGCCCTATCTCCTTGCAGATGAAACTATCGTGCCACCGGATGTTCCAAGCTACCTTTCTTCTCAGGGGACCCTGTCTGACCGACAGGAAACTGTGGTCAGGACTGAGGCTGGCCATCAGACCAACGGGCACATTGAGAGCAACGGTAAGGCCTCAGTAACAAGCAAAGATCTGATGTGACTGTGTCCTCAGGTGCTGGAAGTAGCCTCCTTCCTAGGACAGGTGCCTGGCCTTAGATCAGGCACATTTGGTAAACTAAAAGGCTGTGTAACTAAGGGATTCTGTTGTTTTGTTTTGGACCCAGCCTGTGTAAGTTCTGTAAGGTTTTAAAATCCTATTCCCCAGGAAGTCAGTGTGTTGGGCATAGTGTCTCCCAGTCAAGATAAGGTAGGAGTAACAGCTGCAAAGGACATTACAGGGCATGAAACCAACCCATTCCTTATGTGGAAGTGCCTGGGTCTGCTCCGTGTTCCAGTCTCATATTAGAAAGTTCTCACCAGGGTGAGATCCTTCCCAACAGTGAGGGACTCTGAGCCCTTGCCTAGGGCCATAAAGGCTTTTCCTTCTCAGAACTGCTCATTTAACGTGGTTTTGAATGCTGAAAGGCTTGCCTGCTGGGAAGGTAGTAGTAGAAAACATGCTCCTTGCTGGATCTCCGGGTTAGCCTAACAATCCATCACTCTAAAGAACATCTTTAAAAAATGACTCAGTTCTAGTAGCTGTGCCCGTTCCTTTCCTAAGGCTTACTGTGAAGTGCTAAGGCCAGGGTTTCTAAATGTGTGAGAATCCATTACAGGTGTTTGTCCAAGAGATGCAAGCCTCTTTCCAGAGGTCGACGCTCACGGGATTCCATGCAGGCAGCCAAAGCTCTGTGCTGGATACAGTAAAGAGCCGTGGAAGGTGACAGAGAAGGCTGACGGGACACCTGTTGCACATAAGATGGGTAGGAGATGCTTTCTTCAGGCACAGTAGTTTCTTTTTGAAATTGAAATTTGGGTTGACCTAGTCACTAAATGAAAGAGGGAAACACATTATTGGTCTGTGACTATCTCTGAATTTGGTATTAACCAAAACTGGGACGCTCTGGCCTGGTTTTCTTTTAATTGCAGAATAGCATCTCCCCTAAGTGCATCTGTGGGGCGGTAAGCCTGACCATGACTTTCCTAGACTTATAAGCAACTTAAATAAGGGGCAAAGCTCAAACAAAATGGAGTTTTAGTCGGTACCTTTTCACCAGAGCTATTTTGAGGCTAAATTTCTAATTGTTCAGAAGACCCTTAATACTGCATCATACCAAACTCAAATGGGAATTTTTTCCCCTGTGATCAAAGTAGTATGACTACATTCTGGTTATGAAACTAACTAAATCTGGAACATTTAATCATGAAAGACCCCATTCTTCATCAGTGGTGTGTGCCTAGTCCTTTTTCTGTGAACGTACTTTGCAGAGAGAAGGTGTGTTTCTCTAGTTGATACAAACAGGGGTCTCACCCTGCAGTAGTGGGTTAAGCAGCTTGTTCTTTGTGTGGGGACGGAGACTCCAACAGCGCTCATTCTTACCTGTCTTTGGCTCTGTCCTTCAGCATCTAGTGGCTTGGCTGTATGTAGTGCCTGCAACACTGATGTAGACGGTTACTCCAAGGAACAAGCCTTCTATGCCCAGCCTGTGTCCGGGGACAGTACACAGCCAAGTACACTCAGTGGCCAGGAGCCCAGTCGGAACGACCGAGAACATTCTCCACGTCACCAGAGCAGTGGGACTGTTGATGGGTCTTGCACTGACTATAGGGGGTCCCTGTACCCCAGTAACCATGATAGAATGCTGATGACCTTGAAGAAAAAGCCAGTGGCATCTCCAGATGGAAAAGGTAATGTTTGACGGTCCTCTGAAGAGTCACCAGCACGGGGGTTGGGAGCCACTTAAATAGCCAGGCTGGAGGGCCTGACACACCCTCTCTTTTCTCATAGGGGATTCTTCTTGGACTTTAGCAAGGTTGTATGAACCGGACTCCACAGACCTACACCCTGCGTCTTCATTCACTTCAGGCAATCCCGAGCTCACGGAAGCCTCCTCGGGCTTCTCTGCCATCCCCAGTGAAGCCCAGCACTTGCTTATCTCCAACGGCCACTTGCCCAGGGCATGCGACTCTGATTCTGAGTCCACAGCACTGACAGGACAGCTCCCTGGGAAACGGAGGGTGCCCCTGATGTTGGCACCGAAAATCTAGGCTTTGTCTACCTCGGCTCTTGTCATACCAATCTCTACAGGAGAGAGAGGTAGGAGAGGCCGTGAGGAAGCTTGGGTGCAAGCTTCATTGGTCTGTACATAGTTTTAGCTTCCATGTGGAGTATCAGTCGTTCAAAGGACTTGCATCTGAAGCACAGAAACGCAAGAGGCTATTTGTGTACAAAAGGCAGAAAAAGTATTTGATACCATTGTACATAAGAGTTTTCAGAGATTTCATATATATTATATATCTTTTACAGAGGCTATTTTAATCTTTAGTGCATGGTTAACAGAAAAAATTATACAATTTTGACATTATTTTTCATATCAGGTTGCTGTTTAATTTTGGAGGGGGGTGGGGAATAGTTCTGGTGCCTTAATGCATGGCTGGAATTTATAGAGGCTAAAACCACGTTTGTTCCCAGGAGTTGGTGGGTTGGGAAGGACGGACCCCGTAGGCTGCTCTACGGTCCAAGATTGCGTGTGCGTTGGAAGTAACTTCACTTCAGTACTGCTTGTGTGGGGACACTCATGCAGCAGGCCTCCCTGGGGAGCCCGGGGGTGCAGGTGCCGCTTCACCTGTGCAGTGAGTGACTTTTCCTTTCATGTGTCAGTTCTTTCTTTAAGGAGTTGAGTGAGGGTTGTTAATCCACCACAAGCAACTGGTCAGAACAATTAAGCACTGCCTGTCTTCCTCCCTTGAAGCTCATGTTATAATACAAGCAAATGTGGTCTTGTCAATATCCTTTGATTTCTTATTTAAGGCTTTTTATTAAGGTAAAGGCTGCTGGTGTTGGTACCTGTGGATTTTTTTCAATAGTGATGTTTTAGTTTTGCCAATATAATTAATATTACATTGGCCTTGGGGGATAAAAAGGATAAAGTTCTTATTTTTCAGGGCTAGCTTATTTCTACTGAGAATCCAGAGCAGGCTTGTCCACGCCATTCCCTCACACGGAAGGAACTGGGCTGGGACTGTAGAAGACCTACCCCTCAGTCTGGGTTCTGGGTATATTTGCACTTTTGCAACCTGTAGCTAACCATCTTGTGAGTGCCAGCGTGTGGGTCAGTAAAAATTACATTGAAACAACATCCTTAAAATCTCAGAAAGCAAGTTCCTTTGGCCAAAAAGCTAAAGGGGGGAGGTATTGACAAAATGGTTACCTATGTTAAATTTTACTGTCAGATGTCATCACTGTTCCAAAAGGTAAGCACAGCTAGAATTGTGTTCAACAGTTAACCGATTGTTACTTCCACAAAATATGTGAATTTGCTGCTTCTAAGAGGCAATGTGAAAGAGGAAGTATTACTTTTATGTACAAAGTTATTTATTTATAGAAATTTTGGTACAATGTACATTGAAAACCATGTAAAATATTGAAGTGTCTAACAAATGGCATTGAAGTGTCTTTAATAAAGGTTCATTTATAATGTTCAGTGTATGGTTGGGGTCATTATTCTACATATATTAACCAGCATCTTTTCATCCCGTTTAATTCCAGAGATTCCCTTAAAAGGGCAGGCATTCTGCCTTTATTCCTCAAAAAAGGACAAAAAAATTTAAGCAGAATCATATACTGTTGCTCCAGGGAAGAGACAACACTGCTAGATTCCTAAGATTTCTTTCTGAATTTTTCTACACCTGTAGCTTCTTAGTGAAGTTCTAAAATCCCAAAGTATGGTGACCTATTCATTTCATCCCTTCAATGTAGAGCTTAAAGCTCGAGGAAGCAATGTTCTGCTTCCAAAGCTGGCCCAGGCCCTCCTAAGTTCAGCTCCCCCACAGGGACCCCCACCATGCTCTCTTGCCCCAAGCCAGTTGGGCTAACCTGGTCACATGAACTGCAACTGCTTTCCTTCACACACCACATGGGTCGTTGGACACTTCTCTGTAAAATAATACAATTGTGTGTTTTCATAGGTGAAATGTGAGGGTAATTAAAACCAGCAGCTTGGTTACCCAGAAAGAATGCTTGCTATGCACCTGTAGTTCATTCTTTTTAAACAAAGCTCTAACCTTACACAATAGGAATTAACCCAGGAGAGAAACACCCACATACACAACTCCTTTTCCTAAGCTAGCCATTCTTTTTAAATTAATTATAACCATCTTGCCATCATCAGGTGGTAGGAAATGAAAGATCAGATACAGATCAAATGAAAGCTCTGGAGAGCCTGGCCTCAACATTACCAAACTTACTTATTTATTAAGGGGTTCTGAGGAAACTGTTCAA
This sequence comes from Daubentonia madagascariensis, assembly GCA_023783475.1. Lineage (NCBI taxonomy): Eukaryota > Metazoa > Chordata > Mammalia > Primates > Daubentoniidae > Daubentonia > Daubentonia madagascariensis. Next base: position 40,340,922 of record JAKFHU010001953.1, on the reverse strand, counting down.
AGTACTGCCATGGATGTAGTTTCTTCTCTTGACTTCATCCCAGCCACCCTGTACCACAGACAACACATTCTCAATGTTGTCATCCCAGCAGAATTGGACGTCAGCACTGAGACTTGTAGTTCGGATAGCCAAACAGCTGCTCCGCAGAAGGAGAGTTCTCACACGAGTCCCCATCCCTGAAGGTGAGTGTGAGGCCGTCTCTGCTTTAAGGACTCTTTTTGCCAACTTCCAACAAAAAGCTGCGCGTTTGGTCATAAGCCCCCAGGAAGATGAAGCCGCCCAGACTGATGGCTGCCATTCGAGGGAAGACACCTGCAAATAATCTAGGGGGGGAAGAGCACGAGGAAAGATTTTAAAAATCTGTGTGTGAAAAAAGGTTACATTCCACAGCTTGCTCAACTCAATGCACTATGCTCATTAAGCCTCACACAGCACTTAAAATGTGTGTTTTTTTTTTCTTTTTAGAATGGCACTAAATTATATTCCCAAGTAGGCTTGCTGAAGTTTGAGCCCAGCTGTTTGTTGGCTAAATACCAGACAGCTTACTTGTGAACACTTACAATTAAGTAATGACTCTGTCCCAACAATAGTTCTCTTTAAAACTTTCACACATTTTTTTTGAGAGACGATGAAACCAACTTTTAAAAAAAGGAGTCAAAGGGCTGAATCCTAGGGGGTTAGTCCAGTGAAGGGACTGTCAGACAACTGTGCTGCTCCCCTGACTGACTCAGTCACTTTTGTCCTTAGAGACCCACAAATGTGATGCCACCACGAGGAATCAAATCTCTATGGAGTCCTTGTTTTCTTTTTCTATCTAAGTAAGGGCGTGACAGGTGAGTGGGCTGCGGCTGGGAGGTGAAAGTACCTTGTCACTGGGAATGTCACCTGGGGATTCATCCTTTCAAAACCCTCCCCAGCTATGCACAGGCAATGATTTGTTCAAAGACATTCATCATGGCATTGCTAAGAAAAGAAAAGGTGCCACTGGCCTGCTTCTCGTTATAGAAGTTATAGTATAGTATAAACACAGTGGATGACTATGCAGCTGACAAGAACGAGGCAGTCCTTAGATACTACCATAAAAAGATTTACAAAACCGGTTTTTAAAAAAATCCGGTCCCAGCGCTGAACGTGTAATACAACCACACGTTGGGAAAACATGGGAGGGATGTGGCCTAAACTGTGAATGACTGCTGTCTTTGCAGAGTAGGATTCCAGGAGACATTCCCTGCTCGTATTTCTATAACATCTGAACCTTTTTTACCCCGAGTACAGACATACCTTGGAGATACCGTGAGTTCTGTTCCAGACCACTGCAATACGGTGAATATTGCAATAAAGCAAATCACACAAATTTTTTGGTTTCCCAGTGCATATAAAACTAATGTTTACACTAGACTGCAGTCCACTAAGTATGCAACAGCATTATGTCTTTTAAAAAAAAGTACATCCCTTAGTTTAAAAATATTGTATTGCTAAACAATGCTAACAATCACCTGAGCCTTCACAAGTCAGTCTTTTTGCTGGTGGAGGATCTTGCCTCGATGTCGATGGCTGCTGACTGATCAGGGTGGTGGCTGCTGAAGGGTGGGGTGGCTGTGGCAATTTCTTAACAGAAGACAACAAGGAAGTTTGCTGCATCATTTGACAGCATTTTTCCCACAGTAGAACTACTTTCAAAATCAGAGTCAATCCTGTCAAACCCTGCCACTGCTTTATCAACTAAGTTTACTGAATATTCTAAATCTTTTGTTGTCATTTCAACGTGTTCACAGCATCTTCACCAGAAGTACATTCCATCTCAAAAAATTACTTTCCTTGCTCATGCACAAGAAGCAACTCCTCATTTGTTCAAGTTTGATCATGAGATTGCAGCAATTCAGTCACATCTTCAGGCTCTACTTCTAATTCTAGTTCTCTGGCTATTTCCATATCTGCAGTTACTCCCGCCACCGAAGTCTTGAACCCCTCAAAGTCATCCATGAGGGTTGGAATCAACTTTTTTCAGACACATGTTCACATTGATATTTTGACCACCTCCCATGAATTACAAATCTTAAGGGCATCTAGAATGGTTGTATCTTTCCAGGTGTTCAATTTATTTTGCCCAGATCCATCAGAGGATTCACTATGTATGGCAGCTATAGCCTTATGAAATTTATTTCTTAAATACTAAGACTTGAAAGTCAAAATTACTTTTTGATCCATAGGCTGCAGAATGGATGTTGTGTTAGCAGGCACGAAAATAACATTCATCTCCTTGTACATCTCCATCAGAGCTCTTGGGTGACTAGATGCATTGTTAATATGCAGTAATATATATATATATTTGTAGAGACAGGGTGTCACTCTGTCACCCAGGGTGCAGTGCAGTTGCATGATCACAGCTCATTGCAGCCCTGAACTCCTGGGCTCAAGTGATCCTCCTGCCTCAACCTCCCAAGTAGCTAATACTATAGGCACACACCACCATGCCAGGCTAATTTTTAAAAAAATTTTTTTGTAGACACAGGGTTCTTGCTATATTGCCCAGGCTGATCTCAAATACTTGGCCACAAGAGATCCTCCCACCTGGGCCTCCCAAAGCACTGGGATTACAGGTGTGAGCCACCATACCTGGCCAGCAATAATGTTTTGAAAGGAATCTTTTTCTCTGAGTAGTAGGTCTCAACAGTGGGCTAAAAATATCCAAACATGCTACAAACAGATGTGCTGTCATTCAGGCTTTGTTGTTTCATTTACAGCACACAGGGAGAGTTGATTTAAGGTAATTCTTGAAGGTCCTAAGATTTTCAGAATGGTCAACGAGCACTGGCTTCAACTTAAGGTCTGCGTTAGCCCCTAACAAGAGAGTCAGCCTGTCCTTTGAGGCTTTGAAGCCAAGCACTGACTTCTCCTCTCTGGCTAGGAAAGTCCTAGATGACATCTTCTTTCAGCAGAAGGCTGTTTCACCTACGTTGAACATCTGTTGTTTAGTGCAGCCACCTTGATCAATGATCTCAGCTAGATCTTCTGGATAACTTGCAGCTTCTCCATCAGCACTTGCTACTTCACCTTGCACTTGTATGTTACAGAGACAGCTTCTTTCCTTAAGTCTCATGAACCAACCTCTGCTAGCTTCCAACTTTTCTTCTGCAGCTTCCTTACCTCTCTCAGCCGTCACAGAATTGAAGAATTAGGGCCTTGCTTTGGATTGGACTTTGGCTGAAGGGAATGTTGTGGCTGGGTTGATCTTCTATCCAGACCACTCAAACTTTCTCCATATCAGCAATAAGGCTGTTTCACTTTCTTATCATTCATATGTTCCCCGGAGTAGCACTACTAATTTCTTCAAGAACTTTTCGTTTGCATTCACAAGTTGGCTAACTGGTGCAAGAGGCCTAGTTTTCAGCCTATCTTGACTTTCGACATGCCTTCCTCACTAAGCTTAATCATCTCTAACTTTTGATTTAAAGTGAGAGACACGAGACTCTTCCTTTCACTTGAACACTTACAGGCCTCTGTAGGGTTATAAAGTGGCCTAATTTCAATATTGTGTCTCAGGGAATAGGGAGGCCCGAGGAGAGGGGGAGAGAAGGGGGAACGGCTGGTCAATGGAGCAGTCAGAACACACACAACATTTATCAGCTAAGCTCTCTGTCTTCTAGGGGTACTGTACATGACACCCCAAAATAATTACAACTGTAACAAAGATCACTGATTACAGATCATAAGAGAGAAAATAATGCAAAAGTTTGAAATATTGCAGGAATTACCAAAATGCAACAGACACGAAGTGAGCACATGCTGTTGAAAAAATGGCGCCCAAAGACTTGCTGGGTAGAGAGTTGTCAGAACCCTCCAGTTTGTAAAAAAATGTATCCGAGAAGCACAATAAAGCCAGGTATGCCTGTATTATTTTTGTAAGCAGAAAAACAAAGTTACAAAGTCAGAACTGATCAGGTGCAGGGAAGGAAACCAAAATGATCAAGTTATGCCGATAGTAGTTGTGTACCCTGTAAGATATGGGGGAACCTCCATGACGAGCTCGCCCAGTGAGAAACCTGACAGGAATGGAATCCCTGTGGGACAGCTCCAGCCATCTGCTGCTTCCTCTCTGCCCAACTCTTGGGAGAGGTCAACTAGCCTCCCTTTGTAGCACTCAGCATTTCTGGGGAAATGGGGAAATTTTAGAATATTTTTGTGAGGCCTTTTTAAGTTAGCTGACAGAGGATTCAAATCAAGTAAAATAGTACACATAAAATTAAGAACTCCTTTTGCTTGTCTAGAAATAACCATGAAAATTCTATAGCAAACCAAAATATACTTGTAAGGAAAAAACGGTGTTCAGCTCAGCATCGTGTAAACTGTTTTTGCTTGGGGTGGTTTGGTGAGGGCAGAGAGTCATAAATTACCGCTTTGAGGCCACTGTGTCCTTCTGGCCTGGAAAAGAGATTAATCTCCCTGCCCCTACCCTACAAAGGAAAGGGTGCTGGCAGGGAGGTCAGCAGAAGCTGGGCTGTGGGAGACCACACTGGCCACGGTGCTGTCTCTCCCCACCATCTTATTTCTAAAGGCCAGCATCCTGTTCCCTTCGGCCCCTAATAAGCTCAGTCAGCTGCTCCTGGCAAGAGGCAGATGGAAGCAGTTTACTGTTTCACTAGATGACAACTAAATCTATTAACATAATTACAGTCTTCACGTAGAGCAATTTGTACAGTGAACACTTTGACCAAACTCAGAGGCAAAGACTTGAGCGGGGCAGGGCTGTGTTCTAGTGCCCGCAGATCCAATGGGATGGCATATGTGAAGCATTTAGCATAGTGCCCATGGCAGCAGCAGTCAGTACATAAAGGACACAGTCAAGAAAAACAGAAAGCCAGTTGATTAACAGAAGGAAAGCAGGAAGCAGCAATCTGAACTAAGCAGCCTTCCCATCTGCTTTCTGGCTACTGACTGAAGGAGCACGTGGTACTTTTATTTAGGGGAACCAGTTTGTCCTAGAACCACGGTCCCCAACCCCCAGGCTGCGGCCTGGTACCAGTCAGTGGCCTGTTAGAAAAACAGGGCCGCGCATCACCGCCTGAGTTCCACCCCACCCCCCGCCCCCAGTCCGTGGAAAAACTGTCTTCCATGAAACCGGTTCCTGGTGCTGCAAAGGTGGAGGACTGCTGCCCTAGAGCATATATATACACATGTGTCCCAAATATGTGCCAGAACGTGGTCTTCGCCTGTGTGAACCAACACAGGGACAAAAGTGGTCGCCACTTGGATTTACCCTGAGAGGGCAGCACCATGCCATCCCAAGGTGGGGAGACAGGTGTCTGCTGGAAATGGAGCCAGGAGACAGCAGCGGCTTCGGGCCTGCCGACCCGACACAGGAAGCAGGATGGGGCACCTCCTGGGCTGAGGGGCCTCACTCCTCTGTTCACAACAGCTGCCTGGGTTTGGAGGGTTTGTTTTTTGTTACTGTTTTTTGGTCAAATTATTTGTTGTTTCTTATCACATTAACAAGGGGGCTAATTAAAACCATCATTTCTTAAGTGACAACCTTTGCTCTTGGAATACTCTAAGCACTACATTGTGCGGAGTAACTAGAACCCACAACCTAAGAGACTTTCAGAAGAAAAGCAAAAAATTCAAACTACCTTTTCAAGGCTGACAATGGGGACAGAGAACAGAGACAGCCCCTGGCCTGTTTATGATAGCCCTCCTCTACCTATAATCCTCGTACTGCTTAGTTTTATAACGTCCACAACTGGGACAGGGAAGATTTCTCTTCTATCTATTCCAGATGGTTCCTTCTCTACCACCTTTTGAGGCCGGGGGTTGCAGTCGACCACACCATCCCTCCCCATCACCACGCTGTCAAGAAAGGCAGACGGGCTGCAGCTCCACATCAGCTCCGCAGAGCTAAGGTCAACAGCAAGGTCTGACCAACACTTGCCATAGAATTGAACACGAACTACACTGAAACAGATGAGACAGTGAAATTGGGCAGTTTAGCTTTATGATCTAAAAAAACCACTGCATACGACTTCTCCATGTACGTGGCCCAACCAGTACTGGAACACGTCAAGAACCTTTTACCTCCTACCAGGAAAGTGGCTCCAGAGCTCATTTTTTTCTTTTGAGACAGGGTCTCACTCTGTCAACCCCAGCCAGAGTGCAGTGGCGTCGTCACAGCTCACTGCAGCCTCAGACTCCTGGGCTCACGCGATCCTCCTGCTTCAGCCTCCCGAGTAGCTGGGACTACAGGTGCGCACCACCACGCCCGGCTCATTTTTTTTTTTTTTTTGTAGAGACGGAGTCTCGCTATGTTGCTCAGGCTGGTCTTGAACTCCTGGGCTCAAGTGATCCTCCCGCCTCGGCCCCCCAAAGTGCTGGGACTACAGGTGTGAGCCACCGTGCCCGGCCAGAGCTCATTTTTTCTCTCATACCATTTCTCTGTTCAACGAGGAACTGGTATCAGAATGAATGTGCCACAGATATGAGCAGCCAAATTCTCGTCTCCTCACAATAAATTAGCCATAGGTGGCAGGCTCACAGCATAGATGCCACCAGCACCCTTTAAACACCCTTGCTAAACATTAACCGTCAATTATTCCTTTTGGTTAGACCCAGTCCTTGACTCAAAACCAGTACATCCTTCAGGGATCCACCATCAATCCATCAGAGTTATCACATTCAACAAAACCATCCAATGTTACCTACTTTTCAAACTTCCAGCTAGAAATTCTGAATTGATGATGGGCTGGCTCTCCTGCAAAAACGTTACCTGGGGCCTGACCTACCAGCTTCACATTCCCCAGACTCCCTGGTAGCTGAAGTTAAAACACAAATGCACACAAAAACTTTCAAAACAAAAGCAACAAACCCCAGAACATGTTCTACAGCATTTGAAAAGGTCATGTAACAGACCCTATATTAATACAATCAAGTAAGCGATCCCACCCAGCATCACGATGAGGAGGCAGCACCAGCTAAGAGGCCTGAGGCCCAGGCAGAGGCCTCCGCCCTGAGCCACCGCAGCTGTGCTGCTCGCCCGGGCCAGCCCTGGCACTGGGCTCACTCTCCACCCTCGCCAGGGGAGGGTGCTGCTTTGCTCTACTGGGAAAATCCCCGGTAGGTGATTCCTAAGAGAAAAGGCTAATTTCACATACCTGTAAGATCCAAACGTTCAGACAGCTTTACAAGTTCATGTTGTCAAAGCAATGTTGAAATAACATCTTGCCCAGAGAGCTTTTTAGGACACGAAGCTAGAAGTTTGAGGCACTCAGCCAACAGAACAGAGCAATGGTTCTCAACTGACTCTCAGTGGAGGTGTGGTACACTGCGTTGTGTTTAGAGTACTTTGTTACTAATGATGGTTAAAAGTACCCAGACCACAAACGCTCTCTTCTAATGTGAGCCTCACTCGCTTGCGTTCCCACACTCTGTAACCAGAGCCTATTTTATCACTGCTGCAGCCTAGACCCTGGTGAGGGCCACACATATGAATGTCACCTAACATCAAGGAGGACAAGGCTGAGAACGGCCTCACTTGGAACACTGCATCAGTGTGACTGCGCTACATTATCGCACACATGCAACATCAAATACATTTTGTACACTATAAATAGAGGCCCTAACCAGAACACGAGCAGAAGGAAGGAAAGGTCTTCATCTGATGTCAGGCTAAAAGAGGAAGAGCCGGAGGAGAGGAGGAAAGGCAGTGGAGCATTCCTCTCGTCCTTACCCTGTCAGCCCCTGGGACCGCCAGACCCTGTGCAGGGCAGAGAGCACGTTCCCACTGGCAGTGCTGGAACCAGCCTACATGAACAGACAAAGGAGACATCTGTTATGTTCTAAAGCTCCCCAACGTACAGCTGGCTCTCAGAGATCCTCAGGTGCATGGGGCTCACCACCCTCATTTAGGACAGAGTTTCAAATAGACCGAGGAGTTTCTCAGCAATCAGGACCTGGTCTTGCTCGCCCGGGAGCGCTTACACTCACACACACAGGCAAGCAGGGCTGTGGCCCGTGCCACGTGGGGAAGCTGCTTTTCAGACCTCACCCACATTACTGATGAAAACTATTTACCAGGAAAAACACTGAAAGCAGTATGATGTGGCCTGAGGAGGACAGCAAGTCATCAGGATAAATGGTACAGTTATGAAACTTGCCTAAACAGCTCACAAACACATTTAGTGAACAGTACCATGTTCAGTTTAACACATGATCAACAGTCTTAGCCTTGGTCCTGTCAACTACATACTAGAATTCTGCCCCTATCTGTTCTACTTTTCCACAAAGATAGGACTTTTTCTCTTCTATTGTTTTGGCCCAGATATGTCATACACATGACATTCCCTGAACTCTCTGTCTAGCTTTTTCTTTTCTCCTTAACAACCTTTTTAAAAACAATTATGACAACTGTCTTAACTCATCTGGTTAAGGCCAAGCATGACCTTAAGTTCAGAGCTCATAGCTTACTTGTATGGCATGAAGCTAGTCAACCTCTCTAAGCCTTAGGTTTGTTTACCTGTAAAAATAGAGTTTATTTGAAAATAGTATTACCAGACAGTGGCCCTACCAGCTCTACTTGCTTACATAATGTAGGTGAAAATGATTTTGAAATGGTAAAATGCTATACAGACATTGTTCATGGTGATTACTGTGGATATTGTTCTGTCAATGTCGGTTTCATTAGAGATTCCACAGGCAGTGTAAGGTGCTCTTAAAGGTAAGGGCTAGACCACTTTTATTCACGTTATATACCTGTAAGTCCTAGTGCTAATAGACATAAACATCTGTTGTGTATATCACATTATTTGGCACTTACCTTTGCCAACATAATTCTTGTCTTTGCCACATCCAGAGGTGTGGTGACAGCAGCTGCAAATCCACCTGTGTATGTGAGAATACCCAACATGCAAGTGAGATACTGTTTACTGTACTATATGGTAATTTTATAAATTTGCATTTTATAATTCCTTATGACTTTGCCAAAATCACTTCTTTATCATTATGTCTACTTGACTGATTAAAGAATGGGATGCACATATACACAATCTTTATCTACATGCGTCATTTCTTTTGCAGGTGCAGAACTGCATATAAAACAAATACAAGAAAATGCTTTACCCACTCAGGTGAAAGAAAATAAGGCCCCACAACATATCTTGCTCTTTCATGGACTAGCAAACTAATCTGAGCGTGTATGTATGTGTACGTACATGACGTACGTGTGTATGGTCAGATACCCACTCTCAACATGAGAGGCAGCTTCTGAGGCCCGTGCCTTTCTTTGGGCCACTGTTCTTGAAACCGAGTCCCAAACACTTCTATCATGTCTGCTCCACATATAGCAAAATGGATGGAGTCATGTGTCTCACTCTAGGGATTTCTGGTATAAATGGCCGGATTCTTCAAGTTCAAAGAGCAAAGCTTTCTGTATTTCACAGGCTCTGATAAGAGAGGCCACTGAGCGACTGTATTTGTAAGCTCTCTTCTGCATCATCCTAGAGTCAGTCTTGCTTCAACAGGCATCCCACCTTGCAGCTTCCCTCCCCCCTGCTGTCTCATCTTCTCTTTATTTAAATATCATGATGGCCACATTGTCCCCAGATTTTAAAAGGGTTTTTACCTGTGAAAATAGGAATTGAAGGACTTTTGCTTGTTAATATAAACCACAGTTGATGGTGTCAATATTTTACTTAATACGGTACAAAGATATATTTGAAACCCCAAGAGGCCCTAAGGAGACAGAAATAATAAACCCTAAATAAAGGGCTTTCAAAAGATTCAGCTTCCATGAGCTGGGGGGAAAGAGGCAGTTTTATAAGGACTGACGAGAAGATGCATGTGTGAGGGATGTTCCAGAAATAGCACTGCTTTCCCTCCTCACTTCGGTGGCTTGTGGACAAGAAGGTCACTTGATATTTCCCAAATATCTTTCTAAATATGTTCCTGAGATAAGATCATTACATGGAACTTCCTCCATATGTTAACATTTATTATGACACTGACTTTCTGAAAGGTATACCTATTCATGCTTTCATATTTCATTTTTGGTTACTCATGAATGTCACATACCTTAGGGCTAAGGGGGTAGCAACTGACATGACTATTAGAATCCCCTTTTTTCTAGCCACTTTTGGATAATGAATATGTAAAATACTTCGTTCCAAATTCAGAGACTTGCTAAACTTTGGGTCTTTTAAAATTTGGTGGGCTTAGTCCTGAAATCCTACTCTTTAATTTTTTTTTAACTACATATTCTGCCCTAAAAGAGTAAATATACTTTTAGTTATAAAATAGGGTCCAGGATAGCTTCACACCCATCCAAAAAATTGTATTAAAAAACTATATATCTCTCTCTAAAATGTGTCTCCTAAGAAAGGAAGAAAAGGGAAAAGGGAAGAAAGGCAACAAACTTGCCCTATCCCAAAATTCCCACCCCAAATATTATATTAGGTTTGTCTCCCTTACTAGCAGCAAAGTCTAGCCTGAAGGAACCCGTCTTTGCTGTCAGAAAGACCAAGGCTTAAATCTCTCCTCACCAGCTGACTGGCCTTAGGTAATCATTTATTCTCTAATTAAAGTACCTTATGAGACAGGTACTCTTACTGCCCCATACTACAGGTGGGGAAACTGAAGCTTATCAAAGCTAAATAACTTGTAGAAGGTTTTACTTAGTGCAGAGCTGACACTTATCTTAAGTCTGTCTTGACTCTAGAACCAGAGCTCTTGGCCATGGTCTTCTAGTGTCCTCAGTTTTCTCATCTGTAAGATGCAGGCAGTAATATGACAAGATTCAACAAGTCTATGCAAAGTGTCTAGAATTGTACCTGGCTCACAGCAGTGCTCCAAGTAATTAGCTCTTTTCTGAGTGGGCAGAGCTAATGTGTGACTTTAGCTCTTCTTCATATCCCTAGCCCAGCACACACGGCAGGCACTCAAAAATGCTTAACGGGTATCCTGGCCAAGTGTCTATAGTTTCTACAAACTGAAAATTTCAACTCATCCTTTAAAAGGGAGAGGTAAGGCGAAGGTAGGAGCTCATGTCTGTGGTGTGCTCACCTCGTATCTGGCATGCCAGGAATGTACCAGGCACTTTCATTGGTTATTCTATGTCATTTGCATAGGTATTAATATACTATTCCCATTTTACAATCAACTTGCCCAGGGCCACACAGCTGGTATGGAGCTGAAACTCAAAGTCACGTATCTTGATTCCAAAAGTAGTATGCCTTCTACTGACTGCATCACGCCTTTAATATAAGACAAATTACAATTTGTCCAATTGTTAAAACCCATTTTCCTATTTGAAAATGGTCACAAGCTGTCCTAAACCAATTAAGAAGTCCTAAAAGTTGACAAGGAACATCTAATAAATTTGCTTACTTCAAATCAAACTTATTTTGTCCATTAGCAAAGCTTTACCATTCCTTTACTGTGGATGACTGCCAATATTCTCTTAGAGATTTATGTTTCATGAAAGTAATAGGAAGAAAAGTTACAGACAGAAACACAATGTGCTTAAATAGGTTATAACTTCACTACCATGATGGAAACTGTATTTTATGTAAGTTACTAATAAATCAATTTGCATGTCTTCAAATATCAAAGATTTCTTTAACTGTCAGACCTCACGATGTTTTTATAAGGCTGCAAGAACTTGTGAAGATAATATAATGGAATCACCAGTCATAATGGGGAGGGGGGGAGGGGCCAGGACTTTGAGTTAAAATGTAACTATTTTTGACCTTTTACTTAAGGGAACTGTAAGCTACTGGTAATAAATACAAGGAACATGCTAACAGATTAGATGGGAAATAATTAGTTGGTACAGCAACTATAGACTGCTTTAGTGTTCAAATCACTTCTGAAACAACTATTTATGGTCTCCGCTGGAGTTAGGTTTGTACTGAATGGTAGGCTAACTGCTTTCAAGGACCAGATTTGGGGGAAACGAGGCTTTTACGATAAAACTACATCTCACATTTCCTTGGAGAACAAATGCAGATTCTCTACCCTCTCATAGACAAAGTGGCCACGTCCCTACAGTAGGGCTGGAGCTGTCACCTCCAAGCAGCAGCTGAGAATGTGGTGGGGACAACAGTGGGGAAGTTCCCCCCCACCCAACCTTGCTGCCACACCCATTGTTCCTCCAGGCTCTACTCTCCCCTGATCAGTGGGGACCCTGCAGCCTCAAGGCCTTCTAGATCTCTGACGGGGGGCCTACCCCTCCACTGAATCCAAACTTCACAGAACAAATCCTTTTTAATAAAGGGATTTGTTCTGTGAAGTTTGGATTCAGCTGAAAGGCCACAGTCAATGATCCAGAAGGCCACATGTGGGTGGCCCGGAGGCCGCAGGTTCCCCACCCCTGGAACAAGAGCACCTTCATGCGCCTCTTATGCGTGATCTCCAAACAAGTGTCTAGCCTGGAAGACTTCCACAACAACAAAGACGATGACCATGTTTTTGTTTGTATTTTAATTATGTCAGGCCTTCTCATTTGTTACTCAAATAATCCCTCACCCTATTCCAGAATTTCAAGCCCACGGGGAGACTGCAATCTCTCCCTTTCTCTCTCCCCTCCGTCCTCTCCCTCTCCCCCTCCCCTGCAATCCCCCCTTCTCTCCTAGACAGTGTAAGGAGGTGTTTATTATGAGAAATTGATCAAAAAATACTAGAGTACAAATATCACTATAATAGCAAATGTCATAATTATTCAGACTGCATTATGGGTTTTTGTTTAGAAATTAACTTGAAGTCAGGAGTTGGCAAAGTCTTTTTTTCCCCCCAGTTTAACCCCTGACCAGAAGCCAAGGGAATTTCTGAGCATGACAAGCCATCAACACCTCCAATCTAGAGAGACATTTTTGAGTATTTGTGCCAAGTAGTTTATAAAACAAGCACGGGCAAGGAAGAGGGCCGAGGATGGCACAGAGAATGATTTATCTTCAATGATTTTAGCCAATTTTAACTTGGAAAAGCACACGGGGATAAGAAATCTGATTTCTGATTTGAAGGCAAGTTTTGTCCCTGCCTTCATGGCCATGTTAGGGTAAACAGTCTGCAAGCGCAGCATGGAAGCGTCGTAAAGGGCTGCCCCAGACGGCCAGTCATTGTTCATTTCTCTATACTGCGTAGTGCACAATGCGGCAACATACTCTTACGGAGTTATCACTTTTTCACAATTTGGAATATTTTCAAATGATGTTTATCCTTCAGAAATGTTCTAAAATATTAATAGTAACCTTATTCCTGTGGATCAACATTTGTACCAAATAAAATTTCAAAACAAAACTAGATATAAACAAGAAATGTATTTATCTTTTGCTAAATATACATGGCTCTACCGACAACTGATTTTTTGCAGGCCTTGGACAAACTCCTTCACTTACCAGAACCTCAGCTGAAAAAATAAGATGCTATATTGGAGGAATTTTAAAATATACAAGCTATTAGACAAGATTATTCTTTATAGTAACTTTACTAACATTTATTAAATATTAAAAATTAATCAAGTTAATTTACTAATGACATCCCTTCAATCAATAGGGAAGATAAATTATTATGATAATAGCTTTTCATTTTGTGGGTGTTGGTTGTTCTTGTTGAAGTAGTAATAACTCCTACATCTGTTCAGCTTTACAGATGACAAATTAGGAGCACACAGGTCATCTCAATCACTGAAGTTAATTAAGGTAGGAATGGTTGCTTCTACATTACAGATAAGGTGGTGCTAAGGAAGGCATCACAGTCTTCTTCCTGAGTTGGGGACAGAACAGACTTGACAACCTTGAAAGTCAGACAGCCTGTACTAGACGTGTGGCTCTGGGCACCTCATCCCCCCTTCTCCACATCCCAGTGTCCTCAGTTGTCACTAGAGCACCGGTGGTGCTGCTATACCCCTCCTGTGACCCACCTTAACTAAGAGGGTCTGGGTGGCAGGTTCCTACCACAGAGCAGACTACTGATAAAGTTTCCTGCTTTCCCTCCTCCTGACAAATGTAAGTGCTTAGTGCCTATCACAGGGTGTTACTCAGAAAAGGAAATTGTAATGAATGCAAATTTCTTTAATAGTAACAGTGTATCTACAAGCAAACCTTTGAATCAGGTAGTTAAGGAATGGGACCAGAGAATATATCCTTTCAACACAGGGAAGTTTTGGAGTATTGTTAACTTTAAGAAGTGGCCTTCCTTGTCCAGGACGACTAAGTTTCCATAACAAGCTCACTTTGTCCCCAGGGCCCAGGAGGGAGTCAACAAAATGGCACATTTCTCTTAGGCACTGGGGAATAATGACTCCTGACCTCTGGAAAATGAATCAAGACCACCTACTTATTTAACACAGCTAATGACTATGTGTCATGTGGAAACAATTACCATCATAATCAATCCGGGCTGGTTTCAAGTCTAGAGGCTAGATTCTTATTTTTGATTATCAATTCTACAAGTCAAATGGGTCTAATTATTAATAATCAATCTTATAAAATATGTTTTCTGTCTTTCCAATCACTACAACAAAAAACCCCATCCAACTACCATTAAACAAATGGAAAAAGAATTATTTTCCAATAAAACTGACACCCTAAACTTGACCTGTCAATTTACTAGTTTCACATCTAAACTAAAAGTTTAGAATTTTCTGGCAAATTTACACTTCATTTTATTTCAACTGTAATTCTAATTTACCTTTATTTGAAACAACAAAATATATTTCTCTCTTAGGCTTTTAAACGTATCACTTATTAAATTCTTTAAAGCACCTGAGTTCTCATTAAAAGCTCACTGGAATACTCACATGACTTAGTGATGGATAATGCGATATTGCATATTGTCACTTTGCTCTTGCTTTAATGTCTCGAAAATGCCCAGATGTGTAGACTGCCAATTTTCTACACAGAGCAGTTTAGCGTTCAGTAAGTTGTGGAGGAGCCTCTGCTCTCCTGACACTAGTTAATCTGCAGCGCTGTCAAACATGTCACACGAACCGTGAATCATTGCCTTCTGCAGAAATCGCTTAAACCCCCAGAGCAATGCTCAAGGCAGACAGCTGCATGGTGAGCCCTGCACCCACAGCAAGTCACTTCCCACAGAGGACTTTATAAATCATCTTTAAGATAATCCCAGGGCCTGAGTGAAGGCTTTAATAAAGATAAAAAGAAAAAGGAAAATTTGTCAAAAACAAATTGGTTGTCTGTCTTTCAGGCAGACACATTTTGAGCAGGTTTTTTCCCCCTAAGACATGTTCTTTTCTCAAACAACTAGTGGAACTCTCTTCATCTAAACAATCTGGAATTTCTAAAGAATGTTGTTTTTGCATAGTTAATATTTTCACATTTTTCTCCCCCCCCTCTGGTCTTTCCCAGTATAATATAATCCCTTGCACCTGCAAAAGCTCCACAGACTGCTGACTGCCAAGAATCCACCACATGATCCTGCCTCCAGGACCAGAGGGCCTGTGTTTAAGGAGAAAGAAAAATACAAGTTATTAAATATTTGAATTTATCGGAACCTCCTGTGGGTTAGCTCTGGGGATGGGAACTTAAGTGAGAAGCTATTTTGGTGGCATTCTTCACTGATGACATAAGTGACTTTCCCAAGGATTTAACTGCATTCTAAAATAGTCAAAGAAACAAGGGTGACAGCTACATTAGAGTGCTCAAAGGAAACAATTTTCAAGGAATATGTGTGATACACACACATACACACACACACACACACGAAATCACCACAATTAAGACAGTGAACTTATCCGTGACCTGAAAGTTTTCGTCTGTCCCTATGTAACCCATTTCCTGCCCTTCCCTCACTACCCCTAAGCAATCTGATCTATCCTTCTGTGTTAGTTTGCCCTTTCTAGAATTTTATATAAATGTAATCCTACATTAATTTTTTTTAAATCTGGCTTCTTTCATTCAGAATTATTGTATGATTCAAGCAGATATCAACGGTTCATTCCTTTTTTATTGGTAGGTAATATTCCCTTGGTTATATGATTATGTATTGATCTGTTGATAGACATTTGGGATTTTTCTAATTTTGGGCTATTACAACTAAAGCTGCTATGAACATTTGTATATGAGCCTTTAACAGACACATGCATTTCTTGGGGAAATATATAGGAGTGGAATAGTTAAATCACACGGCAAGTATATATTTAACTTTTTAAGAACTGCCAAACTGTTTTCCAAAGCGGTTGTATCATTTCACATTCCCCCTTGTTCCAGTTTCTCCATATTTTTCCCAACACTTGGTATTGTCACCATTTAAAAATTTTAACCATTTGAGTAAGTGTGTACTTGTATTTCATTGCAGTTTTAATCTGTATTTCCCTAATGACTAATGATGTTGCGCTTTCTTATCATGTACTTATTTGCCACTCATTATATCTTTTTGGTGAAGTGTCTGTTCAAACGTTCTGCACATTTTTATTGGGTTGTCTGTTATCTAACTTAGTGAATCCATGGGTGGGGAACCTGCAGCCTTAAGGCCACATGTGGCCTTCTAGGTCCTTAAGTGTGGCCTTTTGACTGAATCCAAAATCTTACAGAACACATCCTTTTATTAAAAGGGGTGCAGCAGAGAGAGGAAGCTTTTCTTGCCTCCTTTGGTGCTTAAAAAAGAACAATGTTGAAATCAGAAGGCCGCAGGTTCTGATTAAATAGACACAAGTTATTTGCAAATATTTTCTCCTAGTCTATAGCTTGTCTTTTCATTCTCTTATCAATGTCTTTCAAAGAACAAAAGTTTTTAATTTCGGTGAAATGCAAATTATCCTTTTATAGATCTTGCTGTTGGTGTCACATCTAAGAAATCTTTGCCTAACCCAAAATCACAAAGATTTTTCAATCCTGTGTTTTCTTCTAGAAATTTTATGTTTTTACATTTTACACTTATATCTACCATCCATTTTGGGTTAATTTTATATATGGTACAAGATATGGATTAAAGTTCTTTTGTTTTTACACGTGGATATTTAATTGTTCCGGCAGCTGGAAAAGACGATCCCCTTTCACCAATGAATGGCATCCTCACTTTTGTCAAAAATCAATTGTCCAGAGATGTGTGGGTCTATTTCTGGACTCCCCATTCTGTTCTAATCTATGGCTCTATCTTGATGTCAATTCTATACTTTCTTGACTACTGTAGCTTTATAATAAATATCGAAATCAGGTAGTATTATTTTTCTAAATTTGTTCTTTTTCAAAGTTGTTCTGACTATTCTAGGTTCTTTGCATTTCCACCTGAATTTTGGAATCATATTATCAATTTCTACAAAATAGCCTGCTGAGATTTTGGTGGGATGCACTGAATTCAGGGATTGTTTTGCGTTAATAATATTGAGGGTTTTTTCCTCTTAAGCCGGCATCTCTCTCCATTTACTTAGGCCTCCTTTAATTTCTCTCAGCACTGTTTTGCAGTTTTCAGTATACAGGTCTTGCACTGGTTTTGCCAAATTTATCCCTAAGTATTTCATGTTTTGATGTTATTGTAAATGGTAATGTTTGTTTTATAAATTTCAATTTCTGGTTGTTCACTGCTAATATGTAGAAATTGATTTATCAACACAATTGATTTTCTTACACTGATCTTGTATTTTCTGCAACCTGGCTCAACTCAGTTGCTAAACTTAACAGCTCTAATAGTTCTTTTGTAGAGTCCACCAAATTTTCTACATAGATGATCATATTATCTGTGAATAAAGACAGTTTTACTTCTTTCTTTCTAATTGGGATATGTTTTATTTCTTTTTCTTGCCTAACTGCACAGGGTAGGACCTTTAGCATAATGGTATACACGGCAATAATGACCACAAATATTACCAGAAGACCTCTTGAATATACTAATTTAGATGGTTAAAATAGTATGATGACTTACTGAGCATAGTGTGACATTTTTAGGGATAATCAAATACAACACAACTGAAAGAATAACAGTAAAGTTAGTACTAATTTCCTACTCTCAATACTTCCCCCCTGACAAATATATCTGGAAGGTTAAGAGAGTTGCTAAGGAGATGAAGAAGATGCCATATAAACAAGATATACATGGTCCTGTTTACTTTGTCAATTTTAACAACTTTTCTTAAGCCAGACGCCTATGTTAACTGTCTAACAAATCAGACATATAATAGTGTGCGGTTTCTGAGGACCCCAACATTTCCTTCCATCCATACTAATGATTCTCTGAAAGTGTACTTATTAACTTACTGGACTAAGAGTGTAGCAATCAAACAGATTTTAGTAACCTTGCTTGTGAAAGTAGATAAGCTAAAAATAAAAAAGATTATATACAGGTTTTTGGCACATTTTCAGTAAATGCTCTAAAGTTTGCAAATAAATCTGTGTGCTTTTGTAGAAAGCATTATTTTTTCCAGAGCTCTTGTAAGCACTGGAGAAACAATAAGAAACAAGACAGTAGAACAACATCTTTTTACTTTCAAAGTGGCAAAATGTGTATTTTATCGGCCTGATGCCAGTTTTAACACCATTACTTATTTCACCAACTTATTAGAAAAGAAATGTAAAACATAAACTTGACTTCTCTTGATAACTGAAGGTAATCTTCAGTTAATCTACTGATACCTTCAAGGGTTCCAAGGAGAAGTTTACTCCAAAGACTTAAAATTCTAGTAACAATGCTGAGTTTATAAGCAATAGTAAATAACATGATGTGAATTACATCTGGTCATACAGGAGGAGGAAATCAAAGATGCTATATAATTCATAAATTCAACAAACATTCACTAAGCTCCTATTAGAGGTGTCAGGCACTGTAGAGTCAAGGAAAAAAAAGAACAGTTCCTAGGTCTCATATTTGAGGAAGGCATGGTGGGGGCAGAAGAGGGTTATAAAAGAGAGAAGAGAGGTGATGGAGAAGGCGTCACAGAGGTGCCTGCTGTAATCCAGGGAGGAAAAAAACCTTTGGTTGCCAGGGGAAAAAACACAATCAAAATAGACTCAGATGGCTGAAGACACAGTTTAAAAATAGAATCTCCACAGATAAGCGTAACTTTCCACTATCACCTGGCCAGAATAATTAGTCTAAGAAGATACAAATAATTTTGTATTTGAAATGGATACTAATAAGTATCTTAAACAAAAAATCCCTAGAAAAACCAAAAGGTTTAAAGTGAGAAATTTCAGTGGCAAACACAAAGTATGATATAAATACTGATTGTAACAGCAACCACAATACATACTTACATAGAACTTAATATCTTCCAGGCACTAAACACTTTACATACATTAACTCATGTAATCCTCACTAAAATCTTATGAGGTACATGTAATTTTTATTATTTTGTTATTTTTAGACAAGAAAGTTGAGGCTCAGAGATGTTAAGTAATTTGTCAAAGCTTAAACAGTTAGTACCAAAACTGAGATCTGAATGACACAATCTGGTGTGAAGTATAAAAATGCTTTGGATTTGGTTATAACTATCTTGATAGGGCATAGAATGATATTTCTAAGACATTTTATTTCCACACACAGATCACATTTTCTACTGGAATGACATTAAAATATCTAAGTGAATGAACAAACTATGTCAATGTCCAAAACAACTAGCTTAAGTAATAGGAATTTGAAATGATTTATCAAAATGAGGAATTGTCTGAATATAGAACTTCAGAAAGTAATATTCAGACCAATCTAAAAAGATGAGTTATTTACAAATTATTCATTTGAGTGCAACTCTAAACACATAAAATGACAAGAACCTGACTGGTAAAAAAAAAATACTATATATAATTCATGAAAATATTTTGAAATAATATATTTGCTCATGTATTTAGAGGAACAGGAGGATTGTGATAAACAAAAAAACTGGCTGGAAAGACAGGAAAGGTTATTCATAGGAAGACTAAAGATTATTGATGATGACAGTAAGTGGGGAAACTGAGGCTCATTTGTTCTGCTCCACACAAAGCCATGTGTCTTGCAGACAAATAGAATAGTATACATGCTACATTCTAAGATCCCTCACTACTATACACAGCTCAACTTCTAGTGGAACTACTTATAATATACAAGTTATTAGAGAAAATACTTTGATGTCAATAAAATATATTAATATTTAAATAATGTGGGTTTATAATGGGTTTTTTTAAGGACGTGTCTGAACACCAAAAATTATTTAAATTGCCGTAATTTCTCAACCTAAATAAATAATTTCATTGCTACTGAGGTCTCATCATCATTTCTGCCAAGGCAGATAAATGGGGGAATGGGCGAGGGACAGGCACAAAAGGAGCCCAAATGTAAAGAACCAGTGTCGGGGTCTCAACTGTGGTTGATGGAGGTTGTGTACCAAAATAAAAATAAGAGTTTTTAAAAAGTAGGAGGTCATACTTTCCCTGGTGTTTGCTTTTTTATCCCAATTCAATGTCCCATGTCCTTTTTGTTTTCAAATATAAATGAAATATTCAGATGAATCTATGGACATGTGTTTATATTAAGAAGGTTCAAGTTTAAGCAATGAGACTGGCAGTCAGAAATGTTCTTAATTTTGCTTCTGTAGTTTTTCTTAAGTAAAACTTCCTTAATATAGCTTGATTAGAAAGTATTTATAATAGCTTACATAATTTTTTAAAAATTTATTTATTTTTTATTTTATTTATTTCAGAGTATTACGGGGGCACAGACATTTAGGTTACATGTATTGCCTTTACTCTGCCCAAGTCAGAGCTATAAGCGTGCCCATCTCCCAGAGAGCACGTCCTGCACCCCTTAGGTGTGAATTTACCCATCCTCTCCTCCCCCCTCCCACCTGCCTGACACCTGATGAATGTTACTTCCATATGTGCACATAAAAATTGATCAATTAGTATCAATTTGATGGTGAGTACATGTGGTGCTTGTTTTTCCATTCCTGAGATACTTCGCTTAGAAGAATGGGTTCCAGTTCCATCCAGGATAATACAAGAGGTGTTAGTTCACCGTTGTTTTTTGTGGTTGAGTAATACTCCATGATATACATATACCACATTTTATTAATCCACTCATGTATTCATGGGCACTTGGGTTGTTTCCACATCTTTGCAATTGTGAATTGTGCTGCTATAAACATTCGAGTGCAGATGTCTTTATTATAGAATGTCTTTTTTTCCTTTGGGTATTTATTTTGAAATAATTTTAGATTTACAGAAGAGTTGGAAAAATAGTAGAGTTTCCCTATACCCTTCCCCCAGCTTCCATAGTACAATCATCAAAACAGGAGATTGAAACTGGTACAATACTACTAACTAAGCTACAGACCTTAACTGAGTTTTACCATAATAAATACTGCTTAAAGGTATGCAATTTTTAAACATTAGCTTGATTTTTTCCATTAATGATACTTTTATTATCCAGTAGAATACTCAGTGGTATTGCTACAAAAACAATCAAGTTGTTCTACTTTCCCAAGTGATTCTGGCACTTACTGCTCAAGGTCTGTCAGAGGAACAGCAGCATGAAGTAACTGCTTCGCCCCCACCCCAAGGTAATAGCTATTAGCACCACTACTCATAGGACAGAAAGCAAACACCAGGCACAATACTCTGAAATGGCTAGGAGTCCAGGCCTGGACCAGGTGTCTTCTCTTAAAGTATAACATGAAGAGAAAGCTTTTTTTTTTCCTCCCACTTTAAAATACCTACCCAAACTAACACTACTCTCTTATGAACAACAAATTGATAGTGTTTTGGCTCCAGTGCAGGAAAAATTACAATTTGGGACTTCTTCAGTTTGTTCTCTTCAAAAGTAGTTACGTGACTTCCAGTTTTGCAAGAGTATGAAATTTTACTATTAAGTGCTTTTTATGGTACAGCAGAAGGTACGTGTACAGAATCATCTACTCAATTCCAAATTAACACCATAAGATGACTATTTATTTAAGACAACAGAAAGGACAACGCTTAGTTTCTTTCAAGCCTAGACTTGCTCTTGGTATCATCCTCTGTAGGTCTCACTGCTGGGAGTCTACCTCCAGAATTTTATAACACATTAAAGACAAGAGACAATTATTTTCACGCAAATGCTCTCCATACTGTAGTTGATCAAACTATTTTGTCGCTTTGGCACATACACTTTAAAAACAATTAAAGCAACAGCTGCTCATAATTTTATTATTCAATCAGATGAGCCATCTCTCTGTGAAGTACTCATAAACTAATATGTCTAAAAAAAGAGATTTCCAAAACAAAGTCTTGAAGCTGAAAAGAATATCAAATATAACTGGGAACCACAATTAGGCTTTCACTTCTGCCATACCATGGCTCTAGCACTGAGATCAAGTGGCTAAAAAGGCTAAAATGGGTCAGGTGTGGTGGCTCATGCCTACAATCCCAGCACTTTAGGAGGCCGAGGCAGGAGGATCACTTGAAGCCAGGAGTTCAAGACCAGCCTGAGCAACATAGCAAGACCCCATCTCCACAAAAAAATAGAAAAATTAGCCGAGTGTGGTGACGCACTCCTGTAGTCCCAGCTACTCAGGAGGCTGAGGTGGGGGGATCGCTTCAGCCCAGGAGTTGGAGGTTGCAGTGAACAATGATTGCACCACTGTACTCCAGCCCTGACAACAGGGCAAGACCCTGTCTCAAAAAAATAAAAAATAAATAGGCTAAAATAGATTTCTTATATGGCACTAGTTTTCATAAATAAAACTGGATATACCTAACTGATAATTAGGAATCACTTACAGTACACAGGCTGATTTTGGTATAATGGCAGCTGGACTGAAACTATTCTGAGATGTGTAAGTAGCATCAACTTTGTGTGGATTGATTTATACCTTGGTTTTGATAATGTATTTTGGCTGGTTGAGATATTTAGATATTTGCATTCTAGATAAGTAAGGTGGTAAAGACAAGAATTTGTAAGTCTTAGACTAATGATTGTGTTGATAATTATAGGAAAAGATATTTATTATTCTTGAGCAAAAGATGTGCTAAACTTGGTTTGCTTGGGAATATTTAGGTTTTATAGCTTATACAGTAATACTTTTAGATATGTGTGGCTAGGTTTTATGGGGGTTCTCTGAGCTTTCTGCATCTGTAGTTTGATGTCTTTTATTAGTTTTGGGTAGGAAAAAAGGCTTCACTCACATTAACAACATCTAAATATATCACTGTATAATAGTTACAATAAAACAAATTATTATATCTGAGGCTCATGACGTTGATTACGAGCCAACAAGGTGTGATTATTTTTAATACTTCTGCCTGCAAAAGAACACTTGGCTTGCTATGTTTAAGTAGGGAACAATCATTTAAAAAGATTTTTTTTTTATCAAAAATGCTTAAAATGAAAGAGTTGAAGGACTTACACTGACAAGCCCCATTTATCAGGAAACAGATACAAGGACAAACCTCTATCCTCAACACCACCAGAAAAATATTAACCAAGGAGTCACTTGTTTTCATCACCCTTTGAAAGCTTTCTCATCTCACCTTTGATTCTATAGGCGAGGGACCTCATTCCCTTCATCTCTGGAGTCCCACCCCTGCATAGTTCTTTCTATAAAGAAGGCAGGCAAATATTTGGTACCTACATGAATACCTGCCATGTAAGCAGTATTTGATCATCTTACCCTTGTACAAAGAACAGAGAAAAACATGAATGGGCCAAACATCATAATCCCAAATTTTCATGCTTGGTTCAATAAAGAACCCTATAAATCAGGAATAAGTTCCACCTCATGGATTAACATTTACTAAACAGGACAAGGCTTTCTAGTAAACTGTGCTGAGATGGTTTCCAAGGTTTTGTCTAAGTTCAGTTGGCATGAGGGCTATGATTAACTGGGGGTGTCTATCGAGGCAGAGCAAGACTAGAGGTAGCACATACACTATCACATCGCATATTTAAACCATGTATACCAAACCAACCCCCAAAATGCTAGCAAATAATGAGTGAGCAAGTCTAAAGAACACACAGAAACAAAGCTAACACATTCCTTTTTTCCCATTTTTTAAAGGAGGTTACATGTGAATCGATAGATGGGTCACTCAAAATCAAATACTGGCAGGGTCTTATATTTCCAAAGGAACCATGAATCATTATAGGCATTTTAAAAAAGTGCTTCTTAATATACATTTATATTTGATAATCAGATTAAGCTAAAGTGTGGGAAACTCCCCTCTTTCTCACACTAAGCCAAAGAAAGTCAATGTGGCTCATCACAGCAATCTCTTATCTTGATGGATCACATTTATCACATTTTAGTCAGAAACTTGCACAAATAGGAGGAAATGTCTAAAAGAAAGAAGGCAAAGGAGGAATTCTAGTGTGCTTTTTAAATTGTTTTCTGACAAAGGACCCCAACCCACTACCTCTAGGGCGCTAAGGGACTCACAAGACATGGTTAAATCTCACCTTCCTTTGAAGTAATGGAACCTGCAAGGAATGCTTTGGGTGTTGCCCTCATGTTTGGCTTCGCAGCTGCAAGCACAGCAGGCTGCCTGGGCAGCTGGGTACACAGCTCTAACTGAGGAGCTCCAAAGCCAGGCCTTTGCAACATGACACATGAAGTTCCTCCTTCCCTACTTGTTTTTCTCATCTCTCTTTTTGTTTTTTTTCTACCATCTGTGTTTACCTTTTAATTGGCCAAACTACAAAATTCCAGCATTTTCTAAACATTTTGTTCACTCATTGAATATCACCTAAAAGTAGGAGGAGTTTCACATTTTCCCAATTCTTACATTCCTTATATGCGCTCGCTCTCAGTAGCCCTAGAAACAAAAAAATGTTGCCCATTACTTTTATAATTTGAATGAAAGGATGCTGGGGAGTTCTAACTGTTTTTCTTTTCCCATAAAGTATCCCATATTTTCTAAGATACAAATTAAGAATTCAAGCTTTCTTGAAGTATGTGAATTGTTCGAGGATGACCACTTCATTTTAACGCAATTTTGCTAAAATCTTAATCAGTATCTTAGACTCTGATTTGACTGGTAATCTGGAAGTCTAACAGGCATTTTGTTCTTATTTTCAGGTGGTTTTCTTCCATCCTGGCATGTTATATTTGATTTTGGATACTGGCTTAGTGTGGTAAGAATCACACACACGTGCACACACGAATTTTCACTGTTTCCATTCCCTTTCAGTCTTTAATATGCCTTTATTGGAATTTGTGTTCTGGGCAAATGTGTCTATACAGACACCTGGTTCTCCCAGTCTCATGACATGTACTGTAAGCGGAGACCCTGGGCACTGAGCATCTTCTAATTATTATTATTTTGCGTATGTTACTAAAAGTATAGCAGGAATTTGTTGTGGGTGGGGTGGTGGTAGACATTTTAACCATTATTAAAGTAAAAATCAGCAAGAAAAAACAAGTTATTTATTCTTTAACTTGAAAGCAGCTTTTATACAGTACTGCACATTTAAAATATTTATAAGATGTAAAAGAGAAATGTAAATAATTATTTTACACATTGTAATAAGTGAAGGGATAATCCATTGGCCCCTGATTTCTATTACAAAGCTATGATTTCATCTCAGAAAAGCATCAGCATGTCATTCTCTTACAAAACCAAACTAATTTTATTTTCTTTTTGCCTCAAATGTTGCTTAGCTTAAATCTTACATCTCTTACAGTTATTGCTTTGTTACTTTGCAACACCTTGTAGCTGTAAGCAAGACTATTTAGACCTGACAGTACTCTTTGGTTTTGGCCTAGAACAGAATCCACAGAGACCTGACAGTATTCTTAACAGCTCTCCACACTGCATTACAAAATGATGTTGCATATTAAGACAACAGAAAAAAATTTGACATTGTTATGGGAAATTTCATCAAATCCATTCAGAATACGCCTACTTTTTAACTTAAAGCTCAGTAAGGGAAAACCTATATGGTTAAAAGTAGAACACATATTTTTAGAGCTGTGAACATACTTCTAAAAGAATCTATAAATAAGACAGTTAACATATATATGGTTATCCAACTTGGCACTGAACTTGAAAACGAAAGAATGCTAACCTTCAAACAATTAGCAAATAGTTATATAAACACCTGCTGCATAAAAGCCAGAACCATAAAGAATATAAACATAAACATAAACAGTCAGAAGACAAAGTTCCTTCCTCTAATAAGCAATGTCCTGTGGGGAATTAAACACAAACACGTGGAAAAATGTGGTTCTGGCTCCACTCGTTACCATAAACTGTCTGTGCTCCCCATGGCTGGTCTCTAAGAATTGACTCAAGTGAGCACTGTTTAATTCCTGCCCAAGTGCAGCAGAGACAAGGGATGTTTGGGAGAGGTGGTCTGTGAAATATGCTGACCAGGCTTTTTAAGCTTTCTGTCATCAAGTTAAGGAATCAATGCAATTTACAGAAATGCCCTAAATGAGATGACTAGATATTAATATAATATGGCCTCAACTTTTGAGCATATGAAACTGCAAAAACATTATTAAAGACATCATGCATAATGTGCAAAATTACATGTAAAGTGATTAAGAACATCAATTTTGGAGTCAGCCTGCCTGGGTGCAAATCCCAGCTGTGCCCCTTAGTATTCCTGTGGCCTTGGGCAAGGCACGAAACTCTCCTTCAGTTTCCACATCTACAAAACCAAGACCAGGATAGCTTCTACCTCACAGAACCATCATGAAGATCAGTAGGAGATAATCCATGGAAAGTGGTTATCACAGCGCCCGGCACACTGTAACCGAGAAATGTTGCCTATTACTGCTTTTATTACTGCCACCATCATGGACACTGTCACATAGTAAAAGGGTGCTGTACAGCCAACGGAGGACTTGGGTTAGTTACCAGATGAAAGACAGTCTCTCTGGGCTCCAGTTTCCTGGTGTTAAGGTGGGGCTAAGAACATGGCCCACCTCTCTGGGTTATGTGTGATGTGAATGACGGTATTAATGAACACGTGGCATTGAGCCTAGGGCCCGGCATACAGCATCTGCTTGACACACAATTGACGTCTTTAATTAAGTATCCAGGTGACAGTAAGTGCATAACTAAATAAACTAAGTTATTAAGATGCCAGGAGGGAAATAAAGAGGTGCTGTGAGTACTGAGGTGGGAGGAAGGGAAGATGCTACCGTAAGGAGAGGTGGACAGGGGGGTTTCTCTGAGGTGACGTTTGATCTAAGACCTGAGGACTGAGAAAGAGGCGGACGTGGGAACAGCCTAAGGAAAGACCCAGAATGAACGCTCCACAGGGGCGGGGGTTTTTGTCAGTCCTCTTCATCGCGACATCCCCAGGCCGTAGAAAGTGCCTGGAACACAGGAGATACTCAGTAACGCTATGTGCACATTGTTCTATGCACAAAAAGTCCATGCACGTTGTTCACATATTTCAAAACATCATGTGGCGCACCGTAAGTGTATACGTCTATTATTTGTCAATTTAACAAAATAATAAGAAAATAAAAAATAAAATAATTATGATATACACACACAAAATAATGATGTGTGGAATGAATGAATAACAAATATTCCTGGCAGAGAGAAAGATAGACGTAAAGGCCCTGGGGTAAGAACCAGCTTGGCGCATCCAAAAAGCACCGAGGGAGGTGCTGGGCTGTGGCGCTGTACGTGGGCACAGTGCGGCCGAGGGCAGTGGGCGGATGCCACGGGATTAGGCTGTGAGGCAGAAGGGGCCACATCACACAGGGCCTTGTCAGCCGGAGATTAAACTCTGGATTTCATTCTTCTTTTAAAGAGATGTCACTGACAGGTTTTAGCAGGAAGTGGTATGATCTGATTTCTTTCTTTAAGAAAATCACTCCGGCCACTGTGCGAAAAGGCCATTTCAGGGAAGCAAGAGCGAAATCAGGGAGACCGTCTGAGAGGCCAGCACAGCAACTGAACAAGAGGTGAGCCAGAGGCTTGAATGAGAGGAGGGGACATGGTGAAGGATTAGATTCCGAGGGACGCGAGAGCAGGAGAACTCTGGAATAACCTGTAAGTTTCTACGCGCGCAAGCAACAGGTAATTGCGCTATTTACTGAGAAGTGGACGATGGGAAGGAACAGGCTGGGGAGAAGAACAAAAACTGAGAGTTCTGCTCTGACCTGGTCACCCTGAGACGTCATCACGAAGGATGTGAACCAGGCAGTTGGTCGTCTGAGGCTGGGAGGGACTCAGAGGAAGTGGTCTGCCACAGAGCTGTAAGTGTGCAAGTCAGTATACAGATGGCACCCAACCCAAGGGATACGATGAAATAATAAGCTATGGGTCTTTGTCAGGTAATAAAAACCATGAAATCTATCATGTTTCTCTTCTTGGACTGCCAGAAAGTTCCAAAGTAAACATAAATCTTAAAGAAAAGTTATCTTCTCTGAGGTTCTAGATATGACAATTTTACCCTTTTTTCTTCCCCTCCCCTTTATGATGGCTTGTCTTCTTTCATCTAAAATATATTTGTGTAAGTCCATGTAAAAAAAAAAAGAAAAACATTAGAAATGAGGTAGTGCAGTGACAGAATTTGGAGAGTCAAGGGGACTGGCTCCCATGTTTCCCTGAGTATTCCCCAATTAGAGACACATTGCATTTAAGTTATCTGTGGGCTGTGCGCCTCTCTGTTAGACTCTAAGCTCCTCAAGGGCATTAGCCGTATCTTATGCATCTTTCCATTCCTGTGAAATGGAACAATGTTCAGCTCAGAATAGGCAGGCAATAAAAGTACACTAACTGCATACGTCACACAATATAGTGTGTGATTAAATACCAGTCAGCAACATAGACAAATGTAAGGTAAGGGGAAACCTTTAAGGCCTGGATTGGAAAACTTCAAGCAGGAGATCAAAACCTGAACTGAGCTCTGAAAGAGGCATTGCTTTTGGACTCTGGGAAGCACATTTCAGAAAAAAACCAAAGAACAGGGGAGGGCAGAGGAGGGAAGAACACATTTAGAGGCAGTAGGAGGCTATTCTGGCTGGAGGGGAAGGATTTTGGAAGGAAGAAAAAAAGTATAGGGGGAGGCAGCAGGAAAACCCAGTGTGGCTATCCTTGCGTGCCAACAACTTCAGCTCTTAGAGCTTTAGAAAGTTACATGTTTCTGAGAACACACATGTTACTTCAAAGAGATGCTTAAGGAAGATCACACAAATTCAATGTGTAGAACGGAAGAGAGAGTAGAGAACCCGTCAGGACTTGAGCCAGGCAGAAGATAACAAGAATCAGGTAAAAAAGGTGGCCATGGGTTCCGAAAAGCCAGAGTCAACAAGACTTGGTGAGTAACATGATATGGAGAAAGAGAAACAAGAGAATCAAATTTTAGTCTGGGGTTTGAGACCAGGTGGTCAGGAGAATAGTGATTAATAGAAATGGGGGAGAGAGCAGGCAGGAGTGATGTTAGACGATGATGACTTTAAGACAGTTGAGTTTAAGATAACAGTGGCCATCCGTGGCTGCAGACCTCACTCCCTGCAGTACAACGTGTATGCAATCTGCTGAAGTCTTGGCTGAGAAAAATTTTTCTGAGTAGTATTCCTACGTAAACACAATAGAGAAATCCTCCCATATAATACGATCTCCCTCTATGGCTGCAAAAGCAACTTTAAATTGATAAAATTGTAAACACAAAAATAAAAGACAGGCCAAAAATTGTCTACTTCTACAAAAGCACTGATTTCACATGCAGATGTTACAAAAACACTATTATATGAAAAAATGCTTGACATTATTTAGTCATGAGGGAACTGCAAATTAAAACCACAATGAGACACCCATTCACAACTATTAGAATGGCTGAAAATTTTTTTAATTTAATAATAACAAGTAATGACATGGATGTAGAGCAACAGGAACTCTCATACCTTGTTGGTGGGAATGCAAAATGGTATAGCCACTTTGGAAAACACTTTGACAGTTTCTTATAAAATTAAACATATACCTTCCTTATGACCC
Organism: Daubentonia madagascariensis; assembly: GCA_023783475.1. Classification (NCBI taxonomy): domain Eukaryota; kingdom Metazoa; phylum Chordata; class Mammalia; order Primates; family Daubentoniidae; genus Daubentonia; species Daubentonia madagascariensis. The sequence goes on along the minus strand of JAKFHU010001953.1, from coordinate 40,311,079 downwards.
ATCAGTGCTATTCCTAGGTACTTACCCAACAGAAAGAAAAACATATGTCCATACAAATGTTATATGCAAATATTTATAGCAGCTTTACTCATAATCATCGAAAACTGGAAACAACTCAAATGTGTATCAACTAGTGAATGGATAAACAAACTGCAGTATGTCTATACACCCACGGAATACCACAAAGTGATAAAAAGGAACAAACTATTGGCACAAGCAACAACATGAATGAATCTCAAAAGTATTACATTAGATGAAAGAAGCAAGGCATAAAATGCTATATAGTATCCTCTATCTGTTTATATGATATTCTGGAAAAGGAAAAACCACGAGAACAGCAGTTGGCAGGGGCTGGGAATAGAGGGAGGGCATTGACTGCAAAGCAGCAGGAGGGAACTTTCTGGAGTAATGGAAATAGTCTCTGTTTTAGTTATGGTGGTGGTTATAAACATCTGTCAAAACTCATTAAAAAATGTACATTTATAAAGGGTGACTTTTACTGTATGTAAATTATTCAAGAAACCCAACTTAAAAAAAAAAAAAACTACACCATCTCAACATTTGCTCTAAGAAAATTTTTAAAGCATAGCATTGTTATCTGTATTTACTCTGAAAACTTCTAGATGTTTCTTAACTAGCTAGAACTCTACAAATGTTCTTAATATTGAAAAGAAATAAACCCCATGCTCGTTCCTTCTTTGGGCCTCAAAACATTCCTTTGCAGAGTTACGGCATAAGGATGTCAGAGTGTGCAGAATCTGTGTGAATGCTGGTTATTGAGACGCTAATAAAGTGAGTCTTGTTTGCTGGACAGCTGTTGGCTTCATTGTTCTTTTGTCACACACTAAAAAGGAGAGCTGTTATGCTAATGGAATGTGACCTTCTCATTGGATAGCTGTTACATCATGCCCTGAAACACTGCCTGAGAAATCTATTTTCACCATGCACCATGTAGGAAATGGTAAAAGTAAAAACAAACAACAACAACAAAAGACTCAAACAACTACATTAAATGAGCAGTACTGCTCCTTAAAATCAGATAATTTATAAGAAATATTTCCCTAAAAGAATAATATTTTGTCTCAATTTATTATCCTTTAGTACATAACCTCAACAGAATTTATTTCAGAGATGAAATACTTTTTATTATATTCTTCAAAAGACATTTTATATGAGTAATCCATGATTAGTAACTATAAAATTATGGGATAATTCCTTTATTTTTGTATTATCTAATGCCCACCTAGAGATTTCACAGTTTGGTCATTTATGAACCATTTTCACTTGAACAAGGGCTTTCAAAATTTTTTTGACCATAATCCACAGCAAAAAATACATTTTACATTGCAACTCAGTACAGATATGTATGTGTGCACATGCAAGCACAACACTGAGGTTTTACAAAATAATACTCATCCTTACCATGTAAGACGTTCTCTAACATTTTTTTTTTATTATGATCTTTAAAATGCTGGCAAAGACCCACATAAGACATATCATGACCCACAATTTTCAAATCACTGCATCAGAAAGTGAAAAACTAACACAACATCTCTGCATGTTTTGAACACAGGCTTTTAAAAATGTGTTGGTTTTAAACGGATGAGGGATCTTCCCCAACATGACTCACAATTCACCACGCTCTGCTCCTTCCCTAGGCCAGGGTGAGCAGCAAAGGTGGGAGGCCCAGCCAGAACCCCAAGTTTCTGTGGGCCCTTACAGGGGGATGCACCTGAGCCTTGCCTGAGTCCTTACATGGGGGGTGTGCCTGTGCCTTGCCTTCTCAGCCTACGAATATTCAGGACCTGGCTTCCCTTGCTTTCTTTCCTTTCCCTTTACTCTCACTGTTAGTCCTTAACGTCTACACACACACACACACACACACACACACATGCACACACATACACGTGAAATACGCATACACGTGAAATAAAACAAAATTCAGGAGTGCAATTCAGAAGAAAGTAAAGCAAACAACTGTGGATTTCAGTTATGTCTGCCCTGCTTACTTTCTAGTATCTCAGCCACCTGAAAGGTTTAAAGGCTGAATTGGCATGTAAAGCACACTTAAAAAAATATTTTCAACTGCTAATACTTTTGAGTTTTAAACCTCTAGTCAATGTTATATTCTACTCTTCCACACTCAGACTATTGTGCATTTGTGATAATTAGAGACATACTTTATATGAAGATCGAAAAACTTACCTTTAAGGACTCCCATAAGGGAAACTGGACCAAAGAGAAAGGAATCTGAAGAGAGGGGGGAAAAAAAAATCAAATAAATTAAACGAGAAGGATCAGCATTTGTACAAATGAAATAATGTTTGATCAAATGAAATAACGTTTCTAAATAATAATTACAGGTTCATATAATAATGCCAGAACCTGTAATTATTATTTAGAAACATTTCATTTGAACTTTATGTATAACAAAGCTAATATCAAACAAATTTACAGGTACAGCATACATAATGTTTAGAAAAAGAGTTAAACTGCAGCCTGTAGATCCTCTAACTTTTTGAGCCCCAAAGATACGAAATGATGCTGTGAAGCCCTTTTGAAATGGGAAGTGAAGCATACAGTCTGGCTACTGAAATGACAAAATAAATACTTCCCATCATAATTATAAAGACTTTAAATTAGACTTGATATTTTTCCGCTTAAGGGCCAAGGCCATCTACTGCTCAGCAGGCAAAGTGTTAGGATTTAAGAGAGAAACAGGGAGGAGAGAGATGGAGGGTAAGCGGGTGGGGGAGGGGGGCAGGAAGCGGGGGAGAAAGGAGGGGTGGGGGAGGGATGAAGGGAGTGGAGAGCAGAAAAGGAGAGAGGCTAAAAGGGGAGAGAGATGGAGGGGAAAGAGAGTGAAGGAGGGGTACAGAGGGAGAGGGGACAGTGAGGAGGAAGAGGAAAGAGGAGGGAGAGGAGAGGGAGGAGGACATAGAGAGGGCAAGGGTAGGTGGGGGAAAGAGGGTAGGGAAGAAAGAGGACACAGGGCCACTTGAGAGGGCAAGTTGAGAAAGGGGACTCCAGGAAGAGAGCAGCCAGGCTGGGAGTGGGAAGGCCGCACCCCTCAAAGGAAGGAGGGAAGGAAGGAGGGAAGGAAGGAAGTGTAACAGAGGCAAAGGTCTGAAAAGGGGCAAGATGTCTCTTTAAAACCCCCCACCCTTTTTGGGAATTAAAACCTGCATTCCTGCCAGAGGCCAGTAATCAAAGGGGCAGAAAAATGTTCTTTGTTTTCTAGTATCTTAAACCACAAGAGATGGCTCAACAGAATGATCTGGAGGTCATCTTCAGTGGAGATACGATCAACCAAAACCACCAACTATAGCTGAACAATAGCCTGAAGCCACATGTGACACTGGTCACATAGACCCAAGCCCAACCTCTGAAAACCCCCCTTTAAAAAGCTCTGTATTTCTGCTTAAAGGCAGGATGGTGGTCTTTGGAGACACTAGTCTGCTGCCCTCCTCATTTGCCAACAAATTAATAAACTTCTCTTTCCTTTTCCTCAAACCACTTGTCCTCATTCTTCATTCTCACTGATTCAGCCTGGGGACAAGTACCAAACTTTCAGTAACAGAAGGATGGATGGATCACCAAATCAATGCTGGAGGAGTAGGGAGGTTCTAAACAGACACAAGAAGCGCACCTGAATGCCTGATTTAGTCCCAAGTGCCGTAAGGGAGAAGAGTAATCTGCAGTAATGAAGTATGAGTGGTCAAGACAATCACACAGTAAGTATCTACGATTAGTTGTCTAACAGTAAGGGCTAGAATCACCAAGCACTTTCCACATGCCAGGCACTGTGCTCATAAGTACTTCATAAGTTTTATTGCACTGAAGCCATGACCCCAGGGTTGTTATTCTGTATTCAGCTCAGTTGCAAGTGAAAAGTAAATGTGGACTTTGAACATTATCACTGTCACTGTGTGTGTTTGGGGGGAGTCCCCATGATTTTGGAGGAATTAATGGGCACATGACTTAAGGGCGTTATGTCTGAAATATTTACATTTAACCAGAAATTTAAAGTCTAGCATCATCTGTCTTTGCTACAGAAAATGATGGCCCTGAGTTTGACAGACAGTGGCCATAGAAAGAAAATCTGTCTTTCATTCAGGAATGAAATGGCAGTGAGGAAAAACATCACTGTCTACAGCCTGGATTAATTTGACAAACTAGAATCTCAGAGAAGTTTGTCATTGTCATCAATAAGCAGCCACCCCACCTTGGATGTTAACATTCTACAAGAAGAATCAAAATTTAGTTTAGTTTTTTATTGTCACTAAAACATAAGTGCATCTGACATTATCCATTCTGAAACTAAAGTGCTGTATTTCCAATTAATTATCAAAGCCCCCCAAAAAACTGACTGTATAATAGGTTTCTAAAAGCTTTCTAAATTTTTAAAAATTTATAATTTGTAATGAAATAAACCCAAGAGGACTCACCGGTAGTAGGATTATAGATTATTTTAATTTTCTCCTTTGTACTCTCCCTTCTCAAATGTAAATATATCACATTTCAACAAAAATGTAAATATTTCACATTTATAAGATGAAACAAGCTTTAAAATGTAATAATCAAGGCTAGCTAGCATTATTCACATATTGATTAAAATAACCTATAAAATTGCACTGAATATTACCTGCACTTATTTGGTACTTAATACTATTAGATTTTAGATTCTATAGATAAGCGTTCTGCCCATATGCTTACACTGAAAGTTATTCATTAAATCGTTCCTTCAATTTAAAGAAATAATTTAAAATCACACATTTGGAATGGCTAAATTCCCTTTGGTATTTATTTTTTAAAGTGAGGCAACAGTAAACCCCAACTGTACTCTCGAAAATATTCATTGACAGTCTAAGGTAATTAAATGTGCTATAAATGCGTACGTAAATTTATTTCTGACTTCTAGTAGTGAAATGTCCCTCAGAAGGTAAACTCCTGATGTATGAAAAATTTTCAAATATTCCTCAGGTCAAAATCATTATCGCACACTCATTGTCATTCACAATGTGAAGAAATAATAATGCAAATGTGTTCCACACATGTGAAAGAAGGGCTGCCAGCAAATAGGGCTCCACAGCCAACATAGATACCTCTCCCACCTCCCGCAGCACCCGGGCCTGTCAGAAAGCTAGCTCCCTCCCTGCATCTGCCTTGAAGTTACATAACAGTGATGTTTCTTCAAAATGGGGAATTTTATACCCCAAACAGATGTAAGCTGTTATTCTAAAATGTTTTATAGATGAAGAAAATGAATAGCTGCACTCAGAGGTCTCATATTCCAAAACACAACATACCCATTTTATTGCACCAAAAGCTACAAAATGGCTCACTGTTGTGACCTGTTTAATGCCTCTATTTAAGATGTTTTGTTTGAATAAGGTTGTTAAGACCCAGGGCACTAATAAGTGAGTGGCAGTAAACCTAGCTACCATCAAAGAGGCAGATGTAGGTGGGGAAAACCTGCTAAAATTGAACATGGATTCCACTCAGTAATAAACAGAGCAACAATCCTAAACAAGAGTGCATGTGAGGATTCCAGGTGAAGTAGATAAAACAAAATCTGGGTGTGGTAAACAGGGGAAGGAAGTGCTGGGCGTCACTAAGGAAATAAACAAAGTATAAAATTACATTATGAGCATGCTTTACCCATCTCAAAGTACTGGACTAGAATTAACCTTGAGGAGTCTAACCCTGCGATCTTAAAATAAATGTCTGTAACCTAATGATCCTTTAACAAATAGTGAAGTGATTTATAATATAACTGAGGAGATATGAAGATATGATTTCTAAGATATCATTTAGCTCTAAAATTATATTTTTCAATGGAACAATCACAACAGAATATCAATACAGTTTTAAAAATAAGTAAGACTTGACTGTAAGCTGCAATGAATACAATGCTGCTGTAAGTGATCTAGGAAGCCTAAGGAACAAGCAAGTACGTTTAAAAAGCTGTGAAAGCTATCACATTTGGCAGAAATAACCAAAAAACTCTCTAGCAAGAGGATAAAAAAAAGTACACAGAAACTATGTACAAGACCTCAAATTAGAAGGGGTTTGAAGAAAAGCATGGAATTGGTAGGCTTGCCGTGCATATTGGAGTGGGTCCAAGGACTGGCCCATTCCAATTTTCAAGGGATCCTACAAGTGATTCACAGGAGGGTCTCCTTTTTGTTGCATGACAATTTCCAAATTTCAGTGCAAGATTTTGAGTTTTCCATTCAAGCGTCCCACAGATAACAAAGCCGTTCTTTTCTTAGATATTCTGTGCCTCTTCCCATTCAACTCCAGTGGTAATCAAGGACAAATGAGGTTGAAGACCTAAAAACTCCTTGCCCCAAAGGGACCATTATTCTTAAAAAACAACAACGAAAGTGAGAACCATTCAAAGTTATTCTGTTAGTATTTAACATACCGGGAAGTATTCTGTTAGTAAATACATTTTCATTTTTTAATGTAACAACTACAATCCATTTATTTGCACTGTATATGTGCTAATAAAGGAAAATAACCTAAAAGGAAGAAAAATTTAAAGTGAATTACTCCTTAGGTTAATAAGACATAACTAAAATTCCTAAAACATCTTTCCAAAGAATGCACAAAATGGACACATGAGTAACAGAATCTAATAGAGAAAAAGAAATCAGTGTGAGCAGTATGGTTCTTAAGTAAATCTTTTAGACCTCAAGGGCTGGGGCATTGAGGGTACTGTCAATTACTAACTCAGTGCATTAGACACAGGAAATGCTTAATAAATGTTATCACTGAAGGTAATGATTAGATTTTCTTTCTCTACATTCTATAGAATCATCATAGTAATTCTGTCCAGGTGGAAGTGGCTCCTTATGTATCAATTTACGTGTTAGAGTGCCAGTTATATAACACTATTTTGTAATGAAGTTAATGGCAATGTCAAATTAGTCTGTAATTCACTATACTTCTTAAGTCCTAAACACAAGTTTCACTGTTTTTTAAAAAGTATGTAAGTATTTGACACCTACTCATGATAAAAATGCTCCTCAAAATAAGAATAGAAAGGAACTTCCTCAATCTGATAGCAAGTATCATTCTTAATGATGAAAGACTAAATGCTTTCCCCTTAAGATCATGAACAAGGCAACATGTTTGTTCCTCACCACTTCTATTCAACATTGCACTGGAGGTCCTAGTCAGTGTAATCAGGCAAAATAAATGAAAGAAACAAAAGAAAAGAAAAAAGAACAAAGATAGAAAAGAAGTAAAATTGTCCCTATTCACAAATGACATGACTGTTTATGCTGAAAATCCTAAGGAATTAATATGCACACACACACAAAACCCAATAGAATTTCTAAATACTAGAAACAAATAGATGAAAAACAACTTTTTAAAAAAACCAGTTCTACTTACAAAAGCATCAAAATAACACAAACTATTAATACTTAGGAATAAGGTTAACAAAGACTTATAGGACCTCTCTACTGAAAGTGACAAAACACCATTAATAGAAACTGAAGAAGATCTAAATAGAAGATATGCTATTAATAACTAGAAAACTCAATATTGCTAAAATGTCAATTCTCCCCTAAATAATCCATAATTTCAATACAATCCCAATCAGAATCCAAGGAGGCCTCTCTTTCCATTTTAAAAATATAGACTGACAAGCTGATTTACCTGAAAATGCCAAGGACCTAGAATAACCAATTAATTCTGAAAAATATATTTATATAAAGCTGGACTACTAACAATATTTGATTTCAAGATTTACTATAAAACTATAGTAATCCAGACAGTAATCAGGACAACAGGTACAGACAAAAAACAACGGAACAGAACAGAGAGTTCAAAAACACTATTTTCAATAAATGGTACTAAAACTACTGGCTACCCACATGCAGACCCCAACCTCAAAACCATACACAAAAATTAATGAGAGATGGATTATAAACCTAAGGATAAAAGCTCAATCTATAAAGCTTTTAGGAAAAAACAGATGAGAACTGGTGAGCTAGAGGTAGGAGGAAATTTCTCAGACCACAAGCAGCAATAACCATAAAAGAAAAAAATTTTGAAAAATTAGACTACATCAAATTTCAAAACTTTTGCTCATCAAAAGGTGCTGTTTAGAAAAATCCCAATAGCATATTTTGCAGAAATAGAAAAATCTACCCTAAAATTCATATGGAATCTAAGGTACCTCCATACTCAAAATGACCTGGAAAATAATTCAAAGTAGGAGGTCTCACACTTCCTGATTTCAAAAGTTACTATAAAACTACAAAGAGCAAAATGGTGGGGCCATGGCATCAAGATAGACATACAGACTAATAGAATAGAAAGCCCGGAAATAAAACCTCACATATACGGTTAAATAATTTTCAACAAGGGTGCCAAGACCATTCCATGGGGAAAGAACAATCTTTTTCAACAAATGGTGCTGGGAAAACTGGATGTCCACATGCAAAAGAATGAAATTGGACCCTTACCTTATACAGTATATAAAAATTAACTCAAAATAGATGAAAGACCTTAATAGAAGACCTAAAACCATAAAACTTTTAAAAGAAACCATAGGGAAAACTTCATAACATTCGATTTGGCGATGATTTCTTGGATATGACACCAAAAGCACAGGCAATAAAAGCAAAAATAGACAAATGGGACTGTATCAAAATTAAAAACTTATGTGTATCAATGAACACAATCAACAGAGTGAAAAGGCAACCCAGGAAATGAGAGAAATATTTGCAAATCATATATCTGATAAGGGGTTAATATCCAGAATGTATAAAGAACTCAACAACAACAAAACAATTCAATTTTTAAAAGGGCAAAGGACTTGAATAGATATTTTTCTAGAGAAGATATACAAATGGACAAGCATATAAAAAGATGTTCAACATCACTAATCATTAGGGAAATACAAATCAAAACCACAATGAATTATCAACTCACACCCATCAGGAAGGCTATGATCAACAAAAACAGAAAATAACAAGTGTTGACAAGGATACAGAGAAAATGAAATCCTTGTTCACTGTTAGTGGAACTGTAAACGGTACAGCTATTTCTCAAAAAATTAAAAACAGAATTACCATAGGACCCAGCAATTCCACCTCTGGGTATATACCCAATAAAAAGACAAGCCACAGGCTGGAAGAAAATGTTTGCAAAAACATGTATCTAACAAAGAACTTGTGTTCAGAATATAAAGAACTTTCAAAATTTAAAAATAAAAACAACCCAATTTTTTAAATGTGCAAAAGACTACAATAAGCACTTCACAAAGGAAGATATACAAATCACTAACATAAATACCTGAAAAGATATTCAACATCATTAGTCATCAGGGAAATGCCAAATAAAATCCATTGAGAAAACAGTCTGGTAGTTCCTAAAAAAGTTAAACATACAATTACTATATGACCCAGCAATCCTACTCCTAGGTAAATAGCCAAAATAATTGAAAACAGACTCAAACAGATACTCATATCTGAATCTTCACTGTAATATAAGTCACAGTAGAACAACAACCCAAATCCATCAATAGATGAGTGGATAAACAAAATGCGGTCTATACATATAACAGAATATTATTCAGCCATAAAAAGGAACGAAATTCTGACACCTGCCACACTATGGATGAACTCTGAATACATCAAACCAGGTGAAATAAGACAGACACACAAGGACAAATATTGTATGATTATACTTATATGAAATATCTAGAATAGGTAAATTATTAATAAAGACAGGAACTAGACAAGAGGTTACCACAGGCTGGGGGGAGAGGAGAATGGGGAGCTAGTGCTTAATGAGTACAGAACTTCCTGTTTAAGGTGATGAAAAGGATTTGGGAGTAGAGAGTGGTGATGGTTGTACAACACTGTAAATGTAATTAATGATACCGAATTGTACACTTTAAATGTTTAAAATGGCAAATGATATGCTACAGATTTTACCACAATTTTTAAAATATTTTCCAAAAAACCACAATGAGGTGCTATTACCCACTAAAATGGCTAAAACCAAAAAGACTGACAAAACCAAATAATGGTAAGGATGTGGAGCAACCACAACTCTCATACTGTGCTGGTGGGAACTTGAATGGAACAATCACTTCAAAAAGTGTTTGCTAAGTATTTATTTGATCTAGAAATGTTACTCCTAGGTATTTATCCGAGAGCAGTGACAGTGTATGTCCACCGAAAGATTTGTATATGAATGTTATACAGCTTTAATCGTAATAGCTAATGCCCATCAATAGCACATAAATTGTACAGCAATAAACAAATTGTGGTATATTCATACAAAGGAATATTAGTAATAAAATGGAAAGAATTACCGATACATGCTATAACACTGATGACCCTCACACAGGTTACGCCAAGCAAAAGAAGTCAGATACAAAAAGAGCTCATACCGTATGATTCTATTTATATAAAGTTCTAGAAAAGACAAAAATAATCTGGGTGGGTAGAATGGGATGGGGTACGAGCGAACATTCTAGGGATATGGAAACATTCGATATCATGATAGGGGTAGGGTTACGTGAGCGTATATATTTGTCAAAAGTGTACATATATGAATTGTGCATTTCAATGTACACAAACTTTATCTAAAAATATATGGTAAAAAATATAATAGTCAAGTTGAAGAAAGGGCAGAGATACAGGTGAAATAAAAATGGCAGAATACTGATGACTGTTGCAGCTTGGTGATGAGTACTTTAGGACTCATTATACTATTCTGTTTACTTTGTGTATATTTGAAATACTCCATAACAAAAAAATAAGTGTATGGGTAAAGCATGACAACATTCTCATTATTAAAATTAATATCCAGAAGTCCAACCAAAGTTAAATGTCATTAACTGTTTGGGATATATCTTATCTCAATACATTTAGTTTTAGGCTTTAGTTTTTGGGTTTTTTTTTTTTTTTTTGGGGGGGGGAGCAAACATTAGTATACATATAGTTCCAATATTTGATTTTTCCCCCTACACAATGTCTTAGCGATACTGCCATGTTGAACATAGATCTGTCATTCTTTCTGACCACTGCATGATATTAATATTTCATAATATTTAACTGTCCCTCATTGATGGCTTATTTCCAATTTTCTTCCTCATAAAACACTATTTTTGTTTAATCAATCATATCTAATATGTAGGACATTCTAGCTATATCATACAGATTGTAAATATTTCTGAACATACTTAAGAGTAACATGGTAGGCTAAGGCCCAGCATTAATACTTCCTTAGCACAAACACCCTTAGAAAATGCCCAGTGTTAATATTCAGGTATATGAGAACACAAAGAAATCTTTTAGGCATCAAGTTTAATTTAACAAATCAATCATAATGAAAATCATAAAATCATACTTCTAGTGAGTGATTCTAATGCAAAATTCAATATTAACTGACCTCCTGGCTAATAATGTTCAATACTTGCTTTAAGATTCCATCCTACTTCCAGGAGTCTATAAGCATTACTGATGCAGTACAATTATGGTATCAAAAATTACCAACATATGTCTGATTTAGCAGAATATAAATATGGTGTCATAAGTAGATACAAGTTGTGCCCTACCTAAAAATTAAAAAAAAAAATTTAAAGGAACTATTTTTGATAGTTGGAATTCTTATGAAATAAAATTAGAAACACTGAAAAAAGTTTTTAAAAAATCTATTAATGTCTAAATGTACACACACATAGACATACATACACATGTACACTGACCCCTTCAATGATCCATTTATTTTCATTGGTTTCCTGGAATGAACTGTGGATCACTCCACAATTTTTAAAATAGTCACTCAGCAATCGGGATAGTGCTTGCTCATGCAACCTGAAAATTTCTTCTGGTATATAAGAAGCAAATGAAGAAGTTAGTTTTCAGTTCTTCAGACTTATTTCCAGTATGTTAAGCAATGTTGATTTAAGTCCTCTACAAAAACAGCCAGGGAGTAGCTGAGGGAGGTGGTTAAGACTCAGAAATTTCAAAACCAGAATTCCTGACAAGATGGCAGAGAATCAGGAAACAGATGTTTTCAGTTGGAATTTGCATGCAATTTTAATCCCTTACAAAATATAATCAGGTTGTCTTAAGATTTTTTTCCTGCATGCACAGTTCAGTTGCCTTTCCCACCTTCAACTCCTTCCTTCTCGGCCAGCAGCACATTTTAGCATCTCTTTACTCAGACAGCAACAAAGAGAAAGGAAAAATGAGTAACCAACCCCTCAAGAAATTCTACAATAAAAAGTAGATTATTTTACTTACTATTCTATCAAATGTCCTTGTTAACAAAGGCACATGCTTATTTAACCAGGTTTTCCCTACTTCTGAAGCAATTTTTCCGGTAATAAAGATGTTCTAATTGACAGTGTCCCAAATTCTAAAAAATAAATAAAATTGTAAAGACAAGCCAGGAGCAATAAAAGTTCTCACCTAATATTCAAATAATTTGCATAGACACACCCTCTGTGCATTTATGCAAAATTACAACTTGAAAAGAAACACGAAAAATAAAAATAGGTGTGTGGGGTGGTGAGGCCCCATCAACAGCTCCTTGCCTCCCTCCCTCCTACCTACCTATCTACCTGCCTGCCTGCCTTCCTCCCTCGGCACCACCCCCAACTTCTCCAAAACAATCAAGTGGTATTAAAAGCACTTTCGAAAGCAGCCCCATTAACATAAAATGACAACAGGGAGGCTAAGCAGCAATGCAGCACTGACCAATTTATAGGACCGGACCTTATGGCCCCAAGATAGGAGGGGCCTGGGGAGCAGAAGAAGGGGCAGGCAGCTTGATGAGGGCAGGCAGGGGAGGTGCCTGGCATCCTTCTTGCCACATCCAGCTTCCTGCATAACAGAGCATGCAATAAACATTTATTACGTGAATGAATACAAGAAGGTCGAGGGAGGAAAGAAGAAACAGTAGGGGGTTAGGGGCTAAGGATGGGGGCAGAGTGAGGGCAGAACCCAGGTGCTCTGGCTCATAGTCCAAGGATTGCTCATTCCCCACTCATCAACTACTGATTTACAAACAGTTGTTAGAACAATGTTTTGAGAACAGAATAAGAAAATGAGAAAAGTGAATATCAATTATATACAAAAGGGCTAAAATATAAAAATAAATCCCATTCTCTATATTTGTTAGTCAGTTAAGCCAACAGGCCAGATATATATGATTCTAGCTTTGGAAAGCCACTCCATAAATGCTTTTCCAATTAACTCTTATGTATGGTAATACAAAATAGCATTGAAGCCCAGGTGTTGAGACCTATAAATAAACTGCTCTATGCGCTTAGAGAGAAACCATGCTTCCTGAAGAATAAGTTCACGCAGCAGGGCGTTAGATAAATGGGTAATAAACTGCCACCAGACACGGCCCGCAATGTACTGGTTATCTTTTCCTCAATTGTCACACGGGTTGGAACCCATTATATAATTTGTAAACCCTCTACCACAGGTAATCAGTGTTTGACCCTAATTACAACAGTTCATTCATATCAGTCAATTAAGAGGTAAATTAGGATAGGAAATAGAATGTATGCCAGAGATTTTAAAAGATGGTGGAAAAAATAAATATTAGCTAATTAAAGGAGGAGCAAGAAATTAAACCAGATTTTATCAGTCAGCTTTGCTGCTGTAACAAAACCCTCAAATCTCAGCGGCATATATCACACTTGTATTTCCTAGTCACATTACATGTCAGCTGTTAAGTTGGCTTTGGCTGCCCTCAAAGCTGTGGCTTTTGCTGCATGTGTTTTCTCATTCCAGGATCCAATCAGGAAAAACAGACCATATCTGGGACATGCCATTCTCAAGGTAAAAGGCAGAAGCAAGAGGGCTGATAGAAACTTGTAATACCACTTAAAGCTTCAGGAGGCACACTAACACGTCCACTCACATTCCATTGGCCAAGTCCTAATGCCAAGCCTGACTATGGGACAGGGAGGCACTACAAATCATATAGCAATAGGCAGCGAAGGACAGTCAATCTTCTTACAGAGAAAGAAGCAAAAAGTTGAGAATAATAATATAATCTAGCCAACAGGTCTTCTAGCTTTCACACCTAATTCTTTTTTCCCTACTGTTGGTAGGTCTGGGCAAGAGCATACATCCACAACTGTTAACAGAATAACAAAATAAAAAATCCAGGCCCAAAAAGATTCCAGGAAGAGGATGACATAAACTCACCTCCCTTTACCTCCACTACCATTTTCAACCTGTCTGCTACAATAGACCATATAGCCTGGGGACTGCAGACAGCCAAATGGAAGTGAAGGCTTGGGTTCTTTGGCGTACAGAAGAGAGAACTGGAATGTGTACTTTCTTTATTTTCTAGCACCTGGGCAAGTGGCTGGAGACAGCCTCTTGGAACCTTGGAAGAGGACTGTAAGTTAATGGTTCTAGGAAAAGCCTGGCCTGTAGAGATCTGATGACCCTTGGGTGGGGAACAGGGGGCTGGCATATCTACATCTCTCTCAATCATTAGTGGCCCAAGAGCAGCCCTGGGCCCTAATGAGCAGATCAAGAAGGTATGACAAGACATAAGGAGGTTGAGCATCCAGAAAGACAGAGATTAGTCAGGGCAATGGAAGTAAATCCAAAACCAACTAGAGCTGCTTAAAGAAAGAGAGGCCAATCTGGGTCAGAAAACGCCTTCCTGCATCTAAAAACATTTTCCAAATAAACTGTACAGTAGATTAAATGAAAGAAAGGATGGGTCATGGTGAAGATCCAAATTTGTGGTCTGGAAGGTCAAATGGAAAAAATACTTCAAAGCAGCAAAATAGAAATAAAGACAAAAAAGATAAGAGATTTGGAGGACAGATCTAATGAGATGAAGAGCAGTTCCAGCAGAAGAAAAATGAAAAGATAGAGGAGAGGCAATAGTAAAACATAAAACAAAAGAAAATTTGCTTGGGTCAAAGACAGACCTCAGTCTGCAAATTAAAAGAGCTCATTTTATTTTAGACACAGATCTAGACATATACTACTAAATTCCTGAACTCTGTAAGAAAAAAAAATTTGCAAGCTTACAGGTCCATAGAACATAATTACTCACAGAGGAGAAAAATCAGAGAGGCACCAGACTTCTCACCTGCAACACTGGAAGCACAGCAATAGCTCTAACAAACTACTGAGAGAAAAATGACAATCCCCAAGCACTACACCTATCACCTGTCAGGAAAAAAAGATATGTATGCATACTCAGAAAATGTACATGTGTCATACAGGAAAATACCTGAGAAAGATGCCTGATTAAAAAACAAATGAATTAGAACAGAGACCTCTGGGGAAGGATAGAAGAGAACAGTAGTAAAAAAAAAAATAAACCTTGCCTGAGCTCACACTTGCTTTCTCTCCACATATACAGTTTCATATGTCTGTATTTATTCCAGTGAATCCACTAACTATAAGTAAAAATCCTGCCAATTATCTTTGTAAATCTAATTCTAGAAAACCACCAATTATAAGGTACCTCTCAATTTCAGAGGTGCTAAAATGTAAAAAAAAAAAACTGTTCTAGAATTACAAAACATGGTAGCTGCATATATATATTTAATCTAAATGAATAATGATTAACTGCCTGGCAATGTGTAATCAATTCTAAGTAAGAATACTTAAAACAGATGTACAGCAAAGTAATATCTACTAAGAACTGAGCTAAAAGTATTAAACTATCTCAGGAATATCAAAGGAGAAGGGCTAAATATAGTAGGAGTAAAAGCATCCTAAACTTCTCGGCTGGCTGTGGGGAAAGCAGAAAAGGAGAGAAGTGAAAACATTCTAAAGTTCTCACCTTACTGAGGAGGAGTAGGAGCAGGTGATATAAGACACAGCAAAGTCAAGTTGGTGGGGAAAGTCACACGTATCTCATTTTTAAATAATAGCATACAAATGTTTCTAATTATGAGTACAGGGAAAGAAAAAGTAATCACTAATGGAATGGAAATATACAGAACTTCCAAAGTAACAAGAATTAAAAAAAAAAAGGAATCAAAAATAACTTGATCAAACCAGCAAAAATAAGAAAAGGGATAAGAAACTACAAGTTAAAATATGTAGCAAACAAAGCAAGATAAAAGGAAAACTATTTATATGACACACAAAGAAAGTAAATTATTCCATTATAAGACCTAGCTATACTCTGTTTAAAAGAAAACAAAATGACAAAGAAATGTTGGAAATAAAAGGAAAGGCATGGAAATTATATTTAAAAGGTTAAATGACTAAATGGGATTTTTTAAAAAAATAGGGCATTAAGTAATAATAAAAGCCACACTTTATGAAGAAGTTATGTCACAAACCAACACTCAAACAAAAACATAGTGGGGTTAGGTGAATTAAAAACTGAAACAAGATAGGGATGCCTGCTGTCACCAGTATTAAGCAACATTCCTTAAAAGTGCTGGTGAACACAGTAAGATAAGAAAATGAAATAACTTGGCAGAAACACGGGAAAAGGTGAGAAAGGGAGAAGGTGAGTGACAGACCCCGTTTTAATCTCACACAATGACTTCTGCCCTAAAAAACCCAAGAGTTCCTAGCAAAACAGTTCTAGATTTAATCAGAAAATTAGGTAATGTGGCTGGTTACAAAGAAAATCTAAAAAGTCAATACCTTTTAAAACTATTCTATCAATAAAGCTCCTAGAATGAAAATGTAAGAGGCAGGGGGTCCATTCACAATAGAAGCCAAAACTAGAAAATAACTGGGGATAAATTTAATAAGAGGGGTGCATGATCTATAATATATGAAGAAAACTATAAAATTATATCAAAAGATATCAAACAAAATCTAGAAAAAAATAGGAACTATATTATATTCTTGTCAGTTCTCCCAAGATTAATATATACATTTAATATCCTTTCAGTTGGAAAGCTTTTTAAATTGTATATTAATCTTAACATTTATGTGGAAGAATAAATGCCCACACATAGCCAAGAATATTTTGAAAAACAGTAAGAAATAGATGAGGGAATTCATGTTCAGATATCAGAATATACTATAAAGTTATTTAATTCAAATCAAGGTATTATTAGCCTAACAGTAGATAAAACTATTTACATAGGAGAATACTGAACCAATTAATAAATTCTAATATATGTGAGAATTTAATTTATTAAAAGGTAGGGAAAGGTGCTGGCATAATTAACTAATGGCAACTAGAAGAAAATGGGACCCCATCTACCCCTGGCACAACAAATAAATACTATATAGATTCAATGTAAAAATTGTTTTGATAAGAAAAAAATGCAAAAAAATCTAAGACACCATATGCATATTCTACAGACAAGGGAGACCTTAAACCCAGAAGTTGTAATTGAAAAGACAGACATATTTGACTATCAAATATTTTCTAAATTTCTGTAGCAAATAATGGAAAAAGCAAAAGAACAGACAATAGATTTAGGGAAAATATTTCCAACACAGAGGACAGAGGCTTAATATTTATGTATACAAAGAACTCTTACAAACTGGCAAGATGAGCACCCAGAAAAAAAAAAAAGGCAAAGGACAGAAAAGGGGCAAATTCACAGAAGAGCAAATCCCAAGGGTCAATGTCCCCAAAAAATATACAAGAGGATATTCAAACTCAGGGAAAAGCAAACTAAACTACCAATAAGCTATTACTTAAAAACAGATTGGCAAAATTTATAAGGTCTATTATAGCCATTGCAGGCAAGAATCCAAGGAAAAGGTTCCTCTCATACATTGCTGGTGGATGTGTGAATTGCTAGTTGTTTTTTTTAATGTCATAAATCTAGAAACATCTATGTTTAAAAAAACAAAATCCCTTAGATACAACAATCCCACTCTAAGAAATGTATCCCACAGAAATAAAGTATCAGTAAGGATACCTGCACAGAGATGTTTCTTGCAACACTGTTCACAGTGACTAAGATCTAGAAATAAGGTGTATGTCATTAATAGGGAAATAGCTGGATACATCAAAATACTTCCCTACCACAGAATGGTAAGCAGCCATTTAAAAGAATGAATTAGAACTGTATCAGCTGACATGAGGGATTTCTATAGGTATTGTTAAGAGAAAAACAAAATGTAAAGAAAAATATGTGTCATGTAAGGCACCTTTTATAAAGCATAAAATAAAAACTGTATTTGTATAGGATTGGCAGTATGGAGACAAACATAAAGGAGAGACACCACAAATACATGCATACACATTAAGTTATTAATACGGGTTATGGGGGAGTGGAAAAGGGCAGGGGACGTTGAGCAAAGAAGTAAAAGGAAAAACAAAACACCCAACCCACAGCAGATATGATATAGACTTACGACGAAGGGGTTATGTCCTGATAAGCCCATCATAAGTCAAAAACATAAGTCGAAAATGTACTTAATGCACCTAACCTACTGAACATCATAGCACAGCCTACCTGAAATATGCTCAGAAGGCTTACATTAGCCTACAGTTGGGCAAAATCATCTAACACAAAGCCTATTTAATAAAGTATAGAATATACCATGTAATTTACTGAGTACTATACTGTAAATGAAAAACAGAATGGTTGCATGTGTACACAAAGTATAGGTACTGAAAGCATATCATTTTCGCACCAACATAAAGTTGAAAAATCGTTCAGTTGAACCATCTTAAGTCAGGCACTATCTGTACTCATCCTTAGGCATTTTTAAAAAATGTACACAAAAGAATATATTTTAAATGAGACATTATAAAATTTAAAAAGAAAAGGGGAAAACTAGAAAAATATACCAGGACATGACTGTAGAAAGTTGCCATGTCAAAAAAATAGGATGGAATTAATTTACCCTGTGCCACCTTGGAGCCCCACTGCCTACCAAAACAATGAGCAAACTACGAGCATTCAAAAAATGTTTTTTTTGGTTTTTTTTTTAATTTATTTTTTTAATTTCAGAATATCATGGGGGTACAACACTTTGGCCATACACATTGCCCCTGTTCTGCCCGTGTCAGAGCCACAATCGTGGTCATCTCCCATACTGTGCTCCCCACATCCATTCAGTGAGAGTTTTTCCCATCCCTTCCACCCCCCTCCCGCCCACCCGCCCTCAGATGAATGAAAAAATGTTTTTATACTACAGAATGACGGGTAGAGACCAGGGCTCCCTGGAGAAATGGCTGATTGTAATACTGGGGCAGGAAATTTACAAGAAAAGACTAGAGCATCTTGCAAAGCCAGAGAATAAGGAAGCACTCAAGCAAGCATACAAACAAGCCCAACACCCACATTGATGGGGGTATGTCAAAGGGACAAAAGAGCAAACTGAAAGAGCACCCAATGGCCAAAAGTGGAATAATTCGAGCAACAAAATAAATAAGATAGTATTGGATGATAACCCAAAGTATAATATAAAACAAAAATCCATGAATCCATACTGACATAAATGATTAAATAAAAGTAAGTAAGTTATGAAGATGGGACAAATTTGTGCAGAAGAATTCCAAATAATTTATGTAGATTCTGCACCCTCAAGAAGGTGAAGCAGAACTCCCCACTCCTTAAGTGTGGGCCGCACACAGTGACTCCTCCTAACAGTACACTACGGAAAGGAGGGAAGAGGAACTAGACAATGGAAATACTACCTCAGCCAGGTGATCAAGGTCAACATTAACAGAGATAAATCATGTTGGTAGCATGTACCCTAACACCAATCTAATCATGACAAAAATATCAGACAAATCCCAAGAGAGAAACATTCTACAAAATACCTGAGCAACTCTCCTCAAAACTGTCAAGGTCATCAAAAATAAGGAAAGTCTGAATAAGTGTCACAGCCTAGAAGGGCCTATGGAGATCTAATAAATGTAATGTGATGTCCTCTATGGGGGTCTTACGACAGAAAAAAGAAATCAGGTAAAAACTAAGGAAATCTGAATAAAGTATGGATCTTAGTTAATGACAGTGTTTTGATATTGGTTCATTATGTGTAACAAATGAATCATACAAATGTAAGGCATTAATAACAGAGGAGACTGTAGGGTAGATGGCAACTCTCTATTATCTTCAGCAATCATTTTGTAAATCTAAAACTCTTCTAAAAAACAAAGTTTATTTTTTTAAAGCACTCAAATAAGTTAAAAAAAAAAAAAAAAAAAAACCTAACAATATCCCTGGGAAGTAACTACAAATGGGTACAATTTGAGAGTGATGGAAATCAGATTGTCTTACGTAATTACAAACTCGATAATTATACAAAAAAATCGTTGAATTGTATGCATAAAGCAAGCAACTATAATGGTATGCAAATTATACTTTGATAAAGCTGTTGTTAAAAAAAAATCCTGTATAAAAGAAGAAAGGTGCTTATATGAAGATGGTTTAAATTTTGTTTGCATTTTGGAATACAATCATAACCGCAGGGGAAAATCTACATTTTCTCTTCACAAAATAACACTGATGAAGCTTCTCTGATTAAAACCTATGGGCCAGCTTGCTGCGGTGGCTCATGCCTGTAATCCTAGCACTTTGGGAGGCCAAGGTGGGAGGATTACTTGAGGCCAGGAGTTCAAGACCAGCCTGAGCAAGGACAAGACCCCACCTCTACCAAAAACAAACAAACAAACAAAAAACCCCACCTATAAGCCTGGGAATTATCATGTCATTGCCCCTGTGGAAATATCCCTAAATTAGAAAGCATATTACTTGATAATTCTATTCCATATCATAACTATGGTAACATTTTAAATAGCTTTCATTTAAAAATTAGGGATATATGCTAAACCTAGATAGCTGTAAGATGGGTGAAAAAAGTGACTAGCATCCTAAACATTTAAATGCTATTTATAATAGTGCTCAGAATGAAAAGCCTTATTTTATGAGACTGAAATTACAGCATAATAAAATACCACTAAAGTGTCTATATAAAAACTAAAACAATAATAATAATAATCAATAAATATTAATAATAATTAATAAGCCTATAAATGAGGCTTTTCTCTTCAAAGGCTTCATATATTTAAACTCTATCTAAAGTATAATATAGTAAATCTAAGTTTTAAAAAATTGAGATACATGAACTCTCACAAAACACTACCCAAGGAAAGACCCAAGATTTTCTCATGGATTCTATTCTTAAAAGACTGATACAGGTTGTTCGTATACCTTGGATCCGACTCCTTGCAAGTGAGTTTGGTTATTCTAATATCAAAAGAATTTTCTTATAAGGAAGTTTCATATTTGAGGTAGAAATGCTGAAAAAACTGTATAGATAAAATAATTTATGGAATTCATTTAACTTACTGAATGAGAAGTTTGTATGAATATATCAGTGGTCTACAAACTTAGTGTATTCTGCTGATAAAAAAAAAAAGAAATGCCTACCCATTCTCCCCACCCCACCCACTGTATGTCTATTCATTTAAGAATCACTTATACAAAGATACTTTCCTCATTAGCTAATATCTCAAGGCACAATTTAGGACAAGGCACACTGTCTACAACAGAAGTAGTATATAAATATATAGATGCAGATACAGGTAGACACATACATGAAATGATATATATATATATCCTACCTCTACTGTAGACAATATACATAACATTTAAAATACATACACACATATACACAAAACATATACAACATTTAAACGATTTTTTAAAATTTCAGCTGACATCTTGCCACATCTGATTAGAACATCAGTGTTTTTCCCTGCCCACTCAACATTTCCATTTGGATGTCTAGGAGATATCTCAAACTAAACGTGTCCAAACTCAACTCCTGATCTTTCTCCCAAACCTGTTCTACCTACAGTTTCTCCTAATCTTAAAGGCAACTACATTGGCCCAGTTGTGAAGACCAAACTGGACCCTGGAGTCACTTCTGACAGCTCTCTTTCTCTCACAAACCACACCCTGTCTTTCAGGTCAACTTGCAGGAAACTCCTGGTGTCAGGACTGGACTGGAAGATTGGGAGAAAGTACAAAGGTAAGGATGGGGTGGGAGTGAGGTGTCTTAATGAATCAAAGCCCCTAGAATAACATCTGGCAC
Organism: Daubentonia madagascariensis; assembly: GCA_023783475.1. Classification (NCBI taxonomy): domain Eukaryota; kingdom Metazoa; phylum Chordata; class Mammalia; order Primates; family Daubentoniidae; genus Daubentonia; species Daubentonia madagascariensis. The sequence goes on along the minus strand of JAKFHU010001953.1, from coordinate 40,289,069 downwards.
ACAGCAGGTTCTCAGCAAGTATTTCTTGAATGAATGAATGGACCCTTAGAAAAAACATTCTAAAACAGTTATTAATATAAGGATAAAATGCCACAGCTATTAAATCTAGAAGCTGACTCACAATCTCCACCTAAATCAGTAGTAAAATAAAGTGGGGAAAAAGACTGGCACAACCTGCCACAAAGTATTAACACCAATTGTCATTCAGTATCTAATTGTTAGTGTCTTTCCTCTTTCAATTCACTTCTATTTAAAAAGGTAATAATTTATGTCAGGCACTGTCTAAAGCATTTTACATACTTTACAAATAAGTTATAATATATAATTCTAATGAAACTTTAAAAAAATAAGCTGGCATATGTTCTGGGTTTCCACAAAGGCCTAGAGAAAATAATGTTGCAAATCATCTGCTCATAGGGTAAACTTTCCCTAAAGGTATGTTCTCCTAATCTAATAAGGAAACATTATTTTTTATTTTTTATTCTTTTTTGAAACAGAGTCTTGTTCGGTCACCCCAGGTAGAGTGCAGTGGTGTCATCATAGCTCACTGCAACCTTAAGCTCCTGGGCTCAAGCGATCCATCCTCCTGCCTCAGCCTCCTGAGTAGCTGGGATTACAGGCACACGTCGTGACGCCCGGTTCATTTTTCTATTTCTAATAGAGACGGGGTCTCGCTCTTGCTCAGGCTGGTCTCGAACTTTTCAGCTCAAGCGATCCTCCTGCCTTGACCTCCCAGAGTGCTAGAATTACAGGCATGAGCCACCACGCCAGGTCTTTTTAAAGCATTTTAAATGGTGCCATTTTGACAACAAATGGAAAAGCAAAGATCCAAATCTAAATGCAAATAATTATAAAAGAACATCTTGTAAGAAGAAACAAACTGGTGTTTTACTGCTAGCTAGGAAATGGTCAAGGCACACAATTTTTATTGATTCAAGAATGTATAATAGTCCTAATAAAGATGCCCAAGCTATTTCTTGAACACTGAGAGTCTTTTTAAGGTAAAAACCTTATAATCCAGGATGACTTTAGCAGCTGCAGATGAACAGAGGCACTGTTAAATAGGAAGCAGAAGTGTGTCAGATGGCAAACCTTTTAGAGTCTCATCCTTAAAGGAAAGAGGATGTAAATAAGCCATCTGAAAATATCTGAGCCGAGCAGGAAATCCATAAGCCACAGCTGATCTCCTACTTATTGGTAGGTAAAGCGTCAGGACCACATGCGCTGAGTTTAAGACCATGAAGGTCTAACGCTAATTCATGAGAGGAATGCCTGATAGAAGCAGCTTTCATATTAAATAGAATCACGTGGGGAAAATGGTTGAAGTCTCACTACAAAGAAAAACCTTCCCCTATGAAATAATCTATTCTTTGAATTTGCATTTTAATAGGACTTTTATTCTCTTTTCATATCAGAATACATTATAATCTAAGAAAAATCAACACAATTAAAATAATTTATGCAACTTTTCTAATTAAAATGTATTAGTAAGAAACAAGGAATAACCAAATACTACAAGAGCATAAAATATACTTTCATATAGACACAACAAAATCAAACTGTAGTAACTGTAAATACTTGGTTTTCCAAAAGATTTTATTACTTGTTGATACCTTTACTTTCTTTTTCTTTTGTTTTTTTAAGAGATGGGGTCTTACTATGTTGCCCTGGCTGGCCTCAAACTTCTGGGCTGAAGCGATCCTCCCACCTCAGCCTCCCCAGTAGCTGGTACTACATCCACATTCCACTACGCCCCACAACACCTTTACTTTCTTGACAACTAAATCATAATTAGGTAAGAAAGAAATGAATGGATAGAAAGGACAGTCATAACAGAATGAACTAAAAAAACCAAGAACCCTTTAAAGAGTATATAATTTTTATGAAAAAAATTTTGTAAGTAAAACAATATGAAAATTCAAAAACATGTTAGTTGAATTCAATCTCCATTAACACCACGTGTATTTACTGAAGGCCAATTAAGGGTCTAATGTTAAGGCAGACTCTGGAGATATAAAATGGTTAAAACAAGGTTTTTGGCCTCATGGCACCTACAATCCAATTTTTTTTTTAATTTTGTAAAAACAAACTATAACAGATGTTTCTGTACTAAACAGAAGTTAATGGCCTCAAATCCCCATCACTATGACAGTGCCTGGCCCATGGTAGGCACTTAATAAATGATTGCTAAAACAGATGAAATGAATTAGCTTGAAGTGGTGCTGAAAGTTCAACAGCATATAGGTGGAGGCTGGCTGCCTTTCCTCTCTTAAAAGTTGGTCTTTCTCCAATTCCAAAGCTGAGAAAACAATTAGATGGATGCTGAAGTTTTGTAGACCCCACCCCCCACCCCCAATCATACTCCACAACTGTAGAAGCAACTCCCCATTACAAAAAGGCTCTGAACCAATTCTGTGGAGCCCCTTGATAAGAAGAGTCACATTCTACACCATGGGAAGGATAATCAGCTACTAGTTTAACAACGAAGATGAAAACTATTTTTGTCTCCTTGTTTGCAATTGTTACCCATATATTAGGTAAGCAAGAAAGTTGGGCAGATGGCACCAAAAATTTTTCTAGTAACTCCATTTCAATTTTGGTCCAAAAGATATGAAAAAAATTCCCAAATGAGTAACTTTACAAAAATATTTTACATAAACAGGGAAAGGAGAAGTGGGGGGTTGGCAGGGGGTGGGGGTAAGAGAAGAATATAAATATTGGCTGGCATGTGTATATATGTGTGTGTACACACATACACCAAAGACATGTAATTATTTAACAATCACAGCATCAATTGCTCAAAGTTCAAAACTCTTTAAGACCCATTCCTGTGATGAAGGCAGGATGAAATATCCATTTTCCAGTTGTGTGAGCTATGAAGCCATGCTGAATCTGCACAACTAACCAAGAATTTGCTTGTTTTATTTTCTAAATTAAGGGAAATATTCAGTGAACCCTTTTATAATTGATCTTTTTGGTATAAAACATACCAAAAAAATCCCTGATAGTTTAAGAAACACACAGTTACATTAATCAGTCTAAAAGTTTATTCCCCCCAAAATAGGGAAATAACCCCATAGATCCATGTAATACAGGCAGGAACCTTTTGGATGCTGCAGTAAAGCTAGTCCAGAGGGAAGTGGGAAGTTCCAAACCTATATTCTAGAATGTTAGACTACTTGAATCAGCCCCAGCCATCACAACTGTGTGTGAATGCGTGAGTTTGGGGAGGGGAGCAGTTAGTTTACTGGTGGGGACCTAACTCAGCATTTCACTAGATTTGTCCATTTGCTTTAAATATTCAACAAAGGTGAGGTAGGCAAGGGGTAAGGAATACAGGTCTACTTCCCAACAACTTCCTTATCAGGTGATACTTACAATGAAAGGAAGCCTCAGGGAATTTGCAAACAGACATTTATTATCAATCAGTCACAAAAAAGGTAGAAGAAAGTTCGTTTTTTAAGATAAGTCTCCATTCCTTGTTGTTTCAGGCAGTCTAAGGCAAATGCAACAATGTTCTATGGCTATCCTTCAGGCAACAGAATGCTGGTGGGACACAGGAACCATGAAGGTTCTTTATGTTAATTAATAAATGCTCTAGTGTAGGTTTAGATAGTAACACGAGAAGTCCTTGCCATAGCCATCTCTGTAATGTAGACTCTTGATCAGGGTCCTTCAAATGTTAACTATTATTGTTGGGTATTTCATAGGTTGACCACCCTACAGTGTGATTAGTGTTAACTTGTACATACTTACACATATTATACTGTATGTGGAAGTACTTTTCAATAGACAAGTACTTAACTATATTACAGATAATACAACACTGAAGTAATTGTCTTTGCAAAATAACTTAAATAGAACTATGCAAATACCAGTACTTCCAAAATAATAAATTCCCAGTGATTCGATTTCAGTTTTCAAATCAGGACCACTTCCATGAAGTCCTATGACTCTAGCTACTGTTCATCTACAATTTTGTCTCTCAGGATCCAGAAGTGATGTCAAAAGTAATGTGGAAACCAGAAACCAGACACAAATGGCACAGCAAACATGTGCATATTGGAAAAGTTTTCAAAAATCCAAAGACCATTTATAGTCTGAAAATCCAAGTGACTGAAACAAATTTAAGTCCTTTTAAGAAAATGAAACTTTGAAGAAAAAATGAATAACACAGCATTTATCGGACAAACATTTACAGACTTCCTACAAGATTCAAGGCCCCATGGTGGAATTAAAAATTAGTAATTAGGGGCACAATACTCAAAGTGTAAGAGGAGACTTCAGGCAGGAGCGATCATTCGTATCAACTGTTGGAAGTTGCATGCCAGGCTTTGAAAAATGGATAGTATTTTGACAGGTGAAGGTGCGGAGTGGGATCTTCTGGCAGAAAGGACAAAAGAGTAGAAAAGCACAGACAAGGAAAAGCCGTTGGGGAGCAGTAACTCGTCTAAGTGAGCTGGCGTGCGGGGACAGCACCAGTGGAAAGGGAATATGTAGGCTGCGCCCTATTGCAGGAAACTGTGAATGCCAGCCTGAAGAGCTCCGATGTAAAACAGGAGGCTCTAGGGAGAATTCAAAGTCCATGTGAGCTACAGTGGGACACAGGCACAGAGGTGCTTTAGGGAAAGACCAACTAAGAGGTTCCTGCAAGAGTGTGCGAGTGCACGGGAGATGAGAGACTGAACTAGGTTAGAAAAAGTAGGAATTGGAGACAGGAACAGGTATGAGAGGCCTTTCGGAAAAACAGCTCGTGTAGCTTTGGCAATTAAATGTGAGAGCTGAAAGAGAAGTCAAAGGTGAGAATAGCAGTGTATACCCATACAGTGAAGGACCAGGAGGTCAATATTTGGGCTACAGTCTGCCTTTCCTATTAACAGGCTCTATGACCGTCATATCTTCATTTCCTTATCTACAAAGTAAAGTTATTAGACTCCAAGATCTCTCAAATCCCTTACAACTGCAGTCCGCAATCCCCGGGCCACAGGCCAGTACCAGCCCATGGCCTGTTAGGAACCAGGCTGCCCAGCAGGAGGTGAGGAAGCTTCATCTGTATTTACAGCCACTCCCCATTACTCACATCACCGCATAGGTTCCGCCTCCTGTCAGATCAGTGGCGGCATCAGATTCTCATAGGAGCGCGAACCCTACTGTAAACTGTGCATGCGAGGGATCGAGGTTGCAGCTCCTTATGAGAATCTAATGCCTGATGATCTGAGGTGGAGCTGAGGCGGTGATGCTAGCACTGGGGAGCAGCTGCCAATACGGATTATTATTAGTAGAGAGGTTTGACTGCACAATAAATGTAATGCACTTGAATCATCCCAAACCATGCCCCCCAACCCTGGTCCATGGAAAAACTGTCTTCCATGAAACCAGTCCCTGGTGCCAACAAGGTTGGGGACCACTGCCTTACAACATTAACTTTTTATTATTCTAAGGTTCCAAGGCTTTAAGTTTTGTTGGCTGAGCGAACTCTGGTACAAGGCACAGATACAGAAGTCAAAAGTTTGCTATTTAAATACAGGATATTCCACACACGTGTGGGACGAGAGATGCTTCAAAAAATGATTTTAAGGCCAGGCGTGGTAGCTTACACCTGTAATCCCAGCACTTTGAGAGGCCAAGGAAGGAGGGTAGCTTGAAGCCAGGAGTTCAAGACCAGCCTAAGCAACACAGTAAGACCCTATCTCCACAAAAAACAGAATAATTAGCCAGGCGTGTTGGCATGTGCCTGTAGCCCCAGTTCCTCAGGAGGCTGAGGCAAGAGGATCACTTGAGCCTGGGAGTTAAAGGTTGCAGTGAGCTATGATCGTGCCACTGTACTCTAGCCCGGGCAACAGTCTCAAAAAAAAAAAAAAAAAAATGATTTTAAGTTGACTATAGATTACTATTTTGGTTTAAGTGTTTTCTGGATTACAGCAGAGTTAGTGGAAAGGGCAAAAGCTATGAAGCCAAACAGACTCTTGTTAGAATCCAAATCTGCCAAATGACCTTGAGCAAGTCACTCAATGTCCCCTAAGTCTCAGTGTTTAATCCATAAAAGAGAGGCACTGACTGGGAAAATCAGAGATGACAAAGAGCTGGCACCATGTTTGGCTGGCAGCTTCTCCACAGATGGCTCTGCTGACCATCTTATTTCAAGGTTTTCCACTTTCCTTCACTGCTCCTGTCATATAACATACTTTATTTTAAATTTTTTAAAAAGAATTTATTAGCATAATCTGTGGTATTTGCAAATTTCTATAATATTGACATTCCAATAAAAAACTCACAAAGCTGCTGGCCAACCCAAACAGATGATTTTTTAAAATTCCATCTAAAATTTCTCTCTCTAACCCAGACAGCTCCTCTAACTCCTGATCCACATGTTCAACTGTACATGCAACACCTCCACTTAGCTACCCCACTGGGAGCTCCCTCAAACTCAGTATGTCCCACAATCTATATCACATCCTCTAACACCCCAACCCCCAAGGGCTTTCCTTCTCCTGGGTCCCCATCTCAGCCAGCGTGGCCACTATACATCCAGGTGGTTCTGTCAGAAACCTGTGGCTCCTCTTTCTTTTCACAAGCGAGTCGCCAAATCCTAGTTAATTTGGTCTCCTAAATATCTCTTCAATCTGTTTCTCCCCATTGTACCCCTAGCCCAAGCTACTACTACCGTTCACCTAGACTACTGCAGCACCCGGACTCATGTCTGTTCGACCTCTCTTTTCGCCCCTCCACCACGATGCACTCTCCAGGAACCAGAGGCAACATTAAAAAAAGAGACCAACAAACAAAAGTGATCACCCTCTGTTTAAAATCATCGATGATTTTCTACTGCTGTTAGGATAAAGAAATACAACCTTCCACGGTCTTCAAGGCCCTGCACGCACTGGCTCGTTTCAAGCCACTTCACCCTCCTCGGTGTTTCATGCTGCGCTGGCTTTATCCTGAGGGCCTTCATACATATGATTTCCTCAGCCTTCCCCACACCCACACCCTTTTCACCTAGTTACTATTCACAAATCAGGACTCTGACCCCACACCACTACCTTCAGGAAAATGCCACTAACTGGTCCAGACTAGACCAGGTGTCCTACTTAGACATTCTCGTGGCACCTGTGAAGCACTCATTACCTTCAAATAAAACAATGTCTGTTGCACCCTGACTGTGAGCTCAGCGGGAGCAAAGGGCAGGAACCATATTGATCTTGTTCACAGATGTCTCCCCTATGTACAGTGCCTTGTAGACATGAGAGACTGCGTGTACATTGGTAGACGAATCAATGAACTAACCACCTATCTATCCACCCATCCATCAATTTGTAAAACCTCACTTAGCTGATATACAAACAGGGTAGGAGTATGTCACCTCAACTTTCCTTAGAATTTTTGACTTTTATTCTGGTTATCCTTTCTTTGTTGTTGAATATATGCCTTGAGTCTCCCACGACTAGAACCATATGAATGCTCTGAGAGAAATGCTTGTACTGGAATTGTGGAAACATCAAAGGAGACCAAGATAAGGTAGGGGTTAAGGCAATCCTCCAACATAGACAAAAGGAAAAATCCAATTGCGGGTGGGGTGGGGGAGTGGTGAGGAGCAAACTATCAAGCTGAGTAGTAATACACATTCAAGGAAGAAAGTACTCAAATCGGCTCAAAATTTCCATAAGTCTCTCTTAACTCACCCTTAAAGTGTAGGATACCTGGCCTTATGTATACAAACTTATAGAGTAACTTATGCACACTAAAGTTTGAGAATTACTAAGTTAAAACACAGAAAAGAATAAAGCAATACGCAGATCTGTAGGCATTCAAACCATTCTGTCTTAAGATGCTATCAAATTCCTATCTGAAAAGAAGACAGAACAGTAATCTAAAGTGGCCTGCTTGCCTGTAGGGTTTATCTCATTTTGCTGTACCATTAAACCCCTTAACCTCAGTAGATGCTCACAGATATATATGTTGTAATGCAACAAGTTCCTGTGTATGGAATGTACTACCATAGGGCCTAGCACATAGTAGGTGTGGGATTTAAATACATGGCTTACTAGACAAAAACCACATACATTTTGTTCTTTGGAAAGCTGTAAAAAAGAACATAATCAATTGCTTCCTGTCTTTCCAGGCTGTCATTTCTTACTGCAGCCCCACTAAAGAGCCATGACTCTCAGGCCTTTGGAACCTCCCAGTGGAGTCCCATTTTACATAGCGTTAAGCTCTAGAGGTCTATGGGTAAGTTATGTTACTCTATTGTAGTAGGACTTCTTGCCAGAAATTAAGACAACTAAAATGAGAAGAGAATTCACAAAGTTTGGATTTGTGGGCAGGAATCTGGGGCATACCACAGCATCTGTGTTACGGGCCAGCTAGACGTGAGGGACACCGCAAAACAGTAATAGGAAGTTTGCGCCTTCGTGCTATTCACCTGACATAGAGCAGGTAGTCAACGCCAGCATGTCCAAGAGCAAGAAGGGGGAAAATGAGAAATCTGCATGCAGAATGTCTATGAATATAGGGGTAAAAGCACAGAAGCCACTGAACAAACTGAGCGACTGGCATTGAGCCCTCTGGTGGAGCTAAACTATTTACCAACAGTCAGTAACTAATAGACAGTGGGCCCATCTTTCAAGGATCCTATGTTCTTTCTATTATTTGATTTCAAAGACTTTCTAAGCACGTCAACTATTCTACTAGTAATAGTTTCCAAACTATTTTGGAAACAGTTTTCCCTGTGTCAGTGTCATTTTCTAAACAATTCTCTTCAATAATACCATTTCACTCATGAAGCCAAGTACAAATGATGTGAGCACAAGAACAGCCTTCCTTATGGGGTCAGCAGAAGACTCAAATAGTCTTGAGCATCCCAAGTACAGTAAGGATGTGACTTCCAGATTTCCACATAAAAAAGGAACTTCGCGACAACAGACTACTATTCTCCCATACCCTTAAAGAGAGGGTAAACCATTTTTTGTTTTTCATTTAAATATAATCAACTAAATGAGATACACACATACCCTCTGTGCCAGAATACTTAAATAAAACCACCACAAAATTTTCCCTGACAACAACCTCTACCCCACCTTAAGAATTTATACGAGCTTAAATGAAGTTGTTAAAGGAATATACCAACCTTGAGGTAGAGTAATTGCTTTTGCTAAACAACAATATTTTAGGAATACTGGGATACGCTAGGGGGACTAGGCCTTGACCTACTGTCATATTCCACAGAGCTGTGTTTTGTCACTCAGTTATACAAAATGATATTTCTCACACTGTATGTTATAGTTTGTAGATGAACTAAAGCAGAATTTTTGCTAAAAATATGTAAAGCAAAATGGCTCTCTCCAAGAAGAGAAAAATACTGAGTATATACCTTTTTTGAAAGTGTAAACTGGTTCAACCACTTTGGACAAGAGTTTGGCAGAATCTATTAAGATAAATATCTATCTTACCCTATGACATAGAATTCTGCCTCTATATACACACCCAAGAGAAATGAGCGACTAAACTCACAAAAGAACATGTACAAAAGTATTCATAACGGTTTAACCCATAAAAGCCACAAACTACCAACAACCCAAATATCTATCAACAGGAGAACTGATATACAAATTGTGGTATATTATACAATGGAATATATAAAGGAAAACAACAAAAACGAATTACTATCTGTACAACATGGCTGAATCTCAGTGTGAAAGAAGGCTGACATAAGAGAACACATAGTGTGTGATTCTGTTTATATAAAGGCCAGGAACAGGTAAAACTCATCTATGGTGCTGAAAGTCAAAACAGTGGTTCACTCTTGGGGAGAGGGGGTGTGAACATGAAATGGGAAGGGGCCCAAGAGAGCCTCTTGGGTGATAAAAAAGGTATATATCTTGATCAGGGTAGTGGTTATAGGGATACATACATGTGTGCAAATGCACCACTCTGGACATTTAAGATTGGTGTATTTCAGAATATGTAAATTATACCTTAGGAAAAAAAAATCAGTATAGGACTTTTCATAGAGCAAAGTAAGAGGTAATGATAGAGGGGTAAATGATAGATTTGTCTGTATAAAAATGTAAAACTTCCCTATGAAACATAAAAGTCTTGTAGAAAATTAAAAGGTAACTGACTCACAACTGGGTATATATTTATAATGTACATGGTAACAAATTAATATCCTAAATATATACCTCACAATCTAAGTACACACAAGAATAGGTACCTCTCAAATATAAAATTAGCAAAGATGTCAACAGGCAGTTCTCAAAAGATTCACTAATACTCTGGCTTGAACCCTGAACAATAATCTCAGCTGAGTAAATTCACCATGTCAGGATGTCCTGTAACAAGACCCCAAATCACAGCCAGCCAGAAGTCTGCCAGTTACCCTATAAGGAATCAGTCATTTCCCTCATAACAAATAAGAAGTAAGACACTTCGGTTTTATTTTCTGGCCCTCTCCTTGTGGCAGATGGCATTTTCCTAGCATAACGATAAGACTGAGGTAGGATTTGTATCTTCTCTCCACTAGCAGCAGCCAACGTTTGCCTGGGATTGGGGCGAAGGGGAGCGTTACCTGTCCCTCCTCCAGCAGGTGACTTGTGCTTTATCTCAGTGAAGGTTCTGGGATGCGGGTAAGTTTTGTGCCTGTTTTCCAGGGACAGTTGATCAAAACCTTGTATTCATGCAAGCCCCAAGTGCAGATGGGCTTCTCTGGGTACTCCTGCTCCACCCTTAAACTCTGCGTCATGAGGCAACTCTCTCGGGTCTCCTGCCTTGCCCCCAAATGCTTCTTGTAAGTACCTGGTAGAGTAACATGGAAATGAGCAAATGAACGGGTAGGCGTAGACTCTCCTGGAGCCTGAGATTTCCAGGAATTCTGAGCTATCACGATGCACCACAGCTTTTAAGAATATGTTAAGATTTCATTTATTCTCTGCTTACCTACTTTTATGGTACCTCTACCTCTCTGCCAAAGGTGAAACAGTTCTGTGTCTTCTGCCTCTTCTTGGAGGGGTTTGGGACCCTTTGTAATTCAGTTCACCTGGCTGCCTTGCAATCTCAGCTCTGTGATCTACTCAAAAAAAATAAGGACTATGACTTTATACATTATCTGGCTTTTTCTCCCTACGGCTTTATATATCCTAAGTGAAAAGGCACTTCAGAAAATATTGTGAAATGAATGAAAATGAAAACACAACATAGCAGAGTTTGGGAGATATAGCTAATTTGGTACTTAGAGGAAAATTTGCAAATTTAAATGCTTACATGAGATAAGGGGGAAAAAGCAGTCTACAAATCAATAATCTAAGCTTACAATTTAAGAAGCTGGCATGGGAACAGCAAAGTAAATCCAAAGCAGTAGGAAAAAGAAAACGATAAAGAAAAAAAAATCCTTAACAAAATATTAGCAAGTTGAATCCAGAAGTCAACTATATCCACTTCAGACTAAGCGGAGCAACTTTGGATTCCTGAGATAATACATCATGAGCAGTCAGATGTACCCCAGGAATCCAATGTTGCTTCACCAGTCTGAAGTCAATAAAATTTGCTATATTAGCAGAATAAAGAAAAATCATATGATCGTCAATAGATGCAAAAAAAGCATTTGAAAAATTAAACATCCTTTGTGACCAGACTAAATGAAAAATGAGCAAACTAGGAATAGGAGGGAACTTTTCCAACTTGGTAAAGAACATCTATAAGAAACCCACAGCTAACATGATACTTAATGGCAGAAGACGGTGTGCCTTTTCCCTGAGACTGGAAAAACAGCAAGGACGTCCAGGGTCACCACTTCGAGTCAAAAACTTTATTGAAGGACCTAGCCAGTGGAGTGCAGCGAGAAAAATAAATAAGAAGAATATACACAGGAACAGCCAAGTAGAAAATTAAGAAGACTGACAATAGCAAGTACTGGTGAGGATATGAGCAGCCGGAGCTCCCACGTAGCTGCTAGAAGTGTAACATGGTACACTCACTTCAGAGAGCAGTTTGACGGATTCCTAAAAAGTTAAATACACACCATACGACCCATCTATTCCACTCCTAGGTACTTACCTAAAAGAAATTAAAACAAATGTTCACACAAAGACTTGTACAAGAATGCTCACAGTTGCTTTATTTATAATAGCCAAGGCTTGATAACCCAAATGTCTATCTATAGGAGAACAGATAAACAAATTGTGGTGTATTTATATAACTGAATACCACTCAACAACAAAAGCAACAACTGATGCATGCAACAACATGGCTGAACTTCAGAAACATGCTGAATAAAAGAAGACAGACACTAAAGAGTAAATACTATATAATTTATTTCAAATTCTCCAGAACACATAAATCAGACCTAAAGTGCAAGTAGCAGAATGGGTAGTTGGATAGGGCTAGGGCTAGGGCTAGGGCTGGAGATTTGACCATAAAGGGGCACAATGGTGATGAAAATGTTCTATATTGGAAAATGGCAAACTATAAACTGTAGGTTGGGTGCCCGTTTTGGTAAATAAAGTTTTACTGAAACACAGCCATGCCCATCCATTTACACTATAAGGGCAGACTTGAGTAGCTGCAACAGAGACTACACAGCCTGCAAAGTCTAAAATATTTGCTATCTGGCCTATTATGTAAAAAGTTTCCTGACATCTGTTCTATTTCCCTATCTTACGTGAGGTGATGGGGTTACAAGGTTGTATGAATGTGTCAAAACATATTGAACTATACGTTTAAAATGGATATATTTCTCATATGTAAAATAACACCTCAATAAAATTGATTTAGAATGAACAAGTGCTTTGCAGAGGATAAATCATGATGTAAAAACAAAATACTATTCCCAGAAATTTAAAAGAGAAAAAGCTATGACAGGAAGGGAAGTCCAGAATAAGCCACTGTGGCACAAAAATTATTTTGAGTCAAAGGCATTGAAGATCCTGAAATCCCTTATCTGCCTAAAAGCAGAGCCTCTCAAAAGAACTCAATTTTCATAAATCCCCTCCCCAGGAGTAACTCTAATCTTCTCTTCTTGGAGAAGTCCACACCACAACCAAACAGGCACTGTCACAAAACTGCTATATCTCCCATTTATTCTCCTAAGGGTCATTCATCTTTCCAAAAAGTCATGTGTTTTCCCATAAGTGACCTTTCTCCCCTCCCCATTATAAGAAGTCATCTGTTCTCCCAGAAGGGCCCTCTGCCCCTCTCCATCCACTACTAAGATGGTACCTAAGCCCCAAATTCTAACTGCCTCATTGAGTCACATTTATTTGTGAACTCCTGTGTATACGCATTAAATATGTTTTTCTCTTGCTAATCTGTCTTTCGTCAGTTTGATTTGCAGGCCCCCCTCAACCACCAAATATTAGAGGGAAAACGTTTTTTCCTCCCCAATAGACACAAAATATAAGGCAAAAGAAACAAAATTGTGCTTATAGATGAACTTTAATAACTTTAAATGAACTTTAAATAGTACATTATTTTATATATAGTACATTATTTCTTTTTTTAGACCAGAATATTATTTTCATTACTGTAAAGCTGATTGGAAAATGTAGTTTTAGTTTAGTCAAAGCCTGTTAAAGGCAGGACCCTCAATTCCAATGTGATGTCTACTAACTCTCTCACATCACCTCTTCCAGCGCCCCCACGTCCTCCACCCCACCTGAGGGAACACACACACTTACACAAACCAGCTGCCTCGTGCTGTTCCTACCAAAAGGAAAGAAAGAAGGAATCTCCAGCTATGCCTAATCCTAATATGCTCAGGGCAGCTACTATAATAAACTCCTACTTCAAGTGTCTCATTTTCAATAGGAACTTTTGTAAAGGAGTTTTATAATACCATATTTTATTATCTTAAAATTTTCCTTTTAAAGCAATATAAATCATAACAATTAAAAACCAAGAAGATAAGTAAGAGCTCTGGAGGGAATTTGTTACTACTCAATCATAAAACCCAACTAGAAATGTACTACAAAAAACTTGCAAAAAAATTTTTATCAACAATGTGGTTTTCAATATCAGACACCCCAAATAATTGATGCCTAGAATGAAAATTCTATACAGTAACTGATAAAATATTTAACACTGAGTGCTAAGCTATAAATGTACTTAGAAGTCAAAGTCATGGCATATGTATGAAACTTCAAATTCTAAGTCAACGTTCATTTGCCCATGTTTATTTGTTATTAAAACCACATGTTGGCACTGAATCATTTTATGGTTCATTGGAGACAAACATGCAGAAAATTGTGGGAAACAAATAGAGCCCTAGAAGTCTGTTAAAGGCAAGATACTCACTGCCAATGCGACCTCAGTTATGAAGCTTTATGAAGCCTAAGCTAAGAAGTGTATCTGTGGTTGAAAAGAAGTTTGTCTTAATAAGAAAATTCCACTGCAGCTGTAATGAGATTAAAACGGTAGCAATCACTGATCAAGTTTTTATTTTTATCCCATAAACTGGAAAACATGGATCCCATTACTTGTTTAATGAGAAAATGTGTGCCAAAACTTTAAATGATACCTTCAACTAGTTGTATATTTAAATTTCATTGGGTAAAATTATCCTATTTTTTAAAAACCTAAAGCATGTATCAAACTAGTGAAATAATAATAAAAAGGACTCTTTCCTTGAAAGACACTTTGCTACACCGTAAAGGCAAAAATAAAATCATCTCAGAATTCCCACTCCCATCCACATAATTATCTTCAAAGTTCTTTTCAGGCAACATAATAAGTATTTTAAAGCAAGTTTGCTATGGTTTGAATGTGTCCCCCAAAGTTCATGTGTTGGAAACTTGATCCCCAGTGTGGTCATGTTGAGAGGTGGGGCCTAATGGGAGGTGTTTGGGTCATGGGGGCCCCAACCTCATGAATGGATTAATGCAGTTATCTCAGGCGTGGGTTCCTTAGAAAAGGATGAGGTTGCCCCTTCGTGTGTGCTTCCCCCCACTCTCTCACCCTCGCCCTCTTGCCCTTCGCCCTGCTGCCACAGAATGATGGAGCAAGAAGGCCTTGCCACATGCTGGCCCCTCAATCTTGGAGTGCCCAACTGTGAGAAATACATTTCTGTTCCTTATAAATTACCCAGTCTGTGGTATTCTGTTATGGCAGCACAAAACAGACTAAAGACAAAGTTCCTCTTGATAATTCTGAATTTAAATATTAATAGCATACCACTCTTAAAATAAGACAAAAAGCAGGCAGAAAGCTAAGTAACAAGAAAGTATAATAAAATCCCAAGAAAATTTTTTTAAAAATTTAAACCCAACTTTGGCCATTGTTTCCACTACCGCAGAAATCAAACAACCACCTGCTTCATTTCTTTTTCCCTGTAATAATTCTATGTGCCCTGTCCCCCACCCACTGGGCACACACAATTCAAATTCACAAATCTTTAAAGGACCTCTACAATTTGTTAAGCATGACGATTTGTAAAGAAGTGAAACAGAATCAAGTCCCTACACTGAAGAGATTCTCCAGTTGGAAGGAATATCCAACAAACTATCAGCATTCCACAACAGTGCACTCTGAGAGACCAGAGCCAGAGGTTTTTGGTGGGGGGGGGTCCCTTACTAGACAGGACAACACCACAGCTAAGCCAAGATGCAGAGATTCTCATAATGCTATAAAAGTCAAGAAAAGTACTCTAAATAGAACAGTGTAAACCTTAGCATGCATCATCATCATCTGAAGGGCTTCTTAAACACTGATTCTAGGCCCTAACCCCAGATTTCTGATATCGGTAGGGCCTGAGACTTTGCATTAATATCAAATTTCCAGGTGATGCTGATGCTCTTGGTCCAGGGACCACACTTTGAGAACCACAGGTATAAGCAGATTTGCATGGCCTGTTTGGAGAATCCTAATAAGTTTCCTGCAGTTGGAGCAGAGATTGGCATTAATTTACAATAAGTTCCACATTAAATTAGTTTCTTTTTTTTTTTTTTTTAGGTGGGCTACACTCACTTTAAAGATCATGACTACCGGGATAAAAACGTCCACTGTTAACATACAAAAGAATTAAAGGTCCCAAAAGCACAGGCAACGAAAGTGAAAACAGACAAACAGGATCACACCAAACTAAAAGGCTTCTGTACAACAAAGGAAACAGTCAACAGAATGAAGAGACAAACTACGGAATTGGAAAAAGTATTTGCAAATCACGCATCTGACAAGGAATTAATATTCAAAATAAATAAAAAATTCAAACAACTTAATAACAGGAAAACAAATAACCCGATTAAAAAATGGACAAAGGACCTGAATAGACATTTCTGAAAAGAAAACATACAAATGGACAACAGATACATGAAAAAATGTCCAATATCACGAATCAGAGAAATGCAAATTAAAACCACAAGACATCACCTCACACCTGTTAGGATGGCTGTTATCAAAAAGACAAATGGTAAGTGTTGGCGAGGATGTGGAGAAAAGGGAACACTTGCACGCTGTTGGTGGGAATGTAAATTAATACAGCCATTACAGAAAACAGTATGGAGGTTCCTCAAAAAATTAAAAGTAGAACTACCATATGATCCAGCAATCCCATTACTGGGTATATATTCCAAGAAAATAAAGTCAGTATTTCAAAGAGAACCTACACGCCCATGTTCATTGCAGCATATTCACAATAGACAAGATATGGAATCAACCTACAAGTCTTTCAATGGATGAATAGATAAAGAAAATGCAATATGTACAGAAAGGCTGTCCACAAAGTATCCAGCCATGTAATATGTTGTTATATTAACAACGGCTGGATACTTTCTGGACAGCCCTCGTACATGACCGGGTACTACTCAGCCTTAAAAAAAGAAGGAAATCGTGTCATTTGCAACAACGTGGAAGAACCTGGAGGACATTACACTAAGTGAAATAAGCCAGGGACAGAAATAAACACCACGTGATCTCATTTGTATGTGGAATCTAAAAAAGTCAAAGTCATAGAAGCAGAGAGTAGAATGGTGGTTGCCAGGGGCTTGGGAGGGGGGCATTGGTCCTAGGACACAAAATTTCAGTTAGGAGCAATGAGTTCAAGAGATCTATTGTACAACATGGTGACTACAGTTAATAACAATATATTGTATCCTTGAAAAATCTCTGAGTAGATTTTAAGTGTTTTTACCACAAAAAAGATAAGTATGTAATACATAGGTTAATTACCTCAATTTAGCCATTCCACAATGTATGCGTATTTCAAAACATGTTGTACTTGACAAATACTTGCAATTTTTGTTGACTAAAATAATTAATCTCTCCCTGTCTCTGTCCCTCCTCCTCTCAGCCCCTCCTCCCCACTAACCCCTCTCTCTGTCCCTCAAAACGTCAATACAATGTAATATTATTCAGCCATAAAAGGGAATGGAGTTCAGTATAAACTTGATAAACTACAACATGGATAAACCTTGAAAACACTGTGCTAAGTAAAATAAGCCAGACATGGGATAAATATTGCATGATCCACTTATATGAAATATCTAAAATAGGCAAATTCATAGAGACAGAAAGTAGATTAGAAGTTACCAGGGGCTGGGGTGAGGGGAGAAAGGGGAGTTATTGCTTAATGGTTACAGAGTTTGTGTTTGGGGTGATGAAAACGTTTGGGAAATAGATAGAGGTAATGGTTGCACAACACCGTGAATGTAATCAATGCTACTGAATTACCCACTTAAAAATGGTCAAACTGGCAAATTTTATGTTATATATATTTTACCACGAAAAAAGTTCAAGTCTAAAGTAATTTAAAAGTTTAATCTCAATTATTTGTCTAAAAGCCCACTTAAGATTACATTGCTGTCATCAGTACTTTGATTTCAGTTGAGCTGAACCCTTACGTTATAAAGACATATCATATCGATCCTGTTTTATCTACAGTATTTATATGGTCACAAAGAAAACCTGCTCATAGTTTTAACCAAAACAACTGTGAAATTCAAAACAACTATGAAAGAAACAGTCACAAGAACCAGCACATTAATGATAGACCAGGAAGGTATAAAAATACTAGATAAGCAAGTCTGTTTCAAAGAGAAATTATCTAACTTCATTTTCCCCCAATCATATAAAAAATGGGACTACCTATGAAAGCACATGAAGTTTTTTGATGAAATAAAACGGACCAACAGGACACATCATATACTGGTATGTTATCTTTGCCTATAATTTTTATTTCCTTACCCATAATATGAATTTTCCCAATATATATGGTCTGACTTGCTTCTGGCATCTCTCAACTTTCAATACTTTTGGCACTTAAAAAAAAAAAAGAAGAAAGAAAGAAAGAAAAGAAACAATTACATTAATTAGACCCAAATTATATATAGGCTCCTGATATACAGGAAATTAGTAGTAAGATATGCCATGTTATATACTTCTCTACTTCACTATGGTTCTACAAACTAACCTGACTTAAGTGATGCTAACTGTTAAGTTCCTCGAGGGTGGCTCTGACTCTGCCTTTACTCTTTGTTCCACAGCCTCTGGCATTTATTAATGGAAAATATATCAGTGTTAAGTGAAAGTTTATAAGTATAGCATAAGTCACACAGGGAAAGGATCACTCAAATTTGTGAATTTAAAAGTCCTTCTACCCTTACTATATAAACTTGGTATCCGTTAACATCACCTTTTAAAATCCTAACCAGGAGTTCCAGTTTTCACACCATAGATTATATTATGTAGTCATATTACTCTTAGAGAACCACCTTAGAAGGAAGATATTCAGATCCACTTGGGAAAAAAGGACACGTTCTCCTCTGTCTTTAAATTAGAGCAATGCACTTATTAATGGAAAAGAACTTCATTTCCTATATTTAGACACTGCTTCTTCAAACTTCTCACAACCATAAGAACCCAACAAACTTAATGAACTTGTGAATTATTTGGAGGGAGTGGGATGGAGATCATTTGGAAATAGCTTTGGCTTTTGGCAGCTTCAAGTGTAAAAATTTAGTTCCTAGAAAATTGTCAGTTGCTTAATAAAGAATCCCAGAATTCTAACAAGTGATATTACTGTGTTATAAAAACCACAAGACGTACTTTTTGGTGACCAAATCTTTGAAGTTTCTTAACATTATGGAGTAAGATGTTGGTAAGTTTATCAGGTCTTTTTGATCCTATAAATCATAATAAATGTCATAAATCATATTCTTGATATTTATATCGATTTTTATCACAGTTCATTTGGTAAACTGAAGAATTCTGCAAAGTATTGAAAACTGCATCCAGCAACAAATTACCCAAGATTTCCACCCACACAGGTGGAACCCTACTGTAAACTGCACATATGAGGGATCCTTACAAAATCTAATGCCTGATGATCTAAGGTGGAGCTGAGGCAGTGATGCTAGTGCTGGGGAGAGGCTGCAATACAGATTATCATTAGCAGAGAGGTTTCACTGTACAATAAATGTGATGCACTTGAATCATCCCAAAATCTCTCCCCGCCACCCAGTCCGTGGAAAAATTGTCTACCATGAAACCAGTCCCTGGTGCCAAAAAGGTTGGGGACTGCTGGTCTAAACCACTCACAGCAAATAACTATTACATGACCCAAGCAAATTATATAAATGGCTGAAGTGAGGAAAGTGTCAAATCAGCAGGAAGTGGCAGAGACTCTGGTGATCTGGAGAGCACAGCTTCTTTCTGAGGAAGCAGCTGCTACTCCACTCTAGACAACTGCTGCCATGCATGAATGCAGGCCCAGTGCTGCCAGATATTCAGGCAACACTTTGGACTACCTCTTTGAAATTTATGGTCTAGCACTTAAAGGGCAAATGAAGAGGATCCAGATAGGCCAAATTCAGAGTATGTTCAGGGTATACTCTGCACTTCAGATGGAATACTGGTAACGCTCAGGATAGAGCTAAATAATAAGGCCTTGGATGAGGCCAACAAGTTTCAAGGGGGTACTAGTAACATCATTATAACAATAACAATAACAATAAATCATAAGACTTATACAGAATTATATTTCAGGCATTGTCCTAAGCACTTTATATGTATGAGCATAAGTGATCTTTTCAACAACCTTATGAGGTAGGTATTATTATTACTTTCATCTTACAGATGAAGAAAATGAGATAAGAAAGTTTAAATAACTCGCCTAAGGCCACGCAGCTACTAAGTAGTGGAGCTGAGATATGAACCCAGACAGGCTACCTTCATCTCAGTTCTCATGCTTATATCTGTAGGCATTTAAGTTCTGTATCTCTCATCATCTGGAACTATAGATAAAATATGTTTCATCAGCCTAAGTTCTTAATGGCAAAACTTAGATAAGAAAAGACTAAAACAATGCTCAAGGGACTCTGTCTGAACATGTATGGAAGTGTAAACATTTTCCCTAAATGAAAATGTTAGCCCCTGCTCTCTAGAAATTATGTTGGCCTAGCAGGATTCAGTCCTTCTTAGTTGAAGTTTTATTTTCCTAAAGATACTTTGGGCTTCTGCTTACGTAAGAATACTAACAAACAGATGCAGATGTCACACTTTCTGGCATTCAAGTTAAAAGGCATACAAGAATTGGCTGTGCCCTCTGACCGGAGTGGGAACTGTGGCAAACAATTTTAAAGCCCATCAAAGATTTACAGCGTGAACTTGTCCTACACATTGTGGCAGTATTATTACTAAAATTCCTTTAAACATGTATATTCAAAACTCATAAGGACTTGGCAAGCAAAATTATACTTCAAAGAAACTAGTAAGTAAATTAACTTTGCATTTTACTTCATTTTAAAACAAGAGACTTTACTACAACAAATTTAGGGAAACTGGCAATTTTGAGTTGAATTGAAAAAAGAAAGGTCAATTTTCACCTTTGCTCTGCTATTTGCTCTTCTTCATAAGCCTGATATTCCATTTCAGAATCAGATGCTCTGAGGACAGAATGAGTTCTATCATTTTATTCTTGCAGGTCAAAAATTGCTCCAATATTATAAAAATGTATAGACTTTATTTAGAGATGGAAAATGCCATTACTCCTAAATCTGCTTAGAAATCCAAACAAAATCTATTTTAAAAATAGAATTTTAAACTCTGTTGGAAAAAAAAAAACTGCATACAAAAGCATAAATACAGATTAACAAGTGAACTTAACAAGATACTAAAATATAATACACATGTTAGCAATCATTTTGAAGAAAGCACTAAAAATATCAATGTTAGTCCATCTTTCCTTTAATATATGCTGCAGTCTAAAACATTTATATTTCCTACTTTCTCTCCAGGAAATAATGCTGTTCAAACTTTTTTTTTTTTTTAAATGAAGCAAAAAGGAAAAATACAACCCTAGAATAGTAGGCAAATAAATATAAACCACAGTGGTATCCCCTGAAGGGTGTATATAAATTCTCATTCAGTTTTGGATCTTAAAAACAAACCCAAAACAGGCATTAGAACAACAGAACCAAAAGATTCTTTAAGAAAGTAGTTTTTAGATTTTAATTGTTCAAACTGTTAAAGATGAATAGAAAAAGACCACCTGAAACATATGCAAAGAAAGAGAAATTTTACTTGTAAGAATAAAGTTCAAATTATATTACCAATGTCAATATAACGAAAATTTAGCCATCACAAAAGGTCTCCCAAACTGCAGTCAATGGCCCACTCACTTCAAGTAATATTGGTAATGGCTAAATTCCAGTATAACCAAAAAAGAAAAGAAAAGAAAAGAAAAAAACCTAGCCTAGAAGTCTACTGGAGTTCACTGTAACGGGATTTGAGCTATAATTAAATTTGATTAGTTTGGTTCAAGCCTCAAGTTCAAAAGAATTATCAGCATGAATGGATGAAAAGCCCTTTTACACGGGCATTTTGAAAATATGAAAAGGGCTGACACAGCAAGCATCAAAGACTTTAAAAGCAATTGACCCTTCCCAGAGCAAAGGAGAAATGCTAACAGCTGAAACTCAGATGCTGCGTGCAAAGAAAATAAAGTTCCAGATGGTTCAAAAGCCTGGTAGTTTATTAAATATTAAATACTATTATTTTTAACTGGATTTTGCCCAGGGATAGCCAAATGTGTCATCTATAAAATGTGAAAAAGAAGTCTGATACTACTCTCTGAAAACTGAAGCAAATAAATATTCCCTTTTTCAAAAACTACCAGCATGAGGAAGCTACTCAAGTATATAGTAAGCCATGATGACAATCAAACAATCATGATGTTTAATAAAAAACGAAAACAAAAAACACCTCTTAACCTAAAAATCCAAACCAGTTTCTCTGAAGAAAAAAGCAGACTTCACAGAATTTAACATAGCATTATTTGGAGACATTTAACTCTTACTCTATAAATACACACACACAACTATACACACACACAAATTTTATACCCCTTGAATCACATATTTTTTGCGCATTAAAAAAGGAGAAAAGTAAAAGAACCAGCACAATAATATGGCCTGCAGAACTGTGTTAGCTACAGAAGGTTAACACAGATTTTAGATGCAGTTTAAGAGTAGTATTACAGGATTATATATACACAGAAGTTTGTTACATGCGTTGTGTTAAATATATATATATATATATATATATATGGAAATAGGTGCAAACACATGCACACACATATCAAATAAACTACATATATAAATGTATAAGCATACATAATGTGTGGGTATGTATGTATGCATGTGTGCATGTGTACACACATACACACACACACACACACAAACCAAGGACCCCTTTTCAACAAAATAAAGTTAGTTAACTCAGTTTATATAGCCTGAGTTTTTAGATGACATCTGTAAGTGAGTTTTTATGTTAGAACTTTTCCCTTGTTACCATACTATATTTATATACCTTGGGATTTGGGGGAAGGAAAAGATGATTTTTCATGAAATGGAAACATTCTCTGCCAAATGAAGCAGGTGTGAGATATCTCAAAGATGAAAGCAATTCTCCAAATAACAACGTCATCCTGCAATGCTTTCTTGACATGTACAAGTTTGCTATTCCTCTTTTTGAGATTTAATACAAAGCACTGTTTGTGATCTTTCCTAACAGAGATGAGTAGTGTGATTGGTGCTCATTTCTGGTGGCTTTTAGCACTGCGGAAAAAGTCAATTCAACATTGATCTCACTTAAAATGGGTAAGAAATCCAGTCATAGCAGACAGGCTGTTGTAACCTAAATGCTCTTTTCTTTACAAGGAAAATAATTCTCAATGTAATTCTTTTATTCTGCAAACTGTTTATTACAAACCAGTTTCAAAATAATTCAAAGTAATCTCCCACCAAAAAAAGAAAACCACAGAAAGAAATCAATCATATTGTTCACTTTTCTTCTTGTCCATTAAAAATATGCTAAAGGTGACGTAGATTATCTCTCAGGAATTTCTTGTTATATTAAAAAAATTATCCCCAATTTATGACAATAGGTGTTACTGGAGAAAAAAGATAAAATATTCATTTCACCAGTTTCTGTAATAACATACAACATCTCATTTTTCTCCTAATTCACCTACCAAATGGTTATACTATTTAAGTTTTTCTTCATTTCAAAACAGAACAAGAAAATCTTTTAACTGAACTTTGTATCATCTAGTCCAGTGGTTCTTTCACTTCAGTGTGCACCAGAATCACCCGCAGGGTGGAAAACACAAATTCTGGGCTCCCACCCCCAGAGTTTCTGATTTGGAAGGTCTGGGATGGGGCCTTAGATTTTGCACTTCTAACAAGTTCTCAGGTAATGCTGCTGCTGTTGGTCCAGGCACCACACTTTCAGAACCAACGATCTAGTCAATATTTTCTTTCTCTTGCTAATTAGTGAAGTTGGTAATGAGAAAATGGTATACTCTATCCCTGACAGAAATAAAGACTTTTGGAGCTTTCAAGAGAAGTTGACAGGCAGAGCATAGGCCTCAGAGATGACAGAGTCTGGGATTCAACAAACTTCTTCATAAAGAGCCAGATAATAAATAGTTTAGGCTTTGTGGGCCATACAATCTCTGTCACAACTACTCAACTCTGCCACTGTGGTGTGAAAGCAGACAGACAATACGTAAATGAAATAAAGTGGCTGCATGCCAACAGAGCTTTCTTACAAAAACAGGCTGTGGTGTGCATTTGGCCCACAAGTCGTAGTTTACCAACCATTTTAAAAATGAGGAAATCAATGCCCAGGAAGATTAAACAACTTCAAAAGGCACAAGATAGTAAGGAGCATAATTACAACTAGAACTTTTGTATCCTGATGTCTGACCTACTAAAGAAGCTACTGTTACAGGAATATTTTGATAAGAAAAGTCACAAATGGAATGAATGCACTGCAAAACCGCATGTAGTTTAATGACCAAAAGAAAAAAATGACCTTCCTAAACAAAATAGTATCTCAGTTCTAGAATTAATGCACGACATTATTATTTCTAATATTACTTCTAAACAGGAGGCTTACACAGAGGACAGTCTGGACTCCTGTCGCATGGCTTCCTAGCATCCTGCACTAGGTTGGAGCAGGGAGTGTGGGAAACGGGGATTCGAGGATTTCTCAGTTCTTACCCTCTTGGTCCTGCACCTTCCTCATCCCATCTGCCATCCATTGGATACCATTCCTTACAAAAAGTCTTCCCAATACTAAAGTTTTCCCACATAAGAGCCAAATTTAAGTTGTGAAACTTAAATGAAAAATAATGTTTTTGTGCAGTCTACTAGGTTTGATCTTAATTCTAAATGTCAAATAATTATTAAAGTTAAACAGAATGTTTAGCTAATAAAAACAAAACAGACATGTTTATCTTTACCACATAGATATCTAGAAGTATATAATTGTATGTATGCACATATATACATAAGTGATTATATATGTGCAAATGCATATACACACATATAAACACATACTCTTCATGCTTTCATAGTTCCATAAGCTTTTACTCTTAAAACTGATATTTAAATAAGTCAATATATTTTAGCAATTAGTAAATTAAATTTTATGCATTGCCTTATAACTATTTTATGCCAGTTTTTCTTAAAAAGCAAATGCATGCATATCAGGAAAATAAAATCGCTTTAAGTATCAAACACAAAGTCAAAAGTTTTTTCTAAAATAGCTATAGTTAAAAATGTGCATATCCAATTCGGGATAAGAATGATGAGCGCTAAATTTGAGACAAAGTTTTGAACATGTTTGATGTATCCTAAACCATGCATGGAAAAGCATCTGTTATTTACAGATCAAAGCAAACCTGAGTATCCTAAAACAACTAGAGTGAAAAATGCCCAAATTTAATTTCATCCCTGTCCACATGCTTCCTTGAACTAATAATTCGGACAATTGGTCAGTATGTTGAACTAATTAGCATGCTTAACGCCTGCCAACTTTGATGGCTCCAATTCTTTATTTTGAGAAATGGAATATTAAAAAATAGTTTTAAAAACAAACACAGAAGCAAATTTGAGGAAATGCAAAGGCCAGTCCAAGTTGACAAAGTCACATATATTGATTAATGCCTCAAAAAGCCCCAAAACGTGAGTGACACCTATTTAATACTCTCTAAGCTAGGAAATGGATTGTAAATTATTTGGGGGTTTTGATTTGAATGAGATGAATTCAACATTTTTTTCTGTGCCAATAATTATTTACGAGATTCAGCATATATCTAACTTTATTTCAACATAAGGAATTGCAGTAAAGTGTTCCTGATAAGAGGTTAACTCTATTTTTTAATTGCAATGAGAGTAAATTCATTCAAGATCTCTTAAATGAAATCCCATACCTAAGCGCCAAGAGCAAAATGTACCCTTTACTATGCACATATTTGAGCCCCATGGCCACATTTGCTACACAGATTTTCCTAACAGTTACCTGTGATAATCAATTAAAAAAAAAAAACCATAGTAAATAGGTTACTAAGTATTAAACAGAGTGTTAATTAGCTATTATCTCCATGATTTTTTTGGTCTAGTACCAGATGGATTTTTTAAAAGTTCTTCTATTTAATGCTGATATTCTAAGATAACCCCATTCCTATAATTTACATAAGAACATTACACTGAGCCTTTCAAACAAATCTCACCTTGGCTTGCAAATCCATTTTTTCCCCTTTAACTTGAGGCAAGAGTTAGGCATTAAAAATAAAAAGAAGAAAAATTATTAACAAAAGTCTCAACCCCAAACAGGGTTCCATGCATGTGATTCCAGGCAGGAAGTAAGTACAGGTAAAAAATATTCTTTAAAGGTGGCTAAGCACCCTTTTTTAAAAATAATGCTTCCCAATATCAACATATCAATTCCATTCCTCTCCCCTTCCTTTTTCTAAGTTTTGTAAAAGGATTACCCCAAATTCAAGTCACTCAGAGACAAAGATTCACTCCCAGACTGACCATTCATTCCTATAAAAAGACTTCTGACACTTTTAATATTCAACTACTGAATATTCAATACCTAATGAACTACTTTACAAATATCCATGCACTTCCACACACAAATAAGAAAAGCTGTCTGAGGGTAGAATCTCTGATCTCTTCCGTCCCATCCACATACTGCTAACTCTATAGCTTTATACCTCACACTCACTCCATAAATGTTTTCAGGTAAGCTAAAAAATCACTGGTCACCACTTCAGTAACAATATTGTTTGCAACCATGGCAAACTTCTTTCGAGCTATAGGGCACAAGGAAAATTTCTATCATCTGTCTTCTGCATTAAAAGCTTCACGTTAATTTCATGGTTTGTAAAGTTTCCATCCTAGGAAGGCAGTGCTAGATTAAGAGTCCAATAATCTGGGTTCTAGCTTTGTCTTCAGCACAAAGTAAACAAGTGATCTTGGTAAGTCATTTGAGGTCTTGTTATTTTATAGGATATTATAAAGAGGGTAACTCAAAGCAAAGATGCTTTGTGCTTGGATAAAACACATAGCACCTTTTCCTCCTTCAAGTAGGTGAATGTCGAGATCGTTTATACTATATGACAATGTAACAGCAATAATACTTTTTTAAAAAATTAGTGGTCCAATCTATAAAAGGAAATAATACTAACTATATTCTGAATCAAAGTAGATGAAGAACTGAGCTCCTAACCCCCAATGTATACATATTAACAGTATAGTGATGCAAGAGAAAATAGGCATACTTAGAAAAAGGGAGTAAAAAAAGCTGAAAGATACCTAAGTTTTGGATTTTTTTTTTAGTCCTTCCTATCAGCCAAAAAAAAAAAAAAAAAAAAAAAAAAAAACCAAAAACAGCAAAGGGATGTTGGGGGGGGGGAAGACGGAAGACACATAAGATTTGAGGTTTGTTTTTTTTTTTTTTTTTTTT
The DNA here is from genome assembly GCA_023783475.1 of Daubentonia madagascariensis. Classification (NCBI taxonomy): domain Eukaryota; kingdom Metazoa; phylum Chordata; class Mammalia; order Primates; family Daubentoniidae; genus Daubentonia; species Daubentonia madagascariensis. Next base: position 40,261,829 of record JAKFHU010001953.1, on the reverse strand, counting down.
AGACAGCCATCATATCAGTTAAAAAAAAAACAAAGGGAAGTGTCTTGGAAAAATCAAAACACACCTTTCAAGACTGGGATGTTCAAAAATATGAAAACAATACCTGACTAGTTAAAGAAAAACAAAGACATTGATTGGCACACAGTAAGGAACCAATATATATGTGTTCCAGATACAGACCCACACAAATACAGCCAACTGAAATTTTACAAAGGTGCAAACACATTTCAATGGAGGAAAAAACCAGTCTTTTCAACAAATGCTACTGGAACAAATGTACATCTATATGCAAAAACAACAACAACAAAAAACCCCTCCAACTCTGCCTCACCCCTTAAATAAAAATCAACTCAAATGGATCACAGACGTAAATGTAAAACATAAAACTATAAAACTTTTACAAGAAAACACAGAAGAAAACCTTAATGACTTAGTCTTAGGCAAAGAGTTCTTAGACATAACATCCAAAGTACAATTCATAAAAGAAAAAAATGATAAATTGGACTTTGCCAAAATTTAAAACTTTTACTTTGCAAATAATACCGTTCAGAGAATGAAATTACAAGCTACAAATTCTCAGAAAATTCGTGCAAATCACATAAGTGACAAGAACTAGCATCGCAAATATGCAAAGGACTTTCAAAACTCTGAAAGAAACAACCCAATTAAAAATGGGCAGAACACTTGAACAGACACTGCACCAAAAAAGATACAAGGATGGCAAATAGGCATATGAAAAGATGTTCAACATCATTAGCCATTAGGGAAGTGAAAATTAAAACTACTATGGGATGCTATAACATACCTACTAGAATGGCTAAAATAAAAAAATCCTGACAATACCAAGTGCTGAGCGCATACTGCTGGTGAGAATGCAAAATTATACAGCTGTTATATTATAAAAAAGAGTTTGGCAGTTTCTTATAAAGTTAAACATAAACTTACCATATGGCCCAGCAATCCCATTCCTGAGTATCAACCCTAGAGAAATGAGAACCTGTGTTCACACAAAAACTTGTACGAGACTATTTATAGCAATTCTCTTCATAATGACCCCAAACTGGAAAGAACTCAAATGCCCTTCAATGGGTGAAGAGATAAACAAGCACCCACTTTAGTATTCCACTATACGTCCAAACAAAGGAATACTACTCTGCAATAAGGAGAAACTACTGATACACGCAACGACTAAGATGAATCTCAAAGGCGTTACGCTGTGTGATAGAAGTCCCAAAAGATTGTCTACTATGTGATGCCATTTAAATGACATTCTCCAAAAGAAAAAACTATAGTTATCAAGAATATATCAGTGGTTGCCAGCAGTGAGAAGTAGGGAAAAGGGTATGACTACAAAGCAGTAACATAAGGGAATTTAGGGGGTGATGGAAGTGTTCCATATCCTGATTGTGATGGTGGTTATACGAATCTATACATGTGCTAAAATTCATTGTGTCGTATACCAGAAAAGAAGTTTACAATATGATAATTTTTAAAATAAATCATGATTATGTGTTGTTCTTGCCTGAGATAAAAACGTGGAAGGAAGAAGAAATAATGTACTTAATTTAAAATTTTTTTTCTGCCTCATAAGAAAGCCTAGATGCAATGATACACCTAGAGCCCAGATCTTGGTTTCTAAATACCACTTCCCCACAAAAGGAATCGAGGGCTCCACGGGGAGGTGCTGATTGCAGGACTGGGGCAGGGAGAATACAAGGGTAAGATGGGGACACCCTGTTATGCCAGTAAGGAGGGTCTCAAAGACTAAAGGGGAAAGTCACAAGAACAGAGAAGTTGAAGAGGCTTCTGCTGGCTAAATTTGGGACAGTTTAAGTATCAAAATAATAATAATGGTAGTGGACTATAACTAACGAATAAAAAAGAATCCATGACTGTGGCGATGGTTGTACATATCTGTGAATATGCTAAAACCCACTGATGTGTCACTTTAAATGAGTAAATTGTCTGGTACATGAATTATATCTCAATGAAGCTGTTAGAAAAAAAAATCCACGAATCTGTAGGGATACTAAAAAAAGAATCTGGAGCATAGGAGGGAAACTCTTCTTTACTGAAGAATGCCAACTAATAAATTCATAGAACAATGACAGTATTAGGAAAATCATCATTTTGCAATCACCAATGAAATAAACACTTCAGACAAGATGCATCCACAGATGTTAAAACCATTAGGTGAAAGATTACTGGGGAACAAGATAATCACACGGTCTCAAAATGCTACTCCACAGCTTAATAACAAAGGAGAATTGAACCTTTAGTGTACAGAGAACACCACCTTAATCAAATGACAAAACTTAGCCTCACCAAGTATAGGATATTACATGCCTGCTGGTATACTGCAATATGAAATACTCAACAATACTTAGGTGGTATCCACGCAAAAAAGAAAACAACAACAAAATTAACCTGAATCTAATCATAAGGAAATCACATAATTCAGATTATGGGACAGTTTACAGGAGAAGTGCCCTGGGCTCTACAAGAATGTTAATGTCATAGAGGGCCGGGGGAAGGTTGAACAGAACCCAAACAACCAAATGCAATGTGTGATCCTTTATTGAATCCTAAGGAGGAAAAAAAAAGTTATAAGGCTTTTATTACTGGGACTATCGGGAAAATTGACCATATATTAGATAATATTAACGTACTGATGTTAAATTTCTTGGGCATGGTAATGGTATCGTAGTTGTAAGAAGGGCGACCCCATTCTTAGGAGACATGCTGAAATACTGAATGATGACGTGCAGAACGTCTGCACCTCACTTAAAACATTTTGGGGAAACAGAGAGAGAAAGAAGGATAAGGCAGACGAAGTAAAATGTTAATTCGTGAATTTGGGGAAAAGATTTATGTTTTAACTTTTTTATAAGTTGTAATTCTTCAAAATAAAAAGTTGGAGAGGGAGAAAAAAAGAAAAAGAAGGTGCTACCACTCACTTTAAAACCTCCTCACTCATACCCCCAACAGAGAAAAGAAAATATATACATCGTTATGAAAAGAACATAAGAGTTCAAAGAATTCAGAGCCCAAATCTGCCCTCTATTAACAGTGTTATTTTATGCAGAAGAGGTCACACCACAGAGCATCAGTTTTCTCATTGGTATTAAATAGAGAAATACCTGCCAGCATGTAAAATGGTTTACAAGGCAGAGAAACATTATTGAGTGCACGTGAATCATAACTAGATAGTGGGGGTGCAGACTTTCCAATTAGTCAGTTGGCAATAATGACTCTTTGAGGATTGCTGTGAAGGTAAAATGAAAAAACATACAAAAAGTACCTAGTCCAGCATATGGTAGCTGCTGGATAAATCCAATCTACTTCCTCCTTCAAACACAGAAAAATATGTGATACAAACTCACCACTTACCAAGAAGGAATTAAGCACCAGACCCTTTGGTGTTCTCAATCAAAACTTACTGGTTGAGTTGTGTTGTTTGCACTACCAATACTTTTCCAAACTCATATTAAATGTCGACAAGGATAAGGAAAACCTTGGTAAATAATTGTGTGAACCAAAAGATAAATCAGCAGAGTGTGTGACTTTCACAAGATCTTCGTTAGTCAATATACAACATATAGTATAGTCTCCTGTGAATACAGATATCACTGGTATCTTCTACCAGGCAAATGACATAATTAATTTACCCTATGAAGGATAATAAACTTCATCCCAAAGTGATTTTTAATTTGGTCATCATTCCGCTACCCAAAACAGAAGTAAGGAATAATTCACAGATAAATGGGAAAGACTTACAATGTGTGTGTCAAGGTACAGATGAGCTTTATCAGAACTTGATAATCAGTTTATAAGACTCCTACAGATCAGATCAGTTTAATCACTCATTTCCCAAACATACTTCGAATGCACACTGAAGTGATAAGATCAAAATGTTTCTCTAAGAAACACAACATTAACATAATTCCTTCCTACTTTAAAAAAAAAACAATGAAACACTTGAGGCCAAAGAATCATAAATGGTTATCATCAGGTATCTTTAATAAGAGATTTGTAAATTATATTAGGCACTAGAGAAAGACAATTCTCTGACAAAAAAATAAGGATAAAATAGAGGCCTTCAAACAAATGAGCTATATCCTTGTATTTATTATGTCTTAAAGCATTTTCATCCAGCGAGGACACTAAGACATCAGACGTGAAAGCCTGGCAGAGGCAGGGCTGTGGTTGGAGCCCAGGCAGTCTGGCTGCAAAGCCCATGGCCTGACCCACTATGCTCTGCGGACTTCAGCAAACCACAACTCCAACCCAGGAAGGCAATGAAGAGAAGCCCAGATACAATGAATTATTACACCAGATTAGAACAGCAGGATGGACAATTCCAAGATTCCCAAGAGGAAAAGAGACTCAGTACAAAGACAGTATGTTTTCAAGATTGTCACACTTCAGTATAGGAAAAAGGCAAATAATGCACCCAATAAAAGCTAATTAGAAACTCCAAGGAAAAAATATAAGTTCATGCCCCAAATGTTCCAGAAATTAAATCATAGGATTAAATTTTAGCAACTGATGGAGTGCAAGGAAAGAGTCTATTTGACTCTGATGCTGAAAAACATTTCTTTCAGGATGACGCAGGACCCATACAAAAGGAAATAACAACCCTAGCACACTGCTTGGCCTGGTGATCATTCATGAAGTCTCAATAACACAAACACTAGTTCACTGGTACTCAACTTTTAGAATCAATACAGAAAAATCACGGGAGCAGTGATTATGGGAAAAGGACATGCTGAATCTGTCAACCATCTTGAAAATGTAGGATGAAAAGACAGCTGACAGAAAGTCATTCTAGACAGCGGGATTTGCAGGTTAGGAAGGACAAGGCGGCATAAAGGAAGTACACCTTCATCAGATGAAGAGAAAGTTGTAAGATGCTGAAAGTTTGTTGGGTAAGAAATAAAGACACAACTATATGACTTAAAGTTTCTAAAATGACCGGAGGAATCAAGTTTATATAACTGGAATGCTAAGATGGGAAAGGGTTGGGGAGGAGTTTCACATAAGCTAAATCACATCTTCCATCCCAAAGACTCGTATACTGTATCTACTGTTGACAAATTATGAAACAAAAGTTTAAATGTATTATCGAGAAGTATGGATGTAATTAGAAGAAATGAAAATAGAAAGTTTTAAAAGGGTTACCTCTAGAGAGTGGACCAGAATGGAGACGGATGGGCAGGAGACAGTTGCTTTTCATAAGTTCTTTTATATCATTTGAGTTGTTATTGATTGCACATATTACTTCGATAAAAATTATAAATAAAAATTAAGTCCTAAATTTAACTTGTTATATTTTAGAAGATCATTTTAAAAATAAGTATTTGATATGATATCTAAATCTGGCATATTTTCAGCTTTTTGGTTTTAAAAATAATTTACAGACTTTCATAAAAGTGCTAAAATAGCATAAGGAGTTCACCTACACCCTACTGTTTCCTAATGTTAACAACTCAACCAGAGTACAATTATCAAAACCAGCTACCAATATTGCTGCAATGCTAATAGCTACATTATAGACCTTGCTTGAGTTTTATCAGTTTTCACCCTAATATCCTTTTTCTGTTCCAGGACCCAATCCCGGATCCCACATGGAATTTACTTGTGTCTCCTTAGTCTCCTATCCGTGACAATTCTTTCATCTTTCTTTATTTTTCATGACCTTGACACTTCTGTCTCTTGGGTTTGTTAGATATTTTCTCATGATCACATTGAGATTATGCATCTTTTGGCAAGAAGACCAAAGAAGTGATATTGTGTCCTTCTTGGTGCAACATACTGAGGGTGTATAATGTCAATATATTTTATAACCGGTGATGTTAACCTTGATCGCTTGGATAAGATAGTGTCTGCCAGTTTTTCCAACTATAAAATTACTTTTTTTTTCCTTTTAATTGATAAATAGCTTGGAGGAATTACTTTGAGACTATGACATTCATTTTTTTAAAATAACGGACAAAAATTATATATTCAAGGCATACAATGTGATGATTTGATGTATGTATACATTGTGTAATGATTACCAAATCAATTAACACATCTGCCACCACCCACATTTTACCTTAGATACCTAGAACTTGTTCACCTTATAAGTCAAAGTTTGTACCCTTTGACCAGCATCTCTGCATTCCCCCCATCCCCCGGGAACCACCATTCTACTCTCTACTTCTATGACTTCGGCATTTTTAGATTTCACATATAAGAGAGATCATACGGTTTTTGTCTTTCTGTAAGGACGTTTATTTTTGATAAGTTAAATATATTTAACATTTCTTATCTGTTAGAGATGCATAGTGAATTATTTCTGGATGATATAAGATAATGTCTGGTATTTGCTTCAAAATAATACAGAATACAGGAAGTAGTTCTGGGTACAGATGGAACAATATTGGTCAAGAGCTGGTAATTGTTGAAGCTGGGTGATGGGACTAAAGGGATTCATTTTACTAATCTACTTTTGTGTATCTTTAAATTTTTCCCTGATAAAAGTTTTTAAAAATTAGAGTCCAAATAAATAAAATTCTGTGCACATACGTACCAAAAAATAACACAAATTCATCCATTCAGACACCTTGGATCAGAAAACACTATTTATTATGTTTGGATTTTCATTTTTTAATTTGAACCATTTTTAACAGTGCCAAGCAGGCAACTCAAGAGCTTCCAGGTTCACGCATGTTGAGGTTTCTGCCACCAACGTTTAAAACACAGGCATTGTGCGCCCTCTAGTGTGTTGTTCTATAACATGAGTTGCGCACTGACAAGGTCAGTAACAAAAAGCAGAGTATATTCAAAAGGAAAAGAAATATCCTTCTCTCTCACCAATTTCTGCCTCTCCACTAGTCAGTAAATTCTCTGCTAAGTACCTATGTACCAAAACCACTTCAATGCCAAAGATTATCAACTTTTTCCCACCTACTGTGCTGTTTCTCTAAACATATGCTGAAACTCAGGGAAGAAAAAAGGACAAAGGATTAAAATCAGTCAAAACATTTTTAAGCAACCTTAATAAAGGCTGGGTGAAAGAGGATGTTGAAATCAGTATTAATGGCTGATTTAGAAGCATCTCATTGTGTTCTGCCCATGTAAATGGTTCCATTTCTATCATTTAGAATCCTCTAAAACTCAAATTGTGTTTCACTTTCAGGTCAACAGATTTGGTTCAAGTCTTACCGATCTCCCATCACTTTATCTTCCCAGGATTTACTAAAAATTTCTTAAAGGGATAATCAGTGAATTTATCTGTAAGATGTGAGCTGAAAGCAAAGTGTAACAAGAAACACAAGCTTTGGAATTATACAGGCTTGATTTCATATTCCAGTCCTGCCACTTCCTAGCTGTATTTTTCTAAGCCTCAGCTTACTGATCTGAAAAAATAGGTTAATATCTTAGAGTTTAAGGATTAGAAAAATATGTGTAAAGTTAGTGATCATAATTAGTATTCAAGTTTTAACTATTTTCATTATATAATCCCAAGGTAACGTACAGCCAGGTACTCAAACTTAGGGATAAACATTTAAACTTCCTCTAAATGACTACTTTCAACCACTATCCTTGAATTATGCATTAAAAATTCCAGATTTCGGCTAGATACGGTGGCTCATGCCTGCAATCCAAGCACTTTGGGAGGCTGAGGTGGGAAGATCACATGAGGCCAGAAGTTTGAGACCAGTCTGGGTAACGTAGCTAGACCCCATCTCTACAAAAAAACTTAAAAATTAGCCAGGTGAGTGGCATGTGCCTGGAGTCCCAGCTACTCAGGAGGCAGGAGATCATTTGAGCCCAGGAGTTCAAGGCTGTAATGAGCTACGATCGTGCCATAGCACTCCAGCTTGGGTGACACAGCAATACAGAAAGAAAAACAAAATTCTAGATTTGACCTTCAAATTTGGTTTTTTTTGATATATAGTTTCCTCCTTACTCCTTATGAGATGGTGTTTATTCAGACAATAAGATGGTTGTTATACAGTGCTGAGAACCTCAGGAGTAACGTTTGACCCACAGTATTCACTAAACATAATCTGCATAAACCTGATGAAGGATCTTCTCTTCATAAATAAGTTGTTTACTATTTTCAGATGTTATTTCAAAAAGTTTTGCATACATAAAATATTTACAGGAGTAACTTTAACTAGAAATGACAACATTAAAATAAGGGCTATTTGTAGAAAGCAGGAAATACAGTAAGAAAAGACGAGAAGAAAATTACCCTTACTGGAAGTGCAGAAAGTTTATTTGGCAGAAAACCATTAATTTGCCTGGGAATTAATTGAGGACTCCATAATTCTTGCCAAATACATCTAGAGATCTTAAAATATCTCAGTCCTTAAAACTGGTCTACTTCTAAGAAGCAAGTATGATTAGTCACTATTTGTTCATCAAATATTTTCTGAGTGTGCTGTGTCAGACATTCTCCTAGGTGTTAGAGCACTAGCAGGGAATAAAACCCACGGGAGGAGGCCATCTGCCCTCCTGATGCATATATTCTAGTGGAGGGAGGAGAGCAGGTAATAAATTTGTAAATAAGAAATGAAGATGATTTCAAATAACAGTGCATGCTAGGGTAACAGGAGACTGATCGGGGTTGGGGTGGGTCTATTTCAGCTACAGTGGTCACAGAAGGCCCCTCAGAAGAAGGTGCATGCAAACCTAGATGATTAACAGCAAATCATGCAAACACAGGATAATATGCCCTTATTGGCCACTGTTCTTCACAAACATTTCTAGCAAAGCAGATTTTCTGTGTTTATTTCCTCTAACTTATTTTTAATGTCACATAAGACTTCCTTTTGCTGAGAACACATTTTCCCCAAAATCCTGGCACTAATGCCTACCTAAAGGTTTAAAGACCAAAGAGAGATATAAATGTGGACTAATCATTTTATATAAACATATATTCCTCCCCAGAAAAATTCATCTGCATACAAAATGCAAACTATACAGCTCGCCATAGTGCTTAAGATCACGGGCTCTGAAGTCCTTGGTTCTCTCATTTGCTGCTTGTGAGACTCTGGGCCAGCCACAACCCTGCTAGGGCTTCAGTTTCTATAAAGTAGGAATCATATTTTGGGCTACTGTGAGGATTAGCTGAAATGAGGTATGTAAAAAACTTAGCACAGTGACTGGAACACTGTAAGTATTCCGTAAACATAAGCTATTATTTCTATTTAAAATGTGATTTACATATTTTTAAGGAAAGTGTTTATATACATCAACATAGGTATTCTGAGAAAACTATACAAAAAAATAAATAACTTTGAAGTAAACTCATGTCTTCCAAATAATAATTTCAGAGAGACCACCAAGTAATTTTTAAAGAAGAATTTCCACACTGGTGCTCAAAAGAACAAAGGTGGCAGAAAAAGAAGAACAGAGTCCACAGAGTAGAATTAAATGGCAAAAAAAAAAACTGTGGTACAGACAAGTGCTCCCGGATCTTAACAACAGGATACCCAAGTATGGGCTGGAGCTAGAGATGTATGAATGGCTTCCTTCCTGAAGGGATAGAACTTCAGCTGGAAGGGTATGAATGGACAGAACATAGACACCGTAGGGTGACTCAGTAACAGTAGTCCCAACCCTGCCTTGCCTGCCTTCATCTATCTACTACACTGGAGAGCTATTATACATACTCAACTTCCCAGTACCCATGCAACTCAGGAAGACCCTAAGACACTACCTGACCCAGAAAAGCTTTTGTTTCCCAGACAAACAAAAGGACAGATAAAGCTAGTACTGACTCTTGCCTTCCCCTTCTTCATGCTTGGAATGGAGCCATAATACCTGAAAGTACAGCAGCCATTTGGTGACCACGAGGCAGTGAGCCAGGGCATCAAGGCCAGCCAAGCAGATGAAGGAGTATGGATTCTCCTTGCCCTCACATGACCTGTACACCAGCCTTAGACTGGCCATCTTCAGATTTCTTCTAATAAAGGGCGGGGGGGAAGAAAACTTTTATTTGGTGAGACCATTGTAGTCAGATTTTCTGTTATTTGCAGCCTAAATGCAAAACTGACTCACAAAGATGAAGGAAGAGGATATTTCGTATGGGATGAGAAGCACAAAAGAACAACAAAGATGGAGCTACTTCCACACTATGGTTTATGGGTATAACATTTAAAATAAAGAATTAAGAGATAATTTTCACCTTTATCCAACAGCTTTCTTACATGTTTACACGGAAGAGTCATGTTACTGCATTAACATGCCAGTAAACCACACACATGGGAACTGGTGCCCCTTCAAAACAACATGGCCAATGTGCAACAGTGGAAATAATGTAGCATTTTCAAAACTACAGTGCAAATAAAATTTGTCCAAGGAATGAGAAAAGTAAATAGCAGCTGCTTTCATGTAAACAAAACATAAGAAAATATGCACTAAAGAGCTAATGTAATTTTTCTACATTAAGATAATTTTATTGAAGTGTTCTTCCTAAAAATGTTTATTTAAGAGATGATGAAAAACTGTAGGCTAAAATTCATATTTGAGGAATAATAATTTTAGGGTCTTGAATTAAAGAATGAACTGAATGAACTAGCACTCATTTTTCATAGAACTTCTCTACGGTAAAGTTATAATAATGTAAATGCAATGAAGTGACTCATTTTATAAACCTCTATGATTAAAGGAGAAATTTCATTTTCCTTTGTTTAATATTCCCATTAATAAGAATGTCTCATTGCACATTACTGAAAGCCTGAACAAGAAAACAATGGACAGATTCCAAAAGCAAACAGGGATTTTTTTTCTTTTCCCATGAAGCTAACATTATGGAATTTTAACAGATGTTCTATTTAGTCATAGTTAATAAAATGAATTATGTAGGATTAAAATAGGGTTCAATATGTTTGCATTGGATTTTAACTGAAAAACAATTTCACATTAAAAGTTTGGAAAGATTTCTAATCACTTTTCTGCCTTTTCAGTGGAATTCCTAAGATGCAGAAAAAACCAATAAAACCAGACTTATTAAAACTACTGTTTCAAGGTTTAAGAGGACTGAAATCTTAGAAAAGTATCTACTTGTTGGTATTCATCACCTATCTCATGCAAAGATCATAGTAATGTAGAACAGCAAAAGGCTGACTCACTACCTTGCATAATTTTAAGCCCCGTAGAGCTCCCTCACCATTCTGAAATGATCATGGTGTGGGATAGCATCTGAACAAAAATGAACAAAACGTAAAGGAAAGAATAAAACCAAATTTTTACTGAGTGCCCACTGTGTGGGAGGTATTATGCTAGAGCCTGTGGCATGCTACAAAGAGGTAAAAATCCAATAACTGTTTTCAAGGAGGAACTTACATGCTTTCTGGGAAGATAAGACACAACTCAACTATGAGGACAAACCAAAACAGAAATAAAGAGGTAAATGAATTCTTGTAAACACACAGAGAGACACACAACACTGATACTAGGAACTTAAAAAACCTCTCCTATCAGATAAGACTTTTTTTTTTCTCTTTTTACTATCATGAAAGCAGGAAGTAGTATACAGACTTAAGGACAGTAAATAAGTAATAGAAGTTCTAGCTGTAGTTGCTTCATAACATTTTTTAGTACAAAACATTCAAGTGTTGCAATCTCAGTAAGAAAGTCTTCCTATAAATGGGTAATCTTATTTGAAAAATAAATTCTAGTAAATTATCAATTTGACCCCAAAGAGAATAATCCTAAAATTTTCCAACCCACTTACATTAGTAATTTTGATCAGATCAATCATCAATTAGGGTAACTTTACATTATTATACCAATCTGCTGTTTTTCCTACAGAAGTAGCCAGTGAATATCAGTTGCAGGTTGCCAATTTGTAACAATTATAGAAATTCCTGTCTACAAGACACCTGGATAAAACACTCTTAAATTGCAGCTGAGAAGCTTTACAAGCAGTAAGAGTTGTCTGCCCTCTCATTCAAACACAGCAATTGTTACTCATCATAAAATGACATTCACCCATCCAACTGCAGACAGATCAAGGTTGCATCCCTGTTTGAGAACCTAACAACCCAGAGGCAGGTTTAATTTCTGAGTCTCCTAGCAGGCTGTGTTGCTATAATACCTGCCTTATAGGACTACTGTTAAGATATCAATGAGAACAGTCTATGCAAAGTTCCTAACACAAATGGGCAAACTTGGGCTCAGAAAGGTTAAATAACTTGCCAAGAGCAGACAGACAGCTGGTAACGGGCAGACCTGCATTTTCACACTTAGGTGTCCTTTACTGTCAAAGGTTCAGTTACCAAGAGCACTAATAATCACAGTTAACATTTCTTGAACACATACTATTGACAGACTGTAGAAAGCACTTCTCATTTAATTCTCAGAAGAATTTTATGATGATTCAAATAATCAGTTCACAGTAAAGGAAATAAAATAGTTCTCAGATATATGATAATATGCCCAGTCTTACTTGTAATTAAAACTACAATAACTTCATTTTTCATCTTTTAGACTGCTAGTACCATTGATGAGGCAGGGGAAAACAGAGAGCTCCTTCATCCTTGGCAAGTGTCAGTGAGTACTTCCATGAAGGGCAATTTGGCATTATCACCTATCAAAATTACAAATGCCCATATCTTTAACCAACTAATTATCCTTCTTCGTATATAACCTACAAACACTCTCGACCATGTACAAAATGACATATGAACACTATTATTCACAGCAGCATATTTATAATGTTCACCAACAGGGAACTGTTAAATAAACAATGGTTCATTTGTACAATGAAGTACTAGACAATCATAAAAAATGAGGATGCTCTTTATGAAGTGATATAAAATGACCTCCAAAATATACTAGGCTAAAAGCAACAAGATACAGGTCACCTAGGATAGAGTGTCTTTGGAAAAACAACACAAGAGATTTCTACAACATGAAAGTTTCAGGAAAAATGCACTGAGTGGGCAGACCACAGAGCTGGAAAGGAGATTTTGAAGGACAATCCTTGAGGCCTGATCCCTAAAGGTTCCTGTGTCCAGCCACTGGATTTGGGGGGATCCTCATTGCCTAAAGTGGACGACAGGGGCAACCAAGTTTGAAAAGCTGCTATATCCACTTCCTAGTGAACTATTCACAGTGGTGATTTCTGCACCTAAAGATTGGGGGCTTCAGTGAACTTAATGAACAGGTTGAGTGATTTATTTGGCCTGCTTGCTGGCTTGTGGCAAAACTGAGGTGAGGAGGAACAACCTTCACCTATCTCAAATCTCTTTAGTGACTACTCTAATCTACCAAAAAGAAGCCAGGAGTTATTCGTTACCGAAATGTAGGCAACATCCTGTCATTAGGACAGCTCCAATCAGCTACTCACCTTCAGATTTCTGCAAACAAGACTCAGACACCAGTGAGTTATCCTCCCAACTCCAGAGACACATGTCAGGCTTTTTCAGGGGCTTTTCCCACACGCTTTACTCCAGTCCCTGCAAACATCCAGTTGCGAGAGAGGTCCAACCTGTCCTGACAAATACCCCACTGTGTGCTTCTTGAAGCAGCCTCACTTGGCCTGAGGTAGGGGGACTCACGCTTTAATGGGTTCACTTATCTAAACCCCAATTCTGCTCAGATAAGTGAGGTACACACGTGCTCTTTCACACCCTTGTGCCTTTGCTCATGCTGTTACAACTGCCTATCTCCTTGACTGTTTCTAATTGCCACTCCTGAAAGAATTAAGTCAGGACTCACTTTTATTAATGTAACAAATGCTAATTGGTACCACTCAAGCACTGCTTCTTCTATAATCCCATTTGTACCCTGTATACACATATCACTACATAGCACTCACTATACTGCACTGTACAATGGCTATTTCCCTATTTGTTTCCCCACCAGAACCTGAATCCTTTAGGGCAGAAATGTTCTGCGTAGTGCCCAACACACAGGAGGCACTTTAAAAATGATTGCTAAGTAAAATTTGTGGATAAAAGACATCTGCTGAGCTTAACTTATTCCTACTTCTTTTGAAACAACTTGCCTTTCTCTGTTTTCTTCCTATACAGAAGTCCTTCTATTTAAAAATTCACATCCAAGAGAATGAGGCTGCTATATAGAATTTTCAGGCCAATGGACCATCTGAAATCATCCTAGCTATGAAAGCAGCAATGATTTTGCTTCCCACTACCATTATTGCAGTAACACCACTGTATCACAATGCTTGGCCACATCTAATTTGGCCAAGATCACGAGAAAAATGAATACTGAAAGGATGAGGTAAATAGTATAATCTGTTGACCTTGCTTAGATTCAGTCTAAAATTCACAGTAACTAAAATAATTTAGGAGAACATAAGGGATAAGCATGCAATCTCCACAAACATCAAACGCAGTAAAACATGTGTGACAGCATTCACAAAGCCTAAAGAACATACATAATCTACCTGGTAACGGAGGGATTCAAACTTCAACCTCATTCTAATGGGCTACTACTAGGGAGATGAAACTATTTCAAAGAAAAAACTGCACGCAGAGTAAACATATGCGTTTACCAGTGATTCTCATGAAGGCTTCAATGTATTTTCTTATTGAAACAATCAAACAAGCTCTTGGCAAAAAGATTTTATATTGGTGCCAGAATAATGTAAGAATCGAAACTATAATGCAAAAAATTTTGCTTAAAGCAGATATATCACTTCTTATTTTTCTCATTTTGCGAAGAAGCTATGTCTCATTCAGCAGTAATTCTTCTCTCGTTCTATCAGAGAATCTGTACAAAAGCAACACTTCAACTAAAATCAGTTCTGAAGGATCTTTTATGAATACACATAATGCAGAAGACCCCAATTAAATTTCCAACAAAGCCCTGCCATTTTGAGTAAACAAAGTCATCGCAGTGAGGTCACAATATTTGCGAGGATTACAGCCTAGAAATTAATTACTAGCATGACATATGTCAAAACAAATTTTTAAAAGAATAGAATGCAGTTGTAACCATGTGTTTTATCTGTTTGCATGCAAAACCAGTATTCTCTAGCACATAAATATATTCATTTATTCAGCATCTCTCAGAAAAATAAAAAAGGTTTATTGGCTCTATTTTTCCTGCACCTAGGTAAAATCTGAGTAAGCAACATGTTTAGTGAGTCAGAAAATAAGTACAGAGTGAAGATTTAGTACAGGTAATATTTTTGAAAGGCAGAAGTCATCTTCACACAAATAACTAATTTTGAAACATTCAGTTTGCCTTCAAAAGAAGTTCTTCAAAGATCTACACCACAGATTGGTACCTTACGGAAACCAAAGCTTTAAATCACATGTAACAGTGTTGGTGTGTCACAAAGAAGACTGTAATCCACAGTTAAAAACAAAACAAAAAACCACCTGAGAATAAAATGAGGGATTTCAAAGAATTTCAATATTCTGCCACTTACGACAACATTTATTTAAACACATTGTTTTAGTATCCTAGGACCTCCAAATGGAAAACATGGATGTAGATAAGATATATGCAGGTCCTTGCTTGTGTTTTCTTTTATAGAAAATGATGTCCCAAATGAAAGACTTCTCTTATATCTAACCTATCTAAAAATCAACTTTTGAACTTCAAGACAGTCTCTCCTATGTGAGGCGAAGATTAAAACATGCTTCCTGCAGTAATTTACTAAAATCATTTACTGACGGTAAACTCTTGCTATTTCAACCAAAGAAATTAAAGAAAAATTTCCCAGCTTGAATCATAGAAATTCAGTTAGCAGGCACAGAGAGGCGAAGTGGCTTGCGCCGGGGCACGCTGCACTGCAAGCCGCCTGCAGAGCCAGGACTTCAGTCCAGACTGAACTTCCCAGCTCTTTGGGTTTTGTTACCAGGAAGCCAAGAGCTAACTGCCAGACACAGACTTTTGGGACACTTGTCTCTTCCGGTGCTTCTTTCATTACCAATTTTTCATTAATTCTCCTTATTATGGTAATTAACTTGTTATCTCACCCTTGGCGGTTATTTCTTCCTCTTTCAGCTGTAAAAGACATCTAGCCACCCTAGAATAACAAGGAAGCTACACAACGGGCCACTGTGACCGCTGGGACTGCTCTTCCAGCAAACTCATTCCGCCCATTCTCTTAGATCTGAGAACTGAGATAAGACTAAATAATAGTGCTTAAAAGAGTGATCACAATTTCCCTGTTTGATTTTTTGAACCAAGATTTTCCAAATATGTTTGATTGTTAAGAAGTATAAACTTACTGAACAAAAAGCACATCATTCTTTTGTACATCAATACTGGAAATTAAGGGACTTACCTCTCTTAAAACTGTGCTTTTATAGCCTCGATACAACCCTTGGATGCCCTGAAATAAACAAAAGCCAGGAGCTCTGAAAGCTGGAATAGCAGAGAAGATTTCTGAATGACATTCTGAGTACAGTAGATTTACACGCTCTAAAGTTTAAGTTCTAAAACAGTCACAAGTACCACAGTTCTGTAAGAGGTTAAAGGTTCTAACTTGGCCTAAGGTATCTAAAAAGCTCAGGTTAGCTCCCTTCAAAACGGGAACATCTCTAATAAGAAAACTGACTATATATTAATTTAGTTTTAGTTGCTATTATTCTACTAAATACTAAATAACTAAATAATGTTATTTAGTATTTAATTGCTATAATATTTCTTTTGTTTTTGTTTTTTTTCCTGCAGCTAACTAACCAAATATTTCTTCTTTTGAAAAGAATATTTGAGATGCTTTAAATAAATATATTTCCAAAAGCAAATGCACATAAATGCCAAATATCCTTTCATATAAAAACAGAATTATATTTCATAGGTTCAAACATCAGAAATTCATTAATAATCTCTCAATAAAGTAGTGGTAAATATTCCCAGACAAACTTTGGTTTTTTTATTTTACCATCCACATGGTTAAATGGGGACCCTGGATTAGATTGATCTCATCTATACAATTAGGAATTTGATGTCTGCTCACCTAGGTGACAGACCATTAAGAATTACTTGTTTAAAACCAAGACTCATTGAAACTTCCATGTAATTGATTCCAATTTAAAAAAAAAAAAAAAAGCTTGTGTAAAAACTGTAAAGGAAAACAGCTAAATGCTCCCTAGTCACAAGCCTAGGAAGAATAATTTCTGACCCACAGCTTAACATTAATCAGTGATAGAGGAATTATATTTTGACATAAGCACTATGAGTTTGGTCACAATTATAGTCCATTACTACATTTCTCTTCCATGGGCCCTCAAGTTCTGTAGTGATGTTTTAAGGTAGTATCTTCATTCACTTTACAGATTTACAATCTGTTCCATGTCTGATTCCAGAACAGCCGTAGGAAGATTACAATTCAGGACACATACACAGTAGTGGCACTCAATGTGTTTGTTTAGAAATTTGAAAAAGAAATAAAAATGAAAATAGACATTCAAAAACAAATAAAGGAAAGGCAAAGATAATCTCAGCAAAAGAGTTACCACAATTGGACATTAAATTTAGCTCTAAAGTTTTCTCTAAGGCTTCTGGGATGAGGCCCACAGTGTTCATATTAGCTACTATAAAATCTTCCTCGATAAAGAAAAAAGAGAGCTTAAAAGCACAGCTCACCTCTTCACATAAGATGTTAGAGAAAATCTGAAATGTTCTTGAAGAAGCAGATACCTGTGCCCTCTGCTTAACCACTTCAGATGGAACTCGAATCATGCAGGCAACCTAAAATATACAAAATTGGTCAAATATCCTAAAAAGGAAATGACTTTTAAAAATTGAAATTTTTTCATAAGCGAATATTATAGTAAAGACATACAACATATAGATTTAGTGTAAGATGTCAAAAGGTTTGGGTTTTTTTTGGTTTTTTGTTATTTTTTTTGATACAAGGTCTCACTCTGTCACCTCGGGTAGAGGGCAATGGCGTCATCATAGCTCAGTGCAACCTCAAACTCCTGGGCTCAAGCAATCCTCCTGCCTCAGCCTACCGAGTAGCTGGAACCACAGGCACGCACCACCACACTCGGCTAATTTTTAGAATTTTTTTGTAGAGATAGGGTCTTGCTATGTTGCTCAAGATGGTCTAGAACTCTTGGGCTCAAGCAGTCCTCCTGCCTCGGCCTCACAAAGTGCTAGGATTATAGGCGTGAGCCACCATATCCAGCCATGTGTTTTTTTAAATCTAAAACCCTTAGACCATTAAAGGATATGCATTATTTTGTCAGCCCAGACCTTTCCTCCTTTGTCCTGTATAGACCCTCTCACCTCCTGCCACATCATCCCAAGCACCTCTGTCTATGAGCCTCTCAACGACAAGGAGCGCATTTACTCACTCTGAATCCCCAACACATAGAACAGCATCTGGCACATGACAGACATTTCAAATGTGTGAGGAAGAGGGGCAAGGCTGACCACGAGCTGGTACCCCGATTCTTTACTCCGCTCCTTCCATCTCACCACACCCCCAGCCTCAACCGACTCCCAACCTGAGCACCCTAGACCTCTCCACCATGCAACAACGGAGAAGTGACTCCTGGCACTCTTGGGCTCTGCTCCAGCATTCCAGTTGATGTGGGTCCCTACTGGCCCATACTCAACACCATACCAATCAACAAATAATTTTAACATCACTCTTAGCTATATGCCGGGGTGAGGCATATGTCACCTCAAATTCACGCTGCTGGGATCTTATCTTTACACTGTAAAGGCAGCCTACTTATTTTCAGAAACGGGAGCAATAAAGAACTGGTCAAACCTGGAGGAACTCTGCCCACAGAAGGAACGGTTGGAGAAAGGGTGGCAGGGTACAGGAAGGGAGACATACAAACTGCTACGTTTAACTGTTTTAATGACAGTTCTGTATTTAAGCCTCCATGCACTAAGCAGTGTGCCAAAGACAGACTTTTCCTGCAATTTAGATTTCACATAACTTTGACGGTCAACATTTTGCATGTGACTGAGGATATTAATTTTAAATCTTTCCTTCAGTAACACATATAGTAAAATGGAAAGAACAAGAAATTTAACAAAACCATCAAACCACACAGGGTACACAAACTCAAAAGAGGTTTGTCCTTTTCAATCTGTATTCTCCTAATTCCTAATCAAAGGATATTTGGATATTACATAAGGCTTTGTCTTTCTAAAATCAAGTGGCTCTAAGGCAAGGGTCAGCACACTTTTTATGTAAAAGACTAAATAGTAAATATTTTAAACTTTGCAAGCCACATGGTCTCTGTTGCCACTGTTCAACTATGCTGGCTTTTTTTTTTAAACTTGTACTTTAATTGCAGCAATTTTTTTTTGAGACAGGGCCTCACTCTGTTGCCCAGCCTAGAGTGCAGTGGTGTTGTCATAGCTCACTGCAACCTCAAATTCCTGGGCTTAAGCAATCCTCCTGCTTCAGCCTCCCCAGTAGCTGTGACTACAGGCACACGCCACCATGCCTGGCTAAATTTTTTTTTTTTTTTTTTTTTGGTAAAGGCGGGGTCTTGCTATTGCCCAGGCTGGTCTTGAACTCCTGGCCTCAAGCAATCCTTCCTCCTCCGCCTCCCAAAGTGCTACAATTACAAGCATTCAGCCACCATGCCCAGCCACCTATGCTGTTTTAGCACAAAAGCAGCCATAGATTATAATACGTAAACTAACTGTTTGGCTGTGTTCCAATAAAAAAAACCTGTATTTACAAAAACAGATGATAGCTTGCCAACCCTTGCTCTAGGTATAAACATTGGCAACTTATTCTCTGGTATTAGCCTTGGCAAGTGCAGATTAGGCACAGAATAGATGTAAGCCTCAGCACCCCAAGAGACAGAAACAAAGATGACACGTGACATGATCTTAGATGTCATGAAATCGCCTACATGGGCATATCACCTCTAAAAGCTAAGAAGTTACAATGCTTTATGTTGATGCACTACAACAACAGACTTGGTTATAACAAAGGATTCATTACCTGAAGTTATTTTTCTACCAAAACTGACAAGACTTACAAAACAATAACCCAATTTCTTCATTCATCAAGTATTTGAATGCTTATTATTCATAAAGAGATCTGCAATTTGGGCCAACATACCTTTCTAACCAGTCTCCCTTCAAACTTACCTAATTCAGTTCAAGAAAAATATATTGAGCCAGATACTACACAAGACACTCCACAGTAAAGAAGAATAAAGTCCTGGCCACAAAGAACCCATGTACACATACAGATAATTTCAATAATATATGGCTTTAAAAAAAAGAGGCATAAACAAAGATCATGGGAAATAGGAGGGAGGGGTATTTAGTCCAACCTCCAGACTCAAGAAAAACTGCCAAAGACTATGCCTTCACAGAACCTTCCAAATAAGCCAGAGTGAGCTGGCAAGGGGGAAAGGGCACCATGGGGAAGGAGACAATAAAAGGAAAGCGCACAAATACAAAGACAGAGTATTCGGGGAAACAGTGCCAGCCTCTGTCAATACAGCATTTCACAGCTTGCAGCCACCATGCCACTCCACACTACCAAAGCACCAAGCGCAAGGTGAGGAGTAACGGGAAGACACACTGGACAGACAGACAAGGCCCTGTGTTCCACGCTAAGGGGCTGCAACTTTATTCCACAGACAACAGAACAACTGAAAAAGTGTAAGCAGAGGAATGATAACCCGTGCTTAGGGCAACCACTCCAGCTGCAGTGCAAAGAATACTTGGGGCATGGGGAGAAGAGAAAGGTAAGAAGCAAAAGGAAGACAGATAAGCCAGAAGGCAGGAGGCAAGTTACGAGACCGCTACAGCAGGTCTATAGAAGACCTGATGAGATGCCCCTAAGCTTCTGGTTGGGATGATGGGTACACAGTGGTCTCATTACATGAGATTAGGGGTCAGAGGAGGAGGAGCAGGTTTAGAGGGAAGATGAGAAGTTCAGACTGGGGAACGCTGAGTAGGAGAAGTCTGCGGAACAGGTAAGGGGCTATGTCCAGCCAAGAAATGCACATACAGTATATGGCTGTAAAACTAAAAAATAACAGGGCTGGAAATACACATATGGAAGCACACAGGTGACAACTAAAAACAAGAGAAGAGATTAGAGCACCCAAAGAAAGAGCCAAAAGGGAAGATCAAAAGGCCAAGAATGGAATCTTGAGGAACATCAGTTTTTAAGGGGCAGGAGACAGAGAAGAACTGGCTGGAGACCCACAAGGAGGTGGCGGGACGTGTTGCTATAGTGAACACCTGCCTTCTTCGGCTGCCCGGTATTCAACTCTCCATGAGTGAGAGGCTTCCCAGTTAGGGACAGCAAAGGGAGTCAGTCTCTCCCCTGCCTGCCCCTGGCATGAGAACCACGATCATGTGACTTAGGTTTGGCTAATCAAACACTCCTGCCCGGGGGTCTGATTCTAGAGCTAATCTGGCCAATACACAGGCCACTAGCCATCTGAGGCTACAGAGCACCTGAAAAGTGGCTAGTACAACTGAGATGTGCTGTAAATGTAAAAAACACATCAGATTTTGAAAACTTGGTATGAAAAAATAATGTAAAATATCCTGTTAATAACTTTTTTTAAGAGACAGGGTCTCTATGTTACCCAGGCTGGCCTCGAACTCCTGAGCAAGCAATCCTCCCACCTCAGCCTCCTGAGTAGCTATGCCCAGCTAATAATTCTTTTATATGGATTACACATTGAAATGTTAATATTATGGATAAGTTTGGTTTAATAAAATGTTATTAAAAATTCATCCCAGCAGTTGTTTTCACCTTTTTTAATGTGGCTAGTAGGAAACATAAAATGACACCTGTGTTGTGCATTATGTTTCCACTGGACATTGCTGTTCTGGAGCTACTGGGATAGTTTAACATTCCTTTACAGCAGTAGCAGCCAGCAGTGGGGTACCCAGGGGCCGTCCAGTGGGCGGTGCCCAGGGCAGCATCCTAACCACACTGTTCCGAGGGTGCAGGCCTGGCTGTGGTTCGTGCCGTGGCCCCTTCCCACTCACTTCCCAAGCCTCATTCCCCACTTTTCCATGTATTCTAAGAGCCACCACAAGTGTTCCGAGTCAGGTACAGAAGTAACAGTACCGAGAACTTTGGTTACAAGTACCGGAACACTAACTACAAATGACATTTAATTATGTCATTTAACAAGTGTTTGGTGATAGCCAATTCAGCATTTCATGCAGAACCTCAACAAAGTGATCAAGAACCCAGGCTATTCCTATCTTTCTGCCCTACTGCCTGGTTTATTGGCTTTTCATCCTTAAGCTTGCGGCCACATGGATTAAAGGTGGCTCTTACATCCTCCAGCATCACCTCATCACACAACCGGGTTCAAGGCAAGAACAGGCCTCCTCTTTTTTCCTGACGCGCCCCCCCCCCCACAACACATACACACACACACAGAGACATCCCCTTGCATGTGTTGGCCAGAACTGTGTGACATGGCCAGGCAACCCCTTGCCAGGGAGGCTGAGAATATGTAGATCTAGCAAAGGATTAGGAATACTGCCACCCAAACCAAATCAGTATTCTGTCAGCAAGGGAGAAGTGGAAGGCAACAGTGTCTGCCAACCTTCCAAAAAGAATCTTTTTTCCACGCGTTAGGATCAATTTCAAGAATCTCGAGCAGTGCTCAAATGAGGGTTCACAGAGTTCAGCGGAATTGTGTCCATGGAGTGGCTGAGGCAGGAAATCCATTCCAGTGAATTCGTAGGGGATATAGAGACACAGATGGGCCAGTGTAGCCTACTGTCAGAGGAAGGCAGCTAAGAAGTTACAGGAGATGGGTTCATAGTTAAAGAGGGCCACAGGGTCAAGGAATAGTCTAGTTTCATTTAGGATGTGCAGGTAAATGTGCAGGCAAATATCTGCACATAGGATGGGGGAAAGTGGTAAGAGCAAGGCAGAGGGTGACAATCTAGGAAGGAAACAAGATAATATTAATATATGAAGACCCCAGAAGCAATGAAAAGAGGTCGAGCCAGGAGCCCTGGCCCATGCCCACCCATCTGTGCCTACTCCCTGGCCCGGCCGACCCTCAGCCCCAGGAGCCATTCCTGCCTAGGTCCCCTAAAAGTCCCCCAAACTAGACCTTTCGTTCGGGGCTCATCCCCAGGAAGGAATGAGCAGTGACCCGGCTGAGGGTCTTCAGGCTGGGGCCCCAGCCCTGGGAGTGAACTCTCGAGCATTTGCTTTGCCTTTTAGGATTTTTTTAATTTTTGAAATTTTGGTTACTTTACTTTTAATTAACAAATCAAAATGTATATATTTATACAATTATATATATGTACAATTTTTCTTACTTGACTTGGACCAGAAACCTTTATGGTATTTTTTTAGGTCTTTATTTCTGTAATTCTTAATTTTCTGAAATCATACCTTCTCTTCTCTTCCTCAAAAGATTCCCTCCTTATTCTTAATTCCCAAATAAGCTATCTTACCTGACATTTTTTACTTATTAACTTACAACACATAGTGTTTAAAACATGTTATTTTCTCTTCTACTAAACCATGAGCACCTTGAGAACAAGAAGACAGTATGCCCCAACCTTACTAATCAACTGATGTATTATTTTATGTAGAATGCCAAAAGAAACTACCCAGAGGGGAAAAACACCAAATACAAACAAAAATCAATCATTTCCACAGAAGTGACTTTACCAGTACTTTATAATTTTTAAAATACATATTTTTTTCTTTATACTAAATAGATTACCTATACATATACTTAAGACCAGAATCAAAGAGAGTAGGATTATAGGTGGTGTTTCTTCTTCTTTTCTGCCTACCTATACTTCCTAAATTCTCTACAATTGACATTTATTACTTTGTAAGTTTTCTAAACATAATTTCAAAGGACAAAAAACATTTGTTACGGACCAAAGATTTTAAGTGAGGGAGAAAATAAAATGAAAGGGCTAACTTAAAATATGCTTTTAGATGCAAACCTACTTATTAGCCTTGACAAAAATAACATTTGTTTTTAATTTAGGAACAATAAACTCAAAAACAGATTAAAGGGCTTACAAGTGAAGGCCTAAAATTGGGTATAAATTATGTTTCTTTTGATAACAGTATAAACTTTTAGAAACACAAACCAGGATAGAAAATAAAGTTCACCAAAACCTACATGAACCCAACAGGACAGCTCCCAGCATCTAAAACTCATTAAAGAAATGAAAATAAATAAGAAAAGAGAAAAGGATATACTAACTCCTTGTATTTTTCAATTCAAGAGGTCAAGAGTGAAATACGACCTCAATATGTCAAGAAAATAGGAATTGTCTACTTCTGTGGTTTGGCATAAATATTTATGGAACTTTATGCTTCATAACCCTCCATGTTCTTACATTATGTTTTTATTCCTTAAAAATACAGAAGCAGAAGAAAAACTTTGAAAAGGTTCTCAGATAAAAAACAATCTAACTAACCGAAAGGGTACAAAGTCCCCAGCGGGGCTTTCTGACTTCTGTGGCGTAGCAATTTTGGTGTAGGAGAGAGGCTACAAAGCAACGCTTCTATTTCCTCCTGTGCCTTCCATTTGGTTTTCTATTAACTCTGATCTTTCTTAGATTTGAATTTAAGCTACAACAGAGTATTTCACTGCACAAGAACAAAAACATGTTGCAGTATTGTCCTTCTATGAAAAGAAATAAAGGTAATGTCATCGGTGGGTCTCTTGGTAAATTCATTCTGTAGAGTATTCTTTCCTCATGAATCTGAGGTTCAATATGAATCCATGACACAGGAATGGGGGCATTTTCATTAAACCCAAGAATGTTTTATATGTTAAAGTTCTATCAAGAAACAAGACAACTGAGGTTTTCCATAAAGACAAGACATGCCCTCCCCCATCTGTTACCAACATTAAAATGCAATGCTGGCCTCATTAGAATTAAACATACCAAATATATGATAAAACTTTGGATTAAAAATTTGATTAGATAATGATGCCGCTGACAAGATTTTTCTTTCTTTGACATAAATAAAAACTTTATTTATGCTGAATGTTTCCTTTTGGTATAATTAAAACACCAAGAGCCAGGCGCACACGCCTGCAGTTCCAGCTACTCAGGAGGCTAAAGTGAGTGAGAGGACCACTTCAGCCCATGAGTTCGAGGCCAGCCTGGGCAACACAACAAAATGCCCTCTCTAAAAAAAAAAAAAAGAAGAAAAAGAAAGAAGGAAAGAAAAAGAAAAACACCAAGCTGTAAAACTACAAATCATGAGACTATAATTTGAATGTGAAAAAATTACAGCATACTTTAGCCTCGCATTAGGTAAAATGAGTGGAGGGAGAGAGAGATGGACGCTGCCACAATCTCTGGTTCGTGCATTGCCCCAGCCAAGTTTCACATCTCCAACACATCATCGGCCAGCCTTCACAACCCCACTTTTGTTTTCCCACTCTGGAAATGCCCTTCAAAGTCACTGAGTATCACCAATAGTACCTTATATTCACATTATATCTTAAACTAAATGCAAACTAAAATGTAAATTACATTTCTAGAAAATGCAAACATTTGAAAAATTAAAATTATTTTGCATGTTTCCAAAAAAAAAAATTGTATCTTTTTCGCAACTATTTCAACAGAGTTCACAAAAACTTACCTGATCTAGGACTTTTCTCTAAGAAACTCAATCAACAACGTATAAACATTCCCTGATATTAGAAGCTAACCATGTCAGCATTTTATATGTAAATCAATTTGAAATTATAGAAGCTACTGAAGGTCAGAGAGCTACTTGGCTCAGGAAGCATGAGTGAAACCCAAATCTTTTGATTATCATCTGTAGAATTATTCTTCAGTAAAGGTATATCATATGTACACTCATTTAATGAACTTAAAGGTTCAAGGTTTAATTTCAGCTAATTCTTCATGCTTCAACAGGCAACTGTATAATAAATTCAATAGAAACCTAACAATATGCCAAATAGAGCCAATCAAATCCCAACCATATTCAAAGCAAAAACTACTTTGGACTTTGCAGAGCAAACTCAATGTGGCAAATTATTAAGAGGAGGAGCAGGGAGACACCTCATGACATTCTGAAGATTTTTGAAATGCAGTTTACTTGCTTGTATTTTATTCCACATTCTCTTTGTAATTCCCAAAATTCTCTTTAGAAAGCAGGTTTCCAAATAAGAATACCTAACATATCTTTCCATGCCACCACTTAAAAATCAAAAACCTCTGCAATAGTTCATTTGTGTGTCAAGTCTGCCATCTTCTGGTTACAAATGGAATTACAGCTGCTGACGAAATAAACCGAACAACAATTTATTACATAAATCCTAATTTACACTCCTTTAGAGTTTAAATTTTACCCACTTATAGATTTTACAGATTTCTACCAATATAAAAATCTGAAAATGCAGGAGGTTGCAATGGTAACTGTATTAATTTCCTACTGCTGCTATAACAACTACCATATACTTACTGGCTTAAAACACCTCAAAGGTGTTAAAATTCTGGAGGTATGAATTCCAAAATGGGTCTTACTGAGGTAAAATCAAGGTGTCAGTCAGGCAGCATGCCTTCTGGAGGCTCTAAGGGAGCCTCAATTTCTTTTTCTCTAGAACTTACCTGCATTCTTTGGTTGGTGGTCCCTTTCTCCATCTTCAAGCCAGCAGCACAGCATCTTCAAATCTCTCTCTGACCCTCCTGCTTCTCTCTTATAAGGACTCTGTGATTAGACTGGGCCCACCTGGATGATCCAGAAAACTCTTCCCACCTCAAGGTCTTATAACTTAATCACATCTGCCAAGTCCCCTTTACCATGTAAGGTAACACACTCACAGGTTTCTGGCAGTAGGACATCTTTAGGGGACCATTATTTTGCCCAGCAAATTTTAGAATGTTACCTTTTCTTATTTTAAGAAACCCAGAATGATTTGAATTCTTAGTATTACATAAGCAATACACTTCTCATCTCCACTTCTGCCATTTTAAAAATAACACATAACATATAATAACATAAAATAACATAAATAATAAATAATAACATAAAAAGAAAAAGACAGAGGTATTCCTGTAAATATACAGAGAAACATTTGTCTATTCATTTTGCAGTGGTGTTTTATTGTCCATAGGAGCTGAGAAACCTTGAGCAAGTCACTAAACTTCTTTGAATTTCAATTTCTTCAACTTCTGAACTGACAACCCTCCCAAAACTATAAAATTCTAAAAATGTGCCACATACAGCAATTTGTGTGAAATGGGACTAGAACCAACATTTATTGAACACTCCGCATGTTGGATGGTAGGCTGAGCACTTTATAAGAGTTATCATTTCATCCTTGTAACGACTGTGAGTAGGGTAGCATTAACCCTGTTTTTCAAAATGAGAAAAAAAGCAGCTCAGTGAGGTCACATAAACGGCCTATAGACATACAACAAATATGTCACAAGTCACAATTCTGACCTAAATCTGTGTCACTTGACAGTCCATGATCCATACCATGCTGCCTCCTTACAGGGGTCCTCAAAATAGTCTCTAGTTATTTAATAAATGTATCCAACTTATTTATACACTCCTCAAAAATTGGGATCAAAATTTCTTATTCTGGGTCTCTTAGCATCTATCATAGCGTTAGATACACAACAAACACTCAAATATTGAAAAGCACACAATCACAAATCAGAACAAACTTGTGACAGTGGCATTTAATTCACTATAGGACTTTTAAGGCAATATTTTTAAAAAGAAAGGTCTGTCACTGACCAAGTTCACATTCACAAAGAAGTGGCTAATCCTAACTTCCTTCAGTACTTTGTTCCTTTGAAAGACATATTCAGTTTTCCCATTTAATAATGTAGTGGCAATAACTGACCCAATTATACTCTTGTGGCTTAAAATGGTTTCTTCAACTTCATCATCCTATATGAAAATCACATTGTTTCTATAAAGCTGAACTTAATTTAATTGTGTGCTATAAAATGATACTGCTCTTAAATAAAAAGCCAACACAGAGCTGCCCTTCCCTCTTGTCCACTAACTAAATAATATAATCAATGAAATACACTCTCCTAGATCATGAATCAATACCATCTGAACTAACACAGCATACTATATTAGGAAAAGAAAAGAAAGTCCAAAAAACAAAGAACAATCTGAAATGTGTCAGAAAAGGAAGTCACCCAGAGACTGGGGGCAGGTGGAGTAAGCCGTTCCTCTGTAAGGGCCTCCCTAAGAAATCTCTTCAGCAAACTCACACGTGTACTATAAATGCACAACGACAAGCAGGGTCATCACCACACACAGATAATGCCAAGCCTGTCCTGTCCTGTCCCTCTCCCACCTTCCTCTTCTTCCCTTCTCTGCATGTGAGCTCAGCCTCAGACGGCGGGCACTGCTGGAAAGATGGATGTGCTCAGTGAACTTAGCTCAGTAGACTCTGTTGGAGAATTCAAGCAAGTGTACAACACTCAGACACGACAAACTAACAAAGGCATCCATGATGAAAAATGCCCTGAAGGAATGTCGCCGGAAGGGCTTCCAAAAGAACTACCATCTTTAGGCTCTACCTCTTTAACATCTCATGAACTCACTTTCTCCTTCTGCATCCCTCTGCCCTGGCCTGGTGATCTCTCCTGGGGATTACTGTAATAGTCTCCTCACCCCCACACAGCTGCCAGACAACCTTCTTAATATCACACGTCTCATCAAAGTTGTTCCTCTGCTCAGCCCTTGAAAGGATAAAGGCCAAACTCCTTACCATGGCAGACAAGACCCTGTGGCTCCCAGCCCCGGCCTCACCCCAGGATGACCCACCCTGTCACACCATGCTCCAACCATCCGGAACTTGAAAGTGTTTAACAAGGGCTTTTCAGAACTCCAATACCCCTCCTAGCACCCACCCACCTAACCATCATATTCTAAAATGCAATGTAATAAAACTGTACTATAACTGGGATTCCTGCTAAACAAATAGATTTTAGCTGCTCTTGCCACAAAAATTAAAAAATGAGTAACTATGTGAGATGATGGATATGCCAACTTGATTCACCATAGTAGCCATTTTACTGTCAATAAGTATCCCATAACATCATTTGTACACCCTAAATATACACAATTTTTTTAATTAATTAAATTAAATGCCGCTCAAAGATTTCCTATTCGATGAAGCCTTTCCTGAATCAACAACCATCCACCCAGCCCAATCCAGAGAAAATCTACCATTCCTTCCCTTCTGACTCTCACTCTAGCTTGCAGGAATGCTCCTCTACTCACGACGGGGTTATATCCCAGTAAACCCACTGTAAGTTGGAAATGCATTTAATACACATCTAACCTACTGGACATGATAGCTTAGCCTAGCCCACCTTAAACACGCTCAGAACACTTACATTAGCGTTGCTGACTAGGCGCTGCACCGCCCAGCATCATGACAGAGTACCTTACAGCATATCACTAGCCCGGGAAAACATCAAAATTCAAAACTCAAGGTACGGTTTCCACTCAACGCGTATCACTCTTACACCACCGTAAAGGTGTAAGTCAAACCATCATAAGTCAGGGACCACCTATGGTTCCTTTTCTTGAAATGCCTGTAAAACTTTAGTGTGCTTACGTGTCCATCTCCATTTCTAGACAGCAAGCCTCTAAAAGGCAGTGTCTCATCTTGTCATTTTATCCTCAATGCCTAGAACACATTAAGAACTTGAGATCTAAAACCACACTGCCAGGTAAGGACAACAAAAGCAGTAGAGGAAACCAGGATGAGCTGAACAAAAGCAGCCAATAAAAAAGGAATCAAAAATGTCCAAGTGAGAAAAGGGCGTAAAAAGAAAAGTAATGGGAAACAGGCTACTTTTTATATAGTTGAGATTATTTTTGTATAATTCTTAATGGTTTAGAGTTCCTAAGAAGGACTTTAAAAGTCTGCCTGCTTTATGTATTTAATGCCCTAAAGTGAAAAAAGGCTCCCAGGCACACCAAAAGTAAACAGACAGGAAAACACGGTACAAGGTCCTCGTATCACATGCCTGGGCTTCGATGCCTCGAAAAGAGAAGGGCTTGTCTAAGTGTGGTCAGGTGTCTGACAGCTCTGTTTCAGTTTCTAACTGTACGACAAATTTCCCAGTAATTTGTAAATACCCACACACTTCTGCCTCCTTTCATCTTCATATACAAGCAATTTCCACCTGCAGCATCACTGTGAGCTCCTTCTGATCTAAGAACTACACTTCACCAGTGCCCTGGGGCAGCCATCTTATTTTCTGCTCAACCTATCCCCCACGACTCAACTACACAACTGTGCGTGTATTTAGAAGATACTGCAATTGCAAATGAGTTAATCTTTATTAACTTATGGATGTTTCAAAATATATCATGATTAATTTAAAAGATAAAACACATTCCAAAAGTTGTCATCCTTTCTTCTACCACCTTGCTCAGTGGTTCTTCTTAAAAAAGGCCAATGAAGATCATGAGGGACACTACATATTCATTTTAAAACATGACATTAAAAGTATAAACAAAATAGCTTAAACCCTCACTAGGGAAAACACAATGATAAGTAACACGTGCACTGTGCTCTGTAGCTGACAAACCCTTTGCAGCATCAATGTGTCTGATCCTAACAAGACCCTTAAATGCACTGTCGTACAAGCTAGGCCCAAAGACCTTGGTAGTTACTACAGGAGCTAAACCATAACACAAGTTGTCTTCACCTACAAGGCTCTCCAACAGCATGGGCCTTGGAGAAAATGTCAGTGAGGTTACAACGCTCACTCTAACTTCAATAAAATCCACATGTCTGAGTTTACTGTTACCCTCTAAAATAAAAAGTTTATTAAACTAGGCTTTTTAGTAGGTCTAAACTATGTCATTCTGAGAACAAAAGGAATGACACGTTTGATCTGCACGTGGTAGTGCTAGTGCTTTGCACCTACTAAAACATTCTTATGTAGGGGACTGCTGAGCCAATTCAGTGAAAGTATTAATATTTACTACTAGGGTGTAAATTAAGATTTTTTTATAAGCCTAGATGAGTGGTACTTAAATATCAGTGAGTTGCAGAATCATCCAGAAATCGTATTTAAAATACAGGGCCCCTGATGTCAAATCTAAAAATCTTCATTTGTAACTAGCTGCCCAAGCAATTGATTCTAAAGTAGGTGGGTGTTCCTTGGGCCATACTGGGAGAAGTACTGTCAGATGCCGCCAGAGAAGCATTTACAAAACATGATATATTTCCGAGCTTTCTCAATCTCAAGTGAGAACAAGATTGAAAAGGAGAATCTACCAGCACCTATGTGTGTGAGGACATCTACACGTCACCCAAGCACACACACTAAATTCACAGTGGCTGCTTTTAGCTGCAAAGAAATTGTGATGTTCTTTCTCTGACAACATAAACCAGGCCAAAAGTAGGATAAGACACAACAAAAGTCAAATCGTAAAACCTTTAAAAAAAAAAAAAAAATCACTAACACGACGTTACGGCATCTGCAGTATTAAAGCAAACCTGCCCCAACCTTTGATCTAATTACAGATTCTACTTCTCACAGAGCTTTTTCTGTGTGTGATGAAAACTGAGCTGTAAAATAATTGAGGTAGGGATTTAGAGATTTGGCACAGCAAACTTCCTAATAAAAATGGCACAAATGGGACTCTTCTTGCTGTTGTCACATATTAAATCTTCTTTGATCGATTTTACTGTATTCCAAATTGCAAACATAAGGTAGAAGGTTGTGATTATAGTTTTATTGATTCATCATTAAGTTTTAATCAAGTTGCTGCTACAGGGAATGGTTATTATTTTGGCAGTATTCTTTTGTTTCTAAATTTCTTTCATAGTCACTACAACAAAGTAAGCATGTATATATTCAATACCAACAAAATCTTATTGTTTATAAGGAATCAGTTTGCAACATAATCTTATATCAAAGCAAATATGTTACAGAATAATGACTGCACTAAACTATTTCTTACCATCTCTAGGTTACTATACCTTTCTGTCCATTGACAGCTATAAATGTTTTTGTTTCCTATTCCTTTTTATTTCATATATAAAAATTTATTTCCTCTAAATTCACCTGTTTCTTCTCTTATTTTTAGCAACTACGCTTACACGAATCTGAAACCAAAAGTTTATGTTCTAAGAAACTGAAACAAGTTACTAAAACAGAAAAGGAATAATATGTATATTTCTCAAGCATTTGTTGATAAAATTGATACTAAATGGCTTCTGGAAGTTTTTAAAGAAAGTTCAAAGATTATTAGAGCATCAGAACAAGTATTTCCAGAAACTTCATAAATTTGGCAAACTTTTCAGCATATTAAACCGTTAACTGAACTTAAAATCAACTAAAAGCCAACATCAAGAAATGTTTCATGTGTGAAATCCTCAATCTATGTGCCCGCTGCCGATCAATTGTCCTTTTAAGGTCCTCCAGGACTCACAGAAACTGTAAACAAGCATTTGACATTAGGCTTTACCACCTCAGGGACCATGCAACCCCCAAGAGACATAATAAGGATAAGAATGTCCTAGAACTGTGCATCTCCAGTCTTATGGATACTTGTTTCCCAATTCTAAAGTCTACCTACCCCACCTCCCATGCCCAACAGTCCACATACAGAATATTATGACATTAAAAAGGCTCCAATTTTTAAAAAATATTAGTTATAGATATTAGAAGCATTAGAATACATAGTATTTTCTACAAACGAAAAGATGCATCCTGAACATGAAGAATCTAACAGGTACTACTTCCTCTACCTTATTATATCACTTTATATTTTCTTGGTAAGTCTAAGAGGCAGAAAGTTTATAAATTGAAAAAACCAAGCCCTTCAACATGGCAAAGTAGCTTTCAGGCAAAGACGGCCCCATGTGAAGTGAAGTAAGTGGCCAAATTCTTTATTGCTGCTTGCTCTCAGGAACATATTAAAAAACGTAAACTTGTTTAGCCAATCAATGGATGTTAAAAAAAGAAAAAAGAGAGAGAGAGAAATGTAAACCAAATACTGAATTTATAAAAGTATATTCAAATCTAATCAACGCAACATGCAATTATAAAATAAAAAGAGGCAAAGGCAGTCAGTCTGTCACAAGCACAGAATTTTCACAACCCAAGACAGGCAAACCTTCACAAACAATGTCATTCTTTTGAGTATGTATACTCAAAAATAACTGCATGTAATGAGGCTCTAATGTCAGAGCATAATCGCCAAAAATAATTTAAACCCAGCACAAGATGTTAAAAGATTTTTTTGTAATTTCAGCATAAATTGCTTTTCAAGTACAGTTTAGCTAGGCTCAGTGGCTCATGCCTATAATCCCAGCACTTTTGGAGGCCAAGGCAGGAGGATTGCCTGAGGCCAAGAGTTCAAGATCAGCCTAGGCAAAACAGTGAGACCCTGTCTCTACAAAAAATAATTAGTATGCCTGTAGTCCTAGCTACTCAGGAGGCTGAGGCAGGAAGACTGCTTGAGCCCAGGAGTTCAAGGTTACAGTGAGCTATGATCATGCCACTGCACTCCAGCCTGGGCAACAGAACAAGACTGTCTCTAATTAAAAAAAAAAAAAAAAATTCAAATAAAAGTAAAAATTAATTAAAAACCTCCAATAAATAAATAAGTAGTAAGGTGAAATTTAAGCAAATTTTCAGGTAGAATTCTAGCAATGGAGAAACCGTATGCAGAATGTCCACATACTTCTTTTACTGGAGAGACAGCCATAGGTTTCATTAGATTCCTAAAGGGGTCTACAGCTTATAAAAGGAACTACTACTTTGTTATTTGCCATTCAAAAAGTACTATATTGCTAGTCCCATCATTTTTATAACCTCAGTAAATTGTGAAGCATTTTTGTTTTAGAATCCAGAGTTAACATGTGCTCTGCAAAACCATTTTTAAACCAATATCAAAAGGAAGTTTTATTTAAAAACAAAAAAGAAGAAAACCTCAGTGTATAATATTGCTCAAGCTAATTTCTTTTGACATTCTCTTCAAGGAACCACACAACTGATTTCTTAGATCAAGATATTGAAGTAAAGGAAAGGAGAAGGGAGGGGAGGTGAGGGGAGGGGAGGATTTTGTATATAGAAAATCCTAAGGAATAAACTAAAAAATTTTAGAACTAATTAATGAGCTCTGCAAGGTTGCAGGATATAAGATCAAAATACAAAAATCAATCTACTTCTATACAGTAGTAATGAACTAAAAATGAAATTAAGAAAAAAATTCCATTTACAACAGCATCAAAAATAATAAATTACTTAGGAGTAATTTAACGAAAGAAGTGTAAAACTTATATTCTGAAAACTACAAAACATTGTTGAAAGAAATTAAAGACCTAAATAAATAGAAAGACATAATATGTCATGGATTGGAATGTTTAATATTGTTAAGATGGCAATATTGCCCCAAAATTTATTTACAAATTCAACATAATCCCTAGCAGAATTTCAGTTGCCTTGTTTGCAGAAGTGGACAGCTGATCCTAAAATTCACATGGAAGTGCAAGGGACCCAGAATAGTCAAAACAATCTTGAAAAAGAAGAACAAAGTTGGAGAACTCACACTGATTTCAATACTTACTACAAAGCTACAGTAAGCATGAGCACATGGTACTGCATAAGGACAGACATAGAGATCAATGGAATAGTACTGAGAGTGCAGAAATAAACCCTCACATATACAGTCAACTGGTTTCTGACAAGGGTGTCAAGGCATTTAATAGGGGAAAGAATAATCTTTTCAATAAATGGCAATGCAAACGAATGAATTTAGACCACTACCTCACACCATATATAAAAATTAACTGAAAATGGAACAAAGACCTAAATGAAAGAGTTAAAACTACAAAACTCTTATAAGAAAAAAGAAGTGTATATCTTCACGACCTTGGACTATGCAATAAATTCTTAGATATGACACCAAAGCACAAGCAACAAAAGACAAAATAAATTAAACCTCATCAAAATTAAAAACTTACGGTTCAGAGCACACTATTAAGAAAGTGAAAGGAAAATGCACCAAAGGGGAGAAAAATTTTGCAATTAATGTGTCTGATAAAGGACTTGAATCTAGCATATATAAAGAAGTCCCACATAAAAACTCAATAACAGAAAGACAAATAATGCAATTTAAAAAGAAGCAAAGGATCTGAATAAATATTTCTCCAAAGAAAATACGCAAATGACCAATAAACACAGGAAAAGAGACTCAAATCAGCTATCAGGAAAATGCAAATCAAATCCACAATAAGATACCAATGAACAGCTACTACTAGACAGTTATAATTAAAAAGACAGACAAGAACAAGTGGTAAGGAGGATGTGGAGAAACTGGAACCCTTATATATTGCGGGTGGAATGTAAAATAGTGGAGCCACTTTGTGAAACAGTCTGGCCAGTTCCTCAAAAAGTTAAACATAAAGTTACCATATAAGCAGCAATTCTACTCCTAGGAATATAACCAAGACAAGTAAAAACATATGTCCACACAAAAACATATATACAATATTCATACCAGCATTAGTCATAATACCCAAAAAGTAGAAACCACCCAAATATCCATCAACTGATGAATGGATATACCACAAGTATGTGAATTATATCTTAATAAAACTGTTATTTTTCTTTAATTATCTTCTTAAAGTTAATATTTACTTTTACTTTTTTGTTAAGATCTCTCTTTTCCTTACCTCCAATTCACTATATTCTCAAGCAAAGAATATTAGGTTACTAAACAATTTGTGTAATAAATTCTCATCCTAATTTTTTACAGGGAAGAAGTGCATAGAAAACCAAACCACTATATATCACAATTTTTTTTTACATAAATGTTACAAAGGCTGATTTGTTTTCCAAGTTTTCTAACATAATCACACCATTACTTTCTAATCAGAAAAAAAAAATGTCCTTTGATAAAAGGTTTACAAACTAAGACCTTTTTCTTCACTGTGTTGTCCATTCCTACTATGTCCATCACAAGACTGGGGATTTAATAAGACCACATAAATACTGGACTGTGTGATTTGAAAATAACGCTAGCAAGGAATAGACAACTTCTAGATAGATATACAAAAATGTTAATAGAGGTTGTCCCTTAGTTTTGGGCAGAAAGGGCAGGGAGAAAGGTCATTTAATGACTGGAGTGGGGGAACTTTTATCTGTACTATACACTTCTCTTCATTAGTTTGGGTTGTTTTTTTTTAAATCATAACTATGTATTCTTTTTTGGTTTAAAATATTTTATTACTTACATTATTATTTCTTCTTTGATGAATTATTTACAAAAGAAAAAGTTCATTTTTTAAACACATGGTAGCGACAGACTGGCTCTCTTTTTGTCATTGTTTCCAATTTTACTTCACTATAATCAAACACCAAATAATCTGTATGACATTGTCTCTACAGTATTCATTGACACTTGCCTTGCGGACTACTGGGTTATCCATTTTTATTAAAGTTCCAATTATGCTTGGAAAAAATATACCTTCTTTAACTGTTGGATGCAGAGTTCTACACATATCCATTAGACCAGCAATCCAACCTTTTTGGCACCAGGGATGGGTTTCATGGAAGATAATATTTCCACAGACTGGGTTGGGGGGAGGGGGTGGGATGATTCAAGCACATTACATTTATTGTGCACTTTATTTCTATTATTATTACATTGTAATATATAATGAAATAATTATACAACTCACCATGCAGAATCAGCGGGAGCCCTGAGCTTGTTTTCCTGCAACTAATGCCCCCGCTGATCTGACAGGAGGCAGAGCTCAGGCTGTGATGAGAGCGATGGGGAGTGGCTGTAAATACTAATGAAGCTTCGCTCACTCTCCCTCAGCTCACTTTCACTCTCCCTCACTTTCACTCTGCTGCCGCTCACCTCCTGCTGTGCGGCCCTGTACCTAACAGGCCATGGACAAGCACCAGTCTGTGGCCCAGGGCTTGGGGACCATAGCATTAGACCAATCTTGCTACTGTGTAGTTCAAACCTTCTATGGCCTTTTTAAGTGTATGCCTGCCTGGTCTTAATGCTCTGAGAGAGAGTTGTGAATATCTCCAACTAAGACTATAGTTTTGTTCTTTTCTCCTTATAAGCCTGTCAGTTTTTGCTTTATATGTTTTGAGACTATGTTATTCAATATAGGTTCAGGCTTGTTACATCTCCCAAAAGAACTATTCCTTTATCATTATGCACTGATCTTTTTATTTTTTGCCTAAAGTCTTTTTTGTCCAATATTAACATTATTCCACCAGCTCTATTTCAGTTAGTATTTCTCTATAGGGTTTCATCAGAGAAGCAAAACTCCTATGAGTGATAAGAATCAAGATTATGGAGATTTGACCAGCAATTATGAGAGCTACGCAGTTTATGTAGAACTGTTGTTTCTGCAACAAGTTTTAGGACAGAAATCAAAGGGCAGGCAATAGGGAAGGAAAAACGAATGTGAAGTGGAGAAGAGCAAAGACAAACTAGAATTCATACTTATTTCTCACCAACCTGTGAGAGAGAAACTGTAGTATAAGCTGGCACCCATCACCACAAAGCCTATATACCTGACGTAGAATTTGAAGAGGCTGAAGGAGAGGATCCAGTGGGAGCTGGAGAGGTGTAAGCCAGAGGCCAACACAGCGAGCCAGCAGAGATCAGTGACAGGGTGTGTGAGCTATGACAGTGCTTGACCCTACACCAACCTCCTGAGCATAAACACAACTGCTGCTTCACTTGCACTTTTCAAATTGTGTGAAAATTTCTCTTGTGGCTGATGGAACCTGAAACTATCCTCGAAAGGGAATTCTGGGAAAAGTAGTTTCAGCTCAGTTATGCTGACACGATATACAAAGCCATCACAATTTGTACGGATATCCTCTTCCACCTCTTTAATTTTATTCTTTCTGTATAATTATGTTTTATATCTGTCTCTTGTAAATAGCACATGGCTAGATTTTTTTTCCATCCTAAGGCTCCATCTTGTAACTGTCACGTCTAATCCATTTAAATTTATTGGGATTTATGACTTTCATAATCTAAAAAATTATTTTTTAAAAATGAAATGAAGTAACATCTGAACTGAAAATATATGCATGATTTGCATATCTGAAGTATTTTATACATACAACTTGTTACTTACCACTTCTCCAGCAGAGGCGGCCAACATATGCTTCACAGGCATCAAATATGAAGATGAATCCGTACACAGAAACCATTTCACATATTCATAGGTGATGAAAAATGCAGCAGCTGAAATTTAAAACAAGCCAGTCTTTCACAAAGTTTAAATATATATTCAAACCGTTAAGAAGTGTTTCTCATAAAAGTATGACAATAATTATTAAATTATCATGTAACAGATCAAGACAACAGTTAAGCACACAGCTTTTCTTCCACCCTCACTCTTTCAGAATTTACTGAGGCCATGTTATATGTCCGCTCCTGGACTTACAAAAGTGCAGAAAATATAAAGCCTACCCTGAGGGAGCCTTAACAGCTCACCTAGCATTTCCCATGTTGAATTGACAAATTAACATTTTTTAAGTCAACTTCAGAAAAGGATATGGGTTTCTGTGATTCAAAATATCATTACATATGGTCATAAAACAATCAGCTACACTGATTTATTGACAGGTTAAAATTGCAAACATATACCTTAACTTAGATAAAATGTCTATTCTATGATGTTTTATTGGTTACTCAAAATAAGCATGGCTACTTTTTACAACATCAATTCACCTTTACATCAAGGAAACAATCAACCATTTAATTAAAACTGGAAGTCAAAATCTCTAAAAAGCTACCCCTATCACCATGAAGTAATCACAGTTGCACAGGAGGGTTTTAAAACTTGCTATGTAATGTTAATTAAAAGATGTTTATCAGTTCCATAAAAGATAAGGCACAAAAGATAAAGGAATGACAAATTCATTTCCTGAAGAACATTTGAACATGTCACAGTAAAGTCTGAAACACTCAGGAAAACAGCTTGATAGTGAAAATCAGTTCTCCAAAGTCAACAAGCTTGTAAAGGATCCTCGGGCTGCCAACAAATCTACACCAGGCCAAATGAGTAGGCACATTATCCACAGATGAGTAAGGACCAGCTCAAGCAGTTTTATACAGTTAACCCAGGTCTATTCCCACTTGTGGTTCTTCATATGGCTTTTCCCACTTTGGCCTACTCGCTAAATGTGCAGCCATAATATCTCTATATAGCA
The DNA here is from genome assembly GCA_023783475.1 of Daubentonia madagascariensis. Classification (NCBI taxonomy): domain Eukaryota; kingdom Metazoa; phylum Chordata; class Mammalia; order Primates; family Daubentoniidae; genus Daubentonia; species Daubentonia madagascariensis. The sequence goes on along the minus strand of JAKFHU010001953.1, from coordinate 40,222,715 downwards.
TTCAGCTCTAAGTTCTGCCACTACACATCCACCTCCTCCACCTCCACACCACCCCCTCCAGGATAAATGGAGAAAGACAGGGCTCAAACTTCCTTCATTTCATGGTTAACCCCCTCAACCTCATCTGACTTTACGGCTACTTTTGTGATGTACAAAGACCTTTAAAAATGTAAGTTTCAAACCTCCCCCTGACCCCTAGGTGGCATCCAAGAAGGTCTCTACATAATTGGAAATGTTGGCACAGTAAGGTTCCAAGTGAGGGTCTGAGCAAGTTAAAGCAAAGAAGAGGTTCTGGGCTATCTGATACTTACAGTCTCTTCTAGCATTTAAAAAACAAAACAAACAAAAAACCCTATGCCTTCTTGACGTTCCCTTCTAAACAGAGAGTAAGGTTCCTAAATGTGGGTCTCTTTTACTCTTCAATCCCCTCCAGCCCAATCCCTCACCCCTACAGAACACATTCACAAAAAATTCTATACCCTACACACTACGATTAATATTACACCTACCCACAATAATCCTTATGCACAATATGTATGAGAAAAAGATATTTAGAACAATGAGTCTAAATGAAGGAGACACCACAAAAACTGGTGACCAAAAGACAGGGACTTAGTGACATACTCCTTTGCAATTCCTTAGTTCAGAGATTCTCAAACCTGTCTGCATAGCAGAATCACCTTGGGATTTTTTTTTAAAAGTGCCAACACCCAGGCTACATCTCAGCCCAATTAAATCACAATCTCTGGTGAGTGGGCCACAGGGATCAGTACAGTTGACCCTTGAACAACATGGGTTTGAACTGTGTGGGCCCACTTGTACTCAGGTTTTTTTCAATAAATATGTTGAAAATTTTTTTTGAGATTTGCAACAATTTGAAAAAACTCAAAGATGAACTATGTAGCCTAGAAATGTTGTAAAAATTAATTTTAAAAGTATGTCATGAATGCGTTAAATACACGTAGATACTAGTCTATGTTATTATTTACTACCATAAAATATACAAATTATAAAAAGTTAAAATTTATCAAAACTTACCCAAACAGCACATAACACCACTAACAGTCCAGAGAAATGTAAACAAAGGTAGAAATGCAGTATTACACAACTGCATAAAATTAACTGTAGTACACATTATACTACTATAATAATTTCATAACCATCTCCCGTTGCTACTGCAGTGAGCTCAAGTGTTGCAAGTATCCACTTAGAACACCTTGTACCACTGATCATCTCCACGTGAAGTATGTCTCCGCAGTAAACTGAGTATCATAGTACAAAGGGACCTCTCATAGTTCTCACAGATTTTTCACAATGTTAGTGCAATACCATAAACTTTGAATAACACCATGGGACCCCTACGAAATGCCACTAGTGATGCTGGAAGTGTTCCCAAAAAAGAACAAAAAGATGACATTACAAAAAAATTGCTTGATTATGTACCATAGATTGAGGTCTGCAGCTGCAGTTGCCCAACATTTCAAGATAAATGAATCCAGGGTAAAGACCATTGTAAAAAAAAAAAAAGAAAAAAAAAGAAAATTCATGAAGCCGTCAGTGCAGCTATGCCAGCAGTGTGAAAACCTTGCACTTTTCGTGAAACACCTTTTTATCTCATATTGAAAATGCAGCTTTTATGTGAGTGCAGGACTGCTATAAGACAAGAGAGGCATACCTATAGACTCTAATATGATTTGAAAAAAAAGCAAAGTCATTATATGACAACTCAAAGCAAAAGGAAGGTGAAGGATCTAAAGCTGGAGAATTTAATGCCTGCAAAGGATGGTTTGGTAATTTGAGAAAGATGTTCTGCTTTTTAAAAAGTCAAGATAACAGGAGAAGCAGCTTCTGCTGATCAAGAGACAGCAGACGAGTTCCCAGATGCCATTAAGAAAATCATTGAGGAGAAAGGATATCTGCCTGAACAGGTTTTTAATGCAGGCAAAAATGCCCTATTCTGGGAAAAAAGTGCCACAAAGGATATTTATTAATAAGGAGAAGCAAGCACCAGGATTTAAGGCAGGAAGGGAGAGGTAAATTTTGTGCAAATGCAGCTGGGTTTATGATCAGGACCGCCCTTATCTATAAAGCTGTTAACTCCCAAGCCTTGAAAGGAAAAGATAAACACCCCACCAGTCTTTCTGGTTGCACAACAAGGAGGCCTAAACAAGAAGAACCCTTTTTCTGGATTGGTTCCATCGATGCTTTTTCCCTGAAGTAAGTACCTTGCCAGTAACGGACTGCCTTTTAAAGATCTTTGGATATTAGACAATGCCCTTGGCCACCCAAAACCCCATGAGTTTAATACCGAGGATGTCAAAGTCCTCTACTTGCCCCCAAACACAAGCTCTCTAATTCAGCCTCTAGATCAGGGGGTCATAAGAACCTCTAAGGGTCATTACACAGAGTACTCTATGGAAAGGATTGTCAACGCTATGGAAGAAAACCCCAATAAAGAGAATATCATGAAAGCCTGGAAGGATTACACCATTGAAAATGTCACTGTTGTTGAAAAAGCAGTAAAAGCCATTGAGCCCAAAACAGTAACTTCCTGCTGGAGAAAACTGCGTCCAGGTATTGTGCATGACTTCACAGGGTTTACGACAGAGCCAGTCAAGGCAATCATGGAAGAGACTGTGGATGTGGCAAAAAGCGGGCGGGGGGGCGGTGTGCAAGGGTTTCAAGATACGGGTCTTCGAGAATTCAAGAGCTAAGAGACACCACAACAGAGGCATTAACAGAAGACAACTGATGGAGACAAGTTTTTCCCAACCAGGGCCGGACGATGAGGAAGAGGATGTAGAAAAAGCAGTGCCAGAAAACAAACTGACATCAAACAATGTGGCAGAAAGGTTCCCATTATTCAAGACTGCTTCTAACTTCTCTTACGACAAGGACCCTTCTATGATATGGGCACTGAACCTCAAGCAAATGGTGGCAGGATTGGTACTGTACAGAAACATTTTCAGAGAAATGAAAAAGCAAAAAAGTCAGAAACTACCATGTACGCCCATGAGGTTATACCCAGTGTGCCTGCCTCTCCTCCCACCTCCTCCACCACCCGAGACAATAAGACCAACCCCTCCTCTTCCTCCTCAGTCTACCCATTGTCAAGACAACAGGGATGAAGACCTTTATGATGATCCACTTCCACTTAATGAATAGTAAATATATTTCCTCTTCCTTATAATTTTCTTTATAACATTGTCTTTTCTAGCTTACTTGATTTTAAGAGCACAGTATATAATACATATAACATACAAAATATGTGTTAACTATTTATGCCATTGGTAACGCTTCTGGTCAACACTAGGCTATTAGTAGTTAATTTTGGGGGAGTCAAAAATTACACATGGATTTTCAATCGCACAAGGGGTCAGTCCCCAGAGTGATTCCAATGTGGACAAATGTGGGAACCCATACCCCTCTCCCACACTTAGAACTATGCTGGGCATGGACTGGATACTCAATAGCAACTTGTTACAATCAATTACTCAAAGTATTAAGACATACCAAAGTTCAAGGATAACCCCAAAACAGTTTGCTGTTCTAATGACTCCTGGAGAAGAAGAAGGAAAGAAAAACAAAAGGATGGAAACACTATTTTTCTCTTTGCACTACAAATCTTTATGTGAAAGCTGTGCTCACAGATTGAGCATTTAAATGTTAGGATGACATAAGAGAAAGAATTTCTCATGAGTTATCCTGAGAAAAAAGAAAGCATACCCAAGAATTTAAGACTCTTCTAGAGCAGTGGTTTTGTTAGGTAGATAGTTAGGATCTCTGGCTCTCCTTGGGACAAGGGTTCCCTGTTTGGGTGCTGTTTTGAGCAGTTGCTCCACCTGGGAAGGATAAGGGCGGGCACTCCATTTTGGTGCTGCCCCACCCTTAAATCTATCCAGAGCAATGGCTACACCTGGGGAAGGAGGGAAGGCTTTATCAATCTAGAAATTCCCCAGCCCAGGCATAATAAGAGTTAGAAAGTGACCTAGAGTAACCTAAGGGTAATTAATATGCCATTAGATTGAATCTGCATTGTGGCTCACCCCCCCAGGTGGGCTTTCTTAGAGGGAGCTCACATATACGCAGATGGAATTTTGAGGACACCTGTTGATCATTTAATAACATCCCACAGCTCCCGAGAGCCCTCCTCCAGACTGGGCTAATAAAAGGAAACTGAAAAGTGAGTTGGTCTGTCTCTCTCCACTTGCTGAGGCAGACCCATTTTATCCTACAGTAAAGAGCTGCTCTTGCGAAACTGCTCCCTGCCTGAGGTTATGCCATCGTATTAGCCTTGCTGGTGATTTTTCCAAGAAAGGAGTAAGAGGACCGGGATAATAGTCTAGACTTGATGCTTTGGTGTGTCTGGTCTTTCTTCAGCCAAGAGCACACCAAGAACCAAGGGCAGACTCCCACTGTGACATCTTTGGTGCCAAAACCCAGGATTCTGACGGCTTTGTGGGTGTGTTTTGCATGTGGTGGTTTTTTGTTTATTGCCTTAGTTTACTTTTGAGTGCCAGTAGAAGCATCCATCAATAAACAACTAAAATATCTGAAAAAAAAGTATACCAAGAAGTGGACTAAACAAAACAGATCATATTGACTATAGAATAAGAGAGACATAAGTCACATAACATGACTTTAGAATCAAACCAGAAGACACTGGAAGGAGAGTATCCAGGAGGATGTTAGGGAAAAACACTTGTATCATCTAAGAGCAATTTAGTTAAGATGGAAATATTTAATGCCTCTTGGGTTCACCTGCTCCACAAGACTCTCCAAGGAAGTTATCAAACTTGGCTTCACCTGGGAAGCTATTAAAACTCCTGATACCCAGGCAAAGCCTAGACCAATTAAGTTTCTGGGGGTGACACACACGTATCAGTATTTTTTAAAGCTTCCCAAGAGATTCTAATGTGCAGGGAAGGTTGAGAACTGCTCCAAGAAATCACAATGTCAAAATAACACTTTAAGGATTCTTACTAGGAATTTTTAAAATAACAAAAACCACTTTTAAAAGACTGCTCTTTTTTTTTCTATTACAAACATACTGGGATGGAATCTATAGCAACAACTGATCCAAAAATAATGGGTTAAAAAACAGAAAAATTCAGAAGATAAGTTATAACACACAAGCAATTTGATTTGGGGTAAGATCACATACCATTCTGAAAATAAATCCCATTATCCTGGCTTTACAGCAGTGAGAATATCAATATAATTTTTACCATTAGGAAAGGATCCAATAGCAGCAGAAGGAACACCAGCATATATTCCATGAAAACCACCAGCCTTATTAAATCCTTGGGGACTCTGCAGCCTGGTCTTAATGGTATCCAGAGGAAATAATATCAAGTCAACAGAAACACCTGCTACCCCACCAGCCTTTAAAAAAAAAAAAGAGAGACAGAAAAAGAAAAAAAAAGGTTACAATTAAATAAGCTCTCTGCCATTTGGAGGCAGATAGTCTTTAAAGCATATTTCTCATTACGCTCAGTCCACCGACTTCTTTGGCATAGTCAAAGGAACTTCAACCTAAATCTAGAGGTTTTCCAGGGAAAATAACCATTATTGGGCCATATTTCAAATTGTAAATTTTATATTAAATTTTCTCCTTAAATGAATTTATTTTTAAAACAAACTTTACACTCCTTTTTAGTATAGTACTTACATGGTTCAAAAAAGTTTTTTAAAAAGCCAACAACAAAAAACCACCTCATAAAGGTAAATAGTTCCAAGTCTCCTTCCCATCCCTGTTCCTAGTAACTCAGGTAACCACTTTTATTGGTTGCTTGTTGTATCCTTCCAAAGTTACTTTAGACACATACAAGCAAATATGAACATATATTTTATTTTCCTTTTCTTTAAAAATAAAAGACAGTGTACAATATGCACTATTCTGTACTTTTTTTCATTTAATCATTCATCTTGGTGATCTTTTCATATCAGACCAAATGTTATATTTTTGTCTTTTTAACCAATAATTAGTGAATCCTCATTGACTTTTTTTTGAGACTTGCATTTTGAAACAGTTAATGATCCCTGTGAATCTAGATCTGTATTTTAAGAATCACACCTCTAAGGACTCATATAGTATTCTCTCTACCTTTGTACGTATTTGAAAATTCCTTGATAATTTTTAAATTGAGTAAATAGATGGATTTTTTTTAAACACCTAAATTCCTAGAGGAAATTAAAACCTGGCACAAACTAGTCATCTCCCAAGAGACACCATGTTGCTCTGGAGAAGCTACACTGTAAAAACTGATTAAGAACTAATTTATACCTCATGATTATAGTGAAGCTTATACAGAATAATTTAAAACTGGGTATGCCTTAGTCAAGAAAAAAAATTCAGAAAAACATGAACAAAGACAGCATCAAAGGTTAACACACAAGATCTAAAGGCATCATTTAAAAATATGAATCAAAACCAGTTCACAGTAAGCAGACGGAAGCACCTCTATAAAGAGGAAACTCTCAATGTTTCCTACATAGTAATTTTTTAATCGCTAATTTTTCCTCTGTTTTGCATTCTGAACCATGTGAATATATTACCTATTCGAAAAGTAAACATATACTTTAAAAACCTATACATTTCATGACACAGAAAAAGAAGAATCAATATTATTCAAACATACAGGCAAAGTTCAAATTGATCAATTGTTTCTATCTTTTGAGTATGCAAAATGTTCAGGTGCTACAAAGCTTGGTACTTAGCAAATACTATCTGCTTTTCTCGCAATTCACCATAAAACCATTGCAAGAGTTAACTGGGGAAATGAAATACTCTGATGAGAAATCCAATAATGTCTATGTTTAAATTAACAAGCATAGGTAAATTATTAAAAATTGTTTACACTAGAAAAGTACATTACTATAAATATTAATACATACTGTATGATTAGCCTGAAAGACATGAAAGAAGCTCAAAGACCATGAGGGTATACTCTGCAAATGACCTAAAAAGATGTCACCAAAAGAGCACAAAGATGTGCCAGTAGAGAACCAAAAGTGGTACTGAAAGAATAACCTGTAACATGGGATTTCTTTCTTGATATAAAGGTGGCCTAAGTCATGGGAAAAAGTTCACATGTAGGAAATTTAAAAAGCCAAACTTTTCAGCATTCTTCTTATTTATTGTTTAAGTATTTTTATAAAATGCAGTAAGTGGAGCCAGGCACAGTGACACACACCTGTAGTCCCAGCTACTGCAAGGCTGAGGCAGGAGGATCGCTTGAACCCAGGAGTTCAAGGCTGCAGTATGCTATGACCACACCTGTCAACAGCCACTGTACTCTAAACTAGGCAACATAGCGACATCCTTTCTCTAAAATAATAATAATTCAGTAAGTAAATAAAATATTTCGCCCAACTCATTTTCTCGCAAACACAAAGAGAATAAAATCCTGGTGAGAATGTCTGATATGACTCGATTCTTTAAAAACGTGCTACACTTCACTCTAATTTTCTCTTTAATCTTAGGAGAAGGTTCAGAGGTGTGCTTGCTATCTACTGCTAAATTTTAATCAACAAGTTAATTACTCTTTTAATCTAGTTGGCTACTTTACATGCACATTGATTCTCCAACCCTTCTTTCATCACAATTCTTATCTTCTGAGAATAAAATGACCAGACTCAATCTACTTATCTAGTAAAACATGAATCAAAAGTTACAAATTGCTTCTGTGGAACTCAAAATGTCATTTAAATTCATGAGACTAAAAAAGAAAATCAGCTAACAGAGAACCTGAAGAATAAGAATATCTATACATCTAGCCACACAACATATTTAAGATTTAAACAAAAACTTTAAGGAATGTCTATAATTTTACATCAATATTGTTTTGTACATAATTATGTACAAAATATACAAACCAACACCAACTAAATTATAAAAATCTCTATCAAATTATTTTGTTCTTTAGCCTGACATTTTTATTTTGTTATAATCGTTTATCAAAAAGGTTATCAGGCAAATGATTAGTTTTAAGATTTATGGTAGCTTACACTGAAAAATTCTAAGAACCAGACAAAATCCAAACAAAGAGGACCTAACCCAGATAATCAGCAAGCCTTGCTACAGCATCACAATTTGAGACCTTTATATCATACAGAGAAAATACACATCTCCACCTTAAGTTAATAAATGTACAAACTGCTGGCAGGCTATAGATAGAAGGTGCCTGATTAGTGCTCTGAAATAACTCTGGGAATTGAAAAGGTCAGAATTACATGCTATAACACCTTTTTTCTCAAAAGGAGGCAGGCACAACAACAGCAGCAGAAAAAAAAGCATTGCTACTCAACTCCAGGACCAAAAAAAAAAAAATCACCTGTGTAATTCAACCAAGCAAAATCAACACAGGCCACTGGTCTAAACAATGGCTAAGAAGAACCAGCCATAATATTAACATGGCTTTGCAGGGGGAACATTCCTCCCTGACATTCTTGGTTTCTTCCACAATGAAGTGGCAACGCATGATTTGAACTCCCACTATTTGCCCTTTGCTCAGCACCTTCCTGACACCCAGATCTCTCTTTTCCTCCAATTCATCTGATCTTCCTCATATCAGGACTTTGTACAGATGCTCCCTAATCCCCAGTTCAGGTTTAGAGCCTCATGTTGTTTCCAAGCACTGAAAAAAAATTTTAATTGTATGTTGAGCATTTGTCCATTTGTGCAATGTCTGTCTGCCCAACTAGACTACAAGATCTCTGTTTTGTTTACCAATATTTTCCCAGCACTAGCACACAGGTGGCACTCAAAGGCTACAATAAAGGGTTACTATCCATATTTTAGAAGGCACTACAAATCAACCAAAAAAAGGTACACTTAATTAAAAAAAATAGCAAAAGACAGGACCAAGCAATTCCCAAAAGAAAAATACAAATGGCCAAAAAAATAAGAAAATATGCTTCTCTACCATCAATGATCAAATGAAAACAAATTAAAATATTGTCCCAATTAAATTAGAAAAAATTTAAAATCTGAAGAATAGTTATGGGCACTGTTAATGGAAACATTACTATAATCTACTAGAGGACAATTTGGCAAAAAGAACATTTTAAATTACCAAACCCTTTGATCCAGTTATTTCATTTCTAAACATTTCTCCCACAGAAATAAGTACACAAATATACAAGAATGTTTACTACAGCATGTTTGCAATAGTAAAAAATTGAAACAACCTAAAAGTCCGTTCATGGGGGTCTTGTTCAATAAATTAAGTTATACCCAAATAGTGGACTGCTACACAGCCTTTAAAAGGATGAGGCTGATTTGTACTTACTGGCACAGAAACATACATTATATTCTTAAGTTAATCAAGTAAACTGTAGAATATATGCTATATAATTCCACCTTGTTAAAAAACATGCAACTATTTGTATTCACATAATTAGAAGTCTGGAAGCATACATACTAACTTGCTAGAAGTTATTACCTCTATGGAAAAAAATTCATGATAAGGAACATTATTACTACCTTGTTAATTTCTGTACTGCTCAAGTTTTGTGATGAATATTACAAATATATAAAAGTCATTCAAAATTAATCTCCCTCAAAAAAAAAATCCCTAATTCACTGGTCCACTTGATATATAGTAGCCATTCACAAAGGGTAAATAAGAACCTCAACCCATGGACTCTCAGCTACCTCCTCAGCAGCTTCACGTTGCATACTCCTAGACACCTCAGAGCTTCATCCAATATGACTACTGTTTCCCAAACGTGTCCTGAAACTTCTCATTTCTATGCTTCTGCTTAGGTTTTTCTTTCAGCCTGGAATGCTCTTCTTATCCTCCTTGTCTCCTGCCTCTTGCAGTTAGCAGACCACTTCCCCATCCTGCCACCATACACACAGACACACACACACACACACACACATGCACACACAACCCTGCCAAAATCCTCTTCATTCTTAAGGCTGCAACCAAGTACCACTCCTCATAAAGCCTTTCCCAATCTCCCAGTCAAAATTAAACGCTACTTCCTTGACTCCACCATATAATGTTTCTATTTCACTTATGTACTAACCATCATGTCTGACATTAAGATTCTTCAGAGCAGAATCCAGGTCAGTCACCTTTGTCTTCCTAAAGATCTAACCCAGGGCCTCTTATGTGGCAGGGCTTCTCAAATAGAATATGAGATAACACTTTGTAAAAAAAACCTAAATGTTCAGAAGAAAAATTACAGTAAGTCACTGTTTGGTTGTCTCTGTTCTGGTTTGCCACAGCAATTCTGACAACGAAAAGCCAGTGTTATCCGTCTGCTGCTATTCATCTTAGCATTCCCCAGCCACACGAACAGCTTTGTGGTATATTCATGGTGATTTCTCCAGAAATCCTCTGTGAATCATCACCTCCAAATGGACTGTGTAGGTTCAGTTTTGTTTAGCAAAGCTATTCTCAAGAATACAATAGTGGTTCTAGAATTTGACTTGATTATTACTTAATTTCTCCAGAAATTCTTTCAGATTAAATATTTCCTAAGAACACAGCTTTGGTATCAGACAGACCTGGCTTCAGTCTCAACTCAGTCTCCTTAGGAAAGCTATTTAACCTCTCTAAGCCTATATTTCCTCATGCATGAAAAAGGGGAATACAATACTTCAGAGAGTTTTTGAGAATTAAATACAATAAGATGAACCTATTATATACCTAGCAAAATGCCTGGCCCTTAATCAATTATCAATAAATGTGAACTATTATTTTTAGAATTATTATGTTACTATAAATATCCTTCAAAGTTTGCTGATGCCAATATTGACATGCCAATATTAAAAACCATGCAAAAGACTAAGGAGTACTTTACCACAGACTGAAGATCACATTCATATATTAAACTCAATTAATAAATTCATATATTAAAATCTGTAAATTCAAGTTTTTCATTAGGAATAATGAATTAAAAAGCTCTCCCCAAATTCTGCTCCTGGACAAGAATCACCCATGGACTGACTCAACAGAAAACCAAATCACGCCATGCATGGCAGAAATAATTCAGCATCAACTTCAAAAACTTAAGAGAAATAGTAGTGTTCAAATTGCTATATGATCCTTATGTTTGAACTTATATATTAATTTTTTCAAAAGATTACAAATTGTACCCATATGACTTTAGCTATGACAAAGTTGCATAACCACATGTCAAAGTGCTCAGTAAAAAGTTAAGTTTTATCACCATTTGAAATTCCATAGTTAGTTTTTGTTTCTCTTTTTAACATCTGCCTCCTACTACACTATAAACCCATGAGGGCAGGGGCCATATCTTTGAGGTATTCTGCCCCAAATACCAGAGCAAAGGCCAACAAATATATCTGGTTAAACAGGTAGAAGATAACTGATTTGGCATGGTAGGATAATAGCGGGTGTAACTTTTATCTTTCCTTTATTTGACATTTCATTAATGCTACTCAAATTTTGTCTACATAATAAATTTAATATTTAAAGCAACTTGCAACATGTAGTATTAGGGTTTGGAAATGGTAACAAAAGGACGTTAAAAGTCACTTACAGCTAAATTATCAAATACTAAAACTTTCCAAGGTTTTTTTTTTTTTTTTTTGAGACAGTCTTGCTCTGTTGCCCCAGCTAGAGTGCAGTGGTGTCATCATAGCTCACTGCAACCTCAAACTCCTGGGCTCAAGTGATCCACCTGCCTCAGCCACCCAAGTAGCTGGGACTGTAGGCACATGCCACCATGCCTGGCTAATTTTTTTTTTTTTTTTGTAGAGACAAGGTCTCACTATTGCCCAGGCTGGTCTTGAACTCCTGACCTCAAGTGATCCTCCTGCCTTGGCCTCCCAGAGTGTTAGGATTACAGGCCCCCAAGTACCTCTCTCTTAAATTGAAAGAAAAATGAGAAAGAAAAGGTAGTGCCACCTCTCGGTACCGGAGATGCACTAGAAATGCCTCCTTCACAGCAGTGGTTCCCAACCGTGGTCCTCTAACAACCGATGGTCTCCAAGGGTGCCTTCCATGCTCCACTGGCTGATCAAAATTTGGAATATACTTGTATTTCGACAATTTCCTGCTCAACACAAAAGCAAGCAAAAAAAGGAAGACTTGCTCACTCTGACATAAATGCCAAAAAGAAACAAGTCACACAAAGCGACCCTGAGAAAGGGAAGCATAGTTTCCAGTTTCTTATAAATCTGGAGATAATGCTTTCTCATCACATACTAACTTTCCTTCATTCCAAAATGAAAACTAGGAAGCCACTATCCAGAAAAGATCTGAGGCAAAAACAAAAAAAGAAAAACAAAACAGAAAACCTCCTTAATCAGTACATCTGCACCATTCCTCACCAGGCTCCTCCTGCCAGTGGCTCTCAGCACAAGGGCAGGTCCAGTGAGAAGACTCAACATGAGTATTAGGAAAAGCTTCCCAAGTGACATCACCACCCAGCCTTTTCAAAACCACCTCACTAAGAAAAAAAATTAAACCTGGAAGTGGTCCTCACTTTACACAGTACCAACACACATGAATTTCAATTACTACAGTTTACTGAAATAACACAAATCTCCCAAAAACACAGATCAATTTTCAGTTACCACAGTATATTCACCAGGATTAACTGCATAAAGTACAAACCTAGCCACTCACTCTCAGTCAACAAATCACAATGCAAATAGCAGAAGTCACTGCCCATCTGTTAACTCAGTTCACGCGCAGACAGCAAAGCATGTAGCTGTGTTACCGACCCACTGCCCAGTAACAGAGCCACGTGACATTTTACAAATAGGATAAGCAAGGGACAACCGACAAAGACAAAAGTGCAGCAAAGAAATGAAAAGTGGTAAGACCGAAAGTGAAATTAAAATTGAACATAAAGGGTGTTCTAGAAGAAACAGCTGACCATGGGAATATTGACACCACTGTCATTAATCTAAATACACAACCAGGGGAAATAGGTGAAAGCAAATTTATCAACATAAATGAGGAAAGTGAACGAGATGAAAAGAATGAAGATGTCCAAAGGACGTTATGCCAGCAAAAAATCTTCGCATAAACGGAACTCTCAGAGAGATATTTCACAACACTAAAAGCACAAAAAATAAAATGTTGGAAGTTGATCCAGACTAAGAAAGCAGTATGACAACTTGCCAAGGCATAAAAAGAGACTTGCTCTGTATCATAAGTTACATGACAAAAAGGCAAGTAATGTTCGAACTACTTTCATAAGTTGAAAAAAAAAAAGCTGTTAATGTTTCTGTTTTAAATTACAGTGCACTAACATTAGCTTTACAATTTTCCCCCTATATATTTAGAATCAACAGTAACAGTGTTTTTAATGTTTTGACCAAAATTCTTAAGGTTATGAAATAATCATAATTTTTCCCATCGATTATTAAGATCATTCTGCAGTTTCAGCTTACAATCATTTTTATAGTCCTAACACTACCATGCAAATCAAGGACTGCCTCTAATTTATACTGCGTAGCACCCAAACGGCCAAAGATTTTTTACCTGTAACCTAGTGTTAATTAAAAGTCAACTGCAGCAGGGATGTTTTTGGTTTCATTTAAGTCGAAAGCCAGGGGAATAAATGAACTACAGGCTCAATGAAAGAGTAAAGTACTAAAGAGGGAAAGAGGATCAGGCAGCAAGGAAAGAGATTTGATTGAAGGGTGTGCTATTTAAAAAAAAAAAATCTAAAGTTTTTTTGTATTAAAAAAAATTAGAAAAAGAAAATGTAATCCTACCATCAAAAATATTTGGTGTTATTTTGAAGTATTTCAATCCTGCTTTTTTTTTAATGAATGGAATAGTATTTTTTTTAACATAGCTTTAACTAGGCACAAACATACATATATATATACACAACGTTGTGGTGTTCTCTTAATTTTATCTCATAAACATTTTCCATGCAATTATAGTACATTCTCTTCAGAAGCACTGGGTTTTTTTTTTTTAGAGACAGGGTCTTGCTATATTGCCCAGGCTGGCCTTGAACTCCCGGGCTCAAGTGATCCTCCCACCTAGCCTCCCGAGTAGCTGAAATTACAAGCGTGCACCAACAAGCACTATTTTTAATGGCTCCAGATTTGTCTAATAAATGGATTTCCCATTGTTTACCTAATCCTCCCCCTTTTCTTCCATGTTTAAATGGTTTCCTATTGTCTCCACCAAGTTAAATCTTATGAACATCTTTAGGTTGCTAATACTTAGTTCCAAACTGCTTTCCTAGACGTATGCACTGATCATTGTACTCTTTGAGAGGTTTTTTTCTGAAGAGCCTGCTCTGTGCTCCAAATGAAAACTAACACCCCCGAAGCTCTCCCCTTATTCAACTCTACACCCTTTCTATACTCTTCACGAAGCTTTACGAAGAGAGCATTTCATAATCTGCTACTTGCCAAGCTCTGTACTGCATGTTTAACATTACCTCATTTAATCTTTAGAACTCGAATTTGTCAGCAACCACTTAGGCCTACCTTTCATTCATTCATTCAAGAAGTAATGGTGAGTGCTCACAAAGTGCCAAGCACTAGTAACACAATAGTAAACCAAACAGAACTCCCTCAGGAGCGCTCACTCTGCCTCAAAGGCACTCTAGACCTTAAAAAGCAGCCACTCCATTTCTGGACTACTTTGATAATAAAACCTCCCAATGGCTTCTATTACACTTCAAATAAAATCCAAATTGTTTCCCCTGGCCCACAAAGCCTCAGCTTAGCTGGCTTTGCCTACCTCTGTGATACCATCCCCTGCCACACAACCCTTACCTATTAGGCTTCAGCCACCACTCGAACATTCTAAGTTCTTTCTACCTGAGGATTCTCACATGCTGCTCCCCTAGACTGAACTTTCCCCTCTATTCATCAAAATGTCTAGCCCCTCCCCATCTTTTAGGTCTTACCTTAAAGGTCACCTCTTCATGGTCTTCCTTGGTCACTCCATCTAAAATAGGTTCTCCAATATTTCCCTACTGTCTATCACAACTTCAGTTCACTTCTTTCATAGTACTTATGATGCACTGTCTCTCTGTTTTATCTGTTGGCTTTTCTCCCCCTACTTGAGATGGGGTTTTGTTTGCCACTATATCTCCAAGGGCTACCACAGTGCCCAGGGGGCAGAATACATGGCAAATAAACCATGTGCTAAATGAATAGAATGTTTTTCCTTGAGCTGGAATGAAATTTAATTTCTTGAAACTTCCACCTGTTGATCCTAATTTTACCCTCTGTAAATACATTGGGAAAAAGAATACTGTATGTGTATCATACTCTAATAAAGTACATTTTAAAACCATTCTTTTGTTAACTCTAGCACTTACCTGTTTTTAGCAACTGCTACTGTTGCTGACTTCAGAGATAGTTTCAAGAAGTAGTTAAGGGTATGGACTCCCAGGTTATACCACCTGGGTTGGAATATGATCTCTGACACACTCACAAAATGGATCTCACTTGTGTGACTTTGGACATGTTATCTAACCTTTCTGTACTCCAGTTCCCTCATTTGGAAAAGTAGGATAAGACTTCATTTGTTTGTGAGAATTAAATGGAATAATGTATGTAAAAAGCTTACCCCAGTTCCTGGCACAGGAACTTTAGTTGGCAAAACTACTGCTATCTCACCAGTTAAACAAGAAAGCTCCTTGAAAGTGGTAACATATTTATTTATATCTCTAAGACCTTGCTTATATCAGTCTCAACAAATCTAGATTTAAAGCCATCATCCTACAAGTCTGGCTAAGGCACCCCTTCCTTCCACATATTCCTATAACACCCTGCACCCTGCATTTATCCCAACAGTCATTTTACTATTCTGTCACCAACACCTCACCCTTGTGAGCATGCCTATCTTGTTCACCACGTCATCTCCAACATCTGTAACACCAAACATTGGCTAATTAAGTGGATAAATGCCTCTGGACCTCCATGTGCCCTATAAGAGGCATTAAAAAATATATTTGTTTATTGTTTGCCTCTGCCAACTTCCCCATAATGAAAATGTAAGCAGCCAATCTCTATCTCGGTCACTGCTGTATCTAGTATCCCCTATTAGGCCTGCCATAACAGAGGCTCCAAAATATTTGTTAAAGGATTTTTCATTCTTGTTTTTTGGTTTTTGATGTTAAAACATGTTGAGTCTCAGTTTTCTAGGGAATTAAATATTAAGCCTGTCTATTGATTCCATAGCACTATTGATGAACTATTTGTGCTCATCAATATTTCCCCAAAGCCTAGGTTTGGAGCAGAAAAAGCAGATTAATTATGTATCGAATGAATAAATGAATATACCATTTTCTAAGACTGAAAAAATATACAGCAAAAAGACTACCGTAATCTTGGACAGAGGGGCTGTGGGCGATCTGAACAAGGATTATTTTGTTTTGTTACATGTATTTCATTAATTCCCAATTCTCTGGAGTGGTTATAGTATATAATGGAAGAGCGATTACAGTGAATAGTGGAAGCGTGCGGAAAAAAATGAGTCAAGGACCCCTCGCTCCCCACCTCTCTCTCACGTCTGGGCGGGAAAGACAAGGCCCTGACACCAGGCCTGGCGGCGTCCTGGGATCCCCGCGCTTCCTCCCACACCTGCTGCCAATGACCGGAGGACAGTCCAGCGCGCAAAACCGGAAGAAAGCGCTAGTGCAGAGAAGCCCCCACGGGCTCCAGTGCCGGATTCCGGAAATCCGAGCAACCCACCCCATCGCCCTGCACTCACCACCAGCGAGGCCATGAACCCCGGCCGGTCCATGGCCCAGCAGACCTAGTCACGGCTAGAATTCGAGATTGATCAGAGGCGGGTCACGACCCCGTGCGCTGGGCGCCGCCATCTTGGAGGCGGGGCCTGTACTGCCCGTACTTCCGGGACCACGTGACGTGTGACCACGTGACGTCGAACCACAACAACTGCACGTGCAGCCCAGGGGAGCTGGGCCGGGACGAACGCCGGGGAGGAGGGGCGGGGCCTGGGGGTGTAATCGAGCTAATTCTCGGGGTTCTTCTCCGCCTCCGTTTCTGCAGCAGGCTCGTGATGCAACCAGAAGGAGGAACTCTCGCGAGCAAGTGAACGGCGGCTGAGATCCGCGAGATGGAAGCTCTGCGGGGAGGATTGGATGATTCTAAATAGTAAACCCCAAAGAGGCGAGGCTATTGTGGAGGGAGGAGCGTGAGCAGGAGGCCTAGCTTCAGGAGGCCAGGCCTGTGGTTTCTTATTATTTAGAATCCAAATCGGTTATTTCATTTTGGTTTAGCTCTTGGTTTTTTAAAAGTCCAAATTTTATCTGAATTTCTATTAATTTAACTCATTATCAGAACGTTATTTTTAAAAGATATAGAAAAATACTTATAAAGTTTCCTCCTTGAGCTAAAAATCAGCATCCTCCACTTCTCCTTATAAGCAGTTATCCCACTTAAAATTATTTACTTGTTCAATTATTTACTTGCTGGTATTGTTCGTGTGAGGACGGCCTTGCTGAAATAAGAGGAAAATATCTAATCTTTAATTTTCTAATAACAGCTGAAGATCAGTCTTGAGCTCTACCTACTCTGTGTTGTTTCTCTCCCAAGCTAGCAGGCAACCTGCTGGGACTCTTGTTTTCCAAACTTCTGAAAAGAGGTAGCCGAAAGGAAATGTAAATCTTTCTCTTCACGTGCACTAGCTTACAGCCTTTAGAGTTTGCTTTATAGCCTCTAGGTGTTCCTGAGAAGCTCGAGGAAGGACAGCAGGGGGGTAAACTCCAGGCCTTCGGTTCCTGCCCAAAACCTTATCTCAGGGGCAAAAAATCACATCCCCTCTCAGAGATGACCAAGTCTCCAGGAACAGAAGAGGCAAGAAAGACAGACTATCTGATGTCTCACAGTTCCCTGCTAATTACTCCACAACAATTACTGTTTTCCTCTTTGTCCCCATAAAAGCAGCAAGCCACTTGGCCTTGCTGCTAGCATCTCCCTTCTCTTTCTTTGTGATGCCACGCTGTCTCCCTGTTCTCTTCCCCACCTCCCTTTCTCTCTCTGTCTCTCTCCTCTAAAAAGGATAAAATAAACTTTTTTTACTTTTATATCTTAATTTCTGTGTGAGAAATCTTTCTCCACGCGCACCGTGAGCACCTACTAGCCTTTCCACCCTAACTGTTCGCTGTTGCACCCATGTGTACACCTTGAAGCACACGTTAAGTATTTAATAAAAGATTCTCGGAGCGGACCTGTCTTTAATACCTTCTAGCCTTCTGTATATATTAAGGGCCAACTACATCTCAGATGTGCTAGGTGACTGACAGACATTTTCTCATTTAATCCTCACACAAACCCTATGATATCAGCACCAATACCGTGCTCACTTTACAGAAGATCCTGTTGCTCCAAGTTAAGTAACCAAAACTCAAAGCTACAGTGAACATAGCAGAGCAAGCATTGAAAATTTACTTAGCGCCCTCATCATCTTTCCATAAAACCCCCACAGTATTCTTAGCAGGCTTCTTGTCTAGCCTCTCTTCAATCCATCTTCTGTAACACTGCTAGAATTATTCTTAGAATTATTCTCTCTTCTAGATAAGGTGATCTAGAAATGATTAGCAGAATAGCCTTAGGTGTTAGATGGAATTCAAATTCTGAGCTATCACCTACTGGGTTTGGTCATAACTTCTCTAAGACTGAGTTTTCTCCCCTGTAAAGTAAAGTTGATAATAACTTCTTCATGTGGGACTATTAGATAATAGATTAAATAAGACAATAAATTCAAGTTCTTAGCCTAATTCCTGGCTCATAGGAAGTACTCTCTATAAATGATAGTAATGTCACTTCCCTGCTAAAACAACTCCCCTCTGCTGCCCATGGGAGAGAGTCCAGCTCTTAGCATGGTACATACCTCTCAGCTGGTGTCTCCTGTCACTCTTCCCACTGGCTGGACTACTCACAGACAGACAGGCTATACACTTTCAAGCCTCCTCACTTTGCCTGTGTCATTCCCTCTACCCAGAACACCTTTCCCTATCTTGCCTATACAACATCAGTTCTCTCCTGTCTTATGTGGGCCCCTCCATAGACCCTCTCAAAAACTCACTAATTTACTTCCTCCAGGCCAGCAGGAGAATCTCTGCTGCTGCTGTTTGTCTCTTTTAAGGGCTCAAATGATCCAGTCAGGCCCACCCCAAGATAATCTCCCTTTTGATTAACTCAAAGTCAACTGATTAGAGACCTTAATTACATATGCAAGATCCCTTTTGCCATATCACATGACATAATCATGCAGTAATGTTCCATCATACTCGCAGGTTCTGCTCACACTCAAGGGGGTGATTATGTAAAACATGTACATTAGGAGGCAGGAATCTTAAGGGCCATCTTAGAATTCCGCCTACCTCACTTTCCTATAAGCCTTCACTGGCAGCCTCCTCAAAGGCCATCAAGGCTCTATCAATAGGCTTCCACTAATATTCCACCTTTCACCTACTGCCTGGTGCCAAAGGCTTTGCCAGAGTTTAGGATTTACAGAAGCACCCCATCTCCGAGTACCAAAATCTATAATGTTTATCTATTCCTGCATAACAAATTACTTCAAAATTTAGCAGCTTAAAACAACAATAAATTTTTATTACCTCACACTGTTGTTGTGGGTCAAGAATCTAGGAGTAGTTTAGCTGGATGTTTCAGATTCAGGGTTTCTCATGAGGTTACAGTCAAGTTGTTGGCCAGGACTATATATCATCAGACTTGACTGGGACTGAAGGATCCACTTTCAAGTTGGCTCACTTCCATGACTGGCAAATTAGTGCTAGCTACTGGCAGGTGACCTAAGTTCCTCACCACATGGACCTCTCTGTACTGCTGCTTGAATGTCCTCATGGCAGCTGGTTTTTCCAAAAGTAAGTGATCTAAAAGAGAACAAGACAGAAACTACAAAGTCTTTTATGACCTGGCCTCAAAAGTAACTCAGTAGTCATTCCACCTGCAATAGCCTATTGTTTACACAGATCATCCATATTTATAGTGGGGTTGGACTACACAAAGGCATGAATACCAGGAGGTGAGGATTACTGGGTACCATCTTGGAAACTGACTACTACATCAGAGAAATGCGAGTGAAAACCACAATGAGATACCATTACACACTCACTAGAGAGAACCAAAAGACCAAGTGTTGGCAAGAATGAAGAACAACTGGAACCCTCATTCATTGTTTTTGGGAATTTAATATGGTACAACCACTATAAAAACCAATGCTCCTCTTAGGTATTTACCCAAGAGAAATAAACATGTGTTTATGCAAACACTTTTACATTATTGTTCAAAGCAGCTTTATCTGTAATAGGCAAAAAATAGAACCAACCGAAATGTCCACCAACCGGTGAATGGATAAATATATTGTGATGCATCCTTACAATGGAATATTACTCAACAATAAAAAGAAATGACTTCCTGATACATGCAACAACATGGATTGATCTGTAAGCATTATGCTAAGTGAAAAAAGCCAGATACAAAAGCCTACGTAATTTGTGATCCCATTTACATGAAATTCTAGAAAAGAGAAAATTTTAGCGACAGAAAGCACATCAGTAGTTTCCAGGGGCTTGAGTGGGGGCAAAGGATTGACTACAAAGGGAGCACAAAAGAATATTTTGCAATAATGAAAATATTCTCTATTATTATTGGGATGGTAGCTACATGGGTATATATATTTACTAAAATGCATTGACTTGCACAATTAAAATGGATACCTTTATTATATACAAATTATATCTCAATAAAGTTGATTAAAGTGAGTATCTCACAGGATGATGAGGACTGAATAATACATGCATGGCAAGTATTTAGCCCAACACTTGGCATATAGAAAATATTAAATTTATTCTGTATTTTCCTATTTAAGTTATAGATTCTGAATTTTGTGAACGAGAGACTCACAAGTTATCATGGTGACAAGTACTTTGTGATACACACTACTAAAACTTTCTAGGTGAAATAGATCTTATTTCCAATTACTAATATTCCTAGAAGTTTTAGATATAAATCTTCCCCTAAGAGAAAATTTAACCTAGACTTATTATTTTAATTTTGATTTAATACATCCTTTGAGGTAAATTTAAGAAAAAATTATCTTCTTCAATGTAATGATTGTCTTTAACTTTGTAAGAAGAAATTGTGTTGATGTCATTTTCTGGTAACCTGGAGGGAAATATAATTCATCAAGTGTCTTTCAGAATCAAGAAGAAACGTGTATCCTCTCCTCTTGTGCAAAGGTAAAAGCTTTACCAGGTATTTCATGATGCCACTGGAAGCCCTTTAGGAAATACAGATATTATAAATATGACCTGGGGCCTCATTTTCATGAAATGCTAGTAGAAATATTCATTACTACTTGTGCCTGCTTTTTAAATGGAATATTTCAATGCATCATCATTATCACCACATTGCAGGCAGCATATGTTCTCAAATCTTTCATTGTAAAAGGTACAGGCAATGTGGTAAGCACTGATTTGCATTATACATGTGGTATTGTAATAACAATGTCTTTCTCACTTAAGTCTACCACTGTAAGCCAAGTTTATTTTTAAACAAGCTTTAAAATCTTTATAGTATTTATAAAAATTAGCAAGAGGTCAAAGACATAAGTCAAAAACAATTAGGCCTAGCTTAGAAAAAAACAAGGACATAATCTCCAACCAGGACTATGTCCAAGCTCCAAGCCCCTGTTACTGGTCTTTATTGAAAAATAAGGTAATAGTCACCACGGTCTGAATGTGTCCCTGAAAATTCATATGTTGAAACTTAAATCACCAATGTAATGGTATTAAGAAGTGGGGCCTTTAGAAGATGATTAGGTCATGGGGGCTCCTCCCTTGTGAATGGGATTAAGGCCTTCATAAAAGAGGCTTCACATAGTACTCAGCCTTTTTGCCCTCCTGCCTTTAGCCATGTGAGGACACAGCATTCAAAGTGCCATCTTGGATACAGGAATCTGGCCCTCACCAGACACCGAGCCTCCTGGTGCCTTGATCTTATACTTCCCAGCCTTTAGAATGGTGAGAAATAAATTTCTGTTCTTGGTAAATTATTCAGTCTGCAGTATTTTGTTATAACAGCACAAATGGACTAAGACAACAGACTCATTTTCAATAAAAATATTCATAGAAGTGTTTCAATCCATCTGCAAAGGGTAGTAAATATATATGATGGAAAGAAAGTCAAATGAAAATTTTAAAAGGCCTATTTGAAAGGCCAGTTTTCCTTTAAGTCATAGGATCAAGGGTATAATTTTCATGTGGCTTTATGTTTACATTTCAAATTAGTGAGAAATTTAAAAATGATTGTTTTGGGACAGTAAGCTAAACCACATAGAAGAGAATAATGTTTGATCTCCATCTTACACTTTGCCTTCAAAAACAGTTCCAAATTTTTTAATTGACACAATTGAACTATTAATACTAGAAGAAAAAGGTAAACATTTTACAATTCTTAAGGTAAAGAAACAGGTTCTATGCATGAAATTTTTTTAAACTGTGAAAAATATGTGCAGCGTATATGGTAATATCAAATTTTTAATGTGCAACTAGCTCACATAAATCTATAAGAAAAACTCTAATATGCTAATACCAATAGAAAAAAATGAGCAAAGGTCCCAAAAGAAGAAATACAAATAGCTAATGAGCTTGTGAAAAATATTTTTAAACTCATTCGTAATACCAAAATGAAAATTAAAACAACAATAAAGCATATTTTTTAACATATCAAATAGGCAAAGATTTTCTTGAGAGGGAGAGTTAGAGCAACTTCTCTGGTGAGCAATATGGTAAGATGCAACAAAACCCTAAAAAATGTGATTTGTCCTCAACTATTCTACTTCTTGCATTGTACTGTAGGGTACTGTTTAAGAAAATCCATAGAACTGATTATAAGGATATTCATTTCACTGTTTATCATACAAAAATAAGAATTTATGCAATCAAATATGTTCACTGGTGTGTGATGGAGATTATTTGATTATAGTATTCATTTGTACTCATTTAAAACCATGATGTAGAAGAATCTTTAATGATATAGAAAGATGTTAAGCATAAAAACACTTACATAGGAACATATGCTTGTGCTGAATTTTCTCCCTCAGTTCCTTGGCGCATAGGCCTCACCATCTTGGAGCTTGCAACATGGCACCTGGCTTCCGTCACAGTGAGGGAGCAAGAAAGAGTGAGAGAATATCCAAGATAAAAACCAGTTTTTTGTAACCTAATCTCTGAGGTGACATCCCATCACTTTTGCCAGCCCACACGCAGAGGGAGTGGATTACACAAGGGCACAAATACAAGGCAGCAGGAATCACTGGGGGTAGTCTTAGAGGCAATAAATACAAATGCACAGGAAAAATCTATATGATGACTGGTTATCTCTGGGTATGTTAAAAACGACCTGTCTGGGAGTTTTTGCATTACTGGTCATTTTAAATGAAAAATTACCACTACTGAGACTCTTACCGTCATATAAATCTTTTGCTGCTGACCTGTCTAGCTGACAGCCACTGACAAGATACTGCTTAATTTCTTAACCTTCTCTGTGAGCAAGTAGAAATACACCTGCCTACACTTTATAAAGAGTTAATTATCTTCCATAATTGGTTTTTCTTCAATATTTGACCCAAGATGAAGCTCTGGCTAGGTTTCCAAGATATATATAAAAATAATCAGGATTAAATGTTGCTCAGCTAATTTTCACATTCTCTGACAAAGATCTCCACCCTATTGGGTGAGGAAATTATTGTAAAACCTTATGCCTTGTGCATTGACTGCCCATCAGGTCCACAAGTCTGTTGCATTGAAATATGACACAGAAGTGCCCTTGCTGTAATTGTTCCCCTCTATTGAAGTGGCAATGGATAATTATAGGTCACTCTTGTGACACTTACCTGACACAGATGACAGCAAATGATTTTTCTCAGCTTCTGACTTTAGTTATATTCAAGGGCAACTGGAGCTGTTTTTTCTTTGCAGTACTAGAAATAATGAAAAACATAAATGGGGTTTATAAATTTCCTATTAATCATTTAAACAAATTTAAAGAAAAATAGCCACCATTAAATCATAGTCTTCCAGCTAGACCAAAAGAAGAGCTTTTATTATTCTTCAAATTAATTAATTCCATCAGCAAGTGCTAAGTGCCAATTGAGTGTTCATATCAGCCTTTTTCTTTATAAACATCTTACCCTCCCAAGTTGCTTTTTTATTATGTTCCACCGTCCTCGTAGTCTGCTAGATTGAGAAGCCTGGCTCTTGTCCAACTTCTTATTTATCCCGGATGCCCAAACCATCACCTAATCCTTCAGGGATACTACTCCTCTCCTATCCTTTTGCTCTGCAAAACACCTTGGTAGGCTTTCAAAAATAATAACTTAATGGCTAAAACAGTCATAGAAAACTTCTCTGACTTCATATCCTCATTCTCAGTTCACCTGGACACCTCTGCATGAGTAGGAGGAATTGCAACCATGGATGCCAGGCCCTGTGTAGGGGACTGACGTGCAGACCCTATTTACTGTCTCTTTTAGTCTAAACTGCCAACCTGAGTCTTAAGTGTTATAATGGAGCCTGGACTCCTAGTTTCTGAAAGGAAAACAATAAACTCAAAAGGAAGTCATTGCCACTTTGGGAGACAGTTTGGCAGTTTCTTAACAAAACTAGATATAGTACAATTCAGCAATTGTGATCCTTGGTATTTACCCAAATGAGCTGAGAACTTATGTCCACACAAAAACCTGCACATGGATGTTTATAGCACAGATTTTATCATTAATTGCCAAATCTTGGAAACAACCAGTATGTCCTTCAGTAGGTGAACGGATAAATTGTGGTACGTCAAACAATGGAAAAGTATTCAATGCTGAAAAGAAATGAGCTATCAAGCAATAAAAAGACATGGAGGAAATTTAAATGCATATTATCAAGGGAAAAAAGCCAAATCTGAAAGGCTACATGCCATATGTTTCCAATTATATGATATTCTGGAAAAGACAAAACTATGGAGGTAGTAAAAATATCAGTGATTACCAGGTATTAGGAAGAGGGAGGCATGAATAGGCAGAGCATCGAGGACTTTTACAGCAGTGAGACTAATCTGTATGATGCTGTAATAGTGGACACACATTACTATACATTTGTCCAAACCCATAGAATGTACAACACCAATAGTGATTTACCTAATGTAAACTATGGATTTGGGGTGATGATGTTTCAACGTCGGTTCCCTGATTGTAACAAATGTTCCACTCTGGTAAGGAATATTGATAGTGGGGGAGGCTGTGCATGTGTGGGAGCAGGGAGCATAAAGGAAATCTCTGTACTTTTGGCTCAATTTTGCTGTGAACCTAAAACTGCTCTAAAAAATAAAGTCTATTATTTTTTTTTAAAAAGGAAGTCATTATATTAGTCCTTGAGATTCCCAATGGTAACATGCCTTAATCAAATTTCATCTTCTTTCTAACCAGGGAGGGAGAGAAGGAGGAGAGGAAAGAAGGAGAGTAGAAATGAAGGAAAAGACAGAGAAAGGAAAAAAGAAAAGTAAGACATAAGAAAAGGAAAAGATCATGTCTCTGCTCCATGTTTAAAAGATAGTTTCTCTACAACCCAAATGTCCATTGACAAATGAACGGGTAAACAAAATGTGGCATATACATTTACACATATGATGGAATATTATTCAGCCTTAAAAAGGAAGAAAATTCTGACACATGCTACAACACAGATGAAACTTAAAGACATTATGCTAAGTGAGATAAGCCAATCACAAGAGACAAATATTACATGATTCCATTTAGATGAGGTACCCAGAGTAGCCAAATTCATAGAGACAGAAAGTAGCAAGGTCATTGCCAGGGACTGGGGAAAGGGGAAAATGGAGAGCTGTTGTTTAGAGGATGCAGTAGCCCACCCTTATCCACAGGGGATATGTTTTTTTTTTTTTTTTTTTTTTTTTTTTTTTATTTTTTTAATTTCAGAATATCATGGGGGTACAACATTTTGGCCATACACATTGCCCCTGTTCTGCCCGTGTCAGAGCCACAATCGTGGTCGTCTCCCAAACTGTGCTCCCCACATCCATTCAGTGAGAGTTTTTCCCATCCCTTCCACCCCCCTCCCGCCCGCCTGCCCTCTGATGAATGTTATTGCCCTGTGTGATGTAAGTGTTCATCAGTTAGTACCAGTTTGATGGCGAGTACCAGTGATGCTTGTTTTTCCAATCCTGTGACACTTCACTTCGAAGAATGGGTTCTAGCTCCGACCAGGATAATACCAGATGTGTTAATTCACTATTGTTCCTTATTGCTGAGTAATACTCCATGGTATACATATACCACATTTTATTGATCCACTCGTGTATTGATGGGCACCTGGGTTGTTTCCACAACTTTGCAATTGTGAATTACACAGGGGATATGTTCCAAGACCCCCAGTGGATGCCCAAAACCCTGGAGAGTACTGAACCTTATATATACTATGTTTTGTCCTGTATATACATGCCAATGATAAAGTTTAATTTATAAATTAGACACAATAAGAGATTAACAGCAACTAATAATAAAATAGAACAATTATAACAATATACTATAATAAAATTTATGTGAATGTGGTCTCTCTCTTTCTCTCTCTCACGCTTTCTCTCAAAAACATCTTAATATTTTCCAACCACGACTGACTGCAGGTAACTAAAACCTCAGAAAGTGAAACCACAAATAAGGGAGGAGTACTGTGCAGAGTTTCTGTTGGGGAAGATGAAAAATTCTTGAGATGGATGGTAATGATGGTTGCCCAACAATTGGAATGCACTTAAATGCCGCTAAATTGTACACTTAAAAATGGTTAAAATGAGGTCGGGCACAGTGGCTCACTTGTAATCCCAGCACTTAGGAGTGCTGAGGTGGGAGGATCACTTGAGCCCAAGAGTTCAAGACCAGCCTAGGCAACATAGCAAGACCCCATCTCTACAAAAAATAAAAAACTTAGCCGGGCGTGGTGGCGCATGCCTGTAGTCCCAGCTACTCAGGAGGCTGAAGCAGGAGGATCACTTGAGCCCAGGAGTTTGAGGTTGCAGTGAGCTATGATGACACCACTGCACTCTAGCCTGGGTGACAGAGCAAGACCCTGTCACAAAAACAAACAAAATAACAGTTAAAATGGTCATTTCATGTTATGTTTTATTTTATCATAATAAAAAAAGATACTTCTTCAGAGGAGATGGAACACATTAATGTCTTTAAGTTCAAAGATGAAATGTTTCTCAGTCTCACAAAAAGCTGACACGTGTGATGTTCATTAATCAACAAATAATCAAAGTTCTCCCCTTCCCGTTCAATGCCAGTGTGTTTCATAAGGCAGAGTTGCTAGAGGGAAGGAGAGAGGGTGACAGCAATAAGTGCAGAGCTCTATTATGAGCCACAGGACCCCAGATGATCCACCAACATGGGAAAGTTTAAAAGAATGAGAGGTATTACTTTGAATTTCCGTTTACCAGCTCCCTCATCATTAGGTGCCTCTCTCAGGCTCAGTTTGCCATTTTTTACCTTCCTCATTGCAAACCTTCCAAAGAGCTCTGGGGCACTGTGGTCTTTTTATTTATTACCTTCTGTCAAACAAACAGCAGGCCTCCATTCAAAAGGGCACAACCTTTTATTCTTCTGAGCTACCAGTATGCGTCCTAAATGAACACATTAGGCTTAATGCTACAGGCCCAACATAAATCTTCTTGATTGGTCCTGGCAAACCCTTTAGAGTTCAAAGAATCACTTGAAAAAGTGAGCAAATACCTTTGTTTTGTCATTTCTCAGGTTCAATGCTGCAGATGTCGCAAAA
Source organism: Daubentonia madagascariensis (assembly GCA_023783475.1). Lineage (NCBI taxonomy): Eukaryota > Metazoa > Chordata > Mammalia > Primates > Daubentoniidae > Daubentonia > Daubentonia madagascariensis. Next base: position 40,194,920 of record JAKFHU010001953.1, on the reverse strand, counting down.
TAGCCACCGTTCCCCCAAATAATTACAAGGGAACATGTTGCCACCTGTAAGGTAATGTGTCACTCTGGTGCAGTCTGACATCCTCTGTTCATTTTTAGTTTTGTTCCTTTTATAGGTTTTAGTTCTCAACAGACATTTTATGTTTTTGCCTTCAGCCTGACTGATCTGGCCCCTGACTATTGCTTCAACTTCTTGGCTCACTAGTCACCTTTCTTTGCTAGCAAAGCTTTAGCAGTACTCAGCTGTTTGGTCCCTCAGATGAGTCAAGCTTGTCCATACCTTCAGTCTCAGGACCTTTGAACATGCCCGACCCCTACTCCCACATTTCTCCTTCTTTCTCAACTTTCACTGAGGGTTCAACTTAATGTGGTTTCCTTGGGGAGACTGTCTTCTCCTTCACATCACCACAGTCTCACCAGTTTTTTCCCATAGCATCGTATTTTTTCCCCAGCACTGATTGCCATTTGTAATTCTATATTTGTGTGCCCATTTGTTTAACATCTCTCTCCACCACTAGACTATAAAAATGCATGAAGACAGAGACAATGTCTATCAAGTTAACTCCTGAATACTCAGTGCCAGATACATAGTATAGGCTCAAATGTTGAGATGAAGAAAAGACAGGAGAGAAGGAGGGAGGAAGAGAGAAGAGAATGAAGGAGACCATACACAGTTGCATCTGTGGCTCTGGAACAAAGCTGATGTGCATGGAGAAGGTCCAGTAGGCATCCAAGACCCTTACAGACCTATGCTAGAGGGTTTGTCTTGCTATCGGCATGTTCAGGGTGTTCTTTCCCCCAGAAAACTATTGCTCCTATATTTCTGACAGTTGGAAAACAAAGGATGTCAATTTGTAATATGTTTTTCTGAAAGCAATTGGAACCCATGCAGCAATCTCTTTCTTAATTTCCCTGATCCCTGGCCCCTCTCAGAGTTCACTGACATTGGCCTGCCAAGATTTCCTTTTAAAAAAAAAAAAGGGCTCTCTCAGAGATATAACTGATTCCAACCAGGGCAATGAGAAATCATTTCTGTTGTGACCCAGTTGGCAATAGATTGGCCATTTTGCAAGAGCAGGAAATCATGTCTCTTTTTAAAAGTCATTACGATGAGCAATGAGACTCTAGCGTGCTTCAGAAATAAAACAGGAAGATCAGAAAAAGAGTCTAGATTTCCATTTTAGTAAAGCTTGAAAAAGAATGATTAAAAATAAAAGTTTCCAAAAAGTTAAAATACAGTTGACTAATCCTTCTGAAACAGAGTAATTTTTCCATGGTGTTTTAAATATAAAAACCTTTTTCCATGTAATATGTAAGTTACCCTAGTTAGTACTCAGAGAGTGCTATGCTTGTACAAGTACTTACAGTGTACTTCCTTCACGCTAGTATGGAATGGATTTTTAATTCATGGGAACACTACCACTGTCTTCTTGATAAACTGTTTCAACAATCTATCAATAGCAATAGCAGATGATCTATTTTGCCACCTTTCCTTTCCACCTCTATTTCTCAGCTTCTACCATAGTCCTCTAAAAGGAAGATTAGATGGGCAAGAAAATTGGCACAGGTGTAGGATAAATATTTAGAATTAAGTTGAGAAATATGTTTCTAAAATATATATTGTGTGCTTATCTTCTTTCCCAAATATTCTCAATTAAAAATGAGACTAATTCGTCATCAGGAAAAAAATTTGGTTTTAACTATGCATTTGTTGATATGTAAGTTTATAGCATTTGCCAATTGCTTTGAGCAGGAATTTAGAGAGGAAGTCCCTCATTTCATAAGCAGTATGTTCTTACTCGTCAAAATTTATGTAGAATATTGTGAGTAAAATGTTAATATTAGACCTGGGCTCAACCAAGTCCTGCCTTTAAAACAAATTTGGAATCTGTCTTCTCATAGTGCTATCTCACTGGAAATTGAGATTACATATCTTAATATATATAATAATCAAATGGAGATTAAGATATATGTGGAAGGTTATATCTGCCTTGTTTGCCATGAAACTCCTAATTGTTGGGACCACACCAAGAGTGGAAGAGCCATGAACTGGACTAGAATAGGTGAAAGAATTGGGGAAATGAGGCTGCAGCTTCTCTGTGTTAAGCTGTCACACACACCTTGAATGTGAGGCTGCTATACATGCCCTATGTAGGTAAGGAGGGCCAAAAAGCTGGGTACCAATGAGGCACAGGTGCTGCCTGTGGTCCTGTATCCATCTAAAAGGCTAAGAAAAGCTGATGTCAGGTTTTAAAGCCTACTGGGTCTCTTGAGTCCGATTGCCACATACAACCTGTAACTACTGCTGGGCTGATGCAAATATGTCAACTGAAGTCTCTTTTATTCTGAAATGTCCTCTGTCCAATCCTTTAAAAGTAATTTATTCACTTTTCCAAAAATAATACCTACCCTTCATAGGAGGATTTTCTTATCAAAGAAACAGTGTGTAGAGCTTTGCAGATTGTATATTACATTGCTCCAAGGGATGCCAATTATACTGACGTCCCTGTGAATGTTTTACAGATTTTTCCTTGCACAGCTCTAGGCAATAATAATTACATTGCAGTCTACGTAAGTGGCAATCTTTGGAGTTAAACGGTGCACAACCTACATAGCCATAAATGGCAGCCCTGAGTCTACTTCAGTCTGAAGTTTGATAGTTCCAAAATGGGCCCTGCCTCGAAGTAGAAAAAGCAAGGATTTTGTAGTAAATGCTGTTGATGTACTGCCCCACGTCTCCTTGGCTCACCTGAGTTCACCTACAGCCATAGTAGATAGTCCCCGGCACACTGACAACATCCCAACTCAAGGATCAGTGTCTCTTGTCCTCTCCAGCTAAGCCCTCTGTCCTGCACCACGGGAAATTAGCAGGCACAGTCGAGATATGTGGGTGTATAAATGCCCCAGCCTTCCCTCTGAGGGGAGGTTTTAAGTATGTCTGAGTTTCTCAAAAGTTTGCAGGAGGATGGAGACCTAGTTGCTGGCAGCACTCACCTGCTCTGTTGTGCTCACCTTGTCATCTTTTTTTCCTTTCCTGTCTCACTTTTTCTACTTTCTTTTTTATGCTTCCAGGAATTGTCTCACCCCAAAAAGGTACCTGTACCCAAGTCCTTGTCTCAGGGCCTATTGTGGATGAAACCCAAATTAAGACAGATACCCTTATGAATAAACGGCCTTAGTTAGATGTAGCTTGAGTGTGGGTCCGTGGCTAAATATTAGTTGACTGAGTGAGCAAATAAGCCTTCTACAGGACCAAGGGGCTGCCTCCACGGATCAGGAAGACGGGGGCAAAAAGAAAGAGTTAAGCAGTAAGTTCTCATACCTCAAACTGCATGTGTGACAGAAAACATAACTGTCCCCCACCTATGCAATAAAGTATGCTCCATTGCAAATGTAAATGAATGCTGCTTTATATAACATTGACAGTTTGTATTGTAATTTCGAGTGGGGGTAGGTATAAGACCCTTGTATTTATGTTGTCAAATGTCTCCCTCCACCTCTCAAATTCTCTTCAATCTCTTAATTAAAATACCTGCAAGCACCCCCATTCCAATCCTAGACTCAAAGCCTTGACATAATCTAGTTTCGGGACAATAGTTAGAACTATGAGTACATCTGCTTCCTTAGCAAAGAAAGACTCTAGGGACAGGGAATTTTAAATCCATTTCTCTGTTCTTTGAAATCATTCCTTTATCTCTGAGCCTCAACCGTGCTTTTTTTTTTCTTTGTAATACAAGGAGGAATACATGTTCAAAGAGTGTGAAATTAACGCAGTGCATGCAACAATCTCAGTAAATAAACATGAAAACCTTTTCGTTGCACATCACAGGCTTCATTCAATTAGTGGAATGTTAAAACACTGTTGCGTTGCAGAACCTAACCTTTTAATTTCTGGAAAGCCCTAATAAACAACTAACAAATAAGAAAGCTTGAAATTCTTTCTTTTCCCCCAAAGTCAATGTTCTTAGCCAAACATGGAACCAGCAGAATCTGTTTTCCAAGATTCACATTTCCATCTCAGAACCCCGTTAGTCCTCCTGGTCAGTACTGTCCCCCACCTAGTCTTGCTCTTTGCAATCAACTGTCTAAAATGTCAGCTGATAACTAAGGCAAAAAGAGTGGTTTCACATATACAAAGTAAACATGTTACATGTGCCCTAACTTTGCCCTATTATACATGTGGCAGACATTGCTAATCTGTCACTGAAACAGCATCATACTCCTCAACAAAATGCTACCAGCCCCGATCAGCAAGCAATCAGAGTTGGTCTAAGAAAGTCATTCCTCAACTAATCCTCACTGAACTCCTACTACTGTTCCAGTCACTGATCCTATATCACTAGGAGTATAATGATGAACAAGACAATGTTCTTGCTTTTTCTGGGGTATTCTAATACGTGCTTTTAAAAACAGAAAACTCTAAAAATCAAAAAGAATGAACCCCCAAAAGTAGACGGACAGTATTGGTATTTTTGGCCACATAGCCACTCTTGTTCTTTTCATGCAAGCTTCCTCCTATAAGTACAGCAATTCTAGGATTGTATCATTAAGCCAATTTTCACATTATTAATAAAAATTCAGATATAGGAGAAGAAGGTAAACAAAGTGGGTAGAATATTCCATTGCCTTCTTTGCCTGTTTCTGATATGCAGTAAGTACTGCTTGCCAGCTATGTATCAGGTGCTAAATTAGGTATGGGACTACTGATGACGTTTCCTTCTCTGCCATCGTAATGCTCACAGTGTAATGAGGAAGGTGGAAACATAAGCAGATGAATTCAAAGTAATCCTGCAGAGTACTAGGCCCTGAAATCACTGTGTCAGCTGAACAGGCAGACCCTAGAATGTAATCAATCCACTGTAGAAGTGTTGCAGTAAATATTCCAGATGTAATGAATTACTTTTATGAATTACACCACAATAATTATCATCTTTAAAGTAATCAATATTTTCTTTTTTTCTCTAGACATAAGAAACACCCAGAGGACAAAAAGTTAAAACCATCCTGGTAATTATTTATGGACATTTATCTATTATTTAAAAAATTGAAAAATGCAAAACCAAACATCTATGTATTATCTCCCAAAGGCATTTTCATATTTTATTAATCAACTGACATTTGAAGACATAAGGGTAAATTAAAATTTTATTTAGTCAGCAGTTTTTGTATTTTTTCTTTTAGAAATTACAAGCATTTAAGGATAATTTATTAATTTTTTTAATTTAATTTTTTTTTTTTTTTGAGACAGGGTCTTGCTCTGTCACACAGTCTGGAATGCAATAGCCTGATAGTAGTTCACTGTAACCTCAAACTCCTGGGCTCAAGTGGTCCTCCTCCCTCAGTCTCCCAAGTAGCTAGGACTACAGGTGTGCACCACCACAACTGGCCAATTTTTTCTCTTTTTTGTAGAGAGAGGGTCTCACTATGTTGCCCAGCTGGTCTCAAACTCCTGAGCTCAAGTGATCCTCCTGCTTTGGCCTCCCAAAGTGCTGGGCAATTTATTAATTAAATTAGGCCCAAATTTTAAAAATTAGTTAAGAACCTGGAAAGTACAATTTAGTTAATATATTAAATGTTTATGAATTATGTCAGTGTAAGAAATTTATAAAACTAAACCACTTAAGAAGACAACCACTATTATGTTATTTAGTTGAACAAAATATAATATATATATACACACATAATTTTTAATTTTAAATTTAACCTTGATCTTTAACAAAGCAAAATAGTGTGTTAACTTTTTTATGGTAATCTAAGTGTTAGAGACTGAATGATGTTGAAGCTTGGGATTGCCACTCAAACACCTATCACTAGCTATTTAAATGGCGAACCCAGTGTAACTTAGCAGAATTCCTTCTTTTGTGTGTATCTTTTCTCTAATTACATGGGATTTCTTAATGGTAGTTCTTAAGGCTGCTGATGTGTAAGATCACATATGGGGCAAAACTAGAACAACTCAAGGAAGGTGTGTGAGAGTTCTTACTGTTGAACGAGAGTCTCAGTTGATTCTTACGATGAAGCAAAGTTGGAACACCTGAATACCCTTGTTAAGGTAAACTTTACCTGTAACAATTTTTCTTTCTTAAATGAGCTTTTATAGGAAGCTCACCTGTTTTCCTGGCTTTATAGCAGTTTTCATTTGCTTCTGCTTTTACTCTCTTGTCCTGTGTAGTATAAAATACTCTATACTGAGCCTGTGCTTCTTGGGTTTTGGTAGCTTAATAGTGCAACTATCTATCAGTCTTGCCCATTCAGGGCTATGGTGCTTATGGCTACATAAGAAATAGTCACTTATTATGTTGATAATAGGGCTTAAAACCAACTCAGAAATATCGTGGCATGATCAGTTCCTTACTAATTAAGAGCAATTGACAAAGTGGGGGAAAACATCCCTATGACTACAGAGTACTTCCTACATGCCAGAAATAGCCCAGGGTGCTGTGCTACAAAGGGGTAGTCTAGTACTGTACAATCATTAAGGAAAAAAAGACTGATATTTCTGCTTCCTATACAATAACCCAGAAGTTCACTAGAGCAATGTGTGGGTATAGTATTTGTGGTGAAGGATTAAAAATTGTTAACTCACTTGGCAAGTTCAAAGCCAAGTTCTTTCTTTTATTTGATCAAGAAAAAGCTCCTTTTAAAAATGTCATGGCCATTTCTTTTCCTTTTTCCTAATTTTTTGACATTTTTGCCTAATTTTGTACAGGTCTCATTTCCTCTGGTAAGGAAGAAAAAGGCGTACAGGCAAGAAAATATGATTATAACAAAGAACAATCAGCCAGTTGTCTCTCTTTCACCCTGACCATCGGCTGCTCTAGTGAACTGCTGGGTTATTGTCTAGGAAGCAGAAATATCAGTCTTTTTTTCCTTAATGATTGTACAGTACTAGACTACCCCTTTGTAGCACAGCACCCTGGGCTATTTCTGGCACATAGGAAGTACTCTGTAGTCTTAGGGATGTTTTTCCCCACTTTGTCAATTGCTCTAAATTAGTTCTGTGGCATTTTCTTATAGGAAAGTTCTCAATGAAGACCTATCCAATATGAATTCTCCAAAGTTTATGCCACCTCTAAAAGTAATTTCTGATTTTTATTTTATAAGATACATCGCTCTGTGGCCTATAAAACCAATTTTTCAATTTCTAAAAATAGCTTTTATAAAAATAGCTCTTGAAAACATAAGCACAGATTTGTTTGCTTGCCTTCCTCTGTGGGAGAACATGAAAGGACATTCATCCTTGATATCCTTTGCTCTCATTAGGCATGCCGCCTAATATATGTATTGTCATTCTCTACGGAAGTACATTTGCAGAGTAACCACAATAAGTGGTAACCAGCGTACAATCTTTGTAATACTTTTTTATTTGATAAAAGGATGCTAAAAGGATCCATTGTGATGGCCATGACGCTCGGTCCATAGCTATAAGCCACGAGCCAGGAACCGTGGCCATGTACTTATAGTCTGGGTGCCGTGCCATCCACCCTCCCGTGCTGCCTGGATGGTGTCGTCAGCCAGCCTACCCCACCCAGCCCTTGCCAGGGAAAAGGGAGTGAAGCACAAGGGCAGTGGGTAGAGCTGAGCATGACAAGGGTACTAGAATCAGTCTGGAATCCTGGGAAAGTTTACATTTTTTAGCCCTTTAACTCATGAGCTACCATAGGGATAATTTACCATAGCAACAAATAAGAATAGTAAGAGCCACCATATCTTTGTTTATATTTTTTGTACCTCATTGTATTAGACTATATTAACATGAATCAAAGCAATGTATTTGGAAATATGTAGTGCGAGTGTAGGCAAGTCAGTAAATATAGTTCTTGAAAGTATGTTCTTATTGCAAGTTATAAGAAATCTAGATGACAGTAGAATGCATGTGCACACAAAACATCATGATCCAACTCAGGGTGGTAGTGACGGTACATGTCAGGGTCAGGGTGTGGTTGAAGGTCAGAATCAGGTCAGTGTGGCCTGGTCAGTGTAACTCTGGTCAGGGTTAGGATCAACCGTGAGTGGGGATCAGGTCAGAATCACAGTGAGGGTCAGGGAGAGGGTCACAACAGGGTGAAGATGAGAGTCAAGGTCAATGTCATGGTGAATATGAGCATTAAGGTCATGAAGGGTTTGGTGTCAGGATGAAGGTGAGCAAGTGCCCAGTACAGATTCAGGATCAATATCAGAGTTAGAGTGAGGGTGAGTGTACATTTTAGGGTCAGTATTGATATAATAGTCAGTGACAGGAACAGGGTCAGGTTGAGAATTGAGGTCACTATCAGGGTCATGGCCAGAGTGAGGGTCATGGCCAGAGTGAAGGTCAAGTAAGAGTCAAGGTTCAGATGAGGCTGAAGGTCAGTTTCAGGCTCAGGATGAGGGTTAGGATCAGAGTCAAAGTGAGAGGTCAGGTTTAGGACAAGGGTCATTGTTCAGGGGAGGGGTGAGGGTCAGAATCAGAATGAGGGTCGATCCTAACACTTAACATGTTCCTGAAACTGACACTAAGGCCTCATCCATATCTTGACCCATACTTGGCCCTCAATGTGACCCTGACTCTTACAATAACTCTAAGAGTAACCTGGATCCTCAACCTGACCCTGACTATCACCCTGACACTGGCCGTAGGAGTACACTTGCCCTCACCCTGACTCTGACCTCCACCCCAATGCTGTACCGGACCATCCCTTGACACTTACTCTGACAATAAACCCTTCACTGACCATCACCCTAATTTTGACCCTGTCACATGCCCCTATCCTGACCTGGATCCTGACCCTTACTGTGACCCTGAAGCTCTCCCTCACCATGATATTGACACTGACACTCACCCTGTCCGTGACCCTCTCCCTGACACAAAGCTTGGCCCTGACCCTGATCAATCCCTTGACTCTAACCTGAACCCTACCCTCACCCTGAGCCTGATACTCCCTATCACCATGAAATTGACCCAACCCTGACCAGAGCCTGACACTGATCCTACACTGACCTTGACACCTGTCATGACTCTGGCCCTGATGCTGAGCATCATCAAATTGAGTTTGAACATGAAATCTTGAACACATACACTCTGGTTTCATTTAGATTCCTTGTAACTCACAATAGGAACGTACTTTTAAGAACTATGTAAAATTCTGAACTTGCTTACACTGGTACTGCATGTTTTCAAATACGCTGCTTTGATTTGTGTTAATATGGTCTACCTCAAAGCGAGAAAGTGCAGTTGAAAAGAATTTCTGGTTCTCATTGATTTGCCACAGATAAAGCATGGGTGCAACTCTGTTAATTCTAACAGTCATTAAGAGTTGTCTTCAGAGGCTAATGCCTGGTTCTGAGTTTGATTTCTTCTTCACTGTTTGCTGTACATGTACCTACAATTTTCAACCATATTTGCTTTAATTCTCAATAAGAAGTTATTGTCAAGAACAATGTTTAAAGATAAACTCATTTTCACATATACGGCCTAGATTATCCTTACCTTGTTCTAACTCACAGGGAAAAAGGGTAGTTGAGATGAATGTGAGTTTCTGCATTTTGGAGGTTTTTTCCTCATATAAATCTTACATATATCTGAGTTTAGGCAAACAGAAGTAATGTTTTAAAAAATTCATATTGGGGCAAACCAAACCAGCCTTAGGCATTCCTCTCAAAAGAAAGTCCGTATTGCTTTTTAGAACAAACTGAGATAAACATAAGGACAGCAAAACACATTCATTTCAAGGGCACATTCTTACTAAAAGAAAAAATATATAAAACACTATTTATAAGCTGGGCATAGTGGCACGAACCTGTAATCCCAGCTATTCAAGAGGCTGAGGCCAGAGGATCACATAAGCCCAGGAGTTCAAGCCCAGCTGGGGCAACATAAAGAGGCCCTGTCTCTAAAATTAATAATAATAATAATAATATGTTTATAAGCCATAATTTTAATTGACCCTAATTTCTTAAAATATCAGTGAATTAACAAATATGATATATGTGTTTGTAATTGCCTCCTCAAATGTTTAATTAATATGAGATAACGCTTATAAAAAAGTGACCAGATGGTTTTAAACTTTCTGTCCTCTAGGTGTCACTTATGTCTACAGAAAAAGAAAGAAGATTACTTCAAAATAATAATTATTGTAGGTAGTTGATTATCCTAGGTATAAGAATTACAGAGAGAGTTTCTATTTGATTTTCTATGTGTTTATTTTTAAAAGTTGCAGTTCATTCACATAATAAATTTGATATATTGTTTTATTTAATATACTAACAGTTAAATTATATTTTAAAGCTATAGTTAAAAACCTTAAATTATTACCTAATAGTTTGTTGTATACCTACAAAGTACCAAATCACAGAATTAGCCCCCCTTTCTAACAACACCTAATCTAGAGCAAAACCCTCATTTCCTTATACCCGCCCTCAAATCACCAAGAAAAGATTAAATTCTATAATAGGCACTTTCTGACACCTTACTGAGACATCCTGTGGTTACCAGTGGTGTGTGTTCCCTCAGTGCAACCCATAATAAGCCCAACTTGTTCATCTCCAGGTATGTTCCTGGGGGGGTCTTTGACTCAAGGGCATTGACAAGCCAAATGCATAAATAGGCACAGGGGCTGTGGAGTCAGCGTGGCCAGGGTTGGACCCCTTGTTTTTGCCTTTTCAACTTTTTTAGATAATAGGAGATAAATTCTCATAAACAAATATGCTGGATGATTTTAAACTCTCTGTCCCCTGGGCGTTCCTTATGTCTAGAGAAAAAAAGATTGATTACTTAATTAAAGACAGTAATTAATGTAGACATTGATTGTACTGGGTATAAGGATTGCGGAAACACAGGTCTACTAATAGGATACTTGTATTTTAAAGCTATAGTCAGAAACTATTTTTATGTTTGTGTATGTATGCATGCCTAAATTCATACAAATAAATGGATATCAATAGATCCTGTACTACAGTTCGTTACATAAATAATGAGCCAAAGGAATAAATTAGAATTTAGGTCATCTATGTAAAATTACTCAATTGTTTTGTGCCCAGATTAATAGAGGTTCCTTTTGTCACCAAATTATTCTGTTAATTCTCAATGCATTTTGCATACTCTTCAACCATCCTTTTGAGACTCTCTTGGATAGTCCTGACCTAATTTTATTGGTTCATATTTTAAAATGCACGCACAGACTTTAAGCCACCCCTAAATACGGACCACACTACCAGCAGATGGAGGGGCTGAGCGCGTGCGCTCCCCGCTGGCCAGCACCACCCCGGCAGACGCGCGCCCGCGGGCCTGCCCAGCGCAAGCGCACTTGCTTGAAGGAACAGACGGTAGGAATCTGGCTTTCAGCTGAGGCTCGGACCCTGCCTCCTGTGTTATTCTTCTTTTTGAGGATAGAGGTGGATGCAACAGATCTCCTTGCTAATCCCGGATCTCCCTCAGTCTGCACCAGCAGGCGCTCCTGGGGCTGCCTATGGCTCCCTAGCGCTCCCTCTTCAAGAACAGCAATTTGGCCGCCGCTGCACCTGGAATAGGCGGTGCATGCTCAATAGTCGGACAGGTGCTTTTCCCCAAAGGTTAGCACACAGCCAGGTCAAGGGGATTACAGCGGGCGTTTCCCAACAACCGTGAGTCCTGCCTGCTCCAGGTTCTGGATAGGGGTAGCGGGACAGGGGCTCCTCTGCAAACTTTACCAAGAGTGGCGGCGCTGCACACTCGCGAGCATGCGTTGGGAAGCAGTAGGAGGGTGATTTACACCAAAAGAACTAAATTGCAAAAGGATTCTGGGCGCATTAAACTTGCAATCCGTGACTGGGCCACTGGTAAAGGATGTGGAAAGGGGGGCAGAGAGATCTGTTGCAGCTCCCTCCCTTTCCCCCAAGGGGGGAAATGGAAGAGAACCCCAAGTATGATCACGGGTTATGCCACCTATTCCTTTAAGAAAGTTTCGCCCTTGCACAATAAGGAGAGAACATGGTGGTCCCAGACATGAAAGCTAATGGTAATGCTTTGGGCCGTGGGAGTTCAAGAACTTCTGAAAGCTTTATTAATTTTTGTTTTAAAATTCCATTAGTTCTGTCTATTCATCTTGAGGACTGTAGATGATAAGGACAGTGAAGTTTCTGTTTAAAAGTACTTAAGAGCAGTACTAGTAAAACGAGCCACTATCATTAGAGAGATAAGTGGGAATTCCCCAGGTGGGGAAACAATACCAAGCCATCCCCTCAATCCTCCACGACCTGTGGGATAACTCTCCAGCCAGGAAAAACTTCAGTCCACCCTGAGAATAAGCAAAAACATTATTTGTAATTCATTGCAAATGATAGTTGTATGAAGTCCATTTGGAGGTGTTTAAAGGGCTCTAGGAGCCTTGATTCCTGTCCATGACCCACCTTAGCAGTTTTATCAGGATGTGTTACTGGCAGGTAGGACATGCTTTAGAACACATCCTTGGCATCTACATCCAAAATTAGGCCACCAGTGTTGGTCTAATATTGTGGCCAACTTATCGTTGCTTTATGGGTATATCGTGAAGAATTTTTGTTAAACTCCATTTTCAAGTGTTTTGGCATGATGTAATAATCATCCTAAATTGAATTAGGGACTTGTTTCCGACAGTAACAGTCTCTCTGAATTTCTCCAAGACTTTTCTTGTCTGTGTGATTATAGGAGTGTTTGTCTAGGTTAATATTGTTTATTTAGCACAGTGGTCAGCCAAAGCATTACTATGAATTTCTAGGTCTTGTCTTTTCAATGACTGTATTTTTTATGATACCTATTTTCTTAGGTAATAGCAAAGCATCTGAAAGTTCTTTAATTTGTCATCCAATTTGTACAGGTTTTTTTCAAGGTTAGAAACACCTTTGTTTCTAAACAATTCCAAATTTGTGGACTACCCCCAAAACACATTTACTATCAGCATGAATATTTACTCTTTGATTTTTTTTCTTGCTGTCAAGCCCAGGTGAGAACAATGATGCTAATTATATGAACTGATTTAATTTTTGGAAATTGTGTATGTTTTAAGAGTGAATTTAACTCTGTGATAGCATCTTTAACTTTGAACAAATAAAATTAGTTCAAAGCTTTCCAAGGGACTCTTTAAGAGAATAGTTGAAGAATATGCAAAAAGCATGAGCATTAGAATAATTTGGTGACAAAAATGGAACTTTTGTTGATCTGGGCATAAAATAACAGGTCATTTTACACAAAAGTCCTAAATTCTAATTTTATTCTTTTGGTTTATTATTTATATCACAAATTGTAGTAAAGGATATATACCTTTTTTTGTATGCATCAAGAAAGACATAGGTATACAAACATAAATAGGTAATAAAGTTTTAAACTATAGCTTTAAAGTATAATTGTCAGTATACTAAATAAAACAAAACAGTATGTATCATATTAAATTTATTATGTCAATGAACTGCACAACTTTTAAAAATACACAAACACAAAATCAGATCCTATGCATATACCTGTATCTCTCTGCAATCCTTGTACCCAATATAACTAGCTATCTTTGTCAGTTACCATCTTTAATTAAAGCAATAATTCTTTTCATTTTTTCCTCTAGACATAGGAGATACCTAGAGGACAGAAAGTTAAAAACCAGGTAATTTTTTATTAGAATTTATCTCATATTAATTAAAAGCTTTAGGAAGACAAATACCAGTATATACGTATTATTATCCAAAGGCATTTACATATTTTGTTAATCCACTGAAATTTTAAGAACAAAGAACAAATTAAAATTATGTTTAGTAAGAAGTATATTTTTATCTGTTTTTTTCTTTTCTCCTTATATTTATCTTGCTTTACTATGAGAAGCTATAAGGAGGACTTTTGAAAGGAATGTCTGAGACTGAGTTTGACTATACTAATACAAATTCTTTTCAATGTTACTACTTAGATTCACTCTAATTTCCTCTGTTGTCTTAGTCAGCTTGGGCTGCTATAACAGAATACCACAGACTGGGTGGCTTAAACAATGAACATTTATTTCTCACAGTTCTGGAGGCTGGGAAGTCCTAGATCAAGGCGCTGACAGATCCGATGTCTGGTGAGGGCCCTCTTCCTGGTTTGCAGATGTCTGTCTTCCCGTATCCTCACATGGTGGGGGGGGGGGGCGGTGCAAGCTTCTGCGACTCTTCTTATGGGGCACTAATCCCATTAATGAAGGCTCTGCCCTCATGACCTAAAGGCTCCACGTCCTACCACCATCAGAGTGGGAGTTAGGATTTCAACACATGAATTGTGGGGAAGACACAAACATTCAGTCCATAACACCTACCTTGAAGGCAGGATAAGTCTTTTCGATGGATGTGTATTGCTTTTCTTACGTTTAGTTCTGGTTACTGCACCAAGCGATTCAAAGATGTTTTTGAGAGGAATGTCTGAAACTGAGTTTGTTTATACTAATGCAAATTTTTTTCAGTACTACTGCTTAGACTCTTCCTCATTTGTTGCACCTCACAGTAAGGATGTGCCTTTGAGATGAATGACACATATTTATCTGTGCTTATGTTCACCTCAGGTTACTCTAAGAAGCAATAGGAGTTTCTTTTGAGAGGAATGTCTGAGACTAAGCTTATTTGCACTAATACAGACTTTGTTCAATACTACTTCTGTTTGCCTAAACCAAGATGTGTGTAGGATTTTTATGATAAAAAAAAAACTCAGAAACTCACATTCATCTCAATTACAATTTCTTTCTGTGAGTTAGAACAAGATAAGAGGAATCTAACCTATATATGTGAAAATGAGTTCATATGTACACATTTTCCTCAACTGTAACTTCTTGTAAGTTAAAGCAAATATCATTGAAAATTAGATTTATGAGAACAGACTAGAAGTAAAGAAGAAATCAGACATTGGTCTCTAAAGAAAATTCTTATTAACTGTTAGAATTAACCCATGCTTTACCTGTGGCAAATCAATGAGAAGCACACATTCTTCTCAACTGCACTTTCTCACTTTGAGATAGATCATATTAACACAAATCAAAGCAGCATATTTGAAAACAGGCAGTACCGGTGTAAGCAAGTTCAGAATTTTACATAGTTCTCAAAAGTATGTTCTTATTGCAAATTATAAAAAATTTAGATGAAACTAGCATGTAAGTGTATACAATTTCATGTTCAAACTCCACTAGGTGATGGTAAGGTCATTGTTAGGGTCAGACTCATGATGAGGGTCAGGGTCATGATGAGGGTCAGAGAGAGGGTCATAGGGTGAGGTTGAGGGTCAAGGTCATGATGACAATGAGCTTTAGGATCATGGTAAGGGTTAGGATCAGTATTTGGGTCAGGATCTGGGTCAGAGTGTATTTTGGGGTCAAGTTGGTGGTCAGGGTCAGTGAAAGGTTAGTGTCAGGGCGAGGGTGCAGGGAAGGTCTAGTATAGGTCAGAGTGAGAGTGGGAGTACCTTTCAGGGTCAGTGTCAGGGGGAGAGGGTCAAGGTCAAAGTAAGGATCAGTGTGAAGGTTGGGATGTGAGGTTTAATAAAGGTCAGGGTTAATGAAACTTGGGTCAGGGTGAGGTTTAGGATCAGGATCAAGGTGGAGGTGAAGATGAGGCTCAGGGTCAGGGTCATTGTTCAGGGGAGATGTGAGGTGAGGATCTGGGTCCAGGAGAGGAATCCAGTCAAGTTCTGTGTCATTGTGAGGTAAGAATCAAGGCATGCCCAGGATCAGGGTCACTGTGAGGGTCAGGTTCAGAGTGATAAACAGGGTCACTGTCAGGTTGATTGTAGAGGACAGAGCAATGTTTAAGGAGTTGTAACCAGCTCCATAAGCAAGAAAACTTTTTTTAATAGTTTTTTTTTTGGTAGTTCTCTTATGTTTCAAGTTCCCACATCAGTAAGATTTCCTGACCAGAACTTCGTAACTTTCTGTTACACTGATGCATTCCCTTTCCAGTTTCTTTCCCAGAAACCGCAGAGCCTCCTTGCAGTCACAAAATAACTACAAAGCCTCACACCACCTGTTTGTCGAGAGAAAACAAGATAAGCGATGCTCCACCTCATATTGTGCCTAAGGACCCACTGAGGCTGGGCACAAGGCTGAAAGAATGACCAATATTAACCCCTAGCTCATTATAATACTAAAATCTCTGCCCTGGGAGGGACTTCTCTGCCATTTTTTGATCGTGGGATGTTTATACTAGCATGATTTCTCACTGCACTTGCGTGCCCTGCACTCCACCCCAAACATGTAATGATGCTCACTCCCCTCATGCATTATTCATTTCACCTTCAGAAAAAACCCTGATGCTGTTTAACAGGGAAGCAGATTTGAGGCAGTCCATACCTCCCCCTCCCAGTAGACACGTCCACTGTAATAAAGCCTTTCTTCCTTGACAGTCCTCATTGTCTCAGTAATTGGCTCTCTGTGCCACGAGCAACAGTGAACCCCCCTTGTGGGTTCATTAACCAAGTAAGGGCAGATACAATATCAGGTGACAGTCATGGTGGACCAGGGTCGCAGTACTATAAGGTGAATATGGGGTCTGGGTCCAAGCAAGGCTGGGCTTGAAGGTCAGGGTCAGGGTGATAGATGCGTATCAGGGTCCGTGTGGGTCATTATCAAAGGATTACCACAAGGGCCAGGGTGAGTGTCAGGATGCGGGTCAGATGCAGGGTAACAGCCAAATCAGGGTCAGAGTCAGGTTCAGAGTGAGGATAAGAGACATCATAAAGGTCCAGTGCAGGGTGAGTATAAGCTTGGGTTCAAAGTCAGGATCATGTTCAGGTGAGCGTCGGGTGAATGTAAGGCTATTTGTGAAGATGAGGATCATACTCAAGACCAGCTTCAGGGACATGATGACAGTCATAGATGGTCTCATGGTTAGGGTCAGGACCAAGATGCAAGACAGGTCAGGGGAAGGGTCAGAAAAGTATTAATACCAGGTTGAGGATCAAGATCAGTGTTAAGGTTAAGATTAGGGTCAGGCAAGCTTCAGGGTAACGTTGAGGATCAGGGTCAGTGTAAGAATAGTGCCCATATCATGGTCAGCTTCAGCATCAGAATTGGTCAGGGTACTGGTCAGGTCAGGGTGATAACCAGGGCCAGGATCATGACAGGGTTAGGGTCAGGTAGAGGGTGAGGATCAGGCTGAGGTTAAAGTTCACAGGCAAGCTCAGACACACACTCTGAATATCAGAGTCTTGCTGAGGGGTCGTGGATAAAGTCAAGGCCAGCCTCAGGGACATGGTGACAGTCAGGGTCAAAGTCAGGCTGAGTGTCTGTTCAGTGTGAGGGTTGGGGTAAGGATGAGAGTCATGGTGTGACTTGGGGTGAGAATAAGGGTAAAGGTGTGGGCCAGGGTTATGATCAGCATCAAGTTCAGGCAGCTCAGGTTTGGGGACATGGTGAGGGTTACAGTTCTCATATTTATGGTCAGAGTCAGGTTGATGGTCAAGTTCAAGTTGATGGTCATGTTTGGGAGAAGGATCAGGTTGAGGGGCAATGTCAGGGTGAAGGTCAGGGTCAGAGGTTCAGGATCAATTTCTGAGTGCTGATCAGGGTCAAGTGATGATCAAGGTGAGATTCAGGATCAAGTTAAAGGTCAAGTTCAGTAATGGGGCAGAGTCAGTTTCAAGTTCAGTAGTGGGGAGGTCAGAGTCATTTAGTTTTAGGGTCAATGAAGAAGGTGAAGATAATGGTCAGGGACAAGATAAGGGTCAGATTCAGGGCCCGGGTTAGGGTCAAGGTGAGGTGGTGTCATGACAGTGAGGGTCAGCATGAAGATCAGGGTAGTGTGAGGGTCACAATCAGGATCAGGAACAAGAAATAGGGTCAGGGTCATGGTGAGGGTCAAGTTCACATTAATGATCAGAGTAAGTATTAGATTGACAGGATGCAGGATGGGGTCAGGTGTGCGTCAGGGTCTTGGGCAGTATCAAGGTTATTACAAGGGTGAATCATGGACAGAGTCATGGTGAGGGTCAGAGTCATGTTCTATGTGAGGATGAGGGTCAGCTTTAGGGTCAGAGTCAGGGTGAATGTGAGGGTTAAAGTAATGGTTGGGGTAAGGGTCAGGTTGGGGTCAGGTTCAGTGTGAAGGTCTGAAGAAGGTCAAAGTAAAAGTCCAGGTCAAGTTCAGGTATAGGGTGAGGGTAAACTTCAGGGTCTAAGTCATGGTCAGAGAGAGGTGTGTCAGGGTGAATGCAAGCGTACGTGAGAGATACAGAGTCAGAGTCAGTGTGAGGTTGACGGTACAGGCCACAGGCAGGCTTTAAGTACTTGGGGACATGCTAAACATCAAGACGTTGTCATGGTTAGGCTCAGCATGATGGTCAGGTTCAGGGTGAAGTTCTGGTTAAAGATCAGGTGGAAGGTCAGTGTCAAGGGCAGGATGAAGGACAGGATCAGGTAAGGTTCAGCATAAAAGTTAGGGTCACAGCCACTATGGAAAACAATATGGTTGGCTCCTAAAAAAATTAAAATTACCACATGATCCAGCAATTCTACTTCTGGATATCATATATACAGAAGAATTGAAAGTAGGGCCTCAAAGTGCTATTTGAACACCCATGTTCATAGTAGCATTATTCACAATAGCCAAAAGGTGGAAGCAACACAAATGCCCATAGACAGATGAATGAATAAACAACATGTGGTATATACATTTATACATATGATGGAATATTATTCAGCCTTAAAAAAGAAGGAAATTCTGACACATGCTACAACATAGATGAAACTTGAGGACAATATGCTCAGGGAAATGAGCCAGTCACCAAAAGACAGACACTGTATGATTCCATCTATATGAGGTGCCTACTGTAGTCAAAATCATAGTGACAGAAACTAAAACTGTGGTTGCCAGGCAGTGGGGAAAGGGAGAAGGGGGAATTGTTGTTTAATGGGTACAGAGTTTCAGTTTTGCAAGGCGAAAAGAGTTCTGGAGACTGGTTGCACAACAATGTGAATGTGCTTAATGCCACCAAACTGTATACTTTAAAATGTTTAAGATGGTAAATTTTATGTTATATATATTTCACCACAAGTTTTTTAAATGCCAGGTTCAGTTTGATGGTCAGAGTGAATGTCAAGGTCTTGGTGAAAGTCAATGTCAGGTCATGATCAAGGTCAAGGTCAGATTATTGGTCAGGGTCATGACAAGGGTCTGAATGTGGGTCAGGCTACAGTTCAAGCTCAGGGTAACTTTTGAGGGGTGGGGAAGTCAGAGTCAGTGTCAGGGTGATATTGGGGTCAGAGATAGTTTTAGGGTCAGGGTCATGACACTATGAAGATGAAAGTAAGGGGGAGGGCCAGATGGGGGCCAATTTCAGGGCAAACATCAGAATAAAAGTCAGAGCCAGGGTCAGGTTTAGAGTGAGGGTTTGGTTGAGAGTGTAGCTTGGTGTAAGCCTGAGGTGAGCATCTGGGCAAGTCCAGGTAAATGTAAAGATCTTGGTGAGGGCAAGTCTCTGGCTTAGTGAAAGTGTTAGGGTCAGGGGCCATGTGATTGTTAGGGTCACAGTGAAGGTAGAATCAGTTGATGGTCACCATGAGTGTCAGGGTCTTTGTGAGGTCATGGTCATGATCAGAATAAGGATGAGCATCAGGATCTGGTTCAGGGTGAGGGTGAATTTCAGGTTGGTGAGACAGGGTGATGATCTGGGTGAAGGTCTGGATCAAGTCAGTGTTCACATTAGGGTGAGGGTCAGGGATAGGGTCAAGGTCATGTGTTCACCAGGGTCATGATGAGAGTGGGATAGTCTAAGTGTCAGAGTGACCTTTTGGCTTAGGATCAGGGTCTGGGTCAGCACTAGAGTTGTGGTGAGAGTGAGGATGAGTCAGATCCAGAGTGATCTGCAGATTCATCGTGTCAGCATGGACAGGGTGTGGATCAGGGTCTTGTGAAGGGTAAAGCTCAGGGTGAGGTTCAGAGTCAGGCCAGATTCACATCAGGTTCAAGGTCAATGCAAAAGTTAGGTTGAGGGAAATGGTAAGGGTTATGGACCAACAGCAGGGTCAGGGTGAGAGGAATCAGTGTCAGACTGAGAATCTAGGAGGATGTGGTCAGGGTCAGAGTCAAGGTTATATGAGTATCAGGTTCAAATTAAGGCTCAGGGCCAGGGTGATGGTCAGGATCAGACAAAGTTCAGGGTAAGGGTCAGGAGCTTACTCAACATCAAGTTCAGGATCAAGCTCAGGCTTATGGTGAAAGTCAGTGTGAGGTTCAAGTTAAGGGTCAGAGTCCAGTCAGGAAGAGAGTCATGTAAGCTTCTGGGTCAAGGTCAGGTCGGGATCATGGTGAAGGTCAGGTTCAGGATCCAAGTCATTGTGAACATGAGGGTGAGGATTAAGGTCAAATTCAGAGGGAGTGTGAGGAAAATGTCCAGGGTCACCATCAAGACAGAGGTGAGTGTCAGCATCAGGGTCAGCGTGAGGGCCTCAGTCAGGTTCAGGGACATGGTGAGGGTCAGGGTGAAGGTTGGGATCAGGTAAGTTTCAGGGTCAAGATTAGCATCATATTCAGGGTGAGGATAGGGTCAGCCTCAGGGTTGGAGTCTGCATACAGGACACGTTCAGTATGAGGGTGAGAATCAGAGTCAGTGTCAGCTCAGAGTCTGGGTGAGCTTCTGCTAAGAGTCACGGTAGTATCAGAAATAGGGTGATGGATGAGATCCCATTCTGTGTCAGAGTAAAAGTCAGGCTGAGGGTATGGTTCAACACGAGGCTCAAAATCAGGCCTGGTGAGGTTCAGGCTCACTGTGAGGGTCAGAGAAAGGCTAAGGGTTAGGTCAACGTCAGGGTGGGGGTCAGAGTCAGGGAAAGTGTGAGGGTGAGGGTCACCAACACTTCTGGGGTGATTTTTTTTGCAGAATAAATAACCAGAACATACCCTATCCCTTAGCGGGGCATATGGGATATGCACAGAAAGCCAACAGCTGCTTCATGACCCTCCACATCCCTTGCTGTCCAGCCCACTACTTCAGGTCCTCAGAAAGAACTACCTGAAGAGCCCTGGACCCTTAGGAACCCGTCTAGAACAGCAGGAGCATCTGGTTTCGTGTTCCCCAGCCTTCCCAGATGCATCTTTCAGGCCTGTTAAGCCAGTGCCCTGGGTTGGTCCCAACCTCCTAAAGGCACATTTTAATTCTCTTTATTAGGAGTAGAGGATGACTTGCTGGAGAGTCCCTGGTCTTTTCCACTGATATCCACCACTGCAGGTTGAGACAAGTGCTGGGCTCAGCAAGTCTGGTTATAACCATTGGACCTCATGCCAGTGACTTCTCTCTGTACCTCAGTTGCCTCATCTGTTAAATAGGGGAGTTGGATTTGATGGCCTTTCCCAACTCTGCAGGAACCTTTCAGGCACTGACTCCTTCCAACTTTCAGGCCCTACTTCTCTTCTGAAGACTCCATGGAACAGTGTTTCTCAGCAATTTAGATTCATGTCCGTAATGGCCAAAACCCCATGGTAATGATCTCACCTCTCACAACTCAGAACCTACCTCCTGTTCCTTTTGGAATTACTGCAACTCCTACATGGCTCCAGGGGTCAAGGAGATTCTGGAGAGCTTTAATTTCTGTACTTTGTATGATGAGAATAAGAGTTTTCTGGACATTTTTCCAAATATAAAAATTGCAATATGAAATGTCCTTTTCCCAACACCCCCCTACCCCTCACTCCCTGGGAGATCCCAATAGGCTTTCACAGGCTGTCATATTCATGTCTCTTCTCACTTCCCCTGTGGGAATCTCTGCTCTCAAATCATTTAAAGATATTGATTATCTGCTCACCATGGGCCCTGTTCTCTTTCTTTTTGTCCTGGTTTCCTGTGCTTCATGTCAGTTTTCAGATAAGCAAAGAGTGCTGTTGAGACTCTATTTATAATACATCCTTAAAAGCCCAGTGCCAACTTCTTTGAGCTAAAAAAGAAAAACTGGCAGGTAAGGAGAGGAGACTGAAGGCAGGGGGTCACTCCCAATGAGAACGACCACCCTGGATGCATGAGTGTGGGCACACAGCCACGCTCCCAGGCAGGCTCGCACACACAGCATCCAGGTCCATACGAAACACAGAGGTCCAAGGAAAGAGGAAATGCCTGGAACATGATAGAAACTCAGTAAGTGTTTGGTGTTTGGTGAAAAAAAAATAAAAAAAGACAGGGAGGAAGGAATTCAGAGAGACTGCAAATTTAGTGAGGACAGCGCTGAACTTGGAGTCAGGGGACCTTAATTTGAAGCCTGGCTCCACATTTATTAGAAATTTGAGCTTGGACAAGTTTCTTGACCTCTTTAAATTTCAGTTTCCTCCTCCCTTGGAGTGGGTGTAATATTTCCTTCCCAAACTAATCTCATAAGATTGCTATAAAAATCAAAGGAAATAATGGCTATGGAAATATTTTGTAAACTGAAAATACTATAAACAAAGGAGGCTTTCAGCATCATTATCATAGCTGGCCTTTTTCAGAGTGCTTTTTGCCAGCAACTATGACACGCTCTACATACATTAAAGCATTTAACCTCACAACAATCTTGCAGGTATGAACTGTTATTACTCCTCTTCTACAGATAAGGAAACATAAAGAGGGAGAGTAATTTGCTGGAGGTCACACCACTAGTAAGTGATCAGCTGGGATTTGAACCAGGCCTGCAGCCAATTATTTTAAACCACTCTCCTTCCTCCCAGGCCTTAATATGTATCCAATGCCTTTTATCACACCCAAGTGAAATAAAATCTGCCTTTCAGTATTAAAAGACATTGTATTAGTTTGCTAGACTGCCATAACAGAATACTACAGACTGGGTGGTTTCAACAACAGAAATTTATTTTTTCACAGTTCTGGAAGCCAGAAGTTCAAGATCAAGGTGCTGGCAGGGTTGGTTTCTGGTGAGGGCTCTCTTCCTGGCTTGCAGATGGCACCCTTTCACTGTGTCCCCACATGGTCTTTTCTCTGTGTGTACATACTCCTGGTGTCTCTTTCTCTTCTTATAAGAACACTAGTCCTATTGGATTAGAGCCCCACCCTTAGGACCTCATTTAACCTTAATAACCTCCTTACAGGCCCTGCTTCCAAATACAGTCATACTAGGGATTAGGGCTTCAACATATGAATTTGAGGGGGGACACACTTTATTCCATAACAGGCATGTAATAGACAAATATTCCAAAAAATAGAAAGTTTGTCTATTTTTCCCCCAATGAGGGATTTTTTTAAAAATCCTATCAGATCAAGAACAGTCATTGCAGCAAAATTTTTCAGCTCCAAGTCCTGCCCAGATAACTGCTCTCCCATAATGCCAGGCAGCTCTGCTGCGAAGGAAACCGGGAGAGTTTTGTGCAAAACATTTAACATGATCCTGCTCTCTCCCTCCTGCTCAAGAGCATTCTGGAGTGAAAGCTGTCCCTTCTTCCCCGCTTGCCAGGCATTTCTGTGTATGGTTTCTGGTGCTGGTGGGTATGAAGGAGTTAAGAGTTTTAAAATCACTTCCATGGCTTTGTGGCATACTTCCCGCAAACCTCCCCACTCCCCCTCACCGTTCTTTTAGGCCATTAGAAACTATTACTCCTGGTTCCCATGTGGTAGAGGTTGGGGTAAAAGGGAGACAAAAAGAAAGAAAAATTTGCAGCATGCAAATCTGCAGGTCCTTTTAAAAAAGCCACAGAGGAAAATAATTTGTGGCTGTATCCCTGAGGTGCTTTTTATTTGGGTCTACCCATAACCAAGCCCTCCCCGTCTGTTCCTGAAAACCTAGAGAAAAAGTTTTATGTTGACTTCATCCTTGAATCCTACTTCACAGAGATGCTGATGAGTCTGAGGGCAAAGAGAGAAAGGCCAGAGGGGGTTTGTTGCCTGGATGCCAGAAGCCATTAAAGGGTTTTGCAATTCATCTCCCCGCTCTTAGCGGCACATGATAAATTACCAGCATCAATCTATCTAACAGTATCAGACTTCAGAACTTGTGAGTCATATGTTCATGGCATTGCTTTGTGCAAATAGATACTCTAAATATGCATCGATCTGGCACATTTCATGAGTATCTATCAAAATGTTCTCCTCTCTCCCAGCACATATATTAATAACAATGATACTGAATATTACCAAGTTGCAGTCATGCACAGGATTCCAAACTGTGGGTTTAGTTTGCAAATTTAATGAAGGCTACTTGTAATCATAAAAAGAAAAAAAAAATCCCAGTAACCAGAAGTGTTCTTATAGAAAATAGAATAAAGCTGGTATGTTGTAGTTTTTATAAATGAATGGTAGAGGAAAGACAGAAACTTGGTTGAACTTGATTTATTCCCAGTAAAGATTCTGGATTGGCAAGAACAAATATTCTTTACTTTGAAAACCTTGTCTATGTGACCATAATCTAAGTCACACCTGATGTTTACTCTCGTGGTGCTAATCTCACATTTTTTGGAAAATAGATTAGATATATTTTTTTAATTTCTCTGTTATCAAGACTTCCTCTCCGATTGACATAATCAACAATAAAACTTCGGGGCTTCTGAAGACACGGTAAGACATAGTTGCATTTCAAGTCAACAAACATTAGCTTAGAAAAGAAAAAAGAAAACATCTGGAGAAATGTATATCTCAAATTGGCAATATTGGTTACTGCTTAGGGCTTGAAGCTGAGGTTATAGGTCATCTTAACTTTACTGAAAGCTTTGAAGTAGCTGAATTTTATTTTAAAACATTTAAAAGTATTTTAACTTTTTATTTAATTGAGGAAAACTTTAAAACACATAATAGAAAAAAATATAACAAATGTGTGTATAGCTTCCCAAACTAGCTAATGTTAATATTTTTTGTCAACTGTCCTTCAAGTCCTTTCTTTAAAATATATGACAAAAATTACAGATAAAGTTGAAATCCTCTCTGTATCCCTTTTAAGCCCCATTTTCCTGTCTGCCTCCCGGAAGCAACCACCACCAGGAATTTGGAATGTATCCTTCGGCCACAAATTTATGTAGCCATCAATAACACGAGATGTTGCTTTGTGTGTTTTTAAACAATTATTAATATATAAGTATCTTACTGTATCAATTTTCAACTTAATTTTTCATTCTGCATTATGCTTTCTTGAGGGTTTTCCTTCTTTGTTACTTGCTGACATTTTTGAAATATTTAATTTTTTCTTTTTTTTTTAGTAAAGAATATGACTTTCAATAAAATATTTAATTCTTTTGTTTTTTGAGACAGGGTTTCACTTTCTGTCACCTGGGCTAGAGTACAGTGGTGTCATCATAGCTCACTGCAACCTCAAACTACTGGGCTCAAGTGATTCTTCTGCCTCAACCTCCTGAGTAGCTGGGATGACAGGAGTGCACCACCATGCCAAGCTAATTTTTCTATTTTTTGTAGAGACAGGGTCTCACTCTTGCTCAGGCTGGTCTCAAACTCCTGGCCTCAAGCGATCCTCCTGCCTTGGCCTCCCAAAGTGCTAGGATTATAGGCATGAGCCACTGCGCCCAACCAGAAATATTTAATTTTTTAAAACACTTTATATCTCTTACTTTAAGTATCAGGATAAGATATTTCCTAACTTTAACAAGTCAAAGTAACTGAGAGACACCTATAGTCCTAACATGTTAAAGAATATTATCAGAGAATGCCACTCCCTCAGTGTCCCAGTTTGGAACTCCCTAAGACAAGGACTTGGGTATACTTAGTCTATCAAGAGAATCCCAGGAAACAGGAGCGAGGATTGTGGGGGGGTGTGAGGAAGCCAATATAAATGTGCATGATACAGCTTGGATATTTGTCCCCTCCAAATCACATATTGAAATTTGATCCCCAGTTTTGGAGGCGGGGCCTGGTGGGGAGTGTTTGTATCATGGGAACGGATCCCTCATGCATGGCTTGGTGCCTTCCCCACAGTAATGAGTGAGTTCTTGCTCTATTAGTTCACAAGGGAGCTGGTTGTTTAAAAGAGCCTGAGCACCCCCTCCTTTTCTCTCGCTCTCTCTCTGACACACCTGCTCCCCCTTTGCATTGGCCATGATTGTAAGCTTTCTGAGGCCCTCACCAGAAGCAGATGCTGGACCATGCTTCTTGTGCAGCCTGCAGAACCGTGAGCCAAACAGAGCTCTTTTCTTTATACACACCCCAGGTATTTCTTTCATAGCAACACAAAATGGACAGTGCATTCCTGAAATTGCCACACAGGCAGTAAGGGCTTAATTCTACCAGGACCTCTTGAAAAGCGCGTGAAACATGGCCCAGAATTGTCTAAAAGGCAGGGAAGATGGAACATTCATCTGCAAAGTCCTCTTCCCCATTGGCTGAAGATGGCCCCAGGGCCTCAATGTCCCCACACTTTGGGCTATAACTTCCATGGGCCACAAGAGCATCAGGAAAGGCCTTGAATCACAACAGGAAGGATGCACAGTGTACACTTCGGTGGGGCTTGGTCACCCAGGGTAGGTCTGAGCTCACCCAGAACTGTTGGGCCATCTGAACCCTGGCCTCCAGCTGGGGCACAGAAGCTGGACAGCAGATAATGGCAGGCCTCTGCCTTCCTTGCAAATGAATCCAGTTTGGTTACAGAGTAGGCCTGCCCTGCTTCCTCAAATTCAACAAATAACAGGGAAAACAAGTTTTCCAATTCTCACGAGCTGTCTCAGTTAGAAAATTCCAAACAAGGGGTTACCATCTTTGAAGTCACTCATCTCTTACAGCCCCCAGACAAACAAACCAAATCAATTCTGTTTAGGCCACTCATCTTCCCACTTTCTTGCCCATAAGTGGAATGAAAGGGCAGTTGCCCAGTAGTGTGAAGAAGTCAGCACCTTCCTGGCTGGCCTGTGCTAGATTATGGTTAAAGGGAAGGAGCCACATCTATTTCTAAAACTCCAGCACATAGCGGATGCCCAGTCAATGTATCATGAAGTGTCGACCCCACCTTGTGCCTAAAAGGCTGGCTTTACTTAGCGTTACTCTTCAAGGGATGAGTCTATAACCTGAGAAGGTTTCAAACAGCGTCTAGATCACCCATTTATCTCACTCATTACCATCCGCTGGGCAATCATAGGACAGAGGGTGGTTATGCTGTGAGAAACAAAGGGGCCCATAGCATCAGTCCCACACAGGGCAAAAAGCCACAGTGAGGATTTAATGTGCGTTAGAGGGGGAAAGAGGAGATGGTAAGGAAGAGGTCAGTAGCTCAAAGAGTGAGAAGGTGAGACTAGGAAGCGTTGTGAGTTCCTGATGAAAACTTTCTCTATATTCACAATTTTGCTAGGAGTCTGCTGCAATCCTCCTTATGTGCAAAAGGCAACTGATACCGGTGGTGTCTGGAAGAACTCCTTTGTTCAAAGCCTTCTTGTTACTTGTCATTATCACTCAGATTGCCTAACCTATATGACAATCTACTGTGTTCAGTCCAGCTATCTCCGCACTTCTGCAAGTCTGCAGGGCAGAGAACACATCAGCTGACTTCACTATGGTACCCAGCGAATTTGCAGTTCTTGGTGAATGCAGTTAACCATCCATTCACTCAGTCTAGATGGCCTTTCTTTTGATTAAACATACCACGCTTCCGACGCCAAAGACAAGCAGAGGGCGATGTTAGTATCTGGATGACTTCAGCTATAATCTCACTTGTGCCTAAGTGTGATCCTTACCTTGACTGCCTTGGTAGCTAGAGGGAGACTTTGTTCTTGGAATTACAAAATTATAGGGCTGGAAGGAGACATAAGAAGGTTATTTAGCATCAGGATAATAGGTTCAATTATCTGGTAGAAATAGAGACCAGATGCCTCTTCCCTTTCATGCTCTCTGGGAATGGGGGTAGATTTCTCAGTGTCTTCCCCTCCATCTCACCACCTTCCACCCCTTCCCCAATTAAGGCAACTAAAAATGAAATCCCCATCAGATCCTAAAAATCATGAGGAAGAAGGAATAATAAATATAAGGTGTCCTTTAATTCCTGTCCACAAATAATATTGTCTATTTTATTGGTTATGTATTATATAATCTGACGTTAGACTTTGAAACTGTGAGTCAATTAAATACAGAAGTCTGAGACCTTCTAAACTTTAGCACTCTGTTTTTTTCCCTCAGTAGTCTCAAATTTCAGGTAATATCCTGTAACTGCAGATAGGTTTCAGGAGAAGACTGATTTGATTTTTTTATTTAATCAATAAAGTTCAAATGTATTTTTGATTTAGTAGGCTCCAAACCATCCACCGAATTTATATTAGAGCCGAATATTACAGGAAACAGGGACTGTCACTTGTAAAGGATGCCACCTTCCACACACTCCCTCTGTGTTTTCCCCTGCTGGCTGTAAGAGCGTCCATCATTCCTAGTTCTTTGTGCTTATATAACATCTCAACACTTTTCTCAAGTTCAATGGAAGACACCAGAATATTTGCTCCAATTTTTTTCTTAAAGAACTCTGCACTGTATATATGCATAGAGAGTTTTTCAAAACACTTACTTAGAGATGTAACTTGTTCTTGTACTATAGACTAAACAGACAATGGAACACTCTCTTTGCAACTTGGTATGGTACCTCTTTCAGGATAAAAATATTAGCCAGGAGTGGTTTGTCAAAGATTCCATTTATCCAAACATCACGTTCAAGCAAAAGGATCAAGGGCACTTATGGTTTTTCTAATTATTAAAGGAAAAAGTTTTTTGTGGTTTTTTCTAACTTAACAATAATTACTGTTTTGCTGAATGCCTCCTATAGACAGGTGCTATGCCATGATTAATTATATGTGCCAACTTGATGGGACCACGGGGTGTCCAGATATTTGGTCAAACAGTATTCTGGCGGTTTGTATGAGGGTATTTTTGGATGAGAATAATATTGAAACCAGTAGATTCATTCAGTAAAGCATATTGTCCTCCCCAGTACATGTGGGCCTCATCCAAGCAGTTGAAGGCTTGCATAGACCAAAAGGCTACCTCTCCCTCAAGTAAGAGGGAATTCCTTCTACCTGCTGCCTTTGATATGAGACATCAGCTTTTTTTCCTGCCTTTGGACTCCAGCTAAAACATCAGTTCTTCCTGAGCCTCAAGCCTGCCAGCCTTCAGTCTAGAACTTACACCATTGGCTCTCCTTGGTCTCCAGCTTGTTGACACACCCTGCAGATCTTTGGACTTCCTGCCTCCATAACTACATGAGCCATTTTATTATAACAGATCTTTTTCTCTATATCTCTATCTGTATCTATATATACATCCTATTGGTTCTATTTCTCTGGAGAACCCTGACTAATCCCTGACTAGTGCAGTAGGATTCCTAAAGTCAGGTTTGCAAATTGGGTTATGCTCAGTGTACCATTTGGACTTCATTTAACATGTAAGTCCACATGCCATTCTGCTCATTTTATGGATTAACTAAGGTGTGGTGCTAGGTGGACCAAGCTGTACCAACTACATCTTTAAAGCTTCAAGTGGCATCCTCTGCTTAGCAATATTTTGTGACTTTTCATAATGTGTTGTCATAAGCCTGACAACATCATTTCATTTTGGTCTTCATTTAGAAATAATGATGAATATTAATAAGTGCTCAAGGCACACTGTCTCTTTTCTTATGCAAGCCTTGTCACATGAGTAAGAGCTTCCAGAAAGTTTGGTTCAAAATGGAAATGTGGATATAAATGCAAAAATGAGGCGATGTGGGGGTTCTGAGCTCTGTAAACTTGGGTACAACTTCCCAAGCTACTGCTCAATTCTGATGAGGAGTTGAGGGAGACTTTGAGTTTTCTAGAGAGAGCCATTCATCAGCCAGGAATTGTCTATCATAGAAGAATTAAGTCTTATTTTCTGGAATACTGAACAAGGGCATCCTATCTTTCTTTGCTACTTAACATTTTAAGCAAACCCATTCTACCAATGGCTTTGTTAGGCTTTTGTGTTATTTTTGTCAAGACCCCATAATGCCAGGTAGCAGACACTGTGTCAGTATAAGGAATACAAATCAGAATCCAGTAAAACTCACTCCTCCATTTGAACAAAAGGAAATTCTGTTCTTTTATAGAATTGGTCCTTATTTGAATCAAACGCTACTCGAAGGGGAAAGGGAGTTTAAGTATGTTGTCAAAGAGAATCATAAAATTCTACCTCTGCAAGGTACCTTACAGATTATGTAAGTTCAAGGAAGTGAAGAAAAGGAAGCCTAAAAAGCTGAAACATCAACCCCAGGCTTATGAACCCAGATGGTGCAAAGCTAACAGACCAGCATTACCTGCAGGACTGTAGTGGTCAGCTCTTGCCTACTTATTCAAGGCCTCTACTCCCTCTGCTGGTAACAGTTCCCTACTTTTCTTCCGGGGACCCCCTCCACCTGCACTCAGTCCACATTGTTCAGGTAGAGCCGACCTAAACTCTAGCTCCAGGGGAAAGCCAGGCCTGGCAAACTTGAATCTTCCAATCCCTAGCCAGGCATTGGGTTGGTGATGGTATGTGATCCAAGTCAGGCCAACCACAGGCAATTCCGGGACTTTTAAAATTTATTTTTTTTTTTTACAACTGGACAAAAGTACTTCTTTCCAATTGTGGAGATGCTGATATCCCTTTCATCACAATTTGGAGAAAACCTGAACAAGGATGAAGTAAACAGAGAACAGAACCAAGAGATGGAGAGAGAGATTGTGGATGACACTGTTAGAGCCTGTTAGGGGTTGAAATGTGTCCCCCCAAATTCATATGTTGAAGCCCTAACCTCAGAATGTGACCTTATTTGGAAACAGGGTCATTGTAGATGTAATTAGTCAAGATGAGGTCACTAGGGTGGGCCCCTAATCCATTATGATTGGTGTCCTTTTAAAAAGGTGAATTTGGACAGAGATATACATGTAAGAAGAATGCCATGTGCACATGAAGGCACAGATTGGGGTGATGCTTCTACACACCAAGGAACGCCACATATTGTCAGCAAACTACCAGAAGCCAGGAAAAAAGGCAGAACAGAATCTCTCTCACAGCCTCAAAAGGAACTGACCCTGCCGACACCTTTATCTCAGACTTCTAGGCTCCAGAACTGTGAAACAATAAATTTCTGTTTAAGCCACCAGTCTGTACTTTGCTATGGCAGCCTTAGCACACTAATATAGAGCCCTAAACAGTCTTGCCTGAAGGTGACTCACCGTATAATTTTTAGTTTCCTGAACCAATAATTTTTTTCTACTTAGTCCAATTTGATTTAGTTTCTAGCACTTTCTACATAAGATTCCTCAAAAATACTCCATCAACCTACAGAGCATCAGGGGAGGGAAGCGTTAGGATGGTGATGGGATACAACTGTGTCACCTAGGAAAGGTTGAAGGAGCTGGGGGTATTTAACTAGTAAAGGAAAAGAAATGTTGTTTTCACATAAGCTCCATGAGAGCAGGGACATTTTCTATGTGGTTCCCTGCTGTATCTTCAGTGCCTGGCACATAGTAGCTGCTCTATAAATATTTGATGACCAAATGAAATGAAAATCTCAGGTTCCTTAGTTGCAAGCAATAGAACATATTTAAGAAAACAAAAAAGTGGAGGAGGGTTTATTAAAAGGATGTTGAAGAAACCAAATAATTGCTAAGGATGACTAGAGAACCTGGCTAGACCAAGCCACCAGTATCATAACCAAAATCATGCCACAAAGCCAGACATAAGGACTCCACTGCTGCTGCCCTTGAGTACTGCACATCACAGTTTGGGCTGCATTTGTCACTGTCACCGAGGACGAAGAGAAATGTTTTACAAAAACTTTGCAGTCCAAGCTTGGTTTACCCATACTACGTTTTGGCCCACAGAAATAAAATATTCATACTTCGGGGATTGGACTACATTGGGAGTAGTTATGCTGCCAACTGTTCTAACATGAAGTAATGTTTTCAACGAAATAATAACAACATCTATTAAATGCGTGCTCTGTGCTGGGTGCCATGTACTCCGTGTGTCAGGCACTGTGGGATTGCATATGTGTGGAGCAGCAGTTTGAATTCTGCAAGGACACTTACTATAATAGCTCCGTGTCCTAGGTCAAATTACTGAACTCAGTGACTCAATTTCTCAATATGTAAAACAGAAATGATTTTGGCATCATTGTAGAATGGCAGTGATTTTTAGATGACTTGCCTCATAGATTCTTATGAGGATTATATTAAAATCAAGTTAATATATAAATAGCTAGAACAGGGCATGGCATATAGTACTATGTGCTCCTTGTCACAGTCCTATAATGCAAGTGTGCCATTTTACGATGCTGAAACTGAGGCCCAGTGAGGATTAGTGGCCTGTGCATAGTGATGCAAAGTCTCTGGGCCTGGATTCAAACAGAAACCTATCTGGCTCCAGAGCGTGAAATCTTAGACATCTGCAGGATTGACAGTAGAAGCAAACTATGTAGAAATGCCTCAGTCAGACCTGAGGTGTAAAACCATGGATAGTTCTGGACAACAGAGAAATTAGCACAGTTTTTAAAATATATTTTCTGCTCCATTTTTGCACATCCTTACACAAACTGCTTAGGTACCTGAGTAGTTTCAAACATTTCTTTAATATATTATCAGTGAAATCATAAAGGCAAATACAATTGCTTGATTTGCAACTTGCATGGAACCTGAATGCAGGGTGCCCAAGCTTGCAAGGTGAAAATGCTGGTTGCCCAAGTGTGCACTTTTGTGCTGCAGAATTGGTCTAGATTAGCAACAAGTTGGCCTCAGCCAGTGCTGTCCATCCCCTTGGGAATATGAAGAATACTATTGCCCTTCTCCCCAGAAAAATACACATATAATTTCAGGGGGTTCATGGGCATCTAGACCCTATCTATGAATTCCAGGTGAAGAACACTTTTTTTGATTAGTGACTCTGAAACTTTTTTTAAAATCTGTAATTCTTTTTTACTTCAGCAATACACACCATAGTTCACCTGTGCCACCTGCTGCCAACGTCCAGTAGGAATCTAATATCGGCATGCCAGTATGTGAAGTTGCATGAAAGCCAGATTTTTTTCATCCAACAAATCTTTATCAAGTACCTACCGTGCATTTGGCATTGTTTCTAGAAGCTGGTGATACAGATTTGAATAAGACAAACCAGGCCCTTGTTGTCATGGAGCTGAAATTCTAGGGGCGAAACTGACAGTAAATACCAAAAAGCAACATATGAGATAAAACAGGATAGGGTAACCAAGGATGACTGGCGGCTAATTTATAATAGATGGGGTGGGGTAGGGAAGGTAGCCCTGGGGAGTCATTTTTCTTCAGTAAGACCAAATTCCTTATCTATTAGGGCCTTTGCACTTGCTATTTCCTCTGCCTTGGTATGCAGTTTTGTGCAGTTTCTTAGTACAGTTGGATACACCTTGCCACTTAGGTGGCACTTAGGTTCAGCTCAAATGACTCCCCAGGAGCCAACTGTATAAAGCACTAAGAAACTGCTTGACGAGGCAGATGACATAGCAAGTACAAAGGCCCTCATAGGTAAAGAATTTGGTCTTACTGAGGAATAGAGACAGGACCAGCATGGCTGGCACACAATAAATTATTAATTATACTGAATTTGAGGCCTCAGAAACTCTAATAGTACACTAAGTTTAGTTTCTGGATGTCAAATTTGAGTAAGCATTAATTACCACTTAATAACTACTTAATGGATTTTTTAAAATAGACTCTGGTTGTGTGTAATAATGAAAATCTAGGAAGCCAAAAGTAAAAATTCAAGAATGGACCAGCATTTTTTCAGTTATTAAATACCTTATCAGGAAGACCTGTGAGGCTATAGATCAGTATTTAGGAATTGCTAAACTAAGTGGCTTCTTGAGGGAGGGCACAATGCTGCTTATATCAGCTGGAAACATATATGCACCAAACTTTTAGCCCCTGCCTCAGCCTCTGCTTTCACTTAAAGCCTTAAATCTTCAACATCTGTAAACTGTATTCCAAACACATGGCTACTTTTGGAGAAAAAACAAAGTCACATGCTTCCAGAAGACATATTTCAATTTTGGGGAAAAAAATAAAATAAAAGTATAGTTCTGACTATAAGTCAAAGCTCCAAAAAGACTTCCTAAAAATACTTTAGAAAAGTAAGACTTTCTAGAGAGCCAAAGAGAAGAGAGAAATTAATTTGAGAAAACATCTGCAAAAGTTTCCATCCTGCCTCAGAATTTCAGGAATGTTGCTATAATGGATTCATCTTAATACAGATGAAATCAAGGGCAGAGTTTTCTATTACCCAAAACAGCAGCCATTTCACTGCCATTTAAGCAAAACATCACAAGAGCCATGGTTCTCTGAAGGTTCTTGTTACAAAGTAACGCAAAAAGCTGGTGGCACTTAACTTTGAGTAGCTATACATTTTAACCCATATTGAAAGAACAAATTTAATAGATGAAACACATTAGCTTAATATCAAAGGAAGGAAAATTGAAGGTTTTCTCCATCATCAGGGCATCAAGGCTTCAGGACAGAATTGAATGGAATAACATGTATTAAGCACTTAGAGACATGTGGAGAGATTAAAGGGTTAGCTTCCAGAGAACATTACTGAAGCTTTTGTATAGTGTTTGACAAAGGGCTTTCAAAAATCTTATTCTACTTGTTTCTCTTAAAGTTATCATATTAGTCTTTTAGGTTGTAAATGAAAGAAGCATTCTTAAGCCTGCATGAGCATAAAAGGGAATTTATTGGCTTATGTAAACTGTGTCGCATTCAGGCCTGGCTAGATCCAGAGACCAAACTACCACTCTCTTTACCTCTCTCATATTATTCTCCCTCATTCTCTCTTTCTCCCTCCCCTTCTGAGTCTTGGATTCGCTTTTTTTTTTTTAATTTAACATGTTAGTGTCATTTTCTCCTGTTGCAGATGACTTCCTGCAAGCAGCTAAAATTTACATCATCCTTGTAGATTGCAATTCCAGATGAAGTGGGAATCAGATCATGTGGAAAGAGCCCAACTGGCCTCCTTTGGCCCTGTGCCCTTCCCTTGAACCAATCTCTGTCAACAATGGAACAGTGTATCATCATTGACCAGGCTCAAGTCTATGGCCATTCCAGTGGCCAAGCAGCAGATAAGATTGACAGTCCAACCAAGCCACATGGAATTAAAGTTGGGGGTACTAGTTCAGCAATGGAAAGATGAGTGCTAAGCTGACATAAAGCTACAAATAGGCAGTGCCAACATTGTTAGCCCCATTTTGCAGATGAAGAAACTTTAATGGTGAACTTAACCAAATTAAAAAATTTGTTGACAATGGCTTCAAATTTCTTTAAGAGAAGATTAAGCCTTCCATTCCATAAAATAGATGAGGTTTAAAATGCACAATAACATAATGAATTAAACTCACATGGAAGGAAAAATGTCTATTACAAGATCCTTCTCTGAGAGTCAGTCTTCTTTAAGGGACAAGTGGAGTATATATCTAAAGGAGGGAAGATAAATGCATTAAGGACTGTTATTTGAGTCTGTGTCATTCCTCCTGTAGACTGCAAACTTTCTGAAGAAAAATTCTGTGACTTCCCCTCTTTTATCCCCTGAAGGGCTTGGCAAATGATAGCACACAGCAGTGAAGTGAGCCAAAGAAAGAGAAATAAATTAGCACACTTTGTGTGTCCTCATTCCCTGGTAAATTGATGTGAGTTCAGTACATCACCTTCAATGCTGTGTCCATCTGATAGACAGGACTGACCTTCTGCATTGGCAGAAACTGAAGGTGTTTGACAGCAGGGCAAATAACCTGGAATCATAAATTTACAGAATATCAGAGCTGAGTTTTAAATATTGTATGATTCAATGCCTCTAATTTTATATATCAGAGAATGGATGCCAGAAAATGCATACCAAGCCCCAAATTTTCCATGGGGTTGGGGGTGGGGGCAGGGTAGGGGTATGTAGGGTACTGTCCTTGGTCCTGAATCCCGTTCCATGCATAGTTGCTTTTCCTAATGTTGGACATTTAGACTCCTGTCCAACCTCTCTGGGCACTACAGGTTTTTCTGTATTTGGCTTTTCAAGATTGATTGGGAAAACAGGTAAGTTATGTGCTACCTCAGAGAAAATAGAACTGAGACTTGTATCACAATATATAGGTTATTCTATATACTTTTGATATCTCTCTCATTTTTCTGACTATTATTTACCCTCTCCTGCCCAGGCCTTGCTTGTGATGTCCAAAGAAGTGAATTACTTTTCTCCAAGTTCACAAATGAACTACTGTCATTTGTGGTTCCCTGAATCATAGTCTGTTTCCCCCCCACACACACACCCATCTCACTAGTATCTGAAGCTGTCATTCCAAGACTCTGGAGACTAAGGCATTCCCACCTCTC
This sequence comes from Daubentonia madagascariensis, assembly GCA_023783475.1. Lineage (NCBI taxonomy): Eukaryota > Metazoa > Chordata > Mammalia > Primates > Daubentoniidae > Daubentonia > Daubentonia madagascariensis. Next base: position 40,158,708 of record JAKFHU010001953.1, on the reverse strand, counting down.
TTACAAACTGCTGTATTAGTTATTATGGCTGCATAACAAATCACCCCAAAACTAAGGGACTTAAAATAATAGATATGTATTATCTAACAGTTCCTGTGAGTCAGGAATTTGGAAGCAGCTTAGCTGAGAAGTTCAGACTCAGGGTTTCTCATGAGGTTGCAGACAAGATCAGTCAACACCGCAGTCAATGGAAGGCTTGTCTGGGGCTAGAGAATCTGCTTCCAGGGTAGCTTACTCACATAACTGGCAAGTTGGAGCTGGGAATGGGTAGAAAGCTTCAATTCATTCCTTACTATATTGGCCTCTCCTTAGGCTACTTGGGTGTTATTGCAACATGGCAACTGGCTGCCCCTAGAATGGGCAATCCATGAGACTGAGGGAGAAGTAGCAATGTCTTTCATGATATAGTCTCCGAAGTCACATACTATCACTTTTACTGGTGTAAGAAACCAACCCAACAGAAGGGCATGAATACTAGAGGCATGGGTCACTGAGGGCCATCTTGAAGGCTGGATAATACACCCCCTTCCAAGCATCCTTATCATGGCACTTGTCCCACTTTATTATAATTGCCTTTCACTTGTGCACCATTCTGTGGCAGGCCCAGTTACCACCATTATCACCATTTTCCTTGCTAACAGAACTCTGATTTTGACCAGGTATTCAAAAGCCCTTTTTACAGAGGTCAGCAAACTATGGCATGTGGCCTGTGGCCTGTTTTTCTATAGCTCATGGGCTAAGAATAGTTTTTACATTTTAAAGGTTGTAAAAGTGGAAGGAAGAAGAAGGTGCAACATAGACCATATATTGCACAGAAAGCCTAAAATATCTGCTATGCGGCCCTTTACAGAAAAAGTTTGCTGACCTTTGGCCCAAGTCACTGGTGGTGATCCCATTCTGAACTTTGCCTGAAGGGTTTAAGAATGGGCAGGTGTCCCAATTTGGCCTGTAGAATATAAGAGAAAGCCTACCGGGCATTGGGGAACTTTTGGAAAAGATTTTTCTCCCTCATAAGAAAAAAAAAATGGATGCATCAGGGAAGATCCCTTGTGCCTTCCATCCATCCTGCCTCGGGGGTTGTTTGGTGAGAACGGAGATGTGACAGGATTTTGCGACCCATGAGGGGAAAGACAAAAATATTCTGGGGAAGATCACCCAGATATCTGACCTCGTTGGGTTGTTCAACTAAGCAATCCTAAAACAACGTACTTTCAAATTTTTGTTACATGAGAAAATTTAAAGTGTCTTTAAGACATTCTCTGGGTGTCTTTTAACTTGAAAGACACTGAAAAAATTCTAATATGCCCCCTCTAGATAGTGAACTCTTACAGAGCAAAGGTCCTGTTTATCACAGAATCCTTTATTTCTATAATAAGGCCGGGCATAGAAACAAGTCTTAAGTATTTGTCTAAATCAGAGTTTCTCAACCCCAGCACTATTGACATTTGGGCCAGGTAATTCTTTGCTGCGGAACTGTCCTGTGCATTGTAGGATGTTTAGCAGCATCCCTGGCCTCTACCCACTGGATGTTACTGACATCTCTTCCCCCAGGATGTAACAAAACATTCCCAGATGTTTCCAAATGTCCCCTGGGGGACAAAATCACCCCTGGTTGAGAATCACTGGTCTAAATGAATGATTATTAGGACTTTTTTCTTTTTTGGGGACAGGGTCTTTCTCTGTTGCCTGGGTTAGAGTGCAGTGGTGTCATCATAGCTCACTGCAACCTCCAATTCCTGGGCTTAACTGATCCTCCTGCCTCAGCCTACCAAATAGCTGGGACTATAGGCACATGCCACCACACCCAGCTAGTTTTTTGTAGAGACAGGGTCTTGAGATGTTGCCCAGGCTGGTCTCAAACTCCTGAGCTCAAGCTATCCTCTCGCTTCAGCCTCCCAAAGTGCTAGGATTACAGGTGTGAGCCACCCTGCCCGGCCATGGATATTATCAATAACTTCTAGTGTAAATTATTTATTAGGCAAAACTTCAGATTCAGTGTGGGGTTCAATCAGACTTTGGTCTGGCAGAGAGGCCTTGGAGACAAGGGCTATGTTGACAGGGTGAGAGAGAACCTTAAAGACAAACGAAGAGGAGGGAGGTGTGCACTGTAGAAATCTCAGCTCTGTCTCAGGGTGGCAGGGCCCAGAGAGAACCACTGCTGTCTCCTCTTCTGGTCCTTTTTGACGTGTAGATGTTCTGAGAGCATTAGGAGAAAGGTTTCTTGGTCTGTGTCTTAGACGGGACCATAAAGGGCCAGACAACAAAGATGAAAAGAAAGAAATGTGATCTTGCTAATGGTATTCAGAGAGTCCAAAGAGCCTGTAGCCCTTTGGGGGAAAGGTTATAATAAAAGATGCGGTGGGGGGAGGATTACAAGACAGCACATGAAAATGGTTGGGAAAACACAACTCAATAATGAGAAAAATGTTTCACTGTTTCAGAGTGGTTCCCTGCAATGAGTGCCTACCTCTTTTGAACCGACAACAGAAAAGTTTCCATCAAACTGTTTTCTGTCAAACGCTGGCCCCTGACACATTGTGACATTTGGAATGTGGTTTGTCTTTTAAGTCATTGGGGTTTTCTCACTCAGCTTCACCAAATGGTGGCTGTAATTATGGCAGTAAATGCCTCTCAAATAACAGCTTTTGTCCTCCTGAAAAGAGTGAGCGTTTTAACAAGGATGTTAAGGACACCACAAAGAAATATGCGCTGCAGGGCTTCCTGGAAGACAAGCTGGAGAATGTAGTTCACTACTCAGAAAAAAAGGCGGATTTCCTAGAAAGAGCCAGGGGGTGAAAGGTGAGAAAGGCCAGAGTTCCAGTCCAGGTTGGCCCCTTGCCAGCTTTATGGCTTTAGTGAAGCAAGTCCTCCCATCTCTCTGAGCCTTCATTTTCTCAGCTGTGAATTGGGGTTAATTTGTGAGGATTAAACGAGAACGTCTATGTGAAAGAGCCGTCCTAACTTCACCTCCATATGCAAGGGATCTTATTATCTTCATCACCTTCACAATTCCTGGCCCTCTGTGAAGGGTAAGCAGCCTGCTTCTGCAAGGCTCATGCTGTGCGTTGTGCACCCAGCAGTGGTCTTTAGACAGTACGTTAATGTAACTGTGATCCTCAGTCTCTTGCTTAAAATTCTTCCATGTGCCCTGTTGTCCCATCCTTAACTCAGATAACAAGGACCTTCACAATCCAGCCCTTCTCATGGCTCTAGCCTCAAGTCGTGTTGCCTTCCACGTTACAGCTAGACTCTAGGCATCCCAAAGTATTTGCAGTTTGCTGCATATACCACTTTTTCTCACTTCCGGGCCTGGACACATGGGCTCCTTTTGCACAGAATGTTCTCCCTCTTACCCAACTCTTGACCTGACTAAATCTTACTTTCTCTTCAAGTCTCAGCTTAGAAGTCACTTTCCCTGTATTCTGGGCTGAATTGTGTCCTTGCCTTCCCCAAATTCAAAGTCCTAACCCCCAGTACCTCAGAACATGACTGTATTGGAGATAGGGCTTTTAAAGAGGTAATTAAAGTAAAATGAGGTTGTGTGAGTAGGCCCTAATCCAATATGACTGGTGTCCTGACAACAAGAGGAGATTTGGACACAGACATACGCACAGGGAGGACCATGTGAAGACACAGGGAGAAGACAACCAGCTACCAGCCAAGGGGAGAGGCCTCAGAAGAAACCAATCCTGCCTACAGCTTGATCTTGGACTTCTAGGCTCCAGAACTGTGAGAAAATAAAATTCCGATGTTTAAACCACCCAGTCTGCAGTATTTTGTTATGGCAGCCCTAGCAAACTAATAAACTCTGGAAGCCTTCCTTGAATATCCCAAGAACACGCAAGACGCTCTCACACCATCTTTTATTTTTCTTTGCAGAACACTTATCATATGGAATTGTCTCTTTTTTACATCTGCCTCCGCCTTAGAGAGAGTGTGTGTGTGTGTGTGTGTGTGTGTGTGTGTGTGTGTTGGTGGGGGGGCTTGAGGCATAGACAATTAAAGGACCTAAAGTTGGGGACTGTGTGTCTCTGCATCATCAATACCTCCTGGAACACATGGCATATCAAAGGCATGCAGTATGTTTTTCATAGATGGACGGATGGATATGAAAGAAAAAATATTATGTCAGCTATCCAGATAATTTAGGCAAATAAAAACTTTTACTGAAGAAAAGACATGAATTTGGAGCAGCATTTTCCTAGTTTACCTAAATTCATTAACTTCTAGTAGAAGTATCCACACCTTCAGGAGACCTATGCAGTCACAGATTCCAAACATTTCCCAAACTCGATCCTAGAATTGTTAGTAGTCAAAGAAAAATTTCTGATGGATTTTCCATGCCTTCTCACGCTTCTGTGCTTGACATTTCTATATCACATTTTCCACAGAAGTCAGGGTCAACGACAGCGGGAGGGGAAGATGGAAGAAAAAAGAAAGAAGGTTCTTCGTATACTCTAGCACTCTACAGTCGGGAAAATTTCAATATCCCCTTGGTCCCTCCTGCCGTGGCTCAAATCCATTTATGCTGATTCCTTAGGAAAAGTTGGTCACCACTTTCCATGCAACCATCAATCATAGAGCAAATTGACAAAGTTTAAAGGAACAAGTCCAAGATTAAAGTTCTTTTTTTTTTTCTTGTAATGTCTTTTTTTTTTTTCAGAATATTATGGGGGTACAACACTTTGGCTATATATATTGCCCATGCACTGCCCGTGTCAGAGCTACAATCGTGGACATCCCCCAAACTGTGCTCCCCGCATCCATTTCAAAGTTCTTTTTTTAAAAAAAATGGAATCCCAATCTATCCTTTTAGTAATTGAAACCACCCACTAATACCCAGACTAGATCAGTTTATTTGATGTTTGGATAACAAACCATTGAAAGCTGTGACAGTCAGAGGAAACATTTAGGGAGAAGAAGAAAATGAAAAGCTCTCAAATACATTCACTTTTGTCAACTTTGTCAGCTAAGTGTTCCCTTTAATTACTATGGATTTTCCTAATTGTATATTAACCCAGTATGTCAATTCAAGTTCTGTCATAGATCGTTGTGCACATAGAGTAATGCATTTTGCAGTATTGCAGGGGAGGAGAGGCCAGGTGCATTGGGGATAAATGCTTCCCCTTACCCATTCGTGTCTGATTTTTAAAACTGTTTTGCTTGAGCAGAACTTTATTTGAACTGAATTGATCAGTCATCCTGACAGTGTTCTGGCTCTGAGCATTGGCTTCTGACACAGTATCTGCGCTGACTGGCTCTTTGGAGTGGTAGAAAAATGGGGGACAGAACTGATTTGACAAATCAATAAAACCACCTGACAAGGTTCATTATTAATATTTTATAAATGCAGCACAGGACTTACTTAGAGTTCAGCAAATCAGGGCCAAGACCCATTTTCATCACTTCCTACCCTTCTCAAGCCTCAGTTTCCTCATCTGTTAAAATGGGGCTTCATGAAATATCCCTGTTTAATCCTACCTTTCACTGTTGCCATGGGACCCAAATGAGGTAGTGGCAGGGCTTCTTAGGGTCTAAAATGCACTAAAAGTTAAGGTATTTCAGGTCTCCCTGTTTACTAAAAAGGTATCATTAACTTACAAACACTGAAGGATCCAGCAGCCTCTTTGAGTAAATGCCTGGAACCAGCATCTCCCAAGATTTACCAATCCTGGCTAATAAAATAGAAATTAAACCCCAATTACCATGGGAGGAAAATCTGATTAATGTGTTGGTGCTTTACCTGAATATTAATTATGAATTAGGAGGTTCCATTACAAGACTGTGGCAAGGCATGCTTTATTGGCTCATCAATAAGAAGCTCATGCTAATGGACCGGCATAAAACATGCTCTGAGGAATCAGCCCTGGCTTTCCCACCAGAGACCATAAACTCAAAATAATTTGCACGGCACAAAATCTATTTTCTTCCAGTCTGTGAAACAGTAATGAGAAACACCAGGCTTGGTAGAAAAATGAGAATTTAAAAGGTCATGTGTGCTTACATCTTCCCTTTCTTCATTAGGGTCAAAGTTTCATATAATTGTCAGGCTTAGGATCCCCTAGAAGGAAAAAAAAAATAAAAAAAAATAAAAAGACTGGTTTGCACAGGGCCTTTGAGGTAAGGTCTATGTACATGGTCCTAGCGTTTGTCAGCCTGTGGGTCAAAAGTTCACCCCCCAATCCTTCTGACTCTACTTCCTAAAGCAGGACTTGGGCCTCACTGTGTCACAGTATGTCCTTCATCCTGGCCTCCTCTTGGGAGCCACTGCCCAGCAGCTATTTGAGGAGAGCTCCCAGATTCTACATCCTCCGCCTGCTTCTGTGAGCATATGGCAGCACTGTCACTGCTGTGCTGTCATCCTGCACCACTGCCCCTCCTCCATGCTGTCCCACATTTCAGCATCACTATGGGAGAAGGTCCCCTGCACTGTTGAACCTGATCACTTAGGTCCCAGAGCATCGTGCTGTGCACAGAGTTTTACCAGGTCTTTCAGGAACTTCTTAGGTCTTATCTATATTTCCTCTCTTCTCTGAGACTCAAGACCAATTCATTAGACAAGGTTGGGTGACAAAACTCTCTACTATCCTCATCTCTTCCTTCTTCTTTCTGCCCTTCCACAAACAAATAGATAACTAAATCCTTATTTTCCTTCAGCCAATAAAACAAAAGCCACCTTATATAATAACTTGTGAACTGAATGCCTACAAGAATCACCAGCCTATAATCAAAAAGAGGGACAATACCAAGGGTTGGGTGAGGCTGCAGAGAAATTGGAACCCTCCTGCACTGCTGCAGATGTGAAATGGTGCAGCCACTTTGGAAAACAGTCTGGGAGTTCTTTAAAAAGTTAAACATAGAGTTACCACATTGCTAGGAGCAATTCCACCCCTAGGTATATATACAGGGAAAAGTAAAACATATGTCCACACAGAAACTTGTACATGAATTTTCAAAGCAGCGTTATTCATAATAGCCAAAAATGAAGGCAAATATCGATCAATTGATGAATGGATAAATAAAATGGTGTATAAGCATGCAATAAAATATTGTTATGCTATAAAAAAGAATTAAGTACTGATATAAATACATGCTACAACATAGATGAATCTTAAACATATTATGCTAAGTGAAAGAAGCCAGACATAAAGGCCACATATTGTCTGATTCCATTTATATGAAATTTCCAGAACAGGCAAATTCATGGAGACAGAAAGTAGACTGGTAGTTACTATGGGTTGGGGGAAGGGAGGAACGGGGAGTAACTGCTAATGGGCAGTCTTTGGGGTTTTTTTGTTTTTGTTTTTTTAATTTATTTTTTCTAACTTTATTGAGGTATAATTGACAAACAAAAATTGCATATATTTAAGGTGTACAACGTAATGTTTTGATATATGTATACACTGCAAAATGATTACCACAATCAAACTAAAGGGTATCTTTTTGGAGTGAAAAATATGTTTTGGAATTAGTGGTGATGGTTAAACAACTCTGTGAATACACTATACCTTAAAGGGTTCAATTTTATGGTCTGTGAATTATATCTCAATTTTTATAAAACATTTTTAAAAGTAAGAAATAGGGAAAAAGAAAGAAGCACCAGCCCTCTAATTCCTTCTAGAAGAACCAGACTTGGCCTCAGCTGATGCATTCCACTACACTTACCAAGGATTGCGGTAAAGTTAGAAGCATCAAAAAGGCTGCCCTACCCTCAAATACCTCCCCACCTACTCAAATGCCTGGAATTCCACTGTGGAGTTGCATTCTTGTCTAAGTATTTTAATATTTTGCTTTCACCCTCCACATTCATGGAGCAGTCTCTGGGACCAATCTTGCCTCTAAATGAAGACAAGTATAACACAACATATTTTCCCCTCAATGAATGTCAGACTATAATGGTTTGGTGGAAAGGTTGCAAAGAAAAAAAAAAAAAAACACTTAATCTGCATTTGACCTGAAATCAGTGGTTGTTCACTTTCCTTTTCTGTATTTCAATAGGAGGTTTGAAAGAAATCAGACACGCATATGGCACTTATTTAGTAGAAAATTCAATGGAACTAGTAAGTGTGATTCAGTCATTTAATTGTTCAATACTGGCCGGGCACAGAGGCTCACGCCTGTAATCCTAGCACTTTGGGAGGCTGAGGCAGGAGGATATCTTGAACTCAGGAGTTTGAGACCAGCCTGAGCAAGAGACCCCGTCTCTATAAAAAATAGAAAACTTGCCTGGGCATGGTGGTGGGTGCCTGTCGTCCCAGCTACTCAGGAGGCTGAGGCAGGAGGATCACTTGAGCCCAGGAGCTCGAGGTTGCAGTGAGCTATGATCACACCGCTGCACTCTAGCCCAGGCAACAGAGCAAGATCCTGTCTCCAAAAAAAAAAAATTATTCAATACTTACTTTGATGGAAGCCTTCTGTGTACCAGAGATAGGGCTCCGAGTCACCTGGGAGAGGGCGTTATTGATATTTAAAAAAAAAAAACCAAACCAAAAAAACCATGGATTTTGGAGCTGAAACGCCTAGATTGGATTACCACATGACTTTGAGCAAGTTATATAAACTTTCTGTGCTGTTTCCTCACCTGTAAAATGAGTATAATAATAGCACCTACCTCACAGTATAGCTGTAGAAATTAGATGAGTGAATACACACAGAGCTTTTAGAACATTGCCTGACACACGCTAAACATTAGCTGCTGTTGTTTCTGAGGATGGCTAGGGAACGGCCCTGTTCTCCTTTGCATCCTTTCTGTGGAAAACTGTCGGGAAAAGGCCAAAAGGCCTGAAGTTGAGGTGAGCAGGTGACCTTCCCTCTCCCTCTGCATTTCCTCTGCTTTCCCTGAAGCCTGGGGTAGGCAGGCCCCCAAACCAACCAGAGGCACGTGGCTCTTGGACTGTGATATGTCCTGAGCCACTCAGAGCTGCTTTAATAGGTTCCAACAAAGGTTAGAAACAGTGACCCCAGAACCTTCTGGTTGTCCCTTCTGCAGCGCCAAGCTAGATACTTTGCCCCCAATTGTCCCCACATCATGACAAGCACGGGGAGAACCGCAAGGAACACTCTGAACTTTACCCCCTTCCTTATAAGTAGAACAACCAGATCTTAGCACTGTTTTTTAGTACTTTTGGTCAGTATGACAGAACAGGACACTCTAAATGGCAATCAAAATTAACCTTCCCACACCTTGCCCCATCACCCTATATCATGTTGCTAATTTCTCTACACTTTTCACCCTCTGACGTGACCTGGCTCTTGTACTTGTTTGTTGGAATGTAGAATTGTTTGCATCGTAAAATGAGGGTTCCAGGAGGGCAGGATCCTCGCTGCTCTTCCTTGTTACTGCTGGATCCCCAGCACTTGGGACAGTGCCTGGCACATGGCAGGCATCCAGTGGATCTTTCTAGAATGAGTGAATGGCACCCCAGCACTCAGTGCACAGTGCCTGTGTTGTCAACAGGCCTCTACAGTGATCACCTCTTAGCCTCTGTTCTCCCTTCTGGGCGTACCTGCCCATGGCCTCCCTCTGAGCCTCTGCTGCTGGGGCCCCTGCACAGTGGGGGCAGATCAGAGAACCACCCCACTTCCCAATATCATCTAATTGGACCTGGTGTTTACGCCTCCCATGAACTAAGGCATTCATCATTTCTTAGAAATTTGAGTTTGGGACTCAGAGATTCTGGTTCATAAGTAAAAGCCGGTGCTTAAAATGAGAGGCTGGGGTGGTCTGGTCTCAAGTATGATCAAAGCCGAAGAGCCTGTATGCAGCTAAAGAGAATAAAACTGACTGCAGAGGGGAAGTGAGGAGACAGGGAAGTGAGGAAGAGGAGCGGAGGGAGGTGGGGAGAGGGGGAGTCCGGGCAAGCGAACTTGCTGACTGGAGTGTGCTGAATATTCAGTCCTTCACCTAGTGCCTCGAAGCCTGGCTGTACTTCCAGATGTGGCTGTTTCTTTCAGTTCACATTAGTTTGGTTGGGTTTCTATTTCTCGCAAACAGATAATTCCTAACTGCAAAATCCTAGCACATAGGAGGCATCCTCAGAACCTTTGTCGACTTGAATGCAGTTTTCATTCACTCATTTGTTCACTTACTCAACAAATACTTGTTGAGCCGGTCACTGGGCTAGAAGGTAGAGGTACCCACGTATGCAATGAGTGGACACCGTCCCTGCCCTTGTGGAATTCTGGCAGGGGAGATAGCGATTAACCAAATAAAGTCAGGAAGAGAGAGAGTGGATTAACTTTGCATCACATGCTGCAGAATATGTGCCAGGAATGATGCTGGGCTATTCAAAGACACCTAAGTCATAATCGATATGAAGGAGACCGGTCTGCTGAGAATAGGGGACACTCATAATATTCTTTCCAATGAGCTGATACGTACTTTGTCTAATTGGACACTCAGGCTGACTCCATGAGATCGGTCTTAGAATATGCCATTTTATAGGCAAGCTGGTAAAGCTTGTGACCCCTCTCTTCACCAGGGTTAAGAGACTTATCCAAGGTGAAAGAGGCCGGTCAGAAGCAGAGCCAGCACAGAAGGGCAGTTGTCTTGTCTCCAAGGTTTTTCATTTTCCTCCTGCACAGAGTGTTGCCTCTTCCATGAGACAGGAAGTGTGGAAGAACCATATACACTGTACAACCCTGCCGAAACTGGAGGCAGAAGGCATCCAGGCAGGACTCGACTGTGCTATTTTTAGGATAAACTCTGCCGAAACAACGCAAGCAGCAAAGGGAAGAGGCATTTACTCAGCTCTGTCTGCTGAGGCCACTACAACGTGGGTCTCAGCAGATCTATTTGCAGTGCTGGAGCTCTGATAGAGGCCCGGGGGCTTCCTGGGAGGCTGTGGGGATGGCTGAAGTTTCTGAGGCCTGCAGCCCCTTGCTCAACTCCCCCAGGCAGCCAGACTGTGGTGCCTGGGTTTCCTATTTAGGCCCTGCAGTGAGGAGAGAAACTGCCTGGTCACAGGGCTTCCAGGAAGCTCGGACCAGGCTGCGCCAAGCTATCACAGCTCACAATTGCGTGAAAGGACTCGGCTGAACCAGACACTCCTGGGGGGATCTCATTTTCCTGCCTACTTATCTCACCTTACAGACAGAAAGGTTAGAAATATCCTTCTTAGAGCTATGAAAACAAATGTCAATGGAAGCCCCAGTGCTCCTCAGTGCTTTGGAAGCAGTAACGCCATCTTCAGACAATCTTTCCTCCAAGGAAGACAAGATCATGAACAGGCTGGGTTTTTCACTTGGCTTTACGAGACCAAGCCCAGCAAGGAGCAGCAAGAGAAGCTGCCAGGGCCTTAGCAGCCCAAAATATCTCCCCACCCACTGCTGGTGCCTGAAATTCCTGGCTCAAGATGTTGCCTTTCATGAAGCTATTTCTGGGCTTTGCCTAGGTTCACACCTGAAAGCACAACGCTAAGGGGAATTCTGTGCATTCTGTGACTGTGTTTCTCAAAGCATGGTCTGTGGAACACCTGCATCAGAAGCAACTTTATCAGAATAAATGTCCAGATGACTGGGCCCCCTCCCCTGCTCCAAGCTGGGTGAATCGATACTTCAGGGTGTGAGGCTCAGGAACTTTCATTTTAAAAAGGCACCCATGTTAATTCTTAAGTATAATAAAGCTTGAAAACCACTATTCTATACTATCTGTTTCCCTACCAGTGTGCCTGAATATATTGCAAATAAGTTATTGGTTTTAACATCTTGTCCCTCTAGGTCAAGAGTTCGCAACCTCAAGACTATGAACATTTTAGGCCAGATTATTCTTTGTGTGGGGGAGGGGAGGTTGTTCTGTGTATTGTAGGATGCTTACCACCATCCCCCAGATATTCATAGTAACTTCCCTCCAGTTGTGACAACCAAAAATGGCTCCAAGCATTGACAAATGTCCCCCGGGAGGCAAAAATCCCCCCTCCCCCATTGAGAAGCACTGTTTAGGTAAGTGGTTCCCATCCTAGCTGCAATTTAGAGTCACTCAAGGACCTTTTAAAAGCTTGAATTATTGGGTTCTGCTCCTGGAAACTTTTACTTGTTTGGTCTAGGGTAGAATTGGGCACCTATACTTTTTAAAGTTTTCTGGGCAATTCTACTGTGCCAGAGTTGAGAACCACGCATCAGGTAGATGCTCTTTCACTAAGTCAACAAAGATATTCACAGAATGTATGAACACGCAAGCCTCACAATGGGATTATTTGAGCACCTATATACCATCAGTACTACCCAGATTCACCCAGGTAGGACAACATATGCTACCTGTTGTGAGGTTAGCAAATGAACAACTTCAGCCAAATAAATTTTATCAACCTAAGTTAATCAAATCAGAGTTAAGAATAGACCTTTATTAGCCGGGCACAGTGGCTCACACCTGTAATCTTAGTACTCTGGGAGGCCAAGGCGGGAGGATGGCTTGAGGTCAGGAGTTTGAGACCAGCCTGAGCAAGAGCAAGACCCCGTCTGTACTAAAAATAGAAAAAATTAGCTGGGCGTGGCAGCGCACACCTGTAGTCCCTGCTACTTGGGCAGCTGAGGGAGGAGGATCACTTGAGCCTGGTAGTTTGAGGTTGTAGTGAGCTATGACAATGCCACTGCACTCTAGTCAGGGTGACAGAGTGAGACCATGTCTCAAAAATAAAAAAAGAATAAACCTTTTTTTGATTGCTGGGGGAATAGATGATTCCTTTTCTACCAAATGGTACCATATGAAGATGTGACAGCTGAAAAAGTGGATATCATTTTGCCACCATCAAGGAAGTCAACCAAATAATGAAAAGGGCCCTCAGAGAAGGGCAGCGCAAAGAGAATCACAGAGAAACAGAGCCGGAACCTTGATCAAATTGTGCCTGAATTCCACTCTGTCACAGACCTTCTCAGTTACATAACGAAATAAATAAATCATCTTTATTTTTTAAATAAGCCATTTGAGCTGAGGTTTCTGTTGCTTGCAACCAAAAGCATCCTACCTGATGTACTGCTGTAAGCCAATAATATCCTCTTGCTACTATGTTATATTGCTTAGAGTCTTGCTATTCAAAGTGTGGTCCTTGGGCCAGCAGCCTCTACATCACCCGGGAGCTTGTTAGAAATGCAAAATCTCAGGCTGCTCTCCAGATCTGCTGAATCAGGAGCTGCATTGTAACAAGATTCCCGAGGACTGGTATGAACATTAAAGTTTGAGAAGCACTGACTTAGATAACCAATCTCTCAAACACCGGGCCAGGTGATAGGGAGACAATGATATCAAAAGCAAGACATGCTTACGTGGACTCTCTGCTTTGGTTAGATGCCCTGTTATGGACTCAGTGACACCTCAACTTCATGCATTCAGTCATTCTTGTACTCATTCAACAAAGATACATTTAGAACCACATTTACACATTTAACAAAATTAACAAAAATATTTAAACATGACCAAAAAACAGAGAGGGGGAAAGTCTCTACCCTTTAGGAGTTCACTGTCTATTTGAAGAGACGGACATTATGTAATCACATAAACAAATGTTGAGTGCCAATTATAGAAGTGCTACTCGGGAGAAGTATGTGGGGCCTTGGGGGAGATTTGATCTGATCAGGGTGGTCAGGCACAGCCACCCTAAGAATATCAGAAGGATGAGCAGGGAAGGATGAGGCAGGCAAAGAGGAGAGTGCCCCAGGCAGAAGGAAAGGATGCTGTGCAAGCCCTTCCACGTAGGAAGGTCCAGGGTAAACCCAATGAGCAGCCAGAAGGACAGGGAGCCTGGGGTGCAGAGTTGGGCAGGGAGGTTTACAATGAGCTTGGAGGGGTGGCCAAGAGCCAGGATATGTAACACTTTAAGACCCATGTTAGGGAGTATTTTATCCTTTAGTCTCCAAACTAACAGAAAGCAAGTGATGCATTTAAATACGACACTTGCTGGCATAGCCCAGCTTGTCGCTTGAGAGCAATGTACAACCTGAGCTCATCTTTCCCCTCCCCAACCTTCCCTTATAATCCAGCAGAGTAGACCAGCATGTTCGCAACCCACTTGTTATTGAGACTGGCAGGCAGAATGGAGTAGTGGGTCAGGCTGACTTGGATTGCACCTACTTTGCTCTGAGTGCCACAATAGCAGGAATTACATGTGACATCAGTATCACTCTGCACTCAGAACTCCACAGCACACCCCTGCCCAAAGAAAGACGCATAAATATGTGTTGAATGAATGGCCTAGCCCAGGTTCCTTAGCTTAAGTGAGGCTCAGCTTCCTTGTCTGTAAAATAGGGTAATAATAGCACCTGCTTCCTAGGGTTGTGTTGGCAATGTGACTGTGTAAGTGCACAGCACAGTACCAGTCCCATGCCATGTGTCCCCACACCCCATACACCCCCCGCCAAAGGGATCCCAAAGGAAAGACAATATGAGCAGCTGGTTCCCACCAACAGCTCCTGCAATCTAAAACAGAAGCTCTGTCAAATATTATCCAAATAATTCCAGAAAAGTCCAGATGATTCTGTGAAAGGATGGAGAGATGTCCTTACTTACAACTACCCCATGGTTTCTCATACAGTCTCAAATTTATCCTGTTCATTACTGCTCTTCTAGGTGCCATATTATATGTTTTTTTAAGTTCATATTTTGTAATTCTAACAGCATAATCACTACCTTTTTTTTTTTTTTTTTTTTTGAGAGGGGGGTCTCACTATGTTGACCAGGCTGGTCTTGAACTCCTGGGCTCAAGCAATCCTCCTGCCTCAGCCTCCCCAGTAGCTGGGACTACAGGTGCGAGCCACTGAATCACTACCTTTTAATAAAGTAATCTTTATTATTTATTTATTTATTGTTCTTCAAGTTCTCCTGGTTGTGAGAGGGCTTTGAAGCAAACCTTTGACATAGCTGCAACTTTGATCTTTTGTGCCTTTGTGTTGATCTGTGCGTTAGGAGTCTATGAGCCCTGAAAAGCCTCCTGTTTGGGCATAGAATAGACACCGTTGCCGCCAAGCAGCACCTTCCCTAATCCTTCTCCTCCCCAGCCATGGACTCTGTCATGTGACCTCGGATAAGTTACTTAACCTGTCCACATGCTCAGTTTCCTCCACAGTAAAACAGGGATCAAGAGTCACGATGAAATGGTGAAGAGCTAAGTGACCTCCAGTGTGCCCGGGACAGTCCAAATTTGTGCCTGTTATTCTAGTGTCATTATAAAATTGTCCCAGTCCAGATGACGAATGACATAGTTATTTTAATAAGAGCACGCATTTTGCCGTTGAGCAAAGATTTGATCTGAACGCCAATTTAGTCCCTTAGTGTCATCAGCAAGGTACCTGACCTCTCTGTACCTCAGTTTGTTTATCTGGAGAATGGCGATGATCATATTATTTTCCTCAGAGGTTATTGTGAGAATAACGCAGGAAAGAGCACAACAAACAGTAGCTGTTACGGTCCTCATCCTCCACGACGGAGGGTCTACTAGGGCTCTTTCAGTTTCAAGTCTGAAAGACACGCCTGAAAGTACGCGGAAAAGAAAATGTGTGGCCGCATCAAACTGTGCCGTGCAGGGTTCCGCTAGCCGCGGGCGCTGCGGCGCTCAGGCGCGTACACGATGCCTCCCGGAGCCTGTGCTCTTCCTCCACCTTCCAGTTCTTTCCTCCTCCGTGTTGGCAGCATTCACCAAAAGGCTCTCCGCGGTGAAAACCTGAGCTGATGAGAGCTCCAGACTTACGTAGTCTTTGCAGTTCCTGATAGATAAAGTGATCCTTTGTTTCCCAGAGTCCATGTCAGTCCTTGGAAGAGGAGTCTGGGTGACCCCAGTGGGTCATGTACCCGCTTATCCCCATATCCAGGGAGGAGGAACGTGCTCATCAGCCAGCCTGGGTCGCATGCCCACCCACGGCAAAGGAAGCAGGCACCCTTGATTACATCATGCAGAGTTGGGGAGGCAGAGTTCCCCAGAAGGAATGAAGGATAGATCAAAAAAACTACTGATGACTACCACCACGTCTGTCCTAACACGTGATTGTTAAACCGCTGTCAACCCCTAGTGCGCCTATGCTCAGAGAGTGGTCTCTGGTAGACACAGAAAATTTATTTCAATTCTATGAAGAGTCAAGAAAATGAAGGATAATAAAGGAAACTAATTTCTTTTTCAAAATGGTACAAACACACAAGAGATGTAGCCCGTAGCTGATAATATATCTTTACAGGTACAATGCGCTGCCAGCGCTGCTTGTTCCTCATTCATCCAGCTCATCCATCATCTTTTGCTCTTTGCCCTGCCCCATGTTTCAAGGCCAACCTCTTAGGAGTGTCTAACCTGGGTTCAGATTAGGGGGAAGAAAGCGAAGCCAGGGTGTTTCCCTCCATCCTGAGCCCTTGCCTTGCCTCAAGCCTGTCAGCCCCAAGCCTTTTCTAGGCTCTACAAACATGTTCCCATCCCTGTTGCCTTTGTGCCTAAGGGTGGGAACAGCTTCCCATTTTGCTAGTCCTTGGGCGCTTCATCATGCCCTCTTGGTTCCTTAATACTGCCCACTTCTCTCTACAAATGACTAACCTTGATTTGACTCTCCTTTCTTAAACTCTTGAGTGTGCCATCTGTTTAAAGACTAGACTCTGACCCATTAGACTAATTAGAATTAATGTAATTAATTATAATTCTAATTAGGGTAATTAGAATTACATTAGAAAATGAATGTAGTTTGCCTACATTAGTTTTCCTTCCCTCTCCCCCCCATATTATACAAATAATACATATTGGCATAGAAAAATATTAAAATACAAAAAAAATAAATATCATACTTAATCTTACCCCTAGATGTGACAATTACATTATTACATTTTGGGATATAACCTTCCATATTTTATTCTTTGCATGTAAATACATATACATACAGGGGTTTTTTAAAAACAAAAGTGGAATGATTATTATGTTTTTAAATGGAAAGTTCTCAAAAGTAAAAAAATATAGAGTCTACTTTCTCTGCCAAAACAGGTACTAGGTAATATTTTCAGATTAGACTTTAATCATATAAAAATTAATTTTATGCTTATAGAACATAATTATTACAATGATAACTTCGTTTTTTTCAAAACAATTATAAATTATTGTAAAAATAATTATTTTCAGAGTTCTCACTTATAAACAAGTGACTTAACTTTCAAATTTTACTCAGGTCAGGAAAAATGTGTGAGGATTACTTTTGGATTTACTGGTTTTCGGTGACTTTCTTTGGCTGTCATAAGAAAGAGAAAAAAGACAGAAAATTGAACTGAGATTAGTTGGAACATTTTCTAATTTCTATTTCCATCTGTAGGTGTATATTTAGCTGTAAATGAGAATATAACATTTTCCCTAGGTACTTCACTTTAAAAGAATAAAAAAAGTTTCCAAGTACTGATGAGTATTTAAAAACACACAAAAGCTATGTTTTGCACAATTAGAATGGAATTTGATTCAGCAACGTCTTGTCTTTTAAACAAGGCAGAAGGATTTGGGACCCTGCGTCCTAACCAAGAATTACCTTGTACCTGGACTCCCTCGCCTGGCTGAAACCAATCGCAAATGCTATTCTCGCCAATTGGTAGTTCAACAAATACAGTAAATATAAAGGCTACTGCAGAACCTGATATGGTGTGCTTTGAAATGAGTATGTCCACATCTATAGGCCCAAGTTATTCAGAGTTATCTCAGAAAACAAAGTGTTCATCCACCAAGATGAACTGGGAAACATTCACTGTTGCAAACCTGATGGGCCATTCAGATTCCTATTCAATCATTTATGTGATCTGTTAACTTCACTTTCTTATTTCAGATGGTATCCATTGTTCCTCTCTCATAGTTTCTAATACTGCTTAGGGAAGACATGGATAATATAGATTTTTTTTCCCCCTTGCTAAAACACAGTCTCCAGCTCCATTAATTCAGTTTTCTAAACCACTGATTTTACGGTACTTTCTAAGGGATTTCTCCTGGCATGCATCATTTCTCTGACTCACCCGCCACTCCCTCATGGCTCTGAAAAAGTCTTGGCTTAGATGTAAACCTTACTCCTTTGGCTTGGCCTTCCCCAGTCGCAAAGGGAACTATTAGGTCAGCCAGACGTCTGACTCCTTCACCTATATGGTTCTTGTAAATGTTGTCTAGAGTCATATTCTCCACGTTTTTCCAGAACTTTATGATTATTAGAGCTTTTGAAGTCATGCTTAAAGAGATGAAAAGACACTAAACCCATCAGCAATGATTGCAATGCAGTGTCTACTCCAGTTTAAGGTCTGGTGGGGTCTGTGAGAGTGTGCACAATAATCACTCTATTCTCCTGGCCTCTGTTCAGCCCTTCCAAGACTCTCCTTTCAGAAACTCACATTCTCCATACATCCCGGTAGACAGTCTTTGGCACTGTGTTGACATTATGGCATGCTTCTTATCATTCATTAGCACCAGCTTGTACTCCACATACACCACATCCAGCTATCCCTCAGCTCAGCATTCTGACAGATCTTATGTGTTCTCGGTTGGGGCAGAATAAATCGTACACACCAGGCAAAATCTAAGTCGTACCTGGGAAGTGCTTGGGGAACACCAGTGTGCTGTGTCATGCTCATTGAGAACCATGGGTCTAGAGTTTAATGTTACCAAGACAGATTTTCACTGGCTTCATTCCAACAAACAGGCCTAAATTTTTATTGATTAGAAATGTAAAAACTTGGGTGCCTTCTTCAAGGACCGTGGTGTTAGAAATCATACTTAGAGCCAGGCTAAAGATAACCACACACTCGAAGGCTTTGCTCAATCTCTTCCCTCTGCTTAGATATTCTGCCCCTAGATCTTGATACAGCTGGTTCCTTTTTATCATTCAGGTCTCAGCTTGAATATGACTTTCTCAGAGAGGCCTTTCCCAGTGACCTAAAGCAGCTCACCCCTTCCTACTTACTTGTTCTCTATCACATTACTCCATTTTGTGTATTTGTGGGTGCATAACATCTGAAATTTGAAATTACTATATTTATTTTCTTATTGTCAGCCTTGACTTCATGGGTGAATGACATGTGTAGGGTCTCAAGGTTTTGTGCTTAGAAGAGCCTCCACTTGGTACCTGGTTTAATGCTTTGCTATTCTCATCTTGAAATTCTTTTTTTTTTTTTCCCTAGAGACAGGATCTTACTCTGTCATCCAGGCTGGAGTGCAGTAGCCCAATCATAGCTCACTGTAACCTTGACCTTCTGGGCTGAAGTGATCCTCCTTCCTCAGTGTTCGATTGAAATTCTTTATAATTTTTTAACAAGAGACCTACATTTGCATTTTGTACCACAAATTATGTACCATTCCTGCTTATAGTTTATTGTCTTTCTTTTTGCTATAAGACCTAGGAGAGCAGGGATCTTTTCTCTTTGGTTCAATATTGTGCTGCCAGTATTTAGAATACTACAGGGAATACTGTAGTTGCTCAATCAATTTTGTTAAGTTAAAATAGAATTATCATATGACCCAGCAATTTCACTCATAGGTATATATCCAAAACAATTGAAAACAATACCCATACACAATGTTATAGGACCACTGTTCTCAATGGCCACAAGGTAGAAACAACCTAAATGTCCATCAATGCATGAATTGTGATATGTTCATACAACGGATATAATGGATAATGGTAATTCTTTTATTATTCAGCTATGAAAGAAAACCGTAGGGGAAAAAAGATTTATTTTCTCACCCATAGCTAGGTTCACAGCTGAGGTACCTATAATATTAGTGAAAGACAGCTTAATAAGAGAAAAGCATACAAATTTACTTAATATGAGTTTTATGTGACATGGGAACCTTTGAAATGAAGACTCAAAGAAACAGGGAAACGTGTATTTTATGCTTCGGTTTGATGAGTAGTGGACAGTCAGGCAGCAGTATGCTCGGACGAAGAGGGTGTGATCTAATGGTAATAAACTGGGGAGAACTTAGCAAGGCCCATTTGTTCAGATTCTTCTCTGAGTCCCTGTGTCTTCAGAAATAAGGACATCATTTTCTCTGAGTATAGGGTGGGCACCTCTGGAATGAGGGGCTTATGACCTACTTTGGGAGAAGAACAGAAAATTCTTTCATGACCTACTTCAGGGGAGAAGGGCAGGAGGAAGGTCAAAGAGAACTACCTGCTTTTGTGGCTTTCTCAAATGTCAAGGTGCCATATTTTAGGGTAGCATGTCCTCCTGAACACTGTCAGAATGAAGTACTGATACATGCTGCAGCATGGATGAACCTCAAAACATTATGCTAAGTAAAAGAAGCCAGACACAAAAGGTCACATACAGTGTGATTCCATTTACATGAAATGTCCAGAATAAGTAAATCTACAGAGATAGAAAGCAGATTGGTAGTTGCCAGAGGCTGGGGTGGGCGAGACAAGTAACTACTTAATGGGTATGGGATTTTGTTTGGGGGTGATGAAAATGCTTCAGAACTGGAAGAGATGGTGGTTGCACAACATTGTGAATGTACTAAATGCCACTGAATTGTTCACTTTGAAATGGTTAGCTTTATGTTATGTAAATTTCACCTTAATTTAAAGAAAGGAAACTGAAAAATAAATAAATATTTGTGGAATGAATACATATTTATGGAATTTGTTTCAGAACTCTTTGCCACGGCTAAATCCAGAGTATTCTTAACCAGGTCTAGGGCTTCTACAACTTCCATCCAAAGCTTTGAGTATACATGAAGAAAAGAACACATTCACACTATTTCAAATATTTGTTTCCATCAAGATGATACAGGACATTATCATGACAATCCTATTACTATTTTTTTACTTGTTTTTTGTCTTACACTATTTTTTGAAAATGTTATTTGGGGTAAGCCAGGTGCAGCTGTGCACACCTGTGGTCCCAGCTACTTGGGAGGCTGAGGTGGAGGATCGCTTGAGCCCAGGAGTTCTGGGCAACATAGTGAGACCCTGTCTCTTAAAAAAAAAAAAATTATTTGGTGAAAATTGAAGATGCACACACAGAGATGCATTATACAGATTGATCCTGTGTACCCTTCATCCAGTTTCCCCCAGTGGCAACATCTTGCCACACTATAGCAACCAGGAAGTTGACATGGCTACAATCCATCTATCCCATTTGGATTTCACTGGTTTTACATGCACTCATTTGTGTGTGTGTGTATCCTGTTTCTATACTGAAGTGTAACAATAGCTCCTTTTGGTATTACAGTCTGTTTACTAGTAAGAAATTCCAGAGAGACGGTGGCACCACCACAATAACCACAAGTAAATGGCCCAAAGCAAAAGTTAAAAGAAATATTTCTAAAGACTCGACAGGGGACTTCACAGTCTGAAACCTGTTAGTTCAACTGCTCCTTTGACATCCTCTTGACTTTATAGTGCCACAATTCTTAGAAGGGCTGCCATGCATTTTGTTTGATTCAACAGACTGAAGGATGTGATATAGTAAGATTTTCTTCTCTCATTTGAAAAGTAGGGAAACTTAAAAGTTGGCAAACATTGAGTTGTAGCATAAAAAAAGGAGGGTGCTAATAAGATGGTTTTTACTTATGAAGAACACTAGCTAATACAGCCTGCTAATATAGATTTAACTTGGAACTGGAACCTCAAGCAAATAAACAGACTTGAGGACATTTTCCAGCCTTTACTTTAGAGTTCATCCTGTGTGTTAGTTGAATTCATTTGAAGGTTCTAGCAAATGCTCCTTTCTAAAGTGCAATGGCTGAAGAATTAGAAATCTCTTTGCCGACTTGGCTTCCACCCCACCTTCTTGTGCTAATAGCACATAGATTTTCCTTTGGGGAGCCATTCATGCCCTCTCCTAGTGTAGCTGTCTTGGTGGTGCTACCAAAAACCCCACCCACACCTCCCCCACACTCATGGCTCAAAGAAAGGGCACATGACTCAATCAACACATTCCATTCTTCCGCATGTAATCACTGGTTCAGAAAATGCATTTATCTAAAATTGGTCAAAAGAGATGTAATCCCTGATCTTTTGCTAAAATGATTAGAACAAAGAAATTCTTTCCATTGGACTTGCAGGTGTTGATATATAGGCATGGGACATCTGAACACCAGCAGTGAGAACATGCTGTAAATGGAGCCAACATGGAAGACGGTAGACCTGACAGCCCTATGTGAGCACCTGGAACCAGCTATACCTGAAGCTCTGACCTACTCAGTTACATGAGCCAATAAGCTAATAAATGGATTACCTTCTTCTGTGTGCTTAAATGAATGAGTTTTTATTTTTTTGTCAATTGCAACTCCATAAGAAGGATCAATAGCAAATAACATCTATTAGGTTAAGCTTGGGGCCATAAATCCTTAAGGTAATTTAGTATTTGTGCTCTCATCATTCAACCATTCTCTTATATCTCATCTGTCTACATTACCGCCTGCAATAATTTGCCTGACCCACGGCTTTGGTTCTTAGTGTAAAAGAAGTAACTCAAGTAGAGTAAATGAATGGTACTATGAGTACATTAATGCTTCTGACCCTATGATGTCGTCTTTTAAATAGGTTATGCATGTGTAATGCTGCAGCCAGCCATCTGTACTGCTTATTTAAGTTCTGTAATGAAATAGCCAGGGCCCTCATTGTTTATTTATGTGATACAGGCAGCCTCCCTCTAAATCCTAATTCAATCTTCAGTCACTGTTTTGTAGGCTGGGAGCTCTAATGACTGCAAAAGAAACGTGTGCTGCTTCAGATGGTGCTATTAAAAGAAAATTGTTCCCACCGAAATTCTTATCTCCTGATGGGGGGGAGCTAAATCACTATAAATTATGGAAAAGGAAATTACAAATGTGTCTTGCTTTCTCTTTATTGAAGGCATTGTTTTATCACAACTGTCAAGTAGAGCATACACCTATTTTGAAAAGCTTTTTACAACTTTGAATTAAGCACAAATGGAGAAATAAGAGGCTGCATAATTAGAGCAGCTAATGGAGCCCTGCTTTGCAAAGGGTTTCACCACCACTTTTTTCTTCACAAATGGTACCAGCAAGGGGTGGGAGGGGTGGCACAGAGGGCGAAAAAGGAGAGAAAAGCAACAGCAAAATACAGTTAAGAGAAACAACCACCAGTGGTCTGGCAGGAGAATAGTAAGAATTTTGAAAGAAAAGCTGAGACCTTTAGAATTTAATTCCCCTGGGGCACAGAAAAAGAGGACAGGGTAGAGGAAGAGGGAGGATGGGAGAGTGGGGGCGGGGAGGCAGGGATTCGAATTTGTTTCATCTGAATAAGTACAATCAATCCATCCACTCATGTTGATGAAAACTTTGATCTCTTAAAAATCGCAAAAAGAGTGGCTTTTTCTCTTTCCTGTCCATCACAGGTGATTTCAGCGGACTCAGGTCCACTATAGTCACCGTTCACGTTAATCACTCGGTGGCTATGCTGGGTAAAGCCAGCAGGGGGAGCGCAAGATTAATGGGTGGGTTCCAGGCTTTACCTAGGAACCGGCCCCTTTATCCAGGACTCCCTAACGTGGTTTGTGAAGGTGAACCTCTCGCTTCCTCCCACGACTCCTCTATCCACCTCCCTTCATCTCCCTCTTTCCCTACCCTGTCCCCAAAACAACCCTGCGCCAACCCACCCAAAATGTCTCATTGGTCATTTGGAAACATGTTAACCAAAGAGTTCACAGGTTGACATTCTGTTGGCAGATCTCATGATGGATAGGAAAGAAAGGCCCCAATATGGGTCAAACACTTAAAATCATGCTGGAATGAAAGAATTTTGAATGCCAAGTAAAAATGCTTATGATCTCATGTTCAGTGAAAATAATAGGTTGCAATACTGTGTTTACGGTAGGATCTCCCGTGTATAATGATTGTTTTTCTTAATCATAGGAAAAAAGAATCGAAATTTGTCAAATTAAAGGTGGTTGCTTTGGAGTATGATGTGTTTGGAGGTGGGTGGGATTTGAGGTGTGATTTTTTTCTTGTTTCATTATATATTTCCATACTTCAAATATATATACATTGTACACACTCAATGTATATAATGTATACATTTAGCCAATTGAATGAAAGAATTTCAAATGCCAAGTAAAAATGCTTATGATCTCATGTTCAGTGAAAATAATAGGTTGCAATACTGTGTCTACAGTAGGACCTCGAGTGTATAGTGATTTTTTTTCTTAATCATAGGAAAAAAGAATAGAAATTTGTCAAATTAAGGGTGGTTGCTTTGGAGTATGATGTGTTTGGAGGTGGGTAGGATTTGAGGTATGATTTTTTTCTTGTTTCATTATATATTTCCATACTTTAAATATATATACATTGTACACACTCAATGTATATAATGTATACATTTAGCCAATATGCTTTGATCATCATAGGGAAAAATAAAACATTGTAAATTTTGTGTATATTTTATGTATTCATATGCAATACTCCATAATAATGCCATTGGAAATGTTCATGCAACCATACTAATTAGCACTACAGAAACAAAGAAGAAAATGAGCTCTTGAGTCCTAGGTGCCAGGGACAGTATTAGGAGCTGGGGGCTAACAAGATAAGTTAGACATGCTCTTTGGACCTCAGGAAGCTTATAGTCACACATATCATCCTAATTCCTTCTCACAATGACTCCACAAGTGGCTTAATCTATTCTCGCTGCTATATCAAAATACCACAGACTGGGTAATTTATAAACAATAGAAATTTATTTCTCACAGTCCTGGAGGCTGGGAAGTCCAAGATCACAGCATGAGCAGATTTGGTGTTTGGTGAGGGCCTGTTCCATTGATGGCGATTTCTCACATAGTGGTGGCATCCTCACGTGGTGGAAAAGGCAGAAGGGATGAACGCTGTGTCCCCATATGGCAGAAGAGATACAAGGGCAAGAGGGACAAATGTTCCTTGCACATCTTTTGTAAGTACACGAATCCCATTCATAAGGGCTCCATACTCATGACTTAATCACCTCCTAAAGGCCCCACTTCTTAATACTACCACCTTGGCCATTGAGTTTCAACCCATGAATTTTAGGAGGACACATTCAGACCATAGCAGTGAGGTAGGTAGTAGTACCCTGAGTTTTACAGATAAATTTGGGTTTCTTAAAAATGCATTTATTTATTTATTTATTTAAGAGACAGGCTCTTGCTATGTTGCCCAGGCTAGAGTGCAGTGGCTATTTACAGGCGTGATCCCACTATTGATCAGCACAGGAGTTCTGACTTACTGTTTCCATCCTGGGCCAGTTCACCCCTCCTTAGGCAACTTGGTGGCCCCCTCTCCCAAAAGGTCGGCATATTGATGCTGAACTTAGTGCAGACACCCGATCGGCATAAAGCACTACAGCCCAGAACTCCTGGGCTCAAGTCATCCTCCTGCCTCAGCCTTCCAAGTAGCTGGTACTACAGGTGCACACCACTGCACCTAGCTACAGATAAATTTGTATAGGTAAGTGACCCGGGGCCACTTAACTATTCCATGGCTAATCAGAGTATAGTCATTGATTTTCACCTCTGAAACCTTTCCCCCCTCCCAAATTTGAGTCATCTAAGAGTCATGATTTTTGCCATTTTCTAGCTCATAATTATTACTAGAGCTAATTAATTAATGCTTTCCTTTATCTCAATTGATTTTTAAACTGAAATGTATTTTACAGGAAGCTTTATGATACTACTATCAACTCAAATCAGAATTATTTTCCATAAATAAAAGACAACTATTAAATAAGCACAATTTTTAAAAATTATATACTATGGCTGAGGAGGCTCTCTCTTTGTTATAAAAAGGAGAGTAGCAAGTATGAGAGAGATGTTAAAGCCACACTACCACCTCACTGAGGCTTTCTTCTGGACGTAATCAGAAGGTCTGAACAAGTCCTAGTAGGGAATAGCTTTGTATGCAGTTTAATGCATACTGTAAATGACACCAACTGAGGCTTTGAGAAACAAAGTACTATTTGATGCAAAGCCAAGAGAAATATCCCAGCCAAAGCAGAACAGAGAAACCTAGCAGCTGAAAGACAGGGCCTAGGTGAAAGAATATATAAATCAAATTTCACTACCATGAATCTCCAGGTTAAGGGATTATCAGTTTTTTGGATAACAAGTAGTAGTTATTTTGGAAATATAAGCATCAACTGGAACATGAAATGAAAAGCCAATTTTTTAAAGACTAAAAATGTATTTCTCAGCCAGGCATGGTTGCTCACACCTGTAATCCCAGTGCTTTGGGAGGCCAAGGTGGGAGGATCACTTGAGCCCAGGAGTTCAAGTCTGCAGTGAGCTATGATTGCACCAGTTCACCCCGGCCTGGGCAACGGACTGAGACTCTGTCTGTAAAAAAAAAATAGAAAGAATTAAAAGTAAAAAGCAAAACAAAACAAAACAAAAACAGAGGAGAAGTCAAAGAGCAGAGACATATATAGATGGGAATGCTGAAATGAATTTGCAAATGGACACAAAACGATCTTCTTCTGCAATGGGAGAGGGAAATCAATTGTCCACAGGACAGAATTTCCTTGCATGACTATGGACAAGAATGATTTGCATTACTATTAGTTTTATTCTCAATTTCTGAATTGTTTTGGCCAATACAGAAATCTATACTAAAACAGTTTTCAAGTTAACTTTTATCTCAACAGACTTGTAAAATGGCTTAGCCAAAGACAGAGATGTATATCCCTGTAAGATTACAGGATCCCCGGAGACTTAGGTATTCCACTGAAAGAAGATCCAATCGTCTCATCTGTTTATTCCAAAGTCTTAAATTTTGCCTTACACTTATGTTAAGACCTGGTATGCCGAAGTTAGACCTGGCTAGAGTGCAATGGTGTCGTCACAGGTCACTGCAACCTCAAACTCCTGGGCACAAGCGATTCTCCTGCCTCAGCCTCCCGAGTAGCTGGGACTAGAGGCACGTGCCACTATGCCTGGCCAATATTTTTTTTCTATTTTTTGTAGAGACAGGGTCTCGCTCATGCTCAGGCTGGTCTTGAACTCCTGCCTCAAGCAATCCTCCCGCCTCGGCCTCCCAGAGTGCCAGGATAACAGGTGTGAGCCACCGTACCTGGCCTATTTTTTAAAAATAGCATATTTATAATAAAAAATAGATCAAGTAGAAAATAATTGTTCACAATTTATAACAATTGGTTACATTAAAATCTCACCAATGTTAATGATTCTGTAGTACTGTAATTATGCAACCAATGGAAAAGACGGAATAGATGAACTTTAAGGCCTCTTCCAATTCTAAAATTGTAGTATCCTATCATCTACCATGTTACAATGTTTATTTGTATCTTACTAAAGCTAAGTTTCAAAAAGGGTAGGAGTAAATTGAAAATCAACCTGAAACAAAGATAAAAATATTTCTGAAATTTAAATGTCAGTTAATTAAAAATAAAAGTTGATAATAGAAAAACAAAATGGAAACAATTTTCAGTAAAATTTGAATGATGTAAAGCCAGAATTTTCCTTATATAAGAAATACTAAAAAATGACAACTAACAAAGATGAAAAGCGACAAAATCTGTAACTCAGAGTCTTGATCAATATAGAAACTGATGGTAACACAATTTTCAAGACTTTTTTCAAAGTGGCATATATATGACTAAAAAGTGACTTTTTAGTGACTTTTTAATTCATTCCTTTGCAAGTTATTAAACATTGTTTCAGTAACAAAAACTACCATTTTATACAGTAAAAAAGGTAACTTA
Organism: Daubentonia madagascariensis; assembly: GCA_023783475.1. Classification (NCBI taxonomy): domain Eukaryota; kingdom Metazoa; phylum Chordata; class Mammalia; order Primates; family Daubentoniidae; genus Daubentonia; species Daubentonia madagascariensis. The sequence continues at coordinate 40,131,075 of JAKFHU010001953.1, read as the reverse complement.
AGGTCCATTTTCTAAGCAACTAAGGTAGTTTGAGGATGTTTGGAAGTTTATTTCTTAATCTCACGGAGACTCAAACTCAGATTTCCAATGAAGTTCTGTAAGTTTTCTTAACATTTTCCCATTGGCTCCAGATTGGCTGGTTCTTATTTATGGTGTGGGGGCAGTTCTCTGTGACAAACCAACAACTCAATGATTGTCTCTTAGCCATTTAAGCCACCCAAGCCCTCAAATAAATTTAGCGAACACAGCAAAGGAATTCAAATGACATTTCCTTCTATTCACAAAAACTTCAACTTTTATGTTCAATAATTAATGGCACTGTTTAACCAGGGATAGCATTACAAAATAGGGGCAGTTATTATTTACCATGGCCGTGTAATAAAGTGTCAAAGGTTATCACAACAGGATATCTGTGTTTAAATGGAAAGAGATAAAGGGACAAAGTCAAGCTAGTTATCCCTGTTTTGTTTTCCAACTGGGGGGAAGTCTGTTAAAATAGACTTCTAAATAGCTCATGCTGCAATCTCAGCACAAATGGTAATTTTAATGTTCTAGTCCTTCTTTCCTTCCAATCGTGGGTGACAGTGAATATTAGAATATAATTCTAATTGCCTGGGATGTGTAGTATTTTCCTTGCATCTTCTCGTGATCTGTGTGTAGTATGAGTTTTCATTCCCATCTTACAGGACAAGGGTAGCTAGGTTCTAGAAGCAATCTGGAAACAGGGGTGATGAGCCTGTGTTGATGGCTGGCTGACGAGCATGGACCTCATCAGGGCTCCGCTTTGACCACCTTCTCTATGCATTTCATCTCATGACCTTGGCTTCTCACAGATTCCTCTACCATCTTCTCATCATAATTCTAACAACTGTCATTTTAACCCTTCATCTTTATATTTATTGAAAAAGGCAAAGTTTTTGGAGAACCACTTTTAGTTCTCTCCCTGGGCTTATAGATGAAGACACTGAAGTTCTGAGAGCTTCAGGTCACATACACAGTCATGCATTACTTAGCAATAAGGGTACTCTTCTGAGAAATGCATCATTAGGTGCTTTTGTCCTTGTGCAAACATCACAGAGTGCACTTACACAAACCTAGATGGTATAGCCTACTATCCACCTAGGCTATACGGTATAGCCTATTGCTCCTAAGCTACAACCCTGTATAGTGTGTTACTGGACTGAATACTGTAGGCAATTGTAACACAACGGTAAGTATTTGTGTATCTAAACATGGAAAAGGTACAGTAAAAATACAGTATAAAAGATAAAAAATGGTACACAAGTACCATGAATGGAGCTTGCAGGACTGGCAGTTGCTCTGGGTGAATCGAGTGAGTGGTGAGTGAATGTGAAGGCCTAGGACATTGCTATACACTACTGCAGACTTTATAAACACTGTGTGCTTAGGCTACACTAAATTTATTTTTTTTAAATTTCTTTCTTCAACAATAAATTAACCTTAGCTTACTGTAACTTTTTTACTTTATAAGCTTTTTAATTTAGTTAACTTTTTGACTCTTTTGTAATGACAACTTAAAGTAAAAACACATTGTACAGCTGTATAAAAATATTTTTTCTTTACATCCTTATTCTAGAAGTTTTTTCTATTTTTAAATTTTTTACTTTTTACTTTTTAACCTTTTTTGTTAAAAATGAAGACACAAACACACACATTAGCCTAGGTCTACAAGGATCTGGATCATCAATATCACTGTCTTCCACCTCCATATCTTGACCCAGTGGAAGGTATTCAGGGGCAATAACACATATGGAGCTGTCATCTCCTATGGTAGCAATGCCTTCTGGAATACCTCCCGAAGGACCTACCTGAGGCTGTTAATTTACAGTTAATTTTTCTTTCTTATAAGTAGAAGTACACTCTAAAATAATAATAAATATACTATAGCTAATACATTAACCAGTATCATAGTCATTTATTATCAAGTATTACATACTGTACATAATTGTACGTGCTAGACTTTTATATCCCTGTCAGTGCAGTAGGTTTACTTACACCAGCATCACCACAAACACATAATGGGTTGCACTATGATGTTATGACATCGACAGCTGTGATGTCACTAGGTGATAGGATTTTTCAGCTACTTTATAACCTTATGGGACCACCATTTTATATGTTGTCTGTCATTGACCAAAACATTGTTATGGGGTGCATAACTATAACCATAAATGGTCAGTTGGATTTAAACCCATATCTATTCAGTTCTGAAGCCAATACACTTTTTCCTCATGCATTGCCTCCTCATTGAAAAATAAATTTGAATTCTTTTTAAAACTGACTTTGCATGCTCATTGTAAAAATAATTCAAACTATTTAAGAAAATACAAAATAAAAAAGTAAAAATTACCTAAATTTCCACCATGCAGTGGTTAATAATTGGATAGATTAGTTTTTAGTTTTTTTTAATGTATCTTGCAAGATTGGAATCATCCAGTAATTACATTCTATAACCACCTCCTTATTTTTACTTAACATGATAACATCATTTTTTCATTAACTATTTTAAGAACATGGTTGCTAATCACTGCAAATAACTCCTTCATATCAATGTACTAGTTTATTTAAATGATCCAAGTAATATTTTTAAACAATTTTGGTTATCAAAATCTTTCATCTTAAATGTTCATTACATAAGTGGAATTACTGCATGTACAAGTCATGTAAATCAGAAATTAGGAATATAGGGTTTTATTATCAGCAGTTCCTAGTGCAATGGGATAAAGAACAGAAATTCCCTATGTAGAGAAAATCATTACCAAAAAAGAGTTATTTGTAGTAAAGACATTAATATATCTGAACCCATTATAATACAGATTTCTTAAAATTAAAAAGAAAATCTTTCCATTTAGGCAGCATTTACACAATACTAAAATATTCAGATAAAGAATGAAAAATGATAGACAAAGATGAAAAATTATCTGGATATGGCAGTTTTGTCACAGTACTGAATCATCTATACGACCGTGGTAATATCTGGGGTGAAAGAGTACTTAATCTTTAAAGTACAAGAGGAAAAACAGTATGACAATAATGCAACCTAAAAATGAAATGCAATGGGAAATGTTTTGAACATTTCTATGTGACGCATAAAAAGTCACTGGTACATGTAACGTAAGGTGATACTATATCCACAATGTTCGCTGACCTTCCTCCCTGTTGACTCTCTTTCGAATGGATTTGAATGCACCTGCTGATTTTGATCTAGCCAGGATTTTATAGGAGCTATAGTTCTCAACTCATACAAAAGTGTTTCTGGCTGTAGCACATATTAGCCAGAGGGTAACTAATTATGGCATTAAACACTGGGAGAGAAGAACTGGCACCAAGAAACCACACAGCAGCAGCGTTTCAAAAAGAAATAAATTCAGTTACATTTGAGTCCCTTATTGTGACCAGCAAATCTTCCACATGTAAAAAGCACATTTCTGCATTATGACTGAATTACAACACATGAGCGGGTGACAGCTCTTCTAAGGCTGTAGGCAAATTAGACTGTAACAAAGTTTCACCCAATGCCAATGCCACAGGTAGCCTCTTGAAGCTAAAATACCAAATTCGCACAATGCATTTTCTTTAATAATACCTACATTCACCGCTGTCTTATGGGTCAAACAGAATTTCCCTAGAATTACTCCCTCTCTTATAAATTGCCCACATCTGGCTTATTTCCCTGCGATATTTTTTCTGGCATTATGCTTTGCTAGACTTAAAAAAAAACAACAACAAACAAAAACTCCCTGCTACCCTCCCTCCCGTGATCATTTACCATTATTGTCAAGGAACAACCTCGATTGTTGCCGTGTGTGTGAGGGAGAGCAAAGGAGAGAAGACAGAGAGAGAAGGCCCAGAAGGAGAAAAGGCCTCATCACAGCTCTGAGAGAAGGTTTAAGAAAAGTAAGGATGATTTATCCCACACCTTGAAGGCTGGATTTTATAGGCTGCTTTCTTGACCAGGATTAAATTATAACCAACAAAGGATCAGGAAAATTGCAGTTGATCTAGGCAAGGTTGCTTCTGTCCCATCATTCAGAATTCAGCTCCAGTGTCATTTCTTTGGAGAGCTGCTTCCCTGACCTCCTCGTGTGATATACAACCTGAGTCACCTTGTAACTCCCCCTTACTTTACTACCCTGCACAGCACTTGTGGATCTTTGGCATTTTTTGCAAGTAGGTATGTCTGTATAAGTGGGTGTGTGTTTGCTTTCTTATTTTCTTTTTGCCTGCACTACAGTGGCAGCTTCAAGAGACCATGGTTCTTATTAGTCTTAGGACAGGTATTGCCAGTCACCTAATCAAGATGCACTTAATTGTACCCTTCTTCCCAAATTTGTTTACAGAAACAAGGAGCCACCAAAGAAAACAAAAACAAACAAATGCTACCTTTCTTAGCTCCCTTGCTGCTGCGAGCGGCCACAAGATGGGCAAAGAGGTACAACCAGAAATTGCTGGGTAGAGTTTTTCAGGAAAGCATGATAGGGGGAGGAATCCTCTGGAATGTGCATTTTTCCCTTTCTGTTCTCCTCTTCCTGCCTGGAATGCAGACACTGCTGGAGGTAGAGCAGCAAGCTGGGGACCACAAGGAGAAGGTAGAGGCAGACCTGGTCCCTGGTGGCCCCTTGGAGCCACTGTGCAAGCACTGGACTGCCCATGTCTAGACTTCTAATTACAGGAGAAAAATGAAACCCTTACTTGGTGTAAGCCATTGCTTTCGGTGTTTCTGTCACTTCCTGCCAAGTCATTCCCAGCTGATATATCACAGTATTCCTAGTACTTTAAACGGTGCCTGGCACATGGTAGATGCTCAACATTTGTGGAGGGTGGGGTGGCATTTAAGGCCATTCACAATCAGACCCTGATATAATAGGTGTATGTTATAGTTTGAAGATGGCGAATTAATCATATTCTTCAACCTTAAGGATCACAAGTCAATTGACAAATAGACACAGGAGACAAATAAGAGATTTTTTAAATGAACTTTCATTCATTCATTCAATATTTATTGAACTCCTACTATGTACCAGACACCAAGCTAGATATCGGGGATAAAGCAGTGAATATAACAGACCAAAATTCCCGCCCTCGTGATGTCTCTATATAGTGGAGGAAGAAAGAAAATAAACAAAATACGTGTGTGTGTTAGGAGTTGGGGGGTAATTTGGAGAAGGGCATCAGAAAAGGCCTCCCTGGGTATAACAGAGGGAACAGCAGATCTGTGGGCCTGCAGCAGACCCTTCCAAGGTGCTGACATATGTTTCACGCTTTACCAGTTTAGTGTCAGCCTGATGTCAAATTGCCAGCATCAGCATTCTTTTTGTCTGATGGCTTTCTCTGGGCAGTGGACCCTGCTCTGCCCACACACATAACTGGCTGGCAGAGGTGAGAATTAACCCAGGCCAGGGTCAGGCGAGTGTGTGGGAACTTCCCTTACCCCTCCGGAAGGCTAATGCTGTTAGCCCATGATGTGCAAGCTCTGCACGGGCTCCCAGACCGTGCTGGTGGAATCAAGATCAGTTGTCCACGGTGGTAGCTGGCTTAGTAGCCCACCCTTTATTAGAAGCTTTTCCTTTCCAACCTCCCTTCCCAATTTCCTGTGGGTATTTCCTTTACTTTCCAAATAAACAATTTATACTCAAATCCTTATCTCCAAGTCTGCTTCTGGTGGGGTACACAAACTGAGGAAAGACCCCAAGTTTGGTCACATAAGGAGGCCAGGATGGCTGTAGCTGGGGACTAGGGGATAATAGAGGAAGTCAGTGAGTGACATAAAGTCACGTGGTACAAGGCCTTGTAGAACACTGTACAATTCAGCTTTTACACCCTGTGAGACAGGAAGTCTTTGGAGGGTTTGGAGTAGAGCTCTGACTGACATTTTAGATGCTTACTCTAGCTGTTGTGCTGAGAACAGACGATGGGGGAATAATGTTGGAAGCAGAGGGACTTACAAGGAAACTATTACACCATTACAACTAATGCAGCTAATAGATGATGAGAACTTGGGCCAGAGTGGCAGCCTTGTGGCTGTGAAGAACACTGCCCAGACACAATGCCAAAAGGATCTGCCTGTCTCTGCCCACCTTAGCTGAATTTATCCTCCAACAGAGCAGTTGGAAAACCTCAGACCTCCTACGCTGGGCAGAGTCAGCATTCAGTAAATGATATACTTAGGTTTGAGTCCTGGCTCTGTCACTTACTACCAAGGTAGCTTTGCACAAGGTGCCTAATGTCTCCAGGGCTAAAAATATTACCTACCCTATAGGACTGTTGTGAAGATTAAATTAAATGAGTGAATGTTTGTAAACCGTATAATGCTTGGACCAATAAATTACAGCTTTGATATTATCATTCTAATTATCATATTTCATCAGCTATAAGACATCCTTGTTACTAAATGCATTATTCATCTACCTCCAAGGAAGGATTAAAATGCTGTCAATTAAACTCTGACCCAAGTCCTTAATGACAGCCCTGCATGACACATGCATGGGACACATCAGCTCCTCACTGCTTTGAAAAGTCTTTCATCTATTCCCAGGAATTTGGCCATTTCTCCTGCCTTCAGTCGTACAGCTTGATGTGTGATGGGAAATGTTTTTGCATATATCTGAGAAATAGCATGAACTCAGGTATAATTGGCAGATTCATCTCCGCAAGCATATCTGTTTTCTTAAGTTCCTCCCACAAAACATTCAGAAGAATCGATGTTATTCCTCCTTTGATGAGTATTTGTTTCAATGGCATCATTTGCACCCTGTTACTTTGTTTCTGTATCCACGAAAACTGTGGAGATAATCATTTTAGTGTGGAATCACTGTGTACTCTTTTCTGAAGTATATCAGATGTCAATTAAACTCAACCTGTATAGTTGCAACAATGGGCAAAATGTCATGGAAGCAACAATTTTCAACATATATGACCAAGTTAACAGATTCACAGGCAAGAATAACTACATCGTGACCCAACAGAAATGGATACACGTGTATACCAAAACTCATGTACTAAAATGTTCATAGCAGCTGTAGAGGAAAAAATGTAATGTCATCTCCTCACCCATCACACGGTTCATGGCCAAGGCCCCATAACAAAAGACAGACTAACAATTGAAAAGTATACAAATTTATTTAATATAAGTTTTACATGACACTGGAGCCTTCAGAAATTAAGACCCAAAGCAGCAGAGAAAACTGTGTATTTTTGTGGATAGTCATGCAGAAGTATGATTGGAGGACAAAAGGATGTGATCTAATGGTAACCAACTAGGCAGAACTTAGCAAGGCTTGTTTGTTCAGATTCCTCTTGGCATCTCTGTGTCTTCATTCCTTTCCTCCAGGTATAGGGAGGACCCCTCTGGAATGAGAGTCTTATTACCTAGTTTCAGGGGGAGGTCAGCTAGTATTTGCGAACTGCTTCAAGGGAGAAAGGCCAAAGAAGGTCAGAGAGACCTTCTTGCTTCTGCAGTTTTCTTAAATGCCAAGGTGTCATATTTTGGGGGTAGCATGTCCTTCCTTAACCCCATTCTCAGCCCTATTCCTAACAGCTTCAAACTGGAAACTTCCCAAATATCCATCAATGGTGGAATAGATAAAAGCTGGTATATGCATACTATGAAATACATAGCAATGAGAATGAATGAAAAACTACCTGCAAAAACATATGTAAACCTTACAGATATAATATGGGGAAAAAAGAAACCAGATAATGAAATACAATTCCATTCATATGAAGTTCAAGAACAGTCAAAACTCACCTATGCTGTTAGAAGTCAGGAGAGTTATTACTTGGGGTAATAACCCCAAGTTATTATTGGGGTTGGGTAATGCCTGCATTTGGACAAGAGAAGAGTATCTAAGATGCTGGTAATGTTCTGTTTCTGGAGCTAGATGCTGACTACATGGATGTGAATGGTTTATGAAAATTAAAATTCATTGAGCTGTATACTTAAAACTTATGTATTTTTCTATAAGTATATTATAGATCAAAAAAGTTTAAAATATTGAAGACCTAGTGTGTATGCACATATTTATGCATATATATGCATGTACATATAAACACATACATATACATACATAGGTATGTATACATGCACGTATACAAACGAAAAACCGGTCTTTATTAGGATGAAACTATGACACTTGAATGAAGGATGACTTGGCATGCCATTTTATCATAAAATTTGATTGATTAAAACTTTATGCCAAACAAAACAATCAATACTTGCTTCATTCTTTGCCTCCTGTACATAGTTGAAATCAGAAATAAAATCTTATTGAATAAGAAAAAATAATTTTCTTTTTATAATTTTATTTTAGTTTTCTTTCAGGATAAATTCCTGTTGAACCTGCCCAGCCTTCCTGTGAGTGCAAAATGCTGCAGAAACACAGCAGAAGAAACAAGTATTTCCACCTGGAAAAGTCTGGAAAGTATTGCCCATGAAGTGTGTAGAACTGTAGCTTACAGCGCAAGAATCCTCAGTTCACGAGGTCAAGGCTCAGTCCCTAGATGAGACGAGAGTGATGAACTAGAAGAATGTCCACACTGCAATGGGATTCTGTTTTCTCTGTACACTAGCAACGTTGTCTCTTCTTATTTATGCTACAATTTACTAAACTTCTGGTCATTTCCCTCCACTTCTGTGACAGCCCTGGAGGCTGAAAAGACTGAAGTCTTCTCTCCAGGAATGCCCAACCCTCTCTTCCTGCACAGTGTAACTAACTTCTTTTCATCTGTTCTTGCATGCTTGGCTGCAAGATTAAGTTCATGTTGCTCTTCAGTGAATATATTAGTTCATCTATCAGCTGAATACCACGGAAAGACTTCCAGCTACCCCAACTCGATCAGAAAAATCACCCAGCCCAGTCCAGCCCACACTCTGCACCTGCCGGATCATGAGATTCAATAAAATGGTTGATGCTTTTAGTCACTGAGGTTTGGAGAAGTTTTGTTATGCAGCAATAGATAACTGGAACAGCAATAATTTGATTCAAATGATGAGTAATTAAAAGGAAATACATTGATTTCTGTAGATTTGGGAAAAGCCCAGAAACTTATTAGCTTCAAGAGGATTATGGAATGACATAAATGCAATGAATCTTAGAGACCCATTAGTACCAACTTTTACCTCTAAAGTTCCCAGAGCTTAGTCCTTGTTCTTTTGCTCTTCTCTAAATACACTCATCCCTTGGAGATTTCTTTCAGTTTCATGGCTTTAAACATCAGCTATATGCCAGTAACTCCCAAATTATCTCTAGCCCACACCTTTCTCCTGAACTCCAGACTCATTTGTTAAACTACTTACTCTCAATTTCTCCTCTGGATATTTAATAAATACATCAAAATTAACATGGCCAAAACTTGACTCCTGTTCTTCCACCCAACTCCCAACTTGTTCCATAAATGGTATTCCATATCTCAGAAAATGTCAACTTCATCTATGCAGTTGCTCTGGCCTAAAACCTTGAATCCATACTTGCATGCTCTCTTTGTCTCACTTTCCATATCTTATCCACCAGGAAACTCTGTCGGCTCCACCATCATAATGTATCCAGAATCAACCACTTCTAACACTTCTACTGACGATATTTGCCCTGGTCCAAGTCAACATCATCTTTTACCTGGATGGAGCCACTGCTCACAGCAGCTGGAGGATGGATGCTCCTCCAGGTAGAGAGGATTTAGGCAGGGCACCAATAGCATCAACTGCAATGACAGCACACAGAGCTGCACCTGTCACCCAAGTCATCTGGCTCTCCTGTTAAAGTTCTCGGCCTTGCAGCACTGACACTCATTCATTCAACAAACGTATTATAAACACCTACACTATGGATGCACTTTTCCAGTCACTGTGGACACAGAGATGAACAAAGCAGATAAGTTTCTTGGAGCTCACATATATGCCCCCTCATGTTCTAGAGGGGCAATAACAAGCCTGGACTCTGCAGTGATCAGATCAGTTCCTTTGCCTCATCCAAGTGTAACCCGGAATTATTTTAGATTGTTCCTTCTTACTCTATGTATTCCACTGATCTCCAGTTACATAGGAAAAAACATACATATAATATACACACATGTATGTATATATGTGTATGTACATATATGTGTGTGTATAAATATAGGAAGAAAACCAAAAATCTTTATATGTATATATACATTTTTCTGGTTTCCTATGTATATAAACATTTTTCTAGTTTTTGGTGGTATATATACATGCTCATCTCAAAATGTTGGAGGGCCTCAGGGTGGATCTCAACCTAGGTTTTCTTCATCTGCCTATTTCTCCAGCTGACCTTGCCCAGTTCCCAGTTCCGTGGCTTTAAAATGTACCTGCTTACTTGTGACCCTTGGTAAAAGAAATAAAAAAGAGTAAGGGAATTGCTTAGTGCTCTGCACTGTCAGTGAAGGAGGATGCCAGTTTGGACTTTAGTTGGGGGCACAATCTTAAAAGTGAATTTGGTGAACTTATAGCAGAAACTAAAAAGCCTTTAGCCAAAGTAAAGGCTCCACATAAAACACGTGGACCAGAGTGTGAAATTGATTCTCCTATCCTTTTTGTTTCCCACTGGAAGAATTTAAGAATATACATGTGCTGCACTGGCCCACATGTAAGGCAGGCTCTCTAGCCTTGCTGGGCTTCTGTGAAGTTACACATACACATACACTCTAAACATATACACAGGCTAGGGCTGTGGTCCTCAACTGGAAGATGGTTTTACCCCCTGGGGACATTTGGCAATGTCTGGAGATTATTTTGGTTGTCAAAACTGGAGGGGCGATGCTACTGGCATCCAGTGGGTAGAGGCCAGGGATGCTGCTAAACATTCTACAATGCACGAGAAAGCCCTCCCCACAATTATCTGGCCCTAAATGTCAATTGTGCTGAGGTTCAAAAACCCTGGGCTAGGGATAAGTACTTTCTCTCCTTCCCCCCACACCCTAATCCATCCCACTACGGATCTCTCATCCCTTCAATGATTTTCCAATTTAAATAGTTATGACTCTATTAGTTTAGACAACCAGCTTTCACAGTCTGGGTCTCAGTTTCTGTAGTAGCGAATCTGCAAAGGTAGCTCCCAAGAAAGCACACCTCCTGTATTCATGCCCTCAGGTAGTCCTCTATCTTTGAATCTAAACAGTCCTGTGACTCATTTTAACCAATAGGGTGTGGCAAATGTATCACTATGCTGGATCCAGGCCTAAGCCTTAGGAAGGCCTGGTGGCTTCTGCTTTTGTGCTTTTGGGAGCCCTGAGGTACCATGTAGGAAGCCCAGCTACCTGGCTGTAGAACCAGATGGATAGGCTATGTGGAGAGGCCATGTGGACAGGGAGAAGCTCTGAGACTACGTGGGGAGAGAGAGAGGTCCAGTGTCCCAGCTGAGCCCAGCCTTCCAGCTATTTCTGTAAAGGCATTAGACAAATGAGCCCATTGAGCCTCATTGTAACTGTAGCCACAGCAGACATCACAAGGAGCAGAAGCACTGCCCCACTGAACCCAGTCTGCTCGCAGAATTGTAAGAGATAACAAATGGCTGTTGTTTCAAGCCACGAAGTTTAGAGGTAGCTTGTAACACAGCGATAGACAACTGAAATTGTTTCCTTATCTCTAAAATTCTTTTTAGCCTTGGAATTCTTGATCTAAACAAAGTCTTATCTGGAAGCACAATATATCTATATCTCTCAGGAACGCTTTTTGGGGTGCAAGTGACAGAAAACCCAACTAAAGTGGCTTAGACAATACTGGTTTCTTCCTCATGTGGCAAGAAGTCTGGAGCTAGGTTGTTGCTGGAATTGGTTTAGTGGCTCTCACCGAGGTCAGAGCCAAGGTTTCTGAGATTCCAGGCATTCCCATTATGTTTACAGCCACATGGTCACAAGATTGCTGATGTAGTGGAAGATACAATGTTAGTATCATAGGGAGGAGGAAGGAAGAAAGGGAAGGACAGTACCAGCCATGTATGTCTCTTTTTAGTAAGGAAATCAAAATTTTCTGAAGACTTTAGCAGCAGTTGACTTTTTCTCATGGTTCATGGCTAAAACTGGGTCATACTCCAATCCATAGCTTCCAGGGAGGCTGAAAAATTGAGGAACAGGATTGTTCCTGAGCGATAAATAATTAGCTTCTGAAACGCTGTAAAAAGCACAAAAATGGAGCTGGTCTGATTAAATTAGGGGAGATGGGGCATAGATTCCTGTCAGCTCAGCTCCCTCCCTTTCCTCAATATTCCCTCCATTACACTAGATCCCAGGGGGCCTCCAACAAAACCCCAGGACCCCAGAAAGCCCAGCCTAAAAATCACTTGACTATATCTTGCATCTCTTCCTGCTTTAACATTCTAGAATCTGTACAGACAATTGATGTAATTTCTCAGAGTATCAAGTTCCATACTTCTTTTTTTTTTTTTTTTGGGATGAACATCTTAAATTTTACCCATCTCAGATTGTAAGAGCTCCCCTTCCCAGTATCATGAGATTTCATCTTCATTCATTAACCCACTTTAGGAAACCCTGATATCTCTCCCAAATGTAGTAATCAGTAGCAGATTAAAAATATTTTCAGGATCATTGTTCCAATGCTCTTCACAAGTACTCTGTAAGGCAGGTATTATTACTCCCATTTTACAGATGAGGGAAGGGAATGAAGCTGGGGAAGATGACACATGAGCCAAAGTTACACAGTGCTGGAACTGCCACTCATATCATCTGAGCTCTTTGTACTCACTGAATTCTAGAATCTCTTCCAGTACCTGGGAGTAGAGTGGCAAAAAGGTGAAATGAGGTTCTTGCTGTCATGAGACTTAACGTTCTAGAGGGGGAATCCTCTCAACTAGGTGACTGGGGAAGCCTTTCTGAGAAGGTGGTCTTCTGTGCTGAGAAAGTGTCAGCCATGAGAAGATCTGGGGGGAAGAGCCCCAGGTCATGATGGAAGGACTTGTGTATTTGAGGAGGCATAAGGAGACAAGTGTGGTTGGACTGGAGGAAGGGAGGGGGCCAAGTCAAGAGGAGGGGTCAGAGAGGTGATCAGGAGCCAGCCAGTTCACTTGCCCACAACTGCCTACTTCTCAAAACTCACCTTCCCACATGGTCCTTTTCAAAGGACTCACTCTGGTTTTACTTTTGTCTTCTTTGAGGGTCAAGAACTAGAAAGGTCAGACCCAATGTTGCTTATTCTGGAACCTAGTGGTTTTATAAAAGTAGGCTTCGAAGAGAAATTGTGAGAGAGAGTCTACGGATGAATCTTCCTAATGGTCTTTCTCTTTTTCCTTCTCATTTAGAAGCTGGCATTGACCAGAGGACTCATTGTCTTTGTGGCTAAGAATTGCTGAGTCAAGAAAATATGACACTTTATGGGACACACACTCCATCTGTGGTACATCCATCCCGGGGCAGAGAGAAGGGAACCAATGCAGTGATATACGCTCCAGAACATGAAGGGAGGGTCCTACTGCTCCTCATTCCACAGGCGCAGAATTTATGGGCTAAGCCCTTGCTGTCTCTTAGAAACCAATGAACAGACTTTCTAACAGCAAAATCACCCTAGGCTAAGGGTAAACAAATTGATTAATGACGCCTGCCAGCAATTAGCAATTCCACAGGATTGTTGCCCTGACACGAGGTATTTGGGTTTTTGTGGGTTTTAAAAGCAAGATTAAGACTAGAATTAAAAAGTTGGATGTGCTTCTTTTGAGCTAAAGCATCAGAAAGCTTCAGTGGACAAGGAGAACCTTTTGGTGCACAGGTGAGACCTGGAGACTCCACAGGATTTTCAACAATCCCAAATGCCATTTACAAGTCTTCCTAACAAGACACTGGGAAATACACTTAAGATAACCACTCTTGCCCTTTGATGGGGGAGCTAAGATACTTTTTAAGGAAATCCAATATGATGATAGAATAACCTATAATAAACCAATGACTGAAGGATTGATACTGTGCGAGCACCACCCTTGCATGCCCTGCATGCCAGATGATTGCCATTGTCCCTTTACAGAAATGAAGGGCCACCAAGGACCCTCAACTGTTACATTCCTTGGCCAGAGTCCACATTTTATCCTGTGATCCTCAATGGAATAATAGTGAGCCATACAATAAAATGACAATGATGGTGACTACAATGAAAACAATAGCTTCTGCCATTCACTGAGCATGTATTATGTGCCAGGAACTTGGCATGTATTATCTCATTTAGCACTCAAAACACCCAGGTGAGGTAGATACTGGTATAATACAAATACTATTATAATACTAGATGCTGTTATAATCTCCATTATACCGAAAATAAAACTGAGTCTAAGTATTCAGTGACATGCTCAAGTTCACTGACATACTTAAGAGGAAGACCTAGAATTTGATTCTAGGTTTCTGAATCCAGAGTAAGTGAGCTTAACCATTAAGCATTCTGCCTCTCAAACAGCATTTGTGCCAATAGGATCAAATTTCTCTTTTTAAAGATCCTTGGAAAGCCATCAGATGCTTCCGCTGAAGCTGCTTCTCATTTTGGGTGGGAGGGATTTGGTGTTATGTTTGGATTTAGTTGTGTTTCTAAGTTCACAGGTTCACAGTAAACAAATATGTCAGGCCCAGCCAAAAGCAGCCTAAAGTATCCTAACTTGGTTGGCTAGCAGTCCATGTTCTATGTCATTTGGAATGGTTGGTCTGCACATTGCTTGTTTTCCAGGAAAAATGTCATAAAGGAGTTCAAACTTCTTAACAAAACAAAGGTAATCACACACAATTCTCCCTTTAGCACGGAAGGAAAGGAGGGAGGGGAAGGAAGGAAGGAAAGAAGAAAAGGTAAGGAGGAAGGGAGGGAGGGAAAGGAAGGAAGGAGGGGAAAAACCTCTTACAGCATCCTAATGCACATCCACAGGGTGGGGAGGACAGGGAGAGGAAATCCTCCTTTAGGTCTCTGAGATGCCTGACCAAAACATTCCGATGTTAGGAGAATTCTTGGCCAAAGATCCAGAGAGATGCCCTTCTCTCTATCAGCCTCTGATCAATTAGTTCATTTTGCAAGGTACCGAGCAACCGACTTTGGACTCCAAGAGATACATGTCAGTTAGAAAAGATTTCCCAAAAGTCCCTTTTTATTTTCCACTCAAAATGACATGAAGTCATGTATTGGAACACAGACCTTGTCCACCTTCTCAGGTGCTTCCTCTGCCCTGGTCAGCGCCCCATCCACCTGGGTCAGCCTTCCACTTCCAGGCAGGAGATCTGCTTCCTGAGCAGTTGCCAAGGGGGTGGGTTATGCAACAGGAAGAGAGGAGGATTACCCCTCTGGGGGCAAACCTCGACCTGTGGGAAACAGGGGACCGGAGGGAGAGGAGCAGATAAATCTCCCCTCCTTTTCCTCTCCCACGGACCACTCCCAGTCACAGCTCGTCTTTGCAACCCTCGCAGAAAGAACCGTGTGCAAACCAAACAAGCCTGCTGCGGGGTCCACGTGTCTCCTTGTGACTGGCTCAAGACACACGGCATCCCCTTGCTTCACATCTTACCTTGCCTGGCTTCTCTTTTTCCCTCACCACCTCCCTGGGTTTGAAAGTCCCAAGTCAAAGTTTTAGTGCCTTCCACATGGCTGCACAGATACAGAACTAACCCTTAGAGCTGAGTATGGCTATTTGACTAAGTTCTTGCCAATGGGATGTGGTCAGAAGTGGTATATGCAAATTCCAGGAACTGCCCTGGAAAGCAATTGAGTATACACCTGCCCCCACCTTCATTCCCCGCCTCCCTCCCTGCTGGCTGGAAAGTAGCAACAATCGGAACAACCTTGGAGGCAACAAATCAATGGCCGTAACAGACCATTCAGCGCTGGGTTTTTAGGTGAAAGGGAAATAAAATTTTATATATTTTTAAAATTTTATTTTTAATTAATTTTAATTTTTTTTAGAGACAGGGTCTTGCTCTGTCACCCAGGCTGGAGTGCAGTGGTGCAATCATAGCTCACTGCAGCCTCAAACTCCTGGCCTTAAGTGATCCTTCCACCTCGGCCTCCCAAAGCACTGGGATTACAGGCGTGAGCCGCCATGCATGGTCAACTTTAATATTAATATTTAAAATAAAATTGCCCAGGCACAGTGGCTCATGCCTGTAATCCCAGCACCTTGGGAAGCCAGGTGTTTGAGACCAGGCTGGGCAACATAATGAGCTCTGTCTCTACAAAAAATTTTTAAAATAAAATAAAATAAATTGTATTAGGTACCTCAATCTTTGCCTCAGGCTCTACTTTCTAAAGAACTCAAGCCATGACCAATCATAAGCAGATAATATCTGCATTTTGTTTGCCAGCTTTCTTCTGGTGAGGATACTGTTTTTGAATTACACTAGAATTCCCAGCTGAACTACAGGTGCTGCTCTGACTTAGGAGGGCAGACACATCTGAAGATAAATTCTTCCACGGCCAAGCGTGCAGACATAATTTGGATCCAGCTTTTCCCCTTGCAGGGTGACCTTCTTTTATATCTGAGATGAGGGACAGATGACATACAAATGCAAATTCTTGCCCCCTCTTTGGAGTATTGAGCAGTTGGTCACCTTTATTCTCAAATAGAAATATGACAAAGGTAGAAAGCATGCTCAAATTCTCATGATATAGAGAAAGATAAAAAGACTTAAGAACTTCTCAGGCTTCCATTCTCTCCATGGTAAAAATTACTAAATTAGCTCTAGGAATGAGTTGGCCCAGGCCTGGCAGTGCCATGGTCTTTTGTGTTCGACTCTTAACATGAAAGAAAGACCACTGCAAGGCAAATGGCCAAGGTCTTGGGCCGCTGAGGCAGGATCAATAAAGTCCCCTGGCAAAATGTCTAAACCTAAGGGAAATATACCTGTAGATTGAGATTAGGTAGATTATGAAGATGAGAAGGAAAAAACATTTCCCTTTGATCCAGCAATTCTACTTTTAGGAATTTGCCTTAAGGAAATTACTGAACAGTTAGGATTAATATAAAATACTACTTATGGCAGACTTGTTCATGTTAATGTAATAATACAAAAAACACGCAGTATAGAAGAAGTATCTATCATTAGTAACACAGTTATACAAATTCTGGCATATCCACTTAATGTAATTGTAGGTCATCATTCGAAATGATGATAAAGATTTATATTTCTTGACATGAAAAACAGCCTATGATGTATTCGAGTTTCTCTAGAAACTGTGTTACGAAATGCAGTAAGATTGTGTCTATATTCTAGAACAACGGTTCTTAAAGTGTGGTCCCTGGACCAGCAGCCTCAGTGTCACCTGGGAATTTACTCAAAAGGCAAATTCTTGACCTTATCCCAAACCAACTGAATCTGAAACTCTCGTAGTAGTGTCCAGCAAGCTGTTTTAACAATCTCTCCAGGTGATTCTGATGCATGCTAAAGACTAAGAACCACTGCTCTAGAAAAAAGAGGAGGTTGCTGAACATATCTGTAAGGGATAAGTAAGAGCCCTGCCTCCGATTTGTTATTCTAACAAAGGCCAATATCACGGCTGTTAGGTAAAGTGGCCAGTAATAGAGAAACCCAGCCCAAGTGGCCTTAAACCGTCAGTGGATTTCTTACTTTGCATAAACTTGGAAAGGCAGGATCCAGACCCTGTATTTCAGGCTCTATCTCCATTTGTTCTGATTTTCTCATGGATTTGCTTCATTTCATTCTGGCAGCCAGATGGCTGTTGCAGTTCCAGGCATCAGATCCAGACATACCACATCCGGACAGAGGCAAAAAGGGACCGTCTCTTTTGGAGTCTCCCTCTTAAGAGTAAGGAAACCTTTCCCAGGAGCCCCCCTCTCCTGAGATATGAGGCTTTTCCTCATCTCTCATTGGCCATAACTGGGTTACACGATCATTCCTAATTACTGGTGAGGGGAATAAGAAAACCGTGATTAGCTTATGTGTCAGGATTCACCCCTGAGCTAGAGATAGGATTACCTTCCCTGAAGGATGCATGCTGAACAAAACTGAGGTCCTGATAGAAAAGGAGGAAGAGAGAAAATGGCTTTGGGGTAGGCAACAAACCGTCTGCTACATGTGTTCTTAGCTAATAACAGCTTTTCTCTATTTTTTATAACATCTAACTATTCATCACTGCCATGAGTAACTTGTTACGTGTGTTAAAAAATGGGGCCTGCTGGTTTTTTTCTTTCTAGGGTTTTCCTTGTTTTAGAAATGGCTCCTGAGTCTCAGCAGGAAGAAGAATGTATGTTATACAAGGTTTTCTTTTCTTTTCTTTTTGTAACCTCCAAGATTGACAATACCAAGTGCTAGTAAAGCTGCGGAGTGACGGAAAATCTCATACATAGCTGGTGGGCCTATGAATTGGTACAAACACTTTGAAAAACTGTTTGGTAGTACCTACTAAAGCTAAACACACATTTATCCTATGACTGAGAAATTTTACTCCTAGGAATTACAGGAGAGATGTGCGCCTGGACATGCAGCTTTCTTCACAGCAGCACCAAACTGGAAACTAGCTATTTGTCCATCAACAGAAGAATGGACAAATAAGTTATAGTATAGGCATACAAAGAAATACGGCACAACAATGAAAATGACAAGCTGCTACCACTTCCAACAACATGGATGCATCTCACAGATATAAGATCAAATCAAAGACATCAGACATAAAATAACAGATACTGTAAGATTCCATTTATGTGAAGTTCAAAAGCAGGCAAAATCGATCTATGGGATAGAAGTCAGTATTGTTGTTACCTACATTGAAAAAGAAAAATTTCAAGGGTGGTCTTCTCTTACCAAACAGCCTTTATAATCAAAACAGTGTAGTATTTGCAAAAGAAAAGACAAATAGACTAGTGAAATAAAATACCCCAAAATAGACTCAAGCAGATATGAAAATCTAGCATATGGTAAAGATGGCACCTCAATTCGCTGGAGCAAAGATATTTACTAAATGGTGCTAAGATAACTGGATAGCCAATTGTAAAAGATAAAACTAAATGCATACTTCCCACCATAAATATGAATAAGCTCCAGATGGATCAGGGAACATAAATGGAAAATGGAAAAAAATAAACTCATAAGTACTAAAAGAAAATATAAGTGAATTCCTCATTAACCTTAATGTAGGGAATGACTTTATAATAATGACTTAAAATTCCTGAGGCAATAAAAGAGTGATGAATTTGACTTTATAACATTAAAAATTTTGCATGATGAAAATACACCATGAACAAAGTCAAAAGACAACTGGACAAATTGAGAAAAAATATTTGCAACATGTATCATGTATAAAGACTAACATCTCTAATACATAAAAAACATTTAAGAACTCAATAAAAGAAGGAGAAAGACACATGGACAATTTACCACAAAAATACATATATACAAATGGTTCTTAAACTTATGACAAGATGTTCAAACTCCCTCCCAACTAGATAAATGTAAATTAAAACAACACTGAAATACCATTTCTCACCTGCCAGAATTGTGAAAATTAAAAAGTGTGACAAATCATTGTGATAGCAAGACAGTAGGGAAACTGTCACACATCACGGGTGGGAACGCATGCTGGTACAATCCCTATGCAGGGGAATTTGGAAGTATCTAACAAAACTACAAACTGACTTACCTGTTGACCCAGCAATTCCCTTTCTAGGAATTTATGCTGAAGATACATTTCCAACAATACAGAAACACATACATGCAAGTAATTCTACCATTGTTTGTCATGGCGAAATATTGGAAATCACCTATATGCCTGCCCATGAGAGGGGTTGGATAAACTAGGGCACATACACAATGGAGTACTGTGTTGTGGTATAAGGAGAACGAGGAAGTTCTCAACGAACTGGTATAAAGTCATTTCCAAGAGTGTGTTTTAAGTGAAAAAAACAAAGAGCATCTTTAGTACGCCACCTTTCGTGTAAGAAAGAAGGGATATGAGAAAATAGACACGTGACAGATAAAATGGGAAGTCTTGAGACTGACCACAGAAGACGGAAACGGGATGGAAAGAATGAGGCGATGGGGCTGGAGTGGAAGAGATGAGCGGAGAGTGACATTGCTGGGCATAGTTCTAGACTGTAGAACTGTGGTCATGTTTTACATTCTTAAAAAATGAACACATAGGTCAAATCCACCAGGATGTAGGGGGAAACCAAACAGAACACAGACAGCAACAGACAAATAGACCTGTGGTACAGCTCACATATAACATGATCACTGAGAGTAGGGGTGGGGTTGGGAAAACTAACCTAGGCAAGTTTAGAGCACGGTATTTTTACTATCTATTGCAAGACTAAAGGACTGTACACAAATATTGTGTTCTAGTTTAATTGATTTTCAGAGGGGTGTGGATTAGCAATTTTTTGTTTTGTTTTGTTTTGTTTTTGAGACAGGGTCTCACTCTGGTGCCTGGGCTGGAGTGCAGTGGCGTCATCATAGCTCACCGCAACCTCAAACTCCCGGGCTCAAGCTATCTGTCTGCCTCAGCCTCCCGAGTAGCTGGGATTACAGGCTCATGCCACCACACCCAGCTAATTTTTCTATTTTTGTAGAGGTAGAGTCTCGCTCTTTGCCTCCCTGAGTGCTAGCATTACAGGCATGAGCCACTGCTCCCAGCCATGGATTAGCAATTTTGAAGCTGTGTTATGTGTCTTCAAAGACTGAGCAAGTTGGTGAATATATTATGAATGAGATACAGGTTTCTCCCTGTTAGAGAAAAGAATTACATATAAGAAAAGGAGGAAGACTAGAATAAACCCTGTGATGTTAAATTGGAATTGGAGTTATCAGTATGGAACCGTGGTTATATATACACATCTACACAGATATACAGATAGATATGGAAATAGAAGCAGGTGTCTGTGTGTAGTATGTCTTAGTATATACGTACATATCTCCCAGTGCTTTCTGCTCAGAGGACCCAGAAGCAATGAAAGCAGTGACATCTCAGTAGCAATGAGCATGCGCAGAGCCCAGATCTTGGTCTCTATGCCATTTCCCAGTGAAAGAACAAGGGCTTCTTAAAGAAGTAATTGATTTTAGGGCTGGAGCAAGGAAAGCACAAGATGAGCCTGGAACATCTTATGGTTAGAGAAAGTAGAGACATTTTTTTTTTTAATGTTGGGCACATTTAAAGGACACAGAAGCCAACTTGAAGGCACTCCCCATAACCAAAGCTGGGATAATATGAGCAATAAAATACTGGCAGTAATGGATTGTAACATATAGAATAAAATAAAATATCCATGGGTACATGCTGATTCTACATAAGTAAATAATCAATAAATATATATATATATAAAGTATATAATTGATAATAAAAATAAAAGAAAATTTATTTGTTAAAATAGATGTTTACTAAATAAAATTTAATACATTAAAAATTGATAAATAATTGAATAAAGAAATAAATGGGGAAAAGGGACAGCTCTTTCTTACAGTAGAATTCCAATTCATAAATGTGGAAGGAATGATAAAAATAGAGAACCCCCATTTGGCAAGCAATAACAACGGGTGCTGAACTTAGTGGGTAAATACATGGTAAGTAATAAGATATTTGTGTGGCCTCAAAATATCTCCCAACAAGATATTTATTAATTAGAAAGGGGGAAATAACATAATAACTTTACAGTTGAGAAATCTGGCAGACACCACCGTCATCATGTGATCACGACTAGTATCACTAATAATGAGACATTATCACATATCTCCAGCTAGTACACACTAAGAAGGACACAAGATCACTTCTGTTACATTATTGCCAAAAATGCATAGGCTGAATTTAATCATGAGGAAACATCACACAAACCTAAACTGAGGGACATTATATAAAATAACTGACCAGTCTCTTTTAAAATGTCATGAAAGACAGGAAGGACAAAGGAGCTGTCCCAGATTGGAATAACTAAAGAGACAACAGGATATAATGTGTGAACTTGGCATGGATCCTGGACCAGAAAAAAAGACATTAGTGGAATAATTGGTGAAATGGAAATAAGGTCTGTAAAATCGTTAATAAAATTGTATCAATGTTAATTTCCCAGTTTTGATAATTGTCCGATGACTTGGGAAAGGTGGGTGAAGGGCAGGCAAGGACTCTATATTACTTTTCAATTTTTTTTGTAAGCTGAAATTATTTCAAAATGAAAAGAAAAAAAATTAAAATACTAGTTACCCTTGGAGCAAGTACCAACTAGGAAGGGCATAAGGAAACCCAGGTGCTGGAAATATTCTGCATTGTGATATGATCTGGGTTGGAGGTACATGGGTGCATACATATTTAAATACCACGGAGCAGTGAACAGTTAAAATTTATGCACTTTGCTGTAGATATATTATTCCTGAATTTTTTTTAAGTGTTAAAAACACCACACACAAATCTACTTTGGCCAAGTAAAGAGTAAGCTCAGTGATTTACATTGGGCTAGGATGCTAATAAAAGTCCAGAATGTACTATTTATCATAATGGTGCTATCAAGGAATATAGCAAGTCCCCAGAAGAGACATCAAATAACACAGCCCACTTCAGCATTTAAAGGGTGCTTATAATTGATGCGTACTCTTTGAGGTGATTTTATTCCATTGATTCTTCATGGCGTAATAGTAGAGGAAATTTTGTACCTTTTTTTTTTTTTTTTTAAAGATAGGGAAACCCAGTTTCAGAGAAATGAGAAGACATTGACCACCTGGCCAGAAACTGACAAAGCAAGCATTTCAAAGTTGGCTGTGTCTGACTTCTAAAGTCCAGCATGTTTCCTGCTATCCCACACTGCCTCAAACTGGAAGATTTTGACCTGCATCTTTAAAAAATGAATTCCAAGTTATTTTATATAGTTATAATTGTTAAAAGCTGTGTTATGACCATATTTCGCAATGCTCTATTAAAAATGCCCAATTAAAGAAAACTTTGGACACTTAGGTCTTCATAAAGAAAGCGGACTTCAAATGTTAGAAAAAAAACTTCAAATTTGGCTTTTAAGTATCAGCTTGACTTTTTTTTCTCCTTTTGCTAACTTTTGGGTTTCACTTCATTAACTTACCCTTGAATTTAAGTTGAATGTCTACTACTAATCATGATAAAATAATAGAACAAGTTCAGACAGACTCATTGTCAAGCGAATGGACAACTACAAAGTAATTCCTTCGCGAAGTGCCTCTTTGTATCTCTTTGCCACACATATTAGAAACTGGTCTATTGCATCTCAAACATCTTTTATTCCAATTAGTCCAGGAATCCTGAAATCATCTCAAGATATCCACATAGTTTAGCAGTCTTCTGTGTGGGCTGTCTACGTCTAAGACCACCCACCTTAAAATCTGATACACCTAGTTCAAGTCCTAGCGCTATCATTTTTTCTTTTTTTTTTTAGTGGTATGATGTTGGGCAAATTATTTAACTTCCCTGAAATCCAATTTTCTTATCATTAAAATGAGACGCCACTTATTGTCTTGGATTTCTGCAGGAGTAAAAGAGGTAAAGCATTTAAAACACTTCGCATAGTCCTTGGCATGTAATCATTGTTAACTATTATTATCTGAATACATTAATCCAAACAAACTGGTATTCTGTTCATTGTTCAAGAGCTCACTCCAGGTGTTTTTACTGAGGACCTACTATGCACAAAGCACTCTGAAGGATATAAAAAGTAATCATTTCTTATGTCCAAATGAAATAATTTTACTCTGAAATTTATTCTGAAGATGTTTAATGTGTGTCTACGATGTAACAGCCATTGTACCAGGTGTGGGGGAAACAGTGCAAATAAGACAAAGTCCCAAAGCTCCTAAGGCTTACATTCTATTGGGAAGAAACAGACAATAAACAAGTAATCAAAGACACAAGATGACTGCAGTCAGTGGAGAAAGTAAAACAGGTTTATGTGCTAGAGAGTACCTAAGGGAGCCACTGGTTGATTATGGAAAGCCTCCTGTCCCTTGCTTGCCCTTTCTGCCCTGACCTTTCTAAGTTTTAAGTGTTGATGGAACTGGAGCAACCATATTGGACAATAATGTGGAAGCAGGAAACACATATGGAAGAAGCTTCCATCCTGGGCACCATGTTGCACCAGT
The DNA here is from genome assembly GCA_023783475.1 of Daubentonia madagascariensis. Classification (NCBI taxonomy): domain Eukaryota; kingdom Metazoa; phylum Chordata; class Mammalia; order Primates; family Daubentoniidae; genus Daubentonia; species Daubentonia madagascariensis. Next base: position 40,107,033 of record JAKFHU010001953.1, on the reverse strand, counting down.
TTCTCTTGTCTAAGCCATTGTTATTTTGTGTTTTTGTCACTCATGATCCAAGTTTAATAATAACCAAAACAATTACTCTCTTCTGAGAATATATCTGCTTCTAACATTATCAAATATGGAAGTCTGGAAGAAATTCAGAATCAGATTCATAAAAGTAGAGAGAATGCTAGAGACTACAAAGTGCAGTAGTCACAATTTAGATTTATTTTGTAAGGATCCTTAATTAGTACTTACTGAATACTAATTTGTGAAGCATCATTCATGTTCTTTTAAACATTACAGAAACTTTGAGTTATCCACCTCAAGCCTCATTTGAAAGACAGACAAACATAATCCCAGGAACTGAGTAGCTTCTTAAACAAGTGACTGAGCCAAGATTTGAACCCAGGTATGAATGAGCCTCGAGTGGAAACTCCTAACCCCTTCCTCATACTGTTAACAGGAAAGTAGAAAAGGGGACTGAAAAGATAGAGATGCATGACAGAGATAAAGGAAGTACCAAATAAATGACTTATGAATAAAAGGAGACAACAGCAAGAAGGAAATAATGATGGAAATAAAGAATTGGTGGAAGCCCCCCCCCCGCCACGGTCCTCTTGGTGGTGTCCTGTTCTAATTTTGTGCCTGGAGGCAATCATATTTGCAAATGAAAGCATCTTCTTATAATCTGAGGGTACTACCCAGTGCAAGATTTCCTACCTAGGGAAGAAAGCACTCAAGCTTTGCTCTATGGCAAGGCAGGTGTGGCTCTTGGGCCAAGTCCTGCCTATGGCCTGTTTTCGTAAATAAAGTTTCATTGACACAAAGCCATACCCATTCATTTGTGTGTTGTCTACGACCACTTTCATGCTATAACAGCAGACTTGAGTGATTGCAACAGAGACCTTGTGGTCCTCACAGCCTGAAATATTTACTATCTGGCCCTTTACAGGAAAAGTTGGCCAACGCCTGATCTATGGGGCAGCTACAGTCCAAAGATCTTCCTGGTTGTACATGCCAGGGCTCCTATCACGTCAAGATGAAGCATTGGGAGCAACAATCCATTTTCCATGATTTTTTCCACTTCTGAACATACACTATTCAGGGGAAATACTGAACCTTTATATATATCCTAATGAAAACTTTAATTAAATTCTCAGCAAAACCAAATCCATTCTGACTCCCCCCCTGTGAGTGATCAGTTTTATTCCCACCACCTCTGAGTCCATACTAGGAGATACTTCCTGAACCCTGTTAGCACACGCCTTCATACACACCTGCTACCTTGCTTAAAAACATGCCTGTAGCTTTAATTAAATTTAAATCCACCAGATTCAAATTTTATTAAATCATAATAATCTAAAGTGAAAGAAAACAGGGAAACTCGCTATGACGAGGATGGCTTTTAGAACGTAATTGGTAAATAGAGTGAAAAAGGGCATCTTGGCTATATTTTTTAACTGGCAGAAAACTGCAGTGATTACATTATTCAGGAGTAATATAATATTCTCACACACTTACTCCCGGAGGGGAGAACTTGGGGTTTTAATCATTTACTAATGCACTTGCGTTGAATCTTGCAGATTTGTCAAATGCCATAAAAGAACCACAGTTCTAGCTATTTTGCTCTTTTGGGGCCAGCTCAATTTTTCATCCACAGCATGAGCAACTTTTAACAGAGAGGACACCTGAGAAGGGAAACCATCCTCCTCAAGAACTCCTGAACCTCCAGGTGCTAGGCCATGCTGTTTGAGAAAGAAGTTGGTGAGGGACTTCAGACAACACCTATCACCCAGGGTTCCCTGAAACCTCCTTTAAGGTAATAGGGGCAGAAATAGCTGCAAGATTTTAAAATTTTCTGGGCTCCAAATGGAAAGACATTCTTGTTGAAGTTTGGTTGACAGGCTTGGTTCGCAGTGGCCATGCACACTCTATTACGACGCCTGCCTCAGTATGATCCTTTTCCTGTGTAATGTCAGCCACTTGTCATTTCTGTTTCCTCCTGGCTTCAGTCACGCTGTCATAAGGCTCTTCTTGGGTGGGGGTGTATCATCCATCTCCCTGGGGATCAGTTGCTGGGTGGATTATGCATGACATGTTTCTAATCCCAGCTGGGCTTTCTCATGCCACCCAGCATGAGCTCAGCAACATGCTCCTCCATCATCTTGTGTGCTTGGGAAATGAAAATCAGTTTGAATGAGTTAACTCTGGCCTCTGCCTAAGAAAAACAGTAATACTGGGTGGTTGAGAGGATAGACTTTAGGAGTAAGACTGGCTTGGCTCTGAACATCAGTTTTGCCTCTTCCTGGCTGTGTGGCCCAAGACACTTTACTACTCTGAACCTCTGTTTGTTCTTCTTCTTTTTTTTTGAGACAAAGACTTGCTCTGTCAACGCCCTGGGTAGGGTGCAGTGGTGTCATCATAGCTCACTGCAATTTCAAATTCCTGGGCTCAAGCGATCCTCTTGCCTCAGCCTCCTGAGTAGCTGGGACTACAGGTACACACCACCACGCCTGGCTAATTTTTCTATTTTTGGTAGAGACAGGGTCTCACTCTTGCTCAGGCTGGTTTCGAATTCAAGCTCCTCCCACCTTGGCCTCCCAGAGTGCTAGGATTAGAGGCGTGAGCCACCACACCCAGCTATTTCTTCATTTTTAAAATGGACTGGCAACACCCAACTCCTAGGCTTGTTGAGGGCTAAATGAGTGTGCATATATAAAGGACTTAGCTTAGACTCAGGAGGCTGACGTGGGAGGATCACTTGAGCCCAGAAGTTTGAGTCCAGCCTAGGTGACATAGTGAGACCCCATCTCTTAAAAACAAAGGGGAAGGGGGAACCTAGCTTAGATCCTTAGAGTAAATGTTTGTGAAGAAGAGTAAATTTTCCTCCTAGAAATTATGAAGAAACAAATATATCAACAAAGTAATAGAAATATGAGCAAAAAATGTTGACAGGTCACAGAAAAAGAAATATAAATGTCTCTTGAACATATAAAAAGATATTTAACCTTGCTTATGATAAGAAATATGCAAGTCAAGGCCAGGTGTGGTGGCTAATCCTAGCATTCTGGGAGGCCAAGGTGGGAGGATTACTTGAGGTCAGGAGTTCAAGACCAGCCTGAGCAAGAGTGAGACCCCATCTCTACAAAAAACAGAAAAATTAGCTGGGTGTGGTGGCTCACACCTGTAGTCCCAGCTATTCAGGAGGCTGAGGCAGGAGGATCGCTTGAGCCCAGGAGTGTGAGGCTGCAGTGAGCTATGATGATGCCACTGCACTCTAGCCCAGGCAAGAGAGCAAGACTCTGTCTCAAAAAAAAAAAAAAAAAAAAATACATTTATATCTGCACAAAAATAAACACCAAAGATTACATAAGACATTAATAAGAGTAGTTACATATAGGAGGCCAAAGGGTAGGAAATTAGGTAAGTGGGGTCAAGAGTTAGAATAAAACTTGTGATTTCATTTTTATTTGCAAACCATCCGAATATATTAGAACTCAAAAAATAAGAACAAAATTAAGAAAATGATTAACTTCTTCTAAGATGAAGAAGGACTTCCAAAATCAGTTAGAAGCTGTATTTGAATTATCTGTCATTTTGGATATATACTGTATTTATGGCCTTTGCTGGGTTGTAAACCTTACAGACAGGGCATGCCTTACATAAATAGCACTGTAACCCCAGCGGTCAGCCATGTGTCTCCCTGTCCATGGGAGAGTTAAATGAGTACTTATTTACTAAACCAATGAATAAATGAATGAGCTTGCTGCTTTCAAGTGCAGAGAGAAGGATTATAAACTGACTCTATCAAGAACTATCAAACAGTCAAGATATGACATGAAAACAATGAAATTTTCATTTTTAAATTGGGAAGTAGAAAGTAGACCACTAAAGAGCTCAATGACAGAAAAGGAAAAAAATTCAACTATCAATGTATTCTTTCTCTGAACTCTGCAGAGTATTTTAATCCAGTTTCCTTTTGGGGATTACATTTGAAATTGAAACCCCAATGCAATAGCAACGCTTTCTCAACAAGGCTGGGAAAGTCCACATACCTACCCTTGGTCATGTCAAACCTCAGGAGGGGCTTGGTAGGTCAAAGAACACATTTCTTGACAGAACTTTCCACTCTTTCCTCATTACCAATCCCCTTCACAGGAATGGGGGGAAGATCACGCCAGACAGATGATCGATAAAATCACTTGTATGCCAAGAAGCCAATAAAAATTTATTCATCCACACTTTTACTTCCTGGAGCCACAAGAATTTATTCAAAAATTCAGTCTCCCTTACTGCAGGGTGCCTGATTTATAGATTGGGCATCTGTTTCGCATAAAGGGCCCCAAATGGAACAGCAATCCATGTTTTAACAAAACAGAGAACTCATTTCATAAATCACTTTCAACCTATCAAATATCTCACACTGAATTTCTTTTAAATCCAGGCACATTTTTCTTTTCCTCATAGCTTGTCTTGCATGTTGCTATCAAGAACAGGAAAACACATATATACTTCAAGCTGTTAAAAGACTCCAAAATAGCAATAATAAATCTAGAAATCAGCCTATTTCTCTTTAGTTTTATCTTATAATAAAACCCTTTTATACATTTTTTCAGGATGAAATATTTAAAATAGTCAACGTCCTCATAGAGTTTCTTGCCCAGGAATTTGCAAACAAGTGTAAGTTACTTGGTCACTCAGGACTCCCTGACCATAGCAGACATAACTAATTGATGAATTCTTTCCCACTGAGCTTGCTTGAGGTCCTGCTGTACTTCTCAAATCAAAGTTCCAGGCAACCTCTATCAGGAGTAGTAATTAACATGCAGGATGGAATAGTCCATTCCAACCATTATTATAATAACATAACTGAAACACAAAAGAGGTAAGAGACTTTGCCAATGTCACACAGTGAGTCAGTGATGCACCTGAAATATATTCCTAAGTACTGGATTTTTTTTTTAAACACAGTTTTGCTCTGTCACCCAGGCTGGAGTGCAGTGGCATGATCATAGCTCACCGTAACCTCGAATTCCTGGGCTCGAGCGATCCTCCCACCTCAGCCTCCCAAGTAGCTAGGACTACAGGCATGCACCACCATGCCCTGCTAATTTTTAAAAACTTTTTTGTAGAGACTGGGTCTTGCTATGATGCCCAGGCTGGTTTCAAACTCATGGCCTCAAGCAATGTGCTTGCCTTGGCCTCCCAAAGAGCTGGGATTATAGGCATGACCCGCCGTACCTGGCCCAGTACTGGACCTTAATATTCTCCTTTGTCCACATCAACACATGACTTGCATTCAAAAGGTCAAGTACCAGTTTATTATGTGTGTGTGATTTTTGTTTTGTTTTTCAACAGAGCAATTCATCTTTTCTTAAAGAAAAAAAAATCCTTACATACCAAAACAATCCCAATTAGACATGCTTTTCAAATAAAGAATTTACTAATCATTCCAATACAAATGATTTGGAAGCTCCTGGGAGCCTGCCACTCTAAATATCATTTTGTTTTAGCAATAATCTTTTTCTTTTTTTTTTTAATCAAACATGCTTTCTTCTCAATGCAGGAGGGATAATTGTTATTAAACAGGAAGTTACTTTTCATCTGGGCTAACACAAAGGATGAAGCAATGAGTCTGGATGCATGGAGTGCATGGACAATGCCCTCCATCATGGTTGCACAGTGACATGGTGAAGCTGCAGTGACTCTTTAATCAATATATTACCATGTTTATTAAATTTCACCTGGGCTGTATTTTTTCTTTTGCTTCAACTGAAATTTCTTAGAATTACAGAATGTCAGAGCCAGACTGGGATGTTTATCTGCTTAAACAACTATAAGGAAGCAAAAGGAGAGTCCTAGAAATGATTGGACCAAGATAACACAGCTAGGGCCCAGGTCTTATGATTCTAAGCTCCTTCTACTTCAGCACCCCACAATACTGAGATCAAAATGAGGAATTTCCTGTCTGGCAGACAATCTAGAACATACTGAGTTCTCTAATCAATGCTTTTCAAACTGTAATGTGCATATGAGTCACCTGTGGATCTTCTTAAGATACAGATTCTCATCATGTAGGTCGAGGATGGGGCCTGGGATTCTGCATTTCTACCAGCTCCCAGGTAATACTGATGCTGCAGATCCATGGATCAGTGGTCTGTTTAGTCATAAGAGGACCATCTGGTTCTAGCAGAGAATCTTCATTGGGTTTCTAACTAACAAGTCACATATGACCACTGTCAATCAGGTTATCTCAGGTTGTATATAACTGAGATACAGTTTACATAGTAATGAAGGTTTATTGGGAGAAACTGGCTAATTAAGTGAGTTGGATTTGATAAGTTACAGAAGGAAGCAAATTCATTTTCCCCATTGCTATTTTCAAATTCTCTCTGTTGTGTTTTCCTTCCCTAAGCCTGGTTAATACCCAGGGCAGATTCCATGGCTTGTGCAGGAACATTCAAGTATTAATCTAATTTTCAAGTATCCAAATGTCCAATGTAGTGTAATATCAGAACTTCAGTATCTTGTCCAATTCAAGCTTTTCTCCCCAGCAGCTCAGACCTAAGCCCAGGCAGGAAAGCAAGAGGGATTTGTTCTTTCTTTGTTCTGCCTCCTCTTTTAACCACTCTGTTGCTTCTGGACCCCATAGGATTGGGGTGCAGAGAGGGAAAAGAGATTGTGGAAGGGAACAATATGGTCTTACTGAACTGGAGACATCAAATCTCAAACATTGGCTCCTTCTCTTTCAGGGCAGTTTCACAGGTTTTTTGGAGACTCACTGCGCCCTCCCCATGGCAAAACTAGGAATTTTGATGGTGCCCTATTTTCTTAGTTAATGCACTCTTCCACTGACTGCTTATGTGTCCCCTCCTGGCCTGCTCTAGTGGTACAGCCCATACTGCCACATTCTGCCACACTCTTCCTCAGAGTGGGGTTCTTTAAAGAGATTGAAACAAGGCTAGCAACGCCAATGGGGCATCCACGCTCTTGGCTCACAGCCCACTCCACATACTTTGCCATGAGGATGGTCCCATTGGCCTCTCACCTTCAGGCTTTTCCACGTAAGCCAGGTTCTAGGTCATCCAAAATCTGGGAGACGCTAGTCATGCCCTTCTAGAACATTGCCATTATGTTTCAGTTGGTGCCATTTTGCTATTTAAAAAAAAAAAAGCTCATGGAAAACTGTATAGAATGTTAATCTATGGATTTTAAATCCCCAGAGATATACATTTGTAGTCCAAAGAAGGTTTCCAGAACACAGAATGGTTTTATATTTCTAACAAACTGATGCTGATTCTACTAGCATAATGATTAGGTACATGGCATCCAATTCAGTTAGTTAAAGCAATTGAGCACCTACTAATATCCAGGCACTCCTTCAAGAGTTAACACACTAAAATTGCTATGAATTAGTGACAAAATTACTATTAGAACTCTGTTAGGTGACATTTTTATTCTTTTCCCGGTGGAAAAAAATGCATCATATAGAACATTAATCTTGTGGTTTTGAATCCCAGGGTCGTTCACTGGTAGGACTGAAGCACATTTCCAGAATGTGGTGTGACGAGATATCCTACATGGTGGTTCTGATCCTGCCAGTGCAATGGTTGGGCTACTTGACATTTGTTATCTCTTCAAAGTCAATTCAACATAACAACATTTCTTGAGTATATACCAAATCCAAGCACTTGGCGAGGAGGTTGAAACTATCGGTCTGTGTTGCAATGAGACGTCTCTCGCACTAAACATTCTTTGACATTCACAGATTCTACTGGGAAAATGATTGTGGGACCCCATTATGAATTTTGCTTTGGTTTAAAGGAATAGTCCTGGTTTAAAGGGACTTTACCAGACAAGCTAGTGGCAGTGCTTGCCTTGCCATAACCCTCTTTGAAGGTACCCTTACACTTAGGTTGCACTTTTGAGCCATGTGGGACTCCACCACTCTGCTCAAAGCTGACTGAAAGTGACAGCAGCCATCTGTAGGCTGGATAGTGCCCTAGGTGATGATTTAGTACCAGGAATTATAGAGGTTCCTGGTTATTTCAATTAGATTCTTCCCTAAGGGTACCCAACCAACTTCTTTTCCAAAGAATCAAAACTTAAATGATCTTTCAGCCTCAACTTGTTCAAAAGCTGAAAAGGGTATGGGGTCTGGGGGTGGGGGAACCCAAAGAGATGATCCCTGCCCATAACCATGCAGGGTAAATTATGCCAAAAATAAATGGTCCCTAAGCCTGGGAACTTACTATCAAGAGTAAAACACAAATATAAACAAGGAACTGTTTGAATCTAAAATTTCTCATCCCTGCTCTTTGACCCAAGAACGATACTTCCAGGAATTGATCCTAAGGAAATAATTGAACAAATACCAAAAGATGTATGTATGGGGTTACCAAAAGCAGTAGCAGTTTTCATAAGAAAGGAAAAATCTTCAACCTAAATCAATAAGAGATTGGATAAACAAAGTACATTCATATAGTGAAATATCCACCTATATATTATTATAGAGAGAAGTGCATGATAGATTTAGCCAAAAAATGTTTGTACAACAAGCTATATACAGTATGTAGGTATATATATAGTTTATAAGAATATAAGCCATAATGTTATTAAAAATGATGATTCACATTATGGGAGAGCTTTTGCTTTCTAATTTATGCTTTTCTGTGTTTCCGATTTTTTTTTACTTTGTTTTGATATATTTACAATCAGAAAAAATATTATTAAAAAACAAATAATGATGCCATGAAATTAAATCCCTGGTGTTTTCCTTTGTAGGTATCTTTTGTGAAGGACCAGCAACATGCTAGATTAGCCCATCCAATGAAAATATGAGCCACAGGTAAAATTGTTTATATTCCAATAATCTAGTAATATATCTTGTTATTTTTAATCCAATGTCCAAAAATTATCATTTTAACATGTAACCAATATAATACCACTGAGATATTTACATAATTTTTCTCCTAAGTCTTCAAAATCCTCTGTGTATTTTACATAGCACATCTCAATTTAGACCAACCATGTTTCAAGTGCTCACTATCTTGGACAATACAGCTTTAGATAAGAGTGTGCCATCATCCCACACAATAAGAGGATAGCCAATTCTGGTTTTTGGTAACTTTCCACTCTTTTTTTAGTTCAAATGGATGATAGATCATTTAAAAAAAAAAAGGAAAGACATGCTCAAGAGTTAACAGTGGGTATTTTCAGGGAAGAGAATCTGTTTACTTTTAGGTTTATTAATTTCTGAAGTTGTTTGATTCTGCTTAAATGATCGTTATATTGGTAATCTTTAAAAGACCACTGTTACTTTTTCGGTTTGTTCATTTGTTTTGTTTTTTAAAGAAAGTGCTGGTCTAATGGATGCTTTCTCCTGAACAAACACACCTTGGGTGAACTCTTCCTCTCTCCTTTACCTCTCCTTTCATTCTCAGCTGTTGGGGGGGGTCAAAAGTCAGAATCTTTAGTAGATACGATCATTGCTGGTCCCTGGAAGGAGGCGTGGCAGTGGACAGCAAGGGCAGGTCACACTTATCAGAGGTCACTTACTGCACCGCTAGAGAATGGCTGCAATCAGGGTCCCCTGAATAATCAAAATGACATATCTCAAAGGTCTGATCCATTCTAGAGAGTTAAGTTCCTTTTGTCTTCTTTATCTCTCTTTTTTTTCAGTGTTTCACCAAAAGTAGCACCACAAAGGGGCGGTTTTTATTGCCTGACCATCAGCAAGCGGAACAGGCTACAGTATAGACAGAAGAGCACAGTGGACTCAAGTGGGGCTGGGTTTGGTTGTCTCTGAGCTCCCACATCCTCAACTACAAAATAGAGATCCTAACACACAAGATTGTGTTACTTCAAAAGATTGGTTTTTAAACAACTTTGTATCAAGTATATCATACCTAGAGAAAAGTGCACACATCCTAAGTGTAAAGCACAATGAATCTTCACTAAATATACTCATATAGCCATCACCTAGATCAAGAAACAGAACACTCTCAGCATCCAGTGGCTGTCTTCCCATCCCTACCATCTGTATTAGCTTCCCACTGCTGTGAAACCCACTACCACTAACTTGGCAGCTTAAAACAACACATATTGATTATCTCAGTTTCTGTGATTCTGGAATGTGGGCACAGATAGCCTCTGCTCAGGTCTCACAAAGTGTCAGCCAAGGCTTGGGTTCTCATCTAAGACTTGAGCTCACTCAAGTTGTTGGCACAATTCAGTTCCTTGTGGCTGTGTAACTGAGGTCCCATTTCTTTGCTAGCTATTGACTGGGGACCACTCTCAGCCACCATAGGCTGCCCACGGTTCCCTGCCAGGTAGCCCCACGGGCAGTTCACAACAGTTGCTTCCTTCCAGGCCAGAAGCAGCTTGTCACTCTGACTTCTGCCCCAGACCTCTAACTGCTCAATTTAAGAGCTTGCCTGATTGGGTCAGTCCCACCCACGATAATCTCCTGGTGATTAGGGGCCTTAATTACAGGAGTGATATCCTGCCAAATCACAGGTTCTACCTGTACTCAAGAGGCAGGGATCACACAAGGGAGTAACACTGGGGACAGAGATATGTGCTCACCTTAGAGTCTGCTTACCACACCATCCCTAAGACTAACCTCTCTCTGATGTCTACCACAGTATTGTTACCTGTCTTTACACTTTATAAAAAAATAGAATGTGAAATACACTCATCCCTTTGTGTGTAGTTGCAGGTGATTCATTTGCATTGCTGCATAGTGTTCTATTGTGTGAATATACCACAGTACCACAATTTATTTACCCATTTAAAGGCTGAAGGGCATTTGGGTTGTTCCTATTCGGGGGCTATTACTAACAGTGCTACCTACTATGAACATTCTAAAATATGTCTTTGGTGAACACATGTATGGATCTCTGCTGGGTATATGCAGAGGAGTAGAGTGGCTGAGTCTTAGTGTACGCATATGCTTAGCTTGGGAGATACTGCCAAACAGTTTTCCAAAGTGGCATTGCCAAGCTATGCACCCACCAGCAGTGTTAGAACAGTCCACAAGACTGTTTTGAAGGTTATAAAAGAAAATCATGATAAAGAACTTAGGACCTGGGATATAGTAATGACTAAATAAAAGCATGTCAATAGAAATTAATTAATATGGCATGTTATTTTCTGCTACACTATTGAAGTCTATGGGGTATGTATGTCAGCTTATTAATGTATCCCTAGTGACTAGCCAAGATCTGTTCAATAGCCAAAGGAATACATCAATGTTGAGCAGCTTCCCAACCAAGAACAATTTCTTCAGACTTGAATTTACTTTCCTTTTCCTTGGCCCTTGCACCAAGGCACACGCTAGGAGGATACTGAGGGATATTAAATGCTAATATCTGAAATTATTCTGCATAGGCCTCACTGAGAAAGGTAGTTTCTTTGAATTCAGCCGGGTACCAAGATTAAAACAAAGCATCACAGTGCTTTTGCATACAGTAGTTATTTGCAGAACAGACAACATTCAGGTCGTATCTTTGCAAGACAAAATTTAAAGAAAGGTTGTTCAGTTGGTGGGATCATCAAACTACAAGGAATGCAGTGGCCTTCCACATCCACGGGCTCACACATCCACAGGTTCAACCAATCGCAGATTGAACACGTAGTTAGGCCTGCAATGGTTGTGTCTGTACTGAACTTGTATAGACTTTTTTCCTCATCATTATTCCCTAAACAATACAGTGTAACAACTACAGTCATGCGCTGCATAATGATGTTTCAGTCAACGATGAACTGCATATACAACAGTGGTCCCATAAGATTATAATGGAGCTGAAAATTCCTATGGTCTAGCAAGGTTATAGCTGTCTTAACGTAAGAGGGCAATGCGTTATGGTGTTTGTGGTGATGCTCAGGTAAACAAATGTACTACACTGCCAGTTGTATAACAGTCTAGTACATACAACTATGTACAGTATGTAATACTTGATAATGATGATAAACGACTATGTTACTGGTTTAGGTATTACTATACTATATTTTTAATCATTATTTTAGAGTGTACTCTTACCTATTAAAAGAAAAGTTAACTGTAAAACAGCCCCAGGCAGTTCTTTCCAGAAGTTACTAAAGGAGATGCAAGCATGTTCCTGCCCCTAAAGACCTTCCAGTGGGACAAGATGTGGAGGTGGAAGACAGCGATGTTGATGATTCTGATCCTGTGTAGGCCTAGGCTAATGTGTGTGTTTGTGTCTTGATTTTTAACAAAAAAAGGTTAAACAGTTAAAAAAATAAAAATTGTAAAAATAAAAAAAACTTATAGAATAAGGACGTAAAGAAAATACTTAATTTGTGATCTAAGTAAGTGTTATTACGAGTCAAAAAGTTTTAAAAAATTAAAAAGTTTATAATGTAAAAAAAATTATAGTAAGCTAAGGTTAACTTATTATTAAAGAAAAATATTTTTTATAAGTTTAGTGTAGCCTAAGTGTACAGTGTTTAAAAAATCTACAGGAGTGTACAGTAATGTCCTAGGCCTTCACATTCACTCACCACTCACTCACTGACTCACCAGAGCAACTGCCAGTCCTGCAAGCCCCGTTCATGGTAAGTGCTCTATACAGGTGTACCCTATTTTATCTTTTATACCATATTTTTGCTGTACCTTTCCTATGTTTAGATATACAAATACTTACCATTGTATTACAATTGTCTACAGTATTCAGGGCAGTAACATGCTGTACAGGTTTGTAGCCTAGGAGCAACAGGCTATTCTAACGATATTCATGGACCAACTGATACTGGTCCGTGGCCTGTTAGGAACTGGGCCGCACAGTGCAGGTGGTGAGCGGGGGGCGGGTGAGCTAGCAAAGTTTCATCTGTATTTATAGCCACTGCTCCCCATCAATTGCCATTCCCACCCTCCACCCATCCGTGGAAAAATTGTCTTCCATGAAACCGGTCCCTGGTGCCAAAAAGGTTGGGGACCGCTGGCCTAGGCAATACCATAGGTACAATAGGCTATACCATCTAGGTTTGTGTAAGTACACTCTGATGTTTGCACAACAACAAAATCACATAAGGACACATTTCTCAGAACATATCCCCATTGTTAATCGACACGTGACTGTTATTTACACAGCACTTACATTGTGTTAGATATTACAAGTAATCTAGAGATGATTTAAAGTGTAGAGGAGGATGAGTGTAGGTTATACGCAAATACTACGCCATTTTATATGAGGGACTCGACCGTCCTCAGATTTTGGTATCCGCAGGGGTCCTGGAACCAATCCCCCAGGGACACTGAGGGATGACTGTACTTGGCTTTAAAACCTTGCCCAGAGAAAGATTTCATTTCCTTCTGCAGGGAATTAAGAAGTGAAACCCAGGCCACGTAGCAACAACAAAATGCTGATCTTCCGTACTTGGTTATCATTTTATCCGAGGGTTCAGACATGTTAATCGTTCTTCCTAATTTTCTGTTAGTCATTATTCCTAATAGGGGTGATGAATCACCAGCTTCAGCTGCATGATGCAAGGTCTTTGAAGGCCAAGTCAAATCAAGAGAAGTAGTAATGAGGAACTCTTCAAACCGATCCTTGGATAAATCAACATTCTTGTCCAGACTCAAAGCTCTTCTGATTTTAATCAGATGGACTGATTTTAATCAGATGGTCATTTAACCTCTCTAACTTCTGTTTCCTCACGTGTGAACTAGGGCAAATGATGGAATCTACCTTATAGGGTGTCAATCACTCATTGATTTAACAAATATTTAATTCTCACTTTATGCCGGGCTCTGTGCCAAATAATTAATAAGTATTTATTAAATGTTAATCATGGATCAGCTATTATCATTATTGACACTCAATTATTTGCATATCTACTATCAACCTTGTGGGAAAGTATCTGAAAAGTTTTGAGTCTTAAGCTGGCATTATATTCCCCCTCTCAAGCTCACCCTTACCCACATACATAATTATATGCCCACTGTCTACCAGCAGTGTGGATCCAACTTCCCAAGCCTGAATACGTGATTATTGTGGTCAGAGAATGCAAGCTAATTTTATTATCAGCCTAAGTGCTTCATAATTATAAAGGCAAACAAGCCACATTTCAAAGTCACGGGGATTAACTGTCATTTTGATAATCTGCCCCACATTTTCCCTTCTACGAGCTAAGAAGCATTAGGGAGCAGATCACCAGACACATCTGACAGTGCACGGATTCACGTTCACGGCAGACGTTCCCTTTCCAACTACTCCTCCAGCCTCCCGTGCCCCAGCTCCCAGGTCTCCACATGAAACTATCAGTGGAAAAACATTTCCAAAATGCTTTTTGCCCCCTCTGAAAGAGAAGTCCTCAAATTTGCTTTCAGACTTATTCACATGGTTAAGGAACAGATATTAAATTAACTTTGGCGGAAGAACAAAAGAAGATCAGAGAAGCAAGAGAATGATACTGAATAGAATATTCATTTCTGGAGCAAAAACACTTGGGTTCAAATCCTGGCTGACGATTGCTTGGTGTAGGGTTGCCAGATAAAAAACAGGACTCCCAGTTAAATTTGAATTTCAGATAAACAACAAATAAATTTTTAGCAGAAATATGACCCACATCTGCATATGCGATATATTTATACTAAAAAAACTATCTCTTGTTTATCTGAAATTCAAATTTAACTGAGTGTCCTGTATTTTGTTTTGCTAAACCTGGTAACCCTACTCCATTTACTAGTTTTGTGATCTAGGGTAAATTACATAAACTCTCTGTGTTTCTGTTTTCTCATCTGCAAAACAGGAATAGTAAAAGCATATTCTGGTTGCAGTAGTCATTTTTGCTGTTCAGCAAATATGTCTGGTTCTCTTACTTCCAGAAAGATGACAGGATAGCACTTTCTCATCCTCTCGAAGTTAAGGGAAAAGCCTGTGACTTGCTGTAGCCAGTGAAAAGTGAACACAAGGGATGTGTCACTTCCAGGTAGAACAGTCCCCTCTCCTACCTTCCCCTGACCAGATCCAAGGAGGACACAAGTATGAGGAAGAAATATACACTTGTGGTTTTAAATACTGAGATTTTGGAGTTGTTTGTTACAGCAGCATAACTTAGCTCACCCTGGTTGAGAGTTATGAAGACTGCATGAGTTAAGGATTGTTAAGGATTTAGAACATGCCTGGCACATAGTAGGCACTACCTAAGTATTTATTAGATTAAGAAAAAGTCTGCAACACTTTTTTGGTACTAAAAAGGGATTGAGGTAGGCCTTGCTTGCTAGCTGTATGAGTCAGCTCGGGCTGCTATAACAAAACACCGTAGACTGGGTGGCTTGAACAACAGACTTTCATTTTCTCACAGGTCTGGAGGCTTGAAGCCCGAGAGCAGGCTACCAGCATGGCCAGGTTATGGTGAGGGCCCTTTCCTTGGCATGCAGATGGCCGCCTTCTGTGTGCTCATCTGGTCTGCCACATGTGCATGCAGTGTACATGTGGAAAAGGAGCAAGACCTCTGTTCTGATAAGGCCCCAATCCTGCTGGATTAGGACCCCACCCTCAGGGCCTTATATAAGCTTAGTTACCTCTCCAAATACAATCACATTAGGGACTAGTGCTTTAACATATGCATTTTAGGGGGACACAATTCAATCAAAAGCACCATACAAGTTTTAGTAATAAACATTTATTATATAGTTTTCTTTCTCTAGGCCTTGGAGATCAAATCTACCCCTTTTCCGCAGAGTTTGGTAATAAACTTTCTAAAGCAGCAGCATTTAGCTGAGGGAGTTTCTTTAATCATTAGACAGAATTTTTATGTCTAAAACACTCCTGATATGGGTCCACTCAAATTGCAGCATGGGTTATAACAGAGCGGTGGACTCAATTGCAGATGACCAGGGCTGAGCAATCTGCAGAAGCCAGCCATGGGCACAGTAATTCAGAAAGGGCAGAGAAACCGGATCCAGGGGGGGAAATCGCAGGCAGTTAATGAGAATCAGATGCAGTGTAATTCAGACCGCAGTGTACATCCTGATCTCTGGGCACAGCAAATTACATCCATAAACAGACCAGACTTGATTTTATGCAGTACTTTCATCCTCCAAAGAATCCCAAAAGCGTTCCAAAAGTACACTTTTGTTACTGGTAGCCCAGTGATGTGGAAGGCAAACAGAAAAATGTTGTGTTCATAACTCAGGTTCAGAACCTTCTTTAGAATCCTGGCCATCCACATGAGCCAGCTTGGCTGGGATGCCAGGTGACCCTTTACTGTTATGAAAAACGTACTTTATTTTTCCTTTTAGATGAAAACATGCTCATAAGGAAATCCAAATATGCACTAAAGAAGCTTTCAAACTTTGACTATGAACTATAGTAAAAAATACACAGTACATATCAGACTCACTGCATTGATATCTATGTATATGTGCATATATATTTTTATATACAACAGAAACAAAACTTTGCAAAATATTATTTACCTTTATTGATGTCTTAGCCAAGAGGTGGAGAAGTGATGTGTCATGTATTCTGATGTTATTGATTCTATTTCACTTTTTTTATTAAAAAAGCTGATCACTACCCAATAATTGACAATTGCTGATTTTATAACTCACTTCTGCGTACGATCTTACATTTTGAAATCCATTCCACTAAAAGGTAGTGGAATATGGTAGAAGACTCCAACACCATAATACTTTAATCATACCACAACATATGGCACTGGGACAGTCATTTTAACTTTTTAGGTCACAAATCTTCTGGGATTCTTCCATTTAACTTGTTGAGATTTTTATGTAAGGCACCTGTGTACAAATAAAGCAAAAACATGGTGAAACCAACTTCATGTGATGAGATTATTTTGAAATTTCTATGTTGATTCAGAGTTGGGGGTTAAAGGTAGGGAAAAAGCCCATTTTCTTCCAGCACTAAACACATTTTGGGTGACCCCTAAATCCATCAGAATTTTTTCAGTTGCAAGCAACAGAATCTCCTCCTATCTAAATACACACAAAAGAAATTATTGATTGAAACTTAAATAGTCCAGGGGCTCTATAGGTTTCAGCAGCTGGTTCTAGATGCTGAGATGATACCACAGTCCTCCACCTCTGGTTCTACTTTCCTCTCTGTTGGCTTTATCCTGTCCTGTTACAGACAGGATGCCTCCCTGAAGCCAAGGACAATGTTTATCAGCAGCTCTAGACTTAAATTCTCCCAGCCTAACAACCTATAGGGAAGAGGGTACCTCTTTGCTGACTATTTCAGCAAAAGCTCCAGGCTTCTCATTATCCCAGCCTGGGTCCAATGCCCATTTCTGAACACTGTGAACAGGGATATGCCTTGCTTCAGTTGTTCAGTCTGGGTTATATGCCTACCCCTGGTGCATAGTAATGGAGTCAGACCAACCAAACCATACACACTTGAGAATGGTATTATTTCACAAAGGAAAAATCAAGAGGCCCTTTCTAAAAGTTAGGGGCAATAATTTTAAGTAGATCATGAAAATGATGGACCCTAGCGACCTCTAATCAGATGCCTTTGTCTTTTTTGTGTTGCTATAAAGGAATACCTGAGACTGGATAATTTATAAAGAAAAAGGGTTTATTTGGCACACAGTTCTGCAGGCTGTACAAGAAGCATGGCACTGGCACCTGCTTGGCTTCTGGTGAGGACTTTTGTACTGCATCAAAACATGGTGGAGAAATTCAAGGAGGATGTGGGCACATGTGAAGAGGGACTTAGGGCTCTATAACAACCCACTCTGGGAGGAACTGATCTATTCCTGAGAGAGCAAGAACTGTCCTATCTGCCCCCAGGACCCAATACCTCCCATTAGGCCCCACCTCCCAACACCACCACACAGGGATCAAATTTCAACAGGAGCTTTGGTGAGGACACACCACATCCAAACTACAGCACCAGATAGACCACCAATCCCTTCCTCTCTTCAATCTTAAAAGCACAGAGAAGAAGCCGGAATTGTCACTATACTTGGAGAATACTTTTCATAGAGACAAATCCTGACATTTTCTCTCCCCAATCACTTTTAGAAGTTAGAAGCTGTGGCAAGGGATTCTCCTAACTTTCAGATGGAAAACTTAATGTGCCATGAACTTCTGGTCATAAGCCTAAGTAAAAGCTCTCTTTGGGGCCTTTTAGAAATCATCTCTCTAACTTTATGCCCACGGTTTGTAATGTCATAATTGCCTCCGTGGCTATACTGCGGCTGCCTTTGCAAACAAAGTTTAAACCTGCAGGTCACCTTGGATTAACAACCAATGTATTGTGTACACAACTGATTGGCTGAACTGCTGGAGTCATGAATACTTGCTCTGTCTTGCACTGAAAAATACACAGAAAGGGGAAACACAGACACACATACACACACACACACAAACAATTTTAACAAAATTTGACAAAAAGGGAGAAAGCATATTGGAAAAACATGGCTTGGGTATGATTATTTTCCTGCATTTTGCTGAACACCATTTGTCTTCTGGGAAGCAACGCAAACAGAGCTGTGCCTTTCAGACTCTTCAAATATTATTGCTGTGCATTGAGGTGATTAACTTGCTGGAACACAGAAAAAGAAAAATAGAAGGAATAGTCATGGACTTTGGGGCATATGCCCCTCTTATATCAGATTATCAGGGCCAGAGTTTTGGTTTTTGTTTCTTTGCTTGCTTTGTCTTGTTTTTAATTAGTTTGGAGGTTTTTTTTAAAGTGAGTTCTCATAGAATATTTCAATTCAAACTGGGAAAAGGCAACCTTGCTGTGATGCAGGCATATTTATCACCTTCAAGAAATTGACAGTTTTGCTTTGATAACATTATTCTGCCTTGGGTTTTAGATACAAAATACAATAATTATTTCTTTATAGATACTACACATGAAACAAAGAAACTAGTGCTTTTCTCCCTACCTAGAACATTTTCCCTTGCCTCTCCCCTGGCTCTTTCTTTTCTCAGCCTTCAAATCTTGGCTTAAATGTCAGGCCATAGTTTCTTTAAAATTAAATATAAACAAAAGTAAACAAATTGACCACGTAACTGAGAAATTCATTTCTAGGTATCTAGCCCAAGAGAAAAGGGAACATCTGTCCATGAAAAGCCTTGCACATGAATATTCATAATAGCATTATTCATGACAGCCAAAAAGTAGAAACCATCCAAATATTCATCAAGTGGTGAATGGGTGAACAAAACGTGGTATAGCCACACAATGGAATAGTACTCAGCCATAAAAAGGAAAGAAATACTGACACATGCTACAAAATGGATGAATCTAAAAAACATCCATGAGT
This sequence comes from Daubentonia madagascariensis, assembly GCA_023783475.1. Taxonomy (NCBI): domain Eukaryota; kingdom Metazoa; phylum Chordata; class Mammalia; order Primates; family Daubentoniidae; genus Daubentonia; species Daubentonia madagascariensis. Next base: position 40,087,785 of record JAKFHU010001953.1, on the reverse strand, counting down.
CTGGATCTTTTGTGCCAGCTAAGTGAAAGCAATTTCCTGCTGTTCTTCTTAAATATGGCAATGTGGCTGGAAATTTTTCATTCTTTGTTTTATTGCTATGAACGCTACCTGCAAATGGGGGTGAGTGAATTCATTTATTTAATCAGTGAAATGAAGCAACAGTGGCAAACACCTTCACAGGTGTCTGAAAAAATTCATTTAAAATTGTTAAACAGCTGCAAACTATTTCATTTTTTGGTTCTGTAATTTATTTAACCGAGCTCCTGCAGAAAGTCATTTAGGCTGTAACCTTTAGCCACCTTATACAAAGCTGCAACAAATGTTGTTGTGTATGCTGCTTTGCTTGAAAGCTGTATAAAATGTTCTAAACGGCAGCACGATCTTGGACAAGTCACTTGTCCTCCATAAGTCTTTCTTTTTTAACTTAAATTTTTGAAAAAATATGGAATGCTTCACAAATTTGTGTGTTATCCTTGCGCAGGGGCCATGCTAATCTTCTCTATATCGTTCCAATTTTAGGGTATGTGCTGCTGAAGCGAGCACCTCCATAAGTCTTTAAGACTTTAGGGGACAGCTGCATTTGTATTAAACTACTTGCCACTAGTCTCAAAATGTTGTAGGTGCTGTGTTCCTTCTACCTAGTAGACCATGCATTCAGGGCCTATTCTTTCATCTCTCTTGTACCTTGCCCAACGACAGAGTACAGGTCTCTGGGCCTTGCAGCACAGTGGGTAAGAACTCTGGAACTGAGCTGCCCAGGCTTAATCCACTCCCCAGCTAGATGACCATGGGCAAGTGATATAACTACACTGTTTCATCATTAGAAAATGGAGTTTTTGTGAGATGTTAAAGTTCTTGTGAAAATTAAATGAGATGGTACATGTCAATACACATACAGTGCTTAGAATAGTGCCTGGCTCATGGTAAGTGCTTCTAGGTGTTCACCATTATCTGTATATCCTATATCTAGACAAATACGAAGTAATGTACACCTGCTTGGCTTTGCACTGCCCAGAAGTGTTTGTGTCCACACTAGACATGCATCACCACCAACCAGCATCTGTAACACTGTGCAACAGTAAGTACTCACACTGACCTCTGAACAATCTGGTTGTGCTTCCTCCAACAGTTCCTTTCATCCTTCACCTCAATTTCTTATTGAGGTAGGTTATTTTTTATTAACAATTTCACAAACTCTTTTGTATTGGCATTTATTCCATTAATTTGTTCATCAATTCATTTATTGAATATACATTAATTGAATGCCAACTATATGCCAAATAGTATCCTAGGTACTGGGGGTTAAATACAGAACAAGACACAGTCTCTGTTCTCAAGAAGTTCATGGTCAGAATCAGAGGTTCCTAAACCTCACTGCGCATGAGAATGACGCCGAGAAACAGTAGGGTGATAGGGTGGCGTGTGGGGATGAAGGTTTTAGCATTCTCCCCCTTTTTCCAACAACCTCCATCAGTCCCATAAAGTGACTTCTAGTTTAAAAACAAGTGTTGCTGGGTGTGGTGGCTCATGCCTGTATTCCTAGCACTTTGGGAGGCCGAGGCAGGAGGATCACTTGAGGCCAGGGGTTTGAGACCAGCCTGGGCAACACAGCAAGACCTCGTCTCTATTAAAAACAGAAAAGTTAGCTGGGTGTGGTGGGGCATGCCTGTAGTCCCAGCTACTCAGGAGGCTGAGGCAGGAGGGTCGCTTGAGCCCAGGAGTTTGAGGTTGCAGTGAGCTATGATGATGCCACTGCACTCTACCCAGTGTGACAGAGCGAGACTCTGTCTCAAAAAAAACAAAAACAAGTGTTGAACAATAATGTAATATATGAATAAAAACTTCTTAGAAGTAGAAAACTTTGTTATTTTCATGGATCTGTCACATTCAGTCAATGTAAAAGCAGCATGCTTGCTATGCAAACAGAGTTTCAAGGTAATTGCCCTATGTGGTCACTCCCCCAAACTCCTATCCCAAGTTTCACCTATATAAAAATTTTGGAGCTGTCATGGTATAAAGTTTTGTTTGTTCATTTACTTACTTAAATCAGTATGGTGGTAGATTTATAAAACATAGATCCACTAGACTTTCTGAATCAGAATCTCCAGAGATAGAGCCCAGGTACCTATATTTTTAACAACCTCCCAGGGGTTCAGTTTATGGACCTGCTTTTGGGACCCACTGCTCTAAATCATGGGTGGAGGGAGAGAGGATGAATTAAACTAAAGGCAGGGAAAACAGCTAGGAGGTAAGAGATCAGAAAAGCGTGAGCCAGGCTAGGAGGGTGTGGTAGGCTGAAAAACAGCCCCCAAAGATGTCCACATCCTAATTCCTGGGACCTGTGAATATTACCTTACATGGCTAAAAGGACTTTGCAGGTCTGATTAAGTTAAGGATCTTGAGAGGGAGAAATTATTCTGGATTATCTGAGTGGGCCCAAAATGTAATCATAGTTGTCCTTGTAAGAGGGAAGCAGAGGGAGATTCAGCTGCAGAAGAGGAAGAAGGCCATGGACTATGAAAGTGGGGAGAGAAGAGGTAATGTGGTATGAGAAAGGGGCCACAAGCCAAGGAATGTAGGTGGCTTCCAGAAACTAGAAAAGGCAAGGAAACAGATTCTCCTCTAGAGTCTCCAGAAGGAATCAGCCCTACCGACACCTTGATTTTAGACCTGTAAGACGCACTTCAGCTTTCTCACCTCCAGAACTGTAAGAGGATACATTTGTGTTGTGTTAAACCACTAAGTTTGTGGTTATTTTTTACAGTAGCCATAGGGAAAAAACAAAAAACCCTAACATGGAAATATGTAGGAGTAAAACCGTTAGGATTTAGTAATTGATAGGACATACAAGGTTAAAAAAAAGAGAGAGAGAGAGAGGAGTAATCAAGAATGAATCTAGATTTCTAAGCATAGATGGATGCTGATAATCCAATCAAAAGAGGAGGTAAGGAATGTGATGGGTTGTTTGGACCGTTGTTCCTGTGATGCTCAGATGAAGATGGCCAACAGACAGTTGGATGTGCAGGTCCGAAGTTTTGGTTCTCTCGTTTGCCAAAAGGACAAAATGAAACATACCATGTCTGGTGGTTGTGAGGACTAAAGAAGATAATATATTCAGAAGCCCACCATGTGTAGGTATTCAACAAATGTTAGGGGAAATAGCTCCACGACTACGTGATTGCATGCTCTGGGATTTGTTTCCCAGGCAAAGCATGTTATGACTCTGTCCCTAATCCCCACGCCCTCCCCATCAGTCTATTTGGCAGAATGCAAAACTGGAGCAGTTAAAATCATCACCAACTCCAGCTACGACAGGGGGACAGCAGATTCAGAGCCCGAGGAAAAGTGCCTCTACTGACCACAGAAGACGACATGGGCTAATGCAGCTGGTCAGTATTTTCTAATTGAGTAAAGCCTCATTGAGACAGAGGTGCAACTGAAGTGTATCTTTTCCTCTTTTTTAAAGAGAAAAGGTTTGGGAAGCAAATGAAGAGTTTAACAAGAGTTCCAAAGGGAATATTTAAACTGCTTAGAAAAACAAACTGCTTTTAATCACCGTCAAACACTTGAGAAGTGCCATTTGCAGTCCAATGGGCATGTGACTTGCACACCGTTTCTAACTCTTCATTACACCAGCGCCTGGGGCAGACCAGGAACTCATTTTACAGCCTGGTTCTATTTCCTGGAAATCATGCAACTGTTTCCTCTTAAAATGTTTCATCATTCCCATCTTCCACTAATTCTAACTGGCTTTTCTCTAACAAGGAGTTGGATGACTAAGGTTTGATGGATCTTTTCCTCCAGAGCTGCACCTCCATCACACAAAAACCCCCGTGCTCAGTGCCATCCTCTCCCTGATGTCCCTGTCAAATCCACTGCCCAGACCCAATCATTTCCACCCACTTTCTTCTATTTTCACCTTCAAAATGCTGGTCCTACTTCCCATCATCTCTCACCCAGACAACTGCGACAGCTCCTTCTCTGGTTTCCTGAATCCGTTCTCACCGTCCTGACAACGGACAGCCATCGCAAACAAAGTGTGGCCTCTAGAGTCAGATGGAACGGGATCATTAGCTGCGGGGGCTTTAGCCCATCCATAATCTTTCTGAGCCTCATTGTCTTCATCTACAAAACCAGATAATAACAGTGACTGCTTCTGAGGTTTTAGGTGAGGATTATGTGAGAGTGAAGCACCTGCAAATAGCAGCTGCTCAGTATATATTCAGTATGAATACTATTACTACTTGGTCTGTCCACCAGCCAGCCAGGACACTCATCCCAGTTATTATAAACATGTTTATTACACCACACTTATTCAGCTGTTTATATGGGTAAAGTGCAAAAGGAGGCTTAGGACTTCTTCTCTTTCCTATAACTTTTTTTTTTTTTTTGAGACAGAGTCTTGCTTTGTTGCCCGAGGCTAGAGTGCAATGGCATCATCATAGCTCACTGCAGCCTCAAACCTCAAGCCATCCTCCCGCCTCGGCCTCCCAGAGTGCTAGGATTACAGGCGTGAGCCACTGCACCCGTTCTTCTTTCCTATAATTTTTGAGGCAAGGACAATTAGGAGAAAATGCATACAAATGAAATCAATCAGACTTCTGAACAGTAAACCACAGATGTAAAAGGAGCGTGTAAAATACAGACAGATGGACAATTTCATGATTCTTCCCTTAAAGAAATTAACCAAATTTCGTTCATATTCCTACCAGTTTCTTCCCCCAACTTATTCCCTGATGGCCCCTACTAAAAAACAAAAGAATTTTTAAAGAAATAAAAATCACCTATCAGTAGATTGGGCTATTAAGTATTCAGATGGGCACTTTATCAGAATATGCAGAAAGAATTTAATCCTTAGCTGACCAAATATAAACAGTAAAAAGTCAAAGTGATACTGCCCCTGAAATCTCCATCGCAACTCTCCCTAAACACAAATGTGTGTGTTTTCTATCAAGCGATTACTTTTTATCTCAGGAGCTGTTCTAATTGCTCAGAATGTGCTTCAAGTTGGGTAATTCAAAAGCAGAATCTCTCACAACTGAATTTTGCAGGAAAAGCTCATTAACACAATGTGAGGGAAGCTTTCTCTAAAGTAATGAAAAGAATATTTTTAAATGAAATGCCGTTTTATTACTTTTAAAGGACCCTGGGCTAGAGTTAGAACTTCAGAAGGCTCTAAAGACTGAAGAGGTTCTGATGGCCACTCCCACACCCTACCTTGTATTTCAAAGTAAAAGCAGGCTTAAAATAAGTGAAAAGAAGGCTTAAGTTTAGTTTTCCCACAAACGCTACATAGTTGACTTTCCTGAAATAGCATATATTTAATTCTTAAAAAAAATTTTTTTTTGGGTGAAATTGCTTTGCTGGTACCTAATCACATGTTTAGTCTGCCTACCAGAGATGCAGGACTGTGAGCACCTACACACATCAAACTAGTCTGGCACAAAGCGGTCTGACAAAGGTGCAACTTAGGAGCCTGGATGCAAATCCCAGCTGAGCCACTTACCAGCTGTATGACCTGGGACTAGTTACTTCCCTTTGAGCATCAGTTACCTCGTCTGTGGTTGAAACCTGCTTGCCTGGGGATTCCAGCAGGTAAGCAGAAACACAGTTAAGTGTCCCCTAAATGGTAACTAAATAACACTATACAACTATTTGCAATTAACCCAACACTTGTATAAAAATGGCATAAGCAAAGCACTATTGATTTCCTTAAGTAGACTAGCCTGGCACCCTTACAAATATTTTCCTTTTCAAAATTTGCTTAGCAGCTGGGCACAGTGGCGTGCAGGAGGCTGAGATGAGAGGATGGCTTGAGCCCAGGAGTTAGGAGTTTGAGCCCAGGAGTTAGGAGTTTGAGTCCAGCCTGGGCAACATAGCAAGATCTCTGTCTCTAAAAAAAAAAAAATTTTTTTTTTTTTTGCTTAGCATGTTCGGGTGAAAAGAACTTTCCAAAAACTCCACATATTTTAATTTAGAAGAATCTAAGTTGAGTTTATGGTATCCTAAAGTGTGTAGAGAAGGAATAAACAAAGAACAGAAGAAAATGATACACATTATGACCTAAGCAAAAAGATAACTGAACACACAACATGTCAGTGGATTTTAAGCATTTGGGGAGTAAACAAAATGTCCTTTGCAGGAGTGTGATTCATGTCTGCTGGGAAAGACTACTTTTCCGAGAATATGAAGCCTTTCAATGCCTGCTCAATTATTTTGTGTCTTGTCAATATATTAAAGGTCAATAAAACTAAAAAAAAAGGAGATGCTGCCAGTTAACATACCTACGTACACATCCTCACCCCGTGGTCATCATTCATTCAACAAACTACTGAATCCACTGAATGCCAGCCATTGTGTTAAATGATGAGGATAAAATGACCACCAAGACTCATGTGGGCCCCTCACTCACAGGGAACATAGTGTTTGGGGGGGGGCAGAGGTACCCTTAAGAACATTTACTGGGCAGTAGCTACATGCCAGGCACTTCTTTATAACATTATATGCAAATGGATTTATTATGGACTTCACTGACTACTGAATCAGAAGCTACGTAATCCTCATCTTTCCTTTTCTTGAAGTTACCATTGAAAGCTATTAATTGGAAAATATCAACAATCATAAAACGTAGGTTTCTCAAAAAGATTTCTATGTAATCCATTTAAAAATGGGCTTGTGTTTTGCAAAAATGTCATTGTCGTGAAAGACAAAGAAAGGCTGAGGAATTGATTAAAATTAAAGGAGACAATCACAAAATATAATACTCAATCTTGGTCTGGAGGAAAAAATGCAATAAAAGTCCCTATTGTATCACTCAGCAAAATTGGAACATGGACAGTAGATTCAATAAAAGTATTGATGAATGTTTACTTACCTGAGGAAGATAACTATTGTCGTTGTGTAAGAGGATGTTCTTGTTCTTAGGAAATACACACTAAAGAATTTAAGGGTCAGGCGGCATGATGAATGTAACATTTTTTTCATATGACAAATGATAAAGTATAATAAATGGGGCAAAATGTTAACAATTGGTGAATCTAGGAAAAAGGTACGTGGGAGTTTTTTGTACTATTCTTGTAATTTTTCTTGAGACATAATTATTTGTGAATAAAAGTTTAAAAATTGTGTACGTTTAAAATGCAGGATCCCTAATAGCACAAAGGTAGAGATGAAAAGTCCAAGCACATACTCTCTGCAGCTGGGTGTCATTAAGAATGATGTCCTGTTGTGACTAGATATTAAAAGTTTGATCCGCCATGGTGAATTTCCATGGATTTGGACAATAAAATGAAACATTCTCCCAGTCTAGGATTTTATTATCATTCCCCTGGGAATGTATGCTTGGTCAGATAGTCTTTATTTTGGCTTCAGTCACCTGCCATTTCAGAATGCATTTTGAAGTCAGTTCATCTCTTAGGCCATCCAAATATTGAAAATGTCATTAAAATATGAAGTAGAACTGAACAGATTGTTATCCTGAAATTCCTCCAGTCCATTCCTATTTCCACTCATTACTGGGGAATCTTTACTTTAAATCTGAATTCCCTCATGAGCTTAGTGTCTTGATTGCCTAAACATCACTTTGCCCCGATTTAAAGTTTTTCTTTTCTTTAACGTTGCGATTTATGGGCTAACTGACACATATCTCAAAAGGTGAAGGATTCAAATACCAGCGGTGACTTGGGACTTTGGGAGAAATAATTTTATGTAGGCTCAGTTATAAATGGAGGAAAAAAATTCTTACCTCAGAAGGATGATGTAAGAGATAATTATCATTTGCAAAATGTCTCAAGGTCTTGAGATAAAAGGGGTCATTTCAGTGTATCAGACTGTCATTTTTATTACAGGTTCTCTTACATCTCTCTGATACTATGTAGAGCACGTTCATTTTAGATAGTTTCCTCAGAAGCCTATGAAGGTGGTTGCCTCATTTCACCAACTAAACAAAAGAAATTTACTTGCCCTTGGCCACAGATAGGGTTCCTATCAATGGAATAAAGAATAAAGAAATTCCTAGCCCTAGCCTTGTTGCTTCATTTTCACTAGTTGACTAAATGAGCTATTTTATTTTCAATTTATTGTTTTATTTTAATTTTTTCTTGTTATTATTTTTGTTTAATTTGATTATACAAACTACTCTTGCCTTAGTCCATTTGAATAATGAGCACATGGCCAAATAAATTCAATTCCACCAATATTTATTGAGCACCTATCCATGTTAGACTCACTGATCTCATGAAGCTCAGGGTGCAGTGCAGGAGAAACATGAGAAATAATCAAACAATAAGTATTTAATTTTTTTTTCTTTTTCCGAGACAGGGTCTCGTTCTGTTGCCCAAGCCAGAGTACAGTGGCCAATCATAGCTTACTGCAGCCTTGAACTCCTGAGCTGGAACAATCCTCCTGCCTCAGCCTCCCAAGTAGCTAGGACTACAGACATGCATCACCATGACTGGCTAATTTTTAAAAATTTTTTTTGTAGAGACAGGGTCTCTCTCTCTGTTACCCAGGCTGGTCTTGAACTCCTGGCCTCAAGCAATCCTCCTGTTTCGGCCTCCCAGAGTGCTGGGATTACAGGAGTGAGCCACCACGCCTAGCCTATTTCATTTTAAAGTTTGACAAAAGATATAAACAGAAAGTAAAAGATGAGACCTGAGATTACATGAGATGGGGCCTGATGTAAAATAACTTCTAACAGAGCTTTCCAGTTCTGATTGTAATGAATGTGATCACAGATTTCCTCATAGATAAATTATTTTAATAACACGCTAATTTGTCAAGAACAGTATATCTAGGCCACAGGAAGAGTTCAGCTTCATTTTCTTAGCAACACTTATTTTCTCAGAGTTTTAATATTTTTGAAGATTATATGATGAAATGGAATATTGCAACTGTAGGAAAAACTGCAAATACTGAGCCAAAATTGGTTCTTACATACTTGATGGTAAAAATCAAGAGGAAATTAAATATTTTTTAAAAGCACAAAATAAACAATGCTGCAGTAATGAATTTAGGGATAAATTATAAGACTCATTGCCATTCCTGAGAATAACATCTAGCTAGTTATCAAATGCTTTCTATCCCTAAAAAGCAAAGGCTCCATAAATGATACCTATTACTCTGTTCTATTTGTTGGGCTCATATTGCCTTTTTCACTTAGAAATAGTGACTGATCCAGCACAGAAATGACCTCTTCAATACAAGTCCAAGACTGAGTTGGTTTATACAGAAATAACTGTAAAGTTCCTATAACCAAAGTCTTTTAAGTATGGTCATTTGTCACATAATGATGGGGATACATTCTGAGAAATGTGTTGTGTACTTACACAAACCTAGACGTTGTAGCCTACTATACACTTATATGGTATGTAGCGTATTGCTCCCACACTACAAATATGTACAGTATCTTACTGTCCTGAATACTGTAGGCAATTGTAATACAATGGTAAGTATTTGTGTATCTAAATATATCTAAACATAGAAAAGATACAGTAAAAATATACTTTCATAATCTTATGGGACCACAGTTGTATAGGTGGTTCATGGTTGACAGAAATGTCATTATGTGGCACATGACTGTATTAATGTGTCTAAATCAGTGGTCCCCAACCTTTTTGGCACCAGGGACAGGTTTCATGGAAGACAATTTTTCCATGGATTGGGGGCAGGAGGGATGGTTTCAGGATGATTCAAGTTCATTACATTTATTGTGCACTTTATTTCTATTACTACATTGTAATATATAATGAAATAATTATACAACTCAACATAATGCAGAATCGGTGGGAGCCGCCCTGAGCTTGTCTTCCGGCAACCAATGCTGCCTGACGGGAGGCGGAGCTCAGGCGGTGATGCAAGCATGGGGAGCGGTGGTGGTAAACACAGATGAAGCTTAGCTCCTCTGCTGCTGCCCCCCCACTCACCTCCTGCTGTGTGTGTGTGTGTGCCCCTGTTGGACAGTCATTGTACCTATTGACAGGCTCTCAAATGAGCATGTAATGTTAAGCCCTGGAGGTAAGGATCAGCACCCAAAATATTCCCTGGCACTTACTGAGTGCCCCAAAATATTTGCTGAATAAATGAATGGAAGGATCAATGAATGAGAAAAAGGAATCTATCTATTTGTAGGAGAAGAGAGGATTACATGCCAAAAACAAACCAACAAAAACCGATTTTTGAATTCTTTTACTCAGCATCGCAAATTTAAAACTTTTGGTTCAACAGCCTATATTTACCTAGGCTGCTGTTTAGAACATTTTATACAGCTTTCAAGCAAAGCAGCATACACAACAACATTTGTTGCAGCTTTGTATAAGGTGGCTAAAGGTTACAGCCTAAATGACTTTCTGCAGGAGCTCGGTTAAATAAATTACAGATCCAAAAAATGAAATAGTTTGCAGCTGTTTAACAATTTTAAATGAATTTTCTCAGACACCTGTGAAGGTGTTTGCCGCTGTTGCTTCATTTCACTGATTAAATAAATGAATTCACTCACCCCCATTTGCAGGTAGCGTTCATAGCAATAAAACAAAGAATGAAAAATTTCCAGCCACGTTGCCATATTTAAGAAGCAGCTGAAATATTTCCTGATATGGGACAATCTCTAAGATATATTTCCAAGGAAAAAAGGCAAGGGGCTGACAGGGTATAGTACCACTGGTATAAATGAAAAGGAAGATCTATGCACAAAATATCTTAGGAAGTATACGGAAGGAACTGTGCAACAGTATTTTTAAAATGTTGCCTTTGGGGAAAGGAATTGAGAAAAGTGTTATGGATGCTCTCTTCTCACTGGATACCCCTTTGTACTGTTGGCATTTAAAAAAATATATTTTTACTTATTCAAAATATCATTTATATATTTAAGGCATTAACTCTTGAAAGATTTCCCTTAAAAAAAAAACAACTTAAAAGAAGATGGATCTTGGAGCTATTCCACCCTCATTCTGATTTTCTCTACATGCTGCTATATTTTTGAAGAGCACAAAGTCATTTCTGAATTTCTGTCACCTTTACCAGCTAGGAAATTTGACCACCGATGGCAGAAGTCCCAATTTAATCAATAAACAGAACGTGTGGACTTACTTATCGGAGGAGTTCAGAAGTAGAGCATGCTTCAGGTGCAGTTTGATTCCAGCCTCCACCACTGTTTCCCTTCAACTCTCTCCACTCTGGCCTCCAATAAATTAGCACTGGCCACATGCTGGCGCCCCCTGTTGGTGGCAAGAAATGGCCACCCCTGTTTCAGGCCCTGGATCTGCAACCTCATCACACTCTGCAGAATGAAGAGTGCCTCTGTCCCGTGTTCCAAGTACAACACCCGAGATTCACTCCAAGGAACAAGAAACAGCCTGTTTTGCATTTGCAGCCCTGAATCAGGGACTGCGGCCAATGAACCAAAAGTGCGTATTGGCTGCACCTGGGTTGCCTGCTCCTGTCCTGGGATGAATTCACTTCCCCAGAACCCCAGGTTCCTCTCCTGGACAATGAGGGCTGGAAAGGGAGGAGTGGATGGAGGCTGAGGAGGCAAGCATCAAACCTGTCACATCAGCCCCAAAGGCAAATATATAGAATTGTCTGCAAAAAGTTGATCTTCAGGCTCACAAAAATGAGAACGCTTGGCTAAATCTCTGCACTTTGTTCCAAAGTGATATACTTTTTTGCTCACAGTGAAGATGCCTTGACAATCAGTCTAGTGGGTGGATAGCAGTTATTTTAGGTAACACCACACATGTTCTCAAGATAAAAGAATGATATTGTTTTCATATCTGACCATTTTACTTTTTATTTTTAAATTAAATTACATTTTTTTTTTGAGACAAGGTCTCGCTCTCTCAACTGAGCTAGAGTGAGGTGGCATCATCATAGCTCACTGCAACCTCAAACTCCTGGGCTTAAATGATCCTCCTGCCTCAGCCTCCTGAGTAGCTGGGACTATAGTCATGCACCATCACAACTGGCTAATATTTCTATTTTTGGTAGAGATGGGGTCTTGCTCTTGCTCAAGCTGGTCTTGAACTCCTGAGCTCAAGCAATCCTCCCATCTCGGCCTTCCAGAGTGTTAGGATTACAGGCATGAGCCACGGTGCCTAGTCTTACCTTTTATTTTTTATTAGAGACAGGATCTCACTCTGTCACCTAGGCTGGAGTATAGTGGTGCCATTGTAGCTCACTGCAGCCTTGAACTCCTGGGCTCAAGCGATCCTCCTACCTCAGCCTCCCAAGTACCTGGGATTACAGGTGTGCACCACCTTGCCCAGCTGATTTTTAAAAAATTTTTTGGAGATGGGATCTTGCTATGATGCCCAGGTTGGTCTCAAATATCTGGCCTCAGCAATCTCCTGTCACGGCCTCCCAAAGTGCTGGGATTACAGGCATGAGCCACTGTGCCCCGCCTATTTTATTTTTCAATACAAAGAATTAAATGAGCAAATGAGCACCCATATAAGACATGCACTATCACCAAGTCAAGATAAGAACATGGTCTTGTCTCAGTATCATAAACGTATAAATGTGCCATTTGGGTTCTCCTCTTCCATGGAAGGAGTTCGCCGTGGTCCTGGTCAACTTTTATCTGTGGTTTTGAAACAGAAATCACAGCTTTGAATACTGCTGAATCTCCTGGCCTTTTCTAAACCCAGAATCTGGCAGAACTGACTACTCACAAAAGGCAAGCTGCATTTGCACTACTGAGGCTTTCAGATAGTTATGTCAGATTGTTTGAGTTGTTAAACAGCTAGTCAATAAATACACAGTGTGTGCCCTTGCTATGTGCCACATTCTGGGTAGGTACTGGGGATATATTAGGGAACAAGACAGGATCCAAGCCCCCTATGCCCATCCCCTGGAGCTTGGTCCATCAGGGAAGGCAGATTAAACATATTTATTTGAACAGCTAAGTAAATTCAAAATTGCAAAAGGCCCTGTGTGATTTGTCCCTAGCTCCTGCCTTCCAGTGTATTAAGGGTGTCCTCTCCCTTGTTTTCTGCAAGTCAGACACCTGGATCTTTTACTTTTTAGAACTAGCTCTTTTTCATCCCTTTAGACACACACTAGTCCCTTTATAAGGAAACGCTCTCCCCACACCTCCCCAGTCTCATAGGTCCTCACCAGATTATCCTCTACTTTTCTGGATTTCAGTTTAACTACATTTCCCAAGGGGGTCCTTTCCCTGATTCAATCAGGCGTCGTTATTGGATCTCCCAGCCTCATCTGCGTTTCCCTCTTGGCACCTACCAGCCCTTTTGAATTAGAGATCTATTAGGGAGATATTTGATTACTGTCTGTGTCCCAACTCTGGCCTCCAACCAGACTCTATGCCCCTTGAGGGTAAGAGCATTTGTTCTCACCTTTGTTGTTTCCATGCCACACCAAACACACTCCTATCTCAGAGACTTCGTGCTTGCCACTCCCTCTCCCTGGAACACTGCCTCCCAGATAGCTACTTGGTCCGCTCTCTCACTTCCTTCACGTCTCTGCTCAACATGAACTTAGCCATGAGGCCTTCCTCTACAAATTTATACATAATTGCAGTCCTCACCCTGGGCATCAAACTTCCCCTTTCCCCCTCCATTGCACCTGTCTTCAAAGCCTCTATTTTCTCCTTTGTGTGTTGCCCCACTGGAATGTAAGCTCCATGAGAACAAAGCCTTTGCCCATTTAGTTGACTGCTTTTCCCCCACTAGCTCAACCAGTGCCTGACACGTCTTAGATGCTCCGTAAATATTTATTGAATAAAAGGATGAATCAGTACCTAATGCTTAGCAAATTCTCTGTCACATCTTAGGCACTCAATAAATATTTTAGAATGAATGAGTGCCTGAATAAGGAAGGACAGGTGCTACTAAAACAAATACAGGGCATTGGACCCAGTTGGAGGAGTCACATAAGGTATATGGAATAAGAAAGGGTTTCAGCCCTTTTGATTTTGTTAATCCAACAGGTCAAACGCCAGTCAAACTTTCTTACAGTTGGTGGTTAGACTAGGATGTACAAACAGGGATTGTAACTCTGTTAAACCCTTCACGCCCCAGATTTCCCTCTCTCCCACCCCCTTGCTCTTCAACATATTTTCATTCAGCTGACAGCTTTTGTAGTTCTGCAGTTTCTTGCCAAGAACGGAGATTGAAAATGTCCCATAGAGAAATCAGCATCAGGGTTGAACAACTGGAAGCTAAACCCCGCAACTATTTTCCAGCGTTCCTCAACTCCCAGGAGAAGCAGAAAGGGAAAAAAAGCAGAGGTTAGAGGGCAGGGTTCTAGAAGTATCATTCTCTTACTTATGATGGCTGAACTGTGTGGGTGGAGGAATTGTATGTGGTATGGAGCACAGAGTCCTGTGCATGAATCTTTTTTGAGATGGATTTTCTCTGCCTTTAAACGTTTGGTCTTTTAGTTACTAATGATACTAAAGGAGCTATATGGTTTCTTCTGGAGCTGTGTCAGGATTTGCTCCATAAATTACCTGGGAGGATGCCATATGCAAATACAAGAAGAAATAGCAGTCTTGGTATTCATGGTGACAGCTTACTTATCCTCAAGGGGAAGGGAAGGAGAAAGTAGGTATCTTTTTTCTTAGTAAAGTATTTCCTGTCAATTCCTAGATTCCATGATTGTTCTTACTTTGTAAAGGTTGGGACCAACCTAGAAATTTTAGTAATAGCAATTTAGCCTAAATTTCAACATAATCCTGCATAATAATTACAGTGGATTGCTATACTCCTTTGGAAACTACTTTAAAGACCTGTTCACAGAATACTTTTCCAGGCTGTAGAAATCCTCATATGGAGATAATAGCCATTCACAATATGATTGTTATCTCCCCAAACTCAGATCAGTTTGCTTTTAATGTAATGATTGCTAGGAAGTTTAGCAATACTCAATTCATATACAAAGTAAAAAAAAGAATGAAGTGTATATTAACCATCATCATCATTATTGATAGGCTAAATGGCAACTCATGTGAAAAGTATTTCATGATAACTAATAGCAATCATACACATTTTATCATTGAGAACAGTGGAGCTCAGACAGGTTATAAAACTTGTCTGAGGACATCTAGCCATTGTGTGTCAAAACAACACTTTGGTTCTAGAGCTGCCAGTTATAAAAGTCCATGCTCTAAATCAAGATGCTGTACTAAGCACTGCTATTTCCTGTCATATTTCATTATTTCCTTTATAAGTTATATTGTTATATAGTATAGCACATTCCATATTATTTTAGTATATCACAATTTTTCAATGGTGTCAGAGTGGTTTTAAAAAAAATGTCAGTAAAACTTACCTAAAATAAAGTTCCCCATTTTAACCATTTTAAAGTACACA
Organism: Daubentonia madagascariensis; assembly: GCA_023783475.1. Lineage (NCBI taxonomy): Eukaryota > Metazoa > Chordata > Mammalia > Primates > Daubentoniidae > Daubentonia > Daubentonia madagascariensis. Next base: position 40,072,459 of record JAKFHU010001953.1, on the reverse strand, counting down.
ATTCAGTGGCATTTAGTATATTCATAATGTTGTGTAACCATCACCACTATCTAGTTCCAGAACCTTTTCATCCCTACCCCCTCAAAAGAAATCTCATAGCCATTAAGCAGCATTCCTCATCTTCCTTTCCCCCAGCTCCTGGTAACTACTAATCTGTTTCCTGTTTCTATGGATTTGCCTATTCTGGACATTTTATATAAATGCAATCATACAATATGTGATTTTTTGTGTTTTCCTTCTTTCATTTAACATCATGTTTTCAAGGTTCTTCCATGTTTTAGCAGGTATCAGTTCTTTATTCCTTTTTATAGTTGAATAATATTCCACTGTATGAATATACCATATTTAGTTTTTCCACTCAAACATTTAGGTTGTTTCCACATTTTGGCTGTTGTGAATATTACTTCTATGAACATTATGCACAAGTTTTTGTTCACATACCTGTTTTTAATTATTTTGGGTATATATACCTAGGAGTGGAATTGCTGGGTCATATAGTAGTTCTATGTTTGACTTATTGAGGAATTGCCAAACCAGCCACACCATTTTACAGTCTCACCAGCAATGTATAAGGGTTCCAATTTCTTCACATTCTCACCAACATTTGTTATTTTCCATTTTAAAAAAAGTATACCCATCCTAGTAGATGTATAATGGTATCCTATGGTGGTTTCGATTTGCATATCCCTAATGACTAATGATGTGGAACATATTTTCTTGTGCTTCAGAGTGTTTTTTTAAGATAAATTTTAATTTTAGAATATTTTTAGATTTACAGGAAATCTGCAAAGATTACATAATAATATTTTAGTAACACAGTGCCCATATAAAATGTACTGGAAGGTATCTCTATGCCTTCTCTACTTCTTCCACCTTGAGTTTTAAACTTTTTGGTAGAGAAATATATCAATGGAGCACACTATAGTTATTAGTGAAGACTCTGTAACATTGCTTATTTTGCCTACAAAACTATAGGGTAGACAATATTACAGTGATGTTAGAAGTTAATAAATGAAAGTATGGTGGTTAGGAATATGGTTTTGGTCTTAGTCTCAGTGACACCAAGTCTGAATATTGGTTGTGTCTTCTTGGGCAAGGCACTTAACCTCTCTGAACCCATCTCTTCATGTGTAAAACAGGGATAGCATCCACCTCGTGGCGTCATTATGAGGATCAAATGAGAAAACGTACTGAAAATACTTGCAGTGTTTGGCACATTGTAAGCATTCGATAAATGAGATGTTTACTTTGTTTGTTTGGTTGCTTTCAAAAGCACAGAGCAATCACTTAATTTGTCTATGTTCCCATAGTTGCTTAGGATCCATGGGAGACCATCATTCTATCTCAAGTTCCTTCCTTCATGCGTGCATATGTTCATTCATTCTTCAAATGTGCATTGAACACATGCTATATGTCATGTTGTGGGCAAGGAACTGCCAAGGTGAATAGTAGTCAAAATCATTGGCCCGGAAGCAGACAAACCTAGGATCAAATCCCACAGCCACTTCCTGGATGTGTGATCGTGTACAAGTTACATAGCCTAGTCAAGCCTCTGTTTCCTCACCTGTAAAATGGGAATTCTAATACTCCCTGCCTTGTAGAGTGGAGAGGATTAAATAAATGCATCATATAAAGTATTTACCAAAGTGTTCAGCACAATGACCACTCACTCAAAAAATGTTAGCTACTATTGCTATTATGGTCATGATTTTGATTAAGACAAAGAAAAATTATTGTAAAGATTTAATGAGACAATAACTGGAAAGATTTATAGCAGTGCATGCCATGTTGTATATGCCTCCATATAAATGTTATTCTTTTGATTTGTTTTTCATCCATTTAAAAATGTAAAGCCATTCTTAGAGCTCATGAGTCATACAGGGACAGGTTAAAGAATCGATTGGCTGTAGGCTGTAACCCCTGACGTAGAGCATCATATGCAGAAAGGATAAGTATGGTTTCACGAAACCTTTGTTTCAGTCCTATGTGTATGTGTATGTGTGTGCTAGATAGTGATAAAAATACATTTCTTATTGTGAACAGCAATCAAAATAGTTTGAAAAACATGAAACTAGAGAAGGTTCTCAGCTATCTGGAGAGCAGTGTCAGGAAATGCCAGCTTGCTTTAGCAAGCAGATTGCATAGCTTTAATAGTTTTAGACTTCAGTGGTGTCAATTCAAAAAGTAAAATCATACCGAGACTATATGTTAAAATAAAATTAATAACTGAAGGAGGTTGAGTCTAGTCTGAAACGGGGTAACCCTGGTTTAAGTGAACAAAAAAAAAACAAAAAAAAAAAAACAGAAGAAGAAGAAGAAGAAAGAAAAAAAAGAAAAACAGATTTGCTATCTGTCTAGTTTTTGCTCCCATCGCTCAGCTGTGAGTGTTCCCAACACTCTCAGAGTCCTAGAGGCAAGGTCACAAGATCAAGGTCAAAAATCTGAAAAATGCAGATGCTGTGAGTTTGGAAGCAGAAACATTCCCAAGCATATGCCAGCTTGTGCATTCACTAAAGCAAAGGGCTAACTTGATAATTAAAACTGCAGTATCTTCCAACACTTGGCTTAATTCAGCAGTTCTCAGCTGCATCTGAAATCCTTGGGGTACTCAATCTTGGGAAGGCTGAATTTCTCAGCCAGAAGTGTCAGGAATGTTCAGGATATAAGGACTCCAAATTTGGGCACTGACTCCCTGGGGGAGGTTGCTCATGACCACTCTGGGTTTGGCTACGCCTCCTCTCACGTGGGCAACAGTCCATAAAAATGAGTTTAAAATTCTAGGAACTTGCTAAATCTAGAAAGTGAATAATACATTTTTTTGAGTCCTCATTCATCTGGTTACACGATTTGGTGGGGAACAATTTTCCAAAGATGGCACAGTTCAAGGAGCAAGGCTGCTCAGACTCCAGATTGCTTCACTACCCCGAGTCATTTTCCAAAACCCCACCTAGTATTTGCAGGACCAGCTCTGTGGCAAGATAGAGTTGTACTTTATGCAGTCATTCACACTGTCAATATTCACACTGTCATATTCACACTGTCATATTCACACTATGGGCAGCTCTAACCACCTGAGAACTCCATAAATGCCTCCATAAAACACACCTTTGAGTACCATAATGTGATCATAAAACTGGTCTTCCTCTTTCACTATGTAAAATACTATTAAAATAAATTAGAAGGGAAGAGGCAAGAAATTCTGCTAACAATGGCACTTTTAATTTCTAAAGCCATGTTTACAAATTAAAATCCTCCCCAGTGAGATGTCCTCCAGGATCACCCTGGGTTTTCCTGTCATTGAACTTACCAAACATTGGTCTTTTTTCTTGTCTGAGTACCAAATCAGGACATAGGTTTCCACTAGAAAAAAGGAAGTGTATCTTTTAGTTCTGTACTATTATTCCCTACTAGGAATTGACAAAATAAGTATTTATCAAATATTTGTTGAATAAACAAATGAATGAATAAAAACAATCTACCAACTGTCACGTGTTATCTTGGAATATTGTCTTTTTCAGCTTATCCTCAGAGAAACTCAAGACACATTTTAGAACATTTGAAATTGATGTTATGTAGTTTAACAAGCCATCTGTATTAAACAAGTATAATACTTGACTGGCTTCCATTGTAAGGGGTTCAATCCTGCACTGTTGCCAGCTTTAGAATGTCTTCAAAAGGCCTATAAAAAATGTGGGCCAACCACTGCAGCTTTGATTGAAATCAAACTCCCATTACATTTGAATCCTTGGAACTTTTAGGGACCTGTAGAAAAGGTGACCCTGATAAGAGTCTGCAGAGTAACCCACCTTGGTGAGGTTTCCCTAAATAGTCCCAAGTCTACACATACTCTCTCCGCCAGGCTTGATCAGGCAGGTGATGATGTTTTTGACTCACTTGTGTTTATTGTCAAGGCCACTGAAAAGTAAGCAGCAGCCTCTACCTCTACTGTCAACTATTGAAATTACTTTATCAGAGATTAAAGTTTCTCTGATTCCTTTTCCCTCCTGTGAAAATCTCCGTTCAGCTGGGATTGCTAAACCTGCACCATGTGAGGTGCTTGTAGATAGCTATCCCTCCTGGCTGGCTGAAGAAGGCCAAGCCGCATAGAGTAGAAGATGAGGGCAACAGATAGAGGAAAGCAGAACCAAGAGATGGAGAGAGAGAAAGCTGAGGACATGGCTTGAACCTCTTCATCCAGACATACAGGAAATTAGTCTCATCTCTGGTCTTGCCAGTTACATGAAGTAATATATTTCCTTTTTCCCTTCAGATAGTTAAACTGGGTCTCTGTCACTGGCAGCCAAAAACATCCCAATACAAGTTGTTGTATTAGCTTTCTTCAGAATCCTAAATGATCAGTAATAGGATATTGGTTAAATAAATTTTGAAACATTCTAAGAATGGAATATTATTCAGCTATTGAAAGTGATGAATGTAGGTCTACGTTTACAAACAGAAAATTAATATATTGGTGAAAAAGGATAAAATGGATTACTTTATTCCATAAATTAACTATAAATCCCAAATGGAAAAAGAGAGAGAGATGAACTAAGAGGGTAGTGTGTGTGTGTGTATGTGTGTGTATGTGGGTGTGCGCGTTTCGTGTTTGTATTGGTAAATTCCAGGAGGAGATTCACTCAAATTTAAAAAGTGGTTAATTCTTGGTAGTAAAATTGTGAATAACTAATTTAATGCTGCCTTTTTACTTATCTATGTTAAAAATTGTCCTGCAAAAACATATTACTAGGGTTTTTTTGATTTTTTTTTTAAGACATAGGGCCTCACTCTCTTGCCCAGGCTGGAGAGCAGGGGCTATTGACAGGTGGGATCATAGTGCACTTCAGGCTTGAACTCCTGGGCTCAAGCGATCCTCCCACCTCAGCCTCTGGAGAAGCTGGGACTACAGGCATGCACCACTGTACCAGGCACAAGGGTATTTTTAAAAACATGGACATTCTACCCTTGGTTTCAATGTATATTTTCCTCCTCTCCCTTTCAGTTTTGTTTTGGTGCAGTAAATTGATAAAGACACACAATAAGGAAGAGGAAGAAACATCAGAGAGTGAACACCTTCAATAATAAAATCTTGTACTATTTAAGCATCTACTATGTTCAAATTGCCATACTTTTACAGAGTTGGTGGGAGATGGAATAAAAGAGATATACAAATGTCTGTTCTCAAAAAAAAAAATATGAGAGTTTCCTATTCTCAAGGAAATTAGCAATATCATCAGGTATATTTTCAGGGGAATGACAGGGGATAATATACTAATTTGAGATACTTAGTGTTTTATATTGCTGAACCATTTGGAAAATTTTATGAGAGATACTAACGATAAATTTTTCAGTTTCTCTTGGGTCCTCAGATCTGCAGTCTAACTTCAAATCTTCCAGTTCCCATTATTCATTTTTTACATGTATGTGAACTAGAACATTAGCCAGGATTTACACCCTCTTCCTGGAGTTTCTTCTCTGGGGTATTAAAATAATAGGTCATATCTGATATCTTGAAAGGTCACAAAAATTAACATTATATTTATTCTTGCTTAGCTGAAAGTACTAAAGGGAAGAACACTATGGTCAGAGAAAACTACCCATCTGCCTCCCTGGTGAGGAAGAGAACAAGTTATCAAGTGGGCTATAAAAATGCCTCCATGAGATGACTAGGAATATGACCCTCACTGCCATCTACCATCTCTCTGACCCCATGGCTTCAATCCCCCGCACTGGTCTTCTGCTCTAAGTCACCAGTTTGGAGTTAGTTTCCTTACTGTATATAACAAACATATAATATTTACATTGACATCTCTAATGTATACCTCCTGATGGCTTTCTTCAGAAATTAAAAGTTAACCAATGTCCTCCTTTGCCCCAGAGCTGACCAACCTCACATTTTCAGAAAAATGAGGAAAAATACCAAATTAGACTGTAATTATAAAATTTCTTTAATCACAACTGGAAAACTTTGGGAAGTTATGTATTTGGGAGGAGAAGAAATGCGTATTTCATATTTGTGGGTTTTTTTCCTTCCTCCTGGTAGAACTATAAGATCTTAATTTGTTGAGAGTTAATTGTGTTCCAGTTTAATTCTCAGCCAAATCTACTGTATTTATTAAGAGCTTATTGTTGAAATGTTTATATAACAATATAAGGATATTTGGCACGTCACCTGTACTGCCGCCCAAGCACTGTAGAAATGTTTGCAAATTAATCCTCTTTACATTCTTGTAAATTATTCAATCTTTAGAGCCCAAAGATGGGAAACAAGAGATTGGATTCTGGAGTGGAACACTGTATTCCTTCAGATTAAAGGCAAGAGATAGAGAGGAGGGTGACTTAATTATTGTGCACATACTATGTGGCAGATTCAAGGGCCCCAAAAATGCTGTTACCCTAATATGCTAAATGGCTACATCCTACACTGCCATAGTTCAGTGGCTCTGAGCGTGGGTTTTGGGTCATGTCTCTGGGTTCACTTCTGGGCTTTGTTACTTCTAAGCTCTTGGGCAAGTTTCTTCACTTCCCCAGATTCACTTTCCTCAACTGTAAAATCAAGGTCACCCCCGATAATTCCAACCTCACACAGCTGTTGCGACGGTTGTATAAAATAACTCATATACCTGGCATACATGGTAAGCTTCAAAGTTAGGTATTTTACAGCATTATTTCTCCCCTTAGAATGTATTGCCAAATTCACAGCATAAATGAGAGCAGTCAGAACACGAGGATCCCACTTTACAGCTATTCAAGAAAAATCTACTTCAAAATGAGGTAACTATAAGTGCTTTCAAGAAAACAGTATCTATAAATACCATGGTTTTAGCCACCAAATCTAAATTGGCTTTGCGTTCAAAGGTCACGTATTATACAATTTAATGTCACACTTTATCCATTCATTCATCTTATTCAACAGCTATGTATGGTGTGCACTCCCAACAAGCCATGTTTTGGGTACTGAGGTTTCAAAGGTTAGATAGGGGACATACGATTTCTGCCCTGAAGTTTGCTTCCAGTCTGGGACACAGGAACTAGATCAGGTGACACAGTAGAAGGAAAGGAGCAGAAGGAATATCCCAAACTTAGTGTCTGGAAATTGGCAGCCTTGGTTGCTTTGAAGGTTCAAATTATTTTTTATTTTTCTGGATTATAATAATGTCTCTCTATTCCTCTCTCCCTACTGCCCTCTGTACCCTCAGGTTCTCCTCCTTCTCTTCGGGTTATTCCACATCTAAAACCTGAGGTGTGCCAAATTCCAAGACCTTTCCCCTTCTTAGCTGCTCTGGGGACCCCTAGACTCCTGGGATGGGAAGACGTTGCTGCATTGGAAGGAATCGCAAAACACCTGGTCTTGGCCATCTCTTGGACTCTCCCAGGCAGGAGTGAGAGTCAAGTGGAAAGGTAGGGGACCACTAATTCAAGGTTGGTTAGGGGTATTCTTGGTAAATAATTAAGACTTTGCTAGAATATGGCATGGCAAAGTGGGGAAACACACAAGGTCAAACTTACTAGTGATTTGTAGGGGAATCTGTGACTCCCCCTAAGATGCTATGAAAAAACGTACATTTTTATGGGAAGATTCACTTGAGCATTTACTAGGTACCAGACACTGTTCTAAGAACTGGGGATACAGGTTTCCTGCCCTCCTTGAGCTTATATTCCACAAAGAGATGTGGTTCACAGGTTTATTCTCCAAAAGGTCTGGGACACAAACAATGCTTAGGAATCAAGATACTAAACCCGTGGTCCTCAACCATTTGTACCAGCACCACTTAAGAGGAACCTTAAAAGTCCAGATGATAGAACCTGTCCTTGAGATTCTGATTGGCTGGATCTGTGTTTGGGTTTGGTTATCCACATTTTGAAGTGCCTGCCCCCATCTTTTTTTTTTTTTTTTTTGGAGACAGGGTCTTGCTTTGTTGTACAGGCTGGAGTACATGGTGGGATTCATAGCTCACTGCAGCCTCGAACTCCTGGGCTCAAGCAATCCGTCTGCCTCAGTCTCTCAGGTAACTGGGGCTACAGGTGCACGCCACCACACCCAGCTAACTTTTCTTGTTTTCTGTAGAGATGGGGTCTTGCCATGGGATTGAGACAGATTTCTTCTGAAAAAAAGAAGCTGGAGATGAAGTTCCTTTCACCAAGAAGTGCCCTGGAAAATTGGTCACCTCTTTCTTTCAGAAACACTACAAAGCAATGGGACTTTCAGTTCTAGATGCCCCACGAGAGAAGCGTCAACATTCTCCCCTTATTAGCTTAGAATAGCACCCTACAGTGCTTTAAAAGCATATTTAAATGTATGCCTATATTTTTTAAGTTCTATAAATGAGGGGACAAATTGTCATCATCACCTAATCCGAAAACCTAAATGATTTCCTAATTCTTTTCCCATATACTAATACTACTGTTAAATAATATACTGATTTTTATTACATACCACTTCACAAGTATTCACTTTATAAAAGTTCTCCCATGTAATTCTTTCAGGAACCCTATGAGGTATGGTTATGCTCGTGTAACCGGCGAGAAAAGGAGGCTCTGAGAAGTAACAGAGCTTGCTCAAGGTCACACAGGGGTGGATCACTGGGAACCTGAGCCCGTCTCTCAACCACGACCGACCGCTGTGCCATTCCATCCTTCCTGAGTCGCTACAACTCACCTCCCTTATTTCTTGGAGTCTCTCCTGTGACCAAAAATGAACAAAAGTTATAAATCACTAAGGAGGAAAAGAAACTGCCTGGGAGGCTATCGCGCAGGCCGATTTGGGGAGTATTTGGCAAAGGCAGCCTTACCGGTCTAGGGTATTCTTCGTGTCCGCAACCTCACCGGGACAGACACTCACTCAGCACCCGCCCCCGGGCGGCGCCGCAGGCGGCTGCTCCCCCCAGCCCCCCGGCTGCCAATTCCCAGAGGTGGCCGCCGCGCCCCCGCCCCTGTGGGCGCCAGGACCCGGGTGCCAGTCCCACGCCCGGTGGTGATCCTTATCTCCCGGCCGAGCAGGTCCCAAGGCTTCCCAGCTCCGCCGGGAACTTCAGCCCGGGGCAGATGACTGGCTCCAGCAGTCTTCGCTGGAGGGACAGTTAAAAAGCTGGCTAGATCTCCTTCAGGTTGAAGACCCGAACCCACACCAGTCCTCTGACTTCTCTCCCTCGCCTGTGGTTTTCCCTGTGTCCTAAAAAGTTGGTCCCAAAGTTTAAGGGTGAGGGCGTATGTGTATAGGTGCGTGGGACGCGCACAGGGATCCCAGTTGGGGGGCCCGGGGTACCCGCCATCCTCCTCCCCACGGCGGCGGAGACACCATAAGACCCCGCGCCAGAACCCCGCGCCCGCCGCGGGCGCAGAGGAGGAGCACGCCTCGGGGCGGGTCTCAGGGGTTTTAGAGGGAAATGCGGCGGGGGGCGGCGGGGCTGGGTGACCGACAGCTTGGCCAGCCACTGGCAGAAGGCGGTTCGGAGGCTTAGGGCCGGCGTGAGTGCGTGCGTGTGTGCGTGAGTGTGAGCGCGAGGGTGAGTGTATGCGCCTCCCCAACCCCCACCTGTTTGAAATGGTTTTCACACGCCAGAACTAGATTGCCCATGTTTCAAAAGTTGCAAACAGTTGCAGTAGAACACGTGCCCGTCCCCCTACCCGCAAGGGGATTTGCTGAGTTGAGGACACCGAAAGCAAAGAGGGAGGAATTGGAGGGGTGTAGGGAGAAGGGGTAAGTTGGCTTCTCCTGGCCGGTCGGTTTTAGGACCCAACGGGAAGCACGTTGGAATCTCTCCCTTCTGGGAGGAGGGGAGGGGAGGGGTGGGCCGGCCGGCTGGCGGCCGCGGGGCGCATGCGCGCGCGTCTCCTTTTGCCGGCCGCTGCGCTCCGCGGCGCGGAATAGAATGAACTGTAACAAAACAAGCCGAGCCTTTGTATCTGCTTAAAGGGGCCGCGGGCACTTCCCTCCTGTCCCCTCCACCCCCGCCCCACAACCGCGTCTCCAGGGATCCCAGCAACTGGCTGCAAGGGCTTCCCTCACCCTCAGGAAACAGCCCGCCAGCGAGGAGAGGCGAGCCAGGCGGGAGGCAAAGAGGAGACACCGCATTTCTAAAAGGCAAGAAAGAAAGGAAGGAAAAAAATAACCCAAGCGGCGCAGAGTGGACTCTGGTCCGGGAGAGCGCGGTCGGGCGCCGGAACGTGGACCGAGAGGCACCGGAATGCAAACAAAGCTCGCGGGCGCCTGTGCACGGCTCGCGGGGAAGCCCAGAAAGTTTGTTTTATGATGGCTTGAGTGCGCGAGTGTGTGCAGGGGAGCGAGGCTGCCAAGTTTCTCTCTTCTGTTTTGTTATTTGGGGAGAGATGTTTCTCCCATGAACCAGCGGAGGCTCGGGGGCTTGTGCTGTGGGGGGCACCTGTCTCTCATTTAATTATTATTATTTTTTTTGGAGGAGGGGTGTAACTCATCATGTCGAAAGTGATCCAGAAGAAGAACCACTGGACTAGCAGGGTTCACGAATGCACCGTGAAGCGGGGACCGCAGGGCGAGCTGGGGGTGACGGTGCTGGGGGGCGCGGAGAACGGGGAGTTTCCGTATGTCGGAGCGGTGGCTGCGGCCGAGGCGGCGGGGCTTCCCGGCGGCGGCGAGGGCCAGCGGCTGGGCGAGGGGGAGCTGCTTCTGGAGGTGCAGGGGATCCGGGTGTCCGGCTTGCCCCGCTATGACGTGCTGGGAGTCATCGACAGCTGCAAGGAGGCCGTCACCTTCAAGGCCGTCAGACAAGGTAAGACGGGGCGCGCCCCTCCAAAAGGAGGGCGGTCTGTGGGGTGCCCCCCTCACCTCGATTTCCCGCTTTTCTTCTCAGAGCGCAGGGGAGAGAAGTTGAGGCCGTGCGCCCTGTGGCGGTGAAATACACAAAGTTGTGAGGTTGTGGGTTGTTTGCGCACCTGCATTTGGAAGAGGGGACTGTGTTTGCTTAGGGAAGTGGGGAGACGTTTCCCAGGCCTGGTTTGCCAACCTGTTATCTTAGTCACTAAGTGCAGTGTAGCTTTGCTTGCTTCTGGAGGAGAGTCGGGGAACTGAGGCGGGGGCAAGGTGGACGCTCTCCTGGCTCCTTGCGGGTAGGGATGCAGCGGGCGTAGTTGCAGGCGTTCTTTTGCCACTAGCCAGTTTCCAGACCTGGTGAGTGGGTATAGAGAAAAGGGTCTATGGTTTATTGGACCTCCTCCATCAGAAAATCGGCTTCACCCCGCAACCCCTCCAGGTGGGCTGGGGCATGACTGCCTGGCGGTTCCTGAGCCGGTCGCCAGAAGAGCCTGCATTCACCCCTCAGCTAGATGACGCATGTCTCCACCGTGTGGCCCAGCCACAGGCGTGAAGGGGGGAGAGGGGGAGGGAGTGTTTGCTTTTAGCGCAAATCATGTCCCAAGTTTACCCTGCCACTACCACCGCTGTCATCATCGTTATTGATGATAATGATAGCTACTATTCATTGTTAGTTTACTACATCTCGGGCTCTCTATAAAATTCTTTACTTGCGCTGCCTCATTCCGATTCACAACAGTTCTAAGATCGAGTTGTTCTTACAAACCCCATATTACAGATAATGAAACTGGGACTTACATTGGTTAAGTGACTTGCCCAAGGTCACACAGCTACTAAAAGTGAGTGTTTGAGCCCTTGCTGCAGACGCTTAAGCTCTGGAGGAGGAGGAGGAAGGGGGGATGACCCTAAGGGACTGGAGGGGCTGATTCATGGGGAGGGAGTGGAAGCAAATTCCTCCCTCCGAAGTCTGTAGAGGAGAGATGGCCTCTTAAAAGCTGCATTTGATGGCTGCTGGTGGTGGTAGGTCCCTTACATCTCAGCTTGGTGCAGGCAAGGGGCTGTCCCTGTATCTGCCCAGTGGAGAAGAAGACTGGAGTCCTTAAAGGGATCACTCGTGCAACCAAGTGCTGTGATGCAGGTTCTCCTGGATGAAAGCACCAAAGGAGGTGGCAAAGTCGAACGTGGTGAAAAGCTCCCACATGTTTCCATAAGGACAGGCAGCAGCTGGAGGAATGTGTCAAAGGAAAGGGCTGGGCTGGGGCAAGCTGGTCCCCTCTTGGAAACAGGCATGTTCCAGATGAAAGGGAGGAAGCGGGCAGGGGGAATAGTTTGGCCTTTTGGTAGCTTTGGGAGCTGAGTGGCTGACAGCTATAGAAAGCTCTTTTCATTTATGACTTCAGTCTCCACTTGGATAACTCTTCTGAGAAGCCCTCCAGCATCCTGCCAGGATGAACAAATTCTTCCTTCTCTCGGCTCCCTTAATGTGTATCTTGTGGTTTTTCACTTAGTCTGAACTATGAGTTAGGTTTCTGTTTCCTTATTTCCTTTCAAGGTCGTAAGCTCCTTAAAGGTAGAGACTCTGCCTCATTCATTGCATATCTCTCCAAGCTTTGCTTGAGGCCCAAAACCTTGCCTGGCCTGACCATGTGTCCTCATCTGAAACCTGGCTTTCTTGTGGGTATTACATAAGGTAATATGCGGAAAGTGCACCAAACAGTGCTGGTACATAGTAAGTCCTCATTAAAGATTAGCTATTTATGTTTGAATTGAATTTGAGCAGTTATTTCTAAGACTAGCTTTTAATTTCAGGAGCCTGGATTATGAATTCGATGTCAGGAACCTGGATTATGATGACTTAATAGAGCTATAGAGAAAATTCTGTGTCAAGGCATTTGATGGGAGCAGCTGCAGATCTCAGTTGAGGGCCAATTTGGAGAAAGGATGGAGGAAGGGCAGGCAAGGGTACCTGTCCTCTAGTGGGATGTCTAGTGGTGTCTAACAGGTCTGGAATGGGGGCTTGTTTGCAGTGTGCAAGAAGCTGCATGTGGCTGAGCCTCCTCCTTCTACCAGTTATCAAAGAGCCAGGAGGCATCATCCCGGGGTTGCCTCGGCATGGAACTCAGGCAGGGTGGGTGAGATAATCAAATGGGTTTGGAATCAGACACCTCTGGATTCAAAGGAGACTGTAGTGTTTCCAAGTGTTAATTCCCTTCACCTAGTGTGCACAGGGGTGTTCACAGCAGGGGCGAGTGTGTGTGTGTGTGTGTGTATGTATGTATGTGAATCTACTTGCAATGGGATAGAAAAAGGATGCTTGACTGGGAAACTTGAATGGCCCGGAACCCACTACAACGTGAAAGCTGCTATTTCATCTAATAATTACATGGCACAGTTGGATCTACTGACATTTTCATTACCAGTAAAGATGGCCCTAGAAACCATTTCACTAATCTTCTGTTCCTTCTTTCATGTTGAGAATATGGCTTAAATTACATGACAGAATTGCTTTTACTGTGTCTTTGTTAGTGTGTCTTTCTTAATCATATAAGGTAGGCTCATACGTTATATATATGGTAAAGAAAAATGTTACTTTTGTGTTGTTTGCACCCCAAGTTAGCCACTCCCAGGGACACAGGTCACTCTGGGTACTGTCTGTATGGAAATGTCGCGATCTTCTTGTGGGAGAAGGTTCTGCTGTTTCTATTTCATGGCAGTTCTCTGGAAAGATGCATAGACCAAAATAGTCTGTAGCAAATGGTATTATATGAAGCAGGACTGGATTGTGAAGGAATCAAAGTAAATGGATCTACCAGGTTGGACTTAGTTCATTTTAAATGGAGAAGACAGTCTTTTGTTACAAAATGCCTTAACAAATTTATAGAGATATGTTTTACATATGTCATTGTATATGCATATTAAGGTATTGTTTACCTATAGTAAAATGCACAGATCTTAAGTATATAATTTGATAATTTTTGACAAATCATGCTCATGTTATCATCACTCAAATCAAGACACAGAACATTTTTCATCACTCTAGAAATTTCTCTCATGTTCCTGTCCAGTTAATTCCCCCCACCCCCTGCAGAGAAAAAGCCTGTTTCATTTCTCTTACCATACTAATAGGTTAGTTTTTTTTTTTTTTCCTTTAGAGATGGGGTCTCAGTATGTTGCCCAGGCTGGAGTGCAGTGGTACAATCATAGCTCATTGCAGTCTTAAACTCCTGGCCTCAAGCAATCCTCCTGCCTCAGACCATAGATTAGTTTTGTCTTAAACTTTATAAAAATGAAATAATGCAGTATGTACTCTTTTGTATCTGGCTTTTTTCACTCTACAAAGTATTTTGGAGATTTCACATTACTGTGTGTATAATTCATTTGGTTCTTTTTTATTGTTCAGTAGTATTACATCGTATACACATACCAGTTTGTCCTTTTGCTTGTTGGTGAACATTTGAACTGTTTGCCATTTTGGGTTATTATGAATAAAGCTGCTATAAATGTTTCAGTTGCTTCACTTCTTTGCCAATCTTTGATTTTGTCTGTCTTTTGAATTTTAGCCATTCTGGTTATGTGGGGGCAAAATGTAAGTAAGAAAACTTTGATACAGGGTGTAGCTAGTATATATTAAGCTCTTGCCTTAGAATATGCCAGGTGCTTGGCTAAGCTAATGCTTTATGGGAATTCTTGTTTTCAGTCCTGGCAACTGGACTCAGATGTCAGAAGCTGAGGTTCAGAGAGTTTGGGTAACTTTTCCAAGGGCCATACCACAAGTGGCAGAAGTAGAGCTGGAACTCAGCTGTATCTGATTCCAAAGCCCATGCTCCTAATTCCTGGGACAGTGCGTCTCAAAGTAGGGTCTCCAGACCAGTTGCATCACCTGGGAACTGGTTAGAAATGCGAATCCTCAGGCCTCACCTTAGCCCTACTCATTCAGAAAGTTTGGGGGGTGGCACCCATGGGCTGTTTCAACAAGTCCTCAGGTGATTCTGATGCTTGCTCAGTTTTGAGAACCATTGCCGTGGGGTATAGACTGAACCGGAGAAGATGACAGCAAATGAAGCAGGTGAACTGGGTTCTAGAACAAGCTCTGCCAGCTAGTGCTGTCATCTCTGGCAAGTCACCCTCTTCGAGCCTAAATTTCTTCATGCCCAAAATAAGTGGGCGTGCCTCTTCAGGTCCTTTGCACTTATGAAATGCTGTGCTTCCATGAATAACGCAGACCCCAAAGGTTTAAAATGGCGTGATTGTAGTTTCCCAAACTGGTATATTATAGGTCATGCTTACATATTTTTGTAGGTGAATTTTGTGGTTTTTAAATTACCCAGGAACTGAAACTGTCCTTCCACTTTTTTCTTTTTGGCAGAATGGAGATAATAAATAAGACACAATTTTTAAAGAAAACCACTGCCAGACCCTTCCCCTCACTGTAATGAGAGAATTGTGACCACGTACAGTTGAATATAGTTCTTTGTTCAGTTTTTTGTTTTGTTTTGACGTTGTGTGTTTGTTTTGACCAATTGGGATACATGACAGCAGGGCTGTAACAAAATAGTTCTGTTCTCATTTTAAAACAGAGTGCCTTGTCTTATTTCTTGGTTTCCCACGGATCTCTGGGCTTGCTTCCTCTTTCCCCTGTAGACGGTCACAAGATTGACTACTTTCCTTAGTGTTTCCTCAGAGAGACCTTCATTGAGTGCCTCAGTGACCCCCTGGTGTGCTGCTAAATGCTTAACGCCTAGCTCTGGGAGGGGGCAGACCCTCCTTTGTAACATGGCTTGGGAAGAGATGCATATAATTGGTTCTCCTAAGCCAGTATGAGCTGGCCCCAGCACACCACTGACCCACATATAAGATAGCTCCCTGAGTCAGTGCCATCTCCTCACCCTGTTTTATGCCTTCATAGTCTCAACATGATCTCATATTATCTTGTTTCTTCTTTATTGTCTATCTCCCCTCCCACTAGACTGGAAGTTCCATGAAAACAACAAGCTCATCTCTTTTGTTCACCCCTCTATTTCCCAGTGTCTAAAATAACACCCAGCCAATAATAGGTGCTCTCTGAAATTTGCTGGCTGCGTGAATGAATTTTCCATTGTTTCGGAAGATGAGTGCAGTGAGGCCACCTGCAATGTCTTTCCTTTCTTTTTCTTCCTGTTCGCCTTTTACTACTTCTTACGTGTTCACTTTCTCATCACCAGCTCTTCCAATTAGCTAACTCCCCTTGCCTAATAATTTATGCTGGGCTATACAGGAATGACAAGGATTAATGAATTCAAGTATTTCTGACTGTTGGCTCGAGCTGCAGTTTAACAAATGATTCTCTAAATGTGAAATTTCAGATGTTCAGTAGGCAGGATGATGAGGGGTATTTCTGTTTTCTGTTGATGTGGGACCTGCTTTGTGTCAACATCTCTAAGAATGACACTTTACCTCTGTTTTCTTACAACATTGTCCTTGTGTACCGTCTTTTCAGCCAACAGCAAATCAGATCTTTGCTGCAGAAAACAGTCTGATTTTAGCCTTCGCTCTCTTAAATTGTGCTTTGTGTTTATATGTCTTTTTTTTTTTTTAAAGTAAACTTCCAAAAATCAATCTGTTTTTGTTCTTGGTGCCAAAAGACCACTCTCAGAGGGATATTTTTAGGCTACGCTGTGGAACACGCCACAGCTTTTACAAAAAATAATGCAGGATAGACGTTCCAATTTGTCCATCGTTTCCAGTGGCCACCCTTTGCCATTGGCTGTGTTATTTAAAAATAGATTAACTTGACCTTCTGAGGTGATGGCATACAGCTGGCTCACTGCATTTGTTGGCATTCATTACCCAGCTAGTTTTGGATGGCAGGATTGATGATATCCACCAAGGGGAATTACGTGGTTTATAAGAGAAAACATTCTGACATCTCCTTACCACAAGGGTTTACATGAAGGATGTTGCTTTATAAACGATGGTTATTTAATGCAAAACATCACTCTCTGATGTTAGTGGTCCTTTCCTTGAGTTTGTATATACGTGTAACAGGATATACTGATTTTGTATACACTGAGAATAAAGGCTGTCAAATTCATTAAGGGCTGACATTCACGTCCTAAAAAAGTAGGTTACTGCATGCCTGCCTGTCTTTATGTAGCTCATGTGTGAGATCTATAACCTTGAAAAAAATCTGTGGTAAACACTGATGCTTTGCTATGCTGCACCTCTATGGATGTTGGCATCGATGTAGTATTTCTTGTGAATTCATTTTGTTGTTTCCACAGCTGAACTCCATGGATGTCAATGACGGCCTGTCGTTTTGACTCTGCTTTATAGTAAAGTGTCCTATGGAGCGTCCAATGTGCTCTGCATGTCAACTTTTCTGAAGGCATGTAGCAAAATTAGAAAATGTAATTTGAACAGTGTCCTTTATGATTAAATATTATCAATTATAAATAAGTATAAATATTATATTAATAGTAATCTTCTCTTTTTATAGCTCAGTAATTAAGTAATGGAATAATCCATTATTTATAATCATTTCTATGGTCCCTATCTCAAGGCCCCCCGTGATCTGGCCTGTGACATTACTTCTTTCTCCCTGGCCATGGCTTGCTAGTCCCCACCTAACACCTGATAGGCTTGCTTTCTCGTGAACTTCAAGTCTTTCTCAGAAGTTGCCTTCCCGGTGGGGCCTCTTCTGACCACATTATTGAAAACCATAACTCCACTGCCACTTGTCATTCCCTGTTGTCCTTCTCTGCCTTATTTTACTCCGTAGCGTGTGGATCATGTCACAATAAGTAAGTTCCTTATTTTGTTTCTCCCTTTAGAACATAAACTCTGAGAGGGCAGGGATGTTGTCCTTTTCCTCCACTGTATCCTCAGTACCAAGAACATGCCTGGTATGTAGTAGCTGCTCAAGTATTTGTTAAATGTCCACTGTCAAATTTAGAACTAGAATAAATCTCTCCTGAGCTCAGTTCCCTCTGAAAATTCTGATATATGGAAGTCTCTAAAAATTTAGGTGATTTGTGATGGATCATGTTAGACTTGGTAAGAGTTTAACATTTTCAGTCTGTGGCTGGGGCTAAATAGAGCTTGGCTGATTGATCTAGGAATATTCTTGAAGACAGTGAGCATTGCTGGCCTGCTCCAACTGGTCTTAGTATTACAGGTTTGCAAGTAAGAACACTTGGGTCTCCTGTCAAGAAGAGGAGGGAAGAATCCATCGGTGTCTCCTTGGAGTCAGAGATAAGGTCACATTTAACTCAGGTGTCCAATTTTAGTTCCCTGCATGGAAGAGGTCCTTGACTTTAAGAGTAATTGAGTGTCTTGATTTCAAGGGTTACTTGGATTTGGGATGTGGCAGTAACAAGGGTTACCATGTGGTTGATCCAAACAGGAGAGATGAGGCTACTGGAGTCACCATGAGCACCTTGCTGAGTTAGGAATAGGTCTGTGCATAGCATCCCTTACCTAGCCAAGTCACTGATGTCAGTCCACTTTCAATCCTGTCTGCCCCCCACCAACGTCCTTGTCTCTTAGGTTGAATCTCTAGCTGCAGACTCCAGATACGGATTTGAATGCAAGTGGCTTATTTGGGAGGTGCTCCCAGGAAGCACTGGTGGGGGAAGGGAGAACTGAGACCTGGAGTCAAAGAGGCCAACAGAGGTGCTTAAGAGAGC
Source organism: Daubentonia madagascariensis (assembly GCA_023783475.1). Lineage (NCBI taxonomy): Eukaryota > Metazoa > Chordata > Mammalia > Primates > Daubentoniidae > Daubentonia > Daubentonia madagascariensis. The sequence continues at coordinate 40,054,009 of JAKFHU010001953.1, read as the reverse complement.
AGGTCACCACTGTGGGGGAGAAATCCCAGGCTTAAGGCAGCCCCATGCTGAGTGTGTCAGGGAACTTTGCAAACTCATCCTCAACAAGTGACGAGTTTGTCGTGCTTTGGTAGACTTTTGCTGTTACCATCGACCAGTGTCTAGAAGAGTCAGTAGTAATAGATTCACCTTGGGCTAAGGTATCAACCCCATCATTATTGCAGACGGAGGCATTTGTGTGTGCTTTTAATGGGCCATGGTTATGTTTCCCACAATAAGGCTAATCTTTTAGTCTGTTATGAGACAAGACTTGAAGCTCTCTTTATGGACAGTGGCATAATGATGCAATTAGAAGGCCATTATGCCCTGATTATAAGCCGTGTTTCAAAATTATTGCTATATACAGTGTTAACAGGACTGTAATGCTACTTATAAAATAATCCACAAATATCAAATTATCGATGTGTCATAGATTCAGATTTTGGACCCAGGCTATCTCAGGTTAGAAGGCAGGCTTTTCCTTTACTACCCAGGCTGGGTGACCTGGGGCAAAATACTTCACCTCTTTGAGCCAGGTTTTCTCCCTCTGAAAATGGTGATAATAATGATACTTTCTAGGATTGATGGAGGAATAGAATGAGGAGATTTAAGTAAACCACATGGTGCAGGGCCTGGCACATAGTGAGTGCTCAGTAAACGCTGGCTTCTGTTATTGTTTGAATATTCCCCATTTGAAAGCACATGGGAGAGAAGAAAGAATCTCTTGAGAGATGGAGATTGTGGTACATAGTTCTCTGGAGAGCCTTTCAAGTCTAGGGAAAAAAACTCGTTTTTTTGCATGATTCAGATGCTGTCTTTTTGAAAGGCTGATACTGGATTAGTTCAGACAAGTTGGAAGGAAGCCTTGGGACCTCACAGTGCGTTGGTGGAGGTCTGAGCTGCCTGATGTTCTCCCACGTTGTCACTGGTGATGGATTGATTCTAATGACTGTCCTTAGGTCCCAGATTATGGTAAAGTGTGGAGAGAGGGCAAGTTCTTGGGTGACCCAGGCAGGTCATTACCAGCAACGATGATGCTTGAGAATGTGACTCTGTGGTCCTTTGATCTTCCTGGTGCCATGTGTGGGCTCCCACATCAGGAATGGCTGGGGAAGCAGTGAGGCTTAGAGGATATAAGGGTTTAGAGTCAGACCGCCTAGGTTCAAATCCAGACTCTACCACTTCCCAGCTGAGAGACCATGGGCAGGTTAACCTCCCATAGCATCAATCTCCCTGTTGAAAATGGGAATTATACCTACGCCATAGGGTGATTGTGAGGATTAAATGAGATAATGTATGTAAAACATGTAGTACTCTACTTGGCTTGTAATTAGTGGTCACTGAAATACCTACATTATTATTTTTTTTTTTATTCTTTTTTTTTTTTAATTTATTTTTTTAATTTCAGAATATCATGGGGGTACAATACTTTGGCCATACACATTGCCCCTGTTCTGCCCGTGTCAGAGCCACAATCGTGGTCATCTCCCAAACTGTGCTCCCCACATCCATTCAGTGAGAGTTTTTCCCATCCCTGAAATACCTACATTATAGCAGGTGTAGTATTTCAGGTGAGAAATAGAGACACGTCAGTGAGTTTCTAAATCAGTGTTTTTTAGCTGGGGACATTTTTGGTTGTCGCAATTAAGGATGTGGGATGCTACTGGCATCTAGTGAGTAGAGGCCACAGATGCTGCTGAACAAACATCCCACAAAGCAAAGACAGCCGCACAACAGAGAATTGTCCAGCACACGATGTCAGTAAGGCTGACGCTGACAAAGCCTGTTCTAAAGGCATGACTTCATGGTTGAGACTGGGAATCTGAATTAGGGGTGGTATACTAATAATCATAACTGTTATTTATGCATCTTCTGACATGTCACTGAAACTCAAGTTTTGCCTGGGTAGATGATCTTATTCTCATTTTAGCCATGAGAAAATTAACTTGAGAGGTCAGGTTATTCATCTTGTCACCCATACTGTTGACACAGGTGAGAGTTGAACTCAGATCTGCCTGGTTCCAAAAATCTTACCCTAGATTTCCATGTTAGAAGTGTCTTGACTCCATAACCTGGAACCCCATGCCCTTATACTGTGGGTATCAATGTGGATGCATCTGTTTTAGGTTGGACTTACTGCTGCCAGAGACGGCACAACGTACCTGGTGACCCCACTGAAGATAGTCCTAGAAATAAAAAATGGATTCCCAAAGTGTTTTCCAGCCAGAAAACAGTGTGCTACTACATATTTTCAAGCAATTCTGCTTAATTGCTGCAATGTTCTGTTCTCTCTGATCTACCTCACCAGCAGTGTTGATTCCTTCCTCCTCTGTCTCTCTATTTTGTATGTACATCATTATTTCAAGAGTCACAATAGTGCCTTGTAATTGTAGATTTGCCCGACTATCTCCCATACTGGATTATGTGTTTCTTGAAGGCAGCATACTTGCTTTATAGATCTTTGTAATCTCTACCCTCTGTAGGTGCTCAGGAATATCTGTTGAATTGAATTCTTTTTGAGGGTAACGAGTAGGCATAATTTAAAAAAAAAAAATTTTTTTGCCTAAGATCTTGTTGGCTAGAAAATCTGCGTCTTATTTTTAAGGCATATTAAATATACTTAGCCATATGTCTTACTTTCCTGTGATGATTTAAGATGGTTGTCTGCCAGTTGTTGTAGCATTTTGAACTATAGAAAAAATATTGAATTAATTGTGTCGAAGGTCTTAGAGGGCCTTTATTCTGGCCAGATGTTTGCAGTGATTGAGCCTATTGCTTGTGTAATGTGGCCACGGAAAGTACCACCTTGGTCTGATTTAAATAGAGTCAGTATCTTACCACCTGGATTCTTGGCCAAGCAGTTAGAATTTACATCTGATAGGGAGAGCATGTTCATTTCCTCCTCCAGCTATCAGCCTGTTTAAGTCTGTGTGACTTGGTTAAGAATTCAAAACTCAAGATCAAGTTGTTAAAAAATAACTTTCTCTGGTGTTGGAGGTTTTTTTTTTTTTTTTTTTTTTTATAAAAAGCACAGGCATCTAGATTTTGGTTTCTAATCTTTTAAAAATTTAACCAGTATTGTGACCTTGTTTGACTACCAATCACTATCTAAAGTTGATCTGTGCTTCCACAGCTCATATGTTTTCCTGGTGAAATTAAAAATTTGTTTTCCTCATTTAAACAATGTTTGGCATTAGACTTACATTCAAAAATATATATGTATATATACAATACAGAAAGATGTTAATACAGAAGGAAAATATGTCCACATTGACCATAATCCCACCCCAGAGAAATACATGTGTTAACACTGTATTTTTATCCAGACATACATATATGTATACACACACACACATATACACACAGCATATATATATATATATATATGTAGAAGGGGGTGGTCTTCTTCTTATGAAAATAGGACTGTACAGTACATGCTGTTTTGGTGGGATTTTTCTTTGTGCTAACAGTATATCATGGACTTTCTTTGTATACTACATATAGATCAAATTTACTATTTCAGTGCCTGCAAAACCTATTTTTGGTTGCTTCATAATATATCAAGCCATGCTTTGAGGATGAACATTTAGATTGTTTTTAGTTGTTCCCTATTTTATACAACATATTGATGAATATCCTCATATATACATTTTAGTGAACATCTTCAAATATTTTTCTTCAAATAGATGTCTAGAAGTAAAGCTGTTGGCTCACATGAATTATATCTTTTTAAGACTTTAATATCCACCATCGTGTTACCCTCCAGAGAATATATCAACTTTTACGTATCCTTGCCGCATGTATGTGAGAGTCCTGTAGTTCTTCACTTACCTCACTTGTAAAGATAATGCCTTATACAGGCATTGTTTATTCATAGCAGTCATCACAAACTCAAATACTGAGTAGGTATTTTAAAGGACAATAGGGAATGGTGGGGACTGGGATGAACTAGAAGGGTTTATCTTGCTCAAAGGGAAAAGTTGCCATTCTTCTTTGGCCTCTTGCTGTCCAGTAGAAACACTGGCTTGGCGTTGCTAGATCTTTCAAGTTTTCAAGAGAATCCAGAAGCTTGGATTTTTTTTTTTTTAAATGAACTTTGTCAATTTTAAAATGTTGGTTCAAAGTTCTTTCAAAAATATGGGTGAACCAAACAAAACACATCTGGGAGCCATATCTGGTCCCCAGGTGACAAGCTTGCAACCTCTTGTTTATGTATTTGTCTCTCACTCAGTGTCTCTCACTCTTCATCTTTTCAAGAGCAGCAATTGCATTACTCATGTCTGTATTCTCAGGGCCGGGGATAGTGACCAGCTCACAAAAAGGGTCAAGAAATATGTGTTGAAATGAGTAATACATTCTGGAAGTAGTTTAGTTTGGCACTGTAGTCCTTGTAGGTTTATTAGAGGCCCAGCTGGTGACAGCTCCCCAATTCTAGTTATGAAGAGCTGGAGAGAGAGTATATTTTGACAGCTGATCATAATTGGAATATTTTGTCTCAGGGCCCCAGCCTGCCGAGTCTTAGAACTGGGTGCAAAATCACATCTTAAAATTGATGTTCATATGGATATGAATTCCCAGTATAGGAATACAATCTAGTCTCTGCTCTGAAGTGATTTTATTGTGAAATATGTGGCCTTACAAATAAAAGAATGAATGAATTTTACATATACCACTTAGGGAAGTTCTAAACATGGCAGGAAAGTGCCTAATAACACAACTTGTTTGGACACTCTACAGATAAATCAGAACCCTAACCTTAACTCCAAGAGTGGATGCTGTCAGAATATGATTAACCTCTAAGACGAGTAGGCATCTGTCCTTTGATGCCAACGTTACATGGTAGAATTTTGTTTTTTGAAAACCAGTGCAGCCCTTCTTGCTTTCCTGCCTGCATAATGGATTGTTCTGCATTGCATGATGCATGCCAGGCACCAGGTTTGCTGCACTAGGATGAGAAAAGGGACTCAGGTAATTCAGGTTAGAAGTTTAGTCAATGCAATTTTTCTATCAAGGAGCCAAGCAAGGAAGAGCCTTCATAAAATTAAAACTATAAAGTTGTCAACAAAAGCCCAACATGGAGTTAAAATTTTGCTAGGTTTGTATTTGGATTGTGTGTCTCTTCTCTCCTTCTCCAGTCCCCTTTCCCCTCCATTCCCATATCCGAATGGAATATTCCAATAGGCTGTCTAGGAATTCAAATTTTAGATAGAATATTCTATACATAATCCAGACTTCAGATGTGAGACAAAACTAAGGAGAATTTTCAAGTTTAGATTACTGTATGCCCTGATCTACTTCTTTCATTATGATAACGACTTTTGGGGCCCCTGGAAGCTCCCCAGCTTGGCATTAAATTTGGCTTCTGTCTGCTGCTATAAAATGCTCAATGATAAGATGTAGCACAAAAAGCTTACGTCCCATAGTGTTTTAGGCTGGGCGATCCCTGATAATATTTCTGTGCTTTGGTCTTTGTTAAAGAGAGCAGTCTAGCCATGCTATAGTGCAGACCCACAGTTAAGCACCTCCACAGTGTATATGAAAACTTTTAAATTTCAGCTAAGATGAGCAGAGCTCCCTAGCTGACCCTGAGTGAACCCTGGGTGCATGCGTAATAAATGCTTATTGCTGTATACCACTGACGTTTCATGATTGTTTATTATACAGCATTATAATGGCAATAGGTAACTGAGACAGTGGGATTCCGTGTGTAAATTGCTGACACTTGGCCAAAAGCTAGGTCAATGTGGGACTTTAAATCTTGAGTTTATGCAAAGATGGAAAAAAAATCAGTAATCATTCATTCCAACTGGACATCAGATGCAACTGTTGTTTCTGATACCTGCATCCAAGGATATGCTCTGGCTTTTGCCCATTTGAACCTACGAGCCAGATTTGTTGTTCCAATAAATTTATTTTTCTTTTTAAATTTTAAAAAAGAAAATATTGAAAGCACAGAATGTTATCTCAATATTGATATATTATACCCATATCATTATGTACAAGAGAAAAGTCAGGGAAATAGGATGCCCAGCAAAGGAAAAATTCATGTAGCTGTTGCCTATTTATGTGTCTGTAACTCTGTGGGAAAATACTGCCATACGGAAGAAAGGCCCTGGCTTTCTTAAGCAATGTGAATCTGTTTCTGTGACATTTTAGCTAAAAATGTAAGCTCAAGCTATTCTCTGTGAAATAAATTATCTCAAAGAAAGGTAATAGTGAGAAGAAGCCATTAATGGGAATATGATAGCTGGTTGTTATTATTGGAGGCTTTTTTGGTGGAAGGCCTATCCATGGGGCTTAATAAAACATGGTGAGTCACCCTGTTGCCTGAATTCCGGAGGGAAGAGACATTTGGGAAAAGGCTGCAGGGGAAATTTCTGGTCCTGTGCACCTATTACCAGGCACTTGTATTTACCTGATGGCTGCTAACAGATTGCAGGCAGGGCTGCTTGAAGAAAATGATCAGCTTTGGAAACAGTGGCCCACAAATTGGATTTGGGTGGCTGGAAAGTACATCAGAATCACCTGGGAGAGTTTTCAAGTTATGGTTGCCTGGGGGTGGCTTCATTAGTGATTCTGACTGATTCCCTGCTCAGCGCAGTCCTGATGCCCCAACTCCAAAGAATGGTTCTCAAATAGCCACTGAGTTGGAACCAGCCAGGGTGTTTCTTAAACATGTGGGTCACTAGACCCCAGCCCAGACCTATAGGATCAGGATCCTAGGGATGGGCCCTGTGAATCCACTGTGTTTAAAGAAGGTCTGGCTGATTGTGGGAAGTGCAAAGTTTGAGGGTCCAGGCTCTCAAATCCTGGCCTTTTCAATTCCAGTTACCTAATAAATGATAGAAACAGACCCTACTATACACTTGAATGAACACTGATTAGGGGAGGTGATCAAGGATAGAAAGACAAGTTGAGTTATTTGAGCTGCTAGTTCTTATAGGGAGCAAATGGTGGGTGTATGCGTGTGTGTATGTGGAAGGTCATTTTCGTGCTTCATAGTCCTAGCATTGGTCTGGTAATTTAGAGGGACCTTTTCCTTGGTACCACGCTTGTCTTTTTAAAACAGAAAGGGGACTCTGGAGGAAAAGACAGCACTGACTGATAAAACTTTCTGTGATGATGGAATATTCTTTATGCTGTGCAATATTTTATCTGCTATCCACATGTGGAGGTTATGCCCTTGAAATGTGGCTATTGTGGCTGAGGAACTGAATTTTAAATTTTATTTATATATAATTAATTGAAATTTAAATCTAGATAGCCACGTGTGGCTAGCATCTACCATATTGAAAGGTACAGAAGACAATGCCACTACAAATAGTGAGGATAGTCACAGATCTTTGATGTCACATCCAGCTGCTTCAGGACAAGGTTAGAGTGACACTTTGGATTGATGCTTCTTAAATTTGGAAGCTTGGGATAGATGGTGTTTTGGTGTCTTGTTGGCCTTTTTCTTGGCATTTACTGACGACAGTTTTCTTAAAGAAGCTCAGCATATGGCAGTGTGCTGATTCTCCCAAATGAAGTAGTTTGTATGGAGCAGTTATGCTCTGTGGGGCTAGGGATGGTGTTTCTCTCCTGTTGACTGCTCTCTATCCAACACCCAATATAATGGATGGTTGAAAAACCATTTCAACCGGAGAATTTTATGCAGGGAGGGAGACTGAGTTAGCCTGAGGTCATATAGTGAAACTATTGTGTCACTTGATGCTTTTGATTACAATTAATTAAAAAACCTCAATTAAAATGGTTTAAACCACAAAGGGGATTAAGGGATGCATGTAACTAAAAATTTCAGAACAATGGAGCTTCAGGTAGGGTTTTATCAGGGTATGGGTCCACTTTCTCTGTGATTTGCTTCAGAGCTGCCAGTAACCCATAGGCACTACTAAGGGTGCACATACTACATATTTGTAATGGATAGCCTTGATTCTGTCAGTGCTGCTCTCTTCTCTGTCCTTCCCTGGGCCTCCAGCTGGCTTTTCTTACTTGCAGATGGGTAACCATGACAAAGGGGGTGACATGCCTTCTTATTCACAGCCAGGGAGAAAAAGGCCCAGAGGAATGTCACCTGCTGTGTGCCTGAGAGGCTTAGTTCTGCAATTCCTAAACCAATCGTTGAGGCTTATGCAAATCAGTGCCTACTTACAGTGGGAGGGTGGGGTCAGTCCTCATCTGGGCCATGTGACTGTTGCAAGGGGCGGGGGACATGGTTCCCTAAGGAACAGATAGGTGCTGTTAAGGGAGAAGCCATGGAATAGATGTTGGGTCTAGTAGCCCACTGAGTCCCACTTCTGACACCTACCTCCCACGTGATGGTGGATTTAGAGGGGGTCAAATTGGAAGATGCCATCGGAAATGCAGTTGTAACTGAGTATAGATGAGGCAAGAGCAGACTCCTTGGATATGAGTTTTAACCTGAGGGGTTAAAAAATCATAACAGCTCTCATTTATTGACCCTTTGTTACCTTAGCCCTTGTCAGACTCTTTATAGACATTATCTTATTTTTCTTCACAACTTTTCACGAAGATGTTATTTTACCCATTTTAGTGATGAAGAAACTGAGTCTTAAGAGAGGTTAAGTAATTTGCTTCAACTCAACGGCTAGTAAATTGCAATTCTAATCTGGTTCTAACTCCAGAGTCTGTGCTGTTAAATAGTATTCAAGACCAGTGGCTCTCAACTGGCGGTGATTTTGCATACCCAGGGAACATTTGGCAATGTCTGAAGACAGTTTTGGTTGTTACAGCTGGGAAGTGCTACTGGCATATGGTGGGTAGAGGCCAGGGGTGCTGCTAAACATGCTACAATGCACTGGACAGCCCCCCACAACAAAGAATTATCTGGCCCCAAATGCCAGTAGCACTAAATTGGGAGACCCTACTCTCGAGTTCTCCTAGAATGCCCCTGCAAGTCACTCACCGTCTCATCAGCCCACTTTGTTTTCTTCTTAGTTTTCATCACCATTTGAAGTTAGCCTCCCTGTTAATTATCTGATCCACGAGAGTGTAATTGCTTGAAGGCAGGATCCTCATCCATACATCCTACTCTTCTTACGACTAGGCAGTGCCTAGGACCTGGCAGGTGAGCAGCATGATGTTTGTGGAATGAATGAACGAACCAACCACAATGGCTGCCTTATCGGGGTGGGTAGGTGCTTTCAGATGTGGCGATGGCTCAGGGAAGGTATGAGAAAGGGAAGAGTGAGAGGTGATCATACAACAAGTTCTCATTCTGCTGGCAAAGCTCGAGAAGCAATGACTTGAAAGAGCAGAATGGGAGGTGTAACCGGGACCAGCCCATATTGTGCTGAGTTGGGTGAGACTGGGCTCAGGTGGCTGATGAAGACCCTGAGCACTGAGAGTGCAGGGGCATGCATAGAGGGTCACCAGCCCATTAGTGGCCACCAAAGGCTGTAGCAGGTCCATCTGGAACCTAGGCCACGAGGGGCAGTGATCCATATGAGGCAAGATAGCTCAATGATTACGGTGAGCTGCTCTGGTTTCAGTTCCAGCACCACCCCTCACCAGCTGTGTGACCTTGAGCACTTTGCTTAATCTCTCTGTGCCTCAGTTTCTTCCTCTATAAAAAGAGATAATAATAGTGACCCTTTCTGTGCCTGGCTGGAGGCCGCGTGGCTCAGCACTTAATAGTTTTGGAATCACAGGGTTTCAGTCCTGGCTCTTAATAGCCTGGTTGGAAGGTGGAGAGGAGGATGTCACCTTTAGGGGGTGAGAGCATGGCCAAAGGCTGATAACCAGCCATACAAATCTTTGGAGGAAAATCATCTGTTTTTACCCTGGTGGTAGCAGAAAGTTAAAAATGAAAAATATGCAGGGGCTGCTCATGTATGTGTGTGTTTGGGGGGGTAGGTGGTGAAGGTATTTTGTTCCAGGCTTGTAAAAGAAAACAACATTAAATGTGCATGTGCAGACCACCCCCCACCCCCAAAGTGTCCTACCTTATCTTTGTCTCATGGTTGTGTGTGTGTATATATGTGAAGCACAACCAGCAATAATTATGGACCCCATCTCTGGCCAAGATCAAAGGAGAAAAAATAAATGAATCTAGGATAAAGCAATTTACAGATATTAACTCTCAAAAAAGAGTAAAGATGTTCGCTTTTTCTTCTCAGCATTCTTGCTTGACTACTCTAATGGCTTTCTCTTCCTCATTCGTGTTTGCCAAACAGTGTTTCTTTCCAAAGTTGGAAAGCCTTCCAGCTCTCACCTGCCCACCTTGTCCTGTCACCTGCCTGTTGGGCTCCATGTGTGAGAGTGAAAGCTGAGGAGAGAGGAGCCATACGGATGATGACAACAATAGCAGAGCTTGATTTAGTACCTCCCAGCTCAGGCTGTGCTCTGAGGGCCGCACGTGCACAATCCTTGATCCTCAGCGCGAGCTGTCAAGTGTGTGTACCATCTTCCCCAGTTGAGAGGTCAGAACGCTAAGCCTTGAGAAGTTGTTACATGACCGAGGTTTCCCAGCTAAGTAAGTGACAGCCGTGGGTTTCTCCCAGCTTGGAAATCCTCCAAGGGTTCACCGGGATGCTGCATTATTACCGGGTGGCAGGTGGCAGGTGGCAGGATCCCCTTAAGGCTGTGATGCACCATTGTGTCCATTCAGGGCAGGTGACCTCCTGGAGTTTGGTCAGAGGAAAGCTGGGGCCTGGTGCCCTTCCTTGCACTCCAGCAAGCTGCCGTCCTTGCACCCTCCATCGGGAGGGAGGTGTCTGTGCCTCGGCAGTGGTTTCGTGGCGAGCCTCGCTCACTGATTGCAGCACAGAGCTTCTCTGTTTCTCCATATGTGGCCGCGCCCTGCGCGTGTCTAGACACAGGTGCTTGCATCTTCCAGCATTGGCTAGCACCCACTTTCTCCTCAGGGTTCCAGGTAATGGAACTTGTGCTTCGTGAACATAGCAAGGTTCTATTCAACATTTTTTTTAATGTGGCAAAATATACATAACATAGAATTGACCATTTTAACCATTTTAAGTGTACAGTTCAGTGGCATTAAGTAAACTCACATTATTGTGCAGTCATCACCACCATCCATCTCCAGAATGTTTTCATCATCCCCAACTGTCCCCGTTAAGCACTCCCCATTCCCCTTTCCTCCCAGCCCCTGGTAACCTCTATGAAGCTTCTGTCTCTGTGACTTCTACTACTCTAGGTAGCTCATATAAGTGGAATCATACAGTATTTGTCCTTTTGTACCTGGCTTATCTCGCTTGGCATAATGTCCTCAAGGTTCATCCATGTTGCAGCATGTGTCAGAATTTCCTTCCTTCTTAAGGCTGAATAATATTCCATTGTGTGTATAGACCACATTTTGTTCATCCATTCATCTGTCCATGGCCATCGGGTGGCTTCCACCTTTTTTTATTTGACTTTTGTCCTCCCACTGCCCTCAGAAGCAGATGTAGTCAGATTTTCTTGATGTCTTGGCCTCCTTCCTTCTGCCTTTCTTTTCTCAGCTTTGCCTGGCTTTCCCAGATCTCTTGGGAGCACTGCTTACCTAATGTCTCCAGCTCTGGAGTGGGGGAACGTATTGCCAGGGTAGAGCTTTGCCAGCAACATTTCCTTGTTGCTTCTTTGCAAAGGGTGTACATATGGGTCATCTGGTCTTCAGTCCTACCATTCGACATTTCTGCCTTTCTGGGGTGGAGGTTATATGCTCAGTAGTTAGGTGCACAGGATTTGGATTTCATATAGTCCAGGTTCAAATCTGGTCCCAGTGCTTCTTCACCATGTGACCTTGGGTACATGACTTTATTTCTGTGAAGCGGTAGGGATAAGAACACATACCTGTATCATTGCTACAAGGATTAAATGAAATGATGCCACGAACTCTCAGCATGGAACATAGAGCAAAGGCAACCCTGAATAACTGATAGTTATTATCATATTAAGTTTGTCAGTTTTCCTCCTTTGAATCTGATAACTTGATTTTAGGTTTGTGAAGGCGCTGAATTGACTACGTAATTGACTCAAAACACTTCTGTTTAACACTCTGGGTTTTTTTCTTCTTCCCTGGCACTGCCACCTCCTCTCAGATTTTATGGAGCTGAATTTGTTGGACCAAATTATGTGGAGCATATTTGGTAGAAACACGTTCTAAGTATACTGTCTTTATGTCTTCATGTTATTTCCCTTAGATCTCTTGAAGTCTGAATTTAGTCACCACTCTCTGTAGGAAGCTGCAAATGATTATAGAGCAATTAAATGATCCCTGAATCTTTAGTATTCTAGAATGATTGATGTAAAGATAGGATAGAGAATGCATGTAGACATTTTCCAGTAAACTTTATGTCAGGGTAGTTGCCTGTCTTGGTCAGTTTTTCTTTCTATTGATTGTTCCAGCTGTGAATGAGATAAAAATTAAGCCACTAGACATTTATTGCTTATACATTTTTTGGTATGCTTTTATCTCATTTAATCATGATTAAAAGTAATAGCTATGGAATATCTAGCATTTACATAGCCCTTACTGTGTGCCACGCTTTGCTAGAAGAGCTTTTTGTTAACTCGTTTACTTCCCAATCAGCTCTATAAAACATTGGTATTGTTCTTATTCCCATTTTACAGAGGAGGAAATTGAGGCTCAAGGAGTTACGATATTTTCTGCCATTGCTGTTAATAGCAGGCAAAGCTGGGAAACAAACCAGGTTCTCAAGTCCAGGCTGGGAGGTGGTTAGCTGTGTCCACAGTTATTGATGAGGAAACAGAAGCTTGCAGGGATTAAGGGATTTTCTAGCATCAGCAGAGCCAGGGCTTTACATCCAGGTCTTTGATACATCCTGAGCTGCTTTTGACTTACCACAGCTATCTTGATTTATCAGTTGGTATATGTGTATTATGTCTTTCTGTTTACATTTTTCCAAATCGAGGAAGACTATTGACATTTGACAGAGGCAGTTAGGAGAGGCCCTGCAAATGCTACAACAGGCTGGCATGGCTGTTTTGGGGCAAGCATTGTATGTACTGGCTGTCCCATTTTACTTCTACTTTTCTAAGTGATCCAGGACCTGCTGCTTAAGAATGGCTGTGTCTCAGTTTCTTTATCTGTAGAAAGAGTAGAGTATCATATTTATAGATACGAAGACAAACTGCAGGAATTTGGTGAATAGTTATACTTGCTGTGTTGAGGACATCATCTTTCTGCTCTTTAGGTGCCAGCCAGGGTCCCATGGGCCGAGGATTTGCAGTCATTCACTGTGGGTATAGAAGTTCCTGAAATGGTGGTTGTGCTCAAGGCTCACCTTTGACTTATTCCAAAAACAGTCCTAATGCCCTGTCATATTTCCTGTCTTGGGGTGAGTGAGCATACTATGCTAGAGCTGTATGGACACACACTGGGACCTGAAAGCTGTGGTGTGAGGTCAGGTCCAGGATCCACTTGACCAGAAGAGGAGTGGGGTGGGCCTTGCCTAGAAGACGTGGCATTCCCCCTGGCCCCTGTGCTCTTTTATTTTAAAATGAATTATTTTTATCATTATAGAAGAGATCTGGTGGGGGTGGGTGAGTAAAACAAAGAAATGGCTGAGTAGTGACTGCTTTGAGCGGTTGTTTTTCCCCTGTGAGATTTAGACACAGGTGCTTGCATCTTCCATGACTAACACCCACGGGCTCCTTAGGGTTCCAGGCAGTAGAACTTGTACTTCGTGAATATAGCAATGTTCTATTTGTCTTTTTAAAAAAATATATGGCAAAATATATATAACATAAAATCGACCATTTTAATCCTTTAACCATACCTCCAGACCCCACAGATACAGAAGCGTCTGTATGTTCTGAGGAAGAGTTTGTGTGTGGGTAGGGCGAGGAGTTGACTCCTCTTCTCTATCTAATGTGATATTTGCTGCAGCGTGGAGTGGCAATTAAGGACACGTACTCTGGAGTCAGGCAGTCCTCTAGGTCTGAATCCCCTATCCACCTCGGACCTTAGGGGATATTTGTAACCTCTTTAAGCTTTAGTTTTCTTGTCTGTGAAGTACCTACCTCATAGAATTGTTTGTGAGAATTAAGTAATTGCATGAGAAGCAGTCATCAGAGCGCCTAGTGCGTAGTAAGCACTTCGTAAGTATTAGCTGCTCTTATTATTACTATTTGATCCAACGAGCAACAGTAACAGCTCTGTTGAACAGACACGTACATTGTGATTTCTGTGTGCAAATTAATGTGCTAGACTCCATGGGACTCACAGTGGAATGAAACATGCCCTCAAGGGATCAATCCTGTTATTAAATAGTAATCAATTAAATTGCTGGCGTTTCTTCATGTCCTCTTATATGTTAAGTACTTTCTGTACATTTGCTTATCTAATCTTCAATAAACCTTGAGGTGGGTACTCTTATAAATCCCTATTTTACAGACACAGAAACTGAGGCCTAGAGGTTGGGACAGGTGATTTGGCCCAAGTGAGTGGTGGAGCTGGGAATCCTAGGTCTGTGTGACTCTGTGCCCAGGCCTGCATGCAGCCGCTTGTCTCTAAGTCCCCGTGATTTAGAGTTGGCTATAGACTCTGCTTTGTGTTATAGGGAGGGGTGGAGGGGATTAAACAGTGCCGCTGGCATTCCCAGGAGGAAACTGTGATATGAAGATGGTTTGTCCTCAGTTAGGGTCACAGTTGGCCTTACAGAGGAGGTAGTATTGGTCATCAGTAGGATATTTGTAGGGATAGGGTGACATGTTATTCTAAGCAGGTGCAAAGTCCCGGAGGCAGGAAAATTCCAAGTGTGCTCTGGGCCCAGAGTGTCTGGAATTGAGGGACCATGTAAACAAGCAAAGAAGTAATGGAATGAGATAGTATGTGTGCTTTACCAGATTGGCAGAATTGCATTAACTCTTGGCCTTGAAATGATTTGATAAAGCCTTTTTGGAGAGTATTTGGGAAGAACCCATTAAAAATGGTAACTTTTTGACCTATCCTTTCCACTAGAAACCTATTCTCTGGAAATAATCAAACCCATAAAAGATATATATAGGGCTATGTTCTCTATAGCATTGCTTGTAAAGACAACAATTTGAAGTTGACTTCTATGTGTTGCAGGTGGTTGAAAATTATATGGCACCTCCCTACAGTGGCATATTCTACAGTCCATTAAAAAAAGAAGTAGATCTCTGTGCCCTGACATGTAAATAGGTGATGATATATTAAATGAAAAAATCAAGAGACAGCATGTATAGGATGATCCCATGCTTAACGACACATTCACAACCGACCTGGGTAGGTGTGTTTGTGTGGGCCTTAAAAATGAAAAGGTCTGGAACAATGTGGATCTGTTACCCATGGCTACCTTTGAGCAGGGTGACCATATGTCTTGGTTTGTTTGAGAAATATCTGGTTTACACCTGTTGTCCTGGTGTAATTATTAATAGTGCCCTCTTTCAGTCTTTGGTGTCCTGCTTTTTTTTTTTTTTTTCCCCACCATCTTTGCCTTTTAATGTAAGATTTGGTTTCATCATTTCAGAGTATAACATATTTCTTCTAAAAATAGAGCTCTCTGCTTGTTCTGAAACTTCTTAGTGTTGACTTGGAGGTGAAGGGGAATATAGGCTGACCGTAATTCTGGGGGTGATGTTGCCAATGTTTCAGTCATAGACAAACTGTTCAAGGGATTCTGGATGCTCACAGCAAGGATGAGTTCATTTCAATTCCATGGCACTGAAGAAACTTGACAGAATGTTCCAAGGCCCCATCCATGCCTGGTGTGGACCCCCCGAGCGCATTACTGACCAAAGGTAATCAATCATGGCTCAAAGTGACCCCTCTCACAGGAGGTACAGGAGACAGAACGACCCCGAACACATCTACCAGAAGACGACAGGGTGCCCTCCTAACACACCGGTTAAGAATGTAAGTGCGCAAACACACAAGATGTAGGAACACAGGGCTGAAGATGTTAAACTCCTACCCTGGGCCAATGCAGACCTGGATTTAATATCATGGAACTTGCTGGGATTTTGTCACAATACAGATTAAGAGTCGGCATCTCCCCGTGCCCCCGAGGAAGACCCTGGTTAGCTCCTGAATCCAAAGATGCCCTTGATGTATCCAGTGAGGCCACTCTTGGTCTTCTGCTCCAACTTGTCCTCAAGGGGTGGGAAAGCCACGTGATTAAGGGCCAGGTCAAAGTACAAAGGCTTGCAAGGGATAGGCTGGAAGCCTGGCGGGAAGTGCACAGGGTTGGCTTGCTTGGTGACGAGGGAAGGGTCCAGGCAGAATGTCTTGAACCGTTCAACCAGAGGCTTATTATCCTTCACTTGGGAGGAAGTCTCTGTTTGATGGGAGTCGTTGGCATCTAGAATGGCGGCGGCCTGCAGGGAGCACTTCTCTAACCGCACCTGAGTGATGAGCTCTTGCACGTCAGGCAGGTCCTTTAGGCTGTTCTTGAAGGCTCCAGCATCAGAGTTGACTTCATTTGCATATTTCAGGACTCTGTCATATAGGACAAGGGCTTTGCTCCACTTCTTCACTAACACGTAGGACTGAGCAATGAAAAAGCACCTGTAAGCCTTACACTCCAGTGTCTTGAGGCCTATCTCTTTCTGGAAGACTTTGTCCTCCTCTAAGCCAGGAAGCTGGAGCAATTCCACCAGATTCTGTAGAATGATGTCGTAGAGCTGGATCAGGTCCTGGGGCTGGGGGAAGCGCTTGCTGTCATCTTCTGGCTGCTGCTGCAGCAGGGCCTTCTGCAGACCTTTGGCCATTTTCTCATTACGCTTGATTGCTGTTGACAGCTTGATGTAAGTCAGGTAGCTGTGCAGGTATTGAAGATTAGACACCTTCCCTGATTCCCCTTCAAGGGTGTAATCTCTCTGTTTCTGGTCTGGCTTGAGGTCTTCCTGAACAGCCTGGACGGCGTTGCGACACTCGCTGAGAACGGACTCAAACAGACGCTCCTTGGTTTCTTCGCTTTCAGCCTGGGCAATGGCTGCTTCATTGTCAGCCAATCCTGATAAAAAGATCCTCACTTTGTTGATCTTCACTGGAACTGTTCTCCCTCTCCATTCCACTTCACTCATGGTAGCTGCCTGTTTGGCTCGAGTCTGAGTGATCAATGCCTCCAATTTTTCAGCAAGGAGACCCTCTGTGCCCCCAGGCCTCAGTCTCATCTGCATGAGTTCAGTGATAGCTGACTGGTCCCATATATTATATGCACAGTAGCGGATGTTGGGCGTATCTCTTCCACACGTTGGTTATACAGTATAGCCTGCTCCTCTGTGAAAGCACTGGCTAGCTTCTCATAGATAGTTTTGCATTTGTTAAAAGCCTCAATGGTGGCTTTCCATTCCTGATGTTCAAAACGCAGCATTCCTGAGAGGTACGCTGTGTAAGCCTGAGCCTCTAACTTGGTCTTGGCATCCACGCGATTGCTCTCACACAAGCGTTCCAATTCCTCTGCGTGCTTCACGGCTTTGCGCAGGCGAGATAACAGGTGAAACCGTTTTCGGGGTTCAGTGTTGGCTTCCTGTTTGAGCTGCATGGCATAGCTCCAGCCTCTTTTGGCATCCATCAGAACCAGAAGCAAATACCTATTATCAGTCAGAAGATCTTCAGTCACTTTTCTCCCTGTGAATTTGTGTCTGTTCCCCATCTTGAAGTTGAGTGTTTTTCGGAGATGTCTTTGTCTACGAGAACAGTAGCCCCTGTACCTCTGAAAATCTCCATGCCGTAAACCATGCTGCTGCTGGGATTCCTTAATAATCTGAAGAATCTCCAAACTCAGGCTATCCCCAAATTCTTTGTTTGCCTTCGATCCGGCTGAGGGGCGTTCATTTTCTTTATCTTCCTTGCCTCCGGCACTGTGTCCACCACCACTACCGCCGCTGCCACTGCCGCCCGGTGTCCTGCTTTGGATGGTGAATTATATGGTTACCCTACCTTCCTCTGAGGATTGGAATTGGGGCGAGAGAAATGGGAAACTGGCTGTCACACATGTGACTTGTTGGTATAGTTTACAGCCAGCAAGTATTATTGTTATAAGGGAAGTTGAGGATTATGGCCCTAATACATTGTATAGTGGTTCACTGCTGAGCTACCATTGCATGGTTATTACCAAGGGAGAAGTTACCTTTTGTCTTTTTGTCAGGTGTATGAGCATCTACTTTACCCTACTTAAGTCTTCAATTAAATTGGTGAAGATTTTCATTGTCTGAAAAAAGTGCATAGCATTTGCCACTAACATGCTTTTTCAACTATCTAGTGGGGATTTCCTTCTTTCATTTGGCTTCTAGGTGGTTGAATTGAAGTTCTTCTTTGGAAAAACAACATACCTTTTAAAAACGTAAAATTGTAAACGTCCCCACCCCCAGGTTCTTCAAACATAAATTTAGACACAATAGGAGTCAAGATTATTAAATGAGCTACATGCAGACTAGTGACCTAGAGTGGGCTTCAGAGTTGGCTGGATTCCTCTTTTCTTTGCTACCCTAGAGGAAATGGTGATGGGTGGGAAATAGCTGGAGTTAAAAAATAGCAGTGATTCAGAGTTACCGGATATTACGGGGCACTGTTAATGTGCCAGGCACTGTGCTAGGTGATTTCACATCTGTCACCTCATTTGTTCTTTACCAAAACTGTCTAGGAGTATAATTACTCCCATTTTATGCATGTGGAAACTGACGCTCAGAAAAGCTAAGTACCTGCCAAAGGTACCTGAGATTCAAATGAGGCTCCTTTGATTTGGAATTTTAATGCTCACTCCACTCCACTAGAGTTTCTCAAGCTCTGTATTATTGATGCTTTGAGCCAGACAGTTCTTTGGTGCTGGGAGCTGTGGTTGGACATTGTGAAAAGTTCAGTCACATCTGTGACCTCTACCCACTAGATGCCAGAAACTCCTGCTCTCCCACCCCCCAGTTATGACAACCAAAGAATGTCTTTAGACATTGCCGAAAGTCCTGGGGGTGGCGGGAGGGCAGAAGAGTTTCTGGTTGAGAATGACTGCTACCTCCAAGTGGAGGAGCATCAGTGAATCCCGACAAATCAGGAGTTAAGAATGGGCGAGCAAAGGTAGAGACTCTTACACTCAGCAGTTTGTATACTCCTCCAGGTCTGACTTTCTTTGCTTTTCTTTGCATTTCATTTTTTGTTTCATACCTGGGGAGCTGGAAGAAAGTAGCTGAACATCATGTTAGTCAGTTAACAGTGGCTCTGGTCACATATTGAAAAGGTTGGAAATGTTGGACATTGCTTAGTGTATTAATCTTGCTCATCCTCTGTTCCTTTTTGCCCTGGTCATTCAGAGATGTGCTGGAACCATGAAGGCTCACATTACTAATTCCATATGATTCCATTCAGAGTTACAGCAAGAGGTTTTTAAAAAATGCTGCTCAGAGTGTTTGGCGAAAATTTCCAGTGCCATGCATTTTTCCTTAAAGACTGTACAAGTGTGTTACTTGGCCAGTTAATGGCTCATTCCTGGGAAATCTCCTTTAAGAGCGTTAACAGAGTCTAGCATCTGTTTTCATCCTCATCCATTTCCACCTCTGCTTTTTTGTAATTAGCTGGTTTTAACTGAGCCTTGATATCTTTGTTTTGTGTTTCAAGGGCAGGCTGTTGATAGGGAACTTGTAATACTCTCTTTTCCCATATTTATATTTTTATTTGCAAGAAAAACTTGGAATGAGTGTTTACTCATGATCCATGAGTGGATCATGGTGTAATCCTTTTTATTGACCTCTGCTAAAAAAATAATTTCTAAGATATTGCTTGATGAGTTGTTCAAGAAAAGTTTTACTTAAAAGTTTGACAATTTAAATAAAGCCTGTATGCATTTTAAAGTTGGATGTTTCAGGTTAACTCCTGACTATAGAATATTTCAGTGTCTGTCATTCTTTTGAATTTAAAGGATATAACTTTCCAATATCCATTTTGCTGCTCATCCTCATTAAAACAAACAAAAGAAAATCTTCTGATTTAGACAAGTTTGTGTGATGTAGGGAGAGTTAGAGCTTAGGAAAAAGGAAATGTTGAGAATCTATTGGGTATCGTATCAGCACTTTAAAAAAGTTAACTAGTTTTTTTTTTCATATTTGCATTTTACTTGACCTTGGAAAAGTGACAAATCAAATAATTTAATACGATTACCTGGTCATAGTTCATGATCTCTCATTCCAGTTTATGTGTGTGTGTGTGTGTGTGAGAAGCATATTGTTTAGCTTCCTGGAAAGCAAACTCAGAGACGGTTACCATATAGGGCATTTGCTAGGAAATGTGCTCGGGATCAACCCCTGTGGGAGGAATTGGGCCGAAGGAGGGGTTCGGTTATGAGATAGTCTCAACCAAAGCCTCAGCTGACCCACAGGAAGCTCAGAAGTTGAGACGGTTCTTCAGCATTGTCCTATGTTGGTATGAGAGGGCTAGCCTTGTATACCCGCATGTCAGCCAAGATTGGAGGGGGCTGTTCTGGGAAGGGGATGTGACCTTAGACGAGTCCTGAAGGAGGGTCCTGGGGGCAGGTGGCATAGTACAGCACAGCTTTCACTGCCTGTGAGCATGTTATGTAGGGGTGTGTCTGTGTGTGTCATTGATTTAATAAGTGTCACTTTATTCAGCAACTTGACCAGGAACACACATTTGGGAAGTAGATGTGCTCGGATTTGAACTCACGTTTGACTGGTTCTCAAAGTTATAATTTTTGCTGCTATATGATTGTTGCAGTGTAAGTTGCCAAGAAAAGAATGCTTAGGGGCAGTCCCTTTCATTTTCCATGTGGCTTTATGTGTGCTGCTGTGTGGGACACCCTTGAGGTTTGCTGAATTGGCTTTCTCCAGTATCTCCAACCTTTTGTCACGGGGAGTTGAAAGGAGAGGTAAATTCATTTGTCCTAAATGAATCATCAGCTGGAGTAAAAGTCTGAACTCTAGCCCTCTATTATGTTCCCCAAGCCAGGGGTGACTTTGAGCAAATTGGTGTCCCTGCAGTTCCCTGGGGAAGCACTTGACTCAATGGGCCCCTTATCATTTAAATACCCGCGGTAACAATTGGCTTCCTCTGAGAAAGCTTTCAAGTCCTGCTCCTTTGCTTGCTGGCTGGCATTCCCTATGCCCCCTACAGCTCTAGTTGATAAGACCAGCCATAAAGTATTTGCTCTTTGCTTTTATCACTGCCCAGAGATCCTGAGGGCAAGGGTGTTTTGTAAACACCAAGTTGGTGGTGACTGGTGTGCAAAAAATTTGAAAATAAATACAGTTGAGTTCATGGTTGAAATAAAGTAAGGGTTATGCGACTCCTCTAAATACCACAAACTGGAAATTCTGAAAAGTAAGTAATGTTTTACCAAAATATAGTCCTTAGCGATTTTCAGGAAACTGCCCTGCTAATGACACTGGAGTCCAGCCAAGCCAGAGGAAGCCTCTTTTCACTAGAAAGGTGCAAGTGGGAAACTCCTAGGAAGTACACTTGTCTTCAGCCTTTCTTATCATCTACCTGCCTCCACCCTGATCAGAAGATCAGATTCTTTTAGGAGGCAGCTTTTTTCACTCAGCCCTTACTTGAGTGCATCAGGCCTGGTTGGGCATCAGTGAATATCATGCCGACTAAGACTCCCATGCTTCAAGAAGCCCAAGAGTAAGTGAGAGAACCCTTTGTGAATTGCCCAAATTACCGCCTACGATTATGTCCACTGGGAGCCCTGAGGAGTGGCAAAGGCTCCTTAGAGCCCAACTCACGCTTAATACTGTTGACTCACATTACTGTTACCGAAAGCTTGGCACTTGTTCTCAAGGCCGCATCAGAAGAATGAAAACAAGTGGTTTGAGGAGAAGGAAAGAGAAGTTTATGACTTTGCCAACAAAGAAGGAAAAATGGCAGACTCTATCATCTCAAAATCCAAATTTCCTGAACATAAGCAGAAACACAGAGCTTTTAAAGGGAGGGCCCTCAGTTCTAGGCTACTGTGTTCATGATTCTAATCGACCTATCTCTGCTGAAGACAAAGCCTGTGACCTTGGCCCACCTGGGCCCACCTGGCGGACTGGCATCGGACTGGCATCACCTGGGATGGCTAAGCTGTCTCCTGTAACAAAGAACAAAAGACCTCCCTGCCCCAGGGATGCAGGCCAGGCCGCAGTTCCCAAAAAGAGTGGGGGAAGTTTTAAAGAGACAGAAAATATTTTTTGCCCTTTTTTTCAGGCCATTCCCTCTGTTACACTTCCCCACTGTCAATATTTCCCTTTCATATCTGTGGGAGGAGGGGTGACTACTCTGTTACACTACCTGAGCAAGCTCCTTACCCTCTCTGTGCTTTGTTGTAAAATAGAGTTAATAGCAGCACCCACTTCATAGAGTTAATTGTGATGACTTAATAATATATGTGTTGCTTAGCATTGCTTAGTGTTGTACCTAAGCATTTGCTACATGTCAATAATAATTATTTTTTGTTAAAGAAACAATGATTTTTTTTTTTAGCTTCAAGAGTTAATGTGCTCATGAGGGCAGATTGAGAACCACAGTGGTATGTAAAGATAATATATCTTTTATTGAACACCTATGTGTTAATTGTCATGTTCAGGGCTTTGTAGACTCTACTGTTTAATCCTCTCAGTACCTTTATTATGTAGGCATTCTTATGCCTTTTTAATAGAGGAAGGCTCAGGGAGGTTACCTTGTCCAGGTAGTCAGTGGTAGAACCAGGTCTTGAATTCAGATATTCTTTACTTTTAGGAGTTTTAAGTGCCATGCATCACTCCCTCCAACATCCTGGGAAAGTCACTCAGCCTTATTCACTAGCTGTGTGTATGTTTTTCTTTTTCTTTAGCATTGGGGCATTTCTTGCTTATTTCTTTGGCAGGAAAGAGGCTCAGTTTGTCTTGTGGGGTCGGTGGCCAGCAGGCTTACCCTTAATATAGCCTGGGTCAGAAGGGAAGAGAGGATAAATCATTATACAAATGGGGCTAGGTGTGGTAGCTCATGCCTCTAATCCTAGCACTTTGGGAGGCTGAGGCAGAAGGATCGCTTGAGGACAGGAGTTCGAGACCAACCTGAGCAACAAAGTGAGACCCCCGTCTCTACAAAAAAATAGAAAAATTAGCCAGGTGTGGTGGCATGCACCTGCAGTCCCAGCTATTTGGGCAGCTGAGGCAGGAGGATTGCTTAAACCCAGGAGTTTGAGGTTGCAGTGAGCTATTATGATGCCAGTGCACTCTAGCCCGGGCAACAGAGCGAGACCCTGTCTCAAAAAAAAAAAAAAATTGTTATACAAATGGGGCTGTCTGGAATCTGAGTCTTTCTTCCTCAGCAAAATCCCTGGGATCTGCCCTCTTAGAGTCTAACCTGGTATACCCTGCTTAAAACCTCTCAGAGGCTTCCCTTTGTTCTTAGGATCAAAGTTTTTATGGATCTACAAGAGCTCCCATGGTCTGGCCCCTGCCTTCCTGGCCTGTCTCATTGTGCACAAGCTGTTCCCTTGGACATCTTTTAATGTGCTATACCATGGGGACTTTGCATATGCCTCTCCTCTCTGCCTGGAAGCTGTTCTGACCCCTCCATCCCTCGTTCACGTCTACTCATCCTGCAGATCTCAATTCTAACAGCAGTTTCTCCAGGGAGCCTTACCTGGCAGGGTCTGATCTTGTTTCATGCTCTCATAAGACCACGTGTTTCCCGTTTTCAGCACTCATCACACTGTTGTACTTTTATGTGTATTTGTGGTTGTGTGAGTTGTGTCTGTTCCCCCCAGTACTCAAGTCTAAGCTTCAGGAAGGTCAGGGGCATCACTGCTTTTTCATTCACCACTGGATTGGTCCACAGCGCCTGCCAGGTGTGATGCCTGCACGTGGTGGGCCCTTGCATTTTGGAGACTCCGTGAAGGAGGACATGAGGAAAGACTGACCTCTCCGGGTTCACCAGATGTAGGGCCCAGCATAGTAAGTCCACAGCTTGACCGTGCATACAGATCACCTAGGGATGTCGATCCTGGTTAGTGGGTCCAGGTTGGGCATCTCTAAGGAGCTCCCACGTGATGCTGGTGCTGGTCCTGGGACCACACTTTGAATAGTGAGTCTGTGAAGTGGAATGAGATCTCGAGGACAGGTGTGGGTGGTGTATCCTTCTATTTTGTGCCTTTTTCTCTCTTCTGCCTGGAGGAAAGTGTAGCAAATACGCTAAAATGGTTACTGCTGTACTGTGGCTCCTCACACTTAGGAGCTGTGTCCCTTCTTGTCTGCAGTACATTTTCTCATTTATGTCAAGCCCATCCATGTTACTGCCCCAGGGCCCTGGGTAAATGGTCCTGAAATGTTTTCTCCGAAGCAACAACAGACCTGCTGACAGCCGCTGCTTAGGATGCAGTGGAGGAATTTCTTTTCCCCTTGCACCATTTCCCTTATCTCACACTTTTATGAGGTTGAGTTTCCTCTTCCTCACTCTCGGACTGTGTTGGTGACATTAGAGTCAACTCCTGATTTCTCAGGCACCAATTAGGTTTTGAGTGTGTTGCTCAGCTTTTCCACTTCTTGATTTCCTAATTCTCTTGTTCGCAACTGGATTCTTGCTTGTTAATTAGTAATATAGGAAAAGAGACAGTGTATTGTTGGAAGATGGGAGCACCACGGTGACCTGGGGCTTAAAAGAGATTATGAGATAGAACTGATGAAATTCGACCAAGGCAGGGTCACGGACTCCCTCCCTCCTGAGCACACGAGACCCGGCGTCTACACTTATGTGCCCTGAGTGTAGTCAAGCTCAGTCGCCTTTACATGAAATACACGCTCTTCAAAGAGAGGACTGCCAAGCTAAAAACAAACTGAAACAAAATTTAAAAACTCATAATGCCACTCTTCAGTAATATTAGTGTCTGTATGTTCAGACTTTTTTTTTTTTTTTTTGAGACAGGGTCTTGCTCTGTCACCCAGGCTAGAGTGCAGAGGCATCATCAGAGCTCACTGCAACCTCAAACTCCTGGCCTCGAGTGATCCTCCTGCCTCAGCCTCCCGACTAGCTGGGATTACAGGCACGAGCCACCACACCCAGCCAATTTTTCTGTTTTTTGTAGAGACAGGATCTTGTACTTGCTCAGGCTGGTCTCGGACTCCTGGCTCAAGCAATCCTCCTGCCTCGGCCTCCCAAAGTGCTAGGATTACAGGCATGAGCCCTGCACCTGGCCCGTTCAGACATTTTAATGTCATACTTTCTTTAAACAACAGTTTTATATGTGACATCATTAGAAACGTCCCTAAAGTTTTGGTACCATCGGATAGTCAGAGTCTAAACAAATAAAAAAGCTTTACTTCAGCATTGTCTAGGGTTTGGCATTTGCTGAAAATAAATCATTCTAGTTTGTCTTAGTCATATATACATATGTATACACATACATACACACTATGTATATTGCTACATGTAAACACATATACATGTATATGTATATGTGTATATGTAATGTGTCAAAAGTGAAAGATTACTTGTTTGACTTTATGAGAAGTTTCTAAGACTTTAAAACTCCAAATAAAATCCTGGGCAATTTTCTATCTTAGAAGGTGGGAATTCATTTTCTGTCCCGTCTGCCACTGGCAGTAATAATTTTTCAGCCTCTCACTACTTCATTCTCATTTGCTGACATTATTCATACAGTAACAACACAAATGCCTCTATACTGGTTGCTGGTTCTGGCCTGGTGAGTAGCTAATCCTCGTGAGCAGTGGACGACGACAAGGGCTAAATGAATCTGATAGATTTCTGTTTACCTGGCAGTGTTACGTAGTGGTAAAAGTCACAAACTTTAGTGACAGGCAGAATTGAGTTGTCACTTTACAAGTTACTGACCTCTGTAAATGTCATTTTTTTTTTATCAGCTTGATGTTACCCAAGTAAATCCAGGGATTTTAAGTGACTGGCTCTTGGAGCAGTGTCTCATTCAAAGAAATACAGTCCAGAGTCCAACCCTAGAAGTGATTCTAGTCTTATGTCTCTTGAGTATTTAAAGGAACTCAGAGAATTCCCTTCTACAGCACTTCTTAAGTGCCCTTTCCTTCTCTACTTATTTGTCTTCGGTCCAATTCTAGAGACCTGGCAGATGCCTGGGAGGTCTCCTTATTCTGTGGTCCTTATTTTCTACCAGATCTCTCCCTGACATGATATTGCCGTTCCTCTCTGTACCGTTTTCTATCTTTGTCTCTGTCCTTCAGCTGCTATTTTCTTCTCTCTCTTCAATTCTCCCCCTCCATTCGTACCCAGCTATGGCCTCAAAATGTATAGTAAGACGCGAAGGGAAGTGGTAGGAGATTTAGCAGTGGGGTTAGTGTTGAGTGGGAGGTGCCAAAGATTTTCTTAGCAGATGAGGAGAGGCACAGAGGCTGTGAATATTGATTATTGAACAGCTGGGGGTGGTGCTGTTTCTTATAAAACAAAGGTGCTTAGTGATGTAACCAGAAGTCTGAAAGGTGGGCCTGTTCTGTCCTTAAAACAAAGGAAGAACCCTGGATTATGGTTTTTAGGTTGGGAGAAAAGATGCTGAAAATCAGGGCATGGGCCACTCATTGCAGATCACCTCCTCCACCTTCCCCTCCCTGCTGTCCCGGAGAGCAGCCAGCCTGCCAAGAGATGCGGCATTATTGAAGACTGAGGTCTGTTTTGCAACACATCCAAAGATCTGTGGGTCACATCGGCTCTGAGTTAAACC
This sequence comes from Daubentonia madagascariensis, assembly GCA_023783475.1. Classification (NCBI taxonomy): domain Eukaryota; kingdom Metazoa; phylum Chordata; class Mammalia; order Primates; family Daubentoniidae; genus Daubentonia; species Daubentonia madagascariensis. Next base: position 40,027,364 of record JAKFHU010001953.1, on the reverse strand, counting down.
TAACCCACAGCTTTGCACATGGTGCTGCTTTAAAAACAGCTGCTCTCTGTGTTCCATTAAAAATAAAAAAGCTAGTTAACATGGCAAATTCATAGATTTCCTATTGATGTCATCTGAACTTTGGAATTATAATTCAGCAGATGTTTTAATACTCTTGTACATTTAAATCAAATGTCAATGGGATACAGAAGGAACCAAGCTGCAATAAAACAGCAAAGGTATACACAGTAATATATGTTGAGGACCTTTCTAATTGTTGCCAGGACTAGCGTTTGTAATCATGGCTTCAAAGGCACCTTGGTGGGCTTTTGTGGCTAAACTCCATTCCTCTAGCTCTCTCCTGTGCTCTTTTGCCTATCAAAGTGTTTGCTTTAAATCTGCAGTAATCAAGGATGCCTGAGACCCAGAATTTCTAGGCTTACCTTGCTTGTGGGATTCCATCAGCGATCTGTCGCCACGGCAGATTGCGTTTTTCCAAAGATGGCAGCAGAAATATCACCCATCCTACATACGATGTGACTTTGACTTTTCTTCCATGGGGGTGGAGGGTGGTGGTGTCTGTGTTCTCTCCTCTTAAACCTGGGCAGACCTTTGTGATTATCGGGACCAACAGAGTATGACAGAAAGTCACCTTATGTGACTTTTGAGGCTAGACCGTAAAAATGCCATGTGCTGCTGTCTCGCTATCTTGGGATGCTTGTTCTTGGAACCCAGCCACTGTGCTGTAGGGAAGCCCAAACTAGCCCATGCGGAGAGGCCACGTGTAGGTGTTCTGCCTGACAGCCAGTGTCGACCTCCAGACGCTCCAGCCCCCAGCTGTCAAGTCACCCCCAGCTGAGGCTCCAGACAATGTGGGGTCAAACTATCTCTACTATGTTCTATCTGACTTCTTGAACTGCAGAACCATGAGCATAATAAAATGGTTGTTTTTTTACCACAAAGTTTTGGGATGGCTTATTTTGGAGCATTAGTAACCAGAGAGAGACTGGGGAAAAGCATTACCTACTGATGAAATGTGAGTGGGATTTTTTCTGCACATATGTTTTTAGGAGCATACAGCATCACCTTATGAATTGTGTTAGGTACTCTCCCAGGTATAAGGGAGGTAGCATTGTTAGTTTATAAAGGGGATGGGGGTAGATTATACTCATCTTTTCTTGGTACTGTTCCATTATTAAAAACAAATAAACAAACAAAAAAGTGAGAATTTGCTCCAGGCAGTTACCAGGTTAGCCTTAAAAACAGTTGAAGTTTCTTCCTAACTTGGAACGTGAAAGCATTGGGTTTATTGACATCCCATAGGATGTCGTGTTCCTGGTTTTGAATTATCTTCCATCATAGCTTCCTACCCATGGTGATTTTTCCTTACCAGACTTGATGAGTATTTGGTAGAATATTTTCTGGTAAGGAGTCTCCGTGCCAAAAGGGATCCTGGGGCCACCTCATCTTTACCTTTGTCTTATGGAAACCCATCCCCAGAGAGGAGAAGTGACTTGCCTGTGGTCACCCAGCTAGAATGTGGTTCTGGTCTCCTGGCTCTCAGGTGAGCACTTTTCCTGGGATACCACATTGTCTGGTAGGTGGGAACTCATCTATACTTGGACTTTGTGTCAGTAAAGGGTGTTTGCATTCACAAGAGATGCCCTGGGAGTTAATACCTTCCTTTCTTTTCTAGTGTGTAAATAAGTAAATACATTTTAAAAGTTGTATCTGTGAGTGTGAGAAATAAATTTGACAATAGATTTTGCCCTTTTTGGTGATGTGGTAGTTTTCTCTCTTCCTTTCCCCCTTTTAACCTTGAATCCACAAACCCAGCCTGCACTCTGCGTTACTCTGTGGCTAGATGGCTGTAGTATGTCCTTGTCTCCACGCACAGTGGGAAGCAAATGGCTGGCAAGAAGGAGAGGGCACAAGGGAAGGAAGAGTTTGTATTGGAGTTGATGGCTGCTCCTGCGACTCTGCCGTTCAGGGGGAAAGGGATTTGCGGTTTAGCAGCACCTGCCCTGTTCATCTTCATGGTTTTACAGATTATCAAATTCTCATTTCTTCTTCTTTCATGTGTTCGGGGCAGACAGGTCAAAGTAGTTCAAAGAGAAGTTTTGCCTAAATATGTGAATATAGATCTAATACTGTGTGTGTGGTGGTGGTGGCGATGATGATGGTGGTGGGTATGATGGTGGTGGGGGTGGTGGTGGTGATGGTGGTGGGGGTGGTGGTGATGATGGTGGTGGTGATGGTGATGGTGGTAGTGATGGTGGTGGTGATGGTAGTGGTGGTGATGGTGATGGGGGTGGTGGTGATGATGGTGGGGATGATGGTGATGGTGGTGGTGTGTGTGGGGGTGGTGGTGGTTGTTAATTCCAACTCTGTACTAATTCTTCTGTTAGTGTCAATCATTTGTTGTAATTTACCTGCCTGGGCAAGTGGCCCTTCCTGTGCTGGTTGTACCTGAAAATATCAGGAAGGCCAACCTCGAAGTGTCATGAATCAGAAACACTATTTTTGAAAAATAGTCCTTGTGGGACAGATGAGGCTTAAGCAATACTAAGTTATTTCAGAAAAGACACAGATCTTCTTTCCTCCTCCAAAATGGCTTAAAAAAATAGGCTCTAATTCCTGTCTAAGAGCTATATATTTACAAATCAAATTGGAGCTTGTAGTGTCTGGCTTCTGTATATTTGCATTAAAGGGAAACAAAATGTCAAGTGATTAAAATTGGTAGCTTAGGGAATTCTTTATTATAGAGACATTTAACGTAGTGAGATCTCCCTTCCCCATCCGGACATCTTTTTTTCTTTTCTGCAAATTTGCCCTTAGTTTCTAAAAATGCTAATTAAAAATGCTTTATTTCTAAACTGAATATTGAAGTTAATGCTTTATCTGAGGAGAATTAATGCGAGTCCCTTGTCGGGCAAGAGATTTCTGCGCCGGGCGTTTGTTTTTGTTTCTGAGACTCACTCTGTGAAATTGAGGCGGCCAGCCCTGTCAGATGACTTCAGAGGGTCTGAGTGCACTGGGGCTGATAAAACTTGAGGCAGGAAGTGGTTTATCGAACCTGAGCTTGCTGTTGGGAACAAGTATTGAGGCAAGGGGAAGAGTTGGACCTTGCTAGTCGTCACATGGGGTAGCCTTTTGTTTTATTAATATATACATGAGAGTCTTCACCTTCCATCTTTTTCTAAGGGCTTTAACAGCTTGGCCTGTGGACAAGCAATTATTTCATTAAAATTGGCACAGATGTCTAAAATTTTCCATTTTCTTCAGACTGCTTGTTTTTGATTAGGCAGACACATTTTTATGATCCGGACAGGAAGCAAAATCAGAAGGGCAGGTAGGAGTGATCTTTAAGTCCACGATCATGTACATTTCTGCATTATGTAGGAATGGAGTCTGAACCATGATCCCCTTGTCATGTGATTTTTAAGTGATATTATTTAAACTCTCTGAGCCACAGTTTCCTCTTCTATAAATTAGGGATAATTATAGGACCTACCTCCTCTAGTAGTTGTGAGGATTAAGAGAGATCTTGTCTGTCAAGTAGTTTATGACAGTGCTTGGCACACAATAATTTTTAGATGTTATGCATCTTTTTTGAATATTCAATGTTCATTTCAAAATTTTCTTTTTGAAAGCCCCATTGATGTGGTTTCTTTCTTCATCCCCTTTCACCTCCTCCGTCATAATCAGACCAACTCCTACTTGTTCTTCAAGACTGAGCTCAAATACCATGGCCTGGAGGACCTCCACCCCCAAATACCAGCTTAGGGGCTGCCTCTGGGCACCCTGTACTTGACTCTTTCTTCTTACTACACTCTGTTACTGTCTGAAAATGTTTCTATCTCCTCTATTTGATAGCAGGCCCCTTGAGGAAAATAATTCCATCTTTTCCATTTTGCTATCTCCAGCACCAGGATGTATCTTCATGATATTTTAATACATGCTGACTGCAACTCTTTGAGCCTCAGTTTCCTTATTGTTCACTGAGACATTGGGATGATTAAATGAAATAATGGGCGTGAAGCACTTTAGACATGATTTGGCCTGCAGTGGGTTCTCATTAAGGTTGGTGGACTGAAAGAATAAATAGTTGCTGTTCTTGTATAAAAGCCTGATATGAAAGGCTTAGCCCATGATGCGGGTCCCCCTGTCACTGACAGGAAATAAACATTCATTAAGTGCCCACTTTGGGCCAAGCCCCTTGTGCTGAGTCCTGCCCCACCAGGCATGGGCGTTAAGCAAAGTTCTCGGCTCACCTGCTTCCTGACTGAAATACTCTAGTTTGGAACACCTTTCGTCTTGTCTGGTACCTTTGGATGGTTTTAGGTTTCCCCACAAGGTCCATGTTGTGCCATTGTTAACCAAGGGTAAATAATCATGGTAGAAGCATCAGAGTATGTGTATTGGGGTTATTTTTGCCTTAGTCATAATAGGTTTTTAAAAAACCTTTCATTTCAATAAGAAAATTTAATTGGGGTAGGAAGAAAAAGAAGGAAAAATAGGGATTAAAACTGAACGTTGGCTTCCAGCCTGGTTCCTGAGCCCATTTGGAGTCCTTAAAAGCCATTTGGGGAAAGAATCTTAAGCTATTTCATCATTAAAAGAGAATAAGACCTGATCGACAATAGTACGTTTTCTAAAGATACGGTTACCTGGGTTAACTAAAATGTCAAGTTTCTTTACTTTTAGATGGAATTATCTCTACTCTGTGTGGTTACACTGGCTCTGTCCAGGGCAGGTAGGTTACTCATTACTTCCTAAGTGCAGTTGGGCAGCACAGACTTCTCACAAACTGGGCCGTATTTGTGAAACATGATGGAATTAATTCCTGATGGCAAAAAGACTGTGGACGGCTGGCGGATCCTGTCGTGGCTTAAAAGGGAACTTAGCAACCAGATAATAAAGAAAGGACTAAATCAACATTAATACCATGTGTCAAAAAGTGACTTGAGCATTCCAACATAGAGAAAACAATGGACTTCCCAAGGTGGGCTGGAAAACGTTTGGAATTAATCTGAACTGTAGGTCATTAAAATATATGTTAAAATAGACTTGTTTTATTCCACAGAGTAGTTCACCATACATTTACCATAAGGCCTGGGTACTCCGTTAGGTGCTTCTCCCATATTTTTTTCCACACCTGAGGGGTGGGGGAAAGGTATTAGTAGATCATAATCATCTGTACCTATGAAATTTTGGTATTTCATATGCCCTTTGAAAGTAAGCATATCAATACCATAGATGGGGAAGCATATTGGTCTCAGATTTTATTGGTCCTTTCTCCTTTCTGTCTATCCTCCTCCTCCCCCCTAAATTGTAATTTCATTGAAAAGGGATTCTTTTATAGCCATTACCTTGAGCGATAAAGGGTCAGAATGAAAAGGTGCTTATAAAATGTAACGTGGTTTTATCACCATTTAGATGTGATTCTATTTTCTGTTAAGAAATGAAGTAATTGTAAACATAATATGTAAGTGAACTGTAAAGCTACTTCCATTAAATGTTCCAAGTAATGGAAATATATCAACACTAACCCTATGAAGCTATGTGCCTTGAAAGTTTACAGCCTCAATTTTATGAGCTTCAAGGCTTTTTGCACTAGATGAAAGGAATACTACCCTATAAAAATTGGTGTCTTACGGGCTTGAAGCTTTCACCAGCGTTTTAGGAAAAGAGAGGGTAAAAAAAAAAAAAAATCAATTGGTGTCAGAGTATAATCTACAAATAGGAGAAGTGGTCATTATCTTTTGGCTCTGGTTAAATAAGGAAGGCCTAACAGATTAGTCTTGGTCTCTTAAATCTTAATTTCTAAATATTTTCTTTATTAAAGGAGTATATTCCAAAGCAAAAACTAGGCTTAGAATTACTATAATCAATGGATTTTTGGAAGTACTGACTAGAGTGAAATTTTTTATTTGTTACTTCAACAAATGTTCATTGATAGCCTGCTGTACCAATCATCTCTGGGCCCAAAAACGCTATGTAACAAATCACCCCGAACTCTGGCATTCAGCATTGAGTATTTATTAATACTCTCACACTCACAGCTCTGCAAGTTGACTGGGGAACTCTGCTCTAGGCCTCTCATTCCACAGCCTGGTCTTGGGACTGACAGGACACGCTGTTATTTCAGCCCATATCCAAAGCAAATCGGGGAAGTACGGTCCTCCCATGGAGGTCAGGCGTGAAGGAGGGACAGAATATTTGCCAGAAACAATCGACTCCACCACAGCTACTATTTGCCATGTCTTGTGAGGCTACAGATACAGCGGCAGGCAGGACTGATAAAGTCCTTGCTGTCATTGATCTTAGGTTCTTGTTGTGGGGGGCAGCGTGGAGGGAAAAGACAGAGAACACAAAAGCAAACAGTTGAACAAGATAATTTTCGATGGTGGACAAGGTGACGTGGTACAACAGAACTCAGGGAGATTTAATCTTATACGTGATATTTTTCTAATTTTTATTGAGTTCTTTAGGGCTGATATTCTTTTCTTCCTAGCATGACATTGCTGTAGTTTTATAAATCTTGGCAAATCTGAACTTTGGTCTGTGGATGAGTTGGTGGAGGTTTCAGTGGTTTGGATCTTGTGTGAAGTCTTAGTGCTAGGCAGTGTACCTGAGCAAGTACTGCCCCACCACGACCATTGGGGCAGGGGGTGTGTATGTAGACACGTTTTGAAGTACTCCCTACAACAGAAACTCTTCCCTAGCGAGTGGAAAGTGCTGGAGGCAGCATAATCTGCAGAAGAAAATCTAAAGAACCATATAGATCCGAATTAAATTTCTGCCTCTACTACGCAAATGGAGGAAATCAGCAGACTAGATAGAGCTTCTTTTCAGCTGTGAGAAAATCACCTAACAAGGTGTGTGTTGGAGATGATGTCATTTGATCCCATGTCTCATAGCAACCAGAGGTACTTGTTAAAATGCAGGTATGCTAGTCTTTGATGATTTAACCTTTTGCCCTGGCTGCCTGGGGCCCTCTCACACACAGTTCAGCGTGCAGATACCATCAGGACTAACCTAGAAAGAACCGCAGGAAGTTTCCCAAGTGCCCGGCCCTCCGTGGTCCCAGCTGTCCCACACAAGCTGTAGCGTCTCTTGCTTTACCTGGCAGAGAGCTCCCAGCTCCGAACAGGAAATGTGGGAGTTCTCCACCCAGCTTTGACAGACGGGAGTGGAAAGGAGTGAAGCTAGCGGAAGTCTAACTTCATTTTTGGTTTTCAGACTGTCAGACTGGAAGGATGACTTTAAGTGGGGGCTTTTTTTTTCCCCTTAGTTTTTCATTTATAGTTATTACTAAATATATTTCAATGATGGAAAATTACGGCTTTTTACTTGCCATTTGGCAGCTGTGCCTGTATCTTTTTTTTAGTTTTTGGTGTATATTTTAAATTCAGTTAGACTTGAATGGGGTGGAATTATGAGACTTAAAAAAAAAAATGAAGTGTTGCACTGTTAATTTAGAGTTAGGTGTGGTATAAAAAGACAAGTTATAATAGTAACTAGCTATTATTGAGAGCTTACTGTGTGCCGTGTTGTGTGTGCAGAACTTGACATACATGGTATCTTTTTTTAATCCTCCTAACCACCCTATGAGATGGGTGCTATCATTATTCCCATATTATAGATGAGGAAACTGAGGCTCAGAGTTCACTAGCTGCCCAAGGTCACCTAGTTAATGAGTGGCAGGTCCTAGGTTCTAATCCACATTTGTAGGCTCTGGGACCCAAATTCTTAGAACTCCAGTTATTTATTTATTTTTTTAGAAAGCAGAAAAAGATCCTTTTTAATTGGTGTACATACTTTTGTCTGAAAGTATCTATTCCCAGGATTCCCAGAGAACAGACTTAGGTAGGCATTGAGTACTATGGAAACGAATGCACCTGAATAATTACAAACGGGAATAGAAGGGCCTAGCAGAGCTGTGCACGCTCAGCTGGAAGAGATTACAGGAGGCTGTTAAATTTGCTGCCTCAGGAATGTGCTTGCTGGTTCTGTCATTTCCCCTCCTCCCCTGACAGTAGCTTAAGTAGGATTTGAATTCACTGTTTGGGGCCTGGTGATACACTTTGGATCCGACTCTTATCTCAAAAAGAAACCTTTAAGGGAACTGTATAACCCTATGGGGGAAATGGGTGAAGAGATTGTCCCCTCTTGTCTCTATCAGCTGTAGCATTTAAGAACTACTTTAAATTTCTAATTAACTTGAGCTTTCAGTGGGACCAGATCTGTCTGTCTGTCTTATTATTCCTGGGCTCCCCTGTGTTGGGACAGTGTGAGCCACTTACCTACTAATGACTCATTGTAATTATTGGCTATCACTGAACCCCTCTGGACAGCACTATTGTGTAACAAATCCGTCTCTAGACCGTACTGCATTTGTTATTTATGTTGCTGCTTATCTCAGCACCTTTCTGGAAATGTGCCTCTTGTTGTCTGCCTGCACCAGGGAGAAGCCAAGGCCAAGTGAGTCATCAGAGGGTCATGGTCCCTTCCGTGTTTGTCTAGGGCCTGTGATATTGGTGAGAGTTAAGGATCTATGGGGAACAGACAATGTTCTTGTCCCCAAGAAACTTACATGTTGGTGGAGGAGTTTTCTGTCTAAGGACTCCTTGCCCTTCATGTTTAGCACTTGACCATTTAACACTTTGTTTCTTTCCTGTGACATTGTCAAGGGAAATGATGAGTTAATTTCCTCTCTGTGCAAATGACTCATTTTTGTGGAGAGCAGAGGAAGGAGGAATGGATCCAGGGGTTGAAGCTTGTTTATTTGTTCATTCATGCGTGTGAGTTACGGTGGGCTGTTGGCTAGATGGCCCCCTATGAACCCTGTGTCCAGGTGTTCACACGCTCAGAGAGTCCCCTCCTGCTGAATGTAGGGAGGGTTCCTGTACTGCTTTAAGAATGTGGCAGGAGTGATGATGGTGTGACTCTAGCTAAGCCATTCCAGCCAGCCCCCAGCTGTCTGAGCCATTCTAGCTGGGACCCCAGACTTGTGGGTGTAGAAGGCATCTCTTGTGCTCCAGCCCCGGCAGATAGCACGGGGAGCTGAGACAGAACATCCTGCTGTTCCCTTTTCCAAATTCTGAATTGACAGAATTGTGAGAAATATGAAATGGTGGTTGGTTCTGAGCCACTAAGTTTTGGGTAGTTTGGTATAAAACAGCAGATGATTGAAACAAATACATTCAGGAAATATTTAGTCAGCACCTAGGGTGGGCTCGTCACCGGGCTGGTCTCCCTACCTCAGAGCGCTTGGAGTATGAGTAGGGAGAAAGATGTGTAATAAGCATTTCCGAGTTGAAAGCATTTTGGAAAAGGCAGTGAGATTCTCAACTGGATGCTGGGTTCTAGAGCATTTTGCCTTAAAACCATTCGCTTCGGTGCTTTAGTTATTTGCCGTTGTATATGTTTGTTTTAGTGCCTCCTGGCTGTGGGTTGTTCTCTCTTTTTCCTGAGGTGGTAAGCTTCTTGAGGGCAGGGAGGGAATCACTTTCTTCTCTGAGGGGGGAGCACAGACTAGAGGTTAAGAGCATGGATCTTGCAATCCGGTGGCATTTTGTTCCATTTCCAGGGTGTTGGCATTTATTAGCTGTGTTACCTAGGAGAAGTTTACTTAACGTCCCAAGCTGTGTGTGTGTGTGTGTGTGTGTGTGTGTGTGTGTGTGTGTGAGAGAGAGAGAGAGAGAGAGAGAGAGAGAGAGAGATCTTTACTACAGATAATGCTTACCTCATGGAGTCTGAAAATGGTGTAGGGTGATGTAGCACAGTATCTGATGAGATAACACTTGAGCTACCTAACTCACAGGCTTGTTGTGATCAAATTTCATTCAATTTGATTAAAAAAAAAATTAAGTGTCTACCAGGGTGGAAGGGCTACAGTGGTGAACAAATTTTTGGGTTCAGTTCGTGGAGCCTAGAACAGTGCTTGGCACACAGGCGGTGCCCCATAAATGTTTGTTGAGCGAATGACTATTGTGTGAAGTGTATTTCTCTGTGAGTTATTCTTGTTCAGTAGGTGTTCAGTAAGGGCTTGCTGGTTCTTTGAATTGCCTGTGGATTCCTACAGCGAATCACCAGTGTCTAGCTACATGGCTTCTTGTTCTGCCAACATAGGTCCACACCCTGTGGAATAAGTGAGGCAGAGATATCAAGGCATCAGTGGGGAAACTGGCATCAGATGGGTTGCTGGTAAAATCATATAAAGCAAGCAGATGAGTAATATGTCATTACAACCAGCTCCCTGAGGCTTGTTGCAATGGCTCGGGGTTGAGTGGGGTGCTCTGTTAGACATTTCATTTCCTGTCTGGAGCATCTGGAAATAAAGCTGAAATGATACCCAGACTCTTGGAAAGAGAAGGGAATTTGGAAAAACCTGATAAGGTCTATGGCCCTTCTCCCCTTGTTCTCCCTCCCGGGGTCTGGAAGGCATTGGTGGTACTGAAGGTTTTATTACTCAAAATACGGTCCATGGACCAACCAGCAGCTTCATCCTCTCCTGAGAGCTTATTAAATACAGAATCTCAGTCCCCCTGTCAGACCTATTAGATGAGAATCTGCATTTTAGCAAGACCCCGTTGGAAGGGTAGTGGGAAAGTTTTGGTTAGATGGTCCTGGTATTGGAGGGAAGGCAAAGTGAGGGAAATCCAAGGAAAAGTGCTACATTTAGGCAGGCAAGACACAGCTACTGCACAGCTGTTCACTGTTTTTTGCTCAGGTTTACTTCAGTGCAGACTATACTCAATACACGTTATTTCATCACAGAGATTGAAGGGTAGTACTCAAGGATCTGGAGCAGGAGAGTGAATGCTTGTACTAAATTATTTATAGAAGGAATGTCTTTGTCATGACATTGGTGAGGTACTTTTTCCTTAGATGTGCAATTGTCTGGGTTATTCAAGAAAAAGAGCTGACATTTATGAAGTGCCTCTTGTATGTCAGTGTATGCTGTAATGCACCTTCTGTGCATTATTTCATCTAATCCTCTTACAACTTCATGAGGATGTTGTGGTTTTGGGAGGTTAATTAACCATGATCAAACTCCAAATCTCTTTGGCACCTAAACCTTTCCATGCCATCATCCTGCACACTTCTTTGAAGCCATGGCTTTCAAATTTATTTTTTAAACTGATACCAGCATGCCTTTTAGGGCAGAATCTAAGCAAGAAAAATATCTACACCAAACTCATGTTGGTTGGTCAGAGCAAAGTCTTAAATGTAGTAATGGTTGGTAAATATTTGAATTTCATTGCATCAGAAACAGGCCAGGAGACAGTCTGTTAGGGTTAGCTCACCCAAGCTGTTTCCTTAGTTTCCTGGAAACAAGAAAAGTGATGTCTAGTTCTGTCACCTACATTTCATAAATACGCTGACACTGGAGAGAAACACTTTTATAATACCATTGAAGAAGGACTCTTAAACATGGGATCTGAAGTGGAAGTCTTCTAATGAAAGTCACTTGGAAACCAAATCATGAATTACATTCATGATTTTTGCCATATTCACATATTATTACTGTTTTATTAACCTTTTTAAAATAACATTAAATTTTAAAAAATTTAATATATTTTAAGAACAAACTTTTTGTCACAGTCATATCTGGAACCTGCATTATTTGCCATGCATGTGACACACACAAAAATACAGGCTTCTGAGTTTGAGTCTTGTGGTCCTTTTATTAAAGAGTGCCAATAAGCAATGTTGGAGAGGTGGAAACCCCTCTATAATTCCAAACTGTGACCTACTGAGATTCAAAATTAGAAGAGTTGAAAGAGAATTAGAAAGGAAATAATTTTCTCAAAATGTTGATTCACTCTCATTTATTTCTGTGTCCACGTTTCACCTAAGTTCTTCCTCTGCACAATGGCAAATATATTTGGAGATAACTAGGTTTTTATAGTAGGCATTCTCTTTCTAGAGCCATCTCTGAGCAGGTGGTCCAATTCACAACACTTGGGCTTCAGGGGCATTATGTTATACTGAGTTCATGCTAATAAGAGTTACTCTGTGTTAGGAGGCAAACTGGCTCAAAGGAATGTTACGGTATGGCAGGACCTGAAATGTGAAGAGTGAAACTTGAAGCATGTGCTCCAGAATGGTCTGACAGCTATGCTCATACGGTTTTAGAAGCTTCAGTTACATCAGATCAGGATAGCCTCCCTTACCATGGGGCCACTCATTGGCAGGCCGCCATGGCAGGTGGCACCCATTCTCAAGGGACTTGTAGATCTTTCTAAGGGAACAAGCCCGAGCAGTTGATTTAGATGTTGGTCGTCTCTCAGTATTCTCCTTTGTCTTTAACTTTTCCGCTTCTGCCAGTGGTGGAAGGCTTACTGAGAACCTACCTGGTGTTGATAGTACTTGGAGCAGGATGTAGAACTTGACTTTGTGCTCCTGCACCTTGCCGTGGTAACTTGTTAACTCTTTCTTCCTCTCCCCTGCCTCTGGTTCCTCTCCAAGTCCTACCAGCTCTTCCTTCTGTGTCTGCTCTTTCCTCTCCAGCCTCCTCTCAAGACCCCCTTTTCATCATCATCAGATATCTAGACTTTGGTCATTCTTTTGTTTTTTTGAGACAGGGTCTCACTGTGTTGCCGAGGCTGGAGTGCGGTGGTGTCATCATAGCTCACTGTAACCTCAAACTCCTGGGCTCCAGAGATCCTCTTGCCTCAGCCTCTTGAGTAGCTGGGACTACAAGTGTGTGCCACCACATCCAGCTAATTTTTATATTTTTTGTAGAGATGGGGTCCCCTCGCTATGTTGCCCAGACTGGTCTCAAACTCTTGGCCTCAAGTGATCTTCCCACCTTGGCCTCCCAAAGTGCTGGGATTACAGGTGTGAGCCACCACACCTGGCAGAGTTTGATCATTCTTGATCTACCTTCATAATTTCTTCATATCTGTGTGCCACCTTAACTAGTTTTTATTTATATTTTTCTTTCAATCAAATCACTTTTTAAAATATAGTCTGTAAAATCTGTAAAATCATGGGTTTTGTATAACACCTGACGTTTCCCAAATATTCATTAAAATGAACACACAACTGTTAGTATGATTAAAAAGTGCGTCTACTATCACAAAATCATTTCATATACCACTCCTTGCCCAGGTACTATTTATACCAACCTTTGACCTGCAGCGGTGGTTCTCAATCATTGCATTACATTAGATTCATGTGGGAAGATATATTTTTTTAAAAAGTGTCCCAAGCTTCACCAATTAAATAAACATTTCTGGGAATGGGGTACAGGCTAGATAGTTTTTTTTAGAAAGTTCCTTGGGCGAGTCTAGCCTAGTGCGCAGCCAATGTTGAAAAACACTGAGCCTAAAATGTGGTCAAATATCCTTACTATTTTTACTCTCTACATGTTTGAATCCATGTTTTATATTATTTCTATATTAATCTTCTTAAAAACTGCCATTTTTGAGACTTACTGGCTGTACGGAAACAATTACAGTGCTCTGAATATTGTCAGCACAGGGAGCATTTTAAGTATATAATTTTGTGATAGAGCACTGGAGTAAAAGTGAGCAAACTTAGGTTCTAGGCTCCGTTCTGCCTCTTATTAACTTGAGGATTACAGGCAATTGTCTGCATCTTTCTGAGCCTTAGTTAAGTCAACTATCAAATGGAGAGACTAACTAATCCTTACCAGGCATATCTCCCAGAATTGAGTAAGGGTCAAATGAGAAAATGTATTTTTAAAATGCTCTGTCAGCTGTCTTAAGGGTATCAGGGCATATAAATATTGTTAATTAACAAGTCTGGGGGAGGATAAAAAATAGAGTAGGAAGAGTTTGAGGAGAAAATATTTCACATTCGTGGTGATAATTTTTAAAAATGACTTCTCGCTAATTATGATGACAGAACCTACCCCTTGTTTTTGCTCTTGGGTCATTGATTGTCTTCAGAATGAGACAGCTGGGCTCGTCTTAATGCTTCAACTGAACAACAGCTGCTAATTGCAACTAAAGCAAAAACTACAGGCTGGTCTGATTATGGTGGCTAGAGGTTAGACTTCCTTTCACTATATCTCAGTGTGTTTTTTATGTTGTTTTTGCCGTAGGAGGTTAGCTCTGGATTTACCGTCATTTGGGGGTGGAGTCATGAAAGTCACACCTCTCCACATTATTGGTAGTTATCTTGCTTTGCAGCAGTTGATGACTCAGATGGAGTGATGTGGGTGAGGAGAGACATCCACCCTCCCAGTCTGCCCCTGGATGTAGGGTGCCGTCTGGGGTCCCTCCTTACTGGGGCCAGTTGCCGGCAGTGTCAGAAACACAGTTATGCCTGCTTTAACCTTCAACTCAAAAACAGCTGAACAGTCTGGCTTCTGTGCTGAAGAAAGTGGAATGTCATTGACATAAATGGATACCCTGAATTTTGGGACAAATGTTGATCTGAGTAACTTGTAGAGGTTCATGAATATTTTCTGTTACTCATTGAGTTTTCTTACTTGATTGGAATATCATGAGCCCCACTAATAGGCTTTGGAAAGCTGGGAGGTTCCCCCCCTCCCCGGGATTTCTGAATTTATTTTATTATTTTATTTTTTTCCTTTTATTTCAGAATATTATGGGGATCATTTTAAAAACTTTTAACAGTGTGCCCAGCTAATAACTTACACTTGTCTATGTCTTCAATCCATTTTCAGATTTATGGTCTCATTTTATTCTTATAACACTAGGAGGCGATTGGGAAAGGAATTATCCTTGCTTAATGACACAAGCAAATAGTGGTGGCATTAAGGTCCAGCTCTTCAAAAGCTGGAGCCAAAAGATGGGTGTTTTAAATCCTGGCTTTTGCCACTTATTAGCTGTGTGACATTGGGCAAATTACTTAGCCTCTCTGAGCCATACTTTTGGAGACTGTTAGGAATACAGCACAGGAGTGTATGAAGAATAAATGGGTAATGTATGGAATGACTTAGCACAGAGTTGCTCATTAGTAGCTGAGGTTCAGACTGGTTAAATGATGGGTGTGGGTAAGGGTACACACGATTCCCAATGTTTGGTATTGTGGAAAGAGCACTGGCTTAAGAATTGGCATGTTTACTTACAAGTGCCAGCTCTGCCATGGAACTAGAGCTTACCCTGTCCAGTGTTTATGCTACATAAAGCTAAATAATTACAATTAAATGAATTAAAATTAAATAAAATTATAAATTTAATTCCCTAGTCACACTAGCCACATTTCAAGAGCTCAGTAGCCATAAATGGCTGCTGGCCACTATGTTGGGTAACTCAGCTATAGAACATTTCAAACATCACTGAGAGTTCTGTTGGACTGTGGTGCTCTAGCAGGTGGGTGAAACTTTTGGCCCCCATTTTGGCTCTTCTGGGGAGCTGATAAAATATGGTCTTTGGAGTTATGCTGACTTGGGGTTCTAATCCTGTTTTCTCTAATCCTAGCTGACTGACATTGAGCAAACAACTTAGCCTCCTTGAACTTCAGTTTGGTATCTGTGAAACTGGTATAATAATAGCCCCCTATAGACTTGTAAATATTGTATGAGATACTGTATTATGTATGTGTGAACTGGTTAGTACTAAGTGCTGAAAAGATGACATGTATTTTATATATAGTTTATCACTTACAACCAGGTCTTATAAGTGGGGGCATCTGTCTGCCTCCAGAGGCCAAGCTCTTAAAACAATTCCTCACCTTGCAGGATTGGAGACTTTAATTATGTAACTTAAAATAAAAAAGTGAAGGAATATTTTCCCTGCAGTGCTATTTTGACTGGAGCTGGATTTAATCTAATGACAAGTGCCTGCACCTCTTGGCTGAGTTCCCCGGGCATCTGGCCCTTTTCTAGTGGCTTTGGGAACAGGTCTTAGGAAGAGGGCTTCCATGACCACTTGAGCCTGTGACTAGCCTGGGGTTTTAATTCCTGCCCTCTGCTTATCTCTTGGGCTAAATTTGAGCAAGCCACATGCCCTTTGTCTGGTTCTAGATCTTTATCTGCAAGGTGGTACTTACAGAAAAAAGGCAAAGCCCTGTTCTTTCTCTTTCTCCTCCTTACTAGGGAAATACTTCATCCCATCCTGAGTCTCGGGCAGAAGTCCAGAGACACCTCGGCAACTCCCATGGTGCATTTAAAAAGGGAAGAAATGCCAAAACACAGCTATAAAAATGATGATGTATTTTAAATATTTATACCTAATAAATCAGTGCTTTTAATGTATACATAATATGCCATGTGGAGTGACTGCCATTATGAGATAATTATGGTTTCATAAAAAATATTAATTATCAATGTCTTGTAGAGTGTGTGGTCTGGTAATGGGGCTCATGTGTAACATTGAAATGATTGTAGTGTAATTTCTGTCCAATCAGTAGATTATAGTGACTGTATATCTCAGCTCAGTATGAGCCAGTGCCAGAAGTCTAAAACTGAAGCCCTTTGTGACTGACAGACCCTAGGGCTAAAAGCTCTTAAGAGCTCTCAGGATAGGCCCTGAGAGTACAAGTTCTACCTTATTTAAAAAATTTTTTTTTGTTGTTTTTTAACAGTGAGGAACATGGATATTTTAGTGTATGGGGTTTCTTAGAGAAGAGGAAAAATTCAGGATACATCACAAAGTAAAACTTGTTTGCTTTCTGACATAAATATTTGCTTCTCTTTTCTTTATGTGGGCTTATTATTTATTTCTCTGGTCTTGCTTTCTGCTTCGGTAGTTACTGACTTACGGACCATTGTTTAGTAGTGCTTCCCTTTGAAGTTGTGAAAATTAAGTGAAGTCCTTTTATCTGAATAATGGAGAGTACAGTGAGGTTCTCCGAGGCCTCCCTGTGAGATGACTTTAAAACCGCTGGTGAGCGTTTCAACTCTGGACTTTTTTCTGTTTTGTAATTGGCTCACATAGTTTGGATTAAAAGAATTTGAACAGGCAATGAGATTTAGATAGCAGGATTCCAAATTTCAATGCGTTTCTTCAAATACATTTTCTTTTTAGATAAATATTATCTTTACTTTTTTTTAAAAAGTCAAATTAAAGTGTTTGGTGAAGGCGCCGTGGCTCATGCCTGTAATTCTAGCACTTGGGAGGCCAAGGTGGGAGGACTGCTTCAGGCCAGGAGTTCGAGACCAGCCTGAGCAAGAGCCAGACCTGTCTCTACTAAAAATAGAAAAATTAGCCAGGTGCGGTGGTGCACATCTGTAGCCCCAGCTACTCGGGAGGCTGAGGCAGGATGGCTTGAGCCCAGGAGTTGGAGGTTGCAGTGAGCTGCGATCATGTCACTGCACTCTAACCAGGGTGACAGAGTCTCGCTCTGTCTCAAAAAAAAAAAAAAAAAAAGGGTTTGGTGAGCAGTCTTTTAAAGAAGCGGCTTCTCTGTCCCTCCTTTTCTCCTTCTCCCTTCCAACTATGCCATCACTTATGCACTGACGCCCTGGCATCTGCAGTCACTCCGCACTCCTCCTGGAGAGCATAGGAACGTGAGCTGGGGGCAGCCACTTCTGGGTGGGTAACTGCCCAATTATTTACCTCTCAGTTTTCTGTATTTGTAAAATAGGAATAGTGATGGTACTCGTCCCATAAGGTAAGTATAATAGGTGCAGTTTATAAGTTGGTAGGAGGTTTAAGTGAGTTAATGTGTTTAAAGTACTTAAAGTAGTACCTGGCACCCAGGAAGTACTCAGTGTGTTGTCATGTTGTTGTTGTTGTTGTTGTTGTAATTATCACCATCCTTTCACTTGTCACTTATCAAATATTTTACTCATCAAAGAGTCATCAAATGCCTTCTTAAAAGGTAGTGTGCTGAGTACTGGGGTTGTGGTGGGTAACAGAAAGGTGTGGTTTTGCATTCATGGATCCTCAAACCTAGCATTGATTGATTGATTGATTGAGACAGGGTCTTTCTCTGTCACCCCAGCTAGAGTGCGGTGGCGTCCTCATAGCTCACTGCAACCTCAAACTCCTGGGCTCAAGAGATCCTCCTGCCTCAGCCTCCTGAGTAGCTGGGACTATAGTCATGCACCATCACAACCGGCTAATATTTCTATTTTTGGTAGAGATGGGGTCTTGCTCTTGCTCAGGCTGGTCTTGAACTCCTGAGCTCAAGTGATCCTCCCACCTTGGCCTCTCAGAGTGCTAGGATGACAGGGGTGAGCAACTGTGCCTGGCCTATTTTTTAAAGGTTCTGTTTATGCTGGAATGTAAGTGCATTGTGGAACTGTGATGGCCAATGTCCATGTTCCTGTCTCATCTCTCACCCTGCTTTTTAAACAGTTTTAAAATAATTTTTTTCAAAATAATACCAGTTTATTCTCACATTAATTTTGGGCCATGGAGACAGGGGAAGCTTTCTCTTTGCTTTACAGATGAAGCAACTTGAGGACAGATCTTTGAAAGTCTTGCCCGAGGGTAGGTGTAGAGTGGGCCTTCTAACTCTCAAACCCTTCTGACCCCACCTTTGGTACTGATGGCAACCCCAGCATGTCTTTATTTATTGAGCATGTATGCCTTTCAGAAGGCTATGTTAGTTTCTTGATTTCTGCGAGGAACAAGATAGCCATGCCTTCACCCTGACCGTGTCATTAGAAGCATGCTGAATATTGGACAGAGAAGTTCAGAGTGTTCCAGGAACACATGACAAGTTACTCTTCACATCATCTGAGTGGGGGGCAGCTGGTCAAGGAAGACTTCCTGCAGAAGAGGCATTTAAGATGAGACCTTGTTCATGGATTTAATCTCTTCTAAGAGCAGTCAGAATGATCACAGTGGCCAATTTGATAGCTTGATCATTTTGGTCATATGCAGGGATGTTCTCAGTGGACACTGAAAGTTAGATGGAGTTAGTTGGTGTACAGGCTCTGCCCTGTGGGAAATGTACACGCCAATCAATTGAGAAAAGTTGGAAATGCATCTGTTCCAAGTCTCATTGAAAATTCCTTTAGGTATCGCATTCCAAAGGGTTAAGTGGAATTGAAGATTGTTGGAGTACAAGACTAACAGACCATATTGAGTAGGAATCTCTTGCATTTTTTCCAGTGGTACTTTGAGAACCTAAAATAAACTTCATTTCCAGTATTTGATTGTTTATTTACTAACTACCTGTTTGGAGGAAATGCCATATTGTCTCGGAACAATGGAAGCTGTGGTCTCAAGAGGGTGGGGAGTTCAGATACTGAGTTTGGATAGACCCAGTTTGGCTCAAATTTCTTGCATCTCTGCGTTCAGGTGAACAGGATAGTGGCATTGCAGAAAGCCCAAGAGACCTGGAAATGGAAAATGGAAACATTGAAACTAAAGCAATTAAAATAGTGCCCATTTTGAACATGCTCAATGACTTGATTTAGAACTGTCAGTCAGGAAGAATGTATTAAGTGCTGCAAACATTTGTAAAGACTTCTGCCCTAGTTAATAGATTCCCTACCCTTCGTTGGCTTTTGGATAATCAGCTCAAGGGCAAGGGTATAGGATAGAGGCAGCAAATAGGCTACATGTATGTGGTCATTTCCTCCCCATGCCTA
The DNA here is from genome assembly GCA_023783475.1 of Daubentonia madagascariensis. Classification (NCBI taxonomy): domain Eukaryota; kingdom Metazoa; phylum Chordata; class Mammalia; order Primates; family Daubentoniidae; genus Daubentonia; species Daubentonia madagascariensis. Next base: position 40,007,890 of record JAKFHU010001953.1, on the reverse strand, counting down.
GGCTGACATAGCTGATTGTTCCCATCAAACATTGACATGTTGGCAACGCCATTCTCAGTTTATTGGAATTGACACATGAAATGAAGCCTATATGTACCATTCCTGATATCTGACATTGTGTTTTTCTGTTGATGTGGTCAGGATTTTACCCATATTGACTTAACTTTTTAAAAAAGTTATCTTAAGTTGTCTTAGTAGACAGATTTTTAAGCTCAGCTGAAGAAATAGATTCTATAAATACATTTATAACCTATACTAATTTTATCCTTAGATGAGTTGGGATGTGCACCTGAATTCATCTCTTGTTTCTGAATCAGGGCCAGTCTCTAAGCTCTGTTAGCAGAAGTATGTAATTAAGATAAAGGAATGGAACAGGCCAGCCAATCCTAAAATTAGCTCTTGCTTTGATGCTCCCCAGGTGCAGATATACACAACCTGGTCCGTTTGCCCTTGATGTATTTGATTTCCTTTTCTAAGGTGTTTGCATGCTTTACCAGGATTTTAGCAAGTTTGGTTCTGGCTCAGGTTGGGGAGCTGAGATTGTTTTCTCCTGTGGTGTGTTAATCTGTTTGAAATGTCAGTTGGAACTTCAGAGTCTTGTTTGCTTAAATGTTCTTTTGAGGCTAGGTGTTCCATTACTTACGTTTAGCTTGTGATAGTCCACCAGTCTTCTTACAAGCTGTTTTTGGGCTGGTACTTTGCAAATAATGTAGTTTTTATCGGCTGCCCTTTCTTTTAAAGTGAAGGTGGGTAGTGCATTTAAAGAAGGGTTTTTAAGCCTGCCTGTCAAGGGATACCAGTATTAGCTACAAATTTTACTGCAGTAGTTTTAGGAGTGAAGAGCTTGATCTCTCTGCTGTTCCTAGTGTGCATCCTTGGGCGAGTTACGCAACTTGTTTTGTGCTCTAGTATCCTGAGTAGAACGGAGATGACAACAGTACCTACCTTTCAGGATTGTTATGAGGTTGAATTCAAATGACAGAACAGACATTTGTACGTCAGCTGGTGCAGAGCCTGACACATGAAGCTTAGGATGTCATGACTCAGGAGAGATGGGACGCCAGGGTGGGGACTAGGGTGAGGCTGGTGAGGGAGGCACTTGCCCCAGGTGCAAAATTTAAGGGGCACCAAAGTCCTCGCTGATCAAGGTAAATGACAGTTATTGCAATACTTTAAAAATGAAAATTAATGATAGAATCCATGATGAGCAAAATATCAAAGTTATAAATAAATTCAGCATCTGACCCTGCACTTGCACGCCCCTGCCTCACTGTCTCACCCTAATCCAGGTGCGGTGGTTATGCAGGGATGCTCTCTTTGAGAGCCGTGGGCTTTGCAGCTTTTCCAGGAGAGGTGATCAGTTTGTACCAATCCACTTCAGAAGCCAATCCCTCTTAAGTCACCAGCACATACTTTCAAGATGACTCTCTGGAGTTAAGGGTGCAGCTTAATGCCAGAATATTGCTGAGCTCAGTTATTAAGGAGACTGGTTCTATATTTTTGGTCTTGTGGCCTGGTGCTAGAACCACCTGAGCTGTGCAGCCCCAGACATTGGAGTAATTTGCATGTGCTGTGAACACATAAGCTTTTCACTTGTTAAGAACCCCTTTGGGGGGTCGAGGTGGGATGATTGCTTGAAGCCAGGAGTTTGAGACCAGCCTGAGCAACATAGTGAGACCCTGCTGTCTCTACAAAAAAAAAAAATAAATAAAAATAAATAAAAAAAATAATAATAATAATTAGCTGGGTGAATGCTTGATCCCAGGAGTTTGAGGTTGCTGTGAGCCATGATGACGCCACTGCACTCTAGCTTGGACAACAGAGCGAGACCCTGTCTCAAACAAACAAAAAAACAAATCCCTTTGGACCCCAAACCATCAGGTTCATCAAAGTAGCTATTCTTTGGAGAGGTAAGGCATAGTTCCCAGTTCCTAACCTGACCTGCATTCTGAAAACAAAATGAGGAGCAAAGAAGGAGAAAGAATATTCTGAGAGTGGCATCGATTTTTGCTCATATTTCTCTGAGATTTTAAGGTTCTAGTGAAACAGAAGTGGTGCCATTAAAATTCCCTGGAGCAAGAGGGCAGCGAATTTTACAAGCACATCCCCAAAGAAGTTAATCAGGTTTCCTTGGGGTTGCTGGGCTATGTTGCTTTGAGGAAAAATAGCACCACCCTGAAGAGTAAGAATAGCTGAAACCACATGTTCCAGCGAACTTTCAGCCAACTGCTCCTGAAGGAAACGGAATTTAACCGCTAGAATGGTTTTTGTTGGATGGCGTTTTGATTAAGCAACAGGCTATTTCCCAGCCCTGGGAATGTGATCTTTTGAAGATAGAAATATTATGACCCAAATAGAAGCTGGAGTAGCAGGAAGGACTTGTAGGATGAGGTTGTACCTTATTTGATAAATTTCTATAAGAAAATTGAACTGGGTTTAATGTTCAATTCTTATTTATTGTTCTAGAGATCTTGATGTCTCTGTAGGTAGCTGTGGCAAAAAAAAAAAAAACCAAAAAACAAAACACTTGGCTATTCTCTCTCACTTGACTCCTTTTTCTGGAATTTAAAAATAGGCATGAGTGGATAGTTGGGCTCATTGAATGAGGCTTTCTGGATCCTTAAAATCATTGCTCTGTGAATGAAGAAATTTAGAGCCGAGTCACCCCTGTTGTATGATTTCAAATGGCACTTGCAGTGAAGGAACCAAGTATACTGGTGGGGATGGGAGGTAGCATCCCTGAGTTGGAAGTCTTTGGGTGTGATAGAGAAGGAAGTCTGCCTAGGTGCTAGGGTAGGAGAAGAGTCATCTCCCTCCCTCTAGTCCTCTCTTCCAAGCATTCTAGGCTCTGAGAGATTCAGCAGTGGGCAGGACAGAGCAGGTCTGTGCTCTGATGGGAAGAAGGCAGAATGTCTTGCTTAAGAGCATGGATTGTGGAGCCACACACTTCCTTCTGGATCTGGATCCCAGCTTTACCAGTTAGTAGCTGTGTGTCTTGGGCAAGTTACTTAACCTCTCTGTGCTTTAGTTTTCTCATTTATAAGATGAGGATAACACTGTTACTTGCCTTATAGGGTAGTTGTGAGCACTAAAGTGCTTAGGACTGTTGCCTGGCACATAGTAAGTCTTCTATACAACGTAAGCCTTAGTTTTTATTACCTGCTGTTGTTATAGAGCTTACTATCTTATATGTACATGCATGGCAGATAATAGGCATGTTAATGAATAAATGCAGACAAAAATAACCCCTAGTGATAAGGGACAATGGATGACACAGTATGTATTAGATAGACCAGTCAGGGAAGGCCTCTCTGAGTAGTAGATACTTGAGGCAGGACCTGGCTTCATTATGATCCCATGTGGAGGGAGCAGTGCCAATAATTCTCTGAAGTAGAAAAGAGCTTGGTGAGTTTGAGGAAGAACGAGAAGACTAATGTGGCTCGAGTGGTGTATAAACGGAAGTGGGTTCAGAGATGAGGCAGGGGCCAGGTCACGTGGGCCCTTGCAGGCCATGGAGATGAGTTTGGATTTTGTTGTAATGGTGGCAGGCCTTCAGCTGAGCAGTGGCATGATCTGGTTTTCAACAGTGCGCTCTCAGGATGAAGTCAGGCAGAGTCCGCAGGCTGAGGGTGACAGTGATGACAAAGTGATGATACTCATAACCTTCCATGTGTGTCACTGGGTAGAGGGTGAGGGGGCCACTGGGTTAGACTCTATGATGACCTATGGTATCCTTTCCAATGCTGAGATACCTAAAGCACAAATTAAACTGAAGGAAACCCTGTAACATCTCCATCTTTTATAAATAGGTATTGAGCATCACTAGAAAGGCCCAGGGTGCTGTAATTGACATTTTGGCTTCCTGGAATTGGGATTTGAGAGATTGCCTGCTCAGATGGTTTACATTTCTTGTAAACTTGGAATATTCATACAATTTCTCCTTGAAAATACCTGTAAGAGATACTGCTGAGAAGGAAGATGTCATTCGAGGATACCTTCTACCTGTTACACCTTTTGAACAAAGCAAGTGTGAAAGTGTGTAATTTGAATTAGGGCAGGTAATAAAGCTTCTGCTAATTTGTGATTACACTGCATAACCTCCAATGCCTCTTCATGGTTTACCTGTGCTTTAAAAGCTAAGTGTGTTTTGATTAATTCTTGTATGTAATTGAGTTTGGTTCAAAGTCACATGCAAGGGTAATTAACTCCGGAACATGATCAAAACATTTTTTACCATCAGTAAACTCATCAGTGAGAAAGGTCTTTGAAATAAATTTTGTATGGCCCACATTTTAATACCCTCCCCCACTCTGTTTAAAAAAATAGGTACAATAAAGTACACCAAATTTATATGTTGGTGATGGTTTGCTTTATTTGTGAATATCTTATGACTCCGCAGCTGTTAAAATATCATCTGATGTCACATATTGCTAGCTAGGGAGGAGCAGCAACAGATCATAACCAGTGCAGAGAGCCATGGTTGAGTTTACCAAATGCTTCTGGCTTCTTAGCACTTGGGGTAGAACTATGATGAAACATTTGCAAAGGGCAATTTTGAAGGTACCAGGCTAGGAAGCAGCCATAAATAAAGACTGCCCTTTGGGATGGAGACGTTCGTCATTCAGTGGCAACTGAGTCCAGCCTGGCATTTGCTTCTTTTTAATTCCCAGCTCAAAAATATAATTTGAAGTACTTTGTATTAATACATGTTGGCCACTGCCACCATCCTCTGGAAATAAATAAGGAAGAATGTGCAAAATAAGGATACCTAAGGGCTTGATACAGTAGCAGAAGAGTTCAAACTCAGGAGAGTCAACATCTGTCAATTATGACTTAATTTTAGTCCAAGTCTGAGTGATATTTGATTACAAATGAAGAAATAGAGAGAAATCAGTGCAAAGCTTTTGGTGATATAAAAGTCATCTTCCAACTGATACTTGGGGAATAAGGCATTCTAGAAATTTTTTTCGTCTGTTAAATATATTATGACTTACATGAAATGTGGAAGACCCCACCATTCCAGTGTGCCAGTATAGGGCTACAAATGACAGATCATTTGGTCATCTAAACTCTTTTTCATTTAGGTCTAGCCTGTGCTCCAGAAAGAGAGAGATGTGATTTTGTAAATTTGTTTTCTGGGCACTGATGTGTTTGCTGAGTCCAGTCCTGAATTTTTAGAATGAAAATAACTATTGCCATGAGTTGCAAGTTGGGCAGCAAGAACATATCAATCATTTTTGGGTTAGGAAGAAAATTCAAGTTGACACTTCTCATGGCTATTTACTATTTTTTTTTTAAATAGACATTTCCATTTTTATCTTTGCAACATAATATGAATGATTTGTATAAGTTTTTGCAACTGTGTAAAAATAACCCTGTCTAATGGTGTGTGTTAGTTTGTCACTGTCTGAGCTTCACTTCGGGATTTAAAAGATTTGATGATTTTGAGGTCTGCAGCCTCCAAGATGTCTCTGAATGATCTCTGCCTCCTGGTATGGACGCCTTTGTGCAGTCTGTTCCCATATTGTGCCAGGATTGGTCTGTGTCACCAATAGCGCATGGATGGCATGTCACTTCTGAGACTGTCTTATAGGTCTGCCTTCTGTCCTAGGTATTCTTCCTCTTTCCCGTTCTCTTGGATCCTTTGCTCTGGGGGAAGCTATATTGTGAGCAGCGCTGTGGAGAGGCTCACGTGGTGAGGGGTTGAAGCCCACTGCTGACAGCCACGTGAGTGAGCTTAGAAGGGTATCCTCCACAGCCAGCCAAGTTGCAGATGACTGCTGCCCCTCTAGCACTTCGACTGCACAGGTGTGAGGGATTCTGAGCCAGAACCCTCCAGCAAGGCTCCTCCTGGATTCCTGACCCATAAAAACTGTCAGATAATACATGTTTGTTGTTTGAACCCAATGAGATTGGGATAATTTGTTACATAGCAAGGTATAACTAATACACACTGGCAACATAAGGTTGGTTAATTCATCCATGCATCCCTCCCTCCCTCCCTCCCTCCCTCTCACTCTTCATGCTTTCAACAAATGTTTGAGGGCCAACGACGCCCCAGGAACAGTGCTTCGTGATTGGGATGCTGGGATGATTGCCACCATCCATGGTTACAATGACTAGTTTTCTCCAGTAAAGTTAGTTGAATTCTTCCATGTCACTTTCCTAGGATTAAATTTGACTTTTAGAAGTAAATATCTAAAGAAAGTTTTTATCTTTCTGTACCTTTCCTTTTTTATATTCTTTATGCTAATTCTGAACAAGGAAGGCAACATTCATTTAAATCATATTTGGTGTATGCTATAAAATGAAATTTTAGATGAAACCAATGCAAAATATGTTTTATGGCATCAGTATTTATAAATTGTATAATGCTTTAAGTGGATCATTTATCTTTATTGTTTATATTTTTTCCCTGATTATACAAATTGTTCTGAAAATGAAAGAGTACTAAGGAATTTGAGAAAGAAAATGAGACTTAAGCCAAATCAATAATAAATATTAATACTAACATTGATGGAGTGCTTTCTCTCTGCCAAATTTTGTGCCAGACAATTTATGTACATTTCTTCTATTGATCCTCCAAAGGTATTATGATTATTATCCCTGTTTTACAGATAGTGAAACTAAGATTTAAAACAGTTAATTAGCACAAAGTCCACAAAGTCCAAAGATCAGTAAGTTGGAGGTGAATTTCAAACCTAGATCTCAAGCTCTTAGCTGCTCTGTTGTACATGTATGTATATGCTTGCATACCCACACACAGTGCCGTGGTTCGGGAGTTTACGGTTTGGCAGGAGAAATTCATTTATACTGTTTGCTCTGTGTACACAGAGCCCTTAAAGCATGATTTGGCTAAATTTGTATCAGAGTATCATGGGGGCTGCAATAGTCAGAACTTTAAATGGAGTTTCTTTTCAAATCTTGTGCAACCCAAAGGAACTTTTTTCTGCTTCCCTAACGAAGGTGCTGAAGATTAAAAAAGGAATAGAAAATACTAGATTAGAGGATTTAACAAAAATTTACTTTATCTCATTAAATTTTGATCACTGTTAGGAAAGGGGGCTGAGGTGAGTGGGCTAGTATCTGCTGGGAGGAGAACAAATTACCTGACTTTTAGTCTTCATAAAAGTGTATTTGGTGCCCATGATGGGGGGAGAGGGGGGTACTTTACTAATGAAGTGGTTCAGAGAACCAGACTTGAATTGATCGGCCCTGGCTTTAATCTGAGCACCACTGTTGATCAGATGGGTGACCTCAGTCAAGTCACCTGAACTCTTTTGAGCTTACTCTTCCATATATAAAATAAGAATAAAACAAACACATTTTTATGTTGTTCTGAGGATTAAGTGAGAGGATGCATGTACGTACTTAATAAAAGTTGACCTTTAATAGTTGAATTTATAGTTGCTTTTCTTGATATGTTTTCTCCTTCTCCTGTTATGCTTTTTCATCATCATCCTCATCATTAGCAGCCTGTCTCACCCAATCCTAGCCCTTCAGAGGGATCATAATGATTTTACAAGAATACATGAGATTTCAAGCTGAATAGAAACTGCGAATAAAAATCAGGAAACAAAATGTTTCCAGCCAAGTGAAGATCAGGCAGTGCCTACTGCCCAGAAGGTTACATGGTAGAATTGAAGTTAAAAGGAATGCCTAATTAACAAATTAATTAATTTATAATTTAAATAAAGGAAGAAACAAATGTATATGTCACAGGCATATGGCTTGGGCATTGGAATGTTAACACATCAAAAAATGTTTAAAATTGCTGAGGGTGTATTCAGTTAAGCAGCAAAATTTCGTCTTTTGCTGAACATTTTTCTAAAGTGTATTCTCTGCTGCTTTTTCACAATTTGAATTGGCAACCATGGCTTTATGCTGTAAATCTCTCTTTTCATGGTCTCCTCCCTTCTACTTCTTTCTCTGCTGCTAGTGTGTGTACCTCCTGTCTGCTCCCTGTCAGTTTTCCAAATAAGGGGTGGGAACTGCTTTGCCATGTGAAGTGGCAGAATTAAGGAGCAGTTAGGCTGCTGGGCTTGAGGGAGGGGGGCCTGAGGAAGCCTAGTCTGAGCACTTTTCTTCTTATTTCTTGGAATAGAATAGTCTGTTCCCATTTGCTTCTCTCTCATCCCCTGGCTAGGAGCTTGTGCCATGATGATCGAGTGTGCCCAAGAAGAAGCTATGTTGAGCTTGGGGTGTAGCAGGGTAAGAAAGTTTGTTCCTTAGGGGAAAAAAAATCCGAACTAGTTCTACTCCTTGGTCACTGGTACAGAGGTGGAGGGAAGTGGAGCTGGTGAATGCCCAGGAAAGCATGTCAGGCAGGAAGCTGGGAGGGCTTCTCCTAGCAGGACTCAGGAAGGCTTCCGCGTCTTGTGAAGTGTTGGTGTGCCCCGAGTCTGCTTCACCAATATTTGTGGATGATGACAGGGCTCCTTTGAGCTCTCAGATTGTTCATGGTTTGGTTTCTTTGAATGGCATAAAAATATGTGCTTGACTTGGATGCAGATTTTATTTCCTTTCTGGGTGAAGGGTCTCAGACAGTAGAGTATGCTGGCTGCCGGCTCAGAGTGACTGCCAGGGACTGCCAAAAGGGAACATTTTAAAAATGAGAATGCTGAGGCATGATGTGCTTCAGGGAGCATTTCAAATTGGGTCCCTTTTAAATCAGCTGGTCTCCAGGGATGAGGATGAGTTATGAGAGGTGCCAGGATTTGTTTTCTTCAGGCCTAACATCACTTAAGACCATAACCCATAGACCCTTAAGGAACAAAGCGCAGTTCTACATTAGACCCACCTTCGTCAAGGCTCTGAGGCTTAGTGGGCCTTTTAAATAATGATTCATAAAAATTCATGGTTCATGGCTTTATATGTTTTTAAAAGAACTAATATATCTGTAATCCTAGAATGTAGCTGATCCTTAAGCACCCCATGACAAGTATTCATTATTCTTTGAATACTCTTGAGCTGGCAAAGCCATGACCATTGAGACTTAATGTATCAGGTAGTTCTTGCTATAAACGTGCAGTGTAACAAGCTCCCCCCAAACCCATAGTGTACAGCCACGAGGATGTCTTCCTCCCCGTCACAGGCTTGTGGGGTAGCTTTACTCAGGGTGTGGGTTGGCTGGTCTTAGCTCTGGAGTATGGGGTTGTGTTCAGGTCTTTTCCATTTATTTCCAGATTACATGGATGGTATAAAGAATTGTGAGCCATGGTTCAGTCTACCATACAATATTGAGCTTTCCAGAGTCATTTTACCTTTTTTTTTTTTAAAGTTGTAAAATGTACATAACATAAAATTTACCATCTTAACCACTTTTAAGTGTACAGTTCTGTGGCATTAATTACATTCACATTGTCGTGCCACCATCACTGCCATCCACCTTCAGGTCGTTTTCATCTTCCCAAACTGAAACTCTATCCACTGGGCACTAACTCCCCCTTTCCCCCTCCCCCCAGGCCCTGGCAACCACTATTCTACTTTCTGTCCCTATGAATTTAATCACTCTAGGTACCTCACATAAGTGGAATCTTACAGCATCTGTACTTTTGTGGTTGGCTTATTTCATGTGGCATATTGTCTTCAGGGTTTATCTCCATTGTAGCATGTGTCAAAATTTTCATCCTTTTTAGGGCTGAATAATATTCTGTTATATGTATGCACTTCACTTTGTTTATCCATTCATCTGTTGGTGGACACTTGGGTTACTTCCATTTTCCTGATTCTTTGTCATTGAGTTCCTGTTTTTCCTATGGGTGGAACCATCTGAGTTGGTTTAATGATCTTTACCACTCCAGACCCTGAGTCCAATCATATCCATTAATTTATTTAACATATACTTATTAAGTGCTTATATATACTTATGTACTTATTCAACATATACTTAATAAGTATATTAAGTGTGCTGGCAGCTGTTCTGAAGGAGCTGTGTGCTGGCAGGTGTTCTGAAGGAGCTTGAATTCTTTCAATACTTAGAGCTGTGCTGTTCTATTAGGTGGCCAATAGTTACATGTGCCAATTTAAATCTAATTAATGAAAGTCAAATAAACTTTTTAAAAATGCAGTTCTTCAATAACAGTAACTGCATTTCAGGTACTTAATAGCTGCATGTGATTAGTGGCTACTGTATTGGTAAGCGCAGATATAGAACAGTTCCATCATTGCAAAAAGTTCTCTGGGGCAGTGCTGACTTAGAGCGTTCAGGAAAAGCCATACAGCAGTGATAAAGAGCAAAAGCTCTCTCCTCCTTAAACCACAAGCCTGTCAAAGGGTCACCTTGTGAGCACAAGCTTGCCATAGTTTCTTTGGCCAGGTTTGAGCAACAAGCTAGGCAATCAGAGCCCTTCCGCAGCACTTAAGAAGGTGAATGAGCAAGGTCATTGGCAATTTTACCTCCCCAGGGGGCACTTGGCAATGTCTGGAGATATTTTTGGTTATCACAACTAGGTGGAGGGGGAGTGGAGGCCAGGGATGCTGATAAACATTCTGCAATTCGCAGGATAGCTCCCTCCCACAGCACAGAACTGTATGGCTTAAAATGTTAATAATTCTAAGCTCGAGGAATATCCCTGCTTCTGGTGAAATGGTCACAGATAAGGGCTGGGAACTGTGAGAGCCATGTTTTGCAGCGTATGGAAGAAGCTAATGTATAGTGAGATGAAATGAAGCCACAGAGAGGGAAACTCCTGGCCGCATTCAGGTTTCCACGTCCCTTGTCCCTGAGACTAGCCTCAGTCCTTCTCTTGGGTTCTGTGAAGGACCTCAGTATGATGGTAACTTTACTCTTTCACTGGAATGATTTTGGGCTGGTTGTTAGCCTTTTGCTAAATGTTCCTAATATAGAAAATTATTTAGCAATTCCTTCTTTTAATTATATCCCATGTAAAATTGGGTGTACAAATATGCGCCCTGCCTACCTTACATTTAAGGTAGTCCCATGAAATGTCTAACGTGTGGTGGGCATTGAATTGCTGCAAGCTCACAGAGATGTTATGACTGAAGAATAAACCATTACATTCTCCATGAATCAGATATTATTTCAAATGGTCTGATTTAGAATATTCATATGTATTTACTTTTATTTCAAGTGAAAAAGGACTATATGTGTAGAATAAGAAAATTCAAACAGTACAAAAGGGTATAGAGTGAAAAGTCTCTTATCTGACTTCTCCATTTCTTCCCAGAAGGAGCTGCCTTTGACAATTTCTTGCTCTAGAAATTGTTTATACGTATACAAGTGTATTTTTTTCCTATTTCCTTTCCTCCCTCCTTCCCTCCTTTAAAAAAATATAGTGTGTGTATATATAGTACATAGAGTATATATATTTATAGATAGAATGTGTGTGTATATATGTACATACACTGTTTTTTAACAATAGGCATATATCAGTTTCTGATCCTCATTTTTTTCCCTTAATATTTACAACTATATTTTAGAGCTCTTTTTCCATCAGCACCAAGGTTGACTTCATTCTTTTCAATGACTTGGAGTTTACCTTTGAATCAGTGTTCCATAAACAGTTCATTTAACCAGTCCTCTGCTGATGAGCATTAAGGTTCTTTCTAGCCTTTTATTTTTACAAATAATGCTGCAATGAGTAATGTATCCTATACCTTGGTCTTTATGTACATATAATTGTATTTATAAAATAAGATCCCAGTAGTGGACTTTCTGGTTCAAAAGGTAGGCACATATCATGTTTCTATTAGATATTGCCTAATTGCCCTTTTAAAAGGAGGCACCATTTTCCACTTTTACCAGCTGTATAGGAACATGCCTAAAATCTAATTCCCTTATTTTCTTACCATCTTTTCCTTCCCATTTCTTTCTCTAACTTCCCTTCCTACCCCTAGGCCCAGTCTAGAAGCTGTCAAGCCTTCAATTCAAAGGTTTATCTCTTCAGAGTCTGTAGAACGTTAGTCACAGGAAAATTCTTGAAAGACACAAACCTGTCCCCTTTGAGAGCACCGCCTGAGTTTCCTCCTTGGCTCCTAGGGGTGGGCGGTGCTGCTGCCGACTCAGCCCCTTCTCCCCTTTGCTCACTGGCTCAGTCATCTGGGTGACATCCCCTTCCTCTCTCTTTCCTCCCTTTCACTCCCTGGCAGGCTTTTAGGAGCTGTACCCATCTATAGCGCCCTAGAAGTTGAAATCTGTTAACTCGTCTTGGGTGCTTGCCAGTACTTAAGGATAAGCATGGTTGGACCACTGCATTCTTCACCACTTTAGAAGGAGAAGCTGTTATCTGTTTGCATGTACAGTGTCAAGAAATGGTTTCCAGTTGACTGCTTTGGCCTGGCATTTCCATTAACACTTTCAGTGGGGAGATGGTTTCTCTAGCTTAGCTGGCGGAGGACCCAGTTTTACAGCCCATTTACTTCTCTCTTTCCCAGCTGTGGACTCCAGTTGGGGCAACCTGTAACTTGATTCTGTGGCCTATAGTGTTTAACTGGGATACTTTCTGAGGGAAACCAGTTGGGGTGGGGAAATCCTTTTACCCTGACATTATTGACGCAGCCTCTCTTTAGTGCTCTTCTATTTTTGAGCAGAAAATAACATTCTGGGCTCTTCCTCGCTCTTCTCATTTTTTTTGGAGACAGAGTCTCGCTGTGTCAGCCCAGGTAGAGTGCAGTGGCATCATCACAGCTCACTGCAACCTCAAACTCCTGGGCTCAAGCAATCCTCCTGCCTCAGCCTCCCAAGTAGCTGGACTACAGGTGCGCCACCATACCTGGCTAATTTTTCTGTTTTTGGTAGAGACAGGGTCTCGCTCTTGCTCAGGCTGGTCTTGAACTCAAGCAATCCTCCTGACTTGGCCTCCCAAAGTGCTGGGATTACAGGCGTGAGCCACCATGCCTGGCCCTCCTGGTGTTTTAATATGAAAAATTTTGAACATACAACAAAGTTGAAAGAATTTTATAGCAGACATCTGTATGCCCGCTACTTAGATTATGCCATTGACATTTTACTGTACTTGTTTTATCGCATATCTACCCTCCTGTCCATCCCTCTGCCCATCATTTTGGGCTCTTTCAGTGATGTCTCTCTGGCATTTCAGAGGCACCGTGGCACAGGTAGTTAGGAACATGTGCTATGGAGCCAGACTGCCTGGGTTTGAATCCTGAATCTGCTGCTTATTAGGCCTGTGACTTTGGACAAGTTGCTGAACCTCTTTGTGTCCCAGTGTTCTCATCTGTATAATGGAAATAATGATAGTGCCAACTTCATAGGGTTTTGTGAAATTAAATTAATTAGTACACAGGCAACATTTAAAACAGAGGCTACTGCATAGTAACCATTTGGTATATTAGTGTAGTAAGTGCTACACTAATATTAATTTCAAGGATTTAAAAAAGCTAATTTAATAGGTTTCATGGATTTTAGGGAGAAGCACCTGTATGCCTAGTACTGTAGCAGACATTTCATGTACATTGCCCTATTTGATCTTCAAAACCACCTTAAGCAGATTACCCCCATTTGCAGATGAGCAAACTGCTGCCTGGTAATTGGCACTAATGTGGTTTGATCACAAATCTGTTTTCCTCTGTCCTTTCTCTGTTAGTCACAAGATATAGAAATTTCAGGATTCTGTAAGGAGGCAGAGACTTCCGTGGTTGGAAAAAATCTTCATCTGAATTCTGGGAAATAGGTAGAAGCACCTAAGATTGTATTACGTTAGTGTGATTTGAGCTATTGAAGGTTGATCTTGCAGAAGAGAGAAAACTTTGCTATTTCTTGTGTCTTGTTAAAATACTTTCTCTGCCATTAGCATTTCCAGTTCAGGGTCCTCTTGTTGTCTGGGCTCTGCCGCCCTAGCTGGATAGAAATCACCATGGGGTATTTTGGCAATGCCATCATTTGTCAACTGTTTATAACATCTGAGATGCTAGAAAATTATTCCTAGTTTGCTGTCCAAAATCTTTTGTGGAAAGAAAGTTAGAAAATACAAGTAAATGTGACTGTTGACTCTATGCTATAATTGGATGTTTTGAGGAGAAGCCACACTCTCGTTGGTCATTTAGGGTAAAAGTTGTGGCCTTGATACCATCTTATATCTCTGAGAAGTAGCCCATAGTAAATAATGTCATACATACACCTCAGGCTGTAAAGAAGAGGGTGAAACAGAGCCCTCAGGCTTTGTCTTCTCATTTGAGTTCCTACCTCAATTCAAATTTAGTTCTCTTTCCTTTTTCATTAATCCTTTCTTAGTTCTTGAGATTAACATCAAAGAAGTCTATTAGCTGCCAGTATGTCTTTAACAACCCCTAACATTTGTTGAACTCCCTTTTTAATTGAGATACCATAGTTTTTAGTGACATCATTTTACTTTCATTGTATTTGCTTTTAGAGTTACCTTATTTTCATAGTAGGTGGTTCTGTGTTCTACTTATAGAGGTGATATAAAGTTTCTATTTAAAATATATTTCGGCTGGGTGTAGTGGCTCACGACTGTAATCCTAGCACTTTGGGAGGCCGAGGCAGGAGGATCGCTTGAGGCCAGGAGTTTGAGACCAGCCTGAACAAGAGCGAGACCCGGTCCCTACCAAAAATAGAAAAATTAGCTGGGTGTGGTGGCACAGGCCTGTAGTCCCAGCTACTTGGAAGGCTGAGGCAGGAGGATCGCTCGAGGCCAGGAGTTTGAGGTTGCAGTGAGCTATCATGACGCCACTGCACTCTAGCCTGGGTGACAGAGTGAGACTCTGTCTCAAAAAAAATAAAATAAAAAATAAAAACAATTTTAAAAATACATTTAATTACATAAAAAGGAGGTGGTTTCAAAAAAAGGCTAAGGTAGAATAGTAGAAGTGGTATCCATATGTAGCAAAAGTCATGAGGCTGGGATGCAAATGATGTGAGTTTTTTTTGGAACAATGAGCTAAATGATCCTCGGAGTTTGTATGTCTGGTCTCCACTGACAGTGGATGCTCTGGGCAGAGGGAGCATTAACCGAATAGTTACAACTGTTTTGGAGGTACTCAGTGGAAAATCATTTATACTCTACATCTGTTTCTTGGCTAAGAAAAATATATGCAGTAGACTCTGGCCTCTTTGGAAGGTTTTAGAGCAAGGCTAATTATGCCTCGGGGTTTTGGCCAAGCTTGTTTGTCTTTACGCAATAGTCCTTGGTATCATAAGCACGAAGAAGTGGGTGAGTTGGATGCACATGGTTTCCAAAAGGGTTTCTCACTGAAATTCTTTCCATCTCTTATGTGACTCGGACATCCACAAAATGGGTACTTGTATATCCATTGGACTTGGGGGTGGCTTCCTAAGGCTGAGGAACATCAAAAAGGGGCATCCTCAGGGAATCTCCTGAAAGTAAATCCAGAGTAAGCCGGAGGATTTGCATAATTCTTAGGGATTCTGTTCAGGGAGATAAAGCTGTGCAACTGCTCAAAAAACCTATCTGA
This sequence comes from Daubentonia madagascariensis, assembly GCA_023783475.1. Classification (NCBI taxonomy): domain Eukaryota; kingdom Metazoa; phylum Chordata; class Mammalia; order Primates; family Daubentoniidae; genus Daubentonia; species Daubentonia madagascariensis. The sequence continues at coordinate 39,992,476 of JAKFHU010001953.1, read as the reverse complement.
GCAGAGTAAGCACCAAAAACTTGAAGTTTGGAAAGGACAGGAAGGTAAGGGCAGGAGCCCCACTTTGGAACGAGAACCAGATACTGGTAAGAGCTTGTTAACAGTTCAGGGAGCCCTGAGAATGGAGCAAAGGAGAGACGGGGAGGGCGAGGGGGAGAGATTGGTTGAGATGGAGATCTATTTTGGGTTTTTTTAAGTTATATAATGGATATTCCTTTCTTTTTATCTCTGTGAGAAAAGGACCAGTGACTCATGCCCCTTCTTTATGAAGAGTTCTTCTCTTTCTTTGATTTGCTCTCTGACCCAGGGATATAAGTCCCTGTTTGGAATGTGAAGGTGGTTTCAGATGAGCTTTCTTTCCCCATTGTAGGGTCTGATTTTGACATCAGTAGGGAGGTGACTTCCTCCCACAGTTAGGGGCTGCCATACCTCAGCAAGTCCATGGTTTGGCTTCTCAAGTCCTAATGATCTTTTGGTTCCCCTGTGGATCTTTGACACTAAGGAAATGAATGGGGCAGAGGTACACTGTGAATGACACAGTGGAAGGACACTGAAAGACAGGGCAGGGCAGTCGCTGTGCTTCATGGGTTAAAATTGTGTTTCTTTCTCAGTCTGCAGGATGGTGGCTCATGGCTTCCTTGCAAAGATGTGATGCCGTAAAGATTAATAACACTCTTAAAAATAATATTAGAAGGACCAGACTTATGGTTACATGCCAGGATTCAGGAATGTGACTCACTGCCCTTCACTGGGAGCCTGGCTTAGCTACTTACCAGCCTTTTGGTCTCGGACAAGTTTCTTTAGTGTTCTGACCTGCATTTGCCTAACATGTGAAAAAGTGTTGACCTTTAGTCAACAAATTTTATGAAGTACCTACTCTATCCCTGGCATGATGCCAGATCTTGAGATAAATAGATGTATAAAACAAGCAAAGCTCTCTGTCCTTATGGAATTTTCCCCATCTTTTAGGATTGTTGTGAGATTGGGGGTTGGCAAAAAGGGGTTGGCATAGGGCTCTTTTAAAATTGTAAAAGAATTATTATGTAAAAGTTAGGAACTGCCCATCCTACTTTAGGTTGCCATTATTTTAACACTAGAACTCTTTGAACAAATGACTTCATTGTTTTATATGCAGTATTTTTGAAAAACAGATATTCTTCTAACTTTTTTTCCTTTTTCCCCCATTTATGAGATGAAACCTAATTTTTCTCCCCATTGTATCATGATTTTCTAACGGACATTTTGGTGTAACAAAGCTTATCTTCCTAAATAACTGAGTTGGAAAGCACTTTCGTTGTGTGTGTGTGGGTGTGTGTGTGTGTGTAGCTCCTGGAAGAACTTGAGTACATTTGAAGCATACGGTTCAGAGTAATGTCTGTGAGAACAAACAAGTCAAATATGCTTTCTTCTTATCCTGAAACTACTGATACGAGAAAGATAGGAGGAGACAAACCATCTCTTGATGAATATTATGCCAAGTCAAATCATGGAAACTGTCCCAAATGGAGAAATAACCTTTCCAAATCACTTAACTGATTGCTCAGGTGGTTCCCAAACTCTTAGCTCTAACCAAGCAATTTGCTGTAACCTTCTTTCTTTCTGGCACAATGGAACATTCACGATGTTTATCTGGCAGGAACTTTATTAAGGGAAGCCTGGCAGGAAGGTCAGGGGGAAGAGGAATGGTCTGTCTGTATTGGAAAGCTTGTTTTTTTTGAAACATGTAAACTGACATGAATGGATGTAGTTCCGTGATATCAGTTCAGCTCCTGACTTGACTGAATATGAGGACCCCTGTTCTCTGTAGGGTGCCTTTATAAGGCACTATCTAGGCACTTGACATTTTTTTTCTTTTTTAAATCTCATTGGTATGTCTTTTTTATTATTTCCTTTTAATATTATTTCCTAAGATTCCCAGCTTAGTACATATGCAAAGGTATTTCTGTGTTATAACCGGCTATGTTGAATGCACAAATTATTTTCCAGTGGGTTTTTTTGGGGGTCTTTACATTTTTTCCTTAATTTATACAAGGAATCTTCACAATCCAGGTCATTTATTCAGTGCTGACAATGTACAGTTCACTTACGCATGTTCTGTGTTGCATAAGGAACTTGAGTTGAAAATAACAGTAGCAGTTACCACCGAGGAAGGGGTGGAATGAATAACTGAATGAATTCAAAGGGGTGAGGGAAAATGCATTGTGGGTGGGTAGTACCAAGCTCCAAGGTGACTTTTATTTCTACAGATTTGTGTTGAAAAATTATTTGCCTGGACAGAGACCAGTTAGTTTCCTGGCCGTTTGTTCTGCTTCTAATGCATCTCAGCAAGTGGAAAGAGCCTGTTGCAGGGGTATACCAGATGGAAGCAAGAATACCTCTCTCCTCCTACCCTTCTTGTCCCTAGAAGCATGGTATCATGGAAGTTCAAAAGGTTATTCTGGGATTTAATGTTAGTTCAAAGCATAAAAGGAACATAATTCACTCATTTATCCATTTTGCCTGTCAATATTTACATGCCTGCCTTGTGAGGCTGGCATGTGCTCTGTGCTGCCTATAGCATAGAAGAAACAGATGAGCTTAGACCTGATAAGAGTGATGTGTTTTTAATAGACAAGGAAGGAATCCATGTACCTGGGGCATTTAAACTCATTTTTCAGAGTTTTTTTCCCCTGGTGGCCACATAGGAGCAAAGATGGGGAAATTATATGGAAACAAAGGTGGGAAAATTACGGGGAGAAAATGGGAGAGTTGGGCCGGGCATGATGGCTCACGCTTGTAATCCTAGCACATTGGGAGGCCAAGGCAGGAGGATCTCTTGAGGCCAGGAGTTTGAGACCAGCCAGAGCAATACAGTGAGACCCCATCTCTACAAAATATATTAAAAAAATTAGCCAGGTGTTGTGGCATACGCCTGTAATCCCAGCTACTCAGGAGGCTGAGGTGGAAGGATTGCTTGAGCCCAGGAGTTTGAGGTTGCAGTGAGCTATAGGATGCCACTGCACTCTAGACTGGGTAACAGAGTGAGTTGCCCAGTTCTGCTGGGATTCTTGCCAGTTCTGCTCAAGGGAAATCTTGTGTATATTTGTGTGGACAATGAGAGTTATAATTCCAGCTTCAAATCTGAGTGATTTTCTTCTCTCTGATTTTAGGATAAAATATTGTAATTAAGTTAAGCTCCCTCCCGCCTTGATGTCCTTCCATTGGATAGTTCTCCTTTTTGTTTGGTGATCACAGGGACCAGTGACAACCTAGTCTTCTTGGAATTGTTTTTACTTATTGGTTTGTTAGAAACCACTCTATAGACAGATGTCTGCCCACCCTTCCCCCAGCTCTCTTCTCCCAAGATGTCAAAACCCTGGTGAGGAATCTGTGAAATATGAACTATGACTTGGTTATATGAGGTTCAGTGAAATAGCTGGAGGTTTTCCCAGTAGAAGGCTAAAGCAGAATTGTCTAGACATCACTTTTTCCTTATCTAGTCAAGCCTTTCTGGGAGCTTTTCCACATAAGGAATCCAGGCTCAAAGGCAAATCAGTTTGACTGGCTAAAAACCCCTCCCGGGCGAGCTTAGATCCCTCCTGAAACATATAGGGCTGCAGTCATAGGTTTGAGAAGAACAGAAAGATACCTGTCTCTGTTGTTATTGTTGGTATTAAAAGAGAATTTATTCATTTGTTCATTAAGACTTTGTTAAGCACCTACTGTGCACAGACATTGTACCTTGTCCTGGGGAATCAGTGATGGGCAGAAAAGTGATGTTCTTTGTGCTGAATCAAGTAATTGTGCAGATGTGGGTATGACAACTTCAGTAAAGGGCTAATAGGAAAGGAGCGACAGTCTAAGGGAGGAGAAGAAGTGGGGACCCAACACAGAGGAAGGGGAGATCAGGGGAAGTTTGAACACAGTAAGCTTCAGGTGAGTCTTAGATATTTTTAAAATTTAACCAAATAAAGGTGTTGGCAAAGCAAGATAAGCTAGTTCAGAGACTCAGGATTTGTATCTTTTGGAGCTACCATGCCCCTCAGAGACTTCCAGAGAGTTTGAAACTTATTTGTGCTTTGGCTTTGGCAGTTGTGCAAAGCACTAGAATTCTTTCTACAGTGGCCAAGGGATAAAATATGTATTTTTGCTCACGAGGACCCTGGGTATCAGCTTTTTACCTCCGATATGTGGGCCGTATTACCCAGACGATTGTCATCGTCTGTATGACTGTTGGAAGTAAGTCTGCCCACGTGGATAAGGATACTGAAGACCAGACTTAACCCCTGCTTCTCTTAGTAGCCCCTGCAGAGAATGCTCAGTTTTTACCCAGTTTTGGGCTATTTTGTGTCAAGACGCTAATTGACTTTTCTGTTGCGATAAACCTGAGGCACTATGCATGTAAGTCTCTTCTTGAGATGGATTGTGTGTGTGTCTTTTTGATGACACAATAAGCAGGTCTTTATTGACCATAAACATAGTTTAACATGCTGCGGAGTTGAACTTTGAAGGTTGAAGTGATTTTTCCATAGAGTTGTTCCTGCATGTTAATACTGAGCTAAGTTTAGGATATCTTATATTGTACCTATTTTTTCCTGTGCATGTCTCAGAAACTTGGTTTAGACCTCTGGGTTTTATGAATGTCCTTGTTTTTTTGAGAGGGAGATAGGGAAATGAAGGTCATCTGATCGAGAAACATAAATCACAGTAGAAGAATTTTCGCAAAGTCAACCCACCTGGGATAACACCAGCTCAGTCCAGAACTAGGACACGATAGCTACCGAGAAGTCCCCTCATGGGCTCACTCCCTTCTCCCAAAGATAACCATCTTCCTGACCTCTGTCCCCACTCATGAGTTTTGCTTGTTTTGGAACTTTGCATAAGTGAATTCACTTAGTAGGAGTTCTTTTGTGCCTGGCTTTATTTTCTTAGCATTATGTTGTGGTTTGTCCATGTTGCATGGAGCCATAGTTCATTTGTTTTGATTTCTGTATAGCATTATAGCATGCACGTATCTGTGTTTACTCATGTTTCTACTTTTGATGATATTTGTGTTACTTGTAGTTTGAGACTGTTATGAATAATTTTACTGTGATTGTGGCCATTCATGTCTTTTGGTACACATTATGGCCATTCATGTCTTTTGGTACTTCCATTTCTTTGGGGTATGCCCCGGAGTGGAATTGTAGTATCAGGTCTTAGACTGTGCATTTATCTAATTCCAGTAGATACTTCCAAACAAGATGGAAGATGATTATTCCAGATGTTCTAAGATGATTATTCCAGTTTACATTCCCAACAGCAGTCTACAATTGTCCATTACTTAACATCCTTGCCAGCACTTGGTATTGACAATATTTTAATTTTAGCAATCTAAAAATATGCATACTTTAAAATTTACACATTGGTAAAAGAAATGAGACTGAGATTTGGAGCCCAGAAATCCTGAATAAGTTTAGCTTAAACCCTGGTTGAAGGGCCACTGGGTGACCATTTGAGGCCTTAACTAAATGTGGGGCCATCTTCTTACACCTCAACCTCCAGAATCTCGCATATGCCACTGTCAAACTATGCAAACCTATGCAGTTATGTGACCTCTGTGAGCCTCAGTCTCCTCAACTGTGAAATGGGAATTATTTTAAATTCCTCACAGAGTTGGTATGAAGAGCATATCAGTCATTCCACCAAAAAGCACTTAGTTCCTGGCCCATAGTCATTATAAAAAAAGTTATGAGGTCACTCTGAGTCACAGGAAGAAGTGGCTGGCTACATTGCTTTGGAACACTCATATATTTATTTTAGTTTATCTATTTTTAGGGGAAACAAAGTTATTTCTCTCAGAGCATTAGACGTCAAAGCCAATATATCCTTTACTGGAACTACCTTGTTTGTTTGATGTTTGGGTGCCTCAGTATGTTTTGAAGGATGGCATGTTTATGGCTCAGCAGAACCATAAACACTCCTCGGGCCCAGGGCTGCTCTGGATTTGTGTGCATTTGACACAAGGGCAGCGGAGAAGGAAATCATCTTCAGCTTGTGTTATGACACAGAGGAGTTTTGTTTTTCCTTTGTCAACTCTCTGCATCCTCCACTGAAAACAAACAACACACTCCAGTGTGGGTAAATATTGTGACCGGCAGCCCCAGGGTTGCTGTTCTTCCCTCTCTACAGTTGCATGGGACCGAGGGTGGCATTGTAAAAGATCGGTGGTTGTCATCCTGATATTTGAAAGAGAACCTTAGCAATTGCAGAAATGAAAAAGTGGTATAAACAAAAATAAGGACCAAAAGATAAATTTTTCTTCAAGGGAAATGGTGAGGCATTTCAAGGAGGAACACGTGGAAACGAGTTAAATGGGTCTGCATTTTCTCACCTCGCCCCCACGTTTATCATCCGCCACTCCTGAGCCTTAGAGTAGACTCTTCAAAGACAGCTGAGCTTCGTTTCAGGTGGATTATTTCTTGCCTTCCCTCTACTTCATTTGCCCTGCCCAGCAAGACCCAGCTAGAATTGAGGGCCAGGCCAGGCCAGGCGGCTAGCAGCAGGGTAGCCCCTTATAAGGGAGCTGCCCAGACTTTGACCTGCCGGAATTTCATTTGTAATTAGTTAAGGTTATTTTTTATTAGCTAAAAAAATTATGTCCCTATTAGGTTTTCTTCACTTCTTCCTGCCCTCTCTCTTTCCTCCTCTGCCTGTCCTTCTCTCTCTCTCTCTGTCTTTTTCTTTCAGAAAGTAAGTAAGGAAAAAAAAAAGCCAGATAAGAGAGAGGTTAAGGCTGCAGGGCTCTGAATTCACACAACAGGAACAGATCCCTCCATGTAGTCTCTTATTAATGGCATGATTTGGGGCAAGTTCCTTAATTTCTCTAAGTCTCAATTCTTTCATCTGTCAGTGGAGACAAGGATCACGTTTGTTATGAGGGTGATGTTGAGACCGACAAATGTGAGAGTTGCAAAAACCACCGCACCTGCCTGACCTAGCACTTAGTGCCAGGCACTGTACATACTTGGCATGTACAAGTACATACTTGGCATGTATCAATTCTTTTAATCCTCACACATCCCTGTGGGTTGGGGGCTCTAGTTCACAGTTAAAGAAACTGAGGCAGAGAACGGTTAAGTAACTGAGATTCCTCTGGTAACAAGTGGCAGAGGAGATTTGAACGAGAGGCGGTTTGGTCCAGAGTCTGTGTCCTCTATCACAATACTGCCATTTCCCCACTGTCCCTCCTGACAACACACCCCAGCCCTCAGCCTTCCCTCTAGAGAGAACCATTTAGTTTGGCATAACTTCCTACGTTATTTGAAGCAACAAGCCTGGGGTCATACAATCCACTGTCTGTGCATCTTGCTTGTTTCTTGATACTCCTTATCACAGACATTTTCCATGTCAGTACCTATAGCTCTACCCAGGTAAAAAATTAACCACCTCGGCAAGAGCTGCCCATTTGGCCCCGGCTTGGCGGGGCTGGATCTGGCCTAAGGCTGATTTGGGCCCCCTGTATTGCATATATGGATCGATCTCAGTAGGTTTGATGTAAGCATGATTTGGTGGAAATGAATTTTATTTTTATCTCACTGGGATCTTCAATTAGAAAGGTAATTCGTTACAGGCAGATGAGTTGAAATAAATCCAGAATTTGCAAAGACACAGGTTCACGCCTACACATTTAGATAGTTGTCCTTAAGATTCAGGCAGTTAAATTTTACTAAGGGCATTGTTTCTGTTAAATTCACATCCTGTGGGTTGGGGCAATTTAGTGGTTGTAAGAAACTTATTTGGCTGGAGTGGAGAACTTAATTTCTGTGTTGAGGTATTTTTTGAGAGGCTTATCTGGCCCTGTGAGCCCGGCTCTGCAGGGAGACAAACCTTCATTTGTTCAGTGGGGGAAAGAATGTGGCCTTGTATACCTGCCTCCCTGGATACACCTGTAGGGCTGGTTTCCCTGAAGAACAAACCTCACTGCTGAGCTCTTGAGGCTGGTGGAGTTTGCTCGGCCCTGGCAACAGAGTGTCAACAGTGCACTGGACTCGGGAGGGACCAAGGTTTCTGTGTCCTTCTCTTGCTGGTTAAGTCCCAAGTATGTGTGTAATCTCTCTTAAGCTAGTGTGGTGAAGTCGAAACTTGGCTTATCACTGGCCCGAGATTCTCCTGCAGCATATTTTAGATAAGAGTGGAAAAAGTGCCAGACCCAGCATTAACTGCCCTGAGACACTGAGGAGCTTTATTTTTCCTCACAAAGGAAGGCGTTTGGCTTAATTTGGAAACCTACCTATGAATAGGCCAGCCTCCCTTACCTCATCCAGTTTTAATTTTTCAGCAAGTGATTTGGAAGCAGGAATGAAGGTGGTGATAACCTTTGCTCACTTGTAATGGGTAGAGTCTTGAGGGTCTGTGTTTTTGTTTGGTATTTCCCTCTCCTTGAAAACACCATAAGCAGCTGGTCTCTGTTGAAATCTCAGTTGTGTGACCTTGGGCAAGTTACTTAACCTCTCTTGGAGCCTCAACTGTCTCATCTGTAAAAAGGGAATAATACTAGTAGTACTCAACTCATAGAGCCGTATTGAGGATTAAGTAGTTAATATTTGTAACAGTACTTGCACAAGATAAGTGTTATAGAAGCATTTGCAAATGAAAATAAACAATGGGAAATACTTTGTACAATCAATTACATGAAGTGCCACTGTGGTCTTTCTCAGTTACTGAATGTTCTAACACATGCAAATTAATCACTAGATCAAAAGAATTGTTTTTTTTCCGTAAGTAGTCAGGATTTTTCTTCTTTTAAATTTACACTCCTTGCTGTTCTTCCTGTTCCCTTTGCAGAGCAAAAGTATCGGAAAAAAACAAGTGCAAGCGTTTCCTTATAATATTGGTTTGGTTGTGGTCAAAAACAGGAATCATGAGTCATGAACACCATATTTACAGGAATAAGCCAAGATAAAATGACATCCTAAGGAATGAGGGTCATCGTTGACAGACATACAAATTCATCAGGTATCCAAACAACATTCTTCACCTGGAGTCCATGGACCCCCAAGAGGTCTGTGGACTGAAATCAGGGGATCCATACATTTGGGTGGGGGAAAAGTTACATCTTCATTTTTACTCACCCCTAACTGAACTTCGGCATTTCCTTCAATTATGAATGTGGACAGCAAACTATGGTGGCATGAGCGGTACTGAACGACTTTGTCATCAGCAGGAATCTCAGATAGATTAATATTGCATTGCAGTCTCATTTATGGTTATCTCTACTTACAAATTACAGCAGTTCTTAGATTCACCACTATTTATTTATTCTTCAGTGCCATCGTTAAGAAAAAGTATCATATCATAAATTTATTTTTAAAATATTTTGCTAACTATATTTCAGTATAATTGGTTTCCTTTCTAGTCTTACACATTTTATTTTTTTCATTTATAAACATTGTTCTGAGATAATAATAGTCTTCACCAGGCTGCCAGCGGAGTCCAGACACAAAAAAGATAAAGGAGTTTTAAAGCTGAAGGTTTAAGCCGATTTGAATCTCTAGAGCTATGCTGTCCAATAGGAACGTAACGTGAACCACCTGTAATGTAACATTTTCTAGTTGCTACTTTAAAAAGGAAACGGTGAAATTAGTTTTAATAACGTACTCTATTCAACTGGGTGTCTTTAAAATAATATTTCAACAGGTAGTCAATATTAAAAGTTACTTACTAGATATTTGACTTTTTTTCCATGCTAAGTCTTTGAATCAAGTGTGTGTTTTATATTTAGACTACATCTCAGTTAGGATGCTATGGTTTCATTGGAAATACTTGATCTGCATTTACATTTAACAAAATTGTGTTGGAAAAGTAGATTCGGGGTGGTTTCAAGCACAATGAAAAGTTTTCCATTAACCACATTGAGTAATTTAAATTGAAATCAGTGAAGATGAAATAAGATTAGAAATTCAGTTTCTTAGCCACAGGAGCCACATTACAAGTTCTCAGAGGCCACATGGGGCTGGGGGTAAACATGTTAGACCACTCAGCCCGAGAGCCTGACTCCACACAGAACCCTCTGGGAGGACTATTGCAGTGATTGAAACCGGCCTCGGGAGAGATTGCATTAAGACAGCTCATGCTCTTTTGTTACTTTGATTTGTTTAGTGAAACAGGTGCTTGCTGAGCTCCTCTCCTAAAGGTATCCCAGCACTCTGCCTGTCCCTGCATAGGCCCTCTAACATGTTCGCTTGGTAGTGACAACCCACAACACTGAGCTCCGTTGGGGGCTTTGTGTGACTCTAGGGAAACATTTCCATTTAAGTGGTGGCTTTTGCAGGTCAGTGGTGGGTGGAATTTTGTAATTTCCATTCCTAGCAGTTAAAGAGGGATTTACAAATTCTTGGAGAGGAAAGATTCTAGTTTTTTTTCCCTTGAGCAATCTTTGGCATAATAATGGAGTTTAATTTACATAGGGATTTTTAGTACTTGGTTTGTGTTCTTTGTTTTTTTCTCCTGTAGTGTCTTTCAGAAGGGGTAAGTTGCAGGGCACAGTTTAGTCTTTTAAATTAGTCCTTACTTCATGGATTCACAGTGCCCCTGCTTTGACTGTCTTTCAACAACTCCAGCAGGGTACAAGCCTGGTTTTTTAGTCTTTGGGGGGCATGGCAGGATATGCAAATCCACACAGAGGACTCTTACCAGGAAGATTCATTGAGGCTTCATGCTTCCAGACCATTGGCTAAAGTTGTTAGAATTGTCTTTTCCTTTCCAGGAGTGGTCTCTGAACTTAAGCTAGGTAATTTCAGCCAATACTAAGTTATCCACTTGGGTGGTCTAGCTCTACTTTCATCTCCCGACTTGTTTGTCTAACTTTAATACTGAATGGGGCCTTTTCATTTCTTTTGATTAAAATTGACAAGCTATAAAAAAATTATGAACCAGTAATATTGCTAGTCCTGATCTAGTTTAAATATAAAACTGGATCTTAGAAAAGTTCAAGAAACTTTTTTTCTTAAGTATAAAAGTTTAAAAACTTGGGGATTTAGATAGATACGGAGATTTAGGTTCAGATACCACCAGTAAGTAGATTCTACCAGTGCATAACTCGTGGTGTTTCTTGGCATTTTAGAGAGAAAGTTGACCTGTTTTGGGCCTTAGAAACCTGGAAGCATGTCTCAGACTTCAGCTGAATGCTGGACCCCTTTGTCCAATACTCTAATGTGCTAGGGCTTGTAAAAGAGAATCGCACAACTGCTTGCTCTTGAGGAGTTGTAGTCCTGGTAAAATGAAGTTGTAAACTTGAACAAGCCTAAGTGATGACTGAGACACAAGGTACATTTGTCAGTGGATTCTGTTTTGTTTTTTTAAGTCTACACCTAACAGAAACTTAGCAGTTTCCAGCCAAGTACTAGTAGTAACAACAGAAACAGCCATTGACATTTCAGGACTCATCCAACAATGTGTAGCGGGTGCTTAGTCTGTGTCAAGCACCATTCTAGAATCTGGTGACATAAATGATGGACGTAGAGCTTGCATCGGGTTTATTATGCAGGTGTTGGGAGTGCCACTGATGTGACATGCACTGGACCACGGCACTTGCATTTTAATGAGTTGAGTGAATACAAATTTATAGGCAAATATCATCATCATCATCATCATCATCGCTGCAATGGAAGTCTGCTTAGGAAGTGATAAATGCTTTGAGGAATACAGAAGTGGTATGTCTGATGAGAGCAAACGCAAAGGAATGACAGCCACCTTCTTTACATGTCTTTTTCTCTGTGTTTCATTCCCTCTGCTCTTGTCATCATCTTAGACTGGTTACTGGGCATTTGGAAGAGACTGTGGCTAATTCACTTTAGTCATTGTGCCTTGGAACATAAAATTGAGCTGCATGATTCATGGATAGTGTATTTGTAGCATCGTCTGCATGCCCCATAGAATTTGTTTTTTAAATGACTGCTAAGGATTTTATGATGCTAAAATCATAACAGATTTGAACAGTTGCTTAAATATTATTTCTAGACATCTATAGCTTTTTAAATATGTGGGTTGAAGATAGATGTCCTTGCTTCGGCTATAGTGATTTGTTTTACAAATATATTGAATGAGCTAAGCCAGTTTGAATTATGTCCTTCTCTTTTAAAGAAAAGATTTCCAAAATTTAAACCTGGATTTAGATGTTTTTTTGGGTTACCGGACTAAACTTTCCAAGAATTTTCAAGCTTCTGGGCCTAACTCAAACTGTAGTTTAATGAGGCTGGCCAAGTGATTTTTAATCCTGTTTAAAAGTTACCTTAAGCTCTGGATTCCATTCAGATGAAAGTGCAAATGCACTGGGCATTTTATTCATGCTATTGCAATAGGGAGAACTTCCATTCATGAGGAAAGTCTCAAAGAAGAGGGAGAAAAGTTGAGGTTTTATAAAACAAGGGAGTCATTTAGGAGGGGTGGAGGTAGGTCTTGCCTCAGAATATTCCAGGGCACAGTGGTCCATTGCTGTTAGCCTTTTTTCTCAGCACAAAAGGGTCACGAAACGAGGGGGGCATGTTTTGAACAGGGCTGCTTTCCTCGAGCACCGGCACAGATAAAATTCAGCATTGTCAGAGTCGATATTACAAATTATTTTTAGAAAGATATTTCTGATTAAAGTTTTCACTTGAAAGCCTCAGCAGTTAATCAGAAATGTGCAATTTATAATTAGTGTAAGTTGAGCATAAAAATTACGTTATAATTTGTCTCAGTGTATTCATTTGATGATTTTAAGATATAAATACAGGCGTTTTCATCCTTACAATATATCTCATGTCGGAATTGAGAGACGTGTTTATTTTCCCTCTTCTCCCATCTTACGTTGATCATATAATTTTTCTAGGTGTTTCATTACATTTAGGGGGTACTTCTACCTTGCATGTTAAGTTTAGGGTTTTACAAATTCTTATCGCAGAGGTAGTAGAGATAAAATCATAAATATATAAAGGACAGAGGCCTTTTAGCATTTTGCTAGTCTGCTTTCGGAAACTGTTTGCTATGGCTTACAGACCTAATTCACTTGCAGCTTTAGGATTCTCTTTCCTTTAAGAACTGCAGGAAGCACAAGCTGGGGAATTATTTTACATAACAATAAGGATAAAATGTTATTTATTTATAAGTTTCTCAGCCCCTGAAGGCACCAAACATAACACAATATAGAAACTGAACCAATTTTCCGTGACATTTAGCTGTAAATTAAAATTAATTCATAGAAAATAGCTGAGATGAAACACTTTGGTTGTAGAATTTGGGGTCCTGCTTAGCTTTCATTGTCATTTTAGATTTAACTTCAAAAATATGTTGTGTGAACTCGTTAGTTGGATAAAATTCTCCAGCTGTCTACTTTTCTGTACTTTATTACTCTGTAGGTGAAAAAAATTTTTAGTATTTAAAATTCTTATGTGTTTTGTTCCACATGGATTGTATCCTTTCTGTTTTTCCTTTTCTTGTCCCTGGCCCTCTACTTCTTCTGGAGTCAGTGCAGGCTGGTGGGTGTACTTCTGGATCCGTGTGTGTGTGTGTGTGTGTGTGTGTGTGTGTGTGTGTGTGTCAGGATACCATTTTTGGGAAAAGGATGACTGCAAAACAGTGAGGCTCACTTGTGGGCAGATGACATAACCAACGGCTTACTGAATGCCATTGCCAAGACAAATAGGGTTGAGCACCTATTGGTGGCTGCTCTGGTCCATGTGCAATTTCAGTGCCACCCTTGGCTCTGCTTTTTTCAGACCTGGAGAGGCTTGCTGAAATTTTTACTGAAGGCGGGTACGGGGTTGCGGGGGGGGTGGTGGGAAGGACCAAAACAGGATGTAGTGAAGTTTTAATATTCCAAACCAGGAAACAAATGATGAAATGAAGAAAAGGCAGGGAGCAAATTCTACCTGGCACCGAGTTCGGGGGTCAGCGTCAACAGCCAGCAAGATGCAGATGATGAGGACTTGGAGTTTCCAAAAGTTAACTTGTGCGTCTTGTGAAATGAAGTAACACATTTTTTATTCCTTCTCCATCACCACCCTTTCTGATTCCCGTTCTTTGCCTTCAGTGCCCTGGAGAGCATGCAGGAATGGCAGGAAATTCCTGGGCCTCATTTGGAGAGCCACCCTAGGTGGCTGTTCTCCCTATCCAGCCAGCCAATTCCACTCCCCTCATGTCCACGTTGCAGGCTGACCTTAGGGTCAGGCCCAGAAAGCTGTCTAATGTGCTTTTCCTCTGAAGTAAAAAATAAGCTACTAAGCAGGGAAATTTTGGCCCATGATTTTTTGGGGGAATTTATTTGAGAAATACTATTTTAATATTAAAGAATTTTAAAGGAATTATTACCACCCTTGCACTTGTTTCTCAAGTGTGGCTTTATTTACCACTCTGTCTCTAGCACCTGGAATAGGACTTGGCAGATACTGGATACCCAATAAAATTTTCATGGAATGAATGTATGGTCCACAGATCACCTGCCACGGAACCTCCTGGGTGGTCATTACAAATGCAGATTCTTGGGCACACCCTAGTCCTTCAGAATTAAAATATTTTGGAGAGAGGCCAAAGAATCTGCATTTTATAATAGGCCTCCCCAGCAGATCTATCATTGGTGCTGTCAAATTTGGTGCTGTTGCCTTAACAACATACCAGTTATTTCCAATTTCCCTGTTGCTTTTCGTATATGTTGTAAAATGAAGAGTTTGGTTCCTATTCTCTATCCCATGCTTCCCTTCCCACCCCAGCATATTCTATAATGAACATCCTCAATATAATGCATGAATGCCAATATTATATAATGAATCTTTGCTTAGCTGTTACACATTTTAATGCAGTCCAACAAAATTGGTGTTCTTCTTTGTTCCCCTATTGTTGGAGTACCCCCATCTTCTCTTATTCTGTAGTGCTGCAAAGAGTTAAGTAATTTAGGTATGTAGCTTTTTTTTTCTTTTTAAACTATTTCCTTGATGAGCTGGGGGTTCTTTCTAGAAGTTTCTTGCACAGAGGAGATATACTATCCAAAGGGCTCTCTTCTTTTTTTTTTTTTTTTTTTTTTTTTTTGCAAAAAAGGCATTGAAAAGCTAGTAGCAATTATATAGCACTTTCAGTCTCTGCTATCTTACGTGCTTGACAAGTACATTCTGTTTTAAGAGAGAAACAGTTCAGGGTCACTTTTCATTAAATTTTACAAAGAAATTGCAAAACTGCTTAATGGAGTTGCAAGATCTTAAGCACTTACCTTGAGTTAGGCAGGTTTTCGACTGAGTCAAGAAGAATGTGGCATTCTCTAAGAAAGTTAATACTCTTCCTTTAATGCCTCAAAACCAATGGGAAACATTGCTTATTTCTGAAGAGGTTATTTTCTTCATTTAGGAGAGAAGCCAAACCCAAGAGCTTAGAATTGGGTTCTCATTTCAGTGGTGTTCAAGTAGCAGTGGTTCTCAAGAGCGGGGTGATGTCCCCTCAGGGGACAGTTGGCACTGTCTGGACATGTTTTTGGTCATCACTGTTGAGAAGGTGCTACTGGCACCTAGAGGGTAGAGGCCAGGGATACTGCTTTAACATCCAACAATGCACAGAACAGTTCCCCACACAAAGAAATATCTAGCCTTAAATGTCAATAGTACCAGGGCTCAGAAAACATGCTTTGGAGCAATTTGATGCAAGTCTGCCTTAGTGAACTCTCTTGGTTTTTACTAGGGGTAATAGAATTCTAATTCTTTGTACCTCGATTCCATTAACAGTTTTTTTCTTGCACACTGTTTCATGCCAAATTATAAATTTGTGGGGAGGGACAGCAGAGGGAAGAGGTGAAAGATGGTGTCAGTTTGCCAGGAAAATTGTAGTACCTCTTAGAGTTTCTCTAATTGTTGAACTTTAAAATACAAAGGGTCTATTTGAGGTTTGGGATTTGTGAGGTGTTGAGAGATCTTCCACTGAAATATGTGCTATGAATAAACTACATCATGGTTAATACTTTGTGGGTTGTCTCTGGGTTGGGCAGTCTGATAGGTGCTTTGCATACATTATTTTGTTTACTCCTCATAACAGTCCAATAAAGTTCAAAATGTTACCAATTTTAAAGATGAGGAAACAATCTTAGTAGGAAAGTATGGGACCCCAGTTATAGACTGAATCTTTGTGTTGTCCCCAAATTTATGTGTCGAAATCCTAACCCACAATGTGATGGTATTAGCAGGTGGGACCTTTGGGACTTTTGGGAGGTAATTAGGTCATAGAGGTGGAGCCCTTGTGAATGAGATTAGTGTCCTTATAGAGACCCCAGAAAGCTCCCTCAAGTTCTTTTCAGCCATGTGAAGATACAATGAGAAAATGGCAGTCTGCAACTCAGAAGAGGGTCTTCACCTTAACCTGACCATGCTGGAACCCTGATCTTGGACTTCCACCCTACAGAACTGTGAGAAATAAATTTCCGTAGTTTATAAGCTCCCTAATCTATGATACTTTGTTATAGCAGCCTGAATTGACTAATTTAATCCCCTTGGGTGTAAATAGTAAATTCTTGAGTGGCCATTCCTAGTGTTGCTTTCCTTGTGAGCTCTGTTCTGCTTGGAATAAGAAGTGGGGTTTGGTGAGCAACCCTCCTGAATGGTACTCTGGTGCTTTAAGGCTTTTCCTCCCAAATGGTCACCTAGCCCATCTTTTGGCACATGGTTGCCAGTGATGTACAAGTTCTGTTACTAAGGGAAGGGGTGGTACAGACAACAGTTAGACAATTTGCAGTCTCTGCTACACAGATAGTTCAAGATTCTTTGATTTTTCTCATTTTATTCACTTAAGGTTCTTCTTTCTTATTTTATTCTTCCTTGATCTCTAGAGACTATAAAATGATTCCAAGGCTTAGTAATAGTATGAACAACCATTTATCAATTGGCTACAATGTGCTTACTCTAAGGTCCAAAAATATGAGGAATGTCAGTTTTGCTTTCAAACCCTCATTAGACTTGATACCATGACTGCTTGTGTCTTTTTACTCTCCAAATCAATCCCTCTTTCCTTTCTGAAAGGGTTTTAGATGCAGATGACACATTCCAAGGAAGATCAGAGGGGCTGAGTATGGAGAAGTAGTAGTTTGTATTTATATAGCCCATGTCACTCCTACTTCATGATTTAGATGGGCTTATAATTGAACATTCGCCATTGAAATATTTTCTTTGAAGTTAGAAAATGAACCATCTTTAGGGCTATTTGACAGTGTTTCTTTGGGATACTTTTTATTATTTAGTTTGTTTGTGAATAATTCAAGATCAAGCGTAGTCATCTACATTTAGCTGTTTGTAATTTGTCTGGAATTAGTACTGGGTTATTGATTTTCTTTTCCTCACAGTGTAAACATGAAAGACTATGAAATAATGATCTCATTGGTGAAATGTAGCTTGTATGTTTTTTAATAACGAGTGTTGTACATTTGGCTGTATTGGTCTTCTTGCTCATAGTAATGGAAATGTGGAAACCTGCAGGAGTTATAAATATAAGGCAATTAATGTAAAAGGGAAATAAATAAAAAGACTCTTCATGGACAACTGTGGGGCCACTGTTGTCCATGAAGAGTCTTTTTATTTATTTGAAATTTAAAGAAATGAAAAGAGTGTATTTCATTGATAATCTGAGTAGCCCATTCAATACATGATCTATGTTTAAAATAAAAGTAGACCGATTTGTTTTACTCTTCAGTTATATAGTCATAATAAAATGGCTTTGGGGTGTAGTCACAAAAGAATTGCTAGGGCTAGTGTTTACTCCAGTGGCTTAGGGTTTCTTAAATTAACGAGTTAAACAGGACAGGATATAGCATCAGGAGAGAGTTCCTGCTGTTTACCTACAATGGTTGCATCCTCACTAAAAAAACATGCACTGCGCTCTGCTACAAAGACACCCGCCAGAACCTTGTTCTTTTGTCTTTGAGGACCGTTTTCCCTTTGTGCTCTGCCAGGCTATCATAATAAAATGATTTCAGTGATGTGGTCTCATTGCAGGAAATGTTTGATGAGTCTCAGGAAAACTATAAATAAATCTTATGTCATTGGTACACTAATGCACAAGTACATCTTCAAGCCTTAGATAATTAGGATGTCCCACCTAGGTTTATTACAAGAGGTTTTCATTCAAGAAGTGTATGCTTGATATTTTATTTTAGTTTATTTTATTCTGGGCTTTAAATTGTCCTGTCTCAATGCAGAAAAGGAAAAAGTATCAAGTCCCACACGCTGTCATCCTAAGACCAAAGGGGACATTCAGAAGTTAGTCAGTCATCTTGTCCATCCCCAGCCTGCAGGTAGTACTTGAATCACCTGGAACAGATCAGTGAGACCAGAGCTCGTTGTTCAAGGTCCTTAAAGAAGCACATTTCAAAATTTTCCCCCGAAGTAACATTTTAGTTAACTTAGTTAGATTGAAAGAATTCATTCTTGTCTACTGATCACATTCTTTACTTCTCGTGGAAGGTCTATTTTTATTTGTAGTTTAGATAATTGACAAATGATCTCAGGAACTTAAAGTCCGTCTTCCTTGTGTGTATTTGAACTTTGTGGGAAGGATGATCGTATTGACATACAATGTGGAATATACTTCCTAAGGTCAAAATATCTGGTCATGTATTCCTGAATAGAGTATTATCTTGTTCATATTCTCTTGATTCTGTTCTTTTCCCTAAAAAAAGTGTATTAAAAAATAAAAGATACTGCAAGTTGTTTGGGTGACCAAAAAATAAAAATAAAATAGAATAGTTGCCATATTTTACTTCCCATAAGTGGAATGATAGCCTGACTTCACCTATTTATAACTCCTTTGAGCTAAAATAATCATTTAACAGAACAATGTCCCTTAGGTAAAATCTTACTTAGTTTTGGTATAATTTCATGATCTGTCTCTTCCAACTTCTTTGTATCAAGCAGTGGCTCTCCTGCTTGTCAGAAGTTAATTAAGTTGTAAGTTAAAAAAAAAACCCACAAAATAAAAATAAAAGATGTGGCTTAAAAATTCTATTTAGCAGGTGAGGCATAGTGAGTGTGGTTGTGCTTATCCAAAGCAAGCCACCTAGCAAACACACAAGCGCCCTGATGGCCTCACGCTGCGGAGGCTACCTGTGGTCCTGTGGTCAGACCATCATCTGCAAATTGGCTGGCCTGGCCCCAGAGACAACCTCCTTCTCGCCCCATGGGCAGGCGGGCCACCTCCAGGAAAAAGCTGACTTCTAAACAATTTCCTGGTGGGCCAGCTGGGGAAGGAGAGGATTTCCTTAGCCGAACACCGAGCACTGCCATTCAAAACAGACAAAGCCAGCAGGCCTTGGAAATATGAGGCAAAAGGGCAAGGGAGAAGTGACAGGGAGGGGCCCGCTGAGGTCTGCAGGTAGGTCGCTAGCGTTTTCAAGGTGTCTGTCAGGCTGCCGTTCTTTTGACAGCTTTTGGAAATCTCGGGCGGTAGTAACTTGCTATTGGAATTTGGATTGCAGAATATAGGCCTCCCTGTTTTTTGCTAGTTTACCTTCCTGAAGAAGTTCTCTCTCTGGTAGGGCCACACCGGTGCTGTGTTTTTGGTAAGGTGTACAGACTTGCTCATCATCAGGGGGAAAGATACTGTCTCTAGAGAAAATTATGTACACATTTAAAAAAAAACCAGTTTGATACAAATTTTGCTGGACTTTTAAAAATGTTGGTTGGCAAGGCAAATACAGTGTTTTCCTTGCTCTGCTGATGGATTGGCACTTTGGTGTGGGAAGCCTTTTTTGTCCCTTTGAGTGCTGCCCTCCCTTAGGAGCCCTTCTCTCTCTTCCTATCTTGGCCATTTAAAGACTTTCAAGGTGCAAAGTACTTTGGGAAGTCCCCCTCTATGACTAATACATTAAAATGTACCCACCCTCCAGATGATATAATATATATAACTACCTAAGAATTGATTTGCAGCTGACCTGCTGTGGATTGCAGACATCTAGTGAAACACTTAGGAATTCCGATTCTGCCACTTCCTCTTTGTATTTTGTAGTCAATCCCCTCCCCCCCCCCTTCATAATATTACTAGGTAGGGCCTTGGGAAGTGTGTTGGCCTAGGCACCCTGTCAATGGTACTAATGGATTAGGTTTCTTTGTTCCTAAAACCCTTCCATGGCTCTCCATTGATTTCAGGATGAAGGTCAAGTCCTTACGCTGGTCTTCTGTGATCAAGCCTCTTTCCTTTGCTGCCTCACAGAGCCCCCAAAGCTAGCTTCAGTGGCTTTAGGAAAACAATGATGTGTTATTTCTCCTGATTTTGTGAGTTGGCCGTTTAGTTCTTGGGCACATTTCACCTGGGCTCACTCATCTGCTGTATTCACCTGCATGGTGGCTGACCTAGACGTTCTGAGGTGACGTCCCTCACGTGTCTGGCCTTGATACTGGCTGTCCACTGGGGCAGCTCAGTTCTCTTCCACGTGGTCTGTTTTCCTCCAGTAGGCTAGACTGGCTTCCTTACTTGTAGGTTTTAGGGCAGCATTCCAAAAGAGTGAAGGTGGACGTGGCAAGGCCCCCTGAGGCCCATGCTATAGAGCTCACTCAGAGTCACCGTCACCGCGTCCTATCGGTCAAAGCAAGTCCCAGGCCAGCCACAACTCAAAGGGTGAGGAAATAGACACTATTTCCTCTTGCTGGAGTTTGCTACAGAGAATTCAATCTACCAAACCATTCTTCTTTTTCTACCTGCCTGCCTCCCTTCATTCTACCGTCTAATCACTAAACAACTTTCAGTTCCTTAAATTCACCTTGTTCTCTAGCCTTTGGCCTGAAAACATGTTTCTCTTCCCACCTGGAATAGTCTTTCTTGCCTATTTTTCCTAGCTAACTGTTTTACCTGCTTCAGATTTTAGCTTCAGTGTCATGTTGGGTGCCCTTCCTTTCCTAATACCCTAGATTTGGGGAAATGTAACACCTCTCTGTGGTCTTTTCCCCTTGCTTTCCTTGTCACAGTAACACTCACTGTTCCTTTAGTAGGATTTTACTTTTTTTTTTTTTGGTCTTTCCTGATAAACTGAATGAATACTCTTGGTGTCTGTCTTGTTCGTACTGTGTCTGGACCTAGCACGGTGACTGGCTTACAATAGCTAGTGTTAAATAAATACTTGTGGAATGCAGACCTGATTGGTGCAGATTCCTTATTGGTGTTGGCTCACAAGATGATTTTGATGTTCCTCTTTGGAATACCCCTTCCCTCCTGCCTTTTTGATCTTTTCTTCTCAGCCCAGCAATCTGGCATCAAGGAAATAGCCCAATATAAGAGGGACTTGGTTTTATAATTAGATTGGAAGCCTTTTTCTTAGGCTTACTGGGCCATTAGTCCTGTTAAACCACTTGCTAACAGCAAATGAATGTTTGGAAAAAGTCCTACCTGTAGTCTATAAAATAGGTGGTTAAGGATGCTACCTTAAGCTAAATCTTTATTTCTAAAAAGTGGAGAAAGACTTTCCCCTACCTCATCCAACCTATTATTTCTTCTTTTTCTGAACCTCTATTGTATTTAGAATCAGCTTGTCACCCGAACTGCCCTCTAATTATTCCATGTGCGAGTCTTGGCGTCTCACCTAGATTCAACTCTTTGAAGGAATAGGACTGCATTTTATAGTCCATTTATTTTCTCCATCCTGCCTACTATCATAAACAATTAATAAACACTGGCTCATCCAACATGTCTTTCTTATTTTACTCCAAACACTGTGTTTAGTGTTAATTTAAGAGTTTCAATGAATATGTATCCTAATCTAGCCAGTTGTGTAGCCAGCCTCCAAGATGCCCTCCTCTCCTCCCAATAATTCTCGCCTCCTCTTTGTATTCATGCCCTTGTGTAGTCCCCTCCCAAACTGAATAGGACTGACATTTGAGCCAATAATATGTGGTAGAAATGACAGTGTCAGCCAGGTGTGGTGGCTCATGCCTGTAATCCCAGCACTTTGGGAGACTGAGGCAGGATGCTTGCTTGAGGCCAGGAGTTCAAGACCAGCCTGGGCAATAGAGCGAGACCCTGTCTCTAAAAAATACAAAAATTTTTAAAAATTAAGACATGACAGAGTGTCACTCCTAAGGCTAGGTCATAAAAGACACTGTGGCTTCTGCCTTGCTTTCCTGGGTCACTTGCTTTGGGGTAAGTTAGCTGCTATATTAGGAGGACATGCAAGCAACCTTCTGGAAAGGTCCATGTGGTGAGGAACCGAGGTCTCTTGTCAATAACCATAATAGTGAACCATCACAGAAGCAGATCCTTCAGCTCTGATCAAGCTTCAGATGACTATAGCCTTGGCCAACATTTTGACCACAACCACATGAGAGACCCTGAACCACAATCACCCCCTGACTCACAGAAACCATGTGAGATAATAAACGCTATTGTTGTTTAGGCTGCTACACTTCAGCTGTTTCGCATTCTCTCTGGACTTCAAGGAAAGGACATGGCTTTTGTTTTTAAATGAATTGACTGAGTTTAGCTTTGCAAAATGTTCTCTCAGCCATACTTATTTAAACAAAGTAGTTCCTGAGAGAAGTGCATCTGTAAACTTCCCTGAGTGCCTAATTTTCAATGGGAGCATTTGGTTAGGTGCTACCTAATTGTAGGTGGGATTGTTTCCTCTTTCATGTCATCAGTTCTTCATAAGGTTAAACCTTTGAAAAGTTAGAACTGTTAAGTAAATGCAGTCTGGTGCAGGATAGTATAGTATAGTACTTTATCTAAATGTAATTATGAATCTGTTTTGGTACCAAGCAACAGCCTAAGCAGGAAGGAATTCATTGTATAGAGAAAGCAAAGTCTCATGGAACCCAAGGGTAAGGATGGAGTAGGGCCTCACGAAGGGTCCGGAACTGGAATAGAAAGTTGTGAGGACTCTTACTTCATCTCTTCTTTCCTTCAAATATCTTTCTCTCAGGATGGGCTTTCTCTGATTTTCCATTTACAAGGTGGAATTTGAAAGCGCCATACTTCCCTAATTTATTATATGACAGCTTTAGTCATTGAGAGGTTCTGTGTTTTGGTTTCCTCAAAAGAGAGCATTTGATAGGTAGAGCTTCAGTTGGGTGTCCATTCCTAAGCCAGTCAGCTATTGCTGGGGGTAGGACTCTAGGGCTGCCAGGAGCACATACATGTTGATGGTACATGTATGTTGGGAGTGTTGGCAATGTTGGAGGGGAGATTACATTCCAAAAAAGGAGTCTGTAGGGCAGACTGCCTCAAAGGTATCTGCTACTATAGGAGAATGTTGGTTTTAGAAAACATAATATGTTAGCTAATCTTTGTGAGGCAGCAAATTCTCAGCCTCTTGTTCTACAGAGCAGTAATAGATGATAAAATCCTGAACATAATTTTCCTCCTCTCTGTCCTTCCCAATTTGACCCTGAGTTGTATCTTTTACTGTCAAGAGCTTTAGTATTTTGGGGCAAAATAATCGCTTATTACACACTTTAAAAGCCAAAATCAAGGACTGTATTGATAATATACTTTTATGACATGTATAGGGAAAGGCAGTGTTCTTAGCTTTTGCAAATCATTGCCTATAACCATGCATTTGGAAAAAGTAGAGGGAGTATGAACAAATATCCTTCTTCTGGTCAGTGTAAACTCAAGTACTGTCTTGGAATTTGGGGCTGAATAAGAGTGGCAATTCTTTTTTTTTTTTTTTTTTTTTTTTTTGGAGACAGAGTCTTTCTCTGTCGCCCCGGCTTGAGTGCAGTGGTGTCATCATAGCTCACTGCAACCTCAAACTCCTGGGCTCAAGTGATCCTCCTGCCTCAGCCTCCCAAGTAGCTGGGACTACAGGCGTGGGCCCCTGCACCTGGCTAATTTTTTTATTTTTAGTAGAGATGGGGTCTTGCTCTTGCTCAGGCTGGTCTCAAACTCCTGATTTCAAGCCATCTCCTGGCCTAGGCCTCCCAGAGTGCTAGGATTACAGGCATGAGCCACTGTACCTGGCCAAGAGTGGCAATTCCAATGTTCTTATTTGCCACCTATAATTTAGGGTCAGGATATCTGAAATACTTCCTCCTAGAACAATATAATGAAGTAATTTAAATAGACCATAATCTACAGGTCCCCAAAGAGGCCTTCTTTGCATTATTTTAAGCCTAAAAGAAGAGAAAATGAACAAGAAAATAATATACAAATCAGATCATAAAAGTGCAAATTCAAGGGGTTCTTCACTAAAAATTAAAATAGTTTAGTGAAATCTTTTGAAATGTTTGTAAGCATTTGTTTCCACAAAAAGAAAATTTGATTTCTTTCTATTTCAAAATGCTTGGAATGTCATTCTCTTGATAGGTCTCTGTGGTTTATTTTCTGGAATATTTGGCAACTCCAAGTTTCAGTGAAGTGTTTTGAAGTGTGATGGTACTCCAGTGGGGAGGGTGTATTTTTAAACACATGGCTTAGTGTCATCAAACTTTTCTATGAGTTTGTGTTCACACTTACTTTATTCTAGTTACAGTGTGAGGAAAAGTCAATCATATGAAAATATAGGTAGGGACTTTCACTGTGCCATACCCAGAACTGGGTTCAAATCCAGACATAATGGCAGGTTTTATGTGCCCTGGAGATATAATGCCTAACCTGTTTTTTAACCCTGTAATATAATTTGAAAAGAAGTTGAAGAGAGCACAAGAATGTAAACGGACTTTTTGATAAATACATGTCCCTCTGATTCTGAGAAGCTATTGGTAAAGGCTGAGATACAATGGGAAGAACTTGGTTTTTACTTTAGATAGAAGTATAATCTTTTGTGTGATTTATCCTTCTAGAAAAGCTGGGGGATAACATAGGGGAAGTCTTCCTTTTAGGCCAATAAAGGAAACTACAACTTGGTTTAAGTGACCTGCCCAAAGTCCCATGACAATTAGTAAGTCAGAATGGACTAGAACCTAGGGTTTCTGCCCAGTCCACTTTCTGTTCTACAGCCCTTTGGGGTACCCCTCACCTTCTTACCCTGAATTATTACCCTTGGTTGATTTGCTCTGTGAGGCCCTTTTGTTTGTGGTTTGTGGTATCTTGTTTGTGGGGATTTGTTGTAGTTTTAAACTTTTATGGCTTTTGCAGCCTGAAAGGGCCTTAGGTTACACAAGGTAGAGTTATCTAGTATCTTACATGGATTGCATTGAATTCTTGATGTAAAAATCTTTTGATTGCATCCTTGATCTCTGCCTGTGTGATGACTGGGTTTTCATCAGTTTGGGAGAGGCTACTTTATGAAATGAACTTTGAGTTAGATTTAAGAGAAAGGATGAATGAAATATATAGATAAGTTGGAGGACAGATGCTCTACAAACAGGTTCATTGTCACAGGCTTTTTCATTAAATACATTGAAAGCATCAGTGATAACTTCTTAAGTCCCGCCCACCCAGCATCCTTGTATCTCAGAAAACTCATGCTAATTGTGTCTTTAATTAAAACTGTTTTAGTCATTTTCAGGGTCCTTTTGAAGAGCAGAAAAGATTTCATTGTTTTGTATAGAGGCTGGAATAATAGGTACCCTGCAAAGTGTGGTTTTCTTTATATAACAGCTCCCATTGTAGTTGCATTTTTATTTGAAAAGGTGGGTTTTAAAAGGAGAAACTACACCTTTCATATTTAAAAGAAGGTGTTGACCCATTTTCCCTAGTGATTAGAACCATGGAAATTAGACTTAATGTAGTTTGACATGTACTATAGAATTTTAGAATCTTTCAGGTGGAAGGAAACAATTGAATACAGCAACAAAAAGCTGCATGCTTGCCACTGGGGCATGTTGAGAGATGCAGAGATGTGGACAGCTGAGATTCCTGCCCTCACACAGCAGTTGAGTCCAGTGGGAAAACAACGCATTGATTTCATCTCATATGCTCCTGACAAAGTCTTATCGTTCGGTTTCTGTTTAACAATGCTATTGGTTCAATCTGAAAAACTCTCTTACTTTTAAATTCATTCTTACATTGTTGTTGCCCCAAATTCCATTAGGGAGTGTAATCAGTGGCGTGCTGGTTAATGGTTAACAACCAGCTATGGGCAGGGAGCACTGATTTTGTAGTGTTTGCCAATTTCCATTGTGTAAATACTCCCACCAATGCCAATATTAAGTGAGCAATTTAAAGTCACTGAACACAGGAGTTGAGAAGAGTTGCATACAATTGGCTTACTGGTGTCAGTGTGTGTCAGGCGTTGCTCTAAATGCCAGGGGTGCATCAGCAAACAAAACCATAAAAAATCCTTATGCTCATGGAGGGAGATTAGACCATAAATTCATGTAAAAGCAATTTATGTTGCATATTTGTAGGTGAAAAAAATGCTGTGGAAAATATTTGTAGGTGAAAAAAATGCTGTGGAAAAATAGAACACAGTAAGGAGGATTATGTATACTGGAGGGACTTGGGTTGTAATTTTAAATAGGATGATCATATTCCTCAAATAGTTTAATTTTCAGATACTTCACCGTTCCTGATTGCTTTTTTTGAAGAAGACATGCTGTGTTAAGTAGTTGAGTTTCCTGAGCACCAAGTGTGGTCTGCTTGGCTCACTGTGCAGGCAAGATCTCCCTTCCCTGGATTTGGCCCCTAATGGGTTAGGAATGAGGCTAAGAGTCCCTGCTCTCTCCTTGGACCCATGTCGCACTCTTGGCTAATGTTGATCTTGTGGTCGGCCAAAAACCACAAGTCCCTTTCCGCAGGAGCACCTGCCAGCCAAGCCAGGTTTCCCTCATGGTATCATTTTACCATTGATTGATTGAACCTAGAAACAGTACTTTACATTTATCTCTGTGGTTTCTCATTATGTAAAAAACCTGCAGAGGCAGCTTGATTTATTGGCAAATAATTCTGCATTTGTGATATCCCTAGTTCTTAATGGTCCTTGAAGCAATGTTTTCCAAAGTGTGGGACCACCCTGGATAGGTGAGGGGATTGGGAGCAGTTCACACTGCCATTGAATGAGATAGTCACACCCTTTGTAGTTCATTTTCAGTGGGTGTGGTTATGTCCGGGAGAAAGTGTCATTTTGGTGCCAGTGAGTCTTTAATATTATTTAGCACTTGCAAATCTACTCTTTCAGGAGAAAGAGAGAGAGAGCGGGAGAGGGTGAGAGAGAGAGAGAGAGAGAGAGAGAGAGAGAGAGAGAGAGTGTGACTTCAGTCTTAGATCCTCTGTAGATGACAGTTTTTAGCTGGAAATTAATAACACTCTTTTACTTACAGTGTATTTATCTTTAGGGCTACCTTCTGTGTACAGTAGGTGATACTGATTTTCCTCCCATAATAAATAAAATTTCCTTTCAAATTAAATCTGTTCAAGTTAAAAAGTGAATTCATTTAAAGAAATACTAAATAAATAACTGGTGGTTTTGATTTGAATACCTCTTTTACTATCGTATGATCTTGAGTAAGGTACTTAATGCTTGGTGCCTTGGTTTACATATCTGCAAAATGGGGATAAAGTGTTTACGTCAACGGGTAGTTGTGAGGATTAAGTAAGTTAATACGTTAAGGATAGTTAAGGCTTTGAGTGTGAGCTTTTATTTATTTATTTAGAGAGGATGGGGTCTTTAGTTTTATCAATCTAACAAACACGTTTTAATGTTAAAGGAGTGTTACTTAAATAGAAAGAAGGGCCAGGCACGGTGGCTCACACCTGCAATCCTAGCACTCTAGGAGGCTGAGGCAGGAGGATCGCTTGAGGCCAGGAGTTTGAGGTTACAGTGAGCTATGATGATGCTAGGGCGACAGAGTGAAACTCTGTCTCCAAAAAAAAAAAAAAAAAATCTGAAAGTATTGTGTTAATACAGTGAACAAAGTTTCCATTGTTTTTCTCCCACATAGGGAAATTATGTGGTCACTGTCCTTGGGTTGTTTATAATTGTCCTTATTGGGTCAAGGTGGGCTTTTTTACACCAAGTCTGGGCAAGGTGCCCTTTATTGTCATTTCATTTGACCTTTCAGCCAATTTTTTATGTATAAATACGTAAAAACACCACCTGTACTGAGGCCTTTTATTACCTTGGAATTAAATTCCAAAGGAAATAGCAAGGACAATTCAGTAGACAAGGAACTGGAAATTTAAAGGTGGCTTAAACAGGGTTCTGTTTTTCTTCTTCTGCCATCTCATGGCTTAAGTGATAATGAAATCTCCTCAATTTCTGGAGGAGCAATGGAAGTAAATGGGGCAGAGACTCAGCCGTGTAGCAGCATGTCCTACAGTGAGCTCTGTAGGGCCTGAGCTCCCCTAGTGAAAGAAAGTGTTTTATGGGGAGATAAAAGGATCCTGCGGACAGCCAGATTTGGGTAAGATTGGAATATTTAAAGCTCAACAGATTTATTTATTTGCATGACTTCTCAGAGGGTTTTACGAACAGAAATTCATTAAGATGCTCTAAAAATTAAAGTAATAATAGTTAACTTTTGTTTAGCACTTACTATGTGCCAGGTATGATTCTGAGCACTTTATGTGCATTAACTCTGCGGTCTCCCACCCTCAGGCCATGGCTGGGTATAGGTCTGTGGCCTGTTAGGAACTTAGCCACAGAGCTCCCCCACCCCCCTGGAAAAATTGTCTTCCATGAAACTTAGGAACAGGGCCACACAGCAGGAGGTGAGCAGCCAGCCAGGGAGTGAAGCTTCGTCTGTATTTACAGCTGCTCCCTGTAGCTCACATCACTGCCTGAGCTCCGCCTCCCCCCAACCCTTCCCCCACCCAGTCCAGGGAAAAATTGTCTTCCATGAAACCGGTCCCTGGTGCCAAAAAGGTTGGAGACTACTGCATTAACTCATAAGTCCCCACAACAGCCTTATGAAGTAGGCATGGCTCTTTATTCCAATTTGATATAGGAGGCAACTCCTGTATCAAAGCGTGGAGCAGGGAGGGGCAATGTAAGATGTGGGCTTTTGTAAACTTACCTGCGCAGAGGCAGGTTGGTGATGCATCTTCTGTAATTAGGGGCCCACCAAACTACTCTGGGAACCCTGCTCTCATGTTCTAAGCAAATTGTGACTTACAGGTGGATGATTTTGGATGTAGGATGGCCTCATATAACCTCATGTTGTTGAGCATCCTGATTTATGTCCCGGAAATGATGGCTTCTCTTAGAATCCCTGTGTTATATAAATTTGTCTCCTAGTGACGTTCTTGCTTGAATGTCACTTGATTTGATGCTAGAAATTCTTGTAGTGGGATTCATATACCTTAAAGTGACAAGTTTAATTCTCCAAATTTACAGTCTCCTAGACGGGGAGATCCAATCCCTTGTCTGCAGACCGACCCTTCTTAATTTGGGCATTTTAGTAGCTTTTCTTGAAGGCAAGAATTTGATATGTGGAAAGGGAAGACAGCTTTGAATAGGGCTGTGATCCTACTTTAGTGAAAGAGCACTTGATTAATAAATCATTTAAATCCTCCTAAAGTTAAAAGGATGGAAAAAGCTACCTTTTTCATCAAGGGTTTAAATGCATGTCAGTTGGTAAAGAGCCCAGATGGCATTTTTTTTTACATATGGTCTTAGCTTCAATTATTTATACATCTCCTTGAATTATTTCAGTATTGCACAAGTGATGAAATAATGTCAGGTAAATTACTGTTTCTGCTCCCTTAGATAGCTGATCTACTACTTTACAAACTTTTCAGTTATTCCCATTACTCTTAATATAAAGTCTAGATTCACTGATGCTGCCTGCAAGGTTGGGCCCCTGTCCTCCACAGTTTCAGACCTGATGTTAGTTGGAATTGCTTCTTTGAGGTAATGAGAAAACAGCACTCTTTTGGCCAGGCTGTGCGTATGGAGAGGGCTGTACTTTATTCAATCACAGTGTGTTCCTTGGCCAGGTTCCCTTGTGCAGTGCACAGCACTGGCCAGCCTCATCTCATATCTCCCATTGCACTCTTTATACCTCCTTGGTAATTCTCCTGTCACTTGAAATTACTTGCTGAATGCCCCTCATTCTTCCTAGAGGGTAGACTTCCTAAGGGATGGGCCTGTGTTTATTATGCTCACCACTGTATCTCTAAGGACAAACAAAGTGCCAGGTACCTAGTAGGTTCTTTATGATGTTTATTGAATACATTTGTGTGCGTGGGTGGGTGGATGGATACCTATGGAATGGGTAAAGCAAGTATAGATCTTACATGGAAGAATTAGAAATCTTTTGCCGGGGGCATATAACCCTGGGATCTTGGAGTGAAACTTTCAGGCTGGTATGGAATAATCAAATTTTATCTGAGTACTTCTGAGCCCTGAGGGAGGCTATAATTTGCAAATCTCTTCTGTTGTGACTCTCTTGTGTTCAACATAGCCAGATGTTCCTGTTATCAAGAAAAAATGTTTTCCTATTATGTGTCCTGCTACCAGAGCTCATCACAGACATAGTTGCAAGCTGGGGCTTCTAATAGCTGTTGGAAGGGACTGGAAATACACTGGTGGTTGTTACTTGACACTAACTTGGTGCTCTTCTGACTGGCTGGTTCCTATTACTCTTTCTCCTTTCTGTGCACAGATTTTCTTTGGGGATGGGGTACTGGCATTGCAATGCTGCCCTGATTCATTACATTCTCTTCCCAGGTGTAAATTTCCCAGGGTTGCTGTAATAAAGTACCACAAACTGGGTGACTTGAAACAATAGGAATTTATTCTCACTGTTTTGGAAGCTGGAAGTCTGGAATCAACCATGCTTCCTTTGAAGGATCTAGGGAGGAATCCTTCCTTTTTTCTGCCTAGCTTCTGGTGGTTGCCAGCAATCCTTGGCATTCTTTGCTTTGTAGCCCTGTCACAGGGCTGTCTTCCCTCTGCCTGTGTCTGTGTCTCTGAGCGTACTCCCCTCTTTTAAAAGGACACCAGTCATATTGGTTTTAGGGCCCACCCTAATCCAGTATGACCTCATCTTAACTAATTATATCTGCAAAGATCCTGTTTCTGAATAAGGTCACCTGAGGTTCCAGGTGGATGTGAATTTTGGGGATACACTATTCAACCCAGTGTGTCAGGTTCTAACTCTGTGTTGACTGCTAATCTATGAGTTTAGGTCTACGCTCTGCTGCTCCTTGTGTGTGACCTTGTGCATGTCATTTCATCTCTTGAGTCTCAGTTTTTATAAAAGGGATCTAATAATAGTACTTGCATTTTAGGAGGTTTTGAGGATAAAATGAGACAATGCAGATAAACCATGTTAATACATAGCTACCACATGGATGCACTTGATAATGTACCCCTATTATTTTTATTCCTTTCTTTCATACCTAACCCAAACCTAAATACATTTTCTAATTTTTTTTCCTAATTTTCTTCTGTGCTCCTTTAACTTTTACTTGTAGGCTGTAGCCTATAAGTCATTTTGATTGATTCTTCTTTGATTAATTTTGTGGAATGCCCACTCCTTAAGGAGTAAGGATTACAAGAGGGGTTAAGAGCCTCTGTTTTGATTGGAGGTATTCCAATATGGTAGTTTTTAAGAAAGTCATAAGTCAATGCTAAAATACAGACTGACTTGAGAACATTGTTTTGTCAAATAAAATTTTTTTGATTGCATATTGGCTTGAGCAAAACATCTTGTGGTAGGGTTCTTCCAACATGGCAAAACAATGTTAAACAATTCTGCAGTGGGTTGAAATGATAGTAAGAGTCAAAATCATATGTTTGCATTCTCTGCACTATTATAATCTGCACTGAACTTAGTTTGGCAGTGGAGTCAATTATAACTGTATTTCTCACCAATGTAAATGTTATCATATAAATTAAAACCCGTGGGGGGAGGGTAATTCAATTTAATCTTAATTTTCATTTTCTTCTGAAATGTGAAGTTAAGTAAATGTTGTTAAGAATCTCTTTGAGAAGGGGCAAAATGGACTGAATTTAATTGTACTGTATTGTTTTAAAAATATTTCTCAAGTCCCAGGAGAGGATGAAGCTCATAAACATGGAGTGCCTTGAAGTGATTGAATCTAGGAGAAGCGAGATTAGGTTTTCACCTGACATGTGTATTATAACCTTAAAAAGAAATGGTTCAAGATTAGAAATTCATATGGTGTTTGTGTGTGACTGTCAGAATTTGATGGAAGATCCAATATGTTTTGTTCCATAGTGCTTAAAACTAAAAAGAAGGTAATTTTAGAATCACTTGTTTTTTAATATCACTGTCTTTAATGACCATCACGGGTCATATTGATTTTAGGGCCCACCCTAAGCCAGTATGACCTCATCTTAACTAATTATATCTGCAAAGATCCTGTTTCTAAATAAGGTCACCTGAGGTTCCAGGTGGCCATGAATTTTGGGGACACACTGTTCAACCAGGTATGTCTTAACAAGGGGGGGTCTTAGAGAAATTGGGGGCATAGCCTGACGTGTATAACGGGAAGAATAAAATACAGCACGATGGAGGTGGAGACCAGCACTCTAAATGGGTGGAGGGCTAATATATGGAAGTGAAGTCCAGGTTGTTTCGTGTGGCCCTAAAAGATGTGAACAGGACTGTGGGGTATTTTGTGACCACAAAGCTCCCTAAACTGAGCATGGCTGCCTAGAAATGTGGTTTGTTCACTGCTTCTGAGCTCTCCAACCCTAGTCTTATTGGAACTCATTCCAATAAACTGTGCATGGACTCAAACATTGGATCAGAATTTGGACCAGGTGACCATTTAGATTTCTTTCATTCCTGAGTTTCCAGGAATCTTAAGTTTATGACCAATGGGATAAGATTGAAAAAAGTTAAAAGGGGGCAAGATGAGTGAAGGTCTGAGGTACTTGGCTACAAATTAGAGTTTTAATATTCAGAGCAGTAGCTGGTTATTAGGGAAGAGGCTAAGGAGGGAAATTATTCCAGCAGTATATAATGGTAGTTGTTAACAAAACCTCAGATGGGGAAAAATTGCCTTTTTCTAACTTGACACAATGAGAGAGAGAGAAAATGATAATACATCTGAGTTATCCAAGTTTCCTCTTGGACACCTTCTCTTGTGTAAGCCTTTTGGAGGTTAAGAAATGGAAAATCAAGTTGTTCTTCCATTTATAGTTTCAGAATAAGAAGTCAGCATTTCATCTCCTTGTGGGGGCGGGGAAACTCACTCAAATTCAATGAAATTAATTCAATGTTCTCCAAAGGAAAAGCCATTGAAATTATGTTGAGCAAGGATCATGAAAACTGATGTCTTCAGTCTTCACAAATAAATATTTACTGTCTTATTTAGTTTCATGTGCAGTGAATGCCCTTGTGGATACACCATTGTTGTCTGCTTGAGAAATAGGAGACTCCAATTTTACATCCTTTTGGCTAGTTTTCATTTTTTGTTTTTTGTTTTTTGAAAATGAGGATTATTATCTTTCCTTAAGACAAACAGATCTTTCTGCAATAAATTGAACTCTTAATTTCTTATAAGCCTTCTTCTTATCTTGCATTTATTTGTTGGTGGGACAGTTTGAAGAGAAGAATATTTTAAATTCTCTGAATTTAAGCAAACAATAATTTTAAGCTGACATACTTAGCCGCCAAGCAATAGGATGAAAACAGCTCATTTGTTGCCAAAATGTTGTTTTATCATGGTCAACGGCGCCAAAAAAAAAAATAAATAAATAAGTAAATAAAAAAGAAAATGTTATGGAGCTAGGTACTACTAATATACTAATAGATCCTCAAAAGTGTTAAATGCACAGGTGAATGTTTCCAACCCCAGATTTGCTTAAATTCCCGTTTAAATTACAGATGTCCTTCTAAGGATTTAATAAAAATACCTAATGATAGGAATTTATGTGTAATGATTCTGACCCTGCCGCAGTATGTAGCCATTCTCTTTGTAACCATAAAATTAATTTAGTTTCATTCCTTTATTTTTTTTCTGAGTAGCTTTTTTTAAAAAAAAACTTTGTTAGAGCAGCAAAATTGGGAGGATGGTACAGAGATTTCCCACGTACCCTCTGCTGCCAACTCAAGCACAGCCTCCCCCATTATCAGCATCCCCCACTGGAGTGGTACATTTGTTACAATTGATGAACCTTGACACATTGACACATCGTTATTACCCAAAGACTGTAGTTTACATTAAGGCTCGTTCTTGGTGTACATTTTATGGGTTTGACACGCGTGTGTAATGACATGCATACTCCATTACGATATCGTACTGAGTATTTTCACTGCCCTAAAAGTCCTCTGGGCTCCACTTATTCATCTGCCTGCTCCCTAACTCCTGGCAACTGCTGATCTTTTCTTTGTCTCTCTAAGTTTTGCCTTTTCTAGAATGTTATATAGCTGGAATCATATGGTATGTATCCTTTTCTTACTGACTTCTTAGTAATATGCATTTATAGGTTTCCTCCATGTGGTTTCATGGCTTGATGGCTGATTTCTTTTTACCACTGAATAATCGTTCATTGTCTGGATGTACCGTGGTTCATTTATCCATTCACTTGCTAAAGGATGTCTTGGTCATTATGAATAAAACTTGTATAAATATTGATGTGCAGATTTTTGTGTGGACATAAGTTTTCACCTCCATTGGGTAAATATCAAGGAATAAGCTTGCTAGATCATGTGGTAAGATTATGTTTAGTTTTGTAGGAAACTGCCAAACTGTCTTCCAAGCTGTACCGTTTTGCATTCCCACAGCAATGAACGAGAGTTCCTGTTGCTCCACATCCTCGCCAGCATTTGGTGTTGTCAGTGTTCTGGATCTTGGCCATTCTAATATGTGTGTAGTGGTATCTCATTGTTATTTTATTTTATTTTTCAATTTCAAGAGTGATACTAAGAGGAGAAATTAAAACCTCTATCCCCCAGGTCATTCCTCATCCTTAAGAGTTAATGGCTGGCCAGGCCAGGTGGCTCATGCCTGTAGCACTCTGGGAGGCCAAGGTGGGAGGATCGCTTGAGGTCAGGAGTTGGACACCAGCCTGAGCAAGAGCCAGACCTGTCTCTACTAAAAACAGAAAAATTAGCCGGGCCTGGTGGTGCTCACGCATACTCCCAGCTACTAGGGAGGCTGAGGCAGGAGGATCCCCTGAGCCAGGGAGGTTGCAGTGAGGTATGATGACACCACTGCACTCTAGCTGGGGTGACAGAGGGAGACTCTGTGTCAAAAAAAAAAAAATTAATGGTCTTTCTATTTATATGCAAAAAAAAGAAATACTGTTTTAAGAACTAAAAACCAATTAATTCACCTTTGACCTTATAAACTTAAAATATAAGAAAACACCTGGCAGTTCAGATAAATTTTAAAAGAAGTCAAAGGTAACTTTAGGACCACTAATATATTCATCAGATGTACAGTTATCAAAGATTAAAAAAAGCATACAGTGAGAAGAGTGGGTCTTACCCCAATCAGCTGGCATGCCCCCACCCTCATAATTCCATCCTTTGATTTCTCTAGAGGCATTGACAGGTTGTGTGTGTGTGTGTGTGTGTGTGTGTGTGTTTGTATGATATGTGTATTTTACGTACTGTTATAAATTATGTAAATATTTAAATATTAATATATTTCTGTATGCATAAGAAACATATATATCTTACACATACAGAAATGATAACATATACATAAATTTGCATCTTTTTTTCCCCACTGATGGTAGGTACAGTTTGATTCATTATAAATCAAAGCTTGATTTACTAAGCTCTGATCCTCTTTTTTCAGGGTTATTTATTTTTAGAATTAAGGAAGCACAGATGAACTGGATTGTCCATAGGGAGGAAAGCTGGGAAGCAGAAAATACCATTAGTTACCTGAAAGTCGTCATTTTACCAAGCAAAGAGAAGGCAGTTTTCAGGAAAGCATATGGAATATGGCTCTTGATGGAACTACGTGCCACTTGAAGGATACACGTGGATAACCCATAGGGATGATTCACTACCAGTGCAGCTGTAAACTTCTCTTTTAATTAGGTAGGAAGCACCTGTGTGTTATTACTTCATAATTTTTCCTCTTCCCAGTCCAGTCTCCTCAGGGATTTAAAAATAAGAAAAAAGACCCAACAAGTTGGAATTTAGATTTTCAGTAGAGGATAGCATTCAATGCCTAAAAAAGGGCAAGTGTACAGATCATCTCCTGGAAGACAAGGTGAGAATAGTAACTTTAGGGAGTGTGAATTGTGGAGGGCAAATGACTGTGCACATTGCAAAGTGTTTGGCAAGGAGCTATGTATTAGCATCCTATATGTGTTTGGATTTTCACTTTTGAGTGTTTAAAAATATTTAACGGAATTAATGCTAAATGTGTGCAAGCTGTTGTTCAAATGTGAGCAGTACTAGTATTTTTATCTCTTCTGGGCTCTGAGCGTTTCCATGAGATGGCACCAGCATCCTTTCATGACTTCTGTCTGGCAAGGGGCTGAGACTGGTCACACAATAAGCAGCTTCTTCTAGGGGACTGATCAAGCATCATGTACCAAACAATTTGCCTATAAGATTTACTCTGTCCTCACATGAGTTGTTCTAACCATGGATTATAATACTAACCTAATTATACTTGCAATAAAAATTAACTACCATTTATTGAGTGCCTACTGTATGCTAAGAGCTTTACAAATTTATTCCTGTGTAACCTTCACTACTACCCCCAGGGGCTGGTATTATCATCTTCATTTTATAGATGGGGAAGCTGAGCCTCAGAGAGGTGATGTACCTTACCCAAAGTCACTCAGTAGGTTACTGTAGGGCCTTGAACTCAGTTGTACAGTGCTGGAAGCCTTTGTATTTTTACATACACCATGCAAATATCCATCCACCATAAGCAAATTTGTTTGACACATTTGGGTTGACACTATTCTCAGCTTGGTGATTTGTAAATGTAATATGCTCGTTAGGCATTTGTAGAACATTAGGTTCAAATCCTCTTAAGGATGGTAGCCCTCCCAGAGGACTCAAACCAGTAGCCTGCAGGCTGAATTTGGAATGCACCTGTTTTGTTTTGTTTTGTTTTGTCTGGAGGGAGTTGGAGTTGGCACTGTGTTTGAATTGAATTGAGCATGAATGCCTTGAGGCTTGGCTTAAACTCTCAAGTTCCCCCTTAGTCCCTGTAATTCCCTATGTTCTTATGTCTCTCACTCCTTAAGGTTATCTGCATGGCCCTTGATGGCGTTTGACTTTGTGGTGGCAGAGACCATTAAACCAGGAAGTATCCTGGTTAGAATGTGTTCATTTGTGGATTTAGATTAAATAACATTAACTTATCAATTTTTGCTCCGAAATAAACATTGCTGGTACTCATATTACTCACTATAAAACAATGAGTTGACTTTATTGCCAATTCACTTTTAATGTTTTTCACAGAAGGCTCTCTGTTAGTAGAATTCCCTGCCTGGTTTATGTTTGCTGAATATCTGTCTGCTGACCTGTGGGATGTAGTCATTAGAGTGCATCTCCTGAAGGCCCATGTTTGGTTGATTGTAATATGCCCTGAAGTGATTTTGATCATAAGGCTAAATCTAATGAAAAAAAAAAGGAAAGCAAATTAGTTGTTAATAAGCATTAGGGGAAAAGGGGGGGGGGTCTGTGATCTTTTTTTTTTCCCTGTGATCCTTGCCTCCCTTCCTTCCTAAATTGACTCCCGCTTTAGACTGATTGCTTTCTGGCTCTACGTGAGTGTTTTCTAAATTACCAAGAATGTTCAGGGCTGGGTGCGGTGGCTCATGCCTGTAATCCTAGCACTCTGGGAGGCTGAGGTGGGAGGATCGCTTGAGGCAAGGCAAGACCAGCCTGAGCAAGCGTGAGACCCTGTCTCTACTAAAAAGAGAAAAAATTAGCCGGGTGTGGTGGTGTGTGCCTGTAGTCCCAGCTACTTGGGAAGGCTGAGGCAGGAGGATCTGTTGAGCCTGGGAGTTTAAGGTTGCAGTAAGCAGTGGTGAGCTTCTGTCTCAAAAGAATGTTCAAGGGTGTTAGGACCCCAGACCCTGGGATACTGAGTCAGTATTGTTAGAATTCCTCTATGGTATCAATTATGAACTTTGCCTTCAAAAAATATAGTATGTTCCAAAGGAATTTCTGTTCCATGCATTTCCTTCAACTGACTGCTGCCATGTTTTCAGTGTGTTTCCCATAGAACACTTGCCTGAAGGATGCTCTGTGCAAGTAAGTTTGGGAAATGCTTTTTATTCCAATACTTTCTTAGAGATTGGAAAGGCATAGCATGTTCAAGGTTCTAAGCAATACTGTGTTCAAGGAACTTGTTTTGTTTTGCGCAACACAGCATTTCCCAAATTTAGGGGACTAACAGAACCCTTTCTGAAATCTCTCCTTTCTGTACACCACCTCCCTATCTCCCAAAACAACCTATATCTTTTAGCTTTCTACAGCCTATACTCTGTGGTTGCCTCTCCCAGATTTAGTCAAAATTTAGGTAGAAATTGCCTAAAAGCATTGAGCTGTGTCTTGGATTCTTCTGAGGGGAAGGAGGCATAATCCTAATTCTATTTAAATGGATTTATTTTGTGCAAGGCAGGTTTGTCAAATATGAAAAAACTGTGATCAAAGAATTGAACTTCATGGCTTGGTAGTAATTAAAATGATTATACTAAATAAAAGTTTACATCATTCTTTATGATGTCTTATGGATTGCTTGCTGATACAGAGACTATGTCTAATTCTGTTTTGGTGACTTGTACCTAATATAGTTATTTATAGGGTGTTTGGACAAACTTGCCTAAATGTAGACTCAGGTGGGCCTGCTCTACCTCCTCTGGGCATATTTGTTAATGTCTTGTCACAGAATTGATAAATTTTTCCCACATATACTTTCTTTTGATTCTCACAATAATCTTGTGAGATAATTACAAAAAAATTATTTCCCCGTTTTATTAAGGAAACTGGTCCTAAGAGATTAAGTCCCTTGCTCAGGGTCTCATTGTGAGTTACTTCAGTGAATTGGGTTTTCCAGATGCTTCATTCCCCAAATTAACTTTTGTGTGTGACTCGAAAAATACTTTCTTATTAGCCTTTTTTTTTTTTAGCCAAAAGTCAGAATTTCTTCCTTTTGGTCACTTGTTTATTAGACAATACGGGAAGCCCAAATAAAACCAGATGCGAGCTGTTTTTAACCATGCCCGCATCATAATGATCCATTTGTGAATTAATCCACTTGTGGCTAATTTTTAAT
Organism: Daubentonia madagascariensis; assembly: GCA_023783475.1. Taxonomy (NCBI): domain Eukaryota; kingdom Metazoa; phylum Chordata; class Mammalia; order Primates; family Daubentoniidae; genus Daubentonia; species Daubentonia madagascariensis. Next base: position 39,953,467 of record JAKFHU010001953.1, on the reverse strand, counting down.
CCCGGACTGGGCTCTTCTCAGTCTCTCAGCCTGCTTGCTGTTTATGTCTCCCCGGCCCCTGCCGTGCCTTTGTCAGAGCAGGTTAGAGACAAACCCTGAAGTCTGAGGACATGATGCCTATGATTTAGGAAGCAGAACTCTTTAAAGAGATCAGAGTTTTATTTTATTTTATTATTCTGTTTAGCTGAAGTAATAGATTGTTCCGTTTAAACTAAATAGCCTTCAAGATTGTGTTCATGAACATTGAAATAGGTAGAGTTTCATGTGCAAACCTGAGAGAAGATGTAGATGTGGTCATCGGTAACGAGTCATCACAAAATTTTTTTTTCCAAGATATAATTATTTTCACACCCACCTTTCCCCTTTTAAATGTTATCATCATCAGTGGCTGAGAATTTAGGCTTCTGAGGGTGCATTTAGATTTAAATCCTAATTTGTCTGTTTAGTAGCTATAAATGCCCTTGGGCAAGTTAATTTTTTTAGCTTTGGTGTGCTTATCCTCAAAATGGGATAACACTACCTATCTTATGGGGATTAGATTCTGTAATGAATGGGAAGCTACTAAGCACAATACTTTACATATAATAAGCATTCAGTATGATAGACAAAAAATTTTTTTCCATTCAGGCCCTCAAAGCATAAAAAAAATTTTACGTAAAATAAAAGTTTTTTTAATCACCTTCTAGGTACCAAGTTTGATGCTAGGAAGTAATCCAGTGGGCTATAAAATTATGGTTTTATAATTTATTTGGAGAAGCAGAGTAAATGAAAACAATAAGAATCTATAATAGCCTTATAAAAGTGTCGAGAGTGGTCATAGTGTTGGGGTATGGCTTTGAGGGGCTTGAAAATGATCAGGGTCTGGGTTTGGCACCAAGGTGTCAGAATGACTTTGGTGAGCACGTGAGTTAGGGTATACTTTGGTACTAAGTGGCGGGAAATCTACCCTGAGTCCACTTTAACACATTAACTGCCATGTGAGTTGTATTTAACTCATGCTAGTTTTGAGCCCAGCGCCTCGTGAAGTATGCGTAACTCACGCGTCTCTTCCCCTTGGGAGCTGCGGGAACTGTTTTTCAGGTTTCATATAACTCATGCACAGAAAACAATAAAAAACAACAAATTTTTCATTACATTAGAAAGCATTGTTTTGTTTTTGAAGTTTTTATTCTATTTTCATAATAAAACACTGTGGCCCCAAGGAAAAAAATTTTTTTCCTAGTGTACAGTGTGTTCAGCAGAAGATAAATTTGTTAAAAAGAAATGAGAGGTATGGAGTAGTTTATAGAATCTGGGGAACACCTAAAAAATGGGGTCAGAAAGGTGGAGTCTGGGCCCCCAGGGCTGCTGGTGGAGGGAGCTGGTGCACCGCCTCTGCACAGCGTCCCCTGGGGGTGAACCACCTCCAGCCCTTTTCAGTCTTTTTGTGCTCAAGATTCCAATTCCATTAACAAATGTGTAAGTGTCCCAGCTTGGGTAAAATGCCCACACAGAGCACCTTGACTGGTGGTCTCACGAGAGCATAGCTTGTGGAGAGAAGCTGTTTTCTTTTGACAAAATTAAATTGCTCCTATCAGGAGCAGGGGAAATAGAGGCTGGATTGCAGAAGTCTTCCATGTCTGTAAGAGGCCAGAAGGTTGACATCTGTCCATGATGTTTGGTAGATATGAGCAGAGATTTGACTGGGTCAGGACCTCTGTGTTGGGAGGATGTTGGGAGGTAAATTTGGAGAGGTGAGGGATTCTGTCCCGACAGTTGTGGGAGGCCGTTTGTAGGATTCTGATGGAGGCTGAGGGTTACTTCTTGGTTTTGCAGCAAGACATTTTAAATAAGTAGTTCTTTAAAAAGCGGTACTCTTTTCTCAGATTAGATTATCCCTTTCCTAGGTACCTCCTGTCTCCAAAATTGAAACAGGCTCAAATACCTCCCATTATTGTTTGGCAGCAACCACTTTGATTAGTATGTAAACAAGAGAGACACTTGCAATGGTGGCATACTTTGTTGGTTGTTTTTCACTGATTTCTTTTCAAGGGTGCTTGGTTTTCCCCAGGAATGTGCATTTGAAAGACTTGTATATTGTCAACAGTACAGCATTATATTTTATTCTCATTTTAAAATATATTTTCTTTGAGATAACTGGTATATATTTTCATGGGGGTTAAAGGATCTTCCCCCAAATTTGACATTCACAGTTATACCTCTCTCTTAAAAAAAGGTACTCCTTAAATCTTTCCTTCGACAGCCAAAACTACTTTAAAAAATATTGTTTTATATTCAGTTGTATAAGGTAATTTTATCCAAACATAGACATATGGCTAAGAGCTAGCTAGCATTGTGTAGATATTATGTGGGTTTGCTTATCTTGCTTGGAATCCCCAAATCCCTGAAATAAATCTGGCAGCAGCTACTTTAAGAAGAGGTGGTCTATGGAAAATAATTTGGACACCAGCACTTCACTGATGGTGTCAGTACAGGAAGAGAGATTTTATCTATGTGAGTACAGTTTGAGGGTAGTCTCAGGAGGACACACTGTGAGTGGAAGGCTTTTGGTAATGAGACATAGTCACAGTTCAACTTGATTCCCAATTGTGCATGGAGTTGGCATTATGAAAGGCCATCCCTACAATATGGGTTATTTGATCACGGCTAGAGGTCATCCTCTATATTTTAAAACCATAAACTGGCTACTTTTGATAAAAAATTGATTTGCATCAGTATAACATGCTGGGACTGAGCGGGCTTCTGAGTTTCAGTCCCACTGTGTTGTAGAGGGAAATGTAGACTCTGAATGATGATTATGGTTAATGGCCAAGAGAATCCTTTAATGGTGAGGCATGCTGGAAAGTTGCCCTGAGAACTCTGTTGGAAAGACTGATGTATGTTTTCTGGAGGGGGAGGTAGGCTAGGGAGTCCTAATATGCTTTACATTGAGCAGCTTAGATATCAGTTTTTTTCTCAGCTGACTTTTGCAACCTAGCCTATTTCATGGAGAAATGCAGGAGATAATTTGCAGGAATTAAAAGTTGTTCATTTTACAAATGTTAAGGATTATCATGGACAATATTGGCAGAGGGAAGAGTGTTAAACAGCAGGAAGAAGAGGTTGGTGTTTTGTTGTTGGTAGATTTTCTGTATATACCACCTTTCAGTGTTTTTTATTGTGTGCTAGATGTGAGCTAGCAAAATATTCAATATTTGGTCTCTTCTGTTATTTTGAATTTATTTACAAGAAGTTTTCCTTTAGGGTATGTTTGTTTATGTGTGGCATCTGGTTTATTTTTTCTGTGTTAATTTTGATTGTTTCTCTCTCTCTTTTTTAAGTTGTGCTCATCTGGTGTTTGCATGCCCCATGAATAATAAGAATTTCAGATTGGGATAAGTACTAGAGAGAAAGTAAAACAGAGAAACCTGACAGAGAGTGGTAGAGGGAAGGTAACATGTGACAGGGTATTCCTAGTAAGCCCCTTGGCAGAGGTGATGTTTTGAGTTGAGAGACAAATACAGGACCAAGTCAGGCATATGGATATTGGGGAAGAGAGTGTTTCCCAAAAAGCAAATGGCGAGTGCCAAGACCCGGAGGCAGGTATGAGTCTGAAAAGATCATTGGATGTTTGAGGGAATAGCCTGAAACAGGCTCAAAGGACATTGAACTGAAGTTCCCCAGAAGGAGTCACGGTGACCGTAAATGAGGATTCAGGACTGGTCAACTGGAAATACCAGGTCTGCTGAAGACTTCAGCCTGAAAAATGTATGGCCTTTTGGTTGGCCCTTTCCAGAGAGCAGAGTGTTCCTGAATTTTAAACCATTCTGTGCTTTTGCTTTTAACGTGCCCACTTTGCTTCCAAAGTTGCTTATATTTCAATAGCCGAAGCTTGACTGGCTGAGTTGTTATGAGGTCTAGGAAGGCAGTGGGGGTGAAAGCACTTTGCATGTGGTGACGTTTAAAGGATTTGGCACCAGAGACCTGGGTTTGAGTCTTGGTTTTGTCATTGACAAACTTTAGGACTTTAAGCAAGTAACTTGGCCCCAGTCTGTGAAAAGAATAATCATACCCACCTACTAGAGTTATCTGGATGACCCATGGGAATAACATATATAAAGTGTTTAGTATCAATGATGTTATACGTCATGTCATATTTGAAACCAAAGGGAGTTAAGCAATAATATTCTTAGCAATTTGAAATATCTAGTCAAGGGCTCTCTTAAGCCAGTACAGTAGAATTAATGTTAGTTTTGTCATGGAGCCATTTCTTTTTAAACATCCCTGGCCTTTCGGGGCGCGGTGGCACACGCCCGTAATCCTAGCACTCTGGGAGGCCGAGGCGGGAGGATTGCTCGGGCTCAGGAGTTCGAGACCAGCCCGAGCAAGAACGAGACCCCATCTCTACTAAAAACCAAAAAAACCAAAAAAATAGAAATTGAACCAGTTGCGATAGTCCCAGCTACTTGGAGGCCGAGGCAGGAGGATTGCTTGCGCCCAGGAGTTTTTAGGATGCCACTGCACTCTAGCCGGGGTGACAGAGTGAGACTCTGTCTCCAAAAAAAAAAAAAATCCTTAGCCTTCACCAAGTGGAGCTTATTCTTCCTTCCCTTCCTTCCCTCCCTTCCTTTCCTTTCCTTGTAAACAACAGGCAAGCTTTTTTCTCCCTGAATTTGTGGATCAGTGCTAGAGACAACAGGGAAAGTTCATTTCTCTCACACTGTTCGGGTGCACAAGTACATTATCAAGTTCTCCTTTTTTGAAACTTTCTAGGATGACTATGGCTTTGGGCTTAGATCATATTTAAACTTTTCTTTGTCTTTGGTATTTCCCTTGAGAGTTTAATGACAGCGTTGACTTTTGTGGATACTGAGGACGCCAGGAATGGGCCTGGGAGGTGAGGGGGAATGACCCCCTCTGGGAAAGGAAGCCTGCCCACAGCATCTTTCCCTTTCCTGGTTCAGCCCTTGTGCCACAACTAGTCCGCTTACTTGCTGTCCTTCCGACTGGGCTGAAATTCCTTCCCTGCTTCTCTGCTGCCTCCGCCCAACCCCTCCTTAAGCCCCCGCCCTGCTGTGTCCTTCTTGAAGCCTTTGCTTGCTATTCCAACCTACCTTGGTCTCTCCCATCCTTGAATTCACTTAAGGCCATGAGTCTCCCTTTCCTAGTTTAGTCCTACTTCAAGTAATACGTTCTTTTCATTATCAGATGTTATCATCTTCGAGACGTGCCTTTATGGTAACAAGCATATTTTCAGGGAGAAGAATGACATACTTCTATGTTATTAGGTAACTCAAAACGTATACTTGCATATAGAGATGTTAAAAAAAACCAAGTGAGCAAAAGCAAGGTGATGTTTTTAATAAGAGAATACCTTAATTGTGCATAAACCGTCCCAGAATTCTATCATTTCAGCATTCTATGAACACTCAGAGAACTCTTCCTTTTATCTGGAAGCAGTGCAGAAATCCGTCAGATGACAAGTCTGTTCTGATTTATATGATGCGTTCCTGTCTAGATGTATAGTATTTACTAATGAATAGTATAATTTCAGTGGTGCAGTCCTCAACTAAGTTGATAGACTATATTTTGTCATTTTTCTGGACCCTCTGAGTAGTGCTACTTTGAATGTGCTCTGTAGACCTGAGCTGAGGTGCAAACTGTGTTTTTGTTACTTGTGCACAATGGTATAAATACAGAAATTGACAGTTAGCAACTGCACAGAGGAATTGTATATCTAATGAGTTTAATAATAAAAAAAAATTTGGGCCTTGTATTTTGTATGTGTTTTTTTCTTCTGGTAATTAATTTTTATTGTATTTTGATACTTTTGGAAATAAGAAACAGCTAGTTCTTTGCCACAAATAGTCTGAGAAGCAGTGCTTTTTATTCCTGGCTGAATATTGTATTATTTAAATCAGATAAATCCAATTTAATTGATTTAATGTCAATTAAGTCAGAATCTTGGGGACATAGCATAGGCATCGGTATTATTATTATTTTAGTATTGTTTTTAAGCTCCCCCAGATATTGTAAGGCAGGGTTATGGTTGAGATCCCCTCTATGGAGTGCCTAATTTTGCAGAGATGTTTGTGAATACTTGTTGATTTCCATAAAAGATGGCAAATCTCCAGGCTGAGGCCTTTTCGTTTCTTGTTACCTGCCTAAGCTTTGTCTCAAAATGGTGTCCAAAGAGGAGATGGGCAGCCTCAAGGTAGTCACCACCATATATGCCTGGTCACCCTTGCCACGTGGCAGGTGCTGCATACACATGGTGATCAGCACACAGCCTTCGCTCCGGGAGCTTCCAGGGTAGGGAGGTAAGCTGTAAACAAATAAACCCTTAACTATTTTGCCAATGATAAGTGTGAACCAAAAGGGTAGGTGACCTATATTAGGCAGGGTGGAGAATGAGAAGGCCAGAGATAGGAATAACAGGGACAGGGGATTTGGGGGGTGGGAACAAGGTCCTGGAAGTGGGTGGGGCTTGGAGTGCTGAGTGAGGGTGGGCCTGGGGAGAACAGAGGGAACTGAGTTGGGAAGGGCAGCAGAGGCCAGGCCACAGGGCCTTGAAAGCCATGGTCAGGGGTGCAGATTTTGTTCCAAGGGCAGTGGCCATCTGTTGGAGGTTTTTTAGCAGGAAATGAGCGTCCTGTCAGCCAGGTTGACATCTCAGAGGCCGAATATCCCTTTGGAGGTGTGGTGGGCTAGAAAGGGTTTGAGATCGGGTGATTTTATCACAGCCCCTTCTAATCCTGAGTGCCTGCAGTTTCAGGTCAAGCAGGCAGAATAGGAATGGAGCAGGGTTGGTCAGTCCAGCCCATTCTGGCCTTCACTGGCTCTCCTTGCTGGGTATTTTGTGGAAATATCGGCTCTCGGCATGGTGATGTCTCTGCACTGTCTGGAATTAGTTGGAAAGATGAGAACTGACAAAAAGTTGTACAGTCTCCACCACTTTCTCAAAGATTAAGTTTTCTCTGCTTCTTTCTAATTTGGTAGGTTTATATGGTTTGGGGGAATTTAGAATTGTTTTCTGTGCCTGATTCTAGTCAAATTGAAGACTGTGCCATTTATAAAAGCACTTAGGAACTTTGATGAAAACAAACCAACTGGCAAGGATAAAAACAAAACGTTTCAGGAAGTACCTTCTTTCCCTCTCTCATAAGGAAACTGATCTCTGCAGAAGGGGTGTGTGTGTGTGTGTGTGTGTGTGTTTGTGTGTAGACTCTCCTGGATTGACAATGATATTTCATGAGCACTTTCTCTGTGCCAGGAATAGAATTCTCACACTGCCCTATGAGGTAGGCACTGCTGTTATCCCTATTTTGTAGATGAGGACACTGAACTCTAGAGAGTAGAAGAGACTTGTCCGTGGTCACACCCAAGTAAGAAATGGCAGAGCCAGTAGACACACCCAGGCTTCATAGCCCAAGCTCCTACTCACCTCTCCTGCACTGAATTAAGACTTCAAGCTGAGAACCCCTGAATGATTTTTACCAGATTGGCCCTGGTGGCCTATTCTAGCCATTTAGTGACACCTTTGACCTCTTTCCTTCTCTTTCTTTTGATCCTTAATTTCTGCTTTTGTTAAAGCTCCTTAAGGCACTTCTCATTTTTTCTCCTGTTTCCTGAAGTTAGTAGTGATGTTGGCTGGGCCGTGCTGCAGGTCTGGTCTCACAAGCTTGAGATAAGGGCGAGTGGCCAGCCCTGGGTGCTGCTCCCTGATGGGGCGCATGCTCAGTCTCCTGCACTCAGGTAAGAGCAGAAACTCGGGAGGTCCCGCCCCATTCCAGAGTTGCAGGAAGAGCCCTGACTGCCTGTCCCAAATTGGAATAAGGGGGAGGGAGCCGCAGGCTGGTACAGGTAAGAGAGCTTGAGCTCGGTCTGTCTTTTCACAGCTGAAACTCAGCCCTTCTGCTTGTGACTGTAGGAGGGCCATGGATGCTTTGTGCAGAAATGAATGGGTCCATGTGGGGGTTTACTTTTGCATATTGAAGGGGCTCAGGGCTGGGCTATCCACTGCTTTCTCAAGGCAGTGTGGGCTGCTATCTTCCTGAGTTGCTGAGAATTTTATTGTTCAGGAGCCATTTTGGCTCATTTTGTTTGTATTTTGCTATTTGAGGTTGGGCTTTCATTCAGACTGGTGGCAGTCTGTGGCTTCTCTCCTTGTCACATACACTGGAGGTAGGAGACTGATTCTCTGGGGAGATACAACTCAGAGATGTGTGAGTTCTCTCTCCTTCAACTTTGCTTGTTTGCCTCCCTTGTATTTGTAGAGTAGTAAAATACCAACCTGTAAGAATATTATTCAGCAAACAGAAGCAAATGCAGATATTTATTCCCTACTATTGTTGTATTAGAAATTATTGTTAATCCATATCAGAGAACTCTTGAAAGACATGCTATTTTTGCATTCTTTAGTGTTTAATAAATTTCATGGGGAAAAAATAAGAAGTAGGTTGTTCTTTTGAGGGGAACAGTCTTGGTAGTTCTTGTATGGTGAAAATGGTGGTTTTTAAAAAAAAGTGAATTTTTAAACCTGGTATCTTCTGAAGCAGAATAAACATGTACTAGTAAAAGTGATAATTATTGGAACCCTGAGGGATCACAGGCATTTGTGAGGGTTTTTTAGGCATTCTTGGATGTATAAATGCAAAATCGTGGAGGGCGCTGAAGAAATGAGAACAGTAGAAATTAGTCTATACAAAATTTGTGTTTTATGTAGAACCTGGGGATTGGACCAGAGCCCTGGTATAGCTTGAACAGAAGTTATTTGTGTATGTAGATGAATGATTTTCACCATTCTGAAGCTTAACAGAAATATTTTCAATAGGGGAAAAAACTTGCCACTGCAGTTCTTTATTTTCCACAGCGGTAGCAAGCAGCAAGTGAGAGAATGTTTTTAATTGAAATCACAGAACTTCATCTCAGCCAACTTTCAATTGCTTCCCCAGTGCAGCGTTTTGCCAGAGTTTCAAACAAGACTGTACAAGAAAGGAAAAGAATGTGGTATTCACAGATACTAAAACATTGTAAAAACAACGCAGATATCTCCAGCCAATTTAGTCACCACGTTACTCTCACCATTCTACTGAGGATGAACAGAAATGTCATTCATACGCTTTCTCCGGAGCTCCCGTGTCTCCGTTCCGGGCTCTTGTGGTGGCTTCCTCATCTTTTTGAGGCCTCATCTTGTTTCTTCCCCCTTGTCTGTTGATTATTTTGGATAGAGAAGAATAGTCTTTGTGTGGGACTCTGCATTTACAGTTAGTATAATGTTCTTGAGTGGAAGTTAAAAGAAGGTGTATATTTTAAGGGTGTAGGGTATCTGAGGGCTACCCAAGGCAGGGGCTACCCAGTGTAGTCAAGCCTTAGAAACACCCTGGGACTAAGGACTTTGAACATTATCAGGTTTTTCTGTAGGTGTCTGTCATTTCCTGCTTGATGTACTCTTGTTTCATTCCTCTGTTCTCTGAAAATAGACGGATCTGCTTCCCAGAGCCTGGATGCCCACACTCCCAGCATACATTTCTTCCTCTCAAGGGCTTGGCCAAACCGAGGCTGGAATCTCTTAGTCCTTATTGTAAATTCTGGGGAGAGGGCCTTTGATTGGTTCATCATGGGTCAGATGTCTGTACCTGTGGCCATTGTAACAGAGTTTCATGCAAACGTGGTGGCTGGAAGTGTGTCTGTTGTGACCAGTGGGGTGAGAAAATGGCTAGAGCACTGGGGAGTCAGGATATTTGTCTGACAACCCAATGGTGTTTGCCACAGTTGGCGTTTTATGCTTCTTTGTGGGACCTCTTGTTAACTCCCTCTCCTCTCCAATTTCAAGTTTATCAAAACCTACTCAAATCGTGGTAAGTATTTATATGCATGGCGTTGGATAGACAGATATGGCAAGGTAATTGTGTGCTAGTCCATTATTACTAAACAAGCATTTATTGAGTCCCTACTGTATACTAAGCCCTGTTTGAAGTCTAATACTAAATGTGAGTAATACACGACTCATTTAATTTTCATCCACACCTTTATTACCTCTTCCCAATTATAACCCTGTGTTTTCATGTTCATTGTAGTGAGTGAGGAGTTATTTTGAAGGCTGGTTAGTGACGTTGTGATTTATACCTTTTTATGTCCTGGGTAATGGATGGGATTTTTAAAAGTTGAGTCCAAGAAGGCTTGACATATGAAAGATAAAGTATTGCATGTGTCCTAACTTCCAAATCATGACGATTGGGTGTATACCTGTCCCAAAGACACATCCCAATAGGATAGAAAGCTCATTATATTTTTGGTCCTGGTAATTGTAATCATGGGACACATGATAATGTGAAAGCTAATCTGAAATTCTTTTGGAACTTTATTTAATTATTCTCCTTGATCTAAGCATGCAAATGATTAACTGCAAGATATATGAAAAACGCTCCTTTCCCCTCTTCTTTGGAAGCAACATCTGGATTTCTAAAATGGGTTTAAGGCCGTTTTAGCACGCTCATTTTAAACTTGACCAAGACTTCTATGGTATCTGGAGAATTAATGCCTCAGAAAGGGTTTATTTTAATTTGTGTTCCTTAATCCAGTTTTAACTTTAATCCTACTTTGCAAGTCCAATTAAAAATGTAAGCAAGTTAGCCAAAGTACATTTTAAACTACATTAACAATCTCTTTGGGGCTTTGACGTATATATGGAGAATTAGCATTGACACCAAGGTCCTTCTGTGAATTCATTTTCCAGCATAAAAAAATGAGGATAGCTCATAATTGTTCTTTCTGTTTCCAGTCCTCTTAATTGTATTCCTCTGGTATTGTTGTCTGTAAGGGGTTTTAATCCAGTCATGTAAAAAAGGGATTGTAGTGTGTGGCCATGGTGACATTTCCATTATCTGTCAACACCTCTGAAATGATCTCAGTTTTTTCTGAGGTTGACCTTTCCTCCCCTGCCTTCCTGTGATCTCTTTTTGTTTCATGATAAGCCTGATTTCTTCAGTTGAATGATCATAAAGGTACATATTATTAGTGAGAATTATAGAGAGAAAATGGACCTGAGTAATTATGAACTTCCTTCCTCTAATGACTGTTTTCATGGAGCTGAATGCTCATGGTTTAGTTTTTACACTGTGAATGCATTTTCTCTTTCTGAAAGACATCCATTTAGAATGTATTACTTTGTCTTCCATTGCTGCTGTTTGCATTCATTGTTCTGTATCAGTATATTTCTTCTTTTTTTTTGTATCAGTATATTTTGAAGGACTTTGTATATTAAGCAGTTTCAAAGTAAGAGGAACTTTCGTGACGTGAATCATACAAATGGATGAACCATCAACTTACTCCTCTTTTCTGTACTTTAAAACAATTTGAATTTCAGGTTATCTTTTTGTTTTGTTTTTGTTTGTGTAAATAATTTTGCACACATACACATGTATACATACAAACAAGCATATGTGTATTTAATTTTTACAAGTACATGCCTACTTTATATGATACTGCACTAAACTCAATAGTACTTTATCCCCAAGTTACCCCCTCCCCTTTTTATTTAAAGTTTTCAATGTACTATTATTTGGGAAGAATAAAGATTTGATGTTATGTCATAAAAAGTTTAGATTTCTGGATGAGACAGAAATATAGGAAACAAACAGAAATAGATAAATTGAGAAGAGTCTTTTTGATCAGGGATTTTGTGGAAAGAATCATTAAACTAATTTGTGTATCAAACTCTTTGGCTAGTGGTCAGTCTTATCGCAAGCATTTATGCTTAATTATTCTACAGAGAGAAAGAGCTATTTATGACTATATTTTTAGTTAAATATTTGGATTTGGGCTGCAAGTTAATTTTAGGGAGCAAATATCTGTCTTCTCGGAAAACAATATGCCTTTAAAAGTGATCCACATGGCAGAATGTTATTGAAATGCTTAAGTGTTTTCTATTAATTTTCTAAAGCAAAAGGGTGGTACATGTTTATTACACACTATTAGAAAGAACAGAAAAAAAATCAACTATGATCCCACCAATCAAATGTGACCCGTGTTATCCTTTTGGGATATAGAGTCGACCCTCCCAATCTGTAGGTTCCGCGATCAACTGTGTCAAAAATATTTTAAAAAAAAAAATTAAAAATACAGTATAACAACAATTTACATAGCATTTACATTGTATTAGTAGCTATTGTAAGTAATCTAGAGATGATTTAAAGTATATGGGAGGTTGTATGTCGGTTATATGCAATTACTATTCCATCTTATATGAGGGATTTGCGCATCTGTGGGTTTTGGTATCCTTAGGGGTCCTGGAATCCATTCCCGTGACAATGAGAGACAACTGTATTCCAGATGTGATGTGAATAGATATATAAAATCAAAATTTATATTGAAGTTTATGTTTTATTGCTTGCATTTTCACTTCTTATTAAATCACGAACATGTTGCCACATCAAAAAAACCCACATGATTTTAAACTGTCATTTTTAAGGTTTGCTTAGTATTCTATTGTATGGCTATACTATCCATATAACTATTGTTGGGTATCTAGGTTGTTTCCAGTTTTTTGTGTTTTAAATAACTCTGTGATGAACATCCTTGTAGCTAAACCTTTGTCCACATGATTAGTAATGAACTATAGAAATGATCCCTGAAAGTACAGTCTTTGTCCGTATGATTAGTAAATGTCTTGGACAAGCTCCCCAGATGTGGAATTGCTGAGTCCAAGGTTTTGATGATTTTTTAAATCACATATAACCAAATTGTCCTCTATTGATATTCCTGTGAGCCCTGGGCATGGTTGTACTTTTATTGTTGTGACTACTGTTGTTAGTAGTAGTAGTAGTAATAATAATACTTACTATTATTTAGTAAGAATAGTACTTATTTAGTATCCTGGTAGTTTCAGTTTTGACTGGGACCTGGGTTTCTTTTTTGCCCAAGTCTGTTACTTATGCCTGAATTTAAGATCAATTGCAACATTTGCCGAACCTGTGGACCTAAGGCCACATGTGGCCTTCTAGGTCCTTAAGTGCGGCCTTTTGACTGAATCCAAATTTCACAGAACACATCCTTTTATTAAAGGGGGTGCAGCAGAGAAAGATGAAGCTTTTCTTGCCTCCTTTGGTGCTTAAAAAGAACAATCTTGAAATCAGAAGGCCGCAGGTTCCCCACCCCTGGTTGGGGCTTCCCCACACCAGCCAGGCTGTTGGGTGTTATTCATCTGATGCTCTTTCAGCATCTTCATGAGTGTTACAGAGATGCAGTAATAGTGGGTCAGTCTGTATTCCTCTCCAAACTGGGGGAGTGCTGAGTAAGTATTTCCAACAAGGAACAACTATACAGTATCTGTCTGCTTCTAGGCAGCTAAGGACTGCTGAATAATTAATAGATTTCCAGGGAGGTATTAATTGCTATGGTTGGATATTCTTTTGGGCTTAATGCCAATAATAGTTTCATTATTGAAGAATCCTTTCAGAGGGTAAAAGTGTTTAGAAATAAGTGTATTGATGGTATAGCTAGACATTGTTTTTCAACATTAACATGGAGAGTAATTGGCATAAGTTTTGATGAGGCTTCACCATCTAAATGACTTCATTTTCATTTTAGCCATTAACTGTGCACTTGGCACTTCAAACTATATTGAATTTAGGTTAAGTTATTCCCTTTGATAAAGAAAGCTGGAGGATAGGTGGTCATTAATCCTATTAAGATTCTTCGTAGGGATTTGGAAAGAAAGAGTTTGTAGGGGTTTTGTAGACAAAGGTGGTGTCTACTGTGCCTTGCCTTCTGGAATGAATTGTAGTAATTTTGAGAATTCTGGTCTTTCACTCTGAGATGGAAGTTTAATTTCTGAAACCCTAAGGTATCATACAAACTTGGGTATTTCATATATTGTGTCCTTTAATGTCCACGGTCAAGGCATTGAGTGGAGACAAAAGGGGCTGGAAAAGAGGTGCTGAATTTTCAAATGAGGCATTCTGTGAACCCATCTAGGGAGCAAGGGCTGACACTGTCCACTTTTTATAATAAGGCACATTTGTTAAAGAGCTACAGTGACTTTTATGCCTGGCATTTTAGTCAACCAGTGGCAAAATAAAAGACTGATGGATTTATTATCATATTATGCATGACCATGCACCTATTGCTGAATTGCCCATGAACATCACAGATATCTAAAAAGAAGAGAAATTTGGTTTGTTTTAATACATAACATTAGTTAGCATCTCCATTTCCGATCCTTATCATTCAGCCCTATTTGGAAATGCCACAATGATGGGTGTGTGTTATTTTGACCTCATGTGACAGTTCCATGACAACAGTAAACATTCATATTGCAAGTTTTCATAGGGCAATAAATCTGGATGATGCAAGTGGCCTCAGCCTGCAATAAAGATGTGTTGCGAAATTTCCCATGCCAGAAGAGACACTCATAGCTGGGATTGGCCCTTTTAAAAGCTGTTGATGGTGATGAGTGATAACTCCCCTTTCCGACTTGGCATCAGCCGGAGTTTGTGGCTCACTGGCTTCATTGTGTTGCCTGAATATGTCCTATTTCGACTTAATTGGACGGTTTGCGTCACTGTCCTAGGTGGTTCTTGTTCTTCTGAAGGACTGTCCTTGCAGGATACTCTTGGCATTTCATTGCTCTTTTCTCACGCTAATCCTCAATAACAACAACAAAACCCCTAACATTCTACAGCACTGATAAAGTAAGGATACTTTATAGTAGGATTTCCATTTGCTACTTTTCCAAATCTGATTAGTTCATATTTGGATATCCTTTTAGCATCCTTGTGGCGGAATGTTTTACTTTATTTATTTATTTTAAACATAAATCTGCCCTAGCTTCCACCGATGAGCAGTGCAGTTTCAGTGGAATGTTTTGCAAGTATGATGTAATGGAAATTGCACAGGATTTTGCGTTGGCATCTTAGTGTGATTATTTATGAGTTGTGTGAACTTGGGCAAGTCACATGGCCTGTCTGAAATTTCATTTTCTCACTGGTAGGTAGGAACAGTAATATTCATTGTCTTTTAGGGGTTGTGGCAGAAATCATGCTGTTCTTACAGTGTGTCTTTGACATTCTTTTCATGGGGAGGTAGATGTTTGGTTCCTTTTCTTTGAACGGGGAGAGGGGTGTGATTGTGGTGAAGCAGTGCTAGGAGAATTCAAAGATAAGTCCATAAAAGGTGGTATATCTTCCACCTGATTCTTTTGGGACACTTGATTTTGGATTACAGCCGGCAGCCTGTGAGGGAGGTCAAATAGGCACATGGAGAGGCCACATCTAGGTGTTCCCCTGGAGGTGAAACCAAGCTGAGCTTTCACATGATTCCAGTGCTGGGTGGTTGAGTCACCTTCAGTCTTCCCAGAGTAAGTTCCAGACTTCGGGGAGCAGAGATAAGACATTTCAACTGTGCTTTGTACAACTTCCTGACTCACAGAAATATTACAAAGATATATTTTGAAGTATAACAAAGAATCATTTTGGAAGATAACAAAATGATTGTTGTCAGTTTAAGCCGTTATGTCTTGGGTGATTTGTTACACAGCAGTAGATAATTGGAAGAAAGACATTGTGAGAGTCAAAGAAACAGTAGTTCTCTTGTAGGTTTGAATACTGTCTCTACCACTTCATACATAACTGTCTGACCTTGGGCAAGATATTTAAGTTCTTTGTGTTTGTTTTCTTAACTGTAAATAGGGCTAACAATACCTCCTTCTGGATTTCTTATGAGAATTAGTGATTTAATACTTATGAGATGCTCAGTAAATGTTAGTTGTCATTTTCTGTTAAACTGTATTGTTGGAGTTTGAGAATGCATGGAGAGACTTAATGTAAGTTGTATTTTGATTGTTAAAGGAGTTATGCAAATTTTGTTTAAGTGCCTTTCTCTAGGCAAGAAACCAGTTTGAATGTAATTTTTGTGAAATGAAAAAAAGAAAAGAAAAATTAAAAAGAAATCTGATACTAGTATCCACCAAACATTTATTTCACATATTTTGCTAAGGCTGTATATGTCTAGGAAACTTTGGCTTTGCTTGATGGAAAAAGGCATAATGACTCCAATTAGTGGATGTCAGTAGAAGGGAAAAAGGATGGGGGTGCAAAGGGAATCTTTTATTTTAAGCATCTTTTGTACCAGTAACTGCACTACAGGCTTTTACCAGTGTAGTCTTCTTAGATACTCTGAGGCAGATAATGAGAAAAGAATGGATTGTTTCTCACTTTTTATTGTCCCTGAAATTGAGTTAGTTAGTGTCCTTCTCTGGTGTGTTACATGGGGAAAGAGGAACGCGATTGCAGTTTTGCTTCCAGGCTAAAAGCACCAGGTCTGAGCTCGTACTTCTGGGTTTGTTTCTGCCTCTGTCCCTTGAGTAGCTTTGTGACCTCTCTAAGCCTTGGTTTCTTCAGATGCCAAATGAGTCTAACAGTATTTCCTGCTTCCTGGGGTTGTTAGGAAGATGCCATAAGAATCTGTTTCCCAAAGATGCCTGATTATAAGAATCACCATAAAGCATTAGTTAAAATAATGGACTCAACCCAGAGCTACAGAATCAGAATTTCCAGGGATTCTGTGGTTAAGTGTCCAGGTAAGTCTTGTGATTAGACTGTCTTGGGAGACACTAAGGTGATGCATGTAAAGCCCATTGGTTAAGACTTAATAAATAAATGTTAGCTGTTATTATAATTATACTTATCATAATTAATTTAATGTTTTAGGTGAGTTCTTTTAAGTTACTATTTCCTTTAAATTAACTTCTGTAGTTTTTGACAATTCGTGCAAAATAAACCCCAGAATGCCTACAAATGTCGGTAAACCACTTAAATAAAAATCTGTTTCTGCTATTATTTTATATCCATCAAAAAGTTACACATAGCTTGCTCTTTTTCCTTCCTCTCTGGAGTATCAACTATCATAACTAAGTAAATGAGTTTCGTCCCTACCAACCAAACCTGTTGGACAGGAGGACCATAGAAAGGGACATCTTTTTCTGTGACATAATTAAAGGGAAATAGCTTTGCAGTTAGGGTCACTGAACCCTGAGGGAATGTACCCACTGGCTGCCCATCCAACCGTGACTAGTAGTCTTCCTGTTGTGTGTTGCGTGATAATTAGGGAAGGAGAATAGCTATATCGGTGACTGTAATTACAGACAGGGTGTTTTCTATATAATGAGTACCTGTGAGTATCTATAATGAATTTCTATATAAAATATCTATTTAGAACAATGGATGTGTGGGTGTATCTCATTGTCCGGCATACTCCTATTGTAACTGGTTACTTGTCAGAAATTTAAACTGGAGCAACATGGGTCTGTATCCAAACCTTCCAGCTGCATAGGGCTGTTGTTTGTAAAGTATTTTGCTGAATATGATGAAGTATGGTCACTTTTGTCACCCTTGGTTACATTGTGTATCACATTGACTCCTGCAAAATAATGGGGAAAAGTAACCTTGGTATCGTATAATTAACTTACAAAGCAGGAAATCTTTGTTTTTTTTAACCTAACATTTTAATTTATTGGGTCTTAGTGCACTAGCAGCCTAGGCTCCTCTTACTATTTGTGTTTTAATGGTTTTATTGATTATGCTTACCTGAGGCCTAGTTCAGTGGTTGGCTGGTGGTGGATAGTAGGGCCTGGCATATTGCCAGGTTTACAGTAGGAGCTCACTGAATTATTTGTGCCATTATAATCGGTCTCATTCTTTAAAGAACAAGTAATTATCCAAGTTATAAACCCATTAGAGTAGGTTTTATTGTCTAAACAAATGAGGTGATAAATTTCATTCTTTTTTTCTTTCCAAGTCAATTTTTTTGGTGCTGTTGCATCTGGCTCTTAACAAATGTAATGGGAGGAGTTAGATCAATGTAGCTTAAATTGTGATAGTTCTAAAATTGGGATCTGGCTTGTAGTTCTACCTATATGACTGGCCTTGGGCAAGTTTGTTAAACTATAGTGGCTCTCAGTTTGTACCTCTATAAATGGATGGGTTGATATTTTGTGATTTGTTCAGCTCACAAGTTCTTGGCTGTGTGAATCTACTTGTTCTTTTTAAGCAGTGTTTGGGTTGGATGTAGTTTTAAAGTTGGAATGTTCTTGCAAGTCCTTTGGGAAGCTGGTTCTCAAATATTGGTCCTTGGATCTGTGCTAGGCCTGTTCAGATATGAAATGAGAAAAATAAGAAAAACATTGTTGATTTTTATAAAGCTTAATATTTTGAATATGCAAGAATGTGTTTCTGATCCTTTTCTCTGTGTGTGTGTGTGTGTATCTGAGTGTGTGAGAGAGAGAAGAGAGAGAGTGTGTATATGTCAGGAGGGCATATAGTGAGTTTTAAATGTCATCTGGGCCTAGGAACTGAGTCAGGGTTGCCAATTTTATTTTTTTCTATGAACAGCTTGAGATGGACATTAAGATGACAACCTGTTGAAGATATAAAGCTTATTTCTATGTTTTGGCTTAAAACCAACCATAGTGGTCTTTGGTTAAAGACCACTGCAGTGACCATCTTCATACATACGTGAACATCCTTGTGCATATCTCTTGTGAACACATACCAATAGATTTATATTCTATGCATCCTTTTGGTGTCAGCTCAGGTGGTACTCCCTCCAGGAAGCCTTACCTGACAACCACTCACCCTACCCTCAAACCATGGGTTTAAATTTATTCAATATAGTAGCTCTCAGTAGATGGTATCTGCCATTGCTGTTTTTATTTTCCTTATTAGCACAAATTTTTGCATTGTTTTTAAATTATTATTTTAAGGCCTCTCAAGCTAAACTCTTTTGTTGCCTTGACATTGAAATACACATGCTTGTTTCTAGTTCCAGCTCCTTGGCGAATGTTTGTCCCCTGCCTCACAGATGTTCATAAGTTGGTTGGCATAAGCTTAGAATTTTTTGAACGTCATCATTGGTATTCAAGAAGAGTCATTACTGTGACTCATTATGTAGCTGAATAGCTGAGAGAACAGAGAATCATGATTCTGGACAGAAAATGTTGAGTGTATCGCTAAGCCCAGAAGAGAAAAGTCTGTGCTGATCCAAAGGACGCACCAGCAACTGGGCTTCTAAAGAGACTCCTGGAAACAAAAGAGGTTCTTGTAATTTTGAAGTGATGGATCTGTCCCTTCTCCTTTCCCACATTGCCCCCCACTTATCAGATAATTGCTTTTTTGCTTAGTTAATTCAGCCATCTCCAACCCAGGGCTAATTTGGGTAGCGTCTCCATCTAAGGACATTATATTATCCAGGTCACTTGAAAGACCACTCTGGGTTAGGGTAGTGGCTCCAGTCTTTTAGCATCTATACTTCAAAAAATTTCACACTCACTTAGTATTAGTGGTACTTTTAGTATCTCTTGGTTTTAGAAAAACAATGAATCTGATAATGAATTAGTAATAGTCTGTATAGGTTATTAGATATTACATCTGTTGCGTACATATACATACACATATGTAAATATATACATTTATACGTATACATATATGGCATTTATATATGTTATGGAAAATACTTATATTTTAATCACATTATTCATTTAGTGTACAGATAATTCCTGGTGTACATGTAGAATCCCAAACCTCTTAGATAAATATTTCCATCTGCCTGATTTTGTGGCCCACAGTCTGTGGGAGCATTGGACAGGAATGTCTTGGTCATCATGGGCAATCTTCTTGCTTTCTTATCGCTTTTAAATAGGGGAAATTAAAACTTTCAGTTTTTTAAAATCAGTATTATATTTTTGAGGTTTTTTTTTAATCTTAAAGAAGATTCTTCTAGTGTGCGAGTGTGTGTGTGTGCGCATGCTTGTGTGTATGTGTGTATTTAAGACCGTTGTGAATTAAGTTTCCAGTTTCGGTAGGTTCCAAATCTGCTTTCATTTCTAATTTCATTAGAAATTTTATCCCATTTACTACTAGAATAATTTTACTTTTGTAACCCTGCCAATGGTAACTTGCAGTGTACTTCAACATTTTTTTCCCCTCAACTTAGCCTCATAGGTGTTCTTTTGGACATGAAGGGTAATAATAGGTCTCTTGAATACTTTCATTGCCAGTATTAGATGTATACAAAGTCCCTGCTCTCAATACTTTCCTTGGTTCTGGGCCTGCAGATGAAAGATACAGCCTTCCCTTGTCAACCTCTCTTTGAATATCCTTGTACTTTTGAAAAGTTATTGAGATGGATTCTAGATGCTTAATATGGCTCCTAAGATTGAAAATTCCTTAAAGATTAGGAGCAGTCTTTTCTAGGAATAAAGTTTATGGTCTTCACACATAGTTACGTGGCTATTCTCTTACTATCGGTTGGGTAGTGGAAATTGTTTTTAGAGTAGTGAGAAGGTAATTTAGCTAATCAACTGGACACCTTTTTTGACAATTGGGTGTTGCCAATCTCAAAAAAATGTTAGTTTGGTGGTAGGTTCTTCCTGAAACACAATATACCATATTGAACTAGTGGCAGCTTGAATGACATAGTCAGTTATTGAGAGCATATTATACAGGTTCTGATAGATGCTAGCATTCAATGTATATGGCATTAATGTGTGTTTGATATGCACGATCATTCAGGATAGTGTATCCATGCTGATCCTGTGTGGGAATAAGTACTTCACAATGAATAACGTATCAATCCATAAGTTTGATAATGGGCAACCTACCACATCCTCATAAGGGCTTGATAGCCTTAAGACATTGGTTGAAGCTCAAAAATGAACTGACTTACCATCCAAATTGAAAATACTGTGCCTTAGATGACAGTGGTGTCCTGTGATTGTGAGCTTATTAATGTCTTGACCAGACATAGAATGTTTATTTTTCTGTCCCTTTGATTTTTCATGAGTTTTCTTTTTTTCTTTTTTTCCTTTACTGTCTCTAAGAGAAATTGTGGTATCCATTAAAGGCAAGGAAGTTAAAAGAAGTAGATTCAAGTTTTATGGCATGTTACAGTTTTTTTATGTACAGTGGAAGTTACAAGTTTATGAATTTACATCATTGAATTTAGAAAGCTGTGGTTTTATTTGTAGATGGAAATTTCATTGCTTGCCCCTACCCCTGCCTCTTTTGGTACCAGTGTACCTTATAGAGTTCTAATACATGCTTTTTTGGGGGCAGTTTTTGTATATTATTAAAGTAATTTATGTTTATTGCAAAAATTCAAATAAAACACACATATATAAAGTAGAAAAATAAATTTTCCCTGTTACCTCCCCCTGTCCCCAACCTAAAATTCTAATCCTCCAGAGGTAACCAGTTTGAGATATATTTTTAAAATATTTTTCCTATACATATAAAATATGCATATAATCTTTGGAATCTTTTATCTGCGTGGCAGGTATACTTATTTTACTCATGTATGAAAATCTTGATTTCAGCTTAAGACTATTCTTAGTATTTTAAGTGTACCTTGTATTTTATGTGTTTGCACAGAAGCTTTTGACACTACTAGGTACTTTATTTTCTTAAGTTGTTAAGAAATGACAAGTGGTATATACCCATTCTGAAATGTTTTTCGAAGAAGAGATGTAGGATCAGTTTGGAGGAATTAAATAGCTCACTGGTTCTGTTGTGGTCAAGTTTTCTGTGTATCAGCCAACATATAGGTTTGGCTGCGTTAGCATATAACTTAAAATCATAGTGGCTTCAATATAGTAGAAGTTCATTTCTGTCTCATGTAACAGTCTAGCCATGTGCCAGTCCAGGACTACTGTGGTTCTGCAGGGTTGGGGACTTGGTTTCCATTTCATGTATTGCTCTGGTATTACCAAGGTATGGACCTCAAGTGAATTCTGGCTGGTGGGACAGAGAGAAGGGAAAGTCAAGTCTCTTTTCTCCATGTACATAACTTGGAAATTATGCACCACACTTATGCTCACATCTCATAAGCCAGACCTTGCTCCTATGGCCATAACCAGCTGCAAGGAAAGCCTTTAATCAGGGCAGCCATATGCTCAACTGAGAATTTGGAGGGAGCAGAGAATGCATTTTAGGAGGCAGCTCACAGTCTTTGCTGGAGAGTATGACTTTATCGTTTTGTTTAAAGGGAATCTGGAGACCGACTTATTTGAGATTAAATGAAAAATCCCATTGATGTACCAAATGTAAATTTAAAAAATAATTTGCTATTTAAATTTATTTTCTTGTTCTCATTCATTTATGTTGTTAGACTGTCAAAAAATATTACATATAATTTTGCTAATAATAGGACATTGATATTATATATGAACATTCTATGCAGAATAGGTGTGAAGCAAGATTTTATTAGGTAATAAAACTGTGTAAAAAAAGTAGATGTGGAATATAACAGTTCATTTCTCAATCTAATGAAAGATTGGCACATTATAATTGACTTTACTTGAGTATAGCCCATTATATCCTCGTAAAGTGATTTTTGCTTAATCTATCAAACTTGTTTGCTATAATTAGAAAATATAGACAAAACTGCAATATTTCTACTCAGAAATAACCACCGTTCAACATTTGATTTTTTAAAATAGATTATATAATATATGAGTGTATATGTGTATGTACACATACATACATACATTTACTGCCTACAAGGACATGAACATTTCTGCCATAGATTGTAACTATTTTATAGCCTGAGTTTTTTTCTCCATATTATATATACTTGATAGGAAATGATCTTCATAATACATGTAAAAAGAACATTTTTCATCACTATCCAGGTATCCATTTTGTGGATGTTTTCTAATTTATTTAATGTGTGTATTTTGGTGAATATTTAGGTTGTTCCTGAACTCTGTTTTCATGAACAGTGATGTGATGAACAATTTTTGTATATACAATCTTACATATTTCTCGGCATATTTCCTGAGGCAAATATTATTATTATTATTATTATTATTATTATTGTTTTGAGACAGGGTCTTGCTCTGTCACCCAGGCTCGAGTGTTGTGGCATCACCACAGCTCACTGCAACCTCAAACTCCTGGGCTCAGGCCATCCTCCTGCATCAGCCTCTCGAGCAGGTGGAACTACAGGCTCTCGCCACCACTCCAGGCTGATTTTTCTGGTTTTTTTTGGTAAAGGTAGGTTCTTGCTGTATTGCTCAGGCTGGTCTTGAACTCCTGGGCTCAAGCAATCCTCGTGCCTCGGCTTCCCAAAGTGCTGGGATTACAGGCATGAGCCACTGCGCCCAGCCTCATTAAGCAAATATGACATGTAGAATTGCTTGGCGGTGGGATTTATCCTTTTTTAACGGCGTTGATGCACATCCTTGCTAGTACAAATTTCCTTATGCTCTGTCCATCCAGGAGTTTTATCTTTCACTTAAATCTTTGTTCATCTGATAGCACAATTAGGTGTTTGATAGCTCAGTTTTTTAGTAGTTAGGAAGTGGATTCAAGGTGTTTTAAATTTACTCTTTCTTAATTTTATCCCATATTTTGAAGCTATGTCCTTTTGTATTTGAGGGAGGTACCTTTTGGCCATTGTTCACTTTGTGTGTGTCTAGACTGGAGCTTGGTTAAGTTCTCCCTTTGTCCTTCCACCCCCTGTGGTACAGTGTACCCTTTCATATGGGCAATGAGCCTGCACTTGGATACCTCCTGCTCTGTAGGTGCCCTCTGTAGCTGCCTGTTGTATCTAAGCAGAGGCAGGGGTGGGAGGAGGCGGTGGTAGGGTTTATTCCCGCATGTTTTTCTTTCTGCTATATTGTGAATTCGGGCATCAAATTAGTTGACCATCACCTTGAGATCCCTTTAATAAAAACCTTTGTGCCTTCCTCTTTTCATTCTTGTTCTTTCCCTTTAAGATAGGTGCATTCTATCTTGCTTTTCTACTACAGTCTCATTTTCCTTCTTTCTGGCTTTTGCTATTTTTTTTTTTTTTTTTTTTTTTTTTTTGCCTGTTTAGAGAAGGATTCTGAAAGAATTCCTTTCTTTTTTCTTTTTGGTAGACTGGAGAATTAAAACTGAAAAGCTTATTTCTTCCTGATGAACAGGAAATGTACTGGCCCCAGCCAGTGTATTCCGGGGAAGTCACGTTTTTCCAACATGCCCGTGGGCGATTCATGTGTACATAAAGCCCAAGATAAACAGTTGTTATTGCTGCAGCCATACTTTCTCCTTCTGTCTGAGGGTGAGAGACTGACCAAGGAGAGGGTTGGAACAGTGGGAAACCCAGCAACAATTCAGGAATGTGTCATTTGTCTCACAACTGGATAGTCTAATGCCGGTGTTTAAAGGAACAAATCTCTTTAGAATATCTTTTGAAAACTGTGAATATTTATAATTCATTAATTGGCGCATTCCACTTAAACTGGGTGGTCTTCCTGCAGTAGAATCTCATAGCAAATTGCCAGTTTCCGTAGAATTCCAGAAATAAGTCTTTGTTATAATTGTTGCAAAGAATCATTTGCTTAACAACATTAAATTCTTCCTTACTGTGACCCAACCTGCTCATAAAATATATACTCTTTTTCGTTCTTGAAGGTCATATTTCAGAATTATTGGATTTTACTTCTTTTAGACTAAAAGTTACTAGTGCAACTTCTGCACGGGAGGGCTTTTTAGAATATTATTTCCAACTTGTTTAGGTAACAAAAAATCCAACTTCAATAACTGTTATGTAATCCCTTTTTTCCCCCCTAGTAGCTACTGGGGAGGTTGAGGCGGGAGGATCACTTGAGCCCAGGAGTTGGAAGCTGCAGTGAACTATGATTGTGCCCCTGCACCCCAGCCTGGGCGACAGAGTGAGACCCTGTCTCTAAAAGAAAAGTAAAATAAAATAAAAGTCTAATGGACTTTACATTCACATATTCAGATATCAGTTTTTATTTGAGGAGTCAAATATCCTTTCATTGTGACATTTGGCAAGTTAGTCTTCAAAAAATAATTTAGGTTGGGTGCTATTGATATGGATTGCTTTTTAAGGTTAAAAACCAGTGGTTTTCTTGTTGTTCCATTCTGTTTTGATTTTGTTTGTTAATCATTTGGCGAGCTTTAAGGCAGGAGGGTGAGCACAGGAGTCAGTGAGCATCCTAAGTCTGATTGTTCCTTTCACCTTTCATCCTAGCAAGGCTAGAAACAGGAACCTGACAGTCTGTTAGCTACATACAACTCCCTGTGAATCTTGACTTTGCAGATACTCTGTACAATATCCATTTTTATTTTTTTATTTTCTTATTTCAAAATATTAGGGGGGTACAAATGTTTTTGTTACAGAAATACCTTGTATTATGCTGAAGTCAGGGCTTTTGGTGCACCTGTCACCAGAATAGTGTTCATTGTACCTGATAGGTAAGTTTTTATCTGCTACCCCCTCCCCACCCGTTCCCCTTTTTGGTTCCTAATGTCCTTTATGTCTCTTTGTGCCCGTTTGTATCCATTGTTTAGCTCCGACTTATTAGTGAGAACATGTGGTGTTTGGTTTTTCATTCCTGAGATACTTCACTTAGGATAATGGTCTCCAGTTCCATCCACGTGGCTGCAAAAGACATTATTTCATTCCTTTTTATGGCTGAGTAGTGCTCCATGGTATACGTAGACCACATTTTCTTTATCCACTCGTGAATTGCTGGGCACTTAGGTTGATTCCACATCTTTGCAATTGTGAATTGTGCTGCGACAAACATTCGAGTGCAGGTGTTTTTTTGATAAAATGACTTCTTTTCCTTGGGCTAGATACCCAGTCATGGGATTGCTGGATCAAATGGTAGGTCTACATTTATTTCTTTGAGGAGTTTCCCTAATGTTTTCCGTAGAGGTTGTATTAATACCTAAATCCTTTTTTATGCCATTTGCTGACTTTTTGGGCTCATTTTTAACATACGCTTTTTGACTGTGTTCTCTGCATGAGTCCATTGTATTTCCAGACCTGTGACTTTATCCTTTTTTCTGTAGCTTGGGTCATGAAATAACAGGGATGTCAAAAGAAATTGGGGAGTTAAATGGTTGTGTAAGTTGTGATACGGCCACTGGTGTGGGGCAGCTAGATACCTGACTGCTTATGAAGGGAGCATGCGCATAATCTGCATGAACTTTTTTTTTCTGATTGCCTTTCTTTCCCTCCCCTCTCCTCCTTTTCCCCTCCATTGGAGAATGTCTGCTTCAGTCTTTTTTATTTTTATTTTTAAACAGGTAGGGTCTCTGTTGCCTAGGTTGGAGTACAGTAGGTTGATCATAGCTCACTGCGGTCTTGAACTCCTGGGCTCAAGTGATCCTCCCACCTCAGCCTCCTGAGTAGCTGGGACTACAGGCGCAGGCTACTGTGCCCAACTAATTTTTTAGTTTTTTGTAAAGATGAGGTCTTGCTATGTTGCTCAGGTTGGTCTTGAACTCCTGGGCTCATGCCTAGGCCTCCCGAAGAGCTGGGATTACAGGTGTGAGCCCCCATGCCCGGCCTCTCCTTCAGTCTTGATGGGATGGTCAGCCAAGGTTCCCTGCCCTACTCTAGGTGGGAAAACATGTGTCTTAAACTAAGTAATCAGACATACTCTTTCTGAATTTGAATATAGAACTGAATAATATAAAAACTATTCACCCAGAGGTGAGCAGAAGAGACTGCTAGTGCCTGCTGCCTAAATTCTTGGAGTTATTTTTGTTCTTGTCCTTCCTAAGCCTGTTTCTTCAGCTTTTTCTTTTATTTTGTGTCCACATAAAAAGGTTTTTCTTAAGTTAGCTAGGGTTAGTTTCTGCTACTAACTAGAGAAGGCTGTTTGAAGTGTGCATCTTACAGTGATCCCAAGGGGTCTTGGAGGAGTGCTTACCCTGCAAATTCACATTAACCCACCTCATAAAGAATGATACGCAAATCAGAATGATCATCTCTGAATTTATGAAAAGAAAATCAGCTGGCAGGATAGGATGTTTATTGCAGCATTTTGATGCATTTGCTCCCTGTTGGCAAGCCACATGGGAAATCAAGAGTTTCCTAAACAGAAGGTTGCTTGGTGACTAAGAAGAGTTAGTTGTATGATCTGTGATAGACACCTGATTTCCTCTTGACAGGGCTTGGATGGGCACTACCAACCTATGGCCCTTCCCTCTGCTGGTTTTCCAGAGGTTCTCATACCTTTTTGACCACAGCTTACTTAGATGAGGAAAGGAATTTTAGACTTGCTCTCCTGTCCAGCCCGGTTCCTAGAAAAAGTACTTGGAAGAACACTAGGCACCAAGTCCTCCTGCCATAGTCTTGAGAACACATTCTCCTGTTTATCTAGACTTTCTTAAGGCTAAGTAGAAATCATTTGATGAGCTGACTACAAATGTGTGATGAGCTTATTATGCCCACATGCTGGTCCTAACAACTTCTTTTTTTTTTTAAGAGATAGGGTCTTGCTCATTTGTCCAGGCTGGAGTGTAGTGGCGAGACCACAGCTCACTGCAGCCTCCAACTCCTGGGCTCAAGCGATTCTTCCTCCTCAGCCTCCCGAGGAGTTGGGACTACAGGTGCATGGCACTGCGCCAGGCTGGTTTTCTTGTTTTTTGTAGAGGTGAGGTCTCACTGTGTTGCCCAGGCTGGTCTTGAACTCCTGGGCTCAAGCAATCCTCCGGCCTTAGCCTCCCAAAATTCTGGGATTATAGGCATCAGCCACCACGCCTGGCTTAGTCCTAACTTCTTAGGATCACAGCTAGACCACCTGAATTAGACTTTGGGTGTTTCTGGATTCTTTATTACACATTAGAAACATTCTCATGCTCACACCATAAAATGGCTATTCACAGCCATTGGCCAAGAGGAGCAGTCTTACTGGCCCAACCCCCATTTGATTTTTTTCCTCCAAAAATCTTGGAGGAAACCTGAAAATGAACTCTCCAGGTTGTAGGACAGCTTGCCTGCCTCGCTGCTGTGTATGTTTCTGCTTCTGTTCCTTCACTCTTCCCTGCATTCTCTATGGGCCTACTGGGTTTCCTTGATTTTAGTTTCCTCCTTTCCACTAAGTTTATTAATATGGTTTTTCCAAAGAAATTACCCCAATCATAGTATTCCCATGCTCAATGATATACAGCGGCTCCCTGTTTCTACAGAGGGCCGTTTAGTGCAGTCGTGAAGAGCTCAGGCTCTGGATCTCGGCTACCTGGGTTGGACCAGTTGTGCCTGGAAGCAAATTACTTACCCTCCCAAGATCAGTTATCTGTAAGTGGGGGGTAATAATAGTACTCATAGGCTATTGGGAAGATTATATGGGTCAATACTATTCTTTGTATTGACTGTGGTACCTGGTGCAGTGACAACTATCCATGTGTTGGGTATTGAATCAGTAGTCATAGGTTGATCAAAGTGGCCTTCTTTGTTCTCATTTCTAAGGCTGTTTAATTACTGCTTGTTGAGCATCTAGTATGTGTCATATACGATGGCAAGTTTTGTCAGTTATATTATGAAATTGACTTGCTACCGATAGCTGTCAGCTAAGGCAGTCTTGAGCTTCATTTTTCACAGGGGGACAATTTGTCTTGGAAAGGGGAAAGGCCCAAAGTCATGCTACTTAGCTTTTGAGGTGGTGAAGGAAGAATTCAAACTGAGGTCTGTCATGTCCAAGGTGAAGCTCTCTGCTCCTTTTGACACCTCTGCACTGATGAAGTTCTGATACATGCGGCCGTCATCATTCAGCCCTTAGTGTGTCTTCTTTTGATTTTGCAGTGTTGTGTGGCTTGAGAATTGGGCCACGTGTTATTTTTCTAGTTAATGTAAATGCTCTAGCAGAGATTTTAAACTACTTAGGGAAAAAAAAAAGACACAATCTCTGAAATAAAATTCCTGTGCATCAAAAGATCCAACAACTTTTAAATACTTGTAAACATTTTTTTCATTGACAATATAGTCAGTAATAAATAGAATTCATTTTTTAAAGTAGATTCAATGATAGTTCTCATAGTAGAATAGAATCCTGGCAGTTCTTATAAACCAAATTTCAATGGTTTTTAAAAAACAGGATTGTTTTATATGATCATTTTATAGACAGAGAATTGAAGACAGAAGGCTGTTTATTGACTTGCCACAGGCTACCTGGTGAATTAACAACTAAATTGGCATTAACACACAAATTTCCCAACTCTTGGGCAATTTCTACTCCAAGACCATCTTGTCCTTTTAGACAAGAGAGTGATTTTAAATTTGTATGTGATGTGTCCTGGGAAACTAAATCTATTGGAAGTGGTATTTGGGAGCAATTGGCACATCTGCCAGGAGGCAACAGGCCCCTATGTGTGGATTATAGTGGTGGAAGAAGAAGTGATGAAGCAACCTAAGAATTTCATCCTTAGGATTCATCTCTCTCTGGCCAACTGGAGAAGCAATCTTGGACTTTCAGTCTTCACTTTTTTCCCTCAAAGAGTTTGAGTTCTGGTTGAAAGAGAGGAGTCAACACTGATGACCTGGGAGATTAAACCTTCTGCTTAATCACCTTTTCTGCTGGGAGAATTCTGTCTTCTCTGGGAAGGAAGTGTTCAATAGACACAAGACAAATTGCAGGGTTTTTATGTGTGTGTGTTTAGTTTAAGTTGTTCATCATCTATGGTAGCAGGGACCTGTTTGGGAAATGGTTAGAGGCAAATGAGCAACTTGTTCATCATTTTTCTTTGTTCATTAATCAAACACTTTGCATTACTTAGCATTGTAGAGATCCAAAGAAATAGACCGACCCTTCCCTAGAGAAAAATTAAAAAAAAAAAAAAAAAAGATAATCAGTTACCATTTACTTATTGAGTGCTTAGTAAGTCCCTATAAGAGATTTAGATACAGCATTTATGCATTCAGCAGATGTTTCTTATCTACCTGCTAGTACCAGGCATTCTTTTAAATATTGGGTGTACAGCAAAGAACAAGGCCCAGTGCTTGCTTTAAATCTCAGGGTGCAGAAGAGGAGCTAAAATCAGAAGCCAGAGATGTTTCATTTCCCATGAAAATGTGGAAGAGGATGAGAGTGATGAGGCGTTGTTGAGATATGTCCCAAGCCAGTAGTACTATCTTCATCTTTAGTTTAGGAGGTTGCAACAAATTCTTTGAATTTTACCCTCAGTGCGGTGGAAATAAGTGGATAAAAATTTAGGGCATTTCTTCCCTGCCTTTGCTGCTGTGATGTATGGTTGTCAGCCATGCATCATCTCCTCACATTTGAGGCATGGAGTGCTTGCTTTTATGACATGGCCATTTGATATGCTGATCCTCCCACCCCATCTGTTATAAAGATACTTGTTTTGGGACTGTTGAGCAATATTTCTTGTTCACAATTGTCCTGCCAAGACTAGCCTTCCTTCTGTGAAACCACTTCCAAATTCCTGATGTTTTAGCCTGAATTGTGGCACATGGCGTTTCTCCTGACAGCGGAGATGAGGAGTTGTATGTGCACACCTTCACCCACAGTGGCACGCCAAGGGTCACAACTACTACTACTGCTGTGATGACGACAGCCACCATTGCGGCTCCCCCTACTATTCCTGCTGTTATCATTATTACCACTGGATGGGTTTTTAAGGGAATTTTCTTCCAAGATGTTTTAATCACATAGATGTCCAGTAATGGGTGTCACATGTCTGTCCGGGATGATGAGGGGAAAAGTTACAAGCGAGATGAAAGACTGTAATAAGTCATCAGAGTGTGAGCTTTGGAGTCCATCAGACCCAGTTCTACTTACCAGCTGTGCGACTGTAGACAAATTTGGGGTCTGTTCTAAGGTTGGTTTCCTTATCTGTAAAATAGGAATAATAACAATCATCATAAAATGATGATGCCACCATTTGACTTCTTCCTGTGTACTAGGCATTTTACCTAGACTACTTCAAACCTTATAGCTCTCCTTTGAGTTGTAGGAATCATGATTATTCCCAATTTACAGATGATTTTGAGCACAGAGAGGTTAAGGCCTTTGCCTGTGAAGACACAGCCAGCACATAGGGGAGCTGGGGTTGGGATACAGGCGTCTGGTTGCCCATGGTTGTTGCAATAAGTGAAGCTTTGAGCATGGTGTCACTAAGTGCATTGTGACATTTATTCCAAGTGTAATATCAATATCATAAACTAGGCTTTAATTGTCAAAGAGACCTACTTCTTCCCTTGTAGAGATAGCCCTGACTTCTCTCTGCCCAGAACCTTTAGTTTCATTTTCAAATTCTGCCTACTGCAGGTGGAGTGGGCCTGGTATTCCACTGTCCTTAAGCAAATGCAGAATGGTTGCTTTTCAGGGATTTAACGGTGGATCCTGAGACTCCTACCAAAACTTAAATTGCTTCTGTTTCTTCTCTGCCTCCGCCTTAATGTCTGGCTTTGTATCAACACGTTGAGAAATTTTCAAGGAGCCCAAGTCTCTGGTGTATTGATGAGCTAGCTGACTCACCCCTAATTAGGCATTAGGCTGTGGGCCTGCCTGGTGGGGATACTCTTGGTTACCAAGGAGTAGGTTTTTTTCTTTTTCTTTGTTGTTGTTTTTTAAACGTGGATTGATGGCATGGAAGCCATTCAAAGTGTGGCCTGTATTGACTTTGATCACTGCAACTCCAGCTGGAGCTCCGGCAGCAGGGGCAGGTGAAAAGAGGTCAGGTAGGCTGAAGCATGGGGGGCCTTGGACAAAGAAACTGCCCAGTGCAAAAAACTATTCTCTCCTCTGCTTTTCCCATCCCCACATGTTTCATAGATAAATTGGAGATAGCTTCTGGTCAGAGCTGGTCATTAAATCAGTCCAGGCAGCCTTCCTTTGAGCTGTGATCAGGAGTGGAGCTCTGGGCTATTTGTAAATGGGCTGACAGCATTGAAGCAAAGTGCAATATTTAAACTGTCACAAACGTAATGTGCAATCACGGTGGGAAGCCTATCCATTTTGTCACTAGTGTGCTTTATCTTTTATTTATTCCTTCTAATCTTGAGATATAATAAATACTTATTTGAGGATGGGAAAGAATGATAATTTATTCTTTCTCTATTTGGTAAATAAAGAATGGAGCTGCATTCTTATGTCCAAACTTGTGACTTGAAGCCTGAAAACCCTGTTAGGTGAGGATTTCACCCAAAGCTCAGGATAGTTTTGTGATGTACCATGTTCCTGTTTTGTCATGGGCTGAGCTCTTCTGACAGGTGATCAAGTTCTTTTCTGATGATCAGAAAGCTTCTGAATAATAGTTAACTGAAAATACAGATGATTGTTTGGGTGAGAAAGTATTTCTCCACCTTCTTCTCACCTTTCTGATTCCATGTCTAAGAGCTAAGACAGTTTCTGCAATGGTGAGGCCTGTTCTCTGTGGCTGAATTCAAACTGAGGTCATCTCTGGGGAACCTGTCCCCATGGGTGGAAGTGGAGAAAAACACATTAAAATATCTGTGGGCATTTGAGAGCTGCTCATACTTACAGGGAGGCTGCCAGCATTTATGTCCATGCCTTAATTATTAGTGTTACTCATCCCAGTTAAGTGTTCATTGGTAGAGAGGGAGTTGTACCTTAAAGGGTTTCATCTTTTCTCTGCAGTGAATTGATTCATATTGGTGATTATGTAAAAAACCACTGGGTTTGTATCAAGATGTTTTCTTAGGCATTTCCAAGAGCATTTTATATAAATCCCACATGGGCAAAGGTCCCATAAGTTAGGCCACAGAGTATTTTGATTATGGCATGGATTTTGGACTCAGACCTCCATTTGAGTCCAAGCTTAAACTTGGGTAAGGTTTTTTGTTTTGTTTTAATTTAATTTTTATGTAAAAATCAAAGTAATACATGTAGATAATTTTATGAAATTGAAAAGTACTTTAAGATTTATCACAGAAAATACCACTCTCCAACATCTCTGCTCCCCATCCTTTAATGTGAGGTCTCAGAGGGTACCACCTTTAACTCTATAAGCTCTTCCTTCTGGTATTTCTCTCCATGTTTAAAAACCATCTAAACCATATTTGTGTGTTTCTATTTCTTACACTTTCAATTTTAGGTATTATTTATTGTTATCTATTATTATCCCTGGTAAGAAAGTTGAGGATTTAATTTTCTTATACTCCCCCAAACCCACACTTTCCTTCTTCTACCCTCCTAATAACTACATATCAGTATCAGTATATCAGCATTTTGGGGAAAGTTTTTACAGCTGAGCCACATAGTATACTATAATTATATTGCTTTTTTATGACACTAATAAAGTGCTTTGCTTTTTTTTTTTTTTTTGCTTAATTTTCTTTGTGCCCATCTCTAATTCTTCCCTAACCTCTCCAGTATAACTGTAAGAAAACCTCCTAGCATAGCTGGAGCAATTAAAGAATCCATCATTCCCTTTAAAAAAAAAATTCTGGTTTCCTCCCTCATATTGTTTCCTGTCCTCCTGCTTTACTGTGGACTAGTTGCTTTCTATGTTCGTTTCACAGCTGTCATCCTGGAATTTCCCTTCATGATATCCTTGAGAGGGAGTGTTTCTTATCACCTGTTGGCCACAGTTCCTCATCTGTGCAATGGGGATAATATCTATCTCAGGGAGGTGTTGTGAGAATTTAATGAGCTAAAATACATACACAGTGGCATGAAGTAAGAGCTCAGTCAGTATTAGCTGCTGTTATTCTTCCTTATTTTCTATCTTTCTCCTCTTCATTATTATGTTAGGTTATTATCACTAATCTGTAATTCATCTAAGAATAAATATAGAGTAGAGCTGGAAGAGAACTAAGACATGGTCTGTAGTAGTCTTTCATTTTCACAGAGGCCTAGAGGAGATCATTGTCTTTACCAAGGTCACGAGGCTGGTCGATACACGGGGGCAGAGCTATAAATAGATTCTTGCACCACTAACATTGGTCATAGTCATGTGTTCTTTGCATTTCCTCATGCAACCTCCATAGCCTTCAGGGTTTTTTGGTTTTGTTTTATGTTTTTTAATAGCATAGCCATTTCATCTCTTTTTTTCCTAATTTCTTTCTTTTTTTGAAATATATAACAGCTTTATTGAGATATAATTCATATTTCATACAAATCACTCATTTAAAGTTTATAATTTGATGGTTTAGTATATTCAGAGTTGTTCAGCCATCACCAAAATCTAACTTAACATTTTCATCATCTCAAAAAGAAACCCCATACTCCTTATCTGTCACTCCCCTTACCCCCAATCCTAGGCTACTGCTAATCTGCTTTCTGTCTTTGTAGACTTGCCTATTCTGGACATTTCATATAAATGGAACTTGTAGTGTGAGGTCTTTTATGACTGGCTTAGTTTACTTAGCATGATATTTTCAAGATTCATTTATGTTGTAGCATGTATCAGAACTTCATTCCTTTTTATGGCTAAATAATGTTCCATTATATAGATACACATTTTTTTTTTCTATTCTTCAGTTGATGGACATTTAGGTTGTTTTCACTTTTTGGTTATTATGAATAATACTGCTGTGAATATTCATATACAGTTTTTGTGTGGACATATGTTTTCATTTCTGTTGGATATGTACTGAGGCATGGAATTGCTAGTTCAAATGGAACCTCTATGTTTAGCTTTTTAGGAACTGCCAGACTGATTTCCAAAGCAGCTGCACTATTTTAAATTCCTACCAGCAGTATATAAAGGATCCAGTTTCTTCATATCATCACCAGCACTTGTTATTTGTTTTCATAGACCAATCTAGGATGTATGAAGTGATATGTGTTTTTTATTTGTATTTCGCTGATGCTGATGTTGTTGAATGTCTCTTCCTGTGTATATTTATTCCTTTGTACATCATCTTTGGGAAAGTGTCTATTCAGATGCTTTGCCTATTTTTTTTTTTTTTTCTGAGACAGAATCTTGCTCTGTTGCCCAGGCTGGAGTGCAGTGGTGTCATCATAGTTCACTGCAACTTCAAACTCCTGCACTCAAACGATCCTCCTGCCTCAGCCTCCCAAGTAGGTGGGTCTGCAAGCTTGCACAACCACGCTTGGCTAGTTTTTTCTCTTTTTGGTAGAAACGGGCTCTCGCTTTTGCTCAGGCTGGTCTGGAACTCCTGGCCTCAAGTGATCCTCCCGCCTCAGCCTCCCAAAGTTCTAGGCTTGCAGGCGTGAGCCACCGTGCCCAGCCTTTTGCCTATTTTAAAATAGTATTATTTGTCTTTTATTATTGAGTTGTAATATTTCTTTATTTTTATTTCTTTGTTTAGAGACAAGGTCTCCTTGTGTTACTCAGGCTGGTCTTGAACTCCTGGGCTCAAGCAATCCTCCCACCCCAGCCTCCTGAGTAACTGGGACCACAGGCATGGGCCACTATGCCCGACTTTGAGTTGTAATAGTCCTTTATATGTTACGGGTACAAGTTCCTTTTCAGATGTGTGATTTGCAAGTAATTTTGCCATGCTGTGGGCCATCTTTTTATCTTTTTGATGGTATCATTTGTAGCACAAAAGTTTTATCTATTTTTTTCTTTTGTTTGTGCTATTGGTTCATATCTAGGAAGGCTTTGCCTAACCCAAGGTCATGAAGATTTGTATCTTCCTATAAGAGTTTTATAGTTTTAGGTCTTATATTTAGGTTTATTACCCACTTTGAGTTAATTTTTGTGTATGGTATGAGGAAAGGGTTCCAACCTCATTTTTTTTGCATGTGGATATGATGTTGCCCCAGAAAAAGCTGTTCTTTTCCTATTGAATTGTTCTTGGCATCCTTGTAGAAACCAAATATGCAGGGGTTTTGACACTGTCATTGTCCAGTCTCAGCATATGCCATCCTTCTCTCCCACAAAGTGTGGGTAACTAATGTCATCATAATGTACCTGATAATAAAGTGAATGGATTCCAGCAAACCCCTCTTTGTGACCAGAGGGGATAAACATCTTGGAGGGATGCCTTTCTGCTCAGATAAGGGGAAGATGGAGAACCAAAGTACCATAATGTACCAACTAAGAACTGTCAAATGGGCCAGAAAATATGGAATAGGAATTAATTTTGAGGGTTATCACAAGAATGCTATGTAGAATAAGCACAAGTAGCTCAGCTGTGGATGAGTTGTTCTTCATTTCTTGCTGCCAACCTCTGCAGGCCTGAGAGCTTGCTTTGGGACCAGAGAGAAGCAGATGCATTTGGCTGTGACTCCCCTGGATGTGTCCTGATCTACGTCCTCCCCATTCCCACATACGGGGTTGTTTCAGGTCTCCGCCAAGAGACAAGTCAGCATTTTGCCCGTGGACAGCACCAAAGCCTGCCATCTTGGCCATTGCCCCAGAACTTTGGAAATCTCTGCAATGAAATGGATTCTGTTATTTTTATTACCTTTGTTCTTTTTCTTATTAGAATCTAGAATACGTAAAGTACATAAAGTACATTAATATCAAGTGTGGCTTGGTGACCTTTTAACCTGTGTATTCTTGTGTAGCTATCACCCGGTTAAGATATGGAACACTGCACATACCCCTGAAGGTTCCCTGCGCCCTTTTCCGTTCAGTGCTCCCTTCCTAAAGAGGTCAGCACCGTTCTGGCTTCTTTTACCATACATTTGTTTTGCCTGCTCATGAGTTTCAAGTAAATAAAAACTAACTATGTTATGTACTCTTTTATGTCTGGCTTAACTTGTTCAAGATGTTTGGGAGGTACATCCATTTTGTCATGTGTGTCAGTAATTCATTTTTATTGGTTGTATAATATCCTATTGCTTGAACATACCATAATATATTTATTTATTCTTCTATTCATAGGCATCTGGGCAGTTTGTAGTTTGAGGCTCTTTTCAATGAAGATGCTCTGTTTATTCTTGTCTGAGTGATTTGTCAGACATAAGTGCTCCTTTCTTTTGCACATTTACGTAGGTGTGGAAGAGCTGGGCCTTATGGTAGGTGTGTGTTTGGCTTTAGAAGGCACTGCCAATGGTTCTGATTTTTTATAGTCTTCTGTTTCCATCTCTCTCCCAGCTCTGTGCTCAGAGTATGTGTTTGTGTCCTCAAGTATGTGTAGGTTAGGGACAGGAGAGAGGAAGAGAAATTGATGAAGGTAGATTGGAGGAGGATACAGGCAAATGTGTATTAAAGAAAGACAGGGAAGGAAATGGAGAGAGAGTTGAGACAGTGTAATTATTAGTTGGGTGCACGAGTTTTCAATATAGATTCAGATTCTAGCTCTGCCATTTACTAGCTATTTAACTTTGGGAAACTTCACTTCTGAGGCACATTTTCCTCACCTGTGAAATAGGGCTGATAAGAAGCACTTCTATTACAGGGATTGTGAACAGTATATGAAGTATTGCTTAAAAGTAACAGCTCATATTTATTAAGGGCTTTCTATTGCTAGTCATTATGCTAATGTAATTGTCTAATTTGATCTTTACAACAACCCTAGGAGCTATGTACTGTTAGTTTCCCCGATTTTCCCAATTAGGAAGGTGAAGGTCTGAGAGGCTCAGTAACATGTCCCCAGGTCACACAACTGGTAAGTTAGCAGAGCAGGAATTCTGACAGTTTGACATCAATGTGTTGATTGCAGAAGACAGCGGGAGGCAGACAGACATGAAAGAGAATGTCCTTGTTTATGGACAGGGACAGGTGGAGAACGGTTACCGACACAGGTGGGATAGAATACCGGCCAGTGATCCATCCAGGGTTTTCTGGGCTGGTCCAAGAAGGAACAATGACTGCATGGGATGAAGGAGAAAGGAAAGTTGACAAGTCTTTTCTGTAATACTTAGCTTCATCTCTAGGGCAAGATTTTGAGTTTCTTCCCCAGCATTCACTAGAAACTTTGCATAGAGGTAGGGCTGAATAGCTGAGATCCCTCCTCACTCTCACCGGAAGTCCCAGCCTGCTCTTTCTGAAGTCGGATCCCTGGGTCTGCTTTTAGGTCAAAGTGCCTTCTCTGTTCCTCCCCCTCCCCCACACTCCACGTGCCATCTTTCCCGCTGTACACGCTGTCTTGACTGTAGATTGCTTTGGCCTCTAAGTTCTAGTACTGGCCTCCTGGGAGGTCCTCAGAATTCCATGATGATTTTCCTCCCCTTTCCCTTCAGCAGTTCCCAAGTTCTCTTCTCTCAGTGCTGTGCTGTCAGCTGACTGGCCCTGCTGCAGTCCCGCCATCCCAATCCCCAAGCGAGCCAGGCGTTCCAGGGGCGCGTGGAGAACAGGTGAGTGCCTCCTCCCCCACCCTCAGTTTCAACTCTTCTTCATCCCCAGCCCAGGCACCCAGTGTTATCATGCGGAATATCTTTTCACACCTATAGGAACATATGAAAACATAAAGACCATAGTCTTTCTTCATTTTTTTTAAATTTTTTTTTAACTAAAATGATAGAGTCTTACTATGAACATAGACCCTTTTTCCTCACCTCCACCCTCCTTCCTTCCCTACTGGACCTTACTGTCCCTTACTCTCTCCCTCTCTACCTCCCTCCCGCCTTCCCTCCTCCTTTCCTCCTTTCAGTGAGTTGCCACTTTGGTCCAGTCCTGGAGCTGGGGCCAGGGGATAGATATGAAGCCGCATAAGACCCGCCCTTACCCTCCAGGAGAGAAAGGTCCTGTGGGGAGTCAGGGTGTGAGTAGCTAATGGCTACACAGGTTTTTCCTGTCGTTTGGATGATCCTCCTCATTCCCTTAGCAGGCCCAGGCTTCCAGGACTCAATTGACCTTGGGTCCTGGGAATTAAAAAAAAGAAAAAAAAGTATCCCAGTGATCAGGCAGCCTATTAAAATTAAGTCCAATCTCTGCCCTTCCCTTGTTTGTTTACCAGTCATTACAGACATTTGTCAACATTATAGGCTCCTGCCTATGGTAGAAATGAATGCTCAGCATCTGTGCAGAATAAATAAATGGCTCTTTCTAAGAGGAATTGCATTTAATGAAAAATGGCTCTGCCAGCTTCAGAAACAACTCGATCCATTTTAAGGGTAGCAATCAATGGCTTAAGCTGTGAAGTCAGGTACAGAATACAATGCAGATTTCATTTTTTGGGCTAAAGTATAGGGAAGATGCACTGAACGCTTACTGTGTTCCAGCACTGTGCACACGCTGCACACGTGTCTCTTGTCCTCTCGTTCTCATGACAGCACATGAAGTAAGCAGCACCAGAACCATTTAATTGCAGATGAGGAATGTGAGATGCTAAGCAGTGAGGATCTTCAATTAGAAATATTTATGGAGTGCCTACAACGTGCCAGGCTCTGTTGTAGGCATCTGGAATACATCAGTTAAAAAACGGAGTCTTGCCTTCGTACATTCTAGCAGGGGTGGCAGGTAAATTGGTTAGGAAATTATGAAGTATGTTAGCATACTTTATAATAAGATAAAAGAAATACTGTGGCAGGTCAGGGGATTGAAATGTCCGGGGTGGGGAGCAGATTGTACTATTAAATGTGGCAGTCAGGGTGGACTTCATCAAGAAGTCAAGAATTGAGAAAAATATGAAGAATGTCGAAAAAGACTACTTTGTCCTAGAATCTAGCTGCAAGGGTTTAAGCACTCATTTAACAAGTCGCTGTTGAACTGAGTAATGCAGGAATGGTTCCTGTCACCTTGGCTCCCTAATGGCCTATGGTTTTTTGGGGGAGATTGCTTAGTCCCCCCAAAAATTTAGGTGTTCAAAGGAATGGTGCTGGCAGATTTCCAGTGGAGTTCAGAGGAGGAGAGGCTGGATGGCAGTAAGTGCATTCTCACGTGCTGTACTCGAGGCCCCGTGGCTGATACAGGGGGCTACTGAGACGTTTTTCCAGGGTGCAGGGAGCCTGTCTGGGAGGTTATGTGGTGAAGTCGTGACAGGCCCCATGTTTGGTCAAACAACCTTTTGAATGTGAGCTCCACTGTTCAGTGTTTAGCATGTTGCATCACCTCTTTGAGATTTGCTTTCCTCCTCTGTGAAATGGGAATATTAACCCTCAGCTCAAAAGTTGATGCAGGGATTGTTGACTGCACTTAGTCTGGGGTTTGACACATGTTGAGTATTCACTATATGACTGCGATCATTACAGTCCCTCCTCAGTCTGCAGGATCATTTGAGGTTTTGCCCCAAGGTAAGCCTCGCTGGCAAGATAAGTGTGCTAACAGTTCCTCTCTCAGGGGTATCTGGAACCTAGGCCGGAGGAGAGGCCTGTGGTGTGAAAGCGCTGGAGCTTCTTGCATCCTCCACCCGACACAAGGCCAACTTTTCCAGAGCAGCATATGGACTGAAAGAACTCATGGGGCGTTTTCTCAGCAGGCGGACTTGTAAGCAAATGACAGGGCAGGGAGGAGCGGCTTATGGATTCCTGATAGATCGGTGGTTACAAGGAGGCACCCCTGGGACAGCCATCTGTCCCCATCCTCCCCAGACCTGACACAACACAGAGTGGCATTCAGAAAGCACAAGTAAATGGCAGGTGTCCTTGGGGAGCAGGGCGTGGGGTAGTCTTAGGGCGGCTGCTTACTGTGCAGCCCGCTCACACCCTGTCAGGGTAGGAGGGCCCGGGCTGGTGATGCCAAAAGGGCTTTGTGGAACTTAGCTCTTTTGGAGTTGTTCCATGATTGATTCAGGTATTCAGAAAACACTGCTGCCAGCAGTATGGCAGCCACTGTGCCAGGGAGAGGATGAACAAAGATGTGGGGAGCACAGGGAACAGCCCTGCCCTCAGGAACCTTTTGGCCCTCAGGTCTTAGTAGCTCAGAGATTGCAAACTGATGGCCTGTGGATGGTTGGATGATGATGAACACTGAATGCTTACCTTGGGCTTGGGAACTTTCTAGAGCTCTGATTGGATTAACTCATTCAAACTTCACAACCACCCTGAGAGATAGGTATTGTTGTTATCTCTATTTCCAGATCAGGAAACTAAGCCCAGGAGAGGTTAAGCCACTTACCCAAGGGCACACTCATGTAGTGATGAACACTAAAAAAATAGAGAGATGTCCCAGACATCTGGGTTTTCAGCTTCTCTTTAAAAAGGTCTGAAGGTACATTGATACTGCTGAGTTTGCATCCTGCCCGGGACAGCCAGCAGTGCACCTGGCTGGCCACGGTGACCACCATCGACTGTTCTGTGATGCCTTGCCCTCTTTTCTGTGTAAGCTGAGTGCCTGGCCTCTTCTGCACTTGGTGAGCAACCCCAAGTTATGTTGTCTGTCCAGTTTATTTGATGAACATGGTAGTGCTCCAGCCTTAGGAAACAATCAACCTTAGGAAGACAGAAAAGTTTAGACCTCTGGGATGAAGGGAGGGGAGCAGGAATATACAGGAAAGGTTTAGTAGGCAATACCCACAGTGGAAATCCTGTTTTGGCTCTGTAGGTATATCAATAAGGTGCTGCATCTCTTTAGTTCTTCTGTTCCAAAGTTCAAGTTATAGAGGTTATTCTGCCATTACCTGGTCTTTCTGTGTTGGGAGGAGAACGTGGGGGTGGGTGGGTGGGGATTGTGAACAGTTGTTCAGGGCCTCCTGCTAAGCTCCCAGATCAACCAGCTCTTCTACGTCTCAGCCTAGGATTCCCTCTTCCCTTTTCCTTTAGAGTTTGCTTTCTTTGTCACTACCTTTTTTTTTCTTTTAAATGCACATTTCATTTAAAAGAAAGTAAAAAATATGGGAAGAAAATTGAAGACAGCAAATATCAACAGTCCCTTCCAGCCACAGTTACTTTCCCTGTATATAGTATATCTTTATATGTTTTGTATATATTTTTGTATTCCATATTATATTTATATATTTAACATATTCATATATAGTATATGTTTACTTTACATATACAAAGGATATATTTACAGAAATTGAATCAAACAATATGTAGTGTTTTGAAATCTATTCTTCTCTCAATAATATGTCATGAACATCATTCTGTGAAGGCTGCTGGCATTTGTGGTTTTAAGTTTATGAAGTACTTCCTCTTTTCGATGTACCATAATTTCTTTAACCATTTGCCATTTACGATTTTTCTGATTTTGCATATTGGCACACATTTTAGATTGTTTGTTTGGTAAATATCTAGGAGAAAATTATACCATCAAAGGGCAAAGAATATGAGTTTATGCTGACTTAGTTTCCCCTACTTCTGATTTTTTAAACAAACATTATCATATATTATACATGCCCCTATATATGTGTGTATGCTTGTATGTGTGTGGCATAGTTACAGATGTACATATCCGAAATGTTGATGGGAAGTGCTGCTTAGTGTCTGTCATTATGATAATGGTGAACATTTGCCTATATTCCTTTATCCCTGCCAGTCCTTTCTATAAAAATCTTCATTTTCCTAATATTTGCAGCCTCAGTAAAATCTCCATTTTGTGACTGTAGTTGGATTTGGACAGTGGCAGGGTGAGTAGGCAGGACTTTCACATTAGTCCAATATTTCTGGTGAATAGCCATGAAAGGCCACCTGGTGTTCCTCCTGCAGGCAAGTGGCAGGGAAAGGGCACAGAGTATTTTTGCTTCTTCTATTCTTCATCGTCTCCTCCCTGTAGTAAACTGGCTCAAGCGGGAAAACTGGAGTGAAAAGTGCTGTTTTTGCAATTCTGATATGCAGCTGTGCAGTACTGGATGTGGTCAGGGTAGCCGCTCAACATGTGCTGTAGACTCTGCCATCTTGCCATGGCCGATGGATGGCCTCAGCGGTCCAGACTTGCCCGTCACAGCTGCTATCTTTGTACTTGGCGAGCAAAGCAGGGAAGCAGGCCCCCTCTCCACCTGCTCACGGGGTTGTCCGTTCCATCCATCTCTCAGTAGGAAGCTGCCCTGGACTGTATGTAACTGGGGAGAGAGAAGGCCCTCGGCTCTTCTGAATGAGTCATGATCACCCCACACAGATTCTTTTAACCATGGCTAGAAAAATCCATTGCTGACATTTTGGTGAAAAACCTTTCAGACATTCCTCTCTGTGTCTGTGTGTGTGTTTAGGTTGACAGGTGGGTATAACATTCTTTCTTCACAAAATAGGATTATGCTGTATGTGCTGTTTTAAAATCTAATTTTTTTTTTCACTTACACGTATGTTTTTTCATGTCATTTCATATTCTGTTTGAATATTCATTCATTCTTTCACTCACTTATTTAAAAATTTAAAAAGATAAATATTCTTTCCACTGTCATTCACTTAATAGTAGTTGGAGAGACAGACAACAGTCATACCAATGCATGTGAAAGAACTCTGAAGGAAAGTTACTCTGCGAGCGCTTAGCAGAGAGGACCAGTCCCTAAGGAAGGAATGGACACTTTAGCCACAATCTGAAGACTAAGATGTCGAGGGTAGAATTGGGGTAGGAAAAGAGGGGACTGTTTCCACTTGTATAGCTATGTGTCAAGTCCTTTTGGAAGGCATTTAGATTATTGCTGATGTTTCATCTATTTTGTCCATTTTTATTGGTGGATTAGAGGCTTTGAACTCTCGGTCTAGCAGTGAAGTGGATTTGCCTGAATTTACCAACATTCTTATATGGCTTTCTTGTGTCCAGTGATCCAAATTTGCAAATCTCAGTCTGGATTGTAGACAAAGGTAATTGACCTGCAGAAAAATTACACTAAGGAAGTAGTCTCACTTTTGTGTTATTGAGGCCAAGTAGTCATGCCTGGGCATACTATCTAATGGTAAATGGAATATGCTTTTATTTCTTTATGCACTTATTAATTTTCTTATATAACATTTACCAGTTTACCAACATTTACCGACATTTACCATCTACTCGTTCCAGCTAGTGTGTTAAGAGTTGAGAACGTAAAGTTGAAGGGCTTTTAGCTTCTGCCCTCCAGAAGCACACAGTAGTGTGAAAATACAGAGACGTTATAAAATATAATATCATAAATAGTACTCTTGTAGTAAAGGAGTAAACCTAGTCTGTTCTATCTATTCTGGTAGCCAGAGGACGTGGTGACCAGCACCACATGAGCTTCTCAGAGGAGGTGGTATTTGAACTGCTCTGGAAGGCTGATCAGAATTTTGTCAACTACTAAGGGATTTGGTACCTTCTGATAGAAGGAACTCTAAGACCAAAGGTTTCAAGGACTGAGAAGGCCTATCAATGCCTGGTAAATATGGAAAATACTGGGTACGTTACTGGCTTCATGGTGAGAAAGGGGCTTGGAGAGTAGCTTGGGCTGGATTGGGGGAGACCTTGAATGCCATGCTAGGGAGGTCAGGTTTCATTCTGTAGATAGTGGGAATATATAAACAGTTTTAAGAATGGAGAGAGTACGGTAATGTTAGCTGCTGTAACAGGTAAACTCCAGAACCTCTGTGGCTTAATCTGCTAGAAATTTATTTCTTCTTCACTAAATATCCAAAAGGGGTACTTAAAATTAGCAGGTGACTCTCTTCAAACTGGTGATTCAGGGCCCCAGGCTCTTCCATTTTGTATCTCTGCTATCTTTGACATGTGACTTGCATGCCACTATGCATATCTGCAGCAAGCTCGTGGAAGAGGAAAGAACGTGGAAGTATCATGTTCTATAAGCCAAGCCTGAAAGGGTCTCATGTCACTTCTGTTCACATTTTTATTAGCCAGAACTCAACTACATGGTCCCATCACGCTGCACATGAGGCTGTAGAATGGAATCTAGGTGTGTTGCACAGGGTGGAGAGGAATAGAGTGGCAGACCCTGCTACGTTGCTGTTTTTGACAAGTTAATTGTGGTGGGGGTGGTGGTATTGAGAATGATCTAGAGGAGTAGAAACACAGAGACGGGGAGGGAAGAGGGCTGATGGTAAAGGCACGAGTAATTAGATTGATTAAGGCTAATATTTATTGAGTACTCACTATGTGGCAGGTGCTGTTAAATACTTAATAAGCATCAATACTATGAGATAGGTATTACTGTTTCCCCATTTTACAGAAGGAAAAAGTGAGCCTAGTGGATAACTTGCTGAGAACTGGAAGAACCAGGATTTTCAGACCCACGCTGATCTTGGTCCAGTGCCTGAGCTCTTAACCACTAGTGAATGTCTCTTGCTGG
This sequence comes from Daubentonia madagascariensis, assembly GCA_023783475.1. Classification (NCBI taxonomy): domain Eukaryota; kingdom Metazoa; phylum Chordata; class Mammalia; order Primates; family Daubentoniidae; genus Daubentonia; species Daubentonia madagascariensis. The sequence continues at coordinate 39,908,713 of JAKFHU010001953.1, read as the reverse complement.
GCAGTGTTGTCTTTCTGGGAATGCAGAAGGAAGAGAAAGTAAACAAAAGAACCACCTCTTAGATGAGGTGGACCGTGCTTCATTAGACCAAAGGAAAAGAAAAGAATCGAAGATGAACAAGATGTCAAGTCTGGGAGCCTGGCGGTGCCAATTAGAGAGACAGGGCATGTTCTGTGTGACTTTTTGTGCAAGAGGTCTTACCAGTTGTTCCAGATCTGCCACCTTGTGATGCCTGGCCCTGATTCAGCACTGTGGACTGCACAAGCCTGCTAATGTCTTGACAAGTCCTTTTATAAGGGTTTTTGTTGGCTGATCTCTGTTGGTTGTTCAAGAAAAGTTAGCTCCATGTCTTAGATGGGACAGTGGAGGCATGATCCCTGTGATTCAGCCGTTGAGTCACTCTGCTCTTTATTGTATGAATGTGTGTGTCTCGTGCTGCCCTCTGCTCTGCAAAGACCTAGGTCAAATGGCCCCTTACTCTGCAACCTTCCATGGCTTCCTTGGACAGAGGTGAATTTCCCTCTTTATGCTGCGCTGTTACCTCTCTTTGTTTGTAATACTCTCTTCTGGAGTTTTTTCCCCTATTAAGGTATTAAGATCCTCAGTTTCAGGGGTTTATATACAAGAGGGGTTAGCATGGGAAAGCATACTTTCTGTGGAGATAAGGTGTTTTGTTATTTCTTTTTCCCTGAATGTATAAAACTAGGGTTGCAAACTCCAAGTCTTTAGGAGCCAGGAGGTGACCCAAGAGCAACTCTGGCCTGGCTGAGAGAGTCAGAGCCTGTGGGTGGGGTGGTGGCTGGGCCAGGGAGTACACATCTGGGGTAAGAGACTGCAGACTTGATTAAAAGCAAAAAACCATTATGTGGGCAAACAAAATACTCGAAGGGTTGTCTTCAGCCTCCAGGTTTCCATTTTGTGACCTCTGGTGAAGAAGTCAGCTTGTGGGAGAAATGTTTGAAAATACCGCACAGCCTAAAGAGGGCAGAGCCAGGCTCCCTGCCTCCCCCCAGATGGAACACTGGAGCCAGGGGAGCTTGCCTTCTGTCACTCTTAAATTTGAGGGTGACTCTTGGCATGTTGTAGCTATGTTGTGGCTGACCCATTTCCACGGAAATGCTGCTGAAAATAAGAACCTTCATTAAAGGACAACTTATGCCTTTCTTATTTGAATTCTGTATGTTGCCCTGGAAGTAAAGGGAAAGTGAGGGGGAAAGTAATGATTATTGTTTGTTACTTTGAAATGGCTCAATAAATATATTTGTCATGTCAGACCTAGTTTCAATCTATGAAGGACAGCCTCCCTTCTCAAAGGAGCTGGTGGAAATGGAAGAAGAGGGAAAATTCCTCACTGTAAGCCTACCATACACATCCTGCTTTTCTTTTTTTTTTTTTTTTAAACTTAAGATTTGAAAATAGCAGGTTTTTTTTTCTTTCAGAATATTATGGGGGTACAACACTTTGGCTATATATATTGCCCATGCACTGCTCGTGTCAGAGCTACAATCGTGGTCACCCCCCAAGCTGTGCTCCCCACATCCATTCAGTGAGAGTTGTCCCATCCCCTCCACCTCCCTCCCGCCTGCCCGCCCACTGATGAATATTATTGCCCTGTGTCACATCCCGCCTTTCTCCCCCACGTACTCTGTTCAGTGGCACAGTCAGAGGGGACCTTCCTCCAGCACCAGGCTGAGGATGCCATTACCGTGGCAGGTCCCCATAGCTCCTGTTAAGAGATGTGTCCAGAGATCCCTGAAGCCCACTCCAAGGGCTCATCCCTTTTTTGAGTTGGCTTGGAGGGAGGGGAAGCACGTGGGCTGTGGGGCCATCTACAGGGCACTAACCCTACCCAGCTCTGTGGCTTCTGCTACATCTCTGATCTACACTTTGCCTTCATTTCTCCCTCTGTCAGTATGCTTGGTTGCAATTTGTTAGAAGGATTAAATAAAACCATATATTTGTCAAAAGACGAATTGGCTTTTATTCGTGATGCGTGAATCTGAGCAGCCTCTGTTCTATGGAATAGAATGAGAGCTCCCACTGGGCAATGGCAGAATGGTGGGGAATAAGGAAACAGAATAATAGAGGGAAAAAAACCTGACTGGCTAATATCAGTTTACTCTTTTGTAAGTGTTAAAGCAGCGAGGATCTACTTATTACTTTGACTCGTGCAGACTGGAATCTCCTGTTTTCAAGAATAACTGATCTTTTTTGGGATTTATCTGCCTCCTTAAAGTTTCGGGTTGATTATGTGGCATTTGGCGTGAGTGACTCCATTTGGTTTGGTCTGGTTTGTGGGGGCCTAATGCAGGAACTCAGTCTAAAACAATGGCCTCCCATAAATTTTGTTTAACATATTTAAAGCACATAGCATGATAGCTGGCACATAGCAGGCATTCAGTGTGTAATTGATCCTTCCTTGTTCTCATCCCTCCTTGCTCATGGTAAGAATTTCTTGCTCTATAAGTCTGATGGCTCCAATTATGTTTGTGGTGGATGCAGAGAAATGTGGTGTTAGCTTATTCAGAAAGGAAGAGGAATTAACTGTGAAAGAATAACACAGGTCAAAGAGAAAATAGGATTTGATTTATTACTATTTTAATTCATATGCAGTTGGAGCATCTATATTTGCATAAAATAATTTTTGAAAATTTCAGCGTGGTCTCACCCCATGTCATCACAGATGAGGAGTTTTTTGCAGAGATGTCAAGACTCTTGGTGGTTTTAAAAAAGCAAAGTTTTCTGCTCACAGTGCTGTCTCCCTTCCCCTTTCCTCTTCTCCAGAGACAGCGATATTCACGATTAGATTCTGTGAAGAGATAATGGGTATAACAGAGTTAGAGGTAAAGGAATTTTCAATTCCTGCTAGTAAGCAGCAATGATTTGCTTATCCCTTATTAGAACTTTGAAAATCCTGGTTCTCATCTTTTCCAGTTTATTAATAGCATTACCCGGCCAAGCAGAGTCACAAATCTATAAGATGAAAAATTAGTTGAACGCAGCAGAGACCCATTGATGTGTTGTCTCCATAACAACTGACTTGTGTCACAGATGGGAGGCAGAGCTTTTTTTCCTAATCACACTGTTTAGCTCTGTAAATCACAACATCACTTCATATCATGTCAACATGGAGCAGTGAGTTCTAAGTCATCTGGAAACTTCTGCTTGTCATGTATTTTTGTTCAGCGGTAATGATGACATTTATGCTTAGGCCGCTATTAAAATATTATACTTGCTGTCACCATTTTAGAGTTAATACTATTGAGGACACTAAGTTTTCATGAATCTCTGCTTAATCACCTAAATGTTATCTAGTGAGACCCAATTGTTCCCTCCCTTCTTCCCTTCCTACCTCTTTTTGAATGCCTATGGGATGTTTTCAGTGTGTCCTTCCTGAAAAGAATGTCACACAGGTAAAGCAGGCCTCCTGGCGTCTGTCCCATCTAAGTGGGTGGCAGACTACAGCACCACCTAACTAGCTTCCTAGTGCATAGCAGTCTTCAGAGTTTCACCAAAGACAGCATCTGAGGGTTATACCTTTTTAGGGTCTTCCTAGAGGGAAATACTAGGTAGAAGAGCTAAAATCACAGGCTTGTCTGACAAACTCCCTACAATGTGATACAGCAGATTTCTCTGCTAGGGAAGTTAGGGCCATTCGGCTCTGGGCTGTCTACTGGCAGGACCCTTCACTCTTGTTTCTCCTATGTGCGATGATACCTGCTCTGGCTGGAGTAATGCGAGGATTAGCAGGTGTAAATTAGAGAACAGCTCTGGAAGTGTTTTCATTTGCAAACCATCATAGGGTGATAATTAACAAAATGTCATCCATTTTTAAGTTCTTAAAATGTGAAAAATCGGACATATCTGCAGTCAGATGACTTGGCAACATTACTGTGTTTTGATGGTTCATGGAACCTATGCCAGTCTTAGATTTTGTGCAGTACTCTCTCGTGTTTCTTTCCTCCAGGAAACTGCTTGCTGGTCCTCATAAAGACTAGCTCTGTTTCCTGTTCTGAGTGTTTCTGACCATGACTCTGGCAACTGACCTTGTGAATAAAGGCCAACTCCTGTTGAGAAAGAAGTGCTGCCTTTCTGCCAGGTGTAGCCCGTGCGTGTGCAGTGGCTGCGAGCCCCCGCTAAGCCCCATTACCTTTGTTTGGCCTGGCCAATTCCTGTCAAGTAAACAGGGCAGTCAGGGTATATTGGTTTTCATGTGATTCCTGTGTTTTTTATAGGCTCATTGACAATTTCTACCATGTCACTGGATTAAGAGAAAAGGAAGTCTGGATGCATGGGCGATTTGAGTTCCCTTCCATTAGGCGTCCCGTAAACCTGAGCATGCACGGAAACTCCCAATGAGAGCTACTCTTATTTCATGCTGCTGCCTAGAGCCAAGAGACCATTCCAGTTTTGCAGAGGGGGTTGGCACCATCAGCTCCCAACTTCTGTGCCCAGGCTTCAATACAGAGGGGACAAGCTGACCTCTTGAAAACGTGTTGTTGACATTGAGGTATATGTAGCACACGATAGCCTCACTTATGCATCCAAAATGTGTCGTAATGGAGGAAGCAGAGCCTGGTGTGTTGTCTTAGAATCCTTGTTTTCTTTCATATTGTAGCATCTGTGTTACCCAACACGAAGGGGACCTTGTCATTCTCTGTGCAGGGATGTGAAGGAGGGACACAGCATTAGGTAGCTGCAGTTTGGATCAAATTGGATTGGGCACCTGAGTTTATCCGACTCTGTGCTCTGGTCTCACTTTACTGAGCATAGGACTTTGAGTGTTTGTCACCCTCTGCCATTCATTTTTAACTTTTTCCTAGGAGGGTGTGTTAGAGAGTTGGGGGAGGTAGGGATGGGAACACAGAGCACTTGGTGGTGGCATAGAGAGTTGTGGGTATACAGGGAGGTGTTCAGGGAAGACCTGCTTTCCATACTTTTGGGGTGTTTCACTCCTTTTGCTTTTCTTTCTCTTCTTCCTAACCTGAGGGCTACACCTGGACACCCTGCCTAGACCTGCACTATCCAATGTGGTAACCATTAGCCAGAGGAGACTTATTTAAATTTAAATATAAATTAATTAAAGTGAAATACAATAAAAAACCCCTCAGTCCTTCATTGGCAATAGCCATATTTCAAGTGCTCCATTGCCACATGTAGCTACCATATAGGACAATGCAGATCTAAAATATTTCCATCATCACAGAAGATTCTGCTGGGCAGTGCTAGAGACAGTAAGCTCTGGAAGAGCAAAGTCTTGTGTGTGTGGGTGTATCATGTCCTGAGGGCAGGGCAGGGGTGCCTGGTGCATGAGAAGCTTCCGGTCACTATTAGTTGCATCAATGAGTGAAAGAACGGGTGAGTGGATATACATGAACACATGAATGAAGGGCTTCCATTCTGCATCTGCTTAGGTTGGACTATACTTTTCCTCCCCCGAGCCAGTGTACCCACGGTGGGTAATGGCCATCCAGGTTCCATTCTTAAAAGTTTATGTGTGCCATCTGCCCCTTTCTGATTTCATTTGTTTAATTATATTTCCTCCCATTTCTTTAGTACTGCTGATCTCTTTCTGCAGGTCTCAAAGCAAACATTTCACAAGCCCTTTTCCCTCTTGTGGACTCATACAGTTTCCTGCTCATAATGGCATCTTTTACCGAGCACATCCTGTGTGTTACTTAGGGTGCTAAGTGCTTCAGGTTGTAAACTTATGCCCCATGGATTTGGGCAGTTTTGTTTTATCAGCACAGGGTTTAAGTAATAATTTTTATCCTTCAGGTTTGGCGCACCCTCTACAGCTGCAGCCGGCAATGTCCCCTCTTGTGTAATACCCAGCAGATGTTGTATGTACTTATTTATGTTACCTTCGGAGTCCCTGTAGACATTTGAGTTTGCAACCCTTGATCAGAGGTTGCTGTTCACATCTCTGAGGTGCCACATTTCTCCCTTCAGTTGTGGGCTTTTAGTAGGTATTTCCCTGTTCAGTAATGTGACCATCTGTCATGGCTTGGTACCCTGGGAGGTTTTTGGGATCTGTGGGTCTCAGTGTGACCAGATGAGCCAAGCTACAGCAACCTCTTTTGGTGACAGAAACTAGCTTTGTTTTTAGGTGTGTGCCTCATTGGCAAAACCCACTGGCCTAGTGTCCTCTGGTAGGACTTTTTATGCAAATTCCCCCAAACAGAACTTCCTTGAGTGGAGTTTGTAAGACCAGCGTTGAACTTTTCCATGAATATGTTGGAGAGTTACCAATTTGCAGAAGAAGTGGTTCTTCAAAGTCTGGCCTTTGAAACCACTTTTACTTTTCTGGTGAGCTGTTATTTTAATCACATAGAAATTGTGATTGTGCAAACACTGGCCTGGGAATTCCTGAGCTTTTGAGAACAGAGAGATGAACGCCCCCCTTGCCTCATTCACTTGTTCACTCGAAGATTAGATGTCTTGTATGTACAAAGCACTGAGTTACTGGAATAGCAAAATCCTTGAGTGAAAAGGAGAGAGTGTGTTGTAATCACTCATGTTTCCTTGTTTCTTTCTCCTTTAAAAAAAAATTAAATAAAAGGTTAGAATTTTCACACAACCAACCTATTTTTGTTAGGGCACTTCTGAAAGTTCTTGATCGAGATGAATATTTTCTCCCAGGAAGGTTTCCATTTTTAGTGTTAGCAAGAAAATGTATCAAGCAGAGGGAAGCATTTTAAAACAGTTTAATAAAATACGGTCTCATGTAGATAGAAACTGCTTTTGTTTCCTTGCATTCCGTTGCCCCCTTTGGTGTACATCTTCATGTTTATTAATTGATCCAGAGGTTCACCCTATGTTTCTCTCATATTAAGTTGATGGGGAGGACAGTGTGGGCAGAACAGAGAAATGAAGATGTTTTTGATACATCAGAACTTCCCATCAGCTGAGAACAGCGTGGCCTGTGTTTTAGACTTTTGATATTGAAGCATTTGAGGGATGAAACTTGGTGTTCAAAGTTTTATCAGCACAGGCTGTGCATAGAAGAATGAGCTAAGATCTTGGCCCTACTAGGAACTCACTTATCAGTGCATTAAACACATTACTTATAGAAATATTCATATCACAATGCAGGGTAATATTTACAAATATTTACAGGTTTTTTTTTTTGAGCTGTTTATTGCCTCATGTTGGGTTGGGCTGTCTAGAGAGTGTCATTAATCTGAAGACTTTTAAAACTCTTAAGTTATGAATCAACAAAGGATGCTGGTGGTGTCTCAAAGTAGCAACACAAATATTTTCTAATACTTTGCCAATTACTTAAAAATTGGGTGTCAGGTATGTCTTCCAGCTTTTTTTTATGGTAATGGAGTCATGTGTATACACAAGTCTAGTGTTTGCCTGTTAGGTAGAGTTTCACATTTTGATCTACTACCTGAAACACAATGTTGGGGCAGTAGTACAGTGGTAACAAGTAAGATATGTTTGCTCACTCCTCCTCTTCCTTTCTGGGCAGGCTCATCCCTGGTGCTGGCCATGGGCAGGGAGCCCCTCCTAGACAGCAGTGCTGCTCTTGTCACTAGCTACCTATGTCACCTTATGGAAGCCATCAGGGAGGATGACCTTGACCAGGGTTTCTTCCTTATGATAGGGCCAAAGAGGAGGGTAGATGTAGATGGCATTGATCCATGAGATCGCTTGGTATTTAGGCTGTTCACTGCCCCATTAGGTGGAAAAATGACAGGTTTGCCTTGGGCCCAAGATGCTCTTAAGCCCTGCCACCCCCAGCTCAATGTATTTTTTCTTTTTTTAAGAGACAGGGTCTCACTTTGTAGCCTGGGCATGAGGGCAGTGGCATGATCATAGCTCACTGTAGCCTCAAACTCCTGGGCTCAAGTGATCCTCCTGCCTCAGCCTCCTGAGTAGCTGGGACTACAGGGGCACACACCATGCCTGGCTGCTTTTTGTATTTTTTGTAGAGATGGGATCTCGCTATGTTGCTCAGGCTGGTCTCAAACTCCTGACCTTAAGCGATCTTCCCACCTCACTTCCCAAAATGCGGGGATTACAGGCGTGAGACACCATGCCCAACCAATGTATTCTCTTTTATTCCTACTTAAAAACCTTACCCATAGGATTCACCTTTTGGCTTTAATAACACATTCCTCTCAAGTTCATCCCCCATTCCTTCCTCTTTTATAGATCAAAACTGTGTAATCTCTTTCTCCTTATGATACATATATCTTCCAACTTTTTTTTATTAAACTTTGTTTTATATTATTGAATATAAACATTTGATTTCTGCCTATATATTTTAGAAAATATTTTCAAACATATGTGACCACATAAGTGTGTGTGTATGTATAATATATTAAATACATATGTATCTATAATTAGTTAGCCTAACATTTTCCCCAACTTAAGTTTGCAAGGTTGTACTCCATCACCACCACCCATCCAAATCCAAATAGGACAACATAATACTTATAATTCAGCAAGTCACTGAATGGGAGAAAATAAGATAATAAAGAGATTTGATATTAAAATAATAGAAATCACCTTCATTCAGCTCTTGTTAATATGCAGAGCACTTTGATTATACATATGTGATCTTTTTTGATAGCCTCAATGATCCTAACATGGATAATTAGTTTAATTGCTGGCTGAGAGATTTAGCCATTTAGGAAAGCTCTAGGCGTAGTTCTAGGCACCAGGCATGCAGAAGTGAACAACGCAAAACCCCTGCCTTCTAATCCTGAGTGTTTTTTAAATAAAAGTAGCATGATTGGGGCCTGGAGAGGTTAAGCGACTGGTCAAAGCTCACGGAGAAAGTAAGGGAAGGAGTGAACGTTGCACAATAGCTGTTTCTGTGTCCGTGGCTTTTCTGCTACAGTACTGCTTATCAGTCTTTCCTCCAGTGTACCCCTGTAAAAGCAGAGGACAAAAAGCTCGATGTTACTTTGACAGCTTGAGTTCTATTCTAAGAGTTCATCCAGAGTTTACATCGTATTCTATTACGTATCTTTGTTTTAATGGAAAACTCTTTCAGATTATGTAATGTCCCTCCCTTGTATCTTGACATTCCCGGAAGATGTATCTTGCTTATCTTGACATTTCAGGGATGTCTTTGCATTAGGATGACTACCTATCCTGGTTTGCCCCGGATTGAGGGTGTTCTAGGGATGTGGGACTTTCAGTTTTAAATCCTAGACAGTGCTGGGCAAACTGGGACTGAGTTTGTCTAGGACTGAGGGGTTTTCTGGGTTTGCAGGACTTTCAGTGCTAAAACTGGTCAAGTCCCAGGCGAATTGTGACTAGTTGTTCATCCCAATTTGCATGCGGGAAAGAAGAACAATACATTTAGAGCACAACGTGTGGGTTCAAAGTCTTAGCTCATTCCTCCAAAGAAGTACATTTAAATTAGCATTACTTTTTATAAAGGAACAGGATATTCAAACGAGTTTGGTTAGTAATATTTTATTTCACTTCTAGTATTAGTTACGTAGAAGAGAAAGGTGATGTGGCTCTAAATCATAATAGTACATAATTGATAAATTAATTTTAGGTATGTATTTCTGCTCTGTACCAAATTAGTAAAATAATTTATCTGCACTGCAGGGAAATTCTCTAGTTTGAAGCTGAATCTATAGAGGGAGAGCTGGTTTTGTTCGGGTTAAATTTTTATAGGTTCCCAAACACTGACATCAAATCTTTAGTGGAACCTGGAAAGAAGGAAGGGAGAAAATGTTTATAGATTTATATTTTAGTTCAGTTAAGCTGTTTCTCCATTAGGGATGATGAAAAAATACAATCTAACCCATTTTGTGCCTGAATAGAAGAGATGCTTGTTCGTTAACAAAAAGTCATTTCTTGAATACTTACAGTCATCTTATCAGGTGTTAATTTCATTTAGTCCTTATAACCAGCTTATGATTTAGTCTATCAGTCATTATTAAACAACTAACACTAATAGACAACCAACTCCCAAATCCCAGTGTTTTAAAAATAAATAAGGGTTTGTTTCTAGCTCAGGATACTTATGCGTTAAGTGGGTCAGTGGTAGGGTGGGGGACTCTGCTCATCACAGTCACTCAGATTGACAGAGAAGCCACCCAACATTGCCGGTTGACGTGCAAAAGGGAAAAGAATGCTCTGGATGGTCTCGAGCTGGTGTTAAGTGTTTGGACTGAAAGTGATGTGCTTCATTTCTGCACACAACTCATTGGCCAGAAACAATCAAATGGCCCCACCCACACGCACACCAGGAGGCCAGTTGTGTAACCCTTAATAGCAGAGAGCTAGAAGTATTTGATGAGCTGCTCTGATGTCTACCATTGCAGGGAGCCGCCTTCATTTGAAGGTGAGGAACCTGAGGCTAAGTGTTTCAGTCACTTGACCAAGAGCATTCAGCTTGCAGGCGACTGGGTCAAATTCAGGACTATCTGGGTCTAGCACTCAAGCTTTTAACCACTAAGCTACGCGGTTGACATTCTTCTTCTCCCCCTTACAGATTTTTTTCCTCTCTTAATAAATTGTCAGGTTAGTTTCTTCCCTTCAGTGAAAACTCTCAGCTTAAAAAGAAAATACAGAAAAGAAAATAGAATGTAAATTGAGTAACTTTGCTACTAACAGGTCATTTTCTTTCTGCAAACTGTGCCTCAAGTTATTTTCAATGCATTTTAATTAAAGATTGCCTGTCAGCTCTTTGTAAGAGTTGTAATATTGTAAGCTGAATAATAATGGACCCATGGGGCTAGGAGTAAACGTACCTAAGTGCTGAAATGGGTTCCCAGGCCATAGGATGTCAATCTAAGCATCTTATTAAGACTGTCCACAACCAACATGGGATATGAAACATTCTAGGTTGCTTCGCTTTGTTTCACTTAGCCCACCTCTTTAACTTTCCCGTTTGTTGGTTTTTTTAATTCGAAATTTCATTTAGGATAACATGCAGTTCCCACATTCACCATACCTCCAGTAACCCAGACAGAGACACTTGGTCTGACAAAGGGGATTTCTTCTAACTTGTTCCTCCTCCTTGATGCTGGCAATAAATTTGACAAATGTATTTCCTGTCCTTTGGGTAATTCTTACCGTCTGATTATCTCTTTTGCACATCCATCAGTGAAGGGTATTTAGCGCTTCTGAGCTTTCCAAACTCACCTGAACTTTTAAACTAATCAGTAAACGTTTGACCGCCTGTTATGTGCCTGGTACAACTGTATTTTGACTTATTGGGATTGCCACTGGAGGAAAAATTTCAGCATAACTGCAGTTAGTTAATGGGATTTAGAAGTTCCTTAGGCCTATCCCATTTTCATGCAAATATGTTAAGGATTATTCAGCATCCTGGTCATGATGATAAAGCAAATCATAGGATAGCAGTGAGGGCTGTGAGAACAGGCAAAACTTCATTTAAATCCCAGCTCTGCTGCTTACTAGTTCTGTGACCTGGGACAAGTTTCTTAATCAGACTGAGCTATAGTGTCCTCACCTGTAAAACGGTGAAGAGCCCAGTACCCAGTGGACCTGTATCACCCAAAGCCCCACATTTAACTTCTGCAAAATCATGTCTGCATGCTCAGCATAAGTGAATGAATGATGGAGTGAATGAATGAATAACAGTTGAATGATGTGAGTGGTTCCCCCATGCTGTGTAAGCTCACGAGTGCTCACGCTGTGCTGAGTGTGAGTCTTGGGGATTTTGAATTCGTGTATTTTGATATTCATCATACATACCAATAAATATATGTAAGAGAATGCTCTAGAGATGAGAATATCTTCATATGGATAAAAACTACATTTGTTTAACACTTTAATTAGAATTATGTGAATAATATAATTAAACATTTCTTATATGGATCACTTTGACAGCAAGAATGCTGTCCAGATCTTAGTTTTATGGCTCATGGGATCTTAGAGGAAAAAGAACCACCAGGTGGTGCCAGCCATTTTCTGATCCATGAGAAGAAATATAAACCCAGCGAGGGAATTTCCATTGGGGACACCCTTCACAATTTGGGATTTCTAAGGCCTTCAGCCATCTGCCTCAGATTTAATGTTATTAAGTATACTGAAATTCTTGAGCTTTATAATCCTCACATAGAAGACTGTGTCTCTGATTTGTGATTTGTCATGCTGCATTCTTTTAGCTGATAGGATTTTTGTATTTACAAAGAAAAAAACTGCCTCTAGTGATCAGCTGTTGCGTTTTGCACAGTCATTTCATTATGTGGCAGTGTTTAAACAAGTACCCACCCTCAGGGTAGTAAAAATTTGGTTCAGGAAATAATTGTCTTAAAATTGGTATAAACAAATGTGCTTAATTTTTTGGTAAAATGCTGCTACTCTTTGTAAGCAAAAGTCAATATTTCTTCCTTTTGTTTGAAGGTAAAAACCCCAGAGGATTAAAACACCAGATAATTCTATTTGTCAACCCATCCATCCTTTCAAATATGTATTAAATGCTTCCTCATGGAGGCGATGCATTATGATGGCTAAGACCTTAGGTCCTGGAATCAGACTGCCTACATTTGAATCCTAGCTCCACATTTCCTGGCTGCCTTGGGTAAGTTACTTAACCTGTCAGACCTGCAGTTATTCCATCTGTGGTGGTGAAAATAACAGGACCTACTTCAGGGTTGTTACAAGGCTGAAAACATGAAGCATGTATATTTACAGAATAAGTGCTCACAACATATTGGTGATCATGAATGTTGGTGCTTTGAGGCAGTTGCTACCTAGGTTTAATATAAGGACCTTCGCAGAGTCAAGAGGCCCCATTCCAGATTCACTGCCTTACTGTGACCTGGTGGCAGAGCATCATTTAACTCTAACAAACTGGAAGATCTAGACCGTGTGACCCCCATTTTACAAATGAAGAAGTGTGGTTGGAGTAGTTAAGTAGCTTATTAAGGTCACTCAAAGGCCAAGCTGCATCCAGTGCCTGCCCTAGATTTGCGGTATTGTGGAGTCTGGGGTGAAATTCTCCTTTTCAGCTGTTATCCACTTGAGACCACATTACATCAGGGCTTGTATTCCAAGATGAGACTAGTTTTCAGGCAGACCCTAGCTAACTTTAGGAGTCTTTTTCAGAGATTCTACTGAGGATCTTGAAAATCATACTTTTACATAACCACTGCCTTCTCTTAGTGGGGCTGGCAAATGCTGCATTTGTAGCTGCCTAGTCCCTGTTCCTTTGCCATGTATGTGTACCCATGCACAAAGTCAGTTTCTATAGCTTCTGACCTTGCCCAATGAATTGTTGAGTGTGGCAGTGTTACTACTGGTTTGTAGCTCTGACTCCCAAATTTTATGAAAGAAAGATTTAAACTTTTTTAGCCTGGCCGTCTACCTGCTTTTTAATCTTTGAACCAGACAAGAAGGACAAAAGGATCTGGTAGGCTTCACAGGCTAACCTGTCTGCTAGATCATAAGGCCAGCAAAATATTGGCTGGCATCATGGATGATGTTGGAAGCAAAACAGCAAAGCTTACCTTTTGTAAAAGACTGTGAAACTTCTAAAATTGAGGTTGTTGTTTGGAACCAGGGAAGGTTGAGACAGGTATGGCTGGAAGAAATAGGGATGAAGAGCTAAGAGCTGCCATGTGGGAGTGCACTGAAAACATGAGATTCTTCAGCCTGATGCAAAGGCAGAGGCATAGCAAAGACATGAAATCTGTGCAGTTGTGAATGATGTGGTGGAAACATATTGAGATGTTGGAACTCTGCTGGAAATTAGAATTGGTTAATATAAGATCTGATGCATTGAATGATGAAAGCAGTAGCAATAGGTGGCATTTATTCGGTGCCTACTCTTTGCTAGACACTGTGCCAAAACGAAACAATTAATCTCTTGTATCCCAATAAGGTAGATAATATTATTATTATGCTTATTTTGTAGATAAAGGTGGTAAAACTCAGTGAGGTTAGTTGACGTGTATAGTAAGCTATGGTCAGATACGAAGTTCAAAGTTACTCCAGGGCCCATTATCTTAATCACTACAGTGTATGTGCCCAAGGATTTCAAAGAGCAGAAGAAATACTTAGATGAAAGAAAGGGCTGAGTGAATGTATGCATGGCTACAAAGAATGCTGATGTCTTCCCAAACTTCAAATTTGCAGCGAGAGTAGACTTATGGCTCCCTGGCCTGTCCTTTGGTGGAGGATTGGTAAATAATAATCAGTATCACTTCATTTGAAATTTAATTTTTATGTGTTTAGGCTGGATCTGATCTGCACCTGAAAACACATTGTAAAGTAAGACCTAAGACTTGTGTGAATTGGGTTTTTACTTACCTTTTAAGTTGCACTTTGAGAACTGCTGCTGTTGCCTAAAGTATGTTGTTTAGAATGCTAGTTCAGTAAGATCTCTATGGTAGACACTTGTGTGTGTGGAGGGTATGCTGAGGTTAAGCAGAATTCCTTCAGCAGGATCAGAGCTTTCAATGTGTTAAGAAACCCTAGGGTTCCTCAAGAAGAGGACATAGCTTGTAGTGTTCCTCAAACACACTTGACCATGAAACTGTCTTTTCTCAGAGCTTCTCTGAGATTAGTGTTGAAAACAGACTAAAAGTTTGAACCTTGCTGTCTTCTATTCTGTTTTGGTTGCTTCAATGTAAAAAAAAAACTACTCCACACCATTTAGTCATGGTGATGACTTATTTCCTTACACCAGGAACCAAATGAATAGAGCTAGAATGAAGGAGTCTTCTGGAATCAGAGGGTCTTTAGAAATGCAGGTAACTAAGTCTTTTCCTGGCTGTAGAGGTCTCTAGCTGAGAAGGTATATTAGTTATCTATTGCTGTATAACAAATTACCCCACAATTTATTAGCTTAAAATAAAAAACACTTAGTATTTGATAGTTTCTGTGGGTTAGTAATCTGAGCATGGCTTAACTTGGTACCTTGAGCTCCAGGTTTCTGATGAGGTTATAGTCAGACTATCAGCTGGACTGCAGTCTCATCTGAGAACTTGACTGGGATGGCAAGGGAATCGCCTTCCGAGATTACTCTCCTAGTTGGCAGGCCTTGGTCCCTCACCACAGGGGCCTGCCTATTGGGTGGGCACATAATATAGCACCTGGCTCCTCCCAGGGAGAGGGATCCAGGAGAGTGAGAGCGAGCACCTAAGACAGAAGACATAGGCTTCTTATAACCTTATCTTGGAAGTGACATCTCATCGCTTCTGTCCAATTCCTTTTGTTAGAATAGAGTCAGTAAGTCTATACCACACTCAGGGGGAGAAGATTATTCAGGGACATGAACACCAGGAGGTGGGGATCATTGAGGGCCATTGTTGTGGCTACTTATCACAGATGTATAAAGAGGGACAGTGTTTTCTTGGAAGAGGAGACATGTTTCAATTTTCATTTCGTTTGTGGTGAAGAGACAGAAAACAGTTTAACAAAAAAACTACTATCTCCCATTGAGAGGGTCATATTTCATGGTCCAAGAGTAAGCAGAGAAGATTAAGGTACGTGTAGAACTGGATAAGGAACAGTTGGTCACCATGACTTTGCCCTCTGGGAACCCTGTGGGCTCTGAAGCTTGGTAGGAAGAAGAAAGGAATTACAAAGAAGCATTTTGCTGTCATCTAAATATTTCTTTCAGCAGGAAACAATTTTAGGTTAAAACTACACACTTATAAAATTCAAGGGAACACAGAACTAAAAAAAAAAAGGGAGAAAACAGATGTTGTTTCTTTACTTGATTAAATGATCTTTTATACTTCCTCCCTTACTAGAGTATGAATGGTGGTGTTACAAAAAGGTGGTATTGTTTACTTGCTGTCTCTTAAGACACCCAGGAGGGAAAATCAACTACTTCCTGCTCTCTAGAAACAGCTCCATAACTCAGGGCTGTGACATCTGTTTTGATGTTAGAGAAATGGCAATAAAAATTTGATTGAGGCAAAACCCTTCGTATGGTAGAGGTCTGGAACAGGAACTGGAAGGGTGGACTGATAAAAATGCTCAAACTGGTATTTAAATATTTAATTACTTAGCCATTAATTTATTTAAATATTTTATTACTGGCATTGGCTTCCTTCTTATGTATAGTCTCAAACTAGATAATGATCCTGTTTTTGAAATGACCCTCAGATGTCCCTTAGGCATTTTGAGTTGGCCCATTTCAGACCAGTTGTAATATGGGGTCCTTTGTTCTTCGAATTTGGGGACCTGGTACCAGGAGATGTGGATATACAGGTAGATTCCTGTGAACCCTGTGTTGGTTCAACAAGGCTGGAGGATGGAAATCTATGCCACTAAATGCTCATATTAGAAAAGAGGAAATTGCAAATAAAATCTAAGCTCCCACCTCAAGAAACTAGAAGGGGAAGAGCAAAATAAACCCAAGGTAAACAGAAGGAAGGAAATAAAGATAACAGAAATCAATGAAATTGAAAACAATAGAGAAATCAATGAAACAAAAACTAAGTTCTTTGAAAAGATCAATAAAGCTCACAAACATCTAGCAAGACTGACAAACAGAAAAGAGAAAAGACACAAATTACCAATATGGAAAATAAAACAGAGGCTATCACTGTTGATATCACCATTTAGACATAAAAAATGTCTAGGGGAATAATATTAATACTGTGAACAACCCTACACACATAAATTTCATGACTGAGTGAGATGGACCAATTTCTTGAAAAGCACAAACTACTGTAACTTACTAAATATGAAATGGATAATTTGAATAGCTCTATAAATATTCAGGAAATTGGATTTATAATTTAACCACCCCTTCCAATCTCAAATGATTTCACTGGAGGCCCAAATGATTTCACTGGAGAATTGTAGTGAATATCTGCAAAAGGATTAATACCAATTCTATATAATATCTTCCAGAAAACAGAAGAGGAGGGAATAATCTCAAGTCATTTATGAAGCCAGTATTACCCTGATGCCAAAACTAGACCAAGACAATACCAAAAAAAACCCTGCAGAACGATATTCCTCATGAATACAGACAAAAAATCCGTGAAACATATTACCAAAGTGAGTTTAGCAATATATAAAAAATTTCTACAACATGACCAAGTAGGGTTTATATCAGCAATGTAAGGCTGTTTCAGTATGTAGAAATCAATCAAGGTAATCCGTCTTATTAATAGGTTAATGAAGAAAAATCACACAATCACATCAATTGATACAGAAAAATTACTTGATAAAATTAAACACTCATCCATGATAAAATCTCTTAGAAAAGTATGACTAGAAGGAAACTTCTTTAACTTGATGTGGAACATCTACAAAAACCTACAGCTAGCATTATATGTAATGGTGCAAGTTTAAATGTCTTCTGCCTAAGACAGTGAACAAGGCAAGGGTGTCTGTTTTTTCTACTGCTATTCAGTGTAATACTGGAAGTTCTAGCCAGAGTAATAAGGCAAGACAAGGAAAAAAAATCATATACACTGGAAAGGAAAAAATAAACTATGTGTTTGCAGATGACACATTTATCACCATAGAAAATCCCGAGGAATCGAGCAAAAAAAAAAAAATCCTAGCACTTGTAAGTGAATTCAGCAAGTTCACAGAATACAGGGTAAGCATACAAAAATCAGTTGTGTTTCTGGCAATATAATGTACTGGCAGTGACCACATGGGTTCTGAATTTAAAATACATACCATTTACAATTGTACAAAAAATATATATGCTTAGGTATAAATCTAACAAAACGTGCATCAGACTTGTATGCTGAAAACTGTAAAATGCTAATGAAAGAAATAAAATGAGATCTAAATAAATGGAGAGATACATCATTTCATATATTGAAGACTCAACATAGTAAAGATGTTATATAATATAGTATTATAAAAACTCCCCAAACCAATATACACGTTTAATGCAATTCCTATTTTGTAGACGTAGACAAGATTGTTCTAGAATTTATATGGAAAGGCCAAGGAACTAGAAAAGCTAAAATAAATTCAAAAAAGAAGAATAAATTTGGAGCAATCATTATACTTGATATCAAGAAATTATATAAATACAGTAATCAAGACTATGTGGTATTGTGCTGGGGTAGTAGAGGGATACATGCATAGATCAATGGGACAGAATAGAGAACCCAGAAATGGACAAGTGTGGCCAACTGAAAAAGGTACAAACACATTGAATGGAGGAAGGATAGTCTTTTCAATAAGTGGTGCTAGAGTGCTTGAATACATAGGCAAAAAATAAGTAAGCTGAGCTTAAGTTTATCTTTAAACAAAAATTACATCAAAATGGATCACAGATGTAAATGTAAAATCTAAAACTATAAAACTGTTACTAAAAAACACAGGAGAAGATCTTCAGGACTTAGGGCTTAGAGAAGTGTTCTTATACATGACATGAAAAGCATGATCCATAAGAGGAAAAAATTGAGAAATTGAACTCTATCAGAACTCAAAACTTGTGCTACACAAAAGACCTTGTAAAGAGGATGAAAAAAATAAGCTATAAATTGAGAGAAATTATTTGCAAACCAAGCCCAGTCATATGACACTTAACGACAGGGATACCTTCTGAGAAATGCATCTTTAGGCGATTTCTTTGTTGTGTAAACATCTTAGAGTGTACTTACACAAACCTAGATGGTATAGCCTACTGCACACCTAGGCTATATGGTCTAGCCTTTTGCTCCTAGGCCACAAACCTATACAGCATGTTACTGTCATGAATACTGTAGGCAAATGTAACACAATGGTAAGTTTTTGTATTACCTTATGGTGTAGGGTGTGGTGGTGTTCACATGTTGTTCCAGCTACTTGGGAGACTGAAGTGGGAGGATCTCTTAAGCCCAGGAGCTCAAGGCTGCAGGGAGCTGTGATTGTGCCTGTACACTCCAGTCTGGGTTACATCTCTCAAAAAAAAAAAAAAATAATGGCACACCTGTATAGGGCACTTACTATGAGTGGACCTTGCAGGACTGGAAGTTGCTCTGGGTGAGCCAGTGAGTGAGTGGTGAGTGAATGTGAAGGCCTAGGACATTACTGTGCTATACTATAGACTTTATAAACACTCTACACTTAGGCTACACTAAATTTACTTAAAACATTTTTTTCTTTCTTTCTTTTTTTTTTTTTAGAGACAGGGTCTTGCTTTGTCACCCAGGCTAGAGTGCAGTGGTGTGATCATAGCTTACTGTGACCTCGAACTCCTGGGTTTGAGTGATCCTCCTGCCTCAGCCTCCCGAGTAACTGGGACTGCAGATGCCTGCCACCACGTCCAGCTGATTTGTAAAAAGTTTTTGTAGAGACGAGGTCTCACTATGTTACCCAGGCTGATCTTGAACTTTTGGCCTCAAGTGGCAGCCTCCTAAAGTGCTGGGATGTGAGCCACTGCACTTGGCCTCTTTCTTTAATAATAAGTTATACTTAGCTTATTATAACTTTATAAACATTTTAGTTTTTTTTTTAACTGACTCTGTTGTAGTAACAAGTAGCTTAAAACATAAACATCATACAGCTGTATTAAAAACATCCTTCTTTACATCATTCTATAAGCTTTTTTTCTGTTTTTAAAATTTTTTATTTTTGTTTTTTTACTTTTTAAACTTTTTTGTTAAAAACTAAGACACAAACACACACATTAGCCTAGGCTCACACAGAATCAGGATCATCAGTATCACTGTCTTCCACTTCCACACCTTGTCCTAATGGAAGGTCTTCAGGGGCAATAACACACCTGGAGCTGTCATCTCCCATGATAATAATGCCTTCTTCTGGAATACCCCCTGAAGGACCTGCCTGAGGCTATTTTACAGTTACCTTTTTTTTTAAATAAGTAGAAGGAGCATACTCTAAAATAACGATAAAAAATATAATATAGTAAACATCTAAACCGGTAACATAATTGTTTATTATCATCATCGAGTATTATGTACTATACATAATTGTGTGTGCTAGACTTTTATATGACTGGCAGAGGAGTAGGTTTGTTTATACCAGCATCACCACAAACACGTGAGTTATGCGTTGTGCTAGAATTTTATGTTGGCTATGATGTCACTAGGCCATAGAAATTTTTCAGGTCCATTATAATTTTATGGACCACTGTCATATATTCGATTTGTCCTTGACTGAAATGTTACTCTGCACAGCATGAGTGTATCTAATAAAGGACTCATCCAGAATTTATAAAGAATTCTCAAAACTGAACATTAAAAACCAAGCAGTTCAGTTATAAAATGGGCAAAAGACATGAACACCTGTGTCATCAAAGAAAATATACAGATGGCAAATAAGCACTTAAAAAGATGTTCAACATTACTAACTACTAGGGAAATGCAAATTAAGACTATGATGAGTTGTCACTACACACAGAACAGCTAAAATAAGAGATAGTGACAAAATCAAATGCTGGTGAGGATGTAGAGAAACTGAATGTCTCGTAGGTTGGTGGGAATGTAAAATGGTACAGCTGTACTGGAAGATAATTTGTCAATTTCTTAGTTAACTAAACACACATTTAGAACAGGACCCCAGCAGTCACACTGCTGGACACTCATTCTACAGAAATGGAAACTTAATGTCTACAAAAAACCTGTATGTGATTGTTCATAGTAACTTCATTTGTATGAAACAAAAACTGGAAACAATCAAAATGTCCTATGATAGGTGAATGGTTAAACAAACTATGGTACATTCATACCACAGAATACTTACTATTCAGCAATAAAAAAGAACAAACTATTGATATATACAATATCTTAGGTAGATCTCAAAGGCATTATGCTGAGTGAAAAAAAGCCAGTCTCTGAAGGTCACATATTGTGTGATTTCATTTATATAACATTCTTGAAATAATCAAACTATAGAGTTGAAAACAGATAAGATTGCCAGGGGTCTTGTTTTGGAGAGGGGTATGTGAAAGGGGTAGCATGAGGGAGGTCTTTGTAGTGATGGAATAGTTGTGTATCTTGATTGGGGTGGTGGTTACACAAATTTACACATGATAAAATAACACAGAATGCATATACCAATATATGTATAGTAGTGCCAATTTCCTGGTTTTGAAGTTGTGCTGTAGTTACGTAAGATGTAATCAATGGATGAAACTGAGTGAAGGGTACACAGGACTTCTCTGTTCTATCTTAACCACTTTCTGTGAATCTAAAATCTTTTCAAAACAAAATGTTTAAAAAATAAGACCTTCACGGGTTGCCTCTAATGTATTGGCCAAACATTGTACTAGATTGGTGATCCTCAATTCAGGCAATTTTACCCACATCCCCCCTGCCCCCGCCAGGCACATTTTACTATGTCTGGAGAGTTTTTGTAATTGTCACAACTGGTGGGGAGGGGGTTGCTACACATAGAGGACAGGGATGCTGCTAAACATCTTATAGTACATAGCACAGCCACCACAATAAAGAATTATCCAGCTTTAAACGTCAGTAAGTCTGAATTTGAGAAACTCTGTATTAGACCCTTTAAAGAGGTATAGGGAAGTGTGAAGTCTGAAGTTGTGCCTTTAAGGAACCAGATAACAATGTCAAGCAGGACATGATAGATGAGCAAAGCAGATCAACATGGATTAAAATGCTGACCAAAACCACTCTAGAGAAGAACGTATAGCATAAAAGAAAGAAAATGGCAAATGTGAGTTATTTTGTGCTTTACGTTCATATGTAGTTTTTATACCATAGAGAAGATGCTCACGGTTACCAAGCATCAGGAGGTTGGCTGCATCTTGGGTAAGCGGCTGGTTGCAGTGGCTGCATATTTTATCAAGCAGAGGATGAAGACACCTACTGGTTGTGGTATTCCCTTACGGTGAGCTGGAGGGATATAATCGTGGTCTGACTTTGCAGGTGTGTGGGCACAGGGGTGTGTGGCTGGGAGAATTCCAGGAGCCCTGTCCTGCCTCGGGGAGTTCATTATGTCCTCCCCACTTCCACCTTCCTGTTTGGATACCGTACTTTATCTTCCCTTAGCAGGCATGGCAGCTATGTCGGGTGTGAACCTGTGGGGCTGTTTCGCCAGCTGCTTCAGAGACAGAGCCTAGGATGGAGGTGGGCAGGGCCAGGGAGGCACACATCTGCCTTGGAAACTATATTTTGCCTGGGATTATTTCTAGTAGGAAGTGACTCCCATAGATCCCACCTGTGTCTTCTTGGAGCTGAGATATCATAATGTTTCATGAAGAAGCAAGTTCTCTGATTTGACTTTTTTTTTAATTGGAGAAAATCCTCTTTATTGGTGGTTATTTCATAGGAACCTTTTTGAAAAGGTATCACATTTCGGACCCATCGGTGAGCAAAGGTCATAGGAATGCAAACAGCCAATCACTATATTAATATAAGATGGTGGCATTATTTTTGTTATTATAACACCTCATACTCATATTACAATTTAATAGTTTCAAAGACAGTGAGCCAGGGTGAATGACCGTACATATAAGTATGGTGTTTGTGGCAGGAAACATTTACAAAAGTGATGACTTCATGGGAACTACAACTCTTTCTCTTTCTTCAGACAACTATCCTCTTTCCTGTTTACCTCTTGATACCTATCTGATCCTATCTTTGTTCTAAATTTCCATGTCTTTGTCCTTTCTTTGCCATCCTTGTCAGTAAGCTAGTAGTCCTTAACCTCTTTATGTTTTAGAGATCCTTTAAGAAACTAGAAGAACTGAAGGAGCACTACACTATGCCTGCAGAATTAGATTTATTCCTTTGTTTCCATCCAGCATATCACTAAGTAGAGTGGTTTACTTTTCTGACTCAGATCTTTCATGTATTCATGGAGCTAAGTGTTCATAATTTTCAGTGACAATACCATCTTTCTTTGGCTTTGTGATGTTATGTGCTATACCTTTTACCTCTTACTTGGGACTAGATGTGCTTCCCTTCCATCCTGGGAATGACACCCTGCTTAATGCAATGTCGGGTTGGTAGATGACACCATGACAGTATGCACCTGAGGTAACATGGACAACATACAACAAACCACTAAACTAGTATCCTAGTCCTGGGTCCTTAGTTGAGCAGGTAACAGTGATATGCAGTGATATGCCTGCAGTGACAGGGACTTCATTTCTGCTCTCCTGTCTTATCCATGGTACCAATTTTATAATCAAGGCAGGAATAAACAAGAAGCTTAATGTAATCTGCAAGGGAGAAACGGCGATTGAACAGAAGGGCTGCATTCTGGTTTCAAGCACAGGGTGGGAGAGTCTATATATGGTGCAGTGGGTGCTAAAATTGTAAATATAAATTCTTAAATCTGCCAAATAATGGTCTGTAAATACTTAGTGTGAAATAAGAATGTTCTCGTTTACATTTAAATAGTTTAGATTTCTTAGATTTCACTATAAAAATGTAATATTAATGCAAATATTATTTGGCAATGAAAGTAAATACACCAGAGTTATTAATTTCTTGTACACAGTCATCTCTTCTCAAGCATTGGCTTATCATGAATGCTTTATAATACTTATGAGTTTGTATTTGTTAATATGGCAATAATCAGAAACCCAGGAAATGCAGGTATATGGGATTAGAAAATGCATTGGCTTTGGGTTAAAAGTGAATCTTTTCTCCAGTTGCTTGATATGCTCATTTGTCATTGCTATTAAGTGGCCCTTTTGTCACTGTTTTTTCTTCCTGCTGGACATGACTGAAGCACTGAATTTTTTTAATGAGTTTTTTAACGTCCTTATAATATAATTATAGTTTCTTGTTTCCTTGATGCGAGTAAAGTAGTTACATAGTATCGGCACATAATAAGTCCCTAGGGAAAATAAAATAAATATTGTACCAGAGAGACACTCAAAAATACTATAGACAAACCAAAATGGAATTGTAAAAAAATGTTCGAGTAACCCACAGGAAGGCACAAAAAAAGAAACAGGAGAAAAGAAAAACAGAGGATAAACAGGAAACAAAAAATAGAATGGTAGCCTTAACCCCTAACACATTAATAATTTTATTAAAAGCAAATGGCCTGAGTACATCAATTTAAAGGCAGAGATTGGCAGAGTGGACTAAAACATAACCCAACTATATGCTGTCTTCAAGAAATCTACTTTAAATGAAATGAGTTAGGCAGGTTCAAAGTAAAAGGATGGAAAAAGGTATATTATGCAAACATTAATCAAAAGAAAGCAGGAGTGGTTAAGTTAATATCAAATAAAGTAGACTTCAGAGCAAATAAAATTGCCAGAGATACTGAGGGACATTTTATAATGATAAAAGGGTCCTTTCACCCAGTTGACATAGCCATTTTAAATGTCTGTGCACCAAACAACAGAGCTGCAGAGTATGTGAAGCAAAACTTGATGTAGATCTCTCTAATTATAGTTGTATACTTCATCACCTCTCTCAACCATTGATAGAACAACTAGAGAGAAAATGAGCAAAAATGTGGAAGAACTCAGCAACACCATCAGCCAACAACATCTAATTGGCATTTATAGAACATTCTACTCAATAAAAGTAGAATCACATTCTTTTCAAGCACCCATAGATCCTATGCCAAGACAGACCATATCCTGAGCCATAAAACAAACCTCATGAAATTTAAAAGAATTGAAATCATCCAGAGTGTGTTTTCCAATTACAGTTGAATCAAAGTAGAAATCAGTAAGAGAAAGAGCCCCAGCTACTTGGGCTTCCTGTATCGTTACCTAAACACATTAAGCTCATTCACACTGTTTGTGCTTTCTGTGTGGAAACCCCTAGATTTTTCTCCTGGCTTATTCATTCTAGGCTTTAAATTCAGCACCATCTCAGAAACTTCTGAAATTACTCAATCTAAAGTAACCTCTACACAGCTCCTCTCTTCCGGTTCCACTTACTCTCATTCTCGTATTTCCCTGTCATTTTCTTCTTAGCACTTACTACTATCCGAAGTTACCTTTTTGGTTTATTTATCAGCCGATGTAAGGCACAAGAATATCAGCTCTGGAAATGTAGGCGTTAATGTGTCTTATGTTTACCCCAGTATCCCCAGCATGCAGGGCGGTACATGCTGAGTAAGAATTAGTGAGCACACTGTAGATTTCTCGTGCATAGTCAGTGATGTGTACTAGTCATCTAAAGATATTCTCACTACCACAGTTAAGCCTCTAGGGAGCTTGTGAAAGTTTGTAAACAAACTTTTCCTGCATGCCAATGAAACACAGATCTAGCCCCTC
Organism: Daubentonia madagascariensis; assembly: GCA_023783475.1. Classification (NCBI taxonomy): domain Eukaryota; kingdom Metazoa; phylum Chordata; class Mammalia; order Primates; family Daubentoniidae; genus Daubentonia; species Daubentonia madagascariensis. The sequence goes on along the minus strand of JAKFHU010001953.1, from coordinate 39,883,614 downwards.
TCTTTTCAGCTCACCTTTGGTTTCATGTAATTGTGTACCCAGCTAAGGGTACTCTCATGGGAGTTCAGGTTGCAATAGGTTGAATATACTCAAAAGCATACAGAAGCCTGCCAGCCTAACTTGGGGAAAAAAGCTAGTAGTTCCTCAAAGTCAGTTGTAATCATAAAACAAAAATCTCATAAAGCATGGAATTTTAAAACGAATATTCTCTATATAGCATAGTAAAGACTGCAAATAGGTAAGTGATTATTGGTTACCACATTAAATAGATATTTGAACATATTACATGCACATTCAGTGAAAGGTCATCCTCAAGTTTTTTAGTCTCTCTGTTTTGAATTGTAGTTCGTATGCTGTTGGGTAAGTCGGAGAGGTTGTATTGCATGGATGTTGGAAGCTGGGTAGATCTAGGTTCCAGTCCTTGCCCTCTATCACTGATTTACTTGTTGGGAGATGTTGGAAAATTCATTTATTTACCTTCCCAAGCCCTATGGGAGTATAATTGCACCACTGTAGCATTGTTGTGAGGATTTAAATGAAATATAATAATAATGCATGTTTAATCCGTTCCCTCAATACAGTCATATACAGGGTGAAAGCAGTGAGTGGGTTCAAATTCCCCCACATTGTATAACTATAATCAGACTTGAAAACCAAATAGCATCCATAATGGCGTGCCATTGTCATCAAAGTGAATAGAGACCATGATGGTTATATTTAAAGCAGATGCTTTGCCTGGTTGGTAGCCATTTCAGTAAATATTAAGTGTCTCTTGTGTGTCTGGGGCTGTGCTAGGCTGTGGAGGTATAGAAATAAATAAGAAGCTTGGGTCTTTTTGTCACCTTTGCCTCTTTACAGTCCTTGCTCAGACAGCAGACAAAGTAACCCCTTTAAATCTCAAACCAGCTCAGAACCATCCAGTGGTTCCCTATTTCTCTCAGGTCAAAAGCCAAAGTCCTATTATGTCCTATTACTTTTTGGACTTTATTTTCTACTTTTATTCCTTTTGCTAACTCTATTTCAATCCCAGTTGCCTACAGTCGTCTTTGCACTTACTATTACTTATGCTTGGAATGTTTTCCTCAGGTATCAGTCTTTCCTTTGAAGACTTTCTCAAATGTTACCTTTCACCCTATATAAAATTGTGACTCCTCCTATGGGAGGAGTGCTGATCTTCTTCTAATGTATAAAACATTAATTACTATGTTATGTTTATTATTTATCTATATCCCCCACTAAAATGTGATCTCTACCAAAAAAAGAAAAAGGAAAAATGAATGGCGATAAAATCTGTGGTTATTGTTGGAACAGAAGCATGAGGCTGAGTGCTTTTGTGGCACAGGGAAGGGAGTATCTAGCTTCACACGGGAGTCTTGAAAAATGGGTGAATGTACATTGGTAAAGGTGTAGGAGTATGGGCAGAGTACAGTTGCAGAGCAGACAGGCATGGAAGAGCATGTCCCATGCAGAGAAGTGCTGGCAGTTTGGTTATGATGAATTGCCTGTAAGCTTTGTGTTCTTTTGTGACTTACCATCTGTAGGAGTTTTATTTTCAATGTGTTTAGTTTTTATATGTGCTAAAAACACACTGAAGATCTTTCGCTATTGTTTTGAAGAATCTCTCTTAGCTCCTCCCTTGGCATCATTTGTAAAGGGCTCAACCAAATTCTAAGGCACAAGGACTATACAGAACCAGCTGCATTTTGCAGGTACCGATTTAGGAGACATCAATTCTGCCAATTAAATGTGGTGGTTAGTGGATCTGTAGTGTGATTTATGCTGATGGCTGTGCAGTTGCTCCCATTCCAGCCGTGATTAAGCATTCATCCATGGGCAGACAAGAGAGAGGTGCTCTCAAAAAGAGGGATGGTTGGAAACATCAGAGACCCAAAGGAGCTCTTGAATGATGACAATAAAATGCTAAAGACCTTCTGATAAATGGTAGTCTGTGGTCTCTCAAGAGAGTATTGGCACAATATAAAAAGCAAGGCCCCTATAATTATTGCTCAACATTTGCTAAGTCCAAAGTATGTAAATTGCAACTCTGGCAGTGTTCTCGCTGTAACCTTGTGTCTCACATATGTGGTGGCACATTTCACATTTGCCTTTTGCAATTTAAAATCTGCAGTAAAGACTGCCACCTTTAAAAAAAAGTCAATGTGTTTCAAATGGGCTTTTTATCTAAAACTCCTATTCCCACAAGTACATTTTCTCCAGTAGGTGCTTTTTAAGTACTCCATTGCATAAAGTCTTTGTGGAATTTTTTTATTTTGGCTTTGTGTGTTTCTTGCCTGAATCTTAAGACCAAGAGTCATTCAGTTCTTTAGCTTTTTGTTCAAATACTTGGCATTTTTGAATTTTGGCTGCACGTCAACTGTCAAGGGTTGGAGGCCAATCTTCAAATCTACTTTATGGATTAAGTGTTCTCTTTTGTGTACTTTGGAAGAATGGTCGAGTCTAACCATGTACTTGGTTACAAGATGCTTTATCTCTATACTTCTCCCCTCCACACACCCCAGTCTTAAAAGTATAGAGGAACCTGAACTCACCAACTTTGGGTTTTAGTCTGTGCTTGTTTTAGTTTTTGTGAACAGTAATGCTACTTGGATTATATAGAAATTTCTCCCCAAATTGCCCTATTCTTCTTCCTCACAATTAGAAGAGAAGCCTTTAGCAAAGGAGACGCTGAGGCTTGCTGGGGAAGTGACACTTGCTTGAAGTGGTCCATCAAGTCAGGGGCAGGGTTCGGAGATGTGTGCTGGCTTCTGGCTTACAGTTAGAAGTGAGGGGAAAAAAGTCATTGTTAGGGACTCTACTAATCCACATAGCATTCATTAATTTAGAACGCAGAATGAAATGCAGACCAGCCTCCTCATTTCACAGATGAAGGGGAAAATCCCTTAAACTCAGAGAGGCCCAATTACTTGCCTAAAAGTACACAGCTGATTATTGGCAGAGTCTAAATGCCAGGTGAGTGTTTTATGTTTTAAAGATACCTTATAACCTTCCTAAAACCACCCAATGCTACCCTCTCCACTGTTTGGCATGCTTGTTTGCTTCAGTTTAATACTCCACACCTTTTCATCTGTATTACCAGATGTCACAAGTGGGATTCCTGATAAACAGCAGAGGTATCATTGTCTCTTTATATTTAACTTACCCAAAATATTGGCGGTATTACAACCATGATAATGTTTGGACAAGCAGTCCAGTGTTTAATCACTTGGACATATGTGATTATTTTTAATAGATTGTATAATATAATACTGTTAATCATAAATTACATTGAAAATTGATTGCAAATGTAGGTCAGCCTTGTTTAATCATTTGGTAGTAGCTGCCAGGAGCCTCAGTAGATAAGGAGTCTGATATGGAATCTGGCTGTGGGAATCTAGTGGGAAGTAATGTCTACTGAGAGAAAATGTGTTGTGGCAGCACATGTGCCTAACGTTGGTTTAAAACTTATTTTATGTTTTCCATGAGAGCTTTTATTGGAGCCATGGTTGAACCAGTCAGTGGTTGGTGATAAACCTAACCATGCCAACTGCAGCTACCCTATATCTTTATTTGAAAGTGAACTTTATGCTGACAGACATTTCTTTTACAATATTATTCCCAAGTGTGGTTTTAGCAGTATTCAAATAGCCTCAGGAAGATGTGTGATTATTCAAAAATCAGACGAATCTTTAAGATAGAAATTAGAAAAAGTGTGATGTCTCCAACAGAGGTTCCCACTGATGCAGTATGTGCCAAGACACCAATGGTAGTGTTCAGTCCATAACACTGGTTTTGGGGTTTTATAGTCTTGCTGTGTTGCCTGGGCTGTAGTGCAGTGGTGTCAACATAGCTCACTGCAACCTCCAAATCCTGGGCTCAAGCAATCCTCCTGCCTCAGCCTCCCGAGTATCTGAGACTACAGGTGTGCGCCACCACACCCGGATAACTTTTTCTATTTTTAGTAGAGACAGGGTTTTGCTCTTGCTCAGGCTGGTCTTGAACTCCTAAGCTCAAGTGATCCTCCTGCCTCGGCCTACCAGAGTGCTAGGATTGCAGGCGTGAGCTGCTGCGCCCAGCCTTAACGCTGGTTTTTATATTACGTATCTGGACAGTGCTGGTGGTCAGAACTCAGAAGGGTCTTTGTATCCGTGTGTGTACCAGGCTATGTCCACATATATAATGATCTTGTGTGTGTCTGGAATACAGTTTTTCAACTGTATGTAGATACTGTTGTGATTACTAAGATAATTCATTGACAAGCATTGGTGAATCCAGAGTAGAACTGGGGGATTATGTATTTTATTAATCAACATTTAATGAAAGCACAACTGTTCATGGAAGGATCCATGCCACATTTTTGCCATTATAAAAACACATTATACTTGAAAAATTTTGGAATTATTGATCAAAGTTAATTATTTTTGCCTTTCATAATAGTTTGGAATGATTTAATATCCTTGATAATAATCTCTCAGAGATTTTCCCCAATATCAGCAGCTGTCTTTGGCATTGCAAATATGGTTTTGGGCAACTCTAACGCATATTAAAAACATTTGTAAGTAATATACTATATGTCTTAGTCTGTTAAGGCTGCTATAACAAAATACTTTTGACTGGGTAATTTATAAGCAACAGAAATTTATGTCTCGCACGTCTGGAGGCTAGTAAATCCAAGATCAAGGCACCGGCAGATTCCGTGTTTGGGAGGGTCTGTTCCTCCTAGGTGGTGCCTTATTACTGCGTCGTCGTGGCAGAAGGGGCGGAAGGGAGCTCCCTGGAGCCTCTTATACAAGGGCACAAATCCCATTCAAGACAGTGGAGCCCTCAGGACTTCATCTCTTCCTAAAGGCCCCACCTCTTAATACTATCACATTGGATATTAGGTTCTCACATATGAATTGCAGGGGGATACCAACATTCAGGCCATAGCACTATGCAGTTGGTTCCTTTTAATTTTAAAGACCGAGAGCCTAAGAAGTTCAGCAATGTGGTTCATTTTGCCTGAGCCTATATATTCCTTTTCTGTTGCTGCTGTAATAAATCACCACAAACTTAGTGGCTACAATAACACAAATTTATTATTTTATATTTCTGATGGTCTTCAGAAGCCTGACATGGCTCTCACTGGGCTAAAATTAAGGTGTTGGCAGGGCTGCATTCCTTTTTGGAGGTTCTAGGGGAAGGTCCTTTTCCTTGTTTATTTGGGTTGTTGGTAAAATTCAGTTCCTTGTGGTTGTAGTTCTGAGATGCCCATTTCCTTGCTGGCTGTCAGCTGAGAGCCATTCCCAGCTGCTAGAGGCCACCCACATTCCTTGACACATGGTGCTCTTCCTCCCTCTTTAAAGCCAGCAGCAACGGGGTTGAATTCCTTTTCCTTTTGGAATCTCTCCTCCTTCGATCCCATCTCTCTGACCAGGAAAGGTTCTCAGCCTTAACACATTGACTGCCACACTAGAAAAAAATTTTTTTTTTCCTTGGGGCCATGGTATTTTACTACAAAAATAGAATAAAAACTTCGAAAACAAAATGATCCTTTCTAATTTAATGAAAAATTTGTTATTTTTTTATTGTTTTCTGTGCGTGAGTTATATGCAACTTGACAAATAGTTCTTGTGGCTTCCACATGTGAATTACATATGCTTCACGGGCCCCGGGCTCAAAACTAGCATGAGTTAAATACAACTCACATGGTAGTTAATGTGTTAAGAACTCGTGTGATTAGATCCAGCCCATCAGGTAGCACAGAGAACTCTCCCCATCTCAGGGCCCATACCCTTTATCATAAATTGCAGAGTCCTTTTGCAATGTAAGGTGGCATATTCACAGGTTCTAGAGGTTAGGATAGGATGTAGACATCTTTAGGGAGCCATTAGTCAGCCTGTTCATTACTTGACTTTAATTTTTTTTTTTTTTTTTTTTTTTTTTGAGACAGGGACTTGCTTTCTTGCCGGGACTAGAGTGCAGTGGTGTCCTCATAGCTCACTGCAACCTCAAACTCCTGGCCTCAAGCCATCCTCCTGCCTCAGCCTCCCGAGTAGCTGGGACTATAGCGTATGCCACCACGCCTGGCTAATTTTTCTATTTTTTGCATACATGAGGTCTCACTATGTTGCCAGGCTGGTCTCAAGTGATCTTCCCTACTCAGCCTCCCCAAAGTGCTAGGATTACAGGTGTGATCCACCACCCCTAGCTGACTTTAAAATTTGAAATGATGTTAATTTGCTTAGATTTCTGCCCTTGGGCTTGGAAAGCACGGCGTTATCATTAACCACATATGACATCAGTAGTGTCGCTCCTTTCAGTTTCTCATCTTAGTGTTTACTCAAAAAGGGCTGTTTAAAGAAACACAGTCATAGGTGTAAGATTATACTACCCTAGAGAACCACAACAATGCAGAGACTGGGTTTGGCTGTACAGAAGTGTTTGAGTTTGGGTGCTGGCAAATCTTATTTTGGGACGGGCCTTCTTCCTCCTGTAGAAGTTCAGCTCCACAATTAGCCTGTGATGCTGGCGCTTGATTTCGCCCAGCTTGGGGGGAGCTTGATAAGCAAATGGTCCTCTTCTGGCCAGTTGAAGAAATCTGGTAAGATGTGCTGAGTTAATGGTGAAAAGTAGAACTAGATAAGAACTTTCAGTTTAATGTGCAGGTAGAAACCCTTCCAGGCTCAAGTCTCCCTTAAGCTGACTTGAAGTTTCTCTCTTCTCCAGTGCCAAGAAAGCAGATGGGCTCTTGTCACTGCAGAATGAAGCTGTGTTAGTTAATATCTTAGGAACTAACTCTAGTTGAACATGTACTTTCTTTTTTGTTTTTTGAGACAGAGTCTTGCTCTGTTGCCCAGGCTAGAATGCAGTGGCATCAGCCTAGCTCACAGCAACCTCAAATTCCTGGGCCCAAGTGATCCTCCCACCTCAGCCTCCTGAGTAGCTGGGACTACAGGCGCGTACTACCACGCCCAGCTAATTTTTTTCTATTTTTAGTAGAGATGGGGTCTTGATTTTGTTCAGGCTGGTCTCGAACTCCTGAGCTCAAGTGATCCTTCCACCTCAGCTTCCCAGAGTGCTAGGATTACAAGCGTGAGCCACCGCACCCAGCCTGAACATGTACTTTATTGAGTGAGTGGTTACTAGATTATCTGGAAGGAAGTGATTGGGGAATTTTTTTGGATGGATTTAAGTCACACCATTGTCATAATAGACATAAAGATGCTGTTAATTTTTACACGTAATTTTTTAAAAATTGTACTATAGGCAATTAGAACAATTTGGGAAAATAACGTAAATGTTATGTAAATGTGAGTAAAACTGTACTTCTAGTACTGCAAAGTGATGAGAGTAAGCATACCCCTCTCTAATAATTACCTCAGCGATCTTATGCAACTTCCTCCACGCCAAGAGAATATAGCTTGGGAATTAGAAATTTAGTGTGTGATGGATAGAATGTAAATGAGTAGGGCTTGAAGTAAAGGTGCGCCTGACACGTCTGTGTTTGACTCCCTTGACTCAGCCATCCTTCGTAAAAGGCATGTTAAGGTTTAATTGTTTTTTTAAAAAATTATTATTATTATTAATTTAGAGATGGGGTCTCACTATGTTGCCCAGGCTGGTCTCGGACTCCTGGCCTCAAGAGATCCTCCCCCCTCGGCCTCCCAAAGTGCTGGGATTACAGGCGTGAGCCACCACACCCAGCCCATTTTAAGGTTTAGACCCTGGACTGCTTGGATGCAGTAGAGTATCATGCTTAAGAGAAAGCATGCTTTGGAGTGAGGTGATTTGGCTCTTTAGTTAACTAGCTGTATGCAACTTTGGCATTATGTCATTTTGCTAAGTTCCAAATGACGGTATTGTCTCTTGAAGAGGTTTATGAACATTGAGAGACTTTCAGAAGTTTCTTGTCAAATTCTTTGCACTGTGCCTGGCGTACAGGAGAGCTACCCAGATAGTGAGTGGTGAACATTTAAGTTTATAACCAGCCCCGGGTTACTTGGGACTGGATAAAGCAAATCCTGACTTTAAAAACCTTTAATCAGGCAATTACTTTGGAGTATAGAAAGGTTCAGGGAGATGCTGAACCTCTTTGAGAAATAAGAAGTGTTGTTATGGGAGTAGAATGCTGGGGGTAGGGGTACGAATTCATATTAGAGCAAGTCAGATAACCTGAGGAGAAAGAGCAGAATGTTGCTAAGGGCAGTGCTAATAGAATGGATTAATGTCCTCTTATTCATTTTGTTCCTCTCACCAGAATCATTGATAATATGTTTAAAAGTTGTTGGAAAGAGAACTCATATTTGGAATGTAATGTTGGTCATGTTTTCCATCTTTAAAACCTTCTACAGGCTGGGTGGGGTGGCTCATGCCTGTAATTCTAGCACTTTGGGAGGCCGAGGCGGGAGGGTCGCTTGAGGCCAGGAGTTGGAGGCTGCAGTAAGCTGTGATTGTGTCACTGCACTCCAGCCTGGGTGACAGAGTGAGACCCTGTCTCTAAAACAAAAACAAAAACAGAACACCTACTACAGAGGGTTTCTGGAGGATATGAGATGGTTAGAATATCCTAATTGCAGAAGTGTTGATGGCTCAATGCCCTTAATGTAATGAGAGAGAGAGAATTTTTTAAAAATCCATGCTGATAAATGTCAGACCCAGGTTGGTCTGGTCTTCTAAGTTGGGTGCAAAATGTACCAAGTGTCCAATGATGTAGACTAGTGTATGTAATAATAGGGAAGATTACTAAGAAAAATATTCTTCTCAGTAATATATTAATTTTTTTCAGTGTTTCATCAGCCTGAGTAGCCATACTTAATTAGCCCAGAAGCAGATGAAGGCTCATTTAGGCAAAAATAACTGGTGAGAATTTGCACAGAATGCTGATACCTAATTGATTTCAGCATAAGTGTAAAAATAATGCTCCCCTGTACTTCTTACTCCACATATAAGTAGCTCATGATGCTATCATTTGAAATGCATATGCTTACACTAGTATAATAATACTCTTTTTATTTAAGTTTTAGTGTGGTCCCCTATCCACTATGAAATCATATCTGCTCATTCAAAAAACTTTGGAAAATTCAGAAAAGCAAAATGAAAAAATAGAATTCCATCATAATCTTACCACTTATTGATTATGTGTTTTTATCATTCAGTGTGTATTTTTTCAGATTTTTTTCCTATGTATGTGTATATATGTGTGTACACACATGTATATATATCTTACTATTAATAAAATGGGATCATACATATACAAATACATATTCATATATATAATTTAAAAATTATGTATAATTTTAACATAAAAATCCTATGGATATCTTTCCTCATTGATAAATATATAGTTTTATGTTACCTTTCAAAATGTTTTAGAAATCCATCTTATATACCATAATTTATTTACCATTTGCCATTCAGTGGGCATTTACCTTCAGTAGTGCTAGTAAGTGTTTAACAACTGGCTGTCTGGGAACAAAAAGCCCAGACCTCTAGCGCTTGCTGATTTCCATGGAGTGAATATACCCACCATGGCCAATTGTAGGCTACGGATATGAAGTTCTTGAAAGTCAGTTGAATGTGGGAGCTGGGGAGAGGGTCTACTCTTGTGAGCCGTTATGAGCCAACTTCAGCACACTAGTGCTTAGGTTAAAATATTTAAATAGTTGGTTTTAAGAGAAGTATTGTTCAAATACAAGACAGATTCTACAGATGATAAGAGACCCTGTCAGCTTGGAAATGTGCCATTGGCCAGAATGTTTAATTGATAAGCTATGAGCTCTTTTCTTTTCACTGCTTTAAATTAGTTTTCCCAAAAGTAACCTCAGACTTAGATTTTCAAAGATAAACTTTTAAAACATCTCAGACCAATATGCTCCTTAAGAGTGGTTAATATATTTTCTCTGTGCTTTTGAAGATAAGTAATTATTCTTCCCTCTTCTTTACTTCATGGATATCTTACCTTAAGCCATTTGTGCAGATACGGTTGCTGGTTGAGGGCAGAGAGTACAGATCCTTCCTCTCTCAGGAATCATTTTTAAATACTCAGTATACATTTAATCTTCTATTTTTGAATGTTGTACAACATTTTTGAATGGATGACTTGGTGGCTGGGAACAGAAGAGATTAAGACAGAAAGAAACATGGCATTTTTCAGTAAGGAGAATATTTCTTATAAATTACTAAGAGGTTAAATTATTGATAGGCAAGAGAATAGCTGTGGCTTCTAGTGACATTGCCTTGCTGGATAAAAACCCCAACCTCTGAATGCTGCATTAGATGGGAAAGGTATTTAGGCAGCCAACTTCAGGAGGAAATGGAGGGCTATTGTGTCTGTTTCTTTGTTCATGAATTCATTAATGTTGGAAAGAGGTTGGATCAGCTGAAAGCGGAGGACAGATTTATTTTTGAGGATAACGACACTTACGCTGAACCCTTTTTACAACCTAGGTGGCTTGTGTATGCAGCTTTTTGAAGGTCTCCAGCACCATTCACATGTTTTGTAACAGTCATAGTTTGGGAATTAACTTAGAGCCCCTATAACCTGCTGGGGCCCTTGGTTTCTTCCACCTGTGCAGTAGTATACAGTCATTTACCTTGTGGGGCAAGGGCACGAATAAGACGTCTTTCTTCGGAACCTGTAAGTCACTCTCAGCGGCCTAGGAATTGGAAGGAAGGCCAGATGTGATGTGCAAACAAGTGCTACTATTTGTACATCTCTGGCAGTTAGTTGTACCTGTCCCCCAAGATCCCACAAGGGCTTAGGGAAAAGGCAGAGCAGGGATTCCCAAAATTATGCCAAGCTCCAAATTTGTAGGGACATTGGGTAGGCAAGGGTGGCTTGGCCAAATACCTTTTAATCCTCTTTTAATTAAAAAAAGTTAATTCTTAAAATTTTCCTAAGGAAAAAATTGGTTTGATAATAATAATCTGTAACTTTATTGATTCCTTTGTGCTGGGCATTGTGCTAAGCACTTTATGTTTAATTCTAACAACAACTCCAGGAAGTAGATTTAAAAGTGTCTCCATTTTACCAGTGAAGACATGAAGGCAAAGTTTAAATAATTTATCCAATGTCCCATCATCTGTGTAAGTGACAAAACCAAAATTCATACCCAGTTTCTTAAATTCTAGAGCCCAGCAATGTGTACTACTGCCTCTTATGTGGTGCAGTTAGGGAAGGAGGCATGTGTCCATCATTAAAAATGGCAAGCTTCACAAAGCATCCTCAGTGCCAAGGTCAGTTCTGGCACATAGTACAGGCTCAGTAAATATCCATTATTTTTAAAAAGTAGATTGCTTTGGGTAGGGTTTTTCTCATTTTTGTTGCATTCCCATAAAAATAGAGATTATATACAAAAGCTGTCACTGCTGCAGGAGAAACCACCTGGAGGCATAACAGCAGTGACAGAGAAAGAGAATGAAAGATGCTGTTGACAGCGGTGTGTGCGTTGTGTGCAGTAGAAGCAGGCTGGGGAAGGCTCTGTGGAGCTTTACGCGGCACTCCACGTTGCTCCCACTAGCCTCGGACTAGTGGAGTCAGTAAGAAAGGTTCTCTCCTTCATTTAACAAATATTTATTGAGCCCCTACTATGTATTAGAAACTGTGCTGGGCACTGGGGATACAACAGGGAACAAGATAGCTAAGATCCCTGCATTTGAGGAACCTCTTTTCCTTTTTCTCTGGAAAACATAATGGAACATAGGAAGGTAGGCAGAATAATGTAATACACCCCCATAGTGCCATCATCCACTCCCCAAAAACTCTCCTTCATTCTGCCCAGCCTACTCCATCCTTCCTGTTTTATTTTGAAATAATTCCTAGATGCCGTATCACTTTATATACTTATTTCAGTGCGTACTTCCAAGAGAGGGGGATTTTTAAAAAATAGGTCATTAATAAAATTTGAAGTTAGAACATTTAACTGTAATACCTTAGTCATCAAATTATCCAGTCAGTGTTCAAATAACTAATTGCCAAACGTCATGAAATATTTTTTTTGCTCTTTGTTTGAAGAAGGATATGAATAAGGCTCACACTTTGCTTTGGGTTGGTCTTTTATGTTTCTTCTTATCTGTTAAATTCCTTCTCCATTTCCCTTCCTTTTCCTTCCCTCCCCTCCCCCTTCCTCCCCTCTCCTGGCAATTTATTTTTGAAGAAACTAGGTAGTTTGCCCTGTAGTTTCACCGTCCATCTTGGGTGTTAGTTTACATGTTCTGCTCTCTGTGCTTCCTTTAGGTTGGTAGGTGGGTGGAGGCCCTTGATAGCTTCCTTCTTTGTATGAATGAAAAAAGGCATGATTTGGTCAGGTCAAGAGGGTCACCTTGAAGTGTAGGAAAGAAGTTCTGAAAGAGCATATTTGTCTCAGGGTTTACTAGCTTATCTAATGCATCGTTCCCCAGGGTTCCCCTGCGTTTTAGGGTTTAGTTGCCTCAGCATCACTACCATGTCATTCTTTGTCCTCTGTTGTGTCTTAGCTGCTTGTCTTAAATTTTGCCCCCATCTGAATATGTTAAGTCACAGGGGACCCAAGGGACCCAAGAAAGCCCTTTGCCCAAGTAAATTGTTGATTGACTGGATTGAGATTCTGTTGCTTCCTTTGGTTTGGCTTTTGCTGTAGGTTTTAAGTCATTTTCATTCACGTAGTGATACCTGTTTGTGCTTCATGCTGGTAGATAAGAGTCAGGCCTTTTTGCTTTTGTAACATCTTTGACCTCCAAATAGTTTGGATTGATAAAAATCTTTAGTGGTTTACTGGGTAAGAAAGAGCATTTGCGAATGAAGAGCCAAGGAAAACACCCAGGTGTTATGGTTGTGTTGCAATTTATTCACTTTCTCATTCGGCAAACACTTGTGGACTTCCAGGAGCCAGACATGGAGCAGACAGTGGGGAGTGGTACTGACATGGACATTGTCTATATGGAGCTTATAGTGTGTGTGGGGCACCAGTCATGTAAACAAACACACTATGGCCAAAGTCCAGGAGCCTTCAGGGCCTGAAACAGTGCAGTGTAATGATCCATTCCTGGGGAGTCCAGAGAAGGTCTTAGGACCCACAGGGATTCCGCTTTATATTTTGAGAACTGCTGGTTTAGATCACTCTGTTTCCTTGAGTTCTGCAATGCTGTGATTCTAGGATTGTAATGCAAAGGCTTTGTCTACTTCAATTCAATGTGTAGATCGGGAGTTTGTAACCAGCACCTACTTCCCTGCCTTCTAGCAAGAGCCTCCTAGATTAACTTTGAACCACCACCTTTCCCTTCCTCTGCTGATTTGATTGATTCCTATCTCCTGGGGTAGGCATGTGGCCAGGATTGGGCAAACAGAATAAATTAGAGCTCTTGCTGTGAGTTTTGCTGCTGCGGCGGGGAAAGGGTCCCCTCTCCTTTCCTTTGGACTTGAATCTGGGATGGTGTTGGCCTGGAGCAGTTGACCGCTGTGATACTTCCACAGGAACCCTGAGATTGATGCCCACAGAGATGTAAGAGACTGTCTTGATGATGCACATCATACTCCTGACTCAAATTGTGTCTCAAGTCATTTTATTTACCTAAGACAATAGAGTTCCTGGTGATGTGGATGACTTGAGTTAGTTTGGCTTAGATTTCCTATTTCTTGGAACTTAAAGAATCCTAGCTGATCTAGATACTTTTGGGGGCTCATGAATAGGCTTCAGAAATTGCTTTCAAGATTTTGTGATTCTAGGGAGTCATGACCCGATAGGTTTGTGGCCCCAAAACGTTAAGGATCCCTCATGTAGATGTTTCTAAATTAGAGTGGAAGCAGCACTCCTTGACTTAAACAAAAGAGATCACTACCCCTTGTCTACATCAGTCCTTGACATGGAGGATGATGCTACTGATGTGACTGGAGACCGGGTATGATCCCCACAGACTGGCTGTGAACAGTGACAAATCTTGGATAAATCTCAAATGATAATGAGCAAGCTTGTAAAACTGTTCCCTCCTGTGACAGGATCACCAAGGGCGCATCTCTGAGGATCTCCCAGAAAATGGAAATTTCATGCAGTGCGAGCTAAAGGCAGAAAAAAAATTGCCACTGTAAATAATACTACCTTCAAATGTGGTGATTTTTTTTTTCACTTTGAAATACTTGCTTGTGCAGCAGTAAAGATTTGTGTCTGTTTAAGCGCTGATTGTCAGATATTCTAGTAAATCTGTATAAAGATCTGATTAATAAATTGCTGGGACGATGCCCAGAGTGGTCCAGTGGGATGACTCTTGAGATGTATGCCCATGCCAGTGCAGTGTATTTGCTTAATGTACACATATATAATTCTGCTCAACAGTTTCTAAATGGATAAGCTCTGTTGGCCTAAGCAGCCTTTATTCCCCAACCTTGCTTTTTATTGTACTAATGATGGGGTGGATTCAGCATTAAGATGATGCAATCAACTTTGTAAAGAAATGAGTTAAGTTGGTTCGGAGGAAGATCTCTCTACCTCTAACTCTGTCCTGCTGCTGTGCAATTGTGTCCATGGATCACTAGGAAGACCAATGTGTGGGTGGAGGGAAGGAGGGTACAGGGCATAAAATTTAGGACAAGTGGATTCAGTGACTGTAGAACAGTTCAAATCCCATATCCTATTGCTGGCAGAGCATCTACATTGTTAATAAAGCATGATAGAAATATAAATTTTGCTGAAGGAACAGATAAATGGATATGTTTTCCAGTAAAATTGAAGTTGAGTCAACATTGTTGATCTTGGATTGAACCATGATAAACTACGTTCCAGGAGGTAGTCTTGTGAGTAGTCTTCGGCATTCTGGCTTCCTTCACACTCCAATCTCCTCTTTCCAAGGCTGCCATAACAATTGTCCTATACTCAAATGCGGTGCTCCAGTGCTGTCAGGATGAAAGTTGACACTCCTTAATAAGATGTATGAGTCCTTCAGTGATTACCTCCTGCTTGTTCTCTGGCCTCCTCTTGAACCCCTTCCTCTCCCCTTGAGCTTACTAAACACTGGCTCTCCCTTCATACAGTTTCTTGCCCCCTGCTGAGCTATCGTACATGTCATTTCTCGGGCCAGCAATGCTCTTAACGTTCCTTGGCCCCTCTGCAGCTTCTGTAGCTAACTGGGATCTACTGTTTGGGCCATATCTTCTAGGAAGCCTTGCCTCACTGCCACGTCTGGGCTGGACACTCTTCTGTTTGTTCTGTCTGCGCCCTGTACTTACTCCAGCCCTTATTCCCCCCTAAATCTAGATATTGTTCCATCAGGCTAGAAAACTTACCATGTTTATTATCAGATCTCCTGCACCTGCTGTGATGCTTGGCAAGTGAAGCCTCAGTAAACATTTGTTGAGTTAAATGTTGAATTAAATTGAGGTGGATATGCAAACTAACTACGAAATAGTGCAGTGAACGCTTGGTAGGATAATGTATGTGATAACTCATGGAGGACTAATTAACCAACATTTTCTAGACTGGGACAGTGTTTGAATAATATGGAACATTGTGGGTTTTTTGTTTTGTTTTTTAAAGACTACAGGTTTTTAAAAAATTCTATTTAAAAAAGGAAAGTCGAAGAGAGACACTCATAATTTCACTTAGTTGTTCTTTAAATGCAGTTAATGTATTATGTCTTCTGGCTTTTAGAATGCAACTAGAAAGGAACAATTAAGAGATACCATGGTCTCTTGTATTAGAATTGACTTTTAAGCCATTATCATTGCCTAAATTTCTTTTAGGATTTGCTTTTCTTTTTTATTAGACCATTGTGTTTTGTTCTATTACATTTGCAATGTCATTAGCTTAAAAACACAGGCAAGCTCTTCATTACTGTCATAAAAATGATATTTACCAAGGCCAGAGCAGTAGTTATTACTTAGATGATATAGAGCAGAATAGGAATGGTCCAAAAGAGTTGTCCTCAAAGCAACTGATGAATTGTGCACATTTGACACATTTTCAGTGTCATTAATCACTCTTCATCTCTCTTTTCTGACACTACTCAGTTGTTAATCTGGCCACATTTTGGAAAATGAGAGGAAGTGCCAAATGTATAACTGGGTTAAGAAGTATATTAGTATGTTTTTTGCTTTTTATCTCCAGACAATTTAATTTACCAGATAAAGCTCTTGTTTTCTTTTTGGTCAGTACCAGCCCCAGGTTTTAGCATTACTGCATTGTAAAGGTAAACTCAGAGCCATAGACAATGTTTTCTTTTTGCAAGCTCCATTCAGAATATAATAAATCATTTTTAACTGTGGAGGCATTCACACTTAAAATTAGCTGAGTATAATTGACTGCAAAGTATCTCTAGATTAAATTAAATTCAGATATAAATATGACAACATCTGAGATGCAAAAATTCAAATAATGTGAGGCTTTTAAAAAAGCATATTTTATGGCAGAATTTAGAGGAATATGCACATCTTCAGAATTACTATAGTCCACTGACATGTGTCATGTTATAGTTCAAATTAAGGAATGTAGGCCGGGCACGGTGGCTTAGGCCTGTAATCCTAGCACTTTGGGAGGCCAAGGCGGGAGGATTGCTTGAGCCAGGAGTCTGAGACCAGCCTGAGCAAGATCGAGACCCCATCTCTACAAAAAATAAAAAAATTAGCCGGCTGTGGTAATGGGTGCCTGCAGTCCCAGCTACTCAGGAGGCTGAGGCAGGAGGATCGCTTGAGCCCAGGAGTTTGAGGTTGCAGTGAGCTATGATGATGCCACTGCACTCTAGCCCAGGTGACAGAGTGAAACCCTGTCTCAAAAAAAAAAAAAAAAAAAAATTAAGGAATGTGTAATGTCTTGGCACACAGACATATTATATACCTAAGAATTTAAAAAATTATTATTGAAATGAAAGTAAGATTGTATTAGTAATTTTTATAGACTGTAACTTATGTCTAGGCTCTTATATTCTTTATATATGATTAGCTAAAATATGTGAGATAATGGATAAATACTCTATTATTGCTCTATCATTAAATTATTAATTAATCCATTGCCAATGTGAAGATGGAATAAAATGTGTTTTTCACTGACAATAAAAGTAAAACTTGACACAATATCTCACATCCCTAAATTCTCTTCACTTCTCTGCATTATTGTGATGGCAGGGTATTTATGATAGCCGCAGCTAGTTATTGGTTCTTGCATTATAGCAAACAAATTAAGAAGGAGCCTGAAGAGCTGTGCCCTTAAAGCATATTTGGCAGAAGGTATGTGACATATTTTCAATGGCATTGATCACTTTTCCCCCTCTATTAGCTACTCAGAGCATCTGCATTGTTAACGAAGCTCCATTTTGGACCATCAGATAATTGATATGAACCCTAAGAGCTCATCTACTTTGCCTCTTTGTTTACAGTCAGCATATCACTTAACACATTTCAGACCTATAAAGCTGAGGCTCCTGGATGCATCTCTAGAGCTGTGCTGTCCCATACGATAATCACCACTATCCCCATGTGGCTATTTAAATTTAAAATAATTGAAATGAAATCAAATTTAACATTCAGTTTCTTAGTCACACTAGCCTTTGTGACCATCAGCTACCACATTGGACAGCGCAGATTACAGACCGTTTTCATCACTGAAGGTATTTTTTGAATATCGCTGTTCTAGAGATTTCCAAAACTTCATTTGTTAACTTAGTGTCCTCGATTAACGTTTAAGTTCTACCCCAAATCCTTCCAGATGGTGGTTTCTAGCCTCCACTCTACATTAAAGTCACCTGGGGAGTGTTTGAAAATTCTAGTGTTCAAGCCGATTAGAATCAAAAAGAATTGGCAGGGGGTGGGGCCTTGGCTTCTCTGTTTAAAAACATTCCCTCAGTGATTCCAACCAGCTGCCAACATTTACAACCACCACTATAGACAATAACACTTTATTTTTTAATATTCAAATCGGTGTCTCCTGAACTTGGGACCCCTCACTTTATCCTTTGAATCTTGATGAGAAAGAGGCAGAAGGGTATAGTGTTAGAGCTGAGCTTTGGGAGTCAGTTCTGCTTCTTACTAGCTGAGTAACTTTTGGTCAGTTACTTAACCAGGCTAAGCTTTTGTTACTTCATGTGTAAAATGTGAGTAATAGTACCTGCGTTGAAACATGTGAGGATTAATGAAGATAAAGTATATAAAACACTGGTGACAATCCTTGGCACATGAGCCCTTAATAAAAATATATTTTATAATAGTTAAGATATGTTATATAACAAATAAAATATAAAATAAAATTCTTGCTAAGATAATACAACATGATTTGTCTTAATGGATTTTGCTCTCCCTGTCAGGCAACTTTTAAACATTTTCCTTAATATGTCCTACGGCAAATCAAGGTGGTAATTTAGGCACCCTTGTCAAATGAATGGGGAAATATTTTGGGGCTGGAAGGCATCTATAGAGTCTGCTGTATCTGCCAGAGGTTACTTGCTCTGCTTTCTTGGTTAACACTTTGAAACAGCTCAGTCAGAATGAATTCAACACATTGACTGCCACATTAGAAAAAACATTTTTTTCCCCTGGGGCCACGGTGTTTTATTAAAACAAAATGATCCTTTGTAATTTGTTATTTTTTATTGTTTTCTGTGCGTGAGTTATATGCAACACAAGCCACGTTTTTAGAATTAAATTGTCAATGTTAATTGTAACAATAAGAACATCAACAAGATTTTCATGAACCAACTGCAGGGTTTTGCTTCACGAGGCCCCAGGCTCACAACTAGCCTGAGTTAAATACAACTCACCTGGCAGTCAATGTGTTAAATGCCCTTAGCAGGTGTTTTCTCTTGAGACCAGGGCTGGTAGTACCTTCATTCTTTAAAGCAGTCAGCAACCAGTTGTGGCCTCAGCCTGGATTAGGACGGATCATTATTTCATTCCCAGACCATGGGGGCCAGAATTGTCAGACTTTTTTAGGAGAGCACCTCCTTTCCAGTTCCTAGAATCATTGAGACTTCCATGAGATTGGAAGGACAGGTGGGGAGGTGGAAGCAGATATGAATGCTGCTGGCTCCTGGAGCCCTGTACAGAAGGGACTGTCATGGCTGCAGTTGCCTGGGAACTATACAGGTAGGCCCTAGAAATTCATTATTCTTTGGATCTGTGGACTGCATCTCCCAAGTGGATGATCTTGCAGCTTTCCCAGATCAAAACTAAAATGCAGTTAAATTTTATGAGCTTCATCTATCCTTTTCCTCTTTGTAGACATTAGAATTTTCTTTCAAAAGGTATGTTTTCATAAGCTGCCCATTAAAATGCCAAGACTCTTAGCAACTGGTTATATAAATGAACCATTTTATGTCTGTGTTTTAAAATGATCAAACCACTATTTGAAATGAAACCTGAATTATTGTCATTTCTCAGAGACATAAAAACACGACATCCATATTTTTCTCCATAAAAGGCTTCTGTAACATTCTGTGATGCTCCACGTGTTCTTTGATTAGTTCTCTGGTTGTGGGGAAAGGTGACCGGTTGCGGTTGTTGGTGAGGATGTGCAGTTGCTTAAGAAATGGAGTGCTTGCTTCCTTAGTGAAAAACAAAAAACTCAGATTGCACAGTTCAAAGACTGGAGTCCTTTGGGCAAGAGAAATAATTTTTGACTCTATAAAGGACTTTCATGGGTGCCTTCCAGGAGGTCTGAGCTGATGATGGTTTCAAGTGCTATATGAATGAGAGGTGAGAGATAAATACCGGTAAATGTGAGATTCTAAGCTTTAGGTTGATATATATCAAAAGAACTTCTATTATGGAGTATCGTGTACCCATCGGTGAGGCAAACACTCACCAATGTGTCATCTCAATTAATTTTTACCAGCACCTTAAGAGTGAGATTTTTATCCTTATTGCCTGATGCAGATGAATATAAAAGAAGGGTACGCTATTGTTAAGAATTTATTGGAGATGAAAATTCTGGAGTCTGGCAGGAAAATCTGTACCATTAACTGGTTGGTACTAAAGACCCGTCCTCCCCTGAAGCCTGTTACATACTGGGGAGATATCTACTCTTTTTAGTCTGTATATATTTTTATATAACATGATTTATAACAGCTGCATAATAGCCCTTGGTATCCAATCATTTTGTGTTTCTCAAGCAGTAGAACCATTTCATTACACATAATTTTAGGAGGATAGCTTATATATAATTCAGGTTCAGTCTGACATGAATGGGGAAGGGACCCACACACTGGAATTCTTTGGTTACTCCTGCTGGTTACCTTTAGATATATCCCAGCAACTCCTTGAGTTTTTCAGAACAAAGTTTAAAGAGCCCTGAACTTAATTATATGTGCTGTATTTCAGGGAACCACTGCACTATTGTGGTGCCTTTAGATTGGTGCCATTTTCTCCCTATCATAAATACCACTTTATGATCTTCATCGTTCTGAACATCTGTGTTTCTCATTATTCCTGTAGGATAAATTTCTAGAGGTGGAATGGCTGGGTCAAAGAGGATGCATATTTTAAAGACATGCACATTGCCAAAACTCTCTCCAAAAAAGTTGCAGCAACTTTCCCACCCACCCATCAACTCTCACACTGCTTTTTTTCTATATTCCCACCATCACTATGTGGGATATATTTTTTCCTAAAAGCTGTGAATTTGATAGGACCCAAATAGAATCTCACTCTGTCCATTTGATTTGTTTGATTGTTAGTGGTCATTTTTTTTTCATAAATCTCACAACCTTCCTGTTCCCTTGTTTTCCTTCTTTTGCCCCAAATTCCCTTCCATCAGCTTTTCCTTGAGGGTGGTTATGCCATGCTGTAGGATTTCTTGGAGCAGCCAGGTGAGCAGTGAACGATAAGAGGAGCCTCAGATGTTACAGGTCTCACCCAGCCCATGCTAGATCCATGAGCAAGCTGGAGGTAATGGAGATGTGAGGCTTGGTGGAAAAAAGAGGATAGTTTTGGAGGGCAGTTCCATTATACATGCAAATGCCACACTGACCTTTCCTGGATTCTTTCAGAAGAATGAAGATGCTTTCATTTCCTTGAATGCCGTTGTGACTAAGTATTGCTCCTCTTTCATAAATAAATTGACTTATTTTGTGTTAAAGGTGTAAGCCAATTTTAACTAGTCTGTGTCTATCATTAATTTTATGTGGTCTAGCATTTCTTTGGAATGTATTAATAGAATGCCAAGTGTCATTGTTAATTCTTATAACTCCGATAATTTTATTCAATCCTTGCTCAGAGAAGATGTTCTTATGGACTTAAGGTCGCAACAATGTGTGCCCTACCACACCAGCCCTGTCGGGGATCACTGGGTTAGGAGCAGGTAAATGATAACAACAATTAACATTTTTAGAACAGTCACTTCATGCCAGCTTTTATCTTGCATCTGTACTGAGTCAGGAGTGTGGTAAGAATAGCCAGCTTGGTGGCAAACTATTCTTCTCGCCTTAACATTTAAGAAAATTATTTATCATGTGTCTAGTGTCTAGGAGTTTGCACAAAAAGAAATAGTTTTGTGTTATAGCCGTGTGTGTCCGTGCATGTGTATATAAGTATACAAAAGACTTTCAGATTCTCAGGAAATTAGAATATACATATTATATTATAATCAGTGAACCAGCTGGCAATGACTAGCTTAAGTCAAAGAAGAAAAGGGTGGATTCTTTATAATAAAGATACAGGGTTAGCTCATGCCACTCAGGGGTGGGAATGTGCTGGTATTTGAAAATGGCGTGGAATCTGGCTCTGGAAGATTATCAGGACTTCATATCTCCATCTTGGCTCTGCTTTTTTGTTTTTGCTACATTCTCTCTTTCTGTGCAGCCCAGCTTTCAAGTGGAAGAAAACATGAATAACCCTTTGCTCCTTCTACAGTTCCAGCCACCCACAGAGAATGACTAGCTGGCTCTCAGTCGTAGCTGCACATTCCCTGGAAAGAGACTCTGCTTTGCCAAGCTTGGGTCAGGTGACAGCTCTTGGCCAGTGAGTAGAGCCTGGGTCCCCAGTCCAAATATGGCTGCCTGGGGCTCCCCGTGGAGATCTGGTGGGAAGCCTCCCAAGCACAGGGTTGGCTTCTGGGCTTGGCAGACAATCCAAAAGATGTCTAATAGAATAAGAAAAAAGCAACCCAAGTTTTAGACACTAATCTCCTAGCCTCTTACCAGGAAATGTTAGTGAATGTAGTCTTCATTAATTGTCCATGTCGGTAGGGGCTGAAAGACAAGACTGTGGGAAACCATTACCACACCAATAGACACTCTTCAAATGTTGAAGAGCCAAGTTGCGAAGATTATTCTATGAAATTGCCTAAGGAAAAATAATGGAGCCTGTGTGGTAACATTTTGCTTTCCTATATACATGCTTTGATATTGTTGAACAATTTCTACATTTAGTTTCCGGGACCTAAAATTTGATACCCCACTGAGAAGAAAAGCTTGCTTTCCTTTGTCCACATGCAGCCATTCATTTGATAATTTATCAACCCCCTGTTTAAAACTAGTGGCTTAATTATCCCAACAAATATGTGTTAAGTGCCTACTATGTGCCATATACTTGCAAGGTAATGAAGATACTGCCTGGAGTCCTCCTGAAACATATAGTCTCATGGAGGACTCATAACAAAACAAACACAATTACAAGGTGTAGGTGCCATGAAGGACATAAATAGGTTGCTGGAGTTGAGAGTCAGTGGACCTGGGGAGGGAGTCTACGCCTTGCTGTATGTGGAGGTTGGGCTTTCCTTTCTTGGCTGATTGCAGAAATGTAAGAGCTCCAACAGAGGCTGCCATCCTCTTCCCCGGAGACAGACTGTCTAACATCAGTGATAGAGGTGAAACCTTTAGTGGATCCTCGGAAATTAGAGAAGGAAAATACCATCAATTCATTCTATTCTCTCCAGGGAGCCAAGTTGGAGCTCGTTTTCCATTTGTTGTGGTGGTTACTAGTTTCTTGTCTGGAGCAGTTTCTGACTTGTGTTCCTAATCAACACTGTAATGGAATTACTCATGTTTCATTTAACAGTCTGTCTGGAAATAACCCTTTGGAAGTCCTGAATTGCTTTTCTGGGTAGAGGCATTACTGCCATACTAATTGGCCTTTTTAAGGTATTGGGGAAGAAAGTTAACCTTCTGCTCCCAAAAGTTGCCACAGTATCTAAAGTCCACTTTTGGACATGCCTTGCACGAGTTAAAATGGCTTTACCTAATATGTGGCATTATAGGCAAGCATGATGTTGGTAGTACCTTTTGATGAATAAATTTCTGTACTGGCTCATGTTTTTGCCATATTGAAATCATAAGACACTTGAGATACTGAAATGAGGGAAAATGATAGAGAAGGGTGAGAGAGAGGGAGGGAGGGATTGATTGAGGATGTGTACGCAGGAGCAGAGGAAGGGAGCGTAGGTGGGTTTTGAAGACTGAGAGCTCTTCTAGGAAGAGGAACTGTGCAATATTCACTCTGATATGCACATGACAAAACTGAACTGAATTCCCAGTGTCTCTGTTTTATCTGCGTAACATCCCCCTCCCCTGGCTTCAGGGCTCCAGTGCTGGGCGTGTGACTAGGCCAGCAAATGTGAGTGTCCCATCCTCAGTTTGAGTTGGCTTTTTTCCTATCACAGCTGAAAGTGTTTTGGTTGTTCAGGATTTCTGCAGGATGGTGGGACTGAACGGAAAATATTTCGGAAAGACTCATAATTGAAGTTGTTCTTTCCCACCCCATTGACGTCTCTTCTCTGTCACCTTTATTGCCTTGAATCATCTGACTTGCACAAGCTGTATTTTTTTTCCATATTGCAAGGGAACTTAAAATGGATGACATCTGAGAATTGAATTTCTGTGATTCTGGTAAAGGTTTACATGAAACTCTCTCACCTACTTATTCAACCTCCCCTTGGAAATGGTGACAGTTGTTACTTCGTCCTAACGGCCTTAAATTTATCTTCTACCTTTGACCTGCCAAAGCGTCCGGAAACAAGCTCAGGGTCCCAGTGTGGTCAATTATCCCAGCTATTAGAGCATATCATCACTGTCTGTAATGGGAATGCTGTGTGAAACCTCAAACAGTATTTTTACACTGCTCTGGGGTATGTATGTGTAGCATAGTATTTCAGTGTAAATACATTTCTTAATAACCTGCCTGTGGACTCCATGGACCATAATCGTGGGCTCAGTTCTACTTTGCAATTCCCAATATCCAAATATTTCTCTCAGATTAAATGTCTTTACTTTAGATTATTCCCACCCTGAGTATTGCTCTTATTTTCCCAGCATAAATCTCCCCTTATTTCCTTTCCTATTTAGATTATCCATGAGACACGTCATTGCTGTACCTCAGATGTCCCAGAGGAGCTTCAGCTGTGGAGTTAATTAATGTTCTTGTAAGAAAATAATGCATTTTTAAAAATCTGGTTCCACTTAAAATGAGATTATAAAAAGCTGAGACCTATACAGATCTTGAGTGAGTCCAGAGCATGTCATCTTAAGTGACAGGAGAGCAGAATGGTCCCAAGTTTGTGAGGTAGATGGAGCGTGAGGCTGGCGTTCTCTTGGTCTTAGGACGGTCTCACCATACAGTGGGTCCCAAGGGTATGTGAGTTGTGTCAGTTACTGCTGATAGCATAGTGGCTGTTTACGTTATTATTGTCCCTTGACCTATAAAATCATTGTACTCTAAGCAGTTGCGGCTCAGCAGTCAGACCAGTCTCATTTTAAATCTTGGCTCCATCAGGAAGATCAGCTGTGTGATCTTGAGTCATTTATTCAGTCTGTCTGCACTCAGTTTTCTTATCTGTAATGTGGGGGTACTGGTATCTGTCTTGAGAGGTTGCTCTGAGGATTTTCAAGGTTGTATGTAAAGCATATATTTATAGGAACCACACAAGAGTTCCCAGTCCAGTGGTAGCCTGCTTCAACCACTACCAGACATTATCTGTTATGTCCTTTAGCCACTGTGTTCTACATTTACCCTGTTTGGAATAAACTGGTGCTGGGTTCACAGAGCACTCACATAATTCCCTATGTGGGAGAGATGGCAGTATATATAGCATGTTGGTTAAAATTACAAACTTATAAATTAGGCCTAGTTGTGAATCCCTGATCGGCTTCTGCTATGGTCTGAATGTGTCCTCCCCCACAAAAAATATTGTGTTGAAACTTAATGGCCAATGTGATAGTATGAAGAGGTTGGGACTTGAGGTGGTGATTAAGCCGTGAGGACGGAGCTCTCATGAATGGAATTAGTACCCTTATAAACAGAGGTCAAAGGGAGCGCCCTGGTCCCTTTTTGCCTTTTCTCCATGTGAGGATGCAGCAAGAAGGCACCATGTGGGAAGCAGAGATCAAGCTCTTACCAGACACTGAATCTGCCAGTGCCTTGATCTTGAACTTCCAGCCTTTAGAACTGTGAGAAATAAATTTCTATTATTTGTAAATTACCTGGTCTAAGATATTTTGTTATACAGCGGGAATGAACTTAGCCTCTTGCTAACTGACCTTAAATAGGGCATTTAACACTCCTGAGCCTCAGTTTACCTATAAAATGTAGAAAATTATAGTACCTATCTTGTGGGGTGGTTTTACAGAATGAAGTGTACATAAAGTACTCAGATAACGTCTGATGTAGAATACTGAATAGGTGGATTTTTTTTAATTATTTTATTGCTATTGTTATCATGATCTGTATTGTCAATATAAATCAATTGTTTTCAACCGAGGGCTATTGTACCCATGCCTCCCTTCCCCTGCCAAGGGGATATTGGGAATGTCTGGGACATTTTTGGTTGTCATAACCTGGGGGTGTGCTATTGGCATCTAGTGGGCAGAAGCCAGGGATGCTGTTAAATATCCTACATTGCACAGGACAGCCCATAAATAAAAATGATCTGGTTTCAAGTGTCAATAGTGTCAAGGTTGAGAAACCCTGATACAAATAAATCGTCCACCTTATCAGTGATGCCATCTCTCCTCCCCCTAGGTGTTCTGATGTCACTATGTTCCTTTTACTAAGCCGTCTAAGAAATGCTCTGCTTTGCAAAATGATGAATTCTTTAAAATGTTCTGCCTTTCTTATTGGTGTCCTGTGCCAAGCAGAGTTTGTGCCAAGCTGTATGGAGGAGGTAATAGTGTGATACTTTCCTGGACTTCTACATCAATAAGACAAATGTTTGCTTTTCAAACTTCTTGAATGTTATAAATGGGACCTGAATATTCTTAGAATTGTCCCAGGAGAGATGGAGAGTGGACTTCGATTTCTCAGTTTGTGCTAGATTCTTGTTAATCTATCATTACTATTGTAAAGGGTTAAGTAGTCTTTATGGACATTAGTTATAATTTTTATTGAAGCACTTGTGTTCCTGTGTAAAAGAAGGTTGTGAAGTATTTCGTCATATGCAAAATCCAGTTAACAAATTATTTTTCCTGCTGACATTCTCAAAATGATAGATTGAACAAGATTTCATTAAGATTTCATTTTAAGATGAGAATTTGGGGGGGCATCATGTTGCCTCTAAATATTTCTTTAGTGTAGCTTTTATTTATAGTCAATAAGTATGTAAAGAAAAATTATTTAAGCACTAGATTATAAGTGTTGGCTCTAATTTTTAAAAAATCAGTTTATTTAGCTGTTGTCTTACTCAAAACCACTTTTGCTTTGTAAGTAGCAGAAAACAAGGAAACAAAAAGTGGGCAAAGGTATTATTAAAAGGAGGTGATATTGAAGGAGTACGTTGGGGGTGGTGGAAATGTCTTTTTTTTTTTTTTTTTTTCCCCTTGAGACAGGGTCTCGCTCTGTTGCCCAGGCTGGGGTGCAGTGGTGCACTCATAGCTCACTGCAGCCTCTGTACTTTTTCCTGAGTTTCTGTGGATATTCCTTACCATCACAAGAATGGATATTCTGTTGGAAACATTAGATTCATTATGGTGGCCCAGAAAAGCTTTTACAAGGGATTGTTCTTAATCTCTCATTTTCATAAACATCTAAAATATAAACCAGTGGTGCTTGGGAGTTTGCAAATAAATGTCAGGTGATTGAGAAGAAGAGCTAAGTAAGAACTTCCAGAGAGATTGGCCTGTGGTCACCTGATTCATCCAGCCCTCTTTCATCCAAGCAAAAACAAAAACAATAAATTGTGTAACATAGATTCACTCTAAGACAAAGGAGGGAAATATGTGAGAAAAATGCCAGGTAGTTCCAGGTAGAATGTAACATCAAAATACTTGGACACCATAGGAATGGATAAATATTTTACTTTTATTATTTTATTTTAGTTTTAGTTTTTTAGTTTTTGTTATTACTCCTTCCTAGAAGCAATGATTTTGTCAATATCTTGTTTGGGATTATTTCCCCCCCCCAATTGAAAAACATATTTCCCATGGTGGGAGTTCATATTGTGGTGGATGCATTTCTAATCATTTGAAGCAGTTCATGGTTTGCCCCCCCCCCCCCCCAGCACCTGTTCACCGGGCTGTTTGGTGGTTGAAGACTGGGAGAGCAGTGAATTGGGCTAGCTGACGCGCAAGGTCTGTCCTTTCTAAGATTTCCCTCTAGCTCTCTGTGGGGATAAGAAAGCAAGCAACAATTGCTAAAGGATACTCTTCAGTTTATATAAAATATTCTGAGGTAAGGAAGGGTTGATTGTATTTAACACGTCACCCTCAAAATTTTGCCTTCTCATGCGTTGAACTCCTATGGCACCTTTAAATGTAAGGACCACAAATTAATGATGAAGAAGAAAAATAAAAAGATGATGGTGATTAGTACTTAGTGCTTGCCATGTGCCAGGCATTATTCTTAATGCTTTACATGTGTTAAGTCACCTATTATTCACTAGAAGCCCATATGGATCAGGTATTATTAGGATCTCTGTTTACAGATGAGGAAACTGAAGTTTGGGAGGTCAAATAATATACCCAAGGTCAACCAGCTAAGTAAGTGGTAGACCTGGTATTAGGCAGTCTGAATGCACAGAATGCCTGAAAAATTGGAAAACATAGTATAAACTTATTTTTAAACAGTGTATTAGTTGTATGTTCAAATAATGTGCTCACTGTTTTTTTTTTTTTTTAACTAACACATTTTTTCAGCTGAAGAACATTTAAATGTAAAGCATTAGGTACATCCAGTTGTTAATCTGAGAAAAAATGTACAATACAGTTTTCAAAAATTCTGGAAACACTGGTCAAAACAAATACTTTTAAAAAATATATAAACATGAGTTTTCATATCCTTTTAAAACTATAATTAACTGACTTGTGAACTAGTCTTTTAGTATACAGTCGTCCCCCCTTTCCTGCAGGGGATACGTTCCAAGACCCCTAGGGGATGCCTGAATCGGGGGATAGTACCAAACACTATATATACTATGTTTTTTTCCTGTATCATCAAATTTATAAATTGGGCACTGTAAGAGATCAACAATTTCTTCCACTCTCCTGGAATGTGGCAGCAGCTCCTTCACTGGCATATGCAGGCTCTCTAGTAGTTTTTATATTTTTCAGTCCAAGCTTTTTCTTGATTCTGTGTAAAACCACTCCTTTATCAGCAGTGAATAGGTTGGTGTCCCTCCTTTCAGGGGATCCCTTGCTGAAGTCTTCGTATAGGCTCGATGCTTTCTGGCACAACATGTTGCCATCAATTGGAACATGTTTCTGTTCAAGTCTTCCGTGCACAATTTTAATGCCTTTTCCCTCTTAACTAAGTCCTTATCGTGCACTGTGGCCGTAACTTTTGCAGTTTGAGATGTGACAGCAAAACTAGAACAATTTCTTTTTCTTTCTATAGTTTCATGGATAGAAGATTCATTCTTACCGTAGATCTTAGCAACCTCAGCCTATGATTTTTTTCCTTTCTTTATTGAGTTGAGAACTTTCACCTTTTCACTTAAAAGAAGCACTTTATGGCTCCTCTTTGGCACATCCAAATTGCCAGCATCACTCCTCTTACACTTTGGGGCCATTCTTAAGTAAAATAGGGATTCCTTGAACACAGCACTGCGACCCTGACGGTTGATCTGATCACCAGGACGGCTACTGGGTGACTAGGTGGGGCGTGTGTGCAGGGTAGATATGCTGGACAAAGGGAGGATGCCCGCCCCGGGCAGGACAGAGTGGGATGGTGAGAGATTTCATTTTGCTAACTCAGAAAAGTGTGTGCTTTAAAACGTATGAATTATTTATTTCTGGAATTTTCCTTTTAATATTTTTGGGCCGTGGTTGACTGCAGGTAACTGAAACTACAGAAAGTGAAACCAGGGATAATGGGGGGACTTTTATAGCTGTAGTATTTCTAGAAATTCTTTTAATTAAAGGAAATCTCAGTTTACAATGCAGTTTGCCTTAGATCCTGGGAATATTTATTTTGACTGCAGTCAGCGTGAGTCTACAGAGTTTAAAGAAACCCAAGGCATCCTTCCAAAGCCATGGTAAAAAGGCAAGAAGTGCAGCAGCTCTGCACTCATCCTGACACTTGTGCTACCACTGAAGTCTTCCCTTTGGAACTTCAGAGTGTCTTTGATGTGCATTTGAGGATGATGTCTGCTCCATGGGTTCTGATGGCTTGTGTCTCCTATGAGGAGGAAGGGTATGGAATGGGGGTGGGGGTGTGTCATTCTTTGAAGCTTCTGTGGCTGTGTTTTTAAGGTGAAGAATTGAAGATATGTTTTAGAACTTGAGGCAAGATGTAGTCCTTTCAAGGGCTGTACCTCCATAGCTGTAATGCCCATAAACACTGCAATGTGGTCAAATCTAAGGCTGCACTGGGCTAGAGCACTGTAGTCATGACAAAACTTCTCAGCATACCGAACAGTAGAAATCTGTGTTATTTTTCCTGTCTTTGTTCTGGATTCTTCAAAGTTCCTAAATGTTAATATTGGCTAAATTGTTACTATAATATATAATAATAATTTTCCAAAAACTGAATTTCTATTTTGTTTTCATTTTAAATCTGTTTAATCAGAAGCAGCAGTTGCCATACATAGATCAGAATAATTAAAAAGCTTTTCTAGAATAATGTAGTTAGTTATGAACTCTCTACAGGTGCCTTGTCCCTATTAAAGCTTCCTTAGATGCTTTCTTAATGTTTACTGGGCTGTAGTGTTTACCTGTCTCCACTCTTGCTTTCAGAAATGTAAGAGACCATTGAAGCTGGATAATGGCTTGTATTGTCCACACTAATTAGGCTTGGCTTGTATCTCAGAGACTGGGGTTTTAATTTTGTTCAAAAATTCAAAAGTTCAAAGATTACCGGCAAGTAATCACTTCAGCTTCAGTGTATAATAAATAATTACAACTCATAAGGCATAGCTAAGGTTTTCTGGATGAATAGAATGTGCTGTTAAAAAAAAAAAGAGAAATATGAATGATTACTTTTAATTCAAGATCACAACCTTGAAAGATGGAAGGAAAATTTAAAAATACCTCAAGTTTTATTGGAAGCAGTTAGTGGAGGGATCCTCAAACTATAGCCCTCAGGCCAATTTGACCCACAGCCTGTTTTTATGAATAAAGTTTATTGGAACTCAGCCATTCCCATTTGTTACGTATAGTCCCAGCCGACTTTCCCACTATAGCCGCAGAAATGAGGGGTTAGGGTAGAGAGTATATAGTCTGCAATGCTAGCAGTATTTACTTTCCGGCACTTTATCATAGATAAAATATGCCAACCTCTTGATTAGAGCATTAGAATCAGTATAACTATTATTCAGAAGATTTAGACATTTTAAAAGATTTAAAGTGAATGAATAAAAATACTCTTAATTCTGTTTCATGGCAAAGCTTATTAATAGCTAACTTGCCCCATGTAGATATAGCTGAGGTCAGAGACCAACCCTTCTGGGAGCCACTGCTCCCCTCTCCCCCCATATTTTCGGTCTAGTGACCAAAAGGCCAACAGAAAGGGGATGAAGCAGCAGCTGTGATGGTTAATTTTATGTGTTTAGTTGGCTAGGGCACAGTACCTAGATATTCGGTCAAACAGTCTGCATCTTGCCATGAAGGTATTTTTTAGATGAGCTTAGCCCGCACATCAGTAGACTTAGAGGAAAGTAGATTACTCTTCACAACGTGGATGGGCCGCATCTAATCATTTGAAGGCCTTAAAAGAAAACAGACTGAGAGCTCCGGATGCAGAGGGTATTCTGCCTCCCCAGTGTTCTTGGACTTGAGCTGCAACATAAGCATTTCCCTGGGGCCCCAGCCTGCCACCAACCCTGCAGTTTTGGACTTGCTGCCTCCGTAGTCCTGTGAGCTAATTCCTTAAAATAAATCTCTCTTTCTCCCTCTGTATATGTATACACATCTTATGATTCTGTTTCTTTGGAGAACCCTGACTAATACAGCAGCTTTCTTTTTAAGTTAAACTTTTTATTTTGAAATGATTGTGTATTTACAAGCAGTTGTAAGAAATACTACAGGAACATCCCATGTATCCTTTACACCATTTCCCCCAGTGGTAACATCTTACAACCCCCCTGGCAATCACTTACATCTTTTCCATCTCTGATGTCGATGTTGGGCAGGGCTTTTCCCACCAGGCCAGGCTGTAAAGGCTCACCATTGACACTGGCTGCTTTAAGGGGGGGCATTGACTTTTATCTCTGCGATAGTCACCTCACCCTCATGCAGGGTGAGGGCCAAGTAGATGCAGGTGAGATGGAGGCTGTGGGTGGCAGAGTGCTGGGGAGGTGGCTGCCAGCACAGTCCTAGTCTCTGGGTGAAGAGAGGACCACACCCCAGCACGGCCTGAGCTTCCTTTCAAGGATCAAATGCCTCAGCAGCAGCTGAGGAGAAGGTATTGTTGAGTTTTGAGAGTTTCTTTTTATATTCTAGATCCTAGTCTTTTGTTGGGTATGTGGCTTGCAAATGTTTCCTCTTGCAAATGGGGTTGAGGTGGAGTCAGCAGGTCCAAGGTGGTCATCAGTTGAGGAGACGGTTGGATAACTTCTCAGATGACAGAAACTTTAAGCAACATCTTTGTCCACAGAGGACCAGCATCAAGTAGCAGAAAATGGAGTTGTTTTTGTCTATGTGGTGTTGGTGCAGAGATATATCTGTTAATATGTTTTCTTTATCTTTTCCTCAACTGGGTTCTTCTTCAGAGTTTAGAGAAGGCAAACTGAAGGCAGGGACCAGGGGACAGGCTGCCCTGGGAATGCAGTCCTGCCAGGCAAAGGCCTCCAGCTGCTTCACCCGGGCCAGCGGTTGATCAGATGTTCCCTCAGCTACTTCCATAGTTACCTCATCACACGTTCTTAGGCTGAACCTTTGAAGTAAGCTCAATGGTTACTCTAATTCCTTGATTTATTCATAGTATCTTTTCACTGCTGGTCAATACTTTGACAGTGAAGCGTGTAGTTCCGTGCCTCAGTGACGCTGCTTTTCTCGTCAGTCAAAGGTAGGGGTTTGGATGATTTCTAAGTTCCTTTCCACCTTCAGCATCCTGCATTTCTGGGCTTATCACTTACAATGGTAAGTGATTGATTTCATTACCCCAGCCTCTGTAGTTGAGAGTGTATTTCACTAGCTACCATGGTCTGTAATCGACCGATTTATGTATCAGTCATTTTATCTCTTGCCAGGGCCTGAATAATTTTATAAAAGGGGTCACAAGTAGGTTAATTTTATATTCCATCCTTCGTAGCTAAACTAATGTCTTCCCCTCAGCTAAGCCTTAAGAGTGCCTGCATGGAACACACTTGATTAAATGTGATAAAGCCCTGTCAGCGGTTGTCACTTGGAGTCTTCTCTCGTGCCTTCAATGGCCTTGTCTTCCTAAGCTTGGCTTCCCCAGAGACAGTTTTCAAAGGTTTTTTTTTTTTTTTTTTAAAGCAAGAAAAGAAACATATTCAACTTAGCTGATTACCAAAACAAATCTTCAGGGTCAGAATGTAGCCTTATAAATAAACAATTTTTCAAACTCAAATGCACTTATTTTGCTACTTTAGTGTGCTTGAGACTCACTGAGAGAGATTTAAAATTGCAAAACCAGGGCCTCACCTTAGAGGTTCTGATTTATGGTAATCCTCCCTTATCCTCGGTCTTGCTTTCCATGGAATCAGTTACACATGTCAGCCATGATCGGAAAGTATTCGATGGAAAATTCTAGAAATAAACAACTCATATGTTTGAAGTCATGTGCCATTCTGAGTCATGTGATGAAATCTCAAAATCCCTTGCTTTACTTTTATTACAGTGTATCGTTATAGTTGTTCTGTTTTTTTATTAGCTATTATTGTTAATCTCTTACTGTGCCTAATTTATAAATTAAACTTTTTCATCATTGTGTGTAGGAAAAGACATAGTTTATATGAGGTTTCCGTACTATCTGTAGTTTCAGGCATCCACTGGGAAACTTGGAACACATCCCCCTCAGATAAGGAGGGACTACCATAAAAGGATTCAGATGGGGCTAAGAACTCTGTTTGGAAAAGGTACCCATGTGCAGTCATGTGGCCTGTGGTCCCTGCTCCGTCGGTCCTATTGACGAAAGCCTTGAAGAAACAGCAAGAACATACACCTGTATATTTGAGTTGTTTTCCTACTATGAGAGCAATGTATCTTAAATGTAGAAAATTTGGCAAATGGAAAAGCACAGAAAAGAGAGTAAACACTGCCCATAAGCTACCAATAAGAATGTTTACCTCATTGTTAATTTAATTTGGGCTGGAGGATAGTATGTGGTATTGATTTTATTCCTGACTACCCTCTCTTCTCTCCTTTCGAGTTTCCCTGTTTCCCTTCCCCTCTCCTCCCATCTCTCCCTTCTGTGTTTAAAATATCTAACAGTATACCCAGTGGTATAATAGTTAGAAATTCTCATTTGTAACCTTCTTCCACTTAATGTCCCTTAAATATTTTCTAATATTAATATTTTTTTCAACAGTGTTCTTTTAAATTACTGTCTATCATTCTGTCACTAGGCTGTAGGCCCCATGGAGGCAGAGACCTTATTTTGTTCACAGCTGAGCCCAGTGCCTGCAACAGTTTCCCTAAGAGATGGTAAATAGCTATCGAACAGTATCAGAATATGTGAATCATAATTTGTTTAACCAGTCCCATACCGCTGGTCATTTAAGTTTTTCTCCAAGTTTTCTTCTTGTAACACCTCAGTGAACATACTTGTATATAGATATGTATTAGCATATTTATCTAACCATTTTCTTGAGAAAATTGTACCTTGAGGTGGAATTTTACATCAATGTGGAAGTATCAGACCAAAGAGTGTTTTAATGAGCAGAGGAACCTATTCAAACTAGCTGAAGCCCTAAAGGAAGTTTATTGAAGGACACAAAGATCCAAGCTCCTAGAACCTAAGAGCGAGAAAGGGATCTGAGCCTCCATGCGGGGAACCCTAGCTGGTTGGCAGAAATTCAGTAACCAGAGTTCCACTTTGTCTTTCCTTGTTTTTTTTTTTGATTTTTCTTTCGTCTCTTATTGTATTTACTCCATTTTTCTCCCCTGCAAACGAGCTTTCTCTGTGTTCATATCTGCGTGGTAGAGAAATGGTCATTGCAGCTCTGGGACATTTTGGCAACACGCCTACAACCAAATACAGTTGTCCCTCGGTATCCACAGGTACCAAAATCTGCAGATGCTTAAGTCTGGTGTAGTATTTGCATATAACCTAGGCACATCCTCCTGTATATTTAAATCATCTAGATTACTTGTAATACCTAATATAAGGTATATGCTGTGTAAATAGTTGTTATACTGTTTTTAACATTTGTATTATTTTTATTGTTGTATGAATTTTAATTTTTTTTCCCTGAATATTCTCGATCCGTGGTTGATTGAATCTGTGGATACGGAACCTGCAGATAGGGAGGGCAGACTCTATCTAATCTGTGACTCTGTTGTCTGATAGCCCAGCGTGGGGGAGAGCATGTGTTCCTCCTGTGGAGGCTGGGTCTGCACCTGTCTTCAGGAGTTTGGAGTGACAAGACATTGACAGTAATGGAGGTGTAGACAAACAAGCGCTGTGAGGGGTGTCTGTTTTGAAAGGATTGCATGTATAAAACATGTTGATTTGAACCCTCTTTATTGTACCCGTCTCTTGCTACTGTAGAATTGAAAGGTGAAACCACGTTCTCCCAGGAGGTTGAAGTTGTTATTTGAAATGTCATGATGCTTGGGTGTAGGCTATCCTTTTTTCACTTTATTAGTTTAAGCTTAACTTTTTTTTATTCTATAGCCAACTTCATAGGACTAATAAAATGCTATTTTAATACCTTATCAAGACCTCACTCTGTGTGTTGTGGGGAAAAAAGGCTGTCTTTTTGTCTTCTGCCTCACCATCCAAGAGTGTTAACCCTTAAAATGGCCACCCAATGTGGCTTTTAGTCAAAAGAAGGACCATAACTAGACTTCAGAGGGGCTGGATTAAAAGCTTGTGAGTCTGGGTTAATAAAAGATTAATTTAGGCAGAGCTTTGCTGGACAAATATTTTCCAAGGAGGCCTCAGTGGACTTCCATGTCCTTTTTGTTCTTTCCTGCCCAATTATGTGAACTGCTGGAATTCAGACGGCAATGAAATCAAAAGGTCAAAGCATTTTAATTTTGAATATTGCATCTTTTTAAACGTTGGGTTTGCTTGGTGAAATTGGGGTAAGCACAAGCTTGCGTAGGCTCTTAAAGTATAGAACTAGTTTTTCTCCCCAAATACTTGTTTGCTCTTTAAGAAGAAAATCTTTCTTTGGATCATCTTTAGGTCTGCAAGTTTTAAAATAAAAGACATGCAATATATTTATTGCATGATTATGCTTATAATAATGTTTCTTGCTCTGAGCAGGCTGGGCAAGAACTTCAACGGACTTTGAGATTTTTGTTTGTGTGCAAGATGCTTCCTTTTTGTGGAAAACAGAACAAAGACAGGAAAATTTGCCCAATTTATTGAGATCGTACATTGTTCAAGGACTTTTGAAAAACAAACTTTGTTTTTGTTTTGTTTTTATTTGGAAAGTCCTCTATAAATCCCATATCGTCCTCATCAATTTTGGGTCCCTAATTGCAGCAGTCAGATCTTGAGGGAGGGAAATCCTGGGAAAATCAGACTCTTGAGGTGTTTGGATTTTATTGTTCAATGTTTAATGGGCCCAGAGAGTACTTTCTGGGGCCGTCTGAGAAAAAGACTTTCTGTAGAGGCCTGAGAGAGTGGAGAGTGGAGGCAGCTTTTATTCAAAATGACAGAAGTGGCTCGATAAGTTTGGGTTCAGACTTGGGTTTTTGGTGTTTGAGGAGACAGAGTCTTGCCTGGGCTAGAGTGCAGTGGCGTCATCATAGCTCACTGCAACCTCAAACTCCTGGGCTCAAGCGATCCTCCTGCCTCAGCCTCCTGAGTAGCTGGGACTATCGGTGCACACCACCATGTCTGGCTAATTTTTTCTGGTTTTGGTGGAGACAGGATCTTGCTCTTGCTCAGGCTGATCTTGAACTCCCGAGCTCAAGTGATCCTCCTACCTCAGCCTCCCAGAGTGCTAGGATTACAGGAGTGAGCCACTGCGCCCAGCCTTGACTTGGGTTTTAGTGCTGGATTTTGCTTAGACTGGCCAGTTGACTCTAACTTACCTAACCTCTTGATAATGATGTGCCTCAAGGGTCAAATGGGGCTTACTTAAATCTCTCAGGGTTGGCTGAAGGATTAAATGATATTCAGTAATTTTCAGAACTGAAGGGCCTTATAGCCAAGCAACATGTTCTGCATCTCACGATGATAGAATGTAGTAGGGAATTCCAGGATCTGTGCCATTCTCTTGGCCACCTCAGTGTGATTTCAAGGGCTTTTGTTACATCCTGTAGGAGCTCTTGACTGAGGAATGTTAAGCGTCCTTTGGCAGTGGCGGGGAGGGAAGAATTTCACAGGGTTGGTGTTATCTTACTACTAGACCTACTTGTGTTTCTTCCTACCCTACTGACAGGACATTTTAGTCATTATTTATTTTTAATTTTTTGTTTGTTGTATGAGTTTGGTGCTTTGGGAATAAATAAACTTCTCTAAATTTTCCTTTTTTTCTCACTGAGCAACCACCACACACAGCTGTTGATTTGTGGCTAATATCAGGCTAATATTATTTCCCTTTGAGGATGCTTTATTTCTCTGAACACTGATTTACTTTCTGAGCCACTTCAGTTTGGTGTGGGCCGCAATAGAAAGAAAAAGGGAAGCCGAAAGTAATTTAGGGAGAGCTACAGTAGGGTTGATTTTATTGCAGCAGAGGGTCTTGAGAACAAGCCAGACTTGGAAATCTGTCATAGCAGTCCATAGACCTCTGCAGTGCAGCTGGTGGTAGGGCTCACTGGGAGTGAACTTGGGCAGAGCAAACTGCAAACGCAGTTCCCTAGAATAGCTTGAAATGAATCATCTAAAATGCATGGGGAAAAGCGTTGGTAACTTACGTATGTACTAGCAGCTTGCTTCCAGAGGCAGGCAGCTGTTGGGGTGGCAAATAAATGATATTTGGAATAAGACAGACCAGAATTCAAGTCCAGGTCCTGTTACTGAGCGTATGACCTTGACTAGTCTGTTCTCCTTTCTGAAACTCAATAATAGTATTTGAAAGATTGGGAGGAGAACACCCAGCTCGTCTGATGGTTGTACGATTCCCAGGACAAACTACCTTTGAAAACACTTTTTAAAACCATAAAGCACTTTTAACACACGTGTGACTTGCTAATTCTGCCCAAATGGACTTTTGGAGAATTCCCATGATTGTTTTTTATGAGTTTACTTGGACATAGTTGAGTAGCAATGTGTGTTAATTACCTCCCTCACCCCCCAAAAAAAGCCTTATGTGATCTGAATTAATTACTTTTTAAGGTTTCTAGTTTGACCACAAGGAAATTTAGAAGGGTCTAGAAAATGCAGGGATGGGAAGGGAGGAGAAATGCAACCTCTAGACTTATAGGCATTGCAGGGATGGCTCCCTAAGGATGAAGGCTAAGTACGCTTTTTAATGATCTGCCCGTGCTTATTTCCTTAACTTCTGTAAGTGTCCACACTTGGTTTCAACCGTACTGAACTGTCTCTTACTTCTTGAATTTGCTAAGCTATCATGCCTTCAGGCCTTTTCACAGGCTATTCTTTCTGCCTGGGAAATATGCCTTTTGACCCATATTTTAATGGCCAACTCCTGTTCCTAACTTTTCAACTGTTTTAGCCCAATCATTTATAGTTATTATTAACCACCCAAAGCTAATTAGGTGTTCCAGCCCTGTGCTTCCATAACACCATGTACTTGTCCCTGACCGTCTCCTCTTTTTTGTAATTACGCATTTATTTGTCCGCCTGGTAGTACAGTGTTAGAAGGCAGGGAATGTGTCCTGTTTGCTGTCATCTAGTATAGCCTTTAGTTAGATGGAATAATTTTTAGGTGTGTAAGTGAATCATGTGTGAGAGTTAGTTCCCCTGTCGCTCAAGTGCAACGTGCTTTAGCATTCTGTGTAAAGTTTCTGGGCCGCCTAGAACCGACTAAACATAACATCTTTGTGTTGACAGTGGCCTGTCCTCTAAAAAATGGCAGAGGAAGACTTTGCCAGTTGAGTTTACCGTTTGGTGATCCGGTTTCTTTTAGAGTGTGTTGCTATGAAAATGCACCAGTGGCTCATAAACTCAGGGTGTCTTACTGAAGATGGGGCTTGTGTCTGCAGCAGCTCATCTTTCACCCATTCGGCCCATCCCAAAGGAAAAATCTGTCAGAGATTGGCTTTCCAGTTTTTGTTGTGACTGCCCTTAAGAGTAAGATAGAGTTTTTGCAACTGAGTGTGGCTTCTGGGGAGGAAATAGGGCCAGTTTTGTTGTTGCTCTAGACATCATTCTGATGGCAAACCACTTGAAATAGGAGATGGGAGAAGTATCTGGTTTCCTCTAACGAAATGTTCCGTGCCTGTGGTTTATTAAGAGGTGCATTGATGGAAAAACTTCAAGTAGGAAAACTAAAGATGACACAGTGAGAGAGGTGTTGGTCCATATTGGAGGATTCTTGGCCAAAGGAATTATACTGAATATCACAGAACATCTCTGTGAACTTGTTTGAAAGATATTTATTCAGTGAAATGAATGTGATGTTTTTATTCATTTGTAGTATGGATGAAAAGAAATATTTTCACCTGCTCTCCAAGGCAGGTGCAATTTTTTGTGAAATTTAAGAAATGTTGATGTCACCCATTCATTCATTTACCTCATTCATTCAATAAATAGTTACTGAGTGCCAATTATGCCAGACATCGTTCCAGGGGCTGGAAATTGAGCAGAGAAGCAGAGACCAAGTATTTATAACATGTTTCATTTCTTTTAATGATTTATATTGTCCTGATGAATTTTATCCTAAATAAATAACTTTGTATAATCTCTTGTATGACTAGAAGGGGAGGAAATGAGTGTGATGCAACGTTATCTGTAGTTTCTCTCTGTTATTGAAGTTTAATTTAAACATTTACTCTTTATTTGTGTTTAAGTCATGATTTCCAACCTGTCAACAACTTTGGTCACACTCTGGGCTTAATTGTATTACATGAAACAACTAATACCCCGTCTGCTCCAAAAAAGGGGAGGAATGAAATCAAATTGGTAAATTATACCCAGGTAGTTTAGAATCTCCTTTTTCTGTAGCTATGAAGAAAGCGCCCTCTTGTGGTTGACTGTGGTTCTCTTAAAATGATTTCTTCAGTACCTGCTTCGTTAAATAAAAATTACATAGTAATTTGTAAACACATATGGGGCACAGAAGTTAAATCACATTTTAAACAGCGTTATTGAGATATAACTAATTTAGCATACAATTTACTCATGTAACGTGTACAATTTAATGTTTTTCATAGATACATAGGATTGTACAACTATCACTATAGTCTAATTTTAGAACATTTTGTCCCTTCCAAAAGGAATCCTATATCCATTAGAAGTCACTCCCTTCTCCATCCCCCACCTCCTCAAGCCCTAGGCAACCACAAATGTACTTTCTGTCTCTTATAGATTTACCTATCGTGGACATTTCATGTAAAGGGAATTGTATAATATGTGGTCTTTTGTGATTTGCTACTTCAGCTTATCTTGTTTTCAGTATTCATCCATGTTGTAGCATGTTACTAGTATTTCATGTATTGCTTGCTAAATAATATTCCATTGTCTGACTATACCACATTTTATTTATCCACTCATCAGTTGATAGACACTTGGATTGTTTCCACTTTTTTACTTAAGAATGCTGCTGTGAACGTTCATATGCAAGTTTCTCTGTGGACATATATTTTCATTTCTCTTGCATATATATCTAGGCGTGGAATTCCTCCTAGCAATGTGTAACTCTATGTTCAACTTTTTGAAGAACCTCCAGACTGTTTTCCAAAGTGGCTGCACCATTTTGCATTCCTACCAGCAGTGTGTGAGGGTTCCAGTTTCTCCATATGCTCACCAGTACTTGTTATTGTGCCTCTTTGATTTTAGCTATCCTAGTGGGTGCGAAGAGGTAACTCATTGTGGTTTTGATTTACATTTCCCTGATGCATAATGATGCTGAGCATCTGCTTGTATATCTTCTTTGAAGAAATGTCTATTAAAATTCTTGGCCTATTCTTTAATTGGATTGTCTTTTCGTTGTTGAGTGGTAAGGTTTTTTTTAATACATCCTGGATGATAGATCTTTATTAGATATGTGATTTTCAAATATTTTCCCCATTCTGTGGAGTTTTTCATTTTCTTGATGGTATTGTTTGCAGCCCAGAAGTTTTAAATTTTTATGTAGTCCAGTTTACCTGTTTTTTTCTTTAGTTGCTTGTGCTTTGGTGTTGTATCTAAGAAACCATTGTTTAACTCAATGTCATGAAATTGACTTCTGTGTTTTCTTTTAAGAGTTTTATAGTTATTTTTTACATTTAGGCTTATGATCCATCAAATCACTTTTCACTAATGGCCCCGTAATAGTAGTATCTGCCTCATAGGTTGTTGTGAGGACTTAATGAGACAACACTTATTCATCAGACATACTGAACATTCAATAAATGTTTATCGTTGTGGTTATTGAACCTGAAAACAAATCAACTTAGCTAAAATAGAGCCCTTCAACCTGTCAAAATTGTGCCCTAAACTACAATATTAACAATCAACTACTGTAGAAGGCAGATGTCTTGAGGGAAACATGATAAAATGAACCTTTCATCTAACTTTTGATTTTTAATTTTTGCTTAAAAAATCCATTTAATTCTTTTAAAAATAGTTTTTATTCTCCCTTTTTCCAAAAGGTTTAGGAAAAAGCTCAGTAGTTACTTCCTGTATTAGTTTTTTATTTGCTGCTATAACAAATCACCACAAACTTAGTGCCTTAAAACATACACATTTATTACCTTACAGTTCTGACAGGGTGACCCTGGACTAAAATCAAGTTGATATCAGGGCTGTGTTCCTTTCTGGAGGCTCAGTAGGAGAATCCATTTCCTGGACTTTTCCATCCTCTAGAGACTCCTTTCGTCCATCTTCAAAGCCAGTGGCATTACATTTTTCTGTGCCTTTCTTGTGTGGTCACATCACCCACTGATTCTTCTCTGTGCTCCACTTTTATGGACCCTTGTGATGACATTGAGCCCACCCAGATAACCCTATTTTAAGGTCACCTTAATCAGTGACATTAATTCCCCTTTGCCATGTGACATATTCACAGGTTCTGAGGATTAGGATGTGGACTTCTTTGGGGGTCAGTATCATGCCTGTTGCATTTGCTAATTATAATTTCCGCTAGCTGTGATTGAGGAGTAGTTCCCTTTGATAGTTAGGGCTTCTAGACTTGGGACATGTGATGAACTGACCTGAAATGTATCCTGTCCCCCAAACTCTGTGGGACGGTGAAATCTACCAGTCTTCCCAGGACTCTGTTTACCAGCAGCACTATTTTTACAGAAAAATCTTATATCTACAGTGAGGGGCTTTCCAGTTAGATGATTCTGGTTCCTACTGACTCTGACTTCAGGAAGCCACCTAAACTCTGTGCTTTTGCAGTTTCAGAGAAGCAGGCAACGGAAATGAATTAGAGAATTCAGTTAAAACTTTGGCAAGTCCTGTCTGTGGTTAAAGATGTTGCCAGTGTCGGCCAGAAGCTGTTTGTGATCCGGTCATTATATAAATACTGAATTATCTTTATGAGTTTAACATCAAGTGTATTTCATTATATCCTTGGTCTCTGCAAAGCAGCAATTGCTACGTATTTTATATAGTAATTTTTTTAATGGACCTATTTCTGGTACACAAACTACTGCATTTAGTTTAAAAAAAAAAAAAAGTACTCCATTTCCTGGTCAAGGTAGATAAGGCTGTTGTGAAGATGAAATAATCAAATCTCAGATGATCAAACGAAGCCCTTAGCCGAGTGCCTGGCGCACACAGTGCGCAGTGAATGCTGTGAGATATCTAGTAACATATCATCTGTTTTTGAGGATGCTGTGGGCAGGCACTATTCTGTTTTCCTTCTAAACTTTTTAAAAATTAAAATACGGAGAGTGGAGGAACATAAAAATGGAAAAATCACCCCTAGTCATGGCCCTTATGTAAAACAAAATAAATAGTGCATATATCTTCTTCTGCCTTATGTGGGCTGAATTCTTCTTTTAAACCCCTTCTGTGAACCACTGTTAATAATTTGGTGCCCATCCTTCCTTCATTTTTGTAAGTTTTTGCAAACAAGTCTGCACATGATCTTCAACTCTACAGTGGGCTTATTCATCCACTGGATCAAAGTAATGATTTGTTTTAAATGTTATCTTTTATTTAAAAATGGATTCTTTACTCAAAGAGAAAACTTTAATTCAGCTGTTAACAGTCTCTGACCCTGTGTAATCATGAGTATTGAAACTTTCTGTGAATAAATGTGCAAATTTGTCCTCTGAGTCTCGTCTTTGGATAGTTTTCAGGTCTCGTTGTTAGTCCTTGAATCTCCTTAGTGCCATGGTTGTAGAACTTCTGCTATAAATCTTCTTTAGTGCTTTACAAGTCTTTAGGGCAAGTTAGTAATTTTAGATTTAACTATTTATTTAAATTAATCAATGTGTGTTTGAGAGGGAAAACATTTTTGTATCTGGCATATTTGGTGTTGAGTAAACCACCTTGGCTTCTTTCTACCATCTCTTATGACACATTAAGATGACAGTATAGTCTGAAACATCAGTGCTACTCTTTTTTCAAGTTTGTCAAATGTGTTAGGAAATTAAGGACTGCATTACAAGTGTCATTTTTTTCCATTTTAGTGCTATTATTTTCATGATAATAAATGCCCCCATCACGTGTAATCGATAACTGAGCTAGCTAGTAAGGTAAAGGTTAGCGTTACTAGATACTGCTTTGGCTTAACAACATATTTGTCACTTTGAAAAGATAGATCTTTCTTGGAGACGTTAAGGAATCAAGATCTTTTCCTTCATGGTGTGAATAAAATTCATTAGACTGTGACTTAAAAAAAAAAAAGGCTTGTGTTCCCACAGGAGAACTGTTCATTCACATAGACCTATAAATCTTGAGTTGAATTTTTCTGGGAAGGGGCAGAGGCTGTCAAATTAAGGGATAAATCTATCAGGTGATGGTGCAATTCTTGGTCTTGGAAAGCAGATTCAATTTTACCTTTCTAAAGTTAAATTTTAAATCATCTCACAGTTCCTTATGCCAGAAAACATAGGCAAAGGAAACTGCATTACTGAGTTGAAGATGTATTGTCTTCGGAAAAACATTGAGCACCTCAATATATGGCATCTGAAATATTCCCCTCCTGGCCCTCTTACCTTGGGCTAAGCCATTCCAGAAGCTAATTGGGACCTTCTTGTGTCCGCTTGAGACCAGAATATGTCCGTTTGTGCTCATCTACATGGAGAAGAAGGCCTGACATTAGTGCTGGCTGAGTCTAGGGTGTGATGGGAGAGGTCATATTGACAGTAGTGGGTGCTGAAGCATAAACTTAATATTGGAGAAAAAGTGAGCAAAGCTAGGTGGTTATTCGTATGGAATTCTAGAGCATGACTAAGCACAGTATGACTATTTTGGAAGTCAAAAAATTTTCATTTCATTGGCTAATTCAGGTTTTCTTTACCTTGGCACTGTTGACATCTTGGACCGGATAATTCATCATTTTGGGGTGGCCGGGAGACAGCTGTTCTGTGCATTGTAGAATGCTTAGCAGTATCCCTGGTCTCTACCGCTGGATAACACAGTAGCACCTTCTTAGTTGTGACAAACATTAATGTATCTGGACATTGCCAAATGTTCCCTGGGGGGCATAATTGTCCCTGGCTGAGGATCTCTGGAATATATAGGAATCTTTGTAAACTTATTAATAGTTACTTGATCTGAGAGGGGAGTTGGTTGTCTTTTTAAAAGTTGCTAAAAATGAGGACAGATTTTTACTGGCTTCATTCATCTGTATATTTTTCTGTTTGGCAAATATTAACATGGGCGCACAAAGTCATAAAGTCGGGGAGATCCGAGTTTGAATTCTTGCTCTTGAGTGGTCTTGGCAAGTTGCTTAACTTCTGTTTTGCTCACCTGGGCAGTTGAAGTAATGTTCTCCATCTTCTCGGTGCATAGTGAGGACACAGATTGCTTACATAAAGGGCCTTATATGGGGTCTGGCATGTGCTGGGTATTCAACAAATGTTATCTTTCTTTGGTCCCTTCCTACATTTCTCAAAATTTTTAAATTAATGTTTTCTTTTTTTTCTTTTTTCTTTTTTAAATTTCAGAATATTACGGGGGGACAAATGTTTTGGTTACATGGATTGCTTTGGTACTGATTGAGTCAAAGTTTTA
Organism: Daubentonia madagascariensis; assembly: GCA_023783475.1. Classification (NCBI taxonomy): domain Eukaryota; kingdom Metazoa; phylum Chordata; class Mammalia; order Primates; family Daubentoniidae; genus Daubentonia; species Daubentonia madagascariensis. The sequence continues at coordinate 39,838,940 of JAKFHU010001953.1, read as the reverse complement.
AGTGTGACCATCACACAGATAGTGTATATTGTACCTGTTAGGTATGAATTAATGTTTTCTTTATAAAGTTAGTGCTATAAACTGTGTCTCACATGGCTGTTGTGGGACTTTAAAGAATATGATATCTAAAATTGCCTAATGTGGGTGTGGTGGCCCACACATAATCCCAGCACTTTGGGAGGTTGACGTGAGAGGATCGCTTGAGGCCAGGAGTTCAAGACCAGCCTGGGCAACATAGCAAGACCCTGTCTCTACCAGAAAAGAGATAAAATTGCCTAGTATGATATAGGTGCTCATTAAGTATTTGATGCAGGAATAAATGATGCCCAACATAAAGATTATTATGCATACCTATTTAATCATGATGTTACCAGATTCTCAAATGGCACTATGGTAGTGTTAGTTAAAATGTATTGATTATTTACTGTGTGCCAGGCATCTTGCTAAGGTCTTTCTATATTATTTAATTTAATCTTCACAAAAAAATCTATGTGATGGGAACTATTATTATCTCCATTTACAAATTTACATGGAGGTCCAGAGATGACATAGCACCCCAGTCATATAGGAGGCATTGAAACCAGCTGTGTGCATTTGTGTTCCTCATCTTTTAGGAGACGTAACATGTTTTTCCCATCCATTTGATATTTATGCCAAGTATGGCCACTGTGTTCTAATAAAATAGTGATAATGAACTTGATGTTATTTATCTTTACTTACTGTTTTCTTGACACATAGCGTTTATTCTATTCCAATTACTCTTCTTACAAATGGTAACTAGTTTAACACCTAAAACAACCCCCGATCAGGCACTGTTACTATCTCTATTTTATAGATTAGGAAACTAAAGCACAGAGAGGCTAAGGAACTTCTTTAAGGTCACAGAGCTAGTGAACAAATTACCTATGTTTGCTTCTCAAAAGTAGCATATTTGCTTTCATAAATGAAGTAATATTAGACTCAGGAAACTCTTTTAGTTTTTGACATGTGTTTTGTTCAGACGTTCTTTATCTATTCACATGCTCACTTACTCTACAGTCCATCTGCCCACAGCCATTTGTTGAGCATTTGCTATGTTCCAGGCAGTGCGCTAGGCTCTGGATTCCCTTGAGAAACTCTAGGAAGAGTAAAGCAAAGAGAAGGTAGAAGAAGATTCATTGCTGGAACCTGTAGTAGAAATCGGGAGCACAGTTCAGCACAGGCATAACCAGGATATGAATGAAGCAGCCAGTGATGGGTGGAAACAAAAGTGGCTGAGATGCAGAAAAGGTCTGATGGAAGGGATCAAATGACTCTTTGTTCATGAATCACACAAATGTCTCAGCTGCTCCAGGCTGGAGGCCCACAGATTCATGTTTTACATTAAATCTGTAGTTATTATTATTTTTTCTTTTGTGCGCGGGGGTGGGGGGTGGGTGTTACCATTTTTTGTTGATGTCGTGAATTTTTTTTTCATCGTGATGCCTGAAAGCTGGCATTAATTATTGTAGCAGTGTGTCTGCCCAGAATTTCCTGCAGCTGCCAAGAAAACCAAATATTTAAGGAGAGCCCGAAAAATCACCCCAGATGTGTTCCATTATAATTTAGAAATCGACCTTAACAAAACTGATGTCCAATTTACAATTTAATAAGTTTGACAAAGAGATCTTTTTTAATCGAGTGTTTAGATAAGGGTTGCTTTTTTTCTTTTTTTTTTTTTTAAAGAAAATTACATTTCCTGGGACTCAGGGATCCTGAAAAAATTATATCTTCCATTCTCTCATCACTTTTTTGGACATTAATATTTGTGTGGCTTTTTTTTTTTTTTAAATCGAGACTAGGATTTAATTAATGGAAGGTAAAACATTTAGAAGCCATAAAAACCCCCAGCTATCTGCCAAGAGTGTTTCATGCAGCAAGTAGTAAAGAATGCTGCATTGATTTTTTCACTCTTTCTGTACCACCTGTGGAGAAGACAGGGGAATGAGTATTTATATTTCAAGAAGACTGGCCAAAATTGCAAAATGAATAGTAAGGGTGACAAAAAAAAATGCATTTGTGTAGTAATCTATTTGACTAGATTTTGGGTGTTTTAAGTAAGTTGGGGGTTTATGTTTTCTTTTATGGCAACAAATTTTGTTAAATTTCTTTATTTCACAAACAATGTAAGTTCATCAAAGACCAATTAGAAAATGCTATTAAAAAGACCTATTGTCTTACCGCTTGTAACCACAATGAATACTTTAGTGTATGTTGCTGCACATTTTTTCTTTGCGTGTCCATTGACATATAGACCATATTTTCTTTAATATAAGATGCTGTCTATTGTGATGTATGTCATCGTTCACCAAAGTAAGTAGCAGGTTTTTTTTTTTTTTTGCAGAGTGGGTAAGAGGAGAAAAAACTTTTCTATATCACAAGAATTTAAAAATTTTAGAATGAAAAAATGCACTTGAGATCAATCTATATTTATGTTATATTAATATGGCTCTTTTAGATGGTAAGAATGATAATGATAAAAATTATAGCTAATGTTTATTACTGAGCTCTTACTGTGCTCTACTACTAGGCACTCTGAACTTCATATAAATTTTCACTACTGTCCTGTGAAGTTGATAATATTTTTATCCTGATTTTATAAGCGAAGTAACTGAAGCTTCGAAAGGCTAATTGACTCATGTATCTATCAATAGCAAAGATGGAAATCAAACCTAGGCCTTTCTGGTTCCAGAGGCAAGTTGGTATATCTTAGAACCCCTTGTTAGGCACAGAACATATGCTCGGTACCAGTTGACTCTGAATTTCTTGATTGTGTCTTACTTTAAAATCACTTCTGATCTTTATGATCCTTGTACTTGTTCATCATTGAGGGGGAAAACTTTTTGAGCATGCTGTTTCCCTTAGTAGAGCAGATGAATGTCAAAGTTTGGAATGGGTGCACAATGTATCCATAAACTATGTGAACAAAAGCTAGAGAGACTTTAGAGTTTTAGGGGACACAAGCCAATGGGGTTACATGAGTTATCCTGAATTCTTTTCCACCCAAATCTGGACATTCAAAATAAGAAGGATTTTGCTCTAAGAAGTTTTAATTATAGGACCGATTTGGACTTTAGAAACTAATTACCCAAAAGGGAGACAAATCCAAGAGGAATACAGGACAAAAATATTGCTCATTTCAAACACATTTTCAATAAATTATGGGTGAAAAAAAATCACAGGGAGATGGTAGAGGCAACAGTGGTACTGCAGTAAATATCTTTGAAAGCAACATCAAAGATACTAGCTACCGCTTCACCCTGCTCAGGACTTCTATGCTTGTGAAAAACAGAATTTTGGTTTAGCTGGAATTATATCAGATATAGAAATTCATAATAATGAAAAGTTTTACTCAATGTTAGAACAACACTTTATTATTACCAATTTATTAACTCTTATTAGCAAGAGAATCTGGGGCTATGAAAACAAATGCCCATGTGCTACTTAGTTATTGGGTTGGTTAACATTATGGGAATCTGTAGTATATAATTTCTGCAACAGAGCTATTTATCCTTTAGAATTTTCTCTCTTCCTGTGAATTCTCCTTCCTATTTGTTCCCTGGAAGAAATTATTCTAATTTGTAGCTCGTTCAGCAACCACAAGTAATTTGTATTAAAAGGAAAACACAATGGGACATAAAAATTCTAATCTTTGTATCTAATTACAAAAAAGTCATTAAAATTAATGACTTAAGTATAATTAAGGCATAAGCAGCCGAGTCAAGGCAGTCTGAGACCTGAGGAAATCAAATTAGAATACAATTATATTTTCCTTCTGAATTCACCATATTCTCCGGAAGGCAGGCTTGTGAACTTGTAGATCATACAACTTCAAGGGCAATTGTAACTTAGAATTCCAAGGCCTGTGTATCAGCCCCACGGCCAGACAAGTGAGAGTTTTGGTTTAGCTGGAATTGTATGTCAGATATAGAAATTCATAACAATGAAAAGTTCAGAATCAGAGTGGTGTGGATAGACCTGGTGCCAGAATATTCTGAGTTTACCTGCTGGTGATCCCACTCCTACTCTTAAAGTCATTAATCTTTTGGGGGTGCTGGCTGTTGTTTTAATATGTTATTCCTTGGTTATGGTAAATCAGGGTTGGTGAGAGTTTGAGAGTTCTTTTTTATTTTAACCCTTACATTTTATGAGGGTGAAAGTAATCATACCTAACATTTATGGAGAACTACTCTGGTACTTTTCTGAATACTTTATACATAGGATTTCGTTTATTTATTACAACAGCCCTGCCAGGCAGGTAGAGTTTCCTCATTCAACAGAGGAGGAAGTTAGGCCCAGAAAGATCAAAGAACTTGTGCAAAGTAAGGGGGCTGGTTTGAGGCAGGGTCTGGATCTTAACCTCCAACATTGTGACCTTCATCCCTTTGGTAATGCCCACTTCCCAACTCCTCCCATCATTTCCCCCACTTAAATTGTCATGCTATTAACTGTGTTCTGTGCATCTTTTCTGTCATCCTTGAGGGTAATAAATTCTCACCAGCCTGTTCAGTTATCAGGAATGGGGTTGATATGGTTTGGATGTTTGGCTCCTCCAAACCTCACATTGAAATTTGATCCCCAGTGTTGGAGGTGGGGCCTGGTGGGAGGTGTTTGGGTCATGGGGGCAGATCCCTCCTGCATGGCTTGGTGCCCTCCCCACAATAGTGAGTAAGTTCCTGCTTTATTAGAACTGGTTGTTTAAAGGAGCCTGGCACACCCTCCTCCCTCTCTTGCTCCCCCTCTTGCCATGTGACACACCTGCTCCCACTTCTCCTGTCACCTTGATTGAAAGCTCCCTGATGTCCTCGCCAGGGAGATGCTGGTGCCATGATTCTTGTGTGGTCTGCAGAGCCGTGAGCCAAATAAACCACTGTTCTTTATAAGTTACCCAGCCTCAGGTATTCCTTTATAGCAACAAAAAACGGACTAACGCATGGATGATACTGTCAGGTTCTTGGAAATGTGTCTTTTCCCAAAGATAGACTCATTTACAAACGTCACCCCTAGTTCGCCTGAAGTTTGTTAGCTTCCTGGTTTGTGAAGCTTTATCCTTATGCTGTCTCTTTTTCTTTTCTCTGCTCCCTGTTCACTTCCTTTGTGTTTGCTTCAGGCTCAGGAAGTGTTCTCCACGTGGCAGCTCCTGGCTTACCTCATTTTTGCTACTTGTGATCCCCAAGGAAGGAGGAGCACCTCCCTTCTGGCATCATTATCATTCTCTGACAAGTACTCACTTGGTTCCCTTGGGTCTTTTGCTTCCATTAGTGTTGATTGGCCATCCTGGGCCCTGTGCCCACTCCTGTGGTGGGAATGGCAGGTGCCATGATGGACAGCTGTACCTGAGTCCCATGGGATCAGTGCATAAGGGACAGGGAAGGAATGGCTTTTCTCCACAGTCTGACAATGTTAATGGGTAGACCCAGGATCATAATGTCTCTACTTTGATAAGGAGAGAGGAAATTGACCCTCACAGGGAAGCACTTGGGCCTAGTAAGTTACATTCTTTTAAAAGATTGACAACCATATATCAAGATCTTACATGATACAGAATCATAAAATGGACTTCAGATACCCACTAGTCCCTGATTATCATAGTGTGCTCTAAACAGCACTGGGGATTCAGGACTTAGGCTGAACAAGAGTAAAATAATGACAGTCTTATTGAATAATACAATTAAATCCGTTAAGTCTTTTCTTTTATCAAAGGATTTTAAATTTTTGGTGTGACTCTAGCTTATTTGCTTTTGAATGCTAGCAGAAAATAAAACTATGAGCTAATAGCAAATAACTATTAATCAACACATTTGGAGAAGGCTGGTTATGCCTTATTTTGATAGCTAGCCTTTTTTTTTTTTAAATTGCAGACATGTGAACTGAAAGCTGTGATTTTACGTTACACAGTTGTAAAATTTTTCATATTTATGATGAAATAAAATAGCTCCATATTTCCCTGTGTTCTGTGAAGAGATACTCACCTCCATGTGTTCTGCCACCTGAAAAGATTGAGGGACACCTTCAGCACTTTTTCCGCACATTCACATACCGTCTGAGCTGATATTTGCTTAATAACATTCTTTAAAGATTGATTTCCTTAAAAATAAAATAATTTCCTAAAAAAAACCACATACTTTTATATACGAACAACCAATGTTTTTCTAATGCTCATTAACTGTTAAAAGCATCTTTCATACCTGTCCTTCAGCCCCCTGGGGAACATGAATCACATTTTGAGAAACACTTGAGGCACATAGCTATTACTTACACAAGAGTAAACTGAGGCACATGGAGTGACTTGTCCCTGTTGAGGTTTGCTGGGCATGATGAGAACAAGGACTGACCAGCAGGCCTCTTTCCAGCGGTTTCTTTTTGCACCCGGCAAGGTGGAGGGGAGATTAAATTTAGTAGGTGATGTCCTACGGCAACTAAGAGAGGGGATGAGTGCGTGTTAGCGTTGTTCACATAAATAAAAGTAAATAGTGCTTGACCAATTTTGATGGAAGAACTGGGAATCGTGATTTCAGTTTTCCAGAAGGCAATTAAAACCTCCCTTTATAAAATTAATAAAGGGCCACAAGGTGGGAAACGTGGTGGGGGAAATATATATATGTATAAAAAACCAGCCGTTGTTGCCTAGCTTGCTTTCTTATAACTGCTTACCACTCAGGAGTCATATAGCTCCTGAGTCATAAAGATTCTTAGCTTTCTTCATTGCTCCCAAAGATAACATCACCCTTGTGAAACCTAAGGTTAGTTTTTGAGATCTCTTCCAGGCCCTGCATGCCAGTCGGCTGACCCACCCAGACCAGCGGCCCACACCGAGGAATTGACTCAACTGGTCTTGTGACCCCCAGCTAAGAACCGACTCAGCAAACAAGACAATTTCTACATCCCTGTGGTTCCGCTCTGAACCCAGCCATTTAGCAGATGCAATTGCCTAGCCCTTTGCCCGCCAAACTATCTTTAAAAACCCTTTCTCCCAAATTCTCAGGGAGACGGATTGGAGAACTTCCGGCCGTCTCCTTGTGTGGCACTTGGGATACTAAATTCTTTCTCTGCTGTAACCCCTCCTGTCTCAGTGTATTGGCTTCCTTTTGAGCAGGAGGCAATGAATCTGGTTGGGCAGTAACATAATCTTTGGAACTAGGAGAAGTTAGAGTCTCTGGGAAACACTGGATGGCAACAAAGGTTGCATTTCTGCAGGCAGGAGTTTAGAACAAACCTTTGGTAAGCAGATAAAGTAGTTTCACCCAGTGATCTGTTTTCTTCTGCCTCCTTCATCTTTCTTGCACCCTCAATAAGAAGGTGCATGAAAGCTGTAATAGTGTCATGGGCCCAAGAATGCAGTCCTCCTGGGTGGCAAGTAAAACTGCAAGTTGAGACTTTCATGATGAATTTTGGAAATGAACATCTTTACTCATGGGCCCTGTTGGATACAATGACTTTTGTTAGCGGTTGTGACAGGAGAAGCCATCTCATTGGTGATGTTCAAGCAACTTTGTCACTGAAGTGATGTATCTTGGGGAAGCTCTTCCAAACCACTGTCCCCCACAAAACCTGAACTTGAAGGGGCCTTTTCACCTCACTCCGTTTTAACAGATACTGTTACATAAAGATAGTGACCACACATTTAAACCAGGGCACATAATTACTTCATTGGTGTCCAGAGCCACGTGAGGGTCTGGATCTTCTCCTCAAAGACAAATAGGGGATGGTGCTTTATAAAGTGTCTTACAGCCCAGGGCTGCTTCATTTTTTCATTTGCATGACAATCGCCTTGAAATGCTGTTACAATGCAGCTGGTACCTGTATGGGGCCTGAGGTGGTTTATTTCTAATACACTGTGACTGCTGATGACTTTTTAGTAGCAGGGACAGAGTGCATGTACAATGTGAGCCCATTTGTCATCAGAAAAAAAGGTTGAGAACTTTTAAAGAATATTTTCCTATTTCTTTTCTTCAGTGATAAAGCAAATACTGAGTCTAGGTTTTGCAGAAATTGTTTTTGAGGGCACATCCTGTTAAGGTATGTTGGCTTTAAAGTTGAAATTCATCTATTTAGGTTACCAAGAGGCCGTCTGCTGGTTTTAAGTTTCAAGGAGTTCTTAGTACTAAGTTTGCTTTGTCAGAATCCCGGTGGGCTGCAGTGAGATGACACTGGAAAATTTGCTTTGTCCCTGGAGTTGAAAGGGGAAAATATTCTCTATGTGGAGCAGTTTTTATCTTTTTAAACATATTTCTCACATTTTCCAAAAGATAATGATTTCTTTAAAGTAATGCCACTGTAGTATTTTCTAAAGCAGAGATATTAAAAATTAAATTGTAGGAAGGTTCAAACTTGGGCTCCTGTGTGTTCTCCCTCAACTGGAAAATGTGAGCTGCTGTTGCTGCATTTCATCTTTGCCATTTCTTAATAGATGTGAATGAAGTCATTGTACCCCACAGCGGGCTGTTACTATGTGAGCCTTGCAGGAGTGATTAGTTTTTTAGAAAGCATTATAACTTTCTGTTGTTTGATTTCAATAGGTTTTTTTTTTTTTGTACTTTAGTAAAGCAAAAAAAAAAAAAAAAAAAAGTTGATGGAGGCAAGTGACCTTTGCTTTACCAATTCTTGGATTGGATGTGATAGAACCAATATCCTTAAATAATATTTTCAGCAACTTGTTTAACGACTTTCTAGTAGGAAGAGGGTGCTTGCCTATTTCAGTTGTATTAAAACACAAAGTGTCAACAAATTTAGCTTAAAGATCTGATTGCCTTTTATTAGCAATTCATGAATTAGGGAGCATCTCGTCAAAAAACTTAGAAAAGGCACCTCCACTGGGCATGGCAGAACAGTCAGTTTTTATATGGTAGGTTGAGCAGGAAAAGGAAACAGCTTAAAACAAAAAGTGGCTTGGTCAACATCAAGCTACTTCAGGTTACTTTTCTTGTAAGGGTTAAAGCAGAGGGGACTTCCCTATCACGCCAGCTGAAATTGGCCTGTTTGGGAATTCGTCCATCATCTCTCTCCTGATTTCTCCTAAGGTCGGGAAAACAATTTAATTTTGTTTTGTTGATGTGGAGCTTTGCTACGAGTGACTCCAATTTTGGTTTGGTCTGTTCTTTTGGGGCCTACTGCAGGAGATCAGTCCAAAAAAATGGCCTCCCATAAATTTTATTTAACGATTGTCAGAGCTTCATTTTGGGGGAAGTTCTTTCTTTGGTAGAAGGAGTAAATGGCTTTGAGCTTTCTAAATACTATAAAAATAATCTCCAATTTAAGATGATGAAAATTTTGTAAATGCTTTGAGCAAAGTCTTTATTAAAAAACAAACAAAACTATGGATGATTCAGAAAGAAATAGCATATGTATTTTTGGATCTAGAAAAAATATAGAACTTGGGGGATCACACACTTGCTGGGGTCAGGCAGGAAAGTTAAATGTGTGAATAGATGATTATTGATAAGATGGAAAGGTACCCATGGTGATGATCTGGAGAGTTCATGCTGGCCAAGCAGAATGTGTTTGAGTTTACATGCTGTGATTCTGCCATCCCTGCTACATAATCTAGACCAAGCACTCATATAAGAGAAAAGAGAGAGAAACTGAAACTCAGAGAGGGAGATATGACTGCCCAAGATGGTGGTCCGTTGCCACCTGAATTGTGACTGGAACCCCAGCATCTTTATCCTCAGGCTAGTGTGTTTTCTCTTAATCCATTACAGTAATGATTGCAGTGAAGATTATTCTTTAATTTCAATAGGCCACACTCCACATATTTCTGTTTTATCAGAACGTCTCCAGGTTATTTTCTGATGCCTTGAACCTCTTGCTGCTGGTTGGCATTTGCCAACTATGGTATAACTAGGATTAGGTCATAGGTGTCTAGGCAAGGTGAACAAACTCTAGCATCTATTCCTTAAACATATTCATTGGGGCACTAGTATTTTTTTAAACTCCAAGAGGTTGTCATAATATGTAACAACGTATCATTTCAAACGGTTTGACTGTAAGACTCCCCACCCCCTGCCTTTTGGTGCATTCCATTAAACCCATGTTTTGGGCTAATTTAAAGAAAACTGCTTTCGATATATATACCTAACATAATACTAGTTGAGATAGCCATGGAATCCCTTGAAACCTGTTTTCAAATTTCTTTCATCCACATCTCCTTTGAACATAATCCAGTTTGTGTTTCTCTTGAAATATGGCACCCAGAAAGGATCACAATAGCTTGGGTATAGTCTAGCCATTGTTTACCAGGTCAGGACTTTTTCTCCCTCATTCTAGATAATATACTACATTGAATGCAATTGAAGCTTACTAAAATCCCTATTTCTGAGTTGAAGCAGGTATCCCCCACTTACCTGAATGAAGTTTTCTGAAGATTAATTTGTTAACTTGTGCCATGCCTTGTAAAAAAGAGTTGTGCTAAATCTGTGAGGTTTAATTAGTACTGCATGTGTTAGGAAGGCAAATGTAAATATCCATTGCTGTTAATTAAGCAAGCAGGAAAATGTTAGGCATAGTTCAGTCCTCCCTGTTCATCTCCATTTAACAAGTAGCAAGAAGAAAGCCACAGATGGGACCAAGGGTTGGGTTGGTCAGATCAAATTATTTAGTTAAGGGCAACAAATATTTTGGTTATATTTGTAGGGTTCACAAATATATTAACAATTTAAGCAGATATTACAGAAATGTGAATATTTTACAGGAATAATCATTGCCTTGCTTAGAAACAAGGTTGAGAAGGACAGAGAAATCTGAAGATGGCATCCCATGTTAAAGATTGCCTGTTGACTTGTGTAATGGAAAAACGAATTGATTTCACAGGGGAGGAATCACTGGCATTCCCCAGCCAGTGATTAAAGTCTCTCTACAAAATTAATTTGAGAAGGCTATACAGAGCTCAAACCTTCTCAAGGCAACTTTTCAAGGCAACTTCAGGATGGAGGAAAGGGCACCACAGCTTAATGGATTTGGTGTTACATTGTCTTGGTTCTAAATCCTGACTTTTCCAACTCTTTAGCTGAATGACTTTGGATAAATTACTTAAATATTTTAATATTCAATTTTATTTATTATATAAAATAGAGTTAGTAATATATACCTCCTAAGGTTAAGAGCATTAATGGAACCCTGGTGCTTAACAACTAGTTGAATATTGGTTTATTTACACTTGTCACCACCAGATGTTTAGCTCTGTCTCAATTAAAAATTAAGGTCCCTAATAGCAGCCTGTTACGAAATGGATGGCCTTTCCCTTTGCTTTCAGTTCATTCTTGACACCAGACTTATAAAGGAGATTCATTGTATTTGCCAAAGGTTTTTATTCTACAGGAGTTGATTGCATATGTTATTTTTATTTATTTATTTTTTTTGAGATAGAGTCTTGCTTTGTCGCCCAAGCTAGAGTGCAGTGGCAACACTGCAGCCCCAAAATCCTGAGCTCAGGTGATCCTCCTGCATCAGCCCCTGGAGTAGCTGGGACTACAGGCATGTGCCACCACACCAGGCTAATTTTTAAATCTTTTGTACAGACAGGGTCTTACTATGTTGCCCAGGCTGGTCTTGAACTCCTGGCCTCAAGTGATCCTCCTGCCTTGGCCTCCCAAAGTGCTGGGATTATAGGCGTGAGCTACGGCTCTCAGTTGTATGTGTTATACTTTTAATGGGAACAGGTAAGTCAGATAATGTTAGTTACTAAATTTTGTAGCACTGAAGATACCACGTTGAGGGTCATCCATTGACCTCCACGATAGAAAGCATGCATTGCTTACCTAGGGACACAGCCCCTTTATGAAAACTGGTTGAGTTAATTTAGTTCTTATACTTTCTTTGATGATTAAGTATTCATTTTTCTGCCATCTTCTTGGCTCAGTGTTGAAACCCCAAGGAATTAGTACACAGTCTGTTGCCACGTCACTTTGTGAGCCAAGTGAAAAAGGACAAAACAAGAGAGGGACTGTTTTTAAATGTCTGGAAGAAATCAACAGGTCCCAGACATATACCAAATCTGGTGTGTACGCCTGTGCTTATTCCGGAAACTTAAATAATCTCTGAAATTACTTTCAAAAAGTCATGATAAATGACGCTATTTTCTTACCATATTCTAAAGAGGATGATTTAAAAAAAAAAAAAGGAAGCTATTTGTGGTAGATGTCTGTTGTCTGCAAAATGTAGGGCTTTTGGTGAATTTTCCCCCCAAGCATTCTGTTGAGTTAGGTGATCTTTCCAAAAGGCCTTAGTTGTGAGGCCTTCTTTAAAACTGTAAGGTAAATTGAACTTTGATTTGGAGTAAAAAATGAAGAACCAAATTAAATAAACTGTTTTTTCCTTTCTTCTTTTAAAATGTTGGTTATTTTGAAAACAGAGCAAACATAGTAAAATAGTATATCAGCAATCCTTGCAAGGTCAAAGCTAGGCATTCAGATTTGCCTTTTGTTTTTGAATGGGGAAGAGGGGGAAGGGGAAGAAGCAGCCAGAGAATGAATCACAACAATAAGTAGTGTTATACTGGCTTTGCATTAAATTTTTACCTGTGACTCTCTTGATAATTAAGTATCATACTATTTTCACAACTACATTTTTTTTTTTATGGTGGGGCCGGGGTGGGCATGGAGCTAGAAATTCCACTAACTGTATTTAAGTTTTCATGTTCATCATAAAAGAAAGAACTTCTTAATAACTAACTGTAACCCCTATTAATAACCAGGGTTGGGCCAGGCACAGTGGATCACACCTGTAATCGTAGCACTTTGGGAGGTCGAGGCAGAAGGATTGCTTGAGGCCAGAAGTTTGAGACCAGCTTGGGCAACATAGTGAGACCCTATCTCTACAAAAATAAAAAACATTAGCCTGGCATGGTGGTGTGCACCTGTAGTCCCAGCTACTGAGGAGGCTGAGGCAGGAGGATCGCTTGTGCCTGGGAGTTGGAGGTTGCTATGACCTGTGATCACACCATTGCACTCCAGCCTGGATGATGAGAGAGAGACAGAGACACACACACACACACACTCACACAGACATTGTCTCAAAAAGAAAAGCATATGAATGAAGAAGCTGAAGCCAGAAAGCCTGGGTTGGAATCCAGTTACTTTATTTCTCTATGCCTCAGTTTTCTAGGGTTGCTGTGAGGATTAGACGAGTTACTGTATAAAACGTGCTTGGCAAGTAATGAGTACTATAAAAATGTCGTTGTTATTGTAGCAGAGGCAAAATTTTACCTTTATCCTTCTAGGGTTTTTTGGCTGGGCCTGAGAATTAAACTGACACGGGAAAGATTATCAGGAGAAAAACATGCAAGTTTATTTAATGTAAGTTTTATATGACACAGGAGCCCTCATAAGGAAATGAAGACCCAAAGAAGTGGCAAAACCTAGACGCTGTTATATTCGGTTGAACAAAGGGAGGCAATTGTGGAAAGTAGCTAAGCTCTGTGGGGAGGGTAAAGGAAGATACAAATTATTTTAATAGAGTCTGTACAGAATTCTCTTGGTCTCCGCTTCCCATCCTTGATGATAAGAATGTGACTTTCCTTCTGCTGTAGGAAGGACACCTTCCATATGGGGGTTTTATCCCCTGCTTTCACGAAAAAAAGGGGAGGGTCAGAGAGCCCTTCTCGCGCCTGCTGTTTAAGTGCCTTTAGTTCAAAATAATCCTTACGCCAACGTGGCATATTCTGGGGTGGCATATTCTCCCACACTTTATCATCTCACCTAGCTCTTTGTTTTCCTTTGTAATGACTGCATATATTCCATGGTATGGCTGCACTGTCCTTTATTGAACCATCCCTACTTTGGGGGATAGGTGTTTCCATTTTTTTCCGCCCAAATTGTGCTGCAATAAATATCCTTGTCCATACAGTAATGCCTGCGTTTAGACGCATTCTGGAAGTGGGAGAGTGATGCATATGTGAATTACTATGCAAAGAGTGCTGCTCTATTTCATATTCTAAGTGCAGACCAGAGTTTCAATCCCATCTCAGCTGTTTACCAGCTGTATGACCTTGGGTGAGATATTTAGTCTCTTGGGGGCTCAGTTTTCTCATCTGTAAAATGAGGGAAACAGTAGTACCTATCTCAGTGGGTGGTTGTAAGAATTAAATGAGAAAAGTGTGTAAAGCATTTAGCAGAGTGCCTATCCCATAATAACACACCAGATGTGATGTGACTAGAGAAACAAATAGAAACAAAGTAATTATGGTTACCGATAACATTTTTGCTTCCCCAGGCCCCCGCTCACGGTTGTCCAGTGAATGAACACATGAACGATGAGGAGTAGTTCACTCTTTCCTTGGGATCATTATAAAGTCAAATAACGATGGCGTTCCTCTGAGATCTGTGCATTTTTGCTGCCTGGTTTTTTTTCTCCTCTCGCTCTCTGTACTTCACTTGTAACGCCTGCTGTGCGGTCATGAGATTCCTAAGAGAGGCCAGGTTTGGGAGAATGAATCAGTGCCTCGGGAGTCACCTCTGCCCCATGTATCTCTCTTGTGTCATCAGCAGCCTCCACCCACTGTTCAGACTTTCAGATTCTGAGGAGGGAGAAATGGATGTTCAAGGAGCTGTCAGTAAAAGCCCCTCTCAGGAGACATACATTCGTGGTTCTTGTTAGAGAGGGAAAAGGAACCACTTGAGCTGTGATTGTTCACAGACTGCCTTCCTGAAAGGCCCTGGGTGTTTGAAGTGGCTTTTACCTGGTGAAATGCAATCATTCTGGAGTATTCCGAGCCCTGGATAAATGATAGTAAGTTACTGCAAAGAAAAAAAGGGGGCAGTTCCCACCACCACCCTGTTGACCTCCTGGAAACTTTCTGGGCTCTTATCCCAGTCTGCTGCATTGAGGCGTGGGGCCGGAAGGGTTAAGCAGTCCTCATTTTGTGTGTGTCTGGGCCCATTTAAGAACAAGATGGAAAATGCAGCTTTTCGACATGTCAGGCCCATTTTCCATCTCTCACAGCACTGTTCCCACACCTGACTTGTTTTCACAAGCACTGGGGGGGGTGCAGCAATCCTCGAGGGGAGGGTGGAGATGAAACATTCCCCACCAAGTGGTACTGAGTGGCAGAAACAATCAGTTTTACCTAAGCCACCACTGGCATCTGTTTTCTGTGATTAACACAAAATTGTGCATTCCAGACTCATTCTGGGCTGCTTAATGAGGAACCGGCTGGCTGAGGGAATAAAGACTTCTTTTGTGGCTTTGTGCATTCAGTTTGTGGCTTGTTTGAAACAAAATGGCTTGCTCCTCTTAACCTCCCTGCCTTAGCCCTTAGAAAAGAGACAGGCATGAAAGCGTTTTGAGAGGTTAGAAATGAAACCTCATGTAATTACTATAGGAAATGGCTTAACAATGTTGGAATTTGGCATTTTGCTGTAGTTCTGAAGAGTCCTTACTTGACAAGCCTAGTACTAGGTCCATTGGAAATACAATTTATTCTTCTTGAAAATGTCTAACAGTGTTCTTAATTTGATGCCATTTGCCTTCTCCAGCTGTGTAGGACAGGAGTCTTCTGTTTCAGTGTTGTATCTAATAATTATTCCTCTGTAATTTAGTTTGCAATCAGATGGTGAGGTTGTATGTCTGTAAAGTTATGAGGTCCAAGAACTGATTTCCCCAAAACATACCATCATTTGCCTTCTACATCCCAGGGATGCTGTGGAAATCAGACATGCCTAGTGAGAGTCAGGATGGGTTGAGGGTTTCAAATCACGTAGGTTGTGTAGCTATGTCTGTCGTGTGGAAAGCCCCGATTCTTTCATCTTC
Organism: Daubentonia madagascariensis; assembly: GCA_023783475.1. Classification (NCBI taxonomy): domain Eukaryota; kingdom Metazoa; phylum Chordata; class Mammalia; order Primates; family Daubentoniidae; genus Daubentonia; species Daubentonia madagascariensis. The sequence goes on along the minus strand of JAKFHU010001953.1, from coordinate 39,823,178 downwards.
GAATTACTGCCCACTTCAGTGATTGGGATCCCTGACTCTCTCTGTAGGTCTTCTGTCTTATACACTAAATATGTTTAAAATGGCAAACAAGCTCACTGCACTCGAAGACCGTTTCCTACCTCCCTCCACCCTTTGTTTCAAAGAAGTGTCTCTAGGAAGTTCTGTCTGACAGACATCTCAAGGATGAGTGACAGTCAAGATGAGTTGAGGGTTCCCTGTTGGAAGTAGATCTCATATGTTGAGATTTTGTGTTTATGGGAACTTTCTCAACCTCCCTTTCTGTCACTGTTCCTCCATTGTAAGGCAGTGTTGTGTGGTGGCTAGGGATAGAGGCTTTGTGTCCTGACAGCCTGGGCTCAGATTACAGCTCTGCTACTTCCTACCTTTGTGACCTTGGGCAAATTTCTTAAACTCTCTGGGCCCCAGTTTCTTCATTTTCAAAAGGGGATAATATAGTGACCACTTCATAGAACAGTGTCTGGCACATCATCGGCAATTGTTAATCAGTAGGCATTTATTGTGAACCTACTGTGACCTAGACATAAAGCCGGGCATTAGGAAGGTGGAGGGGGGAGAGGAGGAGGAGCAGAATGTTGACAACAGCGACAACAGTAGCGATGGTTAGCGTTTATTCTACAGTGTGCAGTATGCCAGACCTTGTGTTCAGAGTTTGACATGCATTGTATCATTTGACTTCAGTGCAGTTCTATGAAGGAGGTACTGTTCTACTCTCCAATTTTGCCAAGGAAACTGAAGATTAGAGAGCTTCTGTGGCTTTCTACTAATCAGAGCTAGTACATGGTAATGCCAGAATTTGAGTCCAGGGTGTCTCATTCTAGAGCCCTGAGTCTTAATTTCAGTGCTACATCACTCAAATAAAAATGGGCTCCATTTTGAGTCTTTTTCATCTATTCACTATCCCTTTAAATAAAGAGGTATAGACTCAATCACTTTTACTGACAAATACACATTTGTTAGCCCTAGCTTTGCCCCATGACTTTGAAATCAGGACCTTTCTTTTGTGCCTTTAATAGCAGAAAAGAAAATAAAACAAATGCCGAAGACTTCTGTTTGCTTGGTCTTATGCTCCTTATAACCTGAAATCAGCCTCTTCTAACCCCCTGTCCCTGCTCTTCTGCTGCTGGCTCAGATAATATTTTGCAAAAGATGCTTTTTGTGTTGGGTTTTGTATCCCAACTTTTGGTTGCTTGCTGAGATATTATTCAGTTATAGTTACACACATTGGGCTGGCCTGGGATCCCACTAATACAAATGACAATAACAGCTGCCTCTTCTTGTTGAGAGCTTCTTTTGTGTTAAGCATAGACCTAAGGAACATTATCTCATCTAGTCCTCATAACACATCCTCATTTTATGGACAAGTTAAGTGATATCTATGAATGTTTGGCATTGGATGACACAGTTACAATTTTAGGAGCTCAGTTCAATATTTTATAAAACTGTCCTGGAGGAGAGCATCCTGTAACAAGAGGAAGAAACCAAAATTAGGGACTCACTTCAATTCCTTCTGGTTGTGGGTGGCTGTCCTGTGCCTTGTAGGATATTCAGCAGTATCCACCTGCTAGATGTCAGTAGCATCCCCTGAGTTGTGACAACCAAAAATGTCAGCAGATATTGCCAAGTGTCCCCTGGGATGTGATACCACCCCCCAGTTGAGAACCACTGCTCTGGGAATATATATTGGCAATTAATTCACTTAAAAATAAATATACTGCAGGCTGGGTAAAACGTGATAACGAACCCATGTGGACGGTTTGCAAAATTGGCTCACTGTGCACAAGAGGACATTTTTTTCCCAGGTAATTCAAGAGTGCCATTCTCAGAAATGAGCTCCAAGTGATTAAAAGAGGAAAGCAATGAGACAGACTGGATGTCTGATATTGGGATACTTTTAGTATAATAAAATCAATAGCATAAGCATCTTTGAAAAGGATGAATAACCTTTCCTCTCACTCCCTTCCCCTACTTTTGTTTATAAGCTTTCTTTCTCTCTCCAGATGCGTCACTTTGTTTTCTTTCCATAGAAGGGTGATTTGGTTCAACAATTCCGTTTGAGGTGGTCTTTTCCATGCCCCTCTGAAAAGATTCAACTAGGACTGGAAGATTTATCCTTTAAGAGTCAATAAACTCTTCAAGTCAGCAAGTGGTGGTGTTTTTTTTGTTTTTTTTTGTTTTTTTTTTTTTTTGGTTATAACCCACTTAATTTGGCCATAGGATTTTAGGTGCCTTAGAGCTCTGTGTGTGTAAGCTGACGAGACATCACAGAAATGGGCCTCTCAAGCTAGTTCTGCCAAAAGAAGTTTTTTGGAAAGAGAAGAAATCTCTGAAGTATGTCCCTAGAGCAGATTGTGTATCTATCTTTCAGGGGAAATTAGGTGATGCAGTTAGTTAAAATTGAAGTATGTCTGTTCATACCAAAAGATGAAAATCTCAACGTACAAACTATAGGAAGCAGAAATGACTATTTGATTCTTTTTTTCCCTCATTCATGTCTAAAATAATTTATTTCATGGTTCCTTTTTTTAGATTAGGTGGCAGAGAAACCTAACAGCTGAAGCAGTTAGTGGCCCCTGCATAACATGAAATACTTCTGAGAAGATGGTTTAAGTCAGTAGGAGGGTATGGTTTTATTTATAGAATTTAATTTATAGTACATTAAAAAAACCCCACTGGTTATATAGCTACAGTGGAGTCTCTTTGTTTTTTTCAAATTTCAGAAAATCTCTTTCCTATACAAACCTTCTCCCTTGTCCCAGCTTTGGTCCTCTATAACGGTGATAAGTCAATGCTTGTTGTACCCTTAGACTCTATAAACATTAAGTCAACGTAGACAATCAAATGTTTTTCTCTCCAAGTTACTGTTAAGAAGCAGAAAATGGTAAACTACGTAATTTGAGAAGGGCTCTTAAGTGATTTTTATAAACTTTGTATGCAAAAAGGTAACAACACAAAGCTGTGATAGATTATGAGATTCTGAAGTATGTTTTTTCAATGTCTGAATAGAATTATTTCAGTATGGTTTTTGAATTATTTTCTTGAACTAAAATGCTTTAAAATTTGGCATTCCATGTATGGGGTCAGATATAAGTTCCTCATTACCAAAGGAATTCTGTTTTTCATCAAGGATAGGTAATAGAGTTAAGTATCCTACTTGCATGATGGTGTGTTTGTGGGTACTATTTTGTTTAGTTAAGACTAAAGTATAGATGCTATTTTCTATAGCTTTCATTTTAGCTCTATTCTCTGAACACTTGGTATTGAAGGTAAGACTATCTCCTGATGACTTCAAGAATGTGTCACTTGGGAATATGACCATAATTTTTCATAAAGGTAGTTTATAGAAAGAGACTGTGCCACGATAATTCACTTCAGAGCATGTACAGTTGGCAAAAGGCTAAGGATGTACAGAGATGCTTATGAAAGACTTGTTATGACAGTGTCCTCTGCTGATACCAGGAGCTGGAGGCTGGGTTAGACGGGTAACATTTATAAAGCCATTTTCTTGTTGTTCAGTCCTGGGGTAGGGTTGCATTTAAAGAAGCATGGTCCAAGGAGAATTATGGCCTTCACTCATGCTTTTATGAGATATTTAGAGTGTTCTAAATTTACTACTATAAGCAACTCTTACTGGAATCTTCCGGCTTCTCTCTTCTCTCGCTCTTCATCACTTGAGAACTTTGTTCTCATTCACACTGTCATGCACCACCATTTAACTTTCTTATTTATGCTGTGCAAAAATGTGCACGATGTCACCCCAACTGGCCATCTTTCCCTAGTGGAATGCAGCCTCCATTCTAACTTTATTTTCCTCTCAGGGATTCACTAGTAGAAAACTACATCATTACTACATCAGATTGTTCTTTTACTTTTCAGCAAGGGGCCGGGGGGTCATGAGAGAGAAACTAAGTTGGGAAAGAGAGAAGTAGTCCATGAAACCCCCCACGTTAATTTTAACTTCACGAACATTGTATGGTTGTTCCCAGATTTAGAATGTGTTTGGAATCTTTCATTGTGAAAGTTGAAATTATTTTAAAGACTTAAGGGGAGTGCTTATTCAGAAGTGGAGAAGGGAGAATGGTAAAACTCTATGAATTTGAAATATAAGAGATCAGAAATGACAGGTTTTGAATTATCTAGGTTTAGATTATTCGGTGTTTGTATTACTGATACATGATAATGCATAAAGTTGCCTTGAGGGTAACAGTTTTCTTAAATTGGTCCTATCTGAAATAAGTTGGCACAGGGTTAATGAGATTTTATTTTAATAATTATGGTAACTTTGCAGAATAGCTGTTGCCTTCATTTTTTTGAGACTTACTTGATGGTGGGTAAGTTAATTTCATTATTCACGTGTGAAAATAATAGGACATTATGCTAACCTTCCTGAAGGCCATAAATATATATAGTTGTATCCTTCGGTCTCATTTACATTTTCTTAGAAGACTTATTCATTTTATATGCCTGTATGTAAATTTTTACCACTTCATGCTGAATCCCATTACAGACTGTCTAGAAGAAATGAATTCTAATTACCACCCACACTCTCCCTGTCTCCTGCACCACTCTGTACAAAATGGTGATTTTTATTTCACATAAACTGCCACATGCTTGAGGGAATATGCTAGTATTGGAGACCACAGGTATAGAGCAAAGAGTATGGGCTGGACCTGGTCAGATACGACTATGAACCTGTCCAAATTACTTAACCTTTCTAAGTTCTTTCTCTTTGATTGTCAAAAGGAGGTAACTACTTCCTTGGGTGAATTGTTGTAAGCATTAATTCAGATAATGTAAATACACTGTTTGGAGCGTAATACTTGTTTAATTGGCTGGTTTCTTTCCAACCTCTCTTTATATAGAAGATTTCCTTTTAAACATGGAAAATGGCAACTAGCTGGTATTTACTCCAAATAGGTTTAGCCTCCAAGATGCCTACTGTCTAAATTGGTTGGCTAAAAAGTTTCCACATGTTTATGTATAACTTGGCATATTTGGTTTGAGATAATGAGAATAAAGTATTTGAAGTCCAGTGGTTCTTTTCCAAAGTTTTAATTCTTTTGGCTAGCCACAAGTAACACTCCCTTTAAGGGGAAAGCCCCATTTACGTGAAACTGTTTTCCTTAAGACCGTTTTCCAAAATGGCATTGATAGACAGTCTCAACAACATCAAAAAGTAAATCCTAAAATGTATCTAATGAAATTCTTGTTTCAAAAGCTTGTGGAATAACTTTCTTGCTCTTGAAAAATGATGTTGTATGTAAAAATCTGAAGACCAAAACAAGTGAGTGAGCATAGAATTGGGTGATTGTGGTTTTCATGTGCCCTGTAAGTCATTGATATATATTTTGAATAGTTAATTTTTTTCTTTCTTCAGTAATTAGCTCATTATTATTTTCCTCTTTTGCAACTGTCAGTTGAATGGGGATGGAAATTAATTTGGAATGTGTCATTGTTTTTACATCAGATCCTGGCATACTTGCTTGATTCACTCTTTGTGGTGGTTATAATTCTCTCCCTCAATGATAAAAAGGAATTGTGAATTCTGCTTTTATGCTTTAAAATAATTGGTAAAAAGTTACTGTTTTATAGCAATATCTATCGTGATAGATTTCAAGTGAACAGAAAATGGGATGGGGAGGAGAGGAGAGTTCTCTGAGAGGAATGTTCTTCAGACCAATGAGAAAGATTTTTTTGGTGATTATACCTGACTTGGAGGGCACACTGTGTTATTCATTCTGTTAGACACGGTGTCCATTCACATGTTGTCTACAGCCCATGCCTACAGCCATGAGGTCGTTTCCCGTGCCTGTGGTCTTGAGGTTGGGTGGTTCTCTACTTCTGGGCCCTATTGTTTGTCCTAGAATTTCAACTTTATTTTTCCTCCTTTATCCTGGATGTTGCTCACTTGGCGGCAGTTTTGTGTGGTGATTGAAAGAATGGGCTTTGGAATCAACCTGCCTGGGCTTGAGTCTAGACTGTCACTTGCTAGCTATATGACTTGGTACAGACTACTTTTCTAACTATGAGTTACTTCATCAATAAAATGGGGATTATAATCATACCCAGTTCATAGGTTTTTTGTGAAGATTCAGTGAGATAATAACATTTAAGAATGCTTCATATTAGTATTTTTCTGTTTTTTTCTCATTGGGTTGACGATGGCAGTATGTCTATGAGACCACAAATTCTGATAAGCCTGGACAGTTTAGGTCTCATTAAGTCAGCTGAGTGTGTGTGTGTTTGCAAATGCTTCCCTGTGGTTCTCACATGCTCAGTTTAAATTCAGGATGTACGGACCTTTCCTGATTTTCTTCTATCAGTTCATGTCATCTTTGGGGTTGTGCTATGACATGAGCTCCCTCCTCCTCTTCCTATTTCTCTTTTACACAGTGTTGAAGAAAAAATTATTCTGACACTTGTTAAGATGATCAGGAAGACTTTATTCAGGACTATTGCAATAGAGGTATTACAATAGAGGAGGGAGATTGGGCTCAATTCTGAATACAGCAGGGAGAAATGGGGATTATAGCCAATGAGCAGGGTGGGAGGACGGTTAGTGGATGGAAAATTACTAAGAGGAGACATCAAAGGTAGGGGGATTCTGGCTAAATTGACATAACAGGATTCTTGCTGAAGGCAGGCCAAGATGATCAGATGTCAAGGGTTGGGGGATGACTTAGTAGGATTCTTTGCTAAGACTGGGCTGGGCAGGCCAAGGACAGGACAGGGGTCAATGTCCAGGTCTTATAGGACCCTGTCTGAAGTTTGGTCAAGAAGAGAGTCTTTGTCAACACATATCAAGGCTCTGTCCTTCACCCAAAATATATGCCTGCATGACACCAGAACCATAGTAGCTTGCTTCCTGTATGCTTAGGAATCACACCTCTGGGATTACAGTTGTAATTTTGTGAGATTGTTTCTAAAAGTTTGTGGAAAGCAACCATTTTGGATTAATTATGTTATTGATTTTGACGTTAAATTACATTTATTTGACAACATTTGATGGGTTACCATTTATAAAGCACTTTCCCGTACATTATTTCATTTATTCCTTGCAACAAACCTAAGTAGGCATTTATTTTTTTCTATTTTCTTTTTCTTTTTAAAGAGATGGAGACAGGGTCTTGCTCTGTCACCGAGGCTGGAGTGCAGTGCAGGGGTGCGATCATAGCTCGCTGCAGCCTCGAACTCCTGGGCTCAAGCAATTCTCCTGTATCAGCCTCCTGAATAGCTGGGACTACCGGCACACAGCACCACACCTGGCTAATAAATATCTTTTTAAAGTTCTTCCGTAAGGAATTCTGTGTTTGTAAAAGAACAAAGAAGGAAATTTAAAAAAAAAAATTGGTTAGAGACCAAGTCTTTTTGACTCTAAGTATTATACATCTTCTTCTAAACTATGAAATTGTTAAATGAACTTAAGTGTAGAATTTTTATGCATTTTAATTAGGGAGAGAAAAAATATATGCACATGCATATATAAATGCACACATATATACTTCCTTACACATACTGCCCACATTTGACTCAGTAACACTTGCAAAAGGCCATTTTTCGGTGACGTTTGGAAATTGCCTTTGTCATCTCTCTTTCCTAAGGCCACTATTAAATGACAAGATCATCTTCTTGTCCTCTTAGTGAGAGGTACATACTGCTAGCATACAGGAAGTGTTTTTTAGAAAGCAGTTTATCAGAACTGTGTAGAATAGTACCCCTTTTCTCTGAAGGTCCGTGCAACATCATAATCTTAGATTGAAAAGAGACATCAAAGTAGACAAAGGGAGACACTGTTTGCTCTTTGAAGCTGACCCTGCCACACAATGGGGACCCCGCAGCCTGACTCTGATGCTGCGAACATTTCTCTGGGCGCTTTCTCTTTGTTAATGCTCCATCGCCCAGCAGGGGGCAGGACAGTTTCTTTCTTCTGAGAAGCCTCCCCCAAGGATCTTCACATTTGTTTCCGTGTCTGAGCTTGAGCAAGGGCAAATTTAAGGGCAGAAATGTAATTGATACTCTTCTCATCTTTTGAATGCTGGACTAGTTACACCATTTTAATCAGGTGTTTTCCCCAAATAATTATAGCTTATACCCATCAGGTACTTTCTCCTTTGTGCCAGGTACTTGTGCACATAGTAAACACATTAGCTAGGTCAATCCTCATAACAAATTTATGAAACTAATTTTAATTCCCATTTTAAAGATGAGGAAACTGAAGTTCAGAGAGGTTAAATAACTTGCCTGATGCATTGTATATCAAGGAAGTTTCAGAGATTTTTAAAAGCTTCTTTTAAATGTAACTTATTTCAATGACTAATGACACCTCCCCTAGTCACAATATTCTTTCTTTTTTGGGTGAGAATTTGTTTTTATTGGGATGTAGGATATGAGGTGAGAAATGTCACCTTGGGGTATGGTGTGCTCCTCCCCCCAGGGAATGTTCATTCTAATCTTCCTGGGATTGTTCGTGGAATTTTTTCTTCATGTTGATTGAGAACAATTGAATATGTAAAAGACCTTTCTTCAAGGTCTACTTGCTTTCCCTTGGTGGCTTTTAAGTTTCAGTGCAGATGGCCATGGTGGCTCACTCTGTAATCCTAGTACTCTGGGAGGCCGAGGTGGGAGGATCTCTTGAGGTCAGGAGTTCAAGACCAGCCTGAGCAAGAGCAAGACCTCTTCTTTACCAAAAATAGAAAAAATTAGCTGAGCGTGGTGGCGCACGCCTGTAGTCCCAGCTACTCGGGAGGCTGAGGCGGGAGGATCGCTTGAGCCCAGGAGTTGGAGGTTGCAGTGAGCTATGATCATGCCACTGTACTGTACCCAGGGCGACAGAGTGAGACTTTGCTAGACTCTGTCTTTAAAAGTTTCGGTGTATGTAAAATACCTTGGGGGAGCTTGTGAAAAATGTGTATTCCTGACACCCAAGATTCTAATGTTATAGAACTGGGGTTGGACCCTAAAGTATGCATTTTATCTCAAGTGAGGGCAATACAGGCTGTCCATTGACCACATTGGGAGAAATTCTGATCTATACAGCACATTTTGAATTCTCATAGTTTTGATTCTCATAGTCATTAGTTACATTGCATATGCTTCAAAAATGTGTGTAAACCAGTATTGTTAAATAAATTGAATCACTATTTAGAGCACCTGTATTTTGAGGTCTTTTATAAACTTTATGAATGCATCCTAGAATTCATCTAGTTTGTTGATTTGATTGTTAATGGTAGATTTTATCTTAAAGGGAGATGCATTTCTACTTGAGAAGCAGTATTAAAGATCCCATCCTTACTTCTGTATTTATATATCCCCCTTCCTTGACCCCCTTTTTAAAAGCCCATTTTCCCAACCTCTTCATTACAGGTGTAGCTCCTTTCAGGTTCTCCAGGTTTCCATCCCTGCCTCCATCAACACACTGACCAGAATTACGGGATGGTCGCTTTGTGGTCCCTGACCATCATTTTGCTGGTTACCGGATTGTCTTATTTTGGTGTTTGCCTACAGATTTCAGCCTTCTGGTTTTAATTTGTGGCGTGTGTCCCAGCCTCAGCAACCGCTGGAACCCCTCCCTGCTCTGCCTGCCTTTCCCCAGAGCCTTGGCCACCAGGAGCTTGGGTTTCCACATTTGGTATGCTGCAGCCTCCCTGACCCCATCTCTCATTGTATTGTTATTTTGAGTTTCAGCTTCCCCCAAGCTTAGGGAGCAGGGGGAAGGACTATGCTCTGGATCCTCTGGATCTTGCTTGAGGAGCCTCAAACACAGCTTTCATTTTAAAATAAGGATTCCAGAACATAACTTGAGACCTACCCCTTTGTTTGCTTGGCTAACATTTGATTCTGAAATATCCTCTCTATAACCCTCAAACTCACCAACATAATAGCTGATTGGCCAACAGCATAGTTTTGCAACTGGTTTTGGACGTATTTTACATAGAATCAAATCAGATGCATCTTATTTGTTTGATCGGATGCTTATTTGTAAGGACAGCTATGGTGATGGTAGTAACAACCACTGTTATGAATTGCATTTATCAGGCAGTTGCAGGCGTTGGGTATTCTCTCATTTAATCCTCACTGTCACCATCTCTGGGGGTTGCTGGCTGCCACTGAGCAACTTCCACTCTATATGACCAAGTCTTGGAAGCCCATCAGCTCTACCACTGCAGAGTCCTGGCTGTCTGTGCTGGGTTCCTCTTCCCTCCCGTACATCCAATTACAGTACTCCCAGAGCTCTGTCAATGCTAGCACACCTACTCTCACAACCCTAGAGTTGCTGGCCTAGTGGGAGATGCCATCTGGACCACCATCACCACCCCTGTCTACTCCCTTGCCTCTGGTTTTTCCCCCTTCCCAGGGCTGCTTTGGGATCTCTTGTTGCTTCTACCCTTTTTGCACCTGTGGCTCCTCCAGTCTCAACACTGTAGTATCCTCACTCTCTGCTTTTAACCTGGCCAAATATTACTTGTCCACCAGGCCTCAATTTTGGCAACACTTCCTCCAGAAGGATGTGTCCCTCATGTCCTTCCTTTGAGCACCCACTGCATCCTTTTTTATCTGTCTCATAACATGTATCAAGCTTTATAATGGTGGTATTTTTTTTTTTTTTTAAATCAGTTCCTTCAGTTTGATCACCAGGTCCTTGATGTCAGGTCTGGCACACAGTAGGTGTTTAATAAGTGCCAATTGAAACAATGAATGAACAGGTGAACGTAGCCTGCCCCACACTGTGTAGCAGTACAGAGCAACAGCTACAAATTCTTATCATCCTGTGTCTGAAAAGATATATAATTATATTTCCCTTATATCTCTGGGGGTTACTGCTCAGTTTTAAAACATCCTAACCCAGAATAGAGCCAGAAGATCTAAAGGCTCATACCCTACCCTGGGCTTTGCATTAATCATCTCCAAAAGACTTGAGCTTGGGAATCGGAATGTCTCTGTGGCTCACAATTTTAATTTGTTCCTTGCCACAGGAGAAAGTAACTTCAGTGGACATGGGCTGGCTTAATGCCACTGTTCTCAGGAACTCTTTGAGGGCAATTTTTGAGTTACCTGGTATATATTAAAACAACACCACCACCACCACCTTAATTCTCCTAGTCTTGATAAGAGCAAATCTGAAAAGTCTTAATGTGTAATTTTTGCTGCACGTGGCCCTTGCTTGGCGCTTGATTATGTCTGAGATTCTTTTCTTGGTCTCTCTTAGCTGTCATCATTTTAGGAGAGACGATGAGTCCTGTTTCTGTCAAACATTATCCTTTTAAAAACTCTTTAGAGCCACATCCTAGTCCTCATTACCACCACCTTGCATCTTGGTTACCCAACACTCGACTGCCTGGTTTCTCTGCCCACCATCTCCAGCTCACCCACTGGCTTCATTGTGCTTTTCTGTAGGGCAGTGGTTCTCAGACTTTTTGGTCTTGGCATTCTTTTATTCTCTCTCTTTCTCTTTTTAAAAAATAGACTATTTTTAAGAGCAGTTTTGGGTTTACAGGAAAATTGCATAGAAAGTTCAGAGAGTTTCCATATACTCTTCCTCCTCCCGTCTCCACTTTTTATTGTACATTTGTTAAAGTTGATGAACCAATATCAATACGTCATTTAACTGAATTCCATAGTTTATTTCTTTACACTCGTAAATATATTTGAGAACACCAAAGACCTTTTGTTTCTTGTATATTTACCTTTTTAGAAATTAAAACTGAGAAATTAAAAATACAAATCACAATAATATGCCCATTACATGTTAACATAAATAACATTTTTTTTGGAGACAGAGCCTTGCTCTGTCATCTGGGCTACAGTGCAGTGGCATCATCATAGCTCACTGCAACCTCAAACTCCTGGGCTCAGGTGATCCTCCTGCCTCAGCCTCCCACGTAGCTGGGACTACAGGCACGTGCCACCACTCCCCATTAATTTTTCTATTTTTTCTTTTTTGTAGAGACAGGGTCTCTCTTTTGCTCAGGCTGGTCTCAAACTCTTGGCCTCAAGTGATCCTCCTGCCTTGGCCTCCCAGAGTGCTAGGATTATAGGCATGAGCCATAACATTTTTTTTAAAAAGAAATATTTTTCAGAACAAAATATTTAGTGAGAAGAGTAGCATTTCTTGACGTTTTTGCCAATCTCTTGGTGGTCTGGTTCAATGGAAGACAGCTGGATTTTCATAACTGCTTCTGCCTCCATTCTGTTGTGATAGCACTAGTCCTGTAACCTCTGGAAAACAAAACTGTGCACTCATAAGAAAATGAGAGTGAAAAGGGCATATATGTCTTTGTATTAATATTATTAGGAAATGGTTTTGAGCTTTTGTGTCCCCTGAAAAGGTCTTGGGAATCTTTGAGGGTCCCCTGACCACATTTTGAGAACCACTTCCATACACCTAAATGATGCTTCCTTTAACTGCTAGTCCTTCTGTAGGTCTCAGTTTAAATGCATCTCATCAAGGAGGTCTTCACTAGCCCAGCCTAGATCTCCCTGTTTGATCCTCATATTACATGTGCTTATTCTAGAATCTCTGTACTTGCTACTAGACTGTAAATTCCCAAGGGCAGGAATTGGGGCTCTGTTCACTGCCTTGTTGCATATTCCTAGCACAGAGAAATGCACTGAACATACTTAGTGAATCAGTGATTGACTAGGCAGAAGAAGTGCAAACTAATATAATTATTTTCTGGAAATTCACTGGTAAAGAGGGAAGAGGCTTGAATATTGTTCATTTTTACACTAGGTTGTAAAGTCCTTAATGGCTGGAATCATACTTTTTCCCTCTATGATCGAAGATATACTTTGTGCTCAATAGATACATTGAGTGAATGGGATGGATACTCAACAAGTCAATAGATGGATTCAGGGCTTGGATGGGATTTCAGGTGGCAATTGAGGGTCCATTTGATTATGTGATTATTGTATCCTGGAAAAGACTAATTATGCTGTTAATAATGCTGTTGACTTGGAGTTATGTTTGATACAGTAATTTCACATACTTACATTAGGAGAATTTGTTAAATATACATCCTAGATAGGAGCATTTACATCAAAACTGTATTGAATCGGAGAAAAATGTGTGTTGAATTAAGAATTCAAGATTCCCTTGCCATTGCCAGCCTGCCATGAGAAGAAGAAATAATTGATTAAACATGTGGCTTAAACTACTAAGGAAGACATCATATTGTGCCTATTGAATTTTAATATGTGTTATGTGTTTGTTTTTCAGGTAAGGAATTACATTTGGTTCTGCCTGGTTTCCTAAGGGACTTGACAGATGCTGTCTTCTTGTGTTCATTTGTAACCTGCCAAGTCATGCAAAATATGCTCGACTGCAAAAGTAGGGCTTCTAATTGTAAGTAATGTGCTCTGTATTGTTGTCAGTGGAGTGGATCTTGCGGTAAGAGCTATGCAGGATGCTCTGACTTATAGCTCATGTGCTCTCTGTCGGGCTGATTTCAGAGCAGCAGTCTGACTTACCACTAATCATTAACACCACTCCCTGTGCCATTCTGGAAGCATTGCCCATCCTCTGCCTCGTCCCTTTGCCTGTGTCATTCCTCCTGTTAGGATGTCTTCTCTTTTCTCTTCTGCTTCACTGTATCCTACTCACTATTTAAAACATAAAGGCTTCAAATTTCCTATATGTAACATTTCCACTGTCAAAAAAAAAATATTTTTCCAAAAAAAAATCAGTTATGCATGAACCTTGGAAAAAATTATGCTAAGTGAGATATGCCAGACACAAAAGGACCAACATTATATGATTCCACTGGTATGAAATACCTAGAATGGACAAATTCATAGGGACAGAAAGTAGGCTAGGGGTTACCAAGGGCTGGAGGGAGGGAATTGGGAATTACTGTTTAATAGTAGTAGAATTTCTCTGGGAGGTGACGAAAAAGATAGATAGTGGCAATAGTTGTACGACATTGTGAGTATAATTAATGCCACTGCTTTATACACTTAAAATGGCAAATTCTATATTTTATATATTTTTACATAATTTTAAAAAAAGGAAAAAAAATCAGTCACCCATAATCCCACCTGTGAGAGTGGATTTTTACTGTTAATACTTGGCATATTTCCTTACTTTAAAAAATATATTCCCTGTTAGTCTTTCTTATTATTGAAGTTAAGATCATATAGTATAATACAGCGTACATCTCACTTTCTTTAATTCAGTCTTCCTCCTCAAGCGTCTTTTCATACCGTTGGAACCTTTGCTTCAACGTGGTCAGCTGCTTGAGATTGCATTCTGATCAGACGTATTCGTGAGAGACCAAGTGCGCCATGATCTTTCTCAGACTGTTCCTGCTTATGCTGACGTCTCTGTTTCATTCAGTCGGTGGATTTGTATTGAGTGTGTACTATGTGCCGTTTACTCCGTTGGGCTCCCTGAGGGAGGTGGAAGCCAGTAATGGGGTTTAAGCCATGGGCTCCCATCATTTACCTGTGCAGACTAGTTCTGTGTGATGTATTTTGGGAGACACTGGGCTGGATGATCTGTAGATTCTATACCATTCCTCTGCTGTTAAAATTCTCTGATACAGAGCATCTAGTTCTGATACCGTCTGAAAGTAACCTGGCCATGAACAAACGAGTATAAGCATTTTCTGAAGTCCGCGTTCATTCTTTCCTCTGTTGCCAATACCCAAGATGCTTTTCGCCTCTCCTAAAAACTGACTGGTAATATAATGAACCATTTGAAATTGTCATTGCCAAAAACAACAGTAACAACAACACCCAAGTGCATCTCCTTATTAGAAATCGGATGAAGGAGTGTGAAGTCCCATTTTTTTTTAAGTAGTGGAAGGACAAAGCCCACACACAATGGTGTCTTGGTGAATATGTGTTTTCCTTGTGTGTAAATTAATTTTCCTCAGACTTTCTTTTCTTATGTTAAAATATATCCACTCAAGATTTGAAAATCAGCACAAGAAATGAATATATATTAAATATACCCTAGATACAGAAAAAAACTCTTATTTTAACAAAATCCTTAATGAGACTAGTGGAAAATTTTTTAGACTTTTTAAATACTGACAGAGACTAGGACTGCTTTAGAGATATTTTTTCTTGGTTGATTTAGAAGTAATATGAAGAACTGGGTGGACAAACTCTTAGGAATCTTCTAGACTGTCTCCTCATTTTTTAGTACCAGGTACATAATAGAGACTTGATACACAGTTGAATGAATGAATGGATTTGAAAGGACAGAATTCTTTACACTAGGATATGAGTATTACTACAGAGTGAATATATTATTTATTTTAACACATTATCTCAAGAGTGATAATAATAGGAAGGTGTGGTATGAATCATGAATGCCTATACGTATCTTGCGTCCAGGAAAATGTGCAGATACCTTTGCAGATGGAAGGCATATAAGATCTTTTTTTTTTTCCCCAACAATTGATAAAATGAGGTTTATTTTACCCTGCCTCCTATTACCCCCTTTCTTCAGAAGCTAATTTTCATATCTGTTTTCAGGCTTGTATGTGGGCAGATGTTTCAGAGTTTGTTTACAAACATTTCCCAGACATATTGTCGATCAGCAGGTTTCTTCAATTAACAGCCTCCTCTTAAGCCTGTTTTCTACATTCTGATTGACTATATGACAAATGCTATAAGTTTTCACAGATGAAGGGATAGAGAAGTTTACCAGCTCAGCAGAATCCAGTGGAAATCAGATAATGAGTCTTAGCACAATTCATATAAAATGGGATTCAGTAAAAGGTTGAGAGCGCATGAAGAGTGTGGTTGTAGGTTGCATCTTGAATAAGGTCAGCTGTGGTGCACACACCTCATCAGGTACTGGGTAGTGCACAGATACATTCACTCACACATAGTGTCTTATTTAATCCACTGAAGAGTTCTGGGAAAAGAAACTGGGATCTTCATTTCAGGGATGAGGACAGAGAGGCTAAGAGACAATAGTACTTGCCAAAGTCCACACAACAAATTTGTGGTGGATCCCAGGTCGCATCCTGATGTTTCAGGCTCCAAAGCCCTTTCTTGCTCTCTCTATAAAAGGACTTTTTGAAATGAGAAGCATGCTCTGGGTTGTATTGGATTTTTGCAAAAGGCAAAAGAATGCTTCCATTGTCTCAAAACATGGGCACAGGGATTATAAAAATTCTCTCAAAATTAAATGAAATAATGACATAAAATATTTGGCATGGTACCTGATATGTTGAAAGTGCTCCATAAGTAATACCTGCTATTGCTATTGTTTTTGCTATTGATATGCAACAACAGAAGCCTTTGAAGAACAGCCTTTTTTCTTGCACTGCATATAGTGTTAAATATTGTGGAATTCTAAGCATTTTGATATAAATATATTTAAATATCATGTCACCATACATGAATAAGCAAGGGCAATGAAAGCCGTATAAGGTGATCCTATTAGTATCCATTTTCTATACTTTATTCCAGTAAATTCTGAACATCCTACCCGGTCAAGGTGGTACCTCCTCTATGCTATACCCGTTAGCCTGTACCTGGTTCAGGATCTGACACTTTATAGATATTAGTTCAATGAATGGGTGGTTGAAATAGGTCATGGGCATTAACTGCCTGCAGCATGGATAGAGTCTCTATGTCTGTAGATTTTCTGGAGTGTGAATCTCCTTGTTGAAAGCTTTCTGCCAATGAGTGATAAATTCCATTCACAAATGAAACACATCTTTTGATTTCTATGACATGCAGTGATCCTAGGGTATATTTCTCAGCATTGAAACCATGAACTTGGTTCAATACAGAGGCGTGGTTTACAGTGGGTCTTCTCAACATGTCTTCTTTAAAACTCCTCAAATTGTAGCTCAAGGAAGAACGAACTACCCCATAGTAGGTTTTTAAGTTCTTTTGTAAATTTTAAGTGTCAGCACAACAACTGAAGGTTGTTATGTTTCTGAGTACTTTTTATCTCATTAAATGTGATCATCAAATGTTGTAGCTTAATAAATGAAGCAAAGATAGCAACCTCTTTTATTTTGGTAGGACTGCACATTCCACAGTTGATCAGGAATACAAGATCTGTCTCGTCATAACCATAGTCTTTGGTTTTTTTTGAATTATTACAGAAGGAGCTTCAAAATGTGCATTTCAGAAGCAGCCCAAATGGTATTAAAGTTTTCACTATGCCCCCAAAGCTGTCATTAAAACATACTTCCCCCATTACAAAAACAGTAAATCTGGAATACTTAGAAAAGATAGAAGAGCATAATGAAGGAAAAATAGTAATTTCAGAGATAATGACTGAACATTTTTGTGTATATTTTCTGGTATTCGTGGACATATGCATACAAAAATGGAATCATATATTTGTAACTGGATTTTTATTAGCAATATCTACCTATAATTTTTCCATATTAATATTTTTTTCATGACCTGACTTTAGTGGCTTAAAGCAATATAGTTTTACAAAAATATAGGTTTACTGAGGTTTTCAAAATGTCTATTGGTAACAGTCAAGAGTAGGTTATTTATTAACTGATACAAAGTAACTAACAACAATTAAATTTTCCATCCTTTCTCCCCCACTACCTCTGGGACTTTCCTGAGACCCTGAGTAACAGTACACAGGAAAAAAATATGTGGCCCTACAACTAGAAACCTTTACCACTGCCCTATCCACCTTCTCTGATAGAAACGCAGGATTCGGGTTCAGGCTTTCTAGGTTCAGATCCTAGCATCTCAATTTACTGGGTGTGTGACCTTTGGCAAGCTCATTAACAACTCTAAGCTTTGGTTTCTGCACCTGTTTAATGGGGGTAGTAATTGTCTAACCTCCTAGGATTCATGCGAGGTTTAAATTAAATAGGGTAATATATGTAAGGCTTATACAATGACTGGCACTCAGAAAATATTATTAGCACCATTATCAGTCCAGTTGGTTGTTATAAAAACTGAAAAGGCACCTCTAGTGGAAGCTGATTCCCTTTCCCTCTTCTCAGGCCTCCCTATTCCCTGAGATATGACAATATTGAAATTAGGCCGATTAACCCTACAGTGGCCTCTAAGTGTTCAAGTGAAAGGGAGAGTCACATGTCTGTCACTTTTAATTAAAAGCTAGAAATTAAACTTAGGAAGGCATGTGGAAAGTCGAGATATGTCAAAAGCTAGGCCTCTTGTCCCAAACAGTTAGTCAAGTTGTGAATACAAAGGAAAAGTTCTTGAAGGAAATTAAAAGTGCTACTCCTGTGAACACATGAATGATAAGAAAGTGAACAGTCTTACTGATGATATGAAGAAAGTTTGAGTGGTCTGGATAGAAGATCAAACCAGCCACAATATTCCCTTAAGTCAAAGCCTAATCCAGAGCAAGGCCCTAACTCTCTTCAATTCTGTGAAGGCTGAGAGAGGTGAGGAAGCTACAGAAGAAAAGTTGGAAACTAGCGGAGGTTGATTTATGAGGTTTAAGGAAAGAAGCCATCTGTGTAACACAGAAGTGCAAGGTGAAGCAGCAAGTGCTGATGGAGAAGCTGCAGCAAATTATCCAGAAGATCTAGCTAAGACAAAGGTGGTTACACTAAACAACAGATTTTCAACAGAGACAAAATAGCTTTCTACTTGATGAAGGAAGATGCCATCTAGGAATTTCCTTGATAAAGAGAAGTCAATGCCTGTCTTCAAAACTTCAAAGGACAAGTTCTAATGTGGCTGGTGAGTTTAAGTTGAAGCCAGTGCTCATTGACCATTCTGAAAACCTTAGGGCCCTTAAGAATCATGCTAAATCTCTTCTGCCTGTGCTCCATAAGTAGAAAAATAGAACCTGGATGACAGCAAATCTGTTTACATCATGGTTTACTGAATATTTTAAGCCTACTGTTGAGACTTACTGCTTGGAAAAAAACATTTCTTCCGAAATATTACTGCTCATTGACAATACACCTGGTCACCCAAGAACTGTAACAGTGATGTACAAGGAGATTATTGTTATTTTCATGCCTGCTAACACAACATCTATTCTGTAGCCCATATATCAAGGAGTAGTTTCAACTTTCAAGTCTTATTATTTCAGAAATACATTTTGTAAGGCTGTAGCTGCTGTAGGTAGGGACTCCTCTGCTGGATCTGGGCAAAGTAAGTTGAACACCTTCTGGAAAGGATTCACCATTCTCGATGCCATTAAGACATTTGTGATTCATGGCAGGAGGTCAAAACAGCAACATGAACAGGAGTTTAGAAGAAATTGATTCCAACCTCATGGATGACTTTGAGGGGCTCACGACTTCATGGAGGAAGTCACTGCAGATGTGGTGAAAATAGGAAGGGAATCAAAATTAGAAGTGGAGCCTGAGGATGTGACTGAATTTCTGCAATCTCATGATAAAACTTGAACCAGATAAGGAGTTGCTTGTATGGATGAGCAAAGAAAATAGTTTCTTGAGATGGAAGCTACTGCTGGTGAAGATGCTATGAAACTTGTTAAAATGACAGTAAAGGACTTAGAATATTGCATAAACAAAGTTGATAAAGCAGCAGCACGGTTTGCAAGAATTTATTCCAGTTTTGAAAGAAATTGTACTGTTGGTAAAATGCTATCAAACAGCATCGCATGCTACAGAGAAAAATTTCATTAAAGGAAGAGCGATGCTGCACACTTCAATGTTGTCTTCTGTTAAGAAATGGCCACAGCCACGCCAGCCTTCAGCAGCCACCACCCCGATCAGTCAGGAGCCATCAACATCGAGACAAGACCCTCCACCAGCAAAAAGATCATGACTTACTGAAAGCTCAGATGATTTTTAGCATTTTTAGTGGTAAAGTATTTTTTAATTAAGGTATGCACATTGTTTTTTTTCAACATAATGCTATCTCACACTTAATAGACTATAGTATAGTGTAAACATAACTTTTGTATGCACTGGGACACCAAACAATTTGTGTGACTTGCTTTATTGCAATATTTGCTTTATTGCAGTCGTCTGGAACTAAACGCGCAGTATCTCTGAGGTATGCCTGAATAAGTGTCCCTGAAGGCTATTGATGGGATGAGTGCTCATGTCAATGAAAACTTGTGATTTAAACACTTTGATACTACAGTGAGAAGATGTGGCCTAAAGCCATGGGCACAAAGAGGAAAGAAAACTGGAAAGCTTGTGAAAGCACCAGTTGCTTACAGTGAGTGTTTCTTTTTAAGTTAGAAAATTGTAAAGGAATGCAAAATCTGATTTTAGGAAGCCTGATGAGGCTGGTTTCACAGTCTAATGGTGTATGTGCGTGTCTGTGTGTGTATGTGTCTCTAGGGAGGTGTGTGCGTTTTCAGTAATTGGTTAAGTGAAACTTCAGGCTTCCACCTTCACCCCCTTCCAGTCCTTTTGCATATGGCTGGAGTGATGTTGATAAAGTGGACTCTAATGATCTCACTTCCCTGTTTGAAACCTTGTACTGTTCTCATTTGACATGACTTACTTGGGCTTTGGTGATCTGACCCTACCTACCGACCCATATAAAATCTTCATTTTCTGCCTCTTGGAAGAGTTGGAAGACCTGGCACCATGTGGCAATGGGTGGTTGTGAGTGACCTATTCCCTGCCACGCTCCCACAGTGCTCTCTGCTTACCCACATTGAAGCAATATTCCACAATTGTCTTACTCCCTGTTGCACTCCTAGAGTTGAGCATAGTGCTGGATTCTAACTCAAGGCATACTTGGTCAGTAAATGAATTAGTTCCAGACATTGACTTGTCCTTTACCCAAAGAAGTTGCTTTTATTTGTTAATTTTGGGGCAGATTTGTTTATTCACACATGCATCCATCTTTTTTTTCTTTTTTTTTTTTAAAGAGACAGAGTCTTGCTCTGTTGCCTAGGCTATGGTGCAGTGGTCCGATCATAGCTCACTGTAACCTTGAACTCCTGGGCTCAAGCAGTTCTCCCACCTCAGCCTGCCATGGATCTGGGAATCAGGCATGTTCTACCACACCTGGCTAATTTTTTTCTTTTTTAATGTTTTGTAGAGATGGAGTCTTGTTATGTTGCCCAGGCTGGTCTGAAACTCCTGGCTCCAAGTAATCCTCCTGCCTTGGCCTCCCCAAGTGCTGGGATTACAGGCATGAGCCACCACTTCCGGCCCATCCATCCATTTAAAAAGTCTTGAAGCAAAAGTGTGACAGTATTAACAATCAGTTGATACAGTTAATACAGGTGTTTGTAATATTCTGTGATTGAAGTTGTCTTTGAAATTACCAGTGTGATGGTTAATTTTATGTGTCACCTTGACTGGGTTAAGGGATTCTCAGATGGCTGGTAAAACATTATTTCTGGGTATGTGTGTGAAGTTATTTCTGGAAGAGATTAGCATTTGAATCAATAGACTGGGTAAAGAAGATCCATCTTCACCAATATGGGTGGCCATCATCCAGTCCCTTGTGGACCTGAATAGAACAAAAAGGTGGAGGAAGGGTGAACTCGTTCTCTCTCCTTCAGCTGGGACATCCATCATCTCCTGCCCTCAGACAGTGGAGCTCTTGCTTCCTGGATCTTTGATTCAGGGGGAGTTACAGCAGCACACCACCCCACCCACTCCAGGTTCTCAGGCCGTCAGCCTTGGACTGTGAGTTTACCGCCATCACATACTGAATTACACCTCCAGTTTTCCTGGTTCTCTAGCTTACAGACAGCATGTTGTGGGACTTTTTGGCCGCCATAATCACGTCAGTCAATTCCCATAATAAACTCGTTTTATATATCTATGCATATCCTATTGGTTCTCTTTGTCTGGGGAGCCCTGACTAATGCAAATAGTGTTCTATTAAAAGGGGGCTCTGTTCTTGTCACCTAGATCTCCATTGATCTAAAAACCACCACTGGCAGATTCCAGATGGGTGAGGCTGCCACTTTTGCTGGGAACTTTTCTCATGGGCTGGAGGTAGAACGATAGAAATGAAAGTGCTCTTGTGGTGAGACCCATAGAAAACCAGGAGGGCTGAATAGTGGGAAGGGAGAATGGGAGCTGGATAGCCAACCACCTGCCCTCCGAATTCCCTTTCAAAAATATGCATGTTATTCCTGCCACGTCTGTGTCTGGGAGATTTAATTACTGGAGTGTCTTAGGTAAGAGCAGTGTTTTTGGAGGAAAAGATGTGTGTTCAGGTTCCAGCTCAGGCACTCACTGGTAGTGTCACCTTGGTCAGGCCATCTAATCTGTGAAATCTGACTTTGGAGATAAGAACAGCAGCTCACAGAGGCATCATGAGCATTTATTGACATGGTGCCTGTAAAGTGCTTGATACAGTGCCTGGCACATCCTTTAATGGATGGTGGCAGTTATCCTCGTTAATATATTTGTATTGGAATGTCAAATTTCTTTTGTTGTAAATGAAAGTTAGCAGAGGAGGTTTCATTCATTGTGGAGCCTCCCTGATCAGTACATATTGCTTTTTTTTTTTGTCCTTGGTAGGCTGTTGATAATAATTGTCATTGATATGCTGCTATGGGGCCTGTAGACGTTTTTACAGCAGCTCAAGGAGCATTCGCTGGGTTGGAATGATTCCTGGTGAGAGCCATGGATACCAGATTCAGTGCTGTTGACTGTCAGTGGGGTCTTCAGATTGCCCTTGACCTGTCAACAACATTACTGATTACTGCAATGTATAACATCCACACAATGTATCAAGTCCACGGAATCCCAGCTGTCTCCCAGGGATCTTATTGGTCCCTGTCTTGGTCTCACTGTCTTAGATAACCTTAGGAATCACTTCCAGCATTTATATTTTCTATTGACTTTCTGTCCATACACACATACACAACTACTCTTTCTCTCTCTTTAAAATGGACTTTATTTACTTCAAAAATGAGAAACCAAAATAACATATAAATTCTGCTTCCATTTGTCTATTATTAGAACACTTGCAGACAGCAATCTATAAAGTGAAAAAAAAATTTTTTTTTTTTTTTTGAGACTAGGTCTCACTCTATTGCTGGGGTTAGAGTGCAGTGGTATCATCATAGCTCAAACGCATGGGCTCAAACAATCCTCCTGCCTCAGCCTCCCGAGTAGCTGGGGCTGTAGGTGCGAGCCACAATGCCTGGCTAATTTTTCTGTTTCTTGTAGAAATGGGCTGGTCTCGAACTCTGGCCTCAAGCAATCCTCCTGACTCAGCCTCCCAAAGTGCTAGGATTACAGGTGTGAGCCACCGCGCCCAGCCTATACAGTGAAATTTTAAACAAAGCAGTCTGCGTGGCTCTCATTCATTCATTTTCAAGGAAAAAAAAATTAAATGCTAGGAGTATAGCACAATTCCAGTAAGTATCTGATGAAACCTCTTTGGAGGTTAAATGACATTCATAGATCTTTAAATTTAGCTTTATGTCCTTTCAGGAATAATTTATCATGAAATAATCAATAAGGGGTTTATTTTTTTTGCCAGATTTTCAAGTAACTTAATTGTATGCACAGGTATGTACATCAAATACAGAGACAAGTTTCCATGTGAATTGTAATGTTTCCATGTGAAATGTAATGATCATGTAATGCCTACCTTACTTTTCTTGCTGACTTTCCTTCTTTCCAGACCTGTTCATCCAGACATGATACTGGATTTAGACACCCCCCGCTCCAAGAAATTTCTAATAACATGCAAGGGGATTGAGTTCTTTTGTTGGATTTTAGGAACTCTCCTTCCGTCAGGAATTTTCAATGGTCATGTATTTGAGCTGGAAACAGTCCCTAAGGAGTTTTCAATGCTGTTGATATAGAGATTCGACTACTTATAGTGAAGGTTATATAGATAAGACAATGTATTTAACCTGCAAATGAAAAAGAATTGGCA
Organism: Daubentonia madagascariensis; assembly: GCA_023783475.1. Classification (NCBI taxonomy): domain Eukaryota; kingdom Metazoa; phylum Chordata; class Mammalia; order Primates; family Daubentoniidae; genus Daubentonia; species Daubentonia madagascariensis. The sequence continues at coordinate 39,799,394 of JAKFHU010001953.1, read as the reverse complement.
TCTCACCAGCTCATTTTCATCTGCTAAATCTGTTCTCCAACCCTTGGTCTGTCAGCTGTGGAAAAAATGGACTGATAATATGCCCTTATTTTTGAAAAAGATAAATGGACCCAAGGAAGGGATATTATACTGAGAGGAAGAGTCGATTGGAGTTTAGATCAGACCCAAAAATGGGGAAAAGTAACACTCAGAATTAGGACAGGAACTTCTGTGTTAAACAGCAAACCTGCATTGCCCTTCCCTGGGAGAGGATTAATAACAGCAGTAGTGACATGGCCTCCTACAAACCATGTGAAAGCAGTTTCATTGACTCCGTCCCCTCCTTGGGAGTGTCCATCTGATTATCTATCTTCTGTGTGTCTGGACTGAGCAGGCAGCAGAAGAAATAGCCTAGACTGTTGCAGTGATTTATCTAGGCTTTAATATGCCATATAAAGCCACTTTGTTTCAGAATTAAGATGAAACACCCAAGGAAGGGACTGGCTGAAGATTTAAGCAGTCTTCAAATTACCACATCTGCTACATCTGTCCCTATAAACCAGATGGTTTTTTGATAGGATGAATCTCATTGTAGGAGAGATGGATGAGGTTCCTGCTCTGGTTTTCTTCTTGGATTGCAGTTGCCATTGACAGATGATCTTACAGCAGAAATGTCTGCTCTGGTGGGCTAAATCCAATATACTGTCATGATTTCTTTTTCCCAGTACAGTGTTTTGAGGTCACTCAAACATCTAAACTATGGAGATTTTACATACAATTATTTTGCTGACTTTTCTTTAAAAAAAAAAACAAAAAAACCCCCCCAAAAAACGTATAACCACAACAAACAAAACAGGTGTCTTGCAACCCCAGCCCCGACAATCAGCAAAAACTTAGTAGATTCTTATCCCTTTAATGGGGCATGAAATCTACAGTTTGCCACAGTCCTCACCATCCCCTGATATTTTACACCTAGCTCATTTCTCTCATTTGAGTTTCTGATCAGTGAATTCAAGAATCACAGAGTCATGGGATTTTTTAGACCTTAAAGACACTTCTTAGCATATAGTCTAATAATGTCTTACTTAATGCAAACTCCGGGAAGTGGACCACACCTGGGGGAAGAGGGAAAGTATGCATTAATTATGCTTAATGATGATGTATAATCTGTGGCAAGATTTTTGCATAATTTTCTTACGATAGTTGAAATGTAAAAACATTAGTCTCAAAAGAGTTCTGTATGTTATATTCAAGAAATCCTCATTTCATTCAATTTCACATTCTTGTTTTCTAAGTTATCAGAAATACATGTATAAGTGTGCAATGATGCGAAAGCTTTAGGTTTCTTCTTTTCCTGCTGTAATATTGAGATCCTCTAGAGGGCAATAGAGAGCAGCTTGATGTTAGAGAGTTGGGCAGGGATGCTGGTTTGGAATAATTCAGAAACCTTTTCTTTCTCTGTCTCCCTCGAGTAGCAAATCCTGAGAGTACAGGGAGCTCTTGGAAAATGTGAGAGGAAGGATGAAAGTTGTACCCTTTACTGTACACTGTTTATCGGTATCCCTTAAATTCAGTCAAATGAGAAATATGAGTGTGTATATAGAAAATATTTGCTAGTTTTTGTGTGTTTTAAATCAGGGTAGCCAAATCTGGCCTGCTTGTGTGTTTTGTTTGGCTGCTAAGTGCCAGACAACTGGACTGTAATCCTAGCACAGAGGCATTGAAAAGAGAGACAGGAGCTTTTCCTGTCCAGGTTCTGTTGTCTCTCTCAGGTCTGTGGCCTCATCTTGTTTAGGCCAAGACTGAATTCATTTTGTCCCTGAACAGGCTAGTGGGAACTAATTTGCTAAACTGAATTGATTTACATGAATATCGTCTACCAGGAAGCAATGTAACTTATAGGGGGAAGTTTTTCACAAGACCTAAAATAGAATCGTTTAATTGAGACATGTTATTATCATCCAGATATTATATCTGAGCCGCAAATAATCACTGCCAACAGTATTACATATGGCAGTTTCTGAATTTAGAGACTCATTCTGCCCTGTGCTTGTACACTTAGCAAGAATGGAGAATTACACCTTACATTCCAATTCTGGCTACTACCAACATTTAATGTTCTTCTTAGTATCAGTCCTTGAATCCTGGAGATAAATAAGTACAGTTTGCTTATTAGCTGAATTTTAAGAAGCACTGTTTATTATTTAAAGCACTAAAAATTGCTAATTTATGCACAATAATGTAAATTTCTTTATATGCATCTAGAATTCAATTTTAGCCAAACTGCAGCCAAATTTTAAGGTTGGCTCGTGATGGTGGTTTTAGCCACAACATGGAAATTACTTCTGTGTGAGTCTGACTTGGCAAACAAACATTCTTGTATTTGCTCCAGAGCTATAAAATTTTGAGGACAGGGTTTCTTTCCTGAGAGTATTTGTAAGTTCAGTCTTTTTCTGTATCACTCATTAAATCATGGCAGTATGGGTTATATGTTTTAAATGGACATTTAAATCACCCTCCAGGGAAAGTGGAAGAAATGCCCAGTTGCACTGTGGCTACCTTTTGAGTTATCCAGTCACTAAATTTTGGGGCTAGAAGATATTCCAAATGTAACTTGATTCCTCCTGCTTCTCCTCATTGAATATGGTAAAACTTGCAACAGAGGTGACCATTTTTCTTATTAAAAAGAAAAAAAAATCCGAGGAGGAGAGTTAGACAATAGCTCATTCTCTTCTACAGCTCTGACAACACTTTGGCTTCTCACCATATGCAGGCATTAGAGGAAACAGAAGATGTGCTATTACTTTTCTCTTTTAATGGCTGTTTGTTAATTTGTTTATTCATAGATCCTTCCATTCTAGGAAACAGTTGGAGGCTACGCTGCTCTGCTTGTCTACTCAGCAGCTATCTCCCCTTGTTCCAGAACCCTGATTTTGTGTTTAGTCAGCTCTGTTACTTGATCTTGGACAAAGCAGTCCTGTCCCCAGTCTTACTTGATGAATCGTGATTGGTCCAAGTCAGTCTGGTCAGCCCATTCGGCTTCAACAGTGATTGTTCTGGAGTTGTACACGTGACCCAACTCTGGCTAATTGAAACATAAGGGGAAGTGGGAGACATTCTCTTCCTTAGTAAAAAATGACAGACACTCATGAAGATAAATCATTTTGCCCCTCTCTCCTGCTTTGAATGAGGATATGTTGCTTGGAAATACAGCAACCATCTTGTGAAAATGACGTGACAGGCTTGAGGAAGAAAACTAACATGGTGAGCATGGTGGAACAGAAGAGAGCTGTGTCTTTGACAGCATTGTTGAATAGCTGAATCAACCCCAAGGACCGCCTCCCTCCAGATTTCTGTGAGATAAATAAGCCACTAACTATTTAAGCCGCTGTTATTCAGGGATTCTCTTATTTGCAGCCAAAAGCATTCCTAAATGATAAACCATCTAAAAGACAAATGATGATGTCATGGAGCTATTCACTGATTCAGCTACATGAAAAGACAGCAGTATATTAATATTTTGTCTCAATCTGCTCTTCTGTAAATATTATTTTCTTTTGGCCTGGAAAGAAAGGCAGATGTTGAGAAATGTAATTAGACTCTTGGTATGTGTGGCCAAATTTTAATTTTTAATTGAACATGAGGCCCCAAAGTGTTTGGCAACAGAAAGAAAATAATCTAGCATTTCTTATTTAATAAAATCACTCTGAACTACTGTATAACTGAAGATCGGTGGTGGCAGGATTATATTACATGGTGATTTTAGTGGTGCTGTCTTTTGTTTTTAACTACTTGTTTTAAAATCTAGTCCAGTCTGTTGCTTAGACTGCAGTACTATATTTATAATAGACTGACTCGCGGTTCTCTTAGAAGACTGTGGTTATGGCCAGGTTCCCAGCACAGCTGAAAATGTCAGGAGGTAGAGTTCACTTTCATTAGTGATGGGGAACCTCAAAGGTGGGTTCCAGGGACGGCAAGCACAGATTTGGTCAAGGAATTTGGCCTTGCTAGGTGATGGCTATAATGTTTAGATAAAGCAGGATTGGCAATGGCTTCTGTGTGAGTTAGATTCAACATTGTTTCTAACCTTTGGCAGGAGATTAGTCCACTTATAAATTCAGACAAAACCAAATCTATGAATAACTGTATAAAATATGTCTGTTTTTATTGTCTATTGTGCACAGTGTAACACCCAGTATATTATTGGTGATTTCACATGATTTGAGCCAGCCTCAAACTTTTGAACTATGTTGTAACGCTAGCAGGAATCATTTAAAGCTTTCAACTAAGAAATGTTTTTAAATGAATATAGTTTGTTCACTGATTATAATTGCAAACAACATCAAAGTAAGCTAACATAATGTAATAGATATTTTTGGGTGACCTGCTATAATGAATAGATAATCAGTTTGTAATTAGGGTGTTCTATATAAGGATATTTCTATATAGCTTGTTCTCCTCAGAGTGAATACTGCCCCTCACACTTTACTCTTTGTTAATTGCTGATTTGTTGAACAGATTTTTTTTTTTTTTTTTAGATTGGATAAAGCCAGAACCCAGATTCAGATCACCCCAGGTCCAAATTTTTACAAAACCTGATTTATTTAGGTCAGAAATAATCAGGTTTTACTGTATGTCATTGCTTTTTAATCTCAAGCATTATTAAACACAGTAAATTATCATTTTGTGAGGAGAGGTCATGTGGGTATTGATTAGGAATCAAGGTAAAGCCTTACTATTTTTTAAAAAATAATTGGCTTCAATACACTCTTGAGTTCTACTAGAGGAATAGTGCTTATGCAGTTAAAAAAAGTTTTATCCTCAAGTTCTTTTTTCCTTTAAGAGTCAAAAGAAGGTTGTTAGGAATAGTGGTGCCCTAGACAAAATATTATTGAAGCAAATATGTTATTTCTTTGCATCATTTCTTTGGGATGGTTGTGTGTCTTCTGACAATACCGTTTGAAGGGTAAACGTTCAGCCATGCCACAGAATGTCTGTTCTTGGCTTAGGCTGGGTGACTACCGGGTTTGACTCATTTCTCCAGGATTTGGAATTTTAGGCCCTGGGGTTTGAAGAAGTAACCTACCATGTTTAGGGGTGAGTTACTCCTCTTCATTTCTTTAGCCTTTCCTCCTGCTGTTTCCCACACAGCAGAAGCACCTGTTTTTAACCACAGAAATCATGTCCTGGCATTTTCCTGCTTAAAACTGCTGAGCAGCTCCTGGTGGATGAAGATCCAGATCCCATACCGCGGGGTCTGTGGTCCCACGTGATCTGTCCCTCCCTGGATCTCCAGCTTCCCCTCATGCCACCTTCTGTCTCTCACAGTACTCTGGCTCTGATTGCTCTGGTCTTCATTTCCCCTGAGCTCATTTCTCTCACAAAGCATTTGCACCTGTGGTTTGACTGGTATAGAAATCTCTTTTCCCAGATCTTTGCGTGGCTGGCTCTGTCTCATAATCCCAGACTCAGTTCCTATGCCGCCTCTGTTAGAGTAGCCTTCCAGACTCCTTCAGTCTAAAGTAATGTCCCCTCTGTCCCACATGCAGGCATTCTCTATCACCTGATTGATATATCATACTTAAAAGTATAATGTAATATTCACTTCTGAATTTTATGTATTTGCGTTTCTGTTGTCTGTTTGCCTCTATGGAAATGGGAGTTCCGTCTTGCCAACCTTGTTTGTCCATCTTGTCTGTCTCTATCAGAGAGACTGGATGCCCAATGCCTAGAGCACACAGTAAGGCACTCATAATTACTCCTTGAGTGAAACAAAAGGAAGGGAAACAAACAATGTGTAAAGTATATCTGGAGTATTTTAGAAGTAAAATGGCAGAATTAATTTAGGCCATCCAAATATATTATCCAATTCTCCCAGATTACATTCAGTTTATTATAAAACATCTACTTCATTGGCAGCTCTATTTGGAATAACTCCCCCTTTCTTTTTTGTTTTTTTAAAAAAATTATTCAAATGTAACTCAAATGTTTATTGAAATTCCTTCATCAGGTAATACAAATTAAATGTTTAAAGCAGTGGTTCTCAAACTGTGTTCTAGTATTCTTAACTCTGGTGAAACTCCATTAAAGTGAGTGTGTTGTCAAATATTAAAAAGTTGGTGAATTGCAGCAGTATCATTCTTTTATAATAACATGCCATCAGCATATTAAATAATTTTTATAAATCCTGTAGTGAAGAAATTTCTATTACTTTGTCTCACTATTTATGATACATATCTGGTCACAGAATTTTCTTCATCTCATATATTTTGTTTTCTTCCAAATTCCTGTTAACATTACATGGAATTAGAGGTTGAGTATCCTTTATCTAAAATGGTTGGGACTGGAAGTGTTTTGGATTTCGGATTTTTCTTTTTGGATTTTGGAGCATTTTGGATTTTGAATTTTCAGATTAGAGATACCCCATGTATCCTTTCCATTCTGTCTCTTTTGCATGCCATGGCTGTGATAGAATATGGTGATACTTGCTTGCACCTCTGGAGGGGATTTGGAGCTCTGTCAAGATACTCATCTTCCTGGGGTCCCCAGCTGCCTGAAGCCCCACCCAGGCCCCCAAGAGCTGAGGGTATCAATATTTCTAGGAACCCTGGTTCCTAGAAGTTGTGCTTTATAGCACAGTTGTGGATGGTGGTCTAGAGAAATTATGGCCTCCTTTCAGATCTGTGTGTATAAAAGACCATAATTCTCTGCAGCCATTTTTAAGGTATCTTTGAACTGAGAATGGTATTATTTAGAGATTTCTGGGCTTTGTGAATGGTGCAGAAACTTAGTGCCCCAACAACAACAACAACAACAACAACAACAACAACAAAAAACAGGGCAGTGTATGCCTGCCTTGTGGTATAATCTTCAAAGATTTGGGAGAATTTCTAAATCTACTTCTCAATTGTAGAAAAATGTACATTGCAATAGTTATCCACAGTCAGGGACTCAATATCTTTACCAGACTGAATGGTTAGCATCCCATACACTGAATATTCTATTCTCCTAGACTTCCATTTTGACATAATTTAATTCAAAATCAAGGTTTCTCATTGTGAAATATTAAGCCAAGGTGTTTTATATAAAAAGCATTGAATTATCTTATTCTCCAGGTGGCATAATTTAAATAAGATGGAAATATAAATCTAATCAACTACGAGACTATGTCTATTTTATACTGTATAGCTTCTTTAAAAAAGACTGATTCATATGCAGCAGTAATTCATTTAATCTCAACAAGTCTTTGCATAATTTTATATTTCTTTACCATACTCACTTTGCCAAGAATATGTTCATATAAATTACTTTTCCCCTGCTCAACTGGCATCAGAAAATATTTGAGAAGCAACTAGACTATTAACCCTTTAAAAAATAGTTTCTCTTTTCCTTTTCTTTCCTTTATTTTTATTACTAATTAAATTACCTGGAATCAAGTTTTTTTGAGAGTTGTGTTTCTGTGTTTTTCCTGTTATATACAGACTTTTCTGAAGTTGGAGCAACCAGCTTGGAGAGTCTTGGAATTCCATCCTCCGTATCTTTTGTCTGTGATCATTGGCTAAGGCCATGTGCTCCCATTTTAAGTTGGCTGGAATGAAATGTGCTGTACTTATTCCAGGATCTGGGCAGAGAGTGAAGAAGGAGATGCACTAATTCCTGTTTTTCAGCACTTTTAGCTTGGTCTCACTCAAGTCCCTTCTCTCTTGCATTTCTTCTTTTCCATGCTATGCCAGAGAGGATCAAATGCCTAGCCCACATATCCACTTCCCAACCTCAGTTTCTGAGTGACCAAGTTGTCAAGCCTCTGCCACCAGCGTTTGGCAGAATTGAGATGATGGAAGGCTATCTGACGATTGTCTTTCTGCTGTCTTGTTAGACATATAAAAAGATATATGATACCACGTGGGTGGTGCTGTAATAAGAACTTGAGGATGTTTTATTTATCTTTGCATCTATAGTGTGTGCTCAAATTATAATTTGAGGTAGGTCCCATTACTCTCCCTATTTTCAGGTGGACACACTGGGGTGCACAGCGGTTAAGTGGTCCCTTCAAGGCCACGAGGTGGTAGAGCCAGGTCGCAAACCCAGACGTGGTTCCAGAGGCCATGCACTTAACCGTTGTACTCTCCTGCTTCAGTTGAGTGACTTCATGACAACTGGAATGGATAGTCAAACTATGTTGTATAGGAATCTTTTTTGTGGTTGTTTCTTCAATCTGAGCAGATTGAAAAATTAAGTTCTTTTGACCCAAATTCTGGGCCTTGTGATTTTAAAATGCAGTAGGGAAATTTGAGCTGTGGTTTATGTTGTGATCTTTGTGGTTATTATTCACATATCTAACAAGTATTACATTGCTCCTGTCAGGTAATATACGTTCTAGTGGGCAGGATTGGTTGATCTGAGGCAGGTATGCAGTAACATTTCCTACCCAAAGACTTTGTAGTCCGGGCCATACTCAGGTGATTGAGAACAATGGTAGTTATGTGCCGAAAGGACTTTCCTCTGGACGGCTGAAGGATAACTTGAGCAAGTCGTTCTGACAAGAACCTGAGAGATGAGACAGAACCACTTAGACATCTTTAGTGTGGTGGTAATTTTTGTTGCTATGGTAACCGCTTCTGTTAGCATCCTTTGCTGCCGATACATTACAATTTAGACAGGACAGTGTGAGTTTATATACAAACCCAGGTGCTTTTAGAAAGCCTGGGTGGGGTAGAAGAAAGCTCTAATACGTGTATTGTCTTTTCCAAAATACACAGTGTTTGGGCTAATTCAGTATGTCTGTACAGGCTTATAATTGTCACTGCTTTGCTTGGAGCATCAAATTACTTCATTTGAAATGCCGATGTTTGTGCAATTGATGGGATTTTTGAAATGTCTATGTTCACAGGTACGAGTAGCAAATTCTCACTCTTTCTAATCCAAAAACACACTAATTTTCACATAGAGTTTCTGGCACTTATGCTCACTCTCACTGAAGATTAAATACTCGAAGTTCTAATGAGGCCCTCCTACATGATTAAGATCATTACTCTCACTTTAGCATAAATTCTCCACCAAAACTGTGATTACCATGTTCATTTTACATGTCAAAATTACTAATTGTCATTTGTTGTTGTTAACTTTCTAAAATTAACAAGCAAGTACTTATTTAAAGAGGAGGCTATGTGTTGAGGACACATGGATCTGAGTTTATTATCTGTGTTGTCCGAAGTTGCTGGGTATGCTACAAATATAGCATCTATAGAATCCAGGTCCCTTTGTGACAAACACAGTGAGCAGGGAAAAGGGCTCGAAATTATAATTTTGAAGGGAGTATATAAGGGGGTCCTGAAACTTTGAGAACTGCTGCTTACGGATATTCCCCAGCCATAGGTACCAAGATTTGGCCCCCGCTGTTTCTGCATCTGGGAATTCTCAGCTTTCCTTTGGAGCTACCTTGGTTTGGGAGAACTCTTAACACCTTCCACATGCTGGACATGAATCATGGAAGGTCCAGTATTAAAGCATTTTGGTGCTGTAGCTCTTTGTTATGCACACACACAAACAGACACATGTCTGCCCCAGATGTACTTACAGTGCTACAGGAGGTTTCACTACTAACCACACTCTGTCCTGAACTGTCTCTTTTCTCAGTTCTTCTAGGTTCTGTTGAGCACTGGTCACTGGTCCAGGCTCTAAGTGGGTTTCCCTGTGGGCCTTCCTGACATCCTTTCTGGCCTGCAACCACAATCCAGACAAGCTCAGTCCATCAGTGATGTCCTAATATCATTGTTCCTTCTTAGCCATCTGTGACCTCCAAATTCTCATTTATGACTTTCCTTTAGAACAATGGATACCTACTTCTCGTATTTATAAAAACCAAAGACACCATTCAAGTCCTCCCAACCCCAATCTCCAAGTATCCACTTCTAGAAACAGAAGAGGCTGGAAACTCACATGTTGACACTCTTCTTTCTTTACAGAAATATGGGCCTGTGGAGGGCCGAATTTGCCCATGTGAGACTTCTGCTGACTTATTCAGAATTTCTTGAGGCTTTCATTTCGTGTTAAAGTTTTATAATTTAGACAAAATCTAGTCTTTGTTATCACAGAGTTTAACATCCAGGTGGAAAGACGATGGGCCCAAAGCAATTCCTTACACCGTCCAGCTCTTCAGCTGCTTCCCAGAGTGTTCACATTCATTAGGTCACTGAATCCTTAAGCAAACAAGACCAGGTAAGGTGGGCAATGATGAATGAACCTTAGTTAGGATGCTTATAGCATGACATACTAAGTTCAGTTTCCTGACCTACAAAATGGGGATACTCCAGCTGGCTCTCAAGATCGCTGCACAAGTTGGTTGGCTCCGTTCTCCCCCTGTGGAAGCAACTCTCATTATGTAGTAACATATGGGAGTAGAATGGAAGGAGCAACTAGCCACGAGTAGGAGGACTGGGGGAGGAGGACAGTCAGTAAAGACTTCACAGTGGAGGTCAAGAGGGAGGAGGTAGGAGAACATTCCAGGAAGAAGAAACAGCGTGAAGAAAAGCCCAGAGTTGAGAAACACTATGGCAAGTAGGGAACTACAGATTCCTTAGTAGGCCTCAAAATCAGTAATCAAGTTTTTGGAAGCCTATTTGAAAAAAACAGCAAAACCAAACAACTGAAAGCCATAAGAAAGTAACTAAGGCAGAGTGCAGTGATTTACTACCATGAGTGTTCATTGCCTCATTGTTTAGAATAGCATAAATAAAAGGAGTAATACTTTTGAGTATGTTAGTATGCATTTTCTCTTTTACATTTCTGTGCATGTGACCTTCTTTCCCATCACCCAGAGGCACCCATTGCCTCAAGGGATTAGGATTCTTAAAGCAGGAAGGCAAGAAAAGTCAGTGCTTGACTTTTATCTATCAAAATAAGATTTTCTAAATCCCCTAAGCCTCCATTAGCATATCAAGAACTAGACCCAGTGAACTTGAATGTCAACTTTAATATTAATATAACTAGGATGACCACACTTACTAGCTTGCCTGGGATAGCTCCAGTTCATGCACATTGTCCTGAACTAATTATCGGTAGCACCCCTTTACTCTCAACTGCATGCTGGTTTGGAGGACAAATTATGGGTAAGGGATGTCCCTGCCCCAGAGGAGGCAGAGAGAGATGGAGCCCAATCCTTCAGGCCCAGTAGAGTGTGGGAAAGGAGAAGGAAGATGGAAGGGGAGGGAAGTGACTAAATATAACATGTGTGTTATCTTATACCCCGAAGTCAGAATTCTGTTTTGTGCGTGTTGGGCCGGGGTGGTGGACATACTAGCTGAAAGCAATAGGGTCTTGGTGTCACTTCTTCTGGAACTCTGGGAAGGCTATGGTGCAGGGTCATCCCATGCCAAGGTAGGTTGGCAGCAGCTCAGTGAGAACCGCAGCATATCAGGATTAGGCAGAGAGAGGGCCTGAGAGATCTGTCAGTCCTGAGCTTCCTCGGCTCCCTCCTGGTATGAAGGAAGTTTTACGTGTTTCTTGGGAGGGCGTATATGGTCCTCAGGAGACAACCAGTGGACTTGCCATGGGGGCTGCCATAGTGATCGTGAGGTCACATCCTGCAGGGTATGGGGTAGATAGGACAAATCAAGGGTTGTTTGGAGGATGGGACCAAGGCCCAGACAGCTCATCAGAATTTGCGAGGGTTACAGTAGGATGGAATTGGGAAGGGAGAGTGGAGGGCTCAGTGTGAGCCTGGAGAACAGAGCCCAGTCATTCAGGGCAGACTTCCACGTCAAATGCCTACAGGACACAGTGTAACCTGGCAGATAAGGTACTTGGCAGCAGAGAGCAGAGGACCCAGTGACCAGCACAGATTCTCTTTCCCCACTGCCACGAGATTACAAGAGCCTCTCGTACACCGGGATGTCATCTTGGGGATTGGCAGAGACAGGAGGAGAAGGAGGATGGGGGACTTGCATTCACTTAAAAAATTGAGATGGGTTCTTTCATTTAAAATGTATCAACTGAGCATTTACCCTGTGCCAGGCACAGGGTAGATACTGAGGATACAGCTGGAAACAAAACTGACAAAAATTCCTGCCTTTGTGGAACTTACATTCCAATGGCATTACCCAAGGACCCCATTTTAAACCATAAGAAATTGAGATTCTGTTAACAATAAATTAGAACTCTTCAGCTACCAGCGAGGGTACAAGCTCTTAAGGAAGGTGAAATAAAGCATAGAAAGTTAAGAAGCTACATTTAGTTCTTTCCATCTGAATAGTAACATTTTAAAATTTGACACTGCTATCATAAAATTAGCAAAAACCTAAATATACAAGATAAGGGATTGAGTAGGTCAGTTATGGTACTTCTTAAATAAAATACTATGTATTAACAATGATGTCATAGATGTATGTTAATTGACATAAAGCAGTGTTCACAATTTATGGTGTAAATTGTAGACAGCAAGTTATAAAAGCACATAATATTCCATTTTTAATTAAAAATATATAATATATACATTAAACATAGTATACTATCTGTTTTACAAAAATGGAATTATAGTAAGTCCAGATATATGTGTATGTATGTATTATACATTATATGTATACATGTGTGCACAGTTTGAACAAATGTATAGCAACGTGTTTATATTGGTTATCTTTATGTGGTTAGACTGCTGTTTGTGGATCTCTTTGTATTTATCTGTGTCTTATGGTTTTGTTATGAATATGTAATGTTTTGGCTAAAAACATTTTTCATATGATTTATTTCTTATTTTTAGCATCCAACAATTTAGGGCATTTGCTTTGTATCCTTTTCTTTGTAGGGCTGTGTGCTACTGGGCAGAAGATCTGAAAGATGACATGTAGGGTGGGGTGGGGAGAAGAGGGAGGGAAGGGAGAAAGAATTGGCAGTGTCTTTTGGTGCTTTTTGGAAGGAAGGGAGAAAAGGAGGAAGGAAACAAATAAAAGAATACTGCCCGGTTTGAAAGAATAGATGGAAATCTCTGAATCTGTAAAGTATCCCTAGTGATACCTGACTGGGGAAATGTGAATTCAAACATGACAATACATTGTTTCTGGAAGATTCCTATGAAGAAAAGAGGATTTTATTCATCTCACTTTTTTATGTTGTCTTCCTTAGTGTTATATCAGTTTCTGGGTTCGTCTACCATATTTGTGAATCCTATAATAATTTGACCTTAGAATGTGCTCAGAAATCTTTGTCTTCTTTCATCACAGGCTACTTTGACTATTTATACCATCACGAAAATGTGGAGAAATTTAAGGGCAAGGTGCATTACTAGTATGTAACTTAAGTGAACCGCCTATGCTTTGCAGAGAAAAGTATGATAGAAGTAGCTTGGACAAGAGAAAGCAAAGGCACAACGTTGCAGGGTTTGCACAGGGGCATTAGGGTCTTCTTTGTCTCCTGTCTACCGATAGGACTGATCTAAGATGGGTCCCTCTCCATCTCGCGCTGGAAACATACACTGTGAGGAGAACTGCAAATTCTCACACTTGCCCTTTTTCCATCATCTTAGGAGGCTGGCTCTTAGATCCAGCCAAAATGCTTCTGGTAGTATTGCATAACTTCCTTCTGCTGTTAGAGTGCCTGGTCGTGGCTTTCTTTTTAAAAAAAAAAAAAGTTTGCGTTGACCAGTGTGGTGTCTCATTAACCACAGACAACATGGCCTGTCAGTTATATGTCATTGTGACCTTGCAAAACATCTTGATCGGGAGTTAGATTCACAGACCAATCAATTCAAAGACCTGAGTGGAGGTGCAGAGACTTGTGCATGGAAGATGTTATAGAATGTTCATGAAACCTCTCCACAATTACTCTGTCCACTCGGTTAGAATCTGCTAGGGAGCAGACACTTGAAAAAAAATCTTTATTACATTTTTTCCTTTTGGTGACCACCCTCTGCTATTATATCCTGGTTTAATTGGAGCTGGGGAGCTGACTCTGCCCTTTTGGTGCTAGGGGAGGGCAGGTGACCAAGTTTGGCTGGTCGGGATACTGCTCTATCCTCCTGATCACTGTGATGAGTTCAGGAATCAGAGAGTGATCCAAGCCAGACCAGTCAGAATCAATTCAAGGACTTTTGCCAGGCCTATCAAAGAAGGAGTTTCTGGGATTGGAAGTTGTGGGCTTGAAGCTGTAGGGGTCTATCTAGGCATTGCAGGATGTTGAGAAGCGTCTCTGGCCTCTACCTACCAGATTCTAATAGACCCCCACCTCTGTCCCAGTTATAATCGCCAGACATGTTTCTAGGCATTGCCAAATATTCCCTAAGGGACAAAATTGTCCTCAGTTGAGAATCACTGGTTGAAACAACTGGGTCTAACTGGGTTTGAAGACAGCTCATTACCTTTTTAGTTATTTGTCCTGTATTCATTTTCTGTCACCATCATCTATATGCCCCTGCTTCTGTCATCATGTCTTTCTCTGACTGAAGCCAGGAAAAGGTCTCCCCTTTTAAAGATTCATATGGTGTGGCCCCTCCAGAAAATCCAGGGTAGTGTCCCCATCTCGAGGTTCTTTACTTAATCACATCTGCATAGTCCGTTTTGTCATGTAAGGTGACATATTCACAAGTTCCAAGGAGCAGGACATATTTGGGGAGCCATTCTTCCGCCTACTGCGTCTGCCAATATGTTTCCTTTTTGCTTGAGCTAGTTGACTTGACTTTCAGTTACTGCAACCAAGAGTTAGTGATAAAATATTTGTGACACAGTTTAGAAAACCACTTTTTAAATCATGCTACAGGAGCCAGACGTGGTGGTGCGTGCCTGTAATCCAAGCTACTTGGGAGGCTGAGGTGGGAAGATCGCTTGAGGCGAAGAGTTCGAGACCAGCCTGGGCAGCATAGTGAGACCCCATCCCAAAAACAAAACAAAACAAACAAAACCAAAAAAACTAAATCATGCTACAATTTATAGAATCAGATTACGCACACACGCACACACAACCTCAGCACTTAGCGCAGAGCCTGATACACACACGGTAGGCCTTCCATGTGTACTCAATGAATGCAGGGCTGATTCTCTCCATTCATCTTGGGTCCCATGAAGAAGAGTTATTAGAAACTTTACTACATGAATTGTTAGGCAGGGCTCTGAGAGAGAGAATGCTGAGAAAGGAAGTAAACATGCCTTGCAAAGATAAGCAATTAAGGGATTTTGAAGAGCTGGGGATTTCAGAGTCAGGTAGCAAGGAAGGAATTGCAGCTCCCCACTGTTCTGCTTCTCTGTGAAATAAGATTGTCTGCCTTTGTGTTGGCCTAATTGCTACTCTCCCCTTCTCTTCATTTTTTTGCATTGCACATTGAGGTAAGTGACTGATAAGTCAATCCTGGGTGGAGAAGAATTTATTATTTTTATTTTCCTTCTCAGGGCAGTGTCTCAAGATGAAATATATTTATGTTCTCAGCCTTGTGTATTCTGGGGTCTGTGGGTTTTCTAACAGGGAGATTACACAAATCCCTTTGGGATTACAATTCACTGGCCTGTCGCATATCTGCAGTCCTCACAACACCCTCTGTGTCCTCAGAAACGATCCCAGGTGCTCAGGGTAGGCCTGTATCTTATATAAGGCCTCACTCCTAGGGAGGTGGTGTCTGGTACGGCAGCCTCAAAGATGAGGACAAGAGGATGCCTTTAATTTCAAACAATCCAAGGGAGCCTGAATGTTTTAGTTTAGTAAATGCTTTCTTGGAGTCTAACTTTTTGTTTTCAGAGACCTTATAGAACAGAGAGACTTGAATCTCACATACCTTCAATTGTAACATGAACTTCTTAAAAGCTCTACTCTTAACAAACTGCTTCCAACACCTCTGGTTGCTCAAAGGGGGACGTATGATGACAGCTGAGATGTGCAGCCGGCTCGGCTTTGGTTTACTAAATTTACAAATCCGAAACAGAATGAAATCTACAACCTAAACTCTTCCTGCTTTTTTACTTAAGCAGCACAAAATTTTGGTTATGAAGTGGAGTGTTTTCATATAATGAGCGCACATAAATATTTCATTGATGCAATTATCTTTGACATGAAATAATTCTGCAGCATGGCTAGTGCCTGGGAGAAGTGATAAATCTGCTTCCTTTCCGCAAGTGATTTCTTTTTTAAACAAACAAAATGTGTGTCTGAAATTGTGGTTCTTGTGTGTACATGTCTGTTTGTACCTGCCATTTCCTTCCCTGGCATGTGCGCGTGACCCCCAGCAGTAAGCGGTAATGAGAGAGGAAAGCAGTGTTGATTTTGCAGTCAAGATGAAATAGACAAATGCTGCTCCAATTGGAATTTCTAAACTCCCGGCAGTATACTTCATTAAAAATGCATTTCAAATTCTGAGCTTTTGGCATCTATAGCAAGAATTAGCAAATTGAACTTACACCTTGATTCTTAAAAAAAAAAAAGGGGGGGGGCTGGAGAGAAGGAAGAAAATGCTGTAAGGGGACCAGGAAAATCTTTGTGACTTGCAAAAATTATAATTGCTGTGTCTGCATTTTCTACTTTAACGTGGGATACAGAAGATTGTTACACCGTTTTACCATCTGATAAAACTGATATGCCCTTGACGAAATGCCTTTTTGCAGAGCATTGCTGATTAAAATGTCTGAGATCATTTTTCTTCCTAGGTAGGTCTCCATTTGAGAGAAAATCTGTATACTATAACACATTTGCAGGTTTCCCACTTTCTTTTTATGATTCTTTGGTGGCGCACGCACGTGTGCTCTCTCTCTCTCTCTTTTTTTCTCTTTTCCCATGTTACATTTTTATTACCATCCTGTGTGCTCATTCTAAAGCTGTGTCTGTGTGGTCCCTGCTCCTGTTGAGTTTTGGGGAGTACAAAACGCCATCATTAATACCAATAATTTTTCTACTATAGTAAGGAACAGAAAAAATTGCCATGCTTGGTGGCAGTAGTAAACAGAAATTTGGGATGATTTAGATTGGCGTTGTGGGGGGGTGAGTGTGTTTATTTCATGATGATGGCACCTAAGAGCTATCATTAAAAGAGACTGCAAAGTCAGTGAAGAAATGACAGAGGACTTGATTTATCTGTAGAAAACTAAGTTGAGCGTCCTTGGTGATTCTTCAAGAGATACTGTCAGAATCTGGGATTTTACCCTACTTACAAGCTAATAATTTTGCCTATTACAGTTTCATGCATACTGGCAACAAATATGAGACTCTTGGGTGAGAGATAAAAGCCTTTATCACTCACAGCACAGCAAGCAGCATGAGCATCATGTTTTTATGGGCTCCCATGCTCCCCAAATTCTGAGAGGGGAGCGATTTGAAGGGGACCAGGTGGAGATCATGCACATTGAGTTTGCTTTGCAGCTGAGGAATCCTGAGCTTGGGGAATCTGCCTCTTTTATTGCAAGCCTGCTCTTTGCCCTGGATAGAGACATTACCTCATCTCTCAAGATTGTTCACTGAGAACAGTGAGCGGTGGTCCAGGCAGAGAGCATTCAGGGCTTAGCATTCTTTGCAGGGACACTCAGTGGTCAGGGTGCATGGCTGATTGCCTCTCCCAAGAGGAGTCACTCAAGGTGCTCTCATGTCATGTTAATATTAACAATAGCTGCCACTTACTGAACATCTCTGCTTGCAAGCACAGTTTTCATGCTTTACATATGTTAATTTTAATCCTTACAATGACTCCTTATAGTGGTATGCCTGTTTTACAAATGGAGAAACTAAGACTTAAAGAGTTTAAACAATGTTGACCAAAGCCCTAAAGTGAGGCTCTTTCTAATATTTTCTGTTTCAGCTCCTTGTATGCCTCTTTCACAGTTCCTATAATAATCCCATTTTAATTCGCTTTTTCTCTGTTTCTACCACTGAAGTGAAAGCTGTTTAAAGTCAAGGACTTTATTTTGTTCACATTTGTTTTCCCTGCTGCTAAATTAGTGCCTGATGGTGTGTGGTAGGCATGGGACTGTATCTGTTTTGTACCCAAAGTCTCAGTGTTAGCAAAGTGCCTGTGACCTAGTAGGTGCATGCAAAATACTTGTTGACTGAATGGGGGAACTTGCCTAGGTACTGAATATTGGAGCCAGGACTTGAACTGAGGTCTCTCTGGGCTCTTAAGCCTTGTATTTGACTATTATTAATCTTTGCCCTTCTCAGTAAGTGGTAGAATCAGCCCAATGTTCAAAAATCCTTGAGGCTTAGGGTTCTGTCTGACTTGTTTTAGTGGTTCCCACAAGGTAGGCAGTCAGTATTTTGGAAGGCAGTTAGTAATGAAAGAGTTTCATTTATTTTGATTTTTTGAATCTCTCTTGCAGCTTGACAGGAAGAAAACAATGGATCCCTCCCAGAATCTGAAAGAACCATTTTTACTGAAATACAAGGCTCTCTTTCTAGAGCTCCCTGTAGGTGACAGTATAGAGGGTTTGACCAAGAATGTTGAGTTTCTTCCCGGGCTAGTTTCCATGGTGATGGCTGCAGCTTTCATAAGGCTGGCTTGGCAGGGAGAGGAAGCAGAAGACTGGGTGATGTTGCATCATTCAAGCAACCAGAATCCTTTATGCCCACGCACAGTAGGGTCTGCTGCAAATGACAATGGACAGAAACTGGCTCATGAGCAGAAGGAATGGGTCCTGAAAAGCTATTCTGTTTGTGGAACTTTCTATCTTTGTTGCATTTTTGAGTGATTAGTCTGTATTTGGGGTCAAAAATTAATGGTAGAATTATTTTTCTAACTATGACTTTCCTGAATGAATATTTAGCTGGAGAGGTTACCAGTGAGAGAATAAAGGCAGAACACTAGTCACCTGCTAAGGTTTCCAGAGACATCCCAAAGCATTTAGGGGCAAATTTGTAGAAATATATCAGAAAGCATTTGATGGGGCAAATATTTATAGACTGCTGTTCAGGTAATCTATTGTTGAATAACAAACCACCCCAAAACATAGTGACTTAAAACAACAATTTTATTATCTCTCATGATTTGGACGGGGGTGGGGGGGTGGTGGTTCATGCTTGGAGTCTCTCATGTGGTTGCAGCCAGAGGGTAGCTGCAGCTGGATTCATCTTGAAGGATTCCTAACTCTTGCCTGGCGGTTGTTGGTGGCATTGTTTGGGACCATGACTGGGACTGTCAGCCAGAACCCCTACGCATGGCCCTCCCTGTGTGTCCTGATTTCCTCATGGCATGGTGGATGGGTTCCAAGAGTGAGTGTCCAAGAGAGAGGAACTAGAAATCTCTTAAGCCCTTGACCTAGAAACTGGCAAAAATCACTTCTGCCATATTCTGTTGGTTAAGTCTGAGAGCCCAAATTAAAGAGGAGGGCACATAGACCCTAACTTCCAATGGGAGGAGTGTCAAAGAATTTTCAGCCTGTGTTTTTATTTATTTTTAAATTATTTTATTATTTCAAAGTATTAAGAGGGTACAGATTTTTCTGTTACATGGATAGCTTTATGATGCTTTAGTTAGGGCTGTAAATGTGCCTGTTACCTGAATTTTGTTCGCTGTACCTGTTAGGTAGGTTTTTACCCCTCTCTTCCTCCTGTTGCCCCCTCTTGCTTGATTTCCAATGATTTTTACTTCTTTCTGTGCCCTTGTGTGCTCATCAATCAGTTCCAAGTTATTAGGGAGTACATGTGGTGTTTGTTTTTCCATTCTTGAGATATTTCACTTAGGAAAATGTTCTCTAGTTCCACCCAAATTGCTGCAGAAGACATTAATTCATTCCTTTTTATGGCTGAGTAGTACACCATGATGTACATATACCACATTTTGTTAATCCACTCATGAATTGATGGGCACTTGGGTTGATTCCACATCTTTGCAATTATGAATTGTGCTGTAATAAACATTCAGGTGCAGGTGTCTTTTTGATAAAATGACTTCTTTTCGTTAGGGTATAGGCTGTATTTTTAAACCACCACAAGAGCCAACTATGTGCTAGGCACTTTGGAGAAACACACTGTCTTTCTGTCCTCATGGAGTTTCTAGCCTGGGAGATAGACATCCATATAAAATCACACAAATAAAAGGTAAATTGCAATATGGTAAGTAAGGGCCATGGAAAGGAGCTGATCTGATCTGTTAGGGCCGCTGTAACAAAGTACCATAGACCAGCTGGCTTAACAACAGAAATTTATTTTCTGTCAGTTCTGGAGGCTGGAAGTCCAAGATCAAGGTGTCAGCAGGTTTGGTTTCTTCTGAGACATCTCTCCTTGGCTTGCAGAACTTTGCCTTCTTGTTATGTCCTCCCATGGTCTTTTCTCTGTGTGCATGCATGTTCTTGCCTAATCTTCTCTCTTTATCAGAACACCAGTCATAGTGGATGAAGGCCTACCCATGTGACCTCATTTTACCTTAAGTACCTCTTTAAAGGCCCTGTCTTCAAATACAGCCACATTCTGAGGGTACCGGGGGTTAGGAATTCAACATATGAATTTTGAGGAGACACAATTAAGCTCATAACAGGGATTTGACCAAAGATTTTTTTTGTCAGTAGATATATCTTGCTATGGATGTGAACTCAAATTGCCAAGTTTTAAATTATTTGGGCTAGTCTCTGTTTTTAGAGATTGCTTTTTTTATTTAAAACTTTTTTACATTTGAATAAAATGTTTGCATGGTTCCAAAGTAAAATCTAAAAGTATATTCAAAGAAATCTAACTTTCAAACCTCAACCTTGTTTCCTCTGAAACTCCTTATCTGATTGATCCTGGCTATATACTCATGAAGAATTTATTACATCCAATGATCTTGTCATAATAGAGTTTATGGTAATTGCAACTTCCTAATGATTATTAATATTTCTGGTAGACTGCAAGATTCATGAGAGCAGAAATTTTATTCTCTTGTTCAAAACATCATCTCTGGAAACCTAACACCGTACCTAGGATGTCGTTGGCATTTGGTGAATAGTTGTTGAATGAAGGTGTGGTACTGGAGTTTAGGGTATAGATTGGAACCAGTAGATTTTTGAATCAGCTGCACAGAAGCCATGAAAATAGATGGGAGCATCTAGTAAAATGAATATAAAAAGAAAGGGCAAAAGGCAGAAGGTCTGTGTGTAGGGGATAGAGCATGGAGAATGAGCAGAGAGAAAAAGAAACAAATGTCAGGGAGGTGGGACTCCAGGAAGGTCTGTGTTTATGGGCGTTGAGAAAGAAAGTATTCAAGATGGAGCCATTCGTCAAGAAGTACATGGTTGAAAAGTACAAAACTAGAAATTAGAAGATACTAGTTCAAGTTTTGCTTCTACCCTTGATTGGTTTTGTGACCTTGGGCAAATTAGTCTCTCTGAAAATCAGTTTCTTCATATGTGAAATGAGATTAATTGTATTTGTCTGCATTGTCTACCTCATAGGGTGTGGGAGCTTCAAAAGAGATGATAGTTTTAAAGGAAATCTAGAAACAACAACTTCTTCTTCTTCTTTTTTTTTTTTTTGAAACAGAGTCTTACTCTGTTGCCTGGGCTAGAGTATGAGGGTGTCATCACAGCTCACTGCAGCCTCAAACTCCTGGGCTCAAGGGATTCTCCTGCCTCAGCCTCCCGAGTAGCTGGGACTACAGGCACGCTATCGTGCCCGACTAATTTTTCTGTTTTTTGTAAAGATGGGGGTCTCACTCTTGCTCAGGCTGGTCTCGAACTCCTGGCCTCAAGCAGTTATTCTGCCTTGGCCTCCCAGAGTACTAGAATTACAGGCATGAGCCATCGTGCTCGGCCCAAATCTAGAAACTTCAAAGTCCTTTAGAAATGCAAGGGGGAAAAAAATGATTCCCCAAATCAAGAATCTTCTAAACTTACCTGGTTTGAGCCTGTCTTTTAAGTGATGTCTTAATCGTCTCCCTTCCATTGTGCCATATTGCCAAATTTTGCTTTTTTGAAACTGTGCATCAAAAGGCTTGTGAAGTCTTGGGGAATAACCTCTTAGCATACTTTCTTTAACAACAAGGTTGTCTACAAAAGACGACTTTCAAAAGTCAAAAGCTTGGGCTTTTATTTGCCACATTGCATGATTTTCTCATCAAGTAGGCTTTTGGGAAGCACTTAGATTGTAAGGTATTCCTCATAACTGAAATCATACCAGATACTTCTAAGCACGAGTGTATGAAGCTTGTCCTGGTTTACACCAATTACAGTTTATGTTTCAATTAATACAGAGGTTAGTTCTGTAAGTCAATTAGAGCTATTCAAATTCTTTTCAAATTGCTTGACAAAACGTATCTTCCATTTTTAATCTGTCAAATGCAACATGTGAAATGAGCACTGTTCTCATACGCTGATTAAGGTGGCACAATTGGGTGTCATTGTGCTTAAACACATCTCTTATGCATGAGAAATGGAAAGGCAGGTGCTGTGTGCACGTGGTCTTCCTGAAAGTTCACCTTGGCCAAGAAATGCTGTAAGCCTGCTGACGTCTTTTCATTGTCTCTAATTTTGCATCTTTGTTTTCCCAAAACTCATCTATGATATTTCTAAAAGAGGTTTAAATATTATGTCATCCAATCTTGCTCTTTCAGTGGCTGTTAAAGATGTGGAGAGACCTCAGAAATATTAATAGAGGTGGGTGAGTCAGTTCACTTTTAACGACAGAGACTTGGCAAAAGACACAGCTTCAAAGATACGTTTTCTTGAAACTTTTGAAGGCTTTGTAATCCAGTGCACTAAGCATTGGACTGGAAACAAAGAGATAGAGGGTTTTCATTTCTGGTATGTTGCTAACTGCCTCTGCTTTGGAGATTGGTTTAAGAAATGTTTCAGGCTGCACATTCTTTTCCTTGCCCCTTTTCGTACTTGGAAAAAACCAAGAGTGGATGTGAATGCAGAGCACATTTCTGTCACTGCAAAGAGTACGGAGATGTATTATATATACATATTACCCTATCTCTCCCTTCCTCCCTCTTTCCCTCTCTCTCTCTCTCTCTCTATTTCTCTTCTTTTTTTTTTCTTCTCCTCTCTGTCTTGCTCTGTTGCAGAGGCTGGAATGCAGTGGCGTGATCATAGCTCACTGCAGCCTCAAACTCCTGGGCTCGAGCGATCCTCCTGCCTAGGCCTCCCAAAGTGTTGGCTTACAGGCGTGAGCCACCGCACCTGGCCCGTACTTAATCTTTAATTAAAATGAATGACTCATTTTAAGCTTAATTTGTATCATTGCAAAGCCCAGGCGTGTGGGTCTGTTTCCTCTTCTGAGGTCCAGGTACATTAGGACAATTTGTTAACCCTTAGGAAACCTCACATTTCCTGCTGTAAAGCCAGAAAACCTGCGAGGCATGGGGAGCTGGGATAGTGGAGTTGGAAACTGCTCCTCCCTGCGTGGGTGGACTTACCCGTGCTCCTCACTCCTTCTATCCTTTACCTACCCAGATATCCCTAAATTTGGTGGGGAAGAAGAGAAAAGAAGGGAAGGGCTCATTGAGAAGAATGGCAAGGTCTCTTTGGAAACTACCAGAAGAACTGGAGTGCTAGCTCCTGCCTATTGTTTCTCTTTCCTTCCCCTTCTTGTCTTGTCTTTTGCTTTCTTCTCTACTCCCACCCTTCTGCTCTTCTCCCCTCCCTTCCCCTTTTCTCCCTTTATCATCCTCCTCCTCCTCTTCTCCCACCATCAGTAACCCACTTGCCCACCTCGCTGCCCCCAGGCCCTAATTGGAAGGAATAATTGATTGAAACTTTTTCCCTAAATTCAACTTTCAGAAGATAAAGATGTTTTGGATTAATGAGGCAGTGGCGTCTCCCCTCCAGTCTCTCCTCACTACATCTCTGATGGGGCTCTCACCTCCATCGGTGAAGGACTGTGGCTGCTCCTCTGAGCCTGTTCTGTCTCTTTCCGCAGGCACAGAGGAGCCCAGCCCAGACTCCTGCCTTGAAACTACAAGAGGGCAGAGGATACTGATCCCAAAGAAAGCTGGCCTTCTCCTCTCTTGGCCCTCACTGCCTTCTCTTCATTGGACTTGGTTCATTTTTCTAAAATCCACTTCCATATAGAAACGCCACTGATATTTTTAAAAGGGGAGAAAAGCCAGGTTGGGTCCTCTCTGTAAATCTCTGGAGCAAACTTGAATCTCAGGTTGGAGAAAGTTTAGTTGTAAGAGAAGCATTGGATTTGTAAGGCTGATGCTGAAGATTATTTTTCAACGGATAGAAAGTGGGTTATGTTTATGGGGGTGATTATTTTAGTTAATAGGACATATGTAGAACTATGTCCAATTCCATACTCTGATGATGAAATGCATTTTTAATATGTTGACATGGATGCTCTGTCAAATGATGCTTCACTCTTTATGTCTATTCCGTTTTATATTCTTCACACAGTCACAGCCCCAGGTTGGACTGGCATGGCTATGACTTTGGGATTTTAAAGGCCTTTTAATTGTCAGTGTTTTCTTGAGTTGCTTTCCTCTGGTTCAGCTATCAACATAGTTTAAAGGCTTTACTGAGAAAGAAACTTGAGAGGGAAGTTTGAAATCCATGGCTGGCAAAATGTCTTTTATCTCTGTGGCTTAATAACTCTCTCTTCTCCAGGGATTCTTTTGCCATCTTGATTGCATATTTTGATTTATTTACAAAGTGCTTCTATGTGGCATAGCATCAACCCTGAAACACAGGAGTAAAGAAATACTTAATTTGGAAATGTGAAATGGCAGGTTCAGTTTTTAAGTTACACCTGAGGAGCCCTGCCAATCAGCATTGAAGAAAAGTTGCCTACATCTAAGGTTCGGCCAGACTTTGGGAATAGAAGTTTCTGCACCATCTACAGTAACTACAGCAAACACATTCATGTTTGATCAATAAGCTGTCATCCCTCGAAATCTTTTGCCAAGTTTTAGTTTATCCTACTGCCATGCCAAGATAGTGGTTCACTTGAAATGATAAATGAAACCCACAGGTGGTTTTGGTGTGGAAACCCTTTGTTTACGCCTTGCAGAGATGGAATTAGAGGACTGGATTTAAAGCAAATTGAGCATCCTGAAGGCTTTCAGTGTCTTCCTCTTGCAATTAAAATAAAATGCTGAAACTTATTACCATGGCCAAGAGGATTCTGTAGTCTCTGGCCCCTGCCTGCTTTTTCAGTTCCATCCCGTGCTATTCCCCACACCCACCCATCCATTGCACTATGGCCAACAGAAACGTAGTGGTGCTGTCAGACTCACTGTGTCTGAGTTACTGTGTGTTTTCATTGTGCTTCCCAAATCTCTTTCCCTTCTCTTCCCCTGCCTGGGTCCTTCTCATCTTTCACTCCTCTTGAGGCTGTCCTGGGTTCCTAACATCCCATACTTTCCTCTGTCTTTATCATTTGGCAGGGTCTGTTGCGATGATGTTTCCCAGCTCATTGAGAGAGGGGACCTTGGCTTATTTGTGACAGTTCCCCATCCAGAGCACTGTGCTTGGCACCCGGGAGGTGCTCAGTGCACATGTGGTAAGTCAGTGACTGGAGCCTGTGTGATTTCAGGGAAGGCAGAGGCTATGGTATGGCTCTTTATTCTTTCTGGAACAGTCACTAAATGTTCCTTGCAGTGAGGCTTTTAAGAGTTTTGCTCAGATTTTGCTCATTAATGTCAACAGTTGCTATGGTTTGCTATTTCAGAGCATTTTTTTTTAAACCTAGATTTTAGTCCTTTCAGATAGAAGCATCAGTTTGGTAAAGTTAGGATTATTTTGTTTTAAATCCCATTTGCAAAGCAAAGTGAAATTTAAGCTTACCAGTGTACCATCTACTAATGGTTTTCCTGACAAAACATGAAAGTGCTAATGTTTTCATTACATTGATCAGAAAAAAAATTAATTGGAGAACTTAGTTGGCTGAACTATTGAACAGAAAGTGCTGAAAGGCATATTCTTACAAATATCGTCAAGAGTTTGTGTGTTAGAGAAGTATCTATTGCTTGTATACTTGGGATAGGGCTTTATGCAAAACCATATTACATCCACAGAAGTATACTGTAGATAAGGAAATATCTCTCTACCATAAGAATTTTCCTTTGTTAATCAATGAGAATATCAATGCTAACATTTCATTAGATTCTCTATTGAGAGGACAAATAGCTCTAAAACTATACATAGCTCTGTCTGAACAAGAAACTTGAAAGTTTGTTTCATATCAGTGAGCTCAAAGTTTATTAATCATTTGATTTTGTAATTTCTTTTCCACACTCAGGCAGTCTTTAGAATGGGGCACATTAAGGTCTAATCATCTTTGGGGTATGTGAAGCTGTCCAAAATCTATTATGATTTAGCTTTTAAAAATTATTCAAGGCCATGGATTGGAGGTTCTACAATTGAATATGATAGTCATGGGCTGATCCCCACATGCATAAAGAAGTATTATCATCAGAGGTTGTTTAGACTGACTTGCACCTTGTGTAATTGCTTTTTGTAAAAAGTAGGGTAAAATTCACATTTAACATAAAATTAACCATTTTGAAGTATAAAATTTCAGTGTACACTCACAGTTGCTTTTTTTAAATTTCATTTTTTAGAGACAGGGTCTTGTTCTCTTGACCAGGCTGGAGTGCAGTGGCATGATCATAACTCACTGCAGCCTCAAACTGCTGGGCTCAAGCAATCCTCCCACTTCAGCTTCCCGAGTAGCTGGGACTACAGGCATACACCACCACACTCAGTTAATTTTTTTTATTTTTTTGTAGTGATGGGGTTCTTGCTATGTTGCCCAGGCTGGTCTTGAACTCCTAGCCTCAAGTGATCCTTCCACGTTGGCCTCCCAAACTGTTGGGGTTACAGGTGTGAGCCACTGCACCCAGCCTCACAGTTGTTTTTTAAGGGCTGAGGTATATTATAGTTGGTGTTGCTCCTCTTAGGGGTTTACTAAGACACACTCTATTTAATTAGAATTTCAGTAAATTCCAGAAGCACATCATAGTTGGTCTTGGTGTGTCACTGAATGCTAACTGTTTTGTGAAATTTTCTAGGGTAGAGAAAATATTCAGTTAAGCTAAACACTCTAAAAACATTAAGTTACTTAAAATAACACTTTATTATCCAAATGTAAGCTTAGAAATCATATTTTTCTTACTTCAAATAGACCTTGATAAGAACAAAGCTTGACTTAAAACCATGAGAATGAAAGTTTTTTAAAATCTCCTGAAATTCTCTGCATCATTGTCCTACCTAGTCTTTGTGTGAAGGTAATATAAGATGAATTGTGCCTGATCCTTAACCTCAGCAAAGGTCTCCAGAAATTCAGCCAGGCAGAGCCATTTTTAATTGATTGGGGATTTGGGAAAGCCACGGAGGAGTTTATGCAGCAGCAGAAAGCTGTGTTTTGAGTCTAGAAGGAAAATAGAGATTATTGGGAAGGGTAGGTAAATATGAGAAGTAGCTCACGGGGCATGTCTGCTGCAGAATGGAATGAGGATGGGGTCTAGTGGATGATGACTGACAAGGAGGAGAAGTATTTAGCTCACTGGATAGGTGCATTTCTACAAAGTGTTAGCTACCTGTGCCATTTATGAAAAAAAATGAATCTTTACATGGTCATGTACTCAGATGCACAGAAATTTTCAGGAACTGATTAAAATGATTGTTGAAAAAGAAAATTGAAGTGACTACAATAGCTTTCTTCAATTTAAAAACCTCATAAGCCCCAATGACCCTTGTGTCAAAAGTTCTTGGTGCCAACTCAGATGACAAAAGAAAAAAGTCCAATTCACCAGCCTCCAATTCACATAGCGAGACCCTGTTTCTAAAAAAAAAAAAAAAAAAAATTAGCCAAGTGTGTTGGCATACACCTATAGTCCCAGTATTCTGGAGGCTGAGGGCGGAGGATCACTTGAGCCCATGAGTTCGAGGCCTCAGTGAGCTATTATTGTAACACTGTACTCTGGCCTGGGTGGCACAGCAAGACCTCATCTCTTAAAAAAAAAAAAAATTCAAAATACTCTCTCTGGACAGAGATAATTGGAAACAGAATATCAAGGGCAGAAGAAACCTGGCAAGTGGCAGTGTCCAAAAGTCCTGGGGAAGCTTGGGGAAATGGGGCAATATAGGACAGCCAGTCTAAGGTGAGCTTCCCACTTGGAAGGGTGGATGGTCTTCCCTAGGCAGGTAAGCTGAGTTGGTTGATACCTGGGGCTGATGCTCATTTGGTGACAACTGTGTCTAAGAATATTGGAATGAGTTGAAACTTGGAACAAAACTGCAAATGAAGAGTGTCCTAAGGACCACAGCATTTAGCTCAGGGCTGAGGATAACTCAGCCTATTCATGTTGGTGAACAGAAACATAAAAGAAATGAGGCAGAACAGATAGCCAGCTGGACTTGTAGAATGTTGCTCTCGAAGTGGTATTTTCCCATGAGGATTATTAAAAGAAAACAGTGGATTGGTAATGCCTTGCCTTCTTCCTCCTCTCCTCCCCTCCTGTGCTAGGAGATACTTCATTAGCTGAGACCCTTAAAAAGTGAAGTAAGCAATAAAAAGGGCAGTTGAGGTTGTACCAGCTTCCCAAAAAGTTGCCCTGGACAACTTTTCTCACTGGTTAGAATAAAGACCCAATAAAAACTTGTCTAAGAAAATTTGAAGAAACTCCACGTGCACTGGCACTGAATTCTAAGCCAGCTAATTTCTTGAAACAATTTTAAGCCCATCAGTGTCTAAGAAATCCCCGGCTAACACTGAAGTTAACAATTCCCGGGGTTAATGGGAGGTTGGGTAGCATGTTATTGACAGTGCCCATCGCCACTACTGATCTAGAACTCATTTTCTCAAGGTTCATTTACCCAAGCAAATCGGTACAGCACCTCCCTCCCACTCTTCCACAGGCATCCCCATCAACAAGGGGGAAGCAGTATATTCTTTGGTGTCATCTAGACCTAAAATTAACCTGCCATTTTCTATCAGTCTGACCTTAGGCAAGTTCTGCACATTTTGAGTTTGAGATGCCTGCAAGATATCCAAGTAACAGTGTCCAAGAGGCAGCTGGATTTATGGGCGGAGCTCAGGAGAAGGGTGCAGGCTGGCAGACTCATCAGCAGGGAGACAGTAATTGAAGCCTTGGGCTTGGATAGAATTGCCTAAGGGCAGTGCATCTAATGAAATGAGAAAGGGCACCTGGAGTTTATTTAAATTTTCTTAGCCACGTTTTTATTGGGTCTTTATTCTAATCAGTGAGAAAAGTTGTCCAGGGCAGTCTTGCTAGCATTTGAATAGATAATTGATTTGGGTCCTCACTGTACACCCTACTTCTGGGTTCCGCAAATGCCCTTGTGGTGTTCATAACCCTAGTTAAACTCACTCAGCATTGGAGTGGTTGTCAGATTTGCTCATCTTCTGGTTTGGTAGTTATGAAGCACGCATAGCAGCAAAGACTGAAAACCAGCCCTCCCACCCCCGACCCCGTCACCGACAAAACAGTAGGGAGAAGCAAATCATGCCTTGAAGACCAAATGAGGCAGACTGTCAAGTGCAGCCTGGCGCTCCTGAACTTGGAGGGTTGGCTGCCACTCCCAACCTGACCGAGCATCTTTGCTGCAGATTCTGCTTACAAGTATTCTATGAAGGCAGGTACGTTCCATCATTCTTAGCAGGATGTAAGTCTTGCGTCTCAGAGATCTAAGGAAGAAAGTTTCTCACCACCATTTGTTGAACCCAAGCTTTTAGGAGTAGAAATTTAAAAAGGGGAGCTGCTGCTTCATTCCTTTATTTGATAAGTGTGCATTAAAGCTTTCGAGATACCCTGGTTGCCAAGACAGACAAGGTCCCTGCTTTCAAGGAGTTCAGATTCTGGAAGAGATGAAAAAGTGAAATAAATAAAATAATTACAGGTGGTTGTAGCACTCTTGATAGAAAATAATTAGGTTATCTTCTTTAGCTAGGGAAGGCCTCCCGGAGAAGGGGACTGCTAGGCTGAGTGCTGAAGGATGCAAAGGGGATAGATGTAGGGGAGTCGAGAGCAATTAAAGAACAAGCAGACAAGCCACGGCAGGAGAGGGCTGGGTCATTCTAGGAAGTGAGAGGTGGCTAGCAAGACCAGCCTCTGGTCAGGATTCTGCAAGTGAATTTTAAAATTTACCCCTTACTGCCATGTGTCTCACCTATGCTATCTGAGAGATGTCTCCTGGGGCAGCCTGCAATTGCCCTATGATAAATTACAACATTGACCCAAAAGGTTACGGTGGCATTAGACTCCACTGTAAAAACCCTTTCTGCCTAACGAGTACATCCAAGACGTGGTTTGTTGTGTTTGTGCGTTGATTTCTAAAGAAGCAGGGTGGCAAAAGACTGCCTGTAACTAGGCTGAGGCGTTATAAGCTGACACTTGAAAAATATATGTACACAAATTCCTCCTGACGTTTGGATTTAATGCTGCCATTGCAGGGGATCAGTGGGCTGGCTTGTGAACACAGGTACCGAATACTGATCAGAAACCCCCTTCAGATTTGTCATCTCCAGTACAGCAAATGTTCCATCCAGAGCACTGAGCCAGGGGGGTGATCAGAGTGTGGTTGTTTCTACTTGCATTTCCTAAGGGGCCACATCCTAGGAAGAGCAAAAAAAAAAAAAAAAAAAAAAAAAAAAAGGGTGTGGGGGAATATATGCAGGCATTGTGTGGGATTTGCATATGATTTGCATAGCACTTGATAAGCTGAAATCTGTTCTCAGAAAATGTTTGAATTAAAATTTTATCACGGCTACCAGTGCAGCCATTTCTTACGATTTTCCCCTCTATTTTATCCTTTTGCTCATATTGGCTGTCTCTGATTTGTGTATCTTTTTGTTAAAAATGTACAGCTGTGATTCTGAGCATCAGTGAAGAAAAAAGGGAAAAATGTGGGTCCACCAGAGACCATTTTTTGGCAAATGAAGTTCTTAGTCAAGCCTTTCCTAGTCACATCTTCCTCAGTTGTATAGTAAAAGTGCCTTTATTTGGGGCCTGTCTTGGAAGCTCAGGGGAGCCATATGTGTGATAGGGAAAAAGAGAAAAAGAAAAAGTGGACCTTGCATGGAAAGATACTTGGATTTAAGTTCAGGCTTTTTCTTACGAATTGTGCAATTTTAGATAAGTTAGTTTATGTATGGGGGCCTCAGTTTTTTTCATTAGTAAACTGAGGGTAAACGAAAACCCCACAGAGCTATTATGAAAATTAAATAATATGTGAACAACACTTAGTGCAAGGCCAGCAATTAATATTGCTAAACCTGTTTTTATTATCAACTGCCCTTAAGCAACATTGTGGGCATAATTTTTGTCTCTCCAAGTTGGTAACAAGCCTCCTGAGGGTGGCCTCAGGACATTAAGAAGGGGCCGCTGAGTGAGTGAGTTGGGGGTCACATCCCTCACATTCTGTAGTATTGGGGGGTGATTAGAGAATTTTGGTGATCTGAAGAGCAGCACTGCATCTTAGAAATACTCATGTTTGCACTTAATATTTAATTAACACATGCATTGACTTTGTTAGAAGCAATTAAAGAAACAGCTTCAGGTAAAGACGTTTTGTGAAATTTCTGGACGCTAGGTTGTTAGACATTCATGTTTTCTATCCTTTTGAGGGTTTCTTATATGACTTGTTGTAGTCATTTTTTAATTTGTTGATTCCTGCTAATTATCAGAACTGCTACCTGAAAAAAATCACAACATTAGTATGAAATTAGATGTGGTTGTTCAGGTTTATTTATAAGTGGGTCCAGGACAGCCATTTGTATCCAAGGATACAAAACTTGATTTTAGAAAAGTCGTTAAAACATTAATGGATTAATTCATGTACAATTGCTATTCCAAATGATAATTCAGTAAGAGGATAATATAAAATTTGCTGTTTATTATTTAAAGGCTATCGTAACCATCTTACAAGGAAGGAATCAAGTTTTTAATTTACAAGCCCAAGTATCAAAATTGTTCCCAGTTTAAATAAATTTCTAAAATCTCACATTTTTCTTCAGGGCAGTAGTTTTCAAACCTGAGCGTGCATCAGCATCCTTTGGAGGGTTTGTGAAAACACAGATTTCTGGGGGCCTACTTTCAGAATTTTTGGTTTGGTAGGTCTGGGGCAGGGCCCGAGAATCTGCATTGCTAGCAAGTGCCTAGAACTTCGGATGCTGAGTCCAGGAATCACATTATGAGAACCATTGCTTTAGGGAAAGTTTATAAGGATTTATGCAGGAGAGCTTTTTCCCTACTCTAATTTCTTTATTACATGTGTTTCATGGTGAGACACATTGATTTTTGTTGAGAATCTAAGTGTATTTTTATGTGGCTTTTTACCACAAATGTTTCAAATTGGGAAATTCAGTTTATGGTATCTGGTAGGAGGGAAGCAAAATAGGAGGTTCATGGATACATATTTTAACGGGTGGGTAAGCTGTCCTTTAGATGAAAATGGCCTTAATCATTTTAATTGTAAGTGGAAATACATTTATTTATTTGTTCAACAAATACTTATTGGGGACTCTTTATGTATCAAGTACTGTCCTGCATGTTAGGGATACTCCATGAATATAAAGGATAGAATTCCTTCCCTAATGGCGTTTACATATTGGACGGAGGCTGGGAAGGGTAGAAGGAGGAAATAGACAATAAAATATAACTTAAGTGGAAAGTGTTATAAGGAAGACTAGAACAGGATGAAATGGCAGAAAGTGATGGTGAGGGATGGCTGTTTTACATCGAGTGAGCAAGGGAGGCCTCCCTGATAAAGTGACAGTTGAGCAGGTACCTGCAGAACGTGAGGGATATGATGTGCACGTGGAAATTTGGGGAAGGACTGTCCATTGGATTTTATTGTGAGGGAGAAGAGGAGCCATTGGAGGGTTTTGAGAAGTGCAGTGATAGGCTCTGCCTTACCTTTAGAAGAATCAATCTGGCTGCTTGTGGAGGGTGGGAACAAGGATGCAGTGGGATGCACTGGGATGAGTAAAGGGCGAACAAAACACTGACACTAGTGGCCACACTCATGGCAGACATCACAAATCAATCACAGTGTTCTTTCCCAGTGGCCTGGATGTTGACTGGGACAACTCCTCAACACAGCGTGCAGCTAGAACTGAGCCCTTGGAGTCTGCACAGGAAATACAGTCTCTTTACGTCTGTTCCAGCGGTTCGTGTATCAAATGGCTTTCTAATGCTTTATCTATCCTTACGAGAGGTCTAGGCACCTGTTCCGGATTCATTCATCCATCCATCGGCAATACATGGTGAGCATTAAAAAAGAAAGTCCATAAAGGAATAAACTTGATAATTTCAGGTCATAAGTTCTGTGAAGAAAGGATGTGATTGAGACCTGAGAAATGAGGAGTTGGCCCTTTAAAGAACCAGAGTGGCGGGTGGGGATTCTAAGCAGGGGAAGCAGGTACAAGGTACAAGGTCCCTGCATCCAGCAAGACTGAAAGGGGAGGGTATCCAGGTCATCCTTCCTGTTTTCCCTTGATTGACACGTATCCTTACAGTCTGCTTCCATCTGTGTGAGCGCTGCAATCTTGTCTCCCTAGGATGACGTTGGCAAATCCCTGCATCATTTGATGTGGGTGATGCCTGAATTAGTCCTGGTCTTTCTATCAACAGTGTCCCACCCCAAGTACCCCTCTTCTCCCGTACTCATTTCCATTTTGTCTGTCTTTCTCTAATTCAATTCTTTTTGACTGTCCTTTTGAGTATCGTTCCGGGGAATATATGAGAATGGGTTTCACGTGGAATTTATGTGTTAATAAGATTATTAGGTTGGGGACCTTCTCTCTTATTCTCCTCACATAATTTTTTGTAATAAATGCCCATCCAATTTACTAAATATTTCCTTGAGCATGACCAACCTTACATACAAAAGAAATTTCTCATTTTGTACCCTAATGTCGTAGTTGTGAAACCATACACACACAAAAAAATGTCATTCAGTAGGAAAAATAAAATATAAAGAAAACCAATTATCTCAGCCTGCTCAGAGAGACAGCCAGCCAGAGTGGTGAGTAGTAATTGCAGTATTTTATTATGGAAGTCTTTGGTTGTGAGTAATAGATTTCTGCTTTTTAGTACATTTATTTTATTACCCCTTGGAGGGCTTTGCTTTGAGAAGTGCAGCTTGGGGATTAGTCACAGTAACACAAGTCAGGGGGAAGTGTCAGGGCACCTGGTATTTACAGCAGAAGAATTTCTAGGTAGGTTGGGTGTGGTGTCTTATGCCTGTAATCCTAACACTTTGGGAGGCCGAGGTGGGAGGATCACTTGAGGCTAGGAGTTCCAGACCATCCTAAGCAACAGTGAGACCCTGTCTCTACAAAAAATTAAAAAAAAAATTAGCCAGGCATGGTGGTGCACACCTGTAGTCCCAGTTACTTGGGGGGTTGAGGCAGGAGGATCATTTGAGCCCAGGAGTTTGAGGTTGCAGTGAGCTAGGAGGATGCCACTGCACTCTAGCCCAGGCGACAGAGCAAGACCCTATCTCAAAAAAAAAAAAAGTTTCCAGGTATGGCTGGGGAGGAGCCCAAAGGCTTTGGTGTTTCGTATTGGCTGTTGGTGTTGAAGCTGCCGTCTTGATTGAGGGACTATGGTGACTCCTTTTTGCTCTCTGACCCCGGAGGATGGCTCACCAGGCTTTGGTTTACTTATCTGTAAAATGGACTTGATTGAAGCCACCCCCTGGGGTTGCTCTGAGAATGAACCCAAGGTGGCTGTGATGAGAAGAGTTCATATTTTTGGGCACTTACCACCTGACAGGTAGTTTTCAAAGCACATTATATAGACCATTTCAGTTCATCTTCACAACAGCCTGGTGACATAGATAGTATTACCCCCTCGTTCCTATTGAGTAAACCATGGCATGGAAAGGTTAAGTGATTTGCTCAAAGTCCACTGTTTAGTGCAATATCTGACACATATTAAATGTTTATATTAAGATAATACCTGTAGCTGCTGTGGCTTGGATTTAATCTCTTTTTTTTAAGAAGTTGTTGGACTATATTACAGGGTGTAGGAGGTCAGATTCTCAAGGCCTCTTGCTTTCTGTTTGTTATCTGGTTCCATTTCACAGCACTGATTTTCATCTTTATTGTTTTTCTGCTGATTGAAAAAAAAACAATGTTTTTATTTTTTATCCATTTCTTCTTCTGTAAGTATTCTGAATATGGACAACCTGTCAAAACTCAACTTCTGCTGGTCCTCTTGGGTCAGGCCTTCTTGGTCTCTCCAAGGAGGCTCACCTCAATTCCTTTTTGGTGACAGGACAGTAGACTTTCAAGTAAGGCATTAAAGGTCCTCCAGGAAATTATGATTATGGGCATTCCCTCATTTCTTCAAATTTTCAGTGTCTTCAGAATCTCACTTGCCCTTCTTGAAAACGTGGCTGGTTCTTGTGCTATGTTTTATGCTCCAGGTGCCTTGAAAACCAGTTGTGGGGGGGCAGTGAAGACAAGGGTCCAAGTTCTGGTTCTGCGTTTAAAGGTTGCTTGATCCTAGGAAAGTCTTTCAACCCTTTTGAGTTTCAGCTTCTGTCTTAGTCCGTTTTCTGTTGCTATAAACTGAATACCTGAGACTGGGTAACTTATAAAGAAAATAAATTTGTTTCTTAGAATTCTGGAGGCTGGGAAGTCCAAGATCTAGGGGCCACATCTGGAGAGGGCCTTCTTGCTGGTGGGGACTCTCTGCAGGGTCTCGAGGTGGTGCAGGGCATCACAGGGCAAGGGGGCTCACAAGAGACAGTCAAACTGGCTTTTATTACAGACTCACTCTCGTGCTAACTAATCCACTCCCTCCATAACACATTAATTCATTAATCTCTTAATCCATTCATGAGGGCAGGGTCGTCATGACACAATCACCTTCTGAGGTCCCACCTCTCAACACTACACTGCTGCATTGTGGAACAAGTTTCCAACACATGAACTTTTGGAACTTTTGGGGTGCACATTCAAACCATAGCAGCCTCCTTAACTACAAAATGGGGATTGTGGTGATGATGATGTTGATGATGATACTAGCTATCTCACAGGGTTATATGGATTATATAAACTATGTTGGGTAAGTCAAGGCCACTATAGGCTTTTACTCCTCCTCTCAAATAATATATCTTATTTTCTATATGTTCTACTTTTCCATCAGTATCTAGCCTCACAGAGTTCCTTCCTTCCTTCCTTGCCTTCTCCTTTGCATTCTTGCTTCTTTCTATCTGTCTATCAGTTCGTCCATCTATCCATTCATCCATCCATCCTTCCCCTCAACCTCGAGTACTACTTTTACCGATACTCTTTTGAACCCTGGGTGTATAACAGTGAAAAAAAACCAGATGCATAGAACTTACTTTCATAGAACTTACTTTCTTTCCCACTTGGTCCCTTTGTGCCTAGGAATTTATATAAGATTTTTGTCTTCTAGGGCAGGGATCAGAGTTGATGGGTTTTCCAAGAACACTGCCAATAGATTGAAGATGGAGCTGTCTGCCATGCTATTTCAGCAGGAGGTCCTGAGCTGGTTGTCTGGCTGGGAGGTCGAAGAGAGAGGAGGAATGTTGTCTGAAGAGCAGCAAGCACACAAAACATATTAGGAGAAGAGGGAAAAATAGGAAAACAGAAGGAATAGGAACCAGCCATCACTGTGAGGGGGCATTTAAAATAAAGTTACAATAAGTCAACGGGGGATGTATTTTGTTTAAAAAGCAAGGAATGTTATGATAAAAGAAAAGTTCATCAGGTATAAGAAATTCAGGGAGCTGGTCTAGCATGTCATCAGTATTAGGCTATGATGCAAAGAAGTAAGATGCTATCACCAGCTACGATATCATGGCTATATAGATGTTTCAAATTATGGTCTTTGTAGATTTGGGACTTTCTTATAAGTGTCAGAATTGATTTTCTGGGAGAGGAGAGAAATGCTAAACTGACTGACAGTGGGCTACCGCACCCAACTTCGGTCTGAGTGGCTCTGCTTCTGTCTGGTTTATGTATCTGACTTCTGCTTAAGATTTGATTTGAAGAACGGTTTTTCCTCTACTAAAGAGTTTCGTATTAGATTTAAAAATGTTTCAAATGCAGCGTTGCTGTAGTAGTCTCCCATTTTGGTCTCCTCTCTGGCCGCTTTCAGACATTCTCTATTTTGGAGCCAGAATGATCTTTTTAAGTACAAACCTGATCATCATATCACTCCCTCTACTTAAAACACCACAATGGATTCCTATCAATAATAAAAACAGTATCTACTATTTACTGAGCATTGCTATGTCCTAGCACCATTCTCAACATTTTATGTGTTAACTCGTTTGATCCTCTGTCTTTTGGATTGTGTTATAAATCCCCATTTTGCTATGAGGAAACCGAGGCTCAATAACTTGCCCTAGTGATAACACCTAAATTAATCTGAGAATAAAGGCAAAACAGGGTTCTTAAGGATTTCTAACCTTTTTGTTCCTAGACCCCTCT
Source organism: Daubentonia madagascariensis (assembly GCA_023783475.1). Classification (NCBI taxonomy): domain Eukaryota; kingdom Metazoa; phylum Chordata; class Mammalia; order Primates; family Daubentoniidae; genus Daubentonia; species Daubentonia madagascariensis. The sequence continues at coordinate 39,762,110 of JAKFHU010001953.1, read as the reverse complement.
GGCAGTCTGGTGAAATCTAGGGAAACCATCTCAGAATACTATTTTTAAATGTACAAAATGAAGCACTATGAAGGAAACAATTATATTTAGATACAGTTAGCAAAGCATTTTAAACAAATTTGTAAAATACGGATCATAGAAGTAGTATATGAGCTTCTTTAAATGCATAAAATAACAAGGTCTAGAGTCAAGCATGATAGCTACCATAATTTCAAAATAATGACTAGCACAAATGAATTTTAAGGTGTCTGCAAAAACCTTAACATGATAAGAAAATGCCTTTAATTTCTATTGGTTAAAAAGTTGCAGATATTTCTGTAATACTGTCGTGATTTGTTGCCTACAATCATTATCGAAGGAAATGCTAGATTTCAATTAAAGGTTAGTGAAAATAAGAATGTGATTTTTTTCCATCCGAGTTCTCAGACCCTTGGAATATGATCTTTTTTTTTTTTTGCTTGTTTTTATTATTATTATTTTTTAATTTATTTTTTTATTTGAGAATATTATGGGGGTACAACACTTTGGTTATATATATCTGCTGGTGGGACTGCAAATTAGTACAACCTCTATGGAAAGTAATATGGAGATACCTCAAAGAATTAAAAGTAGAATTACCATTTGACCCAGCAATCCCACTACTGGGTATTTACCCAAAGGAAAAAAAGACATTTTATAATAAAGACATCTGCTCGCGAATGTTTATAGCAGCACAATTCACAATCGCAAAGTTATGGAAACAACCCAGGTGCCCGTCAATACACGAGTGGAATATGATCTTAATAATAGTCCTACCTTGTCTGGACCTCTGCCACCTGGCCTCTGATTACATCCCCATCCGCATGTCTCCCCAACACTCACAGGCTTTCTTTCTCCTCCTCCCCAGCAACACTGCTTACTTTTGGTCCTCCGTATTCTCCTCCACAGGGCTTTTGCACATACCAGTGCTTTCCATCCCTTCTCGCCTTGTTAACTCTTCTCCTTCCCATCTCAGATCAAGCAGTCACTTTCCTAAAGATGACCTTCCTGACCTCCCCTACTAGGTCGCTCACCTCTGTTCCAGCACCTGTTGTTGGATCTGAGTGTACCAAAGTCAGAGCCATGGGGCTGTGTTTATTTGTGTGATTACTTGGGCAAGGTCTGACCCTCCTAATAGAACTTAAGCTTTATGAATATATTAGTTTGCTTGGGCTTCCATAACGAAGTATCACAGACCAGGTGGTTTAAACAGTAGAATTAATTTTTTCACAATTCTGGAGTCTGGAAGTCTCAGATGAAGGCTTCGGCAGCCTGGTTTCTTCTGAGGCCTCATTCCTTTGTTTGCAGGTGGCTGTCTTCTTCCTGTGTCTTCACATGGTCTTCCCTCTCTGCATGTCTGTGTCCTAGCCCCCACTTCTTTTTAGGACACCAGTCATATTGGATGAGGGCCCACTCTAATAACCTCATTTTAACTTAATTACCTCTGTAGAGACCCTATCTCTAAATACATTCACATTCTGAGGTACTTGGGGCTAGGACTTCAACATACAAGTTTTGGGGGGCAGAGTTCCACCCACAACATGAGGGAAGGGAAGAAGACTGTTTGCTCACCACTCTGTCCCCATCACCTAGCATAACTCTTAACCCAAAGTATGCCATCAATAAATATTAGCTAAATGAGTAAATCGATGCATGCAAGCAAGCAAGAATGAAGGAATGAATAAATAATACCATAACATGTTGACGGTTGAAATATTTAAAACCTGGATTTGTATGGAGTGTCCTGACTATTGAGAGTTCTCAATGAGTGCTTATTCCTTGAGTTCTATGTTTCACTGTGCCTAAGTTAATACATCTGATCTAGGAATGTCTAGACCACATTTTTAAAAAAACTCATGTACCTACGTTTGTCTACTTGTCTCAGCTCAAGTAGTGTTAGAGTTGTGTAATTAAATCACAAATACAGAATATTTAAATTTCGACTCTGGAGTAATTAGCTACAACTTGAATTTTATTCTGTTCTGAAATGCAGCACTTTGACTTTGTTTTAATAATAGCTATTTGGTTGCATAAAGCAGCATTTTAGTTTCTATGAGAAGCTAATTAGGTTGGAACTGGTTTAAGCACCTGTTTTCCTGGAATGATTTCAGTCTAGTTATGCATAACTTTTTCTTTTTGTTCAGACGTAAACACAGGTAGCCACAGCAGTCTCAGGTACAAAATTGAGAAATGTAACATGCTGCTGACAGTACAACTTCTGGAAGAATATCATTTTGGGATATGATGGGCTGATGAGATTTAAATTCTGTTAGATTTGGAAAATCAGGATTCTTCCATTTTTATCAATATAGCAGCAAACTGAGGAGAACAACAGTAGGAATGTGTTTAAGGTGGAGCTGGTGGGCCCTTGAGTTCAGTGTTTTCCCAAATGTAATGTTCCATTAGATGTTGTGCTTGCTAAAAGTAAATCAATAAAAAGAATAACTATAAAGGAAAGTTATATATAGTTAAAGAAGGAAAGCAGGTTTCTTAAATGTAGAATGTCACAGAGCTCTTAATATACTAACGTACATTTTGATTTTCTAAGAGGGGAATGCAGACTTTGTTATACACATTTGCTCCTCAAACTTTTTTTCTTAAGGCACCATTATCCTGAGAAACACTCTCAGGATGGTCGCTCGAGGCAGTGTAAAATTAGGCACACATTCTGCTAGTTTGGTAATTGGGGTATATTGATCAGAATTTTGTCTTTTACTATTCAGGATATCATAGTATTATATCATGGTGTTTCATAGGCATCATTCAAAATATCAGTTTTTTTTTTTTTGAGACAGGGTCTCACTCTTTCACCCAGGTTGGAGTGCAGTGGCATCATTATAGCTCACTGCAACCTCAAACTGTTGGGCTCAAGTGATCCTCCTGCCTCAGCCTCCTGAGTATCTGGGACTACAGGCGTGTAGTCCCACACCTGGCTAATTTTTCTTATTTTTTTTGTAGAGGCTGTGTCTTGCTACGTTGCTCAGGCTGGTCTCAAACTCCTGGCCTCAAGTGATCCTCCCACCTCAGCCTCCCAGAATGCTAGGATTACAGGCGTGAGCCACTGCGCCTGGCCGGGAGAAGGATTTTTAAACTAAGAGTGTGTCACCAGGACTCAGCCCCTCTCTGTCCCTAGGTTTTCTCTTCTTCTGTATTTATTTGATTCTCAAGGAAGATCTTTGCCCATGTAAGCAAATAGATACCATCTTGTCTACTCTGCATTTGCAGTGGAATTGAACTTCTCGTTAGCATTTTTCCAACAAATTCCCAGATTTAAATCTCGTTGGCCTGGTTTGGGTCCTGTGACTCCCTTATTTTCAAGCCCTCCTATCACTGTGATAGACAAAGCTAGATTGTGTGCCATCTCTTGTGCCAAGGTTGTAGGGTCAACCTCATTGAAACCACATGTGCTGAGCTAGGGAGGGGGCATGGGATATGGATCCCCAGAAGAAAATAGAGGTGCTGTGGCCTGAAGCAGCAGAATTGTATGCCTGGCAGGTAAAAATAACAGGTATCCCATATACCGGCCTTTAGCTTGTCAGCTTGTGAAAACCTCTTTTCCTGAAAATCGATTGTAAAATATTTCAGTTAATTGACCTTCTAGTTACTTAAGCTGCAGCTAATTATGTTTGTTAGATAACTAGGTACTGATGGAGTAAACAAATGGATGCATATCTCAAAAATAAAGTCAACAGGTCCTGACAATTCAATTTGGGAAGCAAATGAGAGGGGGAATTCAAGGATGACTTTAAATATTCCAGACTATGTGACTAGACTAGGAGTTTTCCTTGCCTCCTGTGAGCTTCTCCACCGGGGGACTGTCTCTTTTATCTTGGAGTCACCGTGGCCTGGCATATAATTAATTCTCAATGATATTTTATTGTTGTAGAATTAGGAAATTGGGATGGATTTTTTTTTTTTTTTGGAGGGGGTGGGGTAGGAGGGATCATTAACTGAAATAAGGTCACAAAGGAGATAAAGTAGATTTAGGAGAAAAGGTGCTGGGTGTGAATTGGAAGGTGAAATGCGTTTGAGCTGCTGGTGGGACATTTTGATGGAATTTGGCAGTTGGGAACATGGGACCCAGGTCCATTTTATTATATCCTGGGAAAATCCAATCTTGTCGTTACTTCAGTTCAAAACAAAACTTTTTTTGGTAAAAGTAAAGGCATAGTTCTTTGTGAGAGACAGTAGGTGGAATGCTTTATCACATAAAAAGACTGTTCAAGAGACACGTTCATGGAGCATTTGTTTTCTTTTGTAGACACTGCTATCTGGGCCTCAGAGGGATTATGTATTTCCAGATGTTTCCATTTGTGAGTGGCAAATTGCATGAAATGCCATGTTTTAGTGACATAACATCACATTGCCTCAATGAGGACAATTTGGAGCACAAAAATAATAATCGAGGAAAATTCACATTTATTTCCCTTGCAGTCATCTGCAGTTCATCTGTTTTTCCAGAGCTAGGGATAGTGTAGAAAAATAGAGCTACAAACAGAGCTGGAAGTGTGAAGAGTTTCTTATTCAGTAGTTCTCAACTCAGTGCCTCTCTGTTTCATAATAAATATTTTTAATGTTTTCCCTTTATTATCCTAAAATGAAATGAATAGATAATGCATGGTATTAATATGCCTAATTTAAAAAATTATATAGTGAGTCAACTAGAATCTATAGAAAATAAAAATAAAATGAAAGTAACATGATAAATGATGCACAGTGCAGTATGTCTAATACATCCTTGCAGCGCTTTGCCTGGGGACCATGTTCAGCTCTGGTGTTGGGCCTGGGATTCTGCATTTCTAACAAGCTCCCAGGTGATGCCAGTACTGCTGATCTGGGACCACACTTTGAATAGCAAGGTTCTAGAAGACTTAATGAAGTAGTCAGATGCTTGTACCTATACATAGAATCACTTTGAATACTTCAGCTATAAAACTGACTGCTACAGATGCATTGAATGGGCTGCTGAAAACCAGGTGCAGCATTACTGTGGGTGATGCAATTTTCTGAAATGGTAACCCTTAGTAAAGTTGCAAACAAAACAATGTAACAATTTCCTTTAAATTTACACAATCTAGCATGTTGTGTGTATTAAAACTATAAAAACATACTTTGCATTTATATGTAATATGAAGGAAAGTTCTTGGCTCAGATTCTTGGCATTTCATTTACTGTGTGCTGGGGCAGTCCTGAGTCGCACGTGCCATAGCACAATTCTTTGAGACCCTGCATACCAAATCCCAGTTTTGCTTTCTAATTGCTCTGATGATCCTTTTCCTCTCTGCCTTCAGAAAACACCCCCATCCGTTTCCAAAATGCCCCTCAGCAGGAGGGGATACCATCTGCCAAGAACCCCTGAACCCAAAGGCCAATAAATGGGAACGGGCCACAGGGAGGTTCCTAGGTGTGGTATAACTACCCCTAGTTTATTCAGGCAAATTATCCCATGAGCTGGGACCCAAAGAATATCAAATAAGGAGTCACAGTCATTGCACAGAACGTGACAGCAGAGCGGTATGGTCTTTTTGGAGGTATTTTCCCTGCTGTTCACTTTGTTTCCCTAGTAATTGGGGAAAAAGTCATTATGGTCATATTTGCAGCTGACAGATTTGTTTTGCACCGTGCTGCGAGAGGGTGTTAAATGGAGGCCTGTGAAGAATCTGAAGCAAATGGAGATAATTTGGGGGAAAAAAATAAGAGTGTCTAACTTCCTAGTAACCAAAGACTAAATTGTGTTTTTCCAGCGTAGTTTCTGTCTCCCCCAGTAACCCTGGAGTTTCAGTGTCAGAGACCACTGGCACTCTCCCAGCACTGGAAGGGTGAGAGAGCAGTTATTCAGGGCTACATAATCCTCTAAATTCTACGTTTGTACCTTACAGTCCCGCTGAAAGCCTTATTATTGCTAAAATAGAAACTGATGGAATTGACCAAATGAAAATACCAATATGTAGAGTGGGTTTTATTAGTTGAATCAAAAAATGTACGTATTTATATTCAAGGAATTGCCACTTCTAAATTCAACATGACTACCTCAGGTAGTTTCCTAACTGAAGATAATATTTTGGTCCCCGGGCAAGCTACATTCTTTGACTTTGTGCTTAATTCGAAGTATATATGAGATGAATTTTCCCCCCTTTTGATATCATTTTCCCCCCTTTTAATAACACTGGAATATGAAAACAAAACATTCATTAGAGACTATTTGAAAATAAATTAAAAATTTGAGGAAAAAAATTAAAAGGCAAATAAGGTTATGCATAATCCTACCACCCAGAAATGATAACCATTAACAAAAATTTCCTCCTAATATTTTTTTAATGCAGAAATATGCAAGTGAATGCTCGCATTTTGACAAAATTAGAATAGTTCCACTAGTTTTGTATGGTGGTATTTTAACTTGTATTATGAAGTATACATCTTAATGATACTTGTTTTTAAGCACCTTTTTTAATTAATGGAAAACTTTGAGATCATTATGGATTCACATGCAGTTTTATGAAATAATACAGTGAGGTCTCTTTTATCATTAGTTCAGTTTCCCCCAATGGTGTCATTTTGCAAAGCTATAGTATAATATCCCAACCAGGATATTGACATTGATACAGTACCAAGCTTATTCAGATTTCCCCAGTTGTACTTGTACTCATTTGTGTAGATGTGTGTATTTAGTTTTATACCATCTTATCACCTGTATACATTCGTATGTCTACCTTTATAGGTTCCAACACTACAAGGATCCCTTTTATAGCCACATCCAATTTCTTCCTGCCCCCCCAACCTCTGACAATCAGTAATTTGTCTGCAATTTCTAAAATTTTGTCATTTCAAAAATTTTATGTTAGTGGAATATAAAATTTTTGTTGCTAAGTAGTATATGATGATATATATATATCACAGTTTAACAACCTACATGTTGAAGGACATCCTGGCTGATTCCACTTTTTACGTGTTGCAAATAAAGCTGCTGTGAACATTTGTGTACAGGTTGTTGTGGTTGTTTTTTAAGTGTAAGTTTTTCTTTTTCTGCAATAAATGCCCAAGGGTACAATTGTTGGTTGAATGTTAAGTTTTATAAGAAACTTACAAACTATTTGCCAGAGTGGCTATACCATTTTACATTCCCAGCAGCAATATATGAGTGTAATCCAGATTTTTTACATGCTCACCAGCATTTGGTGTTATCACTATTTTCATTTTATCTTTTCTAATAGGTGTGAAATGATCTCACTGTGGTTTAAATTGCATTTTCCTACTGCCTAATGGTGGTATTGAACTCCTTCATGCACTTGCCATCTGTGTATTGCCTTCAGTCAAATGTCTGTTCAGGTCTTTTGCCCATTTTCTTGTTTGGTTTGTTTTGTTTTGTTTTGTTTTTTTGAGACAGGGTCTTGCTCTGTTGCCCAGTCTGGAGTGCAGCAGCATGATCATAGCTCACTGCAGCCTTGAACTCCTGGGCTCAAGCAATCCTCCTGCCTTAATCTCCCGAGTAGCTGGGACTACAGGTGCACACGACCACACCTGGCTAATTTTTAAATTTTTTGTAGAGATGGAGTCTTGCTGTGTTGCCCAGGCTGGTCTCAAACTCCTGGCCTAAAGTAGTTCTCCTGCCTCAGTCTCCTAAAGTGCTGGGATTATAGGTATGAGCCAATGCACCTGGCGACTTTTGTCCATTTTCTAATTGGATTGTTTGTGTATTTAATGTTGACTTTTCAGAGTTCTGTGTATGTTCTAGATACTAGTTCTTTGTCACCTATGTTTTCTCCTAGTCAATAACTTGTCTTTTTAAAAAATTTTTAAAGCCTTTATTTTTTTTAGAGCAGTTTTAGGTTCACAGCGAAATTGAAAGGAAGGTACAGAGATATCCTGTATACCCCCCCACACACATACAGCCTCCCCCATTATCAACATCCCCCACCACAGTGGTGCTTTTGTAAGAGTTGATGAACCTACATTGACACGTCATTATCACCCAAAGTCTGTAGTTTACATTGGTGTTCACTCTTGGTAATGTACATTTTATGGGTTTAGAAAATCATATAATGATATATACCCACCATTATAGTATCGTAAACAGTATTTTCACTGCCCTAAAAATCCTCTGTGCTCTACCTATTAGTTGCCTTTTTCATTTTCTTCACGTAGGCTTTCACAATGCAAAAGTTTTAAATTTTGATTAGGTTCAGATTATCAATTTTTCTTTAATGGATCATGCTTTCGGTGTCACACCTAGTAACTCTTTCTCTGGCCCTGTATCCTAAAGCTTTCTCTTATGTTTTTTTTTTTTGCCTAAAAGTTTTACGGTTTTATGTTTTATATTTATGTCCATCATCCATCCCAAGTAAATTTTCATCTAAGGTGTGAGGGGTAAGTCAATGTTCATTTTTTGGCCTATGAATGTCCACTTGCTCCAGCACCATTTGTTGAAAGACTATCTTTCCTTTATTGAATGCTTTTTATACCTTTGTCAAAAATCAGCTGGGCACATTTTAGGTCTATTTGTGGGTTCTATATTCTGTTCCCTTGATCTCTGTATCTCTCCCTCTGCCAATACCACAGTTTTGATTATTTTAGCTATGTAATGAGCCTTAATGTTAGATAGAGTGATTCCTCCCACTTTATTCTTTGTTAGGATTGCTTTAGCCCGTCTAGGGCTGGCCTGTTTATTTTCACTGGGTCCCCTTTTCTGGTTTTGCCTGGCCACCCATGATGCTAATTTTTAATCCTGGACTCATTTTTTGGTTTTCTCTCTGGAGGATGTTTTACTAAAGGAACATTTTCCCCTTTCCTAGGGAATCCTGTCTTTCTTTTTTATCTCTGAGTACCCTAAAAATTAAAAAATGTGAATGTGAATGATTTTATTTATGCCCACTTAAACATGCCAGACTCTTAAACACCTTGCTATGAACTTTCCTGCGTTTGTATAGTCTACTCACTTGGGCATCTAGTTCTCAAGTTCTTTCCATTCTGTTCAGATTTAGTTACATGATTGAGAATGGGGACGAAGATATGTTAATTACTCACTTGCTGTCTGTCAGTGCTTTGTTCAAAAGCAAGATGGCTTTGCACTGAGTTTGGTAAACTTGAGCATAAATATAAGTGCAGTGGGTCTGTTAGTGTTTATTTAAACAGAAAGTTTTTGGGGGTTAGCTTCTGTAGAAAATGTTTGCAAACTATGTGACAGCAAAATGATAGTGTAAATTGTAATGTCTGTCCCAGTTGGATATAGAAACATATGAAGAGTTTTTTTTCTTAAAAATGTTTGGGTTGTTCATTTAAAGTAAAAATGATATAACTCACATTCTAAATAATGGCAGGATAAAATAATTTTATCTTTCAGTGTCATATAGGTACTTTGTTACTTTTCAGGGAATCTTGTGAGAAATGGAATTAAGGGAATAGCTTATTTGGGGCAGATGTTTTTAGATTGTGGTCTGTGAATGAGACCCCCCGGGTCTTTGGAAGAGAGAAGGGATAAATTCAAGGAGAAAGGATTTAGAATTATCCTTAGTGTCATAAATAATGGAATGGCTGTTCTTAAGTATCTATAATGGTGTTTTAGCCAGTAGGCCAAGGAGTACCTAAGTCCTGTTTTCAAAGTCCCTGAGACACTTATGCACAACTGATAAATCAGGGTACAAGAACGTTGATGTTTTGTCCCTAAGCCCCGCTGCAGATCTTGATTAAGTAGGTCTGGATCCATGCACCTGTGGAGAACTTCTTTGCCAGAATGGCTTAAAAACTAAAGTGGGCCAAAACCAATCCGTCACATTCCCCAAAGCCCACAGTCAGATACCCAGTCTCTCCATTCCATTATGAAAAAAACTTATACCATCTTTTTCTGGTTTGCCTGGGATAATTCTAGTATATATGCCTGGTTTGTCCCATAATTATTATCATTATTATTATTTTAATAATTATTAAAGTCTCATTATATTATTTAAAGTGCCACCTTTTACTCTAGAGAGTGTTCCTGTTTGAATGATAAATGATGTGGTGACCATCGTCTTACCACACTCAAATCAGAGACAAATCTAAAGGAAGGAATGAGGGACAGCAACAGACTGTGCCTTCATGCTTTGGGAAGACCTGCTCTAGGCTGCTGTCCACTGGCAGGTCTTGGCTAAGGTGAGGATGGGGTAGAGCGTGGGAATCCAAGGGAGAGGCCAGACCTGTACTACATGTACTACCTAATTTCATGGAAGAATAGAAAGTATGTAAAGAAAAAAGTGTGAGATGTAAGGCCTTTTTCTATAGGATGCTGTTCTCTCTTTCTTATTTCTGTACTTGGAAGGGAAAAAGCTTTGGGATCAAGGGGAAACAGAAGTGGTCTTTCTGCCTTCTAAGTAAGAACTGTGTATGCCTTCATCCCACTTTGACAAGAGAAGAAAGAAGCCCAGAAGATGAGCATTGTTTGGGCATGCCCTCATCCTACAGCAGTCATAGCCCTTGTCACCGCCAAAGCCAGCTTCATGGAAACTAGGGAGACGTAAGTGATTCCACAATTCCATGCACTCAAACTTCTTACAAGCCCTGAAACCCCACAGAGTCATGGATGCCAGTAAAACATCCTTTACTCTGGCCAGCCATCGTAATACCCTTCTTTCTAGAGAGTAGAGTGAAGGCGGAAAAGTGAGGCATTTTCTTAAAATCGACATGTACCTCCTACTCTTGGTGAATAGCCTTGGGGCCATGGTCATTCTTGTGCCTGTAAGGAATGTATGACATTCCCACAGGCAAAACAAGATTAGAGTTGCATCAATACTTCTATCTTTTTTGGTATAGATTTTTTTGCATTATTTTTTAACTATATAAGTAAATGATACCAGCAATTCCAATATCAAAATATCAAAAATACCATTTTAGATGCAAAAAAATTAAATTTATTGAATTGATACCTTAATTCCATCAGGAATTATTTGTGACTGTTGGTTCCAGAATAAATAAGAGCCATGTGTGATTTTTGAAATTTTAGTTATAAATTCATGCATTTCTCATTTACTCAAGATGTATCGGCATTCAAACATGCCCCAAATTCAAGTTTATTGAAACTAGAAATTCATTCTAGTTTATAGGAAAAATAGGAAATAAGTTTGCAAACCAGAACCCTTGATTATTAAAAATTTCTTGTGACATTTCCCCCAATCTTGTGTAAAGACAGTGGGTTTGAGAACTGCTGACCAAGAGAAGGAGACATTACTTAGTTACGGCTCTTGAGTCACAGGTAGTATGCAGAGCCTTCTGGAGGATGATGCCTCTGTCTGGTCCTGTGCTTTGCACCTGTTCTCCTTTCGTCTTGATGGTCTTTCTGATTGGTCCAGGGATGCTTTAATTAGGCCATGTGATTACTGTTAAGGAAATGGTGAGATTTATCAAAGAATCCCCAGGAAATGTCAACTACAGTTCTTATCACCATGGCTACCTGTAAAGGGATGGTCCTAAAATGAAGTAGTCACTAGATTTTTAAGATCTGGCTCACTGTATGTGATTCATATATCAAACACAGTGAAAGTGTAGAATATTCGTGACAGTTGAGTATAGCACATTCATTTTTTTGAGCTAAAGGAAGGAGGCAGGTAAACAGAAAAGTTTCACTGCAGAAATGACAACACTGTAGAAGAAAACTGCTCTGTTAGTCCAAAGATATGCTTAGCCAACAAGAAATTAAACATGATTGAGGAGGAAAATCCAAGCACGTGGAACATGGAAGTAAAAAAGGGTTCTGTCACTATTTAAGCTCATTATTCAAGTTGGAAGATTGGATGATTCGTAATTATTTGAGTGTCAATGAGGTTAGAAAAATAACTGTCTTAGAAGAAGGATGAACTGAAATGAGTAAGACGTTGTCAAAATCCATGGAATAAGTGCGTGTGGAATTTTGCAGACTTTCGGGAGCCTGTTGAGTTTCCGGGTAGGAGAGAGATGTCACACCAGTTGGCAGTTCTCTTGTTCAAGGAGCGTGAGCACAACAGGCTGACAAAATTTGAAAAGAACAGTGCTGATGAGCAAAAGAGAAAAAAAAGAAAAAAGAAAAAAGGTGGCTCTGGGCTTCCTGCATTTAGTAAGGCCAGCTGTGGGTTAGTGTCAGTGCAGCCAAATATGAGCGTGTTCCTGTGTGGCTTCGTAAAGTGCAAGAACATAGAGTGGACTCGAAGACGTGTCCATGACCTATTCCCCAACCTGATCTTTTCCCTCGATTTAGGACCAAAAGCTATTTGTATATTTCCCTTAATCCCATTACAGTTTTACTTGATCTCAAGTAACACTTCTATTTTGTCAGCAATGAAGTTTGATTTAATTTCTTGGTTTGCAGAGTAGATACTTAAGGAAAATGCAACAATACTATCACTTTGCAGTAGAAGTACCTACTTTTTTAAAGGAAGGAAATACACACAATTTACCAATGATTAATACGGTGTTGGATTTTTGTCCTCATCTGTGGCATGTGCTCTGATTTAGTGCATTCCTTCGTAGATTGGGGTTGGGCAGAGGTGGTTCACTTGGCATATGAAGAGTTTTACCTTTGACAAGGATACGGAAAAGTGAGAAAAAGTGGGGAAGTTGCCACTAAACTCTCATACCCACTGCAGCAAGCTGTAAGGTGCAGAGGGTGAAGAGGCAACACCAGATGGTGATTCTCTCTCTCGTAAATGACAAATCTGGGTCCAATTTTGACTTTTTAAACTGCCTTCCTGTTTCTATGTGCTAAGATTCTTCTATGTTACTTAAGCACCCTGCTCAAATCTAGCATTTTTCTTCATTGTTTCTGTCAGTTACATGAAAATCCCCTTTTGTCATTGCCAGTTTGTCATTGAGCCGGGTCAAGTCTGTGTTTTGTCTGTGCTACTACCCTCAAGCCAGCTACCATCGCTGCTGCCTCAGTGACTGTGGAAGCTGCATAATCTTCCTGCCTCCACCTTGCTGTATACTCCTGGCTTGACCCTTGCTGGCAAATAGTGAACATCAGAAAGATATATTTAAGTAAACCAAAAAAAAGTAATACAAGATAAAATTTAAAAATAGTAAATAAAAAGTTTTTTTTAAGTCATAAAAATTTTCTCTCCTTACCCTTTTTAGCCTAGTCTCAATTCTAAAGAATTTGTTAGTGCTTCTAAAATAATAATGTGTGCACATTCTCCTAGTTTATCTTAAACTACCCTGAATTGTTTACCTCTTTCTTAACATGTATCTCCAGCACCACCATAAAATTTTAAATTTCTAAAGGGCCCTCCACAGCTCATAATACAATACCGAGAACATGAGAGACATTGAATTAATATTTGTTGAATTAAATGAAATACATCTGGTAAAATTCCTTTGAATATCTCATTAGTAATGAAGTCTGGTATGCGTGTGTGTCGGGAGCAAACTGGGATATGTCATTCTGTAGCGTGGAACACAATATTGTCCCTCCAGAAAAGCACTGTTGGTTTTGTGTGATTCATTGACAGATTCAAAGGCTGGTGTAACCATCTGTTTTCTATAGCTCCTGAGGAAAGAACAAAAGGATTGGGCTTCAAGCTGAGAATGAGAAGAGGGGGGTAGATAAAAGGAAGAATTTTTTCACTGCTCAGGTTGTATAACTGGATTACCCAGGAACTCTGCCCAACCCTTCCCTAGAGTCTTAACAAAAAGGAGCATCTCCTTGAAGGAGATGGTGGACCTAGCCTTTCCTAGATGACCTCTCTGGGCTGGTCTACTTCTGTGTTTTTAATTCAAGGATTTTTCCCCCCTTATCCTCCAGATTTATTTTGTTATTTTATTTTTAGATTACAAAAGAAATACGTTTGTTTAAACATTCTGAGATTTCATAAATTTATGATGTTTTTAAAAAGTGAAAGCCCCTGCTCTGTTTACTTCCTTCAGAAGTAACCACTATTAATGGTTTGATGTACATCTTTTTGTGTTTTTTTACTTTAAATACAGACACTGGCCAGGCACGGTGGCTCCCACCTGTAATCCTAGCACTCTTGGAGGCTGAGGCAGGATGGCTTGAGCCCAGGAGTTTGAGGTTGCAGTGAGCTAGGATGATGCCACTGCACTATAGCCTGGGCAACAGAGCAAGACTCTGTTTCCAAAAAACAAAAAAATATATAGAGAGAGACACATGTATGTGTACATGTTATGGCTTTGATAAAAACGTGATCATAGCTTTCATCCTGTCCTTCAGTTTGCGTCTTTCCTTGTCATTATTGTATGTGAGTGTGTCTCACTTCTCTTTAATGGTTATGTAGAACTTCTTTGTATAGATACGCCATGATTTTGTAATTGTTCTTCACAAGTTCCCTAATAATTTTTATATTTTTACTATAATATACTATTAATATTAATAAAACGTTCAAGTGGTATTTTTCTGGCACTTTTCATCCCTCGTTTTCAAATCACCGTTTAAGCTTTGGCTGGAATTACTTTGAGATTGATGACTGCAGCTTTCCAAACGGCTTTATTCTAAGCGAGCATCTTCCACTGTTCTTGAGATTTAGAGGCCATGGGAGTTATGTTTTTAAGGCTGATATGTTGCTGTTTCAAATTATATTTGAAACTCCGAACATATGGAGCTTTTCATATGTTCGGATGGAGCTTCCGTCACCCACATAAATGCAGATCATAATTTCATTTTCATTTGGCCTGGTGAATCTCAGTGCCCACACGTTGTGATTGAGACAGACTGTGTGATTGAAGTTTTGTTGGGGAGATCAGAGAGCGTCAGGTCAGAATGTGTCTCCCCTCTAATTTCTGATTCTTTTTTCATACGAGATACAGCAGAGGCAACTGCTTGAATACTTGGGTAGTGCGGCCCTAGAATATCAATGGAGATCTCCCTCTTCTCTATTAGGAACCAGGAGCAAAAGCAAATTGGGAATGCACTTTATAGTGTCTGCAGGAAGTTTGAAGTTTATTTTTTAACACTAAACGCATGTGTTGGGCTGCAGTGATGAGATTAATCCTCATTTTTGACATTTGATTTGCAACTGATTAATCGCTTAAAGTTTTTGCTGTAGTACAAATTTGGACTACTGATGTGCCTGGGAAGTGCACCAGGTTCTGAATTCCATAACCGGTTGCATAATGGGCAACATTTAAACCAGAAAACACCAAGAGCTGGGCAGGGCAGGAGTGCTGAAAAGGTGAAGGGAGCGCTGGAATTTTTTTTTTGGTGGTGACTCTAAGGAGAAAGGCAGTGTTGAAACTTGTTTCTGAGAACATAAAGCCTTGGAGATAGCTGCTGCGAGAAACTCTACAGATAGCTGAATTGTGTCAGTAAAAGAGAGAAAGAAGGGGTTGTTCTTGTGATGCCTAATGGCCTCTGATACCCAGCCCCTTTCCTGAAAATATAGTTCCCATATGTGGAGTTTCACAGGCACCTCATGGACTTAGGAAGGTCCGTGATCATAGGGGAGAAATAAAATGACCGATTTTATTCTTGAAAATACATTTGAGGGCTTGAATTCTTCAGCTTTGGCAAGAATCTTGACTGAAGGCCTCATGCTGATCGGGCTGAGATTGGCTTCTCTGTGCTGGTGCATTACCTTGTTGGGTTTGTTTGCAGAATCCACAGGCCACCACATGGAGAAATCTAAGCCGCTTAACACCTTTTTTTTTTTTTGAGGCGCGGTCTTGCTCTGTTGCCGGGGCTAGAGTGCAGTGGTGTCACTGCAACCTCAAACTCCTGCGCTCAAGTGATCCTCCTGCCTCAGTCTCCTGAGTAGCTGGGACTACAGGTGTACGCCACCACGCCCAGTTAATTTTTTCTATTTTTTGTAGAGACGGGGTCTCAACTCTTGCTCAAGCTGTTAACGTCATTTTTGAGACCTCTTTTGATATGGTCACTGCTTATGTCTTTAGTGTCACATTTTGTCCCACCCTTGAACACTAGGCCTAGCCTTAAAGAGTTACCGTATATGCTTAAATATGAGGCGATCCCACATAAAAGGCATTTCCCCATTTTGCTAGTGAGAAGAAGGAAGGAGAAAAAGCTTGTATTCTGCCAACTTGACTATATATGCTTTTAGGACTATAGATGAAATAGAAAATGTCTATTTATAAAATTAGTTATACTATATAAAATAATAGAATCATTATAGTTTTCTGTGCCCATATTTTATAAGAATGTGCACCCAGGGCTCACCGGCAGAGAGAGGAGTGAGGCATGTGTCTGAAGATCTGAATGACTGATGACCGTTGTTTCAGAGACTGTCAGAGCTGGAAGCACCCTTAGAGATCCTGTCTGTGGTCCTTACCTTACAGATAAGGAAGCTGAGGCTCAGTGTGGGCACACAGTAGGCTGTGGCTGGGCTGAGCTGAGTTCCTACTTGTTTTTCTCAAATGGGGGTAAGGGTATCTCTGCGGATTGTAAATATCCAGAGTTCCATGAAACCAAGGGCTAAATATGGCACACACGAATCATCTATTTAACCTGAATATGTGGTGATAAAAATTAAGCAATTGAACTGTAAGTAATTTAAAAATATTTTTACATAAAAACAGACACTGATTACTCTGGTGTATAGCACAAAATTCCTACGAAATTTTAAGATAAAATATGAGACACCAGGAATTTGAGACCGTTACTTTAGGTTTTACCTCCAGATCATTAGTAGAAATCCATTCATTGTCTGGCCATGTAAAGGCTACAAACATTAGGAGAAATGTTTTATGGGCTTCTGCACTATGCCATTTATAACAGTATGAAGATGCTTTGTCACATGTAAAACTTCAGTCAAGGAATCTTGATTCAGGCGGGCAATGAAACTTGCAAGCTTGAGCACAAGTGCAACAGCTCTGTGTACCACCAACAGATGGCGCCAGTGGTCATTTATGTGATGCCCTTTGGGTTTGGGAATAAATACTTTTTAACACTCAGCTTTTCAGAACCTATCTTGAAAATGGGGATAGAAGAAAGCAATTTATCATATTGGATCATGGCCTGGTGGCGTATCACTTAAGATCAGTTGATTCCCTTCTATAATTTCATACTCATCAAGAAAATGGAAATGTTTTCTTTCAACACTTTAATAGTGAGTAGAGCCTGATAGGGTAGAGTGTACTGGTAGTACATGTTTTCAAGGAATGGATTTGAATTATAATTACAAATCTGTTTCCTCTGAGATCAATATCTAGTAAATTGATTTATTGGTATCTGATCATCTCTTAATCGATAACATGCAATTTCTGAGTAGAATTGTATTGTGGTCTCATAATCCAGGAAATCTCCTTCTCTACCCCTCACTGATCCCCTGCTATTCAGCATTCTTGTAGGAATTTTTTTCCCTTCCTAGTTGAACAACTGTTATTTTTACTGTAACAACCCCAGGCACTTTCAAATGTAACCATTGTCATTCCATTTCTACACATGGGTATATAAAGTAAATGTGACCTAAACTGATGTAACCTGCAGATTATCCACAAATTGGTAAAAGCAAAGAAAAATTGCTTCTTTGTAAGCAATCGGTATCTTCAGCAATTTTCTCCTTTTGGGCTTAATTAGAATATACAGTTATAGCAAAGACTGATTCTCTAAAGTACTTTCTTGCCATGGAATGAATTTTTGTTGGGTTGGGGATGGAATCTGGGATTTCAGGCCAAAGCCTACATGTCTATAAGCTAATCCCTACTTTTTTCTTTAGCATTTGACTACATAAATGTCATGAAAGGATTTTAGGAATCTGAAAGCATGAGCACATTCCCCAGTGTCACCTCGAGTAAAGATTTCTGGTGAATTCAGTTCATGGCAATACTGGTTTGGGGGATTTTTTTTTCCTCCCAGGGATACAGCAGCCACTTTGCATAATAGAAAAATTGCATCTGCAGTTTGGGATTAAATTTTTCTTCCTCAGATATGAAGTGGAAACCACCCTTTTTCTAGCACTGATTCTGCTTAGTTTTGTATCTATGGTGAATTGATTGTAGTTCTATCAAGGAGTCTGTCTTTGGCCAGATTTCCTCATAGTCTTGTGAAGACTGGAGTTGTACAAACTTTTTTCCTTTGGGCATTGGACCCCCTGTGTGCAGTGTGGAATGGAAGCCTGTCAGGAGTGGAGTGATGGGTGTCTGGGGGAATTCACAGACTGGATGGGTAGCTGTGGAAAAGTCTGACACGTAGTCTAGCTCCGCCCATGAAAAATTGCTAGATAAGGAATCTGAGGCACAGAGGGGACAAGTGACTTTCCCAAGATGACATAATTAATTAGTAGCAAATGACTAATAGTTTTTCCTGGACTATTCTACTGGATCCCTAGAGTGGACTCTGATTCTCTGAATCAGTGGTAAGGGCCGGTATCTGCATTATTAATCTTACTTTAAAAAATACTCCCTTGGCATTTCTAATATGTAGCCAGGTTTAAGAATCTTTCTATTCTATTTCTCTTAATTTATAGCAGTGGTTCTCAAGTGGGGGCAGTTTTGAAATGCAGGGGACATTTGGCCCAAGCAGCCTATGTTCGGAGTTCGTGCCCTACACCTCAACATTATACTATTATCTCTCAGAGAAATTTAATGTTACTAATTTAAATTTTCCTTAAGTTAAAGAAAAAAGTCACATAGAAAGAAAACTCTTAGTACATGTATAAACTTGATGAAAATCTCTTGCACTATCCCATTCATATGTCCAGCTGCAGGTGGGGCTCTTAGAAAATTGGTTTCTTCTTTAAGAGTCTAGAATTATTCATGCCTTCCTCCTGGCTTGCTCTTTTCTCCCACACATGCAGTCCTTCCTCCCCCAGCCTGTGCCGAGCACACATCACGCTCCTCACGCAGGAATGTCTCTGATGGCCTCGGAAAGTATAATTAAGTTTTACCTCCTGGCTGCTTTTCTCGCAGGAATTGGCCATCATGGAATCCTGATGAACCAAACTCTTCTCTGCATTACATTTGTTTGTTCTATTTAAACCAGTTTGAAACCTGCCCCGCCCATCCTGGCCCAGCCACCACATTCACCCATATCCTAGTCCCACCTGTCTGTTTTTGAATTGTCCCTCACGGCCCAACTCATTGCTTTCTTCTTCATGGGAGCCCTCCTGATGTCACCAGATAATTTAGATGAATGCCTTTTGAGAATGAAAATGTCTTAATTTGAAGACCTTTTCCTTCTGTAGTCGTTCTGGGCAGAGGCAATGCCGTTTTCACTCGCTGTGAACAAAGAGGACACTGCCATTTTTCTTGTATGAGAACAGTCTTTTTTTCATGCTCACCTCTCCCAGTGGGATAATTGTAGGTATTTCTGAAGGCTTAACCTGGGCCATCTCACCTAGTTTGGGATGGATATTGTTATGTAGAAAAGGGTAGTGAAGCCCAGTGCTCATCACCTCCTAATGGTGGGCCTTGACTGTGGTCGTGCAGCAGACGGTGCAGCTGGTGAGTTTCTGAAGGAGTCCAGAGCTGTCTCCGTGACTGACCTGTGATGAATCCTTACACTGAGGCGTAGGAGTGAGGAGTTGGGGGGTCCATCGCAGTGTGGAAAGGGCCCTGAGTGGTGGGTTGTTTCATCTTTTTCTGTGGCCTCTGCCACCAAGATATTAAAATAACATTTCTCAACGTTGTTCCCTGGAATTTATAGGTATTTAAAGGAAATCCTGGGTCAAATAAGTCTGGAAATGGCTCACTGATACATATTTTAGACGTGTTTCATTCCTATCTTTCCTTCGGGGCTTCTTGGAGCTTTTACAATGCTAATGTGTGATTGAGTATGTCTACAAGATTTTACAATAAGCAGCATTTTCCAAACTCACCTGCTGCAGGATTCCTTCTCCTCATAGCATTTTATTTGACTTGTGTTCGGTGGAACAGCCTTTGGAGAATTCGGTATTGGAGAGAAAGATCGTTGGGCATTTGGGGATGACCGTAAAATCCACCCTGAACCAGGGGTCTGTCATCATTCTCCTAAGGAAGTATATTTCCAATTCACTATTTATAGTTATGTCATAGCTCTGGTTATCTTTTACTGCTATTTGTGCATTGCCCTGGTTACTAATATAATAGTACATAGTGAATGTACACATACAAATGGAAAGTTTTAAAGAGGTAGGGAATTTGCTGAGCATGACGGGGGTCAATGGTGAACCCCTGCCGTGTATTGATCAACAAGAGTCAGTGTATCTGTGAGTAGTGCAGAAAGGCTTCTGCCTCAGTGGGTAGACTTCTGGCTAGAATGTTGGGTGGGGTTACTTTTTCAATGACCATATGGAAGGGGTTTGAATTTTTTTTTTTGTTTTTTCTCCTTAATGATTTAGGGAAGTTGTTGCCTGGAAGCAAAGATACAGGCCAAACAGTTTCACAGCATGAGCCCTGTGTAACTGTAGGGCAGTGGTCCCCAACCTTTTTGGCACCAGGGACCGGTTTCATGGAAGACAATTTTTTCCATGGGGGAGTGGGGAGGATGGCTTTGGGATGATTCAAGCGCATTACCTTTATTGTGCAGTCAAACCTCTCTGCTAATGATAATCTGTATTTGCAGCTGCTCCCCAGTGCTAGCATCACCGCCTCAGCTCCACCTCAGATCATCAGGCATTAGATTCTCATAAGGAGCATGCAACCTAGATCCCCTGTATGCATGGTTTACAATAGTGTTTGCACTCTTGTGAGAATCTAATGCCACCATTGATCTGACAGGAGGCAGAACTTATGCAGTGATGTGAGTGATGGGGAGCGGCTGTAAGTACAGATGAAGCTTCACTGGCTTGTCTGCTGCTCACCCCCTGCTGTGTGGCCTGGTTCCTAACAGACCACAGACCAGTACTGCTCCACAGTCTGGGGGTTGGGGACCACAGCTGTAGAGCACTCTATATTACACAGATCAAATTCAGGGTGATGTCAAAAGCTAGGAAGAATCTTTTTTTGTTGTTTTTTAAGAGTTTTATTGGTTTTCTTAGAGAACGTGATGAGTCATAGTGATTCATAAACACAAGTCTGTGGATGAGGAGCTTTTAAAACATTCAGATTTTTGGGCTCCACTGCTGAAAATTTTAATTCAGGAACTTGAAGTGAAGCCCAGAAATGTGTATTTTCTAAGAGTGGTCCAGGTGTAGGCAGTTTGTGCTTTTCATGGTAGTTATGTTCTGTAAAGTCACCGTGAACGTCGAATTAGCAAATACTGAGCCATTGCTCCTAAGGGAAATATAGAATTAGGTTCCTGCGAGTCTCTGGTCACATTTTCATCAAGTGATCAATATATAATCTTGTTTTATTTGTACTGTATTTCTGTTTAAAGACACTTTAATATGTATTTCTTACATCATATGTGCAGAATTTCTTTATATCAAAATGTCACTGAGAGGGGTCGAACATTCTCCTGACCCTGGGTAATGTGACTGTGAATTTCCTTGGCTTTCAGCCTCACAACAGTGCTGTTCACTATGTGTTTTCAAATTGGTCATTATCTCACAAGTCCATAAATTTAGCCTGTTTTCTATTTTTTTCATAGCCTCAATATGCACTATAAATGTTACTTTAGCAATTTGTGGTGTGATCTCAGATCAGTGAATTTCCTCTTGCTTTTTCTGGGCATACCTTATTGTTGATTCATTAACATTGAAGTCAGCCAACAGCACTATAATTCATGACTGAATGAAGCTTGTCTAACACACCATTATCTCTGTAAGACACATCATAGCCTCTTTGTACTTAGAAACACTGTACAGACTTTAGCATTACAATTGGGGGTCATTTTAAACAGAAAAATCACCAAGAAAAAACACAAAAATGTGAAAGCATGGCACTACGTAGACCATGAAAAGGACATTTGTTTACAGTATGAGAGCTGAAACAAGAGGGCAGGGCATTGTCTTGTTTGATCTCAGCTGAGAACATGCACGTTGAGTGACTAAAATTTTTCACCTCTCTGCACGTGTCCGTGAATGACCATGAAAGTGCCTTGAGTATTGATTTTGAGGTTACAAAAAAATTTAGTGAGTAGGCAAATTCACAAATATGGATTCCATTAATAGTGAGGATTGACTGTATTTCTCCATATGAAACTAGAGAGAGGAACTGTTGGTGTGGTAGAGTTCAAATACCACCCTCCCCACTTCACCACTTAATAGTGGTGTGACCTTGGATAAGTTATTTAATTTCTCTTAGCCTAGGTTTTTTTCATCTTTAAAATGTAGCAATATCAGAAGCTACCTCATAGGGTTGTTATGAGCATTAAATGAGATAATGGTCTTTGAACAATAGTTTATACATGTACGTGTTCACTGAATAAATGTTATTACCCTTTGTTGTTACTGGTGGTGGTTTTGTTATTAGACTTGGAGACAGATAACCTGAGTACAGTGTCTACCTGGGCTACCTTATGCAAATGGCTTAATTCTTGATCTCGTTTTCTCTTTCATAAAATACATACTATAACAATTTCTTGGCAGGGCTGTTGTGAGCAATCCATGAACTCTCATAGGTGACAGAATTTGGTCAGCTCTGAAACCCAATGCAATAGTAGTTGGAAGCTGTTGCAATGTCATGGTGCAGTATGAATGTAGTCTGCCATTTTCCTAATGATCATAATTATCACTTAGTCAGGATATACACTTCATAATGGGCATTATTTTTCCATGAAGATTTAACATTTTGGGGTTTATCCTAATTCAGATGAGTACTTTTTAATTTAAAACTAGGCCAAAATGCTCATTTGAATGCAAGGTGTAAACAATTTGGCTTCTCCATGGGCTGAGTAGGTCTTACTTGTTAATTAGGGGAGAGGGTGCAGAGTGTACCCATTCTTCTGATTATTTTTTTTCCTCCTTTCATTCGCCTTTTAGTTTGTTCCGATTTAGCTTCTATCCTGAATTTGTTAGTAGAGTTCTTGGCAGTTACTGTGTTTTTTCTTGATGGCAATAATAAAGAAATACAAAGATGATTATAAGAATAGTAAAAACAAGCAAGGCATGATAGCACATGCCTGTAGTCCCAGCTACATGGGAGGATTGTTTGAGGTCAGGAGTTTGAGTCCAGCCTGGGCAACATAGCAAGACCCTGTCTCTTAAAAAAAAACAAAAAAAAACAGGTAACACTCATTAATGCCAGGTGCTAGGCTATGAACTGGGTATGCTTCACATCACAGAAAGTTTATCATCCTCTGTCTGTACAGAATTCATTTTGTTGATAGGAAATAATTTATTCTGTAATTTACATATGATAATGGAAGTATTGCTTGGAATTTGCTTTTCTCTCCACCCATTCTAGATTCTAGACTGAGGATCACAGAAGGCTTGTTCTACCCCCTGGGATATATATACTCACAATTAATCTAGTTCCAAACCATCCCCTGAGCAAATACATGTAAGAATATACATTTGGGGCTTTTTTTTTTTTTTTTGGGAGGGGAGACAGAGTCTCAGAGTCTCCAGCACTCTGTCGACCTGGCTAGAGTGCAGTGGCTCTCATAGCTCACTACAGCCTCAAACTCCTGGGCTCAAGTGATCCTCCTGCCTCAGCCTCCCGGGTAGCTGGGACTACAGGTGTGGGCCACCATACTCAGCTAAGTTTTCTATTTTTTTGTAGAGATGGGGGTCTCGCTCTTGCTCAGGCTGGTCTCGAACGCCTGACCTCATTGGATCCTCCCACTTCAGCCTCCCAGAGTGCTAGGATTATAGGCGTGAGCCACTGTGCCCAGCCGGGGCTTTTCAATTTGTTTTTCATTTTTTAGAGCTCTAAACTGATACCTGGAAAGATGGGTCTGTGTCCTGAAAGGTGCCTAATTTACTTCAGAAAATGAGTATTCATGTTGGATTCCTGGGGTATAGTTTAGTGTTTTGTTTGATGTGCCTATGAGGTGCCAGTTTGATGAGTATATTTTTGTTTGAGCTTGATGCATTTTTCCCTATCAATCTTGTTCCCAGAATTAAGATTTTATAATAATTGGTCCTTTGGCATTGTGCAGATGATTCCAAAGTGTTGTAATAGCTTATTATGGAAGAGTAGACATGGCGGCCCCCCATGGAGATGATGTTCCCTGTTCATCTTGTTTCATTATAGCAAAATTTGTTTAATTTGAAAGTGAAAAGAATCAGTAGAAGACAGACGTCAGAAAAACTTTCTGACACTCCAGCTTTCTGTGATTTTAGCCATGGTTTGAAGTAATCATATGAGAGCAGAAATCTGGCCCATTTTCTTTTAATGAGACCTGGAAACTTTTTCAAAAGACAATAATGTTCTTTGTTTCCAATGAATGTGTTGATTTCAAAGTTGTCAAGGGACAGTCACTTTGTGTGGCTAGACTCCTCTCCTCCAAAAGAAAGCCTAGCAAATGTGGGTGCTTGAGTATTTATCTTAACCTTGTGTGAATGTTCTAGGATATGTTGTCTGTGTTCCTAGATAGGATCAAGTCTCACAGAGCATCTTCTTTTTGACCCTTGTAGCACTCACCATCATTGTGTTTATTTGTATAATTATGCATTTAATGTCTGTCTCCTTTTTGACTATAAACTCAGGGTGAACCCCATGTCTGCCATCTTCATTTTCATGGCCTTAATACCCTACAGAGTACATGACATGGGGCAGTCACTTAGTGAATATTTACGGAATAAATGAATCAATAAGTCAAAGAACTTTTACCTCGGCAAAAATGGTGGATTCCCATAGAGGCTAAAACTATGCCTTCTTTTGTTCCTTCCTCCCTCCCTCCTTCCCTCCCTCCCTTCCTTCCTTCCCTCCCTCCCTCTCAGACAAGGTCTCCCTCTGTTGTTGGGGCTAGAGTGCAGTGGTGTCATCATAGCTCACTGCAACCTTAAACTCCTGGGCTCAACTGATCCTCCTGCCTCAGCATCCTGAGTAGCTGGGACTACAAGCATGCGCCACCACGCTTGGCTAATTTTTCTATTTTTTAGTAGAGATGGGTTCTCATGCTTGCTCAGGCGGGTCTCGAACTCCTGGCCTCAAGCTATCCTCCCATCTCAACCTCCCAAAGTGCTAGGATTTTAGGTGTGAACCACCACACCTCGCCTAGCCTTCTCTTTCTTGTGTTTGCCCCATGATATGTAACAATTGGCATAGTGGAGTTGTTTTGTAAATACCAGATAATTGAGTAGTTGAGGGCTTTCTATGTGGCCAATTTATAATTTGTGTCTTTCCAGTATTGTTCTGGGCAGGTCATAAGCCAAGAGCTTGATTTAGCACATGGAGAAACTGCAGCCAAACCCTAGGAACCTGCTCCCCCCCATCCACTCATTGGAGATTCAGGGTTGAGAAGTGTAGAGCCCAGGGCCAACACCAATATGACACAGGGAGTGGTGTGGTGCCCCTTTTCTCCAGAAACAGAATTGGAAGTTCTGGGGTAATTTTACTTCATAACATAGTGGTTAAGGGCATGGTCTTGGGAGACAGACTCTGTACTTCCTATCTGGGTGACCTTGGGCAAGTTATTTAATCTGCCTGAGACTCTCTTTGTCTTCTATAGAATAGGAATAAAAATGGGACCTGGGAGTTGCAGGCATTAAATTTACGTAGAGGTATCATCACATAGAGGATGGGGATAGAAACAAAATTAAAAAAAAAAAATTTTAGGTAAAGGACTGACATGAAGCACATAAAAAGGGAGCAACTATCATTAATCCATAAGGAAAGGAGGTGTGGAGAAGGTTCTGGTTGGTTTCTAGTAATTGTTATGCCTCACTTCATCCTAATGTGGGTATATCAAAGTATAGGGCAAGAAAACCCTCATATTTAGACTGGGCACAATTTTGTGCTTTGCAGGTATTTTATTTGGTTTTGCATTGGACAGAAACTTCCTCTGGGGTAGGAGGGCAAAAAGTAGACTAGATAAAAAAGAAAAAGAGACATGGAAGACCTGTGTCCTACCGCCTTACTACTCAGAGTGTGGTCCATGGCCCAGCAGCACTGCCGTAGCCTGGGGAGCTCGTTAGACGTGCAGAATTTCAGGACTCACCCCAGTCCTATGGAATCAGAGCTGTCCTGAAGAATTCATTTGTTCAGTATCTTAATTTGGTTACCAGCAACTGGAATCTTGGTGTTTGTACGTTGTGTTGGAGAGAAAAGCAGCTAAATATCTTTTGAAAGTTAAACTGGAAAAAAAAAATTAAACTGGAGTGTTAAAATTGCAGCATTTTACCAGATCATTAGGTTTTATCTGGATAGCAAACTGGACCTTTTGTTCTTGCATTGACATACTTGACATTTGGTCTATCGTGTCCTTATTAAAAGTCAACAGTGATATTTATAAAGAGAACTGTAAAATTCTCTAGAGCCCAAAAGGGTCAGTGATTTTGAGCCAAAAAACCAAAATCAGTTAATTGTAATCATCACCTCATTCCATCCTCTTAATACAAATTGTTTTTTTCAGCATTAAATCTCTTTCCCTAGGGAATGTGTAATAAGGTCCATGATTTTCCTTGGTGGGACTTCCACATCATTTTAAAGTCCTAGCATATTGAATTAATGTTAAACCCCAAATTATTTTCTGTGAGCACATTTAATGATTCATTGGTGATTACACCAGACGTGCAAACCGTTTCACGTGCACTGTTTCAATTAACAATGACCCTCTAAGGAAGGTATTGTGCTGGTTTGACAGATGAGAAAACTATTCTCCAAGAATATAAGTGACCTTCCCAGTATCATCTAGCTATTCAATAGCAGACCTAAGATCTACACCAAGGTCTTAGCACTGTGACTTCCACTAGGGGTAATCATGCAAGGTGGTTTGATTTTTATTAGACTTCGTTCCAAACTTGGGAGCAAGTTTCATTGCTACCAGACTTTGACTACACAGATCTCAGCTTAGAATGCAACCAAGTAGAGATTTTAAAAGACACCAAAGTTCAGCCAGGCTGTTGAAGCAGGGTGAGTTTCACTGCACTGTCATCCTCCAATTGCTCAGGGATTCGCCTTACCTCTTTAACAGAGGTGTTCTTTGAACAATAAGTACAATTGTCTCCCTAAATAAGTAGCTTCCTATGTCTTTCCATGTTGCTTGCTGTTGTGTGTTCAAAATAGAGGGCACTTTGTCCCACCCCTCTTAATTCAAAGGCAGATTTTCTGTCTGTTCTGCCTGGGAGGCAGTGTCTGCACAGGCTCTGGAGTCTGAGTCCCAGTGCCAAGCTTATTGTATCTCCCTGGGCAAGACATTTCACCTGCCTCTACCTCTATTTCTTTATTTCTAAATTGGGGATAAGAATGGTGCCTACCTCCTAGGGATGTTGTGGGGATTTAAGGTAGGGATGTGGGGCCGGGTGCAGTGGCTCACTTCTGTAATCCTAGCACTCCTAGAGTTCGAGACCAGCTTGAGCAAGAGGGAGACCCCGTCTCTACTAAAAATAGAAAAATTAGCCGGAGTGGTGGTGCACACCTATAGTCCCAGTTACTCAGGAGGCTGAGGCAGGAGGATCACTTGAGCCCAGGAGTTTGAGATTGCAGTGAGCTATAATGATGCCACTGCACTCTATTCTGGGAGACAGAGCGAGACTCTATCTCAAAAAATAAAAAATAAATAAATAAAACAAAAGGTAGGGATGTATATAAAGTTCGTAGCCTAACACTTGGCACATAGTAGGCATTCCATAAATATTAGCTATTGACATGATCATCTTTTTTGCTATTGTGTCTTTTTTTTGATACCTCCTGATCCTGTGTTTGATGTGGAGCACAGTAGATATTTTAAATTTATTCCTATCTTTGTTAGACGGCCTTTCTTCACATTTCCCCCCCGGAATAAGAAGTTTGTACTAAAAGATTCAAGAGTCCTTTTTCCTTTGGTTGTCTTAATTTCATCAACCTCTTTTATAATATGTTCCATAACATTTTATATGCATAATATTTGGAATTGAAAAATGCCTAAAACATGTATATTGTTCTGTGCTTAATGATGGTTCTGGTGTACAGAATTTGGTTCCCTCTCAATCTGAGACACGCTTTGAAAGCTGACACCAGACTTCACCACATTTCCAATATTACACCTTCTGGGAGGCCAACCGGAAAACACAATTGCAGCAGACTCTTGCCATGTCAGTGTCATAGGGAGTTTAAGAAGCAGTTGCATCAGAGGCAAAGGGGCTTTGAGGTGGATGCAAGTTTTCTAACTGTTGATTAAGAAGAACAAATTTTCTCATTGTATGGCCCAAAATTTCCTTGGTGATATTGGGGGAAACTTTTTTTTAATTCAGCACTTCTAAAACTTCATTTCTCTTTCCCTGTTGCAGACTTGGTGACATTAGCGGATTATATTTTTATTACAAAACTAAAATCTGGAATGGTTGGTGAGGAGACCCACACCTTTGTGCAGAGACAGCACTAATATCTTTGACACTAGAGCTTTCTGGGTTGTCAGTGAACTCAAGGTGTAGCCAAGCTTTGAGAGGAGAGTGAAAAAAAAAAAAACACCTCAAAAGATGATTTCTTTGTTAAATAACATGACTTTTCACACAAAGTGTGGAAGAGGCTGAGCATTGGAATTCATCTGCCTAAGTTCAAATTCAATTTCTGCCTCTTACTAAGCTGTGTGACCTTGGGCAACTTTCTCAACTTGTCTGTGCTTCAGTTTCTCTTTTCTACAGCAGAGATCATGATAGCTCCCATTTCCAAGAGTGGTGAGGATTGAATTAAATAATGTATGTAAGCACTTAGCACAGTCCTGCAATAAATTGTAGTCATTTTGGTGATGGATGATGACAGCTCAAAACTCTCCTCTACGTGTCAAATGGAGCAAAATGGAAAATCTCTTTGAATTAATAAATCTGCATGAATTCCATTGTGCCGTCAGTGCGAGGAGGAACAGAAGAGCTCTTTATTTTGTCATCTGTGTTTTGCTGGAGTTTGATTCGATTATACTTCAGAAGTCACAGTTGACTGTGTATGTAATAATCTGTAGCATAACTATGTGTGGCTGGATGAGGATTTTTTTCCTTCTAATTAGTGCATTGCTTTATGTGTTTTTTAAGCCTTTATGGGTTTACAGTGAAGTGTCTTCCACTGCCATCTGGGACTACAGGTGGTGAGATGCTGTTTTTTCTGCTCTCTACCCCCTGTCTGTCCTCTCAGTTGTCATGCTGTCACAACGCTAGAAGGCTGGGGAGTTGAGTGAGATCCTCCTCCCTCTGGCCTTTACTCTGCTAGGAAGATACACTGTATAATAAAGGGAGCTTATGAAGGCTCCTATAATGATTGCAACAGGACTTGCTGTTCCAAGGCAGGAGACAATTTTCACCTTTTGAAATTTATATAAAAGAAACAGGGTAATGGCAAGAGGCATTTTTACGTTTACGTTTATATTATTTGACAATTGCAAAATACATATTATCACTCCATATGCAATCCATGCTTAAAATTTTACACTTTTCTAACAACTGGGCAATAAAGTCAATGTAGCTAGTATTCTGGGCCCAGTGCTCAGAAATTTAGTAAAAGAAATGCAGTGGGCAGGAAACAGAGTGGTTGGTGGACCCTATACAAATGTCCCCTTCATGCCCTAACCAAGATTCATGCTGTAACTTTGGGGTAAGTAGAGGAGAGAGTATGTAAAATTTGGCAAATGGGTATATAATCACACTCATCATGCCATACCCATAATGAAAAAGATATTCTTTAGTGCAAAAAATAGTCATTACTCATGTGTCACTAGTGCACAGGAGACTCAATAGTGTGTGTTGAATGAAGATTTGGATTTGAAGCTTTTAATATTCATGGAGCCTTCAATGTGAAAGTTCTGGCAGAGAAACCTTTCTCTGATTGTTATAAGGCTGCCATACTTCATAACCGTTCCTCTGTCTTTGTTTGCATTCGAGACAGGTCACCATTCCACAGTACTGTACACATATGCTGATATTCTACTGCAACCATTTTACAGTTTCACTGGAAATTTCTGTGCCCCCAGTTATGTGTATCTTTGTGTGTGTGTGTGTGTGTGTGTGTGTGTGTGTTAAAAACCTTAGTGATGATTGATTTTGGGGATAACCTGTGAAAACACCAAATGACAACAGTTTCCATTCTGGGGCCCGTTTTCTGGGCATAAAGATCTGCATCTTAGAAGAATAGGGGCAGGTGATCAGTCTTTCCATTCTAAAACAATTTGATATTACCTTTGCCATCTGTTCTATATCTAGGTCTATATATTAAAGACTTTAAAAAAAAATAACCTTTTAGAGTTTTTTTTAAAATTCCATTATTGATGGTGGAAAATAAATGGAAGTATTGAGAATCACACTAATCATCTCTAATCTCACCTTTCAGAGATATTCCTGTTAGCGTATGGCTGTATTTCTTTCTAGTTCATTCACCTTGCATATATCACTGTGTGTAGTAACCCTGTCTCCCTCCTAATGGAAATATAACACCTATGTGTATGCATATTTTGAACACAGTTGGAGTTGTGTTTTATATACTGGAGTCACATCTTAAGTGCAGTTAGACTCCACCAATGTAACTAAAACACTTTATAAAAAGAAAGAGAAAGTGAAATTCCTTTAATTATACCTATTCTTCCCCAACTCCCACCCCTGCAAGATTTAAAATAACCTTGGCCTAGCTCCCTTTCCCTGTCTTCAAGAAAGGAAGGGCACAATAGAAAATGCCAAGAGAAACTGGAAAGGTTGATTCTTGGCTTTTGAACTTCCAAAAGTCCAGGTTCTAGCAGTTTAAGGAATTTTTAGATGTTATTTGTATTATCAATGATTTGGGCTTCTTAAACTCCTTTAGTACGAAACCCTGCATGGGTGCGATGCCATCGCACATGACATTGTGTTCTATGCTCCCATCCCCCACCCCTTACATTCAGTCATGGTCCTGAGAATGCAGAAGCTTGCAGGTGTTTGTATTTTATTCTAAGCATGTTGGGAAGCCCATGAGGGAATACAAGTTGGAGAAAAGCAATCAGATTTGTGCTTTAGAAAGATTGCTTCATGTCCAGTGGAAGAGCCCAAAGGTAGGAGACTTCTGTAATGGTACAGCAATGAAAGGAGTATTGGGAGGAAGTGGGCCCATTCAAGAGCTACACAGGTGGAATTGGAAGAACTGGACAATTGATGTGCTGTGAGGGATATGGGGATGGGGGGAGTCAAAGGTGACTTTCAGGTATAAGAAGGTGGTGTTTATTCCTCCTCTAGTTTTGACTCTAATGAATATTTCCATTGGGGAAGAAAAAAAACCATATAGAGTTGCTCACCCCATTAAGTTTATTCTGAAACTGCAGGTGACCGCTGGATTCTTGCTGGATGAGCTCACCTGGTAGACTTCTGACTACTCAGATTTCCTGGACTCCAGCAATTTACACTAACAGGGGGTCATATTTTTAATAGTGACTTAGGCCAGGACTACGAGGTGCTTGCCTGGTTTGGGGCATCGTGATTTTCTTAGGTATGCCCATGGTAACTCTGATCATTGGCTTCAGCCTTCAGAATTATATCTTTAGTCTGTTGAAAACCAATGGCCAGTTAACACCAACATTATTTCAGTCCCTGTAAAGCCTCTTCATGGTCTTGCATTACATGAAACCTACTAATATAACACTTGAATGATTCCTAAAGTGTGATCATAGGAAGCTGAATGGGTGACAGTTATTTTCTTGGGTTTACATATCTGTAAACCCATGGAGAGCCAAGCGTGAGTTCATTTCCACCTCAGGATTTGACTAGATTGCTGTATTCCTTAAATTAAAGCGGTGGTTCTCAACTGAGGATGATTTTATTTTCCAGGAGACATTTGAAAATGTCTGGAGATGTTTTTAATTGTCACAACTGGTGGGGAACAAATACTGGTATGTGACATCTAGGGGTAGAGACCAGGGATGCTGCTGAATGTCCTGCAATGCAGAGCAGACCTCCCCGCCAAAAACAAAGAATTATCTGGCCCCATATGTCAATAGTGCTAAGGTTGAGAACCCCGAATTAAAGTGATAATTTTTTTTCAGGTTATTTCTCATTATTTCCCTCTGTTACTCATTTTGAATGACTATGAATCCTACTTTCTTCTTGAAATCTTTAAATAGTGGCAATGACAGCATAGTTAGAGGTGAAAACAAAATTTTTTAGAAGAGTGTTGAATTATTTATCTACTCTTTGATAATCAGAGTTTAAAAATATTTAAATAGAGACTTTATTCCATGGGTTTGACTAGTCTAGAAACAATAATAAAACTCATTTTAACCACTTCTCATTTAGTTTTCATTTTGGATGGCATGTATATAAATAATTGTTGAAGTCTGGAAGTGGATATTGTTGTGTTCATCCAACTTAGTGTTATCCCTTTAATTAGAGTGGAGTTTTTTCCTTCGGCATAATAGCTAAAGAAGATAGGTTTTTAGATGTTTACATATAAATATTCCTAGAACGTGTTTGAACTGGAGCAATGCATTCTCTAAAGATGAGCTGAAAAGTTTGTCTAAAATGTAGTCACTTTAAGATGGGGGAGGGATAAGTTAACTTATAGTCCAAATCATTTGAAAAATTAACTTTGGGGTTGAATGAAGCATATTGTTGCTTTCAAATATACAAAAAAGATGATCTCTTGGATCCTCTGGATATCTGGTGGTGGTTTCTTGGTGTTATTCGCAAGGATGTCATGCCTGGGATGTCTCTGTAGTGAGAAAAAGAAGGAAGCAAAGAATTGAACAGTTGACTCACTGATGGATAGTCAATTGATTTCATTGTGTGGTGGATGCCGATTCTTTGTAGCTGGTGAAGTGGGCTTAATGTGCAGGTACACATGCCACAACATCTAGGAAAAACTCCCCGTGTGTACAGCTAACCACCATCGCAATCCGGGCATTGTGTATTTCCTGAGGCTTTGGCTGCCAGATCTGAATCCTGGAGCAAATGTAGACTCGAAAGACTTGCAAGGAGTATGGCTATATTGGCTACTTGGCTTTACTTCCAGAGTGTGTATGAGCTGCTTTGGGTGCTTCTTCAGAAGAGAATCTTCAGGACCCCTATTTTGTTTTGTTGTTCTTGCAAGTGATTGAATTCACTAAAACCAAGCAGGTTCCTTGTATACCTGTTTGTTAAAGAGTCTGGGTAAGCCCATCATGTAGAATTTCATTCTACCATGTGACTTATGATCCTATGAGAGCAAGAAAGGCAAATGTTGATCCTCATGTAAGCCTGTAGTGGCCATAAAAGATTATCGTAAAATAAACTGCGGAATTGTAAGAAGCATAGAGAACAAAGGTAGGAGGAAAGTCACAATTCCTTCACCTTAAAACAGCTGTGTTTTTGTTTTGCTTATTTCCGTCCAGACTTTGTATACACACACACCAAAATCATACTAACGGTATGCATTTTCAGATGTGTACCCTACTTACTTTACATATATTGATAATCAGAAATGCTTTCCATGTTGGTACAAAGTCATTGCTATAAGTTGTAAGAACTGTAGTTTGTTTTTTTGTTTATTTATATTATTTATTTTTTTGACACAAAGTCTTTGCTCTGTTGCCTGGGCTAGAGTGCAGTGGTGTCAGCCAAGCTCACGGCAAACTCCTGGGCGCAGGTGATCCTCCTGCCTCAGCCTCCTGAGTAGCTGGGACTACAGGTGTGTGCCACCGCGACCGGCTAATTTTTTCTACTTTTAGTAGAGACACGGTCTCGCTCTTGCTCAGGCTGCTCTCGAACTCCTGACCTCAAGTGATCCTCCTGCCTCGGCCTCCCAGAGTGCTAGGATTACAAGCGTGAGCCACTGCACCCAGCCTGTATAGTAGTTTGTATCAATGTCTCTCTAACTCTAATTTCATTCTCATTGCCTCGGATCAGTGTTTAAATCCCAATTCTGATTCCCAATGTCTGGGTCAGGACCTGAGGATCTGGATTCCCGACAAGTTCCCAGGGATGCTGATATGGCTATTATATTAGTTTCCTGTGGCTGCTCTGACAAATTACCACAAACTTGGTGTCTTAAAACCACAGTAATTGATTCTCTCACAGTTCTGGAGGCCCTAAGTAGGAAATCAAGGTGTCAGCAGGGACATGCTCCCTCCAGAGGAGAATCTGTTCCTTTGCCTCTTCCTGCCTCTCATTTCAGGAAAGTTACATAAATGGAATCATACTGGAAATAGCCATTTGGCATTTTTCACTCAGCGTAATTCCCTAGAGATTCATCCAGGCTGTTGTATGTATCAGTAATCCCTTCCTTTCTACTGCTGAGTAGTATTCCATGGTGTGGCTATACCACAGCTTGTTTAGCCATCCACCTACTGAAGGACATCTGGGTTGTTTCCATTTTTAAAATTATTTTCAAGTAAAGTTGCTAAAAATATTTGTGCCCAATTTTTTTGTGCGCATGATTTTTCATTGTTCTGGAAAAATGTCAAGTAGTACAACTGCTGGGTGTCCTAGTCTGTTTTGCATTGGTATAACAGAAAACAGAACAGAACGGAGTAATTCATAAAGAAAAGAAATTTATTTCTTACAATTCTGGAGGCTGGGAAGCCCAAAGTCGAGAGTCCCGCATCTGGTGCAGGTCTTCTTGCTGTATCATCCCGTGGCAGAAGGTAGACGAGCACAATAGCATGCAGTGCAGTGCAGACTCATCCTTTTATCAGGAACCCACTCCTACAATAACAGCATTAATACATTCTTGAGGGCAAAACCCTCATGACCTGATCATCTCCTCTTAAAGGCCCCACCTCTCAACACTGTTGCACTGGGGATTAAGTTTCCAACACAGAATTTTTTTGTGGGGGCACATTCAAACCATACCACTGGGTCATATGGTAGTTGCAAGTTTAGGTATTTAGTTTTGGTATCAGGTTAATACCAGCTTCATAAAATAAACTGGGAAATGTCCTTTTTGTCTTCTGTTTCCCTAGGACTATCTAAATTATATAATTTATATTGTTGGTTGTTTGTGTTTTTTCAAGCTATTAGTCCATTTCATTTAAGTTGCCAAATGTGTGTCAGTAGATTTGTCCATAGTACTCCCTTATCCTTTGATGTATGCAAGGTCTTCAGTGATATTACTTGTTTAATTCCTGTTACTTGCAATTTTTGTCTTATGTCTTTTTTCCCCCTTTGTCAATCTTGTAGAAGTTTATCAGTTGTTTGATCATTTGAAAGAACCAGTTCTTTGTTTCACTGATTTTTCTGTTATTTTTCTGTTTTCAACTTCATTGATTTGTGCTCTTATCCTTATGATTTCCTTTCTTCTCCTTGTTTGGGTTTATTTTGCTCTTCTTCTTGTAGGTTCTTGAAATAATAACAAAGATTATTGATTTGAAACTTTTTTCTTTTCTAATTTAATCCCTATAAATTTTCCTTTCAGCACTACTTTATTTGTGTTGCAGAGATTTTGATGTGTTATTTATTCTCTTAGTCTGTTTTGTGTTGCTATAAAGGAATACCCGAGGCTGGGTAATTTACAAAGAAAAGAGTTTTATTTGGCGCATGGTTCTGTAGGCTGTACAGGAAGCATGGCACCAGCATTTGCTTCTGGTGAGGGGTTCAGGGAACTTCGAATCAAGGCAGAAGGTGAAGGGGAAGCAGGAATGTCACATGGTGAGAGAAGGAGCAAGGGGGGGGAGGTGCCAGGCTGTTTTAAACAACCAGCTCTTGGGTGAACCAACAGAGCA
The DNA here is from genome assembly GCA_023783475.1 of Daubentonia madagascariensis. NCBI lineage: Eukaryota > Metazoa > Chordata > Mammalia > Primates > Daubentoniidae > Daubentonia > Daubentonia madagascariensis. The sequence goes on along the minus strand of JAKFHU010001953.1, from coordinate 39,726,598 downwards.
GAGAACTGCAGGGAGGGCACCCAGCCATTCATGAGGGATCCAGACACCTGCCTTTAGACCCCACCTCCAACATTGGGGATCAAATTTCAACATGAGATTTGGAGGGGACAGACATCCAAACTTTGTCAGTTGTATTTTTGTTTTTATTCAGTGCAATGTGTTTTTTAAAATTTTCCTTGAGACTTTCTCTTTGACACATGAGTTTTGTTTTGTTTTGTTTTGTTTTGGAGAAGTTAGTTTCCAAGAATTTGGAGGTTTTCCTCTTAATTTTCTTTTATTCATTTCTAGTTTGATTACCTTGTGGTTAGGGAACACATTCTGTATGCTTTCAGTTCTTTTAAATTTATTGAGGTTTGTTTTATGCACACTATGGTCTATCTTGGTGTATGTTCTGTGGGCACTTGAAAAAATGTACATTGTACTGTTGCTGGGTGGAGTGTTCTTTAAATGTCTATTAGATTCTGTTGTTTGAAGATGTTGAGTTTTTCTACATCTTTATAATTTTCTGTCAAATTCTATCAGTTATTAAGAGAGGGATGTTGAAGTCTCCAACTGTAATTGTGGATTTGTTTCTTTCTCCTTTCAGGTCTGTCAGTATTTGCTTTATGTGTTCTGCATCTTTGCTTTATGTGTTTGATGCATACACATTTAGGATTACTATGTCTTCTTGGCAGTTTGACCCTTCTATCATTACATGATGCCTCTCTGTGTTAAGTTTCTTTGCTCTGAAGTATACATTGTCTGATATTAATATAACACTTCTGTTTTCTTTTGGTTGATGTTTACCATGCCTCTATAGTGTTATAGTTGAAGTGAATTTCTTGTAGATTGAATATAGTTGGGTTATGTTTTTAACTTACTCCACTAATGCCTTTAATTGGTTTGTTTAGACCATTTACATTTAATGTAATTATTGACGTGTGAGAGCTTAAGTCTGTCTTTTTATTTTTTCTTTTTTATTTATTCTCTTACTCATTTTTTTTCTTTTTCCTTCCTTCCTATAGGTCTAGCATTTATTAGCATTCTATTTTGGTTTGTTTCAAGTATTTTTGAGTCTGTCTCTTTTTGTAGGCTTTTTAGTGGTTGCTGCATGTATTACATTATATGTGTATACACACACACATCTTATCACAGTCTACTGTTGTGGTCATTTTGCCAGTTCGAATGAATTGTTGAAACCTTACCTCCTTTTATATTCCTATTTATAATGTCATTGTCTGAAACATTTCCTCCATGTACACATCAGACAGTGTTATACAGAGATTGGGGTGCTCCATTACAGTGTTTTTGTTTCAACCATCAAACCTAATTTAGAAAACTGAAGAGGAGAAGAAAAATGCATTTACCTGTATTTTTGCTCTTTCCATTGTTTTTCTTTCCCCTTTTTGTTCCCATATTCCTATTTTTATAACCTCTTTTCTGTTCAGAGAACTTCTTTAGCTATCCTTTTAGGGTAGAATTGCTGTCCACAAAGTCTATTAGTTTTCCTTTATCTGAAAATATCTCGATTTCCCCTTCATTCCTGAAGAATATTTTCACTGGACATAGAATTCTGGGCCGACAGTTCTTTTTTCTCAGCACTTGAAAAATGTTGTACCCTTTTCTTTTTGGTTTCCATGGTTTCTGGTGAAAAATTCACTGTCATTCTATTTTTCTCCTTTATGTAAGGTGTCATTTCTCTCACTATTTTCAAAATTTTTTCTTCATTTAGTTTTCAAAAATTTGAGTATGATGTATTTTGGTGTGGATTTTTAAGAAATTTATACTGTTTTGAGTTTGCTCACTTTCTTGAATCTGTATGTTTATATCTTTTGTTAAATTTGAGAAATTTCTGGTCATTATTTCTTCAAGTAAGTTTGTAGCTCTGCTCTCTTAGTCCTTTCTTTAGGACTCCAGTGACAAAAATTTAGGTCTATTGTTATAGTCTCACAGGTCCCTGAGGCTCTGTTTTTGTTTTTTTTTTTCTCCCCCTCATTTTCTCTCTGTTTTTCAGATTGGGTAATTTTTGATATTTTACCTTCAAGTTGAATGATTTTTTTTCTCCCCTCTATTATGCTGTTGAGGCCATCAGTTGAGTTTTTATTTCACTGGTTATAATTTATAGTTCTAAAATTTCTATTTGTTTTATTTTTATATCTTCTATTTCTTTTTTTCTTTTTTTTTTTTGAGACAGAGTCTCACTCTGTCACCTAGGCTAGAGTGCAGTGGTGTCATCACAGCTCACTGCAACCTCAAACTCCTGGGCTCAAGTGATCCTCCTGCTTCAGCTTCCCGAGTAGCTGGGACTACAGGTGTGCACCACCACTCCTGGCTAATTTTTCTATTTTTTGTAGAAATGGGGTCTCGCTCTTGCTCAGGCTGGTCTCAAACTCCTGACCTCGAGTGATCCTCCTGCCTTAGCCTCCCAGAGTGTGTCTTCTATTTCTTTTCTGAGACTTACTACTTTTTCATTTATCTCAAATGTGTTCATAATTGCTCCTTGAATGATTTCTATAATGACTATTTCAAAGTCCTTGTCAGATAATTCTAATACCTCTGTCATCTCAATGTTGGTGTCTGTTGATTGTCTTTTTCATTCTGTTTGAGATTTAAAAAAATTCTTGGTATGATGAGTGATTTTCAATTAAAATCTGGACATTTAGGATATTATGTTATGAGACTCTGAGTATTACTTAAATCTTCTTTTTTAGTTGGTTTTGTTTGACACCACTTTGGCAGGGGAAGGTGGGGGGTGACACCTTGTTACAGCCAGGTTGGGGTAAAAGTCCAGTTTTAAAAGTCTCTGTTCCCCACTCTTCTTCCACTGACATTCAATGGGGGAAGTGGCTTCATATTACTGCCAGGTGGGGCAGGAGTTCTGAATTCCTACGGGGTGTCCAAAGATGGGGGAGGAAAAGAGTTTGTACCCGCTGGTGTTGAAGATTGTATCTCTGTACTCAGTCTTCTCTGACAGCACTCTGGAGTGGGGAACAGAGATTGGGGGACCCCATTACAGCCTGAACAGTGTGGAAGTCTAGGCTCCATACTCAGTCATTGCTGGCTTGGGTGGTAGTGGAACAATAGTTTTTTTCTGTGGTGTTTGGCTGAAGTGGAGCAGTTACTGTCTAAAAGTTTTCTGTTTGGCTAGTCTAGCTCTTTCCTGATTCTTTAGGTAGAAAGAGCAGGCTTCTTTGGGGCATTTTTATTTCTTTATTCCATTGGTTTTTACCAGTTGCTAGCTTCTTCAGCTCCAATTCCGGGATATATGAGCCATACAGAAAACCCATGAAACTAATCTCCATGTTGAGGTTTGCTTCAAGGTCTGCCTTCTTCTCTTTACGTTTCAGAATCTTCTTGTTTGTTTTATAGATCTGAGGTCTATAGTTGTACTTAGTGGGAGGAGTAGGGAAATGTAAATCTGCCACATCTTCCCAGAAGGGGAAGTATTATACCTTTACTTTTTGTAGACAGCAGGTGAGACATGGACTTGGCTGTATAATCCAGAACACTTAATAATGAGAGCTGTCGAGTTGGCATGAGCTGTTTGCTAGTCACATCATTTTAAAGGAGACAATAATCTCTAAGAAAACTAGTTCTCTGCATTTATCCAGTTCTTTTCTTTCCAGCCCTTCTAAGGGTCCCTGAACTGAGAAGTCGTTAATGGAAGGGCAAAGATGATGAGGAGCTGAGAAATGAATAACCAATCCTACCATCTGGCCTGCAGCAGTTCAGAAAGTCACATGGCACCACCAAGTTATATCTTCTTCTCTGTGTTTACTTGAGGTGCCAAATGCTATATTTAAGCCAAGAACTGATTTTGAAAATATTTTTCTACTTCTGTTTTGTCAAACGTGTTCTTTGGCATATTATGTTAGGGCTTGTTCTGCTAAAGCTTAGCAGAGCCTTCTGTTTCTTCAAGCTGATTTGGCTTGCACAACTCCAAACATTAGACCCTCGTTTTGGAACAGAAGTCTTCTCTAGAGAAAGCACTAAGTATGATTTAATTTCCAGGCAGGTAAATACCTATCAAATGAGAGATGGAGCTTTATTCTTTGTTATTCTTTTATATAGGGGACTTTTTAAAAAAGCTATTTTCTGCTCACGCCGGTTTGACTACATTTTCTCTTTCCAGAATCTTTCTAATTATGGGGAGAAAAGCAAATGTTAAGCTAGCCTTCTTTTATCAAGCAAAAGGAGAGAAAGTATAACTGGTTTACTTTTATAATTTGATTTTGCTTGAACTTTTAAGATACCAGTGTGACTTGGGAATGTATAAATAGAGCTTACATATCAAGGTAATAGATAGGGTCATTGTCTAGTCTAGGTAAGCCAGTATGAAAACACTTCAGGCAACATTTTGGTATTTGGAGGAAGAAGGTGGTTTTCTGTTAGGCATAAATATTTTTAATTTTCTGTTGGAATATTCCCAAAGTCTTCTCATTCCCTGGAAATCTTTTGGACAGAGGGCATGATTGTCATAGCACCTGTATCTTCAACCAGTGGCAAATTGATTGTTCCTGTGTGTACTGAAGGGCTTTATCCAGATATGGGAGTGGCTGCAGGCATTAACTGGTGCTGGTGCTTGAAGAAACCTTTTGAGGTAGCTCATGGTTCAGTGTTAGCTTGCGTGTAGAATCCATCAACAGAGTAATTACCCAGCTCACAGCACTCACATTGAGTTATGGCTAATTTGGGGGAGCTTCTATTTGTTCTTTCATCTTCTCTAGCTCTCTCTAAATGTGTTGGGGCTTTGTGCAGCTTCAGAAGTCAGCCTGTGCGACTTTTAAGACATCATTATTACGATTCCAGTGTGGGAAAGCCCCGCATTTGTGCTCTCAGCAGGCACTTTCTCACCTTGCTCTTTGTCATCCATCACAGCCAGGCAGAAACCCTGGTCCCCCCATCCCCTAGCCCACCCTTTACATTTGATGTCTGTTCTTCAAACTACATGTAAGTTACTTATGACTTTTCTCAGGAACTGGTGTGAAAGTGGAAAGTGTGGCTGAGACGCAATGAGAGACATCAAAGTATAGGTCACTCGGAGGCTCCTGGTCCTTTGAGACAAAATTTCTGCACAGCTAATTTGAGTTTTCCTTCCTAGTCAGGGCAGGCAAAAACACAATTTAAATTCCCAGGGCTGTGACTCTGAGAGGGTGTTAGAATTTCTTCCCTTCCGTTTCTCATTGATGTTCTTTACTCCCGTCCTACTCTGCACCTGGTTCAGAGTCTTAGCTTTCTTCTTTGAAGCTAAGGGCACTTCATCTTAGAAGATCATACAAGATGCTCTATAAACAGAAGGTTCTGCATAGATATTCTGACAATTAGTGACTCTGCTGTGAATTCAGAACCTGAGAAGTAGGCCAGGCTTAGGACTTGGGCTGCACATTGGAATCACTAGCAGAAATGAGGAAAAATACTGATGCCTAGTTCTTCCCCGTAGATTCTTTCTTAATTGGTCTGAGGTGGAGTCCTAGGCATTGGGATGGTTTTAGACATGGCCCAGGTGATTCTAATGTTCGCTGAGGTTCAGGCTCCTGTCTTAGAGGTAACGACGTCCAGTTACCATTACATTCTGAGTAAGCCTGGCTGGTGCCTTGTTATCATAACACCCCAGGACCCAAGGGCAGAGCGGCACTGTGCTGTTGCTGGTAGATGTATGTGAGGCGCTTTGTGAACTGTATTCCTTCAGGTTCTTAACTATAACTATAAATCACTGTCACCTAATTTTCTTTTTTTAATATAGCCTTATTATCAGGCAAAAATTCTCAGTTGTGGTTTGGCATCTCCCTAGGGTGTGAGTTGGTCTCAGAGGGTGTTGCAAAATTTATTTAAAGTCATTTTAATTTCTGAAGATAAATTTCTCTCTCATAACAACTGGTCTGAAATCGAGCAACAAAAAAGAGGGTGTCGCAGTTCCCCAAAGGCTGAGGTGTGGATGTGTTTTGTCGGTTTGTTCCTCTGACAAGCGTTTGATCCCCTTCTATGTTTTGGTAACTCTGGAGTGTCAGGCACTTGCTTGCCTTATAGGAGCACTTAGTAGTTGGGTTTATTGGTGCATCTGGCATCCTTGTAGCAGTTTTTAAATGTTATTTTAGGAGTGTGGTTAATAAGCAATATATACACAGGAGAAGCTGAGAGAATTCAGCTGCAGCAGTCCTTGTTGTGAGTAAACACTCAGACAACTTTGAATTGTTTGAACTCTAGCATTGTTTCCAAAAAGTTGGGGGCAATCAAGCCAGAACAGGGTGATATGGAGCAGCAGCCTGTTAGAGTTACTTTTGAACCGATTAGCTAGGAGGGGGCTTTGTCACTTTTTCTGAGAGGCACAGCCGAATTAATTTTGATTGAGAACACCTGAGGGAAAAGGTGTTGTTGGAAGGGAAAGGTGAGACCAAGGGTTTTAGAAGGGGAGAGACTTCTGGGGTTGTTGAATCCAACCTATTCATTTACAGGCAAAAAACTGATTCCCAGCTCAAAGCAGTCAGGCAGGAGTAATTCCCTTTTATTAGAGGAAGGGTCAGCCCTTTTGTCTATGCAGGCCTTCAACTGATTGAATGAGGCCCACCCATGTTAGGGAGGGCAATCTGTTTTACTTAGTCTACTGGTTTAAATGGTAGTCTCATCCAAAAACACCCTCACAGAAACACCCAGAATACTGCTTGACCAAATATCTGGGAACCCTGTGACCCGGTCAAGTTAACACATAAAATTAACCCTCACATGTGACGTCCCCAAACACAGATACCCATGCAGATTTAGGTCTCAAATCCAGGTCTCCTGACCTTTGCCCAGAGTTCTTCTATTTCATTATGCTGTTTCTGACTTATCTATAAAAAAGGAATGATAATGGGAAAAAACCCATAAAATTGATAAATTGGACATTAAAAGCTTCCCCTCATCAAAAGGCATCATTAAGAAAATGAATTGGCAACCACAGACTGGGAGAAAATATTTGAAAAATATATTTCTGTGAAGGACTGGTATCCACGGTATAGGAGGGATTCTTACAAGTCAATAATGAAAAGACACTTCATTAGCACTTGATGAGATGCTTAGGATGTTAGTCGTCAGGGCAATGCAGATTAAAATAATGAATAAACAATATACATATTTAAAGGACAAATAAATAAATGGTGAAGTAAAAGGTGCCACATTCCCTGATGACCTGGTGCTAGGCTAAAGGAGGGGAGGGCAGGTGCTTGCTACTCTGCACTGTCATCACAGTTTGCACAAACCTGGAAGGTAATCCTGTCTTTGCTTGCACACCTCCGACCATACTGTCTACTACAAACAGAGGTGGGGGTGTGAACGCAATCTGGTGATAACATATCCATTTTAATTAGTTTGCAGTCTGGAGATATGGAAAGGGTGGCTTGTTTAACTTGTTTGTTTTATACATTATGTCATAATCATGAATCTGAAAAAAAAATTCTCTCCTTGGAGAAGAAAATTTCATGAAAGGTGTTTTGGAAACACATTACTTTCAAGTCAGAAGAGGAGCAGGCGGGTAGCTCACATTTAGCAAGCATTATGTCACGTATTCTCATGGAGTCCGCGTGACAGCCCTGTCTGATGGGTGCTACTATTATCCCTATTTTACTGATGAGGAAATTGAGACCCCGAGTGATTAAGTAAGCCTGCCCAAGAACACGCAGAAGTAGCAGATGGCAAAGTTGGGATGGGAACATAGGTCTGCCTGGGTCTGGTTTAGCCACTGCTTGTCGTGTTTTAATTATTATTACCATCTTAAGTTCATTCACTTAGTCTGTCACTTAGTCTATGCCAACTACTCCTCTAGGCCAAGAGGGTCTCGTCTAGGCTGAGGGATCTCAGATCTCATAGGAAACTGTCCTGGGGGATGGGAGGATGATAAACAACAAAAAGGAAAATAAGATAATATCAACAAGTGGTAACTGCTGTGAGCACAATAAACTAAAGGAGCAGAATCGACACTGATGGAGCGATGTCCTTTAGATAGAGTTGTCAGAGCGGGCCTCTGCCGAACCCTTGTGAACATGATCTCAAACCTGTATTCCTGGGACTAAGCCCTGTTGCTTCTCAGTCAGCAGCCCTATCCTAGAAGACGTGTATGTATATTTAAGCATGTGCATATCAAATACATCTTAGTAATTTGAAATCATCCCCAGTATGGGCCCTTTTGTTATATTCTTTTCTAATATGCACGCAGGTTTAAAAGAAAAATAAGAAAGATGTTTCATCGTATGTGTTAAGGAGCAGTTAAATATAACTGTCCGTGATTACTATACATTTCTCCATCTCTCGGGTGGGACTGCCCACTAGGGTCCTCGCAATGACTGGGGAGCATGCCATGCATTTAGTTTGGAGCTGCCAAGAACAGGGATGCTGAATGTCCAGAGGTTCGTGGGACAAAGTCACAACAACAAAGATTTGTCCTGGCCGAGATGACAGTGGTATTCCTATTGAGCAACACTTGTTGAAGCATGTGATGGGCTTAAGTTTATATATGTTGAAGCCTCTTGCACCGAGGGGATAAGATTTAGTTGGCTAGGTCGGAGTGTTTTTGTCCTTGGATTTCATTTAAGGTCTTTCCCATTGTATGGCAAAGGCCAGGACTTTAGCCTGATCCAGTGTATTTTGTTGTGTTCTTTCCCTCCTTCCTTTGGATATGAGAAATAGCAAGACAGAAAAAGGCTTATTGGGCTTTTTTGTTCCTTTTCTTTTCTTTTCTTTTCTTTTCTTTTCTTTTTCTTTTTTTTTTGGTATATAAAGTTTAAAAAGCTGTAGCCCTTTGGGTTGCCAGTCTGCTCTCCAATCAAGGAAAAAATGGCTGTGAATAGCAATGTTATCTGTGACCAGAGAGCCAGTCAGAGGGGAAACCAGGCTGGCAGATGCAATGGGGTTGTCTTATATAAATCACCTTCCATTGTTGAGGCTGGCATATGGCCAGTGAGTGTCCTAATTACTGAATGGCTTTTATAGCCCCATTATTTATAATCACTTTTGAATAGCAGCTGGAAGACTACAGTGAGGTGGAATGGCAATAGTAGAGTGTGAAAATTATAATCGTTTATGGAATTATAGAGATTAGAAATATCTCACAATCAGCCAGAACTCTCTCCCCTAAGTATTTTTTAAGCTGGTACACTATGCACCACACTCTTTAAAAATGACAGCTGTGATCAATCGCAGAGATAAATCTTAATGGGTTAATAATTTTTAACTGAATGGGTTTGCAACATATAAAATAACTCGAGGAAACCTGCATGTAGCCACATTCACATGAAATAGGTCCTCTCTCTCCACTTTCCTCCTGTGACCATAGCAATTACTAGTGGCTCTCTCTTTTGTTTCTGACTTTGAGACATATTTATAGAGAGACCCTGTGCAGAGAATAGACTCATAAGGGTGATCTGCTGATAGGAAATATTTTCACTTTTTTTCAGAACCAGCAAATGATGTGTGTATCACTGGTGGTCTCTGTTCTCACAGTCCAGTAGACATTGAAGTGGCACACTGTACTGAAACACTGTATGAGATTTCCCAATGTAGGTCAGAGTGCCTGGAACTCTGGCCCCAGCCAACTGTTGCATGAATGAAAACAGACCATATTAGGATACAGTTTGCAACCCAGATTATCTATTCCTGTCTGAGAATAAATTGGGGTGAGGCTGGCAGGGTAGAGGAACAGCTGTGTTAATTACTACGGATGTTCGAGGCTATGGAATACCAATTGGGATCTCAGTTGCATTTGCATAAAAACATTTAAAACATCCTACCTGTCAACAGATTCCTAAAACTCTAGAGTACAAGGCTTCAATCCTGGGTGCTCGTTCCTGGGAAAGAACCTTGCTTATACATCCAAGCTGAGTGTTCTCTGGAAGCCAATGCCATTCAGATGTCACTTTCCTGGTTTCTTCATATGGTAGGCATTGAGAGGGATATTGTGACAACTTTAAGACGGGGCAGTTTAGAAGGGAAGTCAGATTTTGGTTTTCATATTGAGATTCACATAGATGTCTTCTAGTATCATAGTCGGTATAACTGCTTTAGAAAAATGGTGAAGTGTTTTTATTTTGAAAAATTTCAAACCCGTACTAGCATTGGAAGAACAGCGTAATGTATACCCCATCCCAAGGTTCTCCAGCTATTAACATCTTGCCATATCCATCTCTCCATATGTACACTTATTTCCATTTTGACAAATTATCTGAATGCAGGCTGTAGATATCACACTTCGTCCCTAAGGAAGCAAACATCTTACCCCAAAATGATGACATTTTCCTACAAGCCATGATACAGTTGTCACATCTCAACACTCACCCAGTAACATCATCAGACTTTCAGTCCATATTCAACATTCCCCCATCTGAGCCACAAATGTCTTCCCTTGTGTTTTTACAGTTCACTGCCCACTTACTACATGCTGGATGTTATGTTAATGCATGATTTCATTCAGCTTCAAACAACCCTTTTGAACAGATACTATCAATATCGCCACCTGATGAATTAGGGAACTGAGGCTTAAAGAGGTTCAGCTACTTGCCCAAGGTCAGTGGTGAATTTGGAGCCTGGATCTGAACTAATCAAGTCTGGCTTGAGACCCAGTGCTCTTAACCACATACTACTGAGAGAAGTACACCCTATAGGGATATTTTTCACGTCAACAAATTCCCACAACACCAGCTATGCTTTGGGGAGACTTTCTAAAAGCAGAAACTGTTTTAAAAACAAACCTTTGCAAGTGCAAGAACTTGAATATAGAGAGAATATGTATTGCTTTCTTTGCTTTTATTTTCTAAGTTGGTGCTTCCAAGTTCGTCTTTATCATCATTCTTATCGTGAACCCTTCCTAGACTTCACTGGATAAGAATGCAGTCAGTCATGCTTCCCTGTATGTGAGTCCCACCTCTGCTGCTTACTAGCTGGGTGATGGGGCAATTTCCGAGCCTCAGTTTATTCTTCTGTAAAATGGGACTGGATCCTTATTGGATTGGAGTGAGGATTATAAAGTTTTTGCTTAGCACTGTACCTGGCCTGTTGAAAGTGCTTAATAAATGTTCATTGTCATCTTTTGAGTCCAGTAGGTTCAGTTAGATGCTGATAGAGTATCTTTTCAAGAATTTCGTGTCTTCCTGAAGGGCAGAGACACACCATGTCTTCAGATTCCACTCAAGTTTCTGAGTGTAGAGACATCTGACTTCAGCTTTTGGTAAAGTCATGCAGCTGTTTATTAGGGGTGGACACAAGCTCACGTCAGCTATAGTGCTTTGCCAACGGGGAACATTGTATTTCTGCTTTCTTTGTATAAATCCTTTATTATTATTTTTCTGAACAGTTGTTCTTCCACTATCTTAGTTTAATTGGAATAGATATAAGAAGCACAAAAGGCTATAAATAATAAAAAAATATAGAGATGATGGAATTTAAACCTAAGCTTGCTTTTCTTTCCTTGCTTAATTCAAGTTTCTCCTCACTGTGGGATGAAATGTATTATGAAAAGATTCACCAGGAGAAAAAGAATAGAGAAGGCAGACAGGAAATCGTAATAAAGCGGATTTCCTGAAGTGCTAGTGAAATGTTTCCTGCTTGTCCATGCAGGGAGTTAAATGTAAATAGTAGTTTCTTGAACTTCATCAGTGTACATAAATCTGTCTCGCAGCCTCTATTTCACATCACAGACTTACCATACGTTTCTTATTTTATTTTTATTTTTTAAGTTTTATAGGAACATGACTGAAAGAACAATAGTCTCTGTACCACTAGGGGAATGGATTCTGTCTCTGCATGTCTGATGAGGTCCCCGTTGCCTGGAGTCATGGGTGGTGTGCGTGTTATCATTAGCCCCGTAGCGGAGTGGCAGCACTTGAGGGACAGGAGTGATTTTGAGAATAGAGTCCAGCTCCTTACATTTTGCTGGGGGCTTTGGGTGTGGCTTGGACCATTGGTTTGCAAACTTTAGCATGTTTTAGAGTCACTTGGAAGGCTTGTTAAAACACAGATTGCTGAGTGTCGCCCTGAGAGTTTCTATTTTGGTTTAGTCTGGGGTGAAGCCCACTAATTTTTATTTCAAGTAAGTTTCTGGGTATTGCTGCTGCTGCTGCTGGTCAGGGAACCATAGTTTGAGAACCACTGGCTTAGGCTAACTTGGGAGACCATGGATACCCTCCACCTCCACCCCAAGAATGACTTCAACTCTATCCTGACAATTACTTAAGGAGAATGGCTCACCTGGAGATGCAGGGCCAACATTTACACCAGGAGTTAGCAAACTATGGCCCGTGGGCCAAATTCACTGCCCATTTTTGTAAATAAAGTTTTATTGAAAAACCTCATTTACATATTGTCCATGGCTGCTTCAGGCTGAGTTAGGTAGTTGGACAGAATCTGTATGTACTCTCCAGGCTGAAAGGGAGGTGCTATCTGGCCCTATTTTATCTTTGCAGAAAAATTTTGTTGACCCTTCATCTAGTAGACCAATGCTTGAATATTATTTGGGAGAAGGAAGTTTGGAGGTAATTCTATAAAGAACTGCCACACTGAGTGTTCCCAATTCGTGTATTTTTTAGGTGTGAGTGTTTTTTTGTTTTGTTTGTTTTTAGTTAAATACATATGATAATGGCAGTCATTCATGATTTCCCAACAGGCCGTTCTCCAAATTAATTTTCTTACTGGAGCCAGCAGTTTCTCAAAATTAAAAGAAATGTCATTTCGCCATCATGTAGTCTCTTTAATACATTGTTGACATGTATTCGAATTATTGGTGGAAAATGAAAAGAGCACATAATTAAAAGGTAAAAAATCATTCTCATATTAACACTGTAACTTCCAGATGAGTGATATTGAATTTCTTCCATATTTTGGTAGAAACTGCTGTAACCTTTATGAAGAGTAACTTGTCACTATTTATCAAGAACTTTTAAAATAATATTTGTATTCATCAGTCTAGTAATTCTCCTTCTAGAAATTTCAGCAAAAATTTATGTTCAAAGTTTTTCATTACAGCATTATTTATAATTGTTTTTTTTTAAAGGGAAGACATCCAAATGTCTATTAACATAAAACTGATAATATTATGAATCCACATTCCTATTTTGGAGCCATTTAAAGTCAAGCTGGATGAAGGGAAGCTAATACAATCTTCTGAAGGGAAATTGTATCAAGAGCCTTAAACATTTTCTGTGCTTACTAATTGGTAATGGTTAAACAGGTTGTGATGGAATAAGATAAAATACTATGTAGCTCTTAAAGCTGTATTTTTGAGCACTAATAATATATTGCAAATGCTTATGAATTCTTTGTTAGAAAATGTGGTTATAAATCCACATATATGGCATGATCCTACACTTTTTTTGTTTGTTTGTTTTTGTGGTTTTTTTGTTTTGCTTTTTGTTTTTTGAGACAGGGTCTCACTCTGTCGCCCGGGTTAGAGTACAGTGGTGTCATCATAGCTCACTGGAACCTCAAACTCCTGAACTCAAGCGATCCTCCTGCATCAGCCTCCCAAGTAGCTGGGACTACAGGCACGCACCACCACATCTGGCTAAATTTTTCTGTTTTTTGTAGAGACAGGGTCTCGATCTTGTTGAGGCTGTTCTCGAACTCCTGGCCTCGAGCAATCCTCCTGCCTCCCAAAGTGAATGATTCTGTATGTTTCATGGGTACCTAATGCAACTCCTTATTCCACTCAAACCTGTTCATCACCAGCTAAGCACAAACAATTAGAACCATTTTTGACTCCTCCCTTACATTCGGTATCTTCCTCCAACATATTGGGAACTGAATCAGTTCCAGGTTTAAATTACATCTCCTCCCTGTCCCTTCCTGCCCTTCTTCCCAGCCACTTCCTTAGTCTAGGCCACTTCAGGTCTTGTAGGATCAGCTCTACTGGCTTCCTCCCATTCCCTGCCTCTACATGTGACCCACTGCACAGCTGCAAAAGTAACCTCAAAATTTAAACCACACCTTCCACCTCTATGACTAAAATCCCTTCAGTGCATTCCCCTGTGCAGAGCATAAAATGCAAGCTCCTTACGGTGGCCTGCGAGGCACAAATTTGTCTAGCCCCTGCTTTGCTTTTTTTTTTTAACCTCAACCTGTGCCACCCTTTGGTGGAGCTTCATGCGATTTCTCTAGCGTGCCAACCTCTTTTCTACTTCTGAACCTTTTGCACATGCTGTTCCCTCTGCCTGGAATACTCCTTCCTCCACACTTTGCAGAACTAACTAGCTTCTTATTCTCCTTTAGTTCTCATCTTAACAATTGCTCCTGCCTGGAGGCCATCTCCCTGTTCATCCTTCCTAACAGGGGCATGTCACTTCCCCCTTGGGGCTCTGTATTTCCTTGTTGTATCCTCAGGGCTCACAGAGTGTTCGGCTGTAGGCACTTAATAAATATTTGTTGAATGAATGAATGAACCTCCCCATTTGCATAAGTGTATTATAAGTATATGTGTATGTATGCATACACATGGTATCCAGTGCCAGAATGTTAATTTATTGCAAATGAAGTTACAGGTGATTTTAAGTTTGTTGTACTTTTGTGCATTTTTCAAATCTTGTAATTAATTTATATTCCTTTTTTATTGTGGTAAAATATACATAACATAAAAATTTATAATTTTAACTGTTTTTAAGTGTGCAGTTCTATGGCATTATGTACATTCACGTTGTTGTGTAACCATCACCAACATCTATCTCCAGAACTTTTTCGTCATCCCCAACTGAAACTCTGTACCCATTAAACAGTAACTCCCCAATAATTTATGAATGTTAGGAAGAATGTTAGGAAAAATATATTAGAAAGAAACAAATAGCAAACATCTTTTTTCAGACAAATCTCACTTAAATGAATTTTGGATTGTAAGTTTGAGTGACTATAAAACAAGTTAATTTGTTTTTCAATTTATAGTTTTGTGTTTTAAAATAATCCTATTCTTTATAAATCTAAAGTGCTGAACTGACAGACATTTTTGCTGTAATAGCTCCACTGCAGTACAAACCTTTTGTGTTGCCTTAATAAATGGACCTTTCCTGCAACTGTAATCATTCCTTGAAAAAACTGTGTGCTAAAGCAGAATTACCTGAAAATATGATTAGTTTAAATATCCTTACACAGGTTCTCCTCAGCATGGAAAATTTGAAATGTATCAAAGTGTCAGTTCTCCTTGTAATGAAACACCATTCTTTGACCTTCTAGATGTGGATGTAGATGTGGAGTACATACAATACGTGAAGGGAACTGCATTTTACCCTCTTGGTCACAAATGGGTGTATTAAGAGGACTCAAAGTGTTCTGTTGGGAAACGTGGTTTCTTGACCAGGAAGATTATTTCTATTGACTAATATTCCTTTTAGGATGTACATCCTAGGAGATAGAGATCAGTCCAAGCAGAGTCCCCTCATAATCCACCACCTTAAAAATGATGCTTCTGGTAGAGTTGGCAGAAAACTATCTAGCACATGAGAGGAAAAGTTAGAGAAACTACACAACTCAATTATATTAGGGGATCATCTCATTAAATAGTGACAAGCAAAATTCACAGCATAAATAAGTGATAAAGGAATCCTTTCTAGAATATATAAAAAACATATTTTTATCAAGAATAATAAGATAGTCCATTAGGAAAGTGCACAAAGAATATGAACAGGCAAGTCACAGAAAAGGAAACACAAAAGACAATTTTTAAAACATGATAGAACGCTTAATCTCACTAGTAATCAGTAATTGTGAATTAATATAACACCAACATACCGTTTAATCTTTATTAGATTGGGAAGCATTTACAAAGCTGGACTGTGCAGAAAAGAGTTAACGGCAGCTAGTTTGAAGGCTAAGTTGGCAGTTGGCTGGCATCTGGGAACTTGGGTTTCGGGGCATTTCTTATATTCCTGGAACTGAGAAGAGTGGCTCACTGTGTCTAAACTATCTGTCCAAATGCTGTTGTTTACGCTTTTTTTCTGAGAGTCTGGAGTTTTGTTTTGTGCTGGGCAGAGGCTACTTTCGCAACCAACTCTCAGTAAAAACTCTGGGCCCTGAATGTGTAAAGGAGCTTCTCTGGTGGGCAGCTTTTCACATGTTCCTCTGGGATGTAAGTGTGACTTGGGTAACGTCATTGGGAGAGGACCTGGAAACTTGCACCTGATTTCCTCTGGACTTTGCCCCATGAGCCTTTTCCCTTTACTGGTTTTGCTTTCTATCCTTTTGCTGTAATAAATTGCAGCCATGAGTACAACTATTTACTGATTCTTCTGAATCTTCCTGGTGATCCATCCAATCTGGGAGTCATCTTGGGGACCCACAATACAGTGACAATAGCAAATGTTGGCCTAAGTGTGGGGAAACAGGACCTCCAAAACTGTGGAAAGGTAAATTGGCACCACAGTCTTGGAGATGAATTCAGTAATATCAAGATAAGTTGAAGATGTCTGTGTCCATTTCCAGCTGTGGATCGTCTAGAGGAAAAAAAACCTCACACATTTGTATAATAAAAAAAAATTAATAAAAAGGCATTACAGTGACATTTGCAGAAGCATTGTTTATATTGGAAATAGCTTAATTTTCTATAAAGGAGGAATACGTTTTGGTATATTTTTTAAATTGAATGTTGTACAACATTTAAAATAACAAAAATTGCATCAATCAAACATGGTTAAAATTCTACACAATAATGAGTGAAAAAAGCACAGATACATTACTGTAGATTTAACAGAATTCCACATATATAAAGATACAAAAATATAAAACAATGGCAAATCCAGATAGAATCTAAGCCCCATTTTCTCTCATCAAATTATAAAATTGTCTTACAGTAAGCTCTGAACCCTTTTCTTGGTAAAAATTCCACATACAGTCATGCATCACTTAACGACAGGGATATGTTCTGAGAAATGTGGCCTTAGGCAATTTTGTCATTGTGTGAACATCATAGATATGTACTTGCGCAAACTTAGATGGTACACCCTGTTATGCACCTAGGCTATATGTTAGAACCTATTGCTCCTAGGCTATAAACCTGTATAGCATGTGACTGTCCTGAATACTGTAGGCAACACACTGGTAAGTATTTGTGTATCTAAACATACCTAAACGTAGAAAAGGTACAGTAAAAATACAGTATTATGATTTTATGGGACCACTGTTGTATATGTGGTCCATCATTTACTGATAGATTATGCTGTGCGTGACTGTATTCCTGACCTATGTTTCCTTTTCCATTTACAAAACAAATCTTGAATTTCAAAGAAAGTGAAGATGCTGTGACACACTATCTTGCAATTTATTATTTCATTGGCTCACTGCCCTTGACAATTAGGATAAGATTTAGAGACATGTCCCCTGAATAATTGGCAATTAATGTGAGATTAGATGCCAAAAAATACAGTATTCTTAATGGAACGTGAAGGCTGAGGCTTTTTACTTCCAAATGTCACGGAACACAGAGTAAATGTTAACCGGCGGCATAGTTAACCCTGCCCTTTTGCACATCCGCGGTAGAGAGGAGTTTTAGTTTGGTGATCGTAAACCCTAGCTAACTTGGGTAGTTTGAACATAGAGCTCAAGTGTAAACCAGTAGCTTACACTTAAGAATGCCTTCCAATCTATATTCCCCTGATTTATCTTGATAGTTACCGCATATGATTCATAAGGATGTATGAATCTACATTGTATATGGGATAAAGAGATGTTGTATCCTGAATCTCCTTTGGAATTTTGCTTTTGACTCAGGCAGTACCTTTGGCTGAATTGATAGCTGTCAGTGTCTTTTTAATGTCAAGAACTGTTGTCTCTTAAGAGGAATATAAAATCCTAGTTTGTAGGCAATGGGAATTTTGCTGGTGAACATTGTTCTTTTTAATCGAATTCTAGAGTGCCTTATACTTCAAGCTAGAGTTAGCAGGCATGACTATCCAATATCAGTGATTTACCAGTTGATTTTGTTTTCTGAACTTCAGCACCTGCACAGTGCCTGGAATATATTAAACACACACTAAATGTTTGTTAACAAGTTTACATATGCCCACACCATTTTAGCACAAATAGACTTTTATTCACTTCCAGAAACACTAGAAATATCCTTTAATTCAAATCTCCTTAGGCTGTATTTTGTTTCTGGCTATTTCTAAGCCAATAGGATAGATTTTATGTTTATATGCATTTTTTTAAAAGAGTAACAGTTCACGTTTGGATTGATTTTACATCTTTCCCTACTTACTTCAACAATTGTCCATTCATCATAATTATTATAATTTCCATCTTTCATTGAGTGATTTCTTTTTGTTAAGCACTGTCCAAATGTATCATCCCATTAAATCTCAAAACAATCTTGTGACAGGGCTACTATTGTATCAGTGTTCTATTTTTACAGATGAGAAAAGTAAGGTTCAGAGATTAAGCCCTTTGCTCAGGCTTACTAGCTATGAAACAGTGGGGCCAGGATTCAGGCCTAGACCTGTCTTAACTGCCAATATTTACTTTTTCTTTCAGTTCAGCTTTCTAATGGGAAATAGAGAACTAAGCATCTAGACAGTGCCTAGTACATAGTCCTCATTCAATCATTATGTGTATTTTAAACTTTTGAAATTGATTTTTATTGTACTGCAATTTACATATAATAAAACACACTCATGTATACAGTTCTGTGAGTTTTGACAAATACATAAACCCACGTGGTTACTACTGCAATCAAGAAATACTGTATTAGTATCTCCTCCCAAAAGTTCCCTTGTGTTCCTCCTTTTTAAAAACTTATTTTCAAAATATTACATACTCACGGGATGTTGTAAAAAATAGTATAAAGGCATGAAACCATAAGAATTCTCGAAGAAAACGTTGGAAAAACTCTCATGGACATTGGCCTAGGCAAAGAATTTATGAAGAAGACCCCCAAAGCAATCACAGCAGCAACCAAAATAAATACGTCGGACCTGATCAAATTAAAAAGCTTATGCACAGCCAAGGAAACTATCACTAGAGTGAACAGACAACCTACAGAATGGGAGAAAATATTTGCATGCTACACCTCTGATAAAGGGCTGATAACCAGAATCTATACAGAACTTAGGAAAATCAACAAGAAAAAATCAAACAACCCTGTTAAAAAATGGGCAAAGGACATGAACAGAAACTTTTCCAAAGAAGACAGAAAAATGGCCAGCAAACATGTAAAAAAATTGCTCAACTTCTCTAATCATCAGGGAAATGCAAATCAAAACCACAATGACATATCACTTAACTCCAGTGAGATTGGCTCATATCAAAAAATCCCCAAACAACAAATGTTGGCGGGGATGTGGACAGATAGGAACACTCATACACTGCTGGTGGGACTGCAAATTAGTACAACCTCTATGGAAAGTAATATGGAGATACCTCAAAGAATTAAAGGTAGAATTACCATTTGACCCAGCAATCCCACTATTGGGTATTTACCCAAAGGAAAAAAAGACATTTTATAATAAAGACATCTGCTCACGAATGTTCATAGCAGCACAATTCACAATTGCAAAGATGTGGAAACAAGCCAGGTGCCCATCAATACACGAGTGGATTAATAAAATGTGGTATATGTATACCATGGAGTATTACTCAGCAATAAGGAACAATAGTGAATTAACACATCTGGTATTATTCTGGTCGGAGCTAGAACCCATTCTTCGAAGCGAAGTGTCACAGGATTGGAAAAACAAGCACCACTGGTACTCACCATCAAACTGGTACTAACTGATCAACACTTACATCACACAGGGCAATAACATTCATCTGAGGGCGGGCGGGCGGGAGGGGGGTGGAGGGGATGGGAAAAACTCTCACTGAATGGATGCGGGGAGCACAGTTTGGGGGATGACCACGATTGTAGCTCTGACACGGGCAGTGCATGGGCAATATATATAGCCAAAGTGTTGTACCCCCATAATATTCTGAAATAAAAAAAAAAAAAAAGCAACCTGATAGAAATTATCTTTATTTTTTAATTTTTTTTAGAGACAGGGTCTCACTGTGTTGTCTAAACTGGAGTGCAGCAGTGCAATCATAGCTCACTTGCAACCTTGGACTCCTGGGCTCAAGTGATCCTCCTGCCTCAGCCTCCCAAGTACCTGGGACTATAGGCGTGCACCACCATGCCAGGCTAATTTTTTTATTTTTTGTAGAGATGGGGTCTTGCTATTGTTGCCCAGGCTGGTTTCAAACTCCTGGCCTCAAGTGATTCTTCTGCCTCGGCCTCCCAAAGTGCTAGGATTTCAGGCGTGAGCCACCGTGCCTGGCTGAAATTGTCTTTTGAGGAAAAAATACCAGGCTCACCGGTATCCCTCCCAAACTCTTTGATTTTTGCAAGCAAAATTTTTAGTTCACTATTAATACTGACACAACAGCACAGTATAGTGGCATTCACTTTGCAAATATGATTAGGTAGTCTGTTTTATTAGTGATAAATATGGTCAGCCGCAGGTCCTACTGTGATCTTCAGGCAGAACTAGAGCCAGGTTGATTTTTCCAAAGCCAATAGCTGTATACTGTCTATTAAAAGTGCTTTTGTAGAAATGGGGATTGGAGAAAACTAGGACCAGAAGAAAGGAAAGTAAAAGAGTACCTGGAATATGAAGTTTTCCTTCAATGATTATATGACATTATTTTAACATGAGCTTTTTGTATCTAGAAATACATACCACTTAAAATTTAGTGAAGCCAAGGAAGTGCAACACCTGTTAACTGCCAATCTTAGGTGACTAACCTGGTAGGTCACACATCACTGGAGATGCTAAAGGCGGTGGGCTAATGTACAAGGATGTAGCAGCATCTTTGAATTCAGAAGAGAAATGCATTGAATAATAGGGCACTGGTGATTCTGAGTCTATCTGTGATCATATTAAGTGTGGCCTTTGACCTACCTTAGCTACAAATTTGACCCAGATTATTTTTTAGCTTTTGTTTCTATGAATTCCAAGATTTATTAGGTATATCACATTTAGATATGCTTTTGGTTCTTATTATTGCCTTGGTTATCTGGTTGGTTGGTTTGTTTTTAAGTTCTTAAAAACTGTATAGTATACCAGAAGTGTCTGTACTCCATTGTTTTTCATTATTTTAAAGTCCTTATTAATTTTTCCCTTACTTAGAAAAAAATTTTTTTATAATTTATTTGCACCAGTGACTCAGTTATTCAATAAATATTTGTAGAATACCTATTAGGTGCTTTACTCGTAATAAATCAGGATAAGGTGAGAATACATGTAATTATAATACAAGAAAAAAAAATAGTATAAAGGCCCTGCATACCCTTTACCCAGTTTCCCCCAATGGCTACATTCATACGCTCTGTAGATCTTATTCCCTCATGCCCCTTTGCAGTTAGTCTTTGCCTATCCTCAGCTCCAGGTAACCACTGAAGTGCTTTCTGTCACTATAAGTTAGTTTAGCCTATTCTAAAACTTTATATGTAAATGGAATCGTGCAATATTTTCTCTTTTGTGTCTGGCTTCTTTTGTTCAACATTACATGTTTGGATTCATTAATGTTAATGCGCGTGTTAGTAGTTTGTTCCTTTTAATTGCTGTGTAGCACCCCATTGTTTGAATATACCTCAGTTTGCTCATCTGTTCATCTTATGATGGACGTTTGGGTTGTTACCAGTTTTTGGCTATTTAGGAATAAAGTTATTGTGAAAATTTATGTGCAAGGTTTTTTGTGGACTTGTTTCCATTCCCCTCACATAAATACAAGTGGAATTGTCGGATCACTTGGCTAGTGAAGGTATAACTTTGCAAGATACTACCAAATTGTTTTCCCAAGAGGATGAACCACTTTGTATGCTCACTAGCTGTATGTAAGAGTTCCTGTTCCTCTACAACCTTGTCAACATTTGATATTATCAGTCTTTTTTATTTTTGTCATTTTAGGAGGTATGTAGTGGGATCTCATTGTGATTTTAATTTGCATTTCTGTGATGACTAATGATGTCTAACATCTTTTCATGTGTTTAATGGCCAGTGATATATATTCCTTTGTGAACTATCTGTTCAAACCTTGTGTCCATTTTAAGGGGGGCTGAGGGGTTGGTGGGTGTTTTCATTCAATAAATAATTGATGAATGATTGAATGACCTAAGATTAACTTGAATATGTGTATTTTCTTTTTGGCCACTTGAAACCTTGGGTATAATACAACTCAACTAAAATAGTTTAAATTGGGTTTTATTAGTATATTCCAAAATGAGTAGCTATAGCAGGGAATATTATTTTGAACATGATATTAAAATAAAGAGCAGTAGTTTTCTGCCCTAGGTAGGAAATATCATCTTAACCATCACTGTCATCCTCATGATTTACTCTTTTTGACCATAGGGAAGTTATCATCTGAAGACATGAGTTTTGTGGCTCACGTGGTTACTGGATTGCTGCATTGTTTCTCTAAGGCTAAAAATGCTCTTAGCTAATTTGTATCTTATCTAAAAACTGAAAAACAGCCTCAGCCTTGTTATTTTCACCCGTCATTGAAGCATCTTTCTCCATTAAGAGTGAATGCTAGCAAGGTTGATCTACAAGCCTTCTGTTGATCCGGTATACTGTAATTTATGATTTTAAAAAATGTGTCTCTTTTCTATGACACATTTTTGTAACAACATAGTATTTTTAGCTTTTCTTTTGTTTTGTTAAGTGTGGAGAATTGCAAAGAAATAAACACATGGATTCAGTCAGATAACTGTGGCTTAAATAACAACAACAATAATTTTAAAAAGCAATATGTATCTAGTGTTTGCAAAGCAACACAGGATGGGAGGGGTGTGTGTGTGTGTGTGTGTGTGTCTGTCTGTCTGTCTGTCTATATAAAGAAGAGTGAAATCTCCTCCTCTGTTTTGCCACTTCAATTCCATTTCCCTAAAGGAAATTTCTGTTACACTTTCTTATGCTTCCCTCTATTAATACACAATCTCTCCTTTTCTAAATTCTTTTTTACATAAAAGGAATCAGACATTATGCACGATTCCACATATTTTCCCTCTGTATCAACCCATGAAGATCTAGTGTATGCGGAGTAGTTATTATATGGGTGAACTATGCTTAATCCCTTTTGGTTGTTTCCAGGTTTTTGGTTTTGTTCTTATTTATTTACTGTTATAAAAATGCTATAATAAACAATCTTGGAGATTCTAGCAGACTTTTGCAAATATATCTATAGGGTAAATTCCTACCAGTTGAATCCCTTGTCAAAGAACATTTTATAATTTGACAGTTATTGCTGGATTGTCTTTATTAAGGTTTCAGCCATTCACTCTTGCAGTAATAGTTTCTACGTGTGCCTATGGCACATATTTTAAACATAATAACTTAGTTTAAATTCTTTGTTATTTTGGCCTTCTAGTATTATGTGCGATAGGACCCCCAAATTAATGCTATTTCAATGCTGTTTTATCTTTATTATTAATATTAATATATTCTTTTTGCCTTTACCCCTGCAGAGGAAAATCGAAAGTACAGAAGCACATGCTCCTAATGGCTGAGGGTAGCTGACTAGAATTGTCTTGTGTGGCTTTCTCACACACAGCTCTCAGCTGCTTAGTCTCTAGGAGGCCCTGTTGTTGATATATTTTGTCTATTTTATATATTTCCTGCAGGAGGAAGGCTGAACAAGGACCTGCGACATTTTCTCAATCAGCGGTTCCAGAAAGGGTCTCCTGATCATGAGCTCCAGCAGACCATAAGGGATAACCTTTACCGCCATGCTGTGCCTTGTAAGTAACTAGTCTTTGGCGTGTCACTGCTGGGTGTGTGTACGAAAAGTCAAGGGGAGAAAGAAGAGCTCAGTGCTGGGTCTGGAACACTTGGCAGCTTGCCCACTGAGAAACTCGATAAGTCAAGCGAATCATAATTGACAATGGGACAAACAGCACGGTGTCATGGTGTGTCTGGGTTTCAGTCCCAGCTCTGTCACTTACTGGTTTGTAATGCCGGGCCAATTATCGACCCTTTGTAAGGTCCGTTTTTGACATTAGTGGAAAGGAAGTGTCGGTAAGACGAGCGTCATGGAACTGCTATGAGGAGTAGATGGGACGAGGTGCTCGAGGCGTTTTGTGAAGTGTTGGCATGGTGTAAGTCTCCGTAAATGTTAACTGTCGTCATTACTAATGGGTGGACTAGGCCAGGGGCCTTTAGGCTGACCTCTGTGGAGACCAGTGGGTCCCTAATGGCCCCTCAGTGACGGGAATGCCTCAGGGCTCTCCCTGCCTTGCCATGCTTCTCCACCTTTTGGCCAACTTTATCAGATTCATAAATCAGGATTTCATATATGATTTTGTTTAAGGAAATGTTTTCTACAGATTAAAAAACCCAAATCCCCCAAACCACTGGATTAGACTAAATCCTAGAAAGCAAGACACAGAACATAGGAATTCTGAAAGGAGAGTTTTTGTGTCAAGGGAGGGCAGGCAGTTGATCGGTCTCTCTGTCTACAGGTAGATAAATTGGTAGCTCAATTGTAGAGAAGTATCATTGTGTCCTGCCACACTGTGTTCCTACACAGCAAATCATAAGGAATGAATCCTGGGAGGATGTGTGGTGGTTTAGTTTCTTTCAAAACATGAGGAAAGAATGATTCTGGTTTTATTACTTGGAATTTTTCTTTTTCTCTTCTATTACCTGGTCTTTCAAAGATTGAAATTTTTTTTTTTTAAGAAATACCATTTTTAACCAGCAAAAGAAAGGAGCAATAATTTAATGTTCAGGGTACCCTGCTTATTGCTTTGATTTGTTTGCAATAAATGGTTTTCTTTAAAAAAAAAAAAAAAAATCTTGCAAGTGATACACTAGAGTGCTGATGTTTCCAGATACTATTTTGAAAATAGTAAGTGGAACTAATCTCATGAGTTAGACTGTAAGTCTAGAGTCTAGCCTGTGACCTGGAGAGAAGAGATTCTAGAACAGCCCGCATTCCTCTACTTAATCATTAATAAAACTGAGAGGAGAAGAGATTTCCTACAAGTAACTTGGGACGGAGCCCCAAGGTTGCCTTTGCCCCCAGAGTGGCAGACTGCCTTTGGCAGAGAAAAGATCATGATCCTGTGTTGGTGTGAATTTGTGGCCCTTGGTTCTTTTAGTCTTTCAGTATTGGAGTTGAAAACTGTAATCCTAATAATATCCTCATAATAATTCCTTATATTTTGGACTAATAGTAATTCCTGATGCAAATCACATGGATGGGGCAGGGGTTATCATCCTATTTTTATAGATCAAGAAACTGAGACACTAAGGTAAGCCAATAAAGTCCAGGCTAAAGGTGACCAAGGTGTCAAGTCTCCTGAGTCCACCATTTCCCTGCCTCTGCCACAGTGTCAAGTTTTATTCTTACAGTAACTGGTGAAGTTGGGGGTCTTTAACACCCATTTTACAGGTGAGGAAATGACATCACAGGGAGATTAAGTAACCAATAAATGGTAGATCTGGGTCTTTTTAACTCTTAAGCCATCTGGGGCTGTTTCTGTAGCCGCCCCGTAGCTGCCTCTGAAGTTATAGTACAGCAGGTTGAATGCACTTTTGCAGAATTCAGTAATTGCAGAATCATGATTGTTCTCTGTGTAATTTTACCCTACTTAGATTCCAATTTAAGAAATGGGGATGAAGCAAATGAGCACACCATTTCTTGACGCATCTGTGGCGTTACCATGGTTACATTTTTGGCATGCTCGCCCATTTATTTTTTCCACTGATTTATTGGACCTGACTGTGAGCTAAATGGCTTGATTTTGAGCTTACTACTATGTAGGAATTGGGGCAAAAATGACTTCGGTCTTTTAAAAATAGTGGAAAAATCATGTTTGTCTTTGCTTGTATAAAGCCCTTGGTGTTGATGTTTTATTTCTATGAAACCAGTAAATCAGGAATTTGGAAAGCAGAAGTGGTGTTCCTACTGAAAAAGAAAACAGGTAATAATTCATTTTATATTTCCTTCATAAAATGGGAAGGAAATTCAGAAGAGGTCTGTTTCCATTCTGGTGTAGTGTGTGTGCCTTTGAACATGAGTAGATCAGGGCTGACTTGGGATTCTGTTATAGGCTTGGGTTACTCAGGGCGCATTTGTATTTGTTTTGATTCTCTGGCCCGTGTGCCTGCTGCAGGACAGCTCTCTACAAACCCGCTGTGCTCATGGATTAGGAAGCCCTGGATTTGGAGAATGGATCCCTCTTGATTAGGTTGTAACTGTGCCCCCGGAAAACAAGCTCATGCAATCAGTATATTCCAGAACTTCCTGCCACTGATATTTCAGTGATGTCAGTATTTTGAGAAGGAATGACCTCATGAACAGGTGCTTGCAGTGCGGGTAGACTTCTTTTTCTATAAATTTTAGGAGGCTTGTGGGTTATTAGAAATGAGATAAAGCTCCTTCATTCTCAAGTTATTTCTAGTGTCGTCATAATGTAGTAGAGCCATATATGCCTCTTTACCACTTAGGGTTCAGTTTCATCCTGACTTTTTGGCAAAGATAATGCAGGTAATAGCACCCCTGTTTTACTGGTAAGAAGATGAAGCAACAAAATTTAACTTCCTCAAAATCATACCACTTCTAAATGCCACATTACTCACTTCTCATCCACTGCTATTTTTATTGTTTTTATTTGTAACAGCATTATTGAGATACAATTCACACACCATGTGGTTCACCCATTGAAAGTGCTCATCCAGAGCTATTTTTGTTATACTTATTATTATTCTCCACTCCCCTTTTATTTTCCCTTTATTCCAGAACTCTTATTATTTCTACAGTAGGAAGAAAGGTCATCTTAGCTGAAATGTAAATATATTTACCATTGAAAATCACCACCAAAAAAAAAAAAAATGATGAGAGAAAAGAGACCAGATGCAGAATGAGTCAGAAGTCCTGGCGTGAAGTCTGAGGGCTGCCAGGTAGGTATATGGCCTGGTGCGAGTCACATAAGCTCTCTGAGTCTCACTCTCTCTTTAGTAAAATGGAAATAGTCGTACCAGCTCAAGCACTGTCTCACCAGGTACACATAGCAACCCTTTGAGATGGGTCCCCTTAGAGGAGACAGAGGCTCAGAGCAGTGAATAGCTTGCCTAAGGTCACACAGCAAGTAGCATGGTCAGGGTTAGACCAGGTTGTTTAATTCCCAACTTGGGTGTAATTAATAATAGCCTGATTTAGAGTAATGTAGAAAGAGACCATTGGGAGTAAAACAAGAAAGAAAAAATGTTTCTCATTGCTGAACTTACAGTTTTAGCTACTTAAAATGATGAGATCTTATGTCTTGGGGGTAGGGGCAGTGTAAGGCACAATACCTTAAAAATAAGTATATTCTCTCTGATTTTCAAGAAATTCACTGGTATGTACAATAGAATTTTCATAGTTACTTAATGATTATTCAGATTTTTAAAAATCATTGCATGATTTTCTTAGGATGTCTAGGTTTATCTTATTTCCCATTAGATCATTTCTTTATGTGCATGAGGAAAACCACCTGTAAATAAATGGATTTGAAATGCATGTAAACGTGCTCACTTCTCTCATTCCTCAGACCTATCTAGAGAATATTCCTGTCTCCTTCACCTCCAATTTTGTTCACGTTCTCAACCCATTCCTGCTCTGTGTTTCAGCCCTGCAAACCTCATCCCATCTTCCAGACACATCTTGCGTCTTCTTGTACCTAGGTACATATTATTTCCTCCTATTTCCCTACCTTTCTACCTGACCACTTTGGAGTTTTCTTTTAAGTTTTAGCCAGATGCTGCTTCCTCCGTGAAGTCCTCCGTGGCCACCATAGATTGGGCCTGGTGCCCTCCTCCCCGCTCCCCAGTCCACCCTCTGTGACCTCGTGCAAGCACATTTCTGTTCCTGAATGTGGTGCCTGCTGTGCGTCTGCCTTGTCCCATTAGAATCTACTTCAGTGACCAGCCTGTGCCTAGCTTAGTGCCTGGACTACAGTATAATATTTGTTGAATGAACGAACAAATGAAGAAATGGAAAAAATGTCCTTCATTTTTCTTGTTTTATTTTTTTCTTGGTTACTTAGTATTTGAGAGAAGCAGTAGAGCTGCTTTTGCCATGAGGTTTTCGGAATAAAAGGCAGTTCAGAGGCTTGAGCCCCAAGAAAGGTCACAGATGGCTGATAAGGACTTCACTAGTTTCTTGGCTGGTAATCCAAGCACAGAAGAAAAGTGTCAAAGTTCCTGTGAGCTTGGGGCTGGAGTGCCCACTTACACCTCCTCCTAATTGCGGTCTAGATATCCCTGTACCTCCTGCATTGATAGCCTTCCTGTTTTATGACTTCTTGTCCTAGCTGATGTGACAACATCTGAGATTCTTGCTTTGGAATGGCCGCTTTTCCCATGAAGATAAATGTGTTACCTGACAGGGCTTGTCATTTACTATACGGCTGCTGTCAAAACGAGATACGACTCAGCCGGTAGTGCTGGTTCTCTGAGTGATGAACAGTGGCCTTCCCGTTCCTTCTCACTTCTTCGGGCTCAACTCTCAGGAACTCATCTTTCTTTTCCAGCAAAGGTCATCTGAAAGAGGAAAGGATAAGTCGGTTTAGTTCTGTAGCTTAACACTTTGTTGATCAAGGCTCTTCCTGATACTGAGACTATTATTGTAACCGGCATAAGAGGTATTGATCATTGACTTAAAGGAGTTTACAGAGAGATTAAAAGTATTTGATCTATAAGACATTTTAGATTGGATGTAGTAAACATAGGTGATACTGGTCTTTCTTGATACGGTTGCCATATTCAAACAGCCCTTTTAGCATCTGCTGACATTTGGCATTGTTTATTATTTTGAATGGGGTCATGAATTACTGTTGGCCCTATTTGAACCTATTATTTTCTCTTAGGCACAGTTGTTTCCAGTACAACTTGCCTAGAATCACCCCATTCTGCCATGGTCTTTAACAGTTAGAGCTGAAGACATGAACCAGCAAGAGGCCAGCATAAAGACCTAGATGTTGGAACATGGCTTGTCTCCTGGAATGTGCATCCCTGTGTTCAGGTTGTGTTTGATACTAGTGGAATGCTTCTGGTTGTAATTCATGAACTACAGAGTTCTGCAAGCGTCCATAGGACTGATCAGATAAAGGTCACTGGAAACTTTCCCACTATTGTTATTGCCCTTGTTCTCTAACCGAAGTAAGTGCTGTCTGAAATTGAAAGGATCGCTTTAGCCTTTACAAAGCCTAGCCTGTGACAAAACTGTGACTGGGAACAATACTAATAGCTCTCCGGTTTTTGGACACCTACTGTGTACCAGGTACTCTGCCATGATCTATTATATATCTGTATCTCTATCTGTCCACCTGCCTACCTACCCATCATGTCATCTCTAACTTTGGCTTCATCTAGGGCACACAGATGCTTAAGGATCTGAACTCAAGCCCATTCGACTCTTAAACCCTGCCTCTTTTCTATTTAATCACAGATGTTTCTTGCCTATAATGCAGTCAGTATTTATCTTCATCAGTTCTCAACTCTTTCTCTTTCCTTCCCTTCTACCCATCATTTTCCCATGTGCCCCTGGCTAGTCTATGGTCTGGGGACCCCTACCACCCAATGATCTGTCCCCTTACTGGTTACATCTAGCCTTTCCTTCCTTTTCCATCAAAACTTACTTGCTGTGCGTTGGTTGGCTATTGGGCTTCCTTTAAGAAGCCAAGAATTAGAATAAAGAAGTGAATTGTTGATACTGTGGTGTAGGGTTCCCCACCCTACATAATTTGTATATTTAAACAAGTGACTTTAAATGTGGTACTGCTAAAAACACCCTATGTAATGGGATGTTCTGACAAAGGAGAGTCATGGGTAGCAGTGAATTCTTATGCTTTTCAATTGTTTTTTATGATGCTTTTTATAATATTTAGCACAGTGCTATATATGTAGAAAACACTTCAAACACAAGATTGCCTGTGTCAAGGGCATTTTCCCCTCTGCTGTATCCCTTCTCATACGCAATTTCTATTTCACCATGTGTGAGGTGAAATATGATTTGTGTTTCACAAAGTAATGTAATAATCTAAGCAAGTTTTGTGCCAAATTAAAAAATCATTAGGAAAAAATACTTTTTGTTTAGATGCAGTTTGAAGCGAGAGTCTGGGATCAGATAACTATAAACAAATTTTCATCCATGTGACTATCTGGTGGGGCATTGAAAGGTTGTGAAGGAAGCAGGAAGGTTCTTTGTTATTCTGGACCCTGTCGTTCGTTAAAGAACTTTTAGCATTCCTGGAGCTCACCTGATAAATGCCAGTGGCACATCCCATATTTGTGACAACCTAGAACAAACCACCACTGCACATTTCTAAAGTGTCCCTTCAGGAGCTTTGAAGGAATCTCTGTTTACTTCTTGCCAGGGAGAAGTAAGTTTTCTGATCAGTGAGTTTATGAGAAGGACCTGGATATTCCTAATTCTGATAATTTCTCTTCTCCTTGGAACTCTGCCTGCTCCCAGGGAAGCATGCATTCACTGTCCCTCCACTCAGGAAACTTTATTTGGGCAGGTCTTACTGGGAAGACTGCGGTTGTGAGATCTGCCCAGGAATGGGTTGGTGAGTTTAATTTTGGGGCGATTTATTTACAAGACCATTGTTAACAAATATCTAAAGCTTTTTCCTCCAAGGTAGCTTTTATCAATAATAAAACTGACATTTTGATCGGTGGAGTATTATGCCATTTGTTACAAGACATTGTTTATTCCACTCCTTGTCGGTGAATTCTGTTGATACTTTATCTTATTTACCTTTTTATGTCTTTTTCCCCATCTTATGTATTTTATCAGTCCTTCTCCTCAGTGGTTATCTAGACTGATTTTTTTTTAAGCTTTGAGATCTACTCTGAGGTTCTAAATTCTGCGCTAGACGGGCAGCTGTCGTTTATCACTCTGCCAACAGAGAGCCCAAGCATTTACAAGTATTATTTGGTTAGTTGTACCATGATGCTAGTGGTAGGTGTTACTGCCATTACATGTGAGGTAAAGGGGGAACAGAAAGGCTGACTAACTCACCTGAAATCATGTTTTAAAACTTAAAAATTAATAATAATAGAAAAACCAAGTTTTGTTTTGTATCCCCAATGTATCAGGAACTCTATTAAACACCTTACTTACATTATTTCCTTTAATCCTCTTAATCTTTTGAATTGTAAGCTGTTATAATATCCATTTTCCAGTGAAGAAAATGAGACTTAGACTCAAGTTCATGTACTTACAGAGTTGGGTTGATTCTAATCTGGTAGATCCCCAGCTCACTATCTTAAACCACTGCATTTTTATGGCCATTTATACTATTAGTTAACTTACTTTAGCAAAATGGTGTATGTAATGGAAATGGACACCATCAGAAAGGTTGTTCCATCACCCTCAGGCCACCTTTCGGAGCCCATTCAGCTCAGTACACATGCACTCACTGTCTCCCTCTGTGTGTGTGTCACAGGTGCGTGACACATTGAGTCTAGAACGTTCAGGTGTGATGGGCTTTCAGGTATGGTGGCCCTGAGAGGCCGGCAGGCTTTTCCATTTACCAGTTTCATTGGCTTTCTGGTACTCCATTTCCTTATTATCTTTATTGGTGTTTAGGAGAAATATGTGCACACCTGACTGTGAGCATGGCACTTCTTAGGTCCTCTGTTTAGATCAACCCTCCTCCTTCCTTGCTCCTTTCCCTTCCCTTTTTTTCTTCTTTTTTTGTTTTTTAGAGACAGGGTCTCACTCTGTTGAGGCTGGAGTGCAGTGGCCTGATGATAGCTCACTGCAGCCTCGAACTCCTGGGCTCAGGTGATCCTCCTGCTTCAGCCTCCCGAGTAGCTGGGACTACAGGCGTGTGCCACCACACTTGACTAATTTTTAAATTTTTTTAGAGTCCGGGTCTCTCAACATTGCCCAGGTCGGTCTCAAACCCATGGCGTCAAACAGTCCTCCTGCCTCAGATTCCCAGAGTGCCAGGATTACAGGCATGAGCCATCGCACCCAGTCCCTTTCCCTTTCTAACATGACTTTCCAAGCCCAGCATTCTTCCTTTCTCTTTTTAAGTTCCTTTTAGGTTTTGGGCCTTATTTATGTAAAGATTCTTTTTTTTTTTTTTTTTTAAACAAGCTAAGTTTAAAAAAAATGATTTTCTAACATTTGTTGAGTAACCACCTAACACTAAATGCTAGGCAAGAATATAGTGAAGATTAATAATTGGATGATTTAGCCAATAATAAACATGCTTGAAACAGCATATTCTCTGCTTATTCCCAGCATCAGCTAATTCCCCAATGTTCTTTTTCTTTGTATTTCTTATTATATGTTGTTAACCCTAATTGCTGTTATATAGTTGCTGAAGAGATGGAGTCATATTGGAGAAAAACTGGAAAAAAAAATTACAAACGTGGATGCTCATAACACTGGGCTTGATTTATATGTGTCTGTTAATAGATTCAAATAAACGTGGTTTGGCTGGTATTCTTTATTCTAAGGTTCTCAGGGGTGTAGAAAAAGGGAAAGCCATAGGAGTTTAGATTAAGTTTAATTTGAGTTGCTGTAATTTATAATCTTCTTATGAAAACATGTTAGACTAGGCCTCACCACTTAATAATAACATCTGTCATTAACTGAGTGCTTACTGTATGCACAAGGCACTGTGCTAAGTGATTTACAAGCTTTGTGTCTTTTATCCTTCTCTGAACCCAGAGGTACACAGTGTTATCATTCTTGTATTATGTATTATGAGTGTGGCATTTGAGTGTAGAGAGCTTAGATGAGTGGCTTGTCTGAGGACACAGGTTAATGATAGAACACAGATTCAAACCCAGTTCTAACCACTGCCAGAGTCTAAGCTCTTGGTTTATTTTTCTGCCTTGCAGTCACCTTAAAGACTGTTTTTTAAATTAACATATTAAATTTTAAAAAGAGTCTTCTCTTAATAACATATGGATTAGTCCTTGGCTGGGTGTAGGATACTAATATATCTATTTGGCAGCCATGTTAATTTATTTAATTGCTTTATAATTTTAGCTGACATTTTTCATCAAGATTTGTTGCAATTATAAAGCAATTTCCACAGCAATTTATGAAAGTATATGGAAGTTTTCACAGTATACTTACCATCTATTATTTATTTTAAGAAAAGATTTTACCATATTTTACTTTCCCAAGAATCATTTAAGTCAAGAGAGTGAAATACTGTGTGTGTGTATATATATATATATTTTTTTTCTTAAATCTCCTTGTATCAAATGTGTTCAATAAAAATAAGTACAAGTAAATTTTCTGGCTTCTCTAATGGAATATGTGCATTTATGCTATAGTCTAATTAAGGATACTTCATCGATTGTGTTCTGATTGGCTTACCTAAAGTCCATGGTGTGGAACTGGCTGCCCAAAATGGTTGCCTTAAATTTAAACAAGAAAACATCAGTTGTGTTATTTCTACCACAATATGAATAAAGTAGATTTTTAAAAGATTCAGTGACATATTTTCCTATTGCATTTAAAATTAACCAATGACACATCCCTATTTTTAGGAAATAAATGCTAAAATATTTAGGGGTAAAGGGCCATGGTGAATACAACTTATTCTCAAATGGCTATAAGTATAAAGCATTAAAAATGGTTAAAAATATATTATGTGTGGGAAGAGGGAGAGAGAGAGAGAACAAATGACAAGCCAGCAGGTTAAAATGTTAAGAATAGGTAAGCCTGAGTAAAGGGTATCTGATGTTATTTTTGCTATTCTTACTCTTGCAACTTTCTGTAAATTTGAAATTATTTCCATATAAAATGTTTTTAAGAATTAAAAAAGGAAAATCATCCCATACCAAGAAAAAAGAACCAACCAATTATAGTTTTGGAGGAAGGGGGCTATATGTAAATGTTATGTTCTTGGCCCCCCCCCCCTTTATTTATAGCAGTGTTTTTAGCCTAGAATTGAGATTTCATTAGTACCTTAATAAATTGTGTTCCTTAAATAATAGAGAGACTAGCTTGAAAAGTGTTGTGTATATATTAAAACAAATATCTAACACAGAATATCAAGTTTATGCTAAGTGTTTTAATTGTAGTTTCTCATTTAATACTTGTGGAAATTTTATGAAGAAAGTAACTACTACTGTTAACCTCATTTACAGATGAGGAAACTGAGGCTTGTCAAGTCAAGTGACTTGACTTACAATTATGGAATAGGCCTGAAACCCAGGTAGTCAAGGTGGATACTTAGGACTCCCACGTAGTAACCACCACATTTTCTTTGCTCAGACTGTGTATGTGTACATCTATATGTATAGCCACATATATATATACATGAATATATTTAGAAAGTAAGTTAGGAAAAGTGATTTTAAATGGATCCTAAGTATTTGCTAATGGGATTCTAGATGAATATTAAAGTATTCATTTTATTAATAATTATTATTAACATATATTGAGTACTTACCATGTGCTGGGTTTTATTTTATGATAGCATAGTATCTCATTTAACCCTCACAATGGTTCTATGATATAGATGCTTTTATTCTCCATATTCAAGGAAACTGAAGCCCAAAATTTTAAATAACTTAAGATATCACAGCTAAGGTCTGTGCTGTGCCATTCCAGAATTTCACTCTTAATCGTTGGCTCTTACTGCCTCTTACTTATGGCTCTAGAGAATATAAAGACCAAAAAAAAAAAAAATAGGGAAAAGAATAAGTAATTAAACATATTCCTTTTCTTGGGGGGAAGGGGTATCATTTTTTATTCTCTCTTCTCCAATATAATTACTTCCTAGTCTTAGGTCCCATCAAGGCCACCACATTACACAACTCCAGAGGGCACTATTCAGTTTGTAATCTATGTGAATGGTGCCTTGGTGCTGGGCAGGGCTCTGACTGCATGTCCTTGTGCAGTGGTTAAGTTCCAGTAGCAGATACTCAGCCAGATATAAAACCTGAAAGATGAGTGGAATTAAATCGCCTATTTGGGAGGTATATGTCTCAACCATGCTTTCCATGGTGAGGTAGTGCCTTACTCCATTGAGGGTAATATCCACTGGATACTTGATCAAGAGAAACCTTATCCAAGATCAAGAGAAACCTTATCCAATCTAGTTACAAGATCTCTCCATTCTTAATTCAGCTCATTAGAGGATGGAGATAGTATTAGAATTGGATCTTATTGGGTAATGACTATTATTTCTTTTTTCCATCTGTCAATCAGTTGATACATCTACTCATTTGACCCTTCTCCATTAACCCACTTCTCTGCTCATTGAACAAACATGTATTGAATGCCACTCTAAGCAGGTGGCAGTGTTGAGTGGTCAGCATTTAGAGGTAAGCTACATATATTTCTTAGTCTGGGGAGCTTACGGTGTAGTGGGGGGACAAACAAGAGGCAATTACAATAGAGTGTGGTCTGTCCCATGATAGGATGAAGCCAGGACCATATGCTGTGCAAATAGGGGCACCAAGCTCAGTCTTGAGACCAATGAATCTCTTTCACAAAAAGTGAAAGAAATACCCGAGGAGGCAAAAGAAAGCAGTGGAACCTCTTTCCTAGGGAGAATCAGCAAACATGTACCTGTGTGACCATGGGAGTGGGTCTCCACTTAACATCTCTAGGTTTATTTCCTCTTTAAAAAGGAATCTATTTATTAGGTAAGCAATAGACACATTAAACATCCTAAGCTCCCAGGCCCAGTCCCAAGATAAAGTAGTCCTGTGGGTGGGGTTTGCTCCTTTAGACCTCAGCCTCCTAAGTGTCAAGGAATGCCTCCTGCATTCCTTCAGAATTAAGTATTGAAAGACCACTTCTGTTTTTGAGACTCCAGAAATATTTAAAAACAGAAAAACAATGCTACAACAAAAGTTAGGACGTGGTTTTAATGGTTGTATTTAATTAATGCTTTTAAACACATACAGCAATATAGTATAATTGTGCTGTTCTCTAATTGTATCATGGAGAAAATGTTAACTCAAAATACACTAAGGACAGTGTAGTGTGGTAATGGTTCCAAGTTTAAATATCTTTCATTCCTTCTAGTGTATCTTTGTATCACAGATATAACTTTACTTGAAGAGAACAATAAAAATATAAATTTGAAGCCTTCATGAAGGCATGAAGAGGAGACCTGGGGCCAATGACCCCCTTGCCCCTGCTGCTCCTCAGCACCCTTGATAGGTGTGGGGTGCAATGGAATGTCTCCTTTGGACCAAGTTTGGCTGCTTTAGACCCAGCTTCAAAACTTGTTAAAGGAAGAAGCCTAAGGACAAGTCTCCGAGCACCGTCTAAGCAACCAAGATGGGCTTGCTGGCAGAACCCCAGTCTTTCACGAGGGCTCAGCCTTCTCATTGCATTTTTCCCATCATCAGAAAACTCTTTATTCTTTGGAACGTTTCTTCTGAGGTTGCCATATTTGAAGTTGGGGCTTCTGTACTCTTATGACCTGCCTGTTAAAAGTGAGGCCATTCTATTGTTGTCTTAAGTGCTTTGCTTTGAAAAGTGAGACAAAATTTGGTTGTACTGGAAATGAAATCATTTCCAAGGTCATCAAGCTGCTGACCTGTTAAGATTTATTACTTTGGCTTTCTAATCATAGCTGCAGTACATAAATGAACTTGACATTTTTCTGCTTTCCCATCTCATAGGATAAGATCATTACAAACAGGCCTTACAGGATTATTAGAGTTGCAATTTTTGTATTCTTAGTATTGGAATACACATTCCTTGTTTTCGTCTCCAAATGGTTTTACACAGTCTCAACTTATGTATTTTTTTCCCAAAGTCATTAACTATCTGTTTTGGTGGAATTTTGAAAAAAATGTTGGCTGAGTTGTAGATAAAGTGTTCTTTAAACGTGTGATATGACTTGAAAATGAGACATCATATGAAACTGTCAGGTGGACCAAAATTCTGTCTGAGTTCTGACAGTGTTGCCTGAGTGACCCTAGCTAATTCCGGGAACCTAGATGTTTTTACCCCCCAGCAGTGGATAGAAGTTTGTGGCCAATATGGGTTTGATTGAGTTTTGTGTTTGCTGCTCAATTCTAGCCCTCCCAAAGGCCAGCTGTTGAAAGGTGGGCGTTCACCCTCCTGCGTTCCTTCAGAATTAGGTACTTCATACAAGTCCATTTCGGTCAGGGACCCCGGAGGGGAGTTTTGTACCTTCTTACTTCACTGTAGGGTGGATCATTTGCAAATCAAGGAATGTTCAGGAATATAACTAAAACATAGGATATCTCTAAGGAACATGGAGTAGTATAAAAAGTAGCTTGTTGATATCATACTTGCTGTTTTGTTCTGAATTTATATTATATGCTTCAGAGTTCTGGCCTGTTGTGGCAGCTCAGCCATCTCTTTCCCTCCCTCTGTTCTCTTCTCTCTCCCTCTCCCTTCTTTCCCTCCATTTTCTTTCCCCTCTGTCTTTCTTTATTTCCTTCCACCTCAAACTGGTCCATTTCTTTCCCTTACTCCAGATTCTGGCAATAGAGCATGGTGGTTGTGAATAGTTTACTGGCGCTAAGTATATTTGGGTTCTAACAGAGACCTTTTTAAATAAAAAATTAAGGTATAAAATACAGATAGTAAGTTATATAAATCTTAAGTGCATAGTTTGATGAATTTTTACACATACACATCCATGCCTATAACCACTACACAGATCAGTATATGGAACACTGAGCATTCCAGCAGCTCCCTCATGTCTCCTCCTGTTGGATACGTCCCTTCCTTCCCCAAACATGATTCTGATGCTATCACCCTAGATTATTTTTGCCTATTCTTGAATTTCATATAAATGGAATCATAAAGTAATGTATTCTTTTGTTCTAACTTCTTTTGCTAACATTGCTGTATGAGATTCATCCACGTTTGATGTTTTTATTGCTGTGTAGTCTTTCATTATATGACTATACCATGGTCTGCTTATCCATTCTTGTGCTGATTTGAATTGTCTCCAGTTTTTAGCTACTGCTGTGAACATTTTTATACACACGGACATATGTGATCAATTCTAGGAGTAGAATTGCTGTATCACAGTGTAGACGTATGTTCAGCTGTAATAAATACTGCCGAACAGTTTCCAAAGTAGACGTATCATCAATTTGCACTCATACCTACACTGTGTAAGAGTTCCAATTGCTTCTCATCATCACAAACATTTGGTTTTGTCACTCTTTTTGATTTTTTGTCACCTTGGCGAGGATGTGCAGTGCTACCTCATTGTGATTTTAATTCGTATTTTTCTGATGTAGGATGATATGAGCACCATTTCAAATGCTTATTTGTCTATTTGGATATCCTGTTCAAGTCTTTTCTCATTTTTCTTTTTAACTGGATTTATTTTTCTTTCTGATTTATAGAAAGAACTGGGTTTTAAATTCTAACTTTGTTGCTTATTAGCTGTGCTTGCACAGATTGCCTAACCTTTTTGAACTTCATCTTTACAGGTTGTGGTGAGAATGACATGAGGACGTGTATGTTAATCCCTAGCATAATTCCGGGCACAAAGAAGGCATGGGTGAATAGTATCTACATTTTAAAAAAATTATATAAAATATTCTCTCATCAGATGAACATCCCATTAAGATATTCTAACATTTTTTATTCCTTCTCTTTCTTTGTGTGCTCTTTTTTTTATACTTGTAGTACAAAAGGAAAGACAGTGACTGCATGCATAATACACAATAGGCTAAAGCAACTGATTTTACAAAGGAACACTAGAGGTCATATCAATTTGCCTAAGAATTTTGTCTTTGCAGGTAGGATGAATGAAAACCAGAAGTGAGTTTCTGAAAAGGAGAGAATAAGATAAAACGTAGTCATAGGACCCAATTAAAGAAATCTCCCTGCCCTGGGTACTGGAGGGGAGCATGCAGGAGTGGTTACTGTGCTTTGTCGTCTATTGCCTCTCCCTACCTTGTCAGTTAGCTTCTCAGAGACTCAGTTTCCTCATTTACAAAGTAGAGATTAACAGTGCCTCCCTTAAAGCATTGTTGTGAGGCTTAGCACAGTGCTGGGACTCCTGAAAGCACTTCATACACAGGGATTGCAGTGATGGATCATGGTCATGGTGAGAGTGATGATGAAGATACCATTTCCGTTAACAGAGATGTTGCCTGCCTTCACCATTGCCAGGCCTGGTGAAAAGCTGCTTCAGGGGCAGAGGCAATAGCAGTTTTAGAGAGTGATGTGACTTGTAGCAGAAAGGGTGGAAGGTCAGAAAGGAGAAAAGAATCCTTTGCTCTGGGAGGAACCAGTATAGATGTCAGATGTCTGACAGCAAGGCACTT
The DNA here is from genome assembly GCA_023783475.1 of Daubentonia madagascariensis. Lineage (NCBI taxonomy): Eukaryota > Metazoa > Chordata > Mammalia > Primates > Daubentoniidae > Daubentonia > Daubentonia madagascariensis. Next base: position 39,687,401 of record JAKFHU010001953.1, on the reverse strand, counting down.
TTCCTGGAGGTCTGTTTGCATACTAGGCTCATGTATGTTGGAGATGACCTGGACATCTCAAACCGTATTATAGTGAGTTATGTTACTGTGATTGATATACATGTTTCTAAAATATATGGGAAAAAAATCAGAGTGGAAAACAAATCATAATGGCTTAGACAGTTATTGGAACTTGCCTTAAGAACCCATATCAGTGTTGATCAGAACAGAGTTTTAAGGGAATGTTTGGGAAAAGCAGCCTTTTCAGCTTTCAGGGCACTGAAAGGCACAGTGTTGTGGTTGTTAAGGAAACATGGGTTTTGGATGCGGACAGATAAGGGTTTGACTCACAGCCCCTCTATTCTCTGTTCTCTATTCTTTGTGATCTTGGATAAGTTACTTCCCTGAGGTCTCCTAATTTAAAAAACTGGGACAATAGTGTCATCCCCATAGACTTGTAGGGAGGATTAATTAACATAGTACATGAGAAGACCAAGAGAGGCCCTTGCACATAGTAGGTGATCAAACTGCAGAAATACATTCATGTATCTCTGATGAGTAGAAGTGCACACCCTGTGTTAATTTTAAGGATAACTGTTTAGTGGGCAGAGTTGAATGGATGTGAAGGAGGAGGGAGTGGTCTTTTAAATGTAACTACCCTGCCACACAGTAGGACTTGCTGGACCTCATCTCTGTGTTGTGGGTAAAAGTATGTTTTATTTCAGAGTTTGGTTCTGTAATTCTGCCACCCAAATGCTTGATACTTGCTAGAGCAATTGCAATTGAGACAAGTCTACCTTATAACAAATCTATCAAGTCTGAGTTGGACAATTTATAATTTACTAACCTAAGGTACACTGATGGGCACATTAAAATGCTAAGCATAATATTGTAGACTTATTTTTTCTCTCTCCCTCATTAACTCTGATCTGCTGAAAGCCCTTCAGTACTCTTTAAAAGTAGGTCAGGCACTAGAAGGGTCTGGTTGGCCTACAAGGACTGTTTTTTTCTTTTATTGCCAACTCTTAGGGCTCTCCATCACTGAGTCTTTGTCCATCTGCAGGAAGAGAGCACTTCCTACAATGGTGCATGGGCCCCCGTGAAACACAGTTGCCTTTTTACATCATACTCCCAGCAAGTGTCAGATCTCTATCTTTCTGCCCCGTTCATCTATACATTGTGGCAGATTTATTCAGGAGCTCATTTGGCTGGTATGTGAGTGTAGTGTAAAGTTCCACAGGTGAAAAGTTCTGACATGCACATGGTAAACATTATGCTGAGAGCCCAATTTGTGTTCTAAAGCCAATGAGAGTCACAGCACAAAAGACAAAGATGATACTACCATAGGTTCAACATAGGGCATACAGTTTTAAGGTTGGAGTGATGTGATACTGTAAAACAGGCCATCCTTTGTAGTGAGGTCTAGACATACAAGTTTTTTTTTTTGTGGTGACAGGGTCTTGCTTTGTCGCCCGGGCTAGAGTGCAGTGGCGTCATCATAGTTCACTGCAACCTTAAACTCCTGGGCTCAAGTGATCCTCCTGCCTCAGCCTCCCGAGTAGCTGGGACTACAGGCGTGCACCACAACATTTGGCTAATTTTTCTATTTTTTGTAGAGTTGGGGTCTCACTCTTGCTCAGGCTGGTCTTCAACTCTTGGCCTCAAGCGATCCTCTCACCTCAGCTTCCCAAGTGCTAGGATTACAGGCGTGAGCCACCACGCCTGGCCTTAGTCATACAAAATTAAAGAGTCAATTTTGACAACATCCCTTGGGCAATAAAAGTTTGAAGTTTCTGGAATATTTATCTTTGATAGAGCCATTGTAGAATGGTTCGTCTCTTGTTAGCTATCTTAAGTTGCATATTTTCATTGCATGAGCTGTTTTGGGACATAACAAACTGGAAGTGTGTCTGTGTTTTCTTGGAAAGCCTGTAAAAAGGCTCATTTGAGTACCACTCAAGAAGGTGGTCATCTTTTGCACCTTAGAGAGAAGTAATGTTAGAATAGGGACACTTTCAGGGAAATGTTCTATGTCTGTTCTGTTTCCATTTGTTGTTGAAATTTACAGTCATAGGAATTCTGTTTATTCCCCATTTGCTGTTTGGTTCCCCAGTTGACTAACAAAAGCCAGAGAGTTGTCAGTGGAGTTGTCGTTTATAAGCGGGCTGCTTCTTCACACGTTCATGGCAATTCAAGTTAAAATCCAGCAGAAAAATAGCATTTCAAGATGGTCTTTTTAGTTTCTTTTCTCTTTTATGGTAGAAATCAAAGGTTGATATAAGGAAAACACCCATTTCTATGGGCATATAAATAACTGTGATTTATTATTTGTCTTTGACATTATATGAAAGTCATCATATTCCATAATCCAGGAAAAAGCATCAACAATAGCAACCCTGATACCACTTCTTTGTTATATGTTGACATTATAATTAGGCCCTTGGCCAATTTAAAAGGCATCAGATAAATTGAGGCACTTTTGCTTCCCTTTCCTCAGCAATATTTGTTATTTCTTAGATATTGACATTAATGTATAATGATTATTTAACTGCACGTCATTATCCAGGCACAACTTTGCTGCAGAATCCCAACACAGCTGAAAATATTATCATTTGGAGAGTGTTTTTCATTTTTATCAGTGTCTCCTTTGTCATATAACACCAATATTTCTTGATTCTCAGATACATATATTTTTTCTGCATTTTTGCAGAACATAGATGTGCATATTTAATGTGGTAATTTTCTTTTTTCCTGAAAAGCTGTTAATTAAAAGATGTATCTTATAATTAGTGACATCTTAGAACCAAGGACATTTTGGTACTGTGAAAATTACAAGGTACTGTGGTCTGAATATGTCCCCCAAAATTCATGTGTTGAAACTTAACGGCCTTTATTGCTGGAAGATAGCATTGGGGGGAAAAAAAAAGGGAACAAACTTAATGGCCAATATGATAGTATTAAGAGGTAGGGCTTTTAGGAGGTGATTAAGTCAATGAGGATGGAATCTTCGTGGATGGAATGGGATTAGGGCCCTTATAAAGAGGATTTGAGAGAGTGGGTTCCCTCTCTTCCACTTTTTCTGCCATTTGAGGACCCGGCATTCATTCCCTCCAGTGGATGCTGGAACAAGGTGCCGTCTTGGAAGGAGAGACCAGGCCCTCACCAGACACTGACTAGTGCCTTGAATTCCCAGCCTCCAGAACTATGAGAAATGAATTTCTGTTCTTTATAAATTACCCAGTCTCAGGTGTTTTGTTAAAGTAGCACAAATGGACTAAGACACAAGGCTATTCCTTTTTATTACTTCTCCTTTAAATTTATATTCAGGCTTGCAAGTCCAGCATGTCGGAGGCTTTAGTTCCTTAGAGATTTTTGCCTACAATTATTAATAGAATAAGTTGCCATCAGGTGGCGTAATGCCTCCCTCTTGTCTATCCTCCATGGTTCAATCAACCAGGCAGAAAATCTAATGCACGTTTCCAAATAATACCTTAATTTTTTCATTTGAAATAACTGTCAGATTAATTTTTTGTTATGTAAGCAATACATACAAAATTCTTTATTAAAAATAGAAGCAGCACAGTGAATTTCAACATTCCCTTGACCATCTCAACACCATGCTAGTTTCTTTTGTCTAGTAACCAGAGATCACCATTTAAAAATACTCTGCTGAGATGTTTTTTAATCATTCATAAATATGTATGAGCCTATAGAAAATACGTAATGAAGAGAGTATGTGTGTTTGAGTTTACCTAAAGGATGCTGTGCTCTTCTTTGAAGTCCTGGTAAAATCTGTCCATAAAAATATCCTGACTGGTACTTGTGTTTTTCATTGTAGTAGCTGGGAAGAGGGAAGGAGGAGATAGTTCTTTAACTTTGCTTCTTTTTAGTTACAGTCATTGCTCTACTCAGGTTTTCTACTACTTTTTAAGACAATTTCATTAATTTGTTATCCTAGAAAATGATCCATTTTGTCTAAATTTTCAAATTAATTGGTATAAAGTTGTACATGATATTTGCTTATACATGAAAATAAATCTTTTTTATATTTGTATTACCTCCTTTTTTGGTTCCTAAAGGTGATAGTATATGATTTTTCCTTCCCCTCCTCATGGTGCTATTTGCCAAAGGAAAATTTTCTATTTTATTAGTGCTTTCATAGAAACAATTTTTTCTCTTGATTATTTTGCTTTATTGCCTGTAGTTTTCTGTCTATATTTCTACCTTAATTTCATTATTCCTTCTTTCTACATTTTAAAAACACCTTTATTGAAATACAATTCACATACTAAACAATTCACCCATTTGTTTTAAGAAATTCATTGTTTTTTAGTTTATTCACAAGTTTTGTACAACTGTCATCACAATCTAATTTTAGGATTTTTTTTTTATCACCTCGAGAAAAAAACTCTGTATCCATTAATAGTCATATCCCATTTCCTTCCAACTCCCACAGCTCTAGGGAACTTCTGATCTACTTTCTGTCTCTGTACATTGGCCTATTGTGTACATTTCATGTAAATGGAATTATGTAATACATGACATTTTGTGTTTGGCTTCTTTTAATTAGCGTAATGTTTTCAAGGTTCCTCCATGTTGCAGCATGTGTCAGTATTTCGTTCCTTTTATATTGCCCAATAATATTCTATCATATGGTAGTGCCACATTTTGTGCATTCATCAGTTAGTGGACATTTGAGTTGTTTCTACTTTTTGGCTATTATAAATAATAATGCTGCTATGAACATTCATGTACAAATTTTTTGTTGTTGTTTGTTTGTTTATTGAGACAAGGTCTCGCTCTGTTGCCCAGGCTAGAGTGCAGTGGTGTCATCATAGCTTGCTGCAACCTCAAACTCCTGGGCTCAAGCAATCCTCCCACCTTAGCCTGTGGAGTAGCTGGGACTATAGGATGCACCACCACGCCTGGCTAATTTTTCTGTATTTTTGCAGACACGAGGCCTCACGATGTTCCTCAGGCTGATCTCAAACTCCTGGCCTCAAGCAATCTTTGCCGCCTTGGCCTCCCAAAGTGCTAGTATTATAGGCGTGAGCCACAGTGCCTGGCCCATGTAAAAGTTTTTGTGTAGATGGGTGTATACCTAGGGTGTACCTAGGAGTGAAATTGTTGGATCATATCATAACTTTTAACTTTCTGAGAAACTGCCAAAGTGTTTCCCAAAATGGCTGCACCATTTTATCTTCCCATGTATGAGAGTTCCAATTTTCCCACATACTTTCTAATAATTGTCTTTTTGATTCTAGCCATCTTGGTGGGTATGAAGTGGTATCTCATTGTGGTTTTGATTTTTGTTTCCGTATTGAGTAATGATGTTGAGCATCTTCTCATATGCTTACTGGCCAGCTGTGTATCATCTTTGGAGAAATGTCTATTCAAGTTCTCTGCCTACTTTTAATTGGGTCATTTGTCTTTTTATTGTTTAGTTGTAGGAGTTCTTCATATGTTCTGAATACAAGTCCCTTATCAGATATATGATTCACAAATATTTCTATGGGTTGTCTTTTCACTAACTTGGTATTATGGTTTCTAGTACAGTGCTTTTAAATTTTGATGTAGTCTAATTTATCTAATTTTTCTTCTGTTTGTGCTTTTAGTGTCATTGCCTAACCCAGGATCATAAAGATTTACTCCTTTGTTACCTTTTAAGAGTTTTATAATTTCAGGTCTCACGTTATATTCATGATTCATTTGGAATTAATCTTTGTGTTTGGTGTGATGTAGTGGGGCAAACTTCATTCTTTTGCACATGGATATCCAGGTGTCCCAACAATGTTGAATTTTCTACTTCTTTTTGGTTTATTTCATTTTTTATAGCATTATGAGTAGAAAGCATAATTCATTTATTTTGCGTCTCATTCATTCTCTAATAAATGCATTTAAGGCTATAATTCTCTTTTGTGTAGGGATTTGGGTATGTCCTTGTGGTCCCCAATCCCTGGGCCACAGACCGATACTGGTCCGTGGCCTGTTAGGAACCGGACCGCACAGTGAGAGGTAAGTGGCAAGTAAGCGAAGCTTCGTCTGTATTTACAGCTGCTCCCCATCACTTGCATCACCTCATAAGCTCCACCATCAGATCAGCAGTAGCATTGGATTCTCATAGGAGTGCGAACCCTACTGTAAACCGTGCATGCGAGGGATCTAGGTTGCACACTCCTTATGAGAATCTAATGCCTGGTGATCTGAGGTGGAGCTGAGGCAGTGATGCTAGTGCAGGGGAGCAGCTGCAAATACGGATTATTATTAGTAGAGAGGTTTGACTGCACAATAAATGTAATGTGCTTGAATCATCCTGAAACCGTCCCCCACCCCCACCCCAGTCCATGGAAAATATTGTCTTCCGTGACACTGGTCCTTGGTGTGAAAAAGGGGGCTGCTGGTGTATCCCACAGATTTTATTTTATTATTATTGTTAATTTTTGCTTCCTTTTGGAGTGCTAATGTTTATTTTTATTGCATTTTACTCAGCAAATGCAGCCTGTATTATGTGAGTTTTATATAATTTTATCCAAAGGGCATTTCTGTTAAAAAAATAACTATAAAGCCCTTTTACCAACCCCATAGATGTATTGTACCTCTCTATTATATCCAACAGAGCTATGTGCTTGGTATGCATTCAATAAATATTTGTGGAAAGACGTATGCAGAGCAAGAGTTTAGAGGAAATCTACACCTAAGAGTTAGCAGTGATTGATGTGCCAGGAATAATACCGAACACGTTCTTTGTGCCATATTCACCTACTTAGTTTTCATAACAATCCCATGAGTCAGGAACTCTTTTTACTCCCATTGTACAGGTGAGAAAGCAGAGGTGTTGCTAGGTAAAGTTGTTTGCCCAATGATTCACCCTGAGAAAGACCCAGAGGTGAGTTTTTGAACTAGTCTGGCCCCAGATCCCACTCTCATAACCAGTATGCTCTACTGCCTCCCAAGTGGTCACTTTTCCGCAGCATTTAATCTGATTCCTAAAGATTTCTCTAATTACTTTGAATGTGTTCAGTGAGGGAAATTCTTGGCCTTTTTCTCACAGTTATTTCTTAAAAATTGCTGGTAAAGAGTCGTCTACACTTCACTGCCTCTCTAAACTGTGCCCTTGAGGCACTGCATGTGTAGCTTGCCCTTGAGCTCTAGAAGTCAGGCACCCATGAAGGAAGGCTAGCCGAAGACCTACTGGTCTTCATTTTTTTGCATGTGACAAAAGAGACTTCAGAAGCGATGCAATTAAGCATCTCTCCTGGCTTATGCTGGAGACCACACAAGCTCAGAGAGCCTTGGTTTTTGAGATCGAGTGTGTAGTCTCTGATAAAAACCGAGTGGATTCTCATGGACTCTTTTCCTTGTGCTTCTCTTGTACATAGAGAAACCTGGTCTTTGGAGCTCTGATTGAAAATAATTTGTTATTGTGAGGGATATTTCCCAACCAAATGACAGCTATTTTTCTCTCCCTATTGAAGACTGGAAAGCTACATCCTTGAATACTTATTGAATAAAAGTTCCCTTCTTTTCTTTCATAGAGAGAGTGCCTTTTGTATTTCTGTTCCCTTCAGCGCAGTTTCTCTGCAGCTTCCTTGCGAAAGAGCAATTTAATTTGTACTGCACAATCATTTTCTTGTGGAAAACTAAAAAAATGCAAATTATATTTTTGAGCATTAGGTTGTAGCTAAAGGCTTTTTAAAGTTTTATGTAGTATCTGTTTTCTTTTTCTTTTTTTTTTTGGTGATGATGACTGAGAGGAGAAATGATGTAAATGCTCACGTGGCTCATGGTCATGGTTGAGAAGGAAACTATTCCCTTAAGTTTTTCGTTTCTCTCAAACCACACACGTAAGCGAACACTTTGCATTCAGCCCTCAAGGCCTTTTCACCTTCCTAAGAGAGGATGCGAATCAAGAATGATGCAAACGAATCTGTTCTTCTTCCAAGGCATCTCGTTCACTTTTTCTGGCAGGTCTAGTGATGTCTAGGCTCCTGGTGTCTGCATTTTGCTAATTGAAGCCCTGGGAGCTGCTCCATTTTGCAGGTCCCCTCAGAAGCTGAGGATGAGATGCTTTACATAGAAATAAAGTCATAATAAGCATAGTAATAGTAGGTTACAGTGAGCACCTGTTATGTATGGTGAACTGTGCCGGGCACACTTCGTATGTATGATCCTCACAACAAGTGGATCATGTTTGTTTCATTTTGTACACCAGGGGAAACAGGCAATTAATTTATCTGCAGCCACATAGATGGAAAATGGAGAGATGGGGTTTTGGAACCTGGTGAGTCTGACTGCATTGTTGAGTCTATTTATTGACCATGATGAGTGACCAGAAGGAAAAGGAGCATTAGAAATGCAGTCCTTCCACACCCTGGAGTTTTCAGATGTATACGCACACGTTTACTGGGTGGCATATGTGAAGGAACAAGTTTTGTTTTCTCATCTGCTATGAAATCCAGCAAATACTACATTCGAAGGAAAGATCTGTGTTACGTTGTTACCTGAATGACCCTGCTGCCTTACCACCTTTCTCCCTCCTCCTTAAGACTGCTTTGCCATCACATGACCCACCCCTTTGTAATGTAGGTTCTTTCCCTTCCCACACCCAGAAAGAGGAATGCCCTTTGTTTCCTTTACCTGCTTTCCCTATTTTCTTGTTATTCTTCATCTCAGAACATCTTTTAGCCTTTTTATTTCCTCTTGTCTGAATTATAGTAATTAATTCTTGGAGGATGCTTGCATATGACTCTGTAATACCTGGATTATGGAAAGGCAGGCAGGGACAATCTCCTTCCTTTGACAGTCTGTGGGTGGCCACTGTCTTGCTACATTTGCCAGTGACTGACCATTCCACAATAGAGAAAATGTGCCTTTCCAAAGCTACAAGTCTCTCAATAAAGTTTTCTCACTAAGGGGGCCGGGGAGGCAGAATGCCTAAATAGGATGGAGATAATACCACGGGCTCTTATAGATTCTTTTAAAGAGTGTGTTTGAATGGCATAGAGATGAACAGTAAAGAAACAGCTTGGGTCTGAATCTGATTCTACCCTTCATTCTTGAAGTGTCAGTTCCTCGAATGTGGATTCTTCAAATTCATATTCTAAGTCACTCCATCGTCTTTATTTTAACTCCACGGAGAACAGTTATTTCAAACTTGAGTTACCAGTGAAATTACTTCCGAAGCTGGGGAAGAGGTAGGAGGGCAGAAGTCCATCCCACCAGAAGGGACTCGGAAGGCTTCTGCCCCTTGCTCTAGGAAAGTCAGGGTTGCTTCCCTAACGAAGAAAGGGAGTCACCCTTCTTCCCTGACCCGCCCACTCAGCCTCCAGCATGCTGCAAATGGAGCAACCCCACTTCCCGCCTTTCCTTGGCCATGGGCTCCCCCAGGGCCACTCGGGTGTTGGGGCCTTGACACGCCCAGCTGGGAGAGGCTTGCTCAGTCCCGCCCCCTCCGCAGGTGCGGCCCTAATCCCCCCGGCCTAGATATCCGGCAGCCTCTAGGAGCCCAGGCTCAGTGATGTAATGCTCTTTTTTTCACACTCCCGGCTTAAATACAGATGGAAATTGTTGTCATGTGTTAGAAATGTCGCCAGTAATATAAAAGGCGCAATCTTGGGCATCTTCTCTCCCTTCTCGCACCATCAGCTGCTCCTGCTGCCAGCGCCCCTTCCCTCGCAAAACCGCTCCGTGGTCAGGTGGCCGAGGCGCCCCCAGCTCGCCTAGGAAGGGGTTCGGATCCCACTCCCCACCCCCGCCTCTCTGTACAGCCGCTGCAGAGCCGAGGACCAGCGTGGTGGGAGGCTCTTTCAGGCTCACAAAGGGAAGGATTAATCTTGGCGACTGGGCTGGGGTTTGCAGGCAAGTACAAGTGGTCCATGATCTCCCCTTGCCACCCCCCGCCGCCCCCTGCCCACCTCTGGATTCGAACGCTCGGCCACTGGAGGAAGCCTGGGGACAGTCAGGCGGCGGCAGAGGCGCCCTGCCACCGGAGGTTTGCGCTTGGGTTGTGGGAACATCCATCGAGGTGAAGATGCCGTGTGTGGACCAGGGAGGAGGGGCAGGGAGAAACCCGGCCAGCTTGGGAGGGCCAGATGGCTGCGGCTGCGACTGCGTTTTAATTCACCGGGCAGGCCCGTTTGGCCCGGCTGCGTGGAGGGGGGAGGGAGAGAGGAAAAAAAAATCAGGGGTCAGTGGGTAGGGAGAGGCCGGGCTCTGGAGCAGATGCCTGGTGAACAATGGGGCTTTTGAAGGGGATGCTGGAGGAAGTGTGGCGCGCGCTTTGTATTGCCTCCTCCGCATTGCAGGTTGGAACCGGGCAGCTAAATTTTAATGAAGTGCATTCCAAAGTGTGCTCGTCAGCCTGGGCTTTCGGAGTGAGGGGCTCGGCTGAATGAGGACTGGGGATGGGAGGGGGAGGGGGCCGGTGAAATGAGTTCCTGATGGATGGTAAAGGAGGAGATGAAAGCCTGCTCAGTGTGGAGGGCAAGGGAAGGGAGGGGGAAAAAAATCAATACGTCCCCGTGCATATTAATAGGCTCCAGCAGGTGTTGGTAAATGTATGTTGCTGCATTGTTCCGGCGCCCGGGCGGGGGAGGGCGGGGGAGACGGAGAGCTGCTTCTTCCTGCGCGGGGTGGGCAAAAATGCCTTTGCACTTTGGAGGGCTTTGCAAGCTCCCGGGAAAATAAGGAAGGAAAGAACTGAGGTTCCCTTCTCCCCCTTTCCCTGTTTTTAAAAGGAAGAATGTACATGCAGAAGGCTTTTTAAGTTTGCTTCCTGGAAATTAACATGTGTATGTCAGAGCACTGTCTTATCTAGGTAAGATGTGCATGTCTGTGGGCATCAGAAAAGAGCTGTTCCGGAGTCTGGCTTGCTGAGTGCTTGGGAGCTGAAAGGCTATTCTCCCTTATCTGGTTCTTGTAAGCGAATGGGCCAAGCCAGGAAGGCTGGGATGTGTGTGTGTGTGTGTGTGTGTGTATATATATATATATATATTTTTTTTTTAAAGAGTCAGGAGGGCTATCCCTTCCTTCCTCTTCCCAAGTCCTGAGTCTAGCTGACCTGGGTACTAGGGGGCAGTGGAGTGTACAAGGAAGTTGTCTTGTCCACAGTGTTGGCACATAGACTTTGCCTCACACACAAAGGGAGTGAGTGGATTTGTGCCTTAACTAAATTATTTAGAGGGTATGCATAGCTTATTTGTAAAGATTAGGTATGTTGTGCCCTTTTCTCTTTCCCAAAGTTTACCACGTTCAGAGCCCTGTCAATTGAGAATCAATTAGGAGACTACTTGTGAGTGTGTGCTGGCAAATAACCCTTGCTGTGTTTTGTTGTTTGTTTTACTACTCTTGAATGAGTATTCAATGCTTTCAAAAGGTTCAGACATATTCGTTGGGGGTTCTAATAAAACTGGAAGCTTTTGCATGAGGGCGTTGTGACTTTTATATTGAAAATGTAAAAACTATCTATGCACATGGTAACCCCCAGAATAACGTACTGTCTTTTGTGTTCTGGGAAAATAAATGCATCTCTTAGTTGAGAAAAGCTTGTCTTTTATCATCTATCAGGCTAATACTTTCTGAAAATTGGTGTCTTGTGGTAACTTTGAAGCCCGTACTAATTGGATATGCTTTTGGATTCTTTTCGTGATGCAACTTGCACTGTAACTCGTCAACAAGGCACAGCTCATCACTTGCCAATGAATTTTAGTGCTGTTGAAAGCTTTAGCAGATTAATGGTATCAACAGACACTTGATTCCTCCATTTCTCAACTGAGCAAACTGAAGCAGTCTGCCCCTGCCTCTTAATTCAATACCTTTCCTCTTGGTTTTGGGAAAGGGGATGGGGCCAAGAGAAAGGATTCCTGCTGAGAACACCCCTCTCTAAGCCTTCACCCCCACCCCATCTCACCTCATCCCAGGGAGTTAAATCCTGAAGGTTTGCTTCCCTATGTAGTTTCTTTGTTAGGCTGCACGTTTCAAGTTGTATTTCTGTGGCAGTGTTTAACAAGATGTTTGAGATTTGGTGTTTGGATTTGTTGTGTTTGTGCTAGAGAGATGTGGAATCACTCTGTTGTTCTTTTCACTTCATTACAGCTCTTTAATTGGTCTGATATTACCTTAAGACTTAAGGCTTACCTGCTGGTCCTTGCTGAGCAGGGGCATGGGCAGTTGAATTTGTTATGGAACCTCCCCCAGGAGAGACTAGAGCCTCACTGCCTTTCCACTTAACTGGCCAGAAGAAGCAATTTGTGATGTGGCCCATGGTGTGTCCATTGGAGCTACCAAGCTGTTGAGCCATCTCTAATGGCTTAGGGATAACAGTTTTATGTGGCTTATATTAACAGAAAGGAGCCCCTTAAATCACTATATGGTTTTTGATAGCCAGGACTGCTTTTGTGATCAACAATTGTAGATCTTTGACACTCTTATCTATAAGAACAGAAACTATACCCATGAGTTAACGGCACCTTAGAAGTAATAACTATAGCTGATATTACTAAGGCGCGTCTAGCAGAGGCTTCCCATGCGACACCTCCCCTCTCCCCTTGTTTTGCATTCACTCTTGGCATATGGACGGGGGTAAAGGAGATGAAAAAGGGGAGAGAATGAGATCTCCATATTTACAAAGGAGCTAAACACTGTGATTAATCGACACCAGTTATTGAAAAATTAAGTTGTAATTTCTCTTTGACCCCGTGTTGTGTCATTAAAGCAGGTGATGTGATACCAGTGCCCATTTAATGATTCCACTAAGTATATAGGCCCGTGTGTTTTTCTGATGTTGGCTTATTAGATTTGTTGTAGGGAATAGAATTTGGGAGACACCTATAACTACAGGGTAAAGGATTTCTGAAGTTAAAAGTAAGTATAGAGATGATAGTACTAGAAAAAGCAAAATCAAAAGACCTACCCCCATCAAAACACTCCCAATTTTTTTTTTTTTTTTTTGCATCTGTGTTTTCATGGGAAAATCCTGTTGGTTTGGTAATCACCATTTTCTCAGCTTGTTTGTTTCTTCTTTTAAAAAAAACAACATTTCTTATGTTGATAATCAGACCCCAAATATTTGAATGTAAGCACATCTCTCACAGTCATTCTGACACCCTCTGGCACCAGAAAAACTGTCATAGCATTTTTTGAGATGTCTGGTGAGAAGAAAAGGCAACAATGCCAATCATTATTTCAGTAACTCTCCTGATCTCTCTGACAGTAGATCGGCTGTTGATGACTTTTAAGCTTTTGAATTGTTATAAACACTAACTGCAAAGATCTTGCCTTCCCTTGCTTCCCAAGTCTTGTGGACAAGTTTCTGCCATTGTTGGCCTCCAGCACATCTACTTGATTAATTTGGGATGCCCACAGCCAGGAAAATTTTGCCTAAATAGTGCCTTTGAATAGTGTGATGTGCCATTTTTCATTGGTAAATCTGTTTGACAAGTGGTTCCATATTGATCAAAATGGCACTAAATCTGCTTTGTGACTCTAGTGAATTGATGACTGAATGCCATCTAGATAACTGGTTTTGTTTTGTTTTGTAACACAATCCTTGAGCTGCTGTTGCGGACTTTTATTCCTTCTTCCGTGGAGGTTGGCATCCTTAAAGTTTCAATAGACTGTCTGATTCAAGATTAAAAACAGAAGGTTACCAAACTTTTACGAAGATGTTTGAGAAAGAAGATCTTAGGCACGACAGTAAAGGGGAGGTCTTGAGCTTGAAAGTGACTTACTAGGCTGAATGTTCTTGAATGAAAAGATGTTAAAAGTTTGATTTTGTGGTTATCTGACCTCAAAGGACAGAAGAAAGCATATTGCGTTTAATTCTATTCTGTGAGGCTTAACACTCTTGTCTGTGGAGGGCTTTGCTATTTCTCTGTCTATATCCCAATTCTAAGCGCAATTTAGCACATAAAATATACGTTCAATAAATACTTGAATGAATGGATGTGTCAAGAACTTTCCTAATGACCAGTCATTAGGAAGTTTGAGTTATTTCCTAGAGTGCTTATTGCTGTTACCAAAGCAAAGCCAAAAAGTACAACTCTATGAAAAAATCATTTTAAAAATAGAAAAGGAAACACAGGTTTGCTTGTAGTTAATGATATATATTCTGTTCTACAAACCAGATAGTTTATCGTATGTTCTATTGGAAATAAAAAAGCATTTAGAGTTCTGCTCACTGTTTAATTGATCTTAAAAGTTGATGCTGCTCTCCTGATTAAAGAATCTCCTTTCCCTCCTCCCCTTCATACTCTAATAAGCTTTGGGTCTGAATGATCGTACTGGGTATATTTCTTTGCTGCGATAAGTATTAGATCGGTGGGGATCTACACATTTGACAATAGCTGTATGAAATAACTTGCCTATAAGACAGTGAGTGCCATAATTTTCTTATTAATTGTGGAGCCATGCCAAAGAGAGTTGCTTTAAAAATACATGATTATAGAGACCCGAAAGGGAAGCAAAAAAGTCTGTAAATGTTTAACTCCTTTTTATGAGGTTCAGCACTCAGTTTATGGAGGCCTTTGCTATTTTTCTTTCTAGCTTTTTGGACCCTTTAATTCACTAGTTACAGTTTTACCTGGAGGTGATCTCATAGTGAGAACAAGTTATTGTATACTTGAGTGCCTGCTATGTGCTAGGCACTTTTTAGGCATTGGGGATGCACCATGAACAAAACAGACAAAATTCCTCTAGCCTCCTGAAGCTTGTGTTAGAACCCATGTTAATTTATTCCTGATAAGATCAGGGAATAGGGAATAAGGTAGAAATGATCAGTCAAAATAAAATTTTTCAGCTGTGAGAAGTTTGTTCCTAAAAGTTACTGTGGTTGGCAAAACAGAAAAGTTGGCTTGACTGCTTACAAAAACTCAAGTGCAGTGGAACCATACGGCGTAAAATTACACACCAGCCCTCGTTCTCCTTGAAGAACTACTCCCCAAAAGTAACCACGTGTGTGTGTTTCCTTCCTAACCTTTCTGCATTAATATATCACACGCTTTTTTTTCATTCAAAGAAAATGACATTACACTGTACGTCATATACAGTCACTTTTTTTTCCACCTGAAATTGATATCTTAACACGATAATACAAATATTCCTACCTAACTCTTGGTAGCAGCTCCTGGGTGTCCCAAAGTATTGGGGGGAGGGCAGCATCATTTATTTAACCATTACCCTGATGGTAAGATTTTAGGTGGTTTTCCTTTTTCCAATATTATTAATAATTTTGTAATAACTATCTTGGCTTACTAGTTCAGCTTGGTGTTTCTTATTGCCATTGTATCTGAGTAACTTTCCATGTCAGTACACGTATGTCTACTTCATTCTTTCTAATAATAACTAGAACGTACATTTATTAGGTTGCTGTATGCTAGGGCTGGCTGATTTTAGTCCTCATAGAAACTCTTAAGATATATTTATTCATTCAGCAAATATTAATTTAGCAACTTGTACGTGCTAGGAGCTGTTCTGGGTGCCTGGGATATATGATCACCCAACACAGATGAAGATCCCTCCTAGGGTTTATGTTCTAGTCAGGAGAGACAGATAATAAACAGTACATGTGATAAATAAATTGTTTAGTATATTAGAAGGTAAGTAATGTGGAGGAAAAGAGCAGAGCAGAGTAAGGAGGTCAAGAGTGTGGCTATCGAGCATGTTGTAATTTTTTTTTTTTTTTTTGGAGACAGGGTCTCACTCTGTGTTGCCCAGGCTGGAGTGCAGTGGCACAATCATAGCTCACTGCAGCCTTGAACTCCTGGGCTCAAGTGATCCTCCAGCCTCAGCCTCCCAAGTAGCTGGGACTATAGGCACGTGCCACCACACCAGGCTAATTTTTCTATTTTTTGTAGAGACAGGGTCTCACTGTGTTGCCCAGGCTGATCTTGAACTCCTGGCCTCAAGCGATCATCTGGCTTTGGCCTCTCGGAATGCTGGGATTACAGGTGTGAACCACTGCACCTAGCCCATGTTGCAATTTTAAATAGCGTTGTCAGTGTGTCAGGGGAGACCTCACTGGGAAAGCAGCATTCAAGAAGAAACTTGAGTAAGTAAAGGAATGAGCCATGTGCATATCTGGGTGAAAACCAATCCAGTGCAAAGGCCCTATGGCAGAATTGGTACCTGCATTTTCTGAGGAATAGCAAAGAGGCCAGAATGGCTGCAATAGAGAGGACAAGGGTAGAATTATGGGAGGGAGAGGTCAGAGTGTAAGGAAAAGAAGACAGATCATGCTGGACATTATAAACCATAGCTGTACTACTCATTGAAATAGTGAAATAAGAGCCATTGCAGGGTCTTGATTGAGTAATGACATGCTCTAAATTAACATTGGGTAATTAACTACAGAGAATGTGATGAGGTTGTTGTACGAGTGGAAGCAGAGAGCACAGCTAGGAAGCTGTTTTTGTAATCCCAGTATGAGATGGTGGTGGCAGACCAGAGTAATAGTAGTGGAGGAATACAAGGTAGTTAGATATATTTTGAAAGCAGACCTAAAAGGATTGCCTGATGAATTAGATAAGAGGTGTGGCAAAAAAGAGAGAAGTCGAGAATGACTCCAGGGTTGGTTGGTTCGTTTTTTTAACCTGAACAACTGGAAGGATGGAGTTACCGTTTGCTGGATGGAGGAAGCTGGGGGTGGGTTGTCTTTTGGTTTAAGATCGGAGTTTCATTTGGACTTGGTGAGCTTGAGCTTTCTATTAGACATGGAAATGGACTGTCAGGCAGGCAGTGGTCATAGAATGTGGCATTCATGGGGAACTTTGCTGTACCATGATTTAGCCCATCATTTCCCAGTTTTTGAATGTTAGAAACAATGCTGAATCTTTGTGAGTCTTTGTGCCCAATTGTGAATCCTTCTGTGGGTTAAACTCCTGAAAGTGGCATCACTCAGTTAAAGAGAGTGTACCTTGTAGAATTAGAAATACTTCCAAATTACTCTACTAAAATAAGTGTATAATTTACATTCCCATCAGTGTGTGCAAGAGTATTTGTTTCTCTTCATCTTTGCTAAAACTGAATGTAATCAGTGTTTTAAAGTTTTTCTGGTTGGATAGGTGAAGAGCCAGGCACTTTTTACCATCTTTTTACTATGAGCTCATGTGTGTGCTAGCCTCAGAGGCTCTGGCCAGGTTCTGGGAGATGTGGGAATTTGCCTTGCTCTGTGAATGTTTGCCTACCATGGGCACAGTAGTGATGTAGGTCATATTTGGTAGGACAAACTAATTGCTTGAGGACTGAGCTCTCTGCAAAAAAATGTAACACATTCAGCATTGTTCAAGCAGCTAATTAAAGACTAATGGGGAGACAGCTAAGTACCAGTTTTAAAGTACATCTTCTTTAAAAGGGGAAATTTTGAATTATATCATCCTCAGAAAGAACAGTTCATTCCGACATTTGGACAAGTTTTAATAGCAAGTGTTGAATTAAAGTAGTTGGCACAACCAAGGTAGTTAAGAGCTCTGAGTTGAGATTTCCTTTAAAGTTATACAAGGTCAAATGATCACCAAGTTGAAATTTTTATGGTTTTTTTTTTTACTAATTAATCAAAGTTGTTATGACTCAAATATGTCTGTGAGCTAGATGTTATGCTAAATCCTCAAGACACAAAGATGTCATGTACACAACAAAGCTTTACCCTCACAGAGGGTCCAGTGGAGTTGGTGGTGGTGGGAGACACATATATGGCCAATGGTACTCCATATCACATGGGCTGTAAGAGGAATATGTAAAGGTGTTTGGGGGAACAGAGAGACTGGCCTGACTTTGTCTAGAATTCACATCAGGGAAGGTTTAACGGCAGAGGAAACACTGGCAGTGGGTTTTAAAGGACAGGCAGGACTTTGGCAGAGGGACAGCTAGAGACATTCCTGGAAGTGGGCTCAAACACGTGCAAATCAAGGCACAAGAGGCTGGTGTTTCTGGGAAGCATCAAGTCATCGATTGTTGATGTGTACTTATATGAGTTGTGAGGGACAGGTGGGGGGATGGACACAGAGATGCTTGTATGTTCTGCCAAGGAGCCTGGAGCTTATCCTGAGGGCAATGGGAGTCTTGGAAGAGTTTAGGCAAGGAGTAACATGGTCCTGTTTGTATTTTTTTGCAAACCACTCTGGCAACCATCTAAGGTAAGGGTCATCAAACTATGGTCCTCAGGCCATATTTGGCCCACCACCTGTTTTTATAAATAAAGTTTTATCAGAACACAATCATTTGTTAATGTATTTTTTATGGCTGCTTTTGTGCTACAGTGAGAGTTTGAGTAGTTATGACTGAGACTGTAGAGCCTCCAAAGCCTAAACTATTTACTGTCTGGCTCTTTACAGAAAAAGTTTGTCAAACCTTGGTTTAGGGGATGAAAGTCATGCAGGGAGGTCAACAAGGAAGCCTAAGTGAAAGCCCAGGTTAAGGCAGAGAAGGTAGGGGAGAGACCCAAGAAGTATTCAGGAGAAAGGACTTACAGGACTTAGTGAGTAATGGAACAGGAGATGCAAGGGAGAAGGAAAAGTCCAAGATGACATGCATGGTGCCAGGAAGAGTAATCAGGTAGACCAGAAGGTCACCAGGGACATGTAAGTGGAGGTGGCCAGCAAAGTGTGCGATATATGAGCCCCGGGGGTGGTATGAGTGGGTGTTCAAAATGGCAACTTTAAGTTTGGACCTGTTTTCATAGTATCTTGTTAATATATAAAAGTCCAGACACACCTTATTTCACTGCCCCATCCTAAGGAAATGAATCCCTGTCTCCATCATTTTTTATCTTTCTTAACCATTCAAGGCACAGCTTCATGTCCACTCACTTCAGGAAGCCATCCCTGCACACTGTTGGCTGTGCACTTTGACCCATCCCTGCTCTGAAGCCATATAGAGCATCATTAGAAACTCTTTACTGCCTAGATGGCTCTCTTCTCAAGCAAACATTTCTTATTTTTCTATCTAGAATGTAAGTTTAAGTTCAGTGTCTCATACATTTTTGTGTGCCTACCTGGGTAACATGAAATCACAATTTAGGTGTATAAATATTTATTTCTTAAATACAGGACCCGATAGTCAAGTGATGGAAAAAGGCAAACTTATCCTGCCTCTGCTGTCATTCATCAGAAATTTATTGAGTACATTGTATATGCCAGGCACTCTGTAAGCTACCAAGGGTACAATGACAAACAATTCTTGCCCTCAGGGAACTTACATTAATATTTTAGAAAAAGATGACAAGCAATACATTGCACCCTATACTTTTCTAAGTCCTAGAACTATAGAACATAATATTGCAAGAGAACTCTAAAATTTTATTTTTGCTCAACCCTCTCAATTTACAGATGTTGAACCTGCATAGAGATAGAAGGTAAACTGCCCATCTCACCAGTAGAATGGTGAGACTTTGATCTGTGTTGTCCAGATTGAACAATGTGATTTGATTCACACCGAAGGGCATAGTCGCACATTGTTTTAGTGTGCCTTTTACATACGGGGAGTAGTTTATCATCTTTACTCTGGTCAGTGTCGATTCTGAATGTTGCATTTTTTTCTTTTTTTGTTATTAATACAACCCTTACCAGCCCTGTCTTTTAATGCAAAAGCTCTCCCTTAATGGGTCAAATTTAATTCCTCCTTAATGGGCGGAATGCATCACCATTATTGTACATTCTTATCTCATATAACATGCTGCTATCTGTATTCTTGAAAACTGATGTGGAAAATGAAAGAACACAGCGTTTCTGGCAGCTTCCCGTTTTCATCTTTAGGGGAGTTGAAAGCATCAATTTTCATTTCATGCTTTGAATTGCTTGTAATATGGGTTTTTAGCGAGCTTTTGGTAGGCAGATGAGCCAGAGCTTTGGGGCTGTTGAGGAAAGGAGCCTCTAAGGAAAGGGAGAGAATAGGCTCTAGAGTCCTGGGGGGAAAGAACCAAATGTGAGCTGGAGAATTGAGATCCAGATGTATTGCTCCCCCATCACCGGGAAGGTGAGCTTCTCTCCGGCTTGCCAGACTCTTTGTAAAATTACTGGCTGATTGAGTGCTTCTGTTAGTTTCCCTGTACTGTAACATGTAATGCAAAGAAGTGGGCGGAGGGCGTGGTTAATACTTATTATGGTTTGCCTTTACGATGGTGTGAAAGCCATACACGTTTAGTAGAAACCATACTTCCAAACATACCCATACAAATGTTCTGTTTTTTACTTCTGGTACAGCATTCAATAAATTGCATGAGATATTCAAAACTTTATTATAAAACAGGCTTTGTGTTAGATGATTTTGCTCAACTGTAGGCTGCTGGTATAAGTATTCTGAGCATGTTAGAGGTAGGCAAGGCTAAGCTCTGATGTTTGGTAGGTTAGGTACATTTTCAATTTGCAATGGGTTTATTGGGATGTAACCCCATTGTAAGTGGAGGAGAGTCTGTATTCCAATGACAGGTTAAAAAAAAAACCAACAAGATTTTGAGTCCAGCAATATCTTATTGGGAAATGTCAAAAGATATCTAACCCCGACTTGAAATCACAGCACTTACCCAACAGTAGATGAAGATAGAATTCCCTGGGGAACTGACCAGGTTGTTCTTATGGTGCATCTTCCTTAATGGGAAAGCAGCAAGCCTTTGGGACATTTTAGCTTCTCCTCAGTAAAGACACACGTTCTCTGCAGTAGCTCTTGTGGCTTATTACAGGTGGAGGAGAAACCTGCATCCCACATCCCAGAAGCTTCCCTGTGCCATGTTTGCATTTTCCAGAATGCAGAATGAAGGTGTTGGAGCTAACTGTTCTGCTTGCCAACCAGTGAGAAGGTGTTAAAAAAAAAAAAAAAAAAGTCTGTTACTTGCCAATTTGAAAATATGCCTGTTCCAACATTTTGTCATTAAGAAAACTTCTTGTATTAATAGTTTGGGATGGCTTTAATCTAGGCAAATTTTTAGTATTTTTGTGTATCTTTGACAGGTGTTTAATGTCTAATGTTAAAATCACAATTTTTGTGGGAAATTTTATTCACTTTTAAAATTTACTTACAATAAAAGTCACTCTTTTTGTGCTGTGAGTTTTGGCAGTTGCATATAACCATGTAACTACCACTTCATTCAAGATACAAAATAGTGCTATCACCCCTAAAAATTCTTCCCTATTTTCCCTTTGCTGTCAACCCCTTCTCCCACCCGCAGGCAACCATATCTGTTTCCTGTTCCTAATAATTTTGCCATTTTCTTAATGTAATATAAATGGAATAACCTAGTATTAAGGTATTAGATTTAGCTTCTCTCACTTAATAAAATGCATTTAAGTTTCGTCCATGTTGTTGCTTATAGCATTATTTTGTTCCTTTGTGTTGCGTGTTATTCCATTGTATGGATGCACTGCAGTGTGTTTATCATTCACCAGTTAAAGGACAGTTGAATTGTTTCCAGTTTTGGGGATTATGAATAAAATTGCTAAAGGAGTCTTCAAAGAAAGCAAGAGAATAGACTCAAAGGTCTAGGGAAAGAACTAAATTTGTACTGGAGAGGTTTTTGTGTCAACATAGGTTTTCATTTTGCTTGGTAAATACCTAGGTGTGAGATCTATGCATCATATGGTACACGGACATATAAAGTATATGTCTAACTTTATAAGAAACTGTCAAACTTTTCCCAAAGTAGCTGTACCATTTTTCGTTCTCACCAGCAACATGTAAGGGTTCCAGTAGCTCTGAATACTTTACTAGCACTTGGTATTGTCAAATTAAAACATTTTTTTTCTTAGCCTTTCTAATAATGTGGTATTTAATTGTGATTTTTAACTTGCCTTTTCCAAATAATTAAAGATGTTGAACATGTTTTCATGTGGTTTTTTGCCATCGTAGATCTTCTTTGGTGAAGTGTCCGTTCGAATGCTTTATCCATTTTTAAAAATTGGATTGTTTATGATCACACATTTTATTGTACTGCACAAACTGTCAGTCAATCCTGCTCACCATGGCTGGTCTGATTTTTTTTTTTAATACCAAGATGGTATCTTATTTTCAGACATTAAGCTTATGATAGGAATTGGACAGATCTGGGCTCATATCCTGGCTCTGTCCTTACTCTCTGGATGACCTTGACAAATTGTTTGACCTCTGTAGGGCTCTCTTTCCTCATTTGTAAATGATCGGAATGCTTAATTGCTGACATTTATTGGGATTAAATGGATACCTTGCATAGAACCCGAAACATACTAAGCATTCACTAAATGATAGTTCTTACTACAGTAAGTGTTACTGACTTTGAATTTATTTGGCTCATCTGTCCGCCTCACGATGAATATGTAAGGTCCTTGAATGCAGGTCCTTGCTGGGTTCAGTTTACCATTGTAGCACCAGTGTCTGGTATAGTACCTGGTGCATGAAAGGCTTGAATGAGCTGGTTGGGTGGATTAAAGAATGAGTACTGTTCCTGCTTGACTCAGCAAGAATATCACAAATGTAGTTTTGTTAGGCCCTGTCCTGCATCGAAGAGTGTTTGTTGAGCTATACCTTTATTACATTTTCCATTTCTTTTAGTGCCATAGTCATTGATATCTTTTTACCACACACTTTGAATTTATTTTTAGGGAGACTGAGGGCATGATGATTTGGGGATGTGATGTACTTGCTTCCTTCTCTCTGCTTTTATATGCTTTTTCAAAGGCCAAAAGAGCTGTGACCTGTGACTCATTCTTAGGCTTCCCCTCCACCTGAATGTGAAATCTACGAGATATTGCGGACCAAATTAGTGGTTTCCCGGCTCCCAGCCGAATGCTGCTTTATCACTCAGGTCTACCAAGGTTGCTGTGAGTTGCTTCTTGGCTGTTTTTAGGACAGGAGGTATATTGTAGTCTGATATTTTCTTTCTCCAAGAAACAGGGCCAGTAGATACAGCGTCTGGGTTCCTATAACCTGACCTCATTTTTAAGAAATTGCTGACTTCGGTAGGGTACTGTCAGAGCCTCACCAATTCCAGCATTGGCCTCCTGAAAACCATTGTTCCAGCTAGTCTCTGCTGAGTCAGCTCTTAGAACTAGGCCAGAGTAGCTCATCCTGTAGGCTGAGCAATACTTGAAACCAACCTTCCAACTAAAGGAAGAAAGTTAACTTTAAGCCAGTTTCCTTTCTTTTGCAAAAGAAGCTTTTTGAGGTCCTAGGTAATGGAAATAGGGGTAGAGAATGTCAGAGTCTGGATGCTCTGTGATGTGTTAATTATTATTTTATCACTACGAAATTCACACCACTGTTGCTGTGGAAAGCTCTCCAAATTGAACTGCCTTTCATATTCTGGTGATCCATTTCACCTTTCAGAGGCTAGTAGAGGCAATAATCTCACCTTCAGGGAGAAAATGACAGAGCTTTTCTTGGGACAGATTTTCAAAGCAACTTTCACCTGGTGAATTACCACCTAACCTGAATATGTTTTTTTAGTTCCTCTTCATTTAAAACTTGGTTAGAACATTCCTTTGAGTCTATAAAGAGCCTTGTTCTTCTTACACCTCATCTTGGTTGTACCTGTTAGAACACTAAGAGCTGGCCCACAGGGGTGCAGTTATAATGCACTTGAACTTTCTCCTGCTTCCAACCTCCTTCCTGTTGCTGTTTGTTTAATCTTTCAGTGTGGTTGTTGGCATAGCCGTTTCAAGAAACCTTGCAGTCAGCACACGTTTGCCCTGCCATCCATAAGACGCACCACTCTTAGAAACTTAAGGAAGTCATTAGAATTCAATGAAATGGGTTCTAGTTAGAGGTCAGAGAAACACGTGTTATTTACGAATCACAGAGACAGGCTAACTTTATCATACTTAGCAGCCCTTTGCCACTGTAACATTGCCTCATTTAACTGTCTTACAAGAAGCATGTTTTGGAGCAGAATAGTGAAAGCGACGTCATTATGGGTTAGAAGACATTTTAAAATCAGTTCCAAGATCTTTAAATAGTGTGACTATGAGAGTAGCAATCGTGTCTTGAAAGAGAAGGTACGTAGCATCTACGTTCACGCTGTCCAGGTCAGTAGCCACTAACCACATGTGACTGTTGGAGCATTTCAGATATGGTGCATCTGGGTTGAGATTTGCTGTCAGTGTAAAACAGACTCCAGATTTTGAAGACAGTATGGGGGAAAAAAGGTAAAAGATCTCATTAATAATTTTTATATTGGTTTCATGTTGAAATTACAGTAGTTTGAATATATTGGGTTGGAGTAGATACATTATTAATTTCACTTGTTTGGTTTGACTTATTTTTAATGTTATCTATGTATTTTAAGATTATATATGTGGTTTATGTCATATCTTTATTGCACAGTGCTGAAAGACTGGTATGACAATGACACCCATAATTCTGAAAGTTGTAGAAGTTGAAGTCACATCTCATGTCAGTGTTCATTTGGTGACGAGGTGTATCTATCGTTGGAAAACTCACATCTGTGGAAGCAAAGCCTTTAAGGGTCATGGCAGGTCAGAGGGGCTTGGGGGTGGTAATGGCTCAGGTGCTGTCTGTAGACCTGTGGATTTGGGGGCTCATGGTGGCCTTGGTGTGAAGTTCAAGTCAGAGAAATGAAATAACAAGGTTGAAATGCAAAGGAAAATCCCAGCAATTTCTCTGGAGAAGCTTACTTTCCACAGGAGTCTTATTTGACCTCAATTTCGTGCTCAGAATCCTCAAGCACGTCGATGTTGGGGAGCCTGCCTTTGATGTGATTTACCTAATAGGGATTCCAAAGGGCTACCACCTGAAGTTAAATGCTTATGTAGCATGTTTAAAATCATCCCTTTTGCTAATATTCCAAGAATATTGAGGGAGACCTGTGTGTATGGCTGCCAACTGTGATTTTTTTGAACCAACCTTTAGGAGACTAGGTAGAGCTTAACCAGGGCTGAACTTCTGTGTGCTGGGTTGAATCAGAAACTCAACAACATACAAGAGCTCTTTATTCCCTGTCCACAGGGAGCTTATTCATTCACTAAATATCAAGTGCTTACTATGTGCCATGTACTGTTCTAGTGGAGGGGATACAGTAGCAGGAAAGCAGACTAAAATCCCTGCCTTTAGGGAGCTTACATTTGGGAGGAGCCTATAATATAGTTTATAACACTCACTTGGAATGACTTTCTGAGCTAGAGAGGGACTTGGGGATTATGTAGGCCAACCCTTATATTTAACAGAGTGACTGTCATTTTGCATGTTGAGTCTACTGCAGGGGCTAGTGCAATGCCTCACACATAGTAGATACCAATTTTGTATGCTGACTTATTCAACAGATATTTATTAGACATCTGTGTTCTCTGGGCACTTTTCTAAGTATTGGGGATACATTGATAAATGGAAGACAGATTGCTGTTTGCAAGGAGTTTAGATTCCAGCTGGAGGTGAGTACGGGAGAGTTAGACAATGACCATGAAATATTAGTAAGTTATATGGTATGTCTGAAATTGATAACAACTATGAAAGGAAAAGGAAAAGTAGAGCAAGGGAATGCTGATGGGAGATGAGTGGCCATTGTAAATACAGCCTGATTGGGAAGGTGATACTTGTGTAAGTGTTAACCTTGCACATGGGAGGGAGGGCCGTTCCAGGTAAAGGGAACAGCACTTAGGAGCATGTCTAACTTGTTTGAGGAGCAGCAGGGGTGTGTGGGGGAAGTGTGTCAGGGCCAAAGTGAGCAAAGGGAAAGAAAGTACTGGAAGATGAAGGCAAAGAGGTAATAGGCAATTGGGTCCACGTGGGAACTTTAGCTATTGCATTACATGTTTTTGAGCAGAGAATTTCTGACCTTTTTTGAAGGAGTTTTTTAAAAAAAATTTTAACCATACAGTAAAATTCTCTCTTATTGGTGTATAGTTCCATGACCTTTTACAAATGCAGTCTTCAAAGCACCATCACAGTCAAGATACAGAGTCATTCCATCACTCCCCAAAATTCCCTGTGCTGCCTCTTTTTTGACTTAACATTTCAAAGGACGATTCTGGATGCTCTGTGAATACTGGACTGAAGAGGGGCAGGCGTGGCTGTGGAAGACCAGTTAGGAGGTTTGTGCAGCTGTCAAGGTGAGCGGTGATGGAAACTTGCTCAGGGTTTGTAGGAAGTGGTCACATTCTGAGTCTATTCTAAAGGTAGAAGTTTGGGAGGTGTGAGAGGAAGAGAGGAGAAAAGGATGACCTCATGACTTTTGCCCTGAGCCCAAAGGAAGATTGGCGTTGTCATTTACTGAGATGGGACAGGTTGCAGGTAGTGCCAATTTGAAGGACAGGAGTATTGTTCAACTCTGGACATTTTGAGTCTAAATATCTGTTAGATATCCAGGCAGAGATGTCAACAGGGACTTCTGCTGAGCTGAAATGCACACATTAACGTGTAGAAACCAGTGTGCACATTGTGAGAGAAATAGTTGGAAACAAAATCTGTGGTTCTTACAGGAGCCTCTTGTCAGTCTATAGCATTCAGAGGTGCTTGAGTAATTGGATACCCACAGTTGTTGTCTGCCAAATCTTTTTTTATGGTTCTTCAATTCACTTCTTTATCCGTTCTTTGGTAGAAAGATATATTTCCTTTCTGTGCAGAAAATACCACCAAGTTCAATATAGCTATAATTGTCCTGGTATTTTCTTGACTTGTTACTTGAAAAAATGACTTGTATTAAGAGTAAGGAAGAGCTGAGTCAGAAGAACTCTATTCCACCAAAGTTGTTTAACTCCAGGAAGAACTTTTGGTGTTTGACTTTTGGCCACTGTGTATCAATTTGCTCATTTCTGGTGCCTGTAGTTGCCAGTGAAGAAGAGAGAACCGAAGAGAGGGTTAAAATTAAAAGCAAGATGTGATGCTAGTTGGCAAAAAATGAAAAAAAAAAAAAAAAGAAAAAAAAGATACAAAATTCTATATATGGTCTAATCTCAAATTAGGTTGAAAACTTGTATGTACGTGTATAGAATACATTCTGGAAAGAATATACTAAAATGGTGACAGTTGCTATCTCTGTGTTGTGAAGTGATGGGAGAGTTTTGCTTCGTTTTAAATAATTTTTCCATGTTTTTGGGACTTTCTCAATGAACAAATGTATTTTTCTTTTGAGAATTTATTTAGGAAATGTTTATTCAGCATTAGATTCAGACTTGGACTGGGGATAGACCAGTGAGGCAGAACTTTGCCTTCAGGGAGCTAATAGTCTTGTAAGATCATGTGAGATCATTATAGTTTTTATACTCAGAAAAAAGATACATTAATTAATGAAGAAAGAGTGCACATGAACTTGTCTAGTTTCATTGGCTTTTTTAATGTACCAATACTGAGTGAGCTCTTTATGAATCGCTCTCCACCCACATTTCTCCCTATTATGGTCTCAGAGGTTCCAGGAGTGGACATTTGTGACAATGTGGCTCCTGACTGCATTTTAGAAGCCACTTGTGCAGTGTGGTGTATCTTGTAGTAATGCTAAGTAGAGTCTCACTGTAATCACCACAGAAGGGAACTATGTAAGGCCCAAACATGTGCCAGCCTTGGGCTAAAATGGTCCTACCACAGAGCAGCAGAAGGTGTCGTGGTTCCTTGGCAGAAGCTTGGGTGGTGGGTCCCACCTGCTGTCATCATGACCTAAGTAAAATGAATCACCTGGCCTTGCTAAGTCTCTGTTACCTCATCTGGAAAATATCTGGGATGAACTGGGAGAATCTGATACTCTACGACTCCAATATTTACACAGTGGTGGGGCTGGACAATGTGATTTCAACTTCAAGAACGTTTGCCTCATGGGTATTTATATAAACTTAATTATCCAACCTTCTTTCTGCTTTGGGAGGCTGACTCCATGTTTTGTATCAGTGACCCAAAAAACGCAGCTGATTTAGGAGAATGTTTAGCTGATTTGCGGGGAATGTCTGTTCTCACCAAGAGACCTGGACACAGGGAGATTTTATTTTCCCTCCTGACTCTCTCTCCTTGTAGGTTTAAATACGTTTAAGGGAACTGGCATCCTGCTCTTGTGCGTGTTGATGGCTGGCTAGATGCCACAAGTGGGAATAAAGAAGAATAGGAAAGGATATTTTATACCTCAAGATTTGGAACCTGCAAAAAATGTTTTCTTATATCTTCTCTCTGCTGGATCTCATAGCTGGTTGATTTTTACTCTTTTTTTTCTCTTTCTTCTTGTGTGAAAATGTTGGTATGGTGACTTCCTTCTAATTTTATCAAATACAGTATGTCCAGAAACAAAACAGAACCATGTTTCTGTGTGTGATTCCTGGCAGAAATGGTGCGATTTCATCTCAGGATAAAACTGTGAATTTATGGGAAGCAACATGGTATGGGTACTTAGGGAAAGCAAAAGGAATACAGAGCCTGCTGCCAGAGTCGCCTTTGTCTTGGCGGCTCAAGGAAATCACCAGTGGTTTGTGGGAGCTGAGGCTCCTGAGGATGGAGTCAGAACTCGTCAGTTGCTCAACAAGCAGGTGTGCTGGGGGGCAGGGGAGCCGAGGGGGCGCCAGCATTGCATTTCCAGGAGAGGCACGTTATTTATTCAAATTGCACAAGTCTTGTGTGTGTGTGTGTGTGTGTGTGTGTGTCTGAGAGAGAGAGAGAGAGAGAGACACACACACACACACACACACAGAGCACAAACAAGAATGAAAAACTCATGTGGTTGAGTCCGCCCGTCTTGTAGGCTGTGCCTGAAGTCAGGATGAGATGGGAGACATGACCCTGCTGTTCTCAGTTGCCAAGACACACCCCTCCATAGCATCAGCACCTCGCTGCTGAGCCAAATGTAACTCCAGTGTGTAAAGACAGACGTTTTGTATACGATGCAACTCCTTTAACTTAAGCCAACTTCTCCATTCAGGGCTCACCAGGAGAAATGTAGAGCTGTTCCAACACTGGTGACAAACTGGCTGTGTTGAATTTTTTGAGTATCGAGTATTGTATTTTGTGGATAGTTTAAGGGGTTCTTCAAGGACAGTTTTGATTGCTGTGCAAGGTTGGGATTAGGGTGATGTGAAGGAGGAACTCACCTCAGGCACAAAATTTAAGGGGGTGCTAAAAAAAACTTAGTAATCAAGATAAATAATATTTTGAAAAAAATCAAAATTATTTGAGTGAAGATAGGATCAGTGTTACTGATTTTTCCTTTTGCAGCAGGCTTTAATATGGCTCAGCATGGCACTGTTACTGATCTTGCCTTTGTTCAAAACCGGTATTTTGTTCACCATACATTCTTTGCATTATTTTTTATTTTTAAATATATTTCATGAAATGCTGTTTCTCTCATTTACTGAGTTTTTTTGGCACACCCTTAAAATGTATGCCCCAGGCTTATGCTTCATTTGTTTCACCCTCGTCCAACTCTGCCCATGATATTTGCCTTGACCTTTAACTACAGAAACCCTGAGTAAAATATAATTCCAGGGGACAAAAAGACCATCCAGGGTGACTGTCTCCAAGGAGGTCAGTTCTTATAGAATATTAACTGTGCAGTCTGTGCAAGTTGAACTCCTTTTTATGTGCCGTGATATCTGTGAGGCTATTTACATATACATTCATTTAATAGCTATTTATTGAACACTAATATGGCTGGGTCTATTCTAGGTGCTAAGGTTATACAAACTAGGCAAAATCCTTGTATTTGTGGGCCTTACCATCCCTATATCATCTCTAGTCCTGAGGACTACTCTGCAATATAGATACCAGTTTCATCACTTCACAGGTGAGAAAAGTGAGGCTCAGAGGATAATCCTGATAGCAGATAACTAAGCATGGTATTGTCTAGCCTAGAATGTAGCATTGAAAGGATTCAGAAAAAAATCAAGTTTATGGTGACCTGAACTCAGTCAGTAAGATTCTTCCGGGAATATATTTGTCTTAAATTGGCTCTTAAAGGAAACTGTTGTTTAAATGCAGGACTAAATGTAGGCAGCAATACAACACCCATTTTCCTTGATTTTAGCAAAGCAACAAGCTGGCACAGAGGAACCCATGGAAAAAGATGAGGGAAAAAAAGTATTTACCTGTTTCACTTAGCAGCGTCCACTGGATCTCTGGAATGGCAGAGCAGGTTCACCTTCTGTACTAGCTGTTCCAGTCTATGAGAACTGTAGTCATTTATCCAGGCTCAGACAGGAAGGGTGCAGGGATTGGTTAGCATTGTCTGTGTGGGATTGACAAGGATCATCTCTAATTTCATGCTGATTTGTGTCACACATCGTGATATTGGTGTCACCATGTTGATGGTCTTAGTGCCCTGAGCTGAATTTTTAGAGGGCCAATGCTGGGATTATTGTTGAACAGGTTATTAATATGTGCTACTTGACTGATGGGAGAGTGGGAGGAAGAAGCAAAATACAAGTAAAACAGAAAACTGAGCTAAAAGTGTTAGTATGCATGCTATAAATATAGTTTTATAAAATCTATGTACGTGTATATATGCAGACAGCAATTAGAAAACAAAATTAGAGGTTTATTGAGGTAGAATTGATATACAGTATGTATATGCTTGATAAGTTTTGACTTATGTGTACACCCATAAAACCATCACCACAGTTAGAAAATAAACATATCCATTAGCCCCCCACACACGTTTCTTTGTACCCCTTTGTAATCACTCCCAACCACCTTATACCTCCCCAATGATAGATTTTTATTTTAATTTTTTTAATTTTTTAAATTTTATGGTCTGGACAATAGTTCACCAATGATGTGTTTTCTATCACTACGCATTAGATTTGCTTTTCCTAGAATTTTGCATGAATGAAATCATATGTATTCTTTTTGTGGGGGAGGTGTCTGGCTTCACTTATAGCATAATAGTGAATTGTGCTTCATTCACTAGCATAATTTTTTGAGATCCATTCGTATTATAGCATATAGCAATAATTCATTACTTTATTGCTGAGTGTTATCTCATTGTATAGACGTACTATAGTTTGTTTATCCATTCACCCATTGATGGACATTTGGGTTGTTTCCAGTTCGGGGCTATTTATTACAAGTAAAGCTGCTATGAACATTTGTGTATAAGTCTTTGTATGGATATATGCTTTCATTTCTCTTGGGTAAATGTCTGGGGCGGAATGACTGGATCATATGTTCATCTCAACTTTTTAAGAAACCTACCCACTTTTCCAGATGGCTGTGGCATTTTACATTCCCACCCAACAGTGTATGAGAGTTGTAGTTCTTCCACATTTTCACCAACACTTGGTTTGGTCAGTCTTTTTAATATTAACCTTTCTAATAGCATATGTGGTATCTCATGATGGTTTTAATTTTCATTTCTATAATGACTAATAATGTTGAGTCTTTTCATGTGCTCATTTGCCATCCATAGGTCATCTTTGTTAAAGTGTTTATTCAAGTATTTTATTCCCTTTTTATTTGGTGTTTTATTATCATATTGAGTTTTTGGAATCCATCAGATGTTTATAATTGACACATATTTTTTTTCCCAGTGTGTGTCTTGTGTTTTCCTCCTCTTCACAGTGTCTTTTGGAGAACAGAAGTTTTAATTTAATTTTTATTTAATCCAAATTACCAATTCTTTCTTTTATGGGTTGTGCTTTTGGTGTCATATCTAAGGTTTCATATCTAGGTTAGGTTTTCACCTAACCTAAGGTGACCTAATATAAGGTCATAAAGGTTTTCTCCTCTGTTTCCTTATATAAATCTTACAGTTTTTGGTTTTACTGTCATATCTGATCTATTTTGAGTTCAGTTGATTTTTTTTTTAAACATGAAAGTCCAATTTAGCACTGTTTATTGAAAAGATTTCCTTTCTTCACTGAATTGTCTTTGCATCTTTGTCAATAATTAGTTCATATATGTGAGGCCATATTTCTAAATTCTCTATTCTGTTCCATTGATCTATTCACCTATCTTCATACCAGTACAATACCGTTTTGATTATTGGAGATTTATAATAAGTCTTAAAATTAGGTAGTATTAGTCCTCCAACTTTATTCTTCATTTTCAAATTTATTGTGGCTATTCTGGGTCCTTTAATATTCCATGTGAATTTTAGAATCACTTTGTCCATTTCTACAAAATGTGTGGTGGGATTTTGGTTGGGATTCCATTGAATATCTATTAATAGAACAGATCAATTTGGGGAGAATTGACATTTTAAAAGTATTGCCTATGAACAGGGTAGACCTTTTAAAATTTCTCTCAGTAAATTTTTGTAGTTTTTATACAGATTGGTCACATCTCTAGTCAGATTTGTTCCTGGGTATTTTATATATTTTTATGTTATTATAAATGCTGTGTTAAAATTTCTATTTCTGATAACAAATTGCAAGTAGATAGAAATATAAGTGATTTCTGTGTATTGATCTTATATTCTGTAGTATGTCTAAACTTGTGTATTAGTTCTAGTAGTTTTATTGTAGATTTTATCAGATTTTTACATAGATCACGGGTCAGCAAACTTTTTCTTACGAGGCCAGATTGTAAATATTTTAAGGTGGTGGGTTGTATGGTCCCTGTAGCATTTACTCAACTGTCTATTGTAGGGTGAGGGCAGCCATAGATGATACATTAAGTGAATGGGTGTGATTATGTTCTGACAAAACTTAATTATAAAAATTGCTGCAATTTCCCAACCCCTGACATAGATAACCAAGCCATCGGAGAAAAAAATAACACTTTTATATCTTCTTTTTCTGATCTGGATAACTTTTATTTCCTTTCCTTGCTTTATTGCTCTGGCTAAAGCTGCTAGTAAAATGTTTGATAGGAGTAGGGAGAGCAGATATTCTTGTCTTACAAAATTCCTTTTATCAGATTGAAGAAGTTCCCTGCTATTTACAATTTGCCAAGAGTTTTTTAAATCAGGAATCAATGTTGGATTTTCTTAAATGCTTTTTCTGTGTCTGTTGAGATGATTACATGGATTTTCTTATTTAGTGTATTAGTATGGTGAATTTATATTGATTTTCCGATGTTAAACCAATCTTACATTACTGGGATAAACCTTACTTGCTTATGATGTATTATCCTTTTTACTTATTGTCGGATTTAACTTGTTAAAGTTTTATTTAGAATTTTTGCGCCTATGTTCATGTGAGACATTGGTTTATAGTTTTCTTGTTCTAATGACTTTTAAATATGTCTATAATAGTAAGTGAAAAAAGTGTCATGTACAGTTTGATTCTATTTTGATTAAAATAAATTAGCCCTATATATAGTTTTATATAATATAAACTATATTTATATATAATATAAAACATATTTATATATAATATAAAACTATACATACACAGAGAGAATATATACACCAGAATATTAACACTGGTTATTTCAGGCATATGATTGGGGGATAGGGATAAGATGGTTAACTTTGTCTTAATGTCTCTGTAACTTTTTCTTTTTACTTGAAAAAAAAATGTACAAGTCTAAATTAAAATTCTTGGGTAGGCTACACCTCTGGGAACTGTGAAAATTGGAGAGAAACCATCTGTTTTTCAGCCAGAGTTTGACCTTTCCAAAAACTGCTGGACAAATTAAATGTTCCTGTGTTCTGGTTACTCCTTTGGGAGGGAAAGTAGTATAGTGGGCATGGGTTTTTATAACTAAACAGGTCTGACCTTGAATCTTGGACTTGGTATGGGCCTTTGATTCTCCTGTATTTAAAATGGGCATAATCATACTTATTGGATAATATTATTATAAAGATAAAGGGCAATAAAGGAAAATAGTACACAACACAATATATATGATAAATAGTAATTTCTACTACCGTTACTATGGCAGCTTCTACTTGTAGGATCAAAGAAATTAAAGGTCTCTAGTTCACCTTTACACTCAATGCCTGAGTCCTGTCTTCATGTTTGACAGATGGCCTCTTGCTTCTGCTTAACCATTTGGAAGGAGCTATTTTGGTCAGCATGCCATTGTGTTTTTGTTTAATACTTGAGCACATCATTGAATGGGAAAAAAATCAAACATGGAGGCTGGTGACATCTCTCAAAATTGATGCATCAGTCAATACTCTTTGGGTGTGCTTGTCCAGTTACCCATGGCTCCTGTCTTATCAGGGATATCATAGGGACACTCTACCAAATGTCTTTTTGAAATCCAGTTACCCTTTGCTACATTCTTTGACCTATCATCTGTAATAAAGCATAATAAATTACTTAGAGAAGTTGGTTGCTTATGGCCTTTTCTGGATAAATCCATGGTATATTCTACTAATCATTACTTTCTTTTGAAGGGTACATTTAATGAACTTATTAAATTGAAAGGTTTGTTAGTCTTCTGAAATTTTAGCTAGGGATTCAATTGAAGATCATATGGGTGTTCTTATAAATAATACTATACTGTTTTGTTTGAGTGATAGGCCTTCATTACATGTATTTATCATTTTAAAAACCATTTTAAAAGCACTTGTTTCTTCTATATTTTCTAAAACAAAATTTGAGGAAAAATTTATATTACATATTTGTGTTATGTTGATAGAAAGTTACATGAAATAATTTGCAAACAGTTGAGTAAAGGGGAAATGCCTTAATTTCCGTCCACTGCAATTTTTAAAATGGAATTTTCGAAGCAGTTACTCTCTAATGTGGGCAGGTGCATTTGGGTTTTTCATTTGCTGGAACATATTTCATGTTTAAAATTTTAATGAAAAACAATAAAAAGCAAACTGGTTTATAGGATTTTGGAAAAAGAGATGACCTTTCTGTCCTCTTCAAGACAGCAAAATTAGTAAATGCATCTGATTTTTGAGGTTTTCTAAAAAAAAGTTTCAACCTACTTTCTACAGAGACAGTTGGCAAAATTGAATTTGTTATTTAGTAGTTGACAGTTTGGTTTGCTAGCTTTTTCTAGCAGTTCTTTTGAACCATTGGGTTTAAAAGAGATCCCAAACAACCAGACAGTCTGAAATGGGGTGGGATAGTGGGAAAAAGAGTTTAGTCTTTATTTTTTGCTTATTTTTCTTTCTGTTTTTAGCTTGATCTGGATTTTTTTCTACTAAAGTAGAAAGAATGGTGTAATGAATCTAGATACCCATCACATAGCTTTAACGATGGTCAACGCTTAACCAATCTTATTTCATCTGTACCTCCATTCTGTTTATTCCCACTGCCACTGGATTATCTTGAAGCAAATCCTGAATGTCTCATATTTCATTTTTAAACATTTCAGTGTGTTTGATCTGATTTATAAGCCTTAAAGATAAAGGACATTCCTGATGTGTTAGATATTCTTTAAGTTTTAGTACCACTCTTTATTTCTAAGCTATATATATTTTCTTTTGTTGTTATGTTTTTAATCTGAGCTGATTAAACATGTTTTCTTTAAGAAGCATTGTAGACATGGAAAGTGCTCACCTAGTTGTTGAGAGAGAATACTGCTTCTCTCCTTCCTAATGTTATGAAGTCCTCCTTGCTTTGTCTCAACTGAGTATTTCAGTAAAAACATTCACCAGACAATATTTTCTTAAACATTTTTAATTATAAAGCATCCTTAAAAAATTGTGGAAGGATTTATATATATTTTTTACTTACCTACATTTTTTATTTCCATAACACATATACATTCATTTTTATAAATGGGGAAGGTTTTTCGAAACTTTTTTTATTGTGGTAAAAAATATACATGACATAAAATTTACCATTTTAACCATTTTTAAGTGTACATTTCACTCATGTGAAGTACATTCATACTGTTGTGCAGCTATCACCAACATCCAACTCAAGAACTTTTTCGTCATCTTAAACTGAAACTATGTGCTCACTAAATAACAATTCCCCATTTCCTCCTCCCTTTAGCCCCTGGTAACTACAATTCCCGTTTCTGTCTCTGTGAATTTTACTATTCTAAGTACTTCATGTAAGAGGAATCATACAATGTTTGTCTCTTTGGTTCTGGACTGTTTCATTTAGTATAGTGTTTTCCAGGTCCATCCACTGTATGTACCACATTTTATTTATCCATTCATCTATCAGTAGACACTTGTGTTGGTTGGCAGCTAATTTTTTAAAAGAATTTATAGGCTGGGCATGGTAGCTCATACCTGTAATCCTAGCATTTTGGAGGCCGAGGAGGAAGGATTGCTTAAGGTCAGGCATTCAAGACTAGCCTGAGCAAGAGTGAGACCCTGTCTGTACAAAAAATTAAAAAATTAGCCAGGCATGGGTGGTATGCATCTGTAGTCCCAGCTATTTGGGAGGCTGAGGCAGGAGGATCACTTGAGCCCAGGAGTTTGAGGCTGTAGTGAGCTATGATGCTACTGCACTCTAGCCTGGGCAACAAAGTGAGACCCTGTCTCCAAAAAAAACAAAAGAAGAAGAATTTAATGGACTGTGTGAGCCAAACAAAAATGTTCTCACCTGGATAGATTTAGCATGTGGGTTGCCATTTGATGTCAGCTGCCTTATATGGAAAATTAAATTACATGTGGACGTAATTATGCACTCATTGCTATGGGTCATAGAAACCTTGGAAATGCACAAGATAAAGTAACCCTGGAAATCACACTAAAAGGACAGACCTCCTTATAGGCTTGACTAATTAGAAATTTACGGAGCATTATCAGACTTTCCATGACACTCTGTACTTGTATTTAATATTCAACGTAACTAAAACCCTAAAGCAAACTTGGCAGCAATCCTTCTCCCTTAAGAACCAGCATAGAACACCTCGCATAGGGCTTTGCCCAAAACAAGCACTAAACAAGTGTAGAATGAATTAATATGTTTCAGACTTGTGTGTGCAGTCCCTATTATCCAAGACACTGCTATGGAAATTAAATCTATTGGTAAATCAGCCAATCTGAGCAGAACACGGGTATAATCAAGTTGAAACTCCTTACCCGTGTGCAGTGACTCTCCGACGCAGCGTTTCACAAAGATGACTCCATTATGTGCCCTGATTTGATTATGGTTAAGGATTTACCTGCCAAACCATAACAGGGAATCACTTGGATTGCTTGGATTGATATAACAAGGGCTCTCTAAGCTCCTGTGCACAACCAAAAGAAAAAAAAATGTGTGTTTATCCAGTTAAATATTATTTTTATTGCTGCAAAGCATGGGATATGAGTTGGGGAGGTGAAGGGGAGTGAGGTGGTGAAACAGCTCCTGCTTCACTACCAACAAGCACACTGCCTGGTCCTTGCCCGGATAGTGAAGAATTAATGAAGAGTCCGTAGTGAAGAATTAATGGAGAGTGGGTCTTAAGGTGGCCGTTTGGCCCTTCACCTGTCTGTCATGTTAATTGCCTCTCTGGTTGTGTTCTTTGCCTGGTAAATATGTTCCCTTGGGACTGTGCTTTGAAAGGTTTCTGTGCTGGTGTTGACATGGATGCTGACATCCGGATTTATATCCTGACATCCTTTTGAAGGAAACATTTAGCTGCTAAAGAGATTTGCTAGAGTGGTATTCAGCCTAAATTAAATGTAAATGTAACATGCCAGTGGGATATGTTACAGCAGTGTGTGAAGATTGCTTGCTGCTTCTCCTCCTCCTCTTCTTCCTCCTCCTCTTCCTTTTTTAATCAGTCAGTTAGATTTGATGAAATGATTAGGGACACAATTACAGGGCTTTCCACCAATGCTTTTAGTAGTAGGACCTTTTTTTTTATTTTTTAAATTTTAGTAGTTGTCCTTGTAAGAGGCATTTTCCAGTCTTTACCCATCAGCCTTGCCTAAGTGTTTTGTTTTTTTTTTTCCCCAGGGGCGGTTGGGGGCCTTCCTTGTCACACTTTTCATAGGGTCAGAGTGGGCATGGAGGGAGCAGGGAGCAGGAGTGGCCTCAGATTTAGACTTTTGTCTTTATCTCCAAATGAAGGTTGATGTACAGCCACATAGATACATTCACAAGATTTTAATTAATATCTCCAAAGATAGTGCCACAACTTTTATTATCCTTGTTTGGATATCTTGTACTAGAGGCAAATTTTAAGTGTTCTGGGCCTTTTCTGACATATCTCAGAGAGGTCTCAGAGGCCCTGCCAGTTTTTGCCTGCTTTTAGAGAAGGGACTGCTAATTAAAAATACCTATATTATATTTGGGGTTGCTTTTTGCTAAATGCCTAAACTCTTGAGCACAAGTATATGATCCACATTCTAAAACTAAAACCCAGTAACATGGACTTGGGAAGACTGACCTCTGAGTTAGCATGCCTCTTTAGCCAAAGCCTTAAATAACTTTAGAAACAAATTTCCCCAGGTTGTTAGTGTGAAATGTATATTTTTGCCTTTGCTGCCATTTACAGTTAATGTGACTATCATTTGTGTTAACTTTGGAAAGATAACACAGATTAAACAAAACCAAGGACATAGAAATTGCCTTGAATCCTACTACTTAGTTACTGTTAAGGTTCCGCTGTTGCTAGCATTCACGTCTTTTTTTCTGTGAGTATATAGTTGATATATGTAGATAAGTAACACGTGTGCCTACTTGTAAACCAAACTTGCTTTACACCTTTTTTTTTTCCCTAACTGTAAATATTGTGATATTTTTCTCTGCCAGTTTGTATAACTGCTGCATAATTGGTAAGGACTCCCTCCAAATCTGCTGTGTGATAGGCTTTGACTTACCTGCCATATGCCCTACTTTTGGGCACGTAGGTTGTTCCAAGCAGTGTTTCTTAATGAAAGTGATGTTGCCCAAACTGAACCATGCTGTCACACTGGAGAAAGTGAAGGTATGAGAAGTTAAGTCAACCAGAACACTTTAACCTTAACCATAAATGCAAATGCTACTGCATTCTTTTTTTTTTTTTTCTTAGCTACTATAATCTTAAAATATTTGCTGGCCATGAATGTTCCTACATATTTTCTGATTAGTAGTGACATACTAGATTTGGCTACATATTGTGGATTAACAGCAAGGACTATGATAGGCCATTGATAAAAATATGTAATTTATTTTGTTCTGGAGTTAGCCTGCATCTGATATAGCCTATAGCATCTGATAATGAGAAAACAGGAATGGGAAAAATCATGCACCTTTTTTATTTTGCTCAGTTGTCACTAGAGATGTATTTAATCCTTTAATGAATTGCTTGTGCACACACACATGTGTATGTGTACACACAAATGTGATTGTGAGCTTGTGTTGGTGCCTGTTGGTAGTATCCAGGCTTGGGAAAAATGCAACAATCTCCACATTATCTTAGCGGTTCAGCTGGCCTCGACTGAAGGTCTGTTGTTTTTATGTTCTCTGGGGAACCAGTACTCTGGATATGTAGCCTGCTGGCTCGTCTCTATTTTTAAGTTGTCGTCTTACTTGGTCTAAAGCCTTTGGAAACAATATTGTGTTTCTGCCACTGATGAGTTGGTTGGCAGTGAGAGGCTAGTTAACTTATTCTCTCACAGGCATTTAATGAGGATAAAACGTTAGTGATGCCATTTAAGAGCACTTGTGACAAGTAGTCCCTCCGCCGAAGACCCTGGCTACAGGTTAGAATACTGTTAGGACATCAAAATGTTAAGCAAATAAATCTTGAGGTTGCTCTATTGAACATGAGATGAGGCTGTGCCTATTTTTAATTTCCCAAGGGATTCAGGAAAGGAATTGCATGGGCCATTGCATGGCCCACTATTTTTATTTATTTTGGGGGGGATCTTCATGTTCGTATTGTAAATTGGATGACAATTCTTTGTCCACAGTTATTTCAAGATTTCTGCAGGGAGTTATTTATAAGGGATTTTTAAAAAATCTCATTCATTCCTATGTCATTTAATTGTCTCTTTGCCTTGGCTAGATCTATTCAGCCAACAAGAAAAATCGGAATTAGATGTGGAAGGAGGCCAAAAACAGGGGCAGAAGATGGCAGTGGAAATATCAAAATCAAGGCACTTGTGAAGCACATTGTGATTGTAAAAGGAAGGGAAGAATCTTTAAAATAAATGTGTTCTGCCTTTTTTTTCCCTTAAAGGATTGGTTATCCATTTCTGTAGCCTTGTCTAAGGCAAGAGAGCTGGTCCAGGCTTCATGAGGTCACTTGCCAGGCATGCACTCTATTCCAGTTGGTTTTTCCTGACCTTTTAGGAGGGCAGCTTTGAGAGGAGTGAAGCAGTGGCAAAGGGTAATGGCAGTAACTCAGGCAGCCCCTTTGGCCAGCGGGGATCTGCATCTTGTTCTCCAGGAGCCCAGCTTCCAGTTGCATGAGAGCTTAAATGATGTTATATGTACTGTTGCTGGGAGCTGCATTTATTAAGTATTTCCTGAGTGCCAGCCACCAGTATCTACCCTAGTAAATGAGAA
Organism: Daubentonia madagascariensis; assembly: GCA_023783475.1. Taxonomy (NCBI): domain Eukaryota; kingdom Metazoa; phylum Chordata; class Mammalia; order Primates; family Daubentoniidae; genus Daubentonia; species Daubentonia madagascariensis. The sequence goes on along the minus strand of JAKFHU010001953.1, from coordinate 39,647,253 downwards.
GGTAAGGCCTGTGAAGGCTTATCACCATGATAATAATATGAATATGAACATCAAGGCTTGGCATAGTAGTCTCCTACAAGTGAGAACTCAGTAACAGTTGCTAGCAATATTTGTATTGAATTTACAACCACTCTGATAGTTGACCCCATTTTACTAATGAGGACATTGACTCTTAGGGAATGGAATACCTCACCCAAGCTTACCCAGCTACTAAGTGGCTAAGTCTGGGTTCGAACCCAGATTGATCTGATTACAAAACTTCTCATAAGCACCAAAGATATTAGTGATTGGTGCCATTTGTGTAATGGGTGCTTGTGGTTTGTGACTACTTTATTGGCATTCTCATGTCATCGTTATGATGTTGGTCTTATGTGACTTACCCAGGGTCACTCAACTTACAAGAGGTGTGGTTAAGTTTTTAATTCAGTTCTTGATTCTACCTTCTGTGCTGTTGTATCCATTTCGGTCCTGGAGGCTGAGGACCTGGAGAGTGGATTGTCTGTGTTCTTACCTAAATTAGGCTGCTAAGTTTGACCTGGAGTTCAGCTCTGATTTCTCCCAGCAGCCTTCTCTCTAAACCCTCCTCATGCTCAGTGAAGTAGGCAGATGGTTAGAGGGAATCCACCACCATCCCAGAGAGCCAGCAGCTCTCATGCCCCTGCTTTCAAGTGCCAAAGGGAGAGAGGACAGCAGTGTTCATGCATTAGCTGCCCCTTCCTAGGGGATAGCAGAATAATTGGGTGTCTAGAGTCAGGCTGACTATGGGATTTTGGATAAGTTCTTAATCTCCAAGACCTCTGTTTCCTCATCTGTAGAATAGGGATGATCATATCACTTTATAGGGTAGTTGTAAGAAAAAAAGTATATCTTGGCTACATCACAACCATGACATCTATTTCTATTATTGCCAGTCAAAACCCACCCTTGCCCTTGTGTGACTTTAGAGGTCTTAAAGGCCTGCTCCACCCAACCCATGCTCATAAAATAGTTTAGCCCACTTTTGTACTTCACAAAGCAGATTTATTTAGTCAAACCTTCACCAGCAGATTTGAATAGAATGTTGATAGTTTCTCCTGATTGACTTTCTTTGCATACAAAGATGGACTGGGTTGGATGTTTTGAAATGTAGGCACTTTCTGGATCACTTTCTCCTCGTGTCTTCTGCGCCTCCCCCCTGCCACCCCCGTTTTGTTTTGTTGTAAAACAGATTTCTAGGTAGACTTCAGAGACCCACTCCTTCAAGCCTTACTAATCCCAGGACTGGTCACTACACAATGTAGACTTTTGGAGGTACCATGTGGTGCAAGGAGAGAGGAAAGCCAAAGACACTTGTAGGTGCTGCAGTAAAATGTCTGGCTGTGGGCACTGGTTGGCCATCATAAAGGCTGCAAGTACAAGGATGGGTTTGACTTTCCCATATTCAGCTTTCTTCTCAACTTCCGTTTGTGTACAAGGTTCACTCATCTTTAACCCAGCCCTGTTGCTTCCTGGTGCCATTATCATACTCCCTTTATTTATTACTTCTCTTTAGTTTAGTACTTTACTAGGGAATTAGGAAAGGAAAAAGAGTCTCACATATAAAGGGATATTTGGTAACTTCTAGCAGTAAGGAAATCCAGAGAGCCTCTCCTAAGGAACCTCCACTTAACCAACTTGCTCTTCTGACTGCACCCATTGGCTGTTAGGCTGCTGTGTTAGTTATCTACTCCTGTGTTGTAACCGGTCCCCCAGTGAACAAATTTCAGTGATGTCTGTGTGTTTTTTTATCATCTCCTCCCTGAACTAACTACTTGAACTTTTTGAGTTGTTTCCCAGAAATGGTGGATTTTCTGCAAGACAAAGGAGTTGAGATTCTGAAGGCCCCTGAGTAAGATTCCTGATGCCAAGAATCACTCTCCCCCACAACCTGCCCCCAGTGTACATGACCTGTCCCAATACATGTAGCCCCTTGTTAGTTACATTATAACCTGCCAACTGCATTTGGCCCCTCCTTTAAAAGCCCACGCATAATCTCCCTTGGTCGGAGAGAGGGATTTGGGGCAGCTTCTCCCGTTCTCCCGTTCAACAAGACATCTGTCACATTAAAAATTCCTTTCTTCTTGGCAATCCTTGTTGTCTCAATAATTGGATCATTGTGTGATGAGCAACTGGATCTAGACTGAAACCCCCTTGCAGTGTTGACAACAATGTGACAAACTATACCAAACTAAGTGGCTTAAAACAATACACCTGTGTTCCCTCATACAGTTTCTGTAGATCACGAATATGGGAGTGGCTTAGCTGGGTGGCTCTGGGGCAGGGTCTGTCATGACAGTGCAGTTGAGGTGTTAGCCTGGGTTGCTGCAGTCTTCTGAAGGCTTGATGGGGGCTGAATGATCCACTCTCCAAGGTGTCTCACTCACATGTCTGGTCAGTTAGCACTGGGTGTTGGCAGGAGGCCATGTGGACTTCTTTATAGGGTTGCTTGAGTGACCTCATGACATGACAACTGGCTTCCCTTAGAGTAAGAGACCAAAGAGAGAGCAAGTTGGAGTTGCAATGTCTTTTATGACCTCACTTCAGCAATCACATTTCATCATTTCTGCAATATCAGGCCAGCCGTCTTCATGTAGGAGGGGACTACACCAGAGCTCAAATACCTGGAGCCAAGAATCATTGGGTGTCACCTTGAAAGCTGGCGACTGTCTGCACACTAATGTTCCCAATGTGAGTTGCATGCTGTGCAATAATCTGTTGTTTGCTCTCAAACCTGCTTCTACGTGTTATCATGTTACTATAATATAATTTAATTAAATATTATGTAAACCAATGAAATATAAGTTGGGGGGGGAAGAGAGCTGCTATTTCCTTGAAAACTTATTTGAATCCATTAGGGGGACTTGGTAAAGGTCTGTTGCTTAAAAATTGCTGTTAAATTAGGTGTAGGTAAGGACTGTAAAATATAAAGGGAAGTCATAAAAAATCTAAAGCACTCAAATTGCTTTGCAAGAGTCTTGTCTTTATCACTCCATTTCAAATAAACCCAAATTGGAAATCATAGGCACTGAATTATTAATATAAGTATGGTTAATATCAAGAAGGATACTATAGCATCCTAAACAGGGAACCTAGACTCAACAAAAGTTCTCAATCTACTTTAAAAGATGGATGAAAGAATGAACACTGTGTGTGTTAAAATAAAATGCTTTAAATATGTATGAATAATTTTGTACAATACCTTGCTTTCTGCAAGAATCTTGATTAACTCATGGTGATCTAAAACGTGTTAGAAAGTGGGCTTTTAATGTATGAGATGTTCCATAGGTTCTTTCTTACCTGTTAATTGTTAAAAAAAGGAAGTTGCCACATTCTGTTCTTTCAAGGCATTACTTTTTTTGCAATACGATGTTTATCAATTCTGAGATGCATAGTTTTCTACATTTTAATGTTTCAGGAATCAAAATGCATTCTACGATGAGTGGTGTTTTGTAATTTTTTTTGTAGTTTTTTTCTTGCCCTAGTGCTTCATAAATTATCATTGTTGCCTTCCATTTAATAAAACATGGTATGTTTTATGATTTCATTTTCTAGAAAATACAGTAGTCCCTCCTTATCCACGGGGATACCTTTCAAGACACCCTGTGGATGCCTGAAATCTCAGATAGTACTTAACCCTTATATATACTCTGTTTTTTCCTATATATACATACCTATGATAAGGTTTAATTTATAAATTAGGCACAGTAAGAGATCAATAACTAATAATAAAATAGAACAATTATAACAATATACTGTAATAAAAGTTCTGTGAGTGCAGTTTCTCTCTCTCTCAAAATATGTTACTGTATAGTACTCACCTATTTTTGAGCTATGATTTTGGGTAACTAAAACCATGGAAAGCAAAACTGTGGATTGGGAGGACTACTGTACGTTAAATGCATGTATGTTACAGGTTTGTTAGAGTTGAGTTGGGTATTGGTGCCCAGCTGTGGTTTGGCCAACTCAGTCTCCATTTATTAATAAAGTTTTATAAAGCAATGGCTTGATTTAAAAAGTGAGAAACTCAGTTAAAAATAAAATAAAAAAAAAGTGAGAAACTCATATTTGATTTCCTTTCAATCTGTGTACCTCAGTTTTCTCATGTGTAAAGTAAGAGAACTGATGTAAATTATTTCCAAAGTCCCTTTCAGCTTGTACATCCTAAGATTCTGAGTCTTTTCTAGAGGAAACAGGGACTTAATTCTTAATCTTTTGGGGGTGGTCTCAGATGTCTTTTATAATGAGATGAAATCCATCAACTGTCACCAATTAACAGTGCCCATGAGGGGCATATTCCAAAGTTTGCCTGTAACTTCAGGGAGTTCGTAGACTCCCCAGGCTTGTTCCTGAACATCTCCAGATCCTTTGAACTCAAGTTAAGCACCTTGAATTTTGCTTTCAGAGTTTGGTTTTTTCTGTGTGGTGGCTTTTTTTCTTTGTAAAGATATGTAAAGTAGAACTTTTTGAATTCTGAGTTTATGGATTGCTCCTTAGAGCTCACATCTTTGCTAACATCCTCCACCTGAGTCCTGCTGGAGTTCTTACTTCCATTTGCCCCAGCCATAGATACTCTAACTGTGTGCCCTGTTGCTAAGGATAAGGGAGAAAATACAATACAAGTATGGAGGGAAACAATAGCTTTCAAAATATTTTAATAAAATGATCTTTTCTCTATAACTCATAGCTCTGCCAAATAGAGAAGAGTTGTTGATAGAAAAAGAAAACCATTTTTGTACTTTCCAAGTTTTCTTAGTAATGTTTGAAGATCTATGAAAGCTTTTTCTACCTGGAGGTACAAAGTCTCAACAAAAATCTCAGGTAGGGTCCATTAGAGAAATAGGGAAAGCACCGGGTCTAACATTTAAGTACCTTGAACAGCTTGTTTTTATCTTTCGTTATCTGCCATACTGGTTGTGTTGTGAGAATTAAATTAATTGCAGTTGGCTGGCTTCTTTGGAACCCAAAACTGTCTATAGAATTTGTTCTAGCAGTAATAGTCTCTCCTTAGTAAAGGACAGACTAAGTGGTAGTAGTACCTTTTCATTGCACCATCATCATTGACACTTTGAATATAAAAGAGACTGATTTAGTGGCAATGGTGTGTCACTTTCACAAAAGTGATAGAAAATCAACACTGATATGTACCAGGCAATCCCCTATATATTTATCTTAAGACAATTTTTTAATGTCACTATGAGACAGTATTAATTATTTTATTCTTTATGGAATTTGATATTTTGCTAAAAGAACCAGCTTTGAAGTCAGATTTGTTTTAATTCGTCCTAGTTCATCACCCATGAACCAAACGAACTTAGACAAGTTTTGTAACCTTTCTGAGCCTCTATTTTCTGATCTTTAAAAAGGGAATAACAATCGTTACTTTATAGGAGTTTGGGGCAGATTAAAAGAAGTAATGGATTAAATCGCATAGTGCAGTGCCTTGGCACACACTAAGCACCATAGGAATATAAGAATATTAGACAAAAGAAATATTAGAGATAAATATATTTCAACAAAGAGCAAAGGGAAAAAATTAAAGTCAATTTAAAAATTTAAAGTAGTATGTAGACAAATATTTCATGTAGATAATTGGCATTTTGGAAACTGAAACATTGCAGGATCGTTCAGTCATGTGGGAATATCCCTCAGAGTTTCAGATAGGTTTGTTTAAATGTAGTTTGGAAGTTGTGGTCAAAACCCACTTCTTCTTCATGACCATGATAGGATAAGAAAGAGTGGCTAAGAAAAGTGTAAGGATTATTCAGTCCTCTGCTTTGGAACATAATTTCTTTTTTTATAATGACAAGTGACATGAAAAAAACCTTTCCGGTAATTTCCCTCAAATGTTCACCTTCTGAAAGGGGTATTCTTAAAGAGATATTGAAGTTGGTCCGTTACTTGTGAATTCACTGAGGAAAGGAAAGTAAACTCCAAGAATAATATTGTTATTTTCATTAGTGTAAGGCTTTGTTTTTTTAACCCCACCTATTATGAAAAGGATTTGAGCTGTCTAGTGTACAGAGTGTATCATTTGGCCCTTGTGGTTCCTTTGTGTGAAGCCTAATCTAGCAGAATAGTAGTACTTGAGAATGAAGTTTCTCAAGTTTTTTTTGCCTTAGAAAGTTCATTGTTCTTAGTTTTCTGTCATTTGTATGAGAGCAAATATTTATATTTGCCATTTGTAGCCCATTATAGCGGAAGTGGTTTTAAGTCATATATGAGCTTTTATGCCTGGTAATATAGACCGTTTCTGGAGTTACTGGTTAAAATTATAAATTCCTGGGCTTCTCCTCTGGAAATTGACTCAGTAGCCCAGGATGGGGTCTTAAATCAGCAATTTGTTTTAGCAAGCACCCAGTTGAAAATCAATATTCAGGTAAGACTGGGAAACTCTACTTCCTGTAGTCAGCTCTTTGGAAGAGTTGGCCAAAACTCTTGTGTTTTTTGGAAGTGAAACTTGGGCTTTCTCTAACCATAATATCTGAATTTGGAGAAGTGGATCAGAGAGAATGGTAGAAGAAGATAATAAAATCTGTCATCGGTGTTGATGAAACATTGTGTGTTGATGGCCTGTCAATTCTCTTTGTGGTACTACTGGCTATATTTTACTTGAAAAATGATCTCACTTACAATGAATAGTCATAACATTTTAGAGGGGAGGCCAACAAAGTATCTGTCATCTGTGAGAAATAAAACCAATTAACCAATTAAAAATGGAAACTTTCAGACACAGGTAGAAGGCACTTATTCCCCTGATTGGCCCTTGATATTATCTACCTCTAGTACATGGGAAGACATTGTACTTAACATGAGAAAGATGATAATTATCCTTCAAGGGTGAAAAGGCTTGTTAGTGCCCTGTACTTTCATAGATCCTCAAGACAGTGACAATAGACTGCAATCTGGCCAGACCTGGATCAGATGCTATTTTATTGTTATTAATTGACTCTTGGGTGGAAGGCAGTTTGGCACCGGTGTCCCCTATTAAAGGCACACTGCACAGTGAAACTGATGGTGGATGAGGCTGTGATTGGGGGACTTCTCTACATGGTTATCTCCTATTAATTACTGGCTTATTTTTAGGGCTCACATTACATGTTAACTCCCTACCAGAAGCACATTTAGCAAGGTGATTAAGTTATTGAAGGAAAGTCTTCCAGGTGTCAGGCTATGACAATTAATTCAACCACCTAATGTTTTTGAGGGCCTGCTTTTGCCTGTCAACAAAATTCTGGAAATACCATAGTGAGATTGTGAGACAAATGAGATGAGGTGACTGACATTGATCGGGATAGTTCAACAAATGTATGATTACCAAGTGAGGTATGCACACGGAAGGAGAGGAACAAGATCCCGTGAGAGGGTATGACCATGGCATCGAACCAAGTGTTTTCATTACCTATTGCTATGTGAGAAAATACCCCCAGACTGAGCAACTTAAAACAACACACTTTTATTATCTCACGCAGTTTGGAGGGTCAGGAATCCAGGAGTGGTAGAGCTGGGTGGTCCTGGCTCGGGAACTGTCATGAGGATACGGTTAGGCCGTTGGTGAGGGCTGCAGTCGTCCAAGAGTGTGACTGGGGCTGAAGGAGGTACTTTGAAGATTGCTTACATAGCTGTTGGCAAGAGGCTTCAGTTCCTCACCGTGTGGGTCTGCTCACAACATGGCAGCTGGCTTCCCCCAAAGCAGATCGTCCAAGGGGGAAGCAGAGAGTATGCACACTACCAAGATGGAAGCGATGGTGTCTTATAACCTTATCTTGGGAGTGACATTCCATAACTTCTCCTGTATTCTGTTGGTCATACAGACCCACCCCCATGCACTGTGGGTGAACAATACACAAGAGTCTGAATTCCAGGAAATGGGACTCTTTGAGGGCTGTCTTGGAGGTCAACAACACACCCAGTCTGGGGAATTGTTGGAAGGCTCCTCTGAAAAGATACTGCTGAAGCTGAGACATAAAGGATAAGCAGGTGGAGTGAGGGGTGATTTAGTAGGGGGTCTTTCCCAGGTGGTCAGAGGATGGAATGTTCTGAAACCGTGAAGGAAAGCCAGTGTAGATAGAGCAGAAAGAGTCTGTAGTCATGTATTGAGAGATGATGCTGAAGAGGTTGGCAGGGACCAGACCATGCATGTCTTTTTAGGTCAAATTAAGGATATTGTTCTTTGGATGCTTAAGCTGAAGAATGACATAATCAGATTTAGTCTTTAAAAAAAAAAAAAATCTCTCTGCCTTGTGTGAGCAGTGTGGATTATAGGTAGGGACACCAGTGTGAAAGCTATTATAGTAGCCCAAGCAAAAGATCGTGGTGGCGGAGAACATGGGCAGTAGAAATAGTAGTGGATGGATGTGAAATATGTTTAGGAGGAAAATTTGTCAGAATTTAGAGATAGAGTGAAGGAATTGTCCAGGATGATTTCTCAGGCTCTGGCTTTTAGGATAGGATGGATGGAGGTGACACTCACTGCTAAAGGGAACCCTGGACAAGGACCAGGCTTATAAAATACATTACAGAACTGATTCTGAAATTAGAGAGATCATTGCATGCAGTGAGTAAATGTCTCAGGTGGTTTAAGGTATGGGGGATGAGCAGGGGGGTATTTGCCAAGAAAAATGTAATTCCACTCTGATTCACAAAAGCACATTGCATTTAAACCATACAACAGGTTTTGTTTTTTTTGTTTTAATTTATGTGTGAATAGCTAATGTCTGGCAAAGTATGAGACAGAATTCTTGGTATTTTTCTTTTGATGGTCATTATTTGTCTTTTAAAGTGAGTTGATGAAATCTTTTAAATCCCAGCTTATATTTTGAAGTGTTAGAGTCCATTGGGATGTATTAGTTCACTTCTCTATTCCTCCTTCCCACTACCTCCAAACTCTTTCACTAACTCTCTCACACATATTCTCTCTCTCTCTCACACACACACAAACACATACACACACGTACACGTACACTCTTACTTGTCAAAGAATTAAGCACGACATGTCATAAAATTATAGCATTTGAGAGTTCACAAGGACCAACAGCTGATCATTCTTGCATTCTAGGCACGAAACTTGTTAATTGAACACCTACTTTGTGCCAGGCTCTGTGTCAAGGGCATTTGCTCTTTTTTTAAATGGCAGCTCCTCTCACCTATCAAAGATCTATTATGTACAAAGCAGTGCTCTAGGCAAGTGCTAGATGCCAGGCTGTGGACTTAAGAGCTCTCCTCCCCATCATTACTCCCCTGAGTGAAAGACAGAGAGTAAGAGCCATGCCCTGCCTGTGAGAAACTTAACGCACCCCCACTGTGGGCAGATGTGACAAGAGCACATGAATTTGGCATGGCAGTGGTAGACAGGATAAGGTGTATAAGGTATTGCCCCATAGCTATTCTGAGGAAGAAGAAATCCCTAGAATATAATGTTATCCATGATGTTAGGGATTTTCATCTTTTGATAATGGCTGATTCCCAAGCCTCTGGAAGGGCCTAGCCCTTAAGACATATTTGTTAAAATAACTGAAGAGCAAATCATCATTTTTAAAAAACTTTTAATTTTGAAATAATTTAGACTTGAAGAAAAGTTGCAAAAATAGTATGGAGAGTTCTTACATATCCTCTTCCCAGCTTCCCCTAATGTTGACAATTACAACCATGGTACAGTGATCAAAACCAGGAAATTAGCATTGGCACAATACTCTAAACCTGCGGTCCCCAATCCCTGGTCCGATGCCTGTTAGGAACCGGGCTGCACAGCAGGAGGTGAGTGGCTGGCCAGCAAGGGAAGCTTCATCTGTATTTATAGATGCTCCCCATCTATGGCTGACATCCCCACATAAGCTCCGCCTCCTGTCAGATCAGTGGCGGCATTAGATTCTCATAGGAGCATGAACCCTACCGAAAACTGCCCATGCAAGGGATGAATCTAGGTTGCACACTCCTTATGAGAATCTAATGCCTGATGAGCTGAGGTGGAGTTGAGGTGGTGATGCTAGCACTGGGGAGCAGCTGCAAATATAGATTATCATTAGCAGAGAGGTTTGACTGCACAATAAACATAATGCGCTTGAATCATGCCAAAACCATCCCTCCCCACCCCCACCCCCAGTCTGTGGAAAAATTGTCTTCCATGAAACCAGTCCCTGGTGCCAAAAAGGTTGGGGACCACTGCCCTAAACTATAGACTATTTGGATTTAACCATTTTTTCCCACTGATGTCCCTTTTTTGTTGTTGCAGGATCCAATCCAGGATCCCACATTGCATTTCGTTGTCATGTCTCCCATTTGGGACAGTTCCTTACTTTTTCCTTTTCTTTCATGACCTTGACACTTTTGAAGAAGTGCTCTAGTCATTTATTCTGTAGAGTGCCCCTCAATTCAGGTTTGTGTGATGACTGAGGGCCCTTTGTGCTAGAAAGACTTCATGAAGGAAGTGGAACTGTTGGTGGGTTTGATGTAGGGGTGAGACTTGGATGGACAGAAGGGTGGACAGAGGAGTTTTTAAGCAAGGAGAACTGTGCCCAAAATTATCTATCTTAGACCACTTTGGTGTTGTCTTGGTTCTTTGCATGTGCAAGTGATGGGTAGCCTTAGCTGGCTGGTTAAGAGTTGTAATCACCCTTGTCCTGCTGCCCTTCTGCTTTGGGTCTTCCCTTTTCCCATCAGTAAGAAGGTCTTCCTGGTTTGTGTTCATCCCACCCTCCATATACTACCTACTGTGCTGTTGGATTCTGGTTTTTGCTTCCTGGGTGTCAGAGCTAATGTGCTCCTTGTCGTCTTTTTACTAGACTTTGCCCTTCTCTAGTCTAAGGACATAGAGTCTTATGTTTGTTTTATTTTGATTATTATTACTGTTACATTTGCTAAGATTTAGCAGGCACTGCATGATTCTACATCACACAGAGTCCAAGAGTGACTCTTTGCCATGCTTTCTCAAGGGGAAGCGATAACTCCCCAAGGGGGTGAACATTGGTTCTTGGGGGGTGAAAAAAATCTTAAACTTTTTATGTATAAAGTACAGATCTATCTACAGTGCTTAAACAGACATACAGTATATTTGTGGTATTAAAATTTATTGGGAAGCAGGGGTTGATCAGAGGGAGAAAAATCTAAATAAAAGCTCATTGGTTGGAGCAATAATGAAGAAAAGGTTGAGAAACACTGCTGTAGACCAAATGATTTGCTTATATTTTCTCATTTATTAATAATTTTACAACAGTACCTCAAGCAAAGTATTCTTATTATCTCCATTTAAAAATACAAATGAGGGCTGGGTGTGGTGGCTCACACCTGTAATCTCAGCACTTTGAAGGCTGAGATGGGAGGATCACTTTAGGCCAGGAGTTCAAAGCCAACCTGGGCAGCATAGCAAGACCCTTTCTCTAAAAAGATTTAAAAATTAGCCAGATGTAGTGGTGCACACTTGTAGGCCCAGTTACTCAAGTGGCTAAGGCAAGAGGATCACTTACAGTGAGCTATGATTGTGCTAATGCACTCTAGCCTGGGCAACAGAGCAAGACCCCATCTCTAAAAATTAAAAAAAGGAAAAAAACAAATGAAGAAGCTAAGAATTATCAGAACTGAGAATTAGCCCAAGGTCACAGAGCAAGTGAGTATGTATCAGAAATATTTATCCAGGACAGGCAGACTCCACAGTCCAAGGTCTAAATATTGTTCATCCCTGTCAGTTTGTAACCTTATTCATATTAAAAACCAATTAGTAAGTCAATAGAAAAAATATATAGCATATCATAAAACCAAGGGAAAACTTTTCTGGATTTGTTGAATCATTTGTATTTCCTATTGTACTACCACTATTAGGTTTGACAATTGTGGGTCAACTCCACGTATGTTTGCAATATTGATGTTAGGATTCTAGTCAGGCACAGGTATCTCATTACCATGAAGACAGAGGCTTTTATCTGTTTACTGTTACATTTACGTTGTCTAGAACAATGCAACACATAGGAAGTGCTTAATTAAAAATATATGTCAAATACCAGAGAAAGGATATTACATTTTGAGGAAAAAAATTTCAAAACCAAACTGAATTCATTCTGTTTGATGTTAGAATTATAATGTTTGCACTTAAAAAAAAAAAATAAACACCAACAGCCAAAATGTAGGACAAGATTCATACCTACCGCCGAGAAAGTAAGTTCTGGGTGGCCAGTTGAGTTTGATGTAGAAACTGCCTCTGGCTACTCAAACTCCAAATGTGTGGCTTAATATTGTTATAGCATGCATCACTGATAAAGAGATTAAATTAGACTTAATTTTCCATCCATCTAGAGGGGCTCAAAAAAAAAAAAAAACCCAAACCAACAACCCAGTATCATTGTTTGAAATAAAATGGTGTTAATGCAATTGAGTGAAATATAATGAAGATATCTTTTCCTTTTTTTTTAAATTTCTTAACTGAGTATCAAGAATAGCTATTTATGTTTAAGGTGAGGACTAAACCTCCCTTAGATGTATTACTGCACTGAACAGATCAACAAAAACCTCAAGTTGCATGAGGATGTAGTTCCCTCTCCTGGAGAAATTTTACGTTTACCATCTCTGAACAGGAGACATAAGTTCATCAGTATATTACACAAAACCTATGAATTCATCTCATAATCCTTATCAAGACATAACATGTGCATCTGGTTGAGATATGTTAAAGCTTCATATGAGTCATGTCAAGAGTGCCTATGGAATAAATTAAGTTAGATGTCTCAACTTCCCCCTGTAGGCAGGTGCAAATTTCAGTTTTCAAAGGCCCTTCTCAAAGTAAGTAATTCAGAGGATCAAGGCCCAAGAAAAGCTAGATTTGCTCAAAGGAAGCCCATTTTCATATATATCAGTGGATATAGACAAAAGGATGATGTTATTACCACCAAGCCCTCGTTTACTTGTTCCCAGTGGCATTTACCCATAGTCTTGAGAGGGCTTCTAAGAAAATCTACCACAAGCACAAATGAAACTAGAAAGTTGTTTAGCTCAGAATCTAAGAGTGGTTAGAATTCTGCTGGCTGCTTCAAAGGATAAGCCACTCTTCACCCCCATGTTAAATGCAAGCTTCTTTTGGGTGTGGGTTCAAATATCTTTCTCTAAATCACGTTTTTTAGAGTCCCGTAAAGTGCCTTTTTGTTTCCCTTTGCTTTAATTTTCCTGAAGTCTTATAAGCTTTCCTTATAAGCACAAGCGCCCGCGCACACTCGGTCCTATTACCTGGGCAGGCTGTACTCCAATCCTCTTCATCAGAGAAGGTGGGTACTTCAGGGCTTCTAATTACAGGCTTTCTGCCTCCTAACACTCAGCCTTTGAGAACCCTCTCAGCAGGAATGCCATGTACTACAGACACTCCATTCCACACACTGAATGACCTAATATAATTATTTGAAATTGAAAATCACTTTCACTCTAACAGGAATATCTCACCGCCTCCTCTCCCCCTCCCCTGCTTCGGAGTTACAGACTTACACATTACTTTTCTGCATCTTATCAGAATCAGGCTTATCTAGTCCTCTGATGAGCTGCACAGAGGGAAATTGTACCAGCTTTGATTTGGGGAACCCCTCATTGTCAAATCCTTCCTCTGGCTGCTTAAAAAAAAAAAAGACACAGGAGTAAATGTGATCTCTGAGCTGATGTATTTCCACACCCTTGAAGGGAAGCCTACTTCAGATGCTCAGTATGGATTTGATCGTCCCCTGCTTCTATAAATCACGTGGAAAAGTCATTTTAATATTATGTGAAGTGTAACAAATAATTGCTTTTTGGCTTTCGGCTTGGGAGATGATTTACCCTTCCAGGCAGTGATGTGAGCATGCTGGCGGCCAATCCCAATTTAGTGAAATTGATTATTTCTCACGAGTGCCCCACTCACTATTGCCACCTGAAATTAGAACTAAAATTGTATATGAATCAAAAGGAAGAGCTGGCCGGAGGTACAGGTTCAAAAGGGGCTTTTGGGGTTTTTTTAAACTTGGTCTGGGGAGTCCAATTTTTTTCAAGTTTTATTCTTCCTGATGAAGAGGAGAAATATCTTCCAACACTCAAAAGGGCATGATGTTCTCTTGGCCTTAAAAGTTTACAGAAGGCAGTAGCATGGGGAGACCAAGATCCAGGACTTTGAACTTGAACAGACCTGGGGCATTGATGTAGCACGTCTTAGCTGAGTGACCTTTGGCAGTTACTTAACCTCTTTGTCTTTCTCATCTTTAAAAGGAAAGAGAAATAGTTAACCCCTTCCTGGGCTTACATGAGGCTGAGAGGCATCAGCTTTGGGGCTGGAGAGCAGGGCCAGGATAGATATTCACCGGCCCTTGAATACTGAGCTGAGGTGGTTAACTTTGCTCCTATGGAGTGACCAGTTTGGGTTTCCACCAGGAATAGCGAATATATGTCGAATCTGTATTAACCAAAGTAGGGGGTGGTGGACCGGAATAGCACACCGATTTCCAAATGGTCTGCACCAGAAGAGAATTTTTTGGCTCACAGTAATCACTTAATAAAATGGCAGGTGCTACTTAATAGTTATTATTATAAGTAAAACGCTTTATTCCTGCCTTATTTCACAGTAAACCCGACACTGTAGTGTTTGACAGGCATCTCCACATCTGTTTCAAGGTTGTAGCAACTATTAGTGGGCCCTGTACTGCCCGGGTTCCCGGGACCAGGACCACGTGATCCCCTTCCCCTACTGGGTGCCCTGAAAGCCATGTTTGTCCCCCCACCCCCACCCCGCCCACGGCCATGTGGATGGGGACAGGCGGGCAGCCGCGCACTCCCGGGGGTGTGTATGTGGGGGGTGTACCCGGCAGCAAACCCCGAGTGTGAATAGCGCGCATTGATGCCGCTGCCGCGGAGCGGGCTGGGGACACCCTGGCTGTGCCTCCTGCCTGCGAGCCCCATAAAAGGAGCAGCTGCCGCGGGCGGCTCAGACGCGCGGCGATGAGGCGGGCGGCCGCGGAGTGCGCGCCTGGACTCTGGCAGTGACCGAGGCGGACCGCAGGTAACGGTTTTGTCCTTGGGCTTGGAAGTGACAGCAGGGAGAGGGGAGGGGCGGGGTGGGGAGGCGGGAAGGAGGCTGGGCCGGGATGAGGCAGAGGGGAAGCAGGAAAGAGGGAGGAAAGGGAAGGAAGACGGAAGGAAGGAGCAAGGAAGCAGCCGCCCCAGGGAGCGCCCAGCACGCGCTGCGCTTGCCTCCAGCCCAGACGTTCAAGTTCCCCCGCTGCCAGCTCTCAGGGCTGGCGGCCGCATCCGTCCCCTAGCCGCGCCGCGGATGCTCCAGCCAGCCATGTTTTCTGGGCGGGCGTCTCGGCCGCGCAGCTGAGCGGCAGGGCCCGCGCGGGGACGGTCTGGGCTGCGGCGTGGGGCAGGTGGAAGGACGTGGGAGCGGCCAGTCCGCCCCGGGCTCACTCTGCTTCGAGGCGGGGGTCCGTTGGGGGACAGTTTACTTTGGCTCCCGTGGGTAAAGGAGCCAGGGTCCCTTCCCCCTTGCTGTCTGCCATTCCCGCCGTCCCCACTTTGCTGGCCTGCTGCCACTTAATGAACTGTTGGCTCCCCCCACCCCCAGAAGCCTGCATTTTGAGCCTCTTTAAGAGTGTTGTTTGCATAAAGCTGGGCTCAGCTGGAGAAAATGGAGGGGGACGGAAAGGGGCAGGCCCTTTTGTGTAGAGCTCTATTGTAGAGCCATCTTTCCCCCCTGGCCCTGAGCCTCTGGAGCTCCCCAGTACCGGAAGAGGGGATGGTAGGGTACCCCGGGCCTTCTTGGCCTTCTGTTCCCCTGCCCCCTCTTCTCCTCATTGGGATCCTTCATCTGTGAGCAGAAGCTTGCTCTGAAGCTGTGAGAGCTGCATTTCACCTGGGATGCCCCAGAATACCCCATGGCTCTAGTTTCCATGACTTCCCTGCCCACTCAATGGAAATGTAACTCTTGGCAATCCTGCTCATCTGCCCAGAGCAGAGCTTCCTCCTCCAGACCAAGTGGATCCACATCAGCGGCTGTGTGGGTTCCAGTCTGGCCTGTGAGGTTATTAGAGACCTTATGCTTGAGGAGCTCTTGGATGAGAGTTATGAGTTCCTCGGTTACTCCAGTTACTCCTCAGTTGAATATTGTCCTTAATTGTCTCCCAATAATGAAGCTTCATGGTTGGCCTTTTCTACATGTGGTGTGTTTGAACTCCAGGCTCTGCTCTGAGATCTTTTTTGTGTGTGGGATAGAACATATGTGATTGTAATTTTATTATGGAGTGAATATGGGCAGATAACCATGGAGAAGCTAAGCATAGGCCAGACACTGTTTGCAGGTCTTTATGTTATCCTCTTCAGTACACACAGCCACCAAGAATGTCATCCCTACTTCATAGATAAGTGGAAGCACAGTGGGATTTGTCCAGCGTACACAGCCACCACGTGACTGTGCGGGGATTTTAATCTAGGCAGTAGCACTCCGGAGCTCATGCTCTTAACCCTGTGCCTTTGCAGAAAGTGGGAAAGTGAAACTTCTCCATGGCTTCATCATTCTGGCGTACCTTGAGGTGGAAAAAAAGAACACTAACTGTGGAGTCAGGTACATGTGGGTTGAATCTTGGATCCTACATTTACAAAATTCATAGGTTAACCTTTATAAATCCTACATGCTATGTTATACTACAGTGATAGATATAAAATGCCAGCACATAATTTGTAAGCAGGTATTATCAGAGGTATTTAGAAGTTACAAAGCACAGTGTCATATCAGGTATAGATTTTAAAGCAGAGGCTGTATACATTTACACGCAACTCTGTTACTTGGAGGTTGAATGAACTTGGCTAAGGACCTAAACCTCCCTAAGCCTTAGTTTTTACATCCAGTTGTTTTGCATAGAAGATGCACTTAAGACAACACAAGGCCTGGCACACACATTAAGTGCTCAAGAAATGTTGGGGTTATTGTTTTGTAAAAAAGTAGGGCCTCCTTTATTGCATATGTTTGTATTTTGTATATGGATTAGCATAACAATGGTTCAGCATTCCTTCTTTGGCTATAGTACATCATAAGCCCTCTATGAATGTTAGCTTATGTATGTGTATATCCACACTCACATGCATGCACACACACACACACACACACAGAAAGCCCAGAAAGTTTACATTTGAAATTATAAGAAACTAGTAAGTTCTGACTTGTTCAGTGAGGGCTCTGTTTTCTCTTGGCAAAGTAATCACTGACTTTTTTTAAGGGTTAGGGAAACTTCACAGTTAATCTTAAAGCTGTCGGAAAACCAGCTGGAAGAATTAGCACCACACCTAACAGTTGCAAAGAAAAAAAAATGGATTATGACCATTGATTTCTTTATAGGCTCTTAAACACTGTAACATAATCTGCTAAACTGTTACAAATAATCAACTAGAATCTTATTTAAACAATTCTAAAATGAGTATCTTCTCTGATGTGGTTACAGATGTTGGTAAGCGAAAAATAAGTCATCAAAACATTGTCAAAATACAACATTGACATAGATTAACACATTTTAAACAGCTCTTCAGGTTTTGGCCAAAATATTTGTTTATTAAAAAAAGAAGATGCTGTAAGACCACTGTTTATAAAAAAGAATATGTTAAGTGGAAAGCAAACTAAATGCCCATCAATAGGGACTGTAAATTGTACTATATATCTACAATGGAGTGAAGAGGCAATTATTTAAATAATGAGATGGGCTGGGCATGGTGGCTCACGCCTGTAATCCTAACATTCTGGGAGGCCAAGGTGGGAAGATTGCTTGATCCCAGGAGTTTGAGGTTGCGGCAAGCTATGATGCCTCCACTGCACTCTAGCTGGGGCAACAGGGCAAGACGCTGTCTCAAAAAAAATTTTTTTTAAATAAAAGAATAATAATGGGGTATTGTTTATATGCTGATATTGAATGGACCACTGAGATATTAGCTCCTTGAAGGCAAGAATTTTTGTCTGTTTTGATCACCTCTTTAGTGGCTCCTAGAATAGTACTTGCTACTCAGTAGTTGCTCAGTAAAGGATTGAATGGATGAGTGAATATGGTTCATTGAGAAAAAACAAAATATTGAACAGTGTCTATAGTTAGTTGCTATTTATGTTTTTAAATGGATATGTGTACAGGTGTGCATGTGTATAGAAAACATTGGTTGTCTCTGGGAAGGGACTGGAGGGCTAGCGGTGGGAGGGAGATTTGTTTTTTTTGTTGGTTTGGGGTTTCGTTTTGTTTTTTATGCCATCATATCCCACTATGTGCATGTACAAATTTAAAACAAAAGAATTCAGAGGACCTGCGTCCTCTGAGTTTGTTTTTTGTTTTTTTGGAGATAGGGTCTCATTCTGCTGCCCAGGCTGGAGTGCAGTGGCATCATCATAGCTCACTGCATCCTCAAACTCCTGGGCTCAAGAGATCCTCCTGCCTCAGCCTCCTGAGTAGCTGGGACTATAGCCTGGCTAATTTTTTTCTATTTCTTGTACAGACAGAGTCTCACTCTCGCTCAGGCTGGTCCCGAACTCCTGATGGTCTTATTTTTTATTTTGCATAACCTACCCTTCCTGTGACCCCTTTCCTGTAGGCTTTTTAATTTTCTTGCCTTGGTAAAGTACCTGCAACCCTTTGATGGGATGATAAACATGTTTTGGGGGGGGGTGGGGGGAGGGACTATGCAGGAGGGAGGGAATTCCTATATAATAGGAATTCCCTATTCCTCCTAGATGGAATTCCTATATAATAAATGGTGCATCATCCTGCCTGAGGAGATTGCTCATTAGGGAGACCTTTGGAGACCTTCATGGACCACTGATACCTTACACAGAGCTTGGTCCCTCTCAAGAACTCCATAGATATTTTAGAATGAATAGAGAGCTAGGATGAGTCATCTAAGAATTTATAATTTCATCCCAGTGAAGGCCAGTCCCAAAGTTAAGCAGCTTTTGCTTCAAAATGGGTACTTCCTGGCCTTTGAGACATGTCTTGTCTTACATGCAATTCCAAAATTCTGACCTCTTGTAATTAGGCCAGTTAGGGAAGTGGTCTCCAAGGTGCAATATGACCCATGAGAATTCAGAAAGAAACTGTTGGGAGTTCTATATAAACATTACCTTTTTAATATCATTTATACCACAGGTATTACTATTATGTCACATTTGCTCTCCGTTTTGTTTTGGCTGAACTATTGAAAGTAAGTTGTTGACATTATTCCACTTTTTTACATTTCTTAAATTTCTTTTAGGTTACTGTATTTTGGAATAGGTATTAATTTTGTTCCTATGAATTTGTCGGGAGTGACATGTTAAAGTTATGAAGGGATGTATATTTTCAAAGTTGTGTCTGAATTTTTAGTAAATGTTCATTTCTAAGATTTGAGTCACAATTTCCATCATCCTTGACTATCTCGGTAGACTTAAAACACTAGTGTTCAAGTTTCTGTTGTAGCCCCTCCCAAAGACACAGATCCTTCTGTGTACCAGGTGGAACTGATATTTTTGCCATCATTGTCATTTATTAATATATCAGCAACATGGTAACATGTAGTGGGTTATAACTTATAAATCACACTCACACGTATTACTTAATCCACAAAATAACCCCATCAGGTTTGCCTTATGTTTGTAATCAGAGATAACACTAATCATGCTACTTGTTTTTCAATATTTCTGACAGCATACATATTTTTTGACATTCAGGAGCTGGCCTGGTACTCTCATTTAGGTATTGGTGTTGCTAGTAGCTTGGTGATGGATCAGGACGAAAATGAGACCACTCATAATCATGTCTTAACGCAGACAAAACTTGAAAATTGTCCAGACCCCCAAAATGACCAAACATCCTCCCATCCTGGGTAGTATGAGTGACTACTGCTTCTTCAACTATTGTAGCTTTGTTTACTTCCTCCTGCATTCTAAGAAGATATGTTAGCATATGCAGTCATAGAATTACCTTCACTTCTTAACAGCATCCAGGCCAGAACAAAGCCCTGCTTCTTTGAATCCACCCCCAAATCACCTAAAGTTACCCAACACATGCCCAAATCTTACAAAAGTCCTCTGCAATATCCTCTTACTGCGACCCCACACAATTTCCCCATAGTGTGCATTTGCCTGTCACAGTGAGCAATAAATCAGCTAGTTCGACTGCAAGTATGTTCTTAATGGTCTTTATGCATTTGGTATTTAGTTGTCTACAAACAGAATAACTTTCGAGAAGTCTTTGAGTAATAATTTAAGATAAAATACAACATTTTAAAATAAAATAGTAATTACTCATTATAGAGAATCTCTGTAATACAAAAAAGGTACCAATAATTGGGTGAGGCATGGTGGCTCTTGCCTGTAATCCTAGCACTTTGGGAGACCAAGGCAGGAGGATCGCTTGAGCCCAGGAGTTTGAGAACAGTCTGGGCAACAGGGAGGCCCTGTCTCTTCAAAAAGTAGAAAAATTATCTGGGCGTGGTGGTACACGCCTGTTGTCCCAGCTACTGGGAAGGCTGAGGCAGGAGGATTGCTTGAGCTGGGCTCAATTTGAATTTGCAGTGGGCTATGCTGACGCCACTGAACTCTAGCCAGGGTGACAGAGCAAGACCCTATTTCAAAAAAAAAAAAAAAATCAAGAATAAAAGAAAGTTTCTTATTAATTCCGTAATCCAGGAATAATCATGGTGAACATTTGAATATATCTCCTTTATAAATCTGTATGTACATTTCTCTCCCCGATACACACACACACATGCACACACACACACAGATGCTCAAACACACAAGGCATAGATAATTGGTATTAATTGCTATTATCCTGTATATATAGTTTTATATCCTGCATTTTTTATTTAACATGATACCGTGACAATTTCCTTATAAAACCTGACTTTCCTCAAATACAGTTTTCTAATTGTTAAATAGTATCTTGTCATGAGAATAGAAAGGTGATCATTAATTATTCTATCTAAAATGATCAGTCTTTCCTTTTTAAATAGCTGTAACAAACATCTTCATGTTTTAATACATGTTCAGATTTCTGATTATTTCTTTAGAATTCCCTAGGAAAGGATATACTCTTCACAAAGGTCTTGAAATATATTGCTTTATAATTTAAAAAGATTTTTTTTTGATAAGGAGACCATCTGGATTTAGTAACAGTTGGGCCCTGGGGCTTGCTGCACCGTGGGGAACCCTTAGCCCTCTCTCAGCCTCCCTGCTCTTCCTGGCACATCTGTCTGCTTCCTTCCTTCTCACAGCAGACTGGTTATTACATTTTACCAACATGGCTGCATTTGCAGTCACCACATGGAAGAAGGCAGAGGGGCAGTTACCTGTGAAGGAAGAGTGATTGTGCATTGAGGATGCAACCCAGTGTGTATGAACTAAAACCTCTTTAAGGGCAGAATCTGATGAATCATTACCTTTTTCTTAGTTCCTAGCAGGCAGCTTTGTGAAATGCAATGCCTAGTAAATATTTGTTGAATAAATAGCTGACAATTTTTTTTTTTTGAGACACAGTCTAGAGTGCCACGGCATCACCCTAGTTCACTGCAACCTCAAATTCCTGGGCTCAGTCGATCCTCCTGCCTCAGCCTCCCGAGTCACTGGGACTACAGGCACGCACCACCATGCCCGGCTGATCTTTTCTATTTTTGGTAGAGATGGGGCCTCGCTCTTGGTCAGGGCTCAGGCTGGTCTCAAACTCCTGAGTTTAAGAGATCCTCCCAGAGTGCTGGGATTACAGGTGTGAGCCACCGTGCCCAGCCTGGTAATTCTGTTTTAGATGTAAAGCAACCTGCAATATCAAAGATCCTTTTAATAAAATACGATCCTCTCCCAAAAACAAATATAAAAATTGATAACCCCCTACATTTTTTGAATATATTCATTCTACCATCCTGCAGGTATTTATTGAGGGTCTGTTTTTGCCAGGCACTGTTTTTGGCATTAGGAATATAGCAGTGAGCTCAGCCAAGCTTACATCATGGAGCATGGCTATAGACAAGAAACCCAAAATAAATGTAAGATACCAGAGAGTGATATAAGCTGTGATGTAAAATAATAAAGCAGAGTTGGAGGGATAGAGAATAAAGGGGTTTGTTGTTATTTTAGATAGAGTGGTCCAGGAAGGCAAATATAAATTAAGAAGTCTTTCTCCTATTGGTTGTGACTGTTGGTCAAGAATAGCCCTCTTAGCTTAGATGTTACTGAACATTTAAGCATAAATTGTCATTGTGTGACTTGTGACTTTCCCTTTGAGCCCATCTTGTGGATAAGCACTTTCCATATGTTATTTAATCTAATATTGCCACTGATCTTATGAGAAAGCTATTATGCCTTTTCTGCGGAAGTAAGTATACGGGAAGGGAGAGAGATTAAGTTACTTGCCTAAGTTCACATAGTTCATAAGTGGCAAAGTTAATACTCAAATCTAGGCTTTGTTTAAAGCCCCTCAAAACCTATCATTAGCGAGGACTAAGAAGTCTAGGGCTAGTCCTTTCCTAGGTTCCTGAGGCTAAGAAGGAAAAATGCACTTGTGGTCAAAACTACTGGGGAAAGGTTAATTAGAAACCATTAGTATGTAAACTGTATTTATACTGACGACAGACTGCTTTTGTTTCCAGAAAGTGGGTACAGGCTGCGGACTCCCTTCATATGCTAACTAGTTGTGGCAGTCTGCTAAAGTGCGCAGGAAGCCAGCTCCCTTTGTGTCTAGGAATACCCTGGAAAGCCTTGCCCTGCCTTTGATCGAGTATGTTTCCTTACACTCTTGTTACTGAGCACATATGCTTTGGCCCACAATCACAAATGCGGGTACAGGTTAAAAGGACACAGGCATCTTTTCTATTGTTGTTCTTGTTCCCCAGAGAATGGGCTATCCATTTCAGATGGCTCCTTGGCAATATTGTGGGGAAGAGTGTTTTCTTTTTGGTGGTTGTTGGTACTTGTCTTATTTCCTAAAACAAAAGTATTGAGGAGCAAATGGAGAGAAAGTGGCTGCTCTGGGTTCAACTACAGTCCTCCCCATCCATCTGTCTTGGACATGAATCTTGTTTTGGAGGGTTAGATGGGAACACAGCATCTAGCAGATCTTCCTGATTGAAGAAACTCACATTGAGGCTGTAATTAATTTTTCAGCTCAGTTACGTGCTTCTTTTGATAACTCTAATATTTTATTTGCCAGATTTCTAAGAGCTTTAGTAGCATTACAGTTAAACCCAGCCTAACTTGGTATGAATCTACCTACTGGGGATTGATTTCTGGGTAGTTATCTCTTTCAGAAAATGCTTAACACATAAGAAAAGTGTTTCCGGATGAGAGAGAAAGAGATAGGTGGTGTTTCGTCATCACACTGAAGGGTGTAGTGTATCTTTTAGTCTGGCCAAAGAATATCCCCTGAGTCCTACCCACTTAAAGCATTATTCTTAGCTGTGGTATTTTGTTGTGTATGTTGCAAATTTGGAAGTCTTGAGGCCACTGCTTTTCTGATTCCCAGTAATGCTGCCTTCTGGTTTTATCCTTATACTCCAACCTCTAGGTTAGTGAAAAAGGCAGAGGGAGAGAAACAATTGTGTTTACATTTAAAAGATCATTAACTTCATGATATGTCTCTTTAAATGTATAATTTTCAGGGGACTGGGGAGGAGCATAGAATCCTAATTTGACTATTAGTTTAACAGTGATTGCTTCTATTGTATTCACTTAATACCATAGTAATTCTTCAGTGGAAGGCAAAAGATTGGAAGGTTACTTCGGAAATACTTGAATCCAATGACGATTTACCGATTTTTGCTTTGATTACAAGGTTGTAGCCAGGTTCTGGAAATTCTTGTTCAGAATCCATTCTTGTCTGTCCCCCCACCCCAATCCCTTCCTCCTTCCCATTTATTGAACATTAAGGTGTGAGGAGACAAAGGTGAATAACTTATAGTTTGGGAAGAGAGACATAAAGAAATAACAGTAAACAAACATGGCAAATGCCATAGGGTGTCTGAAATCATGGGGAAAATACAAGGGGACCATAGAGGAGGGAGTGGTTGTTCCTGCTTGTAAGTGTTGGGTATGGCTTCCACAGAAAAATGGGCTTTGTAGTATCAATAGGAGTTTGCTGGGCAGAGAAAAGAGGAAGGATCTCAGAGGGAGAGGTAACAGTAACACCACGAGCAAAGGCATATTGGCATAAATGTGTTTGGCCTATTCATGGACAATATATAATGGAGTGCATTTAGAACTTAGAGTCACAGCATGGATGAGGTATGATGGCACATGTGATTAGAGAAAGTAGGTTGGGATATATTGTGAAGTACCTGTGCGTTGTGAACCTGTACAATCCTCAGTAACACCTGCGTATCACTTAAAACTCTTTCCATTACCATATCCAGAATGTGAATTCAAACTGACTCAAACAGAAAAGAGAATTTATTGGTTTACCTAATGAAAAAGTCCAAAAGTATTATTGCCTTCACACATGGCGCCGGATCCAGGTGCCCAAAGCATGGTAAGAATCTGTCCCTGTACCTCTGTTCTGCCTTTTGCTGTGTTGGTGTCATTCTCGGTCTTGTCTCTGGTGGGAAAGAGATTGTTCTTAGCAGTGTTAGACTTCCATCCTTGCAGCTTAGCAACTTTGATGAAGAATGAGTTTCTTTTTCTCAGTGGTTACGACCAAAGTCAGATTGAATCTAGTCAGACCCATATGAACCTGGGCCATAAGGCCATCTCTAAACACTTGGACTAGAGAGTGGACTATGCTGATCAGTTAGGTCAGGATCTCACGCACCTCTGGAGCTGGAAACTTGCTGCAGAAAAATGGATAATGAAGACTAGGTAGACCAAAACAGTACATTTCTGGTATAAATTGCACCCCATCCTATTAAAAAGATTGGCTCCTTTGAAAAGACTCTGAGATTCTTTTTTATACCTTTTACCTTTATGCCTGTTGCAAAGGGGCCAGCCAAAAGTCTCCTAATCTTTTGGTGGAAACCCCAGGAAGGGTAAGCTCTAGCAGTATTTTCAGGGAGAGAGAGATATATGTATGCAGGTCACTTTTATTTTTCATTCATATTATCCAATACAAGATTCCCAAGACCCTTCTATGTGGGAAGTGCTAGAAGGAAGGAACCTACAATATGTTAGCAGTTATTATAAAAAGATAAATCCAGCCTACGCAGAACTTACAGCTTGGTTGGAGAGATAAGATTAGAACAACAATAATAATCATCTATAGCGAAACAGTATATATGCATATAACAGACACAAAATCAACAATATGTACTGGCTTAGAGGTCAGAGAAAAACATGTAAATGATGCACTCCATGCCAGCTGCCTTTCCCCATGGTGAGTGAAGGTCTCTGAGTGAAAAAGAGCTTGGGCTTGAGTCACCTTTTTCCATTAGTTTTCATTGTCCATGTGCCCCTCCTGGTGTGTGAGCATCTCACTAAGCGGGTGTGATTCTGTTGCTTTATTATGTATTTTTAAAAATTCAACATGGTCCTTGAATTCAAGCCGACTTCCTCAGCTG
Organism: Daubentonia madagascariensis; assembly: GCA_023783475.1. Taxonomy (NCBI): domain Eukaryota; kingdom Metazoa; phylum Chordata; class Mammalia; order Primates; family Daubentoniidae; genus Daubentonia; species Daubentonia madagascariensis. Next base: position 39,621,762 of record JAKFHU010001953.1, on the reverse strand, counting down.
CTGTTTAAGCAAAGCAGCAACAGTCAAGGGTGATTTTGACTATAATCTGTCAAGAGAAAATACTGAGGTGTCATAATTAAGATAGAGATTACCTAACTGATCTCTATTTTAAGAAATATTAATTTTCATTTTGCCGAATACAGACTTTACCTTTTTTCTTTAAATCATTCCCTCGTAGTCAAGTGCATAAAATAGCTTTCAGTTGCGTGAATGTTGTTACTTGAATGTCATTGATAGTTTCATTCCATTAGAAGAGAAAGAAACTGAACATGTGGATTGCTTTCCAGATTTAAAAGATTACTGTGTTCATTGTTTTCCTGGTGTGAAGCATACCTGTATACTTACAGAAATTCAGTTTAGTGCTTGTTCCCTGTTCTTTTCCTGGAACACGAACTTGACTCATAGAGACTGGGTAGGGTTGAATCTATATAGCTTCCTGCCTCCCTCCCTCCTCTTTCTCCTCTGGCTTCTTGGCTGCAGTCAGAAGCTTTTTTCAGAGCAGCAAGAGACAGGCACCTCATCTAGTTTACCCGCCTTCATTTGGAGACAAGGAGAGTGAGGCTGTTACGCTTCTTCAAAGTTAACGACAATCTTCCCTTGAAGCAGATCTTCCCTTTGAAGAGCTGTTCATGCACCAGGCTTTTAGGAAAGGGGAAAATTGTTTTAATGACCTGCTATTGGGAATCTCCACTGTCATCTTTCGAATCCTTTTCAAATTCGTGGTAAGAAGTGACAGTAGAGTCCCTTGGGGAGCAAGAACGACACCAAGAAAGAGCTGACCTGGGCTGACTTCTCCTACCAGCCGTATTGGATTTTACCAGGGTTATTTTTGTCCTTGGCAGTCTTCTTCCTCCCTAATTGCAGGGCCATATGGTGCCATGTCCCCCACGTGGAGAGTTGGCTCTTCTGCTCCATTCAATCTCTGTCCTTTCTGTTGTACAGATTACCTGCCATGGTGATGGGGTTGAACAGACTTACCCCCTAGAGGCTTTGACCCTTCCACCCCTGAAAATCAGAGCTGAAGCCTCCTCTAGATGCCCTAGAGATTGGCGATCAGGAACGAAAACACTGAACAAGAAATAGTGAAATGAGATGGAGTTTGGAGGCAGCCAGACCTGGGTTCAAATCCTGACTCACTCTCACCATCATTGTCTGTGTTCTCATTGACATCACAGCGAGCATTTATTGAGTGCTTACTGCATGCCAGTGTGCCCGGCATTGCGATCTCATTTCCTGACCTCATTTGTCACGTTAGCTCTCAGGGAACTGCCGCTGGAATAGTGAATAAGACACTTACCCAAGTCACCTGGCTTGGGCCAGTGTCAAACTCTGGTCTTTCTCTTTTCAAATCCCACACTCTTAACCAACAACGCCTTCTAACTCTGAAACATTATCCAAAATGAATATTAAGTTGTGCTTTTAAACTGTATTTCATGATACCGCATAATCTGGAAATAGCACTACCAGTGATTGTGCTTTAAAAAACAACACATGAGATCCCTGTCTGTTAAAACAAACACACACACACACACACACACACACACACACACACACACACACCCCTTTTATTATCTTACATTGTTTCTGAGGGTCAGGAGTCCAGGAGGAGCTTAGCTGGGAAGTTTCGGCTTGTTCCCTCTCTCACAAGCTTGCAATCAAGCTGTCAGACTTCAGTCATCTCGAAGCTTGACTATGGCCAGAGAATTCCCTTCTAACCTAGTGATTGTGCTTTTTATGAAACATTCCAAGTCTAGAATTTACACAAGCACTATAAGCTCTCACAAGTGATCTTAGTAGTAGTAGAGACTTTTGGATTGGATGGATGTAATATTTGGGACGATTCCACAAGACTTTGCAGGTTTAATTTTCAAAGCTTCCACCTTAACCACATGGATAATTCCATATTCAAATACTCAGAGAATGTTTTGATAGAGGAGATCTTTTAGGAGCTGCCTCTTTTGGGACTATTTAGTCTTGCTAAAATGACTGTGTATGATGTAGCTTTGTATATGATTTTGGTAGAATCCTACTTGTTAGCTCTCCTCAGAGGGTAGTCAAAGTTTTTGATTTTGAGGGGATGATGATGCAATGACAGATTTTTTCAATAATTGTGTGTTTAATAACATTTTGAAACTGCATTTTGGAAGATTATATTTTATGATAGTCAAAACACTAATGATTGTACTGTGTTTCAAAACTGGATCCAGAAATGAAAACTATGGGTAAAGTCTGAGCTTCTTCCTGAGTGTACACAGAACGAAAGTTACCATCAACTTATCATTTCCTCCTTGAATATTTAATGCTACACTAAGAAGTGTAGAATGCAGTATTATTACACTGTGAAGCCCTGGGGGGCAATGACCATGCCTCCTTTTATCTTTGTTTCTCCAGTGTCTGCCATAGTCTCTCCACACAGTAGAAGCTTAATAAATATTGGCCCAAATTATTTAATAAATCCACCAATTTGAGACGAGAAAGAAAACCACCCAATATTTGAGGGACACAGAAAACCATGCCATTCACACATACCATAAGTCAGCCAGTCAAAAAATAGGGATTTCATTCCTTTTTTGAGCCAGGGGTTCTAAGTGCTGGGGGTACAGAGGACCCCCAAAAAGCTTACCTTTATGTGTAAGGAAACAGACATTAAAGAAGTAGATAACTAGTTCCTCATGCTATTGCATGCTACAAAGAAGAAAGCATTGAGCCATGTGGAAGAGAGACGAGGAGAGAGGGAAGGGTCCTGCTGAACCAGTGCCACCCCTAAGGTGGTGCCATTTGAAGGGAGATTTGGCCAGTGAGAAGGAGGGAGCCGTACAGGGACCTGTGGGGAAAATTGTTCTGCAAAGAAAGGGGGAGTGATCTCAAATTAAAGCAGCTTAAACAGGATAGGAGTGCGTTGTCTGTTTCCCCTTCACAGAGCTAAGTAACCTAGAGCTGATAATGTAGCTTGATGATCACCCACACCCAGAGTCCTTCTGTATTTTTTTGCCCTCCCCAGTTCTTCACTCCTTCTTTCTTGTTGGTTTGCAGTTTTCCAACCTCATGCTCCAAGCTGGAGCTGCCATATTTGCACAGTGGCCAGTCTGACATAGGAAGAGCTAAAGAGAGATGTGCCTTCTCTATTTTAAGTCTTTTCCTGAAAGTCACACACTGTACTTCTGCTTGGATCCCATTGGCTAGAATGTAATCCCTTGGTTATGTCTAGCTGTAAGGCAGTTCCAGGACACCACGTAGCCCTGAGAAATCGGGAGTTCTGTTAGTAAGAAAGGATGGGAGGTAACGGATGTTGGAGATGGAGTGGCAGTCCATGCCACGAACAGCAAGTGCAAAAGCTTTGACGTGTTCATGGCCATGAAAAACGAAAGCAGGAGAGAGATCATATAGCATTTTTAAGGCCATTATTAGGAGTTTTTTATAAAAATTTTGCTCTCAATGGGAACCCATTGGAGCATTGAATAGAAACCATTGGAGTAGACGATAAGATGATTTGATTTAGGATTTAGAAAGTTTACTACTATGGAAAATAAACCCTAGCAGGGAAGATTGGGAACAGAGAGATGTGATAGGAGCATGTGAAGATTTATGAGAACTGATGGTGGCGGGTTATATTATACTAGAGTTCTTGGCAGTTGAGAGAGTGAGAAGGTTTAAAACACATGTTGGATGTAGGTGTAAAGCTAAGGGAAATTAATAGTAACAATAGCTAGTTTTTCATTGAAAGCTTACAATGAGCCGTGCACCACTTGAAGCACTTGAGTGTATTGACTCGCTCATTTAATCCGCATAACTCTCTGCCATAGGTGCTATTTATTCTCATTGTATAGGTGAGGAAACTGAAGTATGGACAAGTTCTTAATTCTGCTCCATACCATCTGAGGGTGATGTCTGAGTGCTTTCCCTGAGCAGTTGCTGGGACAGTGGCTTGTTGACTGAGACTGATGGGGAAGTTGGAGCTGGAGGACAAATCTAGAGTAGCTCAGTTTGGGCCATGTTAATCTTTTTTTTATTATTATTATTATAAATAAATACTATAATTACAAACTAATAGTTATAAGTATTATAACTTTTTATTATAATTAAATATTGTAACTTTTAATTTTAAAAATAGCTTGACTCATATAAAGTTGCAAACCTAGTGAAGAGAGTTTCTGTGGCCCCTTCACCCAGCGTCCCCCCATGGTAATATCTTAGGCATGCATTGTATTAATTCTAAGATGTCTCTTAGAGGTCTAAGGGGAGATTTCACGTAGGTAGTTGGATAATAGGCAAGTCTGTAGCTCAGATAGCAACCCTAGTTATAAATTTGAGATACAAATTTGAGATTCATTAGTATATTAGTATAAAGCTAAGGGTCTGGATTGGAGCATTTGGAGTTGATTTTTTTCAGAGATTTTTGTGTGTCCTGAGAGAATTTAATGTAAAAAGAGAGACTGATTTTGTTTATGCTTGGAACTCAATTAATGGTAAGAGGTGCTATTAATTACGCTACCTATGTGGCAGGCACTTTGTTAAGCACTTCATGTGAATTGTATCATTCAATTCTCGTAGCAGCTTGAAGGCATGGAGATTATTGTCCTTATTTTTCAGAAGGACAAATAGAAACTTCCAGGGATGGCAAATATTAAGGTGGCCAGTGGGGATTCCACCACTGGGATGTCTCCAAAAATATATTTTTAACCACTGAGCTATACCATTATGGAGACCTTTTGTGATGCAAGAGAAAAGTCAAGGTCAGACTTAGCTCTTGCCTAATTCAACAACACATGTGACATCGATGACGGGTATTTAGTAAGTGACATTCAAAGTAGCACTCTGAATGCTAAAGGGTGACCTTCTCTATTTTAACCCTGGTTTTGATAATGGAGTTGATCTTGCTACAGGTGCTCACTGTGTTTGTGCTGTATTCAAAGAAGTATTGCTTCCTTCGTTCACTCATCTATTCAATAAACATTTACTGAATGCCTAATACGGTTAGGCATCCTCTCGTATGCATGGTTAGTATGTGAGCATTGGGGGGCATATGGAAGAGGACTTCAAGTCATTTAAGAGATTTCAGATGTGAAGGTAGAAGTCCAGTGTGGTGTTGAGTGCCTGTAGTCCCAGCTACTCAGGAGGCTGAGGATGGAGGATCACTTGAGCCCAGAAGTTCAAGGCCATAGTATGCTGTGATTGTACGTGTGAATAGCCACTGCACTCAGCCTGTGCAACATAGTAAGACTCTGTCTGTTTTAAAAAATATATATATATATAAAGGTGGAAGAGGTCAAGATCAGCTAATGATGGAGAAAAGGAAGAGGAAGGCCTTCACCAAACAAGTATAGCAAAGGCTGAGTACTGCAGAAATTAGCTGCTGTGTGTATATGTGTTTGTGTCTAGTGTCACTACCTATCGATGATATGTGTGTATATATTATATATGGGTGTATATGTATATACACGTTTATGTGTGTTATGTATGTGTCTATATATTATATGTGTATACATATGCTTAAATATTTAAAACCTATTCTCATAAGTATTACTCAAAAGAATAGAAAAACGCGTTCAAACAAAAGCTCCTACATGAATGTTCGTAGCAGCACACTATTCACAGTACATAAGGTGAAAACAACCTAAATGTCCATCAGCTGATGAATGGTTAGTCAAAATGTGGTATATCCATGCAACAGAGTACTATTCACCCATTAAAAGGAATGAAGTACTGATACACGCTACATTGTGGATGTACCTTGAAAACATTATGCTATGTGAAAGAAGCCAGACACAAAAGGCCACATATTGTATGATTCCATTTATACGAAATATCCAGAATAGGCAAATTTATAGTAGTTGCCAATTGCTGGGAAGAGAGGGATTAATACTTCATGGGGATGGAGTTTCTGTTTTTGGTAATGAAATATCCTGGAACTATATAGTGGTGATGGTTGGGCAATACTGTGAATGTGCTAAGTGCCACTGAATTGTACACTTAAAATGGTGCAAATGTCAACTTTATGCTATGTGTGTTTTACCACAATTTAAAAAGTGTCTATTCGAAATCTTTTAAAGTGGGAGCAGAAAATCCAAGGTTTTTTTTGTTTTGTTTTGTTTTTTTGGTAAAAAAAAAAAGAGAATATATTCCAATTAGACATTAGTGGTGGCATTTTGAATGGCAAAATAATGTATTGGCACAGCAGTGGCCAATTTTTACCTTGGGAAGGGGGAAAAGAAATGGGAATTGACATTTGCTGAGTATTTGCTCTTTGCCAGGCACTATGCAAAGTGCTTAACTGGATTATCACATTTAAATTATTACAACATCCCTTTGTGTTGGGTGACATTTTCTTCATGTTTCAGATTCAGAAATTGAGATGCAGGTGTTTCTGTTACCTATTTAGTATCTTACGCTTACTCTCCAGTGCTAGGGTCACTGGATTTTCCACTCCATGGGAGCAGGCACCACATCCCCTTGTGTATCCGTGGTGACCTGAGGCCCTAGTCCCTGTCCTTGCGATGGTGTATGTGTTGAGTCTGTTCAATGAATGGATGAAATACTTCAGCAATGTTTGGTCATGCAGTGGTTGAATGCAATTGCACTGCATTAAAAAAAATTATTATAGTTCCAAGAAAACCTTAGGTGAATTTTGTGCTATTGGATAAATTTTGCAAATAAATTGATGAATTTTTATCAATTGACATGAAGTAAAAGAAAAAGGTGAAAATATGGTACTTCTGTTAGTTTAACAAAGTCCAAGTTTCAGACCACCTTTTTCAAGGTGTTTCAGTTTTTCCTTGATGTAAATGATAGCAGTGGATAAAGGAGGAATTAAGAAGCAGTTTTTAGTTAACTTAAGGTACTGTTAAAATCTTCATATTCTTTCAGTTGACAAAAAACGGTAGTCTATGAAAATATTTTATGTAAAGATCAGTACTCCCCACTTTTTGTAAAATTGCCAATTGGTAGTTATGCTTTCTTTCTGAAATATAATTAACTTTGAAAACAATATAGCCTAGGTGTGAGAATAAATGCCCTTGTGGTAGCATCTCAAGCTCATCAAGCAGTGGAAATGCCAGCACCGAGGGCTGAGACCTTGCTTCCCAAAAGGGGGCTGCTGGAGTGACAAAGTAGCTGTTGCTTTTCCTCTGCAATTTCAGCCTAAAAGCGATGATTTAGGATAGCTTTTTTAGAAATTTAGAAAATTACCAGAGGAAGAAGAGTATGTGTGACTATTAGCCTTCCTGCAATATAATAACCATTCTAATTTTTTAAGCCTGCATTCTGGGCTTTCTGCATGTATTTCAGGTCTAGAATGAAGGACTTGATATTCTTTTTTCCTTTCTCACTCCTGCCTGCTTTGAAGGTCCCAGGACTTAATATTAATGATTGATGACAAAGCTGGGCACTGCTAACAGCTGTGGGTTGGATGGCCGTTTAATTTTTTAACCTTTAGAGGATTGTGGGATATTTAATTACCCAATTACCCACACTGTCAGTTAGGGAATGCTCCCATCATAGCGTTGAAAAAGTCAGGTCTGTAGAAGGTAGCCTAGAAATTCTCCTCTTGGTTGTTCTTGTAGTTATTTAGAGCGGTAAGAGGGTGGGTCAAGTGCAGTGGTCTGAGCATGTGAGGAGAGAATTGGGCTTTTCAAATGGTGAGCAATTGCAGGTATGTCCAATGTGTTATTAAAGTAATTGAACTGTGTTTCCATAAAGAGGGTAGTTTCATTATCAAATTCTTGCTTTAATACTGTCATAATAGCAGCTGTAGCACATATGAACTAATTTGCATGCAGATAAAGAATCCTGGACAGCTTGGTAGCATAATTACCGCATAACATGCATTGCTAGTAAGAGCTGGAGCTTTACTAGAGGTATGCTCGTGGGACCCATCTCCCTGACTTTGTTAAATTTCAAATGAAATACAAGCAAGAAGTAACCATTTCAGTGACGCCCCATTTGTTTTACAGGCAATAACTTCCCAAGTTACCTTAATTTGAGCAGTCATTTTGGCAAAAAATGGCAAAAATGTCAACAACACCTTCACAGTGAACTGAACATCAGGGAGGGCAGAAAAAAAAGAAACAAATATTCCACCCTGCTATTGGAGTGGAAAAGCACAATGAATATTTCTCACTTGCAGGTCTCATTAATTAGGTGATATGAATTATGATGGAAGTGGAGAATGTAAAATGAGTTCTTTAAAAACTAATTATATGTACCAAATGATTCTTTGTTGTTTTTGCAAAGATTAGGAAGCCACCCTCTATACACATTTTCTATAAATTGTGATTTCCCCCGACTGTGATTTGGTGAAGTTACTGAAGTCCCCAGCACAATACGTACTGAGAACAGGGGACTATGTCTGTGTGCCTCCCCTGCATGGGGCACGCTGATTGAACACAGTAGGTGCTCTGGAAATATTTGTATAAAGAATAAGTGGCTTCTCACAGTTGAACCTGAGGATGTTAAGAGTTAGGCACATTCTACCACTATATTAATGATAAGATGAATGTTCTTTTGTTTTTTCATAAATTTTTACAACTTTAGAGGCTCTCTGAAACTGTAATTGGAATACCACATGATAGTAATCTCTGATGATAATGTAGTGCTTACTCCAGTCAGGAGCACACAATGAAAGTAAAGATATCATTTTATTTTACCTTTTTAAAAGCCATGTTAGTGGACTTGAAAACTCAATGTTCTGAACAGAATATTTAACATTTCTCAGATTACTATTGATTCCTTAGTAAGAATGAAAATCTTTGGGTGCCATGTGTTTATCATGGTTCTACAGATTTGAAAAGCATTCCAAAGGTTAGTCAGTTGTTTCTCTGCAGATTACCTCAGTACAAAAGATAATGCGTTTGGTCATAAATACTCTAAAGGAGAAGAGAGAAAAGAAAAACTTAGAGGGTCGATGGGGATAATATTGAAGTGGAATTACAGATTGGAGGAAGGTATTCTTCTCAGCATGTGTCTGTCCATAGAGGGATGGTTTGGAATTCTTCCAGAAAGGTTATCCACAAATGAGGTGGCTTTGACATCAGGGCAGCAGGATAGCAATGTCTGGGGATCTTGCCGATTGATGGCAGTGGGCTGGAAAGGGACCCCAGACTTATTACAGGGAGATGAGAATTGTGTAAATTTGGGTCTGGGGATGCAGTTCCAAGCAGGTGTTTACTGTTCAGACTGAGGGAGGTGGAGCTGAGGGGAGGGGAGAATGATTTCTAGCAAGCAGCACAAGTGGACCTCTATTGTCAAATAATTGTATCTGGAAGATATATGTGAGGCTGCACCTCCAAGCCTGTGGCTTGAGCGCTTGATCTGAAGGGCACCATTTGCAGATCATTAATAGGCTGGGCTGGGAGCTTTGCCAGTTTTCCTATCACATGTTTCTGGATCGTGGCCAAAGCGTTATAGATGAGCTCCGACCTCCAGAGAGATCCCTGTGGAGCTGAGAGAGAATTAGAATGTGAGTGACCACAAGGAATTCTGCAAGGCCTGATTTATCAAATATCCACCTGTTGTGATTTCTTGTTTAGCTCCTCTTGGTTCTACAGTTAAGGTCTGCACACTTCAATATTGTTCAGTATTTTCAGACTCACTCACCAGGGCAGCAGAATAGGACGTGTTGACACTTTGCCAACTGGGCTGCATTTGTTCGTTGTTTCTACATCCCTGTTTTACCTGGTCCCATTCAGTTCTCGTGTGGTCAGCTGTGGAATTGAATGATGTGCTTAAACACTTCCAAATTTGCTTTGGGAATTTGACAGGACAGTCCAGTCCACCCTACATGCCTATCACTTTTCTATAAGCAAAAGCCGGGTAATAGAACTGGAGGCTAACATTTATTAAGTCCTGTGAAATGCCAAGCCCTGTGTAAGAGAAACTGTCTATTCATTACCTATTTTAGAATTCTTGTAGCAATTTTAGGAGCTGCTGATTAGAAATGAATACTTTCGCTTGACCTATGACACTTTTTTCCTTCTCACAGAACCTGTAAGACACTCCATTGTTTCCAGATAGAACACATCAGATATTTTGGAGAGTATTATCTGTGTGCGTTGCGTACCAAGCTTTGTGGTTTGGGAGTGTAGAGTAAGATGTTAGTCATGAAAGGTTGCTATGGAATAACAAAATTTTCCCAAAGACTAAAACCAACTTTTCTGTCTTCCTTCTCCCCTTCCCTCTCTTCAATTTTCCTTCCCTCCCTCCCTCCTTCATTTCTTCTCTCCTTTTTGCCTTCCTTCCCTTTCTCATGTCCTCCCTTCCATTTTCAAAGTTTCTTTGGGCATTTGCTTTGGAACAGACGCTAGTTCCTTGAAGTCTGTGTTTTTTGTGATCTTTAAATTTGGATTTCTGTTGGTGTCAGGAGTGGCAGGACATCACCTGTCCTCTGTGGTGTGAGCTCCCGGGACTTGTACTCTGGAAGTATTTATGCTTGTTATCTTGAATGATACAAAATTAAGGAAAGGATATTTTAATTCCTGTGGCTAATTTGTGTTTGTATTTCAGTTCTAACCACTATTTCCAGTTCTTTCCAACTCTGAGAGAATTCTTTTTTAGAATGCTTATGCAGTTGAGTTCTCACTTACATATAGGTCAGTTTTCAAGCACATAAGGCAAACAAAATTGCTTAGGGTTGAGATTTCCCTTGAAATTCTCTTAATTTGTACAATGTCTAATACTCCGTGGGACAAGATGCTCACTTTGAGAAGCACATGGAACAAAAGACCAGTGGAGCACAGCCTCCCATCTGATGGTCATTCCAGGACAGAAATTCATTTAAATGGAGAAATAACACCACCCTTTACCTTGCTTCTTTGTCTTGTGTTCTTTGTTTTCTCTTCCCTCACTTTATCTGTCCCTCCCTCCCTGTTTTTAAATTTCTGATCTCACTCATATTATTAATGTTGCCCACATTAAATGGTGTTTATAGTGACTCTACTAAGCTTCTCTTGCACCTTCACAGTTGTATAGACTAGAGCATTGTCCCATTAAACATTCCTAGCATCTGAAGTAGAGTTTTCTACTCTTGAGATAAATGGTGGGTGTTGCATTGGTTGAACAATAATTTAAGCGGCTCATAGGGATTATCATGCATACTAAGACTACATATACTTTATTGCTTGACTATGGTATAAAAGACTCTTTGCTAGACATGATATGGGTGCTCAGGCCCCATCTTTAGCCCTCAAGGAGTATACATTCTGGTTGAGGAGACAAGTAGATGGGCCATTTCAATGGAGAGTGGGAAGTCCTATGCTGCGGGAAAGGAATGAATGCCATGAGAACCTGTGCTAATGATACCCAGCCCAGCCTTTGTGCATCAGGCAAAGTTCCTTGAGGAAGTGATGTCTAAGCTGAGCCTAAAAACAAGAGAACATATAGGGGTCTTCCCACCCCAACCCTAGCAGAAATTGGTGGTGATAAGTATTCTCTGGTAGAGGAATCACAGGTGTAAGGTCTCTGAGTGTGGACAATCATGATGTGTGCCACATACAGCTAAATTAGTGAAGACTTCTCTGCCTTTGAAGCACTTACTCCAAAGGGGGTTGTGGGAGCTGGAAATGCCCAAATTGGGGTCCTGAGTGCTGATAGCTATGAGTGGGGAGGTAAAGATGAGCAGGTTATGGAAAAACTTTCAAAAACTGTACAGAATTTGGGAAGCCACGGAGGACTTTAAACAAGTAAATGATGTAATTAGATTTGTGTTTGTTGTTGTCTCCTGGATCTAGAAAGTGTGCCCCATCTCAAATATCAAGGGGAGATTCCAACCTAAACTTGGCTTTATGTGGGGGGGGGAAATAAGAACAAAAATCTTTTCTTGTTATGGAGTCCCTTGAAAAATATGAATCAGCTACATATGGGATTAGGGAAAGTGGTACTCAAACCGTACCAGTCTATGTTTGTATTTCCCAAAGTTTGTGCCAAGGAACACTAGTCCTGTGAAATGCTCCGTGAAGAAACAGTTGGGTAAACACAGCATAGTTTATCCTTTTTGGAAACTCAATTAATATCTGCATATTAAAGATCTTTGATAAGTCTTGCAGTAAAGAATTCTGTTTAGTTGGGTTGAACCTAGTGCTTTTCAACATTATTTGATTCATATCTCATTATTGCTGAGAATATAACACTTTTAGTCCATGTTGTGGGAGAAAATATTGCTCTTGGTGATGGCCATTGTGAGAGTGAAGGAGGGTATGAAATTCTATTTGGGTTTTTTCTATCTCTGTGATGGCGTTTCTTCTTTATCGCTACCTTTCTGTTGTAATAAAGAGAGATTTGAGAACCCATTGCTACCTTAAGCTCATGTAGCTATAGGAACACATCCCCATTACATTAAATCCCATTGAAATAAGCAGTAAGGTTAATACCCATTATAAGTTTTTAAATTAACAAATCATTGCTTTATGCATCAGCAGAGAAATGGTGGCTTCTTTATAAAAATGAGTTTTCTGCCTGTTAGACCATAATGACTTTCTAATGCATTTCAACATGAGACTTGACTTTTCGTAAAGCTCTTGTACCTGAAATGACTCATGAGCACATGATAAAGAGTATAGCATGTATCATCATCTAACAACCACCCACTAGGAAACTAAATCACTCAGGAACTCAGGTATGCATATTTACATTAATATAGTGAATTTTCATTGTTCATGAATATTCACTGTACTATATTTTTATTCAGTGAATAATATAGGCCTCAAGTCAATATTTTCTGAAATCTATATTGCACAAACTAATGACATGTTGGCATATATATTTAAATATTTATTAAAACAATTCTAAACATCTGTTGTACTACTTGCTCCTAAATCGTGGGCTATTGATATTTTTAAAGTAGCTTTTCTTTCCATTGTCCTTCCAGCGATGCATCTTGAAGGCTGGTTGTTTAATACAGAGATATATGGCAGGAGGTTTCTCTGTTTTGCTGTAGCTGCTAGGTCAAAATTTTATTGCTTCTGGCTAAAGGCCGCAGAAAGGCTTTTATTGTTAAAATCAGCTCTCCATTCAGTGTAATCTCCGTAATAAAATAGAAATGGGATGTATCTCAAACAGTGATCTGTTATCAAGCTCAGGTTAATAAAGTGGTAAAGTGATCCCTCTGTTTGAACTACTTTCCACTCCCAGCGGTAGCTATTACGTCTCACATATAGGCTTTTATAATGGGGTTTACACTAATTATCAGCAGCAAGGTATTGGGTGGAATGATAAAATCATGCCCTTTTTTCCCCCTGAATTTGCAGAATCTCATAAATTGGTGGCATAATAGTCTGCTCTCCCCTGAGTTAGCCAAAATGTTTGCCAAAATAGATGTGATGATGTTAAAATTTTGGAAAAATAGGATGCTGAGGGTTGGTACTATGTATTAATAGTTAGCTCCTTCTGTGACTACCATGCTTCACCACTCACAAGAGGCTTCTGGAAGGTGGTTTGTAGATAATCATATGACATCTTAATAAACACTGTTGATGCATAGAAGACGGCTAGTCAGCTGTGGATCTTGTTTCTCCCCGGACTAACCCTTTTTGCATCTGGGCTCTTAATATAATGGAAATCAGGAAGTCATGCCACCGAAGGATTTGAAAAGGTTCAATGGTATGGTTCCATTTTTTAAAAGGTGGAAAAATCAATCCTATTAGTAGCTCACTTTTTTGTTTTTTGAGTACTCATTGAGTGTCAGGCACAGGGCAAAGCATTTTACATACTTTATCTCAGTGTAACCTCACAACATCTCAAGAAACTAGGCCCTATTATTATTCCCATTTACAGATGAGGGAACTGAGGTTTGCAGAACTAAGTTACCAAGTGTCACCTGTTAAGTGGTATAGCTGTGTTCAAATATCAGTCTTTCTGACTCTGAAACTCCAAATTCTTAACCATATTAATAGAGGATCTTCCAAATAAGTGCTTAGGAACTTATCTTTTCCCTTATGGCTAGTCTGATCCTTCATGAATTCGGTTTTGGTTATCTATTGGTGTGTCACAAACCACTCCAAAACTTAGTGGCTTAAAGCAATAAGAAGCATTTGTTTTGGTCATGAACCTGCGATTTGGCTAGGGCTCAGTGGGGTGGCTTGTGTCTGTTCCAGGAAGAGTAGGTGAGGTTGTTCAAGTGGAGCTAGCCAGTCCACTTCTAAGATGGCTGACTCAACGTTGCTGCAAAGTTGTGTTGGTGTTGGCTGGGAGCCTCTGTTCTTCTCTACGTGGGTCTCTCCGGCTTCCTCACGGTATAGCAGTTATGTTCCAAGAGTTGGTGTGCCAAGGGACCAAAGGAGAAGCTGCAAATATTCTTCTGACCTAGCCATGGAAGTGACACAGCATCACTTCTGTCATATTCTCTTGGTCAAGCAAGTCACTAAGGCCAACACAAATTCAAGGTTACAAATTCTTCCCACTTCTTAATGGGAAGAATTTGCAACCTATCACAATCTATAACTTCGATTACTGTAATAACCTCCTATCTGTTCCTCTTTCTACTCTAGTACATTGTGGAATTTATTCTCAATTTGGTAGATGGAGTGATCTCTTTAAAATGTAAGTCAGATCATGGCACTCCTGTGATGAAAACCCTCCAGTGGCTTCCCATCTTCCTAGTAAGACCCGAAGTCCTTATGGTGGCCTCTATCTCCTTGTGGTGTCAAGTCCCTGTTATGTCTCTGATCTCACACCTTACTCTTACCCAACTCTTCTCCTTTCAGTAATTTAAACACCTAGCTTGTTCCTCTCTCAGGGCATTTGCATTTGGTGTTGTGTGCTGTGCTAGAACACTCTTTCAGGTTTTCTTTATGGCTTCTAAGCTTGTTGCCTGTAGCCTTCTGTGCATATTTTACCTTCTCATTGAGGCGTTCTCTGATTATGTAAAACTGTAAATTGACTTCTACCACTGAGAATTCTCTACTGCTACTCCTCCCTTACATTAAGTAATGTATTATATATTTATTAGTTTATTTATTGTGTATCTCCACTCATTAGAATATAAACTCCATGAGGACAAGAATCATGGTTCATTTTTTTGCTGTATCCCACCATTTTAAACAGTATCTGGCACATAGTACGTGTTTAGTAAATATTTGTTGAAATCATGGAGAATGTCAACACAGGTTTTTAAATTTTTTATGGTATTGATGTTTATGAAGTATTTTAATTTAATTTAATGTCTTGTCTGTCAGATCAAATTTGGTTTAACCAACAGCCATTTGGGATTCCAAGTCACATCAAGGAGTTCGGAGTATAGGATCCCACTAATTCCCATCTCCTCTTGCCTTTTCTGTTTGGAAAGCAACAAAACATTCAAAGGGCTTATACTCTTGTGAAGCTATCTATACCTTACTGTACCTTTATTTCCACAAATAATTGTGCATCTACTGTGTGCCCAGCCCACACTAGTAACTGAGGATATGGTGAGACAGACACAACCCTAATCCTTACAGTGTTAATATTATGATGAACAATAAAGATAATGAATAAATATGCAGATACAGAAAGTAATTTTACAGACAGTGAAAAGTTCTGTGAAAGAAATATATAGTGGTCTGCAAGGAAAAATTAGGGGGAACCTGCTGCAGATAGGGTCAAGGAAGGCTTTGGGGACAAGGTAGTCTTTAGGCTGGAACCTAGACAATGGCTTCTGGTTAGTTTTAAGCTACTGACTAGAGGGATACGTTCTTCAGCACCTATTACGGACCAGATAACATTCCAGGTGCTCAGGATTTCAGCAGTAACAAGACAGACAATACCCTCTGTTCTCATGGAGCTTACATGCTAGTGTGGAAAGATTACTTTTTAAATGTTGTTTATAAGTCTAAAATTATACTATATTAAGTATATCATTCAGAGTCCAGTCAGGAAAACAAAGATCATACTAGATATTTCGACAGAGGGAGCCTATTATAGGAAGTTGGTGTTGGAAGTCTGAAAAAGGAGAACTCTGAGATCACACAAAGGAAAGAGCTTCTGGAAGCAGCATGCACTCTTAGGGTGGGAGGATCAAAGTGAGGAGTTGGAGCTGTCTGACTCTAAAGGCGCAGAGGGGGACCCCCATGGTTGAGAGCTCAGGCGTCTGTGGAGGCGGCACTCTTCCCTCTTGGGGTGCCATGAGGCTGGTTCTGGGGAGCTGGGGACTGGAACCAACTGATATGCCAGGGTGAAGGGATCTGCTGGAGACATACTGACAGGAGCAGCAAACAGACAGGAAGTAGCAAGTCTTCTCCACTCCTCCTGCTCCCCATCTCCCTCGGTTGTTCCTGATTGCACAGGAATCCTGGGACATACAGTTGGTAGACTCCTAACTTCAGCATCCCGGAGCTGAGCATGGAAGGGTAGATTTGGAGCCAAAAGACGACTTTAATAACCAGCACAGATGGTGATATGCACTAAGGAGAAAGATAAAGCAGGAGAGGTATTTCAGGAGTGGGAGGAGGAGGTTGCAATTTAAAATAAAGCGTTAGGGAACTTTTACCAAGAAGGTGACATTCGAACAAATTGTTGAACGAGGTTTGGGAGCATCCATGAACCTGTGTTGTGAAAACCTAGCAAGTGTGAAGACCCTGAGGCAGGATTCTCCCTGGAGTGTTCTAGGAACAAGAAAGCCAAACATGGCTGACACAGAATGAGACAGAAAACCACGTGGTACAAAACTTTAGAGCTTAGCCTACAGCATCAGGAAATCCTGGGTTTTAATCCCAGTTCAGCCCCCTTATAGAGGTGGCGAATAATATATTCTTTTAAATCCTCCATTTTCTCACTTGAGAAGTGGGCGTATTAGTATTATGTTCATGGCTTTAATGAGATTTTAAGGGAAAAAAGAATGTAAAGTACTCAAACAGTGCCTGACATAGAGTAAGTGCTTTATAACTATTTTATAGTGATGGTGATAATAGACCTCTATTATTAATAGAACACCTGCTATTACTTATTATTATTGTTACTGTTTTTTAAAAGACAGTCTTGCTATGTTATCCAATCTGGACTTGAACTCCTGGGCTCAAGTGATCCTCTCACCCCAGGCTCGCAAGTGGCTGGAACTACAGGCAGGCGCATGCCACTGCACCTGCCTTATGATTACACTTTTCTTTTTCTTTTTTTCCTTTTTTAAAGACAGAGCATCCCTTTGTCCCCTGGGCTAGAGTGCAGTAGGGTCATCATAGCTCACTGCAACCTCCAACTCCTGGGCTGAAGCGATCCTCCTGCCTCAGCCTTCCCAGTAGCTACTGCAGGCGTGCACCACCACACCCAGCTAACTTTTTCTATTTTTAGTAGAGAGGGTCTCGCTCTTGCTCAGGGCTCAGGCTGGTGTCGAACTCCTGAGCTCAAGAGATCCTCCCACCTCAGCCTCTCAGCCTCCCACAATGCTAGGATTACAGGCGTGAGCCACTACACTGTCCGGATTCTATATTTTCTACAACATGTATTTTTTATATCTGAAAAGAGAAATAAGAGACTTGTATCAAATTTGACCAGGCCCTACTTTGTGAATTTTATATTTTCCTTGGCTTGCTTTTGGTATAAATATCATTAACTGACATTGGTTGGTATGCGTTCATTTAAGCATTTTGAAAGCCACTTTTTTCTTAGATGTCTTTTTTCCTGTTTTACCTACGTAAAACAAACAAAAAATATTGTTCATATAATATTTTGTGAAGTGGTTAACTTTTAAAATTACCAACTTTAATTTCTTATTACACTTTCCAGATGTAACATACATTATGTGTTGAGATTAGAAGCTCTCTGGATTTCCCAGCTGGTTCATTTAAATACCCTTTTTTTGGTTTCAAAAAGCCAAGCCCATAGAAGGCCATGGCAGTAGTTTCTAGATTTATTAAAGACTTTGACTCTTTACTTCACTCTGGGCAAAAATGTGGGTTTCCCAGAAAATGAGAGCATAACTGCTAGGTAAATAGGTTAAGAGGCAGGTGTCTGGTGAAAACTTTTTGTACGAGCTCCAGGATCATCTATCACATCACCAGGCCTTCACCGGCTGACGGGAAGCTAATGGCAGTCATACCCTGCTGCCCAGGGGAGTAAATGAAGATTGCATTTGCCCTCTTTTTGCCCTTGGTCAGCAGGTGCTTTTGACAAGGATGACGAATCAGATGAAACCCAAGAGCGGAACCAGTGTGTGTCACATGATAGGACATTTAATTAATAAGTGTGAAACAAAACACAAAAACAAAACTCCTCAATTTTTTCTTTTAAAAGTAGATTATTTACATGTCACAACAAAGATATCCATTACCTTTTAATGAATCAATTTGATTATCGATTGGATTTTATCTGGACTCACATTAAGTCCAATTGTATAGATGACAAGTGCATAATTTGCATTCTTGGATTAATGAGATTCCTGTAGGTTTAAAATGATGTGACCATCTTAGAAGGCAAAGCACTCACCTGACATCTCTGAAATAAGGCTTATTTGAGAAGTACCAATTGCTGTTAGAATCTATAGAAGAATTTATTGTCTTTATGTAATAATTATTCAAAGTAACTTATAATAATAGAGACTTCCGCTTGATTTTATTTTTTAAATACTGGCCACTAATTTTCTGATAATACCTTTGGTACTTCATATAGTGTTCTAATGAAAGAACTTTTTAAAGAGTCAATGTGGGTGAAGATCAGAATTTTTGGTTTATCATGTCAGCACAGGCTTCTGTTCTGCACTGCCTACATTTTCCATGCGAATGTTTAGAAGCATTAGTAATTGGAGTTTTTAAAAAAATTTTCACTTCTAAAAGCTACCTAATTTGGCTTAACAGCAAGAGTGAAAAATAATAATTCATGTGATTCATCTATCTAGAGAGTATAGTCTATAATATAAAATGACCTATAGTTGTGGCCAGAGAAGTACTACATAATGTGAGAATATAATTGCTCATTGAGACACGAACTAATTGAAATGAGGGCAATAACAGTTAATCGGCTGGGTCTAGATCATTTTGCAGTCGTTCCAAGTCTATATATTTTTGGATTGTGATTTATAGTTACAGAGATCATTGGCAAGCATTAGATAAGGTAATGGATGGGGGCAGGGAGTCAAGGCTATAATTAAGTTTTCTGGGAATCTGCTGATGTTATCATTTATGGGGGAAAAATGTAAGTGGGTTATGAACCACAGCAGAGTCCCAGGAGTGAATTCAGCTGCCTGGGAATCCACCCGTATGTGATGTTCACATGCTCATGTTTCTCGGTCTTTACTCATGAGACACTTTATGAATGTTAAGAGTTTTTGGTGCCAAATCTAAAGCCTTTTCAAGGTAAATGCCAGTATAAGTAAGAGGGAAAAAAGCACGTGTTAAAAATGAAAAGAAATATTCAGTTTTTATGCTGTTCACTCTGTAGCAGTTCTTCAACTCTATACTTCTGTTTGGGTAGCAATTTTACTGTTTTTGCTATGTTTTCTTTTATACCATAAGGGCCATACACAAGTAGTACCATAGTACACCTTTCTTTGGTGTAGGTTTAATGTTGTACCCAACTCTTCTTTATTCTTTCAACATGTCCCACGCTATACAATATTCTCTTTTGTTTACTTTGACACAGCAGTATGTATACATGATGGGAGCCAAAATAAAATTTACACAGTCACGAATATTTGGCTGTATACACTTGAGAAGGCTTCAAGAACTATCATGCCTAGGTCAACTGGGAACCAACGTATTTATAAAATCAGCATAAATTCCTTCTTTCTTGCATCTGTTTTGAATTACTCTTATTTTTTGTTTATTTTTGTTTTTATTTAGAGATGGGGTCTCACTGTGTTGCCCAGGCTGGCCTTGAATTCCTGGGCTGAAATGATTCTTCCACCTCACCTCTTGAGTAACTGGGACTACAGGCAGGAGCCACCTCTCCCAGCTTGAATTGCTCTGTCTTGGTACTAGATGTAAATGTATTTCCCTCTTTATATCCAGTCGTGTGGTATTTATTTAATAAATAAGTATTATATTCATGCAATTAGAAAAATTTGATCATGTGAAGAATAGCATGGTTAATATGGAATTAGGGCAATTGAGATCCTCAAATTTAGACATTATATTCCAATAAATAGGCATTTTCTTATGGATAGATGTAAATGCTTGATGACAAATGGTGAACCAAAATGATGTTACTTACAGAATGTGTTGACTTTTTAATTCCTTCTTGAAAGATGATCCAAAGAGTTGCGGTCAGGAGTTGTGTACATTTTTATGAGAGACTTTGAAAAATGGTGATTAAGGATGGAAAATTTTGTTAAGGTAGGAAAAATATACCCCTCCTGGAAGAATTAAATTAGGCATTACATATAGAAAACCTATGTTCTTTGTTGCCCCTGTAGTAAATGATCAATAGCTAGGTTCTTTTCCTTCTTCCATAACCATTGCCCTTTAAAAGCACAGAGTATATTGTGGTGGTGGTGATGGGCTGATGCTGTTGTTGTTATGGCTGATGTTTATTGAATGTATATTATGCCCAGGCTAAGCATAATCTTATGAGGCATGCATTGTTATTATTCCCGTTGTAGAGATGAGGAAACCAAGGTCCACAATCTTTAACTTGGCTATGGTTGCAGTTTGTAAATACCAGAGCTGAGATTTGAACTCACCAAGTCTGATTTTATATGTTATAATAATTTTTCTATACTGCCATTCTGGAAGAACTCTAGATCCCTGCAATTTTTAGGAAAATGACATCACATGGTCAGTGATTTCTGATGTCACACTTGCTCTGGTTTCTTATATTAGGAGGACTAATGGAAGCAGCTGTTAAATTGGTGAAGAATGAATTATACCATGTATTATTTATGGAAATGTAATAGCTCCTCTACTAAATTATAATATCTGTGATAGCAGGGACCACTTTGCACCTATCTCTGCATCTCTATAGTGTAATATTATTTTTTAACAGCTTTATTGATTTATTATGTAACACGATTTACACACCATGAAATTCACCCCTTTAAAGTATACAATTCATTGGGTTTTATTATATTCATAGAACTGCGCAACCATTGCAACTATCTAATCTTACAACATTTTCATTATTCCCAAAAGAAACCATGTGGCCGTTAGCAGTCACTCCCAATTTTTTTTTCACCAAGAAAAAATTGCCAAATATTAGAAACATTCAGCATTCACTGTTGAGCAAACAAAGTCACCTAATTTGTGGAAACTTGATATTTTTAATTAATCTCAACTTTTCACTAAAATAGTCATTTTCTTTAACATGCTTTTGAAAATTATCTGGTTGAAATCATTGGAATTAGTTCATTCCATTTTATACAAAAAATTGCTGTAATTAATTCAGAGAAAGTTAAAGTATTAACTGTCACAATGGGGAAAGTCTATTTGATCTAATCCCCTTTTATCATAGACAACCTTTAGGGCTGGGCTATGCCATTACTGATTTCCTGCATTCCTCCTGAACAAAAATGCCCCAAGGTAATCCCCAAAAGTTGATTTCTGATAAGCATGTACCTAATGTCTAAGATTCTTATCCTTTCTTTCCTGAGTGCTTTTAAATACTGTTTGAAAGAATCAATGACAGCTTTAGAATTTTCACGTTCCTGTTTTTTAATTTAATGAACGTAGGGTTTCCACAAGTTTATATGTGTCTAAGTTCCCTTCCCTGCAAAAAGAGGAAGAACTTAATATTCAGGATCAAGTTATTACTTCACTTTCTTATTGAGTGATTTCTGCTCCCATTACCTGAGCATTCTGGTTAAGAGACACTAAGACATAGTTCCTGAGAACTTAGGTTTGGGATCAAGGAAGTTATGGGAGGGGGGGTTTATCAGCTTTCTTCTCCCCCACCCTCCATTCCATCAGCTCTTCCTTTCTTTTCCTTGCTGAGAGCAGTGCTGGTTTATTCAGCCTGGGGTGAACAGCTGTGGGAACTCAGCTGCCCCCCTCTCCTGGCTGGTTTGTCCTCACACCTCCACAGAAATGTCTCCTTTGTGTGCAAAAGCTCTCACTGCTCTGTGGCAGTAAAAACCTGGATTCAGATCCTGGCCCTGTCACTTACCAGCTGTGTAATTTTTGGCAAATCACATAATTCTCTGTGCATGTTTTTTCCTCCGTGATGTGGGGATAATAATATTACCTACTTTAGAGGGTTGTTGCAAGGATTAAATGAGATAATTCATATAAAATATAAATATTGGCCTAAATACAGTTTTTCTAATGAATATGATTTTTAACTGCCTTATATTTGCTGAGGGATTTGTATCCTTGCACATGAGTTGATTTGTATCTCACAATCATTCTGTGATATAGTAAGAGCCGTAGTTACCCTTTCTGTTTTACAGGTAAGTACATTGATTGCATGAAAAGGAATTGTCCAAGGTCAGTCACATAATCGATTTAGTGGCAGAACTAGAACAAGACTGGTTCTTCTTACACCAATTCCTTCCTTTTGAGCTGCTGCCTTTGTTTATTATTGGGAGCCATTTGCTTGCCGTAGGCAAATATGTGCCTTCTTTTTGTAGTAGGATGTGATTCACTCAGCAGTCTGCAGGGTTCACGTTTTTCCTTGACATAATGTGAATTTCCTTGAAAATAACATGCTCATACTTAACTGAGGGCAACTAGTCTCCAGGAGGAAAAAACACATGGGCAGTTTGAATAGTTCCTGTTGAACTACTTGGATTTAGCACTTAAAACTTCTTTTTTCCTTTCATCCCAGGTCATAGTTGTAGAGGGAAGAGCTAGAAAGAGGATCATGAAAACCAGATTGGATGCTTTCCATCTCTCATGTCTAGGCCACTCTTCGAAATCATCAGCACAGTGGAATAAATGCCAAGTCCTTATATATTTCAAGTGTTTTAGGTATGATAATGAGAGATGAGATTCCTGTGCCTTCATCACACAGTGTTCCTATATGCAAGATGGAACCTGAGAGTGTCTGCTGATCCCAAGCATGGGAGCTGTCACTGGAATGAAATCACTGTCTTTACACACCTGCTGTTGAGCAGCTTGGCAATGTTCCATTTAAGACATAATTACTGACTATTCTATGTTAAGATCTGGAATAGAAAAAATGAGGCTACTGCTTGTGGTCTTTGTTACCATGGTTGGGAGATTTGGAGAGACAGAATGCCCTGTTAGTCAAAATGGTGCTCCCAGAGAGGATCCATGTATGTTGCCCTGAGTGACCTTCCTTCCTTGCAGGGCTTCCTTGTGAAGTGAAGGACTGATTTGTAGATCACCATGTATGGAACGTTAAATAATTCAACAACATCCCCCTCATCCACTAGGATTAGGTTGACCTTTATTCCTGTTCATTTTATAATGTGCTATAGGGATGATAATCAGTCACGTCCCTTTAAGTTTCTTTCGCATTTGTAATGAGGCCTCAATTCACATTTGACACAGACCCAACCAGATTCCGGGCTCTTTGAAGACAAGGACCTTACCTTTTCAGCTTTGTTCTGCTGGAGGCACAGCACTCCTGGCGAGGGGGGTGGGTGTTGCTCAGTGACATTGACTAGCAGTTTGAGTCACATTTGTTCCTGTGACTGTTCTCAGTCCGCAGAGCTGTCACGTCTGGGACTACCAGTATCATGGATTTTCACCCGTTCTTGCCACTGGTTTTTTCCTAGCTCTGCCCACCCCTCCCCCGCCACAAGTAATATGAGACCGAGACACAGATTTCTTTCAGCCCTTTCCACGGCAGCATGACCACCTTGCCCAACTCTCCTCATCCTGTTGGAGTTGCTTCCACTTCAGCATACCCTTCTCTCTCTCACCTCTGGGTCCCTGATCCCCACTGTGATGGTATTTGGAGATAGGGCCTTTGGGAGGTAATTAGGGTCAGGTAGATCCCTCACGATGGAATTAATGTAAAAAGCGGAAGAGACATGAGAGCTCTCACTTTCTGCCATGTGAAAATACATCAAAAAAGGCAGCTGTCTGCAAACCAGGAAGAGGGCTCTCACCAGACAGTAAATCTGTCAAAACCTTGGTCTTAGACTTCCCAGCCTCCAGAACTGTGAACAGTAAATGTTGTTTAAGCCACACAGTCCATTGTATTCTGTTTATAGCAGCCCAAACTGACTAAGACGTATCCTTATAATTATGTTAAGGAAAAAGTCTCAATTTGGTGCTAATAGGTCTCTAATATCTTTCTAATATTGTTAATCTCCTTTTGTAATAATAAGAGAATTCAGACCTCAAGCTCAGAGCCTTAGGTTCCAGATAAAATGAAATGGCTTTATTTTATTTTTGTTGCCTTTATTTTTAGTGACTGTTTATGACAGGACAAAACTGATTCTTCATTTGAGATAATGCTAAATGTTTCCTTTTGAAAAAAATTATGAGCAGTAAAATTCACCATTTGTGGTAGGTGCTACAGGTTTTGACAAAAGCATAGTCGTTCAGCCACCACCACAATCAGGATACAGAACAGTTCTGTCTCCTCTCCCCGAACTTCCTCATGCTGCCTCTTTGTAGTCAACTCCTACCCCCACACCTGGCAGCCACTGCTTGATTCTCCCTCCCTGTAGTAGTTTAGCTTTCTGTGGAATATCATACAAATGGTAGCCTTTGTAGCCTGGCTTTTCTTTTGCTTAACATAATGTATTTAAGATTTGTCCATGTTGTTGTGTATCTGTAGTTTTGCTGAGTGGCAGTTCATTGTAGGGATGTACCACAATTTATCCATTTACCAGTTGAACTGCATTTGGGTTTTTTCCCCCCATTTTTGGGTGATTATGCATAAAGTTATTATGAACATTTGTGTACAGGGTTCTGTGTGAACGTAAGTTTTCATTTCTCTGGGGTAACTATCAAGGAGTGTGATCGATAAGCCATTAGGTAAATTTATGTGTAACTTTTTAACCAATTGCCAAACTCTTTTCCCAAGTGGTTGTACCATTTTGCGTTCTTATCAAGAAGGTATGAGATTTCTAGTTGCTGCATTTTTTTTCCCCAGCATTTGGTATTGTAAAAAATGTTTAAGCCATTCTAATGGGTATTTGACAGTTAAATATTTCCTCTTTACATGATTATATTTAGTTTTTTTTAAAGCAGTTTGATTTGAAGGCTAAGATGTTAAGTGAATAGTAATGCAGGTACTCAGATACGGCAAAAATTGCGTGAGAGGTAGGTAGCTGAATGAATTTGGGGGGGCAGCACATTCTACTGTGCACCTTCTCTATCAACTAAAGAAAGAACAGCATGAGGCTATCCTGGACATTTACCAAGTGAAGATGATTGTGTTATAGTAGAAAATGATGATCTGTCCTTAACATAGAGGTAGTTGCAGTGACTATAATTTTTTGGAGTCCTGTTAGATTTTGATAAGCAGGATCTAGATTAATTTAACAGCAGGTGCTATCACTGGGTATTGACGATTTAATCTTAGTGTGGTGATGATTTCTTTATTAACAATCTGGCCTTGAGACCATTTGGACAGTTGCTGAGGGAGATCTCAACATAGATGGCTTGTCTTGAAACCTGATGGTGTTGGGAACATGAAGCAGGAGGAAATGGCTCATCAGTGTTTCACCACTAGGATGTTTTTCTGCCTCAACTGGATATTTCAAGAGAATTTCTAGAATAAGAGAGAGAAAACGAACTCCCAGTCCAGTTTCCTTTCTCTAGCCATGGTTTGTGGAGTTTGATGATAAGGAAGGTCACTTTCTGATTTCCTCAGCCAGGGTCACTGAAGCCAGGTACACTAAAAGTTTATGAACCATAAAATGTGCATGAGAAGCAAGTAACCACTTAAGCTTTGTTGGGCAAACTTTGGGGGCATTGCTAATTCATTCTGAGACATTCAGTAAGGCATAGCTCAAATTAATTAAGTTATGATCTAGTGGTGGAAACAGTTGATAGTATTTACTATTCTGGTGCAAATCTTATAGGTACTTGACCACTTAAAAAGGACTCTGTTTAAGTGATGAACAGTTGGAGGTTTAAATATAAAATCAAATGGAAAAATAGTACCACCTTCTCCTCAACTTGTAGTATATTCCTATTCCTAGCTAAAGGCAACTATTATTGACCTTGATGCTGGCTTTCTATGAGATGGAAAACCTTAGAACATATTGTTTGTATGGAGCCTATAATTTCTTTACATGTTTTTTGCAAGGACTAAGTTAATATTGAAGATATTTGGGTAGAATGCTCAAGAATCTAGTCTTAAAATATTTCTCAAATAACTATTTTCTGCAGATTATAAACTGCCAAAGCAACTACATGCCCATTGGTACAATTCAGCAATTCAGAATATGAGTGGTATTTAAAGAAAGAAATGATCATTTCATCTCTTCCCATTTCTGAGGCCACCTTCCTGAGGTTACCTCTTTTAAGGGTTTAGTATTATTCCACCCATTGAACTATGTGAATATGAAGTCATAAAACATGCAACACACATAGGGCTTCCCTTTTCTATTTTTCAATGAAATGCAGTGATCACTTAAATCTTATTCTGTAACTTGTTTGTATCACTTAAGTGCACATTATGGGCATTCATTCTGATACCTGAATGTAGATCTAGTCATTCTTTACCATTACATAGCTAAGACATTTTCCTGAGGATGGACGGACCAAATTTCATTCAATCATTCCCATGTTCATGGACATTGATTTTTTCGTGTGTGTGTGTGTTGGACGGCTGCTTTTGTGTGGTCTTGTTTTGTTTGCTACAAACCATGCTACCACAAATATCTAAGGAGAGTTTTTCCAAGAGACCACGGCGAATAGGAACCAAATAGAACTTTTAGGACAGAGTTTGGCTAGATCGTTTTCAAAGCAGGTAAGAGTTTTTTTTAAGAGGAAGATTTTCTTATATCAGTTCAAGATGTCTTGCTGTTTAACATATGTTTCTTGTTTTTATTTTGAGAGCTAAAAGTGCTTTGGGGCATGGTACTGAACATAGTGCAATGCAGCAACTCAAATACTCTCATGGTTTAGAGCTGTACCGGCCAATCCTATTGCCACTGGCCACATGGTGGCTATTTAAATTTAAAGTAATTAAAATTAAAATTTTGTTTGAATT
Organism: Daubentonia madagascariensis; assembly: GCA_023783475.1. Classification (NCBI taxonomy): domain Eukaryota; kingdom Metazoa; phylum Chordata; class Mammalia; order Primates; family Daubentoniidae; genus Daubentonia; species Daubentonia madagascariensis. Next base: position 39,594,795 of record JAKFHU010001953.1, on the reverse strand, counting down.
AATTTTATTTAAATTCATTTTATTTAAATTAAAATTTTAAGTGTAAAATTCAGTTTCTTAGTCACACTGGCCACTTTTCAATAGCCACATATGGCTAGGTGGCACAGATATGGAACATTTCCGTCAAAGCAGATAGTTCTACTGGACAACTATGGTTTAGAGTGAGGGATGCTGCAGGTCAGACTGCGTTCAGTTCATGGCTATGTCCAGCTTACTTGTTATGTGACCTTGGGCAGCTTACTTTACCTCTCTGAGTCTGAGCTTCCTCATCGATAAAATGAGAGTGATAACAATTCTTATTTCCATGTTTCTTGTGAAGATTGAATACAATAGTATTGATTAAGTGTTTAACATCTTGCCTGGGACATAAGTAAACATCCAAGAAATGGAAGCTATTCTTCTTTTCCCAGTATTTGATGATCTTTTTTTTTTTTCTTTTGCAAGGCGGAAGGGGGAGGCCCTGTGTTTATTAGCTTAAAGCTAATAACTGCAGGATATTGTTGGCCCGATTTCTAGACAAACAGAAGGCAGTATAGTAGGCTGAAGAAAACTCCAGTTTGTCAGCCTGGTGGCGCCTTTTTTTTTTTTTTTTTAAATATGCTGTCCCTGAGAAACATGGTAGAATTTGTTTTACTCTTCTTCTGTCAGGAAGTAACCCTTCTGGCTTTGTTAGAAGCGTGGTTTGTAATAATTGTACCCACCCCAGATGGCTCCTGAAAACCCTTTGAAATGCCATCTGCCAGGCGTGTGTCCAGCCGGCAGCCTGTCATTCTGCTACAAGAAAAGAGAAAGCGGGGTCCCCTCCCTGGGTCCTTTTCTCCACAGCATTGCTGAATGGAGCTTGGTCAGGTTGGCTCAGACCCAGGGCAGGTTGCTCAGAGGATAACTGGGAATAAACCTCCTGCTAGCCTGCAGTGTGGAAAGGTTTTGTCTGGGTGACAAACCCTCAAGGTTTTGTGGGTGGAGACTTACCCACCCACCCACCAACCCCCTTCCCCTGCAGCTCAAAGGCCATTTTAAGCATTTTTATTTACGTGGGAAAATGGTATCTGCTTGTTTTATTTTTCCTCTAAAATTAAGAATTTTTGAACTTCTTGATTATTTTGCATCATTTTAGGAAATTAAGATCCCGGGGTGATTGTTGTCTTCGTAGTAAATCTAACGAATTGGATCTGAAAACATCGTTGAAAGAAATGGCAAAGATAAGGTGACTACAGAAGGACAAAAAATCCAACATTGTCTGGTTTAGTAAGACTTTCAAACCCCAACAAATTTTTTTTTGGCTTTATTTTATCCTCATTTGTTTTTTGATGGATTAAGTTAGTGGCAACTTTGGTATGGAGGCTGTGTATGAGAGTGGCCATACAGAACGTATTTAGGACAGATCTTCTCACAGCAAGTTTCAAAGAGATTCTATTCTTGCACTGCTCTGGAATTTCCCAGTATAATGTAGACCGTTTGTGTTTTGCAAGTAGCTGGCTGAACAGCTCCAAGACATCACACCCTCCTCCTTTGCCTCTGCCTTGCCAGCTGCGGCTTCTTAGTCTCCTTTGAGGATCTTCCTCCTCTGCCCAGCTTCTAAAAGTTAGAAGGTCTTAGTGTTCAATCCAAACTTCTTGGCTTCTTTTTCTATACTCTCTCCCTAGACCTTCTCTCTGTCTTGCCTTCAAATGCCATTGGTTTACGGATCGTAACTGATCAGGCTTATTATTATTAAGTGTATGTTCCACTCTCCACTCTGACCTTCAGACTTAAGGTGTCAGCGGCCCTCCAGGTCTCTGCACCTAGGTATCTAACAGGCATCTCAAATTTAACACATCCAAAAGTAAACTCTTGATTTTTCCCGCCCCAAATTATTTCCCCTGTCTCCTGAGTCTCTGTAAATGGCACAACCCATTTGCCCAAGTCAAAAAAGAAGACGTATTTCCATCTCTATTCTTCTGTCTGTCTTACATACTGTACATGCAGTCCATCATGCAGTCCATCAGCAAGTTCTGTTAGTTCTGTCTTGAAAATATAGACCTAGTGTGGTGTGATGAGTTGACATACTTTTAATACATCTATCCTATGGACTATATTACAGCTGTTTAAAATATTCATGTTTTGTAATAGAAATCTGACCCCTTCTTACCACTTCCATCCTACTATTCTAGTCTATGCCCTGAGCAGCCCTCACCTGGACACTGTAATAGCCACCTAACTGGTCTCCTTGCTTCTCTTCTTGCCCGCCTCCTGCCCTACTCTGCCCACAGCCTGTTCTCCATAAAGCCAAAGATCTTTTAAAAATGAAAATCAAATCAAGGCACCACCTTGCTCAAAACCATTCTAAGGATGACTTCTCATGATCCTTAGAATAAAATAGGAAGTGTTTTCTGTGGCCTACATAATCTGGCCTCTTGCTTTCATTTTCAGCCTCCTTCCCATCACTCTGCTACAGTTATGCCTTTTTACCCTTCTTGCAACATGCCAAATCTATTCCCGCATCAACGCCTTTGGCCTTTCCCTCTGCCTGGGATGCATTCCTCGTGACCTTTGCGTTAGCCGGGCTCTTCCTGATCACCGATCTAAAGTAGCCTCCCAATCCTCACCTTGCTTCCTCCCTCCCAGACACTTTCTAACCCTTTAACCTACTGAAGAATTATTTCTACTGGAAATTAGATGCTATATTTACTCACATACATATTTATTTTCTGTGTCTCACAGTAAAATATAAATTCCATTAGGGTGAGCGTTTTGCTTTGTTCACCAGTGTTTCCCCAGTAGCTAGATTAGTACCTGGCAAGTGTTAGGGCCTCTGTCAATATTTATTAAATAAATACAATATATAATGATGTATATACACACATGTGTATACATATACACACATATATGTATGTGATGTCAGATTCTTGTAGTGGAATTTGAACTGTAAGATTCTATCAACTCATTTTATTCTAACAATGACATAAACTATGAAATCTACTAACAACAATTGAGTTAAGCCCTCTGAAAGGATTATCTCATTCAATATACACAACAGACTTATGGGTCAGGTGCTGTTTTTATCCCTGTTGTGCAAACAAGGACATGAGAAACAACAGAAGCTAAGGAAGCTTGGATTCCTGGTCCAGGAACACAGATTGGAGAGCCAGACCATGAACCCGTTATTCCCACTCCAGATCACTGCTCTTCAACAGTACGTGATACTACCTTTACGTTTCCTATGCCTGACACTTGAGATGTAGATTTAAAAGTTGTGAACTACCTCCAGGGATTTGTCATCATCTGCCAGGGGAGGCAAAAATGGGAACAAATTAGGAAACAGTATAAGAGTAGACTTCTGGACAATACATAGCAGGTTTCTTTAACCAGAAAGCCCCGGCATGCTAAGCACGAGAAGCAAATGTGTAATACAGCCATTCTGTGGACAATTTGCAGGTATCTAAAAGACTCAGATTTCAGATATTACAAAAATTGGGTGCATTTAAAAATGTATTCAGCCTGAGTAAAGTCTGTGCAACAAGTGTTGAGTTTTTTGACTTATGAGAATTATGGGTATTCCAACGTAGATGTTTGGATGTGGTCATTCCCGTAGGCAAGTGATCCGAGACTTCACAGCGCTAGGAGCATTAGAGCCGCTAGGCACATGCAGTTGGTTATTTAATTGCATTAAAGTTCAACAAAGAGAGCCCAGGCATAGGGAAAAATCTTTCCTTATTACATAGGAAAAGATTGACCTTAAACCACCACTGTTAGTACTGATGCCTTGCAAACTAAGCTATGTTGATCATATCCCCTAAGTTGAAGGTAGGAGCAGAAATCAGGTTTTGCTTTCTTTTTGGTCTCCCATAATATGTAACACAGGCTCCATACAAGTACATGTTTATATACTATATAATATATAATAGTTTACTTTATTTTCTTGGTTTATGTGTAAACCACGTTCCGTTCTTTGCTTCTACTCTTTTGGTTGACATTGGGCTAAAATGATAGGCCCACAGCCTGGCACCTGAGCTCGGTGACTTTCGTGCTGTGGAGGTTCTGTATTATTTCAAAAGAGGAATTGTTAACATTTATTAGCCATTGAGAAGATGACCTGAAATTCAGGGGGAGAATTTTCCAGCAAATGCACTGTCCTTTTCCTCTAGTCAGAACTCATGGGTGGCCTCTTTTTCCCAAACATATTAATTACATGAGGAGCAGCAGCATTTTAATTCCTGGGAGACATCCAACCACAGATCTTAAGCAATAGCACTGCTCCAGTGGTGTGTTTATGCGGTGGGTGTCATTTTCTTCAAAGGGCTTATTACATCAGGACTTGCCGGATGTATTGAGGAACGCAAGAATTTTGAGGCCTGTGATAAAAATATAAACCCCTTAGGCTCTGAGCTTAAGGTGGATAACTTTTTAGTATTTACTAGAGTCCTAAAAGCTGCTGATTGTGAATGTTGTCTGTATAAAATCCAGTTCACCTTTTTTATTCAGTGCATTTTCAAAAATGGTAAAACTCTCTAGATTAGGCACTGGAGGGTGGAAGTGAGGATGCTATTCTATGAGAAAGGGCTTTTACTGTGTCCCTGTCTGGACAGATAAGTTGGCAGATTCTTGGGTATGCCAGCTTACTGAACAGGTTATTTTAATTACACCTGGATGTGGAACTTCCTGTTTCAATTGACTGATGGTTTCTCATACCTTTGTCTTTTCTGCTGCAGGCACAACCCGATCTCCAAGAGAAGGAGAAGTGCCTGGCGTGGACTATAACTTTCTGACTGTGAAGGAGTTCTTGGACCTCGAGCAAAGCGGGACTCTTCTGGAAGTCGGGACCTATGAAGGTGAGCTTACCTGCACAGGGGCTTGAGGATGCTTCTCTTCTGGGCACTTCAGAGGATCCAGAGCCTTCTAGGCAAAAATGTTTTCTGGACCAGGGAGGTCTAAACAAATAACAGGAAATTGTAGTTCACCTTAATATGATTAATAATAACAAAATATATGGAATAAGACTTCGTGGCCCTCTTTAAAAATAGTTCTTGTTTTTCTCAAGGAGTTATTTCTTTTGATTTATCAATTTAAAAGTGTGTGTGTTGTTTTTTAATATGGACATGTATGATATTGGAAGAGGAGGAAGAATCATGGTTAATCACAAAATGTGACCCTATAAGTAGTGGTGTTTTAATCTTTAAGAAATGGAATGTCATTTTTACCACTGATTGGTTTTTAATGTTTTTTTAGTAGAAAACACATTTACATGGTTCATAAAGCAAAATATTTTTAAAATATTTAGTAAGTGATCTCCTTCATATGCCTGTCTCCCACCTGCCCAGTCTCCAATTCACTGTTGCAAACAATGCCATTAGTTTCTGATTACTCTTCTACAGTTTCTTTATGTAAATACAAACCTGCATGTGTGCATGTGTACATACACATGTGTGTGTTGTATGTGTGTTCTTATTTCTTCTCTGTTTTACACAAAAGGTGGTATACAATACATGCTCTTGCTTTTTTTTTTTTTTGCTGTGTTTTATTTCTTCAAAAGATTGGAAGAAAATATTATAAAATGCTGATGTATTTTAAATTCAAGGTGTTGGTTACATGGGTGGGTGTTTCTTATATTATCTTTTCTAGGATTTCTTTTTAATTTTTTAATTTTTTATTTTTTTTAATTTCATTTCAGAATATTATGGGGGTACAACACTTTGGTTATATATATTGCCCATTCACTGCCCATGTCAGAGCTACACTCGTGGACATCCCCCAAACTGTGTGCCCTGCACCCATTCAGTGAGAGTTTTCCCATCTCCTCTGCCCTCCTCCCACCTGCCCGCCCCCTGATGAATATTATTGCCATGTGTGACATAAGTGTTGCTCAGTTAGTACCAATTTGATGGTGAGTACCAGTGGTGCTTGTTTTTCCATTCTTGTGATACTTTGCTTCGAAGAATGGGCTCTAGCTCCATCCAGGATAATACTAGATGTGTTAATTCACTGTTGTTTTTTATTGCTGAGTAATACTCCATGGTATACATATACCACATTTTATTAATCCACTCGTGTATTGGTGGGCACCTGGGTTGTTTCCTTGTCTTTGCAGTTGTGGATTGTGCTGCTATAAACATTCAAGTGCAGATGTCCCTATTATAGAATGTCTTTTTTTCCTTTGGGTAAATACCCAGTAGTGGGATTGCTGGATCAAATGGTAATTCTTCTTTTAGTTCTTTGAGGTATCTCCGTATTACTTTCCATAGAGGTTGTACTAATTTGCAGTCCCACCAGCAGTGTATGAGTGTTCCTATCTGTCCACATCCCTGCCAACATTTGTTGTTTGGGCATTTTTTGATATGAGCCAATCTCACTGGAGTTAAGTGATATCTCATTGTGGTTTTGATTTTCATTTCCCTGATGATTAGAGAAGTTGAGCAATTTTTTATATGTTTGCTGGCCATTCTCTCTTCTTTTGAAAAGTTTCTGTTCATGTCCTTTGCCCATTTTTTAATGGGCTTCTTTGATCTTTTCTTGTTGATTTTCCTAAGTTCTGTATAGATTCTGGTTATCAGCCCTTTATCAGATGTGTAGCATGCAAATATTTTCTTCCATTCTGTAGGTTGTCTGTTCACCCTAGTGATAGTTTCCTTGGCTGTGCAGAAGCTTTTTAATTTGATCAGGTCCCATTTATTTATTTTTTTTGCTGCTGTGATTGCTTTGGGGGTCTTCTTCATAAATTCTTTGCCTAGGCCAATGTCCGTAAGAGTTTTTCCAACGTTTTCTTCAAGAATTCTTATGGTTTCACGTCTTAGGTTTAAATCTGTTATCCATCGTGAATTAATTTTTGTGATATGTGAGAGGTGTGGATCTAGTTTCAGTCTTCTACATGTGGCCATCCAGTTTTCCCAGCACCATTTATTGAATAGGGAATCTTTAGCCCAGTGTATGTTTTTGTGTAATTTGTCAAAGATCAGATGACAGTATGAGGATGGTTTTATATTTGGGTTCTCAGTCCTGTTCCATTGGGTACCTTGATCTTTTTATTTAACAATATGTCTTAATAGGTCTTTGTGATTTAGTAATAAAGCACTTCTTATTTTCTTCCTTTTTAAATGACTGTATAATTCATTTGTATGGGCATACCGTAATTTATTTAGCTACTGCCCTCTGGATAAACATTTGGGTCATTTTCAATTTTTGATATTTTAAAACACTGATGAATTGAATAACATGGACATGCATCCTTTCACACAGGTGAAAATATATCCATAGGATGAGATCCCACAAATGAGATTGCTAGGTAAAAGCCAAATGTAGGGGCTAAAAAGTTACATTTTCTGAAAACAACATTATAGCTTGATTGCTTTTGGGAGTGGTGTTATTATTTGAGACAGAAGTGGTGTAAGATACTGTTAACTAGGTCAAATTATTAACTTGGTCAAGCTCTTATGTATGTATCTTTATAAACTCTTAAAATTTGGATTTATTAGACAATCACAGGGACATTTTAAAGATTAGACTTAAAAACAAAGGGTAAATACAAAGTAGATTATTATTTTATTTAGGGACATTAGAGCTTTGATGTGATAATAGCCCCGGTTACAGGCAGTGGCTAACAGTCAAGCGATGATTGTGGATCTTGGGTGTGTGGTTTCTGGTTTGATATTCTTTGGAAGGGAGGGCACTTTTATTATCTTTGTACCTGCTGCTCATTTCCAAATTGTGAACATACATTGGGCATTGTTTAGATGTTAATGATATTCCTGCTTTTGAACTCAGGAATTTTTTTTTTTTTGAGTATTGCTAATTATCAATTGGCTTAGTTTCCTGGAAATACGGGTTGGGATGTGACTAGGTGGCCAGTGGGCTGGGCAGGGATCTAAGAATGTTTAAGGTGTAGGTGTGTGGTGAGGTAGGTGCTGAGGGCATGTACAAGGAGCTTCTTCAACATGTTGTCAACATGTTATCTTCACATGTTCATGTGAATTGAACCAAAAGTTTATGGCAGTGAATAGAGCAAGTGTGAGTCCTCTTTGGTTTGCAGAGGGTGAATTGGCTTTATCTAAAATCAGTTATTAATATCATGCCCATGTGGGAAGCTTGAGTCCCCTAATATACAAAACATCCATTTGCATTTTTGGAGAGGATAGGGGTGGGAGTGGTTGTATAAAGCAAAAGAGTATTGATTGGGTCGGACAGCAAAAGCTTGTGATGTAGACAACAGATTAACTTGGAAGATGGGAAATAAACTCACTTTATTCAGATGTTTATATGAGAAATGAGTCAGTTCTTTTTCTCATTTAATTTTATCATTGCAACAGAGGTAGCTATTATCATCACCGAATTTTTAGATGGGGATGAGGCCATCTAGAAGGCCAAGTGGCATTAAATAACTTTTTCAAGGTTGTAGAGCCAGTTCTAGAATACTAGAGTGGGAACCAAACCCAGCTCAGTTTGTCTCTTGGATCTTTCCTGAAAACCCCAAGGAGAATATCTTGAATGTAACTACAAAACTATGGAAAATAACCCATTAGTAGTTTAACCTAACTTCCTGGTGTGTAGCAATAGGGAAACATTTTTCAGAAAATGCCTCTTATATAAAATGATGGTTTTGTGAATGTTACTGGTTATTTTGGAGTTCAGATTTTCTTATGCTCAGGATTAATCATTCCTACTTTTAGCCCATTTGACTGTACAGTATTCTTCAGCCTTTGACCTTGTTGCAGTGAAATTTCCCCTACCATATGAGATGGCTCATAATTTCTTGGAACCAACCGGAGTATATTATGTTGACTCTTATAAGCTGAGTGTAAAATGGAATTTTTATTAAATGCCAGATACCATCATAGGAATAGGGCTGGAGAGGTCTTTAGAAAAATTCCTCTGTCTTTGCCCCCTGCTCCCCACTGGTCCCTTGATGGTGGCTGCTGTCTGTTGGTGGACACTAATAAGCTTGCAGGCTCTGCTGTCACACTGCCTGGGCTTGATTCTCGGCCCCTCTGCTACTGAGCTGTGTGCCCTCCGGCAAGTTACTTAATGCTCTATGTCTGCATTTTCCCTTTGGTAAAATGAGGATAATAATAGTGCTTCCTCAGAGGTAGGACTAAATGAGACAATAATTGGAAAGGGCTTAGCAGAGTATCCGACACATGTAAGCTCTCAATCATCACTAGCCTCTTGTACTTACACACACACAACTAGTCTGAAATTGCTACCATACTGGATTCCCTCCCCCTCTACTAGTCAGGAAACCAGCAGATTTGCCAGTAAACTATCTTTATTTACCTCCGAGGTACTCACCTTCTTTTTTCCTCCTCAAATTTCTTTCTCTCAGCCTCTACTGGTTCCAATAAGGAAAAGTGTACCACCACAACATAAAGCACTCTTTAAAGCAAGGTTACTTTAAAATTTTTAAGTAAAAGTAATGTGTACATGATGGAATAATTCTTATAGTAAAGAACTTAAAAATATCTAAGTCCAAATTGCTTCCCCTTTTCCCTGTAGGTAACCATTGTTAAAGAATTCGGTGCGAATGTTCAGAAAACTTATGCATGAACAGCATATACATTCGTATTCTTATCTATTTCACTCTATTCTTGCCCTTGGCCCTTAACATACCTTGGAGATCTTTCCACATTACCCAGTACAGTTCCACTTTATTCTTTTTAAATGCTGTACAGTATTCTGCTGTATGAGTATACATAATTTATTTAATCCAGCCCCTTGGGGATAGACATTTAGGATGGCCCCCTGCCTCAACTCCCCATTCCCCTTTTTTGGTGGTGGTGTTGTAAACAATGCTGCAGTGAGCATCCTTGTGCGAATATCTCGATATACTATTATAACTATAGGGTAAGTTTCTGGCAGTGTAGTTTTAAAGCAAGCCCTTTTATTCATATATAGTTCATCTCAGCAAGTATTTATTGAACATTTATTCTAGGCCAAACGTTGTCCCAAGGCAAGAGATGTGATGTACAGGGCAGAATTCCAAAGCCGTACTGCCTTTGAAGGTGTTTGTGCTTTTCAGTTATTTATTTTTGCTAACATTTGTGCAGCACATACTATGTGCTGGGTGCTTTTCAAAGCGCGTTGTATGCACCAACTCATTATATCTTCCTAACAACCCTGTTAGGTGGGTACTATTTGCATCCATTTTACAGAAGGGGAGCATGAGGCCCAGAGATGCCAATGATCTGTTCCGAGTTCGCATGGTAGCCAGAAACAGAGCTGGGATTCAAATCCAGGCCCTTTGGCTCCAGAGTCTACAGCCCCTCAGGGTTGTGAGGCAAATTAAATGTGAACAATTTTAAGGAAAGTGATGAGTGTTCTGAGAGGAGAAGCCTAGAGCAAGGGTGCTCTTACCACTCTCGTGTCAGGGGAGACCCCCCTGGAGGAAGTGAAGCTTATGGAAGGTTTATGTCAGGTCAAATGAGAGGCTCGGAGTTGTCAGCATGGGCCACGAGGCCTGAATCCAGAGAAAGTGAGTGTGATGAACCAAGAGATGGTTAGAAGGATGGCTTCTAGAAAGGGAGAAGCAACCACACCCTGCTTCCTTTAGAACCCCTGCTATGCAGGCAGAACTTTCTTCAGTGCTGGAAATGTTCAGTATTCTGTGCTGTCCAGTATGATAGCCACTAGGCACATGTTGCTCTTTTGACTGAGAAACTGCATTTTAAATTAATTTTAATTTAATACAAACTCATTTAAATTTAAGTAGCCACACGTGGCTGGTGGCTGCCGTGTTTTACAGTGTAGTTTTAGAATAAAAGCTTCTGAAAGAAAGGGTGAGGACCTGTTCAACAAGATCTTCTCTCTTCTCACGAGCCGACTTTACAGAGCTAAGCCTATCTTAAGAGTTAAGCTCCTTTTAAAAAAAAAAATCATCATTTTGAATCCTTCCAAAGAGGATGTTAGAGAAGTGGTGATCTTCTTTTGTGGATACATTCTGTGACACATAGGATGGCAGAGAAGTAGAGTGAACCAATAAAAACTCAAGGCCCGATAACCTTCAGAATTTTCTTTCAGGCCCAATATTTGTTTGAGGCTTATTCTGGCAGGGTTGTAGGATTTTAGAGCTGGAAATGCAGTAAATTTCTTCTCTTCAGATGACAGAACTGAGATCCAGAGAGAGATTGGTCTAAGACACTACAGGGAATTAGGGACAAAGCCTGGCCAAGTGCCCATGCCCAGGACATGTCACAGGCAGGACTGGGATGCTATTTATTTCCCTCTGCCTGAAAACTGATACTTCTCTTGTAGCCTCAATTCCTAGTTTGTGCCTTCATCCTTTTATTCGTTAAAGATAAAATGCAGAACAAAAGCAGATATGGTTATTGTCTTTATGGATCTTACTGTCTAATGGACAAGATACATTATTCAAATAATCAGACAAATATTAATAAGTATACAACTGTAAATGTGTGAAGGTCTTTAAAAGAGACCATAACATGGGGAAATTCAGTGTCTATGGAACTGGGAAAAGCAGTCCCTGCAGAAGTAATAATTGAAGTGAGATCTGATGGGTGAGTTGGAGTTAGGTTGCTAGATTTAGCAAATAAAAACACAGAATACCCTGTATTGCATTTTATCTGGCAACCCCAGTTGGAGTTAACTTTGGACTGCATTGGTGGTGGTTGGTGGTAAAGAGTCAACTAAATCTAGAGATATTTATGTGATTAAAAAGCTGGATTTGGTAATGTATTGGTTATTGTAAGAGAGAGGTAGAACAGACAGGTGATGATAACCCTAGGATGACTCCTTGTGTCTGTCTTCTCTAACTGGTTAGGTAGTGCTACAATTTGCTAAAATAAGAAACACTGTAATGGGGCCAGCTTTGAGGGTGCAGTAGTTTTTTATCATGAAACTTTCCACCCTCCACCAGCTATAATACTGACAGCTGCATATTCGCCCAACAGAGTAGAGCTCCTTCCTGGCTACAGAAGGAACCTGACTATCATCCCTCACAAGGCATAGAAGTTATTAGTAGAGTTTGTCATTGATCTCTACTTTGCAATTTGAACCAGTTCCTCATTCTGTAACTGGACAGAATTGGTATCAAAGCAAGGCAATGAAGACAAGGATGAACTTGTCTTTCCTTCTTGGACCAACTTCCTAACTGTGGCACTGAGCTAATTTATTTGATATGATGCTTAAAATAAATCAGCTGAACCATCTCCCCTTTGCCTTGCTTTCCTTTTTGATTTTTCTTTTTTTTTTTTTCTGTTGACATTTTCACTCTGTAAGACAGGTTGCTGCCTCAGCCAGCCCTTGGGACTTCTCTAGAAGAGAGTTTACAAGGGATGAACTATTCAGTGGGGGTGGCTCCAAACATGCCTGTTTTACAAATGCCTCTGGGTAGAAGAGGCTAATTATACACTTCGAGCATTGCAAAGGTTTCCTTCAGCATAGAAGTGCAGTGCCAGGGTGACATTTCAAATTGGAGTTATGGGTTGCATATTTCTACATGTTAATTAGGAAGGGGATGTCAGCATTCAATAATGTTATTGTTTTGCTTCCTAGAAGGTCTACAAAACAGCTGCCAATGGTATACTTTTTGGGGACACAGAGATAAAACAGGGGTGAAGAGAATTCTTGTTTGGTCATTGAAGAAAACGAGACTGTCTGGAGTCCTGTTCTTTGGCAGGCACTGGAAGCAGTGTGCTGTGATAGCTCTGTTGGCAGACTCTGCCATGGGATGTTCTCTGTTGATAATGAAAGTGACCAAGTGAAATTTGTGCTGCAACTGGCTATTCCTTTGCATATGAAGATGGGGAGGCTGGGACCAGGAAAATTTTGCTTAATTTCATGTTGAGAGATCCCCAAAGACTCCTGGAGTTGAGAGCATAGATGTTGGAAACAGACAATCAGTGTTTAAAAGCCAGTCGTCATTTATGAATAACATGAATCTCAGTTTCTTCATCTGAAAACGGGAATATTGATGCTTTTTTCTGCAAGATTAGAGTAAGTGAATATATGGGAAGTAGCATTTAATAGGTGAACAACAAAGGTAACTTTTAAAATATTGTTCTTGGAATATATGTTTTGATAGTACACTCTTCTACATGTTAAGGCTATTATCTGTCCACAATATCAGGCATAATTTAAGACTGCTAGGGTTTATTATTTGCTATCACTGTGCCAAGCATGGTGCCAAGTTACTTTATATATATTATCTAATTTGATCTTGACAAAAACCCAATTAGGTAGGTACTGTTTTTATCTTTGCTTTATACTGTGGGAACTAAGGCTAAAAAGAGAGACATCCCTTGCCTTGCTCAGGTCATTTAACTGTTAACTTACATTGTCCTCTTTGGTCTTAAGAGTCGAAGCTAAATGGCACTGGCAAGGAAAAATTTCTAATTGTAGGACACTGGCTTCTGTGCACGTGCAACATATATTTGTAGGGTGGGGCAGGTAGGAAAAGGAAGAGTAAAGAGAAAGTGCTCGCAGTTTTATGAATGATGCCATCATGTATTGAGCAAGTAAGTGGCAAAATGAAGTGATGCAGATCCGCAGTAATTCAGATATAATTGATGGACTGGAAAGAAGCTGCTATGAGTCATGTTATTAAAAACCAGATCCACAATACAGGTATTTAGGAGGATCCCAGGCTGGAACTCATGTGCACATGTTCATTTACTCATTCTGCAACGAATCACTGAGTGATGGTATGTGCCTGGCACTGTGTGAGGCCTGGGGACACAGTGGTGCACAAAACCAGGTGTGGCCCCTGACCTCATGGAGCAGGTGTAGGGGTGAAGACAGATACTGATTAATTACACAGTCTGATAAATACTGCAAAGAAGGAGAGGTACATGGTTCCTCGAGTACATAAAAGAACTGATAAAGGAGGGCTCTGATCCAGCCTGTGGGGTCACAGATACTGCCTCCGAGGCTGAGTAGGCAGCATCAGGGCAAGGAGCAGAGGGAAGAGGGGGTGCAAGAGCTGTGAGATGAGGAGGGGGCACAGTTTACATGTGGGGGCTGAAGGAAGACCAGTGAGGTCAGAGCAGAGAGAACAAGGCCAAGCGAACTGGAACAGGTGACTGGAGAGTGGACGAGGGTCAGACTACTCAGGGCTTTGAGGCCAAGGCAAAATCAGATATGCTGGACATCTGTGTATTCAGGTACTATATGCATATCTGTGCTTTACACATAAAGAGAGTAAGGTTTTTATGCTCCCCTCCCCCCCCCCAAAAAAAAGCTATTTTTGCCCCCTTGAGGGTGATAACAGCCCCTGGTGAATAGGTGTGCTCTAGATTCCCAGCTTTGCACGGTCACTCCCATCCTGTTCTCCTGCTTGTCCTATAGGAAGAAGACAGACAAGTGCCCCCCTCCCCCATTTGCCCTGGACCAGCAGGCGCTTCTGCTGTTCTGGGTCTCCATGTTCCTCATCTGCAAAAGAGGAAGAATTTTCTCTGTACTGTATATATTTGCTACACAAAGGGTGATCCATGGACCAACAGCATCAGCGTCACTTGAGAACTTGTTGGAAATTCAGAATCTTAGGCCCACCCTGACCTACTGAATCAGAATCTTCCTGTGATGTAATTTAATTGTTTGCATATTGAAGTTTTAGAAAACTGATGTTTACGATATAGAATGTTTGTGAAGATCATGTTTCAGTTCCATTTTTACATTTTTTTCCTCAGTGCCTAGCATAGTACCTGGCAATAAAAATGTTCTCTGTAAGGGAATGAATGACTGAATACTAAATTTGTACAAGTTGAGAGGCCGTGCAGATTTGATTCATTCTGGCTTAAAATCCAGGGTTATGGTCCTTCTTAAATATTTTATAAAGCTCTAAAAATTGATTTGCAGTCCCCATTAATTTTTAAATATGTGTCAGAAAATATTTTCTTTGGCTTTGTCATGTCCAAAGATTGTGCCTGTTAATTAAGGCCTGCAGTAGCTTCCTCTGAAGTCCTCCTTTGCCCTCTGCTTTCCTCCCTGGCCGCCATCCCTGTTGAGCTTTGTTGAAGAACCAGTTCTGAAAATAGCAGCAGAGAGGAACACGTTCCCACTTGGGAGGGAGCCCGGCCATCCCAGGAAGCGTGTGTCGTTTAACGCAGAGCCTGTGGGACAGTCAGGCTCGTGGCTCCTGGATGCTGTGCTGCCTGCCAAGTGATAACCCCAATTAATTTTTTAACCATTTATAATTCTTTAAATGATTTTTATTTAGTACCATTAAATGATCCATATATTCTTCACATGAAGTCTCTTGTGTGTGGTGCTTACTTTCTGTAAGGTTCGTGTTTCTGCCATGCATAGACTTTGCTTTGATTATGAACAGAGTGGGAACTATTGCTAAGGTGGAGAGTTTTCTGGAAGGTAGGGGTCATGAACCCTAATGTCCAAGGGTCCAGGCAGCTTGGGTAAGAGGGTGAATAGGCTGGGTAAAGGCCGTGGGGACTGGTAGTGACTGTGGCAGACTGGAGAGGGCGTGCCCATCCTGCCTGTTGCTGGGCAGTAAGGACAGTTCGCAGCACGATACCCCATTGGCCAAAAGCCCAGGGCCACGTGCATATTCACCAAAAATGAACTCACTTAAAGATGAATTTATGAATTATTGAGGATTGTTTGAAGTTTTAGATTTTCTCATATCCCTACTCATGCCTCCGTCTGTGTCCCTGCATGGGCCTTTGCATGGCAGCAGCCTTAGGGCACTCAGTGCTCTAGATTGGGTCCGAGGTGTTTGTCTAACAAGGCCTGGGGCAGACCCAAGAGTAGGAGCAAAAACTTCTCTGCAAAATTCTTTGGCTCAGTGAGTATATTCGTATGAGCTGGCTTTAGACACACTCTTGCTTGTTATCAACATTGCACATAAGAGATGGAGTCCCTGGAATCAGATCTTGCAAGTTTGGCAAGTGGCACTGAGAATCCAGATTTTAATTGGAAACATTTGATTTGTAAATGTTGCTCACTAATTCAAATTCAAATTATTTTAAAGCAATGTATAGCCAAAAAAAAAAAAAACCCAAAACATATTTATGAAGGAAAGTTTAAACCCTCTGTAGTTAGAAAACCACTAGATAGAAGCTTTTCTGTAAAGGCTATAGGTTACAGTATGGGAAATAAGACATACTGGAGAGATGTGAATAATAACACCAACTCCTATTTATAACACTGTACAGTTTACAGAGTACCTTCAAAAAACCTGCATTACTTAATCATCACCATAATCCTATGAGATCGCTGTAGCTGGTACTACCATTCCCATTTCACAGAGAAACTGCTAGAGAGACCGAGTGTAGAGGACTTGGTTATTTGGCTATTGGCAGGTTTGCTTGCCGGTATGAGGGTGAAGGAACAGTGCTCAGTTACTGTGTGCCAGGTACTTCAGATACGTTATCTCGTTAATCCTCACAACAGTGCAGCATGGGCTTCATTTTAAAGATTAGAAACTCACAATGTGTCAACCTTAAGTTGCATCTATCCAGCCTCACTCTAGTGGCAGACTTCAGCATGGGCTAAAGGTTTTGAATAGACCATCTCATTTTATCCTCATAACAGATACTCTAGGTATAAACTAGATTCTCTTAGAATCCCAATTGGAAAATTTAGAAAATAGTCGAATGACTTGCGCGGGGTCACACTGCTAGTTTGTGATGAGATTTGAACTCTGGGCTGTCTCTTCTAAGCCTTTACAGTGTGCTGAGCCTCCTCCCTGCTGCTAATGCCTGTTCATTAGATTAAACCAAATGAAATTGCTCATGTTTGATAGTTTATATCTTCTACAACGGCAACTTCATATGGTTCAAGCTGTTAATATGCACTTTAGTCTGTCTCCAATCTATCTTGAACTAATTTCCCCAAACAAGAAACTGTTGTGCACAAGTGGATTGTTTTGGGCTATATGTAGTTGTATTGACAAATCTGCTAATAATTTATTAACTTAAGAAAGACTTTGAACTTGAAAACTGAAGGCATGCACCTAATGGAAAATCCGCACATATTTGTCAAATTTAAGTGGAACCTTAATTTGCCAGGCATTTATTTCTGTTGTAAATGCGGATGTTGAAGTTTTAATTGATTTTTAAATTATAATAATTTTTTGAATGGGACTTCAGTTTAATGGCTCTGAAACTGAGTGACATGGTTATAAAATTATAATTATAAAATTACGGGTAAAGGGTCTCATTCTTTAGTCACGTCTTTCCATGGAAGGTTCTTATTTATAGACATTAGCCTTAGTTTAACATCTACCTCTAAAATGTACATGATGTTTGGGTATAATTGTGAATGAAAAGAATGAAAATTAAATTCAGTACAGCTTTGTCTCTATTTTTTTTTCTGCTCACTGTAAAGATTATTTTTTAAATAGTTAATCATCTTACTTTACTAAACTTAATTAAATAGTCCCCAGTTATTTAGAAAGTTACCACTTTGGCCTAGTTACACCATCTATGAAGGCATGGGACATCCTTTGATGGAACCTCTGTAGAAATGCGGGATGAAATGCATTTCTTGGTTCACATAAGTGCTAATTCTTTGCTCAAGTGTTAACCCCTAACACATAAGGGATGCCTTTCTTCAAGCTGGTTCTGCTGAATTCCTGTGCCTTTAACTACAAAACATGAAAGAAATTTTTTGAAGAGATTGATAGATCAACTTCTGTGAAAAAACTTTTTTAACCATTGAGTTGAGTACAAGCCATCAGAATGTGCTTATCAGGTTTCTACCTGGGATTCTTCAAATTTCAACATGGTGCCCTTTAATGTACTGTGCATTTTTAAAAATTGGTATGTTCAGCATTCCCCTGCTAATATAGACTATTATCACACCCCTCTCCAAGAAAGTGAGTGTGTATATTCATAAATTTGATGACTCAAACAAGTATTTTAAAGAAATAATATTAAACCCTCTTCTTCTAAAAAAGAAATCTTAATTATAAAGATAAAGCTTAATGAAAGCAAATTCTTTATTATCTGTATGTTTCATTAAGACCAACGTATTAGTCTCCTTTTATATGTTTTTTGGTGCTTGTATAATAAAATGTGTATGTTATGTAACTATGTATTATGGTTCAACAATGGGTTTACATCCTTGGGAAGAAGCAGTGTATACAGGATTTGTTATGATTTACAAATTCTGCTTTACTAAGCATAGAATTACAAATATTGGTTAGGATTTATTGACAGACTGAACATCATTTCCTATCTTCCTGACCTTACTCTAAAAGATATGAAATAGCAAATGGATCAATAGCATTCTAACATGGATGTCTTTTATTGTGTAGTCATTGAATATTATTGATATCAACTGTGTTTTTTAAACTTTGTTCATTCATGAACCACCTTTATCATGTTCATATCAGAACACATCTATTTATGTAATTTTTCTTTAATACAAATTTTTAAAAATAACTTACTTTTTAACTTAAGTTTTCAAAAGGAAACTCTTATCACTGCCATCACTATTATTTATTCAGCTGATTAATTTCTTATTATATAAAGCTGCCTTTTAAAACTTTCAGTTAAAAATAAGTCCGTTTTTTAAAGTATTGCTTTTTTTCTTAAGTTTTAAAGGCAAACTTTATATTGCTACCATAACTTACTGGTGAGATTTCTCTGTTGCAAATTAAAAATATACGTATCTATTAAAATTTAGAAATTAAAATGCAAAAATCCATTTATGTACTACTCAGAATCACATAGCACACTGTAGTGGGACCTAAACCAAACTTTGGGATAAAGTGGCTGAAAGTGAGGATGGGCCACTACTAGAATAGTGACCCATAAGGGGTGCCCCCACTGGCACAGGGTTTTCTGTTAAAACTTGGCAAGGGTTTGTTCCCACCCCTCACAACCCTAAGAGTCAAGCCTGCCATTCAGTTGAAGAGGTGCCACGTGGTGTTCACTGTTCTCCTTTTTAAATATTGTCCTGCTTCCCTCTTGGAGAGAGTCCCCTTATTAAGAGAAGGTGACCTCAACTTTTTAGGCCTGTAAGGATGCTGGCAGTAATGAATTTTTTATTTTCTGTGAGGCTCACTCTAAATCGGATTCAGCATTATGCTGGTGCATACATGTAAAAAGATGACCAATTGAAATTCAAATGTAATGAGGAGGAAGGTTTACTATTGGGCACAGCCTCCTTTGTTTTTAGCCCTGGTAGGTTCTTAGCTCCAAAACAATACAGCTTTCCTCTTCCCTTCTGAAATCACAGTATCTAGCTGGATATAGGATAGACATCTTTTCTAACCCATTCCAGAAATGAAATACAGTTTGTTTTGGTTTTCCAGTTTAATTTTTTTTTTAATGTGCCTAGAGATTTGGATGTGAAGTCTTGAAAAAAATCAAGTATTCCTTTTGAAACATGCAAATGTGTCTCTTCATCACCTAGGAAACTATTATGGGACACCCAAACCTCCTAGCCAGCCAGTCAGTGGGAAAGTGATCACTACGGATGCCTTGCAAAGCCTTCAGTCTGGCTCCAAGCAGTCGACCCCGAAGCGAACCAAGTCCTACAATGATATGCAAAATGCTGGCATAGTCCATGCGGAGAATGAGGAGGAGGATGACGTTCCTGAAATGAACAGTAGCTTTACAGGTAAAGGCCAGACCACGTGCCCCTCAATGGATGTGGGGAAAGGGATGGCAGGGAGGCTTCTGCAAAGAGGTTTGAGAAGGATGTTGTTCTCAAGAGGAATTCAGTAGGGTCATCAAAATCCAAACTCTGAACACACAGTGCTTGGGGAAGCGGTGGTCCTTTCCCTGGTCTTTTCATACTCCTTCACAGGAATATTTTAACTTCACCCAAATATCTTAAAGGAGCTGGTGGTAAATGTGTGAAGAAAGGAGTCAGTAATAACCAGCACGGTTTATTTCTCTTCGAGATGACGTATATAAAAATATTCGTATTTTGTTCATTGATGGTTTTTTTGGCCTTGTAACATCTCCATCATTATGGCTGATTGCTGTGAAGCAAAAAATGAAAATATGTTTTCTTAGTTTAATTTCAATTGATGCTGTGTGGAAAGCTAGCAGTGTCCTCTTAAGAATCTCACACCTTTGTAAACAGAGATGCAGTGGAAGTATATTATGTGTCCAATTAACTAATTTCTGCATATTTTACCATATACCCTAAAAGAAGAAAAGATAGAAAAATAAAATTCTAAGGTGATATCTTGCATATGCATTCTGCATTATATAGCATATGTTACTTGATTACATTGTATGTTTATATCTATATCAGGGCCATCTACCCCCAACCTTAGATATGCTGTATTTTATGAAGGGATTTCAAGACGAGTCCTCTGGGTAAGGGCCATACAGGTTGGGTATACAGCTCCAGGGGGCACCATTCACAGAGGCTATAGTGCATGCTCCTTAGGTTAGTGCAGTGACCCAGAATCGTTTAAAAACATTTTTCCCTGTGCGAGGGTTTGACCTTACATAGTATCTCAAAACGTAATAACTGAATAAGATGTAACTTCAGTCTATAAGGCTGTAACATAGAAGAACATCTTGTTTGTTATATTTTTTCTGTACTTAAATATTTTCCTTAATATTTTAGAGTTATAGCTATGTGGACAAGTTACCCATTTTCAGCATATGAGATCATCCTCTGTCACACTGGCCTTCTCTCACATCACCATACTTTGGTCATTATTTGACTAGAGTCAGCCCCAGTGAAGGGAGAGATTAGTGGACTCTGTTTTCCCCCTGTGCTTCTGAGTCTAGTATAATATTTAGGAAAAAGTTTATTATTGCTGAATGCTGTCTGCAGCCTGTATGGGCCTCTCTGGAGTTTTATCATTCATTAACTAAGCTCAGAAGCCTAAAATTCATCAAGGTGGTAATAAAAAATTTTTTGATGACTTTGTTGTCATAGCAGTAGCATAGCCCAACCCTTTTGCAAGAAGTGTTGGGTAAAGAAAGAGGAGATTCGTTATCCTGGCATGGCTCTTGGTAGTTGTCTTTTTATGACCATTATGCCTGACCTCCTTCGTCTGTGAAATGACTGGCTAGGATTAGATCATTTCAGAGTTTCCCCTTCTAGCCGTAAGAATTTGATTCCATGAAAATTCCATTTTCTCAGTTACAGTGGCTGACTTATAGTTGTAATGTCCAGAGGAAATTTGCCATCTTTTACATATGCTTTTATTGAAATCAGCTGATTTCATCCACTTAGGAGTATTTTATCCATTTGTAGTAATCCTTACTGAAATGAAAACAGATTATGAAAAAGTGTTAACATTTCTTTGAAAAAAGTCTTATACTTTAACATCTCAATATTTTAATAAATAGGAATACCAAATCATGATACAACTCAAAACATGGATGTGGTCACAGAAACAGAAGACCTTGCGGGTGATGTGTAGCAAAACAATCCTGTCAGGCAGATTGGGTGGCCCCCAAGAAGCTTGTGTGCCATTATTTATCTTCCATTTATTAAGTAGATTTCGTGGTTAAAAGCAAGAACAAAGTAGAGGTAGTTGACTGCAGGTCTTGATGCATTTCCTATTTCTAACTACTACAAATCTCTGTCTCTAGAAGACATGCCTCAGAAAATCTGACCCCATAAAATCCCCACTTGACATCCTGGCATCATAAAACAATTTGTGGGCCAAGGTCATCGTTGCTAAAATCAGTCTGCTTATTAGTTTCTGCACAAAACAGAAAGCCAAGTGGCAGCTGATGGTGTCAAGACCTCAAGTTCCTGTCTTGACAGCAAGAAGGGCCAATAGGATGCACTGGGAAAGAAGTGGCCTTGAGATACACACGTGATGAGACTCCTCACTATGTGCAGAGTGTGTTGAATGTCCCCTCACTTACAAAACTACCTATGACAACTGTCTGGCCTATGCTAAGTCGTACTAATTCTTTCAAGTAATTGACACTCCCCAGTTCATGATAAGTATATGAAACTAGTGGTGTCAAAGTATTTTGTACCCTGAATCACTTTCAGTAGCAGTCCACTTCGAGCACAGATGACAATAGCATGATGAGGTCTTGGCCTCTGGTTGGGCCAGCAGTGATAAAGGCATGGGCATCATATTGAAATGCTGGAATACTATGGAGCCAATAAAAAAATATATTTACCAGGATATTTTTATTAACATGCTGTTGTTGCTGTCTTAGTTGCCTTTTGCTTGGGTCTTTTGAAGAAGACATGTCTCAACAACATGCCTGAATAACATTGGGGAATGTTTGGAGGCAAAGACTAGGGAGCCCAGTGGCTGGAAGCATCCTGGGGAGGACTGAGGCAGAAGCTGAGCAGTGAGCAGTCACCCCAGATACTCACCATGGGACTGACTGCTGAATACAAAAGACAGTCTTCTACAAATTGTTCCTAAATTATGGACCTAAACAGAGCCTTTGAGAGAAAACCCTTCTGTTAGCTTAATGAAAGTGGAGTTACACTGTTGACCAAAGCACATAATTATTTACACAAAAACTTTTGTGAAAATATTTTGTTCATTATAGACAACTTAGAAAGTATATAACAAACCGCCACAACTAAAAAGTAGCTGGTTCATCAATTAACACCTCCAAGAGACATCAAGAAGTTATCTAATTGTGTTTCTAGGCTTTTTTTCACAACAACCCCCCTATTGTCAAATACAGGGTTGCTTACGCTTCTTTTTCATTGTTAGGCAATAATAAAGCATTGCTTTGGAATGTCAAGAGATAATTTCTAGAAGAGCTAATGTTTCTCAAGTGCAGGCTATGTGGCAGGCATTTTGCTAAACTCTTTGTAAATATACCAGGGAGGTCAAATAGCTTGTCCAATGTCACAAAGCCAGTGAGTGTCAAAGCTGCCATTCCAGCCCAAAAAGTATGACTCCAAAACCTGCACGCACATCTACTATGCTATTTGTGTTTTAAATCAAGTCCATCAGCTCTGTGAAGCCTCAAAGATTGTGACTGGTTGTGCACAGGGAGAGATGCACATAAAACTAAAAGTATGTATAACTTAAAATGAGCTTCAGAAAATTTTTCTTGACTTGAACTTATGTTCTTGAAGTCATCTCCAAAAGTCCCCAAACATATGTAAGAGTGTGTGTGTGTGTGTGTGTGTGTGTGTGTGTTAATGCTTGGAAGCTTCTGATCTATCCTATGAATAAAAATGTCATTCATGTTTATTTATGATTTACAAACCATTTTCACGTGTATCTAGTAAACTTCCTGGAAATCTTGAGAAATGAGCAACTCAGATATTACTCTCCCAGTTTTGCAGATCAGAACCCTGAGGGACAGTGCATGTTGCACCAGTGAACAATGGGAGAACCAGGCTCCCTGTGTCCCCTTCTAGTCTGGTTCCAATATTCTATTCTACCTCTCCCCTTTAGATTCATTGGCAACCTTTAGTAAGAAAGCAATAAGAGTGCTCCTAAGTATTTTAATAAATTAAATGAGAGAATTTTTGAAATCAGAGCATGTGTCAAAGTCAAAGCCATGACTGAAACTATGAATTCTTGAGTCTGCCTATGTCTGTGCCAGCCTCTCATTTTTGGACTTTGCATTATCTTTCAGAGAGTGAGATGGTTTAAGGTTGTGTTGAACTGGGAAGAAGACACGGAAAATGTATAAGATCAAAGCCAATATTTAGATAATTTTAAATAAGATCTAGTTGCTGGAGGGATTTATTTTTTCCCCCCGGGAAATTAAAATTATTGAGATATTTTCCCAGCAAGCTAATATTCTCTTCATGTAGTGTTTTGGAACACTGGCAGGACTTTTTTTTAAAACATGTATACCCTTAATGTTAAACTGAGTCTGTCCCTCGTTTTATGTATAGTGGCTTACCCTTTTCCTGTTATATTCAATTTCTATTAAAATAGGTTAATCAAAAATTTTAAACGAAAATATTAATGTCTCCTATTGTCCTTGTTTGTCACCTCCTAAATTATGTTTAAAGACAATCACTGAATTTGGACCTTTGTATTTCCAATAAGAGGTCCTAGTCCCAAGCATGCATTGAGCACATCCGGGGTGCCAGGCACATTTCTGAGCACTTTGCATGTATTAAAATCATTCTGTTCTCATGGCATGTGCTGTATGCCCATTTTACAGATCAAGAATCACATACTCAGAAAGGTAAAGTCCCTTCCAAAGCAACACAGCTAGAAACAGAACTATGATTTGGTCTCTGGTCTGGTGTCATAACCTATCCTTTTTCTACCTATTTGTAATAATGGCAGCCAGGGTGCCGGACCTGGACTGAAGACAAAAATTAGTCATAATTTTGAAGATGGTGCTGCTGCTCCTGGTGGCTAACACTTAAATAGCGTTTGCTGTGTGCTAGACACTGTTCTGAGTGCCTTATATGAACAACCCATTTAATCCTCCCCACAACACTATGAGCTGGATCCTGTTATTGCCCTATTTTCCAGATGAGGAAGTGAGGGCACACAGAGGTTAAGTACTTTTCCCGTGTTAGTAAATGGTAAAGCCAGGATTTAAACTCTGTGTGGCTCCAGAATGAGTCAGTACTTGTAATCATTACCCTTCATTTTTTGCTTGTGCCATATCGCATTATTTTTTAAGGACATTATGATTGAAAAATTGCGATAGTTTGCATTAAAATACAGATTTCCATCTTCTCTTGAAAAATCAGAGATCTGGCAACCCCAAGTCCACTAACTGTCTGGCACTGAGGCCTCAGCTCCCTTCAGACTGGATGGATATGCCTTCTGTGGGTCTTGTGCACACACATCTCATTTGTGTCTCTCGCCTGGCAGTGGTGGACAGAGGAGTTTATAGCCTGAGATTGAACCCTTCTTTCACTCTCTGGCCCTTTGGCTGCAGGGCAACACCTCTCCTAGGAGCCAAAGGTTCTAGTGATTCTGGAACATGGCAGGTTCAAGGGCAGAAAGGAGTAAACCCCAAGTTAAATTAGGACTTTTTAAACAACTGATTTTTCACCTCATTTTTTCTTTCCTTTCTTTAGAGAACTCTTTGTATCTCTGTCCTCAAAGTGTAGGTCTTAT
The DNA here is from genome assembly GCA_023783475.1 of Daubentonia madagascariensis. NCBI lineage: Eukaryota > Metazoa > Chordata > Mammalia > Primates > Daubentoniidae > Daubentonia > Daubentonia madagascariensis. The sequence continues at coordinate 39,569,903 of JAKFHU010001953.1, read as the reverse complement.
ACTACCTGACTCTCCATCACCTGGGTACTTTAAAAATGTGTATTTTGGCTGGGCACACTGGCTCACATCTGTAATCCCAGCATTTTGCAAGGCCAAGGTGGGAGGATTGCTTGAGGCCAGGAGTTCGAGACCAGCCTAGGCAATGTAGCAAGACCCTGTCTCTACAAAAAATAAAAACAAAAAAACTTAGCCGGGTGTGGTAGTGCACACCTGTAGTCCTAGCTACTTGGGAGGATGAGGCAGGAGGATCACTTGAGCCCAGGAATTTGAGATTACAATGAGCTAGGATTGTGCCACTGTACTGCAGCCTGGGCAACAGAGTGAGAGACTGTCTCTAAATAAACAAATAAATAAATAAAATACACATTTTGGAATCTTACCCCAAACCTATTCTCTGGAGTACACAGCCTAAAATAGGCATTTCAACAATCTCTCTGGGTGATTCTTACATATATACTCAAGTATGAAAAGTATACAAAGATATGCCAGGAACGAATGTATGTTGGCTCCTAGAGAGTTAAGGGTGAATCTTTTAATTCTTGCTGGGTTTTGAATTTATTTTATTATTGATTAGTAATTTAAAAGTGTTTTTTCTGTGTTGGCCTTATTTCCTTTTTGTTCCTTCAAACTTACAGTGGTTTAGTAATCTACACTCATGGATATGAGTCACAAAACCAACTCAAATTGGTTTAAGCAGGAAAGTGAATTTGGGGGCTCAAGCAATTGAAGAAACCAAGTGTAGCCATGATTTCAGACATCAAATCAGAGGCTCAGTCAGGGATATTAGGCAACTCTCTCTGCCTGTCATCTCTGCTTTTCTCTACGTGGGTTTAATTCTCCAGCAGGTGTTGCCAAACTATGTCAGGATAGCCACCAGTTCCTACAGCATGAGAACCTATCAGCTAAATAACCCCAGCATCACGAGGCCACCTTTTGCTTCATAGTTCTGGCAAAACTTCAATACCTGACATTCATTGGTTTGCTTGGATTGTGTACCTATTCCTGAACTAATCACAAAGGCAAAAATGATAGAATACTCCTGATTGGCAAAGACTGTGATGTGGAGCCAGGAGTAGGTTTGAGGCAGTCCTCACCTGGACCTGGAATGGAGGGGTGGTTTCCAAAGGAGATCTGAGTGGTAGTACCAGCAGAAGAGGGAATAGATGGAGGGCAGAGAAAGCCTACAGGCAGCCTCCTCAAGGGTGGTGGATTTTGGCAGAGGTAGTTGTTTAGTAGGCTTGGCATGCCCTCCATCCAACTTTTGTATTTCCTTCATTCCCATGTGTGTCATTGGGAGCTACTCATCAGAGAAGGCTTTGAAAACAGCCCTTTGTTATTCTTCAGTCTGCTCTCACTAAATCATAAACGTCTACAGGAGAATTTCTGTAGGAGATAGAAATCCACTATATACCCTGATTATTATGTTTAAAGCCCCATAGAGACTGACATTTAATATCATCGGCCTCTATAAAAATCCAACTAGAATGTCAACAATGCCATTTGTGGATACTTTGATGACATCCCCCCTGATGTTTCTAGTTAATAAGAAGGGAAGAAGACTCGGGTACTTCAAGCCTTCTTTTAAGACCCAAGTCAAATTGGTGCACCCACATGATCCTGTTGTGGGGGTAACTGTCTTGATTTTCACAGGAACATTCTCTTTACTTTTCCCAGAGAGGCTCAAATCTGACTCACTGGTATAGCTGTCTCCATATTCTAAACTTTTGTATACTTTTCAGTTTAATTTATCAGTCTTTGATCTTTGCCAGTATCTACCAAAAATGTTTTAAATCATTTATACAAAAATGGGTGATAATGCCACTGTATCTGTGCTTTTGGCATGGACACTTTTTTTGCCCTCAGAAGTCTTCTGAATCATGAAACCAAATGATACACCTCTGGAATGAGGGTGCAGATCAGTCTGTGTTTTGATGGCCGTCTTAGTTTAAGAGACTTTAGGGTTTGAGTCATGAATTGATTTCTTTGACATTTCCAAGATTGTTAGTGATGCATTATTTGGGCATGTTTTTCTCCTTTTTTTTTCTTTCAAAATATTAAGGGGGTACAGATGTTTTTGATACATGGCTTGAGTCAGAGCTGTAAATGTGCCCATCACCCGAATCGTGTTCATTGTACCTGTTAGGTTGGTTTTTACTCCTCCCTTCTCCCCCTCCCCCCTGCTTGATTTCCTATGACTTTTATTTCCCTCTGTGCACTTTTGTGCCCGTCCGTCGGTTAGTTCCAATTTATCAGAGAGTACATGTGGTGTTTGTTTTTGCATTCTTGAGATACTTCGCTTAGAATGATGGTCTCCACTTCCTCCCAAATTGCTGCAAAAGGCATTAATTCATCCTTCTTTAGGGCTGAGTAGTACTCAGTGGTGTACATATACCACATTTCGTTAATCCACTCATGAATTGATGGGCACTAGGGTTGATTCTACATCTTTGCAATTGTGAATTGTGCTGCAATAAACATTCATGTGCAAGTGTCTCTTTGATAAAATGACTTCTTTTCCTTTGGGTAGATACCCAGCAGTGGGATCCTCTTCTTTTTAAGTAAAATAAATTTTGTTGATCACTTTGATGCTTTCTATTTAAGGAACATTCATATAAATAAAACAGAAGTCATAGTCAATGGCCAGGAATTAGGAAAGGATAGTATTTTTAGGAATATAGATGTGTCCAGTAGTGTACTGCTGAGATTTGGGGTATGATTGCTGAATGCGTTTTTTTTCTCTCCCTTCCTCCCCACCCTGCCCCACCATGATTAAGCAGCCGATTCTGGTGACCAAGATGAGCACACTCTCCAAGAAACAACACTACCGCCTGTGAATAGTAACATCCTCGCTGCTCCCATCACGGACCCTTCTCAGAAGTTCCCTCAATACCTACCTCTTTCTGCGGAGGATAATTTAGGTCCTCTACCTGAGAACTGGGAGATGGCCTATACCGAAAATGGAGAAGTCTATTTTATAGAGTAAAGTATACCATATTTCTACCTAAATTTCTCCCTGTCTTTCTTTTACCTTCCTTCCCTCTGTCTAGCAGCCACAGATGTAAATTAAATCTAAAAGGAATGATCATTGGTGACCCACTGATAGTATTTTTTAATAAGGTTTAAAAAGCTTTGTATAAAAAAGGTAATTAGCCATATCATCCTACTTACCCGAGTCTGAAAAGTTTGAGGAAGCATAAGGTTAATAATTTCCCTAAAGGTTTAGACAGCTAAGTTATGGCCTATATAAATTATGGTATAATATATAAATAATTAGCCATTAAAAATAGTAAATTCGTTGCTTATTTTTTCTTAATTGGATTTCTTAAAACTTATCGTTGAGTTTTGAGACTTCTTTGTATATTCTGGGTATAGTTCCTTTACTGTGTTTGTGATTTGTATGCATTTTCTCCAAGGCTGGCTTTTATTTCCATTATTGTAACTGTGTTTTTCAAAGAGCAGAAGTTCTTAATTTTAATGAAGTCTAATTTATCGATTTTTTTCTTTTGGAGATTGTACTTTTGCTGTAGTAGTTATGAAATCTTCACCTAACCCCAAATCATAAAGATTTTCTGCTGTACTTCTTTTAGGAGTTTTGTCATTTTACGTTCACATTTAGGTCTGTGATCCATTTTAAGTTAATTTATTTACATGGTGCAAAGTATATGGATCAAGTTTGAGACTATATAGATGTGAAAGTCTTTCAAAATTATAAAATTGCTGGGCACGGTGGCTTGTGCCGGTAGTCCCAGCTACTTGCGAGGCTGAAGCAGGAGGATCACTTGACCCCAGGAGTTCAAGGCTGCAGTGAGCTATGATCATGCCACTGTACTCCAACCTGGGTGACAGAGCGAGACCCTGTCTCTTAAAAAAAAAAAAAGAATTATAAAACTTAAATCCTATACAGTTAAACCTTTAATAAATAACCTTTTCTGAAAAGAAACATTTGGAATCATTCTGGAAAATCTGAGCTAATGTGATTTTCCTAACAAACAATAGTCAATTTTTAAATGTAGTACTTTGACTCTATTGTCATTGAGTCTGGTGAATCTGTCATTGAGATTCACCATGTTTTTATGTACACTAAGAAGGAAAGAGAAAATGGCCAGTTTTGCTACAAAAAAAATAAAAGCCCTGATTAATCTGTTATACTCACACAGATTGAAATTGAAGGTCTGCTATTGAGTGAACAATAACAAATGAGGGCATTGCAGAAGGATATATAAAGTATCTCACTTTTGTAAAATATATGTGTGTTACATACACATGCTATATATACATTTGTTTCTGTGAATATGTGGATATATTTCTATATGTAGAAAAATTCTAGAAGTATTTATTAACAGTTGGGTTTGAGTTAAGTTAGGAGTTTACTTCCTAACCACATTATACATTTCTGTAGGGTTTGGAATTTTCATATTTAGTGTATATTTTATAAGGAGAAAAAGCAATGAGGGTAATAAAGTATAATTTTCCTAAAGACATAGGAGTGAGGGAAAAGGCTTGAGTCTCAGAACACCCTCTTTGAGAACCTACCTAGGAAGAGGTCTGCGATAAGTAAACTAGAGCTCCTGTGTTACTTTCCAACAAGAGGGAGGGGACAATCCATGTTTCTGTCTCCATGTTAATGACAAATGCTTGTTAAAGACAGAGATAAAAGATGTAGACTTTTCCTGGGAGTCAGCTCACCTAAAAGGTCTTGTTGCTCCCATCTCTTACTAGTTGTGTGGCTTCAGGAATTGAGTTTACCTTTTTGTATCTCAATTTTTCATATCTGTAAAAAGGGGGGACATGAATTTTATGAATTGCACCCACCTTGTCAGACTGCTGTGAAAATTAGAGGAGAGTAAAGTAATGTGAATGTAAAGTACTTGGGCCAGTACTAATTAGTGATTACTATTGTTATTGTTACCATTTTCATCATCATCATCTGTGGGTATTACAGAGGAGTTTAAACATTGTTGTAAAAATGGATTTCAACTAAAGCTCAGGATTTTGTGCTTCGCTTCTGCGATAAGTAGCCTTTGAAATTATGTCCATTAGTGAAGAAGAATTGTGCTGAGGAAAGCAAAGGATAACAGGGGCGTTCTTGGTACAGAATAATGTGTGAAGCTGAAATTCTTGGAGAAGAAAGTGCCGATAATTTTGCTCAAGACTGACTCAATAAATGTGAAGAAAAGAAAGTTGGATTTGTTGATGGTTAGTGCAGTGCAGGGGCCCAGAACCTTGTCTGGCTACAGGAGAGTGCAGTGATTTGCCTACTTTTCATAACTTAGCTTTTAGCTGAGGCAAGTCAGTGTTTCATTATCCTAATGTTTAATGGAAAATTATAGAAAATGTGGCTTATGACAACTATGGGATTTGGTCTGCAGCTAATGGTCAAATTCCATAGAAATTTCATCTGCACCTATGGTCAAATTCCATAGAAATTAAGTGATTAGATACATACTGTTTATATTTTAGCCTAAATTATGTATCCTGGTTACTGAGTTTTTATCTTTCATTCTGAAAAACTTCTTATAGTATCTTATATTGAATAGCAAGTTAAATTTCATTAGAATTGGATCTGCTTTGTTTTATGCATTTATATATATATATTAGTTTTACAGTTGAGGGAATTTGAAGAAATACTGGAAATTTAAAAGAACATTTAAAAAAATCAAGTATGCACTTATAGTCTCTGGACATTGTGTAGAAAACAAACATAAGGCAACCTTGAAAAGGAGGAACAAATAAGGCAGACTGGCTAGGGAGCCTGGGATCAGAGGAACAACAGGTAGTGAGTTCCCTGAGTTTTCTTTTTTACTTCATTTATCCCAGACTTGGAGCTGAAGAAGCCAGCAACCCAGAAACACTGATGGATGGAGGCAAATAAAGCCCTAATAAAAGCCTGCTCTCTCTAGCCAAAGGATCAGGAAAGGCACATCCCACTAGACAGGGAACTTTTTCATTCAACAACCATTCTACTTCAGCTAACAACACAGAAAACCTGTGGTTCTACACCCACCCCTTCCAGCAAAGGTCAATTGGGGAGGTTAGACCTCCACCCCCTTGGTAGGCTGTGAGTAGGAGCCCAAACCTGCCTGCTGGAGTGGTGTCAGAAAAGGCTAAGTGTAAAGCCAACACTTTGATGCAGCTAGGCAGTAAAGAGTATTCCCCCTTTCCCCTGCACAGATTCTGTGCAGACCAGAGGGGAGTCTGTACTTCCACTCCTACCTGGCAGTAATGAGGCACCCTTCTCCCCACTGGGATGGTGTCAGAGGAGGTTTAGAGGAGAGTGAGGATTTTCACCACCGTTCGGTAGTAAAGAGTCTCCGTCCACTCCCTGTGGAGTCAGTGAGGCCAAGTTGGGAGCAATAGTGAGATACTTTACCCCTCCCAGCCAGGCTGGTATTAGCAAAGGCCTAGTCGGGAGCCGGAGGTACCCTCCCCACCCAGCAGTGACAAAGAGTCCATTCCTTCCACTGGTGCCAACAAAAGCCAAGTGGGGGCCTTACCTAGAAGTAACAGATAGCATCCCTCTTTCCTCTCTTGAGCAGTAGGAAAAGCCAATAGAAAGTTTGAATAAGATCCCGAGTGCTATAACATCATACCCAAATGTCCGGATTAATCAGAAAATCACTTCTTATACCAAGAACCAGGAAGATCTCAAATTGAGTGTGAGAAAAGGCAATCAGTAGATACCAACACTGGTATGATGGGGATGTTAGTATTACCTAACACAGATTTTAAAGCAGCCATCGTAAAGCACTTCAGCAAGCAATTATAGTCAGTCTTAAACAAATGGAAAAAATAAAAAGTTTCAGCAAAAATTAGAAAGTCTCAGCAAAGCAGTAAAAGATATTAAAAAAATAGAAAATTTTGAACTGAAAAATACAATAGCCAAAATAACAAGCTTAGTAGATGAATTCGACAGCAGAATGAAGTGGGGAGAGGAAAGAGTTAATGAACATGAAGGTAGAAATTACGCAATCTGAACAGAGAGAAAATTGACTGGGGGGGGGGGGAGAAGATAAAGAATAGAGCTTCAGGGCTTTTGGAACAATAATAAAAGATCTAGCATTCATGTCATCAGAATCCCTGGAGAAGAGAAAGTGGATGGGACTGAAAAGAAAAGTACTTGAAGAACTAATGGCTGAAAATTTCCTGAATTTGGCAGAAGAAATAAACCTAAAGATTCAAGAAGCTGGGTGAACCCAAACAGAATAAACCCAAAGAAAACTACCAAGATACATCATAGACAAACTGCTGAAAACTAAAAACCGAAAAATCTTGAAAGCAACAAGAGAGGTGACACCTTATATAAGTGGGTAAAACAATTCAAATGAAACCACAGGGGCCAGAAGGAAGTGGGGCAGCATTTTTCTAGTGCTGAAAAAAAAAGAAGAATTAACCCAGAATTGTACCCCAGTGAAAATATTCCTTAGAAATGAAGAGGAAATCAACATATTCTTAGATGAAAGAAAAGTAAGAAAATGTGTTGCCAGCAGGCCTACCCTAAGTAAATGACTAAAAAAAGTTCTTTAAACAAAAATAAAATTCAAAAAGAAAAATCTTAGAACAACAGGAAGGAAGAAAGAAGAATGGAAAGAGTAAAAATATAGGTAAATAAAATACATTTTTATTCATTTTTTGATTTTCATTTTTTTCCAGTTTTATTGAGGTGTAATTGACACCTCTTGAGTTTTCTAAATTAGGGTTGAGGGTTGAAGTGGAAATAACACTGTTTAATATGTTTCTAAATGTATGTAGACAGAATATTTAAGATAATTTATTATTAATGAGGGAGGGGAAGGGGATATAAATGGAGATAAAGTTTCTATATGTCAGTTGAACTGGTAAAATGACACTAGTAGATTGTGATAAGATATATATATGAATATATTTATAAATAACATATAATGTGGATATATAATACCTAAAGCAACCACTTATAAAGCTATACAAAGATACACTCAAAAGTATTGTAGAGGAACCAAAATGGAATTCTAAAATATTCGTGTAACCCACAGAAAGGCTGAAAAATAAAACAGAGAAAAGAAAATTAGAACAAAAAGAAAGTAGAAAACAATAAACAAAATGGAAGACTTAAGCCCTTACATATCAGTAACTATAATAACATTAAATGAAGTGAACTAAATTCACCAATTAAAAGATGGAGAATGGCAAAGTGGATTACAAAAACGTGACCCACCTATATGCTGTCTACAAAAACTTATTTTCAAATATAACAATATAGTATGTTGAAAGTAAAGGGATGGAAAAAATATATCTTGCAAAGGTTAATCAGAGGAAAACAAGAGTTGCCTTATCAGTATGAGATAAAGTAGGAAAATCTCCAAATACTTAGAAACTAAACAACATACTTCTAAATAATTCATGGGTCAAAGAGGAAGTCTCAAGGGAAATAAAAAAGAAGTAAATCAATTTAACTGAATGAAAATGAAAATACAGCCTATCAAAATAGGTGGGACACAGTCAAGGCAGTGATGAGAGGTAAATTTATAGCACTAAACATATATGAGAAAAGAGTAAAAGTCTCAAATCAACAATCTAAACTGCCAATGCAAGAACCTAGAAAAAGAAGAGTAAATTAAACTCAAAATAAGCAGATAAAAGGAAATGATAAAGATGACAGCAGAAATCAGTGAAATTAAGAGCAGTAAAACGATGGAGAAAATCAATGAAACAAATCTTTTCTTCAAAAAGATTATAAGATTGAAGAACCTCTAGCAAGACTGACAAAAAATGAGAAAAGATGCAAATTATCAATATTAGGAATTAAACAGGGAATCACTGCAGACCCTGAAGGCATCCAAAAGGTGATAAAGGAATGCTGCCAGTGAATCTGCAGACGTAAATTTGACAATTTAGATGAAATGGACCTAATTCCTCAAGAAACACAGACTATCATAATTTATCTAATAAAATAGATAATTGAAATAGCCCTATAACTAATAGGGAAAATGAATTTATAATTTAAAAACTCCTGGAAAAGAAATCTTCAGGCCCATATGGTTTCACTGGAGAATTCTACCAACTATTTGAAGAAGAATCAATACTATTTCTACACGCTCTCTTCCAGAAAATAGAAGAGGAGGAACACTCTCCAGTTATTTTTATGAAGCTAGTATTACCTTAATACCCAAACTAAATAGACAGTACAAAAAAGATGTAGATGCAAAAATCTTTAACAAAATATTAGGTCATTAAATATGAAATGTCCAATTTCATATCAAAAGTGTAGTTTATTATATCTCAAACAAGAAGCAGTACAATTAAACAAAGTATGCACCTAAAGTATCAACACAGTTTTACCATCTTAATAGTAGCTAGTTTATGCCAGCAGCAAAGAAGCCTGGAGAGCGAGTGGCGGTGAAATCACAAAAGGCGTTTTCCATAGCTTGTTGAGAATTGAATATTTTCCCTTGCAAGAAGTGGTCCAAAGCCTGGAGGATGGGGTAGTCAGTTGGTGCAAGGTCTGGTGAATACGATGGATGACAGAGTTTCCAAATCCAGCTTCTGTAGTTTGAGCAGCGTTGTTTGTGCAACATGTGGTCAAATGTTGTCTTGCGAGAGGATTGGCCTGTCTCTAGTGACCAGTCTTGGCTGCTTAATCACAAGCATCCTCATCATTTCATCCAATTGGTTGCAGTAGACATCCGCTGTCATCGACTGACCAGGTTTCATGAGGCTGTAGTGGATAATACCAGCATTGGACCACCAAACAGATACCATTAGCTTTTTTTGATGAATATTTGGTTTTGGACTGTGTTTTGGCACTTCATCTTTATCCAACCATTGTGCTGAACACTTGCGATTGTCAAAAAGAATCCATTTTTCATCACACGTAACAATATGGTGTAGAAATGGTTTGCCTTTATGTCGTGACAGCAAAGAAAGGCAAGTTTCGAGATGATTTCTCTTCTGACACTTGTTTAATTCATGCAGAACCCATCTATCCAGCTTCTTTACCTTGCCAATTTGTTTCAAATGGTCCAATATTGTTGGAATAGTAACATCAAACCTTGCTGCTAATTCACGCGTAGGTTGAGATGGATTCGCTTCCACTACAAGCTTTCAGCTCATCATTATCCACGTTGGTCTCAGGTCACTCACGTGGCGCATTTTCAAGATTAAAGTCACCAGAACGGAACTTCTCAAACCATTGATGTACTGTGTGTTCATTAGCCACATTCTTCCCAGACACTTCGTTGATATTTCAAGCTGTCTGCGCTGCATTGGTTCCACAATGGAACTCATATTCAAAAATAACACGAATTTTTTTGATTTATCCATGGTTTCACAAAAATTGCTCTAAAAAAAATTTGAAAGATAATCACAAGCCAAATCATGCATTTGAAAGACTGAGGATGTACCTTCACAATAAAAATAAAACAAGAAGTGTCAAAGTGAAATGTCAGAGATATCAACTGTCAAACTTATACTTAAGGAAATCGGACATTTCATACTTAATAACCTTTAATATTAGCAAATAGTATTCAGCAATGTAGAGTCTTCCCAGGACTAAGTGGGAATTATACTAGGGATGCAAAACTGGTTCAATATTCAACAAATCAATCACTATAACTCACTATATTAAAAGGCTAAAGAAAAAGAATCACATTATCATATTAATTGATGCAGGAAAAGCATTTGACAAAATTCATATATTCATTCATGTTAAAACTTGTCAGAAAAATAAGAATAAAGAGGTATTTCTTTGACTTGGTAAAGAACATGTACAAAAAACCTACAGCCAACATTATACTTGTTAGTAAAAGATGAAATGCTTTCCCTGCAAGTTTGGGAACAAGCCAAGGATGTCACCTCTCACCACTTATACTCAACATCATGCTGGAAGTTCTAGCCAAGCTTATTAGGCAAGAAAAGGAAATAAAAGCCATACAGGTTGGAAAGGAAGAAATAAAACTACCCCTCTTTGCAGATTACGTGATTGTCTATGTAGAAAATCACAGGAAGTGTTCCCAAAAACTATAAGAAGTCAGTTCAGCAAGATAAAAGATAAACATACAAATATTGATTGTACATCTATATGCTATCAATGAACACTCAGACACCAAAATTTAAAATAAAATGTAATGTAACGTTGCTCAAAAAAATAACACAGATATCAATCTATCAAAACATGTATTAGATTTTGTATGCTGTGAACTACAAAATGCTGATAAAAGAGATCAAGGAAGCCCTTAATAAGTGGAGAGATATACCCTATTCATGGATTGGAAGGCTCAGAACTGATAAAGATGCCAGTGTTCCCCACGTGGGTATGCAGGTTTAGTGCAGTTCTTGTCAAAATCTCATTGAGTCTTTTAGTAGATATAGACGAGTTTATTCTGAAATATGTATGAAGAGGCAAAGGAACTAGAATAGCTGAAACAATTTTGAAAAGAAGAATAAAGAATAATCAGTCTACTTGATAGCAAGACTTATTATATAGCCACAGTAGTAAAGACTTTGTGATATTAGTGAAGGAATATACACATAAATCAGTGGGACAAAATGTAGAACCCGGATACAGACCCACAAATGTGTCCTACTGATTTTTGACACAGGCAATTCAATTTGAAAGCAATTCAATGGGAGGGTGATAGCCTTTTCAATAAATAGTGAAGGAGCAAGTGGATAACCAGAGACATGTAACTTAACCTCAACCCAAACCTCATACCTTATGCAAAAATTTAACCCAAAATAAACTAGAGACTGAAATGTAAAGTATAAGGCAATAGGACTTTTTTTAGGGGGGTGCAGAAAAAGCTTTGAAATCTAGGACTAGGCAAATAGTTCTTAAACTTAACATCAAAAGCATGATCCCTAAAAAAGGAAAAATTGATAAATTCTACTTCATTAAAATGAAAACTTTCAATTTGCAAAAGACCCTGATACGAGGATGAAAAGACAAACTACAGACTGGGAGAGAATTTGCAGGCCCCATATTCAAAATAGGACTGGTGTCTAGAATATATAAAGAACTCTTAAAACTCAAGAATAAAAAACAAGCCATTCAGTTACAACATGAACAAAAGACAAGAATAGACATTTCACTGAGGAGGTATACAGATGGCAGATATGCACATGAAAAAATGTTCAACACCATCAGCCTTAGGACAATGCAAATGAGATGTCATTACACACCTATTAAGATGGCTAAAGTGAAAAATAGTCACAACACTAAATGATGGCAAAAATACAGCAGAACTGGATCACACATACATTGCCAGTGGGAATGTAAAATCATATGGCCTTCTAGAAAACAGTTTCTAAAAAACCAAACATGCAGCTCCCATACAATCCATCATTTGCACACTTGGTCATTTATCGTAGAGAAGTGAACACTTGAATTCACACACAAACCCAGCCATGAATGTTTTAGTAAATTTAGTCCAAATAGCCAACAACTGGGAACAACCCATATGTCCTTCAGTGGTTAAACAGGCTGTGGTACATCTATGCCGTGGAATACTACCCAGCAATAAAAAGAAATAATTATCTATATATGCAACAAACCTTTTTTTTTTTTATTTTTATTTTTTGAGACAGAGTCTCTTGCTTTGTCGCCTGCCTGTGCTAGAGTGCAGTGGTGTCATCATAGCTCACTGCAACCTCAAGCTCCTGGGCTCAAGTGATCCTCCTGCCCCAGCCTCCCGAGTAACTGGGGCTATAGGCGTGCACCACCATGCCTGGCTAATTTTTTTTCTGTTATTAATAGAGACAGGGTCTCACTGTTGCTCAGGTTGGTCTTGAACTCCTGACCTCAAGCAATCCCTCCTGCCTTGGCCTCCCAGAGTGCTAGGATTACAGGCCTGAGCCCCTGTGCCCGGCCAATATATGCAGCAATCTTGATGAGAATTATGCTGAGTGAAAACACCAACCCCAAAATATTACATACTGCCATTCCATTTATATAACATTCTTAAAGTGACAAAATTATGGAAACAGAGAACAGATTAGTGGTTGCTAGGGATTAAAAATAGGGTTGAGGGGGAATGGTTGGAAGGGAACCAGGTGTGACCATAAGAGGTCAACATGAGTGATCCTTGTGATGATGAAAATGTTTTGTACATTGGCTGTATTGATATCAGTGTCCTCATTGTCACAGTGTACTATAGTTTTGCAAGATATTACCATTGATGGTATCTAGGTAAAGGGCACATGCAATCTCTCTATATCGTTTCTTATAACTGCATGAGAATCTACAGTTATTTCAAAATAAAAAAGTTTTTACTATCTTACTGTGTAGGAATAGCGCAGGCCATGGATTCTAGTGCCAAACTCCCTAGCTTTGATTCCCAGTTTTGCTGTGTATCGATAGAGTGTTCTTGGGCAAATTTCTTCATCTCCCTGTCCTCAGCTCTCTCATTTGTAAAATGACAAGAATAATTTTAATGCTAATAATACTTCCCTCAATGGGTTATTATAAGGATTAAATAAATTGTAATATGTGTATAAAAGACTTCGGGCAGATTCTGGTAGTTGTGAGTGGTTAAATAAGTAGTAGTGGTGGTGGTTGCTGTATTGCCTTTTATTTGCTATGCTATTTTTTTTCATACGATTGAGATGATGTGTATACATCTGCACATTGTTTTTCACTTAAGCCATAATATTTTTCTTTACCGACTAATAACCTTTGAATCTAAAATAAAGACCTTTGGCAATCCTCCCATCTCCTATATTTACAATCTGAACTTCAAACTTAAAAAAAAATTTTTTTTTAAATTCTTATTTCTGTGTCTGGGTTGTAGGCAGAACTGCTGGACTTGGAGTGTTTTTTTTTTTTTTTTTTTTTTTACTCCACCCACTTAGCTGCATAGTGGATTAGGGGCTCAAGCAGAATTTTGTCCCAGACACTGCTTTGGGAAGTACAAAAGCTGAATGCTTCTAGCCATTCTGGTGATATTTCCAACGTGATTGAAGAGCATTATCCTTGGGAATGTTTCTGTACACTTTAGATCTTCAAGGCCCAGTTACTGTCTGTTGAAATACTTCAGCTAGAAATAAACTATACCCTCCAGAAGGCAGTTGGGTAACATGTTTAGCCTATCCAAGCTTTTCATTGGCCCAGGTTCTATTTATGCTAGGTAAATTGGGGTTGCCTTCAGTATGTCCAAAGCATAATTTAGGACCCTGTGATTAATGATGTATACTAGTAGTTTTGAGCCATCTATGTGAATTGAAGTAGTTGCACACTGTCATGAGAATTTTTATGTAATATAATGAGTGAAATAGCAGCCTCCTTTGTAAATTCCAGCATCCAAGATTTAAGTCATAGATAAATTTAAAATAAATTGGAATTTGCTCTTTGGCAAATGTGAAGACTAAAATAAATCTAGACAAGTTTAGACAGTATAGGCAAGGGGTGTCATTTGTAACTCATTTTTCAAAAATAAAGCTGGTGTTACATTTTAAGCTTTCAGTAATTGAATGATTATATCTTAAGTAAGTCAAAAGCCTGCCTAAGACCCTCCCCAAGCCATTTTGTAATTCTAATCTCAGGCTCTCTTCTGGTTTGGGTTTTGATGGGCCTCAGAAAACAGTAGTCCAAAATGAAGGCCTCAGAAGCAAAAGTTATTCTTTCACCTTCTCCTGTCCTGTCTTTCTGACTCTCAGGCCCATTCTCCCCTGAGGCTTGCCATGGAAACTAGCATCCCTCTTCTCCAAGGCAAGTCATAAAAGCCAGAACCCCTTTTCCCAAACGCCAGCCGTAAAACCTAAAATTACTCTGTGTAAAAACTGGCAGTAAAGAAATTACCTGACCTATGTTGTTGGACTGTAGATTATAAGACCCCCGTTCCCGAGAGGGCCCTGCCCATATCCAGAAGGAAGGAATGCATGCTCAGAGAGGCCAGGAAGACTCTAGACAGGCCTTGCTGGGTTGTCCCACTCAGTCTGCTAGCATTAGATCATACCCTTTTTGTCCAATCATATTTCTACAAAGTATGGCTGTCCATACTTTGTTGAACCTAAGCATAAAAATAGATAACTTCCTCTCTATTTTTGTGTCTTCATTCTGAAGGTTCCCATGTATACATGTTAAATAAATTTGTATGTCTTTTTCTCCTGTTAATCAGTCTGCCCTCGTGTTAGTCATTTTTCAGCAAACCTTAAGGGGGCCAGGGGCCTTTGGTCCCTACGTTTGCTGTTGGAAAATAGCTTTGCTTTGGTTGAGGTGCAAATATTCAAGAGTGTGTAATTCTGTTATTGAGCTTTTTGCTTTTTTTCTTTCCAAAAAAATTTCTTGTTTTTGTTTCTGGATTGCAGCCATAACACAAAAACAACATCTTGGTTAGACCCTCGGTGCCTGAACAAGCAGCAGAAGCCTCTGGAAGAGTGTGAAGACGATGGTAAGGGATTAGGAGGGTCTTGGGTTAAGTGAGTTGGGGCTTGTTCACAT
Source organism: Daubentonia madagascariensis (assembly GCA_023783475.1). Lineage (NCBI taxonomy): Eukaryota > Metazoa > Chordata > Mammalia > Primates > Daubentoniidae > Daubentonia > Daubentonia madagascariensis. The sequence goes on along the minus strand of JAKFHU010001953.1, from coordinate 39,554,494 downwards.
GTGCAAATTTTAAAGAGTTGTAGCAAGGTCAATTGGGTTTTAACAATGACTTTTAAAAAGGTAACCCAGTTTGTGCTGTGGTTTACAAAAGCAGCAGGAAAGTCAGTAGAACTGTTTCAAAATAATGATTTGTTTACATATAAAGGTACATGCATACTAATATCTCCATTAGAAACTGAACTTTAGCACAGTCAGAAACTATTCAAAGAAGAACATCCTCTGCTTTCAGGAACTTGGAGAAGACTCTAGAAAGTCTCTAGGAATATTGAAACCAAAGAAACTCTGGTCACTCACCACTACTGAATCCTAACCCTACGTTATAAAAGTCTTAGGGGAAAAAATCAGGAGCCTTTCTTGAACTCTACATGTTTTATAACTCTATCACTTTCCCAGTCTTGGGGGTAGGGGAAGCAGATCTTGACATGTTTGGGAATCTCTGTGTAACTCAGAGTATACCCAAAATATCTGAAAAGTGTATTCTTTCTACAAGAGGATGCAGTGCTAACATAGAGCTCCACTCTCCCCTTTAATCTCAGAAACAAACTAACTGGCTGTGAGAGTTTTTGTTGAAAAAGTTTATTTCAGGACTTTGGAATTATTTCTCCAAAATGAGAAAAAAATTCAGACAGAACGAGTGTGCCCCTTTTTAGTATACCGAAGTCTATCCAAAGTTCTACCAAAATTATTTTTTGACGTCGATGAATGAAAAGGGAAATGGTTTGCTTTGCTGCTCATGATTTAATTCTGGCATTTGAAGTAGTATAATTATTGAATACATTTTTTTACTGTAAGATAACAAAACTTTATAAATTTGTCCTATAGTGCAGAATTGTTGTATATATGAACTTGAGGCTTTTTTGAAAATGCAAGCCAGTATTTTAAAGTATATTATTGAAACCTTGTACTCCATGGTTCTTCTTTATGCATGGTTTGCAGGTTAGAAATGAACTTAGAATTGTGTGTCCATGTTCATCTGAGTGACTTCAAGTGGAAGTACAAGTCCTTCTAACTTAGGAGGCATGACTGAGATGCTTACTTTACTTTGGTTGCTTGGTCCTGTTCCTAAAGAACAGGTCAGCTCTGGTATTTTATATGCTTGGGGGATAGTGGACTGTCTGGGTTATTTAAATATTCTGCTTAATATTAAATACAGGTTGAGTATCCCTGATTTGAAAATACAAAATACAAAATGCTTAAAAATCCAAAACTTTTTGAGTGCCAACATGATGCTCAAAGGAAATGCTCATTGGAACATTTTAGATTTTGGATTTTTGGATCAGGGATGCTGATCTGGTAAGTATTTAATGAAAATGTTCCAAAATCTGAAAACATCTAAAATCTGAAACACTTCTGGTCTGAAGAATTTCAGATAAGGAAAATTCAACCTGTGCATAGGTTGCCAGCTTTCAAAGATCAGAACATAAAACACATTTGCCCATAAAACTTCATGGAACAAAATTTAATCTTTATTTGATACCTGATAATTTTGAAGGCAATTTAGGCATTCTTACTACCTTAAGGTCTTCAATGTCTATATCCATTACAATTATCTTGGGAATGTATGAAAATACCTGCTAATGTAACTTTATAAATGATAGAATTCTGCAGTAGGTTTTACTGAAAAACTGTAAGTATTTAGTAGAATTACTGAACATTTTTGTTACCAGACCTAGTAATTTTTAATTCTTATCATTTGTGTTAATGTTATTTTCTTGGGAATAGGTATGTATTTATACCAAATGCAGTTAGTTTAGTAATTATCTGTTCAACATTAAAATTAATATATTCTATTTTTAATAGAAAGTATATCTATGTCTGTGTCCCTGTATACACAAACAGTATAAAATATATAATCAGATTGTGACAAGCATCAGTTCGCATTTTCTGTTGCCAGTTGACACAAAGCTGCCTTGTATTATTGTTCATATTAGGACGCAAAGCAGAAAAACATATTGGTCACAAATATTGTTCCTGTATTTCTTTCTACTCTCTGTAGGTCATATACACATGGGATATAACAGTATAGCATCATACCTAATTATTATGAAGATTTTATATTTTTTACTTCCTATCTCAAAAAACTGAGAAACTAGTTTGAGATTTTGGTCTTAGTGAATAACCCCTTCTGTCATTGCTGTGTCTAGTTCAAGTAGAATCCTTTGATCTGGCCTTTGAGCTCCAAGCCAGTATTTTAATCCACCTGGTATATAACACCAACTATTGTCTTGAAGAGACTTCAAACTCAGTCTGATTAGAACCAAACTGATGATCTTTCTCTCCAAAATCTGGTCTTCTCCAAGTGTTCCCTGTCTCAGCTTAGGGTAAATTCATGTACGCTCAAGAGTCTCCCTTGATCTGTCACTTTTCTTCACACCCATTTGAAATCCATGAACCAGCTGAATTCACTTTGATCTAAGTATCTCTAGAATCCATTCACTATTTTTTTTCCACCGTCTCTACCATTCTTGTCTGTCTGGGGTCACGATCCTCTCCCGTGCGGTCTTGCCTGCGCTCCATCTTGTGCTGCACGCTGAGCGGTCTTCTAAAATGTCAGTGTGGTGATGTTATCACTGACCACCCCCAGACGTGCTGCTCTGGAAATGCCAGGTCCACAGCCTGTTTCTCTCAGCCTCTCCGGGTTTTCTCACACTCTCCCTCTCTGCTCGTCATCCTCACTGGCCCTCATTGAGTTCCTGCCTCATGTCAGTTGGATGTGCAGTTCTTCCTTCTAGAATCCTCATAACATCTCGCAACTGGCCATTGAATACCTTCTATGTGTCAAATGTGTTCTAGGCATCTCAGATTTATCAGTTAATACAACAGACAAAAAGCCTTGCTCTCGTAGAGCTTAAATTCTAGTCATTTTTCACCCAAAGTCTTTTTGTTATATTTTGTGTTTTCTTCAGATTATGGCTCAGGGATTTTTTCATAACCTTGCTCCCAGATATGATTAGGTCACGCTATTAGGTATCTTACTCTATAGAGAATTTAGCACAATTTTAATTTTAGTTTTATTTGTATGAGCTTTGGACTTGTCTCTTGTTCCAGAAGGGTGGAGATGTGTCTCCTTGTGCTCATTTTGATATCTCTGTCACCCAGCACAGTGACTGGCACTATAAAGAAATGAATGAATACTTCCAATGACATTATTAGATAATATCCACATAGGCATGTTCATGCATGATTTTGTGTAAATCAGATTCCCCCCCCCCTTTTTGAGGCAGGATCTTGCTCTGTCACCCCAACTAGAGGGCAGTGGCGTCACCATAGCTCACTGCAACCTCAAACTGCTGGATTCAAGGGATCCCAGCCTCCCAAGTGTCTGGGACTACAGGTGCATGTCACCACGTCCAGCCAATTCTTCTACTTTTTGTAGAGACAGGATCTTGCTCTTGCTCAGGCTGGTCTTGAACTCCTGAGCTCAAGCAGTCTTCCCACCTCAGCCTCCCAGAGTGCTAGGATTATAGGCGTGAGCCACTGTACCCAACCAGCTTCCCCTTTTGAGAAACAGTGCCAGTCAAAACTTACTGTTAGCAGTGGGATCATTTTAAATCAAGAGTTTACAAAGTGTGGAGGGACATGTTGGTTACTTAACTCAATAATTGATTGCTTCATTCATTCATTCAAGAAATACTTAGTGCCTAACATGTACTGGAAACTACACTGGGCACTGATCGTAATGTGGTGGTGAAAACAGGCTTGATCCCTATTTTCCCTGTGTTTGTGGAGCTTAAAGTGGAGGGGACGGCCACCTGCCTGGTAACTATGGAAACTTTAAGTTTGAAATGATTTTTGCATGTTATCCTGTGTTCTCAGTAATAATAAAATGTTCTACTGACAGCAAGAGGAGAAGGTCAAGAATGCAAAGGATTTTGACTTGTTTTGCTCACCGAAATTATTGAGAATATTTTCATTCTAATATTTCTGAGCTGTTTGGCTCAGAAAACTTATCCACATATAAACACAAGACCAGTAAACTGTGCCTCCCAATACTCCTCTCTGGGCAGCCTTTAAGGCTCGCCTCTTCATGACATAAATCATCTTTCTTGCTCCTTTTCAAAAGACATTGAAGTGTAGCTTATTATACAGTCTGCATTCTCAATTTGACCTCACCTTCCATTTTTCAAGCAGCAGTATTCCTTGTAAGTTAAGTAATGCTTTAATTGCGAGTGTAATTGCCTCACTGATTAGAGGATTATTGAAGGATTAAAAGAACTGGTACTGAAAGGTCTAACAGCTTTGTTTACTCCCAATAAGGTCTGTAATAAGTGACTTCCCACTTAAGAACATTGAGACCGCAAAGGTATTTGTCATCTTTTACAACCAATCAAATCTTATTTTGACATGCAAGGAAATGAGCTATATAATTATTTTGCCAATATCAGCTCTTACCATTTTGTGATTTACACTGAGGTCCTGATTTTACTAGCCAAGCCAATGAAATAAGCCACAATGCAGGTAAGGACAAAATAAAGCGATGTGTTTGCTGCTGTTTTTCTAAGGGGAGTTTCTTTCTTGGTGCTGGTGTCTGAATTTTGCTTTCTCTCTTTTCTGTCTCATTCCTGCTATTCCTTTGGAGAAGAAGGGGTACACACCGAGGAGCTGGACAGTGAACTAGGTAAACCCTTCCTGCCTGCTGCTGTTGCATGATTGCTCTGCATGGTTTTGTCTCCAGTGAATTGCTTAATCCCTGTTTCTTTAGTTTGCACTTTGCCAATTATGATTTCCATTCTAGCTTATCCAGGAAAGGTCACAACCCTGTGTCTGACTGCAGGCGTCAGGCAGGGTTGTAATACACCATGTCTACAAAGAAGTCTGAGTGAATGGAGACTGGAACAAGAGTTAGCAAACTGGTGATAGGTAGTCTTGTAAATTGAGGATTGGGAAAGAACTGAAAAGATGCTTGCCATGTCCCTCAAACTTTCATGTAACCCGTTTGGCCTTATTTCTTTATTTCTTTATTTGTTTAGTGTGGATGGTTATTTGGGTAATGCACAAGAGCAAAGCAAAACAAAGAGACCCAAAGACAAACTTATGCAGCATTGTAGGAGTAGTTGGAATAAAATAATTTCAATGATTAATTGAATGGTTAAGTCTTAGGATCATGTTGTTATTAAGTCACAGACCACACATTGTTAACCTTCTCATTATAGCAAATGGCTTGTTTCCATAGTGATGCAGTATTTGTATGTGCTATTTTCCTTAGAGTATGTGTATTAGTGTAAATTAAGTCTTGAGCATTCTAGCTGTTGTAGTTTAGGAATAATTTACATTAGCAGATAATGCCAAACTCTTGTATTTGCTGTTGAAATATATTGAATTATGTTTCCTGCTAAGTTCAGTGCTTTATGTTCAGCTTTGAAAAATATTAAAATTAGTTTGCATTCCATTTGATGCATCCTCTGATGGATAGATAGGAAAGTACAAGCTTCATCCAAGTTGCAGATAAAAGCCTTTGCTATTGAAAATTGGTGATAATTTTTTTTTAAGTAGAAGATTGTTTAACATCAATGTGAATGGAACTGTCCTAAGATTATTGAATCTGCCTGCCATTTTTTTTTTTTTTTTTTTTTGAGACAGAGTCTCACTCTGTTGCCCATGCTAGAGTGCAGTGGCATCATCATAGCTCACTGCAACCTCAAACTCCTGGGCTCAAGTGATCCTTCTGCCTCAGCCTCCTAGGTAGCTGGGACTACAGGTGTGTGCTACCATGCCAGACTAATTTTTTTATTTTTTGTAGGGACAGGGTCTCACTACATTGCCCAGGCTGGTCTCAAACTCCTGGCCTCAAGCGGTCTTCCCACCACAGCCTCCCAAAGTGCTGGGATTACCACTTGCAGCCACCATGCCCAGTCTGCCTGGCATTTTTGAGATTGCCTTAAGACATGAAAATATAAATGTATTTAAATCAGGTTATTGCTTTCATTTGGTTTATTCATTTTTGTTATATAGGTAAAGATAATCAATCATAGTTGACTGGAATTATGATATATAATAGAATTTAGGTCTGTTTTTCTTAATATTTGGAACATATCCTGTTGTAATTGATGCATATGCCAACAATGGTCAATAACTATTGATGGATCTATTTTTAAAGATGTGTAATAAGTTGTTTTTGTGGTCACTGTGGTAGGAATGACTTGAAGTTCATCCTGAGTAATAGAATAATTTGAAACTAATTTGATCAAAGAAAGAATTTATCAATTCAGTGATATTAGATAAAGTAATTGAAAAAGGCAAGTAGGTTTCCCAGACACAACAGGAGTGTCTTAATCATTTGTTTAGCCATTTTCAACCAGCCTTGCTACCTGAATAATAGGTGCAAGTGACCACTCTGCTGTCTGCAGGTGGCCAGTGGTGATAACACAGCTGTCTACAGGGGCACAAACTTACTTGCTTTTCTGAAAGTTTGAATGTTGAAATTTTCAGGAAAGATGGTTCTGTATCCCCAGCCCTATAACTGTGATTTTTCTGGTAACTTTCATATGCCATTAAAAATTCTAAAAAATGAATTTGAATGGCTGTATAGTGTGCCTTCTTGTGGTCATAGCTGTAATTCTTGGGGGCAGTTTGTTGCATTTGTGGAGCATTCTCTGTGGTCAAATCAGGGTACTTGGCTATCTGTCTTACTGGCCATATGACCATAGGCAAGTTATCACCTTCTTTTAGCTTCCCTTGCCTTATCTGTAAAGAGGGACTGAAAGAGGAGGTGCTTGGAAGGAGACTTAATGAGAGCCTGTTTTAATATTTGTCCCTGTAATCAGTACATGTTGTTGCTATTACCAATTTTATTATTTATTACCTAATTTCCTCTTGTTGAACTTTTCAGTACTTCCTTATGGCACTTTTCCCCTTTAACATGGGACAAGGGAGGTATGTGTTCTATACTGTAGAAATGGCCCACATGCATTCTTTGTAGGTAGGGTAGAGATATGACCCTTGATTTTTACCAGCGCATATCCACTGTGTAAAGAGTAGCACGTATGCACACACACGTACTGTTTTCTGTTGCATTTACTCCAGATTCTATTGACAAGATCACTGCTCATTTTCTTAATAAGAGGGTCCTAATTTCAAACAATAGCAACTGTCAAGTTTTTGGGGAACAATGCAATTCCAGATGTGACAAAGAAACCCTCTCTGTAATCTGCCTCTGAGAGGCGTGGGCGGTTGGCTTGGGTGTTGGACACAGATCATTTGATTATAGAGTTGTCATTTCTGAACTCTGTTGTTTGAGCTGGGTCAGTAGCTCCATTATGCACTTTTAGTTTGCAGAATTTATCACATCCTCTGCAGATATCTCCCCAGAATCGAAAAGCACCTGCAGAACTTTTTGGAATTGCAGGCTATTCACGTGATGAAACCAAGTAGAGGAGGTAGAGACAAGAAAATGAGTTCCCCTCCCAACCAAAACTAAGTCACAGTTTTGAAATTTATTTCTGATTTTGAAAATGATTTTCAGTCTGTGCATGGACAACTCTCTTTTGAAAGGAACTTAGAATCTTTGCTCAATATTTGCTTCTGTGGTGACAAAATAGTGCAGCATGAGATTTTCAGGGGCAAGAGTAGCAAGCGTGAAGGTCGTGGCAATCTGCCCTTTTCCTTTCGTGCCTTCCTGGGACAGCTGCCATTTGTTGACCACTTGCTGTGTGCCAGGAACTGTGTGCTAAGTGTTTTACAAGCATCTTCATTTAATCCACTGTTGACTTTTGAGGTAAACCCAAGAGAAAGATATGGTTCAGAGATACTAAGTAAGTAACCCAAGGCCACGGAGTAGAAGCTCTAAAAGAGCCAAGGCTTCATCCTAGATCTGGGCAGTGCCAAAGGGATCTTAGCCGTCTTGTATCTCTGCAATAGGTTGTACAGTCTGGTCTGCTCCCCCACAGTGATTAGATATAGAGGCGTACCTAGTACCCCTCTACTAGGTAGAGTGTTTAGTAAAAAAAATTATAATGTAATCACCTCCTGGGCTTAAATATTTTCTACCATTTTCAGTTTTTTAGAACCAAATGGCAAATTCTAGGACAAACATCTTCCTTAATTAAATCAATGACCTATTTCTATTTTAAGCATTAGAAGACTAATTTCTATTATTAAGTTAATCACCACATTGGAAGTGAGAAATCCATCTCTTCAATTTAAGATGAGTTTTGATTTGAAAAACTGGACAGTTGCTAGCGTTTGCTAGTCTGTTCCAGAAGATGTGTTTAAATTGATATATGTCCAGAAATGTCAGTTGAGTGGCCCCATTTTTCAACTCTAGAAAAATAATTTGATTAGGCAACAGGACAAAAGTCCAGGGGTAGCTTCTTTTCTTGAACCTCCTTGGACCTCCATCAAAGCACATACCATGTGGTTGCATTTTCTGCTTAGATGATGCACTTGTGTTTATCTTTGTGTCCCTGGGGACTAACACATCCTCAGGCAAACAGCAGGCACTCAATAAGTCTTTCTCAAATTAATAATTGAGTGAATTGGATGCTTAATATTTCCCCTATTTTACCTAAAGATAATCAGGCCGAAAATTTAAGGTTGCAGATTTTGCTAGGTTTGGTTCAGTTGAACATAATGTGGTCCCCTCACCCACTCTTCTGCCCCATGCAAATGTGTAACTGTGCACCAATTTGCATTTTTTTAATCTTTGATTTCCCAACTCTTTGGAAGTATTTTCCTGGTTCATTTCATTTCAATGGTAATTTCCAGCTTTGTAAGGGGAAACTATTTCCCAGGCATTTAATTTGCATCAGTCCACAAGACTTTGTATATGAAAGCCAAGTTGTATCAACATCTGCAAATTGGACCTGTCTTGCGTATTAGTAACTTATGTCTCTTAGAATTCAAAGACTTCTTTAAAACCTGCTAAGTGTTTTTTTTTAAATTAGAAGAAAAGAGGGGAAAACCTGTCTCTTTGTTTGCAAACAAGTAACATGTGGAGCAAAAACCATGAAATTAATGTCTCTTGATGTGCAGCCAAATCTGAACAAAATGTAAACTTTGAGTAATTAGTCTGTGTGTGTGTGTGTGTGTGTGTGCATGCTCATGCCTCCGTCTCAGTCTGGAACTGTTTGTGGCATATGTAAGCCCTCTGCCCTGATGACACAGTTATTATTTGAAAATAGTGACCACATGATTCTTTGAATTAAAAAAAATCTGTTTTAAAATAAGTGATATTTCAAGTGTTTGTAGTATTCCATTCAAGTTGGTCTTAATAGCTGCTTCTAGGAATAATGATTCACTTTTGAGTATGGTATTATACAAGCTTGGCTTAACCACATATATCAGGGTGGCTTTAAAATTAAGTTAAGTAATTGCTGCTCTGCCTGAAAGGACTGTTTAATGACACAAAACACAACCTACTTGCTTCTTTCACCAAGTAAAATAATACGGTACAATGGCCCTTTCCACAGTAGATTCTTGTTCTAACAGAACTCACTATTAATAAAGTTTCAGCCTTTGATATGAAACCTTATGAGGTAAAGTCCAATAGAGCATGGTTGAGTTTTCAGAAAGGCACATACATCCCCCAATGCCATTTTACCACCACATTTAAAGGAATGAAATGTCCCCTGTAGGTTCTCTGCATGCAGGGCAGGTGTTACTGCTTTCACAGGTAAAGTGCTGGAGAAGATGGGCCTGCCCAAATATAGGAATTGAGTGATAGATGCATGCAATTCAAAAATGCAACTTCATTTTAATTAGAAATGAGAAAATAAGATGCAGATTTGATTTTATTCCAAGGAGAACAAAACAGCATTATGTTGAAAATGAAAAGAAACATTAATTTTCATCCCTTTTTGCTTGTGTAGTAAGGCAGTCTAGAAACAAAATGAGAAAACTGTAAACATTTAAGGTAGAAACTAGGCATCAAGGCAAATTTAACTATATTTCCATTAAGATCTAATTTAATATTTGATTTAGAATAAAGGCATCTGGGGCTATATTTTATTAAGTTTTATTTGCTTGAGGAAAATACCAGTGGATAAGGAATTACTCTTTATGTTGAAAAATACACTGATAAAATAAAAATAATACATACTTTATTTTGGTTAGGGTACTCAGTTTTAATTGGATTTAAGACATTTTTATGAGCCTTTCTCTTTTTTACCTAATTCAGTTGTGGAAAATTCCCAGGCTCTTTAAGAATATGGTCTTTTGGCTCTAAACGTTCTTTTATTTTTCAGAACTGCCTGCTGGTTGGGAAAAGATTGAAGACCCTGTCTATGGTATCTACTATGTAGAGTAAGTGCCTTTTCATGATCCACAAGTTAGTGTTTACCCCCTCTATAATTATGTACATTTATGTTAAATAGAGCTTGTCATCATTATAAGGTACAAACTAAATAATAACAGTATTAGTTTTATAATAAAAATATGTGTGCATATTTTAATGAATGAGGAAAAAATTCAATGACTCTGAAGATAGTAAATCATATTATTAAATTCATGAGGGCAGGATCCATGTGTTTTGTTTACCCCTGTATCACCAAGGCCCGACGTGGTCCTGGCATTATGGCAGGTACTTAATAAGTATTAGTTGAACAAATGAATGAGAAGGGCAAGCATTCAATAGACGAGATGAAGAGGGCTTGTTTACCTTCAGGAGGAGTATCTGCTTTGGCTACCTTTGCCCTGCTCAGATCTGAACTTCTTAGTAATTACTTATTTATTCATTTAGACATTCTGAAAGAGTCAGACAAATCTTAACAATTTATGAAATGTTGCCAAGATTAAGAACAAAATGGAGAACTAGCCTAAGTTGCAAGACTTTGTGTGCCTTTCTGCCTGTCCCCTGCCTGAGGAGCATACAATGTGGCTTCTGTTCTCTGTTTTTAAAACACTCAAATTTTCATCATGACTTCTTCATTGTGTGCTTTATCCTAGCATTGAGCACACACTTTTTCCTTTTGTTAGAATTACTGATTGACGGTTTGGTTCTAAAAGAAAATAAAAGAAGCCCAAGAGGTAGGACATTAAAAAAATATGCTTTATATCATTTCCTCTGAGAAAGATGAGAGAGAACTAGTAAAAGATCCTTCAAAAGAAACAAATGCCATGTAAATGTTGTAGAGTCATAATCCCACCTGCCACACTAAAGATAACTGGCATACTTTCCCTTACACTGCTGGCAGTGACAAGTCATTTGTATAATACCTGCTGATGTGAACATATGATGCAAAAATGCCAGGCTGTAAAATGCTCTGTGTAAAAAATTATTGTAAAAAATTATGAGTTCAATATAGCAAGTGTCCTTGGCCAATGCTAACTTTACCTCCTCTTTACCTAACGAGTCTGATGTCTAGAGCATCAGAGAGGCAAGCCTGCCTATTTCTCTGACCCTCATAAAATAAATTTCCTTTGTCCCTCAACTAGTTTTTGCATTAAGAGAGAATAGAAACAGGTGACACAAGCTTTGGTGGGTTAAGAGACTTGGTTTGAGGGGCAAGTTGTTACTTTACTATACAGTTCTCTTTCCTTTGTCTTTTCAGATCCACATGCCTGTTAATGGTAGACTATTTCTTAGGAAGAAATGGCCTGCAAGAATTAGGGAATAAACATGTATGCCTTTAATAGAACTTAAGGGCAATCAATCTAGACACCCTATTTGACAAGCCTGATATTAAAAAATAAAACCTGGCTTAAAAAATATTCAGAGTTCTAAATAATCACAATAGTATGTTCCCAAACTTAAATGAACTGTTATTTTGAGTTTTAAAAAAATACACACACACACATATATGAATGAATATATGCTTGTGTGATGCGATATTTGTGTCATGTGTATGCACATATACGTGCATATACACACATACGTACACTAAATATGAGGCCATGGCAAAAAAGCATGTATGTATATGTATTCATATGTATGTGTGTGTGTATATTTTTGCTTTTGCCATGGCTTTGTTAGTTTTGTAGCTATCTAAAATGTCTGGGTCTTTGTCACCTTGAACACATCAGCTTAGTTAACTATATTTGGAGTCTCTCTGCCTAAGGCCTATACGTTTAATCCTGCCTCCACATTTATTGATCAAAATAGTTGACAGATGTTAGTAGAGTTCTTTTTGTTTAACTTTATTATTTGGGTGAATGCTTATGCTTCTGTAGAGCCTACTGTAGAAAGTTATACAACAGTTCTGGCATCGTATGTTATAGACAACATCACATATGCACTTGGATCTCATTTTTCAATGGTTCCATAATCTACTTCTTGTTGAATTAAAGCAACTTTCCCTGTCAGGTGATATCCTGGACATTTCGGGAGAGTCAGTGGTTAAAATCCTGGGATTTGAAAGCAGACAAGCCTGAGCTTGCATGCCTGTTTACTGCTTACTAGCTATGTTACGCTAGGTGAATTATTATTTATCTGCTCAGAAATTTACTTTCCTTATTCATAAGATGTGAATAAAAATAGGACTTACCTCCTGGCATTTACTGAGGATTTTAAAATAAAATGCACGTAAAACTGGTAGCACAGTGCTTGGTGTATATGAGCAGTCAGAAATAGAAGCTTTTCATTTTTACTTCCTCTTTCTAACTGTGCATTTTGACACCTGAGGGTTAGCATGTGAGACCACCTGCTCTGTTCACTTTTGATCAACACACTTGGCCTAATGGGCATTTTGTTGGTGGGATGAAATGTTTTCTAACTGTTTTTCTTCTTCCCCAGCCACATCAACAGGAAGACACAATATGAGAACCCAGTTCTAGAAGCCAAACGGAAGAAGCAGCTTGAGCAGCAACAGCAACAGCAGCAGCAGCAGCAGCAGCAGCAGCAACAGACAGAAGGTTGGCCTCTTCCCTCTGGGCTTTTTCTTGAGCAGGGGAGTATGGGGCAAAGCCTGGGTGCTGACACCCCCGTGTGGTCAGAGCTGGCCTCGTTGATCAAGTCGTTCTGCCAGGCTGAGGAATTGATGTCCTGGGGGGAGGAATACAGAGCTTCTGCTAGAGTTCCCCCTCCCCACATCTCAGTGGAGATCCTAATTCAAAGCCACCCAAATCTCCACTTTAATTTAGTAAAGAGTGTCGTTAGGTGGGAGAACTTTCTGATGGTGAAGGAATTCTCTTGCCCCCGCAGCGTTTGTGTTGCAACTAGTATCTGAATCCAAGCCACTTTTAGTATTTTTACTTTAAGCAGAGTTACTGGGCATGAAAATAACTTTTAATTTTAGGAACATTACATGTAAGAATCAGAAAGAGCTAGTAGTTTTGAGTGCTTTTTAAAAATTACAAATTCATGTTCTTTGTAAAAATATAACAATTCAAGAATGTAGAACATTAAATTTTCCCCTGTTTCCCCCCTTCCTGTTCTCAGAGGTAAACATTATGCAGAAATTTTCTAGGGATATACAGATACGCATATTTTAACAAAATCTGATCATAACTTACATATATATATACACACACACACAGTATGTATGTGTGTGAGATCTGTTTTTCTCACTTTTTATTTCTTACACATATTTCAAAGTCAGTTAATATAGATTTAGCTTATAATTTTTAATAGCTGCATAACGTTCCATTTTATGTCTCCACTTTAGCCATCCATTTATTAGTAGATACTTTCCCCCAGTTTTTTTCATTGTAATCTTTTAAAATAAAAGACTTAATGCCCCCCTCAGTATAATATGTGCATATCAAATGTAACACTTCTGTTATTGTAATATTGAGTATAATAAATATAGTCCTCACACAATAAGTTGGCAAACTTTTTCTGTAAATGACCAGATAGTAAATACTTTAGCCTTTGTGATTCATACCATCTCTGTTAGAACTACTCACCTCTGCCGCTGTAGAATGAAGACAGCTATAGACAATATATAAATGAATAGATATGGCTGTGTTCCAATAAAAGTTTTATTTGAACTTCATGTAATTTTCATGTGTCACAAAATATTCTTCTTTTTTTTGTTTCCAACTAGTTGAAAATGTAAAGGCAATTCTTGGCTCACAGGCTGTATACAAACAGGCATTGGGCCCAGTTTGGCTAGTAGGCCATAGCTTGCCAACCACCGACCTAGGCTGTATAATTTAGAGAGAGTGTGTGTATGTGTCTATATAGTCAGTCATTGAAAAGTTCTCTATTTTATCTCTTTTCTGTCTAAAAAGAATTTTTGAAAATATTATTTTTCCGGAGCTGGTGAAACTTGGTAGCATTAGAAAGTGCAGTTTGGGGAATGGGCGTGTGCAATTGATTATGGTAGCTGAGCTGGAAAGAGACTCTGGGGTATATCTCCAGAATCACTTGCTGTGAGTTACTTCTGGGCCTCCCAGGTGAATAAGACTACAGTTAGGACCCAGGAGTGTTTGTAATGGGTCCCATTTGGATTTCAGAGATGACAGAGATAGCACCATAGCAAACTGCTGAAATCCACCTTCATCTACCTCACTACCTAAGACAAGCAGGCTTCAACAGCCCAGCCCATGCCCCAGTTGCATGACTCTATATCTTTCCTGACATTTTTGTGTGATCTCACTTTGGACTCTCCAGTCAGAGAGAACTGAAGTTTTTATTGGTTATATCACAGAATTTCTTTCCCCAAACATCTTAGACAAGAGAAAGAGATCTTGATAGAGTGAGGTCAGATACCAATTTCTTTTCAATCTAAGCTGTATGCCCTTGGTTTTATTGGTTTGGGTATTATTAAGAAGAAGGTGAGTCATGAGTAAGTCAACCAGCCATTTGAAGGAAAAACAGGAAACTGTTTCTTTTCTTTCTTGTAGAATGGACAGAAGAACGTTCATCCCTTGTGCCTCCTGTTATTCCAAACCACCCTTCAAGCAATTCAGAGCCAGCCAGAGAACCTCCATTTCAGGGTAAAGTGTTTTTATAATTGTATCATGGTTTTAGCTCAAAATCTAAATTTTTAAAGGTACTTTAAATAGTGAATGACTTTAAATGACTTGTAACTCCCAAATCATTCCTTTGATAATGAGAACTGTAAATAATGAAAGCCATTCTAAATGTATTGTTAATCAGACTTATCAAAAAAAAATTAGAAACTTTTCTGAATAAATTTCTTCAACTATTTGTAACACTTTAAAAATAATGACTACTTGTTAAATGATCATTTAAACCAAGGTTTCTCAACCTCAGCACTGTTGCCAGTTTGGCTAGATAATTCTTTGTTGTGTGGGGCTGTCCAGGTATTGTGGGATGTACCCTGTCCACTAGACACCAGTAGCACACGGCCCACTTCTCACCCCCATGGTGACTACCAAAAATGTCCCCAGATATTGCCAAATGCCCCTGGGGTCAAAAACATCCCAGGGTTGGGAATCACTGATTTAAAGACCACAAATAGTTAATACTGTGTTAAATAAGGTAAATTAAAAACTCAGCCTTAGATATTTCAAGATTCTAGCCAACATATTTACTTTTGCCTAAGATTTTCCCATAAATGTAAATGGTTAGATGTTATGTTTTAAATTCTCACCCCTGTTCTTGCTGCAGTTTCAGCATTTATGCATGTTCATGTTTCAGTGGGTCTTATTCATTCACATTCATACATTGTATGAGACCTCTAGAGAGGCTCATTCTTGAAAATCAGAAGCTCCAGAACTTTGCAACTTTCAGGCCTCATTACTCTTAAATGATAGGAAATATTTTTGTTTAGTTTTTTTTTCTTTTTCTTTTAAATAAGGAAAATCAAACAAGCATCATGTTTGATAGAGCTGGAGAATGTTTATGGTACAGAACCATTGAAAACACTGTAAAATTTGTCTTCTCTACATTTTTAAAGAGATCTAATTGTGTTAGATACAAAAAAATAAGTAGAATAACTCTTTTCTCTAATTTTGATTCCTCCATTATATTTTTCGCAAGAAAGAAATTATTTCTCTACTAGCTGACATTGTCATGAGATTAGTATTAATATCAACTTATGTAAAACAATTCCTTCTGGTATAGATACATTTTTAATGGTGATAATGGCTTTAATAAATATAGGACATAGTGGATAACAATATATTAATTAATACCAACATGACTGTGGCCTCTTCAATATTTTTTAAATATAAAATTCCTTATGCAGGCTCATGCCGTCTTACCTTCCCCTCTCTCACAGTACACAGCTACACCAGCCTCTTTTTAGTTCCTTGAACCAGCAGAACTGTGGATCACTTTTGAGACTTTGCAAAGACTGTTCCCTCTGTTTCCAGTTGTCTTTTCCTCCTACTCCTTACTTTGCTAACTCCTGTTCATCTCAGGTCTTTGCTAGATTCCTCTATCATAGTCACTCTTAACCATCCTATACTTCTCATTTATAGAATTTAACATTTATAACTAATGTTCATTTGTGTTGTTATTTAACAATAGTTTTCCTCATTAGACTTTAAATCCCATGGAGGCAGGAGACTATGGTTTTTTGGCTACTGGTTCCCCCTCTCCACTGTGGGATAACCCCAAACAAGGCATAATCCCTTGATACCTAGTTTCTGCTGAAATTTCTTGAGTGAAACAGTATCCATCCATTCATCTACACATACATATGTGATAGCCAGGCTTCCTTAAATAATTGTCTCATAGATTAAATAAATTAAAGCTTTAAAGGTTCAGGTTGTGGTTGCCAAATATTAGCACACCAACTTAGAGTCCAGATTGTATTTATCTGTATTAGGAACTTCATCTCAGATTCTTAACTTTTCTTTCTTCCAGACCTTTTTTTCCTTCTTTTTTTCTTCATCCCTCTTGGATCATATAGTGGTCTGGGAAAGTTCAGGTTCACAGAACTCTCCCTGGGATTGACTCCCTAATTCTTACAACCTTTCTACTGTGTATCTCCATGTTGATCCTCATCTTTCAAACATCATTATAATCCTTGGAATATAATCAATACCAAAGAGACCAGTTAAAATCCATACCCTTTGACTCCAAGCTGTGTTAACGTCTATTGATTTAGACATTAGCCTCGTTGGCTTTGACTCTGGGTTACCTACCTGCTGGTTAAGGGTCTTGACCAGCCATCTAGTCCCTCTGGTCCTGGGTAGTATCTAGTGTTGATAATACTATCAGGAAGAAGCCATATAGCTAACTTGGTTAGATTGTTTGGTATGAATTTTGCTAAGTTCACTGCTCAACTAAACTCTCCCCTGATCAAGAACAAAGTTCTAATCCCAGCACATGATAATCTTAGTGATGTGCTCTTATGAAAACTCTCCATTATGCTTGGAGAGAGATTTTTGCAGTTACCCCTCCATTGTACTCACTCTAATACCACCACTATCAAAATAATAACTCATTGATTGAGCTCTTATGTGCCAGGCACCATCCTAAGCACTTTACCCACATTATCCATCACGGTTATTCCTCACAACTGTCATGTGAGGTGGGTATCACCATCATCTCTGTGTATACATGTGACACCCAGGCAGAGATAGGTTTAATAACTTGCCCAAGGCCACACAGTAAGTAGTAGAGCACAGATTTGAACATTAGGAATAGTTTAACTTCTGGCTGAAGGATTTTTGCGGTGGTTTTGTTTTTTGTGTGACACTTCATTGCATAGTCTAAGTCTGTGCTGTCCAGTACAGAACCACCGGTTATATGTTACATTTAAATTTAAGTTAATTACAGTTAAAAAAAAAATTAAAAATTCAGTTCCTCAATCCCAGTAGCCACTTTATAAGGGCTCAATAGCTCCATGTGACTAGTGGCTGCCATATTAGACAGTGCAGGTATAGAGCATTTCCATCATCACAGAAAGTGCTATTGAACAGTACCGGTCTGGGGTATTCAAACACTAGTGTCAAGAATAGTGCTAGCCTGGCAGGGAAACAAGCACCTAAGGGTTGTTCACATGCACAGTTTTGGGCCAAGACCCAGAAGATCCTGATTTCAGTGAGTCTAGGGTAGGAACTAGAAATGCGTACAGGTTAAAAAGCTACTTGGGTGATTTTTATACACAATCAGATCTTGCAGCTGGGGACTCGTCAACAAAGGTTAGGATCTCAGAAAATTAGCTGCACCACAGGGCTGCAGCAGAGAGCTCTAAATTCCACTGTTTATGGGGAGAAAAGCGTTTCTTCCCAAAAGATACATTAACTAGTGACCTACCCATACATGAAAAGTAATAAAATATGCATAAATGTGAAACCCTCTGATCTTCCCTCCCTAGATAAGCATTGGAAAAGGAAGTCAGTCATGTAATTTCAAAGCTCTTCTCATGTCTCTATTAAGTTGAAAACATTCTAAGCACAAAGTATGCTAATGGATTTTCCTAAAAATTAGATAAACTGCCAGACACATTTTCACATTTTCTAACTTTGCCTATAGTAAGAGTGAAAAGCTCCAACACTCAAACACCTCTTTGCAGCCTTCTCAGAGACACGTTAAATCTCATTTCTATGTGCTTTTGTTTGCTCATTCATTCACTCCACAAAAATTTTTGAAGCACATAAAATGTGCCAGACGGTATTCTAGACATTGGATACACAAGCAGAAATCCTCACAGAGCTAACGTTCTGGTGGCTTTATGTACGTGCACATGCGGTGCCCCTCATGCGTGGGGGTACAGTAAGACAGAAACGCAAACCGGTAAGTAAGGTGTATACCCTGTTGGAAGGTGGTAAATAGTTAGGACAAAAATAAAGCAGGAAAGGGGGATCAGGAATATTGGAGGAAGTATTGTAATTTTTAATAAGGTGGTTAGGAAAGGTCTCACCTAGAAGGTAATAGCTGTTGACGTCTCTGTGTAACTGGAATATGTTTTTTTCAAGCTCCCAGAAAATCCTAGCAGCCAGTGCTGCAGGAGTGTAGGTCATTCACCTCCCACCCCCAAAATGACATTGGGGGGTTATCTTACCTCTCATCAATTTTCCGTCTGGTAATTGTCTCGGCAGCTGTGTCCCCAAAGCCCTTGCTGCAAGTGACGTCACCTTGGCAGATGACTTTGCATGGCAGATCCTACTAAGTCTTGCCTTTCTTTAGCCACTGCGACAGGGCTGTAGTTTGTCAAGCTTCCAATAAGCCTTGGGACTACACTACAGAGGAGGTTAGTGAGCGGACCTCTGACTACAGGCAATTTAAAAGAGCTTTCTTTTTGAGAGCCAAAAACTTTAAAAATATGTAATTAAAAATTGTATCCATGCCCAGAGACCTTTTTGAGGCCTTTTAGATACAGCTAACCAAAAAAAACCCTCCTTTCTTGGTGCCAGGCTCCTGGTGCCAGGGGTGTATGGGAAGTTCTTTTCATCTCTTTCTTTTTTTTTGATAACATATTGGATACAAATGAAATGGAACAGAACAGATGGGGAAACTGTGGCGAGGGCAGGGCATAGGAAGTGAAATTAGGAGAGATGAAAGAGTCGGCTAGTGGAATTTGGTCCACTAGTTGGGATAACTGGAGAAATTCCAGTGAGTTTCTTAATTACAGAGAAGTATCTAATATAACCTCCCCAAAAAACTTTTTGATTTGTGTCCAAAATGTTATTTTTGAATGTATCAAGAAAACTCAGTAAAACCTTAGGTAGCATGTTTGGAAGTTATTTAGCTATGTTATGTAAATATATCTGTTAATTTATCTTAAATAAGCTGAATTTAGAGCTGTATAGCTCTTGTTAGTAACTACTTAGGTTAGTTTAGGGTTTGTTTTTGGGTTTTTTGTTGTTTTTTTTTTTTAAACCTAAGCTTTTTTAAAACAGTAAATATTAGCAGTGGGTATGTGTTGACTATTTCACAATCGTTAAAAAGTGCAAATAAGTAGGGAAAATCGATTGAATTTAGAGTTTAGTTTAAAATTACGACCCTTAATTTTGAAATAGTGAGATTCTACATTTTTGTCAAATTATTCTTTGTGACCATAATATGTTTTCTGGTATTGTATGTGCATTCTCAGCCTGAGTTTTCTGTTTGATTAAAAACTAAAGTTTTTGCTCAGTTGTTTTTACAAGTGGAAGCTAAGCCCAAGGCAGCATATTGGAACCTGTATTGGAAAATTTTTAAAAATTTTAAAAAGTTTAAAAAAAAACATAAAACAGACCAATTCCATTTACTGTGAAGGAGCTCGTGGTAGCTCAAGTGCTGTCAAACTACATGAACTGAAACCAAGAAGTGTGTTGCACGATTGGGACCAATTTCGTCCTTCTCTAGTATTTTCTTTTGGACCCTCAAGCACTGTATGTATTAAATACAATACCCCTGTCCTTAAAACAATGGTGCCTAGGAACACCCTTATTACTGAAATCAAGAGAGGACTTTCTTAGGATACATATATGCCCAAAGGCTCCAGCGCACAAGCTTGGAGAGTTATCTATATGTTTTCTCATATTTTATTTAATTCACATTTTCACTCATGGTTCCTTGTGCTTTTCTTGTTTTAATCCAGGCAAACCCTTTTTTACACGAAACCCTTCTGAGTTGAAAGGCAAGTTCATTCACACGAAGCTGCGGAAAAGCAGTCGTGGCTTTGGCTTCACGGTGGTCGGAGGGGATGAACCTGATGAGTTTCTCCAGATCAAGAGCTTGGTCCTAGATGGTCCCGCTGCACTGGATGGCAAGATGGAAACAGGTAGAGTCCCCATGGCCTTAGCATGTTCTGTGTGGTGAGACTTCTACCCAGCCCTCGAACAAGAACAAACAGCATCATGGTTGCACAGGTGTATGAATGTCCTTGAGAGTGAGCCAGATCCCTACACTACATAAATTCATCCCTTGGTTCATATTAAAACCTTTGAAGCCATTTTAACTTTGGGAAACTTAGGGTGCTATTGAATATAGTAAAGCAGTAATGTAGTAAAAACATAGATCCATTTGAATAAATGAATTCTAAACTTGGATTTCTGCCGTGAGGATTTTTTTGAAAGAAAGCTCCAATGGTGTTTCAGTGATTACTATATTCTCACTGGCAGAGATGACACTAGATGCTGAAAGAATGCTTTATTAGCAGTTTAACTAAAAGAGTGGAATTGGAATGTTCCTAACACAAAGAAATGATAAATGCCTGAGGTGATGGATACCCCAATTACCCTGATTTGATTAATACACATTATATTCCTGTATCAAAACATCACATATACTCTATAAATATATGCAACTACTATGTACCCATAATAATGAAAAATAAAATTTTTAAAAAATCAGTAATAGAAGCAGTCTCTTTATGCCCAATAGTATCACCCCCCCCCCCAAATCCAGTTTCATTTCAGCTTTGTATTAGTAGAATGTTATGTTATAGTATTGATATCACTTTTCTGGGTGCTGTTTTTTTAACTCCCAAACTCTTACCTTTTACAGGGGATGTAATTGTCAGCGTGAATGACACCTGTGTTTTGGGACACACACATGCTCAAGTTGTGAAAATCTTTCAATCCATTCCCATTGGTGCCAGTGTGGACCTTGAACTCTGCCGAGGTTATCCATTGCCTTTTGACCCAGACGACCCCAACACCAGTTTAGTGACCTCGGTAGCCATTTTGGATAAAGAACCAATTATTGTGAATGGGCAAGAGACCTATGATTCTCCAGCTAGCCACAGTAGTAAAACAGGCAAAGTCAACGGCATGAAGGACGCCAGGCCAAGCAGCCCTGCTGACGTGGCTTCAAATGGTTCCCACGGTTATCCCAACGACACTGTCTCTTTGGCATCCTCCATAGCCACTCAGCCGGAACTCATAACTGTTCATATAGTCAAAGGGCCGATGGGCTTTGGTTTTACTATCGCAGACAGTCCTGGTGGTGGTGGCCAAAGAGTGAAACAGATTGTTGACAGTCCAAGGTGCCGAGGCCTGAAAGAAGGGGATCTTATAGTGGAAGTTAATAAGAAGAACGTGCAGGCTCTAACTCACAACCAAGTGGTAGATATGCTGATCGAGTGTCCTAAGGGAAGTGAGGTCACGCTGTTGGTGCAACGAGGAGGTACGTAGGTTTGTTTTGCTCCTTGATTTTTTTTTTAAACCCCAAATCATTACTTAACTTATTGGTCTTCAGGGGACTGCTTGGGGCTTTTAAAATATGTACTCCTTTAAATTCGTTTTTATTCCAATGTTTGGAAATGCATTCAGAATGCCTTCTGATTTCTGTAAATGATAGCCTCTTTAGCACATAAAGGTTATGATTTATACATATGCAGTTAGAGTGATACTTTAAAACATAAATCAGATTGCACCTTTCTGAAATCATTAAGATTTAAAATCTGTATCTTTTAAGTCTCCTGAAGCTGGCCTGCACAGCCTGCAAAATGTGGCTCTGGCACACTCCTCCAACCTCATCTCACACTCCTCTCCCCCTCCTTAGGGTGCTTTGGCCACACTGGTTTCATTCTGGAGTTCCTTTAGTGCTTCAAGCACTTTCTTGTCTCGTGGCCTTTGCACTTGCCGTTCCCTGTGCCTGGAATGCTCCGTTCCCAGCTCTTCCCAGCTGGCTTGGTCTCATTCAGGGCTCCTGAGAGAGGGCTTCTCTGATCACTTTAAAGTAGCTCCCCAACACCTCCATAGTAATCTTTACCACATCACCCCATTTTTTCCTAGCCTTTATCATGATCACTATTATTAGCACAAGGCATTATTTTGTATATTTATTTATTTTTGTTTGTCTCTCTCTCACTAGAATATAAGCTCCATAAAGCCAGGGCCCTTGCCTGCATGCTGACAGCTGTTGTCCCCAATATTTAACACAACACCTGACTCCTTCTAGGTATTCATGAATGAATAGGTATGTGATTACTTATACTTGGCAGGAACAACAGCTCCACTAATCATATTAAAAATGTCCTTCAGCATACTCACATCTTAATGAAGTAGTTGTGAATCTCAGAGTTCTGAGATATTCTAAATCTTAAAACATTAAGCTTCCTTCTTTCTCTTCACCTGCACCGCCCCCCCACCCCCCACCCTGCCCCACCTGAAATCCCAAGACCTCACGTTAGGAAGTATTTTCCACCATAATGAAATGTCTTACTTGTGACTAGTGGTGCCTGATCATTTTATACAATGGGCCTGAGAATGGTTGTTCCCCTGTTCCTTGCCAGTGTGATTTATTTCGTGCACAACATATTTGGGCCCTCAGAAAAGAGATGAAGAACCACACTTTCATTTCTTCTTTGTTCTGTTGCAACAGTGGAGCTCATTTATGTCACAGCAGCCACGTTCTCATGCTGTCACAGATCTATGTGTTCTGTGATCGAAATGATTGGGGTCCTTGGAAGGAAATCCAAATTACAGAGCAACTGTCTATGTGAACCGAAACGCTCAATCACCTCTTCTTCTTGAGCAGTTATAAAAGCCATTGGGCAGATTTTATTTTTGAGAATGCTATTTCCATCAAACGATTTTGAAGTCTCTTGTAGATCTGAAGATCAGTTGACTGCCCAGATAATTGGTTTTTGAACAGTGACCAAGATGTGGTAGGAAATGACTTGAACATAAGAATGATGGTGATGATAATGATGATGCCTGGCACTTACAGACAAGCTGGCAATTTACAAAGCGCTTTTGTACCTGCAAATGCCTCTCCTCTGATCTTCGCTACTTCCCTGGGAGGTAGGAAGGTGCCAGCCCACAGTAGGACTGAGAAGTTCACCCATGCTCTGTGGTTTCCAGTCCAGTGTTCTGCCCTACTTAACTCTGAATAGCATTGACTTTTACATAATTGGTGAACACAGAGGCTGACAACCCGGCAACTTTTAAATAGTTCTTGGTACATCAGGCACATCTCTGATTCAGCCACTGCTGATTTGACAGTCACAAGCCACCCTTTTCTTCTACCTCATCTATTTGCTCCTTCACTTCTGTTGTCAATGTGTTGAGCTTTTCCATCCCATTAGATTCACTTCTAAGGAGAACAAATAGAAAGTCTCATTACAACCTACTAATTTACAATACTTACTGGAATCATATTGTAATGAATTTATCTAAACCAGCAAACAACTGATTATACAAACATGCTCCTTGATTTTAAAATGTTTGTGTTCTCTTTTCTTAATTCCTAAAACCTTCCTCTTGTTAATGCTATTATATTTTATAGCAGTCATATGGAAAGATCTAGAATATATTGTCACATCAGTCAACATCTACATAGTTTATTCCAGAACCTGAGTAATTTAAAATCACTGTAACATCAGCAGTCTTTAAAATACACCATATGTCTTGTGTTTGATTTATGTATAGGATAGAAAGTTTGTACATCTGCAGTTGGCAGGCTAACACCAGCTACTATTAATCATTCTCAAAAGCATATAAATATATTTGTTTCTGCCATACGTTAGTTACTTGAATCAGGGCTGACATTTATTCATCTCTCCTGTATGGAGGGGGTATAATGAGAAGGTTTGTTGAAGGAACAAGACAGCTGCTAGGTTAAATGAGAACGTAAATGACCACTTCACTGATTCTTTCTGATGAATCTCATTTCTGTTGTAACTGGTAGTAAGCAGATTGATTAACTCATCAAATCCACACAGTTCACAATTCTGCAGAGCTCCTATCTTGAGGATGAAGCTTTCTGTGCTTTAAAGAATAGCCTTTCCTACTTTGGGGCAGAACTGGCTATGTTTGTAGCATCTATTTTAATTCTTAATCTCCGGAGCTCATTTTTGACATTTGTTCTTGTCAAGATAGAGTACATTTCATTTTTAGCATTTTTAGTCAGTCTCCCTCCCCTCATTCCGGAAATCAAGCATAGGTTGAAATATCATTTGTAAATTTCTGGGGTCAGGCATGGAGTTGCTGGGGGATGTTCATCCAGGTGCCCAGGTAGCTGGGACCATTACAGATTCACTTACAAGTCTCATCTGCATGAATATCTCCCTGCCCATTGGTCCATCTCTCAGGTGTTTAAAGAACAGCGCCTTCTTCCTGTGCCTGCCTCCAGTCTTCCCATTGTGTGTCCTTTCCTCCGCCTCCCTCTGCTGTCCGGTCAGGAGAGTGCTTTTTACTGTTTTATTTTGAACACAGCATTTGCATTCAGCAATCCTGTCACCTGATACCAGTGTGAGTCTAGACACTTCTTTGGGGTGTTTGAAAAATCACACTTAGTAGAAGGTGATTACTAAAGAGTTTTTTTTTTTTAATTAACAAAAGATACAAAATTTATCCCATAAAGGTTTTTCACTTTTTTAAAAAAGGAATTATGTGTAGGTAGCATAACTACCTGTGCCCCTCTGTGTAAAATATTTTGTATATTCAACTAATTCACACATATTAGTGGTGTGACACTTGTTAAGATGTGATTTTGGTTGAGTCAGAATACTCTGTTTCAAGAGAGGATTTGGCAATACTTTATGAAAGTGGAGAACATACGCTTTGTTTTTGAGAGAAAGTATGTACTGAAAAGAAAGCGTTACTGGGGGTGTCAGGAGCTGGCCTCTAATTCAAACTCTGGCCTTAAACTGCTGTATACCCTTGAGCAGGTTACTACTTCTACCTTGACGTGTTCATTTTTTTATTAAAAAAAATGGATGTTTTCAACTGGAGAATCTTTTGAGAAGCCCCTTCTGGCTCTAATTTAAGCAAAGAATGACTTTATTGTTGTATAGAGGAAAGACCGCAAGATTCTGGAGCCAGAGGATGCAAGTTTGAATCCCAGCTCCTTTACTCGCTCTGTGATCTTAGGCAAGTCACTTACCTTCTCTGAGCTTACTTTAGCATCTGAAAAACATAGGAATGATAATGCTTGTCTTGCATGGCATATGATATATGTAGATTAAATAAGGTAGCATTTTTGCCAATTGCTGGCATAGTAGTAATCACCTGATAACTCAGTGGTGTTTTACTGATATTGCCTCATATCAGAAGCAGTTGAGTGGGGATGGTTTTTCATTTAACAATGACAACAAAAAGCTCTATGATGTTTAGGCATCTTTCTTTTTTTGGAAGTTCCACTGGTGATTCTGATGTACAACTAGAGTTGCAAATAATGTTAGGCTCACGCCCCCACAGTGCCTTCTAGTTTTGATTCTATGACATATAACTTGTGGAAAAAGAAGTTTATAAACTAAAAAAATTATTTTCATTTTGGAGCAGTGTTCTTCTTTTAAAGTCTATTTTATCAGCAACAGATTTCTCAGTCTTGCCTAAGGTCCATTTGAGCTCCCACGTTCTCCATTTTTCTGTTTCAGAGGAGAGTAGAAGGGAGAACTTGACACTGGAGATGCTCACTGTGGGGCCCATCTCCCGCTGGCTTTTACTGATCACAGCAGTAATGGAAATGATGTTTTGCTTTCCAGTTTGTCCAGACCATATACTGAATACTTTTGTCAGGTCACTAAGTAATTTTAGGGTCTAATCATAAGTCATGAAATGTTAAAATTCCTGGAGGGCAGGACTGTGTCTAACTTTTACTCTTGTATCGCTGGCACTTCACGGGGAACCTGGCAAGGGGTAAGGTCTCAGTAAATACTACCTGAACAAATTAAACTCGATCCGTAAGTCACAACAGAAAATTAATCATATAGCTGTATAGTCACACTTCATAACTCTAGAAAGGTGACAGTGAGAGTTAAATGGCAAAAAATTCAATATGAAAATGGTGGTGGTGATTGTAATGGTAATGATAATGTCACTACTATCATTTACTGAGTAATGACAGTGTGCCAGGCATGTTACCGTGGCATATGCAATACACATACACACATGCTCACACACATACACGTGTAAATAAAATCTCTCAACACTTCATTGTTATGACTACGTTGGAACTGCTACCAATTTGCAATGTGTAGGATCCTCTGTGAAATGAAGGCAGTGATTTTTTCCCTAGCTTCTATGCTAGGGGAAAAAAGTTTTTGTTTTACGTGTTGAAACCCCACAACTAAATTTGGTTAGTTATAAAGCAAAGGAGAAAATTCTGGTTTGTTTGGGAAAGCATTTATAAGACTTTTAATAAATAAGCACTTCTAAAATGGGCCAGGCATGTTTCTAAACATTTTACGTATCGTAATTCATAAGAGCCCTCTGAGGTAAGTACAGTCTTAGCTCCATTTTAGAGAAGAGGAAGCTGAGACCCAGAGAGTTTCAATGATTTAACCAAAAGCTGGTGAGTGGCAAAGCTAGGATTTGAACCCAGGAATTCTGGCTCTAGATAATGCTTAACTACTCTGCTAAACAGCCTCCTGGCTCATAGGTGAGAAACTGTTTCAGTACCATAACTGTCGAGGAGTATATCTTATGCATAAAGGAATAAATAAAGTATGAAGTCCATGGGCAAATTGATGCCACTTAATTCTCATCAAAATTTATTGATGATATTTAGTTCATTAAATTGCCATTGATCCAAACAGGGAAAAGCAATATCTGATCTCATCATCTGAGCACATCATTAGCATTAGCTCGCATGTGTATGTGTGTGTGTTTTCCTTCTGAAATGCTGCAAACCCATCATAATTAGAGCCACAGTGAGCTGTGCACTGGAGAGTTAAACCCAGGTATCAGGTGCGTCTCTTCTCTTTGTCCTCCGATCTTGGACTAGAGAATGAATTGCAAATTGTACTACTTAAGTGTTTAACTGCCAGAATGTCTCAAATTGAGCTGCAGGGCTTCAGAAAGGGGAATCCAGGTTGTTTGTAGAGTGATATCCTAATAGTGTTGGAGTCCTGTATATTCTCATCTCACAAATATGGTCCCCTCTGCCATCCGTCATGTGGCACCAGGCCTGGCAGTGGCCTCGAAACAGGGCTCAGTGCTTCCTCCGGCTGGAGTGATTTAAAGTCGATCGGATCAAGACACTCCTCATGTCAAAATGGCCTCCTGTCATTCAGCATAAACTCCAAAGTCCTGTGTCAGGGCCCTGGTGCTTGTTTCTCCCTCTGTATTTTTCTTCTCCCATGTAATATAGCCCCAGGACTCCCTCACTCACATCCTTCAGGCCTCTGCCTGGAGGTCCTTTCATCTGAGAAACCTGCTCTGACTGCTCCACACAAGACAAAGTGGCGTCCACCACCATCCCTGTCTGCTCTGTGATCTAACTCATGCTCTTATACTTACTGTGATCCTCCTGAGAGCCAGGACTTGGTCTCAATCACTACTTTATCCCCACTGCCAAAAACAGTGCCTGGCACATTGTAGGTATTCAGAAAATTATGTGTACTGAGTGAAAAAATGAGTTAAAGCTGGGCCCTTTGTTTTCATAAACGCTAATCCTCAAGGGAACTTGATGAGGTGTGAGAGCTATCATGGTAACTGAGGAAACAGGCAGCGGGAGATTGACCACCCCGAAATCACACAGCTAAAAGGTAAAAGAATCTGAATCTGAACCCAGGTCTGTTTGCGAAGCCTGTGCCCTCTGTCACAGGCTGCCCTAAATGACAAGTAAATGCATTGATCAGAGTGTCTATAGGCCAAGATACGGGCACCCCACACCAGTGAATCATGCTGGTCCAAAAGCATGCTCTCCGGCATCTAGTAAAGTAGCTACTGTTTAATGAATTAAAATTAAGTAAAATTTAAAATTCAGGCTGGGTGAGGTGGCTTGCACCTATAATCCCACCCTGCACTTTAGAAGGCTGAGGCAGGGGGATC
Organism: Daubentonia madagascariensis; assembly: GCA_023783475.1. NCBI lineage: Eukaryota > Metazoa > Chordata > Mammalia > Primates > Daubentoniidae > Daubentonia > Daubentonia madagascariensis. Next base: position 39,526,048 of record JAKFHU010001953.1, on the reverse strand, counting down.
ACTTGAAGCCAGGAGTCCGAGGCTGCAATGAGCCATGATTGTGCCACTGTACTCCAGCCTGGGCAACAGAGCTAAACACTATCTCTAAAAAAAGTAAAGTATAATTCAGCTCCTCAGTCCAACTGGCCACCTTTCAAGTGCTCAATAGCCACATGTAGCTAGTAGCTACTGTATTGGAGACTAGATAGAGAACATTTCCATCATCACAGCAAGTGCTGTTGGACAGCACAGTTCTAGCAATTTTAATTATTTTATCCTCAGAAGTAAGATATTGGATATCCTTTATTTGACCCTTTCTCTTATTTTTTGATAACTTCAAATAGAAGAAAATTATGGAATGGAAGGCAACTTCATGGTTAATGAATTTCCTTTTATACAGATAGTAATAAAAATAAGTCCTGTTTATTAAATTCTTTCCATGCATAGGTGCTGCTCTAAGTTCTTTACATGTGTTAACTAGATGTTAAGGGGCTGCCAAAAATTGAGACTCAGAGAATTTATGACTTACAAAGTTTAAGTGCTTGGAGCAACCTCCACTTTCTCAATCCTCGCATGGTCTCATCAAGTTTTCAGAGGGATTACAGGGCTCCTCCTGGCCAGGAAGTATCTTAGCTGTTATACTGGACTGATGTTGTTTAAGGAGCTTAATTTAAATTATTTTATTAAAGTACCTTTAATCCAAAAAGTGGAAGAAACTTTAAAACACAAGAAAAACTCAACTAAGATTCTTGTATATCAAATATGTATAATCTGCCACATGAGGTATCAGCAAGTTACAGCTTGTCAGAATGCTATTTAAAAAGGAAGATGTTGAAGTCTCCTATGTGTATTTATCTGATTTAGTGATTCAGCATCTCAAACTAATTGACCTCACTGCTTGCCTACAGTGCTTAGTTTTTCTAACAATTTTGGAAGTTGAGTCCTCTTGTCAGATCCAACATGCTGCGTGGATCTTCCTAGCTGTTAAAAGTTGTTCAAGTTAAAATTAGCAAACTTCCTAGCACTCCCATGGTGCTCAACAGGATGGCATTCAAATTTGTTATTGAGGGGCCTTCTGGCCTTTATTAGTAATGCAGTTTTGAGTTGCTATTTTGATTTATTTGTCATGGTTTAAAGTTATCAAGGATTTTATTTGAGAATTCTTTATAGAATGATAGGTCACATTTATATTTGAGATGACTTACAGATGAGATAAATATAAAAATGTTTCTATTTTGGTTCTTTCATTATATAACACATAAAAATTACTCCTCACTTTCACATCTTGAGGATCTCTGGTTTCTTTATGGATTTTTGCCTTACAGTTTTTAAACCTAAGCAAGCTTCACTTATTTGTTCTAACATTTGTATGTGATTTCAAACATCATTGGATGATTTGAGTTTTATTCGTGTTACATTCATAATGCAAAGTGGTTGACACACCTAAAACTTTTACTTTTTTTTCCACAAGGCAATGTCTCATTCTCCTTGAGGGTAAACTTAATGCACTGAGTTCCTTGCTTATATGCATTATTTGTTATAAATGTGTGTGTGTGTGAGTTAGGATTCTCATTAAGGAGAGGTAGCAACCCCTCCCCTTGCTAGAAGAGTGGTAGAATTCCATTGGCATGGCTGGCAGGCTGCGGAATTATTATTTTGTGCTTCTGCTTAAGTGCTGAGAGTTGCTTTGTTGTTCCTTTCTGGGGGACAAATTCATTAACTTCATGTGCCAGGCATTGTCTAAGGCACTGGGAATAGGGCAGAATCATCTGGAAATGAAACAAACAGGTTCCCGATTTCACGAAGCTTTTATTCTAGGGGAAGGGGAGAAAGGGCAAAAACAAACAAATGAACAAGAAAATGCCAGCCAGAGGAGAGTGCTCTGAAGCAAATCGAACCAGGTGTAGTGAGCAGGTGAGGCGCACATAGGGGTGAGAGGGGGGCTCCTTAAGATTAGGTGGCGCAATGTGACTACAGGGAAGGGAAGAGTATTCCAGCAAGAAGGGACAGTTAATGCAACGACCCCGAGAAAGAACTGGAAGGGAGACCAGTGTGCCTGGAGAAAGGTGAGCAAAGGGGTGGTTGCCGAGGTCAGAGACTGGAGACCAGGATCCGGAGTTCACATTCCATTGTAGTGTGATGTCCAGTTTTACATGGCACAGGGACAGGCTCTCAGTCATATGTTCAGATAGTCCCTCTGGCGTATATGTGAAGGATATATTTTTGGGGAGCAGGAGTGGAAGGGGAGACCTACTGGGGCTCTTGCAGTGGTTTGTTTGAGCAAAAGTGTCAGCAGGTTGGAGTACAGTGATAACAGTGGCAATCATGGCAGCGGGGGTGGGGACGTGTTAAGGAGAGTCAGTGGGACTCCGTAGGTCAAATATTGAACTTTTTCTTGTGTGATCCAGATGGTGGACATTTTAGGCTTTGTGGGCCATACGGTCTCTGTCCCCACTACTCTACTCTGCCCTTGTAGCAGGTGATATGTAAACAGATGTGTTGGGCGTGTTCCAGGAGAACTTTGTATGGCCCATGGGCTGTAGTTTGCTGACCCCAGCTGAAGGAAAGGAAACAGGAGGAGCCAAAAACGACCCCTGAATTTTTGACCTGGGCAGAATCTTCACTGAGGTTTGAACACTGGGGTAGGAGTGGGTAGGGCTTGAGCTGTGGAGTTTTAGGGTTCCTTCCCACACAGTTAATTGTGAAGTGCCCATTTGACATCCAAGTGAAGCAGAAACACAGGCAGTTGTCTGGGATCTGGGGTTTAGAGGTAGTGAGGTTAGGGCAGGAGAAATGTACATTGATGGGCCATTATTGTATCAATGAGTGTTCTACAAACTATGGGCTGTGACTCGTTAGGCCGTGAAATCAATGGATTGGGCTACAGCCAGTGTTTTTCTCAAAAGTGAAATAGAGGAGAAAATATCAGAATATATCACACTCAGTGAAGGTAAGTACTTCCTTCATGAAACATTTACTGTGTGTGCACACACATGCATCCACATATATATGTGTGAATGTATTATAAAATGTATTTCTCATCGTGGACCATATTCACAAAAGCTCATAAAACACAGATGTGGATGGTATTTAGAGCCATGAGGCTGAGCGGGATTACCCGGGGAGACAGCGGGGAGGAGAGAAGGAGCGTGAGACAGAACCCGAAGGCATGTCACCGTTCAGGGGTCAGACCCAGGAGGAGGCCCCAGTAAAGGTGGAACAGCCAGCACACATAGGAGGAGGAACAGGAAGGCGTGGTGTCACGGAATCCAAGAGAAGACAGTGTCTTGAGGAGATTCTAGCGGCACTGGCAGGTCCAGAGGTGGAGGGCTGTGAGGGTGGAAGGGCTGCCTGCAGCATGGCGACCTTTGAGAGCAGGGCCCCTGAAGTCGGCCTGGAGGGGGCAGGAAGCTGGGGGGGGGGGATTTGGACAAGCTGTTCAAGGTTTGCCATGAAGTGGAGCCGACGAGAGAGTTCAAGCTGGTGGGGGGGATGTGGAGTCAAAGGAGAGAGGGTTTGGTTTGGTTTTTAAGGTGGGGGAGATACCACAGCGTTCTTGAATGTGGGTAGGAGTGACTCGGAAGACAGGAGAAACTGGTGATCAGAGGAGAAAGGAGAATTCATTGCACTCATTGCAGGAGTGAGGTCTTTAAGAAGGGGAAGGAGATAGATAGGACACATGAGAGGGTAAACTATGCAGAAAATGGGACTAGGATTTGATTATTCTTTTTTCCCCTACAAGTAAACTATTGAAATTTCTGTTTATTTCTGTTAGTGGAATCAATTGAGGTTATACTGTAGCTGTTTTTCTTTTCTATTTAATTTCATAGTCCTGATAACAGTTGTTACAACCCTCTTCCCATTTGACCCATTCTGGGTCTTAATCAAGGACTGAAGATATTCTTTGTGCACAGCTCTGGAATAAGGAAAGAGAAACTAGTACTCACAATCTAGTTAGGGAGACAAGACTAACAAGTGAATTTTATCAGCAGGAACGTATAGTCTGAGTCTGTGCTGTACAGTTTGGACAAGAGTTGAATCAGGAAAGACGAGGGGTGACAACGGAATCTGTATGAACTGGAACAGAGTGTCTCAACCTCTGCATTTTTGACATTTGGGACCAGATAATTCTTTGTTGCGGGAGTCTATCCTGTGCATTGTAGGATGTTTAACAGCATTCTTGGTCTCTACCCAGTGGGTACCTGTAGCATACCTGCTCCCTTCCCCCAATTGTGACAACCAAAAATGTCTCTAGACATTGGCAAATGTTCCCTGGGGAACAAAATCACTTTCTGATGGGAACTTCTAGACTAAAGCTACACTTCAAAGTGTGGGAAGGATTTAGAGTTGCAAACTGGTCCATTGGCAATATTTGGCATGATCCACTCATGTATTTTTTAGCAATCTTTTAAAAAATTATCTTAAATTTTGAAAACATTTCTCTGGAGCCAACAATTCCAATTTGCCACAGGCTTGCCATTTCTTGTATATGTTCTTACTCTTGTTCATTACCTGTCTGTGGCCCACAGGCAGCTAAGTATGAGACCCAAAGACAGCATGCGTGAGTTCACTAAGAAAGGTGAGGATATAATACATGAATGTGCAAACCTGTTGTGGATCCATTTCCTAGGAATTTCTTTTCACCATCACCATCTCAAAATTCAAGTAACTGGCTACTTTTCCTTTCTTTTTGGTTTACTTTATGCTTTAAAAAAAAAGAAACCAGTTATCTTCAGACAGTTTTTACCTTAATTTTGGAGTTTATTTTCTATCTTACTTTGGTTCCATATGAAAATTTGGATGGTGTTTCCCATGTGAAAAGCCCCTGCTATGAGGAGTGTTATTATGATAACGGCTGTCTTCTCTTGTATTCGTTTTGCAACCTCACTCTGTTGAGTGTCTCTTTATTGCAAGAGGTATCTTACTACCCTCTGTTGTAATCATTTTTCAGTTCTGAGCATTTTCAGATATTTTCCCACCTTCCTTCATTTCCCTTAAATTAAATCACACATTCCTTACCACCATCTGGAGTTAAGTATGCGCCATGCCACTTGTTGAGTCCGTCTTTGCATTGTCACTTGCAGATTTAAAAACATTCCCCAGCTTGTACCTTGCCTGGTATTTCTTCTGTTTGTATTTCTACTCAAATATTAATCATGTCCCCCATTTATGAATATAATCCCTTTTGGTTCACAGATCTCGTTGGTAGAATCTCAGTGTCTTCAAAAATAGTATTAGTCCTTAAGAGTATTTTATTTACACCGGCAACATGGAAAACGCCTTTTTTGGTTCCAAGTTGTTACCTGGGCTTATTTCAGACTCTTCTTAATAGTGTTCCTTTTTGTGTTTCTAATGTTCTCAACATTTTTGGTTTCTCACCTTGTGCAATAAATGCTATTCATTTATTCATTCAACAAACTTCAGCATTGTACTGACCTGTCATTATAGATGAGTAACATGCAAGTGAACATCTAAAATATGATGTGGTTAATCACATCCTCCCCATCTTCCAATGCTTAAATCTTTTCCTAGAAATCTCATTTGGTATATTACCTTTGCCATGAAAAATTCTAACATACCATTTTTGTGATCTTCATACTTGAGGCAAGATTGTTCCGAAGATCCTTTTGCATGGTATCATAGAGTAACAGTCATAATAGCTGGGAAGCTGCAATGTAAGACTCTGTAATAGAGGGAATTCCTTTATTTCCCTGGCATTGGCTGTCAACTCACCTGATTCAGCAACCTGACTTTTTAATTAGGCTTTTATTTTTTGGCAGTTGGTATATTCAGAGGCCCTGGCATGATGAACCTGTGTAAAAGCTGTGTTTAAAAAAACTTTCTTGTAGTTTCATAAACACTAATCAATTTTTAATAACCACTTGGAGATAGTTGAAATCAGGTCTATGCTGTCTTAGCTATTTTTGTTGTTTCTAAATTAAAAATGGCTTACATTCTCTGCAGTTACTTTTGCCATAGATACCACTTACCGAAGTAGGAGGTGATTGCATTAGAAAAATAACAGCACTGCTCATGAATTAATGGGATTCTGTGTTTATGTCAGTTGTCTGCCCCAAGCAACTTTGACTTAAGACTTTGGCAATCGAAGGAGGAATAGAAGGCTGTTTTTTTTAACCTGCCAGTCCCCTCCCCTTAGCTGTAACAACCAATAATGTCTTCAGACAAGGCCAAGTGTCCCCTGAAGGGCAAAACCAGCTGTGATTGAGAACCACTCCTTTAACCCCTTTGACACCCATTTGTTTTTGCTTATTGGAAATGCTGTGTTGTATTTTTTTTTTTTAGGTGCAAATGAAATTCTTTTCTGGATTATTTTTTGTTGGCTTTGGATAGAAGAAATTTTATTTGCGAATTCCGTTTCTTCTTAGTGTTGCTTCTGCATCTGCGCAGTAATGGAAGCAACAACTCAGCCAGTTGTGACTATCTCCCAGCCGTCCTCCTCTCTGCCCCCAGCTAGCAGCGCAGCCTGTGCCAGGCCTGGTCAGTGTCTCTGAGCCTCCAGATTGTCATCTGAGATATGGGTGGAACGGCACCCTCCTTAGCACTGTCGTCAGCATGGAATGAGACCGTCCTGTTCTGGTGGAGGGCTTGTTGCTTCCAGCCCCTTGCTCTGTCTGATTGGGTAGGGCTGAAGATGAGGGAGGTGGCAGGGAGGCTGGAGCAGTCCTGCTGTTTTTAATATTGTTGACTCAGTTGTCTGGGGGAGGGAAAAGGGAAGGGAAGGCAAAGAGGAGGAAGGGAAAAGGTAGCAGGAGATTGTGTTCCTTTCCGTCTGTTCTTTCAGACATGTTCTTTCAGTCAACAAGGAAATGAGAAAAATTAGGATGGAGTAGTAGGTTTCTCATGAAGTAAGGTTTTTCCAACGTGAACAATTCTCCTTCATACATTATATTCTTCCTCCCTTTTAAAAATTTTTTTTGCTTATGAAAAGATAGTTGGTTGTCATTTGTCTTCTTTTTAATATTCTTAGTTTACAAAATAAGGAATTGGCAACTTAGTGTCAGTTGCTCAATTCTATGTGATGAAAATTCGCTAGTTTGTGAAATGTTAAGTCCAGGCATCACTGCTGTAGGGCAGAGCTCCGCAGGAGGTTGAGGATAGGAGGGCTGACACGCTGAAGTCAAGTGTGAATGGGGCTCTGGAATGCAAACTGCAGGAAGGGCAATGGGATCTCCTGCTTTTCTCTTACCATTGCCCTTACCGTCTCTTCATTTAGGGAGAAGCAGAATTTGGATTCAAGGCCACGGTTAGATTCATCACTCTTATGTAATACATGTATTGGTCAGACCGTTTTATGAAATTGTTCTGTCCTATGGTAAGTTATCAGGGTAACCGAGAGAATGTTAAAAGCAAGAGAAAAATTGGGTGAACTAGACACATTTAATGAGCCAGGGCACCCCAAAATATCCATGGCTGATTTTCTTGTATGTAAAAAGCACTCTCAGAAACTTCATGATGGCTTTTAAAGATTCATCTCGAGTGTGTGTGCTTGCATTAATTTCTCCATCTGCATTGACTTTAAGCCTGATTGGAGCCTCAGTTACCAAGAAAAAGCCCCCCAAAACAGGAAACAGCCAAAATCAGACAGGAGAGAAGCAAAAGAATCTTAGCATTTGTTCTCCGCAGTGCGAAACTTACTTTGCTTACTGGGTCAGCATGTATTTCATTTCCAGTGTACTTACTCTTCCCTGCCATAAATACAACACTCTGTTATACATCTTGTTTCCAGCCTCAAGTTAAATGGCCTCACAGTCCTTGGGTTGTCCCTGCATCTTAAATGTACTTGACCTATTAAAGTTATTTCTAATGGATATTTGTCCTGAGAGGGATAGTGTGTGTGTGTGTGTGTGTGTGTGTGTGTGTGTGTGTGTGTTGGGGAGGGGGATGATGAAACTGATTCCTATACTCTGCCTTTATTGGTACAATGAGCATTGACTCACTGAAATCTGAAATCTAATAGCTGAACAAAGCATAAGCATCTCCTGCTCCTCATAGCTCTGTGGGGCAGCAATTCATTAGAAATTGTCATAGTCAAGGAAACAGCTTTTTTCCCTCTGTAATTCACATAATCACTTAGACCAGTTCAGATATTGTTTCAGCAAGAAGATTTTGAAGACATTTAATACCTCCATGGGAAATGAACGGGGCTGCTTGTCTTATGTCCGTGCTCTTTGGAGAAACCTGACCCCTCAGTAAATAGCTTCTTTAGGTCTGATTTGCAAACACTTTGAATAATGCAGTGCTGCAGGACTCCCGGAAGTCCAGTTGCCTTGCTGCTGTTAACCATGACCTGTGCTTTCTAAGGCTAATATGATTTCTTAAATTTAAGTTACTGGAGTAAAGTTTGACATGGTGCTAGGCATGGCCTCAGTTGCAATTAAGCAGTTCAGTAGTAAAGTTAATTGAAATTGCCAAAGAATATATGCCCTTGCAGAGAAGTGGGAAAATTTCCCTCCTCTTTTGCAAAAGGACATTGGGACAAAACAAGTGATAGTCACACCAATCAGTCTGTTAAAACTGCTCAAGAGATTGACGGAAATCTTACCTGAAGAAAAGGCCTGGAAATACTCTTTTTCATCCATGTGTGTTTGCTTTTTGTGGGGAAAGGTGAGGCATTTAGAGCCTTTTAACCCAGTGTTGTTGTAAACATTGCTTTTATAAGTAAAGATAGGAAGGTATCCTTACCTGAAGCATTATTTAGATCTCAAAGAATCCTTGAGAACACATCCGTGTGCTGGGGCTGGGAGCTTATAGGGCTTGGGGTTTCTTTTTGAGCTTTCATTTGTTCTGAGAGGAGAGGAGAGTTCATCTGTTGTGATGGGAAGTCAGGACACAAGGTGGCACAGTGGAACCTTGTCTCTGTGCTGAGTGAGGCAGCTGTGAGCTGTGAGCAGAGCCTGGCAGCTCACCAATAAATCAAGGGGCAGACCAAGGATCAAGAGCTGTTAAACAGTCACTGCAGCGATGATGGTGATGAAAAGAAAGGCCATGCAGCTTCTCTCCCTTGGTTCATTAGCTCTTCCTGCAGCCCTCAGACCTCTGCACATTCACACGTTCATTCAAAAGGTACAGGTATTTATTGAACTGGGGGACCAGATCCTGTTCTAAGGATAGACTGGCAGGGTAGACCAGTTCCCTGAAATAGAGACAATAAACGATAACAATAAACAATAGGTAAGTAAACACACAAGGTAATTTTAGAGAGTGGTTAGCTCTGTGAACACAGAGGAACTAGGCTGCATGAATAAAGTGTGTCCAGAAAGGGTCATCCAGATGTGCTGATGGCCTGGGTCCCTGGACAGCTTCTTGGAGGAGGGTCCTGGGTGACAAAAAGAAGCCACCCACATATATATCTGCAGGCATAGTGTGCCAGGTAGAGGGAGCGGCTAGCAAAAGTGCCTGGAGGATTGCAAGGAAGTAGTCCAGAGGTGGAGACTGCTAGCCTGGCTGAAATGCCCGCACAAGAGGAAGAGTAGTAGGAAATAAAGTAAGAGAGTCAGGCAAGCTCAGATGAAGGAGGGCTTGGTGGGACATTGAAAACAGAGTTTGTATTGCATTGAATCTGTGCTGGGAAGCCATAGGGACATGTAGCCAGGATACCATCTAATCTGATTTATGCTGTAAAAAGTTGTCTTTGGCCTCTGTGTGGATAGCAGATTATAGGGGATAAACAATAAAGCAAAGAGACCAGTTTTGGGGCTCTTGTGGTCATCTAGGCAAGAAAAGGCATTAGCAGTGGAGATGGACTTGGATGGATTCGGGGAAGGTTTTGGGGTTTTGGAGACATATGGTGAGAGAGATAAACCTCAGGAAGGGCCTTGGGTTTCAGGGGTTTAGTGTCCTGCAAGGAAGGATAAAAATCAGGATATTGTCCTGGATCTCTATCTTGGTCCTGTGTCTAACCTACATTGCTATAAATAAGCAGTCAGGCTAAGAATCAACCTAAAGTCAGAAATGTAGAAGAAGAGAGTCCCGGCATGTATTTTTTTAACCTAGAAGCTTCTCGGCACCAATTACAGTGATAGGTTTCCCTTCGGGGCCAGTGACCTTAAAATAAGGGCCCACAGAGCATCCTGTTTTTCCAACCCAAAAAAGAAATCCTTGTCAGGTTTTTCTTTCAGTAAGCTATTTTCAGCTATTGTTTCATAACCGCCACCCCATACATCCTATGCAGTTAAAAGGCAAACTTCAAATTTGGAGGAACTGCCATGGAGCTTCCAGGCCACTATAGTCTCACCTATCCCAGGGAAACCTCTATGAATGAACTGTTGATCAGAGGAATGGGTAACAGAACCAACCCTTAAGCATCTGCACAAAAAAGCAATTCAGATTTGAAATATAGGTAGGAGAAACATCAAGCTGTCAGTCTGCACTTAAGGAGTCTTCCTCAGAGGTAGAAACATTTTTAGACCCTAAATACCATAATTACAAATATTTTTAACCTATATAGAGTTAGAGAGCTTTCCTAGAACATATGAGACACTGGCTTAATTCTACCCTTAAAAAAATCTTGGTAGGAATATTCCCTGGAGAAGAAAGATTGGCCTCATGGTAGGTCTTGATGAATCAGTGGTCTTCTTAAGTTGATGGTTCTTTTTCTTTCCCCTCTGGGTGGAAGATGCCATAATTCAGTCTACTTCTGACTCTCTGTATCTTTTCCCTAATCCCCGTTTAAAAAAAAATCCTTTTATCAGGTGGCATCAGAAAACATTTGCTAGCTGGAAAAAGCTCCTACCCACTTTTGAAACTGTATTTGATAAGGCCTGGTGGCCAGCCAACCTGTTAGTTGTGTAGCTTTAAAGACTTGCTTCATTGCCCCAAGTCAGAGACTGATCTTGTTATATTTTTAGCTTGTATAGCCTTGAATGGTCAATGATTTAGGTACTGTGACTTGGAGTAGAATATCAGGAACATGTTAAGAAATTGATTGCCTGTGCATGCGCTCCATGCCATCTGTAGAGAAGAAACTGTCTTCCTAAATTCATTTCATAATTATGCACGCAACATACCTTGACCCATTGGCCTATCAGTTGTCGATGGTAGGTCCGTATACTACATGAAGCTGTATGAAAAATTTTCTGTGAATGCATTTTGTATGTACAAACAACTGTAGTTTTAATCCCTTCATAGCGGGCTATGATTCAAAATAGTTTGAGCACCTTTGAATGAGACTGTACAGGTTAGTATTTAGAAGCACAGACTTGGCAACAGACCAAGTCTCCTCAGCTATTCACCCAACCATGTGACCGTGGCCACATTATTTAACCATCCGTGTCTCAGTTTTTTCATCTGCAAAATAGAGGTGATATTACTACTTAACTCAGAGAGCAGTTATCAAAGAATAAATGTGTGTCAAAGCCAGGTTCTCAATATTTGTTAGTTATTTTTGCACCCAGCCCTTGCTTGTGAAGACCCATTTTTATTTAGAAATGAGAAGAGAAGCCAAGCTTTCAAGCCTTCAAGGTATACTTCACATGTTTTTCAGAGTAACAACAATAGGACCATGCCATTTCAATGACACCTTTTCTGAAGTGACCATTTATTTCTCAGGAATTGCATGGAGACAAATCATCCATCTTACCTAGATCTTTGAGCAGCCCAAGGTGTTAATGACTTTGGGTCTCTCCTCACCTGTGCAAGTTCAAGGCTTCTGACTTTGAGGTGAAAGGCTCTGTAAACCACCAGCAATCACCAACTTTTGCAAGCCATTTATTTCTCCTAGGGACATGTTTATTAGGCTATGTGTACTGTGTAATTGAAGCAGACTTCTCCATGGCTATAAAACCAGTACAACTGTATTCTTAATCTTCTTCATGAAATGCCAGCTGACACAGCATTGGGAACTACTTATTCCAGACATCGAAGTCCAACCATCTCTCTAAATTATGATGGCCACAATATTTCATAGTGACCATTTTGAAGTCCCCAAAGGAAAGAATGTCTTCATCTTTTTGGACACATTGGGTCTGATGTTCCTGTTCTTGGCAGCTAGTGTCATATTTGCATTGAAAAATTATACTGCTGGGCTGATGATGGCATTTGGCCAGAGGAAGGAGAAAAAAATCAAACATGTCCAAACAAGGATCATTTTTTCATTTTGTTTTATGGATTCAATTTTATGATATATCATGTTTGTAAAGTCCTTCAGTGAAAATGTACTCTGGTTTAAGCTTGGCCTTGAGTTTATGCTGGCACACTGATTTAGCTTAAAAAAAAAAAAACTTAAAAGTCATCATCATTATTTAATCAAGCATCAATCACAGAATGTTGTTCCCACCCCGTGACTATTTAATTATTTATGCTGGCCACCGGCCGTCCTTCAATGTTCAGCTGTCCCCTTCTTCATATTGGATTAGATTCCTTTTCTCTGTACTCCTAGGAGCGATAGTGCTTCCTTCTATCATGGCACTTAGCACTCACTTTGCTTCTTTCTCTTTTAAAACAGATTATGAACTCCTCCAGTGAAGGGGTCACATCTGATTTACCTTTATCTCTTTAGTAATGCTGTGCTGGGCATATGGCAGAGCTCAGTAAGTCTTGTTTCTTCTCATAATTCAGGTCTTAGCTCAAGTGCTGTCTCTTCAAGAAAGACTTGCCTGATCACCCAGTATAAAGTAGCTGTGCATCCCAGGCATGTTCCATTATCCTGCTTCATTTTTATCCCAGAAGTTATCACTCTCTGCAATTACTTGTGAAGTTGTTTATTCTCTGTTTCCCCACAGAATGTGAGCACTGTGAAAGCAGGACCTTGTAGGTTCTGCTCATTGCTTAATTTCATGCCAACTCCTGGCACATAATGGGCCTCAGCACAGTTTGGTTAAATGAGTGAGTGCATTTTCCTTATTTTCCTTCCAGCCCTCAGTGGAAAAAGTTAGGGCTGACTGTACCTTCCTTTTCCTGTTTTCTGGAGTGTTCTTAGCATTTTATTGGTAAGGAGAGGGCAGTTTAAATTTATTTCAATGGCTTATATATTCTGTATTAAACAAAACAAAAAACTAGTTGACAGGAAATGATGCAGATGGCTTTTTTTTAGAAAGGTTGGTGGCTGTTGATGTTCATGGTTTAGAGCCGCTGGTTTGCAGTCAAATAACCATCAATTCGAATTAGCTGGGGCGGGCACAGATTGTTCTCACTTGTCTTGCCTGTGCCCTTCCATGTCTGTGTCTTAATGATCTGCTGTTTTGACCCATCATCATACTGTCCCCCCACAAATAAAAGTATTACATAGGAAGCATATTTTTTTTTCATGGAGCAGCATTTTTGCTGATAATTATTAGTGTTCTGGAGTGTGAAACTTTTTCCTTTTCTCCTCGAGTCTTCTCATTGTCCCCTCTATTTTTGCAGATACAGTATTTTGTATATGCTGCCCTTATTGAAGGTAAAAACTTAGCTAACGTGCATATCACCCTGGGAATTGCTTCTAACACCATAGCCATGTGCTTGGACAAGGACAATAATGATGGGCTTCTCAGAGTCACTGGTCAAGGTTTCAGAGACTCCCTGAAATTTTATACAAAATCATGTGCTTCTGTGCAGCTTTGCTTGAGAGAGGCTGTAACAGCTTTTTATCACATTTTCAATCAAGGCCATGACCCAGTACTTCAGTAGCATAGACACTCGAGTAGGAATGGCAGTCATTGAGCCAAGAGAGAGCTAGAACAAACTCCAGTTGTTTTTTAATCTAGCACTGCACTAAGGCCAATAAGTATGTGCCGTTGTCCAAGCACACAAAATATTTGCTGCAGTGTTTAATAATGCTTTGCTGTTTATGATTGTAGCTGCATTATATGAAAAATCTAGAAAACTTTGAAAATGCTTAAGAATGTAAATCACTCCTTAATCCTAATGTTCAGAAACAATATTTTAATACATTTCCTTTAGTCTTTGGATGTATGATGTACATATGTGAATATATATGTATATCTACCTTTTAACAGAATTTATATATTCTATGTATAGAATATACATAGAATATATATGTATAGGTTTTACTCTGCTTTTTATGTCTTATATTGTTACTGTTGTCCCCAGTCACTAAATATTCTTCACTGTGCTCATTTTTAATCATTTCATAATTTTTTATCTTATTGATACAACAACAACAGTCTGTTTGCTCAGTCCTCTGTTCTTGGAAGTTCAGATTTTTTTTCCTTTTTTTAATTTAAATAATGCTGCATTGGACATCTTTTTATATGAATCTTTGCAAGACAGTCTGATTATTTCCTTAGTACAAACTCCTAATGATGAGTAAAGTTAGCTGTAATTTTAGGGTTCCACAGTTTAGGATTATGCATTGGTAGGTTTTGGAATAACAGAGAAGGCTAGTGGGGTCTGAGAGGGGAATGTGCCCAGGAATACTCTTATCCTCTTTGGTATCTAAGACTAGCCCCTGACCAAGATTTCACAGTCTTTTCCTTTCATTGGCTTCCGGTGGTCTCTATGAGCTCTCTCTCTCTTTCTCTCTCTCTTTCTTGATGATACATAGTTCCCTGCTCCTTGCACATTGCATTACCTGATTCAGCCCTAGTAAAGTTTTTAGTGCAACATTTTGCCTTGCAAAACTCTAAAGAATCACGTGTTCAATGATGTGTGGATTAGTGATACAGCATTTGTTGGAATGCTTAGGAGGAAACCAAAATGTTTCCATTAAAGTGCTCACATTTAGAGACCAAGTACAAAGGGAAATGAATATCACACTGAAAGTAATTTAAATCAGTGACATAGTGCATTTTTATTATTTGTAGATCCACTTTGTATGTGACAGTGACTTTAGGATTCATCCTTTCAAAGCCCTTTGAATGATTTTTCTTCACTCTTTCAGTTAGTGAGGTGGGTTGGCGTTCTCCCTTCTTTCAACCCCAGAGGAAATTAGGTCCAGGGAAGTCTACTCCTTTTCCCAGCAACTCAGGTTTTGTTAATCTCAGTGCGGAATCACAGTGCTTAGCTTCTGTGTAGTTTCCTTGATAGCCCAGCTCAGCTCTCCTATTTCTTCCCTATTTCCATTTAGTCCATAGGACAAGCACAAGTGTTAATCTAAAGAGAATACTTTTTAAAAAACTATATGCATTCATTTTGGAGAAAACTAAGCAACTCTTGGTGGATGTAGAGGTCAGTCATGGCTCTAGACATTTAAAAGTGCAATAAAATGTTCTGAAATTTGCTGCATTTATCTTATTTTAAAAGGCAGTATAGACTTCTGTTTATTGTGGTATCTGTGTATATGTATATGAGTGTTTATAAATAAAGCTTTTCTTGTAGAGATGCTAAAACAGGTAATAAAGCTGCCCATGATCTCATGAGCCAAAGAAAATCCTGTTTTGGTGTATATAACCTTCTATTCTTTGTTTCCAAATGTGTATGTATTCTGTTATATCTTTACTTTTTTCATCTAAATTATTTGTGTACAACCGTTATAAAATCTCACCAAGTATATAACATTCTGCCATTTAGTTATAGTTGATAGCCTTGATATTTAAAGGAAGACAGATTTCTCCTCCTCACATTAATTAGTCAGGTCCTAGTCACTAGCAGAGAATTTACCATTTGTTTGTTCCAAAGGGGCAACTTTAGAAATTTAGGTCCCAAGCTTTTCTCACTTCTGTAGGTCACACTTAGACCACACTTCGAACATACGCTTCACCGTAAAAGTTTTCTGGGATCCTTTAGAAGTAACATTTGCTGCCTTCCAGGCCCTGTGAGCAGATGGTGCCATCCATGAACTCTTGCTTCTTCTTCTGCCTCTTCTGAAAGCTGCCCTTCCTTACCTTGAATGGACCAGATGAGCCCATTAAGACTGGTGCCATTTCTACCCATATGTCTCACATGTAATATATGTGACATGACTGATAGAATATAAACTTCCTGCTGCCACAGGGTACACAAAGTGTCACTTGCCTAAGGAGAATCACTGATGTGACTTGAAGTGTGGGATAATGCTGCTTCCCGTAGCCCAGCCAGTAGGGGGATACCTGCAGTTAACTAGCTAGACAAGAACTATATCCTGTGATTTTCTAGGTCTTGGAAAACTCGCCATTTCAAGCAGTGACCTTTTGAGTGTTTTCGGTTAGGTCTCCCAGCTGTTTTCAATCCACCTGGTTTTGGCTAAAATAAATTATAAATTGTAATAAGGTTTGTTCCAGCATTCATATTTATTAGATTTTAAGATTTAATGACCATATGGGCCTAAAACAAATCTTTGATTTCTTTTTTTTTTAAAGCAATCAAGTGGAATCTCTTGATTTTGACTATTTAAATATTAATTTGTGATCTTAACCCACTGTTGGCTCCTGTGAAAGGTGTGGCTTTTTAAAATGAAGGTTTTCAGCAACTAGCTAACAAAGAGGAACAAATGCCTCTTTAAATTAAAAAATGATTTTCTTATTTGTTGTAGTATATAGCTTGTTGTGTCAATTGAGCTGGGATCTTTTGGAATGTTCCATGGACTATTTCCTTAGAGGAAACAGACCTTAACTGGTTACCCCTACATCCTTTAGACTTGTTGATTTTATGTAGTTAACAATGGAAGGGCCATTAATTAATGTTTATTTTTAAATTAACATTTTATTGCCTCAGTAAGATGTAAATATGGGGTTCTTGAAAAAGAATTCTAAATAAGGCTAAAGTATCCTTAAATGAGTCCCTGTGATCCCTGCCCTTCCTTGCCCCACCAGAAATATCCGTTATCAGTTTGGTGGGGACATTCATGGAAGGCAAAAGCCATGCGTGTGTTCGAGTGTGTTTAACACCTGTCTCCTGCTGTACTTGGCATTCTGCAGTGTGCTGTTTTCACTCTACACTATGTTTTGGAGACCGTCCATGTTGTTACCCATAGAGACAGCGCATTCCTTTTAACCTCTGCAGACTGCTTTATAGGTTGGCTATCCCACAGTTTTTTAGAACTTCCAGTTGTTTCCAGTTTTCCTTTATACTGCAGTGTTGCAATGAACATCCTTGTGAATGCACCTTTGAACATGTGTGCAAGTGTTTCTTTATGATAGAGAGTGAAAAATGCCCTTTATTTTGCATATGAAGATCTTAAGAAACAGAGAATTTAAGATTGGCCAGAGTCTTATAAATGATTAGCAGAGTGTGGATTAAAACCATTTTCCCTGACTCTACCTACCTAGTTGGGGATTCTTTACAAGTTGTCATAGAAGGTCATTGGGATCCTGGGCAGAGTCAAGTGCAGTATAAGATAACTATGGTGAAACCTTGCTTATTCCAGTTAACTAAGAAGGTCAGTCTGAATTAGGAGAAAATATGAATTTAAAGATGTCACATTATATAATTTTTAAGTTTATGCACTGACCCACACTAATATAACCTGGTAAAATTCCTTAAGGGAATCGTATTAATGAACCAAGAAAAAGCACTTAATAATTATTTTTAAGAATAAAGACATATCGAAATTGTTTAACCAGTTTTTCTTATCTATAGGTAAAATATTTCTCTTACAATCTTTTTTATATTTTAACATGCTTAGCAAATGATTTTTCCCTAGTTAGAGCAAGATTACCATAATCACTTCCTTTTTGAATGATATAAATCAGCCAAGGAGGGTGAAAGAGGTGGACTTTCACCTTGAGTAACTACTCTGTGTCAGGTATGAGGCTTTTAAACATTTTCTCTTATTTCATTATCTTAACAATCTTGTGAAGTGAGTCATCATATTTCCACTTCCTAAATGGATAAACTGAGACAGAGGGCTCTAAAGCACCTTGCTTATCTGGGTTTGCCTGACCTGAAAGAGTAATACTCTTTTATATTATAGTTTCCTTAAATAATGGTCCTCAGACCCCCTGCATCAGAATCTCCTGGAATATTTGTTAATACTGCAGATTCCTGGGCCCCTGAGGGCAGGGCCTGGGATTTGGCATTTTTAACAAGCTGCCAAGTGTTCCTTAGGGACTCTGAAGTTGGAGAGCCACTCTGCCAGATGGTGGTGACCTCATTTTGGTGATGTGAGGAGCCTTGCCAGAGAGTTTACCCCCCTCCCCCAGGCCTCTTAGGGCAAGTGACTCTCATTGTGCCTCACCTGTAGTGAGCACATTAGCCATGCTCACCTGGGTGGCTTCCTCCTCACTCACCCACTTCCCTCGCCTCCTGTTATCCTCGCTGAACCTAGCATGGCTCATGGTTTGACAGGTCACTTCTAAAAAGTTGAAATCATCACGCTATATAGGAATCACTTTCTAAAGCAGGTTGAAATCTCCAGTACAAAATCACCAGATTCCAAGCATATCTTTTGCACTTTATACAGATGGAATCTGCATTTTGCTTTCTAACCCCTACTTAAACAAAAAAATAAAAAGAGACAGCAGCTTGCAGAAATGATTACTTTTGGAACACCAATATGTGCTTTATTTTCCTTTCTCGCCTCCCTTTCCCACACTCCCCTGGTGGCAGATTTCCCATAAGTCTGCCCCTAATTGCTGCTGCCTTTCCTAGAAGTGAAGCGATCAGTCCCTCCCAGCTCCAGCCCTCCCACAGAGGACAGGGTTTTGGAAGAGCCGGCTAGATTCAGTGACCACCTTTGCCTTATCTTTCTCCATTATTATCTTTTTCCTGAGCTCTGTGAAATTTTTCTATTCCACTCCCAAACGACATGCTTTCTCTAGCCCAAGCTCTAGTCCTTTCCAACAAGCCGAATAGGAGGTTGCTTGGATGACCGGCAGGCATCGAGCCAGGCGTGAACTGATCCAGAGGGGGATCCTAGACCAACTTGGATCTGTGTTCACACATTATCGTTCTGCGCTGGCAAAAGAGCATCCGTCTTTGTTTTGGTATTGAGCTCGTCCAAATAAAGAAGGCATTTCCTTTCCTGAAAGGCAGAGGGGAAAAAAAAAAGAAAAGACAAAAAAATTAATTTTAACCATGTACTCCTTTGAAACTAAATATATACCCCTTCCTCTGTCCTGATTGGTCGGTTTCAATTGACAAGTGGATCCTGCGGAAAGGAAATATCCTGGACTTAATTGTAAGTTAAGTCTCTCTTAATCCAGAAGAGCATTTGAGATTCTGTCCAAGTGTTCAATTTCCCAGGCCGCTGAGGTCTGTGAATTTCTTTTCCCAGCCTCCAGGCTGCTGCAGTACAAGTCAGCATAGCTAATGCAGATAGATCTCCCGCCTCTCGCTCTCCTCCTCCCTGTGCTTTGATTCGATATGAACAGCCTGGTAACTCCGATGCTGGGGAGAAATCTGACATAACTCTGCAGATGGCTAGGTTGCCATGGAACACCTGGGGATTGTTCTTTAAAGAAAAGGTAACATTTATATGCTAATGATTTCTTCCCCCCTCCCCTCCTTGTTGCATTTTTTCCAGGGCTGCCAGTTCCCAAGAAGAGCCCAAAGTCGGTAAGGACTTGTCAGTTACTTGGTGCTAGTTGGGGTTGGGGTTGGGGTTGGGGGCTGGGGGTGGGAGGGTATGCTGTCTGGCTTCACTTCACTAAATGTGTTTTAGAGTGGATGGGGGGAGACAGGAGCCAGGGCTCATTTTCTTAAGTTCTGGGGATCTGTTTAGTATAGAAGGTATTTGGGCTTGTCTTTAACTGTGTAGTGATTTGTGGGCAGGCTGCAGGATCCAGGATAAAGAATGCATGTTTGGAATCTTCTCTATACAAATGCATCACAACTGTCCTTCAAATGGATGAGTTTCTTAGCTGTTTTAACTTGATAAAAATGCTATTGTTTCCTTTGGAAGGAGGAAAAAAAAAAAAGCTCCACCTGCTCCGTGAGTAGCATTGCTCTCAACTGGTGCTCCCAGCCGTTCACATGGCTACCCATTCTCTCCCTCAGCTTTCTTATGCATTGGAGGATGAATTATTTACAAACTAAAAAGCCTGTAGATTTAAGGAAGAATTGCTCTGCCCTGCCTGTATATATGACCATGCCCAGATGGAACAATGTTCATTGCCCCAGCACTGAGAATAAGATATTTCCTTGCTGTGGAAATGTCCTTTGTTGTTTTGCTAGCTTTAGCAGCATTATGCTGCAGGTATAGGATTCTTTTAAAAAAAAAAATCAATGTTTTGTTGTCCTTTCTAATCTGGTTTCCCTGAAGATGCATTACCTATTTGACGTGTTAGCTAATAGCTTAGAGGCTATATGTTTTGCTTGGTGGTATGGGTTTTTGCTCCCGGGGCACTAATGACAAATTAACAAAATCTGGAACCCCAGTGCCTGTGAAATTGATCTGGGTGGAAGGGGCTTCCCAATTCATTAACATTAGGATGAAGAGGGATGCTTCCATGTGGCTTAGAAGATTGGGGGAGGGAAAATTTACAGTTTTCTGCCATCCGGGAAAGGAGAATCTGTAAAACTTTGCAGCTTATAGTGCTGCAGCTGAGTTCTTTCCACCTGTCTCCAAGCCTGGCAGCACGAGGCAGAAGTTTATTAAGGAGATGAGAGAGTGAGCTTCCTGCATTCTTAAACCCCAGTCCTAAGTTCTCCAAAGAGAAAAACCTGCAGTAATTGATGTGATTCTGATGGCATAGCGCCGTGGCAATTGGAGCACTGACTACAGGGCTGCTTCCCTTGTCAGTTTGTATTAATGTCTAGGCAGAAAAATGCTGGTTGGTGCCCACATCAGAACCACAGGGATGCCAAAGTGTGTGCATGTGCGCATGTGTGTCTCCCTATCCTTGGGTCATAGTAACCCATTCAGCCTTCAGAAAAATGGAAGCAGATCTGGAAGATGTGTGTCATAAGCTTGAGTTAGCATAGGCCACCCGTTTTGCTCCTCCACCTCAGCCGTACTGTGTTGATACATGGACTTATTTTATACACCCCATATGGAGTGGAGTTCTGACAAGGAGCATGCTGGGGGAGACATAGCAGTTTCGCACAGGTAGCATGACATCAGGTAGCAAGGCATGCTTTTCTGCTTTGCATCCCATTTAAACTTAGTGTGCAAAAGGATTTTTGCAATTCATTTGCATTTCCTCTTCCCCAAAGTGTTTTGGAATTACCTGGTGCCCTCAGAGGGTATCAAACAAGTATCGAACCAGCATTCACCAAGTCAGTTAAGAGAATTCCCTATGACAGTTAATTTTTGTAGAAGCCATGTCATTAGCAAGCAGCAAGCCAATTACTCGGGCTGCGTTCCTAAGAAAAAAGCTCTCAACTGCTTTGCCCACAGTCTGCTGGCTGTTAATTACCATAAACTGAGACTGTAGTATGTTGCTGGGTTAGAAAAGAATACGCCCCCCAGCTTGGGGCTTGTCCTTACCTGATTTCTATGCCAGGACAGGGATGATGGTTTTCACAGTATGGCTGGCACACTCTGGCAGCTGCTGTACAGAATTTGGAGGCTCTCTGCCAAGGTCTGCTGTTGGCAGTAAAGCGTTGCTCACATCTGTGATCAGTGAGAGCTCTGTACAGGTGGGTTGAAAGCTGTTTCGCTTTCCCAGTTTGAATTTTGATGATGTCCTGCCAGAGAGACAGATGATTATGAGGTGTTTTTTTTGGTGGGGTCGGAGAGAATCCATGGGGAAGCTGGATGTCCTGGTACTAAAAAGCCATTCGGGTAATGACATATAGGGTCAGTTGTGCAGGATGCATAATTCACAGCACACTGATTGGGCCTAAGTGTGATTCACTTAGATTTAGCAACAGCTCTCTGCAAACCAGGACCATGTTTTTTTGGTGGTTGTTTTTTTTCTTAGAAGCTCTTGACATTGTTGGCGTCCCATATGACCAACAGCTTCCTTTTGTCTTCGTACCTTTTTTTATTTTTAAGGCTTTCAATAATTAAGTATTTGGGTTTTTGTTAGAACAGAAGGACTTATCTTTTTTTAATCTTGTTCCCCCTCCTGGATAGTCCCTATAGTTTACCCTTAATAAGCAGTTTCACCTACTAGATTTAGTTTAAATGTTGAATTTGTGGTTTATATACTCACTGGGGACAATGGCAGTATATTAATAAAATTTTATTAATTTACTATCTGGATTTCCATTACATCAGGGATTTTTTTGCCAAATAACAGAGACAAAAATAAGACCTATTTGCTGTCAGGTTCCAGACCTCTCTGGGAAACTGACTCAGTGGCCCAACTTTATCATCCTGACTGAAAAGTTATTTAACTGGGACTCTCAGTCTAAATCACACACAAGGATCTTGTGTAGGAGAATTTAAAAGTCTAAATATCACACCAAACCCTGAATGTTAAGTCATCATCCACCTGTGTTTTCCTCCTAATTCATTTCCCAAATATTCCTTCCCTTTCTCCCTCTCTTCATCTGTCCATCCGTCCATACATTCATCCACTTACTCAGCAAACCAGTATTGAGAGCCTATTAAGTGTCAGGTTTGGTATGAGGCACTGGAACTACTAGAACAAATAACATGGTTATGGCGCCTCTCTTCTTGCAGCTTGCAAACAAATGGTTTATTGATTGCTCCTTTCAATAAAAAGGATTCATTGTCACAAATTACCAAACATTTTAATGTATTCTTTCCATCAGTAAGTATTTATTGAGATCCTTCTATGTGCCAGACCCAGTGCCAGTGTTCAACAGGAGCTAAGAAGACATTCTTGCCCTGGTGGAACTGGGGAGAGAGAAACAATAACCCCATCAACAGGCAGATCTGTATAGACCCTCACCTCCTGGGGATTAAAATCTGATGAGGATTTGCTTTCAAAAGTTAATAAAGTAGAAATATAATACAGAACCAAGTACACACATAATGAAAATCATACAGGTTGTTGTATACAAGTCCTCATGCAATGCCAAGACCCAAGATTGGGTTAAATGCTATGTCATTGGGCTGTGGAATTCTTTGGAGTTCCCCAGCAGCCTAGGCAACACAGGAAACCACATTATATGCTTAGCTATTATTGTTAGATGAAAGAAAGTATATGATATTCACTAATGAGATAAAATTTTCCTAGTTACTAAAAAATTCTTACCCAAAGTTTTCATGTAGGGAACACTGGATGGTGGGCAAGGCAGTCTCTTCAACAACCTCTTTATAGCAAACGTAGCAAGCTGCAAGGTAGCAATAGTGACAGGTTTTTGTTCCACCATCCCCTATCCCTTTCCCCTGCAAGGGATGCGAAAGGAAATTGCTGCAAACTAGTCATTAGGAGATACGAGGGATAGACTCCTCTTAAGTAATGTGTACATTGAATGACTCCAGCCTGAAGCACTCAGTTTTAGGTACACTGCCTCTTTCTTAGACTCTCCCAGTTGTCTTGGCTCCTGTCTTCTTAAATTTCCTTGATGCCATTTGTCTGACAACCAGTATGAAAATCAATCCCATCAAAGCTTCTACAGGCTACAAGAAGCAGCAGTGAGAATAGTAGATGAAGGAGGGATAGAGTCACTTAAGTATGTCCCTTGCCTCATGCCTCCCATGACAACTCAAGTTTTCTGCCTTTTGGAGCTCTGGGAGATAGACTCTGCCATTGTATTAGATTCCTTAAACGTTCAGTGTGAACCAGAATTTATTTTCATATCCAGTCAATGTTTTCCTTTTCTTCTCCATTAACTCCTCTTGTCCACCTTTTTGAAAGAAATCGTTTGACTTAGACCCATACATGATAAAAGAAGCAGACAAAAAGAAGGACCATCTTCTGCTTTGGCTTGGATTTGAGACTGTGATTTTCACACAACCTTTAATGACATTGGCCTAATACCTCATCAGCACTTGGAGTTTTTCCTCTTGTCCATGTAAATCGCTGCAGTAGCCTTCGGTCTTGGCGGATAAGTGAACTGTAAATAATTTTGCTTTAAAAAGGATCGATTTGTCATTTTTAAGCCACATGAATTCTTTTCATCATTTAAGCTCCTAAGTGCTATCTGTATTCATTTGCTCTTCCGAGCAAATATTTTCAGTTCACTTTATAAGTACTTCCATTTCAAAATCATTCTGTGAAATACTGGTGAGTTGATTTTTCCCCCCATTTCCATTTATAAAACCCGTTGCATCTTCCCAATTCCCCTGGCCTGACAGTGGTAAGGAAATCGTTCATTTCAGGAGGGCTAGTAGAGTTTATTTCAAAAGGTCTTGTGATATAGGTTCATGGCCAATGTGTGGCCAAGGACATTTATGGAGTTTTTAAAATTGAGCCCATTTTCTTCTTCCTAGTTGGCTGTGATTTGAAACTCAAATAAAATTCTTCCTTCAAAATATCAGCATAGTGACAACAGTTAGCATTGGAAATCTCCATCTCAGTATATGGCAGCCCCTCCCAGCCAGTTACTCAAGCTGGAGACTTGAGGGGTAGAAAGCCTTGTCTCCGTCTCCTCCTCCTCCTCCTCCTCCTCCACATTCAATCTGTCAGCAATGCCTCTTGCATTTGGCAGCACAGGGTCTTTTGATCTCACTTGTTCCTCTCATGGTCACTATGGCTACCCTGTTGTAAAGCACCTCAGGTCCTTCACGTGGACTGCAGCCATACCCTCCTGGCTGGCTTCTCCACTTTTACTCCTCTTCCTCACCAATCCATTTATCACCCATTAGCCAAAACAAACTTTCTGAAAATATGTTGGCTCTTGGCACACCCCTGCACTTTAAATTGATTAATGGATTCCCCCTCTTGAACTAAGAATAAAACCTAGAGTCCTTATGGTAGCCCACAAGGCCTTCAAGTTCATCTCAAGGCCACCCCACTCCCTTGCAGCACCACGCTAACCTTTCTGTTCTTCACACAGTCTAAGCTCATTTTTGCCCTGGGGACTTAGCACATCCTCTTTCCGTTAATGGGATGTTCTTCCCGAGTCCTCTCTTCACCACCTGTCTAAAGGACATTACAGTATGTTGTTATCAATATGTTATGCATATTTGATTAATATCATCCACACAAACACATGCTTAGATGCACACTCAGGTGTAAGTTCCAAGAGTTAAGGTACCATCTCTTATTTACATGTCGTATCCCTCAGTTTCTGGCACACAGCTGGTTATCAATATGTATTTATTGGTGAATGGTGAATGAATGTATTGCAAGCAGTCACTCAGGAGGGCCTGCTCTGCATGTTCTGTATTGGTGTTCTGGGTGCTCCCGTCCATCCTTGTTCTTAGTATGTGTAGGGCTCCTGTAACAGACTTGAAAGTGTACCATTAACTACAGCTACTTGTCTTTGGGCTAGTTTCTCCCTTCAAAAAATGAAGTAAAAGACAATCACATTAGATATAAATCTGAGTCCGTGTTATAACTAGTTCAGAAGTAAATTTATTCTCATGCCCAAGTCTTCTGGGAGATAATCCAGACTGCTGAAAGGGCATACAAGTTGACTTTAATTTGGGAGATGTATAAACACAGCTTTTCTCCTGAACACTGCGGGGCTCTAACCAGATAAAGGACAACATAATGGCTAATTAGCATGCTCACAGAAAATAAAAAGGCATATTTTGAACTCTTCTCTCCTCCACCCCCCCACACACAAATAGAGCATAGCTTCAAAAAACCCAGAGTGCTAACAAGACATTAAATACAGAATGCATCTTCAAATTAAGGCATTTTCTTCACTGAACTTGAGAAGGAACATAGAGTGAGGTTAAGTCTTATTGGGGGAAAATCCAAAAAGCTTCCAGATTGTTGTGTATTTAGCCCATTAGTATGCCATTTATATGTGCCAGTTAGTGATAGTTTACTGATGGCACAGTTTTGAGAGCACATTCTCAGGATGCTCCTTTACTTTTATTTTCCAAATTGAGGGATAAAGTTTAGATGGCATTTAAAAGGCACTCAGAGGTGTAGTTTGACTGAGGCAGTTTTGCAAAGTCATTCCAGATTGTATCTGTCATTTTGTGTTAAATTGGACCTAAATGAGTCATTTATTGGGGAGGTGAGAAAGAGTATTATAATTTGAAAAATGGCCCAAGCATTTCCAGTAGACTTCATTTGCACACTCTGTTTATGGTAAAGCCATTTCCCCAGTTAAACTTAAGAGATCTAGATCCTCTATGTCAGAGATTTATTATACTAGGACAGACATTGGAGGGCCTCAGAAACCCATTAATGACATCCTGAATCTGTGTGCTTGCATGTTTGAGTATGTATGTAAAAGCACATACGCATTTTCCATGGGAGAAAAGTCCAGGACTTTTATCAGACTCTCTCAGTGGGTCAGGGTTGCCAGAAAGATATTTTTCTCTGACTTCAGGAAACCTCTTCCACTCTATTTTTCTCTGATAGAGTAGAAGAGGTTTGAGTTAGGTTTCAAGGGGTAACTGCCCAAGAAGATAATGGGACAAAGACTACAAAGTAACCCCACAAAAGAAGATTCTCTCAGATAATGGCAGTGTACAAGGCTTTGTGAAGAGTAGTTTCAATGCAAAGTAGACTAGAATTTCCAGGATTAGAGGCTTCCTTTAATTGTGAAGTGAATTTAGGGTTGATGGACCGATCCTACAGTTGGGCATCTCCTACTCATTTGAGGAGACAAGAGAGGGTGGGCATTTGAAGGGGAGCATGTGACTCAGGGTAAACTTGGAGGTCCTTTATTGAATTATTTGGTTTTACATTTAAAATATCTTCCCCCCACCAGAGGTGAATGAGAACAAAACACCACTAAAATGTAAAAAAAAAAAAAGAAAGTAACAGTCCCCATTAATTCTAGTAATACAGGAAAGTATAAAGATAAGAGGGGAAAACCCACCCATAATGGCATGATTTTCTATGTATTGGAGTGTATATTTACACCAAAAATGGACAGATACTATACATGGTGGTTTATAAATAAGACCTTTGTAAAGACCACGTTAAAGAAGAAAAAAAAATTCCATGCACTTGCAAAAGAAAATGGGTATTGATTCTCCCATTAACATTTTCTGACTCTGGAAATCTTTAGCGTGTCTCCCAGGGAAGCTAGAGGTATTGCACTTCTGGGGCAGAATCAGAAACCTGACCTCCGGAGTTCAACAGGGGAAGACACTGTTGGAAGTTGGCAGAGCCAGGTTCTATTTCAAGTCTTTGGAATGCTAATCTGTCCAGATCTGAGCTGAGCGCTTGATCCTCAAAAGAGAACCATGGTGACATGGGGTTATGATGGTGTTTGTCCCTGCCCGAACGTCAGTGTGTTTTCCTGGCTTCTTCACCAGTGTATGTTTTCCCCTTGAATCTGAGTGAATTAAGCCTCTCAGAACAGTTTTACCAAGACCTCTATGCTAGCTTGGAATATGGTCCTCACATTTCTCCCATGGGTACACCGAGTACAATTTTAAAAGGTCTATCATAATGTCATTAAATACATGTCCAATTTTTCTCAACTTTGAATCCTTGCCAAAACCTGCATTCAGATGTGTAATCTGTGATAGTCAAGAGCAAATGATGTTTTTGTCTTCCTTGGGGTTTCTTCAGATGCTTGTTTCAAAGCAAGGACTGGAAGGACAAGTGGAGGGACCCAAAAATTAAATGCAAAGGACCTTGGAAATTTCCAGTGGAATTCCAGGGAGTTGAAAGACGGAGGATACCTGGGGAGAAAGCAAGGAAGAACTGTCATGATAGGATTGATTGTAACACCTGGAGGAAGATTGGGGCACTGTAAAGAACTTTAGGGAACTGGAATGCTTGAGGTCAAAGTTCTTTTAAACTACTTTAAAAACATGAGCTCTGTGGGATCTATCCTGTCCTCTACCCTATACGATGCTCTTAAGCAGAGAAATGTAGTGACGTGGTGTCTGTTACATAGGAGGCAGATTCCAGGATTTTTATTTTGAATGGGAGAAACACCTGGAATTACCACAGTCTTTTATTGGAAAAAACAAGAACTAAAATTATTTCATTTCCCATGCAGTATTTTTCTTCCCACTAGGTTTTTGCTGTCCATTCATTCACCATTCAAACAAAGAGCATTTCATAAAATGGCAAGGGTCTTTGATGAGCAGGTTTTAGTGAACAGGGACTTGCTTATTCTATTGAACTTTAAATGGAACTCTTCCCCTTTGAATATTGCTTGGACTTTGGACAAGTTGCAGATCTAAGAAGGCTGACCCCCTCGGAGGTCAACCCATATATAAAATTTGGTCTTGGTTTTCAACCAGTAGTATTGGCAGTTCAAGAGGTGAAATATAATGCCTACAAAATTGATTAGCTAGGGACTATGAAAGCTCTTCATATGATAGTTATTTATATACATATAAGTACTGGTGCACATATAATGCTAGGCATGATTTTTAAAAGATCTGACCTCTGTTTCTTAGACTTTAGAAGGGCTAATGGCAAACCCTTAGAGAGAAGTTGGGTGTTTTATTATTAAAAGATGCAAGACATGGAGTCCCAAGGGGCATTTTTAGCCCTGATTGTATTTCTTCTGGATATTACAGCCTTACAGTTGAACCACTCCTGATATTTTGTGTCACATATTTTTGTCAAAAAATGGATACATCTTGCAATAAACGAGCCCTGTGTCTTAGCTGAGAACCTGTGATGAAAATTGGATTTGTTTTCTGCTACAGCCCAGAGAGCACTATGGTTTGTGATTATGTCTTTCTGTCTGGCCCGCCCCTCTATCTGTCTGCCAATCATCTAGGGATTTATCTGCATTCAGCATTAGCTGGAGAAAGGTGGGAGCCAAAATGTTGTTGATATATTTATGTACGTGTATGCAGAAGTGCTTTACAGAGACAAGCTGGTAGAAAACACCCACTCACAGAACCAGGAATAATCTTTTCTTGCCCCTCTCACTTGCTTATTTTCAGCAACCACTGGAAAGGAAGGACAGCCAGAATAGTTCTCAGCACAGTGTTTCCAGCCACCGAAGCCTGCACACAGCATCCCCAAGCCACAGCACTCAGGTGCTCCCCGGGTACCCACCTGCAGAGGCCTCAGCTGCAGATCAAACTGACAGCTCTGGGCAGAAAAAACCAGATCCTTTTAAAATCTGGGCCCAGTCCAGGAGCATGTACGAGAACCGACGTAAGTAACATCCTGGCTCCTATCTTCCCCAGGCCCCTCTCCAGAACTTCTTTCTCTTGAGGCTTATTGAAAATAGAAGAGTTTCAGTGTGTAAACTGGATAAAGGGAAATCAGAGTAAGTAGACCGTGCTGGATGTTCCTAGAGGCTCCCTTATGTCTTCAGTTTAAGGAGTAGAAAGGAATGGTCATCAAATATGTCCTGGATAAAAATGGATTTTTTTTTCTCCCTTGAGTTAAAAGAAGTGGCAGATAAGAGCTGCTGTCTCAGTTGTTCCCTGAGTGGAGATCATGGCTTGTGAAATAAATCTGATATACAATAGAACATAAATATGATTGGTTCAGATTATATGGGTAATGAGAAGAAATTAAATGCTTTCTTAGTGGTCTCTTGGTTTTTTAAAACACTGGTAATTTTTTTAAAACCATTATTAGTCTTTCTAAAGATTCCCCTCAAAAAAAAAAAGAGTGGTTTGTGCTTTAATCATTTATGCAGTGGTTAAGTGTGTTCCTTTGGCTTTACCTTTTTCTATAAATATGAGCTAGTGATGGCATACTTTATAACGTCTTGATTCTTATAAACCTAAATATCCCCTTCATTTTTAATTTCTTACTTTTTATCATGAAATGATTTCCAAAGACTTTTTACCGTAAATAATACTTATTTATCTTACCAGTGAAAGTTCCTAAAATGCTTTAATTTTCAGTGATACAAATTGGCTTTTTTGTGGGGGGCGGGTATTGCTGTTTCCTGGTGTTTTCTCATGAGTATAATTGGTCGGGGTGAAGCACCTGTAAGTATGCGCGTCGTGATGGTGGATGCTGGCTTTGTTGAAGGGTCTGAGAAACACTGGAAGAGGGAAAACTGTCCCTGCTCCCTCAGCACAGCTTTCATTCCTAGCTACAACTGAGGGTCACCTCACAGGCAGAGCCCCCGCCCAGAGTCGTGGCAGAGAGGGTTGTGTGTTGTGTTGAGTTGCGGGGGGGCACCCCAGCCTCCTGCCCATCACTCAGGCTTGGCTGGGCCGTGTTTCCTTTGTTGCCTGAAGCATGTGTTGGGACACTTCAGCTCCTCTGTGACCCAAACAGAACAGGAGAGCAAGGCCAGCAGCCCTGTCTAGGGAGGGAAGTTGGCCATTCCACTGGGTGAAACTCAGCAGGTAGTGGGTACAGGGGAGCCTGGAGTCTTGCTGATTATTACCAAAGGTTAGAAGTCACTCAGGCGCCCCTCCATCCTTTTCCCCCTCAAGGGAGAAGTATCATTGCCTTCTTACTGCAACAGAACATGGAATCAAATAGGCTGTTTCGGCGAAAAGTTCACTCTGCTGACAGAAGCCAGCTAAAGTCACCCCCAAAGTACCTAGAGGTCAGGCTGAAGGAGATGAAGTTCCATTTGGAAAATCCCTCCTATGTAGTAGATGCTGAGTAGGAACCTGGGCTCTGTCCTCACCATGTCTCCTCACTAATTATAGTGATTCCACTAAGGAAAACCATGGAAGAACCGTGTGCTAGAGGGGAATATTTTCACACTCCCTCCACATTTCTCTCTAACCGTGAGGCTCCTCCAGTCAATGGCCCAGCCTCAGTTAATGTTGAGATACTGCTTTATTGACTGTGCTCCTGCTTTCCTCAGTGCAGTACACATGTATGATTGAGTTTTCCATGTATGAATCTTTTTGTGATAAAATAAATTGTGCTTTGAAGAGCTGGTGGGGCACCCTGGATTGACAGGACAATTCTAACACATCTGCGTAAGAGGAGTCTCCCGCGCAAATGCCATTTTCACCCTGGTGGAAGCAAAATTTCTTAAGAATTTGGTACTTAATCCAATTTTTTAAAAGTTGTTATAGAAAAAAAAATAGGAGAAATAAGTAATGTGGCCATAGCCAGCTGCTATAAAACATTGAAATTGCTCAGGTGGCAGCCGGAGTGAAATATTTGGAATGGTAGCAGTTTTTTGTTCCTTCCCTTTTTTTCTTAACATCTGAGGAATTGGATATAGCAGCACAAATGAGAATCAATTTTGTTTTGGTGATTGGAGGCTCTGTAATTGAGTGAGAGTGGCAACTTAATTGATGTTAAGATGCACATGGATTTCTCCCTTACTACTAAATGAGGATAATGATGAGACTTCCCTCCTCCCCCCATGATAATTATTCAGTATCTATCACAGATTTTTCTTCTTTTCACAGTGCCTAGGAATGAACCCGCATCAATCTTGTCTTTGAATACGTATTTTCCTTTATCCCAGATCAGTTTCTGCCATTCCCCAGGTTGTTTTGTATCTTGTCTTTTGGAAGAAAATAAAAAGTGTATAGCTTTGTTAGATGTGACTCCCTGCCCCTTTTTCCCAAGACATGGTAAAATGAGCAAAATACTCCAGAAGAAACAGGAAAATTGAAATCAGCAACAGCATCATAACTGTACCACATTATTCCCTGTTTGTTGAAAGTATATTTTTTGTATATTTTGTTGGTAAGAGCAATGTGAAGATTAATACCATCTCTGATCACATTCCTTCACATGGTCTAAATGTTTTGCAAAGTACCATATTCTTGATACGGCCATCTCTCAAAACAACAGTGTCAGGATGAATCAATCTGAATTACAGACATGTTAATGAATCCCTTTGAGTGGTTTCAATGTTTAATTAAAAACAAAGACAAGCATTGAAGTCCTTTAAAAGCCATGTTGCCTATTTTGCATTTTCTCTAGATATCATACAAATTGTACACATGCCTTTAAAAATTACATTGATGTGATCTTACTAGTAAATGTTCAGGAAAATAAGCTAGTGTCCACTAGTGTTTACGACAAAAGAAATTCTAAAGCTTGTAGTAGAAACTTTGCCTGTTCACAAAGAAAAAAGCTCAAAGCTGTCATACTAACCAGCTTTATAAACCTGTCCTGCTTGGAGAGACTTACTTACAAGTTTGGAATTGATAAATGAGCTCCTTTATCATAGTAAGTTTAAGAAGCTTGGGTGTACTTTTAGATTTTAAGAGCGATTATGACAGTTCCTATTTGTGTGTTTGTTCAGATCTTGAACAGATCCGATAATTGACATATCTAAATATGAGACTATTCTGGTTTGAACTGCCTAGAATTCACCTCAACCAGATATTAGTACAAGAATGAATTCCATTAGGAACTTGATACCCTTTAATTAATAAATGCTGTAGTGTAGCAGTAGCACAAATATACTTAAATTTTTTCAAAAGGCAATGAGAGTTTAGACAAACCTTCATGACATGATTGAATCAAGGCCATTTGAAAGTGTGTACTTTAGGGTATAATTAAATGTGAAGAATTTAAGATGGTAATGGGAGTTATAGGAAACCCTCAATGGTACGGTTGTAAATTCTGGCTTTTTGACAAGTAAACCACTGTAGAAAAAAAGAAAAAATGGGGTCAAACTATAGTCCTTTAAAATCCACAGCAGCCATGACCTTTATTGTGAAAGCTGAGCTGTCTTTCCTTATCAATCAAAACTAAATTAAAATGAACTAAGAGAAAGAATGTACATTAAGCTTTGCAAAATTATGAAATTAATATTCCAGCTATGTCACCTTCGCCTGCGTCGGGATTGAGCAAGGGTGAAAGAGAGAGAGAAATCAATTCCACGAATTTTGGAGAATGTCAGAGTAAGGATCTGCTGAAAACTTTTGCTTCTCCATTATCATTCATTCTGTTTGATGTTCCCATTGGTCTGGGGGTCTGGGGGTCTGGGGGCCTGGAGAGAAGTTGAGAAAAGAGAGGGAAGAAAAAAGCAGCCCAAAAGGAAGTGCTTCGGTGCTTTTGTTGACCAAACGCAAACCAAAGACAAGATGGAATAAGAAGTGATAAGCATGTCTTTGCAAAGTCTAGAAAGTGTGTCTGTAGTAATGGAGACACTAGGAGGTTTCTCTGCCAACCTGACGATTCCATTCTAATTATCAAAGGAAGTCTTTTGACTGCTTTATTGCGTTTGGTAATGCCAGTAGGAGATTAACTGCAGAGATTGTTCCCTATGCAAGGGCTTAAAAATGAAGAAGACTGGACAAGATTTTCTTAGCTCTATTTAATTTAGCTTCACTCAAAAAAAAAAAGTGACATTCATGTCAGAAAAATGACTCTACCCCCACTGCCTCTTAAAAACTTAATTCTAATAAAATCTACCTGAAATAAAGAAAAGAACAAACCATTTGGGGAGAGTAGTTTAGAACCTCAATGTCTTTATGAAGAAGGGTGGCAGAGGACACAGAGAAGAGAAATTTTATAATCCCATAATATGTTTCAGTACTGATTTATTACCAAAGTTATGTATCTGAGTAAATGGCGTTTAGTTGGTAGAAGAGTAAAATTGTTAAAATGCTACAATTAAAGTACCAAAAGACTTTCTTTGTAACACGTCTGTGTGTCAGTGTTTGTGTCTGTGTTTTGTGACTCATTGTTAGTGTCTTTAACATTCTTAGTGTCAGTGGGCATCTTCCTTTTCAACAGAAAACTTTTAAAATAAACTTGCCTTTTTCCCACTGGTTCTCAGAAGGAAACAAATGCTTTTTTTTTTTTTCCCCCTGTGGACTAAACTGTGTGATAAACCTAAGTCTGTTGGCCACAGCCTCCCATACCATGATAGCTTCTACCTAAATGAGCAACAGAAGGCAGAAACTTGCTACATTTGGTGTCACTGTAGGATGGGCAAATGTTCTAGTGTTAAATGACGCTGAGGAAAATGGGTCTGGGCTGGAGGTCTCTGCAGAGGCCCTTTCGTTATTCACAGAAAGGCCACGCACTCAGCAGACCTAAAACAGACTCTGCCAGGAACCCAGTGCTGGCTGGAAAGCACCAGTGGTCTATTTTGGTAACAATCTTCCTGCTTGAGTGAAGCAAAGATGGAGACACAACTTGATTTAATTTGTTGTTTCAATGAGGCTATTATAGCAAATACCCTTTAGCCACCTGCTTGAACAGAAAGAAAATATTGTTACCTTGGTGTGCTGGAGAAAATATTACTCTCAGCTGTGTTTATGGGAGTCCTATGCTGTAGCTTAGCTCATTGTTCCATGGTGTTTTGCAGTTTAGCCTCAGCAATTATAATAAAAAAGCCATGGATAAACAGCACCCATATAAAGCCATGGCATTGAGACAGCTCACGCAAAAATACGAGATTCAAGCTCCTCTGATTTGTACTCATTGTTAATTGAGCTTCTTCTCTCTTGGTGTATTCATTCACTATACATTTTAAGCTTGTGGATGAGTCACTAAAAAGGGACCTTTCTTGCCAACTTGAAATCTAAACATCCACCTTCTTCTTCCCTATTCCATTGTACAAAATTGGAGAATACAAGAATTAAATTCTCAGGCCTATACGGTCCTTTGGCCCCAAATCCAATTAATTAAATAAACCAGAAAGTGTGCAGAACAACATTTGAAAATCTCCTTTAGGATTCACTGCAACTAAATTATATTTTTTCTCTTTAAATAAAAGATATGTCACTTTATAGGTCATAAAACACTCTGTATACATTAAAATACTAAATAAGAATTAAATAGAAATAACCCTTTTTTATTACCTTAGTGAAGTAACAGAGTGGTGTATAGAACAATTTCATGTATAGTAAGCATTTTCTTATGGAAATTACTTTTCTTTTAAAAAATGAGATTCTCATTTTAAAGCTCTGGAGCATTACTGAGTGTTAAAAGTAAAATATCAAGTTATTGGATAATAAATTAATACAGTGTTGAAATATCATAGGCAAATTCTGGAGTAAAGCAGTAATTTTAGCAATGAGATATGGTTCATTAATATAGAACTTTTTTGTCATCACCATTGATCTTAAGGATATGGAAGGCTGGCTACTTATTGGTAATAATATTGAAATCCTAGTAAACTTTGTACAGTTGTCCATCAGTATCTGCTGTGGATTGGTTCCAGTACCCCCTGAGGACATCAAAACCCATGGATGCTCAAGTCCCTTATATAAAATGGCATAGTATTAACATATATGCACATCCTCCCATATATTTTAAATCATCTGTAGATTACTTACAATACCTAATACAATATAAATGTTATGTAACTAGTTGTTATATACTAGTTATACTAGTTACATTGTTTAGGGAATAATGATAAGAAAAAGAGTTTGCACATGTTTAGCACAGATGCAACCGTTATAGACCTAACTAAAATTTCTATCCGTGGTTGGTTGAATTCAAGCATGCAGAACCCGTGGATATGGAGGGCCAATTTTCTTTGGAAATATTAGGATGTTTGAGAGTAATTTTTTTGGCAAAAATAATCTAACATCAAATTATTAGCATTGCTGGTCTTGACTATTTTAAGGAAGAAAAAATGTGAATTAAAAATAAATTAGAAACTCTTCTTAAACCAAGTTGTTTTCTCTCATCCTCGAGTTGATAAAACTTCTGGTGATTTAACAGGACTTCTGAATCCTTAGAGCCAGCTTCTGCTTCAGAGATTACGCTGACTTAGCATGTGTTCTGTTGTGGGATGTGGACACCTATTTTGTGATGTGTTACATAATAATTTTAATTTACTTAATTCTTCTTGCAAGAAGACTGAGTGAAGCAGTTAATGCTGACATCCACATAGTTGGGCATAGTGGCTTGAGCTTGATTAGAAATTACCAAGGAGTGATTAGTCCTTTGAAGAACTTTAGGGCTCAGTGACTGTTCCCCACTGTTTACTTCGACCCTGTATCCTCTGTTAGTTCACCCATCCAGATAATTGTTTCTTTGCCTGTGTTGGAAAGCTTTCATCTGCTCAGGCACCATCATTCTTGGTCCTGTAATTGTGTTCATCTTAGAGCTGTGATTGCTTTTATCAGTGAAGTAATCTTTCTCTTCTTTCTCTCCTCTCTGCAGTTCCAGATTACCAGGAACAAGACATCTTTCTCTGGAGAAAAGAGACTGGATTTGGATTTAGGATTCTGGGTGGAAATGAACCAGGGGAACCTGTGAGTCTTTTGTCAGCATTTTTCTCTAAGACTTCAAAGCAAATTGGCGGCAGTGACAAATCACCAAGATTTGAGTCTAGCTAGATGCAACACTGACTCTTTCATCTTGAGCAGTGTGGGTTTTTCATTGGATTTTGTGGACCTCTCTTTGTCTTCAGGAGGAAAGGACTAGCTTCTTTCTAAAAAGTTTGTATTAGTGTTCGTAAAGAGTGGCAGGTGCAGCATCTGGAGATCTCCACTAAGGGAAAGGAAAACAGAAAGGAAAATAGGAATAGGCATCAGCTAATAAAACAGCGGCCTGTAGCGAGCTTTGTATGTGGAGTAGCTGGTGGGCAGAGCATACTTCACGAGGTATTGTGAGAGAGAGAGTAGAAAGTAGGACCCCTATCTTTACAAAAGTAGAGAAAGAAACCTGAGCAAGGGTCAGGAAACATTTAACCTTCCTGGGCCTCAGTTTCTTCAGCTTTAGAATGAATTTAGTCTAACATCACAGGAGTTCTTTCAAAAGGAGAAAAGTATTGTTAATTTCCTTGTGATAATAACAGCAGTTATTCATTGAGCGCTTACTGTGTGCCAGGTGCTGTGCTAAAAAGGCTTTTAACATACACTTTCTCATTTATCCATCAAACTCGTGAATTTATTTTCAGTTTCCAAATCAGAAAATAAAAACACAGAAAGGTTAATTAACTTGCCCAAGATCACAGAGTTATTAAGTTGAGGGGCTGTCAAGGATCTGACTCCAGAGTCCATATTCTTAACCACTATTTTGTCAAAGTTTTTTGTAAGTTATAAATGCCATATAAAGGTAATTGTAGCATTATTATCTACTGAGAAGGCAAGACAGGCACAAATATTTTAGCTAACTTTTAGTGAATGGTAACTATAATAGCAAGACACTAAATATAAAGACTGTTCTGCTTTCAGGTGCTAAAAGACTTCAGAAATGGGGATATCAAACTAGACTTTGCTTAATTCATTCATTTGTTTAACAGTATTTATTGCATATCCCCTATTGTTAGTCATAGTGCTGGACCCTTAGAGAAAAGTAATATTAGTATTTTAATTAGCAGAGTTTTATGAAAGGAGGGTTTTTAGGAAGATAGGAAAGAAGAAAAGATTTTATAAATGAGAGGAGCGAAGTGACTTATTTTTACAGAGAAGAAAAAGAAAGAGAGTCATCAGTAGACTACAGGTAAACATCAAGGAACCAAGCAAGAAATAGGTATCCTTTCTACCACTTGAGAATTGTTGCAACACCTAGCACAATGTCCTATACACAGTGGTTGCTCAATAAATGTTTGTGGCGTGCATACAGACTTTAATGAATGAATTGAACTGTTCCTGGAGATGGTTTACTATTTGGTTCAATAGTAAACCAAGAGGGCAATATTTTATCCATCATCCAATTACTCAACAGATTTATATTGGTCACATCGTACCACTGGGTGCTGCTGATACGGACGGCCGCCTGAGGTCTGGAGATGAATTAATCTGTGTGGATGGGACACCAGTAATTGGAAAATCACACCAGCTTGTGGTCCAGCTTATGCAACAAGCTGCCAAGCAAGGCCACGTCAATCTCACAGTGCGGCGTAAAGTGGTTTTTGCGGGTATGTTTCTCATTCATTCCTTCAGACAGTGCACTGTCAACTTTATTTCACAGAAAAGGCCTCCTTCCTGTGTCTGCCTCCTCAAGCATCTATTTTAGCAAATGTTTGCAAATGTGATCAAGCTCAGAATTTCCAGATGGCTTGCTTCTCTCAAACCCTGCAAAACTACTGTCATTTTAAAGTACTTTAATGTTCTATTTGCATATGTTCAGCAAAGGCTTCTAGAAGAAGACTAGTTGAATATATAACACCTTCCTCCCATCCCCTTGCA
This sequence comes from Daubentonia madagascariensis, assembly GCA_023783475.1. Lineage (NCBI taxonomy): Eukaryota > Metazoa > Chordata > Mammalia > Primates > Daubentoniidae > Daubentonia > Daubentonia madagascariensis. The sequence goes on along the minus strand of JAKFHU010001953.1, from coordinate 39,488,352 downwards.
AACCAGAATTTAGCCGTCCTCTTCATTTGGTGATAATCCTTAACGAAAAAGGTCATTATAAAAGTCAGAAGAGTTGTAGCTTCATATTAAGAGAACGAAAAGTAGGTTTTTGCTGCAAAATAAGCTCATAAAAGTTAGTGATATCTTACTCTGTTGCTGACTGTCATATGTTTTAAACCAAAAAAAACATTTTTTTTTTTTTTTTTTTTTTTTTTTGCTTTCTACAAGAAAGTTGTAAGAGCTGGCCATTTCTCAGTTATCTTTGATTCCTTCCTCCTGCCTGCAAGCTTGAAATTTTAGTTCTCAAAATACTACATATCCTTTCAGGCTCAGCTCAAATATAACCTTCTTCCCTTGGAAATTCCCTTCTTCCTCCCACTGCTGCCTTCAGATTTTAACATTCCCTCCTTGCCATTCTTGTGACTCATGGTTTACTTCTATATCAGAATCTGCCGTTTTGAGATAGGTCATTGTGTGAGTGTCTGTCCTTTCCACTGACTTACCAGCTTGCTGAAAGCACACACCTTAATTGTTCATCTTTGTATGCAGCCCCTACTTCGAAATTAAGACAGAACCCAGAATGCAGAAGAAGCAGACTAAGTGTTATATCAACTGAATTACTGAAGAAATATGACATGAAATATTATAAATTCTCCATAGCATTAATATTAGTGAAACAAATACTATCAGATAAAATTAATTGGTACCTTGTTAAAAAAAACTAATATAACTCACTTAAAATGGTATATAATTAATTACAGAATTAAGAAGTTAAATTCTAGTGCAGCCATGGAAAACAGTGTTAATCAGCCATAGATTATGTCCCTAGAGCTCATTTATGGCCTCAAAATCCTTCTTAACATAGTATTCCATGCAGCTAAAAGCAATCAACTGCTATAGAATTGGTTTTTGAAATGAGACAAAAAGTATTTGACTTCCCTGGCCCAAATAGAAGTAGTAAGGCAATGCGTTTTTTTTTTTAATTTGTTTCAGGTTCATTTTTAAAATCTTAAATATTTTGAGTTTTTAGCTCTGTGTAAAAGGCATGTTAAATCTATGAAGAGACATTATGCTAAATGAAATAAGCTATTATAGTAACAAAAGGACAAATATTGTACAATTCCCCTTATATGAGGTACCTAGGATAGTCAAATTCATAGAGACAGAACATAGAATGGTGGTTACCAGGGGCTAGGGGGAGGGGGAAATGGGGAGTTAATGTTTAATGAGTACAGAGTTTCAGTTTGGGAAGATGACAAAGTTCTGGAGATGGATGATGATGGTTTTACAACAATGTTAATGTATTTAATGGACTCAACCATACACTTAAAAATGGTTAAAAATGTATTATGCATATTTTTCCACAATAAAAAAAAATCTATGAAAAGAGAAGCTTTTGGGAATAAATAGTCTTATCCAAAACTTGGACATAACACATTTTGATTTTGGCATGGTTGCTCCCACCTAGTATATCGGCTATTTAGGACTGCTTTCTCCTGTTGCCTGACAAAGCAATGAAACTGGAAGGGTGACTAAATTCAGAAGAAGGCTAATGCATCCAGTTCTGCGATCAGAGTAGATATTGACATCTGAAAGCTGGTATGAGAAGCTACGCATGCCTCTCCCAGGTGTTGTCATGGATGGTGGGTAGCCTTAATGCTGCAGTCCCCCTTACAGTCTCTTGCCTGATGGGAAAAAAAAAGCTGAGCAGAAAATGTGACTCGAAGGTAACGACAATGTGAATGTGCAGCTAAGGTTGTATCTGAGAAGACACCATGGTGGTCCTCACTGGTGTAACCCACACCTACCCTTCGTGTACCTTTTCCTTTGTGCAACAGGGAAATATTTCAGAGGGAGTTGATCTTGCAGCAAACTTGAATCTGAGCGTGAATGTTGATAAACAGTATGCTATAAATGGTACACAATTGAGGAGTCCTATTTGGTGTTTAGGTGCGATCATGTTCGTGGATACTGAATAGTTAATATTTGTCAAGCAAGAAAAGCTGTCTTCAATCCCTATATCCCTCTGTGTTTTCAGTCCCTCTATCTGTGAAGCCAGGTGCCGTCTCCCCGGGTTAGTCTATTGATTTCTTGCAGGTTGTGGCATTGGGGGAGGCGCGAAGGGGCGGCAGGGCGCGTTTTTCGGCGAAGTCCGGCGATTCAGCCGTGCGTCTCTGTGTTGCAGCGCCCAAGACGGAGAACGAGGTGCCCTCGCCGGCCTCCTCTCACCACAGCAGCACCCAGCCCGCGTCGCTGACGGAGGAGAAGCGCACGCCGCAGGGCAGCCAGAACTCGCTGAACACGGTGAGCTCGGGCAGCGGCAGCACCAGCGGCATCGGCAGCGGCGGCGGCGGGGGCAGCGGCGTGGTGAGCGCCGTCGTGCAGCCCTACGACGTGGAGATCCGGCGCGGGGAGAGCGAGGGCTTCGGCTTCGTCATCGTGTCCTCGGTGAGCAGGCCCGAAGCAGGCACGACCTTTGGTGAGTGATGCTTTTCCCAGGGTTTCTTGCTATACGGGGGAAGGGATCTCTTGCAAGTAAAAAGGTGGCCCAAGTCTCAGTAACAAACGCTTTCGGACGTCTGGCTTTGGGTAATTAAAGTTTTAATTGGGGATGGAGTTTATTTGGTGGCTTTTTCCATTCTGAAGGTTGGGAGTGTTTTTTTTTTAAAAACCCCTTCAGCTTCCATCCTGAATGTGTGATCACATACACACGACTCAAGCATACGTGAGATTCGTGTGAAAATTTGAATGGCAACCCCTTGACGGTAATGTTTGCCAGAGCAAGATTTTTGAAAGGTCTGGAGTAGGATATCATTACTAGCAATGACCTCAGAAAGTCTTAAAGGTTTTTAAAAGGCGCACACTGCGGTAAAAACTCTCTAGGAAACGTAGAGGTGTAAGGAGTAAAAATATTGCGTGAGATGCTCTTCCCGCTTCATCTGCGTTCTTTCTGTATCACCATCAGAAATTTTTTAAAATTTTAACTTAAAAAATGTTTACTCTTGGTTGATTATGAATCTGGTTAAAAATCTGAGTTAAGAGTCATTTAATTTTCCTGTCTTATCCAGATGTTGGGTGTTCCAGCAAAGTATAGAGAAACACATTGTCACCCTCTCAGAAGGTTAACTCTCTCCTCGGTGCACTAGCAAAGACGAATAGGAACCCAGATGATTCCAGGAACTAGTAATCTGTGAATCAGTTTCCCATTAGAATGTATTATAGATGTACACTCCAAAATGATCCACCTTCCTGATTAGATAAAAAGTCGTTTGTCTCCCGAGCATGTTTGTTACTTAGAAGGGAATATGATGGGAGAAAGGGAAGGGCTTTGTAGGCTTTTCATTTGCCTCAGCTCTGTCCCCAAAGGACTTGTTCGCATGGAGTCTGATGCCCAGTAGTCTAGGTCACTCGCTGGCTAGCAACAGCAAGGTGCTTACATCCCTTTAGCATTCTGATCCAGTAGAACTCACTTGGCCTCCATTTAGTCTTGGAATGTTGCTTCCTGCTAAAGCTGTCTCTCCTGGCTAAGTTTTAGGTTCAGTAGGAGGCAGTAACTCAGCCAGGTCTATGCATGTGTGGCTGTAGTAACAATCGCCCATTACTAACAGAGCTTTTGTGAGCTACGTTCATAAAGTTATCACAGCATGTCATGGATGGATGACCTGACATCAAGGCAAGGTTTTTAAAATTTTGTTTTTTAATTAATTCTGGATAGTTTTCTGCTTAATATAAAAATAAAGAGCAAGGAAGAGAGGGAAAAAATCCTAAGTTATTTTCTTCAACTCTACACATTGACTGTCCCCATGCATCCTGTGATGTTCTCAGCTATTTCAGAATTGTCAGTTTAACTTTCTAGAAAGAAATAGCAAATAGGTCAAGTGGCAGGCTATGTGTTATATAATGAATATTGTACTCACACTCACAATTTGGTCTTTGTTTTCCTTTGGCTCTTACAATGGACAAATTAAACTTTCCCTAATACCTTGCATGAGACTTCTGAGCTATGCAAAGCTTTCCTTATACCTGCTGTTTGAACCTTTGTCATTCGAGTCATCCTTGGAAATGAGCTAAACTTAATCAAGACCTTGATTTTGAGTATGGAAGCTTTCCACCACGTCTGCCTGTTGGATTCCAATAGACTGTTTACTTCCTTTTAAAAAATTATTTGATCTTGATGTTACATCCTATGACACAAACTCAGGCAAATCTGTAGAAATTCAAAGGAATTAAAATGCATTTTCCCACCCATTTTACCTTCAAGGTCGAAATTATGATGGAACAGCCTACTCAGTTGGTTCCTTCAGTGTCTCCCATGTTAATTTTGTCACCCTTTCCAAAAGGTGACTCAACTGCATAAATATCTTCATAGTCCCCAGAAAGATAAATTCTCAGAATAGGTGAATATGCATAAGAAATTTTGAAACTCAATACATGATTAACTAGAAACCCTGTATCAGGCCTCAAACCCAATTTTCTACCTGTCTCTGGAATTGACAGTGGACATGGAGCAACCTCAAAGTGCACAATAAACCCTCCTCTTCAAATGCACTTTTCCTGGTTTTTCATATTGTGGATATGCAGTAACTGATGATGAGAAAGGAGACAATTAAAGGAAAAGGGTCAAGGGATGATTTCACCCTAGCTTCAGATCAGTGTTTTTAGCCTGAATAGGTAGTAGATTTTCATATTCCTTTGAGGGTATTTTTGTGAGGCAGAATGATGATTTCAGAGCTAAAGAGCCAGGCCGTACCCTGAAAGCACATGAGATAGACCGATTGAAGGTCCTAAAAGGAAAAAGAAGTTTCAAGGTTGGGTGCCCCCTTGGCTCACGTCTTCTAATTATGCCCTTTTTCTAAAGCTTTCCTCATCCTGGATAGAAGGCAGAAAGTCTTAAGTGTTTGTTCATTCGGTGTTTTCAGATTGAATTTTTGGTGCTTACCAGACTTTTACGCCTCACCAGACACCCAGTGATTGTTTTTCTAAATGGAGAAAGAACAAAACATTGGCAGAAGCTTAAACAACAGCTGGCAAAAGTGAAGTGATATGAATGCAGAATGAGTAAAAGCATTCATCCCAACTCTGAGTTTCACAGTCAGTCCCCAAATAAGCCACTGGCATGTTATTTTTGGGCTCTTGAGAATCTTTGAAGTTGCCACATATCCCAAATTTTGTAATAGATTTAAGGTGGGAAGCTGGGGTTTTCCCCTAATTTTGAGTCAGGAGGGGACCGCAGCAGTGAACTCTAGTTTCAGGGCAGTAGCGCCATATACAGACATCCTGAATATTGCCAATGTTTTGACCATCAGCCCAGAGCTCTCCTTTAATAACATTTGCTTAATGCTTAAATTAATTAACACTTAACCTTCTCTTTCCCTTTTCAACCCTTTTTCTCCTCCCTTCACTATATTCTCACGTAACTTTAAAAAAAATTAAAACTCAATATCAAAGCAGGCAATGCATGTGTGGCTATGCCTCACAAAATAGGTCGGATTATTGAGGGGAGCCCTGCTGACCGCTGTGGCAAGCTGAAAGTAGGAGACCGGATCTTGGCAGTAAATGGATGTTCCATCACCAACAAATCTCATTCAGACATTGTCAACCTAATCAAGGAAGCAGGAAACACAGTTACCCTCCGCATCATTCCTGGGGATGGTAAAGTATACCTATTATCTCTCTCTCTCTCTCTCTCTCTCTTATTAGTGTTCATGTAATTGAATAGTGTTGATTTAGAGGCAGCTTTATTCATCCCTAACTGAACATACCCTTTAAATAAATGTGACCATTGTTACTAAACCATACCTTACCCTCTTATTTAATTAATCCTCTAGCCCTGTGATACTGTCTCACTGCATATATAAAAGTTTCAGAAAATCTTCAAATGTCTCCAGTTTATTTTGTTTTTGGTGTCCTTGTCTTCAAAACTACAGAATAGTTTTAATTCAGCTGGTAAAGATCCCCTGATGTTTTATCTGGAAATCCTTAATGATTTTTTTACAGTTATTGAAATTTAGCTGTATAATATGGTGACATTACAAAACCTACATAATGGCAATACTGAGCCAATATTATGTTTTATTTTGTTTTATTTTCAGAATAAGTGAATGTATCAAAGATTTTGATTTAATGGGAGAATCTAAGGGTTTATGCCTACTTGATTTGTCCCTAATTTTTGGATGTGGATAAAGAAAGGATTAAATCTCTATATTTTTGATAGATTATATGTGCATTAAACTAGGCCTAGCCTTGTTTGTTTGTTTATTTGATTAAACTTAAGTCTTTGATTCTTTTATATAAGTGGTGATTCTGCTCCCCAGGGAACATTTGACATTGTGTTGAGTGCTAGTAGCACCTAGTGTATAGAGGTCAGGGATGTTTCTAAACATCCTACAGTAGTACACAAAACAGTCCCCCACAATAAAAAGTTACCCAGCACAAAATATCAATATTCATTTTATCAGTCATATTTCATAAAAATTAAGTTGATACACTAATGTCAGTAAGTATGGATTCTTTAGAGAATTAAATCCTGAATATTCACTTCATTCTAAGCTGGCTTTACCCTTGGAAGGAAAGTGATACTTGTTCCAAAATGTTTAGATGTCTTTTTTCATTCTTGCTATACATGTTGTAAAATAAAATAACATGTTCTAAAAGTCAGTGAGTATTTCTCAAGAGAAAATGTGGTTTATAAGGATACTGTGATAAAAATTCCATGTCACAGATATGTAAAATCAGCAAATTAGAGATTTTATCTGAATGTTATCCACCAAATGAATATTTTATGTACTAATTGCTAGAAGGTGAGCCTTGTCATTCAAGATTTGAGTGATGTAATCAGTGCCTTATAGAAAAGGTAAATGCAAAACCAAACAATAAATATTTGAAAATTGTTGATTCCCAGAACAGATAACTTTCTCTGCACCAAAAATATCCCATACCAAATGTGGAAGAAAAAATTAGCTCCTTGAATAATGGTCTATTTCAGCCTCCTTCAAATGCATAGTTAGTAATTTACCATCTGGTCTGGAGTCCATTCCACCAATTCACCACTCTGGAAAGCTATTGCAGTTCAGGAAAGTGGTCACAAGATGATGGAACATAGGTTCCTAATGGAAAGGATGAAAGAAGCCAGAAAATAAAGTGAGAAATGATTGAGAGAGCCAAATGTAGGACAGGCACACCTCGTTTTATTGAGCTTTGCTTTATTACACTTCACAGATACTACGTTTTGTACAAATTGAAGGTTTGTGGCAACCCTGTGTCAAGCAAGTCTATAGGAGCCATTTTTCCAGCAGCATGTGCCCACTTTGTGTCTCTGTGTCACATTTTGGTGATTCTCGCAATATTTCAAACTTTTTTATTATTATATCTGTTATGGTGATTTATGAACAGTGATCTTTGATGTTAACATTGTAATTGTTTTGGGGTACCATGAACCACACCCATATAAAATGACAGACTTAATCGATAAATGTGGTATGTGTTCTGACTGCTCCACCAACCAGCTGCTCCCTCATCTCTCTCCTTCTCTGCAGGCCTCCCTATTCCCCAAGATGCAACAAAATTAAAATTAGGCCAATTAATAACCCTACAGTGGCCTCTAAGTGTTCATGTAAAAGGAATAGTCACATCTCTCACTTTAAATCAAAAGCCAGAAAGGATTAAGCTTAGTAAGGAAGGAATATTGAAACCTGAGATAGGCCAAAAGCTTAGCCTCTTGCACCAAACAGCCAAATTGTGAATGCAAAGGAAAAGTTCTTGAAGGAAATTAGAAGTGCTACTCCAGTGAACACACAAATGATAAGAAAGTGACACAGGCTTATTGCTGATATGGGAAAGTTTGAGTGGTCTGGATGGAAGACCAAATCAGCCACAACATTGCCTTAAGCCAAAGCCTAATCGAGAGCAGGACCCTCTCTTCAATTGTGTGAAGGCTGAGAGAGGTGAGGAAGCTGCAGAAGATAAGTTGGAAGCTAGCTGAGGTCAAAGAAAGAAGCTGTCAGTATAACATAAGAGTGCAAGGTGAAGCAGCAAATGCAAATAGAAAAACTGCAGCAAGTTATCCAGAAGATATAGTTAGGATCATTGATAAAGGTAGCTGCACTAAAGAACAGATTTTTAGTGTAGATGACACAGCTTTCTATTGGAAGAAGATGCCGTCTAGCACTTTCATAGCTAGAAAGGAGAAGTCAATGCCTGGCTTCAAAGCCTCATAGGACAGGCTGACTCTCTTGTTGGGGGCTAATGCAGCTGGTGATTTAAGTTGAAGTCAGTGCTCATTACCATTCTGAAAATCCCAGGGCCTTTGAGAATCATGCTAAATCTACTCTGTGTTTTACAAATGGAACAACAAAGCCTGGATGACAGCACATCTGTTTACAGCATGGTGTACTGAGTATCTTAAGCCCGCTGTTGACACCTACTGCTCAGAAAAAAGATTCCTTTCAAAATATTATTGGTCATTGACAATGCACCTGGTTACCCAAGAGCTCTAATGGAGATATACAAGGAGGTTAATGATGTTTTCATGCCCACTAACACAATATCCGTTCTGCAGCCCATGGATCAAGGAGTAATTTTGACTTTTAAGTCTAATTACTTAAGAAATACATTTTGTAAAGCTATAGCTGCCATACATAGTGATTATTCCTCTAATGGATCTGGGCAAAGTCAATTGAAAAGCTATGGAAAGGATTCACCATTGTAGATACCATTAAGAACATTCGTGATTTGTGGGGGGAGGTCAAAACATCAACATTAAGGAATTTGGAAGAAGTTGATCCCAACCCTCACGGATGACTTGGAGGGATTCAAGACTTCAGTAGAGGAAGTACATGCAAATGTGGTGGAAATAGCAAAAGAACTATTAATAGAATCAGAAGTGGAGCCTGAAGATGTAAGTGAATTGCTGCAATCTCAGGATAAAACTTGAACACGTGAGGAATTGCTTCCTATGGATGAGCAAAGAAAGTGGTTTCTTGCAACGGAATCTACTCCTGGTTAAGATGCTGTGAACATTGTTGAAATGACAACAAAGGATTTAGAATATTCCATAAACGTAGTTGATAAAGCAGCAGTAGGATTTCAGAGAATTGACTCCAGTTTTGAAAGAAGTTCCTACTGTGAGTAAAATGCTATCAAACAGCACTTCCTGCTATGGAGAAATCTTTCATGAAAGGAAGAGTCAATTGATACATTTAATTGTTGTCTTATTTTAAGAAATAGCCACAGCCACCCCAACCTTCAGCAGCCATCAACATCAAGGCAAGAGCCTCCACCAGCAAAAAGATTACAACTGGCTGAAGGCTCAGATGATTATTAGCATTTTTTAAGCAATAAGGCTTTTGAAAATTAAGGCATACACATTGTTTTTTAAATAGACATAATGCTATTGCACACTTAATAGACTGTAGTATAGTGTAAACATAACTTTTACGTATACTGGAAAATCAAAAAATTTGCATGACTCACTTTGTTGTGTTATTCACTTTATTGCGGTGGTCTGGAACCGAACCTACAATATCTCAAAGGTATGCCTGTGTGTAAATTTAGAACGTTTTTGTACATGCCATGGAGAGATTCCAAGAAAACTAGTCCCAAAGAACTGGACACAGGAATTGACTTGTTGGGTTTATGATTGATAAGTCTTAATGTGGGAATGAGAACATCCAAAAAGGAAGGAAGGACAGAAAGTACTCCTTGAGGGAAGGGCTTAGAAAAAGAGTTTGAAGTTGGGAAAGACATAAATATGTAGAATAAACTTACACTACTATAGTGCACATAGTAGGTGTTGGCTTAATTTAACAAAGTACAATGGAAAATATTTTTTTAAAACCTTAATATGAAAAAATATAATGCAAGGTGGATTATTCAATAACAGTTGGTAATAAAAAGGCATCTTAAAAATTTCAATACTTAGAAAATATAAAATTCAAATAGACATCTCATTTGCTACCTTGGTGAGAAAAAAGTAAACATAACATTGGTACAATATAATGAAGGATTGATATTTTTTTAAGGCAGTGTATGTTCTACTGAGGATGTGATTTCATTCAAGTATTTCAGGAATTCATTACCATGATAATAATAAGCTCTTCACCAGTGTCTTTGTAACTGTCAGAGGCCAGGTAAAGGGAATCAAGTCTGGCAGAGGGTGAACGTGTGATGCTCATTTTTAAAAGGGGATTAAAAATTGCCACCATAGAAGTTGAGGCAGGGGAGTTAGATTTCTGGAAGGATGCTGGAGAGATGCGGGAGGATTTTGTAAACACCTAGAAAACAGAGTGCCCATTACAGTCTGATTAGGAGAAAATCATGCTGGATCCACTTCCTCTCTGTGAAAGCGTTGCTGGCCGTGGTTGAATGTAGGGGGAAAGAGAGGTGCTCTATTCTATTAGCGACCTCTGGTCTCCTTCAGAGCTTTCACTCTAATATTTATTTCATCAAGTAGCCAGGGACAATTTGTTTCATGGTATCTGCAAGGGAGGCTGAAGTTCTTAACTCAGAGTGGTTTCTGAGCTCTTAGAAATCCATCCTGTCTGGGGCACTGTTCTCGGAAGCCCTGGGAGGCACTTTGAGAATATGCTCTGTCACCTGGGCAGTGCTTGGGATCCTCTCTGAATCTGCTTCTCCGACTAGCTCACACTGCCTAATTCTTTGTTCTTGTCATCAGTCGCCCCATTGTCTTCTCTAGTTTCACTTACCTCTGTCTTTACTTTCCCTCACTCTGCTACCCCCATTTCTCTCTCATCTCTCCAACAAAAGCCCCAAAACATGACTCCCCTTTCCTTGGCATTATTGTGTGGCTAAAAGGTCTACCTTTGCAGTTCTTGGTCAGGCTAAGGTCAGGCGTGTCCTCACCCTCTAGGCCAAGGTCAGGCGTGTCCTCACCCTCTCTGCTTTGAGTATCTTTGGACCAGGGTGGAAGGTGGCGTGAGGGCAGAACCTTTTCTCCTATGAGATATGGACAAGGTATAAGCAAACACATCATGGCAGCACAGAAAGGCCCAGAGAATAGCTGAACATACTGAATTCGAACTTGAAATTTGAGAAGTCAAACCACATTTGTATTGTATGGAAATGCCCTATGGAGTGGGAGGGAGACTTTAATCAGACAGCAGAACCTGACTGAGCCAGACCAACATGGAACCATCAGACGGAATCAAGTTCAAGATAATGGAAGTACTTATGAGCTTAAAAATATATCATTTGTGTTATGGTCTGAAATTTGTGCTTCAGGTCACTCTGATTCAAAGAATTTGCTTACATAGGAGGTAGCGCTTGGCAACACAGAGATTGCTGTTTCCCTGGCAAAGGCAAAGAATAGTAAAAACTCTCCCAAGACTTTTCAACTATTTCTGGCATTCAGTTTTTCCAACGCTGCCCTTAGATATTTATTACATATGTGTTTATGCGTTAAAATATTTATGAAAGGAATGAGTGTATCCTTTGTTGATTTGCTTGGCTTTTCAACGTGGATTCCTTAAGGGAGGCCGAGGATATTAATATGGGGGAACAAGGTTAGAATTGTAATCACTTGTCACAGAGATAGGTCGAAACCCAAGATGGAAGCTCCTGTCAGAAGAGCAAGTGCTGTGATTTAGAACAGCCCCTGACGGTGTCTTGAGAGCTGGGGTATGCTTTTCTTGATACATGATTGCTGTAGAAAGTGTAGTAATATCCATTTCCATTCCTCTGGGAGAGCTAAAGTAGGTGTAAACACTGTTTAATAAAGGATATAGGGTACTTTCTGGAGTTTGTCATAAAAATACCCAATCTGTCCACCTGCCTTGCAGTTTTAAAAGTCAAATACATTGACACCTCTTTATAATATAGCTGCTGGAGGACAGAAGGGCTCATACTCTTGTTTCAGACCTTTTTTATTTTTTCTCTTATAAGGGGCAAATTTTGCTTCAGGATAAAGCTATAAATTTTTGATAATGAGCTTCATCTCTATATTTTAAAAAGCCAGAGAGCATTTCAGCAGATACTATCTTGGTTTAATTCCAAATGAAGACTTAAAAGTTTTTTAAAACAAATATAACTTTCTTGATATTATAAAATCATCCTGGAAATCTAGGGTATGCTAAGAATTATTTCAGTGCACTGAAGATGGCCCATGAAATCTAGCAGGCAGAGCAGGGTATTTTGTATTTTAATTAATCTACGATACTGCTTAGTGAAGTTAGTGGTATTTATGCAGTAAAATAAAAATGTTTCTCTTTAAAAAGGAATGTACCAATTAAATATGATTTCTTTGATACCAACACATAATTTCCATGGAAACAGAATAAGACTAAATGTTAACTGTCAGGGAGGCCCTGGGTTTAATTCCAGCAACTCTACTTGCTTGCTGAGTGACCTTGGGCATGCTGCTTACATTTTCTATGCTTCAGTTTCTCCATCTGTAAACTGGGGGCAATAATTGCACCTATTTTATTGAGTGGTAAGAATCAAATGAAATAATACATGTGGTAATGATCTTAGCACAGTGCTTGGCACATTGTAAATGATCATTAAATGGTGGTTGTTTGTAAATGAGGAAAAACATGGAAGGGGAAGGAAATTCAGCAAGCTCAAATAGACATTTGCATGTTAAACATTAATTTTTTAAATGCTTAAAGTTAAGCTTCAACCCAAAGAAAAGTTCATATAAATATAAATGGAAAAGTAGCAAATAAAGGATAGGAGGAAAATTAATAAAGGAATTCTGTATGTGTGTTGAGTGATTATCTGTTATATCTCACCATGAAAGCTGAAGAAATATAAAAATTGTTTGAGAATAGGATCTGATCTGCCTGGAAAACTCTGGCTACCAACAACATACAACACCACTAAAGGGGAACCTCTGTACGATTTAGTAATTGTAATCACTTTAATTACAAGGAAACATTCTTTTTAGTATCCTGATTATGATTTTGAACAACCTTGTGATTTCTCAGAGAGTCTTCACAACATTAATTATAACGAGCAATATGAAGTTTGTTAAAAGACCAATACATGTGTTTATGAAAGTTCTGGCGAGTCATATTGACAGGCTGTGTAGTCTGTCTGTCTTTTGTACTGACACAGTGGGCATACTTTATGAAGTATCACTTAGACTCATCACCTTGGTTCTGCTGGTTAACGGCCCCTGAACGGGAGTCATATAAAGGAAATAGTGTCCCTCCAAAGGTTCCTAAAAGCAAAATTAATTTATATTATAATAGTAGTCTTAAAAATGTACTAATAATATACTTTTAATATTGTGGTAACAATAATAAATACATGCTATCAAAAATATGCTAATCATTTTTTGAGCAGTTTTTACGTACCAGGCGCTATACCAAACACATTCCCCTCAGATAATCTTTGTACCAATTTCCTTAGATACTTCTGTTATCCCCCATGTGCACATGAGAAAACTGAGGCACTGAAGGTTTAAATAACTTTGCTTAAGTCCCAGCCAGTAAATTGCAGAGCCTAGGATGAGAAGCCAGATAGTCTGACTCCAGAATCTGACCTAATGATCATTATTCTAAACTGTCTCCCAATAACCTTGAAAGGCACCACGTCCCCAGCTTGGAAGGTCACAAAGCATATCGGTATAGTAAAGGCTGTGCTCTGAGTGGTCCACAGAAAAAACATAGACACACAAACTTTACTTTTGTTTCACCCATTATTCCCCAAATTTGATTGACTGCAGGTTCTTTGCCCTCAGAATCTGTAGAAATGTTTGGTAAAGCAGATTATGTGACACATCGTCCTAAAGCATGAATAGGATTCACATAACAATTCACTTGATGCAGTAACGTTTTATTATTATTCTTGTGCCTTAGCTATTAGAATAACAGGCTTTTAAGACTGTAATATAAACTTTTGAAGTTGTATTTCAACTTTCTCATGTTGTGGAGTTTAAATAACTGTATAAGTTCCCATGGTAATAAATAAAAAGTAGTAGTAGTGGCAAGGGCCATAGCTGCAGTAAGTGTGTATTGAGTACTAATTATATGTCAGGCACTGTATAAAACATTTCATATGCTTTTACCCATGAGAAGGAGATTATTTTCATCATCCCTTTTAATTAGATAAGAAAAATTAGGCATGTAGCTAATGAGTAGAGAAAAAGGGGATTTGAGCCCAAGTCTGAATCTCAAGCCCATGCTTTTAACTACTACATGTAATGAAAATAAAATAACAGGAAGCCAGACCTAAGCTGAGTAATATCCTTAGGAAATTAAAATGGAAGATAGACCACAAGTAGTTGGGATTTATGGGATGTCCTTTGTTCCAGGACTCCAGTGGAGAGAAAGATGTATTCCAGATATCCCAGTGTGGAGTACCTAACATATTTTACTATAGAAACCTTATACCTGATGGGTAGATATATGTATTCAACAAACATTAGAGTGTCTACTGTGAACTAGGTCTCCTGGAAACTTCTAGACTTCATGGTACATTATGAATTCAGTGGGCATTTACAGCCTAATCTTAGAACCTAAACACCAAATTTAGCATTATCTTTATTAGAAAATGTATGCCAAGTTCCAAACAGTCAACCTAAAATTAAATATTAAAAGTACAACTTGCTCATAGTTGGTTGCTGCGTGCCTTGATCTTAATGGAGAAATTATTAGTAAAGAACATATAACCATTACTATATGAATAATTAAATTTTAACACATGCATGTTGGTGTGCAGCCTGTACTCAAGAGTGTTTTTGGATTCTGGATCTCCAAACTTCTAGAAATTAATGAAGTTGCTTATGAATGTGATTAGTGAAGAAGAAAGTCAATTTATATAGAGATATAATCATATTCATTACATGAGGATGGCTTCATGATTTATACAACTTATATTGACAAACGCTGGCTCTAAATAATGCAAGTTTTAAAATTAATCTTTCATGAGTGATACTAGATTTGAGATCTGTCAAAAGTTCCATATTTTCAGTTGTGCTTCATTAAAAGCAATGGGGAAGAAAGTGGATATAATGTATGTGCGTTTAACAAGATGTTAGCACCCTTCCGATTTTAATATTTACTTGAGGAAGTCAAGCAGACTTACTAAATATTGCTGATAAATTGCAGGAAACATTAGCTGAGACATTTATTATCAGCCTGTAAAATTTTGGAAGAAAATTCTGGTGTGATGCAGTGTTTTGATGGGACTTTTGTATTTTACTGGCAGGGGAGGAGTGAGGGACATCTAACTTCACTACGACTTCAGAGCGGCATTTTCTTTGGCAAACTCTATTTCATTTGTGGGGATGTCTGTTTGGGAGGAGGGGCGTGGGGGCATATTTGGCCCACGTCAGAGAAGATCTTAGAATGGTTTATTAGATTCCCAATTGTTTAGAAATTCGAGTCAAACTGCTGAAATGGTGACAGAGAAGTCAGACTTGTTCTTCAGATA
Organism: Daubentonia madagascariensis; assembly: GCA_023783475.1. Taxonomy (NCBI): domain Eukaryota; kingdom Metazoa; phylum Chordata; class Mammalia; order Primates; family Daubentoniidae; genus Daubentonia; species Daubentonia madagascariensis. The sequence continues at coordinate 39,472,959 of JAKFHU010001953.1, read as the reverse complement.
CAGGGCTTCTGCACGCCTCCTAGTTGGGTGATGTCTTCCCCGGGGCCTTCATTTCTATATGCTCTGTCTCTCTCTGCAGAGTCCTCGAATGCCACCTTGCTGACCAACGCTGAGAAGATAGCTACTATCACCACCACACACACCCCTTCTCAGCAAGGGGCCCAGGAGACAAGGTCAGACATGGCCTTGGTTTCTTTCGTTAGTTTAAAGGGGGAAAATGTAACTCCCAGCATGACAGTAGATGTCCGTGATTCTTTCTCACTTCCCCCATGAGTTGCGCTGATATTTATTTCTCTCACTTTGGCAGGAGTACCACCAAACCAAAGCAGGAATCTCAGTTTGAGTTCAAAGCATCCCAGGCAACACAGGTGACGGTCATTTCTCTTTTTTCTCTGTATACTTTGCACATTTCCTCCCAACTTTCCGAAGCTATTTTTACAAGATATTTTTAAAAGCAAAGTTAATTTAAAGTAAATATCCTTTCGTGAGGTGATTTACCAATATGTACTCACATTTGATTGCTTAGGAAATGACGTTTTATTTCACTACCTTTGAAAAATATTCCTAAACATCCTTTTCCAGAGAAAAAAACGAAGTGAAAAACTCTAATTGTCACAAGGATCGGTGATCAGAGAAAGAACAGAGCAGCTGATCTCTACTCATAGTACTCATAAATGTATTTCTGCCAAAAAAGTGTCTTTTTGATAGGGTGTTTCTCAGGCTTGTGAATTTCAGGTGAGACCCATAGAGCAAAATATCTGTCCCTCAGGATGGTAATGGAGGGTGTACAGATAATAGCAGATGAAATGAATTTGGGAAACACTGAGTAACACAAAGCTAAACAGGTTCCTTTTTTTATATGTGTGTGGGTTTTTTGTTTTTTGTTTTTAGAGAGAGGGGTCTCACTGTGATGCCCAGGCTGGACTTAAACCTCTGGGCTGAAGTGATCCTCCTGCCTCGGAGTCCCCAGTACCTGGGACTACAGGGAGTACCCTGCGAGGTTCCTTTTTTACTAGAAGCCTCAAGGCCTTCAGTAGTCCATTTGTGATTCTCCTTGACCGTGATGAGAACCATTCCCCACATGTGTAGAGGTTGTTGTTGGTATGCTAATAAGGGTACTGCTAGCATTTATCAGACATGGGCCAGGGAGGCTGAACATCCAGCAATCAATGGGATGGTATCCTGTAAGGAAGAATTTTCCTGTCCCAAATGTGAATTGCAGCCTCACTGATTAAATTTGAATACATACAGGTTGTATTAAATACATGCATGTATGTATATAGGCATGCTCGTAAATGTTTTCAAATTCTGGATCTCCAACTCCTGAGATTAATGAAGATTAATCAAGATGATTAATGAATAATTAAGAATCACTGAGAAGGGGGATAGAGACTGTGCCTTTTTGGCAAATCAGCATAATAGAGACTGTTTGGGAAGAGAAGGAGAGTAATGTATGTGGATATAAGTTCTCCCAGAATGATTGCATTTCATTTCTCTAAATAGGAGCAAGATTTTTACACTGTGGAACTGGAAAGAGGAGCCAAGGGATTTGGCTTTAGTCTTCGAGGGGGCCGAGAGTATAACATGGACCTCTATGTTCTGCGCTTAGCAGAGGATGGTCCTGCGGAAAGGTGTGGAAAGATGAGGGTAAGTAGGGAGAGGAGTCTGGGGTAGGTGCAGGTAAGCCATCTGCAGTGACTCCTTGACATGCATGGTTAGAATGTTCGTGTTCAGGAGAATTACATTTCCTACAGCTTTCAAGATACTCTAAATGCATGACTCCCACCCTCCCGTATGTTTCTCCCTAAAGCATGGTTAGTTATAGCTGCTAAAGTTAGTTGAGCCCTTCCAACTCTTTAGGGTTGAATGAAGGATTAAAATTACTTCTAAACATCCTAAGGTGGATATTTTCCAAATCCCATTTCCACAGTGCTTGTGATTAATCTCATGAGGCAGGTACATCACTTCACCGGAATGCCTGGGTATCCCAGAATACTTAGAGAGCAGGAAAGCCACGCGGCTCTCTAGATTCTGCGTGGCGAACTTGAACCCCATTCATCCTCTAGCTGGTCACCAGCTTTCTTACCCCAGCCTCCGAAAGTAAGTCTCCTTGCTGCCTCTGCAGAGGGCCAGCGGCTCCATGGCTTGCTTATTCAGAGTTGCACTGTCGTAGGCAAAGCTACAAATTTTAAATACCTATATGCCAAAAGCCTGCTCTGCTCTGTTTCACTGTCTAATATCTGTTACTATAGATGAATGTGCTATTCTCCTGGGCAGATTAGATGATTAAGAAAAGATAAATCCTCTATTCGTCATAGATAGGTCACATAGATTGAGAGGTACGCATGGAGAGCCATTAGCAGCAAATTAAAAGAAATCAAGACAGGTCAGGAAAGGAAAAAAGGGAATGAAATTCAGCAGAAAGAGGGGAAAACTAACCAAGGGTGAGGAACTTAATACTTGTACTGAAGCCACAATCTAGATTTTTAAGTTTCTTCAGACTGAATTATTTAACATTTTTTTAAATTAAGAAAGTAGACCAGGAATGTGGTTTAAGAAAATTAAACATTGAAAAATGGTACATAGTAAAAATACAGTTTCTAGTGTCAAACAGTATACAAGTTTCTTATATATCCTTCCTTTTTGAGTATACGTGCACAATTTGTACATATACAAGGGAAGATATACTGTGGTGTATATGTCTTTTGTTCGAATTTCAAACAAGGGATTTGTTTTTCCTTTAATCACTTAAAAAAGTTTCTGATTGAATGAAATATTATTATCATGGTATTTTGTATAATGGTGTATTACTGTTCACGTGATGTGTTTACATATATTACCTAGTTTGCTCCCTGTAGCTTGGTAGGTGTGGATGTTATCATCCCCTTCTACAGGTGGGGAAGTGGACTCTAAAGTTAAAGGACTCTGAGCAAGATCGCTTAGCTACCAATTGATAGGATTCAAATTCAGGGCTTTAAACTCCAAAGCCGGTGCTTTTCCTCTTCTTCCTTCTAGAATGTAAGCTCCATTTAAGGAGGGATCTGGCCTGTCTTTTTCACTGCTTTCTCTCCAGTGCCTAGAAAAGTGGCTGACGCAAAGTAAATGCTACAGTCAATGTGTCAACCAGGATTACGGTCTCATCTGAAGGCTCACACGGGGAAGGGTTTGTTTCTAAGCTCACTCATGTGGTTGTTAGCAGGATTCGGTGCCTATTGGGCTGTCGGCTGGGGCTCTCCCTCATGTCCTTATCATGGGACTCCACAGGGCAGCTCATGACATGCATCAAAGTGAACAAGTAAGAGAACAAAAGGGAGCAAGTAGGACAGATGCCAAAATCGTTCTGTAACCTAATCTTTGAACTGATATCTTATCATGTTTGTCATATTGTACTTGTTAGCAGCAAGTCACCAGATCCAGCCCACATTCAAAGGGAAGGAGATTACACGGGATGTGAATTCAGGAATCACTGGGTGGTGTCCTGGAAGCAGCCCACCACATCTTCATTCCCGAAACAATTAACATTCCCCTTACTGCTTTATTTTTCTTTCTTAGCACTTATCACTGGCATAAGTGTATTTTTCTAATTTTCTTGTTAATCGTTTTTTGCTCATTAGAATATAATCTCCAAGAGGGCAGAGATTTTTGTTTGTTTCACTGATATATCCAGAGCAATAGAAGATTTTCTGCAACATGCTTAATAAACGTTTGGTGAATCAGTAAATGAATTGTAAATCTCGCTTTGTTCTCCCTCGCTTTGGCAGATTGGTGATGAAATTTTAGAGATCAATGGTGAGACCACCAAAAACATGAAGCATTCTCGGGCTATAGAACTGATTAAGAATGGTGGCCGCAGAGTTCGTCTGTTTCTGAAGCGGGGAGACGGCTCAGTACCAGAATATGGTGGGTCAAACTATGAAAACATTTCTTCCTTCCCTGGCATGACTCCATGAATTTGTCTCCAGAACGGCAGCAGGAAAGTCCTTTTTGTTTCCCCTATTCACCAGTGTCTTACCAGCCTCTCGCATCATGTGATTATTTGCCTCGCTTGTTCTGAAATCTCTACACATTTCATCCTTTTGCTTGCTTACGTGGACTGGGGCATGGCCTAAGACAAGATCTTTATAGCCCCCTTTCTGATAATCAGAGAGAACATTTTGTCTAGTCCGACCAAGAGCGAAGGAATGTTTGTTTGAACTGTGCCAAACTGTTTCTCAAATCAATTGTTAGCACAAAATGACTACATACTCCTTTTAAGAAGCAGGAAAGCAGGTTTCCTGAGTGATATGTTGAGGCACAAATTTTTTTTTCCTTTTTTGGTTACTTGATGTTTGTTTAAGAGGCGGGAAATTTTGAGAGATTTGGAGGGCTTTGCTCACCTCCTTTATGCTCTGTATACAACACTTCTCCATCCCAACTGGTCTCTTCCCCCAGATCAGACCACCTGAGCCCACTACTATCAAACAAGCAAACAAACAAAAACTGTTGCTATATTAGCCATATGTTTTTGAATGATAATGCTCATCTTGAGGGAAATAAGTGACTATACCTTTCCTATGAGGAAAGCCAGGTTATACATAGAGCTCCTTCGTCATATCTTCAGACTTGATTTGAGTAGACAGCAATGGTCTTTACATAGCTTAGTGTTCTGATGGCAAAATTTTGTATATTATACTAATGTCCTATTTATTTGAGATTCTTGTTTAAAATTAAAAAAGAAAAGAAGCTATGCCCTAGATGTAGGGCTTTTTTTTCCCAACCAAAGTTCTACAAAAGTTTCTATAGAAACTGTGATTGAATGGTCCCCCATATACATTGGTCCCCTTTATTCGGGATTCACTTGTTATCACCCTCTTTTCTGAAAGTCATTCTGCACAATTCCCAGTCGCATCTGGGGCCTGATCAGATGCTTAATTCAGATGCAGCTCGAGCGGAAGGATAGCTCCATTGACAGGCAGCCTTCCCAGGTGTTGGACATTTGTACAGGTGCAAAATACAAGGGGTCCGAGGTACGGGGGGAGGATGGGCATCAGACGAGGCCCCCTTAGACATGGTCAACCACAGGGGAAATATTTTGACAAAATTAAGATGCCATGGCTGCACACTGTACTAAACTTCTGACCGTTAGGTGTATTAATGCCACTGAAACTGTGTAACATTGTCTCCCTTTTCTGTCTTCCCTCTGCTTCTGTTGGATGTGATCTTTCATTTGAGAGTCATCGTCAGTAACCTGTGTACCTTCTCAAAACCTTTGTCTGTTGCACTGAGGATGAAAATCCAACACTAACAAATGTTCTTTGGGCTAAAAATAAAGATCATTGAAATACACGGTTTTCCAAGAAGGGTTGAACATGCCAGGGTTGTGCTGCTGTAATGTCTCCATGCGTCATTTGGACTAAATCTCTCTAATTCTATTGATTAGAGTCACAAATGGGTTATAATGTTAAGTTCCAATATTTTTCTGACTTGATTGGAACCTGCTTCTCTGTGAGGCTATTTTTGTAATGAGTTTTTTGTACTTAATTTAACTGCCGCGGTCTTTGAGGGGGGAGGGAGGGGACTTTGTTCTTTTGTTGTTTATTGTTAATGCTCTCCTATGCCAACCTGTCATTGTTCCAGTTGTTTGAAACAAAACAAAGCAAAACAAAAAAAGGATGCATCCATTGTCTGGGTTCTCGAGTCATCTTATGGCTGTCTAAAAACGTCACTGTTCTGATTGCGGTCTCTGCAGCCTTATTTGAGTGTTGCCTTAGACTGTCTGACTGGACAAATAAACTCTCTTTGCCCTATGTTAACAAATGCAGAATTTTTTTCTTTCCTCTTTGTTATAGGGAATCTAAATGTTCAACTTTTTCTCTTTCTCTCTTTCTCTTTCTCTCTGACTGTTCTTGGTGCTGGGCCCTCCCTTCCACAGCGATGATACCTCCTAATATCGCTGCATGTATGAGAAATGAAAAGCTCGGGGAGGCTTGCTTCTACCTTATGGGCCATAATCAAACTACGGTTTGTAGCTCAATCAATACTAGGTGTTTCTGTGCTGTGGCCTAATTTCCTCATTGCTTCTGCTTAGCTCTATTTTGATATGTTTGGCAATTCATTCTGAGCACCCTGCGTTCTTTGAATTGTAAGTACACCGCTGACCCTGTTGAAGTGTTGCTCTCCCTCATCCTAAAAGTAGGCATAAGAATCCAAGATTAGAATTACAATAGTGATATAAGTACCTTCCCGCACCCACATCTTCAAATGACCCTTATTAAGAACTTGTTCTTGTTCATTCTGGTAGCCCACCCAGCATTTAGAAAGAATGATATATCACAGAGCTCTCACCTAGGTAGATAGACGGGAAGATGAGATTTCCTGGTTGGTCAGGTATCTCTTTGCAAACTACAGCCCGTGGGCCAACCCCTGTCCACAGCCTGTTTTTGTAAGTAAAGTTTTATTGGTACATAGCCACGCCCATTTCTTTTATGTGTTGCCTGTGTTTTTCTACCACAATGGTAGATTTGAACACTTGCAACAGATACTGTGTGGCCCGAAGAGCCCAAAATATTTACTCTCTCCCTTCAGAAAAAAATTTGCTAACCCCTGCATTAGGCTTTTTTATTACTTTTGTTAAAACCCACCCTATGTTTTGGGAGATCATTCATGAAACAGATAAATTGCTAAATATTGATTTCATTGCCTCCTGAAAGATCCTTAAAGACCCCCAGTGATCCCCTTGTTCTGACTGTCACACCAGTCTGCTCTCCAGACTGACTGCAGCACATCATTTCAGACACCTTTCCTGGAATGGTGTCATGTGTGTGACTTGTTGGGTTTAGTTGCCACAAAGCATCCCTGCTTTGAAAAGAGCTCTCATAAATTCAGGACGCTGCCTAAAACATTTCCAGTGTCATTTCAAATAGTTTAATAATGATGAACAGGAGGCATCATGGGCTGCCCTGCTTTTAAATCTGTAGATACCTTGATATAAGAAGCAGTCCAGTGACTCCAAGCTCCTAGATATCATTATGACTGCCTTCTTTATCATAAAGAAAAAGTGCTTCTAAACTTAAGGATTTTATCTGAGCCCCATCAGATTTCTAATGTGTACCTAACAACCTCTCTTCCCTTCCCTTTTATCTCTCAGAAAACTCCACATTTTATAGACAGCTCCTTATTTATAAATTTATGCAGAAGTAGAGAAAGTAGTTGAATAACACGCACAAAGGTAGAACAGTTGAATGAGCCCTCACATACAGGTCACATTTGTTAGTCATTAACAAGTGGCCAGCATATTGCCTCCATAACCCCCTTTGCCAACCACCCTGGATTATATTTTAAAGTAGAAGCATAGTTTGCACAGTAAAAGGCATAAGTCCTGAGTGTACATTGCGTAGATTTTTCACCTCTGTACACACCCATTTAATCACCACCCAGATGAGATGTAGACTCTTTGTGTCCCCCAGAAAGCTTCCCTCCTGACCCTCCAGATCAGTACCCCGATTATTTTTAAGCACATCAAAACAAGTATTCTTTAAAGGAAGGAATATTTTCTTTCTTGGGGTGTGGGAGGGGTGGGGCAGGGGAGAAGGGTTGGTGGGTGGGGAAAGGAGGGGGAGAGTCGAGGAGGGGGGAGTTTTGATATCTGAGTTGTGCCTTTAAAGACTAAAATCATGACTGATTTTATAAGTTCTTTAATGATCTATGTCTTGAGTATAGAGAACAGTCAGCTAGATCCTGAAAGCCACGAGTACCGGTTTTTAACCTTAACTAGTTGCAGTTATTAACCCAGATTCGGTTGGCTTTGATTCTGACTGCTTTAACAGTTTATTCGTTGTGACTAATGAGATGGCAAGTGCGGGTGGGCGTGGGGACAGGAGCCGAGGGGCCTTGGTACCAAACGGTTGCTCTCGTTTGTCTCCCCGGCAGACCCCAGCAGCGACCGCAGCGGCCCCTCCGCCGGGCCACAAGGTGTTCCGGAAGTGAGGGCCGCGCCAGGCGGCCGCCGGCACCATCCATCACCGGAGTCCAGTTACCCACCCGATCTTCACAAATCATCACAGCATGGGGAAAAGCGGGCACACGCGAAAGATCCGAAGGGCAGCAGAGAGTATAGCAGACAACCCAACGAACACCACACCTGGAATGGAACTCCTCGCAAAGCCGACGGCGGGGCATGCCGACCCAAGGAGCGGGCGCCCGACGGGCGCAGAGACGCGCAGGCTGAGCGCGCGGCCGCCAACGGGCCCAAGCGGCGAGCTCCGGAGAAGCGCAGGGAAGGCACCCGGAGCGCTGACAACACTCTGGAGAGGAGGGAGAAGCACGAGAAGAGGAGAGAGCTTTCTCCGGGGAGGAGGCGAGAACGGTCCCCGACCCGCCGCAGGGACGGCTCGCCCAGCCGTCGGAGGCGGTCCCTCGAAAGACTCCTGGACCAGAGGTCTCCGGAGCGGAGGAGGGGCGGCTCGCCCGAGAGGAGGGCGAAGTCCACCGACCGGAGGCGCGCGCGGTCCCCGGAGCGCAGGAGGGAGCGGTCCCTGGACAAAAGGAACAGAGAGGACAAAGTCAGCCACCGAGAAAGGGAAGAGGCGACTCTGAAACAGGATGCCGGCAGAAGTTCCAGACATGCCCCGGAGCAGAGGAGGCGACCTTACAAAGAATGTAGCACCGACCTCAGTATCTGAGACCCTGAATCACATTCCAACCTTTACCGTGTCAAAGGTTCTAAGAGGAAGGTCACAAACCTGAGATGATTTAGTCTCTTACCTAATGAAGCATCTGACACCCGATGATCCTTTGAATAGCGACAAACATTTTAAGCATTTGAAATCCTATAAGAAAAAATATATATGAAAAGTGTTGTGCCTGATGTATAATATTAAAGAAAGTATTTTTAAATGCATACTTTTTTGGAAATTATTTGCCAAATGCTGGCCCAAAGGGATATAAATTTTATTTCTACGTAAACTGTAGAATTGTCAAAAATTGTTCCCTTTTTTGGGCAATCTTTTTCTCTCCTGGTTAAATGGGGCTGTTGATCATTTTCTCTAAGGGAAAATTATTAAGTTTAATTAATTTGATATAGACTGTTATGTAGTGATGTAGTGTTATACTGTAGTCAGGGGTTTTTCTTAAAGCAAAGAGCAAAAAGGCAAAGTTCCATTCGTAAAAGCTGAGGACCCTTTGGGATGAATTAGGATTGCCAGTGATCCTAAAGTTAAGCAAACTGTATGACGAGACTACTATTGCAAATGAAGGATATTTATAGCTAACCTACACAGCACAAAGAAATTTTACATTCTTGAATTACAGTTGGTTCAGAAGATAGTTTGTACTCTCCCTGGCCCAGGAAGGCACAGAGACAAGAAAGTTGGCCACCATTACCCAAATACAGCCCAAGCACATACAGTCAGGTTCTTCAGCATCTCCAACATCTAATAAGATCTCATTTAAGGCAATGCCATCGCAGCTTTGTTCATCTACTAGAAGGAACAGACAACAAACATCTTCTGTGTTGTCTGACTTGAGGCTGAATACTAGGTGGAATGGGGGACAACGTGCCCAGTGTGAGGGAGACCTAAGATGCCCAATATGGGAAGTATGTTCCCCCTTTTTAGCATAAGCCCATGGTTGCCTTTTGCCGAATTGGGAAGGAGGGAGTGAGCCTTGGTGGAAGGAACCTCTCTGTTGATATTTTAAGAAGTGAGGGTTGGGCATGCTCATTCCTAGAAATGCCAATTTCTCTTTGAAACCATAATGGAAGTCTCTAGGTTGATTGAAGGGAAAGGAAGGAAGTGATCCCAGTGGTTCTAGATCTGGTTGGGAAACTTCTGCCTCATGACTCTGTCTTTTGAGTCTTTGGACAGCAGCACAAAACATAACCATTTTTCTTTTTAAAAAGACCCGTTCTTTTTAATCCTGCAGGAGGTGTGGTTGGGTCGGTCGTAGCCCCGGGATGTGGTTTAAATGGATTACTGCCTAGCTGAGCCAAAATGTTTGCTTGTACCTGTTGGACCACTACAGCAAACTGCTGCTTACAGTGCATTGTGTATTTCCGTAGTACTGTTTTGCATTTTCCATACAGACACAAAACTTTGCAAGTCAATCACTGTTGTTCCCATGGTACTGTTAAAAAAAAACAAAAAAAAAAAGAAAGAAAAAAAGAAAACCAGCCAATCATTGTGTGTACAGAGTTAAAAATTGTAACTAACAGAGCCTGTTGAAAAAAAACAAAAAAACAACTGTTGCCTTTTTTTCTTGTATAAAAGAGAATTTATGACAAAAATTTAGCTGTGAGGAATGTGGTATGTGTTTATATTTCTGAATATGGAACAAATTGATTCATGGGGATATATTTTAATGTAAACTAAATCAGGTATGTAAAGTTGTTTTAAAATGGGAGACTATATAAGTAATTCTCTACAGCTTTAGTTGGTTTGAATATCATCACTTCCTCCATGGTGAGCCTGCTTGTGAATTATTAAGCACTTGTTTGCATTCTCTGTTCTTCACTCATTTATTTCTTGCAGTGTGCTATGGACTTAATGCTCTTTCTGTATTGATGAAAAGCAGTATGTGGGCCAATCTTTTTATAAAACACTATGCATATATAAATATTACATTGTTCATAGCTTTATTTGACTTATGGGTTTATACATATAACATTAGAATGAGTAGTTATAGTTGTGTGGACATTTATAAAACAAGCTCCTTTCCTGAAACAGACACAATGTACATTCTGTAGCTCAAAAGGAGGAAAAAGTCTGTGAATGCTATTTTTATTATTAAAGTTTTCCGTACAAAGCATACATTGAGCTGTAAGGCTGAGGAAGAGTACAACTGAATAATGATGTTCTTTTCCATCAAGTTCCTAAGAGCCAACTTGGCAATTTTATTCCTAAGGCTCCACTGCTAGGATTTTTCTCACTAGTTCTAGCCAAATCTGTGATGTTAAATGACTGATGCTCTCATTTGTGGTCCAGAGTTTTAAATAAATGCAATCAAAGTGGATCTTTGGAGTGCATCCTGAAGTTAACATCTTGATGTCTTTCTTGTTGTAAGAAATGATATTTGACATTTTAAAATCTATGTTCTACCCACCTGGGCTTGTCTCAGTCCTTGAAGACTTTTGATCTGGCAATTTCACCTGAATTCCACACATCAGATTTGCTTTGGAAGTATTGTACTGTACAGGGACTATGCATTAAGCAGAAAAGATATAGTCTTATTTGAACTACTGTAACCTTAAGTTGGAAACTGATTCTTGTGAGCCTACTTTCCTTATCCCCCCCCCTTCATGTAAATGTCTTGGTGAGAGATGATGGATGAATATTTTGTATGATTAAATCAAACCATTTAAGAATTCCCCTCCATTACACAGTTGCTGCCTGAAAGAATGTTGGGGGGAAGGACTCAACACCCTACTTGTATTTTTTAAGTTTCTTTTGTGAAAGATTTTTTAATGCATTTTTACTGTAAAAATACATGGAAATGTATGCATTCCATAACCACTATTGTTTCTGGATTGATACCTTCCTTGTCTCCATGTTGTCTCAAATGTATCAGGGTCAAGTAATCAATTGAAGGCACCTGACTCCAACTCCTTGAAACACCATTGTGCTGAAAGAGAAGGAGCAATGCCTTTGCAGTGGTATAGTGCCTTGCTACTCAAAGTGCTGCCTGTGGACCAGCTGTCTCATCATCACTGGGGAGCTTGTTAGAAATGCAGAATCTCAGGCCCCACTGCAGACCTACTGAGTCAGAATGTGCATTTAACAAGATCCTCAGCTAACTCATATGCACTTGAAAGTTTGAGCAGCATGGTATAGCATAGAACCCTGGTAATAAAGCAGACCCTGCCAAGCCAAGAGCTTCATCACTTCCTGTGTGATTCTTGGGCACATTCCTTAACCTTTGTTGAAGCCTCCGTTTCCTTGTCGGTAAAGGGACATATCTCATAGACTTGCTAAGAATAAATGCAAAGTGCTTAGCCCATCTCTGGCAATCAGAAGAGTCCTCAGTAAATGACAAAAACATTTTTTTATTGAGGATTTTCAGCATGGCAATGAGTATCCTACTCTTGTCCTGGTTTATTTTCCAATCAAAATGAAGAAAAATATTTTCTCACTGTTAAAATGGGGAAGAATGCCTTTTATTTTTATTATAAAGTTAACACCTAGTATGGTGCATGCTATTTAACACACACAATTACATTTACCATTGTTGAGATATGAAACCAAAATGTGCTATAAAAGTTGAGACAAAAATAGTCTGAAAACATAACTTTTGGACATAGATATGTCTGTGGAGATAGACATTGGGTAACTATCCCAAGTTACACTAGAAAAAGTTTAACCCATTCTCAAATGATGATCTAACATGCATCTGGATTGATCAGGTAGTTTCAAATAACTTTCCAATTTCCTTCACAGTTTTTGGGTTGTTCCTTTGTATGACTTAGTGGCTGGGGTTTTCCTATAGAACCTAAGCTCCTGGGCATTCAAAAGGCTATTATGTTTAATAGTAGGCCTTCCTACAATCTGTCTATTTTGTTGTATTCTGCTTTATTTTGTCACCAAGATGGTAATTATGGGCACTGCTCACTTCCCTAGTATCTCTTTTGTTAAAGTAGTTCCTGGCTTAACCAACTATTGAAGTTGTTTGAAAGCCATTATGTCAAGCAAGTTCTTTGCCTGCCATAAGTAGCCGGGCTAAATGTGCTGAGATAGAGCTGTCAGGATTTTTCCTGCTGGTGGGCAATCCGGGACCCACCTGCATTAACTGTGAAAGGAAGAGCCCTTTCAAGTTCCTCCAAGTGATTTTTCTTACAGTGAGGCAACACCATCAGCATTGTGGATGTTTAGCACAATAAGATCTGAGTGCTTTTGGAATACACCTCATTACAAGCTTGTAAGTAGGGAAGTAACAAAGCTGGGCCCTCTCCAACACAATTATTTGTGGTGGTTTTGCAGGGGTGGACCTTCTGTGAAAAAATTTTGACTACTTTCCCCCAGTGATATATTTATGCTTTGCGGTCATTGTCAGGGCAGAAGGAGTGTGGTTTTGCTTCATTAGTGCAGACGTTAGGTGTTTGTAGGATCCAAAGCACAAGATCTCTTTGAGAGTACATGGATCTAAGCAAGGTGGTATTAACCGTTGCCTTATACAGTAAATACGCAAGTATTTTATGTGACTGCTATCCTTGACTGCATCACCTTTCCACCTAACTGGGAAGTCTTCATTGTTGTGTCTCTGGAGGAAATAAAGGCATGGTCCACACAGCCTGGAGCTCTAAACACCACTCCAATAAGCACTGTGCTTTTAGGTGTATTTATCCCTCAGAAAATAAATTCTCTTTGATCTCATAAGATTATAGAATTGAAGGGAAAATAGCTCTGAAAGGCTGCTAATTCCTGTATGTGTAATAAGCAAGGCTTGCTTCTCAATTACTCATTTCCTCAACACATTTATTGAAGATCAATCTGTGCCAGGTACGTGGTGGGGCTAGAAATACCTGGATCCTGGTCTTGAGAGCTTATGGTTTCTCAAACTACAGAAGCCTGTTTAGGTTGGGGAAAGATATAAACTACATACCAAGCAGAGGCACAGGATCCTATGATAGTAATTAATAGGAGATTTAGCCAGATTGAGGAAGGTTATAATTCAACTGAGGCCAGAAGGAAGAGGAGTGAACCAGTGAAAAAAAAAGGAGCATAGTGCAGGTTGAGGCAAAGGCCTAGGTGTAAGGGAGTGTGGTCCAAAATGGAAGGGTTGCACCATGAAGGGCCAGGTTAGTCTTGTTCCAAATTTTAGACTTCAGAATAACAGGAGAGCACTGAAAAGTTTTAACAGGGCCCCCAGTGAGCTCTGTGTGCGTGTGTGTGTGTTGGGGGACAGGGGTGGTGACCACCTCAAGTTTAAGTTTGAGAAAGATGGGCTCACAGTACCATGGAGAGCAGACTGGAGGGGTGGAGGGAATCCAGTTAGGCACTGGCGCTATCCAGGCTGCAACCCTTACCGTGAAAACCCATCCTAGGTCACTCTCGAGTTCTCATAGTTCAGAAGTCCCCTGGCCCATGTTTACCATCTTATTAAGAGAGTTCATTTTCTTTCCAACCTAAATCCTCTCTGCCATACCTTTATTAATACTTGCAGAACACTTTGTACCTGATTTCTTCTATTAGGTAAGGTCCATCGTTTACTATTTTACCTGATTTTCTCCAGGCTTACAAATCCCCACCTTACTAACCTTGTAATCTTTTCACTTTTTTTTTTTTTTTTTTTTTTTTTTTGAGGTTGCCCACATCTTTCTCAAACTACAGAAGCCTGTTTAGGTACTACCCAGCCTTTGCCAGGCATTCCCCATGTTCAGGTGTTAAGAAAGGAACCACTCCTATGATACCCCATCTTGAAGAGCAGTGTTTTCTTTTTTAACTTACAAAACAGATGCACACTTGTAATAAAAGATTCAAGCATTTCGGGAGAGTATATAATAAAAAGTAGCATTCTTCCTCACCACCTGTCAATACCAGTGCACAGAAGTAACTATTATTAACAGCTTGGTTCATGACATTTCTGATCTTTTCTACATATGTATGAGTGTGTGTGTGTGTGTATATATATATATGGTTTTGTTTTTACAAAAAACAGGCCATTAAGCCCTTACTATTTTATGAACTGTTCCTTTATCTTACATAGTGTGGATATTTTTCCAAGTTAGGAGCATGTGTGTGTGTGTATATACATACACATAAATAAAACCTCATGGACTTCATTCATTCCCATTCTGTCTTCTCCCGGTCTTGGATTACTGCAGTAGCTGCCTCACAGTTCTCCATGCCTTTACCCTTAACTCACCTACAGATTCTTCTCCCTGTAGTAGCCAAAGCCATTCTTTTAAAATGTCAAGTGAAAGGTCAAAGTCCTTACGGTAGGCTCTGAGGCCGGGGGTGATCGGCCCCTCCTTTCCTCTCTCACTGCTTTCTCCCTAACTCTGCTCCAGCATGCTCCGCTCTGGCACACTCCCTGCCTTAGGGGCTTTGCTCTAGCTGGCCACCCTGCCTGGAATGCTCTTTCCCCAGATACCCATGGCTGACTCCCTCACTTTATTTAAATCGCTGCTCAAATCTCATTCTTCCCATGCATTCCACCCTGACCACCCTGCTTAAAAATTGCAACTTGATTCCTCTGTTCTACTCTTTTCCCCTCCTTAGCACTTACCACCTTTTAACATGCTGTGTAATTTACATGCTTACTCATTATCTCTATTGTTAATCACCTGTCTCCCTTCTCTAGAATCAGGGCCGGCTTCATGGACATGCAGCCTGTGCAGGCACACAGGGCTCTGCACCTAGAAGGACTTTTTGCTTGGTTTAATTCTCTGCTGTCACATTCTTGAATTTTTAGTAATTTTTGAACAAGGGGCCAGTAATGTAGCTGGCCTTGTCTAGAACATAAGCTTCACAAGGGCAAGGATCTTTGTAGGGAACTCTGATGAATTCTGAGTTCCTGGAACAGTGCCAGGCACATAGTTGGTACTCAGTAAATGTCTGTACTCCATCTCTTAATAGCTGCATATTCTGAAGTTGACCACCATTTACTTAACTAGTTCTCTATGAACATGCAATTGCTATTACAAAAACATGGTGCTATGAACAACCTTGTAACTTCAAACCTTGGTACCCTTGAGTGGTTTGTTCAAATACTTTATAAGGGATAAATTGTAACTCCTAGTCCTCCTGTGTTTCTGGTGATGCTGACATTATTAAGAATTTGCATGCTTTTATTGGGAACAGCTGTTTTCAGCAAAGTGCTTGCAGGCTGTGGGATCTATTTCCCATCAGATGAGAGTTCCCAAGCGCAGTGGAGCCACTAAACCAATGGTTCATAGCCTTGGGTACACATTGGAATCACTTGGGGAGTTTTAAAAGTATTGCTGCCTGAGCCCACTCCCAGAGATTCTGATGTAATTGGTTTGAGTGTATCCTGAGTTTATAAAGGTCCCAGGTGATGCTGATAGGCAGTCAGTACATCCTCCCTCAACTGTAGCCCCATAGACTGAGTGGGATTGAATGGGTCTGCTTTACAGCCTTCTCTTCTCTTCGTAGTGTGTCTACTCTTGCCTTTTTTAGGTTGCAATGGTACAGCAGCTCAAAAGAAAGATGGTTTGAGATTATTTTCCCAAAGTAAACTAAAAAAGCTTCCTACTTGCATAAAGTTATTAGCCAAATAGAAACATAGTGGTCATGTATCAATTGTGAATTCTGTTTTATATTCCTGTAACCACCAAATTATTCATTAGTAAGGATAGTTGAGAGACTCCTACGTTCTCAACAAGAAGAGGTCAGAAGCACCATCATTAAACCGAGTTAGCCGGAGTACTTCTATCACTTAAATTAATTTTAGAAATATTTTAATGTTCTTATTTAAATAGAATATGTGGTATGTTGAAACTTAATAAGAAAGAGAATATTGAATATAATTAGCAATTAGAAGTCATGAGGAGGAAAGATTCTTTTCTAGCAAGTTCTTCATTTCCAAAGTATTTATGATGCTTCTCCCCCAATCCCTACCCACAACTAATTTTAGCAGACAACTTTGGGGCTGAAAAATAATTGTGTTGTGACTGAGTAAGTGGAGTATGGCATTCCTGTGACCAAAATAACAAGGCTTAAAATTTGAGGGGAAAATATTCTTGGGAAAATGTTACTGGCAATAGATGCCATTTACCTAGAAGCTCTGGAATTAACGTAACAGACTCTAACATTGGTCCAGTCCAGGGGCCCAGAAACCACCATTGTTATTACTACCCCTAACTTGGGACCAAGGGGGAACTCAAGAATACATTTGCAGTAGTCATGACGTCTAGAACTGGGTAGTATCCCTCCTTTACTGGCTGCTCAATGTGGCAAGACTAGTGACAATTTCATGTCTCTCCAACTCGTTAATTTGATAGTCCTCCCTATAGCCACCCCTTCCAGGAGGAATTTTATGAGGCAGATTTTCCACTTATCCCTTGGAAATTATACCTTAGATAACTTTAACTCTTTCCATTATCTCCTAAAAATATAGCTTAGTCCAAACCAGTTCGTTAACAAATATGTACTGAGTACTCTTTTCCAAGCGTGGTGCTGGGTACTGAGCGTCAAACAAAAGCAATAAAACTCCAGTCTTCCTGAAGTTTACAGTCTGGCAGGAAAGGCAGACACTGGATAATTGAGTTAAATTGTGGTAAGGGCTATGGAGTGTATGTGTGCCCTTGAGTGTCTGTAATCGGGGGACTTAATCTGGATGGTGCAAAAGATAAAAGTAAAAAAAGGAGGGAAGAAGAAGGAAGAGCTCTCCAAAAAGAGAGGAAGACCCGGGCAAAGGCCTCGCTGCAGAAGGTGTGCAGCTTATTCCAGGAGTGGATGGAAGGC
The DNA here is from genome assembly GCA_023783475.1 of Daubentonia madagascariensis. Classification (NCBI taxonomy): domain Eukaryota; kingdom Metazoa; phylum Chordata; class Mammalia; order Primates; family Daubentoniidae; genus Daubentonia; species Daubentonia madagascariensis. The sequence continues at coordinate 39,455,566 of JAKFHU010001953.1, read as the reverse complement.
CCATGGAATTAAGGATCTATCATAGTGAGGTAGGACAACACAAAAGCAAGACCTGAAATGTGTCTGTGAGCCTTAGGGAGAAAGACCCACTCCCTATTCCCATACGGGGAGAAAAGAGAGACCAAAAAAGCTATTTACAGAGAGGACCAAGTGCTAAAATAACTCCCCCATTGCTAAAATAACTCACAACAAAAAGCCATGAGAACAGCCCACATTCAACATCTGGGTAATCTCAAAGCCTATTAGAATAACCACAAAATATGTAAAAGGAAAATCATGTGTTGGTCTCCTTTTTACAAAGAAGCAAATATTTTATTTATTCTGTCTGTAAGAGCCAACAATTGGGTTCTAGAAAGCACGCTTGGGCTGTGACCTTTGCTTCTAGTCACATTCTTTTAACTGGTCCTATTGGAAACGCGTAACACAGGGAAATATTTCTTGGATAGAGAGAGGTGGACAAAATTACTGAGCACCATCATGAGCCCTGGGAAATCACTTCATCTGGTTTATGATGTTTTCTCCCCTCAACCTATTTCGGTTTTATTTTTTTATCTATTTCATGAGGGTTTATTTTTATTACTTTGGTGTATTTTGTCTGGATTGTTTTTTGTCTCATTCTTCATTTTTATTAAGAATTTATTTCCTCTCTCTTCCCAGATTCCATTGAAATGAATGAGAAATCCCAATGGCACATGCCTGGATGATAAAAATGTCTCTGTTTTCGTTCCTATTAATGAACTTTAATTTGGATTTTGAGGAAACTGCTCTTTCTTTGTGCCCCTCTCTCCCATTATCACCAATGGTTACACTCAAATGTGGGAAATGCTCTGGTCCATTTATAGAATTTAGACCAGAAAGAATTCCATATTCTCTACGCTTTTATGCTACTTTTCGCAAGGGCTGAATGTGGCTATCACTAAGAACATGATTCAGGCTTTGAGAAGACTGAGACAAAAACCTTAATTTTTAATTTGATTTATGATACAAATAATGCATACAACATTAGCTTTGTAAAAAAAAAAAATCCAGAATACTGTAAGACAAAAACCCCTCTTGACCCCTCCCCTCCTAAATCCCAGTCTTCTCTCAGACCTACCCACTGTTTTCAAACTGGAACTCTTCTCCCAGACACATCACTATGTATATGCAAATGCACAAAACCACATGCGTATGTGTCTGTGTGTGTGATTTTTGTCTGTGCATTTCTAAAATAAGAGCGCATGGTAATGTACCTATTGTTTGGCAGTGTAGTTTTCTTCCACTTAATTCATCTTTCAGATCTATGCCTTTTTCAAAAACAATGCTAAATAGTACAGCCATCCCTTGGTATCTGTGGGGGATTGATTTCAGAACCCTCTGCGGATACCAAAATCCTCAGATGCTCAAGTCCCTGATACAAAATGGTGTAGGATTTACATAGAACTTACTGTCATCTTCCTGTATACTTTAAAATCATCTCTAGATTACTTATAACACCTAATATTAATACAACATAAATGCTTTGTAAATAATTGTCATGCTGTATTATTTAGGGAATAATGACAAGAAAAATATATGTTCTGTACAGATGCAATTTTTTTTCATATATTTTCCATCTGCAGTTGGTGCATTCCTCCACCTTCTCGCTTTGTCCTGACATGGCCTTTTCTCTTTGTGCGTTGTCCTGGTGTCTCTCCCTCTTGTTATGAGGACATCATCCCTATCACATGAGGGCCCCACCCTTATCACCTCACTTAACCATAATTACCTCCTTAAAGGCTCTGTCTCCAAGTACAGTCACACTGGGTGTTCGAGCTTCAACATATGAATTTAGGGAGTACACAATTCAGTCCATTACATATAGTATGTATATCCTATACTTTAATCTTTTTTACTTTGTCTGCCATGGGATAAATTCCTTTACATTTTTTTTAAGCTTAACTACATCATGATTTTGCTCCCTTGGTCTAAAAGTGACCAAGGTTTCCTTTGTCTCTGGGGAGGGGGTGGGGCGGGGGCAGCAAGAATGAAGGCATGGAGATGGGGAAGGACAGGAGAGCAAGAGATTGCTTTTTAAAAGGCTAATATCCAGTTACTCATTCTCAATAGCCCACAGAGTTTTCAGCTGCTGCTCTCCCTGCTAAGCTGCAAAGTGGGAGAATCTGGCATTTGAGGATGCAAAGGTGGAGGAGGCAGGTAAGGCCAAAAATGTGCTGCGTGGGCTGCATGCTGTCCTTCAAAATTAGCATTGCCAGTGGGAAGCCTGAGAAGATTTTAAAAGCTCCAGGCCACAGGCAGACACCCCAGCTCTGCTTCCAGTCACTACTCGGACAGAGTTGCCTGTATGAGTTGCATCTAGTTACCAAAATGCAACATTCACCATTCTGTGTATCTTTAAAGAACCCTCTGTGTGCATGCTCGCCCAAGTCCCCTTAAGTCACCAGAAAATCTGGAATTCTCTGTTCATTTGGATCAAAGAGTAGTGACTCAAGGAAGGAAAAAATATATATATATATATAAAAAAACTCTCTCTATATATTTTTTATAAAATCCACAGGGGCTCTCTGGATGTGTGCAATACTGGAGAGAAACACTTTGACTTCTTGTCTAAGCCAGTGGTTCTCAGCCAGGGGCAATTTTGCCTGCCCCCTCCCCACCCCAGGGGACAGTTAGCAATATCTGGAGACATTTTCATTGTCACAACTTGGGGAGAGGGATGGTATGTTACTCGCATCTAATGAGTAGAGGCCAGAGATGCTGCTAAACATCCTGCAATGCACAGGACATCCCCCTGCAACAAAGAATTGTCTAGCCCAAAATGTCAATACTGCCCAGGATGAGAAACTCTGCTCTAAGCAAAATGATACTTGCTGGGGCCTTGCAATTGAGAAAATAATTTCAAAGAATATTGACATCTTAATTTTGTAAAAGATGTAATTTTAGATAAGGTTGCATTCCTCCAAAATTGCTGATTTGAATGTTTCTTTGAAACAGTGGGTATCTCAGTAAACAATTTCCTTTTATATTTTTTTCAGATAGCTCCTGAAGCAGCCTGTTCTATTTCTTAATCATAACACACAGGATTCTTGGAGAACAGTTGGTGACATCTACAGCCATCCTAAATTTGGTTGTATATTCAGCTGGGCTACTTCTCACTACCAAGTGGCTTTATTTAAATTTCAGCCACCAATGAAGCTTCACCTTGTGTTAAATAATAACACAAGCTTCACAAGGTGTTCAGGGTATTAATTAGTTAACTTTTGTAAGGTGCTTTGAAGATAAAAAGTCCACTTTGAGTTCTCACTATGATAATTAGGCAAATTAGGCACTTTGTAGCCCTGACTAGTGGCTTTGATCCTGCCTGCTTCCCACATGCCTGAGGAATTCAGTGCAAGGAGGGATACTGGAATGAGCAGTAGTGGTCAGCAGAGGAAAAACGCAGACCTCGTTTGGGATGGCTATTTTCAGATTCGCTTTTAACGGTGAGATGAGGAGAAAAACATCCCAAGGGAAATTAAAATCCCTTAGTAGTGATGGAAGATGTCAAGTTATTACTCATGAAACCCCAATAAGTAAATTAGAGAAATGGTGTATTGCCTTATTCATATTCATTTATTCATTCCGTCTCTTCCTCCTTCCTTCCCCTCTCCCCTGCTTTTTTGCAAAGAGGAAAGCATGCTTAGGAGACTCTGCTGAGACTCTATCAAGCAAACCACAACCTACATTTGGGAAATCTATTATCTGTGCAGAGTCTATCTTTTAACTCCGTTGGAGTTTGCTTCCTTCTTCCCTTATAACCATCACCCTTGTTATTGTCACCATCATCTTGTATTTGTAGAGCCCTTTGTAGTTTGGAAAACACTGACACCAAAAAGCACCTATTACGTGCCAGGCACTGTCCTGGGACCCCATCTAATCCTCACAACACCTGTTGAGATAGGTCCGATTATCTCTAATTTGCAGATGTGATAACCGAGGCTCACGGAGACTACTATCAAGACCACCGTCACGGATCTGGGATGTGATGATGCGGGGACTGATTGTCTCAAAGTTAATTTTGTATTCTTTCCAGAACCTCAAGCTAAAAGACATTTCATGGCACCTTTTCTTTCTCCCCCACCCCTCAATCTGGCTGTTGTCCCCCTGGGAGTCTAGTAGGGAAGGTGACATTTTCTCTGTTTTTCAGATAAGGAAAACGAATTAAAGAATTTGCTTATGAATACCAACAAGTTGGTTGGTGAATCACCTTGCTCACCTCTCATACCCTCTCAGCTCCTGCATTTGGCTTCCACATTGACGCCTTGTGACCCTGAGCCCGCTGAGGACACCTGTCCTCATACACAAGTCCAATGCCAGCCACCTTTCCTCCCTTCCCTTTCCGCAGCACTGGATATGGCTGCCCACTCCCTCCTCGATTCCCTTTGGCTTTGGTGTTTCCTTCCTCACCCTCTGACAGGTACTCTCCACCCCTCTTTGTTGTCTCCTTGTCCCCATGTACCTTTTAAGCACTGGTGGCTCCCCAGGGCCCCATCTTGGGCATTCTTTTCCACTTTGGTGATTTCATCTATTTCCTGGGCTTGGATCAGTGGTCCTCAACTGTGCTGCATATTAGCATCACCTGGGGAAGCTTTTAAACTTCCCAGACTGCACCATAGACTAATTAACTCAGAATCTCTCATCATAAGTGTTTTTTTTTTTTTTTCCAAAGCTCTCTGGGTGATGCCAAAATGCAATCAAACGTGCAAACCAGAGGCGTGCATCATCTTCTATATGTGATTCTCAGGTGTGTGCTTCTCACCCGGACCTCTCCCATGAGTACGGCACCTATATGTCCACCTGTTCCTGTGTCCCACAGCTGCTTCCAACTCAGCACATCCCAATAGTAGGGTTGCCAGATTTAGCAAGTAAAAATACAGAAGGCCCTGTTACATTTGAATTTCTGATAAACAACAAATAATTTTTTAGGTTAAGTATGTACCATGCAATACTTGGGACATATACTAAAAAATTATTTGTTGCTTATCTGAAACTCAAATGTAACAGGGCCTCCTGCATTGTTTCTGGCAGCACTACCAGAGAGAACATGATCTCGCTTGGAATTGCCTCTCTGCCCGTGCCCTTTAGCTCAGGGAAGGGCCTCACCATCCTCCCTGTCAACCCAGTGGTACACCTCAGAGCCTTCTGTGACCCATTTCTTTCTCACGTTCGATCAATCACCCACTCCGGTGACTCCACCTCTGCAATCCCGAAATGCTTCTCACGTCTTTCCCTGTCACTGCTTTGCCAGTGCGGTGCCCCTGCCTTAAGTCTGCCCTCATCATCTCTTTCTTTCAGGATAATATTAACTTCGTATCTGGATCCCTCTGCCTCTACACTTTCCTTTAACAATCCAATTTCCGTGATTTGCCAAAATAATCTCTTAAAACACATCCGATCATGGCACTCTTCCCTGTAAAAGCTTCCGATGGCCCAGTCATTCCTGAAAGTCAGGGCAGCACATGCCCCTCAGGATCAGACCCTAGCCTAACTTTCCAGGTCTCGCCCGCTCCAGCCCTAGGCTTCCAGCCTTAGGGGACTACGTGACCTGGCACTTGCCCGCACCTTGGCTTCTGCATGATCTGGAATGCCTTTCCCTTCCTAACAAAATTCTGCCCGATTCGAGGCAAAAAAGAAAAAACAAAATAAAAACAAACAAACAAAACTAGACCCACCTTGGAGTCATTCTTGTGGAGGAACTCTCTGAAGACTTAGTAATTCCTGCAGACCCTTCCTTCCTTGTAACTCTTTCCAGCTGCCACCCAAGTCTCCCCATTCTCACCACTAATGCTCTGTCAAGACATCAGCATCTTGTGTCTGGACTCGTGTCATAAGTTTCTAATTGGTCTCACTGTTTCCACACTTGCCTCTTCCTAGTGTGGGCCTTTGCAAAGTAGGTCAGATCTTGTCACCTATCTGCCTGTATGGCCCTTTTCTTCCTATTTTGTAACACCCAGTCCTCTTGCTGGTATGGTCAGCAGCTGTTTCAGGGTACACTGGCTGGACTTCCAATGGCCAGGACCTGAATTTCACTGTCTGGGAGTTTTCTCTGACCGGTAGAGCCAGCTCTTCCCATGTAAGCAGCAGGCTGGCAGTGCCAGCAGCCCACAACCAGTGATTGACAAGCCCTGAGTGTGTGACCTACGTTGTTTCTCAGAGTTCTCCAGCAGGATTAAGCGCAGTTGCCCACAGTGGTAATTTGCTTGTTAACTCACTATTCATTGGCTCCTTTTGTCTTGTCTAACCTCCTCACTCCTGGATTGGCATTTACTGGGATCACCTCTCAAATAAGCAATTTGTTCTCAAATCCTTCACTCAGAGTCTGCTGCTGGAGGTTCCCAAACTAAGACTGCTAGTAAACTCCTAGTAGTCTTTTCTCAGTGTGTGAGATCATTAACACTAATGTGCCCGATGAGTACGGGAACATAAAGAATTGAAGGACTGCACAGAATTAAGAGAGTTTGAATAAATGCCTTTTTATGGTATGTCAATATGGACCTTCTCTTTTTCTTCTTCTTATTGAAACCTATTCCTAAAATTGGGGAGAATTTCTATCATAAGTTCTTTTGGGGTATGCCCATGTAACTTCACCCACAGAGGACAGGCCCTGGGAACCTTGTTTATAGTCTCTGACCCTGGCCATAGACGACAGGACCAGAGTGGCCATGTGACCAAGCTGGACCAATAAAATCTGATCTCTCAGGGACATGGAGTCAGGACTTAGATAGTCTAGTTCAGTCCCAGCTGAGAAAAATAAAATATAGGAACAATGGGACAAGCCATTTTCCACCACATATTTTCCACTACATGGGCTAAGTAATGGAAAAAGCTAGTCTGCAGAGAGAAAAATAAAGGAAGCAGAGATGACAGAAGGAAAGTACTATCTTGGTCCCTGGCTGTTTTCCAGCCCCTTCCTGAAGCAGCTCAGCCACATCTCTGTCCCTGGCTTCTGAAGAGACAACCTGTATCCTCACAATGATTCTCCCTGCTCCCCAAGGTGCTTTAGCTAGCCCAAGTTGGTTTCTGTTACTTGCAACCAAAGGATTCTAATGAATACAGTTTCCATGGAGCTTGCTACAAAAGAACTGAAACATCTTTGATGTGCTTTCCAGGTGGAAGATTTTTGTCCAAACTACTCATGTGGTCAACAATAAGCATCTAGTGCCTGTCTGGATGAAGGTGGGGAGCACAGTGCTTTGTGTCTTTGTTTCCTGACGGGCTTTTGTTTTTTGCTTTTTCTTCCTTTATTTTGCCCATACAACTAGAGTATTTTGGTGTCATTCTTTTTTTTTTTGAGACAGGGTCTCACTCTGTCACCAGGGCTAGAGTGCAGTAGCGTCATCATAGCTCACTACAACCTCAAATGCTTGGCCTCAAGCCATCCTCCCACCTATGCCTCCCAATGTGCTGGGATTACAGGCCTGAGCCACTGTGCCCAGCCTCCATTTTACTTCTTTAGGCATCTTGTCTCTGTTAAGTCCTAACATTGAGGCAAAGTATATCCTATGGCAATTACCCTTAGCATTATAAAGCACTTCTTTTAAGCATGGTTAAATAGAGGAAAATGAGTAATGCCATCTTTCAGCTAGTCTAAAAATTCAATATATTGGAACACAGGTTTTCAAAGAATCTGAGTCAATCAATTAACCCTCTCACCCTCCCCCTGCTTAAGTGATATTCCAACCCTGAGAAAGCATGCCCGTAATGAGCTGGTATTGGAATGGCCTGGCCGTGGTGGTAGACCAACTGCATTGATGACCCCAATGAATGTCCTCTCTGTATTCATTCCTTTTGCCGTGAACCTGTATAGTTCTGTTGCAATATGATTCTAGGCTAGCCTTCTGACTTGCTTTAGCCAAAAGAATGCAGTGGAAATGACAGCGTGACAGTTCTGAGCCTAAGCCTCGAGAGGCTTTGCACACTTCACTTGCTGCCTTGCACACTTCACTTGCTGCCTTGTACAGTTGGTCTTGCTAACTCTTGGATTCCAGCCACGCCATGAAAACTAGGCCTGGCTAGTGTGCTGGGGGATGAGAGACCATGTGGAGCAGAACCATGTCATTCTAGTTGGGGCTGTCTGAGACCAGCCAGCACTAACCAATCTGCCAGCTGACTACAGACACACAAACAAGCCCAGTCAAGATCAGCAAAAAGCCCAGATCAGGAGAACTATCCAAATGATCCATAGACTTCAGAGAATGGTACGTGATTGTTGTTTAAGCTACAACATTTTGGGGTGATTTGTTGTATAGACTCATTGTAGCAAATGAGTATTTGATACACTCCCAAATCTTTCTTCTACTGGAATTTTAAATGCTTAAATCCCTAACATGAAACTTGAAAGGAAAAAATATTATAGTTCTGTCTATATGTGTTGCCGTAGATTTTCAACAATTTGGAGGCTATATTCTTAATGATTGACTTAATATGAGCTACATTGTGTGCATGGAAGTCACTCTACAAAGACTTGAATATCGTCTGAAAGAGATTAATCCTCCAGAACAGAAGCTAGTAAACTATAGCCCATGGGCCAAATCCTACCCATGGCCAGTTTTTGTATATAAAGTTTTATTGGAACACAGTCACACTCATTTGTTTACATATTGTCTATGGTTGCTTTTGCCTTGCAACAGCAGAGCTGTATAATTTTGACAAAGACTAGAGGGCTTGCAAAGTCAAAAATATTTACTATCTGTCCCTTTATATAAGAAGTTTGCCAACCCCTGCTCCAGAGAATCTAAGAGTAAGGTTCTATGTGCTAATAATTGGAAGAGATGTGCCATATGGATTAAGACTGCTAGGGCAGAGCAAATAACTATTTCAAATAAGAAGCAAAAACCTGAAGTTGCAGAGGTAGGTGCTCCAAATGGCAGCCACCCACTCGGGATGGAGGTTCTTTGCACATGGAACATGCATGCAGCATGCTCCACAGAGAAACAGCAGGGGGTTATTTAATTAATGACCAATAGCAATTTCTCTGCTCAACAGCAGGGAGCTCAGTTTGTTCTATACATAAATGTTACCCTTAAACGACCTAAAAAAATCACTTTTCTTTGTAGTCAACAGCTCAGAGTCTGTAATCCTTCTCCCTGAATTGTAACTTTTTTTTTGGAATGTAAGAAACTGTAGAGAAAAATATTATAAAGAGATTGGTTCCAGTTAACTCTGCCACTGATTTACTGCCTAATAAATAAACAGAGGGAGAGTCATGAAGATTAACGAAGATTTTCATGGATGATGAATCTCAGATACTCAAATAATTCCTCCTATTAACTCTCCCATTTTAGTGTGAAAATATTGGGAGCAAAAAGGTATGGGTGAATGACATGGAGAAAACTCTTTACCTAAATTTGTCTTCATTGAAATGTGTGAGGGAAATGCATAATTTAAATGACCTGTCCATAAGCCTTTGTAAAGAAAATCATCTTATGCTGTGGTTGTCCAGGCGTGTCTGCGTCCCCCCTCTTCTTGCCCCATCGATGGAAGCCTTGCTGAAGCGTCAAGCATTGTACAAGCCCCCTTATGAATGTTGGAGAAGCATGTCAGAGTCCACACGTGCCAGGAGACAGCACTGTGGGTTCCTTTACCCAAATTTCTTGCCAAGTCTTCTGCAGCCCTGTTTGATGGCAGGAGCCCCACCTGGTTGTTCATGCCCTGCCTACGCATTTCCTTGGCTTCTGTTCCTCTTATTTCTCCCATTTGACACATCATCAAATCCTGTCCATTCTTCCATTGAAATATAACCCAAATCTGACACGGTCTGCATATCCCATTGCACCAGCGTCTCTCGCTTCCACGCCTGGGCAGGCCTCCTAAGTGGTGTCGTTGCTTCTGTTCTACCCTGATGGTCACTTCTCCCCACGGCAGCCAGAGTGAGCTTCTTGAGACAAAAATCACATCAAATCCCTTTCCTGCCCCAACCTGCCAATAGCTGCTGTTGCCACTCCAATTCCAAACCTCTCATTGACATCTACAAGGCGCTGTGTGATCTGGCCCCTCACTGCTTCTCTGACTTCACCTTTGACCATTTTCTTCTTGCAGTGTAGCCACTCTAAACTTCTTCCTGTTCTCCCAAACCACCTTATTCCCACCTACATGCCTTTCCTCTTGCCCTTCCTTCCACCTGGACGATTCCTCCCTAAACAGCCACATTGCTCTCTCACCACGCCAGTGGTGCTCAACTGGAGGGCCCCATGGGAGACATTGTCAATGTCTGGAGACATTTTTGTTCACTTTTGGGGTAGGGGGTGCTAATGGCTTCAAATAGGTAGAGGCCAGGGATGCTACATTACGCGGCACAGCCCCCACAACAAAGCATTTTCTGGCCCCATGTCAGTAGCGCCTGGTTGAGAAGCCCTCCCCATATCGAATTCTGTGGTCAGATGTTTTCTCCTCTGAGAAAACTTTTTTGACCTACTCTTTCCAAAACAGCATTTCCCCTTTCCCCCCCATCGCTCCTTAGGCCCTTATCCAGTTTTTAACACTACCTGGAATTCAAGTGTGTACTTTTGCTTTTTATTGCTCATCCCCACTTGAATGTAAGCTCCCTGAGAGTAGAAGTTTTGTCTGGTTCACCACCGGTTCTTCAGTGTCCAAGGCAATACCTGGCACATAGTAGGTTTTCAATAAATGTTGACAGATCTCTGAGGCTTGGGGAAGTTAGGTAACTTGCCCAAGGTCACTCAAGGCTGGTAAAAAGCCAAGCTGCCGCATTTGTCTATCAGCCCTTTTAAGCCACTGCACGTATGCATACTACCCAAGGAAAAGCTTTGTGCTGGTTATGCAAACGCAAGTTTAAGACAATTTTCCTACCTTTCTTCTTCCGGTATTCCACACTCTCCCCACGCCCTGCTGCCAGTCTGTCCTGTGTAGAAATTCTAGATCCATTAAAACCCAGATCCTCTGACCATCCCGCCACCCACGACACTTTTTTTTTGTACCTCTCTGACTTCTCTTCCTAATCCCAAAATGGCTCCAAGTGAGGTGGGAATGCCAGGCAGCCAGGAGCCTGAGCACACACAAGCTGTCGGTCTATCAGCAAGCCCCACTGTCAATATCGGATGAATTGCTTGCTTAACCTCCAGTTCTCTGTAGCTTTCCCCTCCCAGACAAAATTGCCAGTCTCCTTAAGCACCAACCGGGCAATCACAGAGGAAGCTTTGAAATGATTACCCTAATTTAAAGACAGCATGAATTCCTGGCTCCTTTTTAGGAACGTAAAATTGCGAGTGCCCGTTGTTCTTGCAAAAGCGATGAACTTAAAAAAGAAAGTCATCTATTTTGCCTTCTTGAGTTTCCTATACTTAAAGATGACTTCATATTTATTTTTCAAAGACTTGGCATTTCTGCATTTGAACACTGGACATTTTAACTTTGGGCTTTGCCCATTTTTAGAGATTTTTTTTTTTCTATTCTACTCCTGCTCCTCCAGCCCTGACACACGCATGCACGCACACCCAGAAATTGACGGCTCCTTTCTCATGCTGAATAAATAGCCATCATTATCACAGAATTGATCATGCCTGGAGATGGCTGGTTGTCAGAGGGAGCCCCCAGCTGGACACCCCCAAGGTTGCAAAATGGAGGCTGCTACTCCCTCCTTGGATGAAGGTCCCCGACTTTTGCTGTGGGCTTGCCTTTTCACCCTTATTGAAAGCTGTGTGCTTTCCACTGTTGTGAAGCCTGTTCCTTAATGAATTAATTTCTTGGCAACCCTCTCGGTGTGCAGCTGAGCACTTCAGTTTCTCATTTGGGATTTCCTGTCAACCTTGACCTGCCCTGGCTTTAGATGGCAAAGTAGCCTGCAGACTAGCCTGATTCCAGCCTGGCTTAGTGGGAATTTCCTCTTTCTTAGGAGACAAACTACATTTGTTCCTTCTCCACAATGCCTCTGAGGTCTTTAACTTGAGAGAAGCCCTGAAGCTCTTTGGATCACACTCCAGCAGCAGTTGTGTTGGCTGCAAAATTAAAATGAGCCAAGCCCAGGAGAAAGTGACTGAGACCATGAATCTTTCAGGGAAGTAGTATATACCGCGCAGGAGGCAGGAGGTCACAGAGTGGAAAGAATTCAAGCTTTGGAGTAAGGTGTTGGTTCAAATGTTATTCAACTGCATGCACACCATGTGACCCACAGTCAACCACTGGACCTCTTTGGGCTTTGGTTTCCCCCACAAAATGGGATTTATATACCTACAAGAATAGAGTATGTATAGTGCCTAATACAGTGATTGACACATATTAGGGGCTGTTTGTACTTTTACTGAAAATCTTAACTGTGGAATATTTGTTCTCTGTGAAAGCCAGACTGGTGCCTAGGTTTCCATGTTGATACGGTCCACAACTGGGTTCTGCCCAGGCTTCTCTGCTACCTACCTCTGTGATGTTGGGTCATATGCTTCTCTTCCCTGGGCCTCTGAAATGCTACTCATTGGAATCTAAGGTGTCTTTTTAGTGTGTATACTAACATGGGTCCCATCATCAACCTTGTGGCTTTGTGGTAAATTATTTGAGTGATAAACCGAGTTTCTAGCCTGATCTTCTGAGCACTCTGGGCCAGCATGTGGTTGAGTTGACTTAACCCAGCCATTCTCCTGGACACCAGATGACGAGCAACTACAACTGACTTTGAAAAGCAAACTTTCCAAAGTGACATGACAATAAAATGTCTCATTTGTAATTCCATGTAGCTCTGAGAGTTGTATATGATCATTTTGTGCACATTTTATAGATGAGGAAACTGAAGCCTGGAAGCAATTTGCCCAAGGTTGGATGGTGAGAGGATTAAAGCCAGCTTTCCCACAGTGCACCTGTGGTGGTCTGCACTTTCAGACTGATGGACACGCTGGCTCCTGCGGCTTAGAGCAGTCTGGCCTTATGCTAACATTCAGTCCCTATTAAAGCGCCGCGTCTGCACAGCTCATATTGGATAATGTCACCGGGACACATCCCTTCAAATCTGGGTAGTTTTTTCCTTCTTGTTTTACAATTTATTGTTGGTAATGGCTTTTCAACAGAGGACCTGAGTGCTTTTTTGTTGTTGTTGTTTTGAGACAGTCTCTCTCTGTCACCCGGCTAGAGTGCAGTGGTGTGATCATAGCTCACTGCAGCCTCAAACTCCTGGGCTCAAATGATCCTCCTGCCTCAGCCTCCTGAGTAGCTGGGACTATGGGCGTCTGCCATCATGCCTGGTTAATTTTTCTATTTTTTGCAGAGACGGGATCTCACTCTTGCTCAGGATGGTCTTGAACTCCTGGCCTCAAGCGATCCTCCTACCTCAGCCTCCCAGAGTGCTAGGATTATGGGCATGAGCCACCGCACCTGGCCCCAAATGCTTTTTGATGGAGCATAAATAAATAATAATGATGATGATAGTGATAATAATAGCAGCTAATGTTTATTCGGGACTTTCAAAGGCACTGGGATAAGTGCCTAACAGAGGTGACCTTATTTAACCCTCATTTAATGAGTTTTATAATGTAGAAGAGCTTCCATGCCAAAGTTGGTGTGTCTATCCCCACGTGATAAGAGGCAAAACTAAGACTTAGGGAGACAAGGAAACTTGTCCAGTATCACATGGAGATGTGTGAAAAAGCTAGGATTGGAGCTCAGATTCTGGAGCCCACATGCTTAACAATTTTATACGGCTCTGCATTAATAGCCTACACTTTCAATGGACAAACCCATTCAGCAAAACTTTTCTGTTTACCTGCTATGTACTGTATTAGACGCTGGGCAGATGTCACTGCTAAGTGGAGAAGCTGTGAATTCATGGGGAAGACAGAGAAGCAGGTCCTTACAACTCCACAAGCCAAGTGTTGCCGTAGAGGGGTGCACAAAGCATTGTGAGAACACAGAGGAGGGAACAAGTAAGTCTTCCCAAGGGTATCAGGGACAGTGTCCAGAGGGACTTGAGGATGAGAAGTTTATTAGGAGGAGAATCAAAGTATGCTCCAAGGAGGAACAATATACCTATAAAGGCAAGACAAAAGCTTGCCTTATCTTTGGAAATGTTGATTGCTTTTTAAATTTTGCTGTGGCTGAAAGACAAGGAACAGAGAATGGAGAGGAAAGGAAATTAAAATGGAAGACAAGAATCTGAGGCAAGACAGGGAATGTCATTATGTATCCATCCAGAAGGTTGGATTACCCACTAGGAAACAGGTGCACGCAATGTTTTAAGCAGAAAAGTGCCCAATGACACTCAATTTTGGGGAGATCATTCTGTTGACTGGAAAATGGACAGCAAAGGGGAGCAGTGGTAGAGAGCCCAGTTAGTGGGCTATTGCCAAAGTCCAGCAAAAAAATGCTGTGGGCCAGATCTAAGTCTGTGGAAATTAGGAGGCAACAAAGAGAGGATTTTGAGACACACTAGACAGAATGTGTTGATGTGGAAGTCAGGTGGGAGAGATGAAGATGCTCAGGTAATACTCATGCTTCTGGTTTGGGGAGAATGGTAGATGGTTTTACCATTCATCAAGATAGCAAAAACAAGAGAAGGAAAGGTTTAAGGCTGCATTTGTTTTTGGTCTCATGATATCTAGATGGAGATGTCGAAAGGCATCTGGGGGTGAGAGTGTGAAGTTGAAAATCAGAGCTGGAAGCAACCTTCTAAATCTGCTCTTGCCAGAGATTATTTGCACCTCAACTACCTGTGATGCCAGCTCTTGGATCGAAATCTTGGCTTCTGTGGAAGGGACTGCTGACTGCACACCAACATTTATATCTTATTTTTTCCTTCAGTTCTGTGAGACCATGAGATAGCATTCTAGTCACTGGACTGTCGGCAGAAGCCATAAACATCGCTTCAGCACTGGCCCATAAACCTCCCCCCGCCTACATTCCTCCGGGCTGTTTTCCTTCCAGCTGGATCATATGGAGACAATTCCCAGGCAACCATGGAATTCATGTGTTGAAGATGAAAGAGGCTCCCCCATCCTGGCTCCCTGAATGACTGCATGGGAAGGACCCCCTGCAACCATGTTTACCTGCCCAGAACTGTTATACTAGCAAGAAATAAACCTCTAATATTTGGGATCTACTGGTTATAGCAGTTAGCCCATCCCAAGACAGAAGTTGTCCTCTTGTTAGTTTTTTTCACTATACCACACTTGTTTTGTTAGATGGGCTAATGTAGGATTACAAATTATACTTCCATCTCTTAATGCAAAATAGAGGAATTTGAACTTCATGGGGCCATATTTTGAAACAGATATCACACTCTTCATCTCCCTGTTGAATTTCCTTTGTGAGTTTGACTTGTCCTGATTGCAAAGACAACTGAGGAGAACTAACATCATTTCTTGAAGATCTTTAGCACATGACAGTGAAATTTAAGCTAGAAGCAGAGAGACATGCATCATTTTTGCAGGAAGATTTCAACTTCATCACAATAGCTTTTTTCTTGAGTTTTCTATGGCCCTTGGTCCAGTTCCTAAGGCCTCTTCCCTTAAGGTTACTCAGTGGGCTGTCTGTATTCTTAGAGGACTCTGTATTTCCCTTCTCCCTTAGTGATTCAAAGGCTCCAGAAGAGTCTTTCATGATGAAAGGGTA
Source organism: Daubentonia madagascariensis (assembly GCA_023783475.1). Classification (NCBI taxonomy): domain Eukaryota; kingdom Metazoa; phylum Chordata; class Mammalia; order Primates; family Daubentoniidae; genus Daubentonia; species Daubentonia madagascariensis. The sequence goes on along the minus strand of JAKFHU010001953.1, from coordinate 39,440,002 downwards.
GGAAGGCTTGCTTCTATAATCCTCAGCTGAAGAGAGCCTCCCACCCAAGAGAGAGTTGCAGGAGGCCATGACAATGGGAACAAGGGGGGCCTTTGTGTAACAACAACAACAACAATACCAGCAACATGGCCACAGCTACTGTTACTGCTGCTGCTTGTTAAACTCTGCCCATATGCCAATATGTATACTACAGACGTTGTATTGTTTAATCATCACAACGTTACTAGGGTAAGCATTACCACTGCGTTTTACAGGTGAGGAAACTGACACTCATAGAGACAAAATAACCTGTCTGATTTAGCAGTAGCTCTGAAGCCTGGAGTTGAAACAGCTTGCCTTGCTCTAAAGCTTGAGCTTAGAACCAGTCTGATAGATTTCCCTCACCACTGCTGTGTCGGGGAGGGCAAATGGAAATCTGAGTTTCCCAAGGTTAGAAATTTCTGTTTGAAGAATACATGGTAAGGGGAGTGGGGGAGGGAGATTTTTAAGGCAGAAGGAAAACAGAGAGGATATTTTATGGATGGCAGAGTTGTGGGTACGTGTTGCTAGAGCAAGATGCTGTGTTGTGTTGTATTTCAGGGCTATCCACAGGAGGGATACAGAGACTTTGCCATTCATTGAATGTCTGACCCAAAGACATGTGAAGATATTTGAACTTGAGGTTATCTAGTCTGGGTAGCTCCCAATAACCAGTTTGTACTTTCTGATTCAACTCTTTGTGATGCACAGATTGCATGTATATACTCTCCTAGCAAGGTGTTTTATTTTGTACTAAATTTTTCATGTTATTCTATTTCTCCATTTTTTTCTCCCTTCAAACATTCATGCTATTTGTGGGTGTCTCAGGTTGTATGCCACTGGAAGCGGACCACGAGGCAAGCAATTGAATGCAAAGCAAGGTTGACTAATTTGTCCACACTGCATAGATAATAAGTTATCACTTATAGCTGGGGTTTGAGCTCATGCCAGTCTGAGTCATATGCACTATATTCTGCTGTCTCCTACTTTTGTGGTGATGGCCCAGGACATCTGTGAAATAGAATCATCTCATACGCAGATGTGTATGTGGAAATACAGTGGAACCCCTTGCTCTGGAATGTGGGATGGGACATATGGATTATGAACACAATCCAGATTTGTCCATCCGTATTATGAGCTGTGTCCTAGAATTGGAATCTATGACTAAAATACAGTTTTCCCAAGATCATCATTATTATCATTGTCATTATCATCATGGTATCAGTCACTTTTTGATGACTTACTACATGCCCGGCACTATTCTCAGTGTTTTACTTTTACCAACCTGTTTAATCTGTACAACAACCTCATGAGGTAGGTAAAATTTTTACCCTCATTTTGCATATGAGAAACAGAAGCACAGAGGAGTTGAGTAATTTAAATGGCAAAGCCAGGAGACTGGCTTCAGAGACCAAACATGTTCCCCTACCATGAGTCTACCTTTTCAGAGACTCAGACACTTAGCCACTCTGGCATCTGTATTTGCATGGTGGCCTGCAAAGTTAGTGCTTGGACTTCATTTCACTGTGCCACCTAGACACCAACAGGGAGGAGTGACTGGGAGCCATCTCAGACAAGGTTATTGGGTGCTAATATGTGGCTTAAAAGGAAGCACTGCCAGATCATCTTTGTTTCCTGGTACATTCTGCTAATTGCAAATGCTCTTTGTTTGAAAGTTGGGTAAACTTTGCATTGATTCCCAGGAAAAATGGGAATGCATTCCCCGGAAAAATGCATTCAGGGACGTGGCATCTGCCTGGGTCCTTAGGCTTGTTTGAGAGCCATGTTGCATCCCGGTGTCCTCATGGTACCTACACTTCATCTGCTGCCGATTATTCTTGAGCCAGGGCAGGCACAGTTTTTTTGCACAATAATGAATTCCCATTGGTAAATGTGCTTCTGGCTCCAGCATCTGAGAGCATTCTCTGAGTGAAGACATGTAGGCCAAGGCTAACTGTCCACAGGTACCTGTGATGATTTCTTTACCTCGTTACTCTGATATTCATTCATTGATTCATTTGTTCATTCATTCATTCAAGAATTGTACACCAATGCATCGTCAGATTCTATATGAAGTATCGTAGGGAACCCAAAAAGATGAATAAGACTTAGAATCCTCAAAGACCCCCTGACCAACCTACTAAAATAGGGAATTGAGGTATAGATTAGGGAAGAACCAATTAATCACAAAATGAAATTAGGAGACAATCATGTTATTCACGAAACAAATAGTAAATAGTGAAAAGTCACCACATTAAAAATATGGCCTTCAGAAAACAATAGGAATATTTTGACTGTGACATAACAAAAGAATGTCTTGAACTGGGAAAAAGAGGGGGTAAAACATAGTGTGTTTCTAAAATAAATAATAATTTAACTGCAAATTAATGGCTATCTTGAGACTTTTTTTTGAGAAATGTGTTTAATTTTTTCCTTTGGTTATTTAACAGGGTTAAAATTAGATCAGATTGTACTGGTAGCTCATTCGAACTCAACCTCTGATGTTAGCCTTGAGCAATCTCAAGGCTGGTTGTCAATCAGGACATATTTAGATTGGTTCCTTAGATGAATCTGAAAGCAGCTTGTAATTAAGCAAGAAGAAGGAGAGAGACTTAGTTTGTTCCTGAAGGTGACAGTTACAAGTGTTGAAACGTGGACTTCCCTCAGCAGTGACAGATTAATTCGTCCTCTGGAGAGGAGAAAGGTGAAGGTAGGCAAGGGAAAATATCTCCTTTCCAGGGAGCATTGCCCACCCAGACTTCTGCAGATGGCTTGGCTGGTTTATTTAAAGAGCATTAGAGATAATATATATGGGAGGTGTCAGTGATTAAGCAGGACGTGGGTCCCCAAACCTACTGAAGTGAAAAGTGTTGATGGACATTCAAATTCACGTACATTTTTTTTTCCAGGGTTGCCAAGAATCCTTGAGCTGCAAATAATAAGCGTACACCACGTTTCTCTTACTTGTTTATCTCACAGTATGAATGTCGACTACCACTAAAGGTGTAATGTTCTGTCCATTTATTTTCACCATTGGTCCACTTCTTATCTTCCCATTTACTTACCCCTTTTCCGATCCCCAGCTACAGAGAGAATCTTACCCCGCTCCCGTCTTTATTTCTGACAGTTGTGCCATGTGTCCTTTATCTCTGAACATTGGCAAAATAGAGTTCTGAGTTAAAGAGGCAATTTTTAGGTGATAAAGACGATACTGTAGCAACTCACTTATCTACATGACATCTGCCCGGCAAACTCATCACCGTGGAACGTGAATGAAAAGCCAAACCCAAAGAAGAAGAGATACTGAGGGATGACGCATAGGTCAGAAAACCCAAGCTCACGATCACATGGACGAATCCTTCAGACCTTGACTGTTACTCAATGTGTTGTTGTGTATGGTTTTAACAAGCTTGCTTAGTTGGTCTCTCAAATCAGCAGATTGGATACAGTAATTATTTTGGGGTAGTCAGGGTGGATGTCCTAGACCAGTGCTGGCCAACAGAACTTTCTGCAGTGATGGAAATGTCCTATATCTGTGCTCTCTGATATGGTAGGGGCCAAACACATGTGCTATTGAGCACTCGAAATGTGGCTAGTGTGACTGAGGGACTGAATTCTTAATTTTACTTTATTTTAATTAGATTAAATTTAAATCTAAATAGCCACATGTGGCTAGTGGCTCTCATATCGGACAGTGCAGCTCTAGACAGACTCATTGACTATAGTGAAATGACCAAAGCACTATTGTATGAGGTCATTTAGTGCAGGGATAAAGAGGCTTCTAAAACTCTAACAAGTCTTAAACATCACTGAGTTATAGCTTTGATCATTCACTTATTTATCTGTTCTTTCATTAGGTAAATATTTATTAAGCAACTGCCACAAGCCTGCACCGTTCTAGGTGCTGGGAATATAGGAGTGAGCAGAATGGGTAGAAATCCTTGCCCTCATAAAGCTTCCTGGAGGGATGTCTCCACTAAACAAATACATAATAAAAATATAGAGGATGTCATTTGATCACAAGTGATATGTACAAGTCAGGGAAAAGGGACAGGGAGCAGGGAAGGTGTGGGAGTTGCCATTGTATATAGGAAAGCCAGGGAAGTGCTCATGGAGAAGATAAAGGAGGGAGAGATCAGGTCCTGAGGTTACCTGGGGAAAGAACGTGCAAGTTCCAGGGAACTATGAGTTAAAACATCCTGAGTTGGGAGGGTTCCTGGCAGGTTCAAGGAACAGTAACTGGGGGAGTATGGCAGAAAGGAGAATGGTAGCAGATGACACATGATGGTGACTCATGCCAGGGTGGCAACAGTGGGGGTGAGTATATGTTGATGCTAGGGCCATTAGCATCTGCTGACAATTTGCTTACAGCATGTAAGAGACGAGTTCAGGATGGTTCCAAGGATTTTGGTCCATGCAAGTAAAATGATGAAGTTGTCATTTACTGAAATGGTGGACCATATTTATAATGTAATCTTGACTTACAAAGAAGTTAATTCATATATGGTAGATACTTGGAAGTGAACCATTATTTCCTTATGCTGGATCCATGGCAGACGTTAAGCATGAACTTGCATGTGACCTCAGAATACTTCTTAACATAGTTGTCCTGGAAACAAATATGTGTCTAAGTTGACACTCAAAATGAAACCATCACTATATTCAATTACGCATGTGATCCCGTTAGAAAGGTGGAGAAATATGTGATTCATTTTATGAAGAGTTCCAACAGGATGACTTCATTTATATGTAATATAATTGCTTATGTTAATGTGATTTGATTCTCTGGACATACATTTTTCTTGGGAATCAATGCAAAGAAAAGATTCACAGAAACCTGGAACCCTCTGTCACCTGACTGTTACATCTTTCCTTGTGGAGTGTAGTCTCCTGAGCTGTGGGGCTGACTACTTGTACCACTGTAGCATGATTCTCTGAAGAGCAGGAGCCATTTCCATGCAAATCTGTCTCTCCATGTTTGGGTCATTGTAAATGATCAAGAAATAGTGGTTAACTTGAACATTTTGAATCAACAAAGGACTTGATTTTAAGGTGATCTCACCACGTTCAATAACACTGTTAAGCATTTATTAAGTACCTACTGTGTTCTGGGTACAAGATGTCTAGTAGCTCCACCCATGAGAAGAACAGTAGGGGTAATATTTAATCATAATTAAACCAGTATTTATTGAGAACCTACTGTTATGTCACAAATTGGGCTAGACACTGATACACAGAGCCCTGTAAGATTCTATTCTTGCCCTCATGTAGCTCAGAGTTTAACAAAGATGCTCTCGATATAGTGCAATTGTTTCACTGATTATCACAGATTCACATGAGCATGGATCTTGGATAGAGATCTCAAAGAATCATATTGTCCACTGCCTATCCTTAGGCATGTAGGATAACATTTTCTCTGTTTTCTTGGTAAACAAATGAGGGCTAAACAGGATTAGTATAATAACTTCCCCAAGGGCACACACCTGAGCCTTTATGGAAATTGTTCTCAGCTGGGGCAATTTTGCCTTCCAAGAGACATGTAGCAAAGTCTGGAGACATTTTTAACTGTCACAGCTGGGAATACTCTACTGGCTTCTACTGAGTAGAGGCCAGGGATGCTGCTAAACATACAGTACACAGGACAGCGGGGAATTATCCATCCCTCCATGTCAATAGCTCCAAGGTTGAGAAACTCAGCTTCACACTTAACCTGTAGAGCATCAGAGTTGTGGATTTACTTACTTCAAATCTAAAGGAGAGGGTGAAGCAAGAAGTATAGTTCTAGAAACAAATATATGGACACCTTGCCTCTTTAAAATATAAGGACTCCCTGTGTGTGCATTCTGGACGGCATGCAAGTGTTTGCTTACACAGGTGCTTTGGATGGTTCAACTTTGTTTTCATCTTACTGGGCTTTGGACTTCGTTTTGGCTAGTGTTTGTGTGTTCTCAGTCAAATTACATGGTGTTTGTTCAGAGAAAAATAGGAGGCTTACTTAGAAAAAGAAAAAAGTAAAAATATCTCTTTGCTTTTTTGTTGGCAACTTGTTGTTGACCTCACAAGTGAAGACAAGAAGAGAAAAGGGGCAAAGTCTTCGGTGCAGGGAGACTAGGTTCACAGTGGTGAACCCTGCCATGTGGGTACACCATGTGCTGACGACTGGTCAATTCCCAATCCTTTGAAACAGATAAAAAAACAACTGTCAAAGTCAGGTCAGTGGTAAGGGTCAGAGGCTCACAAAATACTCTGGTCTCTCACTAAATGACACGGTCTTGGAAAGAAATTCTTTACCCTCCAATGGCTTCCACTTAATGTAAAACACCAAAATCCTTACCCTGGTTGGCAAGGCCTTGCCAACCTCTCTGACCTTCTCTCCCTCTTGTCCACTCCCCTTGCACCTGACTGGCCTCCTTGCTGTTCCCTGAGCAGCCAGGCATTGTCCCACTTCAGGGTCTTTGCATTTGCTGTTCCCTCTGCTCGGGGCCGTCTTCCCCGACATTTCCACATGGCTTGCTCCCTCCTCACATCCTTCATGGCTCTACTCAGAGAGACCTTCTTTGACTGTCACCTCCCTCATTGTCATTTTTTATTCTCTTACCCTCTTTGTCACCTGATATAATTTTCATTTTTTGGTTTGTTTGTTGTCTGTTTCCTCCATCTAGAATGTAAGCTTGTGAGAACAGGAATTCTTCTACTTGGTTCGTGCTGTCCCTTGGCACCCAGGACAATGTGTGGTACGTTGTAGGCATCCAATATAGACTTGTTTAAAGAAAGTATATGGCAAGATGGAGGGTTTTATATCATGCACACAGGCAGATAAAAGATGCTGTGTAGCAGTGTAGAAATGTTGGAAATGTTATGCATAGCTGTGTCTGTCCCTTGGCAGTGGTGGAAGCGTGTGTGGTGGGCAACTTCTATAAAGGCTCTGGATGATCCTGGCCCCCTGATATTCACACCCCTGTGCACGCCTCCCCTCAAATGAGAGTTGGACCTAGTGACCTGCTTTACTGAATAAAAGGTGGCAAAAGCAATGGGCTAGCACTTTCAAGAGTAGATTTTCAAAGACTGCGGCTTCTGCATTGCTTGCACTTTCTCTCTCTGACTCTTCTCGCTGCCTCCTTCTGGGGAAGCGCCTTCTGCTGTGCCATGGCTGCCTGATGGGGAAGCCCACGTCGCAAGGAACTGAGGGCAGCGTCCAGCCAACAGTCAGCAGAAAACTGAGGCCTTCAATCCAACAGCCTACAAGGAATTGAGCCCTGCTAACAACCGTGTAAGTGAGTTTAGAAGTGGATCCTTCCCCAGTCGAACTTTGATGAGACCGCAGCCTGAGTGACCCCATCTTGTGGCCTTGTGGGACAATGTGAACCAGAAATTCATTTGCATCTAGGTTTCTGACCCACTGAAACTGTGAACAATAAATATTATTGTTTTAAGCTGCTAACTTGGGAAGTAATTTGGCCGCAATAGATAACGAAAACATCTTAGGCAGCGGTTTGGGGAGGATTAAGTGAGAAAAAGATGAGTAAGAAATGACCCCTCCCATCAAGGGGGGTACAGCCTAGTGGGAGGTTTATGCCAGCTGTGGGGCATAAATATGGGAATGAGATGGAAAAGTGTTCCTAGAATAGGAAACAGTGTGGCCAAAGGCATGGTGATGTGCCAGTACCCGGCAGACCATCTGAGGCATAGGAGTTGGTGGGAGGAGAGGCAGAGTTTGAGGCTGGGACCAGGCCATGGCCAAACCCTTGAGAGGCCTTCTGTGTCCTGAGAAAGAGCCTGGGAGATTTTCCTGTGCACTGAAGTATTTTGAGCACTGGAACATGCTGGAAAGGGCTGTAGCCATAAAGGATTTTAAGTTCAAAGCCAACGAGATACACCTTTAAATTGTTTTTTTGTATTTTTTAAATGCATGAGTAATGTGTATATTCTCATTGTAAACAATTAATTAATACAAAGTAAAAATCACCGTTTTTACTTTTTATCCCCCCCCCATTTTCTCCTCCCCAAGGGCAACATAGTTTTGATTTGTTGTATCGCACACAGTGACACAATGCACAGTGATGTGTTGGGGCTGGTTTATAATGACCCTTGTGTTTAGTGCCATCATGTTAGTAGCTTGAAGTTGACCACATTTGCATCAGGAACATTGACAAAGACTACAGGTCAGAACCTTCCTCCCTCCATAAAAGCTTGCTTACAAGGGCACCACTGGTTGTATTATGCTTTAAGACCCGTTTCTACTTATTATGTGTGAAAATTCATCTCAGACTGATAGCTAAAAACATGCAGTTACTGGCTGAGAACACGAACCCTGGAGTCAGATTACTTGAGTTTAAATCCTGACTCTGTCATTTTCTAAGTGACCTTGACTGAGTCATCAAACCTTTCTGACCCTCAGTTTCCTTCTCTGTAGAGTGCAGATAATAGTAGTGCCTACCTCATAGACTTAGGATGAGAATCAAATGAGTAAATGTGTGTACAGGGCTTGGAACACTGCAGTGCCTGCCTCACCGCAAGTCCCTATAAAGGTTAGGCTGGGCACAGTGGCCCACACCTGTAATGCCAGCACTTTGGGAGGCTGAGGCAGGGTGAGGTCAAGAGATTGAGACCAGCCTGGGCAATATAGTGAGACCCTGTCTCTACAAAAAAGTTTAAAAAATTATCTAGGTATGGTGGCCCATGCCTGTAGTCCCTGTTAATCAGAAGACTAAGACCCTGTCTCTAAAAAAAAAAAAAAAAAAGTTAGTTTATATCAACATAAAAGGGGCCATCATACTCTGTAATATTATACAACTTACTTTCTTGCTTTTTTTTTTTAAAACTACATCTTGGAGAACTTAGATACTGCATTTCTTTATTTTTAAATTAAACTTTTTTATTTTGAGATAATTATGGATTCACATGCAGTTGTAAGAAAAAAATACAGAGATTCAGTGGTGTACCCTTTCACAAGTGTTACCCAATGGTAACAACTTGCAAAGCTAAAGTACAATATGATAACCAAAATATTGACATTCATACAGTCAAGGTACAGAACAGTCCATCACCACAGGGATCCCTCTTGCGGCCTTTTTGTAGCCATACCTACTTCCCACCTGCCCTCCATTCGTCTTTGAATCCTGGGAATGACTAAAATGTTCTCTATTTCTATAATTTTGTATTTTCAAAACTTTTATATAAATGGCATATTACAGTATGTAACCTTTTGGGATTGACTCTTTCAACACAGCATAATTCTCTGGGGATTCGTTTAGGGAGTTGCATGCATCAATAGTTAGTTCCTTTTCATTGCTGAGTAGTATTCCATAGCATGGATGTACCACAGTTTGTGTAACCTTTATGCTCACCGAAGGACATCTTGGTTGTTTGCAGCTTTTGACCATTAGGAGTGATATAAACATTCATGTGTAGGTTGGGTTGTTGGCTTCTTTAGCTCCAAATCTGGGGTGTATAAAACAAAAAAGAAAACCCAGGGAGGGCACTGGCCACTGTGTTATTCCTTTGACCACAGATCTCTAGCTGGTCTGCCTTCTTCATTCCTCCTTTCAGAGTTTACTTATATCTGTGTTGTACACAATGTGCAGGGGTTTTCGTTATACTTAGCAGGACAAATAGGGAAAAGTGTGTCTAATCTCTCTTCTTGGAAACAGAAGTCCTTGTATTCTTTTCAACTGTTGAAAATCACCCTGTACAAGCTCTTATTTTTTGATAGATACCCCAAATTGCCCTCCAAAAAGCCTTTCCCAGGTTATACTCCCACCCATCCTAAGACACATCAGATCGTATTTTGTGGGCATTGAGAGCTAGCTCTACACTCATCTGATGTGTATTAGGTGCATGTATAGTAAAGTGAGGTAGGTCTGCCATGATCTGGATGTAGACTGAAATGAGGGCTTATCTTTTTGTACCTCTGAGTGCTGAGTATTTTAAAGGGTGGCCAGGTGCCTGATGAGAGGCTGGTCTCACAGCTGTTTGTTCCAGTGTACCAATGGTGAGGGCCTTGTTGAGTTGATTAGAGAGCTGTGCTGTGCTGACGAATGGGAAGATTCATAATCAAACCCACACACCCCCTCTTAAGCTTGTGAGAGAGGATTTGGTTGGTGGGGGAAATTAATAGCATGGGTTCAAAGCCAGGAGAAACCAGGCCACAAGCCTAAAGCTGAGGGTGTCACTAAAGCTCAGGGAGTTGCTGGGATTGCCTTTGTTGTGGAGAGAGGAGGAGATTTGCGTGGTGGACAAAGGGTATGATAGGCCCAGGGGAGGAGCATCAGAAAGTCATGGAGAAATAATTATCGGTCAGAGGGAGTGCATTATTTAGGCATGTATATAAGGTCAGGATGATCCGTGTGAAACCTGCAGAGCCTTGTGAGATATCAAGGCCAGAGTCACCCATGTGGGAGAGAGATATTGAGAGGAAGCTGAAAATGAAACCGCTAGGGAAGCCCTTGGATAAATTATCAGCTTTTTGGTGAGAAAAAATGAAGGAGAGATTTTGGATCTGACTCTTAACAAAGGGGCAGGATTTCAGAAGAAGGAGAGCATTCCAGAAAGACAGCACAGTACTAGCTGTATTAGTTTTCTTTGCTGTGTAATAAACTTAGTAGCTTAAAACAACACATTAATTATCTCACGGTTTCTGTGGGTCAGGAATCTGGACACAGCTTAGCTGGGTTCTCTGCTCAGGATTTCAGAAAGGGGCAGTCACTGTTTTAGCCAGGGCTGGGTTCTCATCAGAGGCTTGACTAGAGAAGGATCCACTTCCAAATTCCACTAAATTATTGCATTATTGGCAGAATTCATATCCCTGTGGTTGTAGGGATCATGGCAGCCTGCTTCCTTACAGTGAACAGGAGAGAGGGAGGGAGGTTGGGGGACAGAGAGAGAGAGATATTCCAGAATGAATCTGCCAACAATACGGACTTTTATATAACATAACAATCATAGGAGGAACATCTCATGACCTTTACTGCATTCTGTTTGTTGGAAGCACACATGCAAAGGGATAGTATGATAAAAAGATGTAAGCACCAGGTTTTGGGGGTTACGGTGGCCACCCTGAAGTTAGTCTGCCACAATAGCAAAGATGTGAAGGGTTTATTAGAATATTGGGTTCAAGGTGGAAGGCAAGAGATAAACTGGCTGTTGAGGAACATTGGAGATAAGGATGGATCTGCAGTTTGGGGCTACATTCTGCAGAACTTTGAAGGTCAGTTAGAGAGATTTGTCCTTTTGGCAGTGTGGAACTTCTTAATGTACCTTTCCATCCTGGGCTGCCTTCTGCTTCCTGAAGCCAACATGCTTGCTAAGAAACCCATTTTTGCTTTCAAGTCTCTGCTCATTCATTTCCCAAGCAATCATTTCTTTTAAAAAGTGTTTTAGAAATGAAATGACAATTGTATTTAAAGTGAAGTATCTACATTGAATTAACCTTGACCACTTTCTATGGTTTCATTATTTTGGGAGTTGTTGAAGCCAAACACACAAACTCCAGCATTGAGAAGCAAGACAATAGGTAACCTCTTCAACCTCTTCTCTCGCACAACTCCTCTGTGGGACTAATTGTAGGGAATAGAATGAGCTACTTGCTAAATGCATCATGTCTTTATCCTCTCCTAATAGTGTCCGTTTAAGGAGCTATGTTAGAAAATAAGAGATTCTTGAGGAAATATTCAGCAAGGTAAAAATGCATGGAGATTGAGCTCATTTAAACTGCCATAAATGGTTCTCAAACATTATAGAAAAGATTAAAAAATAGCAGCCGTGCAAATGAGAATGTTCCCGGTAGGCAGAATTTATAAGCCTCCAAAACTGTGATTTGCACTGTTTCAATTGTCGAAATGTTTTGTGAACTTCCATATGATGGTGAGTGTGTGATTATTAGCATCTCTTGGTTGCTAAGGTATATATTGACCAAAAGGAAAATCTTTATAATGAATTTATATTTTTTTGTAGATGACAACCACATCAGTGATTAATTTTTTGTGTGTGCGTGACAACAACTCCTTTGTGAATCTTGAGGAAGCTATGGACTTTTTCTCCTGAAAAATGCTTATATACAGAATATTACATACAGCTTCAAGAAGTTCACGAACCCCCTGAAATCATCCATTGTGGACATGCACGAATTCTATATTAAGAAACCTTGAAATATATATATTTGAAAATAATAGTAAATCCAAATATAAAATATATAACTTATTCAGTCTGTACCAATGGATTTGAGGATTCCTCCAGGGATGTTTTGGACACTGGTCTAAGTGACAGACATTCATTATATGTTTGGATATCTCATGTTAAATCCTGGATATAGAGGATAATGAAGAACTATTTTGTGTTTATATTGGAATTTTGTTTTCTAATTATGTTTGAAATTTCTCTCCATGGAAACTTGTTTTTCAGGCAGAAGTTTTCATTGTAATAATGTGAGAGATGTATAACAGTCTATTGGGGTTAATAATAGAGGCAAAACAGCAATGCCATTATTTGTGTGTGTGTGTGGGGGGGGAGGTAGAGGGAGAGAGAGAGAAGAAAAAGGGAGAGGGAGAGAGAGAGAAATGGAGAAGGACAGAGAGAGATACACAGAGAAAGGAACACGCACAGAGAGAGAGAGAGAGAGAGACATGCAAACAGAGAGGTAGAGGTAGGCACACACATAGTGAGAGAAGTAGGGTTAAGGAGAGAGGAAGAAACAGAGATAGAGACAGACAAAGAGATAGAGATTCAATCATTCAGTGCTATGGTCTGAATGTTTGTGTCCCCCCCCAAATTCCTATGTTGATACCTAACTCCCAATGCAATAGTATTATGAGATGGGGCCTTTGGGAGGCAATAAGGTCATGAGAGTGGCGCCCTCATCAATGGGATTAGTGCCCTTATAAAAGAGGTCCAAGGGATCTAGTCTGCCCTTCTGCCATGTGAGGACACAGGTAGAAGGCCCCATGTATGAGGAATGGGCCCTCACCAGACATGGAATCTGCTGACATCTTGATCTTGAACTTCCCAGCCTTCAGAATTGTAAGTAATAATTTTCTATTGTTTATAAATTATCCAGTCTAAAATATTTTGTTATAGCATTCTGAATAGGCTAAGACAGTCAGATTGTTGGGGATATGAAAAGACAAACATAGGAGACAGGCAGAATGAGAGGCAGAGAATTTCCAAGCCAGTGAGCACCAGGGTTGCTCCTACCTGCTGACTGGTAGTGAGGTGCCAGCAATGTGGCTTATCATCATGGTGGGGCTATGAAGGCGTCTGTGGGTGACTAAACAAAGAGGCAAGGTCTCCCTGGGTGAATTACTTCCTGGGTAAAAAGTAAGTGGTTCAGAAAGGACACTGATGCAGACCTTATGCTGCCATTTGTTAAACAATTATCTGGGACAGCACTGCTGGGCTGGAACGAATTGATACTTCTCAGCTTTCCAGGAATTTGTGTTGAACTTCTGAAAAGTTTTGCTGAATTTTTGAAAATGTGTTTATCTTATCTCTCTGTGAGAGAGAGGATGAACATTTAAAACAAAACATGCTTTCAACTCTTCTCAGAAATTTGCTAAGGTTTTTCTGAATACCTGGTCTGGGAATGTTACATAAGGCAATAAAAGTCATTTAAGAAGACATTATACTGGTCTTTCATGAGGAATCAGCCAAGGCTGGCATTAACGTCAAGAGAGATGGTGAATTTGGAAACAACATCTTTTGATGTGCAAAGAATTACCCACTGGTTCCCCACACTGTACGTGGCTATAACTCATGTAGTGAATGTTCAGTGCCTTTAATATCTTGTAACATGAAAGTACTTAGAGTTTATAATCTTCCTTGAAAAAACGATAGCTCATGTGTTAGTGCGTATTTCCCTGATAAACATTTGCTTTGAGCAGATATTCAATCTCTCCTATCTGCTGAGCTGATGAAAACTCTAAAGAATTTACTGGAAAGCCTCCTTTTCATGTGTCATCATCACATTACAGTAGGTCCTCATTTGTGTCAGAGGAACGACTTATTGTTCAATCCCCTGAACACGAACAGTTTTCCATCCACCAAAATTAAACATCAATACTTCTTATTGATGTTTGTTGTGGTTTCCTGTATGGCGGTTCATTGTGGGATCGACTAACTTCAGAAACTATGAATTAGAGAATAGAAATGGAAATCAAAATAATCTTAACGAATCATATTCCATAAATAAAGACAGGAGTGTAGTAGGTAAAGATGGTATGGATCATCTTTAAGGGATGGAATTTTTCAGTAATTGGCCAGGAAGCGCATGACATGAAAGGATCTGGGAAGACATTGTGGATTGTGGGTGGAACAGTAGCCTTAACTAAGGTACCTGAAACCAAAAACCTGTCTATGTCGGTGATATTATTTAACAATGTTAAACTCATGCCTGGCTCTTAGTAGGTGCTGAAAATGAATGAACAAATGAATAAAAGTAGTGTTACATTAAACAGAAATATGAATGCATCAAAAGAAGGACCTGGAAAATACTCTTTAGCAGTATAATATTGCTCATTTAAAGAGAAAGTGAAATGACAGGGATCTTAGGAGACCAGCAGTTGATAACACAAAAGAGATGTAGCTAATTTGATGACTGTCAAAAGTATTGAAAGAATCACTTATTTGGTTTCTTTTTATACTTCCAGTCCCCATACTGTTTGCTTAAATAAAACATTTTGCCTTGATGAGAACTGAGCCATAAAGGACAGTTTAGGGACACTGACTCTTGGGGAGGAGAAGGGTAAGCCTGATAAACGCAAACATACCTGTGGTGTGCAAGCCCTTTACTTTACCAGTGGGATTAATATGGTTTGGGCAATTGCCATCATTGTAGGAGTAGCTGTTAGCATTTTCTACTTGCCCTGCGCTGGGCACTGTAGTATATGCTTTACAAGCTATTATCTTTTTAAATCATCAGATAATCCTGCAGTGTTAGATATTATGATCCTTGTTTTCTTCATGAGGAGGGTGAGCCTTGCAGAGGTTCTGCAGTTTGCCAAGGTCACTCAGCTAGACCGGGAAGGGAAGTGTGCGTGGAAATATTATACTTTTCATTCCATTTCCAATTATTGTTATTTGCAAACGTTAACTTCTATGTTAAGCTAATCTGTATGTGACATAAATGCACCATTGTCCAAGAATGTCCTGGATTAATTCTTTTATTCTGTGCCATGAGGTATTTGTATATGTATCAGTGTTAATATTAGATGATTAACTCTTAGAGTTAATCTAAGGGCCAGCTAGAGCTGGCTCTTTAAATCTCTTTACAAAGTGCCTGGCTTTGTTTTTCCCAGAGCCTGACACTTAGAATGAGCTCAATAATTTATCCAACAAGTAAATGAATGAGTGAGCAAGCATCAGATGTAAATTAGGACCTTTCCTTTGGGCTCTTGAAACCACTTTTAATGTATAAATATGTTTGTGCTTTACATGCTTATTATACACAAATTCAAAAGTATCAGAGAAAATGATCAAAAGTAATGTTGAATTTCACATTGTAAAAGCTTTTATAATGCTGATGAGGTACATGGTTGTGTTTCTCTTGGGGCCAGTGGTGGAACCTGTGGCTCATGTCTCATTTTCTGGGTTGAACACCTGAGATTTCAAAGTTCCTTGGGGAGCAATTATGAAGAACTCCTCAGGGAAGGGGCTGGCAGTGTTTTCTCTACCTAGTCTCAAGACTTTTACAATAGCTATTCTTTAAGGGCTGGGTAACATTTTAAGCCATGGTAGTCTGATTTCCTTCCCTATTCTTAACATCCTTAACAATTATGTTCGTGTTCCACTACTCTTCCTGTGACCTTTAAAATGTAAAATGGGAGGGGAAGGGGATATCTCATAAAAAAGCATATTCTTAAAGGAACCTTGGAGTTTCTTTTACAGGTGCCCATGAGGTGGTTTGGACTGGTGGATCAGGGTTGTATCTGACTGCATGGGTGATGATTAATTTTATGCGTCAACTTGACTAAGCCATGGGGTTCCCAGGTGTTTGGTCAAACATTATTCTCAATGTGTCTGTAAGGGTGTTTTTGGATGACACTGACATTTGAATTGGTAGACTGAGTAAAATAGATTGCCCTCCCTAATGTGGGTGGGACCATCCAGTCGGCTGAAGGCCTGAATAGAGCAAAAAGGCTGACCTGCCCGGGAGTAAGAGGAACCTCTCCTGCCTGACTGTTTGAGCTTGGAACATCGGTCTTTTCTGGCTTTGGACTCAAACTGAAACATCTACTCTTCTTGGGTCTCAAGTCTGCTGGCTTCCATGCTAGAAGTTACAGCATTGGCTCTTCTGGTTCTCAGGCCTTTGGACTTGGACTCAGCTTACGCTCTTGGCTCTCTTGGATCTCTGGTTTGCCAACTGCAGATGTTGGAACTTCTCCATCTCCTTATCACGTAAGCCAATTTCTTATAATAAATTGCTTTGTGTATGTCTTTATCTGCATATCTATATCTATATCTATCTATATCTCCTGTTGATTCTGTTTCTCTGGAGGATCCCAACTAATACAGCTCGTAACAAAAAAGCCCGTGAAACTTAAACAAGAGGTCTATTTGCCATATGAGAAGTAATCCAGGCATAGGAGCACTGGGTCAACACGGCAGTGGTCCAGTGATGGCATGGAAAACCCAGGCTCCCTCTGTCTTCCTTCTTCACCTATTTGCGCGGCTTTGTTCTCATGCTCTCTAGGTGGCTGTTGCACATCTAGGGGTCATGATCACACTCCAGCCAGGAAGGAGATGGAAGGGCAAAAGGCCAAAGGAGCTCAGAGGGAACCTCATGTGCTCACACCACTTATACCTCATTGGCTTGGTTTATGCCACGTGGACACCTCTAGAGGGCCTGGGAGATGAAGCATGAGCTCAGCATATTACTGCAGCAAATAAAAATTTGGGGTTCTGTTGGGAAGAATGGGTGATGGATGTCGGGTAGGGTGCTGGCAATGTTCCCCATGAATTGTTAGATAACCATGTCACAATCAAAAGATGAATTTTAGTACTTCATTGGCTTTGGAGATGTAGATTCAAAATCAATTGGAAATTAAATATTATTTGTAAGTTTCTCCAGCACAGTACATCAAAAATTATTTCATGGAATGAGGTAAGCATACTTACATTTACTGAGCATCTACTATATGCCATACACAAGGCCATTGCTTTATGTACATTGTCTCTTTGGATTCTCACACCCCTAGGAGCTCAGTTCTACTGTCCTCATTTCACAAATGGAGAAAATGAGTCTCAGCGAGAGTTTACATAAGTCATCTAAATTTGCACAGCAAGCAAGTAGAAGAATAAGGTTAGAACTCAGGTCCCTCTTGCCCTTACAATGCCATTATAAAACTCTTACTATTACAAGAAAACCCCAAACATATATTTCACATATGATAACATATTTTTTAGAAACTCTGGCACTTAGCATAGTGTTTTGCAATTAGTAAGCTCCCAGAAAATGTCTGGTGATCAAATCTGTTTTTCTAGCTGTAGCCATTGAATTTGATGCTCCTTTTATAAGATCCTCTTTAAGTCCCAATCCAGAACAGACAGCTCACACCTGAAGTCAGACAATAATCTTATCAGCAAAATGAGAGCATCTTTGGTTTTAAGGACATTCCATGAATATTTGTTGAACACCTATTATGAGCTAGGCACAGTGCTGGGACCTAAAGGTACTATGCCAAGCAACTCAGGAAAGGTCCTTTGTTCATGAAACTAACTTATTTTCTGTGGGAAAGAGGCAAAACTGTAGTAAACAAATGAAGGTGACAATTGGAGATGATGAGTGTGCAAAGGAAATGAGCCACAGAGTGGTATAATGACCCAAGAGAAAGACTGCTTTAGAAAGAAAGGATGGTCAGGGAAGGCTTTCTGAGGAGATGACATTAAAATGAGAACTGGGAGATGAGGGAAAGCCAGCCACGGGAGGAATCAGGAGAAGAACATTCCTGGCTGGGAAAAAAAAAAAGCATTTGCACAGGTCCTCAAGCAAGAGGGCATAGGTGTGGATACTGAGGGACAAGGAGATTTGTTGGGAGATGATGTGCCCAAAGGCAGGAGCCAGACACAGATACATCCTTTGAGGACACGGTAAGGGCTATGCAATTTATTTGGTAGGATTTTTGAGCTAGGATGTGATGTGATCTGATTTATGTTTATAAAAGTTCAGACTTGGAGTCTAACCAATTAAACTTCAAGGAAACACGACCAATTTGCAGAAAACAGTATTTGTGCATCTTTATTCATGTATAGCTTTTCCATTGAAATCCTTATTGAAACGATGAATTTGACACCTTCTAATGGAAGGCTAACGTTTTCAGTAAAAGAAAAATACACCGGCCGGGCACGGTGGCTCACGCCTGTAATCCTAGCACTCTGGGAGGCTGAGGTGGGAGGATCACTTGAGCTCAGGAGTTCTAGACCAACCTGAGCAAGAGTGAGACCCCACCTCTACAAAAAATAGAAAAATTAGCTGGGCATAGTGGCATGTGCTTGTAATCCCAGTCACTTGGGAGGCTGAGGCAGGAGAATTGCTGGAGCCCAGATGTTTGAGGTGGCAGTGAGCTATGAAGACGCCACTGCACTCTTTAGTCAGGGTGACAGAGCGGGACTTTGTCTCCAGAAAAAAAAAAGCCCAAAAAACAAACCCCAAAACAATAAAAACAAAAACAAAAACAAAAAACTCCCAAGAAGAAAACTTAAGAAAACGCAAACATCAAGGAAACTGCTAACCCTCAAACACTGTGTATTTTGATGCTGTCCTTCTTTCCCTGCAAAGCTTTGACAACAAATTTTAAAAATTATTTCACCCATGTTTGGAAGCCCCAGATTGACTACCCAAGTCTCTGTTTGAAGTTAAAATCTTGCTGTTGCTCTTAGTTTATTTCAAGAATCTTGAATATCACTGTTTACAAAATTTCCAAGAAAAGTGCTTCAGACTTTGTTTGTTTGTTTATATGTTCTTTGCTCTCCACTACTTCTTGCTCATGCATTTCCATCTGGAGTCACTTTTGTTGCGCCTGAAGACTATCTTTTAGAATTTGATTTTGTGGGCAGTCTTAATTTTTGTTTGTCTAAAAATGTCTTTACTTCACTCTTGGTCTTGAAAGATTTTTGAAGGGTATGGGATTCTAGGTTGGTAGTTATTTGTACTCAGTAAACAGAGGGTAAATCCACTGTCTATTGTCTTCCACTGTTATTGTTCAGAAGTCAAGTATCAGTCTAACTGCTGAAAGCTGTCTTTTTCCTTCAAAAATCTTTTTGCTTTTAAACTTTTCTTAACCTTAGTTTCCTGAAATTTTACTCTGACATATCTAGGTTAGGATCCCTTTCAAAATGCCCCTGCTTGGAATTCATATAGCTTCTAGAATCTGTAGACTGATAGCTTTCACCAGTTCTGGAAAATTCTCTCTTCATTAATGCTTCAAATATTGCCTCTGTCCCATTTTCTTTTTTACCATTTAAAAAAAAAATTCAAAGTGTACATTAGCCTTTTTCTCCCCCCTCCTTTCCTCCCTCCTTTCTTCTTCGTGGGCTTTTCTTTCTTTTCCAGTTCTTTGTTCTGTGTGTTGCAAACTGGAAGACAATCTTCCATTCTCTCTTCCAGTTTACTTGTTCTTTTTACATCTGATCTGCTGCCCGATCTATACATTAAGTTTTAAATTTTGGTTATTGTATATTTAATTTATGGAAGTTCAATTGGGTTCTTTTTCAAATCTGCTATGACACTTTGTTTAGTTTCCTGTTCCCTGCATTTATTTCTAAATTTATCTTTTATTTCTTTAAACATAAACGTGTAGTATTTTAATAATCATGTCTGATAGTTGCAATATCTGAAATACTTAGGTGTCCATTATTTCTGCTGGTTTTCACTCATGGTGTATTATTTCCTTATGTACTTTGTTGTCTTTGTGTGATGTTCATTTTTCTTAAACAACTATTTGTGGAGGGTTTCCTGATGACTGAAGAACTATTTTAAGTTAAAATAATGGTTTCTATTTTTTGGACCACTAAAGTGCTTCAGAATTGGTGATGCAAATCCTTGAGAGAAACTCCCTGTGTTTCACGTCCTCCCAAGGACAGTTTCGCTTTGCTTTCTCTTTCCTTCCTTCCTCTTTATTCCCTTTCTCCTGCTCTGCCCAGTGCCAGGGTGCCTCTCCCTGCAATCCACTGGGGTGGAAGGAGGTAGGTGGATATGCTGCTGCTTTGTCCTTTCCCTGCTGGATGTGCTATTGTAGACCTTTGAGAGCTCAGGCTGATGTACATGGAGGTGATTTACCGGACACACAACGTTGGATGGGCTTCATCCCTTAACTTTTGCTTCCCTCCTGCCACAAGGCCTTCACAAACACAGCGTGGTTTCTCTCACGTTGCACGTGGCTTCAGAACTAAGGCAACTCTGAAGTTTTCTATTTACATCTCTTATTTGGTACTTCTTTGGTGTTTCCTTTCTATTTTGCCAGCTCTTTGATGTTGTTAAAAGGACTAAAAATGTTTAATACGTCAATTTAAGTTGTTTTCAGTAGGAGAGTTAGTCCAAATAACCTGGTCTGTCATTGTCAACTCATCGACTTTTAAAAGAATCATCTTTAATAGCTTTTTCCTATAATAGTAACTTTTTCTGACTATAAAGTAAAAAGAAAAGCTAAGACATTGGGGAATTATTCTTTCCTTTATTGGACTTATATCCTATTTTTTTTTTTAACTTGGAGATAATTTCTTACTTCTTGGGATCCATGGTCTTTTCCAGCGGTGCAGCCACTTCAGAGTGCTAAGGGGAAATGAGGTGAGAACACGGGAACAACTGCAGTGAAATGTGGGTCTTTACTCCCGTCTATACCAGATGTGGGATTGCATATGTAACCACCATTTTTTTTCTGTAAAATTGGCCAAATTGGCTAACTTACATAATTTATTAAACATGTTTCCAGAAAAAGATCTGAGCTGGATTAATCTGGCAGAAAAACCAGAGATATCCATGAAGAGATAAATTGGGAAGGGACGTATCAGCCACTCACTTCCTTAATATGAACACAATTCCAGGCTGCATAGATTTTGCAGGTCTTAAAACTAACTTCCTTTACTCAGGTTTTTCATCAACCTGTAGCTGTATTTTTTCATCCTCCATGAAATGCACTTAGGACCTCAGTTTTGTTATTATGGAAATGTTACATAAGATGTGTTACCTTCTGTTTAATGAGTTTTTTAAGATTATGATTTCTTCCCTCCCTCTCGACTATAAATGTCTTTTTATCTTCCTTTTAAAATTCTCTGTGGTTCACCTTAGACATTTTATGTTCATTACTCATCTCACACATACTCAATTTGCTTTTTCTCCTAAATGGATATAGTTTTGCTTTTATTTTCTCATTATTTGAGTGATATATCCCTGTAAAAAGTAGAAAACCAAAGATTATAAATAAAGAAAATATTTTTGTACAGCTATACAATAAGCTATGTTATTACAAGAGTCAAAAAGTTTAAAAAATCAAAGAGTTTATAAGGTAAAAAAGTTATAGTAAGCTAAGGTTAATTTATTGTTAAATAAATTAAAGAAAGTTTTTTTTTTTATAAATTTAGTCTAGCCTAAGTGTACAGTGTTTGTAAAGTCTACAGTAGTGCACAGTAATGTCCTAGGACTTCACATTCACTCGCCACTCACTCACTGGCTCACCCAGAGCAACTTCCAGTCCTGAAAGCTCCATTCATGGTAAGCGCCCTATACAGCCATATGTTTTAAAAATCTTTTATACTGTATTTTTACTGTACCTTTTCTACATTTGGGTACACAAATACCATTGCGTTACAATTGCCTACAGTGTTTAGTACAGTAACATGCTGTACAGGTTTGTAGCCGAGGAGCTATAGGCTATACCATATAGCCTAGGTGTGTAGTAGGCTATACCATCTAGGTTTGTGTAAGTACAGTCTGTTATGTTTACATAATGACAAAATCATCTAACGATGTATTTCTCAGAACACAATGACCTATTCTGGTCGTTAAGCTACACATAACTGTATATGTAATATATGTGTATCTATACATATATATGTTACATATGTAGTACACACATATATGTATGTATATGAAGTGTGTATGTGTATTTGCACACATACATATATATTTATAAAAATGTGACCACACTATATGTAGGTGTGAGAAAAACAAAGCTGTTCTTTACCAAAAAGCATGCGCAGCTACATCTGTCTCTTTAAGGGGTGGCACCATTTGTTTCTGGATCAGATACCTTTTTGATTAGCAAAATATATTTATCTATAAAATGATGGTCTCTGTGCAATTTCTTAAGGTGGAAAATGGAAACAAGAGAACTAAATTCTGCTTGTATTAAAATGTGAGTTTGAGAGCTGTTGGGAGTGACTGGGGAAAGAGGCACAGGGGCTCTGGAGGCTAGAAGGCTGGCTAGCAAGTTGGCTAGAGGCAAACTAAAGGCCAGTGGCTGTTGCAGTGGGATTAGAAAGAACAACACGACAACAACCAAAAAACCCTGGATGGCCAAAATCCAGTCTTCAGCCAATCTCCATGAAGTGCTGTGTGTACCACCTTCCCTGCCTCTGCCCTCTGCCTGTCACTCTTTTCTAAGCCATCTGTAGAG
This sequence comes from Daubentonia madagascariensis, assembly GCA_023783475.1. Taxonomy (NCBI): domain Eukaryota; kingdom Metazoa; phylum Chordata; class Mammalia; order Primates; family Daubentoniidae; genus Daubentonia; species Daubentonia madagascariensis. The sequence goes on along the minus strand of JAKFHU010001953.1, from coordinate 39,417,383 downwards.
GAGCTCATGTATTAATCTTTTGTCTGGGGTGCATAGTGGAGTGAAGGCATTGGGGTAGTATCCAATGTGGCCTGGCACTCTCCAGAAGTTCGAGCAAGAGGGAGATTCAGAGCAGTGATGGAGAATTCAGCATTGATAGAAATTGGAGCCAGAGTTGGTAAGAAGACACATAAGCCTGAGCTCACACTCAGGTTCCTGGCAAACCAAATTCCATGTTCTTAACTGTGGGTGTCCTGAGCATGGTGGCCTCCAGCCCTCCTACATCCCTTGTTGCCCTTAGTTGTAGTCCAGCACCAGTGCTATTTCCCAAAAGTATTGCATCCCTAGCCATGTAGGCATTTCTCAACTCTATTGCCTCCTCACCCCATACCTGTTCTAGAATTCTCCAATGAAGCTTTGACAGATCATCAACAAATGCCATCTCTTCCTTTTCACATCATATAAAGTAAGACATACTGAGTCATTCTTATCCATTCAAAAGGCAATATTTAAGGAGAAGATTTAGTTGACTGCAGCCTCAAATGTAGTCCAGAAATGGAACTTTAAAAAATCAGTTGAAGTGCCTGGTACACACTAAAACCTAAAAAAATGCTTTCTTTTTTTACTCTGTATTCATCCAATGTGTTACTGCTAAGTGCAGGGGTGATGAATGGGGTTGAAAAAAAATATGGAGCCATTAAAGCCCAGATTCCCTGTTCCACTCTGTTCCGTCAGTGGACGCCCCTTCTCTGTCCACCCTGACAAAACACCAGGTATTTCTTTTCAAAAATTGAATGTGAGAAGTAGCTTATTGTGTCAGTAGCTTACAGTGACATCCTCCCGTTCATACACACGGAGCTTCTACTTTGATTTCTTAGCATTTTACTTTTTAGTAAGGTTAGCAGATGATCAACACACATTTGAAGAAAGCCTTCAACTTGAAAGAGAGAGACATTTCTATTTTTCTAGAAGAAACACAGACGAAGCAAGAACAAAAGAGAACTTAAAAAAAACCAAACAAACAAAACCTAACGTAGCAACAGCAGCAACAACAACCAGTAATTAATATCCTCGGAGACATTAGAAGATATTACATCCGTGATATGATAACAAGAGGCTATAAAAAAGGGGGGAATCTGAGAAAAAGAAAAGACTTTTGGAAATTAAAAGCTGAAATGAAATGGGAACTAAAGCAGAAATTAAAAGTCCCATAGAAGGGCATAACAAAAAGAAATGGACAAGAGAGCAAAGATAGGAAAATTAGAGGATAATCTCAGGAGGTCCAGGATGTAAATAAAAGAAATTTCAGAGAGCAAAACTAGGGAAAAGAGAGGGAAGGAAAACATCAATTAATCAAGAAAAGCATCTGGAAGTGAAGGAGGTGAGTTCCAGAATGAAAGGGACCCATGAACACTATAGTGAGTTGAATAGTGTCCCCCCAGAATTTATGTTGAGCCAGAACCTCAGAATGTGATTGCGATATTTTGAAATATTTATTGGGTCTTCAACCTCATTTCTTGGCATACAACTCCTAAAATTCTTAGAATCTCCAAAGTGATATCTTATTGTATGCTAATGAGTTGACTGGTGGCTGGCCACCTCTAGGTAGCTTCAGGATGGGGGCTGGTCACTGGAAAGACCAAGGCAGGCTTAGAGGGTTGGGACTTCCAGCCCCACCCCCAACCTCTGGGGAAGGGAGAGGGGCTGAAGGTGAAGTTGATCACCAAATGGTTTAATCAACTGTGCCTAGGTAATGAAGCTTCCATAAAAAACCAAAAGGAGAGGGTTCGGAGAGCTTCCAGACAGGTGAGCACCTGGGGGTTCCTGGAGGGTGCTACACCCTGGGAGGGCATGGAATCTCCATGCCACTTCCCATATGCCTTGTCCTATGCATCCCTTCACCTGTATCCTTTGTAATCTCCTTTATGATAAACTAGTAAACATGTTTCCCTGCATTCTGGGAGTTGCTCTAGCAAATTAGTCAAACCCAAAGAGAAGGTCGTGGGAACCCCAACTTGAAGTGGTTGGTCAGAATTTCTGAAGGCTCGTATGTCTGAAGTGGGCGGGGGGCATCTTGTGGAACTGAACCCCGTCAACCTGTGGGAACTAAGGCTGTCTCTAGGTAGATAGTGTCAGAATTGAATTGGAGGACACCCAGCTGGTGTCCACTGCAGAACTGATTGCTTGTTTGTTTGTGGGAAGAAATCCCCCACCTTTAGTCACAGAAATTTTCTGTGTTGATTGTTGTTGGTAGTGTGAAAGCAGAGGAAAAAACAGTTTGAGTTTTTCCACACTGTGATCTTATTTAGAAATATGGTCTTTGCAGATGTAAGTAGTTAAGCTAAAATGAGGTCACACTGCATGAGACTGGGGCCCAAATGCAATGACTGGTGTCCTTATAAGAAGGCCATACAGAGAAGCAGGGGAGACATACAGGGAAGAAATTCATATGAAAACAGAGGCTGAAATTGGAGGGGTAATGTGGCTATAAGCAAAGGAATGGCAAGGATTGCTAGCAACCACTGAAGCCAGAAGAAGGGCAGGGAACAGAGATACTCCCTTCGAGCCTCCGGAAAGAACCAGGCCTGTTGACACCTTGATTTTGGATATCTAGCCTCCAGAACTGTGAGAGGATAAATTTCTGTTGCTTTAAGCCACCCAGCTTGTGGTACTTTTTTATGGGAGCCCTAGGAAACTAATATATGTACCCAGGGTGATAGATGAGATCAGACCTGCATTAAAGCACACGGTCATGATGTTTCAGAACCCAAAAATTGAAGAGCAAGTTCTACAGGCTTCAAGAGGGCAGAAAATAAGACGTGTATGGGGTATCTGGAGTCATTTCTCAGCAGCAGCAATGCAGAAAACCAGAAGCAATGGAGCAAGAAAATTCTGAAGGAAAATGACTTTCAAGCTAAAATTCTATTCGGTCTGTCAACTTAGAATAGACAAATGACATTGTAATAATTGTGAAGATTCAAAATATTTACTTTTAGGGCAGCCTTCCGTAGGAAGATTCTGGAGGGTGTGCTTTCATAATGGGGTAAGCAACAAAAGCAAACATGGAATTCAGGAACAGGTCTTCCAACACAGGAGAATTGCAAAGGGAAAGAGCCAGAATGTGACTTGGATAGCAGGCACAGAAAGAAAGGTCCAGAATGGAGCTAAGGGATACAAAGCTCTGGGAGGGAGGTCACTGGGAAAGAAAAAAATGGAACTGATGTGTTTGAGTAGATGGAAAATATTATTCATAGGTGTGTGGCAGAGATGTTGGAGCATTCGGAAAATATTAGCAATTTGTACTTAGAAAATCAGGCAAATTAAAAAAAACCCAAAACCAAAGGCAATGATTGCCTCCAGGAAAAATCAAGGATTGCCCAAGGAAGAAGGCATAGTTATAGTATACAGATTGGCTCAAAAGTAACAGAAAATGTGTAGATAATGTCTAAAATTGTTAAGTTGAGAAAGAGTAGTATACACATTGTTTGGTGGATACAAAAGTACAGCTAGATAGGAGGTATAAGTTTAGTGCTCAAAAGCAGCGGTTCTCAACCTTTTTGGCACCAGGGACTGGTTTCATGGAAGACAATTTTTCCTTGGAAGGGGTGGGGGGTGGGGGGGAGCTCAAGCGGTGATGCCAATGATGGGGAGCGGCTGTAGCAGCTGTAAATACAGATGAAGCTTTGCTTGCTTGCCCACTGCCGCTCACCTCCTGCTGTGAGGCCAGGTTCCTAAGTTTCATGGAACCAAAGTGGTGGGAGGAGGCAGGGGAGCAGAGCTCAGGTGCTGATGGTTCCTAACAGGCCTCAGACTGGTACCAGGCTGCCGCCCAGGGGTTGCGGACCACAGTTCTATAGCACTATAGAGTGACTATGATAAACAACAATTTATTGTATATTTCTAAATATCTAGAAGAGTGGATTTTGAATGTTCTCAACACAAAGAAATAATAAATGTTTGAGGTGATAGGTATGCTAATTACCCTGATTTGATCATTACACATTATATACATGTATCAAAATATCATAGTGTACCCCATAAAAAAAGAGGGTGTTGACTTTAATTTAACTTCATAGGGCAATTGAAAATCTCCCAGTTAGTAACAGGAAAATGTTAAGTTTAAAACCTTTAAATGTAATGGCATTAAAGTGTTTTGTTCATATTAGTTATCCAAATAAAAACAAAAATTTTCATTACACCAGAAAAAAAGCAAAAAAAAAAGCATATTGTTTATAAATATGGAAGTAAGTATTAAGGAAAACAGCTAGAAGGGTTGAGGGCTTGTTGCTTATGGAGAATTGATCTGAAGTATGAAGAGAGGTTGGAAAGAAAAATGCTATTTTGCTTTATGTCATTAAGTTAAATATACCATTTGGTATTTAAAACAGTGTATTATATTGTTTTGATAAGCATTAAAATTAATCTAAAAAGGCAGACAACATATGTTTTTAATATAGCATTTTATATAGTCTAGCATACTTTACATACAATTTAAAAACTTCATCTGGTGTTCAACTGAGAATTTTTTCAACATTGAAGGAAAATAATTTATTTTGGAATTATTGAGAGATAATACAATGACATAAAATCAAGTAGATGTGACTTTGAGTGATTTAAAAGATTTTCCATGATAATTTCTAAGATAGGCAATTTTTGCCTTACCTACCAATTAAGAAACTAACCTCATGTGAGATGGACTATTACACCCACAGGGACTCGAGTTGCCAGATTTAGCAAAAGCAGACAAACAAGCGAGCAAACAAGTAAACAAACAGACAAACCAGGATGACCAGTTAAATTTGAATTTCAGACAAACAATATCTTTTTTAGTGTATGCCCCAAATACTGAATGGTACATACTTAAATATTCATTATTTATCTGAAGCTCAAATTTAATAGAGTGTCTTGTATTTTATATGTGACAACTCAAATGGAGGTTCAATAGGTGATCATTGGACTTCTTTTTTCCTTGAGAACTCATTATGATCTGTCATCCAAGAACTGTCAAAACCTGCTTACAATCTACTTCTATTTTCAGGCTCTGTCAACTTGTGGTGTTAATGAGTTCCATAAGGTGACCAACCACCTACAACTTCAGAACAGTGAGTCCATCCATCCTCCTCTGTCATAAATTATCTGTCACTGGACAATGGCCAAAACAATGACTTGGATTCAAAACTTAAGGACAAGTCCAGGTAAATGTCATGGTAAACAAACCTGATTGCGTTTTTTCTCTTTGCTGGGTAAAGAAAGGATATATGAAATGGAATGTCATATCTGAATGAGTTGGCATATACTTGGTAGAGGGTGGTAACCTTGTCTAAAGATTGTCAAACGTAGAGTTGCTCTTGTCCTCCCTTTGAACTCGGTCTCAGTATCTTAATAGTTAGGGCTGTCACCAATCAAGCTTTCATCCTATGCCAGCACAATTTTTGTTAGAATTGATCCCTGGGACCTCTTTCATCTCTCATATAATTGCAGAGTACTTCATTCTTCTTCACTGGCAATTAGATGGTTAGCGTTAGTATGCCCAGATCTCAAATCCTTTCCAGAACTCAACTCTTTAAACAGCCTGGAGAAATCAAAGAAGCCAGAAAGTGGTCAATTGCATGCCTCTGTTTCTCAGTTGTTTCCAGCATGGTAAAGATTCAATCTATAATGGATTTACGAGTATTAAATCTCTAACTTTATAATGTGGTGTTTTCTGGTTATCAAAGAATTCTCTCTGAGACTAAATGTGCCCTATTACAATTAGTTCCTTAGCTTATGCTGCTCTCGCCCCCTCCTGCACCTCATTTCTAAGAGGCAGAATAATTTCTCCTCATACTTCCCATGTCTTTGATTTTCAAAAAAAAAAAAAAAAAAAACTCCAATGTCTTTGATTTTCTGTATCTATCCAAAAATGTCGATATGCTTCTCTGTCTCAAGATTGTTGGCTTCTGAAAGTCTTGTAGCTTTAGCCATTTAATTCCTTCCATTTTTTTCAATTTATGTCTGTTTCAGTTACGTTATTCACTTTCTGATAGTTCACCCCAAACTGTAAGACCCCAGATGACGTGGGTTTGTGTGTGTGTGTGTGAGAGAGAGAGATGTTCTGAACTGAAAGTAATAATAAGCCACTGGTGGAAAGAGCCCTATGGATCCAAATTGGAATTCTGGTTCCATGATTTTCTGTCTGTATCTTCTGGTCCCCCTTTTCCCCAGCTATAAAATGGTGACAACATTACTTCCCTTGTAGACTGGGCTCAAATAAGGTGAGAGTAAAGTGTGCATTGTATAATAGTGTCCCTCACATACAGGTCACATAATAAAACATAGGTATTTAGAAAGCACTTCCATACAACATATCATGTTTTTTGGTCAACCTCAAGCACACCACCCAAACCTGTAGTGTTGGCAGGAAATATGTCAGCCCCACATAGATTAATTGCTTCATGCCTGAGGGCTTATTGCTGGACAGGGCTTAGAATTCAAGAGTTCTGATGCCCTTTGCTCTTCCTAATATACCACAGCACCTCATCACTTCAATGGTAAGGAGATTTCTTCAAAAGCATCAACTTTTCCTGAACTAACTTAAACAGTCCTCTGCATTGTGCTTCCATTTGGGGCTGACATATTTCCATCTATGTGGGGCTGACATATTTCCTGCCATTTGGGTCATCTGAGAAGATTCATTGTTTTTGAAGTCTGTCTTGTGCTTTTGTTAGCTTTTGAAACCTTTTTCTTTATAGTATGTATCTCTGGGGTTTCTCTGGCCCCACAAAGAATGGAAAGTAGTTACCAAAAAGATCAAATTTGAAAAATAATTTTAAAAAGTGATTTATTCTATGCTAAATGTTGATGTGCATGGTATCTCTGTTTTGGAAATATGAGAACATTGGTGCCATCTCCCTAGAGTAAGAAATGGTCTCCTGAGTTATGATGGAAGTAAACTCTGGGCAGGCCAGTCATGTGGTGAGGGAAGTGATATTAGAAGTGTGTGGGGCTGTGACAGAATATAGTGGTTGAACTGCCAAGTGGTTTTATTGGTTGCTGCCCTAAGAGCCTTCAGCAAGATGAGTCCAGATTTCTCTTGTCTGCCTCTGGGGAATGATGTAAACAAGGTTAGGTTCTTCCAGTGGGCAGGTGGATGTTTGCCAGTGGCTCACCTGCAATTTTTGTATCTCTGACATGAAATTTAGTCAATTATGGTAACTTAGTTGTCATGAAAGTGTTTCGCTTTGGATGGATTTAGCCTGATAAGGGTGGAACAAACAACCGTGCTTTATGGATGCTTTTCTATAATAAACACACCCCACTGTGGCAAAACCTATCAATTGCTTAAGAACAGCACATTCTTTTCTTCCAAAAACAGAAACCAGATTTTATTTGGGCAGTAATGTGTTGAGGCCTGGGGGAGGTGGGGTGGGAATCATGATTGGTTTAAACTGTGCCCTTGCACTCATCCTTGTACTAGGATAACCACTGACAAAGTTCTAGTCTATCAGGTGTAAATGGAGGTCTGCTGAGGCATCTTGGAAAGCAGAGCTTGTTGGAACCACCTATCCCTTCCTCAATTGTAGATGTCTCACCTCCTCAGGTTGTTTTTTTCTGACTGTCCTATGTTTTTATTCTTGATTGATATTCTTTTTTTTTAATTTCAAAATATTACGGGGGTACAAATGTTTCTGGTTACATGGATTGTTTTTGTAATGCTTGAGTCAGGGTTATAAGTGTGCCCATCACCCAGGTAGTGTTCATTGTACCTGTTAGGTGGGTTTTCACCCATCCCCTCATACCCCCCTTTACCTATGCCCCCCCTACTACCCCCTCCCCCCTGCTTGATTTCCACTGAGTTTTACTTCCCTCTGTGCATATGTGTGCTCATCAGTTAGTTCCAATTTAATAGCGAGTACATGAGGTATTTGTTTTTCCATTCTTTAGATACTTCACTTAGGATAATGGTTTTCAGTTCCATCCAAATTGTTGCAAAAGGCATTAATTCATTCTTCTTCATGGATGAGTAGTAGTCCATGGTGTATATATACCACATTTTGTTAATCCACTCATGAACTGATGGGCACTTGGGTTGATTCCACATCTTTGCAATTGTGAATTGTGCTGCTATAAACATTTGAGTGCAGGTATCTTTTTGACAAAATGACTTCTTTTTTTGGGGAGTAAATACCCAGTAGTGGGATTGCTGGATCAAATGGTAGGTCTACTTTTAGTTCTTTGAGGAATCTCCATACTGTTTTCCATAGAGGTTGTACTAATTTGTAGTCCCACCGACAGTGTATTAGTGTTCCTTTCTCTCTGCATCCACATCGGCATCTATTGTTTTTGGACTTTTTAATAAAAACCATTCTAACTGGGGTAAGGTGATATCTCATTGTGGTTTTAATTTGCATTTCCCTGATGATTAGTGACATTGAGCATTTTTTGTAGTTTTCTTTTTTTGTTTTGTCCTTTCCCGACTTTGGTATCAAGGTGATTCTGGCTTCATAGAATGAGTTGGGGAGGATTCCCTCCTTCTTGATGTTATGGAATAATTTCTACAGTATGGGTACTAGCTCTTCTTTGTAGGTCTGGTAAATTCAGCTGTGAATCCCTTTGCTCATTATTGGTCTGTTCAGGAGTTCTATTTCTTCCTGACTGAGTCTTGGGAGGTTGTGTGTTTCGAGGAATTTGTCCATTTCCTCTACGTTTTCAGGTTTATGTGCATAAAGATTTTCATAGTATTAACAAATGATATTTTGTATTTCTGTGGTATCAATTGTAATATCTCCTCTTTCATTTCTGATTGAGCTTATTTGGGTACTTTCCCTTCTCTTCCTGGTTAATACAGCAAGAGGTCTATCAATTTTGTTTATCTTTTCAAAGAACCAACTTTTTGTTTCATTGATCCTTTGTATTTTTTTGTTTTGTTTTGTTTTCCATTTCATTTAGTTCTGCTCTGACCTTAGTTCTTTTCTTCTGCTGGCTTTAGGTTTGGTTTGCTCTTCCTTTTCTAGTTCCTTGAGACATGTCATTAGATTGTTAATTTGTGATCTTTCTGTCTTTTTGATGTAGACATTTAAGGCTATGAATTTTCCCCTTAGGACCACCTTTGCTTAATCCCACAGATTTTGATAGCTTGTGTCCCCTTTGTCATTTAGTTTGAGGAATCTTTTGATTTCCACCTTAATTTCATTATTGACCCAATAATTGTTCAGCAGCAGGTTGTTTAATTTCCATGACTTTGTGTAGATTTGAGTGTTTCTCTTGGAATTGATTTCTAGTTTTATTCCACTGTGGTCTGAGAAGATACATGATATGACTTCTATTTTTTTGAATTTGTTGAGCCATGTTTTGTGGCCTAAGATATGATCAATCTTGGAAAATGTTCCATGTGCTGATGAGAAGAATGTATATTCAGTAGTTTTTGGGTAAAATGTTCTGTAAGTGTCTGTTGGGCCCATTTGTTCTAGAGTCCTGTTTAAGTCCAGTGTGTATTTATTTATTTTTTGCTTGGATGATCTGGCCAGTTCTGTCAGTGGGGTGTTTAAGTCCCCGGAAATTACAAAGTTGCTGTATATCTCTTTGCTTAGATCTAGTAGGGTTTGCTTTATGAATCTGGGCACTCCTGTGTTAGGTGCATAAACATTTAGTACTGTTATATCTTCTTGTTGAATTGCTCCCTTCACCATTATATAATGACTATCTTTGTCTTTCTTTACTATTGTTGATTTAAAGGCAATTTAATCTGATATGAGAATGGCTACACCTGCTTTTCTTTGGTTTCCATTTGCATGGAATATTTTTTTCCATCCCTTCACCTTGAGTCTGTATGAGTCCTTGTGTGTTAGATGTGTTTCCTGAAGACGGCAGATGATTGGGTTGTATTTTTTCATCCATTCAGCCAGCCTATGGCTCTTCAGTGGGGCATTCAGACCATTCATGTTGATTGATAAAGTTGATAGGTGGGATGCTGTTCTCTTCATCCTGTTGGGTATACCTTTTTGCTTTGTTTTACCTCTTGTGCAATTGTTTTATATGAGCTCTGAGCTTTAACTTTTGGACGGTCTTACACTGGTGGGTATCTATTGTGCTGATCCATGTATAATGTAGTTCTGAGTATTTCTTGCAGGGCAGGACTGGTCCTGACAAATTCCCTCAGTGTTTGCTTGTCTGGAAAAGTCTTTATTTCTCCTTCATAAATGAAACTTAGTTTTGCAGGATACAAAATTCTAGGCTGGCAGTTGTTGTGTTTAAGAAGACTGAAGATAAGGCCCCAATCCCTTCTGGCTTTTAAGATCTCTGTTGAGAATTCTGTAGTTAGCCTGATGGGTTTTACATTATAAGTTACTTGATGTTTTCACCTCACAGCTCCCAGGAGTTCCTCCTTCATGTTGACTTTGGCCAGTCTGATGACTATGTGTCTTGGTGATTGCCTCTTTGCAATGAATCTCCCAGGTGTTCTTTGAGCTTCTTGTACCTGGATGTCTAAATCCCTAGCAAGATCAGGGAAGTTTTCCTCTATTATTCCCTCAGCTAGGTTTTCTAGCCCTTGTGCATTTTCTTCTTCACTCTCAGGGATGCCTATGATTCTTATATTTGGCCATTTTACATAATCCCACATTTCTTATAGGCTTTGTTCATTCCTCTTAATTCTTTGTTCTTTAGTTTTGACTGACTGAGTTAATTCAAAATAGTTGTCTTCAAGCTCTGAGAGTCTTTCTTCTGCCTGGTCTGATCTATTCTTAAAACTGTCCGCTGAGTTTTGTATTTCCTTAAATGAATTTTTCATTTCCAGTTCTACTTGTTTTTTTTTTTTTAATATGTTGATCTCTGTAGTGAATTTTTCATTCATGTCTTGGATTGTTTTTCTGGTTTCTTTGAGTTGGTTTTCAATTTTCTCTTGGATTTCATTGAGGTTTCTTACAATCCATATTTGGAATTCTTTATCCATCATTTCAACATTTTCATTTTGGTTGGTATCCATTGACAGAGAGCTGGTGTTTCCCTTTGGGGGTGTCCTTTTGCTCTGATTTTTCATACTTCTGTAGTTCTTTTGCTGATTCCCTCTCATCTGGAGCAGCTGTTGCTTCTTATTTTGGGATTTCTTTTGTTTAGATGGGGCTTCCCCCTGCCCCCACTCATAAGTGTGTGTCTGCAGCATATGTTGGATAAGAACCTTTGGCTTTGCTTGTGGGTGCTTTGATGGGGGTCTAGGTTCTGGAGATGGATGCCTTGGTTATAGATATCCTTAGTGTGGTGGTTTTCTCAGTTGCTAGTTGTTTGTATGTTGTAGCAGTGGTGAGCTATGTGTGTGGGCAGATTCCCTGTCTCTCTTTGATGAGGGAGGATGGAGGTCTTTGAAATCCTTTCTTTTTCCCCAGCCCTGTGATCTTCCTCACAGTGTGAATTGTATTGACATGCCCAGTTTAATCTCTGAGACAGTAGGTAGTGCTTGTGGGTAAGAATCAACCACACCCTATATGACCGAGTCAGTCAATGCTGTAAAGGGCTGTGCAAACTGACCTCCCTGTCAGTAGGTGGCACTTGTCAGAAGGAACAAGCTGCAGTGTTGTTTTTGGGACTTGTGACTGGCTCTAGCCCCTCAGGAGGAGCACTCAAATGCCCCGGTTGTTGGGGGGGCCTGGAACTTCCAGGTGAGTCCTTATTCTCCACCACAGCAGAGGCAGTGGGGGAGTGAGGCTGGGCAGGGCTGGGTGGGGTGAGGCTGCCCTCAGGCTCCACAAAAGCCAGTAAGGTAACTATCTAGGCAGGGGTGGAGGGTCCCTCCCAGGCTGCTGGGAATTGCCAACTGGGTGGGGCTGAAGTGGCCTCACCCAGCCAGAATGACTGTGCTACTTAAAACAGACTCTCACCTGCTATCACAAAACTACCTTACAACTTTTTCTTCTTCTTTGCCCCTAGCACTACCTAAGGTCTCTGAGGACAGCATTTATTTTGGGTTTGTTTTATTTAATGCCATAGCCTTAACACCCAGAGCAGTTCATGGCACATAGTAAAGGCAATATTTGTGCAATGAATGAATGAATGTTTGCTTCATAACCTGTACTTTTAACCATCTTGCTCTATCCCCCACCTGTCTCACATGCAAAATAATATATGAAAATATATCTACCCGAATGTCTGGCTTTTTTTTTTGAATCTGAATGACTCTTTGCAGTAGGAGAATACCAGTCTGTCAGTGTTTATTCCTCCTATATATATCTTCTTACTCTAGACATCAACAAAATGGAAATAATTTTAGGTGTGATATCTATTAGAACAAGTAGATCTGAATTCAATTCCAACTCTGCCTTTAATTCATTTGTGACTGTGAAGAACACAACCTCTTCCATCTTATTTTTTCTCATCTCTTAAATTTTCATTTTCTCAAACATATTGTCTTACTCAGCTTTGAGAGTTATCTTACAGTAAAAACAAACCCCTTTTTTAGTTTTCTAAAAATTGTGCTGATTTCATCTGCATTTATACTATAAAATTTGCTTAATAACTTCCTGATGATGATCTTGAGAAAAAATAAAATCCAGAAGGGTTGTAATTGCCTGGTCTTATCCTCAAGGCTAAGAGTTGAAGGAGACTTAAACTGAATTCTTGGAAGATTACAAAGTTAGTTTTCAAGGCCTCACATTGACCATCACAATAGAATTGGCTAAAGAATCAAGGCCAGGGCATCTACCCAAAGCTTTGATCTAGAAGAATTGCTAATCGAAGGAAGCTTTTATATTTTCATTTTATCTTACCCATCAAACTCTTTTCTATGGAAGCAGGTGGAAAAGAGAATCATAGAGTTCAATTCATATTAGACAATAGAGTTCAATTCATATTAGCAGTTTTGGAAAGAATTATTTAAAACATTATACTTCTTAGCTGCTTAATACAACTATTCTTTATCATCTATTCTCTGTTCTAAGAAGTTTCGGTAATATTTGGATCAGTCCCTGCTTTTGTTAATATTTAGCTTGTCTGTTTTAAATAGTTTATGCCCATTGTGTCTCTGAAAGTGGCTTCTGTCAGGACTTTGGGTTACTGGCTAACTGGCATCTTTCTGTCTTCTCTGTCATTCTCTCTCTTCACCTCTCTCTCTGTCCCTTTCTCACCCTCTACCTTAGGATGTTTTGATTGCAAATAGGAAAATCCTAATTCAAGCTGCTTCAGAAAATAAGGAAAATTTACTGGCTGACATAGTGAAAAGTCCAGAGATAGGGAGAACTTCAGATATGGTTTGATCTAGAAGTTTGTGATGTCACCCCATATCTATGTACTTTTCTCTGGGATTTGCTTGGCTCTGTCCTCTTCTGTATGTCAGCGCCGTCCTAAGACTGGTTTCCTTATGGTTTCAAAAAATGGCTAGCGTCACTCAAGTTCCCACTTCAGCAAGCCATGCATCCAGAGGGAAAAAATGCACCTGTTTTTCTGGATACCAAGTCAAAACCTGAGGCTCTGGAATAGTCTAGGCCACGTGCTTGGAAGAGGCTATTCTCCCCTTCTTTTCTAGTAATAAAATTTTAGCCAGGTGTGTATATGCCTGAAAAAAGACTATATTTTCCACCTTCCCTTGCTGCTGGTGTGGCCACGTGATTAAGTCCTAGCCAACAAAATATAAGTGAAAGTATTGTGTGTGATTTTGGTGTTTTGCCCCTAAAGTGAAGAAGAGAAAACATGTGAGCTTTCCTAGTCGTAAGCAATCTTGGGACGACACCCAAAAGAGCTGCACTGTAGGAATGGAAGAGCAACAAGATAGAAGGAGCTTGGGCCCCTGATGACTCCAGAGAGCCAAGGTGAGTTTTATATGATAGAGAAATAAACCTTGGTCTTGTGGAAGCCACTGTTCATTTTGGCCCTCTGTCCCATTTATAGTCAAACGTACATCCTTTCTTACATACCTCCCTATTCCTGAGCTGTGACCAGGTGGATGGAATGTGTGGCTGGGCTCAGCTGAGGTCACGTGCTCCACTGCTGGAGTTTTGGGGGGAATCAACCTCCCAGAACCATGTGGGCCTCTAAATAAAAAGGGAAGCCTGCTGAGAAAGAAGAGGGAGGAAGCATGGTAAACCATCACCCATAGTCCACACATTTCTCTTCCTTTCCCTTTCTCTATTATTCTGGTTTTAATACCCATGACCAACTTTGCCTGCAACCCACGGATTAGCGATGGCTTTGAGTAGCCCAAACAGACAAACAAACAACAATAACCTGGAGGTTTCCACGATGTCTTGGAAAATGGCGATACTCTAATGATAATCCGATGACAGCTGTGAAGGACGTGCTGCTCCTTTGGAAGAATGAGGGAAGATCGAGATGCGTGCCTCACTTTGATTTTAGGTTTTTGTGAGTCGGGGCTGTGTCTTCTTCACAAAGGATATGCTCAGTACGTGTGTGTCGCTTGAATGTGCTTAATCACTGCAGTACTGTGAATTAAACAGGCCCTGCAAAGTGAATCCTGAATGTGCCATTAACCAAGAAAAACAGAGACAAGGAATAAATTGTAAAAATATGGAAATCACTCTTCCTGAAAGAGAATAAATTTCCCCAATAGCACAAAAGTGTAAGTTTAGGACACATAGTTATATTTAACACATTTATGGAGAGAAACCAGAAATAGGGGTAGAAAAATCTTAGAGTAGGTATGCTCCAAGTTCACCTGCTTATATTTAATTTCATGGTTTGCTTGTTCATCTGGAATTCAGGGATGGGGTATTTAACATGCTGAGAATTTGTTTCAAATGCATATTCTAGGGCAGGGGGGTGGGGAGTGGGGCTGAAAGGCAGTTTGCTTTCCTGTTTGTTCATAAACTTCTTGAAGAGATCCATCTCACAGATTGAAGTTGCCACCAAATAGCATTACTTACCCTCAAACCTTCCATTGTGCAGAAAATAAGGTGTTTGGGGCTTCAAAGGGTATTGCCCCTAGATTTCTCAAATAGAATTAAAAATCTATATTAAAGACACATGAAAGTGAGTGGAGGAAGTTCCAAAAAATACTCTATCAAGAAGGATGGAGCAAAAGCCATAGTACAGAAAAACCACCAGCAGATAATAAAGAAATTGCCATGAACATGCTAGTGTTGATATTTGCATAAGAGCTGCAGCTATGTGCA
This sequence comes from Daubentonia madagascariensis, assembly GCA_023783475.1. Taxonomy (NCBI): domain Eukaryota; kingdom Metazoa; phylum Chordata; class Mammalia; order Primates; family Daubentoniidae; genus Daubentonia; species Daubentonia madagascariensis. Next base: position 39,402,309 of record JAKFHU010001953.1, on the reverse strand, counting down.
TTGTTTCAACTCAGTATTTTATAATATGTCACCTTAGGCTGTATCACACATCAGTCAAAGCAGGGAGCTTTTGCTCAATGTCTCCCTTTCCATTGTTGGGTGAACAATGCGCTTCAAGCACTTGTCTAAACAAGGTTTATTGCTGCTGCAGGCAGCAGCAATGACTGCTGGGATGTTACCCGAGAAAAAGGGGAATGAGTTTAGCAACTGAATGGTTCCACTGCATATACATTCGTGGCATGGATTAACTTGGTGCCCATTGACTTTGGACACTGTTGGACATATTTGGCTGAGTTGTTAATCTATGGGTATAGGTACCACACATCTTTAATGACTTGCTGGGATCGTATAGTGAAAGTGATAGCTTCATTTGCACTGAGCTGACAGCCACATGTATACAGCCCTCCGCTCTGGTGGTTTTTACAGACTATGGGGAACAACTTCTAGTCTTGGTTAGGCTGCCTGCTGAGAGCAAAGTTCATTTTAAGTGTTCCCAGAAAATCAATAGAGCTTTTACTTGTTGTAGTGAGTCTGTGCTGAGCATACAACAAGACCACTTAAGCAGTTAACTCCTCTGCTCTGAGCCTGCACAGAGAATCACGATGGGACCTTTTGGCTTTGAATCACATAGAGAATGTTGTTTATCTCCTTGGCCTGACCATGATTTGGGGGACCAGGGATGGTTATCAATGGAGAGCCTGACATTTTGGGAGGGAGTGGAATTAGTTGAGGGAGAGCTGAGTGACAACCTTCATTAGTTGAGGAAGCTCAAGATATTTTAAAGGGCTGTAGGCACAAGCTACAACTGGCGACTTATAATGAAACTGAAATTAATATTTGTGTGACCCTCATGTCTGGGCAAAGAAAACTCTTAACTTTGATATACAGAATTGGCACCTGGAATGAGTCCCTGCCTACTGAGTCGTACCTGGCCCCAAAAGAGTTAGTACTGTGGGAAAACAATTCTTGGATACTGGGGGGAGAAATAGCTCTGTCTATGCTGAAGCCCATGTCCCTCTAGGGATATGGTCCTCTAAGGCTGGGGTTTCTGAATTACTTTGAGCTCTAGGATCACCTGGAGAGCTTTAACTATACTGATTCCTGGGCTCCCCACAAGATTTACTGAATGGGAGACTCTAAGTGTGGATCTTGAGATAAAGTCTTTGAAAAAGCTTCCAAGGTGACTCCTGGGGTTGGGCAGACCCAGGAATCCATCTTAGGATAAAGTGTGGGACTTTGAGTTAGAATACATGGGGTCAATCCCTGCTTTGCTACTTCTCAGCTATATGAGCCTGAACTAGTAGCCTAACTTCTTCATACTTCATTCAGTGCTGTCATCATTACACGCAGGTAGTGATAGAACCTCCCTGCTGCACTGTGAGTGAGGATGGATGCTGCGGGGAGCTCAGTGCAGTGCCTGGCACACAGTCAACATCCTATAGAAGTTAACCATTATTTGGCTATCAAGGCAATGTTAGTCCTTAGGAGCCAAATCTGTCCACACCTTCCCCATCCATCAAAACCCATAACAATGATAGTAATGGCAATAGCTTAGAGTGTTTATTGTGTACCAGAAAACACAAAGTTCTTTCCAATTATTGTCTCATCTTGTCCTCACAACTGCTCTCTAAATCAGGCAGTATTATTCTTTCTTTCTTTTTTTTTTTGTTTAGAGACAAAGTCTCACTCTGTTGCCCAGCCTCGAACTCCCCAGGCTCAAGCAATCCTCTTGCCTCAGCCTCCTGAGTAGCTGGGACTACAGGCATGCCACCACTCCCAGCTAATTTTCCTACTTTTTGTAGAGACAGGGTCTCACTATGTTGCTCAGGCTGGTCTTGAACTCCTGGGCTCAAGCTATCCTCCCACCTCGGCCTCCCAAAGTGCTGGGATTATAGGTGTGAACCACCATGACTGGCCTATCTCTGTTGTTTAAAAGAGGTGTCTGACACTCAGAAAGGTGAAGGAATATGCCCAGAGTCCCATCCCTTACAGCTTGTGAGTGGTAGTGCTGGCATTTGGACACTGGTCTTTCTAACCCTAAAGCCCTTGTACTAAAGAGTGCTGCTTTCTATCACTATCCTGGGCCATTCCTCTAGATGAGGAATTCCTAGACCTTTATAAAACCCAAGTTCCCTCAATACTTTTCACTGTCTTCTGTGTTTCTGTACCAGCCAAATATTTGTCATTTTTGTGTGTGTGGTATGGAATGCTTTTTCAAATACATGCATCTCCTTTCTCTGTGCTGAGAATCACTGTCCTTGAATGAGATTTGTCTGCTTTACACACTGTGCCCTTGGATAAGTGCATCACTCCTATTGTTCCTTCCGTACAGACACTGCAAGCATCTTAAGGACAATGACGATGTCCTATGGTTCTCCTTTGGCCTGCCTCAGGGCCCTGCCCAATGCTGGGGACACAAGAGGCAATAGGCAGATGCTGTGTTCTTTGCTCTGGAAGACTTAAATTTTCTTATTCTCAGCATATCTATGGTCTGTATTGGGGATCCTCGAAAGGGAGGATACTCCAATGAAATCAGGCTGAAACTGTCTTCCCTCGCTGGTTTGATCATCCTCTCGCTTTGCTTGGTCTCCTTTGGAGATGACTCTTTAATGCTCTTGAATATCAACATTCTGTTTTACCTCCAGACATTTCCTCATCTCCTTTTGTGTCAGGGAGTGGGCAGACAGGCCTTCTTTACAGTGTCATGCCACTCTGTACTTTCCTTCTTAGCACTCCTCACAACTCTCCCGAGCAGACTTGTCTAATGTCTCCCTCTGGCCCCGGACTCCACGTCTGTTTTGCAGGTTACAGCATCTCCACCACCTATCAGAGGGCCTGGGACATCATGATAGATGCTTAATAAATACTTGCTGAATGAATGAATGGACTTATTATTCTTCCATTTGTGGAGAACAAGCATGGACAGAAATATAACTCAAATTGGCTCAGTCATGAGAAGGGAATTATCAACTCACATAATTGAACAGTCAGGTGTAGATTCAGGAATGGGTGCAGGAATGAGCGCATCTGAATGCTCAAACAGAGAGGGTCTCATCTACCTTCCATCTCTCAGCTCCGCCTCTCTCTGTTATTGTCATTCTTAAGCATTCTGTTGCCTTGTGGTGAATAGACTGCCACTAGCTGCAGGATGGCATTCTCATACTTTGGTCATCTGAATGTTAGAAAGCTACTTTTCCTCAATTCTTCCATTACAAGTCCCAGACTTGAATGTCATTGGCCCAACTTGGACAAAACGCCCACTTCCTGAACCAATCAGTATTGCCAAGAATAAGGACTGTGTGAGTTGTCCAGGTTTTGGTCATGCCCATGACAGGATCAAGGGAGGGTGTGGTCAGACCCACCAGAATGATGTGGTCTGAGAGTAGAGGAGGTGTGGTTTTCCCCTGCCACAGACTCAGATGCTAATTCCAGAAGGAAGAGGAAACGGTGCTGGATGGGCAAAACTAACACTTATCCACTGTGGTGCCAACATACCTCCAGGTGCGATGAGTATCCCTGAAGCCCAAAAGTAGACATACCCTTAGCAAGAAGAGCTGACAGACTGGTGCAATCCAGGGCACACTAGATCCCCAGGGGAGCCCCATGTGGCAAACTTCAAGTTAGATGCAAAAATGACTTGTGATGGCTTAGTCTTCTCTTCTTTCCTACTAAGGACAGCATTGCAGTCATGAGCTGCGGCTTCTCATGGTGAAGAGAAGTGCACTGAACTGAGAGGGCATTAAGACAGGTGTTGCAGTGTGGAGTGGGGCTTAACAGATACAATCCTTCATAGAAGCTTATTTCTTTAAGGAACACTGGAGATGTCTTCTTCCTTGAGGCCAGCACATCTCACAAGGTCAGCCAGGTGTTCTAGGGTCCAGTATGTCCTACAAGCTTCTGTTTTTACTATGTTACCTGAGAGACCCCAAGAAGGGCCCCCATGATGGCAGGCAGTCCAGCTCTGTACTCTTAGGCTTTGAGTTCCTAGTAAAATTCTCTTGGGGAATAGATTTATCTATAACCTGGACTAACAGGCACTTGACTTTGATTGGTTCAGTAATCAATGATCTTTTCAGTGCTTAATGCTGACAGGTTTTTTTTCCCCTAGAGAATGACTCCTCCTCCACTGGGTGTGGGCTTCATGTACCGGCACCCTACTACAGACGCTGGGGGGTGAGGGTAGGAGAGGGAGAGCAGATTCCTCCTCTACCTACTCCCTGAAAAGCCAGGAGCTGAATCTGTGACTTGAGTTCAGCCAATCAGACACTCTTTCCTGTAACTTTAAATCTTGAACTAGTGATATAAGCATAAATAAAATGGAGGAATTTCCACAGCAATTGGGGTATTGGCAGTGACAACAGTGTTGTTACCTGGAATATTCTGACCAAACTATTTCTGAAGGGAGATAGTTATTGTGCTGCTTGATTCCAGCAAATTGGCCCCCAGAATCCTGCCATTCCTAAACCTCTCCTTCTAGCTATTCCTTGCTACCAAGCCCTTTACATCCTTCCAATAAATCCTTCTCCGTAAAAGTGGTTATAGTTGTTTTCTCCTGCTTCCAGCTGGGAATCCTAATTGATGTGTTTAGTTTTTTAAAAAATTGCTTAACTTTATTTTGTAGGTAAAGAATTCTAATTCCAAATTCGTCCCCTTTTGAAGAAAAACTTCCACCTTTAGTTTGGATAAAGCCACTGGGCTGGGAATCAGGAGAACTGAATTTAAACCCCAATTCTGTGGCCATTTAGGGATATGATTTTCAGTAAGTTTTTTCATGTCTGTCTCAGTTTCTTTACCTATAAAGTGGGAGTAGGAAAATTTTCTGCTCACAGCGCTGTTGTGAGTGACAGAGAGTGTGGCAGAGCACTGAGAAGCATAAATGCCACATCAACTATAAATGTGCAACGCAATTATGTGGATCCTCCACGAGTGGATGGATTTTATTTAATTATTCATGACAGATGTTGCAGTGTGGAGTGGGGCTTAACCAATACAAGACTTCGCAGAAACTTATTTCTTTAAGGAACACTGGAGATGTCTTCAACGCATCTAGTAGAGGTCTACCTGTAGTCAGTGCATGCTGATTACTGATGCTGGGATTCACGAATTCATTTTAGAGAAATTTATTAAATACCCACTATGTGCCAGATACCAGCTTTTAGTTTGCATTTTTATAAAAGAAATTACCGTTTGCTGTCTGTCTGTCATCTTCTTCCGATGCTATGGAACACACTGCTCAGATCTCTATGCCTATGGGAGGAAATCACTGACTGGTTTCCAGGTGTCCTGCCTGTTTTGCCAAGAGTCAGTTTTTGCTCCCAAGAAAACACTGATGAAATAAATAAAGGCAACCAGGAAGCAGGCTTTCTTTCTGGCAATGCTCTTCCTTTCCCTAAAGAAAAAATTTTCAACTATGTAGGTGGCCTTCTTTGTGCCATATTTCCCTCGGGCAGCTTCTGAAGGTGTACACGTTGGCAAGGGGAGAAAGCCATGAGCAACTTGCATTACAACTTTGATGTGAGTAAGGATCAGCAGAACCAGCCAGGGGGCAGATGATAATTCCAAACATAAACCCCAGCTGGCACTGCTTTTTGGAAAAAAAGGAAGGAAAACCCATATAACAATGTCATAAACACTTTGGCAAATCGAAAAATGAATACCAACCTCTTAAGCACAATACCATAAGCACTATTCTCAACTAATGAAAAAAAATATACATATATTTTCCCAGACAAGGTCTCATTCTGTCACCTGGGCTGGAGTGCAGTGGCGTCATGATAGCTCACTGCATCCTCAACCTCCTGGGCTCAAGCGATCCTCCCGCCTCAGCCTGCCAAGTAGCTGGGACTATAGGCGCACAACACCACATCTGGCTAAATTTTTTCTTTTTTGTAGAGACGGGTCTCTCTATATTGTTCAGGCTGGTCTCAAACTCCTGGCCTCAAGTGATTCTCCCGCCTCGGCCTCCCAGAGTGCTAGGATTACAGGTGTGAGCCACTGAGCCTGGCCTGAAATATATATTTTAAAAATTTTATGGCTTACTTAACAATCAACAAAAAGGGATTAAAAAAAAGAAGCAAGGTCTTCAGTTCAATTGATGAGCACAATGCATATGTCCTAAAATCAAGTTTCTACACATTGAAAGCTCCATTGTGTGATCAACCATCCAGAATTTCAGAAGATCGTTGTGGTTAGCAATGACGGTTGGGAAAGCTTGGCAAGTGAGGTTTATCTGGAATACGCTAAGGATCACTTACTCTTCTAAAAGCCTAACTAGATCCTTCTTTCCCAGTCAAAAAGTAGACCTAGTTTTGCTGGGAGATTTATTTGCCTGCCTTAATAGAGCTATAAAATTATACTATCTCCAAATGTTAATATCTAGCTAATTCCCCTGACTTTTGGGTGAGAGCTGAGGCGAAGAACCATTTCTTAACGTTGACTATCCATAATTCTTAACAGAACACAATGAAAGGAAAGTTTCTTTGCTGCATAATTATTTGTGGTGATTCAACATTTCTGGAGTGCCAACTCTACCACGTGCACATAAGAATGAGCACAACAGCCCACATCCAGAGGGGCCTTTTTCCTTTGTTTTACTAAGCTAATTGTTCTATGTGACAAGGACAGGGCTATGCTGGGGCTGCCTTTGGTTTACTGCTTAAAAGCAAGCCCTTGCCAAACTCGACATGTGAAGTGTGGGTTCCCAGAATGTGAGAACTGAATGGGACCCCAGAGATCATAAAATTCAGCCTCCTCCTCTTTTTCCAGAAACTACAAGCTAGAACCTAAGTGAGCACTAAGAATAATGACAAATGTCATACTGGAGCCCAGGACTTGCATAATGTCAAAATCCTTCCCCCTGCCATGCAGTCTGTCCATTCTTTCAAAATGGAACCATTTGAAGACACAGCACAGTTTAAATGCCTGACTGCAGTGGCTATATCAATCTACCAGATGAGGTCTTTGCATTATTATGGAGTAGCTTGTGTATTTAAATAGATTGTTTTCTTTCTAAAGTAACGTGAGAGGAGGCAGGGAGAAGCAAATGTCATTTTCTATAAAACGTCTCCAGTGAGAGCAAACAGAGAAGAGAAGCCTGAAAAGTGTGAGAGACTCCGCTTCCTGAAAGAGGCTCTGTGGGCTTGATGACCTTGATGTTCATGCTATAGTTGTTATGGCAACAGGAAAGGGAAATTGCGGTTGCTAAGGGACACTGAACTGAAGCGATCTCCATCATTTGCTGGTCACTCCACTCTGGAACTCAGAAACCCATCCAGAGCAAGGATGAGTCAGCAAAACAAATTTTAAAGATTGGGCTAAAATTGGGTTTTATTTAGTAGTATTTGTTCTCCAAGAAAGCCCCAAGGTTTTGAAACAGTTGGGGCAATTATTTTTAAAGTCTTAAATGACTTAAGTGTGATAGTCTTCCAAATGGAAGGAATGCTTACAGGCACCCCAGCACCACTTAATTTACAAACGTATGATTTTTGAAACAGGAAATGTATTCACAGTGTAAATCTTTGTCTCCAGAAAGGTCAACGTAATTAGTGAAGAGAAGGCTCAGGTTATACCTGAAGTTGACTAATGAGTCACTAAGTGGAATGTTTCCTTGTACCATTCTGGGAGGACAGCCAGTGACATCAATGTCCATTTTCCTGAGTGATGATCCTCACCCCTCTCGCGTTTGTCCAAATCCGCAGTGTGCACAGGATGCTTTTTTGACCAAATAGTGCAGGGGAAAACGTGGATACCCATTGTGTACAACAGAACCAAATGCCCAGGATGGAGACCGCATATCTAAGTCCACATTATCTCTCCATCTGGCACACAGTAAGTGCTCAGTATGTATTTGTTAACTGCTGGGTGGATTATAGGAAAGGGCAGACTGCTGTATACATGCAGCCTGCAGCTGAGCATTTATGAACGTCCGCTGTGTGCTGAGATCTGCCCCAAATGGTTCCTATCCTTTAACCCATCCTCCTTCATGCCTTTCTTCCTAGCCTTTCTTTTTTCCTTCCCCAGACATTTACTGAGCATGTTTTATCTGCCAGGTACCCTGACAGGTGCTGGGGATACAGAAATAAATAAGGATGTATGCCTTTGGACTTCCTGGAGCATATTCACAGTGGGATCACGGACCTGTGAACAACTAGGACACAGTGTGCTAAGTGTTGTGATGGAGGTATGAAAGATGCCATGGGGACAGAGACAACTAAAGCTGTCTTTGGGGGAGGTCAGGTTAGCTTTCAGAGGGGCTTCCTCATGGAGTATACTTAATTGCAACTCTGCATGCACACAAATACCATTTTCTCTCATGGGTGTATGGGAGAACTTGTGTGTGTGCAGTTTTAGTGATTTGACACTACACTACTGATGACAGTTATGGTATTTAAACAGATGCCAAGGTAGAGGCAGAAGTGCAAGAGATTTTTGGGGATAATGCCTATGAAAGATAAAGAGGAAGAGAGCAGGAGCAGTCAGGAAAAGGCTTCAGAACTTGAGGTGTGACATCTGAAAGACAAGGGCAAAGAAAGGAGGAAAAGCCACAGACTGTGGAACAGCCCAAAGAGAGCACTGGTATAAAAGGCATCTGATGTTGGTGAGGTCTGTGCCACCTCCATGCTCTGTCACTGGCTGGAATATGCCTGAGAACTGGGTGGCCTTTGCTGAAAATGGATGCATATCCTGAAGACTCCCACGGCTGGAGACTGACAACTAACAGCCCTCCCTGAGTCAGCGTCTCTCTCCCTCTTTCTCTTTTTTATTGTGGTCAAAAACACATAACATAAAATTTACCATCTTAACCATTTTTAAGTTTATAGTACAATAGTGTTAACGATATGCACATTGTTGTCTTAACAGATCTCTGGAAACTTTTCATCTTGCAAAACTGAAACTCTACATCCATTGAACACCACCACCCCTTTCCCCCTCCCCCCAGTCCCTGGCAACCACCATTAGATACCTCATATAAGTGGAATCATGCAGGATTTGTCTTTCTGTGACTGGCTGATTTCACTTAGCATTATGTCCTCAAGTTTCATCCATATGTTGTAGCAAATTATAGGATGTCCTTCTTTTTAGAGACTCAATAATATTCCATTGTATGTATGTACCAAATTTTCTTTATCCATTTATCTGCTGATGGACATTTAGGTTGCTTCCATCTCTGGGCTGTTTGTGCCATGTTCATTCCACAATGAACATGGGTATGCAATATCTCTTTGAGATGCCAGCATCTCTCTTGAAGGGAGATCTGAGCGGCGCACCCCCATGACTGAGGCACTGTTAGAGTTCACAATTCTTTTCTGGATGGAGGTGATTCTAGTAGCTACTTCTGGGTTGTCCCTTTTCTGAGAAATTGGCCCTCCCCATGCACAAAGAAGCACAGCCCTGCAATCATGATTACATTACCTACATTACCTACATTACCTACCTCCCTCCATGACTCCAGCGGATTGGATGAGGAGAGACACCTGAGTAAGGTGAGTCACTCCATTGGCTGGTCTCAGCCAATCAGATGTTCTCACCTGGGAATTTGGAACTGGGATGCAGGGATGATAGTTAGCTAGTTGGATGCATGAAGACTGGGAAGTAGTACAAAGCACCCAGGCAACCGTGTTTCGATGATTGTTATGAAGAGGCAAAGTAGGGTCTGAGAAAAATGTGCACATGTAGGGGGAGAAGCAGAAGTGAGAGACTGGGAGACAATGTGGCAGCAAGAGGAGGAGAGAGAGGCAGAGAAAACAGTTTCCTTGGTTTGAGTTAGCCTCTGGGTTTCAGTTTTTGAAGAGCCTTGAGATCTCTTATTTAAGGCAGCGTGAGTGGGCTTCCACTTCTGGCAATGAAATGCCCTTGAACCTTTGCTAAAAATGAAGTTAGCATTAATCTCAACTTTTTTTTTTTACGACCAACCCAGAGTTTTCACCACGAATTCAAGAGAAAGTCGACCTGCTTAATTAAAAAAAAAAAAGGTAATATTCTGTTTTAAAAAATATATTCAAAAACAACTACAAAAAATGAAAAATTTGTTGGACTATGTTTGGCAGACAGGTGGTACACAGTGTATATCACTGATATACACTTATTTTTTCATTATTTAAAAAAATTTAGGGGGTACACTTTTTTTTTACATGGATGGATTATATCTTGCTGAAGTCACGGCTTTCAGTGTATCTGTCAACAGAATAGTGTACATTGTACCCAGAAGATAGATTTTAATCTCTCACCTCCCTCCCAACCTCCCCCTTTCTTAGCTTTCAATGTCCATTATACCACTTTATGACCGTATATACCCCTAGTTTAACTCCCACTTTTAAGTGAGAACATACAGTATTTGTTTTTCCATTCCTGAGAAACTTCACTTAGGATAATGTTCTTCATTCCATCCAAGCTGCTGTAAAAGACATTATTCTTTTTTCTGGCTGAGTAGTACTCCATGGTGTACACTAGATTTTCTTTATCCACTCATCAGTTGATGGGCACTTAGGTTGGTGAATTGTGCTGCAATAAACATTCAGGTGCAGGTGTCTTTTTGATAAAATGACTTCTTTTCCTTTGGGTAGATACCCAGTAGTGGGATTGCTGGATCGAATGGTAGTTCTACTTTTAGTTCTTCGAGGAATCTCCATACTGTTTTCCGTAGTGGTTGTACTAGTTTACATTCCCACCAGCAGTGTATAAGTTTCCCTTTTCACCACATCCATGTCAACATCTATTGTTTTTTGACTTTTTAATGATGGCGATTCTGAGAGGGGTAACGTGGTTATCTCCTTGTGGTTCTAATTTGCATTTTCCCGATATTTATGTGATGTTGAGGACTTAATTAAACTAAAAAGTTCCTGCACAGCAAAGGAAATAATCAACAGAGTAAATAGACAACCTACAGAATGGGAGAAAATATTCACAAACTATATATCCAACAAAGAGCTAATATCCAGAATCTACAAAGGACTTGGACAAATCAGCAAGAAAAAAATAACCCCACCAAAAAGTGGGCAAAAGATATATAGACTTCTTTTCTGTCATATTCTCAAGCATATTTTCAAAAATGAGTGAGTTTGCAGAGGATGAGCCTCACTAAGTGAGTTAAGTTGATTAGTTGAGAAAAATGGGATGCCGCCACTGGGCATATTAAAATCACTTACAGGGCCAAGATGGGTGAAGTCAGATTAAAAGTACAAAAGTTGGTTAAGACTACCGTGGCAAATCCGTTCACAACCTCTTTGGATACTTGAGAGTCCAAGGGTGAAGGGTGTGTGTGCAGAATGTGAGGTGAGATGGGGGTGCCCGTGGCTTCTGCAGTTTCCGGTGGCAATAGCCCAGTGGCAACGGCCCCCAGAAGTCATTCCAAGAAGTAGAACAGGAGGGAGAGAGATAGGAAGGCAGTTTCAGTATTAATGACAACATGTTTGGGGTGTTGAAATCTTTGACTAATGGCTTAATAAATCATGGATTAACAGTGAGATTTCCAGTGGGGAAATCAAAGTTCTCAACCAATTTACTTACATGTAGATAGAGTGCTCCCTGGGTTAGGTTATTAAAACTCTGTTAGAATGCACTTAGTAAAGCAAGTGGTACTAAATGTGAGGCTCAATTGCCTCGCCCTGTTGACTGGATTGAAAGCAAATCAGCTCAAGTGGATTCCCGCCATCCCTTTTGGAGTGTGCCTGCTGATAGAGGAAATGGGCATCAGCAGGAGAAGATCTGCTAGTATTTAATCTCTCATTGCTACTGTGGCAGCATCCACAGGCTCGAGATGGCCAGGGTAAAAATGGGAGTTTCTGTTTGTTGGTCTCTTGAAACAAGGGACTAATAAGGCAACCCTAGAAGAAGGTATTAAGCTTCCTATTTGGGGGAGGTGGTGTTGCAAGGTGTTGGGCTTTGGAGGAGGAAAGGAATGTTCTTTGGGTAGGATGGTCAGAAAAGGGCTCACTGTGGGGGTCATATTTAGCGTGAGACCAGTAAGATCAGAAAGATTCAGCCATACAAAGAGGTTAGGGTGAGGCTGGGGGGAATAGGGAAGAATGTTGCAAGGAGGAAGAACAGCATTGCAAATACTCTGAGGGAGGAAAGAGCTTGGTATCTTCAAGGAACCAAAAGTGTTACACCCAAGTTTCTGTCTCGAGCTACTACTGATGTGTAGCAGGGTCACTTTCTGGTTTGACTTCTAGCCATTGGCCTGGTTTTTAAACTGCAGTTTTATTCACTTCAGCTCTTGCTAAGTCAAGGCGTCAGTACTGCTCTTCCCCTTACCCTCATGCCTGGTTGGTGTCCAGAGAAAAAAAACAGCTCCTCTTCTGAGTGTGTTGTGCCTCTTGTCAATAGAATTGAAAAACAAAGCTCCTTTTCGGTTATCAGCACCACATGACTACCCTCTCTCGCATGCCGTGCTGGGTCCTGGAATGATTTAGAATCAGCTCTTCCTACTCAGCCCTAATATGAATGCATTGCCTGTTGATTATCTCAGACACAACTTATTACCCTGAATTTAAGACTCCTTCAGTGCCGTTTCAATTAATGTGGTGGTGAGTGTGCACATTAGAATGGCCGAGCACAGGCAGAATTTAATTGATTTAATTTGCATATCTCATTCTGAAAGAATTATATGTCGTAAATTCACCCACTGGCAGGACCTGACCACTGCCGCCTTCTTTGTGAATACAAAATTAGTTTCCCTGAAGGTTCCCCAACCCTGGTTGCCTTTAGATCGCTTAAGACTCCTAATGTTTGTTCCATCTTTTTAGAGGAGAGTATTGAACCCTCTTGGGAGATGAACACAAGTTGGGGGGAAGGCTGTGAGTATGACCAGACTGCTTATAAGAGGAGCAAGTGCCGCTGGAAATAGCATCATCTCTGAGTCATCTCCAGGGGATCTTTTGGAGACTTTTGTTTTGGAGCTGAGCTCAGAGCAGATACTTCTCTGATAGAGAATACAATGGAAAAGGGAGTTTATTGCATCTTTCCTGGCCAAGACACATTTCCCAAGAATCTTTCTGGATACTATTGGAAGAGAATGTGTAACAGGCCAACTGATGGAAATCTTATATTTCATACATACATGTGTATACAATATAATTAAATGTTGTACATATAAGTACACACAAATAGACATACAATTGGTAATCACCAAGTACGCACCAGTAAAACTGTACCAGCTGATGAAATAGTGAAATATTTCCATTGCACTCAGTAAATAGCTGCTGCCCCTCAATACTCATTTTGCCACCTGCTGCACCCCCCAGGTGTCCCCTTCATCCAGCAGCTAAAGTGGCAACACTTGGCCCTTGAAGGGTGCCTCCAGGTCTCTGCCCCAATTCTACAGCCAGAACCCTTTCTGACTGGTCTGTAAACTTATAGGTTGGAACTATTTTGAATACCGTATGTGTGTGCATAAATATTTGGGATCTGAGCTCATGTTGAAATTTCTTTGATTAATTAATTCACTCAACATGATGCACTGTCCACTGTATGCGAGGTACTGCATTAATGTCAGCGGATGTGATGTTGAGTTAGTCCCTGTGCTCAAGGAGTTTAGTCCAGGAGTAGAGACTGGCACATGAATGTGTAAGTGCCATGATTGGGAAAAGCAAAGAAAATCATGGGATTATTGGGGGCTTCTAATCTAGCATGGGGTTATGGTGATGTGAGCAGTCAGGGAAGACTTCTTGGAGGAAGGAATATTGAGCTGTTTTGCAGGATGAGGGAGGATCACCCTTATGAAGGGGAGGAAAGAAGAGAGTGAGGCCAGGACAGGGAAGACTGGTATATGCAATAATTGTTATTTTGTCTGTGCAGCATTCCTTCTGCTAACAAAACACATCTCTTTCTTTTGGGTTACTATATCCCCTCCCCCCCCCAGACTGGCAGTTTGGACATGACTGGCTCTCACTTTCTGTCGTCGGGAACGGGTACATAATTGAGGTCTGGCTAAATGTATCCTCTGTTGCCTTAGCAGAGTGATGGTTCAGTGATAAGCGTGGGACCCAAGTCAGTCCAGTAAGAGTCAGTTCCAAGATACATGATGAAAGCATTGGAAAAAGGAACTCTGTCTTTTTCTGAGGGTGTTGCTAAGCCTCTGGTGGCTGACTTACTACTGTGAGGGAAACCAACAAACCACCACCTTGTAAAACAGAATTGAGACATAACAAAACCAGATTCCTGATAGATATTATCTGAGCAGCTGGATTCACTGTGCTGAAGCCCACATACCTGTTGGCTTTTTCAGTTACATGAACAGTAATACTCCTTTCAGTTTAAGCCAAATCAAGGTGAGGACCTGCCATGTGCAAGTGACGGAGACCCAACCAGTCCATCCTATCCAGCAGAGTAAGCCACCAGGACTCTCGGGAACAGTAAAAGTTAAGGGGCGAGTGGATATAGAGGACTTCGCTAGTGATGCCAAGGTGGAAATGTCAGAGAAATGCGAGGAGAACCCAGACAGGTGCTTGTACAAAGAGCTGTCTGCCAACTTGAATATAATTTATTCTCTTAAGCAAGTCTGAGCAGAATCACCTTTGCATCCTGGCTCCAGGCACATAGACTCTTGTTTCTGTTGAAGTTGATCATATTGAGTCCATGTGATCTGCTTTTTACTATGTTATTTGCTTAAAAAACCTTTTTTAAAATCAGCAGTTCAAAAGGAAATGTCAGTGAAACGTTTTCCTTAACACCCCTGGATCTGAAGTAGTGGATTTTGATTTAAAGATGTTTATCAAAATGCCTCAAAACTGTCTTAAAACACTGTACTCCTTTCCTCCTTGACTGATACAAGTTTGTCTGGGGACCACTTCATTTGTTATTTGTACTTTGGATTTCACAGAAAGCTAACTTAATAATAATGTGGTAATATCAACAATAACAATATTGATCACTTTATTCCATGCCAAAGACTACTCTAAGCTGTTTGTATGCAACTAGCCTGTGAGGATGACGACAATTATGAACCCCTTTTTAGAGATGAGCAAACTGAGGTTTAGAGACTGAAATGGTCCCAAACCCATACAACTAGTAAGTGACAAAGCTGGATATAAAGCTTACCTTTATTCCATTTTTGTGGGGAAAAATATTTTTTCTATTACAGACATCCATACAGAAAAACTAAACTTCAAAGGCCTAGATTTTTATGTTCTCTGACATTCATTTTATACGACTTTTAATTTGCTAGTCCTTCGACCATGTCTCCTTGCATTGTATATCATCTCCTTGTCAATAATTTATAGGACTTCTCATTAACAACAAATAATAACTCTTTTTTCTATGCAACTGTGATGACTGTTCTTTCTAGCTGTCCCCACCTGTTAAAAGTTATTGCTTTCCATGGATCATTTTGTGTGATTTCTGAAACATCGCAACTGATATTTTATTCTTGGTTGCTTAATAAATACAATCAACACTGCAGCCTTTAGCATTTCGTGGAAACCACTCTTTGATTTCTCAGCAATAATGAATCCAGATACCAGAGGAACAGTCTTGAGGGACTCTACTTCTTGGAGAATGGAATAAAAAATTTTGCCCATAAAATAAAACCAGAAAATCTGGGGCTTTCCTTGGTGTTATTTCATGATTTTTTCACTGCTCAAATGGCTTTAAGCTCTGTGATTGTTGTCCCTCAGCACGATGACAGAGGCAAATAATTTCTCAAGTGACTTTTAAGAGATCCAGGCTTAGACCAGGTCTGATTTTTGATGAGTTTTAAAAGTAGGTGTAAGTTCCTCTGGAGGGGTATTTCTTGCAAAACGCCAAAGCAAAACATACAAAAGATGTTAAAGTTTCCTATATTTTTTAAAATATAAATTCTTTGTAAAACATGTTTGAATGAAGGCCCCTCTTTATTTTTATTTTTATTCACTGAGAGGAAATTGTTTTCCTTCCAAACATCTTTCCTTCCCTGCCAACTAAAAATGAAATGTGACCACACACACACAAAAAGCTTCCTGGGAGAATCATTCCAGAATCTCTCAGCTTGTTAGCAATGAGGAGAAAAAAGAGCAGTTGCCGGTAATGAGGTCTTTCCTAGTAGCTGCCTCACGTGTGAAAACTGCCTGTCTTACCGTGAAACGAGTACTCCTTGACAAGAGACTTTTAGTCACTATTTTGTTTGAGAGAAGACAAAAGTTCTTGGTCATTAAGTTCCTCAGAATGGTTTGTTCATCCCTTGAGTGTACCCAGTTTGATTTTCTACTATGTCGGATGAAATTGTTGAAACATTCTATACAAGTTACTAATTTTTGGTTGTGTCTAGGTATAACCTGAGTTAGACTGGGTTTGGAAAGTTATCTCTGGATTCTAGAAAAGTAAAACGTCTATGGATTATGGCAGATTTTGTAATTTCGAACAACCCTCCTACTGATGACAGCCAGAAAGCTGGATAAAATAATATATATTAAAAAATCTATTGTGAGGCTTTAGGGAGATAACCAGGTTATGAGGAATTAACTGGGCCAAGATGCAGGAGATAGAAGTACTCTAGAGAGGTACATCCAGCATTTTTGTCGGCTTTAACTCTGGGTGCACCTGCTTATTCTGGAAGAGGCAGCTGAGGACTGAGCCCTGCTTTCAACAGCCTAATGGGGTTAGGGGAGCAAAAGTCGGAGTTCAGGACTCACTAAGGTTGTAGAGACCTAGTAAAAGCCCTACACATTGGGTTGGGAATGTAAAGAGCTGCTCGTTTTTTTTTTGAGACAGGGTCTCACTCTGTCCCCAGGCTAGAGTGCAGTGGTGTCATTACAGCTCACTGTAACCTCAAACTCCTGGGCTCAAGTGATCCTCCTGCCTCAGGTGCCCGAGTAGCTGGGACTACAGGTATGCGCCAGAAGGCACTGGGCTAATTTCTCTATTTTTAGTAGAGACAGGGTCTCGCTCTTGCTTAGGCTGGTCTCAAACTCCTGACCTCAAGCAATCCTCCTGCCTCAGCCTCCCAAAGCGCTAGGATTACAGGCGTGAGCCACCGAGCCCTGCCTGCTCCTTAATTAGAAGCAAAACTGCCCCCTTTGAGTCTGTAAGCCCATCTTTAAATTATCTGGGTGGTTCCTGAAATCAGATAGAAGTGGTTCTACATTCCTAATGCCTCTAGTCGCCTGACAAAAGTAAATGGAAAAACCCTCTTTAGAAGAAGATAATATGATTTGGGTCCTCAAATTATTTCTACAAACACTTTTTCAAATGCATTTATAGGCACACAATTCACAGATAACCAGGTATACAAGGAGAACACACATGACTGAGTACAGACAGAACAACCGACAATAGAGATAGGCCCTACCCAGATGTTGGAGAGTTTAAACACATTTTAGAACAATTACACTTAGAAAATTAAAAATGTTGTCAGGAAATTGAAAAAAAAAAAAGACAATTATTTTAAAAATAACAAAATAGAAACATAGGAATTGAAAACTATAATAAATGAAATGAACATCTTAAGAGTTGAGTTTAACAGTAAATTATATACAGATGAAGAGAGAATTAGTGAACTTTAAGATGTCAAAATAAAAAAATATATCTCAAAACTGTTGGGGCTCACCAGTAAACTGGGATGAGCTCATGGAAGGTATAGAATGACTCTACTAAGATGGATTCCATGAGTCTATCATTTATTAAAAGAATTCAGAGCAAAGTTTTTATTTGTAGAGCATTGTTCAGAAATTGTAGTAGATAACTGTAGGGTCCAGTTGCAGATAACACAAAATACTATACCTGATTTAAATAGAAAGGGATTAAAGATACAGTGGTTTAGTAGGGGTTTACAAAATCATTGGAAAGACTAGGGGAACAGACTATAGGTTGGGCTTCCATAGGAGGTCTCCAAAATTATATTACAGAACTGGTTTACCAAAGGAGCCGCAACCTTTGTAAAAATTAGGAAGCCACCACTGCAGCTGGTGGCTCCAAGACTACAGTGCCTTGGCCGTGACCTTTATCAGAAAATTAGGCTCTGGAACTCTATTTCTTGCTACCCATGAAGCTGGAGACTGTCTTTAAGGATCTTACAAGTGCCTCCATGGATGCCCTTGCTAGAATAAATAATGTGAGCAACTAAATTTTGCATGAGTATGTCTGTTGGCGGAAGCTGCCCTGTGTAAACCTGAGTTGAAGGGGGTCTGGGATGAGTAGATTTTTAGCTTTTCAGCCTCTGTCACCCAGTGAGGCACACTGCAAGGAGATGGGCTCTGCCAAATCTACCACATCTGTTGTTTCTGTTTGCCTGGCACCACATCACCCCATTTCTTCTCGAAATGAAACTTTTTTTTTTCCTGTGAGAGAACAATTCAGTCAACTGACTCAGATCTGCCTGAAACAAAGTAGATTCAAGAAGGTAAAAAAGGGCCAGGTGCAGTTGCTGATGCCTGTAATCCCAGCACTTTGGGGGGCCAAGGTGAGAGGATCTCTTGAGGCCAGGAGTTCCAGACAAGTCTGGGCAACATAGCAAGACCTGATCACTACAAAAAAATAGAAAAATTAGCCAGGCATGGTGGCACATGCCTGTAGTCTCAGCTACTTGGGAGGCTGAGGCAGGAGGATCACTTGAGCCCAGGAATTTGGGGTTAGAGTGAGCTATGATGACACCACGGTGCACTTTAGCCCGGGCAACAGAGTGAGACCCTATCTCAAAAAAAGGGGGGGATCTGATTTAAACAAAATCATCCATGAAATTGCTCACTTGGTTATTATCTAATAATGTCTTTGGGAGCATTTGTTCATTTCTTTATTGTGCCAGTCACTGTGCTGGGTGACAGAGATATCAAAATGAGCACAAGGAGACACATCTCTACACTTTTGGAACAGGAGACAAGTCCAAAGCTCACATATATGATCCCATAAATTACCTTTTGCTTTTTTCTAGTTTGAGTTGGGTTTCTGTCACCTGCAATATAGAATTCTGACAATAATTATGTGAATTAACATATTTTGATGTGCCCCTTCTTGTATAGATAGCTAGATAACATCTCTCTTTGTAAAAGTGACATAGAGATTGTGGCATCTTATTTCCCACAGAAATCCATATTTCACTGGTAGAAGGTTTGAGGGTGGAATCTGAGAGGCTCACTTTAGGCCTAGCCTGGACCTCCTTGTGGGTGGGAGTCTGGACATTTCAGCCATTTGTGGTAGTAGAATGAGCAGGAGGTAAGTAAGGTTGTGCCATTTAAAACTGGGGTGACAAGATCAGCAATAAACCATAGATTATGTCTTGTATTTTTCTCAGGAGTCTTCAACAAGTCAGCTTTTTTTGGTATAAGGCTTGTTTGTGCATTTGTTCATTTGTTCATTTATTCATCCAACTTTTTGGAATCTCAACTCTGTGGATGAATTCAATTACTTTTCAAAGAAATGGCTATACAACTCTACTGTTTACAAACTTTTAGTGGCTCTACATTGCCTAGGGGAAAAGGCCAAATTCTAGATCCTTCTCAATCCACGCCTCCATGCCTTTGCAGCCATGGAGGCGTGGATTGAGCCCATTTCTTTTCAGAGGACCTAAGTGGGAGGTGCACTGTGATAGTCACCTTTCTCCTAATGAGCCTTGCCTCACGCGCACACCCCCATGCCTTTGCTCAGGTGACTCTCTTTGATGTGGATGCATTTGCTTGCCTACTTATTTGTTAAGTTTTGGATCAGTGGCACTTATTCTATGACCTGATCTTTGCATGAAGTTCAGTCTCTTCTTTGAGCTCCTAATGTGTTTTTTTCATATCTCTCTTATTAGACTTATCACATCATAATGAAGTTATTTTATGTTTTTTTCTTTATTATACTGTGAGCTACTAAAAAGTAAATGTCGTGTCTCATTCACCCTTTTATCTTCAGTGCTCAAAGCAAATTAACGGGGCCAATTTCTCTATTATATACTGTTATAGCATCACATATTTCTTTGTAATATTTGTCATGATTGGAATTTTATGGTTGTTTGTGTGAGTTTTGGATTAATTTGTGTCTTCTTTGCTAGATCAAAGCCTAAAAGGTCTAGGATCATGCCTAATTTTGCTTGCCAATGCATCCCTACTGCCTGGTGTAGTCCTTGTCGTGCAGTAGGTGCTAAAACATATTTATTGAATAGATGAGTGAAATCTTTATTGAATGAATGAATGATAGGTAATAGAATGTGTTAATCCCCTCCAGAAATATTAGTAGCTTAAAAAGAGGCTAGACAAGATAATGCTTTCTTCAAGTGGAAAGAACCAGTAATGTCAGTATTAGTAGAATTTCAGGCACTATAGACCCTGGGTAGTTTAAAAACAATGTTTAAATTTCTTTCTTACAGAAAATTTGAAGAAAGAGCACAAAGAACTTTTCTCCCTCTGAACTATTTGAGAGTAAGTTGCAAACATAGTGCCCAATAATCCTCTAATACTTGAGTATATTGATCTAAATGAGAAACAGTTTGATCTAAATGAGCAACAGTTCCTCAGTCTTTCTCTGGCTTTCATAACCCCATGACACTTTTGAATATTACAGTCAATTTATTTTGTATAGTTTCCCTCAACTTATACTTGCCTGACGTTTCCTCGTGATTAGGTTCAGTTTATGCCTCATTGGCAGGACCATCACCAAAAGCAATGCTGTGTTCTTGTGGCTTCTTATTACAGGTGAAGTTTACTTTGATCAGTGGATTGAATTGGTGTCTTCTAAGTTTCTCACTGTAAACTTATTCTTTCTTCCCTTTGTAATTAATAAGTATTTTTGGGTGGGAGAGACTTTGAGATTATGTAAATATCCTATTTCTTACCAAACTTTCTGTGGAGAAGACATTTTTGAGCAAAGAATTCCTGGCATTCCTCAGATGCAGTTTCATCTTTATACCAGGATAAGAGGGACCCCATGCCATGAGTAGGCCCTGAAGTTTAAGGGTCCCCATCTCTCTCTCTTTCTCTCTCTCGCCCCCAACACACATATGTACACAACTTATTAAAGAGCATGTGGTTGTGTCTGTCATTCATGATCCGATGTTGAGCCCTGGCACAGGGAAAATTGTAACCCTAAACATCCGCTGCCATGACTAGCACCTCGCAGGCCCCAGAGAACAGCTTTACCACATCTCTTGCCCAAGGTCCATGAAGCAAAAGGTGACTGAATCTGAATGCCATGGAGCTTTGTGGGTTGTGCTGCTGCTGACATCAGAGAAGGACACTGTTCCAGAGACAGGAGGGCTTAAGTGACAGAAGGCATGACAAAGGTAAGGAAAAAGATATATTACTTAACATGTCACATTCTTCCTTTTGGATAACATAAATGCAAGAATAGATTTTTTCATAACAAGAATTTTGTTTTAAGGCTACTCATGAGTCAGTTTTGGATTTGCAACACCTGCATAAGGGCAGCTAAGAAATAATTTACAACATTAAACAATCAACTTTACTCTTAAATTAGTATATATTTAGGTCTAGATGTAACATGAATAAAACATGATACTGATTCTTTGCACATTTCAATAGCAAACATTAGAATTGTGAGTAGTTTTATTTGTATACAAATATTTAATAAGATTTACTGAGTGATGGAAAATTAAATAAAACATTTCTGTTTTATTTAAATAGTTTTGATTTAAAGTTCTGATAATCATTAAGTTGATTTTGTCTTTTAATTTTAGTAGATAATTTAAAACATTTTAGAAGAAAAATAAAATTTGAAGGCAATAATATTATAATTTTAATAATAAATATAAATTTAAATAATATTAAATAATTTATTTAATAGGTAATGAATAATAAATGTGAAACTGTTATAACACTAAATAACAATTTAATTTAAATAATTTAAATTTTTACCTTGTTATATTTATTTTAATAAAACTTTAAATAAAAGTATTTAAAAATTTTGTGTGCTTTGAATATAACTTGCATTTTATTTTTAATCCTTTAGATCAGTGGTACCCAACCTTTTTGGCACCAGGGACCAGTTTCATGGAAGACAATTTTTCCACAGATGGGGGGTGGGGGGATGGTTTCAGGATGATTCAAGCAAATTACATTTATTGTGCAGTCAAACCTCTCTGCTAATGATAATCTATATTCGCAGCTGCTCCCCAGCTCTAGCATCACTGTCTCAGCTCCACCTCAGATCATCAGGCATTAGATTCTCATAAGGAGTGTTCAACCTAGATCCCTTGCGTGGGCAGTTTATAGTAGGGTTTGTGCTCCTATGAGAATCTAATGCACCACTGATCTGACATGAGGTGGAGTTCAGGCAGTGATGCGAGTGATGGGGAGTGGCTGGAAATACAGATGAAGCTTCCCTTGCTTGCCCTTTGCTCACCTCCTGCTGTGTAGTCTGGTTCCTAACAGGCAGCGGACTGGTACCGGGAGTTGGGGACTGCAGTTTTAGATCACTAATGTTAATAGAACACAAATTATGTGAAAATCTTGATTATAGCAAAATGATTACAAAAGTGATTCTGTGGAAATAATGGCAAGAAAAATAACGTTTATAAAATAGATATATAAAAATTTTTGAATATGTATGATTATATTTTTTCACTCATCTAAATATTGCTGGTCCATCCACAGAACACCCAGATCTGTACAATAATCTTTATTGCAATCATCTTTAATATTTAATTGATTTTTGCTTACATAAAAGCCATGGTTTTACACATATTTTCCATTTTGTCTTTGTGGAAGGTATACTCATCAAGGTAGGGAGATAGAACATACTTAACAGTTTGTTAGCCTGATTTATAAAATAGACATATAGTGTATGGGTCTCCATTTGAACTCTTGCCTTAAGCCCTGCAAATGTTATGGGTGGGCTTTCTTGAATTCCCCTAATACTTATATTACTACCTGAATTTGTGATTATCCTGAACTCTAGAGACAATTCAGATTATTTTCAAATTCTGTGCATCAGATGGCATTGGATTTATTTGTCCAATGCATCTACTTCATCATCAGACAGTTTTGTGGACTATCAGGGACTTCTGTGCCCACTGTATCTTCTGTTGGTGATGGTCTGATGGCAGTGTTAGGTAGATAGTTAGGCTCTCCGGCTCTTCTCGGGACAAGGGTTCCCTGTTTTGGTGCTGTTTCAAGCAGTTGCTCCACCTGGGAAGAAGGATAAGGGCGGGCACTCCGTTTGGTGTTGCCCCACCCTTAGTTCTATTCTGAGCAACGGCTACACCTGGGGAAGGAGAGAATGCTTTATCAATCTGGGAATTCCCCAGCCCAGGCTTGATAGGATTTAGAAAGTGACCTAGAGTAACCTAAGGGTAATTATTATGCCATTAGCTTGAATCCGCATTGTGGTTCACCCCTGCTCCAGGTGGGTTTTCTTAGCGGGAGCTTATATATATATGCAGATGGTATTTTAAGGACACCTGTTGATCATTTGATAACATCCCACACCTCCTGAGAGCCCCTGCCCCCCAGACTGGGCTCATAAAAGGAAACAATCTGAGGAGAGGGGGAGTGACTCAGTCAGTCAGTCAGTGAGAGTGAGCTGGTGAGTTGGTCTGTCTCTCTCTACTTTCAGAGACAGACCGGTTTTATCCTATAATAAAGAGCTGCTCTTGTGAAACTGCTCCCTGCCTGAGGTTACTCCATCGTATTGGCCTTGCTGGTGGTTTTTCCAAGAAAGGAGCCAGAGGACCAGAATAATAGTCTGGACTTGACACTTTGGTGTGTCTGGTCATTCTTTGCCCAAGAGCACACCAAGAACCAAGGACAGACTGCCACCCTGACAGCAGTTGACAGTTAAAGCTGGGCTTTAACTAACAAGAAGGTTAGTAAACTTCAAAAGTGAGTCCAGTGTTTTAGGGCTGGCCAGTGTGTCGTTTAACTATCTCTTCACTGATTGGCATTGATCTACAGGGCCCGATGTGTTTGTGTTCCACCTCCTATGAGTCCCTGTGGAATTGCAGTTTCAACAGTGCAGCGTGGAAGTTCCATGCTCTCTCCCTTCTAGGAAGGGGCTACCTGATGTTAAGAATTGTCCCCACTCTACCCTCCTCCCCATCTCTGCTTTGATTGTATGTGAGGTTTTTTTTCCTTCTTGTCACGAAAGCAATGCATGTTTATGGGAGGGGAAAAAAAGGCAATCAAAGGGAAGAAAATAAAAACACCAACAATTCCAGCCGGCAGAGACAGCCTGTGATAACATATCAGTTTGTATCTTTACTTGGGGAGCTTTTAAGGAATATCAATGCCTGTTCCCCACTCCCAGAGATTCTGATTTTCAAGTGGTCTGCAGTAAGCCTGGGCAGAGATCGTTTTTAGGGTCTAACCATAGGTGAAACCACAGGTCTAGACATTTAGTATGTAAAATGTATATTTTACCAAAATGGGCATTCTATGTAATACTATTTTATTAACTGATGTTATCATGTAAGTTTCTTACAAACATCTTTCTACAGAAGGGTGAGATCTCTAACCCATCTTTTTAATGGCCTCATGGTTTATAATTAGTTTGCTTAATCATTCCCTTGTGGTTGGATAGGCAGGATGTTTTCACCTGGTCCAGGGCAGGGAGGGGGTGGGCAGCAAAGGACTGAAATATCCAGATTGGCATCAGAAAGCTCACAGGGAAAACTAAAACAAGCTTGGCTTAGGTTATGACAAATGACACAAAGACTGGAATTTTTTAGCAACAAAGCTATGGTTTTCAGTGGGACAGTCTCCAAATAATTGCTTATGAGCCATAGACACACCTGGAAACTCATCTGCTTATTTCTTATTCATTCATTGTTCATCCATTCAACCAACACATACTGAACATTACTTAGGGCCTAACACTGGGGTTGCAAAGATGGATAAGATTTTGTTCTTCACCTCAAGGAATCTATGATCTAAGAGAAAGCAGAGAAAGATACACAAATAGCAACATGGATATTTCTTGAGCACTTACTCTGTTCCAGATACTCTTTTAGTCAGGTTTAGTGAATTTCCTCAATTAATATTCACCACTACCCAATGAAGTCAGTATTATTATTTTTCTTTTCTACAGATGTGGAGACTAAGGCACACAGAGGTTACTTTGTCTGAGGTTCCATCGCCAGTAAGTGGTAGAACTAGGAATGAAGCCAACACAGTCTGGATCCAGAGTCCAGACTCCTAATCTCTATGACCTGCTGCATCCACGAGCACATCAAAGGATAGTAGGTCCTACCATGATAGGATTCATAAAGGAAGAAGTGCTGAGCTCTAATGTGGGAAGGAGGAAGAAAAGTTTAAAGAAAGGCTTTGGAGCTCAGATAAAGTTGTTTAATTTTTAAGGGAAAATACAACAAGGAGGGAGAATATGTAGATGCTTGGCATATATATCCAAGAGTTCCACAGTGCTGGAACTCCTGTTTGTTGGAAATATTTTATTTCCTCTCTACATGTCTTGTGTCTGCCTAGCGTGTCCCAATATCCCTTGGGAGCTGCAGGAGGACCAATTGAGGTAGGCTTGTAGCTTTTTGAGTGTGGGTAGGCCCTGTTGATGCATCAGTTCCAGGTGGGACAATGCAGCCACCAGGCTGAGGAGAAGGATGGAACATCTGCATTGGGACAAAGGTCAACCCTGTGGCCCCTCCTCCAGGGGCAGATAAAAGTACACCATCAAGGAAGGAGGGTATCATCACCCAAAGACCCTTCCCCCAAGGGGAAGCCATTGAACCAAGGGTAGAGAAGATACAACTCAGGAGAAAATCTAATTTATTGCTAGATCTAGGGAGACTGCTCAAGGAGTTATCAGTGGATTTATCTGGAGGGATATCCCAGAATGCCTGCTGCTAAACCCCACATTGCTGTAGGTTCCCTGGCTAGCTGGAAGAGGATGCTACTTAGAAAAATTCTAAACAGACTTAGACCTGTCAAGCAGAAACAGGTACAGAAGTAGATCTTCCCAATATGGGGCAGAAATCACATGGTGAAGATTAGAAAACAGACCACCCCTAGAGATTGTTTAACAAAATTCTTGCACACATTGATAACGTTCTCTAACAGAGTGGATGCTGATTTTGGTTCTGTAAACATCTTGATAGATTTTTTGTGAAAGTAGGAACTGTAGAGATATGAATTACCCGGCTAAGATGTTTTAGACTGAAAATAAGAAAAAGATATCGTCCCCTAATGACCTTAAAGATTAAGTAAAGTACTATCTCATAAGAGGCAGTCTATGAGGGAGAAAGACTTCAGGGTTTGTTGATTCAGCACTCAAGGAATTTGGTTGTGTTAATCAGGGCGAGTAATGATATGTGCTATAACAACAAGCTAGTCCTGAGATCTCAGTAGCTTAACACAGTAAAACATTACTGCTCATTCATGTAATCATTCAATGGAAATGGAGGCCTCTACTACGCTCAAGGACCTTGGCTGCTTCTATGCGATAGCTCTGTCACCTTCAACATGGCTTTGAAATCACTGTATCATGATCTAGTCTGCAGATGGAGAAAGAGTTAGGATGTGGAGGATCAAGCCAGACGTTTTAGAGGCCAGGCCTGGAAGCAAAAAACATTACTCCTATGCATAATCCATTGGTTGGTGCTCAATTTTGTGGCACTACTTAACATTAGGGGAGGCTGTTAACTGTGGTTTTCTCTGTGCTTAGGAGGAAAATAAAATGGGTTTGGTCAGCCCATTATCTCTATCATGAATTCTTTCTCTTTTTCTGCTCTGTCATCTTCAAAGCCACCTTCCTTCTTGCTCTGGTAGCAAGACGGCTGCAGTGGTTCCAGGTGTCCTAGCCAACCACCATGGCTGGGAGAAGAAAAAAGACGATCTTTTTTGGCTGTCTCCTACAAATGATGAAACTTTTTCCCAAAGCCTCCAGCAAACCTTCCATTATGTTTCATTGGCCAGAATTGGGTCACATGCCCCTTTCTGTACCAATCCCTGAAGGGAGAATGGGATTCCTCTTCGACAAGTCAAACCTGTCCCTGGAGCTGGTGAGGGGAGACGTCCTCTGAAGCACACAGTTGTTTGTACAAGGGAATCCCTGAAAAATGTCAGGGTTCTCTTAGGATGCAAGAGAGGGAAATGTTGCTAGTTACCCAAGCAGCAGTGGCTGGTGTGTGTGTTCTTCACACTCCGGAGGGCTAAGTTGGCTTCTCTGGGCAGTGAGTGAGGAAGGCCGTGAGAAAGATTGGTGTTATGGCAGCAGTTCTGACGTGACTGCTCTCAGTCCCCTGTCCACCAACAAATTCTTCCCTGCTCTCAGGTCACTTCTGCAGAAACTGGAAAGGGGCTGAATTTCTCATCTAGGTCTGTAAGAAGGGAAAGGGAACACAGGCAGGAGCTGGGACAGAGGGGAACTAGGGAAGTGGCAGGAACCATTGGGAGGGTAGTGTAGTGGTGCGTTGTAGCCAAGTTCATCTACCTCTCAGACTGCAGATGGGTAACAACCACCTGGGTAACAAGAGGACAGCCACAGATTTTGTGGGTTTTTACCTGAAAGCATCATTCTTCCAGAAATCATAAGTAACGCTAGGAAAAACACCTGAGGCTAGGAGAGATGGTAGGCTTTGTGGAATTCTTCGGTTAGTTTAATTAACGTACCGTTTGCTAACCACAAAACACGCGTTGACTTTTTCCCTCTGCTCTGATAAAAGAAGACATGGGCATGCGGAAATGTGAGGCTGTCTGGGGGTGACTATCCCGGATGTCTGGGTGGGAGCTGGGCTAAGTGGGGTGTGATTTCTTCCCCAGGAAGTAGTACAAAGATTCCTTGGCCACAGAGTTTTCCATGATGAAAATTCCCCAAAGTCATCCAGTGAAAACGTGACAAGTCCAAAGATCTACCCAATGAATGTTCCAAAGGCTTTGATGTGCCCGTGGGTGACCACAGCACGTTCCCTGGAAAGTGCTGTGACAGAGGGTAAGAGCATGGCCTCTGGGGTCAGATAGTCCTGGGTCCCAAGTTCTGTCTTCCTTCCTAGCTGCTTGATCTTGAGTAACTGACTTAACCTCTTTAGACTCAGCTTCCTCATTTGGAACGTACATTAGGGTCATTACACAGTGTGTAAGAGAGTCTTCCTGTAAAAGTGATTGGTAGAGTCCCTGGATGGTAGAAAGTGCTTAACAAAGTCTAGCTGTTCTTGCTTCTGAAATTTTAGTCTGTCACATAGCAGCTATGGTGGTAGAAACTGAGATGCATTTTGTGGATGACATAAAGGTGAATGAAAGAAGAATTTCATTCAAGTTAAACTTCTGCAAAACACTGATCTGCCCTTGATTCATTCATTTTAATCTATCAGTCAATCACCTATCTCATTTACCATCCATCTGTCCCTGGCACTGAGTTATGTCCATGGGGTATAAATGATAAAGAATTCCCTGCTCTCGAACTGGCCACCATCTGTGCTAAAAAAAATAGGCATGGCCTGACAATTTCCTCTTCATTGTACTGTCTTTTTAGGACCCATTAATTCTCTTCAAAAAAATAGGATCACTTTTATAAGGTCTAAAACCGGAAGTCGTGTTCTCTATATATTTGATCTATTTTTCTCTGCATCCAGCACTGAACTTGTATGTTCTAATCTCCATTCAGAAGGCTCTAATAATTAGTCTGTGTTTTCAAAAAATGTTCATACAGTATAGATTCGATGAGTCCTCTCAAATCCTTATCGAACGCTTTCTAGCAATATTGATCTGACTAATCTCCAACACTAGAGAATTAATAAATTGTTTTAGAAATGTTAAAAAAAAAGAATTCCCTGCTCTCAAGTCACTCACAAGCTGTGAGGGAGACATGCAAGTAGACAGAATATTAGGATCAAAGTATTCACTGGTTGCCTGAAAGCAGCACAGAAGGGTACCCACTGCAGACTGGCAGTGGCCCAAGAAGGCTTCTGAAGGATTAGTAGGAATCATCCAGGTGAAGTGTACAGAATGATGCTGGGTAAGGACATTGGAGGTGGAATCCTCAGTTTGTGCAAAGGCCTGGGAGCAGGCAAGTGACAGGTATGTCAGAAATACTTTGGGTAGTTAATCATGCATCAAGCCAGAGCAATGGATCCTAAACACTAAGCATAGAAGTCACCAGGGGAGCTTGTTAAAATGTAGATACACACACATATTTGAAATAAATATATTTTTTAAAAGTACAGCCACCAGACTCCATAACAGATTCCAAACCAGTAGATCTGGGGTGAGATCCAGAAAACCAGCATTTTAAACCAAAGGCCCTAGGTAATTCCGAGGCTGGAGGTTCTCCTACAATCCACTAAGAAACAATGGCAGTGTGTGACTCCCCCCACACTGGTGGAGGGAGTTTTATGTGCAGTTTCTCTGAAGAGAAAGCTGTGATCCCTTGAGACTCAAAATGTGGTCTTTGAGCTGGGCATGGTGGTGTGTGCCTGTAGTCCCAGCTCCCTGGGAGGCTGAGGCAGGAGGATCGCTTGAGCCCAGGAGTTTGAGGCTGCAGTGAGCTATGATGACGCCACTGCACTCTAGCCCAGGTGACAGAGTGACACCCTGTCTCAAAAAGAAAAAAAGAAAAAAAAATGTGGTCTTTGAAGTAGGAGCCTGGGTATCAGCAGCTCATTAGAAAGGATCCCAGGCCCCACTCCAGACATTCTGATTCAGAATCTGCATTTTAATAAGACCCCCAGGTGATCTGACCACAATCTGAGATATTCCAAAAAAAAAAAAACATATTCTTTCTGTCTATATCCTCCTTGCAATTTTCTCTTCTCTCTGTTCCAAGAAGTAGCCAGTCCTTTGATATTTCCTTAACTTAGGTTTTTTTTTTTTTTTTTTGGTGGTGGTATTCCAGATTGAGAGCCAAAGTTGTCTAAACAAAATACTATTCTTGCCTCTTTGAAAAGCCTAAGTTTGTACAAGAGACGGGACCAAGGGTTCTAAGCGTGGAGGGTGAAGGGAGGGTGTTTGAGGTCAGGGATAGAGGTAAGGAAGTGTTTCTAGGAAGCTGAAAGTGGCTGAAGGTGGTGAAGCTCTGTCACAGGAGATTGGCAGATCCATCCAAGGTCATTTTTCTGGGTTGGGGAGTAGTGATGCCCACCTAGGGCGCACATGGATGGGACCACAAGCTCAGGACTCCAGGACTGATCCAAGATTCCCAAGTTGCCAGCATAGCACGGCAGCCGTGGAACCTCTCCTTGGAAGCAGTGTGCCACAGAAGCCTTAGCAGATAGAGGGTCATCTTCCTGCCCTCTTGCTTGGGCTTGCGTAAGACCCTGGGGCCTAAGCGCAGCCCTGGGAGGGCAGCAACACCAACAATGACTGAGAGTTTCCTGACCCCAGTGGCCAGCTGGGCACTGGGAACCAGACAATTTGATATAAATAAGTAAAAAAGAAAATAGTTTCTTGTTTATCTGAGATCAGGAACTCAGATAAGCAAGAAACATTTAGAAGGTTTACCTTGATGCTGCTTTTGTGAATTTTAAGAGATAAAAAATTTATAGTGATATAAACACAGTTGTTTTTGATGTCAGAGTCTGGGCTGTTTCCTCCTGTGTTTTCTCACCCTCAGCAAAGTAGAAGCTTAGAGAAGTGACCAGAGCTCGCTCATGCACTTTGGGATACTCAAGGCGAACAGGACACATGTGTCAGTACTGTTGCCACGTTCACATCTTTCATCTGCCCCCTTTGCTCTTCACAGCTGAAAAGCTGAAAGCAACATTTCTGTTAACAATAGGATTTGCTTTTTCATTTTACCATTTTATAGTTCTAGAACCACAGAGCTGTACTAATTCCAAACTTCTGACAATTTTAAGTCCTTTCTGTTTTCCATCAAGCGGTGCTTTACCCTGGGTGGGTGGAATATCAAATGCTTCCTTGCACATTTGAGTTTGATAATTGTCCTTAAGTATCTCTAATACCTTACACTGGGTGATTATTTAAGAACCAGATGTCTATCTCGTTCTCTAGTTAAGAATGACCAGTAATTGTATGCTTATCTGGGCCTGGGTATATGGATATATATATAAACAGTAGTAATCTTACAGTTATAACAGTTATAACAGTAATAATCTTACAGCTATATGCACAGAAAATTTCATCGCTTCCATGAAGCCACTGTTTCCTTTCCCATGGCAAATAATCTCATACTTTTCTGAATCTTCCTGTCTGTCTAGCTATACCAGTAGTTCTCAAACTTGGCCACACATCAGAATCACCTGAGGATCCTTTAAAAACGCACAAATATGCAGGGCCAGGCCACAGACAGGTGGAATCAGGAGCTCTAGGGGTGGGGAAGAGGCATCTGCATGTTTTCAAAAACTCCCCAAGTGATTCTGATGCACATTGCAGGCTAAGAGCCACTGACCTCTACCTCTGATGATACTGACACCTTCCACCTTGTGATGTAGTTATCAGTGGATGGGACTCTTCTCCCTTTCTGTATTTAAAACTCTATCTCATCAGTCTTTGGACTTTCTCCTATCCCCAACACATATGCATAGACTACCTCAGTGCTATATACATAATAGGTAATGATTTATTCGACAAATACTATTATCCTACATTTAATAGTAATAGGTACTGCTGCAAAAGAAAAATGTCCATACTATATGAAAAAGGGAAAGATACGATTTTAACATCCAAAAGTTGGTACAAAGTTCTTAAATAAAAAATTGCAAGGATCCAAATCATAAAAAGTCTTTGAAGAATGGAAAGTTTGTTTTTTAATTTAAATTTTTAAAAACATGCTTATTTTTTCTTATTGCAAAAGCTTTTCATGTTCATTACTGAAAGATTAGTGAATACAAGCCAGTCCAAAAAAAAAGGAAACTCTTTCAATGGCTCTTCCAAGATAAATACCATCATTTCTGTCTAAGAAGCCTTCTTGGTAATTCAAGACATCAAAAATTTTCAGAGTCTTAGGCAAAGCTGAAATTTGTAGACCTAGTAAAAAGAACACATCAGAAAGCAAAGCATGGTGTAAGAGGGGCTGAGAAAAGGAGGGGGAAAAACTCATGGACTGTGTATTTTTTTTTTTTAAGGGCACCCCCTACTGTGTACCTAATCTTCAGACATCTATCACTGGCCAAAGTGTCCATCTTCTGAGATAATCACAGAGATGGAGCCTAGATAAAGCAAGCCAAATGGAACAATTCCCAGAAGCTCTGTTCCCAGAAGAGTGAGCAGCACACCTCCAGAGGCACAGCCTATGCAGTTCCTGTCTTTATCATCTTATCTTAGAGGTCAGCTTGGCTGCATTCTTCTGCTTTAGTGATTTATGGGATAAAGTTTTCTGGATCATTTTCCTACCCACCATTTTTTGCCCAGAGTACTGAGTAGTAGCAAATAAAGAGAAAAATACTAACACCCAATTTTTTTTTTTTTTTTTTTTTGATACAGACTCCTGCTCTGTCGCCCTGGCTAGAGTGCAGTAGCATCATCATAACTCGCTGAAACCTCAAACTCCTGGGCTCAAGTGATTCTCCTGCCTCAGCTTCCCAAGTAGCTGGGGCTACAGGTCCATGCCACCACCCCTGGATAATTTTTTCTATTTTTAGTAGAGACAGGGTCTCACTCTTGCTCAGGCTGGTCTCGAACTCTGAGTTCAAGCTATCCTCCTGCCTCAGCCTCCCAGAGTGTTGGGATTATAAGTGTGAGTCACTGCACCTGGCCAAGACCCAATTTTTGAGATAGGAATAAGGCTCGAAAAGTGGCGATTTGTACATTACTTGATGTTGGGTTCTGCCCTTATATTACTTATTTCTTACAAAATTTTTTTTGCTGACTGGAATCAGTGACTGTCAATCTTATGAGACACACTGCTCAGAAATCTCCAAAGCATGCCACAATTTTAAAAAAAATTCTCTGATCTGTCTTATTGAATTTAGTTTTGGGTTGTGATTGGAACTCCTAATTAATCTCTGCAAACGTGGAGATGTAGAAAGGAAGTCAGCAGAAAAGCAATTAAGGGGCTCTCTATGATTGTTTTCCCCATTAACCAAGTCTATTGAAATCACAAAGCCAGCTGTGGCCAGTCTATTTAATAATTTTCTTTTCATTTCCTGATTTCTTACTCAGTTTCTCTGGCAGTCCTCATTCCTTGGCAGCCTGGATTCACTGTTTGCTATTTCCGTCCATATGCTCTTTTACAATAATCGCATGTGGATTTATGTTGAAGTCGGTCCTTGTAGTTGGTTTCCTTGGTCAGCAGAAAACAATGATGGAAAGTAGTGTAACAAAAGACTAGGATCAATGATGAAGGGAGAAAACCAAGAAATATATCCCCTCCCCCAGCATAATGTCTAATCGGGTGGTGAAATTATACATTTCATTTTTAATTAAAAATGAATCTTTCCCCACAAGGGCCCCTTGTGTGGTGAGGCACAAGAGGGCAGTGTTACGTTAAATTACGTTAAATTAAACTTTATGAAGATGTGATTAGTTGTGGAAACCTGGAGGGATTAGATTAATCATAACGTTGGAAATGAGATGTCTGTGCTAGTGGCAGTGAGAACACAAATAATGCAAGAAGAGATCAGAACCCATCTCCCAGGGCTTGGATCTATTGATCATGCTTCATGGCATTAGCCTGTGCACAGTAATCTGAGAAGAGATAGGAAATGGGTCCTCTGCAACAGTCATATCTGGGATTTTGTGGGCTGTGACTACTCTAAAATACATCTTTAATGACCCTTGGACTTTAGAAGTCTTGCTTATGTTTATAATTTGATATTACTTGCTCTAGAGAGCTCTAGAGAGATGGCATGGGGCCAAGGAATAGGGAAGGGGATACATGGTTGAGATGAGATGGAACCTAGTTAATGCAAAGGTTTGTATCTCGGTGTTCCAGGGTCAGTGGACTCCAGGGCTTCACTTAAGCATCTGGGAAGCTCAAGTTTTCACTCAAGCAAAAAACCAGGGAGTATTAATGTTCCAACTTCTGCAAGGTGCTAGCCAAGGAGCTTGATTCCTTGAATCAAGCAAACTCCCTTGTCTTTGCTTTGTCCCTGTTTGGCTGCCTCTGCTGCTGCTGGTGTCTTCCCGTTCCCTCCTGGATGCCACGCCTCAGTCCTTCCTCTACGGCACACTCGCGTCTATTCCCTGATGGTTCCTTGATGACCGACTCCCTGTGCTTCATTTCCACATCTGTAGAAAATGGCCCAAAATGAAACTATGGTGTTTATATGTGAAACAAAATGAGGAAAGTACCTACTGTAATGACTAGGATAGAATTGCTTTTTAATAAATAATACATAATTTTATTA
Source organism: Daubentonia madagascariensis (assembly GCA_023783475.1). Classification (NCBI taxonomy): domain Eukaryota; kingdom Metazoa; phylum Chordata; class Mammalia; order Primates; family Daubentoniidae; genus Daubentonia; species Daubentonia madagascariensis. The sequence continues at coordinate 39,368,219 of JAKFHU010001953.1, read as the reverse complement.
TTACTTTGGTTCTGTCAATCTATGATATGAATGATGTTGAAAATGGGCTCAACTTTTCTTTTTATAATTTGAAGATATTTTCAGCATCAAAAACCCTTAAACTTAAAAAAAAGTTTTTAGAGAGATTTACTAAGATTAGGGGGACCCTGTAAGTATAATTTATCACTCAAGCTGAGACACCTTGGAAGTGAAAGGTAATGCTGGTAATAATTACACTGGGGCAACAAGCATAAACCAGGACTGTTCTAGCCTAATCAGGATGTATGGCCACGCTAATGTAATGTACAGATTTTACTGGAGCAATAAATTCAAATTTGAAATGCAGGGAGCCTGGCAAATGAAGCTTTTTTACACAAGCATGCAATGGGAAATGTCTGTTGGGACAGAAGCCCTATCCTTATGGCTTCTGGTGTGAATATCCAAGGAAAAAATCCATGGAAACATGCCTATCTCAAGCCCTCCATCTCAGTGCCTTAGAGACTAGGCTTTCCCCCTCCTCCTGGTGATCTTTTCTTCAGGCCGGCTTTCGTAAAACAAATCTGGGTGGGGAGGTTTGCTTTAGTTACCTGACACCTGTGGAGTTGTATTTGTAGATTCTGTTGTGGATGGAGCTGGGCCTGGGGAGGAGATGCCCTTTAAATATGACCCACTCACGGAAGGACTGCCTGAACCCAGGCCCACTCAGGTGTTGCTCCTCTGGGGTAGCACTGGCTTCTTTTTGCACTGATTGCATTACATTCTGCGTATTGTCTATGGAGGACAAGGACTCTGTCTCATTCATCATTGTCACCAACCATGAGAACAGTGGCTGGCACACAGTTTAATGTCCTTGATTTAAAGAAGAAAGAAAATAATGACTTAAACCCTTGAAGAGTTAGAAAGGAAAAGGCCAGCCAACGTACATAAAGATAGGATTCTTTTAAGTAAGACGTAACATTTATAATTATAACAACTAAACATTGTTGAGCTCTTACCATGTGCCAGGCCTTGGTAAGTACTTTACATTTTTATTTCCTTTAATTTTTTTTTTTTTTTACAATAGTCTTATTCTTGTTTTATAGATGAGGAAACTAAGAATTACAGATTTTGGGGAGCTTGACTTGGATTACACCTCTATTAAGTCAATTTAGATTCAGTGCTGAATGTTTCAGACAGAGGTGCTGAAGGAATTGCCGAGAGGTAACACAGGTAATGAGGCTTCAGAGTGGGTGAGAGCCACTTACATGCTGCAGCTAACATGGAGCCATCACTGAGCAGAAATTCCATGAGCTTTTCCTTCCAAAAAATACTGACCTGTCCATCAAGCCATCTGCCTGTTCTTCCTCTATTTTCAGAGAATATTTTTTTCCAGGTTGAGTTTGGACTCCAAGTGACTTCTCTACTTCTAAATGATTTCTCTTTGGAGAGGTCACTTGAGCTACTTTTTAAAAAATCCAATACTGGCCTGTCAAGGGCCACTTGCCATAACAGATGATGCTTGTGGAGTTGGTGCAAAGGGTTTTGAGTGGTTGAGGAAGATTCCTTCTAGCAGTTAGGAGAAGTCATTTACTTCTGTGGTTGATATTGCTGATGAATTCACTCTACTACCACTCGCCTGTTGTAACTTCTCCTTGGAAACTTCCTGAGGACCAGGTACACTTACCCTTTTTCTTTGTTTCACAGTTTCACAGATTTAATGGGCAGTGATCTACTTTACCATGTGCCGCTGTTCTTCCCTGCTGACTCGCAGGCAATGGGCTAACAGGACAGATCCTAGGGTTCTGTGAAGGTTCTTGCCACAGCTCTGACACCATTCTAGAATACATTCTTGGTGGTTAGGAAAGAAAGTATAGCAAGTGGAATCATTTTCCCAATATTATTTAACAGCAAAGATATCTTGAAAGAGTAAGCACATTGTGTTTAATGTTGGGCCACAATTTAATTGATCCTTTGAAACAACAACAAGAAAATCAATGTTTTAGCCTGCTCCTAGTGTGTTCTTGAAAGCTCATGTTTGAGAATGATCTAGGAGTTAAAGCTTCATTGTTAAAGCTTCCAAGTATTTAGAGGACGAAATATTGTTTTTTTCTGCATAGTTTCTATTCTATATCAGTCGGGATAATGTAGGTGGTGCTGCTGTAACAAACAACCCCAAAATCTTGGTGTTGCTTAACAAGAAAGGCTTATTTCTTCCTTGGATGCGTGGCCATAGGGGTTTGTCTGAGGGCTGTTCTCATGCAGTCTCTCAGAGACTCAGGGTGAGGAAGATTTCATCTCAACATAGGCTTCTTTGATCACTGCAGCAGTGGGAAGGGAACATGGAGAGTCACAAATAGGCTTACAAAGCTTCTTGCAGACACTAACTCACATCTCACAGACCAAAGCAAGTCACTTTTCTACTTCTAAATTCAAAGAAGCTGGGAAGTGCAAACTTATGTGCCTTGAAGGCAGAGAGCTGAAAATATTTGGTGAATAGCACTAATGACCTTTTCCCCCACCGATTTTTTTTATCATAAAAATTATAAACATAGTCGGGCACAGTGGCTCACACCTGTAATCCTAGCACTCTGGGAGGCCGAGGCAGGAGGATCACTTGAGCTTAGGAGTTCGAGACTAGCCTGAGCAAGAGTGAGACCCCGTGTCTACTAAAAACAGAAAAATTAGCCAGGCATGGTGATGCATTCCTGTAGTTCGAGCTACTTGGGTGGCTAAGGTAGGAGGATTGTTTGAGCCTAGGAGTTTGAGGTTTCAGTGAGCTATGATGATGCCACTGCACTCTACTTGGGGTGACAGAGCGAGACCCTGTCTCAAAAAAAAAATACAAACACAGAATTGTTGAACAAATACATTCAACATTCATATAACTTCTACATTTAGATTCAACAATTGTTAATTTTCTCGTATGTGTGCTCTTCTCTCTCTTTCCCTCTGTGTGTGTGTGTGTGTGTGTGTGTCTGTCTGTCTGTCTGTCTGTCTGCCCTCTCTTCACGTTAGAATACATGGACTTTGCTTTGAGGGAAATAGATTGTCCATTCTTCATCATGTGACCATGGCAGATTGACAACCTCACTTCTGACAAACTCTTTTGTAGGAGCTACCAGAGGAGATTTCTCTTCTTTCTCTGGATGGTGTAGCATAAGGATGTGATGCTCAACCTGCTGCACCCACTCTACATCCATGAAAGAGAGAGCTTGGAACTGCCAAGGGCTGACCATGGGATGTCAGAGGGAAAGGCAGAAATGGAGGAATCTCTCTAAAGAGAGAGAGAGAGAGGGGAACAAGGTCCTTGATGGCATTATTTGAGTCTTCCCTGAAACCATTTTTACTTTTACACTTTTCCCTTAGGTGAGAAAATAATTTACTACTTTTTTGTGAAATGCTTAAGAGTATAAATAAAAGACTAGTGGAGAGGACCCATGACATCTTACATGTGTTAAACAGCATTTGGCCTATGAATGATGACAGTATGTAAAGCTCATATATCATATCTACCTTTTTCATGTACCATCATCAGTTTCATAATAATACAAAGAGTTATAATTTATAATAAAAACACTATCCTTACCTAGGCCTTTGTTTTCTCGTATTTGTCAGGACACTTGAAGTTGGAAGTGGCCAGTACCCAAATGAATATAAACCAAACACGGCTCACTTAACTGGTAAGTCTGGTTGGGGTTCCTGCTTCAGGGAGGGATGAATGCAGGGTTCAAATGATATTTCCCTCATTCTACATGCAGGATATGCAGACTATCTCTCCTCAAGATGAAATAGAAGAAACTCTGAACATTCCAGAGTCACATCAACCCAGTTAAGCCATTCCAGCAGTAAGAGGTACTTCCCTCTACTTGTGTCTATATATGACTAAAGAGAGGTCTGCTTGGAATATCCCCTTCTGGATCAATTGCTGTTGCAGGGAAATTAGGAAATAATTTTGCCCAGGTGAACAGGGTGGAGAGTAGACACCATGCATCCTTTGACCACTCTTAGAATAGGTGGTGGACGTTGGTTCCAGAAGTAAGGATGCTGGGCAGGTGAGGACAAGAGGGCCCTCTCTATCCACTCACCTACCCATCCAATTCATCCAGCTAGCCAAAAAAAAAAGACATTTACAATAAGCTTTTATTAAGGCAGTGTGCTAAGTCCTGTGTGAGGCTCTCAAGGAGTGTTGGGCACAAATATTTCCATTAAAGGAGCATGCAGAACTCACAAATAAAGATAATGCAAGGTCAGAAGTGCTAAATAGGGTAAGACAGATGTAGTTGAAGGGCTACACATTTTTAGAGGAGAGAGCTATTTATCATAGCTGGGGAAATTAGAGATGCCTTCTCAGAGGCAATGTTGGCCCAGTGATTAAATGCATACGTTACTGCACCTAAAAGACCAGGGTTTGAATCTTGGTCGCACTGGTTATTCGCTATATGAGACTGGGCAAATTACACTATCTAACTCATCTTGCTGTCTCCAAAATGGGAGTAAGGTAGTATCTGCTTCCTAGGGTTGTGGCATAGAGATGAGGCACGTGTAAACCCTCAGCACAAGGCCTGGCATGAAACAAAGGCTCAATGAATGGCAGATGTCATGGTTTTGTTGTAATTGTTTTTAGAGCTTTATTTGAAAAGTTCCACCTGGAAAAGAAATGTGGCATCCTTAACGACATTTGTGAATGTGCTGAGACTATTGAAACCTGGTGTGATTGTAAGAGCACCAGGGGCTCCTCTGTGGGAGTGAGGGAGGAAGGTGGTCCTTGTTTTTACATGATGGACAGTAGCCGAGTGGTGGGTGGCAGCTAGAACGTGTCATACCCTTTTGTGTGCCCAGAGCTTTGTGTTTCCTATTGAAGAGCACAAAGAACCAAAGAAAAATAGACATGAATTATGGGGAAAAGGGCACTGGGTCTGTTTTGGATTAGTGGAAATGAAATGGGTGGAAAACATTTGGTTGTTTGATCATAAGAGCTATTTTAAAAAGGCCCAGGTTTGCATGTTCTCCAGAATCTTTATTCCTAGTAATAATGCCAGGAGGTCATGTGATGTAGGAAAAAAGATGTCACTTGGACTTGGAAGATCAGACCTGAGTCTTCAATCCACCAGGCTTTGTTATGTGAATGTGGGAGGGCCCACTTAGAGTTGTTAGCCTCCGTTTCCTCATCTGCACTTTAGGCTGATGCTCTGCCTTCCTTGCAGGATTTTGGGAGGGACAAGGAATCAAGTGACATAGTGAAATATAAACTGTTGAAAGAGTCGTTAGCACTGTGGGATAATGCAAGGAGTTTTGGATGCAGTGGGCAGGGGAAGTGTTTGGTCAAATAAAGACAGCACAGGACATCACATCGCAGAGTGGATCTTTTCTAACTAGGGCATGTGCCAAAGCCTGGAATTCTAGCCCTGTCTTTGGAGGATGACTTGTTTGTTAGGAGGGTATTTCAATATTGTGTTTTTCATTTTGATGAAAACCTAACAAAAACAATATAAGCCTGTTCTGGATCATCTGGTTCTCCTTATAACCAAGTACTGCCATGCAATGTCAGTGCCCACATTTGCAGTGGTGTTTACAACTGTCTTGGAGCCAAGAAAGACTACTTTGATTATCACAGGCTAAGAGTGAAGGCAGACTTTACACATAAATGATGAATTCCCACCAAGGGAAGGCCACATATCATGGGACACTACATGAGCAACTCATGTAAATTAGCAAATGGTGATTTGGGGTCAGCAAATGTCACCATGTCTCATATTGTTGTTTATTTTTGTGGGAGTTTTTAGTATTGCTTGGATTTAATTTTTAATTTTTTACAGTCATATAAAGTTTATAAGTAAAAAATCTGCCTGGTTTTATGTTGCTATATATTGTTCATATTATAATAAAAATAGCATTATAAAAGTTATTTAAATAAATTTTGAGAATTGGTATGTTTTATTTATTCATTTAAGAAGAATCATACTATATCTGAGAAATATAGTTGAGTGTAAAAGCTTATACTTCAAAGAAGCACGTGAAAAGATGTTCAACATCATTAGTCCATGGGGAAATGAAAATTAAAACCACAATGAGATATCACTATATATTCATTAGAATTGCTAGAATTAAAAAGTCTGACACTTACCAAGTGTTGGCAAGGCTGTACAGGCATGTAAAATGGTACAGCCACTTTGGAAAACAGTCTGGCAGTTCCTCAAAACGTTATATATAGTTACCATATGACCTAGCCATTCTACTTCTAGGTATTTACCCAAAAGAAATGAAAGCATATGTCCACACAAAGATATTACATGAATGCTCCCAGCAGATTTATGTCTAATAGTCTCAAATTGGAAACAATGTGATTGTCCATCAACAGGTAAATGGGTAAACAAATTATGATATATCCACAAAATGGAATATTACTCAACAATAAACAGGAATGAACCATTGATAAACCCAACAACATGAATAAATGTCAAAATCAATGAGCTGTGTAAACGAAAGATGCCAAAAAGGTACACAGTGTATGATTTCACTTACATAAAACTCTAGAAAATGCAAACTAAGGTATCAGACAGAGAGATTAGTGGTTACCTGGATCGGGTGGAGACTGGAAGAGAAGGATGGCAGAGGGCCATGAGAAACTTTTGGAAGAGATGGATATAGTCATTTTCTTGATTGGGGTGATGATTTCACAGATATGTACATATTTCAAAATTCATCAAATCATACCCTTTAAATATGTGCAGTTTATTTTATGTCAACTATAATAAAGTTAAAAAATAAAACACACACTTCACCATCAGACAGGCTTGGTTTTGAATCCCAGCTTTCTCTCTCACTATTGTTATCTTGGGCATCATTTAATATTTTGAGTGTCACATGTGAAATGAGTATTATGCTACCTACCACACAGGGTTGTCATAGAGTCATGTGAAATATCTGCATCTTCTAGCAAAGTACTTGGTACAATAAGTGCGGCAGTTGTGAAGTGGGGATTTTGCCTGACAGAAAGCAGCCTGGGCCTTACGTTTGTGTCAACACCTATTCTCTTGTTTCTAGGGATCATGCTGTGCAGTTATGATCCATGAATACTTTAATAAAAAATGTGCTGCCATTTCACCTGAAAGCTTGTGTACAGCTACTAATAACAAAAACACCCATTGCCCAGGCTGCCTTCAACATTAGTGAAATCAATCTCTGGGGATGAGGACGAGGCATCCGTTAAAAGCTCTTGGGTGATTCAAACGGACAGGGACGTTTGAGAACTAGGGCTCTCGTGCTGTGCTACTCAAAGTGTGGTCCTTAGACCAGCAGCATCGCATCATGTGGGACCTTCTTAAAAAACACAGCATCTCAGGCTCAACCCTGGGTCTGCTGACTCAGAAGCTGCAGCTGAACAAGAACCCCAGGTGATTTATATGCACATTAAAGATTGAGAAGCACCAGATGAGATGATCTTGAGGGCCTTTTTTTTTTTTTTTCAGATACTGCGCCAGAGTTTTGAATGTGATATACATAATCTCCCATTTTAGATCTTATTGGGAGATAGCAAGGAGACCAGAAGATTATACCTCAGAGAGAGAGAGAATCAGAAAAAAATTTGCTAGAGGAAGTGCTTACTTCCCCAGACGGAAGGCCCTCAATTAGCCCTTTATAAAATGATAATTTGGGATGATTGGAGAAAATTGACCTTAACAAAAACTCTGTATTTATATACTTACCAAATGGCTCCATTTATCTGGGTCATTTTCAAATACTTTCCAAATATTGCAATTAGCTCACATTTTTTTTCTCAGAAACTTAATCTGATAGGCCAGTATTTCAGTTTGATTATACTTACTACCTATGTATTAAATATGTTTATATGCTAGGCTCTGTGCAGGAGCTTTTGCTACACTGTCTTATTTAGTTTAACCCTCACATTCAGCCTATGAAACAGTTTCCATCTGTAAACACATTTTTACAAATGAGGGCAGTGTGGCTTAGGGAGCTAAGTGACTTGCTAAAGGTCCCACCCAGCTAGAAATTGGCAGCATAGGGGTTTGAACCCATGTTTCATTTGTGTAAATCAAAGCTTGGGTGTATACCACAGCTGGCAGAGCAGAGAAATGAAGACCATGATGCTGGAATTGGCCCGCCTGGATTTGAGTCTTGACTCTATATTGAATAGAAGCATGAATGAATGAATAAGTGAATCACTTTGGTGTACATAACGTAACTGTGAGCAGGGGGAAGGTCCAGGATGCTCCAGAAGACTAGCAGAGATGAGGCAATAATTCTGGGGAAGGAGAGGGCAGCATGGTGGCACTTGGCACCCAACCTGGAGGTTTGAGAGTAGGGCACTGGACAGAAGTGGGGCATGGTGAAGGCAGAGGGGAACGGTGTAGATAGGAAGGACATAGGTATAGGGGAGATGGAAGTATTGATCACAAACATGCCTGCATCACATCTTTGCCCAATTAAATGGTAGCACATAAGTATCATGCCTGGCATAAGGCCTGACACCTAGCAGCACTTTGTAAATAGTAATCTGCTAGACCCAAAGACAAATCTGTTGTTACTGTTTTTTATCAAACAAGAGCCTCTGCAGGAACCAGCTGACTCATCTATTGTCATTCCATTATTTTCCTTTTCTAAAGGAACTTACTCCAAACTAGAGGCCCAGTTCTATCCAGCCCCATCCAGCCGCACCCTAAGACTCTAATTCAAAAATTATCGAATACATTTTTGCAATTGCTTGCTTGTATTCTTTTCTTTATTACTCTAACTTGATTTTAATATCTTTTTTTTTAAATTAAAGGATATTACAGGGATACAAATGTTTTGGTTAAATGAATTGCTTTTATACAGTTAGAATCAAAGTTATAAGTGTGCCCATCACCAGATAGTGCGCATTGTACCCATTAGGTGTGATTTTACCCATCCCCTCCTCCCCCCTCCCACATGCTGGATTTCCATTGAGTTTTACTTCCATATGAGCACATGAGTATTGATCGATTAGTTCCAATTTAATAGTGAGTATATGTGGTATTTGTTTTTACATTCTTGATATACTTCACTTAGGAGAATGGTCTCCAGTTCCATCCAGGTTATTACAAAAAGTACTAGTTCACCATGGTTTTTTTATGGCTCAGTAGTACTCCATGGTATACATATACCACATTTTATTAATCCACTCATGTATTCATGGGCACTTGGGTTGATTCCACATCTTTGCAACTGTGAATTGTGCAGCAATAAACATTCAAGTGCAAGTGTCTTTTCAACAAAATGGCTTTTCTTTCTTTGGGTAAATACCCAGTAGTGGGATTGCTGGATCAAATGGTAGTTCTACTTTTAGTTCTTTGAGGTATCTCCATACTATTTTCCATAGAGGTTGTACTAGTTCGCTGTCCCACCAGCAGCGTATTAGTGTTCATTTCTCTCCACATCCATGACAGCATCTGTTGTTTTGGGACTTTTTGATAAAAGCCATTCTCACTGGAGTTAGGTGATATCTCATTGTGGTTTTGATTTGCATTTCCCTGATGATTAGAGACACTGAGCATTTTTTCATGTGTTTATTGGCCATTAGTTTATCTTCTTTCGAAAAGTTCCTGTTCATGTCTTTTGCCCACTTTTTCATGGTTGTTAGATTTTTTTCTTGCTGATTTGCTTGAGTTCTTTGTAGATTCTGGTTATTAGGCTTTATTGGATGTATAGCATGCAAATATTTTCTCTCATTCTGTAGGTTGTCTATTTGCTCTATTGATTGTTTCCTTGGCTGTGCAGAAGCTTTTCAATTTAATCAAGTCTTATCTATTAATTTTTGTTGTTGCTGTGATTGCCTTTGGGGTCTTCTTCATAAATTCTTTGCTTAGGCCGATATCTAGAAGAGTTTTTCCAACATTTTCTTCTAGAATTCTTATAGTTTCATGGCTTGGGTTTAAGTCTGTTATCCATCTTGAATTAATTTTTGTGAGTGGTGAGAGGTAAGGATCCTGTTCCAATCTTCTACATGTGGCTATCCAATTTTCCCAGCACCATTTATCGAATAGGGATTCTTTTCCCCAGTGTATGTTGTTGTCTGTCTTGTCAAAGATCAGATGGGAATATGAGAATGATTTTTATGTCTGGGTTCTCTGTTCTGATTCATTGGTCTATATCTCTGTTTTTGTGCCAGTACCATGCTGTTTTCATTACTGAAGCCTTGTAGTATAGCTTGAAGTCTGGTAAAGTGATGCCTCCTGATTTGTTCTTTTTTGTTAAGGTTTCTTTGGCTATTTGGGCTCTTTTCTGGTTCCATATGAAGCATGGAATTATTTTTTCTAGATCTGTGAAAAATGATGTTATTTTAATGGGGATTGCATTGAATCTGTAAATCACTTTGGGTAGTATAGACATTTTAACAATGTTGATTCTGCTGATTCATGAGCGTGATATGTTTTTCCATTTGTTTACATCGTCTGCAATTTCCTTCCTCAGTGAGTCATACTTCTCCTTGTAGAGGTCTTTCACCTCCTTGGTTAAATTTATTCCTAGGTATTTTATTTTCTTTTTGGTTATTGCAAAAGATATCGAGTCTTTGATTTGATTCTCAGCTTGACTATTGTTGGTGTATTGAAATGTTACTGATCTGTGTACATTGATTTTGTAACCTGAGACTTTGCTGAATTTATTTATCAATTCCAGGCATCTCTTGGCAGAATCTTTGGGGTTTTCTAGATATTACAATTGATACCACAGAAATACAAAATAGCATCCTTGAATACTATAAAAATCTCTATGCACATAAACTTGAAAACTTTGAGGAAATGGACAAATTCCTGAAACACACAACCACCCTAGTCTTAATTAGGAAGAAATAAAACTCCTGAACAGATCAGTATCGAGTAATGAAATTAAAGAAGCAATAAAAAAAATCCCAACCAAAAAAAGTCCTGAATCAGGTGGTTTCACAGCTGAATTTTACCAGATTTACAAAGAAGAATTAGTACCCATACTGCAGAAATTATTATAACATCAAGGAGGAAGGAATCCTCCCCAACTCGTTCTACAAAACCAGTATCACCTTGATACCAAAGCCAGGAAAGGACACAAGAAAACAAGAAAACTACAGACCAGTATCTCTTATGAACATAGATGCAAAAATTCTCAGTAAAATTCTAGCAAACTGTTTCAGCTGCACATCAAAAACATTATCCACCATGACCAAGTGGGCTTCATCCCAGGGATGCCAGAATGTTTCAACATACATAAATCCATAAATGTGATTCACTACATAAACAGAAGCAAAAACAAAGACCATATGATCATCTCAATAGACACAGAAAAAGTATTTGACAAAATTCAGCACCCTTTTATGATAAGAACTCTTAAGAAAATAGGCATAGAAAGAACATACCTCAAAATTATAAAAGCCATATACAATAAACTAACAGCCATTATCATACTGAATGGGGAAAAATTGAAAGCATTCCCGCTCAGAACTGGAGCCAGAAAAGGTTTCCCACTGTCTCCACTTCTAGTCAACATAGTGCTGGAAGTCCTAGCCAGAGCAGTCAGGCAAGAGAAGGAAATCAAGGGTATCCAAATGGGGAAAGAAGAGGTCAAGCTATTGGTCTTTGCTGATGATATAATCTTATATCTAGAAAACCTTAAAGATTCTGCCAAGAGACTCCTGGAATTGATAAATTAATATCATCTTTATAAAAATATATACATTAATTAAACAAAAAATATATTTTTGTGGAAAAATAGGAAAACACATCATATATAAGTGAAAATAAGAAAAACATAGTATGTAGCTCCAATATCTTATTGTTTACTATTTAGGTAAATTGGCAATATGTTACCATTACAAATAATGCTGGTATGACCAGCCTTGTCTGCAAACCTTTGTGCATATCCTTTATTATTTCATTAGTATGTAATTTTGAAACAGAACCAACAAAGCTGTTTGTCACCAGTTTCAGTTATGACCTCTAACGCTAGGTTCAGGGTGTAAACCCCAGGTAGAAACTTAGGTCTGTCATTGGGGGAAATGGCTTGATAAATGGCAAAAAATAAAAATTGCCCTTTGTGATTTATATCTAGCTTCACCTGAGAGTGGATCTGCTCTGGTGTGGCTCAGAGGTAACATTTCAAAATGGTATTTGGGAAACTCACTGAATAAAAATGCCTGAGGACTGCATTTAATTCTGCAGTTTGCCCCCCAGGGTTTTTTTTTTTTTTTCCTGTATAGCTGCCTCTAGGTCCAAGGTCTGAAATGCCAATAGGAATTGTGATTTCTCTTTTAAATATAAAAGTTTCTTCACCTTTGTGAAAACTCAAGCTACTATTTTAGGTACCTTTTATATAGCCTGAATCCTGGAAAATGGTATCATTTTACATCACTGAAGACAAACTAGCTCAAATTGGTCATTCCATTGAACAGATAGGGAACATAAGTATGGACAGGAACCAGATGTAAGCCAACCAATCATATTTATTATAACAAAATATTTTCTGTAAAAGCAAAGTGAAAATTTGAAAGAAAATCAATATTCTTCACTAGGAAAAGAAAGGACATAAAAGAAAATTGTAGGGCTTGGTGTTAGAGAAAGCTCACCTCTGCCTACCAAGACAACATGACTGCGGATGAATGAATTCCCCACAAGCTGACAAAATGATGAGCATTTTGGAGGCCTTAAATCAGTTTGGTTTATAAAGGCCCTGAGTAATCTATGATGTGTTCAAATCACTTATGAGAAAGGAGAGAGACATGGTTGCTGACTTGGAACTTAAGCAGGAAAACGTTCTCCAACTGGCTCCTGGGGGAAATTCCACAGCATGATTGTGGCAGTATCTCCAGTTTCAGGGCCCCAAAATGGACCTCTATCCTGAAGACTCAGTTGCCTTGTGTTTTCTCAAGGCTTTTATCTGTTCAACAAACAAAGGGAGGTAATCTAACAACATAGCAAAACAGAATCCCTGTTGTCATCTTCTCCTTTATAGTATTCAGCCAGCTAGAATGTTTATCACATGATTTTTATAAAATACTTAAGTGAAAAACCTGAAACTAAAACTATATTAGAGATGGCAGCCTAATTTTTTAAAAAAGGGGAGAAGACTTGTACAGACACAAAAGAGGATCACCAAATGGACAATAAATATTTGAAAGATGCCCAAAATCATTAATTATGGAAATGCAAATGAAAACCATTCCAAATCCACCAAAATGGCTAAAATTGACTGTATTTCATAAAGGTGAGTACATGTGTATCCAATGACCCCATAATTCAACACTAATGTATATTGCAAAGGAATGTGTTCACATGTGCACCAGAAGGCATGTACAAGAATGGTCATAGAAGCACTATTTTTAATAGCCACAAAATTGGAATCAACCAAAATTTTATCAACCATAGAATGGACAAATAGTGTTGTATTTATACAAGGTAACACTACACAGCAATATGAAAGAACAAAGTGTCATGACACATGACAACATGGATGAATCTCAGAGATGTAATGTTGGGCAAAACAAGCAAACATAGAGTAATGCTATTTGATTTCGTTATTTAATATGTTAAACAGGCCAAACTGATTGATGATGATAGAGATCGAGACAGTGGTTATCTCTCGTGGGGAAGGGCAGTTACTGAGAGAGTGGACAACAGAGGTTTCTAAAATGCTGGTTACATTCTATTTCTTGCCTGATGACATGGAATGGGGACAATTTGTAAAAATTCATTGAGCCATATGCTTTTATGTAGGGCACTGTTCTGTATGTATGTTATACTTTAATAAAATAGTTTACTTTAAAAAAGGTCACAAAGGGAGACGTCTGATAAATAAGCAGGCTATCTCATCTTAGCAGGTGAAGAAATGATTGTGACTGATTCAAGGACAATGGTTTTTATAATTATATCTTATTTTGCTTAGTAAATGTGCAACGAAAATTTGTGGGTAAACACATTTAGTTAAATTGAATCTTGTTTTTTAAGGGGATCCTGTGATAAATCATTCTGAGAAGGTCCTTGCTCTCTAATTCATCTCATCTGTAAATTAAGACTTTTATTCATTAAGCTTGCTTCCAGCAAGGTGCATCTGAACTGCTTCAAATATGGGCCATTTGCTGTCTGTTTTTATGTATTTATTTTAACTTAAGCTGTGTTCTCAAATATTCTACATTTACCACTGCACTAATTTCCTGAGGCTGCATGATGTATCACTACAAACTGGGAAGATTAAAACAACACAAACATATTCTGTCATGGTTCTAAAGGCCAGAAGTCTGAAATGAAGGCATCGATGGGGCTATGCTCATCAAATCCTGACACATGTTGCATCTTAACTCTAGTTGTTCAATTTTTTATCTCCTATGTTGGGGGTAATGTCTAGCATGTAGTTGAGGCTCAGAGATATTTGCTGAATGGTGGGAGGGAAAAATTAGTGTTCCAGGAGATAGGCCTCCTGGGGGCTCCCAGTCCATGCAGCCAAGAAACTCTAGAGGAGAATCCTTGCCTTTTCCAGCTTCTGGTGCCTTCTGGTGTTCCTTGGCTTGTGGCAGCATCACTCCAATTTCTGCTTCTGTCTTCACGCAGCCTTCTTCCCTTGGCATCTCTTTGTGTCCTCTCTTCTTAAAAGGAAGAAGTGCCACCCTAAATCCAGGATGATTTTTATCTCGAGATCTGTAACTAATTACATCTATGAAGACCCAATTTCCAGATAGGTCACATTCTGAGGTTCTGGGTGGACATGGATATGGGAGCAGGGAGGCTGCTATTGAACCCTCTAGTCACCAACACTGGGCTAAGCCCACAGAAGCCCTGTACTATGTGCTCCTTGGCCACATGGACTGGCAGCCCCCAGGAGGTCTGTCTCTTGGAACACTGATTTTTCCCTCCAGTCATTCAGCAAACATCTCTGAGGCTCAACTACATGCTAGACATTACCCCCAACACAGGAGATAAAATATTAAACAACTAGTGTTAAGATGCAACTATGTGTCGGGATTTTTATCATTTAATCCTCTCGACAACACTGTCATTTTGTGGATATCACAACTGTGGCAGCACAGAGAGCTTAACTTTTTCAAAGTCATACAGCTAATGAGAGATTGAGCTCAGGTCTTTCTGCTCCAAAAAGCAGATTCCTGCTCTTAAAACTGTACCACGTGGCAAAGAGCATTAATTGCGTGCTCGTTATAGACCAGGCCCTGAATTAGACCACAGGAGATGGAATTAGACCACGGGCCCTGCCTCTGAGAAGCTCGTGACCTATATACCTAATTAACCTGAGAGTGTAAATGGCAAGCCATTCATTCAACAAATCTGGAAAGCTTTGATCATGCTAGGCATGGTTTTAAGTGTTGATGGGAATTTAGCAAATAAGAGAAACAAGATCCCTGCTCTCTTGGAGCTTATAGTCTGTTGGGGAAAATGGAATGATAACAAGTAAGCAAAGAGGAAATAAGATGTGTCCAGACTGTGGTGAAATGTTCTGAAGGAAATGAACTGGGAAATCAATAAATAGTTTGCTGTCACCTCTTCTGGACAAATAGTAACTTAGCAATGACCTTTGAGAGCAGAACCATGTATAGGCACTTGAGGTGGTAGAGCCTAGTGGTTAGGTAATCAGGCTCTGCATAAAGACTTGGGTGACCCCAGGCAAATTACTTGAAATCTCATCTGTAAAATAGGGATAATAATAGTCTTCACTTTGGAAGGTTGCTTTATCAATTAAATTAACTAATAGACTTACAGGATTTTGCATTGTGCCTTAGCACATAATGAGGGTTCAACAGGGTTAGAGAAGGGTTGGGATGATAAGGCATTGCTAAAGCTCTCCTGCCTCCCCCCCCATGAATACCCATGAATACCCATGAATAGCCCGTGAATACCACCACGCACTTGATCCCCCTCCTCTGCACAGGAGGCTGGGCCTCACTCAGCAAACACTCAGTTTAGGGAGACAACGGCTGACCACGAGGGAGGATGGATGCAGTGTGTTCTCCCTCTTAGAACCCCACTTTTATTACTTCTGGCAGTGTATTGCCTTTAAACCAAGCCCTCCTCTTGTCCTCCGTTCACTAGTTTTCTACTTCCTCAAAGATGCTCATGGAGCCTCCCCCACCCACCGGCCAGTACTGTGTTGCATACGGAACCGTTACTGAGAGCATCTCATGATGCATCCAGGGGAAGTTTGAACACTGACAGCAGTGACTGGTCGTGAGACACACTACACAATTGCAGAACTGATTTCTCTCTGCCCCTACGGTGATGTGATGGATTTCATTCCTGGGGAGCTCTGCAGGCAAGATTTAAGTATGTTTTTCCCTGCTGTGAGTCTGGAATAAAGTCTTCACAGATTGCCAGAGCAGCTTCAGTGAAACACTCTCACTTGCTGGTCCTCCTCGTTCCTCTGCATGGGGGATACAGCCTGATTTAGCAAATGTCACTCTCCCCTTCCGTTCATCACCAGCCTCAGACACACTGCTGGCTGGTGAAACTCAGTTGCAGATGTCCCTATCAGCCCATTACATTAGCTAAGAGCCTTTTCCCTATGTAGACTTTCAAACAGAAGATTGTCCTTCAAGAGACAGAATTGCAACATGCCAGGGTCAGTCTGTGACCTACCAAGCCAGTGATTCTTGGGACCAATTCTGAAGCATCTACTCTGGAAAACATCTGTGTTAAAGCTGATGGCTTTTGACAGAATGTAGAATTTTCTTTTTTCTGTTGAAGAGGGGGTCCAGCTGGATAGTTTGTGCAAAATATTTACAGAGGTTAAAAATACTGGCTTAAGAGTTATCAGGCTCATGTGTGACTCCACTACTGACCACTTTTGTAGATCTGGCAAGTTGTTTAACCTCTCTGATCCTCAGTTTGCTCATCTGTAGACTAGCCCTTAATCTGGGGGGTTGTTAAGTGGTGTAATGCATGTAAAGTTCTTAGCCCAGTGACTGGCACCTAGTAAATGCTCAGTAAAAGTCAGTGGTTGTTAATGCTGTTGTTATTGCTACTGTGTTAGTGTTATCATTAATGTTGTTATTTACAACCAGGCTAAGGGTTAGCCCAACTCTGTCTTTTCCCTTAGCCTTATTTTCCTGGAGAGATTGGAGGGATGGTCTTTCCAAAGGGTGCCATTTTGCTCCCTATGTGCTGAATGTAAATGAAAAAGTCAGGGTGTTGTGGAGTGCTATGATTTGAATGTGGTCCCTCCAAAATTCAGGTGTTATCAATATGACAGCATTAAGAAGCAGGGCATTTAAGAGGTGATGAGGCCATGAGGGCTGCTCCCTCATGAATGGGATCGAGGCCCTTATATAAAAGAGGTTTCACCAAGCATTTGGCTAGCTTGCCCTTCTGCCTTCTGCCATGTGAGGGTGCAGCAAGAAGGCCCTCACCAGATGCTGGCACCTTGATCTTGGACTACCCAGCCTCTAGAACAGTAAGAAAATAAGTTTCTGTTCTTTATAAATTACCCAGTCTCAGGTATTTTGTTCTAGCAGCACAAAATGGACTAAGACATGGAGCCAACACATTCAGATGTTAAACAAAGACAGCACTGGACATAGAGTCACAAAACATGATGTGGAGTTCATGCTTCTCCACAAACTTCCTGTTGGGGTTTGGGCAAGTCCCTTAGCCCTTTTGAGCTTTCCTTTCCTCTCATGCCTCCTTCAAATGGTTGCTGTGAGGATTAATAATGCTTTCTTACTCTTATTAGTGCAGTATCTACTATCTAGTGAATGCAGAGTATAGCTCAGACATTGCATTGAATTCTTTATAAACATCCACCTAATTATCTCAACAATATTGTAAGTCCAAAGCCTTTGTGTTCAACCCTCACTGTCTGTGAAATAGGATCATGTGTTTGAAGTTGAAATTATTAAATCCAGAGTCCTTAACATGTCATTTAGGGGCTTTTCAGGTCTGAGGCCACGTTTCCATTCTCATGTCTTGTCTATAGCTGGGATCTGTGCTCTCTTTACTGTAGCCATAATTTACTTGCCATTTTGCAGGAGGCGCCATTCTCCAACAGGCCCTTGAGCCTTTGCATATGTATTCCCTCTGACTGTAATATCCTTCCCCTGTCTCCTCATTTACCTGGAAAACTACTACTGTTTTTAGGCTCAGAATAGGTGACCCTCCTTATGATCTGTGACTCTGACCTCTCAGGTAGAGCCTGATTGTCCAGTGGAGTTTGCTTCCCCCTTCACCTCTTTGACCATCTCCAGCTTCACCTGTGATTGGGAGGTTTATCGGCTCAATGATGTGTTTAGTCCTATAATGTATGCTAGGACTGGAGACCCATATTATTTAGAGAAGATTGGTTTGTCCTATAGAAGAACTTGGACAAATGATTCTTGCCTATGCTGGGGCTGGGAAGCACTTGGCATTCTATTGTTATCACAAGCACACACTTGGTCCCAAAATTCTACATCAAGAAATTTATCCTGAGAATGTAATCAATACTGGTGAAAATATTTTATCTTATTGATGAACACAATCTTCATCATTGTATTTTATATAATAGCAAACAATTTATGAAAATTGTATATTGTAATATCTTACTGTGAGGATTTGGCTGAATAAATGATGTCAGATCTATGCATAAAAGAATTCAAGTTATCCATTAAAATAACATTATAGATGAGCGTTTTTGATATGGGAAAAAAATGTTCCCAGGTGGAGTAAGAAAAGCAGATTATAAAATGTACATACAGCGTGACCCCTTATTTGTAAAAATTAACTATAATTTTATAATTATTTTAAACTTTTATTATATAGGCAATGTAAATGTAACTATAAACGTGTGTGTGTGTGCATGTGATACACTTGAGAAAAGGTTTGGAAGGTTATATACTAAGGTGTCTGTTGATGGAATAACAGGCATAAAAATTCTTTTTTGTAATAAAAATATTCTGGTTATATTTAATATTAAACTATATTTATATCCACAGAAGTGTTCAGTAGGGTTTGTTTTCTAAATGCTAATGTTTCCATTACATTAAAACAAAAATTTTCTTCTAAAATGACATATGAAATGATGCTGGCTGCAGCTGATCAAAGTCTCCTCTCTATTATATGTGACAAACTAGTCTGAAAGTGACATCTTTTGGACAATTCACGATTGGATTGCTGGGGTGAAAAATTATCTTGGTACAGGCAGGACAGGGTGAATTATAATTGCTTCTTTAAATGGGTTTTATGTTGAGAGTTCTGACTGACTGATTTATGGTTTAAGTCAGGCTTTCAAAAATTTCCCCAAGTATATCAGCCAGACCACAAAAATGGCTAACCCATAGAGGCTGCAGAGATAGTATTATAATGAGACATTTAAAATAGAGATCATGAGAAACTACTCAATTGTAGGCAAATTGCCATGTGCAAGGCTAACGTAATTATACAGACCAAATCTCATATAGTTTTCCTTTTTACCAATTCCTCTGGTACTTAGGGTAATTCCTTTGCAATATGGCCCTTGATTATGCAGTGTCTTATGTATTTCCCTTCTTGTTTTTTTTTGGAATAAATTATGTTCTCCTTATCACACTGTGAGTTTCTTAAGGTGAAGATATGCCTTATACTTTTATTCTCTAGCAAACTGATACCCAGCTAGGGATTCATGAGCAGAGAATAGTGGATGAGGATCCTTGCCCTGTTTTTAGTATTTCAAAAATGTCAGCCAGACATGGTATACTTTCCCATCCTAAAGCCATTCAGACCAACTAAAATGTCAATTTCCTTTGCTCTTGGCTGGAACTATATCAACAGGGTGCTAACCTTGGTTTTTTCTTGCTTGCTAGATGAGCCGGTTGGCTGCTGAGGACATTATAGAAATTTCTGGGATGTGTGTGGAGGACAAGTTGTCAGAGCCCCATCCATGGTTTGACAGTGAAGAATTGCAAACCATGGACTGAGGACATAGCTGAACACAATGTTAATGTTTAATGGAAACTAGGTGGCTTGGGGGGAAAATACCTCTATTTCATCGAGATAATTTATTCAATTAGTTTGTCCTCAAATCAAGCAGACCATATAGCAGGCTATGGACTGAAATGTTCAATTCCAACTGTTTTGAGACAGTGGTTTCCCATAGGTTGCATCAGAATCACCTGGGGAACTTTTCAGAATACGGATTCTCTGACTTCTTCTTTCCCTCTACTCCAAAATTCTGATTTAGTAGGTCTGGGGTAAAGCCTGGGAATCTGAATTTTTAACAAAAACCCAGGTAATTATCATGCACAGTTAGATTTAGAAACTGCTAATGTAGATCAACATTAAATAATTTAACCTAATAATAGGTTTAAATTTCTTTTTAAGTCTATGAAACAATAAGGATATTTGTTTCCTATCTAAAACTAAAGGAGATTCTGAAAGCTCTGCTCCTCTGCATCCAAGTGACCTACCTTGCATAATTGCTAGTATGTTCCAGCTCTTGCTGACTGTTCTTTCTCTCTCCTCTTATCCCCAAATGAGCATCTTTCTGTGGGATGTTCCCTTGGTGAGATGTGAAAATTGCATTTCCTGCCATGAGGTCAGTGGAAAATTCTCTGCTGATAATACAGTGACTCTTTTTCTCCCTGGCTCCAAGGATGTGGCACCTCTAAAGGCAATTAAGGAACAAAAAAGATAACCAGATTGCTTTAGTGTAAATTCTTAATTCAGTAAGGAAAAAAAGGTATAATTTCCTTCTAGATCATACTCTGAAAGAGATGCACCTAAACTATTAATAACTATTCTTCTCTCCTTATAAGATCATTTGTTTTTGCAGCAGTATAGGCAAGGTAGACTCTTATCTTGGCTGGGTTTGAATTCACAGTGTTTTTCCAGTTTGGAAGCAGAACCTCAGAAAATATTTTCTTTAATGTAATGATGCTCTGAGAAGTCCCACTGCTGTTATGAAAGTTATAAATACTTATCTAAATCATTAAACCCAATATACTTTAATACAAATAAAGCTTTGAATTTAAAATCAATGCATAGAAATCCACCTAAATGAGTATTATCAGAAGTAAA
This sequence comes from Daubentonia madagascariensis, assembly GCA_023783475.1. Lineage (NCBI taxonomy): Eukaryota > Metazoa > Chordata > Mammalia > Primates > Daubentoniidae > Daubentonia > Daubentonia madagascariensis. The sequence goes on along the minus strand of JAKFHU010001953.1, from coordinate 39,347,286 downwards.
CACATTTTGGGGGAAGAATAATGATATTTAAAATGTTTAAAATATACTGCTAAGTGATTAAAAACAATTAAAACATACACACTGGCATGAACCAAATTTTTGGAGGAAAACCCAAATAGAAAAAGAGATTGGCTGGCAGGGAACACTCCAAAAATATTATCAGTGGTTATCTCTGGATGACATAATTACTATAATTTTTGTTTGTCTTACTATATCTATTGTAATGTTCCCTTTATTTTCTAAATTTACTACACAAAACATGCAAAAACTTCCTAATCAGAAAACAAACAAATTGATTTCTGTAAAGACTACCTGCATATACATTAGATGTTGACCAAATTTTATTTATCTGTACTCATACAAAGGTTTGAATCCTGGACAAGGAATACAGATCAATGTTTCAATAAAGACATGAAGCTGTGGGCTCAAATGAGAGGGGAGCTTGGGGGTTGGGGTTGCAAAAATGGCAAGTGCTTGGCAGGCTGGGGGTCATCCACTCCCCTCCATATGAAACCCATGGCAGATATTCCTATTGACTTTGACCACCTTTCCCCTTAGAGCCCTGGCATCAAACTTCCCCAAATCCTACCAATTACCAGCAGCTGATTGGAAAAGACACACAGGGAGCAGCCTACTGCTCTGCACTGGCTTACTATAGAGTCCCTGTCCCCAAGGCACTATATCTAGTTGGGAGACACAGCAAACATGAAAAGAAAAGTATAAGATTAAATTCCCAGTTCAAAATAACCAAGGAAAGCAGAAATGCCACAAGGTAGTCCATGTGGCAAATGGAAAGAAACCATTTTTATTTTGGGATGGCGAGAACATCAATTTTTTTCCAGAACAGCTTTGCCTATATGATGTCAAAATATGTGGAAGAAAAATGTCTCTGCCTCTCACTTTGTCGCTGAGAATCCTTTCCACTCCTGGATAATCAGAGCTGACGCATATTTAGTCAAACAGCGAACTTGAGCATGTTGGTTTATCTCTTTGGGTTTTATTTTCTTTAAAGTGAGTCAGGAGGCTTTGCTTTGAGAGGTTGTGGCAAATGTGATAATATGTAAATATTTTGAAACTGTAGGAGAAAGGCAGGAAAGTTATTTAAGTATAGTAAAAGCCTGCTTTAAAGCTGTCTTTCATTTTCATAGACTCAGTTTATCCCATGTATCAAATGATGGCCCCCCATGCTTCTGCCATGATAAAGCATTCTTTTCACTGTATTTGGGAAGGTTTGCAAAACAGAAATTATGAGATGATCATTAAACTCTAGTGCAACCCCCCTCATCCCCCACCTTTAGGGTGCCTGTATTGCTTTTCATTTATATGTTGATACAGTTACAGGACAGACTAAAGCTTATTGTGGGAGCCACAAGATGGTTATTGAATGAATGAATGCAAGCTTTATTGCTTCCCAATAATGGGCTATGGCTACTACACATTCATTTGTGAAAGCACAGTATTTTGTCATGCGGTTTCATAGCAGCAGAACTTTTCATATATTTTTTAGATTGCTTGCCAAGTGAGGAAGAGTGTGAAGGCAAGGATGAATATACCATATAATGCCAATAATGTGGAATGCCATTTTTCAGTGTTGTGCTAGCGGTCAGAAAACCTAGGAGTTAGTCCCGACTTGGCCACTTACTTGCTATATGTCCTTGGGTGTTGTGAGCCTTTCTTTTTCCATACCCGACTCCCACTTCGCCCTTATTAGGGTAACGGTACCCCAGTATTCATTTGAGTAACTGCTCTTTCTCCACTCAGTGCCCATCCCTGATTGTGGGATTGGCATGTGAGTAAGCCCAGTCAGTCAGAACAACAGCGACTGAGTGAGAGATGGGTGTGAAACCCAAACTGGGTCCGTGCAGTGACTCCTGAGATTGCTAGAATTTTTAGAAAAGAAGAATTCTCCTTTACATTGGAGGCTGCTAAACCTACAGATGACTATCTTATCACTACTGGGATACCTGTGTTAAAATGAAGCCAAACCAGAAGAAAAGAGATGTAAAAGAAAATAAAGACATATTCCAGACAAATATGATTTGATTACCTAGATTCAACTATTACGAAAACTAGAAATACCTCCCTGGGCCTCAGAGTCCTATGAATCGGTAAGTTAGCTGATTTGCTAAAACTTTGAATTAGGTTTTTGTCACTTGCACCCAGAGTTCTAACCAAATGGGCAATATTCCCATCCTGGGCCTCAGGTTTCTTTTCTTTAAAAGGTTAGACATTTAAAAAAAATCTTTATTTTGCTTTCTGATTAAAAAAACAATATATGCTCATTGTAAAATTTTAACATTATAGAAAGGGATTATTTTGTTGCGTCCACATATATCAGTTATCTGTTGCTGTGTAACAAATCACAACAAAATCCAGTGGCTTGAAATAATAAGTGTTTATTTCTGCTCAAGACTCTAAATGTTAGTTGAGTTGTTCTGCTGCTCTGGTCTAGGCTTAGCAGATGGCACTTGAGGTTGTTTATGTGTCTGTGGTCAGTTGGTATGTTCGCTGAGTGCTGACTGGTCTAGGATATTCTCATTTGCAAATCAGATGGGGCTGATTGCCAGGTGGGGCAATGGGGATGTCCAGACTCTGTTTCTCTATCATCTAGCAGACTAGCTTGAGGCTTGTTCTCATGGTGGCTGAGCAGGGCCCTACAGAGCAAGTGGCAGCTTTTCGAAGCTGGGTCTGTAACTGACATGTTTTTACTCCTGCTGCTTCTATTGACCAAAGCAAGTCACAAGATTCAAGGAGAAATGAATTCTGCATCTCAATGGGAGAAGTTGCAAAATCACATTGCAAGCAGCAGAAATATGGAAGAGGAATAATTGGGGCTATTTTTATAATTACTATATTACTTCACTCTTTTAGAAATAATCACTGTTAGTATATTAATGTACATTCTTTTGGATTTCTCCATAATACATATCCTCAATTTATTTTCTAGACAACAAATTTTCCCAAGAAACATATTTTCTATTTATTTTTGTGGTTATGTTTATAGATAATATGCATATTATAATTTACTGTTTTCAACTTGACAATATATCTTGGACATATTTCCATGTCTGTGCACATCAAGCTCTTCTAAGGAGATTGGATGCAGATGATTTCATAGGCTCGGACCTTTTGGGACTCTGGGATGCTATTGCTCTTTATGAACCAAATTTCCCAAATCCTCAAGCTCATATCCTCAAAGTGTTAGATACCCAAGCAGCTAAAAAGTTGAGCTTATAATCCTGACTGAGCATATGTGTCAATTTCAAGTGTTGAGTCATTTTACCCTGGCTGGTTAGAAAATTGCTTAGCATTATTATTATTAATTATAATGATAATTAAAAGACTGTTTCTGTTGAAATCCCAGTAATTGACTCTCATTAGCCCATGGAAGTATGTGCTGATTGTTCTGGATATATTTCTTGTCTTCTAGTTTGCACCAATTTAGCAAATAAGCTAAAATTGGGAGACAGAATAAGCTACTAAGAATAGGTAACCCAGTTATAGTAAGTCAAGTGTTCATCAAACTGATTCTGCAGCCATCAAGTTAATGAAGGATGACAGACCATGGGTTATTGGGCTCTGGCTTCTTTCTGGCTGTTTGGCTTTGGTAAATCCATGAAGTCTTAAGGGCTGGTCACATTTCTTCAGAGCATGCCCTTATAGTTCTTAAGCACCTTCAACCTGAAGACAGTTTAACTGGCTTTGGAAACCTGAATTGATTCTTTTGTGTTATAATTAAGATCTTTTTGGAAATTTTAGCTAATTGGTGTTAGCTAAAGAATGATAAGGTGTTATAGGTCCCATGGTAAGTGATTCATTAATTACCTTTAAATTTCCCTTTCCTTTAGCATTACCAGAGTTTAGCCATCAGTGACATTGACTGAGAATTGATCAGACTAGTGTGACACGAGCTAAGAGCAAGTGGACTTCTGCATCATCTTTGATGCAAAGTTTTTCCTTCATTCATTTGCTCAATCAAAAAATATCAAGCGCTTGCTGTTTGCTAAGCCTACACTATGATCTGGGAATACAAAGATGAATAAAACAATTTTTGTCCTCAAGGTCTCACATTTTAGTAGAGGGAGATTGATACCTATAATGTGATTTGAAGAGTTCTGTGAATAGAAATTGATGCAATAGTCCGAAAGAAAATTGAGATAGCTTATAAACATACCTATAATATGTACATTATAATAACATAACACTGTATGCTTACATAGTGTCTCTATGCTTTTTAAGCACTTTGTATGAATTAATTCATTTAATACCCACAAGACGCTATAAGTGCCATTATTCATTTCACAGAAAATACATATGAGGCATAGAAAGGTTAAGTATTAGGGTTCTCCAGAGAAACAGAACTAATAGGATGTGTGTGTGTATGTGTGTGTGTGTGTACATATACATACATATATATAGACAGAGAATGAGAGAGAAAGGGAGTGAGTGACAGAGACTTATTTTAAGGAATTGATTTATAAAACCCGCAGGGCAGGCCAACCTTCTAGAGACCCAGGCAAGAGTTGCTAATACAGTCTTGGATTTGAAGGCAGTCGGGAGGCAGAATTCCTTCTTCCTGAGGGGACGTCAATCTTTTTCTCTTATGGCCTTCACTCGATTAGATGAGAATCACCCACATTATGGAGGGTAATCTGCTTTACTCAAATTCTACTGATTGAAATGTTAATCACATCTAAAAAATAATCTTCACAACAAAATCTAGACTGGTGTTTGACCAAAAATTGGACACTATGGCCTAGCCAAGTTGACACGTAAAATTAACCATCACAGTCCACTCCTTCTTGACTTGGCACCCACACACAGCTTCTCAAACCATACTTAATCTCCAAATAGAGATAATAGCAAGGTCATTCTTCTGCCTAACATGATACAGATGTTCTGTGTACAACTGAAAATCCACTAATCCCTTCCCCAGAAGAGGAGGCAATGTCCTTGGGTGATATTTACTCTTCTCTTTGATAGTCTGTAACTTAAATACTATGGTATAAAATTAACAATACTTAAATACTGTTAAATAAAGTTAGTTCATCTTATGTTATATGATAAGCAGATGAAAGAAGGAAGAAAACAAAGATATTTGAGTATGTGTGTGTATATATATATACATATATATACACACACACCCAGGTGCATACATACACACACGTATTCGTAATAAAATGAGGAAATACTTATAGCAGTTACAGTCTTCCTTTCTGGAGTTAGTCAGGTGGTCATAGCTGGTATTTATAACCACCTTCTTCCACCGCCCGTTCCGTATTCCCTTTGCCCTCAGCAAGCACCTCGGTTGGTTGTGGTTCTTTTCTTAATGGGGTGACCCAAGCTGTCATTCCTGAAGGGTCTGGGACATTAGTAGTTCTGCCTGAACTGGGTTGTTATAGTTTTCCATTGACTTTAATCTTAGGGCACGGTAGTACTAAGAGACGCCCTAAGAGATCTCCTGTATTCCAGATGTACTCTTTCTTACCCCCATTGTGTTGCAGCAGTCCAGTTTCTCCTCGGTAGTCAGGATCGATCACCCTGGTCAGTACAGCAACTCCCTTCTTTGCCTGTTGATTCAGAGGCATGAGGAGCCTAAAGTGGCTGGGTGATTGTCTTAACTTCTAGGGAAGTGGAATAATATTTGTTTCTCCTGGTGGAGGTATTGCTCCCTTTGTAACTAAGATCCTCTAGAGAATAAGGTCTGAGGGTCAGGAAGCAAAAATTTTGCCAGTGGGTAACTACGGGTATTTGCTAGTAGACCACCCCTTAATTCTTGGACTCATGAATCCTGGCTATGGAAGAAGGAGCACCATAGATTAGATGCTGATTCAGAACATATACAGCCTCCTAGAACACTTTGCTCCAGCCCTGCACTATAGCTGGCATCATGAACTGAGTCTTCAAAAGGCTAGCCCATCATTCTATCAAGTCAACTGTTTTAGGATGGTGAAGAACGTGTTAGGATCAGTGAATTCCACAAACATGGGTCCATTGCCCCACTTCATTTACTGGGAAGTGAGTTCCTTGATCAGAAGTAGTGCTGTGTGGAATACCATGATGGTAGATAGAGGCATTCTGTAAGTCTAAAGATGGTAGTTTTGACAAAGGCATTACATTCAGGAAAGGCAAATTTGTATTCAGAATGAGTGTCTATTCCAATAAGGGCAAAATGTTGCTCTTTCCGTGACGGAAGTCGTCCAACGTAATCAACCTGCCACAAGTAGCTGGCTGATCACACTGGGGAATGGTGCCATTTTGGGGACTAAGTATTGGTCTCTGTTGCTGGCAGAGGTTAAGGTCACACAGCTAGTAAGGGAATGTGGCTCCAAAATTTCTGTTTCAACTTCCATGCTCTAGCTGGCCTGTTGCAGTGAGAAGTGGCCCTAAAAGCAAGGAAGAAAAAGTTGTTTTCAGAAAAACCCAGGTGTTGAGGATGAGGTACTGAATAAGATTCAGGAGACCTGATTTTGATTATAAGTCAGCTGGTGCCTTTTTGTTTGACTTGGGCAGTTCCCTTTTTCCTTCTGTGCCTCATCTGTAAAATGATGGTATTGATTTAAATCATGGGTCTTGTAATGGTGTTAAGAATGGTTCAGTTATTAAAAGATTCTGGCAGTGAGATTCAAAACCTCTTAGAGAAGCCAAACAGGTGGGTTTCTGAGTGTCTTCCCACTACCGTCCTCACTTCAACCGGAAAAAATTAACTTTCATCTAGTTTCCTCCACTAGAGTTTGAAGACCACTAGACAAGAAGATCAGCACTTTCTATCGTCAACATTAAAGGTAACGAGATTGAGACCCAGCCAACATTACTATTTTAGAAGTTTCTCTGCTTCTGAGCTTCCAACTTAAAAACTGTTTTCAGCCTGTGGCTTAGTGTTATTTCTCACAATTCTACCAGTTGCCCAGGTGGGTCTTTTGGTCCACATGGCGTTGGCTGGAATATCTCACGAAGTTAAATTCAGCTGCTGACTGGGCTAGGCTGCAAGGCTCAAGAAGTCCTGCCCTCATGTGTCTGAGGTCCCAGTGCTTGCTGGTGGTTAGGAAGCCTTGGTTCTTCACCTCATGTCCTTTCATTCTCCAGAGCCTCTCCATGAGGCCGCTCTTACCCGTGTTGCACTTGCGTAGCATGGTGACCTCTTTAAGTGTCATTTCTGCTATATTTGGTCAATACAAGTCACAATGACAGTCCAGATTCAAAGGGAAGAGAAACAGACCCCACCTCTTGATGGGAGAAGCTGCATGTGTGTGCAGGGAGGAGAGAAATTATTGGTGGTTTCATTTTGTTTTCATTGATTTTCTCTATGGTTTTTCTATCCCCTATTTCATTAATTTCTGCTCAGATCTTTACTACTTCCTCCCTTCTGTTTGTGTGGGATTAGTTTACTCTTCTTTTTCTAGTGTCTTAAGGTGGAAGGTTATGTTATTGATATCAGTTCTTTCTTCTCCTTTAATGTAGGCATTTACAGCTGTGAATTTCCCTCTAAACACTATTTTACCTGCTTCCCGTGAGTTTTGGTGTGTTGTGTTTTCATTTTTATTCATCACAAAGTATTTTGAAATTTCTTTTGTGATTTCTTCTTTGATCCATTAATTATTTAGGCACGTGTGGTTTAATTTCCACATATTTGTGAACTCCCCAAGTTTCTTTATGTTATTGACTTCTAATTTCATTCCATTGTGGTCAGAAACCATATTTTATATGATTTCAATCTTTTTAAATTCATTGAGAAGTATTTTATGGCCTAGATATGGTCTATCCTAGGGACTGTTCCATGTGTAATTGAGAAGAGTATGTATTCTGCTATTGCTGGTGGAGTGTTTTATAGATTTCTATTAGATCTAGTTGATTTATAGTATTGTTCAAGTCTTCTATTTCCTTGTTGCTCTCCTGTCTAGTTGTATACATGATTAAAAGTTAAATCTTGAAGTCTTTGACTATTATTGTTAAATTGTCTATTTCTCCCTTCAATTCTGTCAGTTTTACTTCTTGTATTTTAGGGCTCTGTTTTTAGATGCATAAATGTTTATCCTCCTCTATGACTGGCCCCTTTGCCATTATAAAATGCCCCTCTTTATTTCTAGTATAATTTTTTGTTCTAAAGTGTATTTGTCTAATATCAATGTAGTTTTTTAAAAAATGGTTTCTCCTTGAGTGATGTATCTTTTCCTATCCTTTTACTTTCTATGTATTGTGTCTTTGAATTTAAAGTGTGCCTCCGGTGGACGTATATAGTTAGATCTTGTTTTTTATCCAGTCTGACAATCTCTGCCTTTTGCTTGGATTGCTTAATTCATTCATATTTAATGTTTTTACTATATAGTTGGATGTTTCCAACTTTATATGGCTTATGTCTTTTTTGTTCCTCTATTTCTCCTTTACTATTTTCTTTTGCATAAAGTGAGTATTTTCTAGTAAAACATTTTAATTCCTTTAATGATCTTTTCACTTTTTAATTTTAAATTATTTTCTCAGTTGTTGCTCTAGGGCTTATCACATACATCTTTTATAATCAGAATCTACTTTAGATTTATATGAACTTAATCCCAGTGAGATACAGAAACATTACTCCTGTATAACTCTATTACCTCTTCCCCCTTTTATGTCATTATTGTTATATGTATTACATCCATATATGTTACAAACTCAGCAATAGATCTTTATAATTATTTTATATAATTTTTTGTCTATTAAAGAAGCTGAGATAAGAAAGGAGAGCAATTATATATATATTGAGAGAGAGAGAGAGATTGTTATATTAACCTTCCTATTTGCCATTTCTGGTTCTTCTCATTTGTTTCTGTGGTTTCAAGTTACCATCTAGTGTCATTTCTTATCTCCGATACTGCTTTGTCCTGACCTACTATCTTTGTGCTGTTATTGTCAAATATTGTACACTTCCATGTGTTATAGGCCTACAGCGATATAATTATATGCATATGTTTTGTATAATTGCTTTTTAAATCAGTTCAGAGGAGAAAGAAGGAGAAATAAGTATTCACACTGTCTTTTATAATTACATAATTACCTTTACCAGTACACTTTGCTTTTTCATGAGGATTTGAAGTACTGTCTGGGGTTACTTTCTTTCAGCCTAAAGAACTCCCATTAGTATTTTTTGTAAAATGGATTAGTGACAATCTTTGCAGACATTCTACCACAATTTGTTATAGAATTCAATAAAGCCACACACTGGACCAGAAGCATATCAAGTCTATCCACCACCAACAGATGGCATTAGAGGTTGCATCAATAGCATCATAAATGTATTTCTGATGACCTTGCTTGGAGCCGTCACTGTAAGTAGAGGAAATTTCAATAATGCTGAGGAGTGTGCTAAACAAGCCCTCTGGGGAGAGACCCCAGGAAGGTCAGAGGAAGGGAAGCTCTCAAGCATGGGCCAGGGCTTCAGAGCTGTCGAAGTGGCTGCCTTGGTTGACATGATACACAAAGCAGAGGAAAGGGGGCTTACAGCTCTGGATCCTTCCCAAAACAAAGAAAATATTCCCAGTTATGCTGTGGCAGCTTAAAAATAGGTCATATCTATTGTCTTGGTTATTTTGCAGTGACCCTGTAATCTAAACCAGCTCCCTGCTCTCTATTTAATTTGGAAAAATTATTAAAACAAAACAGAACAAGAGACCAATTAGGAAAGATCCACTGCATAACAGACAATTCCTGCTTTTTCTGAAAATGAGTGCCTTTGGATATACCTGGAATGGAGAGGCCGTGCCAAAAACCATGGATCTGGCACTGTGCTGGACACTGTCGACAATTTCTCTCTAATGCCTCCTGAGAACAAGCCTGTGAGTCAGATGTTATTATCTTCTGTTTATCGAAGCAGAATCTGGAGTCCTGGGAACTTAAGTAACTGGCCTGGCTCACAAAGCTCATAAGTAGAAGAGAATTAAAATGTGGGTCTTTGTGTCCCAGGTCTCGTGAGCGTTGTAAGGGTCAAAACGGTAAATTTGAGACTGCAAGAGCACCTTGTAGTTCTTCTGGTTTATCTAGGACCATTTTTCTTAATCAGCATCCCACCCTTCCCATTCTGCCTGCACCCAGTTGGTGTTCTGTGGTTCACTCTTTTATGTGTAGACTGGTGCCCCAATGTAAGTACATTCTATTTGATGATTCAATGGTTTGAAAATTTTAGCATAATAATAATCATTCTCTATTCTTTGATGCAAAGGAACTCATGGTGCCACATGTACGTTTTCAATGGTGAAAACTTAAACTCCAGTGTAAAGTTGTCTTGTAGCTCAAGATACCTGAATACTTTCATGAGAATATTATAATAGAAGCTAATTAGATATCTGGTGGGTAGGTTAAAAAATGTTGGTCTGGCTGTCAGGAGACCTTTATTACATCACTATTTCTACCACTAGTTGTATGACCTTGGGCAAGTCATTTTGCCTCACTGGACCTCCATTTCTTCATCTGAAAAATGAGAGGGTTGTACTTGATACTTCTAAGTTTCCATGACTTTAGGACTAGGACTTGGTTATGACCTCATCAGATGCCTAGAGGTTGGGAGAAGAGTAGAAGAGTAATTTGACAGGCCCACAAGCTTGTGTTTTACTTGTCCCATCGTCACTCCGGCCACGTGACACACAAGCCAATTGCCCAGATACTTGCCCGTCCAAGCTCTCTCTTTCCCACCCAACATGTACGCTACCATTTGAAGCCTCACACTTTGTTACTCTCTCAGTTCTTTGGATCTCTGAATTCAAGGACTCACTTTTCCCAGAACCTTTGTACCACTTTTCTCTGATTCACCCATATAATGATCACACTTGCTATCTTGCATTGAGCCCTACTATATCCCTGTTATGTCATGTTTTGAACCCCTGCTATATGCGGTGCTACAAGTATTTTACACAGATAGTCCCATTTAACCCTGACAACATGCCTTTAAAGAGGGTACCATTGTTATTGCCATTGTAGAGATGAGGCAAATGAAGGCCAGAGAGGGTAAGAGGCCAGAACTGAGATTAGAACTGAGTCTCTAATGCCGGAACCTGTGCTGCCAGCCTCCAGGCTGCACCCCCTACCCCATGATAATGGAAAGACTGGGAAACCTCAGTACCACTCACCTGGAGAGGGTGCCCTGGTTGTGAGGTTTGGCGTCCCCAACTGTATGTCTGCTTCCCAGTGGGGGAGGAATGGAATGAATATTCGAAGAGAACCACAATTTCTAATCTAGGGTTTTGGGTAAAAGTGCTAAAAATAATTTGAGTCCATACAGGAAGTTTTCAGTTGTTCATAACTAAGAACCATTTATGATGGTAGGGCCCAGGGTATAGAAAAGACAACTGTGGTGTTCCCATGGGTGGGTAGGAAGGATACTGCTCTCCCACACGAGTTGGAGGATCTGAGAATTAAGACCAATAATTCAAACTTTTGGCTCTCATGCTCCCTGTCAAAATTATATCCAATTAAATTACATATTCAAGTAAGCCACTTCAAAATGGCTTCAAGGACTCTTTCCATCTTGGCATTCCTAGGTACGTGTACTTAACGGTGTCATTCCTTTAGCCACAAAACCTGGGAGCTGCTCCAGCTAGTTCAGCCCTACCCCACAATTCATGGACATTACCGAGTGAGACAACAGAGAGGAGACAGTTGTCCCTTCCTACGTTGCTTCCATCCTTTGAATTGAAGCGCATAGGAAGAGAAAGGAGCATTAATCGCAGAAAACTCCAAGCCTTAGACTTTGTGCTGAGGTTGTTCATAACTGGCTTGGGACGTAACTTTAAGGAAGGTCGATTACAATTTTGAAGGTCAGAACCAACCATAAAGCATCAATTTTATATTGGTATTTTGGTGATGGGAAGCAGTTTTGTAGTAGAGCTCTGCTGACATATACTATTTCTCTGCAGATCACATATCCTGGCTTAATAATTAAATGGCAGGTTATGTGTTATGTTCTTGAGTGAACTTGGCACGTACACAACCTGAATCAAGATGAGCAAATTCTTATGTTGCCAGAACCAATCCCCTAGTGCTATTTTCCTCTCCACCTCAACCTTGGCCTTCCCCATGGGAAACATGCACACAAAGGAGATCTTCAGGCTGCTTACTAGTGTCTGTTGTTCCCCAGTGGCAACCTAACACTGCCTTTTATATAGATAGGAAAATGGAGGCACTTATTCAAGAATAAGGAGCAAACATGAAAAATCTAGAATGTACCCCTCTAAGTGGGAAAAACAATCACTAAAAAATGATAAATAATAGCTCCTTCTATAGATACTTCTCTAAAAAATTAAACTATTTTTACAATAAAACACCCTGGGGTCTAAAGCTTCTTTTAAAATTCTCCATTCCATAATATTCATGCAAATGATTTTTTTCCTTGTGTCAAATATGAATAATGATAGTCCTTTCCTGAAGCTTAACAAAGAGCTGTTCTGATGGTATTGGTGTGTGTTTATGGATTCATTTAGCTACAGGCACATGTTTACAATAGCCAAACAGGATTTTATGGAGTAATTAGTGGTTAGAAAGATTCAAGCACAAACATATTTTTTGAAATAGATGGGACCCAAGTGCCTCCAATAAGTGGATAGCTTGCAACGTTCTTCCCATTCCACCATAGTCATTCACTCTGAACACTAGCTATCATTCCTTCAGGCTCAAATGCACTTAAGTTCCTAAGCAGTGGTGCCAGGTGAGAGTGAGCTCAATGACTCAGATAGGAAGACCTGGGTCCAAGGTCAGTCATCCTTTAAACCAAGAAAGTTATGGCTTTTGTGTCATGACTCAAAAAAATTCTGGTGCTGGCACACCTGGGGTTTAGAAAAGGTCTAATATCATCATAATCTCCATCCACTATGCTTACCCCTCAACTGCTCACTAGAAAGCTAAGTAAAAAGAATGTGCTTCTCAGGTAACAGCAACTTTAAGACAAATCTGTTTTTCACCTTCAAAGACTTTTGACCATAATCCCCTAATATATGAAAATTCTAGAGTGTCCTGGGTTTTGGAAAACACTTCCCTTCAAAATTCTAAGAGGATTTTCCTTCATTAGCCATTTCTGTACCAAGAACTCTGTCATAAGACACGTATGGCTTTAAGTTTGGTCTCTGAAGCCCTCTGTGAAATGAGAATGTTCTTGGAGGGAAATTTAGTCAGCTTCTAAAATAGTTCATAATGATCCTTGCCTCCTGATATTCATGTTTTTGTGTAGCCCTTTCCCCTTGAGAGTGGTGGACCTAGTGACTTGCTTCTAAGGAATAGAATAGGGCAACATGATGGGATGTCACTTCTGGGACTGGGTCATAAAAGACTGTGACTTCTTCTAGCTCTCACTATCTCACTCTTTGTCACTTGTGTGTCCTGATAGTAGTCAGCTGCCATGTTGTGAACTGCCCTTCAGAAAAGTCCATGTGGCAAGGAACTGAGGGAGACCTCTTGCCAAGCCCCAGTGAAAAACTGAGACTCTCATTCCACAGCCCATGGGGATATGAATCCTGACAACAATCACGTAAGTAAGCTTGGAAGTGGATCCTTCTCCAGTTGAGCTTCCAGATGAGACCTCAGCCCCAGCTTGCACCTTGATTGCAGACTGAGAGATGCTGAGACAGAGGTCCCAGCTAAGCTGATCCTGGATACCTGACCCAAAGAAACTATGAGATAGTAAGTGTTTCAAACCACTAAGTTTTGGATCATAAAGTAATATGCGCATCCTAAAGTAATATAATTATTAAGGCAAATTTCAATCTTTTCCTGACCCCTCAATTTTGTACTTTTTATTCCTTTGTTTTTAGTTGGATTAAGTATGTTATGTGTCTTAAAAAAAGAATTGCACATTTTGTTTTTCCACATTGGTATTAATTAATATAATTGTAGTTTGTTTCTGGCTAAAATTATATCTATCTCTTTGGCTCTTTGTTGGTCCCTTTTTTTCTAAAATCATATTGAATTAGACAGAACTCTTTTTGCAAGTGAAAGAAACGAAACTCAAGCTGGCTTAAGGAAAGAGGCTTTATTAACTCGTGTGTATGAAAAGTCCAAGGAGGTGGATCTTGGCTTCAGCGTGATTAGTTGCAAGGGTTTAAATATTGGCATCATGACTTAATCACTCTCTCTGTGTGTCCACTCTCCCCAATCCCTGCTTTCCATGCCTCCATCTCTGCACTCTGCTTTCTCTTGTCCTATCTTTATTCCCAGGCCAATTCTCTTCTTCCCATCAGCAAAGATGCTACCCCAAAGATAGAGAATCCAGAGAAAAGGGCAACATCTCCTTTCTCCAGAGTGTGCATTGATCCCCAGGGGTTTCTGATTGACTCTGCTGGATCATGGTTCCCTTTCCTTGAACCAATCACTGTATCCAGGTTGGAATATTCTGATTGGTCAAGTTGGACCACACATCTGCCCCTGAGGCAGAAGACTCCAAGTTACCTGGTGGACAACTCCAGAAAAAATCATATGGAATTGGGGAGGGGAAGAGTTCCCAAAATGGAAAAAAAAAAAAAATCCCAGGCAGCTAAAAAGTTCCAGAGGTCCACTAAGGAGAAGGATAATTTATTTCTTAGGACAATATGGTTATTTATTGCTATATAACAAATCACCCCAAACTTAATGGCATAAAGCAACAATAATCATTTATTATTATTATTTTGCATAGTCTTCTGGGTTGAATGGGCTCAGCCAGATTGTTCTCACTCAGGGTCATTAAAGCAGTTGCAGTCAAATGGTGGCTGAGCTGGTGTCATGTCAAAGGCAGCCTCACTCATATATTTTGTGCTTGGACTAGGAAGACTCAAACAGCTGGAATTCCATCTCTCTCTCTCTCTCTCTCTCTCCTCCCCCCTCCGTCTTTTGTCTCTCTACATGATCCCTCTAGTATGGCACTTATAGTGTAGTCAGACTTCTTACACAGTGGTTCAGGGCTCCAGAGGTCTATGTCCCAAGAGGAGAGAGAGCCAGGAGCCTTTTATGCATTTAGCCTGAGAAGTCACACAGGGTCACTCTCTTGCCTTCTTTGTTAGAACTGAGCCATATACAGGGGGAGTGAAATGAGATTCCACTCTTGATGAGGAGAGCATAAAAGAATTTGTGAACGCATTTTAAAACCATCACATGGGAATTTTAAAGATTATTTTCTTTCTCTCTGAACTAGCACATAGTTATGAATTATTCCCTGGTGAGGTCAAGATTTGACTGAGACCCAAGTGTGTTTGACAGAGGAAGGAAGGTGATAAAGTTATTAAATCTAGGGATTGAGGTTTTTAATTTCTGGACTAGAAAAAAATTAAATTTATCTTCTTAATCAGTACTCCAAATCCCAATGAAACATGCAATTTAATACTGAGAATTTATATACATGCAGATATTTGTTTGTTTGTTCATTTACTGAATTCAGCAATCCTCGTGGTGAGGGGAGAGCAGTGTATTGGCTCATTTATAAGTCATTGTATTTTTTATGCATACAAAGGATTCTGAATATGTTCATGGGCTTGTTTCCTTGTGCAAATAATCATTTTTATTGAGGAAAAATATTCTAAGCAGTAGAATTGCTTTTTGCTCTGTAAATTTATCTAATTTCTTTTCATGCCATTATTTGTAGTATATTTCCCAAGGGTTTCTAAACTTACAATTGTGCACGTGTGTGTGTAAATAAATGATTTAAAATGTTTTATTAGTAAAGCCAAGGGGAGCAGCTATCCTTTTCTGTCTGAGAAAAACTTTAACGGTTGGCTTCATCAACTCTATTTGCAACAAACTTGGATTATGACTTTGGGCAAGTCATGTCATCTTTATGTGCCTCAGTTTCTTTGTTGGGTTACACTGGACATAGAGTTTAATGTGTTCAGGAGCACATATTTAAACCCACAAACCTTAAAGCCTGAGGTGTTCAGCCTCATACATATGAAACAAAAGCCCTCCTAGGTATGTGTCTCACCAAATTCCTTCTAGATGTGCCTAAACCCCACAAACCTTGAAATGGACATGTGGAGCCTCCCAGGGATTCCCTACTGCCTCTGTGACTGCCATATGCTTTCACGTGTCTCCTGCAGATAAGACACAGGAAGAGAAGGGACAGGAGAAATGGGTTTTATGGTACCCTATTCCCCTACTGGCAAGAGATAGGAAGAAGAGGAAAAACAAGATGGATTTCATAATATCATTTGAGATTACCTGCTATGGGTGAAAGAAACAATAAAACAGAAATTTTATGACAACCTTTTGGTGCTCAGGCCAGTGTATCTCCATGGGGGAGGTAGAGGCGCGGATGGTTCAGGGGACGCAACCAAACAGGAACATATATGAGTGTGCTCGAGCAAGATAGATTTATGAATGGGGGTGGTGGGACTTGTGGAGTTTAGATCTTCCTCTGGCCATCGCTGAGCACAGTTGCCTCTCCTGAGTTGCAGTAAATGAGCTCATAAATGCAGTCAGAGCAGCAAATCAGGCTGACTCTAGAAGGGAATCTTCCTAATGTCTTTCATCTGTAAACATAAGGCCTAAACCAGGGGCACATCTGAGGTCCTGGTCAGCAGTTAGCCCTTGCTTCCAGCATCTCATTTATCTACTTCCTAGTACAACACTCGGCACCCTCAGCACACAATAAGAGCTTAATAAATATTCATTGGATGAGTTAATTTATTTAAGAAGCAAAACGTAGTGGAAAGTGTTTAGCTGTTGGATGTGGACAGACTTGAGTTTCATTCCCAGGGCTACCTCTTTTAACTATGACCTTGGAAGCGTTATGTATGGTCTCTATATCAATCATAATCCAACCAAAAAAACCAGAAATCACTGTATGTATTTAAAATTGAGGGGATATAATACAGAGAACTGGTTATACAGGTGATGAAGAGACACTGAGAAGCCAAAAGGAGTCATTGAGGCAACCCACATAGAAGCAACAGCGGAAGCTCATACCACCCCTGGGGTGAGGGACAAAGAGAGTGGGCAGATTACTAAAGCTCAGGGTCTGAGGTCAGCTGACACAAGCCCACAAGCCAAGAAGCTTTTGGTCAAGCCTTCATTTTTATAGTTTGTATCGTGAAAATAATAGGTTAATTAAAAATACATATTTTTTCAAACTACCTATGCCTCCACACTGAACCTAAATCTAATAGTCTCAGTCTATTAAGAATTATTGAATAAGACAAATTTAGTTTGTGAACAGAAACCTGGTTCATAACAGGTGCTTAATAAGTTTTTCAGCAAAATAAAATGGTAATGCAAACATCTGTGGGGGAGGTGGCAGATTAAGTTGCCATCATCTTGGGGTGAAATCATTTATAAGATCCTCTCCTGTACACTTGGGTGATAGATGGGGCTGGTATCCCCTGTGGCTCCTTATTGAGAGGCACATAGAGAGGTAAAAGCTATTTAAAAACATGACCAACACAAATCTTTGGCATAATTGAATTACAGATGTCTGGCCCAAATTCTCCATCTACCCCAAAGATATTACCTGGTGGATAATTCCTTGCTCCAAGCTAAGCTTTGATATGGGTGTCTCACTCACAACTCTCATCCCGTCTATCCCGAATGAAAGAAAATGCATCCAGTAATGCAGAGACTTGAAGTGACCGTGAATTAGCGCTTGGTCTCTCCCAGGATGGGCCTCTGAGTTGTCTTTTTTTTTTCCCCTCCCCCAGAGAATTATGCCTGTGAGAAGCAGGAACTTCAGTTTTCTCTATAGACTAGACTTTTTGATATTGGTTAAGATGACACTTCATTTGCTTAATCTCAATTGTCTAAAGGGGGTAGAGTTGGACTTAAACTGGAAGAAGGCATTTTAAAAGCCTAGATAAGATTCTTCCTGGAAACTAGAAGAGGGGTGGATTAACAGTCTGGGAATTCTTTTCTCCAGAATTACTGTCTTTCACAAAATTCCTGTTGACCCCACATACCTTCCTATGTCCATGCTCAGAGGACATTCTTTTGAATGTAAACCTGTGAGAATACAAAGGCTTCATCTAACTCTGCAATATAATGAACAGCATCTGAAGGAGAAGGCTGTTTGTTTTCTGGGAAGAAAAGAAGCCAACATTTAAAAATTATTGATAAAGTTTTTTCCTTTTGTTGGTTCTCAGCCATTGCCAAGCCAGGTTCTATCTCAGGGTCCTCGTACTTCTGTCCTGGCAGGAGCTCTCTTCCGCCAGCTTGATCCCTTGTGTCATTCAGGGATCACTGAGCTTCCTGCCCACATGTCACCTCCTCAGAGAAGCCATCCTTGACCATCCCCAACTGCTGAAGTTTCTGCTTCTCATAGAGCTGATCTTTCAGAGGGGGAATGATAAATAAGCAGATTAATGTTTAATGTTTAGTATGATGAGAAAAAAATTAAAGGTAAGAGACACAGAATAAGCTGGATGGTAGACTGGGAGAGGTCTCTATTGGCCAGTCAGCACAGGCCTCCCTCATAACCTGACTTTTGAAGGAAGGGCAGGAGCTTGCTCTGTGCATTCAAAGAAAAGCAAGGGAGCCAGAGGGCTGGATTGGGGTTACCGAGAGATGCTATCAGCAAGGTAGCCGATCGTGGTCCGGATCAGGGAAGCGTGATAAAATTTTGGATTTTACTGAGGTAGATGGAATGTTCTCATGGCCTAACTTCCTTGTGATCATTCTGTTGCTTTTTGGAAAATAGACTGTAGGAGATTAAGGAAGGAGGCAGAAAGACCAGTTAGGGGGCTCCTCCTTTGACATTTCTCTGGGTAAAGAGTTCACGTACTCTGAATTGCCTTTTGGTTTCTGAATTGTGTTCCACTGACTGCTGCTGTCTGAACTCTGGCAGCACTGGTGGTCCTGGACCCTGGGATTTTTCTGGTTTACATGTGCATTGACTGTTCCCGACGTACCAGCCACAACGCCAAGCACAAGGGTAAAAGCTTGGTAACCTATGGTTATTGATCGAACCAAAGGATGGCATAGTCCAGTATAAGGAAAAGTTGCAAGTTTTCAGATGTGCCTATTTCAGCCAATGACTTTTTAGTTCCATGAAACTCATTTAATAGAAGAATGTTTCAAGGGGTGCAGTGGGAGAACAAGCTGCTTTGTTTTTTCTTTCTTTGCTTTCCTACTTGTAAAAATGTTTGTGAGACACGCACATGGCCTGAACATCAGAAGGAAGATTACCAAGAAGGAGGAAAAATCAGATTCATCCTTTGACTCATCTGGCAAGGGCAGAGAGGTCCTGAGCTCAAAGGAGGCTCTTCTGCCTGAAATAACTCATTTTGTCGGCTCAGCTCCATGGCAGGGAGAGGTTTCAAAGCCAAGCTTGTGTCTGGGCTCTAGCTCACTTGACGGAAACTCCTGGAGTTGATTCTAGCAGGGACACGATGCCATTGGTTCAGTCTGGGGACCCCAAAGTGCCAGGGGGGAAGTGTCCATGTGGTGTGTGAATATTGTTTCCAGGCTCCCCGTGGCTGGCTGCCAGCCCAGCAGCATCCTGTTACCATGACAACGAGGGGACCATACCTCCTATGACATCCAGTGATGGCTAGAGGCAAAAGGACCCTGCAAAGACCAAATTATAAAGCTTTCCAGTGTGGTGTGTAATTCTGAAGAGCCCACTGTCTTGAGCTTGTTTGAAATAGAAAATGAATTGCAGATGAACTTGCAAGAGAGTTACTCTAGAGAAAATGCCTTTGGAGTCTTAGAACATTCCTGTTCCCCCTCCCTCCCTCTTCACTTGTTATCAACTGTTAATGAAATGACTTGTGTTCATCTTAGGTATTGCCTTGAACTGGAGTTGAAAGTGTCTGTAATTCCACCAGGACCAACACTTGGGGAGGTAAGAAGATCATTACACCAAGACCAACAACTAAATTAAATCTGTGCTGTGTTACTCTGTTTTGCTAACATGACCTGTTGCTCAGGTTAAAATTCATTACATGGAGCCTCCCAGGGTCTTAATTCTAACTTGAGCCTTAACATTCCAAGATTTAAATAACTGCCTTTTGTGGCTTATTTTGCCTCTTTTTTTTTTGGGGGGGGGGATCAGTGTTTGTGTAATGCTAAGTCAAATGTCCTTGGAATATATGATACTGGGACATTTTGTGGAGCAAGAATGATCTTTATGCTGTGAAGGAAACCGACTAGTAGCAAGACTTCGCACATTGACCTCAAAACCTCACCTCTGCCAACTCTATTACTGCCTCCGCTTCTGCTCTCCTTTCGAAAGATGGGAAATGTAGACAACACAGAACAGACAATAGATCTATCAGGGTGCCACATAAACCAGACACAGCAAGGGACATCCACTGGACCACCGCTCAGAAGAATGTGAAGAGGGACCGTCTGTGATTATGATTTACTGACTTTGGGAGTGGTACGCACTCCAATCTAGTCAATCCGATGGGTGCATAAATACTTTCGAGGAATCTCAAAGCCCTCTATTCTCCTAGCGGCATCCATTCACCTTTGATCTGACTCACTCTGTTTGAGTCCCCATTTTCATTTGGAGCCTTTTGGTAACGGATGGGATGGAGCAGGGCTGCTGCCCCTGCACAATTCCAAGGGCTCCCTGTTCTCATTTTAATCTACATCACTGGGCCTCAACCGGGGATGATTTTGCTCCCAAGAGGACATTTGACAATGTCTGGAGTCATTTTTAGTTTTTACAACTGGGAGGGGGTTGCCGGCATGTAGTGAGTGCAGGCCAAGGATGCTGAACATTCTACTATTCACAGGACAGCTCCCTCTACCCGCTGGCCGACCAAAAATCATCCTGCCCCAAATGTCTGCAATGAGAAGTGAAGAAACCTTGCTCTACATAAGAGATCTGCCCCCCGCCTTGCCCTCCAATTCTTCCCCACTCCAGTATCCTTCAACGTGGCCCTGGGAGGATTCAGGACAGAAAATAGGCACACGTTCTCTTTTACTTTCAGATTGTGTTTAATAGTCTCTGTCCCACTAGGGACTATGGTATTGTTATTGAGAGCTAATAGGGTTTGGAGTGAAATAAACTCCATTCTTTGGGTCTTCTGAGTACTGGCTGTTTGGCTTTGAACAAGTGACTTAACTGTGATGAATTCTGTTTCTTTATTTGCAAACAAGGAGAGTAATACCTGTGGTGAGGATTAAACAAGAAAATGGATTTAAAACACAGAGCACCATGTCTACCCTGTAGTAACACTGAGAAAAGGGATAGTTACACAAAGAAGCCAGGGCTAGACTTCATCAGCTGAGCCTTTTACCAGGCACCATCAGCAACCATCTGTGCTAAGCAGAATGAGTGATTGCTACATTTATTATTTTTATTGCAGGTGGTTAGGACAATATATGGCAGTTTCTGTGTCAAATAAATATCCCCTTGACCACCATCCACTCTGGGGAAAACTTGTGCTGTATGTGGGGTGTATGATCTTTGGTATGGAGGCCTAAGAAATCAAGATAGAAAATTTTCATGACTACAAACAAAAGAAACTGAGAAGAGAAGAAATGACAAACTCATAAAAAAAAAGTTAAATAATATCCTGGATTTTGTGGTGATATCATTTTGGAAAAACTGTAATTAGAAAGAAAATGCTATTTTATGGAGATGTTGCTCTAATCTTGAGCCAGTTAGCCTAATGATACTTGCCTGTACTTCCATCCCTAACCTGGCTCTCCAGAAGTGTTTCTGAGATGTCAGAATTTCCAAGCAAGTTTCCCCACATTCACGTGCGTAGGGCTTCTAATAGAATTCTGAGAGCGCCTTCCACATGGCTTTATGATGGATGTCTGTGATGGAAGGCCCCTGTGGTTTTCATTTTGGACTTGACTTAATCAAAAACAATCACGCTAACAAAAGAGGGGGGTAGGGAGTCTGCTTCTCCCAATTTTTCTATTGTGTGGCCAATTTAATGTCGGAACTTTTCAAAGGGCTTTAAAATATAAGACAGCAGGAAAAACAATTTAATATAGAAATGCCAGTATGGACTAAACCTAAGAAGAGTAAATCAAGCATGAAGAGGTACAGCGTCTTAAGGGTATAGGTTTTGCTTTTTTTTTTTTTTTTTTTAATTTTAGTGCTCAATAGCCCAGTGCCATGGAGTTCACAGTTCCATGCATGAACATAACCGCCCAGAGAAGACTTTCATCGGACACACACCAGCGAGTACAAGAGCACCTCTCACCAGAGTCTTCAGTCAGTCTGATTTCCCTGTTGGTTAAATATGATGAGAATTCAAGACACAATGCTGGCATCCCATGCCTAGATGAGAGAAGAAACTGATTACATCATGTGATATCCAAACTGATCCAAAATATTTCTTCCAGTCAGCTAGTGTACCTGAAATTCCTCTGCAAAATTTTCCTTGGTTAAATGCTAGTTAAAGTGTAGATATGGTATTTTATCTGGGAATGGCAACCCACTGGCTATCAACCTTGTCTGCACATTAGAATCACCTGGAGAGTCTTTAAACAAATATTGACCCCCAGGCAATATCCACAAGGAAAAATAATTTAATTGGCTTAAAGTAGACTGGAGCATCAGCATGGGAAACTCTCCCACATAATTTTCTAATCTGCAACCAGTGTTGAGAACTATTGCAGTAACAATTTCAGCTCTGGTCTTTGGATATTTTTTTTTATTTCAAAACATCTGTGGATCACCACATGCCTTCATCCGTCACAATGACCACTTGGACATTTATTCATGTGACAGAATCTTGGGCTGGGGTAGGGGAACAGAAAAACTTAGAGGGAAGTGAAGGAATGGCATATGTAGCTTGCACAAGCTCCACAAGCAGGGTGATGTTAAAGTGTTTAATGACCGATGTGGCATGGGCCTGGAGCTATCAAAATAGATGCTACTTGATACCAGGTCTGTCTGTTGCTATGCCCCTAACTTTGAGAATCTCAGTATGAAGACATTGGCACCTACTGATTCTCTTACACTGTGAATTCCGGCTATAGTCAGTAGTCTCCTAGCAAAATCCCAAGTCAGGGGAGAAGAGGAGGCAGTTTAGAATATCTGAGGACCAAGGGTACAGGGTGTGTGACTGGTTGTCTACTTGGGGAGGGAAGGGTTTAATAATAGAGCAGTACTGGACAGAAAGCTAATAGGTTTGATATGCAAAGACAGATGTTACCTACTTCCCAGGGTTGCCATGGTTCAGCCACGTTCTTGGGTGTTGAGATAATTTATAAACATAGAGACCTTTGTAAGAATTCTAGAGATGAACTATAAAAAACTTAGAGTAAACAAAAGGTCTTCTAATGAGAGCTAATGGTTCTCCATAAACTCCCACAGGTCACATAACATCCAAACTATAAATTGTGCAGCCTGAGACCCAAGTGAGGGGTCACCCTGACATTGTACCTCACTAAACCAGTGACCTTCTACTTGACTGTTGGTGGCCAGGGGCATTTCTCCTACAGATCCTACTATCTCTGTTCTCTGAGAGCCCAAGAATTTCCAGGGAAAAGAGCAGTGTTTTTTTCAATCATTCCTCTAAGCACAGCTTGGCTTCAATCAGCACTTTTTCCCCCTGTAACCTTCCCTCTGGCAACCCGGTCTGTTTATACAAGGCAAAAGTTGGAAATGTAAGTTGGTGTATAACTGAAAGTTCATCCTTAAAAATTGGTGTGTAATTGTCCTCTGACCTGGGAAATTTGCCCTGTTCCACATTAGTCAAAGATGTTCTTTGACGTTAGTCCACCTTTGACTAATTTCAAGTTGATCTGAAAAAGTGATAAGAATTGAAATAGATATGTTCTTGCAGATATTGAGCATGCTCAGACTTTAAGATAAGAAATCTAAAAATCAATTTATGCCATGTGCCTTCAGACACATTTCTAAGCTGCAGTGATTTATTAAAACATTTGCAGATACTCTTTCCCCCTCTTCTTCTACAAATGCTTAACTGCTCATGGACAAGATTTTCCTTGACAACAGTGATGCATTACATTGCCGAGCTGTTATTTATGTGATTTTTGAGGTCAAGAGGATATTGGATCCCACCATCACTACCACCTTCAAAGAAAAGAAGAGTTAATCTTATTTCCTAGCAGTCTATCCGTAAGTGGAAAATGTCCTGGTGGCAAAGATGGACTGTTAGTAAAGGTCATTCCAGCTCCATTGTGGAACAACCTTCATTCCTGGTTCAGAATCCGTATTTAATGTTTGTACAAATGATTAGTGACAGGTTTTCATATACAGCTTTGAGGCTGTCTTCCCGGCCTTTCTGAAACTGTAGCCATATTAATCTTTTATTTCTTTATTTTAAAAAATTTGTTGTTGCTTTAGGATCTGTGGCAGAATGGCTTCAGCTTAATGGCACTCTTCCGTTGCTGCCACGTGATCTCATTGTTCCCTGAAAAGATCCTCTTTTGCTCTGCTGGTTCAGCATTCACCCATTTCATTTGCACATGCTCCACTCCCATTTATGCAAATGGTACTCTTTACTATCTTATAGATCTTTTTTCTATTTAATACCTTTTTTCCCACTAAGCACTATGCATTTAAGATTTGCAGTGACCAATAGGATGTCAGCCACATGATGCAGTGTTCTCTTGCAAATAACTGGAAGTGAGCTGGCTGGGATTGGGGGCTCCTTCCCTCTCCCAGTCAGATGGGCTGTACCCAGCCTCATTTCCCCAAAAGCTTCTCTGGATGCTATCAGTATGAACATGCAACTCCTCTGAATAACCAGCATCCAAGCACAGGCCATTTTGCCCCTGTTTGCAAGGGCTCTTACTAGTCTTATAACAAATGGTGTGTCCCTTTCCTGGAGCTCAGCCTGTGACACACCAAGCTGCCCTCTGGCCCAAGAACACCTCTCTGTAGGACGCCGTGATAAAGAACTACTGAACGAGCATCCAACATCCTGCTGCAGCCCTTCTCCCTGGGACTTCTAGTCTACCCATTTGAGGTTTCCACAGTACGCGACAAAGCCTTGCACTCAACAAAGATCTCCCATGTGGCTGTGTGTAGCCCTTTGCTTCTAACTGCTGCATAATACTCTGTGATGTACATCTACTGCTTACCTGATCTCCTCTCCCAGTAATGGACATCCAACTTCTTGCCACCACAAACAGTGTACAAAGAACATCCCCCTGTCTTTCTATAAACCTTTGTGAAATTTCCCCTGGAGTAGAATTGCTAGGTCATAGGAAATGTATATATATATATATATAATTTGCCTGAGTAGTTCCCGATTGCTCTACTATGAAAACTTGCCTCTCTGCAAGTTTGTCTGATTGGCCTGGGGTGGACACCTGATCCAAGCTGAGTCAGTTGGAGTCCATCTGGAAATTTAGAGTCAGGAAAGGGAATCTGTCTAGTCTTTGACTTGGGGACCTGCAATCTTGAGAGATGTGGAAATGGTCTGTTTCCACCTTGCGTACCTACCTAGTGTGGCAGAGAAAGCTGTTCTACAGAGAAAAGACTGAAGTCACCTGTGATGAAATGAGGAGGGGAGAGACCACCAAGCAGAAAGATTGAGAGTTGCAGGGACTGGATGTCTTGATTTATTCTGGCTTGCTAGTGCTTGGGTCCCAAACTTATTGAACTATTTCCTAACCTTGAGTCCACAATAGATCCTTGTCCATCCCCCACCCCAAAGCAAGAGTCAGTGAATTTCTGTTACTCGTGACCAAAAGAACTTTTAACATAAAAGGCATAAATCCTCCTGAAAAAAATCAACAACAAACCCAAATTTGATCTGAATGTTTTTTGAAGTTTGCTGAAACTTGTGTCCTAGAGATTTTTGGAAAGGAAGTTTTGGTTTTGATTGAAAGCTGAATTTTATCAGTTCTTTGCTCATGAGAGATGGGATTCTTCTATCTGATACAAGTAGTAAACATCCATTCCTGAATCTCTATGAAGAGATTTTAAAAAATAAGACAATACTATACATCAGAAAAGTCTTAAAGGACCAGGACCCTATAGAAATTATATAGCAACTGTGAAATGTGAAGACAGCTGTTTCAGTGTGGACTTTCAAGTAACCTGGTGGGCATCATGTAGGTATAGCGCATATATATGATGAATTGAACTTTTCCCATTTAAATATTTTGTATCATAGTATACAAATTGCTCTTCTGCCTTTGGTCACGAGTTTTAGCATGGCCTTTTAAACTGCAGGCATTTCTTCAGTCAGTTGACTCTTTGTCCTGTTCTCTCATTAGACTGGATGGACTTGGGTAGCCACTGGTTTTCATAATGTCTTTTTGTACAGCTGATAAAAAATGTCTGGTTGAGTTTTCTTTCAGGGAAAAATGCAATGTTGGGTCAGATATATGGGAGTTGGTGGATTTGATATCATTGAGAATGGTTGCTGTCTTTTATGACCAAGAAGTGTACAGAGGTAGTGGAAAGAATCCTTGAAGCTAGGATGTAACAATATGGTTGACATAATGCCAAGATACCTTTGCTCCTTCTGGGTTGTGACAACACTAAAGGTAAAAGCTGCTGTTTCTACAGTTTTATTAAGAAAATATTTTCCCCCCATTTAAAGTTAGTTGTCAGATCGTGTTCTGCTTCATTAGGACTACCCCCTCCACCCTCCTATCTGAGAGTTGTTTCATCTTCTGGGTACTTTTTGCCCAATAATTTTATCTTTTCTTTCCTCCCATCGTATTTTTCTTGGTTCGTAGCCCATCTGTTGTGAATCTCAGATAAAATGTAGTAAAAATTCAGATTTATGGTTAGGGAAAATCAAAATCAGGTGGTTTGCAGTTAAAGAAAAACAGAGATTTTTAATGGCAAAAAGCTAGCAAAGTCACATGTAAACCTAGAATATATTAAAGTCTCTTCACATAAAATAATAAGAAAGATAAGTAAAAATGTTCTTGTGCTTTCATTTGAACATTTCTACATGGTCAATGCATACATCAGCTAGAAACAGTTAAGGGTGGGGGGAAGCAATAGCCAAGGTCCTGTGAGTTTACCAAAAAGAAGCTTATTTTTCTTCAGTTTGTAAACTCTTGCCTTTCCCATGAAGACAAAAGGCAGAATTTCAAAGCTATAATTCTTTAGCTCCCAGGAAATGCTTTTGTGTTCATCTTATTGTTACAAAGTTAAACTTTTTTCTCTTATTTGAACAAATGAATTGCTGGGGTTATGCCACATGTTGAAGCTTTTGACCTCTTTTAGTCATTTCAACTTCATGAAATGAATCAGAATAAATGGATGAGGGAATCCTAGACCCTGGCTTCCAGGTTACGAGACAGCCCCTCTTCACTGGACTTGGACTTTTATGCATATTCTTTCCTCCCTGTGAACAGAACATGCCTTCTGAAGTCAGAGGTCTTGGGGGACGGACTTTGGTGGTCACCTGTTGGCTGTCAAACCCTCCTTCCTCTCTGAGAGCTGGCTTTTTAAGTAGGTGGGATTTGGGGGAATAACTTCGTGGAACAACCTCCTCAGAGGCCTAAATTAAAAGCTGCAAGAAAAAAATTAAAAAAGAGCAAGTGTTTTGCTTGGCCAACCTAGGGTTTCAAAAATATTTTTAAATTTCAATGTGCTCTCTCTACAACTCATATTTACTCATCCTCAGCATAATCCACTCCTTCTACCTGCTTGGCCCCTGTGGGAATGTTGTAATGCCTGGCTTAGAGGATAGACAAATGGCACCCCAGACCATCCATCCATCTATCCATCAACAAAAGCTTATTTAAGTGCCTTCTGTATGCTAGGCACTGTGTTACATGTTGAAGATGAAATGGCAAGCATTAAATTATCAAAAGTCTTTGTCATTTGTGAATTTGGAGTCTGGTGCAAAAGATAGGCATTACTTCAGCAATCTTACTGAGTGAATGCATAATTAGAAACATTTAGAAATTTATTTATGCCCTGTTAAGGAATGAAACTGGCTCTAGACCAGGGGAAAGAATGTGGTCAAAGAAGACCCTTCCCAGCAGGCCAACTGAGCTGGTATCTGAAGAAGGAACGTGAAACAGGACTGTAGACTGAGGGAGCAGTGAGCACAAGGCCGTGTGACACAAGGGCTTGGCATGGCCACAGGGCAGTCAGATGGCCAGAGCAGCTGAGTGCATGGGGAATTGGTTCCAGTTGAGGTGGATAAGGTACATGCACAGTGGGCATTTTTATGAGGGCCTCATAGGCTAAGTAAGGCTT
The DNA here is from genome assembly GCA_023783475.1 of Daubentonia madagascariensis. Taxonomy (NCBI): domain Eukaryota; kingdom Metazoa; phylum Chordata; class Mammalia; order Primates; family Daubentoniidae; genus Daubentonia; species Daubentonia madagascariensis. The sequence goes on along the minus strand of JAKFHU010001953.1, from coordinate 39,319,256 downwards.
TTGCTCTTTATCCTAAGAGCCATGGGAAGTCATGGAAGGAATATCAACAGAAGGCAGTGCTGTGACATGGTAGATGTCTCACAAGGGACACTCTGGCTACTCAGGGGAAAATGGAGGGAAAGGGAGCAAGAGGGAAGCAGCGATGCAGTGAGGAGAAGGCTGTCGCTGGGAGGGAACAGTGGCTTGGACTAGTTTGGTGGCAGGGAACTAGGAGAGAGGTTGGCAGAGTCAATAGATAGAAAACACAACAGACAGTCCTAGGTTATGCTTAGATGTGAGGGTGAGGGAGAGTCAGGGCATGTGTCAAGAATGAAAGAATGATTCCTAGATTTCTGGCTATGCATAGTAGGGATGGTGGAACATGGCAGTGAGGTCAGTTATTATGGAGTGGGGGAAACCCTGCTGCACCTTGGCCATTAGTGTTTAACAGCCTCCTTCTGTTTGCCTGTGCTTCATTTCCAAGTCAGTCTACGCTGAGCTATAACTTGAGAAAGGTGATGTAGAGCAGAGATTTTGAAAGATGATTGGTAGCAAAAGGAACAATAATTTACCGAGCACTTATGTGCCAGGCGATCAGTTAAGTGTTGGGGTTCCAGTAGTAAGGAAAATTAGACCACGTTCCTGCCCTCTTGGAGTACCCAGTCTAACAAGGTAGACAGACAATAAATAATTATAGTGGCTTTATGAAAATGATTTCAGAATATTATAGGGGTACAAACGTTTAGGTTACATATATTGCCTTTGCCCCGCCCCAGTAAGAGCAAGCGTGCCCATCCCCTAGACAGTGTGCACCACACCCATTAGGAGTGAATATACCCATCTCCTCCTCCCCCCTCCCACTTGCCCAACCCTCAGTGAGTGTTACCTCCATATGTGTACATAAGTGTTGCTCGATTAGTACCAATTTAATGGTGAGTACATGTGGTGTTTTTCCATTCTTGTGATACTTCACTTAGGAGGATGGTCTCCAGCTCCATCCAGGTTAATACAAGATGTGTTAGTTCCCCATTTTTTTATGGCTGAGTAGTACTCCATGGTATACCTATACCACATTCTATTAATCCACTCATGTATTCATGGGCACTTGGGTTGTTTCCACATCTTTGCAATTGTGAATTGTGCTGCTATAAACATTCGAGTGCAGATGTCTTTATTATAGAATGTCTTTTTTTCCTTTGGGTAGATGCCCAGTAGTGGGATTGCTGGATCAAATGGTAGTTCTACTTTTAGTTCTTTGATGTATCTCTATATTATTTTCCATAAAGGTTGTACTAGTTTGCAGTCCCATCAGCAGTGTATGAGTGTTCCTATCTCTCCGCATCCACGCCAGCGTTTGTTGTTTTGGGACTTTTTGATAAAAGCCATTCTCACTGGAGTTAAGTGATATCTCATTGTGGTTTTAATTAGCATTTCCCTAATGATTAGAGATGTTGAGCATTTTTTCATATGTTTGTTGGCCATTAGTGTAACTTCTTTTGAAAAGTTTCTGTTCATGTCCTTTGTCCATTTTTTAATGTGGTTGTTTGATTTTTTCTTGTTGATTTTCCTGAGTTCAACACGGATTCTAGTTATTAGCCCTTTGTCGGATATATAGCATGCAAATATTTTCTCCCACTCTGTACGTTGTCTGTTCACGCTAGTGATAGTTTCTTTGGCTGTGCAGAAGCTTTTTAAGTTGACCAGGTCCCATTTATTTATTTTTGTTGTTGCTGTGTTTGATTTTGTTGTCTTCATAAATTCTTTGCCTAGGCCAATGTCTATAAGAGTTTTTCCAACATTTTCTTCTAGAATTCTTATGGTTTCATGCCTTAGGCTTAAGTCTGTGATCTATCATGAGTTAATTTTTGTGAGAGGTGAGAGATGCAGATCCTGTTTCAGTCTTCCACGTGTGGCTATCCAATTTTCCCAGCACCATTTATTGAATAGGGATTCTCTTCCCCAGTGTATGTTTTTGTCTGGTTTGTTGAAAATCAGATGGCTATGTGAGGATGGTTTTATGTCTGGGTTCTCAGTCCTGTTCCATTCATCTTTGTCTGTATTCTTGTGCCAGTACCGTGCTGTTTTGGTTCCTATAGCCTTGTAGTATAACTTGAAGTCTGGTAGATTGATGCCTCCCAATTTGTTCTTTTTGCTTCAGGTTGCTTTGGCTATATGGGGTCTTCTCTGGTTCCATATGAAGCACAGAATTATTTTTCCTAGATCTGTGAAAAATGCTGTTGGTGTTTTGATAGGGATTGCATTGAATCTGTAGATCACTTTGGGTAATATAGACATTTTAACAATGTTGATTCTGCCGATCCATGAGCATGCTATGGTTTTCCATCTTTTGCATCCTCTGCTGTTTCCTTCTTCAGTGTTTTGTAGTTCTCCCTGTAGAGGTCCTCAGCTCCTTATTAAATATATTCCTAGGTATTTTATTTTCTTTGTTGCTATTGTGAAAGGTATTGAGTCTTTGATTTGGTTCTCAGTTTAACTGTTGTATATGAATGCTACTGATTTGTATTCATTGATTTTGTAACCTGAGACTTTGCTGAACTTATTTATCAATTCCAGTAATCTCTTGGCAGAATCTTTGGGGTTTTCTAGATATGAGATCATATCATCTGCAAAAAGGGATAGTTTGACCTCTTCTGCTCCCATTTGGATGCCTTTGATTTCCTTCTCTTGTCAGATTGCTGTGGCTAGGACTTCCAGCACTATGTTGAAGAGAAGTGGTCATAGAGGGCAACCTTGTCTGGTACCAGTTCTAAGCGGGAATGCTTTCAATTTTTCCTCATTCAGTATGATGTTGGCTGTGGGTTTGTCATATATGGCTTTTATCATTTTGAGGTAAGTCCCGTCTATGCCTATTTTGTTAAGCGTTCTTATCATAAAAGGGTGCTGAATTTTGATGAATGCTTTTTCTGCATCTGTTGAGAGGATCATAGGGTCTTTGTTTTTACTTCTATTTATGTGGTGTATTACATTTATAGATTTGCATATGTTAAACCATCACTGTATCTCTGGGATGAAGCCCACTTGGTTGTGATGGATTATTTTTTTGATGAGCTGCTGAATTTGATTTGCTAGTATTTTACTGAGAATTTTGCATCTATATTCATAAGGGATATTGGTCTGTAATTTTCTTTTTTTGTTGGGTCCTTACCTGGCTTTGGTGGTATGGTGATGTTGGCTTCGTAAAACGTGTTGGAGAGGCTTCCTTCCTTTGCAATGTTGTGGAATAATTTCTGCAGGATAGGCACCAGTTCTTCTATGTAGGTCTAGTAGAATTCTGGTGTGAAACCATCTGGTCTGGGGCTTTTTATTTAGGAAGGTATTTTATTACTGCTTCAATTTCGGTACTTGATATTGGCCTGTTCAGGAATTCTATATCTTCCTGATTGAGCCTAGGGAGGCTGTGTGTTTCCAAGAACTTGTCCATTTCCTCCACGTTTTCAAGTTAATGTGCATAGAGATTTTTATAGTATTCAGAGATGATATTTTGCATTTCTGTGGTATCAGTCATAATTTCTCCTTTTTCATTCCTAATTGAGCTTATTAGAGTCCTTTTTTCCTGCTTCTGGTTAATCTTGCGAGAGGCATGTCAATATTGTTTATCTTTTCAAAGAACCAAGTTTTTGTTTTATTGATCTTCCGTATACTTCTTTTGTTATAAATTTCATTTAGTTCTGCTCTGATCTTGGTTATTTCTTTTCTTCTGCTGGGTTTGGGATTGGTTTGCTCATCCTTTTCCAGATCTTTGAGACAATTCATTAGATTGTTGATTTGTCATCTTTCCATCTTTTGGATTTAGGTATTTTATGGCTATGAATTTTCCTCTCAGGACTGCTTTAGCTGTATCCCACAGATTTTGATAACTTGTGTCTCCATTATCATTTAGTTCAAAGAATCTTTTGATTTCCATCTTAATTTCCTCCTTGGCCTGACTATCATTCAGCAGTAGGTTGTTTAGTTTCCATGACTTAGGTAGAGATGAATGTTCCTGTTGGAGTTGATTTCTAATTTTATTCCACTGTGGTCTGAAAAGAAGCATGGTATAATTTCTTTTTTTTAAAATTTGTTGAGACATGTTTTGTGGCCTAGGATGTGATCAATCTTAGAGAATGTCCCATGAACTGATGAGAAGAATGTATATTTGGTAGTTTTTGGGTAGAATGTTCTGTATCTTGTCTGTTAGGCCCACATGTTCTAGAGTTCTATTTAAGCCCCCATTTCTTTGTTTATTTTCTGTTTGGATGATCTGTCCAGTTCTGTCAGTGGGGTGTTGAAGTCCCCAGCTATTATGTTACTATTGTCTATTGTTTTGTTTAGATCAAGTAGGATTTACTTTATGAATCTGGGCACTCCTGTGTTAGGTGCATAAATATTTAAGATTGTTATGTCTTCTTGTTGAATTGTTCCCTTTACCTCTATGTAATGACCATCTTTGCCTTTCATTACTTTTGTCGATTTGAAGATTAGGTTATGTGATATGAGAACTGCTATGCCAGCTTTCTTTTGGTTTCCATTAGGGTGGAATATTGTTTTCCATCCCTTCACCTTGAGTCTGGATGAGTCCTTATGGGTTAGTTGTGTTTGCTGAAGACAGCAGATACTTGGCTTGTGTATATTTATCCATTGGGCCAGTCTGTGTCACTTCAGTGGGCAGTTCAAGCCATTCATGTTTATTGAGAGCACTGATAAGTGGGGTGGATTTCTGTTCATCCTGTTGAGTGGAACTTTGTTGCTTTGTTTTATCTCTTGAGCCATTGTTGTATCTGGCCTTCAATCTTTAGCTTTTGGGTAAGAGTTTATTGTGCTGATCAGTGAATAATGCAGTTCTGAGTACTTCCTGCAGGGCAGGTCTTGTCTTGATGAATTCCCTCAGTGTTTGCTTGTGTGGGAAAGACTTTATTTCCTACTCATATATGCAACTTAGTTTTGCAGGATACAAAATTCTAGGCTGGGCATTTTTCTGTTTGAGAAGACTGAGAATGGGGCCCCAATTCCTTCTGGTTTGGAGGGTCTCAGTTGAGAGGTCTGCAGTTAGTCTTATGGATTTTCCTTTGTAAGTTACTTGCTGCTTTCACCTTACGGCTCATAGGAGCACCTATTTCATATTTATTTTCACCAGTCTGATAAGTGTGTGTGATGGTATATTCCTCTTTGTGTTGAGTCTCCCAGGAGTCCTGTGAGCTTCTTGTACCTGGATATCTAGATTTCTAGCAAGGCCAGGGAAAATTTCCTCAATTGTTCCCTTGAATAAATTATCCAACCCTTGTGTGTTTTCTTCTTCACTCTCAGGGATGCCTGTGATTCTTATGTTAGGCCTCTTTACATAATCTGACATTTCTTGTAGGCTTTGCTCATTCCTCTTATTTCTCTGCTCTATCTCTGTGACTGACTTAATTGAAAGGTGTTGTCTTCAAGCTCTGAGATTCTTTCTTCTGCCTGATCTAACCTGTTCTTGAGGCTTTCCACTGTGTTTTGTAATTCCTTGAATGAATTTTTCATTTCCAGTAGTTCTGTTTGATTTTTCTTTAATAATTCAATCTCTTTAGTGAATTTTTCTTTCATTTCCTGCATTGTTTTTGTGGTTTGTGTTGGGTTTCTATTTTACCTCATATTTCATTAAGCTTTCTTATAATCCAAGTTCAAAATTCTTCATCTGTTATTTCTATATTCTGCTTTTGGTTGGTATCCATTGCTAGGGAGCTGGTGTTCCCTTTTGGGGGTGACTTTTTGCTCTGATTCTTCATATTTCCAGAGTTCTTTCTTTGGTTCCTTCTCATCGGGAATAGGTGTTGCTTCTTTACTTTTGGATTTTCTTTTGTTTAGATAATGATATGCCCAGTTTAATCTCTGAGCCAGTCCGTGGTGCTTGTGGGTGAGAATCAACCACACCCTCTATGATTGAGTCAGTAAATGCTGTAATGGGCATGCAAATTGACCTCCCTGTCAGTACTTTGTGTTTGCTGGAGGGAACAAGCTGTGAAGTTGTTTTTGGATCCTGTCACCTGCCCTAGTTCCTCTAATGCCCCAGATGGTGGGTGGGACCCTGCTTCTTCCAGGTGAGTCCTTTATTCACCACCACAGCAGAGGCGGGTGAAGGAATGAGGCTGGGTGGGGTTAGGTTGGGTAAGCCTGCCCTCCAGCTCCACAAATGCTGGCAAGGGATATGCCAGAGTTAAATGTCAGTTCCTCGCCTCTGGCTAAGCTGTCTGGGAGGGGCTGAAGTGGCCCTATTCAAGCAGAGAGTCTGCTCTCTATCCCCAGAAAACTTTGCCAGGATGACACTCCCACCAAGGGAATATGAGCAGCTCAAGGAACTGTTGGATCAAGCTGAACTCCCTATTAAAGTGAGTGGTGGTGGGGGCAGCTACTCTGATTCAGCCTGAGGCACCAGAGGCATTTGGTTGCCATGGGAACCAGTACTTATGCAAATTGAGTCTCCCAGGTTCAATAAAGTCCAATATGGTGGTTCTTTGGGGGGGAGGGGCTGATTCAGCAAACTCCAATATGGTGGTTCTCTGGGGGAGGGTGGAGGAGGCACACTTACAGATCCCTGTTCTCCTGTGCACCTCCACACCCTCCCGATGGGCACGGGCTCTCACTTGCTGCCTGACCCTGAATCCAGGACCTCTCCCCGACACCTCCCTGCCCCACCATCTGCACTGTAAGCAGGCGGACACACCAAATGCCTGTGGGTGGGAGGAACACAAACTGAGGCTGTCCTGCCAGCTCAGGGTAGAAACGCACCCCCAGTGCTAAAAGGGGGCCACTCAGAACAGAGAACTCCAGCAGCTGCTATGGTGGTGGGAAAAGGGGCCCCAGTTTTCCTGTACTGCTCTTGAGCTGTGGGGGGAGCACCGGTCTGCCCTCCTCCTCTCCCTGGCTGTGGCACCATGACCGCCCTCCTCTCCGAGCCATAGCGGTGGCTATTCTGACCAAGGCTGGCTCAGTCACTTGGTGCAAGATGCTTTGGCAGTTGCTATGGGGTGGGTGCGGCCATAGGGTTATGTGCGGCTTGAGCCAAAATTACTTCCTGGGATGCCAGGAGTGTAGAAGGTGCAGAGGATGGGGCATCCAGATGCAGGGATGCCAGCTCTCTGGTTCTTTGTGGCATTTCCCCGTGGGATGAGCACCCTGTGTCCCATTGCAGGCCTGAGGCACCTGGGTGGGGGAGGTGAAAAAATCCTTACCCTTTCCCCTGGGCTCTGGAACTCCCCTGATTTGGTTTCTCTCTTCTATCCTCCTCTCTCTCAGCTGTTCAGTTCCTGCTACTGGTGTCCTGGACTCCACTGGTGCCAGACCCTGTGGTCCACTCCTGATTAGCAATCTTCCTTCACTCCCCTTGGTCCAACTCTCTACTCCTCTACTGGGAAGGTGTAGTTGGCCATCTTGAAGTCTCCCTTCGGCTTTGTTAATTATTGTTGTTTCTGTGCTAAGTACCATGAGAGCTAATTTGCTGTAGTAGGAGAGGGCAGGGTCAAGGGAGGCACCCAGGTGTTCCCTGGGGAAGAGCAGCTTAAGTGGAGACCTCGATGACTTGTTGGCAATGAGAAGAAAAACAAAACATTCCAGGAGGAGGACATAAGCAATTTTGAAGGTCCCAAGGAACCAAAAGTATGGAGTGTTTAAAGAACTGAAAGAGATGTCCTTCTATCTGGTGAAAGTTGGGGGAGCAGCTGTAAATACAGATGAAGCTTCACTGCTCAGCTCGCCTGCCACTCACCTCTTGCTGTGTGGCACCCCCGCCCCCCCAGTTTCCTAAGTTTCATGGAAGACAATTTTTCCATGGATGGGCTTGGGGGATTGGCAGGGGGGTGGAGCTCTGCGGCCTGGTCCCTAACAGGCCATGGACCGGTACTGGTCTGCAGCCCTGGGGTTGGGGACTGTGGGTGTCAAGGAATAACTTTTGATTTCCTATTTCTGATTCAAGGCCTGATTTGTCTCTTTTATTTTCTGCACTTGACTCCTTGGTCTGGGATAATTTTATTTGATTAGCCTTTAGTTCCCATTAGTTCCTGAGCTTACCTTTTGACCAGAGTTATAGCAAATGTACCATATGGTAACCAGCTTCTTCAAGTCACCCACAGAAGTGTTTTCTCCTTTGTACTTACCTGGTTGCCTTCTCCAGAGGATATGGCTGTCATTCTTATTCTGGATCAGAAAGGAGATTAAGATGATTCACAAGAAATAAGATATCACAGTGAAATTGTCTCGCGGCACCATGTACCCTGCCTGCCTTCTGTTTTAATGTATATTTGGTATAAAGATGCACTATGATTTCTTTTTTATTATTTAAAAAAATTTTCTCCAACCTCCTTTCTAAGCGTTAGCTTCTTTGCTCGGCCTAATCAGTGTGCTCTCTTATCACGTTGTGAGTTCTTTCTGTTGGCTACAAAAAAAATAGGCCTCACAAAGAGCTCTGCCTCATTTAATAACTTGCTTGAAAGGGAGAAAAGCATCAAGGAGCATTTTAATTTTTCTCATTTTCTAGACACACTCAGCTGAACATTAATATGAGGCACCTTTTTAGAAAGGAGATCATGGATTTCTTATCTCAACAGCTTTCCTGATAATTCTAGTTGTGTGCATGTTCTGAGATTGGGAGTTTCTTCTTGGGCGGTTCTGGGGACAGCATGATTGCTTATATCTTGGAAATGAGATAATTTCTTCCTTGTACACTCTTGCTATCACAGATGTTCAAGCAATTGCTTCTCTCTGTCTGAAGACAGAAAAGCATAAATAGCTTTTAGGTTTGTTTAGAGACAGATTAGACACCCCAGCCTAGATTTTTTGAATTGGGGTGTGTGTGTGAGAGTGCGTGGGAGTGTGTGTGTTTCGAGGGGGAAGGCAGGGGAAACACGTGCCATGGATGGAGCACTGGGGCTCTGTCTGTCCCCAAAATGTCCACATAACCCTGAGCACATCATCCCTCTGCCCCAGACTTGGTTTCTTCATCTGTAAAATGAAAATAATAATAGTAATAATTGCCCTCTTGTCTTCATCAAAGTGCTGGTTTGAGGATATGAACAAATGCTTTATACATGTGAGAAGATTATTAGAATTGCCACTTCTCCCTTTATGGGTAGCCATTCATTCCTTGGTTCCTTTGTTCACTAAAGATGGGGATGTTCTGGTCTGACTTGCTGGTGGAGAGTAGATTGGAGGGGAACTCAGGTGGACGTGGGGAACAGTGCAGTGGTGGCTGCAGTTGTCCAGGAAAGAAATGAGAGCATCCTAGACAATGGTGGTGACAAAGGAGGTGGAAAGCAGTGAATTCAAGATCAGGTAGAATGGACTGATTAGAATCTTTATGGGGGTGATAAAACTTAAGCTTAAATCATTAAAGAACAAGCTGAGTTCTTGGGGACAAAAGTGTAGAAAAGTGTGCTCTGGGAAGGACTAGGTCAGCCAGGTTTGGGTAGAAACCACTTGTTTTGTTTTGTTTTTAAAGCCCAAAGTCATACATTTAGAAATGCAAAGGAAAAGAAGTCGTTTTCCACATAAAAGATCACAAGCCATCAAAGTAATGATTTTTCATTTTAAGTAACACATGGCCTTAATAATTTCTTTCTCTATTAACTTCCAATCACTTTAATTGCTTACAGTGTGGCAATAGCAACCTCATAACCCCAAAGAAACTTAAACCTCATAGCGTAGTTCAAAATGACTTTCATGTTTTCTTGAACAAAAGGCTGACTTAGGAGAGAATCACAGTGTCCATGGAATGTGTTAAGATGTAGATTCACAGTGGAGTTACTGACACTTTCACTTGGCTGGTACACATTCATTGTTAGCAGAATGTGCAATAAAACCTGCATTATAAATCTGCATAATGGTAGTAGGCCTGTTACCTGACATTTATTTTGTTTTTTTAAATATTGCTGAGTTACAAATGTGCAGCATGTGGATGTGAGTTATGCTGGTTGGGACTATCACAGCAGCAGACGGCACTCTTTGGACACTGTGATTGAATTGATTTGACTACAATAAGTATGTCTACTTTCATTATATTCTCTACTTCTAGATCTGTGAGTACACATGTTTTTATGAGAGAAGTTAGTACACTATTATTATTCCGTCTAAATAAATGAAGGACATACGTTTATGTCACTTTTCATTAGCATAATATTGTGCTTCTCTGGCTATATTTTGGGGAAGATTTTTATTTTTGAAAATTTCCTAATTATTCGTGCATTTGATGAGCGTTTGTTTTACCACATGCTGGACATTGTTCAAAGCATGGGGATTCATGGAGGACAGGCAGATAGTATTTCTATTCTTCTAAATGGGGGAGACTGACACATACTCCAAATGAAATGTGCAAATTAGTAAAATAATTGCAAGATGTAACACCATACCTGGCCTAGTATATGTGAGAGGGATTTGGATTTTAGTCTAAGTGTAATGGGGTAGCCTTGGTAAAGTTCTAGGCAAGGGAGTGTTGAGACCTGGCATAGGTTAAAGACTATAATTTTGCTACTAGATGAAGGATAGATTGGACAGAATAGAATAGCTGATAAGCACAATACAAGAGGCTCAACATCGTTAGTCATTAGAGAAAGCAAATCAAAACTATAATGAGATACCACAGTGAGATATCACAGTGAGATATCCACTAGGAAGACTATAATCAAAATGACAGATGGAGTGTTGGCAAGAATGTGGAGGAATTGCTGGTGAGAAATGTAAAATAGTGCAGCCACTTTGGAAAACAGGCAATTCCTCAAAATGTTAAACAGAGGGTTAAGCATATGACCTAGCAATCTACTCCTAGGTATATACCCAGGACAAATGAAATTATATGTTCACAGAAACACTTGTAGATGAATGGTAATAGTAGCATTACCCATAACAGCTAAAACGTGGAAATAAACCAAATGAAACATGCAAATGTTTCATTCTGTAGATATACCACATTTTATTTATCCATGTATCTCCAGTATATCTACACAATGGAATATTATTCAAGCATAAAAAGGGATGAAGTTCCCATACTCGTTACAACATGGATGAACCTTGAAATCACTATTCTAAGTAAAAGAAGCCAGTCAGAAAAGACCACATATTGTAGGCCTCCTTTTATATGAAATATCTAGAATATGCAAATTCATAGAGACAAAAGGTAGATTAGAGTTTGTCGGGCTTGGGGGGTGAGGATGAAGGATGACTGCTAATGAGCACAGGGTTCTGTTTGGGGTGGTGAAAGTGTTCTGGAAGGAGTGGTGACAGTTGCAAAACTCTGTGACTATACTAAAAACCACTGAGTCATTCACTTAAGTGGGTGAATCGGATGGTATGTGAATTGTACCTTATTAAAGATGTTAAGAAAAAAAAAAAATGATAAATGAGGGGGAGACTAGTAAGAAGGTGGGTGACACGATTGACCTCTCTCGTTGCTACCAGTCAGAACTGGCCGGGCCTCGCAACTGCTCTTGGGGAATGAATGTGCCAAATACATGAGCACTAGCAGTCAGGACTCCCTCTGCACCTCCTCCATCACTCATATACCAGCCCCACAAAACGACCTGCCATTTCTCTGGACCAGCCGGGTACTTTTATTTCTTCTTGCTTTTGCTCAGTCTCTGCTATGTTTTTCTTTTTCTTCTCTTTCTATTAGAAAAAGAAATTCACTAATTCTACAAGTTCAGTTCAAATTCCTTCTTGAAACTCTCCTTGGTTGCCTGGCCCTACTATACATCATTCTCTTTTTTTATAGGCCCCTGACATGTGGCCTGTGCCTCTGCAAGATCTCAGCCACGTAGCATTTCAAAAACCCACTTGGAATTCCCTCTTTCTCTCCCTCCCTCCTTCGTCCCCTTCCTTCCTTCTTTCTTTCTTCCTTTCACTCTTTCTCTCCAGCTCCCGTTCTCTCTCTCCCTCCACCCCTTTTTGACAGTCAGAAGGGAGTTTCTCTGCCACTTTAAAGCCCCTCCGCCTTCTCTCCTCCTATCCGATATCTATAGTTCTGTTCACAACTGGTTTCCCAACTAAGGCTAGTTGTGTAATAGATGTTCCTCTTACAGAGGTTCAGCTTATGCACATTACAATATTCCCAGCCTTCCTTCCAGAACTTAAGTTTTACTGGCAATTTTCAGCAGGATATAACAGCAAATTTTTCATAATCCATTCAACAAAAGTTTTCAATAAATATTTACTGAACGTCTAGTATGTACCAGGCACTGGTTCCTAGCAGGGAATAAAACAGGCTAAAGACTGCGACATTACATAAGATCAGAGAATGACAAGTGCACTGCAAAGACTGGGCGATGTGAGAGAGCAGGTGAGAAGCAGCTTAGGGTTGGGTGGGCAGGGAAAGTCGGTGAGGAGATGCCATTTGAACTGTGATCTAAATGACAAGGAAGAGCACAAAAGCATTCCCAGGAGAGAAAATAGCAGCTCATGTGTAGACTAGCGTCAGAAGGTGCTTGGAGCATTCAGCAATCTGAAGAATGTTCAATGTGACTATAGTTTGGTAGGCAGGGGCAAGAAAGGAATAGGTGCAGTTGAAGAGTTAGGCAGTGGCTAGATTGTCTGTGGTTTTGTGTGTTAGTGTAAGGCATTGAGATTTCTTCTGATTGCAAGGGGAAGCCACGAGAGGAAATTGACATGTGCGCTAGTCTGTAAATAGGTTGGAGTTTGGGGATTTTGCCTGTTTGTTTGTTTGTTTGTTTTTGCCTCTAAAGAAAGTAATATATCTGTCCAGAAAGTGAAAAAAAAATGGAGAAATGGTCAAGAGGAGCAATGAAGCTCTTCACTCGAGTTGAGCATCCAACTAGTAAATAGCAAAACACACCAAATATTAAGCTTCAAGTGATTAAAAGATAAAACTTAGGGGTGCTGCTGCCAGAGGTTGCACAATAAATATTGTGGGTTTCATATTTCTGCAAAATCCAATTCCAGCTTAAAGGCAAGAGGAAAGGCTTCTTTTTTTTTTTCTTTTTAGAAAGGGAGTCTCTGCCCAGGCTGGACTCCAACTCCTGGGCTCAAGGGATCCTCCCACCTTACCCTCCCCAGGCACCCCAGGGTCACTGCACCCCAGTGGATTCTTTTTTAATGAGAAAGTTTTAAAAGCCCTTTCTACTGCCACACAGATGAGAATGTGCATCTTACAATGGAACTGATAAAAGATCCTATCGGTTACAGAGACAAAGAACTGTAGCATCACATATTCCCAGCCAGAATTTGAAAGAGCATTTTGGAGGAAACAATACATTCTGATAGAAATCCATTAAATAGATCAAAATCTTTAATAATGTTTATTCTTTTTGGATATTGTAAATTCTACTCCCAGGAATTTATCTTAAGGAAAACATCATAGATCTGCACAAACATTTAGGTCCAAGGATGTTTAACATTTTAACAACATAGTAAAATTTGGAAACCTTCAAAATAGCCAGTAATAGGGGAAATGTTAAATAATTACTTCTATGCAATGTAATATTCTGCATTAAGCACAATAATGTTATAGAAGAATGTTTAATGACAAGGATTTTTTTCCATGATATATGGTTAAGTGAAAAATATGACATTCCTCCCCCCTGCTTAATTGATGATTAGGTAGAAAAAAAATTAGGTTATAAAATACCATGTATACTTTGGTAGTAATTCTGAAATTGTGTATTTAAAAAGAAAACTTTTCCAAAATGTTAACAGTGGTTATCTTTGAGAGGCTGGATAGCAGAAGTTTTAAAATTTTTTCCCTTTTAATTTTTTTCTTGAAATTTCTAAAGTGAATATAAGCAAATAATTAATAAAAGTGATCCATTAATCAAGAATTAATAAAAATGGCTGAAGATTTACCTGCTGTTTGCCAGGCACTAAGTGCTTTACCTTCTTATAAATAAATTTATTTAATGCTTACAACCATTTTTTTGAGACAGGTACTATTATCAGTTCCATTTACTATTGATAAAATGGAGGCCCAGAGATGTTAATAACATATGCAAATTACACATCTAGCAAATATTGGCACTAGGTTTAGAACCCCAGGCAGTCTGCTATCACAGTCCAGCCTTTTATAATAATTATGACGCTATACTAGCAAATGCCTAAACAGAAAATAAAAAGTCTCTCTGTTACCAGATATAGTATGAGAAACCGTTTGCTAAAATTCATTGTTTAGAGGTCATCACCAATTCCTCAGTGACAGTGGCTAGAGACTATGTGTCATTTATTACCTGCTTTATAAAATGTAGATTTCTTCTAGAATATGGATTCCATTATTTTCTATGAGCTTCTCAGATTTTGTGATTAAAGAACATGTCAGGGTATTGTCACATGTAGGTACGTGGACCTACATGAGTGGATCATACCAAACTTCATGTGTCAAGATTCTGATGTCTCCACAGTGGGAAAATTCAGGTAAGCTGATTTTACACAATTCTGTCTTAGCTAGGCTTTGTTCTGTCTGGGTTTGTAATGTACTACCCTGCCTCCACTTACTGTGACCTTACTTTGCTAGTTGGCTTGGGCTAGCCCATGCCATGTACACTTTTTATAGAGCTAGACCTTTTCTTTGAAATAAGATCACACAACAAGAGGCATGAAAAGAAGATTTTGCAGCTGGAATGAAGTTTAGAAAGAGGCTATAGTGAGAATTGCCCATAACCGTGACAGCAGCATGGACCATGTGACATATATTATTGAGCGCTTGGTAAATGCTAGGCATGGCACTAAGTGCACATAAAATATGTTATTTGCATTTACTCCTCACATTTACTCCTCACATTTACTCCCAGTCTAGGAGATGGGTATTATCATTCTCCCCACTTTATGCTAGAGGAAGCTGATATTCAGAGAGGTAAATTGTCCAAGGTCATGCGGCCAGTACTAGAGTTTCTGATCACAAAGCTATTTTTACTTCCACAATGGCAAATGGCATCTTTCACAGCCATCATATTTCAGTTCCTTCCCCAGATATAAATCCTTAAATTAGTGTTTTTATTATTATTTTACTTCTACTAGGTGATAAAAAATTACGCTTTCTTCTTTTCGTGAGCTTTCGGCATTCTTTGGAGAGAAAGAATCTTTTCCCTCCTGTTATAAAAGCTCTTCATTGAAATGTCTGTGTTCTCTCAGCTGCCCCTGGGGATTCATGATCTGGCGTTTCACTGGCAGAGAACATGATGTTTCTCTGTGAGGGACTCTAGAAATAGTCTGATCATAGTGACATGATTTCAGTAGGCACCGAGTCAGAGTGGCTGGAAGCTGCCAGAATCTGACATATTCACACCCTTCCTTATTTACCTGCCACTGCAGCTGACTCTGGGTATTCCCAGGCAACGTGGTTGGCGTCCCGGGTACTCTGGCATGTGAAATGACTGAGAGGCTCTCTTGCTTTATATCTCTCTGGCCTGTCTTCCAAGCAGCATCAGTGGCTGCCACCCCAGGAGGAGCTTGTCCTTGTTGGAGGATTGGGCTGTCTTTTGGCCTTGTGAGAAATCAGAGCCATGCTACTGGGACAGACCCTCTGTCTTTTGCCTGTGTCTTGCTGGAAATCCCTAACTGGTTGTCAGTAGTTCGGCTGTGCTCCTTCCAACTAGACATTCCCATTTGAAGGCATTGTCACTTCAGCCTGGGTCATTTTCAGCTTGTTTTTTTAACATGACACCATTGCTTCATGGGTCTTCTGTATCCATCTTCACTCTCATGTTGGTCCTGAAAAACATGCTGTCTTTCACCTGGCTGTCTATCACACACTCTAAGGGATTACAGCGTGTACAAGCTCACATTCAGCATTGCCTTTAGCCCATTCTTCAATGAATTATAATGCAGTAAAAAAACCTCCTTCCCTTAACACAAAAATTATCAATGTTCATTTTAGAAAATCAAATAGGAAAAAAAAGAAAATGAAAATTGCCTGCAATTAAAGTGGCCAGAGATTTCTAGTATGGACATGCAGGTGTCTTCTCTTTCTATTGGCACATGTATCCTATGCTTTGTAAGTCGGGGTATACATATTGTTACAGAAAGCTCGGCACTCGTCTCTGAGGCTGCAGCAGAGGAACGAGGACAAATGGTTTGAGGAGAAGGAAAGAAATTTTTAAATTTGCAGGCAAATGAGGAAAATGGCAGACTCCTGTCTTAAAGTACCAATTTTCCTAAACATAAGCAGAAATACAGAGCTTTTAAATGGAGGCCATTCAGCTTCAAGCAATTGCTGTTCAACTACAGTTGATGATTCTGACCTGTCCCATCTCCAGCTAAGACAATCTCATGACCTTTACCCAGACATCAGTGGGCCATCTCCTTTAGCGCAAAGGACACTCCCCTGTCCCTCCCAACCACTGGCCTGAGGCAGGGATGCAGGTTTTAGGCCTCCAAAAGGAGTGGGGGAAGTTTTAAAGAAACAGAAAACATTTTTGCTAGTTTTTTCAGGCCATTCCCTCTGTTGCATATTCCCCACTGTCAGTTTTACCCTTCCATATTTATGGGAGGAGGGGCGACTACTCGGTTACAATATTGCTATACAACTGTGAAAACTTATTTTAAAAATTGGCTGTAGTTTTAGTTGGTTGTCCAAGAAAAATGGACACATTTCTGTTTGAGATAATTGTTGTTTTGTTTAGGCCAACACTTATGTTTCCCCTTTATAAAAAGTTACAGTGCGTATACATTGTAGCACACAAATATTCAGTGCAGAATTAAGAAATTCTTACATATGGATACACCTATATAACCACCACCAAGATCCATATATAGAATATTCAGACCCCATCCCCAGAAGATTCGTTTGGGCTGCTTCCCAGTCAACAACCCGTAAGAGAAAACCACTATTATGACTTCTGTCACCACGGATGAATTTTGTCAGTTCTTGAGCTTTGTACAATGAAATCATACAATAGTTACTCTTTTGTGTCTGATTTCTTTTGCTCAATATTATGTCTGTGAAAGTCACCTATGTTGTTGAGCTTAACAGTAGTTTGTTCTTTTTTAAATTATTGTATAATATTCCGTGTCTGAATACACCACAGTTTATTTTGTTGATGGACATCTGGATTGTTTCCAGTTTTAGGCTCTCATGAATAGAGATGCTATTCTGAATAAGGCTGAGGCTTTTGTTGTGATTGAATCTTCTCTCAACTTCTCCCTCTGCCCTTCCCTCCCTGCTACCACTGTCGGTCTTGAAGGACTCCCTAATAATCTTCTCTCATGCTAATAATCTCCATCTTGAAGTCTGCTTCCTGGACCTGACCTGCAACCACAGCCTTGATGGATTTATGATATTGAATTGGCTGCGCTCTTTTGTTTTGCTCTAAGACTTGGAAACACCGAACCTTACAAGTGAAGTTTTCATAAGGCCCTGATCACAAAAGGGATAGAAACCGGCATGCCAGGTGCATTGTCAGATTGAATGTCATGGTCATTCATTCTAAAACATGAATGAACATTCTGTAAGTTTTTAGGCAAAAACTTCATGTAAAATGAGAAAATTGGTGGGTTAGGAGGTATAATCTGGCTTTGTACGTACAAAATGAATTGGAAAAGAAACCTTTTCTAGACAATTACAATTGTTCTGATATAAGGAAACAATAAGAAGGAAGGGAGGGACGTGAGAGCCTTTGTGGAGGGAGGAGGTGCAGGTGGAGGGCAGTGTGGCTGTGGGCAGGACTGTCAGTGCAGAAAATGGAGACTTTAATGCTGACACCAAGGCTCTGAATCTGGATGGTGGGCATTACATTTCTCATACCATTCACTTGGGCTCTGCGGAAGAAGAAGAGACTGTAAAGGAGCATGCTTTTTGAAAAATGTAGATATCAGGAGGGAATATTGGTGTGGGGTAAGAAGATACAGAGTTCAGTTTGACAGCTGATGAAATGATAAAAAGGTCTATCAAGGAATAGGAGATATGGGCCTTTTGCATAAGGAAGAGATTAACAAAAGAAATAAAGATAGGGAAAGGGGTCATATCCTGTATTAGTTATCTATTGCTGCACAACAAATTACTCCAAAATGTATGTAGCCGCTTAACATGACTACATATTTATTATTTCACAGATTCTGTGGGTCAGGGATCAGGTACCACTTAGCTGGGTCCTCGAGCTTCGGGTCTCTCACAGGGCTGTGGGCATCTCAAGGCTTGCCTGGGAGGCGTTCGCTTCCAAGCTCATGCATATGTTTGCTGACAGCCTTCCAATCCTATTGGGTTGTTGGAGTGAGTTTTGGTTCCTCCTGAGCTGTGGACCACTTTTGGTTCCTTGCCACTGGGCAGCTTACAACATGGCAGCAAGCAAGCGAGAGGGTAAGAGAGCACCAGCAACACAGAGAGAAATCTAGTGAGATGGAAGTCAGACTCTTTGTAACATCATCATGGCAATGACATGCCATCACCTGGGTTATATTCTGTTTGTTAGAAGTGAGTCACTAGGTCCTGGATGCCCTTAAAGAAAGGGGCTTCCACAGAGGCCTGAGTACCAGGAGGCAGGGATCATTGGCAGCCCTGTCAGAGCTGCTGATCACATCTACATAAAGTAATATTCAAGGACATGGTACTGATACACTACAGAAAAACTCGAAGCATTTTTTTTTTTTGCTACCTACAACTTTGCCACTAGAAACTTCCATAAAACTATTAGAAATGTTTTCCTCTGATAGAAGACCATGTGTCAGTGGAGGTGTTTTTGGCATTTACTAATGCATTCAGTAACTGTATTCGAAAAGTGAACTGTGCAATACTGTATAATTTCAAACATTTCTCTAGAAAAAATGTATTACCTTTAATTAGACTGATTTAAAGCTGTTAAGATTCTTGTCAGAAATAATTTTTAAGTGGATGTGTCAAGATAAAAACAGCAGTTGTCAAGTAAAGAAAATGGTAATTGGTGCATGTGCTGTCTGGCTTATGAGCAATTGGGCCTTTACATACTAGCTGAACATTTGTGCTCACAATTTCTTTTATAGAAGCCATTCTGTCAGTTAAGGATTCAAACTGTTGGAATGCTATTGTTTGTGGTAAATATTTGTCCTATGACTAGGGAATTAAATTTGGTTCCTACCCTGTAATATAGACAAAAGCATCACTAAGAAGAGAAAGCATTTAAGCAATTCACTTCACCAATTAGTCGAACACATAACATGAGCAAAGCATTCTGGGTGATTACAGAGTGGAATGATGACAACAATAATGAAGACCACTCTTTGATGAAAGCAAACCAGGCGACTTTAAGCATTTGAAAAAGCTTGAATTCTATTTGCAATCTTTTTAGGCTATTAATTTCTTTAGTATGCTTTTGTTATTGGGCCATGAAAAGGTGGGCTTTTGCTCAACCTCTGTGGCAGGGTTTCTCAGTAGCGGCACTACTGACGTTTTGGGTCACATAATTCTTTGTTGTGGGCGAGCTGTCCTATGCATTGTAAGATGTTTAGTAGCATTTCTGGCTTCAACCCACGAGATGCCAGTAGCTCTGCTCCCTGCCCCCTCCACCCCAGTTTTGACAACTAAATATGGTTCTAGAAATATGTTTCTAGACATTGCCAGATATACTCGGGGTAGAGGGAGGGAGGAAATATCACCAAGTTATGGGACTCAACATAGCTTTTGAATTAGGGGATCTTAAATTAACAAGATGTAATGTCACCTTATTTTTATACATTGAGTTTATAAACACATTGTCTTTTCTCTTGATCCCCAAAAGCAAAATTCCATATGTTGTATAAGATCATTCATTCTCCTGTTCATTGAATTAATAGACATTTGTTGAGTGCTTACTATATGCAAAAGACTTTACCTGGGTATTGGGGAGATACAGAGAAGAATAAAGACTTTTTGTCCTCAAGGAGCTTGAGATGTCAGAGGGGGTGGGGTGGGGATTTAAGTCATTTACACATACAACAATGACACAAGTAGGAAGCACTAAATTTGACAGAAGAAAGAGCTAAAATTTTATGAGACATTGAAAAGAACTTCTGTTTTTCCCTTGCAGATAAATGGTGGGTTAAAATCTCATCCCTGAGCTGGGATTCTGGTAGCTGAATTTAATTTAGGATGAGGTTGACCTACAATTTGGGCTTATGAGAGTAGATTTGGAGTTGGAAGTGGATTTCTAAAACAAAACATCAAATATAATGGGGCTAGTTTTGGTAGGAAAACTGGCTCATGGCCCCATGGTGCAATGGGAGCTAGAAAAGCACCACACTGGGAGGGGAAAGCCTTCCAATGGAATCACAATTATTCTTTCCTTATGTGTGGTGCCCAGTAACTCAGCAGTGGTGTATGGGGAGAAATTCCAAGCCAAACAAAGGCAGTGGAAGACTAGGTATCCAAGGGTCCTCCCTCCAAGTCTGGTGAATATGGATGATAGAGAGTCCAAGTCCAGCCTCTGTAGTTTGAGCAGGGTTGTTCATGCAACATGTGGTCAAGTGTTGTCTTGCAAGAGGATTGGCCTATTTCTATTGACCAATGTCAGCTGCTTAATTGCAAGCGTCCTCATCATTTCATCCAATTGGTTGCAGTAGACATCCACTGTAATCGATCAATCAGGTTTCATGAAGCTGTAGTGGATAATACCCGCACTGGACCACCAAACAGACACCATTAGCTTTTTTTTGATGATTATTTGGTTTTGGACTGTGTTTTGGCACTTCATCTCTCTCCAACCATTGTGCCAAATGCTTGCAATTGTTGAAAAGAATCCATTTTTCATCACATATAACAATATGGTGTAGAAATGGTTTGCCTTTATGTCATGACAGCAAAGAAAGGCAAGCTTCGAGACGATTTTTCTTCTGATGCTCATTTAATTCACATGGAATCCATCTATCCAGCTTCTTTACCATGCCAATTTGTTTCAAATGGTCCAATATTGTTGGAATAGTAACATCAAACCTTGCTGCTAATTCATGTGTACGTTGAGATGGATTCGCTTCGACTACAGCTTTCAGCTCATCATTATCCACCTTGGTCTCAGGTCACCTACGTGGCTTATTTTCAAGATTAAAATCACCAGAATGGAACTTCTCAAGCCATTGATGTACTGTGTGTTCATTAGCCACATCCTTCCCAGACACTTCATTGATATTTTGAGCTGTCTGTGTTGCATTGGTTCCACGACGGAACTCATATTTGAAAATAACACGAATTTTTGACTTATCCATGGTTTCATAAAAATTGCTGTAAAAATTTTTTTGAAAGACAATCACAAGCCAAAACATGAGTTTGAAAGACTGAGGAGACCTTCACAATAAACATAAAACAAGAAGTGTCAAAGTGAAATGTCAGAGATATCAACTGCCAAATTTAGCACTTAAGGAAATTGGACATTTCATGCTTAACCTAATACCTACCACATACCAGCCGCATGCCCAACATCTCCTTCATTAGAGTGTTGATGTTTGAGCAAGCCTTCTGAAAAGACAAAAATTCTCCCAGAGATGGCATTATCATCCACAAATCTCTTGGTGGTACATTCCTCAAAGTACATTCCAAAGACTTCTTATGGGTGTTAACTTGAAGAGTTTAATTAACAAGTTAGTTTTTGAAACATGAGGTAAAACAGGAGAAAGATATCCCTTTACTGCAGAACTTGTCAGAGTCTTTCAGGTACATCATACATGTCAAATAGAGGGATGTAATATGAAGACAATCTCAGATTTATTTGACTAACAAAACCACTTTATTGTGTAGCATCTAATGAGAACATGGTCCGTGCTTTGGATAACTCTGCCTCATCATGGATGAGTTTGTGAAATGAGTGGCTGTTGCCAACTGTCTGGACTTTAAGTGAATAGGGACATAGCGGGAAAAACACATCAGTATGTGAGTATTCACAGACCCTTCCTTCCCTCACTGCTAAGGAAAAACAGAACTTCTGCTCCACCAGGTAGATTTCTGGTGTGATCACCAACTTCATGTTTTTTATTATACATCACTGTAAATGGTGAGGTCTGGAGATGCTAGCTCATTACTCTAAAAATGTCAAAGAGTAAATGGTAGGAGACTAAGAATAGAAATGTTACAGGGGAACTGAAAAGTGGAGCAATTGTTGGTGTTTGAACAGGGCAGATGACTGACCTTGAAAGTGGCCTTCATGCACCTTGGAGTTTGAGAAAGAGGGAAGAGTGGATAATTGGGTACTATGAGAGTAATTCTTAAGTTGGTGTTTTTTCTTATCAAACCATAGTAAACATTGAAAGTGTTTTTTATTTACTTATGGTTGCTAGGATGAATTTTTTTAAACATGAAAATGAGATGAAGTGAGACTTTAGGGTGGAATCCAAAAAGCCTGTTTGTAAGAGTTAGTATAGAAAATATTTAACGGGAAGCACAGATCATGGGTTAAAGTGAAAGAGGGTCAGAGAATGTGAGTATCCTGGAAATAAAGACAGAATGGGATGATACGGTGAATAGCTGTTTCTTTTGTCTTTTTTATCTACCTACTCAAAATAACAAACACCACGTTTCTAGGAACTGCTCTTCCGCTCCGCGTCGTTCTGAGGACACAGCCCTGCCGCCTCGGGAACAGGCACACAAAGTAGGCCTGGCCAACCATAGTACCGGTTTCCGTGGCCACAGGGATGAGCACATGACCCAATTCAGGCCAATCAGAGTCCTTCCTTGCAATTTTATGGAGAGACACACTGGAGTAGAGAAGCTCTGGTATTACTAAGCAGGAATGGTGAAAGCCTGGAGTTGTCTGCATGCATGCTTCTTTTACCATTCCATCCCTCAACCTGGCCACAAGGAAGAAGCCAATCTATGGAAAAGGAGGAGGACCACAGGTAGAACTGAGCTGGGAGATGGTAAAATGTAATTGCATTGTCTCAGTTACTGGACTTCCTAAGGCCAGCTTACCCTGGGACTTCCCTGTTATTTGTAACCAAAGGAATCCTGATGAATCAATGTTCTGCCTTGAGGACAGAAAGGTATAGATGCCTGCGATCAGGGAGAAAGGTTGTGCAGATGGAGTGAGAAGGCATTGCTGTCAACGTTCCAAAGAGCTCTGTTCACTGAACGCAGGACCTGATGGTATGAGGAGGGAGTTGGAATCATAAAGGGAGTGAGACCTGAGAAATTAATGTCTCCTCTTTGCCCTGAACTGGCTGCTTTCCTAAGGTGGTGAGGCAAGAAGAGCTGGGTTCCTTGGATGGTAATTTGATTTTGAATTACTAGAATTTGTGCTCTAAAGATTGATCTTTTTTCCCCCTCGTGTCACTGTAGTTGCTATTGCTACATTTGGGTAAAAAAAAAAAATACAGGTCCACAGTTTTTATCAGTTGTTTCTTTCAAGTATTTCTTTATGGTTAGACAAGGCTGTATGTGCAAAGAAAATGTGATGCTTCTTTATGATCATCTGGCGTGGCATGCAGACTTGTGACACCAGCATGATGAAATAGTGCCAGAGTCTACCCTCATCAGGCTGAGAATTACTCACACCAGCAATGCAGGGAAGCGTGCTTTGCTGCATTGCCATCTATAGTTTCTCCTCAGATACACTCCCCATATATTTCCTTCAGAAATTCAGTTCATGCTGCACAAATTAATGTCTCACTTTGTGTCTTTGTGAAAGACAGTAACTTAGTAGATGATACGCTTTGAAGTAGGAAGCATTTGAGATCTTGAAAGAAAAGACGGAGACCATATTGATTTTTCACTGTGAACTTGAAGCACAAATAAGAGCACTACATCAGGGTTTTTTTTTTCTTGTTATTTATTTTTTTCTCTATCCTTCTGTTAAAAAGAAAGTCCTTGTGCAGCTGTCCTGGGTCTTAGATTACCACCACCTCCCTCTTCTATTTCCTATATTCCTTCAGTGTTGATGTGGTATAGACTCAGCTAGATTAGAAAGCCATTTCTAAAGGTAACTGAACTGAGAAATTAATTTACTCTTTGGTGTGTGTGCATGGGCATAAGGTGTGGGCATGGCTTAGTGGACAGAAATGTGGCAGTTGACTTGTGGTCCTGGTCAGTAAACTCCCCGTAACTTGGCAGCAAGGCCAGGGAACCTCTAACCATAATCCAGAACTTTTTCTCCATAAATAAAAGGGCATTGGGATGTATGTCTTTTGGGAACTTGATAAATGTTAGTTGATTTTTAAATAGTTAATTTTACTATGCACTGGTTGAAGAAACGCGGGACACATAGACAAGTGAATGGAAGTCATGTGGCAGAAGTGATGAGGAGGAGGACTAGTATTTATTGAATGTTTACTATGTTTAAGGCTCTATTGGAAGCACTCTACATATGTTCTCATTTATTTGCTACAACAACTTCATGAGGCTACCCATCTCTCAGGTGAGGAAGCTGAGGCTTTGAGAGAGAGCTCACACAGCTGGTGTATAATGGAACGGAACGTGGGCCCAGATCTCTAAGACTCCTGAGTCCAAGTTATAAAGGAGCTGATTGGGACCGAACTAGGGAATAATAATTTGATGTGTCCTGCACAGGAATGGCTGTTACGCCAGGCTGTTCCTGAGGATGCTCAAGCCTAGGGTGGAGGGTATTGTCAGGGTGTTGTGAAGGGAATTCTCATACACTGGGTGGAGAACAGGATGCGGACTCAGAGGGGAAAGGCAAAGTGGGGGAGTGACCTGAGACAAGATTGGACAGGTAAACCAGGGTCACAGGTTCTTATAGAGATTTGGTGTCTTAATCCTAAATGCCTTGGGAGGCATTTGAAAGGCTTAAAGCAGAGGGGGACTTGCATTTTTGTAAGATTACACTGGCTTCACTGTTGAAAATGGATCCAAATGGGTTGGCTGGGGGACAGCAGGACTTTTAAGGAGGTCATTCCATTGATAGCATTGACATGGGAGAGCTAAGGATGGCTTGAACTAAGCTACTTGATTAAAATAAATCAACCCATTTAGGTACTGTCATCCCCAAATGTTTTGTCTTCCAAACTCCCATCCAGCCCTCCTGCCTTTTTATTCTCTCCACTGCTCACCACGTGCAGTTGGTCCAGAAAACTTGGGGCAGTTTCTGAAGAAGCCACTCATCAAATATTGGTGGGCAGGGAGGATTTTGCAAATAAGTGACTTAACCCTGTTCCTGGAAGCATAGATGTGTTCAGGTGAAAGGACAGTTACCTCTTTAATGAAGATGGAGGAAGGCAGATCTGCAGGCTGGGCTTGCTGTGCACAAGAAGTGGGAGGACTGAAGTCACCATCTGTCCCCAAGTCAGGCATCTCAGCAAAGTAGAAAAAGCTGTGAACTCTGAGAATCAGGAGACTCTTCTTTTTATACTATGGGACCTTGGCCATGTCATTTCATCCCCTCGGGTGCTTTGTCTGGAAAGTGGGGATAATAATTCCTGCCCTGTGTTTCTTGTAGGATTACTCGGAGGATCCAATAAAATGGCATATGTGGAAGTGCTTAAAAAGCCACAAATTGTTCTATACATGTTAATTGTCATGTCCAGTCATCGAGGGAAGAGATAGTTTATAGGTGTAAAGGGCAACTTTACTGGGAAAGCATGCTCATGTTTTAAAATCTTGGTTTTCTTAGGGATCTGAGTATCATTTCTAGGATCTGATTGTACTTTCCATGATAAACAGCTACTTATCTTATCATACATTTCTGTTTTGGGGAAGCAGTGTTGTCCAGTGTTAAGAACATGAACTTTGGAGTCATAGATATAGATTTAGTTCTATGCTCCGCAATTTGATAGCTGTATCACCTTGGTGAAATTATTTGACTTTTCCAAATCTCAGTTTTCTCCTCTGCAAAATAGGTCTATTAGTAGAATGAACCTTATATGCCTGTTATGAGGATTAAATGAAATATTACACGTGAAGTTCTTAACACAGTGGCTAATCCATGCAAAGAGTTCATTACATGGCAGCTATTATTATTTCTATGTACTTTTTAGCCACATCTTCTCATTTAATCATTCTTAATATTATAAGTAGGGAGGTCTGATTATTATCCATCTTACTTCGTTTATCTACTTAGGTAGGTTTTACATGGACTACACAAAAGGTCTTCTCTCTCTTCATTCCAAAACTCCTTGGGAAATTCTCCAGGAGAAGGAATCCACCTGTAGAGGGGTGGAGATGGCTTGTTGTCGGAAGGGATAAGGATGAGAGCAAATGACATTAGGCCAGTTCAAATTCTTGACGTCCTGAGGCCCACGGAGTGTCCATCACTACAGAGAAGTTCAAACAGGTCCTTGCATCATCAGTGGTGTTCCCTCATTGCAGACCCCTGGGAGAGCACGTTGGCGCTGTGTTCCCGACCTGATGCTGACGCACAGCCTTGAGAGGTTCCAATCAGTTACGGGAGGCAATGGGCGCCGGGCCGAGCTGGGACTTGTGACGTCACTGAGGAATCTCAGCCCTTGGACGGCTGACAGTGTCTGCCTCTGCCAGCTACGCACTGCAAGTCAGAAGGGAATTTGGCCTCCAGAAAGCACACTTTCGCTCCAGCCTGGAGTCTGTCAAAATCAGTGCAAGACTCTTAGCAGCTATACATTTATTCTGCCAATTGTTGCCAACACTGAAGAGAGCGAGGAAGCATTAAAGGGCTGTCTCCTTGTCCTGAGTAGCAGGCGCTGATCCTCTCTAAGCAGACGGGCTAATAATTATTCCCATGAACAAGGAGCAAATGCACAGCTCTGCCTTCGAGCGTCTGACCTAGGGGTTCTCTGTTGTTTGCCAAAGCTGAGGATGCGGATAGAACAAAAACTGTAGGGGGAGCTATTTTGTTTTGAATGCAAAGTGTAATCTGCCTTTTAGAGTAAGCAAGGTATTAAAATTCTGAGAGCTTTTTTCAGAGAAAAATTTTACTTTGGGGGGCACTATGAAAATGCTGTAGAATGGAGCCCTGTTCATCATATAAGAAACTTCACATAATGTACATCAATGTGAATCTGAATTAGGAAATGAGGCACATGTTCCCCCAGTTATATCAAGTGGTATTTGGGCATGTTGGGAGTAAGGAAAAAAGCATAGGCTTTGAAGCCAAATGGACCTGGGTTTGGATCCCAGCTTAGCTACTTACTAGCTAAGTGGTCTTGAGCAAATTGCTTCATAACCTGTAAAATGGAAATAGGAATAACTCCCCACCCTGCACCCCAGGCTTCATATTTGGATTTAATTTGACAATGCATTTAAAGCTTGACCAGTAGTAAGTGCTCAGAAAATAGTGTTTCCACCCCTTTATTTCTCTAAACTGTAAGATCTCATACCCATTCATACCTAACTATGGATTTTGCCTCTCTGATTGGCTTCCTGCTTTTTACATGGACGATGTGATTAGGTTCACAAAACAGGGCTCATACTCAAAATGAGTTCTTCTGTGAAGCTGGGCATCCTCCATTGCTATCTTTGACAGGATGGTTTGAAGAGGGAGTCTCTGCAGGACAGTGTTAGATGCTGTTGGGCAATGTGTTTGTGCCAACCACAGGTCAGAGAAAATAATGACAGAAGGGCACTTGCTCCTGTGGAGAGGCCTGGGCAGTGACTTGAAAATGATTCTGGAACAAAAGCATATTTCCTGGCATACCATGGATCTATAGCAGTGGCAGCTCAGGGACCACTCTGTTCTTTACCCAGACATAATATTCTGCTCAGGTTAAGCCTCCGTCAGAACCCAGAGGCCATAAGGTACAGCAAGCCAATTTCTCAGCTTCCAGCAAAACAAAGATTGCTTTGAAATCCATTTTATAAATCACAAATGGGGCTTACTACCAGGCCAAGGAAGCTGTTAGTAGTTAACCATTAAATGGAAACAAGGTAAGAAAAGAAATACAGATCCACGGAAGACCAGCAACATATCACAAGGGAAACTATTTTGTGTATTCTTCCTCTTTCTGCTGTGCTGGGCCAGGGAATCTTAATGAGGAACTATATCCTCTCAGGATATTACCTCAGAGAACTTAATCAGAAGCCTTACTAAGAGGTTTCTGTCTTAAAATTTTTTTCCAACCACATTTATACAAGAGAATGCCATATTTGACAGCATGCGGATACTTTCCTCATTTAACAAAGGCATCTTAATTTTCCATGATAGTAACATTTAAGTTACCTCAAGTTCAGTCTTAAAATAATTGTTATACTTAAGGCATAATCTTAGAATAAAGCTGGAAGGAAACATGGAGACAACTTTTCCAATTCTCTTATTTTATAGGTAACAATCTGGGGGCTCAGGTTTAGTGCCTTGTTAAGGCAACACTATAACTAGGCCCAGAGCTGGGTTGAAAACTCAGATTTGTATTTCCACACGGATGCTCTTTGACTCTGTCATGCCATCATTTAGCGACAGCTGGGAAGTAGAAAACTTAGAGTGTTAACATGGGTTTAAGAGTAAGAGAATACCACCAAATAGGCTCACTGTAAAAAATCATGACCCACAGAATGTTATGGAGGAGGGACCCCCAAAATCATGACAGTTACATTTTACAGTCAAAGAAAATGTGGCAAAGAGAAGTTGAGTGACTTGCCCAAGGCAATGTAGCTCATAATTGATGGAGCCAAGATTTGAACTCATTGTATCTAGTATGTCTGGTACAAGTTAGAAGTTAAGCTGGAGTTGCCCAAGAGTTTAACTGGACTTATTGGTGTTTAGGGTATTCCAAGTGGTTTACTAATCCCACTTCATCGGTCTGTGATGAAGCTTGTACTTTGAGAGCACATGGTTGAGGCTGGAATTTGGAATTCTGCCCAGCCTGAATGGAGAGATTTGTCCATGTTGTCCCCATTCCTACACCACATGGGAAAGCAGGTTGGCATAATGGAAGAGCCTAACAGGCTTTGAAATGTGTGTGTGTGTGTGTTGTGGTGGGGACTATGTTATGCTTGAGAGGACTGTGGTTTCTTCTTCTGTCCCTCTGCTTTCTTAGAGACTCTGCCTTACTGTCCTGAAGAGGTAGCCTTCATGGCTCCTCTGATTGGACTAGGGGTAGAGGGCCAAAGGTGGCCCCTATCAGAATCTCTGTGATTTTTGAAATTAAGATGTAGTGTTTGAATTAGTTACCCTTGGAGAGATGAGTTGGAAAGTCATATAGACTTGTGATCTGAAGTCACCATCTCAGGGATGCCATCACCAGCCATGTATTTTAATCAGAAAGCAACTGTGTCGAGAGGAACAGGAATGAATGAATGAATGGGTTCAGTCAAAGCCAATGAGGTGCAGTGAAAATTTTGCAAACGCTTTCTCTTTTCCTAGTTATAAGGGCTACTTGAGCCTTGGTTCTTCAGGTGTTACCGTAAGACTTGATTTTTCAGATCCTGACCATAAAGCCAAAGGAGTAGAAGACAGAGTGGAGACAGGGAGTGAAAATGGGTCCTGGTGACATCATTTGGATCCTGAATCTATCTGTACCCTATACCAACCTCTACCCTGAATGTTTCTGATACAGGGGCAAATAGCTTCTCTCTTTCTCCCTCCCTCCCTGTCTGTCTCTCTCCCTCTCTTTAAACTGAAGTCAGTACAAGTTAAGTTTTCAGCCCCATACAGAGAAAAAGTTCTCACATTTTCTCACACTGAACCTCATACTGTCAATAAGTTGCTTTGTTTTGCAGGATGGCCAGCCAAGCTTCAAGAAAAAGAAAAAGAAGTGCTGGGTTGGCTGCTTTTTGATTGTAGTTGTTTTATTTATTTTTTGTTTTGTTGTTTTTGTAAAGAACATGTAAGAAACTCTCCAACTGAATTGCACATGGTTGCATGGTGCCTGGATCCTGATACTTCTGAAGCAAAAAAATTTTTTCTATTCTCTGGGTGGTTCCTGGATACTGTGGTTCCAAAAGAATAAGATATGGGAAGAGATGGCCAGAGTAAAATTAAACAAAACAAAACAAAACAACAACCAAAAAAACCAAAGTCTAGCAACCTGAAGGGGGTAGAAATGATGAAATCAAAAAACAAAAACCAGTGAAAGTGAAATGTAAAATACCCAAGTTTGAGGTTGATTTCATTTTCCAAAAGGTCCTAGCAAGTTGAGAAAGAGGGCAAAAGCGCAAGAAGGCTTACTTGGGAAGGCATCCATCAATTCAAAGCAGTACCCGTGGAAACAGAGCTTCCCTCTTTCAAAGTAGAGTCTCTGATAAAGGGCTTATAACCAGAATCTATACAGAACTTAGGAAAATCAACAAGAAAAAATCAAACAACCCTATTAAAAAATGGGCAAAGGACATGAACAAAAACTTTTCCAAAGAAGACAGAATGATGGCCAGCAAACATATAAAAAAGTGCTCAACTTCTCTAATCATCAGGGAAATGCAAATCAAAACCACAATGAGATATCACTTAACTCCAGTGAGATTGGCTCATATCAAAAAATCCCCAAATAACAAATGTTGGCGGGGATGTGGACAGGTAGGAACACTCATACACTGCTGGTGGGACTGCAAATTAGTACAACCTCTATGGAAAAGAATATGGAGATACCTCAAAGAATTAAAAGTAGAATTACCATTTGACCCAGCAATCCCACTACTGGGTATTTATCCAAAAGAAAAAAGACATTTTATAATAAAGACATCTGCTCTCGAATGTTCATAGCAGCACAATTCACAATTGCAAAGTTGTGGAAACAACCCAGGTGCCCATCAATACACGAGTGGATCAATAAAATGTGGTATATGTATACCATGGAGTATTACTCAGCAATAAGGAACAATAGTGAATTAACACAGCTGGTATTATCCTGGTCGGAGCTAGAACCCATTCTTCGAAGCGAAGTGTCACAGGATTGGAAAAACAAGCACCACTGGTACTCACCATCAAACTGGTACTAACTGATGAACACTTACATCACACAGGGCAATAACATTCATCAGAGGGCGGGCGGGCGGGCGGGAGGGGGGTGGAAGGGATGGGAAAAACTCTCACTGAATGGATGTGGGGAGCACAGTTTGGGAGATGACCACGATTGTGGCTCTGACACGGGCAGAACAGGGGCAATGTGTATGGCCAAAATGTTGTACCCCCATGATATTCTGAAATTAAAAAAATAAATTAAAAAAAAAAAAAAAAAAAAACAAAGTAGAGTCCTGGCATTGAAACTCATCGGCTATCACCAGCCTCAACTGAGCTCCTTTGTTCATCCCTAAACGAATCGCTACGGCTCCAGGAATGGGATGCTGTAATTGGTCAGACTTGGGTCGCCTGTCCACCTATGGAGCTGTGGAGATGGCGAATGCCACCCTCCTGAGATTACAGAAGGGGTGGTTCCACACGGCAAGTCAGGATGTGAAAGATGAGTGAATGCAAGTCAGGCAGGTAAAACCAGAAAATACCCAGACTAGAGTTCTCTCTACAGCAGGCACTACGTAGAATCCAAACTCTAAAGACATATTTCTAAGTGAAACATTTTTGCCCAAGACAAGCATTTCTGTGAGATTGATAGAAAATATGCCTGTTTCTCTATGTTGAAAATTTTATACTAACAGGAATAGTTCTGAAACACTGTAAATCTTAGAAACCTATAGAATACTTTGGTTTGTGAGTATAATACTGAGAAAGTAAGAACTGGATATTATGAAATCGTGAACACTTCAGTTTTAGTTTTTTGTTATATGGCTTTATTATAGACTCAGGATTTCTTTAAGTGTGTGCATTAATATAAATAATTTCAGAGCCATACAACTGTAATTTTTGTGAAACGATCAGCCCTGTGCTCTTTGAATATGCCACATTCTAGAACTTTCTCAATGATGCTGCTATAAAGAAAGAGCATACTGGTTGGGGTGGCCCTACTATTTAATAAAATGGCTCTTGGAATCATTTTGCCACCGTGCAAGAGGTTTCCTTAAACAAACAAAAGTATATATTGTGTTGTTTTAAGGACTTGGGTTGAAAGTGTGATTTTCTCATTACACTTTCAGAAAATTTTGATGCAGAAATAACTTATTAACTTGGAAACCTTCCCCACACATAGGAAATACGTCTCATTCTGAGATGAAGCTGGATGCTCCCAATAAAAATAAAGCATGTGCAAAGTAAATGGACATTGATGGATAAATGTAGTACTGGAAGAAAATAAGATGGTGGTCCTGACATTCTGACCTGACTTCCTCTTCTTCCACTTGAAATATTCCACCTTCAGAAACAGGTGAACATGCCATCCATCATATTCTCCATTTCCTTTGTAGTAAATTTTATTGGTTTTAATTACCATATTTTGCTGACTTGAGGTAATATGCAGTGTGTGAGTTGAAAGAGGCATGAACAACCAGAATTACATCTCATTTTTTTTAGAGACCTTTGTTCTTAAACACAGGAAGTTGTAAATTCTCCAATAGCGAATTTCATTAACTCATAGGCAATACCATAAACGATGGTACTCTATTGAGTCAATGCCTTGACCGTGAATCAGGAGATTAACTTTTGTAGCAAACTGTTAATCCTTACTCCTCAATTATGGTAAGTAGTTAATTTTTTTGTTTTGGCTTTTAGTTGAATTATTTTCTTTGCTTAGTTTATCAGTCAGAAAAGGAGATTTTTTTTTTTTCTCAGCTGAGCTCTGCATGTTTTTCTTTAGGTAATTCACGTCTCTCCCCTCCCCCACTATGCCATTACTTTGTTATTATTCACATTCATCAATTTCCAAATATTGCTCTAAAATTCTGAAGGGTTTGACAGTTTAAACTGTATGCCACTATTAACGATATTAAATACCACCTTCTGAAAACCCATCTGCAGGCTTTAGTGTGGGTTTCTGTCAGATTTGCAGCAAAATGTCATTATATTTGCTTCTTTATTTTTTTTAGAGAGAGAGAGAAAAGGAGAGAGAGATGGTGTTCAGAATCACTTGCTAAATCTATGTATGTTTTTTAGACCAAAAAATATGGTCTAGGAAAAAAAGAAAAAAAGTCAGTTTCTTAGAAATTGGTATCTGTTGTCAACAGGCATATGAGCCTAAATTCATACAAATATTTATCCAAGAATATTCATTGCTGCCTTATTTGTATTGCCTAAAAAACAAAGAGAGAAACAATCCAAATTTCCAAACAGATGAAAAGTTAAATAAACCATGGCACAATGTAATGCCATGTAGCATTTAAAAAGGATAAAGTAGATATACCTGAACCCACTTGAAATGAAGCTCAGGAAATATTATTAGGAATAAAAAAGCAGTTGTACAATAGTTGATATAGCAGAATCAATTTTTTTTGTAAACTATATATTTTTATGTCATATATATGAATGCATACAAACCATCACCTATAGTTACCTCTGAGCAGTTAGGCTAGTGGGTAGTGTGTAGGGAGGATTTTGCTGTTACTTTGCCTTATCCCTGCATTTTTTAATGATTAGCCTGTATAAAGATTTTAAAATGTACATAGACAAAAGAAAATAGGTTATCAAACTCTTTCATTTTATGAGTGAGAGAACTAAGCATGGAGAAATTAAATGACTTTCTCATGGTAACACAGCTCAGTAGAGCCAGAGATGTAATTTGAATCCAGATCTTTGGACTTCAACTTCCATATAGATTACTCCTATAGCAGATTGGCCCTCCTTATATTAACTAATCAGAAAAAATATTTTAATCATTAATACCAGCATCTTTGAAATAAAACAGAAATACAAACCCCTATCCCACCACAAAAACCTTGGAATTTAAATTTTCGAAGTTTAGATCTTGCTTTTCTTCACAATGTCTATAAATGCACTTTCCCAGATGAATTGGAATTAAATGTTTCTCTTTAGTTTTCAAATGAGTTTTATCATTATCTAATAAGTAGAATAACCCTAGTGCAGGGATGAAATATCTTAATTAACTGATGAGCAGTCAAATCAATCTGCAAAATTAAGAGGAGGAGGGCAAGGGGGGAAGGAGGGAAGGCTGCCTTTTATGCTGTTTTGTGCAATACTCAAATCACCCAACGCTAGCAAAAGTCTCCATGGCTCAGCTCGTTCAGCAAAGATGTTCATTGTAGTGAGATCCATGAATCAACTTCACAGAATCATACATCCAGGTGGGCTCTGAATTGAGCTCTGCTTCTTCTGCTTTTACTTGGTCTCATTTATTCCTTCTTCCCTGGCTACCCACAAAAAGTTGCTCTGGGTAGATGCTCTGGCGCCTGAATTCACCCTGTTAAGTACTTTATTCATTGTTTTCTTGTAGTCCTCTGTAAACTGCAGACATTTAAACTACTTAAGCTGTGATATTCTGTTTCTATCTGGGGGTGGGATCTAACTTTGTTGAGTGCTGAGGAGCAAACATCGTAAGGGATAGAGAAAGGAGACAATCAGAAGAATAGGGAGTTTCTGAGCTAAATTTCCTTGTCAGCTAATCCTCAGTATCATCTTCCTTACCATCGTCAATCACTGTCATCGCCTCGTCATCTTCAGAGATACCATCTATTGGTCATTGCCCAGGGGCCAGGTACTAGGGTAGGGCATTTACATTAACTTAGGTCTTGTTACAATCTGTTGGGGTAGGTATTGTTATTATTCCCATTTGTATATAAGGAGATGGAAGACAACAAATAAGGCTTAGGAGATTTGTTCAAGGTCATGTTGGCTAAGGACTGCCTTGCTTGTTTTAAAGGAAAATTATCTTCTCTGAGGATTCAATCTTTGGATAGGAAAACAAGCCAAGGGACTATAACATACTCATCACAGAAGTGGAATCCTCTAATACTTCTTTCCCCCAATATATTCAGCTTATTAGTATATAGGAGAACTTGTTGATTTTCTGAAAACATCTATTGATTTCCTTGTGTGGGGAGATTTACAGAGACAATTTGTAGGCCTCAGATGCCATTGGAACATTCACTGCTTTGTTGTGGGTAGGAAGGATATTTGTGGAAGGAAGGCCAAGTGATTTGGCCTCATCTGTGCAATGGATGGCTGTGATCCTGGCACTGAGAAAGATGCCCCAAAGCCATTTGAAAGATGAAAGGGCCTATCTTGAAACAACCTTTGCTGGAAGATCACAACACAAACATCTAAAATGTTAGTTCAGGTAAATGACAACAAAAAACTACCAGAATCTTCAAACTGAAATCTCTAATTAGGTTTTTTTTTTACACAATATAGGGAAATTATCCTTGCTCCAGCCTTTGGAATTCCCTCTTCTTATAGGAAGGAGAGAAAGTTTTCCTATCCCTTGGTTACAAACTTCAAAGATATACAGTGATCAGGGTGTTTTCATTTCGCCCAGCCTTGGTATCAGGGCGTTCCTGCTGAATTCTATAGTCAAAATTCTTGTCTACAGCTCAGGGCTAATTTTATTATAAATAGCAGGTTTGTCCTACCACAGGTGCTTATTAAAATGTCATTCAGCGATTAGCTGAATCAAGAAAAGGAGCATAGTATGCCTTTATTCTATCTCAAAGCTTGCCCATTCTAAGCTGAGAATCCTGGTTTGCTCCCCTCACACTGAAGGAGCTGTTGGTTAGGGTGACTAGGTTATAAATATAGAAGGAGCAAGTGCTGCACTTTGGAGTGCTGAAAGGGAATAACTTCTGCTACCTTCTACTAACAGTACCAATCAATTTTGGTAGTGATAAGTATGGATTCCCTGGGGGCCATCAGCTGCAATGTAGTACATCATGAAATATAATAATTACATTAAAATGTTGCTATTTCACATGGCACTTTCCACAAATGTTTAGATTCCATATAACCTTGAAAATTGGCTGTCAAGGAATAGCCAAAAAAAAAAAAAAGAAAAAAAAAGGCTTAACCCCTACAAAATCCATACTGCATAATGTACATATTGATACTACCAGTGGGACTTTTTTTTCCTCTAATAAATTTAGGGGCAATCCGTGAGATGTCGCTCTTATACTAAAGGGTTAAGTTTTTAGGGCAAGTCTAAAGAATTTAATTTTTCTCAGCACTTTGCCTTATCTCTGGAAGTTGCCATGACATGCTTCATTTTGATAGCACAGCTATTGAGACATCCTTTGGACATGGAAAATGTAGCAAAAATAGGGAATCTCTCTTCCTCACTTTCACCAATGAATACCATAAAGAAATATCATAATGGAATTGCATGATTAGTATACTGAAAATATTATTTCCAATACTATTTGGTTCTGAATTAATAGTAAGCAAAGGGAAAACAAATTTGCAAGTATAAAGAATGAGCTGTATCACTTTTAAAAAAGATTTCAAGTACTTTAGATAAATTGGCACATTAATTTTTCTTTATTTTTTAGAATTGACAATTACTTCACCTGCCCACTTCCTATTAACTGCCCTTTCTACTGGCTCGAGCCTTATCTTTGATATCTCTTTTCAGAATCTGTGGTAGGAGTCTCAAAAAATAAAAATAAAAAATGGCATTGGGCCAACTTGTGGAATGGTGGAGTAAGGATCTCTGAAAATTCACTTCTTCATAAAAGAAATGAGAACACTGGCAAAAAAAAAATACTGTTAAAATCAACTTTTGGGGGACTCTGGAAATTAATTAAATGCTGGCAACAACCTGGGGAGTGTCTATTCAAGAAAAATGGCTGAAACCTAGTAAGCACAGTGGGATTTATAGCATTTTACAATTTTCCATAATTCCATCCCCTTCCCCAGCTTTGGTAACCTTGAAAACCAACAGCCTAGCAACTATGATAGCTGTGAAAACCAGTAGCCTACCAGCTGCTGGAGGGGAAAAGAGTGGGTTTGGAATTTCCCCAAAGCCCAATTCTCAGAGAATTTTCACTATTTGTACTGTCCGAAAACTTGCTGAAAAGTTCCATTTTCAGGACTTGTTTTTATTTGACTTGATTCAGAACTTACTCTGTATGAATATGTGGTCCCCAAGGTATTTGTTGGAAACAGTTAGTGGCAATTGTTTAATATTACAGCTGTCTGAGGTGCCATGGGGGCTAACAAGAGGTTGACCAAAAAACTTAAAAGAAAAAACTGAATAATGAGACATCTGCAGGGGACTTTGAAAGGCTTTGATGTATTCCTAGGACTCTAGAAAACCACAGAAATTCTACATAGAAAATCTTAGTGAATCCACAAAAAATAATTCAACTGTATTTCTATACATTAACAATGAACAAATTGAAAATGAAATTAAGAAAGCAATTCTATCTACAATAGCATGAAAAAGAATACAATACTTAGGAATAAATTTAACAAAAGAAGTGTGAGGCTTGTCGCTGAAAACTAAAAAACATCACTGATTGAAGTTAAGGAATATGTAAATAAGTGGAAAGATGTTCCATGTCTATGGATTGGAAAAATTAATATTGTTAAGATGGCCCTATTTCCCAACTTGATCTACACATTCAACACAATAACTTTCAAATCCCAGCTTCCTTTCTTTGCAGAATTGGAAAAGCTATTCCTGAAATTCATATGGAAATGCAAGGGACTCAGAATAGTCAAAACAATCTTGAAAAAGAAGAACAAAGTTGGATAAGTCACACTTTCTGATTTCAAATCTTACTACAAATTTATAGTAATCAAGAGAGCATAGTACTGGCATAAGGATAGACAAATAGATCAATAAAATGGAATTGAAAGTCTGGGAAAAATGCCTGACATTTATGATTAATTGATTTTTAACAAGAGTACCAAGACAATTTCATAAGGAAAGCATAGTCTTTCTAATAAATGATGCTGGCACAACTGGATACCCACATGAAATAGAAAAAAGTTGTACTATCTATCTCACATCATACATAAAAATTAATTCACAATGGATTATAGACCTAAATGTAAGAACTAAAAATTTGGGGGACATTGGATTGGGCATGGTTTCTTAGAAATTATGGCAAAAGCATAAACAACAAAAGAAAATATAGATAAATTGAATTAAATTAAAAACTTTTGTGCCTCAAAGGACACCATCCATAAAGTAAAAAGGCAACTCAGATAATGGGAGAATATATTTTCAAATCATATACTTGATAAGGGTCTAATATCCAGAATATTTAAAGAACTTTTTACAACTCAACAATAAAAAGAAAACCTAATTTAAAAATAGACAAAAGATTGAATAGATCTTTCTCCAAAAAAGATATCCAAATGGCCAATAAGCATGTGTGAAGAGATGCTCAACATCATTAGTCATTAGGGAGATGTAAGTCAAAACCACGTAAGATATCGTTACATATTGAGACAGGAGTCAGATACCCTACAGGCAGTTAGGGCAGGGGTTGGAAGGAGAAGGCCGATGGGATAAGAAAGCTACAAGAATGTGAATATGCTTAGCTAAGGTATAAATGCAACCAATAGGGACCCCTTAGTTATTTTACTTTAGCCATAACACCTTTGTCTAAGGTAAAAAGGGGAATTCCTTTAATTGGAGCATGTGCACAGTTGAGGCAACAGTATCCCCAAATGTACTCTGTTCATTAGCATCATAAAAAACATACCCACCATTGCCATGGCAGTTCTGGGAGAGACCCTATAAGATCAAGAAAGGGGAGCGTTCCCAGTTCTAGGAACTCTCCACCCCTTTCCCAGAAAATCTGTGAGTATTCCACTCCTAGCTTAGCATATTACTAGGGATTAGCATAAAAGGACAGACCCTAACCCTGGGGTGGCACTGTTCCTCCTTGGATCAGTCCACTCTTTTGCCTTTTCTTAAGAGTGTACTCTGCTTTTAATAAAAGTTTCTGCTTCTGCCTACGCTTCTCTGTGTCTGTTCTTTCTCTGGGTTGTGACCCTGTGCTTGAATTCCTTCCTGTGAGGAGGTCAAGAACCCTCTCCACCATGGTGGGTCGTGGTCTAAGCCAGTTTCAATATTCATTAGGATGGTTATATCAAAAAGACAAACAGTAACAAGTGTTGGTGAGGATGTGGAGAAATTGGAACCCTCCTACATTGTTAGTGGGAATGCAAAATGGTGTAACCACTTTGAAGACAGTTTGGTAGTTCCTCAAAAATTCAAGACAGAGGTGCCATATAGCCCAGAAATCCCAACATTAGGTATGTACCCTAGAAAATTAAAAACATATGTCCCCACAAAAGCTTTTACATGAATGTTCATAGCATTATTAATAATAGCCAAAAGGTGGAAAAAACACAAATGTCCATCAACTGATAATGGATCAACAAAATGTGGTATATGAATACAATAGAGTATTATTCAGCCATAAAAAGGAGCAAATACTGCTATATGCTACAACATAAATGAACCTTGAAATACTATGCTAAGTGA
Organism: Daubentonia madagascariensis; assembly: GCA_023783475.1. Lineage (NCBI taxonomy): Eukaryota > Metazoa > Chordata > Mammalia > Primates > Daubentoniidae > Daubentonia > Daubentonia madagascariensis. The sequence goes on along the minus strand of JAKFHU010001953.1, from coordinate 39,280,259 downwards.
AAGAAGTCCTTCACAAAAGGCTACATATTGTAGCATTCCATTTATATGAATTATCCAGAACAGGCAAATTTATAGAGACAGAAGGTTGTCGAGACAGTTGTTGCCAGGGCTGGGTGGAAGAGGAGGTGGGGTATGACTGCTAATGGGGATGGGGATTCTTTTGGGGAGGATGAAAATATTCTGGAATTTGATAGTGGTGGTTGTTGCATAACTTCGGGAATATGTTAAAAACACTGACTTGTGGGAGGCCCAGGTGGGAGGATTGCCAGGAGTTCGAGACCAGCCTGAGCAAGAGCAAGACCCCGTCTCTACAAAAAATAAAAAAAATTAGCCAGGTGTGGTAGCATGTGCCTGTGGCCCCAGCTACTTGGGAGGCTGAGGCAGGAGGATCACCTGAGCCCAGGAGTTTGAGGTTACAGTGAGCTATGAGGATGCCACTGCACTCTAGCCTGGGCGACAGAGTGAGACCCTGTCTCAAAAAAAAACAAAAAACAAAAACAAAACAAAAAAAGCCCACTGACTAGTATACTTTCAAAGGGTGGATTTTATGGTATGTGAGTTATATCTCAATGAAGCTGTTATTAAATGAAAAAAGATGAAGGCATTCCCCCAGGTGTTCTCAATTAAGGTTCTCAAGACTTTTGTGGATGAATGACTCAGCAAAACTTTTATTTTTAAAAGAGCCAAACTATTTTGCAACACAGCAAACATATAGTAAACAAAATATAATCATGACATATCACTATTATAAACTGGATAAACAAAACATATTTCTTCACAGACACCATATGGAGATTCACCCACAAGTATAGCCAAAATGCTTTGGTCATTTTACACCAAGCTTGGGTTGGCAGAGACAAAGAGAAAGGGAAGTTAAGGCAGAATAATTCAGGCATGGTGATTTTGTTCTTGATCAACAATAATAAAAAGGCTTTTCTTAGATTCTTAACTGTCCAGCTTGGCTCTCCCTGCTGATTACCTTCAACAGATAATAGTTTGGTAATTATTTTACATTGTGAGATTTCACCATGAGTAAATTAATTAAATCTGTCTCCCTGGCACACTAAATAAAGCCTCTACCTCTCAGAGTTTAAGCAATTTTTTTTTTCTTAAGGTGGAGAATGGTTAGAAGGAGATTGATGTCTCCTTGAAAAGAAAAATTCAGACTCTTTTAGCTAGTGTCATAATAAAAGATGACAATAAGAGTTGAGCCTTTTGGCAATGGAGCTAGCTTTGAACCTGGACTGTTCTGTTGGAGCTTTTGTTGGCCTGATCTGTTCCATTCCAGGTAAACATCTTTGTGTATTTAATGCTCATATTTTATTCCAACATTTTATTCCTGTCTCCTTGGACTCAAGAATATGTTACTAAAAGATAGTATCCTGCTGAGATGCTTTTAATTGCTGTTAGAAATAATCAGGTACATCGTTGAAAAGAAGAGGGAATTTCAATAGTTTGAGTTTCAAGCTTTTAGTTTTTAACATGTTCCTATGCATGAATGTTTGTATTTTGCTCTGTGTTTACTAACTTTAGTCTTGCATGAGTATATGATCTTGATATAACCAAGGTGGCACACCTGAGGTAATGTAATGGTAAAACTGGATTGTAATTTGAATGTTCTGTGGAAGGAAACTAAGAATATTGTTCATTTTATGGATTGACAAGTTATTTCAGGGAGAGGTTGAAACAGATCAGGTGTAACTCTTCCCCCGGTGAACCTCTTTTGGCCATTTGAAAATTATTCAACTTTGGACATATTTATCTTAGGTTTGTCACAGGAGGACAAAGAGGAAGGCTTTGAACTGTCATCTGCAAACTGAATTGTCTGATATCATTTATACATCTTAAGGAATTTGGGGGCAGAACTTGTTTGTTTAGACCTGATTTATACTGTGGAATTCCCACGTGGATATGAATATGGTAATCTTGAAGGATAATTTAGAATTTCTGTTGCCATTTCCTAGTGACTGGTTTTTGCTAAAGAATGAATATAAATTACAAATTAGAAGAAGCCATGTCTTTAGAATTTTGTATTTATATTAGGGACCGGAACAGTCTGGCATTATCACAAACAACTGTAGGATCTGAAAATGTTTCCAAATAAGGTGGAAAGGTATCGTCCTGCTCAGTAACATAAGTCCCAAAAGGAAGAATAAATTAGTAGGAAATTGGGACTGGCTTAATTTTGGAAGAATTACATCTAAAATGGAAGTGAGTTTTTAGATCTTGGTCAGAATCTACTTAATCTCTGAACGTTTGGGGGATTAAATCCGGAAATTTCAGGGTAATAGATCCCCAGTATGTATGTATGGTTGACAGCACACTCATGTCCCATTCAAGGTGGACATCACTAATGAAATAGGACAAACCTTCCTGCTAAACCCTACGATAAAGTATGATTGCCAGCCTCCGAGATGGTCCCCAATGATCCTAGCCTCCTGTTGTATTCATGTCCTTGTATAGTTCTATGCCACATTGCATGAGGTTGGCCTGTTTGATCAATAGAGTACTGCAGAAATGACAGTGTGTGACCTCCAAGGCTAAGTCATAAAAGATGTTGTGACTACTGCCTTGCTCTCTTGGATCACTTCCTCTGGGGGAAGCCAGCTGCCCTGTCTGGAAGACCCTTAAGCAACCCCGTGGAGAGGGTCCCTGCTGACAGCCGGTACCAACTTGCCAGTCATCCGAGTGAACCACCTTGGAAGTGGATCCTTCAGCCCTAATGTGCCTGCAATTGACTGCAACCTCATGAGAGGCCCTGAGCCCGAACCACCCAGCTAAGCTTCTCCTAATTTCCCGACCTATAGAAACTACAAGAGGTAAAAAATGCTTATTGTTGTTTTAAGCTGCTAAAATTGGGGATAATTTGTTACATAGCAATAGATTTCTAATGTGTAATGCTTGATAGGCAATCCCAGGGAGCTTAAATGAGTGAGGAAAATGAGTCAGGGAAGAGAGGGAAGACAATGAGTTAGTTATATGTTGATGAGCAAGTTACTGCTATAGGCAACTGGGCTGCATCCCACTGCAGAGCCTTTGGCGATTGTTTAGGATGCACCTGAGAATAGTCTCACTGAGGGAACCGGAAGCTTGCATATTTTCCCACTGACTTCCACTTCTCGCTGGTTAAAGGTTTCCTGTGTGTGGAGGCATTAAATCCTCAGTACTTGCAAGTTGCCTTGCCCTTGGGTTCCCAAGGAATCAGAGAAAATCCTCAGCAGGAGAAGCAGAAAGCTGCAGGTGGTAGAAATGGAAAGGTGCCAGTATGCAAAAGAGCTGTCCACTGAAGCCACAAGTGAGCTCAGAGGTGGGCTGAGAGGATTATGGGGTGGATTATGGGATGGAACTTCAATAATGTCTGCCACATAGCTTCATCATCTTTGTCATCGCCACATTTTGAGAAGCCACTCCCAATCAATTAGAGTTGGGATTTGAGATAAAGGCCACTTGTCTTCTTTGGGTGAGAACGTACTCCCCCCTCTTTGTTCCATCCCCTCCACTCCACACTACTTTCCACCTGGTGAATTCTTACTTAACTAGCAAAGGTCGAAGGTTACCTACCCAGTGACCCTTACCTAATAATGCCCCTCCTTTGCCTGGCTAAGTCAGCTTCCCTTTCTTCTCTGATCCCCTGTTTTCAACAGTTACATGGATTGTAATCATTTCTTGATGTGTTTGTCTCCCTAACTCACCTGCGTGTGAACTTTTGCTCATCTTTGAACTCTTAACGTCTGGCATATATTAGGCACTCAAAAAATGTGACCTGACACTCATAGGTAGAAGTTAAAAAAGGTTGATCTCATAGCAGTAGAAAGTAGAACAGAGGATACTAGAAGCTGGGAAGGGTGGGTGGAAGAGAGGGATAAGTAGAGATTTGTTAAAGGATACAAAATTGTAAGTATATGGGAGGAATAAGTTCTAGTGTTCTATAGCACTGTAGGATAACTATAGTTAATAATACATAGCTTCAAACAGCTAGAAGGAGGATATTGAATGTTTCCAACCCAAAGAAATGATAAATGTTAGAGATATGCTAGATACCCTGATCTGATCACTGTACATTACATGTATTAAAACAGCACTACGTACCCCATAAATATTATGTACAATTATTATATGTCAATTAAATAAAAGAAAAACTTTAAAAGGAAAAGTGAGGTGAAAAAATATAACTAGAGGACTTAGGGGTAAATGTACAAACCACGGTATTCTCTAATATTCTCTCAGTTTATTTTCCACAGAGATACTCACAGATATATATTGTATTATAGTAAAAGAACACTATTTATGTATTTTGGGATAACTGGGATTTCTTTTTATAAAAGGAGTAAACCAAGAGTGAGAACAAAGATTCTGCCAAACTGACCAGGTTGGGGAAGATATAATGCTAAGCCTCAGGCCATCCAATACCTAAATTAATTTACCATGTACTTTTCCATCTGTTGTATTTGACTGCCTTGGTAGGGAAAAAAATACTACTTTAAAAAAATGGACTCTCCACAGCAAAGGCATTGGAATAGATATGTTGCCATGTCAAGTGTGGCATGAGATTTGGTTTCTATTATTAAAGTTTGAAGGATAATGTTTACATCCTAAGGGACAAAGTGATCAGTGTATTTCAAAGTTGGCATTGTTTCTAAAAGTGCCAGGGGAATTATCCTATCCCCAAGCATTAACAGATGTCATTCTCTTGTCCTGGATTGACCTGGGGCCCTTACCCATGGTTCACTTGTTATTTGGCCAGTGTGGATTAAGTCATCTTTGCCTTCAGGTCAAGACAAGCAAAGAGAAGAGAAGGTAGTTTTGCTTTGCCTCATTTTGTTTTATTTTTACCCCATCAGAGCCACTCCACGGCTTATTGTTTAGGGCATCTAACCATCGCTGGACCTGGAGAATCCCTTCTTGTCAGATGCCAAGAGTTAAATGAATTCAGGAGGGGGCATTATGAAAGGTGCTAACAGATGTCGATTTCAGCTTTGTTAAAGTGCTTCTCAAACGCCACCTGATGTCCCTGGGTTAGAGCTTTTCTTTCAGCCTTTTCTCATTAAAGTTTAGCTCTGTTTTGTGAAATAAACCTTTGAAGAAACTTGAGAGCTATTTTGGAAACCCAAGGAGTTGAAAACATGAAATGTCTACTGCTCTGAAATATGCATTTGACTTTATTCCCCGTGCCTGTGGGCCAGGGAAGGCAAAGGCAGATGCTAAGTATTTTTCTGTGCTCTGAATTCCTGTAAAACTTTTACCATTGATTCTATTGTGATGATATATACACACAACAATTTCCACTCTGGTTTTTGTAAAAAAAAATCCTTAAGATATGGTGTTAAAAAGATTCATACCATTTGGATCATAATGATGTTTGGAAATTTAGATACATTTATTTGTCCTGAAAGTAGATATAATAAATCTAATAATACATAATACATCCAAACACTCTTTCTTCCTATAGTTACCTGTAGTAGAGACAAAGAATAAATGCCAGTATCAGGCTTAGGATTTGCATTATCAGAGGTGGTTTGGGACCCATCTGACTGCAAGTAAAACAGAAATCTTTTAATTCAGCTGATACCATTTCATTTCAGGTCTAGTTGACACAATCTAGTTTTGTTGGGGCCTGATTCAATTAGGATTGTAAGCAGTTTTTGACTATTTACAGCAGAAAAGCAGTGTTGCGTTATCTCTGAGGATGCCCTTTACATATTTAGGCCTACTTTCACCAATTAGGAAATGACCTGTTATAGACATGAAATGTCAAGGATATGTCTTGTACTTCCTGGCTAAACATCCCTTCCCCTTTCCTTGGAGAACCACCTACCTAGTGATTGATTGATTGATTGATAGAGACAGAGCTTCCCCAGGCTGGAGTGCAGTGGTGTCATCACAGCTTTGCCCCTACCCTGAGCCCCAGATGGGGATGGTTCTATTTCAAGGTTCCAGGGATGGACTCAAGACTCAAGCTGGGCCAATTCAGGATCAATAAAATGTACAATTTATTGTATTTGCAACAGTGTTTTCCCCTGATCACAATGATTGGTTCAGGGATGGGCACCTGTACTAAACCAGGCCAGTTAAAGCCTTTCTGAGGACTTTTGCTGGAATTATCAGGCAAGAGTTGGACTTGTCTTCAGAATTTTAGATGTCCAGAAACTTAAACTCAGAGTGGTCAGTGGCCACTCTGGGCGCCAGACGGAAGGGAACCTGCCTTCAACATGAAGCAATCCAGAGGAGAGCTGGGCTAAGGAATGGTGAGAGAGAGTTCTTATGAGATCCAGCCATGGCAGGAACAACTGACCTTAGCCTTCTCTGCTGCATGAGCCAGTAAGACCACCTTTTGTTGCTATTGTGGTTTAAGCTCTAGGAGCTGGGATTTGAACCAATATACAGAACTACTGGGGGATCCTTTGCAGAGTGGAGTGTGACCTTTTGCAGACATGCCAGGGTCCTGGGAAGTGAGGCAGGGAGGTGCATAAAGACATGGCCTGCTCTAGCTGTCACTCCAATTTTTTGACTTTGAACACCCTAATTGCTGGCGATTTTTTAAACCCATTTTTTTGGGGTGGAGGAAGCAAGAATGAATGCAGGACAGTGCCTAGGTTCTCGGCCCGCTCTGCACTAACCCTGTGCAAATCCTTCCAGTGCTGAAGCCACTGACTTCTCCTCTGTGGGTTGCAGTTTCTTCCATGTCGAATCTAGGTTGGTAAATTTCAGATTGTTCTGAGTAGTCCTGGTATCTGGGAGAGGAATTCACCTCAGGAGATAGAGGAGATCAAGTCATCACAGTTTGGGTATCTCTACCACATTTTCCTCTCTGTTCAACCTGCAAGTAACCTTTTGCCTATTTTATGTTTAAGATTTCATTCCAAAAAAGAAAAAAACCCTTTTCTTAAAAATGTTTGAAAACCACTTAGGAAGTCTCTAACCTTCCTTTCAGCTTGTTTCCCTGACTTCATTAAGATATTAATCCCCGAGAACATCATGTTGAAGGGTTTAGAGCCTGGTCCGCATCTCAGCTGGGCTGAGCCTGTCGACATTTGTCTTCAATGCATTTAGCCAAAGGTGCTGTGCTACCCTTTTTCCTTTTTAAATGGAGGGTTTGCTTTCTTGGTAATTCTGGGGATGTTTAGATCACTGACCTCCTTTCCCAGAAGGACCTACTTGATGTACAATTTATGTATTTGTTTCTTTTTAAGGTGAAATGGTTTAAACATTTTTTTTAAATTATATAAATAGCACTTTCTCATTATAGAGATTTTTTAAAAAATCAAAACATTAAGCAGAAAAATATCTTCCATAGTCCCATTATCAAAAGATAAGGCACTCCTGCTGAAATCTCCCTGACAGCATTCCACTGCATTTGGGATCAAATCTCCTCTCCCAAGCCTGCCCCACAACCTGCACCTGGCCTAGACTGGGCTGAGCCCCCCAGCCACACTCCTGGTCCATTCCCCTTTTGCATTCTATGTCTCCCTGACTTCTTTTAGTTCTTTGAAAGGGCTTACTTGCTTTTACCTCCAGACCTCCTGTTTCCCACCTTCTTCACCTTGCTAGTTTTTCCTTGAGCTGCAGATCTCAGCTGAGATGGCCCTGCATCTGGGGAAACTTCTTTTCCCAGCAGAAGCTCTGATAGACATATGATTCCAGAGTATCCTATACTTTCCTGAGAACTTACTGCAATTTAATATTGTTACTTGTTTAGCTACCTATGTCTCCTCCATAGCTCCATAATAACAGAAATTGATTGAATCTTTTCACCATTTTATAACCCCTGGTGCTTAGTCCTTGTGATCTAAAGTAGTTACTCATTATAGATTGGCTGAATGAATCAATGTTTTTCAACAACTGAATTTTTCGATATATTTCTTTGGTCTCCTTTTCCTTAGATTTTTTTTTTTTTTTAAACATAGTTTGCACCAACTGTTGAAACTCTCTGGGTGCTCTGTTAAACAATTGATGCGATATACAAGAGCCAGCTCTCCTTTTAATTGTTGTCTCTTTTATGCTGAGTCATTGATATTATTTAGGTGCCCCTGCTCTGTGCCAGGCACTGTGCTAGGTGCCTGTCCATATGTCAGCTCTGGTGTATCATCTAGGGCCATGTAGAATAGGGGGGCTTTATCATTTCCATTCTCTAGATTAGAAATTGGAGCCTTCTAGAAGTTAACTAACTTGCCCCAGGGCACCCAACTGGTAAGCATCTAAATTGGGATCTGAACTGGGATTCAGATGTTTCTGAATTCAGGGTATTACTTTACCCCTTGTCTTAGTTCATTTAGGTTGCTATAACAAAATACCATAAACTGGGTGGCTTATAAACAACAGAAATTTATTTCTCACAGTTTGGAGGCTAAGTCCAAGATCAAGGCACCTACTGATTCAGTGTCTGGTAAGAGCCTGCTTTCTGGTTCATGGATGGTTCTTTCTTGCTGTGTCCTCACATAGTGGAAGGGGCAAGGGAGCACTTTGGGGCCTCATTTATAAGGTCACCAATAACAGCACCAATAATGGCACTGATACCATTTGTGATGGCAGAGCCTAATCACCTCCCAAAGGTCCCACCTCCTAATATCACATTGATTATATTTTAACATACAAATTTAGATAAACACATTCAGACCAAGCACCCTATGATTGTTCCCTGGCCAGTGAACTCAAGCCAGTCTATGAGGAAGTTTTTGTTGATCCATATTGAGGTTTTCACTGGACTCCAGCAAAGTAAAGAATTTTTTAAAAGTTATGTTTTTCTCCTAATTCAATTAGCTTAGCCAGAGGGTAAAGTTACATACATAGTACAAATGATATCATAGGTAAAGTTTTAACCTATTTTAACACTAAAGGTCTTTTGTTCTTGCTGCTGCTTTGGAAGAGGTGACTTAGCCCATCTGGGAATGAGGCACCTTCCTGAAGGATGCTAAGCAAATATTTCCTCTTGCTTCTAGGAGGTAAAAATAAAATAATTCTATTTTAAAGACTGAGCCTTCCTTGTCCTAAAGGAAATGGCAACAAAATTTTTCCTTGCTGACTTTGGATTCTATTTTAAATGAGGCAATGAAGGTTTTCTAGAGGGCTGAACAAAGAATATAGGATTGGGGTGGGGTGCGTAGTTGAGTGGTAGTCAATGGGGAAAAAAAGCACAAAAAAGGAACCTGAAGCCTGCAGGTCTTAGAATAGGGGCATTTGGTGGTGCCTAGGCTCTGCTTAGAAGGTGCTTGGTGAGTGGCCCTGAGAAAAAGCACTGGGACAGATCATTTATCAACATACTCCCACAAGATTAGAAAATAAACATGACCTCCTCCAAGAGCTCCAGCCAATTGACAATCCAATCTTCACACAAGGGTCCTCTAAGTACTCTTAGCAATGACTATGTGGCAGGAACAACACCTGGCCCAAGCTACTGGCCTTTCTCTACATCCATCTGAGGACCCATGGGTACCTTCTCAGGTTCTCCCAGAGCTGCTACAGATTGAAAGGGACCCCTCGAAGTGGGGTGGAGATGAGGGCCTCTTATGTGTGGAGTGGGGCTGATCATGGAGCGCATGTGTCTCTGTATTAGGGTTCTCCAGAGAGACAGAACCAATAGGATATATATAGATGAGAGAGGATTTTTTAGGGGAATTGTCTCACGTAATTATGGAGGCTGTGAAGTCCCACAACTGGTCTTCTGCAAGCTGGAAACCCTGGGGTGATGGTCTGTGAAGTCCCACAACTGGTTGTCTGCAAGCTGGAAACCCTGGGGTGATGATAGCGTGGCTCAGTCCAAGGCCAAAGGCCTCAGAACCAGGGAAGCCATGGTGTAACTCTCAGTCCAAGGCTAAAGGCCTGAGAACCCAGGGGGCTTCTGATGTAAGTCTTAGAGACCAAAGCCTGGGAGGTGTGGAGTTCAAGGACAGGAGAGGCAGGGTGTATCCCAGTTCAGCAGATAGAGTGACACATTTGCCTTTTCTGTGTTTTTATTCTCTCCTGGTCCCCAGCAGATTGGAAGATGCCTGCCCGCAATGGCGGCCATCTGGGAAAGTATGCATTAGGTCCCCACTTACCTGCTATTTCACCCTGCAGATTTATGTAATATCATAGTGCCTGGCACATTGCATAGGGTTCCATCTACATTTATTGAATGAATTAATACATTTGTGTGTGTATGCATGAGTAAATAAAAAGCAAAAAAGTTATTCACCTATGAACAACAAGATGAAATCGAGAAGTTTAGAACATTGTAGAGTGAAGAGTTACTATCTCTTATCTAAGGAGTACCATAGCTACACCACTGAGAAGCAACATTGGGAACTGCCTCTCATGCCCCGGTGGTGGGTGGATATCCCACCTAAGCAGCCCAAGCCAGTTCTTCTCTTGGTCTTACAGTGCACAGGGAGAGCCTGTCCTACGTGGTCTCTGAAATAAAGACAAGCTCATTTCTCAATGCCGTGACATTATATCTGTTGCTTCAATCCCATAAGTTTTTAAATTTAGGCAACCTTAGACAGTATTTAGCCTGATCTCATATTTAAAGAATGAGTATAAGGAGAGTGAGGTGGTACTGCCAATCCCGTAGCTAGAACCAGAATCCCTTTATTCTGCCTCTTGGTTCAGAATCCCTTCTTTATAACTTCTTTCCTCTAAAGCAGGGCCCACATGTTCAAATGCTTTATGGGGTCTGAGTAGGAAATATAAATGAGAGAAGTTGCCAGGTATAAGACAATAGGGAATGGTGGTGAGTATGGCCAGCTAGAGCACATGCCCCATCTAAAGGCCAAAACTATATTTTAGTGCTCATCAAGTGTTGCATGAGGGAGGGGAGGATGTGTCCAGTGTTGATAAACCTTCTTTTTAAAAAGTCTGAAATCTGGATAGTTATGTAAAAATGTTCAGCTTTTATATTTTGGCAGCAAACTTTTTAAAAACTTGAGAATACGAGATGGGCTGAATAGAACATGTATTTAAAACCTGTCCACAGGCTTTCAGTGGCAACTTCTGTTCTATACCTTCCTCCAAACTTGACCTCCAGAGCTAGGATATGTAGGTATAAGTGGTGCGTCAAATCATTTGATACTAATATCCTCTCTACACCAGTGTCTGAAGACAACTTCTTTTTAAAACCTATCTTTGTGTGAATTTAAAGTTCTCACTCTAACGCAACTCTCATTCTGTTTGCATTTGGTTGTGTTTTCTTACAAGAATAGGAGAGGATGCAGTTACATTTATGTCCCTTTGCAAGCATCAGAGTTAGAGGTCAACAGCACAGTCTCTGGACACTTTGTGCCTGGATGTATAAAATTAGGCAAGTTACTCAACCTCTCCGTTCCTCAGTTTCTTTATGTGCCAAATGGAGGTAATAATAGCACCTACTTCATAGTGTTGGCACAATGATTAACTGAGTTATATGTAAATTGCTTTGGAATAGTGCCAGGTACCTAGTAAGCACACAATAATTTTTGCTGTTACTAGGATTATTTTGTTAGCATTGCTATTGAATTGTGCTTTTTCTTGGGTCTATCCCTGGGTTGTGGCCTTCATGTGGATAACAGCTGAACAAAGTTTGTATGCACTGCTTTGCAGATAAGTGCTGAGAGTAGTAAAACATAATATCCAGGTCTTCTCATTTGAATATTCTCTGGGGGGATCAGGAAGCCATCAGGCTGTGTAGACCTTGACAAAAGAAAAGGGATAGAACTGAGGAGTTGAGACCCTGCCAAGGGGGCATCTGAAGTTTTGAGACAGGGGCCCAGGCTGATTTAAAACTCTCAGTTAGACTTTCACCTACTGCTGATCTTCTTACCAATATGCCATCAAAAACAGCAACCTCTGTTGCTCTGATTGGTTATTGGGCTATTCAGTATTCTTAGAATTTCTACTAAGAAGTTTTAATATCTTTGGGGTCATTTTCTAATACCACAGCCTTTTATTAACTTTAACCTTCATTGTTGAATTTAGTTATTATCTTGGTTGTTATCTTGCAACACGCATGTACCATCTTAAAGCATGCGTTTTCTAGCTGGTTGAATAGGCTGGAGCCTCTTGCTCAGGGAGAGGAACAGATTCTTTCTGTGTAGAGAGCAGGGTGTCCAGAAACAAATCAGGCAGCCTACTGCTTGCGTTTCTCAACAATGCAAATAGCAGGGGTGTGATAGCTGTTGTGCAACACAACAGTGGCAGGACCGGTTCAGGATCTGATTTCATAAACATTTCAAAGAGTTGTACTGTGTGTCTCCTGACCAGCTTCATTCCTTTAACTTGAGGCCACCTTGCCACGTGCAGAAACCGTCTCGGCAAAGGAGGTGAGCACATCTCTGCAGGTGGCAGGCAGGTACAACAGGAAAGGAATGTGGAGACTTAGGTGCGTTTCTGTGAGGTGGAGATCGCTAAAATTTCTCTTTGAGCTTTCAGAGGCAATGGTGGATTTGTATGGAGAGGGCTCCTTCTCCTTAGAAAGGCTCTCTTTCATTAATCTTTTTTCTCCTTTTCCTTTTCAGGGAGAGGACTTGATAGATGTGAGACAGAAGGAAGATGCCTTAGAGAGTCCATAGAAGTTGATGTGCAAATGACTGCAGGGATGTGATCGTTTCTTGATGTGGGGGAAATCTTGATAGGGTGACTGTGACAGACACCCCCAGCTGGTCCTTCTGTCTGCTTTTAGGAACCCATCTGGCGGTAGGCTGTGTCTGTAAGACACGGCGTGGCTGGACAAGAAGGGGCCACTGGGCTCCCACGCTGACTTCTTTGGACTTACTTCTAATGCCATCTATGCCTTATCACTCCTGTTCACGGCTCAGGCCTCTCTCCTGCTGTAAAAGGCTTGAGGGGACCTTAACTCCATTTTATCCACACCCCTGCTTAGCAGCATCATCACCTATGGCCCACTTATGCTTGGTGTTAAATGGTTTCTTTGAGGTTTGGGCTGTCTTCTAAAAGTTCAATAGTCCTTCTGAATTTCACTCTGATTAGTAGGAAACTGAACTTTATTTCTCTATTTTGATTTTCTTTTTCTTGAACCATGATTTCCCCCTCTTGATCGAAGCAGAAGTGACTTGCTGATTATATTCTTTCCCCTTCCAGAAATTATATCAAAATTAGAGACATCATGGGCTGTCTCCTGAGCTATTCATTACATCTTCTTGATAGGCCACTTAACGGTGAACAAAACATTTTAAGTGACATTTAACTGGAAACTTGTAAACTATACTGTCGTTATGATTTCTGTTCTATCACTTATTAATGTATTTCTCTGCTTTGGCTACAGTCTTCCATGTTGTTTTTAATCCACCCCAGGTGCTGAAACTTAAAAATGTATTTGTGTGGTCAACATGTTACACAAGAATGGCCTTTCTTTATTTGGAGTGAATTTGGGGCTTGGTTTACATGTGTTTGTATCAATTCTTATTTCTAATATTCAGAGCTCTTTCCATTTTTTCGTAGATACTGCTAAAGAAGTTATTCATACCCTGGTATTGACATGATTAATACACAGTCCAATTCATGGCTTCTAGCATCTCTGACTGTAGATGAAAAATTCTTAGTAGCTATGCATTCTATTTGAAGTGGTGATAAGAACTGACTTTTATGTTTACTGCTGATAAAGGGATTTTTAAAAATGTCCTTTTACTGATGCAGCATTGAAAATCCTTTATAAGCAGAAAGGAAAATGACACCCCTTGACATCTTGGCTCCTGTGTCTGGAAATTCTTTATCTGGGGTCTTAAAGCAACAAGGGTGGTGACACTGCTGTCCAATAGCACTTTCTGTAGTCCTAGAAATGTTCTATTCTGCACCATCCAATATGTAGCCACTAGAAACATGTGGCTATTAAAATGTGGCGAGTTTTCATTTCATTTGATTAATTTAAATATAAACAGTCACATGTGTCTAGTAGCTACCTTACTGGGCAAGGTGTAATATTCACGAACAGGAGAAGGTTGATTATTGAGACACCTATTAAGTTTGTGAATTTGTCCCTTGTTCTTTCTCTTCTTGTATTTAAGTTTGCCTTGAAAACTTAATAATAATGGTTATAATAACATTTTTGAGTCCTAATTACATGCTATGTGCTGTCTATGATATGTGTTTCAACATGCATTATTTTGTTTAATCTTCACCTCAAACCATGAGGGAGCCATTACTTCACTGTTGTTAAAATGGACATGAAGGGAAAGGAAGTAGCTTGCCCAAGGTCACACAGGGAGTTGGAGTTAGAGCCTGAGGCCAGAAGGACCCACATGGGTGCTTTTATCTCTCTACCAGTGTCTCAGTCAGTTCAGGCTGCTATAACAAAATACCACAACTGGGTCATTTATAAACAATAGAAACTTATTTCTCACAGTTCTGGAGGCTGGGAAATCCGAGATCAAGGTGCCGGCAGATTCAGCGTCTGGTGAAGGTTTGCACTTTGCTTCCAACATGGCGCCTCGTTGCTGCGTCCTCACACAGTGCAGAGGACAAACAGGGCCCCCTTGTGAATTTTTTATAAGGCACAATCCCATTCATGAGGGTTAGGACTTCAACAAGTCTTTTTTAGGGGGATACAAATCAACCTATAATAGGAGCCTACTTTATTTTATTAGGATTGGGGACTTTACTGCATTCCTAGGTAATTTTACACTGAAATTTTCTGGAAGCAGAGTAGTATAATGGAAAGAGTACCACACTGGGAATCAAGAGGCCTGGATTTGAATCCTGAGAGTGTTTTACTCCCTCCATTCCTTGGTTTTCCCATCTGTGAAATGGGGATAGATAACAGAAGCAGTGGTCTGGTGCCCCCCTTCTCTCCTCTTTTTACTGGCAGGCCTTGCTAAGCAAAAGACAAATGGAGGCTGTGGCCAGCACAAAGCCATCTGCTCCACAGGCTGAGCCTGCTAGTTAACGTCTACAGCTCTTTCTCCCAGATCTCTTGTCCCACGGCAGGTGTCAGGGCACAGCCCTTCTCACAAGTTCAGGAGAAGGCAGAGGAGGGTGGTGGCAGAAGCCAGCATGACTTTGTACCCATACTGGTTTGGAGGACTCCCAAGGACACCCTGGTATTTTATGACGGTGCTTCTGGTAGAAGGGAGGGAAGCAGCAGGGGCAGTGGCACCACCGTGTGGCATGATGCCACGGAGAGAAGGCTGAGCTGCAGAATGCCCTTTTCTGGGTCCACTGTGCGGTCACCCGCTGTGTGAACAAGGTGGACTCACTTCTTCTCTCAGAGTGTCAATCATTTCCTCTGCTGTCAGAGCAGAGTTAGATTCTGTGTTCTCTGAGCTCTTGTCTGCCCTTCCTTACTTTCTCTTGATTGATGCAGAGTTAAGCCAAAGACCAGTGAGACTTTTAAAAAGTTTTTGCTTGTTTAGTCCACACTCATTTCCACCTTTCTCAGACTCAGATATTGGCTTGGAAGCATGGAAGAAAAATTCAACCTTTGTTCACACTGAGACGAGTGGCTTAACATCCGTACCTCCTCGGAAGTTAGGGAATGACGTGTTTGCCAAAGCTGCCCGTCTTCCAGTGTCTAGAGGCTGAAACCCCAAATGCTCCCTGTGCTGATGTCAAGAGAGTCTGCTCGTAATTCTTCTGAACATCTTTGCTCAGTGTTCTTGCAGCGAGCGGTGGTGTGTGTCCTTCCGGCTGCTCTCTGTGGCTCAGTCTTCTCAGGGTTCCTGGACTCCTTGACTCAAGTCTTGCACTGATGTGAGGCTTATCGGTAGGAATATACAGGACATGAGAGGGCAAATAAACAAGAGATTGGAACTACACCCATTCTTGTCTCCAGAATTTTACCAAATTTCTCGGGTATTCGAAAGACAGAAACAAAAGAAGGTGCCACTATTGTAGCCATTAGCTATCATGTTCTGAGAAGACCTGCGCAGGTTGTTGGAAGGTAATTATTTGCTTCCACCCATTATAAGTTGGTTTTTAAAGAAAGTGACTTGGTCAGTAGTGTGCAGTGATATGAAGAATGTCTTTAGTGATTCTCTTTTAAAGGGACATCTCTTAATTGTAATGCAGCTCTTCTTCTGAAAATACGGTTCTTACTTTTAAATATTTTGCTTGAGGTATGTATTATACTAACCTTGCTCCTTGCGTAGAATTCTTGAGGTAAAATTTATCTTCCAATTACAATTATGCCAATTTCCTAAAAATGAGCAGTAATTTTATAGAGAAGTTTAATAAGTGTTTATTTAACTGAATAGCACTAGATTAGATTACATTAGAATGGGAACAACAGAAAACTCTCCAAGTAGCAGTGGCTTAAAGAAGGTAGAAATGAATTTCTTTTTTACATTTGAAAAGCTAGAGGCAGTCCATCTAGGGATGGCTTGGTGGATTTTTTAAAATGTCCTTTTACTGATACAGCATTGGAAATCCTGCCTTGGAAAGTGTGGTCTACGGCATCTGAGAATAAGATTTCTTCTATCCTATTTCTTTGTCACATGTATTTTCCTTTCCCTTGTATATCTCATGGTCCAACATAGCTGCTCACCTCCAGCTATTATATCTATATTCTAACCAGCTATAAAGAGAAAGGAATGGCAAATGGCACTCTCCTCTCCTTTAAGTAAACTTCCTAAAAGTTGCACACACCATTTCTACTCATATTTCATAAGCCACTTAGTATCAAGGTCATAAATAGTCATAAAGAGGGCTAGGAAATGTAGATTTTATTCCAGGTTGCCTTGTGTACAGCTGAAAAAACAAGTGTTCTTTTATTAAGAGAAGGGTAGAAGAGAACAATTAGTAGCCTCTGCTTAAGCTGTGTGCCCCGAGCCAAGTGGGATGTTGAATAAGTATAGACTGCCCCAACCTGGCCTAAAATTCCCTCCATTCTCTGGTCTCTACTTACCTTTTGAGCCTCATCTTTCAATAATCTTTTCATAAATATTCTAATCTCTGATACATTGACCTTCTCTTTGTTCCTCAAACTGCCCTTTCCTGGCACTGAATCTTCAACTGTGCTGTTGTCTGGTGTACAATGTTGTCCTCTTTTCCAATTCCCCACCCACTTCATGTTAAACTCCTACTTTTCTTCTGGATCTCAGCTCAAGTTCCACCTGCTCAACAGCCTCTCTCCCAGTCCCAGTCTGTGTAAGGCTCTGCAGTGACATGCTACCATAAAACGATGTCCTTTTTCTTCCAGAGTATTGGTCACTGTCTTCAATTATACATCTAGTCATATCATCATCTGATGACCTTATCTTTCCTTCACTAGACTATAATTTCCTTGAGAGGAGAGATCGTGCCTGTGTTTTCATTGCTAAACCTACTGTGGCTATCGGTGCTCAGCATATGATGGACACTTAATAAATGTATGTTAAAAGAAAGAACAGATGCATCAGTAAGCTGCTATTAGCTTAATAGGAAATTCATCCTCCATATTGGTGAGAATGATGGTTTCCTCTTACTAATCAATTTGTCTACTAGGTGTCCTGGTTCATTTCCTGCTGCTATAACAGAATACCACAGACTGGGTAATTTATAAATAATAGAAGTTTATTTAGCTCACAGTTCTGGATGCTGGGAATTCCAAGAGCATGGCACCAGCATTTGGCAAGGGTTATCCCATGGTGGAAGGCGGAAGGGCAAACCAGACAGATAGAGGAAATCAGGCTGAACTGCTCCCTTTATCAGAAGCACACTCCTGAGATAACTAATCCACTCTGATAACAGCATTAATCCATTCTTGAGGTCAGAGACCTCATAACCTAATTACGTCTTAAAGGTCTCACTTCTTAATACCATCACAATGGCAACTAAATTTCAACACGAGTTTTGGATGGGACATTAAAACCATAGCACTAGTTAGCTTTGTTATTTTTCTAATTTGCTATTTTAGTCTCATTTTGACCTGGTCACACAAATGAGGGAATCCTTCTGTGCAAATGGCTTCACTCTCCATGTGTCAGTTTTCTCACTTAGAAATGGGGATAGTAAAAGCACCTGTCACTTAGGTATGTTTTGGTTTGAATAGGCCACGCTGCACTAACAAATCCTCCCAAAATGCACACGCTCAACACAACAAAGGTTTATTTCTCATTGACATAGAATCTGCTGTGAGTCAGGTGACTCCCCAGGGCAACTACTATCTGTTCACTGACTCAGCAGTGATTTGGCCACCTCAAACTCATGACATTGCCACTGTAATGCATGGCTTTTGGGGAAAGGAGAGCTTAGGGAAGGGGAGGGGGTCATTATTCCCCAGCTCTTAAGGGCTTCAGGTTGGAAGGGACATATGTCCCAACTGCTCACAGCCCATTGGTTAGAACTAGTCACACAGCCCCACCTAACTGCAAGAGGACAGGGACACTTGGGAGAGCCTGTGGTTTCTCAGTGGGCAGTAAATGTATCAGCTGTGGAGTAACCATTAAATAATTGATGATGGTGACGACGATGACATTCTGATAGATGTTTCCTTAAGAGCAGAAGTTTCATTTCACCCCTAACTCCCCCTCCACAAACAAACAGGTACTAATTACTACATAATAAATATACTCTCAATCTGCTGAATAACAGAATACAAAGGAAAAAACAAAACAAAAGCCAGCCTTCAACAAGTGATAGCTGTGACGATGATGACGATGATGATAGGATTCCAATGAAGGAGCAATACATCGCAGGCTGGATGTCCCCCGCCCCCCCCAAGACGTCTTCATGGAGATGTTGAATGCATTGAACTGGCTGTACAGGACAGACAGGATTTCAAGCGGTAGAGAAAGTAGTCAGAAGGGAAGATGTGGGAAATTGGAAAAAAGGGACTAATATGAACAATGTTCTCAAGGCGTCAAGTGTCACGTGTGAAGGGGGGCAATTGCATGTGGCCAGGCCACCAGCAAGGGACAGAGGCAGATATGAGAATTCCCATGAGGGGAGCATCTCGAGTATGAACTTGCTGATGAAAAAGTCGTCTTCGGCTAGACCGAAGGCGCAGCCCGTTTGTCACCAGGTTCCTGTCCCCACGTGGCTGTCCCTCTTTTCTCCTCCCATTTTCAACGTGCCAGATCCCAAAGAGACAAAGAAGCTCACATTTTTGACTGATTCTTTCTGGTGTTCAGTGAACAAAGAAAGCCTTTTTTCTCCCAGCCCCCAGACCTACTCTATAATTTTTGTATATTTTGTGATAAAAATATGGAAAAGTGGCTTTGAAAGAAAAATATCATCTTTATATTTTTTTCTGATGCTTTCATCTAATCTCCTTGTTATTCTCTAATAGCTGGCGGGGTTGGGTTAGCTGTATCTGAGCCTGTCTCTCTCATCTATTTAAGGAGAAGAGATTTGTGAGAAGACCTTTGATTTGTCTTTTTATCTGTTATTTTTCACATTTCCACCGAGTGAGCAAATGTCATTGGACTTTGTTCCGCTTTCCTTTCCTGAGTAAAAATGTTCTTTCCATCTCTATGGAAACCCTCTGGAAGTGCTACCATTATTTTTGGTAGGAGCCACTGATTCTTTGTGCTGTAGGGCGTTTCTCCCTGCTGTAAATGTGAGGCACTTTCGTTGGGTTGGGCCATATTCTCTTAGAGTGTGTTTCACGTTTCTTCTAAAAGTTAGGTTTCTCATGATATCCCAAGAAGGAGGCAAAGATGCAAAATTTATGGTGGAACTTAAGGTGAAGGATGGTTTTCAAGACACCCCAGCTCCGTGGATGAAGCTTTAAGTTGAGTCTGAGGAAACTCAGGGTAAGAATAATGACCCCGGGTGGAATGTGGTAGCTACCAATATTGCACGTCATGGGCGAATCTTTCTGAGAGTGATTAGGAGCGAGAAATGAAGACTCTTGTGGAATGGAAGGGGACATTAATCAAGGAAATTGGAATCCTCATGCTTTCTTTATGCATGCTGGAATAAATTAAGGTAAAAACTAATCCATCATGGCCACTCCAAGATGCAGGCACCTTGCCTGGCAAATGAAAAGCAAGGGAAAGGAATTGCATGTGGTAGTAAGGCATGTTACTCTCCACCCAGCCGAATTAATGAGCGCTTGGAAGGGGTCTGGCAGCCGAGTGAGTTGTTGGCTTGTTGATATCACCCTAGTGGTCCGGGAATTTGAGATAATGGGAAAGGAGAGGGAGGATGGGGGTAGAGCTGGCTAGGAGAGAGCAGACTGTATCAGATGCCCGTGGGAGCAGAGAGCTTAGATGTCATAAAAAAAAAATGACCTGGCTAGCAACAAAGATTGATGCTAAGAGAAGAAAGAAAAAAGAAGGGCCCTTTTGAAAGTGCTTTTGCCTTGATCAGGAGGTAATTTATTTACTGCTTAACATGGCAGGAGATGCAAAATGAGATTCCTGGGTTTGAAGGGAGGGTTTCAGATTTGGCAATCAGTTAGGGGCTTAAAATAGAGCTTCCTGAACCTGTAGGGCAAGCAGGTATGGCATTTTAGCAGTGTACGCACAAGGACAGATTAGCCTACAGCGGTGTGGGAGGACAGACATCTGGTGGCTGACATGGTACGTGGACTTAGAGATAGAATGTAGAAGATGCGAAACCAAATCAAAGTATGATACTAAAAACGTAAGGAGGGAAGGTCTCTGGGCCAGACTAGGTTTCCATCAAAATAATAACTTCCATTAATTGAGATTAAACCATGAATATATTATTTGAGTTAATCCTTATAACAATTTATGAGTTAGATCAAATTATTGTACCCATTTTACAGATGGGTGGACTGAGGCTCAGAGTTAAGCCTGATGTGGTAAGAGCACACAGCTAAGATGAAGGGGTTGAGATTTGAGATACCCAACACAGAGTTGAAGCTCTGAACTGCTGCCTCTCCTAAGGGACTCCTAAAGATAGAATATGTACATGAGGATCAAGGTAAATATGTATCCTGCCTTAAGCAGCAGTCAAAGGGCAAAAATACGTGTTGAAAACCATGTTGGTTCCTATATACTTTTTTTTACTCCATTACCTCAGATTCCTGCCCTGATCTTTTTTTATTTTGTTTATTGTCCTTTTCCCTTCCTTTATTTGTACCCACCTCTTAGACTGTGGTTTTGATCTGCCTTCTCATTCTGCTTTGCTCTTTGTTTATATCTAAGCAGTCAACATAGAATAGTAGTTAAAGGTGTGGTTTCTGATGCTGGGTTGCCTGGGTTCCAATCCTAGCTTTGCTACTTGACTAGCTTTGCTGGCTGTTTGTGATTTAATTTCCTTATCTGTCGTAGTTACCTATGACTATAACAAACCACCCATAATGTAGTGGCTTAACACAATCGCAGCCATTTAGTTGCACACCATTCTGCAAGTCGGCCAGGGCTTGGCATGGGTAGCTCATCTCAGGGAAGAGGGGTGAGTGGAGCTTGACTGATGCTGGAGGATGCATTATAGCTTCACTCACATGCTGGGGCCAAAGTTGGGGTAGACGGAACAGGAGGAGACTCCCTGAACCCTCCTTTCTGACTTTGCATATGATCTCTCATCATTCAACAATCTAGCCCAAGGTTCCTGACAAGGAGGCTAGATCCCAAGAGGGTAAAACAGAACCTACCAAGTCTCTAAGGTATAGGCCTAGGAGTAGAAGTCGTATAATATCACTTATGCTGCATTTTATTGGTCAAAGAGAGTCATGAGACTAGCTTAGGTATAACGGCCAGAGAAACAGACTCCACTTCTTGGTGAGAGAAATGGCATCTGTGTCAGGGATGGGTGAAACTGTGGGAGGCCATTTTTGCAGACCGTCTACTACAAGGAGCACAAATGATTCTTCCTAATTGGGTTGTTCAGGTAGGTAGTTCATACGATTGACTTACTTAATCCTCACAACAATTTCATGAGCTATCAGGAGAAAATCATAATGAGTTATAGACTCTGGGGTTCTATTTTGGGATGAAATGCATACCAGTGCAGATTTGGAGCAGGGCATGAATTCACTGGCAGTAATCCTCATTATATGCAAGTGGATGTGCTAAAGTGAAAAATTAAAACATCTACCAATTAGGTGATGTTTTGTTTCCTTCCAAGGCAAGGATGTGCTAAGCTTTTCCAAACAGCTCATTCCCTCATAATTATCTAAATTATAATTCAGTTTCTATGAGGGTCTTAAAAAATTATTCTTATAGAAATGAATTTGTTATTTGAAATAAAGCTTACTTGTCTAACCAATTAGGAATTTACAAAAGTTCTTACAAGTGGTTATTGTAGACAATGTGCAATATTTTCTGTCCAGTGCTTTTGACAACACCTGTATCACAGCATGTGACACATGTCAAATACATGGGCCATTCAATGCAAGTGCACCCATGACCTGGGTTGCTGAGATTAGTGATAACTTCTGAAGAGGATCCCATGAGTGGCAGAATATACATCATCCAAGATAGGATCAGCTAGGAGCCTTAGTAAATCCAGTAAGCTAAACCTCCTGAATCTCATGTCATGTTATAGATATGAACAGACTCATTTTTTTTCTTTCATGTGAAATCCTACAAAGCTCTTCTTTGAAGCTTTCCATGCTCCACTCCTCAGACACAGTTAAGCACTCAGTCCTCTAGGCCACCTCTGTGGAGGACCATGGTATCCCCATCTGTCTTAAATGACTTTGAGTATACATATTTGGTGAGACCCCTGATGCTTTTCTCATAAACAGGCAGTGGGTGAAATTTAGCAGGGAAAGAAGGCAAAACATGAAGACTGAGTGAATGATTTCAGGGATTTTGCCAACACAAACAGAGACATCAGACACCTTGCTTGGGAGGTACGTAAGGCTTCCTCAACATTCTGGAGGAATAAATTGAAGAATCATGTAAACACTAACCATTACTGTGCTTTCTGGGTCCGTTAATTTAGATCATGCCAAATTTTTGTCTTTAGACCCTAATGTCTTGGTAAGATTAGGCTCTACCTCTATACTTCTGTTGTTATTGTATTTAACACACCATATTGTATTTGTTTATCACCTGTATTTCGATATGTTACATTATAATAACAGAGACCCCAAAATATAGTGGTTTAAATAAGATGGAAGTTTTATTTCTCTCTCATAGAACAGTTCAACGATGAAAAGTCCAGAGTGGCTGTGCCATCCAAAATGTGGGGCTTCCATCTCTGGGCCCAAGGCGGTGGTTAGAATTACTGTCTCAGCCACTGGGAAGGGAGGCCAGGGTAAGAGGGAAGGGTATATGGTTTCTCTTACAAGATCAAATCTAGAAGTTGCACGTATCACTGCTGCTCACATCCCATTGGCCAGACTTGGTCATGTGTCCATACCTGATTAAAGGGAGGCTGGAAAAAGTAGATTTTAGCAAGACAGCCATGTTCCCTGCTAGCACTTGAGTTGGTGGTAGAGATTCTATTACAGGGAAAAGTAGAAAATTTATTGCAGGGTGCTTAGCAATTTGCACTTCCCATTACACTGTGAGCTCCCTGAGGGTCAATACTTTTACTAGTTTGGCACAAAGCAGGTGCTCAATAAATGCCTGTTTAATTCAATCAAATGTTATTGCAAGGACTTTTCCTGAGTGTGTGTTTATGCCCATGTATCTCTCTTAGAACATTAGCTTCATGAGAATGAGGAATGATTGTTTACATTGACTCACCTAAAGCTTCATATAGCAGCTTACACAAAGTTGGCATTCATTCATAGTCAACAGATATTTATGAAGCACCTATTATGTGCCACATACTTTGCTAGGCTCTGGGCATATAGCAGAGAATGAGACTTACATAATCCTTTCACAGACATCCAACAAATACTTCTCAATAATCAAGTAAATAATTTTACGAATACAGAGTGTCACAAGGGAAAAGTGTGGGATGCCATGGAAATATATAATGCGGAATCCAACTCAGTCTGGAGAGTCAGCGAACCCTTCCTGAGGGAGTATATGTTTAAGTTCAGTCAGTTAAGAAGTCGTTATTGAACACGAGTGGATCAATAAAATGTGGTATATGTATACCATGGAGTATTACTCAGCAATAAGGAACAACAGTGAATTAACACATCTGGTATTATCCTGGTTGGAGCTAGAACCCATTCTTCAAAGCGAAGTGTCACAGGATTGGAAAAACAAGCATCACTGGTACTCACCATCAAACTGGTACTAACTGATGAACACTTACATCACACAGGGCAATAACATTCATCAGAGGGCGGGCGGGCGGGAGGGGGGTAGAAGGGATGGGAAAAACTCTCACTGAATGGATGTGGGGAGCACAGTTTGGGAGACGACCACGATTGTGGCTCTGACACGGGCAGAACAGGGGCAATGTGTATGGCCAAAGTGTTGTACCCCCATGATATTCTGAAATTTAAAAAATAAATTAAAAAAAAAAAAAAGAGGAACACTATTCGACCTAGTACCCCAAAAAAAAAAAAAAAAAAAAGAAGTCGTTATTGAGCATCTCCCATGTCCTGGGTACTTTGCTAGGAATTGGATAGAAAAGGAACAAGGTAAGAGTAGGAAATGCCTAGATAAAAAGAGTGGGGAAGAACATTTCAGGCAGAGCAAATAGCATGTGTATTGGCTTGCAGATAACCTGGAGGGAGCCCAGAGTGTTCTAGGAACTGAAGGAAGTCAATAAAGCCGCAGCCAAAAGAGGGAGGGAAGAGTAGGAGAATGGAACAGGCTGGAGAGGTGGGTGAGATTCAGATCATGCAGGACTTTGTGGGCCACGTTAAAGATTCCGGTCTTCATTCTACAACCAATGAGACAGTATCTAGGGTATAAGCCAGGGATTGTCAGTCATTCATTCACTTTCATTTGACAGATTTCTTTTGGCCTTTATTCTATGCTGATATAGTTTGGATGTCTGCCCCCTCTGAATCTCATGTTGAAATGTGATCCCCAATGTTGGAGGTGTTGGGATCATGGGGGTGGATCCTTCGTGAAAGGCTCTGTGCAGTCCTGGAGGTAATGAGTGAGTCACTCTTAGTTCCCATGAGATCTGATTGTTAAAAAGAGCCTGGCACCTCCCTCCTCTCTCTTTCTTGCTCCCTCTCTCACCATGTGACATGCTGGCTCCCCTTTGCCTTCTGCCATGAGTGGAAGCAATCTGAGGCCCTTACCTGGCACCATGCTTCTTGTACAGACCACAGAACTGTGAGCCAAACAAACCTCTTTTCTTTATAAATTACCCAGCCTCAGGTATTCCTTTATAGCAACACAAATGAACTAAGACATATGCCGGTCATTGGCCAGGTTGTAGGTACAGGGTAGCAAATAAGACAGATGTTTCCGAGGCTAACTGCACTCTGCTGGCAGTGTTTCTCCTCTTTAATAATAAAACCCCTGGGCTCCCCCCGCTGCCCCCGCCGCTGCCAGGGCTGGGCAGAAATAAAGACTACATTTCCCAGCTGCCTTGCAGAAGATATGACCATGGGACTAGGTTAGGCCAATGAGCTGTTAAGCAGAAGTATATTTAAAGGGAGGGAGGCCCTGTCTCTTTCACCCATCTTCCTTCCAGCTGGTGGGGAGCAGAAGCCGTGCTTGGGCCTTGAGATAAAAGCCTTGAGAACAGAAGAGTGAAAAAGAAAGAGCCTGAGCCCATTAAATATCTTGCAGCCACTGGACTGCTTACCTCTGGACTTCCACATACAAGGGAAATAAGTTTTTGTCTTGTTTAAGTCACTTTTAGTTTGGATTTTCCATGACCAGCAGAGGAAGGTCATTTTAATTGGTATAATAGATAAGGCTCCAGTTCTCATGGAGCTTATATTCCAGTAGGGAAAACAGGTAATAAACAACAGAAGGGAAAGATTACCTGGAGATCAGTCCTGTGAAGAAAATAATGCTGGAGAGCTACTTCAGATTAATGGTCAAGGAGATCTCTTTGAAGAAGTAACAGTTCAGCTGCTGCAAGACAGATGTGTGAAAGATCTCTGGTACAGGTGTGGCCAGTGGGTTATAAGAGGGGACATCCTCTCCCTATTTGGGCACAGCAAAGGAATAGAAGGTAAAGGTCTGGTTTATGGTGTTGTGGTTCTCCAAGATCCATCCCTATATACTCTGATTTAACTGCACAAGACATCCTCTAACATACAAATAGCAGAAGAGGAATCTCAGATACATATCCAAGGGACATCAGCTTATTAAGCTTGCACCCCTACATTTGTAACAGTTACCAAAGTATTCCTCTACCTCCAGTCCCAGGGTCAGGCAACCCTGAATGTGAACTGTGATCAGAGGTAAGTGCATTTGTGTTTTGTTTGATGACAGACTTTATGATTCATCCTGCCAACCTCCATTTGCAAATCATAGATTTTAGACTAGCACAGTGGCATTACCCCATCTTAAAGCTGATTAACATTTTGGAAAGTGTCTAATGGATACTTGGGAAGGAAAAGCAATAATTTGCGTGGGCCCCTTTCCTACAGAGAAGTTGTACTTCACCCACCAGTGAGGACATTGTTTCCTCAGCACTCTGAAATTAAGACTTTGTTACTGGACTAGAGACCACGCTTAGAATAGTTGGATATATGGTTCATCTCTCCTGACTTTGTCTTCTCCTTTCCCAGCAACACTTTGATTCGGTAGGACTGACAGGCAAAGATGCTCTTTTGAATGATTGGGGAACAGATGTGGCACCAGCAATCTTGTCCTGTGGACAAAGTGAAACCAGCTCCTTTACCTCTCTCTGTTCTGAGCCAGAATGAGTTATGACAGACTTTTAACCAGGGTTTGGAAGGGGCATTTGGATACCTGTTATGACTATGGTACCTTATCCATTGCCTCTGACTCGTCTTGTTGCCAGGGAAAACCCACCACACTTCTTCCTAATCGGGTTTGCTTTTTTCTATCAAGGTTCACATCATTGCCTAATATTTACGAGGGAGCCATGAGGAGGTTACTGAGACAATAATGCTAGGAACCCTTCCATTCTTCATGGAAGAATGGTTTGTGTCCCGAGTAAGGCACTCCATGATCTACAGGTGAGAGCACTGGCTGGGGATCAGAAGACTCTTGTTTTAGTTCTAAGTTCTTCCTCTTGTTCCCTCACCTGGTGACCTTTAGCTGTGGTACTAACGATCCCAGGCCACCCTGAGTTCTCAGGAACTCTGAGGTTAGAATAGCATAATATTTACACTCACTGAGCTATGAGGAAGGCCAGGGTTATGAGTAATTATGAACATGAAAGCTCATCAAACTTTGCAACAACTCATTCACTATAGCTTCTAATCTGAGGGAAGATATAAAACAGCAGTGAAGAGTATGGATTGCAGAATCAGAAGAGCATGGGTTTGAGGACCTGCTCTGCCACTTTTAGCTGTATGACCTTGAGCAAGTCCCTTAACCTCTCTGAGACTCAGTTACTTCATCTGTCAAAGAAGAATGAGAAAAATAGTACCCTCCACTGAGGGAAATGTGACAGTTACATCAGTCCACGCATGTGAAAGACTTAGCACAACACCTGGCACCTAATAAATACTCAGTAAAAGGCAACTTTAAAATTTATTATGAACAATAATGATTAGCAACTGAATGAACTCTTTTAAACACACTAGATATTGATATTGTTGTTTCCTGGCTTGATTCATTATTGGACTGGCCAGGAGTGTCCTAGCCATTGATGAAAACTTGAGGCCACAAACCCTAAGGTTTTTCATCTCTCTTTCTAAGGACAATTCTCTAAAAGTCCAATTCTAATGAACTGAGCTTAGAAACTTGCCCAGTCCGATGGCTTGGTAGCCTCAGAGAACAGGCAATTAGCAAAGTTCTCTACGAACAAGAAAGCCGTGATAGAATGCAGTTCAGGGAACTACTTGGAAGGTATGAAGTGCAAAAGAAGTGCTTGAAGGATCCTCAAAAGAAGGAAACTTAGAAAATGGAATTTTTTGTGTAGCTTTTAGACCCTTATTTAGCAGACAACGTTGTTTGCATTCTTCCTCAGAAAGCATGACAGAGAGAGAGAGAGAGAGGGGTGTGCGCCATTTTCCATTGCAATAGAACTCCATCCCCTTAGCCCCCAGATATCTCCCTTCAGGAAGGAAGACCCTCTCTCCTGCCAAAGGGTCAATCTCTATTTGTCTGAGCCAAATGAGCAATTCCCCGTGCCAATAAATTATTTTAGGGGTGGGCATGAGACCTAGTTCTGGCCAATGAAAATCATGAGGTTGGCTGGGGAACTTCTTAGAAAGAATTTTTCCAGTAGAAGATTCTATTTCACTCTTAAGCTCAGGAAGAGACAGTTTCTTTCCTGCCACACATGATGCCCGAAACTGTGTGGTAGCCATCGTGTGACTGTGACAAGAGCCACCCTGAAGGTAAAGCTCCTACATTGAAGATGGTGGAGTCTAAAAATGAGAGACAGTGATTTTTCTAATGCAGGCAACACTCTTAGACACCATATGATTCTCCTGCAATGTGCTTCATGTGAAACTTGGGTCCTGGCATTACCCATGTGTGTCCTTGTCCTCTTCTTCCAATGTTGAAAGTTTAGAACTTGGGTTATGCTATTTTTTTTTTTTTTTTTTAGCTATTTCCTGCTCCAGGGCCAATCATGAAAATTATCTATTCTCTTCAGGAGGCAAATTATCTGAGGGGCAAAAAGGTATCTTCTTGCAAATCAGCAGTGGAATAAAAAGAACAACGTAGTCTTAGCCCCGATACATGGATCCTTCTCTTTGAACTGCCGCATGGTAGCCACGGGGCTGTAGAGAAATTATTTCTCTCAGCCTCTGAGTCATCATCTTTAAAATGACGTTAATAACACCGACTTTTTTTTTCCCTTGCTGTAAAGGATCAAGTAAGATAGTGTGTATAGAATGTACAATGACACTTCTAAAATGCCATAGGAATGCAAAACATCAATGACGCTGTTAGCAATTATGATATCTCATCACAGGTGTACAGCTAAGGAGGAAACAGACTGTTGACATTTTGAAGTGCTTTGACTTTTTTTGTTTCATCTCTGTGATTCACCAGGAAAGAAATTTAAACTGATTTTTGTTCCAGGGTAATTTAAGAAGGACAACCCAGAGGGAGAAACTTATGCCTCTTTCTCTTGGAAATATTAAGCCTAGTAAAGCCCAATGAAGAGAACTTACTCATGCCCTTTCAGAACAGGTGAGAGCATTTCCACCCCCTGCAGTCCGCATTCCATAGGCCAGATGTGGGGAAGTTCAAATACTTTTCTTGCTGGTGAGAGGTAGAATCCAGCGTGGAAACTCAAGAATGGTACTGACCATTTTTGGACACTAGCAAGTTGCTCTCCTGACTCAATCACAAGGAAGATGTCTTTTGGGGTTTCAGAGATCCATCTCAAGGGGAATAGAGAAAACCTTACAACTTCTGCCTAAAAGGCAGACTTCAGAATGCCTGTGGAACAGGCTGTTTTTCTCTTTCCTTATATTTCTGCCATTTTTGTCTGTAGGTACTGTCATGAGGCAGGCCGTGGGATTGGGCAGGTTTCTAAGCTTAGTTCATTAGAATTGGACTTTTAGAAAATCATACTTAGAAACAGAGATGAAAAAATTTAGAACTTGTGATCTCAAGGTCTCATCAACAACTATGAAACTGCTAGCCAGTTCAACAATGAATCAAGCCTGAAAACAATATTAGAAAAAAAAATTAAGCTATCAAACCAACCATTTAGTGTTGTGGAAATGTTGGGTCTAAATGAAAGCACCTTTCTCTAGGGGTTGTGTTGAAAATATGTGAATGCAATTTTGGTTGCTCCAAGGATTGGGAGTATTTGTAGCTTTTGTGCTACTACGCACAGATGAAATCATCTGAGTACTTTATTATGATTTCTAGTTTAGAGCCCAAACATGCAAATATTGAAATGCATAGTATATTATGATGAATGACTTTCTCTTTTTTCCTTTCCTTTATATTAGGTAGGGCATACTTATTTATTTATTCAAATTACATATCGGTAGGTAATAGTATCTGTGAATTTTATTTCAGAATAGTAAAAAGGGTGTGGCAAAATAAAGGGATGATAACCACTGGTTTACACAAAGAGAAAACTTCCTTGTGGCTCAACAGAATTCTTTGATTCAGGGTTTTGTGGATATAACCTCTCTCCTTTCAGAAAGCATTTTGTCATTGCCAACTCCTCCCAGCTCAAAAAGCATTTGAAGAAAAGAAAATTCATTCACTGGCAAATAACTTAGTAATGAGTAAGTGGAGAGCTGGTACATTAGGAGAACAATTTGGAGGACAATTTTGTATGTTTCTGGATAATTAATCTGTTTCATGATTTATAGTACTGACTACAAATAGGTATTTACCATATGTGACCATTTTGCCTTCCTCCCAGGTTATTTTTGTATAGGTGGTTTATTTCTTAAGCTGTGTTTCTTGGTTACCAATGTTTAAAAGAGCTGAAATCTGTGTGCGTAATTAATGGGGAATGTTGAGTTAGTTTTACTAGGCAAATTGCACTACAGTAAAAATTGCAATCCAAGTCTTTTTTGTGTGCTGACAAGATGCTGGCCCCTTCTATGCATAGGTTGATAGCTCACTTTTATATAGGATCTTAATCCTAAGGTAGCCAGACATTTTTGAGCATTGCTTTCATGAGCAAAGGAAGTTAGAATATAAGTGCTGAGCTGACATAATAAGATGGGACTGGCCATTTTGAAATGCTGCAATGAGCCACCAAGGTCTGTACGGGCATATGTGTGTGCCAAACTTTATCCATAATGCCTTTTAAAACCTAAAAGTTGAGTTAAAAAATAAATATATTATCTTGAAAGCATAACTCATTATGACATTCTCACTTAGTCTTACTCTAATAAAAAGTACTTACTTAGCCTGGAAATTGGAAAACAAAGAATGAGCCCTATCACATGTCAGTGGAGGTCGAAGAGGCACTCCAGGGTTTATCCCCTCACATAGAGGTAAGGTGAAAAAATGGGAACAAAATATTTGGTTAAGAGAGTCTAGCAAGTGATGGGGCAAAGTAAGCGTTCAAAATAAAATCTGTCAATAGAAAACACACAGATCGTAAAAAGGTAACTTGTGTCCCTATTCAACTTCTCATTTCCACAGAAGTCAGACCTGATGATTTTAGCACTCTTTCCTGTTAAGGAAGAATATAGCCTCAGAATCCTTCCAAACACAGAGCTCCAAGAAGCCACTACCAACTCAATCTTGACACATGAAATGAAGCTTATTTTTCTGCACACATTGGGGTGTCCATTTTAAGTGATGTCAGCATATGAATGATTCCGGGAGTATAAAGGGGCCCAAGCTCAATTTGGAGATATACAAGAAAGAATGCCTTTAATTAATGCAGGGAATTATCTACTAATTATGAAGCTCTCAAACTGGAAGGTATCTCAAGTAGTCAGCTTATCCATAGGATGAGCATCAAGAAATATGTGTTCCCTTAAGTCAGAACAAGCAAAGGGTTAAGAGATTAACCCTTTAAGGGGTTAAAGGGTTAAGAGATGTAACTTATTTATCATCACTAAGGTTTCTCTGTGTGTGTGTGTGTGTGTGTGTGTGTGTGTGTGAGACAGAGAGAGAGAATGATCTTTAAGTCTATAGCCACATATGCTGACAATCCAGTTAATCTCAGGGGAAACAAAAGTCAAAACAAAAATTCAAAATTACTTTTTGAATCATTTATCAGTTTTGCATGCAGACAAGATATAGCGATGACTTCGATTTTGTAGGCACAATTGACTAATCTATCATTTTGTATGTAGGAAACTTTTTAGGTTTGCTATTTAATATTTGGATTTCTTGAAAATGTACTGCAAATATCCAGCTTACTGGTAGTATTCTCTTGTAAACACCTTATAGTTTGAGTTTTAATTGAGTTGGAAAAAAAAAACACCCATGGATACTGCAATTAGAAGAATCTCAGTTATGCTCATTAGGAAACATGGTTATATAATAAAATGAGACACATCTCCCTTGTTTTACTCAATTGGGAAACAGCATCTCAAAAAATCCCTAAATATTGTATCTCTTCAATGTCTCCCCTTGGATTTTCTGATTCAATTCCTGAAGTAAATGGATGGTGCTTTGTTCTCCTCCTCAGCTTTGCTGGGTGTGAGATGCTCTGAAGGAAGTAAATTTCGATGTTGTGGGTAAGTCAATCTTTCAGGGCAAAGGCAATGGAGGATCAAACAAAGCCTAGAGTCTTCTTAGGAGCAAATAGAAAATGCCACAAGTCTATCTACCCCTGGGCAGATTTATGGCTTGGTGTCTGGTGAATCTTTAGATTAACACTCTCCAACCTGTATTGTCTAGACCTGGCAAAGGCAGAAGATTAATGTCAACAGGGAGGCAGCCTGTGCTGGATGTTGGAAATACAGAGCCTGCCTTTGACTGGGCTATAGATCAAAAAAACTTTCCATTTAGTCAGACTCTGGAAGGAGATTTGCAAATCAGAGGCATCCGTGTCGAGAGTAAAAAAGCAAGGCTCCCAGAAGGAAAAGAAGGTGCTTAAGAACTGAAGTGGAAGAGACCACAGCAACCTTATAGCTTGACCTGGGCAGCTTCTTGCTCCTGTTAGTTAGAAGTGGAAGCAAGGATGAGAGTAGAGATCTTGTCTGTGGTTATAACCTTTGTAACCTTCGTTCTGTGATGACAGACACAGGGTCACCTCCAAGATCTCACAGGCAGAAGTAGGGTATTTGTTTACCACCATTTAGTTCCCACTCGAATGTGTGGGTTTAAAAATTTGATTTCATCGAAAGAAGCTTAAAGGGTATGTTTGGAAAGATCATTTACCATCTCTTCTGTCCTCCCCCGAGTAAAACATTTAGGTGATTTACTTCTATGGAAAGCAGGAGGATTAAGATTAATCATAAAATGCACTCCGTCTGAAATATGAGCACAGGGCTGGCTGGCACCCAGAACAGGAGTGGTCAGTGGTCCTGACTTCTAACTGGAAGGGTCTCAAATGGATATGGGGTGAGTTTCTAGGGGCTATAATTCACCCCTGGTTTTGACTCATTCCTTGGTTCCACTGTTTAATTCTTCATTTTTAATTTGTTCAGTCAACAACCAAATATTACTCTCTCTTTAGTTCTGAGCTTGGCATTGGGTTTGAAAGACCTGGCTATCAGAGTGGGTCTTACCTGCTGTCCCCTGGGTCCCTTACATTCCGTTCTCCACACAGAGCCAGAGTGAATGTGTTAAAAATATAAATCAGAGCAGATTGTACCTTAACCAAGACCCTCTTATGGCTCCCGATCTCATATAAAACAACATCCACACTCCTTCCTCTGCCTTCTAAAGCTGAGAGGAGTGGGACCTCACCTCCCAAGCTTATGTCTTATCACTGTCCCCAACGCTTCTGTGTGATCTTTTTCTTCTCCTTAAATTTTCCAAATTTGTTCCCACCTAGGGACGTTGCACTGAGGTTCCCTCTGCCTACAACCCTTTGGTCCTGTATTTTTGCACGACTGGCTCCTTTTTGTCATTCACCTCTCAGCTTAAACGTCATCTCCACAAGAGGCCTTCCTGACACCCAAGTGACTTTCTATTGTAACACACCATTTTATTTACTTTCTAGACCTTATCAGGCAAGTATCCTCTTGTTAATTTTTAATAATTTATTTCAAAATATTAGGTGGGTACAAATGTTTTTACATGGGTACATATGTTTTTACATGGGTACATTACATAATGCTAAAGTCAGGGCTTTTAGTGCACCTGTCACCAGGATAGTATTCATTGTACCTGACAGGTAAGTTTTTATCCTTTACCCCCTCTCCCCCTCCCCCATTCTTGGTT
Source organism: Daubentonia madagascariensis (assembly GCA_023783475.1). Taxonomy (NCBI): domain Eukaryota; kingdom Metazoa; phylum Chordata; class Mammalia; order Primates; family Daubentoniidae; genus Daubentonia; species Daubentonia madagascariensis. The sequence continues at coordinate 39,246,669 of JAKFHU010001953.1, read as the reverse complement.
TCCAATGTCCTTTGCATCTCTTTGTGCCCATGTGTACCCATGGTTTAGCTCCGGCTTAGTGAGAACATGTGATGTTTGGTTTTTCCATTCCTGAGATACTTCACTTGGGATAATGGTCTCCAGTTCCATCCCAGTTGCTGCAAATGACATTATTTCATTCTTTTTTATGGCTGAGTAGTGCTCCATGGTATACATAGACCACATTTTCTTTATCCACTCATGAATTGGTGGGCACTTAGGTTGGTTCCACATCTTTGCAATTGTGAATTGTGCCACAACGAACATTCGAGTATAGGTGTCGTTTTGATAAAATGACTTCTTTTCCTTTGGGTAGATACCCAGCAGTGGGTTTGCTCTTGTTTATTTACTTTTCCTTTTCTCCCATTAAAATGTAAGTGCCATGAGAGAAGTGGCCTTGCCTAAATCTCACTGCTGCCTTCTCAGCATCCAAGAGCGCCTGGCACACAGAAGAATTTATTCAATATGCATTGAATTAATCCTAGGTACACTTCAAAATCTCTCATGGATCTGTTTAAAAATGCAAATTCCTGAATCCTACCCTTGGAGACTCTGATCCAGGCATCTCTGCTTTTAACAGATCCAGACATGATTCTGACACACATTAGTCCAGTTGTGTCTAACATTTTTGACTACCCCTACCAACCACCGATAGAAAAATGTTGAGGATGGAATACAAATATATGCATATTTATGTATTTATAAATTATGTGCATATATTGCTACATTATAAAAATATTTGAAAAGATAAGATTAAAAATATTTTTAAAATAATTCTTAACAGTAAAGCAAGTCTTATGTTCTTAAGTAGGTTAATAATAATAATCTGTAGGCTTAATTTTAAAATGTTCTTGCTAATTATATTTTCATATTACCACCAATATCTCAAGGTTCAATATACATGGAGGGTAAGGATCATCATTAATGATAGTAAACATAAAAATAAGGTCAAATGCTGTTCTTGATGATTACTTTTTCTTCCTTTGTGGTGTTGTGGCAAATCTGATTCAGTCATCATTGTTTTAACATGAAAGTATTGATTTGGATGGAGTATAAGAAGTATCTATCCTGCCTTTTTCTTGTGGTTACTTGTATTTCCTTTTTTGTATTATCTTCAAACTGGAGTTTCTTGGTAGGCATTAGCTTTCAGGGTACATTGTTCATTTTGGTAGGGTTAATTTAGTTATCATTAGATAATACAATTATAATTTGACTTAAAAAGGCACACATAACCTGCAGTATGTAGCAACCAATGGCAAGATGTGAGGGTGCCTCTGTGCACATTTCCATGCTGTAGAATTCGCTAATGGTGCCAAACTTACATGGTGAATGACCCAGGATGACGGGGGCATCAGGGTGAAAGTATGTGCTGGTGTTACAGAACCTTAACTTTTAAGATAAAAATAAATATAAAACGGACTGATGGAGATTAATACAAGATGAGTTTGGATAGAATGGCAAGGCATTTTAGATAAGGGTATAAAGTTTTACTTTATCCTGAGTGCAAGGGAAATTATTGAAGGGTTTATGCAGAAGGGTGATAGGATCACATTTGTGTTTTTGTTTTGTTTTGGTTTGGTTTTTTTGGAGTGCTTCTCTTTTATTTTATTTTTAAAAAACTAAAATGTTCTTGACAAATAAAAATTGCATATGTTGATGGTGTACAAGGGGATGTTTTGATATATGTATACATTGTAAAATGGTTAAATCAAGCTAATTAACGTATCCATCATCTAGCTTATTGGCCTCATTTGATGCTACATGCAGAGTTTAGCTTTTTGCTATTTTTGGCAAAAAATCTAACTGTCAGAAACTTATTGGGCTTGACTTAAGAGACTCTTTCAAATCAAGATATTCCAACTGCTTTTCTTGAAAGCGAATGAAGCACTTCCTAAGAAAAAACTTCACTGGGTTTCCATTTTTTTCTCTCCAAAGCATAAGATTGTCAGCAAAAGCATATGGTTTAGGAATAATTAAAAAAAAAAAAAGCCCAAGGAGTTAAGATACATTAGTAATACTTGTCTGCTTTTAGAAGGGTAGGTGAACAAATACATTGTCTTGAATAACTGAAATATAAGTAAAAAGTGTAAAAATTATAAGATGATTAAAGACTTTCTGATATGGATCATTTATTGAATAGCCAAATGCATTTTGACCACATATCATAAAAATACAGACTATCGACAGTAACCTATCCATAACATATAGTTGAAAGCTCTGGTACGATGGTGATTCTTTGGGTGAAGTTCTTTCAGCTAAGAATCAGATGGCTGTCTGAATGCCATTTTGCAAAATGCAATGTCTTTTCACACTTTCAATTAAAATGAGCTAATAATTTAGCCTAACAATCTGGTGCTGCCTAAGAAGTCATCTTCAACAAGTCTGAGTTTTGCATGTGAACAGTCATTAGTCTTCATCCTGTACCACTTACAGCTGGTCCTCATATTGTTCAAAGCAAGTGACATCATGAATTTTCCCAAGGATTGTTAATACCAGTGGTAATACACCAGCTTCTAATGATTTTAAATGCCTTCTGAAGTCCTCTATTCTTTCCCCCCAAAAATATTAACCTGAAATCAAAATTATTAATAGTTTGAGTCTTGCCAGCAGGAATTTAATGTTCTGCTTGTCTTTATAAAAACAGTTTTTTAATCATTATTATTTATAATATGCTGTCAGCATTCCACATTTGTTTGGCATACACTCCAAAAAGGTTGCATAAGCCTTTTCTTCTTCCAAGGGAAGGTTTTAATCAAGAAATTTCTCTTGTGTTTCATCTGACTTGTTTCAGGGACTTACTAACTCTACCCTGATTGTTTGCTTTTTCTCTTCCTACCACATCACTACATTTCCCTTCCTTCTTATCATTCATCCTCTGTCTCCATGTCTTCCTCCTGTTCTTTTCCAAGCAGATTATCTTTGAGCTACTTTATATGTGCCAGGCCCTGATGAAGACCCTCTTCTACCTGAAGGTCATATAATTAAATGCAGGAGACCAATTCAGAAAAAAGGAATTTCAATATTGGTAAAAGGGACTCTGACAGAGGTGCAGATGAAGTGTTAAGGTGGCTTATGGGACTATCTGACCGCTCTCTCTTCCCCATTTTGTTCATTCATTCAGTTAACAAATATTTATGGAGTCTCTATGTGCCAGACAGATAGTACTAGAAGCATGGAGCTTAAAACCTAGGAGAAGAGGTGCCCGTGTTTTGGAAGTTTACATAGTGAGCTTTGAGGGCAGCAATCAACCCGGCACAATTTCTTGCCTTCACCATGTTTGTATTATAGTCTGAAAAACACTTGAAATCTTGCAGCCTTGATAAAATCTTTAGAAAGCACATTCAGATGTGATAGTCACATCAGCAATTAGAGATAAATCCTATAAAAATTGAGTACATGTACCCTATTTTGATGAAGTTCGCACTTTTTTTTTTTTTTTTTTACCATCTTCTGTGTGTGCGTGTGTGCACGTGGGCTAATTAGATACCACCTTGGAGAGAAAGGGTACCTAGTCCCTTGAAAGTCTCTGAAATTGTTCTGAAGTTGAATACATGGTAATGTATCTAAGTCAGGTAGGATTGCGTGTTACCACATGTAGGCAATGCAGCATCAAAGGCTGTGCTTAAATTAAAACAAAATTCTTTATTTTTGTTGTCATAGGAATCTTCAACCCTTGAGTTCAAATCAAACAAACACCAAAAAGAGTCAGAGACAGGAAGAGTTTCTTTCTGATTTCCCCCCCCAATCTGAAAACTATTTTAAAAATAAATGTTATGAGCGTTAAGGAGAACCATCACTTCATCTTCCATAACCATTCAAGATTTTTCAGGATGTATTTTTTTGTTTTGTGATTTTTTTTGATATGCACAGATTATACGGAGCAGTCACAAGTGTTGGGGTTGTTATATATTCTACCAAGTGGTTTATGAATTCCCTTTTCCACTATCACCTTAACTCTTTTAGGCTCCAAAATCGATGCTCTTTCTTATGTACATAGAAAGAATAATGGCTGTTGATGCTGAAGCAATTCATGTAGCTAAAAACCAAGGGTGAAATATTCTTACTGCTACTGTAGTTACACAAATTGGAGGTTATTTTCATTTTTTTTCATTCACACTAGTCATAGAAATACAGAACTATTAATAAAATCAGCTTCAGGATCTATCTGGTCCATCCCTTTCTAGTGTAACTGCTAAATTACAGCTACTTGGGGATCTAGCTCTAATTTCATATCATTAAATAATTCAGTGCAGAGATCTGTGAAAGTCAACATTGTGAAATAATGAACAAAAATCTTTCTTTTTTGGAATCGTATAGAAGGGAACTGTGTATTCCTAGATTATAGGATTTGTCTTAAATTTTTATTGCCTTCCCCACCCTCCTACCTAAAAAAGGACAAGAAAAGCCTGTAAATACATAACTAATATAAAGCCAGGGTTCACAGTAGCCGCATCTCATCTAGTTTCACATTAAAAAAAATCAGTTGTGATACCCAAAGATAGTTAAAAAGAAATTTAAATCTTTTATGAAGTCTCTCAAAGACTGGCTGATGGACACATTGTACAGCAATACTTCTTCCAAGCATCGCTCGCCTCTCTGTAGATTTATTTGCAAATGCCCTCCATTTCTCTCTCCTTCCTGTCTCTACGTTTCCCTGAACTTCACCCGTAAACTCCCCTGCTGGATTTTTATCTTTGCATTTCCTCTCTACGTACCTCTGTGTTACGTATGTCTGCTTTAGCCTCTCATGTCTCTTTCAGTTTTCTTGCTTATCTGTATTTAGACAAAATCAAAGGCGAGGAATTGCAATGTCAGCAAGGAGGCGGGTGGGTTGGGGGAGGCAGACGTAACCTAGACCTGTACTTTCCATATTTGAACGTGCACATGAACTGCCCGGGGGATCTTGTTAAAAAGCAGATTCTGATTCAATAGGTCTGGGATTGGGGGCCTCAGTTTCCGCATTTCTAATAAGCTCCCAGGAGAGTCTGTTGCTGCTGCTACCTGGACCACACTTCGATGAGCAAGGACTTGGAAGAAAGGTCAAGCTAGAGACCAAGGAAGATAAGTCCCAGATGTAAAGAGAGTAGCTACACCATAAACTCCATAAAGATGGTGACAAGGTCTGCTTTATTTGCCACTGTACACGTGGCCTGATACGCAGTCCGTTCTGTTGCGTGAATTTTTTTTTTTTTTGGCCTGATGATCTTGAACACAGAAAACTCTGAATATATCTTCCTTTCCTTCCATTCCTGTCTTCTCTTAACACTTGAAATGCCCGAGCGGTGCTACATTTCTTGAAGCAACTGCATTTATTCCAGACTTCCATCTGGCATGTGATTTACACTGGATCCAGAGGCACTGAAGCACTTTTGTCTGACCCATGTAGTCTTCAGAGATTCATTCTTCACTCCCAAGTACACTCACACCCCACACTTGGTCATAGCTCACGTCTGACAGGCCGGTTTGGATCTTAATCACGGCTCCCAAAGTTTTAGTTAACATAGCTTTATCCGTGAACTTAATCAGCGGGCTCTCCACTCTATCATTTCAGCCATTGATCAAACAACAGCCACTAAATCATGGAGAGCCCTGGCTGATCCCTGAAAGCTATGCTCAAGCTTGACGCTGAGCCACTGATGGAAACTATTTTGTGTTGCTTTTTAACCACTTATTGACCAGTTTTATTTTAACTGGATTATCTCAGAAGAACTCATAATTAACAGTTTTTAAAACATTTGTATTTAGTAACAAATGTGAGACCTGATTTTTATTTTAAAAATGCAAAAAATTTGGGAGAATATAATATAAAAAAGTGGAATTTTTCTTCATTCTTTCCCTAATCTCACTTTCCTCCTTAAAGGTACCCATGAAATATTTTTTTCCTTCTGGAACTTTTTATTTGCATTTTGCGTCTGTACATATTGTATCAGAAACATTTACTGCTACCTGGATACTCATGTGCTCTTCTGAATCCCAGTTTCCATGCAGCTCAGATGGGCCATGAGACTAGCTTAGGCCCATATACTGTAAACAGAAGGGACATGTGTCATTGCTGTGCTGATGCATATAATAGTAAGAATGAGTTCTCCAGGAACTTTATTCCTTTGTTGCAAAGAATGAGGAGGCTCTATGTTCTAAGTGATGCAGAGACAAAATGATGGAAGCCTGGGTCCCTGAGTGACTGTGTGGATTAGAGTTCCTCTCTCACTCTGCATATCTGTGTTGTATATGTATCATGAGCAAAACATATCTTCATCATGTTTAATTACTAAGATTTCAGGATTAGTTACCCCAGCAAAACCAATTATAACCCAATACATACATCTATAGTTATGTGTTTTTTAAAAATTCAGTAGGATCATAGTGTGTATAATAATCTGCACCTTATTTTTTCACTTAACATTTCTAGACATCAGTCCTTGTCAGAATATAACTGTTCTGCTGAAGTTGTAAAACCATAGTCTTAGAGCCATATTTTGACTTGTTAATAACCATCTACTTAACATAGAGTCTGACAAAATTTATGTATAAGGTAAATATTGAATATATACATGTCTGCAAATGTGCATCTGCAAGTATTTGCCATTTACTCATTTGTAAATGCATTTACAATAATTATGTATAATTTTAGATGTAAAACAGTATAACACGACAGGTTCTGAGAGAGCTGAATAGCATTTTCATGAAGAAGAAAATGTTGAAGAGAAATTTTCTCAATATTAAAAAAAAATTAAGAGTGCAACAGATAATGAGCCGAAAGAAAAAAAACCCAGCCTCTTTTCTTTTAGAAAATGGCATAGAAAAGCAACAATTTGTTTCTAGAAGATAAAACCTAGGATACCTAATTCTTAAAGTGGGGACGGGGGCAGCATAAAACATGAAGAAAACATGAATATAAAGGCTACAAAAATGACTGAAGGTATAGCTCATTTTAATTTTCAAAGGATGATAAAACAGTGTTTTTTACATTTTTAATGGAAATGTTAAGAGGTCAGAGTTCAATTAATCTAGAGATTTTCTTGTTGGAACAGACTCATAGTACAGGAAAGCTACGTTGAGCTTTTATTTATACTTCTGAAGTTAGGGAAAACTTTTTGTCATCTTTTATGAAACTTTGAATATATCTTTTTTTTTTTTTTTTTTTTTTTTTAGCATCTCTGCTTTTCCGCTCCCCTTCATTAAGTTGTGAGTGGTCAGAGCTCAAGGCAAGACAAGACTAGCTCAGAGAGTCAATTCTGTGTGGATATCGGTTGTGTTTTGGTTGTCCAACACCATGTTCCTTTCCTAACAGTACCCCGATCTCCTTTTGGGGGACCCCATTTTATGCTGTCTTGGTGGGACAGAAAATCAAGTTGTGCATCCCTGTCATCGTAGCAGAGAAGGGGGGCCGAGAAGCGTCTCTGGCAGTTCCTTTCCCCATTCTGGTGTGGCAGAGCGAGGCCGAAGAGACAGTGGAGGCAAAGATGAAGCAGACGTACGAAGACACACCTCAACATGCTGACGCGCACCAGCGAAAGGAGGATGGAAAACAGTCCTCCACTTCATCCTCCGTCTGTACTTCCCTTCTTCTCTTCTTGTTGTCTTTGTTCTATTTCCGTTCTTTCTCTCTGTTTATTTTTTTCCCCTTTCCCTTTTCTCTTGGTCTTACTTTTCTTCTTCTTCCCAGCCTATACTTTGCTTCCTTTGCTCCCCAAGGGGTGCATCTCCGGACATCTCTATTACCTTATGCCTCTTTTCTGTCTACTCATCCAACAGCATTTCCTTCTCAATAATAAAGCCTTCTGCTCTTTGCCCCCTCTCGTATACTTATCCCTTCATTATATTAAGATACTCAAAGAAAGGAAAATGCCTTGGCTGTGTTTTCCAAAGACCAACCTGGATATAATTCCATTGTTTGGTGAGAAAAGAAGTTCATATAACTCACAGGGTTTCCCTTTGTCTGGATATTCTGTTCTCATGGGCTAACTTGCTTGGCTGGGAGAGATGTATACTGTGCCCAAATTATGTCATCTGCCCAAAGATTTGCAACAAAGGCTGGTCCTGGGGCCTCCAATCTTCTGCAGGTAATGATTGTTTCGCTCAGTTCTCTGCACCTAATTTTCATATTTTTTTATCATCTCAACTGAATTCTAGCTGGAGCTGCACAACCCACAACAATTTAAATGGTTTTATCAATTGTGGACAAAAGGCCAAATAGCATCAAGCATCTTGCAGCTCCCTCAACTGTGGCCCCTACTTCCTCTGTCTTATCCCTTCCCTACCTCCTCCCTTCTCCCCAGCACGCTCTCTTATATTTTATAGTAACAGTATTGTTAGGAAAACAATACGTAAAGACATATTCCATTGGAAACCATAAACCACTGAGCTGGCCATCGGAAGACCAATATCATTGGTATTATACAGATGTCTTATTTTTCAGCAGAGAAAAAGATGTTGTTAGAAGTTCTTATTCTGTGCACTTTATAGAGACAATGAGGTTATACAAATGCATAGACTGAAGAAATATGATCAACGCCCTTGTGGTTTGTGTGATCGGTTTCTGTGATGAATAGCAAGCCACTAAAAAGGATCAGTTAAAGTGGAAGGAGGAAACCTCAGGGTTATATTAGATGGTTCTCCTTAAAGTCAGCTCAGAGTATTTCCTTGTGCATTTCATCATGAATCTGATAATCAGCACAGCTCATGATGTATTTTGGGTGTTCTCAGAGGAAATATTGGGGCACATTATTATTTGAGCCAAATAAATGGAAAGAAAGAAAAATATACTTAGAATGTCATTCTTATACCAGGAAGAAGTCCAAGATGACCTGCTTCAACTCCTTATTCTTCAACAGAGAAATTAAAAGACTTGCTCAAGTCACACAGGCATTTCTGTGCACAATCTAGTCTGGAACCAAGGTCTTTGGTCTCTTGTCACTTCTTTGAAATTCATGATTATGTAATTTTTCCTCATAACTCTATTTTTGTGTTTCTTTGCATCCTTAGGTCCTTTTTGATACTTGTAATAAATTATATATATTCATTTCATTTTTACTTTTAAAAGCTTATTCAGTGCAAAGAATTATGCTTGAATAACGGATGTGGGAGTAGTATAGTTGCATTCATTTTCTGTTGCTGTTATTACAGATGATAACAAACTCAGTAACTTAAAACAGCATGAACGTATTATCTTACAGTTCTGCAGGTTAGAAGTCTCACCATAGTGGTCAAAAGTTTGGGTACCAGAGCTCACCTGGCTCAGTTTGAATGATAACTGTGACTTTGGACAGCTCACTGAACTATCCTCTGATTCAGTTTCCCCTTCTCTAAAATACAGATATTGATGGTACCTGCCACTTAGGGTTGCTGTGAAAATTATAGAAGTTAGTTCATATTAAGCATAATGTGCCTGGTACATTGTAAGTACAAGGGAGGAGGAAGATTCTTCTTCTTATAATAGTTATTACTATAAAAATTGAGCAATAGAATTCCTACTTGGGAGCTTACAGTTGAGTTGTCAAGAGATGTCACAATATGAATTCTCTAAATATTTGACTAGTTCTAATAAGATGAGTGGGCTTGGTGTATAAGAGAAGGCAGGACGTTTTGAACAGGGACTCGAATCCCCTGTAAAGGAAAGGCTCGCATCCAAAGAGAAAGTTGAATCCAAGCATGGTTTATCCAGTGAGCAAGTCAGACAAGTGTTGCAAACGAGCCTGAAACTAGTTTGTATGTTCACATTTGTCAAGATCTTTAAGTAAACACTGTTAGCCTTTGACAATGAGAACTGCGTGGGAAGTAGATGTCCCTTTTCCTGTGTGTAAATTTTTCTGCCAAGTGGTATGTCCTTGTGAGAGCAAGGCTTAAACCCATTTCTGCCACACTTGCAAACCTTTATTTACAAGCCTCCTCTATAATCTGTGGCTGACTCTGTTCTCTGTTGTTTTCGGTTCTCCAACTAACACCTAGTATCAAAGGGTCACTTGGAGGCAAAGTGGCTGTGATCCGAGGTAGAATTAACTAGCCTAGTTGCATCAGGCAGCAGAAATACCCATGATGTGTGCCTACACAAGACTAAATGGCAGTACTGTGGCAGCATTGTTAGGTGACAGGCTCACCACCAGATTCTTCTGTCCTGACTTTGTAAGGGTAAAACCTCCTATATGGTATTTTTAATCTACTCCATTCACTTCACCAGTGAACAGATTATTTCTAATATCTGTTATGCTAATTCATGAATCTTCTGGTATAACTTTAGATAGAGATACATTCATGTGCCGCATAAAGACATTTCAGTCAACAATAGATTACAAATACAACAATGGTCCCATGGGATTATAATGGAGTTGAAAAATTCCTATTGCCTAGTGACGTTGTGGCCGTTGTAATGTAGTAGCACAATTACTTTATTTTTAAAATAAATTTGGTATAGCCTAAGTGTACAGTTTTTAAAAAGTCTACAGTAGTGTACAGTAATGTCCTAGGCCTTCACATACACTCACCGCTCGCTCACTGACTCACCCAGAGCAACTTCCAGTTCTGCAAGCTCCATCATGGTAAATGTCCTATACAGGTGTATCATTTTTTATCTTTTATACTGTATTTTTACCATACCTTTTTATGTTTAGATATGTTTGGATACACAAATACTTACCATTGTGTTACAATTGCCTATAGTGTTCAGTGCAGTAACATGCTGTACAGGTTTGTAGCTTAGGGGCAATAGGCTACACCAGACAGCCTACGTGTGTAGTAGGCTTACCATCTAGGTTTGGGTAAATACACTCTGATGTTTGCACAACACCAAAATCGCCTAATGACACATTTCCAGAATGTAGCCCCATTGTTAAGCAATGCGTGACTATATTTTAATGATCTCTGTCTTCCATGTTAGAGACACATTCTTCCCAATGTCTTGGCCATGTGCTCCTGATTAAAAGTGAGGGACTGAACTGATTGGATGAACTGAGTGTGTGCGTAGGGCTTGTCAACTTTGAGGTTTACTTCAGGGGATCTGGGTGGGTCATTTTTGGATGAACCCTCAATGTAAATATCTTTAGATTCGTTTCCCTTGACTTGGTCAGGTTCCCCGGGTTCTTCCCATCCCCTGCCTCAAGGAGGAAGGTCTGGAATCCTGTGATCTTGGAGCCAAGTGGGAAAAGAGGGATAGGGTCTCTGCATTCAGCATTCAATATTCATGTGGTCATTCCATCTTCCTTATTTTCAGCACAGCATCTACTTTATCAACTAGAGAATAAACCTCTAGACTTCTGCGTGGTAGGGAAAGGACAGTTACCCAACAGGGTGAAAGAGGGGAGGAAATCTAGGAAATCTAACTGCTTTCCAAAAGCTTTTACCCAGTTCTTTCCATTTTAGTAAATTCCCCAGGCCCCCCCACCCCAACCCCCAGTTCTAGAGTTACCTGCGGATGATGATAATTCTGTGTCTTTCGAGGACTCTGTAGTGTGAACTGGTTTGTGCTCAGGTTTCCTCATGACTAGGTTGGAATTCAGCTCTCCTGAGGCTGCTGAGCCAGTTACCACTCATCTGCTTTTGAGCTTCCACAATTTTGTTACTATTGTCTTTTCTCCTGTTCTCCCCATCCTTGTAGGCTAATGGCTTTTTAAACAAACAAACAACTCTATTGTGGTCTTACTGAGGTTTTGAAAGGAAGCGAATTAGATGTGTGTTCAGTCCATCACCTTGACCCAAATAATCCCCATTATTCTTCAGTTTGCTTTGATCTGGTTTCTGTTTCCATTGCACCAATAAAAGTGATCTTATTTAGATTACTGGTGACATCCATGTATCTAATTCGACATCCGTTTTAGTTACTTACCTCATTGAGTCTCCTGACTCCATGTGACACTACTGTCTACTCCTGAAACCACTGTCTAGGCTTCTGCAATATGGCTCTTTCTTGATTTTTCTCCTACCTTTTTAAATTTAGCCTTACTTTCTGGCTTCTCCACCTGTGAGCCACACTCTAAATCATAGTGTTTTTTGTGTCTTGTATTTATTTTCTCTCTTCTCTCACCCTAGATCAACAATCTATACATCATAGCCCTAAGAAAACACCTGTGTGTTGATTCTCCCAAATTTTCATCTTCATTATTAATCTCGCCTCTGAGTTTTGGTCTTACATATCCAATTATTCATTTTCCTCATAGTATTTTCCATTTTACGTCATATAGTTATTGTGCATGTTTTCCTTTCTTTTCTTTTCTTTTTTTAGAGATGGGGCCTCCCTCTCTTGCCCAAGCTGGAGTGCAACGGCGAGATCATAGCTCACTGCAGCCTTGAACTCCTGGTCTCAAGCGATCCTCCCACTTCAGCCTTCCAAGTAGCTGGGGCTACGGGAGTGTGCCACCACATTTGCTAATTTTTTAATTTGTTTGTAGAGAGGGAGTGTCTTGCTATGTTGCCCAGGCTGGTCTCAAACTCCTGGTCTCAAGCAATCCTCCTGCCTTGCCTTGCAAAGCGCTGGGATTACAAGCATGAGCCACTGTACCCTGGCCAGTTATTGCATATCTAATTGTATCTTCATTTTCTTTTTAGACTCTGAAACCTATTAAGGAAGAAACTGTGTCTGTCTTGCTCACCATTGTTCTCCTAGCATAGTACCTGTCACATGGCAGGGGCTCAGTGATTTACATTGAATTAATGAATACACACATACACACACACATATATATGAATACGACTTAGATTTTGTCTCCTTATTCCCCATTCTCCACCATATTTTGCCCTTTCTCTAGGACTGAATAGGGACTTTCAGATCACTGAAGACTGGCATGGATCACTGCCCTTTTTTTTTTTTTTTTTCCTGTATGTGTTCTTATTAAAGCTTTAGGGAAAAGATTCAATGAGTTGGTAACATACATTTAAAAACAGGTGAGGAAAAAGTCATCAATTATATTAGGAGAATCAAGCAAGAGTTTAATTCTAAAACATCCATTCAATTTGTGAAGAATAAACCCGAAATTACCAGGATTGAACTTATTGCCAAAAATCCAAAATTAATAAAGAACTGTGGTTCTTCTTTTTTTCATTTTGTATAGTCTTCCATAAGAGGGAAAATGCCCCACGAGATTGATCAGGCATCTAATCATAGGTTTCTGCCTAGTTCTGGAGTCTACATTAACTCCTGACATCTTTATTTGTGGAAATATAATTTTGGGGATCCAAGTAGAACAGAACTGAAAACCAGGGGATTTTCAACAGTCTCCTGGCCTGATGTTTCTCTTTTAGTTTCTCACGTTGCCTAAGGATGATAAGCCAAAGATTATTGAAAAGAAAACAATGCTTTGCCAGGTAGTGTGATATGGAAAGCCAGTGTTGGCTGTTCAGGGAATTACACCTCCCACGCTGTTGAAACAACCTCGCTTTATCATGTGTTGAAATTATATTTTAGATTCTCAGCCATGCTTCCGTGTCTCTTGTGGCTGAGCCTGTCTCTGATGTGAGTTCAACTGGGCTTAGATTAAAAACCTATTCAGCCCAATGTGCATTCGAATATAGCTACTAGCTCTACCTGGCCAGTGAAACAACCTCATGGGAGTTTTTGGGTTTTTTAAAGTGATTTTAAAAGCTACAATTAGCTTGATGATAATTGATACAATTTGGTCACTAAGATAGTCTCAGACATTTTATTCATATACATTTTGAAGAGCTACTATGCAACACATGCTCTTCTAGGTACTCTAGATATTGTAGGAAACAAACAGAAAAGCTGGAGGAAGATAGAAAACAAATATGTTGAAAATCCAAATTTTTTTGATAAAAGAAAATAAATGGTGTGATGTGATAGAAAACATCTCAGAGTGGGTGTCTGTCTGTGTATAGCTTCTTTAGACCAAGGTGATCGTGGAAGACTTCTCTGAGGAGGTACTTTCAAGCTGAAATTTGGAGAATAACAAGGAGCGAGTCATTCAAAGACCCAGGAAACAGCATTCTATGTGGGGGAAATAGAGCCAAAAACCTAGGTCAACAGAGAGCTTGGGGTGCAGGCAGAACCAAAAGACAGTATGACTGAGTGCAGTGAGAAAGGTAGGCTAGTGGTGGTGATGTTAGAAAGGTGGGTGGAGCTTGGATCACGTGGGACAGTGGGGCTCAAAGACTCTGCTGGAAGTCACCAAAACCTTCCAGAAAGTCAACAAAATTAAAACAATTTTCATAAAAATACAAAATATTATTTTCCTTTTTCACATTCATTCTCTTGTGAGCTCACAGTGGAGTTTTCCAGAGGCCTACACACAACTCTTCTTGAATCCCTCAAATTGCTGAGGTCTCAGGGCAACCAACTAGTCTGAAATCTAAGCAGAGATGGGTGCCTGCAAGGAAAGATGGTACATGCACCATACAAGCTCTAAGAAAAATTTCAGCTAAAAATTTCTAATGAATGAGCTAAAGCAGAAGGTGGCTAAGATGAGAGAGTAGAACCCCTGGGAGCTGCAAACACAAGGGTACTTGATACTCACTCATAGGCTCTTTTTCATGGATCTCACTGTGTACTCATGAGAAAGATTAGAGGCAGGTGAGAATCCAGAGGAAATCTCCCTTGTGGTGCAGGCATGGAGGAGGGAAATAACAACCATGATGGGAAAGGCATGCAGCCTTTCAGTTGGAACTATCAGACAAGGAATTTAAAATAAATATGGTTAATATGTTAAAGGTTCTAGTAGAAAAATGGATAACATGCAATATCATATAATGAACTTTAGCAGAGAGATGGATGTTATAAGAAACAAATGGAAATGCTAAAAATGAAAAACAGATTAAAAAATGCCTTTGACATCAACTTACCAGACTTCAAGCTATAATACAAGGCTATGGTAACCCAAACAGCACAATCCTGGCACAAGAACAGAGACATAGACTTATGGAACAGGACTGAGAACCTAGATATAAAACCATCCTCATACAGCCATCTGATCTTTGACAAAGCATACAAAAACATACCCTGGGGAAAAGAATCCCTATTCAGTAAATGGTGCTGGGAAAATTGGATAGCCACGTGTAGAAGACTGAAACAGGATCCACACCTCTTGCCTCTCACAAAAATCAACTCACGATGGGTAACAGACTTAAACCTAAGGCATGAAACCACAAGAATTCTAGAAGAAAACGTTGGAAAAACTCTTATAGACATCGGCCTAGGCAAAGAATTCATGAAGAAGACCCCCAAAGCAATCACAGAATCAACAAAAATAAATAAATGGGACCTGACCAAATTAAAAAGCTTCTGCACAGCCAAGGAAACTATCACTAGAGCAAATAGACAACCTACAGAATGGGAGAAAATATTTGCATGCTACATATCTGATAAAGGGCTGACAACTAGAATCTATATAGAACTCAGGAAAATCAGCAAGAAAAAAATCAAACAACCCCATTAAAAAGACAACCCCACAGAAATTTTCAAAAGAAGATAGACTAATGGCCAAGAAACATATGAAAAAATGTTCAACATCTCTAATCATCAGGGAAATGCAAATCAAAACCACAATGAGGTATCACTTAACTCCAGTGAGAATGGCTTTTATCAAAAAGTCCCAAAACAACAAATGTTGGCGTGGATGTGGAGAGACAGGAACACTCATACACTGCTGGTGGGACTGCAAACTAGTACAACCTCTATGGAAAGGAGTATGGAGATACCTCAAAGAACTAAAAGTAGAACTACCATTTGATCCAGCTATCCCACTACTGGGTGTTTACCAAAAGGAAAAAAAGGCATTCTATAATAAAGACATCTGCACTCGAATATTTATAGCAGCACAATTCACAATTGCAAAGATGTGGAAACAACCCAAGTGCCCATCAATACATGAGTGGATTAATAAAATGTGGTACAGGTATACCATGGAGTACTACTCAGCCACAAAAAACAATGGCAAACTAATACCTCTTGTGTTATCCTGGATGGAGCCCATCATCCTAAGTGAAGTATCATAAGAATGGAAAAACAAGCACCACATATACTCACCATCAAATTGGTACTAATTGACCAACACTTATGTGCACATATGGAAGTAACATTCATTGGTTATCAGGCAGGTGGGAGTTGGGAGGAGGGGATGGGTATATTCACACCTAATGGGTGTGGTGTATGCTGTCTGGGGGAGGGGCACGCCTGTAGCTCTGACTCAGGAGGTGCAAAGGCAATGTATGTAACCTAAATGTTTGTACCGCTGTATATTCTGAAATAAAAAAAAATAGTAAAAACAATGCCTTTGACAAGCTCATCTGTAAACTTAATATATCTGAGGAAAAAATTGGTGAAATTGAAAATTGGCCAGTAGACGTTACCCAATCTGAAACACAAATGAAGAAAAGAATAAAAAAGAAAAAATAGAACTGAGCATCCAAGAGCTGTGGAACAACATCAAATGGTCTAATGGACCATATGATTGGAATCCTAGAAAGAAAAGAGATAAAAAGCATGGAAAATGTAGTATTTGAAATATATGCCTAAGAATATTCTAAAATTAATGATGGATGCCAAACTACAGATCTAAGAAGCTTAGAAAACACCGAGAAAGATTTTAAAAACAAACCAAATAAAACTCTAAACACATCATATTGAAACTTCTGGAAACCAAAAATAAAGAGAAAATCTTGAAGGCAGTAAAAAAAAAAAAAAAAGATAAAGAGGAACAAAGATAAAAATTGCCAGAGACTTTGCAGCAGAACTCCGCAAGGCAGAAGATGATGGAGTGACATCTTTAAAGTGATGAAAGAAACAAAATGTCCAAAATTATCACATGTACCCTGAAAATTTGTACATCTATCACGTATCAATGAAAAAAATTTAAAAAGAAACTATCCATCCGGAATTCTATACCCAGCAAAAATATCTTTTAAAATGAAAGAGAAATAAAGGCTTTTTCAGACAAAACAAAGAATTTATTACCAGCAGACCCATTTTCCAAAAAATGTTAGAGGAAGTTCTTCAGGCAGAAGAATATAATACCACATAAAAACTTGGATCTACATGAAGGAATGAAAAGCACTGGAAATGGCATTAATGAAGGTAAATATAAAATTCTTTTTTTCTCATTTTAAAGTGCTCTAAAAGATAACATACTGTCTAAAGCATATAGTAATGTATTGTGTATTTGTAATGTAAGTATAACCGATAAAACATTAGCAAAAAGAGGGGAGAGAAGACTGAAAGAATATTATTGTAAATTCCTTGCATGCCATGTGAAACGGTATAATACCATTTGAAGGTAGACTAATGATTAATAATTAAAGATATATGTACATATATAGTAAACTCTAGAGCAACCACTAAAAATTATTTTAAAAGAAGAATAAACAATCTCAGCTTTAATTTCTAATCTGGTAAGTATCAATAGACATAACCAAGCTCTTTGCTTCCTCACTAATTTTTAAGAGTGTAAGAGGGTTCTTAGACCAACAAATTTTAAAATTGTTGATGTAGCATCTTGAAGGCCCAGTAGGGAATTTGGATTTTATTCTAAGTGTAGTTGGAAGTCCTTTGAGAGTTTTAAGCAAGGGGATTAGATGACCATATTTGCATCATAAATAGATGTGCAGAATGGATTACAGAGAGCAAGAATGGAGGTAGAAGACCAGTCAGGAGGCTGCCATACTTATCCAGGCCATATGTGGTAGTGGCTTGGACAAAAGCAGTGGCAACGGAAATGGATAGCAGTGGATGGATTAGGGTGATTTTTAGATGTTGAGTGGATTGCAATGACTTTGGGATAAGAGAAAAGGATTAATTAAGGATAACTCCTAGATTTTTAATCAACCTTATTGATTAAATTTCATCCTTTTAAGTGCTCAGCTAGATGAGTATAGAAAGACATATATATATATATATATATATATATATATATATATATATATATATATATATAAATGAAACCACCACCATAATACAGAAATTTTTTTTACCAATCCTAAACAATTCTTTGTGCCCATTTGCAGGACTCCTAGATTTTTTCACTTTAGCAACTGAAAGAGTATACATTTCTAAGGTACATCCATTAAGGGAGGAATATGTTTAGAAGAAGGAGTTGATAGGAATTAAGAATTCTGGCACTAGATTGATAGATTATTTCCAATGGTTATGTTTTATATCTGCCAAGAAGACTTCCATATCTATTGCTCCTTCTCCTCTCCAGCTGGAAGAGAGCCCAGCTGTGCCCTGTGATGGCACACTGCAGCTCCCTCTATAGTACACTTACTGTGCTGCATTGTAATCGCCTTTATATCCCCAAATACAGTGAGCTCCTAAAAACAATGACTGTACACAGTCTGGTACATAATGGGCACATAATAAATGATTGCATGAAATAATCATTCACGAATACTTGATGAATAAATGAATGTGAATGAGTCTCAATTTGCTAGAATTTTCCATCATGAACAAGATGCCATTCTTGATACCTGGCTGGAATACAAAAAAAACTACCATCATCCACCAGCTGTATGTGGGCTGTAAATTAATGTTTCATTGGATGAGAGACATCTTCCTTGATGTGACTATGGCTTTTTTAGGCAATAGATAGTATCTGAAAGACGGCTGGCTGGCATAAAAAGGCATTCTAGAATTAGAGTGATGGTAACTGATCAATAAAGACTCCAGCCTCTTGAGGCTTTGAATGCTAACCCAAGGCATGTAGACGACTTTCAAAATATGCTCCATTCATATTTTCTGTAATACACTCAGTGCCATTACAGACATGTCTCCTTCTGGGAGAACAATGATGTAGGCTTAAACTGCATCACATTTTAAAAATCAAAGTAGAATACACATACAAATAAAACATACAATGAATCCACCCATGTCACTATTAACCAAATCAAGATATCGAACATTTTCAGTACCCCAGAATCTAAGAGTAAATTAAGAGCAAAGGGAGAGAAATTGAGTAGTCAGTCTGAATTAGTGAAAATAGACTAAAATGTAGGGGATTGTATCTCTAATTGCATTTTCATTTCTGTCTATTAAATAAGGAAAGCAATTCAAGTGCCATCTTGCATGCCATGTGAAACAGTATAATCTTACTTGAAAGTAGATTGGTTAATTAAAGGTGTAAGCCCTAGGGCAACCACTAAAAATTCTTTTAAAGAGGTATAATATTGTAGGTAATATGTGATTACCTATATTTAATCATCACATTTCTTGTTCTTTTACGTGGGGATGCATTTAGAACTTAAAAACTATTTTTTAACTTTCTCCCCTGAACTCTTATTATATTGATACTTCCATTTGCTGAGCAACTAGTTTTATCAGAGAGGGCAGAAAGAAAAAATTCAGCACAGAAGCAGCTGAATAATTGAAATGTCCAAATTAGTGGGGTCTGAGCTGAAAAGGTTGTACAGGTAATAATAAAGAGTTATGTTCTGCATTTCTCGTCCTGGTCAGCTGCGTTATAGATGGTAATAGCGTTCTGGGGTGAGAAGATCAGACTGTTCCTTTGAGCACGTTATGGACTCACTCATTGATTTGAAATATGTCAACACTCGAAGAATGAAAACAAATATGAAAATAATGTCTGCCTGTCTTTCATCTAAAGTCAGATTTATTGGAATAGTTTTAAAGGCATAACCCATTTCTCTAGGAGAATACTGGCTAAGAGACTGACATGCATTGCACAACTAATGTTTTTCCAATAATAAAAATACCTTGTATTTATAATCTGGTTTTAACTTTTCACTGGCTTTTACACACATTATTTCATTTAAGATCATTTTAAATGTCTCCTAAAACACACATGAATACTGGATTTCAAACACAGGTGAAACTTGCAACTGATTTTGAAGTAGTCGTAAGTTGCTTCGGATGCACCCCCAAGAACATGTCCTCTGTAACAAGAACAGTGTGTATCTTTAAACCGCCAATGTTAAGAGGCTGACAGTTGACAGATTAGTGTAAGAGCCAAGCTCTTTTCCAAGTCCCTCCCAGAAATCATTTGCACGTTTTTCAGATATGGAGTGTTCAGAATTGTTTTTAATTTGGAGCCAAGAACTTTGTCTTTTCAGCTGATTCCTTTTCTTGTTTTTACCTGTATCCCCTTAAGCTGGGATTCTAAGGAGAGTGATTACAATCAAACAGGTACTACCTTCTTTTTGTGGCCAGGGAAAGAACATTCTGTAAGGCAGGGGAATTATTGATAGAAGGAACAGCAGATTTTAAGTAAAACCTTCCACAGTGAGATTAAACTAGGCATTTGGTGGGGAAGGGGTATTGCTTGAGGGCATTATAAAGTTGGGGAGACATATAGGTTTGGTGATACCAAAATGTTGGTCAGGGAGGAAAATAGTTAAAACCTGCTTAGGTCTGTCCAGTGCTAATTATAGTGAATAACCTGAGAACACAAAGGCTGCAACAAATTGCATGTTCATTTACTATGGTAGGGCTTCGGATTTTAAGATCAGATTATGCTTGATTGCTAACTCAATGGCCTAGGGTGACTTACTAAACCTCTCTAGGGCCTCAGTGCTCTCCCTGTAAAATGGGTATGTGAGGAAAACTCAGCCCAGAGAGGTTAAACAATCCACCCAATGTCACACAGTCAGTAAACAGCAGTGTTAGTGTTTGAACCAGGGCAGATGACTCCAAAGCCTTAACTCTTAGCCTCAATAGCTTGATGAGGGCCAACATTCAGCCAAAGCATTATTTGGTTTTGATACAGAGCCCATATGTCCCAAATTGCCCAAACAGTTTAGTTTATGCCTCGTATAATTATCAACAGCACCCCCTTTCACTCCTGAAATTGTTCTTGCCTGGTTTGGACAATAAATTCTATGGTCTCCCTTGTCTTTGGTTACTCTTTACCCCATCTCTCATTAGGCCTCATTCTTTGGTGTATTACCACCCCCGGGCCCCAGCACTGTGTGATGCCCTGAGCTTCCTCCACTCCCCTGTGTTGGCACCTTTGAGGGCCAGACTGCTGCAAATGTCAGCAGACCTGCATCAGCTCTTACAGATGCCGTAGCTACCCCTCTGCTCACCATAATACCCTTCATTCATCTTTGGGTTCCTCTGCCCACTCTGACACTATGCTTTGATTCCCACTACTCGCATGGCGGTCTTACCTTGGGGATGCTCTCAGTGACCACTTTGGTTGCAACTTCTGGCATTTGTTCTTTAGCTCTATGTACCCATACTCCCCTGATTCCAGAAAATTCTCTAGTTTGTTTTTGAAACATCCTGACTTAGCTTTGTGACTTTGTTTCTGCTCATGAGAAGCTCATGGTCACAAAGTATGACAAATATTCTCAAGCTGGGTGCCCCTCCCTAGAAATAGTCTGTTCACCTGCTAGGAGGAAGGAGAACACTGAATACCTACATATTCTCTGCTGAAAGTCTCATTTGTTTAGAAATTAATCTTTTACAAAGTATTTTTTCATATAAAATGGGTATGTGTCTATAAATAGATTATAAAAGACTTGCCTCTGATGTTAGAAACAAAACAAAAGAATGTGAGCTGGAAACAATGAACCTATAATTTCTACCCGGCGAAAGGGGCACAATCACCTTCTCTCTGCTCCCAGTGAGCACCCTGTTGCATCTGCTGGGGATTGAGCTGCAAGGCAACAGCAGCCCCTTGATCTCTGTCCCCTCTTTGCTGCGTGAGCCTGCTGCACATCTGCACAGGAGCCTGAGGTGGAAGATTCCAAGGCAGGGATTATAGGTAACATCTTTCCATGAAATCTACTTCAGATCTTGATGTCCAGCACCTTCTGCCATTATGTGACTCAAAAGATCCAAACTTAAAGCACTGTTGTGCCATCATGGAGATCATTTCATGAGAAGGTATGTGTCAGACACACAGTGGGCACACAATGAATACCTGCATCTGTTTCTTCAACTAAGACAGAATTTAAAGTGGCTATTTTTGGAAACAGTTTGTAGTCATCCAATAAATTCCACAAACATTTAAAGACTCTCATGATAATCCTTTATGTATCTATCCCAGTTACAATCTTATTACCTTATTTACCCTGATGTAAATAGTATGGTTCTCAATGTCATCCGGTGAATGCCTGGCTCAAGGTCACATAGCTAGCCGATGGATGGTTACCCCAGGCCCAAATCCAATATTCTGAAAAATTCCTTCACGTATCTCTTTACTTCTTTACAACGTAAAACCAAAATAGCCAAAGAAAAGAGGTAGAAAATCCAGCATGTGAAAAGGAATATGTCTTTAGACAGCTTGTTCAAAAAATAGACCCAGTATTGCATTTAAATGAATGTCCTGGCCTTCATTTATATCCAGGCAATTCAACGTGTAGGAAAGAAGCATAGAGCAGAGTATGACCGTCACCATGCTGTGTTCATCTAATGCATCTGGACAGCTTAAAGATATACATGCAAAGAATTTGGAAAATTTAAATGTCCTCTGACATTTACTTAGTAGTAAACATAAGCATCCAACTTCCTCAGCTTCATTTGCTTTATTACTGAAAGTATACTCTTCTTTCTCTTACCCAGTTTAAAAAATTATATTAAATGACATCTTTTTTAAAGTGCCAGAACACTGGGGAGAACAACAGAGCACTCAGTTTAACAAGAAGTATGTTTTACATCAATCAACTTGCCAAATGTAAAAATCCAGAAAGGAGGAAAGTAAAGTGGAAACAAAAATATTTGAAGTGGAATCCTTAGACCCAAAGGTAATGGAGTTTTAAGTCACAGAATTGCCTCTACATCACAATCTCAGTAGTGACGGCACCTTCCTTGCCCAACATCTTGAAACTTTTCATTTCTGTCTTAACCAGGGATGGCTATTTTTATAAAAAGAAACTCTCAAGCTTGCTCAAGGAAAGAGGAAGGTAATTTAAGGGTACAACATGCAATGTAGAGCTGTGTTTAAGAATATGAACTTTGGAATAAGACAGAACTGAGTTTGAATCCTATCGCTACCGGTCACTAACCGTGGGACTTGTGAGGGCAAATTACATAAACTCTCCAAGCCTCAGTTTTGTTGCCTGTAAAATGGGAATAATAATAGTTCTTACTTTATAGGGTTGTTTGAGGATGGAATGAAACAATGTATGCCCAATGCCTTATGTATGTGCTTGATAATATTGGCCGTTTGTTTGTTTATTGGATACTGAGTTTGGATACTGAGTCTTCATGGAGATTAGAGCTGAAAAGTAGGAATGGAAAACACTTCCACCTCTCTGGGGCCACACATTAATTTTTTTGTCTCCTTCATAGTCTTTCTCCTTTTTGTTTTCTTTCAGACTTTTCTCTCTCTTGATTGACTTCCCCAGTTTTCTCTTTCTGTTTTGATTGATATGGACCAGTAGGACCACTAGTCCCAAATCTACTTGACTGTGTGTTCTGGTGCCCATCAACAATTGACTATAGATTCTGAATATCTTACTAATAGTTCAAACTAAGTTCAATAAAGACAATCTGACAGGTTGCTGGCCAGCCAATGGATTGACACCCTGAGTCAATTTCTCACTTATAGTATAATCAAGCTAATGGTTGAGTTGTTGACTTCCAAGGTCAAATAAGTGCTGCTCTTTATCCTGACTTTGCGATTCAGAGTGTTTTCTTCCATCATTCCGGGCCCTCTGGCTTTTAGATTCAATGTTTTCCTTGTCTAAAATCCAAAATATCTGTCACTTAATATGTTTGGGCTTCTTGTAAGTTCTGCAAACCTTTCAAAGGGACGTTTCGAAAGCTTCTGGACAAAGATAATTGTGTCAAAAGGGAAACAGCTGTTTCTGTATTTGCAGAGGAGAATAAAATTAAACAAATAGCAGAGAAGAGGCTTGTGTGTAATTAGAATTGGATTAGAGCAGCATTTGACTCACCACCCTGGAGCTTGATTCTTCTACTGCTGTATCCAGCCTCGTTGCCATTTCTTGATCCAGTCTCATGCTGTATTCCCATCCTTCACTCAGCATTTCGCTTTCATTTCACTGGGGTACTTTTCTTCCATCCTTAGACTCATTTCTCCATCCTTAGACTTTATCGCCACTTCCTGCCTTTCAAGATTCTTTCTTTTGCTTTTTGTTTGTGTTGTCTGTTTTGTTTTGGGCTGAGAAAAGGATAAAGGAAGAATATGATAAGTTCTTACTTTCCTTTTATTTATTTCTGGGAATGATCATTTTAGCGTTTTATGTGGTGAAATCTCACAGAACTCATTAAAGTCAGTTTCAAAAAGCATAGTATTAATTTCTTGCTGTTTACGTGTAAGCTATTTCAGCCAGTTTTCCAAATGTTTAAATACGTGGTCAGAAGCTGTGGTTTACCTCCCGACTTTGTTTGGGAAAACCAAACTAAAAAAGTAGAGCTTTTTCTCGTTAGCCTTGGTTCGTGACCACAGAGTTTCTTCCTTGAGTCAGATTTGTGTTGTTCTGGTGTGTCTTCAATGCGGTAAAGTCACAAAGTAACTCACTCTGGAAATCTCTAAGTTCACATCTACCAAAAGAGATGTATGTGCGATTATAAAGATGCCAGCATTTTTACTTTTATTAAAATATCAGCAACAGCTGACCAGCAGTATTTTTCATTGATGTGTTGCACAAATAATTATCAAGCACCTACTAAGAACTAGAAGCAAAAGGAGGTAAAGGTGTACAAGATAGACACATACTGAGCTGTTTAGTGGAAGAAGAAATAATAAATGGATAAATTGCATAATTGTTTGAATTTCCACATGTTATTGTGGAATAATTATGCTAAGGATTATTAGAAACTTTGACACATTGATTTTTATCCTTAGAAGGGGAGAAGTCACTGAATAAAAGAGTTTTGAGTGTTTTTTATTCATTTAAAAAAGACCAAATGAGATGTAAAGTCATAGGAAATCAAGAAGGGGGAAGGAGGGGAGAGGTAAAAACCTACCTATTGGGTACAGTGAACACTATTCGGGGCACGCTCAAAGCCCTGACTTAAGCACTATAAAAGACACTCATGTAACAAAAACATTTGTACCCCCTTAATATTTTGAGATTAAAAAAACGAAATGAATTTTAATCTTAACCTGAAATTTCAATTTATGTCCACTTTATATTTATTCATGCATTTGACAGATATTTTCTGAGCCTCTCTTGTGAGTTAGGTCTGTGCTCTGTGCTGCAAATATGTGATATAAAAAATTGTTTCTTACTAAGCCGGGTATTAGGCAAGGAATTACATACATACGTATTTTTAAAAATTAAGCTCAATGCAATGAAGAAAAAGTAAAAAGAGCTATGAGAGCATCACGGGGGACCTAATTTAGTTTGTGGTATTATGATATAGAGCAGTGTGTGAACGTGAGAGCTGGATTTAGACAGATCTAGGTGGCAGTCCTGTCTGCACTACTTACTAGTTTTATGACCTTGGGAGAGTGACTTGACTTCTTTGAGCCCCCGTCTGTGAAATGGGCACACGAGTAAATACTTTCTATTTCAGTGGCTTATTGCAAGAACCAAACAAGCATTCATCCATAGAATAAGAACTTTTAAAAAGTATCCTGTACTGTTAATTCTAACAAAGCAAGCAGAACTAGGAAACACAGAACGAGAAGTAGGAAAATAGACATTATCTGGAAGCATCTATGCTCACAAAATCGCAGTGCAGCACAATGCTAAAATACTACCATTGTTTGCAGAGAGCCCAGAATAGTGGGTCCTCCCAAGCCTTTCTTTATTCTGAAACTCAGTGTCCCTGTTTTTGAGGGTTATGGCTCCATTTCCTCTCCATCCCGAAGGGGGGGCGGGGTGGGGGGGGCTCTGCGTGGGCCTGGCAGTGTATCCACCTGAGATTACATCTCGCATCCATTCCCTCTGTTGTCTGCACGTCATCCATTGTGGTCCCTGACATGCCTTGAAATACAAGCTTTGCCTAAGCCAGGCCTCTTTTCACACTCTCCCTCCCGAAGCTAGAAGCAAACTAATTGTTTTTAAAGTGTGTTTAGGGCTTCAGGAAGGTAACAGAGTGGACGGCCTGAGACCTAAATGCCCTATTGATTTACTAAGCATGCAACTTGGAGGCAGGCAGGCCAGCTGCCACACACAGCCCTTTGTGGGGTCACGTCTAGGAGGCTCTTCCCGCTCCTCAACTCCAAGTAAAGGTTTTGCAAAACACGAGCAAGAGTAAGGCAGCTTCTTCACCAATAAATTTCTTCCTGGTCTTGTGTCAGAGCTCTTAGAAAAGATGGGTGAAGAAATACATAGGTGTGCAGAATTCTGTCATATTCATGGACGTCTTCTTCTGTATCAGTTTATGGCTTTGGGATAAAGACAAGAGCAGTGATGATAGTCAACATTTTTGAACCACTTACAGTGTGCTGAGGACTACGCCAGAGAATGTCCTGGGCATGTCCTTTTTTTGTCATTTCAACAACCTTATGGGGAAGAAACTATCATTATCTGCTTTTCAGGGATGAGAAGCTGAGGCTCAGAGAGATTGTCCCTTGTCCAAGACCTTCTAGTTCCTAAGAGGCAGAGCTGGGCTTCCAGACCAGGTCTTCCTGTTGTGTCCACTGGAACGCAAGCTAGTGAGATTGTACCCATAGATGTTTATACTCAGTCATTTGCTCACCATTCAACAATGATTTATTGAGTATCTGCTATCTGCCAGAGAGAATTCTTGGCACTGGATATAAACAAGTGAGAAACAGGCAAAACTCCTACCCTCATGAAACTTATATTTTAGTGGAAGGAGGTAAATTTTATGTTATAGTGGAAAGGGTTAAATGCTAAGGAGAGAAATTAAGTAGGAGGGAGCACGGTATAATTTTAAATAGGGTGGTCAGCAGAAGCTCAGTGAGAGGATGACATTTTACATATTTCAAACATAAGACTTATCGTTCAGGGCCCAGTACTGAGAATATACCTGATGCAAATTCTTTTCCTTCATCCTTAGAGAATCTCAGGAAATCTTCTCCAGCATCTCTGAGCAAGCCATGTGTACACTGACCCCCAAATGTATAAAGACTTTTGCAAACATCCTGAACTAGTGTGTTTTTTCTTAGGCACTTCTGTCCTGAAAGTCACTGGGTATGGAAATAAACAAGCGCTTTGGACTTGGAAATTCTAGTAAGACCTCTTTTGGTTAAGAGCTGATGTTGAAATAGGTTTGATGTGAATACTGTTTTTCCATCCAGAATATGTTTGAAGATATATATGATGGTAAAACAGAGATGCCAGATGAATTTTCTATTTGGTCAAAAGCTACCAGCAAATTTACTAGTGAAGAAAAGCCCTGGTCATTATGCCCATAACTTCTCAATACACTCAAAAAGAAAAACCACAAGATGAACCATTTGAAGCTTAAGTTTGCAGACTTGCCTCCTAGAATTTAATCAAAAAACATATAGCAACATAGAGGATGGCAAGGATAGGCCTTATACACACACACATGCACCCACATGTACATATATACACACATACATTTCAATTTTCAGCCTTGTCCCAACTGTAACAGTAAGAATTTCTAAGATCAATGGGACAAGTTCAATATGTCATATACTACCAACGTGAATTTGTCACTCAGGAAAGAGCTTGGGCTAAAGTAAACTTTTCTATCATCTTTGAAGAAAATGGTCAAATGAACAGCATAGATAAGATAGCAGGAGATATGTATAGCTTTTTAAAATCAAACTATTTTAAAGTGATTGATACAACCTGAGTACCAGTTCCTGGCCTATAATGAACGTGCTAATTACAAATTATTTTTATCTCTTGGCAGCTCCAGTGGGAACTTTTAGTCCTTGGAAAGTCGTTTGCTGTTATTCTCTGCCCTTGAAAGCAATACTGCTACATCTCCTTAAAAAGCGTCCACCCTTCAGGTTTCACAGTGATTCCAAGTGACCATCACCCCGTTATTCCTAATTAGTGAGACTTGCCACTTGTGGGCTTTGCTGTATCTGTGTGTGAATGTCCTACAAATGACTGGTCACAGATTTTTAACAACAACATTTCACTTCGCTTCAGGTGCTGGCTTTCAACCTGCCTTGCCCTTTCACCATTTTTAAGAGTTAGGTAAGTAGGAGTAATTTCTGTTTCAATATCTCCAGCTGTTTTTGAATCATTAATTCTGCTTTTACTGCAGTAGATTTCCTATTCATTACAGAATAAAAATGAACATGCCTTGGGGCATTTCACATTCTCCAAGCCGCCTTAATGTTAAAAAAAAAAACCAACAAAACCTCCTTCTGTACCTCCTAAAACGTAATGTATTCTCTGAGCTAATTCGTGTCTGGTGGTGATATGCTTGTATTCCTAAAAATCAAGACACTTCCCAGTTTTGACCAGTTTCGTTTATTCAGCTCAAAATTTTCAGGCCTATCCAAAACAGGTCAACAATATGGGCCATACTGTGAACCATGCAACAAGTTATTCCGTACTTTCACAGAGAAATTTATTTCCTCCCTAAGTTTCATATACTATTGTATCACTCACCCAGGAACAATTAAAATTCTTATAGAAAAACCTGTTCTTTCACTGGTGAAATGAGGCAGTTAGAATTAATAGGAAAGTAATGCTGAAGTTGAATGGAAATTTTGTAAACTATATAGCAAAAGTCAAAAACTCAAGTCTTTCTGGGGGATTGGCCAGTAAGTTAAAGGTTTCACCCATTCCAATCAAAAGATATTGGAGACCACCGGGCAAGGTTGCACACAGGAGATCAAGTACTCTATTTAAGTCATTCAAGTTCAATATTTAAAGGCATGTCAACAAGCAGAAAAATATGCAAGTCAAACAAATCACGTCTATAGGTCATATGTGGCCTGTGGGCCATCAGCTTACAAACTTGGTGACTGACAAAACTAGTTAGCTTTTAGTTATCTGGGCCAGGAGAAGGAATAGGTAATCTCGATAGCTGATATTACAGACGACCAACTCCTAAATGACTTTCCAAATCATTTGCATTTGTCTTTAAGGTTGGGTATTTGTTCATCCAACCTGTTATGCTCATTCTTGGCTTTAGTGTAAGGCTGTTTGCAGAGCACACCAAAATGGCATCTTGATGCTAGAAATTCACTCTACTCAATCTAGAAGGAAGGCCAGCCACTTGCCAGCACTTAGATTGCTCCTTTCTGCATCACATGGTTTATAACCCAGCATTACAAGCCCTCTTGTCCTGTAGCATTCAGCTTGCCACTCACTTCTGAAAAGATATCATGTATGTGTGCATGTATATATATGCATATCACTGTTCCCACGGATATCCACATATAGGTTTCAAAGAAATTGGCTCTTTCCCCGTACCGCCTTTCATTCTTGCCATGTATATTTCCAGTAGACAAGAAGGCCACGAATCTGGAAAACCCCCCTTTCACAGACAGGAAATTCTCAGGCTTTCCCCCACCCCTTTTTTCTTTAAGTGTGTGCTAGGACCAGACCCAGACTCAGGGAACTGGAGGAAATTTTATCATCATGTCAATTAATTGGTAGGGTGTCATTATCTGTAAGGATAAGACGTGTTTCTTGGATTGATGAGTAAACAATTCCTGTGTAGTGGTTCTCTTCTTCCCCTTAGCATCTCCATCCCTTAGGGTGTCAATATCTTGAATATTTCCTTCTCAGTCCTCAATAACGTACTCAAGACTTCATACCCTGGCCTCACATTTTCCTTTTCCTTTTAATACTATGTTATCAAAACTTGCCTGTCCTATGTCCCATTCCCATGTGTGGATGGCTGCTGGTGGCTGAATGTTAACCATCCTAGGGAGCATGTTGATATTTTAAGGCAGGGTGACAGAGACTTCCTGGCAAATTATATCTGTATAGGTCAGTGACTGTTCTTCTTAAACACAGGATTACCTCCAAGATATGTGCAATACAACATAAAAAAAGTATTTCTCCCCCCAACCAAATAACCCTGAGAGCAGCAGTACTCAAAGAATAGTCCCTAGCCCAGGAGTATCATCTGGGAACTTGTTAGAAATGCAAATTCTTGGGCTTAAACACAGACCTACTAAATCAGAAACCGTGGGCATAATGTCTAGCAGTCTGTATTTTAATAAGCCTGCTAGGCAATTCTGAGGCATGTTAACCTTCCAGAACTACTTGAGAGTATTTCCCTCCATGGCTCTGTAGGTAGTTCGATTTTTTCCCCCAATCTTCCCAATTAGACTGCAAATTCCAAAGGAGCAGGGAGCTCACCTGCTTGTTTGTCATGAAACCCCCAGACTCCATCTTTAATGCCTGGCACATAGTAGGTGCTCAACATGTATTTGTTGAATGTATGAACAAATACATGAGCAACTGGCTAAATGTCTGCTTCTGTAGTGACACATGGTACACACACACTGCAACTTTCCCAGTCATTATGTCGGCAGGATAGCGTGGGGTTAAGTAGGGATTCACATGAGCTGTACTGCTTGGGTTTAAATCTTTGCACCACCATCTATCAACTGTATAACCTCTGGCATGTTTCTTAACCTCTCTATGGGCCTTGATTTTCTCATTTGTAACATGTGGATGATAATAGTACATCAGCCTTATAGGGTTGGGTTTTTCTTTTTTTTTTAAGAATAAATAAGTTGTGGTGGTGGTGTTTGTTATGATTTTACCTCTACAGTTCTCTCCTTCTCAAGTGGTAGCCAGGCCACTCTCCAGCCAAACCTGCAGAGACTCTGACAAAGGTCCGGATGGAGTTTGCCCTGCCCCTTTATTAGCATGATAGTAAGAGAACTGTAGTCCTGCAGACCTTAGTCCAACTCCTAGTTTTGTTATTATCCTCCTCATGATTTATGACATCATCTATTACTGCTATTAATATTTGCATTGCAAATAATGCATTGTGAGAATATTTAAGTAGACTCTTAATCTGGCTGCATAAACAATTTCAATGATCTGATATGATTTCCATGGTAAAGCCTCTCTCTTTTCTTGCTTTTTGACACAGACCTCTATTCCTGTTACCTTTACTAAGACCTCAAACCGTTGTCATGGTTAAAACATTAAAAATACAAACAAGTTGGTTTTTTTTTCCTTCTGCCACATGCAGTAATGTGCTATTTATTATCTCTTTCTGACTAATCCTCATTTTGTTTTTAATGCTCAGCATTTTCCTTTCTGTGGAGAGCCATAGATTTGGCAGGAGTTCAAGTAAAGGCTGAAAATACTTCTTAGAAACTATTTTAATCCCAAACAGTTAACGTTTGGAGAACAGGTTGAAACATATGTAATATAGGCACCGAAGGGTAGGCAATTATCTCCAAAGGGCAAGAGGGGACAGAGAATAAAGGCTGTGCTGCCCCGAGGTCGAGGGTAAAGAAGTAGAGAAATGCCTTCTTTGGCTTTCCAAGGGTCACGATGTCAACTGAAGAATGAGATGATAAGGCAAATGGAACAGCTTGATAACACCCAAATGGGTGTATTTATTCGCACAGCTCCCGCCTGACTATTGGAACTCTTTTCCTGTCCACTGACAGCCATTCTGGGCATTATAACAAGATCCAGAGCAGGGTGTCTAGAAACCCTAATGATGCTCTGTACAAAGTGGACGAAAGGTGACAAGGCGGAGAGGTTTTAGCTCAAAATTAATGTGACTTTCCGAAGTTCTTTATGTTGGCTTGAACCTTTGAATGACATAAAGACAATAGCCCCTGCCTAATGTTTCTGAAGATAGACATGGATGCCCCAGAGTTAGAATTGCCTTCTAATTAAATAATGCCATTTGTGGTGTCCTTGCAGCGTTGCATGGGACAGGACGAGCTGCCTGTAGTCTTCATTCCCATAGTTTTATCCTGCCATTTAACCACGTGTATTCACACATACAAAATCCTCAGTAAAGTACTCTCCATTATGGTATCGCTGTAAGGTAGTATTAATTATTATTCAATGTCTGCAGTGCAGCTATTATACAATGTGATTTTCAGAAAGGAAATATACTGTCACAAACATAACACCACCTCGCAGGATCAGTTAGGGGAAAAATATGAGGCAAGGAGGAGGAAATCCTTACTTAGTATTACAGAAAAATTATGACAAGCTGTGAAAAGTTCCATAGGTTTTTGTAGCACTCAAATCTTTCCTTTAGGACCAACTTCTATGAAGATACACTATGCCTGGAATTTGCGCTATCAAAACCAGACATACTTTTTAACTGAATCTTGCTTGGAAAGTAGTGAATTTTTTTCATCTGTAATTTTCTTTTTATGTGAAGGGAAAGACACTCTGTTTCTCTTCTTTGGGGGAATTGTCATATTCCTGTAAAAACAATCAATGTTGGGCCATTTATCTCCTGCTTCATCAAACTGTGATGTGGGATATAAGTATGTGTATGTTCACAATATAGATTTTTCATTGCTATATTTTACAGTCATATTGGTGAGTGGCCCTCATTTATTTTCTAGAACATTTCAAACCCGATGACAACTCTTTAGTCTTTGTTAACTGTGTCCTGCCTGTCTACCTTTTCATGTCATAATTGCTTTCAGGGAATAAATAAAACAGAAATGGAATATTGCTTTGTTTAATATTTTTCAAATCAAATACATCATAGCACAGCCATCTGTGAAAATAATACATTTCAGCTTTCATCAAATTCTGCCATGGCTTTTTGGAGGATTAATAATCCCTTCACGTGGGTGTGTGTCTATGGCTAATGTAATGCTGGGCAATGACTAGGTTACATGTATGTTCTGACTCAGGTAAAAAAAAAAAAGTCTTGTCGAAGAGAGAAATGATTAAATATTCTCACTCCTCAAATTTTGTTACTTGCAGAACAAATGCTTTTGGAATGGAAGATATAGTTGGGGAGCTTTTCTTGGTGGAAAATGTGGAAGTAAAAGCCATATTCACTTTTCCTGTGTGTGGAGTCCAATTCTCCGCCAAGGAGAACACAGCCCCTAGTCACGTATCAGCATATGTGAACTGCCTGATTCCCATCAGAGGTCTCTTTCTTGGATTCTGGGGAAAGAGGTTTGTGTCTCAATTGTTTCTTTGCAAGCAACTGTGATCCCCGTCCTTTCTGCCCATCTTTGTCTCCCATGTGTCATTTTCCTTCATTGTCATTCCCCAAAGCCCACTAACACAAAGCTGTTGCGTGTACCCAGGGCTGGGAGGTGGGGCAGGCTGTGGTGGGGATTGCAAGATCGTATAGAATGTGAAGCAACTAGAATTTTCTTAAGAGACATCACTATGTTTCAAAGTTCCTTGGCAACTGCTCTGTCTCAGTTTGGGCTGCTATAACAAAGTACCATAGACTGGGTGGCTTATAAACAACAGAAATTTATTTCTCATTGTTCTGGAGGCTGGAAGTCTGAGAGCAGGGTGCCAGCATGGTTGGATTCTTGTGAGGGTCCTCTTCTGGGCCGCAGACTGCCAACTTCTTGTATCCTCACTGGCAGAAGGTGCAAGGGAGTTCTCTGGGGCCTCTTTTATAAGGGCACTAATTCTCTTCATGAAGATTCCACCCTCATGACCTAATGACCTCCCAAAAGCCCCACTTCCAAATATCATCACATTGGGGCTAGGATTTTAATATATGAATTTTGGAAGGGACAAAACATTCAGTCCATTGCATTCTACCCCCTAACCCCCCAAATTCATGCCCTTCTCACATGCAAAATACATTCACTCCATCCCAACTGCCCCCAAAGTCTTAACTCATTCCAGCATCAACTCTATAAAGTCTAAAATGCAAAGTTTCATCTAAATATCTAAATCAGGTATGGATGAGACTAGAGGTATAATTCACCCTAAGGCAAAATTGTTCTCCAGCTGTGAACCTGTGAAACCAAACAAGTTATGTGCTTCCACAATAAAATGGTGGGACAAGCATAGGATAGATATTCCCATTCCAAAATGTACAAAAGAAGAAAGGGGTGTTGGTACCAAGCAAGTCCAAAACCTAGCAAGGCAAGACCTATGAAATCTTAAGGCTTGAGAATAATCTTCTTTGGCTTGATGCTCTGCCTTCTGGATCCACTGGGTGGCAATGTCACCGCCACATCTTGGTGGGGCACTGCCTATGCTGTGGCTCTTGAGGTGGCCCTGCCACGCCATGGTTCTGTGGTTCATGCTTCCAATATGAATTTCTTACAGGTTGTTGAGAATCTTAGGTTCTGAGTTCCCATCATATTGCTAGAGCTCCCAGTGGAGTTCCCAAGAGTCCCCCAGACTCCCCTAATTCTCTCTGTATGTGTCTTGACAGGAAACAGAGGACACACTCAAGTGGAATAATTGAGGAAAATTTAGTAAAGGTCATAGGCCAGGTATAGGGAAATGAACTGTGTATAGTCAGTTCTGTTATAACACTTGTTTTGAAAACATGAATTTGTTACAAAGCCATTGACGTATTTGAGAAAAATCCGAGCATAATTTTGTATTTGCTTATGTGTGATTTCATCCATGAGAAACATTAAGTGAACACAGAAAATGACATCCCGTTGAACCAAGCAGTGTAGAAATACACAAAATGCACATACCTCAAACATCTACCATCTACCCTCAGCTTACCACATTGCCATGAGTCATACCATGCACATATGGCACTGCACTGTTCTCTTGGATTCCAGATAACCCCTCCCACCACTTCACAATAGCTCACAAGCTGCAACCCTTCCCATGCTCACTTCCACGAGCAAAACGCCAGCTCTTTTTCAAGGCAGAGCGCCATATTTATTGTCGTATTTATGTATTTCTTAATCATCTAACAAGTGTAACACTGTCTACCATTTTTATTAAGTTCCTATCTTTTTCAGGTGCAGTTTTTGTGTGTATACTTCTAACCCCATTTTCCCCTCAGTCCTGTGGATTTTTTTGCACAATTTCACATAGCATGACGATTTTCAAGAATACATATGTCGCATTATAGCAGAACTGACTTTGTGTTGCCAGCATCCCATGACTGGCAACAGCAAATTACCACTCTTAGGCCTGAAGAACAAGAGCAGAGAAGAAGTTACAGGAACCCTGAGGGAGAGAGGGCCTCTGTAAGAGAAGGATGTCTTGCTTCCACAAATGCCAGGGCTGTCAGCCCCTGGCTCAGCATATGGAGAGC
The DNA here is from genome assembly GCA_023783475.1 of Daubentonia madagascariensis. Taxonomy (NCBI): domain Eukaryota; kingdom Metazoa; phylum Chordata; class Mammalia; order Primates; family Daubentoniidae; genus Daubentonia; species Daubentonia madagascariensis. The sequence goes on along the minus strand of JAKFHU010001953.1, from coordinate 39,211,721 downwards.
CAGTGGAATAAACACTCTGACCTCATTCTCCGGTCTTTGGCAGTTATCTCCTATTGGCCGAACCCAGCTGGAAGCCACTGGGCTCAGGAGTCTGTTTAACGCAGTCCATAGTGGTCAGATTAAGCACAGAGCAGAGCAGGGTGGGAGGGTCTTCTTGCCCAGCACTGGGGGGAAATTGTCTTTTAAGGAATTATTTTTATTTAATTATGTAGATCAACTTTATTCTTCTTTTTCTAGATCTTTCTTATCTAGTCTGGGGGGCTGAGGTGTGTTTTAAATTCCTTTATGTGATGTGTAGTCATGTAAGCCCACCAGAGAAGACACAAGAGAGGCTCAGGAAAACAAAGTGTTTTGTACTCAGGTCCTAGAGACAGGAGGTGCACCAGGCAGGGCCACATGCAAAGACAACAGGGTGGTCAGGAGGTAGAAAACAGGATGGGGGGGCACTTAGGCCATGGTCTTTATTGGGATTTTCATGGGAAAGGAAAGGCAGGGCAGGGTGAACTGTTTGGTATTGGCTAGTTTGGTAATTTGGGGTGGGCTCTAAACTATAGGGGTGGTCCCTAGTTGCCTGCTACCTGGTCCTCGGGTCCTCGGATGATTAAGGCAGAGGAATATTATCTCCTGGGGAGTACTGGTGATAGAGGAGGGATGGCTCTGGATTGGTTCATTTGCATATCAAAGGCATGCTTGGCTGAACCCTTCCTATCTCTAAGAATTGGCTAGCCACTGGCAGAGGCAGTTTCTCTCCAATTAGAAACATTTTTTAAGACGTCAAAACATCATAACATATAGAAAAGAGAAAAATATATATAATACAAGGAAACTCATTAATGTGTTTTTCTAAACAATGGAGAATTTTTCTGCCAAAGAAGGGAAACTGCACTCTTCAGATGTTTAACCAATTCAAACTGTAGCCAACATAAAAAATAACATTTTCCCCATTTCTCATATAGTCACACATATCTGTATTCATGGTCACTTCCACTGGAACCCCTTTCAAAGGGTGAATATGTCTCTATCTTTAATGCTGGAGTATCAGAATTTTGCCTCAATTGGTTGGTTACTGTTAATAATTTATTATTTTCTGTGCTTGGTCAATACAAGGAGAAGATATTTCTGGAACTTCAACTGTGTTAAAGCTATGAAAATAATGTTTTGGGGGGGTTTTTCTTTGGTGTGTTGTTGTTTTGGCAATGTATATCTCTTCTTCAGTCATGCTGAGGTGTGAGAGAGAAATACTAAGGAGATAGTATAATTCACTTGCTACATACCTCCCCTTGGATAAGGAGATTAATTTTTTTATAGTCACATTACAAGACAGCTGGCCATTTTAACCTAATGTTCAAGTACTGGGGTAGGAGGAAACTGACTTGAAACAAGCCTCTGTAGGTGCTGCCAATTTCAGATGCCCTGGCTGGATCTGAAATCCAGAAGAGACCATGAGCTCAGTCTTAAGGGCAGTTATACAGAAGGATGTGAAAACTGAAAGGAATCAATTTATTATTGCTTAGGATTTGTCTTCCCTGCCCAGAAGCAGCCTGCAAACAAGAGGAGAGATACTTCATGTGGTCATGTAGAGTTGAGATGTTTATATGAGGGAAAAAAATACAACAAACTTTAACCTTCAAAAATGAGCAAAATATATCTTTTTTTAAAAAAAAATTCCCCCAAAGTTTCCCTTTGTTTTGTTTTGAAAAAAGAGGCTCATGTCTTTTTCTTTCATAAGTAAAATTTATTCCAACATTAGCCTTACTTCACTGTGTCATACGCTGAGTTGAAGTGGAAAGCTTATACTGGTTAACTTGGTTAACTTATGACTGGGGAAAATGATTTGAGGATATTGGTAAGTTAATAGGGATAATGGAGATGAAGACTTAGATCCTATTGGAGGCTCACAGACTTTTAAAAGTTGAGATATAACTCATATACCAAAAAATCCACCCTATAAATGTGTACAATTCAATGTTTTTTTCGCATGTTCACAAAGTTGTGCAACCATCACCACTATCTAATTTCACAACATTATCTTTACCCCAAAAAGGAAGCCAGTACCCCTTAGCAGTCACTCTCCATTCTCCCTACCCTCAACCCCTGGCAACCATCAATCTACTTTCTGTTCAATGTATTTGCCTATTCTGGACATATCATATAAATTGAATCCTACTATATGTGCCTTTTGTGTCTTTCACTCAGCATGCCGTTCTAAGGGTTCATCTGTTTTGTGCCATGTTTCAGCATTTGAATCCTTTTCATTGCCAAGTAATATTGTGTTGTGTGGATCTACCACATCTTGTTTACCCATTAATCAACTGATAAACATTTGGTTGTTTCTAGCTATGGACTATTATGAACAATGCTGCTATGAACATTTAGGTACAAGTTCTTGTGTGGATATATATTTTGATTTCTGTTGATTATATATCTAGCAGTGAAATTTCTGGGCCACATGATAGCTCTATGGTTAATCTTTTGATACACTGCAGACTATTTTCCAAAGTGAGTGCAAAATCTTACATCCCAACCAACAGTGTATAAGGGTTCCAGTTTCACCATATCCTTGCAAACATTTGTCAGTGTCTGTCTTTTTCATTATCATCATTTCAGTGGGTGTGAAATCATATTTCATTGTGGTTTTCACTTGCATTGCTGTGATAGCTAATGATGTTGACCATTTTTTCATGTGCTTTTTGGCCACTTGTATACACTTTTTGGAGAAATGTCTATTTACATCCCTCACTCATTTTTAAATTGGGTTATTTTATTGTTGGGTTGTTTATTGTCATTTTATTGTTTCATTGTAATGGTATTTTAATATACTATAGATACAAGTCCTTTATCAGATATATGATTTGCAAACATTCCCTATCATTCTATGGGTTGTCTTTTCATTTTCTTGATGTTACTCTTTGAAGCACAAAAGTTTTTAATTTTGATAAGTCCCATTTATCTATTTTTCTTTTGTCACTTGTACTTTTTGGTGTCACATCTAAGACAACTTTGCCTAACTGAAGATCATGAAGATTCTCCTATATTGTCTTCTACTAGTTTTATAGTTTCATCTCTTATATTGAAGTCTGTGATCCATTTTGAGTTAATTTTTGTGTATGGTGTGAGGAAGGAGTCCTACTTCATTCTGTTGCGTGTGGATATCAGGAGATCAAGTTGATCCAGCACCATTTGTTGAAAAGATTATTTTTTTTCCTATCGAGTTTTTTGGGCACCCTTGTTGAAAATCAATTGACTATACTATCAGGTTTCTAGAGTATCAATTATATTTCAGGTCATGGAGTGTAGGAGTCATATGCTGAAATGATTTTCAAGGGCATTCAGGCAAATAATGTAAATGAATGAAGTGGGCCAGATATTCCTGGGGTGCATTGACTTCACCCAGTTTGCCTGGTGGGAATACAGGATGAGGTTGGTTCTATCTTCTGATTTCTCAAAAGAAGCCAGAAATTCAATTTAATTTAATTTTCTGGCAAAGCACCTTATTTTATTGGTAGGCAACTAATTCAATTTAAAAAAATACTGACCAAAGAAAATACAAGTTAAGGCTACACTTGGCCCATAAACCACCAGTCTTTTTTTTTCTTTTTTATCCCAGACACACTTCAACTCTTTCACTGTACAGATAAGGTTGCCAGGTCTCAAAGAGTTTAGGTGGCTAATCCTAAGTTGCACAGTTAGTTTCTATTTCCCAGTTTAATATGACTAATATACCAACACTCTAAGAATTCACTGTTTTTCTCATAATATTTTATTACCATGATTAGATAAAGTGTTTTCATTTAATATTTTAAAAAACCACCTTTGAGACCTAAACAAATGTGTTTATTTGGGAGTCATGTCAGTAACAGTTCTCCATTGTCACCATTAAAAAGAAGATACTAAGCTGTTTTCAGAGGTGCAGTGGAAAAGCTTTGTTTTCTGAAAATAGGCAAAAAAAGCAGTGCACAAAGCAAAAAAGCAGCCCTCCCCCACAGACACACACACACACCCCCTCTCCACCCAACAATGAACAGACCATGCTTCTCAGAGTCTTCCTTCAGTTGGCATGGTTGTAAATAAACCTCATATGAGAAGATTTTAACTCATCATTCTCTATTTATCTGCCACATCTTGAGTTCAAAGCTCTTGTCAAGAACAGACATTTCTTTTCCTGAGATCCTCTCAATGTCATGTTTTCTCATTCCAATAACCACTAGAAGAGGGAAGTTCCCAACCCTGGTGACAGAACCTATGCAAGAACTGTTAGTGTCCAGCAATATGAAAGCACCCATTTCTCAACTCTTTCACATTTGATTCAGTTCAGCAAATGTGCGATGAAGACAGACACGGTATGGGTGATAGTCACAGGACTACTCAAATGCATAAAAAGCAGGACAATCCAGGAGACAAACATACCAAGCAGAAAGAAATAAATTATGATCAAAGGTGCCAACAATAGACTATAGCAGAATAGAGCAGGAACTTCTAACCAGGGGAGTTAAGCAAGTCCTCACATTGGGTGGACATTTGTACAACCAGGATGAGGGATTAGCACCCACCAAGGCAAAGACAAGCAAATCTGCAGAGACTCAGAGCTAATGGACTGCATCTACACTAGGTTAAATCAAGCCAAGAATTAATGAAAAAATTTGGCCATCCTGAATCCTTCACCGGGTTAGCATCTGCCAACTAGGTGTTTGATATTTAGATAAAGCAACTAGATGATTGATGGAATTTTACTTTTCATTCAGTTGTTCATAATAGCCAATAACATAGTTTGCTAAATCTTGAGAGAAAACTTTATTGCCCTCCTAACTTATTTCCAAGTAGTAGAGGAGAATTTAGAAGTAATCAAGAGGTTGCTTAGGGAAAATAAAGTTGTTTAAGATGGCCAAGTCTTCTTCCTTGGTTTCATAAAGAGGTACCTTGGGTATTTACAAAATATGTTTACAGCAAGTTACTTTTACTGCTTGACAGGATTCCTGTTATTTTTTCTTACTTTGCTAGAAGATCTCATTGTTCTTGAATTTTTGAGAAAAGATGGTTGGTATGTGAGTCTGAGAAGCAGATGCCAAGATGAGATTAAATGAGCAAGGATTTATTTAGGGGAAGCATTTGTGAGAGAGAATGGGGCAGGAGCTGGTAAGGATGGGAGAGCCATGAGAGGGTTAGACAAGTTTACCCTGCATGAAGGGAGTGGGAAAGAAGGTTGAGCGAAAGTCTCTTAGACTGCATGCTGTCTGAGGCAAGTTTGGCAAGGCCACTTGGGAATCCTTGAGCCAAGGCTGGCTGTTACAAGAGTCCCTTGTCTCCCAGGAATGGGACTGCTTTAGTTTTTCCACCATGCGCAGTCATTTTCTGGGACCAGCTTGTGGGAAGCATGGGCTGGGTAGAGACATGGTAGTGGATTTCAGATTGTAGCCACTGACTGTTGGCTCATTATACTCCCTGTAGTTGGAAGTCTTTGAGGTGCAGTCTCATGGCAGACAAAAATGGTAATTTTTGTTAGAATATAGATTCGCTGTAAAAAGAGACTCCAAAATTCAGTGGCTTAAACAAGGTAGAATTTTATTTATGTCTCAGATTGGAAGCTCAAGCTTGATATTGAGGACCCAGGCTCCTTCTATCTTGTTGCTCTGCCATCCAATGTTGTTACCATTATTCACATAATGGGTGGGGGCCCAAGATATCTTTCCACCATGTCTGTGTTCCAGCCAACTGAACAAAAGACAGAGGGTATCACCTTTCCCTTGAGGGGCATGAACTGGAAGTTAGACACCTCCTTTCTGTTCATATTTTATTTCCCAGAACTCAGTTGTATTAGTTTCCTATGGCTGCTGTAACAAACTACCACAAACTTAGTGGCTTAAAACAACAGAAATCTGTTCTCTTCCAATTTCACTGAGTGAAATCAAGGTGTCAGCAGGGCTGTGCTCCCTCTGGAGACTCTGGGGAAAAATACCCTTTTTGCCTCTTCAGCTTCTGGTGGTTGCTGGCATTTCTTGGCTGTGATAGCATCACTCTAATCTCTGCCTCTGTGGTCACATTGCCTCCTCTTCTGTATGTAATCTCCCTCTGCCTCCTTATAAGGGCGTTTATGGTTGTAGTTAGGGCCTTCCCAGATAATCCAGGATAATCTCCCCATCTCAAAATCCTTGACTTAATGACATCTGCAAAGACCCTGTTACCATGTATGGTAACATTCTTCGTATCCAGGGATTGAGACCGGGATATCTTTGGAGGCCATAATTCAGCCTACCACATCAGTCATGGCTGTACTTACCTATACAGGAGCATGGGAATAACAGTCTTTTGCTGGGCAGCTATGCCCTATAGAATTAGGATTCCATTACTAAAGACAGAGCAGGAGAATGGATATTGGGTTTCAGTTTTTCTCCTCAGAAGTTTCTTAAAGTTATTGTAGTTTGAATCTTAGAGTAAAAATCTTCCCATCATCAACTCCAAATTCTGCACTTTGTTGAGTAGTTTGAACTCCAAGAGAGGTTGGAGTGGAAGTTTATTGCTTTTGCCTGCCCACCACTTATTATCCATTCCCCACTTCTTCTGGTAATGGTACTCTGGTTTTCCTTTGGGCAAACACCCCCTCCCAAATTGCAGCCTATGTAATATGTGGTGCATGTAGCCTAAACCTGGCCAATTTGTATTTTCCATTGGTTCAAGGTTGCGTCTGAGATCAGAAGGGGTTCTCCAAAGACCATGGATCTTTTATGGGAACTATTGGGAAGGGGGTGCTCTCTTTCCACTGCAATAGCTAAACTGATAGACATAAACTGGAGTGCTGATAACTGTCTTTTCATGGGATGGAAAAAGCCTGCCTGAGAGTGGAGCCAACCTGCTGAGGGATGGGGAGAAATACGTTCTTGGTGACATCATTTAAATGCCTAGATCCAGCCACAACTGGACCAAATGTACCCCTGGACTCTTTATGTGAGCCAGTAAGTGGCTCTGCCCTACCACTGCTTTCACTGGTTCTTTTGCCAATTGGATTAGATTCTGACCCTTGTAACCAAGAGGACCATCTACTGAAAAGTTCAGTGATTTGCTAAAGGAAATACATCAAGTTACAAGAAAAGTCAAGGTTAGAATCCATGTCTTCTTCCTTTTAAGCTACTCTATTATGCTGCTTTTCCTTCATTTCACAAAATGGCTGTTGACCAATCTCTTTTGATTCCACTATAAAGTGGAAGTTACTTAGTTACTTCAGTCAATCTTGATTTTTAAAGATGGCTTGAGTTTTCATGTGATTTCCTCTCATCTAGCCTACAAGTTTCAATAGCTTATCAAAGAAACATCATTGACAAATAGAAATTGTGACAATGTTGAGTACCCTAGTTTTGTGTGGGAAACAGAGAAGGCGAAGAGAGTAATTTTAAAAAACCAACAAGAAGTAAGTAAGGAAGAGATTGATGACCTTTTTTGTTGTTGTTTCTGGCAGATTTACAATGCAATAAAGAATTTGTTCTGCAACCATTTAGCCCATGTGGTCAATATTAGACTTTTCAGTCAAAACTGTTCATATCTTCAAGAGGCTCTGAAGCTTTCTATTTATGTGAAAGATGCTTGCTAAAATGTTGAACTCAACATTCCCCCTGAAGTTCTTTCAAGACTGTTATTATGAATAGTTCAGTTTTAAGAAATTCCAGATGACTTGTGCAAACCAAGATGAAAGATGAAGCATATAAGCAGCTGTACATAAGAATTATGCAGAAGTATGCAAATTCTAACCCTGGCGATGATGGAAATGTTAACCTTATGTTTCAGTAATAATAACTACTCTGATCTAATAGTGAGCCAGGAGGGGCAAAGGGCATTTGTAGTTAAGAATTAAAAAGTAAAGAAGGCTTTTTTTCCCCTGCATGACATCAGGTTATTTATCTGAATACCTTATTGTTTAGTGTAGTTCATCATAGAAACAAATATTAACAATGACATGTTCATGGCATAGGTACTTGTCATTAAATGTAAACCTGTTTTATAGAATTTGAGCCTTAAGCTTCCATAAAACAGGGTACTGATTTATTTTTATAGAAGCTGAATTCTTGAACTTAATAAACCTTCAGACAGTGTTAGAATTCAGCAGCAAGTATGGGTCAATCCTTTTTGAGACAGGGAAATAAAAAGAAAAGAAAAAAGCTAAGGAGCTTGAGAAAATGATCGAGAGAAGGTTTCAGAGCTGGGAAAGTGCTATGAAGTGCTGGCAATAATTAGCTGTCACTAACTGAGTACTCACTGTGTGCCAGGCTAAGTAAAGTACTTCATAGTTACAGTATCATTAAAGCTTCAGAATAGCCTTATGGGTTAGTGAAAACGGAGGCTTCCCTAAGGATTTCAGGGCTGGAAAGAGATGGGGCAGGATCTATTCAGGCATATCAGATCTCTTCAACACTCTGAGACATTGTAGTTATCCTCAAACCTCCTCCTGTAACAACATGCCACAATCCAGCATACCGTGTTTTTCTCTTGTGCAACCAGTTTTTCAGGCAGACTTTGGAGTAGCTGCTTCTTTTTAAATCTTTCTTTCTTTTCTTTTTTGATTTCTTTTAGGTTTTTTAAATCAATCTTTATTTTGCAAGCAATAAATAAATACATTTCTTTATGAAAATGAAATAAAAATAAAATAAAACATTGTAGGTAAGTCTCGAGTTTGTTTTGCCTACCACCCCTACCTTATTCTGTGATGACCAGCCCCTGAGGTTCACCTTGACCATGCTTGACACCACTTTCTCAGGCTGGGAATGTCTAGGGACGCTCTCCAGGAGGACTCTAACCAGGTCCTGTCTTTCTCAGAGCCTCTTAGCTTGTTGTTCTACCATCTTTGACGTGCTCCTTTCTTCTCGTGATCTGATATAAATTCCAGCTCCTGCCATCATGCTGACCTTCAGCCAGTATGGAATGAGAACAAGGGAGGGAGAGGGCCAGCTCATATCCTTTAAAGACGTGAACTAAAAGGTGCGTTCACTACCCAACGTGAAATCACTTGGCTGCATCCCTGTGTGTTGGTATAGAGTTACGGCAGCCAGTGCTACTAGTTTCCCAATATCCATTCTTCCTTTCTCTTTTCAGTAACGGTTTCCCCACATCCATTGTCCTGACAAATTGTCAGGCCTTTCCTGGCCTGACAAATAGGTCTCAAAGCTGACTTCGCAGACTATATGGTTGACCACCCTGGAGTTTCTGTAACACGTTACTGCTTGCAAATTAGACCTAGTTCTCACAAAGTCCTGGAACAAACACCTTGGTGGACCTGGTCTCTGTGTATTCACACCATACGGCCACACTAAATGCAAGAGAGGCTGAGAAATACTATCCTTAGTTGGAAAAACATCTGTTCATCTAAAATTTTGAGTATTTTTTATGAAGGGAAGAAGATCAGGATGGAAATCGGAGGACAACGAACAATCTTTATTGTTAATATATTTAATCAAAACATATGCAATGCAGCTAGATCAGTACTCAGAGGTGAACTCTGTGACCATAAATGTATATATTCAAAAAGAAAAACAATAGAAAAGCAATGAGCACAGAACCAAACTCCATTTAGAAAAAGAACAGAGTATACACAAAAAAAGTAGAAAGAAGAAACTAATGGAGATAAGAGTAAATATTAATGAAACAGAAAACAAACAATAAAGATGATCAACAAAAAGTCCAGGTCTTTGAAAAGATGAATTAAGTGGACAAGCAGGACCAGCATCTGGCAAGACTTAGAAACAAAGAGAGAAGGCACAGGATTAAAAAAAGAATTGGGAATAAAAAAGGGGACATAATTAAATACAGAATAGTGACTTAAAATATTGGGAGGGTAATTATGTATAATTTGATGCTAACAAATCTGAAAACTTATATAAAATTGATATTTGTTTTCTGGAAAAAAATATGTTTCCAACATGACATCAGTGGAGGAAAAGGACTTATGAAGCTGTCAAAGTACATGATTTAGGAGACAAACATCTACCCATCCTCACCTCTACCTACCTCCATCCAGCCCACCTGCCCCCGCAACTCAGGGCCCAGGTGGTTTTTAAGTTGAATTTTATCACACGATCAACAGAACAGATCACTTCTACCTTCTATGAATTGTTTAAGACTGTACAGAAGGAAAACCTCCCCAATTCCTGTTTTGAGAAAACTATGTTCCGGGTTCCTATAGTGGATGCTGTGGCAAACTGCCTAGATTCCCCTGCAGGAACAAGGCCAACATTCCCCCAGCTGCTGGCCACTCACAGCCAAGTCTCTTTCCAGTAATGCCTTCTGCCTGCCTTGCCCAAGATTGCATTCTTTTCCCGGGAGAGCCCACTTCCAATGATTGGTAGACACCATGGCACAAGGGCCTGTCCCTCCTTGGATCAATCTGAGGCCTCCACTATGCCTGCATGCCCCCTGCTCGTGCCCCTGAGGGAGATTGATCCTGAAACCACCCCCCAACTCCCCGCCCGCATCCCCCCCCCCAATAAACTTCCTGCATGTAAATCTCTGCCCCAGAGTTTGCTTCCCAGGCAGCATGACTGGAGACAATAACAAAATTGGATGAGGATGAGAGGAGAAAGGAAAATTATAGGCCTGGTTTAAAAAAATACATTGTGATGAAGTTGGTTTATCTCAGGACTCTAGACAATGTAACATTTGAAATCTGGGAATGTACTTCAACTGCAAAAGCAAATTAAAGAGAAAGACTGTATGACTGTCTCACTAGCGGAAAAGGAATTCGTACATTCAACTCCAGTTGATTATAATTTTAAAAAAATTCTTACCCCAGTCTTATGAGAAAAACCTCAGCAAACTCCAGTGGAGGGACATCCTGCACTACACCTGAACATCACTCCTCTAACTGTGAAGGTTCCTACACACAAGGAAAGTGAGAGACCCACAGCCGAGAGGAACCTAAAGAGACAGGATGATGACATGTCATGTAGGATCCCAAATAGGTTCCTGGAACAGAAAAAGGACATTGGCAAAAACCAAGGAGCTCTAACTAATCTATGGGTCCTAGTTAACAATGTATCAATATTGATTCATTAATTGTAACACATATTTCATACTAGTGTAAGATGGTAATAATATGGGAACTCTCTGTTAAATCCTCTCAACTTTCTGTAAATTTTAAGCTGTCCTAACAAAATACATTAAAACAAAAAAAAAAAAAGACTGGTGGGAAGTACACCAATATTAATGGCTATATTTTCCGGCTTCTTGGGAAGACAGAATAAGATAATGACTAAAAAGTGCTTAGCACAGAACCTGGCATATAGTAAGTGTTCAATAAGACTATAAATATTATCTGTTAATATTACTGATTTTAATATCTTTATACTTTTCTATATTAAAAAATTTATCATAAGCAAACATTACATCACAAGCTTCTTTTTCAAAGACAGAAGAACCTTCTAGGCCACTGTCTGATATGCTCTAAACTAAAGGGGAGGCAACTCAATGGCAAATGGAACAGCTCATCCATATCTCACTTTTGCCCCTCGACCCCAGCCAATGTCTTGGTAAGTGGTAACAGAAGGAATTCTTTTTCTGGTAAGTGGGCCCAGAAGGTCTAGTCTGTCTTGAAGTAATTCTCTATCTAGAGGATTTCTGAGTAATTCATTCTTCCTAGGGGTCAGTATAGAGGTTCATTTTACCCTTAACTCTAGGGCGGTAAGGAGAAGGAACACCCCTCCTCCTACAAGAGTGGACAAAGTTGACCTGGGGACAGAGCTGCTTGTCACCACCTTCATGACAGCAGACACTAAGTCCTCTAAGGCTCAAGAGTAAAGGGGTGTTGGGGGTTCCAGAAGAGAAGAATGCCTGGAATGGCAAAGCTGAATGTTTGCTAGGAAATGATAAAGTGATAAATCAAGGACTACCTAGGAAGCCTAAGGGTCCCTTGGAAGCTGACTGAGAGAAAGGAACAAAAGCTACAACATGTAGGTCAGGCTGCAGCACTCTGGGGCCTGGTAGACAGCAGTGGTGACAGCAGACGTGGCCCACGCTTAGGAAACAGTATGGCAGTTATGGCCAATTGTGAAGAGAAGTCATGGAGAATCACTTGTTAAATATCATAGTCCTTTTTTGCACCTTTTGAAAAGCAGAATTATTTACCAATTTCTAGTGAATAATGCCATGCTTCAAGGAGAAACAGAAAGCAAGGAAAGCAGCCAATCCAAACCAGAAATCCATTTTATATTGCCATATTTTAGGATACTTTGTGGCCTCACCATACTGAAAGTAGCAAAACAGTACAACATGGGACCATCTCCCATCACCCTGGAATGACTGCATGAGAAGCAGTTAGTCCAGGCCAAGGGTGGGGAACATTTTCATGTTGGAAGGCTGCATTAATTGAGCTGTAATCAAATAAGGCTGCATTCAAGAAACTTCAATTAGATATACTAAAAAATGTACATTATCTTGTAAAAGTCTAACTGTGTACTTAATAATTTCAAAAAATGAAAACTCTTTGTTAATTTTAAAGTTAACTAACCTGTTAATGACTTTGTCATTTCTGTTTTTTGTTGGAAAGCATTTGAATATTTGGTTGCGGCATGGAGGTCCACAGTTTCAGCTGATCCTCTAGAAGGGTACCAGTCATTTGTGACCATAAGGGTGTCTTGATTTGGGTTAGGTAGGAGAATGTAGATTCACAGCAATAAGTGGTTGATAAGCAAGAAAGCATTTTTCAGACATGTTGCCGAAGGCGTGGGTATTCTACTGCACTTTCCCATATTTCAATTGGATCTTTCCTAGCATCGAACAATGACTTTAAAATGTTATCTCCTAAGAGCTTGCTCAATCAATTCCATCTGTAGTTCTTTAGGTGCCTTGGTGATATCAACTAGGTGAGGCTGAAACACTCATTTGAGTGTGATGTCATGATTCTCAAAGTCAGTTAACCTTTCATTATATTCTCCAATTAATAGGTCTACAACAGCTGTGTATTCTTCAAATGATTGGCATATATCATTCTGCTCATCAATGACCTTTGCTAACTGGGGAAAATGTTCATCTGAAATTTCCTTTGAAGAAGTGTTTTGAAAAAAGATAGTTTTTTTCAAAATGCTTGGATTTTTTGCCACATATCAGATATAGACTTAGAAATATTCAAGTCATTTTGATTTGACATGATATCACACAGAAATGCTGCATTCCTATAGAAATCTTCTTTCAGTAATTCACATTGCTGATTCTGTTCTTCGTAAAATTTAACTATCTGTTCTCGCAGAGATAAAATTTTGGCTAACACCTGTCCCTGCGATAGCCAATGCACTTTAGAATGATACAGCAAATCCACACTGTACCTCATCATTCACCTTTAGCTTGTTATGAAACTGACGATGCCCTGTTGCATTTGCATGAATATAGTTAACAATACTCGTAACTTGTTGCAAACTGTCACTTAAAATAGTAGCTTTAACACAGAGATTTTGCCGATGCAAGATACAATGAAAAGAAATGACAGCATCTGGATCTGTTAATATTTTTTTTTATTTGTGCAATAAACACTTCGTGTTTTCCTGTCATAGAAGGTGCACTGTCTGTACATACACTCACTAATTTTACCAAATTCAGTGCAACTTCACAACATTTATCTTGAAAGCTGTTGAAGATATCTATTCCCTGTGGACTGTTCGTAGGAGGGCCCAAAGTGAGTAACTCTTCATAGCAAAGAAAATCTTCTGTTATGACCCGAATGAAGTATCAAACCTGCACTGAGTCAGTAGTATCAGTTGACTCATCCAAAGTGATTGAATAACATATATTTTCCGTTTGAAGTACTGCATGAAGATGTTCTGTTAAGTCAAAGGTCAATTCATGCTGCTGATCAGTTGTGGTTCTCCTTGAAAGAGGCAGTTGTTTATACTTTGAAATATTATCAGGGTCTAAGCATCCGACAACTTCCACAATGCATTCCTTCACAATTTCTACATCACTGAATGGCGTCCCTTTTTTCCCCGAGCATATAAGCTACTTTATAAGTTGCTTCAGTGGCATTATTTCCAGGTCTTATTGCTGCTTGAAATAATTGTCTTTTCTTTTGCTTTTCATCTTTTAATTTCTGCAGTACAACCTTTCGCGCCTCTCCCTCTAATTTAAAATATTTGTGATCCTTATGAGTGTTATAATGCTGATGAGCATTGAATTTCTTTAATGTTGATATTGCAGGATCACAAAGCAAGCAAATCATCTTATCTTTAGCAGACACAAGATAATATTGCAATTCCCAATCCTCACTAAAAAATCTGTTTTCTTCCTTCAGCGTTCTCTTGGTCTTCTTTGACATGATGGGCTGTTAAGCAGACAGAATTAAAAAATACTGTTGAGCTGTGCAACTGTTCACAAATTCCACTTCAAAGAGAAACAACAGTGCGCCATTGTCAAAAGCTCATAACAGACCAGCGTACCAACTCCCATAAACTCTCGCCAACCAGCCTCGTGCGGTAGTGGTACCAGTCAGGCCAGGGAAGTTAGAACTATATCATGAGCATAGCAGCCGTCAATTTAGCCCTTATGGTTTACTAATGTTCTAATTGTGCCAGTCAATCTGGGAGGATTGTTTCGTTGAAACTTATTTTATTCTTTGGTATTTTAAATATGTTCATTTTTAAAATAAAATAAAATAAAAATATAAAAGATGAACAAAAATGTATCAATAAAAATAAAAGGGCTTATTCTCTAAAATTTAGATTCAGTCAAAAGGCCACCCTTATAAGGACCTAGAAGGCCATATGTGGCCTGAAGGATGCAGGTTTCCCACCCCTGGACCAGGCTGATCTTTTAAAAAAGCAACAGAAACAAAATATTCTCTTGTCATTTAAGGTGGCCATTTCTATCTCTTCAACTTTCTCTTCTATCATTTTCTCCTTTTTTCTACTATTAAACTAAAACTCTGTTCATTGCTTAAAAGCTTGCATACAAGTCCTCAGATATCTGTGCTTTATTATTATTTTTAAAATTTTTAATAAAGGAGGCATAGAATGGTATGATGGAGCTCACTTGTAATAGAAAAAATAAACATTTTTAGCGAATGAAAAACCACAGGAAACATCATAGTTAATGGTTAAACATTAGAAGCATTCCTTTTAAAATCAGGAAAAATATAAATACTATCATTGGACATTATTTGCATTTAATATTAATTGGACATTCTTGTCAGCTAAATAAGACAAAAAGAAAATATATAAAAAGTAAGATGAGATACAAAATCATTTATTTGCGTATATGATTGTCAACTTTGCAAATCCAAGAGAACCTGCAAACTACTTTGCAGTAATTAGAGAGTTGAGTTAGTTTTATACAAAAGTAATACCATTCCTGCTTTAACTAATTAGAACACTTAACAATAATAATATTGTACATAATAACTGTAGAGCCCCTAGAAGCAAATCTAACAAAAAATATGTAAGACCTTTAAGGAGAAAATAATTCTAAAATTATTGAAGGATATTAAAAAACCCTAAGTAAATGAGAAATCACATTTTAAATGACAAGACTCAGTATCATACCTGTATCAATCCCCCTCAAATTGATCTATAAATTCAATGCTATATAAATTCAAGACCTAAAAGAGATTATTAAATTCCTATACTTAATAAGGCTATACTACTTACACCCCACCTCTTCTTAAAAATCAGCATATATTTGCCATGGGTTGCTTTTATTTTGCTTTTTAAAGAGGGAACAAATAGATTGTTAAAAAGAAAGCAGCCTGTTTTTGCCACTGTAATTGTTTCTAAATAACATAAATATTTGGAAAAGATTATTTCTTAGATCCCAAAAATTTGTGGTAATTCTCAAGCTAATGTTGAGAAAATAGACTTCAAAGGGAAGAAAAATGATAGTTTAAAAAATGTGACTATCATTTTTTAAAAAGAATGAAAAATCTTTTGGGATCTATTAGAGAATTAAGTTGTAAAAAATAATAACTATCATTTAGAAATCACTTTCTATGTGCCAGGCAGTGTGCTAAAAGTCTTGTGTAGATTTTCTCATTTAGACCTCTAAATAATATGGCATTATTAATCAGTCTCAATTTATTGGTGAGAAAATTGAAATTTGGAAAAAATATGGAACTAGCAAGGTCACTTAGCACATAACCAATAAAAGGAGCACAGAGTCTAAAAAACAGACTTGGTCCCTTAAATACAAAGTGGTACAGCCCCTTAAGCATAATTCCTCCTATATTGCTTGTGTTAGAAAACAAGATATGCTGAGAATCAAGAGATTTATATCCTGGTCCAAGTCGCATAGCAATATACTCAGAGAGTTCTGAGTCAGTCTATTCATGAACAAAAATTTTATTAAGTGCCTAATAGGTGCAGGATACTAACAGAGGTGCTGGAAGAGCACAGAGTTCCTATCCTTTAGGAATCTACAGTCTCTTATGGAAGGAAGGACAGTATAGTAGTGACAATTGTAGGCTCTGGGGAAAAAAAAAACTATTTAAGTCTTAAAGTCTTAGTTTTGATATCCTTTATGCACAAAATCAAATGTGAGTATCTTATTCTGAATGGTTAATACTTCTTTCTCTTGGCAGTGACAGAATTGAAAATTCCCGAGACACTTCCCATTGAATATATTAAGTATTCAAGACAAATGCATTGGTAATGCTGCTCAAGGTACATAATTATCACACAGGAATTATTTATGAAGCATGGATGTCAGCAGATATATTTTTGAGTTGGAATTGAGTATAAAAATCTTCAGGTTAAAACACAGTGTTGTATTATTTAGTGCCTTCCATTTTTAGAGGAGTTTGAAAAATGTAGTTATTTAGATTTTTGACAGTGTGGATGTTTTTAAAAATGACTGTGACAATGAATTTTATTCCAGAATTATCCTTTGATACCAAAAAAAGAAACACACATTTGGGTTACTTACACATCTGTAGACATAGCAAATTATATGACTTCTTTGCCCTAGTTCAGTCAATCCCAGTGATGGTACACATCATGCATTTGGGGGTGGTTTCTCTCTTCAAGTACCTATTATGAGGTTAGCTCATCTCCAGGCCAAAACTGTTTTATGAGCTTCCTCTAAACAACGTGTTATTTTGCTAGGTCAGTCACAGGCCACTGCTTGATTACGTCTCAGGTCAGGAAGTGGCACTTACTTCTCTAAGCAAGCCCAAGATCATATTCACATATTATAGACACCACATATCATATTCTAGATCAGTGGTTCTCACCCGGGGGTGATTTTTTTTCCCCTCTAGTGGACACTGGGCAATGTCTGAAGACATTTTTAGTTGTTGCAATGGGGTGGAGTGTGGGGAGGCAAGGATGCTGCTAAACATCCTGCAGTGCACAGGACAGCCTCACAGCAAAGAATGATCTGGCCCAAAATGTCCATAGTGCTGAGGTCAAGAAACCCTGTTCTAAAAGGAAGGTCAGTTAAAAATTTTTTTCTTTGTTAGCATATACATAGAATGCCTAAGAATACTTAATACATTTGAATTTTAGGGTCAAGTTGTATCACCCAATCCACAGAGAACTCACGGCAGGTTAGATATGTGGGAAGGGCTTGCTTAATCTATTTCGCCTGTCCATGATCTTTGCTCATGGCATGGAAGCCAACCATAAAACAGGCCCCTCATCTGTCAGAAAGAAAGATTCCCCTGGACCCTCACTCATCGCCTTTCCCTCTGCAGTGTTGTCCATTTAACATGGCTTTGTCCTGCTATGGTGATGAAAACATTTTCTGTGTGTGCTTTCCAATATAGTAGCTACACGTGGCTATTGCATACTTGAAGTGTGGCCAGTGTGCCTTTGAAACTGATGTTTAAATTTTATTTCATTATGATCAATTTAAATTTAAATGCAAATAGCCACGTGTGGCTAGAGGCTGTCATATTGGACAGTGCAGATTTAAGATCTCCTCACCCACCTCTCTAGAGGTCAAACCTCTTCTTGGGGCTGATGTTGGGCATAGATTGTCATCATTGCCAACTCCTTCTCATTCTGCTTCTGAACCTGTGGAGAGGGGTATTTGGGCCCTGTGAGGAAAAGTAGAGAAAGAGATTCCCATGAGACTTGGCTTCCAAAGAAGTATCTGCAAAATATCAGATATTTTAGATTTCAAAGGTTAGACTCTTTGGCTTTATAAATCTATATGATATCTGGGCTTGTCTTCTATATATCATTTTGCTAGAAGAGTTGCTCTCTCTGCCCTAGACTTCAGTGATTGTATGAGTTCCCTTCTGTTACAGTGGTGGAAGCTTGTTCTTAAAGATAAGGCTGGGCCTTTCAAAGACAAGAGATTGTCATTCCAACAGAATTAATGAGGGCATTATATTTTTCCTTCCCCCTCCTCCACCAAACTTCTTTTATTTTCAATTTCTCCTCCCCTCTCCTTCCCCCTCGCCTGCCTCCCTCTCATTTGCTGCCTCCCACTTGGACCTCTTTCTCTCTCTCTCTCTCTTGCTATTTCTTTGATTACAAACCCTCTACCGCCCACCCACGATTACTCCTTCTACCTTAAGAAAAAACATCCTTAAATATTTTTAGGGATGCCATGTATATGCCTAACTGGCTAAACAGGAAAAATTATTTAGAACAGTGCCATCTCCCTGTACAGGATAGGATACATACATGGTTGTCTGGAGTTGTTAGTTTGGGTCCCCTGAGAAGCAGACACGATGACAGGATTATATGTGTAAGCAATTTATTGGAGGAAATGCCCATGAAGAAAAATGGGGAGAACCCAGAGGAGGTGGTGCAAGCTGTGGAATTGCATGCAGGTCTGACCCTGTGAGAAGAGAGAGAAGGAAGGTAGGCTGGGTAGGATGAGACTAGATTGCAGTGCTCTTTAGCAAGTGTGAAGGGGACCCCACCAGCCAAAGTTGCCCATCAGAAGAGCTCCCTTTTCCCAGGAAATGTCTGCCTGAATATGCACACTGTCCCAGTTTTGGCTGGGACACAATGAGAAGAATGGTCTCAATGCAAATGTGCTGGTATGTAGCTCAGAAGCTATGACCAATGACATCTGTCTTTCGTGAAGTAGGGGATCTGAAAGGCACATGTCCAGCACATCTGGGTTATTCTTGAACTGCTCCAGGCTCGGTGAAAACTGACAGGACCCCTTATGCCATGAACTGCATCCAAGTACTGTTCCATAACTACCTGGTAAAATACTTGTTTGTTCAGAGGAACCTTATAAAATATTTTTGGCCATTCTCCTTCCCACATTGTACATTATGAGGTGCGTTCAGTTTTCCCAATCTCCAGGCTCTTTCTCATGTATTCCTAAGCACGTGCACTCCTGCCTGGAGTGAGTCTTCTGCAACCATTTCTCCAGGCCAGCTCCTTCAAATTTCTACTTAACTATCTCTCCACAGGAGAGTACTGCTGACTCCTAGACTAAGATAGATGCCCTCACATCTCTCTGGAATTCTTCTATCCTAACAGTCATCCTATAATACTTTTAGTACTTTTAAATATTGTCCTTTTGTCTCCTAAATGTATCACCCATGAAGGCATAAGCTGTATCTCTCTTATTTACCATTGTATGCCCAGGGCCAGGCATAGAGCTGATTAATCATTCTTGATTAAATTAATACTTTGTGCAAGATGTGCTAAAGAAAAAAAGATGTATAAGGCAGTCTTCTCAAATTGCTTACAACCTAGGATGGGTTTCTCAGCAGAAGATGGTGTGAAACTATCAGAATTAATGAAATATCTGAATTAAGAGGCCTTTCAGAAGACTTGAAGATTCACTTTGTCAAGCCAGTAGGATGTTAGGTTAAAGTTCTAACAAGCCCACCTTCATAATAGATAAGACTAATGCATGTAAATGAATGCTCCTAGCAGGAGAGTTTTAGATGGCATGGAGGAAACTGACATTAGTTTATACCCTTCTAATTTGGAATTGGAGGTCATTTCACCAGCATTAGAATGATGGTTATCTTTGAATTCTCTATGAAGAAAAGACTTGCTACACCAATAAAGCATGTGCATATGATGGTGGGAATAGCAGTCTATAGCTCATAGAGTTTCTACCTGACCAGCAGCTTCCTTATATCCTTAGCTCTTGGAGACTAGTCTTCCTTTTACTCATGGAAACCCATCCCGTGTGGTTCTACTGGAATGGCTTTACCTTGACCACTATAGGGATTGGCAGGTAATAGAGATTACTGTTTATTTATTTAATATTTATTGAGGACTTACTACATTCCAGGCACTGTTCTGGTCACTTGATGTGTACTAACTCATTTAATCCTTACAGTGACATCATGTGATAGGTACTTTTATTATCCTCATTTTACAGATGAGAAAACTAAGGCCCAGAGAATTTAAAGAACTTGCCCTGATCAAGTGATGGTAAGCAACAGAAGCAGGATTTGAACTTGGTCATCCAGCCCATTGGAATCAGTGCACTATGATAACCTCACATTCTCGAGGACAACACATCACAATACCTCTGTCCCTTGGCCACAGTGATTAGTTCAGATATGGGGCATGGCCCAAGTCAGCCCAATTAGATCCTTCTGGGAATTTTGCTGGAGCCAATGGGACAAACAGTACTGTCTTTTCTTAAGTATCTTTAGTTGTAAGGACAATGTCAGCCCAAGCATTCCAAGCTCATCACCAAAGGAGAGAGCTCACCGCAGCAAGGCCAGAGCCAAGTGAAGAAGACAGAGCTGAGGATGGAACAGTGGTGACTGATGCCTGGTGATGACATTTAGGAATACTTTATTGTATTTTAACTTACTATTATGAACACTTGCACATACACATCTAAGTAGAGAGATACTCTGCCTTGTGCCCATCATGCAGGTTTAGTACTTATCAACACTTTACCAATATAGTCCTCCTTGTCCCCAAAGTTTCTTTCCTCTTTTTTTCTTTCTGGAGTATTTTAAAGCAAATCTCAAACATTATTTCATTTCCCCCATAAATACAATAGATTGTTATATCCAACAGGTAAGGAATTAAAAAAAAAAAAAACTACAGTACTATGAACACAACGTAGCAAAATTCGTAATAATTGCTTTATCTTCTTGACCACTGAATTTGGCTCTGCCACAAGCTAACCAATTCTCCTTTTCTTTTTCACACAGTTTAAGATGAAGTTTCTGTTACTTGCAACCAAGGAGTATGCTGAATAAAATGCAGTGGGAAGAGTTTGAATTATTTAGGAATGCACATATTTTTTTCAGAGCGACTTTGACAGCAGACATTAACATGTAAGTAATGATGTACTAAGAATGATTACATAAATAAATAACACTTTATAGCTTCATAACTCTGCATAGTTCACAAAACCTTTTTGCATACAGTCTGTTCACAGTAGCTATATAGGACGGGCAGTGATTATCAGCCTCAGCTTAAGATACAGCTCACTGAGAGACTTCTCCAAAGTCAGTGAATGTGATGTGAACAGACACAATCAGAAACTGGTGCATCTTCCTCCTAACAGGTCCACTGGTTCCTACTGACCTTTTCCTGTGAACCTCCACAAATCAATGGTTCTAGGTCCATATGAACATCTAACAAAAGGTATAAGTAAGTAAATAATGTGCACTGAGAATAATTCGAATGTGCGTGTATGTTTCAGTGCAAGGTGAATAATACAAGAAAACGAATCTGATCATCTAGACAACATTCACGTATAGCAGCTATGTTTAAAAAAATCTGGCAAAATCTTCCAAAAGAAAATATTATTAGCCCTTTTAAAGAGGTGCTTAACTAGCAGTATTTAGCTTTGATCTAGTGAGCCAAGGTAAACTCAACAACTTTTCTCAAAGAACTAAGACTTTTAAATTAGACCCTTGGTTTCCAAAGTCTTAGCCAAGAAGTCCAACATGGTAAACTGTCTCCTGCTTCATTTGTCTAATTTGGAAAGATAAAGGCCCAAGCTGACCTGGCAGGATTTGAACTCATGGTTCCAGGAAGTCTGAATGAGCCAAAGATTATGCTTGGCGATGGATCATTACCCCTGGCAAGGAAAACACACAGCTTTAAGCCTATTTACACTGACAAAACTTTTTAAGATAAGGGATTAAAACGCTCCCTAAAAGCAGAGATTTTTGGTGTCTGCCCCAATGCAACAGGTATATCATTCCAAAACACTTCTGAAAAAGCCTTTGTTTGGGATATACTCCATGGAAAGGAACAAGGAACTTATTTATCTGGACCAAAAAAAGAGAAAAAAAGGCAAGCAAGCTGTTCTTCCCTCCTTTAATATGAATAAGGTCGGTGCAGGGAGAGACACAATCTCATACCACTCAAGAATGGTTAAAAGCAGGTAATTTTCTCCTCCCTCAGGCTCTGCGGTAAGGTGGTTAGAGTCTGAACCAAAGAGAAAGACTAGCAGCTTCTGTTCACAGCTTGGATAATCATTTCCTGTTTGTCCTTAGGCGGATTGCCTCATCAGTTTGAGGAGCCTTGATTAAGAGTGTCTCAATTTACCCATCTAAAATAATAGCTGTTTCATCAGGGGTATTGTGGGTTTTAATTAAAGCCTATGAACGGTAATGAGATCCTCAGATAAGACCCTGTGTAAACACTAAATAATGTATGTCTGCATACATACACCTATAGGCTAGGCCCGCAAAACTGAATTTATCTGACAAAATCATTTTCTTCATCCCATCAGCATGCCTCGTGATAGTTTTGTTGCCCTAGACTTGGAACATAAATTCCTTTAGGCCAATATTCTCCAAGGACTGCCAAATGCTTAAGTAAGGCACCTTGGTAAAGGGTTAAGTGCCACGGCCAACTTCAGGTCACTTGCCTTCCTACAACCTTTCCCAAACCTCAGGCATTCCTTTCCCAAGTTCACAGATTTTACTATTTCCACTTACCACCTGCACCACTGTTTACTTAATGTTTCCAAGTGGGACACTTATTTGCTTTAAAAAGTTTATTTAGGGCAAAAACTTCGTGTGCCTATTGTTAATAGAAAGCAAGGTAATATACATTACTCCAAACACATGTCTATTAAATTTTTTTAAAGGTTTATTCATGTTATTTAAAAATTATCTTGCACACCACTAGTTTATGCATATCACATTTAGATGAAGTAAAAAGTAAAGATAATTCAAAATTGCATATGATCCTGAGACTATTTATATTTTAAATTTATAACACATTTTGTTGCTATTCTTTTGGCACTGTATCAATAAGCTATTGTAGTGTAACAAACTATCCAAAACTCAGAGGCTTACAACAATAATCATTTATTCTTACTTAAGGGTCTGTGGGTCACCTGGGCAGTTCTGCTGATCTGAGCCAGGTTTGGCGACCTTGGCTGGGCTTGATCATGTGTTTGTGATCAGCTGCTCTAGGATGGCCTCACTCACAGATCTGGTGGTTGTCCAGTTTTTGCCTTGGGGCAATGCAGTGACTGGACCACATGTCTTTCATCTTTCAATGACTACGCTAGACGTGTTCCCATATCAGTGTCAGGGTAGAGAAAGCAGAAGTTGCAAGGCTTCTTGAGGAGTAGGCTTGGAATGGAACAACCTAACTTCCACTACATTTTAGTGGCTAAACAAAATGACAGTGCCCTTCCCCCCAGAGTGGTTGTGGTGGTGCCCCAAAACTCATTAGGGTTCCATATTTCTCCTAGTTTTTGCCAAGCCATCCCTAGGCCGTGGCCCTCATCCTCATGGTCCAAGTAGCTGCTAGAGTTCCAGCCATTACACGCTGAGTCTGGCCATCAGGAGGCTGTTGGAGGCTGGAAAACAGTCCCTCAAGACATCCATGTCCTAATCTTTAGAACCTGTGAATGTCACCTTATATGGCAAAAGGGACTTTGCAGATGTGATTAAATTCAGGATCTTAAAATGGAGAGATTATCCTTAATTATTTATATATAGGTAAGCATAATGTAACCACAAATGCCTTTGTAAGAGGGAGGCAGAGAGAGAATTTAGTGTAGCAGAGACAGAAGGTAACAAGATGAGTGAAGGAAGACACTACACTGCTGGCTTGGAAAATAGAGAAAAGGGACAAGTAATGCAGTTCTAGAAACTGGAAGTAGCGAGGAAATGGATTCTCTCCCAGAGTCTCTCGGAGCCACGTCCCTGCTGATACTTTGACTTCTGCCCAGGGAAACTGATTTTAGACTTCTGAACTCTAGAACGTAAGAGAATAAATGTCAGCTGTTTTAAAGCATCAGGTCTGTGGTAATGTGTTACAGCAGCAGAGGCTCACTAGATGTTCCATACAATACTTCCATTCCAACTCATTGGTCAAAATTTGGTCACGTGGCTACATACAGCTGCAAGGAAGGTGGGAAAGGCATTATTTTTGCTGGATGCCATTAGTACCTCCTAAAGTAGAAGAGAATGATATTGGGAAACAACTAATCATGTCTGCCACAGATAGAGAGACAGTAATCAAAATACATTCAACAGGCCAGGTGCAGTGTCTCACACCTGTAATCCCAGCACTTTGGGAGGCTGAGGCAGGAGGATCCCTTGAGGCCAGGAGTTTGAGACCAGCCTGAGCAACATAGCAAGACCCCACCTCTACAAAAAAAATAAAAAACTTAGCATGGCATGATGGTGCACGCCTGTAGTTCCAGCTCCTCAGGAGGCCGAAGCAGGAGGATCACTTGAGCCCAGGAGCTTGAGGTTGCAGTAAGTTTTGATCACACCACTGCACTCTAGCCTGAGCAACAGAGTGAGACACTGTTTCTAGAATGAAATTAAGAAAATAAAATAAATTTTAAAATGCATTCAACATATATTTACTGAGCATCTAACAAGTGCCAGGTACTGTTTTGGGTTCTGGGTATATGTTGGTGAAAAATACAGACAAAATTCCTGCTCTCATGTAGCTCACATTCTAGAGAAGGAAGACAAAAAACAAAGCTATAAATATATAATATAATGTAAAATAGTGATATATGCTTTGAAAGAATTAAAACAGGGTCTGAGTACAGAGTTGGGAAGTGCATGGCTATTTTAGAAAGGATTTTAGAAAAGAATATGAGAAGCAGCCTGTTATAAGATAATAGGGAGTAGTAGGGCAAGTGGTCAACTGGATAGTACATGCTTTGCCTAAAGGCATTTGAAATTAAACTTAGAATATGCTTCTGAAATAACAATGTGAGGAGTTCCGAGGATCACCACCCCAATAGAACAACCATAACTGATAAAAATTATTTTAAAAAGAATTAAAGTCTCTGGAAGTTGTCCTAATGGCATAAAGCAGCAGAAGAAACATTTATTTTTTAAAAATCCACTAAATCTTAAGAATAGGGAGTATCTGTAGCTTTTGAGCCATGACGACTCTCTCCATCCTCCCTATCTGCAGCTCACTATGACAGAAACTCTACCCCAAACAGCAAAGAAGATAAGGTGTCCTCTTCTCTAAGCTCCCAGTCAAGGGCTACAGTATCTCCCCAGGAGGGTCAGGCTTCCAGCATTTCTTATTCCCCTAAGCTTTGTGTGGCAGAGGTTAAATTCCAGGCAAGTGTGGCCAAAAGTCGGGCACGGGGGTCTCTCTTTCTCTACTCAGCCCCTCATCGTAGGGCAGAGGCTCTACTCCAACTACAGCAGGCTGAAAATACTGGGGCCCAGATCACACTTGCCCCAAATCACTCATAGGTAGTGGTTTCATGCCAGCAGGGGCTAGTCAAGAAGACCAGATGCTACTGCCCCTGCCCAGTGCCCTGCTCGTAAAACAGGAATGTCACTCAAGAGAAGTGGGCCACTGTCCCAATCCCAGCTCCAGAGAAGTGGTGCAGACCTTTTGCCAAGGGGATAGTCAGGCCAGAAGAACAGAGAATTCTGAAGCTCTCCCCAAAAGAACTGAGTTTATCTGGAAGAGAGTGTAGGAAAGTTCAAGCCTAAGAGTACTTTCAAAAACATGGAGATTTGGGTTATAAGGAGGCTGACAGCAACATGAGACCAACATGCTAACCATAGGCCAGCTAGTTTATCAGAGAATTAGGGGAAAGAGACAGCTAAGAAGAGCCTTACTTGGGTCAGAACAAACCTCAAAGATTGGACTCAAAACCTACCCTTGCAAAGACTGTGGAGCAGTTTATGCTCCAGAGCACTGCTAAAAACAATAGAGTTATAAGTCAGCAATTAGTGGAGCCAAACACCTGGGTGTGATACCAACAGAGGCAGACAGACAGCTTAACAGAAAGTTCAGGAAAAGAGACAAAGAGAGCCCTGCTAAAAAAACACTGTCATCCCAGGATGACTGTGCACATGCCCAAGCTTCTTAGTAAAGAACAACAAAGTTGGCAAGCCTTTAGCAAGTCTGACCAAGAAAAAAGAGAGAAGATACAAATTACTAAATTAGAAAAAGGAAACAGGGGATATTACTACTAACTTTACAGAAATTGTGAACGACTGTATGCCAACAACTTAGATAGCCCAGATGAAATAAACAAATTCCTAGATACAAACTACCAAAACTGAGTCAAGAAGAAGTAGGAAATCTGATTAGATTTATAACAAGTAACGAGATTGAATTCATAAGTAAAAAAGTTCTTACAAAGAATAGTGTAGGACCAGATGGCTTCCGTGATGAATTTTACCAAAATGTAAAGAATTAATATCAATTCTTAACCAAATTTTCAAAAAAAAAAAAATAGAAGAGAAGGAACATTTTCTGGCTCATTCTATGAGACCAGTATTTCCCTGATACTAAAACCTGACAAAGACATCTCAAGAACAGAAAACTATAGGCCAATACCTCTTATGAATATAGATACAAAATCTTCAACAAAATGTTAACAACCTGAATCCTGTAATATATAAAAGGGAGTATATATGATGAAAATCTGGGATTTAACCCAGGAATGCAAGTTTGGTTTAATATCCAAAAATCAATTAATATATATTATATCAGTAAAATCAAGAACAAAAAATACATAATAATTTCAATAGATATAGAAAAACTATTTGACAAAATCCCAAACCCCTTCATGACAAAAACAATAGACTAAGAATGGAAAGAAATTTCCTCAACTTGACTAAGGGAATTTACAAAAACCCTACAGCTAACATTATATTTAAAGGTAAGACTGAAAGCTTTCCCCATAAGATCAAGAACAAGACAAGAATGTCCACTCATGTCACTTTAACTCAACATTATACTTGAGGTTCTCATCAGAAAATTAGGCAAGAAAAAGAAATAAAAGGCATTTAATTTGAAAAGGAAGAAGTAAAATCATCTGTATTTGCAGATGATATAATCTTGTATATAGAGAACTCTAAAGATAAAAAACTGTTAAAACTATTGAATGAGTTCAGCAAGTTTGTAGAACACAGATCAATATGTAAAAATAAACTGTATTTCCACACAGTGAACAAACTGAAAATGACGTTACCAAATTAATTCCACTTATAATAGCATCAAAAAGGGTAAAATACTAAGGAATAAGTTTAATGAAAGAAGTACAAAACCAGTACCCTTCAAACTATAAAACACTGTTGAAAGGAATTAATGATGAACTAACTAAATGGAAAGTCATCCCATGTTCATGGATTGGATGACTTAATATTGTTAAGATGTCAATACTCCCTAGATTGAGCCACGGATTCAATGTAATCCTTCTCAAAATCCAAACTAGTTTTTTTTCTGACATTGACAAGATAATCCTAATATTTATATGGAAATTCCAGGGACCCAGAATAGCCAAAACAAGCTTGAAAAGAAAGAAAAATGTTGAAGGGCTCATACTTACTAATTTAAAAACTTACTACAAAGCCAGTAATCAAGACAGTATAGTACTGGCATAAGCATAAACACACAGATCAATGAAACTGAAATGAGAGTTGAGAAATAAGCCCTCATATTTATAGTCAAGTTATTTTCTACAAGGGCAGGAGAAGTAAATGATGTCCATGTGCAAAATATCCTTAGGTGACAACCCAATAAAACAATGGGTAAGGATGTGGAGAGACATTTCTTCAAAGAAGAAATACAAATTGCCAATAAGCACATACAAGGAAGTTCAACATCTTTAGCCAAAATGAAAATGCAGATGAAAGCTGTAATGAAATGTCACTTAACACCCATTAAGATGGCGGTAATAAAAAATACAAACAATAACAATCGTTGGTGAGAATGTGGAGAAATCAGAATGCTCATATACTACAGGGGAGAATTAAAAATTTTGAAGCCACTTTGAAAAATGGTCTGGCAGTTCCTCAAAAGTTTAAACTTAGAGTTACTATGTGATCTAGCAGTTCTACTCCTACATGCATACCCAAGAGAAATGCAAACATATGTCCACACAAAAACTTATGCACAAATGTTCATGGCAGCATTATTCATAATGGCCAAAAAGTGAGGAAAACCCAAATGTTTATCCACTAATGAATGGGAAATAAAAATGTGGTATATCCATACAATATAATATTATTAGGCCATTAAAAAGAAATGATAACCTGCTTAGGCATAGATAAACCTTGAAAATAGTCTATTAAATGAAAGAAGCCAGTAAAAAATGACAACACATTACATGATTCCATTTATGTTAAATGTCTAGAATAGGCAAATATATAGAGATAGAAATTAGTAATTACCTAGAGCTGGGGGATTTAGTTGAGGGGGATGGGGAGTGACTATTCACTGGTATAGAGTTTTTTTTGTGAGTGATTAAAATGTTCTAAAATTGACTGTAGTGATTATACAACTTTGTAAATGTACTAAAAAACATTTAGTTTTATACTGTAAATGGGTGAACTGTGTCATATATGGATTATATCTCAATAAGTTTATATACATAAGAGAATATGCTAGCCAAAAGAAAACAACTACAACAACAAAAAAAACCCACCTGGGGTTATATTCAGTCCATACATCACCAATTTCTGGTGCCTAAGATAGATTCTAAAATCTTCTTCAGCTTCAAGATGTTCATTTAATGGCAGAGAAGCCTGACCCAGAAAAAAAGGAATTAATTGTTTAGTATACAGGACCAAGAGGTGACTAAGAGGTAATTGTGTGTATATTAACTGACCAACCTTACGAGGAAATGAGGAATAAAAGTTATGCCTAACTGGCCAGAGGAAAAAAAAGAGTTAGCCACTATCCCCATACATAAAATAACATGGTCTGAAAAATAAAATTTCCTTGATGAGGACACTTGATCTTACAAACTGAGAGGCAGGAAGGGTCTTGGAAAGAGTAAGAAGGTTCAGAAATAAGATAGTCCTGGGTTCAATTTCAGGCACTGTCCTCAGTTTCCTTATCTCTAAATGAAGACAATAATTGCTATCCTGAAACTTTGTTGGAAGGTTTGAATGACTATGGTCACCAAGTGCCTGGCACATTGAAAGTACTCAACAAATATTAATTTCTATCTATCCTTTTGTGTGGCAGAAAGCCAAGCCATAGAGTATAAGATCCTATAGAGAGAATATTTCTTCCAATTCGCTAGCATAGATCCAAATCTACCACCCTGTTCCATGTTGTCATTTTCTCCTTTTTAAAAATTTGCCATATATGATCTCCCTCTATTCTGGGGAAATCCTGATTTACTTTCCAGCATAGAAGTATGTGATTTGAGAAGTTGTGTTATTTCATTTAAAGAAGAAAGGAGAATTCCCTACCACCACCACTACCACTACCAAGTAGCATCAACCCACTGCTTCTGGAGTTCAAAATCAACTGGGGAAAAGGACAGAAAATGGTTTTCCCACACAAAATAAAATTCAGCTTTGAACCTAGAAAGGTCCTAAAGAAAAATGTGGTATAAAATCCTGTGAGTGCAGCCAATTGCTGCAAAGCAGAAGTACAAGGGGTTACAGGAGAATACAGAACAAGAGGACCTAGCTTTGCCCAATTGGCTTTTAAAGGAGCTGCATCACCATTTCTGCTTCCTCTTGCCCCTCCCCACCAAATGGTTTGAAACTGGCCTTTTTGAAGTTGGTCTTTTAAACAATCATTTGCTGCCTTTAAAAAGTTTTAAATGGCTGTCTCAGTAAAAGTGAAATCAATATTCTTTCAGCCTAGGCTTTTAGCAGATAATGTCTCCCCATAAATCATGGGCATAATGACACCGGAATAATTCATCATCTCATTACATTTACAGATGATGCGCCACATTGTTCTGAGGCGAAGGTTATCTTCCCTGCCTGGGACGCCATCCAGAAACAAATAAAAGACCAAGGGACCTGATTATTTCATGGTCCGTTTATAGAAGCTGTTGTGGATCAGTTTTCCGTCTGTCAGCTACTTTTTCTTTACAATCCTTCTATGCACACACTGCAGAGATTTATCCATCCAGCTTAAGAATTTCAATAACCTTTAAAACTTTATTTGTTGAAGAGGTGCCTGTTTAGGTTGAAGATGTTCTGTGTACTCTGGGCTTCTTTCTATATCAGTGCCAAGTCCAAGGTCATTTGTAAAACAGTCAAGTATTTGTTGAGTGTCTACTATGTGTTAGGTATGGCAGTAGATACTGAAGATGCACATGAAAAAAATAAGATGGATATGTTCTGCTCTCATCGGGCTTGCCATCACATGAGGGAAGATGATCAAAGAACTCTTCACAAATAATCCTGCCATTATTGCTAGTGGTAAGTATTGGGAAGGCGAGACAAAGTGTGCTATTAATAAGGGAACGTCCTACTTGGTCTGGTAGGGCATAGATTATGGAAAGCAGCTCTAGAGTAATGCTTAAGGTAAGACTAAATATTAGGAATATCATACCTGTTCAATTAATACGTGGTGAAGGAAGGAAAGAATGAACAAAACAACAACAACAACAAAAGGAGAGAATGAATAAATATTTCAGACAATAGCTCCAAATTATGAGGGCCTATTCTTTACCCGGTCAAGGAGAGCTGAATTGGTGAACTGTCAATGAAGACTCGTATAGACCTATGGCATTATCCCTCTACCATGAATTCTTACCATTTATACAGACTGCTGTCATCCTGGCCTGCATAAGTGCTTCACAGAAAAACAGACCTGAATATGAATTTCAGAGTTACCATGTATGATTAGCAAGAGGGCCACGTATGGTTAACTTCATTTAAGCTTTTCTTGGTGTATTAGTTTTGAATCTCAATTTCTTCAACTATGAAATAGGAATAATAAGAGCCTTTTAAGGCTGCTGTGAAGATTAAAAGAGATCATGTATACC
Organism: Daubentonia madagascariensis; assembly: GCA_023783475.1. Lineage (NCBI taxonomy): Eukaryota > Metazoa > Chordata > Mammalia > Primates > Daubentoniidae > Daubentonia > Daubentonia madagascariensis. Next base: position 39,180,662 of record JAKFHU010001953.1, on the reverse strand, counting down.
AAAGCAGAAAGATACAGGGGTAAAGAAGCTAGGCTGGGTCCTTGAGCAGATTGTGTTTGAATCCCTGCTGGGCCACTACCTAGCCATGTAACCTTAGGCAAGTTATAAATCGTTATGCTTTAACACAACATATGTTTTCCTAAAATCACTATGCTATGCTAAATTGGGCAATAAAAACCACAGAGCTTATGAGGAAAATGAGGCTAGTGGCACAATACACAAAAACTTGACAATGATATATTTAAAAAAAAGATAGGAACCTAATGTTAAAAGAAAGACTTTAGACAAATTAAATTTAGTAGAGTTTATTTGAGCAAAGAACAATTCATGAATCAGGCAGCCCTCAAAACCAGGTGAGATTCAGAGAGTTCCACCCAGCAACATGGGCAGACAGTATTTCTAGACAGCAAAGGAGGTGACATATAGAAATAGCTTGATTGGTTACAATTTGGCCTTTGCCTTATTTGGGCATGGTGTGATGTGGCATCTGCCTTACATGGACATGTTTTGATTGGTTGGCAGCCTGTGATTGGCTGAGACTTAGCTATCTGTTACAAGAATATACTTGTAAGTTAGGCTGCGATTTGATACGTATGGACTCAAGATACAGAGGAAGCTTTAGGCCAAATTTAGTTGAATTTAACACTAATAAATGGTAGACAGTTTTATACTTGATAAATAGCTAAGAAATATATAAATACAACAATAGGCTGGGCGTGGTGGCTCACACCTGTAATCCTAGCACTTTGGGAGGCTGAGACAGGAGGATCACTTGAGCCCAGGAGTTGGAGGTTGCAGTGAGCTATGATGACTCCACTGCAGTGCCGACAGAGTGAGACCCTGTCTCATAAATAAATAAATAAATGGATAGATAGATAGATAAATAAATAAATTGACAACAAATATGGCAGTCTGCCTTGAAGAAGACCTGACATTTGCTTGTGAAAGTGGGCGTGGGAAGGGTTGCAGTTTGTGAGCTATTGTGAAGTGGTGGAAGGAGGTTATCTGGAATCAGACTGAAAGTTCTAGCAACAGATGTGCATGGTGTGGCTCATGACACCCAAGGGGAACTGAGGTGGATGGTGGATGTTTGAGGGTATGTGTTTTGTGTATGCCCATGTAGTCCAGTTCAGCTGGGTGTGGTTTTCTACGTCTGCCCACTATTTCTTGCAGTGAGAATGGAGTGTAAGCAATCAGGAAAGTCACAAAATTCACTGTAGGCTCAAATTGTTCCCTAATGCATCAATCATGTTGGAACAAACATGTGTAGCAGACCCAGATGTACTCGTCCTTGCTCTGCCTCAGTTCTGTCATCTGTAAATGGAGATGACGGTGGTGCCTACCTCATAGTGTTGTTGTAGTCATGATTTACCTGCAACACAAGATGGTTCCAGGTAAAATGTTCAGTACTGGGCCTGATGTATGGGTTTGGTGCCTTGTTCTCAAGCATTTAACATTCCACGTTGTGTTAAGTGTGATTTGGAGAATTTTACTAGAGGACAGGTGTTACCTCTTGGTGAGGAAGGGGTTCAACTTGTCACACAGAGCCTGACAGAGGCTCACACTCCTACACAGCCATGAGACACGTGCAGGGTCTCCTACTCTTTCTCAAACAGGTCTGACAGAGGAGGATGCAGGCCATTTCTTCCTGGAGAGGAGGCAGGGAGAAGAAATGGCATCAGTGGCTCCCTAGACTCAGGGAAAAGATGAGGACCACAAGGTATATCCAGCTATTCCCGCGCATTGTGCTAGAGTTGGGTCACATAAGCTCTCTTTACTTGTAATTCACTTTTTGGTCACTCTCTAAACTGGGCCTGAATTCCAGAGGCTTCCCTATCAATTATCACAATTGGCTCAGCCTGCAGTGAAAGCCAGATAGGTAATTTCATCTTTCATCCGCCCTCCTTTTGGGTGTCTGCAGACAACTGGCTAAGAACAGATACGAGGGGGCCAGGGCATGACTCACAGGATTTGGTCGGCTGAGCGACAGAACAAAGGAGACAGGCCTGCGTGAGGAACATGAAAGTTGTTTGCAGGACACTCATGAGGCATCAGTGCAGGCGGCTGTGTGGGCTGCCTGGTGTTAATGCTTCCAGCTGGATCTCCTGCAAGCTCCTGAGTCATCTACCCTGTCTGTTTCCTCCCCCACCTGTGTGCGTAGGGGGTACAGTGCTGTCTCCTCCTCAGCTTCCATCACCAGCATGCCTCCTTTTCCTGGGCATGCACCACGCTCCCTTCAAGAGTGACCTCCGCCCCCCACCCCTCCACTGCCACCGTCTAGCATCACTCCTGCCTCTGAACGCATCCCTTGTACAGTTACCAATAGCCCCTTGACACTTCATCCTGTACATCCCTGGGACCTCCAGCTCCCTGATCATTGTCTTTTATTGTACCCACATCTCCTATCACTCCAACTCGGAACAGAAGCGTGGCCCGGTTAAGAGCACAAACTCTGGAGGCAGATAGATCTGGGCTGGAATTCTGCCTCTTCTGTTTAGAGGAGGAAAGATACTTCTCTAAGCATTGGGTTTCTTCTCTGCAAAATGGGAATAGTAGTGCCTGCTTCCTTGGGGTTTCTGTAAGGATTAAATGAGTAATGTCTGTGAAACACGCAGCATACCTGACAGATGAAATACGCCATTAATGTTGCTGTTGTGATTATTAGGAGGTTTAACTTCTTGTGAACAGTGGCAGTAGCCTCGAAGAGCTAAATCCACAAAATAGGAAGTACAAATATTTATCAAATGAATGAATGATCACTCATCATTCATGTTTTAGTATTCCAGTCCATATATTTTTACTTGAGTGACACATTTGTTTGATACATTCTTATAAATTGTCCAATGTGTGCCAGGCTCAAGTGGGGGGAGGGGTGATAGGCATAAAAAAGATAGTCACTGACCCCCTGGAGCTTCAAATCCAGCAGAAGAAATGCAGTTCAGGGAATTTCCCATTCTTCATTTTCCCCCCATGAAATTGTCTCCTGATGGACGTGAGGCATGAATTTACTTTTTTTCAAATGTATATACAGTATTTGAGTATATCAGGGAATGAAATATAGATTTTGTCTAGCAAAATCATATGTGATGTAAGTCAAAATACTGATGGACTAATGGGCAAATGCCAAATGTTGAAGCCCTGAAATCAATTAGGCAGCATCACTAAATGGCAACTACAAAAATAATGACACTCCTTGTGGCCTGCCTGGTTCTCATGAGATTTGTGGTCTGTAGGATTATATGGTTGGACTTAGAGGCTGCCTTATGTTGTCGACTGGATTTCCCATTTAATGTCAAAGGCCTAGTTACATTCAGGAAACACAGATGAATGGTTTTATGATAAAGAAGTCAGCTTAATTGAGTGGATGCATATTATACAGAGCAGTGCTTCTCAAAGTGTGGATTCCAGGGGACAGAATCTAGTATTGGTTTTTTGTTTTGTTTTTAACAAGTCTTTAGTTGATTCAGACACAGGTAGTAGATACCGACCACGGTTTGAGAAATACTGCTTTAGAAAAGGTAGGTGGATTGGTTTTCGAGCATCATAGAAACATGGTCAAAATGGGTGTGAGCAAGACTACCAGACACTGTGAATGGGGGGTGGTGTGAATTTGTACTGTGGGAATAACATTTAGGTGGAATAATGAGTTGGAAGGCTGAGTTATAGTCTGAATTGCCCCACATCTGCCTGCATTTTCATATGTCCAAAAAGTATGAAATCTGTTTCCCCAAGCTTTTAGCTTCATTAACTCGACCTTGGTCCACAAGTGCCTTTACAGAACTGTGTTAATAGAAAATACTGAAAACACCGCTTTCGAGGAGTTTACAGTTGAATTGGGAGGATAAGCCATGTCCATATGAAACTTTCAAATGTAAACATGGGTCAGCAGATAATTAGTTGTTGATATGAACCCTAGAAATAATTAATGTAATGATTCTAAAGTAGGAGATACCTTGTCCATCTGGCAGGCTAATAACAGGCCATGTCAAAGGTAAGGGTCCGACTTGTCTGAGCTCTATAAGGGATGAAGGGTGTATCGAGGAAGAAAGTGAGAATAGAGCATCCCTTACGGGGACTACAGCACAAATTCTGTGGGAAAACACTGGAGAGTTTTGGCTTGATGTTTCCAGTAGACATTGGTTCTCAAAGGTAGCACAACCATCAGGAGGCTTTTCATAAGTCTGATTTAGGTTGTCACAATTGGGGGACACTGTTGGCATTCAGTGGGTGGAATCTGGGAATTGTAGGCATCTTACAGTGCCTACACACAAGAGAGATGAACACACAAAGAGGGAAATTTTCCTGATTCTTGGATGACTTTCAGATGTCCTGCTGGACATTCATTTGGTTGAAAACCTGCATCTAATTATTTTATGTAGATCCTAGACTACATAATGATATATAAATATAGATATAGATAGATAATGCTTTAATATTAGTATATTTCCCAGGACTGCAACTGCAGAGGGTATGTTATAGTTGATTACCTTCAGTTTTACCAAGCATTGTTCAGCATCTCAGATATTCATATCGCCAATCACCAATGACAATACCACTTGTAAAATTTGAGTTTGAGTATCAGTTTGAGTTTGTAGCTGTCAGATTCATGGTAAGTCTATGCATATATGTATGAATGTACTTAGTTCTTATTTTAAATTATCAAATGGAAAGTGAAAGAATGGACAACATTCTGTGAGTATTCTAACTCCTTCTACAATCCACAATGATTTGATATACGTGGATGCACACATCAGTACGTCTTCCAGTATAATCATGCCTGAGCACTTATATTTTAAAATATGTGTTACTTCATTATAAATTAATTTTCTTTATTTCTCCTCTATATTGTAGTGTGTTTATCATGTTAATATTTTTCAAATTGTTGGTTATGTTACCAAATATTTGTAATAGAAAGGGGATGTAGGGCTTGATAAGCATAAAAACTCCTGGGTTAAGACATCAAACCCGGGAATGACAAGGACACGTCTGCTTTAATTCTCTGGTGATGGAGGCTATGATGGGTATGGAGTGGGGTGAATCTTTGTTCAGTTTTAGATCTTTCCTCCCTAGTGCCAAGATAACCCATTGGCTCAAATATATCAATTTTTAGTCATTTATTTTAGCAAGAGGTAGATAGGCTTTTAAAAAATATTTGTTGCAATATTTAAATGATTTATACTTGATATGGATGTTTATGGAATAACAGATTTGGCCAAGAAGATCATTGTTGTACGGCTTCCTTATCAGCATCCTCAATGCATCAAAAAGTTTTCCTCATGTTCAAAAACCACACCATCAGAGGGGTCTCCACTGAGAAGGATTATCTGAATAAGCCATTTGTGTGATAAGTAAAGAACACAACCCAACAGCCTTTTTTTTTTTCCTAGTTTGTGTTATTAAGCTCTACAGAGACGTTTCTCTTTTTTCTTTTTACAAACTAAGCAATGCCTGCCGCCTGACAGATGGCTGATGCTTCCCAGAACTCCATGCTTCCCCAGAAACTATCCCTCAGGCAAGTCTGAGGTCCACTTAAACCAAACTTTGGCAAGAGGGAGAAATCTCATGTTTCCTCAAAAATATAATAGAAAGGCAAGACCTGGGGACAAAGTCTCTAATTGTTGGGGCTAGAAGTTATTCATAATTGTTATGAGAGATTTGGCATCAGGGTCAATCCTAAGCCTGGTTTCCCAATATCTAAGGATGGGAACATGTATCACAGGGGTTTATTAGATTCTCCCAGGAGAAAATAAACTTACTGCTTTCACTTAGAAAACTAGTATATTTTATATGTCACTTTAAGAAATAAGAGAATGAAGCTGTAAAATCAATAGTGATTGGTTACAGAAACTTGAGATGTGTATTGCTGTTAGGTGTTTAATAAAAGGATCATGTAGACCCAGTCTCAAAGATCCACCAGTCATTATTTGAGATGGGTTTCTATCTTGAGGGATAAATAACCAGGAAACAGCAAATGTGGTGCTCATTTTGTGCTGGGATTGCAGCCAGATGCCATGTTTGCTGTTCTTGGGCCTGCAATGCCCGTTAAGAAGAGGTTGTTTAGACCACAAATGGTATGTAAAAATAAATAAATAAATAAGGCTTATTCCTACTGAGGATGTGGCTTTGATTGGTCTGAAAAAACACTCAACCATTTTCACCTTGTTTGTAATGTGATACACTCAGGAATTTCAATCCAAGAATCATTTTAGCATGGTTGCTTGCTGCTCAGTATGTTAAATGGGCTACTCATTTTGGTTTGGGCTTTGGTTTTCTAGGAAGTTGTTTTGACATCAGGTAGATGTTGGCTAAAATTGTCAACTGGGCAATAGTCAACAGTACGTTCATGTTGAAGAACTTGGGCTTTGCAGGCCAATAGATTTGGATTTGAAACCACAGGCTCTACTCATGAGCTAGGTGCCTTCTGGAAGTTACTATAAAAGCAATAGCAATGACAACATTGTATTATGAAAAATTTTAGACATAAATAAAATTAAAGAAAATAGTTTAATGAACCCCCAGGTACCCATCAGCAGATTCAAAAATTGTAAACACTTTGAGCAAGTTACTTAAACATGTTCTCATCACTAAAATGGAAATAATAATTCTCACATCCAAGAGTTCTTGTAAGGATTATAAAAGCAATAGTATATACATGACCTTTAAGCACAGAGGCTGGCAAATAATAAATGCTCTAGAAAGTTGATTCAAGTTTAAACCAAGAATACCCTCGGTTTAAGGACATGGCAACCTATGCTGAAAGGAAAGTAGAATCTTTGTGGTTTTATTGGCCTTTAGAACTTCACAAAGCATACAGGCCCTTAGCATGAAATGATTAGATCTTATATTTAAAAAATAATCTCCCAAATAGTGCAGGAATCTGATGCTTAGCTAACCAAGATTGTGCCTCACTGAAAATTACAAATGACCCACGAAAGGGAAGAAGTTCCTTAGGAAGAGGGCATTGTCCTTGAAAAAACAATGGGTGCAAGAAAACAAGTTTGTGGCTAGAAAATCTTACCCCGAGAAAAGAATATCCTTTTTCCTCAGGCCGCTGGGCCACCGGTGCTACATTGACCTCACAGTTAATAACAGTCCTGCCATTTCCTTTTAGCTATTCTCAGAGGCCTTCATGGCAGTGAGGGAAAGCATTCTTTTGGTGCCAGAAATAGTTATTGCTCTCGGGTTAGGCTGAGAAAGTTTTGCTGAGCTTCAGGATTCAGGGTGACTAATTTGCAGAAAGCTCCTGAGGGCCAGTGAGATGGGGCTCCCCTGCTTGGAGAGGTGATGGGGAAGACTAGTTTTCCAGGACAAAAATTGAGCTGGCTACCCCTGCTACTTTGCTAAGCAGCTCGAAAGATAAAAGGGTGCTAGAGGGAGAAAGGTAGTTACACATTTGATTTGTAGGGATTATTATTGCCTTTGAAGAGTCAGTGGGCAGGGTAAATAAGGATATAGAATTTCTAAAATCCAAAAATTGGTTTTTTTATTTTGGAGCCAAAAGCAAGTTAATTTTAAAATGGGAGTTATACCATGGAGCACATGCTTTTAGATCTTGGTTCTGCCACTTATACTGTGTGGCCTTGGACAAATTCCATGACCCATCCTAGCTTCAATTTCCTTGTCTATAGAATGGATATTATAATAGTCTCCCTCCCATGAGTTTTTTGCCAGGGTAAAAGAACTATGTACATTGCTTTTATATACTAGGTAAAGGCTCACATCATCATCATCATCATCAGCATCACTATTATTTTTGTGAGTTGATTAGTGATGCTATTGGATGGAGTAATTTTTCTGAATGACATTTCTGTTGCCATGAACTGGGCCATGCGCAGATAATAAACTTGATGTGGAAGTTGTGATACAGTAATTATGTGTTTTTCTTGTACCAAATTGCAGAGAATCCGTACGTCAAGCACCCCTCTTCTATTCTCTTTGACATCCAACCTGTTGACTTTTCATCTACTTTAAGTGATGTGTCAAGGCTGTACCTGGCAGGATGAGAGTTTAAAATCAACAACAAAATCTATTTCTTTTGGTTCTGATCCTAGCCCAGGGCCTTTTACTAAGTATTCCGAACTGATTTGTTGAATGAATGAATGGTATACATTTTCAATGTCTGTTCTGCTTCTTTCTCCTAGGGAATGGTGTCAGGCCATGCTTTGCTTTTATTTATTTTTTCTCCTTATGTTTGTTTTATCTTCACAACCCTAAATAAAACCAACCAATTCAATTCACGTATTTCCCCCTTGTTTTATAACCTACCTCCTTGCTTGTTTTTATTAAAACAGAAGCTAGATGATACAGACTTGGGAGTATTTAATTCTAAAAAGCAACTTCAACAAGCCCCTTTTTGGAAGAGTATAATATTGGTTGAAGAAGGCACAACCTGTGGTGAATGAATTTAAAAGTGTGATAGATTTGAATGTTCTTTAAAGGGGTAGTATAGAAAAATCCAAATAAATATTCAGGATTTAATGATATCTTTTGGAAAAGAATATTTTCTTGTACAGCTGTTTTTCATCCTTCTCCATTGTGGTTGCTTGGCCACCACTACGGTGACTATTATAATGTAATTGCATAACACAAGTTAAATACTGTGCTGAACAGTTAATCCTTTACAACCATATTTTAAGGTATACATTGTTATGCTTTTTTTAACCATAAATAAAAAATGAGTCTCAGAGAGGTTGAACACCTTATATAAGGTCACACAGCTGAAAAGTTGCAAAGCTCAGGTTTGTGTCCTAATCTAACAGGCTCTGAATCCCAAACTCTAAGTTTGCTATTGAAAAGAGAGTGATTTGGGCCAGAAAAAAAAAAAATTTTCCCCCCTGCACAGACATTCAGACAGACTTCTCATGTAAGTAAAGGACTTGTGAGATCTTTAACTTTACATTGCCTTTACCTTCCCCTGGTCCAGTCAGCAAATCGTCCCATGATGGCTCGTTTTCTAAAGATAACTGGCCAACGAAAGAAATAAGAATAGGACCTAGGGCCTGATATTCTTGAGCTCTTTAATGAAAAATAAGAGATGGGATCTTTCTTATTAAAAGTAGGTAAATTTTTGTAACTACTCTGTGGGCTGAATCAACATATAACAAATAGATATAACACTTAATAAAATTGTAATGGGGCCAGAAGTCCAATTGGAGTGATAGGAAGAGTAAATGGGACATAAAAGAGGAAAGTGTGAACTTCTGAACAGAGAGGAGAAAGGATGTGTTTGGGCTACTAGTGCAGAGAGAAGGAGACTGAAAATAATACTAAATGAGGGTTGGAGTGAAAGCCCCGCTTCCCCCAACTTCAGCTGTAGCCTACTTCCAAATCCTCCTCTCCCCTTCCCCAAATTACCTCTCATTATGGTCACCTCTACACTCCTAAATGCAAAAGACATTCCTGTGTCTTCACCGCATTTGACTTCTGAGCAGCACTTGTATTATTGCCTACTGTGTCCTCCCTGCCCTCGGCGTCCGGCACAATTCTCCCTGGTGTTTGTCCTAGTGCTCCTTGTCTTTCTCCTTTGTAGGTTCATCTTCTCCTACCCAGCCACTAAATGTCGAAGGTCCCAGGCCCTCTCCTCTTCCTGTTCTAATTTTTCTGCCTAGTGATCTCACCCACCCCCATGGCTTCATAGCGCACGTACACTCAGATGACTCACAATTTTATCTCCAGTCCTGATCTCGCCACTTAACTCCAGACCCATACATCAACTGTCTACTTACCATCTTTTGATGGTCTTGAAGGAAACTCACACTCAGCAGATCCAAGACTGAGCTCGTGATCTTCTCTCTGATCCTGGTCCTCTTCCAGGGTCTCCCTCATGGAACAACACCACTGTCTTTCTACTTGCTCAGGCAGAAGCCAAGGAACTATTCTCTGCCTAAATCCTCTTACTCATCACCAAGTCCTGTCAATTTCACCCTCTAAGTCTCTCTCGAATCCATCTACTTCTGTGTCTCCACGGCCATCTCTTTAGTTCAGCCACCATCGTCTGTTTCTGAACACTGCAGCATGCCTCTGACTGGTCTATCTGCATCCACACGGGCCTCCCTGCAGTCTTTTCTCTACCCTGCAGCTAGAAGGATTTTTATTTTCAAAATATAAATTGGGCCATGTCACCCCCATGCTTAGACTCCTTCAATTATTTTTGTCATTCTTCTTGGGGCAGAGTCCAAAATGCACCCCATAGCTCACCAGGTCTACATAGTCTAGGGCAGTGGTTGTCAAAGTGTAGTCTCAGAATGCATCAGCATTACCCAGTAGTATGTTTTGAAATTCAAAATCTTGGGTCCCACCCCCAATCTACTGAACCTGAAACTCTGGGGATGGGGTCCAGCAGATTGTGTTTTAACAAACCCTCCAGGTGATTCTGATGTGTGTACTCAAGTTTGAAAACCACTGCTCTAGAGCCTACCTACCTTTCTGGCTAGATATGGCCTCTTGCTCTCACCATTCCAGCCTCTCATAGCTTTCTTTCATTCCCTCATATAGCACAGGTTTCCTCCTACCACAGGGCCTTTGCACAGCTTTTCCCTTTCCCTGAACACTTCTCCCTCTTCTCCTTCCCTGGCTAATGTCTACTCTTCCCTCAGATCTTAGCTCAATAAACTGCCTAGAACTAATTCCTACTAATATCATATATTGCTACTTGGTAGCACTTAAAACAACTGTATTTTTTCTTTTGTGTATGGTTATTATTAACATCTGTCTCCCCCACTAGACTATAAACTCCAAAAGAATTGGGACAGTTATCAGTTCTTTCTTTATTGTCTGCAGTATCCAGTACTAGGATAGAGCACATGCTCAGATATTTGTTGAACGAATGCATGAATGAGTGAATTTTCTCCTATAGCTTTCCGAATACTGTTTAAGAGCACAGACATACTGGAGTCCTCAAGGCCAGCTCCCAGTCCCCTAACTTTATAAAATGGGGATACCTACCTTATAGACCTTTTGAGACAATTACATGAGGTAATACATGGACAAAACCTCACACAGGGCCAGGCACATAAGTCCTGCATAAATCTTAGCTCTGATCCTCATTATTATTATGACTCCATTGCTACTATCATTATTCTGGTTTCTGTAATCTCCCGCAGTCATAATGGTTGAGTGCGGTTGAAACCAAACAGTGTAATTCTTGACAAGAATGTACATTTTTGAATTATAAGATGAAAATCAATGCCTGTGCATCTTCATTTTTTAAAACATTATTTATCACCTAATATATTTGCTCTGGAAAATTCTTATTAGCCCTGTTATTGATTTCTAATGCCATTCATTTATTTATTCAGAAAATAATCAGGGAACACCTAGATGAATTGTGCTAGGTTCTGGGGATGCAGTAGTGACCAAGATGGGTGTGGATCCTCATGGAGTTGACAGTCAAGTGGAGGAAAAGACATTAACAGTCCAGTGGAGGAATATTTCATCATAATGCCAGCAAATGATACAGACAAGTACAAGCTCCTGTGTGTTTGTGAAACTGGGAGAGCAGTCCTAAGCAGAGAGGGGTCTATTCTACCTCAAGGCCCACCTTTGGCTCTCAGGTAAAATGGCCTGAGCACACACCAAACCAACGAATTGGTGTACACGGTGGCATGTGATGCAAACTGAATAGTGAAATTGACATGTTTTTCCCAAACTGGTCTCTTTATGTGTTAATTCTGTGTTGTTCCTACAAACAGGGTTTCCATGAAAACCAGCTAAAAGGGGAACAAAAGGGAAAGGCCAGGTGGGAAGCTTGTATTGTTAAGATATCTCCCAGGTGCTTTCTGTGCACACTTAGGGTTGGAGAACTATTCCTTTTTAGGCCCTCTGCCTGATTTCCCTTTGGCTGGCTCTGATTTCTTTACCATCCTGAACACCTGGGGCCAAAGCTCTTTTTCATAGCAGTTTGAAAGCAATCCCTTCTCTTTCTCCTTACTCAGTTTGATCCAGGCCTTAATCTTTGAACAGCATCAAATATTCATTGCCATTTGATAAAGCGGGGGTCGGAGGGATCCAGAGTTTTCAAAAGCAGGTCTTGCCTTACCATCGGTGATCCAGCAAGTCTTTCAGCGAGACTGAGTCTAAATCATCCAGGCTCAATTAGTTGATTTCAAAGAAATACCCAGGTGTTGTTTGACCTTCAAACATATGGACCACTGGAGTAAATGAAAGTCTTGCCTGTTCCCATAATGCTGAGGGAACGAGATGGGGTAATTCTTTTTCATATTCTCTGAGTTTTGTGAAGGGATTATTAGGTTTGGGCTAAATGAGTTATTTACTTTAGTAATATGCTCAGCAGTGGGCTGCGGCTGCCTTTGCCAAGGGAACAACCAGGTGTGAGCTGTCACTAAGCACCACTAAAATACTGAGAGGTATGTAGAAAAACTAGGCCATTGTGGGTGGGGCCTGGGCTCTGAGACTTGAGCGAAATGGCCCAGGGTGCAGTGAGAATCAATAAGGTAGGTGGACGGCTGAGCTCCGAGTCTAGGGCTTAGTAACTCGACAGCAGGAAAGCATTGGTCCTGAGGACCCAGAGTGGCCCTCTTTGCCTTTTTCCAGCACTGGAGATGACTGCCACCTTTTAAAACTCAGACTCCTGACTTGATACCCTAAGGTTTTCTTTGGTTATTGTTGACGAGGCCATTCTACCCAGAATTGTTTTGGCTTTAGTACAGCAGCCTGTGTTTCTAAAGAACTGAGGCTGTGTTAATAATGATTGTCCTGTGGCCAAGTGTATGTTTTTGGAGTTGAAAAGACCTGGTTTCAAATCATGGCTCCTCCTACTTGTTAGCTGTGCGACATCAGGCAAGTTATTTAACATCTCCGAGGTCCAGTTTTCTTAGATGTAAAATGGAGCTGATAATTCTTATGTTAGCATTTCACAAAGTACATTTAAATGAGATTTTAATGTGCATTCAACCAAAAAGGGATTTAATGGTCAAATACGTTTGGAAAACGCTTTAGACTATTTTTCTCCATCTTGGATTTGATAATGCATAATTTCAGATTATAGTCCCTGGGAAGTTCTGCAGGAAATAAAGCTGTTTAACTTAACCCAGTTAAGTTAAACAGCTTTTTAGCTGTTTCTTTTCTTTTGTAGAAAAGAGGGGGAGTGTTTCATGAAATACAAATGATCTCATAGGATGGTTGTAAGGGTTAAATAAGAATTTAAGGTAATAGCATTTAAAGTAAATGTTTTCCACAGTGTCTGGCCCATAGTAAGTATCCAATAGTAACAAGTATTACCATTGTATAATTGTTATTTTTGAGGATTTTTGGTGTTCACCAAAACAGAAAACTTTAAATTTGATATGCCTGGGTTTTGACCACAGGCACTACATCAGTTTGCCAGTTGGAAGTGTACAGATTTCAGCTGTCACTGGTGGCTAATGGTTGTGATTTGAGTGCCTACCATGTGTAAGGGCATCCATTAGGTCCTTTAACAAAGAGTCATCAATATGTATAATGGTTCCAACTACTCAACAAGATAAGTATTATTCTTCCATCCATAGAGGTAGAAATTGAGGCTCAAAGGTAAGTGCACCGCTCAAGATTGTGTCGATCCTCAACTGTGGAGTTGGGAATTTAGCTCAGATTTGTTTGGCCCAAAGTTCTTTACTATTCTCAGCTGGGTTTCTACAGATTCTTGGGGCTTTGTGAAGGCAAGGATGTCTGGGGGATATTTGCAATAAGCCTAATTGAAATCAGGCACTTGACCAACATGAGGCATTGCAGGACTAAATATGTTGGGAAGGTCACAATCCAACCATACCAAAATCCTTTCCTTTATGTAACTCACCTTGTTCTCGAATCTCAAAGCCTTACACATATAATTCCCTTTGCCCAAAGCATTATCCCTGTGTCATCCTCCTTGGCTATCTCTCACTCATCCTTCGGGTCCTGGGACTAGTGTACTTCCTCCAGAAAGCCATTCCGAACTCTCCAAGTCAGAGCTAATGCTTCTTCTGTATACTCCCTTAACACTGGGCACTCGCCTTTTCCCTGTCCTTTCTCTCTGTCACACCCTTCACTTGTCTCTCTTCCCCACCAAACTGTGAGCAGGGACCAAGTCTTGGTCAGCATCATATCCCCAGCACATACCACATTGTACTCCATAGATATTTATTGACAAATAAATGATGTCAATTCAAAACCTCCATGGGAAAATCATGCCTTAGATTAATAGAGTGGGGAAATTATTTTAATAATTATCACCTATTTGATATATAAGTGCCTCAAAACATGGTTTCATGGAATTTTCGGCAATAAGAATGTTGAAAATCCCTGCATAAAACAATGCCTGCTACTGAACTATAAGGAAACCTTTGTACTACCATGGAGAATGTTGAAAGAGGCAGCCTATTTTGGGCTAAGTCTAGAGAACAATGCACGAGTTTGCAGGTTCAGAAACTCATTTTTTAATAGGCCCCTGAGTTGGGAGTGGTGGTGTTTGTGATTCAGCTCAAGGAAACCAATTCTCCCTAATGCCATTCCATAATTATGGGTCCTGTCTGTGGAATGCCTTCTCTTTACAAAGCTGTGTGCTAGGCATATTACACATGTTTTCTCTCTCTCTCTCTCTTTCTCTTTCTTATGATACATCATCAAACTCTTGGTTATTATTACCAAGAGTAAATAACCAAACTCTTGGTTATTATTACAGCTGAGGAAGCACAGGATCCGATAAGTTTTGCAACTTGCCAAAGACACACAGCTAGAAAGTGGAGGAGCAAAGATTCAAATCCACGCCTGTCTGCCTCCAAAGTCCATTCTGCCTCACTTAGGCCACCTTGTCATCTAAGATATCTAAGACATGAGCTTTCTTGTCCACAGGAGTTACAATGGCAAAGTCATTGGTACTGGATATTGGTGAATAAATTCCTTTTGGAAACTAATCTTTGTAGCAGAAGGATGCAGAGTGAACTTGGAACTAAAAATCTAAGCAAATGTTGCTTAAAAGCTTTGTATACTCAGCTTATTCAGACTATTGTGTCATCTTTCTCAATACCAAGAACACCTTGATGGTGACAACAAGTAATAGTTCATAATATCAGAACACCTATTTGCTTGGATAATTGTGGATCCATGCTTAGCCCTTGAAATCAAATTCTCCTCAGGTTCCTTTTTTTTTTTTGCATTGTTTGAGAGTACCTGGTGTTCGGCTTATTCTAATGCGACATTAGTTGTGGTTTTGTATGCAGGGAGTCACTCTGGTTTTAAGAGCCTGCCTATCTCAAAGGTTGATGGATTATATCCTGCAAAGATTTTCATAGATGATTTCTTTGATGCATTTTATTTTGATTTTTACCTACTTCAAGGCATATCTGGAAGGCAAGGAGGAGGTGGGAGATTGATTCCCTTGAGCACGTTGTCAAAGAGTGGCATATTTTCAATCATATCTTATGGTAATGCCTTGACAAGATAGTTGTTATGGTTAAATTAAAAGGATGTTGGGGAAGCAACACAAAGGCAAAGGGCAAATCTGTTCAACACATGGTTGAAACATGAATGAATAGATGATGAGAAGCTAGAGAAGATCCCCAAAGTCTGTCATCATTTGTGATACCTACTCCTCACCACAAAGGCCCTGGGCGTCCTTCCTCCATGTTTATGCCCCCTAATGTAGGAACCAGGCCACATTGATGCCCACCTGCCCTGTGCGCTGGTTGTGGCAATTAGAGGAGCTAATGAGTATCAAGTACCTGGTGCAGGGCAAGGCACACAGAACTAAAGCAGTAAGTAGGGATTTTTATTCTGTCCATTTCAATTCCATGAGATGGTCTATTCTAATTCTAAAGGTTTAATTGGGTTCTTGAGGCTCCTTTTGCTTAACTGTACACAGGCCATTCCCAAAGGAGTGCACCTTCCCAGGACTCTTTCTCATTTAAATGGAAGGACTCATTCTTCCACCCCAGGGTTTCTCAAAGTTTTGTCTGAGGGCCACATGCATGAGATTCACCTGGAGTGGTTTTTCTAAAAAAAAAAGTCCCCCCCTACAATACCTGCATTTCAGAGAGTGATTTCACAATTTTAACAAGCTCCTCAGATGATTCTTCTCAGCAAAATTTTAGCTTTAAAATGACTACTTACTTGCAAGAGGCCAGGATTCAGAGAAAAAAGAAACTGGGAGAGGCTTGGGAGGTCATATAGTCAGTTAATCCCCATCATTGGACAGGTGAGGAAACTGAGGCAAGACCTGAGTGTAGGGTCTTCAGATCTCTTTGGACTCCTAGGCCACAAGTATCTTGCCACCCTGTAGTTGACATTCCCTTTTTCTGCCCTGGAACCAGGGTATGGATTTGTTTTATAAGCCTTTATTTTATAAGGAAGGAATGGTAACTTATTTTATTTAAGTGCCCTTGGCAGGATCATCCCCTTTTAATCTCAAATAGTAACATCTCACCTAACCTACTTAAAATTTCTTTGTGATTGCCCATTGTCTTCAGAGTAGGGTTCAAACTGGTTACAGCCCCTCTCTCTGATTGCTACTCACCTCTCCAAAGCATCTGTCATTCTTCCCCTTGTCTTTAAGGTGGCAGGTGATATTCTCCCTCCCCTGGGAAGCTTTCTCTGACCTCCCAAGTGAGGGTTACAGACACTTCCAGGTGCCTACCTGGCATCCTGTAAAACCCTGTTCAAATCGATTGATGTCGTGTTGCAATTGTTTATCTGTTTTTCTCCCCAAATATATGTTATGCTCTAAAGGACAGGAATCGTGTTCTGTGTTGAAGCATACATAGGACACAGTACCTGGTACCTAGGAGGCACTCAAAAAACTATACACTAAATGGTGTAGTGTATATCTTGAAGTTCACATACTAGAATGTTCAAGCAGATAATGGTTTGTCTGCAATATGGTAACACTGGCAAATGGTAGAAGGTGAGGTGGGTTAGGACAAGCTAGGGTTGATCATGAAAGGCTTTGGCTCTGAGTTGAAGATGCTGGCCTGGACCCAGTTGATGACAATGATCCACCTGAGGCTTGTTGATTAGGGTGTGTGAGGAAGATTTCCACAGCAGCAGCGGGGAACATGGCTGAGAGTGAGAAGCAGCAAGAAAGCACATGGGAATTACGATGTGGCTACAATAGTCCAGACTCAAGGCAGTGAGTGTTAGGAGCAAGCTGATGGCTGTAGGAAAGATGAGAAATGAATTCATCCCAGAAGCTGCCATTAATCAAGAGTACTTGATAGACGAGGACAGTCAAAGGTCATTCCTAGAGTGATCTTTCTTTTTTTCATGGGTTCATTAATTTATTAATTCAACAAACATTGAGGTAGAAGACACTGAGGCACAACAATGAATAAAACAGACATGCTCCTTGTGCTCCCATAAGGGAGACAGATAATAGATAAGTAAACAAATAAACCAAAGAAGGGGTGCCTAATATAGCCAGCAGGGAATGAACTTCATGAATGAAATTAAATAATTCACGTAAAGCACTTGGCACAGTGCTTGGCATATGGTAAAAGCTCAATAAATATTACCAAGTCCCTCTCCTCCACCAACGCTCTCATGAAAATAATAGAATTTCCTTTTGTGTTTCAGACATTAAATGAATCATAATAGTGGCTGCCATGTACCTAGCCCTATGTCATGGTCTTTGTATATATTATCTGCTCCTTACAACCACCTTGCAAGAGAGTTATGCTTATCCTTTTTCAGATAAGAAATGAGAAGCTAAAGGAAGGTAATCATTTTCCAAAAATTCCCAGAGCTAGTGAGCAGAGAACTTTAGGTGTGCCTAACTGCCAAGTCCTATTCCCTTTCCATTGCCATAATGTTGTTGTCAGCCAGTGTTATGATAGTCTGCTTTATGGTGGATCTGACAGGCTCCTTGGACGTCGCTATCCACTCGAGTAATTGAAATAACTTAGAAGTATTAAGGAGCAAATGGAAGCAATTACGTATGGCTAAGTTACCCACATCCAGGTATGGCCAACTGTGTGGTCCTTCCTGCCTTTCAATGAACATCTTTGAACTGAGAGGAAATTCGAATAGAGTCATTTTGCGACTCTTTGAAGAAAGAATTTGTTTCTGTATTTTTAGAGATCTTAGATCACAGACAGCACCTCTCTTGAGTGTTCAAATGCTCTTGAACAGTATTGTTCAAGTCAAATTCTGGGTGTCTATAGTGTTAGGACAAAGAGCATAGGCTTTACAGACCTCGTTGAAGTCCTGTCTTTGCCACTAACGAGACTATGACATTGAATAGGTCACTTAATGCTCTCTAAGCCACATTCTTATTATTTATAAATGAGGAAGAAACAGGAGCATAATAGCAACTATCTTATAGTATGTATTTGGGAATGAAGGAGTAAAAGTGAAGTGTCATCTTAACTGGTGGCAATTTTGCATTTAGCAATGTCTGGAGATATTTTTGGTTGTCACAACTTTGGGGAGTGCTACTGGCATCTAGTGAGTATAAACCAAGGATGCTGCTAAACATCCTACAATATGCAAGACAACCTGCTCCACAAAGAATTATTCAGTGCAGAGCATTATTAGTGTCAAGGTTGAGAACCCCTGGTGTATATCCTGGGAACACTTGAAAATCCCTTTGGAAACACTGAGATGTATAATACCCAGATGAAAATACATCTGGGGTATTGACTAAATATTTCATTTTTATCTAAATATTTTGAAGTCATGAAACAGATATTTCCCGTAGTCCATTTGGAGTGTAGGGTGGGGTGGTAAAGTTCTTTGTCAATTGTTTAAGACTTTCACAAAGCTGAATTTGCATCTGTTTCTTTCCTTTCAGGAGTGGCTTACCATATAACAGCACTTTGGGAAAGGGAGGCTTATTTGTTTTTTATGTATTTTTTTGTGACTTAAAAGCATCTTGAATTATTAAACCAGTTATTTTCCAGGCCTGCAAATGTTTTCAGCATGTTGCCCTAAGTTTCCCTGAGTCAGCACATAGTATTGCATCTTGGAAGACCTCAGTCAGTTAGAACCATTTCCTTAAGATGTTGGTATTTTTCTTCTGGATTGTGATATTTGGGGTGCTCACTCCAAAGCACCAACGAGAGCATATGTTTCTCCCAGACCCCCAGATTCAAGGCCCTAGTGGGAATTCTGCCCAGAGTGAAAAAGTATGCACAGTAATTTCAGGCTAAAGAAGAGAAGAAAAAAGAGAATCTTAAGTGGTCATTTAATATTTTCCCCTGATGTGTTGGACCCTTGCTTGCTTCTAGTCAGGAGCCAAACCATAAGGTAAATCCTCCAACTCACATTTTATGAGACAATAAGAGAGTACTTTAAATTACAACTAAAAAATTCTTTTTCTGCTTCGAAGCCAAATGCTTTTACAAGAAGCAGGGGAAAAAAAGGAAAAGAAAAAAAAAAAACCCAACCCGAATCAAACTGATGAAAACCAGTCAAAATATGGCCTTGTTGTGGCTGATACAGCTCTCCTGGCTGGTCCCAAAACACAGAAGGTGTCTTCAGGCACCGCTCTCAACACTGATTGAACTAGATTTCTGTGTCAACTACTTGAAAGCTGCAGTCCTGAACCACACATTTGCTGAGAATATTATTGAAAATTATCAAACCTGTTTTGTTCATTACCAGGAAGCTGAAAAATGACTTGCAAAAAAGGCTGAAAGGCTTTCTATAGCCAGCACAGGCTGACTTTTAAGCAAATGTCCTCAAAGCTCTTGAATACATCACATAGGGGGCTCAAGCCTCAGGGAAGCTATCCTTCATAATAACTCCATGGAAATTTCTACTGAAATCCACTGGCCCCCAGACGATGAATAGCCTCCCATCTAAATCTGTTCACTTAATACACACTCAGCTCACATGATTTGCTCTTAAGGAGCAAATGTGTTCATTCTTGATTTTTATTTTAAATAATATTTACTGATACAGCAGCAAGAGAAGGAATTGTTTTCCCCTTTTAATGTCAAGAAATCTGAATTTTGCATAATGAAATCATGAAATTACACCCTGTGAGAACTGAAAAGGACATAGCTCATCATCCAAATCAGTTTCACAGACCCAGAGAGGCTCCTAAGATACCCAGACTAATTATGCCTGAATGGGGAATAACAGAGCCCCAGCCAAAGGTCTTTGTGCTATTTAATACACATGGTACCTGAGGTCTTACTGATGTTAACTGTTCTCTTTGTTGTTTTCTTCTAAGACAAGGCAGCCCAGTTCTTATTTCTTCTGATATTCCTAACAGTTCATTTATAATCCCTGTCCCTTTCTCCCCATCTGACTTTGAAGAACCTGTGTTCATTTAGGCTTTGATTAGTGGTAATTATTTACCTGTCAGACCCCAGCTGGACTGCATCGCCAAAGCTGAATCACATAGCTTTGCTTCCAGTGACTGCTTCCAAACAATTAAATCAGAGAAGCACCTGTGTAAATATGTAATATTTGGTGATAAGAAAATGATTAGGCAATAGAACCTGAGCTGAACTGATGAAAAATAGTGAATATTTCCCCCTAGGGTTTTTTTACACAAGCCTTTAACTATCTCCGATCTCAAGAACAAGGTCAGGTTATTTTCCCAACCCTCCTACACCTTGTTTGTTTGGAAAATGTAGCTAATCCCACATCACTAGATTTGGTTTGTTTGCAAGCATTAAAATTTTAAGGGAATCATCTCCTGTGTCAGCTGAAAGAGAAGTTGAAACACTAGCCAGTGATTTTCAAAGCCAAAACGTCTATCTCAATAGATAAACTAACAATTGAAACTCAGACAATGATTATCTGTCTTTATTTATATTTAGGATTTCTGTAGTGGGATTCCACGGGTAGGAGAGTAGAAAGGGCAAGAGCTTTGTAGTCAGATATCCCAGGGGTTTGAATTCTAACTTTACCACCTAGTAGCTATGTGACCTTTAACACATTTTGAGCCTAAGTTCCAAATCTGTAAAAACGATATTAATTGCTAACCTTACCTGCCATGCCACCTGTAAAGTGCTGAGCTCAGTGCCTGCTGAGCAAATATTCACTGTGCCCAACTCCGTAATAATAGACCAGAAAATCCATCCTCTTTAGCTAGCTCACCATTCAGTAAGCCACAGTCTTAAAGCTATTGGTGATTTTTGAAAGTTGCTTTCTGGTGGATAGCACTTTCAGCAATATGTGGTACCACCAGAAAGTGATTCTAAAATTTCCTTATTGTCTTTCAAACGGTACCCTGCCCTAGTTTGTGGCATTTGTTCCTTCTTTAACAGAGATTCATGTAGACTGGCCATAAGAAAGATCTTTTCAGTTCTGTCGTTGGACATAGAAAAATATTGACCTACTTGACCATCAATTGGTTAGGTTTTTTCTTTTTCAGCCTGACTAATATTTTTAGCTGAAGGACACCCTCCAGGTGGTACTTTATGGACCCACCTCTGTTGTGTTCCTTTTGCATTTATGGGCATGATTTTATGCAAAAGTCAAACCCCTGCTTCAACTCTTCCTAAGCTTTGTGACCTTGGACAAGTTAATTATTCTTTGTGCTTCAGTTTCTTCAACTGCGAAATGAAAATGGAAATAACTAATGGATAGGGTTATTCAGAGAAGTCAGTGAGTTATATGGAAAAGACTTAGAACAGCGATTTGAACAGACAAAAAAGCCAATAAAGTTGTACTTGTGGTTGCTATTATTACTGGGAGAAATCTAGGCATCTAACTCTAACCAGAACCGGTCTCATGGAAAGAACTAGTGTGTGTGCACAGCATTCAAACCTTCAATCAAATCTTCCCAAGCCAAAAAGGTCACTGTTAAAAATTTTCGTAAAAGTCATTCTTAATTTCATTTAGTTTGAATATAATGTTTTATTTGTGGTTTCTGAATAAAACAATGAAAAGTGAGAAAGCCTTCTATGGAATGTTACTCATTCCCACAGACAGCTCCGATTGCATTTGGACTTTGAGTCTAAAATTAAATACTGATGTCAAGTTGAAATATTTGTAAGAGTAGGCAAGGGGATGCACAGCAAAAAGTTGTAAAAAGTTGTATTTATTTACTATCACTTTTGAAATAAATATTTTGTAATAGCACTATGGAATGTTTGAAGATATAAATGTATCTCCTTTTGCAGAATGAAGCATCTAAGTTGCCCCAAATTACCTAATCATTTTGTCACTTCGATGGTATCTTCTATTTTTGGTGAGCCCTTTGCTTGTTTTTTGATATGTTTCACTACTGTGAAGCATAAGCATCCTAAACACCCCAAAGTTTCCTGAAGCCAAAAGATAGACATTAAGTTTTGACAGCAGAGCTAATACAGATTTGTAGGAGGCTGTGAAAGGAGTTTTAAATGCCAAATGTAAAGATAAGAAGGACTGCTCTACTTGGAGTGCATCCTTTCACTTCCTAAGCCTTTAAGCAAACTGATCAGGTAGTAAATGAAAAGATGTGGTGGGATGAATTGCCTTGGAATAGAAAAAGCACTTTGAATGATTAAGCTTCCTACACATCTTAAAAATAAATTTACTCTGAAATTCCCATTAGAGCCCATTGAATTCGCTGAGCAATATGGCCTCCTTGTTTTGTTGAACAGTTATACATTCCCAAGGGGGTTAAAGACTCATTATGCTGGAGTTGAGCTCTAATGTGCTTCTTTCCAGAGGCCTTAACCCTTATCTAGTCTGTTGATTAACTCTCTATTTCGACATAACATTGTCCAATTGAGTAGGCTGTATGATAAGCATCTCACCAATAACACCGTAAAATCTAAGCAGAGAAAAAGATGGTGCATTGATAAATAGAAGTGCTCGCATTCAGTTTTTAAAATATCTTTTCTCATTCTGCACTTTCAGGGCCACAGTTTAAACACCCAAATGTTCTCTCCATGAATTCATCAATATATAGTTCTTCAAATTTGCAATGTTTTTCATAAACATTGGTCCAGTTTTTGCAGGAAATTGAAGAAATCATTATTCTAATTCCACATTTTGGACACTTTATAATTAACCTTACATTTTTTCACCAGGTTTAAATATTCTGCCAACTCCTCTTGCACCTTACTTCCTGGTCAATTCCCACTTAAATTTCTGCAGCTGAAAACACTCAGGCAGCTATTGATTCTATGTCTCCTTGCTAAAGGTTACTAACTTCATCAACAGTAATGCTATAAATTATATCTGTTAAAATTCTCTTATTCCTTGTTGCTAGCTCACAATGTACCCTTGGTTTCTGGCAGTTTAATGTTGATGTTCATTTTGCCCATCACTCTACAAAGACTATAGAACTGAATTATTCCTGTATACTATTACCAAGTTGACATATTTTTCAGCTTCTAGATCATAGCTGAAACCAAAAATCTGATATTTTTGGCAACGAAACTCATAGTCTGTAAGATCTTTCGTCTGAAAAGGCTTTCAGATAATGAACATATGGCTAGAGTTGTTGAAACTTACTGCAAGTTTCTTCTTGCTTCTCCTCACCCATGCATGACATTCAGGAGTATAGACTTGAGACAACATTCTTAGTTTTTGTTTAGAAGAAGAAAAAAAGCAGAGTTGTTAAAGATCTGTATAAGGAAAAATTAGATTAAGTATTATGGCATTAACATGAGCTAGATGAGTGTAGATCTGTGGGTCTCAATTGGTATGCCACAAACCTTTCACAGATTGGCCACCTGATTGGGAAGAGTCTGTAAAGTGGTTTTTTTTTGTACAACCAAAGTTATCTGTAGTCATGACAACAGCTATCACTTGTTATGTTGGTCTGTGTTGGTCATGCAGCATGGTGGTGGCAGGGCTGAAACTTACCAGGAGTAGGAAAGGGGAGTCATAGAATAACATAAATCTGAAACAAAAGAAAAAACAAAAAGATACATGATACAAAAGATGTGTAGGTGGAAACCCATATTAACTTTTCCCTAGGAACATATAAATATACCAATTTACTTTATTGAAGTATAATTTACATGTGACAAAAAGTATTTAAGTGTACAATTCAACAAGTTTTGATATATGCATTAGCAAGTGTAATTATCACCCATATCAAGACACAGAAAATTTCCAATGCACTAAATTATTCTCTTCTGTCCCTGCCCAGGCAACCTCCCACCCCAACCTCAGCAGCCCGTTACATTTTCTATCAATACGGACTAAATTTACCTATTTTAGATCTTTGAACAAATGGAGTCATGTGGTATGTATTCTTTCGTGTTTGACTGCCTTCATTCAGCAAAATATTTTTGAGATTCATTCCTATCGTGTGTTACATCAACAGACATCTATATACAAGTAGACAAGCAGTCTGTGTAGAAGATACATGTTTTAATTTTTCTTGGGTTCATACCTAGAAGAGGGATTGATGGGTTATATGATAAGCATATCTTTAACTTTATAAGAAACTACCAAATTGTGTTCTAAGATGTTTATACCATTTTACACTCCTACCACCAATGTGTGACATTTCCAGTACTTCTATATCCTCTTTGTAATGCCAGCCTTTTTTTCATTATAGTGGATGTGTAGTGGTATCTTGTGGTTTAAAATTGCATTTCTATGGTGACTCTGATGTTTAGTATTTTTTAATGTTTATTGACCCCTCATATTTCTTCTTTTGTAAAGTATATATTCAAATCTTTTGCTTATTTTAAAAATTGGGTTCTCTTTTTATTTTTGAGTTATAAGCATTCTTTTTATATTCTGTATACAATTCTATGATGTGTACTGTGAATATTTTCTTTCAATCTTTGACTTGACATCTTATTTTTTAATGGTGTGCTGTCAGTAACAAAAGGTTTTGCTTTTGATGAAGTCCAGCTTATCAATTTTTTTATGGTTAGTGTTTTTGTGTCCCAAGAAATCTTTGCCTACCCAAGGTTATAAAGTTTTATAGTTTTAGGTTTTGCATTTAGTTTTGTGGCCTGTTTCTAGTTTATTTTTCTGTGTGGTAAGAGGTAGGAGCCAAAGTTGATATTTTTCATTACAGACATCTGATTGTTATAGCCCCAGTGGTCAAAAAGACTACACGTTTCCCTCTGTGTTCTGTTCAAGCTCACTGATCTTTTCTTCTGCAACATCAAACTGTTATTGCAACCATCTAGTGGACTTTTTCACATCAGATGTTATATTTTTATGTTTTAAAGATTTACTGGGTTCTTTTTTATGGTCTCCATTTCTCTCATTGCATTCATATTTTTATGCAAATACTTGAACTACGTATGATAGCTGTTTTAAAGTCCTTGTCTGTTAATTCCATGATCTCTGTCACTTCTGAGTCTCTTTCTGTTGACTAATTTTTCTCCTGGTTATGAAAAAGAGGTTTCCATTTTTGTTTTCAATTCTTTGTGTGTCTAGTAATTTTTGATTGGATGTCGGGCATTGTCAGTGTTACATTGTTGAATGTCTGGATTTTGTTGTGCTCCTTTAAAGAGCGCTGTACATTTAAATTTCATGTGAATTAGTTTAATTTTTTTTTAAGTTTTATTGGAGCAGGTATGGAGTACAGTAGTCCCTCCTTATCTGTGGAAAATATGTTCCAAGATCCCCAGTATATGTCTGAAACCAAGGATAGTACCAAACCTGATTGCTGTCAACATGAACATGTTTCTGTTCATGTCTTCCACCCACAAATGTAATACACTTTCCTTCTTAACTAAGCACTTTTCATGAACTGTGGCAGGAACTTTTGCAGTTTGAGGTGTGACAGCAAAAGTAGGAGAAATTTATTTTTCCTTCTTCACAATTTCATGGATAGAAGAAGATTCATTCTTACCATAGATCTTAGCAACCTCAGCATATGATTTTTTTTCTTTCCTTATTAAATTGAGAACTTTTTTTTTCACTTAAAGGAAGCAGTTTACAGCTTCTCTTTGGCATATTCAAATTGTCAGCATCACTATTCTTTTGTACTTTGAGGCTGTTATTAAATGAAATAAGGGTTACTTGAATATAAGCACTGTGATACCACTGTAGTTGATCTGATAATCTAAGTGACTAATGGGCTGGTACTGTATACAGTGTGGATACACTGAACAAAAGGATAATTCACTCCCAGCTGGGACAGAGGGGGATGGTGCAAGATTTCATCATACTACTCAGAACAGTGCACAATTTAAAATTCATAAATTGTTTATTTCTGGAATTTTTCACTTAATATTTTTTTGGACCAAAGTTGACTGTGGGTAACTGAAACTGCAGAAAGTGAGACAGCAGATAAGGGGGGGGGGGAGGGGACTACTGTAGTTTTTATTATAGTGTTACTTATGCATTATCCCTGAGGCATGGAGGTTCTGGAGTGCCTACTGAATGATACATGAATTCAATAGTGTTTCTGCACTTTGGCTGGCTGGAACTTGAACATATCTCAGCCCAATAGGAGGTCTGGTGATTGTTTAGTTTATAGTTCTCTAGTAACTATTCTTTCCAAGTAGTTGTTTTTTGGTTTGTGGAGACTTAACCTATACAGCTTAATAGCCAAAAACTCAAGGGTACCTTTGTGTGTATTTCTTGAGCTCTCTCTCTATGCAGCTCCTTCCTTTTCGGTACTCTGCCTACAAACCCAATCACTTCATACTCTTCAGTCTAGATCTTTGTCTCTTCTACTCAGTGAGGCCCATGTTCTTCCTGGGTTTCCCTTCCCAGAGTGGCAGTCTGGAAAGTATCTCTAGGCAAAAATTCAGGGCCATGGTAGGCATCACCTCATTTGCTTCCATTTTCTCAGGGATCATAGTCTTGTGCTGCCTCTGGTCTATTGTCTGAAAACAGTGGTTTCATATATTCCATTCAGTTTTTAATTGTTTGTGATAGATGGGCTATTCAATAGTAGTTAGTCCATTATGCCTGGAAGCAGAACATGTACGTTTTTTAAAAGTACAATTAAGGCAGTTATTTTTAGCATAAACAAGAATAGAGTGCTAAAGGGTCCTCAAAGAAATAGTATGGTCACTTTAGTTGTGATGTAATCCCTTATAAGAGCACTACTCAAAATCAGGTTTTAAGATATTTGCTGTAAGTACTGATGGAGAGATCTGTTTCCCAAATTAGCAGTTGCTTTTGTCCCACCTTTGTGGTTTTTTGCTATATCTGTGTATCACTTGCATTATATTTTACTGAAAATATATTCTTTATGTTGACTTGCTTATAACTTAAATTTATTTGAAAAGTAAACTCTATAACATTATCATAACTGGAGTTTAGAAGCTAAGTTAATTTTTCTACTATACATCAAAATAAGCAAATAACTCTTTAAAAAGAAACAAAATGTATCTCTGGGTGACCAAAGTCATCTTGTATCCCTTGGGTAATTTTCTACACCTCGCCACACTGGACTAGACCACACAGGCACTGGATGAAGCAGCGAGATGAGTGATGGAATGACCATTTTTCATTTGTAGTTTCTGATAGAATCATAAAGTTTTAAAACTAGAATGAGCTTAGGAAACATCTAATCCAACTCCCTCATTTTACAGATGAGAAAACAGTCTTACAGATGAACTAGCAGCTCCTTCTCACAGCTGGTTAATTAATTCAACAGATACTCGTTATGGGCTTACTAAATACTGGACACTGTTCTAGGAGCTGGGAATACAGTAATGAACAAAGCATACAAAAATCCTTGTCTTCTTAGAGCTTACATTCTAATGAGGAATAGAACCCCTTTCCTTGGGTCTTTGTCCAGTTGTATATTATTTAATGGCCTACTGACAACAAAAGACAGCACCTGAACATCATAATGGCTGTCCCCGTCTCATCCCTCGGCAGCTTTAGGAATAGGGTTCTTCTTTGCATAAAATCAACTCAGTCTTATAATCATCTTTGTCGAACCACCAGAAATATGACAGCTCACTTCATATTTCCTAATGGGGTTACTTCTCATGCTTTAGAGCTTTATCCCTAAATGAGAAAAAAAGTCTTTCATTTTTACAAGAAAGTGCCATGACCCGTTGCAATTAATTTAGAATTTTCTAGGATGTAGTCAGCCTCTGGTTGCAACACACGTTAGTGCCTGTAGACAGGGTCTTTTGAGATGCTTAGATAAGATCTCATCTAGCTTTATGATCATGTCCTGCCCTATTTTGGTCTCTTTAGGTATGTCACTCACCCCAGGTGTTTGTGGTGTTTATCTGTACAGGCTCCTATAGCCCAGCTCTTTTCAGACCTGGAAACTCTTACCCAACCAAGCCCCTCCTGGTCTGAGGAAAAGAAGTCTCTGACATTCCAATCTTGAAAGCTGACTCTGTTCCTGACAACCTCGATGTTTTTCACAGGCATAACCACCCCCAGAGAGGCAGAAAGGGTAGGATGGAAGAAATCATCAGAAATGAGTTTGGGCACGCAGTTGACTCTCTCCTTTTTGTCTTTAGATCAGTGGAATTAGTGAAAACTGTTATGAACTCATGGAATTTTCAGCCTTTGGAATTCCCAGATGTCTTCAAGTTGTCTTTGAAGAATTCTTATTTTACAATGTGTGTTTTTCCTTAGAAAAGGAGAAAAACAGAGTGGATCTTGTTAGTAGGATAGTTGAGATTTGAAGATAACTCCCTTTTGTTATGGGCTTGTGATGTCCCAGGCATTATGCTATGCATTTTCCATGCTTTATCACTTTGACCTTCACAACAATCCCATGATAAATGAATAATATATAACCTCATGTTACAAATAAGGAAGTAGAATCCGAGAGAAGCCACTACGTTCCCTAATACCAAATAGCCTCTCTGTGGCTGAGCCAAGATCCAGTTTCGTTTGCTACCAATGAAACCCTTCTATGATATAGCTCATTAATATCAGTATTGGGGTAAAAATCATGAATACACAAATGTGTCTTAAACATTAAGCATAGGATTTTTCCTTGCACATTCATCTTATAGCTGAACAAACTGAGCCAGAGTCTGTGAGATTTGCCTCAAAACCACTAAGTGGTGGTCTGAATCAGAATCCTCGTCTTTCGAATTATATTTCAACCTTCTTTCCAACACAGCATTTTCAGTCCAAGAGAAAACCGTTCATCTTTAGATTGACTAGAATTGTTTGGTTAAATCTCGGTGCATGCACAGTTACAACACAGGACTTTAAGGGCAGAATTATAACACTGGCATTGTAAAAATATTTAATTTCTTTATATTCAACACATATTTTTCAAATATTTATTGAGTATCTTTTATTGATTATATTATGACTTTTTTTTTTCTTTTGCTCCCTGGACATCCCAAATTAACTATTCGATTGCCAGACCAAAATAAAAGATCAAATGCCCTTTTCAAATTCAAGGAAGTTGTCTTGGTTTATGTAGATTAACTATCTTACCCTGAAAGATGTGTAGATATGTAACAGGTGAGAATACAATAGAAAATTCCTCTTTCCTCAAAATGTCCTGTTAGGATGTGCCATTTGAAAGAAAAATAGTTAAGGGAGCCACATAATCACTGAGAACAATCTTGGTTCAGTCACCATCACTGCAAATGCAATTAGGGCTAATGGGGGAGGGTGTAACATGCATGGTTGACAGGCTCAGATAATCCAAATAACTGATTTTCAACATTTCCCCCTACTAAACCTATTTACCAGAGTTGCTAGCAAATAATGGAAATTGCTCATTCTAGTTTCCTTCCTCTCCGCCCCACACCTGGTGCCCCCACCCTAGTCACCCTTTGACGGAGATGTTAGCAAGCAACGAATTGGCCAAAAAGCTGTGGGAGGAAGAGGAGAGAAGGGAACTTGATCAATCTTTGAATACATAAAAGCTATTTGTATGTGATGCTTCTGAAATGGAAGGTCTTGCTACATGTAGAATATTGTTTGGATCAATATCCTTATTGCATATATTTGTACAATAAACACATCTCACAATTTTATTAAATTCCTATTAGGTAAGTAAAATAGCAGTTCATTTTCTTTGTTCAAAAATATTAAAAGTTACAGATATGCTTGAAGTTTTCTTTGACCTTTACCCTCAATCTCAGACTTGCCTCCTCTTCTCAAAAGGAACTCTATCACCCTGACACCTATTTATTATTATACAAAATGTCTGGTTTTTTATCTATCCAAGTTTTTTCTATGAATTTATATAGAAATTGAGTCAGAAAATAAGCATGTTCTTTTGTTTTGTTTTTATAGTAATAATAGCCTATCTATATTGTTTATGTGATGTACACTGTTATGCGTTGCTCAAATTTCCTTTTGTGAAGGATTTGTTGCCTCAGCTGAGTGCTATCAGCAGACACCTTTACCAGTCAGCCCCTCCAGGGAGCACCTCAGCTGCAGCAGAGCCACCTCACCCTCAGGCTCATCCCTTTCAGAGGCAGGCAACATCCACTAACCGGTCCAGTTCCATTTGATACCAATGTACTAGTTCTTATGCAAGTTCATTGTAAGACTATAAATGTCTTGCCATGTTGGCCCAAACTGGGGCAACTCAGAATGAACTTCCTAGCTTCAGAGCTGCCTGTGGAGTGACCAAGGCTGCTGTTTGACCTGCATCATAGATCAACATCTCCCTCTCCCCGATCCTGCTTCCTTGGATGTTGATCCCAAGAATATTCCTAATGAACATACTGAACAGTAAACACCATCTCATAGTCTGCTCCCCAGGGAATCCACCCTGTGACATGCCACTTACTCACTTTTTCACTCAATGGTGTATTTCAGAAGGTCTGTTTGCTAATAAACATAGATCTACCTCATTCTTTGAATATTGTTGTAGGATTTGTGTCAGAACTAGGATGTTGTTCATCAAAGCCCTGGTTCCCTTTCTTCCTGAACCTGCATCTAGACTGAATCATGATTAGGTATGGCTAGATAACTGTTCTATCCAATGGACTATAGAGAGAAATGATGTACAGCACTCGTAGGCCCAGTCCGTTAAAACTTCATGGAGTTTTCCAGGCCCACTGGCATCCCCCATGTGCCACATAGATGCAAAGGATGGAGCAGACGTTTCCAAGGTCCTATATAATGGCAGAGCCACAAAATGAAAGAAGGCTGGGTCACCAAATCACTTCATATAAGGCTGCCCAGGAAACCCCCACATCAATTTGTTACTCTGTTGAAATATTTAGGGGCATTTCTTATAGGAATTAGCTTCTCCTACTTAAAAGTGAAAGAACTTTTTGGTTGTTTCCAGTTTCTCACTATTACAAAACACACCGCTCTGAATACTTTGTACATGTCTCCTTGGGTGCATTCTCTAGTGTAAAGAGTGAAAACAGAGAAGTGGAGTTGCTAAGTCTTGAGACACACAGCTTTAAAAGTCAATCAATATTTTTGTACCATTTCCCAAAGTGGTCATACGAATTTATATTCCCACTAGAAGTGAATGGAAATATCTCTTTCTCATAGTTTTCAAACGTAGGACTGTGCTAAGCATTTTACCTGCAGTAACTTATTTGAGCTTCGCAGTAATCCTCCGAAGTGTAAGTTCCTATAATTTAGCCCTGCTTTTCAGATTAGAAAACTGAGGGGAGGGTAATATGATTAATTCATAGACGAAAGAGCTAAGCTATAAACCCAAGGCAGTCTGACTCCAGACTTGGGGCTAGATCTCTTTTCTTTTATATTGTATTGCTTACATACAACTCTCATTCAAAGTCAGAAAGTGTCAGCTAAATCATTTAATTAAACCTTATTGTACTTCATTGGGGAAAATGAAGGGCTTTAGTAGCCTTTGTGTATGGGGATTAACCACATCGTGAGGTGGTATCTTCATGAATGTCAAGGGTTTATTTTCACAGGTAGAACAGCATGCAGAAGAGTTAAGCCTTCTATCTCAGCTTGGAAAGAAAAAAGTATAAAAGTATACAGATCTATAAGTTGTTTAAAAGGTCTAAAAAACAATAAATAAAACAAAAAACAACAATAAAATCTACATTCTGGGTGGCTGCTTACAAAGCAGCTGTAATCACTTGGCCAAATCGCATCTTGCTCAGTGTTCCTCCCTGAACTTCCTTTGTCCTCAAATTGAACATAATGCAGAGGAGGTCTGTGTGGGTCTGGGACAAGATGGAATTTGGACCAGCTGTTTTCAAAGGTTACATTAGAAACTCAAAAGGCTAAAAGAGGTTGCTGTGAAAACTGCCCTGTAAAGTGGAAGTCTCCCTGTGGCATCATGTGTCTGTACCAAGAACTATGGCAGGGGTGAAACTGGTAACACACAAATCTTCACAAGATGAACAAAACGTTAGGCCCTATAAGATGAGACACAAGGACATATTTGACTTCCTGAATTTCTTCCATTTTTGTGGTTTTTGAGGTTGTAATAGAATTCAAATCTCTCTGTGTTCAAGTTCATCTGGTCTTGACAAAATATGACTTCCTGTGTCAGTGAAAGAAGGTTTTGGTTTTTTTTAAAATCAAGGATAATTAGATGAAATCGTTTTCACCAACTATAAATAAATCAAGTTAGATTTTTCTTAAAATATACAAGGGTCAAAAATCTGGGAATGAAACATAAACAATGGACTGATTTGGGGTTTCTTTGGGCCTTACTATATTGAACAATCCTGAGTTCCTGTAAATCCCAAACTTTGGACAAGAGGGCAGAGCAGAAAACACAAAGAGGGCTAAATGGGTATATGATCACTGGGCAGAAGGCTTAAATTTGGTCTCCGCTGGGGCAAATGTGTCCCTTCAAAGCTGTCATCCCATTTCTATAATGATACATGTTCATTTTACCAACATCTATTGTACTTACTACATGTCAGGCACAGTTAGAGATTTGCTTTATAGTGGGGGGTGAAATAGACTTCCAGTCTTTGAGTGAAGAGAAAATGAAATAGATTAAGTAAACACAACTATTCATAAACAAGTATTTGCAAACTGAGACAGTTGCTATGAAAAAAGTAA
Organism: Daubentonia madagascariensis; assembly: GCA_023783475.1. NCBI lineage: Eukaryota > Metazoa > Chordata > Mammalia > Primates > Daubentoniidae > Daubentonia > Daubentonia madagascariensis. The sequence continues at coordinate 39,147,917 of JAKFHU010001953.1, read as the reverse complement.
TTGGGGTACATCGATGAAGGACGAAAGGGGAGACCTATGTGGATAAAGTCCTCAAGGGAGATGTATCTGAAGAGGCACAGTTTGAATAGAGACAGAAGGATAAAGGCCTTAAATGTAAGGCATGAAACCATAGGAATTCTAGAGGAAAATGTTGGAAGAACTCTTCTAGATATCGGCCTAGGCAAAGAATTGATGAAGAAGACCCCAATGGCAATCACAGAACAACAAAAATAAATAAATGAGACTTGATTAAATTAAAAGGCTTCTGCACAGCCAAAGAAATAATTAACAGAACAAACAGACAACCTACAGAATGGGAGAAAATATTCACAAGCTATACATCCAATAAAGGACCAATAACCAGAATCTGCAAAGAACTCAAGCAAATCCTCAAAAAAAAAATCAACCCCATCACAAGTGGACAAAAGACACGAACAGAAGCTTCTCAAAAGAAGATGAACAAATGGCCAATAAACATATGAAGACATGCTCAATGTCACTAATTATAAGGGAAATGCCAATCAAAACCACAATGAGATATCAACTTATTAAAAAGTCTAAAAACAATAGATGCTGGTGTGGATGCAGAGAGAAAGGAATGCTTATACATTGTTGGTGGGACTGCAAATTAGTACAACCTCTATGGAAAACAGTATGGAGATTCCTCAAAGAACTAAAAGTCGATCTACCATTTGATCCTGCGATCCTACTACTGGGTATTTACCCAAAAGAAAAGAAGTCATTTTATCAAAAAGACACCTGCACTTGAATGTTTATTGCAGCACAATTCACACTTGCAAAGATGTGAGATCGACCCAAATGCCCATCAATTTACGAGTGGATTAACAAAACGTGATGTATGTTTGCCATGGAATACCATTCAGCCACGAGGAAGGATGACTTAATGCCTTTTGCAACAATTTGGATGGAACTGGAGACCATTATCCTAAGTGAAGTATCACAAGAATGGAAAAACAAACACCACATGTACTCACTATTAAATTGGAACTAACTGATGAGCACACATGTGCACAGAGGGAAGTAAAACTCAGTAAAAATCAAGTCGGGGGGAGAGGAGAGGAGGGGATGGGCGACAACCTACCCAACAGGTACAGTGAACACTATTTGGGTGATGGGCACACTTTTAACCCTGATTCAAGCATTACAAAAGTGATCCATGTACATGGGGATACAAAAATATTTGTACCCCCATAATATTTTGAAATAAAGATAAAATATAAAATTCAAAATAAAAAATAAAATTATTGATTCATGGGGAAAAAAAAGAGAGACAGAAGGAGTCAGGGGCAAATTTTCTCAGGCTGAGAGGCTCTGAGACAGGGAGGAGCTCAGGCTACCTGGGGGCTAGGCTCGGACATGCTGGGACAGTGGGCTACAGAAGAGGTTGGAGAGGGAGGCAGGCGCTGGACAGTCCCAGACAATGGAATGTCACTGGAGAGTTTTAAGCAGAGAGATGACATGTCCGACTCACATTTTAGAACTATCACTCCAACTGCAGTGCTCACACTATTTGTGGGACGAGATAGGTTGAGAAAGTAGTCATGGTGGAAGCAGGGAATTGAGGTAGTAGGCGACCTCACTAATTGAAGTACAGCAAGGCAGAGGAACGAAAGGGAGATGTCTTTATCTGTTCCCTTGTCATTGGTTGTACTCATTTGGACCTCTGTTAAAGCTGCCATGAATGTGAAATGCTTGTATGAATCTGATTGTACAGTATGAATTCCACTAAAGAACAATTAGGGAAGCCGGAAGGGCATTACTGTGACTTTAAGTTTTGTCAATTGGCTGAGACGGCAAGCGTGCAAAGTGCCTATATCTGGGATTATAGCAATGTACAAAATACTTTAACTTCTGGGGTTTTGCAAGTATTTGCGTGTGATGTGGTACACAAGGTTGCCATGATAGTGAGCGTCTCAGGATATTAGGAGACGCACTTGCCTTGGTCACTCTTCTGTTTCCTTGACATGAGGTTGAACGGAGAAGTCAATGTAACGAGATTCTGATTTTTCTGTGTTTATATTCATGGAATAGCTGCAAAGAAAGGAAAGCGTAGCCCCTGTTTTTTCAGATGGCAGTGTGTGGGGGCTTAAGAGCTGTTAATTTGAAAGCTTCAATGGAGATTTTTGACCGGCTTTTACATGTTCCACAGTTTGTGGATATGCTTCATCACTAGCAGACATTTTTTAAGCGGTATTGGCCAAACCTCTGTTTTTATTTTAATATTTGCCCACCAAAGATGTCTATGGAATGTCTAAGGTTTACTCATGAGCTAGCCGTTTGGGAGAAAGTGGGGAATCAGAAGTCTTATACAGTAGGATTGCCAGACACTGTTGAAGATCCATTTGAGGTCTGTGGCCGTGAATGTAAAGTGATGCCAATCAGCACTTCTGCTTTTAAACAGTCTCAATGCCATAGTCTTCTAAAGCCAATAATATCTTCAATGGGAAGTTGCTTTATTTCCTTTATAACTGTGGTTGAGTCTTTCACTGAATGATAGATATTTACTGAGCATCTATTAGGATCCAAACTGCGTTGACAGAATCCTCAGTAATAAGCTAAGGGAAGCAGAGTAAGGAAATAAAGCAAGACAGAAGATAGAACTTAGGAGAGAGGGATAAAAATAAATCAGGGAAAGGAACTTTAAAATCCCTTTGGTGTTCACGTCCTAGTCTTTCATTTTCGATCTGCACGACCTCAGGTGAATCACTTAATCTTCACCTTCGTTGCCCTCTCTAAATTTGAAGCCTTAATTAAACTACAGAGAACTTGGTGGCCTTTCAGGGAATGATGTAATCGAAGTGCTAAGTATGACACATATTTTATAGTTCATATATCTCTGAAACAGATAATCTCCAAGGATTTTGGTATCTTATTTAATAGGCAGCCACGGCAAATAACTTTGATAAAGTTCTCCTTGGAGGTGGAGAACTTGGTGACGTTTTCTGTTCCCAAAAGAAAAAGAAAAATTGCTGTGCAGTAGTCTTATTTGCTCTGAATTTTTGCTGTTTCACCTAGAAGACAAGAGCACAGGCACTTGGGGACTTCAGAGATTGTGTGTGTGTGTGTGTTTGTGTGATGCTGAGTTGGATATGGGCCCTGCTGGCCATTTGTCTTTTTTAACACCAAAATTATAAAACATTTGGAACAGAGGAATCAAAGCCCAACCTCACTTGCTTTTACTTTTGCTTATTTCTGGGTCCCCATGCTGACATAATCCTAAATGCTAATTTAGTCAAGTAGGGCTAATCCCCTAGAAACCTCAGCAGTCAGCCACATAATTCAATGCCACTCTACAGAACCCTAATTTTAATTTCTTAGATTTGTCAAGGAGAAGGATGAAAATGTGTTCACCCTATAAAGTGGAAGCAACACTAAAGGACCTAAAATAATATAGAACTTTCTATCGTCTATGCTGACACACCAGCCTTCCCAACTCCATTATCTAGAGCAGTGGTTCTTAGTCTGGGATAATTTTGTCTCCCAGGGGACATATGCAATGTCTAGACATTTTTTGATTGTCATGACTAGAGCGGGGCAGGGGGGGTGGAGGTAGGTAAAGGCCAAGGATGTTGCTAAACATCCAAAAATGCACAGGACAGTCCCCCATAACAAAGAATTATCTGGACCAAAATGTCAATAGTGAATTTGCTGCAGTTGAGAAACCCAGGTCTAAATCATCCCTTCAACCCCATAATCGAATATGTCAATTTCCTGGGTTTGTAAGCATGCTAAAAGAAAAAGCTAAAAATGTAATTTAATTTTAAATTTTAACAGGGTATATCAATAGCTCTCTGATGCAAAGTACTTTCAAGTCTGTAATAGCAAATGTAAAACAGGTCCATTTATAATAAAAAATAATAATTTCTCATATATATAAGGTACTTTACAGAGTGCAAAACAGATTCACATATGTCACCATATCTGAACATCGCTTCAGTCCTGTTAAAGAGTTAAAGCTGGCATCAAAACCATTTTATAGAAAGGAAATTAATTTTATCTATTGCATGTCTTGACATAGTTTTTCAACTTGTTATAACATCCTGATGACTGAGGAGTCACCAACAAATCTGTCACATGTCAAGTACTTCTAGAAACAAATATTCAAGGTGTAGCTACTCATGTCTCTCTCCCACCCAGCATGAGTGAACTCACCCAGGAGGGACTGCCTTGGAAGTGGTAAATTATATGGTATGCCACAATTGTGCCACATCTGATTTATAAAAACTCATATTTTCAGAAGGCAGCAAATGATATTTGAAGTGATTTTTTTTTACATGAATTGCCTTGTTTTACAGAAACAGATGCAGAGGGGGGGTGATGGTCAGTGACAATTCCTGGCCTCTGACCTACTCTTTGTATGATGTTTACTATGCTGTGATACAAAGAACATAACTTGAAAACTTAGTGAAGAAAAGATCAGGGAAATCAGATGCTGAGTTGTTGTTTGAGTCCCCTTGGCAAGCTAAAAATATATGAATATAAATGTGTCAAGTCCATTCAGCACTCAAAGGACCCCTTTTGATTCTGGAAATGTCTGAAAGGCAGATGTCGCTGAAAGATAATCAGGCTAGAGACAAGGATTCAGAAGAGTCTTTGCTGAATATGAAATGAGTTGTTCCCTCACTCAGGAATGGTGCTGACACATTGCTTTTGAACCCAGGCTTTAGCAGGAGGAAGACTTGGGGTGAAACACTGGTTTGACTGCTTGCTAGCTATAGGAAATCATACAAGTTACACAATGATGCGTGGTTTCCTCCTCTGCTAAGTGGAATATGGTACTTCTTGGGGCAGCAGTGAGGATTAAAGACCTGATGTAATAGGCTTAGCATGGTGTCAGGTATATCGTAAGCTCCTGAAGACAGCAAATCCTTCTCAAAGGGGCTGTGAAGTTCTAATTCATGGCCATTCTTGCTGGCATGGTCTCTATTTGTGATTCCTTGGTGTTCATACATGTTCACTCTTCCATGTGTCCAATGCCACCATCCTAAATCAAACTCTTGACATGTTTTGCAAACATCCTATGAATGAGAGCAAACCCTACTGCTACTTAAAAGCCTTCAGGGAATCTAACTTTCCTAAAGGAGCATCTTCCTTTGCCCACTCTTTAAATGTTGGGGCTCCCTAGGACTTCCTCCACATCTCCTGTTTCTCTCACATTCCCTGATGCTGTATCTTAGCAAGGATGGTATACACCAGTGTTCATAGAAGCATCATTCACAGTAGCCAAAAGGTGGAAACAACCCAAATGTCCATCAGCAGATGAATGGGTAAACAAATGTAGAATATTCATACAATGAAATTTTATTCAGTCTTAAAAAGGAAGGAAATTCTGACACATGCTACAAAGTGGATGAAGCTTGAAAACATTATGCCAAGCGGAACAAGCCAGACACAAAGGGATGAATATTGCTTGACTCCACTTACAGGAGGTACCTAAAGTAGGCAAATTCGCAGAGGCAGAAAGTGGTTACCAGGAGCTGGGGGGAAAGGGGAATGGAGAGTTACTACTGATTGGTACAGAGTTTCAGTTTAGGATAATATAAAAGTTCTGGAGGTGGATGGTGGTGATGGTTGCACAACAATGCAAATGTACTTTAAATGGTAAGTTTTATGCTACGTATATTTTACCACAGCAAAAATTTTTTAAAAGTAAGCATAGTATAATAATGAGAAAAATTGTTAAAAATTATGCTTATGTTTCAAAAACATAATATTATTTATTGAATATTTACCATATACCAAGCATTAGACTAATTTTATGTGGCTTAATTTAATGCTTACATTAATTTATTTTAATTTATTTTTATCCTCCCTCCCAATAGAAACATTTAATGCAAAGATTAAAAAAAACTCTTGGAGGTCAGTACTATTGTTATTCCTATTTACCAATAAGGAAATTGAGGCCTTTAGAGGTTAAGTAAGCCCAAGGTCACACAGCTAGGAAGTAGCAGAGCTGAGATCGAACGCCAGTTATCAAGTTCCAAATTCTTAATCACTGTTTGCTCCCTTACCTGGTTCCTGTATGTTGACAACCATCACATTCTGAATCTCTAACCCAGACCTTAGAATGATGATGATATTGATGGTTGATGAGCATTATTTTCATTCTTTCAGAAAAAATTGTGGAGGAGTTCCCATCATCCTGATTTAAAGATGAGAAATCTGATGCCTAGGGAAGTTAAATAACTTATCCAAGTTTACTCGTCCATGGCAGAGCCAGGATTTAAACCTAAGGCAGTGTAATTTAAAGTCATATTCTTAGTATAACTGTCTTGAAGTTAATCCTACAAGAACCTTATTATAAGGTAAACTTCTTTTTCCCATATTTTAAAGTTTCTGAACTGGGGATACATCTTACAATAGTGTTCTCCTTACACCTTAATATTAATTTGATGGATGACGTCTGTAGAACTCAGGAAATAAGAATTTTTCACTCCAGCCCCAGGGCTTAGAACATAGTAGGTGAGCAGTATAAGTTTGTTAAAATATGATCTGCCTTAAGATTACCAAAAAGTAACCCTTAGGTATAGATCTAAAGGAAAGAATCAGAGAAGAGCAATTGTGTACAGGAGAGAATCCTCCAGCAGCTCTCGCTTAGCTGCTTCTGAGGCCAGAAAAGCTTGGCTGTCCCAAGAGAGACTTAGAGAATATGCCTATGTAATTTTAGAAAGTTTAAGCTATACTGTGTACGTTTTGGTCACCCCTATTGCCCTCTTTAGAGAAAGGGGCATGACTCATGCTTCATTTTTTTCTCAGGGGGCATCTCTGCCCCATTACTAAGTGCCCACTCAGACCTGGCCCTGGTCTTTTCATGGCCAGTGCTGTCTTGCCTCAACTCACACTGTTGCTTCTTTACCAGTTTTACAATTGCCCTCAGCAGTTGCAAAAAAAAATGCGACTGAACAACTTTGAAGTCCAAACACAATTTCCAAGACCTGAATCCCTGACCCCCATAGAGATCCTAAGAGATGCTGTGGAATGCAAACTCCACCAATGAATCAAATCTGTTTTGTTCTGTGCAAGAGTTCTCTAACAACCATGAATCATTAGGAATCATAAGGAAGGGGCCAATTTTCCTGCTGAAAAACCAGCTTTTCATAAAAATAAGCATCCTTGATGTCACGAGTAGAATTAAATGACTTGAATTGCAGCTTTTCAATGACAAAAAATAATGCCTAAGAGTATTTACCGTTGCTTTTTCTTTTTTTCCTGGAGAATATCTTGCATGCAGTCAGATCTAGATCTGGAAAAATGTACTTGTAATAATAATTAGACATTACCATGACAACTGCAATGTTTAAAAATTGCTGGTAGCAAAAGAAAAAATTGTGTTGAGAAAATAAATGTAATTTCTCAAAGCACAGCAAAAATATATATGGTTGCCTTAAAATATCCTAAAACTTTTCCAGTTATTAACAACAATGTAAATCCAAAATGCAGTTGAAATTTCAATATGATAGAGTCCCAATGAATTTAAAGGTTGTGGTCTTATCTTATAAAGAAGAGGTATGAGCCTCTGTTTGCAGAGTGCCTTGAATTAGTCTAATCATCAAATATTCATGCTATAAAAATTCCGCAAAATGCTGTTTCCTAAATAAATGTCAAGAGTTTAGGTGGCATTCAGTGGATGATTCCAAGATGAGTGCAAACAGTGTTTCCTTAATTAAAAGCAAGCAAAAATGGTAACTAATTAAATGTCATAATGCGACAGGCAAAGTGTAGGAAAGAAAAGGCTGGATGGGAAACCGTGCCGGAGGATTGGACTCTGATTCTGCTGGAAGGGGATGACATGAAGGGCTGGGGCAACTTCCTCCTTCCGCAGAGCCAGGTTCAAACAATGCCAAATAGTAAAATACTAGCAAAAGTGCAACCACAGAAGAGAAAGCTTTAGCATCCCTTTAAAGGGAAGAAAGCCATAGTAAATGTAATTGCTAGCATATATTATTCTTATTAAAAATAATAATAACTAGCACTGGGTGAGTGCCTCCCCTGTGCCAGGGAGTTTGCTTTTTTTTTTTTTTTTTTTGGCCAGAAATTGATATTTTGCATTTTCAAAAAAAAAAAAAAAGCACTGAATTAGTCTCAGAGGAAAACTTGGAATGTTGCTGAACTGCCTTTGTCCATATTTTGAATCGGTGTTATTTTTACTTTACTTTATGGGATGGGAGTAGGCACCACACACAGTCTTTTCAAGTATTCAAAAGCTCTGAAGCTTTGGCCCTAGCCACTGGGTCTCCACTGCCATTCCTTTGCTAAACAGCAGCTATCAGGTAGTACGTGATGAGGAGAAAACTAAGGCTTACAACTTTAAGTGAGATTGGACACAGGTCCCCCTCCTACCCTGAACTTGCCCTGAACCACTTGACTGGAGCCCCGCGTGTCCATCCTGGAGACACGGCCTGTTGCAAATACCCCTTGTTGTTCTTATCTGAACTCTGTGTCTGATTCCATATCATCACTCCCCGGGATATTTCAACCCAGGTTGAAAACACACATCCCGCTTCCAGGCATCTGCTTCACGTTTCCTGGATGGCCCAGTAATGTGTTTGTTTAGCTCGCTTCGAGTTAGGCTATAGGTTTTGCCAGGGGCCTTTTGAACACTGGTCTCAAAATGTTTGTTTTTTTAAGTTTTTGTCTTATCTCACTTCCTCTGAAAAAGCCTCACTTTTCACAGCTCGGCTGAAGCCTGAATAAGCAGCTTTCTGAGCCCTGCCTAGATATCTTGCCAAAGTGTGAGGCTAAATTTTTTGCAGTTTTAAAATCATAACCAATCTGTATTGCAGTATTTTGTCAAATGTCTAGAAGAGCCATGCAAGAATGTGGAAAAGGGTACAGTAAACTGCATCGGCAGTAGTCTGTCTCTCTTTCTCTCTCTCTCTCACAAGTGCATGGAAGAAGGATGAAGTTCAGTGATTTTCAAATGCATGGGAAACACCTGAGGAACTTGTTAAAATGCAAACTCCCAGCCCACATCTTCAGAGATTCAGACTCAAAACAGCTGGGGAAGGCCTGGGACTCTGTCTTTTTAACAAACATTCCCCAAACCCATCATTCTGATGAAATGGTTTGTAGATCTGAACATGAAGAAACCCCAGTAAAGTGGTTAAAATCTGGTACTTGAACGTCTCAGAGCTTGAATCCTAGCTCAGTTATTGCCTGGCTGGGTATCCTTCTGAACCCCAGTTTCTTTCAGAAATCGATAAAATTAAAAGTTTTGTGAGAATTCAATGGGCTTGGTACAATGTGAAGGTTCAATAAATAGTTGTTTTTATTTTTAAAATCATTGTTTTCTAAAGAAACACAAAAGAAATGAAAATAGTGGAGAAGAGAAACTTATTCATAGTCTTCTATGAGGGGAAAGTGGTCTTTGACTATGTAAATCTAAAGACAAAACTTGGACCAAAGTATGAAAGATAGAAAGCGAATGTCTAGCTCTGTTATTACTGATCTCTACAGCACATCACTGTCCCTTAGCTTGGTGCCCTCTTCGGCCCCATCTTTACTCAGCATCTTTCTGGAGGTGTCTCCATTTCATTTTTTCAGGGAGGGTGGCCTTTCTGATCCTAGGGTTAAATCCACACCACTGGTTACTTCCTCTCGATGCCTTCATTGCATGTTATTTTAATCACTGGTTGATGTCTGCTTTCCTGCTAGTCTGTGAGCTCCACCAGGGGATGGGACCTTGTTGCCCCTATACATAGCCTTATTTCCAAGGTTCATAGTATGAACCTGATACATACCTTTGGTGAGAATAAATAAATATAAGAAAGATTTTTTTAAAATTCATTAGTGCTGTGTAATTACGGAATGGAAAATCTGGGGGGTACTGACTTGCCTGTCACGGTGGGTTCATTCAAATAGACCACTTAGATATCTTGCCAAGGAAATCCCTGCAGTGAACTTGGTGACTTCTAAGTTTTCTTCCAGTTGCCCAAATAGTTTTCTGGAGCACCTTGAGGAAATCGTGGGCAGTTTCTTAAAGAAGGACAAAGTCATAATGAAGAACTGTTTTGCCATTTGCAAGGAGTTAGACAAATTGCACAAGGAAATGCCAGATGACAACATCAATTTTAATTAGGTCGCAGTGAAACACCTGAAGGTACTATTTAAAGGATATACTGTTTCAGTCCACGGGACCTCCAAACAGTGAAAGGGAGAATTAATGGGGTAGAGACAGAATGATTTTATTTACCAATCTATTCCCAGTTCTGCTGTATTTAAATGTTTTTTCCCTCCTCATATAGAGAAATTTTAGCTTGGCATTAATATTCCCACAAAGGAAAGGCGATTCACCAGCTGAGTGAATTAAGCATTCTACCAGACCTAGTCTCAAAAGTTGGAGAAGTAGCAAAAATCACACATTTCAACTCTGGAAAAGCTGAGCTAATATTTTTTCTCCATTGTCTTTCATTTTCTGGTTCTGGCCCAAAATAGAAAGCTACTTTTATATGTTTCTTGGGGGAAAAGATACTTTCCAAGTGGAAGTAGAAACAGAAAATAAATGTAAAGTTCTATTTCTTTTGGCACATAGACTTCATTTGAATTTTGCTCATATGGTTGGAGTTGCTATTACTACAAAATAAAAGACTACCTGGGAGCTTAGAAAAAGTCAGGTTAAAAGGCTACATAATTCTTAGCTCTATGTTCTTAATCAATTTAGTCCTTATTACAGCTTAACTCTATGGGGCAATCTCTGTGACTGAATATTTATTCGCCATTATTTCCAAAGAAAATCGGTAGAGTACTGTAAAGAATCACAGTTGTGTGTAACGAGTATGTAAGTGTACACATATCTAAATTATGCCTTCATTTATTTGGCAAAATCATGGAGATACCATTTTTAAGATATTTCTGTGCATTCCTCTATTCATCTCTTTGAGCCCATTTCTTTCTTCTGAGAAAGGAAATACACTGAAAATGAAGACAAACTGTATTCTCTGGCAAAGTGCTAACAGCTCCAGCAACAGACTACCTCTGAGTTCTGGGAGGTCATTGTGCAAAGGCTTTGGACTCAGTCAGGTTGATGAAAGTTCCCAATATTCATTAACAGTTTCAGCTTTATCAGGCTCATCACTTGCCATAAATGAAGGTAAAAAGCCAGTGTGGGGACAAACATCTCATCAGATGGGAAAGGATCAAAATGTTGTATGGAGACAAACCCATTCTCCATCACACAGTCAATGAAGTATGGGCACAATAGAAAGAGGTTTACTTTACTGCAGCAATTTGCAAAGAGTATTCTTCAGATGATATTCTATGGTCAAATAGCTTTTGCCCAATAACTCTGTGGGGGTGAGGGGAAACTTGCCCTTTCCCCTGAAAATTCGCTGAAAGATCAAGTCACAATTAAGGCAGATTAATAAGAGAAAGGTTTATTTACCATGTGCATGGGGAGAATCACAGAGTGCTTACTCCATATCCCAATGGGATCCAGATATTTTTATACCTGCCTTTTAGAGTGGAGGGGGAGATGAGCAGGATAGGTAATTCTGTTTAGGGGCAATAAATTGTTGCTAGGGAGGATGAATGGGTAGGGGAAACAGGTTGACTTGTAAATGATTCTCTTAGCAAATTAAATTAACCTGAGAGACGGGTATTATATTTAAAATGATTTGGGCCAGGTCTGGTTGCATTTTCCATCGTTTTTCCTGCAATATACTGAGATAACAGGGAGGCAAAGGGAAGTCAATTGTTCTTTTTATCAGTCAGGCCAGTATATGCAGACAGAGGAAAAGCCCCTTTCAATGCTTTTTGATCTTGAAGGGTCTTTAATTCAAAATATTCTTTATACTAAGGAGTCATGTTTTGGGGTGAAATGTCCTGAGCTCCTTCAACTCCATACTATTTCTACTTTTGGAGAGTTACAATGTATTTTAGTCAGTTGAAGTACCTAGGAATTCCTGAAATGATGCATACTTTTATTTCACTTAGCTTCCCCCAAATTCATTTGACCCCTCATTTATAGCACACCTATTTTACAGCACATCTACTAACAGTAACTGGCCTTCTATTGAAGACTACTACCTCAATCCCTAAGCCCCTCTCCTACCCCCACCCCAGATCTTCTTTTCTTTGGACTTTATTTAATGTGAGGATGACCTGTAGAAGCCCTAATACTTTCCAATCCTTTATATGTCATGACACACATAAAAACGGATAATAAAAATTATAGTAGCATGCTACACATATACATAATACATTATTAACTTCTTTTTTTCCCACTTAGTTATTTTTTTTTTACTTTACCTTCCATAAAATATTCTATGAATTCTTCTATTCTACAAATTTATGAAGTGCTTACCAACAGAAGTGCTGGCCCAGGGGTGAGACCACTACCCCTGAGGCTGAGGGGATTAACAGTGTCAACCCAAGACAAATGACTGAGGCAAAGATCTCAATCAATGGAGGTTTATTAAGCAAGAGCTAAGGATGTGCCCAGGAAAAACAGACACCACAGACAAATCTGTGGCTGTTTTTTCCAAAGGGGAATTTGGAAATTTTAGTATTTAAAAGGGACTAGGGCATACAGAAAGCAAAAAAAGGCAGGGGTGGAGTGGGTAATGAGACAAAATGGTTACATTCTTATGAGACCCAGGAAAATCTACATTTGATGTAAAATGTAAGATAAGTTGAATGTTAGAAGAGGAACAAAGATGTGAAGGAAGCATCAATTATGTAGATGTCCCTGGGCAGGTGGCAGAATGTTTGATCCTGTCTTGTCTTTGTTCTCCACCTGAGAAGATAAACTTGTAATTCATTATTAGTGTGGAATCAAACAGACATTAGTTTTAGGAACTAGACTTAGGCCCACCCCCACCCCTTTAGTTAACAATTTGCATATCCTTGCTTATGGAAGGCCAGCAAGGAACTTCCTTAATGAATGATCTGTGGGGCCAGCCCTTCAGAGGTGCCTGAGGCCTTTACTTCTTTTTTGCATAAGGGGTTGGAGGGGTGGTCCTGAGATTTTTATTTTCCTTTACAATAGCATGGGGAAAGACCAGCCTGCCACAGCTTACCAGTTGGGAAATTCCACCCTGATGAGCTAACAGGTATACAGAGGTTGAACCTACCTGGCTATTGGGAATGTCTGTGCACTGACTGTGGAACTTTCTCTACTGCCCACTGTTTGGTGTCTTCAGGGCCTACTTACCCACTGTGAGATCAGATCCAAGCACTATAACTGCAGCCCTTTGTTTCACTGCCCACCCTACCCAAGACATTTTATGAGATATTGGTACTGTATCATCACAGTGACTACCCTCATTTCCTGTGTGGGGTACATTTCATTTTCCCTGTCTTGGTTTCTATAGAGGCAGCAGACCAGATGGAGGAGAACTGAGAGCTGATCTATCAACTCTCCCTACAACATTTGGAGGATTTTCACTTCCTTTCAATTAGGAGCAGACTGTCTCAGAGGATCCCTTCCCCTCCCCCACCCCACTGCCCTACTTACTTCTGAAGCAGACAGCCAAAATTTGACTTACTATCAGAGCACACTGGGAAAAAGCAACCAAGTGGGTGGCCACTGGCAAGGAAAAGTAGTGATATTCAAATGGGCTCATAGGAGCTGGTAGGATTCCAGGTGTTTTCCAAACACACATATTAACTAATACCATGCTGCTTCTTCCCATTTTGAGATCTCTAGCCTCTTTATTCATTATTATTTTCCAATATAATATGTTACCTCCTTTTTATTTCCTTCAAAAGTAATCCATATTCACTGTCCAAAATTAAAACTATACCAATGAGCAAAACAAAAAAACTAAAAATTGCTCATAAAATCATCACCCAAATAGAATCACAGTTAACATTATAATGTGTTTCCCCCAGTCTTTTTCCATGCATAAGCATTCATAGTTTATTTTAAAACATTGGGATATCTGTGCATAATGTATTATAAACATCTTCTCCCACCTAAATATACATCTCCATTGTCTTTAGAAGCCATGAAATATTCTTCTATGGTATTATTTTAAGAGGCTGCATAAACTCTTCTGTGGCTCTGTGTGTGGTGATGTATTTGATCCATTCTTTCATGTAATCCAAGGTAGTGATTCAATGTTTTGGGTTTTTATTTCCTCTATTATAAACACGGTTATAGTTGATACTTCTATGACTAAATCTTTGTGCGTACATCCTTGATTTTGTACTATTTTTGCTTCATTTATTGTGAAATATAACAGACACAAAGGAAAGTGCACAAAACATTTCTATACCCAGTTGAAGTAATTATAAAAATAAATGCCAACATAATTACCACCCTCAACCAGAAAAAAATCATGGCCAGCAGCCCATCAGCCTGTTTGCATCATAGCTCGCTCCTTCTCCCCTGGAGGTGACCACCATTGTGATTTCCTTGTTTTCTTTTTAAAGAAACTTGTACCACTCATAAATGAATCCCCCAAAATGCTGTTTTTAAACTTGTGTAGAAATGGGTTTGTATTTTGTGTCTGGCTTCTTTGGTTCAATATATGTTTGTCCGATTTATCCAAGTAGTTCATTTTCATTACTGCATAGCATACCGTTGTATGAATACACCATCATTTATCCATTCTATGCAGGATGGGCTCCAAGATTTGCACTGTTAGAGTCTGCAATGATCCTAGGGCACGTGGGCACCCATTTCTCTAAAGTATACACCCAAGATTGAAATCCTTGAGTCATAGGATAAGTATGTCTTTAACTTGAGTAGAAAATTCAGGAAAAAAAGTGGTTGTACCATTTACACCAGCTCTGTGTGAGGGGGTTCCCAACATTTTACATTCTCTCAACGTTTGGTATTTTTGTTTAAAATGTTTTGTCAATCCAGGAGATGAGCAAGAGTTTTCATTTTGTTTTTTATTTACATATGCTAGATCAATAATGAGGTTGAGCACCTTTTCATATACGGTATTTATTGGTCATTTAGATTTCTTCTTACATAAAGGAAAAGATTTGAATTTTTTGCAAACTTGTGTTCTCTCTTTTTTCTTGTTGATTTGGAAGAGTTCTTCATATCTTCTGGAAATAAGCCCTTTGGTGGTTGTACATGTTTCAAATATCTCCTCCCAATCTATTGCTTGTCTTTTCAATCTCTTAATGGTGTCTT
The DNA here is from genome assembly GCA_023783475.1 of Daubentonia madagascariensis. NCBI lineage: Eukaryota > Metazoa > Chordata > Mammalia > Primates > Daubentoniidae > Daubentonia > Daubentonia madagascariensis. The sequence continues at coordinate 39,132,808 of JAKFHU010001953.1, read as the reverse complement.
TATGATAAGCAGTTTTAAAAAAAATATATAGTGAAATATGTAATCTTTTCCTTAGCGTCAATGCATTTTGTATTTTGTTTGAAATTCTTACTACCTTTGACTCATGAAAATATTCTTCTGTATTATTTTCTAAGTTTTATAGTTTGTCCTCCCTACTTGGATCATAAACTAATTGGAATTATTTTGGATATGTAGAGGTATAATATTTATCTTATCTTTGAAAAAACTATATAGGTACCAAATTATGCTAGCAACATTTATTAAAATCTGTCCTTTCCCCACCAAACTGCCACGTTACCTCTGTTATACAGCAAATGCCCAAATTATTATACATACACATAATTTATTATACATCTGGAAATTGTTATACATCTGAACTTGTTCTGTTTCACTGGCCTATCTCTGACCACAGTTAATTTTAACTTAATAGTAAGTCTTCTTGCTGGTAGGGCATGTCCTCTCATGTTGTTCTCATCTCTTAGTCATCCTTTGCACTTCCACATACATTTTAGATTCAGCTTCTTGGGTTCTATAAAACTTTTGGTAATTTCATTGCAATTGCATTGGAGGAGAGTTTATATATTTACAATATTGAGACTTTCAATCTATGACCATTTATCTATGTATTCTTTAATGCCTATTAATAACTTTTATAATTTACTCAGAATGCTTGCAACTCTTGTTAGACTTATTCTTAGGTATTTTTGATGCCATTATGAATGCTATCATCTCAAATTTTTATTTTCTGGTTTCTAGTATATATTAGTAGAATGGATTTTTGTGTATTGATTTTATATTCAGAAAATCTGTTTAATTCTCTCAATCAAAATAATATACCTGAAGTTTCTTTGGTATTTTATACATATAAAATCATATCATTTTTAAATGACAATTCTGTTTCTTCCTTTCTAATCCTTCTACCTTTTATTTATTTTCCTTGCCTCATTGAACTAAATGGAACCTTCAGTATAATTCTGATTAGAAGTGGTAATACTGAGCAACTTTGTCTTTCTCTTGATTTCAAAATGGGGATTTGCTTTCGAACACAATGATTGTTGTAATTTTTTATAGATTCCTTTTATCAGATTAAGATAATTAGGTCTCTTTGAGTCTGAGGGAGTTTTTTTCTTTTTTATCATGAGTGAATGGAGAATTTTTTTCAAATGGTTTTTCATCATTTCTGTATCCTTTAAGATAATCTTATGAATTTTTTCTCTTAATATGTTACAGTTATCTATTGTTTTATAACAAACCATGTCAGTAATTAGTGGATTGAAATAACTACCATTTTTATCATCTTTCACAAATCTGTGGGTGAGAGGGCTCAGCGAGGTGGTTCTCCAGCTCTTGTTTGGGTGCTCCCCTGTGGTTGTCGTGAGATGACATCTGGGGCTGGAGATATCTGGAAGCTCGACTTGAATGTGGGAATGTCTAAGATGGCTCATGACGTCTGGTGCCTCGATAGAGATGGCTGGCTAGAAGTCTCAGTGTAGCTGGTGTAATGCAATAACTGGGCCTGTCTTTCTCCAGGTCGTCTCAGGGCCTCTTTCTATGTGGTCTCTACAAGGTATCTCCAGCTTGGTAGCTGAAATTCTTTCATGGTGGCTAAGGGATCCCAAAGTCCAAATGCAGGAGCTGCCAGGCCCTCTTATGGCAAGTTTCTGGACTTAGCACAGCATCTCCTCTGCCATGTTCAATTGATTACAGTAAGTCACAGGCCAGCCCAGATTCTGTGAGGGAGAGGGCCTACACAAGGATATGATGCCAAGAGGTCATAATTATCACAATAGATTAATGTGGTGAATTCTGTCAATTTGATTTTACAGTGTCTACTAGCCTTACATACTTTGGACAAACCCAACTTGGTCATAAGGAATTATCTTTAAGTCTAACATATTACTTGCTTAGCCTGGCTTTTTTCAATTTTTTTCTCCATAATACATTTCAGGAAAGATTGTGGGTCATCTTTGCTCTAAGAAAAATCTAGTAATACTCTTATATGAAAATAGTTGAAGCACCAAGCTCTCTCCTCTGTTAATGCACACCCTGAGACTAAACCTCCTTGATCTCCCCACGGAGGGCATGGGACCCTGGGCCTGTCTCACCGCTCCCACCCAGGCAGGCACTGGGACCTTAGGAGCTGTGATTTTACTCAGTGACTCACTGTCATATTGGCACATCCTGTTCCCCACTGGTGGTGCCACCTTTTACACAAAAGCACTCAGAACACCCTTCATTAGCCATGAGATGACTCTCTCTGGCTTGCCCTTCTACTGTGCGACCTCACAATGACTGCTTTGGAAGGAGTATGACAGCAACTTCCTGTAGTCCTGCGGTGCCCAACAAATAGAGGGTGACTCAGTGCCTCTGATGGGGAAGTAAATGTTTCTTGTCAATGATTATATTGGTCACTTTTTTCTGTCTTCCCCCTGTGCTCCCCAACATTTGCTGATACTATATTCCATGGAGTTTATGAAAAGATTGGAGGACATCACAATAAGGTGATTAGGATAGCATTTAGTTACTATTATAATAGATTCTATTTGAAATACTATAACATAATATGTACCAGACACCGTACCATTTGTTTTATATATTGTGGTAGACAAAACATGGCCACAAATTCATCAACATTCCTCCCATTGAGAGGTGAGTCTCTGACCCTCACCTTGAATCCAGATGGGCACTGTAACAGCTGTGAGCAGGAGGCCATGAAGGAAGTGATGCTGTGACTGTTTCCAAGCCCAGGCCTTCGTAGACTAGCAGCTTCTACTTCCTGTCTCTTGGAACACTCATTCAGGGAGAAGCCAGCTGCCACATGAGAAGTCCAGCAACCCTGAGCCCACCATGCTATGAGGAAGCCCAAGTTAGCCACAGGGGACTAAAGACACCAGGCTGGCCACTACCCAGCTATTTTAGCCATCCCAGCCCAGCCTCCAGACACATGAGTGAGGAAGCCATCAGAGGATCCAGCCTCAACTGCCATTTGACTGTGACCATGTAAAGGATGCTAAGGGAGAACCACCTAGCTGAGCCTATCAACGCCCAGACTACACAAGACAAGAATCAATTGTTTTAAGTCACTATATGTTGGGGTGATTTGTATGTCTCAATGGAAAGCAAGAACATACATTATCTTATTTAGTTTTCATTAAATCCCTGTGAGGTAGGGACTACTATTATGCTTATTTTACAGATGAGCAAAGAGATTATATGATTTGCTTAAGTTTGTTCAGCTCTATTATGGTAGAGCTGGGATTTGAACTCCTATGTGGTTCCAAGACCTGAAAGTGCTCAGCAGGCATTGTACACTAATTTTGATCCTTCCTGTAAGAGCTATAAAAGCAATATTGGTTTATGCTGGCACAGCATTTTCAGCCTAATAAGATAAACATGATGACAATGAGAACAAATGAAGGAGTATTTGGTGAATTTATCTGACTGATCTAACAAAAATAAACTGTATCCCTACTCTGAGACAGAGTCTGTTGAGGGGGACTTCTGTGACAATTTACAAGGTATGACAGAGGCAGTGAGAGAGAGCTCATATACCAGGCTAGTTTGTCTCCTAAGCTCGCTGTGCCTTTTCTTGTAAACCAAAATGTTCCCATCAGTCAGTGGGAATTTGATACTTGAGATAATCATGTGCAATCTGGATCTCTCTTTAGACTAAGTATTTTGGGGACATTTTAGTGATTAGCATTGCCTGGTGGCTCTAAATTTAGAGTCTCCGAATTCACTTAGGAAAGAAGCGACAAGAGGCCCAGGAAAAGATAACTTCAATTTTAGCAACAACTAACAAGTGGGTCTCAATTGAGATGCACATAATAATCACCTCGGGAGCTCTGAAAAATCGTGATGCCCAGGCCACACCCCCACAAATTACACTGGAATCTCTGAGAGTGGGATGTAGGCATCAGTGCTTTGTTTCAAGGTGCCTGGGTGATTCCAACACACAGCTGAAGTTGAGAGCCACTGCCCGGTGGACCAGACTTGGGGGCCCTGGAAGCGCAGTCACATGCTCACCAGTGCAACTCTACTAGGTGCGAATTTGGGTTCACACTGATACCAACTGATGTAGAGATCATAGGAGGAGAAGCAAGCCCATTTATAGATAAAAATGAGTGAGTTTTGGTCGTGTTGTGTTTGAGGTGCTGTGGGACATCTTGGTAAAGATGTTCAGAGAGTACAGATGTTTAAAGTTTAGGGTGAATGGAAATCCTGAGTGTGCATATGGTTTTGGATACCACTGGCTATATCCCACTCCTGTGGGTAGTAGTTGCTCTCTATGGGTGGGGCTCCCATCACTAGGGCAGTGCAGGAGAACCACATCTGCAAGGAAGAGGGGCCATGTGTGCCATACAGTGTGAAAGAACCCCTCTCCCAGGCAATCCTAGTATGTGTTCCCAAGGAACAGTATCTGCCCCTCCCCACAAAAACTACGGTAAAATAAAATGGAAAATCATTGTGTTAGAATATAGGCCATTGTTGATGTTACTGGCGTGGACTTTCATGTAGGTATTTTCCCACTGTTAAGGTTATTTAAGGAATGATCTCTTCCACTGTCCTTTTTATGGCCTGTGAAGACCTACACAATCGAGTTCTTAGCTACCACGAGGATCTCATTTCCTTATGTACTTTACTCCTTGTTACTTCCACTTTGGTGCAGCCACCCACCCCTTTTTTGGGAGAGAGGGTCTTGCTATGTTGCCCAAGCTGGGCTGGAACTCATGATCCTCCTGTCTTACCCTCCTGAGTAGCTGGGACTCACCCCACTCCCCACTGTGCCACGCTGACCTTTCTATCAGTCCTTTGAATGTACCAGGCTCATTCCCATTGGGGGGCATTTGCACTTACTACTTTTTCTGCTTAAGATTTTCCTTTCCCAGATCTTCCTAGAGCTTCTTCTGTCCTGGAAGGTGTCAACCCCAAACCCAGACATCACCTTCTCAGAGAGGCTATATATACTTACTACACTGATGCTCTATGTTACCTTCTTTACAGCAACTATTAATACCTAAATTTTTTTTAAAAAAATTAAATGTATCTGGTAGTACTGTTAGTTCCACAAGGACAGGATTTTTGAATTTCTGATTCCGAATCCCAAAGTGTAGTACACAGTAGTTGTCTAATAAACAACTTTTGAATGAATGAATGATCACCTGGATGCAGGAGAGAGGAGGACCAAGAGACGGAAAAGGAGGGCTGTGTACTCTGTTGGGCTGTGGCTCTGGCATCATGATTTTTTAAAGCTCCTTGGATGATTATTTGCATCCCAACTGAGACCTACTGATTATTGTTACTAAAACTGAAGTTATCTTTTCCTGGGCCTCTTGTAGCTTCTTTCGTAAGTGAATTCTGAGACTCTAAATCTACAGGCACCAAACAATGCTAATCACTAAAGATATCCCCAAAATATTCAGTCTAAAGAAAGATGCAGACCACTGGTGTCTGCTGTAAATGTCACATTCCCATTGACTGGTGGGAACTCTGGTTTGTTAGAAAAGATCCACGGAACTTTTGTTAGAGGACAAACTAGGGGTGGTATATGAGCTGAATTCAGAATTTCCCACATTAGTGCCTGTCTTGGTTATTGCACATTAAAATAGGACAGAAAAGTAACTTAACAGTCCTCCTGGGAACAGGACTTGGTTTTGACATTTTGAAGGGGTCACATCTCTGTCCCCAAGGGAAGCAAAGAGGATGAGGAAACCAGGTTCATTCCCTAAGCCCATCTCTTGGGTCACATGGGAAAGGTACCAATGGCACTCATGGACACTGGAGCCCCAGGTTGATTGAGACAAAAAATTAAAGCAGTGAAATCCTCTTTTCAAAGGAAATCAAACTGCAATCCCAGTTTCTAAAACTGATCAAAGCAGAACAGCTCCATTTGAAGTGGAGTTTGTAGCCTGGAGGCCGGCTCAGTCCAGGCTGCCTCACACAATCCCTATCCCCAGGTGGCCCTGGGGGACTGAAGCCCAGGGCTCTGCCAAATGGAATTCGAAAACACTGTTCTAGACTGGGCCTTTTGAGTAGCAATTATACATCTCTCCTGGTTAGGAAAACCTACCCTAAGAAAAACTAAACTAATGACTGACATGTAAGAGGTAGTGTGGTTTCTTTGGTATCAGCATTGATCATGGTATTGAAATTAACCAGGTTAGGCCCCTTCTAATGACATTTCAGTGTACTGGAGCATCACCTGGGGCCTTGGTAAAATGCAGGCTCTGACTCAGTCAATCTGGGATGGGGCCCCACCTCTGCATTTCTGATAAGCTCCCAAGTACTGCCAATGCTTTGAATACCAGGGTTTCAAATCACAATTTGTGCATCAGAATTCCCTCTGATGGTAGTTCTACTTTTAGTTCTTTGCAGTATCTCCATATTACTTTCCATAGAGGTTGCAGTCCCACTACTGGGTATTTACCCAAAGGAAAAATAGACATTCTGTAATAAAGACATCTGCATGCGAATGTTTATAGCAGCACAATTCACAATTGTAAAGATGTGGAAACAACCCAGGTGCCCATCAATACACGAGTGGATTAATAAAGTGTGGTATATGTGTACCGTGGAGTATTACTCAGCAATAAAAAACAACAGTGAATTAACACATCTGGTATTATCCTGGATGAAGCTAGAGCCCATTTTTCGAAGCAAAGTATCACAAGAATGGAAAAATAAGCACCACTGGTACTCACCATCAAATTGGTACTAACTGATCAACACTTACATCACACAGGGCAATAATATTCATCAGGTGGAAAGGGGGTGGAGGGGATGGGAAAACTCTCACTGAATGGATGCGGGGAGCACAGTCTGGGGGATGACCACGATTGTAGCTCTGACTTGGGCAGTGCATGGGCAATATATATAACCAAAGTGTCGTACCCCCATAATATTCTGCAATAAAAGGAAAAAAAAAAAAAAGAATCCCCTCTGAGATGTATTAAAATGCAGATTTGGGGCCCCATCCCAGAACTAGATCCAGCCCTCTGGTTATGGGTCTGGAAGTTTTTGTTTTTATTATAGCAAGCTCCCAGGTTTTTCTGATGTTCACTATATTTGAGAACTATGCTCTAGCATGGATTTGCCTATGAGAACCCAAGACTCAACAAATGCCAGAGCTGGAGGAGGGTTTGGAGGTCATCTAACTTATGTTATTACTAGTGATTAGAAAACTGAGGTCCCAAAGAGCAAACAGTTCTGCCAAGTGCCTGCCACCAACTGGCTTCAGAGCAAGCAGACACCAGAATGGGAGTATCTGACTTCCCAATCCTTGTTTTCCCCTAGAACACCATGGACCTTCCTTTGTCATTGCTTGTCTGTGCTGCTTCATGAGACCAGAGACCTTGTCTCCCTTGTGTTCCACTGTATTGCCAAAGACTAGTACAGTACCTGGCACAGGGAAGGCGCTAGGTAAATATTGCTGTTGCGTATTTCTGCTATGCTTGTGCCTAATCAATTCTCAAAATTTCTTATTGAATAGTCTCAAGTTATAAAAATAAAAACTTATGTTTCCAAGTAAAATACCAAAGTTCTCATGAGAGTCTGAATACAGTAGGCATTAAGAACATGGTAAATGGGAAGTAGGGGGGATTGGCTCTAGAGTTTAACTCTGGCTCCCACATTTACTAGGTGTTTGAACTGTGCTCATCTGCTATGAGCCTTGGTTTCCTTTTGTGTAAATTGGAGACATCAGTAGATCCTATGTCATGGGGGTTTATGAATATTTAATTGGTAAATGTAAAATGTTTAACATAGCGCCTGGTACACAGTAAGGGCTAAATCCACTGACAGTCCTGTTGTTACAAAAGCAGGATAATGACTCCATCAGTCATACCAGAAGCTACAGCATTAGGCGCCACTTGCCAACTGCCAATCTGTAAGAACTGGAGATGGACCATCTCTGTAGTGATCACGTATGATACATTAGACTACAGGACTGGAGTGAACAAACTTGGCTTTGCACGGCTCCCAGGAGAACCTTTCTAAGGCATAGGGTATCACCCTCGAGAGGTCAAGTAGTTACTGAGATACTGATGAGCTGAGTTACTGGGGTGGGTCATGGGTCACTCCCAAATGGTCGAGATGTCAGGAGGGGTGTGTGGGCTGAATTCTCCCCAAGGATTCTCTTTGTAGGGTCCAAATACTGACTAACCAGCTTACAGTCTGCTGCAGAGAGGTGGTGCAAGGGCTTCTGAGCAATGTGTTTCAATGTGTAGCCAGAGAGTGTAGGTAAGATGTTTTTAGTCTGATTACCAAATGGAGGAGTGTGAGTTTGAAATGCATGCCTCAGGAGTACACTAGGGTAATGAGTCTGTGCCATCACCACTGTGAGGAAGTTACGTTTTCTTCACATGTCCCAGGTTTTCAGAATAGTTCTGACTTTCAGACATTCCATCCCATTGTTCTATGAGTAAAATTCTGTTTGAGCAGATACCCTGATTTTGTAGGGAAGTGGTTGGGAAAATATGGCCACCAGAGACCAATGCAGAGATCCCATTAAAGACTTGGTGGTTGATGACAAGGTACTACATACTATAAATAGGTATGACTTCCCCTTTACCTCAGTAATGAGTCAGATTTTTTTTTTCCTTTGCAAGTGACAGAAACTAACTTCAACTAGCTTAGGCAAAAAGGGAATTTACCAGCCTTGTAACTGAAAAGTCCGGAGGATTCATGGCTGGCTGGATGCAGATTCTCAAGCAATGAATCAGCTAACCCAACTCTCTCCAACTCCTTTCTCTTTCCTCTGTGTTGGTTTTGTTGTCAAGCAGAGTCCCCTTGGGGTGTCCCCAGCAGCGCTGGGCTCATATCCTACCAGCTTAGTATCCATACAGAAAGAAAGTGACTTTCTAAATTATTTTGGCAAAAGCTCTGAAAATTCCCACTGGCTGGACCTGAGTTATTTGTCCCTCCCACCCCCAGCAGTCAAGGGCACCTTAACCATAGGAACTAGAAGACCCCTCAAAAGGCACTGAGGTATTGATATCAAAACAGGGACAGCATGGAAACTGGGCAGGGAAATGCAGTAAGTGTTCTCACATCCTTCCCCTGAGTCAAGATTCTACTTCTCATTATTTCTTTACATCCAGTTTTCCTAGAATAAAATTCCACCATGCGCCCTTGTCATCTACCTACAAGAGATCTGCCTCTTGCCCACAAATGATATTCAGAAGACCACCCTTTAATTTTTCTTTCTGCACCACATGAGCCTCAGTGAGTGCTGCTTCTGGCTGTTGATTCTCTTTCTCCATGTAAGTGAACATCACTTAGAGATTTTCTTCCCCAGTGGCTCCCTTTTGCCTCCTCAGGCCCCATAAAAGTTTGTCACTAAACGCCTGCACTCCTTTTATAACTGTAGAAGGAAGGAAGATACCTACAGCTGCAGGCAGCCAGGAAGAGCTGCTTCTAGGACTTCCTGGGAAACATAGACACAATTTTGCTACCATATGCAGCATCTCTGGCAAACTGCACAATGGGCCCACGGTTCATCTTAGCTCACCGGAGTAAGTGCTCCCTGGATGATTTGCCTGGATCCAATTTGCAAATTGCGTTTAGAGAGCTAATTAGATCTGAATTTGCAAATGAGAATCGCTACCCTTGCACAGAACAATTTGCTTTATTAGACAAGAAGTGACGCGGTATGTGTTAGATACTTAGCGCATTAAGGTTCACAGTTACACAGATGGTGAAAGAGCTCCAAGATTGCCCGGTGCTTAATATGTAGCTGAATGTCACAAGCTTTAGGCAGGGCCTCATAGAGCAAACTGGGGACGTTTTTATAAAATATACATTTCCATCCGGCACGGTACATGAGAGCCTGCTATAGGGTGGATTAAAAAGAGCTACTGTTTATGGACTGCTTGCTAAGTATCAGACACCAGGCAGAATCCACTCGCTCCTCCAAATACCCTACAGGGAAGGTACTATTATTGTTCTCATTTTACAGTTAAGGAAACTGAGGCACTGTGAGGTTAATTAACTGGCATAACTGAACCGAGAGGGGTATTCAGGCCATGAGACTTCAGACCCCAAGCTCTAACACACTATGTAGGCCTGATATGATGATCAGTTTGGCTACTCAGAGATAATCCATGACTACTTACTATTTTTTAATGTAATTTTTTATTAAATATTTATTGTATGTCTTCATGCTAGCTATTAGATGTGTGCAGTGCCCTGAAAATTTTTGAGAAACAACTCCCAGATGGCACCTGAGATGGAAAGCAACAATAGCTGAAGCCTATGGAGTATTTACTAAAGGTCACGCTGTGTTAAGCACTTTATAGGCCTTCATTCTCTTGCTTATTTAATCCTCATAAACTTTCCTGATTTAGATACTATCCTTATTTTAGAACAACGAAAGCAAGGCTCAGAAAGGAGAAGAAAGTTGCTGGAAGACACCCATTGAGTAAGTGGCAAAGCTGGGAGTTGAACTCAGGTTGTTTGGCTCCACCGCCTTGCGTGGACCTCTATGCCACACCGGGTCACGGTACACCATGACACACCAATCCTATTGATAGAATCAGATTCTACCAGCCACTGGGAAGGACCAATGATGCCCTGTTAGAACCCAATCAATTTTCTACCTAGTGTTCCTCAGTCATCATGCAAACCTATTTTTCCTTTTTTTTCATTTAAAGCTATCACCTATCAAAATGTTAAGTGGTAGATACTTCATTTTTAGACTCAGCGCAAAAGGAAAAAATTCTGAAAAGTGAGATTTTTGTCACTGAGGAGAGTGGCAGAATGCTACATTATCAATTCATTCAACAAACTTCCCAAAAGGATGCAGGTCCTAGGCTCTGTGCTGGGTATGGGGATGCACACTAAGACACGGGCTGTACCACAAGAACACATTCAGCTTGGTGATAGATATATAAATAAGTATGGGGCCAATGTGTTGAGTTTTAAAATAGGGGGAAGGCCAAGGTGCTTTAAGGGCCTGTTCTGAGCTACCCATGACAGCCAATGAACTGGGTCATCTGTAGCAAGTGATGGAAGGCTTATTCTCTAGTGAAAGGGATCAGATTGTCTGCTTAGTTAAGAATAGCTTTGGTTGCAAATTTTTAAAAAATCTAGCCTAACAGAGATTTAAACAAAGAGTGGTCAGTGGCATGGGCTCAGTTGCTCCACAGTGTCACCAGGCTCCTTCTGTCTGTCTGCCATGTAGCTGTTGGCATTTCATAGTCATGCATTTTACCTCATTTCACAAGATGGCTGCCATAGCTCCAAATAACATCAAGGCAGGAAGTGGGCAATGGAGTGGTAGTGAAAAAGATCTTTTCCTGTAGTGGCACTCTCCTTTTATTAACAAAGAAAATCTTTGTTAATAAAAGCTTTTTCCAGAGGCCTCCCACTCCCAGAAGACTTCCCTTTCCATCTCATTGGGTGGAATTGAGTCACATGATGAAACTTACCTCCAAAGGAGGATGGGACAGAAGCAAATGTCCAGCTTTTTTCTAGTCTCTTTTGGGCAGGATGGACAGGGAAAATAGATATGGTTTGGTTGTCTGACCAGTAGTTTCTGCTATAGTGTGAGAGTTTGATATATCTGGAGCATAATTAACCATATAACGAAGAGTTATGGGACCAACTATTTGTGACCACAAAATCATTTAATTGGTCAGTTTGTTGGCGTTAAGCATGTAGAAGTGGGTCACGTGTTGGAGGCTGGGAAATTCCTTCCTTGTTGCTCATGAGTTTTGAAAACTCTCCCCAGGGATATTAATAGACTGAATATTGGGGGCTTAGCTGTTCCCGCTAGAGTTGTAAAAAGGCAGAACCTTTTCTCATAACCTAGGACTGGATAACATGTTCCAAAATTAGCTTCCGGAACTTTCCTTCAGACTGGGTAGGAATTTTAGGCTGAATTCTATGAAGTTTTTAAAGCTTTGTGTCAATTATAGCTTAGGTGCTATGGACAGTATCAGCTATGTAATTTGTGAATTTCAAGATGACAAGAGCAAAGCACTAAATCAAGCAGTGGACCTGTGCCACTGCACAGATTGCACATCTGTGAAGCTGTCCCTGGCAGAGGGCAACTGGCTCATTGCTGAAGCCTGGACTTGGAGGAATGATGAACCCAAGTGCTTGGTTACAGGTGTGGGGTCTGCTTGAATGTACAGTATGGTGGTTAAGAGTTCATGTTTTCAAGTAGGCCTGCTCTGTATTCTAACCCCAACTCTGCTACTTAATTGCTCAGTGATTTTAGAAACTTGTTTAGCCTTTGAAAGGTTCCATTTCCTCTCCTGTAAGAGGATGGTAGTAATATCTCTGCCATATATTATTGAGAAGAGTAAATTAAATGGCAAATGCTATGTTCCTTATTATAGCACATTCCTGGTAGATACTATACACTATGCCCTCAATGAAGGGTTGCTATGACCTGTGAATTTTGCTGATCCAAAAACTCAGTTTTACCACATAAGAGGATGTTAGATTCCAGAGGGACAGATTTTTACACATTAAACTCACAAGAGAATGATTTACGAATTGGAATGTTCATTTATTCACATGTAAAGAATTGGCTGGACTTGGCATGACATCTAACATGAGTTCTTATTCAGAATCTACTTGGGAAATGTTGTTTAGATTAATAGGTTGCTTTCTGAATACAGAATCATTATTTTCCTCTGACGCATGTGTCCTGAGGTTTCCAAGGCTAAATAAGATAAAATCCTTTGGCATTAGCCAAGGTTTCCTTTTTTGCAGGACCTGTCAGAGCCTTTAGCGTGTTTATGAGTGCTTCAAACTCCCAAGAGGATTTCCAAACTTACCTAAGCCTGTGTTATAGGATCAGTGTGGTGATTGACTTTAGTTAGCATTTAACATAAACAGGGTAGTATTTTGTATGTGTGTACATATGTGTGTAAGGTACTATTAGCCTACCCAGTAGGCAAATTTAGACAGCATTTGAAGTACCTTTGGCAAGAATCTAATTGTAGATGTAGTTATTTAGACATTTTGAATGTTACTTTTCTAATCTATACCATAGATTTTGTTAATTTTCAAAAGAGAAATTAGAAATGCTTTTTTAGTGTTAAAATGAGTGATGTTCAAATATATTGTGGGCCAGAATGATTGCACGGCCTCACCCCCTTCCATGAACAAAGTGTGTGAATCAGAAAAGCCAGCCACCTAATCTCCTGACTCAAGGTTCTATACCCCCAATTCATGGAGGGCTCCGTCACTTGACACGGTCCTACAGTCAGCTGGTCCAGCCAAAGGAGTACCATGATCTCAGCCTGTCTTAGGCAGAGTGAACATTTTATATAAGGGGTTTATGCAAGATCCTAAAGACAGCGTGGGACTTCCCTGAGCTTACAAGAACAATATGCATTACTGTTTTTTTTGTGCTTATTTACCATTAAATATGGATGCTTGTGGTAGAATTTTGCTGTAAGACTTGCTTGCATGGTGACTTCTTACCTGGCAGTGGGATAGAGAGGTAGAGGGTGCATGTGAAGGCTGAAAGTATTTATGAAAATAACCCAACTCTTTTGCATGGCCACATGGGCTTAGGGCATTCACCACAGAATGCTTTCTTTGTGGTACAGCCCATGGAACTAGCATTTTCAGGAAGACACTTTGGGAAAGTGTGGAGTTAACTAGCCCACAAGCAGGGAGTTAATTTCTTAGGAGCTATTTTCATCAGTCTAAAGTAGACTGGGACAGTTGGTCTAGTTTTTTCTGTTGAGTTTTTTTTTTTTCTTTCTGATCTGTGATGCAATTTAGAAAAGAGAGAGTCATCAAAATGCAACCGCTTTTGATTTTGCGTATAATGAACTACTTCTGTTGAAAAGAGTAAAATTGAAGCAGTGTGGGAAAATCAAAGACCCAGTCACCCCACCTGTGCTCTGATAACATACCTGGGTGAAAAATGAAGCACTTAGGTCATCAGCTGGGTGTTTCTGTGTGTTTAAATGCTTCCTGTTTATAGAGTGACATTTAGCTAACTGCCTAAAAGCTTCACTTTCAGAGGCATGATGCTGTAAGACTCATCCTAAGATAGAAAGTCCTTTGTAGTGAAAAAATTCACTGCTTTCTGTGGCATCTACAGCAGTACACATCTAGTAATCAAATGGAGAACTGCATGGATAAATACAGTAGTTGACTTCTGCCCAAGTCTTTTTGAAAAGAGGAAGTGGAGCCTTTCTGTTCTTTGACATACAAAGCACATTGCTTTATAATGGATTCCACAGCAAAAGCAAAATCCAAACAAAGCAACATCTTTTTGTTCTAACCTACATACAATGTGAGTGAGAGTCCAAGCATGCAAATGGTGGGAGGAAAGAAATGCGTTTTCACTGCTCCAATGATTGGATTTGGTTGACAATATGAGCGGTAATTGCCCACGATTTGGAGGATTACTGTGCACCACTTCTTTCTTCTTTTTAAATATTTGAGTCTCAGTCTGGTTTTTATTCACTATTTCTTTGATTCTATTTCTGTAAAAAGTTAAGGGTGGCTATTGGGGTAGAACATAACTCCATCGAGGCCGGTTGTCTCTTTCTAGATGTCAGTAAGACTCTCTTATGTCCGTCATGAGCTTGGTTTTGAAAGCAAGCAGGGCCCCATCCATTTATTCTTTTGGTTCAAGCGTGTGTGGAATTTGTACCATGTTACAGCAATTTCTGCAAAATGACACTCCAGAGCCCCAATTTGGAACCCTGAGGCAACTGACCTAGACACTCAACCTTCCCCCAATACTACCCTATTGACTGAGGCCTTACTATGGTTAGTTTATAAGTCTAACTCCCCCACTTTACCATTAGACAGGGACCTTGCTTTTCTTGTCTTTGTGTCCCCCTCCGCCTCAGCCCCAGGATGTGAGCAGGTGCTCTGTCCCAAGTAGACACCAGGTGTTTGTTGACTACTTCAATACTCTTGGAGGACACTTTAGGGCACTGTTAAAATGGTGGGGAAATGGCTTTGCTGGAGCCACACACAGGGGAGGAGGCTGGGTTCTACAGGCTGGAATGAAGTAAGTGGGAGGAGAAAGGGTGTTTGAAAAATTGGGGTGGAGGGCACTGGGGAGAAAAGAAATGCATGGGGCAGTTTTGTGATCTGTCTTTGGAGTTCAATTCATCAAGACTCTGTGTAAACCTCAAGGCATCAAAAGTGACACCATCTCAAAAGTCTTAGACTGCAATGTCTATGATGGTGTTTAAGTTATTAAATAAAAATTCAGTTCCTGAGTCACACTAGCCACATCCCAAGTGCTCAGTAGCCATAGGTGGTGACCAGTGACTGCTGTATGGGACAGCACTGACTTAGAACGTTTCCATCATCTCAGAAAGCTGTTGGACAGCATTGCTATTGGGGATGATAACATCTTTATTTTGTTTCACTTGTTGTTTATTCATTGCACACATATTAACTAAGCAACTACTTTATTCCCATCACTGCACTGAGAAGGGGCCAAAATACTTAAGAGCATAGACTCTGGAGTAGCCTGGTTCAGCTGCTCACTCATTGTGTAACTTTGGGTAAGTCCCTTAACCTCCTTGTGCTTTGGTTTAATCAGCTGTGAAATGAGGATAATAAAATTATCTACTTTATAGTGTTGTTGTGAGGATTAAATGAGCGTGTGTATATGTATATAAATGTACATACATGTGTATGTATATGTGCATATGTGTGTGTATATACATATATATTCGTATCCATCTTAGAACAGTTTCTGGCTCGTGTTAGGTGCTTGATAAGTGGGAGCTCTTATTATTATTTGTAGGTATTTATTTCAGAGCGATCAACAAAATAACTACAGTTCCTGCTATCCTGGAGTTTACCATCTAGTGGGAGCAGCAGACAATAAATCATTAAACAAATTACTATTTACAAACCATGTCAAGAACTGCAAAGGAGATGAATGAGCTGAAGCAACAGAGAATAACTGAAAAAAAAGCCCCCTAGAAAGCCTCTTAGAGGAGGTTACGTTTAAGCTAAAACAAAAAGAAGAGAAATGCCTGTCATGGGAAGGGAGGAGAGAGAGAGCCCCAGGCAGGGGAGAGCACACGAGCAAAGATGAGAATGGGGCTATGGTACAGAGGTCAAAGAGGGGGCTTCGGATGAGGTTGGAAGGAGAAGTAAGAAGCAGCCAGTCCCTACAGGGCTGAAGCCAGTGGTAAAGTGTATGTGCAGGGGAATGTATATGTATATGAAATATCACTGTGGGGGCTGAGTGAGGCACAGATTGGCGGGGGAGCGGGAATGAAAGCAGAGAGCTTATGAGCAGGCTATTTTAATAGACCTGGTGAGGGGCAATGATTCAGACTCAGCAGCCATGGAATTGGAGAGAAGTGAGCAGTTTCTAGGTATATTTGAGAGAGAATCAACGACACTTGCTGAGAGATTACATATGAAAAGGGAGGCATTCAGGCTGATGCTCGGGTTTCTGACTTGATTAACTAGGTGGATGGTAGTCTCATTTATTAGGAAGAAGAAGGCCTGTAGAAAACATTTTTGAGTAAGAAAAACCAAAATTACTAGATGACACGTAGTCTGCTAGATATGGGATTCTGGTGTCCAGATGAAGGGCTGGGATGGAGATAGGCATGTGGACATCATTAGCACATATATGACATTTAAGAGATGGGACAGGAGACCAACTTCTGGAATGATGGAAGGGGAACCTTGCAAACTTTCTTCCCAATAACCATTTAACTGAAGAAAATTATATATTAAAAAAATCATTTAAGGTCTCTGGAAATTGTCCTAAGGCTGTACAGCAAATGGAGAACTATTCATTCAAGTGCATTTATTAAATCTCAGTGAGAGCAGTGATAGTCTGTGACATTGGAGACATGACACTCCCCTCCAAGTACATCTTATGGAATCACCCCAGAAGGGGTGGGCTGCCAACATTTTTCACTCTCCCCCCCAAGCTCCATGTTGCAGAAGCTCTATTCAGAGAAGACTGGGGCTCCCTTCCTCCACCTAGCCCCCACGTGGAGGACAGAAGTTAAAGGCTACATGTGGCAGGCCAAGAATTTGCACTGCAATCATTCCTGACCAGCTTGCTGGTAGGACAGGAGTCCCATGTTAAAAGGGTCAAGTCAAGCTAAGAAGACCATGGACCACTGCCATTCCCCAGTGCCTGCTCAGAGAGCAGGGTTGTCAATCTTAGACAAGTGGGCCTCTGTCCCTACCCTGAGCTCTTGGGCAGTGGCACAGAGATTTAGCCCAGGGGCAAAGGCAGGCTGCTGCAGCTCTGCCTAAGGGGAATGACTTTATTTGGAGCAGAGCATGGGGAATTCCATGCCTAGAGTGCTGTCAAAAACAACAGAGATCATGACAGCAATTACGTGGGTGCTCCTAGCTCCATGATATAGGCAAAACAGCAGAGCAATCAGTATTTTCACAGAGTGAGCCAGGAGAAGAAATACCAAGAAAAGCCCTCCTGGGAGCATAGTCAGCCTTGGGGATTGAAAAGGCTATACACGGTGATAGGCTGCACCCACTCAGGAGCATCAGAGTAGGACATGGGGCAAACTTGAAAACATTTCCCACTTTGTACACAGATCCATCACAAAGGATGCAAGCTGGCACTAGGAGCTTAAGGACAACCTCTAAGTGAATGATGGCTGAACAATAACGTACTCCAACCCAGAAGTAAATCCTAAGAAGCTATGCTTAAATATAAAATCATATATATCCCTGCAAGTCTGGAAGACTATGTGTATGCCCAAGGCTGCACTCTTCTAGGAGTGAGGGGAGAGAAAAACACCAAAGCTACTAGTCTCTAGACAAACAGGGGGCAAAAATGTAAAATCCTTCACCTGTCAGAGCAGACTCTAAGCTGCTTATACATCCCAGTGGTAAAGGGCAAAAATTTAATTGCCAAGGGGACAATCTTTGGTCAATAAGTGGCTTATGCCAACTTATGAGTGATCCCTAAATAGCCAGGCAAAAAGGTAAATACAAGAAAAATATGAGGAAGGACATCAGAGGCTGCACACTGGAGGGAAATTAACTTCATGAGTTAGTTTAGCTAAGTCACTAAACAAATCAAAGACATGGAAAAGCGACAGCAACAATATCAACCCTTTGGGAGGTGGAGGGGGCAGGAGGTGGAATCAGTATCCAGAGTTGCTACAATATATTATTTAACATGTTCAGTTCCAAAAAAAATTTACAAGACATTTAAAGAAGGAGAAAAATGTGACCCATGTATAAGGAAAAAAAAACCAGTCAATAGTAACTGTTTTGAAATGACCCAGATGTTGAACTTAGCAGAGAAAGACTTCAAAGCAGCCATTATAAATATGTTCAAAGAACTAAAGGATAGCATCCTTTAAAAATTAAAGAAAGGCATGAGGGCAAAGTCTTACCCAATAAAGAATATCAATAAAGAGATAGAAATTGTATATATATATATAATATATATATATAGAGAGAGAGAGAGAGAGAGAAAATTTAAAAATTTACTAGATGGGTTCAAAAGTAAATTTTACCTGGCAGAAGACAGAATCAGTAAATTTAAAGATAAATCAATAGAGATTATGCAGTATAAAAACAAAAAAGAATAAAGAAGAATGAACAGAGCATCAGAGAAATGTGGGACACTAATAAACACACCAACATATAAGTAATTGAAGTACAAGGAAAAAAGCAGACAGAAAACGAGAGAAGGCAGGAAAAAAAACCCCAAAACCAAAAACCACTCAAGGAAATAACGGCTGAAAACTTCCCAAATTTGATGAAAAAACAATCTGTCCGGGAAGCTTAACAAATTCCAAGTAGAATTAACACAAATAGACCATACCTAGACACATAATAGTAAATATTTGAAAGTCAAAAATAAAAAGAATGTCTTGAAAGAAATAAAAGACAAATGACTCATCACACACGGAAACCCCAGTAAGACAGCTGACTTTTGGTCACAAACAATGGAGGCCAGAAGGCAATGGCATGACCTAATTAAAATGCAGAAAGATGGAGACCATCCTCCTAAGTGAAGTATCACAAGAACGGGAGAACAAACAGCACACGTACTCACTATTAAATTGGAACTAACCGATCAGCACTCACGTGCACAGATGGAATTAAAACTCAATGGAAATCATGCAGGTGGGAGGGGAGCGGAGGGGATGGGTGAAATCATACCTAATGGATACAATGTACACTATCTGGGTGATGGGCACACTTATAACTTTGACTCAAGCAGTACAAAAGCAATCCATGTAACTGAAACATTTGTTCCCCTGTAATATCCTGAAATAAAAAAAGTAATAAAGAAAAATAAAACTCTGAAAGGAAAAAAACCTTCCCATCAACTGCTGAGTGGATAAAGAAAATGTGGTAGACACATACCATGGAGTACTACTCAGCCATGAAAAGGAATGAAATAATGTCTTCTGCAGCAACTTGGATTTGGAGGCCATTATCCTAAGTGAAGTACTAAGTGACAAAAACCAAATACCACATGTTCTTACTTATAAGTGGGAGCTAAGCAATGGCTATTCATGGTCATACAGAGTGGTATAACGGACACTGGAGACTCAGAAAGGAGGACGCTAAGAGGGGAGAAAGGGATGAAAAATTACCTATTGGGTGCAATGTACACTATTCAGGGGATGGGTACACTAAAAGCCCAGACTTCACCACTATGCAGTATATCCATGTAACAAAACTCCACTTGTACCCCATAAATCCATTGAAATAAGAAAGAAAAAGAAAGAAAACTGTCAATCAAGAATCACCAAAATTATCTTTTGAAATGAAAGGCAAAATAAATACTTTCCTGGATAAACAAAATCTGAAAGAGTTTGTTACTAGTGGACCTGCCTTACAAGAAATGCTGAAGGAAATTTTTTAGGCTGAAAACAAGTGACATCAGACAGTAATTTGAATTCACACAAAAATACAAGGAACCACCAGCGAAGGTGTAAAAGACAACATACAGTGATGTCATTGTGAAGGTGACAGAGTAAGAAGCTCCAAAGATTAGTCCCTCTACTGAAAAAAGACTAAACTATTGAGAAGGCATTAATTGTCAGAATCAACTATTTTAGAAATCTGGAGTCTAATCGGACACTTGCAGTTTCTGGAGGAGAGCTTGATGAAGTAAGAGGCTGGTATGTTTTGGTGAATTTTGGCATTTCATGGAGCAGCTACCATTCCCCATTCCCCAGCACAACTTGTGTCTACAGGGTGGCAGTCCATGTTCCTGGTGTGGCTTGCTCTCACAGGTTGGACAATAAGGACCTTGTGCTTCGAGGATCAGGGTTGAATGTTTTGATCTGCCTGGCAGATCACTGAGAAACCAGCACAGGAGCTGGCCATTGTTTCTGTGCCATTGGACTGAAGAGGCCTTCCAGGCAGCATCTGTCAGGGGGAATTTAAAAGACAAGAACACCCGTTTTTTCTCTTTCTTTATTGGATTGTAACATTCGAGTCTCTGTCAGGTCCACTGGCTGACTGCAGAAAGTGACAGAATGCTACATTATCAATTCATTCAACAGATTTCCCAAGAGGCTGCTGGTGCCAGGCTCTGTGCTAGGCATTGGGATACACAATAAGACACAGACTGTATCACAAGCATGCATTCAGTTTGGTGATAAATACATAAGTAAGTGCTTGGCAATGTGTTATATTTTAAAGTAGAGGGAAGGCCAAGGACTTCAGAGACAGAACAGAGACTTTAGTGACCACACATGACAAAGAATATACTCCTTGCAAAATAGTTTAGGAAAGTCACCAAACAAACAGATGACTACATCCCTCAACAAGCAGCATCAGCAATCCCTAGGGAAGGAGATAATCTGATTCCCAGATTTACCCCATTACAATATTCAAAATGTCTAGTTTTCAACAAAAAATTACAAAGCATACAAGGAATCAGAAATGTGTGGCCCACTCACAGGGAAAAAAAAATTGAGAAAAAAATCTGTGAGGAAGTCCAGACATTGACATACCACACAAAGACATTAAATTAGCTCTTTTAATATGCTCAAAGAGATGAAGAAATCCACAAACAAAGAACTAAAGGATATCAGGAGAGCAATGTCTGAACAAGCTTCAGGGTACATAATCAAGACAGAAAAATCAGTTGTGTTTCTATACACCAGCAACGAACAATCTAAAAAGGAAATTAAGAAAAGAATTCTAGTTATAATAGCATTCAAAAGAATAAAATACTCAGGAATACATTTATCCGTGGAGGTGAAAAAGTTGTATGCAGAAAACTATAAAATGTTGCAAAAAAAAAAAAAATTAAAGAAGACCTAATTAAATGAGAAGACATTCCATGTTCATGGACTGGAAGACTTAATGTACTTAAGGTGCCAATACTCTCCAAAACAACCTACAGTTTCAATGCGTCCCCATCAGAATCCCAATGGTATTTTTGCAGAAATGGAAATAAATACCAATCATCAATATCATATGGAATTGTGAGGGTCCCTAAGTAGACAAAAAAGTATTAAAAAAGTTGTAGGACTCATACTTTCTGATTTTAAAGCTTATGACAGAGCTACAGTAATCAAAGCACTGTGGCACCAGCACAGTGATAGACATATGGGCCAATGGAAAAGAACTGAGGGTTCAGAAATAAACCCAAACATCCATGGCCAACTGATTTTCAACAAGGGTACCATGACCATCTGATGGAGTAAGTATAGTCTCTTCAACAAATGGTGGTGGGACAACTGAATAAGTACATGCAAAAGAATGAAGTGGGACCCTTATGTCATTCCATATTTGAAAATTAGTTAAAAATGGATCAATAACCTAATTATAACAGCTGCC
Organism: Daubentonia madagascariensis; assembly: GCA_023783475.1. NCBI lineage: Eukaryota > Metazoa > Chordata > Mammalia > Primates > Daubentoniidae > Daubentonia > Daubentonia madagascariensis. The sequence continues at coordinate 39,111,049 of JAKFHU010001953.1, read as the reverse complement.
TTTTGGCTATAATGAATACTGCTGTTATAAGCATTTGTGTACAAGTTTCTGTGCAGACAAATATTTTCATTTCTCTTGGATATATACCTAAGAGTAGAATTGCTGGGTCATGTGGTAATTCTATGTTTCACATTTTAAGGAAGCACCTCCTTTCCATAGCAGCTGGACCATTCTACATCTCCACCAGCAATATGCAAGGGTTACCGTTTCTCTACATCCTAGCCAACATTTATTATTTTCTGGGTTTTTTTTTTAAACAGCTGTCCTAAAGGATGTGATGTGGTATGTCATTGTGGTTCTTATTTGCATTTCTTTATAACTAATGATGTTGAACATCTTTTCATGTGCTTTTGATCACGGGTATATCTTCTTTAGAGAAATATCTGTTCAAATCCTTTGCACATTTTTAGATTGGTTGTCTTTTTTTTTGTGAGTTGTAAGAGTTCTTTATGTATTCTGAATACTAAGTCATCTGATTTTCTCCCATTTTGTATGTTATCTTTTCACTTTCATGGTAATGTCCTTGGATGCATGAAAGCGTTTAATTTTTATGAAGCCAAGTTTTAATTTTTTTTGTTTTTTGTTGTTCATAATTTTGGTGTCAAATCTAAGAATATGCTGCCACATGAGGACATGAAGATTTATCCCTATGCTCTAATAGGTTGTTCTTCTGAAGTGGTGAAAAAGTTTTGAAGCTAAAGAAGGCGGAGCTTGCAAAACATTGTGAATGCACTAAATGACACTGAATTCTACACTTTAGCATGTTTAATTAGACATTCTATGAATTTTGCCTCACTAAAAAAATTACTAAAAAGTCAATGTAATTGCATGTTTCTTCCCCTTTCCTCTCTTAACTGATTTCAAAACAAATGTGTGTATATAAAACATTATGTATATAATCATATTGCTGGACTTACAGTGTATAGAAAGGTATTGAAAGCAACAGCACAAAAGAGATGGGTAGAAGCAAAGCAGCTCTGGGTAAGGAAATGATGCCAGATGATAACTCGAATCCACAGGAAGAAATGAAGTGAATCAGAAATGGTAAATAAGATCGATATAATAAACTCTATAAATATGTACTTGCTCCCCTTCTTCTTCCAGGTTCTGTAAAATACATAAGATTATATAAAGTAATAATTATTACAATGCATTGTTGGGTTTGTAACATATAAATGTAATATGTAGAAAAATATTATTACAAAATGGGGAGAGAATAGAGCTATATAATAGGAACAAAGTTTCTATGTTTCACTGGAATTAAGTTAGTGTAAACATGAAGTAGATTTTGATGAGTTAACTTGTATATTGTAAGCCCAAGAGCAACTACTAAGAAAATAATTTTTAAAATATGAAAACGTATTAAGGAAATTAAAATGTTATACTAGAAAATATCCACTAACTATAAAGGAAGGTCGTGAAGGAGGAACAGAGGAACGAAAAAGATCTGAAGTATAGAAAGCCAAAAGCAAAGTGGCAGAGGTAACTCCAACCATATCAACAATACTGTTAAATGTAAATAATTGCACAATCCAGCTGAAAGTCACAGATGATCAGATTAGATCAAAAAACAAGATCCAACTCTACGCCGTCTACAGAAAACACGCTTTAGATTCAAAGATACAAGTAGGTTGAAAGCAAAAGGACGGAAAAAGATACACCAAGCAAACAGCAACCATAAGCGATCTGGAGTGGCTATGTTCATATCAGACAAAATGGACTTTAAAACAAAAACAAGAAAAGGGTGAGACCACCCAAGGAGAAGGCAGTGCTAAAGAAGAGCAGAAGGTTTTAGGTGGAACTCTGGAAATTCTCAAATTTAGAGGTAGGATAGAGAAGGATCTTTGAAAGGAAACCCCTAAGCTACATTTTTCCAGACTATGGTATGAGACACACAGATTAGAATCCTTCAGCGTCAGCCCTAAGAGTTCATGCAATTGAACCACTGTGCTCACTTATTTAACCACTCTTATTTGACTAATGAGGCAATGAAAGACATTAACAGGGACTTCCCAAAGCCAGAGAAATATAGTAACAGAACTGAAACTAGAAACTACTCTTTCTTCACATCTCACACACACACACAGAGCAAAAATACAGATGCATTGTCTTATGTTTCCTTCTTCTCCCATACTCACTAAATCTTTATCACTGTTTTGGGAGCCTCCCAAGGTTAGACTAGTAGGAGTGCAGCCTGCCTGAGACCCTAGTAGAAAGTTCTCAAGATTTCAAATCAATGTAATGAATTTGGTTTGGCCACACATTCACTATGTGCTTGTGGATGACTGGTTAACTTCCCTGAGCCTTAGTTTCCTTATCTGTGTAATGGACAGAACCACATTCTGAGGGAGGTATAATTGTGAAGAATGAATGAGGAGCCCAGTATCCCTTAGAGTTTAGCCTGCATTCCAGGAGCCCATAGATGGGTTTGAAACCCACTCACTCTGGGCAGCCCCTTGAGGGTACCACCAGGCACCATGAAACTTTCAAGAGGCTATGCCTCTGCAGTGTGAACTTACCTCCACAGGTAGGAAGAAGCAATTTGGGAGAGTACAGTGAAAATACTGTGCTGTGTTTCAGATGCTAAAGAAGAGTCACCACAAAATCTCCAGTGTTTCTGACAGCTATTCTAACCATAATACAGGATTTCATTAACATCAACCATAGAACTAATGCACAACCAGTCTTGCCATGAAAATGCCTGTGATTCCATACTACCCAGAATATTAAAGTGCTTGTTGGCATTTAAACATGTCATAATCTAAATGGTCAAAGACATTTAATAAATGCCCCTCTGTGGTTTTTTGTTTAGGTAAACCATCTACGGTCAGATCCTGTCATCCTCAGGAAGTCAATGAGAGTTCAATAGAGAGAAACCCAGTTTATATCCCCCATAATAAGATTCCCCCTTGGTGTTTGCTATGATAAGAATCTGACCTCAGTGTTATTCCAGATTCTACTACAGTAGAATCAAGTTGGTTTGTTAGCAACAACAACAAAAACAACCTGATATATACAGTAAATGTTTTTAGAATAACAAATCAATATCACAATAAACACAAATTGAGACAGTTCTCCTCAGAACATAAGCAATGATATGGGAAGAGATTAGTTTGTGAAACCACAGCACCCCTACTGAGAAGTATATCATAGAGTCAGTCCAGTGCAACTTGCAGATGCAGAATGACTGCAACATGGGCCAATCTTCAGCTTTAGGAGTTTTTATTCATCACTTCCTATTGCTAGACACCATGGGAGATTAAGCTAAACATTTTGTTACCTGTAACCTACAACATGTTGTGCCATGTCACTGGGCTCCAGAGTTAACCAGTAAGTTTCATTTCCTTTTCCAATGCTGGGCAATTGGAAGCAGCTACTATATTCAGAAGGATTCCAATGCCCAGTGGAAGACAAATTTGGGCACTGCTAGGTCCTTTTTTTACTGTTGCTGGTGGAAGAAAGAAAATTAAAGATGGAGTAGAAGTTTCTGCTTTTGTGCTAAAAAGATAGAACCTTAAGATATGGACAAGCCTAAAATAGCTAGGTGCTAAATAGAGTGATCTTCACTTATGATTTGACAAATACTCTCTATATGACTCTATTTATAAAGTGAAGTAAATTGGAGTTCTAATGTACTTTCTTGGAAGAAATTGTCTCCTGTTAGTTGAGGATGCCTGATGGGGGAGTAAGGAGCATCATCACTACTTAGAAGAAATTGGGGGGGAGAAGGAAGAATAGAAAGAAAAAGTAATCATAATAAATTTCGTTGCTATTATTCATAACATTGCTATTTTGGGTGGTTTTGTTTTTTGATGGTGCTAGTCAGCTCTTCAATTAAGCTTGACAGGTACTATTTAGAAAGAGAAAATAAATTTACTGACATTTATAAGCAAAATTTTTTCTCACCAAGAGCATCTATTCTTGCCTGTGGTTTTTTCTTGTAAGTTGATATTTGCAGCTTATGAATATTACATTAAAATATAATATCCATTCTTTTTTCTGAATGATAGGAATCAGCTTAGCACAATGCATTTCTTTTTGGTATAAATAAAGGGAAACAGAGTTGAATTTACGAAAATCAATCTAAAAAATGCAATTTATTTTGATTAGAGCCTAATCTTTTCTTGAGTTATCCTTATTACACTGTAAGTCCTTTATCCCTTAAATCTCTATTCATTAATTCATTGAGCCAAAACTCATTATGTTGAGTCCTGCCTCATTATAAAAAATTGCCAGGACTAGCTTTCCATGCTGGAGTTTTACACTGACAATACCTTCTAGAGCTATAACATTTTCTTCAACTGCTCATGTTAACCAGCCAGCATCATATCATTATTGACAAGTCCCAAAGCAGAGCAAATGTGTCCATTCAACAAAAATATTACTGCATATTGTTTTGAAGAATAGCCTTAACAGCAGGAGTGTATCATCTTCCCAAATGCTTTTTTCCTATCATTAACTGGTTATTCTTTCCAATAACCTTATGACAGAGAACATTGTAAACATGCCTACTTAGGAAGAAGAAACAGGAAAAAAATTCTACAGAAAGGGCTGTGTCAGAGGTTACACATTGCCAATGTCACATTCTGATGGGAGCAACTGCCTTTCAATGATTTGTTTCTTTCGATGGTTAGTAACACCCCAGGACGGCTGATCAGATCAATAACGGTCCATAAACTGCTAAGGAATCTGAGGCTGGGTTGACAGTTGGGGAAAAACCATCCTTTCCTTCTCATTTCAGTCAAACCAATCAACCACAGGCCTCCTACAAGGTGACAAAATTGGCAGAACTGTGGTGTGTCATATTCTAATTGTCCTTCCAGGGAGAAAAATCATCCTTGGAATCTCAGAATCACAGACTCTTATAGTTTCAAAGAACATAATCCAGAAGTTCTTAACCTTATCTTGGATCATGACTCTTCTGAAAATCCAACACAAGCTAAGTATGGCATCTCTCTCCCAAAAAATACACATAAAAATCTTCCTGCAATTAAAGCCTATTCATGAAACTCACCTTTGCCTTTTCAATGTGAGGAAATACAGATCCAAGAAGGTAAAGTTACACACCCAGTTCACATAACTTCCAACCAGGCCTCTTCAAATTATCTATTGCTGCCTCTTGAGAGGTCTGAGGCAACCTCAGGTCTTCCTCATCTGTTCTAGGAAACAGTACTGTGGTTCTATGTAGTTCAGCATCATTCATGCATTTAATGATACATGTTGAGTCCTTCTATGTGCCAGGCACTGTGCCAGTTCATCCTTAATTTCCACAGCACTGGGCCCACAAACAAAAGAAGAATCAAAATGGCAGTCTTACCTGTTGATTTTACCTGTTGGCAAAGTCCCAGACAGTATTGGTTTTTGCTCCTTTTTGTCAGATGAACAGACTTCTGAAACACTTGTAACTTGACTCAGAGCCCTTAATGTTCCTCTAGTGCTTTTAGGATCAAACCCAATTCCTTGCCTGGTGTTGAAGGCCCATTCATACATATAAAACCTCATGTCTGGTCTCAACTTTCCAGACTCTTGTACTCAAAACCACTTTGCTCAACATAAACCATTCTACTCTGCACCAAATCATTAAAAAAAAAAAAAAAATCAGTACTATTTCCATTCAAGTGATTCCCGCCCAGAAATTATTGTAGTTCTAGCCATCCTTCAAAGCCTAAGTCTTATCACCTTTTCTCTCTGAATTGTATCCTGATTACCTAACTTAAGCGCCCCCACCCGCCTTTTTCCTCCTAATTTCTACAGATCCTATGGAGGGCTATGTCCACTTGGCGGCTAATGGCTGATGGTCCTGTTTTATCTCTTCATGCATATAAGACTTAGCACCACTAAACACGTCTATGGTTTGTTATATACCCTCCTCCCTTGATGGATTAGTTCAAATGAAGACTAGTAAAAATGGCCTCTCTTCAAAGGAGTCCCAAATTATTTCTATTTTTAGTGATTGACTATTAACAGAAAACCCAGTCTGTCCACATGTTGAAATCCTGGAGTCTGCCTTGAATGTGGATCCCTTGGCCAAGAATACTCCTCTCATTTTTTATTTTCTTCCAGAGTCCAGAAAACCTTGGAAGGCTGCCTTATGGGGTGATGGAATGAAAAACCAGACCAAACCAACCAGACATGGGCTCCTTCTATAAATGAACGTTCCATAAGCCCAACACAGAGCATCTTCCATTTCACCGCTCAGCCCCCAAATGCCTCCTGGTTATTATTAAGTACTACAAAGTTTTCCAAACACCCTTTTGAAATGACTGCCCCAAATACAAAATGATGTCCAATCCGATGTAAATCATCCCACAGCAGGGAGGGAGAGGCATGGAAAGTGCTCATCAGCACTTGGACTAATGGGAAAGTCCAGTCCCTCGACGAAGATTTTCATTTTCTCATTTGTCATTCTAGCCACTGAATTCTCAAGTGGCCAATTTGCTCCCTATTGGTAATCGGCTAGTTATGTTTACTCTCATTGCTCGCTCTGGGACTGTCAGACTGTTTGGAGCAATTCATCACCCATGTGGGCCTAACCCTTCTTTGGCGGGAAGTGGGGCAGGGAAGCTATTATCCTGGAGAAGACAAAGTAGACGACTATTTCACCATTTATATTTGGTTTTTAAACACTGATTTCCCCAAAGAGGTAAGTAAAATAGTGACACAAGGGGATGAGAGGGAAACAGTGAAAGCTGCAAGGGTAAGCGCATTGTGCAATGGAAATTATCTCCGCCTGTGAAGTCTGTTACTCTGAAGCGACTTGTACTTAGATTGTCTTTACAACCCCCAAAGGAGCATCATCTTACTTTCATTACTTAAGTTTGCAGGAAGCTGCGTCTATGAAAATTATAAACGCAGAAAGGAGAGTTTTAAATATGTATAATGCATTGGTGGTTATTCTAAGCAACTTCACCCCAAGTAGGAGAAGGTAGCCTTTGAAGGTGGTTTTGTCTGAGACAGGAAAGTTAGAACATTCTTCCATTTGTTCCTGCCAAGTCTTCTCGATTACAGCATCTCACTTTGGTTTGCCTTTTGTCCTCTCTTCCTGCCTCCAGCAGTTACTGTCTCTCTCTGTCTCCAATGAAATCATTTCCAAACGTGTTTGCAGGGATTCCATTTTTCTGAGTTCACCTCGGGTGCCATGGAAAGGTTGACCCTGCCACTCATTGCAAATGAGTCTCTGGTGTCGGTACATTTTCTAATTAGGGGGTGTCTAAGTGGATCTCTCAGATTTCTCTCGGTCCTTCTGAAGAACCTAATTTCAATCCCTCAAGGCTGACTGTGCTCACCCGGAGCCAAAGGTTCACATTTCCGAAGTCCACATTCAGCCTTAAGAAAGATGTTAGTGTGACACAAATTGGCACTTTCTTGGCACGTTCTTTGCTCGTAGCAAACTCTTTATTCCTTGGAAGGAAGCTGAGAGCTGAATTGCCCTTCTAGCTATTTCCTCAGAGACTCTCTGCGTTTGGGCAGCAACATGATCTGAATCTTGAAATGTTTATCTTCCTCCACCGTTTTTCATGTCTTGAACCCTTTCTTGTGTTCTTTATATTTCATATAAACATCCACATATGTAACTTCACTTTTAGGTGTGTCTAGCTATAAGAAGAATCGAAAGAGACAGAGACAGCACGTTTACACATCCCGTATCGAGTGTTCTTGCTTTTCATCTGCTAATTCCCTCCACACACGGCTGTTTTCACAACCGGTGATATCACCCAACAGCTGTCTTGGACTGGAAACTGAAGTGCTTGTAGAATTTCAGTCTTTTGTCTTACCTACTTAAATCTCTTTTCCAAAATCCCAAAACAATAAAAGAGTAGTTGCCTTGCTTCAGTGAGAAATTATTCCTGTAACTTTAAATAAATTGTTTTACAACTTATTCTCCTCATGTTTTGTTGTAATTGTCTCTAATTCTAAATTTGCTTTCAAGAATTATTAACTGTGATTATACAGACATGAGCTTTTATATTTGGTATTTGGTAAAACAGGAAAAAAATGGGTGGAAAGAAGTAATGTTTTACCTGCCCAGGGCCCTCGGGTTGACCTGAATCAGAACTTTAATATCTCATGTGGTGCATATTTGTGGATCAGCTGAACCCAATGAGCAGAGATCTCTGTGCCTCATTCTACATATTTAATCTGGCTGCTTACCGATGTCCTTGGTCCCACTGTTATGAAAATAGCAGGTTCTTCCATAGTCATCAAAAACTGCTTCATCATTAAAATCTTGATTTCTGAGATTCTTACTTTTCTACCTGTCCTTCCATTCTCTTATCTTGAGTTTCCATCCTCATCACAATATTTCTCCCTGGGTCCTTTCCTCTACTTTAGGCATTGTGTTATTCCCAAAGAGGCATGCTTGTGGAAGAGTGAGAAAATCTCAAGTGAACAGTGCTCCTAAAATCCACAGACTGCCACCCGTTCACGATGGGTACATGCAGATATTGCTTACAGTTCCACAAATTTTCACAGACTAAACCTATTTAAACAGCACTCAGATCAAGAATTTCTAAACTTTTATAGCCACTTGACAGAATAACGTCTGTTGAAACTCATAATCAAAAATCGGGGCCTGTGTTTTGTTTGTCTCCTTATTCCATTTGTAATCATTTTGATCAAATTTTTAAAAACATATTGGCCCAGGAAAGGTTAAAAATAAATAATCAAAATGAAACAAAATTGGTCCTCCACCTCCAATCATTTGAGAAGAATTGATCTAGATCAGCTCCCAACTTTTTTGGCACCAGGGACCAGTTTCATGGAAAACAATTTTCCACAGCCCGGGGGTTGGGGACTGCAGATCTAGACCCCTATCAGATTTTGCGCTTGACTATTTTCAGCTGCTAACTTGAGCATTCCTGTGAGAACCAACCTTCCACATAAGACCCAGCTCTCAAAACAATCGGGATAACACCCCTACAATGAACTTACTCACTGGAGGCTGCCTCACTCTCCCGAGAGCCTGCTGCTTTGGGCTTAAATAGAGTTAACACAATGGGTCTGTTCAGGGCCTTGAATTACCTTCCTTGGGGTCCCTGCTTTGCAAATATCTGTGAGGCTTGGATATAACTAGGAAAAGGTTCCCTGGCTGAAGGCCAACATTGCCTGTGATCATTACATCAGGATCTACACTATAGAAATTACCTTCCTGGTTCTTATATAGAAGCTAACACACAGGACTGGGCGTTTCCTCCTCGCGTGCCAAGATTGTCTGCAGAAGTCACACTTTCCTGTTGTGAATGGGTACAAGCTGTGATATTGCCATTCAAGGGCTTCCAGTAGCCCATAAGAGGAAAATTATGAACCAACTCCCCTCGGAGAGGAAGTGCCTATTCAAACAGCAGTTGTCGGTCTTGAGCATGGTAACTGCCTCCTTCCTACCAGGAATAGCTCTGCCTCCTAAATTGCTGACTATGGCCTCACAGGGTTTTGAGTTGGCACAACAGGAGGATATTCGGCAGAAGCAGCATTTAGCGTATTCCCACTTATCCCACAGGAACTTTGAGAAAAGAATTAGTTACGTGCATTTTCCTGGAAGACAGAATTTCCTTTGTTCATTGATTGTGTCTTTAATTTATAACAAATGTCTTGAAAATGGGACACATGTGACATTGGAAGCCTTCTACAAATTCTAATAGCAAATGACCCAAGGCTCATTCTCTATTTTTTTTTTCCATTGTTTCAGAAATGGATTGTTGGGATGGAAGAGGTAATACACAGAGCCATAAAGCTAGAAGGGCCCTTACCGGTCAACTAGCAAATCCCTGTCCCATTTTATAGATAGTAAAACTGAAGCCCAGAGAAGGTAGGTGACTTGCCAAGTATGAGTTTCAAAACATAGAAATAGCATTTCAGGGCTGTATGCATATGTATGTATATGTTTTGTTTTGTTTTTGGTAAACTTTTGATGGAAGCAGAATATATCTACAAAAAAGTCACAAGTCATAATTGTAAAGCTCAACAAATTTTCATAAACTAAACACATCTGTGCAATCAGCACCCAGATGGAGAAGCTGAACAACTCTAGCACTCCCAGAAGCCTCCATAATGCACCCTAGCTACTACTACCTCCCAAGGATAACCACTATCCCACTTTCTAGGATCATGTGTTATTTTTGCCTATTATTGAGCTTCATAAAAATGGAATTATAGAGTATGTTACTCTTGTGCCAGGCTTCCTTCACTGAACACTCTGTTGATAAGATTCATCCAACATATAGTTTTAATGCATTGATTTTCATTGCTGCATGGTACTTTTTTGTGTGAGTATAGTACATTATCTTTTCAACTGTTGGTGGATGCTTAGGTAGTTTTCAGTTTGAAGCTCTTATGAATAGGGCTGCTAAGGTCATTCCTATACATGTCTTGTTGTAATAATGTATAAGTGGAATTGGTGTTACTAATTTTGTCTCTAATGATGCTCCCAAAAAATGTTAATAGAAGGAGTGGACACAATGGTGTGCAAGTCTTTGAGCTACGTGAGACTGTTACCACACCCCTGTCTGTGCCAACCATCCAAAGGGGGCCATTTGGAATCACCCTAGCCACACGTCAGTCACCAACACAACATTTATGGTTGGGACTATTTTCAAGTACTCTCAAAATCCAAGATAAATAGTCACTTGACATTTTGTTGATCTAACAATGTGAGTGGTTTTCTATTAGCTTTTATTTTTACTTATTTTTAATTATAAGTAATATAGAAATACATTCTTGTTCTGTGCACATGCCTAACAATAACAATAATGCTAGAATGTTGGTGTCTGATCCCAGGGATTTTTGTCTGTTTTCTTCATCAAAAAGCAGCATCAGTACCTGGCACAGAAGGTGCTAAACAATGTTTATTGAATGAATGAATGACGGATGGCTCTCTTGGCCACTGGTCCCTACCCCTCTAGCACTTCCCCAGCAGTAGTCTCATCTCTGAGTCTGTGTGTACCTTTCCACTCATTTTTTTAAAGTCATCAGTGTGTATGTGTCATTACGTAATTGTATGATGCCAGGTCCTGTGGGTTTTTGAAATTAACAGTATGCCTTAAGCATTTTTTTATTGTCAATACATAGAGATTTACCTTTTTATGAGCTGTATAATATTCCATGGTATGGATGTATTATAATACATTTCTGCTATCTCCAATTTTTTGGTACCATAAGTGCTGCTGCAAGGAACATTCTTGTGAATGTAAGTGTTTCCTAGTGGTAGATACCAAGCACTAGAATTTCTGGCTCATGGGTGGTGTACATTTTTAATATTTCCAAATTGCCTTGCAAAATGACCATTCCAATACCCACTTTCATCAGCAGTAGTTTATGAAAGTACCTGCTTCACTTCACATTTGCTATGGTTGATATTATCAAACTTAGAAAATTTTGCCAAAATATGTGGAAAATGTTATTTAATTTTCATTTCCTTTCATACTACTGTTTTTTTGACATCTCGTCATATATTTGTTGACAAGACTTGAGTTTGATACAACATGTTACAAAGATTGATTACATAGGAGTGGATGAGGCCTGCCGATCTCCTATCAGGCCATTTTTTTATGGCCATATTGTTCTTTATCCTGATATTCGCAGCAGTAGGAGTCCTAGACAATCCCTAGATGTATCTCCACCCAAATGCTAACAGCGTATCGAAGTGATTTAAACATTTCTTCAAAACCCAGAGGACAGACAGGAGGGCATCTTGACCCATCCAGTATATGGGTGCAAAGAAAAAGCATGTGGAGACTGAATTTTCCAGTTATTTATCCTAGTGCTTTCTCTTTGTCAAGCAACTAGAAGGAAAAAAACCAAGTTATATTGTGTGGCTCAACTATCTTTGCCACCATAATGGAATCTGAGTTCTGAAAAGTGCTGTGTTGAGCATGGAACTCCAACTAAACCTGCAACAAGCATCTTGATTATATTCCTGCATGTTGGATTTATTACCCAACCAACAAATAAGGGCAGGGGTTCTGAAGGCAAACTGCCCAACTTTCAATCCTGGTCTTTGCTGGCTTGCAGGCTTGGGCACATTTGCATGAAGTTTGGGAACTTCTGTTCCTTTGTTTCATTTTCTATCAAACAGAGCAAATAATAATATCCACTTCATGGAACCGTTGAGAAGATTAGTTGATCAATAAGTGAAAGGTGCACAGCACAGAGTCTGGCACATACTAAATATTCAATAAAGATGTTATTATTAGTAGGGTTAATTTGATTGGATCCTTGATCAAGGTTTGAATTGGACCTTAGAACAAGTTCAAGTTCTTTTCTTTCTTATACCTGGGGAGGAAGATCACTCTAGCATGCCCTTCACAGCTCATTTATGGATTTATCCTTAGTTTGGGTAGAAGAAGCCACATTGGTCTTGGATGTTGATTTTATGTTCAGCTTAATGCAGGTTTTTAGTCTAGGACATGCAAATGAGAAATATTTAACAAATGGACCTGCCAGGCCACAAAATTCCACATGAATTTTTACCCAAAGTATAAATTGACACAAGTTTGCTCAGGCCTTGGCTTTGTGAGCCCTTGGCTGATATTTCTGCTTGAAACCTAACATCTTGCCAGAAAGTTTCTTCAGTTTGAATAAAATGAAAAGGTGGACTTAATTCTAATAACAGACAGACCCAGCAGGGCCAGAAGTTGATTCAGATTTTTATTGTCCCGCAAGAACCTCACTTCCTAGGCCCAAACTCAGAACCTCTCCACATCTGCTTCAAGTTCAGGATATTTAACCAGAGGCTCACAGGAGGGGAACCGGAGTGGGATGATGTCAAACACCAGCTCCTTTTTTTCTCAGCTTCCGCAAAGTTCCTTTTCTTTGAAGTCCAACCACTCTTGGATTTGGTGATGGGGCAGATTCCATGCCAAGGCTTCTGCTGGGTACCTTTTGGGACTCTCTGGGAAAATACTGTCATGACCACTCACTCCAGAAATGCCTGTCCCTGTGGAACTCCTTTCACGTGAAAATCCTAATGAGGTTAAGATGCATCATCGATTAAAATCTTCTTTTAAAATGTGAGTGTTTCTGAGAAGGATGGCGTGTTAAAGATTGTTATTCCATCAGTACTTCGTTTATTCATTCATGCAGTTATTTTCCATATATTTTGAGGGCTTACCCAATGCCTGACACCATGCTATAGACCCAGGGCACAATGGTTAGCAAGGCAGACACAGTTCCTGCCCTATGGAGCTCCGTCTAATGCAGAGACAGACACTGGGCAGGGAAATACATCAAAGCGTGATGAATGTAAAGGACTCACCAGGAAGGGCCCTGAAGGTCTGGGGGTTTGGCCTTGATCCTGAGCACCCCAGGTCATCTCTTCCTCTGTGTGAGTCTACACTGTCATGGGATGCTGTCATAACGTACTCTTCCTAATGAGGATTTTACCTGCTGTGGGACATGGGGACATGCAGCCAGCTCAGGGCTCCAGGGTGATTTACTCAGGTCTCATTACAAGGTCCCTCTTGGGGTCCTTGCCACAGGATCACATTGCAGGTGAAATCACCTTATAATGAAGCTTTTCTGCACATTTTGCCTTGGAGTAAACTTAAATCCAAGATGAGACAGAGAGAAAGGAAGAGATAGAGGAGAGAGAACAATAGACACCCTGAGTAAACAGAGACACAGGAACAAGAGAGAGGCAAAGAGGCGGAGTGTGACCATACTGCCCTTACAAGTGAATCTAGTACCAAACAGCCTTTCCTTGTCAGGGAGAAAACACGGGATTGTGACTCAGGACACCTGAGCATGAATCCCACTGTCATCACTCACCAGCTCTGACCTTGGACAAGTTACTGTGCCTCTGTTTCTTCATCTGCAAAATAGGGATTTAATCACATCTCATTAACTGAGTTGTTTTGACTCTTGAATGAGATTAAATTAATGCATGACCAGTACTTTCAAAAGATAAAATGCTTTAACAAATACTAGTGGTCACTGATGTATCTAAATATTCAACGTACATATGAACAGTGGGTGCAAAGGAACAGAATCTGTGCCTTTGGGGACGGCGTGGGGTCAAAGGGTGGACTGAAGCTGTGAAACACTGGGCTTCCCAGAAAGAGAGGATTCTGCCACCCTCTTCCTCCTCCATCTCTTCTTCGTTATCTCCAAGGGGTATTTCTGTGGTGCTTCTAACTTTTCAAAGCACTCACATATCAATCGTTTCATACTCATACCTAAATGTCTTGGTCGGTTTGTTACTGAGTGACCAAGTTCACTCAAGCGACCACCTCTTTTACTGACAAACTTCTAAATGGATGTCATTTGACATGAGTTCATTGCTCTTCTCTTGTGGCTGGAGGGAGACGGAATATGAGTGTAGGCTGGGTGGAGGCGCTTTTAGCGAGTAAAGTCCCCTCAGACCATGTGGCTCCTAATGTCCATGGGGAGAAGGAACTGCAGCGTGAGGGAATGAGGCCAGACCTGGGGGAGACCACCGATGAAATCCACATTTGCCAAGTCAAGAATCAGACTCCATCAAGTTCATGAACCGTTCTTCAAAGCACTGTAGGAAGATGCTTCGCCTCTGGCCTCCAGTGTCTGGGGTACTGCTATTCCTCAGTGAAAGGGCAGCCCTCTTGGCAGGGGGAATGAGCTTCCAGAAACCATGCATTTTTCTGACATTGTAAATGGTTCTTAGGAACTGCTTCTCCTCCTCTGTCTGCCCTCACTATTAAAGGAAAAATTGTCAGAAAGTGTTAAAAAATATACAATAATGAGGACGTACAAGGGAGATGCAACATGGGAAGAGGTGAACAGGTCAGCCAGGCTGCCTGCAGGTGTGAGCCCCAGACTCAGAGCATCCTTGTCTCACAGTGTGATGCAGGGTGACTTCCTCAAGTCAGGGATGGTTCATGCTGTGCGTCCCCACTCAACAGTCTTCAGCTTCCTCATACTTTTTGTCAGCCCAAGAAAGAAGGGAAGCATCGTAGTAGTCAAAAGAGCAGGGGCTGTGGAGTTGAAAGAACTGAGTTTAAATCCCAGCTCATCACTTATTCACTGAATGACCTTGGACAATCTTTTTTAATCGTTGATGAGTCTCAATTTCCTCATCTGAGAAGTGAGGATGATACCCTTATAGGGCCAGTGTGAGGGTTCAATGAGAAATTGTGGAGACAGTGCTTAGCACAGCCTCTGACACATAGTAGGTGCTTAATCGGTAGGAGTCTTATTCACTTGTTCAGCCATCTATTCATTTTAGGGACAGAGCATAACACAGTGTAAAGACCTCTTACAAGTCTTTCCTTCTTTCCACAAAGGCGACTTTATCACTGGGGCCTGTTCGGATCACCCTGTTTAAATTGCAATCTTGCATCAGAGACCCCACACCCACATCCCACCCACCCCCTCCCCATCTT
Organism: Daubentonia madagascariensis; assembly: GCA_023783475.1. Lineage (NCBI taxonomy): Eukaryota > Metazoa > Chordata > Mammalia > Primates > Daubentoniidae > Daubentonia > Daubentonia madagascariensis. Next base: position 39,095,699 of record JAKFHU010001953.1, on the reverse strand, counting down.
CTTTGTGCTGCCCTCTTTTTTCCCCATAGTACTATCAATTTCTAACAGATCACATAGTTTACTTAGTGTTTAGATTTGGCCTGTCTCCTCCTGACTGTAACCTAAGTCCCCCCAAGGACATGGACCTTTGTCTGGAAATAGATCCCTTGCAACTAGAAAAAAAACATGGCCCGTAGGAGGCGCTCAGTAAATATTTGTTGAATGAACTAAGGAAGGCTCTGAAATTATCAGTTAGACCCGGTTCCAATGCTGGTCTTACCTCGTACTGGTGTTTGTAACATTCAGTAAATTACTCTCAGCCTCATACAATGATGATATCAACCCCTCCAGAGTGCAGAGAACTAAATGAGATAATGTCTGTAAAGCACTAGGAATAGCATCTGGGGCATAATAACTGCTAACTAAATGACAGCTGTTAAAATGAAAACTTTACTATTTCTTGATTTCCATGCTAGCGTAGACAAAGAGATGAGGGCTCAGCCAGAGTCATTTCCAGAAACACCCACCTCTAGCCTAATTCTGAACTCCCTTCCCCAAGGTGTGCTTAAGCAGCCAGTAATGTGAATTCCACCTCCTCTCTGTGCCCCTCCAGACAGCATGATGGCCAATGGGGAAACCCAGAAGTCATCACAGGTGTCTGGTCCCATCATGTGCATGGTTTGACTGGCGCTGGGATCCAGACAGTTTTGTTGCCCACAGACCTGTCATCAGCAAATGGTAGAGCTCCTATGGGTCTGTCTCATAGTGGTAGCCAAAACTATGGTCATTGCCCTCAAGGAGTTTATGACCCAAAATTTTCTCAAGAGTAGACCAGAGATGTCCATGCCAACAGCCATCATAGTCTACAAGTGTGCGTGTGTGTGTGTGCACGTGCACATGCATGCACACATAGACTGCATCGGTGGAGGCTGAATGTATGCCAGAGCCGTCTCATTCTGGCAGGCAAATGCAGGCTGCCATTTCTTCCTCCACCCTCCCCCCAGTATGAAAACTGTAAGGCAGAAAAATGTAATGGATTAAAAACGAGGCCTGCAGACTAAGTTCAAGTGTCAGCTCTGCTGTGTATCTTCGGGCAAGACACCTGGCCTCTCTAAAGATAATTATAACCAACATTTGTTGCATGTTTACTCTGTGCCTGGTGCGTTATATATATTAGTCATTTCTTCAGCCATTTGTGTGTTCAACCAACGTTTATTGAGTGCCAGCCTCACACCAGGCACTGTGGCTACCGCAGTGAACAGGATAGCCCAACTTCCTAGCTCACTGAACTTTAATTCTAATGGTGGAGACAGTGAGTAATCCATTGCACATCTATTTAATCATAATTAGTTATTTATTAATTCATTCAAAAACCACGTATAAGCTTCATACTATTTGATCAATGAATTGTGATCAGTGTCACAAAGCAGAAGTACAGTGTTCCCTGAGAGCGTATCCTGGGAGGGGGGGTGACTGGCCTCATCTGAAAGCTTAGCCAAGACTTCCAAGGAGAAATGACATTTGAATTATGACACTGAAGGATGAGTGAGGGTTAGCTGTGTAGATCCATTCTACACATGAAAAAACTGAAGGTCAGAGAGCTCACATAACTTGTTTAAAAAAACCACAGTTAGTATTTGATGGACCCCAGTTTTGGACCCCAATTTTTCCAACTTCAAATCTGTTCTTTCCATCAGGCTAGTGTTCTTAAACTGGGGTACACTTCAAAATTGTCACAAAGGGCTTTTGCAAAATCAGTGTGCTGGGGTTCCTTCAAGGGATTCTGATTCAGTAGGTTCGGGTGGAACAAGGGAAGTGAAGGTGTATTTAAACGAGCTCCCCAAGGGATTTGGATGCACACTCTAATGCCACTGTCTAGGTCTTTCTGCTGCTCTACCACAGAACTTAGTGACATCATGACACCGTGGAAGAAAATGTGACTGGGAGTTAAGGCTCTGCTGTGTCACTAATTCCCTGTGATCCAAGGGAAGTCTCAGACTCTCTGGTCCTCAGTCTCTCCATGATGATATGACTACATCAGCACTTCTCAGCTCTGACTACACGTTAAAGTCACCTGGAAAGCTTTAAAAAAATGTTCCTGTGCCCCACCTCCAAACAACTGCTCCAGAATCTCTGGGGAAAGGATCCAAGCATAGGTATTTACTAGAAGGTTCCTATTGATTTAGCACTAGATGATTTCAAAGGTCCCTTCTGACTTGGAAATCCTCTGTGTCTATGAAATCCTTTGTCCCCTCCTGCCTGGAGACATCACAGAAGAATTGAGGATGAAGGACATTACGGAAAGCTCGGTTTAGGAGGAGGGGCCTGGGGAACGAGGCATTGCCAAGACCTGCTGCTCTACTCTGGCAGTGTCTTTGTGAAAATAGTAACTCTTTTTTTTCCCTGACTGATTTATGTGACAGTTGGAAAGCAGCCCCCAGAACAGCCTGTTCCTCCCCCCAGCACTATTAACATAAATATGCGCACGGGGCCTGCAGCTCCTGCTTCTCTCTGTGTACAGGAGGCTTAAGGGGCCTTGAAAGCTGCAGGCCCAAGAGAAACCAGAGGAGAGGAAGTGTTGTTAGAGGCAGAAGAATGAAAAGGGGAAAAGGACAGGACGTTGCTAAGAGACAATGTCAAGCTGGGCCATGGGATTAACAGCCAGTATCAAAGCAAGTACTTAATGGTATGTTCTTCCAGTAGGGCCTTTTCCAAGCATGAGCAGAGGGTGAGATTATCAAAGTAATTCCATTCCAAATCGGGCAGAAAAAGCCCCTCTCCTTCTTGGTAGGAACAAAATATTAAGTGAAAATTAAGTGATTTTTTTTAAAAAAATTGGATCTTCTAGCTTGGGGTAAAGTAAACTGGATTCTTTGCTGTGGAAATTCTCAGAGTCTTTAATATGCCAATAAGCATTGAGAATCACTGACAGGTAGACATAGCTTGCACACATGCTGAAATTATTTGCAACCTTTTTATTTAGAGGGGTCAAGTATTTTCCAAGACATATTTGGGAAACCCTGCTATGAAAGTAAAAAGAACTGCTATCTAATATTGCTGTGCTAATTGCACAGTAATTATTGCACATGAATTATTTCATTTAATCTCACCAACAACCACTCCGTGAGTTTCAGGTACTTTTGTTTCCTTCTTTGCACAGGTGAAGAAACTAAGGCATAGGCGTGAGTAACTTGCCCAAGATGACACTTCCAGTAGGGAATGGAAGGGACTTGGGCTCTGAAGTTAATATGACCTGGACTTGGTCCTGCCATTTGCTGAATGGACATGTTTGGGCAAGTTAATTGGAATCTCTGAGCCTTGATTTCCTTATGTGCAAAATGGAGAGAATAATAAAATGTACCTTGTAGAGTTGCTGAGATTGGAGATAATATATATAAAACATATCATAAGTGCCCCATAAGTGGCTACAGATATCATCATCATCTTATATTTAATGTTTGAAAAGGGAGTTTATACTGGTGTCCAGAAAAGAATATGTGTTTCGGTTAAATCACACACAATACGCAGTAGGATTAGACGTGTGTCAGGGTGGGTAAATGATAAACCTCTCTAAAGAAGTGGAAATGCTCTTGCTATTTTTCAGACCGAACTTGCTTGTTCTCAGTCACCAGCTGGCAGCCAAGCATCCTCCTTTCAAGTTGATGAAGGGGGAGGTGGCAAGCTTGGCCTCATGGGTGGGCTTCTGCTTGGGAGCAGGGGCTTGGGGAAGAATTGGTGGCTCCCATCTGGCTGGCCCTCGGAATCCTTGAGAAGTTTGTTAAAACAGATTCCTAAGCTCTGGCCCTGGCGATTCTGTGTCCACTGGTGTGTGATGGCTCCCAGGAATATGGATCCTGTGAGAACTTCCAGCTGATTCTGATTATTGGCCTGCTTCTAAAACCACTGGACTTGGGAAGCCTTCCTGCTCACTTACCCCACAAGGACTCAGAGGAGCCCACTGTAATTATTTTTGGAGTCCAGAGAGTCTGTGGCTTTTCCTTGCTCAAGTACCCAACATCTTGGCATTTCAGGGACAAATTTTCTGTGTGCTTTGTGGTCAGTACAGTGGCCTGGGTAGGTGAGATTAAGAACTGTGCGAGAGGTGGTTTGTGTGATGATAATAGCATAGACTTTGGCACCCACTGCTCAGCTGGGACAGGGGAAAGCATAAGGAATATATAGAGTGTGCACCCTCCCCAGAAAGCCATGATGTTCTGAACATTTACTGTCTGTGCCATCACCTTCATGAAACAAGTGAAAAGCCAGACTGGAGAAATCATGTCCTGAATTACATTTTACCAATTGTTTTCAAGACAAGAAGATATGAAAACATTTCCATATTCTTGTATATTGACATATTTTTATTTTCTTGAATAAAATATAAGTGAGTAGCACATTAATGGCTAGCTTTAAATTAATCTTGATTTCTCTATCAAATAGACCTAAAAAATCACTGAAAGATATTTCATATTTTTGCTTAAAAAAGTGATGATTTCAAACCTCACTAAATATTTACACCAGCCTTGTTTCTTAGGACGAAAAAAAGGCTAACTTTGGCCACTGTTGTCAGCTTATAGTTTTAACATACTCCCTGAAATATTCCATACTTAGAAATTAAATTCTTTGTTAAAATATGACTGTAATAAAGTATTTACTGAAAAAAATAAATCCTACGCCTGCCTGTCGCTAGCTGTGTAATTAGAGGCAATATTCTTAAACTCCCTGAACCTCAGTTTCTTCATCTCTAGTTCAAGGATAATGATAGTAACCAATCTTAATGGGTTTCTAGCGCTGTGCTTGATGTGCCATAGGTATTAAAGAAGCACTAGCTAATGTTATTTGCAAGACTGATGGGTGTTCTTTGCACTTGGATCTCTTAAGTCATTCATTCATTTGAAAACACATGTCAGGAACCCTCAATATGAAAGAAAGCATTTGATATAAATGCTTCTTCATGCATTTTGCCACCCTTGAAAACACAATGCCCTGGGGTAGGGTGTTACCTCTTTCTGCTCTGAAGGAGGGCATCCTGTTATGAGGTAGGGTCCCAGAGGCAGGTGTTGGGAAGCAAATCCTGGACCCATCAAGTCCCATAGACCCTGTGCCTATGGGACTTGTGCCACCATCTACTTTAAGATACAGTCTTTCACCCACGGTTATTGACTGCCACCATGCATCATGCTAGCCACTTAAGGATAGAGTGACAAACTAATAGGCATAATCTCTGCCCTCATGGAGGCTCTAGATGAGAGAAGGGACTTCCCCTTTTCTTGAGTTGCAGAGGCTTGAAGTGAAGGAGTATGTTTGGCAGAGGCTGGAGAGGGCAGAGAATATGGCATGCTTGAAGAACTAAAAGAAAGTAAGTATTGCTGAAATACAACAGGAGAGAGGAGATGTGGAGAGAAAAGATTAGAGAGGTGAATCTAGATCCCACATGCAGGGCCTTTGATGCCATGCTAAGGACATGTTAAGGACATTGGGGACTCCCTGAAAGGGCAGGAGGTGATATGATCAGATTTTGATGTTAGGAAGAACATTCTGGCTGCCTTGTGGGGGAAAAAACATGTGTATAGAGTAGGGTAGAGGAGGGATACTTAAGTTTTCTTATGTCTGATGCCACAATAATTGCTCCATTCTCATGGGGTGAACCCGAGGCGGTGGGAGAGACAGGAGAACGTGATGGCGTACGTGGCCATCACTTAACAGGCACTTAGAAATATAAGGTATGATGCTCAGCAGAGACGTGACACATGATTTTTGTGGTAGGTAGGTTTCTAAGATGTGGCCGATGGTCCCCACCTCCTGGTATTCGCTCCCCTGTGCAATCCCCTCCCCTTGAGGGTGGGCTGGATCTAGTGACTTCCTTCTAACAAACAGAATACGGCAAAGGTAATGAGCTGTCACTTCCATGCTTGTGCCATAAAAGGCTGTGACTTCTACCTTGCTGGCCATCTCTCACTTTCTTCCCCTCACACTCTCGGTCTGATGAAGCTCCCAATGCAGAGGCCTCCATAGCGAGGAATTGAGGGCGGCCCCCAGTGATCAGCCAGTGACGACTGAAGGCTTCAGTCCAACAACCCATGAGGAACTGAATCCTGCCAGCAACCATTGAATAAGCCCGGAAACAGATCCAGCCCCAGTTGGGAGGACTGTGGCTCCAGCCGGCACCTTCTTTATAGCCTGTGGGAGACCCTGAAACAGAGGATGCAGGTAAGCTGTGCCTGGCTTCCTGACCCACAGAAACTGTGAGATAAGAAATGTGTGTTGTTTTAGGCTACTAAGGTTTGGGCTAATTTGTTACGCAGCAACATAGAACTAAGACACTATTATACGATGTCATAGAAGGCAAGAGAGGCCACAGTATTGAGAAAAGGGAGTAAAAAGCATTGTCAAATGTGGCAGGGAGATCAAAGATAACCAAGGATGGTAAAGAAAGGGAAAGCCTTGGATCTGGCAATTTGGCTTCCTGGGATTTGCAAGGAAGCAGTGAGAGTAAACTGGGGTGGGTGGGGGTAGAAAGGGCAAGTCTTCCCTGGGTGTACGTGCAGATGCTATGTGATGCTACCAAATTTAAACCCCAACAACGGCTGTAGGTGGAAGCATGACCTTTTGAGGATGAATAATGTGATCTGTTTTTGCTTTCTATTTCTTGTTCAAATTCTTGCCTCAATCTTATGGTCCTGTGCTTCTAAAAACTCTCCTAAAAGCATCTATTAATGAATTTAGCATCTGGCTTTGCAGTGTGGATCCAAATTCATCCTTCCTTTTCTCTGGATTCTGTTCCCAGTGATATTTTCTATGCCCTTGAAGTGCGTCTTTTCTACGCATTATTGTACGTCTTTGGAGCTGACTTGGGAACAATGTGTAAAATTTGTACACGGTGACCTGGGAGTGTGAAGTCAGAGTCTTCATAGATACAGAATCAAGTACAAGTTGTTTAAGTTTGTTACCTATGAAAGACTTCATGGACTGTCACATGATACCCCATGCATTTCCCTTCTCTCTAGCCTTAACTGTTCACATTCAGCTCAGAGCAAGGGAGATATTAAAGGATTTGGAGCTGCCATTTAATTGCTGTGTGGCTTTGAGGAAATGACTTAACCTTTCTGAGCCACAGTTTCCTATACTGCAAAATGTGGGTTTTTTTGAGGAGGATGAAGGGAGCTGATGTATAAAAGGAGTTGAGCAAGGGCTTGGCACAAACCCTTTTCTGAACCCCTAGGTGCTATAATAAAGCAGCTAACCTTCTCGGGTTTTCTTACCTGTATGGCAAACCTAAAAGCACTCTAGAGGCTGCCAGGCCAGCTGCCTGAGACACGTCATAAACAGCCTGGGGAGGTAATTTGCTTTCAAAGAGAAACAGGCAGAAGGAATCAAAACAAGACAGCAAGCAGCGGGCCCAGCCCTGAGCCAGGACAAATTTGGCACTCGGCAGTAGCAACAGCAAGATGGTGCACTGCCCAGAGAGTATGTCTCTGCAGGACCTCACAAGCTCAGGGCTGTCCCGAAACCCCATGCTCATGGGGAAGATCTGTTGGGGTTACCCATGGCACCTGCAACAGCCTATTCTAAAATCAGAGTTGCCTGATATTACCCTGCTCTGATTTGATTTTTTTAATGCCATCAAGGCCTGCACCCCCTTCTGTCAATAAAGTGTGTTTTCTGTCTTTAATTCTTTCTCAACGGGGGTGGAACAGATGCAGGGGCTGCCCGAGAAAAGTATGCAGGACACGAAACACCTGTTGCCAGCACTGCACCACACTGAAACTTAGAAAATGACTTGATGCTAGCTGCTGGCATAGGGTTGACGATCCAGGGGTCTTCACCATGACGCTTATTTCTGTGTTTTTTTTTTTTTCTGGAAGATAATCATTGGGTTCCTGAACCATAGATCCTGGCCTCCTACCCCGGGTTGTGATATGGCTGTTGAGCTTGCGGGTAACTGACTGATTGCCTCCTCAGAGAGGCCCTCCCTGATAACCTTGTCTAGGCAGCCCCCTTCTCCCCATTGCCTGCGTGGTTACATGCTACCTCAACAGCCTGTTATATGGTCTTCTCAGCACTATCTGACATTATTCTGTTTCCCTATGTATATGCCAGTAAGCTGTCCCTTGCTCTTCCCTAGAATATAGTTTAGGGCGGGTGGCAACTTCATCTCACCTGCTTATCTCTGTATCCTCATCTACCCTAGGATGAAGAAATGATTATTATTATCCCCATTTTACAAATGAGGAGACTGAGGCACAAATAAATCAGATAGGTCTCCCAAGGTCATAGAACTAGTTAGTAGTGAAACCAGGATTAAAATCAGGAAATATGGCTGCACCGTCCAATATGGTAGCCACTAGCCACACGTGGCTGTCGAGTACTTGAATTGTGGCTAGTCCAAACTGAGATGTATTACAAACCAGATTTTGAAAGCTTAGTGCAAAAATATTTTTTTAATACCCCATTAATGATTTTTTTATGCTGACTATATGATAAAATGATACTGTTTTGATATACTGGGTTAAATAAAATAGAATAGTAAAATTAATCTCAATTGTTTCTTTTTACTTTTGAAAATGTGGTTACCAGAAAACTTAAAATTATATATGTGGCTCAAGTTGTATTTCTATTGGACCGCATTGGTCTATACCTTTAATAACTTTGCATAGTAAGACCTGAAATGTCAGTACACCCAAAATAGTATCTCTATTAGTGCTAATGATAACAATAAAATTCAGACAGTCATCCAACTTAGAATTCTCTCTTCTGATTTCTAAATGTCATTTGTTAAAAAAAAAAGGCAGTTGCCCTTTAATTTACCTACACACATTAGGTGTCTACTCTGTGCAGACCACTGTGCAAGGGGCTTCTTAATGCAGTTAGAACCTGAATTAATCAGGAAGTAACAGAAACCCAACCTAAACTATTAATACTTTAAGCAAAGAAATAGAAGGGGATGGTTAGTAGGAAGAATCTTGGAGTAGCTCATATATTTGAAGGAAAAGCTAAATGAACAATGCCAGAGATAAGACTTAAAATCCACAATCTCCCTCTCTCATTTCTACCTCTTCCTGAGTGTTCACTCCATTTCCTTGTACCACCTTCCTCCCATGGCCACAAGCAGGATTAATGGCAGCTTCCAGGCTCACCTCTCCCCAGTTTCATCACCAGAGTCAAAGGGAGTACCTCTGGTATCAACTCCAAACAGGACTCTCATTAGCCTATGTTGATCATGTGTGGATCTCCTGGGTCAGTCCCAGGTGGGCATGGTGACTGGCCTTAGAGGTAAGTGTGTTAAACTGACTGGCAAAAGCACAGGATTAAAGCCAGGGAAAGAATATTTCCCAAATCAAGGGAGATTCTTTTCTGATGAAAGGAGGCATGCTGAACAGACAGAATGATAAATTCCCAATACCTTCCTGGATGCCATTGTCTTCTCTATGAGAATGAATTTGAGAAATTATAAAAGTCTTAGTTAAAAGTAAAGATGAAGGTACTGGTACTGAAGCTCCAAGACATTAGATAAATTCAATAGAAAAATAAAAAGAGAATAGAAGTCTTTTTGTGGGTGGCATATGGAAATAAATAAGCAGACTCAAACATGAGGATTCCTTTAAAAGTGCCTGCCTTTGGCCATTATGACTATCTATGTTCAAGACAGCACCCACTGAATGCAGATACGGGAACAATGAACATACTTGTTCTCTTATCACTGTTGAAATATTGCTAGTAACAGTTTACTTAATACTAATAGGACGGAACATAAAATTAAAAACAGTTCTGGCCCACTAGGCGAACAATCTCATCTAGGTAATATTTTCTGTTGAACAAGGTACCCCTAAAAAAATCCCTTTAGAGAAACTAGAAACTCTTCTACTCATAGTCAAAATGTCTTCCTTTTTCTCAGAAAAGAGACTCATTGGTTCTTACACAAGAAAATGTGCTGCTTCTTCATTCAGGGTTCAAATCCCCCATTTTCAGCTTCATGATAAAAAGCTGCCAACCTTGTTGTCTGTCATCTTATCACCACCTCCAATATCCAAGAGCATACTTTCCTTTGTCACTTAGTCATGGGAGTCACGTCTGGACACATTTCATTAAAACTGAGAAAATTGGGCTTCAGGACTTGAAACATAATTAGAGTTGAATATGCAGACACGAAAGAGATCTTAGAATAATGTATAAACCAATCCATCCATGCCCTAGGAACCCAATGGATATCTTGGAATACATACTTTGTATGTCTCTATTAGCTTCATAAAGAGGTATTTTTAAGCATGTGCTCATATTCATCATTCACTCGGTCCTTTATATCTGGAAAGAAATAGTATGAGTTTACCCTCGTATTTTCTTTCTGTTTACTCAGTTTCACAAAGACAAAGATGTGAAACTAACTTTTCAGCTTAGATGGGGAGGTCTCATCTAAACTATAGGGGCAGAAAGAGCTGCTCTTGGCTATGCATGCCTGAAACATTATGAAAATAAGAGTCAGGTTTCTTGGCTGGGAAGATCTCATTTGGGGGAAAAGGGCTAGGGAGAAGGGTTGTCTTAGGAGGCGACTCAGGGCTGGTGTACATAGTACCTAATCATCACATGCATAGGAGCCTCTGAGCCTGTGTTTCCACTACGTCCCCTTCACGGTGCTTCACGGAGGCCAAAGACAGGTGGGCACGAGAGACAGCCTTTAGATAAATAAGTTTCCTTTAGAGGTGTGGTGTGGTCAGACAAAACTTCAGAGTTCTGTTTGTATCAATCCTCATTACAAAGTTTTTCTGATTTGTAGCAAATTAATGCTTCATACAAATCATTAAAATTAGTTCTCTAACGTATGTAACCTCTTTGGAATGAAGATCAGTAGAGACATCTTCAAAAGTGGGAGGTGGTGGTTGGGGGGACGTGTTTTCCTCCCTGGAAACTTTCACGTTTAATTAAATCTGTAAATTAAACATTTTTGCTCTTCTCATTTTAAATCCAGGCCAATTGGTACCTTGCCTTTCTGGCACAAGAGGCGAACCTACATGTCTAGCTTTGCAGGTAATGGTGACTCATTGTTGTAACTGAATGGGAGGGAAGAAAACACACACACAGAAGTTCTCCATCTTACTGCAGAACACAGAATGTCATTTCTGGAACAGTCAGTAATTTCTAGTTAAACACTGCCAGCTTTATCTTAAAGGGACCATGGTTTTACTCGTGTTCGTTTATGATTTTTGTATCTGAGGTTATTTCAAAGCATGGGAAAGGAATGGAGTTGATCATCCACACAAATAGCTGACTATCCCTTGTAATTATTTGCTCATGTAAAATGATGTCTATGCTGTCAATGGTCATTGGATAGGAATACCCATTTCACAATATTTCTTGAACTGGTCAGTTTGATTTCAGGCATTGAAAGGAACCAGAGTTTTTAGCAATAAAATTCTCCATTACATTTTTCTGGTTTAATTCAGATATTTTTCCTATTCTAGAAGATGTAAGAGAAGTTTTCTTCTAGGATGTGTCTCACAACTTTGCCTTGACGTTTTGGGTATCTGGAAAACAAATAATTTGCTTGTCTTTATCCAGAACTGAAAGAAGGAATAATTTGGTATTAAATTACTAAGATTTTTCTTCCGATAAGAGACATTGAGTTGAGTAGATCTCATGTATCGGTAACTCCCAAACCACAGGGCAGGCAGTTCAAGATGCGGAGTTCCCTGTTGTATTCCCACCTCATGGTCTTTGAACATGCTATTCCCTCTCCCAACAGCTCTCTCCCCCGCCAGTTCTCTGACTACCTCCTACTCATCATTTCTTAGTTTAATATCACTTCCCTGACACGCCCTGGCTAATTTTAGTCCTCATGGCATATACTTTATTTTTCTTGTGAAAACTTATAATTCATTCATCAGGTGTTTATGGTCTTCATTGGGACAGTTACTGTTAAGTGGAAGTAGCTATAGTGCAAAACACTATGCCTCACACATGGTAGGTTCTCTATAAATATTTTATTGAAGGAATTAATCAATTCACTGATGCTCCATTTAGTCTTGGGGCAGAGGGTGTCAAGCTTAGAAATAACTGGGAATAGATCCCAGCTAGATCCCAGGCACCCCTTAGAGGCAAATTGTCCATCCTCTGCCTCAAGACAAGGCTATATCTGGTCTTGTTATTCAAAACTTCCAACTCATAATCCAGGCTTTGATAACCTCTGCCAGGAGTATCATCTCTGTCCAATATTGCTTCCAATACAGGCTCTGAAAACTGTCAGCATATATTGGTGCCTAGGGTACCCAGCCTTCAATAAGGCCCCCAATAATCCTTACCTCCTCTCGGTCACTCCCTTTTATATTGCCCTCCCACAGTGAATTAGGGCTGGCTTATGCTGACTTCTGAAGCTATTGTGCAACTTCAATGCTTGGTCATAAAAGGCTCTGCAGCTCCTACCTTAGTCTCTTAAATAATTTGCTTTGCCTAAATCCAGCCCCTCCACTCTGCTGGGACACATGAGCAGCCATGGAAAGTTCCCTGTGGAAAGGAACTGAGGTTTCCAGCAGCACCATCTTGCAGCCATGAGAGCAAGCCACCTGGGAAGTGGACCCTCCAGCCCCAGAGTTCCTTAAGAACACTAAGTTCATGGTTCCACTGACCCAGGCAGAAATGGAAATATAATAGAGGTAGTTTCAGATGCTTCATACCTTGTCAATATCCTCTTCAAACATAGAAAGACAAGAAAGTTATTTTTGTTCCTCAAATGTTGGTTGAAAAATCATACTTTGAATATTCACTGCAACTAGAGTAATGCAATAAATTCCTTATTCCCTGTCTATTCAATTAAAATCAGTTTCTTAGATTAAATTATAGGTTCAAAAACATTAATCCATTCAACGAGCTTGTCTTTACATTTGTCACAATTATTTTCTAATGGTCAGAATACTTTAGTCAAAGGTGGCCCTATACATTTTTCTTCACTTGGCAAATATACTCTAATATTTTCCTTTAAGAAAAATTTCTATTTTTCCAAACTTCAACCACCTTAAGTACAGGCCAAACACAGCTATGGACAGAGGAGTAACTTTACCTTTGTGGAAGACAACACCAAGTACCTTCTTCCATTAAAAATGGTGGAAGGTGGGTCACATCTGCTCTTGGCATGAAAAATATTACGTGCGGTGTGGCCACCTCACACCTGCACATTTTGTCCCATTTGTATCACTGAACACTTCTGTCCTCCTTTTCATTTTCATCTTCCTTGTTTTTAGCAGGTAGTCGTATTTTCCTTTTTGTCCTTTAGGCTTGCCTTGGCAGGGAGCATCCTCTGTCCAGGAAGTTGTGGCCAGCCTAGGGTCTTTTAGACCCCACATTTTGCCTCATGCTTCAGGGTCAGAAGTCACTTGATCTGTTCCTTTTATAGTTTTATCTTTATTTCCTTATAGAAATAATACATGCTCATTGTAAAGATAAATACCAAACAGTACAGAAATGTGTAAGGCAGAAAAAAAATTTCTGTCCCCTGTGGTTAATAGGTTGGGGTTCAGGGCTTTTATGTGTATTTTTTTTCTTTTGTGATTGTATATATATGCATAATGAAAATGTTTTATATAAATGGGATCATTTAATGGTATTTTATAACTTCTAAAAAAATCTTAGCAATTTATTGTGGGCATATTTATATAGCAGCAACAACTTAGATTTATTGAGTTATTTAGGAGCCAGACAAATTTGCAGAACAGCACTATGAGGCAGTTACTATTAATGTCCCCATTTTATAGATGGGGCAATTGAGTCTTAGAGAATTTAAGTGACTTGCCTGATGCCACATAGCTCATAGGAGGTGAGCAGGAATTCAATCTCCAGCAGTTAGACTTTAAGGTCACTCTAAACTCTTAGGTGCTACCCATGTCAGTATTTAGAAATCCAGCTCTTGCTCTTCAGAATAGCTCATAGCTCTGATTCCCTCCACTCTTGCTGTGTTCCTTCACTGGCCATGGCCATCTGCTCTAGACTCCTGGCTTGTTTCCCTTTCCTTTCGTGTGTACCTCTCTAATTTACCATCCCCTTTGACTACTTTCCCAAGCTTGGTACTTTTTTGCTTTATTTGTGGACTCTGAACAGCATTTCCCTTCTCTCAGCATGTGTGACTTTGACAGACTGGTTCTAGGTTGGTTTTGGCAATGATGGGGGAGGTTGGGGACTTTATACAATTTGGGGGACCTATTCATGAGGTCTATAAGTATTATTATCTTATAAATCGGTATATTTAATGAATAATGTTTCTTTTTTTCCTCCTACTCTAATTTTAATTTTGTTCATTTCTAACCCCGGTCACCATCTCCTCCTGAACTTTTACTAACAATGCCTTGGCTGTGTCCATGCAGCTCTTAAATCCTCTTCCTGAGAAAGAGAAAGAAGAAAAGCATCATTATATGTGGGCTGGCAGGGGTGGGCAGTGGTAGGGTAACTGAGGGCACAAAGAGGTGAACCAGTTGGGCTTGGTTTATGGACTGGGAAGCCAGGATTATGGCCCTCCTAAATCTGTGCCATGTCATGATCCAAGGGCACCCCCAGCCTCAACCCAGTCATTCTGCCTGCGAGAGCACGCTGAGAATGAAACTTAACCCCTCAGAGAGGAGGCAGGATTTGCAGCCTTGCTCCTGGCACGGAGTAGTGTGCAGTTTTCCTCCTGTGGGAAGCAGCAGACCATCACAGCAACCGCAAGACTTTGGAGATGGTGGCCTCACAACTGGCTTGGTGGCAGAGAGCTCCAGGCTCTTCACACGGCAGCCTCTCTTTCTTTTTACAAGTGGCAGTTGAGCTGTGGCCTCTGAACCATCACATCCCAGATGAATTCCATTTCTGGGAGTTACTACGCAGTCCTTATAAAGTAGCAGTAATCACACAGCATGCAGAGTTGACAATTTTTTCACTCTAGCCATTAAGATAAAGGTGTTGAGCAGGAGTAGGTAATGCAGGTATAGCTAATACGTATGACATTGAATGTCAGCTGCAATCGACCAGTAGTGGATGCCTAAAGTCATGTGTGTGTAGAAGGATTCTGCAGCCATTTTCATACTTGAAGGGAAAGAGCTCTATGATTGACTAGTTATGTCTGCAACAGGCATGGGAGGGGAATGTATAGTATGTGTGTCATAAGAATAGGTTGTGGAATGGTAAAGTTCTTATCAAGGTATCTGGAACATTAAAACTTCTCAGTAAATGGGTATTATATAGATATATTACTGAGGGTTGTGGTGCCATAGAAATATCACTGGGGTCAAGGAAAAGAAGCAAGGATGTGTGATGATCCTATTGCTAAATGTAATAGTGATTTTGAAGATGCTTTCTCCCTCTGCTTTTTCTTTTGATACTGATTGGTTTTACTGTTCTAGGTGGCTGTGCCTTAAGTTTTTGGATGTGTCCTGCCATTTGTAGAAGTTGGGGCTTACTCCAAACTCCTACCCTGACACATATTTTCTTCATTATAAAACCTGGTATGCAGTAACACGGATCTTATACTCACTACAGATCAACTGTAGTTGTTTTAGTTGTATGACCTTGGGCAAATTATTTAATGACTCTGGGGCTCAGTTTTCTCATTAATTAAATGAACATATTTACTTTACAGGATTGCCATGAGGTTACATTTAGATAACTTAATCTTTGTGAAAAAGTTACAGAGGTACTATTATTCTAAGGTTTTATTATTATAGTTATTATTATATTCACGTATATAGCTTCTGAATTTACTTGAGCTAAAGGAATGATTGAAAACAAATGTCCAAATGACCTGAAAATAACACTGGTAGTAGGAGTTGCCATTTTCTAAGGTCTTCTCGGTACTAGGATAGGTTAGTTCCTGCCTTATCATCTAAGGGTAGAGTCATCAGATAAAATGTAGGATGCTCAGTTAATTTTAATTTTAATTTCTAATGAACAATCAATGGGACATGTTTATAATAAAAAAACTATTTGTCATTTATCTAAAAAATCAAATTTGACTAGGCATCCTTTTTTTTCTTTTTAACTAAGCAGGGACTCTAACCTAGGGTTACTGAGAGTATTAAGAGTTGGTAAACGTAAACCACTTAGAAGAGCGATGCTCACATAGCAAGTGCTCAATAAATGTTAGCAATTCAAAAGGCAGTCAAGTATAAAGGTTATGTGAGCAGGCTCTGGAGCCAGATGGCCTGTACCAAATCCCAGTTGGGCCACTTAGTGGCTGGGTGACCTAGGGCAAGATACTTCACCCCTCCATTGCTCAGTCTCCTCATCCATAAAGTAGGGAGAATGGCAGTCCCTTCCTCATAGCACTGTTGTGAGCATCACTGAGTTAATATGTGTGAAGCTTTTAGAACAGCACCCAAGACAGAGAAGGGCCTCCAAAAATGACAGCTCTGATGATGTTACTGTTGTCATTGTACCCATCTGTCTAATTGGCTCTAAGATTTGGGTATTCGTGCTCATTATAATAAAGAAATTCACACCTGCTGTCTTAACAGAAAGGTTCCGGGCAGCTAGGCAAGTGTTGCCTCATCTCCAATGCACAGAGGACATGAGCAAAACCAGATAGGCCACTAACTTGCCTACGGTCACACAGCCAGAATTGGGGTTCAAATCTCCAACTGCCAGACTATAAAACTGAATCTCTTTCTACTCCTCTGAGCAGCAGAGATTTGTAATCTATGGAGTTGGAAAGTTGGCTAGGAATTGTGACAACACCACCATCTATTAGATGTGTGAGCATTCTGTAAATTCTGGAGGAAATTATCTAAATATTAGAATAATATTATACATCTTTATTTATGTTATATTTATTAAAAAATCTAAATATTCTATAGCATATTATCACCTTTGTTCTTCACAGCCTTGAGATGGGCAGAGGGGGGAAGTTAGAATCCAGGAAGGTGAAGTGACTTGCTCCAAGTCACCCAGCAAAATAAGAAGTAGCGGGTATGACCAGCATCCTCGGTTTAAAAGCCCATGTTTGTTTCCTGACCTGTGGCACTTCTTTCATTACAAACACATTCCTCTGTTAGAGCTTCCAACATGGTCTGCTTTGGTTTTTATTAAATTAAGTGTGGCGTGTACATCCAAAGACAACTCGAGTGTTCTGTCTTGTAAAAATTCACCCTATGTCGGATTTTTCTTCCCAGTTTATCTTTAGAATAATAAAAACAAATAATTCACAAATCCAGGGGAGAGATTAGCAAAACAAACTTTGCTGTTATTTTTGAGCTATAAGTAGAGCAAATGTGTGCCATAATCACTAGCAAATGTTCTATAGTCTATATTATCTCATCATGCGAATTATAAAGCAAAGTTCACTTCGCCTCAGGTTTTCTTTAGGAATCACAGGTATAATTCCTACCATGTTATTACAGCATTTTAAATTTCAGTTACACTCCAAATGATCATTTGGCAGTCAAACGTATTCTGTGAATCTCTTTATGAGCTCCTGAAACTGTTGCCTGTGCTACATGTCTCTAGAGCACCACTAATACAAAATATGCCCATCCTTGAATTTCTTCCCACTTAAAAATTAAAAAAGTAGTAAGATGTTTATGGAAAATGCTGGGTCTGGAGACTTAAGAAGGAAAGTGCCTTGAAAGACCAGGCAGGAGTCCAAGCTGACCAAAGACCAAAGTCTCTATCAAAGCTGAGGGTCTCCAGCCCAGCAGTATAGAACTGAGCATGGAAGAAACTGATGATCAGTGGATGTCATGGGAGAGTTTCTTGCCCTCTGAAATACCTTCCTGTGGGGCAGAAAGGTGGCAGAGGTGGGCAGAGAGGGCAGCAGAAGTTCTCTGTCCTCTCTCGAAAAGACTTAGATGCTCATCCCAGGCAGTAAATTTTATAACTGGATCAGGAAGAAAAAAAAGAGTTAAAATTTGTAGATTAAGGCCTGTTTTCATTTTCAAAACACTGCGGAAAGAATAAAAGAAAAAAGACTGGAAAGGTATATGTGCAAATGGAAATGGTGGTATTTTTGGATGGTTAGTCCAAATTATTTCACTTGCAAGTAACAGAATATCAACTAAAACTAGTTTAAGTTGGAAAAACAGAAGTGTTACTATATTGGCTTATATAATTTTGGGGCTCAGATACAGAGGTTACTAGTTGCAGGCATGACTAGATCCAGGTCTTCAAACTGTCACTGGGATCTCTCGCTCCCCACCCTTCTTTGTCACCATGCAGAGAGCTGGAATTTGCTTTCTTCTCTGTTTTTCACCATCAGAAGCTTCAAACTTATTAATCATATGCCTCCCAGGTTCCAAAAGAAAAGACCATCTTTCAGTAGCTCCAGCAGGAGTCCCAGAGGAGAGTCTGGTGGAGCAGATCTGCCTGGCCCACTAGTCCATGCTTGCAGCAGGCCCGGCTCCAGGAAAACCACGGGGGTCGGGCAGGATTACTGCACAATTGGGAGAGTTGCTTCCCAAAAGGGAGGGATGCAGGCAGATAAAAATCATACATCCTCTACTCTGTGATTTTCATCTGCTTTTTGCTAAACTATTATTTTCTAAATAATTTGAATGAACCTATATTATCTTGTGAAAAGATTTAAAAATTTTAAAATTTATTTTGAAAGATACTGTGATATAGAGGAAAAGATGGGAGATTCTCAGCACCCAGGAGATCCTACGCTTCTAATGCCCACAGCTGCCTTCCAAATACACAGACACCAGTTTACCTGCAGCGTAAACAGCCTGAGTTTTCCCGAGAAAGCCTGCTACCCTGGCCACAGTCAGTGGGATTAAAAATAACCACCCTAGCCTAACAATAAAAGCAGCACTGTCCTGTCTATGTGTGTTAACTCATTTCATCTTCATGATATCCATCACTGGTGGGTACTATTGATATCTACCTTTTACAGATGAGGAAACTGAGACACACAGAAGTGAAGCAACCAGCCCAAGGTAAGGGTGAGAGTTGATCCTCACATCCAAATAGAGCTTCTTGTCTAGGGGCGTCTTGAAAACAAGAAACCAAGGAAAGGTCTCAGAAGCAGAGGGAACAGCAGAAGCAAACGGCCAAAGTAGTGAGGTTGCGGGAAAGAAGCTTTTTTGGAGAGGATGTCACAACCCCCAGTCTGCAGAGCTGCTACTGCACTCTGAGGAACAGTGGCCCATTTTTCCAGCTCCTCATGAGCTGTTTTCCTGTCCTGCTCACTTCCCCGCGTTTCTTCACAATACTTCATCGTCTGACATAGTGTCACCTCTTCCTCACAGCCTGAAAAAGCCCAACTCATGAGTGTGACAAAGGAGACGTGTCATCCTACATGCATCTGGTCAGCCTAATTAACTGCCATCAAGTCTGAGAAAGCCAATGAACACATTCATATGTCTTGCCCTCACTCTCCTGAAGTTCCCTGTTTGAATGTCTCTTCTGACACTGACTTCATTCTGTCTGGACTTACCAGGTGGTCAAATGTTTCTTTCCCCTGCAAGATATCATCTTCAGGACAGGACCTATCCTTTATTCATTCCTATATAAGCACAGTTCTCAGCACATAGCAGGTTGCCCAATAACCACTTATGACACAGAATCGAGGTTTGTCTAGGCTCCTGGTTGACGCACCTGTGGATGACAGATGCATCTGCTACGATGTCTGTCTCTCCAAAGGCCAAGAGCTGGCCGGTCCTTCCCTCTCCTTCTCCTAATCCTGACCTTGCTACATAGTGAAGAATCAGCCTTCTTTTCCATATAAGACTAATTGCATCCTCAAAACAGATCCTCCTGTACTGTCCTCATGGGAATCCTGCCTGCAGAGTCACTGGCAGTCCAGAAGAGGACCACCCTGAGGGACGCCTGGAGGAGGTGGGCCGAGGCCACCCACAGGCAAGGTCAGATTGTGCACACTCAGCCGACTTCGTTCCAGCAAGACATAGGCCCTAGCAAGACTGTGCCCTGTTTCTTTAAACTGTTGCCTTTGGAACTGGGACACAGGGCCTTTGAAAAGCAGGTTGATATTCAGCTTTTAGGGATGGGTTTCAATTTGTGAGGCCACTGGACATCGTGGTGGGAGATGCTGAAGAACAGGATGAGACCACTGGCACGACCACATGCAGATAGACTTTGATGGGTTTCCTTCTGAGGGTTGCTCAGAAATCAGGGCACACAGGAGCATCAGTAGGTGCTCAGCAAATGTTCTCTGATGCATTTCCAAGCTGTTTCCTTAAGAACAAGGAGATGGAGGAGAAAAGATGTCAAACTTCCACCCAACAAGTTCCAGCTGCAGCCTTCCTTGCTGGCCTTCTCTAAGCTCACTCTGCCCTTCATTCATGATACTCCAGGCCCCTTTGATCTCTCAAATACTCCAGTCCTGCTCTCATCACAGAGCCCTTGCGCTTGGCTCTGTCCTCCTCCTGAGATGCCCTTCTTTCCCTTCTGTTGCATCACGGTGGTGTCAGTGCAACCTCCTCCAAGATGCCATTCCAGATCACCCAACTTAAAGTGTCCTCCCCCAGCTGCACTGTCCCTCATTATCCTCTTTTGTGTCTTTATAACCCTCACTACCAGCTATGGTTATTTTCTCTAATGGTTTGTTGATATTGTCTGACTTCACTAGCACGTAAGTTCCTTAAGAGCAGGGGTCTTTGCAGCTCCATGTCTATGTCCTCGCCACCCACAGGGCTCAGTTAGTCTGCCATTCTCTCTGCCTCCGGCTGTGGGAAAGATGACTTTTCTCTTTCACTGACGGACCAAGTTAGAACCTGACTCTAAGTTTGGAGCCTTAGAATGCTTTTTGATGTAGCATCCCACAAGTTATGATTTTCTAAGGCTATTTCTGCTGAGCCTTGAGATTTATTTGTTTGGTATTTGGTGGCATTTACAGGAATTCCTTTTGGAGTCCGACCAGCTATAGCATAATGTTGGCTCTGTGTGTCCAGCTAAATGATAGCTTCTTGGAATTCATGGAACAGCTCAAATGTCTTGGGCATTCTCTTTTCAAAATTTTGTTCCTCAAATATTACTTCTACCAGGTATCACTGGGTGTCCTGCATGAAAAACAAAAAGGCAGAGGGGACATCTGTGCAAGAGACATTGTTTTATTACATTCACCTCTCCTCGGAACTCAGTTCCCGTGCACAATGGCTCAAGTGCTCTGTTGCAAGCACCTGCTAGTCTTAGCCTGACATGCTGTCTTGCAGGGCAAGCTGGATGTGCCAGCCAGGTAGTGCCCCTGGAAGTAGCTCTCAGTTTATAACTGAGGAGAGCTGGTGGATAAATACCCAGCTTCCTCACTGCTCAGATGGGACACCTCTGAGGCATGTTCTTCCCAACTGTCTCCAGCAAGATTAAGTATGTGTTGTCCACACAGGTAAATCTGCTCATTAATGTACCCTGGACTGGTTTCCATCCCTTTCCAGTCTTACTTCCTGTCTCCCTTATGGTGCTTCCTATAAATTCACCAGCCAGATAAAATTGCTTGCACTTAAATCCTTATCTCAGGATCTGCTTCTGGCACCATCTAGTCTAAGATGGCATTCTATAGCCAAATATGGCCCAATAAACTTAGGTAGAACTGAACAAGTCAAATAGATTCTTTTATTTTTCCCCCTGCAGGACCTCTAGGCTTCTCTAATGTGTGAATATGCACTGTAAAATTCCAAGCCAGGATTTGCAGCAGCATTTCCTTTATTTATTTTGGCCGTGGAGATCAAGGCAATGGTGCCCTTTTTTGCAAGGAAGTATGTGGAATCAGCGAGCCTTAGAAAAACACACTTTAGGAATCACTTATCCCTCTCTTCCACCAAACATGGTGTATTTGGTGACAGTTTTGTGGGCTTGAAGCTTCATGTTGTCAAAGAAGTGATTTGACTGCAATAGCACTACCCCCACAGACATCCACAGATTCTCTCGGCAACAATGGCATGTGCAGATTCAAGTTTCTGTTCTAAAAGGAACATTGAATGCAGGAGGTTATCAAAGCCCCTTCCTTCCCAAGGAAGGAAAAACATAGCCTTGCTACATAGCAGGTGCTTAGGAAATGTCATTATATTATTAATTTATGTATTGTTTATGCTAATTCAGTCGTTTAGTGAAAGAACCAGGATTCAAACTCAGGTCTTTCTGACTAGAGTCTCCACTATTAACCACCACAATGTCCTGGGTTCATTTTATGTATTGCTTCTCAAAGAAGATTCCGTTGATTATTCGGTGACCCTTGAAAAGCAAGTTTTTGAAAATACTTAGGAATTAAGTGTACAGGAAAATGGTCACAAGATTTTTAGTAACAAAATGCATTCTGCAAAATTTTATGCACCATTATCACAATTTTATTTTTAAAAAGTATTTATTTAGAGTAAGACTGGATTTTTTAAAAAAGAAAAATCATAAAAACATTATTGTTAGAAAATGGAATTATCAGTGATTTTCCAAAAAAATGACTTCTTTAATAAAGCTTTTATAATTGTTCACCCAAAAGGTGAAGAAAAAACCTGCTAAAGTCCCAGGTTTCCTTCTTGGCCCAATACTTAGAAATTACTCATTTCCCTATTTCTGGAAAAAAATATATGTATATATGTAGGGCCCACCTCTACCAGGAATTGACTTGAAAGACTATGAATCAAGCTTGAAAAAGAGTTAAGACTAGTTGACTCTGCATCCGGTCCACTTTACAGAGGAAAGGGATGCTTCCAGGGGAAGTTGATGCAAAAGTACAGGAGTGGTCCATTTCTAGTCCTGGCAAGCAGACCAGTGCTCAGAGCATCTGTGAATCAATTGGCTGGCACAAAAAGAGAGCAGCTGGATTAGCTTCATCACCTTACTCAGTGGCGTGGCTTAAATGCTTAAGGCATTTTCCAGAGTGTATTGGACCCAGGACTGGGCTTGGATAACACCTTGGAATTATTAAAGAAATCATATGTGCTCCTTGGTTTTTGTCCCAAAGAGAAAAACGTGAGCACCAAGACCCTGTTTTCCCTTTTCAAGCTGTTAGCCACCAACATGCCACCAGCAGGCTGTGGGGTAGGCCCAACAAAAGCATTTCTCAGGCTTTTTGAGGAACATAATAGCACATGAACCCTTGGGATTTGAAGTCCATCTTCAAGTATCCATACATCATCAGATCAAAATGTGCCCCAGACTCATATAATACATTCTGAGAGCTGAAAAATGTTTGCTAAAGAAACTGCAGTGGTATTGAGTCAGAATGTTGATGTAGCACATGCAGCTTTAATTTGGATTAGGATGCTCCAGCTAAAAAAATTTGTGCAGTCTTGCCAGATCTACCTTCTCCCCCTCCAAAAGAAGATGCAGCTGCTATTTCCCAACCTTTGTTAGGAGCAAGTATCTTTTGTAGCATCCTAAAGAGTATCTCAATGTACAGTCATTTATTAAGTGCCTACTATGTGTCATATATTGCAAAGGCATGCCTCAAAGGGGAGAAACTGGTCATTTTTCTAGCAAGCAGACTCTTGGCAAACATTTCTGAGGTAAATCAAGATTTATTTGAAGCTTAAGACAGAGGATGTGGTCTCCAGATGGTCTGTGTATGAGTGCAAACTCTCAAGGAAAGCAGGACTGACCTCAGAGTGTAAGGAGCACATTTTTGCAGATTATTAGACCATCTGTCACTTGAGGACATTTGAATAATGTCTTTCATAGGAAATCAGGGAAATTATGTGCCTCTTTTTGAAGAGTTCTGAAGGAATATGCTCGTGAGGCATTCATTGATTTCAGAAGGTGGACCCTCAGGGTATGTAAAAGGTGTGCTAAAATCCTTAAAGCATAATCCCCTTCAACAACCATGATCAATCACTGCATTAAAAGAATAAATAAATAGAAGAATATTTCCATGTGTTGGTATAGAAAGCATATGTACAAAGGTAGGCCACAGAGTTCCAGGGCAGATATACTGGGGTTCTATTTGGAAAGTCCCAAGGCATTTTGAGAGGGATAAAAGGTACATACTGAGGACTTTGCTATCAACAGTCTTATCCCTGGAATGCCTGAATTTACACTCATGAGCCCAGTGTTGCCTGCATTCCTTCTGTGGTACACCCTTCCTTTCCTCCTGTCCTTTTCACCGTTCAAGATTCTCTTAGGCAAAGCCTCATTCACCTGTGGCATCACCTGCTTCTCTAGATGGCAGCCCCTTTATCATCACGTGGCTACCTCCCCACTAGACTGAGAGTACTCGGCTGTCAGGGCACAGGTCTTATTCATCTTTGCACCCCATAGCACCTACCACAGTGGCCACACAGAAGAGACCCTGAAATGGTTCTGGCAGAAAGAAACTAGAAAGGGAGAGAGACTTCTCTAGGATGTTAATTTGCTTCTCATTCATTGTGTTGTGAACCCAAAGAGAAGCAATAAGAGAGACTTGTTGATTATATGGGGAAGCTTTGGAATAAAGCTCAGGGATCACCTGGCAAAGTTCTTGAAAGCTACCATAATATCAGGCAGTAGTACAGTCATATGGATGTATAGCATTTGGTAGTCAAATTGGTTTAAACTAAAAGTATCTACTCACATTCAATGCAACAGAACTTTTCCTGGGTGCCCATCGTGTTATGTAGTAGACCAGCGGTCCCCAAGCTTTTTGGCACCAGGGACCGGTTTCATAGAAAACAATTTATCCATGGACTGGGGGTGGGGTAGGGTGGGTAGGAGGGGGTGGCAGAGCTCTGTGGCCAGGTCCCTAACAGGCCGCAGACCGGTCCGCGGACCAGGGGTTGGGGACCACCGTAGTAGACTGTGTACAGGGTGCTGGATTTCAGAAGATGAATGGTCCTGCCACTGAGGTCTTACTGTGCAACAGTGATAACTAAAAGAGAAATGAACAATTAAAATATAGGGTCATACGTGCTATTAATAGAGTCATAATCAAAGTGCTATAGCGGAGATATCAAATAGATTTTGAGTGTTAACTATGGTCAGTTGAGACTGCCTGCTTTGTAATGCTACATTGAGAAGGATTCTGAGGCTAAGTCCAGTTTCCTTGGAAAAGAGAACTATGATCAATTAGTAATGTCTGCCAGAGATAGCATGAGGGGATTTGTGGTTCAAGGACCATGCATTAATCATCAGAACTTTACCTGTCAAAGAAAGAATAACAGGGGAGACATCCAAGAGGAGCAGGCATTTGCATTCTATGGTATTCCATATTCTTAAATTGAGCTAGAGAGTGTTAAAAAGGCAAACTGATGCACAATACAATTTTTAAAGAGTTTATTTGAACAAACAGCAATTCATGAATTGGGCAGCTCCAAACTAGCGGTGTTCAGAAGCTCCACCAAGGGAATGGAAGGAGGAGGCTTTTATAGGATGAACATAGAAGTAAAGCAAAGTAAATATTTGATTTGTTACAGTTATACATTTGCTTTATTTGGTCTATTCCACTGGAAAGTCTCTAGTTTTATAAGTTTGTTTGCGGCTTCTAATTGATTGAGGTTAAGTTCTGTTTTTCTTCAATATGGGTATTTATAAGAAAAAGTTCAAATTAAATTTCACCTATGCTTACAAATCAAGCAAGACTGAGGCCTAACTGGCTTTGTATGCTCAGGGACTCTTCAGGTCTGGTCTCTATTGGAATTTACTTTAACAAGGGTAATATCAAAAAAAGCAGACAGTCCTGGGTTTAAATCTGGACTTCGCCCCCTTTGCTTTATGTAACTTATTACGTATTTTCAAGCGACATTGGCCACTGAGGTGAAATACATCCTTATTGTGTGGATTAAATGTGAAAACACCTAGCAAAAAGCTTAGCACTCAGAAGGTTCTTAACAAATGAGAAAATTATTGCTATGATGATTATGGACTTCCTAAACTTCTTCAGTAGAACAACATCTAAGTTTTGCTTTCTGTTCACTCAAATGAAAGACCCAATTGCATTTGAAAGTGCAGGAAAATGGTTAAATTTTCATCTCATTAAAACCACAACAGATAAGACAAGAACAGAGGAATGAATGAATTGCCTTCTTTCTGGCACAGTTTAGCAACACAAATAATCCTCATTCCCAAAGACTCCCTTTTCAAGTTCATCTTGTCTTTTTAGCAGATAAACTCTATGAAAGCAGCCATTATATCTTACATGAGTTCTCTAGATCTTCAACCACACATTGTGGGTGCTCAGTAAGTGATAAAGACAAAAATAGCCCAAGAAAATAGGACGAGTATTAAAATTATTTCATTTAGGGAATAGAAGTTATCAAAACACAAAAATTCAAATATTTCACACTGGCATATTTCCTAATCAGCTTTTTCCTCCATGTAATCATTCTTCTTAAACATCATAAGTAATAGAACAAACTCATATATTTGGCACAAATATCAACCACTGAGAAATAATTCATTTTATATGACATGTGAATAGAACCTATATTACACAGTGGGTATAATATATAGATGTAGGGAACTTACCATGTATGTGCTTGATTCTGCTGAAAACTTGGACTGCATAAAATCATGCATACTTGGCCACAGTCCTTTGTCATAGGTACTGTTGTCTTCTAAAAGTTACAGGTGACAAAGCTGAGGCTTAAATTAATTTCAAGGATTTGAAGCTAGATGTTTCTCACTTTAAAGCCTATGCCTTTTGCCTCTTATACTTAGGGTCCACAGTCCCCCAAAATATGTGTGTGGTTTTAATGTTTGTAAATGGAAAACATTGTAAAGTTTGTATCTTTAATATCAACAATGTGTCTTTATATAGATTTCACCATATCTGTTCTGTTACTTCAGACTTTTATGTATAAGGTTTGGTTAAAGCACGCCTAGGGTGACTTGTAAATTATGAATATGAGAGTATCTAGAAAAATGATGACACATAATAGACACTTAATAAATGATGACTATAAGAATGAATAATCAATTGGATAAAAACATTTTGTGAAGTATATATTACTATGCAAATACCCACATTATCATTTCCAATAACTCTGTTGTTTTCTAATGTTCTTAACTACCAAATTATTTCACAACTGTTTCTGGAATTTAGCACATTTCTTATCAGTGAATTATCAGCTCTGCGTATTTGAGCACATACTGTGTCCAAAGTAATGACTGGCCCTCTAATGATATTTTTAGAGGTGTGGATCACTTCCTTTTTAGTTAAGTGGAAAATACTTCGGGAATTAGTTGACCCATATAAATGGACATACCTCTTGGCAATGCACCCTTAATTACTTCATTTCAAAATCTATTGTCTACCATAAAAGAAAACTTGGGGCAATTATAGTGAATATCAGCAATTCCACATAAATAAAACCCACAGCTGCTTTATCAAGTTGAATGCTTGCGGTCTGAAATCATGGAGACAATATACATTGCCTAATTAAATACTTCTGTGACTGAGTCTATAATGTGGGTTAATAGATGTTTACACTTTTCATGAAGAAAAAATTCAACCATTATTCTCAGTTCATTCCTGATTCAAGGACAAGCATTGAAATCCCTTTGTGCGTGTTCTCAATGTGAAAAGCAGTTCTGTTCCATTGCAAGTATGCAAACGTGAATATAATGGATATTTGACCTGGTCTGGGAGTATGGTATTCTAATTAATCCAATCTGAAGTTTCTGTACATACCGTTTGTGAATGATCAAGTGTTGCAGAGGTTGAATGCAATACAGCACACTAAAAACTGGTTCCTGAGGATTCTGGTTAAGATGGAGTAAGCACACTCCACCCAGTTTCTCCTACTGGATGTACCCCCAAACCCTGGAAAGATGCATAGAACTTCTATCTGAGGACTCTGAAAAGTAAGTAGTAGCAGGTGGATTGCAGAAGGAAACCAGAACTCTAAGTTAAATTGAGACTATGAGTTTCCTGGGCTTTTCCCTCCCATGTCTCCTAGCCTGGGCTCAAAGGCAATATGAATCCTGGAATAGAACATGGGCCACAGAAAGAAAGAGCCCGAAGAGAAACCCCAGCTTCTAATCAGAGGAATGGGAAGGGGACGGGGGCTAAGGGACAGAGAGATTGGGGGCAATTCCCTGCGTTTTTTCTTTTGTTTTGTCTTCCTCTCCTACTCCATCCCACAAGCAAGCCCTAGTCCAAAGCTGCATTCCTGGCCAGTGGCAACAGCAGCAGAGTTTGGGCAGGCACCTAAAACTCTGAGGGAGGGGGAACCTCTCTGAACAGAGGAACTCTGGTCTGCAGAGTAGGACCAGGGTGGATCCCTTAGATTTCTTTTTCCCCTCTCTCTACTTCCCTGTTGCCCTGGAGGCAGATTCAGTTGAGGGTAGAGGGAGGTGAGACTCAAGCCTTTGCTTTCTAGTAAAAGAACCAAGACAGTGGCCCCTAAGAGCCAGGGAGCATCCAATAGAAACAGTATATTTTATCTAGCCCAATATACCCAAAATATTATAATTTCAACATGTAATCAATATCAAAAATATTGATGAGATATTTTACCTTTTTGTTTTTGGTACTAAGTCTGCAATATCCCCTAGCTATATGTGACTCTTGAGCACATGAAATGTGGCTAGTCCACATTGAGATATACTATTAGTGTAAAATCTACACTGGGTGTCAAAATATATTCTTCAAGTCAATTTCACCTATTTCTTTTCCTTTCTTTACTGTGATTATGGGAAAATATAAAATGATGTGTCTGACTCTTATTTTTGTTGGACAGTACTGCTATGGATGCTAAGTTTTCATTGTCAAGGCCTCAGAAAGGAAAGATTGACTAATGCAGGCTGGGGTTCTCAGGGACAGTTTCATGGAATTTTGGGGACGCCTTGGGAGTCAGTTTGATTTGGAAGGGGCTGACAAGCAGCTGAGGGGGTGCTTTCATGGTGGAGCAGGTAGGGACTGTGGCTTGTATGGGAAGCCCAGGGGAGGGCAGGGCAGGGCAGACCCCTAAGGCCTCCAGAGGGGATCTACCTGATCTTGCTACCTGAAAGCTTCTGGGGCAGGCTGACGTCTTTGAGCCTGGGAGGTCCCCCATGGGGCAGATGGCTAACATCAGAGGCATCCCTTTACAACAAGGCTGCGGGCTCAAGAGCCATGTGATGGAGCAGTATCTGCAGTGCTAATAGGTGATCCCCAGCTAAGTAAAGTTTACTCGTTAGCATAACATATAGGCTCCTGAGATAAAATCTCTTACTATCCCAGGAGCTGTCAGGGCCTAACTTTCCTGCATTTTCTCACTAGGAAACTATGTCCTTTTGGCTTGATGGAGGAAAACTGTTTTGGGTGACTGCCCTTTTTTTCCCCCTCAGTTAGCTGTATTGTGTTAAAAATAATAACTCTGGTTTATATTTATTAAGGGCTTATGATATGCCTGGGAGGGTACTGGGGGCTTTATCTCATTTAATGCCCCTGGCAACCCTGTTCTGTAAGTGCTATTAGTTCCGTTTTACAGTGAGAAAAGAGAAGCTCAGAGAAATAAAGAAACGTATTTACAGTCAAACAGCTAGTAAGTGGTAGAGGCAAAATCAGAATCTGGCGCTGTCTGCCTCCTAACAAGCCTGCTGTTATGGTTCCCCACATTAGGGAAGATAGTAGGGCCTCACCAATGGGTTAGTTTCTCAGCTGCTTCAGTCTTGACTATCCACTCTAAGCTTAAACAGCCAAACAGAGACAAGTTGGATTCCTTTTCCAGCCTGCTGGAATTAAACACCTACATAGAATTGCTACCTGGTTCTCTGTGCATTTCACATTTGAGAGTGAACATTGAGTGCAAACACATTATTTATTTCATAAAACTGAGCAAGAACATCTGTGCTATTCCTCTCCTTAGGCAGATGGAGTCTTGTCCTATTACTAAGGGACGCCTCTTCGGCACAGAGCAAAGGTCTAAACCATGCCATGCCTCTGTTCAGGAACCCTCGGAAGCTCCATGCTGAAGGCCATGTGCTTCACTCCCACACTCTGAGATCCTGCACAGCCTCCAGGGCTTTGGGAGTCTGGAAAAGTTCTATCCTCCTCCTAAGCTTCGCCAACCCAGGTTAACTTGCACAGATGCTAGTTGCCCTCCCCACCTCGCCTTACCTCCCCCACCACAAATGTAAAACTATCCCAGCTTCTTAAATCAAGTCTCTTGGCTATAAAATAATGAAGGAGGCTAGGATGGTAGAGTGGGAAGGATACAGCAACAGTGGATGTATTGAGGGAAGCAAGAGAAGAGTTATGAATACATGGTGAGGCACAGCCTGATATGGTAAGAACAAAGGAAATGAATGTGTGGGAACAACCTCCAAGGGGTGAGGGTGTTCCAGGAAGGCTTCCTGGAAGGACTTGCATGTGAACTCCCTAACCTGCTGTTCTTCAAACTGTGGGTCATGACCCTAGGGTCAGAAAATCATTTTGGTGAGTCATCACTAGAATTTTTTTAAGTGAAACTTAATCAAATAGAATGGAGACTATCAGAGCATTTTACTGGTTCACAGCATAAAATGTATTTCTTTCTGAGGGTTGTGATCCAAAAAAGCTGGAAATACATTGCCCTGTTTTGGCTTCTGAGAGGTTGCTCTACTCCTATGATTCCAAATTTACCAGCCGCTGTTAAAAGACAATCTTTTTGTTCTGCTCAAAGTGGAGATTTGGTACAACTTTCCTGTGTTCAACAAATCACCTTCATCTTTCTGTTGTGCTTGCTTCTACCGGGGAGTGTTTCATTTATGAACATAAGAGCTAATCCATATATAAACCAGTACTAGGCAATTTATACTCATGATCCACATTTAATCCTCACCTCATCTCCTTCTACCGCATAATAACCTTTCAAGGCAGAGTTCATCACTTCCATTGCACTGATGAGAAGACCAAGGGTCAAGATGGAGGTCATTGCCAGTCACTTGCCAGGAAGTGACTGAGCTGAGATTTGAACCACCTCCCTTCTGACTCTGATGCCTGCACAAAGCCCCAGTGTTACTGAAAATAATTATTAAGCTAAGTTTATGATGCTGCAGTATAGATTTGCAAGTGTCATTAGTGTTGCCCAGTAAGACTGAATAACCTTCTGTTTTTTCTCTTTGGAGGCCTGTAAATTTGGTACTATGTCTTAGAAGGATGGAGCTAGGCATTTCCTAGTTTCAGATCTAATGTGTTGGTTTCTCAACTCAATTGCACATCTCAGATGCACCATCCACTTCTCTCTACCTTCACTGCCCGTCACACTGGTCCATGCCACCACCAATATCTTCCCAGACTACCTCTAATAGCCTCCCCACTGCGCTTTTCAATCTAGTCTCTTCTGATCTTCCTGAAATGAAAATTCCATCAATCTACAGCTTGTAATATCTCAATGGCTTCTCTTTGCTCTTACCATAAAGACCATATTTGAATATTATTGCCCTGTGTGAGGTAGGTGTTGATCAGTTAGTACCAATTTGATGGTGAGTACCAGTGGTGCTTGTTTTTCCATTCCTGTGACACTTTGCTTCAAAGAATGGGTTCTAGCTCCAACCAGGATAATACCAGATGTGTTAATTCACTATTGTTCCTTATTGCTGAGTAATACTCCATGATATACATATACCACATTTTATTAATCCACTCGTGTATTGATGGGCACCTGGGTTGTTTCCACAACTTTGCAATTGTGAATTGTGCTGCTATAAACATTCGCGAGCAGATGTCTTTATTATAAAATGTCTTTTTTTCCTTTGGGTAAATACCCAGTAGTGGGATTGCTGGGTCAAATGGTAATTCATCAGGGGGCGGGCAGGCGGGAGGGGGGTGGAGGGGATGGGAAAAACTCTCACTGAATGGATGCGGGGAGCACAGTTTGGGAGATGACCACGATTGTAGCTCTGACTTGGGCAGTGCATGGGCAATATATATAACCAAACTGTTGTACCCCCATAATATTCTGAAATTAAAAAAAAAGAAAAAAAATATTTAAAAAGGATAGAGAATATAATAAATTTATTAATGCAGTTTAAAATAAATAAATAAATAAATAAATAAAGACCATATTTGTTAGGTGGCTGTGTGTTGCCATGGTCTGACCTCCCTCTCCTAGCCAGCCTCAGTTTGTACCACACTGTTCGCTCCCATGACCAAGCAGGCTTTCTTTCAGTTCCTCTGACAGGCCTTGTTCCCTCCTGCCACAGGGCCTTCACATATGCTCTTCCTGCTGTTCCTTCTGCTGACATCACTCTCCAAACCAATCCCTTATTCCCTTCAGCTACATAACTCCCACCCATTCATCAGCTCTCCACTGATTTTATCAGCTCCTGGTAGAAGCGTTCCCTGCCTTCCTGTAGACAGATTACTCATTACATGATCTCAAGGGCACTCCTGAATCTTTGCGTCATAGCACTAACTCACTGTCATTTTACATTTATTGATGTGATTCTTTGGTTGATGTCTACCTCCCCCACTGGACTATGAGCTCCATGAGGGCAAGAATTGTGCATGTCTACCTTTTGCCCCCAGGGCCTGATAGTGCCTGGCTCACAGTGTAGAGACAGGACATTCAATATACAACTTATTTGACCTCTTTAGAAGCAGGTGTGATTAAAATCTCCAGGTATTCAGGTTTGGCCATGAGCCTCAAGTTAGAGAAAGGTAATCAAGGGAAAATCCTCACGGATTGAACAGTCAGGTTTAGTAGTAGGAAGAGCCTCCTGAGTATAAATGTTGATGTCTCAGAGCCCTGGTATTTAGGATTTCTCCTTTATTTGGTTTGAACACTAAACATTACTCTATCTCCTTCGAGCACTGTCGTTTCCTTGCTTAGGAGTTTAATTAAGTCTGTGCCTAACACACCACAGACAGCTGGTGGTAGAGGGGTGTCTGGCACTGAGGGAAATGTTAACTGTGCACAGCTTGGTGTAGCCACAGGATTTACTATGTGTATAATTCCAAGATGGATTTGCATGGGGGCTCTGTTAGACTAGTCCCAAATTTCAAGGTGTTCCCCTGGCTACATATGTCCTAAGGGATCTAAGGAGAGGAAATAGGAAAAAAACAGAGATAAGACTTCTCCACGAGCAAAGAAAGACACTATTTCCAGCCAAGCCTCTTATCCCAGCACCCAACAGACCATGTGGAGGGAATACTATTAAATATTAATAATAGTAGCAATAACAATTTTTATTATTATAACTATAGCCTTTACTGAGTTTTTTAAAATGTGCTAAGTGCTTTGCCTGTATTTTCTCATTTAATATTCACAACCATCCTAGGAGGGACTCCATTTTATCCAGGAGTAGCCTAAAACTTAAAGGAGTCAAGCTCTTTCCTCAAGACCACACATGAAGCACGAGGTGGGAAAGGGATTTGAAACTAGGTGGATGATCACCCTGTCCCCTTGCTGCTGACTGCTGTTTTATCTGCTCTCTTTCAGTCTTTAATCATTCCTTTAATAAATCTTTTATTTTTAGGCCTTTATTGTATGACAGACACTGGGGATTCAGAGGAGGATAACTTATAAATGGCCCCTTCCCTGGAGAAGTTTACCACCTGGGGGGGCATATCAACCTCATCCCCTTCCTGCTGACACTGATGGAGCACTTGCTGGGAACCAGGCTCTGTGCTAAGCCCCAAACCTCCTATATTTTATTTAAGCCTCAAAACTATCATTCCCAGGGAGGTGCTATTATCATACCCTTTTTTAAAGATAAGAAAACGGAGTTCTAAGGTAAAGTATCTTACCCAAGGGCCCAGGAGCACGAAGCAGCTGGCTGGGATAGAATCTCAGGTTTAATTGACTTTGTCAAATGTCTGTACTTTCTACCACAGCACTAACTTGCAGAAATGTGGAGAATGTACAAACAGAGGAACCCTCCAGTGCATTTTGAAAATACAGAGCAGGACAAGTTTCACTCTGCCTGAAGAAGCCAGAGATGGCATCTTGAGGAATTCTAGATCTAAGGAAGAAAATATGTGGGTGTCTGGGGGTAACTTTGCCCTTGCCTTCCTGCTTAAATACACTTCACAGCTAGCAATAGGTGCGAGTGGAGGGAAATAAAAGCCAATGTGCAGACATTCCTAGAGGAATATTTGGTTCAACGTATAGAACTTTCTGATAATTATTACAGAGTAAGAGCAGAAGAGCTGTTTGGGAAGTCTAAGTTTTCCATCACTGGAGGTATGAAGAAGGAGCCTGAATGATCACGCAAAGGATACTTGAGGAGAGATTCAGGTACTGGATTGACAGTTGGATTAAATCAGGGGTACCCAGTTTAGCTGTGCATATGAATTGGTGGGTGATTTGATTCCTGGGCCTTCCCATTAGACATTCTGGTTCAGAAGGTCAGGACGGGACCCTAGGAATCTGCATTTTCAACACAGATGATTCTGAAGGATCTGGTCATTGTGACATCACACAACCACAAGTGGGCTAGATCAGGGGTCCCCAACCTATGGTGAGTTGTATAATTATTTCATTATATACTACAATGTAATAATAATAGAAATAAAGTGCACAGTAAGTGTAATGCATTTGAATCATCCTGAAACCATCCCCCTGCCTCCCTGGTCCGTGGAAAAATTGTCTTCCACGAAAATGGTCCCTGCTGCCAAAAAAGTTGGGGACTGCTGCGCTGGGCTAGATGACCATTAAAATCCTTTCCAACATTGAGGTTCTCTAACCCAGTGTTTCCTAGTATGTATTCCATAGAACACTCAACCTGTAATACGATCAACAAACTTTTTCCTTGAAAAGCCAAATAGTGAAGAATTTAGGCTTTGTAGGCCATAGGGTCTCTGTCAAAACTACTCAGCTCACTATTCTAGTACGAAAACAGCCATGGACAATATGTAAATGAGTGGGTGTGGTTGTGTTCCAATAAAATCTTATTTACAAAAATAGTCAGTAGGCCAGATTTGGCCCACAGACAGTAGCTTGTTGACCCTTGGCCTATAAAAACTGGGGTCATATAAAAATAACTTTATAAAAAGCTACAAACCATATCCCCTTCATGAATAATCATGGTGCATATTAGCATCTTAAAGGCTCTGAGAAAGCCTGAGAAGTAAACAGACTTATTTAATTTGGGTCAACCAGAATTGGTCAAATTAATTTAACCACAGAATTGTCATCTTATGTAACATTCACTTCCCTTAAAACTGGTGTTCCAGAGAACACACTTTGGGAATGACTAATTTATGTCTCTTGAGTGGGCAGAATGCATAACCATTTGCATAGACTGTCTTCCGAGAGACTAGGAAGGCAACTTCCCTAAAATACCTGCCTCACTGAGGTCACTGGCACCTAAACTTAACCCATTAGAGGTATGTCCTTGGCTTAGGGTGTTGTGCCCAGATTAAAATGAAAACACTCCCAATGTAAATGCCTTTGTCAGGTTTTGAATGGACATGGAGTTGTTTGGAAGGGGACAAAGAAAAGACATCTTGGAAAGGAAGAGCAGAAAGGGTAGTGAACAATAATAATGTTTATTAAGCATTTGCTGTATATGTGCCTCTGTACTAAGGCCTTTATCTAGTTCTGTGGTTCTCAACCAGGGTCAATTTTCCTTCCCAATGGACATTTGGCAATGTCTGGAGACATTTCTGATTGTCATGACATAGAGCGGGGAGTATAGTGCCAGGATGTAGTAGGTAGAGTCCAGGGATGCTAATCAACATGCCACAATGCACAAGACAGTCACCCTCCCCTGACAAAGAATCATCCAGTTCCAAATGCCACCAGTGCCAGTGTTGAGAAAGCTTGATCTAGATTACCTGATTTCTTTCATATAGCAATCCTGTGAGGTAGGTGGTTTTATTTGTACTTTTAAGAAATGAAGAGGCTGGGGCAAAGAGAAATGTAAGTATCTTTCCTCCAGGTTCCCCACGGGGAGTGACGGTGTAAGCCCACGCTCTTAAAAACTCACACACAGTCACCCTTGGCAATGACAGATTTCACTTCCCTGGCTGTTGACAGCCGCTGACTCTAGGAGGTCCTCCCCACAGCTCCTTCACATCCTGGTCTCCTGTCATCTGCTGCTCCTGATACGTTAGGTACCCAGCATCCAACCTTACTCATCCACCAAAATGTATCTCCCACGACCACTAAAGTCCTTACTGAAGGCTTGAATTTCATCTGACACCAGCATGACCAGTTATATGCAATTAGGTTTGGGACACCAGGCAAATAAATGACTTTAACCTAATGGGCTTGGTTTCCCCATCTGTAAATGGGAACGACAACAATATGTGCCTTTCCTGTCTCAATTCAATTCCACCCAAATGTAAGCCACAGGCTCCATGTTATGCTTGGAGAGTTGGGGGATCCAAAGAATGTGAAACCTCCCATGAAGAGTATGCCGAGGTGATGGGATCTTTAAGGAGGAGGCAAATTCCTTGTTTTTATAAGACAGCCCAGCTCCGGTTCCCCAGCAGCCTTGGAGAATGCTGCAGAGAGTTAGAGTGGGCTGGAGAGGGTCTGGACAGCATCACCGAAGGGCGGTCATTAGCCCTGGTATTTGGCTGGAGACTGAGGGGGCCAGAGCACACGGGTGGCGGCACATGAGAACCGGCTCTCCGAGAGGGCGATCAGGCTGAACGTGATTGGGAGTTGTTAGGAGACATCGTCAGGACCTGACTTGGCTCCCAGAACTCCAAGTTATTGTCCTTTCTGGTAATTATGAAACATGAAGCCCTTGTACTTTATCACAGCTAAATTGAGCAATCAGTTTCAGATGGTCTAAGAATAAGGAGGCTGTTTCTGGGGAGATGATCCCCACGGACTGTCATTTAGCACCAAAGCCAATGCTCAGAAAATAAAGCAACATAAAGGCAGGGATGTGTAAAATGGCCCCTCACAGCCACGAGGTCTGGGCACAGCAGAGAGTCCCGAAGCTCCCAGCCGTGGCAAACGTGCCTTCCACCTACCCTGCCAGTCTCCTGCCCTGTTTTGGGTTGTCACTTCTGCTGTTCTCTCTCCATCTATACTGACTCCAGTTCTTCAAATATTTCATAGTGAGAGGAGATACTCCTGGAACTGGAAATGACAAAAGAGAACCCACAATCATGATGGGACTTTCTTCTCAGAATGTCAGATCCTTGTGGAAAGGAGGGATTGCCGAGCACGGTGCTCTTGGTGCTCACAGACACTGGGAATTAAATTGGAAAGCAACAACAATGACAACAACAACAACAAAAAAAAAACCTAAAAAACCATGACCCATAAATGGCTGCTCCCTATCATCCCAAACATTAACAAAATAACACAATAAAATATTGTGATGTGAGTGTGGGTCGAGAGTATCCAACTGGGGTATAAGTAGAGCAGCAGTCTCCAACCTTTTTGGCACTAGGGAGCAGTTTCATGAAAAACAATTTTTCCACAGAAAGGGGGGTGAAGGAGGGGGTGGTGGTGGGGGTGATGGTTTCAGGATGATTCAAGCGCATTACATTTATTGTGCAGTCAAACCTCTCTGCTAATGATAATCTGTATTTGCAGCCACTCCCCAGCAGTAGCATCACCGCCTCAGCTCCACCTCAGATCGTCAGGCATTAGATTCTCATAAGGAGCTCGCAACCTAGATCCCTCGCACATGCAGTTTACAGTAGGGTTTGAGCTCCTATGAGAATCTAATGCCGCTGCCGATCTGACAGGAGGTGGAGTTCAGGCAGTGATGTGAGTGATGGGGAGCGGCTGTAAATACAGATGAAGTTTCACTTGCTTGCCCACCGCTCACCTCCTGCTGTGCTGCCCGCTTCCTAACAGGCCACTTACCAGTACCGGTCCACGGCTCAGGGGTTGAAGACCACAGTAGAGGACATAAAGGCACACACCCAAGGAGACCTGAGAGATGGACAGCCACATATGCATCAAGAGCTGAGTTTGTTCAAGTATTTCCCAGCAAGAGATACGTCGCATGTTACGGATACGTGTGATGAGTTGTATTTTACTTGACTGTTGTACAAAATCTCCCTTTTGCTTTTCATAAGTCTCTTTTCTATAGAGTTTCTAGAAAGGCAACAGGAGAGTGGAAAGACGTATAACTTGGAACAGATAAAACCTGAGGTTCGTGTCTTAGCTCTGCCACTTACTAGCTAGGTCTTAGTTTTCTTAATAGTTCACTAAGGAAGCATTACTTATCTCATTAGAGTCTCGTGAGAAATAAAGGAAGTGAAGTATGTGAAGAGCCTAGAATATATGAGGCACTCAAACATGGTCACTGTTATTTTTCAGCCAAATAAAAGCGAAATTATATTGATGCTCTAGTGAACTCTTTCTAGTAAAAATATTCAGCCATGCCCCATAAAAGAGACTGATCCTTATTATACCTGGTAACAAGTGACAAACAGAAGTGGTTATAATTTCAATTCACCACTTTTTCTAGGTGGAGACACTGACCTTTCAAGCAAAGTGGGACGATATAGTGCAAAAAAAAAAAAAAAAAAAGGCAGGAGTCCCATAGTAAATGGACTTACAAGAACCCAGATTTGACTGTAGATAAATGATTTTTAAAAAGAATTCTTGCAAAGACAGGGTTAACAGCCCTCAGGAGTACAGTTGATCCATTTCACGTTATCATTTCTTGATTTCTTAAAATCAGTGACTCAAACTGGGCTGCCCTTTTAGCCTGGGAAGCGGAAACTGGGGGGAAGGGGGCCCTTTGTGATTTCCTCCAAATGAATCACCAGTGATTAGAGCCAATTTCAATGTTGGATCCATTCAACCACGTTACCTTGAGAAGTGGAAGCGCCCTTGCCGTTCCCTTTTCCTTTCTTTGTTCGCCTCCCAGGCACAGTTCACTCACTCCCCCACACCCCTCACCTCTCACACAAAGACCTTCAGAATCTGGAAGTTTCAGCTGCCTCCCTAGGGAAGAGCCTTGCAGAATCTGCCCAGGCCGGCTCCACCCTCTAGTCTTTTCTGGCAGGTGTTGGTTGCCTAAGTTTTCCCTCTGTGCAATTTTGATGCTTTGCTTTGCTTCTCTTTCTGTAATTCACCCCCCATGAGCTATGTAATCATTGTTGTGTGGAGTTAGCAAATGCCTGGGTGGGCAAAACTAGGCCTCGTGGTGAAGAGGCTATAAGAGTCCTTGGTTAATTGTGTTAAAGGCAAAGCAAGCTCTTTGCACATCCCTAAGTAGGCTAGAAAACCCAGAAGGAAGATACACCAAACAAATGCATCTGGTGGGGTTGAATTAGGGAGGCGAGGCTTCTGCAATGGTCTATTTGGACCACTTGGAGATGTGCTGGGGAAAGGGCAGCTGTGATCTTCCCTCCCATCCTCCTGTTTCCCCTCTGTTCCAGGGAGCAGGCACAATAGTGCTTTAGGGAGAGCAAAGCCAATGTTGGGACAGAATTTTTTACTTCAGCCTAATATGATTCAATTCAGCCAGTCATCCCTGAGCACCAGTTCTGGGAGTTACAGGGCTGATTTAGGCACTGTCCCTGCCCTCCTGGAGCTGTCTCCTAGGAAGGGAGATGGAATGAAGATGCCTATGTTGTAACACATCTGTCATTTCCAAATGCCAGTCTGGTGCTCAAAAACACAGAATGAACACACCCCGCCTGCATAAATTTTGCCATGGAACCCTAGCAAGTGAACTACTATTTATTTACTATTTTTCTCTAACCTACTATGTCTTTTTTCACTTAGCCTCATCCTAATCAACATTCCCTGGGAAATTATAGGTTGGCTATTTGGTTACATTGTTACAAATGTCCATTAAAATAAAAGAATAAGCAAGTAGACTTATTCATCTGTGTACCCCACACTCTGTGCACCTCAAGTATTCTCAGCAGTGTATGCATCACCCACAGGGAAGCATTGCCATATGGTGTGCTGCACGCAGGTACATGACAGAGGTCCTCCAGAGGCTGATGCAATGGGACCAGGGAGCAGGAGAGAGGCAGAGAGAGGAAGAATATGGAAGATGGAGGACTTCCCTGAGGGCTCTGAGCTTGCATGCCCAGGACTCCGATGGGAGTTTCCTAGGGAGTCCTGGTGGGGGAAAGTGCTCCAGACAAAAGTAACAGAGAGTGCTAAGCTTAGAGTACTAGGGGAAGGAGTAAGGAAAGGAGTGAAAGATTCATTCATTCATTCCATAAGTATCTTATGAGCACCTACTTTAAAACCACATATGTGTTTGTCTTTTAGTTTTCTACGTGATGCTGGGGGGATATACCAGGAAGTATGATAAATGGTCTTGCTCTCAAGGTGCTTGCAATCTAGTTAGATAGGCAAAACACACACACACACACACACACACACACACATACACACAAGCATATGCAGGCATCCAGAGATAAGCATTCAAAGTGAATGTATGCTTGAGGACCAAAATAGCAACACTAAGAGTTACTGTGAGTTCAGAAGAGACACTTCTGTAGGTAGCACCGGCTGAGAAAGGCATCTTGAAAGTGAGGGACTTTGAAGAATGTAGTAGAATTTGAAGAGTAGAAGAAACAGTTCAGGCTGGAGAAACACATCAGGAGAGGTAGCTACCGTGCCAGAAGCATATGTACCCTGTCCCCACCCCTTGGCTTCTAGACTGAAGGTTGGCACAGCTTCCAACCCAGGTTCTCAACCCCATGCCCTGGATGGATGCTAAGGGTTCTGTGAACCCGCAGACATGTAAACTTTTTTGTGAATTCACATATGCATTTTTCTGGGGAGAGTATTTCTAGTTTTCATTGGGTTCTCCAAAGAATGACTCAAAATTGCTTTGGAGTTTCTGCAAGTCTGTTCTGATCTGTGCCTTTATTATCACAGGCATCCATTGTGTTGTTTCTCAACATCTCACACTTTTTTCATTACAAGGAGAATCCAGTTTTCACAAACTTGAAGGGCAACAAAATTTCTCAGAGTGATTAGATTAATTTGCCCAAGGTCACTCGGTGAAACCAGCCCTCCCCAGCAGGGTCAAACTCAGGCTCACCCATGTTCTCAACCCACAGGACACTCTGCTCAGTCAAGTTTCCCATGGAGTGAATCCACACACGTCCCTGGCTCAAAGTCTCACCTCCCCTGTTAGGGATTCTCCTGCCCTCAGCTCTGTGAAACACCTTTCCGAGTATTTCGCCTGGTCACAGACCATAACTTGAGAGTTCATTTGTTCCCTTTGACAACTGATTTTGCTAACTGTCCTGCTTTACTCACCAGAGTCAGTCCTTTGGTACTTGTGGAACGTAATCAGGCTTTAAATACCTTCAACACAGCACGTGTTTTTAGCACAATATTTCATTATAATGGCAACATACAAATCCTGTGTGCAAAAACAGCATTGCCATTTGAAAATCGATATTTATATGGACCTGTTTGCAGATTCACTGCTTAGACATGATTTTTAAATAGACTATTCTTTTTCTCTTTATTATACAAAGGTTGGGAGAAGATTATAACCCAGCCTCATGGTTCTCATTTACTAAGTTGACGTATCTCACTTGTTTCCTATCAGCCCCTCCCACTCACTGTCCCAACCCAGATTATTTTGAAGTCAATGCCATAGATCCTATAATTTTACCCTTAAATATTTCAGCATTATACAGGATTTTAAATAGACCTCGTTATAAATAGTATGGGCCACTTGCCAGGTCATGGAAACGTCTCAAGCTATACGACAGTATGTGAAAGAGTTTATTTAAACAGGGCCCTCGTTGCTTTTCTGAAACATTCATTTGGTAATTTCTGTGGATTAAAAGCTTCTTTGATAATAAAGTCTGCCACACTTTTAAGAATCACTGTTGCTGTGAATTATAGTTTTAGTTGAGTCAATTCAGAGCAATTAAATATGTAAAGTCAGTTCTATAAGGCTTATTTTGAAAACATGAATTTGTTCCAATGCCATTGATATATCAGGGAACAATTTGAACATAACCAAATTTCACATTAGCTTATGCACAGCTTCATCCCCAAGAAACACTAGATGAGTGTGAAAAACTGCACCCAACTGAACCAAACCTCATAGGAATACACAAAATGCACACACCTGCAACATCCACCACTCGCTTCAGTTCCCATGTTATTTTTAGCCACACCGTGTATATCCAGTGCTACACCTTTTCTCTGGATTCCAGATAACCCCCTCCCACCACTTCACAATAACTCATAAGCTGCAACCCTTCCCATCCCCACTTCCACAGAAAATGCCAGGTCTTTTTCAAGGTTTATGCATTTCTTACCATTTAACATGGGTTAAACTGTGCTACTGTTTTTATTAGATTCCAATCTTTTTTTTAATGTGTCACTGACAAGTTTTTGGGTGTTGTACCCCAACCCCAGGGTTTCTTAACCTCAGCATTACTGACATTTTGGGCTGGATAATTCTTTGCTGGGGGAGTTGGGTGGGGCTGTTCCGTGCGTTATAGGATGTTTAGCAACAACCCTGGCCTGGCCTCTACCCACTAGATGCCAGTGGCACCACCTCCCCCACCCCCTAGTTGTAGCAACCAAAATGATTGTAGACATTGCCAAATGTTCCCTGGGGAGAGGCAAAAAATCACAGAAGATTTTATGAGTGGTTGAGAACCACTGCCATAACCCCATTTCCCTTAAATCCTGTGGTGTTTATTGTCCTACTGTGTAGCATGATGATTTTTAGAAATGCATAAGTCCCGTTATAGCAGAACTAAATGTTGGCTCTATGTGAGTCCTCATTAATGTTATTTACAGTATCCTATTGCATTCCACTCACTTTGCATTGAGCTCAAAACGTAAGTCCCTGAATTTAGGGAATCATTGACCTCTAACAATATCTTTACTTTCAAAGTACATAGACCTCGAACCATATGGGATCTTATAACAGAAACAATAATTAGCAACAATAGCTACCATTTATTGCGTCCTTACTAAGATCCAAGCACTGTGCTACAAGCATGTATATTCAGTATTGCATTTAACCTTCTCTAAGTGCCCCTTCTGGCAGCCACTGTGTGTCAGTCCCCCTTCTTTAACAGGAGAGTATTCTTAGAAGAGAAACTGAGTCCCTGAAGAGTGGTGTGATTTGCCTGAGGTCAGCCATCTAGCATGAGGACAAGAGGCAGCAGAACACAGTGCCTCTACTTCTGAAGTCTTCATTCTCCTGCCTCTGGAGCCTCCCTACTGAAGGATATCAGCAACTGAGCACCTACTTCTTTTACCAAAGTAGTGGCTGTAAAATTAATGATACAGCAAATAGCTGAAAAGCCAAGATGCTCAACCAAAGGGGCTGAGCTCCGTAAAAATTATCTCGCATTACTGCACTGAAACCGAATGCTAACATTAAAAACAAGGTTGTAGAAAAAGAACTAATTATATGGAAATATGTTGATGCTTTATTTATCCAACAGTGTGTTTATCTATATCCACAGAGAAAAATACTAGAAGGCATTATCTTAAATCAGGAAGCACCATTATCTCAGCGTGCTAGGATTACTGATGATTATTGACCTCTTCATTTTGCTTAACCATACTTTTGAAATTTACAAAAAACAAATATGTATTACTTATATATATTTTTAAAAGAAACATGTTTTTAAAGAGACAATTGAAGCCTACGATAGCACAAGAGATAATAAAAGGGGAAGTAGACATTTAATGAGTTCAAGTTGGATTAAATTCTAGAATACAGAAAGAACTTGCAGATGTGATTACAAAACCACTGTCAGCAATCTTAGAGAAATCAGAGGCTGGGAGCAAGGCCAGGGAATTGGAGACAGGAATATGTTATTCCAGTTTTCAAAAATGAGAAAAATGTGGATTCTAAAAACTAGAAGGCAATGGATCTAGCATTCAGAACCCGATTATTACACACATTTTATGAACATTTAGGAAAGAACTCAGCCAGGGACGGCTGGGAGCCTGCAGAGGTTCAAGTCTTCCTGGCCTAACTTTATTTCCTCTTTCAATAGTTTATTTTTGATAGATCAATAAAATATTCCAGATATCATGCACTTCCATTCCACCAAGAGCATTTGATAAACAGATGTGTGCTTTTCCTTGTGGAAAGCATGGGCTAGATGATAATTTAATGAATTGGATTCACAGCTAACTGAATTATTAATAATTGCTACCAATGACTGCAAACTGCCTGGGCCGGGTACTGTGCTACGCCTTTTGCATCACCTTGTCAGAGGGATGCCATTGTTACTC
The DNA here is from genome assembly GCA_023783475.1 of Daubentonia madagascariensis. Classification (NCBI taxonomy): domain Eukaryota; kingdom Metazoa; phylum Chordata; class Mammalia; order Primates; family Daubentoniidae; genus Daubentonia; species Daubentonia madagascariensis. The sequence continues at coordinate 39,051,819 of JAKFHU010001953.1, read as the reverse complement.
CTATTTTTAGACATGGAGAAATGGAGGTTTGCAGAGATTGAGTCATATTCTTGAAGACCCACAGTGTGTAACTAGCAGAGTTGGGATTTCTGCTTTTAACGACGCTACCCTCTACTACCTTCCTAATAAATAAATAGGGATTGAAATGAGAGCTCTAACTGCAGGCCACAGGTCCTCATCCTGCGCATTATATTGATCAATGCCTCAGAAGAGAGCACAGAATGGATATTTATCAGATGGGCAGATGACATATAGCTGGGAGTTTATGGAACCCAGTCTTGATTTCCACTTGTTTTCCTTTGATTGGAGGCATGCACTCTCCCCCTGGAGGGGCTGGGTCAGAGTACTGGAAGGAGGAATCGCCATGGGTAGGAAACAAAGTTCAAGCCTCTTTTTCCAAAAATGCAGTTCCTAAGGTTACCATGAGGTTCGGCCCTTTCAGAACTTTCCACAGACATTTTGCCTGAATAAGAAAGAGGGCTTTGACCTATTTGTTTCACTAGTTCTTTCAGCTGTGAATAAATTTGGGGCCAAAGAAAAAAATCGTTCTGGCTCTAAAAATAAAGGATTTATCTCTTTTTAAAACTTTCCCCAAAAATGCTTTGTTGTGCAAGTTGGAAGGAAGGAAGAAAAGAGGAGGAAGGGAGAAAGACCGAAGGGAAGAGGAGGGAATTTAAAAAAGGAAGGAGGGAAGCAGGGAGAGAGAAACAAAGGAGAAAAAGAAACTTCTTCTTTGTGTGGGATAATCAAATTCCTCTTTAAGGCAGCAGGGCAAAATTAAAGGGGTTAAAATTTCCCGGGGCTGTTTGGTCTGGGATACAGTGTAAACAAGCCTGCCCCTCATTTGGACCCCAGGAGGCTGGGACCTCAGCAGCAGAGCTGGAGCCCCACGCTGCCAAACCGAGATCAACTCTCACGGTGTCCCCTGCTCGCTGAGTCAGCAGGAGCAAGGGGGGCGGGGGTGGAATCTGACTGTTTCCCGTTTTAATTCTTCTGAGTGCCACTAGCAGAGTATGCAGGTGAAGGGTGATGTCCTGGAACAATCAAGGTCAGCTCTGGTTTGGAAATTGGGACACAGTTCTCAAATCCTTCCTGACTCTGCAGAGTTGGAGTTTATGGCAAGATTATTCTTAGCTGGTGTTACGAAATCTGCACGATGAGGATTTGGCCAGGCGTATGACCCAGGATTTGTGTTCTCCTGGGCTTAACTTTATTTTCTTCTCTATCAATAATATATCCTGGCATGTTTGCATCAATGGAATGCCCTGCAATCATTTAAAAAGGTGATATAGACTATAGAGCAATATTACTTGGCAGAAAAGTTGCCTGTGTTATATTGGTCACAGGAGCACAAGTGTAAGATGACACAATTAACATCAGTTAACTCTAGGTGGAAGGGTTGCAAGTAATTTTAAAATTTTATGCTTTTCTGTATTGTTTGCATTTTTTTTTTACAAACAATTATACCTAATGTGTACAGAGGGTCTCCGGTGTGCCAGGTGCCATGCCAAGTATTTCACATGAATCATCTCATTGGATCCTTGCAAGAGACCTACGAAGTAGATGCTATCATCATCCTCATTTTACTGATGAGGCAACATTCTTAAGCCTCTTGCCCAAACTTAGAAAATGCCAGAAGGTGAGACTCAAACTCAAAACCCACACTAAAGCCAATTCTCTTAACCACCATGTGACAATACGTTTTTTCTGAAAACAATAATCTGTTTAAAAGTAAATGTATTTTGACAATTGCTTAAATCAATCTTCAAACAAACTGCAGCTATTTAAAATGAGTTGATAGACTCATAGTTAACAATATGCAAAATGTTCCTGATGCTTGATTATGTGGAAAAGCACGCTAAAAGGATCATTCTGTTGAATGGGTGTGTGTGCCTAGAAAAAGCATAAAATTATCAATTCTGATATATTGACTGCTATTCTTTCAATGTTGGGGTGGGGATAATTTTAGACTCTTCTTTTGATTTATAGTGTTTTCAAATTTTCTGTAATAGCAAGTACTACATTAGTAGTAAGGAAAGAAAAAAGACAGAAGGCTCTCTTCCTGCCTTCCTGACACCCCATGCAGCTGCCTGAAACCCCCCACCCCTTCAAGGGAGCTTCTCAAATAATAGCTTGCCCTTTCCTTTTCTCTCCATAGGGACCAGTCACTCCATGGGCTTTAGCTTTCTTTGGCCAGAACTTGAGCTGGTGTCTTAGGGACAAGGAACAGAATCCACGACATGCCCGGAGCTGGCAGAACACTGGGAGATGAGCCTGCCTCTAGAGGTTCACATCTCCCTTTTGTTTGTCTGCACATCGGGGCAGCCCACAAAGGCTAAGGCCTGGCTTGTCATATGGGGCTTGTCAGAGATAAAGACTCTTGACTCCCAGGGCTCAAGGTGGAGGTTGTGGCCACTGGACAGCTGGAAATTTAAAAATCATTTCAAAATTTTTGCAAAGGTCTCCACAAATAGCACCTGGATAACTTCTCTCGCACTTGAAGGAGAGAGGCCATGTATCAGGGAAGGGGACTTAATGTAAACCAGGTGACCTGTCCTTACACATGCTGTGCTCTTTGGTGGAAATGCATTTATTCATTCAAGAAATATTTATTTATTTCAGAATATTACAGGGGTACAAATGTTTTGGTTACATAAATTGCTTTTGTACCATTTGAGTCAAAGTTATAAGAGTGCCCATCCCCCAGATAGTGTGCATTGTACCCATTAGGTGTGAATTTACCCATCCCCTCCTCCCCCCTCCCACCTGCTTGATTTCCAATGAATGTTATTTCCATATGTGCACATAAGTGTTCATCAGTTAGTTCCAATTTAATGGTGAGTACATGTGGTGTTTGTTTTTCCATTCTTGTGATACTTCACTTGAAAGAATGGTCTCTAGTTTCATCCAGGTTAATATAAGAGGTATTAGTTCCCCATTTTTTTATGGCTGAGTAGTACTCCATGGCATACATATACCACATTTTATTAATCCATTCATGTATTGATGGGCACTTGGGTTGTTTCCACATCTTTGCAATTGTGAATTGTGCTGCTATAAACATTTGAGTGCAGGTATCTTTTTTACAGAACGTCTTTTTTTCCTCTGGGTAAATATCCAGTAGTGGGATTGCTGGATCAAATGGTAGTTGTACTTTTAGTTCTTTGAGGTATCTCCATACTCCTTTCCATAGAGGTTGTACTAGTTTGCAGTCCCACCAGCGGTGTATGAGTGTTCCTATCTCTCCACATCCACGCCAGCATTTGTTGTTTTGGGACTTTTTGATTGGAGTTAGATGATATCTCATTGTGGTTTTGGTTTGCATTTCCCTGATGATTAGAGACAGTGAGCATTTTTTCATATGTCTGTTGGCCATTAGTTTATCTTCTTTTGAAAAGTTTCTGTTAATGTCCTTTGCCCACTTTTTAATGGGGTTGCTTGATTTTTTTCTTGCTGATTTGCTTGAGTTCTTTATAGATTCTAGTTATCAGCCCTTTTTCAAATGTATAGCATGCAAATATTTTCTCCCACTCTGTAGGTTGTCTATTCACTCTAATGATTGTTTCCTTGACTGTGCAGAAACTTTTTAATTTGATCAGGTCCCATTTATTTATTTTTGTTGTCACTGTGATTGCTTTTGGGGGTCTTCTTCATAAGTTCTTTGCCTAGGCTGATGTCTATTGAGTGCCTACTATATGTAAGATATTGTTCCTGGTGCTTGGGAGGCAGCAGACAACAAAATTAAGTGATTAAGTCACTGTGACATTTACATTATAGCTTGTCCACCATCTTGTCTTCTTAGAGGACACCTGCTCATGCCTTAAGATCCAGAATTTTAGACCTACCTTGAACACTTCCATGATCATCTAAGGGGGAAAGGGTTAGGCACACTTTTCTCAGATTCCATTGTATTTTTTGGCCCTTATTTTTTATATATATAACTTGTCTACAGTAATGTAGCCATTTGCTTATATGTCTTTTTCTCAAAGACCATGGGCTTGAGACATGTGGGTTCAAATCCAGTTTTCCCCACTCAGCTAGCTGTGTAACACTGGCTCAGTTACTTAACTTCCTTGAGACCCAGATTTTTCATCTGTATTATAGAAATATTAGCACCTACCTCGAAAGATTGCTGTGAGATTTTCAAGAGAAATGAGAATTTGTTCATACAAAAACATGTATGCAAATATTTATAGCATGCTTATTCATAAAAATCCCAAACTGAAAACAAGCCAAATGTCCCTCATCTGACAAAGGGATCATCAGACTTTGCTATATCCATCCTACAGAATACCACTCAACAATAAAAAAAAATTGATGCATTTAACATGGATGAACATCAAATATATTATGTTGAGTGAAAAAAGAATCAAAAGGCTACATACAGTATGATTCCATTTATATGACATTGGGAAAAAGGAAAATATAGGGACTGAAGAAAGACCAGCGGTTGTTTATGCAGTTGACTGAAAATTGGCAAAAAGGAATTTTGAGATGATGGAACTCTTCTTTATCTTGATTATAGTGGTGGTTACACAATTGTAAGCATTGATCTGTACTCACAGAACTATATCCTATGGAACTGTGTTGGATGTGTTGGATGAATGGATAGAAGGATAAAAGGAAGGAAGAAAAGATGTGCAATTTGAAACTTCAGGATATTTAATGGCTCTTAACCTTTCACCAATAGGAAACAAATAAATTGTTCTCCAAATATTCACATGGCCTCTCAGAAGATGGTCCTAAAAGAACAACTGATCACACTGGATACCAAAAGTTGGCCAACTCAGTAATGTATCCTTGTGTTTGCACTTGCTCCTTCCTTGCTACATTCCATTTTTTACTCACTTCTGCTTCTTGGCATGGTACTCCATAATAAAACAGCACAAAGCTTTTGCTCCATGCTTTGCTTTGAAAGGAACTTACATGAAGACTTTTGACATGACTATGTAATTAGGTTCTTGCCAATTGAAATGGGAGCAGAAATTGTGTGTGCTGCTTTTTGGTTCTAGGCCTTTAACCTTTGGCCATGCTCACCTTTGTACTCCCTACTCCTCTTCCTGTGAGCTGGAACCCAGACTTAAACACGTAGACATACCTGACCTCCCAAGAGATGGTGGGACAACAATATGGAAGGAATTTGGCTCCTAGATGATTCTGTGGAAGAGAAACCCTGCCAACCTGGATGACAGTTCATCTCAGAACTGTTACATAAGAAAGAAGGAAATCTCCATATTTTTTAAGTCACTGTATTTTGGGGTCTCTTTGTTCTAGCAACATAGGCTTTGCCTAAATTATAAACATAGTGATCACATATTTTATCACTGAAATTGCAATAATTTGAGGGATGAAAGGGGTACTATTAATAATGATGCTGGTAAAGAAAAGGTAAGTTTTTAAGGTGATGGCTATCCTAATTACCCTGACATGATCTTTATTTTATGAATGTATCAACATATCACATACTCCCCCAAAATATGTACACCTATTATGTATCCAAAAATAAAAAATAAAATTTTTTTTAAAATGATGCAAATGCAAAAAAAAAAAAAAAAGATGCTGGGACAAGAGGAGTAAAATAGTCTCTCTGTCTGTAAGCAATTTTTAAACTTCTTCTAAGAAGATACCTTACTTGGTTTTGTATTCTTATTACCAGGATTGGGAGGAAGGATGGAGAGTGGCATTAACAGTAATAGCAGCTGACCAAGAGGGGGCTGTTGGCTGGCAAGTTGCTGGGCTTTGTATATGGAGTGTTTATAGGAATTCCGATTCCCAGGAGATATGGATGTGGCCGTTGGTAGCTCTGGATCTCCATGTGCATCAGAATCCTAGATAAGCTTAAAAGGATTTCTAACATGTCTGGGAAAATGTAATGAATAAGAGGATCCAGGGATATCTACATTTGTAATTGAGTGGAGAGGAGGGTGGATCTTGGGACAACATTCACAGGTGGATGGATATGAGGCAGCCCGTGATCCAGTCTCACACCTTGGAGCTGAAGTCTCTAGAGAGCATTTTAGACAATCTCTGCACCATGGTGGCCCCAGAGTATTGCTTTAGGGCCCAACTGGCAAAGTACTGCACTGTAGGGCGCTGTCCCTACAGCTAGAACTTAACTAAATGAAAATGGCAGGAAATCCAGGAAACGCTACTGCCCCGCTGGTAACTGCGGAGATGGCTGTTTGGTGAACATCAGAGCTTAGGTCTGCACCTGTTTCTCTGCTCTCCTTACTTTCTCCCTAGGTGACTATGTACATGCCCATGGTAAACATGCATTACTTATTCAATGAAACAGGTTTTCTTTTTTAAGATGGTCAACATGCCACTAGAAAATCAAGTCATTAGGTGGATATAAAAAGGAAATGTACCTCTGAAACGATTTTCATGACTTAAAAATAGTAGAATGGCTTTTGAGTCTTCTTCATGAGGACTAAACCCTTATCCATTCCATTTTCCTTCCTTTGCAAACCCTGTGGGTCAGCAAATTAGGGTGATCATCAAACTAAAATCCACATGCCTCAATTTGACCCCAGATTTACTACTTTTTGTTCTGTTTTGTTTTCCACTATCTTTCCCAATATCCATCCTGTCACATCACTACATGATGCAATGTGGTCTGAGATGGGTCCACATCTAGCTAGTTAAATGTCACGCAGACTAGTAGCCACAGAAAATGCTATCTACAGGGCCACATTATTAAAGTTACAAAGCAGTTAGTTGGAGAGAGGAAATGTTAGCATTCAGATGCAAGAAATTTTAAAATCATAATCTGCCAAATAAAACTGTTTCCTTGGAGCTAAGTAAATATTCTCCCAGGGACAGACCTGAGGAATCAGACAGCTGCATCTATTTATGGTTTCCCCTGTGTTTCCCTCTCTCCTCTGAATCAAATCAGCTGTACAGAAAGCAACGACGTATCCTTTATTAAGCCTCCCTATTCCCAGCAAGGGACAGAAGTAGTGAAACAGAGAGCCAGCTGCCATTGAAATGTTCCAGCCATCTGCCTCTTCCTTATTTTCCCCTTCTCTGTACATATTTAAATGTTCTTCCTTGTTTATCTATTTGTAGGGAAGAGATGGAATCATCATCATCATAAATGTCATCTTATTACATTTATTGAACACCTGCTATGTTCTAAGCACCATGTTAGTAACTTTATACAAATTATCTCATGTCATCTTCACAAAATAAATACAGTAAATATTATTGCCCCATTTTACTCATGGTGAAAGTGAGGCTTCGAAAAAGTGAAAGATTTGCCAAAGGCCACAAAGCTAATAAGTGGGATCTTCTAACCTTAAACCTCTCTCCTTTGAAAGAAAATTGGGCTGCAGTGATAAACCTTCTGAAAAATTATAAAGTAGGTAAAAGAATTTTTAGCACCCTTTCAATACCCTCTTTTCAAGCCATGGGAACCCTCTATTGTCTTCTACCACCTTTTCCAAAATTGCCAAGGATCCCAAAAGTTCCAAGAGTATCCTTTTTTTTTTTAGCTGTATTTGCACTTACATATGGGTCTCTTGGAAAACAAAATAGTTGAAAGATCCAAATAAATATACCTCTAAAGGCTGAATTTCAGACCATGCCAGCAAGTAACAGGGAAGATCTCTGTAGGTTGGTGGACCTCCCCAGGGCTTCTTTGGTGACTTCAGGTAGATAGCTGCTACTGTCAAAATTGTAACAATTCTGCGCCCTCGGCAATGTCAAGTTGACACACAAGACTTCTCAAGATAGACTATACATCATAGTTTCCAGTTCATTAAGGCCAGAACAACAACAAAAATTCTTTAAGGCCATCACTATGATCCCAGACTATTTTGAGGGGGGCAGCAAGGGCAATTTTATCAATAGAGTGGAAAGATTCAGATCACTGTCTTTGTTACGATCAAATGAACAAGGTGGTTATTTTCTAACAAATAAAAATGTGTTCTTTGGATACGCTTCCTCCTTGGGTCCCTAGGACATGCCCTCAGTCTGCTGTTGAAAATCTAAAGCATTCCAGTTGGCAGAACAATAGACTTTTCTTGTGGTGGACTACTGTGAGTTGAGTTTGGACAACGATTGTTCTGTTTCCAGAAAGTCACTGGGGAGTGGGAAAGGGTGAGACTTGGAAACTCAGGCAGGTGTTAGACACCTCCTCAGGGGGTCCTCCTCTGCCAGGCTCCTAGATCCCAGGCATGGAACAGACCCTGCTGACTTTTTCCAAAGTTTGAACTTTATTAAAGAGCCAGAGGCAAGGGATTTTTTTCCACACACAATTCTTCAGCTCTGGACACGGTGTTTTGCCTCCCATAGCCTTTCTCCTTTCCAGGAAAAGAGGTTGAATAAGAGGGGCATTTGGGGTGCTATTTGGCTTAGAAGCAGGTTTGTGGAAAATAATGTCACCCTAGGGGTTTTCTATGATAGGTAAATTTTTCTCTTTCACTAAATGAATAATTAATATTGTTTTAACATGGAACTGGCCCTTAATGCAGACAATTTGTATGCATGAATCCTCCCCCCCAACCTTTCTCTCAAAGCAACTGGGTTGTTTTTTTGTTTTTTAACCCACTAGGAGGATGCTCTAAAATAAAATAAGTAAACATTTGGGTGGTCTGTTGATATTCACAAAGCACATTGGAAATTAACTAATTTGCCTTCTATGAAAAACAGACTTTAATGTTGTTCAAAGAACTGAAGCTTTGGAATTAAGTAGCTCAAGTTGTCTTTGTATATCCTCTAACTTGCTTAGGTTGTTATTTTAACGGCAGCCTTTCCTAATGAAGGGAAGGAGGTTGCCAGAAGTAGGGACAATAGGCCATGATGGGCCTTCTGTGTAGAGAGAATTCAACCATCAGGAGTGAATAGGCAATTAACCACATATTTGACTCCAGGTTTTAAAAATGTGGTCATTCTGTTTCTCTTCCCCTAGAGTTATTGTTCACCTATCTGTACCCTAGGAGGCTGACACCTGATGACTGCATTCCTGGGGATTCTTAGCCAGCTAGCTTCAAGTTGAGTTCAGCTAGAGAATGACACTGATAAGAATGTCAGAGGGTGAGAGAGAGAGAGAGAGAGAGAGAGAGAGAGAGAGAGAGAGAAAGAGAGAGAGAGAAGTCTGAGTATTTCTGTGCTCTTCCTTTGAATTCAGTTCTCCTATAACAATACTTCCTCCCCTATCTCTGCAGCCCAAGTGATGGCCATGACCTCTTAGGTTTGCTAGTCTCTGGCTGCCTCTCCACCCCTTGCTTGTTTCCTAAAGCACACCCAAACCTCCCTTCTGTAACCACTTATCACTTCAACCAACAGGATGCATCCTGTTTACTGCCAGGATCCTGACAAACTACTCAACTGGCTTTTCCTCAAGAAGCCTAAGCAATGCTAGGAGTCAGCTTCCTTATGATGACTCCAGAGTTGGATCCTTTAACAGCAATGAGGGTTAACAGCTACCGAGTGCTTTCCATGTTCCCATGCACTATGCTAGGCACTGTACGTGAAGAATCTCAGGAAGTGGAGGCTGAACAAGTTTCTTAAAGTAATGGGCTGTAGGGGGTAGAAACTCTTTGCAGTGGTCCCCAACCTTTTTGATACCAGGGACCGATTTCGTGGAAGACAGTTTTCCCATGGACGGGGCGGTGGAGGTGGGTGGGATGTCACTGCCTTGGCTCCACCTCACATCATCAGGTGTTGGATTCTCATCGGGAGCACCCAACCTGGATCCCTCACATGCAGAGTTTGCAGTGGGGTTTGCACTCCTATGAGGGTCTGATGCCCCCACTGATCTGACAGCGGGCGGGACTCAGGCGATGATGCGAGCGATAGGGAACAGCTGCAGGTGCAGGTGGGGCTTAGCTCGCTTGCCTGCTGCGTGCCTCCTGCTCTGACGCCTGGTTCCTGGAGGGCTGTGAACTGGCACCAGTCTGCTGCCCCAGGAGTTAGGGACCACAGCTTATAGGACACTGACAGCCAAAGCCTGTTTATGTTCAAAGGAAGGAGTCTTTTGAATAATATAGTAAATATCACTTTTATTAAATATTAATAAAAAATATTAAAAGATCCTTTAAAAATATGGTCCCAATCTCTGGACCCCCACCAGGTACCGGTCACTGGCCTGTTAGGAATTGGTAGCACAGGCTCGCCTCCACCCCACCGCCCCATCTGTGGAAAACTTGTCTTCCATGAAACTTAGGAACCAGTGGGCCGCACAGCAGGAGGTGAGCGGGCAAGCGAGAGAAGATTCATCTATATTTACAGCCGCTCCCCATCGCTCGCATAACCACCTGAGCTTTGCCTCCGCCCTCCACCCCCCCAGTCCATGGATAAATTGTCTTCCACGAAACCGGTCCCTGGTGCCAAAAAGGTTGGGGACCGCTGCTTTAAGGGCACTGGGTAAATGTGAACAAGGGGACTGTTTTAGTAAAAACTCTTCTTCACTTAATACTTGCTATGAATTTACTGTTACCTCTCATTCCATCTTGTGGCAATGCCAACCCTATTCAGCCCCACCACTTGACGTGTGAAGATGTTAGTGTTGAAGCAACCATGCGTTTTTATTGTATTGAGATATAATTTACATCCCATAAAATTCACCCTTATAAATACAAATTCAGGTTTTTAGGATATGCACAGAGTTTGCAACCATCACCACCATCAAATTCCAGAATGTTTTCATCACCCCTAAAAGAAACCCCCATCCATTAACAGTCCCTCTCCCGCCTCATTTCCTCTCCTCCCAGCCCAGGCAACCACTAATCTACTTCCTGTCTATGCATTTGCCTATTCTAGCATTTCATATAAATGGATATACAATATGTGGCCTTTCGTGACTGGCTTCTTTCACGTAGCATAGTGTCTTCAAGGTTCATCCATGTTGTAGTTTGAGTACTTCATTCCTTTTGATGACTGAAAAATATTCCATTGTATGGATAGGCCACAATTTGGTTTTCCATTCATCAACTGATGGACATTTGGGTTGTTTCCACCTTTTGGCTATTGTAAATAATGCTATTATGTACACATTCTTGTACAAGTTTTTGTGTGGGCATACCTTTTCCATTCTCTTGGAACTCATGTTTTTGACTGTCCAGTATTGTTTGGAGGCACAATCCCTCCTTCATTCTCTAAAAATCATGGTCAATCCCCTTGGTTCAGATGTGCTTGATTCCAACTATTGGCCCCAGGGGTGGTCATGTGATCCAGACTGGCCAATGAAAGTATTTAATACCCCTGGTTGTGGTGATTGGCTCATTGTTAGGGGTGTGTTTCAAGATGAGCCAATTGGTGTCCTTTGCTGGACTGATATGGCTGCGTAGTCAAAAGCAGAGGATGAACTATTTCTGTGAGGATAGCTAACCATGTAGGATGGGACAGCCTATTCAAAAGATGGAAAGAAACAAGGTAGATCACTTATGACATCATTAGAATGCCAGGGTCCAGCTGGGCCTCAAGTCAGACCAGTTGTACCTAGACTTCTTTCTGAGTTATGAAAGTCAGTGACAAATATATGGGGTTAAAAGACTTAATATCTTTCTTGCCTCCTCTAACTTCTCCTTAAGGAATCCACAGGCACACATAATCATATTCCCACACCACCATCTGCCATGTGGGCAAAGCAGCAGAACCTTGGTTATGTGCCCCTTGGGGGCTGGGGATGGGAAGAGGGATTCCCATGCCCCTAGGGAGACTCTCAGGAATACTTTGGGTTTTGACACTCTTAAGATTGGTTCTTTAGAGCTGATGTGTTAGCTTATGAGCTTCCCTTCTCTGGGGTTCTCTTTACACTAACAGGTAAATTGCTTCAGGTTAATACATTCTGCTGGAAGGAAGAGAAAACACCCCCTCCCATCCTAGCCTCTTTCATTTTCTCTTGAAGTCCTTGTTCTTTCTTCTTTCCCTTTACCAAAAATAATTGCCCACATTGCAAGTTCTGCTAAGTTTTGGAGTAGTGTTTTGTCACTGTTTGGGCAGTATTGGCGTTGCTGGTGATGGTAGTGGTATGTATATGTTTCTTTGAGTATGTGTATCTTTTTTGACACTCTTGCTTCCTTAAAGTCAACTAAAATTAGATTTAAAAGGCTTTTCCTACTAGTCTTCAGGAAAATCGAACCCATAACCTAACATCCATCAGAGATGCCATGCTTTCCCACCTGGGGCATGTGTACTTCTGATGACACACTGAGCTTACCAAGTACAGGCAAAAAAGTCATTATAAATGTGGCACATCTTTACTGGAAGAATTTGGGAGGAAATTATGCTTAAATTAAAATGAAATAAATCATACAGGAGAATGCACAATCCTCATGAATTTTGAAGATCAGATGGGAGGCATTAGATGTTGCTGTTTCAATGAATAACTTTATGGAATGCTCTTAGGTTCCCTGGAGTGGTAACAATAACAGCTAACAACATTTATCCAGTCCTTACTATGTGCCAGATATTATCTAATTTCATTATTGCAACAGCCCTATGACCTAGTTGTTATGATTTCCATTTTGTAGATGAAGAAACTGAGGTTCAAAGAAATTAGATAACTTGCCTAAGATCACACAGCTAGTAACTGGTAGAGTGCTGACTTTAACCTTGGTATGTGTGATACCAAAAACTTCTTAACCACAACACTAAGTTGTCCTCTTGTATATGCAACTTTTGTTCTAGTTTTGTTTTTAATTGTATAGTTCTATGTGCTTATTACTTTTAAAAAATCAAACCATATAGTATTGTACAAAATAAAAAGAGAAAAGTTTCCATCTTCACCCATTCTTTCCCTTTTATTTTGTTTCTACTTCCTTCTTGTGTATCATGCTGACAGTAGCCTCTGTGGACCTTGACCCTGGTCTTCAAAGTCTGGACTCTTAATCTCTATGCCATACTGCTGAGTTATTGGAAAAGCCAAGAAACACTTAAATAAATTTTGCCAAGAGAACAATATGCCCAATATTTAATTTAGACCCTATTTAAATAACACTCCTACCGGGTGCATCTGTTCAATCTGTTTGTCAGAGTTTAATTTTTAAAAGGTTAGAAACATAATACTCCCAAATATATGGTAAGCATGTCAAGGATTTCTTTATCTCAGTAACAAGGGACACAAGACACAGCAGGATGACAAAGCTGGTTCAAGGAGGATATAAGAAAATGATATATATTTGGTCAGTTAAAATTGCTAGAATAAGATTGCAAAACTTGTTAATTTCCTTTAAGGCAAAAAAAAAAAAATATATATATATATATATAACCTGTGGGGTTATCTTTTCTTCTGGACAAAAATTATTTGCATCTCTAGAGAATGGAAATCATTTGCAATTATCAGTCTTCTGCCAGTTAACATCTAACTTTACAGAGTCTGAGCTCTAATAATAGCCAGTCTTAAGGGAATGTTACCTTCCCGTAGAGCAGCTGTCCAACAACTTTTTACAATGATTGAAATGTTCTCTATCTGTGTTGTCTAATATGGTAGTCACTAGCTTTATGAGCCCTTGAGCCCTTGTGGCCAGAGTGAATGAAGAAGTGAATTTTTTATTTTAGTTAATTTTTAATTAATTCGGGTTTAACTTTAAAGAGCCACATGTGACTAATGGCTACCATATTGGATAGTGCAGCCCTAGAGCATCAAATGACTCTTATGTAGGCTAGTAAAAACAATTAGTATGACTTTGAAAATGCTCACAGTAATCTCTTTGCCTTCTTTCCAAGTTTGGGGACATTTCTGCTGACGTCTTTCTGTCTCCTACATTTTCTTCCATCAACCTTTATTTTCCTTTGCTGTGAGGAGCGGGAAGGAACCAATCTGTTTACAGACTTTTGCCCGATAGTGGCTCCCCTCCAGCTCTCAGATCAAACTGATGGCTCCTCTGAGGACTGAGGACGCAGTCCCCGGGCACTGCAGTCAGAGTGGACGCATGTGCAGCTGTGGACTGACAGAGCTGACGCGTTCTCCCCGGGATCTGAGGAGCAAATGTCACGAGAAAAGCCTTTGAAAATGGTTCTCATCCCCTTTCTCCATTGCAGACAACCCAGAATGAACTGTTCTTAACTGTTGAACTTTCTGGGCTCCTGGTAAGGGGATTCCAGGATAAATAGGTCACTAGGTTTTAACTACTTATCAATGAAGTTCCCAAAAAGATCTTCATAAAGGAAACAGGCTCATATAAACTTTAAAAAAAAAGAAAAAGAAAGAAGGAAAGAAAGGAAATATGTTGTCTTTATATGATAAGGCAATGCAAGAGGGATTTTTGTTGATTTGTTTTGAAAGAACTATTTATGAAATGACGAAGATATTTTAAAAAGGAAAAAAAAAATGAGAACCCTCTATTGGTTCCTGTTATGCCTTACTCAGAAGATGACATATAACTTAATAGCATCTTAGGAAAATGTGCTGCTTATTGTGTTTCCACGTGTATCAGGGTATTTTCACCTTCCCTAAATTAAAAGCCCCTCATGGCTGACTCCTAAGGAGGCCTTTCAATGCCTCCTTTTCAATGACCCAAGCAGTTAAGTTTGGCTTGCTTTGTACTGAACTTGCCTGCAAATAGCTTGGTGTTCTGCTCTGGATTTGCCAGTAGCCTGTGTCTGGAGGGGGCTTAAGGTGCAAGGATTCTGAGCTTGAGATCACTTTGCCAACCCTGGCAGCCTCTGTGACTCTATGAAGTCCTTAATCTTTCTGTCTTTCTTATTCCCCCAAATAAACTGGAGTCTTTACCAGAAGGTCAAGTAAACTTTGCTGTAAATCACTAGAGGTTCCAGAAAAGGAAAGTTAAAAAGGGAATCCTGACTGCTCTCAAATAGTCTTGAAAGTTCACTTTTTAAATTATTTTTAAGCCCCTTGTGCTTAACAGAAGACTTATAGAAACATATATAACTTATATGAACCAAAATGTCCATGGATTATTTTTTTCAGGCTAACTAAAGACTAACTAGAAAATGGGTTTATTGCACCACTGCTGTTGTTCAGAAGTTTTCTAATGTATTTGTTCACCTTCCTGCCTTATTAATCACAGCAAACGTGATGAACTGTACATTTCTTTTAACATCATACTCCATACTATGCCTGTGATGCATCCTCCTTTCACTTGAGTTCTCAATATAATTTACTTTTTTGGAGATTGGAGACTGATTTGAACATTCAGTGGTTCCAGTACCTTCCTTTGAACGTGTTGGGGGAATCTTCTGAAATCAACTTGGTGCTATCATTTCATTTTCTTTTCCTATACGGCTAAGATTTATTGAGTGTTTACTGTGAGCCAGACAATGCGTTAAGTCCTTTAAATGAATGAACTCTTTTAACGCTCATAACATTGAATTTGTAGTAGTGTTTTCCCCTCATTAAAGATGAAGAACCTGAGTTTAGAAAAGTTAAGTAACTTACCTGAGGTCACTCAACTAGTGAGTATTAAAATCATGACTAAATCCTAGGAGTGTTTGACTACATAACGTTGCTCATAACTCACAAAAGACTTAAGTTCCATTCCCAGCTCTGAATTTTACAAACCAAGTAGTTGTTTGACCTCTCCAGGCATCTATATACTTACTTAAAGAATGAGGGGGTAATGGTATTTCCCTTCCAAGGTTAGAGTACTAAGACTCTGTTTCTAAACTCTAAAATGTTAAATACATGGAATCTGTTATAGTTTTTATATATTCATTACTTAGTGACATCTTTCGTGTATTGGATTCTAATTAATTGATATATTATGGTTAGATTATGGAAGGGAAGCCTCACTATCCACCATAGGAAAGAAATCGGTACAAGACCTCCTGGCCATGATCCAGCATGGCCTAGTTATTGAATTACCACAAGGAGCTCAATTAAAGGTGGTCTGGCTAATGAAATAGCCAACTCAGAACCTCTAGTACTGGTCCCAGTTTCGACTCTCTTACTTGTTTTACAAAGTGTGCAAACATTCAGCAATCTAAATAATTTTGCCTTTGAGATCATCTGTTATATTGTTTGTCTTGTATCTGTTTAGGTGGGCTAAGTAGAATAGTTAGTATGACTTTGAAGGGGCTCACAGTAATCTTTTTGTCTTATATCCAAGATTTGGGTAATTTTTCTTAACACCCTTTGCCTCTCCTACATTATTATTTCTATCCCAACTATTGGGGTAGTCTTCCTAATTTTGAACGGGACTTTTTATGACTTATGACTCTCTTTTCTGACACAGAGCAAAGAAGAGCAAAACCGACAATGTAGATCACTTCTGTATTGGCCCTGTGTTCTCTGGAAACTCTAATGCAATGTGCCCCAAAGCAGAGAGACACCACTAAGAAATAACCTTGTCTTCTAAAAGTGGCCTTGCTAGGGTGAAATGTTTTTTGAGGGGCATTAAGATTCAATATTGCAAGGGCATGTTTCACACTGTATTGATATTTAACTTTCAATTTTTTCTATTTAGAAAAAAAGATGCATTCCTAGTTCAAACAATAGCTTCTTTAAGGAAAACTGCAGAGAAAGTGATTAAGTCACTTGGAGCTGAACTTCTCAGCAGCATTGTTGCATATTCATGATGTTTAATTTTTAAATCTCTCTCAAATGGAATTCCACGGAGACGTCAGACTTCATCATCGAAGAGGTAAATCAGTCAAACGTATCTACAGACATTATCAGAGAATACGATCCGTACCATGTGCATTCCCCAGGGAGGCACTTTTGAAGATATGGTGATAGAGTCTACACTATCAAATAACTTACAATTAGCCAGAGGATTCTGATAGTTGCTACCTATATAAACATTTGTTAAAAAAAAAAAAAAAAGGGAAAAATGGCCGAGACTGGTTGTGTGAAGGGGAATCATCCCAAGCCAAGTCATATTCTTTACTTTCTCAGTCAATTTGGCTCTTTATGCTTCTTTTCTATAAAGTACTTTGCAGCCAGTGAAACAAGAGGTTTAACAAAGTCTCAACACTAGCGACACTCTGAAGGCAACAGTAAAAACTCTACTGGGTTCTTATTTGCAAACACCAGACCTCAATGTCTGAGAGTTGCTGGCAGTAAGTGAACAGGAACAATGATAAACAAAAAACCAAAACCCAGAAACATTTAGCTTGGACTCTACATCAGGGGGAGGTTAAATAAAGTATTTAGTCAAAGAAGTATTTATCCAGTAAATCCTACTTATCACCATTACAAACTTGGTATTAAAAATCCCACCCGCATGTTTAGAACGAAATGATGGAGCTGAGTGAAGATTAACAAAATTGCCCATCTGTTTTCATTTAAAAAGATATTCAACTTTCCATATTAAATACTGTAGGTCTGTTTAGATTGTAACTAACACATGTCTCTTTGGGAAAAGAAATCAAGAAGAGAAAATTTAAGTCCTTTAAAATGACAACATACTGTGTAAAGAAGATAAACCATTCGAAATTTGATAAAGCCGACTTTTCTTCCCTCTCCTGAAAGAGGAAGAACATCTTTTTCTTTGCTGTCTATAGAAGCAAGACCTACTTCTAATCATGTTTCTTACTGGTGAAGCCTCAGAGGATAGGGGAGAAGATTGATCTTATCATGATAGAACTTCCTTTTTAATTTGATTGATGCAGAAAAGCTGCATCATGTTGAAGGCTTAAAACAGCCTTCAGAATATGCGCCAAAAATCTCCTTGGCCCGTGTGGTGTCTATGAGTTGTGGCACTATGTGGGCCTTAAGGATTTCTATAAATGTTTCTCCTCCTTCTCCAGGCTCTGCGTACACATCAGGACGCTCTGCATCCACATCAGTACGCTTTGTACCATGGAGAAACAATATAAATAAATCATGTAATAAAATGACCTTTCCCAAATCACGTTTTGGCGGGAAGATGCTTTTTACAGCTGTCTCTTTGCTCTAACTGCAGATGCCAACAACAGTGGAACTTTTACAAACTTCTACTAGAAGTTTGACATCCAGATGAATTCAATTCTGGGGAAGCTAAATTCAGCATGCTTCCTTTGCACATTTTTGGCAGATTGAAAATATATACTTGTAACGAACTAGGATGTGTTCAAATAACATCCTTATCTTCAGCCTTAGCGTTTGCTTCTGAAAAGAAGAAATTTGTTCTGGGAGAAAGGCCTTGTGGAGGGATAGAGAGAGGGTTATTTATTTATTTACTGTATTTGTTTACTGGCTAGGTTAAGATAGCCCATTGTGCTGTCCTGAGAATTGCTGACCACAGTGACATGTAAATTATTAATAGAAAACTACTTGAAAAGTGACATGTGAGTTCGCCTTTTCCGCTGTGCTTTTGCTCAGAAATGAGACAGTCCTGAGTATGCCAGGAGATGAGATACAGCCTCTGGGGAGGGGAGGTTCATTTTCTGCAGGTGGCAGTGTTTTGTGGAATATCTGACGGACCACACTATTTGTCAACACAGCCTAATCCACATGTCAAACAACATTTCCAGTCTGTTTCCAGGATATGGCCTGTCCATGTTGATTACCAGAAAGGTCAAAATTCACAGAAACAGATAAATACCCAAAGGGATTGGATAGGCTGTGAAGGGTGAAAGGAAATCCGGAGAGTGACTGTCAGTTTTTGTTTTTCATCTTTACTGTCAATTTTGTAATTCAGGTTAGCCAGGCCATTGTGTGGCATTGGGAGCAGAACAAGAAGTACAAGCTGAAGCTGGAGCGGGCCAAGATGGTGGACTAGAAACAGCCTGCACATGCCACTCTTAAGGAGAGGATCGAAGGTTCAAGTAGGTGTTCACCTATGGATGGATCGTCTTACAGGGAGCATATTGAATCCACACAGAAGCGACTGGAGACACTCAAAGCGAAGGAGAGGGAAGCTGGGTGAACTGCTCGGCAGGATCAGAGGATACCTAGCGAAGCGTCCACACATGGGGAGGGGTCAGAGGAGAGAACCCCAGGGCTCTATACTCCTCCTGCCGACACTGCAACCTGAGCTGTGAGGGGCCCCCCCGCACCACCACAGCAGGCCTCTGGACTAATCAGGGAGCTGCATAGAGACTGTGCAGCAGCATTGTACCAGAGAGCAGGCACAGCAGGGTCCTGTTGGCTTCGGAACCTGGCCACTGCAATTGACACCATTCTGAGCTCTCAGCCCCAGAGTTCCCAGTGTACACAGGGGTTGACTCCACTGCAGCCATCTCCCCATAGCCCCTGCCAGGCTGGGGAGGGAGGAGGATGGGCAGGCGCTTGCACATGCTCTGTGACTCAGTACCACGTGCTTCCCACCACCACCACTGGGGGATCTGAGCAGAGCAGGTGCCCACAGCCCCCAACATCTGCCACTGCCAGTGGCCCCTAAGCAGCATCACAGCAGCTGCCACCACCAGTCCTGGGCAGAAAGAAAGCCCCAGCTGCTGTGACTATTCCTCAGTGTTCCACACACCTCTACAGCCCCGCCCCCCACAAGCTGCAGTGGCCCCACATGTCAGGAGACTCAGCAGCCCCACCCACCAATCGCTGCCCAGCCACCACAGCCCCACCACCCCCTGCATGCCACACAGTTGCCACGGCCTCGCCTCTCACACACACCACATGCTGCCTGGCCACCATGGCCCCACCCCTCCACGTGCCACCCAGCCACTGCTGCCCCACCTGCCTCAGCTACTCCCTACCACATGCCACCACTGCACCTGGACCTGGGCAGTGTAAATGACCACAGCCCTGTCACCCCTGGCCACCATCTAAATAGCCTCTCCCACCGCCACTGCTACCACTTTGGGGAACCCGGTCAGAGCAAACTCCTACACCACCACCTCCATGGAGAGGGAAATGCCCAGGCCCCCCCACCCCCAAGCTTCTAACAGTGGCCTGGGGACCAACCCACCACTCTGCATGAATATCCCCCAGCACAAGCTTGGACTGTAACAACCACGGGAGAACGGGACGACGTAGGAGCACAGCTATGTTACGGGCTCTCTCTGCTCCTCTCCTGCCAGGTCAGTCCTCCAGAGTAGAACACAACAGCACCATCCAGGGACCTTGACTTCTTTGCACTAAGTAGAATAGTTCCCAGCAGAGGAGAACAGGTGCACTGCAAACTTATCTACTTATATATCTTGAGCTGAGAGAAGAGGTTTCAGATGAGAAGGAATCAGCATAAGAACTCTGGCAACATGATAAAACAAGCTGTTTTGACACCCCCAAATGATTACAATAGGTCTCCAGCAATGGACCCCAACCTAAAGGAAATGGTTGAAATGTCAGATATGGAATTCAGAATATGGATGACAAATAAGATAAATGGAATTTATGAGAAAGTTGAAAACCAACACAAAGAAACCAAAAAAATAATTCAGGATATGAATGAAAATTCTCTAAAGAGATAGATAACATAAAAAAAGACATAACAGAACTTAAAGAAATAAAAGAGTCATTTAGGGAATTTCAAAATACAGTAGAAACCTTTAACAACAGACAAGACCAAGCAGAAGAAAGAATTTCAGAGCTTGAAGATGAGGTTTTTTAATTAACCCAGTCAGTCAAAAATGTAGAAAAAAAGAATAAAGAAGAATAAACAATCACTCAGAAAAATATCAGACTATGTAAAATGAACTAATATAAGAATCCTAGGTATCCCTGAGGGAAAAGAAGAAAAAGCAAAAAGCATGGAGAACCTATTTGAGGGAATAATTGAGGAAAACTTCCCTGGTATCACCAGAGATTTAGATATACAGATACAAGATGGTTATTGAATACCTGGAAAATTCATAGCAAATAGGACATCACCAAGACACATAGTCATCAGTCTGTCCAAAGTCAAAATGAAAGAGAAAATCCTACAAGTTGCAAGACAAAAGCAACAACTAACTTATAAAGGAAAACCCATCAGACAAACAGCAGACTTCTCAGCAGAGACCTTAAAATCAAGAAGGGATTGGGGTCCCATTTCTAGCTGTCTTAATCAGAATAACTGCCAGTCAAGAATTTTGTATCCTGCAAAACTAAGTTTCATAAATGAAGGAGAAATTAAGTCTTTTCCAGACAAGCAAATACTAATGGAATTTATCACCACTAGCCCTGCCCTACAGGAAATGCTCAAAAGTGCTTTATACATGGAACAGAACAATCAATACCTGTCAGTGTAAAAACACCTGAAAGTTGAACCTCATAGCTCTTATAAAACAGTAGCACAAGGGGAAAAACAAAACAATAAGGTATCATTCAACATTATGAGCAGAATACTATCTCACATATCAATACTAACATTGCACATAAATGGTCTTAATGCTCCACTCAAGGGCTATAGATTGGCTGAATGGATGAACAAACACAACCCAAATATATGCTATCTCCAAGAAATCCATCTAACTCACAAGGACTCTCATAAATTCAAGGTAAAGGGATGGAAAAAAAATATTCCATGCAAATGGAAACCAAAAGCAAAGAGGAGTAAAGTCTATAAAATAAACTTTAAATCAACAATGGTTAAAAAAGACACATATGGTCATTATATAATGATAAAGGGAGCAATTCAGCAAGAAAATACAACAATCCTAAATATATGTACACTTAACACAGGAGCTCCCAGATTCATAAAACAAATGCTACTAGATCTAAGCAATGAAATAAACAGCAGCATCATAATAGTCAGGAACTTCATCACTCCACTGACAGATCACTGAGGCAGAAAATCAACAAAGAAACATTGGACTTAATTGGGACTCTAGAACAAATGGACCTAACAGACATTTACAGAACATTCTACCCAAAAACTACAGAATATACATTCTTCTCATCAGCACATGGGACATCCTCCAAGATAGATGATATGTTAGGCCACAAAAAATTTTCTCAGAAAATTCAGAAAAATTGAAATCATACCATGTATCTTCTCACACCACAGTGTAATAAAACTAGAAATCAACTCTCAAATCTACACAAAGTCATGGATATTACACAACCTGCTGCTGAATGATCCTTGGGCCAATGATGAAATTAAGATGAAAATTAAAAGTTTTTCCAAACTGAATAAGGAAGAGAACATAAGCTTCCCAAATCTAGAGTATACAAAAAAAGCAGTGCTAAGGGGAACATTCATAGCCTTAAATGCTTACATCAAAAAGACAAAAAGATCACAAATTAACAACCTCATGTTACACCTCAAGGAATTAGAAAAAGAAGAACAAACCAAAAACAAAGCTAGCACAAGAAAAGAAACAGTAAAGCTCACAGCAGAACTAAACCTCATGGAAACTAAACAAATACACAGGATCAACAAAACAAAAGATTGGTTCTTTGAAAAGACAAAATTGATAGATCACTAGCTAGATTAACCAGAAATAGAAGAGAAAGGACTCAAATAAGCTCAACCAGAAGCGAAAATGGAGGCATTACAACTGAAACCACAGAAATACAAAATATCTATGACTACTATGAAAACCTCTATGCACCCAAACTAGAAAACCTAGAGGAAATGGATACATTTATGGAAACACAAAACCTCCCAAGCCTGAATCAGGAAGAAATAGAAATCCTGAACAGACCAATAATGAGTAGCAGGACTGAAACAGTAATAAAAAAAATCTCACAACAAACAAAACCCCAGACCAGACAGATTCACAGCCAAATTATACTAGACCTATAAAGAAGAACTGGCACCTATCATACAGAATTGTTCCATAACATCAAGGAGGAGGGAATCCTTCCTAACTCATTCTATGAAGCCAGTATAATCTTCATACCAAAGCCAGGAAAGAACACAACAAAAAAAGAAAACTATAGACCAATATCCTTTATGAATATATATGCAAAAATTCTCAATAAAATACTAGCAATCTGAACTTAACAGCACATCAAAAAGATAATTCACCATGGTCAAGTGGGTTTCATCCCAGGGATTCAAAGATGATTCAAGATATGCAAGTCAATAAATGTAATTCACCACATAAACAGAAGTTAAAAATAAGACCATATGATGATCTCAGTAGATGCAAAAAAAGCATTTGATAAAATCCACCACCCCTTCATCATAAAAACCCTCTCAACAAGCTAGGCATAGAAGGAACATACCTCAAAATAATAAAAGCCATATATGACAAACCCACAGCCAACATCATACTGAATGGGGAAAAGCTGAAAGCATTCCCCCTAATAACTAGAATAAGACAAGAGTGCCTACTGTCACTGCTCATATTCAACATAGTATTGGAAATCCTAACTAGTACAATCAGGCAAGAGAAAGAAAGTAAGGGCATCCAAATCAGGATAGAGGAGGTCAAACTATCCCTGTTTGCCAATGATATGATTTTGTATCTAGAAAACCCTGAAGACTCCATCAAAAGAGTCCTAGAATTGATAAATATATTCAGCAAAGTCTCAGGTTAAAAATCAATGTATATTTGTATATACAAATAACAGTCAAGCTGGGAGTCAAATCAAGAACTTAATGCTATTTACAATAGCTGCAAAGAAAATAAAATACCTAGGCATATACTTAACCAAGGAGGTGAAAGATCTTAATAAGGAGAACTACAAAACACTGATGAAAAAAATCATAGATGAGACAAACAAATCCCATGCATGGATTACAAACATCCCATGCTCATGGATTAGAAGAATCAACATTGTTAAAACATGCATACTTCCCAAAGTGATTTACAGATTCAATGCAATTCCCATCGAGATACCAACATCATTTGTCACAGATCTAGAGAAAAATAATCCTAACTTCACATGGAACCAAAAAAGAGCTGAATAGCCAAAGCAATCTTAAGCAAAAAGAAAAATCTGGAAGCATCACATTATCTGACTTCAAATTATACTACAAAGCTATAGTAACCAAGAAAGCATGGTACTGGTATAAAAGTAGAGACATAGACCAATGGGACAGAACAAAGCCCCAGAAATAAAACCATATAGTAATGACCAACTGATCTTCAACAAAGTGGACAACAACATACACTGAGGAAAGGACCCCCCCCCATCCAGTAAATGGTGCTGGGAAAACTGGGTAGCCATATGCAGAAGAATGAAACAGGATCCCTATCTCTCACCATATACAAAAATGAACTCAAAATGGATTAAAGACTTAAATGTAAGACCTGAAACCATAAAAATCCTAGAAGAAAACATAGGAAAAACTCTTCTAGACATTAGCTTAGGCAAAGAATTTATGACTAAGACCCTAATAGCAAATACAGCAACAACAAGGGAAATAATCAATGGAGTAAATAGACAACCTACATAATGGGAGAAAATGTTTGCAAATGATACATCTGACAAAGGACTAATATCCAGAATCTACAAAGTACTCAAACAAATCAGTAAGAAAAAAACAAATAGCCCCATTAAAAAGTGGATGAAAGAACAGAGTTTTTTCAAAAGAAGATAGACAAATGGCCAAGAAACATGAAAAAATGCTCACCAATCATCAGGGAAATGCAAATTAAAACCACAATAAGATACAATCTCACCCCTGCCAGAATGGCCATTATTAAAAAATCAAAAAACAATAGACACTGGCATGGATGTGGTGAAAAATGAATGCTTATACACAGTTAGTAAGACTGTAAATTAGTACAACCTCTATGGAAAACAGTATGGAGATTTCTTAAAGAACTAAAAGTAGACCTACCATTCAATCCAGCAATCCCACTACTGGTTATTTACCCAAAGGAAAAGAAGTCATTATATCAAAAAGATACCTGCACCTGAATGTTTATCACAGCACAATTCACAATTGCAAAGATATGGAATCAACCTAATTGCCATTAATTGATAAGTGGATAAGGAAAATGTGGTATATATACCCACACACCATTGAATACTATCAGCCATAAAAATGAACGAAATAATGTCTTTTGCAGCAACTTGGATGGAACTGGAGAACATTATCCGAAGTGAAGTATCTCAGGAATGGAAAAACAAACACCATATGTTCTCACTAACAAGTGGGAGCTAAATGGTGGGCATGCGCAGTCATATATAGTGGTAAAAAGGACACTGGAAACTAAGAAGGGGTGAGGGATAGACACTTACCTACTAGGTACAATGTACACTACGCTGGTGATGGGCACACTGAAAGCCCTGACTTCAGCATTATACAATTCATCCATGTAACAAAAACACTTATACCCTCAAATTTTTTTTAAAAATTCACAATTCACAATAGGAAAAAGAAATTAAAAATTAAAACACAAACAAACAAAAGGAAGTTGAAGCTATACATTCTCTCTCTCGAAGCAGTTCTAGAATGTTCCCGGCTACTTTGCTTTCCTCGTCAATGAAAATTCTTTTGGAAGGGGGTGGGGAATAAAGTTATAATTACAGAAACAAGTAACATTCACTTCTCTTCTCTTTTCTTAAAGTGACCAATCTAGGGATCATGGATTGGAAACCACAGTGCCACCCTCCTCCTCCTCCTCAACCCTTCCTCCTTCTACGATTCTTTTTACTTCTCTTCCTCCCTCAATTCTTATTCTCCTCAAAATTCTTCTAATGTTTCCAATTCTTCTAGTTCTTCTCCATCTCCTTCTTCCTTCTCTCCCTGCCTTCAGGCCTCAGCCTCCATGTCCAGCTTACTCATTTTCTAGTTTATAAATTGGATCTGCTTTATTTTTTCTCAGAATCTCAGAGTAGACCTCACAAAACTAGGCTAAAGTGGAAGAGCCAACGCACCATCAATTTTCCACTCCTGCCTCCCTGCTTTTCTCTTTGATCACTAAAGGTAGAGTTTCTTTCAGCAGGGGGCAGGGGTGTATGGAATTTCCACTAGGAATTGTTACAAACTCTATAGGAAAAAAATGTCAAGATGAGGCAGAGTCTTATACAACTGCAAGTGGGTTGACCATATCTATTAATGAATAACCTCTCTTTCCAACGAGAGAAACAACTTTTTGGTTTTCAGGCTAATTCATTATAAATATACATCTATTCTTTAGTTTTTGCTTTCAAGTTCAGTTACACCTTGGGTTTAGAAGATGGTAAAAATAAAATCGGTGACAACTATTTAACAAATGTCATAAAGTAGATAAAAATAGGATTTAATAAAAAAATAAAATTGCTTCTCATTAAAAGAGATTGATCTATCGGCTAAGCTCTAGTTTAACTGTGTAATATTGCCAATGTTCAACCATTTTTAACCTATAAAAATGAGAATTTCTTGTGGTTCAATGTACTAGGCTGACTTTAGGTAAAATTGTGATTTGAGCTAAATATGTGTTCAGAGTCTTCCACGTCCTTGAGGGCCCACAAGGACTTGATTCCTGGCTCCTGTATTGAACCATTAGGAGGCCCCAGAGTTGGAGTCTTTTCTCCTTATATTGTGATGGTATGCAGTCCACATGAAGGTGACAATTATAGGTTAACAGCTTAACTTTTACTGGTCTACTGAGTATTTGAATTGCAATAGGAGAATCAAAGCCTTAATCTAAAGATACATAATTCTAAAAGCTATACTTGAAGACATTATTGTGAGGATAGAGATGGTATCTTATGGGATTATATATTGTTGAAGCTGGAGTCAACCTTAAGTATTATTTTATACAAACCCTTCATTTCAAAAATGAGAAAACTCAAATCCAGATACACCATGAACATTAGGACCAGACCCCCATATGGTGGCTGGCGGTGCAGGGTTTTTTGCCACTCCACAGTCCTGTATTCTTCACACCCTCTATTTTCTAGTCCTTTGCTCTTTTCTCGCCTCAACTCACAAACTCTAACTATATTCAAAAGAAGGCGTGGGAGGAAGGAGGAATAATGGGGAAAATGGAGACATTCTTTCCTAACTCTACAATTAACACTTTTCATTTCAAGATGGTAAACGAAACACAAGCTATAACCTCCTTCACCAACCCCAAAGCTTCCAGAAATGTAAAATGAATTTGTACATACCTGTCCTACAAAACCAGAAAGGAACTCTCCACGGGCCATAAACTGTGAGGAATCCCTGGAAGGTAGAAATTAGGTAAAATCAGATTGAGGAGTAAAATTGCAGCCCAACATGTGTGCCTGGGACAGTCCATTTACACTCTACCAAATTGCATCTCCTCTTCACCCGGGGCTGTCTCAGTCCCTCCTTCCTTGAAGATTTCCTTGCCTTAAAATTCCCTTTATTGGCTTGTCCTATACCAGTTTTTGTCAACCTTCTTTTCATTATTACCCCCTAAGGAACCTTTGAAGGCATTTTTTTTCCCTAATCACCCCCCTCAATGAAATTTGAATACTACAGATGTACCATACATCTGTTTATGTACTGTATGTACATCCATGCTTTATATATAAAAAGAGAAGTTTTTGCCCCCCCCTGCAAGTAATTTTTGCCCCCTTGGGGATGATGTTGCCCCTCTTGAGAATGCATATCTTGTATCCCAAGGATGCTATAGCTTCTCTTAGAAGATGCTCTGAGAGAGGAGTTTCTCGGCTCTTTTCAAGTCATACCATGGACATGACCAATATTTCTGCACCTCAGGGTTGCCAGCTTCCCCAGGTGAATAGTTATAATATCTGTGAATAGAATCTTTTTCCTTAAATGGCTTAGAGGGAAAATTCACAGAGACAAAAATCCAAGCACCAAAACATAGTTTAGAAACTTTTACTTCTTGTTTTATTTCTCCTTCTCAGGTCCTCAGGACATGCTTTGCAGAGAGGACTACTTATAGATATTCCATAGAATGTAGCTATCAGCATATAAAAATCTCATTGTGGTAAGCAGCCTCTAAGATGGCCCCAGTGATTTTTTTCCTCTTGGTATTCATGACCTTGTGTAATCTTTTCCTTCTCCTTGCATGTGGGCCAGATTTACTGACTAATTTCTAACACACAGTTTGGTAGAACTGATGGGATGTCATTTCCAAAATTAGCTTATAAAAAGACTACGACATCTATCTTGCATTTACCCCCCCCATCTCTCTGTCTCTCAAATCATATAGTCTTGGGGAAGCCTGCTGCCATGTTATGAACAGCTCCCTGAAAATGCCCTCATGATAACTGAAGACTTTAACCAATGGCCACATGAATGAGCTTTGAAGCAGAGCCTTCTGCCTCAGTAATGCCTTGTGTGACCATCCCCTGGCCGATGCCTTGATTTCATCCTCATGAGAGACCCTGAGCCAGAATAACCCAAACTAAGTTGCTTTCATGTCCCTGACCCACAAAAAATGTGAGATAGTATATGCATGTAGCTTTAAGCCCTTAAGATTTGGGATAATTTGTTATGAGCAATAGATATCTAATACATTGAAATTAATTTCCATGTTTTGTTTTTTTCCTTCTTCCAAGATTATTCATCATCATTTGTTGGCTAGTCCACCTGTTTTGTATTAGTTAGATGTCTATTTCTTTTAGACAGACATTGGCAGCAAGACTAAATGCTTTACCAAGCCAAAAATAAATAAGAGCGCATTAAATTAGCATTTAGTTTCCAATGTTATTGGTATTTGAAGAGTGATAAATTTGGAACAAAATATGACTGATTCAAATAGAATTAACCATACTTGGTTGTCCTTTTTTTTTTTTGGGTTTTTTTTTTAAGTTTTTGACTATATAAAAAGACCTCATGAATTCTACTCCCAACAATTCAAAATTTATAATTATTTTAGAGTCTGGGGAAATTACCTTTGCATTTTAAAGAATTAGCTAAGAAAAGTACAGCATAAAAAAATTGCAAGGAAAATGTTCACCAGTTTATAAGAACAATTTTTTTTTCCAAAACTATAGTAGCTCTTGACCTATAAGTAAATGGAAAACTATGTTCAAATAGCCCTCATCTGTTCATCAAACTAGGCCCAATGAGTCCTATACATGGTTCTATTTTTGCCCAGTTTATTTCATTTTAGACTTTCCACACTCCAGTTTGATTGATTCATTCATCTATCAAATATCCAATAGATAATGGCTTTCTTTTTTTAACTCATATTTTAATTAAGATATTTAATTAATTCAGAATTGTCTCTCCCTTCAGTAACTCTAAATTAGTGAGTTCTTTCTTTGAGACCATTTTTAATATTAAATATTTTTCTTATCTCGGGCCTGGTGGTGTTGGACTGGTTTGATTGATTTGTGTGTAGAACCTATTCCTTTTTTTAAAATGGCCAGTCAGAATTTTTCTCTGGTGAGCAAAAAAACCTAGAAAATATTTTTCTGGAACTATTGGCCGATTGGTCATATTAAGAGAATATTTTTGTGTAGCAAGGGTATAAAGAATGACTCCTTCATAATGTGGCTTAATGAATCAACATTACCAGACAACACTTACCATGTCCCGTGTTGCCCAGGTGCAGCGAGCACAGGTACTGGTGTGGGAGAGGGCTAGGTGTGGATTTGCACGTCAGAATGAGTATCTTCTTCACTACTGATCTGTAGCTATAGTAGGGCAGGTGACCAAAAGCTTTGAAATTTTGCAGACGTGAGTCTGAAACCTGGCTGTACCTCTTAATACCAAGTTATTCAAAGCTTCTTAGCCTCAGTTTTCTCATCTTCAAAATGTAGGGAAATAATTCCCTCCTTCTTACGGTTTTTGTGAAGTTTAAATAAGATTAATGAACTAATGATTAATTCTTAGCCTGGAGCCTGATACCCTGTAAATGCATGGTGTATGACCAGGTTATATTGTGAATGGTGAACTTGAACTCTGTTTCTCAGAGAGACGACTTATCACATATCAATCATTGAAACATAAATTGAAGAAATGAACTATTTTACTCTTCTCTTCAATGCATTAGATTTAAATCTTACAGAATTTCCCAGAATTTAATGGGTAAAAAAGGATCAAATATTAGTTCACGTGGTACAGTGTAATGGTAATTTTATATTCAGAAAGTTATGTTCAACTCAATCCTACAGGCCATGGAAAATCTCAAGGATAAGAATACGTTGATGATGGTTTCCCCTGTAAGCCCATTAAAACACCTAGGTTTGGTTTTTTTAAGGCAAAGATAGGCACCAACTTCAAAACTATTCATTTACTTATCTTTCTATCCTACTAACATAGTAGTTTGAACCTGATGCACTGATAGGGCCAAATGCCTATTTCGACAGTTGCGGTTGAAACTTCAGTTAATTTACTGACAGTTTTCCATTGATGTATTTTAATTATTTTCACTATAATTGATCTAAATGATTCTATTTTTATAGAGAAATTTAAAAACCTTCCTCATTAATAGATTGCCTCATTGTTCCACATGCTCTCAATGCCATCCTGACAAATCTTGGGCAATGAAGCAGAAAGATGGTTTTATGTATTCAGTTAGAATCTTGTTTGTTTTTTAAGAGTTTCCAAGCCCTCAGGCTTTGTTGTCTAAACAAATCAATCAAATCTGTCATTTTCTCCAGACTTCAAATTATCTAAACATGAAGCCCAAGTTCATGGATAGGTAAGGGAACAGCAAGCCAAAATCTTGGTTTCCAGGCTTCCAGTTGCCACATTGGCTAATCTAGACATCAGTTAAGGGCAGAGTCAGGGCATTAGAGTCCTAAAATTCCTGTAATACACTTTTATTATCTACTAAATTCTTTACCTACAGTATTTAACCCTCACGAAACCCCATGAAAATGTGTTTTACTTTTTAAACTTCTTTTATTAATGAGAAAAGTTACTCTCAATGTATTTAAAGCAACTTACTGGAGTTTCCACCCAGCCCAAAAACCCTAGTCTAGAACATTTGTTCTCAACCAGGGATGATTTTGCTACCTCTTCTCAGAGGACATTTGGAACTGTCTGGAGACATTTGGGGTTGCCACAACTAGGGGAGGGTACTATGGGTAGTGACTGCTTAAATACCTTACAATGCACAGGATAAGCACCCCCATAGCAAATAATTAGCCAGCCCAAAATGTCTAGTGGCCAGAGTTGAGAAATTCTGGTCTAGAGTCTTCAGCACTGTCCATTAGAACTTTCTGTGATGATGCAAATGTTATACTAAACACTTGAAATG
This sequence comes from Daubentonia madagascariensis, assembly GCA_023783475.1. Taxonomy (NCBI): domain Eukaryota; kingdom Metazoa; phylum Chordata; class Mammalia; order Primates; family Daubentoniidae; genus Daubentonia; species Daubentonia madagascariensis. The sequence goes on along the minus strand of JAKFHU010001953.1, from coordinate 39,021,015 downwards.
TGGCTAGTGTAACTAAAGAAGTAACACTAATTTCATTTAATTTTAAATAATTGAAATTTAAATAGCCACATGCATCTAGTGGCTATTTTGTTGGACAATGCAGGTCTTAACTAGATATATTATTACTTCCTTGCCTGTAAAATGTCATAATAATAACAATTTTATACAGTTGTTATAAGAATTAAGTGATATAAGTAAGTATGTAATAGTTTAGTAGTTTTTATTTTTAAAAGTAAATAATAAATCCATGTACACATACTAATTGTGCTGTTAAATGTTTGCATATTTATATTCTATGTATACACACATGGATGAAGCAATTTCCAAAGGATGGTCTCAAATAACAACTACATGTTTAGATATTCCACAAACTATTAAAATGTACCAACCCAAGGTCTCCAGTCCTGCTGAGTCTCCCTGTGTCACTTCCTGCAACTGCCACAGATGTCAGGAGCTCAAATAAGACCCTCTTCACCAGATCATTGAATATCTAAACTTTAACAAATAAATTAAGGGGTAATTGTCAGGTTTCCTTAAATGTCAATACCTCGGTGAATATAAATATGGTTTGATTTTGAAAAGTAAAATTTATGTGAGCTTTTTGGAAGCCTATCTTTCAATGGCTTCTTGCCTGAAGGCCTGGCCCACTTCTGCTGTTTGAAGGTGCCTCTGGAAGATGAGCAGCATGGCCCACAAAGACTCTGTTTGCATGAGGACCCAAGGGCCCTGGTGGGCACACTAATGACAGGGCACTTTGAGGCTGGCAGTTGGGGCTGGACACAGATTTCTCTGCTGCTGGGGGAATAAGGTCAGTCCTTAAACCTCAGGGTTTACACTTGTCAGGGAAAGGGCCCAGCCTGTAAAGAGTGTGGGTACACAGACATGATATTGGAATAAAGGCCAGTTAGATTCTTCTTGCATCAACGTGCTAATGCTCTTTTACCTTAATTCCCTTTGGAACAGGGTTTGAGCCCAAAGGGAAAAAGGTTGGGACCAAAGAATGAGTCAGAAAAAAATAAATAAATAGGATCATGGCCTTTCTTTCCCTCTCTTCCTTTGGGTTTCAGCTTAAATATCACCTCTCTAGAGATGCCCAAACCAAACAGCATATATAAACTATTTCCTTTCTCACCCTCCTGCCATATTGTTATCTTATCACCTTATTGGTTTGTTTCGTGGCACTTTTAAGAATTCATAACTATATATTTGTAGTTTCTCTGTGTCTCCCTCATTAGAAGATAAGCTCTGTGAGGGAGGAGGTCGTTTCTGTTCACCGCAGTGTCTTCATAATCCAACACAGTGCCTGGCACATACTGGCTGTCCAATGTATATTTGTTGGATGAGTGGATAAATTAAAACAAAAGTAATTTGTGTTTAAATGCCACTGATGACTCTTCTGATTGGAATAAGCCATAAAAAGTTGTCAAAAGATATTTGCCATATTCCTAGGAAAGAATGCTCCCAACTCTGTTAATGTTTCCTGGATCTGAAAGAACTTTGATTCAGAAGCATTTTCCAACTCATAGTTGTCCCTGATTTCAGGATCCAGGCACAAGGGTTCTAGGGATGAGGCCACCATAGAAAGAATTATTCAAGCAATTATATTAGACATGTAAAAGTCAGGCCCAAAGTCCACACACCTATTGGTTCCTAAGAATTCCACTTCTGCCAAGAGCAAAAGAGAACATGTAGTTGCCAACCGTGATGTTGCCCCCAAAGGTCCCTATTTGAGTCCCCTTAGATATACAGTTGCTGAGACTTTCTTACCACAAACATGTATAATGAGCCTACTGTACATATTGGGCCAGGAGTCAGGGCTGAGTTACAAAGAATACCGAGGTAATACAGCTCAAGCTTAAGCTTTTAAATCCTGCAGATTTGGGTTCAGTTCTCAAGTTGGCCACTTACTGGTGACCTCCAACAAGTTACACCTCCTTCCTAAGCCTATGATCCCTTATCTGTAAACTGGGGTGATAACAGCACAAACTTTATACTGTTACTATGAGCTTTAGGTGAGTATGCTTGGTTAAACATTTAGCACAGTGCCCAGCACGCACAGGACACATTCAATAAATGCCAATAATATGTGATGATTTAAAAACTGGGCTCCAAAGTCTTTGGTGCTTTTCCCATGAAAAGATGGAGCTATGTCTCCTCCTCTCGAATCTGGAAGTGCTTGTGACTGCTTTAACAGTAGAGTGTGGTGGAGATGACACTTTGTGTTTTCCAAGGCTAGGTAAAAAAAGATAGCCTCCACCTTATTTGCTGGAGCACTGATCCACCTTGGAAGAAATCCCACTTCCCCAAGGCCACCATACTAAGGAGGGTACAGGGAGGTGCTCCGGCCAACAGTCCCATCATAGTCCAGTTTTCCAGTCATCCCCACCAAGGTGGGAGACCATGCTTCTTGGAAGACGATCCTCTGGCCCCAGCTGTTCATTGCCACAAATGGTCAAGTCGCCTCCAGACTCAAGCCATCCGACCTGTGCAGTTAGAATTCCTGATCCATAGACTCCAAGAGCATAATAAAGTGTTGTTTTATGCCACTAAGTTTTGGGATAATTTATTACCCAGCAATAGGTTGTGGAACACCACAATCACCATTTATGTTAGTATTACAAACGATTGTGATAATTATTAACATTAGTCCTAATTACATAATAATCACTAATAACTACTTTCAATAATTGAGTAGATAGTTATCATCCTTGCCACCTTGTATCCGTTCAACCTGCTCCTGAGAAAAGCCTGCAAGATGCCTGGAACTCTTTCATCTTTGCTCTGAGGCTTTGCTCCTCCTGGAAAGCCTTCCCACCCTCCAATCTTTTTCTGGCTTGCTCTTATTCATCCTTTAAGATTTCAGATCTGGCATCACCACCTCCAAAAGAGCCCACTTCCCACCCTGGGTCAGGCCCCCTCTGTGACCCTGCAGTGACCTGCAAGTTTCTCTTTGCACTTTGCCCACTGCACGTGCTATATTACATTATAAATTTCTTTGAGCTCCTTGATGGAAGGTACTGCTTTGGCAAACATCGTTTCCCCAGGGCCTTCCATTCGCACAGGAAAAACAGTGTCAGGTGGAGACAGAGGCTGAGAGCACAGGCTCTGGAGCCAGACTGCTTGGGTTTGAAGCCTGGCTCTGCCACCTACCAGCTGTGCCATCTTCCATCTGCCTTAAAAATGTATGTGTCTCATGTGTGAAGGGGGCTTCAAGGATCCTACGTCACTCACAAAGTTCCTTGAGATTTACAGATTAAAAGATTTAAGGAATAGAAAGTATTTGGACCAGCACTGGATACATAGTAAGTCTTCAATTAGTTACTATTTACTGATTACAAATTAGTACTTATTGGCTTGGCTCCAGGCACAGGGAAAGGCCTTCTATCTCATCTGGTTCTGTCTGCAGTTTCTCCTCCTAAATATTTCATCTGCTTTATTTTTGTTTGTTTGTCTAGTGTGGGATCTACCAGTAATCCCCAAATCTAGCTGTGTACTCTAGACTCATCTGGGGAGTTGGATAGAAAAGTTCAGGCACTGCTTCCAGGCATTCTGCACGATGTGAGCCCAGGGAACCCTCGGCTTTAACAAGTTCACGAGGCAGTTCTGAAGAGGTGGTTCTGGCATTTGGGAACATTGACCTAGAATTTCTATCCCATTTAAATCTTACTGCTTTATCTTCTCACTCCAGTTTTCAAGGGGACATCGCATACACACAATTTTTCCTTCTAGCAGCAAATTGAAGTCTGTTTAAAACAAACATCTAAATGCCATTTCAAGCTGCCCTTTCTTACCTCATTTTGTCCCCATCACTGGCAGTTAGTAGCTGACCTCATCCTGTTCACTAAAGAGCTGACCATTTGTAGTCGGTGAACAAACAGCTGACAGCCTCTTTTTTTAGGGGAGTAAAATTGCAAATAAGGGTGATAAAGCTGTTCTCTGAAAGAATCACTCTCTTGGCACATTTTGTGCTTCCCTATACCAGAGAAGGGGAAAACAGGCTTATTCATAAGGGAATGAATACAGGGTCAAAGACTAACTCAAGAGTCAGATATTAATCTTCTTTCTCCAGTGGGGAATGCCTATTTCATATTTGTTTAAGAATTTCTCAGCATCTATTCCTAAAACACCATTCCTGGAGGAAGACAATCTATACTCCGGCAGAATTATATTACCCAATCACCTTAATTCACTATAGATTTTAGATAGAAGAGAGAAAACAGAAAACCAAGCCTTAGAACATACCTGTGAGACCCTTTGAATAGCGCTTTGTGAATGAATTGCCCCGTATCTCTCTCCCCAATGATGCTATCACAGCTTAACTGGCACTAACACAGCTGTTCACAGCTGCACACAAGATGTCAGCAAGAGCACAATGTCAACCATTTGTCCTCTGGGGTGCAGCTTAATTTATTTCCTTGGAGTGTGGAGTCCGGTATTGTGTTCTAGCAAGAATCCAATCAGCAAATCTAAAAGACATTCCGGGGTCAGATTTAAGGGATAAGATGAGATTCTGTGTCTGATTCCTCTCTTGGCTATACCCTTGCCCCTTGAAACCTATTGAGTTGAGAACTCATCTTGATGGTGAGTTTGTTTTTAATAGACCCTGAGCAGGAAGTGAACTGAGGTGGAACAAACGTTCTCATTATTTGAGGGAGAACCGTACACACTTCACTTCTTAGCTAAATCAGCAGATGACAGAATGCTCTTCACAAGCCAATTCAATGCAATGTGACCAAAAAAAAAAAAAAAAAAAAAAAAATACTGGGCACCTATTGCACACCAAGCAAATGTGCAGGGCCAAAAAAGGCGATAAAAAGGTTTCATTTTCACCAGAATGTGAGTTTCATGTCTTGCTCCTAAATGCCTTTAACATGCTTGGCACAGTTTAGATGTTCAATACATGTTGAATAAATGAATAAATAATGCACTCGGTAAATCAGTTTCATAAGCCAACCCAGGAGAGATTGGTAGCAGCCGCCTGGAGGGCTGTACCAAGAAAGATCCTGAGGCTATATTTAAGCTCAGTGGGAAATGTGACCTGATTGATTAGCAGTGTCTGTCAAGGGCAGGGAGAAGTGGAATCAGGAATCAGGTGTGCCATATAGTCGCCCTTCTTCGGCTAAACATAAAGCTACTCTTACTCTCCTTCTCACGCTGCCTTTTTTAAAAAAGCAAACAAACAAACAAACTAAAAAACCTTCTTTTCCCCCAATTTCTGGAACAAGCTAGGTGGCTGCCAGGGTCTGATCAGAAATGAAAATCTTCTGCACAAATGGTCCCCATCTCATCTGAATCCATCTTCTTCCTCCACTCAGGAGAGAAGAACTAATAGATTCTGGTGCGAGTGAATCAGACTGTTCAAGGAAATTCCATTTCACTACCAATGTGGCTCTGCTTGGTTGGTGCAAAATGCAAGATCAAGCAAAGTTCAAAAAACCGAGAGGTATAGAGTTTACATCTTCTTGATGTAATTTGTATACACAAGATCCATCTAATCCTTAGTGAGTGGGAATATAGCTGAATAATATGCTTGATTCATATGGTTTTTCTGCTCCTCGTGTGAAAACACAAATGTGCTTTTTCTTTCCTTGACTTCACATTCCAAGGTTTTTTTTAATTGTCCACTGCAGCTTGTTAAGTAGAAAAACATTAAAACATAAAAATGTAAATCTCCCCCTCAATTATTAATAACTAGGCTTCCCTGTTGCAATTTTCTCTATCAAAGCTAGAGGAGCAAGTTCTGGCATTACTCCCTAGGAGAAGATGTTGCAAAACAGCATATATTTTAGAGGTTATCTTGAAGTTCATAAAAGGAGCCATCCAACCTGACCTGGGAGCTCTAGGGGAGTGCCTGTTATGCCAGTAATTTGGCAAAAAAGTTTTACTAACAGCCAACCTCTAGTTACAGAAGCCATGCCAATTTGCCTGATCTTCGGGCAATTAGATCCAAAGATTTGGCAACAAAACACAGCCAACTTTTTTCTTTATACAATTCACTTGGTTTGAATTTGTGATAACAATTATGTGTTACTTTATAAATGAGAAAAAAGAATTCATATGGATGTAAGTAAAATATGTATGGAGTTTTTTTTTTTTTTTTAAAGGCAGTGCTTCTGAAATGGTATCTTTCTTTGAGGTTAGAACAAAATGAACCAAAATATTCAAAAGTGGATGTCTTTGAGTGGAATTGCAAATAATTTTATCCTTCTTTAAAAGTAAGCAAGCAAAATGAGAGGAAAGATATATTAGATGATGAAAGTAAGAAGTAAAGAATGAGGGTGATCACCAAATTGTATAAGTTATTCCTATAAAATTAATGTAAGTGACATAATATTTGATTTGACAAGATTGCCCTTTTTCCTAGTTCTTTTTCTGGACATATTTGTTAAGTAAACAAAGATGGGGAAAAATCAGCTTCAAATATATTTAAATTCAGAAGCTTATATGTTGGGGGGATTTTTGGCTGACGCAAAAAGTAGAGATTCATATCATAGAACAGAGACGACACTGGGGAATACAAACAGGAGTAAATCAAATTTGGTCTTCTGAATATATCCTTTTGAAAATTTGACAACAAAATGAATATACAACAAAGATATAATTGGTTCTCTGATACACTAAGAAAAATGTTACATAATTCATTAGACACAGTAGTAGACATTGGAAATGTATCAAAATTTATTCTAAAGTTGCCAATGTTTTCACTTACATTTAAAAAAAATCACCACCTAAGCATTGTTGCTCATAGCCCAAACCAATGGAAGTATAGAATCTCTTAGCTTCAAATGAGAGACAATGACAAAAGAACCTACAGAAATATGTCAGACTGGAAAAAGACTAAATTTTGCACAAAGCATCAATCTCAAGACCTAATTAGTGCCCCTTGAAAATTAATTTTTTCAATTAGAGATTTGATTCAATGCCAGGGGCGTGAGAATGAATTTGCAAAATGTGCTTCCACCCACCTTTTTTGTTTGAAGGTTCCTGTTACAAGAAAATGTACCAAGAAAATAAAAATCCATGACAGGTGAGAGAATCCTTGACAGACCAATGAAGATGAAAAGGAAGTAATTTGTGTTCCAAAACCCATGGAGGGAGTTTTAAAGACCTCAGCAGACAATGGTTAAAAGGAGAGAAAAATGCCATCTGATGTGTACATAACTCCAAGCTATTCAGAGTGGGCCTATTCAGACCTTTGGGGTATTGGTTTGGCCCCGGGATTATCACAGGGCATGATTAAATACCATTGTTGATGGAGCAGGATAGTACATTGGACTCTTGCTTTGGGTCCTCTCTGAGTTTTTCCGACTATTAAAGAAGGCAGGCAGGCAGGCCTCTGTGTTCTCTTCCTTCATGGGGTTTGAGTTGTAGGGCAGAAAACAGAATTTGCCTCAAGAGAACCCCTGCCACCTAGTTTTTGTTTACAAAAGTCTGCTTATTGATTTGGCCACTATTATTTTTAGTCTCCATTATTCATAACTCAACCTAATTCTTACTGAGATTGAAATTACTACCAACCTGAATGAATGGTAGTTCAAAGTAAATTTACTTTGATTTTAAAGCAATGGTGTTACATTATTTCTGCACACCAGAGTTTGGGATATAAGACCTATTCTTGTTCTACTAAATTTGGAGGAAGGTACAATTATCCTGGAGATGGTCTTAATCCTTCTAAAATTTTAATGTGCATAAGAATCACTTGAAGAGTTTGTTAAAATACAGATTGCTTGGCCCTAGCCCAGAATTTCTAATGCAGCAGGTCTGGGGTGGTGATGAGAATTGCATTTCTAGCAAGTTCCCAGGTGATGCTGATACTGCTGGTCCAGGAACACACTTTTGAGAACCCATTTTTCTATACCAATTCTCAAACTATCTAAGATAAAGGATGAGTTTTCTTTTCTTTTATTCTGTTTTAATTTTCAATCTATCCTGGACTGATGCTTTCATAAAATATAATAAATTACTAGAAAAGTAAAATAATGTAAAGGTAATACGAACACAAGCCCCATTTTAAAAATTATTATTTGGATTCAGTAGACATAAAGTTACTCAGCGTATTGCTATAAAAGTTTCCAAAAGCTGACTCTCACTGTCTATTCATACGTCATCATAGACTGGTTTGAGAAAGTGGACAAGTGGGACCCGAATCCATGGCCCACCATAACACTGCCAGCCTGATTAAGAAGCATTGGTTTAGAGGCCCTTCTGATTCTTCCTGTCATAGAAATTTATGCAGTAGAATCCAAAGACCCCCAAGCCTAGGCCAAAATCCCCTACCATGATGGTAATAGTTAGCAGTCTTTTTTTCCTGGCCACACTGATATGAAGGAGAAGATAGTGATTTGTTTTAGGGCTGTTTTAATAGTATGGAGAGCTTCCTAGTATTGCTCATAGTACAGCATTCTAGAGCAGCCTCCACTGATGAACGTTAAAAGGAAGTTGTCAGCAAACAAGCAATTGTCATCAGATCTGCCTTCCCTACTATGGGATCTTCCCCTCTTTTAAAACACTATTGATCAATAATAGGCAATATGTTTTGAGCACTTACTATGTGCCAAGAACAATGATAAATAGTTTATAATTAAATGCATGTATGTGCTTTACGTGCATTTTCTCATTCAAGTTCTCAACGACTTCACGAGGGAAGGCAATCATCATCCTCATTTAGAGAGGAGAAAAAATGAGACCATGAAAGGGAAATAACTTGCATGAGATCCAACAGTGGGAAGTGGGCACTTAGACCCAGGTCCAGAAGGCACCAGTAGACCCAGGCTTAAGTCAGGACTCTGCCCCTAACTAGCTAAGGGTGTAAGAGAAGTCATTTTCCTCTTGTGGCATCACTGCATTCTCATCCATAATTTTCTTCAAGAAATTATGTTCCTCGAGGGGTTACGAGACATCTTATAACAAATGGGTTCTGTGGTCAGATAAATTTAGGAAAGGCTGGATAGAATATCGCCCTCTTTGAGATTCACATTGGTTGCATATTAAAGGCTCTTCATGGGGCTCAGGACACGAGGCCCCAAATCATGGCACCTTGGCATACTGAGTATTTTAAGCTGAAAGAAATTGAAAAAACTGCAGAAGCAGGAAGGTCTCTCTGATCTTCAGCCCCAGATACCCTCCTGAAGCAGGCGACAGAAACCAGAATTCCTCTTGCCCCTTCCTCCCTGAAGCAGGCCATAAAACCTAGGAAGGTCACTCTTGGACCTTCTTCCTCCCTTCTCCCCTGAAAACCCTCATGTGACAGGTGTCCTGCCCTGTGCCCTAAGGAAAGGAGAATCACACAGGAATGCCAAGAAGAATGTTGAACAAACAGGCCTTGCTAAGTTCCCCCCAGTTTATTACCATTAGATCATAACCTTTTGTCTTCTAATCATACTTCTGCCCAAATGTCCATAAAAATACAGTTTTCTCCTGTTTGGGTCTTCATTTCTGAATCTGTAAAATTCTTATTAAATAATTTTGTATTTATATTACTACCAATATGTTAATACATCTATAAATGTATTTATATTAAATATATTAATAAATTTGCTCTTTTTAATCTGTCTTTTCTTGCAGCCGTGAACCTAGTATTGAGTGAGGAAAAGATTTATTTTTTCTCCCCTACTCTCCGAAAGACCCGAGGGTAAAAGTAAAAGTGGTTTTGATTTTATTTAACCTAGCATTTCCCAAAAGCCATTGATCAGAGAAACCCTTTTTCATACTTAATATCTTAATTAATGTCTTCAATAATTCATGGAACACATTTCTGGAAGCAATACCATAAAAATTCCAAAATTCTGAGAGTCTATAACTGGTGCTCCTGCTCATATAGAATAGGAAAAAAATCCTCAAAATAATAACAAAAACAATAATAGTAGCTAAACCTTATGGTAAGTGCTATCATTAAATATGTGCTGGACTAGAAACCCAGACATTATTCTAAATGCTTTACATACACTAACTCATTTAATCCTTACAACCACCCTATTATAATAATTACAGACATTTTTATCCCCATTTTACAACTAAGAAAACTAAAGAGAGGCCCTGAAAAGAGCAATTATATGTCTCTCAGACTGGATCCTTTCATTGAGACTTAGGTTTTCCTGCATGCCCTAAGGATAGTGTCAAGAATGAACTAGAAGCAAGTCCATTTATATTTTGTTGCCTCTCGTGCTTTATTTGCATACCAAAAGCAGTCTGATGTGACTGTAATCTGTGCTGTTTAATGTTTCTGACTTTCTTTTACCCTCCCTCTGTTCAGCATGGCTCCTAGTCATTACCCCTCTTGATCAAGTTACAGACAAAAGCAGCCTTCAAATTAGGCCTATTAAGATTTGTTTTTAATGAGGAGATAATTCCTCTAACAACACAAGCCAGATTCGCGTGGGTATGATTACAAAATCAGGCCATCTTGCCGAAAAGAAAAGCAAAGCAGATTTTTGCCTTGTCTCCGAATGATTTCAGCCAGCCTTGATTAACTTGATGCCACTTAAAAGCACAAAGCAAATATAGTATTTGGGACTTCTGAGTAATGAAGCAATTACATGGCCTCTGCTCTGCTATGACAGTGGGAGAGTTTCTATTTCAGGAATTTGAACTTCTTAGAAGGCAAATGCTCAGATTCATAATATTAGAAATCACAGGGGGAAAGATAAATGCATTCTTTCTACCAGTGTGAGCTGTCTAGCTTTCATTGAATTCACTTGCCAGCCCTCCTTGTTTTTCAGGAAGAAATGCCCTATATGACTGAATAAAATGATTTGATAATTAACTCCAAGCTTTTGCTGTCTCTCAGCATGCTTTTTATTTTCATTTTAGTTACAATAAATCATGTAAAAATTACCTTCTGAATACTCAATTTCTAAAATGCTCTTCCCCCAAATCATTTTTAGATATATTTACTCCTCTGCATACTCATTTTTAAAGTATTGGCTTAAGAAATCTTTATCTGAACCTTAATAAATATTCAATCATCTCTTTCTATTTAAAATCTACCTAAACTATTCATTTTTACAAAACTACGTAACAAGGAGAATTAATTTGAGCCAACATAGACTCAGTATCCCCCAGTATTGGCCTAAAAGCCTCTTTCATCCCTCATCATAGTACCACAATGAAGAGATGTGATAAACCTCCTTAAGGTTTTAAAGTTGTTAAGCAACTTCAACTTGTTAAAGTTGTTTATGCAAAACTGAATTGAACATGAATGTCAAGGAATAGCTCTTAACCACAGGCAGGGGATATAAAAGAATCCGTAAGCAAGAACAACAGTTAGAACACTACACATGACTCTACATGTATTAATAGAACTGGACACAGCCAGATGATTTATTTGTTCTGTATCAGCATGGCAGAAACCATCAGGTAGCATTTGGGGGCTGAGTGAATGAATCAGCCCCCAAATGCCCAAAACAGAAAGCCAAGTCTAACTTGCCCTTGAACACCATCACCCGCTACTCCATCCTGACACACACAGCCACACACTGTCACACTCACATAGAGGACTCAGCATGGTCACTTCTAGAAAGTAACTGTTCAATAAGTGTGTTCTCCTTTCAGTTCTGTAAATACCCCAATTTCTTTCCTTATACAGCCCTTTTCACACACTGTTCTGGATTTCTAGAACTCTCTTTACCCAAACATTCATATGGCTCACTTTTACTCTTTTCGTTTTTTAGCCCAAATAAATCAGAGCAGCTTTCCCTGAGCATACTTTCTACAGCAAATCTACCCAAACCCTGTTCTTCTCCACCTCCTCTCCTTGTTTATCTTCAAACATAACACTTATATGATTTATTCTTTTATTATTTTTAAACCTGTACTCCTTATTACAGTGTATGATCTTTGAGGGTACAGAAAAATATCCATCTTGTCCACTGCTGTATCTCCTATCCATAGAGAATGTGATAAAATAGACATTTTATGTTTTATTTGCTTGGAAGAATGTATTTTCATGCTCATATCTCATTGGCCATTTTGATTTTCATTTCCTAGTATAAATTGCCCTCACTGGAGGCAAAAGTTGAGTTTTATTTGGATCCCAATTCCGTCCTTTAATAAATCCCTTCACCTTCCTTCCCCCATATATTTTGAGTGTGATTTTACTCACTGCCTCTCAATGAGTGTTGTAGGTAAAGACGTTGGAGAACTCTATCCTTAGAGACTTCACTTAATATTTCTCCCAGATGAACTTACTGCCTCACAAAAGGACTCTTTGTCTTTTGAATTTAACCGGCTCTTTGTCTAGGCTGGTATCCAGCACCACAGGAGTAAAATGTCAATGCTCTTTATTTAATCAATGTTTTATTCTTGGCTTGTATTTCAATAGGGGGGATGAAACGGCAATTCAAATGTCATTGCAGATATATTTTTTGGTCTCTTTTTAATTCCTGGTCTATGTTATGTGAATCTCAATAATTTAAAATTTATTTGCAATCTGTACAAATCCCTTGGAGAAATGTGCTATTCATTTGCTAAAAGACACAACAGCTGTGCTACCCTGACACCAAAACCAAGATTGTCTCTCCCACAACCAAAGAGGTCCTTTTATTACATTCAGCTCTTTTTTTTCTAAGTCAAAATTGTGAGACCCTATTGTTTGTAGACAAGTGGTTCCCAAAGTTCGTTTTATGGAACACTAATCTATAGTGATATTTTGGTAAAAATGGTTTCAATGGGCCAAAGAGTTTGAGAAACCTCTTTATTAGCACCTTAAAGGCTCAGAGAAGACCTATTAGAAAATCAACTAGTTTAATTTGGTTTAACTGTTGGGCGTTCCTCAATTTATTTGACTGTAGCAATGGTTCACAAATGGTGGTTCCCCAGACCACCAGGGAACTTGTTAGGAATGCAAATTATTGGGCACTACCCCAGATTTTCAGAATCCAAAACCCTAGAGGGGAGGGGAGAGAGGCTCGGCAATCTGTGTTTTCACAAGTCCTCCAAGTGACTTTGACGTATGCTCAAGTTTGACAGCCACTGGAATATGGAATCCTTGTATTTCGACCAGTTTCTAAGATCTTGAGGCCATGGTGTTGAAACCATCTGGGGAACTATTTGGTAGGTCTGGAGTATGGCCTGAGATTCTGCATTTCTCACAAGGTCTCAGGTGACATTGATGCCGCAGGATTGTGGAGCACACTGTGAGCAGCAAGGCCTTAAGACACTTCCAAGCTAGAGCAGGCATGGCTAATATGCATGCGGAAGAATATTTAGGTCAGTTCTTACAATAGAAATCATGAGCCAAGTGTCTCCCATTGTCCACCTGACCAGCCCTCCTCTGGCTTTCCATGTGTGTTTGTGGAAAGATGAGTGGAAAAGGCAACAGTATGTTCATCATCTGGCCACACCACGTGTGCAAAGACAGACACATGGCAAAGGAAGAGGTGAGGCCAGAGATTCCTGAGTATGGGAATTTTTCTTGCACTTACAAGTAAAAATGAATAGCCTGTGTGGTCTTGGGCAGCTTATATAACCCCTAAGAGACTCAATTTCCTCATCTGTCAATTGAAACTATTAATAGCACTTGTGCTATTATTAATAGTTGTGCTGAAAGTTAAGTATGATATTCTTGCAAAAAGCTTACATTGTGGCACATAGTAAATACTCAATAAATGATGATCCCATCAAATGGAAACATCCAGAAGTCAGCCTCGTAATTCAATGGAAAAAAGGATGTGGAAGCCAAGGTCAAGTCATCTTATTTTCTCTCCACACCCAGGGTATGCAAACTACATATTTTCACCTTGATTCTCTTATTACAGCTCCATGTGTCAAAACCACCTATCTAGATATCCACCAGATTGTTAATTGTGGGAGGTTGTGAGCAGAATTGCTGCTGATCCTTATTTTCTTCTCTTTAGTATGACTGGGATAAAAGTAGTCTTGCATAAAGGTTTACAACCTTCTCTCATCTCAGAACATTCCAAGGAAGATTCCAGGCCTTTTTTGTGTGTGGAGCTAAGTAATGAGTAAGGCAGCCATATGGGAAGAAGTTACGTGGATCTAGACAGGAAGGCCAGAGAACCACGTGCAGAAGAACTGGGTTGATGGATGATAAGGCACAGGCAAGGAAAGGAAACCAGCAAGGGCTGGAGTTCAAGGTCAAGGTCGAGAGATGAGAAAGATTGTGAAAAAGCAACTGTTGTCTGCTGTGATGAGAGAAACTAATAGATGGTGACAAGGTATTTAAGGGCATTTCAGTGGTCCATGAACTACATTTCCTATCCCCACATCTCTTAGGGAAATTTTGGTAGAGAGCTAAGCTTATTTTCATTGATCTTTGGATGTCAGGCTTGTACTTTTGTTGACTGTGACAACGTGCAGAAACTGACCTTAAGGCAATTTGGTATTGTTTCAGTAACATATGTTTCCATATTTCATAAATATGAATATTTATTACATTTATAATCAGAAAGAATAATATCTCCCCCTGCCCCTTAATAAAGGAACTATCCTCTTATATTTTAGACATCCAAACTTTTCTAACTTAGTGAATCTCAACTGGGGACTCTTTCACTTTCCCAGGGAACATTTGGTGAGGTCTACAGATGATTTTGGTTGCCACAACTAGGGGTGTGTTAGTGGCTTCTGTTCGGTAGAGGCTAGAAATGCTATTAAACATCCTATAATCACAGAACAGCCCCCATAACAAAGAACTATCTGGCCCAAAATATCAATAGTGCCTAGTTTGAGAACCCTGATCTAAATTACCAGGAATTTTCCTTTTTTGCTTCCAACTCCAGTGTCTGATTTGGATAATTCCTATGGATGTAATTTATGCAATTTTAAAAATCATAATTCTAGGGGAAAATATTCTATATATCAGATAAGAAATATTAACTATTCTTAGACAACTTTTCCTTCCATCTTATTATCTGCCACACTGAATACTCTTAATAAACTACCAACTTTCTCTGGAAACTCCTACTATGATAATAAACTCAATTAGCCAATAAGTAAAATGTCTAATTCTGCAACATCAATTACTTTTGAAATTTTCTTGCCAGTAACAAAACATATGCTGACTTTTACCTGATTGGCATGGCCAGTGTTTTCCATGAAACTGCCATCTTGGAGGAGCTACTGCCAAGCATTTGAGGAGGCAGCAAGGCCAAATGCAAAGAGCCTTGTCCATTCCTCCTGAGCTCGTGTCTAGGACCAGCCACTAGTTTCTGCTACTAACAAGCTTCTCTTCTTGGGCAAGTCGTGTCACTTCTCTGAAGTGCAACTGCCTCATCTGCAAAATTAGTAAGAACTGGATTAAGTTCACCCTAAGGTGCCTCCTGGTTCACTCCAAACTGTGGTTGAGAGCCTTCTCCTCCATGAGAAATAACGCCTTTCAGTTGGCCTTTGACGGAATATTAAATAAAGTTCAGGTCAGCCTTAAGTTCAAGGAAATGTTTTTGCTATTTCTGAAAAAAATAGGGAAAGAAACGGAGGAAAGTATGGCAACTTGCCACTGTTAAAACGAATATATCTAAATGGAAATTTAGCATTTTCCCCTGCTAATACACATCTGCATCCAAATAGAATTTGAAAAATAGTAGAATGGGAGTAAAATTCCTGCAGAAAACGAATGAATCAAAACTAACATCTGTTGGACTCTTTTTTTTTTAAAGTCAGGCCAACACCATGTTATAATGCACGGTCAGTACTCATGCACTCCTCTTGTTATCCCCCTTCCAAAAACAAGTAAAATAACAAATTTTTTAAAAACAACATAAAAACAATTTGCATTGACTTCATTGTAACAGAATGTAAACCAAAACACATCTTTGAAGTTCCCCGCACAGATGGCTTGTCCCAGCTCTCCCATGGTAAATGCTAAGCTAAAAAGTGACTGAACCACAGGAAGTTGAGGAGACCGCAAATATCTAACACCACAGAGATGGCCCAGAACTGCTGATGAACATGATACACATTAAACTGGTGCATCTCTCTGAGGAAGTCCATTTCTCGATCTTCTGAGGCAAGTCCTTTTCATTTGAACTTGTCAGTAGGTTCTTATGTATCAGCAATAGGACCTGCTCTCTTGAGTCCATATTTTTTAGTGGGAGACATAGATTCGGGGTGCTTTGTTGACGTCTACTACCTGGCTCCTACGGTGACATATAGCAGGCATTTATAAGGCTTCCTGAGATCTGGAGTCATGTTGGGCAAACTTTTTTGACCTCAATACATAGTTAGGAATACATTTTACATTGTTACCCAGTATAAATGCACACACAAGTATACAAACTCACACAACAATCTACATAAGAGTTTCATGAACCAATACCCTTTTATCTGCAATGTGCTGTAATGTTCTCTATGCACTTTTATTCTTTTCTTCTTCATTTTTTTTTTAAATACTGACCATGACCCATCACATTGATTTCATGTAACATTGATTGGCCCAACGCTAAATCTCACCTCTCTGCAAGCAAGCCATTCTCAACCCGTCTTTGGAATGATGTTTTCAATGTGCAAAATGGATCATGTCTTTTTTCTACTTAAAATTCTTCAATAGTTCTTCATTGTCCTTAGGATGAATGCCGTAAGGCTCTTTGGTACAAAGTTACCACTCAACTTCTCCAGCTTTAACTCTTGATAGAAACCCCATCTCTGCCTTCCCCTTTCCTTCTGCCCAGATCACTGTTCCTCCCCTACTCATTATTTGTCCAGACAATCGTCTCCCAGGCTGAGAATCCTGCCCCTCTAAACTGGGTCCCATGTCTTTGGTCCCTTTACAACAATAACACAAGCTACATAAACACATACAAAAAAAGTATGCAAGAACTGAATCTTGAATGGTCTGATTTATCTCAGAGCATCATAGAATTTTTAAGCAAAAAGGGACCGTAAAAATGAAGAGAAGTGGTTGCCAGCTTATGTTTCTTATACATCAGGGATCAATGAAGGCCACTATAAGTGTCTGAGTTACTGTGGTTCAATATTCTAGAAAGTCCAGGGGGAAAGTGTCCACTTATATGTGATAAGACTGAACAAGCAAATAAAAGCATCAAGTTTTTTAATATGACTTTGACTAGAAAAAAGTAGGCAGAGCATTGATTATTACTTCAATTATTGCTATTTGCTTTTTTTAAAAAACCTCTCAAATCGTGGGGAAACTAATTTTTAAAAATTGTTGGTGATTTAAAAAAATTTTTGAGAGCCACTGATTTAGCCCAATGCCTTAAATTTTACAAATCTGGAAACTGAGCTGCAGAGAGCCCATCCAGTATATGAAGGTACAACTAGGATGCATTATCACTCCTTAAAACTCAGAACTCTCCTCCAAAAGCACAGATAGTTTATCCCATCAACATGTTATGAAAGTAATGCATGCTCCAGGATCTCTGTCTATGGTCCAGTATAATAATCCAGCAAACCTAATTCAAGATCTGTTGTATTCAGGACTGAGCCGGACTCCTCGCCATCAGAAAATACAAAAATGAGTTCTATACAATTCTTGACTTTAGGACCTTAGATTTAATAGTGCCTACATTCATTCTCTTGTTAAACCCGATGGGGTAAATGCCACATTATTCCCATTTTGTAGAGGTCCTAGGGAGAAAGTCCAGGGGAAAAGTTATAATATCTTCTTGGCTTTTGTGTATGTTTGCATATTTCTATAATAAAAATGGTAACCTGCAAAGCAGTGATTCTGAGCCTGATGTCCTTGTGGCTGCCATATATTGCACAGGCACTTTGAGAATTCAGAGAAAGAAAAGATTAATTCTGGCTGGGAGATCTGTATAAGGCTTCTTAGATAATTTGGGTCATGAAGCATGCAATGGATTTCAACAAAAAGACCATCGAAGGCAGAGAGAACCAAAGGGCAGAAGAAGAAAAGTAAAAAGAAAATTTCAGACCTAGTACTTGGAGGATATAGCAAAAGGTAAGGTCAGATTACAGACGGCCTTGCATACCATTCCAGGAAGCCAGCAATTCCCAAAGGGGGTTCCACAGAGCAGTTTCTGCAGGATGTTAACTCGAGTTAAGCACAGCATTATACGGCCAAAGAGATTTGGAAAATACTGGATTGAAGAGGTTCAGCAAGGTCTTTGTTGCAAGATTGCTCAGAGCCTTGAATAGGCTAAGATGCATTATGAACATCCAAGAAGGGGATAAAATTCACAGCCTTTCCCAGATTTATTTGATCAAAGAATATCCATTTTATTATGAATTTTTTTTCTTTCTTAAAAAGCAGCTGACAGATTAAGTGTGTTCCATAGACTATGCTTTGAAAAACAGTGCTATTGGCAATGGGGAATCTAAACATTTTTGTGGTGGGATATATTGACAACAGAGTTGGACCTTAAGAAAGTTGACCTGGCAGTAATGAAAAAGGCACCATGAAAGGGGTGAAAATGGAGAGAAGGAAACAGACAGAAGGTCCTTGTAAGAATCTTGTGGGGTGTGGTTAATGATCACCTGAAAGTGAGTCCAGAGAATGGGAGTAAAAATTCACAAATCAATGTGTAGTGTAAAAATAAATACATTTGGGAAACAATTGAGGAATACTGGACAAAGATTGAGTTTTACATGGTATTAGGGATTTATGGTTGATTTTGTATGTTACTGTGGTTGTTTCTTATTTTAAAAACCTTTATCCGTTAGATACACACTGAAGTATTTATGGGAGAAATGATTTACTTTAAAAGAATGCAGTTTTTAAAAAGGGTTAGATGAAACAAAAATGGTTAGATGTTGATAAGGTTGATGAGTTATATTATTTGCTTGGCTTTTGTATATGTTTGCATATTTCCATAATAAAAAATTAAAAATAAAATCATTCTGAGAGGAATTGGGAAGGAATATTCTTCACTAGTTTAGGTTGGGTTCCCTGGGAAATTGGTGGAGATTTGCATGGGGAGGGAAAGAGTTCTCTTGAGATGAAACACAATGGGAGGCTGCAGAAAGCAGAAGTGGGCAGGAGATGCTGTTAATTGTGATGTAGCCACAGCAAAGACCTCAGCTGTTTCCAAGGGGAGCTCCGTAGTTGGAACGGTCCCTCAGGTCACCTGATGTCAGGGGACCAGGTCTTTGTACACTTCTCCTTGCCTTTCAACCCATATACACATGTTGACCAGTCACTGGATTGTGAGCTGTCCCTAGAGAGCGGTCATGGCCTAGGACAAGCCACTGTTTGGCTGAGGACAATTCCCAGAGAGGGACACCAGCAGCCAAATCTCTGAACTTCCAGTAATTGGGATAACAAGAACCCCAGTCCTTAAGGGGGATTCTGAGCAGCATACCATGGCATCTGTCAGTCTCACCCTCTCTTCATCCTTAAACATTTACAATGATGACATTTTTCTCCCTATGTTGTATGCAGCTGATGATTGTGTTTGTATGTTGTTTTCTTGGCTATTACAAAAGAGTGGCATATTTGCATAAAGAGGGCATGTGTTGACAAGAAATAGAACTATTGCTTTAAATTCATCTTGCAAGTGGTTTTCATTGAAATAGCCGGAAACTAATGTCCTTTTAAAACTTTATTAAAATCATCTGGATATACTCAATCTAATAAAAGCACAGTACATGGCTGCTGGACTCCCTGTAGCTATAGATATGGAGCAAAAAGAGACTTAAGTGATATCCTACATTTGAAATTGTGTAGTAAGAGATGTTATTGGCCTAAGGAAATATGTCCTTTACTAAGCAGATTCACAAAGAGCATTCCTGCTCTGTTTTCTAGTGGTGTGACTCAGTGTCTTTTGGCATTTTGTCACAGTTGGCCTCTTCCGTTCTCTGTGTGTTCATATACATCAATGCCTTTTTGGGGGGCTGCTGCCTTGTCTTGTTCAGTCCAAAAAAGGTCAATTATGAAGTGAATCTTTACAAAGAGCTGTATCATCCTGAGCTTCAGAATCATTTCAATTTTCTTTTCCAAATAAAAGAAGCAAGTTGCACCTTCCTCATAACTGGACACTACTTAACCTAGCCATTTTAATGATTAATTACAAATAGGAGCTAAGGGGGAGAGGGGGTAGCCATATTTAATGAGGTCACTCAGGTGGCCAGGTCTCTTTCTGACATGTTATGATCTATTTTAGTAACTTCTGGTTTTAAAAAAGAAAAAATAAAAAGTCAACCTGCACCCTGTTGTTGAGTTACTTTATAAAAATACCACCACTGTTCATTAAAGACATAATTACATGTAAATTCACACACACCCCCTCAGAATCCAACACACAACCTCAATTGCAGTTGTTTCCAGGGCTTTGAAAGGCAAAGGAAAACACCAAACACAGTGGGGTAAAAGTCCTTTGCAACAGGGAACTAGGAGGAAGTCTTGAATAGCATTACTCTGGCCAACATACACAAGCTTAACATTACTTTTTGAACCTATGACCATGTGCATTAAAGATGAATATTTTGCCTGTGAAAAATTAATGTCCCAGAGCTCTTAGAACCATTGTTTCTTTGTGAAATGAAGTATGCAAAATGCCTTTTAAAAATGCAACCTTTTGGTGAATAGATAGCTTTTCTTCTTTTGGCTTGTGCTACTATTAGAAAAGGCCCCTAACGGATTGTTAGGCAAATGAGCAAATAGGTATTAAAGAGCTACCCAGATCCACAGGCGCATTGGAAATGGATGGAGCCAGTAGTGAGTGAGACCAATTTTCATCTTTGTGTGAAACAAATAAAATGTCTCTTCTATTTTCTTTTTTTGATCTTAAAAACGTAAAGGCTCATTGCTTTTTTGTTGGCTAACAGATTGAGTTTTAAACAAGGAGGCTCATTTTGAAGGCCAAAGTAAGAACAGCTAAGCTAAGGAGAGTGGAGCTAGCCTGGAGGCTCTGTGAATTATCAGATAAATGTTATGTCTGGAGTAGAAACTGAGATAACCAAGCCTCATGAGGTCTTGTATCAATTTAATTTTGATGAATGACCAGTTCAGTAAATATTATTTACATTACTACACAAGCTGGGTCTGTTCCATTTATGTTTGGACAACCCACATAGTCTGCCGTAGCATAGCTTCTCAAGTAATCCCCACGGCTGGCTTTCCCCACTGTTAACTCACGTAATTAGAAGGATAATTAGTAATGAGGGCGCTTTGCTTTTTGAACTAAAAATGAAAACACGAGCGAATCACTCAGTAATCTAGAATTGCAGCAATTCTTGAACCACAGACCTCAGAATTATATTCTCAATGATCTATATAGGTGGTAGTACTACTTTTTAAATTTTCCTTCTGCTTTTAAAAAAAAAATGATACAGGCTGAGAATCCCTTATCCAAAATGCTTGGGACCAGAAATGTTTCAGATTTCAAATATTTTCAGATTTTGGAATATCTGCATTATTCTTACGGATTGAGCATCCCAAATCTGAAAATCTGAAATCCAAAATACTCCAGTGAGCATTTCCTTTGAGCACTGTGTTAGCACTCAAAAAGTTTCAGATTTTGGAGCATTTTGGATATTTGATTTTCAGATTAGGGATATTCAACCTGTATTGTTAAATCAAATATGATAGGATTTAAAAAGAAAAAAAAAATTCCATGCATAGTCCTATCCCGATTTAACAGTTTTGATTTATCTGCATTTTCTTCTACTCTTTATCCATGTGCATTCATTTATTCTTTTACTCACTTATTAACTCCACAGTGTTGATAGTATCTTAATATCTGTCAGTAGCAGTTTAGGCCAGGGATGAGCAAACATTTTCCATAATGGGCCAGAGAGTAAAAGGTTTAGGCATTGAGGACACACAGTCTCTGACATAATTACTCAGCTCTGCCATTTTATCACAAAAGCATCCAAAGACAATACAGAAACAAATGAGTCTGACAGTGTTCCAATAAAACTTTACTTACAAAAAGAGGTAGTGGGTCTGTTTTGGTCAGCTGGCTACAGTTTGCCAAACCCTGCCACAAATGAGGTTCTAGGACAAACAAAATAGTCAAAGTCCCAGTGAACACACATTGCAATTGGGCGAGACATAGAATAGATAGCAAACAAAGATCATTTCAGAGAGTAACAAGTACAATGAGGGAAATGTATTTCTCACATTAGAATCATAGTATTACTGCAGTTCAGTTCTGTGCTTTACATAATTAATATTTTTTTGTTTTCTGTGCAGCTGCTCAACCTTCATATTTACTGATGTTCCTGGCTTCCTAACGTCCTGCCTAGTTGCTATCCCATATTTTACTTGATCCTTCCAGTATGTTGTACATTTAGTTAAACCCAATTTATGAGCACACAAATGAGGGAACAAATAAATCAATGTGTTCATCTTATAATCAACTTTTTCTCAATTCTTTGTTTCTGCTTTGGACAGAGAAGCCCAGAAATTCTAGATCGGGAGAAAGGTACCAGTGAGGAAGGTGAATGGGAAAAGGGTTTGCCCTGTGCTAAGAAAGATCTGGTTAATTTCCAGTTTCCGGGGGTTCCAGTGTGGTCTGGAAAATCAGCACCAAGAAGGCTAGAGGGTCCAAAGAAAGGGGCAAAGGAGACCTCACTCATACCTTCCTGTTCAGGGCCTGTCCATTGCTGCCAGGCAACAGCCCCCGGCTATTTAGTCCAAAAAGAACAAAATCTCTCAGAGAAAGATGCTCATCTTCAAACCCTTCAAGCAGTGATTGAGTGCAGACTGGATGCAAAGCTCAGTGCGTGGCCCTGTGTAATGGAAGGATATGCTGATGAATCTGACAAAGCCTCTTCTCTCCAGGGGGAGACAGGGGCCTGCAGACATCAGACAGATTCAAGGCAGACTGTGTCAAGTGACAGATTATGTGGAAGGTAAACCTTTCTTCCCCTTCGCTCAATGTTCAGTATGGAGGGAGGGCTTGACACCCCACTCCTCAGGAAGGGGAAGCGTGGGAGCAAGACTTCTCTTTCAGCTCCCTCATTGGCTCCTCCCCTGGGGGCAGGAATAACCTCTCTGATAGGTGGGATTGGAGAAACATCTGTGGATGCAGTGCTGTATGAATTTTTTTTTTTCAGATATTGATAATAGCAGACATATGTTGGAGTTTCAATGTGCCAAACGCAAACATTTTCATTTATTCAGCCCTCGCAACTGTCTGATTGGACAGTATTATTATCATTCCCATTTTACAGATGAAGAGACTGAGTCCTAGAACTCTGAGAGACTTGCATCGCTGCTTGGCTGACGAGAGGCACAGCCAGGATTACCCATACAGTCTAGCTTCAGGACTCATGCTCTCAACTTCTCTGCTCTGTGGTTCGCCTGAGGAATGAGAGTATTCTGCTCAGTTCTTCTATGATGTAAGCTAACATGGGTCAGGGCCAGGGTTCAGGCTTTACTCATACTTTCTGTGCTCCTGATGGAGAAAAGGGAGAAATTATCATGTGCAGATACACAGGGTTCCCTGAGTTATGTGTACCAATCACTGGATTTGGCAGAAGTGGGCAGAAAAGCCAATCCACGTTCTTGAATTTAGCAGTATCGGTAATGAAGCTACTATTATCATCTCTCTTAATTTGACACCTGTATCTGTGTTCTCAAATTTTAGTACCCAGCTTAGAGAGAAAAGGATGTGATTAATTCTCATGCTAAACCCGCAACATAATGTAGGTATGAATAATAGCAGAAGTAAAAAGTAGCTAACGATAATTATGACTTCGCATGCATTGTGTGAAGTACTTTAGATGTATTCTCTCTTTGAATGTTCACCACAATCCCATCAAAGTAGGTACTATATGTTGTGGAAGGGGAAAGAGGGTTGATGTTGTCAAATGGGTTTTTAATATATAAAAGGCCAATGACTGTTTTATTGGCTATGTGACATATTAATAGGCAGATGCAACACTTGATTGCAATGGTCTTTGATGTTAACACCAAATAATTCTGCCTTTCACAGAGTCACTCACAATAATTGATAATTAATATTGTCTTAGAACACTCAAAGGTCAAAGCAACTCAGAGGTACTGCCCAACAAATAGCAGAGTGAGATTAGGTCAAGACATTCCGTTTGAAAATCTCTTTGATCTGTCCACTTTTTCCTATCTTCTTTGGCATTTCCCCAGAGCAAGCCACCTCCATCTCTCACATTTTCCACCATATGTATTCTTGTCCATGTCAAATGCCTCCTCCACAATGCAGATAGTGTGGCCTTGCTGAAGGTCACTCTCCTGCATAGGACATCCAATGTCTTCCAATTTTTTTTAGGATGAAGACCAAAATTCTCAACACATTCTCCAAAGCCCTGAAAGGTCTGGCCCCTGGCTGTCCTAGCCCCATCTGCTCGCTCTCCCATTTCTGCACCCGAGCAGAATTCCTTGGCTACCCCATACTCCTTCTTGACACGCTTCTTGTTCTCTCTTTCTGAAACATTCTCCCCTCTCCCAGTTTTCACGTACAGAAACATACTTATTCTTCAGGCTTCAACTTAAATGTTGCTTCCTCACAATTTCTTCCCTGCTGGCCCAGAATAGCAGATCCCCCTGATAGAGGTCCACAGACTATCCTGCTCCTATACTTCATAGCACTTATCTCAACTTGTATTTATGCGCTTTTTGTAATTACCCATTTTTTGTCTGACTTCATCTGAAATAAAGCACCATGAGGGCAAGATCAAGGCTGTCTTGCTCACTGCTCTATTCTCAATGCCTAGCCCAGTGCTGGGAACATACCTACCTGGCAATATTGTTGCATCAAGGTTGTGCAGGCTGTGCACACTGCCCAGCTCCAGGGGCACCATCGCATAGGCAACGATATACATGGCGCTCCTGGAGATGAGCAGCATAGCAGCCCTGTACTGAATGAACGAATGGATAAATGAATAAATGAATGGATGAGTGAGCGAAATCACTGGTCATTGGTACAGAATTGCCTCATTGGGGAAAACCATATTTGATGTCCAGTATTTCCTAAAACCTACAAAATCCTATGTGGTTATATATACCTTCATATATGTCTCCCAGAAGCAACTATTTTGGCATTTTATGTGTGTCAAAATGAGATCTCTTTTGCCCTCATTTGAATTCCACATAATCTTGAACTTGGTCCACAATCCTCCAGGTGCCAGTATAAAGTCCCGCTTTGGGTTTTTAATTGTACAAGGACTTCATTTTTGACTTGTAGGTGAAAAAGAGCTGAAGCTGCATTCCATTTGTAAGCCAAAGTACATTTTTAATGTAGTATTTTTATTCAATAGGACCCATGAGTAATATCTCCAATGTATTATAATATGCTGGTAAATTATATATAATCTCAGGGGAAGAAAAAAGTGACATAGAAAAGGTTATGGATCATGGTGCTGAGAGCTGGATTAGCTGACACAGGGACTTCAGGTAACCACATGTCTATTGGTAACAACAAATTTCAGCCGTGATGCCAATCCCCAAGTCTTGCTACACAGCTACATTCTGTTTCTGACCCCAGGTTTCCATGCAGCAGAAGTTGAGCCATGATTATTACTAATACCAATTATTAATAAACTTACAAATAGCAACAGCTTAAAAAATAAAATGAGAATTCTGTAAGCCTTTGGGTTCATTGAACCATGGTTTCTTAGGACCAAGAATCGCCATGTCATCCCCAATTTTATCACCATTCATTTCACCTTGGAATTCATATTTCTGTATTCTCCTAAAAAGGCTACAAGGTCCCTGAGGACAAGACTCATGCCTCGAATTTGTTTTTATATCTAATTCACACATACTTGACAGTGCCCTACACATAGAGGGTTTGTAGGTCTTGATATTCATGGGATGATGGAATGAAATTATTAAGCCAAATGGCTTAATTTAAATCAGACTTAAAATTTCACACTGCTCCAAAACATTACTACATTGATTTTTCAAACTAAGAACAGAGCATTAACTAGGGCAAGTTTCTCACCTAAGCTTAATCCATGAGATGGTAGACAAGCCAAGCCACCCAGAAACCCCTTTAGGAATGAAGGGCTTACATTCCTAGCTACTGGGAGTGCTGCCAGAACCCTACACTTGGTTGTCATTCACACTTTTTGCGAAAAGACTTTGCTAAAGAGAGAGCTGCCTTGCCCTTCTGGGGTGGACTCAGCCAATAACTGGTCAACACTAGCATATAAAGGCCAGACTCCCTCTCTCCAACTCAGGACAATGCTGAAGGGCCACCCCGGCTCCAGAGCTTCCAATGAGGTCAGCTGAGGCCTTTGTTGAGACTGCAACACAGCCCAACTTCTCCCTCTGCCCATCCCCAGAGTACTCCCTAATAAACTTCCTGAATTCTAATATGTACCCTAAAGTCTGCTTCCCAGGGAGCACAACCTACAACCCATGCCTCTAGGCTTCAGTAGAATTCAACACAAAGGAATCAATTCAAGGAATTTTTTTCCCCATCAGAACAATCTAGTTGACATCATTATTATTTGAGAAAGTGTTGGAGTCACATTCTTCATGTCATACAATGGAAAGTCTCTTTCATAGCCAGTAGTAAGAGGCAGTGTTTTCCTACATTGCTGAGAATGCTGCTCCCAAGACCACATTAGGAATTTAGGAAGTGTGGACACAAGCACACACTTAATTATGGGCAGTGTCACAGAGTTCTTGCATTTTTTAATTAACCTCCAGAAAATCATTCTTTTTTAATGCCTAGTTGTTGTTTGTTTATATCTAATTCCCCAAAATATGCACTAACAAGACAACCCTTTAAGAAATCTCTAAGACACTGAGGATTAAAAAGTCATGTTTCCCTTTATAACTATTATAATGAAATATAAGTATTGATGACACTAGTATAATTATATTTAATAAGCTATTATAACAATTGATGAGGCTCTTGTATGAGAGTGGCAAACTACAGACCAGGGGAGAAATCCAGCCACATCCATTGATTTATAGATTGTCTATGGCTGTTTTCATGCTATAGTGGCAGAGTCGAGTAGTTGTGACAGAGACCTCATGGACCATAAAGCCTAAAATACTTACAATTTGGCCCTTCACAGTAAAAGTGTGCTGGCCTTTACTCTAGTATAATAGCAATCGGTGATTCCAATATAGTATTAAATAAGAAAATGCTGTGATCACTTTATATATACATGCAAAAAAAAAAAGAATCATTATCTCTGGGCATTGAGATTAGAGGTGAATTTTTGTGTATTCTTCCTTTTGTTTTTTTGTATTTTCCACAAGAAATATGCATGGCTTTTGTAATAAGAAAACCAATAAATACTATTTGTATAAAAAAAGAATATCACTCTTTTGATTTTTACCATGTTATTCGTGTGTTTTTTCTTCACAATTTTGTCATTAGCTGGCAGCTCTGAATGTGTGCATGCTGAAGGATTTGTTTCCTAACACTACCTCATGTCTAAGGAAAATATGTAAACAATGCAATGCAGAGAAGCTTGGCTAGCTACTGGATTAAACATCCAGTTGGTCATCAGAAGTTTAAAAAACAACAACAACAACAACAGCAACCCTGGCTTGTTTTTGTGACAGCTGGTTCCATTTGGTAAGCTCACACATACTATGCTAAGAAATATAGTTTATTCAGCCTCTGGTTTGTAATGCTTTCTAAATTCCCCAATCGGGGTAGAAAAACAGCCTCCATTTTCCAAAACCAGGCCATTTCTGGACTATAAAAATAACACAATAGTAATTATAATAAGATAGCTAACTATTTTTGAGCAACTGACTTAATAAACAGCAAGTCCCAAGCTCAGTACTTTTTACCAGCAACCTCTCTCTCAACAAAGTGGTGATAAAGATGCTATCAGCCCATTTTTTCATCTGAGGACTCTAAGCATCAGGCTGGTTGAGCTTGAAGCTAAGTCGTGGCTTTGCCACAGTCAAGCCCCCTCTCTCTGACTGCGTTGCCTCCTGGTCATTTGCATGTCCCAAAACGTGATCATGTCCCCAACACCCATCTCAATGGAAACACAGAGTTGACGCTCAATAAATATTTGCCGAATGACCAAAAGATTGTGCTCCTTAACCCATTCAATAAGAACTAGCACAAGGAAGTGAGAGTTGTGGCCTGGTGATTAAGAAGAGTTGGGAGATGGTGATTTTCACACATCACATTTCTTTGGGATGGCATTTTTCAGAGTTGATATAAAACGCTAGCAGACTAATTCTGTATGATACCAAAACACTTTTTATTTTAGATAACAATTTCAGGCAACTTTTTGATATAAACTTGTTATAAGTCCAACTTGATTTCTTTATTTAAATAAATATTAAATGTTACATAGAAGTCATATTTGCTGATTCTTACACTTAACCTGACATTACATATCAATGTCACATAGAAAAATATCAGAATATGATTTATATTTCCATTTTCTTCCATTCTCTTAGGCATTTTGGAGTGATGTGTTTTTGCCCACTGGAAACCTGGGTTTTGTTTTTGTTTTGGGGTTTTTTAAAATACTTGAATTAAAACAAGTATTACTATATTTCTGATTCAGCAACCATGGATCTGTGCGGATGCTGGAAAATGTATATATTAATTATTAATCTTTTCCTAGTGCTAAATCAAAACAGAGTGGGTGTTTGACATTTTGAAATTAATATTATTTAGCCACACTAAATGAAAAGTCTATTATTGGCAAATCCTTCTATTTTATAGATAAAATTATTCATTTTATATCCTTCCATTATGCACTAATATAAAGAGAAAACAAAATTGGGGTTTGGAACTGAAATTTAAAAGTTGACAGTTTCCTCTCACATCATGGCAATTTGCATTTTCATTTAAAATATACTAACAGATTAATTAATAAAAACAGAAAATATTTTTAAACCCTCACAACTGCCAGGCTTGACAAAATGCTAACAAAGTAGGTACTTTACCACTATTTTCATTTTCCAGAAGAGCAAACTGAGGCTCAAAGAGATTAAGAAATTTGCCCAAGGTCACACAGCCACAAAGGAGCAAAGGTAGATGTGAATTCAAGTATTTTAGACTCGGGCAGCGTTTTTTCAACCTCAGCACTATTGACATTCGGACTGGATAATCCTTTGTTCTGGGGTGTGTGTGCTGTGCATTCACTGAAGGATGTTTAGCAGCATCCCTGGCCCCTACTCATTAGATGCCAGTAGCATCTCCCCTTCCCCCCAAGTCGTAACAACCAAAAATGTCTCTAGACATTGCCAAATTCCCCTGGTTTACAACCACTTCCTTAGAACTCCTGTCTTAAACACTATTTTTTCTGCCTGCCTTTCCTTATGGGTCAAGTTCACCCTTGCAGAACGGGCCCCCAGCAAGTTTGTCACAGCCTATGCCCATCTGGGCCTCAGCCAATTTAGTTTCTCCCTCGTGTTACCTAGGAAGGAAATGCCGGGTGCCTACAATCTGGGGTGGTTTGGGATATATACCCAAAGCTAAAATTAATTTTAAAAAATAATGCATTGCCCTGCTCTCATTGCCAGAAATCTGAGCTAGAACTGGATCCACGTGCTGGGGAGGAGATTGGTAAAACAGGAGGGGAGTGAGAAGACTTGCTCGGGTTCAGAGTACTCACTATTTCACTTAGAATTAATTTGATGAAGAAATAGAATAAGAATTGCAAAGTCATCAAAGATGATGGCTTTTCCTTTATGACCCTTGGCACCAGAACAAAGAGCCTATTTTTGTGGTTTTTTGGATTTCCAGAATAAAGGGAATAGAAATGTTTAGGTAATGTTTGGATGATTTGGAGACTGTACGTACATTAGTGATAGGTCAATTAATATCTGAACAGTTCAAAGAAGCAATTATTTTAATTTATAAATCACTTCAGAGGTAGAGAGCTGCCATCCATTAATGTGGTTTTTACAAATAAGAGCGCTCATGGTTGTGTGTGTTTGTGTGTGTGTTTCTTCCCATGTCATTCTATCTGGCCTAAATTTTCCGACCGGATCGCATACCTCCATGATTAATGTATTTGTCTCTAGAGCACTGCCAAACACATAAAGCATCGAATCTGCAATTTGACCCTTGGCTGAGACCACCCTATTTTTCGAGTTTTCACTATGCTGAAAAGTACCACCATGCACAATGTTGCTTCCAGAAATGGCCTTCTTACATTACACTCTAAATGGCAGGGTCTGTGAGCTAATACTCCCCAGGGGGTTACAATGCCTCTTGGTAATCAGGCAACAAGAGGAGAGGGCCAAAGTGATTTCTGGGCATGGTGAGCCTAGCAGACACTTCAACAGTTGGGGAAAAGTCTCCAAGAGGCAACTTAGAGATTTCCTTTAAAACCATGTAAAGTGTCCCTTTATTTTATTTTTTAAAAAGTACTGAGTGACAACCAAATGCCAAGCCCAGTGCTTAACATGAGAGGTATGCAAGGCAAATGCAATCTGATGGAGGAGGCAAGCTAGGAAGCTGGAAATGACAGTATAGTCTGAGTGCTATAATGGATAAAGTAAGATACTGAAGAAAGTGTCATGGTTGGAGAAGCTTCCAGAAGGAAGTGACCTCTACTTCAAAGCTGAAAGATGAACAGGTGTTCGTGTGGTGAACCGGGGATGCAGGCAGGAGTGGAGGTGTTCCAGGCAGAAGGAAGAGCATGTGCAATGGCCCAGGGGCAAGAGAGAACACAGTGATGTCAGGAAATGGAAGGAGAAAGGGCTGGAGTCCAGAGAGGAAGGCAAGTAAGGGATAAGCAGTGAAGGTGGCGATACGAGCACAATTAGGATTGTAGAAGACCTTCCACGTCATGGTAAAGAGTTTGACTTTATCCTAAGGAAACTGTCTGGTGATGAAAACTGGGGAATGATATGGTCAGATTGGTGAAACCAACAGGAGGAGAGGAAAGTGGTGGGGGGAGAGATGAGGGGGTTGGGAGAGTACACGGCGTCCACCAGTGAGTTCAAGAACCGGAAGGAAGGAGCTTATAGATGATGTTTCACACGTTGACTGTCACACTAGAAAAAAATTTTTTTTCCCTGGGGCCACGGTGTTGTACTAGAACAAAACGATCCTTTCTAATTTGTTATTTTTTGTTGTTTTCTGTGTGTGAGTTATATGCAATGCAATCCATGTTTTTATAACTAAATTGTCAATATTAATTGTAACAATAAGAACATCAATAAGTAAGAGTTCACGAACCAAGCTCAGGACTTTGCTTCATGAGGCCCTGGGCTCAAAACTAGCCTGAGTTAAATACAACTCACATGGCAGTCAATGTGTTCATGGAAATAAGAGCATTTAGTTCAGACTAAAAAAGATCTAGCTAATAACAAATTCATTAATAACCCTTCCCATTATATGTGTTCCTTCCCCTTTTTACTCAGGGTACTTCTCATGCAAAACAGACCCCCAAAAAGAGAGTTATATAATCTGTATTTTTGTCCTGCATTTCATGCATTGAAATTTTCAAGTATTGAGCACCCACGACATGCCTGGTGCTATTCTAGTTACTGAGGAAACTACAGGTGACCAGAGAGCATTCCTGCTTTCAGGGAGCTTTCATTTCAGTCATGGAGACAGATAGTCACAG
Source organism: Daubentonia madagascariensis (assembly GCA_023783475.1). NCBI lineage: Eukaryota > Metazoa > Chordata > Mammalia > Primates > Daubentoniidae > Daubentonia > Daubentonia madagascariensis. The sequence continues at coordinate 38,989,644 of JAKFHU010001953.1, read as the reverse complement.
GGAAACAAGTCACAGGTGTTCAGACAGCAATCAATGTTGTAAAGATGAGAAATTATAAGGTCACGTGAAAGGTCATGCCCAGTAGAAAGAGTCTGAAAAGGTGACATTTCAGCTGGGACAGCATCAAAGATGAGCCAATGCTGAAAAGCTCAGTGGGGAGGGTACTCCAGCAGAGGGGACAGCACAGGCCTTGAGATGAAATGATCATGAACTTTTGGGGAAACAGAGAACCAAGAAAGGCACATTGTGGAAGGCCTTGTGGGCCATGGCAAGGCGTTCAGATACTATCTAGGGTAATTTAGATCTTGGAGTCAGTGCCTTTTCTGATTAGACATTATCAAACTCATTCCAATGGCTGGAAAAAGTAAAGTTTTCTGAGCTGTGACACATCCTGGTATTCAACGATGAAAATGTTTTATTATGAAATTTCTACTTTCTACCTACAGATGACAAACTTTTTGGTTCAATGCATTTCATGGGGAGAACAGACCAGATGGTCTGAGTAACCAGCCCTTAATTAGAACAATGATTATTAATGCCCAAAGTCCAGGCTGCCAAGCATTGGCCAATTGTCTAGGCCATTTCTCCAAGGAAGAGCAAAGCAATGCTCCACGGTACATCCAACCCTCCACTTAGAGGGAACGTGTCTAATCCAAGTGAGACTTTTGCTGTGTGCTGGCCAGCTGCCTCATCAGTAATTAATTCAGTTCTTTAATCACACACAAGTGTTTAAGCAGCTGAAGTAATGAGGAAAAGATCATCCACAGGAATGTGTATGTTCCAAGGACCCCCTTACGTGTTGCCAACTCTCCTCCCGCTCCAGCGCGGAGTGACGGCAAGTGCGTGCATTTACAGGCAGATGCATGTGGGTGCTCATCTGGGTTCCACTCCCCACTGGCTGTGTGGCCTCAGGGACAAAACTTATTGTCTCTCAGCCTCAGTTTCCCCAGTCTATAAAATGGAGATTACACTTGGCTAATACGACTGTGTTGAGAGAAAACTTGGGAAACTATGATCATACCCTCCATAGAGTAGATTTTCTCATATTTACACGGCAGCTTTGTGCTATTGGTTTCCACTTTTTCAGCAGAATATCAGGCTCTAGAGCTTCCAAATAAAGCACTGGTATTTCTCGTGTAGCCACTGTCTTCAACAGGAAATAAGAGCACAATGCTATTAACTCGGCTTCATTTTTATCATCACCAAAGGGTGGCAGTTAATCAATGCACTGTTTATAGAGAAAACCTTGAGATTCTCTTTCTGATGAACAACTTACGTAAAAGCTATTGTTTGTTCCTGAAGTAGTATCAGTGTCTAGTAAAATTTAAAAATACAAAACAAAATGGGGGGTGGAGTAGGAGGAGGTTGGGAGGAAGAATTCTTAGAGAAGTTAAATTATATCTGGCTCATCTCTAACAAGTTACGTCATATTGCTATGAAAACATTACCACAGTATTACAAAACATTAGTGAATGTGCCATTAGAATTTTTTTTTATTCCAATGGCATTATTTCATCACATTAAAATTAAGAATGTTTACTACTGTGGCAGACAGGTTAATAGCTTTCTGCTTTGAATTTCATTTACTTTGAAACTTTTCAAATCGTTATTTTTTGGAGGGGAGAGTAAACTTCAGCATTAATACCTTCCACTTTTTCTTTCTAAAGTTGTGTTTCATGGTAGCTAATTTCAGTATACAGAGGCAGTGGGATGTTGCATGACACTGGAAGAAATATAGATGGGGGCCTGCTTTGCTGTTAACTGCTAAGGTGTCACATGATTTGGAAATAGAGTTGCATAGTTGACATCTTGGACTCTGGAATTAGAAAGACTGGGGTTCAAGTCCCAACCCCACCACTCCCCAGCTCTTTGACCTCAGGACAAATTACATAGTATCTCTAAGCCTCAATTTCCTTATCTGTAAAATGGGGATAACAACAATAATAAAGTAGTAGTTATTGACCTTAGAAGTTGTGATTATATTTAAATATTAATATTATGTGCCTCATAACAATACTTAGAGCCTGGTACATACTAAGAGTTCAAAAAAAGCATTAACCATTGTTAACATCAATGAACTGTGTTGCTTTTAGCAGGCTACTTTACCAACCTGCACTTTAAATTCCTCATTTGTAAAATACAGGATTCGGACTAGAATCAGTGTTTCTCAAACTTAATCTTTCTTACATAGCCTTTAAAATTTTTGCCATTTGGGGGGAAAATATCCCTGCAATATAGACTTGAAAAGAATAAAGTCATACCTGTATATATTCAGTATATCTGTGTAAATGTGTAAATTTAAAATAAATCTGTAATTTAACATAGGTGCATTGGCTTTAATTTAATAGCATAAAATATCATACTACCCATTCTTCCAATGTGTTCTTATAGAAGATCCCATTACTGGAGGACTCACACATTCATGGGTACATCTGGGCACCATGCCTGTACCAAATATATTACCAGTGCCCTGTATGCCTTAGCTTATCTGAAGTGATAATAGCTAGTTATCTTTTTGTTTTTAATACACATTAACATATTATTATACAATAATTAAGTATATTACATGTGAAACCAATAGGTAAGTGTAGTAGCTAAATGTACAGACCCTGGAGCCAGATAGCCTACATCCAAATCCCAGCTCTGCTACTTGCTAGCTCTGTGATGATGAGTAAGATCTCCATGCCTCAATTTCCTCATCTGAAAAATCAGGACAATGAAAGTGTCTACCTAGAGTATTATTGTGAGATTTTCAATGAGTCGATAGATATAAAGTGCTTAGAACAGTGCCCGGTACCAGCTCACTAGTAGGTGAGCTATGCCCCTACGCACATAGGCAGATATATCATGCTTTGACAAAGACTGCCTTACATCCTCTCTATATCCCATTTTGGCTCTGAAGTCTTTAAGGTGTTGAGACAGAGATCTGGGTCCTAATTCTCTATGCGTGGAGTAGTCATTCAATGCGTCTGCCTCCTATAAAATTTTTCCTCCTATAAAATTATCATGATACCGTCTCCCTCTAGGTATTTTCTAAGTGTGGTAAGGTCTATTATGGGTAATGGGTCTGCATTTGAACAGCTTTAACTGCCCCAAAACTTAACAGTAGGAGATCCTATTGTTAACTTGTAGCCTTGTGACTTCAGCTTGAGCACAGGATCAATGTGAGAACCAAATGTTGGTTGGTGACTCTCCACGGCTTAAGCAAAACCACAAGGGAAAAGAAAGCCATTTCTCTTGCTATGGCTTTCCTGCCAAGAACATTGAAGAAAATTAGACATAACGTGAATTCCATATGTCCAAATATATTACTATCCCATTTGGTCATTAAAAAAATAAAGTTTCTCTGGCCTATCATATTTGAAACCAAATCGTTTATATTTCAGACTCAAATCCTTCCTCTAAATCTTCACACACCTGCATCATGTTGACATCCAAAATAAGCATGATTCATTGACACATGTGAGATTTCTGACCAAAAATAAGCTCCATGAGGATAAGGGAACCTATGAACCCAGAGATTGGAAGTAAAATATGCAGACGAGGTAGTGTGGCAAACAGATTCCAGCCTTAGTATGTAGCGGGAGAAATTCAAGGGGACAAATCAAGTGTTTAAATTACCCAAGTAGAATTATTATGTGCTTAATTATTATGTCTCATATGAGAAAGTTTTTGTAAATCACAGTGAAGTGGTAATTACACTCTCAGACACACTGCAGCAAGTTTTAATAGACCACAGAGCCTCTGCACCTTTCAGCTTGAACTCGGTCAGGTTTTGCTGTTAGTTATAGACAAGTCCTTGTGTCAGAACTGCAAGCGGGTGGACAAATCCAAACTAAGGAAGCAGAAAGGGATGATATGGAGTAAAGCCAAATGCTGGTCAAATTGTCTTCTTGAAAAGAGATGCTCCAAAGTCAAGAGAATGTGTATGGTTTGGTTTCACTGTATCTGTACCCAGCTGACTACCTTTGAGACAGTAATTCCCTCATCAGAGATTAGCTCATTCTCCAGAATCCACTTACATGTTTTCCAGAGTGAACCACAACCATGGCTGTGGTTACAGTCTGTCCATTTCTAACAAAATTTGGTAGTTTTTTAGATAGGGAAATTATAGTATATATTATGTGCTACTAAATCAAAACCTATCCAGTTAAATTCAACATCATATTGGGTTATGGCTGGTAGAATTTGGGGTGTGTAACACCCTCCTCCAATAGCCTCTTTTCGAAACCAAATCCATCTTACTGACCCAGGTCAGATTATTAACTAGGATAAGTTTATCCTTCAGTTCCCGTTCCCCGGCATCATGTTTCCATCATTTTCCTTTCTGAAATGATCTTTTCCTTTACTCTTCCCACCCTGCCTAGGCCTGGACAGGTGTGAGGTGTTCTCAACAAGCATCATGTTCTTGACTGATTCTGGTTCTTCAGAGCTGCCCACACCACCCTTCTAATAAAATTCTATTTTGCTTAAATTAGGCAAAGTCTATTTGTGTCTCTTGCACCTAAACAACCCCATCTAATATAAGAAACTAACCAAAATTTCATATACATATGTATATGTATCTAACCAAAATGTGTGTATGTACATATAATTTTTTGAGAACTTGCCATATAAGAGCTCTATTCTAAGCTCTTAGCATGTAGTTATTATTTTATGCTTAGAAGTTTATGGAGATACCCCTCTCTGCACACATTTTAGCACTTTCATGCCTATTCCCTGCTCTATTTTTTTTCTGTTTTTCAATGCATATATATCTTTCCAGTATATCTTCTAATTTTCTTATTAGGTATACTGTTTATCTGTCTTGCCTCACTGGAATACAAGCTCACTGATGTATCTCAAATGCTTAGGACAGTCTCTGACACAGGCACAGGCCCAATAAATAGGTTTAATCCATTAATTAGCTAATTAATTAATGCGCTACATGCCATTATTTAATTTATTATGAATATTCCTTTAAATTCACAAGGTTCTCCAACTCACCTTGCAGGTAAAGCGTTTGCTTTCCTCTCTAAGGCTTTTTAAGTGTGGGCTAGATTTTCACATATGTGTTCTTGCCCAGCAATAGGGGACTAGATCAAATGATCTCCTGAGAGCTGTCTGGCCCTTGACATTCCAATTCAATTCCACTTAAATGTCCTAAAAGTAATTTGTGGAGAAATTCTTTTCCTCCTCCTCTCCCCTGATTGGAGTGCACATTTATCTAATTATTTCCTTGGTAGATTGACCTAGCTTTAAAGGAGCATGGTGTCGCTCTCATGCATTTTTTCTAAGCACTCACTTTATAAAACTAAGAGACTAAAGACTCAGCTCTCTAGGGAATTAAATTGCATTCAAATAAGATTAAGGATTTTTGACTCACAAAGGCAAGGACAATCAGAAGCTGAGAATTGTTCAATTGTTCAATTGTTCAGCAAACTAATCCAGACATGTTATTCACAATGGGACTCTCAGAATTGGTCAGGGTCGAAAAATGCCTGTGAAGGGATGGGCGGGCTGGATTGAGTTAGGGGAGCCTTCTTCCTTCTAGGGCTGAAACCCTGTCCCCCACTTCCTAGATGGTGATATGTTTAGTTTCTAAATGTATTTGATTGTGGCCCAAAACCCTCCCACTGAACTCAGTGAGAGCCTTAGATTAGGTCTTGAAAGCCAGGCATGGTACTTAGTTCCTCTAAAGAAGCACTGGATTGGTGAAGTAGTGTCAGGTGGAAAAACAATGTTAATGTGGATCAAAGGAAGTTTGTCTGTCACCCGTTGGTTTGGAGCAGGATTTCTTAACCTCTTATGGGCCATGAGCTCCTTCTCAGAATAATGTTTTTAAAAGGACAAAACAGAGAGCATAAGATTGCAAAGAAAACTAATTATGTTGAAATACATTGGTCAAAATATTTTTTTCCGAAACAGGTCAGTAATACATGTATTTATTTACACATTAAATATCAACGGCTAGTAGTAGGTCTGATAATTACTGTAATTTTAAATTGTTGATGAGTTTAAATGATAGTATAAGGGATCTCAACAACTCTAATGTGATACGAAAATATTTACAATTTATAGAAGTGCTAAAGTCACCGGTATAGCTACTACTACTGTGGTTTGTTGCCTACATTTGTAATTGAAGGAAATGCTAAATTTCAGTTAGATGTGAATAAAAATAATGATGTAATTATTCTTCCCATTCAAGTTCATGGATGTCGCACAACTTCTACCCCAGGTTAAGAACTCCTGATGTAGATATTGGAGTGACAGCATCCGTGGAACCTTCTCACTAAGTAGTACATCGAGCTTCACTGTTAGATGCCTGTGCTTGCCGACATTTGCTCTAACTATAACCAATCCACTGCGAAATTGACCTTGTTGGCTCAGGTTAACAATGAGAAAGCTTGAAAAGTTAGTATCAGTCCCTACCATGTGTGTTTTATGCTTAATAAAAAAGTCTCTTTAGACTGGCAGGAAAAGGGCCCCATATTGCCATAATAGAGTTCTGACATTGGGGTCACCAACTTGTCCTGATGTGCCCAGGACTGTCCCTGTTTTAAAACAGGAAGTCCCATGTTCCAGGAGCCCCTCAGTCACCGGCAAACGTGGATGGTGGGTGGGTGCTTTGGAGTCAGAAATAACAGCACCATCTTGGTCAATTTGTTTACCTCTCTGAACCTCAGCATCTTAATCTCAAAGTGGGAAAAAGAATACCACTCCCACAAGATTGTAATAAGGGTTAAATGAGGTTATATAATATATATATATAAATGCTCAAGAAATAGTCGCTTTTATTATCATTGCTGCTGCTATTGTGTCAACTCCCTTCTCTCTGCCTGACTCCATCCCCTAGGAAGAGCCTCACCTTCCTGTGTGCCTATGTAAATTGTATGCAGTCTTTAAGACCCCTGTGATACTTCCTGTTCACCAGGTCAAAGAAAAAAAAAAAGACCCCTGTGAAAGTCCACTTTTTCATGAAGAATTTGCTAACATCCAGTGCATTGGTGGAATAATGTATTAGGTTGAGCCATATGAAACTCACAGTTTTGTAGGACAAACCCACAGAAAGAGAAAGAACAGATGTGACCAGAGGGTGGGGGGAGGAGGGAATGGAGAGTTATCATTCAATGCGTACGGAATTTTTGTTTGGGATAATGAAATAATTCTGGAAATGAACAGTGGAGATGGTAGCACAATGTCGTAAATACTTAATGTCACTGAATTATACACTTAAAAACAGACAAAATGGTAAATTTTATGTTATGCATATTTTATCACAAGTTTAAAAAATTCGTATGTGGCTCACATTATATTTCTATTGGATAAAGCTGCTCTAGATTTTAAAAAAGGACCAGGTAAATGTGCCCTTCTATCTTCAATACTGGTGGTGTTTGACAGCTCAGCCTTTGGAGTCAAACACCTTAGGATTTGAGTTCTGACAGGCTAACAAACCTTAGGCAACCCCAGAATCTCTGACAATCTCAGTTTCCTCATCTGCAAAATGGGGATTATAAAACGTACCTCACAGGATTATTGTAAGTCTCAAAGAGAATGTATATAGAATAAGTAGTACAAACACAAGAGGTGACACTGAATAAATGGTACTCATTGCCACTATAGATGAAAAGCAGGCATTCCATTTTTATCAAGACTTAGCTATTTTGTGAACGCCTGAGGAACAACAACCCAAAAGGCTCAATGGCATTCCGTTTAGTTGAGTGAAAGCTTAATCGGCAAATGCAATCCCCTTTCTGGGGACTGTGGGAAAAGAGTTCAGTTCTACTCTACAAAAATAGGGTTCATTAATATGAACTGGTTATGCCCCAACTACCCAATCAGTTACACATGCAAACAAGTCCTGAAAGCTAGCAAAAAATCTTATGGGACAGATTCTTGGATAAAATGCAGAACTTCTTATCCTGGGATATTCAATGAATACAGCCATACTGGTTATTAAGGTATTAAATACTTCTGTAGCGGTAGGTAAACAGTCAGTGCCAAAGCCCTCCATATTTCCCCTTTACCACCCTAGCTTCCCTGGCCCCTTCTCTGGGTCCCCTCAAACCTTCTCACATTTCGGGAACTAAATGCCTACCTTCCTAAGGCGGATCCAGTTCTTCATCTGGCATCCATTCTCAGTGGCCAATTTCTCTACCATACTGCTTATTAAATATTTTCAACATTTCCCCTGCCTGACTCTCATTCTATAGCTAAAGAATTTGCCTGAGATCTCAGCAGCCCATCTTTATGTTGGCAGGTTAGGAAGTACAGGAGGAAGTGAAGAATTGGAAAATAACCTGACCCTGCTGGATAATTCATCTATTATCTGAGTATAGGAATATGTTTTTTAAAGAGTTTAAATTTGTTTACAGAAAGTCTCTGAATCAAGGGTAGCAAAGTCCTGTGGATTGGCCAAATTTGGCCTGCAGATGAGTTTTTTTGAATGACCAGGAGTGTATAAAGACATTGAATTCAAAGATTAAGCCAAAAATAATTGCTGATTCATCACATCTTTCCTCCACCCGTATATCTTATCCTAAGCCTCACTTGGACATTTGGAATCCCAGCTGTTCCCTGAAGACGTTCAAATTTGAAACCCTGTTCTAAGTACATATAATATATATCAGCTCTTGCAGTGTTTACTCATCCGTCTAGGCCGACACCCACACAGTCCACGACTTGAGCTATGTTGCTATTTGGTGTTGAGAAATGGATATGCAAAGCTATGTTCAAAGGTAGCCAATTAAGATTAATTAACCATTTCACCAGACTTACACAGGTCTAATTAGATTTGATTCATCTCTAATTTTATTACCAATGAGCATATTTGAATGATTATTTTAAGTCTTCCTTATTTCACAGTAGACAAATGCTCATCTCTTCCCCTTGGGCCTTTATTCCTCTCCTCATTTAAGGGATAGTGTGGTGATTCATCACAAAGAGTCTGTGTTCTCCCTAAGTCTTCGTGCCATTAAGGAAAGCCCATCTGAGAGCTGGGGATAGAATCTGGGGCACTGGGGTAGCTCTGGCTTTGGGCCACCTCCCCAGGTTATTCATGTAGAGCCAGGGTTGGTGAGTATCCAGCCACAAAGATGCAGAACGAAGACTAAGGGGGAGATGCTGGTCTGAAATAATTGCAGAAACCACCACTGGCGCCACTGACTTGGAAGCTCCAAGTGGAACCACATGACTTCAGCTCAGGTCCAGGTGCCCCCTGACCCACTACCCAGAACTCTTGTGTTAACTATGAAAGGATCTCCTAGGAGCCAAGATGTCTGTCTGACTCAGTGTAAACCTGGTCCTTTGAGTTATTCCTCTCAGCCACCCTGCAAGAGCTTTAGAAAGCCTTGGGATTGTCAGAATAAACAGCAACCCCCAACCTCTAATTTTCCCCTTGCTGCACTCTTGTAATTATCCTGTTGGTGTTAAGTTGATTGTATGTTTTTAGCATATTTACTGAGTGCCTATTATGCACAAAGCACTATGAGAGCCCTGGTAGGGGGATACAGAGGTGAACAGGACACAGAGCCTGATCTTCAGGCATGATGAGTTTCATGTGGAGCCAACTTAATATTGGCCGTTGGAAGGAAAGTCTTCAGAAGAATTCTAAGGCTTTGGTGAGAATCAGTGGAAGAGAATGCTGTGATCAAGTCACATTGTCTACTCTGACACAGCACGGGAGGGTGACAGACTATCCTCCCTGACCAACAGCCTCATAAAGGAAATAACACTCTTGAAATCACCTACTTATCTATAATTACACACAGAACAGAGAAAAGTAATCACTACAATTTACTCTGTACCAAATACATGCAAGATGTTAGGGAGGTGCTTAATAAGCATTTACTCCCATCTCTTAAGAATACTTGGTATTGCCTCATCTTGGTCACTAATAACTATTTTTAGACCTGGAATGTGACCTACATGGTCTTCAAGGTTATCCCAACTTCAGATGCAAAGATACCTCAAACTCTCACATTTCTATAGTGTGGAATCGGAAGAGGTGCATCAGCAGTTAGAAGACTCAGATGCTCATAAGCTGTTTGACATTTACAGCCCCAAGTTTCTAAAATGTAAAGTGTCAGGGGGCAACATGACGATTTCTCAAGTTCCTTCCAATTCTGCAAGTCCTATCTCATTTCTTTAACGCATGGATGGACAGAACAAACGCAGTTAACAGAAAATGACTTCCCCCCCCGCCATAAATACCCAAGAGGCCTAATTGTTTGCTGTCATCCTTAGAAAGGACAGGGATGCTGCTGAATGAAGTGAACCCACACAATCCATCTGGGTAGGTTTTGGAGTCTCCTAGGTTTGGGGAAGATACAGTCAGGAAAGTTGCCTAGGGTACAATGACCTTAGTACATAGAGTAAAAGGAGAGAGTTATTTGTCTCTAGTAGTTGTGACCAGGTCACTGAAGGTATGTGAAGAGAATATGTTCTGATAAAGGCTACAAAATTCTTAACACTTTTAATTATGTTTGGGGCACAGAGCATTATAGAGCCAGCTGAGTAGGCATTATTGAAAACCTTGTCAGCTGCCAGTCAGTGACTCAGCCAGCCAAGGAAGCTCTTGGGAAAGTTTGCTCATTTCTTTATTCAGGCTGTTTGTCCATCCATGTAATTTTAGGAGTGTTCTTTAGAACAATCCAACAGCCGTTAATCCTAACAAATAATAGCTTTTTAATTCCAGACTATCTTTCATCCCATAATAGTTAGACTAGAAGATAGTGCGGACTCTTCTAGTTCTATTTTTTAACCTTTCTAAAATATCATTTTTGAAGAAATATAGGGGCATTTGATACGTGGAAGCTGGAAAATATATTCATTTTTTCAGATGACCATTCCTTAGGTAATCTGTATTGGAAAACACATGAAAACTTAAAAACCTAGAGGATGTTATTTTATTTTATTGGTCTGAGTTCATTTTATTGTATATTTATATTTGAGCTGAAACAGCAATTCCTCAGGTTAAATCAAAAACATTTTAAAAGCTATAACATTCTAAGCTTAATATTAAATTTTGTAGGTTACAGGAAAGGAATTTTCATCACTTAATGGGTAACTACTTACATTCTAGCTGACATGGGAAGGAAAAACCCCAAAACTTGCTTTGGTAAAGCCACACGTTGATATTTGTGCCAGGGGCAGCAGGTTATGTTTCAGAACATCAAATATAAGGAGAGGCTGACCTATGATGACATGTTTAATGTCACACCTTAGGACCCAGTGGTCTTCCATTAAAAGACAATCCCTTGGCGTTCAAATGTGTCAATCAAACATAAGGTTTGGCTCTCCCAAGAAAACTTTTGAAGAAATAGTGTCCAAGGCAAGTAGGCAAGTTTTTATTGATCTGATCTTAACATTCTGCTCAGCTACCCAGCCATGAGAACCCAGCATAGCTATCCAAAGAAGAAATGGGGAACAGAAAGACCCGAGAAAGGGAAAGCCATCTCTTTCATAGTGTGCTATCTCTTTCTGCCTTCCTCCATTTCTCCTGATCTGCTCATATCTCAGCTCCTTGTGACCTATAGGGAGAGGTCAATTGCACGAATATATTAAGTGAACAACCAGCAGTCCCTGGATTTGTCAATCTCTACCCAGTCAAAATAGGTGTCTTGGTTATCTATTGCTGCATGAAAACCTTGGGCACTTAAAACAACCATCTTATCTGCTCATGAATTTGGGCCAGCACTTTGGGCGAGGGTCAGCTGGGGGGTTCTTCTGTAGGTCTCGTCTGGCATCACACGCAAAACTGCAGTCATCTACATGGGGCTGGACATTCCACAATGGCCTTACTCATGTGTGCGGCATTTGATGCTGGCTCTATCTTGGCTCACATGTCTCCAGAAAGACATCCTGGCTTCTTCATATGGTAACAGCATTCTGCAAGACAAGCCTCAACCCAATGCACAAGGCTCTGCTTGCATTGCATGGTTTTTTTTTTTTCTTTTGGAGATAGGGTCTTGCTCTGTCTCCCAGGCTAGCGTGCAGTGGCATCATCATAGCTCATTGCAACCTCAAATTCCTGGGCTTGAGAAATCCTTCTGCCTCCACCTCCCAAGTAGCTGGGACTACAGGCATGGGCCACCTTACCGGCTAATTTTTGTATTTTTTGTAGAGACGAGGTCTCGCTCTTGCTCAGGCTGGTCTCCAACTCCTGGCCTCAAGCGATCCTCCCACCCCGGCCTCCCAAAGTGAGCCACCCTGCCTGGACTGCTTTATATATTCTGATGTCCCATTGGCCAAAGCTCAGTGTGGGAGGGGACTGCACGAGGGCATGGAGACAAGAAGGCACTATTCATCACGGGCCATAACTGCAATAACCCTCCATAGTAGGCAAGGGTAGATGACAGAACAAAACTTTTTATAATTAACCTACATAGCATGGGTAAAGGAACAGAGGAAGTAGGCTCCCAGACTTGGGTTGTTGCCTCTGGTTTGGCTTATGGAAATACTAGGGAGAATGATGGAATCATTTTTCCCCCCACACAGTGAGGTCCTCAGCATTGCTACTGAAAATTGGCTTGCTCAAAACAAACTGGGTCTTTCCAAAACATTCACTTGCCTAAGCTGGTCTAAGAACAAAGTGAGTCCAGGCTCTATTGTCCTTGATTACTCATTTCTGATTGGTTTGAGTTAGCTTCCAGATATTTCCAAAAGCACCTGTTATACATAGTAAAGCAAAACAAAAACTCCTTTTTTCTTGAGTGAGGTCATGGTGTGCTATTGCTGTGAGCAGAAAGACAGAAATCAAATGTTTTAAGAATCAATAATTTAAAAAGCGTACAGTGGCATCAGTGACCCACTCCTGGGACTTCAAAATGGAGAAATTGCCTCAGTATACCTACCAACCTGAGCAGTCCAGCTATGTAATGGACATTCTGAATATACTTGCTCTTGAGAGGTTTGTCAAAGAGACCATGCGTAAGATCAGAGAATTGCAAAGTTGGAAAGAATCGCAGCAGTTTTCCCTTTGCTGGTCAGCTCATGGTCTAAATTATTCAAGACAGATGGACCATTATCCTACTTTAAAGTCTTAAACTGATGTTTGCCTACTGTCAAATTCCTCTCCCCCACCACACATCCTTTTTTGATGATATAATAGAAATTGTGATCTCTGACTCACTTGATCTGTTTATAAACCTATACAAGATAAATGGAACCTGGAAGTATTTTAGAATGTGGCCAAATCCATACAGATCTCAGTCGAGAGAGAGAGAGAAACCCATTCATATGCAGCATACCTTCCATAATCAAACTAGTCATTTAATTTAAGATGCATGTGCCTCTTCTAAAAATTTCCTCATGTGTATAGTAATATGAGCAACAAGTAATGTTAATTGTATGCTTACTGTGTGTCAGGCAGTGGACTGTCTTAGAATTTGGAATTTCAGCATAGAGATTGTGTGTCAGGCTGGGTTCATACCGAACACTAAGCTCACCAACAGATGAGGGAGATATTAAAAGAGAAATTCGAGCCAATAAAGCAGCTGTTGGGGACCAGGCAAACATCAGTCCTATCATTTTATGGCAACATGGAAAGCCACAGCGCAGGAAAGAGATTTGTAGTGCTTCTTATACTTATGAATTTTTTCACCCAAAATATATCTGAACATACAGAATTTTGCACACAATTCCAGAGGTTCTCACAGAGACTCTGAAACCTAATTGTGGGCTCCTTTTGACTCCTGGATTAAGAAAAAGAGAGAAGGAAAGAGAGAGAGGCCTACTCACACGAGGAGCCTTCTGTGTGGCACACACTTGACATGCACATCAATACACCTTCACAGGGGCCGTGAAAGAGAGGCTTGTGGTCCCTATTTGGCAAATAAGGGAACCCAGATCCCCAAGAAATTTAAGATCTAAAGAGATCACACAGCTAGAACGTAGTAGACAAAATTCAGAATTGCGTCTCCCTGTCTTCACATTCTTAGCATGAGAGATAAAATAGAGTTTGAGAGATTAAAACACACCAGGGAGAGGCATTTTTTATAAGAAGTCCTTTATATTAGAAACCACCTAAATCTCCAACACTAGTTACCGTTGAACATATTATGATTCCTCCATACAATGGAATACTGTACAGCATTAAAAGTCATAGTTTCACGAAGTATTTAATGACATATTTGCGACAGCTAGATCACAGAGCAGGATTTAAATATGAACATTCAGCATAGTCTATACAGTCATGCATCACTGAACGATCGGCATATGTTCTGAGAAATGTGAGAAATGCATTGTTAGGCGATTTCGTCATTGTGAGAACATCATAGGGTGTACTTACAGAAACCTAGATGGTATTGCTCCAAGACTCCAAACTTGTACAGCATGTTCCTATCCTGAATACTGTAGGCAATTGTAACACAATGGTAAGTATTTGTGTATCTAAACAGAAAAGGTACAGTAAAAATACAGTATTATAATCTTTTGGGACCACCATCGCATATACACTCTGTCATTAACCAAAACGTTATTATGCAGCACATGGCTGTATATGTAATGTGTACATATACAGAGAAAACTTTCACAGTGGAAAAGAAGTGATTTTTGTCTTCTTATTAATTCATCTTTGCATTACAATGGCCACTTATTATTTTTATAATCAGAAAATAGTCAATCTTTTTTTAAGTTGAAGTATGGTACTTAGACATCCAAACTGTCTGCTAAAGCACGGAATAAGGATGCTAGAAAGGACTGTAGCACTATCCCTTTTTAATGATGGGAAAACTAAGGCCCCAACAAGTGTGGCCTAAATTTAAACGAGGGCTTGAACAAAATTGGTGACAAGGTTGTAATGCATAGTAGTATAGTCCTTTATTCCTCCTTTTTATGTGCCTTATGGAGGAATACAACCTTATCTGGAAAAAAATATTCCCACACTGAAGCAATGTTTTGAATCTCTGTGGTTACCATGTATACGTGAAAACTAAAGTAGGGCTCTAATTAGAAAGACAGATTGCCCATGCCCCTGCAAACTGTCTTCTGCCCTTCCCATCTGTAGTCCCTCAGTGCATCTCGCCAAGGGGTTGGGGCAGGGACATCCAGTTTTACCCCACCCAGGATTTGAAACCAGGAGAGCAGAAAAACCAGCTTCCATTTTGAAAAGCAATTTACTGAAAGTGGTTCCTTTATAGGAATCTCCCTCCTGTACACCCCTTCTAGAGCCAGAGGCAGCTGAACAGCAAAACACCCAAGTGACCCAACTTCCCCAGCAGAGCCCACTAAAGAGATTTTTTCTGGCAATGGCTACAATGGATGAATTTCAGCCTCTGGTGAATATTCAAATATGTGTACATTTGTTTCCCTAATTGCCATAAATATTTACATTGTCCTTATCAGTAGATTACATTATATGTTTATTTAGAACTATCACTTACAGTGCTTTCCCCTAATTGGGAAATGAAACAGCTGTTTGGCACTTAAAAGGAACATGTCATGTCCCCTTTGAGTGATCACTTAAAGAGAACAGGGATTATAAGTATTTACTTTAGGATTTCTAAAATAGGGCTGACCAGTTACAGGCAGAATGAAAATGATTTCTTGGGAATCTTTTGCTCCAACAGATTATAGATATATTTGGGAACAGTGATGGATGGAAGAGCAGTTACTTGGGATTAAATGGTATTTGTCACCAATTTAAATGGGACTGGGTAATTGTGTAGCTGGTTTGAATTGTGCTGTTTACTCAGTCACAATCCTTGCTGTTGGGTGTGTAATGCTGATTATGCAAATCTGAGGGGTCACTCCTTGATTTGCTAACTAGTTTACCAGTTAGTAGCTCAAGGAAAATCTCATCAAAATTGATTGTTTACTTCAAAGGGGAAAAAAATACCTCTTTTAAGTAATTTTTACCATCAATTCAAATTATAAATGCAAAAAATAAAATGTCTAAAATTTTGTAAATGGCTAATTGGTATTATATGAATGATATTAGACACAAATGTATATAAAAAAGACAAAACTAAGTTTGTATTTTTTAAATTAAGCTGGCTATAAAGCCAACATTTCTGCTTGTATTTACCTAAAGGAACTATAAAATACATGAATATTGGCTTTTTCTGGCTCTGCCCACATAAAAATATATTGTTCATATATGAAAAACCGACTACAGCTTGGGGGGGAGAAAACTTAAAATGAGTTCACACTTAATGTAGCTATGTTAATATAAGAGAAAATAGCTGAGTTTACTAATGCCATATCTAGTTAATAGTGTGTAAAGTTTAATTTCAAAATCATATATGAATAGTTTATTGTATACAAAATATAGCTAGTTAAAAAAGGTTTTTTTAAAGCATAGCAGATTCAAATAGATTTGTATCAACATTGCTTTCAAATCCACCATCATTATCAAATTATATCACATTATCTTCAAAGGGAAATGGTTTTGCACCCAGTGGTAAACATAGTTTAGCACTCTGGTTTAAAGGGGTGGGGGGTGGTGTCTGAAGTGCGGAAATAACTCACCACTTTAGTTCATGGTATTAGACATTTTTGAATAATAGCCAAAGAGTTCTTGTCAGTTTCAGGAATTTACTGAGTACATACTTTCACTTTTCAGAAGTGGGCCTGAATCAAACTCTTCATAGAATGAAATCTAAAGTCTGTGTCACAGATTCCAGAAATGGCTTGAGGGCTCTTTTTAAAAATTCCACACACTAGGAATGTTCAAAAGCGTCAAGAAAACTTAACTTTCGAGCCAAGCAGTCATAGTGGGAAAATGACCACTTAAAGATTGTCAACAGAAAAGACAGTCATGTTAAACTTCAGATAGTGATGGAGAAACCAGGCATGGGGCATGGCATAGTGGTTACTAATGGGGCTTCCAAGTCAACAGTCCTGGAGTAAAAGCCACGTTCTTCCTACTTAGGTTGTGACCTGGGACAATTCATGCAACTTCTCTCAAAGTGATTTATCTTATCTCTGCAATGAGTATAATAGCAGCATGTACTTCCTCTGGGTAGGTAACACTGAATGCAGTTGTAAATGACATTTGTTTCTGTGACTCTCTGCTTAATATTTGTCTCCTCTTTTAGACGTTACATTCCTTTAAGTCAAGGCCCCTGCTCATCCTTATATCCCCCAGCAACCATCATATGCCTGGCACACAGTAGGTATTCAATGAGGATTTTCTGAATAAGACCTTGTTTCATTGGAAAGTTGTGGACAGCAAATAGAACAATTCATATAGAGTGTGTAGAGTATGTAGCCCTATGCCTGTACAGAATAAGTCTTCAATGCATGTGAGATGCCACTATTATTATTATTACTATTATTAGCATTACATAAATGTCTGTTAAATAAATTAATAAATTCTAGGCTCTTTCAGGAGGTGAGGAGGCTCACCAGGAAACTCAAGTTTGGAGGACTAAGAAACTACATTTTCTTTGTTCAATTTGCAGTGATCAAGCTTAAGGAAATCACTCAAGTGTGGCTTCTCAGCCAAAAGATATATTTTTTGTAGGAGTCAGGGCTTTGTGAAATCAAGGTATCTGAAGCACGGAATTAATAGTTAGAAGGTTGCTTGTGATCTCTGAATCAGAACAAAGGGCACTGTCTCTATGCTCTTGCTGTATGTATGATAGAGGCCAGAGACATACCCTGATTCCACCATTACCTGTACCTTTCTGGTGGCTGAAAACTTTGTATTCACCAAATACTGGGACTCTCTCTCTACCTTTAGAGAATAAAAGATAAATACTGGTAGATCTGTGTTATTTATGCCTAACATAATTTTGAAACCAAAAAGAACCTTAGGGAGCATCTACTTCCTTAAACTCAATACCCATTTTATAGATGATGAAAGTGAATCTCAAATAAGTGACTTTCCCAGGGAAACCTAGACAGATGCAAGGACCTGACCCTGGTTTCCTAAAGCTAGTCCTTCAGTTCACTATTGTGCTTTATTTAGTATCCCCTACCATAGGAGGCTGAAAATGTCCCAACATTATTCATGTTCCAATTCCTGGAATCTGTAAATGTTGTCTTATATGGAAAAAGTATCTTTGCAGAAGTGATTAAATTACAGATCTTGAGATCAGATTATCCTGGGTTATCAAGGTGGACCTTAAATGCAATCACACGTATCTTTATAAAAGGTAGGCAAAGGGAGATCAGAAATACACAGAGGAAAAGGTGATGTGGAGACGGAACATAGAGAGATTTGACGATGCTGGCCTTGAAGATTCGTGATACAGCCACAAATCAAAGAAGCCAGCAGCCACCAGAAGCTAAAAGACAAGGCACAGATTCTCCCCTGGAGAAGGGAACTTGGCCCTGACAACACATTGATTTCTGCCAACATGATACTGTTTACTTACTTTTGGCCTCCAGAACTGTGAGAAAATAAATTTCTGCTGTTTTAAACCACAATGTTTGTGTAAATTTGTTATAGCAGCCATAGGAAACTAATGTATCTGTAAAAACAGGAGTCATATTTTCCTATTTAAAAAATCACAGGCACATGATATAATTACTGGGCAAAATATTTTATACACATACTGTCCTGGAAATTTCACACAATTCTCTTTCCAAAAATCACCTTTCATGGTATACTGTCTCAGAGTTAACTGGGACTATATTATTATTTATTTTATTTTGTATTTTACATATATTTAGAAGGGATTCTAAAGATTCTAAGATTTTTTTAGATGCCTGTAGAAGACACACTTGTCTTATAAGCAGTATATACATAGATTATCATTTAGTATGTTCCTTTTGCAAAGAACTAATCTAATAATATGATGATAGTATTAGCTTTAGTTTCAGAGGATGATTTTTTTAACTTTCTGTAAAATTTGGACATACTCCCTTTGGAGGAACTGCACCCTGGACAATCCCCATAGCAATAGTGTTTCATCACTCTCCTTATGCACAGATTCAAATTCGTTACACAATCTTGGCTTGTATATAATTGGATGGTGTTTTTTTGACCTTAAGCAAAACAGCTCTTTTTAAACTTAAATCTGAAATCTTAAATCTTTGCAATCTTTGCCAGTATTACAAAGAATGCAGTAGTATTGTTGAAGATTGGTAGGCTACCCCTTAGTTTTATAGGGAAGCACAATTATTTAAAGTAAATGGCAGAATAAAAGGATATTTCTTGCTAAGACTAGATTTTTTAAAAACAAATTTTAACTGAGAGTAGAATTTTTAATAGCCAACAGGGTATTGGCCCAGATGCTTTGTGATCATTAACAGGTCACATATTTCTAGGCGTTAGTTTCCAGTGGTAATCGGGTTTTATCTTCTGGAATTTTATTGATTTGTGTGAGTATGTTTATCAGAAGTCAGCGTAATAAATACAGGGAACAGAGTCAATACAGCTTATATAATTAACTCACTAATAAAAAATTAAATATTGTGATAAGGTTTATATATTCATCTGCTAGATAATTTTATCGGGGAACAAATAGAGAAAAATCTGGCATCCGCCACCAAAGTAAAGAGAAAATACTCCCAAGAAAAGGGGAAGGAAATGTAGGCCATGTTCTCTTCAAGAACAGCATAAATCATCTGTTATGTGAGCCCTAAGAAAGTGCCATTTTGTAGGTCAAAAAATGGTAGAATGTTAGCAATTCAGATGATTCGATTTAGTAGTTTGCGTGGAATCCATTGGCCTTGGATGGTATAAAAGTGATCCTATACAGAGATATGCCATGGTGCTTGACTTCTTATGATCTATTTCCCCACTTTGACCCTTTGAATCTATCTACCTTTCATGTGCCTAAAAGAGTTGTTCTTATAGAATTTAGGTATCAATATTTAAAGAGAAGAGTGTAGGAATATTTATTGAATATTATTTATCCAAAAAGATGAGGTTTTTTGTTTTTGCCTTTCAAAATGGCTAACCTTGTACATGGAACAATTTGAGACTCAAAAGTGATGAAAAACCCATTAGAACAGAATATCAGTGGGATTCAGATGTAACCTCATCTCCCACTACTTCCCCACCCCTACCCCAACCCCACCCAGGGGGAGAAAGAATCTTCCGCTGTTTCTTACATCAGACTCATTACCAGATCTTTTATAACCTGTAAAACCAAGTGAAGGAAGAATCACTGCGCCTTAGAAGGGAGCACAGGTCTTCCTAAGAAAGTAATTATTTTAAATATTAGTTACATTTGCCTCCATTCAGTCTGGGGATTTTTCCCCCTACCTACAGAATTCAGAGTTCATTGAGCTTAGTTGATTTTTAGAGGGCCTCTTATCAAATAAGAGTAATGATGTCAGGGCTAGTCAGGGCCCCAATAGGAAAACAATGGTACAGTCCAATTGGGTATTTTGAGGAGAGATTAATAAAGGAGTAATTAAGGGATAGTGCCATACTATGGGGCTACTAATGGTCAGGGCATTGTGTTTGCTTCTAGGCCTGAAGGGGGAAGGGAAAGAAGTGGTATCAGGAAAGTGAGAAGGAGAGAGAAGGAGAGAATGGGAAGCGGGTGGAGAAGGCTGTCGGACAAGAACCATGACAACCATACAGGAAGGGAAATTTTGGAATACAAACTTTAAGTTGACTCTCTCTCCTCCCTCCATCTCTTGTAGGTTTCCTATTTCTCTGAACCCACTGTTAGGTGGGAGGCGTGAGAATCAGTGGATGCAATCTTTCAAGGCCAGCCTCCTGGGGCACCGGGCAGAGTGGAGAATATTTACACACAGCCCAGTCACAGCACAGCTTTGAATGCTGTGGTCAACAAGTGGTTGCTAAGTGTGCATTAAAACAAATCAATTTCATGTTCTTATTATAAACCATGTGGGTGCATACATGGGAGAAGGGGAGAGAAAGCAACTAGTGTTTACTGAGAGTCTATTATATTCCGGACACCCTTTGGGTGATTTGCACATTTGAACTGAGATTATTCTTACAAAGGCAATGTTAGGTAGACATATCACCATTCTAGAGAGAAAAATATGAAGGTTAAAAAACTTAAATTACTTCTCTAAGGTCATATAGCAAGTAGGTAGCTGAGCTGGGATTCATACCAGGTCTGACTGAATTCAAAGTCCCTGCTAATTTCACTATTGCACATAATGTGCCCATGCTCGTATATAATTTGAGAGCTGAAGGCTTATATATGTGAGTATTCAGTAAATACACATGTACATCAATGACAGGAAAACAATTCAGGTCTCAAAGGTCAGAAATGTCCTATTTGTATCAACCTACATGTCTTCAATACACACTGGTCTAGTATCCTCCAGAATGTACCACCCCATATTGCTCCCTCTGCCTAGGATCCCTGTCCCAACCTCGTACCCCACCCCACCCCACACCATCTCACCAATCAAAATCTTCCTATCCTCCAAGGCCCAACACAGATATTACCTTTTCTGAAAAACTCTCATTGATTCCTAGATGTCTCAGAATTTAGCTTCTCACCTTTGTTTTCCAAATACCTCATTTAGAACACCTATCACCCTTAGGTTTTGACAATAGTAAGTTGTGTAAGTTTCTCCTTCTTCCTTAGCCTATGGAGTAGACATTGTGGGCTCTGCCTGTCCGGCATATATTCTCCCTTCTTTGGGTGTCAGTATCCTGAGTTTCCTTTGGGGAACTACCCCTGCCCCATGCTGCGTCCCTGTGGTTAGGTTGCAGCTGTCTCTACTCCAGCTCCCGGATTGGGCACGAGACCCAGGCTTGGCCAATCAGAGCACCACCTCTTCCTGAACTCAGTGATTGGCTCATGACTGGGTCCATGACCCAATCACAGCCAATCAAGGATAATCCCTGGACTTTTGCTGGAATGAGCAAGAGAAAGGAGCTGGCGGAGGGGGGAAGGAGGGAGTCTTTCTCTTTTCTTTTTTTTAAATGTGAACCAGAAGATAGAAAATCTGGAGTCACCATACAGAGAAAGGCTGTGTAGACGTGAAGCAGACACAGAGGAAATCAGACTAAAAAGGCTCAAAGAGGCCAAATCCTGATGACATTTGCTTGAACCACTTGGTTTGGCCTGCGCTACCCCAGATTTTCCAAGTATCATAAGCCGATACATTTCAGTTTTTAGACACAACCAAAAAGTCCTAAACTACTGCTATCTACAAGAGCATCTGGCATACTGGGAACTCATTACGCAGAATCCTTGCAAACTGACATCTGTCCACATGTCAAGGTCCTAGGACTAAAATCAAGCACAGGATAGGTTTACCCTCTTCCATTTGTTTTAAGACAGACAGTACTTGAAAGGTGTTTGCTAAAGACAGAACTTTATGTTCTCTAGCACATGACACAATCAGCGGGAGACGCGTTGTGGTTCAATATTGCACGAGGTAGCCAGGGCCAAGCCTGATGTTTTCAACGTGTTGAAAACTCATGATGAGCCTGCTGATTTTTCAACACATCTGCTCAGCTTCTCTCCTAGATCATTTGTCAGTTTCTGTGGGGGGAAAGTGTTTGGGATACTGACTCTGTAGGAAAAATAAGATTGGGATTTTCCTTTTTAGTGTCCTGTTACTGTCTCTTATCCAATTTCATCTTTTCCTGGGCATTCTGCAACAATAATGGAAGCACTTTTTGGTGTATCTGAACAGCTCACAATCATTCCCTTAGCTTTCTCCTAACCCAAAGCAATGGAGTAATAGAAGTCATGCTTGGGAATTTCACAGCCCACTGGACCAAAGGTGGGAGCCTGAAGTGAGTTGGGTCATTTTTTCCACCCCAGGAATCTGGAGTTAGAGCAGAGATAGAGAACAGAATTGAGGTTGGAACTACAACATGTGGCCTTGGGCTCTTTCCCTACCATGTGGAATGAGGAGCAGAGAATGTGAGTCTACTAAGAAAAATAAATGAAGCAGATGTGCAAACAGAGGCAGAGGTGGAGAATGTGAACTCCTGGTGCCTGCCGTCCCTCTGGCTGCCTAGTCAAGTCTTTTCTGAGCCCTCACTGCATTTCTGTTCACAATTCCATCACAACACCTCTGCATCTTTGCACTAGATCCTCATCTTTTTGATTAACCTAATCCCAAGTTGCCGTCTGTTCCAGGCAACCAAGAAAAAACAAAAAAATAAAAAACAAAAAAAACCCACTCATATATTAGCCAAAAAATTCTTAGCTGAGAAATCACCTAGGTGAAAAGAAATATCCCAGTTGAGAGAAACAAAACAAAAATCATCAAGAAAAGTTGGCAATAGTCATTCCAAAACCATTAAAGAGACATTTCTGAGCTCTAAGGAGAGAAAAATAAAACTTCTTAGTTGGCCAGCTGTGCAGAACTGAAATAACATGGACTTAATCCATGAATTCACATAGTTGCTGAAAGTGAATTCCTTCCTGCAGTCTTCAGCCTGCAGCTGAGCCATGAAATGTATTCCCAGTTAAAAATTCCTTTCCAAGTGCCATCCTGTGACTTCACAAAGTTGTCTGCACACAAGAGCAACTCTCAAACTGAGAGATGTCATGTTTGCATCATCACTGACATGTAGACAAGTATTCAGATGGCCCATTCAGTAAATTCCCCTTACACTGATGGGGCACATCTGGTGGTCTGACAGCCTTTCTGTGCCTCTATAAGTTGGAAATCCCCAGCCTGGCTCATTAAGGAGAAACAGACACGATTATTGTGTCAAAACACATTAGTGTATTTTATTCTGCCATTGCAGTTGCTTATTGGCATTTGATGAAGCTAAAGAGATTTTAGGTTATGAAATCTGCGTTTCCGGCTTGTCTTTGTTTCAAAAATATGTGTGGCATAATGTGGACAAGGAACAACACTTAAGCTTCTGGCCAATTCTCCCCAATCCACAAATGAATTGGCATCCTCATCAAAAAAAATCTATCCCTGCTCTCTTTTTCCTGACTGTTTGCTGAGCGAACGAGCTATTGAAAACATCAGGAAACACGTCCCTTTTAGCCTCAAAAAAAAAAAAAAAAAAAGATGACCTTTCCCTTACTTTAATTGTAAGATGATTATCCACATTATTTGACATCCTTATGAAATATCTGAATGAAAGTATAAATATCATGTTAATGAAAGGTACAGATGATACTAAATTGGGAAATGCTGTTTTCGTTATTAAAGACGACAATGTTATCAGGCAGCCAGACTCAGCAACAGCATCAGTGCGAGGAAAGGATGAAGTAGAGAAAGTTACATTTGTGAGAAAGGCAAAAGCAGCTATGAAAATTTAAAAGGGATCTAAAATCCAGATGCAGTGTGAGTGGTGGACAGGTGAGCCTTGAAAACTTGTCAAGCCAACGTGGACATGTAGTGGATGGCCAATTACAGATCAGCATGCGCTGGGGAATGAGAGCTGAGCTATTTTTAGTTCCACAAGTAGAGGCATTGTGTCTTAGAACAGATAGTCTTTTCTTGCAAAACTTTAATAAGACCGCACCTGGCATAGGGTGTTCAGTTCTGGAACTGCACCAGAATGACGTACCAAAAAAAAAATTCTTGTATGTAAAATTTCAGGCTTTTTTTTTGCTAGTAATGCAGCCACCTTTACATTTTTAGCAATTCCTAACAATGTATCAGCTGTTTTTATTGATGTGGATCATTCTTCAGCATATCTGAAAGAAGTATGGGTGCCTAGTAAGCAACCCAATGAACATATTCAAACCCAAGCTCTGGTCTTCTCCCTCACACCCCCACAGAAACTTGCTCTTTCTCAGTATTCCTGGTCTCAATTCTTGGAATTCCATCCCTCCAGTCACTCAGGCTTTAGAGTGATCCTGGCCTGCTTTGTTTCTCTCAAAACACAAATCCCACATATCAGCAACTCCTGTTGGCTCTAGCTTCAAATTAGATCCAGAATCTGACCATGTGTCACAACCTCCGTTGCTACCACACTGGCCACCAGGATCTCTCAGATCATGTCACTTCCCTTCTCAAAAGTCTCCAGTGACTTTCAAATGAGGGTGTCCAGGCCAATAAGACCCAGCGTGGCCCAGCACCCCGTACCTCTCGGATCACACCTTCTTCCACACTTGCCTTGCTCACTCGACTCTACCACACACTGGCCTCCCTGCTGTTCCTCTAATGTGCCAAACAGATTCCGATTATTTCTGTGTACCTGTGGTTCCCTGTGCCTGGAATTCTCTTGTCCAGATATCCGCATACTCCCTCATTTCTTTACTTCAAAATCACCTCTGCAGTGAGGCCTTTCCTGACAGACCTAATGAAAATCACAGTCCATACTCACCCCTAGGCGCTTGCCCCTCTCCCTGCTTTATCTTTCTTCATTGTACTTCTTATCAGCGAACACATTATATATTTTCCTTACTTGTTCATTGTTTGTCTCTCCCCTGAGATACACACCCAGAATATACGCTCCTGCCATTGTTTACTTTTGTGTATTTCATTCCCACACCTAGAATAGTGTCAATTGCACAGAAGGGGCTCCATAAACATTTTCTGGAAAGCTGAATGTAACTGGATACCCATTGGCGTGTTGGTGATCCTAACTTTCATGATCAAAATACTTGATCAGATTTACTTGAATTTGATAAATTCTAAAAAATATCTAAGTTCAAATCCAAAAAGCACCTCTGAATCTATGGCAGAACTAGGAATGCTTTTAAAGTAACTTCCTTTGTTCATCCAGTGCAAGTAACCTCCATTCAGAGGCTAAATAGTGTTTTTTATGCTGGCACTATCTCTAGCTAAAATGCCACTCTGATTTTTTAATCATAGGGTATATATTTATAGAAGGACGCAATGGCCAGGGTAAAAGGACCTTAAAAAAAAATCTCAGAAATAAGGAAAGTGAAGCTCAGAAATGTGAATCTAGTGGAAAGAACACTGACTCAGGAATTAGACAAGAGCTAATACTGTCAGGCAGTGTGTTCTCAGAGCTTATCTGTGTCACCTTATTTATCATTCACAACGCTAGGAAGTAGGAACTATTGTTGTTATACCTATTATAAAGATGGAAAAACCAAGGCAGAGAAAGTGGGAATAATTTGCCAAGGTCCAACATCTCATAAGAGATAATGGTTAAGATATACCCAGGCAGACCTGGCTCCAGAGCCCATGTTCTCTCACGTGCTATGTTGGGGTCCTCAAACTTTTTGGTCTCAGGACCCCCTTACACTCCTAAAAAATATTGAGGGCCCCAAAAGAACTTTGTTTATGTGTATTAAACCTATTAATACTTAATGTATTCAAAATTAGAGCTAAGAAGTTTAAGAAGTATTTCTTCTTTAACTCCTTTAAAAATAACAATAATATACCCATTAAATATTAACATAAATAACATATTTTTAAGAGAAATAATTATATTTTCCAAAATAAAAAACATTTGGTAAAAAGAATAGACAGCTTGATGATCATACCTGCTTCTGCCTTCAAACTGTTATATGTTGTTTTGATTGAAGTATATGAAGAAAATCCAACTTCACACAGATACATAATTGGAAAAGAGGGGACTAATTTAATAGCTTTTTAAGATCATCATAGCTGTTCTTCTTTAATAGTACACAAAACTTGACAAGTGATATTTTCATAAAGGTTAGTTTTAATGTAGAATCTGAAACCACATCAATGAACTTTTCATACTTGGTTATAGTAAAATCCATGGGTCTATTTTGTATTTTCAACAGCTCTTTTAGCCATGCATGATTTTGTAACATTATGCAGTGGACATTTGGAAGAAATTGGTTCACTGGGTTTTTCAGATCTTCCCCCCAAATTTTTAAAAAACCGGTCTGTTAATGTCACCATTGCTCTCATTTAAAAAGGGCTTTAAGAATTGGGAAGCTGACAAGCTCATGGTGTCAGATACACATTTTCCAAAATTCTGTTTTTTCCTTGAAAGCTCAAATTGTGTTATTGAGAACAATTACTTCTAGGGTATTACCCCATAGGCCTTTGTGGTCATTGATATATCATATATTTCTAGGCATTAGCTTCCAGGTCCAGTTACATTTTTATCTTCTGAAACTTTATCTGTGTGACTGTGTTTATAAGCAATCCTCATATAATATATCTAGGGAAAAAACTATTCAACTTATACAATTAACATCACTAATAAAAAATGAAATATTTTGTTAAGGCACTAACAACTTTACTCACCATTGCTTTTGAGTCATCACTGCCAATGTCAACACAATAAAATAAAAAGGTAAATAACGTCATAGTGTTATGATGAGAATAGTTTTGACCACTTGTTCCCTGAAAAGGCCTTAGACACTATGAAGGGGCCGCACACCACACTTTGAGAACTGCCGTACTAGGCTATATGACCTCTCAAACCCATGCCCTACGTCTTACGAACTGTACCGCTTTCTCTAAGCTTCAGTGCCCCACCTGTAAAGTGCAGATAGTAATACATAACTCTGATCTTGCAAATTATCTTAAAAATTTGAAGTAATCATATGTCAAGCTCTTGGCAAAGTATCTGGCACACAGAAGGTTCTTGAAAAGTGGTAGCTGTCAGGACCACTGTCCAAGCCCACAGCAAGTTACTGGCAAAGCTAGGACCCAAAGTCACACTCTCTGATTCCTGCCCAGAGCTTGCCCTGCTACATCACATGAGCAGGAGCAGAACAGACCCCAGTACGACTCCCCAGTAAGGAGGAAAGTAGCTGATTCAGTGGTTTCCTTGGTTAAAGTCCTGGAAGCAGTTAAGTGGAGTTGTTAAGAATACCTACGACCTGCGTTTGGGTTGTGACTTTGCTGCATCCTAGCTGTGTGACCTTGTGCACCTCTGAGCCTTAGGTGTTTCTACTGTAAAATTGAATAACAGTAGCACCTACTTTAGGAGGGTGCTATGAGAATTAAATGATATAAGGAACAGAAATATACTCACTAAAGTACCAGCCAGCCCAAAGTAAATGCTTAAGTAATGGTTAGCTGTTCATCACTATGGTAATAATGACTATGGTTATTATCGTCATATCTCAGCTCAGTATCACTTCCTCAGGGAAGTCTTTCGGACCCTCTAGTGCAGGCACCCTATTTTAAGATTTCATAGCACCTGTACACATCCTTCCTTGGACTTACGACAGCTGCAATATATTTTGATATATGAGTATTTGATTAAAGTTTGTCATACACACTAGGCTCCAAGCCCAATAAAGACAGGCACAGAGTCTGTCTGCTCACCACTTTATCCTCAACACCTGGCCCAGTGCCCAGGCACAAAACAGGTTTCAATAAATACTTATTGAAGGAATAAATGAAATAATTAATTTACTAGCTTGGCAAAGCATAGTTTTACTCCATTATATAATTTATCCAAACTTCCTCCAACACTTGTTACTCCATGTGCGACCTGTGGACCAGGAACAGTAGCCTAACTGGGAAGCCTGTTGGAAATGCAGAATCTTAGGCCCCACTCCAGACCCACAGAATCAAACTGTGCATTTTAACAAAATCTTTTGGTAATTCATATGCTCATTAACGTTTGAGAAGTACTAACTCCTGCCTATTCTTCACTAATCTCTAAGAGAAAGAGAGAGAGAGAGAGAGGAAAGGAAAATAAAGAAAAGAGAAGACAACCACTAAATTTCCTGGGTAAAACAGCTCTCCCTTCCACCATTCCAGCTCTCATTACATGCCCAATGCAAACATTATTGCAAATACTGCCATTTCTAAAAACCAGGTGCCTTTTTTTCAGCTCCAGCCAGGCTGCTCTTATTTCCTATTCACATATGATTTTTTTCCAGAGACTATTTTGGCCTCAGTTGAATAATTTATTTCAGAGACTTTACATCCGAAAATATTCTGTGGAGGAGACAGAAACACCATCTGTACCTACTCCTAGAAAAGCAGCCCAAAACCATGGAGTAGGGGTGTCATTTTCGTTATAGAGTTGCAAAATTTGAATGCCTGCTAGTCCACCACAACCTCAGAAAGAAGAGAGGGAAAACACACAGCGACAAAACCTCTTCTCTTATTATAACACCAAACCAGCACTCCAACAGCCCAAAGAGATTTATAAAAATAAGCATGGTACACACTTGACCTCTGGAAAAATTATAGTCTAGCTTTTTAATGAAAAGGATTATGTTTAGGATTTATTTCCATTTGTAAATGGTAAAGCACATCTATCATTGGATAATGATATCCAAGAACTCCAAGGCATTTAATGAACGGTGCATTTTCCTGTGTTCAAGCTTACATATTTTGTGGGCCTGACTTTGAAATTCCTTTTGGGGCAGTGTCTTCTGCTCCCAAAGGAAGAAGTTAGCTCGGCCAGAAGCAAAACACTTCATTGGATTGGGTCCTCTCTCCCATGGGTGCATTGACCTGGTGAGGCCTGAATCGGAGAGGCGATGATTAGCAAATGGCACTTGAGTATACTGCTGTATATTCTCCCACTGCATCTTGCTTGCCTGGGACTCTCCTCTCCCTGATTCTGTCCCTTCTGTCTCTTATAGGTGTAAGAAATGCCTGCTCTGAGAAGTAAAGAAGCTACTGAATGTATAGAATCAGCCTCCGTAGAATCGACCTTTAGGATGGGTCTGCCCCCGTGGTCATGGGGTCCCCACCCATACCTTCTCATGTGGGTTCCCCCAGGGTCACAGGCATGGACACCTGTTGAGAAGAGGGTGACTGGAGTTGGGGACAAGATAGAGACCCAAACTGAAGTTCGAGCTGTCCTGACCGTTTAGTGTAACCCAATGAGCCATGGGGCCCACAAGGGGCCTTTTGCCCTATCTGTAGACCCATCAAACATGGTATCACTGACCAGCCCAGCGTGATGTAAAGAAATTGGGCTTTGGAGTCATACAGCTTAGAATTTCAATCCTGGCTCTCACACTTGGTAGCTATGCATCCTTTGGAAAATTGTATTTTATTATCTGAGCCTGGTTTTCCTCATTTTAAAAAATGGTATATAATATCCCTTCATGGGGTTTTGTGAGGATTAAAGGATATCTTGTTACATAAGGCACCTGGTGTAGAGGCAACTCTCAAGAAGTGTTGGCTGCTGTCTCTTCTTTTCACTTCTCTGCTGAAAATACCAGGATATATTTCCCTTGACCGTGAAAATGCTGACAGGAGAAGAGACGAAGAAATGGGAGAGGAGCAGGGGACAAGGAGAAAAGAAAAAGAAGGCACCTGGAGCTCGTACTTACCTGCAAGCATGGCTCAAAGAGCACCTGGCTGTCAAGTGTAGCTGTAGTTCTTCAAGTAACGGCTAAAAGGGATTCTTTTTTTAACATACAGTCCACCATAGGCTTGTTTATTATTTGATTTTTATCCTATTAGCATTTGAGCATTATTCCCATTTTAAAAGCCACTGGTGCCTCTTCTACATAATTACAATGGAAATAAAGCCTCTTTTCTGCCAGCCAGACAGTTCATGATTGGCCCTAACCAGCTCAGGAAGAGGATGACTATAGCTCCCAGTCAAAGCCTTCAGCCTTGCTCTGGTGGCACTGGGACCCTGTCCCAAGAAGCTACCCTCTAGCCATCACACTCAGGCTGCTTTATCTGAGAAGCCATGTCAAGAAGAGGGAAACACTTGGAGAGATGGATGGGGAGCCAGAAAAGGAGTCTTAATCCTTAGAGTTCTTGGCGCCAGGCATCACAGACAATCTCTAAATTGTAACCATGAGAGAATAATGTCAGTCTCCAGTTGCAAAATGTCTGTCAGCCTTGCTTCTACAGACAGTGGTGTTTCAGGAACTGAAGGTCTGGGCTGACAGCAAGGGAATCCTCCTACAGTCCTTTGGGGCATTGTTGATGGATGAAATTGGTTTGCCGGAAGTGAGGGCAAGACAGGTGAGTTGTGTAGACTGAGAAACTGAGCTGAAAGTTCAGGGCAGTTCAGCAGCCATGAGCACCATCAATAGGTTATTATGGATGCTTGCTGATTTAGGCATCATTCTATTCCAGAAGGTCCTACCCACCTTGAGTGTTATACTTAAAACATTTCTGCAGACACGTCCCTTGTTTTAGTACTATCATACCACTGCCAGCAGTCTCACCGTACTTTAATCTTACCAAAAATAGCAAGACTTGTTAATTTACTTAACTTTTCACCACAAGCCACAGTTTCTTCTCTAAGTTTTCTAACACTATGGTTGGAGTTAGATGATTAGAATCATCTGGGGATCCCGAAGCCCGGGCCATTCCTCATGTTAATTAAATCTGAATCTTTGGGAGGGAGACAGAGGCATGAGGATTTGTATTTAAGCTTCCCAGGGAATTCTAACGTGAAACCAAGTTTGAGAACCAGAGTCATAGTTTAAAGGTGGTGTGAGTGGAGGGGGCAGTGAATAGACCTAAAACAACCATGAAATAACTCAAGCAGGTTTCTCAGTATTGATCAATCCTCACCTTGGGCAACTTAAGGAGGCAATACAGAAGTTCTCTGTACCTTTCTGCACGCTTTATGAAACATTTTATGTAAAATCAAATTTGCTTAAGGTGAGTGTCAAGTACTCCAGGAAGTATAGTAGATAAGCCCGGAACCCTGATCTATTTTAATCTTTACAAACACTTATGCCCACATTCTCTGTATCAGGCACAATGCAAGTTGCTAATGACGTGATGATGATGATGATAATGATGGTGATATTAATATTATTATAATTAGAAATAACAACTAACATTTATTAAGTGCCCACTCTGGCCAGGTACTATGCTAAGCACCATACATTTAATCATCCCACAAACAGAGATAAGTATTATCAGCATTTCCTTACTATGCATGTGATAGAAAGAGGTTAAATAACTGGTCCAAGGTCACACAGCTAGCATACGTCAGAGGGAACACTTGAAGCCAGGGATCTGAAATTTCCTTTGGCATGCAGTGATTAATTAGGTAAGCAAGGCAGTGTCCTGCTTTTTAATTAGATTTTAATAGTAGTCTATTTTGGCATCACCAGAACTAACCCAATGGTAGGCCTGTGATATTTTGTATAAAATATTTGCTGAATTAGACATTTTCTTGCCCCCTCAGCCTAGAATAGAGAACAGAAACAGACATGATGATTATAACAATATATGCGTAGGTGCCTAAAGTATTGTGAGAACACAGATAAGGGGGCAATTAATCCTGCTTAGGTGAAGAGGATGGTGTCAGGGGAGGCTAACAAACAGGAGAGGATATTTTTTGGAAGGCTTTAAAGACTGAATAGGAGCCTGCCAGTCAGAATAGAAGTAAGCATGCCAAATGGAGGGAACAGAGGACCAAACACACACGAATGAAAACGGGAGGCATTCTGGAGAAATGATAGCCTCTCTCAGGGGCTCTCAAAATTAAGCGCATTGCAATCACCTGGGGCCTTGTTAAAACAGAGATTGCTGGGCCAAAGCCCTGGAGCTTTGGATTTAGCAGGGCTATGTAAGACTGAGCATTTGCATTTCTAATGAATTCTCAGGTGCTGCTGGTGCTCCTTGTCCAGGGACCACACTCTGTTGAGAGCCCCCGCTCTACAGAAGAGAATCATGCACGCCCCCAAGGTTGTGTATATATGAGAGGCATGCCAAGGTCAGCAAGACTCGCATCAAAAGCAAATTCCCGGAAGAGATGAGGATCTCCCCTTTTCCTGTAAGGAGCGGCGGTTAAATTTTACTGTTGGTTTTAGGAGGAATTCTTACTGAAGCTGTCCAGTGGGAGGAAACAGAGAAACCACAGCTTGGGACTGCAGCGAGGGAACCTGGGATTTTATTGCCTCTCTGCCCCATCAGTGCCCCTATTCACAGGCTAGCGAGGGCCTGAGGCTAAGGAGCCGAAGCACACTAGCTCTTTGTTGTGCGAGTGAGTGTTTGTGGCATTTTTCTCAGAGAAGACAGTATTTTTCAGTTCTTCCTCCATTTTTGGCCCTGTGTCTGCTGACCACAGGTGAGTTCCCGTGTTAATCACCAAGGTGATCTGTTGACCGCCAAGGCCCAGCCGTGAGGGTTGAAGGGCCATGTCAGGAATGCTGTCATTCAGGGGACGGGGAGGGTACAGCGGTGCCAGGCTAAGCTGGATGGGTCTGAGACAGACGACAGCCTTGTGAAATTCTTTCTCTTCTCCCACTTCTAATTCAATTACCATGCTTTGCTTCTCTCATTTTCCAGGATGGAAAAACTTAGGGTGCATCTGCCATTGCTCTCCCACCCCTTTAAATGGGCTGAGCAGCTTGGAATGGCCAGCCTCCAATAATGGGATCTCTCCCTCTCAACCCCCCACCCACCTACACCAGACACCAGCCAGATCTGGAGGTCCTGTTTGTCCAATAACTGAGGAGCATGAGGCTTCTAGATCCAGTCCTCCTTGTCTTCACTAGGTTGCTCTGCCGGCTGACAGCCAGCAGCTGTGTGTGTTACATTCCTGGCGGCCCTTTGAAACCCCACCATTACTGCCAGGGATGACAGGGAAGAGTGAGAGTCGCCTACCAGAGACAGGGAAAAGAAACAAAATCATCAAGTTTGGATTCTGTGTTTCATCTTTGTGTTCATTTGTAATGCGGTTCCCCATTACTCCCCTGCAGTCGTCTGGAAAACTTCTAGAAGCCCACTTAGTAGTCCACAGAGTCACTTGGCCAATATGGTCCTGGAGACATTCGGTTTTCATTTCCCTGCTGTTGACCAGGAAGGAAGAGACAGAGAATGATTGTGTGAAAGACAAGTATTTCCTGATCGGGGGGAGCCTGGTGCTGGGGATTGCACGGGAGGCCTGTGCCCTGTTTCTTTGGGGGATGGGATCTTGATTAGCACTGATGAGACTCTGGCTTCCTTTCCAGAAATGAACCATTTTTGTCTTCATGTCTATTATCCCTCACAAGAACCCAATTAGGGGAGATTGCCTGAACAGAGGAGGCTGATTAAATTCACAGATTTATTGTAAGACCGCTTTGGGAGTTGTGGAAAATGAGTTTCACTGCTAAGCTACCTTCCTTAAAAAAATAAAAATAATAAAAATAAAAATCAAGCTGTGAGCCTGCACCTTGAATTCTCCATCTATAACAGATCATAAAATCCCCATAACCTTGCACGCAGTTTACTCCTCCCCAGAGAGGCTCAGATGCTTCTTCCAGGCTCACAGCATCACCCCAAGGGGTGGATGATGGGCTCTATGTTCATGGGGCACAGGGGGAAGTTTGGACCCAGCAGTAGGGTAGAATGGACAGAGGCCTGCTACCTGTGTCAACTAAAGAAAAAAGTCAAGCTTTTAAAGAATTAAAGTTTATTCAGAAGTCATCCTGAGGACTACAGACCAAGGCCCATAGCCCGAGTGTTATTTTAGTTCACAATAGGGCAGTATTTCAGCTCATGGTGTATATACAGATGGTGAAGATTCAGTACATGCAAAATCACATCAAAGTTTGGGTGTGAGAGTTCATCTGGTTATAGATTACAGAAGCGTAATCGCTAACCTGGTCTGATGTTATCTTATGTGTAAGAAAAGGCAAAGGCTGGGGTCCTTTATCTTTTAAGAAAGAGAGTGACTCAGGCAAGAGAGGCAGGGGGCTGTGTGCTCTGTCCTTTTCTGTCTTCAAAGTATCCCTCCAGAGAGCTGCACGTCCTCACAGAGTCCTGGGCTTTGTGAAATAGTGCTGGCAAGCAGAAATGAGCAAACAGGGCTTCTTGCATCTGCTACTTTGTCCCACACCTGGATATAGCTCAAAAGAGACTTTCCCTTTGCAAAGTTTGCAACCACTTTGGGCAGGGAGTTCTTGTTGTAGTTGGGTCCCAGAAAAGCTGCTGCAAGTAGGAATGAGGTAAATGTAATCTGATTCTCCACAGAAATTAGGATAGCATTGGTGATGCATTCCTCACCCAAAATCCCATGCCCAATGTGCTATAGAAAGAGCCACAAGCACCACCTTAAAACTCCTCACTTTCTGATGAGGATATTCAAGACAGCCACTCTCCTCCAAAGTCTTAGGTTTTATTTATTTAAAGCAGCATTTCCCAAATTGCTTTCTATAGAACCTTAACCTCACAGGATTCTCTGGAGAAAAAAAGGTTTTATGGTGGTAAAGTTTAGGCAGTGCTGCATGCTATGTGCCCCTTGAGTCAAGATCCTTATTAACATATTGAAGACAAGAGCTAACTCTTAATGAAAATCTACCAGAGTCGAGCACTAAGTACTTCTATATATTTTATCTCATCAAATCTTCAAAAATAATACTCTGAGGTAGACATTAATTTATCCCATTTTACACATGTGGAAATTAAA
The DNA here is from genome assembly GCA_023783475.1 of Daubentonia madagascariensis. Taxonomy (NCBI): domain Eukaryota; kingdom Metazoa; phylum Chordata; class Mammalia; order Primates; family Daubentoniidae; genus Daubentonia; species Daubentonia madagascariensis. Next base: position 38,954,603 of record JAKFHU010001953.1, on the reverse strand, counting down.
ATCTGGAGTGGTTAAGTGAGTTGCCCAGTTAAAGGGAAAAAGGGAAAAGGTGGAACCAGGTTTAAAATCCACTCATTCCCAAGTCTATATTCATAACCACCAAGCTTTATCACCTTCCCACTAACTATACAGATACTTTCTCACATTGCTGTTAATGTATCTTTTTCATCATTGCTTTTTTACATGATTAAGTCCAACTGTAACAGTTGGTCATCTTTTGGAGCTTTTAATTCTTTTTTCATGTCATCGCACAGACCAGCCTGGTATCATTTTAGGTAGTATCTTACCCCCAAACCAAGTTTTTCTGTTCCCATCTCATTTAGCCTTTGTATAACTGCTTCAAGCACGCTTTAGTAAATTTTTGTCTGTATCTTTGACAGTTTATGGATAAACAAAGATGTAAGGGAGACAGGATATGACTGAGTTTATTTACCCTGCCTTTGGCAAGGGAAGCTTTGTCCACAAAATGAAAGTCTGTGAAAAGTAACAGTAGAATAAAAAATGGGCTGAGCACGGTGGCTGATGCCTGTAATCCTAGCACTCTGGGAGGCCAAGGTGGGAGGATTGCTTGAGGTCAGGAGTTCGAGACCAGCCTGAGCAAGAGCAAGAGCCGTCTCTACAAAAAATAGAAAAATTAGCCAGATGTGGTGGTCCACACCTTTAGTCCCAGCTACTTGGGAGGCTGAGGCAGGAGGATTGCTTGAGCCCAGGAGTTTGAGGTTGCAGTGAGCTATGATGATTCCACTGCACTGTAGCCTGGGTGACAGAGAGAGACTGTGTCTCAAAAAAAAAAAAAAAAACGATGCCGAAGGTATATTGTTAGCTGTCATTGTGTGGGGTATGGATTTCTTGAACCATTGGGATCTTAGTGACTAGTAGACAAGCTATTTTATCTGAGGTGAGAGGCGGATAAAGAGAAGAAGAGAGGATGATTTTGTACCTTTCAATTTCACCCTAAAAAAATTGTTCATTAAACTTGAGAACCATTTTGTCCGCTAATGATCTTACCAAAGCATAGATTTACTCACAAAATGGGCCTTTTAAGGGTAGGGAAGAGAAGAATGTGAGCTATGCACTGTGGCCCTATCTCAGCAGGGGACAACCCACTGGAAGTGGTGGCCATGGTTCCATAAAATGCACATGGGCCCTAATCTTCCTCACGCTTGGCCCCAATTAAGTCGGTTTCCTTATACGTCTGTGTTCCCAGAGGGCCCACATGTGATGGAATTTACCCTCTCTCTACCCCCTTGACCAGTCAGGACTAATTTAATGAGCACCTACACTGCACTCAGCATTTCCCTTATGCACAGGCCAAGCGCCCTGAGAGGCCGGCATCACGTTTACGGAAGTGTTTTGTTGTTGAGACTGAGTTTAATGCTGTCCGTGCAAGATCTCATTCCATCTTCCTAACGGTCTTGCAAGGTGCAGCCTGTCACTAGTTGTGGCTTATGAAAGAGTACACTGAGTCCAAGAGAGAAGTGACTTGTTGAAGGACACACAGCCAGTAAGGGGCACATCGGGGACATAACCTCACTCCCTCGGTTCCCCTGCACCCTTTATGAGCATCACATACCCCTGCCTCCCACGTTACAAGATAAGTGAATGGGAATTCCTGCACTACCATGCCATTCTTTAGGTTCTGTTTCAGAAATGTAAATAAAAAAGAAAAATACTTAACTCCTGTATTAAAAATGAATGTTATTATTAACCAGGTAAGTGGGACCTCCAGTGCTGCTAGGAGAAAAAAAAAAAATCAGATCATTTATTTTAGGGAAAGCACTAATTATATGAATATAAATTCTTCTGGGTGAAATTGTCAAGAACAACAATGTTGCCTGCAGCCCCAACAGACCTCTAGTTTAGCTGTGATTACGATATTAGAATTTACTTTTTATTTTTCTAGCCTTATAAAAGGTACTTGGAATTGTTCAGAAATGTCACTTAATTCTCATATAATGCATATAGTAAGCCACCTTTTAAAACTTAGGCCATCTCTCATAATTAGGAAAGCCCCAATAAAGGAGGAAATGAGGGTTGGGCATAACTGTATTGCTTTCTTACACTAAAAGCTTTAAAAATGAAGCAGAAGCTATTCAGCAGCAAAAAGAAATGAGCTATCAAGCCATGAAAAGACACGGGGAAACTTAAATGCATATTGCTAAGTGAAAGAAGCTCATCTGAAAAGGCTGAAGACTATATGATTCGAACTACATGACATTCTATACAAAAAAGGCAAAACCATGGCCAAAAGATCAGTGGTTGCCAGAGGGGGAGGGATGAACAAGTGGAGCATAGAGGATTTCTAGGGCAGTGAAACTGTTCAGATTCATACTGTAATGGTGGATATAGGTCATACATTTGACAAAACACATAGAATGCACAAGGCAAAGAGTGAACCCCATGCATTGTAAACTATGAACTCTAGTTAGTAATAATGTATGAATATTGGCTCATCAATTGTGACAAATGTACCCCACTAATCCAAGATGTTAATAAGAGTGGAAATAGAGATGGGTCAAGTGAGGGAGTGGATGGGAATTCTCTGTACTTTCCCCTCAATTTTTCATTAAAGCTATAACTGCTCAAAAAAAAATCTTAATTTTTTTTTTTTAAATTAAGCAGAGGAAAAGCATGCTATTTCTCATGCTATTTCTCAGCATCATAGCATTTCTGCAGATGATAGTTCCCTTGTCAGGGGTAAAAAAAAGATCCTCTCAACACATAATAACAACTCAGTGCTCAGGTTGTGACAACCAAGGAATATATGAAAGGTCAATTTGAACGTCTCACTGCATTGGAAAGACAAAGCGGACTTTGTGTCACAATAGAATTCATCCCATGGAACGTGGAGATGGCAGGAGATAAAACAATACTCTTTATCACCGGCAGATTAACCGGCAAGGACATGTTCTTTCTATTTATCCTATAGGCTCCTAAGGACAATAAGCCTTTTGTCCTTACACCTGTTGAGGGGGAAGAAGCCCAGGACAGAGGTTTGGTGGGGTTTATGTGAGGCCATGCAGTTCGGATTTCTTACCTGTGTCTCTGAGGGATGGTACTTCCCATTTCAGAATATGCCTTCCAGTCAAAGGAATTTGGAGACCGAACCCTCTTCAAAGGGAAGAGGGCAGATCCGAGCTTTGAGGGGAATAATAAAATATAGAAATCCTTGTTGGAGAGAAATAGAACAAAGTTGTGGCATTGTTCAGCTCTCAGCCAGACATCAGGCCTTGTGTTCCTTGAGGGTCTCGCTCCTTCCTTCTCCTCAGCTTCTAGCACAGAACCAGGTACACGGTAAAGGCTTGACAGGGGCTTGCTGGATGAGTCAACCTTGAGGATTTTGCTGTAAGAAAAGAGAACAGAAAAATGATTTGTCAAGATTGACGCCAGATTTTTCCAGCTGTTTCACTAAAGTTTCCAGATATACATTCTCCTGTGGGCATGTGTGTTGATGGCATCTTTTCTTCTAAACCCTTGCTTGGAATGGGATCTGTGGTTTTGACGGCCTTCTTTAGGAACAGCTCTCCAATTTTCTTTGGGGCAACCAACTTTTCCCCTATTTTTTGTATGTGAAGTCTGAATTTAATACTTTCCTTTTTTGTCTGGATGGTTGCTGTATTTGCATGTTCAGCCATATCATCCTGAGGGGGCGATCTGTGGCCTGGGCCCAGCCAATTGCAGCATCTCAGTGGGATTCAGAGAAGGACATGTAACTCAAGCCGGACCCCTGAGAATCCCACCTGGAATTTCATCATCATGATTTGAAAAAGCAAGAATTCTTTTTCTGCCAGCATTGACAAATTGGTAAAATACAAGCCTAGAGTTGAGTGGACTTCTTAGCCACCATTTGGGAAAAATCTCCTTGAAAATAAAGCCAAAATAGAGGAAATATGAATTGAAAGATGGAGAGAGAACAAGTCCTGGTGAAAATATTTGAGCTAGCCAAGCCTAAAGTCAACATGTTTCCTGGGCTCTTGAACGCAATGAACCACTAAATTCCCAGGATTTCAGTTACCTTACAATGAATTATAATTTACCAGCATATCCACTTTCCCCCCTTGTGTTGAAATTGCGTCTCTGCTGTTCTTCCACATGTCCACGTCCTTCAGAGTAGAATTGAATATGAAAATTGGGAGATGATTTGTCCAGACCCTCAACCACTTCCCTAGGTTTGATCACACCTACAGATGGACAAGAACATCTGAAATGGAGAGTCAGTCCTAGAAATACCACTTCCAGATCAACAAAAGGCAGAATTCTCCCTTGCTGAACATCTCACTACACCATGAACTTGAAATTGTTTCGTGGCTTAGAAAAAGTTGGCACGTGGCAGAGTCCTGCTGAACAGATTGAGACATCAGAAAATGGGCCCTAGGGCCGCGCCTGGCACACACTCTGAGGACGTGGCCCACTGCCATAGCTCCCCCCACTCTCCCTGCTCCATTAACACTAGGAATGGGGCTCAGGAGGTAGAGCAGCCGGGACTTGGAAAATAACCTCAGAATTCATGGGTGGCTTTGAAGGATGAAGAAAAATGTTCTGCATCTCTTGACCCCCCTCTAGCCATTAACCCTAATAAGAACTAACATCTGTTGAGTGCCACTATACCAAGCATGGTGGGGAATACTCTCCTGGCATCAGCTCCTTTAAACCCCATCACAATCCTATGTGGTGGGTCCCCATTTACAGTTGAAGGAAATAGGGCCTAGAAAACTTCTGGAACCCACCCTGTATCTCTGAGTAGGACTCAGACCAAGTAGCAGGACCCAGGCTCTCATGCACTATTTTTATTCTTTGCCTGTTCTTTGTAGCAAAGAATAAAAATAGTGCCTGCATCATGGCTTTAGAATTATGAAAATGAATGTTATAACTGGAAATAAGCCTCAGTGTTATTTAGCCTGCTGGAAAAAGTGAGGTGGAGGGAGAAAAGTGACTTACCCCAGGTCATACAGCAAGTTAAAGAACTGGGCACTGAAATCTGGTCCTGGTGCACCAACCCTTTCTCAGTGCACACCCTTTTGTTTTAGGATATATGCATATCACACCATGTACCAGTTATTCAACAGGCACCACCATTACAGATGCACCAGGTGTTAAAGTTGTACAATATTTCCAGATTACTTAGCAAACTGTACTGTCCTGAGACTCCCTCTCGCCTCAGGATTCCTGGACTTCACCACAGTTCAGAAATTCAAGGGCTCATATCTGGCTTTACAGGGGCACTCAGGACCTTGCTGCTTCCCAGTGGCCAGCATCCACTCTGATTAGTCAACGCCTCTGCCCTCTCAGTTAAGTGTTTTTAATATGAGCCCTTCATTAACACAAAAGCCAGCACAGATAATGGCAATATCATGGGTGAACCGCAGTCATGATGGTTTGCGGAGGTCTGACTCAGGACATTTCAATATGTGTTCCCCTGTTATGCCTTACCAGGGGAGAGGAGTTTACCAGAATTTACAGATCACCAACTAATTCCCAAATATGAATCAATATTCATATTCCACCCATTGACAACATTCTTTTGTAAACCAGAAGTCTATTCCAGTGGTAGCATGATGTTTGAATCATGTTTGAAGCTAGAGATACACGATAGTCAAAAGCAAATACAGGAAAAGCCAGAAAACTCACCCACATCACCTTCATCAGGTCATCTCATCTCTGCACGTGAGCTTACATGTCATTCCCTGTTCCTCTCCTTGCTTCCAGACTAAGTTAGCGTTCCCACAGCACCTCATGGCTTCTCTCTTGCAGCTTTTATTGCATTGAAAATTATGTTGTTAATGCTAGCTTCCCCCTCTAGACTGTCATACCTATGAGGGCTGAGAACACATTATTCTTCCTTGCAATCACATCCTCAGTGCTTTGCAGAGTGTTTTGTCTCATATTGTTTCCTGAGTAATGAATGAACACAGCAAGCTCTTGCTATCAAGTCATAGCTATTTACAGAGCGGGCCTCTTAACTATCATTAGACTATGCGGGAAAGGCACTTAAAAAACAGGAAGTCATCCATGCAAGTTCTTCAGCTTCATCAGCTCACAGAACACTTTCCAGTTTGTCTTTCCTTCTCTCCCTATTTCTTTAAGCTCATTCTCTACTATACTGTGACATAAGGAAACTTCTGTTCTACATTATGAGAAGACTCATTATCTTAATAGGTACATAACTGAAGTTTTCTCAAAAATAGCAGCCCACAGACCAGTAGAGGCTGGCTCACCTTTCCTTGGGGTTCTGTGAGTTCCCTATGAGATCTGCAAAGAGATTTAAGCTTATACTGAATCATGCAGGTGAACATCCTACAATTGAATATGGCTATATAATTGCAAAATGTATGGGGAGGTTTTTAAATGTATTGCAAATTTTCTCCTACCTCTCCTCTCAAAAGATGGAGTCTAATCTCCCTTCCCTTGAAGGTAGGCAGGACTTCATTACTTTTCGTGAATAAAATGAGGCAGACGTGACCTTGCATGACTTCCAGTACCAAGCTAGAAAAGGTGACAAGGCTTCCAAATGGCTTCCTCATGGGGCATATACCTAGGGAGCCCTGAGCCACCATGTAAGAAATCTGTCTTTCCTGAAGCCGCCGTGCTGCAGAAAACAACTGGGAAGACTGCAAAGAGGCAGGTAGAAGTGGCCCCAGCTTCAGGCATGTAAGTGATGAAAATTGATGTGACTCCAGTCTCACCTGCCATCTATCTACAACCTAATGAAAGACCCCAAGCCAGAACCACCCAGATAAGCCACCACTCCTGGATTCCTGACTCAAGGAAACCATGAGAGAGAACAAATGATTATTGCTGTTGTAAGTCTCTGAGTTTTGTGGTGTTTGTTACAAAGTAGTAGATAACTCATAGTGTCCTTATTTGCATTTGGGTTTATGATTCCATTGGAACTATACTGTATTTATTACAGGCTAATGAAAATAGAATCAAGGAAGACTTAATAAACATATGTCAAGCAAGGGATAAAGTTTTCCAGTATTTCAAATAGAGAAATGTGACAGGAAAATAGCTCATCATACCCAACTTGGTGTTTCACATGGGCTGATCCCAAAGGAATTTTTTTTTTCCTAAGCAAGCATCTTTATTTTTTTCTTTTTCATTGATACATGATATGTGTTCATATTTATGGGCTACATGTAATATTTTGTTACATGCATAGACTGTAATCATCAAATCTGGGTATTTGGGGTATCCATCACCTTGAGTATTTATCATTTCTATATGTTGGGAACATTTCAAGTCCTCTCTTCTAGCTATTTTGAAATATATAATACATTGTTGTTAACTATAGTCACCCTACTCTACTGTTGAACATGGGAACTTATTCCTCCTAACTAACTATATGTTTGCACCCATTGACCAACCTGTCTTCATCCTTCCCCCCACCCACAACCCCTTCCCGGCCTCTGGTATCTATCATTCTACTCCCTACCTTCAAAGGAATTTTTGTTCAGTCAACACCATGCTCATGTTACAAATAGCTACTGGGTTTCAGCAAAACAACTTTGCAACTACGTTTAATAAACAGTCATTTTTAATTTTATTGGTTTTGTGTTGCGTTTATTTTTTTCTCTCATTCGATTTGACCTTTATAATTGTTTATATCTAGTTTTATATGCATATGTTTAAGTAACATTATAATAAAATAATTTCAGTCAACACCAGAGAACTACAATTATTTTTTCCTTTAAAAGGAATCTTAGGCCAGGCACAGTGGCTCACACCCATAATCCCAACACTTTGGGAGGCCAAGGTGGGAGGCCAGGAGTTCAAGACCAGGCTGGGCAACATGGCAAGACCCAGTCTCTACTAAAAAATAATTTATTAGAAAAATTAGCCAGGCATAGTGGTGCATGCCTGTAGTCCTAGCTACTCGGGATTGCTTGAGCCCAGGAATTTGAGGTTGCAGTGAGCAGTGATCATGTCACTGCACTCCAGCCTGGGCAACAGAGCAAGACTCTCTCTCTTAAAAAAAAAAAAAAAAATCTTAAGTTTGAGAATCAATAAGAAAGCCTCTTCAGAAAGGTATATGTATCTATGACACACTACCATCTCATTAACTGTTGTTAAGTGAAGTAATACTTTCTACTATTTACCCTAGAGCGTTCTTTATAATCACCCACATATGAAGCAGTTCAATTGTAAGTCTTGGGGTTAGTGTATTTGCCTGTAAGTCTCCCTGTTGAAGCCTCACACTTAACACTCCTGTTCATGACAATGATGTTTTCTATGATTGTTAGTACATAGAGCCCAACTTTTTTGATTGACAATCATTTATTTCTTTACCAGTTTGAACCAGAAGATGCCCACCTGTCTTTGCAGTGCCCCCAACCTCCCCAACTTCAATTTTTGCACTTAAATTATATTTTAAATCAGACCATTATAAATGTACCTTTCAAATATGGTAAATATTTATTCTTTCATTCATTTTATATTATGTTTAAACAAAAATATAAAAACTTGAATAATGCATTATGTTAATATATATAAATGTACAGTTTTGTTTTATGTGAATGATTGATATATATAACAGTTTTCTATTATATGCTGTGAAAAATATACAGAAGTATTTTAGTTTTTTAAAAATAAAATAGCTGATTATCTATTACCATAATAACAATATAGGATGAGCATCCCATTCGAAAATCCAAAACCTGAAATGCTCCAAAATCCGAAATGCTCCAAAATCCAAAACTTTTTGGGCCACAAGTCTGAAATTCCATACCTGACCTCATGTGACAGGTCACAGTCAAAATGCAGTCAAAGCTTTGTTTCATGCACAAAATTATTGAAGATATTATATAAGATTACTTTGAGTCTATGTGTGCAAGGTATATATATTAAACATAAATGAATTTTGTTTTTAGATTTGGGTCCCATCCCCAAGATATCTCACAAACATTCCAAAATTGAAATCCAAAACACATCTGGTCCCAAGCATTTCAGATAAGGGATACTCAGCCTATAACATTAATCATTTATTGAAGTCTTGAAATACTTGCACAATACGGTGTTAAACATTTCACCTGTATTATTTCATTGAACCCACACAGTTTACCCAATGATTTAAGTAAAATTGTTATTTTACAGAGGCTTAGAGAAATGGTCACTTGTCCAAAGTTAACATAGCTGGAAATGGAGGAGTTCTGATTGAATCCAGGTATGTCTGCCTTCCTCAACTCAGTTTTCTAACCTCTCTTAATTCTCTTGATTGTCCGTGCTTTCTTTGTTTACCATATTCCAGTAAAGCCAAGTGGTTATCAGTTGTAAGATGCTCCATTACGTATGTGCCAATACAACAGGCAAAGGCTGACAAACTGTGACACAGAACTTTATTACTAGAATTTTTATTTATGCGATCAAAAGTGCCCTACTTACTAAACAGACCTAGTTAGATATGTATTTTTATCTAACATTACTGCTGTGCACATAAAAGGAAAGCTTAGGAGTCTGGCTCTTCTGAATCATTTTTCAGATCAGGGTCATCAGTGTCTGTGTTTCTTCACAGCGTCATTCTCCATGTCAACAAGGGCATTGGATGATGTAGCATTTCTTAAAAGAATGCTCCATTATTAGGTCTGAAGTTTTCTTCCAAACTGCTGTCATTCTTTCTACAAGTTTTGATATGTATGTGCAGGCAAAGTCAACACTTCTCATTTAAATATTAAAAAATACACATTTTAGAATCAATAAAATATGGGATTGTAATGCTGCCTATAGACCATCCACAAATTTAAGGAATATTTTACAATGTTTTAGTTATACTGGGCACCTATGTCTAATATCAGACTTTAACCTGCTGTGGATTGTTAAAATGCATTTATGTTCCTTTACTTATCTACATTTGTTGAATGCTTATGATGTATCAGGTATTGGTCTCGAGTCTTTGCATGCATTAATCATTAAACTCAAGAAAGAGGTATATTATCCTATTGAAGAAACTAAGGTTTAGAGAGTTTAGGCAATTTGTTCAAGGTCATATTACTTCTTAAGTGGCAGAGCCAAGATTTGACTTTCTCTAACACCAAACTCCATTTTACCAATGACCATGTGACACTACCATCCACATAAACACACACGTTGGCAGTGTGAGAATGGGTAACTAATATTAATGATCCTTATTATGTGCTATGTAATAAGCTATTTCTACTTCGCTAAGCCTTCCCTCTGCCTGCACATGAGTATATAAAGTATCATGAACATGGATTTTTATTGACTCCTTTCCCCAAGGCCAAATATTAACAATAACTCTCAGGGACTTATCTGGAGGTAATGGGCCAATATTTCCTGCAGCCTGGAAATGCATCATTCCCATGGCCATCTTGCTTTAAAGGTTTCTGGGGAATTATCTATAAAAATGACCATAATACTGGCTATCTTATGGGACTCTTACAGGAAGTAGGTCCATACATTCTTTTTTTTTCTTTTTAACAAATGATCAGAAAATTTCATCTTGGCAATAATTCTACAGAAAATTAATGTTTCTTTCACATGTTTATGGCCCATAGTATGAAAGAAAGAAATATGTGCAGTTGTTTTTTGTTTCACCCAAATCAAAAGATTTTTTTTTATTTAGTTGCTGCCCAATATAACCATGCTTAGGTAATAATTTTGCCTTTAAAAAGAAGAAAAATAATCTCAGAGGAACTCAGACTTCATTTTATAATCTGGAAGTCGGTGGCACAATAGTTAGCAATACTCCTAAACTTTTTGCCATGCCATTAACTAATCTAGGATTACTTTAAAAATCAAATGAAGCAGCTTTGATAATGTTAGGTCATGGATTTTGGACACCTTCATTTAAAGACTCCTCACATGGAGGCTTGCAACAGTCAGTGTCTTTTAACAATTCAGTCTAGGTGTCTGGAAACAAGAAGAGGATCTCTGTCATTTGTAGAGCTTGTGAGCCAGACTTTGTTGGAGAAATGTCAGCATCATCTGAGGTGGCTTTGAGATACTGTGAACCAATGTCTAGCCAAATGAATGCATCATATAAGAAGATATGCATGTTTTTTCTCCCATTTTCCCAAGTCTCAGCATCTGGCACCACCATATCTTAAGATACCCACATTCAAAATCATTCTTGAATTTCCCCTCTTATTTGATTCCTGTATCCAATCAATCTTTGAGTCTTATTAATTCCACCTCCTCAAAAACTTCCTAATCTGCCTACTTCTCTCCATCCCAATACCAATACTTCCAGACCACCATGGTTCACCTGGACAACTGCATCAGCCTCTACCTAATCTAACTGATCCTTTCTGCCTCTGGTCCTGCTCTTTGTGAAGTGAAAGATCTAATTATATCACTCTCTGGCTTAAACTCTTCAATGGTTTCCTGCGGCTCTCAAGATAAGGCCCCAAATCCATCACCACAGGTTCCAAGGCCGCTTGTGATGAGGCCCTTGTCAACTTCCCGAGCCCCATCTCTCTCCCTTCCTCCCTCCCCCATGTCTGTGCTCCAGTCAAACTGAACAACTTTCAGCAACTCAAATGTTCCACCTTCAGGCCTTATGTATGGGGTTTCTCTGCCTAAGATATCCTTCCGTGTCAAGTGCAAAGTTAGATTTTACGTCCTCTTAGGATGACTTCCTCCATGCCCAGGCTGGTTTTATGCCCCCTGCCCTGTGCTCTTACTTCTTTATGATTATCCTATTACTGAGTGAATTCTATTATAATTACCCACGTATGCGCCTCCTCTACCAGCCATAAATTCCTTGAGAGCAGAAACAGTCTCTTGTTCACTGTCGTGTGTCAGGGCAGTGGTTTCCATACTATGTATAGCACTAGTGGTACAAAGGATGATTTGAAGCAGTACACAGATGTTCTCTTTAAAGCTTTTTAAAATTGTTCTACATTTTTTATATGTATTTTCTCTTTATAACAAGTGGTTTGTTCATTTTCTGTATCAAGAACCTCAAATGCATAGATTTGAATTAACCATAATCCTTGTTCCATGACACAGTCGTCATTGCTCCTTGCATAACCCACTTAGATTTATTTTGCTAGTTATTTTATATACTAATCAGCATCCCCAAATTTACCATGCCAGACAAAAGCTAAGATCTTCACAATAGCAGACATCTACCCATCTAACCATGCCACACTGTTCTGTTCTTTTGTATCCTTCCACCTGACCCTGATACAATAATCATCATTCTCTTGCTTCCTTTTTAAATTGTTTAATTGCCTCTATCTTTATTTCTAAACTTATTTTTCTTATGTTGATTGTTTTTGACTTTATAAAAAGGGTATCATGCTTCCATAATATTTAGGGACTTTTTCCACTTAATGTCATGTTGCTGAGGCACCCATATCGTATGTTGCTATAGATATTTGGTTTGACTGCTATATTGCATTCCACTTATGAATATACCAGTTTAAGCATCCACTCATCCATTGATAGGCATTTCAGTTGTTTCCAGGCTCTGCCACTGTGAGCTGTTCTGAATACTCACGTGCATGTATCCTGTGCATGTGCAAGCCTTTCACTGGGGTAGAATTGCTAGGTCAGAGAATATGTGAATCTAACTCTCAGAGATAATGCCAAACTAGAATCCGGTGGGATGTCACCAATTTGCACTCCCACAAGTAACGTATATGAAATTCTATGGATCAACACCCCTCCCAATACTTGGTATTGCCAGCCTTTTTCGTTTTGGTCACTTAAGTGTCTGTAAAATGGTATCTTGTGATCTCGATTTGTATTTCCCTGATCACCAATAATACTGAACAGTTCTTCATGCACCTATTGTATATATGTGTATATGTATCTCTTCTGTGAAATGCTTATTTCTGTTTTGTGCTCATTTTTCTATTGGCTTATTTGTGCTACTCTTACTGATTTCTAGTCATTTTAACAAATTTTGATACCAATTCTTTGCTAATTGTGTGCATCTATTGCAGACCATCTTATTACAGTCAGTAACTTATCTCTGCAATATCTTTAAGGTGTCCTAATGAATCAAAGTTCTTAATATTAATATACAAATGTATCAATGTTTCTTTTATAGTTACTGCTCTTTGTCTCTCTAAAGAAATATTTCCCCACTGGTACTGATTTTCTCTTTATGACAGTGATATAAAGTTTGCTTTAAAACTACATTTGAGTAAAAATGAGACATTTTTAAGAAAAATAAGCTAAAAATATTACAAGTCATACACAGTATATGGCACAATTCATAATATATGTAAATGACTGAAGTTTGGGAAACACTAATCATGTCCTCATATACAGAATAAATTTATATTGAATGAATGAGTTCAGTTATTCATTCAGTAATTCAATTAACTTATATTTCAAATGATTCTCTCAGTTTATATGTTTAAGACCCCAGCTGGATTGTCCACAAATGTTTGCTAAGCCCATTTGAAGACACTCAGCTAACATCTGTGTGCCTGTGCATGTGCGTGTGTGCGTGTGTGTGTGAGAGAGAGAGAGAGAGAGAAAGTGACAGAGACAGAGAAACTGAGACTACAGTACGTATAGAATATCCAAAACTAATAGAAGAGAAGGAAAGGGTATGTATGATAGGTAGATGAAACCTTAAGGATACTCATTTTTTAGTACATGTGAGAAAACCAAACCTAGACTTGCCCAAGCTCAGGAACAGGTTGTGCCAGAGTGAGGCTAGATCCATTGCTCAGTCATGGACTCCTAATACCTTCCCCAGTGGACTTCAGCTGTAAAAATATGCATCTCACAGTAAGCAGTAAGTCTTTGCATTTATCAATACCAAAGACTAGTTTTTTTATTTCTTTCCAAATCAAAAAAGGTAAAATTCCTAGTCCTTTGCATTAGACTGTATACCATACATATAACATTCAACAATCCCAAAATAAGACTTCTGGATACTATGGCAGGGAGTGAAAATACCAGTATCTTATCATATCATGAAGTATGTTGTGGTGGAGGTTTTGTTCTTTATTTGAGCTGCTTTTAAACTAGTACCTACTGCTGTCCATACTTCCTTAAGGTGCTAGGCACATCATAGGCACTCAGCCAGAACTTGCTGGAATGAACTAAAATACACTGTGGAAACAAGCAAACTAATAAGAACATTCACCCTCCAAGTTGTTTAAACAGATGGCTTATTTTTGAAAGACAAAAAATGTGTAAAAGAAACTAAAAGATAGGATTGATCTCAGTTGATCCTAATGGTGCTGGAAAAACAGTGTTTTTGGCAGGCTGTCTCGTGGTTAGATTGGGCAATTTCCCCCCTATTTGTAAGACTATATTTTGGGAACACCTTGGTATAGGTATTTTTTACTGGCTCATCTAAGAGATTTTACATATATTGTGAAAATTATGTTTGGAGCTAAAGAAAGGAAAGAAATAGAATCAAATGCTGCACCATCTTATCCCCCCAAATGGACCTACCCCATCTCTTTATCCTCTTCGCTCTTTAGTGTTTGTTCATAAAAGCACAAAGCAGGGCATACCAACATGACAATTTTGATGTAAAATTATAATGGAAAAATGCTGGTTTTAATCTGCTTTTCACCTGTGGGACAATCAACCTCTCTGATGCTCATCTTATGACTTCTGCCCACCCTACACCCAGCACGCCTACCTACCTCCCATGAGGGCACAGGTAAGACCCAAGGCAGAGGCAACAGGAAGGCTGGGGCTGAGGATTGGGGTGAGGATGTCTGTTTTATACCTCCCTTGGTAATACTGTTCAATATGAGAGTTCAATAATGTATTTTTTAATTTTAAATTGTATTACATTTTATAATATAAAAGACTACACACTCACATTTATGTATTATAAGGAATATTGTGATATGCACCCTGTGCTTTCACCATCCAGCTTAAGTGATAAAACTTTGCCAGTCTTGCTGCAAGTGCCCGTATCAATCCTCTCTCCTCTAATTTATTTCTTCAAAAATATTGAAATGCCTATTACATGTCAAGCCATGTTCTAGGCACTAGAAAACTGTAAAATAAAAAATAAAACAGAGAAAAATCCCTGACTCCCAGAGCTTACATATTATAAAAGAAAACCACTATTCTGAATTTGGGGTTCATCATTTTCTTTTTCCTCCTTGTTGTTTTACTATATATGTAAGAATCTCTAAACAATTTATTAGTCAGTTTACTATTATATGTGTTCTTCTAAGCTTTGCTTTTTTCACTAATATCTTTGTGCATGAAGTGCTAGTTCATTTATTTTTCAATATTTATGGTCTTCTATTTTGTGACTATTTCACAGTTTATCCACTTTCCTGTTAATGGGTATTTGTCTTTAGATTTTTGCTATTGCAAACAATGTTTTTATGAAATAGTAGCATCCATTCTATGAATACAGTTGACCCTTGACCAACGCAGGAGTTAGGGGTGCTGATCCCCGTGCAGTTGAAAATCTGAGTATAACTTCTGACTTGCCAAAAACTTAGCCTACTGTTGACCAGAAGCCTTACCGATAACAGTCGATTAACACATAAATAGACTGGTATCCATGTACCTTTTATGTATTCATGATATATATTTTTCTTAATTTTTTCACTATTTCTAGGCTATACAGTTTGTCTGCAAGTTTTTTCAAACTGTTGCAAATCTCCAAAAAAATTTTTGAATATATTTATTGGAAAAAATTTGCATATAAGCAGACCTGTGCAGTCCAAACCTGTGTTGCTCAAAGGTCAACTGTACATCACAACATGTTTCTTCATTCAGCTATTGATGGACATTTGGGTTGTTTCCAGTTGTTGCTTGTTATGAATAAAATTGTTATGAACATTAGTGTACAGGTCTTTTAGTGGGCATATGTTTTCATTTCTCTCTGTTGAATGCCTAGGAGTGAAATTACTGTGTCATAGCAAATGCATGTTTTAACTTTATAAGAAACTGCCAAAATGTTTTCCAAAAAAGTTGTACCATTTACACACCTAGTTGCAATGTATGGGAGTCAATACTTGCTATTGTTAGTTATTTTACTTAATACTTGCCAATACTTGCTATTGTGAGTTATTTTAATTCTAACTATTCTGGTACTGTAAAGTGGTATCTCATTGTAGTTTAATGTGCATTCACCAGAAAACTAATGATGTTGGGTATCTTCTCTGCTTATTACTTTATATATTCATTTATAAAGTGCCTTTTCAAGTTTTTTTGCCTGTTTTTTAATCGAATTGTTATTATTGAGGTTAGGAGTTCTTTATATATTCTAGATTATGTATTCTGGCTATAAGTCCTCTGTCAGAGTTTTATGTGTTGAGAGTGTTTTCCCCCATTTTCCTAATGTATCCTTTGAAGAGCAGAAAGTATTAATTTTGATAAAGTCTAATTTATTATTTTTTCTTCTGTGTTTAGTCTAAAAATCTTTGCTACCCCAAAGTTAAAAAAAAGTCTTTTATTCTAGAAATATTATAGTTTTGGCTTTTACATTTTGCACCTAAGATCAATTTCAAATTAATTTTGGTTTATGGCATGAAGAAGACATCAAAATTCATTTTTTAATGTGAATGCCCTGTTGTTCCCACACCACTTATTGAAAAAAATTTTACTTTCCCCATTTAATTGCTTTGGAACCTTTCCCAAAAATCAATTGTGGGGGGGGATCTTCTATTTCTGAACTCCCTTCTGTTCCATTGATCTATATGTCAATCCTATTTCAAGACCCCACTGTCATGATTACTGGAGTATAACAAGCCCTAAAATTAGGCAGTATAAGTCTTCCAACTTTGTTCTTTTTGAAAATTGTTTTGACTATTCTTGGTCATTTATGTTTCCATATAAATTCTAAAATCAACTTGTCAGTTTCTACAAAAACATTTGCTGGGGTTTTGACTAGGATAGCATTAAATTTGTAAACAAAAATTGACAGAACTGACATCTTAACAATACTCAGTTTACCAAACCATGACCACAATATCATCTCATTGCTTAAGTCTTTTTATTAATAAATTTCTTCCAGCAATGTTTAGTGGTTTTCAGTATAGAGATCTCCTACAACTTTCATTAGGTTTATTCCCAGATATTGGAATTTTTTGATGATTTTGGTTTATGTTTTTAAAGATAATGTTTTTATTTTAGAATAGTTTTAGATTTACAGAAAAATTGTGAAGCTAGGATGGAGAGTTCCCATATACCCTATGGGAACCAATATATAATATACAACCAATACCAATATACAACCAATCTCTCCTATTATTAACATGTTACTTTAGCATGGTATATTTGTCACAATTAATTAACCAAGATTGATATTATTAATTAAAGTGTATACTTTATTCAGACTTCCTTAGTTTACCTTCTGTCATTTTTCTGTTCCAGGATCCCATCCATGATATCATATTACATTTATTATAGTTGTTGTGTCTCTTTAGGCTTCTCTTGGCTGTGGCAATGTCAATTTTTTTTATTTTGTTCATGATATTATTTTTTTTCCTCCAAAATGGTAGGGATACTGAATATCCACAAAACAGTGAAGTTGGACACTTACCTTATACCATATACAAAAATTAACTTAAAATATATCAATGACCTAAATATAAGAGTTAAAACCATAAAACTCTTAGAAAAAGGCTTAGGAGTAAGTCTTGCTGACCTTGGATTTGGCCATGGATTCTTAGATATGATACAACAACAAAAGAAAAAATAGACAAACTGGAATTCATTAAAATAAAAACTTTTGTGCATCAAAGGACATTACCAGGAAAGTGAAAAGACAACCTAAAAATGATAAAATATTTATAAACCATACATCTGATATGGATCTAGTATTGAGAATATATAAAGAACTCTTACAACTCAAAAACAATAAAAAAAATTTGAAAATTCACAAAGCACTGGAATAGGCATTTCTCCACAGAAGATATATCCAAAGAAAAAGAAATGGCCAACAAGCACCTAAAAAGATGCTCAACATCACTAATAATAAGGGAAATGTAAACCAAATACACAGTGAGGTACTATTTCACACCATGATAATTAATGTAATTAAAAAATGGAAAATGATAAGTGTTGGGGAGGATGTGGTGGAATTAAAACCTTAAAGTGGTTCAGCCAATGTGGAAAACAGTTTGGCAATTCCTCAAAAAGTTAAACATAGAGTTATCATATGATCCAGCAATTCCACTCCTAGGTATATACCCAAAAGAATTGAAAATAGGTACTCAAGTACATGTATACATATGCTCATAGCAGCACTATTCACAATAGCCAAAAGGCGCAAACAGCACACATGTCTATCAACCAATGAGTGGATAAACTGGTATATCCATACAATGGAATGTTATTCAGCCATAAAAAAGAATGAAGCACTGATAATGCTATAATGTAGATAAACTGTAAAAATATTATGTTAAGTGGAAAAAACAGACACAAAAGCTCACATATATGATTCCATTTACATGAAAAATCTATAGAGACAGAAAACAAATTGGTAGTTACCAGGGGTGGGGTTTGGGAAAGGGGGAAGCAACTGCTTAAGAGGTACATGTTTTCATTTTGGAGTTTTGGAAAATGTTTTGGAATTTGATAGAGCTGGTGATTGTACAACATTGTGAACATACTAAGTGCCACCGAATTGTTCACTTTTAAATGACAACTTTATGTTATATGAATTTCACCTAAATAAAAAAAGAGAGACTTAAAAAATGGTAAGGATGTTTGTCAATTTTGTCACTGCTGTATCTCCAGCTACTTTAAGAGTACCTGGCATGTAGAAGGTCCTCAATAAATATCATTGAAAACATGCAAAATAGCACTGGTCGTTTAAGCCTAGGAATTGTATGTCATAGCTATAGCTGGAAAAATATGTCTAAATTTACCTCCAAAAAGAATTTCTGAACCCAGACATGGGCTGTAGTAGGAATTCACCAGCCACGATTTCCCAAAAAAACTGAAGATAGGCCCAGATGCCAGGAAAAAACATTCTCCATCCCCTGCTATCCTCTGCTTTCTTTTTCTTTTTTTTTTTTAAATTTTTTCCCTGCTTGCTTTTTCTATAAAGCTGAAATTGTTGATCATGGTTAACTGAGACTACTGACATTCCACCTTCTCTCTACCAGTACACCCCAAAAAGAGTAAATTTTATTTGCTATATTTACTTATTACTATAAAAACAAAACAAAAATAACACTATGTGCTTATCTTAGCTCAGGCTGCCATAACAAAATATCATACACTGGGTGAATTAAACAACAGGAATTTCTATTTTTAGTAGAAATGGGGTCTCACTCTTGCTAAGGCAGGAGGATCGCTTGAGCCCAGGAGTTTGAGGTTGCAGTGAGCTATGATGACATCACTGTACTCTAGCCTGGGTGACAGAGTGAGACTCTGTCTCAAAAAAAAAACAAAAAAAAAAGGAATTTCTTTCTCACAGTTCTGGAGGCTGTGAAGTCTAAGATAAGGTGCTGGCTGCATCCATTCCCCAGGGAGGGCTCTCTTCCTGACTTGTATGTAGATGACTGCCTTCTCATTATGTCCTCATATGATGGGAAGGGGTGATGGTGGGGGGAAGCTCTCTAGTGTCTCTATTTATAAGGACACTAATCCCATCATGAAAACTCCACCTTCATGACCTCATCTAAACCTAATTATTTCCCAAAGGGACTACCTCCAAATACCATCACACTGGGGGTTAGGGCTTCAACATATGAACTTGGGGGGTGGGGAGGTGACACAATTCAGACCATTGCAGTGCAGCAAAGCTGAACTGTTATATAAGCAATTATGAGTACTGTGGATTAGCTTTGCCAAGAACTACGTGAATAAAACAAGGCATAACACAGAACAAGGTAGTTGGTTATTCAAAATACATAGAGATAAATATAGCAGGAGTCTTAGCCTCTATTTTATATTTAGCACTGATGATATACCAGGCACTCAAAGTAGTAATTTAAATATATTATATAACTTAATTTTCATCTTGGTATTCCTATTTTTCAATGAAGAAACTAAAGTTCATAGAAGTTATGTAAGTACCCTAGAGTCACACAGGAGGAGGCAGCACAAACATTTGAACTTAGACACTCAAATCCTGAATGTTGACTTCATTTTGTGTTTTGTCAATGTGCTTCCTCACAAAGTGGAATTCATGGTACCTAGCAGTCTCCCTGCTCTTATACTATAGGTTCCTTTATCAGAATGAAAAAGATTTCAAGTTCAAACAAATCTCAGGAAAGTTCTCAGATTGGACTTGCGTGGGTCACATGCCAACCTCCAGGCCAGAGGTCAGAGTACTATGATGGAATACTTTCATCTCCCAAAAGAACATCCAAAACAAACAAAAATATTCCACCATCACACATGTGTGTCAGGCCACAGTATAAAAGACATCTGCCAAAGAACACCATTCGTTAAAAACTATACAATAAGCATAAAAGAGAAGCATTCAGTCTGTTGGTCAATACCAAGGTTATGAATGAGAAGGGCCCCAGTCTATCAGCAGACAACATGACCCAACAGACCTAAAGTCAGGATGTGCTGGTTCAGCCACTCTCTCTCTCTACATCTTCACGTAAGCCCCATCTGAGCCTTGATTTTCTACCTATAAATGCAGAATTGTCATAAATAGTTCTCAAAGGCTTTTTAGCTCTAGGTCACTATGGTTTTCTTGGTCTAAAATTTTGGAAAAAAATTCCTAGATAGCCATGCATGGGAAAAGAGAAGCATTTTATTGTTGTTTTCAACCCAAATACCTCTTTTCTAATCTTTGGCCTTGCAATGCTGGTTTTGCTTGTAGGGCCATAAATCTCCCAGCTTTAAGGTCTGATTTTCACAGCCATTGCAGGGAATGTATATATGCTGAGCAATGCCCAGCTTAACCCAGCCAGGACTTCACAGAGGAAAATAAAAAAAACTGAGTCACTGCTGAATGAATTGAATCTGTATAATGGAAACTGGAGTGAAAATACAACTTTTAGCTTTCGCTGGGTCAAAAAAACTTTAAAGTAGTAGAAATTTGGTAATTATCAGGTTCATCTGAGGTTGGCATATGACCCTTATAGATGGGAGTTTCTTAGCCTTTTGCAACCCATGGTCCTTTTGATAAACCTAAATATCTTACACCAACCTCCAGAGTTTCTTAAATACACCCCTTAGGGGAGGAGCTCACCTCTCCCCCCTCTCTCCATTAAGAGTCACTGTAACTCTGCATGTAGATTCATCTTCTATATATTACTACATGGCAAGATTTCAAACTTTACTTTCCCTCCATTATATTGTAAAAATTATAAATTGTTTTTAAATTTTCAACTTTTAAACTACAATATCAACTATGGTTTTATAACCTCCCCATCCATTCCACTATCCGACCCATGGAGAAGAGGGTCTGTTATGCCTCCCTAGGAAGAAATGTCCCCTCATTGAGGATCACAGGTAGAGCATGCTTACCAATAATCCTCTCTTACCGCGCACTCTACTTTCCCCCTGATACGTCTTTGTTTAACTTCTTCAAGGTAGTTTCGGAACCTCAGTTCCTTCATGCGTAAAAGACACACAGTAAATCTTCGTAAGAGTGTCGTGAAAATTTGGGGGATCATTTATGAAAAGTGCTGGGCACGGTTCCTGGAATTTAGTAAGTGCTCAATGGATGCTAGATAACCAGGGCTGCCACGTACATCTGTATGAGCTGTGTGGTACACAACTCCAGGGGTTGCAAATCTAACTGTGATGTGAACGATGGCCCCTGGAATTGGGATAGGAAGAAAATGATGGGTGAATAGATAGATAGACAAAAATATATATGTACAGTCATTCCTCAGTATCCACTGGCGACTTCTGCACATACTTAAGTCCTGAAGTCAGCCCTGCCGAATCCACATATACAAAGTCAGCCCTCCATATCTGTGGGTTTTGTATACCTCTAATAACTGTATTTTTGATCCATGTTTGGTTGGAGATGTAGAACCTGTGGATACAGAGGGCTGACTGTATTTTTTTTTTAAATCCACATATAAGTGGACTGGCACAGTTCAAACCTGTGTTGTTCAAGGGCCAATTGTATATAGATTATGTAATACTGTAGTCCCTCCTTATCTGCGGTTTCACTTTCCCTAGTTACAGTTATCTGTGATCAACCACAGTCTGAAAGTAGGTGAGTACAATACAATAAGATATTTTAAGAGAGAGAGAGACCACATTTACATAACTTTTATTACAGTATTTTGTTATAATTGTTCTATTTTATTATTAGTTAATCTCTTACTGTGCCTAATTTACAAATTAAACTTTATCATGGGTATGTATATATAGAAAAAAACATAGTATATATAGACTTCGGTATTATCCGTAGTTTCAGACATCCACCGGGTGGTTTGGGAACATATCCCCGTGGATAAGTGGGGACTACTGTATATACTAAATACATAATATAAATATATATATTCTCAATGAACCTTGTAAATTGCCCAAGAACAGGGTGACTGATTTACCGAGACTCATTCTCTGTCCCTGCTGTATAGTATCATCAGCAGAGCCAGGAAGTCCAAGCCCGCCAAGCGTGCAGTATCACGCCAGCAGGATCACATCCAAATGATCTCCCAAGCCAGCTCTTGAAAAGGAACAGCATTTGTGACCCAAAACGAAAGGGAATATAGAACTAAAGCATTCAGCAGTGGCCACGTGAGGTCCTTTGCAAACTTTCAGGCTCCCAAGGAAAAGGTTTATGTCATTTTAAATATTGGTTGTTTAGCTTAGGATTACACTGAGAGCAACATGCTGCTATTATTGTGAAGACTGATGCCCAGAGGAGAGAAGCTCTATCTCTGCTTGTTTGGACTAGAAGCAAATGCCTGCCCCGCAGCCTGTGGGCTGTGAGTGTTTCATAACTGGGGGATGCTTCGGTTCATGCTGGAGAAGTGTGACCATGAAAACAATTTGCAAAGATGGGACAAGTTGAGGAAGGAATGTCTGGAGGATATTCAATTTGCCACAGGCTCCCTATCCATGTGTTTTATGGCATGAAACACTCCAAACACAATCTGACATTAAAGGAAATACAGGGGGTCTGTCACCAAATAATATCAGTGTGGAGGATTCTAATTGGGCTTCCTACTCAGAGAAGATCAAATACTTCCAACTAGTGGGAACCATATTTCCCAGATTAACCACACCTGAAATGACACTGCTCACTTTTCTTTGCTACTCACGTAATTTGCTGTTACCCAAATATTGGCAAGGTTGGCCTTTCTCAGCGGGAAATACCTAAGTCACTCAATTCCATTTCAAAGGACCTTTATTGCTCACCTCTTATGTGCTAGGTAAAAGGGTGGGAATAGGACAAAAATAAAAAGAAGAAGATCCTCCCTCAAAGAACACACTGTCCAGTCGGAAAACTATCAGAAAAAGAAATAATTGCAAATGGTCAGTATGTGCTCTAATAGTCTTTCCAGAATCATGGGTAACAAGAAAGAAAATAAAATGCAAATTATCATTTTTTTGTTTTGTTAAATTTAGAAAGAACCTGATGACACAAAGAAATTTTGAATCAAAGTAGAATCCTATTTGTTCAGGGAAAAGATATTTGAGGTATTTCCAAGGGAGATGTTCATCAATTGTTTTAAAAGAAATTGTGTTTTTCACTTGCAAAACAGCAGTTTATATCTACCTGGTAAAATCACTTTGCCTCAGCCATTGTATCCATGATTAATTAGTTGATGAATAAGAAAATCATGCTTTAGTGGGATCTAATTTATTTGGTGAGCTCAATTTATTTGGGAGGAAATGTGTCCAGACAGAGCCTTTTAAAAAATCGTTTTACACAATCTTATTTTCCAACCACCCAATCCTTTCATCCTTCAAAAATGATCACCACTTTCAAGTAAGAATAGCAAAAATGGCTGAGTTCAGACATGAGTAAATGAAAGGTTATACTCTCAGTTTAATGTGCCTGACATTTAAAAAAAATGATCCAGTAGAAATGATAGGATCAGAAATTTAAAAATAAATTTACCAATTCCAGGGTTGGACATGGAACTCAAAACATAGCTCCCTTGTGTCCCCAGGACTTTCCTTGATTTGGTGTGCTTTGTGGACAATCTGTTGTTCTCAGTGATGGACCCCAAATGATTCTAAGAGGTCTGGGAACAGTTTATTTGCATACTCTCAGAGCTTGCCTCCTTTTGTCTGAACAGAATAGCACAGCCCAGTTCCTTCCTTATGAACTGAAAGTTATACTTTGTGATCTGAAGAGATCATAGCCAACCTCAGGAAATCAAACCATCAGCTGGTCACTTTAAATAAAAATTATGACCATTTATCAAGTACCTACTGTAGGCCAGGTGTGGTGTTTAGATACTTCATTTAAATTATCATTTATTGCTCAAAGAAATGTGGTAGTATTGTTAGGCCCATTTTACAGAAAAAGAAAATAATTTGTGCAATGTTAGATGCCAAAAAAAATTGCAGAGCAGGATTGAAAACCATGTCTGCTAACTTCATGGAAATATAACCAAGTAGGCAAAAGCCACAGGATATAGATCCAGATACTTTTTACCCAAAATCCTTGCCCTGAAGTAAACAAACACCTTAGCTGACTGAGTCCCATTGAGATGTTATTTAATACAAGTATTTGCTTAGAATAAGATTCTTCTGTTATTGGTTAGTGAGACTCTATGCTAACATCTATAGAGCATCCATTATATACAAGGATGGGAAATTATAGGATACAGAGATGGGGGCTCCATGGCTCGTAATCTACTTAAAGAATGAATAATCATGACTGGGTCCCTACAGACAGACTCATCAAGGATGGTTATAGTTATTCATTTATTTATTCAACAAATATTCACTGAGTGCTACTTTTTTGAGCGTCTGAGCCTGTGTTTACTTATCTGAAAAATAAAGACAATAATTTCCTTGCCTACTTCCCCAGCCTGTTGCAAGGATCCAATTAAGAAACATGTGTGAAATCATTTGGATGACTCTAAACTGCCCCAGTGCCACACACTTAGTATTACTTTGAGGCAATACCACATGGGGTTGAGAACTTCAGATTTTGAAACACGCACACTACAGTTTAAATTCCACTACTGTGTGATTTAGGGAAATGTTTGTCCTTGCTATAAACCCCCACCTCGTAAAGTAATCTGCAAATGTTTGTTCATTAACAATAAAACTACCTGGTGAACACTACCATCATGGGGGAAATGGGCTCTGGACACAAATACAAAAGCAAAAGTATTAATATCACTCTTAAGATGAGAGCCCCCCACAGTACAACTAAAAGAGCATGCATGCATTTGGGCATCCAATAGACTAAATCCTGGCTCTGCCACTCACTAGTGTGAGACCTTGGGCATGTCATTTAAACTGTCTGAACATTGGTTTCTTCACCTATAAAATGGGTGTATTAATATCAATCTCAGACAGTTGTCAGAATACTTAAATGAGAATATGGATACAGAGCTCTGGCATGTTCAAATTACTCAATAAATAGTGTAAGTGGTATGTTGGATGAGCGTGGCTCATGACATTAATAAAACACAACTGTATTTCTGGTTTTCACCATCTCTTTAAACGTGAATCAGTGAAGATAATCTTGGAAAAGCTGGAGAGAATGGATGCAGCATGGCTGGCTCTCATGACCTCTCACCTTCCCTATCGCCTTCTCTTTGTTAACTGCTATGTCATAGCAGGATAGAAAGGTTTGTGCTTGGCTGGGCAACTTCCGGGCTGGCAGAAAAGCAAAGCATCAGCCATTCCAGGTGATCCCTTGGGACCTCTTCCTCAAACTTTAGGCCTTTAGTGGGCTATCCCAACCTCTTCCTACTGAGGTCCTTTCTAGGCAGCCAAGAAGAGCTCACACCAGCTCTCTCTCACCTGACTCATATCTGATCCTTGGGAAACACTCATGCATGCATTCCTTGACATATTCTGGAAATGTGGCCCATGCCAGCATTCTCCCAGCACTAGTACCAGAGCAGGTGGTCAACCCTTCTCTGGCCTTCGATTCACTGGAAGGAGGAGGTTCCGGGGCCACAGTCCTTTCAGTGAGACCTTTTCAGGCCTGAGTAGATACATCTCCCAAACACAGGGGGTACATTTCAAAGCTCTCCAAGAGTCCCTTGAAGCGCCTTTTCACCAAGCTTGTGGTTAGACCAGGGGTCAGCAAACTTCTGCTATAAACACCAAGATGATAAATATTTCAGGCTTTGCAGGCCAGACAGTCTCTGTCACAACTACTCACCTCTGCCTCTGCAGCACCAAAGCAGTCATAGATGATACGTAAATAGATGGGTGTGGCTATATTCAATAACATTGTATTTATGGACACTGACATTTGAATTAAGGTTAATTGTCACATGTCATGAAATATTTTTTTGATTCCCCTCACCCTCACTCCAACCATTTAAAAATGTAAAAATCATTCTGAGCTCACAATACAAAAACAGGCTGTGGGCTGGAGCTGGCCTGCAGGCTGTAGTTTCCTGACCCTGGGTTAGGTGATAGTATCCCCACCTCTCTCCCAAAAAGCAAAATGAGGGACCACACAGCAAGCATTAGCTCTCACACAAAAGCCTCTTTGCCAATCTGTCCATACAATCCCACTCTCCAAAATTTGGCCTCTTTTGATATCCTCAAAGGTGGGCCTAGTGGTGGGGACAGGGGTGAAGGGTGGCATGTCAAGAGTACTGGATCAGTTTATTGTACATTTTCTTTAAAAATCTGTATATGCAGATTTTTCTCACCTTGTTATTTGGAATCTGTCACATTGACACGCCTCAGCTGAAAATGAGACAGAGTTCCATTCCAAACTCTTGCATCAGTAGCCATCACTGTCACTCTCATCATTGCTGTCCAGAATCTATGAGTAAGAGGAAAGAAAGAAAGTCAAGTGGAGTAAGTGATGGCAAATTCATTTTTCTTTTATTTCCTTGCTTTAGGTAGATGTAGCTAAAGTTGTTGATTCAAAGTGACCAGGAAGAAGCAAAATTATTCTATTTGCCCACCTTGGCTTACCTTCTCTTCTGTCCTAGAAGTATTTCCAAGGTGAGGGCTGGGGGCACTTTTTTTCTCCTTTGTTGATGTAGTTATTCTTAGGACTGTTGCTCTAGGGGAATATTAATGTGACGTTTTTCAAGCTCTGACTTCATCTACTGGAATATAATCTGGCACTAGGATCAATGTCATAACTATTTATGGGGCCAAGATAGATCAACTTCTTTTTGATTCATTTTTGTATATTTTCAACAGCAAGTTGGTTTTAAGTATATTTAAGTAGCAAATATATATCTATTTCTGTGGAGGCCATTTTTGCCAAGCGGACTACTTCAACATCAAGCTTCTTTCAGCTTTGATTATATTCTTAACCTTGGTAGAGATGGTGTGATTTACACTAAGGAGAAAGCAAGGCTCAACTTAAAAGGAAAATGATAAAGTCTGGATTTTTCACTCATCTCTTTTTCCTTCTGGAAGTATTACTCTATTGTAATAAAGCTGTAGTACATCAAATAGATATTAAAGTGCTTCATATCTAGGGAGCAATTTCTGGGCCACATTTTTGTATGAATACTCATACTTTAGAGTCACATAAGATCTGCCTTCTGACAAGTTCAAAGCACTGTAGAAACGTGATGCCATTAATTCGCTCCACATCTCAAAGAGTCAGGAGAGGACAGAAGTAATTTTTCTTCCATTTTGCAGGTAATGAAACTGAGGCCCAGAGAGGTTTTGAGTAAAACAGGAGCATGCAGCAAGTGAGGAGGAGGCCTCAAACATAGCTTCATTTACTGTCCTATATACCCATTTATTTTATGTGATGGTGAGTGCTACTCAAAATAGGGCCATAGAACAATTTCACATATATAAATGTATTAATGCTTAATGAAATAAATGGTTTTAAAAAATGTATTAATATTCTAAACCTGTGAAATGGTGGCAGTATTTTCAGATTAGAATCAGAATATTTAGTTTCAAAGAGACCTTAGAGATCAAAAATTTTTGCTCATTTATTTTACGTAAGAGAAAATGAGGCCTGGACGAATAAAAGATGTTCCCAAGTTGTCCAGCTAATTGGAGGCAGAGAGACTGGGTTTCCTGACATGTTGTGACCTTTCCACTAGATTCGGCATGGCAAATACACTTTCACATTCCGTGCCAGTAGCAGACATCAATAATCAATCACCCTCCTCTGTTCTGTCGACTCAGTTGCAGTCTTATAGCCATCTCAACCCAGCATTCCAGGGAGGCACAACTAATTATTCAGAGTTGATACTAGAAATCAAACCTAGTTGCCATCCACGACATTAAAATGCTGAATACGATTTTTAAAATGATTGATTATTGATGGGCACACAGTATATACCAGGTATGGTACACACAGTATTTAATTGCAACCTCATAACAACCCAATGGGGTTGGCATTCTTATAGATATCAAAGTTGAAAGATTAAATGACTTATTCAAAGCCACGCAGCTGGTAGGTAGCAGATCGAAGATTTGAAGGTAGAGCTTAAAAATTCATATATATACATATATGAAAATTCACACATATATATACACACATGAATTTTACTTAAAGGTTCTCTGTCCATTTTGAATACTCTCTTAAATAGTTTTTTATATCATCTCCATACTATTTTCCCCTTCAATTATCTTAACTTTGGATGGGTGAGTTTCTTTTTCCTTGCTGAATTTAACAATAAGATGACATGCTCCAAGTTCACTGAATTTGAAATTCAAAGCAATTCCCTATTTTTGCAATCTCCCCTCAGTTGTGACTTGTTGCAGGTTAGAAAGGGCCTTTTCCTGAAAGGCATATTTGGTAGCACAAATAAACTACCTTTTGTTCAAGATTTATTGTGGTCCTCCTCCATACCCTACCATTTCCAAACCTCTTACACAACCTCCTCTGCTTCCCTATCCTCAAACGAACATGAACGAATTCAGCCCTGCCGTGTCTGGCATTTTAAATAGAGCTGGGACATGGCCAAAATAAAGTATTCCAGCATTTTCTAGCAATTCACCAGCAACAAGATTAAGATGGATTTATAGCAATTTTCAGTTATATGTAAACACCACCAGGGTAGCTGAAGAGACCAGGTATAAATTCTAGAAGCTTTTGCCTTTATCTTGCTAAATCAAAAGGAAAAAATAAAAATAAAGACCCAGGAGAAGTGAAAGTTACACTGCCTAAGTGGTTTTTTAGCTCTCTAAATTAGTTAATAGTCTACCCAAGTCTGCAGGGTAAAGTTCAAGGATGATCACAATGAAATGCCCTTTTCTGGACACACAAATAAATCCACAAAGATGCTCTTTCTTCAGCAAATGTGGGCAGCCTCTGGTGACCCAGCCTGGCTCCTAGACTAGAACCTGGGAATTCCCATTAATGCTTGACAATGTTAGCACATGGCCTTATGCCTGTTTACTAACAAAATGGACCCAGTTTTTAAACACTATCAGTCCCTCTCTGTAGCTTCTATTTGAAGTCAAGGGAAATACATGGCCCCAAATGATCCTCTTGAAAGAGTAAACTACGTTTATCTTCCCGGTAAAGAAGATGAAAACAAACATCCTTAGTGTTTGCATACTGAGGGCTGAGATTCTAGTCTGTCTGGTGGAAGCCACACACTTGGCCTGTTTCTGGATTATATTTGAACAGCTTCAGACGCCTGGTTGTACCTGGTTTCTTAGAAAGATAAACGGACTCCAGGCCCCCAAGGGTGTTGGCTGTCACTGCCTGCTTTGCCAATGTAAAATGTAAGCTACTGAGAAGAGTTCATCCTATCTGAAGCTCAGCCATCATCAGCAAACAGTTTATTCTGTATCTTGTTAATACTGAGAGGTATTTAATGTAAACTCTGAATTATTCAAACCCTGTGAGGCATTTGGAAACACAGCTGCACCTCCCAGTGTCTTGTGGAAGTTCCCTTGTTTGGTCTCCATCAAAATCATGTAGCAGTAATGTGCTGAGAAGAAAGGTAAATAGTTCTTGATTTCATAATTTATATACAGCTGTGTTTGTAAGCATGTGGTTGTTTGGTTTGGTAGGCGAATCCCATTTGAGGTGCTTTGGTTCAACTTTGTGGCTGCTATCGCTCAAGAAGCACTGTGTCCACGTAGACAAACTGCAAGTGAAACTTGATTAATATAGACAGCCAATCTAAATAATCAAAGCAGTTTATATTAAACGCCATAGGAATCCCATACAGACAACATATTAACACTTAGGGGAGAGAGAGGGAGAGTGGGATGGAGGGAGAGAGAGATCAAGGTGGGGAGAGAGAGAGAAGTTGAGAGAGGGTTTGAAGGAGGGTGGGGAGAGAGAGAGATTTAGAGACTCAGATCCTTCCTGTCTGCCTTTGATGATATTGAAAGATCTCTCAGAACATGAGGTATTGGAGGTAGATAGTGGGTAGTATGTCACCAAGCATAGATGAGAGAGAGGACATACGTATACCTGCAACATGATTTTAAAGGCAAAAGATTGGATGTCTAACTATATGTAATTTAGATGCCTGCTTCTTTATCTGCTCCTCCCTAGTTTGGTTCTGGCTTTTCTTTCTATACCCTGATATCCTTTCTACACTCTCATATCTGTCCCAAACCCCAATTACAGGAGTTCTGTCTTTGTGGGCAGGGATCATATTTGTGTCCTCCATGACTCTATACACACCGTTATTGTGCCTGGAGTATGGTATGAGTTCTGTAAATATTTACTGAATTAAAATTCAGTCCACAGTCTACTTCTATTCCCTTCCTTTCTTTTCCTTTCCATTCCCACCCTATAAACTATTCACGTTTGCCTCCTATCTACTGTCATTCACCTTTGTGTGGATGTGAAAACTGGTCCACCAACGTTTGTTGAAGATATGGATGGAGCAACTTGGTGACACCACTGGCAGGAAACTGTGCCCTCAGCCCTGAAACCATGCCCACTTTGTTGCATCAAGGATTGTTGTGTGTAAGATATTTGATTCTTGGAATAGAATTTTAATACCCAGTCATAGGGCTGCACCTTTCCTGTATGTCATCTAATTGAGTCATCTCAACTACACTATGAAGTCAGAACCACTACCCTCATGGTGTTGCAGGTGACAAAAGTAAGGCTCAGAGAGAGAAAATCACTTGCTCAAGGTTCACCCAGGTCGTACAAAGGAGACTCAAGAGTTGCACTTCTGTATATCTCACTTCAGGTCCTAAGTTCTTAAGTCTGTTTAACAACGAAGTCATTATTTCAAGATTCTATTTTATTCCATAGCAAACAAAGTACTGGCTAAACCTCTCCTTGGAGAGACCTTTGATCCATCTGTAGTATAGAAAAAGAGGAGCGGAAGAAGGAAGGTTGTCTCAGTCCATTTGGGCTGCTATAACAAAAATGCCATAAACTGGGTAATTTATAAACAACGAGAATTTATTTCTCACAGTTCTGGAGGCTGAGAAGTCCAAGATCAAAGCACCAGCAGATTCGGTGTCTGGTAAAGGCCTGCTTTCTCACACATGGCACCTTCTACGTGCCTCACCTGGTGCAAGAGCAAAAGGGCTCCCCCAGTCCTGTTTATGAGGGCTCATCCCACTTACGAGGGAGCAGCCCTCATGACCTTCCAAAGGCCCCACCTCTTAATACCACCACCTTGGGGGTTAGGTTTCAGCATATGAATTTTAGGGGAACACATTCAGATCATAGAAAAAGTAGAAGGAAAGGCAAGGATAGAGTATAAGCCTCAATCAAGTGCCAAAGTTGGCTCACATATGCATACATTTTCTCTGGATGGTTTTGTTCCTACTTGAATTGCCTCTCTACACTTCCAGCTGCTTCATGAATAAAACAGCACAGAAAATGCAAGTTTATTAAATGAAGTCTAAATGGGAAGGCAAAAGGTGCAAAGGAATGTATCACAGAGTCATCTCTGAAGGTCTTTTGCTGATCTGCTGTGTATGGTTATTCCTGCCACTGCTGTGACTTCTGAGTGTGTAATTGAGAACTGGCCATAATCCCTTCCTTCTCTCAGCTTCTGATAGGACCGTGGTACTCCCAATAGTCAGCCAGGTATGTAGCCACCTATGGAACAGAATTGGAGGGAAATCTTTGCTTCTTGCATCTACTCTGAATGCCCATGTCTGGAGCTTGGACCATCTTCTATCTTTAGGACAGGACTCAAATCCATACTGGCTAATACCTCAGTTATCATTGAACACTTGACAGGGATAATCAGAACCAGACAGCTGGGTAGATGGCCTGGCATATAACCAAGGGGGAGCAAAGGAGACACAGGAAGGTGCTACCTGCCTGTAAGTAGAAGCTCCAGCATTTGAGGTCTCTGTCTAGGGAGATGAGAATGTTAAAAATCTCAAAGAAGCATTTTTCATGAATTTAAGATTGGAAATGTTTTAGCAAGTTTTAAATTTAGTAACTTTATAAGTGAAGGAACCAAAAATATGCCTCTAGCAAGAATGTTTTGTTCCTTAAAAATAAAGAAGAGGAAATAAAGCCTTGAATATATTAAGGAATTTTGTAATTCCAACTCAAAAATAGGGGTTAGCTATTAGTTATTTGGTAAAGGTATGCCATAGCTCATGTTCAGAAATAACTACAAAATACATCTCTTTCCCTTCTGCTTCCCCCATATCTTCCCCTACCCTAGGTCTGATCTGTCTCTGTCCTTTCCATGTCCCTTTCATAGCATGACTATTAAAATTGCTTCTTACAGTCCGACCCTATTGCTAGGCAAAATCAATCCCTTGTATTTCTCTGTATCCCCAATGGCTCTGCTACATCACCATGCATAGAAAGGAAAGTCACTTTGAGAAAAGGGCAATGAGGTTCCTTAGGCTGGGCCCAGTTCTTCTGTTATTTTAATATTAATACTATTTAATTAAACTGTTTATCCAATTCCTGCCGCTCAAATTTCTGTCTGGAGGCTGAAGGGGCTGCAAGTGTCAAGTGGAGAAATCAGCCCCACTCTCCTGTTCTACGTTGCTTGTAGGAGCAGCAGCCCTGAGTAGGGAAGGACCAGCCATTGCAGAGCAAAAGGGCCACAAGGTCATGTGGGTATCCCCAGGCCACCAGGGCAACTTTAGATGGTTCTGGACACTTATACTGGCTTGCTTCCCAGAGGCTAAATAGTTTGAGAGGTTAGGAGGGGAGAATGGAAGGGAAAGGAAGTAGTGCCATTTCAACCCATCCTCCACTCCACTGCAGAGTGAACTTCCAAAAGAGCAGCCCTGACCAGCTCTGCCCCTGCTTAAAGCTTTCAAGGGTCCTCTTGACTTCTGAATAATCATAATGTGGCCACAGCCCACATCTCCAGTCTGGCCATTCTTGCAGTCCCGAGGACTCCATGTGCCCTCTTTTATCTTGCTGTCTTGACACAAGGAATCCCCTCTGCCTTGGCCTACCCTGACTTCTCAGCCTTGTCTGGTTGATTCCTGTGCATCCCTCGTGTCTCAGCTCTGGTACTGCCTCCTCGGGGCCACCTCCCCAGTCCCTCCATGTCTGTGTTCTGGGATAGGTACTGTGGTCCGTATCAGGAATTGGAAAACATTCTCTAAAGATCTAAATAATAAACATTTTAGGTTTTGCCTCACAACTACTCAATTCTGCCATTGAAATATGAAAGTCTATGCACATGAGTGTATCTATGTTTCATTAGAACTTTATTAACAAAAACAGGGAGTCAGTCTCTGAACCTACTCAGGTTGGGGGTTTGCCTGATTTGTGAATCATTCTTTGCCCAATTAAACTCCATTAAATTAAAAAAAAAAAAAAAACCTTATTGACAAAAACAGATGGTGGGCTGGATTTGGCCCAAGGGCTTTAGTTTGCCAACCCCTAATCTATATTTTCATAGTTTCTTAAGCTTTAGTCTATAAAGACCCTCATCAGAGACCATGAGCTTCTTGGGGGCAAGGACTAAATAAGTCTTCATCTTTGCACCCCCAGACGGCCCCAGGCATGCAGCATGTCCGATGGCAGTTGAGTGCATGTGTGCATGGATGAAGGAATGGGGAAGGTTCAATCACCCAATTAGTCAATCCTCTGTGACTACTTCCCTCCTCCACAATCAGTCCTTTCTCTATAAGACATAAAGTGTTTTCTAAAACACTAAAATTGTCTTTGCTTTTGGGCGGGGGCAGGGAGAGGGGAATGGATTAGTTAGCAAGAAGTTTGTCCTTTTGTGTTCTTCGAAGGGGAAACAAGGACACAGGAAATTTCTTCCTTTCAAATCTCCAGGCCCTGAATAACTGGCTCTTCTAAAGATTCCAGATTATAATTGGTAGGCCTTCCAGCTCCCAGAATGCTGGCAGGATCTGGTGAGCATCATTCCTTGGTCCTGAGCACTAGGGCCGTCAGCAATCTGACCCCTCCAATATTGTGCTGAGACATGCTTGTGTCCACAGCTTCCTGCTGTATTTCCAGTGAGTTCAGGCAGCTTCTGGGCAAGCATCTCGGGCTATTTCTCTAAAGCAGTGATAACTAGCTGTGGTGTTTGGACAGGCCTGGGTATGTCCAGGGACCTTATGGGGAGTGAGGAAATTCCCTTCCAGCCCCCAGTGAATTTGATTCACAACCAAATGAATTTTAAAATGCCCTAATTCTACAGCAACCACCACTATCACCACCACAAAATCCATATCCCGCGGCTGTTTGGAGAGGTAGCGGGAAGGAGCAGAGAGACTGGCAAAAGGACAGTGAACTTGTGTTCTTTTTTCCTGTCCAGTTCATATCCCCCTTCCCCTGGTGCAAGCACCTTTGTTTTCATGCAGGGAATCACCCCTTTCTCTCTCTCAGTTCATATGGTCTGTATAAGATCAGGCCTAGTACTACGATTCAGGGGTGGGTACATGATTCTGGCCTTGGCTGTCTGTGTGTTCCATCTCCCTGGCCAAAGAAGCCATCTCAGAGGGATGGACCCATGACCCAGGTCAGGCAAGTCAGAATCATTCCTGTGTACTTCTGGTAGAAATAGTGGGAAGACTTAGTTGAACTGAGAGGATAATGTGTAAGTGAGGAGCAAGTGGCAGCCACTTTGTCAACAGAGGGGGATGCAGGGCTGAGAGACAGAGTCAGAGTTCTAATGACATTATTTGAGGCCCTGATCTATCCTTACCTGAAGCTTAACATCCACCCTGAAATTTTCAGGATTGTGAACCAATAAACTACCATTTTTGCTTATGTAAGTTAGAGTTAGATTACTGGCATTTGTGATTCAAAGAATCTTGACTAATAGGAGTGTTTATACATTCACACAAAGTACTTAAGACAGAATGTTGTAACTTACAAAAAAGCTTGGGATTCCCCATTCTGAGAATGGAATTTTCTGCCATCAGTGTAGCCAGTATTTCATCTTGACACCTTCTCCTGTGATAAGCAAACATGTAGGTGATGATTCACTTTCTTGTATGAGACCTTTTTAGAGCCAAAGGCAGACTGGTGATAATTTGGGTCCATGAGTTTAAATGTGGTAGGGATGGGCTCCACTGGTGGACAGCATCTGTTTATTAACTGTGGATATTTCCCTTTAGGGTCATTGAATACAAAAGCTGGAGGAGATCTCAGACTATCTGGTCTAGCCTCCTCATTTGACAGAGGAGAAAACTGAACCCCCTGCAAAGAATGTTTACTGAGGCTGCTTATGTGCTTCAGGGGCTGAGCCAGCAGTAGAGTTCAGGTCTCCAGATGCTCATCCCTTTACTCTACCGAGTCCCTGGCCCGACTGTCATAACCTGTACAATTTCTCCACTGAAGAGGGAATATGACAATTTCCTTGAAGGAAATGGATAAAGCCTGTAACTGCGAGCTTAGAGAGGTGCTGCATGGAGTGGAAAGAAAGATGGATTTGGAGTCACATGCTTGACCTTGGACAAGTCTCTTGATCTTTGAAGACTCAGTTTCTCTATTTGGAAGACAAGGGATGGAACAGGCATGTTGTGATGATGAAGTGATAGGTTATGTATAAAAGTGCTTTATAAACTGTAAAGTATGATTTTTGCATTCAGTCAACAAATTATTCGGAGACCTACTCTGTGCTTGGTACACATGTAACAGTTAACAAAACATTAATTCATGCTCATATAAAACTTACTTATATTTTAGCACAGGGAGACAGAAGAAACAAAACAGAAAAACATTCAGTAAGTCAGAAGGGATGTGTTATGGGGGAAGATAAAGCAAGAAAGAGGTACAAGGGACACAGATGTAGCAAGGCTAGGCAGGGAAGCCTCACTGAGAAGATGATAGCTGAGCAGCCACCTCCTGAGGAAGGAGAAGGAACCCATCCTGCAAATGGGGGAAGCGAGCTCCAGGCAGAGCAAATAGCGATGTTGGGGTCCCATGGTAGAAGCCACACAACCCTGCTTTGTTAAATATGTCTTCCTTCTGTGACATCACAGTTTCTTCAAATGCATCCCAACCTCCTATACCTACTTGGTCAAGGAGTAAGCTTTGCTCAAATATATACCTGGTTGCACTTACCAAGGTGGCAAAAAAAAAAATAAAATCGGCAGAGGCAAGCAAAGAGAGAGGGTTTGAGGGTGGAGGCATGTACATTGGCACACTCCTACTTAAGGGGGAATTTAGCAATAGATTATATATATGCTTCCACCCAGAATTTCTACTTCTAGGCATTCAGACTAAGAAAATACTGTAATTACATATTATATGATTTTTTTTAGAGGAAGTTACTTTAAAATGACATTGGAGAGCCCACATTTCTTTTAAAAATGTGTGCAATGACTTAGCTACAAAAACGTTCATTTATCTCTGCATTATTTATAACAGTTCAACATTTGAAACATCCTAAACAGCCATTTGTGTGGAATGGGCAATCAAGTATGGTATTTCCACCAGAAATTCCAGGAATGGCTAAGTTTGGGCTGACTTGGTTCATGAACCTATCCCTAAACTTCTCTCTATGACCAGGAAAACAGAAATTACTGTTTGGTAAGGAACAGTTCTATGCAGCCATGAAAAATGATATTGTACAAATTTGTCTATATTTGTCAAAACATTGTGCACTTAAAATGGGTGCATTTTATTGTCTGCACTTAAAATGAGTGAATTTCACTATCTGTACATTTTATGATCAATACAGTTTATCAAAAGAAAAAAAGTGAGATGATATTGTATGTATTGACATGAGAAATTTATATTTAGGGAAAAAAAAATCACAAAAAGTTCAACATTATCTAATATAGGCTATATGTGGATAAAAGCAAAGTCTAGAAGGATATACTCCAAAATATTTTTTAAAATGTTCTGAGTAGTAGATTTATAGATTTGTTGCCTTTTTTATTAAGTAATTTTTTTACTAGAAAAATTAAAACATGCTCCTGTTTTCAAAAAAAATCACAGTACAAATGCAATACAAATGAAACAACTCTAGCTTTTCCAAATAACCACTTTTTGCAGTTTCTTAGGTGTTCTTCCAACTTTTTCTATGCATACACAAGCACATATGTAGGTTGCTAGGGCTTTCTTGGTATAAATAAGCCTTTTGAGCACACAAATAGAAGCAAACTAATACTCTGTTCTACAACTTGCTTCTTTTTCTTAATTCATCTTAAATATCATTCAATATCAGCACCGATAAATAAATCTGTGCCATCTTTAAATGATTGCAAATTATTCCATTGTAGGGATGTCCTATAATTCATTTAACCAATCTTTCTATGAATGAACATTTAGATGGTTCTAGTTCTTTTGTGAATCTCAAATGCTGTCATTACCTTCCTTCGATATACCTCCTTTTGGCACATGTGTAAATATTTTGCAATGATGGGTGCCTAAAAATGAAATTGCTAGGTCATAGGATATATGCATTATTATCTTCATTTCACATTCCTATATTTCATATTTCCTAAAATTACAGGTTACATGATTTTTTTTTTAACAGTAAGTTACTTTTAAATGGCATTGGAAAGCCCACAGTTCTTTCAAAAATCTTCATTGAGCTCAACTATTTTTCCTTTGACCCTCAGAAAGAAGGGCCCATGTGCTGGACTTATTATAGTGCCATGCCCAAAGGACACATTCTTATTGGGTTGCTAAATTTGAGAGGACAATGGCTGGAATCTGAAACAACAGCCTTAATATATAGTGCATCTTATCGTGCCAGAAAATCTTACAGCTCCTTCTCAATGATGTACACTCATTTAATAAAGCAGCCAGGAAAGACAAGCCGTTGGCTACAGGGAATGGGAATGTACTTCTGATATCTTTGGCATCAAAATTCCCTGAGAGAGGCAAAATGGTCAAAAACCCATAAAACTTTCATAGCCTATTAAGAGCGGCATGGCAGGCTTGGCGGAGGCTAAGAACAGAAGAGGTAAACTTACTTGAAAAAGAAACAAACAGTTGGACTGAAATTCCATAGAGCTTCATTGTTCGGACAGAACAGCTTAAAGTTATTATAAAATCTGATTGCCAAGCAATGTAAGTGAGCCAGGGTTGAAGCATCGTACAAGTGACAGACAGACAATTCTCATGGCAGCTGGGATCTTAGCAGAAATCTGTTAATTGTGTGTTCAGGGATAACATCAGAAAAGGGCATTAAAACAACTGTCTAAACAGGATGAAAAGAAAGAATATTTGGCATGTTTCCTCAAAGGACAGGAGGGCAAATGTTGGCAATTTTCTTCAAATGGCAGGAGATGAGTTTGCTTAGAACACCCAGACACGGATTAAAATAACGTGATCCAACTAATTATTTTCCACTTCTTGGTATGCTGCTTAGGCTGATAACCTTTTTCAGCTTGTTTAAAAATATATTGTTTGCTTTGTGATTCCACCTCTAAAAATTGTTTGGTTTGCGTGTGTTTACATTGATACCAGAAACTAATCTGAGAAGATTAAGTTACATGAGGAAATAACTCAGATATTAGATTAAATACATCAAGAGGTCAAAGAGGAGGGGGGAAGTCAAAGGGTTTCAAAATAACCAACAGAATGAAGAGCTTCACATATGTGTACATTTTCTGTGCTGTGCAATATAGGAGTCACTAGCTACATGCAGCTATTCACAGTTAA
The DNA here is from genome assembly GCA_023783475.1 of Daubentonia madagascariensis. Taxonomy (NCBI): domain Eukaryota; kingdom Metazoa; phylum Chordata; class Mammalia; order Primates; family Daubentoniidae; genus Daubentonia; species Daubentonia madagascariensis. The sequence continues at coordinate 38,915,686 of JAKFHU010001953.1, read as the reverse complement.
AGTAACAAAAATTAGATAAAATTAAAAATTCAGTTCCTCAATCACACTGCTCACATTTCAAGTGCTCAACAGCCATCTGTGGCTACTGTCTACCATACTGGATAGTGCAGATCTAGAACATCTCTTTCACCATAGAAAGTCCTACTAGACAGTATCGGATTAGACCTTGGAAATAATTCTCAAAGACTGATTTGGCCTGCCCGATTTCCAAGGTTCCACCCATATTTCTGAATGCCACGACGAGTCACCCCCATCTTATTTTCTTGCTTTGCACATCACCTGGTGAAAGAATATGAACAGCAAGCACTTGACCAGCTGGAAGCTCTTGGAGGACAGAAATGACGTCCCATCTTCAATGCCTAATGCAATGCCTAGAACATAACTGGCTCTCACTAACTGTTTAATGACTTACTTGACAATTTAATAAGGAATGAAAGAAGAGAGAAAGCATCTCATACCAGCACTAAGTTTATTTTTCTAGACAAAGTATTCCCTTATTAAAGATAGATACCAAATGATAAGTCAGAGCTTCAGCAAGGGGAATTTGACATTAGAGAGAGTGTTGCTCTCAAACCCAAGTATAGCCTGTTTAATTACACTTCTATAGTCCAAAATCCTGTCTAAAAACTGGATCATTCTTTCCTCCAGGGCAATTCGAGAGAAATGTGGGCCCAGAGAACCACTCTGAGTCTCCTTTTTTACCATGCTCTTTGATTTTGTGTTTGCCACCAGCCTTCCTCATTTCAGCTTTCAGAAAACATCTCCTATTTTCAGAAAACAATATAATTTTTCCAAATTCCAGATTCTAGGGGGCCTACTTCATAGTAGCATCTATGGGATCACCTTAATTTAATCAGAAAACGCTCTCTGAATCATCTCATTGAACAGGTTGCCTTAACAATGCCATTCTATAAACAGATAATCCACTGCATGATCTGTGTGCTTTCCTGACCGGGAGGAAGCTTGTGGCTCTGGAAAGAACACAGGCCTTGTGCTCACCAGACACAAGTTTGAATTTTGGTTCTGTCACTACCACATGCACAAGTTATTCAATTTCTAGGGGTCTCAGTTTCCTCTTTAGTGCAACTTACTTTGGAGAATTGTTAAAATTCAAAATAATGCCACCAGTGCACTGCCGTCTTCGAAAGTGACTGACCCATAGTAGGCCCTTAATAAAAGATAGCTGCTCTTACAATTATGATTGATAAATAACTTGGATCAAAGAACATGGTCTTTCCTCACATGAACTTTTTTTTCTAAGCTTGTCCCTAGATTTAAAATTCCAACTTGCTTTTGAATTTTCCCATCGCCTACAAATGGATGAACCACTAGCTCCTCTTTGTCTCTTTCTCACTGTTTCACCTTAGATTGAGTAGCAGGGTGTGATAGGAAAGATTCTAAGGTGGCCCCCATGATCTTTGCTCTGTGATTACATGGTAAAAGTGGTTTTGCAGATGGAATTAAGGTTACTAATCAGTTGACCTTGAAATAGGGAGATTGGGTGGACCTAACCCAATCATATGAGTTCTTTAAAAGCAGACAGCCTTCTCCAGCTAGTGGCAGAAGAGGAAGTTAGAGAGATTCGAAGTGTGAGAAGAACTTAATGCAAGAGAGATATCCCATTGCTTGCTCTGAAGTTGTAGGAGGTCATGCGGAAAGGACCTGGGAGTAGCCTCCAGGACCTGAGAGCGAATCACTGGCAGACACCCAGCAAGAAAAAGGTGACCTCTGTCCCACAGCTGCAAGGAACTGAACTCTGCCAACAACTAGAGTGAGCTTGGAAGTGGATTCTTCCCAGAGCCTCCAGACAAAACCCCAGTCAGGCTGACACCTTGATTTCGGCGTTGGGAGACCCTGGGTAGTAAACTTCTCCAAGCCCACCCACACGTCTGGCCTACAGGACAGTGAGCTAACAAATGAGTGTTATTAGTATTTTAAGACTCTAAGTTTGTAATATTTTCTTATATAGCAATAGAAAACTAATACATAGGAGGTGGAGGTGGAACTGGGGGAACAGGAATAGGGTAAAAGGGGAGGCCTGGGGCGGCTCAGAAGTGAGTAAGGAGCGAAAGGGAGAGATGGAGACAGGGCGAGAGGGATAACAAGGATGCTGCAAACGTTGTCTTCACAGGAAATGAGGAAGCGTGAAAGTGCAGAGAAGCAACCTGAGGAGTCCTGATGCTGCCCTGGATTCGCCCAAAGACAGAAAGTAGTTTTTCTTATTTCATAACACGTGGAGGGAATACGATGTGAACACAGCAGCGGGGAGGCCGTGTGTGAACATGAAGACGGCCCTCTACAAGTCAAGGACAGAGGCCTGGGACAGATCCTTCCCTCACAGCCCTCAGAAGGAACTGACCCTGCTGACTCCTGGATCTCAGACTTCTAGTCTCCAGAACCGTGAGGCAATAAATTCTGTTGTTTAAGCCACCCAGTCTGTGGTTGTTTTTTTTTTTATGGTATCCTTAGGAAACTAACACCAAAAGCTGTTTTAGTTTGCTAGGGCTGCCATAACAAAGTACCACAGACTGGGTGACTTAAACAACGAAAGCTTATTCTCCCACAGTTTTGGAGGCTGCAAGTCTGAAATCAAAGTTTCAGCAGGGTTGGTTCCTTCTGAGGGCTGCGTTCCCAGGCCTTTCTCTGGGCTTGTGGATAGCCACCTTCTACCTATGTCTCTTCACACTGTCTTGTCCCTCTATGCATGTCTCTCTGCCCAAATTTCCCTTATTTTTTTCTTTTTCTTTTTTCTTGTTGTAGAGATGGGGTCTCGCTCTGGCTCAGGCTGGTCTCGAACTCTTGGCCTCAAGCGATCCTCCTCCCTTGGCTTCCCAAAGTGCTAGGATTACAGGCATGAGCCACCACGCCTGGCCCAGATTTCCCTTTTTACAAGGACACCAGTCCTATTGGATTAGAGCCCACCCTAAGGACCTCATTTGAACTTGATTACCTCTGTAAAGACCTGTCTCCAAATAAGGTCACATTCTGACATACTGGAGGTTAGAACTTCAACATATAAATTCTGGGTAACATATGAATTTTAAGAGTAATGAGATATTAAAAATATTTGTGGCTATAAATGAAGTTTGTAGTGAGCAGAGCCTCATGTTGGGATAGCATGACCTGAAGCCCATCTCAATAGTTCTGACTCTGTGACCTTGGACAAGCCAAGGTCTCTGTACCTAGTTCTTCATCATTAAAATGTTATCCTTTCTAACACTCCATGATTTTACTGTATTTTATCATGTTCTATCATGCTGCATTTACTAAGGTACTTAGAGCTGTGTAGAACTGCTGAGTGAAATGAGACAGTTGAATTCAACAAGCACTTAATGCACATCCTTTATGAGCCAAGCGCTGTGCTAGGTGATGAGGACACAGAAATGGGCCTAGAAGAGCACTTGACCTCAAGAAGTTCCCAATCTGGTGGAACCTAGGAGTCAAATTTTTTAATTGGCAAGCAAAAGAAAGTCAACTCATTAATTGTGGGAATTGGGTATATATTAACTCTCCTTACTCTGAACTCAATGTATAAATTTAGAAGAATTCTAAATCTTCTGAGATCAGAAAAATGAAAACTGGAACAGCGGGAAGGGAACTAAACTATATTGATGACTCACTATGTATCAGGTACTTTACTTCCATCCTTACCTCATACTCATAATTATTCCAGGCACAATGTGTCTAAGAAAAGCCAAGTCCAAGAGCTAAAGTCAAGGGAGGAAACTCCAACTCCCTTACCAGTGGTATTTTGGGAAATTTCCATTGATTTTACTTTTACCTTATATCTAAGCATAGTAGAACCACTGAAAAATATATTTTTAAAGGCTCCATCCACGAACATAAAAGCTACGAGCAACCTGAATGCATATAAACACCAATTGTGGCTTTATAGTCTATGAGTCAAAGTTTAATGGTCAATCTTAAGCAGACACATAAATAAGAGCAGAGTAACCGTTGGAAAACATCAAGATTGGATTTAGTGCTGGAAGGGCTGAAATCTGCCTTGGACATGTCTAATGACTGCTGAACAGAAGATAAGTAATCTGTGTCTTAGTTACAGACTTGGAGGTAAATTGGACCCATTAAAGCATAATTTGGGAGACAATGGTGATGATGACAGTGCTAATGTAGCAACAGCAGCACTCTACTCTGACCTTGGCTGGGTTATGGTTCCAGCCAGCTTCCTCCAAGCCCAATCGGTTAGCTTGCACTAGCTTTCATTTGATCATCATAGCATCTGTATTCATTCCTCGAGCTGAGGGGCAACCTCTTACCTCTGAAGTGAGTAAATAAACATGACAGTGGGCCATTCGATGAATGCCCACCCATGGTTACTGTAAAGGTTTCTGGGCCCGTCTGTTCAAGACAGATTTAAGGGGCTTCTGCCATTTACTGGAAACCCATGTTGAACAGGAAGACTTATTGGAGCCAGTGATTCTAAAACAATAAATACAGAAGACAGAGAGTCAAGTCCAAACCCACACAAAACCGCCTGGCACGTTGTAGAGCAAATCTAAACACATAACCTTCTCAAGGAGCAAACATAGAGAAAAAACTACCATGCTCTTGTCTTCCCATCCCAACTATTTATAAACACTCTTCTAGCTGAGCTTCAGTTGTAGCTAACTTTCATGCAGGATTTCCACTGTTATCTGGAAGTAAAAACAAAAGATTACCTTTTATCAATGCATACAGACAAACCTAGGGTTGTTTTTTCATTGCCTAGGAACAAACCTGGGGTCAGAAGGTTGAAAATAATTCGAGCAGCAGTCATTTTGTGGACTAGAAATATGGCGCAATAATGGGTGTCTCTGATAAGAAGAAAACACAGCACTTGCCTTTATCTTCTCTCTCCATTCCTGATTTTCTTCGTTTTTCCCTTTGTAAGACTTTTTATTTTTGGTTACATTTTCCAACATAACTAACTGCTTACTGCCATATGCTATTTATCCTCGGTGAAAGGTTGAAAAAGGTACAAAACACACCCTCCACAACTGTACTTGCCAATAATTTCTGGACCCATTTGGGGCTGATCTCATCCGTACCCTCCCTCCAGCTCCCATCAAAATAATGGATGGCGTAACTTCCCTCTAACGACACCGGTATGAATAGTAACATGCTGTGGTAGGGATTTTTTGCTTCTGTCTGATTAATAGGTATTCAGGAATCACAGCCCTTTCACTGTTTTCTTTAGATTAGGGGGGAAGCTGGGTGCACAGAGCTGGAGTCTGAGGGGAAGGGGGAACTTTACAGATCGTTGAGGAAGGGGTCACCGTGGTTTCCTTTCCTCTTGCTGTTTCACCTGATAGACAGAATGACTGGGATGGGGAGAGTTTGGACTTGGGGTCAGACTAGCCTGGGCTGAGTTCTTGCTTAGCTAAGAGGGAAAGCCACTTAACCTTTTCCCAGCCGGAGCTTCCTCTCTGGGAGGTAGGAGTAATATTCATCTCTATCTCACAGGGGCGGTGTGAAGTCTAGATGCCACAATGCCGGAAGAGCCATTAGCAAAGTGCCTGCCACCTGCAGACCACTCTGCCCGTCACATGCTGCCACGATGGCTATTAGGATCCCTAGGAACCTGGTCAGTTCCCAAAGTGAGCCCTTCAGTCCCGCTGTGGTTAACTGGACACTAAAAAGAGCAGAGAAGAGTTGCCTATTGCTCAAGGAAGAAAGAAGCATTTTTAGGTTTTAATACAGGCATGATTAAGAGAGCACTAGGGTACAGAGACACTAAAGATGATAATGGAGTTGCTCTCCTGGATTGAACTGATAATGATGTTTATAAATTGGAGCCAGATTTTTAAAGGGGGCATGATAAGCCCTGGCCAAATCCTACACCCACCCCCAAATTGTCAAACAAGATCATTATAGCTCAGTAGTTCTCAAAATCTAGTCCCTGCAGCAGCAGCATCCAGGGACTTGTCAGAAGTGCAAATTCCTAGGCCCTACCCCTAACCTACTAAATCAGAAATTATGGGGGTGGAGCCTCAAACTTTGTGTTTCAACAAACCCTCCAGGTGAATGTGATGCACTTTAAAGTTAGAAGAACACTTACCTTCTCTTCTCCCCTTTCACTGAAATTCATAACTTAAAATCCTCACTTTTCTGATCCTAGAGTTGGTAGGATGAGATCGAGCCATCCTTGGAAGAAAGTTTTTAGAGTAGCTGTAAGCAAGCAGAACTTTCTGTCTGCATGCTAGCAGTGATTGGTTCTTTGAGGAGCAGGTAAATCTAAATAATCAGACATCTTATTGTGAAAGGCCTTCTAGATATGGGGGCTAAACGCAGTTCAACCAACTCAATAGTATGTTATTCACTCTGTGGCCTTCTTTGTTTATTAGAGATTAGCACTAGGAATTAGTAGAGCATTGGCTTTTAATCCCTGCAAATACACTGTAGCCAAGAATAAAAGATGCAGAAGTGAAAGGTGTTAATCTGCTTACTCTCTAAGTCTGAGATAAGCACCAGTACCAAAGCTGTGCAGTTTCATGAGCAAATTTGGCTGCTAGATTTGATTAAAGGGACCCCTGAGAAGAACATGGCTGCAACTGACATGGTTCTTGTGTTTTTTACATTGATCACGCTCATCTCCCAACGGGTAGCAGCCAAAGAGTCAGATTTGTTCCACCTCTAGCTCCAGCGATAGCCCCAACTGAGTTAAATGTAGGGTAATCCTCTCCCCCTTATCATAGTGATTGGCTAGGAAACCCTGCCTGGCCAGTTAAAACAGGTATTCCCCAGGGAGTCCAAGCAGGGGGATTTTTGCTAGGATGCAGAAGCTCCACATTCACAGTGTGTGGAGGTGGGGAACCATCGATCCCCCATGCAGGATGGTTACCTGTGGACCGAGTTGACACATGGGGCCATACGTGTCAGCTACTCTTATTATCAATATTATCTTTCCTCTCCTCACCTACTCAATTCTTGTAGAGAATAAGATATCTACAAGCGCTTTTGAACAGGGTGGCTTAGAAAGAAAAAAGAAATAACTTGCAGCAGAGACCAGAGATAAAGAAATACTTAAGAATTCCTAAGAAAAAGAATCAAGGAGAAAAATGATTGGGAAATGACTCTCTGTAGGTCTGGTAGTACAATACCTAACAATAAAAAAACCTTGAGGTGTTAATGCAAAAGTAACTCCCTTACCTTACCCCTGGGGGTAGGGTTAGGCGAGGCCTCAGGAGGGTATGAAGCTCTTGAGGTGAGATCTGAATAACAGGGCAGAGTGGAAGGAGAGACCCTTCTAGGCATGTGCAGAGATCCCACAGCAAATGGCAACAGTTGAGTATGATGACCTGAGAAAGAAGCCAGAGAGACTGGAACATGGAGAGCAAGAAAAAACATGGTCCAAGACACGTGGGTACATAGACACCAAAGACGATCATGGAATTACTCTCCCAGATTGAAGAGATAATTATTTGAGAGGCGCTCAGGGTAGATCACACAGGCCTCCTAGGCCACGCTAGAAGTCTTGCTCTTTATCCTAAGAGCAATGGGAAGCTACCAATTGAGGGGAGGGTATATGCCAAGCACAGTGGCTCACGCCTGTAGACCTAACACTTGGGGAGGCAGAGGTGGGAGGATCACTTGAGGCCAGAAGTTTGAGACCAGCCTGGGCAACGTAGCGAGACCCCGTGTGGTGATGCATGGCCTGTAGTTCCAGCTACTCAGGAGGCTAAGACAGGAGGATCACTTGAGCCAGGAGTTCAAGACTGTACTAAACTATGATGATGTCACTGCCCTCTAGCCTGGGCAACAAAGTGAGAGACTGTCTCTAAAAAATATATATATATATTTTTTCTTTTTTCTCTGTAATCTGGCTGAATCTGTAAAACCCAATATTTTTTGAGTTCTTAAATTGGACCAAGCTCTGTGCTAAGAGCTTTATATGCAATATCTCATTTAATTGCAAATGAACCCTTAACTGATGCTATCCTTTTCTCCAGTTACTGGCATATATACTGAGATCAGTGATTACTTGCCCAAATGTAGCCAGCTTATAAGTAGAAATGCCATCTCTCAACTCAGGCCTAGACGACTCCACAGCCTGTCCTCTTAGTCACTGCACTGAAACATTTACAATACACCCATTCCAGACATAAGTTTTGAAATTAAGGAATAGGTTCCTGTAAAAGTCCAGTCTTTGTACCCTTTTCCACTCGTCTGGTAGTACAGTCATGATAGGGTCTGGTTGCTGAGTCAGGAATACTCCCTTGTGGGGCATGGATTACCTCCAATTCCTTTGTTGCATAAAGACCCAGCTCAGGAAAAGATACATTATGTTAATAGCACTGTTTGCATATTTCCCTCTATCCAGGGGATTTTCTTTTATCCTATTCCAAGTGGGTGAGGTTTATCTTCACATTTCAACTTTGAATGCAGAAATGCATTCTTGCTAAATCAGACACCTCTTTTTCTTTGGAAAGAAAAGTGGAAAGAATTATAAGACACCACAATGAGGTGATGGTACAAAATATTCAGCCTAGATTAAATTTAGTGGGGAGGTACCATTATATATTTAGATTATAAACTAAATCACATTCCCTGAAACATGCTATCAGGAACTGCTAATTGTTCCCAAATATTTGTTTTCCCCTTCCTCTGAAGTAAGAGACATCTGATTTTTAGCTGGGTACCTGGCTATCCAAAATAAAAACTACACTGTTCAGAGTTGGGGCCACATAGTTGGGGCCATGTGTCTATATTCCGGCCAATAATGTGGAAGTGGAAGTATCATGTGGCAACTCTAGGAACCTTTCTTAAAAGTCTACTGCCATGCTTCCTTTGCACCTTCTTTTTCATATTTTCTTTTCTAATGGCTGGAATTTTAACGTGATGGCAGGAGGTAAGGCAGCCATATTGGACTATGAGGTGACCTTAGGAATGGAGTCTATATACTGTGAAACAAGGTTGAAAAAGTCTGGGTCTGTGAGGTCTTTATGGAATTGAACCTTAACAACAATTCCACACTGTCCACCTATAGATTTTGACATAGGAAAGAAATAAATTTCTTGTAAAGCATTCCAACAAAGGGTTTTAATGTAGATTTTTTTTTTGCACCCATGCTGTTGATTGCTAAATGTAATAGTCAGATCATGATGCTGAACAAATATGTCTTTTTTTTTAAAAATGTGCTGTGTAAAGTTAGTCTGCTCTGAAGCCATTTTGGCTAACTTCCCCAAAAGTGTGAAGATAGAATTCCTTCAGGTTGATGCCAGGTTCTATTTGAATTTCATCTACAACCTGCTTGGGTAGAGAAGCCATTGTCTTCAGAAACCTTGGTGTAGTTGAACTGACGGTTACTGTTGTGATCTGAAGTTTACCATTAAAAGGGGTCATCCAGAAAATCATGGAATTATTGGTTGTAAAGATGATTGTTAGCATATCCTATGCAATATATCTAAATTGAATAATGGCACCAGATAAAATTATAGATGGGAATGAAGCTTGTGTGTCATCCATTATCATGTGTAATCAATAAATGATTTAATTCTCTTAAAAAAAAAGAAAGAAACTTCTATCCTGTATAAGCCATTGTTATCAGTTTAACAGTTTAAGGCAAACCTATTCCTAACTGATACATGTGCCAACAGCATTCAATAAGCCCCCATTAGTAACATGGTAGTAATTCGGGAGTGGTAATGGCTAGCCTACAAATATGAATGTCAAACTTATACCAACATTATAAGGGGATCAAGTTATCTTTCTTTTAAGATATAGGTATTTCATGCAACTGTTACTTGGAATTTTGATGGAAATAGTGGTCATTTCTTGGGGGCTGAGGAGTTATAGAACCAACAGAAAGATAGATAAACACCAAAAAAAAAAATAGACAGTAGACAGTTCAGCTGCTGAGTAAAAGGCAAGAAGGAGAGTCACCCAGGAACTAGAGAAATAAGTGAATAAAAATTACATTAAACAGTTCAATCAGAAGTGGAATTTGGAAGCAAGCATGGGTTAGCTCTTTGAGATCTGCCTAGAACAACTCACTTCCTATGCTTGAAAAGAAAGCAGGGGTGGGAATTTGTAAAGCGGTTCTTCCTCGTCCTGCTCCATATATTCTCTACCAAAGTAGTTCTCAAATTGGGGATTCTGTTAAAAATGCAGGTGCTGCTTCAGACATCCTGGGTGGGGCCCAAGACTCTGCCTTTCTAACACACTCCAACATCACGCTCACACGCTGGCCCAGCTATGGATCACACTTTGAGTAGAAAGGCTCTACACAACTGCCAGTGCAACCTCTCAGAAACCTAAATCAGATCATGTCAGTGCTTAAGACCCTGCAATGACTTTCCACAGCAATTAGAGTAAAACCCAAACTTTCTACTGTGCCCCGTGAGACCCATTGTGATCCGGCCCCAGCCCACACCACTGGCCACATTCCCGCCCACGCTCCTCCAGACTTGTCCACGCTCCTCCAGCCACACTGGGCTTTATTTCTGGCTGTAAATATGCCATCCTTCTCTCAGCACCTTGTTTCATTTTTATAAATGTCACTTCTCAACATCTGGAGTTCCAATTTATTCTAAACCTGTAGAATATAAGCTCCTGGAACTTAGTCTATAGTATGTACCACTGTATTCTCAACACCTAGCACAGTTTCTGCTACAAAGTAGGTGCTCAGTACAAATGAATGTCAAAAGCTAAAGGCTGGCCCACAAAAATAGCAAAAGTAATTGATCTTAGGGCACAAAAATTTGGTAGACAAGAGGAGCTTGAAGACTGAGTGATAATGCCCTTATCTGTAACACACACACACACACACACACACAGCCTAGTGTCCTAGAAGAATTGACTCCAATTTAAGTCAATCCCTACAGCAAATAGCACCAGAACCAAACTCCCAGTCTCACAGCAGATGATTCATCCCCAGCGATGTCTGACACAACAAAAGGCCCTGACAACAAATGCAGTTGGGCACTGCCTTGGTGTTTGTTGTAAGAGCCAGCCTTTAGGCTCCAGGGAAATGCTTTTTGTGACACTGATGATTTCTGTGGCAAAGAAGACTGAGCACAGGATCACCCCATCTGAGATGAACCTCTGAATGTGGCACTATTTCCCAAAAAGGGCCTCCTGAAGAGAGTGCACCCGTCCCTTTCTTCCTGCCTCCTTACTTGTAATGCTATAAAATCCAAACAAACATGCACAGTCCAGAAAGGTTAGCCAGCTCATGCCATGGAAAATGGCCATCATGAGTTTTCTTTCAACTCACCCCTGATTCCCTCCCCAAGAGTGGAAATAAAACATTTTGAAGGTCTGAGAATATTCAAAACAAGCCATCATTTAGGAGTAACAGCTGCTCATGCTATGCACATAAATAAAAATCTATACTAAGCTTAAACACATTTATAAGGTCTTTGTAAAGACTTTGCTTTTTCTCTATAAATGTCTGAAAAGATTAATTAAGAGCAAGATGACTCATCCATCTAGATTGATTAAACGTATATTTAAGGGTCAGACGGGAAACAATGCCTAGATGCATTAGCATACAATTTGCCCACAGTCATTAGTCTATTTATTTTACTTGCTGACAATATTTCTGGAATTAAGTCATTGTTAATCTAAGTCTGGAAGGAGAGACGGGACCACCCGACTCCCCATCCAAGAAGGCATCTTCTCCCACTGCCCAAAACTAGCATCCTTCCCCCAAATTTTCAGGCTCCCTTAAGCTAGGGAAGGGATCGATATATCACAGCAGATAGGGAGTGCTATATAGGGAATGTGCTGCATCCCGGGCTCAGCCCACTACTTCCCCCACTAGCCCTCTGAACAAGGTCTCTTGCCCTCTCGAAATTTATTTGTCCTTTTTTTACATCGTCCCTTTACATCAGGGCACATTTTCTAAAAACCATTTGGGAAATAATGTGCCCTTTCCACAAACAAAGCATTGGCTATATGCTGATGTCTAGACCTAAAGAGTAATGGCTAACCACGTGCAGCATACTATGTTATATGCTATGTGCCCTTTATCTCAATTAATATTCACAACGTGTCTACAAGGAGTTTGGGATGTAAGTATTCATTCCCCAGCTCACAGGTAAGGGAAACGGATTCAGAGAAATGGAAAATGCTGGCTATCTTCCCCAAGCTAGAAGCAATGGAAGCAGGTCTCACACCCAGAGCCTATGCTCTTAGCTCTTGTTCCATGTTGTCTCACAAATGTCCCATTGAGTCTAGGTCAGTTCTGCTTCTCTGAGGTCGGCCCCCCGGGCTGCAGTGTGAGCAGCTGAGGACCAAGAATAAACTTTCTTCCCGAGACCCCTCACCGTCTATGTCCCTGGTAGCAAGTCACGCCCGTCATTTGCCCTAGATGTATTTGTTGATTGTTAGAACACAAGTTATGCGGGTAATTTGGCGGGTCTTTGGTTATGATGGCCAATTCTCAAACTTTATCTAAGCCATGTTTATTAATATAACTTTTAGGAGGTTTTTAAACAGCCGATCATACTTCCAGTCTGAGCACACAGTTCTAAAACGAGCCTACCAACACAGCGCTAAAGAAAACAAGGCGCTTTGAGTAGAAAGTAAAAAGAACAAGGATCCACTCTGCCGTACCAAGGTAGGGCAAGACTGGATTTGGTGGAAGGGTTGGGTTCGGATTTCCACACCACCACTGTTCTTGGGCAGGTTAGTTTCCTTTTGTGAGCCTCAGCTCCTTTATCTGGGGGGAAAAAAAAAGGGTGATGAACTTATAATTATGGTAGTTGGGAATATTAAATGAAATGATGAAGGCAAGGTGAAAAGTAAAATGACTGTCACATAATGTGCAATCAAAGAGAACTATAATTATTATTGGTCTCTGCCTTAGGTTCTATATAACATAAATAATAATGATGATCACGGCTAGCCATCTACGGAAGGTTAACTATGTGCCAGGTTAACTGTGTGCACATGGTTAGCCATTATACGCCTCAACTCAGTTAATGCTCACAGCAGCTCTACAAGAAAGTGTTGTTATTCCCATTTTACAAATGGATATACTTGAGGTCCAGAGAAGTTAACTTATTTGTCCAAGGTCACATTGCTAGTCATTCTCAGAGCCCCCTTTGGAAGCAGGCACTTTAGCTTCAGGACATACTCTCTTAACCATAATGCTACATGGGAAACAGCCACAAATCCAGCTGGCAAACTACTACTGAAATAGAAGAGGCAGGATGCCTTAAGATAGGCCTGGAACATTCTTTCCCCAGAAGACACCAAATGCCCCCTTCTGTCATTTAAAATCATCCACTGCATTGAATTCTCTGTGAAGATAATGTTCAGGCACTTAATTATAATTATGATGTTTCCCTTTAGCTTTCTCTTCTCTGGATTTAATAATACCAGCTTTTTAAATTTTTCCTTATAAAAATCAATTAACAATTTTTATTGCTTTCCCACTTCTCTATATTATTCATTTCTTAACTCTTATTGTTAAATCTTATAAGGAAATAAAATAAGTTTGAAGTTCATATTCTAATCTCTGTTCTCTGAGGGCTTAAAGACAAAAAATAAAACCAAAAAACGAAAACCTCATCTGTTAAATCTACAGTGACGAGTAAGATAAGGATTCAGTTAATGGCCGTTGGTCTCCATTAGTCTACCTACTTTTCAATTTAATTTAATTTAATTTAGTTTAATTTATTTTTAAATTTCAGAATATTATGGGGGTACAAACACTCTGGTTACATATATTGCCTATGCACTGCTCAAGTCAGAGCTACAATCATGAACATCCCCTAGACAGTGCACCCCAAACCCATTAGGTGTGAGTTTTCCCATCCCCTCCTGTCCCCTCCCACCTGCCCGACCCCCAGTGAATATTATTTTCATGTGTGACATAAGTATTGATCAGTTAGTACCACTTTGATGGTGAGTACCAGTGGTGCTTGTTTTTCCATTCTTGTGATACTTCGCTTCTAAGAATGGGTTCTAGCTCTATCCAGGATAATACCAGATGTGTTAATTCATTGTTGTTTTTTATGGCTGAGTAGTACTCCATGGTATACATATACCACATTTTACTAATCCACTCATGTATTGATGGGCACTTGGGTTGTATCTACATCTTTGCAATTGTGAATTGTGCTGCTGTAAACATCCGAGTACAGATGTCTTTATTATAGAATGTCTTTTTTTCCTTTGGGTAACCACAATGAGATATCACTTAGCTCCAGTGAGGTTGGCTTATATCAAAAAGTCCCAAAACAACAAATGTTGGCATGGATGAGGAGAGATAGGAACACTCATACACTGCTGGTGGGATTGCAAATTAATTTTATTTTATTTTATTTTTGCTACTTAAGGCTTATATTTTGAAACATGCACTACTTTCTACAAAGTTCTAAAAGACAGAGATGAACTGTCTTTCACATCTTCAAAGATGTGAAGCCCATAGTTTAGTAAAAGCATATACATTAAGACATTAGAAATTATTCTATATTTTGTCAGAATAGTCCTATTTCAAATATTCTGACCTGTTTTTCCATGAGTAGACTCAAAAACATCATATTTATTTCTTAATCTGGGGCTCAAAAAACATGGTCAACCTACATGCGACATATAATCTCTAGGTAATGATATTAGTATCAGCAGGAAACATTGATTGCAGCCTCCTCCTAGGGCTGGTGCTATGGTAGCCATACCATAGGCATTATCTCTTTTAATCATTAAAACATCTTTATGAGATGGATGCTACTTTTATCCCCATTTTACAGAGGAAGAAATTAAGGCTGAGAAAAACGTACACAGACTCACCCAGCCAGTAGGTGGCAGGACAGGGAATCCAACAAGCCTGTCTGACCAGTATGCTCTAAGCTCTAGGCACTCTGCTAAGGCTCTGGAAATACTGATTTGGGGGTTCTGTTTGTCTATTTTTTCGTAAATGACCTGATCCAGCATCATGCAATCAGTACCTTCATAATAATTATTTGATTTTTAACATGAGGTAGCAGAAACTTTCATACTTCCTTGGCAAGACTATAAAAATAGCTCAGCTACTTTGGAGATCACTTTGGCAATATCTAGGCATATTGAAGGTGTGCATATCCTAGGGCCCAGCCACGATTCCTTGGGCAGTATGGCAGATACAACCGGTCAACTGACCCCACTCCCTTCCTCAGCCTCCTGCCTTCTAGAGATTTTCCTGTAATTGGCTGAGGGGTGAACCGCATGGCACTGTTCCAGCCAATGGGTGCAAATGAAAATCACTCAGCCTCACCAAGCGGAGCTTCTGAGAAAACTTCTTTGCAGGGACAATATGACTAGACTGTTTTATTGGTCTTTTGTGATGTTCCCTTCTTCCTGACTAGAATGTGGACATGATGCCTAGAGGTGTTGTAACTGTTTTGTGACCATGAAAAAAGAAACCTGAGGATAAAAATACACCTGCTAAAGATGGCAGAGCAGAGACATGGGATAAATCTAGATCCCTTTGGCATCACTCAAATTCTGTGTCAGTCCTGGAATGCCTACCTCCAGGCTTGTTATTGTATTAGGAAGAATACGTGCCATTAATCTATGGATAGTTGGGTTTCTCTTCACAGTTCTCTAGAGAAAGTCCCACACATGTGCACAAGGGGACATAAGCAAACGTTTATAATGGGAAAACTTACAAACAAACTTAATGCTTGTTTGCGAGCATCAGTAGGGAAATGGATAAATAAATTGTGGCATGTTCATGCAATGAAACACCATGTAACACTTAAGAAGGAGTGAAATATATCTACACACATCCACATAGATAATTCTTGAAACTATAATGAAGTCAAAAAGAAAAATGGCTGAATGCATATGTTCACCATCATACCACTTAAATATATTTTGAAAACACATAGAACAATTCTATAGATTTTATGGATATAGGCATATAGACTGGAAGTATCAAAACAATGATATGAAGGAAACACACCAGGGAGGAAAGAAGGGAATAAAATCTGGAAGTAGTATAGAAGGCACTTCAACGGAACCTGTAGTGTTTTATTTCATAAACATAGTCTTAATCAAGTATGGCAAAAATCTTAACATTTTTTAAATCTGGGTGGTATTTGCGAAATAATTCTGTGTATTTTTCTATATATTTCAAATGCATTACACTTTTAAAAAATCAAATGAAAAAAGAAACAGACTGTTTCAAAAACTAGTTGGCTATTTATATAAGCATATTCCGCCATAAGGTGACATGTGAAGCAGTGTGCTTTGTCATCGTCATTACCATAGACCAAAAACGTTGCATCGAGAGGAGCGAACTTCCCACAGACTGTGGAGAAAAAGGAGACCAAGGGGATGGATAGGCGGTGAGGGTGAGGGCTTGTTGCAGACTGAACTGCAGTTTCCTCAAATTTGTATGTTGAAGCCCTAACCTCCAATGTGACTATATTTGGAGACAGGGCCTTTAAGGAGGTAATTAAAGTTAAATAAGGCCATAGGGTGGAGCCCTAATCCAATAGGACTGGTTTCCTTATAAGAGGAAAAAAAGACACCAGGAGCACACGCACACAGAAAAAAGACCATGTGAAGACACAGGAAGAAGTCAGCCACGTGCAAGCCAAGCACAGAGGCCTCAGAAGAAACCAACCCTGCCAACACCTTGATCTTGGACTTCCAGCCTCCAGAACTGTGAGAAAACATATTTCTGTTGTATAAGCCATCCACCCTCTGGTATTCTGTTATGGCAGCCCTAGTAGACTAACATAGGAGATATATCTAAAACTGCAATTCTCAATAGGGATGATACTGCCCAATGAGGAAGGGGCATTAAAAAACTGGGGGGGGTATTTTTTGGTGGAGCAAAAGAGCCATTTAGTAGGCAGAGGCCAGGGAGGCAAAACATTTTTCAGTGCCTGTTTAGTCCTCACAACAAGAAATAGTTCTGTATCACAACTGCCTTTAAAATATCATACAGGACTTATGTAGAGGAAAAACCTGTTTATAATTATCTAAAGTTACATAAAAATGGAAAATATATATCTTTTTGGTCAGGTGATATATGCTGAATTTTCCAGGAAATTAAGTACTGTGTAGATTAAGGGAGATTTTACTCTCTTTTCTTCAGAAATTCGCCAAAAGGTACTTACCACCATTTTGGATAATCTTACACTGACAGTAATGCTCCTAATGATGGTTGAACTGTCTATATAACATACTCTTATCAGTCTCCACCTGTAGTTATTGTATATACCAGGAGTCAGCAAACTACGGTGAGCTGGCCAAATCCAGTCTGCTGCCTGTTTTATAAAGTTTTATTGGAGCACAATCATGACCATTCATTTACATGTTGTCTATGGCCATTTTGGTACTACAACAGTAGAGTTGAGTATGGCTCACAAAGCCTAAAATATTTACCATCTGATCCTTTACAGAAATGTGTTCCAACCCCCTGGTATAAACAATGATTCTCTGTACTTATCCAATTACTCCTATATCTAATCCAATTGAATCCTAGAATATTTATCTATTGAAATACAAATAATTTTACTACAAGTTACTTCCCCTTTAAGTTCTCCTTTTTGTTATAGCTAGTACATTTTTTTGTTTTTTGTTTGTTTGTCTTGGTTTTTTTTTTACAATTGTGTAGATAACTATGTATCTGTGAAATTCCTTTCAGGATAGTAAAGGGGGACTGTTTCTAAATGTTCTCAAAGATTTAAGAACAACTATTCTACACCTAACAGAACAAAGACCATAAAGAACAAAGAAAGAGTTATATGAGCAAGAAAGAAAATTGAAAACAGATGCCATGCTGAAGGTGAACTGACTGTAAACTCCATGAGGGAAGCTACCAGGTTTATTTGTACATCACTTAACTCAGAGCCTGGTGCACAGGAGGTGCTCAATAAACAGTTGCTGAGTGCTGCAATGAATGGAGGGATGGCTGAGACAGAAGAGGGAATGAAGGAAAAGGACTGGAGCAGTGAGCTTCCTAGCACAAGAGGTCATCAAGCAGATGTTCAATGATCATTTGCTGGGCAGATTGTAGAGGGGATTCCTTCATACAAGGGGTAACTTAGTAGACTAGAGAATTCTCTAAGTCCTCAAAACTCCATTTGTAAGGTGGAGATCTAACACATCAAAGATGCAAAGTTCATTACCTGGAGGAGCAAAGACCTTGTTCCAATTTTGGACTGAACAGGATCTAAAGCTGTCAGGATCTGCCCATCCTCCTGAACTCATCCCTCAACCAGTTACATGAGGGAGTAGAGTGTGGTAGTTAAGTATAGAGAACTCTAGAATCAAGCAGACCTGAGTTGGAGGGTACACTATTGGCAAAGATGGACATAAAAACTTCTTCCATTTTTGAATGCACATCCCTTTGCCATATGACGTTGCAGAGCTTTCCAATAAGAGGTGAAGTCTGTTGTCCTAGTCTTGGATCTGGGCTGGCCTGGTGACTGGCTTTGACCAATAGAGTGCAGAAGTGAGTATGACTTCCAATTCTAGGCCTCAAGATGCTTTGAGTTTCTGCCTTGACTCTCTCTGAATGTATAGCCCTGTGTGATGAAGTTTGGTCTAGCTCAGGGATTGGTGGAATATGGCCCATGGGCCAAATCCAACCTGCCACCTGTTTTTATAAATAAAGTTTTATTAGAACACAGTCATGCCCGTTTGTTTATGTATTATCTATGACTGTTTTCATACTTCAACAGAAGAGTTATGTAGTTGTATCAGAGATTGAACGCCCTGCAAAGCCAAAAATACTATCTGACCCTATATAGAAGAGTTTGCTGATACCTGGTCTAGCTGCTAGAGGATGAGACCACACAAAACAGAGAGAAGCTGTCCTAGCTGAGGTCACCCTAGAATAAGCAGGTCCCAGTTAAGCTACCAGAGGAGGACAGCCACAAAAGTAACCCCAGGTAAGACCAGCAGAAGAGCAGTCCAGCTAAACTCAGCCCAAACTGAACACCCATAGATTCATGAACAAATATAATGCTGGGTTTTTTTGGGGGGGTTTCTTGAGACAGAGTCTTGCTCTGTCACCCCTGGTAGAGTACAATGGCGTCATCATAGCTCACTGCAACCTCAAACTCCTGGGCTCAAGTGATCCTCCTGCCTCAGCCTCCTGAGTAGCTGGGACTATAGGCACGTGCCACCATGCCCGGCTAAATTTTCCATTTTTAGCAGAAATGGGATCTCGCTCTTGCTCAGGCTGGTATCGAACTCCTGAGCTCAAGCAATCCTCCCACCTCGGCCTCCCAGAGTGCTAGGATTACAGGCGTGAGCCATCATGCCTGGCCGTGGTTGTTGTTTTAAACCACTAAGTTTTGGGTTGGGTTGTTCTATGGCAAGAGATAACCAAGTGTGTCATAGCCCTGGCTCTGCCATTAAATATATGTAGCAGGCCAGGCGTGGTAGCTCACGCCTATAATCCCAACACTTTGAGAAGCCAAGATGGGAGGATCACTTGAGGCCAGTTTGATCAAGACCAGCCTGGACAACATAGTGAGAAGCTCTGTCTACAAAAGACAAAAGAATTAGCTGGGTGTGGTGGTGTGCCTATAGTCCTAGCAACTCGGGATCGCTCGAGCCCAGGAGTTTGATGCTGCAGTGAGCTATGATCAAGCCACCCTACTCCAGCCTGGGGCAACAGAGTGAGACCCCATCTGTAAAAACAAAAACAAACGAAAAAAATGTACGTAGCATGGGGGCTTTCTCCAAGCCCTAAAAGGGGCTCTGTCTAAGCTGAGGCATGAATACACCATTTCTACCCCACTCACCCTTAACAAATAACCAGCAGAAGTTGGTATAAAAATATACCCCAGACTCCTCACCCTTTGGAAGGAGTAACTTTGGGTTATATGTTCTATGCTGTTTTCCATAGTTTCCCTATGGAAGACACTCTGTTCTCCCACTGACTTGCTATCACATCCTTTATTAGCAACCTTCCCTTCCATGTCTAACTTTCCAATGGCCCTGCTGGTATTTCCTGAACATCCCAAATAAGCTATTTTCAGTTGAATCCTTGTCATGGGATCTGCTTCAAGGCAGGACATAAACCAAGATAGTGTGTAACCTTAGACAAGTTTCTTTATCTCTCTAAACCTCAGCTTCCTGATCTATAAAATGGGAATAATGGGAGCACTTACATCACAGGAAGTGGTCGTGAAGACTTACTTGAGATAGTGCCAGTAAAGCACCCAGCACTGCTCCTGGTGGTGATGATGTACGGGTTGAGTATCCCTAATCTGAAAATCAAAAACTCAAAATGCTCCAAAATCCAAAAGGTTCTGAGCACTGACATGAGGCCACAAGTGGAAAATTCCACACCTGACCTCATGTGATGGGTCACAGTCAAAATGCAGTCATAACTTTGCTTCATGCACAAAATTATTAAAAATATTATATAAAATAACCTTCAGGCTATGTGTATAAGATGTATATAGAACATAAATGAATTTTGTGTTTAGACTTGTGTACCAGCCCTAAGATATCTCATTTATGTATATGCAAATATTCCAAAATCCAGAAAAAGCCTGAAATCTGAAATGCTTCTCGTCCCAAACATTTCAAATAAGGGATGCTCAACCTGTACCTTAGCTAGACAGCATCCTCTCTGCATGGGCTCTGGTGCTTGGCCAACCCCCGCTAAAGATCCAGGGTATTATTTAAGGAGTATCAAATATAGTGATGTGCCACAGAATGATGTTTTGGCCCATGATAGACTGCATAAAAAATGGTGGTCTCATAAGATTATAATACCATATTTATACTGTTCTTTTTCTATGTTTAGATATGTTTCAACACACATTTACTTACCATTTTGTTAGGATTGCCTATAGTATTCGATATAGTAACACACTGTACAGGTTTGTAGCCTAGGAGCAACAGGCTGTACCATATAGCCTAGGTGTGCAGTAGACTACCATTTAGATTTGTGTAAATACACTCTGTGATGTTCACACAATGATGAAATTACCTAATGACACATTTCTTAGAATATACCCTTGCTGTTAAGAGACGCGTGACTGTACCATTGCAGAGAGGCAGAGGACTCCATGAATTCAGCCACCGTGTGTGTGGGCTTACTCTGGCTCAGTCACGTCCCAGTTGAGAAGTCTGAGCCCTGTGCCACAGATCCATGTCTGGAGGACGCTGTGGCTCCTGACTTCTGATTTGGCACGCTGGGCTGGAGCCTGCTGCGTGCCTGACCCCAGAAACCTGTCCCTGACAGGAAGGAAGAATATAGTCAAGGAAGTGTGGCAGACCTGACTCCAGACAATTAGAAAAACATCACGGCGCCTCGTAGTGGAAGGTGAGCGTGACTTCAGCTGTGGCCTTAAAAAAAGGGGGGAAGGACCCAGAGGGGAGGGGGAGCAGGGGGTGTTTTCCTTTTCCTTTTTAGTAATGAAGTCTATCTACCCAAAACCCCGTGCTCCTTCGAGCAGCCTATAAATACACACCCAAACCTGGAGAAAAAATTAAGAGCACACTTCCGCCTCACGGAGCACATTCCATTTGCTCTAGTTCCCTCTGCTCTGGTTTAAAGGTTGGCTCCTTAATTCCCCTTCCTCATGACCTGCCCCAAGACATTTGGGGTGTCCAGAGCTTGCTCAGTGTGCTCAGCTGGTCCACCCACTCGTATGAAAGGGCTCCGGGACACCAGAGGTGAGACAGCGGGAGGTAAGGAGAACAGAGTTCTGGATCACAGCCAAGCCAGAAATAATGGCAAAGCCCTAATTACCCTGTAGGACTTTGGATGGGAGTGACTATTTTAGAACCAGAAAACATCTTGGAGTCACATTCGGGAAAGCCCCTTTTGACTACTGTTGTCTTCTTGTCATGCAATAGGATGTCAGTGTCGGGGACATTTCCTACCAGAAAACCATCAAGGGATCTGTGTAGCACTTGGAGAAGCTTAAAAGGGTGCCTTGGTTTATAAGCCTCAGCCCTGGCTGGAAGTGCTATCATTTTTTCTTTCGGAAGAAAATATTTTCATCCTAGTGTTTACTGAGTCAACACAATTAGGCTGGTTTGTGGCCAAGGGCTCTCTGATCACAGATCATGAAGTACTCGCAATGTATCTTTGCACAGCCACACATCTGATTCCAGGCCTTATGATTATTAGATGCTCAGGGAATATCTGTGGTGGAAAATAGAAAGTGCTTGGGTTACGGAGCCAGGGATGTCCTTGTAAACTTTAGGTTATCCAGCCTCTCAGAGACTCGCGGAATCTCCATTCTCTTATCTATTACTTACCACTGTGAACTCCTTTTCTCCCCGTTAGAACTTTTAGAAATGTAAAAGGAGAAAAAGAGCAAAACAATAAAATTCCCAGCACATAGTATGTGCTCAAGGAATGTGAGTTCCTATCATTAGAGCATCCCTTGTGGTCCTTCAACTTGTAAGAAAAGGAATATAGGGGGACAAAGTGAGAACTATTGGTTTAACATAGGCTCTGAAGTTACACTACCTGGGTTCAAATACTAGCTTTGCTATAGCCTAGGGGTATGACCATGGGCAATTTACTTCATTGTTCCCTGCCTCAATTTCCCCAACTATGAAACAGTACAGGGACCCATCTCATAAGACTGCTATAGGATTACATGAGACAGTTCACACAAATGCAGCATAAAGTCTCCGTGTAGTATGTAGTAGCCAACAGTAGAGAATAGTTGCTCCTGTTAGTATCATAATAATTATTTTTAAACTATTATTATTGAAGACCAGTCTTTTCTCATGCCTAGGAACTTGGGCTTTCAATCATGAAGCAGATACTGGGCGGTCATTCAGAAGGACACAAGGCACCTGGTAGCAATCGGGTGGCCGTAGGAGGGCACGGTGTTCCAGACCAGTGTATCTGTACGCACATGGTGTCATAACAACCCTAATGGGTCCCAAACAGCTGTGTAAAGCTTGACAAGAGAAATGTGTTACAAATTTTACTTAAGGCTTCTATTAAAAAGAATAAATTGGGCCAGAAACAAAGTTATCCAGACCAACCATACTTGCATTTCTTTGCATCATGAATCACTGTTTTTTGAGGAGACAATGAGGGGGCCTGCAGCTAGCCACACCTGAAATTGCCCAAGACCTTGTGTTAATGATAATGATAAATAATAATGATGATATGATAGTAGATAATGTTCCCTGCTTACTCATGCCATATGCTTGACCTGCATTGAAGCACCTGCTTTTTATTCAATACTCATCAGCTTTCCTTGTATTATCTCACTTGATACAAGGAGGGTGGGTATTCGTATTGTCCTTGTTTTACAGATAAGATGCTTAAAGCTCAATGAGGTTAAGTAGCATGCTCATGGCCACGCCCGGGTATGTGACATCTGGGGATTTGAACCCAACCCTGTGAGAAACGGGAGTCTCAAATTTTAACTATGCTGAAGCCCATATTTTGGGTATGCCCTGACTAGCAGGACATGGAGTGAGGAGACAGATTTGTGAAGAGCAGACTTCATTCACGGTTTCCTTCCTGTTCCAGGAAACTTCTAAAGAACCTGAGGAGTGCTGAGAAGTCAGTAGATTAATAATAAGTCAATTCCTTCATCCATCACAACTAAGAAGCAGTTTGATGAGCAGAAGGGTACAGTGATGAACCCGGTGATGAAATAGCAATTAAAAGCCCTCGTAATTTGCATAGGGATTTTCACTGTGCAAAGAGCTTTATCCATGTCCTCTCATTGGTCCCTTCAAACCATTCTGTAGAGGCAGAATGAACAGAAACAGCACCGGAGACACAAAAAGGGCTGACAAGGAAGACAAGGATTTAGAAACCCTAACACGCAGAAGTTACCTATGAATGAATATCCAATCCGGGGCTTTACAAATGTGATAAATACACACTGCCTTACTGAATAGCATAGTTACACTTACTGTATTCTATTTTTTAAGTAAAAGTGATTTTCAGGGACCCCAATCATCCATTAATTATATGTGTGTAACACACTTCAGAAAGTTACCCAAGGGAAGCACTTCATCTCAAAGAAGTCACTGGGTTTCTCACACACTGGTGAGCAGGTTTCTCTGCCACTCCTTTGGCGTGTGCTGAGGACATCCAAAAGAACATTAGTAATAACCTCTAAGAAAACTCAAATGAGAAACCTGCTGGGCCTGAGGAATTATGATGTATAATACATTCCAAAGTCATCTAGCAGCCATGTTTTTTAAATATCCACTTTTACAAATGACACTGCTACCCAAACAGGAATTTGTTCAGCACCAATTACTCTGTCCGCTAGCATAGATAGTTTTGGAGTTTGCAGGATCAATAGAAGGAGGATGGAAACTGCAGGCAGGAACAGGGAGCGAGGAAGATCTCATGTGTTGGGCCAGTCCTTTTCCAAGCACTGACCAAGAGGGCATGAGCCATCCCAGCAAAGGAACTGAGCTATGCAAAGCCTGCTGCATCTGGGCGTTAGCCACGGCTGGGTGTGCACAGTGGGGGGACAAGAGACAGCAAAGGGCCCTTTTGGCCGTGCTAAGGAAAGCCTGGGTTTTGTCCTCTAAGCACTGGAGAGTCAATGAAGAGATCTGAGAATAAAAACAGCAGGATCAAGATTGGCTTTCAAAAGTTTGCTCTGGCAGTGGTGTGGCCGTCAAAGAGAGAGAAGGCTGTCTTCCTGCAGTGTTTGAAGACCACAGTCCTGGCACTTCTGGCAGCCACAAAGAGCTTTTTGGAACTGGGAACTTCTTCCACCGAATACAGATCAGAAATAACTATGCCCGGCATTTGTATAGCCCCTTTTACTTCCAAAACTCTCTCTTTCAGTTCATCAAACAACAATCTGGGGAGGTGGGCCAAGTGAAATTATCCCCCTTTCACAGATGGGGAAGCATCTCTAAGTAGCTACAGAACCGCAGAACAATTTCCAGTTAGAGTAATTGCACGGTACCTCTGCCCCATTTAAGATTGGAATTTGATTTGTGTGGCTAGAAAATGAAGCATGTTTAAAACTCTGGGGGGGAAAAACCCTCAATGTCTGTAAGTAGAAATCAATGCTAAATAATAATCTAAAATACATTGGTTTCAAAATGCAAAGAACAAGTAACTAGCACAACAAAACACACAGCATACCTGAAAACCAGAAGGCTGCTAGCTAGGGATTTGCTTTGCCAATTTAAAAACATTTGGTAGAAAGTATTATCATTTGATGCATCTAATATGCATAGCTTTTTAAAATATGTTTGGATGTAGAACTTACACTTGCCTAATTGTGCACATTACAACTCTTATCAAACTGTGCTTAGAGTTACTTAAAAAACATTCCAAAGTGACACCATAATACACATTCTCCGAATTACAAGTGAAAGCCAGTGGTGTAATTCAGTTTGAGTCTGAAGGCCTGAGCATCAGGGGAGCTAATGGTGTAGAACCCATTCTGAGACCACAGGTGTGAGAACCAGGAGTGCCAATGTTCAAGGGGAAGATGGATGTCACAGCTCAAGCAGAGACCAAATTTTCCCTTCCCCCACCTTTTTGTGTTATTTGGGCCCTCAATGGATGGAATGATGCCCACTCGTATTGGCTGGGGGGATCTTCTTTACTCAGTCTACCAATTCAAATGCTAATCTCTCACCAGAAACACCCTTGCAGACACATCCAGAAATTATGTTTTATCGGCTATCTGGGAATCCCTTAGCCCAGTCAGGTTGACACATAAAATTAATCATCATAACAAGAGAACGTCCTTCTTTCTCAGCCCACCACCTCTTTTTGCACTTCCTCCAAAGTATACTTATGTATTCATGAAGTTAGAGAGAGAGAGATGATCAAACATCTTCAACATACAATATAATTAACATATTGAACTTTGGGTTTCAGCAGCATGAGTTAAAAAGCAGTTGGGCCAGCTTTATAACACGGCTATATGTAGTCAAGAGAAATTCCAAGTGGAAAAAAACCAGAAAGGCTGTTAATGGTCTTGAGCAGCACCCAGAGCAGGAGAGCAGTGTGTTTCAATTAGACTCAGTCACTTATTTTCTTCAGGCCTCACTTACTACTTTGTAAATAGCCCACAAGGCCCTGAGCAATCTGGCTCCCAGCTGTGTCTCCAACCATCTCTCTCCCCATTCTTCCCTCACTCACTCATGCTCTGCCACAGGGAGGCCTAGACGTGTCCTGGATGTGCCAAGCACATTCCCACCTCAGGGCCTTTGCACTTGCTGTCTTTACTGCCTAGAAACAGCTGTTCCCTCAGATATTTGCAGGCTCACTCCCTCACTTCTTTCAAGGCTCCACTCAAATGGCCCTTCTGTAAAAAGCCTCCTCTTGGTCCCTAAGCAGCTCGTGAAACCCCTTTACTCTCTGTCAGCCCTTTCCTGCCTGTTTTTCTTCACAGCATTTATCTCTGCCTGACATTATTTGTTTTCCTGTCTATTGTCCCCTCCCACCCTGCCCCCTAGAATATAAAATCCATGAGTGCCAGGACTTTGCTCTCTTCCCAATTCCCAGATCTTCAAGGAGTGCCAGCAAAGAAGTGGAAGCTCAACAAATATTTGCTGAAGGGAAGACAGGAGGGAGGAAGGGAAGGAAATCTTGATGCTTCATTTTTTTTCATCTAAATTTATAAATCGGCACCATAGTTCTAAGTTATTTCCATTGACTGGTGTACACTGGGCAATTAATTGATTAAAATGAGTAATAATAACATCTCCTTTTACAGTTTTAAAATTTTTATTTGTGGTAAACTACACATAACATAAAATTTACCATCTTAACCACTTTTAAGTGTAGTAGTGTTAAGTATATTCAGGTTGTTGTGCGACCATCATTACCATCCATCTCCAGAGCTTTTCCATCTTGCAAAACTGGAACTTTGTACCCATTAAACAATAACTCCCCTTTTCCCCCCCTCCAGCCTCTGGCAACCACCATTCTATTTTCTGTCTCTGTGGATTGGACTACTCTAGGTACCTCAGATAAGCAGAATAATACAGTATTTGTCTTTTTGTGACTGGCTTATTTCACTTAGCATAATGTCCTCAAGGTTGATCCACGTTGCAGCATATGACAGAATTTTCTTCCTTTTTAATGCTGAATAATATTCCACTATATGTGTATACCATTTTTGTTTATCCATTCATCCATCGATGGACATTTGGGTTGCTAATTGTCACCTCTTATATTTATAATGCTTTTTCTGGATTACAGAGCATTACCAAAAGGATCTCACTTGGGTCATAGTCAGTCACCAAAGGAATTCCACAGAGCCTTTTCCTTTGTTGAGGTCTCTAGTATTTTAAAAATGAAGAAATGCCCAATATGGACACACCCTGCAGCCAGGGCAGAGGTCAAGGGCTTTAACTCTCTTATGACCACTATCAGTCTGCCCAAAGATCCTCCAAATAAATGACAATATAAGTAAAAACAGTGAACTTCTATGTAAATACGGCCTCAGGAGGAGTCCCAGGCTAAACTTTCATTGTATTGTTTCTAAATCAGTTGAAAACATTCTAGAGCTGACACAGCCCAAAAAATTATGCTACATTCTTAAATATTTACATTAACCAGATGAGTGATTTTAATAGAACAAAGTACAACACAATATACTGTGCTAAAGCAAAAGAACTACAGAATTTACAAAAAAAAAAAATATATATATATATATATAAATTTGTAATGTACCGTGAGTAGTGTGGTCTAGCAATGGAACAAAAATCTAAAATAATATAATTAATTTCTTTCTGTCTTGTCAGTTTATCTAAGGAACATTAAATGAAACTTCATTTGGTGACTATGTCAAACATCTACACTTGAGGCTCTTTATGAACATGATACTTGGTCAAATAACTCTTGTGACAACACTGTGCTAGGCCAAGAGATTTATCCCTAATTTACAGATGGGGAAACTGAGCCTTAGGGAGGTTATCATTTGTCCAAGGTCAACACTGGCAGAACGAAAACTGATACTCACACCCAGGTCTTCTAACAGCAAGTTCTGAGTCTTTCTACTACACCATGCTGCAAAATGACATTCCTAAATGTAACAGGCTCATTTTTCCATCTCCTTTTATTATCTGCTTTGCTATTCAAAGTTATTCTATAGGGCAGGCAAGGTGGCTCTGGCCTGTAATCCCAGCACTTTGGGAGGCTCAGGTGGGAGGATCGCTTGAGGCCAGGAGTTCAAGATCAGCCTGAACAACATAGTGAGACCCCATCTCTATGAAAATATTTTAAAAAATGGTCAGACATGGTGGTGCATGCCTGTAGTCACAGCTAGTGGGGAGGGTAAGGCAGGAGGATCACTTGAGCCAGGAGTTTGAGGCTGCAGTGCGCTATGATCGTGCCACTGTATTCTGGCCTGGGCAACAGAGCAAGACCCTGTCTCAAAAAAACAAAAAACAAACAAACAATAAAACAAAGTCATTCTATACTGAAATTTCTTCCTTCAAGGCTCCTAAGACTCATATGAGGCTGGGCGCAGTGGCTCATGCCTGTTGTCCCAGCTACTCGGGAGGCTGAGGCAGGAGGATCGCTCTAGCCCAGGAGTTTGAGGTTGCAGTGAGCTATGATGACACCACTGCACTCTAGCTGGGGAGACAGAGCAAGACTCTGTCTCTAAACAAAACAAAACAAAACAAAACACCCAACTCATATAAAAGGGTGTCTTGGTGTTGCATTTTTTTTGTTTTGTTGTTTTAGCCCAAGCCTTGAATTTTTTTAGACTAGCTTCTTAGCATTAAAAAACACCTTTCCCCGCAAAGTAGCCTATATGCTACCTGGCAGCTCAGACCTCACTTTAGGAAATACAACTTAATTTAATGGGGTGCGAGGAAGACGCTTAGGATGCATCCAGCATTTTAGAGTTTCTGACCAGATGGTATGCACTTGCTCCTAAACTTATCCTTTTACTATTGCAAGACTGCTTTTTTGATTACCGTAGCAATAACTAAAGAGGTAAAGGTCCATGGTTTTGATCCGTGTAGGGCTCAGTTCCCTTTATTCAAACTCATCGATGTTATTGCTATGATTGGCCGCATTCCATGGGCAGCCCCGCTTCAAGTTACAGAGTGGAACTGGGTAGAAGGATCAGTGCAAATCCATTACCAAAGAGCTAAGCAGCAAATAGTCAAGTCAGGTCAAATCTTGACTATTTTAGCCACAGGCCATTGTGAAATTCCTAGAATGTATTTGAGTACACATTAGGTGTCTAACACAGTGTAGGAAACAGTGAATGGTTACAAAATAAGTTTTAGTTCTAATTCAATGTTAATCAACTATTAATAAAAGTCCCTACTATATTCCTAGCACTGTGCTGGGTGCTATGAATATAGCAATAATCAAGGCAGACACTGTCTGTGGAGCTCACAAACTATAGTAAGTCTATTGCTAAAGCAGTAAGTCAATATCATCTGGTAAGTAGTTACTATGTACAAAGGACCGTAGGGGCTGCAAGGATCAAATACTCCTGCCCTTAGAATCTCTACATATAAAGTAAGAAACAGTAAACTCTCAACAATTATATTATATACACGTGTGCAAAAACATTTAAATCATTGATTGACATTCTCCTAGGAGAATGGATAAAGGTTCAATAATGTTAGCTACTGTTATTATTAAACATGTCTTCATAATGTCTCTGAAATGGAGCCACCAAGTCTCTGCCTTCCCTCTTTTTGTATGCAAAAACAAGGGGGACATACTCTTAGACAGAAAATTCCTAAAGACTTGTCATTTTTGGTTTTTCTTGTAGAAAGGCAGGATTCATTGCCACAGCATTTCTGGGTGTCAGATGTCTAAGAGGCAGCTTTCATTTTATTTGGACATAGGCACAGACTGAGCACTGTGTACTCTCTGGGGGAATTGAGCAGAAGTATGGTTTATAATGTAATTTTTTTTTAAGGGTAAGTATCAGTTGTAAGCTAACTGGGAGGATCTAGGTCATGAGAAATTGGGTCACTGTAAAGTTTTCCATCAAAAGGGTTTTAAACTTTCTCACAATAAAGTTTTTGTTAGAAAAAGATAACCAAACCTTTGGACATAAGGTTAGCGTAGAACAGAAGCTGGCGAGCTCATTGCTTTGAGGTTAGTATATGCATGCAGGTATGGTGATCATGAACTCGGGAGTCAGAGAGACCTGGCTTTGAATCCTGGCTCTGAAATTTACTAACTGGATGTTCTTGTGTGGGTTGGGTAGTCTCTCAGATACACGGTTTTGTTAACTATGTGATGGGGATAACTAAGCCTACATCAAGAAATGGTCAGGAAGATTAAATAAAATAATGTAGATAATGTACTTAGTCCAGTGCCTGGCTCATAATATGAACATGATAGCAGTGATGTTGATGATGTTGATGATGATGGTGATGATGATGAGGGAGCAGAAGACTAACAAGATGAAAATATTGACAAGCATGATACTGATAAGCTCAGTGAGTGTCTCTCTCTCCCACCTCACCCCTAACTCCAACTGTGTGATGCTATCCTGAAGGCTGGTAATAGATAGATAGATAGATAGACAACCTTGAAAAGTAATAGAACCTATCATTACAGGATAAAACTTTTTGAATAGTGTTTCGACTGTTACAGACAACTTGAAGTGATTCCTTCAGAGTCCCTAGGCCAGGCTGCCCTTTCAACAGGAGCTAATGTTTGTAAGATGTTTATTTGCTTTCACAGGCCCAGATAGGGGATACAACTTGGATAATATGGTGCCTCACTAGAGCCATCTACCTAACTGAGCTGACTAGTAGATTTTATTCATGAAGGATGAATAAAATCCCAAACTAGTCCCTGGGTTATTTTCTTTGGCTCTACTATAGAAATGACTGCAAAAAATATTTTTATTATTTGGGTCCTTTTTTGTCCTCAGTGAATTTTCCTTTGGAATATTTTTCTTCCAATTATAATGGCTCCTTGGGCGAAGGCTTGTGAAGGTGGTTAACGTGCCTTCCTGGGACATAAGAATAAACACTCCATTTCAGTGTGATGATCTAATGGGCACAAAAATGTAAATGTCATATTAAAATGAAGAAGTCAGGGAAATTTGAAAATCTAAAGGAAGATCAGCAAAAAGTAAATTACTTCATTTGTAACTATATCTTCTTTGCAGTGTGAAAAATACCAATTACTGTGTACACGAGAAATGGATATCTGCAAGACACTCTTTATTTTTCACATAGTTTATCTAAGAGGTTTTAATTTCAGCATGTTGGATAAAGTGAAGGCTGTAAATAGTATAGAGCTCAAAATATGCTGAGAAGAATCAAAGCTATATGTTAGCATTTGACAATACTGTCCAAGACTTGGCTTCTGTCTTGGCAAAGCGATACACTTAACCTGTAGCTATTCCAACTTAGTGAAATGTGTCATAAAATCTTCATGCAGCAATAGGGTTTTCTAAAAATCCTAATAAATTTAAATGGATTCAAGACAATTTTCAGGTAAGTATCTCATTATATGGCATTTTTATTTAGGAGTTAGAACACCAAGGATTGACTGACTTGAAGTCAATCTAATATTTTTATTAAACACTTTTTTCTTCAAAGCTTAGCCATTTTGTGTTTTATACATGACCACATTTTGCTAAGAATTGGAAGTTATATGTTTCAATGTAAATAATGAAAACTCTGGGAAACGTAAATGGAGTCATGCAAGGGAAATGTAAGTTAGTAGTACTTCTCAGCTTTAAACTATTTCCTCTAACCATTTTGGTAGGAAGACTGATATAAACTTTACTTTTAAATCATAACTTAATAGGTTATTAAAATAATAATTGGCCCTTAGCATTTCTAATTGCCTGGCACTGTTGTGCTAAGCACTTTGCAGGCATATCTCATTTAATTAGCACAACTCTTTGAACTTGATAACTACTATGAATTGAGAAGAATGATTTGTTGAGCTACCAAGTTTAAATAGCATCATGTGAATGGATAAAGAAAATGTGGTATATATACACAAGGGAATATTATTCAGTCATAAAAAAGAATGAAATCCTGTCATTTGCAACAACATGGACAGAACTGGAGGTCATTATGTTAAATGAAATAAACCAGGCACAGAAAGACAAATCTTACATGTTCTCACTCATGTGTGGAAGCTAAAAAAGTGGATCTCATGAAAATAGAGAGTAGACTGGTGGTTATCAGAGACCGGGAAGGTTTACGGGAGAGAGAGGTTGATTAATGAGTACAAATATATGGTGTGATAGAAGAAACAAGACCTAGTGTTGGATAGATCAGTAGGGTGACTAGAGTTTACAATAATCTATTATATATTTTAAAACAGCTAGAAGAGGATAATTTGAATGTTTGTAGCATAAAGAAGAGACAAATATTTAAGGTCATGGATATCCCAATCACACTGAAATGATCTTCACAAATTGTATGAATGTATTACATTATCACATGTACCTCCAAAATATGTGTATCTGTTATGTATCAATAAAAAATTAAATTTAAAAAATGGCATTACGGAAAGGAACATCCCAACCTCCCAAATACTGTAAAAAAAAAAAAATTATTATTTATTTAATTTGGCACCCCCTAGTGCAAAAAATGGGGAAAGCAATTCCCAATCAAAACTACTTTTATATTTCATTCATTCATCATTCATTCATTCTACAAATATGCATGGATTCTCTATTACGTGCAAGACACTATGATAGGTGCTGGTATAGAGTAAGGGATAAAATAGACCTGCTCTGACCTTCGAGAAACTTAGTCTTGTGTGAGACAAACAACAAAAATAAGATTAAAAATGTGCGATGGCAAACTGTGAGGAGGGCCTTGCTGGAAACAACCAGGGTCCTATGATACAAAGCAACAGGCTCCTACGTGGACAGGTGTTGAGGCAGGCTGCAGGGCACTCCAGGAACGAACAGTGCCCGTGAAGGTGCTGAAGGGCACAGTTGCCTTGTCTATTTGGGAAGAATCCCAGCATGGCTGGAGCACAGTGAGGAAGATGTACAAGACCAGGTTGAAGAGAGAACCGGGACTCCATGAAGATGAACACAGTTGAAAGTATTTGTCCTAAGTATGAAGGGAGGCAGGTAAAGAGTTTAGACTGGGAGGTAAACTGATTGATACGTTATAAAGACCTCTCTGGCTGCTCTATGGAGAAAGGCTTTAAGGAGTGTAAGGGAGGGTGCCTTATCCTAACTGGGGAGACTCCAGTAGGAAGGCTTTGTAGGAGCTGAGTAGGAGGTGACAGTAATTTGTATTGAAACAGAGGTTCCCAACTGCGGGAGATTTTGCCCCCCAAGTGACATTTGGTGATGTCTGGAGACATTTTTGGTGAGGAGGAATCTTACTGGCATCAGTGAGGAGAGAACAGGGATGCTGCTAAATATCCTACAATGCCCCGGACAGCCCCCCACAGCAAAGAATTGTCTGGCCCCAAAATGTCAATAGTACAGAGGTTGAAAATCCCAGGCTAGAGGTTTGGTAATAGGGATAGAGAGAAGTAGATAAATTTAAAAATTTTTTAACTATGAAATGAAGAGGACTTAGTGATAGATGAGTATAGAGTCTTGAGGCAGAGGAAGGTATCAGGTATGGCTCTCCAGACTTCTGGCTTGAACAAATGGGGGGTGTCATTTACTAAGATGGGGAGGGCTGTGGGAGGAGCCAGATTTGCAACAGGGAGTTAATAAATCTCAACTTTGAATATGTCAAGTTTGAGATGCTGTGAGATAGACAAGTGGAGACATCAAATAAAAAGTTGACTTTCTGAGTCTAGAGCTCATTCATAATCACAATAGCAATTAAGTTTATTGGACAGTTAACAATGTGCCAGGCATCATTCTAAGAATTTTTTGTACATTATTTTATTAATCCTATTGATAGTAAAGACCAGCATTTGTTCTTTGAATTCTCTTGATGTATACTTAAGTTTCCAAATTATGAGCAAAGTCTATCACTCTTCAAAATTTTTCCTTCAACATAGCAATACATTGCTAAAAGCAAACAGTAAATATTATGCCTTCCCTAATAAAACAGAATCTGTCAGTAAGATAAAACATCCTAATCACCATGCCATCAAGAATATTCAAAATTATATTTACCATTGTTCAATAAGCTTTCATTGTTTTTATTTTAGAAAATATCCTGAACTTATTTATGTTTTTTATTGTTTCTGGTTTGGATTAAATAGCAAAATTTTGCCCCAAAGAGGACACTATTTAAGAAATGAAAGTATGATCTCTAGAAACAAGTAAGCATGCCAAGAGAACCTTCTGCCATTTAATATTCTTTCAAAGCCATCTGGTCCTCCATTTTCTTGGCCAAATGATACAATGTCTTCAAAACACATTTCCAGTATTAGCAGATGCTGCTAACTAAAGTCAGGAAGCCTGAAGGAATCGAACAACCCAGTTAGACGTTATATGATATGTAAGTCAGTCTGTGACCTTCATGATGGATGTCTGGGAGCAGTTTTGCTTATTTAGTCTGAGAGAAAGAATCTTAAATAGCAGGGCTATGAAAGCTCATATTGTTATAGTCCTCCTGTGGTTGGAAGGTTCAGCTAGACCTTAGCAAAATGGGACTCCAGTTAGGAATTTGTGAGCAAGGCCAATTCCTGCTAGGGTACACTTGTAACTTGGCCCGGGCCTAAAGTTTCAGGTCAACTCACACTAAAGTAGAAAATAAAGTACTTTGTTCAGTTGAGAAGGAACCACTCAGCTCAGAATCCAGGAATACAAATGATTCGTGAACCTCACACGTCTCGGAGCAGTCTATCAGAGCTTTGTCTCCAGTTACTTATATCTCCACCCCACGGAGAAACTGATAGAATTCTATCAGGTGGGAAACAGTGCTGACAAGCATGAGGCCTTCCTTATCATCCCTGAAGGTACTCATCCATCTGCAGAGACAACAAATAAGATTTCAAATTGCATACTGCAATATATTTCATGTTTTCTTGGGTTCTGGGCCAGCTAGTACCTTCAGAAAAAAATCTTCTAGAATTTCTAAATTCTGTAGTTGGCTAGATCATATTGAAAATTCCTTCCTTAGAGTCAACAGCCTTTCCTGCCCCTCATTACACAACTTCCTTAGCTGTTCTAAATTCTAAAAGTGGCTTAGGGTCCCCCCACCCCACCCCGCCGCCAGGAAGTAGAGTAGCAAGATAAAAAAGCCCAGTTCTGTGACTGCTGGTCCCAGTTTCAGCCCCACTACTGAAATTAGCCACACGTGCTGAGCAATTTCATAGCACATAGATATTCTCCCCCAGTGTCTCGTGTCAACCTACAAGGGCAGCCTGCTTGGAGGAACGACTCTCGCACTTAACTCAATACTTCCAAAACAGTATTTTCCATAAAGACTATACAATGCCTGCAGAATGTTTTTTGATCGAAACTTCAAAGTAGTGTACTATTCTCACTTGGAACATGTTCTTTACCTTTCCACCCATCTTTCTGGAGGAGAATACTTGTTTTTTGGGGGGGTGCATCCATGGCATTTGTACTTCCACAAAAATATATAATTGATAAATTCTTAATAAATGAATGTACAAATCTACCATTGAGGAATGTAAAATACAAATTCACTAAAAAGATTAAATTCTACTAATTTTAAGATCTATATTCCCTCTCCTTCTACCTCCTAGCCCAAATTTTAAAGTTGTGTTGACTCCTGGTTTTGTGTCTCTGGTAACTGAGCCTGGGACACCTGTATCCTGTTGTATGGTTGGAAACTAGTCTGATCCATGTGTAAAGAAAGAACCTTGACTGAGCTCATCCTCTGGACGCAGCTCTATGCCAGGTGTGTATATGGTCAGCTTATTTAATTAGCAATGTATCATGAACTCATAGACATTTTCATGCTGCTGGTGGGTAATTTTCTTTAATCATAAAAGTAATACATGCTTGTTAAAGAAATGTAGGTAAAAATGGAAACAAGCTGGGGGGGGGAAGGGGACAGTTATAATCCCATTTTCCCGAAGTAATCACTGTTCAGTATATTTTCTTATAGTAATTTTTTATGGTTAGGTTTTTAAAAATAAACCTAGTTATAATGATACTATGCATACAATTAAAATATACATACTTTGTATACAATTATGCATAATGGCAGTAATAATACACATACAATGATTTTAAATTATTTTTTTCAATTAACACTAAAAATTTAACAAAAATTTTTTGGTATGGTATTGTTACATTTTTTATAAACAGCTGAATTTTATTCCATCTATGGCATTATGAGTCTTAATGACTCTGAGGTTGAGCCTGGACATCTTAAGCAACTCACACAGGTTAGTGGGAAAAAAACAAAACAAAAATTAATGCTGTCTTTTTAAGTGGAAAAAAAAAAAAGCCCAAATGAGGACATGCAAAGAAATCAAAACCTTTTAAAAATATGTTATTCTTTCATTTAAAAATTATCCTATAGTCTCTGCATGATTGAGAATTTTATTAAGCATATTTAAGTGCATTCAAATTAATCAACGTGTCAATACATTCTTGCTTCCCTTCCCACCAAAAAATAACTCTACTGAAGCCTAAATTCCCTGAGTTCCATATGCACTTTTAAAAGATAGCTAAGGAAGGACAGCAGAGAGATATGGAAAGCAAGCTGCTGCTCCTCTCCTCAAACAAAGAGTGATCATGCCATGTTGGCAACATCCTTTGCTAGAAATAGTCATTTGACTTAGTATATTAGTTTGCTAGAGCTGCCCTAACAAAGTAGTTCAGGCTTAAACAACAGAAATGTATTTGCTCACAGATCTGTAGGCTAGAAGTCCAAGATCAAGGTGTCAGTAGGTTTGGTTTGAGCCTCTCTCTTTGGTTTGCAGGTGGCTGCTTTTGTGCCATGTTCACATGGTCTTTCCTCCACACGTGCATATGTCTGTGTCTAAATTTCCTCTTTTTATAAGGACACCAGTCATATTGGATGAAGGCCTCCCTATATGACCTCATTTTACCTTAATTACCTCTTTAGAGGCCCTATGTTTAAATATAGTCACATTCTAAGGTCCTGGGTGTTAGAATTTCAACATATGAATTTTGAGAGAGCATAATTCAGCCCATAAGACTTATGCAAGATTAGCAATTACAAGATCTCTCCTTTTTTCTTCCCTGCTAGGATGTTTGATTAACAAAGAAACTTCCTTTAAAAAAAAAAAAGAAGAAATAAAAACAGATGTGTCTTTTCTCTAGCACTCCCCCAGCCCACACCACCGAGAAAAAAATTTTTTTGCAGTTATTTTATTCATTGGAAGAGTCAGATCCCATCTGCATTGGGCATGTTTTCAAATCTTGGGCAAGATCTCAGAATAGCAAGGGGCACAACTTTTGCACTAAATTCCTTTAAGAAATAGCCACAGACTTGCTGCAATTTCAAAACAAGAAAGAAATGAAAAGAAAATGCTAATAAAAATGTGGCTGCTGACATACCCTTGAGGCCATTCTTTCAAACCGGCTCCCTGGTACTTGATGCCACAGAAACACTGTCCTTCGACAGTCTCCTAATTGTCTCACCAAGTTGTGCCCTGGACCAAAAATAAACCCTATTTTCTTCTTGGGACCTGATCATAGCATTTCCTACCAAATCTAAACACCTAAAAATCCTCCCTGAAATGTATCCTAAATAAAAAACATAAAATAAAACACCTAACTTTGTAAAGATTTTGTTAAACACTAGCCACCTAAACCTCAGTGTAAGCAAGAAGTCCCTTTTAAGTGGAAACAGTCCAGTGAAGGCTCATCGAAGAAATGGCCACTGGCTCTTTTGTTCTTTTATTTTTGCCGGAGACATGGTGGGAGATTTTGTATCCCTTTCCATATCTTTTTGTGAAATCTAATCCTGATTTGCTAGAGGTTGCCTTCTCTGTTCAGTTTGCCATGCCAGTGGGGGCGACAAGTTGCATTTTAACCTAGCTTGTAACTCTCTCAAGCTTACTAACATAGTACTGCTTAAGAAAGTCAGTCTCCCTGTGACCACCCTGGCTCCCAGGTGAAATATCCACTTTCCCTATGATATGTTATCATAAATATAATACCGAAAGATTATTATATTTTGGATGAGGTGACTGATTCTGAATTTCCTGGCATTACTGAAATGAAAATAAAACACTCCTCAATCCTGTAATGGAACCACATTTGGAAAGCCCGTTTTCCTTTTTTGTGGATGGTGACAGTCTAGGTTGAAATGTAAGACTCTCAGGTCTCTTCATGATTTGTTCCTCTGGGCACAGGCAGACCTGGTTCACCTGCGTGGATCATGGAAGACCTCCCTCTTGGTTAGGAACCTCATATGGATTAGCCTTGCAACAGAGAAGAGGACAGACTGTATACCTTCAGTCTTCTTCCCCACTTATTCCACCAAAAAAAAAAAAAAAAACCCAATGACCAGACCAAATATCATTTCAGGCCAATAAACTTTCTCCTCCCCCAAAGCCAAAGGCTGTACTATAAACCCCAAGGTGCTCACTTTGCATGAAAACATAGTCACAGGTGGAAACATCTGAGAGTGGATGGCTTCAGAGAAATCCCTAGAACATTGACTCATGAGCAAATGCCTGCCAGTATGGGTCACTAATATCAAATCTGTTTAGCATAATGGCAATTTGAATCATTTGTAAGGTAACTGTTTATTGAATGTCGGTGTTCTCTTCTAAACTGTAAGTTCTACGAGGGCAGGGATTGCATGAATGAAAAATTGAATGAAAGAATGAATAAAAGCAGCAAAGAAAAAGTACAGAATTTAGATGCTGAAGCCACATACGAATCTTTAAGGTTCAATTCCTTCAGCATAAAAGATTTTTTTTTAATGGTGCCTGTGTTCCTTACATCATACCAAATATTTTAAACTTCACTTTTCTCCTCTGAAATAAAAATAGTCAATATTTTCTGAGAGAATTGTCTGTTCCTGACTCTTGGGTGACCAACCATCCCAGTTTGGCTGGAATTGACAGGGTTTCTAGGATATGTGATTTAGGGTACTAAAACCTGTAAAGTTCCAGAAAACTAGGATGAGTTGGTAATGCTTCAACACTAAACTAACTGCTTTTTATTCATTTTTATTTCATCTAATCCTTACCAAAGCCCAATTAGATAAGTAGATACTTTTGTTATCCCATTTTACAGATGAGGCTATGGAGGCTCAGGCATGCTAAGTAACAAAAATTCAGTCCTATCTTGTTGGAGATAAGGACTAGGCATCATGGTGCTACACTGCCTCATATCAGCAAAATGGGAACCACAGTAACGTACCACATGGACCTCACCTTGCTGCTGAGATGATGATAATGAATTCATGTGTAGAGTTTTACTGTCTGCAAAGCCCTTCTTCATTTAACCCTACAGTGAAGGAAAGCCACTAAAACCAAGTTACAGTCAACCTCAGTTGACCTCCATTGGGAATTTCATGGCCCATTACTCTGGGCTCTGGTCAACTGTTTTCTTGCTTCTGTTTTTAGAGAAGATACACAGAAAACAGGAGAGGAAGGGAGAAAGAAATCAATTTCCATCAGCAAGTTATTTCCTCCAAAGGGACTTTTTAATCATTATTATAACAAAACACATTTCTTTTTCCAAAGTCTGTGCTAAGGTTGAAAGAACAACTCTAACTGAAGAATAAATGAGTGCCTTAAAGTGGTGAGGTTGTAAATTGCCCATCAGGTCTAAGGATTCACGGTTGGTTGCATTCTTTTTATTTATCTCTGAGAGGTC
This sequence comes from Daubentonia madagascariensis, assembly GCA_023783475.1. Taxonomy (NCBI): domain Eukaryota; kingdom Metazoa; phylum Chordata; class Mammalia; order Primates; family Daubentoniidae; genus Daubentonia; species Daubentonia madagascariensis. The sequence continues at coordinate 38,876,138 of JAKFHU010001953.1, read as the reverse complement.
CCTGGTCCTCCACCTGGGATTGCCCATATTAATATGTATTTTTCAGTTTAGCCAAACTCTGAAGTTATAGGCAAGAGAAAATTTAATAAGCTGGGAGAGACTGATGTATTCAACAAATGTAATAAAGCTTTTCCCAGCAGTAGGTCAAGCAAGTTTATATACTTTAATTGAAAATAAATGCCTTATAAATGAAGCATATGACTACATACCAGACCCTTGAAAAAAATTAAAACAAATTGATTTTAAATTATACCTGATGGTGTATTACATTTTTAATACATGATGATATTTATGAACACCTATTTAATTCCCCCATTGCCTTTAAAATTGGGCAAAAATACCTTATCTTGACTGTCAAGGCTTTCTACAACATTTCCAGCTTTATTTTTCTCTGTTTCCCAATCTTGTCACTAAACTGGACTTCCTATACTACCTTATTTCCTTTATTCAGGCTGTTGCTTCCCCTGAGAACCCCCCTCATTCTCCATCTCCACCTATGAAACTTGTAACAGACATCTCTTGTTCTTAGGAACCCAGCATCCATTTTTCCCCTTTTTCAGTTTTATAGCATACTTTTTTCTTTTGGAGAACCCGTCTTGCCCAAGCTCAATCCATGGGTTTGATGGGGCTGGGCCTATCTTTGACAAAGTGGGGTTGGGATCTAGACCTGGCCAAATGGAGCCCTGTTGGTATATTTTGTTGGATTTATCAGGAGAAAAGCAATCTTTCTTTTAATGGTGTGTCGGAGCCGGTAAAGAGGTGAGCCTGGGAAAACTGGTGTTCATCCTTACTCTACAAGGAAGAAGCCTATCTGAAAACAAAGCCAATCATCCATTTGGCTGTTCCTGAGTTGTAGCCTTTATAACAAACCAGCAATTGTAAACAGACTATTTTCTTGAATTCTGTGAGCATTCTAACAAACTATTGAACCCAAGGAGGGGGTGATGGGAACCCCTGATTTATAGCTGGTCAGTCCAACGTATGGGAGATCTGGGACTTGCGACTGGCTGCTGAAGGGGGAACAATCTTGTGCACCTGTGACTTTAACTTGTGGGATCTAACACTAACTCCAGGTATAGGAGGAGTAGGAGTACAGCGTAGGATTGAACTGAATTGCAACACACACAGTTGGTGTCGGTAGAATCAGAGAATTGGTTATTGGTGTTGGAAAACATCCCAGAAAAGGACTATATATTGCTCCAGAAAAGAACAGGGAAAGAACATGAGCTTTCCAATCAGACACCTGGATTTGATCTGGACTTCCCTGTTATGTGACTCTGGGGTGAATTCCTTAATATTTGCAGTCTTCCATTTCTTAATATCTAAAATGACAAAAATAGGTATCACCAAAACATTGTTGTGAGGATGAAGAGGGAAGACAGATACTGTATATTAGTTAGGATACAGGTCTAGCTGCTATCACAGGGATCCATAATACTGATGGTTTAAATAAGAAAGTTTTTTTCTCTCCCATGTAACAAACAAGGCACACATGTCTAGGGCTGATATGGTGGCTCCACAGTGTCATGGACCCAGGCTCTTTCTATCTTTGGGCTCATCTTTCATTGTCCAAGATGGCTTAGCGCCATGATCTCAACCAACAGAAAGGGGAAAGGCAAAGCCAATAGCATGCGCCTTTCTTTGAAAGGCACAGTGAAAGTTTTCCACATTTATTGTTTACATTTCAGTGGACAGAATGTAGTCACATGTCTAATATGTAACCACATCTAGCTATGGAAGATAGAAAGAAATGTAGTATGCATTCTCAGCAGCAATGGGTCAAATAATATACTATGGGTTTTTTAAAAAGTATTATTATTATCAGAGATGAAGGGGAAAACTGATATTAAGGGACAACATAGGATGCATTTAAATCACCAGGAAGATTTCCTGGTACACTTGATACTACCTTTTTCCATCTTCTTTTTAGTTACAGGTGTACCAAAAATTCTGAGTGGTATTCACTCAGTTGGTGACTCTGTTAATTGGTGAAATCCTTCTGAAAAGCAGCATAAAATGCACTGGAGTCATGATAATCCAACTCTTAGGGATTTAGCCAAATGAAATAGCACAAAAGTCGAGGCTGTTCCTCTAGTGTTATCTGGAGGAGCACGATTACATAGTCTCAATATTGCACAGTAGCAGACCATGAGCCATCCCTTCCATTTCTGAGACCAGCCTTTAAATCCTGTGGTGTTGGTCCTGGATACCATGACATCATCTCAGTGCCTGGGCCAGTGCTGACTGGATTAAGGATTGTAAGAGGCTGGGTCCCTGGGAAACAGGCCTTAGATAATAGCATGCAGGAGGTATTTGGGGATCGATACCTACGGGGAAGTAAGGTAAACAGGATTGGGCAGATGGAAAAATGAACAATAATGCTGCCATAACAAGATTTTAGTCAATCCCACAAGGGGCTCTGGAGCTGGAGTGGCCCTTTAGCATTGTCCTGTATCACCCACCATTGGATGTGGCTGCCCTTGGAAAAAAAAAAACAAAACCTGACTTTGGGTAGAGAGGCTATATTCAGGTAAGGTTAAGTCCCAGGGAAGAATTCAGCTGTGAATCATCAGCAGCCAGCACTAGCTGGCATCTGGGAGAATGAGCACCCCAGTCCTGAAGGAGGGGATCTGGGTTGCATAGCATGGTGTCTCTTGTAGGGGTCAACACTGACCCATGCTGAGCCAGTAAAGATACTGTTGTTTAAGAGTCTGAAATGAGAGACAAGGAAACTGGAATTGGGAAGACAAGTTTACTGCAGGCTTTGAGGCAAAGTCTACAAATGCATGCCATCCTCAAAGCCAGTTGGTTCCTGTTCTTAATGCTTGGTTGTTGAATTATTCATTGGATTCAACTGGTCTCTTTTTACCAAAAGAAACTTAAATAACTTGCCAACAATCCAGGAATGATTATGAATATGACAGAATAGTATGCAGCCATCAAAATGATAATAATGTATAGAAATATAAAAATATATCCAAGATATAATTTTAGGTGAAATGAGAAAAACAGAAAATAATGTTAGCAAGTAAAAGTAACAAATAATAACAAATAAATATTAGCAAGTAAAAGTAACAAATACATCAAAGGACATTATCAAGAAAGTGAAAAGACAACCTACAGAATGGAAGAAAATATTTGCAAATCATATATCTGATAGGGGTCTAGCATCCAAAATATATAAAGAACTCCTACAACTCAACAACAAAAAGACAACCCAATGAAAAAATGGAGAAAGGACTTAAATCAATCTTTCTCCAAAGAAGATATACAAGTAGCCAATAAGCACAGGAAGAGATGCTCAACATTATTATTCACTTAGGGAAATGCATCAAAACCACAATGAGGTACTACTTTACACCTACTAGGACTACTATTTTTTAAAAAATGGAAAGTGTTGGAGAGGATGTAGAGAAATTGGAACACTTGAACATTTCTGGTATGGATGTAAAATAGTTCAGATACTATGCTGAAAACAGTTTGGTGGTTCCTCCATAAGTTAAACTTAGAATTACCATATCATCCACCAATTTCACTCCTAGACGTATACACAAAATAATTGAAATCCGGGAGTCAAGACAAATATGTGTACATGAGTGTGTTCATAGCAGCATTATTCACAATAGCCAAAATGTGGGAACAACCCAAATGTCCATTTCAGATGAATGGATTAATTGTGGTATGTCCCCACAACGGAATATCATTCAGCCATAAAAAGGAATGAAGTACTGATACATGCTAAAATATGAAAGCATTATGGTATGTGAAAGAAGCCAGACACAAAAGGGCACACATTGTATGATTCCATTTCTATGAAATGTCCAGAATAGGTGAGTCCATACAGATAGAATGTGATTGGTGGCTGCCAGGGGCTGGGGGAAGAGGGGAAGTGGGAGCAACTGCTTACTGTGTGCAGGGTTTCTTTTGGGGGTGATGAAAATGTTTTAGAACTAGACAGAGGTGGCGGTTCTACAACATCATGAATGTACTAAATGCCAATGAATTGTGCATTTTAAAATGATTAATATTGTGTGAATCTAACCTCAATTTTAAAAAGGTAATTAAAAAAAAGATAATATTGTGGGGGGAATTTGATTAGAAGCAGTTTTTAAAAGCATTATATCACCATTCACACAGGTATTTATATACGTATATGTGTGTGGTGTGTGTGTGTATATCCTTTTTGATTTGGGGTAAATATTTACTTGCTTCCTAAAAGAATTAAAATATTTTAGTCAGAGAGTAATAATTCTCAGAATATGTGTTAAACATTTTCCATATGGAGACAGAGGCCATGATAACACATCCTTTGACAATATCAGTTTGGTTATAAAGTGATTGCAAACTAGCTCTTGTCTTTCTCGGTGGCCTCACTTCTGTCATTTAATTAACCTCAATTTAATGTAGCACCGCATTTCACACACTTGAACTTTCTGGACCACACAAGTTATTTTGGCAGGGTTTACTTGTAGCACCTTTAAAAAATATTCTTATTAATTCTTTTGTTATAAACTGTCTAGTATAAAACATAAACCTAATATAGTTCCTTTTGAAAATCATATAAGAATTAAAATAGAAAATAAAAATACCTGGCATTCTATTACCTAGAATAAACATGTTAAATTTTGGGTTTATAAACACATGTGAATACACCTACACAAATATGCAGTTATATATAGATGCAGTTTTTGGCAACAAATAGTATAATATTATGTTGTGCATGCTGTATACTTTTCACTTAATAATGTTATGAACAGTTTTCTGTCACCAAATATTCCCAAATTTTGTTTTTAATGTATAGATGTAGCATAATGGATGTAAATCCTCTATTTCATACATCCAGTATTTTTCCCAGTATTTCTGGAACCTAGCCCTTCAATATGCCCCATTATAGCTATTTCTTCATGCAAGGTTACATTCTTAAAAATAAATTCTTAGGACCAGAAATATGTAGTCAAAACGAAAATTTGGAATCTTTTAATATGTTTTGACAAACTGCCTTCTTGTTAGGTTATCTAAATTTTCCCTTCCAACAGCACTGTGTGAGTCTGTGCCGTTGTTCCACACCTTGGCAAAATTGGGGCTTTCTCTAATAACCATTGCAAAAGTGTTACTTTATGTTTTTAAAATTATATTTTTGATATGAGAATACATAATATGGTTTAAATATCAAAGGAACCACAAGGGTATACAGGGGGAAAATCTCTCCCCTACCCATGTATACCATCCCTCTCTGGGGGAACCAGTATTCACGGTTTCTTGTATATCTTTCTAGAAATAATTTATGCATTCATAAATGTGGTAGTGTAAACACTGCTCTGTACCATGTATCTTCTGCTTATCTATATATCTTGAACACAGACAGCCACTTTATTTGTTTTTTTATAGTTGTACACTTTTCTATTGTTGAATTTTATGTACCTAACCAGTCCCCCCTAATGGGCATTTAGGTGCCTTTAACCTTTTGCTATTACAATGTAGCTGTGAACTACCTTGTAAATGTATCACTTTGTCCATGGACAAGTGTGTGCATGTGTGTGTAAATTTCTGAGTTATTAGGTTCAAGGATTTTTTAAAATGTTTTCATTAATATGATCTTTTATTTTATTTTATTTTATTTTATTTTTAATTTATTTTTTAAATTTCAGAATATCATGGGGGTACAACACTTTGGCCATACACATTGCCCCTGCTCTGCCCGTGTCAGAGCCACAATCGTGGTCATCCCCCAAACTGTGCTCCCCACATCCATTCAGTGAGAGTTTTTCCCATCCCTTCCACCCCCCTCCCGCCCGCCCGCCCTCAGATGAATGTTATTGCCCTGTGTGATGTAAGTGTTCATCAGTTAGTACCAGTTTGATGGTGAGTACCAGTGATGCTTATTTTTCCAATCCTGTGACACTTCGCTTCGAAGAATGGGTTCTAGCTCCGACCAGGATAATACCAGATGTGTTAATTCACTATTGTTCCTTATTGCTGAGTAATACTCCATGGTATACATATACCACATTTTATTGATCCACTCGTGTATTGATGGGCACCTGGGTTGTTTCCACAACTTTGCAATTGTGAATTGTGCTGCTATGAACATTCGAGAGCAGATGTCTTTATTATAAAATGTCTTTTTTTCTTTTGGATAAATACCCAGTAGTGGGATTTCTGGGTCAAATGGTAATTCTACTTTTAATTCTTTGAGGTATCTCCATATTCTTTTCCATAGAGGTTGTACTAATTTGCAGTCCCACCAGCAGTGTATGAGTGTTCCTATCTGTCCACACCCCCACCAACATTTGTTTAAAATGTTTTCATTAATATGATCTTATCAAAAAAATGAGGGAGAGAAAGAAAGAAGGAGAAAGATGAGAAAAAATTGGAAAATTTAGTGAGTCTGGTAGTTATTAAATGGTGGGAAATGTCACATATTTTTCTCAGATTGAACATATCTCAAGTTTCTGGTTTTCATTCAGTAGTCTTCCTTGTCTGTTTAAGTATTTAGAAATTTTAGAAGATTAAAGGCAGGAAAAAGAATGAGTGCTAAACACCCAATGGCAGAGCTACCTCCAAACCTACAACAGCTGTTTTACCATCAGCTGAATTCTGATAAGAAAGAGCAAATGCCGTAGAACAGAGAGAGCTAAGCCTTGAGGCCCTGGAAGCGATGTCACACACCTCTCTTCAGAAATACAAAGTGAAAGCATGTTTAGAGATGGCAAATAATTTTCCAGAGATGGGATCATCTACAGCATAAAGGATCAAAATTTCAAAACCTCAGTTATGCACCTTTATTTAACAGTGATTTTTTTTCTAGAAAAAGTTGACTTCATTTATTTTAAATAAACCTTACAAAAATAACATGCAAACTTCAAAGTACACAAATCATAATTGCATAGCTTAATGCAAAGTGAACACACCCACGTAACAACTACTCAGATCAATCAATAGAACATGAGCAGCATCCCAGAAGTAGCCATTTTATATTATTATCGATTAATTTTGCCTGTTTTGTAACATTACATAAAGGGAAAATGTAGGATATACTTTTCTGTGTCTGCTTTCTTTTGCTTAACTTTATATAGAATTCATCCGTGATTTTATTTTTCTCTTTCTTTTGTGTGGTTTCTATTCATTCCATAAATATTTGCTGAGCAGCTACTATATGCCAGGCACTATGCTAGCTAGTGGGACACAGTGGTAATGATATAGATAAGGTCCCTGCTCTTCTAGAATTTACACACAGGGAGATCATCTCCTAACCCCAAAAATAGACAGCTGAGGATTTAAAAATCATTGCTTTCCAGGGAGACAACTGGGGTTTGTCAACACAGGTAGCTCCAAGGTATCCATTTTTCCAGAAAGTCAAAGCTATGGTCAGGCTTAAATGTATCTTTACCTACAGAATCTCCCAGCATCATTTACCTGCTACATAAGAGGCAGAGCCCTGCAAAATACAAATCTTGGTTGCCTTTTAGAGCTGCATTCAGCACAGCCCCTTGATTGAATAACTATGATATGTCTGCCAGGTAGGATTCTAGGGAAAGGAAGATGTCTGTATCTTTGAAATGCTATTTTAAACATGCTTGTTTTGCAGATAAATTCACAGAAGAATAACAGCCAAGCAATGTGGGTTTTTTTTCCTTCTTTCTTTGAATTATAGTTTTGCCCTTTTCTTAGTTTAGGAAATGGGTTGGGAGACAACATTCCATGTGGTCAGTGAAGATTTTGAATTAACCCAGAAATCAGAAGTGGATATGGATAGCATTATTTCAGGACCCCATACAAAGTCAAAAATTCTAGTGCACGCATATATTAACTTTAGAGTTGACAGTAATTATTGACATTTGTAAATGATGTTTAAAATTTTACATAATTGCAACATTGAGGTAATTAAATATGTGTATTTACCCAAAAGCCTTAACAATTTTAAGAGCATTACAGGCTGGCGTGGTGGCTCCTGTCTGTAATCCCAGCACTCTGGGAGGCCAAGGTAGGAGAATCGCTTGAGGCCAGAAGTTCGAGACCAGCCTGAGCAAAAACAAGACCCCATCTCTACAAAAAATAGAAAAATTAGCTGGGCCTGGTGGCACATGCCTGTAGTCCCACCTACTCGGGAGGCTGAGGCAGGAGGATCACTTGAGCCCAGGAGTTTGAGGTTGCAGTGAGCTACGATGAGGCCACTGCACTCCAGCCCAGGCGACAGAGTGAGACCCTGCCTCAAAAAAAAAAAAAAAAAAAAAAAAAAACCCTAAATAAATCTAAAGTCCCTTTTACCCATTATCCACAAACTTCTCCCCTGTTCCTTTCTCCTGAGAAGAATTTGGAGTACATCTTTGCAGACCTCTTTTTATATCTTTATGCACAAACACATTTATGTGTGAGTTGTTTTTCACATAAACGATATACGTGTCATACTGCAACTTGCTCTTTTTCCTTCAGCAATATTTTGGGGATCTAGAAAGCTGACGCCTCCTGGTTCACTCCTTTGAGCTAGCTGCTGCATGGTGTTCCTGCCATATGAACGCACCATTTGATATAACAGCCGTTCTTCTACTGAGGACAGGCGGTCTCTGCTCTCTCGCTATTCCAAGTAACACTGCCGTGGACGTCCTGGACATCAGTCCTGTGCACGGGAGCAAGCACTTCTACAGGGCACATGTCCAGAAGTGGGTAGAGTATGCCATCACTTCCTTAAAAGAGCACCTTGGCCTTTAACACTGAGGAAGCTCTGGAAGGCCGTGTAGGTCCTATTTGTATCTGTACCGCCAGGACCCAGCACAGAGCCTGGCAACTAATGACTGCCTCCCACAACATGAGTATGGGGGTCCTGGTTTTCCCTGTCTCTTCACTTCTCAGTCTCTTGGTCGATTCCCCTTGCCTATGGGTCATGTAAAAGGCAGACGTCGTAAGGTCTTTGTTCTTGGCCTTCTCTCCTTCCTCTGGCGTCTCTCCCTTGGTCTGAAGCTCTCATCCCAATCTGCACGTTGGAATCAATTGGGAGCTTTTAAAAATTGCCAGTGCCCAGGACCACTCCCCAGAGGTTCTGACTTAACCTGTCTGGAGTGGAGTGGGTCCCAGATAATGGTATTGTTTTTCTCAAGACTCTCTATGTCCTACTAATGTGAGGCTAGAATGGAGAATCATTGCCCTGAGCTAGAGGTTCTCCAAGTGAGGTCCCCAAACGGCAGTGGAATTGTCAGAAGTCCAAATTCTTGGGCCCTACCCCAGGCCTACTGAAGCAGAAACCCTGGGGAGCAGAATCCTGCAGTCTATGTTCCAGCCAAATACAGTGTGAGAACCACTGCCCTTGGTGGCCTTACGCATTCCCCTGCCTTTGTAAACACGCAGAAGCCTCCCTTCCGTCTCGCCTCCACCTAGCCTCCCCTCCTGGGCACCGACTGCCTTGCCAACATCTCGCTACCATGTCTCTCCAGCATCTCCAGTGCTCCTGACCCCATTCCCACCTCAGCAAACTCTTTTTCCCTCAGGCTTCCCCATCCCAGCGAATGACACCAATATCCTCCAAGTTGCTGGTGGCAGAAACCAGGAGTTCATTTGGAAGATATTGTAAAATAGGTAATACATTCGATTGTCTTAAAACCCAGAAGGGGCCAGGTACGGTGGCTCACACCTATAATCCCAGCACTTTGGTAGGCCAAGGTGGGAGGATCACTTGAGCTCAGGAGTTACAGACCAGCCTGAGCAAGAGCGAGACCCCATCTCTACAAAAAAATAGAAAAATTAGCCAGCCATGGTGGTGCCCACCTGTAGTTCCAGCTACTCAGGAGGCTGAGGCAGGAGGATCGCTTGAGCCCAGGAGTCTGAGGTTGTCGTGAGCTGTGATGACGCCACTGCACTCTAGCCTGGGAGACAGAGCAAGACCTTGTCTCAAAAAAACCCAGAAAGCATAAAAAGGTAAACAATGAAAGTCTCCCTGCCCTCCTTATCCCCTGTTATGAGCTGAATTGTGTCCCCCACAAAATTCATATGTTGAAGCCCTGACCCCCAGTGTGACTGTATTTGGCGATAAGGCCTGTAAGGAGGTAAAGAGATTAAATGGGGTCATCAGGATTGAGCCCGAAGAATGATTAGTATTCTTATGAAGAGACATGCATGATGGATATGCTAATTACCCATATCAAAACATCAATATGCACCCCATGAATATGCACAATTATTATTTCTTGATTAAAAAAATAAAATTTTAAAAACTGGAAAAAAGGAAGAGGAAGAGACAGAAAGGAAAGGCCATGTGAAGACCCAGTAAGAAGGTGGCCATCTGCAAGCCAAAAAGAGAGGCCTCAGGAGAAACCAACTCTGCCGGCACCTTGATCTTGGACTCAGCCTCCAGCACTGTGAGAAAATAAATTCCTGTTGTTAACCCACCTAGTCTGTGCTACTTTATTATAGTAGCCTGTGATGGTTAATTTTATATGTCAACTAGACTGGGCCACAGGGTGCCCAGATATTTGCTCAAATATTATTGTGGGTGTTTCTGTAAGGGTGTTTTTGAATGAGAGTAACTTTTTTTTTTTTTGAGACAGGGTCTTGCTCTGTTGCCCAGGCTATAGGGCAGTGGCATAATCACAGCTCACTGCAACCTCAAACTCCTGGGCTCAAGTGATCCTCCTGCCTCAGCCTCCCAAGTAGCTGGGATTACAGGTCCACACCACCACACCTGGCTAATTTTTGTATTTTTGTATTTTTTTTTGCAGAGATGGGGTCTCATTATTGCTCAGGCTGGTCTGCAACTCCTGGCCTCAAGCAATCCTCCCACCTTGGCCTTCCAAAGTGCTGGGATTACAGGCATGGGCCACCATGCTTGGCTAAGATTAACATTTAAATTAGTAGACTGAGTAAATCAGATTGCCCTCTCTAATGTGAGTGGGTCTTATCGAATCAGGCCTGAATAGAAAAAAAAGCTGACCCTTTTCCAAGTAATAGTGAAGTCTTCCTGCCTAAGAGCCTTCAACTGGAACATGAGCTTTTTCCTGCCTTTAAACTCCAACTCAAACATCAGTTCTTCCTGGGCCTTAAGTCTGCCAGCCTTCAGATGGAAACTGTGCCATTGGCTCTCTTGGGTCTCCAGCTTGCCAACTCACCCCGCAGATTTTGGGACTTTCCAGCCTTTGTAGTCACATGAGCCAATTCCTTATAATAAATCATATACATATATATATATAAAAACACACATACACACACATATATGTATAAATACACACACACACACACACACACACACACCCTATTGGTTCTGTTTCTCTGGAGAATCCTGAAAAACCCCTGACTAATACACAACCTTAGCAAACTAATACATCCCCATCTTTCCAGTTCCCCATGTTCCTCACAAGGTAACCACTAGGCTTAGCTTCTTACCTATCCTCTCAGAGTTTCTTTACAATATATATGCAAATAAAATTATATAATACTTTTCTCCAGTTTTTACATACACATACATACCAATCATTTTATAGATGCATTATATTTCATTGCACATATCTTGATTTATTTGTCCCCTATAGTTAACATTTTCATTGTTTATGGTTTTTTGCCATTGTAGTGGTTTTTTCAGCATCATTAGAAATGATACTCCAGTGGAGAACTTTGTGGGTGTCATTTTCCATATATGCAAATATATCTCATGTATAAAATGTAGAATGCTAGGACAAAGGGTATATGATTTTGCAGTTTTGACAGATATAGTCAAATTGCTTCCTTAGGAGTTATCGTCAATTTACACACTCAACAACGTGTTAGAGTTCCCCAAAGCCTTAGTAATTGACTGTTTACCAAACTTTACATTTTGCCTGATAGCTGAAAGACTCATATTTGTGTAAGTTTAATTGGAGTTTTTCTTTTTATGAGTAAAATTGAGCATCTGTTCACAAGTTTATGCTGTTTGTATTTCCTTTCTTACAGGCTGTCACTTGATATCGTTTGCAGGTTTTTCTTGTGAATTGAAGTAAAAATCTCTGTTATGGACTGAAAATACTTTTTTCTCAGCTAGTCATTAAACTTTCTTTTTTTGTTATTTTAAAAATTTAATAAAGCATTTATTTAATAATCTTATTTTATTTATTTATTTTTTGGCCAGTGCAGTATGACTTTTTTTTTTTTTCGGAATATTATGGGGGCACAAACACTTTGGTTACATATATTACCTTTGCACCACCTGAGTCACAGCTATAATCATGCCCAACCCCCAGAAAGTGTTCCCCCCACCCATTAGGTATGAGTTTACCCATCCCCTCCACCCACCTCCCACCTGCCCGACCCCTGATGAATATTATTTCCACGTGCACACATAAGTATTGATCAGTTAGTACCAATTTGATGGTGAGTACCAGTGGTGCTTGTTTTTCCATTTTTGTGATACTTCGCTTTGAAGAATGGGCTCTAGCTCTATCCAGGATAATATCAGAGGAATTAATTCACCATTATTTTTTATGGCTGAGTAATACTCCATCGTATACATATACCACATTTTATTAATCCACTCATGTATTCATGGGCACTTGGGTTGTTTCCACATCTTTGCAATTGTGAATTGTGCTGCTATAAACATTTGAGTGCAGATGTCTTTATTATAGAATGTCTTTTTTTCCTTTGGGTAAATACCCAGTAGCGAGAATGCTGGATCAAATGGTAGTTCTACTTTTAGTTCTTTTAAGTATCTCCATACTACTTTCCATAGTGGTTGTACTAATTTGCAGTCCCACCAGCAGAGTATAAGTGTTCCTACCTCTCCACATCCATGCCAACATTTGTTGTGTTGTGTTGTGTTTTTGATAAAAGCCATTCTCACTGGAGTTAAGTGATATCTAATTGTGGTTTTGATTTGCATTTCCCTAATGATTAGAGATGTTGAGCAATTTTTCATATGTTTGTTGGCCATTAGTCTGTCTTCTTTTGAAAAGTTTCTGTTCATGTCCTTTGCCCACTTTTTAATGGGGTTGTTTGATTTTTTTCTTGTTAATTTTCCTGAGTTCTATACAGATTCTACTTATCAGCCCTTTATCAGATTTGTAGCATGCAAATATTTTCTCCTATTCTGTAGGTTGTCTGTTTGCTCGAGTGGTAGTTTCCTTGGCTGTGCAGAAGTTTTTAATTTCATCAGGTCCCATTTATTTCAATTTTGATTGTGACATTCTGTGGTTTGAATGTGTCCCCCAAAAGGCATGTGTTGGAAATTTAATCCCCAATGCAACAGTGCAACACCCTAATGAGAGGTGATCAGGTCATGAGGATGTAGTGAATGGATTAATGTTGTTATCTGTGGGAGTAAGTTCATTGTAAAAGGGGGAGTTTGGTGTGCTCTCTCTCTCCTCCTGCTCCCACCCTGCCTTCTCTTGCCCTCCTACCATGTGATGACACAGCAAGAACACCCTCACAAGATACCAGCACCTTAATATCAGACTTCCCAGCCTCCAGAACTGTGAGCCAATAACTTTCTGTTTATTATACATTATCTGATTTGTGGTATTCTGTTACAGCAACACAAAATGGACTAAGACATGATGTTTCTTGTCATGCAGAATTTGTTGTTTGTTTTATAATGAAGTTAAATATCTCAATTTTTTTTCTTTTATGGCTTGTGGATTTTGAGTCATAGTTACAGCCTTTCATAGGTCACAGATATAATGTAATTTTTCCCTCCTGTTTCCTTCTAGACCAGTTTTGGTTTAATTTTTTACATTTAATTCTTGATCCATTTGATATAGATCAAATATATATTTAAAGTATGAAGTATAGATTCAACTTTATTATTATTTTTTGTGAATGTTTTTTATCAGATGGCTACCCAGTCATTTCTAGCATCATATACTGAGTAATCTAAGCTTTCCCAATCAGTTTTAGAAACCATCTCTATCAGATATTACATCCTAACAATTAGATCTGTTTCCGTATTTTCTAGTCTCTTCCATCGGGTTTTCTGTTCATTCACAACCCAGTATCACCCTATTTATTTATTAAGGCCTTATATTCTATGCTAATATATGGAATTAATATGGTATTTTCCATATTGCTTTTCATTTTCAAAGTTTCCTGAGCTGTTTTTTTTTTTTGTTTATCTTCCCAAATAAAACTCTGGATCAATTAGTCTCATTCAAACAAAACAAAAATGACAGAAACAAACTGTTGGTATTTGTATTGATATTCCAATCATTTTATAAGCTATCGTAGGAAGAATGGGCATGTTTGTGATATTCAGTCGTCCTAAGAATATGGTATCTTTCCATTTACACACATGTCCTCTGAGGTCTTCAGTAGTGTTGTAAAATATTATTCATATAGGCCATGTACATTTCTTGTTATTTCTGTTCCCAGAGATTCTGTTTCTGTTGTCTATGGGGTTTTTATTCTTTTATACTCTCTGTCTGGTTGTTATCTGTATATAAGAAAAAGGAACATCTGCATTGTAATTTTGGAACTCATTCCTGATTCCTCCCTCATCTATCAATTTTCCCATCTCTCATAACATCCTTCATCATATCCTGTTTATTCTAACTTTAAAATATACTTTGGATGTGTCCAATGTTTGCCACCTCCACTAACACCACCCTATAAGCCACTTTGATTTCTAACCTGGACGACACAATAGCCCCCTTGACTCCATTCTCCACAGAGCAGCCAGAGTGATCTTTTAAAAATCAAAAGAGCATCCTGCCATCCCCTTGCCTAAAATATTTCTGTGCCTTCTTCTTGCACTCTAAGTGAAAAGCAAACTCCTTACCTTAAAGGCCTGATATCACCTGGCTGCTGGCTTTCTCCCAACATCATTCTTTTTATTTTTAAATTTTTTAAAAAAATTTTACTTTTAACTTTTATGGATATATAATAGTTGTGCACATTTATGGGGTATATATGATATTTTGATACATGCATACAATGTGCAATGATCAAATCAGGGTAACTGGGGTATCCATCAACCATTTATCATTTCTTTGTGTTGGGAACATTCCAATTCCACTCTTTTAGTTATTATATTTTGAAATATACCTCTATCCCATTCAAAACCCTCTCCTCCTCATTTGAAGAACTCTAGCCACAAGGACTTCTTTGGGTTCTGAAATACTCCAACTTCTTTCCTATCTCAGATCCTCCCCTGCTGTTCTCTCTGCTGGGAATATTTTTCTTCCTGTTCTTTAAGGGGCTGGCCCCTTCTTCTTCTCTAGGTTGCAATTTGCCTATCACTCCTCAAAGAGGTCTTCTCTGTTCACCTTATCTACACTATCTCTCTTTTAATCTCTTTTACAATACTTAGAACAATGTTTAATTATATACTTGTTCACATATTTACTTATTTTGTGTCTCTTTTTCCCACTAGACTGTGAACTCTTCTGCTATCTGCAAAGTGCAAAGCACAAGTAGACGTTCAATAAATATATTTATTGAATGAATGAACAAATGTCTTCCTTGTTTATATAGCCAGGGGTTGGGAAAGCTCATATTTTTTTCCCTGCTATTTGGTTATTATTCTCCATTCATGTTTTAAATCCATAGTTACCATATATCAAATGCTTATATTTCTATTCTAAGTCACAAGCTTCCCTCAAAAGCCTG
This sequence comes from Daubentonia madagascariensis, assembly GCA_023783475.1. Classification (NCBI taxonomy): domain Eukaryota; kingdom Metazoa; phylum Chordata; class Mammalia; order Primates; family Daubentoniidae; genus Daubentonia; species Daubentonia madagascariensis. The sequence goes on along the minus strand of JAKFHU010001953.1, from coordinate 38,860,580 downwards.
ACTTGGTCATCATAAATCTCTTTCTAGTGTTTGTTCTCATATACACAAAATATATAATGTTATTTTCAAATAATGAAACACATATTGAATGTTACAGAAAAAGCTAAGGTTATACATAATTTATGAGAAAAATTTTTCCTAAGGGTGGTGATACTATCATATATTTTCTTTATATATTGTCTCTTTACTTAAAAAGAAAAACGCTATTTTTCCTCATTAAAAAAGTAATATATTCTTGTTGTAAAAAGAATCAAACAACATGGAAATAGGGATCACAGAAATGTAGAAAATATAATATCTCCATAATTCCCAGTCCAGAGAGAATCACTGGTGACAGCTGGATGTATATCCATCTTTCTAGACTTTTTCTCTGCATATCATATTTTAGCACAGGCTAAGATTTCATTGTTGCTGTTTTGTTCCATTTTTACTACAGTAAGGCCCAATTAGACAAACAACACTGACCTGCTAAATAATACATCTTGGACACGTTTACTTGCTAAACATATGGCTCTTCCTTACTTTTTTAACAATTGCCTAATATTTCATTTATTTACTATCTCTAGACAGTTCCCTTCCCTTTTCACCTGGTCAGTGAAGTGGGGATAAAAGGGTCTTGAATTTTGGCAGTTTTTTTTTTTTAAGACCTCTGCCACTCCTGGACACAAGGACCAAAGTCATAGATCAGAGAGCAAGTCATTTCTCTACCTCAACCTCCATTTTGTTGGAAAAGGTACTGTAGAGCAAATATTAGTTCTGCAAGGTCCAGATTTATGTTCAGAATTAATGAGCTGAATTATCAGCAATGCTGATTAAAAACATTTACCTGGATGAATTTATGTTACCTACTATAACCAGAATTCAGGCATCGCTACCACCCTGGGAGGGTGCCCAAAAGTAAACTATACCTCCAAACTCTTGCTTTTGTAACTGTTCTTCTTGCAAAGAGCCCAACAGTAGCAGAAGTTTATTCCAGTTATGTTGCCATGAATGCCACCAATACGTACTGTCAGACCTGTTTTGAGTGGGGAAGAAAAAAAAAACCCAACTGCAAAATCAATTATTTGGCCAGCATCTGATGGGGACTTGACAAGGTGCTAACTGCTAGGCTTCCATTTCAGGAAGCAGCTTATTTTTGTTATTGGTGCCAATTATTATAAAGCGGACCACGGCAAATACACCATTTACAACTGGCATTGATTTGATGTCACATGGTCTCATTACCAGGTCAAGTTGGTACATGTGACACATCTACATTTTTGCACATTTCAAATTTATGCACATTAGTTTGGAACACAAAGGTATTATTCCCTGTCCCCAGCCCCTTCCCGCTGTCCTTGGTAGTCACAGTAGCTGAGATATTTTGAAAAGTTCTCTGAACACCTTCTTTGTAGTAGGCCCCCAAATTAGCTCATCAAGGGAATTCAAATCCTGCACCATTTTCACAACTACGAGGCAGGTCTCTTCACCAAATGCTATTTTTATAGCAGGGCCCACAGCACAGCCTGAACAATACAAAGACCTGGGTTGAACTGAGTGAGGGGCAGTGGGGGTTTATAAGAATAGTTGTGGTGATGAGGCCACTGAAGAAAAGCAGTGCTCCCAAGGGCCAGTCTTATAATTAGGTGAATGAGTGATTCGGGGTGCTGGAAAGACATTCTCCTCTGCTGCCCCAGTTGGCCTGCTGTCCAGAATCCCACATTTGTGACTGACTCCCTAAAACACACCCGCTATTGGCCTCCTGGCCCCCAATTGTCCTGATACCTGAATTTCTGTTAATGTATGGATTTCCACTCTTTGAGATTGTATTTATCCTATATTAAGCTTGATAAAACGTAACTACATATGAGTCAGCACAATGTAGTGGTTTAAGAGTGTAGGCCCTGAAATCAAACAGCCTGGCATTGAATCCCCACTCAGGTACTCATTTATCGCGCAACCTTGGGCACAGCTTGGGCAAGCTACTTATCTTCTCTGTGCCTTCATCTCCTCCTCTGCAAGTGGGGCTAATGGCATTACCTGTTTCACTGGGTTGTCAGGAGGCTTGAATAAGGTATTATCCATTGTTCCTGGAAGTAAGCATTAAAATAAATACCATCAGGACAGACAACTTACTAAGCATCATCTGGCAGAGGTGCTTAACTTAAAAAAACTACTTTTTTGCATGTGTAAAAAATTGTTTGCCATGTAAAAATTATTTCTTTTGTTTTTCTTTTAGTGTTCAGAGGGAAAATTAGGTTTTGGCTATTTAAAAAATTCTGCCAGAAAAACAAAAAAGCCCAGTGCTTGAAAAAATGCTAAATTGGACTTATATACAGATGGTAGGGAGTAAATCTATTAGAAAATTAAAATTTTTAAAAATGGATGAGGGGCTAATAGCGACAATGAACATGAAAAAATACATACTCCAAGAAATATAAGCACTCACGTGGCTTTTTGCCTTTCCCAGTAGGAGAAAGGTCCCTAAAATGGTGATGGGTAGGGAAGGTTAACCGAGAAGGAAGTGCTAGCTGCCAGTGCCTCTCTAGGTCAGGAAGCCGGAGTCATCCTTCCTAACCAGCAGGCGGGGTCAAGTGAGACCACAAAATTGAACATTCTTACTTCTCTATGATGGGCACTAAGCCAACACTTTCATCAACCAAGTCATATTCACAACATCCCTATGAGACAGATAACTTTCATTACCCCATTTTTAGGACATGCAAAGGCTATGGATATGCCCACAAGATTGGTCCAACTCTTCCGTGCTAGGCTGAGCAGTTAAGGATGCTCCTGGGTGCCTTGTTACTCATGATCCTGAAGTAGCCATTGGGGAAAGCCTACCTCTGGAAATTTCTGATTCCAGAAAAAAGGAATCATGATGATTCTGATTAAAGCAGGACTTGCCTCCCTGAGGGTAATGATACTGTGAGAAACAGAAATTACCTCAGTTGTTCCTGGGGCATTTGTGTGTGTGTGAAAGAATGACTTTTATAAATTGAAAAAAAAAAAGGGCTCTGAAAACTAGAACTAAATTGGTGGCAATAGTTAACTCACTCATTTAAGACATATTTATGAAATGCCTACTATGTACCATGGGGATACAGTGGTGAGGGAGATAGATTTGTCCTCTGTCCTTAGGTAATTTAAAGTCTAACAAAGGTTTCGAAGGTTGAGGTGGAAGGGTTGCTTGAGACCAGGAGTTTGAGAAAACATAGTGAGAAACATAGTGAGACCCCGTCTCTATAATCAATCCATCAATCAATAAAAGTCTAACGAAGGACACCAAGCAACAACAAGAAGTGTGAACCAAACTAAGACAGGGAAAGTTCTGGGCTCAGGGATCATATAGCATTCTGGTGCATTTAAAAAATACTCTGAGAGTTATCAGATTCCATGCTAGCACATCTCTAATAACTGTCTATGTCCAATATGCACTTTTAGAAAATAATGAAATTGTATTTGCACACTTTGTGTTGCTACCTAATTTGGCTTCAGTTTAAGAGTAGTTTGGATCTAAACTAGAAGCCTGGCATTTCTGAAGTCCATTTGTAGTTACAGTGTTGAACCCCAGGGTCTCAACCCTGAAGGTCTCATTTCATAGGCTACTAGAGAGAGCAGGGTAAGGATTTAAGGCTCTAAAGATAGAGTCTCAAAGCAAATATTAGTGGGATTCATATGGGGCTCCCAAGCCTGGGCAATAATGTAAGTATGGTCTTCGGGAATGACAAATAAGCAAGGACAACCTGGTGATGAACAGGCTGGAGGTGGGGCTAACTTTGTAGAATTGCCATAAGCTAGTCATGAGCTATACAGAGCCACCTCAAAAATCCAAACTACAATTTCCAAGTAGGCTCAAGAGAAGCTAGTTAGAACTTTAGATTTAACATTGGAAGAAAAAATAATGTTCTTACAGATCATGTTCATCAGGCCAAATATAAATGCTGAATAATCAAGGTCAATTAGGGGAAAGTCTTTATGTTACAAAGCTACGCTGATTAATGGAGATCACAACCTTTGGAGGTAAATCAGGCCCAGTGAAAATCTCAACTCTGCACCTTCTGGCTCTGTAACGCTGGGCCAGGCACTTAACTTTGCTGAGTCTTATTTTCATTATAAGTAAAATAGGAGGAGTAAAACCCAGATGGCTGGACTGCTATGAGGATTAAATAATTAGCACCTAAAAAGAACTCAATGAAGAGAATCTGATGTTATTATCATTAATGATACAAACTATTTTCGCAACACTATGTGTTGCTTGAAATCAGTAGTTGGAAGACTTTAAAAAATACACTAAGGTCATACACATGGCAAGCAAAGATGACACAGTTTCTCCCCACCCCCATTCTGCAAATAAGAAACTGGGTCAGAGAGGGCACTGTACACATGGTCTGGAACATGGTAAGTACTCAGTAAAAGATGATGATGATTATTATTCAGACAAAAGATTTTCACCTGAATTATTTAGTGAGCTCTGAAGATTCTTTAGGCCCAGGGTCACAGAGCTTAGCCACCATCAGTTCCCTGCTTGGTGTCCCCTCCCCAGAATCCAGTGCTACCAAGTACCACAGGCTGGCTTATCTATTCCCGAAATCACATGCTGCTGCTGACCACTCAGAAAACTATTCACTCTAATTCTGGCTCCTGGTGACTCCGTATCATTTGGGTGTGGGTTTTCCCTTTCTGTTGAAATAGATGGCTTGGCTTCAGATCTCCTTCCTGCTGTTTCCAGCACTATTCGGCAAACAGAGTCATTTGTGATGTCATCTCTCTCTATTTGCATTGATCAGATTATCTCTCCCAAGTGACTAATGTCGATCAGCACTCCTCTGGGATCCAATTTTCATAAAGGATCAGCCAAAGAAGACTTCCACTTAATCTATAATAACATTCAATTCAAGTAAAGTCCCAGGAGAAGAAAATGGGCAAAAAATTGTCCCTCCATTAACTCCAGGTGACCTCAAAAAGCTTTGCTTCTTTCAGAGCAAACTTCTGTGAGGGGCCAATTTATTTCAAAATCTACCTTTCCCTCCTGGAGTCAGGTGATTCTAAATATCTATTTATAGAACCAACCTCCAAACTGTGGCTTTTATATACATAATAAAGAAGCTCATTTTAGCACAGTTGAACCAAAGTAAAAGGACTATATCCATTCATTTGTTCAATAAATATTTCTTGAGCACCTATGTGCTACTATGTGCTAGGTGCTGAGGAAAGAGTTGTGAAATATCAATGAAATAGCTGAGTAAATACTCAGCATTAGAAAAAACGAGAGGACCAAAGAAAAATTATACATAGAATAAAAAATTGAGGCAGTTCACCATGATGTTAGCCACTCTCCCCCAAGCTAACCCTCCCAAACTCCAGCAACACTTCTGATTAATCATTTATTCATTCTATATGATAATAATTATGAACTTGGACTAAACTGCTGAAACAGAATTTGAATCCTGCCTCTTACTTACTAGATGGGGGACCCTGGTTAAACTACTTTACTGTTTTAGACCTCAGTATCCTTATCAGTAAAATGAAATCACTGATACTGCCTGCCTCATAGAGCTGTTGTGAGAATTAAATTAAACGCTGTATATTAGCACATGGACTGGGACATGATAAGTACTCAATAAAAGATTATTATTGGCGAGGAGCAGTGTCCCACCCCTGTAATCCTAGCACTCTGGGAGGCTGAGGGGGGAGGATCGCTTGAGCTCAGGAGTTCAAGACCAGCCAGCCTTGAGGTCAGGAGTTTGAGATCAGGCTGAGCGAGAGTGAGAACCCATCTCTATTAAAAATAGAAAAAATTAGCCAGGTGTCGTGGCATGTACCTATAGTCCCAGCTACATGGGAGGCTGAGGCAGGAGGATTGCTTGAGCCCAGGAGTTTGAGGTTGCTGTGACCTAGGCTTACGCCATGGCACTCTAGCCCAGGTGACAGAGCCAGACTCTGTTTAAAAAAAAAAAAGATTATTATTATTTATTATTCGGACAAAAGATTTTCACCTAAATTACTTAGTACAGTTGTCCTTTTCACTTCTCATGGTTTAAAACACATCTTCCTAAGACTCTTTAAGATTTAGTTACAGATAGTGAGCTAATACATTGAAGAAAAGATGAGGAGACTCAGTGAGGAAGAGAAATTCAGAACCCCAGACTCTTGGTCACCTGAGGAGGTCATAAAGAGACCTTATATCTTTCTCCCCTATCAGTTCTTGTGGAAATGATTGGGTTGTATCAGGATCAAATTTTAAAAACTGTTAACAAAGTTCATCCTTAAAGCAAAGTCCTAGAAGGGAAGCAAAGGAGAGAAAGTACAGAAGGAGGCTTCTGACCCTACATATGATCATTTCTATACTGTGAGCTTCTCTTTATCGGGAGGGGTTTGAACTAAAAGAGAGGAAAATTGTTTAATGGAAAATAATGGAAAGTGCTATATTTTTGAGGAATTTTACGGTGGAAGTACTAGAATATTTTCCATAGGAATCAGTTAATAGATTGTTTTCTTGTATTTTCTGTTCTTTGCTAAACTCTCAAAACTCCTAGACACTGTGATTGTGATGAATTTTATTACATAATGAAAAGAAAGACTGTGTATTAGAAGAAATGTATTTTAGTGAATTAATTTAAAGGTTCAAGATTTACATGCCATCCTTTAAAAATCTCTAATTGTGCACATTACAGGTGTTGTTATTTTACCATCTTTACATTTTATATACCCATTATGAAATTCCAGTAATACTCCATTTGGGTTAACAATTCTTTAGGAAATTTCAGTCTTGCCAAGTCATTTTTTCCCTCCACCAGGAGAAAAATATGTATTAATATTTCCAGAATACTTGGCATTATTATATTGTTATTTGGTCCCTGGTGTTGGCCATCTTTGCCATTTCTAGTCCCAAGTGATTGCTAGCCCACCAAGTAACAGAGAATCCTGCTTGCCTGGGCAAAAATGCATTTAAGTCATACCTTTTGCCAATATTGCCATTTCCTTTCTCTTGATATTAACACATCCTATATCCCTGAGGGCGGGTAACGGGAAAAGTGCTTTTGAACCATCCAGGATCAAACAATTCTCTCTCTCTCTCTCACACACACACGCGCGCACACACACACGCACACACGCGCAAACACATCCTCCCTCTCTGTCATAATTTCTGACGTTCAAATTGCATCCGAAGGCAGAGGTAGGTGTAGCTTGAAGTGCCCGCTTTCAGCAGCCCCAAGCATCTCTCAGGCTAAAGGCGAGCGGAAGTGATTGAGAAATCCCTGCTGGGACTGGTGCTTTCCCCAGGGAGCTACAACTTCGCACTCCATCCTCCTCCCAACCTCTAAACCCCCGGGGAGTCAGGGGCGCCAAAGTCCCCGCCCCTTCTCGCTGCCAAGAGCTGCTCTTAACCTTTTTTGGGCCGGGGACCTACAGAAAGCCGTGGACCCTCTCGGAATGGGGGCAGAGGTTAGGGAAAAACGCCGCTTCAACAGTTTGCGAAACTTTCAGGAGAGCACGCATTTGAAACACACCCCGAACTGCAGGATTAAGAACCCCATTTTTAAAACTCTTGACTTGGGCGATTAAATCGAGAGCGAAGCTCAGGTGCCAAATCTCGTCCCGAGTGAGAAAGTGCAGGAAGGGAAGGTGCTTCGGCGCTGGGCCACTTTCACTTGTAAGAAACCACAAGAAGAGGGCTGGTGGAAAGAGATGGGGACGGGAGAGCGAGGAAGAGGAAAGGAAAGGGAGAAATATGAGAAACAGAGAGGGACACCACAGTGGGAGGGGAAGAACAGGGACACCACAGGAGAAACGGGAGGGGGGGACAGAGACAGGCAGAGCGGCGTAGAGACAAGGGGGAGGAGGAGAGAAAAGAGACTCGAAAGGGAGGAGAGAAAGGGAAGAGGCGAAGAGAGAAGAGGAAAGAGACGAGAGGGGGAAGGGGTTGCGCGCGCGCCAGGAAAGGGAGAGAACTTTCTCTGCTCGCCCTCCCCGGGGCAGGAGTCTCAGAAAACCCCATCTCCGGGAGGTGGCGGGGACCGCGACCAGCTGCCCCGGCGCTGGCGGCGCCTCTTGGCCTCCGCCTCTTGCAGCCGGCGAGGCCTCTGGCTGCGAGTCTCGCACGGGCCGGCCGAGGAGGGGACACGGTCTGGAAGGAGGCGGTCCCCGCTCGCCTCGCTTTCTCCTCCCCTCTCCTCCTCCTAGAGGCGTGCACCGGGGGCATTTGGGCGGCGGAGGACCCGCGGCCCCCCCGCCTCCCCCCCCAGCCCCCCATTCAAGAAGCCGCTCCGCTACCCCGGCCAGCACAGGGCGCCCGGCGCGCCTCGGAGCGCACGTTCCGCGCCTTCTCCTGCCCGCTCGCTGGACATTATGCGGCCGAGCAGCGGAGCCCCAGTCCTCCTCCTCCTCCTGCTCCTCCGGCTCCTCCTGCGGCCCGAGCGGCTCAGCTCTCGGCAGGCGGCGGCGTTGCTCAGCCGAGCGCAGACGGGACCCTCGCGGCGAGACCTCAGCGACTCCTAAAGTCAAAAGTTGGCGGCGGGCGCCGGGCTCCGCGCGCTCTCCACGGCCGCTGCCTCGCGTCGCCGCCGCAGCCAAGGAGGGCAGGAGGGAGGGGGGCGGCGGGGGGAGGGGTGGGGAGCACCATGCAGTTTGTATCCTGGGCCACACTGCTAACGCTCCTGGTGCGGGACCTGGCCGAGATGGGGAGCCCAGACGCCGCGGCGGCCGTGCGCAAGGACAGGCTGCACCCGAGGCAAGGTAACTAGGCTCCGGCCCCTGGGACCTCGCCGCCCCCGTCGCCGCCTCCCCAGCCTCGCTCTTGAGCCGGGGCACCCCGCAGCGGAGGCCTCTCTCCTTTTCCTAGAAAGAATATGTGCTCTGCAGCCTCTACCTTCTTTGGGTCATCCCCAGCCAATTGCTAGGGAGAGACACCGTGGAAACGAATCTAGTCAATCCCCCCAACCTTGCTTTTAGCCAGATCTTTCCCCTTTTCCACCCCCATGCCCCAAACCAAAGCCACTTAATAAGTGGAGGCACCAGACAGCGACATGTTTTATTTTACTCAGGATATTTATCAGGATCTGAAATTATCTTATGTATTTTTGACTTGTTCATTGTCTGGCTCTGAATGGTATATCCTCAGCGCCTAGCACAGTTCCTGGCTGTTACTGGCACATAGTAGGTGCTCAGAAAATATTTGTCCACCGATTAAGAGTGAAGGGATTGATTCGAATAGCCTGGCAAATAAGGTCAGGACAAAGTCCCCACCTTCGTTTTAAATTCAGACTTGAGGAGAAATGAATTATTGGTTCATATACTTCTGCTTCTCTCTGCAGTGAAATTATTAGAGACCCTGAGCGAATACGAAATCGCGTCTCCCATCCGCGTGAACGCTCTCGGAGAACCCTTTCCCACGAACGTGCACTTCAAAAGAAGGCGACGGAGCATTAACTCTGCCACTGACCCCTGGCCTGCCTTCGCCTCCTCCTCTTCTTCCTCTACCTCCTCCCAGGCGCATTATCGCCTCTCTGCCTTCGGCCAGCAGTTTCTATTTAATCTCACCGCCCATGCCGGATTTATCGCTCCACTGTTCACTGTCACCCTCCTCGGGGCGCCCGGGGTGAACCAGACCAAGTTTTATTCCGAAGAGGAAACGGAACTCAAGCACTGTTTCTACAAAGGCCATGTCAATACCAAGTCCGAGCACACGGCCGTCATCAGCCTCTGCTCGGGAATGGTAAGTGGGCGCGCGCCCCCTCCCCTCCTGCCTCCTAGAGACTCTCACTGCGGCGAGTCTCCACTCCGGCGGTAAATATCTAGAAACTCGTGTGCGTCCTTCGGTTTGGGTAGCTAGCTCTGCGTGCGCTTACACTCGCGAGGAGTACACGCCCCCGCCCCCGCCCCCGCGAGGTTCTGGATGTTTCCGAGCTTTCTCGGGTCTGGACTCGGCTCAGCTGCGCGTTGCCCAACGCTGCCAGGCGGCCTGGAAGTCGGTTTCCAAACTCGGAGAAAGTTGCTGGAGTTGCGGTTCCTTGCAGCAAACTTGGCCGCCCCGGAGCGGAGCAGCTGAGCGCAGGGCGGACCAGACTCCTTATTGGTGCGTCTTGCTTCGGGGATGTGGGCTGAGGATCCCCGGCCCAGGGTACTGGAAGTTCCTTCTGTGGGTTGTGGAGGGCGGTGCGTAATCTAGAGTCCCCGCGTTCTCTCGGGGCCTTTATTCGCGCGCCAGGAACCCTGAGGCTGAACTGGATTGACAGGGAGCAGGTCCCGTCCTAGGAACGGAAGGGTGGGCCGAGGGCTCCGGGGCGGGGGAGAGGGCGGAGCCTGCCCCGGACGCTTTGAATTAGGGTGGAAGCGGTGGGTGGGGGCGCAGCGCAGTCCGACTCTGCACCCTGCTGGCGGGGTGGGCTGGAGAAGCAGGATAGTGGGATTTCGAAAGCCTGGAGAGGCTGTCTGGACGTGATTTCGGTTCCGCTGGGGTTTCTACCACCTTTGAGGGTTCCCAGGAGTCGGCGTTTCCCTGAGGAGTGAGGAAGGGCGGGCGGCCACGGTCCTGCGCTGCCAAATACTTAGCGGGGGATCCAAGTCGTTTCCCCGATTCCGTTTGCCGACCCCCGCACTCGCCCTCGAGTGGGTCCTACAGGGCATCTGCCACCTCCTTCCCCATGACATTTGAGGCCCCGCTGCAAGGTTCTGGCCTTAGCGAGGGTGGTCCTTGGCTTTCCCAAGCGACGTGCGTTTCTGCCGCGCGTATATGACGCAGAAACTTTCCCGGGTCAGACTCAGTGCATGGCGCTGTACGCGCAATAGGGTCTTACCCTCTGTATCCCGTGATGCATTTACTCATCTCTGAGGACCCACACTCCCTCCTCTCCCCATCACCTTTTTCAAGTGGGGGCTTGGATACTCACCCCAGGCGCTCGGCTGCCCCCGCCGCATCCTGCCGTTTGTGGGTCTTAAAGTTCCGGATCTGGAAAGCGCATCCTTCTCCGCCTCGCAATGGAAGGATCGGGTGGGGAGCGAGGCAAGCCTGAAGACTGGGAGGGGGGAGGTTTAGCCTGCTGGGATGTGGGGAAAGGGATAAGTCCCTTTAGCACCCAGCAAAGCACCCAGAGCCGTGGCGCCCAAAGCGGGTTGTTGAGATTGTTTGGGGGTGGGCGGAGACGCCAGTTTGGCGAAGGGGGAGGGGGTGCCGCAGTGAGTCATCGCTGCCCCAAGACCTAGGGCCAGAACTCAGGAATCCAACTGGTCTTTGAAAGGTTATGGCCCCGGTGGGCAGAAGCCAGGCGTCTAAGCCCAGAGCATCAGAGCGCCCCCAGGTTCCAAGATAGTAACCCCCAATTCAAGGACCCTAGGGATAGGGCAGCGTGTGTACGTCAAGTTTGTAAACAGCCTTTACTCCTCCTCTCTGCCCGCCTCCACACTGGCTGAAGCAGAGTGGCCCCAGCAGTTGTGTAAATATCTTGCTGCGCAGGACCTGAATTTCCATTGGCAGTTTTAGGAGGTAACGTGCACGTGGTCTCTTTGGGAACTGAGAACCCCGGGGCTTCAGAAACGACTGCCTGGATGGTGATAACCCCATTTATATTGCGTTTAATTTGCAATCTGCCTCTTTTGGGAAAAAGGGCCCCGAATACATCTTAAAAGATATGCGCGCTGGCTCTTTGTATCTTCAGCCATTAATCTAGCTCCAAAACCCCTGCCCCTTTGTCTTCTGGAATTTATCTTTCCTCCCTAGACTTCCCTTTACCATTTCTGTAGCAGTAGCGTCATGGCTGTTCCTACTTCTTTGCCTAGGAGTCTTCCAGGAAATCTTTAGAGTGGGCTGTGCCAACTCCTCCCCACCCCCACACCACTACACCACCAGCAGATGGGTTGCTCACCTACCCTAATTCTAGCCCCTTTACTTCTCTCTCGTTCTCTCATTAGGACTGATATCTAATAAATATTTCCACCGGGCTGCTTCTCCACTCTCTCTCCTCAAACCCTGCCACAGGCCACTAACAGATTAGTGACGACTAGGAGCAGAATAACATCACTACCGTGTTTACGTACTTTACACGGCCCCCCCCATCGTCTGGTGGGCACCTATAAACTGCTTCCTCTGGCACTTAAGACCATTTACAATATACTCCCTCACCCCACTCCTATGTACATGCCCGTCTCATCTCTCAGTCTTTCTCCCACAAATCCTGTATTTCAGGCGATCTGCTTTATGCTCCTTTCTCTGCCTTCTCCCCACCCCCACCCAAGCCTAGTCTTCCTTCATTGCCTTTGTGCCTTTAGATTTACTTGGACTTCTCAACCAGCTTCACATGCTCAAATCCTACCCTTCTTTGGAAGTGTAATTTACATCTCTTCTTCCCCAGGAGACCTCTTCATAGTTCTCCAGACTGATGTCATCTCTCCCTCTCCACCTTCATAGACACTTACCTGCATCTCCCTTAGTGGGTTCTTCCTTGCATTAAAGTTCTTGGTACACATGTCCTATCTCTTTCTCCTTGGCAAGCAGGGTCAACATCAATTTATCCCTTTTTTATGTTGGAGCCTTGTATGTTGTATGTACTTAGTAAATATTACTATACTTGAATAAATGGTCACGTTGGCCAAGAAAAGATAACTCTTGGGCCCAGCAACTGTTTGGCAAATTGACAGCAAAATTAATTTTGAAATCATATTGATACCATTTATTCAGCTCTTACTTTATGCCTGGCACTATCATAAATACTTTACATATGTATTATCTCATCCAAATCCTCCCAAGAACTCAATCCTCAAAACAACCCATTTTACTGATGAGGACACTGAGGCTTTGAGAGCTGGAGACTTGCCCAATGTCTCACAGCTAGTAAGTATCAGGGTTGGGACTCCAACCCAGCCTTTCTGATCTGTGCTGTTAACCATAGACCAGAAAATGAGTCTGTGCTCCTAAAGAGAACTTCAGGGTGCTTTTCTAAAAAGGCACTGGACTAATGTCAGGATGTTGAGTTCTAGACTCAGCACTAGCACTAGCCAGATGCTTCTGTACCATGGAAGGGGAACTTTGGACAAATCACCTCCTCCCTCTGTGTCTTGGTTTCCCCATTTACCATCAAAGGTGGCAGAGCTTCACCACTTGAGCTCTTTCCCAGTGTTCATGTCTCTGGTAGGTTCCACATGTTGTAGTATGCTGTCTGATTTGTGCTCAGAGAACATCAGAGTCGGATAGTGAAAACAGGCAGAGGTGCCTGGGTGACAGTAAATTTATTAAATCACTCCTTCTCTGGCAACCAGCTACTCTGTTTCTTAGTCTGACCATACCAGAGCTGTCCTCTCCTTAAACCATTGGCTCATTAATCAATGTGGAGAACTTTTTTAAAAATACTGATTCCAGGTACCCCCCCAGAAGTTCTGAATCTATGATACCCCAAATCTAATTTAAAATAAACAAATTTCCTAGGCAGTTTTGAAGCTTAGCTGGTTTTAGGAACCAGTGCCTTAGCCTACTACTTCTACTTTATCATGCATAAGAATATGCCAGGGGGCTCATTAAAATGTCAATTCCTGGGCATAACCCCCAGAGATTTTGGTTCAGTAGATCAGATTTGGGGTGGAGCACAGTCATGTGAATTTCTGAAAAGAGCGTGGATGATACTGATGCAGATGCAGCTGCTGATGTCCAGGGACAGTCATTCCTTTTGTGTCCAGGGAAGGGTAAAAGGCATCTGATTTTTTTTCAGTGTGGAAAATAGAACAAAGGAGGAGAAGAGAAGAGCTTGATTTCTTCTCTTAAACACTACTCACCAGCATGGCAAGGGGAATTTTTCAGTGTTCTTATAATGTTGGGTTTGGGTGATTCAACCTTGAGGCATCATTTATCATTTGCAAAACTTGTAGGTATATGGGGAGGCAAGGAGAAAGTTACTTTTTTCTAGGTGCTTGGAATGATCCGTAAAAGCGGATTATATCCTGGTGGTTAGAGGCTAACACCAACACCAGCAAAACCCGCTAATGTGTTCTAAGCCCTTACAAGGTGTCAGGCAGTCTGCTGAGCACTGAATGTGCATTATCTCATTTAATCTGTATAATAAGTCTTTACAGTAAGTATCTTTATCCCCAGTTGACAAACGAGGAAGCTGAAGCTCAGAGCAGTTAAGAAACTTGCCCAAGGTGGGTAGGTAGGCGGTGGTGCTGAAACTGCAACCTAGGGCAGTCTGGCTCCAAAGCCCTGTATGGTATCACTCCTCTATTGCAAAGGGAAGGGGTGGTAAGAGGACTACGTGCCAGTGTTACAGGTGGCTCCACCTTGAGAGCATTGTGGCGAGCACATGCTTCCTGAATTTGAATCAACAAGAAGGCTTCACTGGGTCAGCTTTTCCCTCTGGAGCTCACATTCGTCCTTAAGTTTCCAGGCTGCCTTACCACACAGAAAGGCTGTCTTTCAACAGCCTGTAGGAATAATATGATTGGAACTTGAGTACCAAGGAAGTATTTCTTAGAGACAGATTTGGATAGCAGTGCAATAAACTAGAGTCAAATCAAGAACAAGGTATTGATATGGCAAAGAGTGAAAATAAACTGATTCTCTGCATAAGTCGCAGCATTTTCAGTTTCAGCAACCCTCTTGGGGAAAAGATTGGGTAAAGTGGCACAGTATGTACTTGGAAATGTTCCTTTGTTTTTTTCGTCCCGATGGCTAAGTTATATTAAATCAATCTCTCATCTCTCTTTATTTGCAGCTGGGCACATTCCGGTCCCATGATGGGGATTATTTTATTGAACCACTACTATCCTTGGATGAACAAGAAGATACAGAGGAACAAAACAAACCCCACATTATCTATAGGCGCAGCACCCCCCAGAGGGAGCCCTCAACAGGAAGGCATGCCTGTGACACCTCAGGTATTTGCTTCTTGTTTAAGCAGAGATCCCAGCTCCGTGAGATGTGTTAATTGTTGTACTACAGAGATTAGCTCTTTCACAGTCTGCAGAGCACTACCGTATTGTCATTTATTCAGTCCTCAAGTGAGGTAGGTACACCCCCACTGTGCAGATGGGGAGACTAAAGAGAGGTTTAGTACCTTATCCAAGGTTGCACAGCTAAGAAGTTACAAATTCAGGATTCAAACTAAAAAAGCAGTGACCCCATGCCCTCTATGGGCAGAGCTGCCTCTTCTGTTGAAGTTGCTAATTTTTAGGATTAAGGTTGAGGCTGTGATAGCAGTATCTTCAATCAGCAAATTGCTTGTATTTTCTCGGTGTCTTCTATTCATTTGGGGTTTCTTTTTGGTTTTCGGTTTGTTTTTTTTTTCCATGTACGGTTTCAAAAAGAGTCCTACAAATGGAACTCACAGAAACTTCTATGTGTTTATTGGAATTTTTCCTATCAACTTCAGTTTTGCTAGTGTTTTATAGCTTCAGAAAATAAAGGAATGGACCTTTAGGTTACACTGTTAGGTTCCAATCAAATCCTTTATGTGCCCACCACTAGATTTCTTTCTATCCCGGCCAGATTCTTTGATGCTTTATACTGACATGCGTGGCTGTTGTCAGGGATATGTCATTCTGGGCATCTTGGAAAGTTTATGTCTGTGTTTCTCAATCCACAGTCTTGCAGCAACCCTTCACTGTCTGTGAACCCTGGTTACTTTCTACTCGGTGATAGGTTCTCATTTGAAATCATTCCTCAGTTTGGTCCTGTGTTTTAGGATGTTTGCTAAAATACTTTTTAAAAAAATTCTTGGACTTCCTGTTTCTAAAACTATCCTTTTCCCTTTTCTTTATTTTTAAAAGTTGCTTCTCCAAATTAAATAGCATCTCGGGGTATCTTTCTGGTATCTCCAAGTAAGACCAAAATTCAAGACCAGTAGGGAATTTCCTCAAACGCTTCCCAAATGATCACTTGCTGCATCTTATATCTGTATCAGGTTGTTCCAGTGTGACAGTGTATAGTGTCCTGTTCCCTCCTGGAATCATTATTCCTAAGGTGAATCCTTTAATAAAAGATAACATTGACTGCTTATATCCTGGAAGTAGCCAAGTCTAAGGATGCAGCATCGTTGGACTTCTGGCTTTACCGTTCAGTGCTGTGTTCTTACACCAGCACTAGGTGGAATATAACTGCAGTATTCTGTCAGTTAGAACTGAGTAGCCAAGGGGTATGGGTAGTAGGGGGGAAGTGTACCCAGAAACATCAGAAATAATAGTCCCAGTAGCATGTGTGTGCCAGTCACCAGCAAGTTTAATGGACAAGATGTTTCTCACATTTATTTGACCATGCTAGTAAGACCACTGACCTTTACTTCTTGACTTCCCAAATCTGTATTAGCAAGTACATGTTTTATACATGTATAAATGTATAGATAACGTGATAGGAAGGAAATATGTGATTCCTCCCCTTCCATCTTATTTATATATGTTCAAAAGACATTGAAATAATATTTGCACTGATTCATTCATTGAACAATGACACTTTGTGATATTCTTCTGCCCTAAAGTAGCTGCAAACCAACATTTTTAAAAACTACTATTTATTATGGTCTTATTCTGTACTGGCATTGTGCAAAGCACATTGCCAACACTGTCTCACTTAATCCTAATCACAAACCTATGTCGTAGGTACTGTCCTTATCTCCATTGTACCTGGAAAAGGAGTTGAGGCTTACAGAGATGAAGTACTTTGCTCAAGATGTCACAGCTAGTCCACAGTGATGACCCCTGCTTGTCTGTCTCATGTCATGACCCGCTTTCTTTGCACAGGAGTGTGTGTGGAAGAGAGAGAGAGGACAGGGTGAGAAAGTCATACGTAGTACTGTCATTCCAAAAAATTCTCAAGGTTTGTTTTTTTAAATTAATTACCCAAGTCAAAGGACATTTGATTTTCTAAGCAAATCCTGTTCAAAGAACAAAGAATGAATCTTAAAAATGTGAAGATTGAGAACAATGGAAGATGCCTTAATTTTTCGAAAAAGCTTATTTCAGTTCTAGTCATTATTGAAATTGGGGCCTTTAAGTACCACCTTCTGAATCACCAGTGCCAATATTTTTTATTTTCCTTTTGGTTTTTGCTTGCTCCTGACCAATCTGACGTGTCCTTCCTTTACCTTATGTGATGAATCAGGAGCCCGGCAGTTTTGATTGGCTCTTCCGAAGGTTGCCGCTGGACTATGCCACTCTGGTTTCTCTCTTCCAGCTGCTTCTGCACCCCTTCTTTGAATTCAGATGCAGGAGGCTCAGAACAGTTGGAAAGAACTTTGGAATATGGCACAATTCACCAGCAGCCATTAGAGGGACGGACCAGCAGGTCATGGAAACCTCCGAAACCAGGTAGCCTTTGCACAGGGAGTGACAGTAGGTTGGGGGTGGGAGTAGTCCCTCTTGCCAGAGAGGAAAAGGGCTGCTTGTGAAATATCACTCCATTCAGCTTTAGGGATCCACCTTCTTCCCCAACCGCCAACCAAGAGCAGGGGTTGGTAACTGAGGGTAAACCTTAAAAGTCCCCTGGGAGCCTTAGACACATATGTACATTCTTTAGAAAAACAAACAAACCACTCTCCCAGGCAAGTGGGATGGAGCAAGAATCAGTGGTTTTAATGGTGCTCCAAATCATTCAGATGTTCAGCTAAATTTGAGAGTCACTGCTTGAGTTGGATTTAAGGTACTAGTCACTTCCTGCTTGCATTGCCCTGAACTTGGCTTTCTACATCCATGCTGTCCACGTCTCCTCTTCTCATAGTATGATAGAATATTTGAGCTGGAGGAATCCTTCGCAGTCAGGTCTAGTCCAACACTCAGATTCTGTACAGAGGAGGAAACTGAAGTTGTAGGATGTTAGGTTACTTACTTCCAGGAGTGATACCCTATGTGTTAAAGGCCAACCCATCAGAACTTTCCCTAGCCCAAGCCCTGGAGCAGGCCCCTGCAGGCCCCCACTGAGCTAGGTGTAACCCTTTAGTTGCTGGATTATGAGGGTCTGAGCGGGGCAGGGCACTATGGCTATTGCAGTGCTGCATACAGATGGAATGTAAGTCTTGCTCATTTCTGATTCTTTGTGTATGCCTAATTTTCAAAAAAGGATTCTCAGAAAATGTATATTAAAAAGATAGGTGTAGAAGGAATCTAATGTAATGAAAACTTATAGGTTTAGAAAGGAATCTTCAACTTCACTTATTCATTCATGTGTGCATTTATTCATTTAGCCATCAGATATTTATCGAGCATCTCCCCTGTGCCATAAGGAGCAAACCAGGAACCGTCCTTATTCTGGTTAGTTGTGTGACCCCAGGCACATTTTAGAGTAGAAGAATAACATGTATCTTCCAAGGTTGTAGGCAGGAGTGAATGAATATAAAGTAATGAAAGCTCCCAGGACAGTGTTTAGCGGATGGTAGACAATCGCTAAGTTCATGAAAATAGAAAACAAAACTCCATACTTTTGGAGGAAGGAAAACTCAAAGTACCGAAATTCGGAGTTAGTACTGTCAAGCTTCTTGGTAACCAGGTCATAAAGGGTTTATCAGACTTGCCTGAGGTCACCCTGCCAGCTAGTGACAAGGCTGAGGGTCCTTCCTGTCCACTTAATTTCCTCTGTACCCAATGCAGCATTTCAAAATGTTATTTCTCACAAGTTTCTCTTGGTCCCGTGGCTGCCGTCACTGGGTTGTTTCTGTTTCACCATCATTGATTATATCTGTGTGTATACATTTGGGCCACTTTGGTGTATCTGCATTTATTTGTCTTTTCTTCCTGTTTGTAAGTTCCTCGACATTCGGGATGGGGAGTTGGGTGTCTTCTTCTTATGGCATGCCCTTGTAACTGCAGTGTCCTTTACACAGTGGGTCCTCAGTAAAATTCATTGAGCTTACTGTCTGGCAGCCCCACACACCAGGGGGACACGGGACAAGCTTACGGGAGCCATTCAGGAGAGTGTGTTGCTTATATAAACCACTCCCTACTGATCCTTTCCGTTGCTTGTTTCCAGATGAAATCTCAAGTTCTGTCTCATAAACACTCTCTGTTTAACCCTGAATTTTCCACAAGAGGCTTTAATTGTTCTTATCAGTGAGCCAGACATGCTTCCTGGTAGGTGAGTGAGAGCAAGGCAGGGGAGAAGGCCCACAGAAGGCCGTTTTGTTTGCGTGGGCCTGAAAGACGGTGTTTCATTGTTACTAAAATTTCTCCCTCACTTTCCCATCGCAGCAAATCCAGCTGTTTTTTGTTTCTCAAGTAAGGCATTTAAGAATTTTACACCCTTTGACCCATCAGTGCACTCCCAAGGAAATAATGGGACAATTGCCTAAAGGTGTTTATAAGCGAGACTCAGTGTAGTTTTGTTCATTATAGCAAAAGACTGGAAGCAACCTAAGTGCCTTTCGGGAGGAAGATAGATCAATACATGATGGGGCATGTGGGGCATGCATACAATGGATTCCCATGCAGCCATTAGAAAAGGTGGCATGGATTTATGTTGCCAAACATGGAAATATATATTAAGTGAACAAGCAGGCGATCAACTAGTATGTGTAGTAGGATCTCGTTTTTCAAAGTGATAATGTGTGTGTGGGTACACATGTGTATAAAGAGAAAATCTGGAGCAAAGGCACAAAAATATTAATAGTGGTTATTTCTGGTTGCCAGGAATATAGGCAGTCTTTACTTTTTTATTTTATATTATTGACCCCTTATATTTTTGACTCCTTTGCCAAGCTTCTAGAATAGTTTTATAATTATAATATACGGGGAAAATGAAATGGAGATAGTGGCATGTATTTATTTATTGCCCCATGGCACTTGTCACTGGAGGCCAACAGCCAAGCCAAGATTCGGTCCCTTAGTACTGGAAATTGACAGGGCTCCCCTGTTTTTTTGGAATTGTTTGGTCTCAATAACCAGACAGATAAAAATCCTGCATGTGGCAACTTCTTTGGGGAACCCCTGGCTGGTTAAAATTGCATCTGTCTCTCAACCCAGCTAAATTGCCTTGTGCCTATTGCTCAGACCCTGAGATTATCAAGATTTAGTCTCCATTAGGCACTGAGGACTCTCACCCCCATTAGAAGTTACTGTCACTTCCTGATTGGGCTTTCAAGGCTGCAGTCATACAGGCTAGAAGACAAGATGAAAATTTCCCATTCTCAGTGAGGGATTAGTTAAAAAAAAGGAAAAAAAACAATGATAATTAAAGCCATCATTCCTTGGGGGACTCATTATGTGCATATGGAGTCACTGTGCGTACACACTTTATATACATTACATACATTGTCATATGTAATATGTTCATAAACATTATAGGATAGGTATTATTACCCCTATTTTATAGTTGAGGAAATTACAGCTCAGAGAGGTTGAGTAACTTGTGCAAAGTCACACAGCCAGTAGGAAGTAGGCCCGAGCCTTAACCCAGATCTGATTCCAGTGTGCTATACTGTGGGCCAAACTGCACTGAAAATAAAAATGGAAGCTGCCATCTAGAAAACCCTTTTTAACTTGAGTTTTCAGAGCATCTTCATTGACTGCCATCTAATTTCCAACCCCTAGATGACACTAATAATGTCTAATATTTGTTGAGCGTGTATTGTGTGGCAGGCATTGTCCCAGGTGCTTTACACGGATTATATATTTTAATTCCCACTTCAACCTCCAGTTTGCAGATGGGAAGACTGAGACACATAGAAGTCCATAAAGTTGACTTGTCCAAGGTCACAAAATTCATAAACATACCATTTTCTATAACCCCTTTGTCCTAGTCTAGTTAGAGTATTATTTCTGGCCTGTCCCTTTGTTAAATTGATTGCATTCATATATGAACTGTTTTTGCTGGCAAGATTTTAAAAATGCCTGCCTGGAATTTGATTTGATTTGAGGAAGGCTGCCTGGTGCCTGAAATCCCCACCAAGCCTCTAATGACTCACAGAGGCCTTGTGTCTCCAGCAAGCCTCTGTTGGAATATATACTTGTTACATATTAACCTCTTGGATGCCATTAATAATTTAGCATAGATTAGCTGATTAGATTAGCTGCCTTGCGAGTTGGGCCCAAAAGGAGTGCGAGACAGAGCTAAGGAGCAGACCCCTGAGGGAGCTTTTAGTAAACACTTCTAGGACAGCTTGTGGGTTCCAGGCAGTGACAGAAGCTTTAGCTGACTTCACAATCCTGCCCGGGCCCAAGCAGGCCAGTGGTTGGAGGCTAATAAGTGACTTATGTGAGGAGCCAGTCTGCCTGCACTTTTACTACACACTTTCTGCATCCTTAGATCCTTTCAGCCTTGTAAAGATCAAGAACACGCAGCATTTAGGGAGCCGTGTTCCAGGCAATATGGAAGCACGCTCTGATTATTTCATTTACTCCTGCAGCAGATCTTTGGGGGGGAAGATGCTCTGATTATTCCCATTTTACAAATGAGAAAACTGGATTCAGAGAGGTGAATGGACTTGTCCACAGCGTGTAAAAAGGGAAACCGCTGGCACTGCAACCCCAGTACTGATTCTGAAATTTTAAAGTTAGTTGCTACCATTTGGGATTTATTGTTTTGGCCTAATTTCCTTTCATTTACCTCTTTTTGTTTCTTATCAATCTTTATACCTTTTTTCCCTTTTTTATATTCTTCAATGACCTACGTCTGATAAATAGTCAATATAAGCAGTGACCTCTAAAATCCTTTGTAAATTATTAGAAAGTGAATTCCTGAGCTTATTTCTTCAGCCTGATCTTCTTTATGGTATTTACATAAAAATTCTGCTTTTCTTTTCTTTAATGTTGGTATTTATAGTGTAATCCTCCAATAAAATCATTAAAGGAAAGTAAAAAAGAAACTTATAAATACAGGAACTGTTTCGTTTGTTCTCATTTATTCATTTAATTTTTTTTTTACTTTTCATTTGGTTTTTAAAAACTGTTTTAGTGTGAACATCTTTAAGATATGAACCACCATGAACACATCATCTACATCTAACAATGACTAAGATTTTTTTCACATTTGCTTCTTGTTTTTCTTTTTGCTGGAGTATTTGAAAGTAAACCCAAAATGTCATGACACTTCATCTCTAACTATTCCAATAAACATCTTGAAAAATGGGGATATTTTCCCACATAAGTGTAATATTATTTATCATGGTGAGCAAAATTAACAATAATTCCTCCATATCACCTAAACAGTGCCTATATTAAAATTTTTCTAATTGGCCCCAAATGCCTCTATACAGTCATTGGTTAGGTTGTGATTGTAACAAGGTCTGCAATTTGCAATTGGTTATTGTCTCTTAAGTAACTTTGCACTTTGTTGTCACTGTTGCTGCTAAAATTGCTTCTTTCATTGTAGTTTCAGTTTTGTTCCATATGGCTCTTTCTTTCCTTGCACTTCTTTTAAGTCTTTACTTCGTCTTTATCATCATAAGGTCAGGCTGCAGTTGCAACGATTTGAAGAGCAGGGCCAGCCCTCAAACCCAGAGCAGGTACCCAGAATAAAGTGCCTGGGCCATTGAGCCTTTTATCAGAGTAATTTACTTGAGCACAAAAGGCAGTGTGGTTGGGTTGCTTTTTGATCCTTTGTCTGAAATGCCTTGATAGCCTCATTGTTTTTGTTTTACCAATAGAAAGATCCTCAATTTACAGTACAGTCATGTGTCCATTAACACATTAACTGCCATGTGAGTTCTATTTAACTCACGCAAGTGTTAGGCCCGGGGCCTCGTGAAGCATGTGTAACTCACACATCTCTTCACCTTGGGAGACACATGAACTATCTTTCAAGTTGCATATAACTCACGCACAGAAAACAATAAAAAATAACAAATTTTTCATTAAATTAGAAAGGATCATTTTGTCTTCAAAGTTTTTATTCTATTTTTGTCATAAAACACTGTGGCCCCAAGGAAAAATTTTTTTTGTGGTGTGGCAGTCAATATGTTAACAAAGGGACATGTGCTGGCTACTTCGTCATAGTACGAACATCATAGAGTATATTTGCACAAACCTAGGTGGTATAGCCTGCTATACACCTATTAATTCTAAACTACAAACCTGCACAGCATGTGACTGTATTGAACACTGTAGGCATTTGGGACACAGTGGGAAGTATTTGTGTATCTAAACCTACCTAAAAGGTACAGTGAAAAAAATTATAATTTTATGAGACCACTGTTGTATGTGTGGTCCATCATTGATTGAGATGCTTAACTTAGACTACCTTTTCTACTGCTCAAGGATCTCCCACACCTGTGTTTTGAAGCCCAGTAGAGCCAGTTTGCAGTTAGCAATATAAAGTGGCCAGTTAGGTTTGGACCTGAGATTAGGACTCATTGATTATGAAATAGTCTCCTGTCTCTTCCCCAGAACCCTTTTTATAAGTTTCTGGATCCAAGGATGGCCAGAGGGGGTTCCTGCTTCACACCTTCTGCCCTATCTTAGTACCTTTCCCTGTCTCTCCTGATCATCATATTTTGGGGAGTTCTTTCGGTTTGCTCCAGAAACCCATTCTCTGCTGAGGAAAAAGGGTGATGCAGATACCTGCTAATTTGTTCATCTTCCCAGGAACCACCTGAAACTGGTTAAGATGCACATCTTTGTTTAGAAGGGACCTATGGATCAGCAGAGGACTCTGGCAGAGGGCTATCTGGCTGACAAAGGCAGGAGGATTTGGGGGTTCTGAGCATCACTAAAAGGAGCATGGGTAAATGCAAGATGTGATGTGGTGTGTACACATGGCCAGTGGGTTTTGAGACAGAGCAAAATCAAATGAAGGGCAAATACTGGCGCAAGTCTTCCTTTTTTAGTGATCCCCAATTCTCATATGACAGAATTAGAGTGGGATGTTAAAAATATGGATATGGAAAAAGTTTGAGTTGATGTGATTGGCTTCAGAATTTTACTGCTAAGAATTTTTTTGTTTGTAAATCTTTTTATTTTCCATTAGTGTTTCATAGTGTTTTCTATCCACTTTTCTATTAAGGTATAATTTATATGCTATAGTCATCCTTCTTAGTGTACCAGCTCTGCAAGTTTTGGCAAGTGCATATAGTCACAAAACCATCATCACAATCAAGTTGTACCACAGTTCCTGGTGTGCTTTGTAGTCAGCCCTACTCCCTGCCTCTGTTTTCTGTCTCTGCCATTTGGCCTTCTCCAGAGTATTATATAAATAGAATCGCTAAGCACAGTGCATTCAAGGTTCATCCACATTGTTGGCTGTGTCAGTAATTCATCCTTTTTCATTGCTGAGTAGTATTCCATTATATGGATATACTGGGTTTGTTTATCCATTACCCAGTTGAGGGACACAGTTTTTGGCCATTATAAATAAAGCCACTATAAACATTTATATATAGTTTTTTGTGTGAATATAAATTTCCATTTCAGTTGGGTAATACCTAGGAGTGACATTGCTGGGTTCTATGGTAAGCCGTATGTTTAACCTTACTAGAAACTGCCAATCTGTTTTTCAAAGTGTCTGTACCACTTTGCAGGCCAACCAGCAGGGTATGAAAGTTCTAGTTCCTCTGCATCCTCTCTAGCACTTGGTATGATCAATATTTTGTTGGGGTTTTTTGTTGGTTTTTAAAATTTTAGCCATTCTTATAAGTGTTTAGTAAAATCTAATGATAGTTTTAATTTGTATTTCCCTAATGACTAATGTTGTTGAGCTTTTATTTGTGTGCTTATTTGCTGTTCATGTATCTTCTTTGGTGAAGTGTCTGTTCAGATCTTTTGCCCACTTTTTAAAATATTGGCATGTTTACTTTCTTATTATTGAAGTTTCAGAGTTCTTTATATATTCTAGATAGAAGCCTTTTATCAGATACGTAGTTTGCAAATGTTGTCTCCCAGATTGTGGTTTGTCTTTTCAAAAAGTCTCTTAACTTGCAGACATTTATTTCATATATCGCTTCCTTATTTTATTGCCAATACTTCATGCATCATAGATTTCATGCTGTCCCAGAACTACACAGCAAGAAAGTTTAGTGGAGGGTGCAGTGTAAAGTTTCACCAAGACACAGGTGGGGAGAAATGGAATAGAAAAGGCTTATTTAGGACTTGTTATTCAAAGTTATTGTCTAGGCTGACAGAAAAGGCATGTTGTAATTCTTATTGCTAATTGGTATCCAGAAACATAGCTTTCAATGTTCAGCCAGTGTACCTTGTAAAGGGAATGTATTCTCTTAGCTCATGGGTGGAAACAGTTACAAAGGAGCCACTGCATACTTAAGAATGCAAAGGTGTTGTTTTGCACATGTGCATGTGTGTAGACACAGGAGAGAAAGACAGGGAGACCTAGAGGGACAGTGACACAGAGACAGAGATGGAAGAATCTGGCAGTGTGAGATTCAGCCCTGTATGATTACATGCTGGGTGAGGGGGAATGAATAGGAGACATGAATTCGTTATTGCTGGAAGTTGAAAGTTCCCATTCTGTGCTTTGTGGACAATTTAAGGGTTTTCCAAAGGTATCTTTGATTGTACATTATTTTTTCTTTCAAGCCAATTTCCTAATCCTCACATTTGATGTTATGTCATTGTGACAAGTCAGATTAGAGAAAATGGAAGTGGTTTTCAGAAACCACTGATTTAGCAAGTCCAAAATAAAAACTTTCTAGTAAGTGATGGAGACACGTACACTGTACCCCCCTCAATATAATTGAACATCAGCAAAACCCTACTTCTTCTGTGTTGGTCTCTCCTTTGGAGTCATTCTGTCTCCCTCTACTGTGCCACCCTGCTGATTGGTTATTTCATCCATAGCCTTTTGGAAAGTGACAGTGGCTCAGAGAGAGACTCTGTTGGCTTTTACCCCTTTTGAAACTCAACACTTCATTTTTAATCATTATTCACTTTTATCTTATAAAATATAAGAACTCATAAATTTTCAATGCTGGAAGGAACTTTAGAGAAAACTTCTGTTCCAGTTCCTCTCTTTATGGATAAGCAGATCAGGGCCCAGAACTTCAGAGCGACTCCTCGGAGGCAGGACGAATGGCAAAGTTGAACACGGGCTTCTTACTTCCCGGTCCTGTGTTCTTTCCAGGCCGCGACACATGGAAAAGCTGCCTGTGGGCAGTGCTTGGAAAGGGGATGTTCAAAAGTATGACTTAAATGAGGTTTGGGGAGTGCCACTGGATGTATTTTAAGTGTAAGGATAATTCAGAATAAACTAGTGAGCTTGTTCAAGAAGTTGTCTCAAGCCTGTAGAGAAAGATATTAGGCTTTTAATTCATTTAAGGGATGAAGTTGTTGCAGCAAGGGCTGGGTATACAGCCACAAAATAGGATTTTAAAATCAGTCAGTCAATCGAGCTCTTCTGAGCTGGGCCAGGTAGCTGGGGAAGGTGGCCTATGGTTGGGGAGGGATCCTGGTGAGTACCACCTGTCATCAGAGTGCAGCGTGCCCCTGTGGCCACTTACTTCCCTGGTCACTGGACATCGGAATGAGAAAGGGTGTGTACTGTAGGCCCTGGTGTATAAACCAGTCCTCAATCACTTGTAAACTGGGAGGCTTGTGTATCAAAGGAATGTGGAAGATGTGCTCCCTAGCAGTTGCCGAGAAGCCTTTTTAAAGAGCTCCAGCCCAACTGCTCTTTAATCTCTCATGGGGGAATGATCCACCACAGGCACCACATTCAGCCTCAGGGCCTCCCACAAGCTGCAGTGAAATGTCAGATAGCAGGCAATGACCAGCTGCAAGCCCAGGAACCATGTCATTGCAGCCGCCTGAAGCTGCTCCTCCTCCTAAGTAACAGAGTCACCACGGCTCATACCTCTAGAGCACTTGCTGCACACCAGGCCGTTTCAACACCTTATGTAGGTTAAGTCATTTAACCCTCCCCACCACCCTATTATTATCCCCATTTCACAGATGAGGAAACTGAGGCACAGAGGGCGTAAATGACTTGCCCAAGGTCATACAGGTTGAATTCACAGCAGCTGGGATTTACATGCAGGTCTCTCTGACTCCTGAGCCCAAACTCTTATCTACCACGTCATGCTGCCTCCTGTATTCACTCTGCAAACACGTAATGCTTAGAATGCACAGTCCTATACAGTCGCCAGGAAGCCCCTGAGATGTGGCTAGCATCACATGTTGAAATGATAGTATTGTGTATATATTGCGTTAAATAGAATATATTATTAAAATTAATTTCATCTGTTCCTTTTGACTTTTTTTTATGTGGCTACTAGAAATTCTTAACTTCCACATGTGACTCACATTTTATTTGTACTGGAGAGTGCTAGGCCTGAAGATCCCAAGCCATGGCACAAAGTGGGCTGAGAGGTGGCCATCGCAGGCAGGCTGCAGACAGCACAGGGTGGCTGTGGGCAGTTGGCACTCTGCCAGGCAGAAAGGCCAGTCTCCCCTTACTGCTAAGAGATGGAATGAGTCAAAACCAACATTTCCCAAAGACTATTTTGCAGGATATTAATAGCAAAACCAAACAGTCCCTTAGTAAAATACAGGCCCTGGTATGTTCAGCATTTTATGCTACTTCAAATAGATATTCTTTAAATATTTTCTCCAGTTATTAAATAGATATTCTTTAAATATTTCTCCAAGTGTCCCTCAATTTCCTCATTTATGAAATGGAGATAATAGTCCTTGCCATATAGGGTTGCTGTGAGGAATAATCACATTAATCCATATAAAGTGCTTAGCAGAGTGCCTGACACAAAGAAAGAAAAGCACTCAACAAACCTTAGCCAGTATTATTATAGCCCTTAGTCCTCTCGTTACTGTGTTTAGTTGAAGGATGTGGAAGGGCCTGTGGGTGTAATGTAACACCCCCCCCCCTTGCGTGCCTGAGTCAGCAAATTTAAGTCCCCAGGTAGCTGGAGGAACCCACCCCCGTAGAAGATAGTGAAGTGACCATTGGACGTGCCTCCCACTGCCGCCCACCACCCCTTGAACACTAAGAAGCTTCTCAATTATTTTCTTCCCAGGGCACGTCCTTCCCTCCCTGGAAGGAAAGCTTATCACCACATCCCCTCCGTCTTGTATTTCTAAGGATGTTGCCTCTTAAGCTGGCATAGATCTCCCCTAAATTTGGCAATTATGTGGTTAAAAAAATGTAAACTGGTTTCTTTCTTACAAGATTTCTCAGAGCTTTTAAAATGCTAATGTACACGGAGAAAGTTCCAGATGTGAATGCTGTGTTAAGTGTTTTTCAAACCTAATTGATTTGTTTTTGGAAATATCTTACGGGATTAACGTTCTATAAACTGCTCTCATGGAAACATTGTTCGTAAAGGTCCAGGCCAGCCCAAAAGCAGTCTGAACAGCCAGAATCTCTCCTGCCATTGCCCTCTGGGTCTGCTTACTGTCAGGATGTGCATGGAGCACTGCTTGACACTGGCCACGTCACTTTTATTTTTGTAAATGCAGCTCAGGGTTTGTTAAGAGAGATGGGTGTGGGAACATGATCCTAATGACTATCCAGGGATTCACTGTTGTTTTTGAAGCTAGTAAATTGAGGACCCTTAAAAATAATTAAACTTGGTTGACTTTTCATTCATATACGTTGGGGCTTTACATATACAGAACAATTCTTCCCCTTAGCTCCTTCCCCACCCCGTTTCTGGAAACACATTGTTCTTTATTATTAGAACATTCGTGGGTTTTATGGCTGTTTTTGGTTTGTTTTGTTTTCCATATTGGGCTTTTTTAATCATCATCCTTTCTGATCCCAACAGACTTTATTTCTCTTGTCCTACTGAGTCCTGTATGAGGCTTCATTAGGTAACTCTCTGAACATGCCCATTAGTGCAGATCTTAGATCTGATTAGAACCAAGAGGGCCAAGAAACTAACATTGGCTTCCACTTTTTGTTACCTGTGTGTTAACAGCTACTGGAGCCAATTGAGAGGTGGAAGTGTTTGCTGCATTTATTTACATTGAATTACATCTCTCACTGTCAGTACAAATGTCCTTGTTTTCTGGATTGGACGTTCTATGGCAGCAGGGACTGGTTGTTCATGCCTTTACTTCCTTCCTTCCTGCTCGCCTTCCCTTCCTTCTTCCCTCCCTCCCTCCCTTCCTTCTTTCCCTCTTTTCCAAGATTCTTTCTGAAATAGATTTGTTTTGTTTGAGAAACCCTAATGCCAATGAACTAATTTATAAAAAGGGGATATTTTGCATACTACTAGTAAAACAATAACCACTAGTAATTATTATCACATTAAATATATAATGGATCTGTCCTGTGTGCCATGCCCTGCTCTAAGGGCATTTTATGTATCATCTTTTTTAATACACGGTTACCCTTTGAGGTATGCTGTTATTATCCCCATTTTACAGATTAGGAAACTGAGGTTTTGAGGCAGGATACTGCCTAAGGAAGGGTAACTAGAGTAGCATTAGGGCAGGAATGGGAACCAGGATTGGTCTGGCTCCAGAATCCAAGTGGAAAACCACTAATGATTCCTGTCCAGCCTTCCTTCTCTCTGTTAAGCTTGGGTGGGGCAGAAAGGGGACTTGCCTTTAGTCCCGTGCTGTGTGAAGTTACAAGGTGGCTCAGCGCCTTAAGGAAATTCAGTTAAATTTTGATAAACCTTATGAAAATGGAGAGCAATAATTAACTTCCCAGCTGTTAATGTAACATTTGAATCTCCTCGGCCCAACTCCAGTTGGTGGGAAACACTTCAATGAGTAACCACTGACTAACAAGGCCTGGCTGTTATTTTCTAAAATAATCCCAGTTATTTAGTAATGTTATATGCATTTTATTGTATTGCAATGTGAAATGAAGCTCATTTAAAATATTTTTACCAATAAATCAGCAGATATTACAGTTTTTGGCTGTGAGGTTTTTTGATAATGATACAATCTCAAATTAAGAATTGGGTCAAAGTTTTCTTCTTGTTTTGTCATCGCTATTATTTATTTCAACTTACTTAGCCCAGTACCTTGCACAAAATAAGTGTTCAAGAAGTGATTTTTTTAAAAAAATCCAACTTATAATTTATAAGGAATTTTGTATATATTTATCATTTAATTCTCAAAATAGCCTTAAGATGGAAGCAAATATTGTTATGCCCATTTAAGAGGTCAGTAAACTGAGGCCCAGAGAAGCGACTCAGAAAAGACCCTTTGGGTGGTATGGAAGGTAAAAGCCCAGCCCTCAGCACTTCTGGTTTTGAAGTTACTACTCTTTTCACAGTACCATAAAGTTGGGTGTCAGAAATGAAATCAGGCACATTCTGTGCTGATTTGCCCTACTTAGGAGTATAAACAGCTCATGTCTTTGAAATCACTATTGTAAGACAGAAAATTGTTTTGAAGCACAGTTCGTCACTCTATCGTAAATGGTTCCTTTTAGTTCTAACTCACTCTGTGACTGGTAAAAAGTAGAAAAAAATGATAACAATATTTATTCATTTCTATGCCCAAGGCACTATGCTAGCACTTTGCATGCAGGATCTCCAATTATTCCTCAACTCCGTTCTATGAATTAGGTACTGTTCTTACTCTGTGTTGTAAGTGGGAGATCTGAGGGTGAGTGAGGGTAAGTTATTTGCCCAAGGTCAAATAGGATGTGAAGCAGGTCTCACTCCCTTCATTGCGTGAGTTCTTAGAACGCTGGCTGTGGCAGTGTAGGCAATACTACTTACCTTTCGTAGGCATCAAAGCCAAAATAGATGCAAAAGCCAACATTAATTCATGTCTTTGGAATCAAATGTCAGAACTGCAATGCCTATGATGTGGCTATAGGAAGCATAAAACTGCCAGTTAGAGCTTTTTTCACATGCCTAAATTTGTTTGCATGCATATGTGAGGGCCCAAATTGCTAGATATTACACTTTTCTCCAAATGCAAACATGCATTAGATTCTTGGAGATATCAACATGCTATGTTAGGATTTGAACTAGGCCAGGTTTCTCATAACCTATTTAGTTAAGTAAATGTGATTAATTTTTGAGGAATCCTCAAAGAGAAGAAACATGAAAAAATGATGTCTTGTTTCCAAGTGTCTTATTTGAACTTCAAGAAGAGGCAAGAAAATGGTGTAGCCACTTTGGAAAATAATCTGGCAGTTCCTCAAAATGTTAAACATAGAGTTACCATATGACCTAGCCATTCTACTCCTAGGTATATATCTAAGAGAAATGAAAACATATCCACCCAAAACCTTGTACATGAATGTTCATAGCAGCATTATTCAGTTGGGTTGTTGAATGTCCACCCAAATGTCCACCAGTTCATGAATGGATAAACATAATGTGGTATATCCATACAGTGGAATATCTGGCAATAAAAAGGAATAGAATACTGATAAACACTATAGCATGGATGAACCTTGAAAACATTATGGCAAGTGAAAGAAGCCATACAGAAATGGCCAGATATTGTATGACTCCACTTAAATGACATGCCAGAATAGGCGAATTCATAGACACAAAGTATAGTTTAGTGATTGCCAGGGGCTGGGAAAACGGGAGAATGGGGAATGACTGCTGATGGGTTTAGGATTTCTTTTTGGGGTGATGAAAATATTATAAGCTTAGATGGTGGCAATGATTGCACAACTCTATGAATATACTAAAAAGCACTGAAGTGTATTTTGAAAGGGTGAATTTTATGGTATGTAAATTATCTTAAACTATCATTAAAAAGTAATAATAAATGTAAAGCTACGTATGAGGGGGAAAAAAAGGAAGAGCAAGAATACACAGACCATTTGTAGTGTTCTTTCCACGAGAGTGAGATTTCATTATGTAGCTCATTCTGATTAAACTGTTAGCAAAGTGACATTAGAAATTCCTGAAACACTAGCCTCAATTCCATTATGCTAAAAGGTCACTAGAGAGAAATGTAGATGACTTTTTTTTTATCCTAACACTGTGTACTCCTTTTGTGGAAATTGTTTCTTATTATTACAATTCTATTCAGAGGCGAGAGAGTTGAGCGTATAAGATATAGTGTCTATTTTTTATGCTATTTTTAATGCTAAATTCAAAATTGCTTGCTAACATGGTTAATGTGCTAGAAATTAGTTGGGCTAATTAGGTCAATAAGTATGATTCTAACTCATTAGGAGAAGAGGTCAGATGGATTAAAAAAACTAAGTATGATGTATTAGAAGATACTGCTTTCAATACTGAAGAAGTAATTTAGCTCTTGCATTTTCAAGCCACCTAAAGTGTACTGAGTTATTTCTGTGATGCACAGATTACTTGAGAGTGAAATGTCTTCCAAAAATATTAGAATTTACATGAGTTGTTCTCTGTTAGAAATTATAGCCTTTTTGTGATTGGTGCCTTAATTTCTTCAACTTTATTTAAGTAGGTATACCTTGTTTCCAGTTATTGTTGTGATTCATCCTCAGGTTTTCCTATACCAAGTCCCCTCTGATGATTCTGAGAGTACATTTTTTTCCCTTTAGTGCTCAAAAAGAATGAAATTTACACAGCATTTCGTGTTTTTCTCACTGCAGGTATACTTGTCTCTAAGTAAATCCAATAAAGCAAATCAGAATATTTACAAACATTAAATAAATAAGGATTATTTACTTTTCACAAACTCAGTAACATTTTCTCTTTTTTAAACAGCTTTATTGAACTATAATTCTCATACCTTATTATTCACCCATTTAAAGTGTACAATTGAATGGTTTTTGGTATTTCCACAGATATGTACAACTATCATTACAGTCAACTTTAGAATATTTTTATTTCTTGAGAAAGAAGCCCTGTATCTTTTAGCACCCTCCCCACTCTATCTGCAACCTTAAGCAACTACAGGTTGAGTATCCCTTATTCAAAATGCTTGGGACCAGAAGTGTTTTGGATTTTGAGGTTTTCTGGATTTTAGAATACTTGCATATACTTAATGAGATATCTTGGGGATAGGACCCAAGTCTAAATACAAAATTTGGGTATCTTTCACATACACCTTATACACATAGCCTGAAGGTAATTTTATACAATAGTTTTAATAATTGTGTGCATTAAACAAAGTTTATGTTAAGTGCTTACATGTGGAATTTTCCACTTGTGATATCATGTTGGTGTGCAAAAAGTTTCAGATTTGGAGCATTTCAGACTTTGGATTTTCAGTTTAGGGATGCCACACTTGTACTACTCTACTTCCTGTTTCTAGAGATTTCCCTTTTCTGGACATTGCATATGACTGGAGTCATATAATGTGTGGTCTTTTGTGACTAGCTTCTTTCACTTCCCTGATACAATAAAGTTCATGAAAGTGTTTTGTAATGACAAAAGGGTCAATTCATCAGGAAGATGTAGCAATTCTAAACGTGTATGTACCTCATAACAGAACATCAAAATACATGAAGCAAAAAATAATAGAAATGAAGGGAGAAATAGACAATTCAACAATAATAGTTGGAAACTTCAATACCCCACTTTTAATAATGGATAGAGCAGCTAGGCAGAAGATCAACAAGGAAGTGGAAAACTTGAACACTATAAACCAACTACATATAACAGATATCTATGGGACACTCTACCCAACAACAGCAAAATATATATTCTTCTGAAGTGCACATGTAACATTTTCCAGCATAGACCATATACAAAGACATAAAACAAATTCCAATAAATGTAAAAGGATAGAGATAATACAGAGTATATTTGCTGATCACAATGTAATGAAATTAGAAATCAATTACAGAAAAAAAGGGAAGCTCAAAAATATGTGGAAATTAAACAACATACTCCTAAATGACCAGTGGTTCAAAAGAGAAATTGGAAAATACTTTGTGATGAATGAAAATGAAGACACAACATTCCAGAATTTATGGCATACTGAGAAAAAATGGATTAGAAGAAACTTTATAGCTGTAAATACCTCTATTAAGAAAGAAGAAGGACCTCAAATTAATAACCTAACCTTCTACTTTAAGACAATGGAAAAAAAGCAAACTAAACCTAAAGCAAGCAGAAGGAAGGAGATAAAGGTTCTGTGAGAGCAGAAAGCAATAGAGAATAGGAAAACAATAGAGACTTTAAAACTGCTGAAACTTTTAATACTTTACTACTTATTATAATAAATCAAATTAAAATATTTACAGAAGACTTTAAACAAGGATTAATTATCTTTCACAATATAAGTGATATTTTTGTAATGTATTAAAAAACATTTAATTTTTAAGGTGGCTTTCATATACCTGTTGTAAAAAGCAAGTCTTCTTAGAAATATCCACCAGACACTTTTGCCCAATTCAGATTCACCTTGGAAACTGTCAACCAAACCGTGAGCCCATTTCAATTCCCATCTGTCGAGAAATCTTGCCTAATAAGAGCCTTGTTTAGGGCATTGATCAAATCTTTGCCTGATTCCTCATGCCTCCACTTTCTGCTATGTGACTTTGGATAAGTTGCTGAATTTCTTTAAGACTTATTTTCCTCATCTGTAAAATAATTAGGCTTTGTAGAAGAGCCTCATTCAATGCCTGGCACATAGAAAGTACTTGATTATTATCTATTATATGTTCATTTGATGATTTAAAAATTGAACAGCCTTGGTATACATATATGAATATGCTTGAAAGAAAGACTAGAAGAAAAAGAATCTGATGTTGAATCCTACTATATACCAGGTCTTGGGCTAGTCATGTTATCTATAGATGGACTGCATATAACTTGTTTGACAGTTTAGACAGATTTTACTGCAGTAGTCCCCCCTTATCCGTGGGGAATACATTCCAAGACCCCCAGTGGATGCCTGAAACCACAGATAGTACCCAACCCGATGGCCATCACTTGGAACACTTTCTGTTCATGTCTTCCACCCACAGACTTAATGCCTTTTCCTTCTTAACTAAGCACTTGTCATGCACTGTGGCCAGGACTTCGGCAGTTTGAGGTGCAACAGCAAAACTAACATAAATTTCTTTTTCTTTCTTCACAATCATGAATAGAAGATTCATTCTTACTGTAGATCATAGCAACCTCAACCTGTGATTTTTTTTCTTTCCTTATTAAGTCGAGAACGTTCACCTTTTCACTTAAAGGAAGCACTTTGTGGCTTCCCTTTGGCACATCCAAACTGCCAGCATCACTCCTCTTGCACTTGGGGGCCATTCTTAAGTAAAGTAAGGGTGACTTGAACACAGGCACCGCGATACCGCGACAGTCGATCTGATCACTGATACGGCTACTATGTGACTGAAGGTCGGGGAGTATATACGGGCAGATGTGCTGGACAAAGAGGATTCACATCCCAGGCAGGACAGGGTGGGATGGTGTGAGATTCCATCACTACTCAGAACAGAGTGTAATCTAAAGCTTATGAATGGTTTATTTCTGGAATTTTCCATTCAATATTTTCAGTGACCAAGGGTAACTGAAACTGAGGAAAGTGAAACCTTGGATAAGGAGGGACTACTGTATTTTAATAATCACTAAAACAGTCACCTTGGGCAGAATGCACATCTTGGCCTAAATTGATTGTTTTAGCAATTGGTTATAATGGTCAAATATTTGGGCCCTTCAAATGTGCAATCACTTACAGTTTAACTTTTTGTATTTTTTATTTTTTGGTATTGGTGTAACAAAGTCTGTTCCTTATGTCTTAGGTGGGCATGCTTCTTAGTTGCATAGTTCTGTTGCCTATTTTAGACGACAAGCTAGTGACATTAAAGCAATAAAGCCCATTTGTGATCTGATAGTCAAGATAACTGATTAAATCCTGTTTTTACTCAAAGTATGTTTTGGCAGGCACTTTCATGCTTATTCTGTTTATTGTGTGGTTGATGACATGAAAATTGAGTATTTTCACCAGCAATACAAGCTTCAAGCCAAGTTGGAGACTCAAAATTTCAGCGTGAATATGAATCATCTGGGGATCTTGGTAAATACAGATTCAGGTGTGGGGTGAGGCCGAGGAGTCTGCATTTCTAATAAGGTTCCAGGTGTTGCCAATGAGCAGCAAGATTGTGTCGAACCTGGGAGGCCTAGGCAAGAGTTGGAAATGGACCAACTCTTGGACCCATCATGGTCCCAGCTGCCTGCCTGTACTCTCTGAGTTTAATCTACTTCCTTAACTGAGCCCTAAAATAAATTAATTAAAAATTCAGAGGCATTGAATAGTAGTGATCCTATTCTTATATTCCAAGTATTGCAATGATCTAATAAGGTAATAGAATACCTTTTGCGTTTTCTACAGCTCCTTTGCATCATCTGTTAGTCTGTCCACCTCTCAGACCTCTTTGTACTGTCTCTCATTGAATATCAAAAGTGGTACGTATGAAACATTTCCATTCTTTAGAGCTCTCTGGCTGTGTTATTGGTCCTTATCGTATCTGTAGCAAAGACAAGGAGAGTAGGATCCCTTGACACCCAGCAAGGCTTTTGTTACCAAATGAAAAGAATCATGTGCAATTGTTGCCCTTAAACTCAGGCCACATTTTCTAATACCTTAAGTGAGCATGTATAGAAGCTTACTAGGGAAGCTAATCTCAAATCCTTGGTCATTTTGGTGAGAACACAGATTGAGTTGCACCTGTAGAGGTCTCAGTATGGAGGGCTTGTTTTGTATGTAATTTGACTACAGAAGCATCATTTTAAGATGTGTCAAGTTAAATTCTTAATATAAAATACATGTGGCTTGAAATGTAATGCATACCATCTGATTTGTTACAGAACGCAAAAACAGTCACAGTAAAGACAAGAGGAAAGCCAGAGCAAGAAAATGGGGAGAA
This sequence comes from Daubentonia madagascariensis, assembly GCA_023783475.1. Classification (NCBI taxonomy): domain Eukaryota; kingdom Metazoa; phylum Chordata; class Mammalia; order Primates; family Daubentoniidae; genus Daubentonia; species Daubentonia madagascariensis. The sequence goes on along the minus strand of JAKFHU010001953.1, from coordinate 38,824,000 downwards.
AGGAATAACCTGGCGGATGATGTGGCAGTATTAAACAGCGGCTTAGCAACAAAAGAGTTTTCTGCCTATGGTAACAGGACAGACAGCACAAGGGAAAAGAGGACCCACAAAAGGACAAAACGTTTTTTATCCTATCCACGGTTTGTAGAAGTGATGGTGGTGGCAGACAACAGGATGGTTTTATACCATGGAGCAAACCTTCAACACTATATTTTAACCTTAATGTCAATTGTAAGTACATTCAAGAGAAGGTGACCCATGAGGTCTCTAAGTGTGCCATTGGGGAATGGGTTTCCACCAGTGCTTTGGAGGATCATTCAGGGCTGGCATTTCAACCATTCAGGCAAGTGACTGAAGAGAACGTAAGATTATTCATGGATTGCCTTTTTATAATAATAATAGTGGCTATCAGTGGTTATCAATATTATTTCTTCTGTTAGACAATGTGCTTCTTTCTTAAAAAGCATAATTTCTAATCCTGGCAACCCTGCTGGGTAGGATTATCATCCCCATTTTTTAAATAAGAAAACTGAGTCTCAGAGGAGTTAGGTCAATTGCCCATGGTAAGGTAAAGCTAGTAAGTCACTTAGACACTGCATGTGACCTTTAAGCTTGTCCATTTCCCCCAAACCAATGCTTTTTGTCTCGCTTCTGAACTTTGCACAGCCAGGTGTGGGTCTTCAGTAATACTTTGGGATGCTGGCTGTGAATTGTAGTCACACCTAGAGCTTTTTAAAATGTAACTGCCCCGAGCCTCCAGGGTTGTAATTAAGTAGCCCTGGGGTGAGTGAGGCCTAGGAATCTCTCACTCTGTTTTCCTACTCTCATTTTGAATTGAAAACACAGTAAATTTGCATGATTAAAAAAAAAATCAAACAGAACCAAAGACAATTGATTAAAAAATAAATATCCTTCTCTATGCCGACTCCCAGCCCCTTCCCAGGAGCAACCACTGTTAAAAGTTTTTGTATGTTTCCAACAAGCACTTGCCCAATAGAAATGTAATGCAAACCACATACTTAATTTTAAATTTTCTAGTAGCCACATTTAAAGTAAAAAAAGGGTAAAATTAATTTTAATTATGTATTTTATTTTATTTCCAAATATTATTCCAAAAATTAATGAGATATTTTACTTTTTTTTCATACTAAGTCTTCAAAATCCAGTATGTGTTTTACATGCACAGCACATCTCAATTTGGGCTAGCCACCTTTCAAGTGCTCAGTAGCCACACCTGGTGAGTGGCTGCCGAATCAAGCAGTATAACTCTAGACATTTCTTAAGTAAATAAGTATGCATATACAACTTTTTTCCAAACGGAAAGGGAGCATTTTCATATTCTGTTTTACACATTGCTATTTTCTTGAAATAGTAGAGATTTGTTCCATAGCAGCCCGTGTAGACCTATTGTCATTCATTTTAAGTCTTAGCATAGCATTCCTTTTTATGGATTAACCTTAATTTATCTGAACTGGAATCTACTTTTAATAAATTCCCCAGATAAATGTGAAAAGCATTCATGTTTGGGAATAGTGCTCTAGGGTTTCTTCTTCCCTCCCTGTGGTGTGTAGTGTTCCTTGTCATCCCCCCATGCTGTGAACAATTTCCCCTATCCCTCCCCAACCCTGCCTCCCCCCATGCCCCTCTTACCCCCTGCTCCAGGCTCAGTCCCATATGCCCCAGCCCTCTCACATCCAGGAGGGAAAGGAAAACCTAATCAGACCTTGCACATGCACAGCTGCATTTCCACCTCATAATTGCAGATCTGTCATAAGACTTTTGATTACGAACATGGACTTTGGGTCAAACTCCCCTAGACTGAGAGTTCTGGCTCTGCTACTCACCGCTGTATAGCCTTGGACAAGTTACTTAATTTCTCTGAGCCTTATTTTCCTCATTTGTTGAACAGAGATTGTAATAATACCTAGCCTAGAGTTTTACTGTAGTGACTAAAAGCAAATACATATGCAGTTTTCAGCAAGGATCTAGTCTACAATAAGCATTCAGTGAATGTTAGCTCATAATTAGTTATAATGCCAAAAAAAAAATTTAAAAGGTTACCAGGTTGTCAATGGCACAAATGAGTGATAAACATAAAGAACAGTAGTATTAGCAAACATGTGGTCATTGTGAGATTCTATAAATTGGCAATCCAGGACTTCAAATGGGAGGCAAGAGCTTGATGGAAAATTAATGTCCAGCATTCTGGTACAGAGAAACGTTAAGTCGTGTGGCAGTGCCATTTCAGAGGAAAACACCTTGGAATTTAAACTTGTTTGAATTCATTATTATCTAAAATGGCCATGTGTGAATTTTACAAACAGACTTTAAAGAAATGATTGTTGAATGAATGAAAATTCAGAACCACACAATACATATGTTGCATGAAACGTAAAAAGAGGTGGAGCCCAACATAAGATGTGAATTGCTTATTGCTTACACGGAGTTCACAATTAACTTGAAAAATTTATCTCGGTTGCAGGTAGCCTCTATCTATAAAGACCCAAGTATTGGAAATTTAATTAATATTGTTATTGTGAACTTAGTTGTGATTCATAATGAACAGGTAATAAAGGTTTTTTTTCTTTTTTCTTCTATCTGTATCTGAAATGGCATATCTCATTGGTGTTGGTTCAACAGACCAACCATAATTCTTCTCTGTATTTAGGATGGACCTTCTATATCTTTTAATGCCCAGACAACATTAAAAAACTTTTGCCAGTGGCAGCATTCGAAGAACTATCCAGGTGGAATCCAGCATGATACTGCTGTTCTTGTAACAAGGTATATGGATTTCTTATTCCTCAAATCTCTCAGTTTCAGGTCAAGTTGATGGGACGGGGTCATACATTCCTGGTAGCCAGCCCCTAGTATAGAGGGTTTCTCAACTTAGGCACTATTGACATTTTGGACCAGATAGTTCTTTGCTGTGGGGGCTGCCCTGTGCTTTGCAGGGTGTTCAGCAGCATCCCTGGCCTCTGCTCACCACATACCAGTAGTGCTGCTCCTCTCAACTGTGACAACCAACAATGTCTCCAGACATTGCCTAATGCCCCCTGGGGGGCAGGGCAGAATCACCCCTGGTTGAGAACCACTAACCTATAGGTGCCAGGTGAGAAATAAATGTGTTAGGCAGGCCTGAAAGTAAATGCCTGATATAACAGGGGCAGCTGCTGTTCAGATTGACCTGGTATTGCCATGCAGTGTGAGTCCAGTGTTGCCAGCTTTTGTGATTTTGCAAGAAGCCTGAAAGGTGGATTTTTTTTTAATGTGAAATTTCCCAATTTTTAAATGGTAGCTACTATCTCAAAAATGTTTAAAACACTATATGGGGCAACAAAGAGGGGTGCTGGCCTAATTGTGCCACCCGTCTTCTGCCACCTCTGATACGGTCATGAACACTTACTCTTAAATGAACTTAAATGAATGGCATTTAGCACCTTCTCAGGAATGTTCTGAGAGAGTCTTTATGAAACTAGAAGCACTTTTTTCTGGCTGCTCTGTGGCTGCCCAGGCTGCAGAAGACTTCTTAATGTAGCTTTTAATCCTTAAATCAACTATTCCCAAACTTTTTTGAGTTGTGAAACCGTGGCCTTGTTAATTTACTTTTTGTAACACCCCTCCCTAAAGTGTGTGCTGTTGTGAATGCCTAGAAGACTCTAAAATGTTTGCTTGTATTGACATTTACTCTCTGGTGTTATCAAGGCCTAAGTTTGCTTTGCTTTCAGACAGGATATCTGCAGAGCTCATGACAAATGTGACACCTTAGGTGAGTCTTCTGTGTGTATCCTCTTTGGCTAAAACAGTTTATTACATGTTTTTATTTCAAGCCACAATTGCTTTTTAAAGTAAGTCCTTGTTGTTTTATTTTCCCTTCTGATAGGTCTTGCTGAACTAGGAACCATTTGTGATCCGTATAGAAGCTGTTCTATTAGTGAAGATAGTGGATTAAGTACGGCTTTTACAATAGCCCATGAGCTGGGCCATGTGTGAGTTTCCTTTCAGTAATTTCATCTCATTCAGAGTGACCTAAACCTTTTGTTCCTTCGCATCAGTGAGCATTTACTTGACCTTAGAGAGTGTAAGACCCTTCCCGAGTCGTAGTAGAGTTTGCAGGGTTGAAGAGCTTTGAACCTAATTGGGGGAAATGATTTTGACTGCAGAAAGTTGAGTAAATGCATTGCACCCTCTTCAGCCATAGCTTGTGCATGTATTTGGTTTAACTGCTCGAGTTTAATATGCAAGATCTAATATTTTCCTTTTCTACTGGAAACGGGAGGAATAGGGCCTTTCCGTTCCTTCTGCTGAAGCAGAGGATATATTAGCATGGAGAACTTTCCTGGCTTAACATCTTTGTCTAGGAGGTTCCCCCAATAATGCCCTGGTTCACAAGATTTGCACAAATCCAGATCATTCCTTATTCTAGTTTATACACAGCTCTAAGTCAGACATTTAGCATCTGGAAACAGTAATATTCCCCTTTCAGGAAAGAGAATGAACAAAAATGCAGAGAAGGAATCATTTCCTAATTATGGTCACTCAGTGGCCGTTATGAAATGGCTTTTCCCTTTTGTTCTTTAGAGACAGAGCATGGTTAGAACATGGGGTGAAACAGTGTAAATTTACTAGAAGTTATTCTGATTTTTTATCTGCATTATTTCTCTCTAGAATGATTAAGTGCTTATACTGTATATTTTTGAAATAGTTTTCTAAAAAGATATTATTAGTATAATATAACTGTGTATCGATTTGTGTGTCAAATGTTAACTTTATTTAGAGCCAATGTCATCTATTAGGTAAGTTTTTCCATTCAAGTATTTTTCTCAAGGCCACTTATGCACAGTGTACTATGCTAGGCATAGAGCAAGATGCACATATACAGGTATCTCCAATTCAGTTCAACATATAATGGGTATATTTTTAAACTAGTACCTTTCAAACATATTTTAAGAGCACATCCCTTTTCTTTTCTCCAAAGGAAATATTGTCAGATGTCCAATACTTAAAACATAAAAGAGGCATGGCTTTCCATTAAGCAGTTGCAACAGGCCAGACCTGCTTAGCCAGTGTCCTCTGTATTCTTTAGGTTTCTGAGGCACTTTGTGAAACTCAAAGACTCCTTGAAGAGAATTCCAGTTATAGCTCCCCTACCTTAGTAGCCATGGGACCTTGATCAAATAATTAAATCTCTCTATGGCTCCGTTTCTTTATCTGCAAAATGTGGATAGTAATAATACAGGTTGAGTATCCCTTATCCAAAATGCTTGGGACCAAAGTGTTTTGGATTTCAGACTTCTTTAGATTTTGGAGTATTTGCATATGCATAATTAGATATCTTGGGAATAGGACCCGAGTCTAAACATGAAATTCATTTATGTTTCATATACACCTTATACACATAGCCTAGAGGTAATATTATGTAATATTTTTAATAATTTTGCGCACAAAACAAAATTTGTGTTAAGTACTTATGTATGGAATTTTCCACTTGTGTCATATGAGCACTTAAAAAGTTTCACATTTTGGAGCAGTTTTGGATTTTGGATTTGGGGATTAGGGAGACTCACCCTGTGCTATTCATTGGGTCAGATAAACGATTAAATGACATAAATCATCTAAAGCATTTAACACACTTCCTGGTGCATTGTGAATGCTGAAAAGTCTTGGTTATCTTTGTTAAGTGTTCAATAAGTATTTATTATTATATGGCCCCTGCAGTGAGCAAATGTGCCTAACATTTGAATGAAAATAAATTTTCTGTTTATTTACATGATGAGATAAACTTGATTTTATCAAGTCATGGTGGGGGTGGAGAATAAACACCAGCTGCTTTTCACCGTAGAAAAACAACTAAGATTTGACTGGTTTGCTTGTTTTGCGATTGTTGATGTAGGTATTACACTGTGCATCTGGGACCTAGACACCAGAGCAGTCATTCTTTTAAGGAAATTGACTCTTAAATATACGAGTCTTAAGTTTTAAGAACTATTGCTAAGTTCCACCAAGACAGATCTGGTTTTTCTATCTCTACTGGCAAATATTGAGGGGCCTAAATATTTTAAAGAAGAAGAAAACGAAATACAAGAGAAATGACTGGAATAGACTTCACAGGCTTTTATCCCAGCTTTTACTCTCATATGAAGCAAGTCTGCACACTTCTGTCTGACTCACTTAGTTCTGTATTCAAGATGAACTAGTGAAGCACATGCTCCCTCAATGCTCAATTAATCACATGCATCAATTTTGTGATTGGAGACAGTCATCCAGAGAGAGAGAAGGCGACCCCCCTGAGCTTGTTACCCGATGGGTAATGCCTGAGCTGAGAATGGCATGTGGGTCATAGAATTGATGTTTCTGGATTGAGGAAATACTGCCTATCATTGTTTTCCCCCACTCCCTCTGCCTAAGCCAAGAATGGCAAGTATGTGTTAACGCTGCTGCCGAGTTCCCTCCCAGGCTCCAGAGGACATTGGCAGTCCTTCACATCCTTCTCACGGGCACAGCCTGGATTAATTTAAGAATCCTTTTGTGCCTGACTTTTTAGGAAGCCAGTACCAATCAATGAGCATTGGCATGAAGCATGAAACTATTTGCCATTTCTGAGTTAAGCCAATCGAATTGGCATACCTCTGGTTTCCATGCATACCACTTTCTTTGATGGGTTTTATTGTGCAGAAACCTTGCGTACCTTTATAATGATATACCTACACAGGTGTATCATTTGTCATCCTGACCCAAAAGGGGGAAAATGCCAAGACCCATAGTGAGCCTCTTATTGAAACGCTTTTGGCTTCAATTTTTGACACCTGACGGACTCTTTATATTCACATTATCATAACCTGCCAAATTCTTGACTCTATAAATTGCCCTTTAACAGCTTATTAGGAATGCCAACTACTGTATTCTAGCACCAACTACAGCACGTTCAGAGCCTCTGCAATTCCAAAAAGTACACTTAAACCAAATAAATGGCCCAACTCATATCTTTTTTTTGCATATTAAAGGCACTCTGTATTAACTTGGGTGAGAATTCTATTTTAACCTACAGTCCATTTTGAATTGTCTTAAACTTTGTTTCACTTACCAGGATTTGGACTCTTACGCAGTAGCCAGTTTAATTTTTTTTTCTTAGACCCATGCATTCTTGAAGCAATTGTAACAGCACTATCCCTTGGTGTTTATTGACATTCTTGTCATTGTTTCATTGGCTTTAGGTTTAACATGCCTCATGATGACAACAATAAATGTAAAGAAGAAGGAGTTAAGAGTCCCCAGCATGTCATGGCTCCAACATTGAACTTCTACACCAACCCCTGGATGTGGTCAAAGTGTAGTCGAAAATATATCACTGAGTTTTTAGAGTAAGATTTGAACTTTCTTTTAGTACAATCTTCTAGGGTCTGGCCTACATGTAGTGAACTAATTGTGGGAAAGAAAATATAGAGTCAAGCATTCCTTTTGAGTTGTTATTTTTGTTGACATTCCTTGGAGGAGGAAAAAAAAATACTCTCTGACATCTGTGTAGTTCATATCCTTGCCAGAGTTTGGGAGGTTACAGACTGAGCTAAAGAAAAGCTTGGGATCTCAAAGAGGATGTGTCAATGGTTGCTTCATTTTGAGTAAAACTTTGAACTTTGTTCAGGTCTTGGGAGAGGGACCATAAATGTGATTCCATGATGAACGCCACAAATGTTTCTGTGCTTCTAACTGAGTCATTTTGGATTGGAAAGGGGTGAAGTAGTGAGGTGATTCCAAAGCAGACCACATGAGTGGGTGGAAATTGCTGCAGACCCCATGTTGTTGAATTGAGGACATCCTCTCTCTCCCTCTCTGTCCCCCCCTTTCTTTCCTTTTCCTTTATTTTCTTGTTTTGTTTTTTAAGCTTCCTGCTAGGCTGCTCAAAGATCCAATTACATTACACAATGCCCCTGTGTCACAGATTTATTGCTCTTCTCTCCCAGGAGTATGAAAGGTTAAGTGATTATCCCAGAGTCCCTGGGTGTATATTTCTGCAACCACAGGGAAGAGGAGGTTTTATTAATCAGAACTCACTGGGTGTGAATTTTCCAGGAGAGGTGTTCGCAGGAAAGTGGAAAACTGGAGGGTTGCTGTTTTTCTTTTTAACCAGATGGTGTAAGGTGTTTTCTTTCTGGATCATTGATTCACTCACTCGTCCCGTCAGCAAACATTTACTAAACACCTGTTACTATAGACGGGCCCACATGCTTGGATGACAGAGACACTATCTTTGCCCCTAAGACGCTTACAGTCTATGGGGAAAGATAGTAAAAAATAAACAGATCATTGCCTTGAAAAATGTGATAAATGCTGTAACAGATAGATATTTCTTACTGACCGTGTTGTACGCATAGCTTGTGGTTCCACAAAGTGTAGAGCAAAAATATAACTTCAGCTTCTGGACTTAACCTTGGACGAAAAGAATGAAGCAAATGTAAAAAAGAAATTGTCCTGTCTGTCATTAAAATGGCGGGGTGCCGCTCACGTTCACCTGAAGCCTTCGTCAGCCACTGTTCTCACCATCTGTGTACTTCTGCTTTCTGTAGCCCTGGTTATGGCAAGTGTTTGCTGGACAAACCTGAATCCAGACCCCACCTTTGTCTCCACAACTGCCAGGCCTCCTTTAGAACGTGAATAAACAGCGCATCTCACCGTCTTTGTGTTTCTGCTTTCCATAGCACTGGTTATGGCGAGTGTTTGCTCAACGAACCCGAATCCAGACCCTACCCTTTGCCTCCGCAACTGCCAGGCCTCCTTTACAACGTGAATAAACAATGTGAACTGATTTTTGGACCAGGTTCTCAGGTGTGCCCGTATATGGTAAGTGTGTGGGGCCTGTTTCTGCCCTCATCCATTGATTCTGCACTTCGTTTTATTCATAGTTTTCCGCTGGATCCTCACTCTCATGTAAAGTACCCAGGGAAAAGCTGAGAATGAAAGGGACTATCAGTGATCCCAGGAATTACGATGATGGTGCTCAACAGTCCCATTGCGTGCTGTTAGATGGTGCCTCACCTGCATGTTCTCATTCCACGCTCGTGACAGCCCAGGAGGGAGATGCCATCATCTCTTTTGCTGAACGAGTGAGAAAGTGAGATTCAGAGGGGGCAAGGTCATAGAGCTGGTGATTAAAGAGCCAGTTTTTTTCTCTCCTTGTCTCTTTTCATACCCTTTGACTTGTCCAGGTGACTTAAATTATAAGGACTTGTCTAGATTCAGTAGAGGTAATTCATGAGACAAACCTGTTTCCCTCTTTTAGCTTGTCAGGGTTGCATCCTGTGACCACCTGGGGCTTGAAACCATTTCTGGTGGTGGCTCAACTGGGATGGGTGTGATAATTTGATGCGTGTGTCGTGGATACTTGGACCAGTGATTTGATCCAGTGGTTACTGGGTTACACATGAGCAGAACTATGCTTCTGTGGGGTGCCCCTTTCTGTCATTTTGGGGGTATATGTGTGTGTGTTTGTTTTGCTGGGAGAGACTTCAAAGATTGCATGGGGAATTGGGAAGTAAAGAGATTCCATGGAAATGATAAAAAAATTTTGAGTAGACTTTACCCATAATGATATTCATTTCTGTACTACTCATGATAGTAAAAATTAGGAGTCATTGAAATGCCCAGAAAAAGAAATGTTAAGCAAATTATAATGTCTCCATTAAGTGGAATATTATATAGCAGTTGAAAATGATCTACACCTGGGGACATGCCCCTGATATAATTTTAAGTTAAAATAACAGTATAAACCATTTTACAGAGTATGTTCTCAAGTCTAAAAGGGGGAAAAAGCCACCGAAAAGACTTGGTAGTTTGAGGCTTTTTTTTCTATTTTTTAAAAAATTAACTTTTAATACCTTCTTAACTTTCCTACTATGACCATGGTTTATTTTAATAATTAGGAAAAATAAAAATAAAAAATTATCTTTAAAAATTATGCCCTGAAATAGAGTCAAATATATCAACTGGGGTAAGTCTAAAAAACATAGTGTCTGGAGAAGGAAGAAAGCAAGTTATAGGATATATCAGTATGGTACTATATATATAAAGCTTAAATGCTGTATATTATGGGTAGATTTTTATGCATGTGTGGAAAAAGCATTGGGAAGGATGAAATGATGAACCCTACTCAGGAAAGTGGTCCCCTCTGGTCAGAAGGGCCAGGGACCCAGGGTGAGTATACAAGACCTTCCACTGAGCCTGTGAAGTTTTCTTTTCTTAGCTGGGTGGTAGGTACATGGGTATCCATTACGTTCTTTTTTTGTGCTTACTGTATGCCTAAAATATTTCACAATATTTTGTCCTTTCTTTCCTCTGACAACCCCCAAAATCCTTGGAAAGGCGTCGTAATATAATCATGATATTATGTGGCCTAGTAGGAAAAAAAACACTAGTTTGGGGGTTCAAGCCAAAGCTAAACATAAATCATAGTTAATCACAACCTAGCCCAAAACCTAAATTCAAATCACACAATTTCAGTGTGATATTGAGCATTCTTCTTTATTTCTTCGAGTCTCAGTTTCCTCATCTGTAGTATGGGGAGGTGTCACTGAGGACCACATGATGTCATTGATATCTCCGATGCACAGTAGTTCTCGTTTTATACCACTGTAAGTCTTACCAGGCATAGAAATGTGTCTGACAGGCTGCTCTCTATATCCCTTAGAATATTTTGTCATTTATTATACCAAGAAAAAAAGATCTTTTCCCCATCCACCGTATATCATCGGCAAAACATTAGTTGAAAGCAATCCTTGTCTTGTTTGAGAGCATCTTAATCACATTGTCACTTACTTGTCATTTACCCGATTGAGCAGATGCAGTGCAGACGGCTCTGGTGCAATAACGTTGATGGAGCGCACAAAGGCTGCCGGACTCAGCACACCCCTTGGGCCGATGGAACGGAGTGTGAGCCCGGAAAGGCAAGTAACACCCTGATCTGTCCTTCTGTCTTAGGGCAGTAATGTGCAAGGGTTGGCAGTACGATCAGCCACCAACGTTTAGAATGTGAGATAATGTAGTCTGTTTTAGCATGCATAGTATCATTTTGAGGGGGTTCAGCTTACTATTGAAAATTGTGAAACTTACATTATAGCATAATGCTGATACCAGAGATATACCTATCATTATTGCTTCAGTTTTAGGACATTCTCTCAATTTAAGACTTTCTTTCATTTTAACATTTCTAAAATCCCAAGTGCTTTTCAATTTATGAGTATATTTAATGTGTGGTAGTATTTCTTTTTCTTCTCTCCCTTTTGAGGATGGCATGGGAAAGCTATTATTAAGTTGATAGAGCATCGTAGAATTGAAATACAGAGACACAGTAAACTTACTGTGCTCATACTATGATACCAGGTTTTCACCAACTTGTGTTGTTTCCTTTAAGGGGCTATGATGTCGCCTGGGATATATCCAAATCCAAATTCTCATGAGCTGGTTATAATGGTTCCCACGTATTTGTTAATAACTAAACAAAATCTGCCACTGTGTGGCCCAATGGTAACAGTGTCTCACGCACCTAGGAGTATGATTAACTTAACCTTCTGCACCTGGTGTGCATCTAAAAATGACAGTGGCATGTTAATGATGTCATCATCATCACCACTCCAAAAATATTGTTACAAAAAGTTTTAGATATAAATCCTGATTTTTTTTGAATCCGTATGGAAAATGGCATTCTGTTACTTATCAATGATACAATCCCTGAACTATATTTCTGATTCTTTTGTTTTCCTTATATATATTTTTCCTTTCTTTTCTCTTCCATTGTCTGCTTTACTTACTTTTAATAATTTATTCTCATCTTATTTCCTTTTTCTCCTCTTTACCTTGTAGACTCAATAATAGCATCCAGAATGTTTCCGTGGAAGGAGTCCTAAGAGATGGTGGAACTCAACTCTCCCTTCACTTGTTTTATAGATGGGGGACTGAGAACAATGAAGTGACTTGCCTAAGGTCAAATCCTTTGGGCAGCCCCTGCCCACCCCAGTTTCCTCTTTTGCTTTGTCTGAAGGGGCAGCAGGGTCTTCTGGAGTGGCCATAACTCAAACTGACTGAGCTCCTTAACAGTTTCCAGTGGTCAAACAGGAGGTCTAGTGGTTTCTCCACTCATCTCTCAGGGTGGTTATAAAATGAAATGAGGCAGAGAGTATGAAAGTTAAAGAAATGTAAAATTCAATACAAAAATAAAAAATTGTCATGAAGGTGATTTTGTATTTGACTTAAAGTAATGATAAACTCAGCTTATGTTCTAACTTCTCAATGGCTGGATTCTCAGCCAATTGACAGTACCTCTTTCCCCAAGAACAACCTAACAAAAATTACATATGGATGTAGGCATAATAGCTTCTAGAAGTTTCACTGGCTTAAAAAGAAATATATCTGTTTGGTTAAAGAGTGAATCTTGCACTTTTTGCAGGGAATTTAACTTAGTGTGTTGATGGCCAGAGGATCATAGTTTTGCATGGGAATATGGTTCTCAGGTTTCCATGGCAGCCATTAAAAATTGAGTATGGTACTCATTCTTACAAAATCAAGATGTGGCTTCAGTGTCCTTCTAAACACAGTGGCCCAGACAGCTGCCACCAGTTGATGGGAGATGGCAATAAACATGACACCTATTGGACAACTTGGTTCATTGGCTTGGGTCAAAGCCAGCCAGTTATGTTACTTAAATTGAATCTGTTTGATCTCAGCAAAATCACTGGTATTGTGTTGTGGTTCTTGGTCAATCTGTTGCACCCACCCACTGTGTCTATTTCTAATACATGTTATTGCTGGAAAAACCACAACAAAGAAGAATTCTCAATAATAGGATGAAGTAACTTATATTTAGTAAAATTGTCATGAATGGGCTATCAAGGTCCATGTAGTGATATGGTTTCCCAACCAATTCTGGAACACAGAAAAACTTGGAGGGTGTCTGTTGTATCTTTTCCTAATCTTCTGTTTTTGCAACAGAAGCAGAAGAGAAGGGATTATAGGGTAATCTTATATCTTCTGAGGGATGGGGGACTTTGGGGAGCTTTCTGCAGACCCTTTCCACGTGTGCTTGTGTTCAGCAAGAACGAGAGACTTCAAGGCATTCCCAAGGGCAGGTTCAGGACACTTTTAGAGAAGCAACTGTGCGGAGAAAATGATAGGTACATTTTTAGTAGTTTGAGAAAAGTGGCCATGTCTAGCAGCTTTTATTAAAGATACATAAATACCCTGAAGAGTACGTATGCATTTTACAAATGCCAAAGAAGGTGGATACATTGGCATAGAAATTCTTTATTTTTTTCCTTTGTTTTGTTTTCATAGAATTAGCAGTATATGCCTTTTTTCTATATGCTAGCAAATTCTGACTCCCTTTGCTGCTGGGTTAATTTTTTTTTTTCTTTCTTTCTCTTCTTTCTGCCCTACTCCCTCAGCAGTAATCTGTCTTGGGCCGCTGACACAATGTTATTTTGATGAATGACTCACTAATGTGTCTTTATTTTCTCCATTCTGTTGTTAAGTCCATTAACATTTTCATTTTAACCTTGTTTTGTGAGTCTGAGGTTTGAAACTCTTTTGTTTTAAGTTTCCTTGTGACAAAATTGACCCCCAAGTCCCTCTTCCAACCTCTTAAAAAAATACACTTAAGTAAAATATTATTTAAATGGTTTTGGACACTTTTAAGAAAAACTGACTTTATTTTGGCTCCAGTTTCACCAGCTACTTAATGTTTTGTTATGATGTAATGGCTGTTTTCCATGTGTAATTATGGCGTGTCAAATTTGCCTGGTAAAATAGATTATCTTGGTGCGTGTTTCCCAAACATCCCGCATTTCCAGCCTCTGTCACCTCGGATACTTTCCCTATTCTTCTGAGGTTCTTCCTCTCTCTTAGCTACCCGTCAGTGGTCATACCATTAAGAAATGTTTAATTTGCAGACCAGTTTTTAATGAGAAGTTTTCTTGTAAAAAGCGACCATGAGGACATTTGAGTGCAGTGCTGAATGTTAGCACTCTGATGAAGCTACCTCCTTGATTCGTAATGCTTGATGAGAATAATGGTCACTTTAGAGTTTGCTCTTGTGTGGAGGTAAAGTCTACAGACTAGAGAGAGATCATGAGACTGAAGTCTGAAGCATCAAGAGAGAAAAAAATGTATCTCCAGGAAACTTCTCATTATTAAAATCCATGGTCATAGGAATTTTCTCCTCACTTCGTAGAATTTATAAAATGTGTGCCTGGCAGCAAGATTTGAGCACTAAATTTGCAAATCAGTTATGATGTCAGTTGTATATTAGTTAGGAATTTTGTTTGGGTCAGATCCAATTATTGTAGTGTAAACAAGTTGGCTATTTTTCTGACACAAAAAGCTAATACAAGAGCTAGGTAGGTTATGGAGCTATTATGGCAGCTCCATAAAGTCGTCAGAGACCCAGGCTTCTAGTTTCTTTCTGCTCCACTCTCCTATGCAAATGGCTTTCATCCTCAGGGTCACAAAATGGCTGTTGTAGCTCCAGCCATGGAATCCAAGTTCCCAGCAGAATGAAGCCAAAGGGCAAGGAACAGAAGGTTAAGAGGACCTTCCCAGGAATCCCACCCAGTGAATTTTGTTGGTATCTCTTTGACCACCTCTATTTGTAGGGGAACTTTGGAAAATATAGGTTGCATTACCAAGGATGAAGGGGAGAATGGATATTGAGTGAGCAACCTGGAGTCTCAGCCTCACCTAACCATCTCATTAATCTTACATTTGGTGAAAATTTCAGTCTTTATTTATATGGGAGGAATTGTCACCAATATTTTGAAATACAAATTGTTTAAAAAAGAAAAAAGAAATTGTCCCCATTTGCTCACAATTGAGAGGCAGTATGTGTTCTAGTTAAAAGTATACACTGTTTAGTCTGGTTGTCCGTGTCTCAGTTTCACCCTGCCCCTTACTGAGGTTTGGCATTAACCCGTCTGTTTCTTCATTTTCTTTTCTATAGAAATGGAAGTAATAGTAGTACCTACTCCATAGTGTATTGTGAGGATAAATACGTGTCTGTGTGTGTGTGTGTGTGTGTGTGTACGTGTATAGCTTAGAACAGTGCCTGACCTAATATAAATGTTTGCCATCGTCATGGCCACTGTTATTTAAGTTGGGTCCCGTATGTGCTAAGCTGTATACTAGGTGCTTTACGTACATTGTCTCATGTTATACTCAAGACAGCTTTGGCAGGTAGATCCCCATTTTTCAGACTTCAGTGACTCACCAAGGCCACAGAGTTAGTCTGTGGAAGAGCCACCACTCACAGCAAGACCTATTTACCTGTTGAGCTTTGTTCCTCTAGATCTGCCCTGTCCACTCCGGTGGCCACTAGCCCCATGTGGCTACTGAGCACTTGAAATGTCAGACTGAACTGAGGTGTGCTTAAGTGTAAAATACGCCCCAGGTTTTGAAGACTTAGTACAAAAGACAAGACTGTAAAAAAAAAAAAAACTCATTAATAATTTTATATTGACTGTGTGTAGAATGATAATGTTTTAGATAAATTGGCCTAAATAAAATATAATTAATTTCAGGTTTTGTTTTTTTTTTTACTTTTTTATGTGATTTCTAGAAATTCTCAAATTATATCTGGCTCGTGTTCCATTTCTATCGGTTAGTGATACTCTAGGCCAAGCTGCCTCTATGTTCATTTATTTTTGTATGCATATATTCCAAGAAATGTTCACAAAAGACAAATATAAAGTGATTTCAGAGAGTGATGTGATCACCGCTGGCTCGGCCCACATTTCTGGGTACTGAGTTGCCCGGGGTTCAGAGGCAGAACCTTTCAAGCCTCAGCCAAACAGCCCAGGGAAAAGGACGTGTCCTCAGTTACTGTAAGAGAATAATTACCAGGGAGGAGGCAAGCAGACTAGAGAAAGCTTAATTGCACTGTGAAAATAATTGTTCGCCAAGCATTTCATGGGGCCGCCTATTCTGACTGAGCCCTTCACCTGCCTATTGTTTTTCCACTCTCCCCGCGCACCGCCTCACCCGCGGGCCTTCCAGGCCTTCTGCCTCTCCCCTTCGCAGTTGTGTCCTCCCTGGGGATAAATCAGGACAGCCGCCACCAGCTCCGCTTCAGAGATCTGAGTGAGCCGCGGGGTGTCACCCTCCTGCGGCCACTGCCGCCACTGTTCCTTTGTCCAGCGCTCAGTGACCTCGGCTTTGTGTCAGGGTTTCACACCCCAACAATGGCAGAGGGTTGGAAGAGGCTCCCCCACTCCCTTGTCCTGCTGAGTTTTATTTTGTTTTACTATTTTTTTTTTTTTTAAACATCGTGGCCTTCTTCCTGCTCCAGGCTGGAGAATCTGAAACCATTAGTAACAAAAAAGTAATAAAGTTTAGGACTCTCTGTAATGTGTCCATTTTGGTTTAGTCTCATCCTGAGTGCTTTCTCCGAGTGAGTTTATAGGAATATAGGAATCACGTAATTAGCTTTTTTCCCCCCTCTCCTATATAATTAAAATTGGGTTTTCAAATCCATGGGGAGCAATGAAATATATTACACCAGTCTTGGTACCTGGTGACATCTCTAGGCCTTGTTAATGGAGGTGCACTATGCAAATCCTGTAATTCATTTTGGCCCTGTCTGTAACCGATCTGCCCATTTCCATGCCTGGCTTTTCCCAGTAGGCTAATTGAGCAGTTTGAAGGTGGCCATTGGAGTTACTCTGTCAGCCTGGAGCCAGTCACTCACTGGCCGGTTTTATTCAAGCAAGCTGTAAATGAAGACACAGCCTAAAATCAATAAGTACAAAATTAAAATCCCTACAGTTTCCGTGATTCGTATGGGATGAATTTGCAGCATTTCAAAGCAGCATATGGAAAAAAATGAAAGTGTGGTATATGTGAAAGGACAGCCGGTCCTACAATGACACACAGCGCCAAGCTCTCCCTCACTGTCCCCCTTATTAAATACAGCACTGCAAGTTTGGATTTTGTGTTCCCAAAGAAATGGAGGTCCCCGTGACTGATGGATCCTGGGGAAGTTGGAGTCACTTTGGAACCTGCTCAAGAACATGTGGAGGAGGCATCAAAACAGCCATACGAGAGTGCAACAGACCAGAGTAAGTGCTAGAACATGTTGCTGTTACTATTCATGTGGCAGGAGGGAAACCTTCGTGAAGGAAATAATTTAGCTGGAGCCTGAGGAAGAGCACGTTCCAAGTTAGAGAGCAGGTGAACTTCCAGGGCTGCCTAGACCCAAGGTACCCAAGCTCTTTAGCCCCAGGCACTTCCCCTCTGTATTATTTTCTCCCAAGCTCCTTTGTTATTGAAAGTTTTCCCTACCAGTTGATGGTTTTGTGTAGCTCTGTTTCCCAGTTTTGATAATCAGGCATAGCTCACTGCCCACCCACCCCCCAACTTGAGATAGTGCACTAATAGAGTGAATAGATAAACTTTCACATGGAAACAAACAAATTGAACATTTTCATCCAGATTTCTAGTTAGCTACTGCAATACTGAAAAGGGCTCACAGACCCCAAGGGACCTGGGACCCCAAGTTGGGAATTACTTTTTGAATCAGTCTAGTTGTATTACAGGTAAGACACCTGAGGTCCCCATCCCACAACCTGACAGTTTGCAGATTGGGAGTCTCTTGCCTTTCAGGATAATTCTCATTACGTGACCATGGCAACCTCTACCAGACTAATCTTGTTAGGACTTACATATTTAAGTAAAGTCGATGGGTTTTTTCCCCAGCATTTATCATAGCTGATGTGTGTTTATTGGGGAGGGGGCTGTTTATACATAGATAATAAATCGCTGTCTTCATTATGAAGAATGACATCCAATTTTACATGGATCTAAGATGTATAAAGTGTAAAAGGAATAGAAAATAGTACATAAGTAAAAGTAACTAATAGCTTTTATGGTACTTGCTTCAACTTGCCATTGGACCTATATGGGCTAGGTTGCCTAAGAAATCTTTACAGAATAGCGATAGTTTTTTGATATATAAACCAACAACCATTTCTACGACTCCAGCTGCTTGGGGACTATGTAAAATTATTTTGCCGAGAAGTACTCACTTATTTTTAACTGCTTAGATTAGGGATAGCAAACTCTGTTACAGAGAGAAGCAAGAGGTGAAGTAAAGGAACGAAGTGGGCTAGTGTGATACCATAGCTGTGCTGTACAGTCGTAGAGACCAAGTACAGGGCACTACTCAGGTCTAGCTGGTTATTCATAGGTAGGAAAATAGTCTAATGTTGACAAAGCTTCCGAATTTTTTATTTAAAAAATCTGAATTGTAAGAACATAGCTGTAGGCCTCTGATTTGCAAGCCCTGGTCTAAATAAATACTCTGTAGTACAAATCACAGATGATGATCAGTTTATTTTAATTCCTTTTTGTTCACAGTCCAACATTTATTTCATTAATAATATAATATTAATAATATAATATTAATCTCTAAGAAGGACAACTAAAGGGCTATAAGACAGACTCTGTTCCGTAAAACTAACACTATGGATAAAAATGAATAAGCATTAGATTTTCTATACAGCCTACATTTTATACTGGTTTTTAAAATAATAGTAAAAGTATAGTCCATGCTTTAAAAAAATTCAGACACAAACGTATGTGATATAAAAAATTTCTGTCATCATTATTCCTACACTCTATCTACCCCTTGCAAGAAATAACCACTAACCCCTGGAAAATAATTTGATGTGTATCATTTCAGACTTTTTAAAAAGATTGTGGATATGATATATATTATATGAATAAGTATCATATAAAATAAGGCTCATACTGCTTTTTAAACTCAACTACGTTTCCTAGCTGTTTGTATTGTTGAAGGTTTAAAATAAAACCTTGTAAGCTAACAGCTAATATGACAAATTTTCTACAAATTAAAAGCATTTGGTGGCTACATTGAGAAAAATTGTTATTTTATAGTAAGTGCTATTATGAGGGTATGGATATTGCAAACAGTAGATACTTTACAAGTACTTTTTGAAATTTTGATTCAATAATATTTCATTCACAATGAATATTTGGCCGTTTTTATTTCAAAGTCTTAGAGCAATTCCAGAAGTAATGTGAAAAGTGGAGGGAGATAAATCACTCCGTAATTGGAATGGGCTAGACAAAGAAAATCACCCAGTGTAAAGACCTCAGCAGAAAAGGATCTTGAGCTTCAAAGTGAAGCAAAGATCCTCACATTCAGAAGTTAAGAACCAATCATTAAAGACCTCAATTAGAGGTCCTTGTCCTTGCTGTTTGCCATGGGAGGTTTTAAAAAAATGCAATCCACCTAGCTGAGTGTCAGCACTGACATCATTTCATTAAAACTCCTTCAAGTTATTTGCACTTTAGGATGTCCCTGTTAATTGAGGAAGGAGACTGCCTGTGAATACTGAGGTTACAATGGCTCTGGGGGAGTCAATTTGAAAAGAAAAAGGGACATAGAAAAGGGAAAATCAGATCCGAATCCCAGTTTAAAAGCTTGTTCAGAGAAATTCACGGAGCAGATGGTTCATTATGTAGAATGTGAAAGTGGTTGCTGTCATGTCTCTCAAGGAGTTTGAGGGGAACAGTCCCCCCTTGCTGGGAATATGCCTTTTCTCAGTTTGATGAACCCTTAGAATATAATGTAGAGTTCCATTTTTGGAATCCAAGGTATGACTCTATTAAGGACAAACGGATTGTTTTTTTTCCCCCCACAAAATTCGTCTGATTCAGGAATGTATTTATTTAGCATCCAGATACTTTGTGCAATATTTTTAGGTTTTTCTTTCCCCCTGAAAGCATAAAAGCCAAAAAAGAGAAGTAGCCTTGCCATGTACATGGGATTATACTGTACTCGATGAGCAAGCTGTAGAGACCATATGCTTTCTAATTTTGGTCAAACTTTTTTTTTTTTTTTTTTTTTTGGTCTCAACTGGCATATGGTGCTACAGGTGGAGTCCTAATATTTTGTCTTTAAATGCTATTTTAATTTTTTTAATCTCAATTTTGATTCATACCCTACAGATAAGATGATCATACATCCTGGTTTGCAAAGACAGTACCAGTTTACATCTGTTGCCTTGGAGAAGTTGTTCATAGCCCTCATTTTCACTCTCAAAGTGTCCTTGATTGGATAATTAATTATATTGTCGCCTGACCTATAAGAAACATGTACTAGAGTAAAATTTAAAATTAGGACCACCAAAAATGTAACTTAGAGTACCAAAATAAGACCAAGCTTTAGAATTAGAAGATGCATTACCAGGCCATTGGGTCCTTTACTTGTTATTTTGTGCTCAAAATTTGGCTCTGAGCTTCCTGTTGGCCAAAAAAAAAATGGTTTATAGAATTGTTAACAGTCCGTCAAAATAAAAAATCATACCAATTCTTCAGGAAAGGCAGAGCATTTCCCTCTTCTAATGCTTCTATTTTGCCTTTAAATTAGGAGACAGGGTAAATTAAAAAACAATAATCTCATAGATTTGAGAAAACGAGATGAAAGAAGCCACTTAGGCTTTCACCATAGCAACTGCTTATGAAATCTTACATAGAAAGAATATTCAAGACATATGTCCATTTCATCCCCCCAAAAAAACCCCCAAATTTCTCATTTGGCTGTAAAGAATTGCAGCAAAGTTTTTTGGGGGCACTCAGTTTTGATGAACTTGTTCCGAAATGTTGAGAACTGGTTACTGTAGAGGAGCCATTAACTAATGAATAAATAAAGGAATCAGGCCTCATAGACTGCCCCATTTGGAAGGATCATTAAATGTAGGCTGGTACAGCTCCCCGCCCCCTTCCATCTAATCCTCGAATAACCTTTCAGCATCCTCCACAATTGGCTGTCAGCCACCTTCTTAAAAACCTCCAAGCGTAGGAACCACACTAGTTTCTGGGGCTGCTTGTTGTATCATTAGAAATTTCTTGTGCCAACCCTAAATCTGCCTACCCTAATTCATTGTAAATAAACATAGAAGTTGAGATTTCTGTTCAAAGCCATTTGCAGACCCAAGTTTAGCTTTCCTTGAGGGCAAAATGTACCTATGCTGATCTTTGCAAAAATTCTTTCATAGCTCTGGCTGTGCATCATCCCAAATTTCCGTTCTATATATTAACAAGCATGGTTGTATAATGTGCTTGAAGGAAAGATCCAACTTGGCTGTGTAGGATAGTAATTAATCTAGCAATTTCCTTAAATCCTTTCCATCCCTATTTGA
The DNA here is from genome assembly GCA_023783475.1 of Daubentonia madagascariensis. Lineage (NCBI taxonomy): Eukaryota > Metazoa > Chordata > Mammalia > Primates > Daubentoniidae > Daubentonia > Daubentonia madagascariensis. The sequence continues at coordinate 38,802,800 of JAKFHU010001953.1, read as the reverse complement.
CATGCAGTATTTTAAAAGGATCTTAATAGTTGGAAAATGTGGTTAATGTTATTTTTTAAAGCTGCAATCTCCTATAATTTTTAATATTTGCCTATATGGAAAAATATTCCTATCTAGCTAAATTATTAAATTATAAAATAAATTTTTTCCATGCTGAAAGGTAAATCCAGTCGGCTAAAGCTTTTCTGCAAATCAGGCAGAAATCACATTGTCTAGGATAGAAGAAACACCATATAGTTCAAAAGGGCAAATTTACATTTGTTAAAGTCATATAGATAATTAAGGAAGAAATTATAACCTGCCTTTACATAAAAGCAAAAGCACCTCACTTGATTGATTCTGTACCCTTGCCAGGTTACTTGGCATTTCTGAACCTAGTTCCCTTGTCTGTAAAACAAGGATGCTACTACCTACCTCACAAGTGGCTGTGCACAGTCAGTGACAGAAAGTAGCACAGTGACATGAGACTAGCCCAAGGATCAGCACACTTTTTCCATAAGGGCCAGATAGTAAATATTTTAGGCCTTGCAGGTTATACGGTCTCTGTCACAGCTACTCAATCTTGCCAATATGGGGAGAAACATACACAGACAATGTGGGTGTGGCTATGTTCCAATAAAACTTTCTTTATGGACACTGAAATTTGAATTTCATGTAGTTCTCATGTGTCACAAAATAGTCTTCCTCTTTCAATTTTTTTTCAATTATTTTAAAATGTAAAGATCACTCTTAGCTTACAAGCCAGGCAAAAACAGGCAGTGGTTAAATTTGGCCTGCAGGGCTGTAGTTTGCCAAACCTTGTAACAGCAAAACATTTATTGTGCACTTACTGTGTGCCAGGCCTTGTGTAAGTGCTTTGACTGTATTAACCTAGTTAACACTCACCACAGCCCTATGAAGTAGGTATTAGTATCATCTTCCTTTTACAAATGAGGAAACTGAGGCTTAGAGAGGTTAAGCAATTTGCCTAAGATTTTACCATTATTAAGAGGCAGGGCTGTGATTCAAACCTTGTTTCCAGAGTCTACTTTTATAACCCCTAGCAGTATTGCCTCTCATATATAGTGTTTTTTTATGTGATATTTATAAAAAAATTTTTTTAATAAAAAATAAATCACAAAATACAATTTGCCATGTTATACTGGTCAAAGCAGGCAAAGGTGGAAACTGTTACCATCTGAAGGCAAGCCACCTGCAAGTAGTAACTATTTGCAGTCCAAAGAACAACCGCATTTGATAAATTTCAAGAATCAGCTAAGACTTGTTATATAAGAGAGCCAAAAGAAAATCAACTTTAAAATTTTTATTTTCAAAGGGAAAGAAATATGAGTTACTTTCAGGCAATAAATAAATAATCCGTCCATAGTCAGTTGGGACATCTAAAAAGATTCTGTGAAAATAATTTCAACCTGAGGAAAAATTGAAGCAGTGGGTGTCTTCCTTATAGCACATTTAAAACAAATTTCACCTGAGCAGGTATATGGGCCTGATCTATTATTTATGTGTAATCTGTAATGTTTTATGCATGACACTGGGGTGCTTTGGTACTGAGAAAAAGGGCCTGGTATCCAGGAAACCAAGTCTGCATCTCTAAATGGCACCGAAAAGGAAAAGACTGTGGGCCATAGCACGTGGATAATGTGGCAGACAAGCATGGAGCAAGCACCTGGAGAACTTGGATGCCAATCCTGACTCTGCTCCTTTATTAGCTGTGTGACCTTGGGCAAAGTACTTCTCTGAACTTCCTGTCGCTTGGTATAAAAGTACCTCATGTGCCCTACCCTTGGGCAGGATATGAAAGAGCTTTAGCAAGTTGAGTGCACAATGCAGACATAAAGCATATGTGCTTAATTGGGCTAAATACGGAAACCATCAGACACAGACACTGCTGTGTTATGTGGCATTTTGCATCCCTAGATGCAGTCTTCTTTATGATAAATGATGGTAAATATTTTTCAGACTCCTTGCTAAGCTCCTCAGATTTGCAACAAGCCCTTCAGGTACACAATGTCATCTCTGTTTTATATGTGAAGGGTAGAGCCCAGGGAAGCCAGGTAGTTTACACAAAGCCCATGCTCTCACCTTACTCTACAAATCTTTGATCTGAAGAGGACATTTGTAACAACATGAGGACAAGCGTCCCTAGGTGGGCCTTCCTGAGACCCAGGTACTCTGCAGGAGCATTGAGTCTTGCATCACAATGCTCAGAGTTGGTGCTCAAATCCACTGCCAAATTGGATCAGATTAGATTAGGTAGTGCTGTCCTGTAATGACATAGTAGCTAATGTTTTCCATCATCTACTCTGTGCACTCATTTTAGAGAAGGGGAAAATAGAAGCTCGGGGAGATTAAGAACTTACTCTAGGGCCACATAGTGAGGATAGGGCAAGAACGAAACCCAGATTCAACTCCAGAATTCTTTCTGCCTCTCATTCTGTATTTTATGGGCATGGATGTATTTCTCATTCATCAAAACCTCTGTTTGAAAAAACACAACAGAAAAAAACCCACTTTTTATAGTCAGGATTATTCTGAAAGATTCATTCTAAAGAAAAAAGGTGAAATTTTTTCTTTCTGTTTCTTGGGTGTCCTGGGGTTGCTGTGAAATCCAAGCTGTTGCAGCCCTGGGTGGGTGAGCCCTGACTTCCTATGATTCTGTGATCTTCCCGTTTCCATGATGAATTTGGCAAGCTGCTGACTGCTGGTAGATGTGTTGTATAATTTACTTTCTGGATCACATCTGGAAAATACACGTACAGGGTTGCATGCCGAGATTAAATTTGCACCATGATGCTTTGCAAGGCATAATCCATACGCTCGTCACACAAAAGCTAATGAGACCAGTATGTCCTTTCCTGCCTCTCCTCTTCAGTTAGTCAAAATATGGGCACATTCCCTTTATTCCATGTTATCTATGAAACAAAACAAACAAAAACAATGGTTGTTGGGAGAGAGAGTGGGGAGGGACAGAGTGAATGGAGGTAGAAGGGCTCAAGCGTATGGTGGTCTCCCATGAGAATATCAAGGTACAGAGGTGGACAGGGAGCATTCTGACTACTCAGAGCTACCTTTCACCTTTTACATTTTCAAAATGAAAGGACCCTAACATTTCATCCTCAAAACAGCCTTACAGCTGGGCACAGCAGCTCACACCCATAATCCCAGCACTTCGGGAGGCCGAGGCAGGAGGATCACTTGAGGTCAGGAGTTCGAGGCCAGCCTGGGCAACATAGGTAGACCCCTGCCTCTACAATCAATCAGTCAATCAATAATAAACAAACAAACAAACAAACAAAAACAGCCTTACGAGATAGCTACATTCCATTTTACAAATGTAGGGACCGAGGCTTGCGGGGTCGAGTGACTTACCCAAGGTTATACACTTAATGGTATCGAAGGCAGAATGCAAACCCAGAATTCAGAGCCCTCGCCCTTCCCGCTGTCATCGGCTACCTCAAATTTGCCTCCCTAGAAGACAGGAAGTCATGAATGTGAGGGAAGGATATGCAGAAAAATATATTACAATAATAAAGTGTGTGTGTTCTTTACATTTTCTCAGGCCAAAAAATGGTGGAAAATACTGTGTAGGGCGCAGAATGAAATTTAAGTCCTGCAACACAGAGCCATGTCTCAAGCAGAAGCGAGACTTCCGAGATGAACAGTGTGCCCACTTTGATGGAAAACATTTTAACATCAACGGTCTGCTCCCCAATGTGCGCTGGGTCCCTAAGTACAGTGGAAGTAAGTCTATCTAGGGCATGTGCCCGCTGTTGGCAGGCTGGTCCTGGGGCCAGGCACAGAAGTCACATTGTATCCTGTTTCTTCTCTCTAGTTTTGATGAAGGACCGGTGCAAGTTGTTCTGCAGAGTGGCGGGGAACACGGCCTACTATCAGCTCCGAGACAGAGTGGTAGATGGAACTCCCTGTGGCCAGGACACTAACGATATCTGTGTCCAAGGCCTTTGCCGGGTAAGTCTTCGATGGTGTTTTCTTCACTTTATTGTTACACTGCCGAGCTGTGGTTTGTGGCTTCCTTGGTAGAATAGCAATTGCTGTGCACTAGCTCCAGGGCAGTGGTTCTCAAAGTGTGGTCCTTGGGTCAGCATCAGCATCAACATCACCTTACTCTGATGCGTACTATGCCAAAGTTTGGGAACCAATGCCCTGGGTTTTTCTTGACATTTTCAGCCTCTGTGGGGATCTGCACAAAACCTCCCCTTAAAGATTTGTTATAACAATTTACACACGCTCCTCTTTACTTTGGACTCAGTGCTTAAGCAAATGCTACTTGATAGCAGATTTTCTAGTTGAATAGCTGTGCTCCAGGAAGATGTCATGAGGAAGAGCTGGCCTCATTCAGATTCTTCCTTGTGATTTTAACCACAATTGCTTCTACCTGTGACATGCTTGTTAATTATTCTTGAAAGGGAAATTGAGAAACTTCTGGCAAATGGCAAAGCACCAGAGCAGTGATTTCTTAAGGGCTTGATACCATTTCACTGTTCTTGCCAGTCAGAAATCATTCCTAACCCAGCCAGGCTCTGAGATGATGTATTCATTTTTTTGCGTGTGGTCCAAAGGCAAATTGGAGTTCCTGGTTGGTAGGATTTGATTGAAAGATTCCCCTAAGTGCTTCACCTGCTTCCCAACTCACAGCTACAGTACGGATTTCCTTGTCAGTCCATTCCATGGCACCACATTGAGTTTGTCCTCAAAGATTAGTTCACACAAAGGAACAGAATGGACAGGAATGTGGACTCCGTTCTTCTGTTCATTGCCGGTGTCCGTGACAGAGCTCAATCTACACTGCTGCATTGTGTTAATATGTGAGGAAATTCAGGAGTACATGGATGGAGCCTAAGGCCTCAAACTGGCAGCCTGCAGTGGTGCTTTGGCCTGCATTCATAGCTGATATTTAAACATAGGGGATTTCACATGAAATCAAATTTTCCAGCTTCCTTTGAAAAATTGGAAAATGTCAACACTGGGCTCCTATTTCTACGTGGCAGCAGTAGCCTACAGTGGACAGCGGCTGCTCTCTTAAGATGGGGCATGAGCTCCTTAATTAGATACAGTCCTTACCAAACCCCCCTTTTTTCATTTCTGAGGGAATTTTTTCATTTACTCTGCTTATTCATAGACTAGTACTTCTCAACGTTAATCTGTAGATGAAGCAGCTGGGGAATCCTGTTAAAATGCCAACTCAGTAGACCTGGGTGGGCCCAAGGTTCTGCATTCCTGACAGCATCGAGGATGCCCGTGGCTGCTGGTCCTAGGACCACATTTTAAATAGCAAGCCTGTGTAAAATTTCAGCTCACAATGCTTGCGAGTTTAAAGGGGACTTCTCTTTCTTGTCATTTGAATGCACATCATTCAAAGAAACTCATTACTTGCCATTTTATAGTCACTGTAATACTTACCATTTATTTCAAATGTTTTCTTTTTAAAAGCAAGCTGGATGCGATCATGTTTTGAACTCAAAAGCCCGGAGAGATAAATGTGGGGTTTGTGGTGGTGATAATTCTTCATGCAAAACAGTGGCAGGAACGTTTAATACAGTACATTATGGTAAGAATCTGCTCCTAAGAACCATGAGAAGGAAAATGGCCAAAGTTTAAAAATTGTTAACCATACATAATACTTAAAAGTACTAATGTCAAGCATAAAATCAGTCTTGTTATGGTACATTATCCGTCTGACTATAAGGCATCTACCAGAATTATCTGAGAATTATATTATATTCCTTTGTTGCCCACCTTTTATTCCATACTTAGAGAAAGTGAACCATTCTGTGGAATACTGAATTTCTGCTAAATTCTTTCCAGGTTACAATACTGTGGTCCGAATTCCAGCTGGTGCTACCAATATTGATGTGCGGCAGCACAGTTTCTCAGGGAAATCAGAGGATGACAACTACTTAGGTGAGATGGGCTGCCCCCTGCCATTTGCTGGAATTCTGGGTTCTCTGGAGCAGTTGGCAGGTGCTACTTCCTTCTGCTCCAGAGAACCAGGAGAGCTTTCCACTGTCATGGATTTTCATAAAAGAAGTTGATCTTGAAATTCATTGTTTTATTTCTCCCTCATACATACATCATCAGAGTATTGATTTAAGGGTTGTGTAGTTGTACTGTTTGATATCAAGGGATTTACTTTGGATCTGACAAAATAGAAAGTCCCCAAAGCAAATTTTGAAAGTGCTTATCCTCTAAGTTTAGCGTAAGGTCATTGCTCTTATTGAGTCTTTTAAAAAATATGTCCTGTGGGTAACTGGCTTGCAAGTGTTTTATTAGAAGCATTACTTGACTTAAATTTTTAGGTTATCAGCTCTAACCAGTAGCAGACCACTGGTAGACTTTTTCAGTATTTCATTATGTTGGTTCATTCCAAAAGGTTCTAGAGTGACACGTATTTTTCTCAAGTCATTACTAGAATGGCCCACTTTTTTCTTTACAGATTCTTCATCTTCTCTCACTGAGCCCACACATGATTAATTTATGTCTGTTTCTTATATTTAAACCACAGCGTACTAATGACCCTGTGTTTGTTTGCAACAGTTTGCTCAGTCCGATCCCGCTTCAATTCCTTATTTTGTAAACTGCCACAAGTGATTATGAAATTTGCCCAACTGGCATTTAAAAGAAGGACATGAGGAGTAGAGTCATGAGTGAAAGGGATTCAGCTGGTCGCCTTGTACAACCAGACTCCGCCCAGCCTTGAAGAGCAGCGTGGCTTGCACTCATATCTAGAAGAAATCAGGGCAGTCTTGCTGGACAGTCAATTTTTATAAGAAATGAATGTACTTTGTCTCTTATAATGTCCAGGCAGGAACTCTATTTATCCGTCTGATTACAGCCTCTATAGAGGCTCAATCCAAACATTTGGACATACTGAGTCAGTAAATGAGTTTTTTTAAATCAAATTAGAACCTATATCTGTATTTTGGAATATCTACATGAAATCTTGCATAGATAGTAAGTGATCCTTTAGCCAAAAATGCAAGTCAAGTGTAATATTTATACATGACCCCATTATAGCATTTTTTGCTGTGTATCTCCATTTACTCATTCACTTATTTGATATGGGCCAGGTGCTGTTCGGGGTGCAATGAACAAAACGGACTAAAAAAATAATAAAAATTCCCTCCTTCTTGGAGTTTGCTTTTTAGTGGGGGAAGATAGAAAATAAACAATAACTTAATACATAAGCAAACTCTGTACTTTTAGAAGGTGGTATGTGCTATTAGAAATCAGAGCAGCATAAAGGAAATTGGGATGCCAAGGGTGGGGTGGGGACGGTGGAATTGAAATGTTTGAATCGTGGAGAGAGATAACAGGATCTCTGGGCGAAGAGCATTCCAGGTAGAGGGAATAGCCATTGCGAAGTTCTTGAAGTAGGAGCATGTCTGGATTGTTGGAAGAATAGAGGGGGGCTAGGGTGTCTTTTGCTGAGTGAGCATGGAGGACAGTCCTAGATGGTGGTGAACAGGCAGCAGGACTAGGTCATAGAGGGCCACATAACAATTGGAAGGACTTTGGCTTGTACTCTGAGAGACATGGGGAGCCACTGGAAGTTTTGAGCTGAGGAGTGATGTTGACATAATTGAATTTGTGTTTTTAAAGGCACACTCTGGCTGGTGTGTTGAGAAGAGAAGGTGGAAGAAAGGGGCAGGGCAGAAGCAGTGACACTGATTAGGCAGTCATTGCAGTAATCCAGGAGAGAGATGCTGGTGGCTTGGCCCCCGGCAGGAGCAGTGGAGGTGGTAGTGTGTGGTCCGATTCTGGATATCTTTGGAAGTCAGAGCCATCATGATTTGTTGGCGGATTGAATATGGTGGGTGAGAGAAAGACAGGAGTCAAATGTGTAAAGAAGTCAAGAAGAGTCAAAACGCCAGGGTTTTGACCTGAGCAATGGAAAGCTTGAAGTTGCCATCAACCGAGATGAGAAGAGTTGTTACATATTTATCCATATGCCCATTGTTGAGCAGCCGTTATTCATGCTGTCTTTACTGAGTACCTACTATGTGTTTAATGGAGAATGGAGTCACCTTGGAAATACAGGTTCATCCCTTCTTTCAAAGGCCATATTGTCTTACTCGGAATTAATTACTCAATGGCTGCATTGGCTTTTCACCACCCTAAATACCCAAAGGAATGTTGACTTTGTAAGACAATTAATAAAATTCAAGGGGACTGTTTTCAAATTATTTTTTGGGAATCGAGCATTTCTTGTTCCACCACTATACAAAATGGGCATTTTTCTTCGTATGCTTGGTTATAAATTTCAGCATGTGACTGCTGTGTCCTTACTACTTCCTAATTAAATCAAGCTGCATTGCATGCAACCTCCTTTATAAATTAATTTCCTGAGAGCTGAAAGCCACATTGAGTTGCTCCTTTCTTCTCCTCAAAGGGGAGAAGGATTCTCTTCTATTCTTTTCCTTCTTGGAAAAATAATCTGCCCCCAAGTAGTAGCCTCAATTCAGTTCAACTTAATCAGCCCACATCAGGCGCCTGAATTCGGGGCAGGCCTCTTGATAACCTTTTATTTCTCACTGGAGGTTTCTTAATCTCCTTGTAAAGAATGAAAACAAAATTAAAGAAGATTTGTCATCTGGGACAGGCAGTCTGAGCCAGTCATGTCTCTTTAATGGAATATTATGGGAAAGACACCTGTTGGCATACGAAAGTGTCTCTGGAAGCAAATGAAAAGTGTGCAAGCATAGATTGCAAGTCACAGGCCACCGAGTGTGAAAGTCAAGACCTCAGAGCCTTTGAACCTCACAGTGGTTACTTAACAAGTTAGGAAGAATTTGATGTTGTCATCAAGTCTGGGGTGTGTAAATGTTTACTCTTGGCTTGAAGGAAGGTGCAGCAAATGCCCAAGAAGGTTTTACAATCCATGCTGTGTCTTGCGGGAGTCCAGTCACAGCTGTTCCGTTGCTAAGTGATCTTCACCCTTATTCCTCATGTTTTTTTAAACATCAGTCAAGCCATACTCTTCTGTGTGTTTTGGTGAGGGAGCAATTTCCAGGAGAGAGGGCCTTTGTAGCAACCCAGCTCTGATGGGTGCAATGGGAGGGAAACCAACCCAGGAAATTAGCTCCCCTAATCGCATTAGTGGGAGGTTGGGCATTAGACTGTTGTTTTCAGGAAACTATTTGTTTCACAAGGTACCGAAGCAGAAAGCCTCTCTGTCAAAGGTCGTCCTTTCACATGGACCCCTCCCTCCTGTTGAGTTAAAGCCAAGTTGTACCCAGGGCCACCATGTTTGTATCTCTTTAGAAGAAAAAGTAGCCATTTCTGTGACACTTATTTTTCTGCAGTACACTTAGCCCTGGATTAATTGTGGCAATGGGAAGACAGGAATCGATTCAGTGCAAGATAAAGGAGGAATTTCTTTTCGTCTGATGATTTTAAGGATGTCTGGGGCCAAAATGTTTATCAGAGCAAATCATAAGAGGAATCTTCTATCATTTGAGCTCCTGTCTCATTCCCTATGCATTATTGACTGGAATAAAGAACATGCAGTGAAGGGTAAAATACCCCAAGTCAGCATAAGCATGAGAGGAAGCCTGGAGACGTTGGAAAAGACCCCCCACCCCCCGCCCAAATTAACCTAGAATAGACCATCCCTCTTTGAATATAACCAAACTGGATTATCACTTAATTTACAGAACTGGCATGTGACATTTTATTTCCCCCCTTGTTAGTGAAACATCAGCTGGGTAGCTAGTATGTGACTTCACTTGAAAGAATTGGGTGATTTTGTTGACAGCACATCATGCCATCACCATGTGAGTGACCCGCATTGGACAGCAGCCTCAGGATGCCTGAAGTGCCGCGGAAACGACCTCGGCTCCAATCAGTGACCCGTTGAAACTCTTGCATCTTGCATGGCTGGTAGATCTCACGCTGCAGGAGCTGTAGGCAAGACGAGGTTGTCAGAGGTTTACACTGATTGAGAAAAGTCGTTTGGCTGGAAGCACTCTATTCTCCTTGTCATGAGTGTCAGGTTCCATCCATCACGCATTCTTTCAACATCATCGATTGAGCACCTACTGTGGGTTGGGATCTTTCTTGGGCTTACGAAAGTGAATTTTTAAATGGTTGCTTTGCTAAAGGGTTCATGCAGTCTAGCAAAATGAGCAATTTAAACTTTTAAAAATCTGTAACCTAAGCATATTTAGTTTCTATTTGTATACAAGAGAAAGTGCTTGAATTCATTCACTAATTTAACATTTGTTGACTCCCTTCTTGGAAAATTTTAGTGGTTAACAGGCTCTGGAAATAGATTTCCTTGATTAGAAACCATCTGGCCTTGAGAAATTAATAAACTCTAAGTCATGCTTTTCTCATCCATAAATTAGGCATCCATGAGAGACCCTGCCTCATAGAGGTGTGAGAAGGAGACAGTGCATATATAGACATTATGGTCTGCCAGGAACTAAAGCCACTATGCATGATCTTGTTTAATCCATCTAACAATCCTATAAGAAACCCATTATACAGAGGAGGAAACTGAGGCTTAGAGAGCTTAAGTTAATTATCCAAGGTTACACAAACAGAAAATGGGAAGAATTGGAGTCCCTATTGGTCTGACTCCAGATGTTACAGCCTTAACCATTTCAGTTTACTGCTTCCATGTAGAAAAATATATGACTGACCTGGGGATATACAGGCCTGGAAATTTAGGTTAAATGGTAGGAGTGAATGGTGAGTCTGGAAAGATAGGGGAGGATAAGATTTGTAAAGTTACAGGTAGGTTATGTAAGGAGTTTGAACTATATTCTATAGTTAGTAGGGACTATCAAAGGATTTAGCGCCACGAAGTCAGACAGTCTTTTATCCTTTTAAAAGCTAACCCTGGCTTTTTCCTGTGTCACCATGTTCTTCCCAACCACTTCGAATTAAGGCATCTTATTCTTCCCTTGAGGCTAAATGGTGTTCACGTGAGTGGAAATCCTGGTAAATGAAATACTGGGCTGGGAACAGAATTCAATGCAGTTAATTCCTGCTCCTAGAAAGAGTAGCCTTGCGTCGGTTAAGTATCCAACTGCATGAACTCTGTGAGATTCCCATTCCAGGAAAATGAGGATTCTACTGCTACTGAACCACAAAGAATATTCAGAGCTTCATCTCAGCCCTCTTTAATCTCCACATAAGGGTACAATACCTACTTAACTTAAATCCTCAAAGCCTCTTTTACATATGCATTACTCCTCGCTTGAGTGGTGAAAGACAGTGCATCACCTGCATCGGTGAAAGATGAGTTAGGATCTGGCAAATACCTAAAATGACTTGGTCATTCCTCATTCCATGTCAAGACAGATGTTATTCATATGATGCTGAGACGTGATGCTCCCCGTGAACCCTGTTCTACGTGGTTTCTCAGGCAGATAGTACCAACTGATTAACATTGATGCCTGGGAAGATACCTATTTACCATACATGAGCTAAATTCCCTTGTTTTCTTTATTCACCTAAGTACATTTCAAGGGTTTCCTCACTGCTGAGATTTGCTAATAGTGCACAAATTACAAAGGTAAGGGAACCTTTTTCTAATATTTTGTTCAGGGCCCAAATGTTTAATAGCTCTGATTTATTGAGCGCCTGGTTCATGTCAAGAAAAATCCTCAGGAGGACTCATTATTCAAGGAATAGTGGTGCTGGGGAGAAAAAGCAGTACTGAAAATGATATCAAAATGTTGTAATAAATACTAGGGGGAAGAGATATGTTTGAGATTTTGTCTTGAGAAATTAATGCAAAAGTATGAAAATAAATTTATTTGATCTTACAGTCAACAAAATTATGTTTTCATTCCACACATGCCAAAGTTTTGGAAAGAATAAAGCAATGGATAAATATTTTTGTGTAAGTTTTCCATATCAAGTCATGCAATAGCAGAGTAGTACATTCTTGACTTAAAGTTTGAATTTAACAGTAAAATCTGAAAGGGAGTCAATTTTAGAAAAGCTTTCAGAGGATTCATTAACTTTACCAAGAATCTCTCTTGGCCCTTTGATAAATAAATTATTATTTCTGAAGCAGCTCTTATGGCATCCTCCTTGTCAATTTTCTTTCCTTTGTTTTTTTTTCAGCTTTATTGAATTACAGTTGACAAATCAAAATTGCATGTATTTAAGGTGTTCAACTTGATGTTTAATATTCCTATACATCGTGAAATAATCACCAAAACCAAGCTAATTAGCATATCTATTACCATACATAGCTGCCATTTTCTTTTCGGGTTTTTTTCTTCCTTCTTTCCTTCCTCCTTTCCTTCCTTCCCGCCTTCCTTTTTTTTTTTTAAAAGTATGTATGTGTGTGTTTGGTGAAAACACTTAAGATCTACCCTCTAAGTAGATTTCAAGTATGCAATACAGTGTGGTTAACTACTCACATTGCCTTACCTTAGATCTCCAGAATGTATTCATCTTGCATAACTGCAACTTTGTACCCTTTGACCAACATCTCTCCATTCTCCCTCCCTCCAGCCCCTGGCAACCACCATTTGACTCTCTGTTTCAATGAGTTTGACTATTTTAGATTCCATAACTGGTCTAACTCTGTCAGGCCCACATTTAGCCATTATTTTGGCACTTGATTCAAGCAGTTCTCCAACATCACTTTTTCAGTGTCACAGATTGTTTTTCATCTCTTGCAAGATCTGGAGCATCTGCCATGTGCTCTTTCAGAAGCTGGGGTATAGTAGTGAATAAAACAGTCCCAACTTCCTTGCCCTCATGGGGCTTACATTCTTGTTTGGGGAGAGAGAGAATAAACAAAGTGCCATGGAGAAAAATTAAGGTGGGAAAAGGGATAAAAAACGTGAAATCTGTGCTGGCAGTGGGAAGCAGTTGCAGTTTTACAAAGAGTGGTCTGGGTAGGTATATTAATCTTTTACTGTGTAACAAGTTGTCTCAAGACATAGTGGCTTAGAACAACAAATATATACTATCTCTCAGTTTCTTATGTCAGGAAATCAGCAGCAGCATACCTGTGTATTACCGGCTTGAGGTCTCTCATGAAGTTGTAGTCAAGACGGCAGGTAGGGCTGTGCTGTTATCTGAAGGCTCGACTGGGGCTGAAGGATCCACGTCCTGGATGACTCGGAGCTTTTGGAAGAAGACTTGAGCTCTCACTGATGTTTGCAGGAGGCCTCTGCATGGGCTTCTTGAGTATCCACAACATGGCAGCTGGCTTCTCCCAAAGCCAGCAGTCCAAGGAAGAGCAAGGCAGAGCCACAATGCCTTTGACCTTGCCTCAGAAGTTATACTCTGTCCTTTCTGCATTATCTCAGTGATTACACAGCAATTCCTATTCAATGTGGGAGGGATGACACAACGTGTGAATACCAGGAAGCAAGGATCGTCGGGGCCATATTTAAGCCTGGCTGCTACAGTGGCCCTCACTGAAAAGGTGACATTTGAGCAATCTATTAACCATGTATTTTCAGATTTCAACATCTGTCAAATAAAGACGACTTACCAAAGATTCAACAGGTTCGACTAATTCTAAAATATGTAGAGATTTGTGTGGGAACTGATTTTATAAGTGTTCAGTTTATTAGTACATATTTTCAAATTATTACACTTTTGCTTCCATCTATTCATATAATCCTGTAACTATGGGTCTTGCATAACAAACCCCATGCCCATTGGAACCCCTATATTATATGTTGTTTTTCACAGATACCATGAGGGGTAGGTGTTTTTATCTCCATTTCAGAGATAAATGTTGCTCAACAATGTCCAAAAGGGAAATCCGTGTTGGGAATGCTGTTATAGAGTACAGCGGATCCGACAACGTAGTGGAAAGAATTAACTCCACGGATCGCATTGAACAAGAACTTTTGCTTCAGGTAAAAACCTGACCATGAGTCCACCACCCTTTTCTTCCAGTTAGAATCACCAGGCCCACAAACTTCCTCTCCATTTTGTCTATACATTCCAGGTTCTGTCGGTGGGAAAGTTATACAACCCCGATGTGCGCTACTCTTTCAATATTCCAATTGAAGATAAACCTCAGCAGTTTTACTGGAACAGCCATGGGCCTTGGCAAGCATGCAGCAAACCCTGCCAAGGTATCTGCTTTGAGTTTGAGTTTGGGGGATTTGAAGAGTTTGAAATATCTCTTTCTTTTTTAAAAGAACAGGCAAATATGTGCAACCTATGAACCTTTCTGTCTGCATGCATTCTGTAACCTGCTTTCTCTGAGTCTATCTGGTCATTTTGGACTGGCGAGTTGAATTTTTTAAGGAATTCAGGAAATGGTGGGTTTCCTCATAATAAGAGGTTTGTACACATGTAAAACCTAACAAAATCAGCTCTGCCACTTAATTTTCTAGAGACATAGTTTTAGAAGTCATATCATATATTAATATTATCTTCCTTTTGTCTAAATTAGGAGTTGGCAAACTACAGCCAGGGGGCCAAATCCAGTCTGCTGCCTACTTTTATAAATAAAGTCTTATTGAAACACAGCCATGCTCATTTATTTAGATATTATCTACAAGCAGCTGCTTTTGTCTCGTAATGGCAGGGTTGAGTTGATGAGCGCAACAGAGATCATATGGCCTGAAGATATTTATTGTCTAGCTCTTTAGAGAAAATGTTTGCCAATACCTGGTCTAAATAATTTATGGAACAGATTAATTTCTCTGAATAATTTTTGTTTTCCTCCCTGCTTAGGGGAACGGAAACGAAAACCTGTTTGCACCAGGGAATCTGACCAGCTTACCGTTTCTGATCAAAGATGTGATCGGCTGCCCCAGCCAGGACCTATCACTGAACCTTGCGGCACAGACTGTGACCTGAGGTGGGGCTGCTTTTCTCAGGATCTTTATGATCGAGTTGTGAGGGTCTTGTGGGAAGGGGAAGGAGGGATGCAGGTCTTCAGTTCCCCTTTCTTGTGTTTCAGTGAAATAAGCTTTAGCCAATTCCCTATCCCTCCAGAACTGATTATCCAGGACATATGCCTGCAGATTCCTTGTTCACCTGAAAATTAAAAATAGCTAATAGAGTATGGCACTTGCCAAAAACATTCTCATTTGATCCTTACAACTCACTGACTAGGTATTAGCATTATGATTGAGTCATATCTTATGCAAAAATTTGGTTTGAAAGTCAAAAGAAAAGGGGGGAGCCTCATCCCTTGAAGTACCTATAATGTTCTGTGTCCACCTAGAATATATACTACCCAGTAGAGAACTCTTATGCACGTGAAAGTTGCAATGCACTAAGGTAGAGTCATGGAAGGAACAAGAAGAAAATCTATATACAGATGTCTTGGTATTCAAACAATTCTATATTTAAGAAAAATATGAAATCTGGGGCAGGAAATATTGGGTGGGTGGAGAATTCTAAAGCTTTCCCATTTACCTGTAAGGTTGACTGTGTCATGTTTAAATATTAAGCTGGGGCTTGTGTTGTATAGTCTTCTTAACAGTGAAATGCAGGTAAGGTGAGTTACTGTTTTATTCTCCTTCTAAGAAGAGAAATTATCAGTGTAGAGTGGTATGGAACTGTGTCAACTCACCATTCATAAGTAGCAAAGTGAATACTTAAGCATCTTGAGGGTTCCACGTGACCATGTCAAATGCTATCAAATGGCATTGGCTGCCTGTAGTACTGGAGTGCAGATTATAGGGCGTTCTTGAGGCTCTGAAAGAAAAGAGGAGCTCTGTGATCAATTAGTTATATCTGCCATGGCAGTCAGAGGGGCAGCTGTGGCACAAGTGCCAGATTTTTGCCAGTCCTGACCAAAGGCTCTGATTTCAAAGCCCAGGATTTCTGCACCCTACCACACTTCCCCTCTACCCAGTGTCACTGACTTGCTTGCTCATTGGCTTGCAAAAAAGCATTGACAAAAGTCATTGTGGGAAGACAACAGACATTAAAAGGCAGACAGTTGTACTAGGGAGTATTCTTGTCATAGGTGATATTCATATAAACCCATTCTTTCAGCCAACTGGGTTAAATTAGAGTTAAAGGTAAAGGTCTTTCCCCCCAAAAAAAAATTAGTTAACTAACTTGAAGTACAACCTTAATAAATTGAGTAAGGTGACATTTTCAGATAAGCTTTATATCAAATTATCACTATATTCCCCAATACTCTGAAAGTAATGGTAATAGAGTCGACCATTTACTAAGAACTGTTTTATAACAGTTATATATTATCCTATTAATATCCTTTTATTAATAGGATAGTTCTTATATTGTCCTATTATATATCCTATTAAAATAATTAATACCCTATTAGTTCCTCGAACAACACGATGACATGGGTATTGTTGTTATCACCATTTTACAAATAAGGAAGACGGAAGCTAAGAGAAGTTAAGCAAATTGCTCAAGGTCACACAACTAGTTAGGGGAGTGGCAGAGAGTCCAGTGCCCCGATGCAGTCCGTCTGCCCCTAGAGTCTGTGTGCTTAAACCCTCGGAGAAAGCTCTTCTCATCCTTAATTCATTCATAATGATGGGTGATACTCATGCATCCCATTTTGTGTAGCTTTTCTTCCTTTGTGAAAAGAAATAATTCCTATGAGTTTTCTGCCCCATTCCTGTCCCTACCTTACTTGGGTCCCCTTCACCTTTTATTTCTCCACTGGCTGGATCAGCCTGTGGCTGGTCGAGTCTCTCATGATAAATACATGCTAAGCTGCTCCTACGATCACAAAGAAGGCAAGTTTGTGCAAAGCATTTTGAGTACTGGAATGTGATCACAAAAAAAAAAGAATAGATTCTTTAAGAACCCTATTTAAAGTTAGCTCATGGAGGCTGGGTGCAGTGGCTCAGGCCTGTACTCCCAGCACTTTGGGAGACCAAGGCGGGAGGATCCATTGAGGCCAGGAATTCAAGACTGCCTGGGCAGCATAGTGAGACCTACCCTGTCTCTACAAAAAAAAAAAAAATTAGTCAGCCTTGGTGGCACACACCTGTAGTCCCAGCTACTTAGGAGGCTGAGGTGGGAGGATTGCTTGAGCCCAGGAGTTTGAGGTGCATTGAACTGTGATCATGCCATGGCACTCCAGCCTGGGTGACAGAGTGAGACCCTGTCTCTTAAAAAAAAAGAGGGGGGTTAAAAGTAAAAAAAATAATAAAGTTTACTCATAGAGCATAAATTTGAGAGTAGCGATAATGTTTGATCTATTACTTAAAAAAACTAATATTTTTCAGTTTGAGCAGATTCCAAAATGAACCACAATTTAGTTTGTGATAATTCTGGCTTATATGATGTTCTTCAAAGTTTGTCCTGCATTGGAAGCCTTTTAGACATAAAATTCAAACAGATCTTATAAAGGTAATGCATTAAAAGGTAGCCTCAAAGCCATGAGACTTTTATGTAGAATGATGCAAAAGATCTCAAGTGGATTTCTCCTCATTGGTTTGTGTGGAGTTACATGATATTTAAAACTTGGTTGGAGAATAAAACACCACAGATAATAACAATAAATCATACTTTTCTTGAATGCCTGCCATATGTGCCTTGCCCCACTGAATCCCCCAAATAGCCCTGTGAAATGTATTCTGTTTTCCCCCATTTTCACAGAGGAAGCTGAGGCTCAGTCACGTTAAGTGACTCACCTAGGGTCACTTAGTTTAATAAGTGACATCCACAGCCAGGCCTTTCTGATCCCATAGTTCATCCTCTGATTGTTATTAAAAATAATTTCACAATACCTAGGTGACAACACCTGGATAAAGTCGGAGCTTAAGGTCTTTTCATTTCATATAGTAGGTGTGCCAAATATGCTATTCTAAATTCCTCATTTAGAAAAAGACACTAGTTTTTTAACACTTAACTTTTTTTTTTAATTCTACTGAGACCAAATGAGAACAGCAGCTCAGATCACAGGCTTGGATGGTAGTAATAGCACCTCTGACTGGTTAAAGAAAAGAAGGCAGAGGGATTGTGGACATGTCTTTTGGTAGAAGTGAAGGCCATATGGGTAGGAATTAAAAAATGAAAAGAACAAAACTGACTTTAGGATTCACTTACAAAAGCCTCATAACTAAAGAGGTGCATGTTCACACCTAAAATTAAAGAGAAGATCATGTTGATCTGTCAGAATTCAAACTCATATCTTACTGGCTTGTACAGATTATTAGAAAAATAAAGTTCACTGGAAAATACACAAAGACACAAAGCCTAAAGAAGGTGTTCCTTCTTCTATCAACCTAACAGACAATATAATAATGATTTATACTAATTATTGCCGAGTGGCTACGTCCAAAACTAAAAGACTAGAGAGAGCGTTGTTACTAATTGGTCAAACTCTAAAAAATAGTTTTTCCCAAAGCATGTTTGTGGATCACTAGTTCTACAAGATGATCTGTGGCAAACTGGTTGGTTATGTCTGAGAAGCCTCACCAACTATCTCCTTCCCCATGTGGAGATTCATAATGCTCATCAGCATTTTGAAGGCCCTGAGAAGTTCTGCAATCTAGAAACCTGTTTAATTCAGTAGTTCCCAAAATCACTTAATCCCACAATCCCCACAGTGACACACACATACAAGTTTTTTTCTCAGTTTCCGCTTGGTAACAAACACTTTGCAATATGCTTTTCTGAAATATAGTAATAAAATACGATTGTATTTTATTTCCCATGAGATGAACTGAGTGATTGCAAAACACTGAAGTTGAGACTACCATCCAGGGCAAGACAATGAAGCAGAGGGTAGCATTTTGAGAAGAACTGTTCTAAGGTAGTGCTAAGCCCTTTTCATAGAATCTTCAAGGCTCTCTCTGCTCACCTTCTGGGGATTGCATGAATATCAGGGAGACTCTACTTTGCCGTCTGAAGCTGCTAGTGTATTTTCTTGTGGGGGCAGGACGCCTGCCTCCCTTATCCAGGATGGAAAATAACCTTTCCATAGGAAATGGTGACGAAGGCAAAGAGAAGGTAGCCAGGAATCAAAGGGCAGATGAAAGTTCCAGATGCCTCTGTTGAATCAGACCACATTTTTGCCTCACTTCCTGAAGGAAGTGAGAGTTTGCCCCGTGTAGAGCGTGACAGGATGAGATAAAGCATTGTTTTACAATCCTACACTGAACACGTTCCGGGTTAGAACAAAACCCTCCAATACTGTGTCATTCTAACAGAAAATCTCCGTAGCCCACTTTACTTGCCAAATGGTCAACTCTGACCTACTTTTGGGCATTAGCGAGAAATTCCAAGACAAGCATGTGGCCAGTGCTCCTCTTTCTTTGTCCAAGTTCTCCCCCTGGACAGGTGTGCATGGAAGGACTCTTTAGGACATTAGCAATAAGCAAACCACCCAGTTTCTGAGCAGTTAGGGAATTAACCGTCAAGAGTGAAATCAAATGAAGATTATAAAGAAATTATTTTTGGTTTTGATTTGTAAATCTAATCAACAAAATGCATTTGAAGCTCATTTATTTAGACTGTTCTATTCAGCTTAGGCATTTTGTTTACTCTCTTTTTAAATTTAAGCACTGCTGACCATGTTCCTGGGGCATTAAAAGAACCAGACGATTCATCAGCATATACTAAGCACCTACTGTGTGCCCAAAAAGTCTCATAATAGGTACTGGGGATTCAAAGGTGACAAAGATTTATAGATTCAAATCTAAATTTGAGCAGGTTTCATTGAGTTGAATAGAACATAGTCTATATCTTCAAGGAATTTAGAGTCTTTATTCACGGATATTATGTACACAGGGTTTAGCACACTTGAAATTCACAATTGTAGTCCAAATTATTCATTCCTTTATTAATTCACAGAATGTTCATTGAGCACTTTCTAGCATAGGCCCTCATAAAGGAGGGTTCCTAGGTTGAGTTTCCAACACTGGTTCTCTGTTAGGAGAAGGCAAATGACATGCTGGGTTGCATGAACCTTTTAAATGTAAAATTGCTTTTTTTGCTCTATTGAATTCCAATGTGTATGGTTTTTTTTTTTTTTTTCCTTTTTGGTTGCTTGAATTTCAGATTGACTGTATCAGGGGAGAATCTTGACAAAGAGAGGACCTCTGGCTGTCATTCTGCACTGCCATGTACATTGGCAGTCATGAAAAATATATGGATATGTTGTTTTAAAATTGGATTTCGGTAACTGACTGTGGCTTTGAGCTTCATGGTATTTGAGTTAAGGAAGGAAAAATAAGTCAACTCTTCTCCCAGTTGAATATAGATGAGGCATATATATTTAACGGCAATGTTGGTTTCTCATTTTTTATGTATAGGTGGCATGTTGCCAGCAGGAGTGAATGTAGTGCCCAGTGTGGTTTGGGTTACCGCACATTAGACATCTACTGTGCCAAATATAGCAGGCTGGATGGGAAGACCGAGAAGGTTGATGACAGTTTTTGCAGCAGTAACCCCAAACCAAGCAACCGGGAAAAATGCTCAGGAGAATGTAACACAGGTGGCTGGCGCTATTCTGCTTGGACTGAAGTAAGTTGGCTCTCATTCTTGGAGAGTCTGCTTGGATGCTAAGTCTGATTAGTTGATGGTGGCTCCTTGCAGGGTTGTGTTGAGAAGCCCCATTTAGGCTATATGGAAAAGAGAACCATGATTTATTTATAATGCCTGACCTTATTCAAGCCCTGCAGAAAAGAGTACCATGATTGATTTGTAATGTGGGACATGGGCATGGCATGTGGAAAATTTAAAGTGGTGGAACAACTTCAACCAATCCCTTTCCATACTCCACAGGCCATTTCCAATTTTATTTTTGTATGCCAGTGAGCTAATATTGACTTCCATATCATCCTGGTAAATAAATTGATAACATGAAAATATCTCTCCCAAAATAACAACTAGAGTTGGCCAGGGTTGTTTGGTGCCTAAAGAGCAGTCCCCAACCGTTTTGGCACCAGGGACTGGTTTCATGGAAGACAATTTTTCCATTGAGGGGGAGGGGGATCACCACCTCAGCTCCACCTCAGATCATCAGGCATTAGATTCTCATAAGGAGCACGCAACCTAGATCCCTCGCATGCGCGGTTTATAGTAGGGTTCGCGCTTCTATGAGAATCTAATGCCGCTGCTGATCTGATAGGAGGCATAGCTTATGCAGTGATGCAGGCGATGGGGAGTGGCTGTAAATGAGATGAAGCTTTGCTCACTTTCCCACTGAGCTTACCTCCTGCTGTGTGGCCCAGTTCCTAACAGGCCACAGATCGCTACTGGTCCGTGGCCCGGGAGTTGGGAACCACAGTTAAAGACTGGAAGGGACAGCACAGCCAGGATCTTGAGCATGCTTTATAAGAAACTCAGCAACAGTTTTATTTAATTTTTTGTCTTTACAGTGTTCTAAAAGCTGTGATGGTGGGACCCAGAGGAGAAGGGCTATTTGTGTCAACACCCGAAATGATGTACTGGATGACAGCAAATGCACGCATCAGGAGAAAGTCACCGTTCAGAGGTGCAATGAGTTCCCTTGTCCACAGTGGAAATCTGGAGACTGGTCAGAGGTGAGATGAGATGGCTGTTATTTCCCCTAGGTCATCTCTGATACTCTAATTCTGGGGCTCCTCTGGTCTGTTTAAGGCTAATCCTGTTGCACCTTTCTCCCACCTCCCCTTGAGGAAACAACTCCAATTCTCCACCTGCATCAAGACTGCAGAACTGGATATGACTAGTCTACTGTTGACCTCAGACGTACTGCGGGCTTGGCTGGGTCACACACCATGGTAGCTTCTGGTGATGATTTTGAAGTTCCAGTCCCTCACTTTCCCTCCTCTTTGAGCCCTAGCTAAGTTGCTGTAAGGAAATTAAGGCTTTATTAATTGTAAAACTATACTAGCTTAGATCTGAAGTCAACATGAGGTTTCCTACTTCCTCGACTTTCAGATAAGAGAATTAGACCCCAGGGATGACCTATCTGACTTACTCATCCAGTTGCTATGGAAAAACTTGAAATAAAGAGAAATAGACCAGGCTGAGTATTCCAGATCTATGCCTTTCTTGTCCCTTACTTTATGTAGCACAAGGTGAACCCTCCATTGTTTAGCACAGATGGCCCCAAGACAGCAAGAGAAAGAAGGTGGACACTCTGTGTTGCTTTTATGGTACAGGATTAGCACTGACTATGAACAGGGCCCAGGGAGATTCTCCCCAAGCAGATGACTCACTCTACCTTCCTAAAGGAGGAACAAGTGGAAGGGGAACAGAAGTTTTCTTATATATGGGCCAAGTCAGCAATGTAGGAAAAGAAAAGTGTTTCCCTGCTGCAGCTGCTACATCCATGCCCTTATCTCCTCCATTTAAGTGCAATATTAACTGTTTACTTTCACCATCAAATAAAACGTGAATTTGAAAAGGGTACCATTAATGATCCTGGAATGGTAGACAATTAACAATGTATGTGATTAACAGTATCTGATTTCTGGACAAATTAACAACAAACCTAGTGCTTTAGTTCTAGGTTAATAAGCTACCTTTGCTTAAACTCTAGGTATTTGGTTTAAAAAAGATAAAAGAAGGTAGTGGGTTTAAATTTTACTGAAATAACTAATATTATTAATAGCTAAAGTATCATTTCAAATTAAGTAACAAACCTGTAAAAAAATATTTGATAAAATAGGGGTGGGGGAGATCAAACTGTAAATTCAGTATGATCCAAAGTCCCTTAAATAAAAAGACTGGAAAGTAAACAGCACAATGTTGCTAATGGTTATCCTTGGCTAGTGAGATTTTGGATCATTATAATTTCTCCTTTATGCTTCTCTGTATTTTTTAAATTTCCTACAATGTGCATGGATAATGATGATTATATTTAACATTTATTGAGTGAACCTTGTGCTAAGCACTTCATTTGGATTTTTTTCATTTAATTTTTACAACTCTTTGCAGTAGGCATTAATATTCTACCCATTTTACAGATAAGAATATTGAAGTTCAGAGAGACCATGTGACTTGGTTGTATAGGGATTAAAACCCAGATTGATCTGACTCATAATTCCCCACACTTAACTCCTATGCTAGAAAATCGTGAATGTTCTTCAGTGTTTTAGAGCCTGGTGCTGTGTTGAGTTTATTCTGTGCTTGAAACTGGCCCAGAGACTATAAGTACAGAATGAATGAAGGAAGGAATGAATGAAAAAAATGAGGCTTGGTATATTTACAAATTGCTGTGGGAGAAAGGAATTGCTATGGGGAAAGTGCACACCTGTTCCTGCTAATCAGTAAATAACCCCCAGAATCCACAACACATTGATCAGGAATGACCCTGACTGGCTCTACTTTTTATTACAGTGCTTGGTCACCTGCGGAAAAGGGCATATGCACCGCCAGGTCTGGTGTCAGTTTGGTGAAGATCGATTAAATGATAAAATGTGTGACCCTGAGACCAAGCCAGCCTCCATGCAGACTTGTCAGCAACCGGAATGTGCGTCCTGGCAGGCGGGTCCCTGGGGACAGGTATTTTGAACGATAAGATTCTTAACTACATTCTTTCCTTCTTATCTGGAGAGGGCTTGCAGAGGAGCATTCCAGCGGCAGGGATTCAACCGCTGCTCTGTGTGGCACACACTATACCTCCATGGCGCCAGGTCGAGCACGTGTACCTTTGCAACCGTTTCACCCCACTTCGGAGGGTTGCTGCTTGTCCTCCCGGAGCTGATTACTCCTTTTATAGACCCACGTGCGTGTCTTCGCCCCTTGGCTTAGACTATAGCTTGAGCACACGAGCATTTGCTCAAATTCACACCAGATTTCATGTCTGGCTGATGTTATCTCCTAGCGTGCCTCTGTGGGTCTGTTACAGAATGTGACCCAGCGCCAGAGTCTTTGGCAGGGGGATCTGGAATGGGATTTGGAAGGGATGTTTTGGCTCCCAATGTCAGAATTCCAAAGCTCACCTCTCATAAATAAGTCAGACTCTTCAAACATAATTAGATCAAAGGTTGCAGAATCCTCACGCTTGGAAAGAATCTTTTCCAAGTCCTCTAGTCTGTACGTTCTACAGTCTTAACTTATACCATTCTTAAAGGAGACAGTGAAAGGCTCCCTTGGGCTTGCATTTGAGAAGCCACTACTCCTGGAATTAAGTCCTTCCTAATATAGAAGCAGAAAGCGTTCTGGGTACTATTTGAGTAGCACTCTGAGTTCCCGTTAGAAGTAGAGCAGCTGTCCGCTGTCACTTACGTAATCTCTTGAAAAATGACCCTCCCCTCCACTCTGACCAGCCACAGCTACTTCGGTACTTTAGCCTCTGTCTTTATTTCCAAATATGCATGCAATGCATGCTTTATTAGTATACCCTTGCAATTTCTACACTAGTAGTGACACTCCTCTGAACCTTCCCCATTTCATAGCATCCCCAGTCCAAATGGCTAATTATGTCTAAATAAACAGGGAGAGTCCACTTATACTTTTGATCATGCCTCCGTTTCGTCTACATCTGCATAACTTTTAGGGAATAATAAGAGGCAGAGAGCACAGCTCAAGGTCATTGTCAAGATTTGACTATAACATCTATTAGAACTGACGGGCCTATTTTTTATCCTCGTCGGCTCCAGGCCATTCCTAGCCCATCTTATATCCAGAGATTTGTTCTTTCTTTGACTGAACGTGCAATTCAGGGAAACAGTGTTTTAAAATATTATTTAAGAGTCACACATGTTCATAAGAGAAATTTTGCGAAATGTAATTTAGCAAAAGAAGAAAACCATACTCCTAACTCTACACTGCAGAGATTCCTAGTGATAACATGTTTATGATTTTCTTCTAATATTTTTTAAACTAATATTTGGATTGTGCTCTGCCTATTTTTTTAATTGAAATGAAACTCATATAACAAAATTAGCCATTTTAAGTGAACAAATCAGTGACATTTAGTACAGTCATAATGTTTTGCAACCACCACTTCTATCTAGTTCTAAAACATTTTCATCACCCCCAAAAGAAACCCTGCACACATTAAGTAGTTGCTCCTAATTCCCCCTCCCCCCAGTCCCTGGCACCCACCAATCTGTATAAGTCTTTATGGACTTATCTATTCTGGATGTTTCATAGAAATGGAATCATACAATATGTGACCTTTGTGTCTGGCTTCTTTCACATGCTATGTTTTCATATTTTAGCATGTATCAGTACTTCATTCCTTTTTGTGGCTGAATGATATTCCATTGTATGGATATGGCTGAATGATATTCCGTTGTACGGATATACCACAATTTGCCCATTCATCCAAGATGGACATTTGGGCTGTTCCCACAATTTGGCTACTGTGAATAGTGCTACTATGAATATTTATGTACAAGCATTTATTTAGTAGCTGATTTCACTTCTTTTGGATACACCTAGGATTGGAATTGCTGGATCATGTAGTAATTCTCTGTTTAACTTTTTAACTGCCAAATGGTTTTCCACAGCAGCTGCATCATTTTACATTCTTACCATCAATTTACAAGGATTTCAATTTCTCCACATTAACAGTTGTCATTATATTTTCCATTTTTTTAATCATAGACCTCCTAGTGGGTGTGAAGTGCTGTCTCACTATGGTTTTGATTTGTATTTCCCTAATAACAAAAGGTATTGAACATCTTTTCTTGTGCTTGTTGGTTATTTGTGTATCTTCTTTGGAGAAATGTCTATTCAAATCCTTTGCCTGTTTTTTAAAAATTTGTAATTGTGGTAAAATACATTTAACATAAATTTACCATTCTAACCCTTTTTAAATGTATAGTTCAGCACTATTCCTTTTCCCATTTTTTAACCCAAATTGTTTGGCTTTTTTCTTGTTGAGTTGTAAGAGTTCTTTATGTATTCTGGGTACCAATCCCTTATCAGATATATGATTTACAAATATTTTCTATCATCCCATGAATTGCCTTTTCACTCTGCTGATAGTGTCCTTTCAGCACAAAAGATTTTAATCTTGATGAAGTCCAATTTGTCTATTTTTTTGTTGCCTTTGCTCCTGGTATCATAACGAAGAAATCATTGCCCAATCCAATGTCATGAACTTTTTTGCTCTTTTTTAAAGAGTTTTCTAGTTTTAGCTCTTATATTTAGGTCACTGATCCATTTTGGGTTAATTTTTATATATAGCGTGAGGTAGGATTCCAAGTTCATGCTTTGCGTAGAGGTATCCAGTTGTCCTAGCACCACTTGTTGAAGAGACTGTTCTTTCTCCGTGGAGTGGTTTTGGCACCCTTGTCAAAAACCGCTTGGTCCAACATGTATAGGTTTATTTTTGGACTCTGAATTCTATTCCATTAGTCTATATGTCTATTCTTATGCCAGTACCACACTGTTTTGATCACTGTAATTTTTGAAATCGAGACTTGTTAGTCGTCCTACTTTGTTCTTCTTTTCAAATGTTGTTTTGCCTATTTGGGGTCTCTTGCCATTCCATATGAATTTGAGGATCAGCTTGTCCACTCCTCCAAAAGGGTCATAAGGATTTTGATTGGGATTGCATTGAGTCTATGGATCAATTTGGAGAATATTGCCATGTTAGCAATACCAAATCTTCTAGTCCATGAACATGCAATGTCTTTCCATTTAGTTAGGTCTTCTTTCATTTCTTCAGCAATGTTTTATAGTTTGTATTGTAGAAGTCTTTCACCTCTTTCTTTAAACTTGTTCCTAGGTATTTTATTCTTTTGTGTGTTATTATTAATTAAATGGAATTATTTTTTAAATTTCCTTTTGGGATTGTTCATTGCTGGTGTGTAGAAACATAACTGATTTTTCTGTGTTTGTCTTGTACCCTACAATGTTGCTGAATTTGTTTATTAGCTCAAGTAGTATTTTTAATGGATCCTTGGGATTCCTATATGTAGTATAATGACATCTGCAAATAGAAAGTTTTATTTCTCCCTTTCCAACTTACGTGCCCTTTAATTCCTTCCCTTGCCTCGTTTCTCTGGCTAGAACTTCCAGTACAATGTTGAATAGCAGTGGTGAAAGCAGGCATCCTTGTCATGTTCCTGATCTTGGGGGAAAGTATGATGTTAGCTATGGGTTTTTCATAAGTGCCTTTTATCACGTTGAAGAAGTTCCCTTCTATTGCTAATTTTTTGAGAGTTTTTATCATGAAAAAGTGTTGAATTTTTTCAAATGCTTTCCTCAATTAAGATGATCATGTGTTTTTTCCCCCTTTGTTTTATTAATGTGGTGTATCGCATTGATTGATTTTTTTTTTTTTTTAATGTTGGACCACCCTTCCATTCCTGGACTAAATCCCACTTGGCCATGATGTATAATCCCTTTATTATTGCTATTGGATTCAATTTGCTGTTATTTTGTGGAGGATTTTTGCATCTGTATTTATAAGCAATATTGGCCTGTAGTTTTCTTCTTTTGTGGTATCTTTGGCTTTGGTATCAGGGTAATACTGGCCTCATAGAATGGGTTTGGAAGTGTTTCCTCCTCTTCAATTTTTTTGGAAGCATTTGAGAATGATTGGTGTTAATATTTCATTAAATGTTTGACAAAATTCACCAGTGAACTGGTCTTAGACTTTTCTTTGTTGTGAGGTCTTTGATTACTGGTTCAATCTCTTTACTTCTTACAGGTCTGTTCATATTTTTTATTCTTCTTAAGTTAGTTTTTGTGATTTGTGTTTCTAGGCAATTTGTGTGAGTTTGATAATTTGCATGTTATCATCTAGTTTAATATGTTGGCATACAATTGTTCATAGCACTCTCTTCTAATTCTTTTTATTGCTGTAGGGTCTGTAGTAATGTCATCTCTTTCATTTATGATTTTGGGGTCTTTTCTGTTTTTTCTTGGTCTTTCTGCCTAAAAGTTTGTCAATTTTGTTGATCTTTTCAAAGAACCAATTTCTGGTTTTATTGATTTTTTTCTCTATTGTTTTTCTATTCTCTACTCCATTTATCTCCACTCTAATCTTTATTATTTCCTTCCTTCTCCTGGTTTTAGGTTTAGTTTGCTTTTCTTTTTCTGGTTCCTTAAGATAGAAAGTTGATTTGAGATCTTTCTTCTTTATTAACGTAGGTGCTTGCAGCTATAAATTTCTCTGTGAGCACTGCTTTCACTGCATCTTGTAAACTTTCTTATGTTCTGTTTTCATTTTCATTCTTGTCAAAGTATTTTCTAATATCCCTTGTGGTTTCTTCTTTGACTTATTGGTTGTTTAAGAATAGGTTGTTCAATTTCCACTTACTTGTGAATTTTTTAGTTTTCCTTCTGTTATTGATTCCTTGCCTCACTCCATTGTCATCAAAGAAGATATTTTGTGGAATTTTAATATTTTTAAACGTATTGAGACTTGTTTTGTGGCTTAATGTATGTTGTGTCTTGGAAAATGTTCCATGTGCATTTGAGAGGAATGTGTAGTGTGGTGGATAGATAAGAAAAAATGCCGTCACACTTTCTGAACAAAATTTGGCAGCTTTTTTCTTCATTAACCACTCACCTAATTGCTGTGAGTTTTTATTAGATTCCAGAGTTCCCAAAAAGTTGACTCTATTAGTTCTTGCAGCTTATTGTTTGCTTCAGTAGAAAGACCAATGCTTAGATCTCTATTCTGCCATTTCTGTGACATCACTCCTTCTACTTACTGCCTTTTAGGCTGCTTTTTATAATCTAACAATTTGCCTTTTAATGGCTACATTGTTTTCTTTACTACCTGTGTACCACAATATATTCAACTTTTGATTATTATATACTTAATTGGTGTTCAATATTTTGTTGTATTTTATAAATAATATTGAAAAAACCATCTTGTATAAAAATACTGATGCAAACTCCAATTATTTCCTCAGGACAATTTTCTAGAAGTCAAATAAGGTCACAGAGCTGTATTGAGTACCTATTTTAGCCACAGCACTCTGGCAGGCATAGTGTGAAAGATGTAAAAGTCATGGAGATGCACTGCCCTCCTTCCAGGAGTCTACAGTCAAGGAGTTGAACCCCTACAAATATAATTCCAGGGGGAGGCAGAAGTAATTTCAAGTGACATCATGATAGTTAATCAGTATAATTTGTACAGGGTAGGATTGTCCACTTTTACGTAATTTCACCCTTTGGCCCACTATGATGGAAGTATTTTTCTTTTGTAAAATGTTATGGGGAAAGTAAGGGAAAGAGAAGATTTACTGAATTGTGTATCCTTTTTGTCTTATTTCCTTCCTCCAGTGCAGTGTCACTTGTGGGCAGGGATACCAGCTAAGAGCAGTGAAATGCATCATTGGGACATATATGTCAGTGGTGGATGACAATGACTGTAATGCAGCAACTAGACCAACTGATACTCAGGTGAGTCTCCTTTGTCCAGTGCATTGGGCACTAACATGCCAAAACTTCCCAGCAGTTCAGACAAAATTGAAGTCCTTGTATAGATTATGTAAATAGAAAGCAATCAGTGATTAACTTTTTTGTCCAGATTTACCTGTTTGTTCCACTTAGGATCTAATATTTTGACATACCTGTTTTGTTCTGTAGTTATTTGAAATATATGTAGGATTGATTCTTATTCTTATTGGATGGAAAATGTTGGTTGTTTAGTCTCATTTTCCTGAACTCAAATTTTTTTAATGCTTTTAATGTGGGATTCAGTAACTAGTGTCATATGTTCAGGCAGCAGTGCTCTGGAGCTAAGTTGTACCAGCTCACGAGAGCCAATCAGTAAATTTTTCAGGCATTTTGTGAGTTGATTCAATATAGCCATTATTAGAAATTGAAGATACAAACCTATAATTAAATAGATGGTATTAAAGACGTCACTGATAAATACTCAAAACATTTCACTTCCTAATTATTTTACTGCATGTTACTGTTATCTGTGCTCTTGAGGTTATTTATATCTGGATGTATCTGTATGGTGGATGTACTACTATCTAAGGATGGGCTACTTAGCATCTCTTCCCAACTCTGTGTTCATTGATGTCAAGTGGTAGCTTGAAATTGGTCATGGTGAGAGTATTTATACCACAAGAATCAGCAAGTGCTACAATTCAGGGCTTAATGTATTGTTTTGTTCATTGTTTAGACTTAAGAAAGTGATGGAGAAAATGTTAATAATGCAGATTAAATTTAAAAGAGTCTTCTGTCTATACCTGTTACATTGTAAATAGCACAAAAATATGAGGAAATATTCTTTCAGTATTTGAAAATTATCTAATTCAACAAAGAGATCTTCCACATCATTGGTCAGTGAACCAAGTTTTGACGTATATCTTCATCATTCCACTTTGACCCTATTCTTAGACAAAATATCAACTAAGAGTCACACCTGAGCTACACTCTTTAGGCAGTTACAACCATAGTTTGGCAACAGTTTCAAAAGTTCTGCAAAAATCAACAAAAGGATCCTATGAGAATAAATTGAATGTATTGAATTTAAAATAAAAAATTTTGTATTTTATTGATCTTTGTAAATTCTTTGTTACACATTCTTTATATCAGTAAAATTTATAATAAGTAAGCATATGTATACACATGTATGTATATGCTTGTAATATATTTATGTGTTTGTGTACACACATATATCTATAAACACACACGTGCATACCTTTTTTTCTCAAGAGAGCTAGAAAAGAATAACACACTATTCTATGTGGGCCTTGATTTTAGCATCATTTATATAAAGAGAATATGTAAAGAGAAGACTTGGGTCTGTGTATCATCTTTGCTAATTGCTGAAGATAGGATTTGAACCCAGACTATTCTCAGAACTCATACTCTGAGCAAGGTCCCTTGTGGCCAGTGTATCATCCATTTTGAGCACCCTTAGTCTGTTGCATCTCAGTGTGTGTTGTTGAGGGACAAAGTGTGTCAAAAAAGTAAATGAATATGGCAGCATCGTTCATGATGCCATCACTTATCAATTAACCAAATACCACATGTGATTTGTGTCATCTTTATTTTTATTATTTCATCAAAATTTTCTAAAACACAGTGTGATGCAATCCTGTGAAATGTTAGCTATCTATCTAAAACAATCATGGAGTGCCGACTTAGCAACTCCCTTTGAGATTCAGAGCATAATTTCTCTTTGAGTTATTTTGTAATACTCATTTGACTTTGGGGAGGCTCCCACCATTGCAGCATGTAAACAATTTCTTCACTTTTTGAAAAGTTCCCTGTGGCTTTCTTTGGACCTTGGGCAGAGGAATAGGCAAGCTCTGAAGCCGAGTAACAGAATTTCATGTTCCATGTGTAAGCTCCCCAAGGACACCTCAGTTATCTTTAGCACCATAGCCCTAGCACTTTTGCACCACGCCTTTCAGATCTTAGGCATTTGATGGATATGTATTAAATCGTAGAGTAGTTGCTAACCACTGAGGCTGGGAGGGAATATGAGCAGGTATGTATTTTTATTCCTATCTGTAAATCTGGGAATATTATGTACACATAGATGACCTCAATTCATTACAGGGACTTCCTGTGAGTGATTGAGAAGTGTTATATAAATTCCAGGTATTGGCCTGTTGAATACACCTCTTACATCTAGATTTGACCTTCTGAACCTCAAGTCTTATCTTTAGATAAACCGGGAATGCAAGTTCAGGATTAGCAAATTCTGATTAGGAAACTAATTGAAATGTGAGAACAGAATCTGGCCTTCAGAATTTTAAAATATTAACAGTTAATAATTTTAAAATGTTATCGTGCCCTGTCCAGACGTATGTGCCATTTTACAATATTTTTTCTCTGTTCACACAAACAGGTGAATAAATATGGCTTTAAAAATCATTAAATAGACCCCTGCCCTGTGTTAAGGCATCCACAAAGTGACTCAGGTTATATCCCATTTTGCATTTGAAGAAATTGGGGCTGAGAGATATCATATGACTTGAACAGACTCACACAGAAATCTGAGGTCTTAGATTCTTAGACTTTACATTTTTATATGCCATGCCCATTTAAATGTTCATTGACTTGAAGGTAAATTTGGCTTTTTTTCCTTCATCACACATAGGACTGTGAATTACCATCTTGTCACCCTCCCCCAGCTGCTCCGGAAGCTAGGAGAAGCACGCACAACGTGCCAAGAACCCAGTGGCGATTTGGGTCTTGGACTCCGGTAAGAAAGAGACTGGGAGAAATGGAGGGGGCAGGAGGGGGGCAGATGTTCTCTGACATGACTATACCATGTCATGCTGCCATCCAGTAAGCAGCCATTTCAAATAACAAATCTGCATGATTTTATTCTCACACCCAGTGCTCAGCCACTTGCGGGAAAGGTACCCGGATGAGATATGTCAGCTGCCGGGACGAGGACGGCTCTGTAGCTGATGAGAGCGCCTGTTCTACCCTGCCTAGACCAGTGGCAAAGGAAGAATGTTCTGTGACACCCTGTGGGCAGTGGAAGGCCTTGGACTGGAGCTCTGTAAGCGAGTGAATCCTTTGGAATTGGGAGGGATTGGGGAACTGCAAGGGGGATGAGGAGTGGAGGTCCCAAATGTCAAGAGGTAGTATTTCAGAGTTGGATGTGGTTTGTGGTTTAAATTATTCTGCTCCGCCTGTATGCAGCTGGCCAAATACACAAGGAATCTTAGTCAAGTGTGCAAGGAATGCACATTTTAAAAAAATATACGTAAATCAATTTACAATCTGCTTGAGTGCCCGTCCTGTTGGGTGATTGGAAATCCCAGTCTTCCTTGAGTCACATCAGAATATAATGGGTTTGCAGAGGACCAAAAGTGGCAGGAAGAGTGAGGGGAGAGGCTCTTACTTTGAGTCTGGGTGCCTTCTGCACCCTGTGGCCCATCGAGTAAAGCGACTCTTTGTTTCTCTGACAAGAGTGGGAAGTGGGAATTTTTATCCAGTGCTATGAACCCAGCCTCCTATGCATACCACGCACCACCCATGGGTTTTTATAAAAGCAGAAGAACTTTTGTCTTCAGGCATCTTCTGCTTTCTGTCCTGAAAAAATCCCAGAGTCCGGGAAATAGCTTAGGATAGGTGAGAAGAGAGCATAAGGAGAATGGAGATTAATAGCTCAATAAATATAATATATACATGAAATTTGAGAGGTGCAGTAAAATAGAGCTGTGTAAAAACCCAGACCTTGGCATTTATTGGTTGCATGACCTTGAGCAATCCGGTTGCTCAAGTCCTTGATTCTCAGGTTCTTCTGCTCTCAAAACAAGGCCAAAAAGAATACTTACTTTACAAGGTTCTTGTGAGGATTATTTGAGATTATATATGTTAAATGCTTAGCAGAAAGTAGGTGCTCAATAAATGGTGGATAATCTCACTGCAATGCCTTGAGCCTCCAAACACTGATCATCCATCCGTCCATGCATCCATCTATCCATCTGTCAGTTCCTCTTGTATCAGATCCATCTGTCTACTCACCAGATATTTGTGAAAGCTTAGTATAGAAAAAACAGTGAACAAAGAATAATCAAGCCTCTGCCTTCATGAAGATTATTCCAATAGAGGACCCAGTCGATGAGCAAATAAAGAAATATATAATATAGCAACAGGTACTGGCAGTTACTAGATAGAAGTCAAGAAGAGTAATGGCTTAGAGGAAGATGGGATGTACTTTTACATAGGGAGGTCGAAAAGGCCTGATGTTGAGCAGGACCTGAATGACATGAGGGAATGAGCCACATGCATACATACGTGGTATTGCAAAAGGTGCTGCAGGTGTGAAGCCCCTGAGATGGGAGTATTCTTGGCACGTTCAAGAAACATCCGTAAGGCCAGTGTAGCTGGAGTGCGGTGAGTAGAGGACAGGAGATGAGTCCAAGAGCATCCAGTGGCTACATGATGAAGAGTCTAGTAGGTCAAGATAAGCATTTTGGATATTATTCGCAATGAATTGGGAAGTCACTGGAGGGAATGACATGATTTGACTGGTTTCAAAAGGTCATGTTTTGTGGCAGGCAGTGCCAAGATCAGGAGCAGGCACTCAGCTGAAAGACCGTGGCAGTAGTCCGGGCATGGGAAGGTGATGTCTCGGACAGGGGAGGTGATGATGCAGATTGTGAGAAGTGGCTGGATTGGGGATATATTTTGAGTTCTACACTGAAATGGATGTGGGGTAGGAAGAAAAGACAGACAAGGATGATTCCAAGGTTTTTGGCCTGAGCAACTGGGAAAGTGGTGGGCCATTTACAGAAATGCACATTCAGGAATTTTCAACCACCTGCCAAGCGACTGACTCTTTCTCTTTCTGAACGTTCAACGTAGTGCTCCGCGACATGTGGGCAAGGTAGGGCAACCCGGCAAGTGGTATGTGTCAACTACAGTGACCATGTGATCGATCAGAGCGAGTGTGACCTGGATTATATGCCAGAAACCGACCAGGACTGTTCCACGTCGCCGTGCCCTCATCGGACCCCAGACAGTGGCTTAGCTCAGCACCCCTTTCAAAATGAGGACTATCGCCCCAGGAGCGCCAACCCTAGCCGCACCCATGTGCTCGGTGGAAACCAATGGAGAACAGGCCCCTGGGGAGCAGTGAGTATTTGCTGAAGTCTTTCACTAATTGGCTTGCTTCTCTTTCACTTGAGGTAGGGTTTGGGGAAAAAACAGACTAGAAAGGCCTTTGGAGCATTTTTTTTTTCCTCATAAGGGATTGACATTGTGCCGTTTCATTTACTTTGGGTGAACTGTAAGGCGATAATCACCGTCCCTGAGTTACTGCCTACATGCACCTATAAGCTGCCTCCCTTGGGTGAAGGAGGGGATGTCACTGCTAGATGATGTGCTCAAGTGGCCGTGGTTCATCCTGGAGGTGACAAGCAGCTCATACCTGTGGGAGAATTAAGAGGACAGCGAAACTTTTCTGAAAGGGAGTCCTTAATGAAAGTCACTTCCCTTCTTACTATTTTCCAAACGAGTGTAGCCTCAAAGTGGCACGGATGCTGTGTAATTTGTAGTAGATCGTTGTCATGGATTAGGGGGGAAATACTAGTCTAGGTAAGGTTTGTATTTAGGGGAGAGGTACCATAACCTAATGATTATTGGCACAGGCTCTGAGGAAAGGTGCCTCAATATGATCCAAAGCCTTAACACTTTTAAATTTGGGGGCCTCAGGCAGTTCCCCTCTCCTCTTTGAGCCTCAGTTTCCTCATCTGTAAAATGAGGATAACAATAATTCCTGCTTTCTTGGTGGTTGTACGAATGAAATGATATGATGCAAATACAGTGCTTTGCACGCTGCCTGCCACAGAGTGAGAACTTGATAAATGTCGACAATTGCCTTTCTTATTATCATTATCCTGCAAATTAGGAAGGCTTTGAAAAAATATTTAATATCAAAAGAAAAATGTGCTTTGGGATGTTTTAAATTTTTTACTGAATAATTTCCCCCCCCCAAAAAAAATTATGTTGTGGAATATTGGACATGTTCCGTGGAACTCCAGAAAGGGCAAGGTAGCAAGGGACCCTGAGTAGTCACGTGGTTAGGTATTTACTAATCAATCATTCCGGGGTCTTCTTTTTAATTGTTGACTATTGGTTTACTTCTAGTACTGCTAATTCTGTTTAAGTACTTCTGGACTAAAAAGAATTAGAAGGAAGCTGTCTGTTTCCCACCATGGTTATGTTTCAGTAAATCAGAAGTACTTTCCTTTGAATCCTAATTAGCTGCTGCACATTTGCACCCACTGCCAGTGTTGGCTGTATGCAGAACGGCTGCCAAGTTGCCCAGGACCTTTGCCATCCTATTCCCCTCTCTTTCTTCCCCACTTTAAGGCTCCCTTTGCCTTGGTCAGAAGAGATTTTGGTTCTGAGAAATTAAAGGGTAAACAGGGAAGGTAATCACTGAGTGTCCCATGGTTTTTCCTGGTTGAAAAAATTCAAAACTCATGCATGTGTATTCTAATGATAGCACTAGGATTTAAAAGACAAAAAAAACATTTAAATCATATTCTTATTTAGTACCACATTTGGGGATGATGAATTCTTTTTGTTTTTTCCTTTTATTTCAGAATATTATGGGGGTACAACACTTTGGCTATATATATTGCCCATGCACTGCCCATGTCAGAGCTACAATCGTGGACATCCCCCAAACTGTGCTCCCCGCATCCATTCAGTGAGAGTTTTCCCATCCCCTCCACCCGCCTCCCACCTGCCCGCCCCCTGATGAATATATATAATGAATTCTTTTAAGATTGAATGATTCTTCTTTGTGAGCCTGGAGGGAAAAAAAAAAACAACAAAGTTTGAATGATTCTGCCCTTGGGCAGAGTTCTTAATTAGGGAGGACTGGGTAAGCTTTTTGTAACAGTGGGTGATACCATTCTTTTCCTCCTTTTTTTTTTGTTCGGGGATTTTTTTTTTTCTAAGTTAAGTGACGCTGAAGCTGGACAATGTGATTTTCAGCCCTAATTTGACGTGTCTGACCTACTCCCAGAGGATGAAGGATGTACATGCATCTTTGCATTGTACAGTACACAAACTGTACGAGGTCTTCCTGCCTTCTGTGGCAGAAAAGGCAGCAAAGTATTATAAACACTAGAGAATAGCAATCAAGCTTTTTAGTGGTTTCTGGAGTAAGAATTTCACTTTACAGTAGATTCCTGCATAAACTTGAACCCTCTGCAAGGTTTTCCGTGTGTCACCAATTAGGGGTTTTGTGAACAATGGAAAAGAAACTGACTCTTTCAAGTGAAAGAAAAACAAACAAACCAAACTGTTCATTTAGCCCCAGTAGGGACGGGGACCAGAGCATCTTCAGGGATCTAGCTCAGGAGTTGGTAAGTTTTTTTCTGCAAAGTGCCTGATAATAAATCTTTTCAGCTGTGTGGACCATACAGCCTCTGTCATAACTAATCAGCTCTGTTATTGTAGCACAAAAGCAGCCATAGACAGTATGTGAATGAGTGGGCATGGCTGTGTTCCAATAAAACTTTATTTCTAAAAACAGGTGGCAGGCCAGATTTGGCCTTTGGGCTATGGTTTGCCAACCCTTGATCTAGATCGAGGGGTACCTAAGGGATAATTTCTTTAGGGACTTTCTGTCATAATGAATCTCTTTCAACTCTATACCATCCTTGCGTTACTCTGCTGAGGATGCATTCGAATTCCCAGGAAAGTCTGATTGCCCTCCCCCTGACCAGGAAAGGGCAGGATATCATAATAGGTAGACCAAGATGGCATCTACTATGGGGAGGACTGGTTATTTTAAGGAAAATTGGGCTGCCCGATATAAAGGGAAGTATGTTGGGCAGGTAGGAAAAATGAATATCCCTCACCCTTCTCTAAAGGCCATTTTCCCTTGATTTGTCCAGTGTAGATGACAAATCTCATTTGCATTTCACTAATAGGTGCCAGGTTTGTTCAAAGAGATATTTTACCTGGGAAAATGTTACCATCTAAAGCAGACAGGATCATTGTTGGCAAAAGAAGTCCAGAGGGAAAGTCTGCAACATGGGAATGGAACTGAGAATCCCTATTAATCAAATAATGGCAAAAGTAGACTTCCTGGAGAAAGATTATGTGCAACCATCTGTCTATGGGGTATAAAGACTTAAGCAGGCCCAGGATTCAGATGGTTCAAGAACGTGTAGTGAGAGCTGAGCACAGTGGCGTGCACCTGTAGTCCCAGCTACTCAGGAGGCTGAGGCAGGAGGATCGCTTGAGTTTAGGAGTTCAAGACCAGCCTGAGCAACAGCAAGACCCCATGTCCACAAAACATTTTGAAAATTAGCTGGGCGTGGTTGTGTGTCTGTAGTCCCAGCTAACTGGGAGGCTGAGTCAGGATCGCTTGAGCCCAGGAGTTGGAGGTTGCAGTGAGCTATGATCACGCTACTGCGCCCCAACTGGGGTGACAGAGCAAGACTCTGTCTCTGAAAAAATAAAAGTATATGCAGTTCAACTGCTTGGTTCTGCCTGAGAGCTATCTCCAGTGCTTCAGTCAATTCTCAGTAGGAAGCAGTGGATAGGTCACTGGGCAGCCAGTACATTGGTCGGCCTTGAATCAGGTGTCCATCCTTGTTCCAGTCAGCCATATTGGAGAGAGAGTAGCTTGTGGTTTCTAGAGCTGTCCCTTCCAGTAACTGATTGGACCAGGCAGCAAATCTGTGACCAGCATTATAGGTGATAATAGGGACATAAGATATAACATTGAGCCCTTCCTCAAGGAACTTACCGTTTTCTTGGGGCAGTAATGCTCACAAGTGACATAATAAAGGAATGATACAAGATTATATTATCAAGGAAAATACTCAAGGACCAAGGTATATATGACAAATCTATTTACAACATGGAAGTTACTTTCTAACATTTTAAATTATGGTCCCCAAACAAAACTAATTAAAATGATAGGTCTCTGTTTTTTATTATGTACTAAGCTGGTTTTCTCAGACAGAACTAATAAACCTGTTATCCTGCTCTACATTTTAAGACTTATACCCAATATAAAATGAAAGTGTAGATACTGATTAGGGTACATTTTAAAATCACTTATAATTTGACCCACATAGGCAGGGACATTGAACGGTGGTCCAATGCAATAAGCAACAAAGTATATTCACGTCTTGATATGGAAGAAGCTGACAGGCAAGAGGCAATGTTCGAGCATATTTTGAAATAACACTGGTTTGAGCTAGGTTTAGATAGAAAGCACAGATGAGCCTTCAGAACCTGGAACTAAGAACATGCTTGCAAATGCAGTTTGAGTCTTGAGAATTCATGGGAAATACATTGCTTTGAGGACCAGATGGTAATTTTACAGGGAAACTGATTTTACGACTGAAGAGTCAGAGTGCAAGATACCAGCAAACACATTGGGTTTAAAAAGATAAGGAAGTTATGGAAAGGGAAAAAAAACACTCCAGGTGTAGATAAGTAAGAGAACTATGAGAAGCTCGTGTGGGAAATGAACTGAAATACAAACATAAAACAATGACAACCACGAGAGAGTGAGTGTGTGTGTGTGTTGAACTGAAAGTGCAGCCGAAGAGAAGTGTGTCAAGATGGAATTCAGTGAAGTTCACTGGGGAAGTTAAAAACAAATAAAACAAATCTTGCTACCATTAGCCACTGAAGTTTAGGCTGTTGTAAAGGGAGAGAAGGGAACTTTTACCTGCTAGGCAATGATAGCTAAATGACATTCCGTGATGTTTTCCTGGAGTAATTGAATGAGTTCCTACAGAAGCTTAATTTCCACCACTGGCAATTCATTGAGCATGTAATACGACCTCCTGTTGAAAGGGAAGCCAAGAGTTGGTTCTAAATAGGCACTTGGAGTTTTGAAAAGAAAAGGATTTCGAAATAAACTGTGGCGTCCATCAACACCTCTGTACCTCTCTGAGAAGCAGAGGGGATAAGGGAGGACAATAAATGGGCTGCTTTGGAAGTCACGAGATGTTGTCACTCAGGAGGCAGTTATTAAACCCCTGCGGAGGGCCTGAAGCATGCCAGAGGCGAAGCCACATTTCTGGCCTCCAGGTGTGTTTATAAGGTGTGCACATTAAACAACCCCACTGTAGGAAGTTCTCAGGAGAACCTGGTTGCTTTGGGTCCATTGTGGGTGACTTGAGAACACCTTCTGTCACGTTTGTCTCTGACCTTTCAAGCCGCTGATTCTTTGTGTCCCTGTGATGCAGTGAGGTGAGGATTAACTTGTGGACTGATGTGTGTCTAGTGTTCCAGTACCTGTGCTGGTGGGTCCCAGCGGCGTGTTGTCGTGTGTCAGGATGAAAACGGATACACCGCAAATGACTGCGTGGAGAGAATAAAACCCGACGAGCAAAGAGCCTGTGAATCCGGCCCTTGTCCTCAGTGGGCTCATGGCAGCTGGGGAGAGGTGAGAGCGAACTGTCCGTCTGAACTTCCCCTGGGAAACGCACAGAGGAATTGTGCTGACCAGACTGTAGTATTGTTCTTATCTTATTTTAAGGAAGAAGAACTAGCTCTAGTAGAAGTTTCTGGATTTGGGATTAACTAGGAGACCTTTAATAATTCTGGACTATTTTAAAAGTACACTTATTACCACGAAGAGACAACTTGAATACGTAGGAGAAGGAAACAAGGAAAGAATCTAGATAAAAACTGGTTTAAGTTGTTTGTTCACCTCTGAGGATTAAAAAATGGGTGCTTTTAGAGTGATTGAAAACATGTATTAAATTGGTCCATGGAAGTCTTACCATCTTCTGCATAGTTTTTTGGTGTTTGTGATACACCCTTGTTCCCATGGCATAATGTCTCCCAATATTCCAAATTCCTGATGAAGCCAGAATATAAGTGTTATTATTATTCCTATAAAAGATGCTGTGTTTTCATTGTAGAAGTGAATAATTGGCTGTATATTCTCAAATGATGAAATTCTTCAGCTGTTGTCTTTTCAGAGTTGCCTGCTGTGACCAATAAAGGGCAGTGGAGTATTTGGAACAGATGAAACTGGGTCCCGTTCCCAGCCCTGCCTCTTACAAGCTTCGTGACCTTGGCAAATAATGTAACTTTGCCAAATGTTTAGTCTGTAAATGGGGATGCTGATAGCCCCAACTTCATAGTATTCATGAGTATTATATGAGGTAGTACCTATCCAATGCCTAGCACATAGCCTTCAATTGATTAACTGCTATTATAATAATATATTAATAATTAATGTTAAGAATAATTATCATTAATAGTCCTGTTATTATTAAATGGGGTTTTGAGCCCCTATTATACCTATTATACGTAGGGCTTAGGTGCTTATTGTGTTGTGTTTAATTAACTAAGAATGTATTGAACCACAGGGAAAGTACATACTTAAAGCTCGCTGAGTTGTTCTGTCTGGATTGTAAGATTTATCAAATAAAACATGAGAATGAACACGTTGGAGGCCCCCATGCCAAGAGGTGGCAAAAGGCAAATGAGATGGATGGGCATGTTGGTGCCCACCCTTGGCTAACCGAAATCGTGTGTCTACGTCTCATGCTTTCACACACGGAACCGAGTAGCCATAGGCACTCACAATGGGCTTTTGCTGATTTTCACTGATAGTTATGTCATTCTGGAGAGCTTTACTAAAAGGAAGGAAAGGAGAGTGAGGCTTTGTGACTCGTTTATTGTGGATTTCCCAAAACTCCTCAAAAAGTTCTGTCCTGTGGGGCCTGTGATTAAGCTTCTGTAATTGAATCCAAGCCAGGAGAGTACACGAATTTGCTGGGATGCTTGCTGTCAGCACGGACCAGATCATTGCAAATTCTGTGGGAGATCTGGCCTTGACACAGCAGGGAAACCAAATGTCAGCGTTCCTGGATGTGAGCATAGCAGCACTGTCCAAGAAATACAACTTGTTCCTGCCTCAGAAGTTTGGATCTAGCCAGGAGTCAGAACTTTATCCAACATTCCCACCACGCTGTTTAGTCATCCTAGGGGGAAGTCATAGTTGTCCTAAGATTCAGAGAGAGAGTAAAATGTTTTAGCGTCATAAAGGCCTGTGGAGACTGGACTCAAAGAATAGCCAAAGATTGGTGACAGCTTCTTAGAGGTTGCCAGAAGATAATACTGGCTAAGTCATTATCTCCTTTATTTGGTACTGGGTAGTTTTTGTTTGTTTATTTTTGGTTTTGTTTTTGGATTTTTTTTTTTTTTTTTTGGTTTTGTATACCTCAAATAATCTTATCTTTATCACTTGCTAATGCATTGACCTTGATCAAGTTAATAAACTTCTCTGAACCTCAGTTGCCCCATATATAAGACAGGGCAAATAATTCTACTGCTTTTGATGAGATAATATATATATATATAAAAGCCATTAGTACAAGTGAAGAGAAAGCCATAACCAATACCTACCATTAAGGTAGGGGAGCTTTGGTCTGTTGTACATTTCACTGTTTGTATAATAATTTGACTTGGTTCCATGTATCAGAGACTTGCCTAGCCCAATTCCATAACAGAGTTCGGCTAAGGAATGTTTCTTGGGGGAAAAGAAAATTTGCCATTCACCGTTCACACAAAATAACTGCAGCCTTTCTTTTCATTCTTGTAGTGTACTAAGCTGTGTGGTGGAGGCATGCGAACGAGACTGGTGGTCTGTCAGCGGTCCAACGGTGAACGGTTTCCAGATTTGAGCTGTGAAATTCTTGATAAACCTCCCGATCGTGAGCAGTGTAACACACATGCTTGTCCACAAGATGCTGCCTGGAGTATTGGCCCTTGGAGCTCGGTACGGCCCTAACTATTAATGTTTGTTAACCAAACTGTCTTAATTGCAAGGTATTCTAGGGCACTCCTCTGCAACAGATAAATGTCATACTCACAAGGGCATCCCAGAAATTATGCTGTAAATAGTCTAATATTTCTCCATGTTGACACACAATAGAGTTAACTTTTTATGATATTGACAAAGTGACTTTACGGAATACGTGTACCTCATACAGGACCTGGTGCCAAGCAGTAGCTGCCTTTTCCTAGAAGAACTATGTATGTACATATATAGTGATTTAAGCAGACAATTCAATAGCAGACATTCTTTCCTTTTCTAAGCTATAGTAGTTTTGACTTTTGGGGAAGATACCTGCTTATTGAGGCCAAAGCAATTTTTTCTTCAGTGACTATGATTTGCCTCTGTGTGACTCGGGTACCACTCTCAACATAATCACCACAAGGCTGTGCCCACAAAATAGACTAAAATCATTTTGAAAATGCAAAAGACCAACAGTGGAATCAGTGACCCGGTGCCTTTTATGGTGTCTGAAATGTTCTCTCTCTTCCATCAGGACAGGAAGCCTGTTTGAGACCTTTTTTTTTTGTTTTGCTTTGGTCCCAGTCTTCCTTTGCTATCTGCTTAGCTAGCCGCTGACGTGGTGAGACAGGTTTGCCACTGTAAATACTATGCAGACTTCTGGGGCAGCTCTTGGCAAACAGAAGGATCGGCTGTGTCAAAACAAGACTTTGGCTAAGTTGTGCCATAAGCTGTGGAGCCATTAGGGCTGTTTCATGTAAATAGCGTAAACGGTCCTGTAAATACATTAATTGCACTGAAGCTGAATTTAGTACTATATTAAGTCATATCCAGAGCCTTTTTTATTCAATATGGTTCTGAGGAAAAGTCTTAACCATTTCTGAAACCAGCTAAAGAGCAGATTAAGTGAAGTGACGTGGTTAATACTTGTTGGCGCTTCTGAGAGTCAAGGGTTTCAATGTCTGAGGTTGTGTCTGCAAGTATAACACTAGCTATATAACCACTATGCTTTGTATAAGTAGAAATCCAGAAGA
Source organism: Daubentonia madagascariensis (assembly GCA_023783475.1). NCBI lineage: Eukaryota > Metazoa > Chordata > Mammalia > Primates > Daubentoniidae > Daubentonia > Daubentonia madagascariensis. The sequence continues at coordinate 38,759,732 of JAKFHU010001953.1, read as the reverse complement.
ATTTAGAGCATGATCTCAACTGGTATTATTTGTCTGGGTTATAAGGATTTTATTCAAGAGCTTAAAAAATGCTACTCTGAGTCAGATATACAGTTCACTGGGAGTATTTTGCCTACAATAATGGCACCCTCCCAAAATGAACATTTTGAAGATCAGAAATAACCTTAGAATCTCACAAACATCCTCTGACATTCCCGGCTTCCCTAGTCACCTATTACATTTTATTTTTCGTGAAATTTTCCCTCTTGAGCTCATTATATTTTCACCCTGTTCACTCAGCCAACAGCAATACCAACAACAGAGTTATGTTTCAAAAAGTCTACTAGCTCTCCAAAAAGTAGTATTTCATTTTGACCAAAAAAAAAAAAAAAAAAAATCTCTTAACCCTTAGGAAGGGTTATGCAAGATCTTCACTGCATACTCCTGTGGTTTGGTGAAAAAAAGAAATCTGTATTTCCCTTCTCCAAACTCTAATTCTATTGATCATCCCATATTTTTCTTTTTAGGAAGAATTATTTGGGAAAACAGGGAGAAAACATATTCTTAGAGAATTATACATTAATTTCCACAGCATTCTCTTCCTTGAACACTTTCTAAAGACAGCTCAAATTTTTGACACAGGATCCCCCACAGATATTTTAAGAGCATAAATGTTTAAATTTTAAAACATGAACTGCTAATTATTTTAACTGAAGACATGAATTTTATTTAATGTAGTTCTTCTTGGGCCTGCACGTAGCTTTCTGAAACAGAGGAAGAGATAGGAAGAGAGAAATTCTAACACTCTAGTGTGCACAGAAGCAAGTGCATGGATTTTTAAAATAGTTTTGCTGCATATGTTTTAATAGTTTTAATGCTTTCTTTATAAAGTTATCATTATTCAAATATATATTTAAAACCTCTACAGTCTAATAGCAAGGCCACTTCTGCAAGGCTTTTAATTGTGATTTTAAAAACATTAAATCAAAAGCATTTTCTTTAAACAGATACGTTTGTAATATATTACTTTTCCTAACTATGTGTGTGAGAGGATAGTCTTTCAGATTCCTACTGTAGGATTTTGAGTTTAATTTTATGTTTATTTCTGTGGATGCTTTGGTATAATATTTTAGTAATTCTAAATTTCAGCATACCTCAGTGAATTGTATTGATAGCCATAAAGCCACTTCTATGGTGCTTCATCATTGTAACTGATGGTGAAATTAACAACAATAAAAAGTATACTTGAGGTGCTAACATGTTGCTTTCAACAGAAAGCAAATTAGATTTATTAGAGACCAAGAGTAGCAATTAGTCCTTCTGCCTGGTTGCTTTCTCTCCCCAAGTACTCCCACGTAGTAGATAATGTCAAGAAGCAACTGCTGCTGCATGAGTTAGCCTTCTCCAAGGTCAAATGGAGATAGCCTACTTCAACACTTGTTGCTAAAGAGCGGTATTCAGGAAAGAAACCCTGCATCACTGTTAATTTGGCTTCCAGAGTCCCTAAAATGAAGCTTCTGTGAACCTAGGGTTCAAGTACCCATCTTAGACTGACATTTGGTTCCAGCTCAAGTCACTGCCAATTTAAGAATCATGATTTTGAAAAACATCCTCCAAAAATGCAGCCTTTTCTATCTTTTTTAAAATGTGTCCTTGGATTCTTTTTTGTTATTTTTTTTTTTGAAATAAGTTTCTTAAACTAACATGCCTTTCAGTCAACTCCTACAGCCAGTCCCAGGAAAATCCTCAGTAGTCAGTGCACACATCCCATGGCTAGAGGGATAAATTGGAAGGAGAGCTCCTATTCTGTGAAACCACAGCAGAAAGTAGGTTAAAAATCCAGAGCATTCTAGAGTAAGCTAATCCTTCTAGATAATTAAAGTTAAAAAGTCTGCTAGGTGATACCATATATCCAAAATGGTTCTTTAGTGTTCCTTTGTGCACTGCCCATGTGTCTGCTTGCTGATCAACATGGAGACTGTGGTTCTCCTTAGGAGAAATTGCTTGTTTGGGTTTTTATGACAAACCTAAAAGTGTTTTCTGAGCCTTGCCTTTAGGTGCATTGGAATAATGCTTGTCGACCCAAGTAATGAGAATTTATGAGCTCACGGAGGAACTGTGCTTTTGTTTCAGCCTGGCCAACTTATGAATTTGTATCTACCTCATTTTCACATTAAAGTTTGCAGCTTCTGTAGGTAGGAAGAGAAAATGTTTGACATCAGTGTTTTATAACCTCGCTGCATCTATCCTGTAGAAAAAATAAAGATTGTAAATATCACTACCATGTTTTCTAAACACAGTTTTAAACAGCCACGCCTAGTATTTTCTGAATATTTTGAGCAGTACAGATTTCTATGTGTTTATATAATAAAGCATATTTATTTTTTTCATGTTATTTAATTTTATATACAATGTTTAAAAATCAGTGTTTATCAGCAGACTGTAAAGGCAAGTAGGCTATGTGAATTAGAAATGAATGTGTATGTTTCTTTTGGTTTTAAAAAGATACATTTTAATTTTGTAAATTCCCTCCAACCTGTACAATCCCTCCCTCAAATCTGAGTAGCCAAGTGTCAAGTTTTATGTAATTCGGTAGTTTAAAGTGTATATTTTAAAGGGATACTTTACAAAATATCTCTGAATTGGAAATAATGCTTAGTTATATAAACAAAAATGTATGAGGCTTAACATTTTGTTGGGTATTTTTTCTTTTCTGATACTGTTGTCCTGAGTCATTGAATCTCAACTATGAAATATGAATGTTCCATTTATTGAATTTGTAGATAATGATAAAACATAGCCAGAAGACAAAAAGTGACTAGAAGAAGTGGTTCTGAACACATAAGAGAAGCTAGGTACAGGAAAAAGCAAATCCAATGTGCGTAAATTTGATTACACCTTATTCTTTGTGTTCAGATAACTGTAAAAGTCTTACAACATTTGTCAATTTTGTTATTTGTGCACCTGCATTACATTTCTGAAAACATTTCTTATTAAAGAAAAATAAACAAAGTACTATAGCAATAAACTTGGACATTTCAGGAGAGCCTACTCTTTTCAAAAAAATCTAAATCATAAAAATGACCCTGGAGGCCTAATGATACCTCATTTCCCTGCTGAGCCTCATTTTGCACTGTAGTTTATTGTGGTACTTGTGCATGAAAGGATCAAAATAAGGTAGTTCCTGTATGAGTTAGACTTTTTTTAATACAGTGAAGAATAAGATGACTTCTTCAAAGGCGATGATGACAAAAATAGCTAATTTCTACTGAGTATTTACTCTGTACCAGGCCAAGTTAAGCAAACACGCATCACATTAATGCTCTTGTTCTACTCCGTGAGAGAGGTGCTGTTAGAACCCATTTGACAAAGTGATGATCTACTTCAGTGATAGGACATCAGTGTCAGTGTGCTGACTATATTAATCTTATTTTGGTAGAAAGAAATAGCCTATGTTCAGAATCAATTTTTAGGCTCCTTTTTATATTCACTAAAGGATATGCCTAAAACTCAAACTCAATATTATTTAGCTAATTTTGACATTGTCCATTTGACTCCAACAACAGAAAATCCAAATTTATTACTGTCATTGGTAAATTACCATAACCAGCAATTATGGAAAATGTCAAACAACTGTTTAGGGAATGGCAAAACATCCCTGTCTTTCATTTTAAAGATACAATTTTAGCCATGTTAGGAAGATGATATCAAGATTTTGACTATAAGTAATATCACATTAAATGCATATGTATTTTTAATACATATTATATTTTTACTAAAATGAAGATACATTTTAAACATATTGCCAGCACTTTTAAAAAAGAAATAAGAGCCACATTATTTGGCTATATCAGTATAGAATATAAAAAATAAGACAGTTTTTTGAGGAGCAAAATCTTTATGACATATGGAATAACAAAATTTACTTGAGTTCAGCGTAGAACTCATCTCCAGTGTGTTCAGAATAATCAAAACATTCACCTGCGTCTATTTCATTGGAGATAACACTTTGCAAGCTTTTAGTATTTTTTTTTCAGTATTTACAGTGATTGTATGCCTGTGAAAGACTCAATTCTTACTTTCTGATCGCTATTTCATGGTAGCTTGACAGATTTCTATTTTTATGGGCTTAAAAATTCCAAACATGGCGGGGAGTGGGGTAGGGAGGGTTATTGGTTCTGAGGAGGAGTGTAGGTCCTTTCCCTGACTTGTATCATGGAGTTGCCCTTCTGGAATTGAAAGGAATAGAAACTTTGGAATGTGAAGTGGGAGGTAGAGCTTGGGTCCAAGTATAATTGGCTGGAAGGGAATCTTGGCAATTAGTGACGATAGTTGAGGACCATTTATTTTATTGGGGAGTTGGGGTGGAGGAGTGAAAAATGATGGCTTATTCCTTTTTAAAAAAAGTTATTCATTTTTCAACAAATACTCTTTAAGTGCCTACTGTGGGCCAGGCACTGTTCTAGGTGCTAAGTATACAGCAATGAACAAGTCAGAACTATTCATTCTGATGGAGCAAGAGAAATTTTAGTATTAAGAAAACTAAACACATATACTTAAAGAATTGATACTTTTTTTTTCCTGGTAGCCCCACCACCACCACAAAAATAAAAATAAAAATTGTTATTAGGGTATATATCTTCATGGTTGCTGATGATGTTTGTACAATAAATATAAATTAGCAATCCTATCTTTTAAATGTGCAATTGCCCAGTTATTTTCAGTGATAAATGCTGCCTAGCTGATGGCATGTAACTTTTAAAACCTATCAGGGAATATGCTTCTATTCACCATGACATTAGAACCCAAATGTGAGTTCAGAGGTCTGAGAGCCAGGATCAGTGGAGGACCTGATTTTCTGCCTTCTCCCTGCTGGGGTCCCCAGCCTCCATGGTCTGAGGGTTCCCCCTTTGTTATTTAACGATACAATTAAAAGATCTGGAATGTGTGGATTGCCACACCATCTTCTTTGCTTGTTGTTATTTCTTCTAAAGCGGGATCATTGTCATGAATGGGTTTAATGAGCACAACTTCCCTTTCCAGAAATTTATAAAATAGAAAATTGGCAGCCAAGAAAAGTATGTCCAGGGGGTAGTATGGAAGGTAACTCATATGGGATGAACCCAGAAACCCATCATTCCTAGCAAGAATGCCTTGGCCAACAGAGTCCAGTAACTTTCTGCAGTGAGGGAAATATTCTCTCTCTTTGCTTTCCAATGTGGTAGCCACTAGCCACATGTGGCTAATATTGGGCAATTGAAATGTGGTTGAATGACAAGGAAATTGTATTTTTTATTTTATTTAATTTTATTTACTCTAAATTTAAGTAGCCCCCTGTAGCCAGTGGCTACCATATTGGACAGGGCAACCTCAGGCACCCGGACATCTTTAGCAATTAATAATAAACCAGCCAAGGAATCAATAAACTTATAAAAATAAACTGCAGAGAAAAACCCTGTGTCAGCATGTAAGGAGTTCCTATGTAGGATGCCCTTGCATCCAGTGATTAGCATTCTCTTGCCCTTGTGTTTTGAGTCTTTGTTTTGGAAAACTTTGGTGGGTGTTCCCTGACAGCCAGGCATTAGAAAAAGCAGAGGGCAGTGAAAAGAGAGCCTATACGAACCAGCTGTCTTGAGAGTAGTAACTCCAGGGCTTTCATTGTAAAAGCAGCTGTTAAAACAAACTCTCCTCTGTGCATCTCAGAATTCAAGTTCATCGTGGCAGTAAGTTCAGTTAAGGAGAAAGCATGTTTATATGTTCAGTGGGTTGAAAGGGCAAGGCTTGATTGATGCTTTTCAGGGGAAGGCAAAAGTAGAAAACACCAGGTAGCCACCTTATAGAAGTTTGACTTCCAAGAGACCATTCCCTCTTTGAAGGAAAAGTTCTGGGAAGGCAGCTTTTCATAGCCACTGAACCCAGTAGGCGAAGGTTGAGCAGATTAGCTTTGCAGGGCTCTGTTTCAAAGACACATCAGAAGAAACAGAATTGAGGCAATGTCTCCTCCATCAGTGTAGTTGTCATCACTTAACTTCACAAAACTTAGCCTCTGCAGTGTTAACAAAACCCTCTGGGTTCATTAACATTTATACCCAATATTAAACACCCCTCCAAAAAATTAAATGTATACAACAACATTGACTGCACATTGACTGATGATGTCATCAATTCTCTTTTCCAGGGGCCAGATAAAGTGATTTTTCTTTCCCATTTTAGGGCAACAGCTTGAATTAAGCTATAATCCAGCAGGTAGTATGTTTTTTAGAAGCATTTATTAATCTATTATGCCCAGTATCAGGTTGTCTAAGCACTAAAGTGAGAAAGAATTCAAATAATCCCCCGAAGCCACATTCTTCTGAAATATCTCAGAAAGTGAATGATTTAATAGCTTCAGTTATCCACAAAAGAGCTGATTTTCCCCCACTTAATTTTGCACAATGTGTTTCCCCTATAATTATGGGAGGACTTTGATTTTTTTATTATAATGATCACTTACATTTTGGAGCACTTACTTTGTGCTAGGAATTATGCTAAGCAGTTCACCCACTTTGTCTAACTTAATCCTCTCTACTTGATGAAGTCAGCACCATCAGAGAAGTTAACTACTTGATTCTAAGTCACACTGCTGGAAAGTAGCTGAAGCAGGATTTGAACCCAGACTTTTCTGACTTTCAAGCCACTGGTTTTAGCCAATATATAATCCCCCATATCACTGTATAGTTGGTGAAATTGTGAAATGTAACCTCTGTGGAAAGAGGATGTCTACAATTTTAAGATTTTTTGTTATCCTGGAGTGTAACTGCTTGAAACATTATGGAACTAATTGACAAGTTAATTCACAAATTTTGCTCAGGGGCTGAGCAAAGCAAATTGGGGATGAATATAAGAAAATTTTTTCTTTTAAAATTAAACCAGGTAAAAAGCAAGATTTAGAGTTTTTAGAAGATTTTGAGAAAAGAGCATCCGGTATTTATTAGGCATACATTTGGTGATATTTATGACATTTTTAATATACAAAGAGAAATGGAAAAACTTGAGGCAATAAAAATGTTTTCTTTATTCAATAAGTATGTAGATAATTAGGATCAGAGATCAAAATTTGTTAGAGATGGGATTTTGCAGATGTTTGCGGTGATGAGGTTTGTTGTAGAAAGTAAGATGCTATAGCACAAGTGAATTATGAAAAATGATGAAATTAAAATTTATTTAAAAATTATCTCACACTAGTAATTCTCTGGTTGAAATAAAACACATTAAATTCATTGAAATGTCTTCCAAACTATTTCTTGAGCTAAAACCAAGCCATAGGAGTTGAACTCTTCTTCCAGCCATGCTCAGTCCTATTTGTTCCCACTGGTAGGACAGTCAGCCACCTTGAGTCCTGGCCTTGCCTTCGCTGCCTTTCCTCACCCCCCATTCTCCCAACTACTGCTGTATTCCTTAGTCCACGCGGCAGGTGAATGATAAAACATAGTTATGGTTTGGGAACTTGGCAAGATAAAGAGAAGGGAAATTCAACAGGGAAAAAGCAGGGTGGGTTTTACTTCCTTTATCTTATCTAGGATAGAGGAAGAAATGTAGACACAGCCACCACATTTCAAGTGCAAATTGTTTTCCAAATCATTTTTTAATTGCCCCAAACCTTAATTTCCTTCGAGCTGATGAGGCCCACAGTTCAAGTTTGATGGCTTACTCAAAGTAGGCGTACTATAAACAATGTTAAAATCAATGAATGAATGAATGAGCCCAGCTACTCGGGAGCTAAATTCCCTATCCCACTGGTCTAGAAATATGGAAATAAAGAGCTAACTACTAGGAGGGACTCATTAAAAAGAAAGACCTAAGATTGTTCAGTGGTGATGTATCCATAGTGACACTCTGACTTGGAGAGTTGTATGGTATTTATGTAGGAGAGTGTCCTTGAATCGAGGAGACTAGAATTTTGGAGATGATGGGACATTATGTCTATAAATTGCTCTCAAACTGTTCAGGCAAAGACAAAATGATAATGGCATATATATAGATGGGAGGAGCAAATGTGGTGAAATGTTGGGGTTTGGGGACCCTGGATGAGGGCATAAGGGAGATCTTTGTGATGTTCTTGCAATTTTTCTCTAAGTTTGAAATTTTTCAAAATAAGTGTGTTTTTTTAATTTCTTAAAGAAACATAAGTATGTTCAGAGTGTATTTTTCCTCACAAGGAAGTAAAGAGTAGATCTGGATTTATTTCACAAATTTAAACATTCTGACACACTTTTAGGAAGCTGTTTTTAATCTCAGATCTGCACTACAACATGATAATGAAAGGAGTGGGTGCTGCACTGAGAATTCAGCAGAAACAGAATCTTTCCTACTTTTTCACTGGCTTTTTTCAAAGATTTTCTCTTTCCTCGTCTCCTTCTCTCTTCCTCCCTCCACCCGCTTCCACCCATGCAGCTGAAACGAGAGGCCTCTGGGAATGGTGCTTTTTTTTTTTTTTCCTTCCCTTTTCTCAGGAAAATGCAGACTTTCATTGCTACTAACTTCCGGTAAATATCTGGCCATGCACAGATGCCTGCCCCTTTTTTTATCCACTGCTACCCAAAGTCCAGTTTCCTTTGAAAACTAAAGAGTTTTTCCAAAAATGTGTGCTGTTTGTTTTCCTTGAGTTTAATAAAAAGCCCTCGCCCAGCCAACTCACCTATTCCTGCGTTGCTCTTTGTCCTTTCTGAGTGAAATCATTATTTCCTTCTCGTTGGTTGTCTTTGAATCAGACGTGACATGTCCGGGAACCCCTTCGGGTGGAGGGTCACGGACATGATGTCAGGGAGGAAGTGCTGTCCAGAAGAGTGTGTTTGTCCATTGTAATTGGGATCTTCATTGTTGTGCGTGGGAATCGATTTCATGTTGTACACGTCACGTTTTCTTTAGACCAGGGCTTCCCAACCTGTTTAGCCTCAGCCCCTGACTTTGTTAGAGTGATGTTCGGCAGGCCCTTTACAACTCCTATCCACAAAGAAGCTCTGTGTGCCCTGCCACCACCAAGTCAATTAAAATCAATTCAGTTTTGAAAACTTGCTGAAGGCCTGAGAACCTTAGGATAATTCAGTGGTTCTCAATGTGGGGGAAGGGGTGATCTACCCCCCCCCTTGGACATTTGGCAATGTCTGGAGACAGTTCTGGTTGTTACAAATGGGGATTGAGGGGCTACTGGCATTTAGGGGGGGAGCCAGGGATGTTGCTAAGCATCCTACAATGCACAGCACAGCCCCCAAGAAAGAATTGTCTCACCCCAAATCTGGAAATAGTATGAACATTGAGACGTCTGGTGAGGAGAGGAAGGAATCACATTCAGAAGTGAAAGTTGAAAGTCACAGTTGCAAGCCCTGTGGAATGGCACCAGTTAGGAAAAGCTCTTATCTCTGGAGAGTTGAATTTCCTATAAAGTGTATGTGAAATCCCAGGAAGCCATCAAGGTCAGCCAAATCCAAACAAGGTTTTCATGGATAAGCTGAAAATACGAGGTCTCAAACTTATCCCACCAGACTGTGAATGTGCAAACCAACAAGGAGCGTCACTCCTTGGGCAGTGGCAGGGGGGAGGAGGGAAGAGGGGACAGATATTGTAAATGTGTACAAATGGGCCCAAAATGAGCAGTAGAAATTCCACCTGGCAATTTTAGCAAAAGCGATCAAGAATGGCATAAATGTGGATGGGCATTTCTAAGAAAACAAGGATTACCCCTCAACGTGTTCATAGCATTAGGATTATTCCAATAGCACTGATAGTTCATATGTACACGTTCCTTTTAATTTTATGTTTCAAACAGAGCTTCCCTCACTGATGACAGAATTTTCTCATAATCAGTAGTCCAGCAACGTCTAGGAATTGTACAGACTTAAGTGTCCAAGTTGAGTAGGTTTCTCTTTTGGAAACTCTTCTAAAAGTAGGATTAATTCTAGAGAGTGTTTTATCTGGGAATTTCTGATTAGGGATAAGTGGTAAAAGGTGAATAGGTATAAAGCAGGGTTTTCCAACCTTGGCCCTATAGACATTTGGGACCAGACAATTCTTTGTCGTGGGAAACTGCTGGGTATTGTAGGATATTTACCAACATCCTTGGCCTCTTCCCACTAGATGACAATAGCATACCCTCTTGTTTGTGACAACCAAATATGTCTTCTGACATTGGCAAATGTCCCCAGGGGCAACATCAACCCCCGGTAGTTCTGTGGATTTTTCACAGCACAATTTCACTTTCCATATACTTACGGACATTAGGTGGGTAGAGTCTGCAGCATTTCCCAAACAGATTTGATACTAAATCCCTATTTTTTAAGTCAGAGAAATCTTTGAGATTATAAAATTGTTCTCTTCCTCTTCTCAAGGAAGAGAAATTGTTACATTGTAGAGATCAAGTTTTTACAATCAGTTATTTCCCCACCAGCTAATTTTTTTTTTTTTAACCCACAAGAAGATACTATGCATAGGTGATCAACTTTTCCAGATGTGTGGCTCTTAACTTGGCTTTTCTGTACATAAACGTCTGGGAAAGAAAATTTCTGCAGTTCTACCTCTCCATACCCCCTCTTTCTTGCAAATCTTTCCTGCTTCAGAAGATGGCAAACGCTAGATATTTACTAAGCCCAACCTCTGTGCCACGCAGACACACACACAGATGCACTCGGAATGGCAGGTGCAACCCTGAGATCGGAGAGCCAGAGAACATTGTAGATGATGTATCTCTTGGTCCTAGAAAGAAAATCAATTTCAATTCTTTTATTTTAAGAAAGATCACTAACAACGGCCATAAACACTGATAGTGACTCCAAAGCTTTGATACTGGAGAAGAACTCTATCGGTAAAGGAAAGGCAAACAAGATGAACCCAAGACACTGTCATCAACCTCAGAAGTTTTATGGTGGGACCTATGCCTCTAACGAAACATTGGATTTTCCCCACAGTGCTCAAACTTTATTTGATGGAAGACCAGAGAAATGTTTATTAAAAAACAGACTTATGCACTGGTGCCCAATGTAGAAGACATCTTGGTTCTTCATAAGGCAGTGTGTGCCACCTTCCAGAATTAATTGGAATGTTAAATTGCCAATGGACTGTGTCAAAAGCCCTTTAAAATTAGACACCGAATTTTGACTTTGGCCTAAATATAATCTTACCAGTGATTCTAGCCTATAAATTGAGCACCTGCAAATCTTCCCTAAAAAAAAATGAGAACACACAGCCACCACCAAAAGCTCACTTCTCTGATTGAATGAGTTTCTCCACTTCACAGTCTTCAATTGATCACCAATTGATTGTCTTACATATCCTGGTGTGGCACATAAAGGTGCTCACCTGCAATCAGCCAAATGGAGTCAACTGGAAGTGGAAAATAATAAAAAAGGCCCCCATTTATTGAACATCTGCACGAGCCACACCCTGGGCCAGATGCTTTGCATGCATTATTACTAATCCTCATATAATCCTTGCAAAATGGATTTTATTATGTCCATTGTGCAGGTAGGAAAACTAAGATGCAGGGGAGTTAAACAAGTTTACCAACATCATACAATCAGTAATTCTTGGATCCAAACCTGATGGAATCCAAAGCCCCATGTTTTCCCACTGCCTTTCTTGGGGGGACTTTCAAAACTTCTAGAAATGCACATTTTTATTTGGGACACATAAAAGAAACAAGCCCTTGCCCGAGTGGAAGCTGGTTTAGCCTTCCTCTGCTTTGTAAAAGTCCCCAAAGCTAAGTCCTTGGGATCTGAATGTTTCCCAAGGGTTTTCAGCCAGATTCCTGGTTTTGTTTATTTTACTTATCACAAGTCAGAGGTAGCTGAATATTTGCATTTTTGAGTAGGACATTTGTACACTTACTTGGCTTTCAAAGAAACTCAACAATTGGACTTGGTCACCCAGCAATCTCAGACCAGAGCTCTGAGACAGGTCGGCTTCCCCCTGGACATTTACAGCACCCTAGAATGATGAGGATTAGTACATCTGTAAGAAAAGGTCCTGCTGAGCTGAGAAAACTAGGTCTTTCTGGACATGGCCTGATCCTAATATCTGGGTAACAAGTATCCCACGTGAGAGACAGTCTTGGTGGTAGCTGGCTATAGAGTGTGCAGGAGGGTGGCCATGATTTCATTATATTGAGTTCTCTCTAGTTACAAAATCGTGGGTTCGATGTTGACTTTATAATCCTGGATATCCTATACTTTGAGAGCTTTTTTCTAAAGGAAAGAAAATTTAAAGAAAGAAAAATCAGGATGAAACTGAGACACATTATTTTGAAACAAGTGTGAGAGTTCAGTTTTTTGCTTTTAGATGTTCCCAGCCAGAATGGAGATTAAAAAACACTTGGTCTTGGTAGAATCCATTCTTGTCCATTGCATTTCTTTGTATTCTGTTTTTAGTCTGTCTATCTACATTTTTCCGTATGGCAAAAGTGCACTCTAAGGTGGCATCTTTGCAGAGGAGAAACAATATTGTATGACACTCAGGGTATATGGTGGTATCCATGGCTTAGAGCTGAACTTTCAATGTTAGTCTTACATTTGCAGGACAGTGAAGTATTATGAGTGCGTAGCTTCTGCCTGCTGTCTGTCTGTCTTATATTTTATTTGCAGATAAACTTCCCCTTAGATGTCCCCTGTGCAGTATTGAGTTATATAGCTATGAATTAAATATTAAACCATGAGAGCACTTGGCCAGTTTTGGACTGAATGGACACAAGAGATAGGAGACAGCAATAGTTATTTATTTGGTTCTGATAATAAACTGAGCATTGTGCAGAATGTTTACCTAATCCTCAAATATTCTTGTGAGATAAGTGGCTCTGGGTTCTTTTGGATATTATTTATTCACTCTTTCATGCAATCATTTGTACATGCCATAAATATTTGCGTGTTTTCCATAACCAGGCACTGTTTTAGGCACTGTGGATATAGGAGTGAACGAAACACAAAAACCCTTGAACTCATCAAGCTTATATTCTAGTGGAGAGTGGGGACAAACTATAAATAACAAACAAAAAAAGTAAAATATATATTATGTAAGAAGATGATAAGTGCCATAGATAAAAATAAAGTAGGGAAGAGGGATAGGGACTAGCATGGAAGAGAGGGTGGGAACTGTAATTTTAAGGAGGTTTGGGGAAGTCTCCATTAAATAGATGATATTTGAGCAATGATATGGGAAAATACAAAAGCAAGCCACGTGCATATCCTGGAGAAGAGTATTGCAGGTTAAGACTCAAACGCAGGAGTGTGCCAGCCATATCTCAGCAACGGCAAAGTGGCCAGTGTGGCTGGAATAGTAGGACAGGTAATTACAGGTGAAGCTGAGATAGATTGTGGGGCAAGGGGAGGAAGGAGAGAGTTAGACCATTGGGAGGATCTTGGCTTTTGCTTGGAATGAGATAGGGAGCCACTGGTGGTGAAGGTGGGGTGGGGATTGAGTAGGAACATGAATTTGTTTTAAAAGGAAGACTCTGGCCTTTGAATTCAGGGAAGGCTACAGGAGGAACGTCTGTAGGGAGCAGGGAGACCATTAGGAGGCCATTGCGGTAACTCAGGTGAGAGACAGCAGTGGCTCAGATGACACTGGTCACAGGGGAGGTGGTGGGAAGGGGTGGGATTCTGATGGATCTTTAAGGTAGTGTTGCCGGGCGCGGTGGCTCACGCCTGTAATCCTAGCACTCTGGGAGGCCAAGCAAGGAGAATCCCTTGAGATCAGGAGTTTGAGACCAGCCTCAGCAAGAGTGAGACCCCGTCTCTACTAAAAATAGAAAAATTAGCCAGGCACAGTAGCGTGTGCCTGTAGTCCCAGCTACTCGGGAGGCTGAGGCAAGAGGATCACTTGAATCCAGGAGTTTGAGGCTGCAGTGAGCTATGATGCCACCACTGGACTCCAGCCTAAGCAACAGAGTGAGACCCTGTGTCAAAAAAAAAAAAAAAACACAACAAAAAACACCAAAAAAAAAGGTAGTGCTGAAGGATAGCAGAGAGTTCGGATGTGGGGTACGAGAGAAAGAATGGAGTTAAAGTGACTCCAAGTTTTTTGGACTGGACAAAGGAAAGAATGGTTTCCATTGATTGAAATTGGGAGTCTATAGGACGAACAGATTTGTGGAGGAAGATCAGGACTTCTGTGTTGAACATGTTAAGTTTGAGATGTGTATTCACCATCTTTTCCTATCTCTGTTGGACAGGATTGGAAATAGATGCTGGCAGTGGTTAAGCATCTTGCAGAAGATGGCAAAGGAAGAGATAGTACTGGTCAAACCAGGCCTGACTGGTCCCCAAATCATGTTCATAACTCCCACACTCTTTTGCCTTAATCCTTTGATTTCCATCTGAATACATCTCAGAGTAGTGTAAGAATCATTTAAATGTGCAGAAAACCATCAAACACAATTTTATCCACTTTCAACATCAAGTCTTCCATGTTGTAAGCCATTTACACTTTAGCTGATTTTTATTTCTTCTCATCTTGTCCTTTCATAGTGGTACTTTTGAGCCATTTCTTTACCAAAAGGTAGGCAAGAACAGGCGACAAGAAAATCCACAAAGGACTTGAATAATGTATATTGAGAGTGACTGTCTGCTCTCTGAACTCCCAGTAGAGCCATGCAAAATGGGAAGATGAGCGTCTTATTCGATAATGGTTAAAATGACCTTTTTCCCTCCTACTCAGATACATTTCTCTGGATACAGGCTCAGATATATATATCCACATCTCAGTTCTGGGGTTGACATCTATATCCACCCATAAGCAATTAATTACATAAACTGCTTCCCAAAAAGGTGGTCAATTTTTCAGTATAGTATATTTGACATGCTAGCCTGTAAAGACGCTCTTCACACCAGTCTCATGGAGGAAGGGCCGGACGGACAGAGAAAACAAGACTGGATAAGGCAATTAAATGAACTCTGTCCTGGTGTCTTGTAAATGGCTGATTTGACACATAGATGGCTTCTTTGGGAAGAGGACAAGGTTCAAGAGGTGGACACTGGTTAGGTACCTGAGAGTCCAGAGACAGACTGTATGGATTACTTTTCTACAGAAGCATTCCCAAAGGTGGCTTAAGCTTCCCAGGCCCGTCCCTAATTAACAGCCTTTGGCAGTCACATAAGTCATGTCAAGTGGGTCTGCCCCAGCACTGTCATCTGTCTGCCGGCAGACCGACATTTCCAGGTAGCCATGAGCCTTCCAGCCAGGGCCTTCCATCACAGTCCACCTTCAGAGTACCACGAAACTTTGGTCACTGTTCCTACCAGCCATAACTTTCCCATCAATTACTTACCCACGCACTTCTTCACTCACCTTTGGAACAGCTGAGAATAAGGATCCTGGAACAAATATCTCACCCACTCCCCTCCCTGTCTTCCAGACTGCATTCATAAATCATCCCGTGGCAGGCTCAGGGTGGGTTCTTACACCGTCTTCGCCTCTTTCCTGAAAAATGCCAACATCGTTATTCTGCTGAAGTCAGGTTACAAATAATCATTGGGTATAACCTTGAAAGGGAAAAGAAGTCCTACAGAAACAGGCAATGTACTTCAGAAGGGGGGGATCCAAGGGCACGTGAGGGGTAATAGGGCCTGGTGATATGCCTCAGCTTCCCAGGGGCACCCCTGGATATGGCCACGATAGACTTCGCAAGGTGCTGAATTTGCAGATTCTCTTGGTTTTTGTTTCTCTCTTGATGAGGAGAAAAAGTATAACATTTACACTTTTGCAGAAAAAGAAGAACCTCAATTTGGGTTTCACAACTTTCATAACTCATTTCATATACTGCTATATTAATGTTAAAATTTATTTTCCCCCTCTAATATGAAGTTGTTCCATTGTGAGATGGGGGTGCAGCTGGAGAGCCCTCTGCCCTGTGATTCCTGGGGCAACAGGGGTGGAGGGCATGAGCCTCTCTCCCTGTCTCCCCTCATTTGCTGGCCCTGCCATCTCCCTTGCTGGGCATCTGCAGGGCCACCTACTTGGCTCTCGTATTGACAGCAGCCTTCAAGTGTGCTCCAGGAGTTGATGTCTGACTCTTAGTTCCTTTTCTTCAACCTTTTGTAGCATTGCAAAGGCTGGGGGTGTTGGGGGCACAGTGGGGATGGGAGGGTGGCCTAATGCCCCATCTGGCTGTGATGACCGTGACTCTCGCATCCGCTTTCTTCTTTGGTGTTCCCTGCCAATCTCACGCTCTCTCAGCTCCTTTTCATGGTAATAAGTGCCAGGGTGGTCCTAGACATAAACAGCCACCAGGCAGGCCTGTCAACACTGGCTTTACGGCCTTAAGTCACAGCCCTTGTTTCCTGGTAAAGCTTTCTTTCCCTTCCTCCTCAATATTTTGGTTCCTGTTGCCCCTGTTCAGAGCCATTCTTATTTTGTGAGAAGCCCTATAAACCCTATAAAACCCCCCTAAATGGGCTCATGTTGCCAATAAGGAGATACGCCTTTTTGACAAAGGACTGTGACAACTCCCACAGCCGGGCAGGGCGCGGCAGGGAAGTGAGTGACTGTGTATTCCCTAATGGTCATCACTGATGATGATTCTGTGTCTCAGGCCATTACAGAATTAACATCACAAAAACAAATGAGAAATGTCAGTAGTTCTTGAGACAGTAAGTATGAGCAGGGAATGATGGAGTAGAAAAGCGATGTGGCATTCAGATGTGACGTCTTTCCTTTCCTTACTTTGGTGAGAAGACACCATATTAATAAGCAATAGTCTGTAAGAGAGAAAGGGGCACTACAGAAGGAATCTTCAACACTGATGTCTGCTCCGTGGATTTCTCTGTGACCTTTGGAAAAGAAAGCACTTCACTCATTCATGGGTGTGAGATTTTGCCAGACAAAGTCCCACCTTTACCCATCAATGCCTGTGTTAGAATGTTAATCTTAGAGTCCATTAGTTAACACCTATTTTTTAAAATACTCACCTTTTTCACTTCATGTTAGGAGATATTCTAAAAGACTCCACTGAGTAGAAGCAGTAGTAGTGGTGATGGTGAAAACATGTATTATTTTTATGCTATCCAGCCAAAATACAGAGAGCTTTGTATGCATTGTTTCATTTAACTGTAACACCAACTATATTAGATACAGACCGCTATTGTCTTATCTTACAGACAACAAATCTGAGCTGAGACAGGTTAAGTCACTCGCCTCTCAGTGGCACCATGGTACAATGGCCAATAGGATTCTAGCCCAGGTCTGTCTGACTCCCAGACTTGAGCTACATTTTAGAGCAAAGTGAAGACAAATGCCTCCTGCAGCCAACCCAGCTGTTGGTTCCTGTGTTGGCACCCAGGCACAAGCACCCCTTGGAATTTGATCTTAACTGGTGCCTTGGAACAAGAGGTTGTTACACTCATTCTTGTTTATATTGGTGTTGGCAATACCTTAAAGCTGCAGGTGCAGAATCTATACCTGCCTTGGCTGTTCCTTGCCCATCATGCTAGCTCTATGTGAGGATGCCCAATTTGGAATGGAAAGAATCAGGGTGTCTGGTTAGCTGTGGTTCCTGAGCAATATGCAGAACACCAGAACCTGACCACAAACCCTCAGTGTGATTGGCGCCAAATAGTTTTTTCTGCTAGGTACAAAAACCTCCTAGGCCTGCACCTACTCCTTCCTTGCTGTGGGACATTAGGCATGCCTTGTCTCCTTTTCTGTAGTCTTGAATTTGTGAAATAAACAGGTGGACTAAATAATCTTTGAGATGCTCTACAGCTCAAACATTCAAGAGATTATTCTTTGGCGAATTGGCAGGCCAAAATTTACAACCTGCACCCTTTCATTCTTGACCATGCAAAGAGCCATCTGCCAGTCAACAGAATTGATAATTCACTATGTGGCATCAGGCAGGCCTCGGAGGGTTAGTAAACCCTCAAAAGATGGCTAAGAGAAAAACAGGGTGTGACTTCAGCCAAGGGGCAATGTGACCCTTTATTGATGGGATTATATATTTGCTTCTTGTAGTATCTTTCTTCCTAAGGTGGTAAAGCTGTTGTGAAAAAAGTACCAAAGTCAGAACTCTTAACATTGTATAGCCACTCTCTTTCTGGGAGACTGAGAAATCAGAGGACTCTAAAATAGTCTCAAGAGACATTTCTTGAAGTCCTTGCTTTCTCTTGTCACCATGGGTTAGTGGATGTGTGCAGCCTGTTGTCTTAGCCAAGACCTCTTTCCAGTCTAGCATAAGGATTAAACTGGTGGTTCTGGAGACAGACGTGCTATCTTTAAAGCCTAACTCTACCACTTCCTGGCTCTGTGACCCTGGGCAAGGGATGTCACCTCTTTAACCCTCAGTCTCCTTATCTGTATAAAGGAATACTAATAGTACCTGAGCGACCAAGCTGCTGTTGGGAGTAAATGAGAGAAGCCAATGTTCTTCAGCCCAGCATCCCACTCACAGTAAGAACACAGTGAAAACTGTCGCTGTGATTTTCAGAAGTTCTGCTCAGATTGGAAGAATGCTCTTGGGGTGGCCTTTGTGAATCTGAATAACTTGTGCCAAATTAGTTCAGCATTAGCACTGTGTGTCAAATTCCAGGTGGTTCTTTCTTTCCACCCTGTACGAAAACATGACATTTAGTTCATAGTACACTTCTTCTGTGATGGCTATAGCTTTCATATGTTCATTCATTTCCATAAACATTTGCTGACAGGCTATAGAGTGGAAAGAAGTAAATAAACATGGGTGAGTTGCAGCTACTATATTTTTTCTATGTGACAAGCCCATGTGGTTTTCCAGGCCTTCTACTGGATAATGTTGGAATCTAGATCTCTAAACCTATATCCTTGCACTTAGGTTCTTTTTTCTGTGGAACAGTAGGTACAGGCTGGCATCTTTTTGCCTTTCCCAATGGTGTGGCGCTCAGACGATATTCATGTCATTTGTCGCTGTAATTGGTAAGGGTAGTCTTGAGCCTTCATAAGCATTGCTCCTCTGATAACATACTTTCCAGATAAAGTTTGACTTTATGCTTTGTTAAACAAAGTCAAAATGAGAGCAGAATCAAGAAGAGCTTGTTGTTGTGAAAAGATACAACTGAATATTTTTTAAATGAAGTGATTTAAATATTATTTTCATATTCTGTGGAATCACAGGGGAAAGGCCTTGAAGAGTAATTAACAGTCTCCCATCTCAAAACAGAACTCAGCCCACCTATCTCAGAGTGATGGTTATCTACCTGATTGTCAAAAACTCTTAGATCAGAAGAGTCTGGACTTAACTCGGTAGTGGGTTCCAGTGTATGACATGACTCTTATCCTTTCAGTCCTTGTTATTTCTAACCTGCTGTCAGCCAGTCCTGTGGTTGGAAATGTGGACTAGTTGATCAGCATCCCCCATGACACATTTCGTGTACATAGAATCTCATCTATGCAGATGGCGTGGAGATGGGAATCACCTCAATACATGGAACTATGCCCAGACACTGTGATAGGGCTGCCTCCTCTGGACCATCCATTAGCTCATGTGTTCAGCATCTGCTGCAGCTCAGGCACCCTGGTGCCCTCCCCGTCTAGTGCTTTCTCTAAGCCCCAGCATCTTCTAGCTCCACCCAGAAGCTTCCTTCTGGCCAGATTCTGTATGCATCCCTGACCTCTACCTTCCCCTTCTTATTTCTTCCTGATTCCTCACGGTATCTTTACCAGATATGGAACTTCATCTTCATTTGGATGTCCAGGTCCTCAGTGGCCTCGGCAACCCTGGGGATCCTATTCTTTTTAGGTCTTTAGCCCTTCTCATCCAGGCAGACACAACAGGGTTGTTTGCTGCCTTCTCCATGACTGAGAGAACATGCCCCTCAATATAAGTGAGAGGATTGATGCAGGGTACCCCTAAAACCAGGAAAAGCAAACCAGACCCAAATCCATCCGCACCATATCCAGAGCTACCAAGAGAGGAAGCCTTCAGCAGAGGTTAAGAACAGACTGCCCACGTCTTGACTTTTGATTCCACCAGATGAGTTGAAATGCAAGGATTTTAAACTCTTAGACCTTAGTGGAAAGTGTTAACACAACATCTGAACAAAGCTCCACATTCCAACATCCCCTTCCAACGGCCTCACAGAAACAAAAGCCCGAGGGCCCACACACTTGGGATGCTGACCTTGGTGTTTCTAAGTAACAAGCAAAGATTACATTGTTTGAGAGCCTTGCTCAAAGTTGGGGGAAAAATCATTCTCTTACACAAGTTGTTTTTTTTTTTTTTTCCCAAGAGAAAAAAGAGTCCTATTGGCAACCTAGGAGGCTATTTCAGCTGCAAATTTAAGGAATTAAACGTTCCCGAGAGCAAGAACTCTCAGATATGTAGCCAATAAATAACACGTACTAGGTGATGCACTAAATTTAACTATTATATCTCAGTGACGCACGTTGATGTAAAAGTTAACGCCTGGGAAAAGACTGGAAATGGTCAGACAGAAATTTTCTTCAGAATATAAGAGCTGCAACTTGTGTTATTTGATTATCAAAGTGACAGCTCCTTTATGAAGTCATAATAGGTCCGTTAATAAACCTGTTAGATTTGAGCAGCTGCTTTTCTTCATTGGTAAGTTAGAAAGCATTAAATGAAGAGTGTTTACTATCAGATTAGATACCTTGAGAATTTCCTAATCGCTTTTAGATCTTAACAATATTAGGCAAATAATATGTGCAGTGAGTCATGCTAAAGTATTGCATTCTTTTTTCCAAGTCAGTCTCATTCAAGTCCCTAAATAAGAAAAATGCACATAGGAGTGGGTAGGATGCAGCTAATCCAGATATTAAAAAGATTTTAAGGCATCATACTTAAAAACTACTTCATCCATCTTCATTTCATTAACAACAGATGTTGGTTGCACTTCAGATAAATTATCAGTAAGATTGTCAATAGTTTAACATTTTTCATTGTGCTGTTATTGTTCCCAACAGATATGTATCCACTTGTGTTGGAGTCATGTGGGAAGCACTACATAAAGTATTGTGGTTAGGCCATTTTGAAAACGCCAATTGTCTCTAATAACAGTACCTATTTCTATTATTGAGTTTCATTGGGTTATTGGGTGATTAAATGAGATAATGCATATAAAGTCTTCGGGCAGTGCCTGGCATGTAATAAATGTGAGAGAGTTGTGCCTTTTCTAATTCTGTCTCTATAAATTGCCTACTTTTAGGCTGTATCTTCTAATGATCACAGCTGATTACTAAATTAGAATTTCTACCAACTCTCTTTTTGCCCTCTGTATTAAGAAACAGCTTGTTTGGACTGTTTGTGTATTGAAATGACTATCCCTACAGAGAGACTTACTTTAAATTCTCCCGTGTTCATTTGATTACTCTAGACAGCTATGTTTCTTCCTCCTAATCAAGCGTTACCACCCATGATTCCATACTCTTTAAGTCCAACCCATTTCCTAGAAATAAATATATCCTTGACTCCCAGTGCTGTTTCTCCCAGTCTTCCCCATCTCTGTAAGTGTTAGGACCATCTATCCAGTTGTCCCTGATGTTACCCTTTCCTCGTCACCCCACAGCTGATCCATCATTTCTACCTAAAAACAATGCAAGCCTTAAATCTACCAACTTCCCCCACCCAGACGTTCTGCACCCTAACCCAAGCCACCACTGCCTCTTGCTTGGACAAATACAGTAGCTTCCTGAGCAGTTTTCTTATTTCCACTCACACTATATTCCCATCCAATCTGCACTCAGTAGTCAAAGTAAAATTTTTGAAAGAAAAATCAGACCATGTCTTACTCTAACGTAATACTCTTCTGTGATTTTCCATCTCGTGCAGAGTGAAAGCCAAACTCATTTTTATGGCCTGTGAGCTCTGCTGGTCTGACCCCAGGGAATGCCTCAGGGAGCCCTCTTCCAACCATTCCAGGCTGTTTGTTTCACAGGACTCATCTCAATGAATAATCATTATATATATATGTGTGTGTGTGTGTGTGTGTGTGTGTCTATAAATATATATATATATGTGTATTTTTTTTAGAGACAGGGTCTCGCTCTGTCACCCAGACTAGAGTGCAGTGGTGTGATCACAGCTCACTGCAACCTCCAACTCCCAGACCCAAGCAATCCTCCTGCCTTAGTCTCCTGAGTAGCTGGGACTACAGGCGCAAGCCACCACACGAACGGCTAATTTTTTATTTTTAATATTCTGTAGAGACAGGGTCTTGCTATATTGCCCAGGCTGGTCTCAAACTCCTGGCCTCAAGCAATCCTCCTGCCTTGGCCTTCCAAAGTGCTGGGATTACAGGCATGAGCCACCATGCCCAGCCTATTTTTGTCATCATTTAATTAATGTCAGTTTCTCTCACTGGTCTGTAAGCTCCATGAGGGCAGAGACTATGTGAGTTTTGTTCATCACTGTATTCCTAGTACTGTGTATAATATCTGGAACATAGTAGGTTCTCAATAAATGTTGAATAAACAGGCCAGACTCAGTGGCTCACACCTGTAATCCTAGCACTTTGAGAGGCCAAGGCAGGAGTATCGCTTGAGCTCAGGAGTTGGAGACCAGCCTGAGCAAGAGCAAGACCCCTGTCTCTACTAAAAATAGAAACATCAGCTGGGTGTCCTGGCATGTGCCTGTAGTCCCAGATACTCGGGAGGCTGAGGCAAGAGGATCACTTGAGCCCGGGAGGCTGAGGCAAGAAGATCACTTGAGCCCAGGAGTCTGACGTTGCAGTGAGCTACAATGACACCACTGCACTCTACCCAGGGCGGCAGAGCAAGACTCTGTCTCCAAAAAAAAAAAAAAATGTTGAATAAACAAACGAATTCATCAGAAATTCTAATTATGCCCTTGTATTATCTTCTTGTCAAAGTAACATTTTAAAATGTTAAAATTGGTCACTTATAATGGGGATCATCTGTGAGCAAGTCATTAGACCGCTCTTAGAGATTTATAGGGCTACATCTAGGAACCTCATTCTAAAAGCCTTCTATAATTGTATCCCAAAGTCTTTATATACATCAAAACACTGTAGGTTGAGTGATGGATATTTTTATTTTGGTATAGACATTCAAATTGGGCTCCTTCCTTCCATATACTCTCTTAAGATTTTCAGAATGACTACACCAAATCATAATATTCATAAGATGAGAGTTCAAATGAAAACAGCAATGTTTCTACCTCCCAAAGTTAAAAAGTTAAAGCCAAATGTATTAATATATATATTTTAAATTTCCCTATCAGCTACTATTGAAATTTTTATAATGGTTTGTGTTTACTAGAAAAACATCTATAGCACATTTGTGAATGGTGTAACTTTGAGCATGCTTGGTAATTGAATTAATATTAAGCTACATGTTTTACATGGGGCTATTTATCTATTAGGCATAAAAGGGCACGTTGGTAATTTAAGTTAACAAAATCACAAAGTTAGTGGGGGAAATAAAAAATATTGAATACAGGGAAGTGACACTCGAAATCTGTTTTCATTGCCTTTTCACATTTTGTTCTTCATTCTTAAACTCATTTCCCCCTAAAAAGCAAGAACGTTATATTGGGAAATAATGTGTCTTGAAAACCTGAGCCAGCAGCTTAGGATCCAAGTAGTAATGACTTCTGTAATCGCTAATGAGGCAATGGATGTTGAATATCTCAGTGCACTCATTGGGGCCAGCCTCTTGCCTGTTCTACAAGAAGCTGTCATATCAAATCTTTGTCCTGATTCCATGGGCACTTTGATTCCTAAACCTTTCTGAGAAACCTAATCTGAAATCAAAGTCAAGTTTCTTAGATGTGGTAAGACAAGGTCACATTTAAAACAGTTCAGTGAACCTGCAGATCAAAGTTGAAAGGTAATGCCTCCCTCCCGAAATTGGCACGGACTTACCTGCTAGCTTACCTTTCAGTTTCTAACATGCCTTTTTCACCTCTTCCCGATGGACTGGGAAAATGAGAGCTTATCCTCTGGAAAATGGTTGAAGAGTTTCCTTAAATCATTTAATTAGGTACCTGTATCCCAATCAGTGCATCACAAGGCATTTTGTTGAAGAGATATCTTACTATTTCATATATAGTAGGACTTCTTTAAAGCTGAATTTCGTAATAATTTCAGGTTCATGAGCTGGGGTGGGGTTTTTTTTGGTCTTTTTATTTTGTTTTGTTTTTTTGCCTAAATTATCAGGATTTACCCATACTCTTGAGTCAGTCGAAATGCTGTACAGGATTGCTGCTATAATGCTATGGACATTTTTTTCCCCAATGCCATCTTTCTTTCCTGTTGGGCCCTGAGATATTATCCAAAATGGTGCCGTAAAAGAGGGGAACGGGAGCTCTTGTGAGGCATTGTCTGAACGTCTCACGACACCAGTTTTTTTATCAAACTCCATGTGATCAAAAAACAACAACCACCTTGCCATTGCTTTATATTGCAGTGCTCTGTCTCTTGTGGTCGAGGGCATAAACAACGAAATGTTTACTGCATGGCAAAAGATGGAAGCCATTTAGAAAGTGATTACTGTAAACACCTTGCTAAGCCACATGGGCACAGAAAGTGTCGAGGAGGAAGATGCCCTAAATGGAAGGCTGGCGCTTGGAGTCAGGTGAGTATTGCTTCTCCTCTCCCGTCTGCTTCCTCACCTTCGGCCACATGGCTGACACCAGCGTGTTCACTGTGTTTCTCTGCATGGTTTTGGTTTTACCGAGGGGAGCTTGGGCACTGGGAGGGAGGAATCTTTACCTAAATAGTCAGGATACTTACTAGCTGTGTGAACTTGGACAAGTGGCTTCAGCCCTTGGAGCTGTATATAATCAGATGGTTCTGAGGATGAATTCTCAGAGGTAATTGGTGTCAGACATAGCACAGAGGGCCCTTCAATACTTCACCGATGGCATTATATTATTAATCACCACTTAGAAAAGCACTAATTCAGATTGCACTCAAGCTGACTGTAGTCACCTGGCAGGGAGTGAGTCTGAATTACCTTGGAGGTTCTTGAAGAAAGGGCTGTCTATAGAAAGTATTAGAAAATATTTCTCTGCCCATTTGCTTGTTTACAACAGAGGTGGGGGACAGGAGGGGGAGTTCTTTGTCATTTTCTGGCTATGTGACCTTGGGTGATTTGTTTAACCTCACTGCGCCTACTGCATATGGTTCTTATGAAGCTTTAATGCAGTAATGAATGCCAATTGCTTTGCAGGGGTCTTGAATCTAATAGACTCTCAAGAGTAACATTTTGTTTGGATGAGTGTGATGTGTGTGTGAGACGGGGAGGAGGGGGTGAGTACCCAAGATACTGATTACAGTTAGACTCCACTAATTCTAAACATTTCCTAAACTAGTCAGGAACTCGGTGTGAGAATTTCCCTGTCGAATTTGAAAGAGGAACTTTAAAAGCTTCTATTTACCTATAAACAGTGGGTATGAGAACTAAAGCCATTCATAGCTAGTCCTTAGAGTAATCTCATAACTCTACACTTGTACATTTTCTCAGCTTGGTGGAAGGTGCTAACTTCAAAGTAATAAGGTGCAATTTCTGTTAAAATATTCTGTATTTAATGCTGATCTTTCTCTCCATTGATCTGATTCAAAGAGGTTTTGCTGTATTTCTGGTGCTTCCATGCAATGGAGAATCATGCAGATACTCCTGAGAATTGGTGGGAAACTAGGTTCAAGGTGGGCAGCATCTATGTAGAATTGATTCTTTCAGAGCCCGGATCTTGATTCCTAAGGCCCCAAAAGAGCTTTGGACACAGCTATGTTAACATGGGGAGGATTTGAGAATCCTCCATTTCAACATGACTAATGGAAAATTCCTCTGTTATTTTTCTTTATGTTCCTTGGCCTCTCCTTATCCATTTGTATTCCCCCTGAATATTAAGTTCAGAGCATGTAAATGATGCTCATTTTAAAGGCCAATTTATTCACAAAAGACAATTAAAAAAGTCTTTTGCCCTTTATTGGTAAACACAGAGTGGGTTTTAATCCAGCATCATGTGATCTTGATGGGAAGCCTAAAATTGCTTACAAAGCTGGGATGATTAGATTTAAACCCTGGGGGGTTTAACGAACATAAGGTAATAGGATTATCAGAATGCCTCCCCAGAAAAAAACCGCACCTGTTCAAAACATTGCTTAGAAAAGTCAAGTCACCTTTGTAGAAAATGCGAGTAAACACAGTTATGTAATGGTCTGTAGCCAGCCTTATAATGTCCTGGTTTGATTTGTAGAAATGAATTATAAAAGCAGGGAAGACAGGGTGCTGCATGGGTAAAATTCGATTTGTACAATTTAGAAGTGTACCTGCAAATAATCAGACCCAATGGTGGATGGAGAAAGATGATCCACATGATTAAAGATTATTGGCTCACCAATGATTGGGTGGTAAACAGGAATATCCCTAAGGCAGCAATATTAAACAAGAGTAATGATTGTCCTTTTGCAACAATATTTGGAAGATATTATATCTGGTCCTTGTGTTTTCTGCTGGTAGCTATATAGTTCAGTCATCCTGTCTCCAAGGTAGGAAGAATAATTAGTGCAATTTCTCATCATGTCAAAATGTCTGATGATAATAAGACATGTAGAATATTGGGATAGGAGGTTACTGTAGCTGTGCCGGTCTTCAGAGTCTCTACCCCAAAATTGGTGTTTTGAGGTTTAAAGTGGAATGTTTCATTTCTACATCTTTTGAAATCTTGAATTTGTAAAGGAAATCAGGTTTATTTTTGGGGGGAGGGGTATCCTCAATAAAGTCTTAAAGGGTTTTTTTTTCCCCAAAAGCTTATGTTCAATTTGTTTAGCTGTTTTTTTTCATCGAGAGCTAAGGGATATCCCTGAAATTTTAAGACAAAAATCAGCATCAGATTCTTGATTCAGACTGATAATTAGGAAGATTCTGAATTCCCATGATACAAAAACATTCCAGAGTAAAATTTTTTAGACTTATCCTATTCCTATAGAAAGGTGTTTTTTAAAATAAAGATCAGAAATAAAAAGAATAAATGATCAGATTAGAATGAAAGTAACACTTCGTCATTCATCCGTTATGAATTCATCAGTCAATGCTTTCATCAGTCCTGAGAAGCAGGTCTTTGTCACAGTTCAACACCTTTGAGGCGAGGATGGGCCTCACAAACAAAGGGGTGTCATGATTTAATTAACAGCCCTCTTTTCTTTCTTAGTGGTACAAAATTCGGAAACTGGCAAATTGCATTATGAATCTCGCAGCCATTCTTGGTTACGATTTTTCTTACAATTACAACGAGAGCAGCTTAGTTGTGGTGTCTGATTCCAAAGTGTTCTTCAAGTGTTTAATGGAGAAACGTGGCAAATGTGTGGCTTGTGTTCTTTGAGAAACTGAGGAAACCATATGTACATGGTCAGTGATGAAAACTAGACTTTCTCCATTTATTTTGTTTTTATTTGAACTATGAGCATTGATACTGCATTGTTTGAATACAGGCTTCTCACCCACACCCTTGCTGACATAGTGCAAAAGACTGCATCGTACTAGCACCATATTGAAAAACTAGGAGCCAAATTCTAATCCACAGTAGCTATGCTACATTACCTAAGACAATTTTACTTTGTTTTTTTATTTTTGTTTTTGCTTGAGCTAGGGTGATTATCTTTGTTCTTTGTTTTATTTATTTGTGGAGCATCTACCTAAATGGTTTATTAGGAAATTTAAAACATATTTTATGTAGAATTTGCTTGGCATAGAGCTAAGCTCTCACTGGGGGTGATTTTGTGCCCCGTGGGACCTTTGGAGACAGTTTTGGTTGTCCCAACTTGGGGGCTGGGAGGGAATGCAACTGGCATCTAGTTGGGTACAAGCCAAGGATGCTGCTAAACTTCCTACAATGCACAGGACAGCCCCCACAACAAAGAATTTTTTGGCTTAGAAACCCTAGTGTAGAGTCTGGCATATTGTAGGTGCTTAGTAAAAGTTTGCTATTATTATTGTTCTTACTATTTATAATAGTTGGTTTATATGGTTATTTTTCAAGCTAGTCCCTCCTTTAGTGTCATCAACATAATTTCAGCAGTAATACTAGAATTATGTAAAACTCTTCACAGGTTTTCAAGTGTATATTATGATTTCCCAAACATCAGAAGTTCCATAGAGATTCCTTCCACCTATGGAAATAAGCATCAAGTTCTCCTTTTAAGTTGGTAGCTCTGCATACTTGCATGGCACAGTGGGGATTAGAGAGAGATGAAACATAGCTCCCAGCTCGGTAGTTCAGAACTAAAAACATCTATTTTCAAACCTGTACAAGTAGACTGCCATGCTAGAATGATGGCTGCGGGAGGAGCACATTAATAGAGGTTGCTCAGACATTTTCCTCTGCAAACTAACTAAAAGGTATACTGAACAGAACAAGAAAAATTAAATTCTCTCACACACACACACAGACATCGTCACCATCACTACCTCGAGGGTCACGGAGATGTCTTTCTGATGCTGTTTCATTCATGGGGTTTCTGCACAAATCTCTAGGAATTCACCAAGCAAGCCTGTCTGGCTCTGTATACAAACTGTTGCCTCCCTTGAGACAGCACAGGAAAAAACATTGAACACAGAGAACTAACGCTGATGCAGTACACTTCATTTTGAGCAAAGATTACTGTGGTTATATTATTCAGAAAGGCAGGGTTTGTACCTTGTTGTGCATTTAAGTCATGTCAAAACTTTTGAATGTGTTATTTCAAAGCTGGTTTTGACCTTGTGAAAATCAGAAACCAGAACGACATTTTGTATAATTGAACCTTCCTGTGTCTTAATTTGTCTTTTGAAGAATTAATGGACATTGTAGGAAGTGATTTTTTTAAAGGTTGGATACTTATGGCTCTTAATACCTTGTTTTCCTTGAACCACAAGTAATTTATTTAATAACAATAGCATCAAAAAGAGGTTTCATTTACTCGGTAAGCTAAAAGGTATCATATGCTCTAAAAGTCTTCCACATGTTTTCATTTTTCTTTGGGTTATTAAAACATTATGAAATTTTGAATATATATCAGCCCTATGCTAAACTCAAATTTGTTTACAATATTGTTATTCTTTCTTTGTATTT
Source organism: Daubentonia madagascariensis (assembly GCA_023783475.1). Taxonomy (NCBI): domain Eukaryota; kingdom Metazoa; phylum Chordata; class Mammalia; order Primates; family Daubentoniidae; genus Daubentonia; species Daubentonia madagascariensis. The sequence goes on along the minus strand of JAKFHU010001953.1, from coordinate 38,730,733 downwards.
CCATTTGGATACATTGTTCTAGAAATGTACTCTTTTATATTTAAGACCCAGAATTCACATGGCCAAAGGGCTTTTGGGTGGTGGTTGTTAGTTGTTGATGATGATGTTTGAACATTTCTGTCATTGCAGTGGTAACTCTACCATGTTACAGTTCATTCTTTTCCAGTGTAATCGATGGGAATTATTATTCATGTAGCTCTAATGAGCATTAAATGGCCATTCTCTGTAGATAGGGTCATCACTTGTGTTCAGGAACTCTCCCATTACACCCAGGACATAATGACTTTAAAAGTCTGGTCTCCTGTGGGTCACAAACTCATTCAGTCCAATTAATACAATTAAACCCAAACAATAGTAGCTATGTTGATCCAAAATATTTTCTTCTATTCAGCTAGCTTTGATGTGAACATATGGGCCTCCTCCCTGGCATAGATTCATCTGGAACAGTATGATTTCCCAAGCTACCTTCTAAATAGCATCACCTATTTTCTTAAAATCTGAAATGGAGAGAAAATTACTATTCAGCAGAATCCATTTGGGTGTGATTCTTGATAGTAAATTTCCATTAGCCTCAGAGAGAATTGCTGCCACAGGTTAATTGGACAAGAATTTCTTTCTAGTTTAAAAGAGCGTGATCCTATTCTTTAAGAAGACTTCCTCTTAGGAATATGGCTTTAATGTATGTTAAACTTGTTTTCTCAACACCAGACAAATTAATGGAGGCTGGGCTATCACAAAAATTTGGAAATAATTTTTAATAGCTAAATGTAATAATATGCCATTCTTTCCAAATGTTGCCTTTAATTTCTGACTGTCAAAACCTTAATAAAGACAATAATTCTTGTCCTGCCCATAAGTGAGATTATGAAACCCAGCAATGAGGAAACCATTAAAAAATTAATTTAGAGGAAAGTTAATTGCAGATTTAATATGGTGTTTTGCAACTTGGTCAACAAAATGTTTCAGCATGATTAAGAGTATTTTTCAAGGGCTGCAAACATTAAGCCCGAGGAAATGGTTTTTTCTTGTCAGCTTTTATTCTTCATATATTCATCTGAGGTTGTAAATAGACACAAATACTTCAGTGAATTCCAGGGTTAAAAAAAAAAAAACTCCCCTATCTCCAGGAATAGGAGCAAGAAAAGGAAGAGACTGGAGAAAATAATTCTACTTATAAGGCCTTGAAATCTTCAGTAGTCTACTCTCCTTGGGTTGGGCTTTTAATCTGCCAAGAAATTCTTCTTGTGTAGTATTGTGTCTCCTGTTTTCCAGAACCTCAAATCTTCCAGGATAGAAATCGTTTAGAATTTTCATTTCACGTGGCAGCACTATTTCTAGGTTGTGCTAAAATGTTTCATAATGATCCCTACCAACTTCTTCAGTCCTCCAAGAGTTGTGTTAAGTTTAGAGATTCCTCCAAACTTGTGAGGAAACTCACAAGGTTTCTTATGAGTTACCTTCCTCACTGTCCAGCACTAATAAGCAGTGAGTGTCCAGATTTAAGACATTAGGTGGGGTCCCTTTCATCGGAAACGAGAAAGTGATGTGATCGCTATGAAAATCATTGGATTAGGAGTGCATTCCCCTCCTCTATGACCTCGGCACCCCCCGCTTCCCCCCCAAAAAAAATAAATGAGCCGAAGCTCCCACTTACGTCCTCTGTCTTCTTAGTGCTCCGTGTCCTGTGGCCGAGGCATGCAGCAGAGGCATGTGGGCTGTCAGATTGGAACACACAAAATCGCCAGAGAGACCGAGTGCAACCCACATACCAGACCGGAGTTGGAACGCGCCTGCCAAGGCCCACCGTGTCCTCGCTACACTTGGAGGACAGAGGAATGGCAAGAAGTAAGTAGAGCCACGAAGGGGGCACCTGCCAGGCATTTCACGCAACCCCCTTGCTATCATCACATCTGTTCCCTGTGAAGCCAGAGAAGCCATCGAGCTCGGTGACAATGCTGGCTGTCTCCCAAAAGGTTCACTGACAGCCTCCAGTGTTAGCTCCGACAAGGGTGGGAGAGCTCCTCGTTTTTAAGCAATTCCTGTGTCTGTCTGTGTTCCTGAGTGTTCCGAGTCTGGCTGCCTCCAGAAAAAAACTTTAACAGGCCTTGGGCCAAATGCATACAGATAACTTTCACAGAAGGAGGGGGAGTTGGAAGGAATATTTTAAATATGTGTATCCAGACTTGGTCATTCTGTATTAGTTTAAATAGCCACAAGGCAGGCTTTCGGTAGGACCTACTCTGTATTTTTTCTCTTTCTATGACTTTGGCTGTCAGGTAGAAGATGATCACTCATGTGAAACCGTGATTAATTAGTGAAGGATTTCCAACATTTAAAAAAATGATAGAATCTCAAGAAACTGCTTAGTGGACTCAGAAAAAGACCAGACTTGTTTTTCCCCCCTCCAAGTTAACGTCTGGTTAAAGAAAACACTAAGTGTGTTCATGGAGAGAAGTCTGGCTAGGAAGGTAAGACATTAGTAGGAGGTAGCCTTTGTTTCCAGAACAGAAGAGTAAATTGTAGAAAAGGAGAAAGAGAAGTAAAGAGCAAAACTGTGTCCCCTGGTGTTGGAATGAAAAAGAAAGTTCATGCTGTTTAAGGTGCAGAGATAGTGAACAGTTAAGACAGGAATTTCCCCACCAGAAAGGGCTTTGAGAATGTAGGGAAAGGCTGTACAGTTTGGGGAGCAGTTATGCTGCACCCCGGGCACCATGTTGAGTGCTTTATGTTCACCACCTCACCTAATCATTTTAACCGCTAGATAAAGGGGGTATTATTATCATCCCATTTTGCGGGGGAGAAAACTGAGGTTCAGAGAGTCAGTGTCCTTTGTCCAAGTGTCACATACCTAGCACCTGACAAATGGAAGAAGCAAGACTTGATGCTGAGTTTGTTCTCTTAAACCGTCATGAGATGCTACAGCTGCATTCTCTACCCTGTGGGGACCCAGCCACCCAGCCCTGTCCTGTCCTTCCCTTGCACTCCTGATGGATTATTTCCATTGTTTGCAGACATTTCTTTTCTTTGGGAAACTCACGCTCTCCATCTACTTGGTCTTTTTGCTTGTTTTCCTCCTTTACTTTTTCACTCCCACCATACGGTGGCAGGGAGGAATGCCTAAAGCAGTTACAGTTCAGATTAATTGCACTTGAGCCACACAAGCGATTGGGAAACCCCAGAGACTGTAAAATTCTGCAGACCTGGTTCATATCCCAGCACGGCAGTGGTACTTATTAGTGACTCAGAACAAGTACCCTTAATTTCTCTGAGCCTTGGTTTCACCATCTGTAGAATGGGGATAAAATATGCAGAGTTGTTCTGAGAAAATTGGCAACAGTAGAGTTATCTATCATCAGTTATGGTTTTGGGGTTGGCAATGTCAAGATATAGAAGGAAGAGGAGGCCCTGTCATCTCTCTCCCCCTCCATGTGAACTCTTGATTTTCTTTGTAATTCTTGTTTCAAACCCACCACTGCCTGCTTTCTCCCTCTCCCTCTTCGTCTCATGCCAAACTCAACCCTGTGTAACTGCTCCAAGGAGCAGAAAGTAAGAGAGTGTTCAGAAATGAATCTAAGCTGACTACTCACACATTAGCCAGCTTTTGAAAATGCTAGAGCCAATCACAAAAATGCAAGCTCCGTTTATAATTCCTTCTAAATCCTAAAGAATGGGAAAACCTTGTCACATATGTACTGAGGAAATTCCTCTTCTCTGATCATACAAAATATGCCTCAAAGTTTACATCTTTGCATGTGCTGTGCAGATGGGTCTTTTTAAAACCTTACTCAAATATTGCTATCAAACTCCCTATGTGAATAGAAGACTTAAGAAGATAGCCCGACCTGAGCCTCCTATTTAAGAAGTTTCCTAGAGGTTAACCATTCTCACAAAAAGAAAAGACTCTGTGAGCAATGGGGAAAGCAGAGTCTTAACAGTCATCCCCCTGCAAACATGCTTTCTCATCCGCCTGCACCCCAAGTGGAGAGTCTGAAGAGGGAGAGGCCTGGGGGGGGCGAGCGTGGATGGAGCACCATGGGAGGCCCTCGAATGACACCGAATTGGCAGAGTTAGGCCCAGGGCAGCTGGACGGGGGAAAAACCCCATCAAAAGCCTTTATGTTGCCCATATATGCAAGGCCTGCGGGCAGCCTGCTCGCACCGTCCCCACAGCAACAAGGCTGAGAGTGCATGTTGACCACAGCTGGGCAACCACCTTAATGGATCAAATCAGGAAGAGGGTAGCCACGTGTCCTGCTTGCCTGGGGCAGTCCTAGTGTAATTATTAATTGCTGCTACTTTTATGATCAAAAGTGTCCTTATTAACCAGTAAATTGGGTGGTCACTTGACAATACAGCCACCCTTCGGGCTCCCTAAATCACAGCCCTCACCCCCTTTCTTGCTCTGGCCTCTCTCACGCCCACTCACTCGTTACCACTTTATCTGATACCTACTTGATGCAGGCACATGTTTTGACTTTCCTTTCCACATCTAGTGACACCTGGACCTGAAGTCGGAGGAACATGCCACAGCACAGCCTTCTAGCCCACTGAATGGGGTACACTGGAGCCCCCATTGTGGACGTTCCCTCCTTTCTTAGCAGTCCTTGGCAACCCCTTCAGAACTCTTGTTTGCTTTTTGAGCGTGCATTTTCCCTTTTATTTTTGGTTTGTGGACTATTAAAACCTACCGGTTTGTTGGCGAGATGTATTTTATGCCGAGCCCATGGCATATGGCACCGTCCTCTTTTTGAGAAATAATTCAGGCATCTGCCTTGAGAAGCACAAATTCTGCACATTCGCCATGGAATGATCATCAGGGATGTTTTGTACAGCCACACAGGTTGTACACTGCATAACTGCAGGGGGTGCCATTCCTATAGGCCTACAATATGAAGGGCATCCCCTACAGTTGTATAGTACAATGGCCCGAATACTGATGATGATAAAAATAATAGAGTTTACTAAGGTATAAACTAGGCACATGTTGAGTATTTTTACATAAAGCACCTCATTTTAACCCTTTCCATAACTCTCTGATGTAGTAATTATATTTTTATGACCATTTACTATGAAGAAACTTGAGGCTTAGGTAGGTTATTTGTTGAAGGTCACAGCACCCTGAAATTACTTGATTCTAGCAGTTAGCACCCTGAATTGTCATTGCCTGTTTCTTCATCTGTGTTATCAGCTATTTGAGGTCAGGAAGCTTGTTCACCAGAATTTCCCTCAGCATTTCATATAGTACCTACAGCATGGAAGACACCTGTTGAATGAATGCATCTATGAATAAATGGAGGGACAAAAGGATGGATGGGTGGAAGGAAAGAAGGGAGGGACGGAGGGAGGGAAGAAGAAGAAAGGCATAGAACAATGCGTGCTAATTGATGGCCTTTCTTCTTTAACTCTTTAGAATAAGGACATTCTAAAATGACTTTTAGAACAGCCAAGCAAACGCTGTTTTTCCTGTAAGAACAGCTGTTTTATTTTCTTGTCACAATGCCATGGACAAGCTGTGCTCAGATATGTCTGGCCTTTGCAGAACTGCCCACCCCGGTGCTATTTGGCCCAGTTCAGGGACTTAGGCCACTCTAAGACATATTTGGAGTCTGAGGACTTTTACTGAGATCAGCTGTAGAATGATTCCCAAGTTCATCTCCTTAACAGAGAAAAGTTAGAAATGAGCCACAGGTTCTTGGTCAGTCAATTAAGAAGATTTTCATGATGTTTACAATAGGGAGTGATCACGTTTTGATGTGTGTACAAGGCTGCATATTAGCTCTTTATCACTCATTTCCTCATTAATTTATTCAACAAATATTTATTGATCACTTTCAAAGTGCCAGGCACTAGGCATTTGGAATGCCCTAAAAACCCCACACCTGCTGGGCATGGTGGCTCATGCCTGTATTCCCAGCATTTTGGGAGGCTGAGGCGGTGGAATCACTTGAGGCCAGGAGTTAGAGACTAGACTAGGCAACATAATGAGACCTCCATCTCTACAAAAAATAAAAAAATTAGCTGGGCGTGGTGGCGTGTGCCTATAGTCTAAGCTATTTGGGAAGCTGAGGCAGGAGGATTGTTTGAGCCCAGGAGTTTAAGGTTACAGCGAGCTGTGATCATGCCAGTGCACTCCAGCCTGGGTGACAGAGTGAGACCCAGTCTCAAAAATGAATTAATAAATAAATATCCCAAACCTCACATTATCTGCTCTAAAAACCCCAAAATGCTATGGTCATCCCTCTCTCCTACTTCCCCAACCTTGGCATTTCTCACCTCGAGCACCCATGCATGCTGGGCCCCTCCTGAGAATGTCCCCTTCCCCTCCTCACCTAGCTAATTCATACCCTCCTTCTCTCCCCTTCTCATCTGCTGCCACTTGAGCCCGCCCACCCCAGCATTGTGGGAATTTCCGCCTTGTTCTTCCTCTTCTCTCCCCGATGGCTTCTGACTCAATTACACACTCTGTTATGAAACCCCCACCTGCTTACACAACTGCACAAAGCAGCCCTAGGTGTTAAACCCCAGTGTCACCAGTTAGCCAGCTGACCTAACTAACACTCGGGACCGCAAGCTGGGAGTAGCTGCCTCCCTGGGTGTCGTATGTGGCAGAGAAGGTGAGTAGAAAGCCATCAGGGCTGTGCCCCAGTGCCTAGCACAGAACCTGGTCCATTGGAAATATTGGTTGAATAAATGAATGACTTTAAAGTTACAGAGTGTCTTCACAGTATTATTTCTGCCTCCTTTTTCCATTGCAAATATATTAATACTATTTCGGGGCAAAAATGTCTGAATTCTACATACCCGACTTTAAAATGAGCTTTGAAGTAAGAACTGCTTTTTTGGGGAGGTTGTTTTTATTTGAAGCAATGGTAGATTAATTGATTTGCCATTGCTATTTCTTGTCACATGAGAATGTAACAGAGCACAGGAAATCCTGTGCTGTCGAGTTCCCCATTTGGTTCTGTGACTTGCCCGTCCATCCACTATCCCACAGTGGTAATTTGGCATGAGCAATGACAAATGCTTTCATCCATGGAGAAAATCAGCAACCTTAAAAGGCAGAGCCAGTGGACATCAAGGGATTTTCTTACCCCAATGGTTAGGGAATTGCATATTTTTGGAAGTGTAAAAAACAACCTGATTACAATCTTTAAGAAAAGACAGTTTCTACCCATTGCATTAAATGACCCTTTTTAGATCATCACCAGTGGGCAACCTACCTGGCTGAATAAAGTAGTACCTTAAGAGTTTATTTTAGGTCTTCCTCACCCTCAAACTTGGAAAGTTTTTTCCCCCTGTTAATTTCAGAACATTTAAAGGCACATGTAGCTTGCAGGAAAACGGGCAAGCTACCCAATTTAGCCCAGCAAGGTGATTATTTTCTTTCTGAATTATAGTGTGTGATGAAATTCAAGGAGGCTGGTGGTGTTACTTAGGCACTTGCTATAGGTTTGTTCCTAAAAGCAGTAATGAAATTTGAGAAAACTGGGCTGGGTGCAGTGGTAATCCTAGCACTCTGGGAGGCCAAGGTGGGAGGATTGCTTGAGGTCAGGAGTTTGAGGTTGCTGTGAGCTATGATGACGCCACTGCACTCTAGCCCAGGCGACAGAGCAAGACTCTGTCTCAAAAAAAATAGTAAAGATAATAATAAAAATGGAAAAAAACAGAAAAATTAGCTGGGCGTGGTGGTATGCCTATAGTCCCAGCTACTCAGGAGGCTGAAGCAGGAGGAGTACTTGAGCCCAGGAGTTTGAGGTTGCAGTGAGCTAGGCTGACGCCACTGCACTCTAGCCAGGGCAATAGAGTGAGACTCTGTCTCAAAAAAAAAAGAGGAAACCTTTAGAAATTAAAATGAGGCTAGTTGAACTTTTTGTTTTTCAGAACATAAATCATAGGGGGTTAAAGGAAGTGGTATTACCAAAAGCAGATAAAACCCAATAGCATGGGCTGGATTCATTTTCCGATTACCCAGCCCCCATGCCCTAGTTAGGATTTAAGATTCCAGGAGAAAACCCTTGCCATGTGATTTTCCAAACTGCTGTTGACTAATTCCAAAGCACTGGGCAAGTCACTTATTTACTTAGTTTAATTTTTAATTTTTCTCAAAGTTATATTCAAGGTAAATTTTCCCAGCTCCCTTTTCCACCATTGGCAAAATTGTTTTTATGGTAGTTAACCATTCATCAAGACCGAGGGAGAAAGGCTCAACAAGCATGAAGTATTTAGGAATCATTGCATTTCTGCTCTGAACTGTTACTTATTGACATAGATTAAAGCCTCGTGGATTAGTGAAAACAGGAGAGGATGCTGGAAGGTTTAGTCCAGGTTTAGCTTCTCGATAATTATGATCTTCTCTGAATCACCTAAGTCCTGATTTTCTAAGGAATTACTTTTTGTATGGGTGGTTAAGTATTTCTTCGGCATGTGTCTATGCAGGTGTTCAGATCTGTATACATGAATGTTCATAGCAGCTATTTAGCAAATAGCCAAAAGGGGAACAACCCAAATATCCATCACCTGATGAGTGGATAAACAAAATGTGGTGTATCTATACAATGGAATGTTGTTCAGCCTTAAAAAGGAATGAAGTACTGATACACGCTACAATATGGAAGGATCTTGAAAACATTAAGTGAGTGAAGAAGCCAGGTGGTAAAAGCCACATGTCGGATGATTCTATATGTATGAAATACCCAGAACAGGCAAATCCATAGAGAAGGAAAGCAGATTGGTGGTTGCTAGATGCTGGGGGAAGGAGGAGTGACTTCTTAATGGGTACAGGCTTTCCTTGTGGAGTGATGAAAATGTTCTGGAACCAGATGGGAGTAATGTTTGTACAACATTGCAAATGTACTAAATGCCACTGAATTGTGCACTTTAAAATGGTTAAAATAGTGAATTCTATATTTTTTATCACCAAAAAAATAAAAAAAGACATAGGGTAACAAAAGAAAAGGCTGCCCAAGCGATGGGAGGTGGCAGGGGAGTCTATGGCTCTCCCTAAAGAGACTAAAATTATAAATTTTAAAAGACAGCATGCTAACAACACAACAAAAATCACAGTTGTTAGATAAGCCCCGGGGCCTCAGGGTACAAAATCCCTAGTGTGAAGGAAAGGGAAGCAGTCCTTGGCGCAGGTTCTGGTGGGCTCACTGGGGCCTCCCAATGTGGTCTAGAGTCTTGAAATGTTGGATGACACAGATGCTTTAGATAGAACAGGCTTTGAATGAACTTTAGCAACACAGACCACTAAGGTGAAACTTTTAATGTGCGTTTTGCTGTTGGTTAAAGCAAAAAAAGATAAGGAATTTGTGGACAGCTTGGAGATGGTCCTAGAACAAAACATACCACTTGTTCTCTGTTATTGTCACTTGGCAATAAATATATCTGTTCCATCTACTTCACTAAGAGATGTGTGACCTAGGCTTTCAAAGTCCTAGTTTCTTCATCTGAAAAGTGGAGATTATAGTACTTTCTAAATCTCACTACCTAGCGGTCTTTATTGTCTATCTCTGCTAAATATAAGCTCCTCTCTGAGAAGAGGGAATGTGGTGTTCGTGTCCACTCTTATTCACCCAGGACCCATCACAGGGCCTGGCACTGAATGGGAACTTGTTGAATATTTACTGAATGTTCCAGGATGAAAGCGGTTCACCCTGGAGAAGAAAGGGCCCGAGGGGGCTGCAGGGAAGCTCTGTTTAAGCACCTGAAGGGGATTGCTTGTGGGAGATGAAACTTGTTTTTTACGCTCCCCTGGAATGGAAAAGGAGGACAAGGGGCTGGAATCTCTGAAGATACTTTTTAGTTGGTATAAGGTGAGATGGGCTACCTGAGCAGGTAGCGATGGTCCCTGACACTGGTGGTCTTTAGACATCAGTTTGGTAACCGTTTGGCCATAAGTTTTAAACTGAGTCAGTGTGTGAATAGGTGTTTGAAGGAAACAGGCTTTAAGGTCCTATACAAACCTGAGATTCACTCATTCACACTTTATCATTCCTTCGTTCCAACAGCGAGGTGTTGAAAGCCACAACAGTGTTGTTAGGTAACTGGGGTGAAATAAGGAGTTCTTGACAATCCCTGCCCTCAGAGATCTCGCAGTCTTACAGCGAATACAGACAGGAAAACACACGATCGCAGGCACAGGACATAATAAGTCATCTGTTACTCTTCTTTTTTTTTGTTTGTCTGTAACAGTGCACCAAGACCTGCGGCGGAGGCTCCAGGTACCGCAAGGTGGTGTGTGTGGATGAGGACAAAAGCGGGGTGCACAGCATGCACTGTGACGTGGGCAAGCGGCCTGCGGACCTCGAGAGCTGTAGTTTGCAACCCTGCGAGTATGTCTGGATCACAGGAGAATGGTCAGAGGTACCATCTTGGGGAATCTGTAACTGCCTTCAGCTCAGCCACGGCCTAAGAGCCGCAGAGTGACAAGGGCAGGAATGTGGGAGACAGGCACTGTTCTGTCACTGCAAACTGTTCTCAGATGAGTCCCTCAGCCTTCCTGGGCCAGAGTCCCTCGTGTGTAAAGTGGGGGGAGACGTATGAGATGGTTTCTAAGCTCCCTTCAGCTCGACAATCTGTGATTCACTTGGATGTCCTGTTGATATAAGGAAGGAAATATTAATATTACAGGGGCTGCAAATTCATAGGATACCTTTAGGTGCCTGAAGAAGGTTAAGTATAAGAAAATAGTGTAGTGCCAGGGAGACAATAGGGAGAGGTGGGGACTGTGACAAACTAGCACATGCTGTGTAAAGAGAGCAGGCTCTCTTCTACTCCAGCTGAGGCCATGCAGAAACGTGGGTCCAATGTTACCAAACCTTATTTTTCAAGAGAGGATAAAAGTCTGGACTTTCATGTGCTATCTCCTAACTTGAAAATGTGGGCTCAAATTTTTTGTTTAAAACATTGTACAGAGCAAACTGCTTTGATGAGCCAGATGGGGGTTGCCCATTTAACAACCTCTGTTCCACAGGAACAAAATAGTTTTCTGTAATATCCAAAGAACCTCAAGTGTCTATTTTTTCTTATAACCTTCTGTACACAATAGCTACATAGACACAGGCACTTTTTATTGTCAATAAGCAAATAGTAATTACCATAGCATGAGTTTTTTATTTTAAGACACAGAGTCTCACTCTCTCACCCAGGCTGGAGTGCAGTGGCATGATCATAACTCACTGCAGCCTCAAACTCCTGGGCTCAAGCAATCCTCCTGCCTCAGCCTCCCGAGTAGCTGGGACTACAGGCGTGCACCACCATGCCAGGCTAATTTTTCTTATTTTTTAATTCTTTTGTAGAGATGGGGGTCTCGCTATGTTGCCCAGGCTGGTCCTAAACTCCTGGCCTCCAGCTATCCTCCCACCTCAGCCTCCCAAAGTGGTGGGATTATAGGCGTGAGCCACCACACCCAGCCAATAGCATGATTATATTATTTTCAAAATGCGTAATATTTTCAAGTACTTAAAGACCTATAACATCAACAACAAGTTGTCATTTGGTCACAAGAACTTAGAAATTTGAAAAGGAAGCATCTGGCTCACAGCAAAGGTGCTAAAAATTTTTAGGTAATGTGCTTATTACCACTAGGGTCTCTTCAAAGTTTGACAGGACAGCAATTTCACATTTTAATGGGATGAATATTTGCATTTAGATGATGTGTGTGTTGGGTGTTGAATTGTTTCTGAACTAAAGCTGGTCCTAAAGTCTTTTCTAACTATGTCTCCCCATCCTTCACTCTGCTGCAGTGATTTTTATCCTCTGCAGGGACATTTGGCAGTGTCTGGAGACACTTGGTCATCACAACTAGAAGAGGGGGCTGCCACTGGCATGTAGTGGGTGGCGGCCAGGGATGATGCTAAACATCCTACAGTGCACGGGGCAGTCCCACAACACAGAATTATCCAGCCCAAATGTCAGTGGTGCTGAGGCTGAGAAACCTTGCTCTCCTCCAACCCTGCATGTTCTTGGGATTCCCTGAATAATACCTCTACACCCTTAGACAGTAGAGTGGAGGTATGCTCCAGATGATTAAGAAATAGATTTACTCTTGGCCAGCCAGGAGCATGTGGAATCCAGATGAGTGTCCACAATAGTTCACAATGTTGGGTTTGAGGCATAGGTTCCAACCCATCTAGATCGCAAGGCGGGGGTGGGGAGGTGGGGAAGGGAGCCTGGGGATGGCTCCTCTCTTGTCAATTCATCCCTCCCGGTCCTCACTGGGCATGGTCCCTAACTTCTGGTTCCCAGGGCTATCACCCGAGGACACCCCCAGCTCCCACTTGGGGACTAGTCTTCCTGTCTACCCTCTCTCCTTTGCTCCTAAGGTCTCTGTCCCTTTGACAGCCCTCTGCCTTCTGGGAGCCTCCTTTTCTTGGCTTCTGACTCAGATCTCTTCTGGAGTTTCTGCACCTTTCACCTGGCCAAGATTGACATCCTCATTTTAGCTGATCTCTTTGCAGTGCTTTTATTACACTAAAGGAGTTTTGGTCTCTTTCTAAGACTTGAGTCATGTTACTCCTATAGCTTTAATATAACCTTAACCCCCAAAAGATGAGATAGGAAGAAGATTAAAAAAAACCAAAACCCTCCACATTTCTGCAAATTCTCAGGTGTATCATGGATTGAAAAATCTGCAAATTTATAGGCAAAAACTAGAGGGTTGGAGATAGGACTTAGCACAGACACAGGGACCACAGGGAAGAGAGCCTCGAAGGGGAGACCTGCCCAAAGGAACTGGCACCAGAATTCCCTCTAGAAAGGCAAGACATGCCTTCTTTCTGGGACTTCTGTTACCTGGAGGGTTCTTTGTGTTCTCTGAGCTCTACTCCACCTGAATTTGAGGAGGCCTTGGCCAGACCAGCAAGAGGGAGCTCCATCACCCCTGACTGACACATGCATTTTCCTAGTGGGGCCTGAAGTATTATATATCCATAATGCAAGGAGCCCCCATTCTTATGGGTTTATTTTGCTTTGCTGTTATTTTCAAATTAGAAAAGCTAATACATGCTTATGAGGAACCAAGCACATACACCTTGGTTGTAGAGTCTATAGTAAGAGCTTCCTTCCCCAGCAAGGAGACTCTTATACTTCAAAACTCTGCTCTGAAATGTTCTGAAGAAACCAGAGACGGTCAACATTTTCACAGTGCTGATTAGCGGAGAGCATCTGTTCTTTCCAGCTTCTTTTCAGAGATGTAGAGGCCTCTGCATAAAGCCTGACCGTATTTGGAGCTCAGTTTCTTCAGCAAATGCTTATCTCCCACTAGGTCCCCCACATAAATGGCCAGTGGGCTGCCTTTGCTCCTGGGTTGTAGAGGTTAAGAGTGTCCTTACTTGACTTCTCAAACATGTAGCCTTGTTTAAGTTAGTATGGAATGACGTCAGCGCAAGCAAGAGCTGGGTTCGACACTCCAAGGTACCCACACGTTGGACAGACAGTGTTTGTTTGCCATCCAACCATGCGGGGAACACTCTGGGCTAGCCTTACACTCCCCTGGCCTGGCATCAACTGGGCCTTTGGGCATTTAAACAGCAACAGCCAAAAAAGGAAGAAATGTACACAGAGCATTTCCCGGTCTTCAGCCAACTGGAAGGGAAGGCCCAAGGATGCTCTAAATGCCTCTGGCTGGACTTGTTCTCTCCTGTCTCTGGGATTTCTTCAAGAAGAGCCTTTTCCCTGGAAAAGTTACAGGAAAAAGGGATAGAGGAAAACCATGTGTCTTAAAGTAACAGGGGACATTAGAGCAGAGCAGGCAGTGTGGCTTTTTTTTTTTAAATTTTTAAAAATTTCTTAAAGACAAGGTGTCGCTCGGTCACCTAGACTGGAGTGCAGTGGCATGATAATAGCTTACGGCAGCCCTGGACTCTTGGGCTCAAGTGATCCTCCTGCCTCAGCCTCCCAAGTAGCTGGGACTACAAGTACATGCCACCATGCCCTGCTAATTTTTCTTATTTTATTTTTTTGTAAAAATTGGGTCTCACTATGTTGCCCTGGCTGGTCTTGAACTTCTGGCCTCAAGTGATCCTCCCACCTTAGCCTCCCAAAGTACTAGGATTATAGGTGTGATCCACTGTGTCCAGCTGACACTGTGGCTTTTAACTGTCCTTGATAATTGATGAAACCTGTCATCCCTCACCCCAGAAAAAGCATAGCACCCCACATGCAGCATACTGTTTCCAGGGGTTCATCCAGCCCTCCCCTAAGAGCCTTAGGTCTGGAGAATACTGATTCTCTACCCTAATTTTATGTAGCACCTTTAACAAAGGATTTGATGATGTTATTCGATGATGTTGCATAAAAATATCATCAAAACTTAATCAATTGTAACTCAGTTTTATTTTTTAAACAGTATATGATAGAAAACACTTAGCAAGGAAGGTTGAACATATTATAAAACTTTATAAATAACCAATTAGATGTCCCATCACAGAAGGGAGTTGGGACGCTAGAAAGATATTTATTCCTTCTCCATTTCTGTATTGGTTAAGTATTTTTAAATGCTATATAATTATGATAAAATAGTTAAAATGACCATATGACTTCTATAGCAAGAGTGATAGGAAAGCAGAAGGGTAACACGCCTTTCAAGATCAATAACCAGGGAAAGAGAAAAGAGAAAGAAATTAAGTGGAGTGCAGATGGGAAAGCAAACAGCAGCAAGTAGGGAAGGAAAACAGTCCCAGAGTCCCCTTTTGGCTGAGTACTTGGATTTCACATTCAAAATGCCAACTCACAGGGTGGCTGCTGGCTCCTTTTCCCCTCCCAATTTGGTGTTACTTGTAGATTTGGAAAATGGCGATCTGCCAGCCAGTGAAGACACAAATGGAATGAATGACGGCTGAGCGCCTCCCCTGTTTCTCTTCGGGAAACCTACAGAAGGGCTGGAGGCGCCCACACTGCAGTGGAAACACCAGCTCTGGGAGGTGCCGTGTAGGGTTGCCTGTCTCCTGTGTGCTGGGGGCTGCCGCTTGAAGTGAATAAATAAGCTAATGGAGTGAGAGCTTTCTGCAGCATTGTCACGGGGTCAGAGCTCGGTGTGGAGGTCAGGGCCCTATTGTGGGCTGCCCCAGGAGCTGCTCCAACCTCTCCCCTCAACCCCTGTCCTCACAGTGCTCAGTGACCTGTGGAAAGGGCTACAAACAAAGGCTGGTCTCGTGCAGTGAGATTTACACCGGGAAGGAGAATTATGAGTACAGCTACCAAACCACCATCAACTGCCCGGGCACGCAGCCCCCCAGCGTCCACCCCTGCTACCTGAGGGGGTGCCCCGTCTCAGCCACCTGGAGAGTCGGCAACTGGGGGAGCGTAAGTAGATGACTGAGTTCTCAGATGTGAAAGTTGTTGGATCTCAAACCGTGTCTTAAACACATCCTGCCTGACCCGCTGTCCTGAGTAACTCTCCTTGCAGGAGAGACCCTGGTGAGAAACAGGGGTTAGCGATATGACGTGGGCGGACAGGAATAGAGGGGACCTCTTCATGTCTGGCAGTATGGATTGGTGCTTAGAGCATGGGCTCTGAAGCCAGATGGCCTGGATCTAAATCCTGGTTCTGCCACTTTCCAGGTGAATGGCCTTGGGCAAGTTGCATAACTTTCATGTCTCAGTTTACTCATCTGTAAAATGGGCGGTTGTGAAGATGAAATGAGTTTATATAGATGGAGCATCCTTAATGCAAAAAACTGAAATCTAAAGTACTCCAAAATTCAAAACTTTTTGAGCGCTGACACGACGCTCAAATGAAATGCTCCTTGGAACATTTCAGAGTTGGGATTTTCAGATTAGGGTTGCTTAACCAGGAATAATGCAAATATCCCAAAACTTGAAAAAATCTGAAATGTGAAACACTTCCGGTCCGAAGCATTTCAGATAAGGGATACTCAATCTGTATGTGAAAAGCACTGACATTATAATGGTAAATTTTATGTTATACATATTTTACCAAAATTTTTTTAAAGCACTTAGAATCTGGCACTTCATAGGAGTTACAGAAGGACTAGTTTTTGCTTATGTTGTTAAGAAGTCTACATATTCTAGTCCTTCTATATGAGTAATACTTCATTGCATTACAGGTACAACAAGGCAGAATATTTTAAATTGGGACTGCCCTAGAAAATTGTCACAGTTCCCTCCTTGGCTGTGGACTACAAGGCTCTCAGTCTTGAAAAGTGATCAGGCAAAAGTGTACGACAAATTGAAAGTGGTTAGGGTTTCAATCCTGGCTCCACCATGACCTTGAACAAATTTCTTAACATTTGAGGAATGTCCAGTCTCCCACCAGTAAAGTAGGATAATGGTAGTACTATCGCATAGGGTTATTGTGAGGCTTAAATGAAAAAAATTTGTGTGTGTGTGTTTATATATATGAAATTACATAGAATTCTATACACATGTATAAAGGTTTTTTACACACTAGATAGATAAATATGAATATATAAAGCTTAGCATAGAGACTGGTCCATAGTAAGTGCTCAATAAATGTCAGCTATTTGTTTTCAGCAACACAGGATCTGAAATGACAGCATGTACATGACATCAGGGCTCTGAGCTGTACACCACCAGAAGCTTCCCATGTTGGCACTGCTGACTCTGCTTTGCCTTACAGTGCTCAGTGTCTTGTGGTGTTGGAGTGATGCAGAGATCTGTGCAATGTTTAACCAATGAGGACCAACCCAGCCACTTATGCCCCACTGATTTGAAGCCAGAAGAACGAAAAACCTGCCATACTATTTACAACTGTAAGTTGGCCAACAGAAGCTTTCTTTCTTTAGCATGAAGAACATGGTTTCTTTGTTGATTTGTTAGCTCTTCCTTTTTAGAAATAAAGAATATTTTTAAACCAATCATCCCCTTTGCTAAAAAATTTTAGTGTGAACAATGCAATTATTCTGTCGGCAGACGTTACACATCTTAGAGCGTCGTGCCCCATTTTTGCGATTTGTGTTTTCTAGGTGAGTTACCCCAGAACTGCAAGGAGGTAAAAAGACTCAAAAGTACCAGTGAAGATGGTGAATATTTCCTGGTCATTAGAGGAAAGCTCCTAAAGGTGAGTGTTGGATGTTGGCCACTATTTCGAGGGTGTTTTTAGAGTGAGTGATCATTGCTCTCATCGTCTCGTTTCTGAGCCATCTTCACATGTTATTTCTGGTCTTTCAGATATTCTGTGCAGGGATGCACTCTGACCGCCCCAAAGAGTACGTGACACTGGTTCATGGAGACTCTGAGAATTTCTCCGAGGTTTACGGGCACAGGTAGGAGAGCCAGGCTCAGAAGAGCCCAGGCGCCTGGATATCCCTGGAAATACTCTCCCATTCTTAGGAGAACATTCTCTCTGTAAATTAGGTTGCACAACCCAACAGAATGTCCCTACAACGGGAGCCGCCGCGATGACTGCCAGTGTCGGAAGGATTACACAGCAGCTGGGTTTTCCAGCTTCCAGAAAATCAGAATAGACCTGACCAGCATGCAGATAATAAGTAAGTTCAGTGAGGCGTCATGCGGGAACGTGTTCATGCTTCTTTCCATTCAGTCAGCACGCACGTCCTGCACACCAGCTTGTGGGAAGGTGCTGAGGACACAAAGGGGAATGAGACCAGGAGCTTACAGTGCAGTAATGACAGTCCTACAGGCAGAGTTTTGTCCCTTTTGTTCACTGCTGTATTCCCAGTGCCTGTAGAGTGCCTAGCACAGGGCAGGTGCTCCATCAGATTTGTGATCAATGAATGAATGAATGAAGTATTAATAGATGAAAGCACATTAAAGCAAGCACCATTGCAGTGTGAGCAGTCAGGGAAGTACCCCGGAAAATATGACATCAAAATGGAGACCGTAAGGTCAAGGAAGGGTTAGCCAGGCACCGGGATCAATGGGGAAAGCAGAGATGGTAGCAGATAAAGCCCCTGAGCTAAGAGATTCACGCAGCAACGTTTACCCCACACGCGGCTCTCACCAGCACAGTGTACATGCTTACACGGGCGTAAAACTAATTTTATCCCATTGTTGATTTGCAGAAGAAAAATGGAACACAGAATTACCTTTTCTAACCTAGCCTGCATATGGGCTGATTTTGTACTCTGGCCAACACTGCATCTGTGTTAGGGACATTAATCATAGGAGTAGTTAAGGACAGCTAAAATATCAGACCATGTTCCCTTGAATAGAGGAAAAAGAGAAATAATGAATAATTAATTTTTCCTCATTAACATTATACCCATGATATTGCTTTGCTTTCCTCTTGAACTTGCTTTGTACCAAGATATTGTTAATTCCCTTCAGCTAGACTGATTAGGGCTAAAGGCAAAGGGTCTGCAGTTTCTCCACTTAGAAAAACACCCCTGGCTGGGCGCGATGGCTCCCACCTGTAATCCTAGCACTCTGGAAGGCCAAGGCGGGCAGATCACTTGAGCTCAGGAATTCGAGACCAGCCTGAGCAAGAGCAAGACCCCATCTCTACTAAAAATAGAACAATTAGCCGGGCATGGTGGTGCACACCTGCAGTCCCAGATACTTGGGAGGCTGAGGCAGGAGGATCGCTTGAGCCCAGGAGTTGGAGGCTGCAGTGAGCTGTGATGATGCCACTGCACTCTACCCAGGGCAAAAAAAAAAAAAGAAACCTCCCCCAGCTGAGACCCAGAGGTTCTGCATGCTGAAGCAGACAAGGGCCCCTTTGCTTGCAGAATGGAGCACTGAGATTTCCCTCTTACCAAAGAGTGGTTACCTGCAGAAAGATTAAGGCCTTCAGCCATTCCCAAAAGACAAGGCAGCAAGATGAAAACCTGCTCTGGCCTCCAGTCCCACCAGCAGACAACTTTTGCAGGATTCTCAATTTAACTCTTCCTTATCCATTTGCAGAGCTGATCTCAGCATCTACAATAGGAGTTAAAAACATGAGCTCTGGGTCAGGGTTGTTTTTATTGGCTTTTAAAAAAAAAAAATCACAAGCTAGCCCCAAACTTGAGAAACTGCCATTAATAATTTCAAGATGTGGGTTCTAATTGCTCCACATTTTGGCAATAATAATGCCTAGGCCACGGGAGGACAAATGAAACCTCAGAGAATAACTCCTAAGTCACTGGAAATGCCTTCCTGGCTCGTGTCCTTTTGGCCTCAGGCCTGCCATGCGGTGTGACAGGAGGTTCTCAACCAGCCAACCACACTACATTTAAGAGAGCTGATCCACATATTTATTTACATAGGAATCGATTCCAAAGTCATTTGAAACCCCCTTTTTGGCTTCCATACTGTGAGGAGACAGACAGTCGGTGCTGATAAAACCTGGGAAACGAAGCTCTCGGAACCACAAATATAATGAGGAAAAAGCAAGTGCACATCTGGATCCATTTGCTCACTAATATTTCAAATTGTTTCTCTCTCTCCCGTTCCCTCTTTATTCTTCTTCTTCCCTTCTGTCTCCTTGTTAATATTCTGTCCCTTCCCTGCCTAATTCTCCCACTCCTACCGTCCTCTTCCTTTAACCCTTTCTCCACCCCTCAGCCACTGACTTGCAGTTTGCAAGGACAAGTGAAGGACATCCTGTCCCTTTTGCCACGGCCGGAGACTGCTATAGTGCTGCCAAGTGCCCACAGGTATGTCCTCGGAGCCTTCCCCCTCACCAGGGACTGAGCTCCCGCCTTACCTCAAGAGCCTCAATTGCATCCGTTCCGGGGAATGTAATTAGAACAGCTGCTCTGGAGGGCAATTCGGCCACATGTATCAGGAGCCTCACAAATGCTCGCAGAGTCTAACCCAGTAATTCCACTCCTAAAAGTGGTACCTAAGGAAATGATCACAGCTACATGCCTAACTTCTGCATTCAGCAAAACACATCAGCTGAGAAACAAGTTAGATGTCAGATGGCAAGGGCTTGGTTAAACAAATTATGATGGTTAATAAAATGAATATTGTATAGTCAGTGGAGTGCTGGTAAATGCTTAACGACTGACTCTCCAAGAAAAAGGAAAAACCCTGCTCTCTGGCACTGGATGATTTCCATGGTGTAAATATACTCCCCGTGATTGATTTCAAGCTGTCAACATTACGTCACTAAATGGAGAGTTGGGAAGGGATGCACACAATTGGCTCTCAAAAGCCAGCGCAAGTGAGCTTCAGCACACCATCAGCCATTAACAATTCTGAATATCGCATAATATAGAAAAATGCTTATGGGATTAGGTAGGAAAAATAAGATGCAAAACAGTAAATGCAATATGATCCCATCTATGTTTGTTGAAAAATGTATAAATAGAGAAGAAGTTTGGAAGGACTTAGTCAAAATATCGGTGAGATGTATTGGTAAGTTTATTTATTGTGTTTAACTTCCTAGGTTTTCTAAATTTTTCAAAATAAGCATGAAACATATTTTTTTAAAGAAACAAATATTGGACCTGTAGATCCCAAAATTTGCATGACTTATATGGTTTTTCTTTGACTTTTTAATTGTATCCAGAAATGCCTCTAGGGTAGCCTTAACAACAAATCAGCTGACATTTCTTGAGTGCTCACTTTGTGCCAGGCACCATCCTTGTTACTAGAGACTCACAAACGTTCATCCCTTGAGGAATTTATAGGGATGTTGGGGAGAACGACAGGTAAATGAATAACCATGATATAATAATATATTCTATAAGTCCTCCAGGACCAAGGCTCGGGGCTCTGTAGATGCCCTGACTCCCATCTGTTACCCCTACCTCAGATCTGTAAAGTCTGCAGTTGTTCAGACCAGAAGTGCAAGTTCATCATCTTCTACTGGATCTCTCTTCTGTACATCTGCTCAAGAGCAATCTTTCTGCCCATTCTGTGGTTCTACACGTTCTTGCCTCTTTAGAGGCATGGCAAGTTTGAACTTTCCTTTTGAAACATGCTGTAACAATCAGCCTGGGCTAATTTTGCAAAGCAGGGGTTGGTCTTTGCAAGAAGCTTCTGCACTTGGAAGGCAGGACAAACATAATGAATTTGGTGATTCTAGACAGGAGGATTTGGCCTTTGGTTTTCTCTTTGGTTGGAATGAGGTCTTCACAAAGCTGTTGTTAAACTCTGTGCTGGGAATTTCCCACTTTGCCTGTGAGCTTTCAAAAGTCTGGGGATTGGGGCTGGGTGATACATTCAGAGTCCCAAGCACTGTCTCCGTAGGATGGATTTA
This sequence comes from Daubentonia madagascariensis, assembly GCA_023783475.1. NCBI lineage: Eukaryota > Metazoa > Chordata > Mammalia > Primates > Daubentoniidae > Daubentonia > Daubentonia madagascariensis. Next base: position 38,709,598 of record JAKFHU010001953.1, on the reverse strand, counting down.
GCCCCAACCACAGAGACCATCCAAAGACAAACACATCTGCATTTTCTTTTAACGGAGTGTTTTTTCAGCACCAAGCTTTAGAAGAGCATTGCTAAACATTTTAGAGAAGCGAAGAGGAAGCTCCCAGGGGAGAAAGAAAATAAACAAAGGACATAATGGTAAAAAGAGCCTTTCCTCCATTACCCAGGAATTGAAAACTTTTGAAGTGCAGTGTTTTTAGAGCAGCTGATGGTTTCAAACACACCCCACTGGTATCGGTTGCATTTTAGTGGCTGATAGATTGGCCCTGTCCTGCCTTTTTCATATGTCTCAGAATTTTCTCAATTCTATATACACATCCTTTGGGAAGCTTAAGTAAATGAAAAGTAATTTGCATTCATTTATTTTAATAATTCAGAGACAAATGAACTGATTGATTTGCTAAGTTCTGACAATGAAGCAATTCCTAAATGGGAAAACCCAAAGCCCGTGAGAGGCTAATTTGTGTTTTTTCCCCAGCCCATTCTTCAAACCATATTGGGTACTTTTAGAATTCAATTCCTTAGACATTTATTGAGCACCAACTATACTGATAAAAATTGTGAGTTTTTCAAATCAGTTTTCCAGGAAAAGGTTTGTAGAAAGTATGTTCACACAGACTGACCCAGAGTGGATAGTTCATCCTTTGACCTTATGACTACACAGAAATCAAAGCAGAGGGATGCTGTGTTTGAGAATCTATTTTTTCCTCTTCATCCATTGCTGTTGCTTTGGGGATTATTCAATAAGGGTGGGTTCCCGAGAGTGCTCACCTCAAAATATAACCAGAATGTATTTTTTTTTATCCTGATCACAGTAGAGGTGGTGCTATTATTGGTGATGTTATTGATGGTATGAATGGCTAGCATTTATTGAGCATTTACCATGCTTTAGGCACTGTGCTCAGCATTGCCTAGTCAATGCAGCATTTAGTCCCCACAGTATTCCATGAGAATGCCTCCTTTTTAAAGATAAGGAGAGTGAGGAGTAGAAAGATTGGGTAACTTGCCCAAACCCACACGGCTGCTGCTCAGCAGAGGCTGCACTTGGTCCTAGATGTGTCTGAATCCAGATCCATGATAGTAGACGTGGCTTTCTGATTCTGTTTTCAGGCAAGACTTTCTGCAACATTTGTTCCTGTCCAGCAGAGTACAGGATTGCTCTTTGGTCTAAGCACATCTTTTGCAAACCTTTATGGACCTTCTAGTGAAGGCATCACTCTTAATTACCTTTCCTCTTTAAAATCAGCAACAGGAGATAGTAGTTACAACTCTTGTGCCCTTTAGACCCCGAATATAAGGACTTTAGGGGCAAAGATGTCCCAAAACAGAGCTAGAAAGAACATTAGGTCTTTGCTTCTCCGGCAGCACTCAACTTTTAGAGTGCTGAAAATGCAGACTCCTGAACTGCAGAAGGTAGATGAGGAGGACAATCTCCGGTTGCATTTGGGTTTGTCACCTACTCTGAGAAGACAGACCTGGTAGACGTATGTCCAGAGCATGCCCTGACACACAGATCAGCTGGGGGCATTGTTGGGAAAGAAGCCTGGGTCTTCTAAGAACTTCCATGCCAAAGCAGATCAAGCCTACCTTCTCCTGCAGTACAGGTGGGACAGGCAGTCTGAGTAGAAAGAAGGATGGAGGTAGATAGGAGAGGGATCCTTGGCAACAGTGTGCAGCACACAGAATCCAGTGTCTGAGGAGGCTGGGCAATGAGGACCTTTAGCCTCAGCACAGCCACAATCACAAACACCTGGACACTGAGGCCACTCAAAGTAAGAACCAGTAACATCTGTATAGTATTCTCATAAAAATAATGTCCCAGAGGGTAGGTGATATTTTTTAAAATGTTGTTTACATATCACCTACTCTCTGCCAGGCAATGAGTTACCTGCATTGTGCCTTGTATCTAATCGACTCCTGTTCACAGGTTAAGCCTTACTAATCCATTTTACAGGTGGGCTCAGGAAGGTTAAACCCTTGCCCAAGGTCACCCTGAAAATAAGTAGGGAAGTGAGATTCTAGTTCACCCTCTACACCAGGCTTCCTCATCCTGAGCACTGTTGACATTGTGGGCTGGGTAATTTTCTATTGTGGGGGCTGTCCTGTGCATTGTAGGCTATTCACCAGTGTCCTTGGTCTCTACCCACCAGATGCTAGTAACAGCACGACTCCTCCCCTCCAGCTGTGACAACCAAAATTGTCTCCAAACATTGCCAAATTTCCCCTGGTGTCAAATCCTCCCCTGTTGAGAACCACTGTCTTAGTCCAGAATAAATCCTTTGGTCACCTCTATGAGTCAGAATCATATTTTTCCCCATTTTACATATGTGGAACCTAAGGCTCCAAAAGGGTTTATAAACTCTTGTTAGTCAATATTTGTGATAGTGGCGTTAAGAGGAGACCTCTAAGCTACCCCTAGTCCTGGAAATCCTAATTGAGGAGTGGGTGTTACATTTATTGAGAATCTATCAAGTGGCTAGTCATATGTTAGAAACCATAGCTAATATAAATAAAGCAATACCAAGCCCCTGCCCTCAATAAGCTTACTATTATATTAGAGAGATTAAATGAACAAGTATGAAACAACTAGAAAATGCAAGACAGATACCAATATTTTTGCATATCTACTAAGTACCAGCCATATGCTACATGGCTACTTTCATTTAGTCCTCACTACAGTGCTCTGAGGGAGTTGCGTTTTATTACCTTCCGTTTTATAGATGGACAAACTGAGGTTCTAAAATCCTTTTTAAAAAAAAAAAAGTAGCCAGGATCTAATCACAGGTGAAAAAGCTTTATTCACATGCAGGTCTGACTGTGAGCTCCACCTCGCCACCCGCCTTGCTTTATAAAAGACTGTTTTCACAAAGTCCTGGCTCATCAGTTGCAGAGAGAAAGTGGTCACAAGAGCTGTTCATGTGGAACACTTTTAGCTCTGAAGCTGCTGGTTGTGGAATAGGAAGCCTCCACAAGAAACTATTTCAGATGCCTTTGCAAAGTCATTTTTGAAAGAGAGAGAGAAACAGAGATAGCTGGAGAAAGCAACGAGAGGGTCTCTCTTGGCTGCACTGGCTCCTTAGAAATAAATAGGAAAGCGCCGAGGCCATGTTTGGAAAGGCACCCTGGAGAGGTGTGGGAGTGTCCCCTGTCCCAGGTGGTCTTGAGCAGGCCAACCGTGCCCTCTGCTGGCCGTGCCGGGGAAAGCACCTCTTCTTTGAAGTCCAGTCCTGCTGTGCTTAGAACCCGGTGTGCTAATCGCCGCAGGGAGCTGGAAGCCCAGGAAGCTTTGGCAGCTAGATCTTGTTAGAAAAATTACACTGTGACATTTTTGTTCCTGAAGGAATCTGATAATTGTGAGCAACATCAGGATCGCTGTGTTCGGGAGGCCCAATGGAGGTGGTTGGGAGCAAGGACTCTGAGGTCAGGAAGATGTGGGTTGGACTCTCACCGGATCCTAGAGAAGTTAGTCACCTCCGCTAAGCCTCAGTTTCCCCATCTGTAAAGAAAACCCCCTTCATTGAGCTCTTGTGAGGGTGATCGAGATGATGCACGAACAATGCCTGGCCCTGAAAAAACAAAACAAAACAGCCGCAATAATTAGTAGCTATTGTAATTAATATCCTTTTCCTTTCCGAAGTACCTCTTATTGTTTGGGACATCACGTGGACTAAAAATCTTTCATTGGTTGTTTATTCCAGGGTCGTTTTAGCATCAACCTTTACGGAACCGGCCTGTCTTTAACTGAGTCTGCTAGATGGATATCACAAGGGAATTATGCTGTCTCCGACATTAAGAAGTCACCGGTAAGGTTACAGATGGGTTGCGGAATGACTTGTCTTCTTTCTTTTCTTTCTACCTGTGGTGGTGCCGCAGAAGGAAGCAGTGTGCTTTCCCACTTCCTCAATCTATTTTGCAAAGTGTCAAGGAGAAAATTTAGGAAATAAACTGAGGGTGAAGTGTTTTCGTGTGAGAGATGTTCACATGTGAACCAGCCGAATAATTAGAAAAACTGCCCAACCTGGAAACTAAAAGCAGGAAGTAGCCTCAAGCGGGTGTGTGGCTCACACATCTTGCAGTTAGACAACAGGCGACTTACTTTTGTTAGCCCAGGGGAAATGATCTTTTATTTTTCTTTAGAAAAAAATTAAATACAAATGGAGCCAGAAGAAAGGGATAATTTACCAAGTGATGGGTCTGGAGAATTAGAAATACATGTACAGGTTCTACAATAATCCATTTTCATACTCTAAAATCTGGGTGCTCAAGGTGTGGTCCATGCGGGACATCGGCATCACCTGGGAGCTTGTTGGAAATGCAGGTTCTGTGGCCCCAGAGCTACTGAGTTGGGATCGACAGCTGAACAAGGTCCCCAGGTGATTCGGGAGCACAGTACATCTTGAGAAGCACTGGTTTATACAGACAGTCCCCAACTTACTGTGGTGTGACTTGATTTTTTGACTTTACGATGGTGTGAAAACTATACACGTTCAGTAGAAACCATCTTTTGAGTACCCATACAACCATTCTGTTTTTCCCTTTCAGTACAATATTCAAGACATTGCATGAGATATTCAACACTTTATTATAAGATAGGCTGTGTGTTAGATGAGTTTGCCCATCTGTAAGCTAATGTAAGTGTTCTGAGCAGGTTTAAGGTAGGCTAGTCCAAGTTATGATGTTTGGTAGGTTAGGTGCATTAAATACATTTTCAACTTACCATACTTTCAACTTGAAATGGGTTATTGGGGCGTAGCCCCATTGAGGAGTGTCTTGACTGTACACTGTTTCTCCCCCTGGATGTATATTAGAATCACCTGGGAAAGTTTAAAACACACGTGCCCAGGTCCCTCCCACCCAGATTAACTAAATCAGAATTTCTGAGAGTGGGTCCCCGGCAGGGGTAGAATTTAAAATTCTCCAGAGGTTTCAAATGTGCAGCCAGGACAGAGACCTCACAGCCTTCCCTCTGAAGTTCTGAGAACGTGCAGCAGGAACCTGGCTTATGGACAAATACGTGTAAGTTTACCCAAGCGTGCCCTGTTTCCCCAGCCCGGCCTCAGTCGTGAGCACTGCCTGGGGGTCTCCTCAGAAATGTGAGTAGGGAAGGAAAAATAAGAGAACTGGGAAAGAGGGTTATTATTCCAAAGTAGAGTTGCCAGATAAAACACAAGATGCCCGGTTAAATTTGAATTTCAGGTCAACAATGAACTTTTTTTTTTACTTTAAGTATGTTACAATCATTGCATGGGACATACTTGCACTAAAAATGTATATGTTATTTATCTGAAATTCAAATTTAACTGGGCATCCTGTATTTTTATTTGCTAAATCTGGCAACCCTATCAAAAATACTTCTACCTAATCAAAATTAGACTATAAAGAAGCAGCTGAACCTGCTTCCCATCCCACCCCCGAGAGAGTAAGCATCCAACTGTGACTTTCCAGGGAAATCTTTTTTTCTAGCTGCCAGCGTTAAATTTGTGTCTGTGAAAAAAAAAACTCATTCCCTCTTTTCTCCATCTAAGCCAATCAGTGACCTCAAATCTGATTAACTAAATGACCATATTGATTGCTTGTAAATCAATCGTTAAATATTTTTTCTTTGCACAGAAAGGTATAAAGATAGCTGAGAAACAGTGCACGTGCTTTAGCATGGGCCCCAGAATTACAATGTTTTCCTCCATCCCTTCCCTCCAAAATCTATACATTGTTTCTTTTTTAATTGACAAATAAAAATTGTATATTCTTATGGTATACAACATGATGTTTTGAAATATACTGTACATTATGTTTCAATGACCCAGAACAAAAATATTAACTGTCTAAAACATGGTTGTAGGAAACCCATCTATATAAACTGTGTAACATAAGTTGTAATTCTATTCCTTGGGCAGTTACTACAGTTTCAGCCAGAAACTAAAAATAATTAAAGCTGGGAGCGCCACCTTATGGAAAGAATGATCACTACACTGGCTGTTCCCCAAGCCTTTGGGGACAGTTGTGGGGAGCTGGTCTGACAATTGCCTGTCAGCTTTTTTTTTTTTTAATCTTGGTGTTCTATGGCAACTCAGAGAGCCTGAGCTCAAAACTAATCTCAAGGGCCTATTGAGCACTCCTAATGAGTACCTGGGAGCTGAGGCTGAGTGCTCTCTAGCTCTTGGCTGCCTGGAGAGCCGCCACTCTGTGTGTGACCCATGGTGTCATCCACAGAACAGAATCCCTGAGGGATGCGCCTTGAAGGTAGGCTGCCACCGCCCAATACATTTGGAAGAAATTGTAGTATATTGTATCTCCTTCCTGAAGAGTCACAGTAAGTATTAGCATATGAGGTTGGGATAAAGTATACAAGAAAGAAACCTGTGTGGCTTTATTTGAACTGCTTTGTTAGAACCCTAAAGCAGTGGTTCTCAAACTCGTGTGTGCATCAGCATCACCTGCAGGGCTTGTTAAAACATGGTCAGTCTGGGGAGAGGCTGGAAATTTACATTTCTAACCATTTCCCAGGTGATGTTGATGCACCAGGTCTGGGGCCACTTTTTGAGAATTACTGACCTAAATTAAACCAACTACAAAACCTTGTTTTCAAAGTTACACCTTTTAATTTTCCCAAATAACCAGAGTCCCATGGAACACACTTTGGAAATTGTGCACTATCCTGCTCCCACCCTATACCTACCACCATCTCGCCGCTGAGGGACAACAGCCCAGTCTCCTCTGTGATGCTCAGCCCTTGGCCAGTTATAATTCTCTCCTCTCCAAACAGCTCTGTTTTGATTCAGCCCTCAAATAATCAATTTTCACTTTCTTTTGTTTTTCTGTTAGGACCTACAGAGGGGAAAACCACAATGAAAATCTCAATTTTCCAAACATCTTTGGCAATGAAATGTTTTCCCCAAGCAAAACTGAAAGAAAGTTCTAGTCATTTGGGGTAAAACTGGATCTCCAGTACTGCTTGGAGGACAGAGATGCTGTCTCACTACCAGCGGCAGAGCTGGTCACAATAAGTCCCAATATCAAGTTCGCTATTGATGCCCTTGTATGGAATGGAAAGAACTCTTTCTCTAATTTTTACCTAATAAAAATAATCATGATTATAATTAAAATCCTACTATATATTGGGCAGTTTGCATGTATAAAATCTATTAATATGTATTCCAGGTGTGCCATCACCAGGGGTTTGGAACAGCAAGGTGGGAACGAGGTCAAATTCCTGGGAGGTTGAGAAGGTGGTGGGATCAGTCTTAGTGACCTGCAGCAGGCCCAGGCCTTGGTGCCGCAGTGAAAGCCTCAGTGGCTGCAGAGCATAGGGGTGAGGCCCATGACTCTGAAGTCCATCTGAATCTTCATGCACTGGCTCTGCCATGTTGGACAGGTTATTTAATTTCCAGGGCATGGCGGGTTCGATTTCTTCATCTATAAAATGGGGATTGAAGTGGCCCTTACCTTATTGGGGTTTTTTGATTGACAAATAATGATTATACATATTCATGAGTACATAGTGATGTTTCAATACATATATTGTATACTGACCAAATCAGGGCAATTTTGTATCGTCTGACATCTCTCTCCCTAACCCTCCCAGCCTCTAGTGTCCTCGGTTCTTATTTTTACTTCTATAAGATCAACTTTTTTTTAGCTTGCACATATGAGTGAGAACACGTGGTGTTTAACTTTCTGTGCCTGGCTTATTTCACTTAACATGATGTCCTCCAGTTCCATCCACATTGTCGCGAGTGACAGGATTTCATTCTTTTTTATGGCTGAGTAGTAGTCCATTGTGTGTGTGTGTGTGTGTGTGTATATATATACACACCACATTTTCTTTAGCCATTCATCTGTTGTTGGACACCTAGGTTGATTCCATATTCTCACTGGGTTCTTATGAAATAAGAATGTAAAGCTGTTGGCATGTCACTGGGCAAACAGCAGGGGCACAAGTATTAGCTATTAATGGTATCATGTTTTCATAGCCCCAACGTCTGCCATATGGGTTCAGAAGTTGGCCAAGGTGAGTAAGGAAGGGGGCTCACTCAAGATAGCTCTTGGAAGGACTCAGGACTCCGGTGCAAGCCGAGGCTGAGCCTATCCCCATGGTACCCCCCGCTCCGGCAGTGAGTCATTAGGGACACCCCTTAGTCTGGGGGTGGACTTCTGGGCAAATGCTTTGCCTGCACCAGATCAGCTCAGCATCTAATGAGTTTCTCCTTACTCTGCTCAGATCTCTCCATGAGGGGCAGGCGGACAGAAAGGGGCCCAGGGCCCAGAGGTGAGGTCTGAGAGAAAGCGTAGACATTCCGAGCTCCTCTGCCACTGCGGTTCTGTGTGCCCTCAGCTCTTGAATGTGCTCAGGATATGAAAGTTTCCTTAAGCCCCATCCAGAATCCACCACAGCTCCACGTGCCCATTCCCAGAGCTGTCCATCAGGGTCTCTTCCAGGGAGAATGTTCTGGAATGGGCCTTCAGAGCCAGACAGCATGAAGGGAGGATCACTTCCCAGCTGGGTGTGAGACGTGCTCACAGGGCGTTTTGCCCTTGTGTGCCTGGGGAATTTGCAGGGTCGGGGGAACCAGGGGCCTGTGACTAAGGCCTATGGTCTAATGGACATTCCTGTGCTAGGGAAAGAGCTGTAACTCAAAGAATTGCTTTGAAATTAAAAATTAATGAAAGTTGCATTACCATAGAGGAGTTGGGCTCAGTTCCTATCTTTCAGTTCATTTACTACCAGTGGAGGTAAGGCATCTGAGATAAACCACACATGTGTACACATACACAGTGCAGTCAACTCTCACATCTCTATGTGGGCTGCCTCCAACCTGCAATTAACTGACAAAAATCCTATCCGCCAAGTATAAATATCATACCACAGACCAGTACAGTGAAACACTGTCAATTTACATTATATATATGTGTACTTTTTATTCTCTACATTCCTATAGAAATTAGACATTTATGCAGATGTTCATATATATGTAACTGTCTAGGGCTGTATTCAGAAAAACAAAAAACATATATGCTGTGTTTTATGGGCGATTTCAGGGACATTCAAGGGTAAATTTCATTGTACATGATCTTGACCCTAACATGGGATTTTAGCCCCTAAAATCATGTCTCCATCCGTTACTGTCTGTATGGCTTTTCTTAGCAAAATCCCCACCCCCAGCCCCCACCCAGCTTGATTCTACCACCAGCACACTCCACAGACTTGTAAATAAGCACACTTCAGCCAAAGATAGGCTGGCCTTCCTAAATCATAAAAGCCAACCTTCCCTCCTCATAATGACTTAAAAAAACAGCAGAATTAGTGAAAAGTGTGAAACACAAACTATTCTTAATGGAACAGAGATTCATTCATTTTAATTATATGTGATAGCTCAAACTAGGCTAACAAAATATCCATTTGAAAAGAGATTTTTAGAGGGCCTGCTTTAATGAAGAAAAAAATTAGTGTTTCATTGTATGAGTGGGTGATTCCAATATACCTTTTTTTTCCTGAAATAGACACAGTCTCCATGACAATTATATTTTTATTTGCTTGCTCAGTGTGGCTTTTTAAATTCTGTAATAAAAATGATAAGTTTTAGCTCAGCCTTTACCTAAATCAAATGAACAGAGTCCTAATTAAGGAGAGAGCATGAATGTTGTAAACCCAGTATTGGCTTTATTTTTTTAACTTTGTAATTTTATAATTACCCAGACTTTCACTCATCTCCATGAGAACAGGCTATGGTGGAGATTCACACATTAAAAAAAACCTTCATGATAATAATAGCTAACATTTATTGAGCACGTATATTAGGCCAGGTATTATGCTAAGCACTTTATATGCATTATCTCATTTACAGCAAACCTATGGGAGGAGATGATGATTATTCCCATTTTACTGATGCACTGGGAAACTGAGGCTTAAAGGGGTTGTTTAAAGATGCGGTACAAGCCCGGGCAGTCTGACTCAGGTTAGCTCCTCTGCTGGGTCAGGAGAGTTTGGGTAAAGCATAAACTTTGATGATACAGAAAACACTGGTAGCCTGTCCCATCCTGAAGGCCACCAGCCTTATACTTAAGCCTAGTGAGACAATTCCTGGCTAGAAGACCAATTGATCTGGCATCAAATCCAGGTGGTGGTGGCATGGGCTAGCTCCAGAACTACCACAGGCCCTCTGTCTAACTGTATTTTTGTACTTATCTTTCTTTTTTTAAAAAATGAGATTATCCATTGTTTGCAAGAGGCTTTCATAGTTTGGCTATATGAAGCAAATCTCCGTGCCCTTCGGCCCAGCTCTGAGTATATCGTCCAAAGAAATGCCCAAATGTAGGCACAAATACATTCATCATAGTGTTATTCCCAATAGTGGAAAATGTGAAACGTTGTGCAGGGATGGGGGTGGGGAGATGTGACATGGTAATTATGCACAATGGAATATGATGCCACAATTAAAGAATTTTTCATAGCCTGGCAAAGCACCAGGCGGACTAATTAGCAGGGCAGTCTTAATTGCAGTTCAAAAAGAAGAGTTCATCTTCATTTTCTTTCATTCATTAATTCATTTAATGTGTGTTCAGTACCGCTATGAGCCATACACTGTGCTAGGTGCTGGACACTCTTGAGTCTTAACAAGATATTGGCCTTGCCATTGTGGAAGTTTCATTATAGCAGGAAGACAGATGTTAAGAATTACACAATCATTGGTGCTATGCAGCAGGTAACTGGGTCAGGAAGGTTTCTTAGAGGAAGTGGCCTTTGAGCTGGGCACTTGTACCAGGCAAAAGTTGGGGTAGTATGGTGCACATGGAGGGGGGAGAGAAGAGAGTTCCAATCAGAGAGAGTGGTAAGTGCAAAGGCCTTGTGATACAAGGGGCATGTCAGAAGAACAACCCAAAGAAATGTGGGCATCAGGAAAAGAATGGTACAAGGTGAATCTGGAGAGTGCAGGCCTTTAGACCAGGGCCTGGCAAATGTCTGTAAAGGGCTAAATAATAAATATTCAATATTTTAGTCCTGGAGGGCCAAGACGCAAAATCAGTGCTATTATGTATGTATTTATATGTCAACAGAGAAGACAAATTTGTGCAAAATTTTTATTGATTAAATTCAAAATACAACAATAATTTAGTACAACTTTTTGTAACACAGACCTACTGATGAGAAGGGGAGATAGAGGGAAGAAAACATTTTGCTTAATTAAATGTTCTCCATTATCGAAATTGATTGTAGATGTTTATCTGTTGATGCTGATCTGAAATGAGATTTTATGCATTTCATCTTTCTAAATGTCTTTCTACATGGATAGGTATTCCCAAACACTATCTGTCCGTATAATTTTAATTGAGCATATTCATGGCTTGGCAGGCATTTATAGAATTCTGTTAGAGTTTCCTCTCAATATTTACCTTTTAGCATGTCATCATATTGCAGATTAATCACTTGCAATTGAAAATGAGATGGAAGTTCCTCATTGCTTAGTTAAATGGATTTTGAAATATGAAAATTTCTTTTACATTTGCATCAAAGTGTGAAAAACACTTCTTGAACTTCAATTTAAGCTCAGAAAATATATCCACTCTAAATTTGTGTGGAATGGAGAAGTCACTTCTTGTTTTAACTTTTGACAGCATAGGAAGTGTATAAAGCAGCTTAACATTACATGGGATTCAAACAATGCTGTCAGTGAAATGACTTTACCACGGTATGAGTTTTGCCTATAAGTGCATTCATTTCTGCCTTGTAATTTTAGGTTCAATTTATTAGAAAACATGATCAACTCTGAAGCAAAAGGTAATGTTGAAAGCCATGAAGTGTTCAGTTACAGTGATTGAGAGTTCTTGTTCAAAAAAATTTTAATCTCAGCCGCGACCTCAAAAATCAAAGTAAAACTTTACTACTGCTAAGCCATCAAATTGGTGTATGGTAAAACAAGTCAAGGTATTGAGCTTCTAGTTCTGACAAAAAATTCATAAAACTGATGATGGTTAAGTCCATGATAGAAAATGAACTTCATAATTGATAAGCCCTAGTTTTATAGCACCTGATAGGTTCAAATATTTTCCACAAAGTACCTGCTGATGAATAATACAATGAATAACCATAGGCTTTAAACATGTTACGGTTTCACAGGCTTTGTAAATTTGCCCATCTAAAGCTTTTTCTGCTCTGCACATATTTTTACCACCATCAGTTTTCAACGCATCTTCCACTGAAGATACCACTTCAGTTCTGTAGTTCTTTCTCAACCTTTTGAAATATTCTCACTTGTACTTATTCCAGAATTGATTCCACTATTCTACTAGATCCTAAGACTATTCAGAGGCTAATTCTTTAGTTGCTTCAGACTGGGCATTGTCTCCTCAAATAAACGATAACACCTGAACAATATCTGTAATATTTGTTGACTTATCAAGAGCCAGGGATAACCACTCAAAATCATTTGCCTTGTTTTTTAATTGACTACTGATGTGACTCCCAATGTCATTAGTTTTTTAAGCAATTGTTCTTGCCAAAAGGCTAGTGTTGTTAAACAAATTTATTTTCTCTGGACACATTTCTTTTCTCTGGACACATTTCTTTAGGTGTTGCAATTAGACAAGTTTTAATTAATTCACCATGAGTAAATTGTTTTCCTTGGTTAGCTAACAAATGAGCCACTTGGAAGCTTACTTGTTTTCATTTTTTATTTTTGTAAAGGAATAATGCTATATGGTGAGATATTCCATTTTAAGTTTTTGAAATTTCTGACCATTGCCATCTTGTGAGTTTGGAATATTGTGATGAGTATTTAGTTTGATAATGTTGGTGTATATTGTGTTCTTTTAGCACAGCTGTAGTGTCATAATAAATGTTTTGTCATCTAAATTTGATAACAAAATAATCTACATGTCACTGTACTTTAAAAGTGCAACTTTCAAAGTCCACCTTTCTCTTTTTTCCTGATTTGTCATAATGGTATACACTGGTAATAAGCAAATAAAATGTTATGACCTAGGAATACACATGGCACTCAAAACACTGTCAAGTTAAAACTGTCACTGTGATGTGTAGTGCACTGAGCAGCAGTGTAAAGATATAAGAGCTGTTACAACTACTCAGTTCTGTTATTGTAACATGAAAGCAGCCATAGACATTAGATAAGTGAATGAACATGGCTGTGGTCCTATAAAACTTTACTAGTGAACACTGAAATTTGAATTTTATATAATTTTCATGTGTCAAGAAATATTCTTAGTTTACTTTCTCTCAACCATTTAAAAATATAAAAACCATTCTTGGCTTGCAGGCTATACAAAAACAGGAGTGGGCTGGATTTGGCCCACAAGCCATAGTTTGCCAACCCCTGCTTTAGACCATGAACTTCAGTTCAGGATGCCTGCCTACTGTGTGTGCAAGAATGCTTTCCCAAAATGCCAGTGCAAGCTCTGAAAACATTAGCCAAGCAAGTAGTCTAAAATCATGCATCTCATTGCAGGATGGTACCCGGGTCATAGGGAAATGTGGTGGTTACTGTGGGAAATGCACTCCATCCTCTGGTACTGGCCTGGAGGTGCGAGTTTTATAGCTAAGGTGAGTAGTCCTATGTCTGTCTGTCTGTCTCTCATTCTTTCTTTTATTTTTCCTGTAGCCTAATGGTGAGCAAATGTGGGTGGGCCAGACAGTGTTACTGTTAAGCATCTTGAACCTGATCCAATACTATCCTACCTTTTCTCTCCTGCTGATTGTCCTCACATGACTGAAGCCATCTGTTCTCCACCCTTGGACCTGAGGTCCCTTCACGTCACATCAGATTCCTCTGCGGTGCTTATTTAAAATGCTGCCTCCTGGGCTCCATCTCTAGGGGTCCTGCTTCATTAGGTCTCTGGTGGATCCAGGGATTATGTAATTTTAACACAGGAAATTCTGATGCAGGTGACTCACAAATCATCCTTTGGGAATACTACCCAGGAGTATTATAATAATACTAGCAATGGCATTTGTTGAAGCCTTACCATACTAAGCACTTCATAGGCATTATTTCACTGAATCCTCACTCACACACACACACACAAAAACTGTGAGGTGGGGCTGTTGTTTTACAGATGAAGAAGCTGAGGCCCACAGCTATTAAGTAGCTTAAAGTCATGATGAATTCCCCTGGCAGAACCCACGTGTGTCCTACACCAAAGCCAGTGCTCTGAATCACTGCACTGTGCCACCCACACCTTTGCTACTCACAGTGTGGACCAAGGACCAGCATGATCAGCATCACCTGGGAACTTGTTAGAAATGCGGAATCTCAGGCCTCACCCTATACCTATGAAATCAAAATCTGCATTTTAACAAAATCTACAGGAGTCATGAACGTTAAGATTTGGCGATCCCTGGTCTAACTGCATTTTGCCAGCAAGTGCTCCCTCTACTGGGCAAAAGGCAGAATTGGTCACTCTTTTTATCATCCGAGTGCCTTCAGCTGCAAGGGACAAGTTCAACCAACTCATGGGACCCTCCTACATCTTCCCTCAAGCTTCCAGCAGCCCATGAACCCTGTAAGGCTTTTTAAGAGCCCAATATAGGAGTTCTTATTTGATATTTATGTATTAGTATTTTAATGTTTAATGAAACATCCATATTCAAAATTATGATCTTAAATTAAGATTATTTCTATTGCAAGGGGCAAGGGAAATAAAGGAAGTTTATTGTCTTAAATAACTTACATGTCCAAGTGGTGTGCTATCTGAAGGCATGGCTGGATCCAGAGGCTCAAACAGAGTCATCACTCTTTCTCTGTCAGGCAGCAATCACTGCCTCCTACGTGGCTTCCTTCCCAGGCAGATCATCTCTCCTATGCTGTGGTCCTGGGCAGCTCTAGGACTACATCATCCTTACAACTCATGATCCAAGTAAATACTACCCCAAGCATATATTCTGCAGAAGAACTCTGTCTGGCTCTGATTGGGTCACTTTTGAATCAGTCACAGGCCCACGTGGCTGAAATCATGCACCTACCTACAGTCAGGTGATTGACAGCTTCAGTGGGAAGAGCGATGGTTCCCAAAGGACAAGGAAGGGTTTGTCATCAGAAGAGGAGAGATGGGGTGGAGGCAGGCCAGAGTCAGCAGATATCCACCAGAGATCACCACTTTATACATACTTTATATATTTTATATCTAATAAGATAAATTTTGTATATGTTATAGATTGTAAAATTTATGAGTGAGTACATAGACACAGTATTTCCAATATATACGTATAAACATATATGTGTAGAAAAAAGACTAGAAGGAAATATACCAATATTTGAAGAGCAGTTGTCTTGGGTGGGGGGATTTCAGGTTAGTGGTTTTTTATTTTGTGCTTTATTACTTCCCTGAAATTTCCATGTTTCTTGCAGCAAACAAATATTACTTTTAAAATCTAGAGAAAACAGTAAGTGTTATTTTCGAATTCTATATGTAAAAATATATGGTTTACCTACTTATAACTTATGGCATTGGAGCAGAAGTTTGATGTTTCTGGTTTGTTTATTTCAGGTGCTCTGAAGAGGAAGCCATTATGGAATGGATGAAGGATAGTAATGCAATACCTCCACCTTAAATTTGGGTGCATGTGCATGTGTGTGTGTGTGTGTGTGTGAGGATTTGTATGCTTGTGTGTGTGTAAATGTGTGTACATATGCATATAAATACATATATACACACACATATACATACATGTGTGTGTATATATGTGGAATATCCTAATGATGTAAAGTTTAATATTTATGTTTGAAATTATTTATTGTGATGTAATATTTTTGTACGTAAAATGATTCTATTATGACTGCCTTTTCACTATTCTGTCAGTCAGACCACTGCATTTTACGTACTCTACATTATATGTAGTACTATGACAAAAGTGATCCTTCATTATCACGGTACACTATTGTTTATTTTTTATCTGTAAATGTCTTATTGTTGCTTTTTTAAAATTGAAATTTTTTTTTTTAAAACAACCTAGCTGTCATCAAGGTGCTACGAGAGTCGTGTAAGGGTGTTTTTGGCATTTCTAGGAAAGTATCATTAGCCAATAAATAACTTAGTGATATCACAGATTGTACCAACTATTAATTATGTTAAGTATCTGTTCAGTTTTATGTGATCTCTGGGAAAAAAATATGCTGCCTTGGTGCTACTATTATATGTATTTAAGTTATCTTCAGACTCAGAAATGTAAACACTTTTGGTAAAAGGGAGGAACAGAAGAACAATTCCAATGGACAGAATCACTTGGGTGAAATCAGCTATTTACTCTTGTTATCGGACGGACATGCCTTTTTTGGAAGAGAGTTGGACTTTATTCTTGTTGTTATTGTTGTGAATACACTTTGCTTTAGTCCATGGTGCCCTGGTCTCTCTACAGTCAAATGGAGGGTCCCCCAAGCAGAGCAGCTTCATTACAGAGTGACATGGGAAAGTGAGGTCCTCTCACCATTTTGTCAAGACACTCTAAAATGACATCCAAGTTTACCAGTAGCAAGACAGAAGATGCACAGAATGGAACTACCCTTCAGCACACCGGCACATCTGAAGAAGTTCAGAGTGAGGTTCTGAGTCATCAGGATTGCCTTCTGTGTGAAAACATTGGCCGGTGACATGACTTTTCTCCAGGCCATGAGCCTAACACCCTGTCGGTTTTCATGGCTGCTGTAGTCATTGACATTGGCGTGAACAAATGAACTGTGGAACACAAGATGCCTGAGTCTTTCTGATCTTGCATTAATCCACTTTTTGTTTGAAGCCATGGTCTTTCTGCCCTTCCAACCTGATTGAAGGGAAGCCTTCACCAATGGCCCATGGGAGACACTTGGTTTGAGAAACTCTGCCAACTTTTAAAAACCAAAGAGATTAGGAAAACTTGGCAGTATTCTCCAACTCCAAGCAAACTCCACAGTGCTCCAGGAAAAGTTATACTCAGTGTATGAATAAGTGTTATTCTTCATTATTAATACATTGTGAAAATATATTATGAATAAATACCATGACCACATCCAAACCACTTATGTTTCATACGGTTTCTGGACTCTCAATTCAAGAGTTGATTGATTCAAATGTCTGTAGTTTTTAAAACTGCCAGATTGAGAAGAAATGCATATTTTCTTAATTTCATCTATTCCAGTGGTCATTCTAAAAGCAGATAAGGAATGGGGATTGTCCACAAGGTCCGTCATTTCATCAACCAAATCAGTTGAAGTGGTTCTCCTGGAAATTGGAGACATACACCTCTTGTCTGTGCGATGGGAAACAAATGAGCAAACAAAACAGATTTAAGTGGGGCTGGGGGGCTTAATTGTTAATTTTATATGGCAGTGGTTCCTACCCTATAGACTGAAGGTGTCTAGGGAAATGAGAGCTTTCTAAACAAGTCTAATAGTAGCTAGTGGGAACCGAACATTCACCGTCTGCCAAACCCTTTACTTACATTGTTTCATCTCATCCTCACAACCACCAAATAGAGTAGGTAATAGACTAACCTTCATTTTGTGGGTAAGGAGACAGAATCTTATGGTTGCAAATAGGCTCAAGTTCACAGTGAGTAAGTGGCGGTCCCCAAAAGAACTTTGTTTGGCTCCAATTAGGTCACACGGCCACTTCTGGACCAGTCGCAGTGTGGGGGGCTGGGATTGTGCCTGTGCTCACCCAGAGTCGTCTGATTGACCGCTTTGGTTGGGAAAGAGGTGGTTCCCGGAAGAGAAGAAGGGCTTTGGTATCAGAAAAGGGGAGATGGGATGGAGACACGCAAAAGCAGCAGGTATCGGTATCCGCTCTAAATTCCCGTTGTGTGTGTGCACGTGTGTAATCTCCAGATCCCACAGCGCACACCAAAGTCCCCCCTCTTGTCGGCCCTCAGCATCGTCTGAGACCCCGGTTCTAGTCCTTTCTCCGGTGTCCACTCGCTGCGTGATCCCGAGCCTGAGTGTTTTCATCTGCAACATGAGGCGATTGGTAGTCCTCCTACTTCCCCCACAGGAGGAAGTGTTTGCGCATAGTGCTTTGAGCTGTGCATCAGTGGTGGCAAAATAGCTGCCCTCAAAATGTGCATCAGCAGGGTTACGCTGACCGCAGTGAAGGCATGGGTTCTGTATCAGTTAGGAATTGTGTTCAACAGCTAATTACAGAGAACTGACCACGCTGGCTTACATATTAAAAAGTGTATATCGTTGTTACGTAAAAGAAGCCTGGAGGTAGGCAATCCAGGGCTGGTACCGCAGCGCCACAAAATGATCAGGGACGGAGTTTCTTTCTCTATCTCCTCTCTTCGTTCCTCTGTTCTCAACATGGCTGCTAGAGCTCCAGCAGTCACTTCCAAAATTCCAGGCAACAGGAAAAATAGAAGTGAGAAAGAATAAAAAGTGGCCTAGTCTCAGCTCTCTATTCCTCTTTTAAAGAGGTTTTCCAAACCTCCCCCACCCAACAAATTTCACTTAGATCTCCTTAGCCAGAATTTAGTCATATGGCCGCACCTAGGCCTCAGGAGCAGTGGGGAAATGAGGTTGTTTCACACAGTGCATGGCCATGTGGAATAAAATGAGACATCTGTTCCTAGGAAAGCAGGCAAAATGGATTTGAGAGAGGCAATTAGAAGTCTTTGCAACAGACCAAGTACAGAAGATTTGGAAGTGATTACCATAAAGTAAGCAAGAGATGAATGGGAACTGGTGTTGTGACCATTGTAATGGTAAAAAATTACAGTGATATAGGTGGTAAAATGAACAGGAGTTGACAACTGATAGATTTGGGATGGGCTGTGGGAGAGAGGGCACCCGTCAGAGTGAGGTTTTATTTTGGTTGTAAACACAACCAGAGTGGTAAAAAGACGAATGGGTGGGTGAATGAATAGACACTGCACAAATTCAATATCGTCCTTGCATCTTATTCATTCATGTATTGTCCAAGTAATATTTATTGCACATCTACTAATCTCCAGGCACTGTTCTAGGCACTGGGGTGCAGCAGTGTATCCGTTAGCTTAAAGGCTAAGAGGCTTATGACTTTGCTAGGGCTGCTATAACAGAATACTACAGACTGGGTGTCAAAAATAACAGAAAGTTTATTCTCTCACAGTTCTGGAGGCTGGAAGTCCAAGATCAAGGTGTCATCAGGGTTGGTTTCTGGTGAGGACTCTCTTCCTGGCTTATAGACAGGCCTTTTCTCCCTGTGTTCTCACACAGCCTTTCCTCTGTGTGCAGGTGCAGAGAATGAGAGAGAGATCTCTGGTGTCTCTCCCTCTTTTTACAAGGACACCAGTCCTATCAGATTAGGGATCCCACCCTTATGACCTCACTTAATCTTCAATGCCTCCTTGTAAGCCCTATCTCCAAATACAGTCATGTTAGGAGTTAGGGCTTCAATATATGAAGGGGTGGGGGGTGGTGAAACAATTCAGTCCATAACAGAGGCTGTAACAAAGAGACCCCCAAATAAGGTGTACACTTATTTCTCATTGACTGTCTAGAAGTAGCAGGCACGCCGGGCCTGGTGGGCAACTGTGCCTCATATGTCAACAGAGGACTGAGGCTCCTTCTGTTTTGTTGCTTGGCCAGTCTCAAAGGTTTTGTCCATATATGGCTCCTCCTTACCATGTCTGTGTCCAGCCTGCAGAAAAAGAGCAGTTATTTGAAGGCAAGACAGGGAAGTTAAAGTGTAACTTTTATTTACAACTCATTGGCCACTACTTAGCCGCATAGCCACCCCTAGCTGCAAGGGAGGCTGGGAAGTGTGCTCTCTAGTTGGCAACCACGTGCCGGCTCATACTAAGTGGAGGTGGGCAGTCTGTGACTAAAAGGAAGGAGGGGAAAATGGTGACTGGGGAATTTAGCTGCTTCTGCCACAAGCACTGAACAAAACCCTCACAAATCTCTTGCCCTTCAGAGCTTACATTTCAGTGGTGACAGAAGAGAGAGAAAATAAGCATATCAACAAGTAAGTCACCCTACAGTTCTTTTCCAGTAATTAATCGGACCATATTTTCCACGATGGCCATCCATCTACCATCAATCCCCAAGAACTTCCATACCCCAAAGCTTGCACACATGCCATTGTTCCCTTTGCCTTGGTGTGTTGATTTTTCTTTACCCTCTGATTGATAAGGAAGTCATAAATTGCAAGCAAAACCCAGTGTGTCAGAAGGTGAGAAGTACCAGAGAGAAAAATAAAGCCAGGAAGAGGAATAGGGAGTGCCTGGTGCCATGGAGTGGGCGTGTTGGCTGTTTTAAATAGGGTGGTCAGAAATTCTTTCTTTACAAACTTCATAGCTGTGAACAAAGCTGTGGGTCACCGTCAAAGCCTCCCTCCAACCTCAGTGGCCATGGGAAACCACTTGTCACCAACAGATGGCAGGAGAGGCCTTGCTCTGTCATTTCAGTCTCACATCTGGGCCATCACACTTTTTTTTTTCTTTTAATTGTTTAATTTAATTTTATTTTTTATATGGAATGCTTCACAAATTTGTGCGTCATCCTTGCACAGGGGCCATGCTAACCTTCTCTGTATCGTTCCAATTTTAGCATATGTGCTGCCGAGTGAGCACCCTGATCATTTTAGAGGGGATTTTGCAAGACGTGCTTATGATCTTTAGAGGTCCTAAGCCCTGAAAGGATTATGCTGCTCCCCTTGAATATGTACCTCAAAATTAAAAATAATTCCTCACCATGAATTTAGTCTTTTTCCATGAAGATTACTTTTTCTTTTAAATATCAAATATTGATTTTTCAAAAAAAAAAAAACGAAAACCTGAAGGCCATCTTTGCCATCGCCCTAAGCATGTGTTTTATCTGCCAGGTATGTGATCCAGCTAATTTTACAACATTATTCGTCACAATGATATCTGATGAGGACAAAAGAAGCAAATATTCAAAGTGCATCCAAAGAAGGGCATCCAATCACAATGTGAAAGGAAACAAGTGTAACTTTGCATAGAAATGTACATCTTCCTATGTAACTTGTATCCTGCCACTTGGTTTGGACTTAGGATCAAGTGCTCTGTAGGCCACTGCTCTGAGGTGTCACAGTGTGGTTGGGGGTGGTGTTATGTGTAGAAAGGAAAATTGATATCCAATTTATTACATTTACAAGTTCAAAGACCTAGTTGTTCCTCAAGCTTTTTCTTTTTTTTAGTTCTACTTACAAATTCTATTATTTTACTTATCAGCCTAGTTTTTGTCAATTACTTCAAAAAACACTTGACTGTTTGCTCCATAACTTAATTATAGGCCTGAAATATTTTATACAGTATTTATACATTGAATGGATTTTATTTGTCTGAAGTCTTTCAATTATCTGACTCAATAAGCAAAACTTTCTGAGTACTGAAATGGTTTTTATAAATACAAAAATATAAATATGACATAAACTAGTGATCTTAAAGTTCTTTAAAATATTCTGAAATAAAAAATTAGTATGGTTTTGACTTAATCACAAATCTAAATCAACCACTCAATGACACATTTTAAATTGGCATTATAAGCCATCGCTCTAATAGTTAAAATTTTAAAATCATGACAATTACATAAACTTAAATTTGTATATATTATTCGACACAAAGATCTTCATACAATGGTTCTGATTTCCTTAAGCATTTTTTATATCCTAAATCTTACTCTTAGCATGAATAAATATTGTGTGCTCATATAACCGTCGAGACCCAGAGGTTTCCACTGGGCATAGATCCAGAGTGGCAGATGACCAGGGTGATTCTTTTCATTCCAGCTAAGGAAACTAATAGATCATCCCATGTAAATTTGAGGGAAGCCTTCTGTATTGGTTTCCTATTGCTGCTGTAACAAATTACCTCAAGCCTAAGTGGCTTAAAACAACACAAGTTTATTATCTTACAGTTCTAGAGGCCAGAATCTACAATGGGTCAGCAGGGCTGTGTTCCTTCTGCAGGCTCTAGAACAGAATCTGTTTCCCTGCTTTTTCCAGCTTCTAGAGGCTGCCTGCATTCTTTGACTTGTGGCCCCTTCCTCCATCTTCAAAGCCAGCAGTGTGATATCTTCAAATCTCTCTCTCCCTGTCTGACCTCTGTTTTCATCATGCCACCTTTTTCTGACTTTGACCCACTTGCTTCCCTCTTATAAGGACCCTGGTGCTTACATTGGGCTCACCGGGTAACACAGGATGATCTCCTCATCTCTACAAAGTCCGCTTTGCCATGCAAGGTAATAAAAGGTGACATGTACAGGTTTTGGAGATTAGGACATGGACATCTTTGGGGGGGGCCATTATTCTGTCTGCTACCCCTTCTCCAAACACTTAAGGACCAGAGATATTGGCCAGGTGCTGGTATGATTGTCCAAATCCCCAGCGAGCCACAACTGGGCTGTATGTTGATGAACCTCACCTTCAAGTGAAGGATGTTCCCATAGCCACGTTCTTAGACTCAAATTCCTCATATTACCTAATTTCTCTGTCTGCATTCCAGAGTCAGCAGACATTTGATCATTTGATTGGTTTTACACGTGGCTCTTGTTCATAAATATCTTTCTGTCTTGATCCAGAGACTTTTGTACTTGACAAGAATCCTGCATTTGTACATATACTTCCTAGGACATAGAATTCGTACGGTGCTAGACGATGGCACACTGAATTCTGGATGTCTTTTGTGAATTTGACCTGCAATCAAGGCTTGTAAGGCCTCTCTTATGATATGACAGCCTTTTAGGGCACGAGCCATGATTAAGTATATAAACTTCCATGAATGTACTTGGTGGCAGTGCTGTCTTCATCTTTCTTGACGGGCCAGGATACTTCTTCAGTGCTTCCTGCTCAGCTTCACAAAACCAGAATGGGTGCATGTCTGGGAGCCTTCTGAGCCTATGTGTGACCAGGACAAAGGCAGGAGACTTCAGGGGATGCTGTGTGGTTCCTGGACGTGCCCCCCGGCTTACTCAATCAGTGTCTTTAGAAGTGGGGCCTGAGAATCTGCCTTTTTAACAGGCTCTGTAAGAGAACTTTATGTATACTAGGGAGACCCACCTTTAGAATGTCCCTCCCACACCGTAGTGAGAGTCTTTGGGTATACGTCACTTGTGTGCATGGTGGATGCGCAGTCAGTACCCACAGGCTCTAGAACAAGACAGAATGGCTTGTCTGGGCCCCCCACGCCCTAGCTGTGTGGCCTTGGACGAGGCTCTTACACTCCCCAATCTCACCTTCCTCATCAGTGAGATGAGGAGTATTGGTGCCACCCATGTCATACGGTTGCTGTGAGGCTTAATGTGCTAATACATTTAAAGCAATCAGAACACTGCCTGGCACACAGTAGGCACTCGGTATCTCTTAGCTATTCAAAACGATATATGATGAATAAATGCTATGTATGATCTACGCTTTAGTTTGGGGGAGGTTATTATGGGGAAGGTGTTGGCCCTGACTTTTACCTCAACTCCATGATGCGGAGTTGAGAAAACTGGATTTTCCTGTATGTATCCTCCTCAGATTCCATTTGCTCACACAATACTGCAGTTCTTTCTGTTTGCTTTCCCAAAATGTGAATGAAAGCTGTGAATCAGAGGATGTCAGGACTAGAAGAGGCCTGAAAGGACATATAGACCAACAAAAGAAATAATAACTATATCACAAGAAAAATAAAAACTATATTTATTCACCTTGTCTAAATCTGTTCAGGCTACTCTAATGAAATGCCACAGATTGGGTGGCTTATAAACAACAGGAATTTATTTCTCTCAGTTCCAGAGGCTGGGAAGTCCCAAACCAAGGTGCTGGAAGATCCGGTGTCTGGTGAGAGCAGTTGTCTTCTCGCTCTACCCTCACATAGTGGAAGGGGCAAGAGTTCTCTCCGGAGCATCTTTCATAAGGGCACTAATCCCATTCATGAGGGCTCCACCCTCATGACCTAATCACCTCCCAAAGGCCCCACTTCCTAAGACCATCTCCTTGGTGGTGAGGATTCCAACATATAAATTCTGGGGGAACATAAACATTTAGACCACAGCAGACCATTTACTACGTGTGATGGTTAATTTTATATGTCAACTTGATTAAGCTGTAGTATCCAGCTTTTGGCCAAACACCAGTCTAGATGTTGCTGTGAAGGTATTTTTTAGACGTGATTAACATTTAAATCAGTACTGTTTGAATAAAGCAGATTCTCCATGGGTGGGCCTCATCTAATCAGTTGAAGACCTTGAGAGAAAAAGACTGAGGTCCCCCAATGAAGAAGAAATTCTGCCTCCAGACCACCTTCAGACTCAAGCTGCCACATCACCTTTTTCCTGGCACTCCCACCTGCTCAGCCGCCATGCATACTTCCGACTTACCAGCCCTCAAAATCACGTGAGCTAATTTCTTGAAATCTTTCTCTCTTTCACTCCCTACATAGATAAATGGATAAATAGATCTCTCCCTATCTCTATCACTCCTGTTGGTTATATTTCTCTGAACAACCCTGCCCGACTGATGCAGTATGTGACAGGCCAGAGCTGATCCCTTGCACACCTCCAGAGGGTACCATTCACCCTGAGCCCAAACGTGCCAGGAGCTGTGCTAACGCTTTGCATGTGTCCTCTCATGGAACCTTCATCACAGCTCTCTGAGGGAGCTGCTATTTTTATTCTCATTTTAAAGAAGAGGAAATCAAGGGGAAAGAGAGTCTGACAGACTGACTCCCGAGCCCAAGGTCTTAACGACTCAGTGTAGATGAGACCCAAAGTGTAACAGAGGGAATGGCCTGAAAAACAAAACAAAAAAAAGGCAAAAATATTTTCTGTGTCTTTAAAACACTCTTTTTGGGAACTGCGGCCTGGCCTGCATCCCTGAGGCAGGTTAAGTCTTTTGGTTTTTGTGTTACAAGAGTAACTCAGCCACCCCAGGCCTGAGGCCTGCACCCCAGGTGGGCCCAGATGGGGCTTTGTCTTTGGCAGAGATGGGACTGATTAGAATAGTTAACCACAATAGCCTAGAACTGAGGGCCCTCCCTTTAAAAGCTCTTATTTCTGCTTATGTTCAGGAAATTTGGATTTTGAGATGAGAAGCTCTACCATTTTTCCTCCTTTGCTGGCAAAGTAATAAACTTCACTTTTCTTCTCTTCAAACCACTTGTTCCCGTTCTGCTGCGGCCTTGAGGACAAGTGCCAAGCTTTCGGTAACAGAAGCAGCTGTGTCCAGGACATTAAATTAGTGAAAGGTCAGTGTGCCAAGACTAGAGCTGACATCTCCTCCTTCTTGACATGCTGACGCTCCACGCCAGCCAGCTTCCTCACAGAAACACGAGAAAGTTGAGAACCTTGCTTCACCTGAGCAAGCAGAGGAAGAAAGACAATTAGTCCCTCCTGAAACATTTCCTGATTGCTTAGATACCACTGGTTAAGGGCCTGAGTTCCTAAGAACTCAGGATAAAGTAATTTTCCAGTTAGTAAGTTGGATTTGTCTCCTGTTCCATTGCTTTTTGTGGTTCAACTCTCAATGTGAGTTCGGAGCACTTAGAAATGTGGGCCTCGGTGTCCTGGGCTTTCTGCTGGAGCTTTCCAACGAGGAAAGATCAGGCAAGAGGCACTGGGCTTATTTGCATCCCCTCAATCTTTGTGTAGGGAAAGAGCCAAGCTCTTCACTCAATGGCTGGCTGATGCAGAGAGCCCTGCAGCTTCTAAGAAACCCTATGTCGTCCTTCTGAAGTGAGGTTTGTTTTCTATCTCCCCCCAGGTGTTAGTCCACTTTAGGAAATAAAGTGTTAAAAGCAATTGCTTGACCAGGTTGGGCTAACCCTGGGTTGGCAAATCCGTGCTTCTTGTGCAATTTACAAAATATTTTCTTTGTAGTTGTCCTTGAAGCCCAAGAGGGATTAATGGCTCTAACTACCAGCCTACATGTTTCAAAGTGATTTCCACATCAGGAAGCCATTGTCGGCTTCCCCAAACACTTAATTGGTATAGGATGTGAGCAATTCTGAAAGGCCACGCTTCTGTTCCAGCCCCAATCTATCGCTCAGATAAGAGCTGGTTTTCAGCAACGATTTCCATTTCTGCTTCCTTGTGTGTGCTAAATCATTTATGGCTCCATTTTTCTATGGAATAAAAGGCTTCCTTGGTAATGGAAAAGCATTATAATCATTCCTGGCACTCAAGAAATAGAGTTGGCTTTCCAGTCGCAAAGACCAAAGTGCTCTGTGTTGGCATAAAATCACGGATGGAACAGCCTCAAAAACAGCCTTTGCAAGTGCGTGATGGTTGAGAGTACAGCCTCTAAAATCTGGACAAATTGACTTCTCTGTAGACCTCAGTTTCCTCGCTTGTCAGTCGGGGTAATAATGGCATCTATCTCGTAGGGTAATTCAAGGATTAAATGAAATAATATATTATACACAGGCTCCTAGAACCGTGACTGGCACACAATACATGAGGTGAATCTTTACCATGCTACCTCTCTCCTCCGTTTGTCATCAGCATCATGTCCTTCTCCCCACCAACATCTGTCAGTAAGAACATCTTTTAGAAATGACACAAAACCCAGAAGTTATAAAGAAGAAAAATTACCAATTTAACCACATAAAAATAAAAAAGTGTACATATGAAGAAAGAAATCCATAAAGAAAGTCCAAAAAGAAATTATAACTGGGAGAAAAATGCTTTCCACACGCTCGCCGGGTGAAGGCATTATTCCCATGCACACAGATAAGCAACTTGTCAAACAATGTGTTTGCTGAAGAAAAATAAAAACCAGTCAAAATACAGAATGAAAAAAGGGAAAAATGAGAATGAAAGGAAAAGGAACAGAGAAAAATGGTAAAAAAGATACAAACAGGCAGTTTTTTAAAAAAATTAATTGACAAGCAAATGAAAAATGCCCAAATTATTTCATAATCAATGAAATATATATTAAAACATCAATGAGATTTTTAAAAATCTATCAAATGGGGAAAAATTGATAGTACTCAGTATTTGTAGACGTGTTTTCCACCTCTGAAATGGGCAATTTGGTAATTCTCAAAATCAAGTATTTTTACACGCACCTTAAGAATACCTTCCTAAAAATACGACAGGACTAATAGATGTGTACTGTTGCATTATTTGTAACAGCAAAGTCTTGGAAATAACCTAAATGCCCCTTAATAGTAGATCAGTTAAATGAATTATGGTAATCTATATAATGGTGTACTGGTCATCTATTGCTACATACCAAATCGCCCCAAAACTTACTAGCTTAAAACAATACACATTTATTATCTTACAGTATCTGTGGATCAGGATCTGGGTCTAAGACCCTTAGGTGAGTCTAAGACCCCTTCAGGGTTTCTTACAGGCTGCAAGCGGATGTTGGCCAGGGCTGTAGTCACTTCTGGGCTGATCGGGGAGGAATCTTCTTCCAAGCTCACCCCACGGTTGTTGGCAGAATTCGGTTCCTTGCAGGCTGTTGGCCAGTAGGCTCCCTCAGTTCTTTGCGTCTCAGATCTCTTCATAGCACAGCTCATGATGTGGCAACTTGCTTTATCAGAGTGAGCAAGTTGAAAGAGCCAGAAAGAAAATGACAGCAAGATGGAAGTCACAGTCTTTTATAACCTAATCTCAGAGATGACTTCCCACCCCTTTTGCTATATTCTATTCATTAGATGCGAGTCATTAGGAAATTTCAAACATCGTGAGTTTTCATTCCTAAATTCTTCAATGTTCATCTTTAAAAAAGGACATTCTTCCCCTTAACCACAATGCCATCATGACATCTAACCCAATTAAAATAATTCCTAAGGCCCTGTTTCCATTCTAAAATGTTTCCAGTTGTCCCCAAAATGCCTTTTACAGATGGTTTATTGGAACCATGATCCAATTAAGATGGACATACTACATAAATTTAATTGTTATATCTCTTAACTCTCTTTTACTCTTAAGTACCCCCTCCCTTTTTTTTTCCATGCTCTAGATTTGTTGAAAAGAAAGGAGAACAGTGGTCCCATCTTCTGGATTTGCCTGAGTACTTCCTCTTGATGTGCTTTAAATTGTTCCACTAAATCCTGCATTTCCTATAAACTAGACACTGGATCTAAAGGCTTAATTATTCAGCAGGACTATTTCATAAGTGATGCTGTGTCCTCCATATTCTAGGAGGCACATAATGGCTGGTTGTGCCACTACTAGTGATTTTTAAATTGATCAGAGTGGTTTTTTTAAATGTTCACATCACTCCTCTGCTTAAAACCCTGTAAGGGCTACCCATCACAAATGGGAATAAAAACATAGCTCCTTACCATAATCTGGCCCCTGGCTACTTCTTCCCTCATTGATCACTACACCTCAGTATACTGAGTTACTGCCCCCCAAACTTGCCAAGCTCTTTCTCAACTTAGGACCTTTGCACTTATTGCTTGGGACACTCTCCCCCTAGAACTTTGCATGGCTGGTTACTTCTGACCCTTTCCCATCAGCTCTCCTTCCCAAGCTACTCTCTGACCCACAGCCCTGTTTTATTTTCTTTTGGCATTTGTCACAACTTGAAACAATTTCATCTTTTTTTGCTTGCATATTTCTTTGTGTGTTTATGAGTTTATTGTCGGTCTCCCCACACTAGAATGTAAAC
Source organism: Daubentonia madagascariensis (assembly GCA_023783475.1). Classification (NCBI taxonomy): domain Eukaryota; kingdom Metazoa; phylum Chordata; class Mammalia; order Primates; family Daubentoniidae; genus Daubentonia; species Daubentonia madagascariensis. Next base: position 38,681,051 of record JAKFHU010001953.1, on the reverse strand, counting down.
TCCTCAAGGGCAGGGACTGTGGCATGGTTGCTCCCCACTGTACCAAAATTTGGAACCAAGGCCTGGCACTTAGTAGATTCTCAATAAATATTTCTTGAGGAAATAAATAAATCTTACCAGCATCTTTTCCAAGGTGGTTGGTATTAAGATACAATTTCTAAGACCACCTACCTGATGAGAATAAAAACAAAGCACTGGCCCTTATTTGTACTTGCAGGGGGTTTTATTCGTTTGTACTTCTGCTTTTACTTCTGTTTTTGGAGGGATGTATGATGTTTTCCTACCAGAGAATGTTGCTATTCAAAGTGTGGTCCACAGACCAGCGGCAGCAGCATCTCCTGCGAGCTTGGTAGAAATGCAAAATCTTAAGCCCCGTCCAGACTTATGAATCAGAAGCAGCCTTTAACAAGATCCCCCAGGTGATTCATGTGCATGTTAAAACTTGAGAAGTACTGGCCTAAAATCCTGTTCTATTCCACTTCTCCTCACCTGACTCCCCAGCTGTACCCAACCAGCCCCATTGTTAAGCCTTACTGGCCCATCCCAGGAAGCAGCTTCTGGTGCCTCCTGAACTATTTATCTAAAGGCTTATCTTCCCGGGCTCCTTCCCTCCGGATTTTGTTCTGTTTATAAATATTGAAGCTGAAATGTAAACCATGCTGAAACTCTTCTCCAAAAGGCCGGCGTGTCCCGGTAAGCCTTTACATCTGCAGGTATCTATCGACATATCTTAAGCAAACAATTTAAAATGATTCCACTGGTGTCCTGAGTTTAGCTTTTCCCTTCGTCTTCCCTGGTAAGCAGATTGAGGCTAGTGTTTGTTTGTAAAGCATGCAGTAGTCACAATATTTCTTAAACATGGGTTGGAGTTACATACCACCACACCATGGAATTAGGGTTTGATCTTGTGTTGTCTGATTCCAAAGCCTGGGCTGTTAACATCTATGGAGCAATGGGCACAAAAGTGTGCTTTCCCAAAGCACCATTTATTTGTCCATTCATTCATTCACTCATTTGAAAGGCATGTGAGAGTGTTGAAGTGATATAGAAATGTAGAGCTCTTCAGCCCACCAGAAGAAGAGATGAAACAAGTACAAAAGTAACCTTACTTACAAGGTTGAGTCATGTGAACGATACAACATACTCTGAGTTCAGTGGAAGACTTCATGAAGGAGCCAGCAAACATAGGTCCTTCTGAAGAACAGAGAGGGCCTAGGAAGCCAGGGTCCTTGGACTGTCCTTAGACTCTTAGATCTGACTTGATTCAGGATCTTGGGTATCTTCCATACTGTCAGTGGGCTTTAGCCTCTTTAAGATGTACTAAGTGCCCAGGAATCATACAGGACTTAGGGACAAAGACTATTTGCCCTCACGCAACACAGTTTTACTGAGCACTTACTACATGCCAGGCACAGCCCTAAGTACTGTGAGTACAGCAGTAAATTAACAAGCAAAATACCTATTTTTGTAGGGCTTATATTCTAATGAGGGATAAATGAGATAAATAAATAATGTTTGAAGTCCTTGATGGTTTTGGTGTGCAGATAATTCCAAAGTGTATCTTGGTTTTAGAAATGAAGAATTAATTTATTAAAGTCACATGTTAAATAAAAAGCAAGGGTTTAAGCTCAGCTTGTATGTCTACTTGCAAGTCTTAAAAATGTGAGCTATCATTTTTAAAGGTCATTTGAATAATGTTTAATTCCATTTGCAAACTTAATTAATTCTAATACTATCAAACATTTTAAGCTACATTTATAAATCTTGTATATTCAATTTCATTTTTTAATAGCTTGTTTGTGTTATTGACAAATCTTCCTAGGCACTTAAGTAATTTTTATAAATCTATTAAATTGAGTGAATAAATATGGTGATTCTTAAAGTGTCTTAAATGTTCTAACAATATATATAAACTTAATGAGATTTCAAATTAAAATCCTAAGATCAATTATTACTAAATTACATATTTCTTTCTTTCTTTTTTTTTTTTTCTTAAGAGGCAAAGTCTCACTATTTTGCCCAGTCTGAATTTGAACTCCTGGGCTCAAGTGATCCTCCCACCTCAACCTCCTGAGTAGCTGGGACTACAGGCACATGCCACCATATCCAGCTATGACATATTTTAAATGGGTGTTACTAGGCTGAACTGTTCATTCCAATAGACTAAATTCTTATAAATATAATAAGCATATAAAATATACATTTTAATATATAATACTTATATAGAGATATTAGTATTATGATCTGATTATCTTAAACATTTTTACAGTTAATCATAAATTTCCTCAGGGTTGAAATATGCTTAACTTAAGGAAGTAATGATATCGACCCCTTCAGGTTTGGGGGTTGCTGAGTTTAATGACTAGGGCATGGCTAGATCTTTGAGGCTCTAACTGCCCAACTGAACTCCTTTTTAAGAAATGCCTAAAAAAGAAGGTGGTGGTTCCACTCATGTTCCTTATATTCATGTAATTCATGACTTCTCACCCAGATGGCCACACTTTTGTTTCTTGCGTTTCTTCCACTCTATAGATAAGTCCATCTATTCCCTTCTGGTCTAAAAGACTCATGAACTTGACCAGAATCTGTCTTTTATTTTTTTCTTTCATAATCTCAGGGCCACACAACTCCTACCAATTTCTGATTAAATTGTAGGTATCTCTCAGGAGCGTGAGGAATTTTTAAACTTAATGTCCAAGGTCATTCTACTGGCAAGATGTGCAATATGAAAAGAAGAAAAGCAAGGCAGAGTAGAGAGTGATGGGAAGGGTGCTGTTTTATAGGGTGGTCAAGAATGGCTGTAGGATGAGATACAAAATGATGGAAGAGACAGGCCCATGCAGCTATCTGGGAGAATAGCGTTCCAGGTAAAAGGAAGAGTAGGAGTGTGCTTGGCATTTTGAACGAACAGCAAGGAGGCCAGGGGGCCTTGAGTTGTGAGTAAAGGGACAGTGATAAGAGATTACAGCAGAGGAGAAAGGGGTAGGATATTGGGATGGGGCAGGTGACATGTTGACTTACGGACCAGGATCAGGATTTTGAATTTAATTCTGAATGAGCTAGGGAGCCATTTGACTTGACTTAGGTTTTAGAAAGCTTTCTCTGGCTGCCTATTGGAGAATAGAGTGTCACAGGGCTGGGATAGAAGTAGAAAAACTAGTTAGGAAAATGCTCTTAGGCCAGGCGCCGTGGCTCACACCTGTAATCCCAGCACTTTGGGCAGCCAAAGCAGAAGGATCGCTTGAGGCTAGGAGATCGACACTAGCCCGAGCAACATAGCAAGACCCTATCTCTACAAAAAATAGAAAAATTAGCCGGGCATGGTGGTGGACACCTGTAGTCCCAGCTTCTCTGGAGGCTGACGCAGAAGGATCTATTGAGCCCAGGAGTTTGAGGTTGCTGTGAGCTATGATGATACCACTGTACTCTAGCTGGGACAATACAAAGTGAGACCCAGCTAAAAAGAGCTAAAAAAAGCTCTTAAAATGAACCAGTTCAAAAGGCATGGTAGTCTGTGGCAGCAATGGAAATTGTGCCAAATGACTGGATTCTAGATACATTTTCAAGGCAGCACCAACATGATTAGCTGAGGAATGTGAGACCAAGAGAGGAACCGAGAAGGACAGTATGACTGGAAAAATGAAGTGGCTTATTTCTGAGATGGAAAAGACTGGCGGAGTAGCAGATGGAGGTGGGGAGAATTGGGGGTTCAGTTCGGGGTGTGTCCAGTGGGAGACATCCAGGGGAGATGTCAGGAGCAGTTGGACACGTGAACCTAGAGCTCAGGGTGGAGGCTGGAGCCATTCCGGGTGTCGACATGGTTCCACCCTGAGCTCCAGATTGAATGTCCAGCTGCTCTTTGGTGCCTCCCTAGGATATCTGAGGGGCATCTCTGACTCTCGGCAAGAGGCAGTTACTATTGATTAGCGCTATTTGGCCTGGGTGGCTGGCGGGGGCAGGCTAGAGAAAGTACCTAGTATATTCTTCGAGGAAAAGTAAGTAGTGTCATCTGAATGGCTTGTCAGAATTTCTGTCTCATTTTGCAAAGGAATTTTAAAGGTTAATGTACTGTACCCTAAATTTCCAGTTCATAATTGAGTCAACTTGGGTAAAGAGCTTTGGGTGTATGGTAGAGTATAAGGATTTGATCTCAAAACAGGAGTCAGAATCCCTTCACTTGGCTATGTCCAGTGTTGAAGTGTTAAGTTCCAGTGTTAAGCATGAATGCCTCCTATATGCAGGTATATTCATTTGCTAGGGCTGCTGCAATAAATGGCCCCAGATTGGGTGCTTAAAACAACAGAAATTTATTCTTTCACAGTTCTGGAGGCCAGAAGTCAGAAATCAAGGTGTGGGCAGGGCCATGCTCCCCCAGGAGGCTGTAAGGGAGAATCTCTCTCTTTTCTCTTCCAGCTTCTGTTGGCTCCAGGCATTCCTTGTGGCTGCATCACTCCAACCTCTGCCACCATCCCTTCTCTGTGCCTGTGTTTTCTCTTTTGTCTCTCATAAGGACACTTGTCACTGGACTTAGATCCCACGCAGATAATCCAGGATAATCTCAAGATCCTTTTGTTAACTATATTTGCAAAGACCCTTTTTCCAAATAAGGTCACATTCACAGTTTCTGGGGGTTAGAACCTGGATGTATTTGGGGGTAGGGGACCACCATTCAACACACTACTGCTGGCTAATGCTACAGATACAGGAAAGATATAATCCATTCCCACGCTCACTCACCTATTAATTAACTCAATAAACATTTGAGGACATATTTTATAAAATACCCCCTATTTGGCATTACAGACCCAAGATGAAGACAACAGCAAAGGCTTTGCAAAGATCTCACAGATTTGTTAGGGGAACAGGATGAAAAGTGCTCAGCTCTCCTAGGTACACTCATGGTATTCTCATTTTATTTAATCCTCCCAACTCTGGGAAGTAGCTGTAGGATTCTCATTTACAGATGTGTGCACTGCGGCTCAGAGAAGTGAAGTGACTTGCACCGTGTGACAATTAATAGGTGGTTCAGTCAGGATTTAAACCCAGGCCTGCCCAGCTGCAGTGTGCCATATTCTGCGTACGGCAGTGTCAACTCCACAATAACACCCACTGGGCCACCACACGTGAACATAATTAAATGCTGACTTCCGTGGCATAGAGTTCAAAATGGGTGTAAATGGATTTTAAAAATTGATTCCCATTTAAATATACAAGGGGAAAACATTCTTGGAATCTTCTGGTCAACGTTTTTTGGGAAGCACTCACTTTTATTTTATATTCTGCAAATCTCCATGTGCAGGTCTTGGGTTTGCTTAAAACGTGGTAGTCTCAGAGGCCTTAATCCTGTTAATTCACATGAGAATGATAAAACTTAGCAACCCAGGCCCTGTATTTCATGTGAGAGTGATACCCTCAAAATGTGTTGTATCCAAAAAACAACAATTCCTGTAATTAATTACAATTAGATTCAACACAGAGTCACCAACCAGTACCCTAGAAAAGTACCCCTTATATGCAGACCAAATAGTCAGAAATATGGTTTTCATTTACATCTCTTACCTGGTAAGATAGTGGGATTAATTTCTTTTTTCTTTTTCTAGCATGGCCTATGAATGCACTCACCCAGCAAGCAGGAGAGCTGGGTATCCTCTAACACCAATTCTGAGCCCAGTGATCCAGGGCACATTTCTCCCCTTCTCTGAGCCTCAGGTTCCTCCTTACTAAGGTGAATGTTTGTACTAGGTGATCTTTGAGGTCTCTTCTGGCTCAGAAATGTTTTAACTGTGAGGCTAAATATTTAGTGCTAATTGTATTTGCTGGAATGTGTGTTCTTTATGGCTAGGCTTAGTTTACGTTTTTTTATGAGACAGATGAATGAGGTTAATAAGAATAGTTAATTAAAAAAGATATTGAATTCCCAGAAGGCATTTTATTATGAATTTAATTATGGAAAGTGCTAATTGCTTCACTCCAAAACTTGAATTTTGTCCAATTGTTCCACGCAAAAAGTAAGGGAAATTTCTCTCAAGTCTGCCTCAGCTCTGTACTAGTACCAGTGATACAAGAACAGGTCACTTTCTTTTTTCTACTATTTTTTATTTTTATAGAGATGAGGTCTCACTATGTTGCCCAGGCTAAACTAAATCTCCTGAGCTCAAGCCATCCTCCCACCTTGGTCTCCTCAGTAGCTGGGATCACAGGCACGTGGCTTTGCACCATACCTAGCTTCACTTTCTAACTACTGAGAAAAAGAGAGTGCAGGAGAGCTAGTCCGTTTGCATAATGGGTCTTTTCTCCTGCCTCTGGCAACTTAAACTCTCTACAACAGACAAGAAGTATACATTCTAAAATGTAGCTCCACTCCTATCAACCTACTGTGTTCTCTGACTATAAGGCTGCCATTAGCCTGTGTGGCATCTTCATTGCAAATTTGCAAAGGAATCCCTCTTTCAGGGAACACAGCTCTGCAAACAAACAGCTTGGAGAGCAGATGGCTGTGCACCAGGGTGTGGTTTGACAAGTGGAGCTTGGGATGAATTGCAGTCCCTACTTGTTTCTTTGGCTGAGTGTCTCTGTGCAGTGCACACACTGCCCCTCTGGACAAGGAAGCCCTGCCTGACTCAATCACTTAAATTATTTCTGCTTCTGCAAGGAAGAGGCCTGTCTTTATTTTGAAAAAGCTCTTTATCACTGCTTTGAAATAGCTTTGTTTGAGGTGGCAGGCAGAGGGTTTGAAACACTTGAGGGCTTAGAGGGTATGAGGGGGAATGACATCTTCGAGGAATGGAGAGAAAAACCATTGTGGCTGAAATTAGCAAATAAGTAAGATGAAGTTAGGCGATAAGGCACTAGAGTGGACCTGGGTCATTCGATAATCTCTAGGCCATTGGTGAAGGGCTTTTTCCTAAGATCGATGGGAGTTTAGGTTGGTTTTAAGCATTGAAGGGTTTAAATAGATCAAATTGGTTTCTCTGTAGAGTGCAAATTGTAGGAAGCCTTATTCAGAGGGAAGAGATGCTGGTGGCTTGGACAAGGGTGATGGTGGAGAAAGGTGGATGGATTTTAGGGTAAAATTATTTTACGAAGTGTAAATATTCAGAAATGATGGATTTGACTAAGGAGCGAGGGGAAGGTAAAGAGTAATTTCAAAAGTAATAATAGCTACCATGGTGCCAGGCACCATTATAAGTGCTTTACACTATGGGACACAGGAGGGATTATGATTTTCCCCACTTTATAGAGGAGAAACTTGAGGCACAGAAAAGTTAAATAACTTGCCCAAGCTTCCACAGCAGCATTGAGATGTGAATACTCAGAGTCTAAAATTTAAGTCCTTGTACTAAACCAGTGGTTCTCCACTGGGGACGATTTTGCCCCCCTGGGGATATTTGACAACCTCTGGAGACATTTTTGGTTGTCACAGCTGGGTTTGGAGTACTACTGATATCTAGTGGTAGAGGCCAGAGGTGCTGATAAGTATCCTACAATGCACAGGACAGCCCCCACAACAAGGAATCACCCAGCCCAAAATGTCAGTAGTGCCAAGGTTGAGAAACCCTGCTGGAAATCACTGTTATACTACCTCTGCAGGGCAGCAGCTAGGCTTCTGTCTTAGACAACCAGTTTACCCATACTAGGGGAAGACCAGTTTGAGGGTGACCATGAGTTGCTTTCTGGACACATTCAGCTGAGGTCTTTTCAAACACCAAGAGGACAGGGCAAATAGACTGTTGGATGCTTGTTCAGCTCTGTAGCTCAGAGAAAGTGTTGGCACTGCATGGAGTAGGTTTCTATTCCTGGCAACTGTATACACCCAAATACCTTATGTATTTTATCTAGTATTTATATGTTTGTTTATACCCCACCCTCTTCCAGAAAGGATGTAAAGCTGCTTATAAGGATAAGGAACATTTTATTAATCCACTCATGTATTGATGGGCATTTGGGTTGTTTCCACATCTTTGCAATTGTGAATTGTGCCACTATCAACATTCAGGTTCAGGTGTCTTTTTTATAAAATGTCCTTTTTTCCTTTGGGTAAATACCCAGTCGTGGGATTGCTGGATCCAATGGTAGTTCTACTTTTAGTTCTTTGAGGTATCTCTATACTACTTTCCATAGAGGTTATACTAGTTTGCAGCCCCACCAGCAGTGTATGAGTGTTCCTATCTCTCTGCATCCATGCCAGCATTTGTTTTGGGATTTTTGGATAAAAGTCATTCTCATTGGAATTAGGTGATATCTCATTGTGGTTTTGATTTGCATTTCCCTGATGATGAGAGACATTGAGCATTTTTTCTTATGTTTATTGGCCATTAGTCTATCTTCTTTTGAAAAGTTTCTGTTTGTGTCTTTTGCCCACTTTTTAATGGGGTTGTTTGTGTGATATGTATACCACAGAGTACTACTCAGCCATAAAAAAACAGTGAACTAATACCTCTTGTATTAACCTGGATGGAACTGGAAACCATTCTTCTAAGTGAAGTATCACAAGAATGGAAAAACAAACACCACATGTACTCACCATTAAATTGGAACTAATCGATCAACACTTATGTGCACATATAGAAATAACATTCATCGGGAATCAAGTGGGTGGGAAGGGGGAGAAGGGGATGGGTAAATTCACACCTAATGGGTACAGTGCACACTATCTCGGTGATAGGCACACTTATAACTTTGACTCAAACTGTACAAAAGCAATTTATGTAACCAAAACATTTGTACCCCCGTAATACTCTGAAATAAAATTTAAAAATAAAAAAGGATAAGGAAGAAACAATAGGCTGATGTAAGTTAAAAGTGGGACAAAAGAACATGTTAAAATAAGGATGGAGACAGAGGGTGGAGCCAGAACTGAGGCTAAAAGGGACCCTAATCCTGTTTCTGGCAGCCATAAGGTTGTTCTTAGGATTTACCAGACTCCTTCATCCTCATCTTGGCTGAGCTGCCTGCTCATGTCTCTGCCTCCTCCCCAGCAGACAAACCCCAATTCTCATGTCTCAGGTGCAGAGTGGCTGAGAAAAACCAATATGGCACATAGTGGGAGAACGATAAATATTTGTAGAGAGAATCTCTGGGGATACAGTTATGAACAAGACGCAAACCCTCCCCCCACGGAGCTTCCTTTCTAATAGAGGAGACAGACCAACAAGGCAAGCAGGCACTGATGCAGGCATTCATGTTTTGTTTTGTTTATCAGGTAATTTAATAGATAGTTTCAAGGTGTCATTCATGCTGTAAAGAAACAAAAAAAGGAGTCAAGAAGGAATGAGAAGTGTGTGGGATGGGGTGGTTGGGGGGCCTCTCTGAGCAGGTGCTTTGTAAGCAGAGACCTAAAGGAGGAGCAGCCGACTGCGTGGAGTGGAGGCGAGGGTGCCTCAACCAGGGAACCGTGTGAACAGACGCCCCTGGGGGTGAAGGGCCTTAACCTTTGAGAAACCCGAAGGAGACCAGTGAAGGAGGGCGTGGAGCATGACAAGGAAGGAGAGAGGAGCATGGGGAAGTGGGCCGGGTCTTGTGGGACGTAAGAGAGCGTTTGGGTTTTATTTCAAGTGCAGTAGGGAGCTATGGAAGGACTGTGTGGTCAAAATCAACAGTTGTCCTCAAGAATCCATCCTCCCCTTTGTCTTCACTAATAAAAACCACAAGGTTGAGCTTGGGCATGTGGTTGCCTGGAATGAGGACTACTTTTCCCAGCCTCTCTTGCAGGCGTGGTCATGTGACTTTCGCCCCTGGCCACTAGAACACAAGCTGAGGCAGTGTCTGCAACTTCTGAGCAGTATCTTTAAAAGGGGGGTGGGGGTGTACATTAAGTGGCTAGAACCCCAGCACCATGGTGGACTTTGAAGTGACCTTGGAAATGAAAGCCAGGAAGGGAGGTGCCATGGGCCGGACAGAGCCTGGATTCCTGCCACCGTTGGCATACTGTCAGGTGCTTCTGGGAGAGAGAGAAAAACATCTGTCTTGCTGAAGCCACTGTCATTCTTCTCTCAGTAGCTAGCTCTATGCCCGAGGGAGTGTGGCATTAAATAGCGAATAAAAAGCACAATAGGCCACAAAGGGGGGGCGGGGGGCGGGGCTTTATACTTAGTACGTTTAACTGGCTACCAGTTTGAGAGCCCAGTGCACTTTGTCTTGCCTGTGGCGCATGGGCCGTGCGTGTGCGTCGTGCACTGGGCTTCACATCAGGTAGCCATCAGGACTTCTGCTGCTCCCGCACGAGCCCCCAGCTCCACTGGGCAGCACCGGCGTATCCATGGTCAGTCTGCTGCGTTCGAGGCCCTGTGTCAAGCCCTGTTCCTATATGTTCTTGTTTGAAGCCTTGTCACAACCCAGTGAGGTGTGTACTATTATTAGACTCATTTTACAGGTGAGGAAGGAGAGGGGCCCATAGGCTAAGTTAACTTGCCCAAATCCTGCAGCTGCTGGGCGGGAGAGCCGTGCACCGCCCCCCCCCCCCCGCCCCCGCGCCTGTCGTCTTGTCCCGGCCTGAGTCAAAGGACAGCAGTGCAGGGTCCAGGAGCTGGCTCTCCCCTGCCTGCCCTGCTCAGCAGGCTGCCCCCGCTCCTGCCCCTGCCCTGAAGGGAGGAGGGAGGAGACCACGTGACCCAGGCCACCCGTAACCAGGCAACCGTTCCGAGACGCTGCTTTCCGTCTAAGCTGGCGTCTGCCTTGTTCAGTATCTGCCAGGCGGGCAAGGCTCCTGGGAGCATCCCAGAAGTCATCGTAAGAAATAAGGCTTGCTGGAGAGGCCTGCGGGGACGTCTCATATTCCATCTCTCTGAACTCTGCGCCCCAAAGTTCTGAACGTGCCTGCTGGGGATTCTGAGTGAGGGGTGGGAATCCGAATTCATCGGGGCCAGGGTCTGCCTTGTGCATGATGGAGAGGGTATGGGGTGTGGGGCGGAGGCAGCACAGGAGACTTTTCTGCAGTGTTGCACTCGGGGTCCTCAGCTGCAGGCCATTTCCCTGGGCCAGTAGCCAGCTGCTCCCCAAACGGCCATGATTCCCCAGGAGGGAGCTGCAGATACCCTGTGCTCTCCGAGGCAGCCTGCAGCTTAGAGGTCTGCCATCTGTTCATGCAATGGCTTGCTGCCATCCACGATCAGGTGGGAGACTAAGGGGATGACCAAGATTTATTGAGCCCCTATTATCTTCCCTGTGCCAGACGCTAGGGAGAGAAAAACTAGCAAATCAGAACTAATTCCAACTTTGTAGATGAGAAAACAGAGGCTCAGATAGGCAGAAAGAGTCCCCTGGAGTCTGGCTGATGAAAACATCTGCCCTTCCCATTAGCCTTGCTGCTTCTACAGAGGAAGAAGGGAACTTCAGGTCCGTCTAGGCCAGCTCCCTGATTTGACAGAAGGGGAAACTGAAGAACAGGGAGACAAAGTGTCTCCTCCAGGGTCACCCAGCTTGCTTGGCTCCATGGTCACCTCTGAATTACTTGGAGGAATTGTGATCTCAGTTTCACCTTTTTTCTGGGATTCAGTAACTGTTTAGAACTCCAAACCTCCTTCTGTCATCTGAAGCCGACTGAATTATGCCTACATCTATGTCAATGTGCAGGTAGTACTGTAATTTAACCATAGGGGCAGTATGATGTAATTAAGAGTCATTCTTGCCTCTTGAGAGCAGTGAGATTTGGGACAATTATGTCATCTCTTTAGGTCTCAGTTTCCTCCTCTGTAAAATGGGGATTAACAGTAGGACTTACTTCATAGGATTATTGTAAAGATTAAATGAGATCATTTATGTTAAGTGTTAAATACTGTCCTGGATATTATTATAATTGTCAAACTTTTATCACAGGTGTCTTCAAAATCTCAACCAGATAAAGAATAGGGCTGACCTCATATCCATTCATTCATTTAACATCCCAGAGGCCTAGAACTATGTCTGCAAAACATTGGCTGCTCAATAAATGTTTGCCTAATTAGTGAAATTCTGAAATATCCAGAATTGAAGTCAAGGTAGACTTTGTGAACAACACCAAAATGTTGGACAAAGCTGTCTTCCTCTCTTAGCCAGGACTGGATGTGAGCAAATTGTGCATTTAATCTCCCCTTCGTTCCTCTGCTTTTCCCCAAACCTCCAGCCTCCTCTCCAGGGACCATTGGAGACCTGTCATTTCCTCCGTAATATGAATTTAAGATCAAGGTGCCCCTCTCCTGGTTGCATTTGAGTCATCTCTACAATTATGGAAATTCTGTTATCAGTGAGAGGAGGTGTGCCAGGGTGGGCAGCTCATCACAGACTCAGGAAGTGAGGAGGAGACTGGTGGGCTGTTGCATTTCCTTGACAACTAGGCTATATTTCCCAGCTTCCCTTGCAGTTACCTAGAGCCCTGTCCCTGACTTCTGGCCAGTGCATGTGGGTGAAAGGGATGCACTCCGCTTCCAGGCCTGGCCCATCAAAACTCCCATGTTCCTTCTCCTTCTCTTTCTCCAGCCACCACAGGAAGTCACCTGCTGAAGACGAGGAACACAAGAGGAAGAAGGCTGGGCCTCTGAAGAACTGCCCCTGCCTACAGAGCAGGAGTACTGATTTTGGCCTTCATTGGAGTGAGAGAGAAACTTTTATTATGTTAAGCCATTGAGTTTGGGGAGAGGGCTGGTTATCGGTGGTAGCATCTAGTACTACCTTAACTAATATATTAATAATAATGAGGCAGACCACCACAAAAGCAGGTTGAGTGACATACTCTCTGCATAGTGTACTAAAGCCTGCGCAGGCTGTGCAGGAAGAAAGCCTGGGTTCAGGTCCTGCCTCTGCCATTTCCTGCCTGTGCTGTGCTTCCAAGGGCTCTGAGCAAGCTATTTTAAAAATCTTAAAAGTTGAGACACTTATCATTGCTTGATGATTCTCTTCTAAAAGATTCTGGGAGAATCAGAGAGCTGGAAAGTAGGGCAAGGCTTCTTTGATTTCAGCTCTGTTTTATATTTTTGCCTTGGCTAAGAGTGTAGAGTGAAAAACTCCCTGAGGGAAGAGCTCTTCCAGGTCTCCTTGCTGTCTGTGCCTTCTTTCCTTCCTCCCATATCTCACAATGGATGTGGACACAGGCATCCTGGATTCATGGTCTGTCTGCCCCTCTTAGCTGTATGACCTTAGCTTGTTTCCCTACCTTTCTAGGTCTCCATTTCCATGTTTGTAAATGAAAGGTGATACCCTCTTGCCTGGTTGTTGTGTGGATTAAAGATATGTTAAAAGAGGAGCACACAGTAAGCCCTCAATGGGACATGAGTCTCCTGCTTCTAGTATTACTAGTACTTCTAAACTCTACATGCTCTGATTCTGTGTTTCTATTCAAATCTTCATTCAGTAGCCGTTTATGGAGTACCTACTATGTGCTGGGCAGTGCATAAGCACACAAAGTCTCTGCCTCATAAAGCTTGCCTTCTGGCAGAGAGATAAATGTATGTTAAATGAACAGACTTGTAAAATAATTGCAAATTGTAATAAAGTCTATAAAGGCCTTTAGAGGTTGCTGAGAGAGAGAATAAGGGGTGAGTAGAAGGCAAGGCAAGCGTTGAATGGTGCAGTCAGAGTGGGCTTCCCTGAAGAGGTGACATCTGTGCAAGCCCTGAAGACTGAGAGGTAACCAGACAACAGAAGAGCTATAGGAGGTGCCATCTGGGCAGAGAGAGCAGCTGGTGTGAAGGTCTTCAGTTAGACAAGAGCTTGGGGTGGTCAGAAGCAGATAGGAGGCCAGTGGCTGAGGGATAGGAGGGGCCACCGCCTGCCCAGCAGGCCATGGTTCAGAATGGGAATTTTTAAAATATACATGTATAAGTGTAATGAGAAGCTATTGAAACAGGAGTTTCGTGGTCCACGTTGTATTTTTGCAACAGTAATTCTCAAAGTGTGGTCCTCAGACCAGGATCACTTGGGAATTTGTGAGAAATGGAAATTCTCAGACCCATCCCTGGCCTGCTGAACCAGAAACTCTGGGCCTGTTGCTCAGCAGGTCACATGTTAACAAGCCATCCAGGGGGTGTGGTGCTGCCCGTCAGGAATGGAAGCTTAGTGATGCTCAATCCTGGCTGCTTTTGTGAGCTATGAATGTTGAGAGACCCCCTACCCACCCTCCCCAGACTCGGATTTAGTTAGTCAGGGATTGACACCTATGTGTTGGTAGCTCTTGACTCGGCCCCAGGGTGCTCCAGTGGCTAGAGCAGCTAGGACCATAGGAGGGGGACGGGAGGAGATACAGGAAGGCCAATCAGAAGGCTCATGCAGTGGTCCAGGTGAGCCACGATGGCAGCTTAGACTGGGATGGTGATGGAGAATACAGAGGGGCATGGACAGATTTTAAGTATATTTAGGAGAAAACCCAACAAGACTTTGATTGATGGGGGCAGGGAGGTGGGATGTGTGTTCAGCATGAGATTGAAGGGAATTCCAGCCATGAAAGTAAAGACCCTGTGCTTGCAGGTAGCCTACAGCTAGAAGACCCTGGGAACATGGACTAGACGCTGAGAACGGGGCCCCAAAGAGGTGCGTCTCTATCGGCCTAGCAGTGAAGGCAATGAAGAAGATCACAGCGAAGTTAGCAAGAGCTAAGTTTCTCCTGAGTGCTCAGAGGAGTTGCAATGTGAAAGGGACTTTTGTTTTGTTTTGTTTCTTGATATCTGAATGCTCACATAGGATATTCCTGTTTTGGAGCCAGGTCTCACGGGAACACTCTGGGAAGGGCCCCTGCAGGGGAGAACAGGAGGCCGAATGAGGTATCCGGGAGTGACCAGCAGGCGGCGTGCCAGACTCAGAAATGTGCATGGCAGGGAGCACGGCAAATCCTGTGTTGGCTGCTTAACTAGGGGAAAAGGATTCACTCCAGAAGTAATACTCATCCGTACGTTTACTAAACGGCAAGCGCTTTCTGTGTCATTTCTCATTGAATCTGCATAGCTCTACCATACGGGTGCTATAAGCACCCCCACTTCACATATACTCAGAGAGTTTGAGAAGTGACATGGCCAATATCACCCAGATAGTCAGTGGCAGAACTGGGCTTGGTCCTCTAGCCTGTCTGACCCTACCGGCTTGTGGCCACTGGATCCCCAGGGCTTCTTTCTTGTCCACAGTGCTGCTTTCACTCACATTTGGGGGCAATGTCCTTGGAAGGTGGCGTCACCAGAACGAGCAAAGCCCTTGAAGTCAAACTCCCTTGGCTTTGCCACTCACGTGCTGTGTGATGGTGAGAACGTTACTTGGCCTCCCTGTGCTCAAGTTTCCTCATCTCTAAAATGGGGTAAGATGTGAGGCAGTGAGGCTGTAGTACTTGGCCCAGAGGCTCAATGAATGGCAGCTTTCCTGCCTAAAATGATTTCACCAGAGGTAGACACAACTCTGAAAATCTAGAACTGTACTGTCCAACAGTGCCTTCTGCGATGATGGAAATATTCTCTATCTGTGCTGTCCAATAGGGTGGTTGTAGCTGCCTGTGGCTATTGAGTGCTTGATACATAGTGCAACTGAGGAACTGAATTTTTATTTAATTACAATAAATTTAAATTTAAATAGCCATATGTGGCTTAGTGGCTACCATATTGAACAGGGCAGGTCTAGAATGCGTCTGAGCTCAAAGTCTGTGTATTCTTGAGAGCCCCTTGGATATGAAATAAAATAAGCCATGTCCAACATGTAGAGCCTGGCATATAGCAGGGGCTGAATGAATTTGAGTTTGTCAGAAAGGAATATAAGACAAAGAAAAATGGATAAGCGAGGCCATGTTTTGTGTTTGACAAATCGTGTTAATCTGTGGGACTGTACTCTCAGACTTCACCAAGCAAGATCTCCCAGAGTTCAGCACTCAGGGGGCTGCCTGGAGCAGGTTGTTACATTCTTCCCCTTTCAAGCCAGAATTCTCTAAATTTTTTTTTTTTTTTTTTTTTTTTTGAGACAGAGTCTTGCTCTGTTGCCCAGGCTATAGTGCAGTGGCGTCATCATAGCTCACTGCAACCTCAAACTCCTGGGCTCAAGTGATCCTCCCACCTCAGCCTCCAGAGTAGCTGGGACTATAGGTACACACCACCACACTGGCTAATTTTTCTATTTTTGGTAGAGACGGGGTCTCACTCTTGCTCCGGCTGGTCTCAAACACCTGAGCTCAAGCAATCCTCCCACCTCAGCCTCCCAGAGTGCTGGGATTACAGGCATGAGCCACCATGCCCAGCCTTCTATTAATAAATATTTTTTCAACATGTTTTCAGTGGAGACAGAGAACAAACCTGTTTTAGATAATAAAGCATATATTCAAAACAAATTCCCTTCATCCTTTCACTGACTAAAGAAATCTTCCTCCTCTTCTATGCCCCTCTCTTCAATTTTATCTTGGAATTTTATAAATCAGAAAACTTCTTAGAAAGTTTTTAAAGGTTTAAAATGTAAATAAGGGCTGGGTGCTGTGGTTCATGCCTATAATCCCAGCACTTTGGGAGGCCGAGGCAGGAGGATCACTTAAGGCCATGAGTTTGAGAACAGCCTGAGCAAGAGCAAGACCCCGACCCCATCTCTACCAGAAATAGAAAAATTATCTGGGCGTGGTGGTGTGTGCCTGTAGTCCCAGCTACTCAGGAGGCTGAAGTGGGAGGATTGTCTGAGCCCAGGAGTTCAAGGTTGCAGTGAGCTATGATGAGGCCATTGCACTACAGCTTGGGTGACAGAGTGACACCTTGTTTCCAAAAAAAAAAAAAAAGAAAGAAAGAAAGAAAGAAAATAATGGGTCCCCAGGAAACAGCACTACATCACGCATTTCTCAGTTCCAAAATTTCATCTATTCAGACTTTGTCTTTAAGTGATGGTCAGTTGGCAACTCTTGCATTTTCAGTAGTTGAATCTCACAGCTCGTGGAGGCTAGTGTCAAAAATTTTCTACAGAGATAGGTCTGCCTTGGCAGGCACTGTCATTTGTTTCTTCCTGAGGGTTATTTCTACTTTGACAGTATTGGGACCAATTTGCATTCTGCCAGTTGTGTAAGGAAGCCTGAGTTAACGGGCACCTTATTTCCAAAGTATCCCAGTGATGATTAGTTTTCCTTGTGGACTGGCACCCTGGGCTGCTGGCCCATTCCCTCATCTGACCCAGACCCGGTTAACACCAATCCCCTGTCCTCCAGACCATCCCAGTCTGCCTACAGGGCTGGCTGACCTATACTCAGCTCCTGGGCAGAACCTTTCCCTGTTCCTCGCCATCCTGAAGACTTGTACTCTCTCTGGGCGCCCTGGCTACTAACCTGATATGGCAGTGATGACAGCTCCTTGAAACAAGACCTGTGGCTCTAGACACAAACAGCCCCATGAAAGGAGTTGCTTTTGTTTTTCATATTTTTAGTTTTTCCTTCCAGTACACCTCAAAGCCCTCTAGGACCATAGAGAACCCTCTACCAGAATGACATGTTCTTCTGTCTTTTAAAACTCTTTATTTCTTAACACAGTTCATTCCCAACTCTGTCATCAAGGTCCCTTGGGAATAGGATCCAGATATGAAAAAAGAGGCTCCCTCCTGGATTCTGCCTTTGAGTGAGGAATAGAAGGATCACTGGGTCTGACTCCTTATCCACTGCTCTTCACACCTCTGCATGTCCTCCTCGCTCCCCAAATAGTTGGGTGTCCTTTCCCCAAGTAGCCATTTTCCAGTATTCTAGCAACCCAGGTAGCTGTTAATATAAGGCACTGTGTTACATGGTATCAATTAGGTAAACACCTGCAGTACTCAAAGGAAGAACCTTCACCCAGGTATTGGCTAGCCCACTGTTAAAGTGGCAGTGTCCACCCAGTGGCTGAATGTGTTTTCATGTTACACTATGACTCCTTAGTATCAGAGCCAACCTGCCGCCTCCGCTCTCTCCTCCCCTGCTTCAGTCCGTACCTACTCGATCCACTTTACATCTGTGTCTAGGTAGAAGTGCTGCCCTGTCTTCTGGGCTGAGTATCTTGGATTCCTGCCCCCACCTCCCCTCCTCTGCCCCTGGTGGCTGTCCACCTGTCACAGAGTACCCTTGCTCTTTGGCATGTAGTTGGGTTCAGCCAATGCAGAATCCTTGCAGGAGACTGGAGGATGAGAAAAGACAAACCGTGGCAGGGATTTCGTTGGCCCTTCCTTCCAAGGTCACTGCAGCCCAGCTGTGTCCCCAGAATAAGGTCTCTGCTACTCTCAGGCTGCCTCCTCTACACAGCTCCCTCACGTTCTGGTAACAGCTCCTTTCCCTCGGTCCTTCAGACCTGGGGATGGTGAGCCCTTTGCTGCTTCTAGCCCTGGCTCACTGATTGCACTAGCCCTCATGTGCCCCTGCACACGCACCTCTCTACACGGCCCATTGCTAAATAAATCTTCCTCCAATTCTCCTAACTCAAGTGTGTCAGCTGTTTCTATCAGGTTTCTGACTGACGTGCCTTCCTTTGGCGTAGAGATGCATTCTGGTTTTGCTAGATTTGTATTCCTGGTCACTCTGTGAACCCAAGATTTACCTTCCCCTCCAAACATCACTTGGGTTTAAGATGTTTGCTGATTCTTCCAAACAATGAATTCCTCAACTTTACTCTCTTTAAACTAAACATAACACCTGTCCTCCTCCTCTCTGGCTGCTCTACCTACGAGTTATGCAACCCTACCTCCCTAACCTTCAGTTTTCTCATCTGGCAAATGAGGATCATGATTGGGTTGTCATGAGAATTTAAACAAGATCTTAAAATGGTGTCAGCAGAGTTGAGTTTCCTCAATATCTGTTGACTGTGATTATTTCTATGTGCCAGGCTATTCTTTAACCTTCAAGATCTGAACTTAGGTTTCCAAAGATTCTCTTTCTTGCCCCCCCAGCCATTATATGACTTCTTCCTTCAATGCTACTCATGGTCTTGAGGTGATCTTTTGAGTCCTGATCTTTAAAGGAATCCTTAATTTCCATGGGCCCAGCATAGTCAGAGAGCAAATCCTTACCCAAGTCTTACGAATTAGTTTGCTTATTCTTCAGTTACTGGTAAAGAATAACAAAAAGGAGCTTTAAATTGTATTATTATTTTTAGTATCTCCTATGAAGTGCTGGATATTTGGAATGCCACAGAGGGAGCCCTACAGAGGACTTTTTTCTTGCAGAGGCGATGGGCACAGCAGGAGGGTGAATTTGATATCAGTTCTAACAGGCTTGGGGGAAAGTACAGAATGCTTTACACATGAAGACTATGTAAGTATTTGTGGTTTTGCAGTGGATTTGATCAAGATTATAGAGGAAATAGTTGAGATCAAAGGTTATCCTGAAGATTTACGAAAATCTGTGGCTATAAATTTTCCATTACATGTCCAATCCATTAACAATTTTTAAAAGTGTTGATTATATGATTTTTTTACTTCTAAGCTCCTGAGGATTGGTAGGGAAGGGATTAGGAAGGAGGTGTGTGTAATTCACCCAGAAAGAGTTGAGGGTATAGTTACAATACATCCACAGCTGAAGGAATTTTCTCAGTACTCTGTTTATTTCATATTTTTACTTTCTCGAGAGTCCCCCAGAATAGCAATTTATGCACATTTGTCTTCCCATCTAATTTTGCTTTAACAATAGTTGGGAAAACACAACCAGATGCTTTCTTTAAAAAAAGACATCTACGTGTTGACATCAATGTCAAAATTAGCCCTCAGTCTCCAGATAGTCACTTTTTCAGTTCAGTTAATAATTAAGTTGGCAAACTCACCTCTTAAGTTCCGGAACAACGCAGTTGGGGTCTGAACCCTGACCTGGCCTCGGGGAAATCAGCCAGCTAAATTTCTTTTTCTTGTAGCTCCCTGAAGAACCATTCCTTAAACAAGGTTCCCTATTTAACAGTTAAACTTTAATTACCTAAGTAAGAGATAAATATTTTTGCCTTTTTAAAAAACTTAATACATCACAGATGAGACTAATGTTCCCTTGGCCACCACTCCTAATCCTGACCTTCTTTATAGGAGGTTACAAGTTTGGGGGTATCTTTCCAGAACTTTTACTTTGCATTTTCCTACGTATATATGGAACACATGGAAAGTAAGTAACATTATTGTATGTTTTTCTCCCAGACCTTATTTTCCTTGATTTCTTACAATCTACAGTAGTTTTTCCTGGACCTCTGATCTTGAAGAACAGCAAAGACCAAACTGAAAACACAGTGGGAGTATTGCATGTCATTCCTCCCTTGGGAGTAGGGAGTTGACTTAAGCCCAGTGTCCTTGTATGATAAATGCTTGAAAATATTAATAACTTCATATATGGTAGAGGCTACTTCATTTATTTTCATTTCTATTCTATAATTTGTTGATCTGTAAGAGAAAATTAAGGAGAAAAAATCCCCCTCTAAGACTATATTCATAGAATTCATGCTAAAAAGATTTTAGACTGCATCCATTTTATACATCAAGAAATGGGGAAATGAGGCAGTTGGGAAACTTCAGGACTGGACCCTCTGTACTTAAACAAGAAGCAGTGGGTGGAGGATATCAGACTCTACTCTGTACTCACCTTCAGATCGTAATGAAAAATTATTTTCCATGTGCATCCTTTCTCTTTATCCCGTTCCACTCCTCTGAGCCAGTCTGTCTTAGTCTCTTTTGCAAACCGTCGCTATTCAGTGACTTTCTGCTTTGCACTTCTTGATAGCAAAAGCTAACTGCTAAAGTTGCTTGCGCTTGTTCTGCAAAGGATTCTACGGAGTGCTTTCCATACGTTTTCCTCTTTATCCTCACAGGATCCATATGAGGTTGGTACCATTATTACCCCCAGGTGAGAAAAGTGAGCCTCAGAGAGGATGGGAACCTGAGTCAAGGTCTCTTGGCAGGAAGTAACAAAACTAAGATCAAACTTGCTTCTTGACTCTGCAGTTTGTGCTCTTAATTCCACCCTGTACTACACATGTTAAGTTGTCTTTTACAACAAGCAGGAATATTTGGGGGAAGAGTGGGGAGAAGCAGGTCAGAGACTCCTGATAGGCTGCAGCAAATTGTCCTGCAGACAGTGGGAGTTCAATGATTATTTGATGCCCAAATGAACACTCTGAAGACTAAATGAATTAATGTGTGTAAAGGTGCCAGAACGATGTCTGGCACCTACTAAGGTCTAAATGAGTATTAGGTATTATTATTAATCTGTGGGGCTAATTGTGTCAGCATTTATGCTGTGCAAATACCTCAGAAGGCGAGACATTTCTTGTCCAGGATCCCTGGTCGTGGGGATCAGTGGTGCTATTGAGGAAATGACAAAACTAAGATCTCACCTCCAAGCAACTAGAGGGCTTGGACTTGCTAGCAAAGCCATCTGGGACACTGTGGCAATTGGAATAATCACATCCAGGATGCATTGGAGAGGAGGTTTGGAACCCCAAACTATTGTTGAAGTTTGGAATTTGGGACAGATTCCCTCTCCCCATTGCATTTGCTGTTGCCATCTTTCATTTTATGTAATTAATTAATATACTGTTTGTCTCGCTGTGTTGCCCAGGCTGGCCTCAAACTCCTGGGCTCAAGTGATCCTCGACCTTGGCCGCCCAAAGTGCTGGGATTCCAGGCATGAGCCACCACACCCAACCTTACCTTCTTTCTTGACTCACCAAACCTATAGTTATTACTTCCTTCCTGGGACTTCTATTCCCTCTGCTGTTTGCACCTCCCTCTGTTATTTTTTTCATGTATGTAAATCCTTTTTGCCTGTATTTGAAGTGCCAGTTGTTGTTTGCCATGTCTTCTAGGGGCAACCTGCATATAGCCCAGGTAAGTAGGCAGCAAATCACGTGATCCATCCCTACACTTTCCCCAGCCATGGTGAATCAGTATGGTGAGCACTTGATCTTCGAGGTCATAATGGTGTTGGGACTGTCTGCCATCTTGCGTCAAGTGCAAGGTCGGTAAGCGGATGGACAAGCCTGCGTGAGACGGTGAGGTAGTTCATTGCTTCTCGGCCTTTTGGCTAAGATCAAGTGTGGAGATGGTGAGGTGGCCTCTACTTTTGCTTTTCCAGTTCTAGTGCCCACGTTTCCCATTCTTGGCTTCCATACCCTATTTTTCTTTGTTTGTTTTCCTTACTTGAGTTTAAATTGAGTTTCTGTTACGTGGATCCAGAGGAGCTTTCACTAGATATTTCCTAACCAGGCAATTAAACTCTTTGAGGACACAGTCCCTGTGTGCCTCTCAATGTGTAATATAATGCCTGGTACATTGTAGGCCTTCAATAAATATTTATTTCTTGTTAATGGATATTTTATGGAGTGAGAATTATCTTGATATGAGAATTTGGATTGTACTTTGTTTTTGTTAGAGATAAAGGCCATATGGCAATAATAGTAATCATTCATTTGTTCATCCAATGCATTTATTCTAGATAAAATTGAATGGTTATATAAGGCCCAGTTTCTTACTTTAGGAGGTTTCCTCTCTAGGAGGAGAGATAGCCATGTACAGCAGATAAATTACCATTTGATCGGCTAGTGCAGCCCAAACAAAATGTTCTCTCCCTATATTTGCTGTGATTGTTGTTCCTTTTCACCAACTCCAATGACTCTGCCAAACCCAGATGTAAACACCAGCACTTCCACTAGCGGAGGATCCGTGATTAGGAATGCAATCTCATGGTGATAAGGGTGGGTGTCCCTTCTCCCATCTCCTTCCATTCTGTGTTATGGTTGTTCACTTCAAACTAATCACACATACTTCTCATTCATTCTAGGCTGTTGGTCATGTCTAAAATTCAAGGCTAGTTCCCAGTAGTCTATGTTTGCATGTGCAGGACTTTTTATGAAATGCTGGAATGTGTTTCAAGCACCTTTCCCAGACGCCACAATGAGTGGGAATATGATTTTTCCTTCCTTTTGCTCCCCCTCACAGGGTGGGCCAGGTGGCATCCTTGCTGCTGTCCCCTCCTGCACCCCAATTCAAAAACACATTTTAGGACCAATGGGGAAGGTCTAAGCCTCTGTTGCTGATTAATAATTTTATTTAATTAATTATTATGAATTATCGAATGATTAATTCCACACATTTAATACCTTTTTATGAGTATTAACCATGTGGTATGTATCAGGGTGGGTCCTGGGGACAGTAGAGAGTTAAGTAGACCCAGCCAGTCCCTGTCACCCTGGAGCTGCGAGTCCAGCGCTATTCCACAGACAGCGACACAGGGGACAATAAGACTGTAGGTGTGATACACGCTATGAAGAAAAATTGCCAAGTAACATGCGGGCATGTAACAGAAGGGTCAATGGGTTCGGAGTGTCTGAGAAGATATCATAAAGTTGCATTGAAGCTGAGCACTCCGTAGGGGTGATCCAGGTGAAGAAAAGAGGAGAGAACGTTTGGCTTCAGGGGAGAATGTGTCCAAAGGCCCCAAATAGGGAGGACTAGCCTGAATAACTCGCTGGCCACACCTTGAAGCCTTTAGAAATGAGGAGAACACACCGTGCATCAAATTGTCACCTTTCAGAAAACAAATGCTCTTCTATTTCAACCAAAATAACCAGCTGCTGGGTAAGAAACCCACGGTCAAAACAAATGCCCCAGTTGTCACTGAACTGGAAACTGTTTTATTGACATCAAGATGTTTAAAAATATGAGTGGCAGCTCTAAAGTCTCCGTTCCTCCTTCCCTCCCCTCAGCTCCCTGCCCAGTAATCAGAACTTTAGACAACCCCAGGATCCCAGAGGACCTTTTCAGTACAGAAGAAGAGCCACTGAGGCATGAAGTCTCCTGTTTTGCCTTTGTGAACCTTTGGCCTCCCTGCCTTGGTGGGGACAGTAACAAATAAAAACCTAAAGAGCAAGATTTGAGGGGAAATAAGCAGATTTGGCAGTCAAGTCCCAAACAACCAGTGAAAACCTACAAAGGGCTGCTCTTTCTGTTTCCTTTGATTTGTACTTCTGTTTCTCAACAATCACCATCATCATCATTGTCATCGTCGTAGTGGCAGTAGCAGTTCACATTTATTAGCCATTACCTCGCTGCCAGGCACCGTGATAAGAACTGCACTCGCAGCAACTCATTTAATGCTGACAAAACTCTGTCAGATGGGAACCGTTAGGGTGAACAATGTGAAATTGTCAATATTCAACAGGTTTTTTGGCCTACAAAAATGCCCATTTCGTAAGGTTGAAACTAATGTTATTATTTCCCATGGGCCCGGAGGGTTTACAAAAAATTGTCCATGTTTTTAAAATCGGGCAGCGACTGAGCTGAGATGCATGCCCAGGTGTGTATAGTACCACCGTAGCTATGCTCTTTTGCCTGATGGAACACGGTGAGGAAGGAAATCATTCCATAAAGGTTCGTTCTTTTCTCTTTCCCTGTCGTGGTTTACTACTCTGCGTGTCTCAAGGGTTAAGAGAAGAGAGGAAAGCCAGAAGATGCTGGATTCTGAAGATTCGCCAACAATTCTCACTCTTTTCACTCTTCCTGCCCCTGCCCCCACCCTAATCCCATCTATAACTGATCTTCCCCACGAAATGGAGTGACTGGTGTATGCTGCTGAGAATTTCAGGGTAATGGTGATCACAGGTACAGCCAGGCCCAGGCCCTCCAACAATGCTGAGAAAAATCTCTCTGGCCTTATTAGATCTTCTTTGTACCAGCCAGTCCCACCACAGAGAGGAAGAGGGAGGGAGGGATGGAGAGAGAGACAGACAGAGAGTAAGAGGGAACTGCTTTCTCAGTAGTTGCAACAAAATCCCAGCAAAGATTCCCGTTGGTCTGGCCATGTCGGATGCCCAGATGGGGAGACCAAGGCACAGAAACGATTAGGGAAGTGGCCCAAGGACACACAGTCAGTAGACTCGGGCCCCACTACACCACGTGCCTCTCTAAGGTCATGCAACGCACTGATTGGCAGCTGTGGCTCAGATGCCTACCCTGGCGTGAGAAGCAGGGGTGTGGGATCAGCTCTGTGGGGTCAGTCCCACCTCAGTCACCTGGGCCGCTGGTTGGGAGAAGGTGATTCCCCAAAGGAAACCTGGGTGCTGTTGCCAGAAGACAGGAGGTTGGGCGCTAGGCAGGGGAGACTGCAACTGCTCTTACAATGAGACTGTAGAAAAGTTTTTGACAGAGAGGATATTTTTCTCTCCAGTCTGATACTGGGCCCAAATTTCAAAGAACAGGAGGCTATAAAAAAGGCAAGGGAAGGAAGTACTAATTAAAAGGTCCCTGCCGGGCTCTAGGGTCAAGAAGAACAAAGAACCATCCTTTAGGGAGGCTCCTAGCCTGGTGTTAACTGCAAGGGCTTCAGGGCAGCCCAGGGACCGAAGATGAATGGAAACTCTCCAACTTCATCTTTCTCATGTGTAAAATGGAGATAAAATGCCTCCCTCTCCAGTTTATCGGCAGGATTGGATGACTTAATATATGGCAAATCCTTAGCCTGGTGCTTGGCACACGGCTTATTCTCAATAAATGGTAATGTCTGTAGTGAATGTTGTTGCTCAGGCTATGCAAATGTTAGCGTCCTGGGAATTCTTCCTCTTAAGCCAAAAGTCTCCTCTCCTCTGAAATCTTTGATTCTGTTTTTATGATCACAAGATCAAGAATTTATTCTGGGACCTATGGTCCTAGAAGTCCTGTGGCACTTTTCCAAAACTTGTGCTCTTATTTTTGGGTTGGGCAATGTGGCTGACATCAGTATGGACCACTCTGGTGTTCTTTGTCTGTATCTATCGGATGCTGGAGAAACAAGAGCCCTCATATTCCTTTGGCCCAGAGTGTTCAAATGGCACAGTGTCCTTTCAGTGTTCCCGTCACATCAGTTGGCTTTCTGAGGGCACCCTGTAAATCTATACACTCCGTAGCCCATGTCCAGTTGCCTGGGGCAGCCTTTTGAGGTTCAGACTCCAGAATCCACTTCTCTATCTTGCCTTCCCTTTGAATCCTACCCTGATCTCTTAGACTTGGCACTGGAGACTTTCCTTGTTTCCTGACTGATACAGTTGGGTCAGGTGTCTTTTTGTAGCAAACAGCAGACACCCAACTGAAACAGACTTAATTATACAATTGAAAAGTCAGGGCATAGCAGGATTCAAGCACTCAAACAATATTATCAAGCCTCAGTCTCCATCTCTTGCCTCTGCCATCTTAGTCTCCTTTCTGTTGGCTTCATTCAGGCAGACTTTCCCTATCAGGCAGTAAAACAGCTCCTAGCAAAGGCAGCTTGCACTGTGTGATTAACTATACCATCGTGCCTAATTCCTCACCTCTCCCGCATGCCTGCCCTCTGCCAGTGCCTTTGCAGTTTCTCCCACCAGCGGTAGAGTACATTTGCCATCTCACTGGTGGTGGGTGTAGCCGTGTGCTCTATTTTGGCCAAAGAAATATGGTTGTAAACGACAATGTGCCAGTTCTGAGCCTAGATCTTAAGAGGTAATGCCTATTTCCATTTGCGTTTTCTTGTGCTTCTGGAATTACTGTGATAACCTGCCACAAGCAGCCTGGTGGTCCTGGAGAAAAAAAAGACATTTAGAGGGGAGCTGCCCTAGCTGACCATAGACTTGCAGCCAGAAGCAGAGGCAAGCTGGCCAATCGCAGACCTGTCAGTGTGATAATAAACACTTACTGTTGAATGGCCCTGAGCTGTGCGAGGGCATTATCATGGCCGTAGCTGAGTGATGCGTGAACTATCTTCCAACAACCACCACCAACAAAGAGTTCTTCCTTCCTGATAGTTCTAATGAAAATCCTAAGATCGACCTCAATTGGCCAGACTTGGATCCACTCCTAGTACTGAGGTAAGGGGAAAGACAAGCTTTTCAAACCAAGTCATAGGGCTGAAGGTGAAGGAGAGACGGCTTCACACCCGAAAATCATGGTGCTGACACCAGAAGAAAGTATAAACGATGCTGAACAGCCAGAAGGACTGATTCTTATTACACTATCCTTGAAGAGGCTGTGGAAACCTGTGTCCCATGCCCCATATTAAGCCAGGAAGCAGCCTTCTTGCTTCTCTCCGCCTGGCTGTGTAAGGCGGAACTCAACCAGAGCTGAGGCCCAGTCACCGGCTGGCCGGGTAGGGAGGTCCAATACCCAGTGTTTGGTGTTCCACCAAAATCAGAAAGACTTAACTTTTCTCCCTTTTCCAGGCCACAAGGGGTAAGACAGGTTTGGCTGGCTGGCAAGCTGCCACTTGGCAACTTGCCATCCTTCCCTGCAGGGTCAGCTCAACTCAGAGGAGGAAGGAAAGCAATGGCTGGAATGGTTGCTGGGTCCACAGCCGGCCCTGATTTGGAGCGGTCCTTTCCTTGCCAGCCCTGGTCTTCCACTGCTACTCCTGGGGCTTGCATCTCTAGTGGGGTTGGTGCCCCAGCATGACTCTATCCTAAAAAGAATAGACCTGGATGGGAAGCATGACATGTAATAAAAGTAACCCCTTTGTCCTGCTTCATGGGGTCATTAAGCTTCCTGGTGAATATGATTTAAAATTAAGCTGATTTAAAAATTGGCTCTATTTTGCTTTCTTCCTACAAATCCCACTTATCTACCTTGACCTTTTCCCTGCTCTGTTTGGCAGCTGCTGTCTTTAAGGAGCGCCACATGGCTCTGAGATATTCCTGGGGCATTTTTGATGGGGATTGCAATGGGAAAAGGCAAGTTTCTGCCTCATTCTGACAGTATCATATCCCAAAGCTGTGCGGCAACCTGTTCTTTCTGCAGGGCTTCTATCATGTGGAAGCATTCAGAGCTGTAAAGAGAAGGCTCTCTTTTCTCTGCTCCCCAGGGGTGGCCCTTCCCTCTTGCCACTCTCCACGCCCGCCCCATCCTTTAAATGCCAAACCTCCCTATGGAGCTGGGAGAAAATGTTGGGAGAAGGCCCCGGGTGGGGGAAAGCAAACAGTGGTTAATGCCTTCGCTCTGATTACACTGTTGTGGGCGAGACAATAGCAACTGTGAACATAAGCAGGCAGGGTTCAATGCAGCTTTCTTCCCCTCCTCAATGCAACTTTGATCCAGCCAGGGCTACCCAGGAGGAATTTCACTCTAACTGGGGCACCTCAACCTGGAAACCATGCCTCACTCTGTAGGGGTGGCTCCTCTCACGATTTAGGAGGTTATAGGGACTGAGCTTGCACTGTCCCATGCACATGGACCACTCCTGCCCCACCAGAGTCTCCGCACACTAGCCTAAGTGCTATTAGCACACCTTTGGTATAGGTAGGATTGCTAGTACCAGTTATTACCCTTTTGTCTCTCAGCCCCTAGCCCACCACTGGTTTTGGTGGTGCCCGGGGCTGCCATTTCTACTGGCCAGCTGGTGCCATGTTAGGTTCTGCCACCAGGAGGCACGAGAGGGAGATGGCAATGCTGGGGGATAGAGAAGGGACTCGACTTCCAGTCCCCATCAGCTTCATCCTGGCACTAGCAGTTTGTTTCTGTCTCCAGCTTTCTCAACACACTCACTACCATGCTCTTAATCATTTCTCTGCCCCGTGATTTACAAAATTCTCCGACTTAAAAAAAAGCCACCTCTGGGTTTTTTAAAACAGTCTCAGTGATCTGTGTACAGTTTCACTCACAACAAAGAAGAGAAGCTTCAACAGCTGGTATGGTAGGGAGAGGGGTCCCCTCCTTCCTAAAGATGCAATTTCCTCCTGGGTGGTGGATAAAGCTAAGAAGATAAAAAAGTGACCTTTCACCTCCAGGAACAGTAATGTAAAATTAATTTGAGGTTTTGAAACTAATGAGTTGTCTCATCCTGGCGCGCACCCTGTGAGTAACGCGGTATGTGCGGAGCCAGCAACCCGGTGATCTTTCTTGCCCAGATGGAGTTTGGGATGGGAGGAGGGATGAGAAAGATCTCATTTTTAAAAATAATCTTCAGAGGAGAGAGATCTGCTAGGCCTCCATAAAGCTGGTATTGGAGAAAGGGGGAGGGGTAAAAGGAGAGAGAGAGAGAGAGAGAGAGAATTACGTGCCTTTAATCTGCTTAGCTTTTCACTGCCGAATAGCTAAAGGGCTCAGACAGGGAAGAGTATTGTGAGGTGGTTAAGTCCGTGAACTTGGAGTTAGGCCCCTTGGGGTCTAGGCCTGATCTGTGACTTTCTAGCTGTGTGATCTTGGGCATGTTTTTAAACTTTGTTTCAGGGAGGTTTGGATTAGATAGTGCATGGGAAGCACTTATGTTCAGGCTAGAAATCTGGTTATTTTTGCATTTTTAATGGTGATTGATGGAGGCGGGAGGGTGAATTTATCCACAGAACATGAAGTCTGAGGTTTCTGCTCCGACAAAAGGAAACGTCTAACAGCAGAAGACAAAAGTAGAACCAGGCAGAAGCAAATCATGGGGAAACTGGGTTCAGCACCACTCAAGAACAACCTGTCTCATAGAATAGCTGACCAACAATGGGAATTGCTGCCTGGAGAGGCAGTGAGTGTCCCATCCCTGCCAGTATGCAAGCAGAAGCTCTCTCAGCTATATGAAAAGATGGGCTCAGGTATTTCTAAGGATCTTTCTCCCTGTCCAAATTCTGGCTCTCCCACTTGCTAATCGTGTTGCCTGGGTCATTGAATCTCTTGGAGGCTGGGTGGCTACGCAGATCCATGAATCCGGCCGATGGTGTTACTGGTCTCCCTTTTAATATCTTCCTCCCTTTTCCTCCTTTTCCCTCCTTTTCTCCTCCCTCCAACAAACTGGTGCTCATGATGTGCTAGGCACTGTGCTAGGCTCTGCGGATGCTAAAAGCAAGAAGATGGTACATAGGCACTGCCTGGGAAAAAACCCAAACATTTAGTGAGGGAGATGGGAGATGAACGGATGGATAACTATAAAGCATTTCTGTAGATTCACTGATCAAGAGATGCATTGAGTATTCTGGGAGCATAGAGAAGTGGCATGTAACTCTGCAGGGGTGAGAGAGGGAGGGGAGTTAGAGAATGCTTTGGTCTTGGGCATCGGTGCAATAATTGGATGGTGGGATATCTCCAACAGAGGAGACCATATGAACAAAGACCCAGGCATGAGAAACAGCATGGTGTTCAGGGACCTATGCGAAAGGCAGCACAGCTGGGATGCAAAATATGAGGCAAGAATGATGGGATGTGGCTGAAGAGGTAGGCAGGGGCTAGATCATAGAGGCCCTTCTCTTGCATGCTGTGGAACATAAATTGCAAAACATCAGTGTTTGATTTTAAGCAGGAGAGTGGTATGTTCAGGTTTCCATTTGGAAAGAGCACCCTGGAGACTGTGTGGATGATGAATTAGGAAGAGGCAAGGCTGGACCACCAGGTAGCAGACTGCTGAAGTCAGGAAGTCATCTAAGCCAGAAGTGACGATGCCATGAACCAGGCTTTTAACGGAGTTGTGGTGAGAATCCGACAACAGGATGCCTAGGGAAGCCTGTAGTAAAACACTAACTGCTTCCCACATGCAAAGGGTCATTATGATTATGATCACTCTATAAAACTTTGGTTTGGGGGCCCATCATATAAACTGGGTCCCTTTATCACTTACCCAAGCAGTGGCAATACAATCCATACATTTGGTCCAAACCAGTATAAACTGTAGTTGTGCTTAACAAGAGCCTTTAAAAAAGTAATGAAACCACTGGCTTGAGAAATAATTTTGCAGATGCTTCTGAGATACAAAAGACTGAATTTTGGTGTTGCTGGAAAGGATAGGGAAGAGAAACACAATATTAAATTTCAAACAACCTTGAGATGCACAATTAAATGCAGGCAAACTGGGAGGGCAGACAATACTCTCTGAATCAAACTTCCAATGGATTTGGCAAGAAAGGGCACTGGAGATGGGCCCAAATGTCTCAAATTTGCTGAATTGTTTATGCAGACAGCTGGGAATTCACCAGCATTATGCCTTTTTTTTTTTTTTTTACCAGAAGAGTTGGATTTTGTACATGTGCCCTGGAATGCCCCATCTCAGGGAAGGCTAGAGGAGTGTCTCAGTGCAAGTGTGGTGTCTGCTTCTAGTGCTGTTTATGGCAGAGCTGAAAACTGTCTTTGAAATTAACAATAGATGTGCATAAATCTTCCTCAGTTACCTAGCAACTGGTATGAGACAACACTGAGGTTCACAGAGCTGGGCGGAGGTAAACCTGTTTTAGGAAATACCGGGGAGGGTTGTAGTAATACTTAGAGATTGCTGGGAGGGAAAGAAAAAAAATTAACATGACTAATTAAATGTTTGAGTTTCTTTGCTTTTTGTTTTTGTTTTAGCAAAAATTGAATCAGGTAACAAAAACCTTTCCTAAATCCCTGAGGTTTCTAGCAACAGTGAAGGTTTTATAAAGACTAGATAATTTCTGAGGCCCCTTCCAAAGCTAAAATTTTTGGCCATAAGTTAGCTGTGTGACCTCATGTGTATAATAAGAGGTCAGATTAGGGGAACTGTAGTTTTATCCACATTTCTAGGATGTATGGGGTGACAGGGTTTTTAGACTTTGGTTTTGTTGATTTGTTGGCTCAGACACCAAAAGCATGTGTCTGCCATCAAAGTGGTCTTTTCTTTTCTCTTTTTTTTTAGAGACTGGGTTTTGCTCTGTCATCTAGGCCAGAGTGCAGTGGTGCAATCACAGCACACTGCAACTTCGAACCCCTGAGCTCAAGTGAGCGTCCCACCTCAGCCTCCTGAGTAGCTGGGACTACAGCATGTGCCACTGCTCCCAGGTTTTTGTTTTTTGTTTTTTGTTTGTAGAGACAGGGTCTTGCTATGTTGCCCAGGCTGGTCTCGAACTTCTGGGCTCAAGAGATCCTCTACCTCAGCCTCCCAAAGTGCTCAGATTACAGGCATGAGCCACCATGCCCAGCCCAAAGTGGATTTTTTAAAAGGAAAAATGTGTTGAAATAATGAAGTCAAGCGGCATGTGACTTAAGGAATACACACACACATATATAAACACACAAATATATACATACATAAACATATATTCTCTGTGTGTATGTGTATAGGTATTTTTATTTATAAACATTGGCTTATACATTAGGGTTTAGGTTACAGATTCAATGCTACAGGGCCCAACAGGTGACACAGATACATCCCATGCCCAGAAACCACAGTGAGCCAGAGAATGGGGGCCCAAATGCTTCCAGATCTGGTGATTTTTCAAAAAGCCAGAAATCCAGATTCGTAGAATCTCCTATTTTTAAAATATTGGCGACTAATTGGAAGTGTGAGAAAGCACCGTGTGGGCTAAGCA
Source organism: Daubentonia madagascariensis (assembly GCA_023783475.1). Classification (NCBI taxonomy): domain Eukaryota; kingdom Metazoa; phylum Chordata; class Mammalia; order Primates; family Daubentoniidae; genus Daubentonia; species Daubentonia madagascariensis. The sequence goes on along the minus strand of JAKFHU010001953.1, from coordinate 38,648,919 downwards.
AAGTGAGTCTGTCTTATAGCAAAAGTTCTGAACATGTAATTCTCTTTTTAACAATTACGTGGTTGGTTCAGACTCACCTTATCTGACAGGGTGAAGATGAGCTTTTGCAGGCCCCCGGCTGATACGGTTCAGCCAGGGCCTCCTGCGCACCAGGCCCTGTGCCTGTCATCCTCGGAGTCCTCCCAAAGGTAGGCATTATTGATCACAGTAGCCATGGGCCCCAGGTGAGGATTCCGAGGCTCAGGAAGCCCACACTTGCTCCTGAGCCCTAGACCTCAATTTCACATCCTATCTCTCCTACTCTATGGCTCTAAAGCTTCCTGCTTTTATGAGTTCAACTCATCTGGAAAATTTCTCTGAAGATGTGTTGGGAAGCTATATTAGATTGCTAGGGCTGCCATAACAAAATACCACAAACCGGGTGGCTTAAACAACAGAAGTTTATTTTCTCATGATTCTGGAGGCTGGAAGTTCAAGATCAAGGTGTTGGCAGGGTTGGTTTCTTCTGAGACCTCCTTCCCTGGCTTGCAGATGGCTGTCTTCTCCCTGTGTCTTCACACGATCTTCCGTGTGTGTGTGTGTGCGGTGTGTGTGTGTATCCCAATCTCTTCTTCTAAAGATACCAGTCATGTTGCATGAGAGCCTACCCATGTGACCTCATTTTACCTTAACTATCCCTTTAAAGACCCTATTCCCAAATATAGTCACATTCTGAGGTATTAGGGACTAGGCCTTTAACCTATGAATTTTGGGGTGGGGGGATGTGATTCAGTTCATAACAAAGCCATCCGTTTCTTTTTTGTTGCTATCTCTTTAATACTGTTATTGGAGGGAGTGAGAGATTTCCTCCTTCTGTCGGTCCTTCCATCCATCCGGGAGCCAGAGCATAGACGTTGGAGCACCTCAGGGGGTATGCTTCTCTCCTAACCCCCAAGAAGGCTGAGCCAGCAGCTCCTGAGCTGCAGTCCAGCCCCAGGAAGAATGTGGTGCATTTGCACACTTGAGCTACAGTTAAGCAGTTCCCAAGCCATAGCGCTGACATTTTAGAATGCATAAAACATGAGATCACATTTAGCAATGTCACCGTTTTATATGGCATCACTAGCTATATCCGCACATCTTGATTTAAAATAATATTGATGTAGGCAAGTAGTCTTATTGATCATGTCAAAAATTAGAAACAACCTCAATATCCAACAACAGGGTTTAATCTGATGGGATTTTATGCAGCCTTTGCACACTGCTGTGGAAAAATATTTGTGATGTGAGAAAATTCTCATGATAGATGAAGTGGAAAGAAAAAGCAGGTTGCAAAGAAATATGTACAGTTTGATCCAATTTTTTGAAAACAGTTTATTACATGTACATACACATTCAGTTATATTTATATGTGTGTGTGTGTGTGTGTGTGTGTGTGTGTGTGTGTGTTCATCTGGAAGGGTATACTCTAAAATATTTCAAATGGCTCTCTTGCAGTGATAGAATTACAGGTATTTTTAATTTTTTCTTCTGTTTTTCTAAATGCTCCATGTTTTCTACAGTAAATATATATTCCTTTTGCAATCGGGGGAAAACATTAAAAATAAAAATCTTTATCCCCACTCAGTTTATAGAAAGTTTCCTCTAACTTAGCCTTTTTCATAAGGAGCTCCCTCATATCTTTTCATGTAGGACCGCATTTACGAAAAGTTAATTTACTGGCCATTTTCCAGATATAACTCTCCACCACAATTACCTGGACTCTAGAATAATTTTCGTGGGAGGCCTGAGAACCTCTTCTCTTTTTTCCCACCTGGCTCTATTTTCTCATTAAAGGAGTTTTAGGAGTGAATTCAGAGAAAGGATGGCACCCCACAGACCTGGAAAAAGAGCACTGAAATAAACAACTGCACTAGTTTAATGTGTCTAAAATATCATCCACGGAGACCCAAAAAGAAGCAGGATGTAACTTCGTAGTGACTTTGTTCCTTCTATTTCTCTTTATTTATTTGAGAGATCCTTTAAGTACACTTCCTAGAATGTGCTTTGATTGGCTAAATAATTCTATGATGTATCCTTTTACAAAGGAGAGGTTCGTGGAAGATAATGCTGTTGAACTTGGAAGTGGCAGTAGAGATCACCTTGCCCAACTCCTGGCATCACTGGTTCCCAAATCCCTGAATCCCCTGGAAAGCTTTTGTAAAATGTCAGCACCCCACAACATTACAGAAATAGAAGGGGCCTGGGGCTATGGGTTGACAGCTGTGATTTTTCTGATGCTCAGCCACATTGAAGAACCCTTTTCTACGTGGCTAGCACATTCCTTTCTCTATATCACAATACGTGGTTACCTGGACACTCGTGAACATGGAGAATTTTTTACCTCAGGAGCTGGCCTATTCACTCTTGGACAGCTATGCCTTTATACATATAATTTGAATTCCTCCAGCCAGTTCAGGGATTAAAAATGGAGAAACTTTGCTAGTGTAACCCAAATAAATCACAAGGTCCTATGTGGTCCAATCTCTGCATAGAGTCACATATTCCAAAACAAAAATAAGTATAATGGAAACTTTACCTGTAACTCCCAAAGAATGTTGTAAGGGGTCCAATTCAGAACCCTCAGGAGCATTTCTCAAAATCCTTTTTCCTTTCTTTCTTGATTACCTAATACCCCTCAGTTATACCAGAGCTTCTCATTCACCAGCCCAATCCCAAATCTTTCCGAGAGCAGCCCACATGCCCTCTTTTAACTCTCTTTCTTCAACTTCCATTCTCTCTCAGCAACACAGTATTTAGGCTGATTTCACCTCTCTGCTCTTCATCTCTCTCTGCCTTCCCCACTACCCAGATTTTCCACAACAAAGGAGAGCTCACAAAATGTCTGACAAAAATCTTTCCCCCTTTCTTCCATTCCACCTGGGCCTGTTTGTACTCAACATCCTGATTTTGCATTTTTTTTTAAAGCCAGGAACTAGGGAAAGGAGGGAGTTGATGTCAAAGACTGAATTCTCTTTATCAGAAATGATGGGGAGGGTTAAAATTGGGCATCCTTGCATATTAATAAGCCTGTACTCATCACAATAATGATGTCCCTGTCTGCCACTGCAAGAGCACAGACCCTAAGTGGTTTACATAGTTCTTCCTCAGTTCTTCTTACCATCTTTCCACCCCCAACAGGTATCACAGGTGTTCACAAACGAATTCCATCAACTGGTGTCCATGATTTTTTCCCCCATTCCCTGCTCTATTTCCCTCCCTCTGGTAATGTCTGTGGCTAAGTTCTTCCCTGATTACCATGTTGGGGGATGTTAAACAATAGTGCTCTGTGCACCAGTGACTTATGGTGAAGTGTACCATTGAACTTAGAATCCTAGTGTCTGCATAAGCTAAACCTGGCTTTTGATCCCAGCTCTGCCCTTTGCCCACTGTGTGACACTAGGCAAGCCACTTAACCTTTCTGTGTGTCAGCTTCCTCATCTGTAAATGGGCAACCATAAACTCTAACTCAAAGGGTTGTGAGAATTAAATTTAATTTAATGAACTCAAGTAAAGTGCTTAGCACAGTGAAGTGTTGGCTCTATACAAATACTAATATTTGCATTTTTCTTTTTATCATTCTTTTTTGGAGGGGATGAGAAGAAGAGAAGGGTGAGTTTGCTAGGAAGTGAAGAGGACCTGGTGAAAGACTTGGAGTAGGGGCCAGCAAACTATGCCCATGGGCCAAATTTGATCTGCCACCTGTTTTCATAAATAAAGTTTTATTGAAACACAGTCATGCTCATTCATCTATGGCTGCTTTTGCACTACAATTACAGAGTTGAGCTGTTTCAATAAAGGCTGTCTAACCCACAAAGCTTAAAATATTTCCTATCTGGCTCTTTTCAGAAAAAGTTGCCAATTCTTGATTTAGAATAAAAGCAGAATAGCTCTTCCACACCATGTGCCATTGATGAGATGAATGTCATATGAGGCTTTCTCTGTCAAGTGAAGTGGTTGATTGTTGTCAAAGAGTCAACATTCACACCTGAATTTACGTTTTTCCCAGCAAGAATCAAGATTTATGAGGCCCAATCAAGAATAAGGTAATGTTCCTTAGAAGCTTGGCTAGTTCTACTAGGAATACAGGGATTGGCATATGAGACAGTATCGTAATTCTGACAAGGCCATTGGGACAGGGATGTCCAAGGGCTCATGCATGTCTGTGCTGTTCTGCTTCTTCCTAGGCACAAAGCTAGTTGACACTTCCCCGTCCTCCTGAAGTAAGGGAGGCCATGTCTTAAGCTTTTACCCATGAAATTAGGGGGGAAATATGTCCACCACTCCTCACTGACTCTCCATCTTCTCTTCTCTTCTCTTCTTTTTCTGCAGGCTGGATTTAGACCATCCTGTGGAGGATTCTGAAGTTTAGAGGAAGTGATCCAATAGAACTTTCTGGAATGATGCAAAGCTTCTCTTCTGCACTGTCCAGTATAGTAGCATCTAGCCACATGTGGCTATTGAGCACAGAAATCTGGATAATTTGACTGAGGAAGTGAATTTTTACTTTTAATTCATTTAAATGTAGACAGTCACATATGACTAGTGACTGCCATATTGGACAGTGCAGTTCTGGAAGATGTCAGGCACAGCCATTAGAAGAATCATAGGCCTGAATATCTGGGTGGAGCAGGGCACCCTCTCCCCACCCCCTCTTCCCCTCCTCCTTCCTGCTCCCTGGCTCCACTTGCATCAGACTACGAAGTGAGCAAAAATGGAACAGCTCTTTTGATAGGCCTGTGAGACTTGGTGTTTGTTGGACTAGCTAAGCTGCCCTAACACAGACCCAAATCCTGGCAACCACTTTTATGAATAAGTGACAATTCAGTCTATTACTCGTCTATTTTACAAGCTCAAGGACTGCAAGCAGCCTCTGCTTGAATCTAGTTTTCGACATAGTCTATGGCATTGATTATCCTGTTTAAAAGACCAAAGAGGTGACTTAATGGGCACTTAGCATCTTGGTCATACTGACCCCAGCTGCAAGCTATGTAGGAAGGTTGGAAAGTTCGGTTCCATTTAACACTAAGTTACAACTGTTTTTTACAACCATTTTAAACTGTACATGTCCCATACATGACAGAGAAAGGGCCATCTGGTTTGATGATTTTTGGCTTGCAAGAAGAGAACACGAAAGAAAAGCATAAGTTTTAATACTCAGGAGACCAGATTCTCTGTTGAAGAGGAAATGAACTACATGTCCAGGAGGGTTCCGCCAAAAAGAGGCCAAACAGACAGTGCTCTCTTGGGGGAGTTCTCAGCGGTACTGTGAACACCACTCTAACGTTCCTTTTGGTCATTTCCAAGGTGAGCCGTTGACCGGCTGCTGGAGCAGGACAACTGGTTTCTCTCAAGAGAAAGTCTTACAAGTTCCAGTCCAAAGTAAGAAGAGCTAGGATCACACCAGTTGTCTCACCTACTCTGTGTGCCCACCTGGTCTGTATAAAGCATTGTGACACTTGTTTTATTGTAAAGAGAACCAACTTTGGAATCAAAAATACCTCTATTAAAATCCTGAATCTATCACTTACTACCTTGGCCAACTCACTTCACTTCTGTGAGCCTTGTTTTCTTTCAATTAGGGACAATAATAATTCTACTTCACAGAGCTGTAGCAAGGATAAAATGAATGGTATCCATGGAAGCATTCAGAATATCGATTCATAGAGTCCATACCTTGGGAACTGAGGGTTTGAGCCACACTGTTCTACCCTGGCAAATCAAAGAGGGGCTGCAGGGTGGTCCTGTAATGAGGATGCAGGTTTATGAGTTAATTAGAACAGTGCTTCTCAAAATCCAATATGCATTCATAGCACTTAAGGATTTTGTTTAAATGCAGATTCTGAGTTACTGGGATTATGCGATTTGAATGAGCTCTTGGAAAATGCCAGGGCTGCTGGTCTCTGACATCACCTTTGAAGAGCAAGGAACTAATGGTCTTGTCCTGATCTGTTTCCTTCTTCTGTTACCTATGTAAAAGAGTACTGTACTCTCTCCTTAGGGTCGGGTAAACATAATGTAGAATGAGCACATAGATGGAAAATCTAGGCAGATGAGTAAAATCATGGACATAGAGATGGATTAGAGGTTTTCAACCCCGACTAGACTTTAAATTCATCTGGAGAGCTTTAAAAGCTATCCATTGTCTGATTCCACTACATGAATACTGATTTAAATGATTAGGATGGGGCCAGACATGACATATTAAAGCATAACTTCCCAGCTTATCTTAGTGTGTAGCCTGGGTTAGCACTGCTGGGCTAGACAAAAGAGACAACTTTCCCAGATAGAAAGAGTCAGAAAGGGGCCTTATCAAGATATTATATCAAGGTTGGTTTTCGGGCAGGGGGAGGCTGCTAGTTAGGAAAGAAAAAAAAAGCTTCATGAAAATTGCAGGTAAGACAAGCCAATTTATTAAATCCTTGAAAAACCAGATCATCTGATCAAACTGTTACAAAAACACTAAACCTCCAACTCAAGTGAAATGATAATTTAGCTCTGGACCTTTAAATTGACTTGTTTGTCTGTTGAGAAGCCAAGGGTAAATGGGAGAAGTAAAATCTATGCCATTTCTTGGAATTGGAGACTTTTTTTTCCTCTCATTAACATTGTGGGTTTGGTTATCCTCTGTGCTTGCAGAGGCTGTTGAACAATGTTCATCTAAGCACAGAAGCCAGCCTTTTCTCGTAGCATTAACCAGGCCTCAGTCCAGTGGGTCTCTATCAGGGTGCCATGAGCTCAGCACAGGTGCTCCAACAAATTTTGACCAATGAGCATAATTAACTTTGTGGTAATTGATTTTACACTCTTGAAGCCCAAGTGTAGGCAGCCCCCTTGTACCAGAAGCTAGCTCAGACATGGCCCTTTGCCAGCCTTGACACAAAGCTCAGCCCCCTTCCGGGATTCCCTAAGATCTAGGCATGCCAAGCATCTGCAAATAATATGTTTTTCCAGAAGATACTTTATGTCCTGGGATGGAGCCAACTCAGGCACTGAACAACATTTTGTTTGCACAATCCCCATTAGACACATCTCTCCCCTGAATCCCTGTCCACACAGCCAATAAGAGGATTCCTCTCTGCCACCATCCCCAGCCCTTGTCCATTTTTATACTCCTGTACAAGACAGAGCTTACTTTAGCTCTGTCCTAGGTGCACCACACTTGACTGCCTGCACCCAGGCATAGCAAACACAGAGCCCTTCAGAAACCCAGACCCACCCTCTTTACATATATGTTATAAACTTAACCTGCATGTTGATGAGGTCATTCTAGTGGGCGTAGAGCTGGACACAGCCTCTGGTAAGAAGAAGAAATCAAAGCTGATGCAAAATCCCAGCCAAAGAAGCTGGCTGTGGGAAGCCTTTGCCTGCAAGGTCATGTAGTCAACAGTTCTGTGCAACTGAGCACTGGAATCACACAGGGCATTCTTAAAATGCTGATGGCTGGGCCATACCCCCAGAGGTTCTGATTTAATTGGCCCAGGGTGTGGCCTGGGCATTAGGATTTTTTAAAGTTCTCTAAGTCACTCCTAATGTACAGCCAAATTTGAGAGAGGCTGTTCTATCTAAGCGGCTTAGTGCTAAAGGGCAAGGGGAAAGGACAACTACGGTTCCTACATTAGTACTTGCAATTGCTTTGTCCTCGTTGCTGACCTGTTTTGTCTTGTTTTGAATCTTTTAATCCCTTCAATTGAGCCCTCCAAAATCCTACCATTAGAAAGTATAAGCACAGAAAGGTTGAGAACCACTCAGTAATTCCAAGTCTTGGTGAGACAGAGGTCTTTAAATGGCTGTGTGTGTGTGAGAGAGAGAGGGAGAATTTGAGTTTGAATTGAGAAATACCAGCTCCCTGTGTCAAACCAATAGCCTTGGTTTGGTGCCTCTCAAGCATAGATTAGGGAAATAGGGGAAATAGTGGGACGGAGGCCCTCTTCTTCCTTTTATGGTTTCCATTCATTTGACAGAAGCCATGACAAACCCACTCAGAAAAATGATACGATGACGACTGGAGGAAAACTCAGAGAAAGGGGTGGCCTTGTGAGATGAGCTGGGAGGAGCAGCTAGGGGTCACGAGGAAACAAATATAGTCAAGGGGGAGGCAGGGAGTGAAGGTCCTTGTCTTTCTCAATGTCCACTCAACTCCCCCAAAACCTGCTGTTAACTCGGACCCATGCTGGTCCCTCAAATGCACCTTTGTGTGAATTAAAAGATACTCCCTTCTTCTGGATGCACCCAGTGTCCACAGCAGGGCACACAGGGAAACACCCATCAATCGTCTGTGTGTGTGTGTGTGCGCGCGTGTGTGTGAGTAATAAAGACACAGAGAGAGAAGAGAGAGAGAGAGAGAGAGAGAGAGAGAGAGAGAGAGTTAGTTCACAAATGAGAGACTGAGCTCTGTAATAGAAACCTATCCCCAAAGGCAGGAAGGGATCATGAAAACCTGGGACGACAAACCTAGGCTTCATTTCTTCTGAAACCACCTCTTTTATGCTTACAATGTTAGGCAAGTCACACAACCTCAGAGGGCATTTGTTTCCTCTTCTGACCTTACTGTGAGTCTTGGGATTCCAATATGATACTTATGAATGTACTCTGTAAACGGTAGACCCCTCTAAAAGCACAAGTGAAAGGGATTATTAAAAAGTCAACTTTGCATTTTTGTGCCTTTATAGGGATATTGGGAAAACAAGGAACACTGTATCATAAAGCCCTCAGATTTCTGGTTGAAGGGAGTGACAGAAGAGGGAGACCAAAAATATATTTTTCTGTTATTACAAAAGACACTATGTTCATGGGAAAAAACAAACCTAAAATATTTAAACAATAGCAAAGAAATAAAATTTGAAATTTTTTCTTCTAGAGGAAAACTAGTATTAGTCTTACAAGATAATTATTTATGCACATTTAAATTCCATTTATACTTTCAATTTAAAAAGGTTTCTTAATTCAAAACAATATTTGCTTCTTATAGAAATTGAGAATACATAGATAAGAAAAAGTTAAAAAAAAATCTGTATTCTACCTCTTAGTCTTCAAGAACTTTAAAAAGTCCAGTAGTTATTATTTTATATTTTCACCTTTAATTATTACACAAGGAAAACATGTTCATTTTTAAAAAATTAGATAAGTAAAAGAGAAACCATTAAATCACTTGAAATTCAATCTTTCAAAACAAATGATCATAACTGGCAATATTTAAAAATAACTTTTTGCAAATATACGTGTATTTTTGAAAGTGTCACAGGTACCCCAAATCTTTTGCAAATGTGAATTTATATTGCTTTGTAACCTGCTTTTCAAATGGAATAATATTCATACAAATTTCCATTTACTGTACAACATAATTTTTAATGTCTGGGCAGAATATCACTAGAAGGATGTACCATTATTTATTTTTACTTATTGGGTCCTTTAATGTTAAGTTTTTAGATCACTTGTGATTTATTTATTTATTTTTTTGTCTCAGAAACAACACTGTTGTGACTATCCCTTAAACCACACATTTGTGCTTTTTTTGTAATTTAATTTTTAGGATAAGCTGAGCCAACGGCTCTGCAAAATTCTAAGGCTTTTCAAAGGGAAGGATATATGCTGTTTAGTGTAGTACTTTTTTATCTTTTCAAATATTTTTGCTTGAAATATATTAGAATATATTAATAAATTTAAGATTACTTAATCCCTGTGTATTAGCCCACCGGCACTATCTCTTTATTCCAATTCTGTCCTGATTTAGCTTTTTTCTGATTCTATATGTCTGATTCACGCCCAGACAGGAAAATCTGTAGACTACAAAAGAGTGCTTGTTGGGAAGACAGAGAAAAGCCCCCCATAATCCCACCACTAGGACAGAATCCTCTCTCCAGTCATCCTCCTTAACTCCCCACCACCCCTGGCTTTAAATATTCTTTTCAAATTACCATTTATAGACTTCTGATTCGGAGGACGCTTTGATGGAGCTTCTAAGTGTTGGCTACTGTTCAGGGAGATCTCACCCCTTTTGCCACATTCAGAATTGTTTCTAGTAGATAACAGAAATAAATGTGCACCTGGGTGAGGCTGCACTGTGTTCTTCTCTATTTTAGAAAGTACTTTACAGACGTATCTCTGAGGTTTCCTGCAGCTATGTGGGAACAGTGGGCCAGGAGCTTCACCTGGCTTAAAAGTCACAGATTTATTTAAGAAAAAAATAGAAAAGCCAAAGTGCAGAAGATAAGAGCCTGTATATAGGTCAAGGGAAGTGGGACACACAGCTTCTTGCTACACCTGATCCAGACTTGATGTTAGAAGACCTCAGCTCTGGCAACAAGGGCATAAGTCTCAATTTTAGATAAATACCTTTACATTTCTGGTTATGAAAGGAACACATGTTCATTATAGGAAATATATTTAAAAAGCAGAAAGAAAAAAAGCCTTATAATTTCACCATCAATCCATTTTAATGTGTTGTGTGTTTCTTTCCAGTTTCTTGATGCATATTTTAAGACTAATTATAGCCAGTCTATCCTAGTTTTGTTTTTCCACTTTACATTATAGCAAAGGCATTTTCCCATGTTGACAATTGTGTATGAGGATTTCTTCGAGTTCCGTTAGCAATTGTATTGCCTTGAGAGATGAGGAAAGAACATGCATCAAAGATGTCTATGAACGGCAAGTGCAGTGATAAAGCAAAAGAAAATTGTCTACTGTTCACCTACTGCTGACAGCAAGAATGCTTTTTTCCTTCCTGGGTTACTAAACTTTGTCTGCCTAAGCAAGATAAAGTGGTTGTTGAATAGATAAAGAAGATACTGCTTCATGTACATGAAACTCAGGTGTAAATAAGCCCATGGAATACTGGCTCCTGCTCAGAGGAAACAGACCAGTGGGATCTAGGTCCAGGAGGGAGTTCTTTTTTATAGCAGGTGTCAGGAGAAAGCTTGGAGCCATATTTGTGGGGTGGGTTTATTCAAATAACATTTAGAGTCCACTCACATCTTCTTGGCATCTCCTCTTCGCCCAAACAACAAAAGTTAAAGGCCCAGAAACACTCAAACCCTGTGTTAATGTCATTGCATCTTTCACCAGCCAGCCACATCTATCCAGAAGCAAGATGCAGGGCAGGACAACTGCCCCTAGTTCTTATAGTTCCTTTGAGGGAATTGAATAAGGTACTACTTCCTTAAGACATGTGCCTTCCATCTGTTGGAAATTTGTAATGCACTTTGTTACTGACCTTTGCTAAAAATTTTCATAATTAAAATACAAATACCTGACCCTTTCCACCAGATGCCAAGCTGTGTGCAGTGCAGAGCTGGGTGTGTGGTAGCCCTGCTGAGAAGGCCAGGTGAGCAAGCTGTGCCCTGGTACTGACTATAACCTGAGGTTTTGATAGCTAACATCCCCTCCCCCTCACCCTGCCAAAGCTACTGCCTTCAATTTAGTCATTTAACAAATGTTTGTCAAGCATTTGAAATGAGCTGACACTGTGCTAGGCCTGGGCAAATAAACAGATGAAAAAGCCGTGGCATTTATCCTCTGTGAGTATACCATCTCACGGTGATGGTGAGTGGTGGGTACATAGATAAATACAAATACAATATAAATAATGTCACTGAATTTTGGAGCATTTTTACCAGGGCCAGGATTAAGGTGAGTGAGGCAGGGTCGAGTAAGTAAATAAGGTAGGATCTTTATTCAAAACCTTGATATTCTGGTCATCATGGAATTTTTTGGTGTTAACTTTGATTCTTTAGAATAGTGCATAAAAATGTTATCCTGATTACTGAGTTTGTTGGCATCCCTATATGTTTTGCTCCAAAGGCAAAGGCCTTACTTGCCCCTCCCTAGTTCTGGCCCAGAAACCAAACCAAACTTTACTCTCTGGGCAGTGAAGACAGTCAGCTAACACTGACACGGGGTATCTGAGTTGTGTCATCCTATTCTTTTGAATTTGGAGTATAGGTAGACTGGCCTTGCCACTAATTGGCTGTGCTACCCCAGGCAAACACCTTTTCTTCAGTAAAGTTCAGTGTCTCATCTGTAAAACACTAAGCTGGGAGAGTTATCTTTTTTGAAAATGACACGAATGTCTTCTTTCAACAAATATTTTATGAGTACCTACTATGTGCAGGCATTGTTATAGGCTCTAGAGCGACTGAGGTGAAGACGACAATGTCCTTTCTGTCAGGCAACTCGGGTTTGGGTGAGGACAAATAAACAAGCAAACAGGATCATTTCAAGGTATGCTACCTGCGAAACGACAGTGAGTGTGGGAAATGTTAACTCGGGGGATCAGGAAGGTTCTCTCAGGGGAGGTGATATGGGAGCTGAAACGTCAATGATAAGTGCGCTTCACGGCCTGTACCTCTCAGACTTGCAACCTTTTTTTTTTAATCACCCTTAGTTTGTGCCTGTTATAACAACTACACATGTCCCAACTCACCTCTCTCAGCAACAGGGTGAGATAAGGACTCTTGTTATATCCTTTTTTTATTGTCAAGGAGACGGAGGCACAAAGAGGTTAATTAATTTGGGGAGATCATCAACTAGTAAGTGGTGGAAAAAGAATGCGAACAAAGGCAGCAGAGGCTTCAGAGCTTGCATGCAATGATTCAACAATTGCTTAGTGAGCACCTACTATATTCCAGGCAGTGTACAATTAGATGGGGCATAATTCATCCTCCGTCTCCTCGTCTACTAATACCAACACCTAAAGAACACTAACTAGATTCCAGGCACGGTACACACTTGCAAAATAGTTCATTTTGGGGGGTGATGGTACTGTTCTATATCCCGATTGTAGTGTGGTGGCACATTTGTATGAATTTGTCAAATCTGGCAGAACTGTACACTAAAAAGGGTGAATTTTACTGTATGTGAATTATACCTTAATTTAAGAAAACTCAACCCTCATCCTTCCATCTCCTGTCCTCTACCCCAGCTACAGCAGCACGGGGCTGTGAAGTGGTCCCTGCCCCTAACTCAGGGACAAGGGTGAGGGAAGAGCCTTTGGGGGCGGGACCAGGTAAGCAAGTGAGTTAGACCCAGTGGGCAGGGCCTCGGGGAAAGGGAGAAAGTAGCCACAGGCGGGTGCGGGGGAGCGATGGGACGAGCCCGGGGACCGCGGGGCGAACGCGGGGAGGGCGGGGGGATGCCGGGAGAGAGGGAGGGACCTGCGGGCGGGGAAGGAGAGACAGAGGGAGGGGAGGAGGGGGAGGCGTGCGCTCTGGAGCGAGCCGGGGGCTGCCGGGCGGATACAGCCAGGCCGGCGGCCGCCGAGGGTGCCCGCCCAGGCGACCCGCCCTCCCCGCCGCGGCGCGGACGGACGGACGGACGGCGCTGCGTGCAGGAGGCGCCCGGCCATGTTCAGCCGGAGCTCCCGGAAAAGACTCTCCAGCCGCTCGGTGAGTGTCCCCCACTCGAGTGGGGCCGATCGCCGGGTACCTCCAGGCGGCCGCGAGCGCCCGTGCCCAGCCCCCCTCCGCCCCGCGGCCGCGCACCTGTGGCCCCAGGTAAGCCGGCCCCGCGGGCGGGGGCGCGTCGGGGGCGCGTCCGGGCCGCGAGAGAGCGGTCGAAGGCGCGGGAGGGGTGAAGTCCCGACCCCCCAGGCCCGGCGAGAGTGAGACCCGAACCGTGGCCCTTAATGTCACCGTCTGGGGGAGTCCTGGAAAGCCCCTTCTCTCTCCTCTTCCCTTAAGGCAAATCGGAATCCCGGTGGCCAAGCTCCAGCGTCCAGCCACTTGGAGCTCTAGCCGGGGACTTGGACTTTGGGGCTGTCTTTTTGGGCGTCCCCTGCTGTCCCCTTCCCGGGAGTACCAGCCCGGTCTAGGGCGGGCGCGCGATGGTGGTTTCTCGCGGACTCTAGGGAACCGAAAGGTCTTGCTTTTGTTTCTTAGAAACCCGTGACCAAGGTGTCTGGGGGAGACAAAGCCCCAGCCATGGCCATTTCTTGGTGGTTTGGTGCCCACGCCGGAGGTAGCCCGCGTGGGTCCGCACACACTTCCCCAGGCAGGAGACTACCCCTGGGGCACCGGCAGCGCCCCGCCCGGTGTCCCCACTTCGAGAGGAACAGTTGAGTCAAATCACGCAGGAGGTGGGCCGGGAGGGGCAGGCCATCCTGCTGGGGACACCAGTGGGGCTTTGGAGGGAGCCCCCGTGCTGGAGACATGCGTGTGTTGTCTTTTTGTTTTGAAGTTAACCGGACTGGGGAGGATAGAGCGAGGCCAGCCGTGTAACGCCTGTGGTGACCAGTGTCCTGGGTTCGCCTTGCATAAATGGAGGTAGGACGCCTTAAATGCACAACACTGCAGCGAGGAAAAAAAAAACAATACACATATATACATAGATATATCTGCCCCCCGCCCCCAAAACCTCACTTGTAAGTCACATGGAAGGAATGCAAAGGCTGTTCCTTTAAGAGCAGGGCTACATCTGCTACAAATATTGAAGGTGGAAGTGGTGGCCCAGACACTGGGGGATTCAGAGTGCTGGTCTCGGGCTGCATTTCCCTGATGTAAGAGGTTTAGATCTCTCACACACCCACTGGCACTGTGTGTCTAGGTAACTCACCCCCAAAACAATTCAACCTGGGCATGGCAGTGTTGCCCAGTGCCATGGTGCAGCATGCATAGGATTCCCTGGACTAGCTGGTGTTTTCCAGTTGTGTTTTTAATTCAGCCCCTGTAACTCTGGGTCCCAACCACAAATCCACCCCTGCCCGCCTGCGCTGTGTCAACCCTCTTCGGTGGCCAGATGTTTCTTATTAATGTGCCTTGAATGTTGACTTCCAGGCAGCCCCAGCCTGGATTGGAATGATTATGTTTGGGAGACAAGGGATCTGGGTGCCTTCCCAATGCATCTGGCGGCTGGGGCTCTGATTGGGAAAAGTTGGGGTGCAAGCTTACAGGCTCTCAGTTTGGTGATATAAAGAGAAAAGGTGAATCCTCCCTGGCATCTTCATAAAAAGGAAAAACTGGTGACAGGAGAAAATTGTCCACTATCATAACACATGCTTTCTTGGATTAGTGCATCTTTCCTCCTTTCCCCACCACTCATATGCATCTTTGAAGAGGGCTGTTTCTGGATACTAGGTAGAAAATCCTGCTTTGATTTTTTCCCCCCTCTATTCGTGCGTCTCTACTTTCCCCCATTTGTAATGTGTGCTGGGCACCCAGTTATAAGAAAACTCCCAACCAGCTCCTTCAGAAATTAAATGCTTTTGTTCCTGCCCCAGATGGGTCTGGCAGTCTCTTCGCCTTTGTTTCAGGGCACTGAGCGCAACCCTTATGGCTCCCAAGCATTTAATAACTTCTGTGTCAGAGTCGAGGCAGGCGACCTTATAAATATGTAATTGGCAGACATAGATATCCATGAGTCGTGCTAACGTTGTAGCCCAAATAGGTGTGCTCTGGGTTGGCCCCTTGTGTGTCCCAAATATGAAAGGGGGTGATACGTGGGAATAAGTGTAGAAGCCTTGTTTGATAAACCAAATCCAGTACAACAGAATGGCTGATCGCTTCCTTTTTGATCCATCTTAAGCTCTGATGCGGGGGTGGGAAAGGCAGAGTGATGAACAGCAGGGTGAGTGATTTCCAACTTCCCTTTCCTCCCCCACTCTGCAGTCCTTGGGTCAACTTCTGGCCAGAGGCCTTGTGGGGTATTGTGGTACAGTGTGGAGGTGTAGCCTGACTGTGTTCCTCCCTGGCTGTGTGACCTCTAACCTCCGATCAGTCACAAACTCTCCCTAGTTCTCAGTTTCCCTGCTATTAAGTGGGCATGATAATGGTACTTTCCTCAAAGCATTATTGTGTGATATTGAAAAGACATTGTCCAGTCCCAGGTACATAGTAAATATTTGCTAATTTTGCTATTTATTTTTAGCTTCCTCTCAACCACTGCTCAGGAGAAAACATAACTAGCACCTCTGAGGATGCTAGGTGTCCCGGGCCACTCTAGACCTTCAGGACCACAGCTTCTTGGAGAATTTTAAGCCATTTTAACCCAGCTAATTTTCGGATGGGAAAACAAGTATTTTATTTTCAGCCCATTGTGGAGCTATTCTTTTGGAAAGAGACCCTTTCATCAGGCTGAGTCAGATTTTCATGTCGAAGCAATTTCCCTACTAGCAGCAGAAAGGAGTCACTTGGACTCCATGAATAGGGTTTTTATGACATTTCCACCCATTGCTGGAAAGGAAGCAGCTCCTTGCTCTTGCCCCCTCCTTTTCCCCATGGGCATACTTTCGGGTGACCTTTTGGAGAAGAGGGACAACCATTTCTGGGTTACAATGTGACCTTCTTTTTGGCAGTTTGAAATCCACTTTCTACTCCTCTGACTGGGGACACTGTGAGCTCCCGACACAGAGTCTGAAGGCTGGCTTTGGTCTGACCCAGGGCGAGTGGAACTCCCCTCACCCCAAATACCAAGGAGCCCTAAGATTACCACTCATTGGCTTCAGCCACTTCATCATCCTCCGTTGGCCTCTCTGCTCCACCCTGGTCCTCTTGCAATCCTTTGTCCACACAGCAGGCATTCCTTACAAACAGGACAGAATTGTGTTTCTGCCTCCCAGCGCCAAGGCCCTAAAGTTCTAGGGAGGAAGCGTGTTGTAAACAAACTTTGCTTCCCTCTGGCATGGTGGGGCTTTGAAGTCCAGACAGACAGAGCTGGGCTGGCATTTGCTCTGGCTTTAACAAGCTGCGTGACCTTGGGCAAATGACTTAGGTTCTCTGAGTTTCATTTTTTTCACTTGTCAAATTGGGATCTGTCTACTGAACAAATATTTGAGTGCCTGCTCTGTGCTGGGTGCTCTGCTGGTGCTAGGGATACAGCAAAGAACCAAACAGACAGGATTCCTGCCCTCATTCCAGTAATAATCACGTTTTAGATAAGGTGGCCAGGGAAGGGTTCTCTGAGGAGGTGACATCTGAGCAGAGACCTAAGTGAAGCAATGGTGGAGGATCATGCGGATTTGAACCTGTTGCAGGAATCAGCAGCATCACCATTTCGTGGGAGCATGTTAGAAAGGCAAAATCTCTGGCCCTACCCTAGAACTACTGGATTAGAACCGAGGCTTGAACCAGCTCCCCAGCTGATTCGTGTACACATTAAAGAGTGAGAGGCCCTGAGTTAAAACACCTAGCACTGTGTGTGGCAAATTGCTTTTCCCACTTTGGGTCTTCCTCTGTACGAGGAAAGATGCCCAAGTTCCTGTCGAAGTCTTATATATTTTATGGGGATTATCCTGAGTGATCATACCCTCTCCCCATTTTTGTTGTCCCCCACACCTTTAGGTGGAAAATGTGGGGATTTTTAGGATTTCTAAAACAAAGAAACAAACAAGAATTTGTGTGTCTTGGAGAACAGAGAGCTCACAATGGCCAGCAAGAGGTCTCCCCTCCACCTGATGCAGGGCAACTGAGGAGCAAAGGTGGCCCCTGCTCCCAACAGGTGACCTATCCTGGAAGAAGCATCACCTCAAGGTGGCCTAGAGGAAATTCCACATGGCTGTGATGCAGAGGGAATTTTCATTAAGAGGAAGATTAAGGCATCTTCGTGGACTGCAGCCAGAACAAAATCATGAATAACTAAGCACTTAGTATGCTCTGCTACAGATAGCTTTCAGAGTGAGGTTAATTGGGCTTGCTTATTTGCAACCAGTTTGAGAAAGGAGAGAAATATTGCCATTTTTACAGTGAAGATTTGCTTTCTACATGCCCAGAACTGATGAATAGTAGTAGTAATACCAAAACAACATCAGCAACAAGGAGTGCTTACTCTGTAGAGTATCATGCTTCCATTGTTAAGATACATTTTTGTTTAATTCTCACCAAATTTTATAAGTTAGGTGTGATTATTTTCCTGATGAGACAACTGAGACTGAAGGTTGTTAAATAACTTACCCCAGGTCACCTGGCTAGGGAGAATAGTGCTGGAAGTTGGCTCCAAAACCAATTTAGCTCATTTTCTTGTGATTCACTGCCTCATATTACTTATTCTGAGGCATTGGTCACAAACCAGAGGCCCTTGAGTCAAATCCAGCCAGTAGATAGGTTTTGATTGATCTGCACAGCATATTAAAGAAGGAGGCTTTTTCTAACATTACAATCCAGGTTTCTAGCTTCTCTTGAGACATCTGAAGATGGGGTAACATCAGGGCCACTTTACTGCATGACAGTAACTGGCAGGACATGAGTAGTCTCCCTTTATATGGGCATGACCTTGGTTCACTGTAGTCTCCAACATCCTGGTTAAGGTCAGGGACCTCTTCAAATATTTAGGTTACCTGTCAGGTACTGGAAGTGATTGGAGTTTGCAGATCCTGAATGAGCCATTCTCATCTCCAAAAAAGGTTTTTAAGAATAGTAAGCTTCTCCAGTAGTTACCATGTTTAAAGCATTGACAATGCCAGGCAAATGTTTTACATCCTTTCTGCCTTATCATTCATGATAGCCCTTGGAGATGGCTGCAGTTATTTACACCCATTTTAATAGGTAAAGAAACAGTCTCAGAGAAGGTAAGCAACTTGCCTAAGGTTGCACAGCCACCTAGTCAATGGTATTCTGGCTTCAAAAGTCTGTGTTCTGGACCAGGACTTCTCAAACATCACTTGTATGTGAATTACCAGGGGATCTTCTTCAAATTCAGATTCCAATTCTATATGTTTGGGGGAGGGGCCTGAGATTTTGCATTTCTTTCTTTCTTTCTTTAGTTCTTTCTTTTTTTAAGAGACAGGGTCTCCTCTGTCACCCAGGCTGGAGTACAGTGGCATGATCCTAGCTCACTATAACCTCAAACTCCTAGGCTCAAGCCGTTCTCCTATTTCAGCATCCCAAGTAGCTAGGACTATAGGAAGGCACCACCAAGCCTGGCTAATTCTTTTAAATTTTTTCTAGAGACAGGATCTCACTATGTTGCCCAGGCTGGTCTCAAACTCCTGGCCTGAAGCAGTCCTCCCGCCTCGGCCTCCCAAAAGATTTTGCATTTCTAACAAGCTCTAAGATTGCTACTGCTACTGGTCTAGGGACCATACTTTGAATAGTAAGTGTGTAGGTCAGGGTCAGCAAACTGGGCCAGCTGGTCAAATCTGACCCTTCACCCATTTTGTATGGCTCATAAGCTACATTTTTAAGTGGTTGGGAAAAAAAAAATCAAAAGAAGAATATTTCATGACACATGAAAATTATATGACATTCAAATTTCGGTGCCCATAAATAAAGTATTATCTGAACAAAGTCACACCTATTTGTTTACATGTTATTTATGGCTGTTTTCGTGCTGCAATGGCACAGCTGAGTAGCTGCAGCTGAGATTGTATGGCCCTGAAAGCCTTAAATATTTAGTATCTGGCTCTTTACAAAAAATGTTTGCCAACCCCTGGTCTATACCACTATCTATATAGTGGAATATGCAAGTAGCTTCTCTTAGTTTAGAATAAAAGAGTCTGAGTATCTTTTGGAATCAGGGCTAGAGGAAACATCCCCTCCAACCTGGATGAGAATGGTGGTAAAATCAAAGGCAACCAGGGTACAGACCAAAGCTATTTCTAAAGGGCATGTGGAGAGGAGGCTTGCAAGACCAGATCAATGAACCTCCAATGCATTCTAAGCCCCTTGTAATCCCTTTAACGTTTCAGCTTTGCTGATAAATGTAGATTTGACTCGAGCATTAGAAGGCGGGCTTTCCGAACAAGCCTCCTGGAGTCCCACTTTCATGAGCAGCTGACAAGGAAAGCCCAGAGCATGGGGAGCGTTGTGAGGTCGTTATGATTATGCAGAGCAGTTTGTCTCCAGACAACAGCCCGCTGCCTTTCCAGGCGGGATGCTTTGGCCGTGCTGCAGTTGCTCCAGAGGCAGCGCTCGCTCGCTGGGCCAGCCAAGACTGTGCCTTGAAAAGCATCTTTCCTTAGTTGCCCTGGCGATTGTGTTGATTGATGACCGAGGCGGTAATTCGAGGTGATGCTGGCCCGGTTTCCTTTAGTGGATTGTAATTTGGCTAAGAAATGGGTTCCCACCGATTATTTTGCTTGGGGAGGAAAACACTCTGTCTCAGTCAACTGTTGTGCCAAGAAAAGGGAAAACAAGGGGAGAGAGAGAGAGAGGGAGGGAAGGAGAGGGAGATATTTGTGCCTAGAATCTTTAAGGCAGGGAGAAAGATACTTAGCAGCTACGAAGGTTGCCGATGGCTCACCTTATGTCATTGGCATTTAACGATACACCTGATAGAAGAGGAAATACCTCATGGGGTTTTTCTCTAGAGGAAATATATCAGTTTATTAGAATATATCACGTGTTAAACTCTCTGGTTTTTGAAATAGACATAGCTATTATAGAAGATACTAAAATCTCTCACACATGTACACATATAAAACATATATATCGTAGAGGGGAAAACCCTTCTTAATCATACTTTCTAGACCAGGAGTTGGCAAACTATCTAGTGGGACAAAATTAGCTTGCTGTCTGTTTTGTATGGCCTACTAGCTAAGAATGGTTTTTACGTTTTTAAATGGTTAAAACAAAATCAAAAGAAGAGTAACATTTTGTGGCATGTAAAAATTACACAAAATTTCAATTTCAAAGTCCATAAATAAAGTTGCATGGGAACACAGCCATGCCCATTCACTTAGTAACATCTGAGGCTGTTTTTGCAATAGCAGAGTAGTTGAGACACGCCTTATGGCCCACAAAACTGAAAGCATTTACTCCCTGGCTCTATTTGAAATCAATTTTCTGATACCTAAGCTGGAGATATATGTTTCCTTAGGTTCGTTCAAATTATTTATTAACATTTCTTTACAGAAAATATACATTCTACATACTGTCTTTTATAGCTTACTTTTTTCAGACTTAGAAATACTTTTATGACATCTTCCCATGTCAGTATATGAAGGGCTAAAAGATCTAATATATTTATTAGCTCTTAAAATCCATTGTATGGGTTATCATTGAGTCAAAAATTTCTCTATTTTGGTTGTTTTCCATTGTTCCCAATTATATACTATATGACACTAGCTTTTCTTATGCTACAACATGCCTGTGTATATTTACCCAATTTTATGTTTCTGTGGTATAATTGGAATTGCTAGGTCAAAGGATGTTAACATTCAAAATTTTAAGAGCTCTTGCCAAATTGTCCTCCAAAATGATGGTGCCAGTTTCCACCCCAGTTCTTTTAAAAATCTGAGTATACTTGTGTGCTCTTTGGGCTGAAACTTTGAAATAGCTTGTACAACAACCTGGTAATTCATTCCTGTTTAATTACCCTGAGTGACAATTTGTGCGAATAGCGAGAAAACACGGAGTATGGATGCCAATCACCTTTTTTTCAAAATAAATTTTGTTTTGAATCCTGAAAGTGATACCCACATTCTGTGGAAAGGTTCATCCTAATACCTCTGTAGTTGAAGGTTGGTGGGATGAGGGAGAACCTAATAAATGTGTTATTTTGTGATCTCTTGGTTCAAAAAGCTCAAGGGTTATCCTTTAACCCTGTGATTAACGAGTATCCCAGAGCTATTTCCCTAAGGAGAGAAGGACCATTCCCTGATGGGCATGACTCCCAGATCTTGAGCTTTTTAAGATCAAAGAGATTCTACCTGTCTGTGTATGGGAGAGCCATGGGGGATTATCTCTGGGGAGAAATGTGTATTTCCAGCCAGTGTCATAGAAATTTCTGTGAAGCTTGTAAAGGCTTATATGGTAGCATTATAACTGAGTGGTTAAAAGACAGGCTTTGAAGACAGATTGCTGGGATTGTAGTCTTTGTTCTGTCTCTTACTAGCTGAATGGCCTTGGGCGAGTGACTTAACCTTTTTGAGCCTTGGTTTTCTCATCAGAGAAATGGGGATGCTATAACTTGTCTTGTGAGATTGTTCAGGCTTATGCATCTAGTGTGCCTCCCACTGTACATGGCTGATAGCTGAGCTTGATATTATTAATATATATGCTGTGGTTTCAAGAGGGTTTAATGGAAACAGGACTTGATAAGGAATAAGAAGATCTGAGTTCAAGACCCTGGAAATTATAGGTTATGTGATAGATAACAAGTCACTTCCCTACCATGAGCCAAAGCCCTTCGTTAGTTAAATGGTAGTGATGATTCTTGTCTCCTGGACTAAAGCAGAAGAGATAGAATGGAGACCCTCCTTATGTGGGACTTTGGGTTCTAAAGGAATGGGACTTCTGATAGAATAGTACATTCATATGGCCTATCACACACTCACTTAGGGGCATATACATACACTTCGGGTGAATAGAGTTTGGTAGAATTGGACCCTGTGATTAATGAGTATCCCAGAGCGATTTCCCTAAGGAGAGAAGTACTTAACACCCTCACAATCTCTTTGCCTAAGTGAAATATGCATATGATGAATATAAAAACAGTTTGCAAACTATAAGAGGAAGGTAACTTTCAAACTCTGCCCTTGGAGTCAGTATATAAAAAGGGGCCTCTTTGGGGCCCTGCGTCTCACCAATTAGACAATGGAAGTTCATGTCCAAGATGAAAACCACACATCATCAAGGAAATTCTTAATCAGTTTCACCCTAGCCTGCTTAATAAGTATGAGTTTTTGTGGCTCTTGTGCCATGCTAAACATTTCCATTCACCATGATCACAAGTGCTTAAGGAGAAGCTCCCTCATCTGAGGCCTGAGAAACAAGGATATTTATACAATATTTGAACTTGAGATCACACCCTGGAAACTCCTGAGATTAGATCTGGCCCGTAGGTATATTTTGTTAGCGTTGCACAGGATTTAAATTTTGAATTAGTTACCAACATTTAAGATTTTGTATAAAAATTCAGATTTGGGCTTTCCCTGGAAAAATGAAAATAATATCTGGCAACTCTGGTCTTACATTTCTTCTTTCCTTTTAGATGAATGTGTGTTCAACTTTATCACAGTTCCCACCGTTCCCTATTGTCTTGTTCCTGGCCTACCTCGCTCATTTACATTACTGGCTGGCCAGTGCTGACTTCTGATTTTGTGACTAGTGAAAA
Organism: Daubentonia madagascariensis; assembly: GCA_023783475.1. Classification (NCBI taxonomy): domain Eukaryota; kingdom Metazoa; phylum Chordata; class Mammalia; order Primates; family Daubentoniidae; genus Daubentonia; species Daubentonia madagascariensis. Next base: position 38,625,921 of record JAKFHU010001953.1, on the reverse strand, counting down.
GCAGTGAGTGAACACGCATGACTGGAAGGATGATATGAATGGTAGATTGGTAAGAAGTCACTACTTGGCAGGGACGGCTGTGCTAAGCAAGTCATCTAAGCAGCTAAGTCCTCCCTGTCTTAGAGATGCTGCGGGGAAGAGCTAACATTATTTTTATTGGGGGCCATGGGAGAGGGAGAGCCTCCTCCCTGTTAATGAAGGTGCTCACAGTTTCTTCAGCCACTCTAACCTTGGGCCCTAGGGGTCTTGGGGGTGGCTGGGCAAGTTGGGCATGTGCCCATCATCTTGGAGGGGCACTAGGTGGTCGTAGGGCATGGCCTGGTTGATCATGATGGCGTACTTGGTGTAGGGGCTGAGTGGAGGCAGAATTATAGCGAGGCCCCCAATGGTGAAGGATATGACCAGGACTGGCTCCTTGGCCCAGGCATTCTTGAGGAAGGTGACAAGTGTTGCAGCTATCTTGGTTTGGCGGCAGCGGCATCCAGGAGCTAACATGATTTGAGGACCAGCTGGGCGCGTGGCTTCTTTCATGTATCACTTCATGTCCTACTCAAAGCAGTTTCCTGAGGCTTGTCTTTTATCTTCCACTTCTTAAATATGAGGAAACAGGGAAGTTAGGTAACATGCCCTAATTCACACAGTAATAAGTAGTGGAGTCAGGATATGAAGTCAGGTTTTTGGGGTTCAAGATTACAAGTTCTTTAACTGACAGAGTGTTTAGGTTTGGCATTTTGACTCTCCTGGGTATAATTATAAAACTGTACCTTGGGGAAAACAGTCTTACATTGTCTATGGCTTGGGGATGAAATCTGACTAGTGTCTACAATCAACAAAATGTCTGAAGAACCCTGGGCTAATTGGTTTTTTGGGGCTGGGGTCTTAAACGTGAAACTCCTATCAAATCAGAGGGTGTGGTGTTCATCTTATAGAGGTATCTGAAAAGTGCAGCCTTGTGAGAAAGTGAATCAAATGCGACACGATTCTGAGTTCCATAGGAGGCCACTTGCCGTTTTCTAATCAGATCTGCCTACATTAAATGCAGCTCCATTCAGCATGTTCAAAACTTTGGTGTTCAATTGGGCTGAATAGGAGAGGTTGTGAAGGAATGGGGAGGTCTTTAGAAATGCCGTTTGCATAATGTTTCCTGGAGGAAAACTCCACAAAAGGGATCAGTCAAAGGATGGAGTTTATAGTACATCCCTACAGTGGCCAACTTGAAGTCAACAAGCGTAAAAATTAAACAGGGTGGTCATTATCCAGTCTTTGGACGTAGGCTTTTGATCATATGCTACGCAATGCTTTAGCGATCTTGGTGCCACGTTGGCAAAACAGATGCAAGCACAAGCACGTTTGACCGTTGGAAGGCATTTAATGAGGGCGTTATTTGAGTTTATGTTTGGTAAACTACTTGGTGATGCAGAAACTGCTTTCACAATTCTTAAAAACTGGCTCATTATGTGTACATACAACACCCAGAGTGGATGCTCCAACTTTGAGAGGAATTAGGCCTCCAGGGGACTTATTAAAAGAATGCAGGTGTTTTCTTTCTTCAAGGACACTATGAAATTACCCTGATAATATAATTTCTCAGTCTTTTGTTCCACACTCAGGCACCCAGGAGCACTCCTGTTATTTGCATCCCTAATGACAGGGGCCTTCAGGGCTTCTCCAGCAACTTATTGAGTTGTTTGGGGATAACAATGACAGACTGCTCTCATCCTTATGAAGCCAAAAATTTGGAGACAAAAGGGAATGTGTCTTTCATCCTGGGCCTGGAATATTTGTAGCCATGGGGAAGGGCACATGCATATGTTTTCCTGGGTTCTGGGAGGTGGGACTATTTAACAGGTGTGTCCAACTGCTTGGCATTTCAGATTTTTTTAAAAACTTTTCAAAATCTTGGTGATAACGGCATTTTAAAGGCAGGTTTATTTCTTATTTTAAATTAATTTTGATCAAATTGTTGGATAATAAATGTGCAGCTTAGACAATTTGGAAAATGCAGCAAAGTCAAGTGATTTATGGAAAAAAAGCTAGCATAAGTCCATCATCCAATAATGAATACTCTTAGTGTTAGGTTGTGATTTTCTTCTAGTCTGTTTTCTTTACATAGAGTTTTACATAATTGTATTAGTTTCCTAGAATTGCTGGAACAAGTTATTACAAACTGGAGGACTTAAAATGACAGAAGCTTATTTTCTCACATTTCTGGGGGCTAAAAGTCCAAAATCAATGTGTCCCCAGGATTGATTCCCTCTGGAGGCTCTGAGGGGAGTCTGTTCCATGCCTCCGCCCTAGCTTTTGGCAGCTGCTGGCAATCCTTGGTGTTCTGGGCTTGTGGATACATCACTCCTGTCTCTGCCTCTGTCATCCCATGGCTTTCTGTCTGTCTGTCTCTGTTTCCCTTCCCTTCTCTTATAAGGACTTATTGAATCTACACCCACCCTAATCTGGACTGCTGTCATCTCAAGATCCTTAATTAAATCTACAAAGACTTTTTTTTCCAAATGAGGTCACATTTAGAAGTTCCAGGTAGACATACCTTTTGAGGGGTTGAATAGTGGTCTTTTGGGGTTGAATAATGGTCCTACTATTCAACCCACTGTAATAGTTATGATAATAAAGCATATGCAGTTTTTTTTTTGTTTTTTGTTTTTGAGACAGGGTCTTGCTTTGTCACCTGGGCTAAAGTGCAGTGGTGTCATCATAGCTAACTGCAACCTCAAACTCCTGGGCTCAAGCCCTCTTCCTGCCTCATTCCTGAGTAGCTGGGACTACAGGCAGGTGCCACCATGCCCGGCTAATTTTTTGTAGAGATGGGGTTTTGCTCTTGCTCAGGCTGGTCTCGAACTCCTGGCCTCAAGCAATCCTCCTGCCTTGGCCTCCCAGAGTGCTAGGATTACAGGTATGAGCCACTGTGCCCGGCCCATATGCAGTTTTATATTCCTAAGCAGTGTGCTAAACTAGGGCTTCTTACATGTGTTATTTGTGAAACCATGGTGGCACGAGAGGGCTGGGCCTTAACTTTGGAGCAGCTTTGTGAGGAATATGCTTTACTTGACTTTTATAGGCACAGTTGAATGCTTGCAATAGGAAGGGATTGTACAGGCTGCTGTAAATGGATGGAATTCTGTGATGGAATTTGCTGCCCATATTGGTGAGTTCAGCTGTCAGAATCAGTTGACCCCCAGGTCACTCAACAAAGTCCATCCATCTTCTTTTAGCTTTTGTTGGACCTTGCCAGGGCAATGTATATGAAATGAACTGGTAGTGTGTGGACAGTTATTTGTGGGAAGAGCTTTTGGCCCTGGGGCCTTTAATTAATGTCTAGGTTATATAGTTCGTTTTCAAAGGAAAAGAATAGGCTTCCTTAGAAAAGGAAATTCTTAGTAATTCTAGAATGGGTCCCATCTACACAAAATCCTGCCAGAGCTGGCTCACTCCACCCCCTACTTCTCTGTAAATATAACCAGAAAAAAATATACCATCAATTGTATTTCCCCATTCTCTGATTTCTTTAAATCCAGTGTGAAAGGATCTAGGTTTACCAGAATATAAATGATCTAAAATAGTGTAAAAACAGATTATGATTTTATCATCATCATCATATTAGCTATCATTAATTGAACATTTACAATGTGCCAGGGATATTATATTGGAAGCACATTCTCATATTTTCTTATTTAATTCTTAAAACCATTTATGAGATAGACATCATTATTCACATGAGGAAACTGGGGTGCTGCAAGTTTAAGTGAAAGGCATACTTCAGAGATATTGCAGGGTCATTTCCAGACCACTGCAATAAAGTAAATATTGCAATAAAGCAAGTCACAAATTTTTTGGTTTCCCAGTGCATATAAAAGTTACGTTTATATTATACTGTTGTCTATTAAGTGTGTAAGCATTATGTCTGAAAAAACAATGTATATACCTTAATTTAAAAATACTTTATTGCTAAAAAATGCTAATGATCCTCTTAGCCTTCAGCGAGTCTTAATCTTTTTGCTGGTGGAAGGTCTTGCCTCACATCTTCAGGCTCCACTTCTAATTCTAGTTCTCTTGCTATTTCCACATTTGAAGTTACTCCCTCCACTGAAGTCTTGAAGCCCTCAAAGTCATCCATGAGGGTTGGAATCAACTAATTCTAAACTCCTGTTAATGTGGATATTTTGACCTCCTGCCATGAATTATGAATGTTCTTAATGGCATCTGGAATGGTGACTACTTTCCAGAGGGTTTTCAATTGACTTTGCCCAGATCTATCAGAGTATTCACTATCTATGGCAGCTATAGCCTTACAAAATATACTTATTAAGTAATAACACTCGAAAGTTGAAATTACTCCTTGATCCATGGGTTGCAGAATGGATGTTGTGTTAGCCCAGGCGTGAAAACAACGTTATTCTTCGTGTACATCTCCATCAGAGCTCTTGAGTGACCAGGTGCCTTGTCACCGAGCAGTAATATTTTGAAAGGAATCTTTTTTCTGAGCAGTAGGTGTCAACAGTGGCTTAAGATACTCAGTAAACCATGCTATAAACAGATGTGCTGTCATTCAGGCTTTGTTTATCCATTTATAGAGCACAGGCAGAGTAGATTTAGCAAGATTCTTAAGGACCCTAGGTTTTTCAGAATGGTCAGTGAGCTTTGGCTTAAAGTAGCAAGTTGCATTAGCCCCTAACGAGAGAGTCAGCCTGTCCTTTGAATCTTTGAAGCCATGCGTTGACTTTTCCTCTCTAACTAGGAAGTCCTAGATGGCATCTTCTTCCAATAGAAGGCTGTTTTATTTCCACTGAAAATCTGTTATTTAGTGTAGCCACCTTCATCAATGATCTTAGCTAGATCTTCTGGATGACTTGTTGCAGTTTGTCCATTAGCACTTACTGCTTCACCTTGCTTTTTCATGTTATGGAGATGGCTTCTTCCCTTTTTTTTTTTCTTTTCTTTTTTCCTTTTTTTTCATAGACAGGGTCTTGCTCTGTCACCCAGGCTGGAGTGCAGTGGCTCGCTCATAGTTCACTGCAGCCTCGAGCTGTTGGGCTTAAGCCATCCTCTCTCTCAGCCTCCCAAGTAGCTAGGACTACAAGCATGTGCCACCTAATATTTTGTTTTTTTTTTTTTGGAGATGGGATCTGGCTATGTTGCCTAGGCTGGTCTCAAACTCCTGGCCTCAAGCGATCCTCCCACCTGAGCCTCCCAAAATGCTGGGATTATAGGCGTGAGCCACCACGCCTGGCCCAGCTTCTTTCCTTACATCTCATGAACCACCCTCTGCTAGCTTCCAACTTTTCTTCTGAAGCTTCCTCACTTCTCTCAGCCTTCACGGAATTGAAGAGAGTTAGGGCCTTGCTGTGGATTAGGCTTCAGTTGCAGAGAATGCTGTGACTGGTTTGATCCTCTATCCAGAGTAAGCAAACCTTCTCCATATCAGCAATAAGGTTGTTTTGCTTTCTTATCATCAGTGTGTTCACTGCGGTAGCACTTTTAATTTCCCTCAAGAACTTTTTCTTTGCATTAACAACTGGGCTAAGTGACACGAGAGGCCTAGCTTTTGGCCTGTCTCAGCTTTTGACATGCCTTTCTTTCTAAACTTAATCATTTCTAGCTTTTCATTTAAAGTGAAAGGTGTGCAACTCTTCCTTTCACTTGAACACTTAGAAGGTATTGTAGGGTTATTAACTGACCTAATTCCAATATTGTTGTGCCTCAGGGAATAGGGAGGCCCGAGGAAAGAGAAAGAAATTGGGAACGGCCTGTTGATGGACCAGTGCAAACACACACACATTTATTGGCGAAGTTTGCCGTCGTATGGGCATGGTTTGTTGTGCCCCAAAACAATTAAAATAGTAACATGAAAGGTTATTGGTCACAGAACATCATAACAGATATAATAATAATGAAAAAGTTTGAAATATTGCAAGAATTAGCAAAATGTGACACACAGACATGCTGTTGGAAAAATGGCACCAATAGACTTGCTCAACACAAGGTTACCACAGACTGTCAATTTGTGAAAAATGCAATGTCTGCAAAGTGCAATAAAGTGAAGTGCAATAAAATGAGGTGTGCCTGTACTTCCCTCTGTTAACCTGGTCACACAGCTAGTTGACATTAAAACTAATGTAAGATCTTAGGACTCTGACTGCAGAATTTGGGCTCATGTTATATGCCTGGCTCTGGAGGGATGGTATAGAGTCCACACCAGTGGTTTTTATACTTTGATATGCACTAGAATCACCTGCACCGTTGTCTACCACTATCAGTTTTCCCTTCATTAGGTTGGAGCTTAGAATTTGCATTTCTACTAAGTTCCCAGGTGTTGCTGCTGGCCCAGGAACACAGTTTGAGAACCACTGGTCTAAACCCTAGCCCAGCCCTCCAAGACTGAATAGTCACATCAGAGAGACCAAATTAACAGATAAACATATATGGCTTAAATTATTTAAATTACAAATTTAGAAAGTAAAAGGCATATCTAAATTCAAATATTTTCTCTTCCTTTTTCTCCCCCTCACTCCCTACCCTCTGGCCACGCTGGCCATCCTGCCGTTCCCCAGATGGCAAAAGGCACATCCCTACCTCAGGGCACTTGCCCTTGTGGGCCACTCCCCAGATGTGCTCATATGTGCTCCCTGACTGCCCTCCGAGCCTCTAAAATGACACTCCACTTACTCATTCCCTTCCCCTTCCGCTCTTTTATGTTTCTTCCTAGCACTTACCACCACCTGACGTTTTATACTTTTAGTGGATTATCTGTGTTTCATTCTGGCCCAGAATTAATTACTTTAGCCTGCACAAGAATTTAAACTTCATAAGCATGTTTTGTTCCATGTCTTTTTTGTTCAATTCCCCAACACCCAGAAAAATTCCTGGTGTTTAGCAAAAATCCTGACATAATTTGCTGAATGAATGCATAAACAGATGGATGACATGAAACCGAGAAGTCATAAAGGAAGATGAATTATTTTGACATGAATAACTTGAAAATTGTCAAAAGTCAAAAGACACATTGAGAAAATTATTTGGAACACCAGTGATTACAGAGACCTAATTTTTTAAAAATATGAAACAACTCAAATAAAACTAAACATGAAACAACTCGTTAGAAAATTGGGTAAAGGATCTCAGCAGGCAGATGTAGCATATGTTTTCTGAATGAAGATTAAGAAAATGTTTCTGTTTATTTGTGAGTCTAATCCAAATAGCCATTAGATAATATGTTTGTGTAGAATGATGAACTCTGTGTTCAATGAACGATAGCATCTCTCTTCCTAGAAATTACTAAAATAGTATGCATACTCTCATGTTTTAGAAGAAGCTCAGTTCACTTCTGTCAAGAAGATTGAAAGACCTTTTAAGGTTCCTTAGGTTTTGGAATTGCCCATGGGTGTAAACAAGATTGATAGCTGTGGTAGCGTGGTCTAAGAGATGACAGGAAAACAACTACAAAACTACAACATCTACAACATCAAATAAACAGTCTATTATCTAGAGACCTGGGCATTTGGATGCTCATAGGTGCATATCCGTTTTTCTTGTCACAAAGACTTGGGAGGGGTCCTACTGGCATTCAGTGGGCTGGGGCTAGCGATGTGAAACCTTCTGTAGTCTGTGAGACAGTGCCACCACAATACGGGTAGTCCTGCCCCAAATGCATCAGAAAGTGTTTGCAAGCAGCAAATGCCTTTGGGAAGTGCATAGTAGACCTCTGGTGTTTGGAAACCTACTTCTCTGGACCTTAGTTTCCCTCATCTATAAATTGAGGAAGGGAGATTGGAGAATCAGGAAGCGCTCCATCGTCATTAGCACACAGTGATTAACATTGCTGGGCTTTACTGTTGAGATAGCCAACCAAGGAGAATTTGGCAAGGAGAAATTCAAGAGAACGGAAGTTCTTTACTTGGTCCCCTTGCTGGGGAAACCAGAAATCTCTATTCCTTCTGTAACACATCCGGTTAGTAGGTCCCTTTCCAATGCTGTCATTCTTCTCATCCCTCTAGTTGTGTTGTAGAGTTGTGTATTTACCAAGAGTGAGTTGCGTTTGTTCCTAAACCTGTGTATGCTAGTTGTACCTGCTGCTGTAATTACATAAGTTACCTTTGTAAACCCATGAAATATGTATGCGAAAATAAAGAAGAGTTGTTGTTTCTCTGGAAACTAAACTGAATGCTTAGAAATGACTCAAAATGAATGCTAAACAAACAGTTGAATTGAGTTTTAGGCAAAATATATATAAAAGATTAGGGATGAAGCAGAAATTACAAAAGGATCTAGATTTTTTTTAACAGTGTCTTTAAGTTCTGATACTGCTCAAAAAAACCCCCAAAACCCAAAAAACAAAACAAACAAAAAAAACCCGAACCAGAAAATGAAGAAGATGCATTTTAGGTGTGTTTTATGCATGAAATATAAAGTACTGATCTGTAAACCCATAGGCAAAATCCCCTCCCCCACTATAAAATGAAGGTATGGTTATATATTTCAAGAAAAACATTTAAGATTTAAGATATATATGTATTTTGTGAGTCCTTAATGTGACAGATCTACTAGTTGTCCCCAAATCCATTGTCTACTTCTTCCTTAGAAACATAACCTTCAAGTTACTGGCTAGCACATAACCTGAGAATTAAGACAGTATTTCCCAGTCCTCACTGCTCCTAGGGGTTGTCATTTGACTCAGTTCTAGCCAAAGGGATGTAAGTGAAAGTAGTATGTACAACCTCTGGGAAGTGCTCTTCAAGGGAAAGCACAAGTACCTTTCTTTCCCTGGTTCCTGCTCACTGGATTGTAGATGTGATAGTTGGAGGTCAAGCAGCTAAATTGGACTGTGAGGTGGAAGCCCAGTGTTGAGGAAAGCAGAACAACAAGATAGGCAGGGCCTGGGTCCCTGATGACCACAGAGGCACCATAGTAGCCTTGGACTGCATAACTCCCGACTGTATTTACATGGGAGTGAAAGTAATGTCTATCTTATTTAAGCCACTGTTATTTTGGGTTTTCATTTGTTCACAGCTGAATTTCATCCCTACTGGGTTTTTTAAATTAACTGACCAAATACAGATGTCGATTATGTTAGATAAGAGACTATTATAGCAGGGCCTGCCCAAGGGTCAGGAATTAATTTTGACTACTTGAACAGATTTCCTAGAACTGTCATTTCTAATGATAGGATATACACTGTGTTCTCAATGGTTGAAAATTCAAAATCATTCTTCTAATTTTCGGAGCACTTACTAAGGGAAGGTATGCTATTGCAGAATATACTGTTTTGAGGCAGGATGACTTCATCTTGATTTTTCATAAATTACTACAGTAAATTGAATACATTTGGATATACATATTAAAAGAGAGGATTTTTTTTTCGTACTTGCTCAACTTCTCTGTAAATCTGTGTCATTATCTATCGAGGAATAACCTGGAACATTCCAAGAATGTCATCATGTAACACTGATTTCACCATCTGAGAAAGCACATATGCTGTTTTGGAATGCATTTAGAACTGCTTATTTTAGGATTAAAGGGTATAGAATGAAGGAATACGATTAATCCCTTTGATAGCTCCTATCATTTTACCAGCAGACTAAGCAGAGGGATTGAGTTCACATTACATATGTGGAGAAGTATGCCACAGCGCTACTGTGTATGAGTGTGGGCGAGGGGCGAAACCCTATCGCGTCTGTGTGAACACAAAATGGCATGTGCCTTTTTAACCTCTTAATTAAATAATCACCATCCAGAAATTTTCCTTCTGGAAATCTATCTTGTTGGTTGTGTCCCAGGATAGTTTTGCGTTAAAGTCTTTAAGACGGAATTATTTTTCTGATGGTTATTGCTGACTAGCTTTCTCAAATTATCTGAGAAGAGTGTTAAATTGGTAATAAAAAATGTCTGAGAAAAATTTGTACAACATTTTGGGGTTGAGTTTTCACAATGAAAGGGAACACACTAGGAAACTGATTTATAAGAAGCTTAGAGGGAATTGATTCAGTCATGAAAACTTACTGTGTGCTTCCTATGGCATCACAGGCCATGAAATACAATAATAATGATATCATAAATGTATATGTATAAAATTAGTTGGATGTCATTTCTTGATGCATATATATACATATGTGTATATATATTATACTTATGTCGGTATGAATATATATGCGTGTATGTGTATATATGTATGTACGTGTGCTTTTTTTTTCTATTTCTATTTTTATTTGTGCTTTGTTTTTTAACACAAATAATAGTATATTGTACATACTTCCTCTTTTTCACTTAACGATAGATCTTGGAGAGATTTCATTATCAGTATGCATAAATATTCTTAATTAAAAATTTAAAACATCCATGTAATAACCCATTGTATTGCTATATCATAACTTATTTTTTGCCAGTTCTCCACTGATGATCATTTAAGATGTTTTAAGTTTCTAGTTATCAAAAATGGTACTTCAGTAGACAGTCTTTTCTGTACATCATCATTGCCTCTGTGTGTGAGAATATCTGTAGGATAAATTCCTAGAAGGAGAATCACTGAATCAAAGGGTATGTGCATTTTAATTAGATGAATATCACTAAATGGAAAAAAAAATGGTTTCCAAAAATGTATAATCTATCAGTTTGTATGAAGTTACAAAACTGGCTAATTTTAAATGACTAAGCACTTAACTTTAACAACAAACTTTTTGGAATGCTATTTAAAAATTTATTTTTTTATTGTGGTAGTAACATTTACATAACTGGAATGCCATTTTTATTCATTACTTTCCTTTGCCAACTTCAAGTTTTTGCAAAACCACTGAATTGGATTTAACCCCCTTGTACTGAGATAGGGAGTATTAGGTAATTTTATCCTGGTGAAGTCTCTATGGAAATAAGACATACTGTCCTCATTGTAGATGGACTAGGGCGCGGTCAGCATTCAGCTACTGATAATGTGATTGCTACTGAATTGTGGTGTTATCAGAATGTGAGTTTGTGTTCTGCCGCAGGGTTGGGTGGAACCAGGCAGACAGCTGGGTGTTCAGGATTTGGTACTAATCTGTTCTGCCCTTCATTTTTTTCATCTCATCTCTGGGTCTTGATTTGCACATCTGTAAAAGTCAAGTTAAGTGGATTAGGGAATAAAACCCTTCACTTTCATTCTTCCCATCACACCCTCCAGAAATGTTTCTTTAAACCTTGAACCCCGTTTGAAAATCACAGGTTCAATATGCCTGGAAACAACTACTTCTCTCCACCCCCACCACATCACTGCTGCAGTCCAAACCCCTGTTATTTCTTGCCTGAAAAACTGCCCTCATCTCCTAATAGTTCTCTCTACTTCTGCCTGTCCCTTCCTCTATCCCAGGGCTGGGGAACCTGCGGCCTTGAGGCCACATTCTAGGTCCTTAAGTTCAGCCTTTTGACTGAATCCAACTTTTACAGAACAAATCCTTTTATTTTTATTAATACATTTTTGTTCGTCATTTATGTTTTTATTTTATTTTTAAAATGAACATATTTAAAATACCAAAGAATAAAATAAGTTTCAACATAGTAATCCTTCCAGATTGATAGGCACAATTAGAACATTAGTAAGCCATGAGGGCTAAACTGATGGCTGCTACACTCAAGATTTAGTTCTAACTTCCCCCACCTGACTGGTGCCACTAACGCACAAGGCTGGTTGGCAAGAGTTTATGGGGGTGAAGTACACCAGTCTGTTACCAGCTTTTGACAATGGTGCATTGTGTTTCTGTTTGAAGTGGAATTTGTGAATAGTTGCACAGCTCAACAGTATTTTTAAATTCTGTCTGCTTAACAGCCCATATGTCAAAGAAGACCAAGAGAATGCTGAAGGAAGAAAACAGATTTTTTAATGAGGATTGGGAATTGTAATATTATCTTGTTTCTGCTAAAGATAAGATGATTTGCTTGCTTTGTGATACTGCAATATCAACATTAAAGAAATTCAATGCTCATCAGCATTATAATACTCATAAGGACCACAAATATTTTAATTAGAGGGAGAGGCGTGAAATATTGTATTGCAGAAATTAAAAGATGAAAAGTAAAAGCAAAGACAATTCTTTCAAGCAGCAATAAGACCTGGAAATAATGCCACTGAAGCAACTTATAAAGTAGCTTATATACTCAGGAAAAAAGGGAAGCCATTCAGTGATGTAGAAATTGTGAAAGAAATAGTGAAAGAATTGTCAAAGTTGTACGATGCTTAGTCCACAATAATGTTCAAAGTATAAACAACTGCCTCTTTCAAGGAGAACCATAACTGATCAGCAGCATGAATTGACCTTTGACTTAACAGAACAAATTCATGCAGTACTTCAAATGGAAAATACATGTTATTCAGTCACTTTGGATGAGTCAACTGATACTACTGACTCAGTGCAGGTTTTATACTTCATTCGGGTCATAACAGAAGATTTTCTTTGCTGTGAAGAGTTACTCACTTTGGGCACTCCTACGAACAGTCCACAAGGAATAGATATCTTCAACAGCTTTCAAGATAAATGTTGTGAAGTTGGACTGAATTTGGTAAAATTAGTGAGTGTATAAACAGACGGTGCACCTTCCATGACAGGAAAACATGAAGGGTTTATTGCACAGGTAAAAAAATATTAACAGATCCAGATGCTCTCATTTCTTTTCATTGTATCTTGCATCAGCAAAATCTCTGTGCTAAAGCTACTGTTTTAAGTGACAGTTTGTAACAAGTTAAAAGAATTGTTAACTATTTTTGAAATGCAACACGGCATTATCAGTTTTGTAACATGCTAAACTTGAACGATGAGGTATTCAGTACCATATCATTCTAAAGTTGGCCAAAATTTTATGTCTCTGAGAACAGACAGTTAAATTTTATGAAGAACAGAATCAGCAATGTGAGTTATTAAAAGAAGATTTCTATAGGAATGCAGCATTTCTGTGTGATATCATGTCAAATCAAAATGACTTGGATATTTCTTTCAAGGTAAAACTAAGTCTATATATGATATGTGGCAAAAAAAATCCAAGCATTTCAAAAAAAGCTATCTTTTTTCAAAACACTTCTTCTTCAAAGGAAATTTCAGATGAACATTTTCCCCAGTTAGCAAAGGTCATTGATGAGCAGGATGATATATGCGAATCATGTGAAGAATACGCAACTGTTATAGACCTATTAATTGGACAATAAAATGAAAGATTCACTGACTTTGAGAATCATGACATTACACTCAAATTAGCATTTCAGCCTCACCTAGTTGATATCACCAAGACACCTAAAGAACTACAGATGGAATTGATTGAGCTCTCAGTAGATGACATTTTAAAGTCATTGTTCGATGTTAAGAAAAATCCAATTAAAATATGGAAAAATGCAGTAGAATACCCATGCCTTCAGCAACACGCCCCCAAAATGCTTTCTTGCTTTTCAGCCACTTATTGCTGTGAATCTACATTCTCCTACCTAGCCCAAATCAAGACACCCTTATGGTCACATATGACTGATACCCTTCTAGAGGATCAAAAACTGTGGACCTCCATGCTGCAACCAAACATTCAAATGCTTTCCAACAAAAAGCACATACAACAGAGTCATTAAAAGGTTAGTTAACTTAAAATTAACAAATAGTTTTCATTCTTTGAAATTATTAAATACATAGTAGTTAGATTTTTACAAAATAATGTACATTTTTAAGTGTATCTAATTGAAGTTTCTTGAATGCGGCCTTATTTGATTACAGCTAAATTAACTTGGCCTTCCAGCGTGAAAAGGTTCCCCACCCCTGCTCTAATCCATTCTCCACGCAGCAGTCAGACACAAAGAAGCAATTCTTATGAAATATTGAAGAGGTACAAAAATGTTGATAGAATATGTATAAGGTGTAAACAATAGTATAATGGATACCCATGAGCCTACCACCTGGCTTCAGGAAAAAGAACCTTGTTATTATGTTTTCTGGTTCTATTCTCTTCCCCCCCTCAGAAGTACCACTCCCTTGAATTATGAGTTTATCATAATTTATCTTTGCTTTGCTTAATAGTTTTGCCAAAAGTATGTCTCCCTAATGGTATTTTGTTTGGGTCAGCATGTGTTCTTTTGAAACACGTGTGCAAGAGCTTCTCTGGAGCATGTACCGGGGAGTGGATTTGCCAGGCCATGGTGTGGTACCTGCAACCTTGCAAGGATATTTTGTTTTCCAAAGGGCTTATGTCAGTTTTTATTCCCCTCAGCAGGTAAGATTCTGTTTGTGCCTCATCCTTGCCTACACTTAATTTTGTCAAATCTCCCTTCAGTCCTTTGTACATGTGGTTTCCTCTGCTTCGAATGTCCTTTCCCCATCTGTTCCCAGCACTGGCTTCTCCTCCCATCCTCCACATCTCAGTTTAAATGTCACCTTCTCAGAACATTTCTCTGATCCTGTGTCCTCCTTGCCCTAAGACTGTAAGCTGCAGGAGGTCAGGGCCCATATCTGTTTTGTTCACCATCGTATTCCCTGGGGCCAAGCACTGTGTCAGGCACATGATAGGTGCCTAAGGCACAGTTGGTGAGATGAGGCAAGTCCTTTCCAGTCTGAAGTCCCCTGGCCCAGTGAAAGGAAGTAAGGATATGAGAAAGTTAAAGAGACTTACTCCATGTTTGCCTCTGGCTTTAAGGCAGTGTCATGATGGAGTTGATATCTGAAGAGTTCTTTGAAGGAGAGTAGGTGCTAAGCTACTCTGATGGATGAGAACATTTCCAATGCTGGACACTAAAAGTGGTGTCTGGAGGAAATAAATGAGTAAATAGAGCGTAAATAAGCAGGAGTTGAAGACTTGGTTGTCTCCAGTGAGAGGAGGTGACATGGGGATGCTTTTGGGATATGGAATTAACCTAAATTCCAGCCAGAATTACGTGGAGAAGAAAAAAAAAAGTAAGTGAGCCTAGATGGGTGGCCTACAGACATCTTACTCGAGAGGCCAGATTCCCATTGTAGACATCGAATTTGCTTATGGGCGCTTTTGGTCTTCTGCCTGTGCTGGTGGGAACTGTATTCTTTCAGGCCTTCATGGGAGCACATTGGCTGAGAGCTAAGCGTGTTCTGAGCTGGGCAGCGCAGCTGGGTGGGGGTGGCATGCCACTGTTGAAGATGATGGCAAGGAGGGACCCAGACTACTATCCATAAAGAATGAAATCCATTACACAGAGTGCCTTACAACCCACAAAGCATTCTCTCAGACATAATCTTGTGCGATTGGTGCCCAATACTCCTGTGCAATCCCAGCAGCAGGGATGCCACACGGGGGGTGTATGTAGGCTCAGGCTGGAGTCTCAATTTACTCATTGACCAGCTCTGTAAACTTGGGCAAATCACTTAGCTTCTCTGTGCCTCAGTTTCCTTATCTGGAAAATGGGAATGTCAAAACCTAGCAGGTTTCCTGTGAGGAGAAGGTGGCATAATGAAGGTGAAACACTTGGCATGATATGTGGTACATGGGGAGTTCTCAAGTCTTTTTTTTTTTCTTAAAGAATTCTTATGCTTATTTTATACGTCAGTGAGCAAGGGATACGGGGAGGGGCTTGACTCACTGGAGTTATGTAGTTGAAAGGGGGCCCAGAACACAGATCTCGGGAGTTTTTTGCCAGGGTTCTTTGGACCCATTACTTCCCGCTGTGAGAATAGCTCAGATATCTTAAACCTCTCTTAATTAAACTCTTTTTGTGAAGGGGCTACTCTTACGTTTAAAAAAGTTTCTTTCACAAGTGTTCCTTTTTGTTTCATTACATTCTTAGTCATGTAATTTAAAATGGGGGGATTAAAACTGAGCAACTGGTAGCAGCCCGCATGTACAAATGACTCGGAAGATTTGCGAGAAATGAAGCCAGCAGTAGAAGGGAAGTAGAGCCAGGTTAGGAGCGTGCGGAGGGGAGAGGCCCATCGGGCTGTCTGCGGCCCTTGCTTGCTTGCTGACGTGGGCAGCCTCTCCTTAAGCCTGTGGCCAAGAGGAAGTGCCTTTTTGTGAAAAGTCAGCTTAGTGTGAAAAGGAGGGCAGGCTGACTTGCGACAATTAGTGACCCAGCGAAGCAAAAAATCCCCTCCCAGGCTGTGTGCCCCCACCAGCTGACACACCTCCCCCTTCAGCCCCGACCTTTTCTTGGTATCCTTCTAGAGCAGGGCTTCTCAGCGTGATAGCCCACGGCTAAAACTCAGAGCACCCCTGAACTTGGATGGGAACAAGTTTATATCTTTGTTTCTCCTAACCCCTATTTGAACTTCAGTATTTCCCTCCATTATGAATGAAGGCAACAAACCGCGGTAATGGCGTTAGCAGTACCTGTGGCTTTGTCACCAAGAAAAATCCCAGATGTTTTCCTATCACATAATAATTGTGGCAGTCATCTTGAAATATTGTTTATGCTCAGCACTGCTTGGAAATTACAATAGTTATTAGGCTTGCTGTTAGATCTTTGTATATCATGTGTTAATATATTATTACCATATATACTGAGTTATATAAGTTAGATGGTAATATGTTATATACTAAGTTATATAATGTGTGTATGGATATCCATTTACTCTATATACTAACTTATTAGGACATACATTACTACATCAAATTTTTAAAAATATTTAAACACCTATATTTTAATGTAATTGATTTTTTTAATAGTCTGATATGTTTTATTTTACTCCTTTTACCCTGAGAAGGGGTTCCTGGGCTCCGCCAGATGCGCAGGCATCTGAGGCACTGAAAGATGAAGGATGCTGAGGCTTGCCCTGGGGGGGCTTCCAGGAGGGGGAGGATGTTGCATCAGGTATTTTTGTTGTGGTCTCTCTTTAGAAGTCTGTGAACACCGTAGAACTGGTGGCTTGAGGGTGGTTTTGGCCTTTCTTAACCACACTGTTGAGTAGTCTTTATTTTTCAATCAGACTTTGTTTTTCACACAGAGAAGCGTTTTGCTGGGCGGAGACTTGTCTTCCTCACCCAAGTGTTTTGTGAAGCGTCTTTTTCTCTGAATCCCTTAGGACAGACTCAAAATGAGAATATCCAGAGGTGAGTTGGAGCTTCTCGAAGGACCCTCGCGTGTTCCGTTCCTCCTGCTCACTGACAATCGCGTCACACACCACAAGCGTGTCCTTGGGATTCCCTCCCTTTCTTCCCTTCACTGCACGATGAATGTTTTCTTGCCAAGCCTTCTCCTAATCAGAGTTTGAAGAGGGGAGAAGGCACAACCAGGACATCCCCAGGTCCCACTGAGAACCACCATGTGCCATTTAGAAAGACACCAGGCCTGACATCTCCATCTTTTTCTCCCGGGCAGTGTTGCACAGAACATCTCTTCACAAACACAGCCCTTCATGGACCCCTCCACCCCTTTTGCCATGTACAGAGACCTTCCCTATTTCTTTCTTTTGTTTTTTTTTTTTTTGAGACAGGGTCTCACTCTCTGTTGCCCGGGCTAGAGTGCAGTGACACCATCATAGCTCACTGCAACCTCGAACTCCTAGGCTTAAGCGATCTTCTTGCCTCAGCCTCCCTAGTAGCTGGGACTACAGGCATGAGCCATCACGCCCGGCAGTTCTCTCCCCATTTCTGAGAGGCACTTCTGTGTTGGCGTTCTGGTTAAGAGCTCTGTCTTGGGGCTCAGACTGCCTGGGTTCCTAGCCCAGCTCCAATCCTTAGCCGCTGTGTGTCCTGTGTGTCTTTGGGCAAGTTGTTTCACCTCTCTGGTCTCAGCGTCAGATTCCTTATCTATCAAGCTGGGATTGGAGTCGTATCCTCTTTAGGGGGTTGCTAGGGGGATTAAGTGAGTTAATATGTGAACTGTGTTGACAGCAGTGTGTGACACATGATAAGCACCCGGGAAGAACTGGTTATCAAAATTAGTGATTGTTGACTTAATATTTTTTTTTAAATTGGCTTTTAAAGATCAAAATGAATTTAATTTACAAAGGAAACCAGTGGATAACAGGAGGGAGAAAAAGACAAGTGTAAAAGTAGGAAGAACGATGCTTTTAGGGAGAAAGGGGGTGAACTGCAAGGGCAGGAACGGGGGTCCTGAGCCAGGTAGCAAGGCTGGGCCTAGGGATTGGTGAGCCAGGCACTTGGGGCCAGGCAGGCAGTGGGAGCAGGAGGGGGCAGGCGGGACCTGGGCTGTCTCACTGTCCGTGGAGATCTGGGATCTGAAAGGAAAGGGGCAGAAGCTGAGCAACACAGGGGCTTGAGGGAAGAGGGCAATGGGGAGGGGTGCCAAGGTGAGGGTTCGTGGGAAGAGGAAGCCTGAGGACAAGCTCTAAGTAGGGGGCTGAAGGAATGAGAGGCTGGCAGAGGCAGGACGGGGATTGTGGGGTGGTAGCTTAAGGCTTGGAACTGAGGTTGGGGTATGGGTGCCCAGAGGTATGGAATGACTCTCCCAAGGGATATGCAAGCATGGAAATTCTTTTTAAAAACTTTGCATTGAAATGTAATGTGCATAGATAAAAGTATACTAATCATAAGTGTATACCTTGAAAAATTTTCCCAAACTGAACACTCCTAGAGCGAGAAGCAACATTACCAGCCTTGCTAGTCTGAGTGCGCCCACCATCGATTGTGTGCCGCGCTTTGGGAGACACTCAGAAAACACTGGGCGGGCATAATCCCCCCGGTGGGGACTTTCTGTTTATGCTGGAATCATGAGGTTTGCTGCACATTTGACCACAAGGGGGATTTAATAGCTCTTTCCTCAAGGGAGCTTAGCAATAGGTGAGGACAGTTGACCAATGAAATGCCCAACATTTCCTCATGGGTCCTTACTTTGTGGCAGCTAGTGTACTAGGTGCTTAATATATAATCTCCCTTCAGTCCTCACGACAAACGACAAGGTAGGATCTCCATTCTACAGAGGGTAAAACTGAGTCTCAGAATTCAGATCGTGGCTCAGCTATTGCCACTGGTAAATGTCAGAATCTGCATTCAGATCCAGGAGTCTGGTCTGAAAAGCTGGGACAAGTCACCTGATTTTGCCGATCCTTATTGCTTTGTCTGCCTACACATGAAGACAATGATGCCTTCCTCAAAAAAAAATTCTTATGGGATCTAACCCAAGAGGAATTCTATGAGATTTATGGAGTTTTGTGAGGATTAGATGAGATAATACATTAACAAGCTTAGAAAAGTGCCTGGCACATATTAAATTCTTCCATAAATACTAATTACCACACCTGACAAATAAAGGTATCTAATCGATGTTAACTTTTGTTATTAAGCCTGTAAGCTCAGAACTATTTGTTCAATCTCATTATTGAGTGTATATCTTTAATGCTATCTGGCAACGGCTACTTCTTGGGGCTAAAACATCTAATTACACTGGGAATTCTTTTTAATGATGATGTCTGGTAAGAATGGAGCCTCTTCTTTTCCATGGACTCTTTCATGGCGTAATTGGTTCACTGTTAACTTTTGTTTTCTTCCACAATAGGTATAGATTCTATGAAAAGAAGCCTGTATATTTTATTTCTTAAAGATTGTGATTTTTTTTTCTTGTCCTGGTGTTCACGCCTGTCCTAGCTACTTAAAAGAAAAAAAAATGGTGTTTGAGAAAGTCATTTTAACATCATCCACTTAAAAAGAAAAGGAAAAACTCACAGTAAGACATCCAATTTAGAATATTATGAAAGATTAGCCCTGAAATGTGAAATGTATTCATCTAAAAAATTTAAAGGCATATTACTTTTACTTGAACTGAAATATCAGCAGTGATTTTTAATTAGAATTTTTTAACTCCCAAAGTTCCCAGGCCAGAAGGGAAAAAAATCAAGACAGTTTTTGAAGAAAAAGTGATCTCAGTTTCATTTTTCTCATTTTATAATCCTTTTTTTTTTTTTTTTTTTGCTCTTCTCAATAGCTGACATTCTAAAAATAATCTTGTGTTGGTTTGTAAGCTTCCTCAGTCTGGTCTAGGATGAGTTTTTTTTTTTTTTTTAAGATGTTATCATTGCATTTGGTTTCTCCAGTGATAATTTACATGGACTTAGAAGAATTCCCCTAGCAAAATTTTGTGAGGTCAGCCAGGGCAAATGTTTAACATTTCAGCAACTTGTCTCTATGTTTGTTTAGCATTTCTTAGCCTTTGAAGTTTTCCATAAATAGTCATGATGTTATCACAGAGGAAATCAGCAGAGATGGATTGATGTTATTCCCAAATGCAAGTCTAGTACCAGAAGCCAGCTGGTATTTCAGAAAGGTGGCAGGGGAGCAGTGTTATCTGCATGGTGGGAGGCCCCTCCTCATTGCCTCATAGCCTGCGCCATTAGTGGTTCTCTTGATGGCTGACCCTGTTGGACCTTTGATAAGCCTTTTAAATTTTTATTTCATCCTGGTAAGATGTAGTGTGAATTAGGAAACAGAAAAACTGTATTTCCAAAATATAGAGTGGATTTATCAGATATATGAATGCTTCTGGTTGGGGAGGAGAAGAGTAAGTGCCTCCAAAATACTCCCCCTAATGCATGTACCTCAGGGCCACTATCAAGTACCTAAGGAATTCAGAATAGAAAAACATATCAGACTCAATGGACTGGATAACTGAACTAATTACCTACTTTGACCATAGAGGCTCAATGTTCTATGTAACATAGCAGTTGGCAGTCCTGCTGGTCTTTATTGAAAGTCCTGCCTGAGGCACCACGTCAGCTCCAGAAAAGGATGATGCTGAGTTCTTGGTGGAAGATAGAGCTTTGCAAAGGCCTTTGTCAGGACCTGCCCTCCCCGCCCCCCAGCCCTCTTATAACCTGGTCGAGGGCTGTGTGGGGCTTAAATCTGTAAACCACTTTGGAATGGGAATCCTTAAGACTTGGCGACTGATTTGAGATTGGGGGATTTAAAGCGAGGAAAGCATTCTACATTGGGAGGCTGGGCGATGCTGAGTCCCTGAAACAGGGAAGGCAGGAGGAAGTGGACAGCAGATTAGGGAAGGAAGAGTTCAGTTCAGATAAGAAGGGGTTGCGAGGCCTGTTGGACATTCTGATGGAGATATTCGGGAGGCATATCTTAGTATAAGCCTAAGAATATCGCTAGGGCCCGAGATAAAATTATTAGAGTCATTAGTGTTTAGGGAGTTGCTGTGGTTTGAATGTGTCCCCCAAAAAGCCCATGTTGGAAATTTAATCCCCAATGCAACAGTGTTGGGAGGTGGGGCCTAAGGAGAGGTGATTAGTTCATGAGGGCATAATCGATTAATGCAGTTATCTGGGGAGTGGGTTTTTATAAAAGGATATATTTGGGCCCCCTCTTGCACGTGCATGCGCTGTCTCGCTCTCTTTTTCTCTCTCACCCTCCGTGAGACACAGCAAAAGGCCCTCACCAGATGCCAGCACCTTGATTTTGGACTTCCAAGCCTCCAGAACTGTAAGGAAATAAATTTCTCTTTATAAATTACCCACCGTCAGATATTCTGTTCTAGTAGCACAAAATGAACTAAGGTAGGTGAGGATAGATAGTTGAAGCCATGAGAAAAACATGACCAGGAAAGGGTAAAGACCCTACACTAAAAGGTAAGAAGAGTACAGTTACTGGCTGTGAGTAACACAGACCCCTACCTCCCCCAAATAAAAGGTAGCTTCAATGAATTAGGAGTTTTGTTTTTAATGTGTAACAAGGAATGCTGAGCATGGGCATTCAGGAGTGGTATGCCAGCTTGATGCTGTCCTCTGGGACCCACTGTTCTCTCTTTCAGCTCATCCATCCTCAGCATGTACCCTCGTCCCCAAGGGGACAAGATGGCCTCTTCCTGCCAAGCCCCCAGCCCCCCACCCTGCACAATCACTGTACTGGATTTGAGGCAGGAAGAAAGGGGAAGGAGGGGGAAGCAGTGTTGCAATGGAATCATTTGCCTTTCATGCAAGATCCACGCATGACTTCTGTGTCTATCCCGTTGGCCAGCATGTGGCCACGTGACGGCTCCTATCTGCATGGGAAGTTAGGATATGTGGGTGTTGAGCTAGGTTCATTGTCACTCTGTGTGTAAGATTAGAGTTCTGTTAGTAAGGCACTTGGGCTGAAGGAATAATAAATGAATGCATTAAATAGTCAGCAAATATTTATTGAATGCCGACTGTGTGCCACACCTGTAAGGATCCTTCCTCAAGTGGCTTTCTTTTTATTTTACAGTCTTCTTTCAAGTGGATCATGGCCAGCCTTGGATAAAATTGTGAACCGTTCATTGAATACTTACAAGGGTCAAGAACTGGTCTAAGTGCTCAACTTTTGTTATTGCTTTTGAGCTTCACCTACAAGCCTCTGAGGCCGGCACCGTTATGTCCATTTTACAGGTAGGGAAACTGAGGCACAGAGCGGTTAAGTTGCTTGCCTGGTGTCACATAGCTAGTGATACTATTTTCTGTATTCTTGACCTCTTTTTTGGCCCCAAATACCCAGTGCAACCTCCTACCTTCTGTAAAGTGCCTCGTGTTTTGGTGCCCTGTTCTTTTATACCAATTCATTTCCTGAGCTAAAAGAAATTTCTCCATACCTAAAGGTAAAGTGCTACCCACCCTTTTAAAAAAAATTACTGAGGATTTATATTTCCTAAGAGAATTTGCATTTCATCAGGCTCATTTTAGATGAGAAATAGTGGACCCAAAAGAGTACATCTCTAATGGTGGAATTTTCACCTGCATGGAAATGGGCTATGGGTAGAGGGATTCCGGTGGGGAGAGAGCCATTCCTGTTGGCAAGATTGTGGCCAGAGAGTTCCTGTTGAACCAACTCGCCCTTGTGGCAAAGACAGAGTGAGAGAGAATTAATAATTTAGATAAGTGTGGACATTTTTGTGCACCATTCTACTCAAGGTTCCTAGCCCCAGTGTGAGCAGGACACGCATCTCCAGGTTCTTGTTGGTTTCAGTTTCTGAATGCCTCTGGAGGTGTGGGCTTCTTGCCATGTTGAGTGAGATCCTAGTGTTTAAAGATACAGATTTTTAAATGCACTATAATGGCCCTTTAATGCAACCCAGCGACTATCTCTAGTACATAACTGAAGAAATGGTGTCCATGTCAACACTTGAGGAAAACAGACTGAGATGGACCAAGAGAGATGGTTATCATTCTCCAGGACAGCACGAAAGGATCATGAGGGGGAATTTTCACAAAGTCATTTCTCAAATGGATCGTGAGGGGGAATTTTTTTTCTCTATCAGGAATTCTCAACCTCAGCATGGTTGACTTTTTGGGTCAGATAATTCTTTGTTGTGGGGGCTGTCCTGTGCATTATAGGACGTTTTGCAGCATCCTGGATCTCTACCCACTAGATGCCACTTTGACAACCAGAAATATCTCCAGACATTGCAACATGTCCCCGGGGGGGGGGCATGTTGCCCCTTGTCAATCACTGCTCTATTGGATCAGACGTTGTGTGTTGACTTTAAAACCTAAGCCCTACCTAAGTTGTAGCTCTAGTCCATATTTATGAGACTCCTGTAAAGCTACTATGAATGGAATGTTTGGGGCTTAGAAAAATACCATGCCTTGACATTGGGGAGAGGGAGACAGGCAGAGTCTATCTGTAATGTTTCCTTAAATTATTTATCCATTAAATATTTATTGGTACATGTGCAAGGCACTGAACTAAGGCCCGGGTACACAGGGGAAAGCACAAACATAGTCCCTACCCTCATGGAGCTTCTGCTCTGCTTTTTTTTTTTTTTTTTTTTTGAGACAGGGACAGCTGGAGTACAGTGGCATCGTCATAGCTCACAGCAACCTCAAAAAACTCCTGGGCTCAAGCGATCCTCCTGCCTCAGCCTCCTGAGCAGCTGGGACTACAGGCATGCGCCACCCTGCCCAGCTAATTTTTCTACTGTTTTGTAGAGATGGGATCTTGCTCTTGCTCAGGCTAGTCTCAAACTCCTGGCCTCAAGCTATCCTCCAGCCTTAGCCTCCCAGAGTGCTAGGCTTACAGGCATGAGCCACCGTGCCAAGCTTGCACTGCTTCTTTGTGCTCATAAAGCATGTCACATCAAATTATAGATTTAATTAAATTGCAGCAAGTGCTCTACAGGGAAGGACAGGATGGCCTGACCACGCTGGGGGTGGGGGGAAGGTGGGGGCAGAGAAGGTGCTGTTGAATGTGGGAACTGAAAGAGATGACCAGGTGAGGAGGGATGAGTGTCCCTGGCAGAGGTGACAGCATGTGCAAAGGCCCTGAAGCAGGAAGCAGCTTAACACATTTGATGGGCTGAAAACCAGGGTGGTTGATAGGTAGGAAACAAGGCAGAGAGTGAGAAAGATGAGCTATGATAGGCTGCCTGGGCCAAACCGTCATGGAGATTAAGGATTTTATCCTAAGAACAGTGGGAAGCTGTTGAACGATTTTACACAGAGGAGTGACATGATTCGATTTGTGCTTTAAAAAGATCCATCTGTCCCTGTCTAGGTTCAGAAAGCACAGGTTTCTCTCCAGACCATAAGGAATTGATTTTGTCCCTTGCTGGGTGACCCTGATACGGAGTCTTTTGAGGTTACCACTATCGTGAGTGCCTGCACCCATCCTCCAACTACCCCAATTTAGAACATTTTAAAACTTTAAATAAAAGAAGCCATTTCCGTCTGCGTGCTACCTTTGTTCTCCTTCTTTAAACTGTGATTGAAGCCGGGCTCAGATATCTTTGAAAACCCCAGAGAAGAAAATGATTTCCATAGCAGCTGTAACCATGGGAAACCTTCAAAATAGCTCTTGTTCCTATATTCCACTCTGCTCCTTTTCCCTCTCTATTGGTTGACTAGAAATGAGGGCTGGCATTTTGGTGTTATTTTTGTCCAAATACATGTCGGTGAGAGTCTTCCTTTTACTTCTGCATACATCTTATCATAGCTTAAGAATCATAGGATGGCATATTTGGGGAGGGCAAGAAAATATGAAGCTCCCAAGATACCTTCATTTGTTCGTAAGCAGGAGAAACTCAAACGGAATGTTGATTTAGAAGATGAGGTCCCAGGTTTCTTTTCCTGCTATTTGTTTCTTCCCAGCACATGTGATAGGACCAAGTACATCTTCTTTGACAGATACGAAAAGCAAAGACTTTTCTTTTTCCTGAGACACTTAAAAGTGGAGTTCATCAGTTTCCCTTCCATTTTGCTCTCACATGCTCTTCGTAGTAAGCCATCTCTTAGTCACTTCAGAGAGATGCTCAAAATTCTTCCAGAAACATATAATTCCCCTTTGGGAAGTTTCTGTTGTAAAAATCAGGACATTTTGGGGGGTTGAATTTCTGGTCCTGTGCCTCTTTTTGGAATGGGCACAGGGCAAAAAGCGGCTGGTCAGTGTTTCCCTTGATGGACAGATTTTAATGAAATGAAGGCATGACAATGAATCAGAAGTTACTGCTGCAGAAGTTAATAAGGAGATGGGAACATATGAGCGTAGTGTTTGCTTTTGGAATTTAGCCAGGCCACTGGGAGAGGCTCAGGAGGAAAGTTGAGAAAGGAAACATGAAGTTCAGACAAGTCTGTTACGTGCGTTCTCATTTCCAAAATGTTTGAAAACCATGTCGAGAAATGCATTGCATAAGTTAAACCAGCTGCCGGGAACTTTTATATTCAGCACTTTCCTGGGTTACCAGATAACAGGGTAACGTCTCCACGATCTCTGTGTGTGATAGAAAACCGAGGGGATTTCCTTT
This sequence comes from Daubentonia madagascariensis, assembly GCA_023783475.1. Classification (NCBI taxonomy): domain Eukaryota; kingdom Metazoa; phylum Chordata; class Mammalia; order Primates; family Daubentoniidae; genus Daubentonia; species Daubentonia madagascariensis. Next base: position 38,600,303 of record JAKFHU010001953.1, on the reverse strand, counting down.
ATGCAACATCCTTATCCTAACAGAGCAGCATCCTTTTGCCTCCGGAATTCACTGTATAAAAAGAAGTAACCACTATTGTTGGGCTGGACTTATCTTCTGTTGTTGTACTTTTGGGTTTATGTTTTCAAACAAGGGACTGACGACCTGGCAGCCAGTATCATGACGCTGGCATTTTAGAGATTTACCCTGGCTTGAGAGCTTGGCCTGGCCTTCCAGAGTTTTCCCATTGACGTCCATGTGCCTGATTAGAGTGCACTTGTAAAAATTAAATAAGATGACTGTGCAGCATGCCTAGCATGTGCTCCATAAATGTCAGTTCTTACCTCTTCTTAAGCTTCTATAACTGCGCTTCTATAACTTCCCCAACTCCTGCGCTGTGGACTGGTACTGGTCTGTGGCCTGTTAGGAACTGGGCTGCACAGCAGGAGGTGAGCGGCGGGAGGTGAGTGAGCGAAGCTTCATCTGTATTTACAGCCACTCCCCATCACTCGCATCACTGCCTGATCACCGCCTCCTGTCAGATCAGCAGCAGCATTAGATTTTCACAGGAGCATGAACCCTACTGTAAACTGTGCATGCGAGGGATCTAGGTTGTGCACTCCTTATGAGAATCTAATGCCTGATGATCTGAGGTGGAGCTGAGGCAGTGATGCTAGCACTGGGGAGCGGCTGCAAATAGATTATCATTAGCAGAGATGTTTGACTGCACAATAAATGTAATGCGCTTGAATCATCCCAAAACCATCCTCCCCACCATGCCCTGTCAGTGGAAAAATTGTCTTCCATGAAACGGTCCCTGGTGCCAAAAAGATTGGGGACTGCTGTTCTATAAGGCTGATATTAAGAGAAGACAACCGAGTCTAAGTGAACCGTGTTGGTAGTGGGCATGTTGAGATATCTTCCACAGCTTCAGCTTTCCTTGAAGCGCATGGTATATAGTCAAATCGGGAGACACAAAGTGGCACTGATAGTTTCTTTAGTCTCTTCCTTGCTTGCAGTTAAAACTAGTTAGCCTGAAAGCAATCCTTCCTCTCACAACAGTCTGCAGAGCAAGGTGTCGGACAGCTTGCCTTGCTAGTGTGCCGTGGCCTCCTTGAAACCCCCAAGGATGGCTGTTTACCACCTAAGATGCTAGTGCTCCAAGCTTGGAAAGCTCACTTTACCAAAGTCAACCTTCATGAACATGTTCTTCCTGGTAAGAAGTCATTCGTCTTTGAATAACAATCGCCTCTGTTACCTTTAGACTATAATTTGTCTCATTAAATTGTTTTTTTCAGTATGTATCCATCTTTTGAGAGAACTTAGAGAAATTTCTAGATGTAAGACTTCTTTTCTTCCCAGACCCTGTTGCTCAATTCTTGATGAACAAAAGATTTTACTTAAATAATCTCAGAGAAAACTATCTTTCCATTCTCTGACTTATAGAATCTGAGACCTAGGAAGACTCTTGGAGAATACCTGGTATATCCAGTTGAGAAAACTAATTTATAGGGAGAGTAAATGACTCTTCCTAAGGGAACATATTTGGTGGCATAGCTGAGGCCAGAATCTGGGTCTAATGTGGTATGTTTGAAACTAAAGTCTATAAATTCTCTGAAAATTAAAAAAGAAATGGTTTTAAGATATTAATATTTTTAAAAATCATTTTATAAGTTGTAAATATAAAAAAACTTATCTTTTATAATGGGTAATTCAGGACTGGTACATGTTTTAATTGCTTAAGATCTTGGTTGCTTAAGTTTCTCTCAAACTAAGCCCCAACCCATAGAGATCGGCAGGGGCTGGTGAGAGGGGTGGGCAGCTGGGGGTGCTGTGTGAGAGCTTTAGTCTTTAAAATTTTCCTTTCACAAAAATTGATTTTGTGCTTAAGACATCTGATTCCAGAAGATCGGAGATTGATGTCTCAGGTCTCTGCGTGGATATTATTTGGGGGAGGTTCTGGTTTTAGACAGGCCTAGGTTCAATTTCTGGTACTTCTGACACCTATTTGTGAGCTAGATTCTGAAACACACTAAGGCCTCATTTTCCTCTTAGTATGACAAAGTTCATAATACTTATTTCATGAGGTTATTGTGAAGATTAAATGGTGTATAGTATACGTAAAGGCTTCAGCACCGTGCCTGGCAATAGCTGAAAGTATTATTAGCTGTTTGATTGGTAGCTGATTTCTACTCTTGAACTTGAGTCCATGCTAACAAAGAAGGCCCCCACAACTTCCCTGTAATATGAAGAAGTTCTAACTGGCTGAATTTTTTCCTTTTTTGGGGGGGCGGGAGGGGGACTAATTTCTGTTAGCCTGACTGAATCAGACTATTTTTACCAGTAGGAAAAGATGATATTTGTTAGTTGCATAGTTGTGTGTTAACTTTTTTCCCCTGAAAGTCTCCTGTGTCCATATTCAGATAAACCCTTTGATTTTAGGCTATTTATTACCAGGGTCCTGATAGACCCAGTGTATCTACATATTTTGTTTCCAGCCCCTTCATTTATCCTTGGGAATCTGAGTCCCACAGCAGGAATACAAAAGTTCTATTTAAAACTATGGGATGATGAAAAGAACAAGAAATCTAGCAGGAACAATGCAGAGATGTATAATAGCTCACCCTTCTCACACATGGAACTAATTGTGACGTTCATCCCGGGGCCAAGTTCCTGCACACAGACCCCGGGGCCCATGCCGCAAAGATATTTTGGAATCCCACCTCTGCCAATGCCCAGTTGGAAAGACTGGGACATCAGCTTGTAGCTATGCAAAAATCATAAAGTTGAACATTTTTTTGGAAAGATGACCCATATGTTTAATACATTTCAGTATGTGAACCAAAATCAGGTTTGATTACAAGCCACATAAAAGCTTCACTTAGATGATAGTTCTCAGTTTTCAGAGCAGAGATTTATTGAGCTAGATTCTCTGTGTGGCAGCTGCTCCCTGCCTCTGTCCATCCATTCTGTGCACCCACAAAATGAGGAAACTTTGAATCCTGTGTTCACTCTTTTAGGTTCCAGGATATGGTTTCACAAGCATCATCTCCTCAGACTGAAAGGAATGTTCATCATAATATTGGACATAATAGAGCTCTGTAGCTTTCTACCTTCTTGGGAAAGCCCTTTAAATTGCATTTTCATTTTTGATTGGCTAGGCCTCAATAAATGGATCCCATTTAAGTTCACAGGGTTTTCCATAAACAGACTTCCATAGTATTTAATTATTAAGTATCTATTTTAAACACCATTGGTTAAGTTCCACTTATTAAGCACCATCGAAACAGAAGTGCCCCCGAACACGTTCCTGTGGCCTGTCCGGGAATGGGAATAACCTGATATTTGCTCAGCTCTTTAGAGTTTATAAAAACCTTTTTGCATATATTATCTCATGATATCAGTACCGTGGAACTTTTTCGTTTGTTTGTTTTTGCTTTTGATTTTTACAATTACCATTTTACAGAGGATGAAACCAAGGCTCAGAAGGGTGAAGTGGCTTGTTCAACATAGCTGGTATGTGACAGAGCCAGGATAAGAATCCAGTTCTGACTCTGAAACCCGAGGTCTCATCCCCGCCCCAAATGGTCTTTCCACACTGCAACTCAAGTTCATGTTCAAGTCCATCAATATGGGATTTTGGAGGGCACCTTCCATAATCAAGTAATGCATACATTACTTCCTTAAATCTTCTACAACCCTCTGAAGTAAGTAGGAGTCCCATTTTGCAGATGAGAAAACAGGCTCAGAGACATTAAGTGTCTTGCACAAGGTCGAAAGTTATTAGGTCGCAGAGTTTCGATTTATTTTTATGGGCTATTCTCCATGCTGCCTTCCTGCACAGAAGTTAAAACTGTGGGCTATATGCGCTGCTTGCTAAGGTAGGCAAATCTATAACACATTTGGAACAATTACAAGTAAAACTGATTAAAGTTGGACTTCTAAAAAGATAATCTGCAAATACTTGAAAAAAGCACACACGCATTGGCGTTAAGTGACCAAAATAACGGAATATGGGGACCCAGCTAATTTGTTTCTTTGCTTGAGCAGAAGACTCAACTTTTTATTAGAGCCGGTGGCTAGGAAAGGAGCCAAGAGCTTATGTAGGAGCTGGGTAGGAATGATTGGGGAAGAAGCTGCACTGTGCCTCCCATCGCTGTCTTTCTCTCGGGGCCCTAGTGGCATCAGGTCACTCTCTTCTACACGAGGAGACTTCTGGAATTTGGGTCCTGTATCAGTTAGCTGTTGTTACCGTGAGGATGTGTAACAACTCACTTCAGAATCTCAGTGGCGTGCGACACTAAGCACTTCCTTCTCACTTGTGAGTTTGTGCATTGGCTACGTGGCTGCTCCTGTTGTCTTTCGTCCTCTTCCTGGGCCAGTGGGCTAGCCTGGGCATGCTCTCAGATTGGCTGGGATCTTTTCTCATTTTTTCCAAAGTGAAAATAGCTTTATCAACTGTTTTGATTATAAACTAAAGTTTCTCCAAAGCTAAAGGGTAAAAAAATTCTGTTCTATGATAACGTTTTTATTGGTTCCTATAAAAATGTGAAGACTAAGTGTTATGTACTGCATTCAAGTAAATTTACTCAATTTAAAGAATTATGATGTATGTCTTTGATTTTTGTTTGAAACAATTGCTCTTCTAAGAAATCACGGTGATATTAAACAATAGTTTTTACAAATGTCCTTCAACCCTATATAGCTCCCCGAAATTATTTTTGGGCGTTTTTCTGATCTGTAAAATCTGAAACTCTGAGAACGCAGATGTAGACCAACTGCCTTCTGAAGCTGGAATGTTGATATTTCTCCCCCTCCCTGAGGAATCATCCAGATTCTCTTGGATTACCTTGAGAGATAGAAGCTCATTACCATTGGTCAGCTATGACCACTGGATGATTCCATATGCCAATCTGAACGCCTTCTCCCAGTCGCGGTACCATGATAGACATCAGACCAACACGGTGACCTGTAGGAGTTTTCCAAGCATTTTTACATATGGAAAGAGGAGCAGACTTGTCTTTCATCCGCCTATTGCTGATTCCTTTGGTATTTTGTAGTAATTTGCTATCTACCTGAAACTCAGGGAGCTTCAGAAGTTAACTGGCCTTTATTCTACTTGTGAGCCCTCAACTGGCCTCACGGGTGAGTCGTCAGGGGCGTGAACGTATCAGTTTGTAGCAACATCCTGTCAATCTCGGCTGCTCCCCCAGAATTCTTCATTTGGTTGAGAACCCTGTAGGGCTGCTCTTTCCATTTTGGTGGGAGCAGAGCTTGAAGGACAAGTCAGTGGCCTCCACTCGCACAGGCCTTCAATATTCCTGCGCTTAGATCCCCTGCCTGGCCCAGGGTGTGCAGAAGACCAACACTTACTGCGCTGATGAAAACCCACAGCAGAGGGCAGCCTCTCATGCAGATCAAGGCTTCCTTTGCAGAGATGTATATTTAAGTGAAGAACCGATAGAGAAGTTTCTTTCATTAGGCTGGCTTCGTAAAGGGGTGACAAATTCCTTGCTATCCTAGAGGCCATCTTTTGTCTGTAGGAAGGGTCATGTTGTTCTTGAAGGGGAGATTTCCCTCTTCCCCTTCTTTTCCCCCGTTGGGTCTAGTTTGTTCAAGGGCAGAAGGGGGTTAATTTTAGAGTAGCCTTTCTGACATTCTTTTCTTTCTCCTTTTTGCTTTTTTTCTTTTTTCTTTTTTTTTGAACCAAATATACAAAGTGCTAGGGACATTTGAACACAAAGCCGCCAAACTTGCCGATTTTTCAGACCATCATAACAGCCCCTTGCTCTAAGGATGAGCTTGGAGAGAATTATTAATGCCGAACATCTGTTTTTCTTCTTGTGTCAGGCACTCTGATGAGCCTGTTTTATGCGGTATTTAATTGTTACACAACCCGCATAAGGTAGATATGCTTCTTGTTGCCATTTACAGATGGGGAGATGGCGATGCTGAGATTGAGAAATTTGCTGTGCAACCATGAGCAAGTCACTGGACTCTTCTGGGCCTTCCCTTGCTCATCTGTAAAACAAAGACATTAAGATTAAATAGCTTCCACAAGCCCCATTTTCTCTAGGTTCAGGGCAAAATCATATCAAAAGCACTGAAGTCAGTGCTGCAGTGGGGCTGTCTGGGGGTGGAGGTGTTGATGTTATTGACAGGGAGCCAGGCCTGTGCTTTTGTTATTGGTTTAAAATTCCTTGAGCTGAGTCTATGGCATGTCAGAAGCCCAGCATTGGCTCGGTTTAACACACATAAATGTTACGATGCTGAGCGTCATCCAATTTTAGCAATAACCTGCTTCAGTTCCCTAGGAATGTTAAAATGGGAACTGCATTAGTGGTTCTGAAAGCTTGGCCACTTAGCGCATGCTTCTGCTCTTCCATGAAATGCAGAGGCGAATTGTGAATGCACTGATTTATACCAAAGAGATTAATGTCATTTTGTTTTTCCCAGTAAAACTCACCAAAACAACCTGACTGCTCCCTCTCCCTAAAAAAATGTCCAAAAGGGAGACCAATAGCACTTTTGGTGGCCAATCTTCTTAGATGGAAGTTCTGTTCTCTGAGGCATGAACCAACTGTCAGAAGACTTACTCTGAGTCTGTTTCTAATCTTGTTAGACTCCTTCATACATCCCCAACCTGGCCCTGGATGCTGGGTGCTGCTTAGCAGAAGCGGGATAGAGGCAAGAGTGAAGGAGTCACGCTAAGTTGTTCTTAAGTACCAGTGGGTGTACCTTGGTTGCATCTAAACTGTTCCTCACACGTTATAACATGGCAGTGAGTGATTATTTGATGGTTTTAGGGGATTACAAATCACATGAGCACAAGGAATCATTTTAAAGAGAGAGAAAAAAACTTATGGTGTGAGTGAGAGGCTTTTTATTGGTTGCTATATGAAGCTGTACCATATGAAATTGCTCTTTGGTAGGGAAGGTCTGGGCTGGGAAAAATAAATTCAGGAATCATCAGCATATTGATGGTATTTAAATATGTGAGTGAGAACATTTAAGGAGAGAATGGAGCTAGGACTGAGGACCTGCCCAAGGCCTGAGGCTCTGCAATGTTCAGAGGATTTATGGAGAAGGAGGAACCGCCTAAGGAATTACAGAAGGACGAAATGTGTCTTTTGTTAAATATTCTGCTAGCAAGGTTTAATACACACACGCACACACACACAGAGACACAGTTAGAGGTCCTGGTTCCAGCATTTCTTTTTATGAGTGCATCCTTCCCTCCCAGATAACCTTGCCTGGCAAAGATGCTATTTGTGAGAGGAAGCAGCAGGCACCGCTAAGCTGAGATGATGATTCATTATCTGTTAATGGTTTCCCCCTGTGGTTTTTCTCTAGTCCTCACAACCCCTTCCCCCTTTTAGAGTTTTCTGCGTGCTAGAAAATCCATCTCTGTAACATCTCCAAAATTCTTAAGCCCTCTGGACTTTTCTTGACCCGTGGAAACTGGGAATTTCTATGCTAATCCAGAATCAATGGCTGTTAAGCCAGCAGTCCCCAGCGTTTTTGGCACCAGGGACTGGTTTTATGGAAGGCAGTTTTTCCACAGATGGGGGTGGGGGGTGATGGGGAGGCGGAACTCAGGTGGTGATGCCAGCGATGGGGAGCGGCTGTAAATATGCTTGCCCACAGCTCACCTCCTGCTGTGTGGCCCCCTCATTCCTAAGTTTCATGGAAGACAATTTTTCCATGGATGGGGGTGGGTGGAGCTCTGCAGCCCAGTCCCTAACAGGCCATGGAGTGGTACTGGTCTGTGGCCGGGGCGTTGGGGACCACAGTGTTAACCTATGTCTGATATTTGGCTGCTTGTGATGGTTACTTTTATGTGTCAATTTAGCTGGGTCACAAAGTGCCCAGATATTTGGTCCTGTATTATTCTGGGCATTTCTGTGAGTGTGTTCCTGCATGAGATTAACGTTGAAATCAGTGGACTTGAGTAAAGCAGATTGCCTTTCACCATGTGGGTGGGCCTCGCCCAATCAGTTGAAGGCCTGAATGGAACAAAAAGACCAATCCTCTCCCCAGTAAGAGAGAATCCTCCAGCTGCCTGTGTTTGGACTTCATCTGCAATATTGGCTCTTCCTTCTGATGGCCTTTGAATTGGAACACCAGCTCTCCCTGGGTCTGCTGTACTGCCAACCTACCCTGAAGATTTTGGATTTATTAGCCTCCATAATTGTGGGAGCTGATTCCTTATAATAAATCTATTTCTATCTCTATCTCTCTATGTCTCTATCTCCTATTGGTTCTGTTTTTATAGAGAACTCTGACTAACAGAATGCTTGCTACCACTCTTCTGTACTATCTGTTTATTTATTTACATGAACTTCAAAAGTCTTGTCCTGGTGTGATCTGATTCTTGCACTATGGAGATCCCCATTTGTTTTGGAACAGCATCACCAGGGGTGGAGGTCTTGGGACTGTACACATCCAGTGAAAATATTCACATTCTTTACACAGACTTCCATGCTGGGAGCACTGACCTTATTAGACGTTGCATGTTGGCCTTGAAGGACTGTTTTTAGCCCCATTCTGTTCACTATTTGAACCCTGCCTAGCACAGCAGTGTGTTGACAGACTCAACCCTTTTGGATTCTTTTACATGCTTTGTAGATGGTTTCCTGGAATTAGTGAGCAGAAAGCAGGAGAAGAATGAAGGACTAACATTTTAGATTTTCTTTGCTTTATCAAGTGCCCACTCAGTAGGTAAAGAGCATTTTTAAAGCAGTAGTTACTGTTTGTTTTGGAAGATACCTTCTTATGCATTAGTTCACTGAAACAACACAGGCCTCCATAGAGGTGCAAAAACAAGTACTTGTTCGGGCTGAAAGTTAGTCATCAGGCCCTAGAAGAGCTATACTGTGGTTATGTTATTGATTGGCATTGGTACGGAACCAGTGTGGTGGTGAAGACAGCCTGGGAGCAGTGTCAACAGAGGCTGGTAGATCCTGGGGGCAGCTGAGTGGACCAAGGTGGGGCCGGTGCAGCACCTGCCCCGTGTTCCAGGGTGGCCGGCACTGGGTGGGGCTTCAGGGAAGGAGGCAGGGCGGGGGATGGTGTTGTCAGCAGAGGCCAACGTTGGGTCTCTGAGTCCAGGTCATGTGGGAAGAGTTGACTCTCAGTCACAAGTCAAGATGCACCAGTGGCATCTGGCTTCCTTCTGGTTACAACAAAGTGATGGGGCTCAGGGTCCTCATGTCCTCATGACTGTTGATGGAATGTCCTTGAAAGAACTTAATGTGGTTCCCTATGCCAACTATGGTTTAGAGGGGTGCATTATTTACTAGTGACAACTGCATCAAACAAAAAAAGTGTGCCAATAAATCTAAAAATCAACAAATGATTCGGAAAATTTTAAAACGATGCATAATATGTGATACAATTTATATCACGTAGCAATTTTTGGAACCAGCTCCCTTTAATACGTACATATATGTCACGTAGAGAATGAAGGAGAATGCATTTTAGATCAATTTATATTAAGTTTAATATTTTGAATATAATCAATGAATAGCCTCCTTTTACAGAAAAGGATCTGAGGGTGTCTGACGCCAAGTGCTGGGCTTTTTTTGCCTTCTGTTCCGCTCCTTGGAGCTGTATTGATTTCCTCCCTGCATGATCTATATTCACAGATTGGCAGTAGCCAATCAGACTTTGTGTCTTGAGTCTTGTCCTAACTTCTCCCTAGAAACTGTCTTAGTTAATGTACAAATGGAAGAAATACTAAATTAGACTAGTCAGGCATTGGGTAAAATGTAGGCGTTTTTAGACAGAATAGACTTTCTGTCAGGAACTGAGAAGATTCAGAAGCTCTGAATATTGTCTATAAATAAAAAGGGCGGTGTGACAAGCCCACTGAGGCACATGTGAATAAAGAAAAGGATGGTATATAGCATAGCGGTAAAAAGCTTGGAACCAGACAACCTGGGTTCAAGTCCTGGCTCTTCCTTTTACTATCAGTGGGTTCTTGGCCCAGTTCTTTAACCACTGGCCTCAATTTTCGCATCTGTAAAATTGACATAATTACAACATATGTTAATATGTCTATTGCATAGGTTTATCACAAAAATTATGAGGAATAATGCATAGAAAGTGCTTGGCACAGCGCCTAAGACATAGTAATTGTTGAATAAATGTTTGCAATTATTGTTGCTGTTTCTGTTTTTAAGCAGTTACAGGCAGTAAATAAACTGCATTCCAGCTTTGACAGAAACATTCGACCTTTGTTCAGAGGTGTTTTGGTATTTCCGTTTGTTGGTGACATCCCTCCTGGTTTTCATTACAGCTCCAGTTTATAAATACAGTCATCCCTGAGTATTTATTCATGGGGCATTGGTTCCAGGACCCCCATGGATACCAGAATCTGAGGATGCTTAAGTCCCTGATGTAAAATGGTGTAGTATTTGCATATAACCTACACACATCCTCCCACATACTTTAAATCATTTCCCGATTACTTATAATGCCTAATATGATGTAAATGCAATGTAAATAGTTGTTATACTATATTGTTTTTATTTGTATTATTTTTATTGTTGTATTGCTATTTTTTATTGTTTTTTTTCCCTAATATTTTCTATCCTCGATTGGTTGAATCCACAGATCCAGAAGCTGTGGATAGAGAGGCTGACTGTGTTCTTCCAGGTGATTCATGTTTTACCCAGAATACCCCATCAAAATATTGCAGAAATGTCCACCTTTTGCCATCTAGACCATTCTTCCCAGGATGTGTTTCTCATTCAGAAGAGCATGAAAATTCTACTCAAGCCTGAGGAGGGATTCAGAAAAGATGGCTACTCTCTCTCTAAGTGAACAGGACTGTTGTGGTGTTTTGTTACAGCCGTGGCCCTATTCTTCCCTCCTCCTGTCCATGCTGTTTGCAGTGCCTTCCTACCCTGATGCTGAGCTCAGCCAGGACGGCTCCTTTGGCCAATGGGACGTCAGCAAACCTGATGCAAACAGAGGCTAGAAAAAGTGCAGACGTGTTTCTGCTCTTGCTCTTCCACTCCAGCATCATCTCGAGAAAGATGTGCCTGGTTAGCCTACCGGTCCAGGGCAGAATGCGAGGTGCCTAAAGTATAGCCGAGTAGACCAACCAAACTCACTTTAGTCAGCCCACCCCTAGATGTGTGAGGGAGCCCAACCTAGATGGGCTGAACCTTGCAGCCACGTGAGAGGCCTGGTATTCAGCATGAATGTTGCAATGGATCACTGATACAATCAGGCTTGGAGGAAACTATTTTCTGGTGGTCGATTTTTCCATGGTGATAATGTTGTATTTTTTTGTCTTTTAAAATGTTTGGCTGGGCTGTAGTCCTAGCTACTCAAGGAGGCTGAGCCAGGAGGATTGCTTGAGCCCAGGAGTTTGAAGCTGCAGTGAGCTATGATTGTGCTGCTATACTCTAGCCCAGGTGACAGAGTAAGACCCTGTCTCAAAAGAAAAATTATTTTCCAAATATGCTTATGCCTTAAAGGGAATGTAGTTACAAGGTGACACGTCCTCAGGAGTGCCAACCAGATTTTCACCTCATGGCAAGATGTTGTTAAACTCTGTAGGGAAATAAAACCTGTGTACTCATTTGAAGCTGCTTGTAAGTGCCACAAACAGTCATCTGTGAAAATAAGGAAGGGGACTTTGTTTCTGTGCAGGATTCTGCTGGTAACTGCCGAGAATAGGGAGAGCCAAAGTCCTCGAATCACTACAAAGCAAGCTCTTGGAGGTCACCACGGTTTGTATGCCGGTGACGCAGACTTCGTGTGTGCTCCGCTGCTGAGGACACAGGATGGTACTGAAGGGCAAGTCACCCTTGCCCTGAGTATTTTACAGACTGAGGTGTTCATCAGAAAGCCCCATTGCCAGGGACTTTGGCAGGGGCAGACACTCATGACCACCTGGATCTACCTTCTTTGGGATGCCTGTTCCCTGAGCTATTTAGGAACCTAAGCCTCCACTATCACTGCACTTGCCACTGACTGCTTGTTTGGGGGCAAGTGAGCATTTCCCACTTGACTATGATTCCTGTGAGGCAGCAAGTAGGACTTACTCCTTTTTTGTTTATGAGCTGTCTGGCATGTAGGTGGAACTTAAGAGTGCATGAATGGACCAACAAATGAACCAATAAATTAACCAACAAATGAATGAATGAATTATGTACCATGAAGTATTTACAAGTTGTTGGTTTGCTCTCCGCAGACATGTGTTCTCTGAAGACTGCAAAAAGAGAAAGAGACATGTGTGGTACCAGACAAGCTATGTAATCTTTTGAAGCCTCAGTTTCCACATGTGTAAAAGGCAATAATAATAGTCTCTGCTTCCTAGGGTTGGGATGAGGGTTATGTGATCAGGCCTAAAGGATTTAGCATAGTGCCTGGCACACTATATGTGGTTAGTATTAAGTTAGTGGTGGTGGTGGTGATCTGCTGCTGCTGCTGGAATTCATCCTTTAATAGTGTAAATTATTCTTACAGTCACAAGTTCCCCAAAAGAGAATCCATATGTAGACATTAAGTAGAAACATCACCATGCGAAAGACACAGTCCCAGTGGGAATCAAGGCAAGGACAAGGCTGCCTGGAGGGTCTTGCGGCAGCTGGGAAAGGCTGAGAGGGCCATAAAAGGCACAGCGTGGGCAGAGAAGAGGAGATCTAAGGAGGGACTCTAAGTAGTGGGTGGTGTTTGAAGGGTGGGTGAGATTTTGACAAAATCTAGTTTATGTGACACAGAATTTGGGCCTTCAAGGAATTCTGAGAAGGTTCAGATCTGCCTGGGTTTGTGGATCTGGAAGAGCTTGGTTGAGGAAAGTGGACCTTCCGTTGGCTTTGGAAAAAAAGGATAGAATTCACTTGGGAGTGGGTATAGAGGAAGAAGCCTTGCTTATTTCTTGGAGCCTTTTTACTTTTACTCCAATATTCTGAATAGATAGAATGCGTTTCAGAATACATGTTAGTCCATTTTGCATTTGCTGTATAGGAATACCCCAGGCTGGTAATTTATAAAGAAAAGAGTTGTTTGGCTCATGATTCTGCAGACTGTACAAGAAGCATGGTGTCAGCATCTGCTTCTGGTGAGGGCTTTAGGGAACTTCCACTCATAACAGAAGGCAAAGGGGGAGCAGGTGTGTCACATGGCGAGAAGGGGATTACGGTGGGGTGGGGGAGGATCCATACTCTTTAAACATCCAGCCCTCATGGGAACTAATGAAGGGAGAGCTCACTCATTACTTGGAGGAGGGCACCAAACCATTCATGAGGGATCCACCCCCGTGACCCAAACACCTCCCACCAGGCCCCTGCTTCCAACAATGGGGATTAAATTTCAACACGAGATTTGACAGAGGACAGATATCCAAACTGTATCAGCATCCTCAGTTTCTTCTCCTGCTTTCTCCTCCTGTTTCTTTCTTTATTTCTCCCATTCATAAATGATCTTGGCCTGTGGATTTGAACAGGTCTGGGTTCTATTATTATATAATTTCAGATGCTGCTGCTTATTTATAGTGTGGCTTCAGGGAAGATATTTTGCTATCTGGGTCTTGACTTTCTCATCTGTGAAATGGGAAAATAATTACTACTTTAAAAGATTTTTGGGAGGGTCATGGGGTGACCATCATCATTCAATTTTTATTTCTTCTGCTATCTCAGTAAAAGGGACTTTTTTTACCCTACCTGAGACCCTTCTGATAAATCAGTTTAGACCCAGAAGTTCTAAGTGGGGTTCTAAATGGGGTCTGGGAGGCCCCTTCCTGTGCCATGCGTTAACTTTTTTGTGCTGGTGGGGGTGCTTCAGGGAAAGTACCAGAGAAATGGCTATTTGCCAACAGGTATTTCTGTATATATTTTTGTTGTGTTTTGTTTTTTTGAGACAGGGTCTCTCTCTGTCACCCCGGCTACAGTGCAGTGGCATCATCATAGTTCACTACAACCTCCAACTCCTGGGCTCAAGCTATCCACCTGCCTCAGCCTCCCGAGAGCTGGGACTACAGGCACATGGCACCACGCCTGGCTAATTTTTCTATTTTTTTGTATAGATGGGGTCTTACTCTTGCTCAGGCTGGTCTGGAACTCCTAGCCTCAAGTGATCATTCCGCCTTGGCCTCCCAGAATGCTGGAATTACAGATGTGAGCCACCGTGCCTGGCCCAAGTATTTCAATATTTTAACAACAGGTATGGCTATTTGTGCTTACCACTAAAAGTCAGGTTTGCAGGTCAGTCCTTGTGACCCTCCTTTTCCAGGCATGAGAAGATGGCCCAGATCCTTCAATTCCAAGCCCTGGGTCGACTCTCCCCTTCCTGCATGTGGCTCACCATTTCCCCCTGTCAGCCAGGTGTCCTCATTAAGCACCGTTAGTGGCACAGGCTAGACAGAACTGCATGTGGAAGGAATGTGTCCATTGACCCCAGGACAAACATTATAAACACATTTAATGAGAATGTAATAAGTTTGAAGCCAAAACAACGTGGTTTCTCTCCCATCAATGCCAGTTCTGCTCTTCTCTTTTTATACGAGCTCATGTGGTATCTTTGGAAAGGTGGTTCCACCCTCCTCTGCACCAGATCGCTTACACGCAGCTGGTGCTCTGGGAATTTACTCCCAGTCCTGCTGTTTAGTGTTTTTGTTTCTGTGGTTTCAAGACAAACCCCTAACATTTGTCCAAAGTGGCATTTTGTGGTCACATACATGCATGCACAAGGCTTATTGAAGTTGATTGGCCTTCTTGTTTTACAAATTGCTACCTTTTGAGATTTTTTTGGGTTTTCTTTGGCAAAATAACTTCAGTCTTGAGAAACTTGGCAGCATCAAATGTGTGTTTGGGTTTTGTGTGTTTAATATTATAATTGCTTTCATATCTGTTCTTCTTACCTCCAACTTGGTGGGAATGTTTTTGCCTGGTGCCTTGTGCGTGTGCAAAGGATACTGTAAATCCATAAATGTGTTTGATTTCTGTTCACTGGTTTATTTTAAGATGGCTTTTTAGTACAGCATGGTGGAAATGGATGCCTTTGAATCTGTTTGATAATCAGCAACAATCCAAATGAGAACATGAAAAGGGGTATTTATCCCAATCATAACCCCTAAATGTGTATTAGCATTTGAAAGAAAAATGTGCCTGAGATGATAGAACATGGACTGTTTAGCAGACATTTGTTGAATTGTAAGTCATTAAGTCATCTTTGTTCGTGGCTTTAGGGGAAAGAACCTAATTTGTCAACTGCCTTACAAAGAAATTTGTACCTCTAGGACTTGGTAATTTTAGTCAAATCAGATCTTTATTGACTTGTGTTGTTGAAACTCTGCCCAGGAATAATTTTTAAATGGATAATTATTTAGTCACAAATCCAATCCTCAGTAAAAGGAACATGTCACTGAGCAAAACGAGAGTCCTCCCTTTGATATGTGATATAGCTCCATTTGTTTCTCCTCTGAAACTAGCAGAGGCCCATTCTGGATCCTTTTCTCCTGGTCTCTTGTGGTTCTGTGTCATTTCTTGGTTTCTATTCCCAAAGTTCCTTCTGAAGATTTCTGAGAACCAGAGGGAAAGTAGAAAGTAGGGGTCATTGGAAGATTTGTATACAAAAATTATATTGGATGGGAAAGGAGGTGTGACTCAGGATGCAGAGGGGAGGGCAGAGTTTAAATTTGGAGAAAGTAGGAAGACAGAGAACCAGGGACCATTCCTATGCCTGGAAGAATTTCTGAGGACAGCTCCAAGCACAATGTACAAAGAGCCTGGCACATGCTTTTTTTGTTATGATGAACCACGGTAGAAGTTCATAAAGGTAGTAGTAGTAGTAGTAGTAGTAGTAGTAGTAGTAATAGTAGTAGTAAAAATGGAAGCTAACTTATTATCGAGTGCTGACTGTCTGCCCTTTAACATGCTAAGTGTTTTCTTTGGTTTGTCCCATTCAATCCTCATAACTTTAGGAGGATGAAATTTATTATCCTCACTTTCCTGGAGGAAACAGAGGCTTAGAGAAAGAGGAAGAAACTCAAAGTTAAAAGAAGTAAATCATTAAATTGGAAAGGGCGGTTGTTATATATACTTTTGTTTTTACCTGAAATATCTTTAGGTGCCTATTTGAGACCGTGGGAAAATTCTAATCTGGATGTGACAGAGGTGTCATAAACATGAAAGTGGAAAATACCATGAGGGAGGCTTCCACTAGTAGGGAAATATCACGTTACACCAAGTCAAAGAGAGGTCAGAATTTGTCAATTTGTCTGGTTTTTTTATTTTTTATTGCAGGAATTAGAGCTTTTAATATGTTAATATATGTCACAAATTTTCTAGAAGGGGATCTAATGTACATTTTTCCAAATTTATTTGGTTATAAAACCACTTTTTCTTTTTTCTTTCTTTCTTTGTTTAAGGGACTATCTATCAAATTCTCAAAAAATACAGATAAAGCACCTTTTGAGAAGCACGGATGAGAGTGTGGATTGTGGGAGTAGAAGGCAAATGGTCTAGGTGCTCTATTTAGTTTCACTACCGACTCTCCATGGCTCAGCATAAAATTTCACTTCTGTCTGACAAAGGTTTCCCTCCATAGCTTGGAATATGTGCATCTCTTGTACCATGTTATAGAAATGTGTTACTGTGAATAGTTATATGAAATCAAAACATAGTTTATTGTGGACACTAACCTGGTATGAGGACATTCTATAAAGAAAAGTGTTCTAAAAATATGTTGTCATTCTTTAATCATGGCCTCATAGACGAGGGAATTTAAAGTTTCTTTCATTACCTAAGAGTTTAATAATCTAAACTATTGAAATCAATTGTCTTTCTTAGTGCTTGGGAAATTGGAAAGAAGATTTTTGAAAAGATGATTGATGTGTTGATATCGACTCAGTTGAAAGTGTCTGATGGAAGGTGGTAACCCTTGGAAGGTGGAAGGTGGTAGCCGGACTTGGATTAACAGCCCTGGATTCTGAGGTGGAGGCCTCCAGAACTGTGGTCTGTTCTTCTGATTTAGTGTTCATGGTGATGCTTGGACCCAAGTGAGAAACAACTGGACAGCAGGCAGCTAGACCAAGAGCAGTTTGTACAGTCAAAGAAGAAAAGACCACACCTCCCAGAATGCCATGGGCCAAAAGAGCCTGGACCAAACTAGGCATCCCACAGAGCAAGGCAGCCATATTGCAGGAACTCATCCTTGGGTGTTGTGTGGGTTTTTCTTTATCTTTCTTTTCCTTTGTTGTATCAAATGTGGAGCCAGTAGAGGTAGACATTTCCCTAACAGGAGATAGGAAAATATAGTCAAGTCTTCTGAAATGAACTGTAAAAGAAACATATCTGTGGAAAGAAGAATACATTTTCTCCTCAGCGAGGTTATGTATTTAGCAGCTCTTTGGCTACGCTTGACCTCTGAAGCATGAATGTAGCAAAGTTACACTATTGAAACTTGAGACTGCACAGAAGGCCGTGGAGGCAAGGCCACCGCCTCGCTGGCGGTCAACGATTCAGCTCTGGTTAGGGAGAAATGTAAAATATCTTTCCATCCCAACAACGCCAGGCTGGTGGTGGGTT
Source organism: Daubentonia madagascariensis (assembly GCA_023783475.1). Taxonomy (NCBI): domain Eukaryota; kingdom Metazoa; phylum Chordata; class Mammalia; order Primates; family Daubentoniidae; genus Daubentonia; species Daubentonia madagascariensis. Next base: position 38,582,781 of record JAKFHU010001953.1, on the reverse strand, counting down.
TTTGTTTTTGCTTTTTCTACCCTTCTTTCTTTTACAGTTCATTGACAATTCTGCTCATGCTTTAAAATAATCTGGGTCCAAAGTGAGGCTTGCATCTTGCTGATTTTGATTACTCCCACATACTGTATTTATTTGCCATTTAAATCATCTTTGTCTGGAGGAGATTCAGTTTCTGCAGCATCTGATCTCTGCCATTGTTAACTAAGGAAAGGCAAAGAGAAGGCAGGTCCTTTCAGAGGGTCTATTGTGTGAGGAGGCCTCCTGGGAAGAAGGGGGGAAAGGAAATTCAAAATGAGGAGGGGTTAGCAGTTCACTCCAATCTTTGTCTGGTGCTTCTCACTCTTCCTGGGGGGTGATGGATGGGTGCGCCTTCAGGGCTGTTCTTATCATATGAAATACACAACACTCATTGTTTCCCTCCCAGCTGGGCCTTCGGTTCAGTTCCACAGGCTCTTGTTCTGGGGCTCTGGTGTCTTTTGTCATGCCTCAGGGTGACATTATGGGCTGGGTGACCAAGAGCTGCCCATTTCCCATGAGCAAGGACCTGGGGTTGGAGATCTCTCCCCACCCTCCTGGCAGAGGAACAAAATATCAAAAGTTTAAATAAATTAAATCAGTTTTAAATAAAGACAGGGCATTAACAGTGTAATGCAGCACTCTACTGGAGCCTGAGACAAAAGAAAAAAGAATCAGTCAAGTGAACTCTGATTTATTTAAATATTTTGATATTTTGGTCATTGTCGACTTTTTTTTTACATTAATTTTGCTCTTTAAAAATACTGCATGAAAATATTATTTTTCTTGATCATCAAGTAGTTTGGTGTTCCTTAAATTTTATGCCTCAGGTGAGTGTCTCACTTGCTTCCCTCTGGCCCCAGGCCTGGTAATAAGTTCTACATGAGTGCTTTTAATAAAAATTCTTAATAATGTTGATAATGCCATTTATCCCATATTCACCTGCTGTACCAGTCACCATGGGGAACATTTACTAACTCATGAAATCTGCCTGAAGTGGGTACAGTGATTATTCCTGTTCTGGAAATGAAGAAATTGAGGCTGTGAGAAATTATTTGCTTAAAATCACCAGCCAGGCAGGAAAGATGGTTGCAGGGTTCTAGCCCCAGTGCATTGGTTCTGAGTCTCTTCTAATCCATGCTATCTCTGAGGGACTGAATTTTTTTCTCCCTATCCCATGGAGGTTGATCCTCTGTTTTACCAGTGCAGCAACTTGAGGTTTTCCATGGAGGAAGTCTGTTGTCTTGAATTCTGCTCAGGAGATAATGCATCCAATTCAAGTGGAACCTGAACTATAAGGTGTGAGGAAAGTGTGTGGAAGTCCTTGATTCTGTTAATCCATAGAAAAAGGGTACATGGGTGTTAGCCCAGTTTCTTTCCACTTGTGATAGAGGTGGTTTTTATAAAAATGGTTTTTATAGCTCTTTTTAAAAAAATATAATATACAAAATATCCATGAGAGTACTGGCTGCTTCTTCAGCGATATTGCAACATAATTTCTTTACCTTCACTTGCTTTTTCCTCAAATATATTCATCTCAGAATTCTTGTTAGGAAATTTAGGTCTTGACTTGAAATTTTACCACCCTATTCTATCCACCTGTATTGTCTAGTATAGTAGCTACTAACCAAATTTGGTTATAGAGCACTTGAAATGTGGTTTATTCTAACTAAACATACCAAATCACACTGGAATTTGAAGACTTAGTATGATCAAGAGAATGTAAACTATCTCATTAATAATTTTTCTTATTGATTATACATTGCAATTATATTTTGGATCTACTAGTTTAAATAAAATGTATTGTCAAGATTAATTTCACCTGTTTTTATTTTCAGTGTAGATAGTAGAAATTTAAAATTACACATGTGTCTTGCATTTTATTTCTGTTGGACAGCACTGCTATAAAATATTGTCTCTCATATGTTCCATTTGTGAGGCAAGAGGTTGGTGTGTTTTGTTTTGTTTGTAACTGTTGCAGGAACAAGTAAAATTTGTCAAAAAAAATTTTGGAGCTTAAGACACCTAGCAAACAGATAGTTGTTTCTGCCACCTATGCAGACATTTGAATTCTTTAGGCAGTAGCATTCCTGTATATGCCAAGAGGTTTGTAAACAGCCCAGTCTGTTTTTCAGACCAGCTGCTTTTAAATGACTTCACTGGACTCTAAATAGTGTTTAGGTTCTCAGTGAGGCACCATATCTTTATAGAACTGCCTGTGTTTGCCAAATTCAGGGCTTTGCTGCCTCTTCCTCAAAGCCAGGGTGCAGAATGGTTCTTTAGGCCCTGTGGCTTGACGTCTTGGCTCTTGTCTTAGTCCGTTCAGGCTGCTATAACAAAAACACCTTAGACTGAGAAGCTTATAAACAAATTTATTTCTTATAGTTCTGGAGGCTGGGAAGTCCAAGATCAAGGCACCAGCAGATTCAGGATCTTGTGAGGACTTGCTCTGTGCCTTAAAGATGGGGCCTTCTTTCTGCATCCCCACATGGCCGAAGGGACACACATGCTCCCTTCAATCTCTTCTGTAAAGGCATTGATCCCATTCACGAGGGCAGTGGTTTCCCTAAAGACCCCACCTATTGATGCTATCATATTGAGGTTTCAACATATGAATTCAGAGGGGACACCAGCCCTCAGACCATGGCAGCTCTCAAACTACAGTCTGCACAAGAATGACTTGGTGACCCTGATGAAGATGCAGATTCCTAGGGTCTGCTCCCTGGAGTGTCTGGTTCAGCTTCTCTGGACCAAGCATGTTAGCTATATTATTTCTAACAAACCGCCACCTCCCCTCCCCCCACCACTCCATTTTGACATGGATAGTCAGGCCCTCTCTGCACGCTGTCGTGGGATATCTTTGCTCTTTCCAGAAAGCATTCCTCGGTAATCCCATCAGTCTCCATTTTTCCTTCCTTTCCACACACTGTAGGGTCTAATTTACCTCCAAATAGATATTGGCCACTCTTAGCTTATACTTGAAAGCCATCTCTGTAAGTGCATGGAAGGCAGGAGATGGGAGGAAAGGTGTCTTTGTTCTTTTTTCCTCTTAATTATCTTATGGATCAGTGAAGTTTATTTAACTTGAAAGATGTCTGAAGTCCCCCTTGACGTAGATGAGATAAAAATTTTCAGCAAATGTTTGGCCTTAGTACTTGGCACTTAGAAGGTGCTCCATAAATATTTATCAAATGAATGAATTTCTTTTCTGTTTGCCTTCCTTGGAAGCTGCTTTAACCCCTCCTGGTCACCAGAAGACTGACTCTCTAGTGCACTGAGGCAGTAATCAGGTAAATGCTGTGTGTGGAGGACTTATATGGAGGCTTTAGTGCCATATTGTAGAACGTGACTTAATGCAACAAATGAAAAAGACCTTGGGCAGTAACTGAACATACCCCCCTCCCCTCATCTTTTCTCTGGCCTCTCTTGGTCCACCACATTCTCCATCTCTCCCTTACAGTGGAACTGTATTTGTTTGGACTTTGGGTTGTATTTGACAGAAGACCAGTCTCGAAGGGGTTTAAGTAGCAAAGTGAGCATTTATTGATTGAGGTTATTGAATACTCAGGCAAGGCTGCATCCAAAGACTCAAGTAGCATCATAAGGACACAGCTCCCTCCATCTCATGGGCTCATTCTCAGGCTGTCCCCATCCTTGATCAGATTGCTGGCCATTGTTAAACCTCTTCTCAGCACCCCTAGGGGTCAGAAGACACTGGCATTCCACATAGCTCTGGGAAAAATCCCTGGGGTTCTGTACCTCTCTCTGAACTGTGGCCAACCAGGTTGAATGCCCTGATTTGCCAGGTTTAGGTCACAGATCCTTCCAGGATGAGGGTATGAGATCAGCCTCCCCTAAACTGCTTGAGTTGAGAGAAGGGAAGGAGATGGCACCCCAAAACTAATTCAAGGTTGATTTATCACGGAAAAGAGGAAAAGGTGCTTAGTTGGCAGAGGACCCCTCTAAAAACCTACAGAGGAATCATTTTTCTGTTTCTACATGAGACTGAATCTTGCTTCAGAACCGGCCCCCACTGCAAGCCATTGTTCCAGGAGTCCCCCAGTCATTGGCAGGCTGGGGCTCCTTAAAGGCAGAGGGTGCGTCATAACAATTTCTGAACATAGCCCAGTACACTGCACACAGCAGCTTGTTAATAATTGTTCCAATCAGTATAATTTCATTGTGAACTTACTGTGTGCTGGGGCTGTTAAGTAAATGAAGCATCTGTTCTTGTAATAATCAGTCAAATTGGTTTTTATACTGTAGCTTGCTGACTAAGAGCATTAGCTTTGAGATGATGGAAATGTGGCTCCAAATCTGACTCTGCCGTTTACTAGCCCTGTAGATATGGGTGAGTTTTCAGCCCCTCTAGACCTTACTTTCTTCATTTCTAAAATGAGGCTAATGTAGTACCCCCCACATAGAGCAGGTGTGATGGTTAAATAAGATGAGACATGTAAAATGCTCTGCACAGCAGCTGGCTAATAGGGCTGATATATGGTAATTCATATTTGTATTTATACATTTAAAATAAGTGGTATTTGTTGACCATTTATGTCCATTCATGTAGCATCTGTTAGATCTTTTCTATATGCTAGGCCCCTTGTTAGACATGGGATAAAGATGAATAAGATAAAGTTCCTGTATTAAAGGAATTTGTGGCTTCTTGGTAGAGGCCGTCATGTAAACAGGTAATCAAAGGTAGTGTTTATGATCCCATGGTCCCTGTGGTCAGTCCCCAGAGCTGTGTGCAACCAGAAGTAATTTCAAACTATAATAATTTGGATTCCCAGAATACCATGACGGGGAAGCATATGCTCCACAAATACTTTGTTTCCTCTTTCATCAACTGCTCTCAGCCCACATGCCAGTCACTTCATGTCATGGGCTTTGCTGGACTCTCCTGCCCCACCTCTGCCACGCCCTACTGCCACGGCTCCCTGGAGGTGCCATTCTGTTTCTTACCTCAAATTCTCTACGGTCATTTTTCTCTGTCCAAAAGGCTCTCTTTATCTCGCTGTACCCTGGGTAACATCTACTTTTCCTTTAAGACTTTGCTCAAGTGTCGCCTTCTATGACAGGCCTTACTGGTCTTGGCCTTGGTTAGATACTTCTCTTCTCTTCCTGGTTTCCCTATCACCCAGCGCAGGCCACCATTGTGCTAATTAACCCTCTGGTGATGTAATTGTTGGCATCCCCCTCAACCTTTTTGACTGTCACATGTGGATTACAGGCTGATTCTCCTGAGAGGAGATCATGATTTCCTGTATTCCTTGGCACCCTGGCACCATATGGGATGGCGGGAGGGAAGGAGGAAAGAAGGAAAGTGGCTCTAAGTGATGCAGGGGGTCCCCTAAGTCTGACAGTCCTTTTTGGGGCACTTCTAACATGGCCTGCACCTGTAAGTGATGTCTTCTTGTCTAGGCTATAAAATGACAGTAAAAGCAGAATAGTGCAGTCCAACCAGTAGAAAGCAAAGGCTTTGCCATCAGTTGGAACTGGGATGGACTTTTATTTAATAGCTCCAATTGGTGGTGAGCAAGTTGCTTAACCTTTTAAACCTCATCATTAAAATGGACATTATAAGAGGACCTATCACAGGGTTTCTGGGAGGATTTTATGAGATGATGCAGGGAAAGCCCTTGGCATAGTCCCTAGCACCTAGTAAAGCCCCCAATAATAGTGGATGCTGTAATTGTAAATGTAGAAATATATTTTGAAGATCTTCAATGGTTTTTCAAGATAAACCACCAATAGTTTTCTTCAAGGAAGTAGCTTGATTTTTTAAAAAAATGATAATTAGAAAGAAGAAACCAAACAGCATGCTGGTTGCAGAGAGGGAAAATTATTTTGTTTTGGTTGTTTTTTGCTTTTGTTTTTCACACCTGTTTTCTCAGAGGAAAGGGACTTAGTGTCTTGCCAAAATTTGACAACAAGTAAAATACGTGGTTCAAAGTCCTCAGCAGTCATAGCAAATGTGAAATCAAATCTCTCATTTGCTTTGGAGCATCCGGACGGCAAGGACAGCTGGAGTGTTGCTATTTTTTATTTCAAATAAAAGAGTCAGCTCCTCGTTACCATAGAAACCACCAAGCTAATTATAAGGAGTTTTGTTCACTGGATAAAAGTTATCATTTCTCTTTCCTCCCCACGCTCAGACAGGTCCCCAAAATATTGGCATGGATTTGATCCAGGATGAAGGGATTTGCTCTCGTTCTCAAAATGATTACAGGGCCCTGACAAGCCAACATAGGAAAGAAAGCTAATGGCATTGACCAGAGACTTGGAGAAATAGCATCTGCAGCTTGTCTTCTACTTTGAAAACAAGTCATGAGCATTTTGCAAGAACAAATTAGTGTTTTTAAAATAAAGTTCAAAGGAAGTTGCTCCTGATTTAGTCTACCACTAGATAGAAATACCCTTTTTTTGTCTGGGTGTAGAAGGGTGGACTCTTTCACTTTAAGGTCCATTCTAGCTCTGGGATCCTCCTGTTCTAGGATTTTATACTGGGATTCTAAGGTCAATCATATTATATAACATTGCAGTATTTGGAGAAGAAATGCTAAACCATGGGTTTCCAAGAGCTGACAGGCTGTTTGATACATGTTTGGGGTTTGCTAGGATGGTAAGTAGTTCTGTCTCACCATCAAGGTTCAACCCAAAGAATGTAGAGCCTTCGTGTGCGTGCTTCTGTCTTCTTGAACTTGCTGTCCATCTGTTTACTGACCATCACGTTGATAGGTACCTAAGTGGAGATTCTTTTCCTTGACCCTAGAGAGGTAGTCTCTCAACAGTCAGCCAATATACAGCTTAGTGGCACTGAGGAGCAAGAGTCTTGGATATAAGGTTCCTTACGGGTTAGAAATTTACAAGTGCAATTAATTTATTTTGGGGGGATTCTATTTATAGACTGTACCAGCTGTAGGTTAACACTGGTGTGGGGCATATTGCATACATATTGGAGACACTGAAATACTACTGGAGACATGAATGTTCCATACACAAATGTCAGGAGTTTTGGAAGATATATCACACTATTTGGGAGTGGGGGAGGAAGGGTCCTGTTTCACAGAGGGGCTGGCCTAGAACATGGCCAGGCGAAAGTCTGTGGACACTGGGGGTCTCTGAAGAGACTATAAACATGAACAGAAACTTACATAAAAATTTATGGGGGATGGGTTGGGAAAGAATGGTGGTAGAAATGAGTTAGGCCCTGTAACATGGGTAGCCCATGATAGGTAAATGTTTACTTTGTGCATGTCCAGAGCAGATCCCTTGATTTGGATATGGCTGTCCTTTCCCTGTACTTGTTCCTTGTGTGGTTCTCCTCTGCTCTTCCTGCCCTTTCTCCCGTGTTTTTTTTTTTTTTTTGTAGTTTTAATTTTAATTGACAAATAGTAATTGTATATATTTATGGGGCAAAATATGATGTTTTGATACATGATGCTTCGATACATTGTGGAATGATCAAATCAGGCTAATTAACATATCCACTACCTCAAATAGTCATCACTTCTTAGTGGTAAGAACATTTAAAATTCTCCCTTTTAGCTATTTTGAAATCATATTGCGTTACATTATCATTAACTACAGTCACCATGCTGTGTAATAGATCACCAAAACTTATCCTCCTAACTGAAACTTTGTACCCTTTGACCAACGTCTCCCTTTCCCTGTCCTCTGCCCCCTCCCTCCAGCCCCTCTTGGCCATTGTGAATAATGCTGCAGTGAACGTGGGAGTGCAGATATCTCTTCGACATTTCAATGTCAATTCCTTTGGCTATATACCCAGAAGTGGGATTGCTGGATCATATGGTAATTCTATTTTTAGTTGTATGAGGAACCTTCATATTGTTTTCCAAAATGGCTGTACTAATTTATGATTCCACCAACAGTGTATGAGAATTCCCCTTTTTCCACATCCTCACCAACCCTTGATATTTTTCATCTTTTTGATAGTAGCCAATCTAATAGGTGTAAGGTGATATATGATTGTGGTTTTAATTTTGCATTTCTCTGATGATTAGAGATGTTGAACATGTTTTAATATATCTATTGGCCATTTGTACATCTTCTTTTGAGAAATGTCTATTTAGATCCTTTGCCCACTTTTTGATGAAGGTATTTGTTTTTTTGTTATTGAGTAGTTTGAGTTCCTTGTAGTATATTTTGGATATTAGCCCCTTATCTGATGTATAACTTGGCGAGTATGTTCTCCCAATCTGTCGGTTGTCTCTTCGTTCTGTTAATTGTTTCCTTTGCTGTGTGGAAGCTTTTTAGTTTGATGAAATCCTATTTGTCTATTTTTGCTTTTGTTGCGTGTGCTTTTGGGGTCATATTCAAGAAATCACTGCCCAGACCTATGTCACAGGGCTTTTCCCTTGATTTTTCTTCTAGCAGTTTTACAGTGTCAGGTCTTATATTTGCATCTTTGATCTATTTTGAGTTGATTCTTGTATAAAGGGTGAGATAAGGGTCCATTTTTATTCTGCATGTGGATATCCAGTTTTCCCAATGCCATTTATTAAACAAACTGTCCTTTCCCCATTGTGTGTTCTTGGCAACTTTGTTGAAAATCAATTGACTATAAATGTGTGGCTTTGTTTCTGGGCTCTCTGTCCTATTTGTTGGTTGATTTGGCTCCTTATGCCAGTACAATGCTGTTTTGATTACTATAACTTTGTAATATATTTTGAAATCTGATAGTATGAAGCCTCCAGTTTTGTTCTTTTTGCACTATATGTCTTTGACTATTCAGAGTCTTTTTGTGGTTACTTACAAATTTTAGAATTGTTTTTTCTATTTTAGTGAAGGATGAGATTAGAATTTTGGTAGGGATTACATTGAATCTATAGATTGCTTTAGGTAGTATGGACATTTTAACAATATTAATTCTTCAAATCCATGAACATGGGATTCCCATTTATTTATGTCATCTTCAATTTCTTTCCTTAGTGTTTTATAGTTTTCAGGATACAGATCTTTTACCTCCTTGTTTAAATTTACTCCTAAGTATTTTTTAATGCTATTATAAATGGAATTGTTTTCATAACTTCTTTTTCAGACAGTTCATTGTTAGTATACAGAAATGCTACTGACTCTTGTAAGTTGATTTTGTATCCTGCAACTTTGCTGAGTTATAGTAAAGTTTTTATCAGTCCTAATAGTTTTTTGGTGGTATCTTTAGGATTTTCTATCTATAAGGTCATATTGTCAGCAAAAAGAGACAATTTCACTTCTTCCTTTCCTATTTGGATGTTTCATTTCTTTTTCTTGCCTAATTTCTCCTGCTAGGACTTGCAGGACTATGTAGTCCTCCCTGATTTTGATGGTGATGGTGGTGGAAGTTGTAATAATAATGGTGGTTGCAATGATATTGGTAATGATGATGGTGGCAAGATGGTGGTTAATATTTTTTGAGTGCTTTCTCAGTGCCAGACCCTGCTCTAAGCAGTAATATCTGAAATCTATTCCTTTGCTTAAGGCAGAAACCTAAGATTCTTCCTGGATTGTTCCTTTTTCTCACATACTCCATCAAACTATCAGCAAGTTTGGATCAACTCTACCTTCAAAACCCAACTGTGTTTTGCCTCTCTGGACATCTCCTTTGCTATCACTGTAGGTCAAACTACCTCCCTCTTTTACCTTTCTTACTACCAGAGACTGTCTTGCCGGGCTCCCTCCTTCCATTCTGGCCTCTTATAATCCATTTACAAGCACTAAGAGTGATCTTCTGAAATCATACATTCCTTCCTGCTCAGAACCTCCTTAATGGCTTTCCTTTATGCTGACAATAAAATCCAGGACCTTATGACCATGGCCTTTAGTCCCCAAATTCCATCTTACCAACCTCATCTCCTGCCACTCTCCCCATTGCATGTTCTGTTCTTGTCAGACCTGATCCTTGAGTACACCACGTCCTCCAGTCTTAGCTCCTGCCACCCAGATCTTAGCGTGGCTTGTTCCCTTGTTCCATTTAGGTTTCTCCTTTAACTCGACTTCCTCAAAGAGGACCTCCCTGGCCATCCTCTGTAAATAGCAGCCCACCCTCCTTCATCCCTCACCTCTGTCTATCCCATATCTTCATACACTTAACACTTTGACATCATATTATAAAGTTTAATAATATATTAGGTCTAGCAGAAAAGTTTTCCTCTCTAGAATATAAACTTCATAAGGACAGGGACCTCCTCTGAATTATTCACCTCTGTATACTTTTGGTTTAGAACAGTACCTGGCTCATATTATGGCCTTCCACCATAAATATTAGTAGAAGGAATTAACAAGTGAGAGTTCATATAATAAAAAATAGCCCTAAGAGTTATAGTTTCCTCTTATAGAAGAGGAAACTGAGGCTTAGAGAGATAAATTGTGCCCTAGACTTCCAAGAAAAAAGCTAAGCACTTCTGTTTTCCTGAGACACTGGTTGTGTAGAATCTTGAGTTTGTAACTCATTTGACCTTCTCATTAAAAGCTCCAACCCTGGCAGGCCTAATGTAATGTTTGCCCAAATATGCAATCCTTGGCATTGGTTGTGTGCAAGATGTTTTAGATGGTTCATTGACAAGACAATACTATCTTAGTACATTTTGTGCTGCTAAAACAGAACACTTGAGGCTGGATAATTTATAATGAACAGAAATTTATTGGCTCATATTTCTGGAGGCTGGCAAATCCAAAATCAAGGGGCCGGCATCTGGCAAGGGCCTTCTTGCTGTGTCATTCCATGACAGAAGGAAGAAGAGCAGGAGGGAGAGAGGGAGAGAGAGAGGGAAAGGGCACCAAATTTCCCCTTTTATAATGAGCCCACTACTGCGGTATTAGTATTAATCCATTCATTTCACCCTCATGGCCTGATCACCTCTCATTAGGCCCCACCTCCCAACGCTGTTGCATTGGGGATTAAGTTTTCAATGCATGCTTTTTGGGGTACATGTTCAAATTATAGCAGTTACTATTAAATCATAGTGTGAATTTACTGGGTTTTTTTGGCAGCGGTATATTTTACATTTTTATTTGACTTTTAGTCACTTTATTGAGAGATAATTCATGTCATACAATTCACCAATTTAAATTGTATAATTCAGTTTTGTTTTGTTTTGTTTTGTTTTTGAGGCAGGGTCTTGCTCTGTTGCCTGGGCTAGAGTACAGTGGCATCATCACAGCTCACTGCAACCTCAAACTCCTAGGCTTAAGCGATCCTCCTGCCTCAGCCTCCTGAGTAACTGAGACTACAGGCGCCCACCACCACACCTGGCTAATTTTTCTATTAATATTTTTTGTAGAGATGGGGTCTCACTATGTTTTTGCCCAGGCTGGTCTCGAATTCTTAACCTCAAGCAATCCTCGCGCCTCAGCCTCCCAAAGTGCTGAGATTACAGGTGTGAGCCACCACGTCCAGCCTCAACTGTTTTTTAGTATATTCATAGAGTTGTGCAACTCTTACTACAATCAATTTTAAAACAATTTCATCACCCCAAAAAGAAACCTCATACGCATTAGCAGTCACTTTCCATTTCACCCTAACCTCTAGCCCTGCCCTAGATAACCACAAATATACTTTATCTCTTGTAGGTTTGCCTATTCTGGTCATTTCTTACAAATAGAATCATACAATATGTGGTCTTTTGTGTCTGACTTCTTTTACTTTAGCATGATATTTTCACGATTCTCCCATGTTGTAGCAAGTGTCAGTACTCCATTCCATGGTTGAACAATACTCCATTGTGTTGATATACCACATTTTGTTCATTCATTTATCATTTGATGGACATTTAGGTCTTCACTTTTTAGTTATTGTGAGTGATGCTGCTATGAGCATATGTGTACATGTTTTTGTGTGGACATGTTTTCAATCCTCTTGGGTATATACCTAGGACTAGAATCTCTGGGTCATATGATAATTCTATGTTTAATATTTTGAGGAACCACCAAACTGTTTTCCAAAGTGGCCACACCATTTTACATACCCACTGGTGGTATACGAGGATTATAATTTCTCCACATCCTTGACAACAATTATTGTCTATCTTTTTTTATTACAGTCCTTCTCGTGTGTATGCAAGTGAATTCATTTGTGCATTTCCTTTTTTAACCAAGAAGGTAGGCCCTCAGAGCTGTCAGGAGGGAGACCACAGGTTCTAAGTAGAATTTAGACTGTTTCGTTGTATTTTTTTATAACAACTCATTTCCCTTTTATTTCTTCTTTATTTTAAAGTGAGGGCATTATACTGATGTTTTAAAAACAGCTTTTTTGAGATATAATTTACATCCCACACAACTTACCCATTTACAGTATATAATTCAGTGGCTTCTAGTATATTCAGGGAGTTGTGCATCCCTCACGACAATTTTTGAGTATTTTTATTACCTCAAGAGGAAACCCTATAACCCTTAGCAATCATCCCCTAAGTGCCCCAGCCCCCAATCCTAGGCAACCGCTAATCTACTTTCTATCTTTATAGATTTGCCTGTTCTGGACGGTTCGTGTATTTTTTTAAGAAAAGGTTAGTTTTCATTTATAACAAAGTACATTGGTTTTCCTGTGGGAATATGAAGTTTCATTTTAAAAGTAAATATATTAAAATAAAAATTGAATAAGCTTTGACAATAGTAAATCAAAATAATAAAGACGATATGTATAGAAAAGTTCGAAATTGCTACGATGATTAGTGGTGCTCCACAAATAGAGGAGATATCCTCATGGTTGAATGCAAGTGGCCAACGTTTAGGAAACGGTGGCTGATAGATGTCCTCAGACAAGAAAAATAGTTCATCTTTGGACTAGAACAGAGGGAGGCCTTGAGTGCCTACTAGGCCTACGCATTTCCATTATCAGAGAGCATCCGCCTCTCAGGAGCTCTGTGACCCCGCACTTCAGTGCCTCGGTTTGCTAATCTAGCCAAATGGGGATGGGTGACAATAAGATCTGCTTTGTAGAGCTGCCTTGAGGACTAGGTGATTGACATGTGGAAAGCATTTGGAATACTCCCTGACACAAACCAAGTGCTAGCCAATTTCAGTGACAGCCAAGAGGAAGCTCCCATTCCCTCCCTATCCTCCACCCCACCCAGATTTGACCACTTAGTTGTTGCCTTCTCTGTCCCTACTGCTCAGCTTCCCAAGCAGAGAGTTTTGCTAGAAGAGTACCGCCTCAGAGAGAGAGAGGAAATGCTTTCTTCACTTGAGGGTATTTGAATAGCTGCCTTCTCCTGCTTAAAACATCCCAGCCAGCTTTCAAGTTAGAAACACATTGCCCTTAACCACGTTTACAAAACCACAGGATGCCTCTTTATGTTTTGGTAAAATGCATCAAATCAAACACTGAAAGCTAAATTCCATGGGGGCAGAGTGCCTTTGTTATCAGTTTACCAAGTAACCCTTGGACACGTACGTGTGTCCATACCCCAACATTTGGAACGCATCAGCAGACCAAAAATATGATAAATGTTTTTTTAAAAACCATTCTACAAGTAAATTGGGATTAAAAAAAATGCATTTGCAGCATGTTTTTCTTCAGTTGGATCAACCATATGTTAAAGTAAGCTTCACCTATGGCAACAGTTTTCATCTGAGGCTTATTATAGCTTAATAAAAGAGTATGTGGGTGGTAAGCAGAACTTTGTGCAGAGCTGCTAGAAAATTGGGACTAATGGCTTTTGTCTTTTTGCCTTGTTGATCTAGATGGTTTGATTTTCGCCTGGATTGTGGATGAGTGAAGCCAAGTCACCATTCCTGCAAGACTTGAGCTAGACTCTGGAAAAGTACTCATTTGGGTGCATCCAGAATGCCCTTGAATATCTGGTCTGTCTGATTGTATTTAATTGCCACCCTGGCCTCTTCTCTGTTTCTGGAACACCAAGCTTGTTCCAGCCTCAGTCTTTGTGGGTGATGCCCCTCCTACCCAGCTGACCATTTCCCTGATCTTCACATGGCAGCTGTTTATGAACCATAGGGTCTGCCCCTGATGTCTGTACCCAGCTCACATGCTCTGCCATCTCTCTGTTTCCTTCATTGCACTTGCCCCCACCTGAAATTACCTTGTTCATTTATTTGTTTCTGTGTCTGTTGTCCATGTCCTCCACTAGAACCTAAGCTCCATGAAGGCCAGGCCCTTATCTGTCTGGTCCAAGGTCACATGATCACCACCTATGCACTAGCACATAGTAGGCACTCCTTAAATATCTGCTGAATTTCTATGCACAACTCGGACTTCAAACACAGAGTTTCATAAGCAGTGGGACAGGACATAAAGCTCCAGAATAAGTCTTAAGCTAGAAAGGCTGCCTAAATCCTTTAAAAGCTTTGTGTTCTGAACTTTCAATGTTACCTCTCCCCCAGGTATCACCTCGATAAAACTCAACACCATTAGGAGGAAAGCAGTAAGGATGACAATGACTATTGATGCAAGTGATTAGAAGTGGCTCAAAGGCTATCAGAGGATCTAGTTTTCATGACAAAACATAGGAAGCCGTGTTTTGCCTTTGGCAAAATGCAGACAAGTAGATGGACTGTATTATCTTCTCTTGGACTAGTTATTAAATATGCCAAGGGAACCATTGGAACGGTTATAATGAAAATTTTATAGCGCCTCGAATGACAGTCATTTAAGGGGGAAGAATGTTCTTTTGGGGGGTGTTTGTCATCAGACCTGTGGTGTTCTGTTTCTGATTTCCCCAAAGCATTGGAGATAAAGCAAAAGAAGTGAACTAATAATATACATATTATTAATTGCTTATTTTAATAAATACCATGGAGAGAAAATGCGGCAAGACTGTGGTTTCTAGAAAAGAGATAATCATTGGAAGAGACACACTTTAGATTGAATGAGTAAAATGATGAATTTCTTAGAGAAAGTGAATATGGTTTCTTATGTTTTGGTATGAAAACTACATCTTCTGATAGCCCTTACACCGGATTCCTTCCCCGTCCATTGCTGGCATACATCAAAAGGGGCAGCATCGATTCTTGAAGCACTCGGTTAATTTCTCTCTGTTTCAGACTCGCAGTGGGTGCTCAGTTCTCTTGTTGCAGTTTTCCTCCCCTTCCCTGCTGCCCTCCCCTGCTGATAGGAATGAGCGTCATGTGGTCCGAGCCACACCAGAGCTTTAAATCTGCCTGATGGCCAGCTGCTGGGGCCCACTAATGAGAAACAGAATTCCCTTGAGAGGGAGTGGGGACAGCGATGGCTTCAGGGTCATGTGCTTGGCAGGACACAGGCTTGCCTGCAGTATTCCAGAAGCCTCCAGAATAGATCCTAGTGCTGTTTGGAATCATGCCGATGTTTTGGCACAGGGCTACCCTTTCTCCCACCCCATTCACCCAACCCAACTTGGGCTACCTTACACTTCAGGTGTGGGAGAGCAACCTGTGCACGTATGTTCCAGCAATGTCTTCCAAAAGAACACGGTGTGCATCTGTTCACTGATATTTGTTTGTTTCCTTAAATCTACTTCTGTGTAAAAGTTACCGATTTATCGGAGGGCTGGGTGTCAGCATCTAGGTTAAGCACTTTACGGGTATTGGCTGGCGTAAACCTCACACAGAGGCATGGTTTCAAGGCACAATTTCCTTTTTCAGATAGGGAGGCTGATGCTGAGAGGGATTATTCTACCAAAGGTCACATCGCTAGGAAGTGGCTGGGTCCAGGCCTTACACAGCCCGTGTGTTAACCACAGTACTCTCTGGTCCCCTACCAGGACCATGTGTTATTGTAAATAATCAGAAAATAGGGATGGGGAAAATAAATTTTAAAATATACCTGTAGATCACTCATAATTCTACTACCTTCCCACTCATAATTCTAACCACTGTTAAATTTTTGGTTTCTAAAATCTGTGTGGGTGTGTATATTTGTACATGTGTATATGTGTATATCTGCTTATATAAAATATCTTCTGCATGTACCTCTAAATTGACATGATTATAAATTGCCACTTTAAAAATAAATAGCAAATAATCACTTCCCAGGTCAACATGTATCTATACTGCTGTTTTAATAACAGCATAATATTCTATGCATCATTTGCTATGATTTATTTTATCAAATCCCTTTTACTGGACATGCACAGTTTCCCATCCAATATGACAGGAATAAGTATCCTGTGGTACTGTTGTTCACTATTTGAAATGATGCAGTGGATGTCTTTGTGCATTGTCCTTTGAACTTATCTTGCTATTTCTGTAGGATAATTCCTAAAGTGGTATCCACCACTTAGCAAAAAAGAACATTTCAGGATAATTGCACAGCCATAGACAATCAGACCTTTGAGAAATACAGTTGTTGTGATTACCATTTAACCTGGCTCTTTGCCTGCTGGATTAGTAAATGGTGGTTGGCTGGAGAGCAGGGTAGAGAGAGATTGAAGGTGTCATAATATGACATGATAAGTTCAACAATAGAAGTATGTTCAATATGTAGGACAGAGAGAAGACAGACAGAGACACCTGACTGTACGTGAGCCTCGAGTGTTCCTATGGAGTTAGCCATGTGAAAATGGGGTAATGAGCAGTTTATGCTTATAAAGTGGGATGTCCTAGGCCAGAGATAGAGCCAGAGAATAGCCAGGAGAGCCGTATCAGAGGAGGCCAGGTGTGTATTATTGAGAGTGATAGGAGCTGCCTCTGACTTTGATACCACAGGTGATGAGGGGACCTTGGAAAGGCTCTGAGTGAAGAATGATTTGCATTTGAGAAGATCCCTTCTGGTCAGGGGATGGAGGATAATTGTGTAGGAGACAAGTATGGAGACAGAGACATGTTGGAAGGGGAGTCTAGACCCCCATCATCTCTCACCTGGAAAACCGTGCTCTCCCCTTCACACATGTCTCTGTCTCCAAACTTGTCTCCTACACAACCATCAGTGGTCAAAGAATGTATAGATTTGGGGCCCCAACCTAGATCTGGAGTTAAGCTTCCAGGAATATATGGCCCCTGAAATTTCATCCAAAACTGTGTACGTATGCAAGATGTTTCTTGCATACAATGGTAAAACTTGGCTGCTGGGTGTAAACAACCTGTAGTTTTGTACCTGTTTGTTCCAGCCAGAGTGATCAGATTTTCAAAATGATTGCTATATATGAGAGCTCTTATTGGCATGGTAAAAGTTGTCTAAAACTGGATTATGGTGATGGCCGCACAACTCAATAAACTTATTAAAAAATCACCAATTTGGATACTTAAAATGGGTAAATTTTATGATATGTAAATTATACCTCAAATTTTTAAAAAGGGGGCCCCCCTAGTCCAAGGAAGATTAAAAGCCACTAAATTATATGTGTTAAATTAAGGTATGATGGTTATTTAATGTGTCAACTTGGCTAGACTATGGCACCCAGTTGTTTTAGTTATCAAAGACTAGTCTAGATGTTGCTGTGAAGGTATTTTTCAGATATGACTTTTTTTTTTTTTTTTTAAGAGACAGGGGCTTGCTCTGTCACCCAGGCTGGAGTACAATGGCTCAATCATATTTCAATGTAACTTTGAATTCCTGGGCTCAACTGATCCTCCTGTCTCAGCCTCCTGAGTAGCTGGGAATATAGATGTGCTGTATTTTTTTATTTTTTGTAGAGATACCTGGCTAGTTTTTTTATTTTTAATTTTTTGTATTTTTCTTTATGTTGCCCAGGCTGATCTCGAACTCCTGGCCTCAAGCAATCCTCCTGCCTCAGCCTCCTGAAGTGCTAAGATTACAGTAGTGAGCCATTGTGCCTGGCCTTTTTAAGATATGATTGACATTTATAATGAGTTGACTTTAAGTAAAGCATATTACCCTCTATAATGTGGGTATGCCTCAGCTAATCAGTTGAAGGCCTTAAGAGAAAAGACTGAGGTCCCCCAAGAAGGAAGGAATTTTGCCTCCAGACTGCAACATAAAATCCCTGCCTGAGTTTCCAGGCTGCTGGTCTGCCCTACAGATTTCAGACTTGCCAGTCCCGACAATCACATGAGCCAATTCCTTAAAATAAATCAATCTGTGTGTGTGTGTGTGTGTGTGTGTGTATGTGTGTGTATGTGTGTGTCTATCTCCTGTTGGTTCTGTATCTCCGGAGAGCCCTGACTAATACATAAAGTAAACTGAAATATTTTGGTGCTTTAATTTTTAAAGTCCTCATCACAACAGAAAGCATATTCTGACCTACTGTTCACGGGTGTTTCATGAATAGCCATTTGCATATTGGGCAGCCCCTGTGTGGGCCTGGTCATTGTGGCATATATTGGGGTAAGCTAGGCAGAAACTTTGAGGGTCCTGGACCTACTCCAGGCAGAATTAGAGTTTCAGCTCCAGTGCACTAAGGGAGGGTGGGCAGGCAGAAAGCAGGCAGGAGGCAGGCCAGCCCACTGACTACTTCTTATGTTGTGAAGGACCCAACTGAATCGTGGGGGAAGACCATTCCCATGTGACTATGGCTCTCAGAAACCCAGCCACCCTCCCTTGGCCTTTGGTCTGAGTGTGTATTTTGAAAGAAGACAACCCAGTGGCGGTCAGCTGCAGCACTGAGTTTTATTAAGGGTTGGCCAGAAACCTCATAAAACTGACAGCCAGTCCCCAGATGAGCTCTGGTTCTCATCCCAGCTAGTGTCCATGACTCACTTTGTGTCCATCTTGCAGCTTTGCACTAGGGAAGCTAATGACTCCTTTTTCCTGTTTCAGTTTTTGCCATGGCATTTGGGGTGGCCCTGCCCTGACTGAGAAACAGCAGGGAGAAAATCTAGGCAGACAGTTCTGGAGAAATGTCTTGGAAGAGTGGAGACTTCTTACACAGAACAGATTGGGACTTATCCACATTGGACTGTAATGATTTGGTTTTTATTGAATGCCTACTATATACCAGTAATTGGCTGGGCTTTGGGGGTCTGCTGGTCCATACTCTTTCTTTTTTTTTTTTTTTTGGGGGAGACAGGGTCTTGCTCTGTCACCTAGCCTGGAGTACAGTCACATGATCATAGCTCACTGCAGCCTCGAACTCCTGGGCTCAAGAGATCCTCCTGCCTCAGCCTTCCGAGTAACTGGGATTATAGGCGCGCACCACAACACCTGGCTAATTTTTTTTTTTTTAATTTTTTTGTAGTGACAAGGTCTTGCTATGTTGCCCACATACGAGTGGTCACAAACTCCTGGCCTCAAGTGATTCTTCTACCTTGGCCTCCCAAAGTGCTGGGATTACAGGCATGAGCCACCATACCTGGCCTGCTGGCCCATACTCCTGATGTACTTGTAGTCTTGCTACCAGAAGGAACAAAGGAAGAAAGCACACCCTCAGTGTCAAAATTGGTCCAGTTTCTATTTTAAAACAAAGAAAGGAAACAGATTTTTAACCATCTATCTGATTAACCTATAAAGGATTCCCCAGCTATGGTCCCTGAGAAAGTCTTGACCAGAGACCCAGCTGGGTTCCATATGTTGGTGTTGAGCACTGTATGGGTTCTAGGAATATTTGTAGAAGGTCACAGAATGGTTTACTGGAAAGATGATGCAGAATTATATGTAGTTTCTGCTATTTCCTGGCTCTTTGGCCTTTTGCAAGACCTTCTTCTTTTTGAATCCTTATTCCCTCATCTATAAAACCCTTTTTCTCATGGTATTTTGGCAAGGAACAGATGCAGTAATGGCCGTTAAAAGAACTTGCATGGAGGTGCTGTGTGCTGAGCAGTAAGAGCCATACTTTAATAGTCCAAGAAATGCTCCCTGATCTTAGTAAAATTGCATCGTAATGAGGGAAATGGACCTTAAGCTGGCTCTGTGCATCTGTGTTTGTGTGTGTGTATATGCGCGTCCAGAGACCAGTGTATTTAAGACAGGTGTTGTCATCAAAGAAGCAGAATTGACAATTAATTTCAAAATAACACCCATTCTCAGAAAACACTCTTTCCCCAGCCCTAGCCCCACATCTCTCCAGTTTCTCCTCCTCCATCCCCACTTTCCGTTCAGCTTCTCAAAAGCCTAAACAGGTCCCCTGGAGAAGGTAGACCACCCTTCTTGGGCCTCAGACCTCAGAGACCAGATACAGGGAGTACATAAGGCGGAGATGAAGACACTAGCTTAACAAAGCCAGAACTTGCATCCATAGGGTGAGGAAGGGTGGGAACATTTGTGCATCAGTACTTGTCTTGTCACATGGTCACCTGTGCCTAATGCTTCAGTACAGCCTTACATGATGCTATGGGATTTCACAATAAGGGCCACCAACTCCACCTGGAGAAGTCCTGGGAAACTTCCTGGTGGAGGTCTTGGAGCTGGGACTTAGAGTTGAGAACCAGTGCATTAGTGTGGCAGCATGAAGCGGCATGGTGTGAGTTAAGGAAGAGAAATACATCCTGTGTGCCTGGAATGTCAGCGGCTTGGGAAGAAGATAGAAGATGGGGCTGGGCAGGGTATTTGGGGGTATTTGGGGCTGCATGTGGTATGAGCTAGCTATTTTCAACACAGAAAATCTCCATTCCCTTATTGCAGATGGCTCCTTCAACCTACTAGTTGGTTTGCAAATGTTCCTTACCTCTCATGACCACAAGGGGAGGTGTGTGAGCCCCTGTGGGTCACCCTGGGCAGTCATCCCTGCCCCCTGAAAAACTGCAGACATGTGCTGGTAGCATCTTCTTGTGTTCACAAAGGTAGTATTTAATGTTTATTTCTCTGGTTTCTCAGTCAGATCACTCTGGGTCACAAGGGACAGAAACCTAACTTAAAGTGATTGATGCAAAAAAGAATAGTATGTCATATAACTGAGCAGTCAGTGTTTGGGGAGGGGGTGGGTGTAGCCCTCAGCAGTCCCAGGCTTACATCCTATTAAGATAACACCCCAGAAAAGAGAGATTTTAATTTCCAGTCATTCCTGCAAGCCTCATGAGATTTCCTTGTACTGAGCTGGAGCACATGCCCATCCCCGAACTCTCATGGCCTTAGGAGGATGGACTATGCTGATTGGCCAATCCTGGCTTATTTGCACTGGGATGGGAGCTGCCCAGCTTACTCCAACCTCAGTGGACTGAGAACGAGGCAAGGGCAGGCTCCTAGAGGAAAACCTAGGTGCTGTTACCAGCAGTGGGAATGGATCTTGAAGAGACTTAAAGAACAGATGCCCGTAACATATGGCTTCCTTTTCATCTCATATTATCACACTGATAAGCAGTGAGAAAAATGACCCACACTAGGGATAATGAACATAGCAATTGCTAGGGATTTTTATCAAGGGCAGAGGAGTGACTGTAGGGAATATATGTACAGCAGGATAAAGGATGTGCAATGAAAATTGTTTTTTTAGCATTTTCTTTGCTGAGGAGTCTTCAGCAAGAAGAGAACTTGATTGCATCTAATTGCTCATAAAAGTGTTCAAAAGACATTTTATCACACAGTTTAGATAGGTAAACACCTAGGAGTTGAGCGATACTCATCCAAAGTAACAAACAGTGGGAAATTCTTACTTCATATTGCATTTATTTAGGCTTTAGCCAGTGCAGCCTGTGTTCATTGCTTAAACTAAGGAGGAGTTGTGTTAACTCAGGACAGATGGTGCTTAATACTGACCACACATGAAGACTGGTGGCCCCAGGCTCCAAGGTCAGGCAGAAGGCAAGACAGATTTGCTTCCATATGGGGTGGGTACCATTAGATGCTAGGATGCTTCGGCTTAGGAGTGAAACTACAGAATTATTTTGGCTAGGTAAATATTATTGCTACTCTTGGTAATTTTAACAACCTTCTCATAGCAGGGCTCTACCATTTACCTAATACTTTCAGACACATCTGTTCACTTTATCCTCTTAATAATCATGTGCAATAAAGTTTGTTTATCTCCATTTCTACAGATACTGAGTGGCTGACTCAAGATCACAAAGCTGTATTGTGCTGGAGCCAACACTTTAGCATTTGTATCAATACCTTTGCCTCAAACTCCAGGATTGTTTCCACCATCCATAATTACTTGCCCAATAGTCCTTCTCAGTTATTAAAGTGTTGCATTTCTTTATATGCCCGTCAGTGTAAGCTCCATAATTAAACTGTCCACATTCAGTGCTCAGCTTGCCTCTCTATCCATTGGGGTCCTAATAATCTTCCATCCTTGACTCTACTCTTTCATTTCCAAAGCACATACACATGGTGGTCCAATGGGGGAGGGAAGAAAATATTAAATCTTTTATTTGCTTTTATTTTTAAATAACTAAACTTCACTAATCTTTAAAGACTTTTTCTTTTGAAATAATTTTCAAATAGTTGCAAAAATAGTATTGAGAGTTCCCCTATACCCTCCTCCCAGCTTTCTCTAGGGTTAATATCTTACAAAATCAAAACTAGGAAATTAAACACTGATGCAATGCTATGAACTAAACTATAGACCTTATTCCAAACTTAGCAGCTTGCCCATGAATGCCCTTTTTTTCTGGACCTGGATCCTCTCCAGGAACTCACATTGCATTTAGTTGTCCTGTATCCTCTAGTGTCTAACTCCAAACTGTGACAGTTCCTGTCTTTGTCTGTCATGACTTTGCCACATTTGAAAAGAACTGGTCAGTGCTTTTGTACAGTGTCCTTTGATTTGAGTCTTTCTGATATTTGCATGATTAAATTGAGGTATGTTTTTTTGAAAAGGAGACCACAGAAGCGATGCTGTGCCCCTTTCAATGCAGCATATCAGGGGGTACATGACATGGACATGCCTTTTCATTGGTGATGCTCATTTTGATCACTTGTTTAAGGTACTGCCTGTCAGGTTCCTTGTAAAGTTACTCTTTTCCCCTTTGTAATTAAAATATCTTGTGGGGAGATACTGTTGAAACTCTGCAAATATCTTGTTTCTCATCATACTTCTGCCCACCCATTTTTAGCCTCTGTTGATGATTTTTGCTTGCAATAATTATTACTGTGCCATTTGCCTAATAAGCTTAACTAAAATTTAATACATAAATTCTCTTTAGTGCTTTTACTTAGATGTCATGTTATATAGTCATATGCCAAATATATTTTTTTCCATTTTCTTTTTCTGTTTCTCTGCACATGTGTGCATATTTCCACCCATATATTAATATAATAATAGTTCAGGTATTTTATAAATACCTTTTTTTAAAAAAAAAGAAACACAAAAGGAATTTGGGGGGAAGCACATCAGTGACTTGCAGAATTGACAGGAGGCCATTTCCTCAGGCCACCGGGCTCCTGAGCGTGGAGTTTACATCCTGTTTCACGAGCAGCTTCCTGAGGCGTGTTGCTCAGTGGGCATATCAGCATGGTGTAGGCCAGCGTCTGGCAGCACCGGTTTCCACGCGTCTTGGGAAGCAGATTAGGGAAAGTGACGGATGCTGAAATCGGTTTTGACAGATCTCTTCTTTTCTTTCTAATTGAAAGCTGTTGTTGGAGGTGGTTCTTAGCGGTGCCTCTTGTGGGAATTGAGTTTCCATCCCCTTCTGAGCTCTTTTTGCTTCTTTTCCCACTGGCATCTATGGACTCTGGATACTAAGGGAGGAGAAGGACGGCAGTGCATAGGATGAGCAGTCCAGCAGTAGCTGTATTCTAACCTGGAAGAGGCAAGTCTCTCTTCCATAGGTAGGAATGGATTATCTGGCATTAACGTTCATTTATTAGTGTTAGGTCAGCAGTAAAAAGATGAAGAAAAATAAGATTAAAGAGTGAGGGCAGAACCTATTCCCTTTTTCACAGATGATGATTGTTTGCTTTCAGTGTGCCTTCCAGATGGGCAAAGGACACGAACAGAAAGTGTGGAGAAGTTGACTCCACATGGCAAATAGGGATTTTAAAAGTTCAGCTCATGAGCAATGAATGCAGTGCAAATTAAAGCAAGAATGAGATGCCATTTAATCTATTAAATTAGCAACTTTTTTTGCGGGGGGCATTTGTGTGTTTTTGAGTTGGCAGTGATAAGCTCAGTGCTGATGAGGCATAGGCGGCCTCATACACTGATGCTGGACATGCACACTGGTTCAAAATGTCTGGCAAGATGTTATCAAAAGCCTGAAAAGTATTCAAGCCCTTTGACTCAATAATGTCATTTCTAGGAATCCTTGCTTAGAAAATAATCCAAAAAAAAGAAAAAAAGAAAAAAACTGTATGACTCAGGTATTTATAACAAGGTTATTTTTTCATAAATACAGATTGGAAACAACGTAAATATCTAGCAGTAAGTTTATGAAACAGTCTAGCAATAGGCAAGTGGAATCTAAATATATTGAAATAACGTAGTGATTAAAAATGACGTTTACAAAGACTTTTATGATGTGGGGAAAGTTTATGATATATTGATAAGTGGAAGTTGTGTATTTAGTTTATTCTCCACTATTTTAAAAAGTGTAGGGAAAAAACTGGGAAAAAATATACCAAAATGTTAACGATGGTGTTTCTGGGTGTAGAATCTCCACCCACACCACCTTTTTTTAAGTTTGTGTGCATACTTAGCCTGTTTAATTCTGCTCTGTTCAGCATTTTTTCAAACAATATTGATTAAGTGTCAATTATATAACAGCACTGATTTATTATATCTCTGTTTGTCTTAGTGTTTTTGTTTTTGCATATTTGTCAATTGATTCCAATACTGAGAGTTACTTTCTCATGACTGCTCAGCAGAATGTGCTTCCACTGATGAGGACCAATGTGCCCTTGTTTTGGATGAAACTCTTTGAGTTTCTCTATCAGCTCAACTGGCAGCTGCTGTCCCTAGTGCCCACAAGAGGCCCAGATAGATGGCTCCACCTGCATGGGCCCCTTTAGGTGGCCTTGCTGGCAGGGGTCTGATTGCTGATGATACAACCACAATGTGGAACTTTAAGAGTTTCTAGTACTTACAGACCCTGCAGAGGTTGGGGGGTGGGGTACACAGCATGCCTGGCTCCCTCACGGAGGTTAGGGAGCCCAGGCAGAGAGAGAGAAGAGAATGTGGCAACTAACTCTACATATTGGGTAGTGGATGGAGTGTGGGTCACTTTAAGTTGGCAGGCCAATACCTTGATGGTCCATTATAAAGGAAACCACAGGAAAGTGGGGAGCCCAGTCTGCTAGGTGGGAAAGATGTCTCTACATCCTTATCTCTGGCTACTGGCTTGTGCCATTTGGGTGCGGTGCAGAACTGGAAACTATGTCAAAAGTGCCTGAGCCCTGCCTCTGGTATGAGAAAGTTAAACTTAGGTTTAAAATGGATACCAAGGTCTTAATAACATAAAATTATAAGCATTCACCACAGCACTCCTGTGCTTTCCACAGTATGAATGTGCTATCCATCTCTTTGACTTCTCCATCATTTTCCTCCTGCCATTATTTCATGGTCTCGTGAACAATGTGGACCCATGATATCAGGAAAGGGCCTGTAAGAAATGGTGCCAGAGGGCCTGTGAAAGCGCCAAGGAAATCCATAAACAATGGATGCGAAACTTACAGGGAAACGCTTTTAAGGAAGCGGTGAACGAAACAGCATCAAAATCAACAGGTGATAAGGGCATGGTGAGAGTCATTTGACATTGTGAGGGTACCATGAACATCACCACAGCTGGAAGGATTAACTGATAGTTGTGTAGAAAAGCGGGGAGTGGGTACGAGAAAATATGGTTGGAGAGATGACATGTCTTCAGGGGGACCTGGAATATACAGAGGAATGTTGCCATTATATTGATGCCCAACTTTATCTCCATAAATCCTAGGCTATAATGATCCAGTATAACTGGTTTAGTTAGCCCTTCTATTTCCAGGAATGCATTGTTCCAAATGTGGTAAGTAGATATATGTTTTGGTGTATATATGTATGTGTGTGTGTGTGTGTGTGTGTGTGTGTGTGTGTGTGTATACACACCCCAAATTTGCTAAAACTGGCTATGCAACATGACTTTTATATTTGTGGGGAGGGTACTTATTTTTAAAACAAGGGAAGGACAGAGGAAGGAAGAAAGGATGGAAGGAAACGAGGGCAAGAGACAAGGAGAGAGAGAGAGAGGGGGAGAGAATGACAGAGGGAAGGAGGGAGGGAGGGAAGGAAATGGACAAAGGGAAGAAACTGCTTTTCCAGTGAACTTTCTATGTCGCACACCCTGGATTCAGGTGGTTGTTTTGGACCTGCTAGACAAGTGTGGTTTTGAAACTGAGGGTTAGGTGAGTCCCTGACTTTTGCTGTCCTTGCAGATGTCACCTGGCTGGGACCCGGTAGTACAAAGGAGAATTCACTGTCACATGAAAAGAGCTTGTTCCTGTGAATGTTCATTGGGGCTGTGGGCCTTGCTCTAACCTTGGATGATCATCAACTACTTTGGCCTCAGTTTCATCATACCTAATGTTAGGGGTTTAGAAAATGATCTTTGGGGTTTCTCAACATCCAGTGATTTTGTGGCCCAATATGAGTTATCTAGAAATCTTCTGAACTTTCTGAGAGAAGGAGCCAAGCCTTATTCTGCTAGTATCTCTAGGGTTAGCATGTTTCTTCTGCTATAAGTTAGACTTCCATGAACTGCAGTTGGGTGTCTGAACAAGAAAAGTCACCTCATGAAGATCTTTCTGTAGATGGAGCAAGAGGTATTGATAGCTCCACAGATAGTTGGAGGTCAAAATAAAATCAGCTATCACATATTAAATGCCAAACCTTGTGACAGTTGATCCTCACCTCTCACCTGTGAGGTGGGTATGCCATTATGCTCATTTTCTAGAACTGTAGAGAGGCTAAGAGGTCATGGAAAGTTACATCACTGGTAAGTGTTAGAGCCAAGAGTAGAGCCCAGATCTAGCTGACTGTAATATCTGTGCACTTAATCACCATCCATGTTCTTTCTCTCTACTGTGTTTTACTACCAGAATCAATGAAACTCACCAAATACCCCAAGCCTTAGTTAACTCAAAACAGTGGTCACAAAATGGCAGCCACAGGCAACAGTATGCCCACAAATGTGTTTGTTTGGCCCATATAGGTTTTCTTAAAGAATGGAGTCAGTTGCTAATGTTTAAAAATGGGCAGTTTGGCATTGGGCCCACAGCACTGCAAGGCTGGTTGGAGCTCAGTAACTGTTGCTTCTTTCAGGTAGGGCATTTGCTGCGCAGCTTGCTGCCGGGACCCCTTCCGACCTGCCTCCCTTATTGACATTAGTTCTCAGGTGGAAAGAAAAATTCAACCTTTTGGATAATGCAGAAATGGGGCAGTCCATTCCTGAATGATTATAATGCAATCACAGCAACCATAGAATTGAAAGTTCTACAGATGTAAATACCTCCCTCCCCCGTTGCCCCTTTAAAAGCAACTGAATGTCATGTCTGAAAATAAAAATGTACAAAACATTATCAGGTACACACTGTACAAAGGGATTCTCATATGTACAAAAAGCTTTACCAGAATGTTCCCTAAAAGGATGAGCTCATTTAAATTATTATTCTTTGATAAAGACTTTGAATTGAGTGCAACCTCTTAGAAATGCCTCTGATACACAGAGTGTGGTCCTTTTATATTTAAATAGCTTCTACTGCTCAAGGCGCCACTGCTACTATGGCAATGTTGGGGGGTGAAGTGGTAGCAGTATATGTAGGTGCTAGAATTGCTTAATGTTTTCGGAGCCTGAGAAGCCTGAGTTCGAACTCCAGCTCTTACATGTACTAGCTGTGCATGTTTGTGGTACCTGCACACCCCTGGGCCTCAGTATTTTCCTGGGTTTTTTTTTTTTTGTAAAATAGAGTTGTTCGAGGATGAAAACATATGTGTGTATGTATATATATACATACACACATATATACATTAATAATTTATATGCTTGTATATGATTATATCACTTAAACATGGCACCTGGCACATCGAAATAATGCACCTGATTATATATATTATTGTTTTTCTCTTTATGGTATTTCCCAAGAGGCCCTTTTAAAAATTCCTCTCAATCCTGACCTGACCACATCCTAATATTTCTTGGAAAGCTTTATGACATCTGAGAGACCAGTGCCTGAAGGTAAGTGACCTTTTCTTTCTAGCGGAAGCAAGAGCAGGAGTAATTGCCTGTGTTTAGAAAGAAGGAATCACTCACGTGCAATTTCCTCATGATGGTGTTTAGAGACAGGGACAGTGACCTGGTGAAGTTGCTTGCTGGTAAAAGCCTGTGCAGAGCCTGGGGTAGCGCTGGACTCTGCTCAGCTTCTGGGCTCTGACTGCTCTGAGGGAGATCCCCCCTGACATGGACTTGCTTCCCTCCAAGTCATCAGCCCATCAACTCTCCGCACACCGCTTCTGTGCAGGAGATAGGTGCCAAGTGTAGTTACGTGGAAGAGGAAGGACAAACGGTGGGACCTCATTCTGTCCCTTCTCTTCTGCTTTTCACACCTTCCACTTTGCAGTCCTTAGAGTGTTCCCTGTCACTCTTCTCACTCTGTTCCTCAATGTGTGTTGCTCTGGGCTGCTGGAAGGCAAGGGGCACTCAGCAGGAGAAAGGAGCAGAACTCTCTTCATTCTCTTGTTGTCTCATGATAAGGCCCTGAGGACCCCGTTCCCTACTGCACTGTGGCAGACACTGCTTGTCTTCTTCTAATCTTCCTTCTCCCCTGACTTCCTTTATGCTGAACTTTAGGAGGACATAGGATAAAGACTGTATTTCCCAGCCTCCCTTGCAGCTAGGTAGGCTGTGTCCCTGGACGTGTGAAGCTATTGGCTCATGCACTCAGAAGGACAAACAAGCCCTCTCCTCCTCCTTTTCCTCCGTTCTCCCAGCAGCTGAAATGTGGCTATGAAGCTTAGGAGCCATCCTGGACTTGTGGATGAGGGTGGCACTAGACAGATGCTCGTGCAACAGGGAGGAAGGAAGCTGGGTCCCTGAAGCCATGCCATCTCCACATCAGCCCTGGTTGGCACGCACTGAGACTGGTACACAGAGAGAAATAAACTTTCTCTTCTTTAAGCTGCTGTGACTTTGGTGTATACAATGACTAATGATCTATAAACTTACACACACACACACACAGAAAAATTCAGTCCTTTGTTACCAAAGGTTTTATTTGGATCTATAACTCACGTGGCCAAAAGCTGCTGTTGATGCATCCTTGTAGCTTTTGGCTATGTGTGGCTTGATTCCTAAGGCACACATCCTAAGACAGCATTATGAGTTAGAGAAATCTGGATTTGAATTTTGGCTCTGTAACTTACTAGCTGTGTGACTTTGAGCAAATTAATTAATCTCTCTAAGCCTCAGTTTCCCCATCTATAAAACGGGATAATAGTGCCTAACTCATAGAATTGTGAGCATTTTTGTAAAGTACATAGCCAGTTGCCTAGCATAGGTGAATGCTCAATAAATGGGTAGATACATGTGTTTGATGGAGTTATCTTTATCCAAGAATACAGAGATGGTCTCTGCATGACTATATGAAATCATTGGGTGGCTATAGGGTTTTGGGTGTTGGTTGTATAATAACAACAACAAGTTTTCAGGCGTTCTTTGACTGTTGTGATAGACAGAGGCATGAACCACCCGGGCACAGGTCTGTGGACACTCCACAAGCATCTCTCTCTC
Organism: Daubentonia madagascariensis; assembly: GCA_023783475.1. NCBI lineage: Eukaryota > Metazoa > Chordata > Mammalia > Primates > Daubentoniidae > Daubentonia > Daubentonia madagascariensis. Next base: position 38,553,303 of record JAKFHU010001953.1, on the reverse strand, counting down.
TGCTCTTTCTCCTTCTTTTGTCCAACATTTGCTTCCTGCAGAGCTCCCCACACTGCCATTACATTAAATTATGAATTCCTTCATGTTCCTTTGGTCATGCTGAAGCCCTTTGTTGTGCTAAAAGTTAGGACAGTATGGTTTTAAAACAAAATAACCCCAAACATATTTGAGTTCTGTCTCATTGATTTTGTTTTGTAAAGTGATTTTCCAAGTCTTATTTGTTTGGCTCAGTTAAATATTTTTACTTCTAGGAAGGAGCCTATCTCTCTGGCATATTACTCAGTGTCTTGTAGGCATAGCTTAAGTAACCTTTGATATTTGACTTATTGAGATCATGGTCCCATTATTTTGGTCAACATGGTGGTAGTTACATGTACCTATTTTTAGATGACTTTCAGGTTAGTACATCTGTCTAGGGTTTGCAGGAAGCAGGAGAGTCTAGGGTTTGAATATAAATTCTGAAGTTAGACTATCTGAGGTCACATGTCAGCTCTATAGTTATTAGCTATGTGACTTAGCAAGTTTCTTGACTCTTTAAGCCTTAGTTTCTATATCTATAAAATAAAGAAAATAATTTATGCCTCAAGGGATTGTTATGAGGATAAAATATGTTATTGTTGTAGCCCCTTATTTCATAAATATATTCCCACCCCAGTTGTAACACAATGGTAAGTATTTGTAATCTCAACATATCTAAACAGAGAAAAGGTACAGTAAAAATACAGCATTATAATGTCATGGGACCACCATTGTACACACAGAGTGTCATTCACTAAAACATTGTTGTGCAGCACATGGCTGTAGTTGCAACAGAAACTGTAAGGCCCCCACAGCCTAAAATATTTTCTTCCTGGCCCTTTATGGGAAAAGTCTGCTGCTCCTGGTTCTTGGTAAAGTCAGGGTAGGGTTTGATTCAGGAACATGAGTCTGATCTTAGCTCTGCTATCAAACTTGCTTATTTCCTTAGCCAGGTTAGTTTTCTACTTGCTCTCAATTTCCTAATTTGTATACATTATAGCATTATTTTAAGGACCTGAAGAAACTATATGTATGACAGTGTACTGAAAAGAATATGAATTTGTGCTATGTTGCTAAATGGGGAAAACCTAGCCTATATAACAATAGGTGCCATTTGAAACCATTTTTTCGTTTTAACCATGTTTCTGGAAAAATTGCTAGAGATATATATATATAAACTAAAATCTTAAGAGAGGTGATTCTGGATGGTGGGATTATGGATGGTTTTTATGTTCTATAAATCTGTGCCTTTGTGGGTTTTGTTTGTTTGTTTGTTTGAGTTTCACGAATTGACATATACTTAGAGAAGTTATTTTAGAGTAATAAAAGAACAAGAACATAATATAAAGATACAGGGAGTAGAAATAACACAATTTAACAATGTCTTGGTCCTCTTGGGCCCTGGGTCTATGTTGTACTGAAAAGAAAGACAAGGTTCCATGCCAGAGAGTGTCTCATGTAAACACCATCCCATTGTTTTATGTGCCACCTGGAAACAGAAAGACATACTGTTCTTTCCATACTTTTTCAAAGTCTTGGCACCTGAGCCTGGCATCACCTGCATGCTTTGGAGATTGTGTTTATGATTTGTGACTTCCCTAGAACCCCACAGAACTCTCAGATACTGTAGGACCTCTGTGCTCAGCAGGAACAACAGACACACCAGTTCCAAATGGTAAAACTGTTCCTGGCCAGTTCTGCTTTTTAAGAGCATCTATCTAGGACTCATAGCCAGGGCTGCCAAGTCCCTACAACCTTTGGCTTTGAACATCAGATGTCCATCCATGGGGGTGTTGCATAGAGAGCTGAAAGCGGGGTGGTATGGGCTGGTCTAAGGGAGCAAACTTCCCTACTGGTGGCCATGCCCAGTCTTCCGGAGAAGGGGTTCTGGTTATGGGCACCACCTTGCTTAGTCCTGGACCTATCAGGCCCATGCAGGAAGGCTCCGCAGTCTGTCAGGAGCCACCTTTGTATGAGTGTGTTGTTTTGTAGTCTCCAAGATGAATGTGGCTTATACAATTCCTCCTTTGTTCTCCAGGGCCTGGGCAGACCAAATGCTCTCCAGAAGGCATCTCAGCAGGTGTCCTTGGATGTGTGCGCTGTATTTAGGCTTCCTTAAGCTATAGCACTTGGTGGACAGCCTTGATAGAAAATGCAACAGCCCAAAAAGAAAAAAAATTCAAGAGCAGTGAATGTTGTTCAACTCCATTAGAGGGAAACTGATTCACCATCATGCATCCTCAGCTCACACTGTGTTTTTGTTCCCAGGATAAAAGATAGACAGAAGAGGTATAACTCAGTGGTTAAACACTCAGATCAGAGTCAAGTGCACCTGTGTTCTAGTCCTGGTGCTGCCATAAACTGGCTAAGTACCCTTGGGCATGGCCTTTAGCCTCGGGAAGATTCGGTTCCTCACTGGTAAGAGGAAGATATAAAAAAGTACCTACTTCATGGCATTGGGACAATAAATGAGGCATTGTGAAGTGATACTTCGCACAGTGTGTGGCACACAGTAAGTGCTCAAGAGTTTATTGTTTATCTATTAAGATCCTTTGGCACATTTAGCCCTTAGAACAGTTGCAAAGGACCTGCTTGTATCTGTCATCCATCTGAACATTTTGTGCTAAGCTTAAGAAACTGTCATGCTCAAAGTTGAATTTGGGGATGACTTACATCTTTTTTATTTCTATTTACTAGTAAAATCTTCCTCAGATCCCCCAAGTTCCTGCCATTTCCATATTTCATCAAGAAAATAATAATAATAATCATACTAACAAGAGCAGCAAATACTTAAATACAACCAGGCATTGTACTAAGCATTTTACTCAATTTGATCTTCACACTAACTCTGTGAAGTTCAAACTTTTATTATCCCCATTTTGTAGATTAGGAAAATGAGATACAAAGAGTTTAGGTAACTTGCCCAAGGTTATGCAGCTAATAAGTGACGGAGTTGGGATTCAAACCCAGACCATCTGGTTCTGGACCCTTGGCTCTTTTTTTTTTTTTTATTTCAGAATATTATGGGGGTACAACACTTTGGCTGTATATATTGCCCATGCACTGCCCGTGTCAGTGCTACAATCGTGATCATCCCCCAAACTGTGCTCCCCGCATCCATTCAGTGAGAGTTTTTCCCATCCCTTCCACCCCCCTCCCGCCCGCCCGCCTCCTGATGAATATTATTGCCCTGTGTGATGTAAGTGTTGATCAGTTAGTACCAATTTGATGGTGAGTACCAGTGGTGCTTGTTTTTCCATTCCTGTGACACTTCGCTTCGAAGAATGGGTTCTAGCTCCAACCAGGATAATACCAGATGTGTTAATTCACTATTGTTCCTTATTGCTGAGTAATACTCCATGGTATACATATAGCACATTTTATTAATCCACTCGTGTATTGATGAGCACCTGGGTTGTTTCCACATCTTTGCAATTGTGAATTCTGCTGCTATAAACATTCGTGAGCAGATGTCTTTATTACAAAATGTCTTTTTTTCCTTTGGGTAAATACCCAGTAGTGGGATTGCTGGGTCTAATGGTAGTTCTACTTTTAATTCTTTGAGGTATCTCCATATTACTTTCCATAGAGGTTGTACTAATTTGCAGTCCCACCAGCAGTGTATGAGTGTTCCTATCTGTCCACATCCAGCCAACATTTGTTATTTGGGGATTTTTTGATATGAGCCAATCTCACTGGAGTTAAGTGATATCTCATTGTGGTTTTGATTTGCATTTCCCTGATGATTAGAGAAGTTGAGCAATTTTTTATATGTTTGCTGGCCATTTTTCTGTCTTCTTTGGAAAAGTTTCTGTTCATGTCCTTTGCCCATTTTTTAATAGGGTTGTTTGATTTTTTCTTGTTGATTTTCCTAAGTTCTGTATAGATTCTGGTTATCAGCCCTTTATCAGAGGTATAGCATGCAAATATTTTCTACCATTCCGTAGGTTGTCTGTTCACTCTAGTGATAGTTTCCTTGGCTGTGCAGAAGCCTTTTAATTTGATCAGGTCCCATGTATTTATTTTGGTTGCTGCTGTGATTGCTTTGGGGGTCTTCTTCATAAATTCTTTGCCTAGGCCAATGTCCATAAGAGTTTTTCCAACGTTTTCTTTGAGAATTCTTATGGTTTCATGTCTTAGGTTTAGATCTGTTATCCATTGTGAGTTGATTTTTGTGAGAGGTGAGAGGTGTGGGTCCAGTTTCAGTCTTCTACACATGGCCATCCAGTTTTACTAGCACCATTTGTTGAATAGGGAATCTTTTCCCCAGTGTACATTTTTTTGGAATTTATCAAAGATCAGGTGACTGTATGAGGTTGGTTTTATATTTGGGTTCTCAGTCCTGTTCCGTGGGTCTACATCTCTGTTCTTGTGCCAATACCATGCAGTTTTGGTTACTATAGCCTTGTAGTATAGTTTGAAGTCTGGTAGATAGATGCCTCCCAATTTGTTCTTTTTGCTTAAGATTGCTTTGGCTAGACGGGGTCTTCTCTGGTTCCACACGAAGCATAGAATATTTTCTCTAGATCAGTAAAAAAATGATGTTGGTATTTTGATAGGGACTGCATTGATTCTGTAAATCAATTTAGGTAGCAAAGCCATTTTTACTATGTTGACTCTGCCTGTCCAAGAGCATGGTAGGGCTTTCCATCTATTTACATCCTCTGCAATTTCTTTTCTCAGTGTTTTGTAATTCTCTCTGTATAGGTCTTTGACCTCCTTAGTTAGATATATTCCTAAATATTTAATTTTCTTTGGTGCTATTGTGAAAGGTATTGCATCTTTAATTTGTTTCTCAGCTTGATTGTTATTAGCATATATGAAGGCTATGGATTTGTGTGTATTAATTTTGTATCCTGAGACTTTGCTGAATTCATTTATCAATTCCAGTAATCTCTTGGTTGAATCTTTGGGGTTTTCTGTGTATAATATCATATCGTCTGCGAATAGTGAAAGTTTGACCTCTTCTGCCCCTATCTGGACGCCCCTGATTCCTCTGTCTTGTCTAATTGCTGTGGCCAGGACTTCCAGCATTATGTTGAAAAGAAGTGGAGATAGAGGGCACCCTTGTCTGGTGCCAGTTTTAAGGGGGAATACTTTCAATTTCTCCCCATTTGGTATGATATTGGCTGTGGGTTTATCATATATGGCTTTAACAGTTTTGAGGTATGAGCCATCTATGCCTATATTGTTAAGAGTTCTTATCATAAAAGGATGCTGGATTTTGTCAAAAGCTTTTTCTGCATCTATTGCAAGGATCATATAATCTTTGTTCTTGCTTTTATTTATATGGTGAATTACATTTATAGATTTGCGTATGTTGAACCATCCCTGCATCTCGGGAATGAAGCCCACCTGATCGTGATGAATTATTTTTTTATGTCCTTTTGGATTCGGTTTGCAAGGATACCAAAGCCAGGAGAGGACACAACAAAAAAAGAAAACTACAGACCAATATCCCTTATGAATATAGATGGACCCTCTTAACCGCCACGTGGAGAGTTTCCTAGGTAGCCGTCCTTTTGACATTCCCGCGGTTGAATCTAGCCTGCTCCTTTAAGAACTAGACAGTAGTCGTTGAGCCCGTTCAAAGCAAGCTTTCACTCTGGCCTTGGAAGGAAATGAATCATGCTTATTCTTTGAATGCTTACTTTAAAAAAAAAAATTCGCTAGATCTGTGAAATGCCAAGCAAAATGAATCAGATGTATCCTTTTGTAGGAAGGTACGCTCTCTCCAGGTAGCTCAAGATAAGAATTAAACGAGTTGTTAAATTAAGAAAAATAAATGTCTTTTTGTGCCTAAATCTTTGGGCTGCCGTTTCTCAATCTGTCAAGAATGAAGAGAATGGAGAATTTTCTAAGGCGGGGTTGTTTCTCAACTGAGGCACTTCTGATGTTTTTGGCTGGATAATTCTTTATTGTGGGGCCTTTCCTGTGCATTGTAGGATGTTTAGCAATGTTGCTGGCTTCTGACTCCTAGAAGCCACTAGCACCACTGCTCCGCTTCCTGGCATGATAACCAAAAGTATCTCCAGACGTTCCCAAATGGCCCCCTGGGTGCAAAACCACCCCTGGGTGAGAGCCTCCACGCTAAAGTCCCACTAGATCTGTCTTGGAATTTGGGTTTTCTCACTTCCACAGTAGGCCAGTGTGACTGTGGGCATCTTTTAAGCCCTCTGAGCTTTGGTTTCCTCATCTGTGTTCAGAAGGGCATGCTAATCCCTTCCTGTAGGATGACTGAGAAGATGAAATGAGGACACCTAATTAAATTATCATGTAGGGTGTATATAAATACATACATATATATATTTTACTGTTCATTTCCTTCCGGCTCCCAAATTCAACAATTTTAATTGTAATTATAGTTTTAGCTTCACTCCAGATGCTAACATATGTATGTGATAAATCGATTTATATTTCTATGGAAGACAACTCTTGGGGAATGAAATTGGGAGTAATTTTTCTCCTTTTTCTTTTTTTGCTGAGTTTATATATTCCTTTCTTTTTCCCCTAACGACTACATGAAAGTCTTTTATATTATTCAGCATGAAGGATTGCTTCAAAGAAGATCAAGACCAAGTCCTTTGAATATCCACTAGCAATTGAGGAGGAAATGAATTTAAATAACAGCCCCTGGGATTTAAGTTAGATGTAAGAAGGAACTTTCAGACAAAGCTATTAAGCGGCGAGAATTCATTGCCAGGGCAGGTGATAGAATCTTCTCTCTTGGAGACTGGTAAAGCCTAGAATGCTGTTGATCTGGAAGAGTCTGGAGTGAGACTTCTAAATTTGGGGAGCATTCTGAACCTTGCACCTTGACCCTTGAATAATCTGCGAGCTCCCCTGCTGGCCTGAGCTTCTAAGAAAGATTCTGGAACAGTTCGATGACTGTGTTTTGTTCTTCCTGAGTGGTTCTACCTCCTCCCTCTCCTCACCCCTCACCACATGCTAAAAGAAGAACTGGAGAAACAGTTGGCTGAATTTTAGCACCTAAGACCTTGACAAAGGCAAAAACAAAAACAAGAAATAATTATTCCTACTTTGTCAGCAAGTAAGTGTATTTTGAACATAACTTTTTATTATTGGAGACATGGCCAAGCAGAGTGCCAGGGCTCTTCAACAGCCAGAGTACACTTGAATTACTGCTTCCCTGAGTCACCTCGGCAGCTTCTTAAAAGGACAAATGCTTGAGCCCTAACTCTGGATTTCCAATTCAGTACTGCCTGTGTGTGTGTGCATACACACACGCGCGCGCACACACACACACACACACACACTATTCTAATCCCAGACCTGATACTTAAAAGTATGGACTTTGGCCAGGCATGGTGGCTCACACCTGTAAGCCCAACACTTTGGGAGGCTGAGGCGGGAGGATTGCTTGAGGCCAGGAGTTCCAGACCAGCCTGGGCAACATAGTGAGACCCTATCTCTAAAAAAAATGTTTACAAAAAATTTTTTAAAAATATTAGCTGGCGTGGTGGCGCATGCCTGTTGTCCCAGCTACTCGGAGGCTGAGGCAGGAGGATCACTTAAGCCCAGGAGTTGGAGGTTGCAGAGAGCAATGATGACACCACTGCACTCCAGCTTGGGCAACAGAGCAAGACCTTGTCTCACAAAAAAAAAAAAAAGGAAAGAAAGACAAGCATGGACCTTGGAGTGTTGTGATCTAGTGTGGTTCATCTCCGTGTCTCTCTGCATCTGTGCAGTGGTGGTGATAATAACAGCACTGACCACACTGAGCTGTTGAGATGATGCATAATTCAAACCCAGTTCTTGGCACAGACCCCAGCATGGATACAGCCCCAGTCTCCATTAGCCGATGTTGTTGCCACTGTGATTGTTGCCATCATCTTCACCTCTGTCCTAGAAACCTCAGACTGTTCTTGACTCCTTCTTTTGTCTATTTTCTAATTATCCAATCTATTTACCAAATCTGGATGCTTCCAGATCCTCTTCAGTTTATCTGTAACCTATCCCTGCCCTCCTTTTTCCTATTTTCACCCCTCTGGTTCCCACCACCAAATATCTTGCCTGGACAACAAAAAGCCTCTTCCCTTCCTGTCTGTTCTCCAAGCTACAGCCACAGTGATCTTTCAAATGTATGTTGAGTACCACTCCCTGGCTTAAAATTCTTTCTTGCATGTAGGATGAAACCAACTTCTTTCCATGGTTTACACAGCCCTGCCTGATCTCATCCAATAGGCATCACCTCCTGCCACTTTCTACCCTGCCTACTGTGTTTGAGCCACAGTGATCTCTGGTCACATTGGGCTGGGGTTTTTTTTTCTGCCTCAGGACCTTTGCACAGGATTCCTTCTGAAAATCCCCAATTCTTCATGTAGCCAACTCCTTCATACTTCTGATCTCAAACATTATCGCCTCTTTAGAGAGGCTTTACCTGAGCACACCCATTCAAAACCTGTATATAACTTCTTATCGGTACCTTATTCCTTCATAGCATGATGCACTATGCAATTATTTTATTGTGGATTTTCTTGTGTTTTGTCACACTCTATCACTATAATGTAAGAACCAAGAAGGAAGTGACTATCTCTGTTTTATTCACTAACTTGTCTGCAGCACCTAATTCAGTGCCTACCACATAGTTTATGCTCAGGAACTATTCATAGGGTGAGAGAATGAATGAATGACAAATGAATGGATGACTGAGTTTATTTTGTATTATCCACAGACATTTGTGGAATAGCTCCTGTAGACAGGACATAAGCTGGAAACCCAGAGAGAAGAAGGGACAGAGTGATGGTATTTAGGATGCATGCAAGTGTTTTAATTATCCCAGAGTACTTGGACTGATTTTACTTTTTGGACACAGTGAGTTGTGTAATTGTATAATTTTTCCTTTTCCACATTGGCTGCTGCAAGCTTAGAGCCAAATCTGTGGCCCATACATCTTCTTGGTATGCAATTTAGCCTCGTTCTTGGATCCATTTCATGTTCCCGTCCTCATTTTTCTTTTCCTTTTGTTCCTATTTTTAATTTATGCCATCTTGTATTTTATGTATCCTTATAAGCGGCCTTAAATTCTCTCTGAAAGAAGACAAAGTATCAATCAATCAATATATGAAAAAATGTGCACAGAAGAGCTTTATGAGAGGTATAAATAAAGTGCTTCTTGCATTAAAGAGGTAGGTATTTCCCATGGCTTCTGTAACTGCAGGGAGTAGGAGGAGAGGTGAGAACCTTCTCCAGGGGAGACCCAAACACTTAGTAGGGACAGGAAATATGAATTCACTTGAGAATTTAATTCCGGCAACTGGTAATTTTGCCTGTTTTGACTGCATACTGGAGCTCCAGATTTCATGCTGTTTTTTCCCATTATCTTTCTTCTCTAGCTCTAGAGATACCATATAATTTTCAAAATAATCAGGAGTCACCCACCCTATGCTTTCTGAAAGGCTCATGCAAGCTTTCCCGTAACTCTGCATCTTACCGAATTCTCAGCTGACCAAGGCTGTGCTCTGGGTGTGCCGGCGTTTGCTGCTTCTCCACTTCTGTCTGTTGTTGCGTTTGTTTATGGGGCATTCTGATTCGGAACTGGACAGTGCGGGGAATCCGAAAGGGTTTTCTGGCTTCGGAGGGCTTTGTACATAAAATGCCCACCTTTTTCATGGCTCTAAGTACTCCATGTGCCTCAGACTCCCAGACTTGTGTGTCCCTGAACTCAGACTTGCATAGTCAGTGGCTGTCTTGATGTCCCCTCTTAGGTGGCGAACAGATATCTCAAGCTTCACATGTCCAAAATGGGATCCTGGTCTTCTCCCCAAATCCTATTCCAACTATAGCAATTGATGACAATTTCATCATCCCATTTTTCTCAGGCCCAAACCTTTGAGATCATCTTTGACTCTTCTCTTGCTCTTACACCTCACACTTAGTCCACCAGGATGTGCTGCTGGCTCTACCTCCAAATATATGTGCACTCTGAGCATTTCCCACCACTTCCACTGCCACCACCCCGATTCCAGTCACTACCATCTCTTGTCTGGATTCCAGCAACAGCAGCCCTTCTATCCCAGCTCCAGAGGGCTCCCTGGACACATGTCGGCTCTCTGATCAAAACCCTCCAGTGGCTCCGCCATCTCCCTCAGTTACCACATGATCAACAGCCCCTCTCCCACCCCTAGTTCTCACCTCTCACCTGTGGTTACTCTCTCAGGCTCACCTTGCTCCAGCCACACTGGGCTGCTTGTAGTTCCTTGAGCATGCTAATTTTGCCCCTGCCTCAGGACCTTTGCACGAGCTGTTCCTTTTGCCTGAAATACCTTCACTTCCTTCAAGTCTTCCCTTGGTCTTCCTTGACAATCTATGTAAATAAAATTTCAACATTCCCTCCCTAGTACTCTCAATTCCCCTATGTACTGTTTTTCTTTTTTGGAAAGCACTTACCACCTTCTAGCACACTATATAATGTACTTATTTAGACTATTTTTTGTTTGTCTATCCCTGCTAAATGTAGCCCCTCCCTCCTACGCTAAATGTAAGGCCAGGAATCTTTGTTTTATTCACCGATGTATCCCAAGGGACTAGAACAGTGCCTGGCACTTGGTGGGCTGTCAGTAATCTTTGTTGAATTAATACGTGAAGCATCATGTCTTCTCAAGTGAGGGTGATTTTAATCCTTCAGTGTCATTTAACCTGATGCGCTGTCCTGCTTTGCAAAACACTCTGTAAAGTCTTAATTACATTGATAAGGCTGGGGCAGATTCCTCCAAAGTAAACTGTTTGTGACTTAAAAGCACCTTCCATGTGAACCTTGCATGATTTTTTAGTAACCTCTCTTCCTGAGCCTCTTGGATCCATCTGGAAACCATTCCAACAAATATCCATCCTATATAATAGATCACTATTTTCCTTTTTAATATGACTCTGGCTCCCCAGAGCCCACCGTCAGCGTCGAGATGGATTTCTTATCTCTGTTGCTTCGTTAAGAGTGCACATATTTGGTTGCCAGTGCTATGGTCCTCCACAGTGCAGTTTGTTGCAACAAAAGAAAGTGTTTGCCAAATGATTTGTCAGCATATGTTATAAAGCCACACAGGCACTCTTTATGTAACTGGAAAATACTGATCCCAATTAGTGACAGACCAAGAAGGAAAGACTGTGTTGCTTTAATCAAAGGAACTTAAAGGGTTGACATAAAGGGGTAGGAGTGGGGTGGGGAGAAAGGGGAAAAGAGAGGCAGAGAATAGAAAAGGAGCAGATTGTGGGTGATGGAATAAAATTCTGGACCCAAGGAAACAGGGATGCAGCATGGTAGGTGCCAGCTATCTATCTTCTTGACTCCCAGCATTTTTCAAGGTAATAACCTTTCCGGGCCAACTGGTCTTATGCATCAGCTGTTTGCAGGAGAAACATTCATGGGCTTTCTGAAATGACAGTGACTGGAGCTGGCCTCCCCAGGAACAGGAGTCCTGCCTTTTTGCCATGCTGAGCCCCCAGCTGGGTTGGTGAGCTGCGATGCGTGCACGTTCAGGGAGGAGGCCCTAACTCCTGAGGTTGGCAGCCATTTGTGAACTCAGCAGCTTGTGATCCTGGCTGCCTCTGGAAGTGACTCACCTACACGTCGGGAGAGCACGTTAGGCGAGCCTTGGCCTCTTCTCTGAGAATAAATATTTGACCTCTTGATGTTCTCCAGGCATCTTCCTAATTAGGAAACTCAGACAGATCTCTAAGAATGAAACCAAACATGGCTTCCCAGTGCGGGGCAGACCTCCTTTCCCTTGTGTTAAATACTTAAGCCTACAGTGCAGGAGGTGGTTGGGGTCTCCGGGACATCTCTCAAACTCATCTCAAGTGAAAAAAAAAAGTAATAGTGGCATTTTGGTTTGTTGCCATTAGGAAAAGAGAACTTTGCTTATCAAAGCCAAATATTTATCTAGTAAAAGGCTTCCTTTGTCAAGCATTCTTTGGGCAGTGTCAGCAAGTAGATGTAAACGCTCACGGGACAGACAAATATATCTTTTCAGGAGCTGAGGTAGCTGAGAATCTTAATTAAAATTGTCCCATGAAGGATGCATTGTTCTGACACTCTGCATGCCCAGGGGGTGCATGGAAATAGCCCCTTGTTCTCACTGAAGCTCCTGATATATTTTTAAGTTGAGTGAACTCAAGAATTTACAATTGTTAGATCATGGCAGGGTTTTAAAACTTTATGATGTAGCCGGGAGGATATCTGTGTGAGGAACTCAGATGTCTGATTCACAGACTAAACGGGACACCAAATGTGCTCATCCTGCTGTGTGTGGTTTTGGGTTCAGACTCCTTTCCTCCCCAGTTACTGATCTTTAGCTGGATAAAAACCAGCCTTTCCCCCACTCTCTCTGTCATGTCAACAGGAAGATATGTTATATTAAGAAGAGATTCCTTGGGAAATGAAGAAAGAGAATTTGGAGTTGGGCTGAAAAATTGCAAATGGTTTTTGAATCAAGTGGTTTTGTCTTTCTGTCTGGTTGGCAAGGTGACTTCACCCACACCCCACTCACACACTTGTCTAAGAGTAAGTCCAAGCTTAGGGTACGGAAGGCAGTCTGTGGCAACACGTTTAGTAGAAAAGCTACCGTGAACATTAAACATGTTTAATTATCTGCCCAGATGTGTATCCTGTGAGTTGGATAGTGCAGTTCTAGCAGAGGAGGGAGGAGAGACGGGCTCTTCTCCATGGTTAATAATGTCATATCTATCTTTGGGTAGCATCTGATTACAGCCATGTCTATTATTTAAAAGATTCTTTAAAAAAACATGACCACAGGGGAAAATGGAGTGGCTGATCTCTTCCTGCCATCTGCAGATTATGTTTTAATCATGTCGCATGGAAAGATGTGGTGTTTTTCTGATGAAATTTGCCAAAACCAATAAGGCAATTTTCTAACCTATGGCAACCCCACTTAAGTAATTTATGCAATTACTTAGGACAACCCAGGCCTGCTCTGGGTTTTTAGATCATGTTATTCTTTTTCTTTATTCCCTTCAAGACCTACTGGGGATGAACCAATACCACCAGGTTAATCACTTCCATTTGAATCCTGTAAATATATGTGCAGCTGCATTTTCCAGAGATAAAAAAAGTACTATTTAGATAGTTAGGCTTATTTATATAGAAGGGGGTTTTAATGACAACAGCTTAGGGAACATGATGCTCTAAGAGTCTGGGGACCAGAACTGGATGAGAAGTAAGCAAGACCTCCTTGGAGTTCCACGGTCCCAGCAATCCAGAATGCTTAGCTATGAAATTGCTCAGTCTACACTGAGGGGACTTGCAGGGCAGAAGCCATTCTTACCTGTCCGACTGTACTTTATGGAAGGCTGGGGTCCTACACCTTTCCTGTATTGGTGTTGACTCACTGTGGCATGCCAAAAATCTAAAGCAAGGGTCAGCAAACTACAGCCCTTGGGCCAAATCCAACCCACTGCCTGTTTTTGTAAATAAAGTTTTATTGGAACACAGCCCTGTGATTTGTTTAGTTATCGTCTGTGGCAGCTTTTGTGTTACAGTGGCAGGGCTAAGTAATTGTGACAGAGACCATATGATCTGCAAAGCTGAAAATATTTTCTGTTTGGTCCTTTACGAAAGAGTTTGCTAACCCTGCATCTAAAGCAGCAGTCACCAACCTTTTTGGCAGCAGGGACCAGTTTCATGGAAGACAATTTTTCCACGGATGAGGGAGGGGGGTATTGTGCTGTCAAACCTCTCTGCTAATGATCATCTGTATTTGCAGCTGCTCCCCAGCACTAGCATCACCACCTCTGCTCCACCTCAGATCATCGGGCATTAGATTCTTACAAGGAGTGCACAACCTAGATCCCTCGCATGCGCAGTTTACAGTAGGGTTCGTGCTCCTATGAGAATCTAATGCTACCGCTGGTCTGACAGGAGGCAGAGCTTATGCAGTGATGTGAGCAAGGGGGAATGGCTGTAAATACAGATGAAGTTTCTCTTGCTCTCCCACTGCTCACCTCCTGCTGTGCAGCCTGGTTCCTAACAGGCCATGGACTGGTACTGGTCTGTGGCCAGGGTGTTGAGGACCTCAGATCTAGAGGATAGATTTTGAACTTAGAGGCCACAATTTTCCAAGGGCATCCATTGATGGCCTTCAGTGGAATCCCCTGAAGGTACATGCAGAATATTTAGTGTGCATGCCCACATAGGATTTTCTGTGAAGAAGAGTGCATGGATTATAATAGTTTTTCTAAGGTGTCTGTGATCCTCAGATGAAGATCCTTCCCTTGAAAGGATATGCAAATTTTACCCTAGTTTACACTCTTGACTTCTGCTTCCCCTTGTCTTCTTTTTTTATCCTAAACTCTTAGGATCCTGCTCAGTAATTGGTCTGAAAAATAAATTATATCTGAAGTATTATATCTGAAGTCTAACAGGAAAATGTTTTGTTCCATGAGGATAGTTTTATTTCAACTAGGGCCTTCCATGCCAGAACCTAAAGTCGTATGCCATGGGGGCCACATGGGAACCTGGGCCGAGGGTGGTGTGGGAGACAGGGTTGTGTGGCCAGGAAGCGTTAGCTGGAGGCAGGTGAAACTTTTTGGTCCTGCTCAAAGAGACAATAAGGGTGGTTATCTTTCTGGCCAAATAAGGCCATGAAACCATAACAGTAGCTTCTCTTGAACAATGTATAAGGCAGTATGCTAAGCATGTTATATAAAATATCTGACTTTTTGCTCAGCATCGCAGTGAATGGACGTCTGTGATGTTGGAACCGTGGCCAGCACAAAGTTCACACAATGTGATTGTGAGCGGGCACCCTTATCATCCTAAGCTTCAACATCCCCATTTATCATTTGAGGAAACTGAGGCTCAGACTTGTTCAGGATTTCCCAGCTCCTAAGTCACAAAGGAGGAAATAGAAGTTGGGTCTTTCAGTTTCAGAGGAAATACATGCCAAGTCTGTTCACTTCCAAAGTTTTTGCTTTTTTAAAAATCCCCATTCTTCTAATCAATTCCATGTACCCCAAGATGTGGGTCCTCTTTCCAAAGGCACCCAGAAAGGATCCTGTGAAGTTGGTGTTAAGAAACATGTCTTTCCCGTGTTTTCACCTCATCTCACTTCTTTGAAAACCTTACCTTTAGTATCTTGGTTCCAGAGCAGTGGTTCTCAAGCCTGGCTGTTCATCTGTGCCATGCAGGACACTTAAAACAATGCAGGTTCCCAGTTACCATGCCAGGACAGACTGCCTCAAAACCTCTGGGGGTGGGCCCTGGAAATCTGTATATTTTATAAACCTCTGTGAGTAGTTGTGTTCTGGCCAGCCAAGCACTGTTCCGTCAACTGCTGCTGGGACACCCCTATTCTAGATGCCACCCAAGCTCTGGCCATCAAAAGCCTTCAGGGTGAGGGTGGGGGTGGGGGTGTGTAACTGCTGCTGAGAGCTGACTGCTTGAACCAAGGTGACTCACCCCCCTTTTGGAAACAGGCAAGATGTTCCCTCTTGCAGTTGGGTCCTCCTGTCCAAACAGAGCCAGCAGTCTGTGGGTGGTCCCAGGCATGCAGGAGGGCTCCCTTCTGGCAGGGCCAAGAGAGAACAGGCTGAGATGCAGTTGGTTCTTAGGAAGGGAATAGAGAAGGGTGGGGGTGGTTGGCCCAGAAACAGCAGGATTAGGAAGTCATTCGGAACTCTAACTGCAATTGGAGGAGGAAGAATATTCCTTTTTCTCCCCCGTAGGCCTCATTTTAAGGTCTTTACTACATCTTCATTTAATTCATAAGAGCCATGGAAGTTTAGAGCTGTACTGAAAAAAAGAAAAGAAAAGCACATTATGACAAATTATGGCCCTGCAGTTTAAATCCATGTAGGTCTAAATTACATACCCACTGAAAGTATGAGAGGGGAAGGCTACGGGGTTGCAAATGGCTACAGAACACAGCAGGCAAGCTCGCCAGATTCTTCAGGAGAAATCTGCACCCCTCAAAACAATTAGAGCAAGGTGCTGTATGTGCGTGTGTTTGTGTGTGTACATATTTGCTAGTCTGCACCGGTCTTTTGCGGGCGTCGGAGCAATTAACCTTGTTTTTCCTTTTAACTAGACGTTTGGAAAGAACTTGCAGCATTTAAAGTTTGGAAAGTACGCAGGGAAGAGACGTATTTATGTTAAAGTCGATATTTGAGAATCTTCTTTCCTCCAAAGCAACATGAGTAACTACCAGTGGGAATTGAGTACTTTGAGTCATGCATGTAGATTTCTGTCTGGCTTTTCCTGGTGAGTTGATGTCCTTGGAATCTCAGGGGTATATGGAAACGTCATTTCTAGCATTTTGCTAAAGTGCTCTTCTCCTGGGTTAACTCATGCAGGGGGGAATGTCAAAATTGAAAGGTAAATTGCCCATAATATCTTCGCTAATTAAATTATTGATTAGACAAGTGAGCCCCCTTCACGGTGTAAATTCTCTAAATTCTTTGCTGTTGAAACCCATCCGGATAGAAAGTTTGGATTGGGATGCAGTATCATGTTCTGTTGGTATATGGATTTAAGAGGGGATGGCAGATGGAGTCAGCCTAATTAAAATGAAAATCTAATTAGTTGAGGAGAAAGAGAAATTCAGTGTCGCACTTGCACCACATTAACAAATCACTCCTCCCCGAACCACCTTCCCTTAGCTGCATTATTCTTATGTGGAGACCAAGTCACAGACTCAATGCCCTGACTAGCTTTTCTGCCCTCTTAGAGAGGGGCCCGAACTAGAAGCTTGGCTCTTCCATAGAGAGTACTGAAAACTGCCCAGGAGGACCGGCTTATGAATTGGTGGCTGTGTTAATTATAACGTAGGCCCTGGAGGGACCTCACTGCCTGGCTGCTCATCATCGTGTTTATTATTTCTCAAGAATAAAAATATTTCTCTTTTGAACAGCAGGCAGGTACAGAAAGTGGGACTGGGCCAGGCTTAAGGAGAGGGGCAGAGCTCCAGTCTCTGATCTGAACCGTCAGAACTGTCTTGAGGGTGGATAAATCACGGGAGCGGTCCCAGGCCCCCAGTTTTTTCCAACAGTTTTATTGAGATATAATTCACATACCATGCAATTCACCCGTATAAAGTATACAATTCAGTTTGTTTTTTTGTGTATTCACAGAGTTGTTCAACTCTCACCACTAATTCCAAAACATTTTTATCATCTGAAGGAAAAAAAACCCTGTGCCCATTTGCGTTCACCCCCCACTTTCCCTCCACCCCTCCCTCCCCCCTCCCTAGGCAATCCCTAGTCTACTTTTTGTCTCTGTGGATTTGCCTATTCTGGATATTTTGTATAAATGGAATCATACAATATATGGACTTTTGTGACTGGCTTCTTTCATTTAGCATAGTTTCCAAGGCTCATCCATGTTGGGGCATGTATCAGTACTTCATCCCTTTTTATTCATTGCTGAATAATCTTCCATTGTATGGTTATACCACGTTTTGTTTGAATGTTGGTGGTCATTTGGGTTGTTTCTACTTTTAAGCTATCATGAATAGTGCTGCTATAAACATTCGTGTATAGGTTTTTGTGTGGACATATGTTTTCTTTTCTCTTGGATATATACTTAGGAGTAGAATTGCTGGGTCATATAGTAACTCCGTTTATGATATTTTGAGAAATTGTCACAATTCCAGAGTGGATGTACCATTTTACATTCCCACCTGCAATGTATGAGTGTTACCATTTCTCCACATATTCACCAATACTTGTTATTTTCTACCTTTGATTGTAACCATCCTAGCGTGTGTGAAGTAGTATCTCATTGTGGTTTTGATTTGCATTTCCCTGATGGCTAATGATGTTGAACATCTTTTCATGTGCTTATTGGCTATTGTATATTTTCTTCTTCAGGGAAATATCTATTCAGATTCTTTCTCCATTTTTGATTGAGTTATTTATCTTTTTTATTGTTGAGTTTTAAAGGTTCTTTGTATATTCTAGATACAAATTCCATATCAGATATATGCTTTGCATATGTGGATTGTCTTTTCACTCTCTTGATGGTATCCTTTGAAACACGGAAGTTTTTAATTATTATGAAGTCTAAGTTATCTATATTTTTCTTTTGTCCTTGTGATTTGGGGTCATACCTAAGGAACTGTTGCCTATCCCAGGGTTACAAAGATTGACACCTTTCCTTTCTTCTAGGAATTTGATAGTTCTAGCTCTTACATTATATCTGTAATTCATTTTGAGTCAGTTTTTGTGTATAGTGTGAGAAAGGGGTTCAACTTCTTTATTTTGCATGTGGATATCCAGTTGTCCCAAAACCATTTGTTGAAAAGACTATCATTTCCCCCATTGAATTGTCTTGGCATCTTTTTCAAAAATTAGTCGACAACAAATACGTGGGTTTATTTCTGGGCCCTCAATTCTATTCCATTGATCTATAATATATGTTTATCCTTATGTCACTACCACACTGTCTGGATTATTGTAGTTTTGTAGTAATTTTTGAAATAGAAAAATGCATGTCCTTCAGTTTCACTGTTCTATTTCAAGATTGTTTTGGCTACTCTGGGTCCCTTAAATTTCCATATAAATTATGTCAATTTCTGCAAAAAAGTCAGTTGGTATCTTGACCTATGCCCCAAATTTGAGTTGGTCTAAATTTCATGGCTGCAGACAGTAACTCAGCTAGATGGTCCAAAGAGAGCCTGAGGAAAGTAAGAGATGCAAGATAAGCAGCACACACGTGTGTGCGCACACACACACACATACACCTCTGAGGCTCTTGCATACAGGCAAGTCCAAATTTTCATCTATCTCCACTGTCACCTAGGTCCTGTACAACCCTGCTACTGGACGTAGTGTGTTGGGAGTAGTATCATTATTCCCATTTTACAGATCATGTGGGTCTTAAGTGAGATGATTTGAGTGGTTTATCACATTGGCTGGCACAGAGTGAGTACTTGATAAATGTTTGCTGTTCCTGCTGTTATTGTTTTCATGAGTGATATCAGTTACCTAGAAAAGCAGCAAATCCTTATACAAAATATGGGCTTCAGTCCTTGGTTATATGACATGGGAAATCTCTGTCTCTCTGCATCACCCTTGAGTTTCTTCTTAGGCCCAGACATTGAGAAACCTAGAGTAGCACTTCTCAAATTTTAGCATGTAAGAATCACTTGAGGGTCTCATTAAAATGCAGATTCTGATTCCATAGGTCTGGAGTGAGGCCTGAGATCCTGTATTTCTAACAAGCTCTTGGGTGACACTGTTCTGAGGACCACCCACACAGGAGTAGTGATCCTGGGGGCACGCCCACGTAAGAGGTGTTCAAGGTGGCCTCTGACACTTGGGAGCAGGCTGGAGGCTAGGAGGAAAGGCTTGCATCACGTGGAAGATGAGAAAGTGACACCATGAGACTTGGATTGTCAAGTTCCTTGTGACTGACTTCATTTTCCTTTTGCCATCCTGCATTCTTTGATAAGCATTGCCTGAGTCAGAGGTCTCCAAACGCCTTTAATTGTACCCTTTCTCAGTTCAAAATGTTTGAACATAGACTACCAATCCATGTATATTTACTTGTCAATAAATTATATGCATATACTCCTATTATTTACTAAAACAAGCAGTACTTGCTTTGCACGGCTGTGCGGGACCATAAAAATAACCATGCAAGCCAAAACTTGGCAAAAATATCTTAATAGGCAGTGGGAAAAATTACAATTGTATTGTGACCTTTAAAAATTTTTTTCCAAACATTAGAAACTCTCTTAACTGTTGGTTATACATGCATAGGGAAATAAGAAAAATAGTAAAAACTAGTATTTATTTAGTATACTGCAATTTAAAATTAGAGACACTAAAAATTAAATTAAAAATTAAAATGTTTTATTTCCTTGTAAAAAAACTTGTCAAGAGGAGTTTGAATAGTGCCTGTCTTCCTCTTCTCATTATGTATCTATGACACAGAGCAAGCATGTTTTCTATAACTTGGCAAATTGTCATATTCCTTTCTAAGTTGAGATTAGTTTCTAACATTTTAGACTTTTTAGTTTCAGTATCATGAAATATCTCTGAGAGTTCCTTTAATGTGGGTTTTTTTTGTCAGTGTCACTCCCTCTGGGACACCTTCATCCTTTTTGTCACAATCAGTTTCCTGTTTATGTCGGTAAGTTCGCCTTCATTACATTCCTCTGGCTGCATATCCTGATTTCCTTGACTCTGCTGTCAGCTGCTTCTTCTACAATTCCATTTATGTTCTATTTGTATTTCACTCCCAGCATGATCACTTTTTGTTTTTTGCCTGCACTTTCAGTTTTGGTGGCCAGTTCATTTGTTTTTACAAAATGTCATGTAGGTGTATCTGGGAGGCAAGGAGGCAATACAACTACACGCTTTGCTGTCTGAGAGCGAGCTGAATAACAGGTGTGCTGACCCATCACTGACAGACTTTGAAAGAAATGATGTTATTGGCCACTGATCGTGATGTACTTTTGTTATTTACATAGCAATTTGTGGACTGAAACAGTGAAGTTTACACTTTATGTAAATTACTCCCAGTTAATGTACCGTGGAAACTGAAATTTGAATCATAATGGAGGACTGGTCTTATTAACTAAACTGGGGTAACTGAAATTTGTACATACAGGAACTGTGTACAGTGAGGACTGTCTCTATTCCAAAGCATGACATATATTAAGCCAAAGTTCATAGTTAATAATAGTATGTAAAATCTGTAATTTAAGAGCCATCTTGATAACTTTGATTTTTTTTTACCAAATTATGGTTATTACTTCTTGTTATTGTTTTTACTTTATAATGTGGCATTCAGAGGGCCCATATGAGGAGTAAGAGATGCATAAACTCAACCATTTTCTCATTTTCTTGTGCTCGTATTATTACAATTATACCCTCTGTGTAGATTTTTTTGTAGCAGTCTGTTTAGGTTATTTGTAAAAAGTAGTTCTAGTGATACCAGATACCTAGAAATGTGTAAATCCACTTACCTGGCAAACTCAATAATATGTCACAGTTCACTAAAATCTAACCCTTTATGTCCTCACTGTCACCTGTCCCATATTGTGGCATGCCACACGACCATCTGACAGCAAAATCAAGTGAGGACCCCAGTGTCAAGCCAAATATTACATATCTGTAAATTTTAATCCCTTAAATTTTAGGTAAAAATTAATTTAAAGATAATCTCTAATGTTGTCACTTAATCCACTCTGGAAAGCACTAGCCTAAACATTCTGGGTATACTTGAATTGTACTGCAGCTAATGGAAGGGTCCTTTTTTAGAAGGCGGGAAGGGGTCTGTGCCTCCCTAACACTGGCATGGTGATTGGCACTTGAAGGTCCTTGAAGGCAGTGTTCACAATTCTTCTTGCGTAATACATTCACCTGGGGAACTTTTAAAAGGTACTGATACTGGAGGTTCCACCCACCGCTGGATGTGGGGCCCAAGAATATATATGCATGTTTTAAAGCCCACAGTTGTTTCTAATGCACATATAGAGTTGGGAACTACAGCCTCATGGGGAGAAGGTAATCTCTAGCAAGGTCTTCTCTCTACTGCCAGTCTTGAGTTTTGTATAGGTATTGAGGCATCCCCCTCTGACAAGCAGCCTTTGTACTACCTAGTCATTTCTGGTAGCTCTGCCCTCCCAGGGTGGCTCTGATTGCAGTAGAGCCCTGCAAATGCTAGAACTGGCCTAGACCTCCTTACAATGTTTAGCCCTAGCTTTTCATCTGAAGTTTGTTCTACAGTCAAAGATCAAAGCACAGGGCAATCCCAGTGGATAATATTAATAGCTGGAACAGGGACCATACACTAAAAGATAGTGTTGCCTATCAAGAAGTTCTAAGACAAAATGAAGCACAGTGAACCCCTTCCAAAATGGGTCCAGGGATACCCAAGAAAAACAGAGCTGTTTTCCATACACATAAATTTGAAGAGTTTGGTGGAATTATCTAGGGCCTCACAACAAATATGCCACAGAGCTAGGTTCTTGGTTCCCAATTCCCTGCCTGTTCTCCTGGACCTGTTTGTTGCAGAATAACCCACCTGCATCTGAATAACCAGGGAGTTTATTAAGACTTAGATTCCTGGGCTGTTCCCTGAGCAAATTGAATCACAATGGGGTGGTAGGAAGGCTGCAAATCCCTTTAAAACAAGCTTCCGAGGTAGATGCTCATTAAGGCAAGCTAAAGTGGGAGAGTCATGGTTCTGACTTAGCTGCCGCTATGCAATAATTTTCCACTCCTGCACACTCCGCCCCAATCAGGTTCTAGAGTTTGGAGAATAAATAGGAAGAGTCTCTAATGTTCTTATAGGATTGAGACTTGTGTTTTGAATACTTGTCCAAAACAATTATTGTGTCTCTTTGGTAAGAGGAATACTTTTGTAAGAAATAGTTATAGAAAGGACTGAGTTTTTCACAATATATACAAGAAAGTTGAGAAGTTACTGAAACTGTAATGGGCACTTAGATCCACAGCCATGACCGTCAACCAACCAAACTTTGCAGGTCTTAGAGGGAAATGGAGAAGCTTTGGAATTGGGCAGATTCAGGGCCTTATCTTGCCTCTGCTGTTTATTGGTTGTGCAAGATTGGACAAGTTATTTAATCTGAGTCTTGGTTTCCTCATCCAAAAATGGGGCTCGTTATATCTACCTTAAAAAACTATTGTGACAATTAGGTTAGAACATAAATACAAGTAAGAACTATTGTGAAGATTAGGTTAGAAAATAAATGCAAAGATCTCAATAAAAGGGATGATATTTCTATTCTAGAGCTGAAATACTGTTTTTCTATATCTTGGGCAATCTGATCATATTTTAAATGTATTGGCTGAGTTGACTGAAGAAAACCTTAGGTGAACTCTTTTGTAAAGGGACAAAGATTTTTATAAACCCTCAACAAAACTACTCTGTGTTTGACATTATTATGTGGTAATCGTGGTAAGATGTACAAAGAAACATAAGATGACTTCTTTTTACACAAGTCACTCACAAGTCCAGCTGGGGAGAAGACAGTGACAATAACATCCTCGCTTTGGTTTGGTTTTCACTTTCCATTTCCAGTGTGGTATGACCTTATATCCTCCTGGCTGCCTGAGGAGGGTAGACAAGGCAGCTACAATTCCCATCATGATCTCTGTTCCACAGGTAAGGAAATTGGAACTCCGAGGGTTTCTATCTTGACCGTTGCAACTACTCCTCAAACCCTGAATTCTTCCCATGCTGCCTTTTTCTCCCCGTGAAACAATCAGGGAACACAAAGCCATGTTGCTAATGGCCAGGTGTGCATCTTGGATTTTTGATGGATTGCTTCTCTTACACCCAGTACCTTTGCAGGCTTTGTTTCCAGGGGCAAGGTTTGACCTGTGCTGATTTCTGCAATGGACCATAATGTAGTAGAGGGCTCTTGGAAGTTACTTATTGGCATTCTCTTTGTGAACTCTGCCTCGGCGTTTTCATTCCATTGCATGTCAAGTTTGTAAAAGCACATACCACTGGCTACAGCTCATCTCCTTAGTGCTGACTTGAAAATAATTAAAGCACATGTAAAGTCAGCGTATCTGTCTTCCAAGTGTTTAAAAAAAAAGGGGGTGTTTTGTTGAAATTGAATTAGCTGCTGGAATCAAGAATGCAGTAACTATTTTAAGAAATTCACATAGACTTTTTCAAAAATCTTTTTTTAATATGTAAAATAGGCCCACGGCTGCTTACCTACCTCACATTAGAATCCTGTGCCTTTAATGAGTGAATATTTGGGAAGTGACAGACACGGTCAGCAGCATCCTCCTCCTCATGGTCATTTTGATTCTTAATCATCATCATCCTCACCATCATCACCCTCATCATCTTCATTATCATCCTCACAAACAGCTCCTTTATGTAATGACTGTACTTCAAGGACAAAGAAACATTTTTCTTTAATAAGCTCCCAAACTTTGTCTTCTCCTCCTCCCAACTACCTTTCCATTTTTGTTGCTCTGGGATTTGGCAACCCAGTTTAATTTATGATGAGAAGACACTCTGGAAAATTGAAATGAGATAATATGAGTTGATTGGGGGGAAAAAATAACTTCATCTTAACTCTTGAAGCAGAAGACATCAGCTTCTCTAATTCCTTCCTTTCGTCCTTGAAAATAGAACATCAGCCACAGAGCGCACCTGTGTCGAGTTCTAAAATGAATCTGTGGCAGCCGTTGCCAGAGTAGCAATTAGACAATTAAAGCTAAATTTCACCTGCAGCGGCAGACTGCAAAATACTGGCGGTTTGACCTTCCACACTTGGGGATGAGGTAAATCATTCGCGGGAGGTGGAGTGATGTCCTGGCATCGGTGTTGGTGGGTAAGTCAGGCAGTGGCCTGCCTCTGACCTCCACGGCCGCAGGGACTTTGGATGCTGGATGCGGCGCATAATTCAACTCTTTTTTCGTCTGCTTCTCATCTGGGATAGAAACATATCACACTCTCTCTTCCTCCTCCTGGAGTTGTAAATAACCAAGGAAATCACCCAGCCTATCATCCTGTTTGTTCTTTAGAGAGCTTACCATAGCTGGAAAGATCTTTTTGATTTGTTGAGTGATTTTTTTTTTGTCTTCTCCACTTTCCTGCACTCCGTCACCCCAAATGTAACCTCCGTAAAGAGATGTTCTCATCTGTCTTGTTCTCATTCTGTATGTACAGCTCCCAGAATGTCCCCCTGGCATGTAGCATGTGCTCAATAAACATTTGTTGCATAAATGTGTTAAAAATGCTTTGGACACACAAAAGCAGAAATTGCAAACTGGCAGTCCAGGGGCTAAATTTGGCTTGCTAACTTTTTTCTGTTTGTTTTTTTGGCTTGCATAGTATTTTTAAAAATACTGAATTAGTGGCCAGCATTTAAATATAGAGAGCCTCCATACAAAAGACCACGTTTCTGGCTTCTCTCGTAACTCAATCAGAAGATCTAGAACACTGGACCAGCCTTGGAAGAGGAAGAGCAGAATCGAATGGTGATTCTCAGAGTGTGGTCCTTGGATCAAACAGGAACTTCTTCAAGATGCACGTTCTCAGTCCTACCTTCTCCCCTGACCTGCTGAATTTTTATTTTAATAAATCCTTCAGGTGATTCTGATATACCCTAAAGCTTGAGAACCACTCACTGCCCTAAGTGGTTAAAGAGGACTGACTGGCTTTGAAAACTGAATGCCCGGGTGTTAACTCTGGCTTTGCCACTTCCTAGCTGTGTGGGGCCAGACAAACTACTTATCACTGTGATTCCATTTGCTCATTTATAACGTGGGGATGATAACAGGACCTTCCTGATAGGGTTATGAGGATTAAATGAGTTTGTATACCGTAAGGCACTTAGACCCTTAGAGTGATAAGTAACAAATGTTCCTTGCTGTTAATGTCAGCTGAGGCTTAGCGAGCAACTGCCTCTTTAAGACGGAACCTTTGCTGGATCTCTACCTTATTAGGACACCATCCAACATGTTTTTCTGCTTCATGTGACCTGCCTGGCCCCTGTGGGCTTTCAGGTTGTCATCCCTGATATGAGGCAGCATACCCAGTGTCAGCAATGACTCCCATACCTTCCCATTGAATAAAGTAAAAGTAGTAACATATCTTGTGTGCCTACTAGGTACCAAGCAACTAAGCTAGGCCCTTGGCACCCTTCATCCTTTTTATTCCCCAACAGCTCTACAAGGTTAATATTGTTATGCCCACTTTGCAGATGAAGAACTGGAGATTCGGAGAAGTTAAGTAATTTGCCTAAAGCCATGCAGCTGGTAAGTGGCAGAGCAGGAATCAAATGCAGGTATTGAACTTGAAAGTCTGTTTTGTTTTCTATTTATCTATGTTTCCAAAATATGAGATGCATGCCACAATAGTTTACAGATTATTTTATATGTTATTGAGATGTTTTTAGGTGATGAAGAAGGTGGTTTTAATTGATATACAAATTCTGCATCAAATAAAGTACATAGGAAAAAGTTAATACGTTGTCGGTTCTGCCACAAACCTGAGGGGAAAGTCTGAGTTGGTGCTAGTAGGTTTTGTTTTTGTCTTTTAAATGAATTGTAGTGTAATAATAATAGTTAAGATTATGTGTTTTAGTTATATTAATTAAAGGTGTATTTTGAAGGCTGGTGTAAATAAACTAGGAAAGGAAATTTTATACTTACATTGGCACTTAAAAATAGGAGCATCTAGAAGTGTGTTTTCCTTTGTATTGAAACATAATTGAATAAAATGCCAAATCTCTTTATTTAATCATTTTTATGGAACTCTTACTAGAATAGTTTGTCAAGCATAACCAGCACAGGATCTGGCACAAAGTAGGTGTTCAGTAAAGGTTTGCAGAACTAAAGTGCTTCATATACCTTGGGGCCTTTTCAAATGACATGACATTTAGTCTGATCCTAATAATTCAAAGTTCCTGGGTCGTTAACACTTCCCTTTTACTTGTAATCTCCTTTATTCTTTCTTAAAATGAGAGTTAGCCAGAGGTTCAAAGCCTTTGATGGACAAGGGTGTCTAGTAAAATTGAATAGGTTGTTAAAATTTATTTTTTACATGTTATTTTCTCTTTATGGCAAGTAAAAATGGTTTTTATATATAATAATTACATAAAACTTCCTGTTCAAATAGACATATTTGAACAAAACAAGGAGCCAGTTGATACTATGCTCAATAAATAATGTTAAGGGTGGTCTGTAGATGTGGCATGTGTCGTGGAGATGGGACATCCTTGATAGACATTGGGAAACAACTGCTCCTGCTATCATAAGGAGGACAGACACTGACACCTGCCATTTCATCCACATAGACTCCATAAAGCCTCTGTTTAAACCTCTGAGGGGAGCTGTCGTCAACAGCTTGCCATCCTCATGACAGCAGAGGCCTGGTAGAAAGTCAAGTCCTGACAGAGGGAGGGTAGAGAGGGTGTGTGTCTGTCAGCTCAAGACAGTGAGCCAGATCAGCATTTTGGGAGTTGGAGTTTAGATCCTGCTCTTTAGGGGAAGAGACCAGGGCCTTTTGACTCAGTAACTTAGTCTAGAAAAGCAACACCCACAGTAGGTGTTTAAATTGACAAATGGATCTTGATGCAGAGGCAGTACTGGAGGGGAAGGGGAAGGTGGCATGGAGTATGGTGTGGTTTCACTTCTTCTTGTAACTTTACATCTGATGCCTCAACGTTTTGAGAAAGAAAAGAGCATCCTCAGAAATTTCCTCTGAGAAAATGGGCTGATTGCTTGGTGGTTGAGGTCTTTGAGATGGATCAAGGGAGAACCGAACTAGATTCCTGGTTCTCCCAGTGACCATCCTTTTGACCTCAGACAAGTCACTTAATCTCTTGTTATCTGTAAAATGGAAATAGTATTAATATATTAGATGTGAATTAAGCTGATGGAGAGAAGCAAAGGATGTTGCACAGAGCCTTCTGTGCAGTGGGTATGATTGTTGTTGAAGATGGAGGTAAAGTTGGGGGAAGGAAGGCAAATGTGTTGTTCCTACCTAAAACTCTGAAAGCCAACAAGTTGCCTTGGGATCACCATTTGACTTAGTCAGGGTTCTCTAGAGAAATAGAACCAATGTGGTGTGTATAGACACATATATGTAGAGAAAGAGATTTATTTTAAGGAATTGGCTCATGTGATTGTAGAGGCTGGCAAGTCCAAAATCTGCAGACTTAGCCAGCAGGCTGGAGACCCAAGGAAAAGTTGTAGTTTGAGTTGGAAGGCTGGCAGAATTCCCTCTTCTTTGGGGGAGGTCAGTCTTTTTCTTATTAGGATCTTTAAGCGATTGGTTGAGGCCCATACACGTTATGCAGAATAATCTGCTTTACTCAAAGTCTACTGATGTAAATGTTAATCTCATCTAAAAAATACCTTCACAGAAACATGTAGAATAATGTTGGACCAAATATCAGGGTACTGTGGCCTAGCCATGTTGACACATGAAATTAACCCTCACAGATCATGTTGCTGTCGTTGGGTGGCCATTGGGGGAATCACTAGTGGAAGTCTAATTGCCTTCCATGTTAAGCAGAATTCTTTATATTGTAAGGGTCAGAATGCTGATACAAACTGGTTTAAGAAAAACTTTAAAAAAGGAGGGAGGAGGCGTGGGAGGAATTACTAACTCAGTAGCTCAAAGTGTCAGGGATTCCAGCTTCTAGACCCAGGGTCCCCTATGATACCATGAGGGGCTCCTCCTGTTTTTTCTCATTATCAGGCAAGTACTTCCCTTGTGGTAGCTAGATTGCTCACAGCTGCTCTTGGCTTAAAATCGTCACAGATTCCTTTTCTTCTTTGAACTCCCAACAGAAATCCTGAGCCTGAATCTCATTGGCCAGACTGGGTCTTGTGCCCGTCTCTGGCCCAATCACTGTGTCAAAGAGAATGAATGCACTGATGGGCTTAGACCAGGGTCATGGGCCCTCCTCTGGAGCTGAGCTTCGGCCCCAGTCAAACCCAGTGGACTCAAGCTCAGAGAGAGCATTTTCCCCTGGGAAATCAGAGAGCTATTTCCAGGATAGGACAGGATGCTGGACAGGCGAAAACATCATGTGACTGTTCCAGCCTCATGTACACATACGTCTCTTTTCTCTTCCCTGCGTGTCCCGTTCCTGTTCTTTCCCTTTTCCTTTTCCCTCTTTCTCCTCAGCAGTGCATAAACCACTTTCTATCCCTTTAAAAACCTGGTTCCTTCTTTCCTCATCTTGAAACTCCCAATTCGTCTAAGAAAGCAGATGCTTCAGAAGCAGGCTGCCTCAGAGAGCAGTTTTGAGCCTGATCCTCTATGTGTGATCATTGCCCAGGGACAATTTGGTACTGGCTGATCAGTCAGCGCCTTACGCTTGTGTTCCCAGTGTGGGAGGAAGGAACTCAGAGTGACTGAGTGCTGGCTGATGCCGGGAGGAAGGCAAGTTATGCTGCGTGTATCTTTTCTTTGTCTATCTACTAAGCCAGAGGTCTATAGTAGGGAGTTTGGAAAGGAAAATGAGGACTTAATCTCTGAGTTGTAGCAGACAGAAAGAAATCTCATGCTAGAAACATCAAAGATTAGGGGAAAAGCTGCCTGCAAACACTTTTTTGGGCCACAAGTGTGTATGTGTATATATACACACACACACACACGTGCATGCACATATGCAGTTGACCCTTGAACAACATGTGCTGGAACTGCTCAGGCCCACTTATATGAAGATTTTCTTCCGCCTTTGTACCCCTGAGACAGCAAGACCAACCCCTTGTCTTCCTCTTCCTCCTCAGCCTCCTCATGTGAAGATGATGAGGATGAACTCTATGCTGATCCACTTCCATTTAATGAATATATTTCCTCTCCCTTATGATTTTCTTAATAACATTTTTTTTCTCTAGCTTTCTTTACTGTAAGAATATAGTATATAATACATATAACATACAAAATATGTGTTAATCAACTGTTATTGCTAAGGCTTCTGGTCAACAGTAGGCCATCAGTAGTTAAGTTTTTGGAGAGTCAAAAGTTATACGTGGATTTTTGACAGAGCAGTGGTCAGCAACCCCCGTGTTGTTCAAGGGTCAACTGTATATATTTTTTAAGGTGGCTTTATTGAGATAAAATTCACATATCATATAATTCACTCATTTAAAGCACATAGTTCTGTTTTTTAAAGCATATTCACAGGGTTGTGAAACCATCACCAAAATCTAATTTTAGAACATTTTCATTGCACCCAAGAGAAACTACATATCCATTATTAGTCACTGTCCATTCCCTTCTTTCTCCAAGCCCCGACAACCACTAACTTACTTTCTATCTTCATAGAGTTTTGTATTCCGGACATTTCATGTAAGTGGAATTATACAATCTCTAGTCTTTTACGATTGTCTTGTTGCACTTAGCACAATGTTTTTCAAGGTTCATCCATGTTGTAGCATGTATCAGTATGTCATTCCTCTTTATTGCTGAAGCCAAATAATCTCCCATTGTATGGATATATCACAGCTGACGGACATTTGGGTTGCATCTACTTTTTGACTCTTGTGAATACATGCTGCTGTGACCATGGGTGTACAAGTTTTTGTGCATATGTTTACAATTCTCTTCGGTATTTGTCTAGGAATGGAATTGCTGGGTCATATGGTAACTCTGATTAATTTTTGAGGAACTGCCCAACCGTTTTCCAAGGCAGCTGTACCATTTTACATTCCCATAAGCTATATGTGAGGGTTCCAGTTTATCCACATCCTCATCAAACCTTGTTATTGTTTGTCTTTTTTATTATAGCCATTCTAGTGGGTGGGAAATGGTATCTCATTGTGTTTTTGATTGGCATTTGCCTAGTGGCTAGTGATATTGACCATCTTTTCACGTGTTTGTTAGCCATTTGTATATTTTCTTTGGAGAACTATCTTTGGCCAATTTTTTAATTGAGTTGTCTTTTTATTATTGAGTTGTATGTGTTCTTTATATATTCTAGCTGCAAACACTTTTGACATAGGTACTTGGAGTCCTATTAGTCCTTGACTTTTAGAAGCTTCTGGGTTAATGAGAATATCTTTTATTAAAGCCCAAAGGGGGGACCAAGGGATAGACTAAGCTGTAATTAACAGTACTGCCAGCAATTTGGGTGTGTCATTTAAAGATTTCTCTGAACTTGATTACTCATTTTCCTCCAACTTTTAATTTTGAAAAAATGTCAAAATTACTTAAAGACCAGCACAAGAAATATCCCTATACACCCTTTTCCTAGATTCACTAATTGTTCACACTTTGCTACATTTACTTTTTTGAAATGTGTGTGTGTCTATTTGTGTGTATATGCTTTTTCAGAGCTCAATCATTTAAAAGTAGTTTGCAGATATTATTACTCACTAGCCTGAAGAACTTAGCATGTGTAGGCTATGATCCAGGATGTTTTCCTACATGCCCATAATACCATTATCACACCCAAGAAATATAATATTAATTCAATAAAACCTAATATAGAGCCTATATTCAAATCTCCCCACTATTCCCCCGAATGTTCTTTCTTGCCTTAAAAAAAATCCAGGATCCATTTGAGGTTCACGTATTACATGTGGTTGTCATGTCCTAATCTCCTATAAACCAGAAAAATGTCCCCCCTTTTTTCTTTTGTGACACTGACATTTTTTGAAGAGTCCAGGTTGGTTACGTTGTAGAATGACCTGCATTCTGGATTTGTCTTATTGCTCCTTTACGATTAGAATCAAGATAAAAATTTTTTGGCTGTGAACTTACCTTATATCATGTCCAGAGAGGTACATAATGTCAGTTTGTCCTGTCATGGGTAATGCTTAGTTTGATCAAGGGGCTGTCTGGCAGATCTCTCCATTGTAGACATAACTTTCTCCCATTATAGTTAATAAATAATCTGTGCAAATAAATATCTTGTGTTCCAAAAACCCTTCACCCAATTGTTGTAGCACTCATTGATAATCCTTGCTTAAATCGGTTATTACATTGGAGTTGCAAAATGGTTATTTTTTAACATTGTTATTCATTCTACATTTCTTAGCTGCTTTCCCTTTTATTTTTTCATATTTTTGTTTCCCTTCCTCTTTCTCTCTTTTTTCCTTTTCCTTTTTCTTTCTTTTCTCTTTTTACTATCACTGTGGACTTAAGAAGTATTTTAGTCACTGTTGTCTCCTAATTTTAAAAAATCAAGTTATTCACTCAACAGACATTTTTGAGTACCTCAGCTATTCACTAGGCATTTTAGTTTAAAAATTAGATTATCTTTTAGGTTTATTTCAGGCCTAAGTGATTTTGTGATTCTATGACCAGTCACACCACTGTAGCTGTATTTTTGTATTGCATCTCTTCCTTCAGATTGTGTATTGTATTCCATTTATTTGAGAATTTTAGCATTTTGTCAAAATGTTTTCATGGAGTTGTATTTGTTTTTTTATCAAAGGAAGCAAAAACAAGTAAAGAACTTTAGCATAAATCTGTACCTCTTAGTGTTCAAGGCCTAGGGGAAGTCAGACTTTGTGAAGACTTTTTGAGGTTTCCAATGCTATTCAGACTGGTGGCAGCTGATCTAATTGCAGCCAAGTCGCCTGGATGAAAGTAAATGGTTTCCTAAGGTCACAAGCATTGTATTAGATATACTTTTAACTTGCATTAACTGAGTACTTGGCCACTAACGTGCTTCCTAAAATAAAAATAATACTTAAAATACTACAGGTCATTCTGCCCACTACTCTATTGCTATGGTTTGTGCCCAGACTGGGTATGAGACTGGAGATTTACCTCTGCTCTTATGGAACCCACTTGCTTCTTGCAGTGTGGACTTCTCACACACAGTGATTTCATGTGTTTCAGATTCTATCTTTCTTATATAATGAATAATAATGTGAAATTATACTTTGCTATGTACTCTTATTATACACTGTACATTTTAGCCTATGTAATACCATTATATTGATATATCCCTGTATGGAATCATTAGTTTTATTGTACGTTATTGGTGATTCAAGAGATCTTACAAGTTAATTTTGACTCTACATTATTTTTGCCTTATCTCCTGACTTCAGAACCTAATCCCTAAGACGTCTCTATTATGTTACTCTTGCAAATCCATATCTATACAGTTTTGACATATATCTCTTTGTCTTTCAGTTTCTTTTCTTGTATGCTGATAAAAACCCACTAGCCTTGCTTAATTAATCCCACCAGAGTCCTGGTCTATCAGTTACATCTCTGCCCTCTGTGTCCCCCTCATGTCCACTCTTCCCCAGTAAGTGGTGGGAGAAATGAGAGTTATTAACCCTAAGATAGACAAAGTGCCAATTTTCCTGCTGTCTTGAAAATAGCTCCTCAGCTGCAATAAATAATAGTGCACACCTGGTAAATACAGTCATGCTCACTTTATTGCTTTTCTGAAGTGACGTGCTGTCCTTGGAAAGACAGGATTTAGAGTTTATCATTTCAGATTCTTTAATTGCAAGCAACAGAAACTGATTCTGCTAACTTCAATACAAAGGAAGGACAGAGTACTTCGCAGATTCAGAGGCAAAGCAGAAAAAGCAGACCTCAGAAGAACAGGACCTGAGGATCAAGAGAGTAGGAACTGATGTCTGTTGGTCCAGTTCCTTCCATCTGGTGCTTCTGTGTTTAAAATTCTCAATCATGCAAGAAAGAACTCCGTGGATTTCATTGAGGTCATGTGCCTGGTTGTGGGAAGGGGTGGAATTTGACTGACATTTCCACCAAAACTGGGGAAGGAGCATGTTCTCTAGGGAAACTTGGGCTGCTCTTTCTGGAAGAAGAGGCGAAGGAGGTTGGGCAGGCATAAATAGCATTGCTCTCCATTTAACACCACTTTGCATCTTGGTAAATTATTGTTTGTGATGCTCAGTCCTTTGGATAGCAAGGCATTCTGCCAATTTCCCTCCACAAACAGCCACCTGTCTTGCAACACACCTTGTCTGATAATCTATTCACCTGCTCCCTTCCTTTGCCCTCCTCCATCCTGTCTGGTCCTCTGGAAACCCTGGTAGTCAATTGCAGCTCTATAGCCAGAAAAAGAAAGGGGGAGGGTAAGAGAGAAAAACAAAGAAGGAAAATGGCTGCAAATGAGTTAAGATGATTAATTCGGTTCTAGAAATTTTCGGTTGTCAGATATTTCTGACGACCAACACACCTTTCTCATTAGAAATTCACCAGCTTGGTCACTGCTGCCTGGAGCTGTGGCTACGTAAATGTCAGCTCTCTCGCTGGCAAGTTGGTGGAATTTGCTGATGACACAAATCTGTGTTGGTTTGGGAGAAGGCAGGAATCTGAAAAACTCCAGACGCATCTGAGCAAACCGTGTGAGTCACCCAGACGGGTCAATGGAGAGTCGGCTTGTTGGGTGGCGGTGGGAAGGGAGAGAGAGAGGAATTAGTATATTTAGCAGCAGAAGGAAAGAAGTCAAACTTGAGGGCAGCAGTGTTATTAAATGGCCTTCTACAAAATCGTCTCAAGTTTTTTCTTGGATCTGTGTACTAAATTTGACGCTTCCTATGTCAGAAAGAGAGAAAGGAGGAAAAAATAGAACTGTGCGTCTGAGCAGGGCTCGGAATGAAAGTCCTGGTTTCCACACCCAGAAGCTATTTTTATTAATAGAAATGCTGATGATAACAATGGTTAACCATTTGTTGATTGCTTATAGGTAGTAGGCACAGTAATCTGGCAAATTTTACATATATCGTTAATCTGCTCAATAACTACATAAGGAAATGCAGATGACGGAACTGTGTGGCCCAGCTTAATTGTCCAAGGTGCCGCAGCTATTAAGGAAAGGGTAATAATGAAGACTGTAACGCTTCTGCCGCAAAAATAACACGTGCCCGATTTCTTAAGTCCCCTGATACCTTAGCGGGAGTCATTCTGTTGGAACCTGGGAAGACACACAGCTTGCAAATGCTAATGCCAGAATTAAAACCAGGTCTAACTGACTCCAAAGTCCTTTTCACTTTTGTCTTGTCTTTCTGTCATCCTGTGGGCTCCACCTTTAAAATATATCCAGAATCAGATCTCTTTAAGTCAGCCCCTCTGTAACCCACCCTGATCTGAGGCTCTGTCCTGTCTAGTCTGGATTATTGCAGCAGCCACATAACTGGCCTCCCAGCTACTACCCTTGCCTGTCTGCAGTCTCTTTCAACATGGTAGCCAAAGTGATGCTTTTAGTTGTAATTCAGATCACAGTCACACAGAAGCTCCCATTTTTCTTATAGTTAAAGCCAAAGTCCTTATCTTGGCCTGCAAGGCCCTAGAAAGGCCTGTATGATTCAAAACCCCATTCATCACGTTGGGGACATCATTTCCTACTGCTTCCCACCTTCACTCTGTCCTGGCCACCTGGCCTGTTTGCTGTTCCTCAACACATCAGTTGAGTTCTATCCATGCTTGTAGTTCCCTCTTCTCCCAGACACCCATGTTACTGGTTTGCTCGTGTCCTTCAAGTCATTGCTCTCATGTCACTTTAGGAGTAGCCCTACTCTTAAGTAAATACATAAGACCCAAGTCAGTGAGACTGGCTCTGTCCAAACTATTTAAACTGATAACTGTATAGTAGGCCTAGGCTAAGGGTGATGTGGTAGGCACAATTGTAAGCTGGCTTACATGACCTTTCTTTCTGGCGTCAGTCCCATGATTGTGTTATGTTAGATGGCAAAAAGCACAGGGAGATCATTTGGGTTGGCCTGATCCAATCCCATAAGCAAAGAGTTACCAGCAAAGGGTTTTCTCCGCCGGTGGGAGAGGGGGAAGCGAGAAGGTGTCAAAGCAGGAGAAGAATTTGACATGCCATTGCTGGCTTTGTAGGCAGAAGGGCCACATGCAACGACCTGAGAGTGGCCTGTGGAGGCTGAGAGTGAACGCCGACTGACAACCAGTGAGAAAACAGGGACTTAGGCTTGCAACTACAAAGATGTAAATTCTGCCAATAGCCTCAAAGCTTGGAAGCAGATTCTTCCCCAGCGCCTCTAGATAAGAGGCCAGCCTGCCAGCACTTGATGTCAGTCTTGTGGGACCCTAAGCAGAGAGTCCAGCCAAAGTCCTTGGACTTCTGACCTACAGAACTGTGAGATAACAAATGGGTATTGTTTTAAGCTGCTAAATTTGTGATAATTTGTTATACAGCAATAGAAATGTAATACAGATGGCAAATAGAATTCATCTCTCGTGGCAGATTTGATCATGCCAGAGTGCCTGCCCTTAGAGCCGTGTTTAGAAGGATGCCAAAGCTGCACACAGGCTCTGTGATGGGTAGGCGGTGTCTTGGAGTGACTGTGTGTTTGCCACAGCATACGTGCCATCTAGGTTCTTTCTACTGAGTGAGGATTGTAAGGTTAGATGGAGTTAGATTAAGTTTTTAGGCTGAGGTCAGAAACAGACCATGGGATCATTAAAGAAAACCGGTCAGCAAAATAAGCACAGATCAAAAATACAACACATAGAATGTAAACTCTATTAGGACAAGAAATTTTTGCCTGTTTTGATCACTGCTCTATCCTTAATGCCTAGAGCAGTGCCTGTCATACAGTAGGTGCTCAGTAAAATTTTCTTAATCCGAAGACCTAGATAACAAGGGATAGGAGTTAGAATATGGCCTAGTAGTTAACTGAATGTACTTTGGTACCAGGGGGTCCTGAAGTCAAATTCTATTTCTACCACTTGAGAGTTTTCTCATGTCAGATAGAGACAAGAATGGTTTCTTTGAAGTGTGCTTGTGAGAATTAATTGAGGTGCCACGCATGAGATGCCGAGCCCGGTGCCTGGCATGTGGTCGGCATTCACCCAGTGGGAACTGTCTTAAGATATTTATATCAGTCAGGGTTCTTAGCTGCAAGCAACAGTACAGTCACGAACTCGGACTGATTTAAGCAGGGAGATAATTATTCAAAGGATATCGTGAAGCTCTCTGAATCTCCAAGAAGGCTGAGGAACCAGGCTCTGAGTGCAGACGGATCAAAAAGAATCACTCTATTGAGTCAGACAACCAGAATCATGCCTGAGAATGGGTCCACGTGGACATAGCTCCACCACATGATGGTGGGGGCTTCAGCTCACATACCTTGGTATACCAACCTGGACTCTACTCTGTTACCCCTAGAATCCCATGTGGGGGCCAGTTGAAAGACTCACTATCACTGCCATCCCTGCTCCCTTGTGTCACTAGAACCAGATTCTGGACTCTGCAAATTCATATGATCATGCCCACGCTGCAGCTACCAGGAGAGCCAGCAAATGAGGCTTTGAGTTTTCACCTTCTCTGATGTGAGATAGGCTCCGTCTTCTACTTATAAGGTGGAATTCTTCAAACATGGAAAGGAGTTTAGATGCTCAGCAGCACCCAACTCCTCCCCACAAAGAGGCAAAATCACTCACACTCATCGGCAGATTGCTAATCTAGGGTCAGAAATACTCCTGTTCAGGAGGGCAGGGGAAGCTCTAGAGTTCAGTCTCAGGACGATTCCAGGTAAAAGGGAAGATTTGTGGGGGCCTTAAATAATCAGCTGTTTCGGGGAGTGTCTTGTCTTCTATCTGACTCTGGCTTTCAAATTGACCCCTTCTGATTGATTATGTGCAGGGGCCATGTGTGATTAAAAAGTCACTTACGTCTAGCTTCAGAATGTGGTTAGACCTGTAAGTATGAGCTTTCTTTGAATCTGGTTCCAGAGCTCTTTGGCCTTCATGCTCCTAGTAGGATCTGCAGAGACCTGTGAAGTGTCCGGTCATGAGTAATTCCATGGTTATACGTCAAGCGTTGACTGGCATTCTTTTCTTTATTGTGGTTTTTATGCCTGAGGATACCTTCTAAAAATAATCATATGATAATAGGTTACATTTGTCTAATGCTTCTCATGTTGTGGCCCCTGGCTAAAAGCTTTATGTTGTACACAGTCTCATTTAATCCTTAACTCTTTGAGGTGTAGTATCATTATCCCCATTTTATAAGCCAGGAACCTGAGGCTTAGGGAGGTCAACCAGGTTGTAGATGGTAGAACTTGGACTCAGGCTAAGGTGTGTCTGACACCAAAACTGTGGTCTTAACCACAATTTATGTAAAGCGGGTAGAATGTTGAAAGTCCTTTTCAGAGCAAGCTATGCTCTTCATCATTAAGCATTATGAAGTGTCAGTGTTGTATGTGAGTTCAGCATAAAGACTATAGAAAATCCGCAGATGCCTTTTTCCATGTGGGGCTAGGAATTCTGGAGTTTTTGGTTCTCCAGGTCTTTCCTCAAGGCTTTGCCTGCAAATGAAGTTTCTTTAAGATAGTAGTAGCAGTATGAGAGAACATATAATTTTTTCTGTAATCAAGATAATGAACTGAGTTGCCTATATTTATTTTCATTAGCACAGTGATTACATATAATTAAAACTAAGGCATCATCAGAAAAGGTCAGATAACAGAAAACATAGGATAGAAAAGATGAATTATCTTTTCATAGAAGAGAGTTTGAGCAGGCCTACTAAGAAGACATGCTTCTGTCCCTGCTTCTCCTGGTGCAAATCCTCAATGCTTTATTCTACCTTTTCCTTTTCCATTGCATTTCAGTTTGTCACCTACTATCTCATTTATTATTAATTGCTTATTTACTGCCATCTCCTCCTTTTAAAATGTGAGCTTTCTCAGGGCAGGGGCCTTAGTTTCATTCTATGATAGATCTCAAGTGCTGCATAGTAGGTACTCGATACATGTTTGTGAATGAATTGAGGAATGTAATCAATAGTAGTGGAAGTAGAATAAGATGAGAGGACATTCTCTAAACATATGTTATATATTTGCATGATTGTTTCAGTTATCCTTTGCTGTGAAACAAACCTCCTCAAAATAGAGTGGCTTAGAACAACTGATCCATTGCTTGCCATTTTGGGCGTCAGGAATTTGGGCAGGGCTCAGCTCCATGTGCTGTCGGCTGGGGCAGCTCCACTGGTTCTGGAGAATCCAAGATGGCCTCACGTGACTGGGTTCTTGGTGCCGGCTGTTGGCTGGGGTACCTTGGATTTCCTCCACGTGGCCTTTCTCTGCACATGGCCTCTCATCCTGCAAGGGCTGCTCTCTCCATGTGACCTGTCTCTCCAGCCAGATGGTCTGGACTTCTTTACAAGGTGGCTGGGTTCCCAGAGTGAAAATGGAAGCTGCAAGTCTTCTCAAGACCTCAGCTCCCACATCCCAGAATGTCACTTCCAGCACATCTGTGGGTCAAAGCCAGTCCCAGAGCCAACCCAGATGCAAGGGCTGGGGAGATCGACTCTGCCTCTTGGTGGGAGGATCAACAATGTCACATCATAAAAAGGGTATGGATGAGAGAGTGGGGGAGAGAAAGAGGGGACTTTTTTCTCCTTTTTTCAGTTTACTTTTTTATTGTGTTAAAATATACATAATAAAATTTACCATTTTAACAACTTTTAAGTGTACAGTTCAGTGGCATGAAGTATATTTGCATTGTTGTGCAACCATCACCATCCATCTCCAGACCTCCTTTCTCCTCCCAAAACTGAAACTGTATCTTCATTGAGCAAGTCCCCATTCTCCTGTCCCCTCCCCCGAGCCCCTGGCAACTACCATGGTACTGCCTGCCTCTATGCATTTGACTACTCTAGGTATAGCCTATCTAGACATGTCATCTAAATGGAACCATGCAATGTTTGTCTTTTTGTGACTGGCTTATTTCACTTAGCATATTTCCAAGGTTTATCAATGTTGTAGCATGTATCAGAATTTCCTTCTTTTTTAAGGCTGAATAATATTCCATTGTTTGTATAAACCACGTTTTGTTTATCCATTCATCTGCCTGTGTGCCCTTGGGTTACTTCTACCCTTGTCTATTGTGACTAGTGCTGCTGTGAACGTGGGTATTCAAATGTCTCTTCTTTCAATTCTATTGAGTGTATACCCAGAAATGGGATTCCTAGATCATATTTAAACTAAATTAGAAACAGTAGGTGAAATCTGACTGTGCTAGCCATTTCTGTATTTCATTTGGTGGCTTAAAAATAATTAATTAAATAATATAATATTTTGAGGAACTGCTATACTGTTTTCCACAGCAGCTGCACCATTTTATAGAGAAGGGAGCTCTTTTTTAACAATCCATAATACAATATACCTGTACTTAC
Organism: Daubentonia madagascariensis; assembly: GCA_023783475.1. NCBI lineage: Eukaryota > Metazoa > Chordata > Mammalia > Primates > Daubentoniidae > Daubentonia > Daubentonia madagascariensis. The sequence continues at coordinate 38,513,716 of JAKFHU010001953.1, read as the reverse complement.
CACCTTTATGAGGATTTTTTTTTTCTCTGCTGAGATGTATTCTAATGCCAATTTTTTTCTTCTTTACTTTTTTTTTTTTTTGTTACCCTCTGAGACAGGGTCTTGCTCTGTTGGCCGGGCTAGAGTGTGTGGTGTCATCATAACTCACTACAACCTCAAACTCCTGGGCTCAAATGATCCTCCTGCCTCAGCCTCCTGAGTAACTGGGACTACAGGTGCACACCACCACGTCTGGCTAATTTTTCTACTTTTTGTAGAGACGGGGGGCCTTGCTCTTGCTCAGGTTGGTCTTGAACTCCTGGCCTCAAGCAATCCTCCTTCCTCAGCTTCCCAAAGTGCTAGAATTATAGGCATGAGCCACCATGCCCAGCCTCTTTACTTTCTTTTAAAAAGACTTCTTCCTTTTGGTCTCCTTGTGCGTTTTTGGTCCTGGAGATTAAATTTGGGTCAGGTTTTCCACCATTGTTAGGGAAACTCCTTCCTATACTGCAGAGAAAGTCTATTCCAAGTTTGGCTAAATGGCAGGGGTCAGTAATCCAAGGTCTCTACTCTCTGCCTTGCTTAAACTCTGCTGGTCACACAGATTTCTAGGCTAGGGTGGCATCATTTTCCCTGAAAAGCTTTGGAGCATTGCTCCAGAAGACGGCTCTGAAATACCTTCAACTTCCAGCATTTTGCCAGCCCCTATGACTAATCTGAAAGTGAATCTTTTGAGAAAAAGGGGAAAAAAGCACCCTCCCAAGACAAACAATGAGAAATTGCTAAAAATAATAGATGCTTTATTGTTTCTCTTCCTAAAGGCCATATTTTTGGCTGGCTTTAGCTATTATTTATTCCCCTGGGGCACATTTCATTTTCTCTGAAAGATTGTATAGTAAGGGGGAACAGCTTATAATTTGGGCTACAAATTGTGTGTGACATTTCCGTTTCTTATTTGGTGCTTTTCACTATTGTAGTCTTAGGAGAGCTTTTTCTTTCATAGGTATTGTTTGAAAGCAGGCAGTGCCCTTCCCAAACAAGCATCCCCTTTCTACTGTAAAGATGTATACTAGGTTCATGTCTGTGTTTTTTTTTTTCATGGATTAATGGCCTTACCTCTCACGTTTACAAGACCATTCTGTACCCCAAACCATAACAGGAGTGATTATATTCTTCATGTCCCTGTAGCCTTCAATTTTGGGAGGAGACCCATAATGGTGGATGTATTTGGATTTCTCCAGGCCTTCTAGGATTGAGGACTTATGTCTGTTTTCTTTTGAAAGTAATCTTTGATTCAAAATTTAATTTTAAAAATGTTTATTTATTTAATATATAAGAATAAGAAACTTCCTACTTGTTAACATACATAACACATCTTGCAAAAGAACAAAAAATTAGTGTGACAGTGGTATTGTTTTTCAAAATCTTAATGTCTAGCTTAATAGAAGACAGGAGGATAATCATACCTGCTTCTGCATTCAATTTGTTGTAATATCACAAATCATGTAGCCTCTGGAAAACTCCACTGTACGTTCATTAGATAATGAAAGTGAAAATAACAGATACCATCTTAGTTTTATTATGAAAACATGTTTTATTCCATGGATCCCATGGAAGGATTTTGGGGGTTCCTGGGGGTCTCCAGACCACACTTTGAGGACCACTGTCTACTTTCTCCTGCTTTTTTAACAAGACATTTATAATCTAGTTAGTGCAGAGAAGGGAATGGATATTAGGAACTATTTTTAAGCCACCAAATGAAATACAGAAATGGCTAGCACAGTCAGATTTCACCTACTGTTTCTAATTTAGTTTAAATAATTGGCCCAAGGGATAAATATTTTTTATATCCATTTTATAGTTAAGAACAATGAGACTAAAAGATTGAGCCTTGCTCAAAGACACACAGTAGAGCTAAGATTTGAACCCATGTCATCTGAGTCCAAAGTCACCTGCTCATTCTGTTGTTTCCTAGTTATTAGTTGAGGTACTGCACTGTTATGTAGACCACTATGAGAGAGGGGCGGGTATTAATCGGGACTTTGGGGTGTAAGTGATAGAACTCCGACTTAAGCTTGTTTAAACCAACAAAAGGACATTTCTTGCCAGCAAAAGCAAGTGTAGTTTAACTTCAGGCACGACTAGATCTAGGGGCTCAACTAATAAAATCAGAGCTCAGATTTTCTCTCTTTATCCCTTGGGCTTGACTTCCCTCTCAGCTGGCATCATTTGTATGCAGGATTTGACCCTAGCAGCTCTAGGCTTTATCTAACCAGCTTGGCAACCCCTGTGTCTCAGTCCATTTCTGCTACTATAACAAAATTCCTGAGATGAGTAATTTATAAAGAACAGAAATGTATTAATATTTCTCACAGTTCTAGAGTCTGGGAGTCCAGGATCAAGGTGCTGGCAGGTTTGGTTGTCTGGTGAGGGCTGCTCTCTGCTTTCAGGATGGCACCTTGTTGCTCCATCCTCCAGAGGGGAGGAGCACTGCATCCTCAATGGCAGGAGGCAGAGGGGCAAGTGGAAGGAATGTTTCCTGAAGCCTCTTTTATAAGGTCCTTAATCCCATTCATGAGGGAGGGGCCCTCCTGACCTCATCACTTCTTAAAAGCCCTACTTCTTAATCCTATCACATTGGCCATTAAGTTTCAACACCTGAATTTTAGAGGGGACATATTCAAACCATAGCACCCTGCAAAAAGAGAACGCATTGTTCTGGAAAGTTTTAGCAACAGTCCCTAGGGATGATTTTCATTGGGCTACTAGGGATAAAAGTCTGTCTTTGAACCAATTCCTGGGTCAAGGAAGTAGAGGGCTGTAATTGGCCAGGTTTAGGACCATGTGCCAATCCTTGGAGCCTACAGGAGCAGTAGGATCAAACCTACCTACTTCTACGTTAGACTCAGTTACCTCATCTGAGGGTGGTGGAGGGGTAGTTCCCAAATGAAAACTGGGACTCTCTTATCAGAACAATGGGACCCCAGATTTCTGCAGTGGGTCCCCTTTTTCTCATGTATACCATTTAAGCTCACACCATAAATGGAATTCATTGATTTTTTTTCTTTCAATTTCTTCTACAGGGTTGTTGAATAGGATGCTGTAGTCATATCAAAATGTTCTTTGTTCCCTGCTCTTAAGTTTACAGTGATGTCTTGAAGACAAATCAGACATACACACAAAATGCTCTAAAAATAATTATCCAGCAATGAATTAGCATGTGGAAATGAAATCATAGTACAGGTTAACTGTCTGTGAGCCAATGGATTGTGTAGAGGGTCACAACAGACCAAAATTAGGGAAAGAGCAGCATCTTTGATGTATAAATTACATGGTAACAGATACACTTTGGTCTGTCCTCTGCATAAGAGTGTTCTGGAGGAGTCTTTTTCTTTCTTCCTGGAAGATAATGTGTTGAAGATGATAGAATATGAGTTGGCAGTTTAGAGACTCAACAAAAGCTGATTGCTTCCTCCTTCCCACATCACCCAGTGCTGATGTTGACTTTCTGGCCAGAGTTTCATGTCCAAAGAGAACCTGAGAAACACACTGTGCCTATTCTTTCCATTTTGCTGCCCTCACATACCACATATGTTTCTCAATGACTGGTGTCCAGGTAACCATTCAGATGCTGCCCCTTGATGAACGGAAAACGAGAACAATTTGTTCATCTTCAGTGGAAAGAGGTGTAATTTAGAAAAGCTTATGGTTGATTGTTGTTGGAATCAGAGAATTCAGCAACACTTACACTGATAAACTGCCACAGACTTAAATTTGTGACTGGAAGCAGGCAAATTGCGAGAAAAGCAATTTTAAAAGAAAACTCTTATTTAACTGAGATGCTATTTAACAACATAAAATTTTTATTTAAAGCGTAGTTAAAGAATATTTCAGGCGCTTCATACATTGTGACCTAGCATTATTATTAACTGCTGGGATGCATTTATTTAAGGAGAGAAGGAAAAATGTAGCTTGTATTTAGTGCAGCCTGTTCAGCTGTTAATCAAGCATTAGGAATTCAGATACTGTTACATTTATTTCAAGAGTCAAAGACAGCTCATTCTGAATTAGTCTTTACTTGAAGATTTTGCTTTGAAATTTTCAGGGATTGTTTTCCTCAAAGCTCCCTTTTCCAACCCAAACATGCACAGATCAAAATTTCTTGCTCAGATATTGTAACACTCACTTGCACCAGTGCAAACAATGGAGGAAATTGGCATGTCTACAACCAGTTGGAAGCTTTCATCTCCAGGTTTTTGGGTTTGATGCTTAAAACTGTGCTACGTGCATTGGCCTAAGCTCCACATTCACTAAGTGAATGGGGTCAGTAAAAAGAACTAACCGATTTGGACTTTCCATTCACAACTTGCCTCTTGGTGGCACATAGAGGGAGCTTTTTGTTCAGCTTCTATCTACCCTATTTGGATAGAGAAAAAGTCTCCACACTGTAGTTAGAAATCTACTGGATAAAATGGAGACCCAATTTTCTTCATTACTTAAAAAGTACTTTTAATATCATTGTATTAGTCAGCTTGGGCTGCTGTAAGAAAATATGACAGCCTGGGTGACTTCCACAACAGAAATTTATTTTTTCACAGTTCCGGAGGCCAGAAATCCAAGATCAATGTTCCAGCAGGGCTGGTTCCTAGTGAGGGCTTTCTTCCTGGTTTGCAGCTAGCCAGCCTCTCACTGGGTGGGTCCTCACATGGCCTTTCCTCTCCCCGTGTATACGGAGAGAGGATTTCTGGTGTCTCCTCTTCTTATAAGGACACCAGTCCTATTGGATTAAGTCCCCACCCTTGTGACCTCACTTACCCTTTATTACCTTCTTACAGGCCCTATCTTCAAATACAGTCACCCTGGGGGTTAGGGCTTCAACATATGAAATTGGGAGCAACAAAATTTAGTCCATAGCAATCATTATATTTTTTTCTTTCAATAAGACTAAGATAACAGTCTTTTCTGTGCTTCCAGTTCACGTGGTGTTCTTGTCTACCACGATCTCTGCTAGAACTCAGCAAGCATGCTGTGGGTGGGAAAAGGATACAGTAAACTATTTCAGCTGGTGAGAATGACATGCAAGATTAAAAACACAAAAAATTGAATCTCATCTCTTCTTGTTCTCCTTTCCTGTAAATGCAGCCTGTCCTATTTGTCACTGCCTGTTTATTTCATAGCCCTTCCCTGATGGGTGCCTGTTATTAAAGTGGCTCGGGCCCTGAAGTCGTAAAAACGGAGGCGATTTCCCAGGGTGAGAAGGCTTGTGTAGTGTGGAGATTAGCCTTGTGTTCAGCAATCTAGTACTTACCAAGACACTGGGAAGAAAAGGCCAAGGGTAGTACTTCTAGCTTTCTTCCGTCGTCATTTTACCATTGAGTGTAAGTGTGTCAAGGCATTTTTTTAGATAATCGGCTTTGGCCTCTAATTCTATACCTGTAAGTGCCTACGTGTTTGTGTATTTGTATTAGAATGGTGTTAGGGACCTGGTAGAAGTTATCCCCTGTTGTTCCAGAATTTTGGCCAAGACTCAAAGCGGAGACAGAGGGCACAAATACCCCACATCCTAAGTTCAGAAGTTGGAGTTATCCAGGGCTTGACAAAGGGCTTTATTTCGGAGAATGGGCCTGGCCAGCATCACCCCCAATACAAGTTGATATAAGAGACAAACTGGGGAGAAAGAAAGAAAGTCTTTTTAGGGAGAAGAGTGTTTACCAAAAGCTGTAGTCTCCCTTCCCTTCTGTAAGAGAGGTGAGTGGGCTGCCCACTTGTTGTGAGCTGACCAAAGTCAGTTTGGTCTCATCGCTCTTAGATTCTTTTGGAAGCCGCTGAAGAAGTTAGAGTCGGTGAGTGTTCACTGTTCCTCTGTAACCTTGCTCCGATTTTAATGAAAGCAGGCCTCAGACCAAATTCTCCCACACATACAGACATTTACTAAATGAATATTCATTAGCAGAGCAGGCTCAAAACAGCTCATGAACCCACTCTGGGAGCCTGATGCAGCCCCAGCTCGCTGTGCCCTAGAGTAGCGTGCTCATCCCTGGCTGCACACTGGAATCAGCAGGGAGCTTCAGAAAGACACCGATATTGGTCCTGCCCCCAGAACTCACCTGTCTGGGTGAGGCCTGGCTATTTATTTAAAAGGGCCGCATGCCATGCTTGTGTTCAGCCAAGGTTGAAAACTAGTGTTTTAGATGCTCCAACCGCACCCTGTATGAAAGGTTCATTTAAGGCCAACCGAGCGACATCACAGAGGCAGCAATAGCACAGTCCTCTACTCAGGACTCTTTGATCAGAAAACCTCCTAAACCAATGGCTGGACTTCACACTGGGGATTAAGTCATGGGTGTCATCATAAGGGCACAGGGTTCTGGCTCAAGTGGCCTCTTACTCCCAGGTCACGCAAGAGTGGGACGTATCTCCAGACTATTTTAGCCACTTCACATATCCTAAATGCCTGGAATTTCACCAATGAGACCCTGTTCCTAACATCCATCATGCTAATTAACAAGTTGTTAGTTTCACCAATAAGAACCTGTTTTGGCATCCATGATGCTAATTAACAACTGCTGGTTGTTGATTAAGCTAGGCTAAGAGAAGTGTGCCTATGGTAGCTGTCCCTGGATTGTAGTCCTTTCCAATGTGGTGCTAAGTGACCTCCCAGGTCTGTGTATTCTTGGTAACATGTTAATTGACAACACCTAAAATTAAGGCTAACATAACTGGCACATACATGATATCATAATGATTATGTAGATGTATTTTAAAGTAAATTACAGCTATAATAACACTGCATCTTCCCAAAGCCAATGGGGGGACTGTTTGTAAAGAGTTTTTGGTAAAGTCTGGACATGTCTCAGCTGCCAGCCATCCCTCTCCACCCCCAGACAAGTCAGGGCCTGGCCATCCGCAGTCTGGAGATCATGGGGCCACTGTACTAGCTCATTACCTGATGTAACCTTAGCAAAAAGACATGGCAATCAGGCAGGAGAGAGGTGGCCAGGCATAAATGGGGCCAGGGTGCCCTCTGGTTCTGGAGAGTGTGGATGTTATCCTGACCTTTTGCCTGCAGATGCTGGAGTTGGAGTACAGAGACTTGTTGGGGAACACTGCATAGAACAAGAGGCGTGTGCATTAGAGGAATGTGGCCCATGACCACCAGCTGGGAGTCAGCTGGGAGATGTGGCTGGCAGGTCTCAAGAGGACCACCAATGACTTAGGGCAGCTGGGTGCCACCTATTCATGCCAACTGTATGGAAAAGAACCTTATTAGCTATACATATTTTATGTGTAATCCAACTGTGGGTTAGCTTTTTCTACAATAGTACTGCATAACAGACCACCCCTAAGTGGCCTACAAGGATGATCATTTCTTCTCGTCCATGCCAGCTTCTCTAGGATGGATTGGCCGAGAGGCTCTGCTTTAAGGTGTGAGTTGAGCTATGCTTGTTCCTATGGTTGGCCTCAGATCTGCCACTCCTTTGTGTTTACTCCGGTACCCAGGCTGAAGGGGCAGCAACTACCTGGAGAAATTTTCCCTCATAGCAGGGAATGAAGTGCAAGGGAGCAAGCTGCACTGCTGATGCATGTGCCAAGATTCTGCTTATATCAGGCCTGCTAACATCCCATGGGCCAAAGTGAGTCACACGACCAAACCCAACATCGGTGAGGCAGAGGGTACGCCTGCTAAGGAAGGATGTTGGAGAGAATGAATATTTTTGACCATTTGTCTAATCTGCCACAGGGGCCAAGAAAGAGGCACGTCTCATCTTTCCTGTCATCTTCCTTGTCCCAAATACCAGAGCAGTAGCTCAGGAAAGAGGGAGGGAGAGGTACCCATGAGGGGAGACCACACTCCACTCCACTTCAAGCTTTTGACCCACCTGTAATGGTGGGATTGGGGAAAAGATGGTGATCTAAATACAAAATAGAAGTTTTACAAAGACCAGGGCTTAGCTTTAGAAAACTAGAATGAGATACTTCCAATAATTGGAAGTTACTGAAAAATCATAGAGTTGGATTAAGATTTTTTTGAGGGAGCTGTCTGCCCAATAGGGAACGGGAGTTTGACGCGGTAGAGTTGAGCATTGAGATTGGGCGAAAATGATGCCATCTCATGTTTATGCTTCAGTGTGCCCACGACTCCTTGGTAATCTGTTACATATGCTTTCCTTGATGTCATTGAGGGAAACGCTTCTGTAGATCTTTGTCTGGTGGTTAGTTGTAAGGAGTACATTTCTCATGAGCTGTGCCTGGGGGAATTCACTAAATTGGCAGAACAAAAGGGAACAGAACAGGATGTCTCTAGGAAGTCTTTCCCTTACTCGACTGTAAGAAGTTGCTTCTCCTCTTTGGGATTCTAGTTTTGTCAATCTGTTCATTATGGATAATGCTGCCTTTTCAGAGTAGTATTTCTCAAAGTATGTTTCACAGGCCCCCAGCTTTGAGTCACATTGTAAAAGGTTCTCTGGGAAGAGAGGATTCTATGGTCAAATTAACTTGGGAAACAAAATACTTTTCTTCGCTGCAGGTCTTTTCAGAGCCTTTAATATGTTCACATCCATTGTAAATATCTAAAAATGGGAATAGTTTGTACTGATTTTTAAAAATCATTTTGGCATTTTTTTTTTCAAGGAATAGTAGAGCTACAGATGATGATGCAGCAAATGCTGCCCAAGGGAATTTATAGGATAAATTATGTTAAATTATTTTGGGTTTTGGAGAAAAGTGCTAAATTCATGGGGTGTTTTTTATTTTTCCTAAAGACTTCTCTTTAATGTGCTATCTCACACAGATAACCTCCACTAAAATCTATATCACCTTGTGAGCCTGGTTATAAAATCAGTTTTCAGTGAGAAAATCTGACAGTGGTAAGGTCTATGAAAAAAGGAGTTTAGGGAGAAAATGTTGAAAGAAATAAAATTAACAAAACAATTAATATATGTCATCATTGATTTTTCTCATTTCCAGGCTAAAGAATCATGGTTCCTTTCTTCCTACTGTGTAGCTAAGTTTTGTTTCAAACTAACCATCTCTTGCAAAATTTAATGGAATTGTTTCATCCTTGGCAGCACATTCTTCCCCTCTTCTCAGCTGAAACGCCATGGCCAACCCTTTGGTGACATTTCTGAGCATACTCATTTTCTCTTGCTCCATTTTTGTTTGCCCACAGCCCCAACCAATCAACAACCCTGGAAAAATCCTGCCATCTGTTTTACAGTATTGATCCTGTGTTGCCATGTTTTCTAAGGGAAGACTTTCAGCCATGTGGGTGACATCCTTATACATAATGTGGTTACCTGCTCTGGCTGGTCCTCTCTTCTTGTCAGCTTTGCCATGCTGGCTCTTCAAAGGGGTCCTTCTTTCCCACCCCACCCCTTCTGTCACACAAAAAAAATTAGAGGTATTCGTGTTTGATATCCTCAGCTTCATTCTCTTCCAATTCTAGACATACCTGCTTCATCATCTCTCTTTCCCTCCCTTCTTTCTCAAGGTCAGAGAAAGCCAATAATGACAATAGCTAACTCATTTAGTATTCACAGCTCCATAAAGTAGGTACTACCATTATGCCCATTCTACGGATGAGGAAACTGAGGCACAGAGTGGTGCAATTTGCAAAGGTCACTCAGTTAATACATGTGACAGCAGGGATGTAAACAGTAGTCTGGCTACAGAATCCAGGCAATCCATTTTTTTTTCCTCATTCCTATCAGCTTTTTAACAATTACCAGCTTTATTGAGCTATGATTCATATATCATAAAATTCTCCCTTTTAAAATGCACAATTTAGTGGGTTCTAGCCTACTAACAGAGTTGTGTAACCAACACCGGTGTCTAACTCCAAAATATTTTCATCACCTCGGAGGAAACCTTGTGCCTGTTAACAGTCACTCCCCCACTGCCTTCTGCGCCCAGCCCCTGCTAACCACGAATCTACTTCCTGACTCTGGGTTTGCCTATTTTGAACATTTCATATAAATGGAATTGTATAATATGTGTCTTTTTGTGCCTGGTTTCCTTCACTTAGCATAATGTTTACAAGCATTTATGTTGTAGGATGTATCAGTGTTTCATTTCTTTTTATTGCTGAATAACATTGCATTACATGGATAGCTCACATTTTGTTTGTCCATTTCTCAGCTGATGGACATTTGGACATTGCATTGCTTTCACTTTTTGGCTATAATGAATCTGCTGCTGTTAATATTCATGTACAAGTTTTTGTGTGTACATATGTTTTCATTTCTCTTGAGTATATGCTTAGGAATGGAATTTCTGGGTCACATGGTAACTGTAGGTTTAACATTTTGAGGAACTGCCAAATGGTTTCCACAGCAGCTGCACCATCTTATAATCCCACCAAGAATGTATGAGGGTTCAAATTTTTCCACGTCCTTAACAACTCTTGCCTTTTTAATTATTGCCATCCTAGTGTGTATGAAGTGGCATCTCGTGGTTTTGATTTGTGTTTCCCTATGTGATTATTGATGTTGAACATCTTTTCATATGTTTAATGGCCATTTGTATATCTTCTTTGCAGAAATACCCATTAAAATCCTTTGCCATTTTTTAATTGGATTGTTTGTCTATAACTTTGTTGTGTTGTAAGAGTTCTTTATGTATTCTGGATACAAATCCCTTCTAAGATATATGATTTACAAATATTTTCTCTCATTCTGTGGGTTAGCTATTCACTTTCTTGATAGAGTCCTTTGAAGCACAAAAGTTTTTTGATTTTGATGAAGTGCGATTTATCTATTTTTTCTTTCGTTGCTTGTGTTATTGGTTTTATATCTAAGAAAACATTCTCCAATGCATGGTCATGTAGATTTAGTGCTCTGTTTTCTTCTAAGAGTTTTATAGTTTTTGCTCTTACATTTAGGTCTCTAATTCATTTTCAGCTAATTTTTTTATGTAGTGCAAGGAAAGGATCTAACTTCATTCTTTTGCATGTGAATATCAGCAATTTTGCAGGACGGGTCTGCTAGCAACAAATTTTCTCAATATGTTTTTTTTTTTAATCCAGGGATGTCTTTATTTCTTCTTTGTTTATAAAGATAATTTTTCTTGATTGTTGGTTGACAATATATTCTTTCAGCACATTGAAAATGCCATCCTCTTGCTTTCTGGTCTTTGTGATATCTGATGTGAAAACCAGCTCTTACTGTTATTGAAGATCCCTTGCACATGATGAGTGACTTTTCATTTGCTACTTTCAGGTTTCTCTCCTTGTCTTTGCCTTTTGACAATTTGATTATGTTGTGCCTGGGAGTAGATATTTTTGAATCTTTCCTACTTGGATTTTGTTGTGCTACTTGGATATATATAGATTAATTAATATTCCTCATCAGATTTGGGAAGTTTGGGGCCATTATTTCTTCATGCTCCTTTGCTCACCTCCCCTTCTGGGCTTCCCATTATGTGTATGTTGATATATTTAATGACATCCTACAGGTCTCTGAGGCTTTGTTCATATTTCTACATACTTTTTTCTTCTGTTTTCTTCTTTCTTCTTTTCTTTTTTCTTCCTCAGATTAGATCATCTCAATTTGTCTATCTCCAAGCTCACTGACATGTTCTTCTGCCAGCTCAAATTTGTTCTTCAAACCTCTAGTAAAATTTTTATTTATGTTATTATGCTTTTTAACTCAAGAATTTTAATTCATTTGGGGTTTTTTTTGCTTGTTTGTTTTCTTTACAATTTTTATCTTTTCATTGATATTCTCTATTTCATTGTTCTCATACTTTCCCTTAGTTCTTTAGACATGGTTTTCTTTAGTTCTTTGGACATATTTATAGTAGTTGATTTAAAGTGTTTGTCTCATAAATCCACCATGTGCACTTCCTCAGGTATAGTTTATATTAAATTCTTTTTTCCTTGTGTATTGGTGCAGGGGTGGGGAACCTGTGACCTTAAGGCCACATGTGGCCTTCTAGGTCCTTAAGTGCGGCCTTTGACTGAATCCAAATTTTATAGAACAAGTTCTGTAAAATCTGGACATTTTAAATAATATGATATTACAACTCTTGAGACCATGTTTGATCCCCACCCAGGCATTTGTTGGGCTGTTGTCTGTTTAGTGACTTTCTTAAATGAATTCTATTATGTCTCTGTTCTTTGTCATGTGTGTCCACTGAGGTCTCTGTTCAGTAACTTTAGGGGTTGGCTAAAAATTAAACAGAGATATGCTTAAATACATAGAAAAGTCATTTCTCCCCTTTGCCAGTGGGCTTTGTGTATACGTGTTGATGCTCATCTTCAGCACTCAGACAGTTTACATGGGCTTTGTGTATATGTGTTAACGCTCATCTTCAACACTTAGGCAGTTTACGACTCTGCATTAGCTTACTCTTTACTGCTTGTGGAGAGCTTCTAGGTCAGCTAGAGGTGAGAGATTCATACCTTCTTAGGTCTTTCCATGGGCATGTGCACAGTCCTTCACATGCTCATTCATGACTTTCTAGATCCCCAGGAGTATGTTAGAACTTTACGAAGCCCCCTTTAGTCATCTTATTCTCTAGACTTTCGTTTTAAGTTTTTTAGCTAGCCTCCTGTTTCCCCCAAATGGTATTGTTGCCTCAGGCACCTGCAATGTTAAACAATTGCAGCTAATTGTTTTCAACAAACACCTGGGGATTGGGCTTTTCCCACTTAGCTGTTCTGATTCAGGTCTACTGAAAATAAGCCCTGTTAATGGGGCATTTCCAGGGAACTAGAGACTAGTCAAATAGTGACAAGTATATGGGGATGGGACTCTTGGGGGCCCTAAGCCCATTTTGTTCCCTTCCAGGGGTTGTTAGGCTACTGAATTGTTTCTTAGTTTTTTTGGTTTTGGTTTTTTTTTTTTTTTACAGTTACTGTTCTTGCTAGACTGCTGGTTTGCAGGGCTGTTGCAGAGCTGTGGAGAAGAAGATGAAAATAGTGCAAGTTAAAATGCCACAAAGCTTGCTTATTCTTGCTGAGAGTCAGCTGTTTTTCTCAAATGATCCTCTGCCTGTCACAAGCCTTTGTTTAATTTCCCAAGTTTTGAAAAAGTTAATTTTGACAATTTTGCCAGTGTTCCTATTGCTTTTATAGAGGAATGAATTTTTGGAGGTATTTACTCTGCCATTCTGGAATTGCTTCTTCAGGCAATCCAATTTTAATTTATGAGCACAGATTTTAGTAAATCCTTAATAAGTACTCCGAAGACCTAGTTGTGAATGAAAGTGGAAGGCTATAGGATTGTAAGTCATTTGTGCAGGAGAACTCTAGAAATGATTTAATATTTTTCCTACTAGTTCAAGACCATCAAGAGGACACTTGTAACCAATATGTGCAGACCATGCTTTAAGAAACATTTTTCTGTGAGTTGAATTTTCCTGAGTGGATAGTGTTCCTCCTGTATGGATGCATCCTGACTTGTTGATGAACATTTAGTTTTTTTCCCCCCAAGCTTTTACTGTTACAAATAGTGGTCCAGGGCATATTATTGGACACAGTTTTTGTGTATATAAGTCATTGGTCAGAGTAATCCATTGAAATATACTTATTAGCTCAAAAGGTGTATGTGTTTGAAATCTTGATAGCTTGGGTAGTGTTTTTATTTTTAAATCTTGAGAGCTTATCTATTCTTTTTCATGCTAGTATTGGAGATATTTCTCTTCATGGTTGATTCTTTGTCTTTCTTTATTTTGAATGGTCTTCAATATATATAATGTCTGAATAGTTGGGAAACAAGATAGGCTGATTTAAAACTGTGTTAATTATATTTTCAAATATGTTTTTCTTCCTGATACCTTCCTGATATCTTTTTAGATGAAATACCCTTAAATTGAAAGCAATGAAAAGAGGATGGTGAATATGCTGTTTTCCCCCAGGTGTCCAAACTTTTTGGATATCCTATAGACGAACAAGCAGATGTTTTATTTTATTTCAATTCATAACATCTATACCAGGTACCAACCTGAATGGCTAGAGCCCTTCTTGGTATTTGAAAGCCTAGCCTAGTTTTTCAGCTGCTCTTTTGGAATATTTTTCTCTTTCCAGTGAGTTGTGGTGGGATGACTCACCTTTCTGGATTTGTTATCCACAGGACTCAGCATCTTAAATTACAGCATGCATGCTCTTCTAGCTGGGTAGGATCAGAGCACGATGAAAGTAATGCAGTACGAGGAGAACCTGAGTGTTTATAGCACTTTTTAAAGAAGCATTTTGAGTTGTGACCTATCCTTTCTCATTATATAAAGGGAGAATAAAAATGATCTCTTGTCAACAGCCTTTCTCCTCTTTACCCTAATGTTTATCTGACTGTCTTTTGATATTTTATTATTCCTTCTTCCTTCTGAGGAGCAAAGCAGTAAAATGTATTTTAGGTAGACCATGTGGAAGTATTAATTGCCTCATTGGGAGAAAGCTGGTTCTTGGGCCAGTCCCCTCTGGCACTAGGATTAAGGAAATAAAAGTGTCCCTTTGCTAATTTTCAGTTAAATTATAGGCCAAATCCCATTACAACAAAATCCAACACAATGGAATATTTATATGACAATAGGATTTCCCAACCTTGGCCAAACAACAGCCTGCTCATTGCAGGCAACAAAATCCTAGGCCTATGTATGCATTAGGAGTTTTTCATAATGGAATTTCACCTGCAGGTACATTGGGAATCAAGATTAAGCTTTGGGAATGGTGATTCTGCACATGAATGCAAGGAGTTAAAACCCTCTTTGACTTTCTCTGAAATATGCTATCAGTGAATCAGTGAATCGGAGCTGCACTGTAATAACATGATGAATCCTTGTAAGTATACAGGAGATTATTAAACCCACTCATCAAAATGTGATCAATGGCTTAGGCTCCTAGGATAAGCGGTGGCTGCCAATCTCTGCCCCTGGCACCTACTGCATTTGGGAAATAGATGTTGAATGAGGAAGAGACTAAAAACAACTTTGACTTGTGTTTCCATAGTTTCTGAATGGAAAAGTTCCACAGGGTGAATTTGGCTTTCCAGGGAGGCTGGTTTTTAATTAGCATAGCAAACAAGTCCAGTCTTTCATTAGTCTACTAGCCAAGGTTCTGATAGCCCCTTAGTACCTCCACTCAGTTCCAGAGGTGCACAGTTGGGGAAGGAAGCAGTACTGTTATCATGAATCAGGAGTTGGTTCTGTGGCACCTGATCAAAGGACCATTTGCAAAGCCCACGTGAAGAGACCCTTAGGGACGACATGGGAGTCTGTACAAAGCGAAATCAATCTCCTCCCTCGGGACTTGGAAGAACTCAGCTGTGGCTGCTGTTGTCACCTATGCTGAGATCAGAGGAAAAGGACCCTGTTACCTCAGCCATCATACAGAAATAAAAATACTACTAGTAATATGAATAATAACAGTAATGATAGCAGCAAATTCTTATGTAGCACTTTTTATGTCCCAGGCACTGAATGAAGACTTTATATAATGTATTTTCATATACTTTATAGACAAGGATACCATGGGGGTAGGTACTTTCCCCTCCACTTTACAAATGAGGAAACTGAGGTACAGAGAGGCTAAGTATTTTATCCAAGATCTCATAGCTATTAAGTGTCAGAGCTTGAATTTAAACCCAAGCAATTTAACTCCATAATTCATAGATTTAACCATTTTCCTACAGTGCGCCTCATCTGCAAAACCTCTGTATTTTGAGAGGGTGTCTCTCTGTTAAGCTACTTATTATACAAATGTATTCAACAAACATTCATTGAGCAACAATGGGCCGGACACTGGGATTCCAGTCGTGAATAAGAGTAGACAAGGTGGCTTCCCTCTCTTATGATAGATGGTCATGTTCATGAAGGCCAGGAAAGAATGAAACTTGGTTCCATGGTGACCTTTAACAAAGGAACCTGCTCCAGACCAGGCAGGAAGAAGCAACACCTAGGCTACGTCAACAGGGAAGGCCAGGGGGCAGGTGGGCTCATGGCCTTTCAAGGAGCTGCAGCACAGGTGGTGAGGGGATGAGGCTGCAGAGGTTGGTCTGGGCAGACCACTGAGGGCTCCTTAGGTCATGTCTGGAAGTCTTACCTGACAAGCAATGGAAGCCACTGAGGACCCTCAAGTAGGAAAGAGGAATGAATAGATTTGGGTTTTGGAAAGATCTCTCTGGTGTCTCAGCAGAACAACTGGAAGGGTCACCAGAGAGGTACTGGGAAACCAGTCAGGAGGTCCCTCCTGTAGTCCAGATGAAAGATGGAGGCAGCTTGCACTAGAATGGTGACAGTGACCAAAGGCAGGATAGATCTGAGAGCTATTTAGGGGATAAAATATGGAGGAGTACTGTGTGCCAGGGCCTGTGTTAGGCAGTAAGTACACAATTACATAGCTAGAATTCCTGTCCTCAAAGGGTTTTATAGCAATGGTTCCAACCGGGGACAGTTTTGCCCCCTTTCTCCACCCCCGGGAACATTTAGCTAATGCCTGGAGACATTTTTGGTTGTCACAATAGGAGGATGGCAGTGTGGGGGTGAGGGGTTCCTATTGGCTTCTACTGGTTAGAGGCCAGCGAGGCTGCTGAACATGCTACAATGTACAGAATAGCCCCTTACAACAAAGCACACTCTGGCCCCAAATGTTCATGGTGCAGAGGGTGAGAAGCCCTGGTGTATGCCTGGGATGGTGAGGCAGAGGAGCGAGCAGTGCAGTTTATAAGACGGCATAATGAGGTCAAGTGCAGGGCACCATGGGAGCCCGGGGGCCTTCCCCCTGCCTTGTTTGGGGGAGAGGGAAACAGTGGAGGCTTTTGCTCTGAGCATGGGTTGGTGAGGGCACTGTAAACCTACTGGAGCGGTCCCCGAGCTCTGTTTCATTAAGATTAAGTTAAAGGATTAGTTAAGACTGTGGGTCCAAGAGTTCAAATCCATACTCTATCTCTATTAGCTATATAACCTTTGACCTCACTGTGCCTCAGTTGCTTCACCTCTATATTGGTTCTCCCTTCATAACACTTTGGTGAGTTTAGGGAGGTAATGCTTGCGAAGGCTTGAGCATATGGTATCTCACACGTGGTAATCACGCAGTAAATGCCCGTGATAAACACCTTTCTCCTCAGGTGCCTTCAGTTTTATTTGCTCCATGTTTTCTTGAATAAACAGAGGACATAAAACTGCTTGACTACAGCACCTCCACAAAACCCACTCCCAAACCTCCCCTGCTGAGTTAGCTTGCCAAGCCTGCGTAGCCTCTTTCCTGCTTGTGACAGGAAAAGGGAGAGAAGAAAATAATGCTATAACGGTTCGTTTTAACTGTAGTATTCAGATTTTTGTGGGAACATCTGATGGAAAAGTTGAGATTTTGAAATGGGACGTTCAGCCTTTCCTCACAGTTGAGCGATAAATGTGGTGATCCCCAGTGCGAGACTGGACTCATCTGTGGAACAAAATAGCCCAGTTACAGAACTGCTGTCCAACATATTTAATCATCACACAGTAATTGGCTCAGAAGTTCCTCAGAATGAGAGGCATCCTGGTCTGTTAATGTGCTAAAGGCAGTTGGATTTCATGCAATTGTGTTTACTGAAAAACAAGGCCAATTTTTTTTTTTAGCTCCCCAAAGAACTTAATGCATTTAAACCTTTTAAATTTGATTTCTTTATACCTAAAGGGTTTTTCCCTTTCTTTTTTTTTTTTCTGGAAAATTTCCACTGGCCCTTTCAACAGAGCCCACTGTGAAATGATGTTAAGATTTAGGTGTAACCATCTGACCCCAAGAAAAAAGGAGTGTTTGACCAGGTTGGCAAATGGTATTTATGGGAACCCGCTTCTAGTGGGAGAGGAGTCAGGCTGGGTGTGTCTTCCAAGGTGGGAAGTGTATTCACTTTTCTTCTAGCAAATCAGAGAGTGGATCCATCTTAGTGGTGCAGCCACTGTATTCTACATCATGGCTTGGCAAATTGGCCCACCATGGGTCAAATCTGACCCACAGCCTGTTTCAGTAAATAAAGATTTTTTTGGAACACAGCATGTTTAGTGATTTGTGTATTGTCTTTGGCTGCTTCTGTGGCAAAGTTGAGTGGTTGCAACAGAGACCACATGGCCCACAAAGCCCAAAATAACTTTCTTTGTGGCCTTTTACAGAAAAAGTTTGCTGATCCCTGCTCTGGAAGACTGCTTCTCAAACTTTGATGTGCCTAAGAATTACCTGCAGATTCTTGTTCCGTAGGTCTGAGAATCAGCATTTCTAACTAGCTCCCAAGCAATGCCAATTCAGATGGTGCCTGGACCACACTTTGAGTAGCAATGTTCTAGAAATGCATTGGCCTGGTGGGATATTGTTCTTATAGGAGGTGGGACTCTTGGTGGTTGAATGCTATTGGGTTCAAGTTCCATTTCTAACATTTATTACCTTAGCTTGGCAAGATACCTAATGTCCCCATAGCTTTGGATTGCTGCTATATAAGAGAGAGAGGTATTTTGCTTCTTCATAAAACAAAAAAGTATTGTCTATAAAGTACTTAGCACAGGGTCTGGCCTATAGTATGGAGTCAGTACTTATTAGCAACTGGTATACTGGGCCTACCCTGAGACGTGTTACGTTACCACATAGGAATCAGCCACAATTCCTACTGTGGCCTTTGCATCAGCCCTTAGAGGCCACCGTGAAGGCAGACGTCTTTATGAGTTTTTTGAGCCCCTAGAGGGCAGTTTTTGTTTAAAGGAAAGATTATTTAGAGGTTGCTTTGGTTTGAAAATATTCTGTTAATTAACCTAATTCTTTCTCAAGTTCAGCGTTCAGATCTTACTATTCTATCATGTTTATAAATCTTCGGCCCCCATTTACAAACTTAAATAATTAAACTCTTTGTATTTTAAGATGCTTTCATAAACACAAAATATTTGGTTTCTTTTTAAGTCATCTGTCTCGACTCTCTCCTTCCCCAAGGAAAATGCCCTTTCTCTTCCCTTTTAATAATTTTTATAATTCTCATAAATCAACCTTCTAAATATGGTGAACATTTTTGACCCAAATATCCTGAACCTGTATTTAATTTCATAAGGTTTTAGTTTCAAATGATAAATCTGTACCAATTACTCAATTAAATGTTTTAATTTGGCATTACAAGAACAGCTTGTTAATTGGATGGGCCAAATTCCCTTAAATGTTCAAATGATTAAGATACCAAACAAATATTTACAGATTCCATAACACAAACAATGTAAAGTTTTTTCTATAGGTTTGTTTCTTTTAAACATTTCTGTACCTCATCGTAAACCTTTTCAAAGTTAAAAGATGCTTACTCACTAAGGAAACACTTGCCATTCTAAGTGACTCTGGAGAACACCTTGTCAGCTTATTGAGATTGTGTGCTAATTGAAAATTTCAGGTGGGACACGACTGGATTCTTGTCCTTGATGCTGTTGGGATACCCTGAACCCTATTTATAGTTACCATATCATTGACTTCATAAATTAATAAAGTGAGTGGTCAGATAACCTATGACCTTTAGATTCAAGTTAGAGATTACAGAAGTCTGGAATACTCCAGGTTGCTCCATGTTTCCTGCATGGGGTTTGCGTTTCTTTGTCTCTTAAGGTATCTAAAGGTCCTGCCAGCTATCCCTAATGGCCTTTGAGCTTGTTGGAAAATGGCATCTTTTCAAAAACTTCCTATCTCTGAAGGCCACAAATTTTCTAGATATTTAAATGAGAATCTGTTTAATTTCAGATAGCTTGACTGATATGTGGTCACAACTTCTAAGATCTTTCTATCAGTGGGGTTGGCCCAGGTCATTAAACTCTCTTGGTGTTGAAGGCTACCAAAACAGTTAAATATTATCCATCCGGTGTCTTTGGCTAGCATGATTATAGGGGGAAAGCAGTAGAGTTGGTTGAGGCTATCTAGATGGTCAGTTTAGTTCTTTCATTTTTAAAGAAGAGAAAAGACAGATGTTCACAGTTCAAGTTCAAGGTCAGAGAAGACGTGTGCTAGATTAAGTGGTTGAGTGTTGCCTGAGAGATTAATGCTACTCACAGTCCCCTTTTCATACCCAAACTTCTCATAGACACTTATCTTAGTTGCTATGAGAGAAATCATGCAAGATAATTATCTTAATTTTGCCTATATTTTATTATTTGAAAATGTGAGCAGGTCTTGGATTATATTGCCATAGTTCATCTGAAAAGCATTTGTGTAACAGATAGTATTACTCCAGTTTTGGCCATTTCATAAATGCCTGGATTGTGTACCAGATTTAGGTGTTACCACCGGAAAAAGCTTTTCTGGGATTGAATTGAACTTTAGGTACACACTACAACATTTGTTTTTCTGTTGTAAAAGTTGACTTCACTGATACACAATTTTATGAGCTAAAGCTTTCCAGGAAGAAGATACTTTGATCATATCTTGCCATTCTGTTCACCCACGGGGAGCCCATCTCTGCAATCTAAAGCAAGAAATACTTTGTGTGGAATTCACACTCTGGCATCTCTTGCCTAATAGGGCTTTGTCTGCTGGGTATGGATTTATTGTGTAGTTAAGGGTAAAAGAAAGTTTTTAGCCATTTGTGTTTGGGGGTCCCAGAAGTTAAACCCATGAATGGTGTTATGGGAACTAAATATGATCCTACTCCCTTGAAAGAAATTAAGAAATTAAGCCATTACTTTCTGTTCATGGTTAGGATTAAAACTGCTGTGGTTTAGCAAATCTCTTTATCTCTTCTTGAAATACATTTATCCACAATTGACAATTTTGAGCAATGAAAATTCTTTCAAATGATATATGCAGAGTTGCAAGCCATCTCATTTTTTTGCACGTGTTGTAAATTTTGGTAGCATGCCAAGATGCTTGACTTTCTCCCTTTCTCAGGAATTCATCCACCTTGGATTTGAATTGCATTTGAATTTCTTACTCCCCTACCTGACTTCTCACTTGGGCCCTGTTGTTGTTCTTGTTCTTGTTGCTATTGAAGCACTTCAGAATAGAATCAACCTTTGAAATTTTCATTAAGGTTCCAGATAAAGTCATTGCTGCTCAGAATATTTGAATGCTCTAGAGTTCTGGGAGCTTTGAAAAACTATTGAAGTACAGTTGAAAAAAGAAGAGACGTGATTTAGTTAATCTTGAAAAATAGGTCAATCTTTTCATTTTGACTTGAGTTCCAAATTCAAGTTCCCAAGTTAGCATTTGGTACTTAAAAGCACAATGGTGGTGATTAGGATCTGACTGTAGTTCTCGTATCCCTGAGTAGGAACAACTTCTTGATTAGCTAGAGTCTCTCAAAATCCTGTCTGATTTACTTGCTCTGGCTGCCTTTGATGCTAAGTGTCAGGATATGAGTCCAGTAAACGTATCAATATACATCCTTATATGTAATAATAGTAAATCTGTATTTCTCTGAGTGAACTCCCATTCTGACTTCAGCTTTCTTAAGGGCAGTGTAGGGGAGGGAAGACTTTCTCTTTACCCTCTGAGGGTTCAATAATTCAGTCTGTGAAATAAACTGACAATAGGCAGATTAACAGGAAAAAAGGTATACACATTTATTTCAGGGACAGGGGCATCACATGAAAACAAAGTGAATACCCAAAACCCAGTGAGATTTAGAAGCTTATATACCCACTCCTTAGGAGAGAGGGAAGGGGGGATGTAGGCAACTTAGGGGAAAGTAACTGATTTCTAGGAAAGATGAGTAAGCCCTGAGAAGAACAGGTGACAGCCTGAGACAAAGTCTGTCTGGGTGTGGTGTTGACCCAATCTCCTCCCCTGCATCATGAGCCAATCTTCCCTGGTTGATGAGATTCTTCTGGAGGGGATTTAGGACGATTGAGTTCCTTTTGGAGGATCTGTCTTTAGGCAGCTAAGGGGAGCTCAGGAGAAGCCTCTGCCTACATCCTCTGTCACCCAAGTTCCCTCGGTTTGAAGTAATCAGCATACCAAAGCAGCATATTTGGGGTGGTATTTCCTGAACTCCTTAAGCAGTAACTATTTTCTAACTCAGTTTTATCCACTCATTTAATCTCTGTTCATTCAATGAATCAATAAGTATTTGAGTGCCTTCTGTATACCAGGTGCTGTGCTGGATCTGGGATTACAGTGATGGATAAGCTTGGGACCTACTATCACCTGGTTTTATGTTCTAGAAGGGTAGATCAGCATGGAACAGATAATCATTGGATCATTTAGCCACAGTTGTAAAGAGCAAATACCATATTGTGCTTAATATAGTGACATCCACTCACAGACCATATGATTAAAAATTATTGGTAGTAATTGGAGAGGAACTTCGAAGATCCACTTAGTCCAACTTAGGCTGCCCTGCAGTGTTGACTGACTTGTTTTTAGAGCAATTTCCTATGTGTTTGTCATTTATGCAAAGGTCCAGTCTCTGGAAAGTTTTAAAAAATTGGCATTTAAATACTATCAGCCAATAAACAGAAATACTGTGAGTTATCCTAATATTCCCCAACTATGTTTGTGTGAAGAGAATGCAATTTCTCCCTGTTTCTTCTTCTTATCACAAAATTAATATGTCTGTGTGTGGCATGATCATGTGTATGCATTAATATGCATGTGCTCTAAGCTCCATTTTTTTCTCAGGTTAAAACATTTATTTTCTTTGTCCATAATTTTTTTAAAAAATTTTCACTCTTTCACATCACTGACTCTATGAAGATGCTAAGTTTTGGTCTAACAATTCTGCAGTGACAGGTAAAGATAGATTCAAACCCTAGAAAGGGTCATAAATGTGGCCCTAGTAAAGAAAAGTAATGATGAACAAGATGCATAGTGGCAGTCACAAAGAAGAGACTTACCTGATTTTCTTTTTCACGAGCCCTAATTCTGGTCCTACCACTGTAATAGTAAATCTTTCTCGTCATAGGAAATGACAGACATGTCAGGCATCAGAAGCACCAGAGAAAAAGTAATTTCTGGTATACTTTTCATCACTGATACCAAAAATTTTATCAGTCCGTTTCCCTCTGTCTGTTACTATGGGGATGGCAGGGATGTCGCATGAGGGCTTTCAGCAATTGCAGAAGCCTGAACCATGAGGTGGAACATTTCTATCTCATCCAAATGACGACACATCACTCAAATGTAAAAATAGCCAAGTGCCAGCGTGCAGATTAATATTCCACGATGAAAGATGTACGGTCTGTCTGCTTGCGCCCACTCACACATTTGCCGACAAACACGTTCTCTCCAGGTGGAGTCCCTCCCTCCCCCACTTCTGGCCAAGACTAGCATTTGAGAAGCATTTCCAGATGCATTCAGGTGCTGACATCTTAAAGGACGAGAGTAGGCTGTTAGGATCTGAGGCAGTTGAGAGTTTCCTGGACTGCACCCCAGACTGGCATTTAAAGCCTTGCGGCCATGCGGTCTCACTGTCCGTGCACGTCCTTCCATAAGTGCCCTGTTATCTCCTTAATGGGGTACCCTGAAATGCCACCTTGGAGCAGTTCAGGCATTTGCCAAGCCGGATAAATTTGGCAACAGAGACCTGTGCTGTTAGTCTTTTCTTAGTATAAATGAATGGTGCCAATTCCTACCAGGTGAGTAGGCTACTCATGGAAGAATGTTGGGTGGTTTGGTGGATTGTTAACACTTTCAAGCTGCTAGGACCAGAGTTGCAATACCTGAGGAGGAGAAGGAGGAGGCATGTGGAGTGAAGTCAGTGGAGGTACGAGTTCCTGTGAAAGTGGAGGCAACTGTAGAAACCAAAGATCACAGGCCTCCACCTGCCTTCTGCTGCCTGCCACCTTGAGGAAATTTAGGGCCCAGTTTGTCTGATCTTAAATTTTTCAAAAGAAGATGGAAATCTTGCTTTTTACGTGAAATCTCCTAATATTTTTTTTCCTGAGAGAGGGTCTTGCTCTGTTACCTGGGCTAGAGTTCAATGGCATCATGATAGCTTACTGCAACCTCAAACTTTTTGGCTCGAGGGATCCTCCTGCCTCAGCCTCCTGGTAACTAGGACTACAGATACATGCCACCATGCCTGGTTACTTTTTAAATTTTTTGTAGAGACGTGGTCTTGCTATGTTGCCAAGGCTAGTCTCGAACTCCTCGCCTCAAGTGATCCTCCCACCTGGGCAAGTACTAGAATTACAGGTGTGAGCCACTATGCCTGGCCAACATCTCCTAATTTTTAAAAGTGGGCAACTAATGGAGACTTTTTGGAACACTATGTGAGCCAAACACAACACATCTCTTGGCTAGAGGTCTGTTTTATGCTAGGGCCTGGCTGCTCAGGTGTGGCCCCCAGACCAACAGCCTCAGCATGACCTGGGAGCTGGATAGAAATGCAGAATCTCAGGTCCCACCCCAAACCTACTGAGGCAGAGTCTGCATTTTACAAGATCCCAGGGAGTTCCTGTGCACATTAAGTTTTGAGAATTACTGTGCTGGAGACCTTATACAGGTAATCACTTACTCAATACAAGAAGAAGTTTTTGAATCATTGGCTGAAAATATTTTAAATGGAATTCTATTTTAAAGTCCAAAGAGAACCTCATCCTTGAAGCCTTAGCTTGGATGTAACTTCTCTGGGAAGACCTCCTCCCTAAAACCATGTTAGATGTCCTTCCTATGTGACTCCATGTTCTTATTCCTATTTGCCTATTGACTTGAGGACCCTATGAAGGCAGAGGCCATGTCTTATTCCCTTTGTATTTCCAGCACTGTCGCAGTGCCTGGCACATTGTTCAATGAATGAATGAATTCAGTAAAATCTCATGATTGCAATTGTTAAACACTGCGTGTTAACTTATGTACTATTTGAAGGTCTAATTATACTAGTCAGAATGAGGAAAAATCAGCAGCTATACAATCTTTTTATTTTCTTGTTCATTCCTTTGAGGTGTATCTTATGTCCCACCATGTGTCCCCCTTACTCTTACATTCCCAAGACCTATCCCATGACCTGGTATATAGTAGATGCTCAATAAGGATTTGTCAAATGGATGAACTATTAATAGTAAAAGCAAAGCGCTCAATAGTGGCTCCTGTGTTAAATTAATGCTTCTCTTGTCGTCATTCTTAACCACCTATCCAAATTGGAAACTCATAGCTTATTTATGGACTCAGAGAAAAACTATTTTATTTTATACTCTAACATAGTGCTCACCAGCACTACCCTGAATTTTAATGGGGCTCTAGTGCCCTTAAAGATGTAGTGTGTATGATGGAAATACTGGGGTGCATCACCTTCATGTTTATCTTACCCAAATAGAATGTTCGGGAGCACCTCTCTTTCTCAGTCTGAACAAGGTGCCCTTATGAAATCTGAATTGAATCATAACTTCCCCCATCCGATCACATTCTTTATCCACACATGCTCTAAAACAGAATTTGTTTAAGACGAAGGAAAATGGAGCAAAGCAGATATAAAGATGATGTTTTCTATGTTAGCGTTCACTTTTTATATATCTCACACAAAGGCCATTTGTCAGTAGGGCAAAAACCTTTCGATCCAAATAAAAATACTTCAAGTTGGATTTTTTTAAAAAAATTACAAGTGGACACTTTGGGTTTTATGGAATATGAATTGCTTTGCTGTGATTCTGTCATTTGATAGAAGTTGACTTCTCATGGTTCTTATCTATGTGCAACATACGATGACACCCTTGCCTTCTGAGAGAATTTACTCCATTCAGCTACACTCTCTTCTCCTGGAGGGGGATGGCCTCTCATTTTCATATTTGTGCCTGTGCTGGGTTTCTTGTTGTTGCTATTTGTTTGTGATTTTAATGACTGGTTTTAGACTTCCTGGGCTGCCTTCTAGCATGGCCATTCTGAGAATGTGATTTCAGTTTTGAAAGGTATGATAATGCCTTTCAGATAAGAATTCTATTTTAGACCAAAAAGAAAAGAAAACTGGCTTCTTGCATGTGTGGTAGAAGCTAACCTTTCTGTTGATTGTGTAAAGTGAAAGAATAATTGTCACTTTTGAGAATTAAAGTGCAGTTAATACCGAGGCTTGATTATGATGAACTAAGGCTTTTATAACATTTCTTTGAATGACAAGGCTGTTAAAATATGCTCTTGAGTTTATAGTCAACTGGGTTTTTTTTTCTTATTTTCAGTTTTAAAGAATAGTAACTTGGTAGGCCTTTAATAACTGTTTGCATAATTAGAGGAAAAGTATAAAAAGATACACATTAAATTATTAATAGTTTGTTACATTAGCAAGGTGGTGTTGAAGGGTGGGAGAGGGAGAGACTCACTTTATACACTTCATACTTTAAATTTAAAAAGCTTATATTGCTTTTGTGATTTAATTGACTGAAATAAATTATATGAAGAGTTGAGGAAGTGCATGACCTAAAAAATTTAAATTAATAAAGTCTGATTGAACCTTCTTATTCGCTTTA
This sequence comes from Daubentonia madagascariensis, assembly GCA_023783475.1. Classification (NCBI taxonomy): domain Eukaryota; kingdom Metazoa; phylum Chordata; class Mammalia; order Primates; family Daubentoniidae; genus Daubentonia; species Daubentonia madagascariensis. The sequence continues at coordinate 38,487,418 of JAKFHU010001953.1, read as the reverse complement.
TATTTTCAAAACATATATCGGTCAGAATTTCTTAATGGAATTTGGTGTGTGTATGGGTGGGGGCAATTTTGATCTATTGTGTTCAGGATCCAAAAGGTATTCCTGTGAGATTTCCTTAGGGCACAATAGGATTTTTTGGTCTTGACCATTGACATAATTGTTGACGTTAAGCAATGCTTTTTATAACTATCATATAAAATAAATATTTCTGTAGGAGAAAAATGAATAAAGTTGAGAGTCAGCGTTGTGTAGTTTAGGAGCAAATACTCTGGGGCCAGACTGACTGGGTTCAAATTCTTGCTCTGTCACATTCTAGTTGGGTGATCTTGGGCAGAGGTACCAGATCTGTGTGCTTTAATTCCTTCATCTATGAAATAAATAATAGTGCTGTCCCCAAAGGGTTGTTGTAGGGAGATGAGTTAATTTATTTAAAGCCCTTTGGAGAATGCCTGCCACAAAGTAAATACTGTTATCAGTTAGCTTATACTGCATTAATGAAGCACCCCAAAATTTAGTAGCTTAAAACTGTGGTCCCCAACCCCCAGGCCACCGACTGCTACCTTTCCAGGCCACCTGAGTTCCCTGCTACCCACCGTCCATGGAAAAATTGTCTTCCATGAAACTGATCCCTGGTGCCAAAAAAGTTGGGGACTGCTGGCTTGAAACAGCAAACATTTATTATTTCTCATGATTTGGGTTGGCTGGGCAGTTCTGTTCTGGGCTGCCTTAGCTGGTGCTGGACAATCCTGGATGGCTTTACTTACATGTTTAGTGTGATGGCAGGTAGGACAATAGCAATGGGGCTTGTTCACATGTGTGTGTTCACAGAGTTCTGAACAGCAGCAAGAGGGCAAAGCTCAAATGCACAATTGCTTTTCAAGCTTCTGCTACTGTCGCGTCTGCTGATATTCCATTGGTCAAAGCAAGTCACATAGGCGAGCCCAGAGTCAGTATGGGAGGAGACCACTCAAGATCACAGGTACAGGTAGGGGATTTATTCAGACCACTTTTGCAGACAATCTACTTCAAACACTATATAAGCATTAGCTGCTATTATTATTATTATTATTACTATTACTATTATTATCATCATCATCTCTCCAAACATAAAGCTACCGAAATTAACTGCTCTTGAGTATGTCTTTAGTCATTAGCATTTGCTGTTTCCAAATATTGTGGGAGCCTCAAAAATTAATACTTGCAACAAGAGAGTTTTTAAGAGGAGCTTATTCTGCAGGGCTGAAATTATTATTTTTGTTACAAACTGTAGCTGTCCCTACTGGTCTCCCTGGGAGCATTTTGCAGGTTATAAAATACAGCGATTACTATGGTAATCTTATTGCAAGTATAAAATGGCTTTGACCTACTTGTTAAAATGCAGTGTGTATTAAAATAAAGACTGTGAGCTTAAAGCTAAATGAACTCAGAATAAAAACAGAATAGCAAGTCCAAAATGCTAGGGAGATCTTCAAAGGAAAGAAAGGCATTTGATGAAGAGGATGCATTTTCCCTCATTCTCTCCATTTTCCCCTCTGTGTGATGACCTCTGAAAAATGACACCAGTCTCAGAGAGCATTTCTGCTGCTGGCCTGACTTGCAGGCAGAAATTTTTTCTAAATAATAAGAGCTAAATAATAAGAGCCACCATTTGCAGAGCCACGTACTTTGTCCCAGGCAGTGTGCTGGGTCTTTCATTATCCACTTTCAGTTCCTCATCATGACATCCCCCCGAAGCAGGAATTAATATGCTCCTTTTATAAATGAGGAAACTGAGGCACAGGGAGAATAAATGACTTGCCCCAAGCATGGGATTTCTTTCCTTCAAAGGCTTGGGTCACCAAGGACACATGAATCAGGGTTCTGAGACCAAAAAAAAAAAATTGGCCACAATTACATGAGTTGATTTGGTTTCTAGATGACTCTATTCTTGGGACATTTTCATTGCTTTTGTTAAATGACTTATTTATTTATTCAACCAATATCTATTGTGTGCCTATGGTGTGCCAGACAGCATACTAATTGCTGTGTTAGTCCACAGAAGACAGGGACCCTGAAAGGGTTTCCTGGGGTCAAGGAAGGCTTCCCAGATGTCCAAGATGGGACGTGGAGGATGAGAAGACATTATTCAAGGGAAAGGACAAATCCGTGTTTCAGGTAGCAGTAGTAGTTATAAGAGCAAAAACCCAGAGGACCTGTGAACAGGTCAGTTAATCTAGAGTGTGGAGACCAGGAACTGGGGGACAATTATAATAAAGAAAGTTGCCATTAGAAGCGGGAGTCAGATCTTGAAGGGCTTTGTTCGTTGTGTGCCTTTATCTGAGAGCACTAAGGAGCCACAGAAGAATTTTGAGCAGGGAATGACATAAACAGATGGACTGTTTACAGTATCACCACAGCTGCAGTAGCTACACCGCACTACACTGCAATCCCAGTACAAGGGGGTTGGGATGGGGGTGGAGGGAGGAGAGGCCGGGTCTCTGGCAGGGAGTCTGGCTGGTAAGACTGGTGCAGCAGTATAGGAGAGAGACGACGGCACCTGGGCCAGGCATGGCAGTGGGAACAGAGAGGTGAAGAGTGTTGAGGGGCGTCGAAGCTGTTTGAGTGTGGAAGGGTGAGAGGGATGAGGATGACATCTGGTGTCTGACTTGGGAGTCTGGGTAGATCGTTCCCCTGAGTAGGGAACTTAGAGGGACGAGGATGCTGTATCAGTTGTGGGAAGGTCGACTTTGTGCCTGTGAAACTTCCAGGCAGATAAACCCAGAGAGTAATTAGGACACATGAGCCTGCACCTCAGAAGAGATTTCTGGGCTGGAAATGAAATTTGAGGTCAGCAGTTCTCTCTCCCCATCATCTGTCTCCTCTTTTGGCTTTACTTAGCCCTTGTACTTGTTCGCTTGTGGTCTTTCTGCACTGTGATAGAATGTAAGTTGTGTGCAGGCAAGGGATGTGTCTGTTTTGTTCACGGCCACATCCTAGCATCTAGAACAGTGCCTGGGATTAAATGAATCAGTCAGCGGACAGAATATGATAGATGCCCCTGGGGAGGAGGAGGCAAAATGAGCTTCCCCTTGGAGAGCAGAGGCTATGGGAAGAGAAAGGGCCCAGGACAGAGAGCTGAAGGATTCCACTTTTACAAGGAAGGACAGAGAAAGAGGAGCCATCAGAGAAAACTGGGAGGATGCCTCTTCTCTTTGCTCCGAAAGAACCTTCAGAGCGACCTGGGAAGCTGAATGACAAAACGTTGAAAACTTTCAAGGCCCCCAAACAGAGTGGCTCTTGGGGACCTGATGATTTCTGAAAACAGTGGGAAGGATAGAGTTATGTCCATGTTCTTCAGTTTCTTTGTTCCTTTCTTTGTTCTTTTTTTTTTTTTTCTTTTTCCTGCGTTTAAAAAAATTTCCAGCTACCTCCAAGTGTGGCTTTAGAGCACAGGGGAAGTGGGATGACCATCATCATGTTTAATTCAGCAGAAGGCAAATTGCGTTTACCTTGTAAGCCAATTGGGATCAATTGCTAAGGGTGTCCTTTGCAGCAGAATTGTGTTGAGAAAGATTCTGAGGCTGCTTCCAGGCCAGCTGGAAAGAGTGCATGATCATATAGTGGTATTTGCTGTGGAAGGTGGACCTGGGGGGTGTCATAGGTGACAGGCATCTACCACCCTCATCAAGAAAATCGGTTACTGTGAATGATAATTTCCAGAAAAACTAATATTCCATCTCTCACGGTATACATTTCCCAAGTCTCCAGTACTTTGCTTGGTAACTGGTGGTCTTCTGTTTGGTCTCATTGGCATAATTCACTAGGGAGTTAAATCAAGCCAGAGTGCAGGTTGACTTTTTATAGCCTGATAATTTTTATGCCACCCAGGAAAGCTGTGACTCCATAGCTTTCAATTTTGTTCAGGCTTTCAGTTTGGTCTATAATTATTCTTTAGCATAGATAATTTTGAGACATAATCAACCCTAAGCATTGCCATTGTCAGTCATATTAATTGACCTGCTGATAATTACAGAAATAAAAGGAAACTGTACATAAGCTGGTAAATTCAGGTCCTAGGAGCACTAATTCTAGAATTCATCCTGGAAAGAAATCTGAAGGTGAATGCTTCATACTATAAATAGAATTTTTAAAAGTATTCAATTATGAATTTTCAATTCCATGGTAAAGAGCAGTCGGGTCAGGAGGGATAAGTGATGCCCTCCAATTTAACTTATTTTAGTTAATAGTTTTTATACATTCCTCTATTTCTGCTGATCATTTTTCCAGAGAAAGGCAAATTCTTGAAATTCTGTTGTTGCCCTTCTAGAGGAGGGCACAGTGTTCAATGGACAATGCTTAATGGAAGGCTTCCTTTTGGAAAGCTCCTAAATTGGGTCTCCTAACCCGAAGACTGAACTCCAAGCTCAGTAACTAGAGACCTCAAACTTTACATCCAGAGGGGAGGAGCAGCAGGAGAATCTAAAATGCAAGGAGCATTGAGATTTGTGACTGGCAGCTTATAGTAATTGATCTATCACTTGACCTTGAGAGAGAGCAATCTCATGGAAGTGACTATTGATATATTAATGGTTCTTTGAATGCCAGCATGTTGCTCCAAGTCATTCAATCTGAATGTGAATTTTGGCAGTATCAAGCAATACCTGTTTTCCCCTTACCCAGAGATGGGAAGTGGGGAATCTATGGCTGTCAATGAGTAAAGTTTGACTACGTGTCTACAATGGGCTTAGCACTGTTACAAGCATTGTGAAAAATTCAAGGGACCCTTGAAGATATGACCTTTATCTTCCCAGTACTGATTTTTGCCAGGGGTGGGTGGGGTGGGGGTAGTGGAGGAGAGGAGCAGACCAAAAAATCAAACAAAAAATCCTCCAAAACAGAAAAAACCATGCAACCTTCAGGAAATATTCAATGGTAGACAGGATAGTAGTTCATCAACATGAGATGTCACAGAAAGGAGAGTGTTTTGGGCAGCAAGATGGGGTGTAGGGGTGCAGGGGGAATGGAGAGAGGGAGGATTCGGTGAAACTTTAAATGTCCTGGCTTGCCCTCTGCTCACAGTGCAGAGAGGCTTCATGGAGAAGGAAGGCTTTAACCCAGACCTTGGAGGATTGTGGAATCTAGGTGGTGTTAGTTTTCTATTGCTGCATAACAAATTACCACAAATTTAGCAGCTTAAAATAACACCTAGTTCTTATCTCATAGTTCTGTGGTCAGAAATGCAGGCATGGCATGGCTGGCTTTTCTGCTCATGTTATCAAAAAGCTGAAATCAAGGTGTTGGCCATCTGTGTTCTCATTGGTCCTCTTCCAAGGTCATTCAGATTTTTGGCAGAATTCAGTTCCTTGTCGAGATGGGATTGAGGTCCCTGTTCCTTGCTGGCTATCAAATAGGTACTGCCCTGAGCTCTTAAAGGCTACTCTTAGGTTCTTGCCATGTGACCCTCACCATCTTCAAAACCAGTAATGGAGAATCTCCCTCACATCAAATGCCCCTCACGCTTTGAATCTCTGTCTCCGGGAAGAGCCCCGTGTCTCTTAAAGGCTTTCTGGATTAGATCAGGCTCACTGTGAATAATCTCTTTATCTTAAGGTCAACCGATTGGGGACCTCAATTACTGCTGCAAAATCCCTTCACGGTATCACCTAGATTAGTGTTTGATTGACACATTGGAAGAAGGGGTGCATACCCCAGGGGCTGGGAATCTTGGGGGCCATTTCAGAATTCTGTCTACCACATGGTTATAGGGCATTTGATGTCAAAACTGGTAACAAAATTAATTATCGAAATAATAATTCCTAGTGTGGACTGCATGCACAGCCTGAAGTTGGGAGGAGGCTCTTCCAAAGGAAATGAGCTTCAGAGTAACCAGATGGCCTGACTGGCTGGCTTATTTCATGATCTAGGCCCAGACTACCTCACTATGCTTTCAGCCACCAAAACCTCTTTCTTCTCAGCCTTTTCTCCTTTTACACCCACATGCAAGCTTTCCACGTTGCAATTCATCCAGGTTTTCACTGGGACAATTCTGCTGCTCAGGGACATTGGGCAATATCTAAAGATATTTTTGGTTGTCATAACTAGGGAGGTGCTACTGGTGTCTACTGGGTAGAGGCCAGGGATGCTGCTAAATATCCTACATGTACAGGACAGCTCCCACAGCAAAGAATTGTCCAGCCCCAAATGTCAATAGTGCCAAGGCTGATTAGCTCCATGAAATGCCTCTTTCCTGCTGCTCCTGGGTCTCTGTCTGGCCTCCATGGTTTTGCCCACACTGTTGCGTCTGCCTGGCTGTACTTCTCCCCTCATCATGGTCCTCATAGTCCCTACTTCAAAGGGTTGTTGCAAGGATGCAGTAAGAGAGTTCATGTAAAGGCAGAGGGGGAAGAAGATATTCATTTGCAGTGCTTGCTTGTTTTCCAAATTTCTAATCAGTGAACTTCCCAAGGAAACCAGTGGGTGCAGGTCAGCGTGGCTGAATGTGACCTCCAAAGTCATATGCCTGAAAACACAGAGCCAAAGACTGCACCCAGCACCGCTAAGAAAAGAGGTGTCAAGATTTAGGCCCACAAAATAAAAATGCTGACACCCAGATCGCCTATCTATACAAATTACCTCTTCTAGAAATGCTCTCAAGAGCTTGGGAGGCATCAGTGTCCCCTGTGCCTGGACACTGCTTCTTAAATTTAGGAGTGGTCAGTCTGAGATAATATAAATATTCCCATTTCCCCCCTCAAATGTAGTCAAGAGATTCTACTCAATTTTTGGATATCATTATCGATTTTTAAAACCTACTTGATGATATAATGGAGAAACAATGAATATACTAGTTTGGTTTTGAAAAAGCTTTAAAAATAAAATTTCTAGGCCCTGTCCCAAACATAATGAATTTGAATTTCCAGGGGTGAGGCCCAGGAATCTACAGAATTGACAAATTCCCTTGGTGGTTCTTATGCAGACAGTCATAGTGTGACATTTAGAAACTGATAGACTGGATGATACATGGCATTAGGAAGCAGACTGAGAATATCAAATATCTGCACAAGGGAGGATAATAGGCTGAATGGAAAAATTTAAAAACGAACAGAACTGCAATTAGAGCCAGACACCCAACTCCCCGGGTATAGAATAAAGTACATGGAGTCTAGTAAGAGATGTGTGGAGAAAAAAGAAAAACAAAAAACCACAAATTAAAAAAAAAAAACCACCCTAATCTTAAACAGATTTTGGTCAACAGTTCAGTGTTTATCAAATTAACACGATCTTAGAATCATAGTGTCAAGAATGAAGAGAGCATAAACCCACGCCACCCTGCCCTGCTCAAATCATGCTTGAAGGTTTTCCTTTTTTGTTAATAGGATCATTTTCAAACATAATCAAAAGTTGAAAGAACAGTATACTGCACCCCTGTGTAACAGATTTAACAATTACCAAAATTTGGCCATATTTGCTTCATCTATCCCATTTTCCTTTGGCTTGACTTTCCTCTCTCTTTTCCTAAGTATCTTAAAGCGAATCTCAGATGTTGTGTTATTTTAGCCTTACGTATCTAAACATGTTTCTCTGGAAAGCATGGATGTTTTCTTACACAACCACCTCTCACCTAACAATATTGACAATAATTCCTTGTTCTTATTTAATTGGGTGCCACATTTTGAGTGGCCAGGGCAGTAAAAAGGTTTGAAACTATGTCCCACGAGCAGCAGTTAATGGAACTGGGTTGACAGAAGACAAGGCTCGGGTCTGGAAGGATGTCAGATGGGAGAGGTGCTGGACTCGCCCTCTGTGCTCCTCACTGGGGGAATGCATAGCTGCTTCAGGAGTTTTCTCACCTGGAGGGTGGAGCATGAGCACACTGCAGAGAGGTTTCACTCATTCGTTTTACAGATATTTATCAAGTGTCTGCTATGTTAGGTGCTCGGGATGTGCGAAGAACAAGACGGACACAATCCCTTCGCTCATGTTGTTTTCAGTCCTTAGCACTGTTTGCCAAAGTGAGAGATAGGTTTGGGTCAGTTCATTAACTAACATTGAGTTACACGTAGTTACAAAAATTCTCTTTTCGGTCTTCTAAACCTTGTAAGGACATCAGGAAGGATGTCTCATTTGGGGGCTACAGTTGCCACGTCACTAAAACTTCATTGTCTCCCTTTTTTAGTGAAGTGAGAGCAACTTCAGGTTCACAGCCATTGGCAGGCCCAACTATTTTTTGAGCAATTTTTTAAACATCTTTATAAAAACAAGATAACAAGAACATATTTAATACAGGAATAATTAAAACCAAAGTGATACAAGGGACGGTTCTAAGTTTTGGGTTTTTGTCTGTTTCTTTTTATTTTTCACTTTTATATTTGCATATAGTAAAATTCATTCTTAGGTTTATAGCTTCATGAGTTTGTGCAAATGTGTATAGTCACGTAACCACCCATACAATCAAGATACAAATCAGTTCTACCACCTCCCCCAAATTTTTTCATGCTGCCTAACCCCACCTCCCATCCCCAACCCTTGGCAACTATACGTCTGCTTTCTGTTCTTACAATTTTGCCATTTCTGGAGTGTCATATAATGGAATCATACAGTATATAGCCTTTTCAGTCTGTCTTTTTTCACTTAGCGTACTACATGTGAAATTCATCCATCTTGTTGCATCCTATTTCCTTTTAATTGCCGAGTAGTATTTCATTGTGTGGATGTATCAAAATTTGTTTATTCATTACGAATGATACTATAAGGTATATTCAATATGGCTAATCATGAGCACGGTACTTAGTAAAAGCAGATTTAGCAGACATCCTGAAGGTGATTTGCCAATGATTGAGTTTGGGAGGGGAAAAAAAAAACCAGTCACAGAGTTATTTGCAGTAGGCCATCTCTTAATTTCTTACCCATACCTTCAACAGTGCATTTGATTGAAATACATATGTTTCCTGTCATCTTAAGTCAGAATATACCTTTCGGGGTCTTCAGGTAAACTCGATGGCCTCCAGAGCATCCTTGTCATGTTCTCTTATTCATTTATTTTTATTCATCCCCTCCCTCCTTCCCTCCATCCTTCTCGTCCTCCTTCTCCTCTTCCTTCTTATCCTCATTCTCTCTCGCTCTCGTGCTTTCTCTCTCTCCCATCCCCTCCCCCTTAATATTGCACTGGAGTTTATGTAACTGAATTAATTAGACCTATTTCTCAAGGAGTTGGTTTTCCATAAAATTCACTTTGCAGTTGGCATGACAGAAGAGCTGGCATATTAATCAAATGCTACAATTTGTTCTTTGTATGTGAATCAGGTTGAGGTTGGACTTACTGCTTATCTATTGTCCATTTGTACCATTCCGTCCTGTGCAGCAAAGAAGCCTGGATTCTTTGTGATTGGGCCGGGTGATGGTTGTGAGTGCTGATAGATTGGGCGTGGAACTGCTTACCGGGGACAGACCCTATCTCCTTAGTTAGTGTTACAGAGTCCCCGGGATATAAAGTGTCTGTATGAAAATAAATAAGGGCTTTTCTTTTCCTTTGTTTGGCTGATTTAATAGAATAAAATGATAAAAATCTTTGTCCTGTCTTAAATAACATGTTAATTGCTGTTCTATGTAATCATTCATTTTGTGTTTCTGAAATATATGCAGTTTATAGACATTTCTATCCCTCCATGCATTTTAAATTCTCAAGCTTCCTCAAATTATGTATATTTAAAATAATCTCATGCATGTGGAGGGGGGATGCACTTTGTAACTAATGGGGAAATCAAAGTTGTTAGCTTTCTCTATTTAGTCAGCTCGCTGCAGAATACAAAGGCTGCTAAAGGATTTGAGTTCGTATCTTAAAAGCTCATCAGAAATATTCCAAGCTATAGATTTTTTTCTCTCTCAGCAACATTTCAGATACGGAGGTTCTCCTCGGTTGCCCCTGCTAGAGTTGCTGAATTTAAAATGCCGCAGGAAGAAAGAAAGATCTGTTTTCTCATCTGTGGAATGAGGGGGTTGGATGAAATGGGAGATGTCAAGTTTATAGCACTAGTACTGTCACCCCTTCTCCATCCACATGACAGACATCACTAATCAATCCCAACATGCTTTCCTGCCAATGCAGCCTCAGACTGCTTGTCAGGTCAGCACTCCAGAAAGCTGCTACTAACCAGTCAATATTAGCCCAAGAGATGAAATCTATCCATTCTGAAACAAGTGGTATTTACACTCTAGCATATACTTGAGATGGTTTGCAAAAGTTAGGTAGCCATTGAAACAAATGTGAATTAAGTGCCAATTCATTGCCAGCCCCTTGCCAGGAACTAGGTAGGCCTAACTCTAAAGTCTTTTCCCCTAAAAATACCAGCTGCCTCAATGCAAATGGTACTTCCTCTGAGAAGCCTTCCCTGAGCTCCCAGCTCTCCTTGTGAGGCTACTTGATATTTTCTTCTTCTGTGTTTCCATAGCAGTTTATATTCCCTTATTGTGACACCCTCCCTTCTGTGATGGACAGTTTACCTGCTGCCTCCACCATCAGAGTAAGATTATTAAGGGCAGGGGGTCTGTTTTTGTTTTGTTTTGTTTTATTTCAGAATATTATGGGGGTGCAAATGTTTTGATTACAGGATTTGCTTTTGTGCAGTTTGAGTCAAAGCTGTACGTGTGCACATCACCAAAGTAGCATGCATTATACCCATTAGGTGTAAATTTACCTGTCCCCTTCTCCCACCTCCCACCTACTTGGTTTCTGTTGAGTTTTATTACCATATGTGCACATGGGTGTTGATCGATTAGTTCTAATTTAATGATGAGTACACGTGGTGTTTGTTTTTCCATTCTTGTGATACTTCGCTTAGAAGAATGGTCTCTAGTTCCATCCAGGTTGTTACAAAAGGTATTAGTTCATTTTGTTTTGTTTTCTGCTTTTTGCTGCTTTTGTAGGATGGCTGAATGAATACATGCTTCCCAGGAGATCTCTGTCTCTGTGCCCTGGGCACACGTTTTACCATATAAAACGTACAGCTAAGTCTTCAAGAACCTAGTATTGTTTTGCATTCATTATATTTGAGGATGAAAGACTCAGGGCAATGTGGTCCAGCTGCACACGTGGAATGGCAGAAGTCACCTCTCTTCTGGACTGCTAAGCACCTTCTGCTTACTTACCTCTGTTTTTGCATTATTAAACTGTTTCATTTTTTCCCACTTCAGTTTTTTATTAACTGATTTTTATGAATAATTAATACATGCAAATATTCTTATGTTTGTTTATTCTGCTTGAGATGCCTTGTGCTTCTTGAATGTGAGGATTCATGATTTTTATAAATTCCAGAATATTCTCAGCCATTACATCTTCAAAGTTGTTGCCTCTCGCTGATTTCTCTGGTCTCTCCCTCTGGGAGTCTCATTAGACATATGTTGGGCCTTCTTCTCTCTCGTATTTTTCCACTCTTTATCCTTTTGTGCTTCATTTCTGTAATGTCCTTGAGATCTGTATTCTTTTCTTCAGCAGTGTCTAATCTTCTGTTTAACCCATCCATTGAGTTGTCAATTTTAGTGGATCTATGGGGAGGAATAGTCATCATGTCTTGTTCTTTTTTAGAGTTTCAATTATAGTTTTAATATTTTGAATCATTTTAAACTTTATCATTTTATGTTCTTTTTCAGAGTATTGTTTTATGACCTCTAATTCTTGAGCCTCTGATCCTCTTATTTGTTGACTTGTGACTTAGCCATTTCCTGGATGTTGTGTCATTTCCTATTGGGAGCTCATGCTTTGCAGGGCGGGTTGTAGCTGGGTTGTGAAAGTGATTCTCTCTCCAGGGAAATCTTCATTTGTTTCTGTAAGGCATTCCTGGCATATTATGAACAGGACCAATTTTTATATTAATTTTTCAGTCAGAGCTTCTGGATTCTGACTTTTGTTATTCATACTCCAATCTCAAGAAAGGCACAGGCCTAGGGTTTCTAATTCTCAGATGACACTTCTCCCTCCTACCCAGAACACAGGTAGAGACAGACAAGTTTCATTGGGCTGGTTGGCAATTTTTCCAATCTATTTGTTCATTGAGGGTGCAGCTCTCAGTGAGTATTCCTGACTTTATACAAGGGTCTTATAACAACTTCCTGCTTCTCTTTGTCCCAAGGCCTTGTCTCTCTTCTGCATGGGCATTAAAACCCTAGCCCCTAGGGAACCAAGACAAACCTTTTCCCTGCCACCAATCACCTTCACCTGTATCTCATAGCCACAGCATGAGTTTGCATGCTTCTCACTCTTGTTTTCAGTTACCTCTTAATTTCTATCACCTGGGTATTTTCTTTTCTTTATTGCGAGTCAGCTAAGCATTTAAAAGAATTTTTGCTAGCATGTTTAGGTATTTGAAGGGTTGGAATTTTTAGGATGTCATCATTTGCCAGAACTAGGACCTTATTACAAGCTCATGGTAAAATATTCATATAATACACAAGGATATATGATGAAATGTTAGTGTTCTTCCCATCTTAGATCTGCCTAGTCCTCAAACCACCTTGTCAGTGATAATAACATTTTCCATTTTCTTAGGCATAGTTCTAGACATATTTTATGCATGTACAACATACATATGTGCACATAATATATGAAGATTTATTTATACAAGCAGAAATATATTTTACACTCTGAACTGTACTTAGCAATATATTCTGGAGTGCATTGCAGATTGGTACACTTAGTTCTGCCTCTTTTTTCCTCATGACTGTATGGTATTCCATCATATGGATGTATGACAATTCATTAACCATGTCCTCTATTATTGGATAATTATGTTTTCGGTTATTGGGCTATTATAAACCATCCTGCAATAAACACTCCTATACGTATGTCTTTGCTTGTATATCACTTAACATAATTCACTTTATTTGTCTATTTTCTCTCCCCTGCCCCCAACTGTGAGTTCCTTGTGGTCAAGGACTTTATCTTCCACTGGTGAGCCTAGTTCCTGGCATGGGGCCTGGCAATGAATTGGCACTTAATTCACATTTGTTTCATGAATGACTGTGCTCACCCAGAAGTCAAATCAGCAGTCAGACTCAGTCCCAACCTCCAGTAAAGGTATTTTAATTGCAGTAATAACAACGGGCTATGGACTATTCAGTAGTCTGCAGCTGTTGACTGAGCACCTCCTCTAGTCTCAACATGAGCTGATGCAATCTTTACAACCACCCTGTGAGATGGTAGATTTCATGATCATGCTTTACAGACAGGGAAACTGAGGTGCAGGTTACATAACTATAAAATGCGGAGGCCATGTTGAAACACAGTTTCGTCTGATATCAAAGCCTGGCCTCTTGACTACTGCCTCTTAATTCACAATTGTATTGGCACAGCCAACATAGGGCATATTGCATTGTTCATTCCTTGGTGTATTCGTTCATTCAATCAATCAACAAATACTTACCGAGAGCTCACCATGTTCCAGGTAGGGAGTGATGCAGCTTGATGAAAACAGCTCTACTTGGTGGACTTTACAGTGTAAAAGGAGGGACAGATTAGGCAAAAAAGTGACAGTGTGATGAGTGGCTGGAGAGAGAAACAAGCAAAGGTTTGAGGGGCACTGAGAGCAGAGGGCCACGGAAGGCCTCCAGCATCTATGATGAATTGGATGAGCCTTGAAGCTCATTGGGAGGTACGCAGGAGGGGTGAAGACCTGAAGACAGGAGTAGGGGAGTTGGGGGGGTCCAGCATGTCCCCTTTGTGTCTTGCGTGCTCTGCACAGTCTAATCTTGGTCTTCCAGCCACTGCCAGCTCTCAGGACCTGTGCGTGCAAGGACCAGAGAGCCTGTGTCCTTCTGCTTCTGAGAGGTGGCTATGCACCCCCATCAGCCCTTTCTAATTTTAAAGCAGTAGCTCCCTTGATTGAAATCTCAATTTGGGAACGGGCCTAGGATTGGCCTGTGGCTCAGTATTTTCACCAATAAGCGGAGTGGGAGGTGGGGAGGCGTCCCTTTAAGCAGCCGGGAAGCAGCCCGGAGAGCTTGGAGCTTCTCTCTCCAGGACCTGAGCGGTTTTCCTGGATCTCGAGCTGCACACGGAGCAGCTGCCGCCCCGGGAATGTTACCCCCCTTGCGTGGAGCCCCTGCGGGGCCCCCTCGGGCTCCGGGCAGTTGGCGGCCGATGCCCGGCTGGGCTCCTTAGCTGCCGCCGCACCCCCTACCCCTGGGTCTCCAGCCCCCTTTCCCGGCCTCCCCCCAGTTTCCCGGCCGGTGGAGGGGCCGCAGCGGCGGAGCAATGCAAGGCTGAGCCGGGTAAGTGGCCCCCGCACGGCTAGGGCGCGCGGAGCGGGGCGCAGGGGTACGTTTGCGCCTGGTTTTACCACCTCCCCCGGAGAAGGGGCCTTGCACTGAGAAACTAACCTCCGGGAGAGATGCTCTTTGCCACCTAGACGCTGGGAGGGCATGAGTCCTGCCGTGGGGACCTAGGGAACGTTTTGGCCTGACTGCCACCTTTCCCTCAGCCACTTTATTAACCAACAGTAGTAATCATAATATCACGAAGAGGGGATGATGTTATTGCAATACGACTTCTTAAGAGTAAACATTTAAACTTCCCTGAACTTGCTTTTTATATAGTCTTTATTCTCTTATAATTCGTTTCCCTCAAATATTTAAAATGTATTTACTGCTATTGACCTACTTATTTACTTCCTTAAACTATCAAAAAATATTTCCTAATGTCTCCAGGAAGGTCTGTTTTAAAACATTATTTACTTCTCTCTATACACCTTTCTATTTTGAGCTGATGTCCCCTAAAATGGAAAAGTTGTTTATGTTCCCAGAACTTTAAAAATATATTTCTTTTTGGTGGACTCCTGTAATGAAGCAACTCTGGATTTGTTAATTTATTCTCTCCAAATTGGGGGCGCAGAGAGGTCCCCCCTTCTGGCCTTCCTAGCTCTACATTAGGGAAGCGTGTAGTTTGGAGAAAGCTCTTGGCGATCGGGTAGTTAATTTCTACTCTCCAGGTTACCAAGTGCACCCTCTCAGCTTCTGGGAGAGTCAGGACTTGGTGAACACTGGGATCACACAAATGTGGGGTGCCTGGGAAGCTGTACCCCAGGAAATTTTAAAGCCAAAATAATCAAGAGAGATTGTGGATGGGTAGGTAAGGTTTAAAAGATGCTCTCCCAATGCCCCCAGTGCCCTCCCCCCATCTGTAAACTTGTGTGTACCTAAGCAAGCAGTTGGAAGTGTAATGCGGAGGTCAGAGTTTTTTTTTTTTTTTTTTTAAAGATGAGGCAGCTGGAAGACATGCCTTCCAAAATTGGAGCAAAGTCTGATGCATGGATTGCCAAATTCCATTTCCGCCCATATTAAATTATTTTGGCTTTCAGAGGCCCTCATTTTGCTGTGCTGGCCTTTATTTGCAGTTGTTTAGGTGGTATGAATCATTTGTATACTTTGGGTTCCCTGCTTTCTGCACACAGATGTTTTTATCTGTGCAGCTAGTTGAGTAATTAGAGAGATGGACATGGCCCTGTCTGTACAGACAGAACAAATACCACTTGGGGAGGATTTGAGCCTTTCCTTTTCAAATCGTCAATTGCCAAATCTCCCCAGCCATTGGGCAATTCAGATAAAGGTGTCAAGTGAACTGAGCAGGGAAGAATTTATATGTGCAGCTAATTCTGCTCGTCCTACGATAAAACATCTTCCCATGGGGCCAAAAAGTGGGGGGCAGGGAGGCTTATAAAAATGATCCTGTGTTCTTAGTCTCTGACTACCTGGCTCTCCCTGGATTTCTGAGAACGTGCCAGGAGAAACTGTTGACTGGATGAAAGTTTCAAGAAATGCAGAACAGAAATCAGGCCAAGCCCTCCTTGAGTGACTTTTATTTCTGTTTGGAGGAAAGGAACGCTTTGTTAGAATAACAAATCGTGGCTGCTTTTCAAGACCAGAAAACTGTTCTTGTTCCGAAGGCAGATTTCGTTTTAAGAGTGTGAATCATTTGGTTTAGTTTTCTTTCTTTTTTTTTTTTTTTTTCTTTGCGGTGGAGGCTTGGAGATGATTAAACGTCCTGTCTGCAGGAAATTACCAGGAGATTTGAGAATTTTCCTGAATCAGCCTCAGATGGTACACAGCTTTGGGTGTAATACAAGAAAGCTCTGTTACAAGGCAATCTTTTCTCGTGATACCCTCGATCTCACCCAGTCTTTCAATTCTCTCCATCGACAAGCCTTTTATTTTTTATTTTGGAGATTGTACTTCCATTTAAGAAACTGAAATAACTCATTTCCTTCATGAGCTTTTTAAGACAGAACTTATTTTGGAGACAGTTTTATCGAGCCCACTTCCCCACTAGCCTCCTCCCACTGGCCTCAGCAGGAAAAACTCTTGGCTTCTTTTCCCAAGATTTCCTTTAAGCCGGGATTGTTGTCCTTGGGGACACAGATGTCCCGAGGAATGGGAGAGATGTGAAGGTTTGAACTAGCACTCACCAATTTGGTGGTGACATTTACGGTCTTTATAGAGCTGTTTACAGAGAAGGCGAAGTGTACAGAGAAGGCGAAGTGGTTCTGTGTTTGGATTTACCCTGAAGTGCATCTACAATGCAGAGAATGGGCAATGAACAGACAGGAGGGGACAAGCGAGGGGCACACGTGCTGCTTTGTGTAGTTGTGTGTGCAGAGATCTGTGGTTTTTAATAATTTGGAAAACCAATTTGCACAGATGCTGTGCTCCCCAAGCTATTTTTCTTAATCTTTCCTGAAAGCTACCCAGTCACATTAAGTACTTCCTAGCAGTATAATAAAATAGGAGCGCTCTGGGTGAATATAAACTCAGTGTGAGATTCTGATGTCAATGAGAGGAAGCAGAGGGAATAATTTTTTTAGCTACCAAAACACAGAATGCTAATCCTAGTTAAATATAACAAGACTTCATGGAGTTTAAATGTGATGTTCCAAAAAAGTTTCTTTGATATTTTTTCTTTTCTCAAAATCTAAATGGCAAAGGATTCTTTTCCAGGATGCTTAGCATTTGATTGCCATGCAGTTTTGTTTTGTTTTGTTTTTTGGTAACGTTCTTTTTTCATATGCTGCGGTCCTGTGTGACCAGCAAAGGAAGACTCATTTTTGCAAAGATTGTAATCTGGATAACTTCTAGAAGAATGGAAGATGTAGGGGTAGCGCGGGGAACAGACGCAGGTACTGTGGGACTCAGTGTCTGGGAAAACTCATGAATGATTTCCTTGCAAGTTTAGCCCAGAGGCCTTTGAAAATTGCTTCACATTTGACTTTTAACAGCCAGCCTGTGTATAGAAATCATCGTACCCAGCTCAAGGGTCTCCTTCCTCACAAAGCACCTTTTCTGGCAAGATGCCAGAGTGTGTACGTGACATCGCTTATCACATCTTTGAGAGTTTGCTTCTTACTACTTTTTTTTTTTTTTTAAAGCAACAACTACTTGATTCCTTGGGAATCTTTGCAAAAGGTTACTCTTCATTCACCCAGGATGCTGTATTTAGTCACTGGTTTTATTTTACTTTTTCCAATGATCGAGGCTTTGTTCAGGCTTCTGGGGATGAGGAAACATCTGTTGAGTTGGATTTCAGATAATTCTAATTTTGAATGCTAAGTTGCCCAGGCTGGACGAGAGGTCTCATCTTGGCATATTATGAATGATAATAGTAATAAATAGAATGATAGCTGTTAACATACTAAGCTTTTGCCAAGCACAGACTGAACACCTTACTAGTCTTTCTTAGACTTTATGGTACATGGGAATAATCAGTCAGAGAGTCTGTTTCAATAGGTCTGTGGCAGGACCTGGAAATCTGCATTTTAGGAGACATCCCAGGTATTTGTTCATTATCATTTTCAAATCCTCACAAAAACCCCTTGGGTTTGGTGCTGTCAGCACCCCCATTTCACGGATGAGGAAGGATAAGTTCAAAGAGGTTCAATAACTCCCCTGGGACACAAGGCTACTAAGTGGTCATGCAGGGACCTGGACCTGTGATTGTCAACCTCCAGAGTCCATGCCTTCAAGCATATGCTCTTGTTGGATTGGGGGTCTTCTCTTTATAGTTCGTACCTAGTAACCCTTCCTTCCCTCCGCTCTACTGAAGGCTCCTTCCCTAGGATGCATTCAGAGCATGCAGTGGACAGCAGTCCAGAAGGTCCCCATTTCTTTAGTCCATTGTGATGGAATTTAGGGAGACAACATGGGGCAGAGGCCCTCATGCCAGCACTTGAGGGGTGTCCAGCTAATTTTCCCTGGGCTCTTTAAGTGCTAAACCAAGACGACTCAAGACAAGATTGATTTGTGAGGTGCTTTTAACTCCTCTCGGTTTTGGAATTCTTAAGACAGTTCTGTTTCCTTCGAGAGGCCTTTCAACAATTCCATTTCTGCAATCCACAACACCTCCCACAGGATCCGCCCACAAGACCCTCGCGGTACACAAACCCAGGGAAGTTGAATCCTTTTTCTAATGCTCATGACCTGAGCCCACCCACAGCCCCTTCCTCTTCCTCCATCTTCTGCATCCTCCCCCACTCTGGGTGGAGTCCTCTGGAAAGGGAATGCAAAGGGAGTATTGTAGAGAGGAGAGTCAGAGACGAGAGAGCCTCATTTAAGCCTCTTGCCTGATTCTCCCTTGGCTTGACCTGATTTCTCTCGCTCTTTTGAGCACGTAGACCAGTACTGATTTTTCTTACTTAATTGCTGCAGGAGTGATACAGGGCAAACCCACTTAACCTCATGAGCTTTGCCTTCGTTATCTGTAAACTGGAATGCTCGTGTCAACCTTTTCTCCTTCGAGTATAAGTGACATAATGTCTGTGAAAGCACTTTGGACTTTGTTTAAACACATTCGCAAGACTTGTTCGTGTTGCCTTCTAGCAATGGTTCCCTTATTGTGATCTAGGGAACAACTGTTTGGTGAATTACTCTTCTAAAAAAGAAAACAAAAAAAGGTTCCATGTGCATGTGGAACATGTGCTATTCTACATCTCCCTCTTGAGCAATCGCCAAGTCATACTAGCGCACCAAAGGCTCTGAGAAGCCCTGGAGTCGAGACACCTGTTTAACTTAGACTTTGCATTTTCCATTCTAATGTGACCCTGGAACCCCTTTGCAGCCTCCTGTCTTCATGTGCTGCGGAACACACTGGGGGGGAAGACACTAAGCTTCAGAACGGTGGCTCTACCACACATTAGCATTGTGACAAGTCATTTGCTCCCCTGAACCTCAGTTTTCTTGTCTGAAAAATGGAAGTAATTGTGACACCTACCCTCCAGGGTTTTAGGGAAGGTTAAATAAGTTAAGAGATGTCAAGATCGCCCTCTGCCTGGGCAATGCCTGAATGCCTGCCTGAGGGGTTGTTCCCTTCTTGATGCTTTCTTCTGTATGTTCCCAAGTCTCTCCTTTTGCTTTGTCCTCCCCCTACCTCAGTCTCCCTTGCTGCTCTTCCTCCTCTCCTAGTTTTGTGAGTTGGGTGACCCCATCCTCCTCCCCCTTGCTTACCTCTTTTTAATCTTCGTCACTCCCTTGCTGACGTCACCCAGTCCATGGCTTCAGAACCTTCTTCTGAGCTCCAGACTTAACGTACACATCTCTCTCCCCAGTGTCTTCATGAAGTATTCAAAAGGATTCTTGAACATCCTGTGTCAAAACATAACTCTAGCTTTTGTCCTCTCCCCAAGCTTTGACCATGTCAACAGATGGCATCTCCAGCTACCCAGTTGTTTGAGCTAGAAACTTTAAGCATCTTTAATCTTTGTGCTTTCCTCACCCTCCCACGTCCAACCCAGTGAAAAAAAATAAGTCCTTTCAGTTCTACCTCAAACGTATATCCCAAATTGGGGTGTGTGTGTGGAGGGCGGTAAGGGACAGGGAGGACTGACTAGAATGGAGCTTGGGGTCACTTCCTGGTGTGCTGAAAATGTTTTATATCTTGATAGGGTGTGGGCTACATGGAGATAGGCATTTGTCAGAACTGATTAAATTCTACACATAAGATCTGTACATTTTGCTTTATGTAAATTATACCTCGATGAAAAAAAATGATAGAAAAGATATATATCGCAAATGGGACCACTGCTCCCCATCTCTGCAGGTATAACATTAGTCCATCACTTCTCACCTTGATTACTTGATAACCTTCCCAAGCACCTAGTGTTTCTACAGCTTAAATCAGATCGTAATACTACCCTGTTTAACACCCCCAGAGAGCTTCCCATTGCAATAAGGACAAAACCCAAACACTTGCCATGACCTTTGAGATGCTCTCACCCCAGCAAGTTCTGGCCCTTGTCCAGTCCTGCAAAGGCATCGCCCTCTGCAGCCACCAGTACCTACACTCCAGCCACACTGGCCCGTGAATACCCCAAGTTCCTGCCTACCTCTGGGCCTTTATACATGCTATTCTTTCTGCTTGGAATGCTCTTCCCCTAGAATTTTGTTTGGTTGGCAGCTTCCCATTGTTGAAGTCTTAGCTTAAAGGTCGTTCTGTCAAGAGGACTTCCGGCCTAGCCTTGTTCCACCTGCACTCCCCACAGCCTGCATTTTTCTGAGCCGCGTTACCTTATTCACTTTCCTCCAAAGCACGTCTCAAGATCCAAAATATTCGTTTTTACTATGACAACTCTTTGCCTATCCCTCCTAGTCCCTTAAAGGCAGGGACTGTGTCATTTAATTCCCATCTTCAGTGACAGTACTTGCCTCCTAGTCGGGGCTCCCTAAGTAGTTTTGACTGGCTGACTGGTACCTGGGTCAGTGTCTGACATAGCTATTGCAAGAAAATTATTAGCTAATTACAATTTTTAAAATTATTTTTGTTACTCCTTCTCCTTCTATTCTCATCTCCCTCTTCCTTCCTGGAGGATGGAAAGAACTAAAAACCCCACTCATTCCATGCACTTCAAATTTCTGAGCCTCAGCTTTTTTAATTGTAAACGAGGTCAGTGATAGGTGCCTCTGTGGAGGTCTCTGGGCCCCGTGGAGAGAGGTGTTATTGCAGTACCCAGTACAAGGGAGGCATTAGTGTTTCATCACCTTTTAACAATTGCACCCCCAGCTAATGGTTTTCTTTGAAGATCCTGAGCTTCTGAACTCTCCTGCCTGGGAAGTCTGATCAGATGCAGCTGTTTTGGGAATTGACTTGGGATCCAGAAGATTTTAAGATCAACTATAACTCCCACAAATGGCTTTGGAACTCATAGAGCAGTAGATAGATAGCTAGCTAGATAGATAGATATAGATAGATAGATATATTTGTTTGTTTATTTATTTTAATCTGTCGGAGGAAAGCTATCTTAGAGAATAAAGGTTGAACTGTATGTATAGTGCCCTAAACTCCCTCCTCCCTCTAGCCCCAAAGGCTACAACCTCTCACCCAGTGTTACTGTTGGAGTACTCATTTAAATATCAGAGCAAAGGATTGCATGTTCTAGAAGTGGGGAAAAAAATCAACTGGTAGTGATGGGGATGAGGATGTCCTTCCCTGGGCAAGGAGAGAATAATAGAGGCATTTCTGAAAACCCGCATGCCATGGTTTATTTGTTTGGACTGTTCACCGAGTTACTAGGACGGGAATGGTCCAGAGGTTTTCTTTGCCTGCAGCCCTGGTTGAAAAGGATTAGGGGCCCTTCCAGAGCTCAGGAGGACGGTGCTGTGATTGATTCGCAATGTCTGCCATCGGCCAGACCCGTCACATATGAGGAATTAGAAAATGTTAGATTTGGAAGGGCCCATGGAGATCATCTAGTCCAGCTCTTGCCCTGATAGCTACTGCACTGTGTTTTGGGGGCTTTAGAAAAATAATCATGAACTTGGCAAAGTGAAAACCCTTAACTTTTCAGGCCTTTGTTCCCTCTCGGGTGTCTGTGCGTTCAGCATGACGCGCTACGGCTCTTTCTGTTGCCATTTTCTAGAACAGGCTTTTTAGATGACGCTGTGTGATTTTTAGAGAATGAGGAGTGTGTTAGTTTGCTAGGGCTGCTGTGCCAAATTACCACCAACTTGGTGGCCTAAAACCACAGACATTTATTCTCTCATGGCTTGAGAAGCTAGAAGTTTGAAAGTCAGGGCTGTGCCCGCTCCGGAGGCTCTGGAAGAGAATCTGCTGCAGCCTGGCTTCTGGTGGCCGCCAGCAATCCTTGGCATTCCGTGGTTGTGGCTGCATCGCTCCAATAGCTGCCTCCACCTTCACGTTACCTTCTCCTCTGTGCATGTGTCAAATTTCCCTCTGCCTTTCTCTCATAAGGATATTTGCAATGACATATAGGGCCCACTTGGATAATCTACGATAATCTCTTCGTTTTGAAATCCTTAATTATATCTGCAAGGACCCTTTTCCCAAATATGTTAAGACTGACAGGTTCTGGGGATTAGGACATGGATTTATCCTTGGGAGGCCATTTTTCAACCTATCTCAGGGTCCTATTGACTCAAAGAGTCAGGAGAGCTGGATCACGTTCTGACTTTGCCCAGAGCCTCGCGGTCACATGAAGAGGCAATGAGAGTATTTAAATCAGGAGTCAGGACCATTTCTGCACACACACCCCCCAACTTCAGGGGCTTCAGCTATGAAATGGGATATAATTATTCATCCCTCATACTTCATAGGGTTATTATAAAGATTAAATGAGATAATATTTGTAACATGCTTAGCACAGGTGAATACTGAGTAAATATTGACTTATTATAATTGTTTATTTTTACTATTGCTATGTTCCTACCACTGTTGTCATGTTCCTTTTCTTTGAATCTTATTGTCAAATGAAGTGGTTAAAGCTATTCAGGCTCAAGAGTGTCCAGGGTTCCTTTCAGAACTAGCATACTGTGGTTCCAGATCTCTCAAAGGCCACATTATATTTTTTAGATCTTCTCACTGAAGTACCATATATCCATACCAGAGAGTTCACATGTCTAGTTGTACAGCTCAAGGAGTTTTCATAAACTAAACACACCCATGTTACCAGCACACAGAATCAAGAAATAAAATATTACCAAAGCCCCAGAAGCCTCTTTTGTGCCCCCTCTTCCATCTCATTAATGCTAACTGCTATCCTTATTTCTGACATCATAGATTTTTACCTGTTTTTATACTTTACATAAATGGAATCATACACTATGTACTCTTAGGTATCTGGCTTCTTTCACTCAACATTCTTTTGTGAGATTCAATCATTTTGTTGTGTATGGTTGTAGATCCTTCATTTTAATTGTATAGTGTTCCGTTGTTGCACAGACTACAATTTATCCATTGAACTATTGCTGTGAGTTTGGTTAGTTTCTAGTTAGAGGCTATTACAAAAAATTCTGTACCAAACATTCTAGTACATATCCTTTGGGAGTGTGTACAATGCTGGAACAAAATTCACAATACTTTTAATCAAGAACTCTTCCCACCCCCAAACCCCAATTGCTTACTTTAGATGCTTTGTAACATGTAGAACTTCTCATAACCAAAGGTGCCTTAGTCCATTCAGGCTGCTGTAACAAAATACCACAAACTGGGTGGCTTGTAAACAACAGATTTCTCACAGTTCTGGGGGGTGAGAAGTCCAGGATGAAGGTGCCTACAGATTCAGTGTCTGGTCAGGGCCCCCTTTCTGGTTCATAGATGGTGCCTTCTTGCTGTGTCCTCATGAGGTAGAAGGGAAGAGTTAGTTCTCTGGGGTTTCTTTTATAAGGGCCCTAATCCCATTCATGAGGGCTCTGTCCTCATGACTTAATCACCTCCCAAAATGCCCACCTCTTAATACTATCACCTTGGGGGTTAGGATTTCAACGTATGAATTTGTGGGGGGCACAAACATTCGGACCGTAGTAAAGGTTCGTGGCTGATTTAAAGGAGCTATTCTCATTCTCTGGCCTCCCCAGCATCTGGCCAAGCCATTGGCCATGCCTGTATTTTCTTGATGTGTTGAAATCTTTTTAACCACCACTCTTTCCAAAAGACTTTCCCTTGGCCTGCCTTCCAGTGGGTTGGGACTGGATGTGGTAATTTCAACAAAGTCCACGCCCAGTGAGAGACACAACTCCACCTTCCCGCATCCCACTCAGGGCCACCTCATTCATTTACTCACGTCCCCACTGGCAGTGCCAAGTCAGCCCTTTCTTCCACGGCTGCCATAGGAGACACACAATGGGCTACAAATATCCCTTTCCTTCTCCATCTGGGGCCTCCACTGAACTGGTCCTATCCTCTCATTTCATAATCCCAAACCTGGTATTTGGAACAGCCCAAACTGTCTTATAGATTAGAGTGTGTCCAAGTGAGGGTTGGGAGCAGAAGGGTGGAGGGAGGAGTTGGCATAGACTGGCAGAATGATGTGGGCATGAGCCAGACACTTGGCATCATTGCCCAAAAAGGTTGGGAGCTGCTGGTTTAACTCAGCCATATAATTTTTCTTATCTTGGGGAAGGCTAGAACTCATGCTTCAACTGCTCCTGGTATTACACGCATGAAAGACTCTTCCAGGATCCCAAAATTGAGTTTGGTCATAGATGAAGCATTGCTACAGTGTGGCGAATGGTAGAATTATATGTACATATATATGTATATAGCTTTGCTTGGGGTTCTGTTAAGGTGCCAGGTTGGAAATTTAAACATGTCAATTCTGGAATTAGCTGGAGAAATAAATGATGAATATTAGGCTCAGTTACCAAAACACTTTAGAGAGGTCTAAACGAAATTAGACTTGGTGCCCCAATCCCCTTTGCCTTATCCATTTTGTCCCTTTTTTGTTAGGTGAGCTTGAAAGTACATCTATGACAGATGGGGTGGGGAGGGAGGCATGGGAGCAATACATTCTAAGTGTCTTTGTGACGCTCTCATGTTTTTTGTTTTTTGCCTGGTAAACAAGAAGCAAGAAAGTGGAGATGCTTGAGAAGGGTGAGGTTGAAGAAGGAAAATTTTTCTCTCTTCAAATCAACAAAGAATTAAGCCATACTTTTTTCTATAGGATTATCATATCTCACAAAAATGAATAAATAATTGAGTAACTTCTGTGCTAGGCTCTTTTGGAGATTTAATTATAATAATAGCTATCATTGATTGAGTATTTTCTTTATGACCAGCAGTGTATTGGGAACTTTTCTACATCACGGGCCAAGGACTTTTTCTGTGAAGAGCCAGAGAGTAAATATTTTAGGTTTTGCAAGTCAAGAGGCAAAATCAAGAATAGTATGTAGGTACTCGTATGATGAGAAAACAAATTTCCACAGGACTTTTATGGACAAAATTCAAAACATAATCATTGAGTCTAACTTCTTTGAGATGCAGGTCTACTAATGAGGAGACTGGAATTCGTGTTTGAGGAGGTGGGGTTTCGAGTTATTGTTCCCTGTCATCAAATTGATCGCAGAGTGTTCAGTTAAGTCCTCCAGCTCACGGCATTCCAGAACAGGTGGTGGGAGGATTGGCCTGCAAGGCTCAGAAGATTTTATTTGAGCATTATGCTGCCTTAAACTCAGTAATGATTAAGTTGGGCTGCACAGAACAGTGAAAAACTCAACAGTGGCGTAAATGAGTTAGGCCTTTATTTCTCTCTCTGTAAAAGAAGTTTAAAGGTGGCTGCATAGGGCTGGTCTGGCAGCTTCACTGTGTCATAGAGGCCCACGTTGCCTTTTCCCTGTCCTGCCAACCTCAGCATATGGCTTCCTTACTGAAAGTCACTCTGTGATCCCAGCTGCTGCCACTAAGTCTGCATGGCAGGCAGCAAGAAGGAAAAGAAAAAGGGGAAGAAGCACTCATCTACTCTCTTTTAAGGAGACTTCCTGAAGTCCCACCCAATACTCCTACCATCTCCTTGGCCGGAACTTGGACACGTGACCACACGTCTCTGCAAGAGAGGCTGGGAAATGCAATTGTTTACTCCAACTGTTAGTGTCCTTAGATAAAAATTTGAATCCTAGTACTGAGGAAGAAGAGGAGATGTTGGGATAAGTGACTGAAGTTCTCTGTTGTTTGCAACAAGGTCAGAAAATGAGTCCCAGGGAGGTTCCCATCTTCCCCAAGGCCTTATGGTGGCAGACTGGGATTTGAACCGAGGTCTGCTCAACTCCAGTCTCCTCTCCTCCTCACTGTGTCTGCCCTCAAGCATTCTGGGAGGTACACATAATGCTAGGAATGAGGTGTGGGCTTGATTTGTATACACCCTTGCTCCCTCCAAAGACGTTCCCAAGGAACCTATAAGGATGACAACCAGCATCCTTCAGTGCAGGGTTCTGTAAAAGCTGGATCAGGGCACGTGGCTGAGGTTGCAGCCTAAATGGGGCCTCCTAATCCCCCCTCAACATAAATGCAAATCTTGAGATCCTACCACACCTTCTCTCCAGCCACATGGAACAAGAAACAAGTGCAGTGACCAACAAGCTCAGGCATACATGCAGAGAAAGCTGGCAGGCCTTGTTGTAAGCCCACTTGCCTACACGGAAGGAAGGACCTGGGAGTTGGAAAACAGTGCCTGGGCATGTGACCTTTTAAAGTGATCCTAGTTGGTCAACATGGGTCAGTCACAACATTTTATCCTAAATGGGAAGCTGGGGAAAGGTAGATATGAGCTTTCCGGTTCCTTCCACATACACATACGTACGTATATGTAGCTGTTAGGGAGAATATTTGAGTGCTTGCTGAGTACCGAAGCACTTACCTCACGTAATCTCATCACCGTCCTGTGGAGTACTGTCATCGTTCCATTTTAAAGAGGAGGAAATACGGTGTTGAGAGGTTGAGTGATTTGCCCAAGACCACACAGCTGGTAAGTGGCAAACCCAGGTCGTTGGACTCAAGTCTTTATTTTCAACTGTACTAGATCTGACTGTAATGCCAAAGGCACTCTGTGAGATAAAAACTTAACAGCATGATCAGAAAAACCCACATGGGATTACAACAGAAGGAATGATTAATTTTGACTTGGGAGGAGGGATGGGAAAAGCTTCCAAGAGATGGTGACATTTGAGCTGGGTTCAAAGAATGACTAGGGCTGTGTGGGTGGGAAGAATTAAAATCCATGGAGACAAATTATTGTTGGTCAAATATATAATATACTATAATGATGAACAGTCCTGGCCAGTTAGGAGGTGAGAAATGAATGCAGGGGACCCTGTCTTTTTGCTCACCCTCCTCTGAATATCACCGTCACCATGAAGACAGCTGATCCCTACCCGTTGACACTGCTTCTCAACTGTCTAGCTCTATTTCGGTTTTGTCTTGTCATGTTGGGAGACAGGAGCAAAACTCTTCTTGCCAGAAGATGACTTGCATTGAATTTCAGTGGTCCGGTATTGACTTGTTTGTTCCTCTTGTTTTGTCTAAACCTGGCTGTGTGTTGGTGTAAAGGAATAAAGCTCATAAATAAAAGAGGAGACGAAAGTAGGTTTTAGTAATGAGGTTCCTGCTTAATCGCATCAGCGAGCTAAGGAAAGAGCCATTAAATATTTATCGAATTGTTGCATTAACATTTTCACTGTGCTTGCTGTGTACACTAGAACTCTCTGGAGAATGAAGCTTTCTACCACCAAGCAGGAGAAGGGAACTGTGGCTGAACTGAAACACATACCTGTATCATTTTGAACCTCCATCCATTTGAAGGCCCCAAGAGACTGCGTTAATAATCACCAGTCACACGAGGAGACTTTGTTGAGGTTAGAGAGAGTGAAGACAGCCCACAGGCGTTGATGGAGCACCAGCAGGCGCCTCACCTTGAAAGGCCTCTCCTGAGATTGGCCAGCAGACCGCATGCACATTCCAAGCTGCCCTTTGATTTTTTCCAAGGTCACTGTTTCTTGAGAGTTTTGTTTATGATTGGTTTAACTGTGATAAACTGTGGTGAGATGTAGGTCCTTGATTTTTTTTTTTTTTTCCTTCTTAAAGAATTCTTTAAATGGGGCTCTGTTTGCCTGGATGAGAGATTGCAGATTACATCAACAGATCCAGGGCTTGTCTTGTGGTTGCCTTCCATATAAGGCATGCTGTAGGTATTCCAGCCCCCGTAAGGTCTTGAGCTGGTCAAGGAATCAATTATTATGCATTAAAAAGCAATTCATCTGGAGTAGTGAACTCCTGTGTTATTTTTAAGCCAACCTTATAATATATGTGGCATGCAAGAACAGGGTTTCTCACGTGAACTTCTTTGGTGTTCATGGGAGAGTAGCTGGTGTGGGGTGCAGTGACCAGTGCAGGTAGGTGTCTGAACAACTTTGTGATGGTTCCATAGTTCAGTAGTTTTGAACAAGGACTCTGGAGTCAGACAATAGTTCAGATTCCAGCTCTGCCACATACCAGTCATATGAGTGGATTACTTAGACTGTTGATGTCTCAGTTTCCTACAAAATAGATTAATTATGGTATCTACCTCAGCAGATTGCTCTGAGGAAACAGAGAGATAAGGCACATAAAGCCATTAGCACAATACTTGGTGCACAGCAATCAATAAATGGTAGCTGTTGTTGTTTCCTGAACTTTTCATTGCAACCTAGAACTTTCTAGCCTTTAAGACTTTCTGTAAGGCCAGGTGGGAGGTGAATCTTAAATAATCAAGTTATAGAAAACCAGAACTGGAAGGTACCAATAGATCATCCAATTCAGAGGTCTGCAAATTATGGCTCTCTGGCTGAATCCAGCCTGCATCCTGTTTTTGGTAAAGTTTTATCAGAATATATCCATCCCCATTCATTTATGTGTTATCTATGGCTGTTGTCACACAAGGGCAGAATTGAATAGTCATGACAGAGACTACATGGCCCACAAAGCCTAAAATATTTCCTATCTGATCCTAAATAGAATAAAATTTGTTGACCCTTGATCTACTCCAGTGAGGTTTTACCCTTGAGGAAACGGAGACCCAGAGAAGGGAAATGACTTGCCAAATTGCACAACCAAGTCTTTAATAAAAGGTTCCTGACTCCCATGCCAGTGTTCCCACCATTGTGCATACTGTGTCCTGGTTTAGTGGGAAGGGTTATACAAAGCACAGGGGGAAAGCTCATACCAGTTGTATGTTGAAAACCTTAGCAAAAGTGCTCTCGATCAGCAAATAGATCAATTTTGCCATGGAAAAAACCACTCTGTAGAGGCAAAGGGTCAGTGTGGAATGATGCAGGGTCATGCCTGCACCTCTGTTACTGCAGCAGCTGAGAGCATCTTATCTCACGCTCAGTTTTCTCCAACCGCTCACACACGGGTAGGGAAGGGTTGCACTTCCAACGGGCCCTTCTAGCATGTAGTTGACCTGAGTGGGTATATTTAGTGGTGACCAAGTTTGAACTTTCCTGGGACAGAAAGCTGATGGGGAGATGATTTGCATAGACGTTTTTGCTTCAGAGTATCTCACCATGCTGATTGCCTCCAACTTTTTGAAACACTTCATTTAATCCTCCCTGAATAACCTTATCAGGTAGGAAACTATGAGTGTAGGTTATGCCTATTTCTTAATTTTTTTAGACCATCTTGGGTTGCTGGAATGCATTCTTAATCACTTTGCTAAAATGTCTCTGGTGTGTCCCATTAAAATGTTAATTCACCCACAGGAGAGTCTGACCAAACAGGCAGTAAATCATGTCTATGTGCAAAGTGGCAAGAGACCCCATCCTTAGATGGTACATCAGAGCAAGCAGCTATGTCTGTTATGTTCATTGATGTGTCCTCAAAGCCAAGAACAGAAAGCCTGGCACATAGCAGGAGCTTAGTAAATATTTGTTGAGTATTTGATGAACTAGAATTCAAGACATGACATGTTCTTAGCTTAAGTCACCGAATGTAACTGGATTGTTCTGCAGCAAGGAAATGCCCAATCTAGGCCCAGACACAGATTTAGTGATGGAAAACTTGAGACTTGTGAATCAGGATGAAAGGCATTGAGTGAGAGACACACAGAGGTGAGCAAGCCCCCGATCTCCGATGTCTGTCTACATGTCTTCCTAGCCCTGTGGACAAAATGAACTCTCCGCTTCTCAACAAAGATGTGAAGAGGACTCTCATGACTGCTGCTCTTTCACCAAACTGAAATTTTCCCTTTCCTGTCAAAGTCTGTGGTGTCAGGATTCGTCATTTCCTGCACACTGATTTGGTGTAACACGATTGCTTGGTGGAAACTTGGATGTCTTGCTTCTCTGTCCCGCTGATGAAGAACCGGTGCGGAGCCTGATGTGGTGGGATGTGGAAGGGGACATGCAGAAGTGGTGGCAGGGCAGTAACTGCCGGCTCTTGGGATGGTTTCTGCCTGACTCAGAGGCGCTCCTGATTTGAAGCGGACTGTGATTATTTTGTATTTGCCTCAAGAAGGGACCACCTACAGCAGAGATGGTTCTGACTTGTTTTTAAATGTTTGAAATTGCCACCACCTGCAAGCCTTGTACTCATGGAAATGAAGACCACCAGCCTCCTTCAGACTGGATGCCACATCTTAGATTGATTAACTTATTCATTGAGTCAAAACGTCTTCATTGAGTACCGGTGGTGTGCCTAGCACGTGAACAATAGAGACAGAGTCCCTGCCCTCGTGAACTGATCTAATGGGTGAAGACAGACAATAAGTAAATATATAGTAAATATATATATGGTGACTGCTACGGTGCTGGAGAGGCAGGGGTGCTCTCACAATGAGGGTGTCCAGAGAAGGTCACACTAAGTTTAGATTTGGAGGAAGTGAGGCATACTGGTATCTGGGGCATGCCAAGCAGAGGGACCAGTATTTACGGTAGCACATACAGAGTGTGCCTGGTGTGTTGAGAAAGGGAAGCAGGGAGATGCCAAAGTATGTAAGACCTTGCTGACCTGGAAGAGGGCTTGGGCTTTCACTGTGTGCTGGGAAGGGAAGCCCACATTGAGCCTCACACGCTACAGTAGAACAGTGGATAGATTAATCAGGCCCCTCTGGGTTGCAAGGTTCAGAATCTCAATCAAACCAGTGTAAGCCAAAAGGAAATTTATTGGCTCATGGAACTGGGAATTCTGAGGGGCGAAGCTGGTTTCAAGCACTACTGGACAAATGTTCTTACATAGTATCATAGGTGTTCTCTCCCTTCTCTTACATATGCACTCCTTTGAATTGGCTTTATTTGTAGACAGGCTCTCTCTAGCCACCGCCAAAGATGAGCATGGGCTGCTCCAGACCTACAAAGTGACATGATCTTGTGAGTGAGGCTTTCTCACTCTTCCAATGTCCTTGTTAAGGCCCTCCCCACCAAAAAAAAAAAAACCCATTAATAAACCCTGCCTTGATGGCATGCACACTCATGGACTGATCAACTAGGGAGGAGTGGTGTGGGTTGCTCTGGCTAGTCAGTTTGGGTCATGTGCCCCCTCCAGGACAGGTAAACCTGGCCTCTGTGTAGCCAACTGGTGCAAATTCACCCCACCCAGACATTTGGCAGTGTCTGGAGACATTTTTGATTGTCACAGTTTGGGAATTGGGGCTGCTACTTGCATCTGATGGGTAGAAGCCAGAGATACTGCTAAATACCCTACAGTACGTAGGACAGCCCCCACAACAAGAATTATCTACCCAAAATGTCAATGGTGTTGAGGTTGAGAAACCCGGATCTCACCCTATACGGATGTAGCTCCACAAGGAGTGTGTGTTGTGCAGACCCAAGAACAGGCTGACTCTCGGAGCCTTCTATAGAACTTGCTGATTGGTAACACTGTGGTTGAGAGGCAAGACCAGTGCTTGCTTTGATAATAAAGGGAAGGGGAGCAGATGTGGCATTTGATGTCCTAGGTTCAATTTTACCTCTGCTCCTGAAGAGTTTTCAGGCCTTGAGCAAGTCATTAAGCTTCTGTCAAACCATCTCACCAAGTCTCTGGGCGGGAGTTGAATTAGAAGCTCCATGTGAAAGCAATTTACAAACTGATACGCTTCAGGAGGAATGCTTTCTAGTGAATCCAGTGAATGACCTATTGTGTGCAGGATAATGTGCTAGGCACTATTTGTTCCATAAAACAGAGTCTCTCCTGCCAAGGAGCATCCATTATAGTTTGGGAGACAGGAAGACAGGAAGACACTTGAACTACAAGACAGCAAGTAGAAAAGTAGCCTTTGAAAGGTGGGAGGGATTCAGACCTGGACAACAGAGTGCCTGGGAATTCTGGAATAGAACAGATGATCTGTAGGGTTCAAGGACAAGGGCTGTGTAGTCTTCAAGGCATTAACTTTGTAACTTTCCTCCATTTGGAGGGTGAGCCATGTAGTAAGGAATGGTTGGCTGTGTGGTTCATTGTTGCATAATTTTTGCACTGAACCTCCGTTTGACAAGACAATGACTTACTATCTGGCAAGTCTACTACAATTGATGCAGCTGCTATTTTTTTTCTTGGATTGTTAATGTATTTATTTTACTTTATGGAATGGGAGAAGATTGTCAGAGTTTTAAAGGTAGTAAATCGTAGTGAAAATAATAAATCAGAGGCATTTACTTTAAAACACATCCTTATATTATGGCTTTGGGTGAGGAATCAAAAAAGAATTTCCCTTAAGAGTTAAATGCTCAAGTCATTTTTCAGCTTCATTTAAGTTCCATCACTAGCCAAGGTGGTATGTTATCATGGTTTCTATAGAGTCTGAAATTGCTTGATTTGGTTTCCTAAGAGTGTTCATTAGTATAAAAGATTTGTCACAATTTGCAATATGGAATAGTGGGGAGGGGTGGAAGTACTGTTTTTTTAAAAGGGCTGATACGTTATCAAATGAGGGGACAAGGTTTTCCAGCTGGGTTTGTCTTACTAAGCTTCACCCCTTACTCCTTTGATGTGAATGGTGATTAATCTGTGGTTGAAGTCACCACCTTCTTGACAGCTAGAAAGATTGACCTTTTTCAGTTTATGTAGTGGACTTTAATCATTAGCCTGCAATTTACTGAATGTGTGGGTACCCCGGCATCCACAAGCTGGCTGCACATTAATTAATTCCCTGATCCTTTCTAATTGGAAACTTATAGGGAAGGGAGGCAATTTCCTTTTGGAGTTGATTGGCAAGTTTTTGGGTTTTGCCTAATTATTTGCCATTTGCCCATTATTAAATGCTTTCCTTGAAATGAATAAGGAGATTTGAAGAGGAGTTAGATGAAACTGTTTTCTGCCAAGACAGATCGTTAGCAAGAAGTTAGTGGGAATGACTCACAAAAATTAACTGATGTTAAGTGAATTATTACTAATGTGCATATTAATTTTCATCTGGTGAGATGGTGGGCTGCCTTTTTTTTTTTTAAAGAGATCTTATGTGTTCAACTTTCTACTGCAAAAATTTTCAGCAAGTAAAGTTTCAGTTATGTAAGTTTCATAGAGGATGGTTGGGATTTACAGATTAGGATGTTTTACAGATTGGGATATGCCCACTATGGGAAGAATGTTGGTTTTTCTGACCCATCTAAGAATTGAATGGCTGATTTCTTAGTTGGTAACAAGCTGATTAAAACCATTCCAGACCCAAAGTCACTTTGATCTCTAAATGACTTTATATGGCCACTTGTGTTTGAGGCCCATTAAAAAATGAAATTTCATGCAGTAACTCCTAATTAAATTAATTTTCTTTATTAAGAATCAATTTAAGTTGTCAGCCCAGTGGTATCCCACATCAGAAAGCCTATTTCATGTGAAGTCTTTATATCTCAGTGAATTGCTAAAGAAACTTTGGGTGAGAGGGAGTTAATTTTATCATGTATCGTGGTTATAGCCCAGGTTATTAGGTTACTTAAGTGATGACCTATAGTATTGATCTTTGCACTCCTTCTTTTGAAATAATGTCTTATTAAGTAAAAGGAAGGAATTTTTTGCCTTGCTCCTAATTGCTGCACAATTTTGCATAGCTAAACAATGGCTTCAAAAGAATCCACCTACAATTAAAGCCTGATTCAGTAAGATACAGGAGGTTATGTATGATGCAAGACAAAAAGATTGCAAAATAAAATGTCTTTATCCCCTGAGAATAATAGTCATTTTAGAGTGTTAGTTACTCTTTTAAGATCAGAATTCTTAAATGTAATCTGTAGCCTATAAATACATGGAAAGGTAATATAAATAGGATGGTGCTGCTTAAAAAAAAAAAAACACCTCACTTGTATCTTTTGTGCACGTTAAAATGCATGCATAGTAATAGCTGCAATTATCAAACTATATTTTAGGAGCTTTCTCTTCAAAGGAGGAAAAAGAATGATATAGATCATTAAAACATATCATCTGATCCAGAAGCCTGGCCTGCTAGAGAAGGACTCTGTCCTAGAAGCTGACCAGCAAGAAGCCCAGATTTTACATGCCACTCTGCCAGTTGCTGCCAGCACTGTGGCTTTAGACAAGTCACACAACCTGTTTTGGTTTCAGGATTTTCATCTAACAAAATGAGATGCTCAAATATGTCATCCCAAGTATGTGACTTTTACAGAACGGACTTTGAACTGAACCACGAAGGCTGTGTTTTGGAGCTTCTGTGTATAAGTATTGCTAAGCCCTGGAATGAATGAATGTGGCTAGATCATGCCCCCTCCTTCTCTGGGATTCCTCACTATATTGGAGGGCAGGATAGTCGGGGGGACCAGAGAACTTGATGAGGGTACTTTCTACCAGGAACTTTGTTGGAAAGAAAGCAGAAGTGGAA
The DNA here is from genome assembly GCA_023783475.1 of Daubentonia madagascariensis. Classification (NCBI taxonomy): domain Eukaryota; kingdom Metazoa; phylum Chordata; class Mammalia; order Primates; family Daubentoniidae; genus Daubentonia; species Daubentonia madagascariensis. The sequence goes on along the minus strand of JAKFHU010001953.1, from coordinate 38,452,886 downwards.
CATTGGAAAGTAAAACCTTTGACTGTGAATTGGACCAGACTCTCTAAGAGTGTCTTAACCTCTCATGCTTAAGCATCTAATTTATTTGTCCTCCAAATGCCATCCCCAGATCAGCAGCATCAGCTGGAGACTTGTTAGAAATGCAAATTCTCAGAGCCACTGAAAAGCAGAAACTCTGGGGCAAGTGGTCTCTTCCAGATGACTCTGTTGCACATTAAAATTTTAGAACCTCTGATCTAACTGAACCCAGACCACAGGCATTATCAAGTAGAGAAACAGGAAGTTCAAAAAGAAAGAAAAGAGAATTTTATTCTTAGGTTAAAGGGTGGGGGTGTGTGGGGGCTGTGGGTTGGGTCAGGGTTATCTGAGAAGATCACTAAAGTTTTTTCCAGCTTCAGAGCTCTGTTTTTAACAGCGTCATCGAGATCCCTCAGACAAAGTTTGAAATGGTAACTATAGCAATGAGGTTTTCTAAGGAAAAGAGGTATACACAGGAGGAATTTTGTTTTTTAATGATATTCAGGAGAGCCCAAACCAACAGGAAAAGTTTCAGTAAACTATCATTTAATAAGAGAGAACTCTCCATCTTTCAGTAAATAACTGGCTTATTGGCAAATTGAAAGCACATGGTTATTGGTTATTTGGATACCTGGTCCTTTCACGCCTGGCTTCTTTTCAACCTAAAAACTCTGAGACCAAATGTGGATTTTAAACTCTGAATTGTCGTCTAGACAGTGCTGAGCTGCCAGTTACACTGGATTGAAAACTTTCTCAGGAATCACCAAAAGAAGAATCTGCTCCAAGCCTCTCTGAATTGGCCTAGACAGGAATAGTTGTATTGCCTAGTCAAAAGCCCTGGAATTGCTCAGTGCAACCTCCCGAAAGTCTATTGGAACACACATCACCTCTTCAAGGTTCTCATTTTCCTTTAAGATCTCCTGTTGTTATGAGGATGGACTCTGATTCCACACAGAAACAGTAATCTTCATGTAGAACATGGATTTCTGAGTACTCTGAATGCTCTAAAACTAGAAAGATATTGCTGGGAGGTGAGGGCTGCTAGCACTGAGATAGCTGTCACTACAAAAAAGACTTATACTCCAGTATTTCCCACTTTTTCCAGCTTGAGAAACCCAGTGTACCCCCAGAGACAACTTTCCCATCCTTCCTCATCTACCCATCTAACCCTTTTTGTTGTGAAACACTTCCAAACACCAGAATTTTTGGCAGGACATTTTAAGGGATTGGAGATGAACTTTATTTTTTCTTTTTAAAGCAAGCTTTGGAAAATTGAAAAAAAAATTCCAACATTATCTATCCAGTGAACACACAATTTTTCTCTTAGGAAAATTGGCTTGAAATTATCCAATGCTTTTTACCTCTTACTATTAATAATTCACCCCATTGATACCAAGTGGCCAAATAACTTAATTCCACATTCTTTAGGCTGGACATCAATGTTATAGTATGTATCTATGATTGCAAAAATAATTTATACACATGGATCAAATTTGGCAGCCCGATTTTGAAGGATTCAGGGTAGCTTCTTGTGTGCTGTGACATACTGGTTTGATCCGGTATACCCACCCACAACCTTAATGCAATCATACTTGTGTGTTATATATGTGAAATTATATTTTTCTTTTTTGAGCTATGAGCCACTTGATCCAAGAACTATGCTATGTTCCTCTTATATCTTGATGAAGCCTAGATTGTGCCAAGGTGTGGTTTGTGGCATGTATGAATATACCCACTCTCATTTTCTCTTTCTCTCTCTCTCTATCTTGTCCTCACTCTTGCTGTCTGTCTTATGCACACCACACACACACACACACACACACACACACCATTCACTTTTTCTCCTCTAGGTTTATCACCATTTTTCCTTTTATCTTCATCACCTAGTGGCCAACATCAAAATGTCCAACACATGTCCACTAAATCCAGGGTAATTGAATGTCAACCCTGGCCAGGGAGAGCTCCTTTCTAAATATGACTTGGTAATTATGCCTGACATTTTCAAGTGAGAGACTAATTATTGCATCGGTTACTATATGACTCCTCCTGCCAGCTAGCTCACCTCATAGCTTCCCTGAAAACGACAAGGCACAAATAGGTATACAAACTGGAGTATACCGAGATGGTGTTTTCCCATTTGAACTGAGATCCCGGCTGTCCAGCCTTGGTTACCGGTGGCGGCACAAACATTTTCACTGAGCAAAAATCAAACAACATGAGGCGTTCCAAGACTGTGGTTGATCTCGGCAGAATATCAAGGCCAAAATACTGTAATTTCCCAAATGCTGTAAGGGTTGCCCCAAGCCACTGTTGTGATTCCATGCAAGTTAACACTTCTATTCTTCCTGTTAGGTTTTTTTTGGTTTGTTTTTTGTTTTTTTGTCTTTGATTCATTACCACATCAAATGGGTGGTGGGTCTTCCCTAAAAGGTGCAACTTTTCCCATTGCATAATTTGGCTGCCGCGAGTTGGAATACTGACAATCATGAGATGAAAGAACATGGGTAGTATATATAAGTAACATACTCAGAGGCTCAAAGATACAGTTTTATGGGGGGAAATGATAAAAAGCATTGAGAACAGTGGCCAAATATGTGTATTTCTTGGAGAAGTGGACTGGGTTCTAATCAAAATTAATACCTCCTATTTCTTAGCCTCAATTGACTCATCTCTGAGATAAGGTGATTACATCTGACACCTTCTAACATCTGCTTTTCTTAATACTAATAACTGATAACTGAGGTTGTTACTGTGCTATTCCCGTGTGTCAGGAACCCGGCTAAGGGCTTCGTCTGCGTTATCTCCTTTAATCCTCAGAATACTGTTATCTATCCTCATTTTACACTGAGCGGCTGAAAGAGGTTGAATAATTCACACAGCTAGTAAGGGACAGAGGTGAGATTTCTACCCAGGTATGATTGATTCCAGAATCTCTACTCTTATCCTCTATCTTATGTGACCCCCAAAAAGGCATGTTGCAAGGTAGGATTTCTAAACTAATTCTAGACCAGAGGTTCCCAATGGGGGTGATTCTGTCCCCAAGGGACATTTGGCAGTTTCTAGAGACATTTTTGTTTTTCACAATTTGAGAGAGGGTTGCTTAGTGGCATCTGGTGGGTATAGGCCATGGATCTGCTGAATACCATACAATACTTGGCACAGACCCCAACAACAAAGAAATTGGCACAAATTGTCCATAGTGCCACGGTCCAGAAACACTGCTCTAGGCCCAGCCTAGAAATGAGTAGATCATTGAAACTCCCTGTTCACCACTGTCCACAAACCATAAAAAAAAGACATTGTCTTCAAGGGAATGACACCCCTCTTTTTAGAGTTTTGGACACATGCACATCACAGTTCAACCCTCTCGATACATCACTGCAATTAAGAGCCACAGGCTTTGGTAGAAGACAGACCTAAGTTCAAATCCCTGTTCTATCACTTTCTGTTTTCCTTTGGGGCCATAATTTAAAGTCTAAGCCTCCTGTTTCTTGTCCCTCAGATGGAAATCATCATTCCCTGTCGTGGGATGACTGGGACATAGTAAGTGTTCACTTAATCCTTCCTGCCTTCTCTCATCAGTGCCTCTCTTTCCTTTTATAAATATCTCAGTCAGACTATGTTCCTCTTAAACAGATGGCCAGGTATGCTCTTGGCTGCACTGGCAATGCTGGCAGGGGCCACAGATTGTCATTCTCAGACTGGTGCTCAGTGTCTTAAACACGTAGGAGCTGGAGTGGGTGAAGCAGCTGTAAAACAGTGGTGGCCCAATGCAAGTGCAGGACGAGGGGCGGTAGAAGCAAAAGAATCCAGGAATCTTGGCCCCTGGCCAAGACATCCACTGAAGTGGACTCTCAGGGTTGGCTAGTTTTATTGTAGAATAAATTGTTGCTCTGTAATGTAAATGGAAAATTAACTTGTGTAACCAAAGAATCTTTGTGATTCTTTGTGGAGCATGCCACCCAGATAAGCCAAAGATTTATATATGTTCTTTTAAAAGACCTTTTCTGGAGTAGACAGGGTGGGAAAGAGGGCATAGTTGAAGAAAGGGGGTAGAGGGGTGGTTAGGTGGAGGAATTTTCTTCATGGAAAGGCTCCCAAGGAAAATGTGCAGTTGGATATGCTGCCCTTAGTTCAGCCAACATAAGTTAAAATGCAAGGCTCTAGCTAGACTGCTAAGAAGGTGACATTGAATATGCCCTTTTCCTTCTTTAAGAAAAGATCATTATCATTGTATGTACATAATTTATTTATGTGGGTTAGTGTGGGGATGGGGAGAAGAAAGAAAACTGAATGAAGGTGGAAGGCTCCAGATAAGACCTCTGATCCCTTAAGCTGCTTGCAGAAAAGAGAGAAGATGATTAGAAGGGACACCTGGCATCCTGAGCCTCCCAAAGAACCCTTCAGCTAATCTGAGCAGGACGATGTACATGGCGGGATTTCTCTCCAGGGTCTCTGTCACAGGGTGCGAGATGGCAGATGGGAGGACTGCTGTAGTGGACCATCACCCATTTTGATTGAAGGAAGTGTTTAGATACCTGGTGTAGGAGAAAAACAAAAAACAAAACCTTTTCCTCTGCTTTGGCCAATGCTGAAGGCATAATTTGGGCTGCCGACAATGAGGCCTTTTTGTGTTTCTTTCCCAGACAGCCCTGCTGGCTGGCTCTCAAGCCCGTGAAGGAGGCAAGAGAGGGATGATTTCTGCAGTTGGGCACAAGAGGAAACAGCCTCCGAGAGGGTCAAGGTCTTGCTCAAGTTACAAAGTCAAGGACGGATCAAGGGCTTGGGGCCTCATCCCTGAATTCTAGACCAGGCATCATCCTAGGGTGGTATTAAGGCACTTTACAGGAAATTGAATGGGGAGGAGGGAATCCACATAATATAGAGTAGTGAAAGCTGGTGGTAAAATATACATACAGGCACATATACACACATGAAGACATATACATGTTCTTATACATATATACACATGTGTACATGCACATGCATTTATGTCAATATAAGTAGATAAATAAGGAAAATGAGCAGGATAATAAATGTGAGCCAACTCCCTACCCTGGTGTTTAGGAGAGAAGAAGTGGTGACTGTGTAGAACTGGAGAGTGTGTCCCTGGCTAGAGCTCTGCACCGGTCAGCTCCAGCCAATGGCTGCCTCTTGGGAGCTGGGACTCAGTGCAGCCAGATAGCGTGGTGGTAGTGGTGGTCTTGTTTTAAGAGAAGCTGTTATATAGATGTAGAGTCAGCAAACTGCAACCTGTAGGCCAAATTTGGCCCAGTGCCTGTATTGATCAATAAAGTTTTATTGGAATATAGCCATACCCATTTGTTTACATACTGTCTGTGACGTCTTTTACACTATAACAGCAGAATTGAGTAGTTGTGACAGAGACTGTATGGTCTTCAGAACCTAACATATATATTACTTGGCCCTTTACAAAGTTTCTCAAGCTCAAGTGTAGCCCCAATAACACGTGGCTCAAACTCCAGCTCCAGGCCACCGACTGGCCATCCTGGACCCTTCAGAGGCTCCTCCAGCCTTGCACCATTGCTCACCTCTTCCTCTTTTTGGCCCTCAACAGCGGTTGTTGGGGATTACTTAGACCATGCACACAGAGTCCACTGGAGGGCTCAGGAAAGCTCAGATGACCAGACTCCACCTTCAGAGTCAGAGATTCGGTAGGTCTGGGTGAGGCCTGAGAATCCACACCTTCAGCAGGTTTCCTGGTGATGCCGAGGCTGCTGGTCCACGAGCACACTTGGAGAACCACTGGCTCAGAGACTCCATGCTGCTGGGGAGATCTCAAAGCACCTGACCTATCAAGCAAGTGGCTAAGTTGTCCAAAAGAGAGGAATTAATTCTGTAGAACCCCTGGGACCAACTCAATGAGGCATTTCACAGCCCACACAGGGACTTTAAGCAAAGAATTCTGTGGGTCCCCAGAGTCCTAGAGAGTTCCTGTATTTCCTCAATTTGAAGAGTATCCCTTGGGTTCCATTCAGGCCCAACTCCATTTAGCCTGCCCGGGAGCTCTAGCCATGTATAAAATATTCAGTATTTCCCATCATCAGTGCTGCTATGCAGAGGGGCGATTGCTGATTCATTCTTCATTCACTGACAAGCACAAGGAACTTCACGTGTAGTCCTGGAGTTTGTTCTTCCAGCTGTTTTTTTTGGCCTGGTCAATGTCTTGGTGGCATGATGGCCTCCCCCACTTAACTGGCCAAACCCCAGTGTCCCTTATATAAATCAAGATTGACCCAAACCTAGGATAGAATGGATAGAACAGATTCAGCAGGTTAAAGGGAAAATTTAAGAACAGTAATAAAGAGAAGAAAAAGGAAATAGGCTCAGAAATTAGATGGATGCTTACACTTAATAGTTGATTTCTCTGAGCCTCAGTTTCCTTATCTGTGATAAAGCACTATGGGTATAACCTTGAAGGGTTGTTGTGAGGGTTGAATTAGATGTCATATGTGCAATAAATGTCACCTACAAATCTGGCTGATAAATCTTCTGTCCTCTGATGTCCCTGTGGCTGGGAGCTCCTGATAGCAGTCCCCTTAGCTAGAGATCCCAAAGGATGTGGGCCTTTGGAGTGTCTGTGGATAGCACCTGGTGGCTTGGATTTGGCTCTGTCAGAGGATCCATCCAGGCAGCATCCCCATTTTCCCTGGGCAGCTGTCTCAGGCCCCTGGCTAACTGTGACTTTCTTTCATTCCTGGTGTTTCTCGTGCCAGTAGTATATGCCTCTCCTCTTCCAGCTAGCTGAACCCCCTCTGTGTATCTTCTTTTTGGCTGGGCTCCTAACAGCCCTTCCTTCCCCAGCCGCCTCAGCTGTGATGAGATGAGCAGAGAGGAATCTGCCAGCCCCCAGCCCCTCAGCAGGGCTCTGCGTGTGCCATTTAAGGGAAGAGGAATGTGGCTCCTGAGAGATGACTCAGAGGCTGCTACCTCGCTGTGTGTGGAGCTGGCTGTGAGGTGCGTGCCTGGCCCCCTCAGAGGAGGGGTGCTAAATAATTCACCACAGCAGCCTGCTCTGACATCCATCCGGGCTTGTCCCCTGGTGACCCTGAGGATGCACCAGCGGGGTTCCTGCTTGCTGTGCTGTGCGGGAAGAATAAACAGGCAGCCCGAAAACTGCCCTGGCTGTCAGGGACTCCACAGGCCCCGGGGTTGGGTGGACTGATCGGTGTGTGCTGACGGCCACTCCAGGCTGAGGGCTTCGGATGCCCTCACTGTACAGATTGATGATGTGTTTGCACTCAGACTCAGTAAACATTTATTAAGCACCTGCTGTGTGCTTGGCAACTTTACCTGCATTATCTCATGTAATCTAGAAAATCCATGTAGCAGAGACTGTTAGATAAGGCTCAGAGAAGGAAAGTGACTTGTCCCAATTCACACAGCTCAGAAGAAGGGGCCGAGTCAGGATTTGCCCTCAGCCCCCCTCCTGCCTGACACAGTGACAGGGACAGAGGTCCCTGGCAATAGGGACACTGGCTCTCTTGGCAGTTCAGACTCATATATGTCAGGCCTGATACTACCAACTTCTCTAAAGGGAAGCATGTTGTGGTGAATAATTAAACCTCTCCTGCTTATTTCAACTGTTTCAAGTTCTGATCCCTGCTTTTCATAGTTTGGGCCCTGTTTTGGTCTGGTCCTCTACTGATCAAGATGGTAGCTGGGAGGTCATTGTCAAAATGATGGCCTTGTCCAAGGAACGTCCTGCCCTGAGGGAAGACTACTGTCTTCAGGCAGAATTCCCAGCCAGCTCCTGCAGGGTGAGATTTAGCCTAGGGGTTGAAGAGTAGGAACACAGACTTTGAGGAGCAGAACAATGTACCAGAAAAGAAATAAACAGGGAGGGGGCTTTTTCTTAGCCCGACAGGCCAGTTTAAGAAGGTAGCTTTTGCACAATGCATCACACAGAAATCTACCTTTATAGCCACTCTCTCGTTAATGCAGAGATCACTCCAGCGTGATGGGTAGGCAGGTCTATGATGACTGTTTTGCAGAAAATAATAGTGCCTTACACTTACTGAGCATCCTAGTGTGTCTAACACTGTACAAAGTGCTTGTGAAGATATTACATTTATCACCATTATTCACATTTTTCAGAGGAGGCTTCGAAGAGCAGAGAGGTTAAGTAACTTGCCCATCATCACACAGACAGCAAGAGCCATGCCCAGGATCAAACACAGGCTTCTTAATTCTAATACTAGAGCTAGTTCCATTGTAGCAGGACTTTCTTTCAAAGCAAGATAAATTACATGCCCTTTATAGCAAGCTATTTATAGGTGTTAAGGAATATTTAAGATTAAAAGGAACAGAGGCAGAATCCAGTATGGCAGGTTGAAGGATATATATGCCACAGCTATACTTCCCGTTCTTTTTTCTCCATCAATCACCTGATGACATTCACAGGTGTCACAGTTTCCCTGCACTGTGATCAGCTTTTGAGGAGATTTCAAACAAATGTTATGTGGAAATAAAGGATTGAAGTTATTCATAATTGTCATAAATGTGAAGAGAATATCAGCTGTGGCAGTTTATGGTTGGCGTGGCCTATGTAGGCTCTAGGCTATGGGGTCATGGGCACTTCTTCATTTATTCATTCAGCTCATATTCATTGAGGGCCTACTGTGTGCCGGGCATTTTTGGGCTCTGGAGCTGAGTAACGATGAGACCATTAAGCAGCCTAACAAGTAGAACATATAGTGGTTTAATGATGCTAAGTATTGAGTGTCAGCTTCCAGAATGGCAGCATAAGGAGCATGGTAGACACTTTAATCAGCAAAACAATCATTTGCTGAAAACTATTTAAAAAAATAAGCAACCATTTAAGGTTTCTGGAAATTGTCCCAAGGGCATGTAGAAAATGGAGAAACATTTAGTCAAGAACAATCTAAATCTTAGTAAGATCAGTGAGAGTCTATGGCATTTGAGCCACCTCTACTTCCCCCTTTCCCTAGCACACATCAGTGTGATGGAAACCCTACTCTGGGAGTGTGCAGCCGAGAAGATATGGCTCTTTCTCCACCTAGCTCCTAGTCCAGGGCTGTGGTTTCACCCTGGGAGGGGCAGCCTTAAAGACTGGCAACACCCTTCCCTTGCAGAGGAGCCCTCCTTTCATCACATCAGACTGTGGAGCAATTTATGCCGAAGGGTAGTGCTAAAACAATAGAATAACCACCTAGCATTAGTGGAGGAACAGCTGGGTGTGATACTAATAGCTACAGACCAGCCCAGGTGCTCAGGGTGATTGTGCTCATGCCCTCTGAGGAGCAGCAGCAGAGGCTGCACACTGTAGGGGAAACAGACTTCCCTCAACTTGCCTACCCAGTCACTAAACAAATAAAGAAGCAAACAACAAGAAGCTGTGGGGGGGTGGGGGAGAAAAGGCAGTATCCAGAATTGCTGTGATGTATTATTTAAAATGCCCATTTTCCAGCAAAATATTTTGAGACATACAAAGAAACAGACAGGTGTGACCCATACACAGGGGGAAAAAACCCAAAAGTAACTACATTTGTGGGAGCCCAAATGTCAGACTTAGCAGACAAAGGCTTCAATGCAGCTATTATAAATATGTTCACAGAACTACAGGAAACCATGTCTGAAGAATTAAAGGAAGACATGATGACAGCATCTCATCAAGTAGAGAATACCCATGAAGAGAAATTGTTAGGAAAGAATTATAAAAATGTAAATTTTGGAGTTGAAAAGTATAACTGAAGTGAAAAATTCACTAGAGGGATTCAACAGTAGATTCAGTCTGGCAGAAGAAAGAACTGGCAAATTTGAAGGCTGGTTGATAAAAAATTACGCAGTCTGAAGAACAGAGAAAAGGGAGTGAAAAAGATTGAATAGAGCCTCTGAGAAATGCAGGATACCAGTAGGCACACCGACACACACATACTGGGACCAGCAAGAGGAGAGAGAAAAAGTTGCTGAAAAAAAATATTTGAAGAAATAATGGTAGAAGACTTCCCAAATCTGAGGAAAATTATTAGTCCACACATCCAAGAAGCTGAAGCACTCCACCTAGGTAAACTCAAAGAGATTCACATTCAACCACATCATAATCAAAATGTTGAAAAAGAAAATCTTGAAAACAGCAAGCAAAAACAACTTATCACATACAAGGGAACCCCAATAGGATTAACAGATGATTTTGCAGTTCTGGCAGAGACCTAGATGAATGCTCTTAAAAAGCAGAACTGAAACACAAAGAAAAAAGGAAAAATAGGTAAATGAACTTCGTCAAAATTAAAAACTTCTGTGTTTCAAAGGACACTATCAAGAAGTGAATACAGTTCACAGGATGGGAGAAAACATGTATAAATCATATATCTGATAAGAGACTTATTTCCAGAGTATATAAGTAACTCTTACAACTCAATAATTTTAAAAAAAGTATGTCCAATTTTAAAATGAGCAAAAAAATCTGAATATACATTTCTCCAAAGAAGGTATGCAGATGGCCAACATGCACATGAAAAGATGTTCAACATCATTAGTCATTAAGCATATGCAAATCAAAACCCATGAGATATCACTTCATACCCACTAAAATGGCTATAACCAAAAAGACTGATAATAACAAGTTTTGGTGAAGATGTAAATAAACGGGAACCTTCAGCCATTGCTGTGGGAATGTAAAATGGTATAGTCACTTTGGAAAAGTATTTGGGACTTAGAGTTATCATATGACCCAGCAATTCCACTGCTAGATATATATCCAAGACAAATAAAAACATGTATCCCCCACAAAAACTTATATATAAATGTTCATAGTAGCATTATTGATAATAGTCAAAAAAGGGAAACACCCAAATGTTCATCAGTTGATGAATGAATGAAAATGTATATCTGTACAATGGAATATTATTCAGCGATAAAAAAGAATGAAGTTCTGATACAAACTACAACATGGATGAACCAAAAATAGTATACTAAGTGAAAGAAGCCAGGCATAAAAAACCACATATTGTATGATTCCACTTATATGAAATGCCCAGAATAGGCAAATCTGTGGAGACAGAAAGTAGATTAGTGTTTGTCCTGGAACAGTGGAGCAAATGGGGAGTGACCACTTTTTATTCATTAGATGGTTTATTTTGGGGTTGCAGAAAGTTATAAAATTAGATTGTGGTAGTGGTTGTATAACCCTATGAATATACTAGAACTATTGAATGATGTACTTTGAGTGGGTGAACTGTATGGTATGTAAATTATATCAATAAAACTTTTTAAAAAGTGTGCTAAGGAGAAAAAGTAGAGGAAAGGTTTGGCCATATTAGGAAGATGGAAAGGAAGATAATCTCAGATAGGAAAAGACTTCACTGAGCTGACATTAGACTTGAAAAGGTGAGAGAGCGAGCCGCACTGATCTCTGTAGGTAAAACATTTCCGACAGAGGGAAGAGCAAGTACAAAGATTGGGAGGCAGGCATGTGACTGGTTGGAGGACCCATATTTGGGTAATAGGAAGGCAGAGAGTAGCAGGAGACAGTGTCAGAGAAGTAATGAGACCTAGATCTCCAGGGACTTACTCTGAGATGAGTAGCATTGGTGAGTCTTGAGCAGAAGTGTGTCATGCTCTAATGTTTTTGTTTTCAGAGCATCTCTATGCCTGCAGTTTTGTGAATAGACTGAAAGGGGCCAATAGTAGACTAGGTAGGAGGCAAGAGTTGATGGTGGCTTAGACCTCTATCCAGGAGAGAGATGGTGGTGGCTTGGACCAGGGTGATGATAGTGAAGGTGAAAGATGTTAGATTCTGCATACATTTTGAAGATACAGCCAACAAAATTAGCCAAGGGTTGGAAAATGTTTAGTATCAAGAACTAAATAGTAAACATACTAGACTTTGCAGGCCGTATGGTCTTGGTCACAACTACCGAATTCTGCTGTTGTATCATGAGTGCAGCCGTAGACAATACATAAATGAATGGGTATGATTGTGTTCCATTAAATCTGTATTTGCAAAAACATGAAGCAAACCAGCTTTGGCCTGTGGGATATAGTTTGCCGACCTCTGGATTAGATATCACAGGTGAGAGGGAAAAAGATGGCTCAAAGGTGTTCGTTGTTATCCATTGGGAGGGTGGAGTGGCCATTACCTGAGACAGTAAAGACCGCAGATGTTAACTGAGACACTTTTAGGCGTCCAAATGTAGGTGTGACATAGGCAGGTGGACGTGTAAGCCTTGAGTTCATGGAAAAGATCTGGCCTGGAGTTATCAGCATAAAGATGGTATTTAAGACCCTAAACCAGATCAGAGAAGTGAATGCGGATAGAGAAGAGTAAAGGTCCCCAGACTGGACTGAGCCCTGGGGTTCTCCAGTGTTGAACTGTCTGGGAGATAAGGATGAGCCAACAAGAGAGACTGAGATGGAGCAGCCAGAGGGGGTAGGAGGGGAACCAGGAGAATGTACATCCTGGAAGCTAAGCTAAGAAAGTGTTTCAGAGGGCTTAACGCCATCTCTTCCTTCCCCACTCACAAAAGAATGTTGGAATGAAAATGGGCAGAGAGATGTTCTTACAGGAGTAATCCTGGATTCCCTCTAATTTCTAGATAAGAAAAATCATAGTCAAACACTTTATTCATTCAACAAATGTTCATCAGGTGTCAGGCTACCAGCCACTAGGTGCTTAGAATAGAATGGTGAGCCAAAAAAGGCGTGGTCCCTGCCGTCAGATGACATAGAGTCTAGTTAGAGAAAGAGCTGCTAGTCAAGTAATTATTAACATTGTCCAGGGATGGATCATAATAACCAACCAAGAATGTAGAACTATGGGCCAGAATGAGAGTTCTAGAGGAAAGAATACATTCCCAAGAGAGCAATACTAGGTACTCTTCCTTTGTACAAAGGAATCAATCTAATCTTGTGGGCCAGGGAACCTTCTGTATTTTTCTCTGTTTTTAATGATAAATTATTTCCAACATTTTACACCCTGATTGGGGCACACCTGGTTTTTGAGAGGAAGGTTGAGATCCTCTGAATTAGAGGAAGGAATATTGGTTTTGTAATCAAGACCCAGGACCAAATCTCCGCTGTGGATCCTTGCGTCATTCTTGTGTTCTCTTTGAACCTTGGTGTCGTCATCTGTATGATAGGGGATAATAAAAGGTACATTTCTGGCTTATGGTGAGGACTGACATAAAGTGTGCAAAATACTTGGTGTATAGCATCCTTCTCATTCTTTGAGAAAAACAATGTGTCAGTTTGTACATCTGTGACATTTTGTCTTACAGGATACTTCCAGGCAGAGAGTTTTTAGTCTTTTTCTTTATCTTTCATTTTGCCAATGTGCTCTCCCAAGAGAAACATGTAGGAACCTGAGTGTCTGCATCTCAGAAGTACTGGAAAACCACAGCATCCCTGTGCAACTCTTGGTTGTTCTCCCCGTCCTTGACATAAAGAAAATCCAGGTTTCTACTCAGCTGTTGAATGAAAATTAGTCGTTCCAAAAAGCTGCCATAATACGTGCAGCTTTCTTTGTCTAAGAAAAAAACGTTTGCTACCACGTCGTGTCAATTTAACGATATCTTCATGGAAACGTGCAGTGGTAAGCCCGAGGAAATCATTGATGCAATTTTGAATCTTTTGGGGGGAGGGAGCAAAATCTTCATCAGTCTTTCATTTTGATTTGCACAGTCTAGCTTGTCTGTATTTCTCATTTTAATTAATGTAATTAAAGGAGGATAAAAGGCTGTGTTAAAATTTTGTGCATTAGATTATTGGGATCAAGAATAATTAAAATGTATGAAATGTGGCAGGTTCCTAAGATGATGGGGAAAAGGAAGGCCCCTTTTCTGGATTTAAAGTGTACCAAATTATTGTTCACGAGATTTAGAAATGTCCGTGGTCTGAGAAGCATTTATGTTATGGAATCGTCACAAATAGACAAGAAAGAAGGCTGCAGGGGAATTATCCTTATGTTTATCATGAACAATTTTATCATTTATGGTTGTGGGTCTCCTTCCTGGTGTCTTCTTTGAAAGCCAAATAGAAAGTAATATTTAACACCTACTATATGCTAGGTGATCTGCAGAGTGCTTTATATACTTTAGCTCATCTAATCTTGCCCAAACCTTTGATAGATAGATGTGTCCATTTTACATGTGGCAAAACTGAGGCTTAGAGGTGAGGTAGCTGTCATCACCAAGGTTGTGCCACCTTGGTGATGACACCTTGTGCTATCTGGTAATAGAGCCAGATGTGAATTCAGGTCTTTTTGTTGGACTCTTTCAATGACAATACCCTGCCTGTTGCAGGAGACAAATTATAAGTGTACTGGCAAAGTGGCTAGAAACTGTGGAAGATATCTCTTTTGAGCATTTCTTTTTGTGAATGCAACTCCAACTTTGTGGGTGCCTCACACATGTTTACTTGCATTATAGAAGATTCACCCATCTCTAACATTTGTTTTCTGTATGGCTACCTGGGTTGGATGTTGTTGCTTGAGAGTTCATACAAACCTAGAATATCTTCTTTGTTTTCTGCCTTCTGGAGTGTAACAGATTCAACTTTGATCTCTAGTATTCATTCAGGACTACCATCTTTTTTTGATGTTAAACATCCCTTTAAGACATGGGTTTAACAGACTGTGTTTTCCTTTTTAATGTCTTTACATAGCATAAATAAAAGTAGACAGCTGTGGCAGACACTGCTGGGGGGGTCCTTATTATCTGTTTTTCCTTTTCTGTCTGATCATACATTTCCCAGCCTCCTTGCAGCGGGGTGAGGTCATGGGACGAGTTTGACCACTAGAAATGATATCGTTCGTCTCCAAGCTGAAGCACCTAACAGCCTCTTCAGTTCTCATTTCTTCTTTTGCCGTAATTTGGAAATGATTAGTTGGGATCCCAAAGGCACAAGAAGGAAACAGAGTAGATTCCTGAGTCACTGCTTGGAATAGAGGTACTCTGGACCTCCAACCAACTTTGCCTGAGTGAGAAATCAACCTTTCTTGTGTTAGAACAAGTGGCATCTGCGATTATTTGTTACTGTGTCATCACCTAGTCTGACCCAACTTATGTGATAATTCTTTGTCAGCCTCCTCACCTGCATTTGCTTTACTGGATTTTGAAATGTAAATGTCGGAGAACTCTTCTTGAGTGGACTATTTAAAACCATACACACACACAAATACACACATTTTAAAAAAATAAAGTAAACTTAAATGAACCTCATTAGGTGGGTGGTTTGAAACTTTGTTAATATCTCTTACAGTAGTTAGGATTTCACAATAGCAGGGCCAGAAGTTACTAATCTAAACCAGCTAGGATGGGAGTGATGTTTTTATCTTTTTGAAGTTCTCTAAAAACCAAAACACTCTCATTTTATCTGAGTGACTCATGCCAGTTCTGATCATCTCAGTATTCAAAAGTCCCCCCAACCTTGGGTCCAAGTGAAATCCCTCTTTAGTTCATTTAAAATCTGCTCCTTCTTATTTTATACCTATGAAAATGGAGGTTTAAAAATTGTTCATTACAACCTTCCTTATTAAAGCCCTTCATCTCGGAGGCCACAGCCCTGGCAGTCGCTTACCCTACTCTTCCCTAACCTGACCAGCACAGATGCACTTGACCTTTCCCCCTAATCCTCTAACAAGATCCTGCCTAATGCTGGCTAGAATGGAAAGATGATTTGATTTCCCGGCCTGTATGGAGCCGCCTCTTTGTCACTACCTGACAGCGTCGTGTCGGTGCTGCTCTGCTGCCTTGTGTCCATGCAGACCAGTCTTTTAATTCTGCATCTGTGTTAATACTTTCCCCTCAATTCCTGCTCCTCCTCCTGCCTGGAACACCCTCTCTAGCTGCTAAAATTTGACCTTGGCAATTTTAGCAGTCTTTTCATTTATGGCCTCTGGATTTTGCGTCATGCTTAGTAAGGCCTTCCCCACTGTAAAGTTGTTTTTTGCTTCCAAAAAGTAAAATTGTTTTTGACCTTGGGCCTGACTCAGATCATACTTTTCCTGATTCCTGATGCCCTCAGGCACAATTAATCTTGTCGTCCTTGTCCTTCCTCTTATATACAATATGCAATTATGGTCATTTGTATAAATAACCTGTTGTCTCACCTAAATAGAAAGTTCTGAAGTTCAGCAGCTGCATCCTTGTCTCCCAACAAGAAGGTCCTCCATTTCACAGATCCTTAATCAATACTTGATTGAGTGCCTCATATATATTGCCTGCTCTTCCCTGTCCCCACTCCTGTGAAGTGTGCTGGCATGAATGTTGAATTTCATTCTGTTTTTGTAAAAACAATGTCAGTTTTGTCCCTATTTACCAGGTCTCTGAAATTTCCAAAGTAGTTGTTGTCTCACCTTCTCTGATATCTAACAGCATAATTTCTAAAAATTCTGATTAGAATAATCTCCAGGATGAAAATAACCATCACAAGGAATTAACAATCCATGGATTTTGTTATTTTAATAATCTGTGCAAAGGGGATGCCTGGATCTGCAGCTTCCTCATCACTGGGCTGAGCTCATAGAGCATGTGCTGTCAGAAGGACTTAGGCAATGTGCTTTGGCTCCATCCTCTTCCCGACTCACTTAGACCTTCGAAGACTCTGCACACCCCCATCACAATACACATCACATTCTACTCTAATTGCTTGCTTAATTGTCTTCCCCTCTCATTGCCAAGCTCTTTTAAGGCAGGGCCCATGTCTGTCTTGGTCACCACGATGTCCCTAAGGCCTAAAACAGTGACTGACAAATAGTAGGGGCTCAGTTCACAGGTGAATGGATATATGAATGAATGGGTGAAGCACCTCTTCATCCCAGAAATAGAGTTGTGTTGTCCTGGTGTACAGTTTCAGAAGAGGGGGCCCCTTAGTCCCTCTTGGTCGTTTTTACTACTTTCTTTCCCAGTTTCATGGCAATTAAAAGTGTTTGTGTTGTACCATGTGGAAAAGGACATGTCAGTGGCTCATCCACATTAGATGGAACTTTGAGTTGTGCCCTAAGAGTGGGGATGATTTTGAAGTCCCCTGTTCACTCACTTGCTCTCCACCTTTTGAACTTTAATCGGTCAGTTAGCTAATACATGCCAAAGTTAACAGTAGAAGCATCATTACTTCAACTCCCAATAGCTAACATTTATTGAGTGTTTGTTATGTGCTAGGCTCAGTGCTAAATGTTTCACATTGATTCCCATTTGATTCCCCCGACAGCCCTGTGAGGGTAGGCACTGTTAATTTTCTTCTGTGATGTTTCAGAGCCAGGGTCTGATCCCAGGCAATCCATTCTAGACCCCATTTATATTGTTAGCTCTTATGAACTTGGTATTCACGTATCAAATCTCTTTTAACTTTCTGTGTTCCAGCTTTCTTCTTCATTGCTTCATTATTGATCATTTATGAATTATTTCTCATAATTCTTATATGTTCATGCTGATCATAAGTAGATCAGAGAGTAGTGTGTCCATCTTTAGATGAAGAAACTGAGACATAGAAAGTTGAAGTGACTTGTTTATGGCCACACTGGGGCAGGATATAACTGTTTCCACTTGGAGATAGGTGGTCCCAAACTGGTAGATTTATTAATGGACTTTCTGAAAGATATTGAGGTCTGGGCCAACCATCTGCCCCACATGCTCTGAGTTCTATGCGATGGAGACCAAAGGCTGAGTGGTTCTTATTTGCTTGTATTCCATTTCCCTTACTGAGCAGTTATTCCAGGTCTCCTGATTTTTGCCATGAAAGGTCTTCTGTGAACCAGAGAGCAGCATTCTGAAAGAAGTTATTAAGCATTATTAATATAATTATATATAACAAAAGACATAATTTAACTTCTCCACATTCAACAAAGAAATTCATTTGAAGGTTCAAGAACTCCAGCTGGAAGGGCAGAGCTATCAGAGTGGGTTCTCCAGGTGGGGGAATGTGGGCAAGGAGCCATGCTGGCTGCTTTGTCCTTGGGGACACTTGATGTGCATAATGGAATACACCTCTCTCCCAGCCTCCCAGCCCTTCCCTCACCCTTCAGATCCCCCCACAGTGCTTTCTTATCACAGGCATAGAGTCCAGAATATTGCTTGTGCTTGCCTCCACCTGGCCCACCCAGGATACTGCACAGGTAATATTATCCAGAACTTTTTTTTTTTTAAGAGACAGGGTCTTACTTTCTTGCCCAGCCCAGACTGGAGTGTAATGGCACGATCATAGCTCACTGCAGCCTCGAACTCTTGGGCTCAAGCGATCCTCCTGCCTTAGCCTCCTGAGTAGCTAGGACTATAGGTACGAGCCACCACACCTGGCTAATGTTTTTAAAAATTTTTGTGTAGAGACAGGGCTCTCTTTGTGTTGCCCTGTCTGGTCTCAAACTCCTGGCCTCAAGCAATCCTCCTGCCTCAGCCTTCCAAAGTGCTGGGACTACCACCCGGCCCAGAACATTTTATTTTAAACAATAAAAGATGACCGTGGAAATACTCAGAGGATAGAAACCATGACCGTCCTAGTGGATGGAACACCTGGGTGAATTTTTCTGACTTCATTCAAAATATCAGAAATACTTGTTATTTATTGAGTATGTGACATTGTGTTTATTGTCTCCATAGTTCTATTAAATATTTTTGCTTTCTTTTATTGCACTACAGCATAAGCTCCATGAAAGCAGAGACTGTGTTTATACCCAGTTCCTAGAAGGGTGCATGGCATAGATTTGGTAATTATTTCTTGAATGAGTGAATGGTACAGATGAAGTCATTGAAGATCCCAAAAGTTATGTTACTTGCCCAAGGTCACAATGCTAGCAGGAAGACAGGTCAGGATTTGAACCCAGGGCTATCCAATTCTATAGAGTTCTTTCTTCCTGATTGCTTGGGTAGGCCTCTTTGTGGTATAGTAAAATGGAGATTGGAGACCCAAAGTTATTCAACAGAGTTCTAGTGTGAGGTCTAAGAAATGTGGATTCTGGCCCATCCTTGCTGAAATCCCATGTGACCTTGGAAAAGTCCCTTCTCCACCATGTCTCTGTTTTCTCATCTGTAAAACGAGATGGAAGCGATGCTCCCTAAGGCTCTAAAGATCCTCAGGTGCCCTAAGGAGGTTTATGCTTTGTCATCTCCCATTTCACTTGGACTTGGGTAAGGGGGTGGGGAGGGAGGTGACCAATTCACCACCCAAGCACTTGAGGAAAAGAGTTGTGTTTTATTGCAAGGTGCACGAAAACTCAATGGTGACATGGTCCCAGGCCAACAAACAGCTGACACCTTGAAATGAAAGTTGAAGAGAGAAAAGAAAGAAAAACATAGTAGAGGTATTTGAAAGCTTGACACAGCTTTTGATTAAAAAGAGAGAGAGAGAGAGAGAAGAAACTCTGATTCCACTCCTAGGTTGGTGCAGCGTATAATCTGAAACAGGCGCTCAGGTTGATAATTGTGCCCAGATCTGATCCCTGGCACGTAAGAGCACAGCTTTTAAAAAGGAAAAAATAAAATAAAATAAAATAGCCGTGTGTCTTTAAAGCCTCTCTGCTTATATGTGCTTTTTCTGTACTCATTTGAAGGTTGCATAGCTGGGCCTTTGCATCCAGCAACAGCTTTTTTCCCCTCTCCCTGGCTTGGGGATTATTGATTTGGGAGGCGAGGCTAATTTACATGTAAATAAATCTCAGCGCCGGGCAGCGGGCTGGGACGTCCAGATGCCGTGACTGACTTGCTGACGTCACGGCCTCATTAGCATGCGGAGGATGCGAGCACTGCAACAGTGACTTCTCAGCACCACCAGCAGCACCGCCGACAGTTATTATTATTTTTTGACCGAGCAGCACATTTCCTGCTTCAGCGGCTTGGGCCCTGCGCGCGGCTGACTGGTGGCCCCGGGTTTGGCTCAGGACCAGTTGGCGACGCCGAGGCTGGGGTCTGTGACTTCTTTCAGATTGTCGTGAAGAAGGGGAGTTAAGAGGAAGCTGGGGTTCTCAGGAAGGCGATCGGAGTGCCCAGGCGGATCCAGAGGAAGAGAGGAAGTCTCACTTTTTTCCCTGCTTGGTGGATTCCCCAGCAGGGTCTGGATCCGGCTTCAGCCGTGCTGTTTTCCCTGAGGGAATGTGGGGCAGCTCGGCTGGAGCCTGTTGCCAGCTTCAGGAGGGGCTCAGATTTTGAAAGGGGGGTTGAGAAGAAGATGCTTTGGCTGCCTGAGGTCCTGCTTGCGTTCTTAGAAGTCAGACCCAGGGAGAAAGTGAACTGGGGCAATTGACAACATCCGAGGGTCTGGCGGAAGCTTCGTCTGAGACTGGACGTTTCATCCTCCCTGGAGGTGGGTAAGATATTTGCTCTAATTCACAAATTAAACAGCGGTGTGTTTTCTAGGGAGGATGAGAAAGCCAGATCTAGGGCCTTTGCATTGGGGAGGGTTATCATGGCTCCATTATCTTGGCCAGGTGGCATTTTTGGTGGCCCTCTGGCCCCCTTTGGGTTTCCTATGCTTATTAGAATGGTCTATTGCAAAGTGATATGTCACAGGTATAGGGAGTCCTGAAGAAATGCTTAAATCTTGGTGCTTAAGAAGCAGTGTTTCTCTAAAAGTGCAGCTTTCTTTTTAAAAAAAAAAATACAGGGGGAGACAGTTAAAAAACCAAATACCCAGTTTGTGTTCATGCCCAGCAGTCATTTCAGCACATGATGTCAGACACCATTTGGGGATGTGAGGAATGAGGACTTAGCTGAGACTTCCAGGTAAACAAATGGCTTTCGGATTATTTAGGTTTAATTTTAGCCAGTGCTTTCGGTTAAAGGAATGGCTTATAACCCAGCTGAAACACATGATTCTGTTTGTTCTCTATACTGGGTTTCTTGAAGGAGTGTTCGTGGTTAGTTCTCCTCACTCTTGGTTTCCTGAAAACCAGTCATAGCATTACTAATCTGCCATGGAGGTCTTGCGATAAAATACAAATTTTTAATCCCATTATTTCTTGTTATGTGGTCTTGGACTATGCTGGGGTCCAGCAGGACGTTTATGAACCATAAATAATCCGGGCTGGGCCGAATCACACTGGGGTAAGTGATCTGTACCAGATGCGATGCCATCCACTGGTCCCAATGTGCCTCTTGTGTAACTTAGGCACATAGATTATTTCCCCAGTGAGAGAGTTCTGCTTCCAATATCAATGCATGTATGAGCACAGTCAGGGGAGGGCTCCAGTGCGCCATGAATATATAGACACAGACTGTTGTGTACTGAATCTGCAGTAAGGCTGCGATTTGCTTTGCCTGCACATCTCTTCCCAAAGAGTGTTTTAAACCATCTCAGTGAGACTTAAACTAAATGAAGCAGCCTTGCCTCCTTGATAGAGGCCGAATTGGCCGCTCTAATCCTGCTCCCCAGAAGTCTTACTGCCTGCTTATGGCTTTCACAGATGGGTCAGGATGAGTGTCCCCGAGGGCTTGAGAGTAAGTCACAACTTTGACATAATTTCCATATTTTGGAAATTTGGATTTTAATGCTTCCTTGAGTGCTTGTAAAGGTTTTGCCTTTCCATCAAATGCTCTTTCCCCTCAGGAATTCTTTTTTTAATGTGAAAATTAAAACATACTGGCTTTGTCAGGCATTGCGGTCTACAGAGTCATGGGGCAGCCAGAAATAGTAAAATAGCGTTGTTTGAAATGGCATGTTTGTAAAGATTTACCCATGCAATGTGGGGGAAAAAATAGAAATACAGGAAGGAAGATGCCTTTATGGAAGCTTAAGAAATGAGAAGGGAACTTAGAGGCTAGACAGTATGAGATGATGTTTATCCAGGGCTCAGACTCTGCATTCAGAAGGAGCTGAAGATACTTACAGCTGCCTCTCTGAGCAATGATTCCTGTTGGTAAAATGGGGAGAGCAATGGAACCTATAGGCAGGGTGGTAGGTATAAGGATTTAATGAGACAACATATAAAAAGCACCTAGCACAGTGCCAGGCATGTAGTAAATACTCAGTAAATGTTGGCTACTATTGTTGTTGTCATTGTTACCTTTTTGTCATTATCATTATAAGCATGTTGCTAAAACCAAAATAGTCTATTGAAGAGGCAATATGTTCGCATCCGTTTTTCTGCAAAGAGGTTTTGCTAGCAGAAAAGATGCCATCCCTAACATTGTTATATCCAAATCATTCCCACTCAAAGAAACTTTGTACCCATTTGATTGAGTTGACAGGATAAAGTGTGTTATCCAGAACTACTGTATTTTGCAGAACTAAGAGTGACTGGCTGATATAATGAAAATCATTTAGTACTAGCTGGGATTCAGGCACCTTTAAAGAAGGCATCCTGTTTTGACAGCTGACGAGTCACATGTAGAAAGCTGTGGGATCCAGTTGGAATCAAGGCATTTCTGAATTTCTGTTCTGCTCCAACTATGCATTTGAAAGGCCATCCTTTTCTTTTGTCTTTCTTTTCAGTGCAGACATTTGGCATTTTCTTCTCCATCCAGGGAAGCCATGAATATGTGCTTCACCGGCTGGTTGGCTCTTCAGAAGTCCCAAGGCTGAATTTTTGCCACCATCTGGGTGGCTTCAGCTTATGGAGGGACTGTTAAGGGAAAGGACCAGGCCTCCTCTGCCTGTCTATGACCTGGGCCAGTCCTTTCTGCCTTTGTTTTGTGTCCACTGCCGTGATAACATCTTTGCGAGACTTGTGATCGTCCTCCTTCATGCCAGCGAGCATACTTCAGTCACACAATTGGACAGCTGTTTCTCCCTTTCCTGCCAACATTTTTCTTTTTAATTTAAGTGAAATAGAACTTGATACGGGGTCTGAGAGACAAATTAAAAGGAATCAGAGGAGTCTGGCATAAAATTTTTTCTCAAGAAACTCAGAATTGGGAGTTGGTAATTCCTGGTTGCCACTGATCTTTAGTAGTTTTGCGCGGAGAATGATATTTCTACCTCAATAATGCCCATCTCCATCGCCTCCTGATTGTGTGCTCTTGGGACAGTTGCCTAACCTTTCTGAACTTTGGTTTTCTCATATGGATATTGGAAATAAATTCCCCTGAATGCATAGCATCACTGTGAAGATAAAAGCTATAATGCCTTTGCTCAATTCCTGGTACTTACCTGGTGTTGGACTTTATTTCCTTCTGGTGCCAGTGACTTTCATATTTCCCATTTAATCCCAACCTGTGCCTGTCAGCATCTGTTTGAGTGAAAAAAAATCCCAGCCTGTGAACAACAGAGGGCAGTAGTTTTAATATTCGTTTGACAGAGAAACTGAAAGCCAAAGAGGCAAAATAACTTACCCTCAGTGACACAGCTGGTGACAAACCCTGGTACCCAGTGTAGTGCTGCTTCTACTACATGTCGATTTGAAATGCTCTGAGTTTGAGGAGTCTTAACCACCCAACTCTACCACCTGCCTTGAAATAGCAGAAATCTCTTCATTCAGTAGCCCCCAAGCTGTGGTCTTCTCTCTTCTCTGTTTTCTTCAGACACATACAAGTCAAAAGGCTCTGTCCCTCAGATAGGAATTCTGGGTGGCATTTGGGTGAGGTCTTTCTCCAGTTCTTGAAGACCCCACTGAAACCTTTCTCTGTGCACTCCCTCCATGCTTGTGGTGCTCATGATCAGGTAACCGCTGGTGACTATGAGTTATTTACAAACTAAGAAGCTTGGGGATGAGGCATTGGCAAAATCTGTTTTCTTCGTTGATGCTTTTAACTGAGGCTTGCTGCTTTGTTCTTTCATTTTAAATGAAATGTTCTGGTTTTTATTCCTGGTCTGTGTGTGTGTGTGTGTGTGTGTGTTTGAATCAAGCAGGGGAGGAAATATCCACTGGGGACTTGGCCAGTTGAATTTGGAGACTTGGTTTTCTTTTTTCTTTGGCCTGTTGTTTGAGCAGTTTGTTGTTTGGAGTCTGAAAACCACAGGCTTGCTTGCTCTGTTATTTCCCTGGGGATAAGGCAGAGAGAAAAAAGCAAAGCTGGGGAGTGGGGGGAGAGAGAGAGAAAGTATTTGGATGGAGGAGTTAGGAGGGGAGAGGGGAAGGAAGACAGAATGGGAAGGCAGCTGGGAGAATATCAGAGCAATCTCCAATCCACCATGAAAGTGCAAAGCTGAAGGTTCCCTTTGGGTGAAGTCGCAACTCAGAAGGCAAGAGCCCCTGTTCTCCTTCAGCTAAAAACTCCTCTCCCCATCTGTCCTGCAAAACTCTTAGAGAAGCCATTTTTAATCCTAAAACCCTCCTTGAGACTAAACACAGCACATGTTTTCCACTAAAGCACCATGAACCATTTTTAAAAGTACATTAATTAAAAGGAGCACATTTTCAAGTACAATATGAGCCTGCCTTTCCTCGGCGGGTAGAGAGGGTAAACTTCTAGCACATGTTGGGCTATGAAGTCTATAAAGATCAAGTTGGCTGAACTGAAGACTCAAACATGAGAGCTGACTTGGAAGATGAAACATAACACTCCAGAGGGTGCAGAATCCAGAGACATCACTGGTTGGAAGTGGAGGTATGAAAGAAATGAGGGGTGGCCTCTTTTGAGAAAGTGTTACCAGAGTCGTGCTCATTCAGAACAGCAGAGTGAACCTGCAGTCGGAGGGAACAATGGTGATTTCTGATATCCCCCTTCCTCCTGGTGCTAGTCTTTGAGCTGTGTATATAAACCATCCTGGGGCCCAGAAGGGAGCACAGGAGTCCTTTATCTCTTAGGATGTAGAGCAGAGACCGACACTGGGTTGGTATCTTTTCCAAGCCGGCATCCAGCCTGTCCCAGCTGATCGAAGGCCAAGTTGAGTTGCCTCCATCCCCCCACACTGAGAGTGCCATTGACCTCAAGTCCCCTCCTTACCTTGGCTCCTTAAAATCAAATCTTATAAATATTACCCAGCCCCATCCAGGGTTAAGAGTAACCAGGACAGGAATTCTTAGCATTTCATTTCAACCGGGCAGGATGCCATTTTTCCGGCTATTTTCTTGGCATCCATTCATCAGTTATAAGTCCTCAGAGATGCCTGTTCATGAAAGTTCCAGAACTCAACTGAGAAACAGCCATACTTTCTATGGTCACAAAATCTGGTATGGTTTCAGGGTAGCTGTTGGTGTATATGGCAGTGTGTGTTCTGGGTGTCTATGTGTCTGTATATGGTCTGCGTGTTAATGTGTGTGTGGATGTACAGAAAAAATCACTACCACAGACTGAGCACCTGCTGAGTGCTAGCTGACTTGAGAGATGCTTTTATGTACCTGGCCTTAGTAATGCTTGCAGCAACCATACAGCTCAGTGGTATTAGTTCTGTTTCATAATTGAGAAACTAAGTCTCCTAGAGGTTAAGTAACTTGCTCAAGGTTACACAGACAGTAAAGGGTAATGCTGGGATTCAAACCCAGGATAATCCTAGTCCAAAGTCTGAATTATGTCCACTATTCTAAGCCTCCTTACACTGTTTACTATAATGCCCTCTGGGGATGGTTTTTTTCTCTTCCTTCTAGATTGTCTCTGTGGATCCCTCATTTGAGCAACACCTCATAATTTAGCTATTGAATTTAAATCTTTCCTGTTGATCTTTTGGTAAAATTAGAAACATCCAAGGTAATATGTCAGGAGTACAACGGAATATAGTGGTTTCTTCACCTGCTGCTTGGAATGTGGCTCTTAGAATGGGAGTGTGAGGTTGGTTGGAAGGCCAGTAGGAGACCCTGAGATGAGGAGGAAGAACTGCGGCCAATAGGAGAAGCCCTTTGCTGGACCAGAGGGAACATGGGCAGTTCTGCTGGGCTAAGCTCGTGGCTGTGGGCAAACCAATTGGAGTTTGGAGAGAAAGGGGCCAAGCTCATCACTCTCAAGTCCCTGTTGGGTGCACGTTGGGTTCTAACTGCAATGCATGGGTTTCCCCTTTTTGAGCCTCAGTTCTTCCATCTCTAACGTGAGGGTCCTGAATCAGAGGATCTGTAAGTTCTCTTCCAGCCCTGACCTTGATGAGTGTGAACTTTCAGAATGAATTCAGCCTTGTCAGGGAAGGGGTGTCATTTGCCCTGCCAGCCACTCTTGGCGGGGAACTAAAAGGTCAGGTTTTATATCAGGACCTGGCCTCTCTGTGTTGTGAATATGTGCTGGAATATGAGAAGAGGCAGCCCTCCAGAGAAGGACGCAGAGCTTCCTGGAAGAACATCTGACCTTTAGATGTTTCACACTAGTGAAGAGGGGTTGCAAGGGGCAGTGTGTTGGTGTTGCTCATTTACTCTCAGAAGCTCTCCAGGGCTGTGTTACGTATGCAAGCATCCTACAGAGTGCCAGAGACCAAGGCTTCTCGGATTTAATGTGCATGTACCTAGGGGTGTTGCTGAAATGCAGATTCTGCATTTTTAACAAGCTCCCTGGTGATGCTGCACCTGCTCCTTCTCCTTCTAAGCCACCTTTATAATAGGTATAGAGGAAAGAAAATTTGACTAAATTCAGAAGGCCCAGGTTCTAGCCCCAATTATTCCTTATTTGAGTAAACCTCAAAGAAATCACTTAGCTACTCCGTGACTCAGTTTCTCCATCTGCAGAGTAATAAAAATAATTAATAGCTAACATTTAATGTTTGCTTACTGTGTGCCACTCTCTGTGCTCATGATTTTATGTGCTGTATCTTGTTTAATCCTCACCTTCTGAGGCAGGTTCTGTTACCATCTACCTGCTACAGCCACTAAGCACAGAGAAGTTGAATAACTTGACCAAGGTCACACAGCTAGTAAATAGCCAAATTGGTATTTGAATTCATACCATCTGACTTTGGAGCCTTCACAACTTGACATAATAGATATGAAAGATGCTGGGATTTATTGTGTGTGTATATGTGTTATTCATTTATATGATATGTACACTTATAAATGTTTTGGGTACCTGAGATTAGAAGAAGTAGATGTTTCCAAGCTGAGATTGTATTGTTTTTAAGTAAAAAACATTTCAATTTATATAAATTATGGTCAAATACATTGTGAAATTTTTTGTTTTGGTTGGACTTCATCAAACAGTCCTATACATTGTGAAGTTTTGAAGAGCGCAGGTGTTTGCTCTGTTGTCTTGGATTCACCTGGGCGGGGGGGGAGGCGTTATGTGAGAGGAATGTTCGGAAGACTGGGAGGTTCTGGTTGACTGAATTTCTGGTTATTTAGAATTAAACCCCAGTTTGTTTTCAGTCTTGGTTTTGCAAATTTGGACAATATATCAGATCTCTTTTCTACCTCATCAGGCAGGGTTAGCCCAATGAGTGTATCTTGTGATTCAGGATGTGGCAGCCATGCAAATTAGTATCCTGAAAGTGAATTCCCAGTGGTCCTATCTTGTAAGTGGACGTCAGAAGAGGTTGATTGTGAATGTCATCTGAGTGTGATACTTGTCACCTCACTGGACACCAGGCTGTGATCTGGCTGGAGAAACAGCTGCCTGCTTCCTTCCCACACTCCTCCCCGTCACTCCCCCAGAAGCTTCTGTGCGAATAATAGAGGAAATCTTCTTCAGTGGGGAAAATTTTTCCTATTTGAATATATGCTCATGTTTGGACTCCACTCTTGGATATGTCCTGACTGTGGGCTTAATATGGCGGATACCTGGCACCTGTGTCACCATGACCCAATCTCCCTTGCCCATCGCAGACCTCGCTGATGACCAGTACATTCTTTCTGTCAAGCCCCAACACAATCTCGGAATCCTTCTCAACACAGCACTGCGGGCCGCCTGTACCCCTGAGCTGTAGTTGGCCCAGGAGATCTAACCTATATGCCATCTCTACTCTTGGATACTCCCTGGAAGTTGGTTCTCTTTCCAGTTTAGTAAATACGTATCAAACACCTACCAATTGCCTAGGTGTGCTGAAAAGAAATTCTATTTTCCATTTACTCTACATTTTATTCTTTCTCTCGAATGTGGATGATTTACAGGCTTATTGAAAGTTTTAGTTAGTTGAATTTTTGGTCACTTAAGGTTATAATAGGTCTTTTCCTCTTTCTCTAGGATATAGATCTGATTGATGTGGTGACCATTTTTTTTTTTTTTTTTTTTTTTTTTTTTGAGACAGGGTCTTGCTTTGTCACCCAGGCTGGAGTGCAGTGGTGCTAACATAGCTCACTGTGGCCTCAACCTCCTGGACTCAAGCAGTCCTCCTGCTTCAGCCCTCAGCCTTCCAAGTAGCTAGGACTACTGGTATACGCCACCATGCCTGGCTAATTTTTAAATTATTTTTTATAGAGATGGAATCTCGTATGTTGCCTAGGCTGGTCTTGAGGTCCCAGCCTCAAGTGATCCTCCCACCTCGGTCTCCCAAAGTGCTGGGATTACAGGCATGAGCCATTGCACCCAGCCTGGTGACCATTCTTAGAACTCCTGTCCCTTTTCATTACCAGCAATGTAGGGTCTTTATCCAGCTTTCCTGCTGTGATGCTCCCAGAGGAATACCTCCTTTACAGTGACCTGTTTTCTGTAGGCATCCTCTGGGCAGTGCAGCCATTGGTTAGGTGGCTAGTGCACATGGAGTGCTGTCTCGTGGCTCAGCAACTGCCTAGCCCTCAACTAAAGCCCTCCTTTCCCCCAGCAGCTTATCCATCAAGACTCAGAACTTCATTTAAATAGCTGCCTGAGTCTATGACTTGCTTTTGAGTTCATCATCTCAGAAGTTGTCAGGAAAGCCTGTCAAGACTAGAAGCTTGCCACGGATTGGAATGATGAACACCCTCTGCCCCTCTTCCTGTGCTTCCCATGCAGGTTGGGCCACTCTCAAACACCTGCTTGGTTAGGAAGCAGGGTGGAAATGCAAAGTCAAGAATGGAACAGCAGGAGCTTCGATTCCTGCTAGAGTGGCTTCTGAAAGGGGAATAGGAGAAAAGCAACATAATCACTGGGCCTGATTGGTCAGAAAGCTTGAACCTGCCTTTCTTTCATTATGTCAATTTGGCTGCCTAACCAACTGCCTAAACGCCAATGTCATTTGCCCTTGTAATGCTTAAAAACTGTTTGAAAATCTGCATCACTGAATTGCTAAGATGCAGCATCCTGAATGGCAACTATGATATCATGTGCTATTTTGAATTTTTAAAAGAATGTTGCAGAGACTGAGAAATAGCAATTGAGAAATAGCTTCTGCAAGATACAAAGCACTGCCTTTGGCCCTGTAGATAGTTTAAAATTTCAAAGAAGGTCTTTTGTACTTAACCAGTTTTCCAAACCAGATGTTTTTAGCTTGGGATCCCTGAGCACCAAAGGACCAGAGAAGATTGATGAACTTTCTGAAATTTAATGTAAAATTTTCTGTGAATGTGTATATGTTCATTTTTTAAGGGAGAGGATCCCAGCTTTCAGCAGATTCTTAAAGGCATCAAGTCACCCAAAAGGTTAATAACTGCTAAGTCAGATGGTAGATTGTTGTAAACTCACTCAGAGAAATCTCCATAGGTTAATGTGTGGAACTGGAAGAAATATTCTTCTGCCCTGTGGAAATACAACACTTTTCTACATGACTACCCAGGATCTAACATTAAGCCCTGTGGAGCTGGGAGAAGAGAATTACCTGATTTTCTTCCGTTTTATAGATGAGTAATTTGGGGGCTGTGGTCTCAGATGCCAAGGCCACTAGAGTTCTTGTTTCTTCTGTCTCTCAGATTTGTTTATTGTTCATTTAACAATTTAACAGTCCAGGCACAGTGGCTAACACCTGTAATCCCAGCACTTTGGGAGACCGAGGTGGGGGGATCATTTGAGGCCAGGAGTTTAAGATCAGCCTGGACAACATAGTAAGACCCCACCTCTACAAATTTTTTTTTTTTAATTAGCTGGGCATGGTGGTAGTCCTAGCTACTTGGGAGGTGGAGGTGGAAGGATTGTTTGGCCCAGGAGTTTGAGGTTACAGTGAGCTATAATAGCGCCTCTGCACTCTAGCCTGGGTGACAGAGCAAGACCCTCGCTCTAGAAAAAAAAAAAAAATGAACGATTTTTGAACATGTACTTTGGACTAGGCCCGAGTTTTTCAGTCTTTCTAGACTCAAGGTGTTCTTTCAAATATTGGACATTTTTCAGTACAGTAACTGAATTAAATTACACTGTAGTTATAGTACATTCTCAGCAGTAATACATCTTCCTCTATCCTGGTCTTATTCTTTTGCATACTTTCATTTAATTGATGACAAAAACAGTCTTTTTTTTTGATGTGGACTTGGTGAAACACTACTCGTCATATAATTGAATCACGCTTTACATTTTTGGCATATTGTAACTATATATTTTCAGTTATTGTAAGAAATAAATATAAAAAATAAAAATAAAATTTACACATTGATCATATCTTGTTTGCATGCCTGTGAAGGGTTTGTAGCCCACTGGTTGAGAGCTGCCAAGCTAGGTTTTGGACTAGCCTCCCGAGTAGCTGACACTACAGGCGCAGGCCACCACACCTGGCTCATTTTTCTATTTTTCGCTCTTGCTCAGGCTGGTCTTTAACTCCTGACTCAAGCAATCTTCCCACCTCAGCCTTTCAGAGTGCTAGGATTATAGGTGTGAACCACCTCATCCAGCCATGGTGAGCTATTTTTTATAAGGTACTTGGTGGAGGTGCCTTTGGGTGATGACAGGAATAATGAAATGCAGGCCACGTCATGAAATACTGAGGGAAGGGTATTCCAGGCTGAGGAACAGCCACTGCAAAGATCCTAAAAGAGGGTTGGCCTTGGCAAATTCAAGGAGCAAATAAAGGCTGCTGAGGCTGAAGCATGGCAGACAAGATGAGGAGTGGAGTGGAGCAAAATGAAGTTGGAGAGAGAGGAACGGGCCAGGTTATAGGTTATATAGGGTCTTGTTGGCCGTGGTCAAGGAGTTTGTATTTCATTCTCATTGCGGTGGGAAGTCAAAGGAGCATTTTAAGTAGGAGAGCTGAGTGGTACCATTGTTTAAAAAACAGACAATGGTGGAAATTAGATTCCAGAAGAGCAGAAGTAGAAGCAGGAAATGGAGAAGTAGGCTATTGTAGTAGCCCAGGCAGGAGATAATGGTGAATTGGACTAGGATAGGAAGATAGAAATGGTAAAAAGAGGTAATGACACATAACTAAGACTCGTCCTATGCACCAGGGAAGTCCACCATCTGGGCTATTGTTCTTTGTATCAACTATGCCAAAACTGTATGGGCACTGCTACATGCAACAGGCTGGTGGGGCAGGGGGGCAGGGATGGATTGAGGAGACATACATCCTTCAACCAGCACCTTGTCAAATCTGAATATAACAAAATTTTTTAATATTTTCAAAACCTTACTCCTGTAGACCATGTGAATTCAATTCATCAAGGGCTTCTTTCCAATAAAACATGAAACCAGGAAATGTTATTTTCTTTCTATGTACTTCCCTCCTTCCTTTTACTGCTGCAGAATGAGGAAACAAGTTGTGGCTCAGAACAAAACCACAAAAACCGTTCCATAGCTCCAGCTTGAGGAAGGGAAGTCAGCATCTTGCTTTTTTTTTTTTTCCCCCATCTCTCCTGTGGGAAACCCTGAGAATTTTGTTTTGTTTTGTTTTTTTCCCTTGGACTTGACTAAAGCCAGTTCTCTCCTGAAAATAATGTCTTTCCCTGTTGTGTCTAACTCAATCTGAATTGAGGGGCTTTACATCCAGCATTGGTATTTGGTAAACATCCAATTTCTTGATGCTCTTGTTTCGTAAGTCCACTGGGGTCGTCTTGAGCCTTTGGCCTTATTTGCTAAGGAACGTGGATTTCTGGGAATTTTTTGCCTCGAGCCCTTCAGCACAGATATTAAAGGGCCCCTGTCAAGTTTCGAAGGGTGTGACCATTGCCAGAATCCCCGCAAGCCAAGCCCCTGAGGGATCCCTTTGCCAGCTGGCTCCCATCCACACCAGAGATGGCTGGATTTCTGTGGTTCTCTGTGTATGGAGCTGGCCGCGTTCCCCTGGATGAAAGGCGGCCTAATATAAACTGAAAATGTTATTAATAAGCAGCCACTTAAGAATTTCCTATGACTTGCCAGTGATTTGGGGGCCTCTATGTGAACAGGGAGAAAAGCACAACTTGTTTTACATGGATTAAGGGACCAGTGCAGTCAGTCTGGAGGGGCCTCCAGAAGGTATTCAGGTGTTTGGTGAAGGGCTTTGGGTAAGTTCCATAAACTCTTTGAGCCCTGGTTGTCCTATCTGTAAAATGAGGATGATAATAATAATTCGCTTCTCATAGTGCCATTTGAGGATTTAAATAAGAAATGTATGGAAAGTGCTTGGCACAGAGCTCGGCACATACTCAGAAAATGTTTTCTTAAAAAGAAAAGTTGGGAAAGTCATACCCCGGAAATGAAACCAAACTGACTTTACGTCTCCTGGCTCAAGGAGAAGAGAATCGATTTGGAGTTCCAGATACCTCCAACGCTCAGCAGTAGTAACCACGGTACTTGTCTTCTCTGAGCTCACTTTCTTCATCTGTGAAGAACTCCTACTCTTCTGACTAACCTTGTAGAGATTTTTACTGGCAATTCAAAAGTTACCTGAATTGAAAGTGCTTAGTAAGCTCTAAAGTCCTTGATTAGTCCAAGAGGTCGTTAATTTAATGTCTAACCGTGTCTGCTTTATTGTATCTTGGTATGGAAAGAAGGTCATTTGTGTGACCTTGAAAAATTAAAAGCTTAATTATAAATTAAGTGATTCTTTGGTAGGGATAGTAATGAAATTACCTTGCTCTGTCTAGCACACCCTTAAGTATACAGCAAGTGTTTATTAATAAAGACTTAGAGAAATGAATTGTTTGCCACCCATTCCATCGATCTCTTTCCATCGTAACTAGAATAGATTAACAGGGTCTAGATTGACTTCTAGAGAACAAGCACCATAACTACATCTATTTGTTTGTTTTACTTTGTATCCCTAGACGAAGCATAGGGCCTAGCTCATTGGCACATAGTCAAGTTTCATTATACCAAGCATGTTGTATGTATTAAGTTATTTAATCCTAATGGCAACTCAAGGAAGTGGCAGAGTTAGGATTTGAATCCAAGTCATTGTGACTCCGGGATCTAAGATCTTAACCTACTGCGCTATACTGCCTTTAAGTACTTAGGGGATGTTTAATGCCTCAGATCTTGTCTATATGAGTTTAGCCAACCTCTTCCACAAAGGAGGTAGACACTAAACAACTACTTCAGCAGATGGCATAGAAGAGATAGGCAAACAAAGGTATTTCGTGGAGTCATCCCATCCTTGCCTTGAAGTTTAAAGGTAAGGAGTGGTAAAACTCAGTTTGTAGCCATTTCCTCAGAAACTGTTCCCCTGAAGTACTCATCAGGAAAGGAAGGGCTCTTGGAACTTGTTCTGCTGAATGTCCAATGAAGCAAAAACATACATGCCATAAAATCACAGTTAGCATGTGGACAAAGTGACATGGAGAAATTCATCCAGAATGAGCAACCGGTTCTACCTACCTTGGTTTATTCTTTGCAGAGTGGCAGGTCTTACAGGCAGCTGAGAAATCAGAGCTTCTCTAGATACCCACAGGCTTGCATGGGGATGCGCTGATGTAGGTAGCAGTGTTGCCATGGAGACACCATCAGTGGCCAAGCTCTTCTCCTTTGGGGGCTCACTTTGTCTACTCATCTCAATGCTGAATTAGCTCTGTGTGTGCTTGGTAGGCAGATTTCTCACTGGCTTGTGAATGCTTTTAAAATAAGGGCAAAACTCCTCCCCATGGATTGTATGTATAGTTCACCAGCTGCCATCTTGTGACCATTCTAGACTCATCTCAATATCTCGATGGCACCATGTTCTCTCCCACCTCCGTGCCTCTATTCACCTGTCAGGAATACACTTTTCTTCTCTTTTTGCCTAGAAACCTCCTACCCAGCAACCTTCAGGTCCAGCTTCCGCAAAGAAGCCCTCCCTAACCTCTTGTTAACCAGAAACCCCCAGTAGCACAATGCCTGATGCATTAGTCATGTATGGTAAAAACATACAAGCCATAAAAATCACAGCATATGGACAAGGTGAAGAGACAGTTGCCGATGGATAATATTCCCTACTTTGTTTCAAAACTTTTTATTTTGAAAAATTGAAGTGTTAGATAGAAGTTATAAGAATAGTATAATGAACTTCCATACACCCTTCTAGATTTTTCTATTGTTAACATTTTGCCATATTTGTGCTGCTTTCTCTCTGTCTCTCCCCTCCCCTCTCCCTGCACCCACATGCATGCACACATATTATTATTATTTTTGCTGAGCCATCTGAAAATGAATTGCAACATCATGCTTTATCTGTATGTATTTCAGCATCTCTGTCCTCGGAACAAGGGCATTCTCTTAAATATCCTCACAAGCACTCTCCACTTTGAAATTTATGGTCTATCTCTTTGTGGCTATATCTTTGTGTCCCAGCCAGACAAGGACTCCTTACAGTTTGTTTTGTTTTGTTTTAACCCCTTGCAACACCTACCACAATGCCCAGTATGTAATATAATAGATGTCTAGTGAGCTATTGTTTAATAGATGAAGCTGCCTGCAACAGACATCTTGGCACAGCCCCTGTTCCCCCTTGCTGACCCGTGGTTCCTGTGGCAGCTTGTTGCTCAAGCCTCCTTGACTTGCATCCCCAGGAGTGGTCCTCAACCAGTGGCTGTAGGGAATTGGTGGATAAGGACCCTGCCTCCTTGACTCCCAAGGGGAACGTATCTGAGGGATGTTCTGTCCCATCTCCCGTAGGTCCTCAACGGAAATGAATTCTGGTTTCCCAAAGCTGCAGCCTGTTCATTAGCTCCCCCTCTGTTGGCAACCTTCCCTTCCCTACTCTACACTTCTTCATCTCCCTTTCCGGCCTTCGGGGACCATCTCCCACTTATCTCTATATTCAGATACCTTCTCCGATTCTAGGGAAGCCCAGTGTGAGATGTTGCCCCTCAATTACGAAGGCATGATACCCTCACATCAAAGTGTAACCGATCTTTAAAATGCATGTTTCTGAGCAAATCATCCAGGAGGCTTATTTTTGGAAGGGAATGCTTTTCCACTGCTCAAAAATTACAAGATAAATTAAAGTAGGGCACTGCGTCTAATTCTTCACTGAAATATGAATTGGCATATTAACAAGAGGAAACAACTGCTCCTGAAAATTACCCTGTACCAACTTCAGCAACCCCTGGGAGAGAGATGCTCCTCTCCGTGCAGATGGCCAGAGCCACTGGAGCCCAGGCAGAAGGGAGGGAGTTGGACAGGACCAGGCAGAGTGGTTTTGGCACTCAGCACACACCAGCCTCGTACCCAGCTGGCCCCGTCACAGTCTCCGCCCTTGAGCTTCTGTGTTTATTAGGAAACCATTTTTCCTTTCTCACAGAGATAGAAATCTTGCTTCCAGACATGGCAAGTGTCAAGGTTCATGCCTGGGTCCCTCATTCAGACTGAGTGTTTGCCAAAAAGGGGAAAAACAAAGTATTGTGGCTGGGATGATGGAGTTAAGGAGCCAGTAAGGCTGCAAATAACAGGATATGCTGACGTCTGGGCATCAAGACAGAGGAATATAGGAATTTCAAGGAGAAATGAATTAGGGAGAATGGAAGAACTTTCCTACGCCCACAAAGATGGCACTGTCCCCTGAATTTCACATCTGTGTTTGGGCTTTGGGACAAGCAGTGGCTCAGCCAGTTTGGTCACTGTCATTAATGCAGACGGTGATGGGGGAGGAGGGAGGCCACAACATCACCTCCTGAGAATGATTCATGCTACATTCTTGCCCATCTGAGGGCCTGTGTGCTCACTTTTCCTCTGCTTGGAAAACACTCACTCTGGGGTTTCTTACTGCTGCCTCATGGTCAGCCTTCTAGTCAGGAATCAGATGGCACTTCAGCTCCTCTCTTTCTGATTTCCCTGTTTAATTCTGTTGTAACACTTATCACAACCTATAAATGGCAAATTTGTTTGTTTACTTGACTTGTCTGTCCTCTTCACTTGGTGCAAAGCTCCATGAGGGTAGGGATATTGTCTGTCTTGATCACTATTGTATGCCAAGCATCTTAGTACAGTGCCTAGCCCACAAAAGATGCTCAGTCCATGTTTTTTGGTTGGTTGGATGGATGGATGATAGATGGATATGGTTGGATGGATAGATGGATGTGGATGGATATGGATGGATGGATGAATAGATGGATGGATGAGTGGATGGAAGAAGAGAAGGAAGGAATATTTGGCCATGCTACCTAAAACAAGGTAGTGGAAAGCACTGGTCTTGCAGTCAGATGACACAGGTTCTAATTTGTATAACTTCAGTCAAGTCACTTACAAGTTTATAGCCTAAATTTTATATCAGTGAAATGGACAAAAATGCCAACTTTACAGGACTGCTGAGAGTGAATAAACCAGATAAACTATATGAAAATAATATAAATAATATAAATCCTCCATAAATGTGAGCAATTATATTAACAGTAGAACACAGACGCTGTGTTCACCCCTCACCTGCCATCGCACAGTATGAAAGTGCACGTTGGTGTGGAGCAACAGGAGTCAGGGCCCTGCTGTGTGGAACCCTTGATCCTTTGGAGCAGATTTTTACCTCGTGGGACATTCCCCTTTTATTTCAGGCCTGCCTCCACAAATATATTTCCTTCCTTCCTTCCTTTCTGGCATTCTGATCCTCCATTTGTGTTTTGTGAGGGATGTATAAGGTAGAAGCTGAAGCCCTGAGTGTGGACCCACATGATAATGTGACCCATGTAGTTCTTGAGGACAGCTCGTGTTCTTGGTGAGAGCTCAGTTTTCACAACTCTGGCTTATTCAAGGCAGGATTGTCTCAGCAAGGTGTTAGGGCAGGCAGACCTTGCTTCTCGTTCTTACTGAGTCAGTTGAGCACCACAGGGTAATGCCTATTTTGCTAACAACACCCACTGTCCCTTTCTTTGCTCACCTCTTCTAGGCAGCCTGCAGTCCAGTGAAAACTCTCTTCACCCAAAACACTGAATTTACCTCCTAAAACCTGGGGAAGGTGTTACCAAAGGGCAGTAAACTTGAAGTTTGGGCTCATTTTAGGCTGGTGCTCTGCATGTGTGTGTAGAGCTGACATTCTCATTGGGAACTTGGGGGAAATGGACAACAGAGCAGACGGAGAAAGCCGGGCCCCTGCCCAGCCCCTCCTGTGTCAGCCCTTCCAGGGCAGATCCTTTATATGATTTGAAGTGATGTAAGTTATCGCAGCATTGGAGATTATGTGACTGATGTACAAAGACACAATTCAGAGCCAAGTCTTAGTGGTTTTAAATTATTCATGCACCATCTCTCTCCACTTGCACAGAAAATTGCAAGTTGATAGCTATTGAAATCTGGTTGTCAGATGTTCTTTATCTGAAAGACCTAACTTTTAACTCTGTGTTAAGTATACAGTGTACGTAATTCCCACGTTGGCGGTATCTTCCAGGCTGCATAAGTGAATTCTTCATCCTGCTACAGGGCCCCAGATCAGAACGTACCCACTTATCTGGATTGAATAATGCACATCTATTTGCTGAGAGTTTTGTGTGTGCATGTGTGGGTGGCTCTGGCTCATGTCTTGTCATTCCAGGCCAGAGTCTTGTCCCCTGGCTCTGGCTGATGGGAAACACATAGAATGAAGTCTGGTCTCCGGTTTCTTAACACTAATGGCAAAGAGGATCAGCATCTGTTTCTGTTTAATGTTGATTATCTTTGGGATTGTGAGTGTTTTGAAATTTTCTTCTTCTTGCTTATCTGTAATTTCTGAATTTTTTCCTAAATCAATTGTGTATTTCTTTTTAAAATAAGGATAAGACAGCAGTAACTTTAAATTATAACAAGTATAACAAGGTGGAAAATGTTTGCCCTTTTTTTCTGTATTATTAAGAATAAAAAGATCTATTTTTTTTGCCTTTCGTGAGCTGGAGTCACGGAAGAATTTAAATACTTAGGACACATTTGTTATTTAGCAAAAAGCTATGGAGGCCTTTGGGTTATTTTAGCCCTTTGTCTTTAACAAAAGCATATTTTCCCACATCTGACCTTGGCTGCCTGGGACGTTACCATGTTGAATCCAGCATTGTGTGTTCCTCATCAGTCACTTGGTTTGTGCTGGGGCTGAGCCACTGTTTAAGCAGTCTGCCCCTTGACCCTATGCATGAAAGGGGCCTGGTCTTGACCTGGCCACGGACTTGGGACAGAAGAGCCCCCGCTACAGGGGAGGTGGAAGGCAGGAGGGCATATGGCAGGTCTGGCAACCATTTTCGTGGCTGGTGTAGTCTTGTCTCTCACCAGCACCTTTTCACATGCACACCCCAGCTGAGTGGCAGGTAGGCTTAGTGATGCAACAGCGTAAGACATGGTGTTCAGGAGGGGGTTGGCATAGATCCCCTGGAACACTTTGAAAAATGTGCATTGCCCAGAGTTGCAGAGATCATCAGTATATCAGTAGAACCCACACCAGTTTTTAAACCACACTATGAGATGCTCCTCTCTAACTAGGAGGCTACGACAGAAGTGTCCTCCAGCTGTGCTCAGAGGACTAGGTGCAGCACAATCACCTGGAGCACTGGTGAAAGTGCACATTGCTGAGCCCCGTCTCAGACCTATCTGATCAGAGTCACTGCGTTAACCCACTGTTCCCCAAGGGTCTCCATGTAATGTCTTGGCAACCAGATATACAATTTCCCATGACTAGGGTTATTATTTATATGCAGAGTTTCATGATTAAGAGTTATCTCTTAAAAGCCATCAACAACCTCTTTTTTTTTTCGTTCTTTCCATCTGTCAAATTATCAAGCACCTACTTCATATTTTGTTATGTGTTAGAAATGACTTAGTGGTGTCCAGGAAGTATGGTGGTTTTCAGACTTGTGTCTTTGCAACCTTGAGGACCTTAGGATCACAAACGTGCCTGGAGTTTGAGGGGGGACGTTGAGCTTGAGAGAAGTTGGGCTTGTAGTCGTCTTCTCCCACATCAAGTTGGGCAGCTCTATTTTATATTTTGAGTTGCCACATGTGAGTTCTTTTGCAAAATATATTTTCCTCTCATTAAAAAAAGGGGGTGAAAGAGACAGAAAAGGAAAGAATAAAAGTGTCCTCATGACGTTTACAATCCTATCCAGATCTAAATTTCTACAGTTTGCAACTTGAACTTGGCAGAAATCACGCCATAAAGGAACATCCCTTTTTTGCCTTCATCCTATCACTTCTCACACGAAGACGACCTTGTGGTTCAGGGTTCAATGTTGTAAATAACCTGTCAACATCTCAAGGATGAGTGTTGCCAACACACCACCCCCTAATCTATTTGTGATGAATCCTTCCACATAATGGCAGGCAAGTTAAACTGTTAGACATTCTCTAAATGGTGGGGTCATTGGTGCAGATGACCGGGCTACTCTGAGACAGTTAAAGAGAGAGCCACCACCTGCTGATACTGTGTGTACCCTGGAAGAGCCAATTATGGCTTCTGAGATATGGAAGCAGTGAATTAATAGCTGCAACTTTGGGGTGGGTGGGGGGTGTTGCAGAGGTGGTTTCGGGGTAGAGGCAGGGAAGGAAGGAGAATGCAGAGTCTCCACTCTCGGAATCATGGCTTGTTCCTTGGAAACCTGTCATTCACAAACCCAATTATGTGCAGGTAGAATGTCAACTCTGACAGAATGAAACCAATGCACTCTTTGTATGTTTTATTTTTTTAAATGAAATCCTGCTTTACTAGCAGGTTCTATTTTCATAAATGTCTATTTTTAAAAAAAAGCCAAATCATATATTTCCCCACACACTCCTGAATATGCTTCATTCAGGTGAAAAGCTTTAATCAGTGCGCTGAAAGAGAGAGCCGTTGGGTGTTGCTGTGTGCGTTTTGCCAAAGGGGGAGAGACACAGAATGAAGAGAAATCCTCTTGGCTTTACCTCCCAACCTCTGCCCCTTTCTGAATGTCTGGGCCTTGGGTTTCCAATTTGTAGGTGGAGGTTATTAAATTAGCCATTTTCAGAGGCTGTCATGGAATCACCCAAAGGTTGAAAATTATTTGCAAATAAAAATGCCCTGCCACAGGAGTGCCTGTCAATTATAGATGAGGAGTGGAAGGCAGGAAGGTAGGAGGGAAAATGGATAAGGTCCTTGTGATTTTGATTTACTATTTTTGTTTTCTTTCCTTTTTTCCTTCTTGATTTTGTTTTTGAGTTTGTTGTTCAGGAGTAAAAGAGTGTTCTGTGGTTGGAATGAGGTATGTTTTCTATAGATCCTACTTTGAGTCCCTGCTCTGCTCATTATTTAGGGTTTACTTGGAACAAGTTGCTTGACTGCTCTGAGCCTTTGTTTTCTTCTCTGGAAAGTGGGGATGAGATTTGCTTTCTCAGAGGACTGATGGGGGAATAAATGCTGTGCATGCTGCTAGGTGTATACCTCCCGCCATCCTGGCCACCCTATCCTGCCTCTGTCTGGTTTTCCATAGCAGTTGCCACCTTTAATATACTGTGATTGGGTGATTTATTCTGTTTATTGCTTATCGTATGTTTCTCTTCTCTGAGAATACAGGCTGAGAGGGCAGGGATCCTTGTTTTGGTTAGGTACCCAAGTGCCAAGAACAGGTCGTGGCACACAGCAGGTGCTTGATAGTTATTTGTTGAATGACCCTGTAAGGCCCTTAGCCCCCTCCCTCTTCTCTTCTCCGTTTATCCTTCTACTTGTTGACACTCATTCTGGATCTGATTCTGTACAACTGTCTTTTGCTTTCTTGTTTTTATTCCTTCTGCTGGAGCTTCAGTTCACTGGATCACATCCATCCAGCATTAAATAGTGTGTTCTCCCCTTCATTGCTCAGTAAGTGAGTTTTATTGATGGATATTCTGGAAACTGAACTTGGTAAAATTCTTCTACATTTTGTTTTTAACGTATGACTTTCTAGTAAAAAGTATTAGTCACCGAAGTGCTTGCTAAATTTTCTGAAACTTTTTTCCATTAAGTCACAGCTGCCATGAAAAGTTCTGGGAGAAAAAAAAGCTGACTGCTTCCTAACAGCCCTGACTACAGTAGCTGATTAATTAAAGAGTTACAGTTAAAATGAGCTCTGACTATTTTTAAAAGCACAGCCAGGCTTTGGTTGGAACTTCTTTGAGTTTGGAGATGCAAACCAGATTTGAGGTGTGCATTCTGTCTGTGTGTATTTCAATCTGATGAAAAGCAGGATGTGGGAGAATCTGAAAAGCCTGACTTGGCTAGACTAAACTGATTTGGTTTCTTCTAGTACATATTTGTGTCAAAATTCAGGCACAACACATTAATAGAATAAGGACACAAACAGCGAATCATCTCAATAGATGAAGAAAAAGCATTTGACAAAATCCAACACCCTTCGTGATTAAAAAAAAAAAAAAAAACTAGCATAGAAGAGAACTTCCTTAACCTGATAAAGGGCATCTACAAAAAACCCACAGTGAACATAAGACAATCGTGAAAAACTGGATGCTATCCCTTAAATTAGGAACAAGACAAGAATGTTTACCCTTGCTACTTCTATTTGACATTTTACTGGAGGTTCTAGCCAGGGCAATAAGACAAGACAAAAAAATTAAAGACATCAGGTTGGAAAGGAAGGAGTAAAACTCTCTATTTGCATATGACATGGTTTTGTATGTAGAAAATCCCAAAGAATACACACACATACACACAAACTAATAGAACTAATAAATGAGTTCAGCAAGACTGTATAATTTGACATCAATATAAAAACCATTTGTTTTTACACACTCTGAAAATGAATTTGAGAACAATTCCAATTATAGTGACATCAAAAAGAATAAAATACTTAGGAACAAACTTAACTAAAGAAGTGTAAGACTTGTACTGGAAAACCACAAAATTAAAGTAGATTGAAAAAAATGGACAGGCATCCTGATTGTTCATGGATTGGAAGACTTAATGCTGTTACGATGACAATACTTGTCAAATTGATCTACAGATCCAGTGCATCCCTGGGAAAATCCCACCTGGCTTTTATTGTAGAAATTAACAAGCTAATTCTAAAATTCATATTTTATGAATGCCTATCCAAGGGACCAAGAAGACTCAAAATAATTTTTTTAAAAGAAGAACAAAATTGCAGAATCATATTTCATGATTTCAAAACTTACTACAAAACTACAGTCATCAAGACAGTGTAGTCCTGGCATAAGGGTGGACATACAGATCAACAGACTAGAATTGAGAGTCCAGAAGTAAGCTCCTACAGTTATGGTCAATTGATTTTTGACAGAGTTGCCAAGACAACGCAATGGGGAAGAACTACCCTTTCAGCAAATGGTGTTGAAGCAACTGGATAGCCACATGAGAACAAAGTTGGACTCCTACTTATGCTATATATATAAATTAACTCAAAATGGATCATAGACCTAAATGTAAGAAGTAAAACCATAAAACTCTTAGGTTAAAATATGAGAGTAAATTTTTATGACCAAGGATTAGGCAATGGTTTCTTAAATATGATACCAAAAATAAAAGCAACAACAGAAAAAAATAAATTGGACTTAACAAAAATTGAAAACTTTTGTGCTTCAATAGACATCATCAAGAAAGTGAAAAAATAACCCACAGAATGGGAGAAAAAATTTTCCAATCATATATCTGATAAAGGACTGGTATCCAGAAAATATATAAAGAACGCTTACAACTGAACAATTAAAACACAAATAACCCAGTGGAAAAAAAAATAGACTAAAGATTTGAATAGACATTTCTTCAAAGAAGATACATAATAAGCACATAAAAAGATTCTCAACATGATTAGCCATTAGGGAAATGCAAATCAAAACCACAATTACGTAGCACTTCGTAGCCACTAGAATAGCTATAATCAAAAAGACAATAACAAGCGTGGCAAGAATGTGGAGGAAACGCAACACACATTCATTAATGCCGGGAGTGTACAATGGTACAGATATTTTGGAAAACAATTTGACAGTTTCTCAAAATGTTAAACTTAAAATTGCCATTCTAGCAGTTCTGTTCCCAGGTATATACTCAAGAAAACTGGAAACATATATCCACACAAAAAATTCTGTACATAAACATTTAGAGCAACATTATTCACAAAAGCCCAAAAGCGAAAATAGTCCAATGTCCACCAACTGATGAGTGGAAAATGTGGTATATCCATACAAGGGCATATTATTCAGCAGTAGAGGGAATGAAGGATCGATACATGCAGCATGGATTAACCTTGAAACATCATTCTATATGAAAGAAGCTGATTTCAAAAGAACATGTATTGTATGATTCTATTTATATGAAATGTCCAGAATAGGCAAAAATCATAAAGACAGACGGTAGATTGGTGGTTGTCGGGGCCTGGGGGCAGAGGGATATGGGGCATTACTGCTGATGCTCCTGGGGTTTCTTCTGTGGGTGATGAAAATGTTATAAAATTAGAAAGTGGTGATGATTTCACAACTCTGTGAATATATTAAGAGCCAGTGGGTTGTACGCTTTAAAATGGTGAATTTTATGGTATGTGATTCGTATGTCACCAAGCTGTTATCCAAAAATTCAGGCATATGTGGGGATTAGAATTCTGGGCTGTTTCATCACCTTTATAAGGTTCTACTAAAACTAATAATAGAGAAAAGGGTACATACAGAATAGCTTATTTTCTTAAAATTTTCCTCCTCTCTTCTTTTCTTCTTGTTTTATTTTATTGGTGGAAGCTAGAAATGTTTTTGTGTTGCTGACATCAACATATTTATTGCTTTATCATTTCTGTAGCCATGGATAAGGGAACAGATGGTAACCTTAAAAGAGAAATGTTCAGTTTGGGAGATTTTTATCTTTGGCTGCTACCTTTTGAAATAATTCACATGCATGATCTTTTTGTATATAAAAAACCCCACCAACATAGGAAAAATCTGGATTTCTAATTAGAATTTCCAACCTACAGGGATCTTTAGTG
Organism: Daubentonia madagascariensis; assembly: GCA_023783475.1. Taxonomy (NCBI): domain Eukaryota; kingdom Metazoa; phylum Chordata; class Mammalia; order Primates; family Daubentoniidae; genus Daubentonia; species Daubentonia madagascariensis. Next base: position 38,409,001 of record JAKFHU010001953.1, on the reverse strand, counting down.
GAGGTGAAAATGTCTTTCCTATGAGATCTTAGGGCCAGATTTATTTAGTGGGGAAAAAAATACATTTGCTCTTCTTCTTAAAGAAAACTTCACCCGTAATTCTTTCAAAAACCACTTCCATTTTCCAAGGCTTTTATAAAAACAGTATGTTGTCAGTATTTGTTAAATCTACAGGTAATATTTCTGTTCAGCATATGTATTATGTATATTTAATTGCGATTACAGTCAAGGAAATTGTAGTCATGGTTCATAATCCAGTGGTTTACTTAGTAAAATAAAAAATATATTACCATTTGTCTTGGGATATTGATTTAGAAGAGAAGATCGGGATCCACGTTTAGGTGCCCTTAGCATGCTTACTTGGTGGCCTCTGACCTTTCATGCTGTTTTCACATGTGTGTGCCACGCCTTCTACAAAGATAGGTGTGCTCTGGAACACGGCTTGAGATGCCTTTGTCAGAAGCTGGTTGCCAAGGAGTGTGTTTATGATCTGCCATCCAAGGGCTGATGACTGGCAGGCTCTTGAAAACATGGGTTTTTTGTTTTTCCTTCCTTCTCACCTTCTACCTCTGCTGCCTGCAGGAAGATCTGCCTGCACTGCAAGTGTCCCCGGGAGGAGCACATGGTGACGGCGATGCCGCTGGAAATGGAGAAGACCATTAGCAAACTCATGTTTGATTTCCAGAGGAACTCGACCTCGGATGATGACTCGGGCTGTGCCCTAGAAGAGTATGCCTGGGTCCCGCCGGGTCTGAAGCCTGAACAGGTACCATTCCTGATGGGAGGATGTTGGTGGTTTTGGCTTTTGACTTAGACTTGCCTGGTCCTTCCTCGTGCCAATCCGGAAGGAAGAGTAGACTTTGCTGACTCAGAAGAGTAGTTGGGGCTAAATGGGTTGAAGGTGTCAGGGGCCCCGACGGGAAATGATTAAAGGAAAAGGAAATGGAGCCTCGAGTGATCCGTCGTAAATTCATTCCGTATTGCCGTTATCAACTGTTAACGGGATTGTCTAGAAGTGTCTCAGAAACGTTGGCTTTAAAACAGTACGTAGTGAGACTTTATTTTAGGAGAGGAGAAGAGGAATACTACATTGGCCATGAATCTCTCAAACCTTTAAGACAAGGAAGATTCTTTGGAAAGGAGAGTGAGGAATTGAGGGGAGAGGAAGCCTTATTTTTCCCAGTGACAAATGCGGTGTTTAACTTTGACCTTGCTTTACAAAGAAAGACACCGGCATTTCCTGACGTATTTTGGCACTACCCAAAGGCTGTAAATATTATTGGCTCAATGAAAAGAACTTATTTTCTTTCTATTTCACTGCATTTTTCTGAGTGTTATACAGCCTTTGCTTTGCATTTCTTGGTACTTGGAATTTTCTCTTCCGGCAGGCCCCTGTTAGTTTAGAAGCCTCTCTATAAGCTGGGTATTTTCATAATCTTCCCTGTGAGCTTTGCGAGACAGCACTGCCAGAATCTTAAGCGTTTGCCCACTGTTGCCTTCCTCTGACACATAAAATTTCTTTCTCTGGAGATCTTTCTCTATGTCTTGAATGTTTTAAAGTTTAAATAGCCCTTGAAATTTTAAGTCAGGAACTTTAAGTATGATAATGCTTTTAGGAAGAGTTCTTTATTGTAATTAAGGAAGACCCAAGAATTCACCAATAACTTAACAGTGGTGACCCTGATATCATCTCTCTCATTAGCCATTTTTCATTGTCTTCTTCTAATATTGAGGTTGCAAATTGGCCGATGAAATCAGGCACACAAGCAGGATTTGTTTAGCCAGCAAGGTATTGTTTAAAAATTTAATTAGGTACTAATACTTTAAAAGTAAAAATATTTCATGGAAAATTTCCTATTTATATCCTAAAAGTTTGAGGGTCTAGCTCTTATTTCTACAAGGATGTAATCGGCTAGAGTTGAGTGCTGGCCATTCCTTGTAGACAAAATTTGATCTTGCCGAGTCTCCACTAAGTCCATCTCATCCTTGTGTGTTACCTTCCTGAACCCTATAGGTACTTCAGTTTTATGATCTCTCTTCTAATTCTTACTACAGAGGAGAAAATAAATTAGAATTGAAACACTCACAAAAGATAATGTCCATGAGAATTTAAGGTAGCTCTGTGCTGGGTTATTAGCAGGAAGAAACGAGTGCTTTCTCCCAGTTTGTGGGTTGTGGTTATATCTTTCCTTTCTCTGTTTTAGTAAAGATTGCATTATTAAAGAATTAGTTTGAGAAGAATGAGAGCATTTGAATGAGTTTGGACACTCAGATGAGGTGGTGGTTGACTGGATACCTTTGTTTGACATTTCCATGCTACCACCAGCACTTGAGCAGCACGTCTTCACACCTAGATACATCTGTGAGCTTGTTTCATTTTCTTGGTAACCACATTTCCAACAACTTCTAAGCAGCCCATCTTTCCCTGAATTTTCCAAAGTTAAGCTATTTTCAGTTCCAAGCTTAAGTAGATTCTTCTCAAAGACCATTGAACATCATTCTATGATGTGTGCATTTTTACTCATAGGGACCCAAGAGAACAGACAATCACAGAAGCTAGGGTCTTGATGAAATTCATCAATTCCAAAAGTGAGTGATTATGGTATTTTGGAAGCTGCTTGACTCATCTAAAAGGAATGTCTTTGGGAAGCATAAAACTGAAATTTCTTTAATTTGTTTGGAAAGAAGATGATTAATGCCATTAAACAAGTGGTTTTAATTGTGCCAAATGAAAAGGGTATTCCCACCTCTAATAATTCTATTGTTCTTTGGATGGTTTTCTCTATTCCCTACACTTACCCAAAGATATATGACACAGATGATTAGAAAGGGAAATTGCTCTCCGGAGAGAGACTATCTTCTCAAGCAATTTGAAGGATTTTATATTTGCCTAATAAAATATGAGTCTGTAGTAAAGGGTTTTGAACTGGTCATGTTGCATGAAAGAAATGAACTTTAAATTTTTAAATTATGAGATCTTTTAAAGTCTATTACTTAAGGAAATATTTATGAATTTAAAGGTTTTTTAAAAAGCTGTCTAGTATGCTTTAAGATTAGAAAAATTTGAGTCCCTAAATGCCTTTCACTAATAAAAATTTTGATATTTAATATCATGTTAGTTGTCTATGATTTGAGAAAAACCATTTTTCTATCGAGAGAAATTATAGTGAATGTTAAATTGCTTTGTGCTGGAGGCAAAGTATTAAAGACTAGTTAGGATTGAGAGTAATGTGCTTTCATTCTTCTTAGAAACTTTTCATTTCATTCCCTGATCCTGGGGTTGAAAATATACCGTCAGGTGATATTATTATTCTATTTCTTCCAAGAAATGCCTTCAATTAAATATAATGCAAATGAAAGTCACATCCATTTAGGGAAGTATTCTTGAATATGAGCATTTAATTTTGTAAAAATTCAATAACTTCAGAACCCAGTCTTTTAAAAATAGTGTGAAAATTGGCCAGGCGTGGTGGCTCACGCCGGTAATCCAACACTCTGGGAGGCCAAGGCAGGAGGATCGCTTCAGGTCAGGAGTTCAAGACTAGCCTGAGCAAGAGAGAGACCCCGTCTCTACTAAAAATAGAAAAAAGTTAGCTGGGAATGGTGGGGTGCACCTGTAGTCCCAGCTACTCAGGAGGCTGAGGCAGGAGGATCGCATAAACCTAGGAGTTTGAAGTTGCAGTAAGCTAGGCTGATGCCACAGCGCTCTGGCCTGGGCAACAGAGCAAGACTCTGTCTCAAAAAAAATAAATAAATAATAAAAATAAATAAAAATGATGTAAAAATGATAAATAACAGATGATGCCAGAAAAGAAAGGCGTTTGTGTTGTGATTTCTAATGACTGGACTGAAAACGAATCAGAAAGTGGTTCAAATCCTTTGCCTCTGCTCTCTCCAAATACGGTGTTTAATGTCATCCACAGAGCCCTGGTAGCAGAACAGAGAACTGGAATCTGCCCCTGATCGACTGTCTGAAGTCTTTTTTTGTTTGTTTGTTTTGTTTTTTGAGACAGAGTCTCCCTCTCTCACCCCAGCTAGAGTGCAGTAGCGTTGATTATAGCTCAGTGCAACCTCCAACTCCTGGGCTAAAGCAATCCTCCTGCCTCAGCCTCCTGAGTAGCTGGGACTACAGGTGTGCGCCACCACGTCTGGCTAATTTTTTCTATTTTCAGTAGAGATGGGGTCTCACTCTTGCTCAGGCTGGTCTCAAACTTCTGACCTGAAGCGATCCTCCTGCCTCAGCCTCCCAGAGAGCTAGGATTACAAGTGTGAGCCACCACACCCTGCCTGAAGTCTTTTTAAGGCTCCAATTTTACTTTGAACTCACACAGTTAAATAGTGTATACCCTAGCTCTTAGAGATGCTGTGGTGATACATTTACAGTAGATAATACTTTAGGAAGAATTAGAAAAATAATTAAGAAAGGCAAATGGTGAGCAGGATTACTCAACCTTAGCACTATTGACATTTCAGGCCGGATAACTCTTTGCTGTGGAGCTGTCCTGTGCACTCTGGGATGTTTAGCAGCATCCCTGGTCCCTACCCAGTAGATGCCAGTAGCGTCTCCCAGTTTTGGTAACCACATGTCTCCAGACATTGCCCACTGTACCTGGGAAATGGGAGAACCACTGGGTGAAAGTGATGTTACAAGCTGGAGGATATCTCGGCAAAATTCTGGCCCAATCAAGACAAAAAAAGGATGACTCAATTTAGCAGCCATTTATTGAGCACCTACCATGTTCTAGCTCTGGTATGACAGCTGCTGCCATGTAATGTGGCTGAGTATCCAGCGGAGTGAAAGGCGGTGATCCCACGCTGCTCGAGCTGAGGCTTATGCTCTCTGAGGCAGATCCCGCCATCCTCACTACGTCAAAACAAGGATGGGAGCGGTATGAGGTGCAGGCTGTGGCGGCTCACCTTTTTGCTCTCCAAAATAGAAATCGCTTTTTCCACTTTCATAAAGGGAAGACTTGCTCATTAAAAAAAGAAAAGAAAATATGAGACCTCTAGGAAAGCAAATAAAAATCACCGATAATTCTACCAGCCAAGGAAAATTGTTTTTCAACCTTTTTGCATGGATATTCAAGTATCTGTGTATGTAGGAGCACATTTCTGTTTTGTTTCAGACAAAAATCTGATGATGCTCACCACTTATCCTGACTTGTTTTTTCCACTTCATATATTGTGAACATTTTTCTGCATCAGTATATTTCGATCCAGATTATCCTTTGTAATGGTTGGATAGTTTTCTGTTGATAGTTTCTAACCCAGAGGGGTACCACCACCACTAGGAGGCATTTGGAAATGTATGTTTGGGAGGGGGCAATTATTGTCTCAATGACTGGGGACTCCACTAGCATATGGGTGGGGACTTGAGATGCTAACCATCCTAAAAAGGGCCAGATGATCCTGCACAAAGGAGAATTGACCCAACCCAAATGCCAAGAGCACCATTAATGAGCACCATGGAGCTGAAGGTTTATTTTTGGCCATTTGCATTGTTGGCACTTTCCCTCTGTATTTCAGACAGCAACATCTAACCCTGTGTATCTTGCCTCTTGTGTATGTGCCTGCTCCTCTCCTTAAGCCCAATTTCTAGAGGTGGAGTGGTCACATGTAAACATGTCATTATGCCAAACTGCCCTCTGGAAAGGTTGTAACTGGCACATCCTCTGGTGGATAGCCTTCACTGAACACACATGCATATGGTTTTTCTATTAGTTCTCCTTGCTGCTCCAGGGAAATCTGAAAAGGCCATCAGATTGCTTCTCCTGAGTGAATGTCCCTTTCACGGATGTTTTGGATACTACAAGTATTCATGGAGCATTCTCAATTATGAACGTCTCTAAATCCTTAGTCTCCAAAACTTAGTAATTTTACCTTGTCCTTAATGGTGTTTTTGCACAGAAAAAAAGTGGCAATTAGATTACTTGTCCAGAACACTCAACTTTCACTTCGAACTATCGCAGGAAAGATGAAGAGTAAATACCAGGAGTAATTGCCCAATTTTTGGCTTTCAAAACATTCTCTCATATATGATAAAATGGAACATCTGATGCTACTCAGAGATGGGGATGAAGTAGTTGGTTTTGAGCCCTGTGAAACTCAAATATCTCTATTGGGAGTATATAAAATTCTTTATTTGACTTTTAGTGACTATTACTCATCCATCAGATGTCAGATTAAATATATCTCCTCAAAGAATTTCTTTGACCAGCCCGTAATACAAGATTAAGTCCCCAGTTACATGCTTTGTAGCAAACTCTATAATTTTCCTTATTAATGCTTATCAAACTGGTAATTAGACACTTATCAGTATAACGATTTGTTTAATATTTGGCTCCCCCACTTTGCTTTAAGGTCCAGGAGGGCAGGGATCTTGCCCACTTTGTTCTTTAGGAATCCCCCCAGCTCCTAGCACACTTCCTGACACATGGCAACAAATATTTGTTAAGAGACAGGCAGATGACAGGGATCCTCTGCAGAACTGGAAATGTTCAGGGTTGCATCACACTGAAAAGACAAAAATCTGTTACAGTTTTTTCTACACTAAGGATTATTCTCTATCAGTTATTCCCATTCCCTCTGCTTATCCTAAAAGTATGTGTTCTAAGCAGATTCCCCTAACCATCTCAACAGCTTTGGAGTTTTCTTAGATTGCAAAGGGGCGGGAGAGGGTAGCATCGTGCAAAGGACTGTGCTCCACTGCAAACCTGAGGCAACCACTGGCTCCAAGTCTTGGGATCTGGGGCAGGCTGGGAGGAGCAAAGGGTCTGGCAGAAGCCCACTGTGTTTCCAAACCTGGGCACCATTTGCGTCCCAGTCCAAATCTGAGGAGTCCATTGGGACCAAAGTATGAGGAGGAAGCAGTATGTCCCGGTGGGAAGAGCCCTGCTTCTGGATTCAGACAAATCTGGCCACTGTTTCATCACTCTGACCTCAGAAAAGTTGTTGAACATCTAGGAGCCTCAGTTTCCTCTTCATGATCATGATGATGATGATGGATAAAGTTATTAAACTTTCATTGAACGCTATTTTTGACACTTTGCATGCATCGTCCCAATTCTCATAACAACCTGATTTGGTAGTTACTATTCCTGTCTCCACTGTAGAGGTGAGTAAAGCAAAGGTCAGGGACATTAAGTAACTTGCCCAAGATCACACAGCTAATAAGTAGCAGAGACAGATTCAATCTCAGACAACCTGACCCTGCAGCCAGCACTTAGACCTGGAGCTCACAGGGCTGATCTGGCCCTAGAGGATGGAGTGTGTTAGAGCTCCTGGTGCCATGTCTGCAATCGGAGTAGCTCAATAAAGCAGTTGTTTTGTTCCCGTCTTTCTTGTGAAGTAGTCGTAAGTGACTAGCTGATTACAGTTGCCCTGCGTCAGAACAAAGAGCAACAGAACAACATTCGGCTGTGTGGGAAAGAGGGAGGTTAGGTTTGGATGGAGGAGGGGGGTTCAGCATAGGATTTGCCAGAATCCTAGATTCCTTCTCAGCCTTCTCAAAGGGTTTTAATAAAAGAATTTTTAATTCGGCCAATATAGGAGCCCTTCTGTTCCCCAGGTTTTCTGCTGCGGGATTTTTATAAAGGTGTAACTTCGTTCCAGTGAGGTTCTCTGGCTTCAGTGAGCCTGAAGAACTTAGGGGTCCACATGGAGCCACCTGACTCTGAATTCTCTAGTGCCCCAAGCAGGCTTCGGGGCTGTCTAGTGAAGAACTGAGCTCTGCTGCCCACCTTCCTTGGTGCCTGAGATCTCCTGCAACATCATAGTTCCCAGGCCTGGGAGGAGTGAGTCCTTTGGGAATTCTCTGTAGGCTGCACAGAATACAAAGAGAGTCTTCCCACAAAGAAGAACATTCTACACATATCTTTTGGGGGATCAACAGGTCATCAGGAGACTCCTTGATTTGGGCTCTTTGCTACTTGGAGCCTCTTTAGCACCTGTCTCTAATGGCTGGGCAGTGGACTTCTTGATGGCATTCCACTAGATTTTTCCCTTAAGGAGAGTGGAGAGTATAAGGGATGAATCAGAGAGTATCCTAGAAAATTTTGTGAAAAAGGAATGATCATTGGGCTTTTTTTCATCACCCATTCACTTATTCAACAGGTATTTATTGTGTGTTTCTATGTGTCAGGCTATGTTCTGGGCACTGGCCAGATAAAACAATAAACAAGGTAACTAAGGTTTCTGCTGCACTGTAGTTATAAGGGGGGTGGAGACAAATAAATGATGAAATTTCAGATTGTGATTTTTTTTGAAGCTCAGTGATGTTAACAATAGTGATATAAACACTTAGAGAACTCTTACATGTGCCAGACATTTCCCTAGGTGCTTTGCAAGTTGCGTCTCATTTAATCTATTCTATAAAAAAAAAAATAAAACAGTTTCTCAGACCATGGAGGTGGACTGGGTGCGGAAGGGATTGGCTAATTTAGACTGATTGGTCAGGACAGCCTCTCTCGGGAGGTGGTATTTGAGCTGCTACTGAAGAAGCCTGCTATGCAAAGATCAGGTTTGTTATAGAAGTTAAAGTATTCATTTGAATGAAGCTCAGAAGTGAAATGAAGTCAATACCAACTTCGTATGCAAAGAATTTGGGGAGAGTGTTGAAGGACTGTTTGGGGAGAAAAGGATGGAGCCCATGCGGTGCCCAGTTCTCACCAAGGCATCTGTGGACACGAAGGCAGGAAGGGGCCCACTGCCGTTCTTGCTCCTGGGAAATCAGAGGTGCCCAGTCACCCATCCCTTTGATGCTTCTGCCTGCAGGTGCAGATAGGGTGACAGAGAGCCCCTGTTCAAAGGTGACTAGAGAGGGACCTTCCATATGCTGAATTCATAGCAGGTACTCTCCATACATTCACTTTGTCTACCCCTTTGTTGTCCGCCCTGCCTTTTAAAACGTGAGTCTGGTAGAGGGAGACATACATTGTCTTCTTCACCACTATACGCTCAGTGCCAAAAATTATACTGAGCATTCTGTACACAGATGTTACCTGAATAAACAATCACATTTAATCCTTGGTAGAAGGTCCCCCATTTTTCTAATGAATACATTGAGGCTCAGAGGGGATAAGAAACTTGACCAAGATGCCACAGCTAGAGAGAGGCAGAGCCGGAACTCCTCCTGGCCATCTGTCTGACACCAGTGCCCATTTGGGTTCTTCTTGCTCCGCCCCTGCCTCTTCCACAGTGCTCCACCCAGGATGTCAGATCCAAGAAAGCAGATCTGGCGTGTGTAGGAAGAGGGGAGCAGCATGTGTCACACAAGGCTCTTTTATTCTTAGGGGCAGGACATTTCTCCTAATCTGAGGGTGACCGTGGTGACTAAGGAATTCATCTTTTCCCCGCCCCCAGTTTCCCTGCCACTGCAGGAAGCAGCATGGCCCTGCCTTCAAAGACTTGTTTCCCCCGTCGATGATCCCTGTTTATCTGTGGCTCTTCTCACTCTCTCATCCTGGCTTTACTGTACTTCCTCCAGGGCCTCTGGTGTTCCTGATACAGTGTCATGTACCTGGGCACTCAATAGTGAATTTCATTCAGCAGATATTTATTGGGTGCCAACTCTGTGCCAAGCACTCTCCTAGGCACTGGGGCACAGCTGTGAACAAGCATACAAGTGCCCCTTCCCTCATGGAGCTGACAGTCTAGTGGGGATACAGACAAATTAACAACTAAATGAACAAGACACAGTCAGAGAATGATGTGGACTATCAAAGCAATAAAAAGGAGTGATGTTATTTAGGGCAAAGAGTTGACAAACTTTTTCTGTAAAGAGACAGATTATAAATATTATAGGCTTCACAGATTATACAGTCTAGCAAATACCCAACTCTGATGTTGTAGTGCAAAAGCAAGCAGTCATAGACAATAGGTCAATGAATGGGCATAGTCAGGTGGCAAAATTTTACTTACAAAAACAGGCAGTGGGCCTGATTTGACCCACAGACCCCTGATTTAGAGAATCTACTTTAGATTGGATGGTTAAGAAAAGCCTCTGTGCAGAGGTGACATTTGAGCTGAGTTCTTACATGGAATGATGGTTAGATCACCCAGATTTAGTCAGCCTAGTCCAGTGGTTTTCAAAATGAGGTCCCTGCACCAGTAGTATTAGTATCACCTGGACACTTGCTAAAAAATACAGGTTCTTAGGCCTTGCCCCAAACCTATGGAACCAGAACCCTGGAGGTGGTACCAAGCAATCTGGTTCAACAAAGCCTTCAGGTGTTTCTGATGCATGCCAGAGTTTGAGAGCCATTATCGTGGGTAATGGAAAAACCACATTGTTGGGAATATCTGGGGCCACGTCTTGACTCTACCACTTATCAGCTGTTCAACCTTGGGCACCTTGAGCTTCAGTTTTCTTGTCTGTAAAATGGGGATGCTTATGCCCAAGTCTAAATTAGGTACAGAAAATAGTGAATTAATCTCTGTAAAGAGCGTAGGAGAATGCTGACACAAAATAGATCCTCATCAAATGGTAGCTGCTGTCATCAGCACCATCAGTATTTGAATCTTCCAGACACTGAAGCAGATTTGCACACTGATACTAGTGGAGGGTGAGCCCCAGAAGGTACCCCATTCCACCCCTGGCTTCTTGCCTATTCTTCCCAGGGCTGGCATGCCCTGGATATCACCTGAACAGAAGGCTGTTAAAGGAGAACTCAAGATGCTTTTAAAAGCCTTTCACTGGTCCTGCTTCTTCAGCTCCCTCCTGGGCCTGTTAACCCAGAGTGTGCTCTGGTGCCTGTTACTGTGGGACCCTGAGTTATACAGCTGTGACTCACCACCACTGGGCTGGGGCCACAATGCCAGGCACCCAGCTTTACCATTCACTACTAGAGCTATGGACAGTTTGCTCTTTTTATATGAGAAGCTACTTATACCAGGAGGGACAGAGGCTGGCAGATGCTGGGGGAAGGGAGAGAAGAATGACAAAGTGGTTCATCTCTCAAGGCCTGCTACGTGGTTTGGCTCACAGGAAGGGAGTGTATAATATAATAGCCCCTCTAAAAATCATCATTAGACTCGCCAACCATTTGCAGAGTGTTGTCTTCATTTCATTATTCCATCAACCCATGCTGAGCTCAGAATGGAATTTTATGGTGCAGTGAGATGCATGCCTCTCCAATTGAATTGGATTAAATTTCCCCTAAGCTCCATCTCCTAGTTAGCCTTCACTGTCACCCACCCAGTGTTTTCAATGCAGTTTGAGAGATGAGTGGAGAGGGGAGGCAAGAAGGGGGCAGGAGGAGGCCCCAAAGCAATCTACCTCACTGTTCTTGGGAAGCCAGTCACGTGAATGTCGCTGTGTTTATCTTGGCTCCAGAAACACACTGATGTCATCGGATGGCAATGGGAAATATGCCTGTGTGTGCAGCATTCAATAAAACTGCCTGTTAATAAACTTGTTTTCAACAGAGCTGTCAGAGATGGGACTAGAACCTGGGTTCCCAGGCTTTAGGGCCTCTGCCAGATGAAGTCAGCAGCAACATGGCCAGATTCCACCAGCAGGGACTTGTCAAGGCTCACGTGCAGCATGTGAGGCCTGGAGACGCCAAGACCCATTTGCGAACACGAGAAGGGAGACCTGCAATTGAAGTTCCCAGCTTTCAAGACAGATGGCTCTGACTTTTATGCTAAATTCACTCTGGGGTCCTAAAAATTGGGAGTGGGCCTCTGACTTGGACTTCCTGCATGAATTCACAGCTGCACACCCTTTCCACCGACTGAGCAGTCTACGCTGTAGGCTGGTGTGAGAGTTGATGTACTATCAAGATGATCTCCTCTGCCTTATGACTCAGGAGATATTTTGAGTAATTTCATGGGATGGTTGGATGAATCCACCACCAAGTCAACAAATAACTCACTTCCTTCCTCCGTCTATCTGCCTGCCTCCACTCATTTATTCATTTGTGCATTCAGCCATTTATTCATTTGACAGTTGTTTATTAAGTACCCATGTGCAAGCTGTTAGTATAGGTACGATTTCAGTGTGGTAGTTTTCCAGGTCCCGCATAAAACTGGAGCTTACTAACACCAGTCTTTATATTTTGCTTCTTGTGGCCTGGAGTCACACACAGGTAGATGTAGAAAGTCTCTCTTTGTGGAAGACCCATGCAGACTTCCAGTTTCATGTTGGCCTCCCATGGCTTCTGTCTTTTGAGTACCTATCATTCTGGGCACATAGTGTTTAAGAGAGTAAGCTTTGATGATAACTAGCTCTGTGTTCACATTTTAGCCATGCTGCTTTCTAACGCTGACCAAGTTAATTCACCTCCATGAGCTTTCGTTTCATTATCTGAAAAATCACGATGTCATTACTTAATTACAGCATAGTTGTCAGGATTAAGTGAGACAAGGCTTTAAACATTGGGGCTTTAAAAGTGGCTGCTCTTCATTTTCTTTTTCATAGTCAAAAATTAGAAACAAGCCAAATGTTCACCAGTAGGTAAATGGATAAACAAATTGTGCTATATTCATATAGTGGACTGTTACTCTGCAGTAAAAGGTAATGGACTATTGTTATATGCAACAAAATGAACCAGAATCTCAAAGTCATCATTCTGAGTGAAAGAAGCTAGACCAAAAAGTACATACAATATGATTTCATTTATATAGAACTCTAGAAAATGCAAACTAATCTATAGTGGTAGAAAGCAGATCAGTGGTTGCTTGGGGATGGAGAAGGTAGGAGGAGTCTGAGGGAGGAATGACACGAGACCAAGGAAACGTCTGGGGGTGTTAGGTGTGTCTGCTATCTTGATTATGCTGATGCTTTCATGGAGATATATATGTATGTGTGCGTGTGTGTGTATATGTATGTTGAAACTTATCAAATTGTATACTTTAAATGTGTGTGATTTATTGTATGTCAAATACCTCAATAAAGTGATTGAGTGAATGAATGAATGAAGTTGTTCTTTAGCAAACAGGAAAGCAAGCATCCCCCCCATGCCCATGGTGGAGTCTTCCTAAGGTTTCATAAGTTACCTCAGGAAGTAACTAAGCCTTTTGGCCAATTACTGTCAGAAAGAACTGCTTAGTGTTAGTTATGCACAATAAAAAGGATATTTGGGGCAGAAACTCATCAACATGCAGATGGATGGCGCTAAAAAATCAGCTCCGCAGACTGGCTCATTTAATCATCTCCGTAAGTTCCCAAGTACAGTGCCCAACGTGTAGTTGGCACTCGGTAAATAATGGTGATAGTTGTTATTGCTATGGCAATTAGAAAGAATGGTTAAAACTCAATGATCAAATCTTGCTACGGGAAGCCAATGATTTCAGTTACTGAACTTTGATTTCCTGATCCAAAGGGATAAGTTTATAGGCTGTTAGCTTGAAAAGGGATCAGGACTGCCACATACAGTTGTACAATCTGTGCATTTCGCAAAGGTACCTGACCAAGTGATTGGAGGCTGATATTCACCTAGGCTCTGATGACTCCAGGGAGAAGGAATTCATTTTATTTAACATAAGGCACCTTGCAGCTTACCTGGCTATGATGCAGGACTCCATCTGCCTAGATTGGAGACTGACTTTCTCTAATTCATAGTTGGGAGGTTGTCTTTTTCTACTTTAATTAAAGGTACCAAAAAGTCTAGCAGCAACCTAGGAGGGTCTGTAAATACTAACTTACCTGTAATCCTGGGGTTCTGGGAAACCTCTTTTCTGACTCTTGCCAAATGGTGTTAGGAAAAAGAGGTGGTGTTTCCATCCTCACTGGCATCGAGTGTTTGGTGAGGGATGTTATGATTTCCCCAGGATTGATGGTCAAGATGGTGACTATTTTGGGCCTTTTTTGTTCTCTCCTTCCTCTTCCATCATTCTATAAATCATTGCAGGCATCATAGCCTTGGGCAGGGTGGCAGCCAGAGGAAGGAGCTGAAATGCCAACCAACTAATTTTGCCAACTACTTGACAACTCTATTATTCATGCTTATTGAGGAAGAGGATCAAACGATGTGGATAAATTTGAGGTTGGGCTTGTACATGGTTTTGAAACATCCATCTTCGCCTGGGTCCCATTGCTGTGTGGATGGTCAGGAATTTATCTGGATGGTGAATATGGCATGAGAAACAGCTCCGCTAAGATATGGTCAGTGGGTGGTCCTTCCCAAGCATAGTAATTAAAAGCCCTGGCTGTGGCATCAGACAGACCTGGGACCTAATACAGCTCTGCCGCTCTATGGCTGTTTTTATAATTGGAGCACGTTATTTTACCTTGGTGAGGTCATTCCTCCTCATCTATAAAATGAAGATAGTAATGGTTCCTGAATTATAGAGCACCTAGTCAGTATCTGGCATTTCAAGAAACATTAGATATTTTTACTGACTGGAAAGGCCAATTGGCATGTGAAAACACTTTTCTTGGTAAGGCCTATCTGGGAAAACAAAATTGAGATCTAAGTCTGAAGTTCTTGTCCAAAGATGGTGAGGGCAAGGACTATAGAATTCGGGAATATAAGCAAAATAAGACAGTACAGAAATTAAGCCTAAACATTAGATTTGATATTTAAGAAAACAATCTCAAAGAAAGCATATGACTTGCCCATCGTTGTGTAGAGCCAGAATTTAGGAAGCAGGTAATTTACTCGCCACTCTTCCCCTAATGACGTCAGGGGAAATACCTAAGGAACGTAGACTGTGCAGATACACAGAAAAGGGAACATTCAAGTGCAGAAAGAGTTATGGATCAGAAAAGTTTGGTTTCAGACAGTGGTCAAGTGACTTCGACCAGGTTTCTTTGCATCTTCTGGCTTCCGTTTCCTATCTGAACTATAAAGATGTGAAATATTTTCTTTCCATTATAAAGTAAGAATAAATAAGGCAGTGTTTCCAGATTGTTAGAGGAAAGATGATAGAGTTCGTGAATAGTAATTGCTATTGATGTGATACACTCTACAGCCTTCGTAATTTTTGTCTTTTTGATCTATCAATGCCAAATAGAGACATCTTGAAATCTTTCACTGCAATTATAGATTTGTTTCTCCTTATATTCCTGTTTTTGCTTTATATATTTGAGGCTATGTTTTTGGATGCCTACAAATTTATGGTTATACTATAATTTTGAGAGATTATTTCTTTTCTTTTGTAACATCCCTTGTAATGTGTGTTTTGAAGTTATTTTAACATGAAAGCAATTTTTACGATTCTTGAAAAGTTTATGAACAACTACATAAATATTTTCTAGGAGTACAAGTAGTGGACTGGTGGCTATTATAAAAGTGGTCAACAAATTATATTACTACTAATTTTGAAATGATCAAAGATCTATTAATCAATTTTAATATCCCTTTTATCCCTGCTAATTATATTTGCTTAAATTCTGGTTTGTATGATATTAACATTGCATCCTAGCTTTTTTTGGTGAGTAATGGCAAGACTGTACTTTTTTATTTTTTTATTTTCAGCCTTCCCTTGTGGTCTTGTTTTAAGTAGGACTCTGTAAACAGCACATCATGGATGTTACATTTTTCTCTTTAATCCAAACTGATAATCTATCTTTTAATTGATAGGCATATTATATTTACACTTATTATGATAACTTACATAATCATTCCTACCACTTTATTTTCTGTTTGCTATCTTTTTTCCTATCTCCTTGACTTCTGTTTGTTGATGAAGTCTTCCCAGTTTTCTTCATTTTCCTTTGCTTGGTAGAAAGCTACAGAATGTGTTTCTGTTCTCGGAGTGATTATCCACTCTTTCTTAACATCTGGCCACACTGGATCTTTTGCCATTTGTCTTAGTTCATTTTGTGCTTCTATAACAGAATTCCTGAGACTGGGTAATTTGTAAAGAACAGAAATTTATTCTCTCACAGTTCTGGAGTCTGGGAAGTCCAAGATCAAGGCACCGACATCTGGTGAGGGCTTTGTGCTGCATCCTCATGCAGTGAAAGGCAGGAGGGCAAAAGAGGGAACAAAAGCTGTGTCCCCGCATGGCAGAAGAGCAGAAGAGGGCAAACCTGCTTCCCCAGGCCGCCTTTATGGTAGCATTTGTCTATTCGTGAGGGGAGAACCCTCATGACCTAAGCACCTCCCAAAAGAATTCACTGCCCAATACCGTGGCATTGGAGATTGATTTTCCAACATAGGAATTTAGGGGGGACACAGACCATAGCACTACTCTTCAAGTACTGCAAGCTTCTTATAGCCTCAGGGCTTTTGCACTTGCTGTACTTAATGCCTTGCTTTCCTACTTCCTTCATTTTTAACAAAGCTCTGTTTTCCAGTGTTTCTGTCTTCCATGTAAATGTGATAGTGATCTTATGGGACACACTTTTTAGTACCACATCTTAGATTACTCATGAAAGATTTTTCCTCTCATCTCGAGTAGCCTTCATCGCAGTATACTTCTGAGTCACCTCACCTGACATTGAGATCATATTCACTGGAGCCGAAGTAAAATATAATTTTGGATAGTTGCTCTTTAAAACAGAATCATATCAATACTATTCATTTTAGGATCATTTTATGTCTGTTATTTTTCACACATCATTGCTCCCTTTATTTAACACACACAGGAACTGATTCTAAAACTCCCCATTTTCATAGCTTACTTCCTAAACATGAGTGAGTAAAGTTAAGATTTTTTTTTTCTTTTTCATCCATTTCCTACCTGGTTCCAAAAAGAGTTTAAAAGAGCTTTCAATAGAATAACTAAAACAAGGGTAAAGAATGCTATAGGCAACAGAAGGAAAGGAGAAAATCATAACAGAAAACCAAGTCTAAAGGGCACTAGTACAGGTTGGCAATGTCCTTGGCTGACCTCATAATAGTATCCACTGTTTTTTGGATGAAGACCATGACATCATGAGGATGCGCATTGTTTTAGGCTAGATTTTAGGAATGTTGGGATACTGAAGAGCTGCCTGTTTGGGTCCAAGTATAGTTGATAGTGAGTTCTCTTCTCTCATGACATTGGCTAACGCATTTGGTTGCTTCTTATGCCACTTCTAGAGCAATCGGAAGACTCTGTCATGAGCTGGGAAGAAGTACTGGATAATGGGAATTCTATGATCTGTAAAATATAATAGAGTTAATGGCCTGAGACTGAAAATTCAGAAGAAATAACTTGCCCAATTACCAGTGGTGATTTATCTCCTGGGTCTTCTCGATGGAAACGCAATGAATAACTGAACTTTTAGATCCTTTCATTTGTTATAGAGTCTAATGGCTGGGGCCGGCATCTTGCCTGTGATCTTTAATTGTCTTATTAAAAACAGATGGGAAGTTGCTTATAAAAGGACTTACATGTAAGTATAGATATATTGTCCAACTCATTTTTTTCCCCACTGATTTTGACCATAATTTCGGAGAAGTGTTACCACAGAAGAACATTTGGTTCAAACACATAATAAAAATCATTCTCAACTTGTCCAATTCATAGAGACAGAAAGGAGAATGGTGGTTGCCAAGGGCTGGGGAAGGGGAGCATGGGAAGTTAGCATTTAATGGGTGCAGAGTTTCAGTGTGGGAAAATGAAAAAAGTTCTGGAGATGGATGGTGATGGTTGTACAGCAATGTGAATGTACTTAATGTGCTGAAAAATGGTTAAAATGGTAAATTTTATGTTATGGGTATTTTACCACAAAATAAACACATACATAAAATAAAATAATAAAATAAATAAAATAAAATAACTCATAGGAATTGGAGGTGTCTCTTCAAGGACCACATGGCCTTCGTTGGGGATGAACCTGGGCACGTTAACTTCTCTCGCACAGACCCCAAGGGAAAAAAGTTTGTCAAGCCTGAGCCAGTTCACATGGTCCTTATTACACAATGTAGGCACCCAACATTCAGAGCATACATGTTACTAAATAATGCAGTTGATCTCTATCTTCTTTGGAGTTCCAGCTTATCCACATGGCTTTCACAATTAAGCAGCCACTCTAATCTGTTGATTATTCAAAGTTTTAGCAGGAACCACAAGCTTGAAGAATGAACTATGACTACACTGCTCATTGATTCATCAAATACATAGGGCAGAGTATAATCCTGTGACTAGTTTATGGAGACAGTGGGGTGAAATGAGTAGAAAATGAGCTTTAAAGTGAGACCCAAATTTAAATCCTGGCTCAGCCCTTTACTCCTGAGCAGGTCAAATAGGTTATAATTTAGGTATCCTTATTATTCATAATTCTGTATTTACAAATTCACCTCCTTGCCAAAATGTATGGTCATTAGTGGACATACACAGAGGGGTGAAAAATTTGAGTCGCCCAGTGCTCTTATTGCCAGTTGAGGTAAAACAAGGTGATATTCTGCCTTCTTGTTTCAGCTCTCAGAACGAATAGAAAAGTGGTCTATTTAGTGCTACTTTTTTTGCATTTTTTTGCTTTTTGTTGGTGATTTCACTGTTTAAAATGGTCCCAAGCATAGTGAAGCACTGTCTAGTGTTTCTAAGGGCAAGAGGGCTGTGATACGCTTTATGAAGAAAATACGTATGTTAGATAATCTTCAGTCAGGCGTGAGTTAGAGTGCTGCTGGCCGTGAGTTAAATATTAGTGAATCAACAGTACATATTAAATAAGGTGTCTTTAAACAGAAACACACATGAAACATGGTTATGGATTGATTGGTTGATGAAAACATTGTGACCAGAAGCTTGCAGGAACCTAGCCCTCTATTTCCCTTAGGAGCAATGCTTCAGTATTCACTAATTCAGTATTTGCTGTGACTTTATATTAATAGAACACAACTACAACAAATAAATAGAATCAACTGCACTTACCTTTGCAAAAGGTAGTATCCTACTCACATAGCACTCCATTCTTTCCCTGTTGTGGCAAGAACTAAGGCTGTTTTCAAGTGGTCAGCTCCTTCTTCTTCCAGGCGCAGGGGAGGAATGTACCCCTTAAAGTTAGGCATGTCCATGAGACTTGCTTTACCCAATAAAATGTGATAGAAGTCACATGCATCGCATCCTGGCAAAAGCATTTAATTACCAGTGTTCAGCTCTAACCTTCCTTTTCTCTGCTGCCATCACCATGGAGGCACATACCAATATGGAGCCTTCATCACCTGGCTCTCTGCCTACCCATATGGGAGATATAGTGTGAGTGAGAAATAAAACTGTGGTGTGGATAAGCATTTGATATCCAGAATATATAAAGAACCCCTACAATTCAATAACAAAAAGACAACTCAATTTAAAAATAGCCAAAAGACTTAAATAGATATTTCTCCAAAGATATACAGACTAACAATAAGCACTTGAAAAGATGCCCAGTATTATTAGTCATTAGGATAATGCCAATCAAAACCACAATGAGATCCTGCTACACACCTACTAAGATGGCTATAATTTTAAAAAATAGAAAGTAAGTGTTGGAAAAGATGTGGAGAAATCAGAACCTTTGTGCATTGCTGGTGGGCAATTCCTCAAAAAGTTGAACAGTATTACCATATGATCCAACAGTTCTACTTGTAGGTATATACCTAAAATAATTGAAAACAGAGATTCAAACAGATTCGTTGAAGCATTATTCACAGTACCCAAAAAGCAAAAATGGGCTGGGCGCGGTGGCTCACACCTGTAATCCTAGCACTTTGGGAGACCAAGACGGGAGGATTGTTTGAGGCCAGGAGCTTGAGACCAGCCTGAGCAAGACTGAGATCCCATTTCTACAAAAAATAGAAAAAAAAATTAGCCGGACATGGTGGTGCACACCTGTAGTCCCAGCTACTCCGGAGGCTGAGGCAGGAGAATCACTTGAGCCCAGGAGTTTGAGGTTGCAGTGAGCTATGATGATGCCACTGCACTCTAGCCTGAGGGACAGAGTGAGATCCTATCTCAAAAAAAAAAAAAAAGTAAAAATGACCCAAGTTCCATCAACAGATAGAATGGATAAACAAAATATAGTATATACACACAATGGAATATTAGTCAGCCATAAACAGAAAGTTTTGACATATGCTACAACGTGAGTTAACCTTAAAAACATTATGCAAGATGAAATAAGCCAGACACAAAGAACAACTATTTTGTGGTTCCACTTATGTTAGATATCTAGACTAGGTAAATTCATAGAGACAGGAAGTAGATTAGAGGTTACCAGGGGCTGAGGGGAGGGAGATATGAGGAATTAATGCTTAATTTTCATAGTTTCTGTTTTGCATGATGAAAAAGTTTTGGAAATAGATAGTAGTGATGGCTATACAACATTGTGAATGTACTCAATGCACACTTAAAAATGGTTAAAATGGCAAATCTTATACATATTTTACCACAATAAATTTTTTTTAATTAAAGAACAACTGTGAGACAAAACTAGTAATATTTTTGTGGTGTTTGTTATTGTGAAATATTCTCATCCTAATCAAACCTTTTTTCCTGTTTGTTTCTGTAAAATGACATAATATAGGGCATTTAGAGTTTTATGGCCATATGCAACATTGAACCCACGGGCCAAGGTATTACCTTCACTGATCTTTTGACCTTGTGTAAGAGGAAAGACCAAATTCTTACAATTGTATCCATGATTCATTTTTAACTTAGTGGGGCAGGGCAGGTTACTCAGGCTGAAAGTAGCCCTGAAGCTCAGAAATATATATTTTGTAATGTATAAGTGAGCTCCTTAGTTTTCATACTTGTCTATAGGTTCTCAATCTTTATGTATTTTAATGTGCAGAAGTGAAACTGCCTTAAGTGAAGTGACTCCTGAGATCATCTGTATTTTAAAATGGATTTCCAGCAATGTCCTGTGATCAACAAGCTCCAGTCTCTTGAAGAAAGAATTCTTTCTTTGGATTATAGCACACCATTATGAATCACTTTGGACATTTAAAAAGTTATGAATTGGTCCTAGGATCTCTTCTGTTGTTTTCTAAACTTGATTCAAGCTGTTTTTGCATGACCTTTTAAAATTATACTTACTAATAATAGAGGGGGGAAATGGGCTAATTTATGTGAAGTGTAGAATCAAAAACAATGATTGAAAACACACAGAATAGATGCCACATAAGACACTCCTAAGGAGTCCACATAGGAAAGAGATAACCTGAAATTCAGATATTCATTTGGAGACGTAGATTTTGCTAGGTGTCACCCAGTTTTAGTGTCTCCTCTCTTCTTACTAACAGAATTTGATTTTATTCTGGGCAACAATGTGCCCAGAATAAAATCCTCATACGGACAACATTTCCCAGCTTCCCTTGCAGCTAGATCTATCTAAGGGTTTATAAATAGAAGTTGGTTAGTACTTCCAGTAAATCCCTGTAAATGTTACTGATCTAACTAAGAGATAGGCCTTTTGCCTCTTACACTTACCCCTCTTCTGACCTAAAACATGAATATGATGGCTGGAATTCCAGCACCCATTTTGCCAATTTGAGAATGGCATGAACACGTAGGATCGTTAGTGCAGAAAAGATAGGAAGAGCCTGGGTGCTTTATGGATTGTACAAAATGCCAAACCAATGCTACATCGCTATACTCAGGTCATTATTACTAGCATCCCAATGCAATTGTAATTTCCAGTGCTATTGTTATTTTCAATAATAATAATCTGATCTGACAATTATGTACAGCCTTAGAGTTCACAGTGTATTTTCATTCTATTATCACCTTTAATCCTCACAATAACTCTGTGAAATGAATACAATTATTCTCGTCCTAAAGATGAGGACACTGAAGCCCAAAAAAGATAACTTGGCCAAAGTTGCAGACTTAGTATTTGTCATAGTCAGGACTCAAACACTAAACATCAAATCGGTTTCTTTCTCCTACACTGTAGGTAAATATTAACTTAGTTGATGCTTGAGTAGCTATCCCAAAAGTGGAAGATCTTTTTTTTTCTTTGAAGTAAGAACCACTGGCTTGCTAGAATACAGTTTGACAGTTATATACTAGCTTAAAAAGAGTTTTATGAAGGTTTGGGTTGGGGGTTTTTGTTGTTATTTTTCTTCTTCTTGGAGAACTGCAATATGTTCAACTCACATCCTCTTTAACTTGAGAAGAGAAAACAGACACCTGCCAATACATAGATAATTTTGTGTTCTTCAGTTCTATATTATGCCTGGGGATTAAGAAGGAAACAGGAAGGGAGAAAAGGAAAAGATAGTATAGAGAAAGCACAGAATTTTGGGGAGATGCAGGGAAGGGATGTGGAAGAGACAGGAGACTGAAGAACTGAGTATTCTGGAGTGTATGTCAGGTGAGGTAGGTAACTTGGCTTAATGTGTGATTTGCTAGGACCACTGAGGACAGTGTTACTTAGAGTTAGACAACAGATAAATTGTCATCATACCGTTTGGAGTGTTCTTTAGCTGTTTAATCATGTTTACAGCTCTTCTGCTCCTTTCTTTTTACTTTTTAAGAGAGAATTTGTGAAGGAAACTGAATATGTAAGTTTCTGACAGCCATATGCTGTAGCTCATACTGCCTTGTAAGAACCAATTGGTCAGTTTTAAGGAATTTTGTAAGTCAATTGTTAAATACAGCCATTATAAAAATTTAAGTATACAAATTTATAGGTAAATAAATTACATTAAAAACAAAGGTAAATACTCAAGATTTGTCACTTCCTAATTACTTTACCATATTTCACAATTATCTGTGCTCTTGAGGTTTTTCATCTATTTTTTCTGTGTGGTGGAAATACTATGGGGTGGTACACTACTGTGCATCTCTTCCCAGTCCCACGTCCAATGATGTCACATTGGTAGCTTGAAATCACACATAGTGGGATTATGTACCCCATGGAAATTGGCGAGTACTATAACTCAGTACTTGATTAATTGTTGTATTGAAATTTTATAGTGCTTCTGTCTGCCTCTGATGGCTTTTGCATTACTTTAACCTTCTATCGTAGTCATTTGTCTACTTATGCACAGAGGATAACCTCCTTCAATCTCGGGGTGGTTTCTCATGCATACGTGTGTCCTTTCCCCCAGCACTCAGCAGCTCCTTACACATAGTAGATTGTATTAGTCTGTTCAGCTGCCATAACAAAATACCGTAGACTGGGTGGCTTACAACAGAAATTTATTTTTCTCACAGTTCTAGAGGCCAGAAGTTTTCAGATCAAGATGCCAGCAGGGTTGATTTCTGGTAAGGCTTCTCTTCCTGGCTTGCAAAAGGCTACCTTCTCACTGTGTCCTCACGTGGTGTGTGCATTCCTGTCTCTTCCTCTTATAAGAACACTAGTCCTATCAGGGCCTCACCCTTATGACCTCATTTAACCTTAATTACCTTCTTAAAGGCCCTATCTATAAATATAGTCACATATGGGGATTAGGGCTTCAATATGTGAATTTTGGGGTGGGGGACACAATTCTGTTTATAACATAGACATTTATGAATTATGCATTAGACTGCTTCAAAGCTAAGAAATATAGAGCCCTCACCACGTGCCTGTCTCTGTGCTAGTTATGTTATATCATTTGAGCCTCCTACAATTGTTTCAAAGTAGTTATTATTGTCCCCATTTTACACATGGAGATATTGACTCTCTGTAAGAGATAAAGTAACTTGTCCAACTATGTACAGATGGTAAGTGTAAGATCCAGTATTTGAACCCAAACAATCTGACTCCAGAGTCCAAACACTTAACCACTACAGAAAACTGCCATCCTGCTTTGTTCATAGGTATGTGTGTGTGTATTTTGTCTAAAGGCAATACTGAAACTTTTGCCAAAAAAAAAAGTAAGCAACTGTTGGGAAATTTTTAGTAGGGCATGTATGCAAATGTGTAGACATTCTGCAGAAAGTGTTTTGGTAAAATTGCGGTAGGGGAATCTTTGTATAATTGTAGCTTAAATGGAAAGTGTTCAAACCCCAAGTTCTTCCATTTCTTGGACTTTTTCTTTAAGACAGGATAAAATAAATAACTGTCAGATAATGCTCTAAACTAAATGGAAAGTTTTTTCTAACTAAACATTGAAGTTTATTCTAAATAAAAAATAAAACTAAAAATGTTGGAAAGAAAGTGAGCATGTGAGAGCTAACAGGCATAGGAGCAGAACAACTCTTATGATTTTGAATTATAGTACCTGCTTAGGATGTAATGTGATTATTTTCCTTAATTTGTTTGAACAAAGTCTAACTGCGGTCAAAATAAATTCTCTCAATTCTAATATAAATGGGTGTTGTTTTTGTCTCGTCCTCTTAACGAAACAGCACATTGATGGTTCTTTCATGCATCCTTCCCTTAGTGTCTCCTCTACCCCTCCCACACCAGTAAGCTTTGGTGAAAAAGCAAGTACTTCGATGGAACGAAAGAGAAGCTCAGTGAGTTTTACTCTGGTTACTCCTGAAACCTCACCTGTGCATTCTCTTGCTATATGTGTCTATCTAAATCCTTTCATAAACCAGACAAGCAGAAAGATGAGCATGCATTCATTCAACACTTATTGAGTACCTACTGCATGCCAGACCCTCTCCTGGGGGTATATAGTGAACAAAGTCCCAGGTGCTCATATTCTAGAGGGAAGAGAGAAACAATGAACAAGTAGATCGTTTGTCAGTGACTGGTAAGTTCTTTGAAGAAAACCAGGTTAAGGGTTTATCAATTTCAGCACTATTGACTTTTAGATTCAGATCATTCTTTGTTGTGGGGCACTGAAGTATGTATTGTAGGAGGTTTAGCAGCATCCCTGGCCTCTACCCACTATATGCCAATAGCAGTCTCCTTGCCAAGCTGCAGGAACCAAAAATGTCTCCAAACATCGTCTAATATACCCTCAGTTGAGCAGCACTGGGCTAGAGAATAAGGGATAAGGGTGCTGATTTATTAGGATAGTCCGAGAAGGCCTCTCTGATAAGTTGATCATTGAGCAAAGACTGGAAGAAATGACGATGGGCGCCCTGTAAATATCTGGGGGAAGAACCTTCCAGGCAGAGGGAGTGGCTGTTGTATAGGCACTAACGTGAAACCAATAGCAAGGAGGCCATTGTGAGCAAGAGACTTGAACAAGAGGAATGTGGGCACGTACATAGTCAGCCAGGTCTTGAGGCAAGGTCATGATGCTATAGTGAGGACTTTGACTTTGAATCAGAGAGGCATGGGAGATCATCCAGGGTTTTGAGCACAGCAGGGATATGCCCTGGTTTATATTTGAATAGAGTTGTGCTTGCTGCCAAATAGAGACTCGACTACAGAGGAGCAGGGGTGAAAGCCAGAGTCCAGAAGCAGCCATGGCAATGGGTCAGGCAAGCACTTAGTCATGGCTAGACTGGTCATGTAGGGGTAGTGGCAAGTGATTGGATTCTGGATATGTCTTGAACCTACATCTGACGAAAGTTGCTGTTGAATTAGACATCGAGTGCAAGCAAAAAAAAAAAAAGGAGTCTTTGGAAGATTCTTCTTTGAGAATACCCCAAATGAGCTTTTATTTCTGATTTTGATCCTAATCCTAGGGGAGTTTAGCGTGACGGAGACATAGTTTAGGCATTAGGTATCAGACTGTTGTTTCCTAAATTACTTCCTGAGTAAACCAATTAAAATTATAATTTGGGTCTCCAGGAGAAAAGAGAAGAAGCCAAACTTGGTAGGATTTCACCTCTTTAAATGCCACTTAACAGCACTTTTCTCCTATTGCTTAGGTAATGAAATTCTGGCAAGTAGGGACAAAATGAACAAAGGGGCCCTCGGAAGCAGCCCAGCCCCACTTGTTCACAGCTGTAATGCTACCTGATTGCCCTCCAGGTCCCCATTTGGGAACCAGTGCACACTTTTCCTAAAAAGCACCACGTGCTGCAAATTCAGGTAGCATCTTTCCTTTCTCTGTACAGCCTGCTGTTCAAGATGCTCAGGTGTGTTCCAGATAGTGCCTCCCCAGATTGAGGTGGATTAAATGAGGTTCTAAGCTTCTCAAACTTCAGGTGAGGGGAAACATGCTATAGAGGCCCAACCTTCTAATCTGTCCCTAGGTTAAGATGGGCTTTTAAAAAACCTTCCGAATGTGTCTGCTCACATCTGAGATTACACTGCAGGAGTTTTTGCCTTTAGCTGGTGGAGTCGTGTTTGTCTTCTCCTTAAACCAGCGTTTCTCCCGGTGCGGTGTGAGATTATTTGTTAAGAACACAGAATTTCAGGCTCCTTTTCAGACCCAGAGGGATGAAAATGGCAATAATGTTCATTAATGGCCTCAGAAGATTCTGGAGTATGCTAATGTTTGAAAGCCATGCTGTATCGTTTAGGAATTGCATTCACTTCCTAGTAACAGACACTGTTAAATGAAGAAATAGTTTATTTCTCTCACTGCTAAAAGAAGCTCAGAGATAGGCAATGCAGGGTTTGCCTGATGGCTTGTGGTATAATTTTAAAAAAACAAAAAAACAAAAACCAGGCTCCTAACTTTCTGTCCAACCATCTACAGCCTATAACTTCCATTGTTAAGGTTGCTTCATGGTACCTTCCATTGTTAAGGCTGCTGGAGCTCTAGCCATTCTGTTTGCATTCCAGACAGGAAGCAGGAAGAAGGAGGAATGGTCAAAAAGGACCTTGGCCAACCGCTGTCCTCCTTTAAAAGAACTCTCCCAGAGTCACACCCTTACATGTCAGAATCTACGTGGCCACATGTAGCTACTAGGCAGGTGCCAGAAATGTTGTTCTTAGCTGGGCATGTGGGTGCTCTAAGTAAAATGATGGTATTCTTCTTAAGGAAGAAGAGGGAAGTGGATGTGAGGCAGCTATCTCAGCGGCATCTCCCTTACACCATCATGCCATGGTGTTGTGGAAACACTATCTAATTTGGAGAACATTTTTTACTTACTGTCTATTCATTTTGAGTTTATTTTGGAGCTGTATGTTGGTTACATTATGGAGAATACCAAAGGAAAATGTATTCATCGTTTCTGTGGTCAGCCACACAGACATATTAGTAATTCACTATATCTGGGGCTTTTTCCTTCTTTCCCAGCTGTCTACCAGTCTCTGTCTCTTTTTTTTTTTTCCCCCTTGATAAAGAAGGCCAAGAATCCATGGAGAACAGAGGGGAAGAAAGAGAAGCCAAGTTCAAAGGTGGCTCTACCACTTCTTAACTATGTGATATTCAATCTGATGAGTCTGAAATACCCACATCCAGGGTTTGGGGATGGTTCATGAAATACTGTATATAAAAACACTTCAGGCCTTAGGGTCAGTCAGTAAATACATAGTTCATTGATCCCTTCCTTCATTTAGACGGTGAAGAATGATCGATTCTGAGATCAGTCAAGAAAGTCTGACTTCTCTTTTGTTGGGTTCCTGCTCTAAGAAAATAGGATGCTTTTCATTTGGAAAATGTTCCTACCCAGAAATGTGAGCATGTGAGCATTTTGCCCTTTGGATTTCTTGTTTTTGCTGTAGCTGGTGGAATCTTCTGCTTAATTCCTGCGGATCATATCGGGCAGGAAGAAAAAAAAAAGAATCTTCTGCTTAATCATATATCTAAGCATGGAAAGAGACACCTGAAAAATTGGGTGAAATCCACCAAGTTCTCTCCCCTTTTCTGTGCTTCCTGGATCTCTTGGAGAAAATAGGAATCCTATCATTTGCCTGGCAACTGCATGGGGTGGGTTGTTAAGGGAAAACAGTTGGATAGCTCTAAAACTCACACAGTGTGGTCTCCAGACTAACCCCAGGACCTAAGAAGGGGTTAGAAATGCAAATTATGGGGCACCACCCCAGGCCTACTAAATTAGAAATCTGTGTTTTAACCTTCCAGATGATTCTAATGCAAGCTATTGAGAACCACCATTCTAAATAAAGTGCTTTGCATGCTTTTTTTTTCATTAGTGTACTTTTTTTTATTATTATTTTTAGCACACTTTCCTCCCAAATGCAGAGTCATTGCCTCTCTCTGGCCTCTATCTCTGCCCAGGCAGTAATGCTATCAAATGTGCAGTTCCTTCTAACAAGCCCAGTCTTTCCAACTAGGCGAGGCCTTGCTTTGTAGACTTTGTTTGCACAATGACTAAAGCTCATACAATCCCTGTGACAGAGACAGAAGTTGCTGCCAAGCCTCCCTGTTGGGGAGTAACACCTTAAATAAATGCCTTCAGCTATTTCATTTTCATAAGCCAATTTATTGTGTTAAAAATGCTTTTGTTCAGGGGAAATGTTCCTAGTATGACTTCACCCAGGGCAGAATCACAGGACACCTTTACCTGGAAATGTCTAAATGGAGCAAAGTTTCTAACATATTCAACAGACCTACTTTTGAAGAAATAAGCTCAATACACACAGGAAGAAAAATAAAATTATCAACATACTGGGTAATAGCTTGGTAATGATCATCATTGACAAAATTCTATTGGATTTGATTATTTACTCCTAAAAACGAACAAGTGAAACATGTTTGAGCTAAAATGAGCAATCTGCAGGATTTTCAGGGATAGTGCCAAATTTAATTTTTTTAGTGCCAGAAAATATACTCAATATTTTCCTGTTACCGTTGGTTTGGTTGGTGTTTGTTTTGGGCTATACAGTAGTTTATTATGGAGGATGCCAGAGGAAAATGCATGCAGCGTTCTCATATCCAGCCAGAGAATTCAGAAGACCTGTTCTCCCTTACTCTCATCCATCTGTTCATCCCCTTTGCTCAGTGAAAAACTTGGAAAGTCCAGCACCTAAACACTAGGAAGAGACACAAAGCCAAACATGAGAGGGATTACTTTTTCACCTGGAAATGAACAGGCTTTGAAGAGGATTGAAAGTGATGAAGGATTAACTCATCCTCCTTCCTCAGAGTAAGCCAGATCACCTACCACGTGATATGGGGGTGATTTGGTAGGTTGTTCATTAACATGAATTGATGTGTTTTAATAATGGGGCATCTCACTACCTAGGTAAGTTTTTAAATCATTCATCAAATTATTGATTGTCTTGTGAGAGAATATTTTAACACATTCTATATTTCAGGGATTATTGGAATATTAGTAGAAAGGATAATTTTTCATTGGTGATCAGTAGGAGTGAATTATAAAAGGTAACAAAGGATGTCCAGGAAAGATAGAGCTGTGTTCCCAAAGAGTAGTCACTGCCTCCGTTGACTTAAGAATTCAGAGTCTTGAGGATGGACCTCAGCACACCAAGGAATTTGTTTACTCCTAAGCATCTGTAGAGTTCTCTATCACTGTGGGCTCCATCTTCACCCGATCATGTCATGCCGGGATGCCTTTTTTTCTAGTCTTCACATGTGTTGAACTTCTTCAATACAATCTCCAGGTGTGCACCCTGCCCAAGATGGGGTAATCAGGGCCCTTCTCTGGGGAATTTGGAATTGAGAAAAGCCAGTCCGTCTAGGACAGGTCTTGAGCCGAAGCTGTGCCAGCTCAAGTGCTGTGGGAAACCTTAAGCTGTGAGAAGGTGAGAAACAGACCTGCAGGAAGAGAAGAGGGCAGAGGTGAGAGGACACTGGGCTCAAAGAGAAGAGAAATCTAGTGCAATCACCTTCCAGTGGCAGGATCTATTTCCTCACGAGGCCCCACTATATACACTGCTGGATTTCTTAAGAATTGACACCATACCTTTATAACAATTTTCCATTTTTTTCCCCCTGAAATCAAACTAGCTATTTGATAGCATTATATTCTTTGCAACCTATTTTTCTTGCTTCGACTAAGATAGGCATCTCCCAGGGCTTGATCTCACTCTACAAGCTAATAGTGCTGCTACACATCTTGAAATGGAAGAAAGGCCAGGAAGCCTCTGGATTTTTCCATTTGGAATGGGCCAGACTGGATAATATAATTATTGTCATGTATTCATGTTACTTATTATCATTGAGGACCTCATGCTTAGCCTACACTCTCATTTAATTGTCACAATCTCATGATGAGTCTTCTGGACAGTTCTGCAACTTGCTCGGGAACCTAGAGATGGGAAATGGCAGATCCAGGGCCGGGGGTTCAGATCTACTTGGCCATGCTGCAGAAGGTGCAGGGAAGAGTCCACCGTGGGCCAGCCTTGTCAGAGAGGGCTTGGTTCAAGGTGCCAATTTTCAGAAGGGCTCTCAGGGATGACCCTGCTCTGGATGGTGGACAGAGGGACGTGTGAGTAATGACAAGTGATTGCAAGGAGTGTGAACTGAGCTCAAATTAGGCTCTCCATTATCAAGCATATACAGTGATTCATTTCGTATTAGCGATGGTCTCTAACGTTCTGTCACTATAACAGGAGTCGTAAGAATGACAAAGTGATATTGGAACAAGGCTTTTCTACAGGCAGTCTTCTGAGACAAAGTCCATTCCCCAAGACACAGAGTCTGATGAGGCATATGGTACAGGGACTGTCCTGGGGACAGAAAGGTGTGCCAGTCTCTGACGGGAAAATTGCCAGCTTCTAATCCCAAGCTAACTTATGATCTGGGCTTTTATTTCTTCTCAGAGAGTGCTGGTAATCTGAGGGCTGCCATTCCTTCCCATCCCAGAGCGTGGGTCTCTGCCAGGTGCCTCTAGGGAGGGGTTACGGGGGCCCTGCCCTTGGAAAGCCTGCTAGTCCATGACAAGAACTCTGTTTATGGTTGCCTTTGGGATTTGATTAAAAGCATGGTAGGCACATGATGGTGAATGGTTACCATCATTAGTTATGAAAATAAAGATGGCCTTCACATTTTTTAAGGCCTTGTCATCACAAAGCCTTCTTTCCCCTCTCTTCTAACACTTATGACTTAGTTTCTAGAGATCAAAGTAGACAGAGCTTTCGCAACTCTTCACTCCAGCATTCCCAAAACATGTGTTCATATCCAAGCCTCCCTAAATGCAAAGGAATTAGACCACATTTGTGGAGTGTAATGAATATGATGGATTTGGAGCCCCTGTCTTCCGTGTTCTCCATTTTGTTGAATAAATGCCTCGTTTTGCAAGAGTTGGTCATGATGCTAAGTAAGATACTTGAAAATATTTTCCGTGATGTCATCTGAGCTTGTGGGAGTTTTTTTTCTTTTTTTTTTTTTTTTTTTTTTTTTGCGCCTCTCCTATATGATAGCATTCCTTCTGTTTTGGTTAACTTTTTATTTCTCTAGTTTTGCATGTAGCTAGATGAGAGAATGTCTGTTTTCTTTTCTCAGGCAAAATTAGATGCTTGGTACTCTCCCCGTTGTTGTTAGGGTTGAACAAGCCTCAGAAAGTGCAGGAATATGTCTTAACAGTTGTAAACAGGAATGTTCTAGGATGTGCACAAATCCTTGTGTTAATGACAATGTTTAATTACATGCTCTGCATCCCAGATTTAGTGAGTTTATTTCTGATGGATGTCAGCTGCTGCGCGCCTTGCACATGGCTCAAAACCTGGAGGGCTTTTAATGTAGGTGGAGGGTGAGGTACCCAGGAGTTTGCCAAGTGCCAAAGACTGGCTTTGACTCCATCACCGAGGCAGGTGCTGACATATCCCTTTGGCTAGGGAGGCATGTTACACGCTGGAGACTAACAGAGAAAATGGTAAAGCCAGCTCTCAGGGGAGTCTGCCGAGACAGCCCTACCCTCTGGGTTCACCAGCGTGTTTGCTGAATTCTCTTTTTCTAAGAAAATTTACTGGCTTTATTTTTCCCTTGCAGAGAGAGGGAAAGACCCAAGCTAGGGGTGATTGGCTTGACTCTTTCTTTAAGGATGAATTTCTCTGCCTGCTATAAGAAACTCATCTGCTTTTGAGTTTCAGGAAGGATGAGGGCTGCGGAAGTTGGTTGCATCCTGCTGGGGGAATCATCTTTCCAGTAAGTGGGAATAGGCACGTGGTCTGAGTAATGGGCGAGTGATCTGTGTGCTTTCTGTCCTGCAGGTTCACCAGTACTATAGCTGCCTCCCAGAAGAGAAAGTCCCTTATGTCAACAGTCCTGGAGAGAAGCTAAGAATCAAGCAGCTACTACACCAGCTCCCACCACATGACAACGAGGTAAGGGGCTGGAAGAGGGGCTTATGAAGACTTTTCTTAGAACCTTTTGTGAATTGTTACCTTTCCCATAATCAGAAGGCTGTGATCCATGAGATTGCCAACAAAAAACTCTGGCAATTTATTTTAGGTTTTAGCTTCCTTAATTAGAGCCAAAAGAAACTAGCCAATTCCTTACTTCTAGAGCGTGTGACTGAAAAAGCTGAGTCTCATTATGAACTGGATTAGCCTCTGTGCTATTTGGGGGTAACCAGGGAGCAGCAAAATTTATAAGCTCAAGTCCAGATTTTCTTCCTTGAAGAAGAATGTGCCACGTGGGTTGCTTGCATATGTTGGAGAGGTGATTGAAATTCCCTGGGCCATTTCAAGCCCTGCAAAAACTGGGTGACTCTCTTCAATTTTCAGCATCATTTCATATTAAATGAGTGTGCAAGTTTTCCACATTACACTGCAGTAGAAATTCCATGTCCAGATTTACAGCTCTGAACATCTGTGTTATTTGTCATAGTAAAGTCTGACTTGTCTTTTGTACTGTGGAAAGCGTGGCTAGCAGACTGTCCTTTTTTCTGAACACAGAAGCATGGCACTGTAAGCAGGCATTTCTATCCTTGAAATCAAATTGATCTGAAAGCATAATTTGTAAGCGTGCTTTTGAAAGATCATCACGTTGGAAGGGATTAGGTTTATAAACTAGAAATTAATTTTTAGGTATCAGGTTTTTAAAAATAGTAATCCTATGGAATTGAATTGTCTACTTTGCATTTAAAACAAAAATGTAATTTTAAATTGAAAGAAGAAATAACCCCTTTAGAGGTCTGGACACCAGCTTTCTACCAACTCCTTCCACCCATAAACTGGATCCCAACAGCTCAATCCCAAGAGAGATGAGTGTTTTTTAGTCTTATCTTTCCATTTGTGAATAAAAGGGGATAATTTGAGAGCCTCAAAAATAAATTTGAGAAAGCGGGACAAAAACTTACAAACTGAAGCAAGTCCCTAGAAAGAAAACTACGATTTTCTTTCCTGCTGCTTATTTCAGACTTCATAAAACAAATGTAAATAATGCTTTCTCCTTTAAACCTGAGAGCTGGCATTGTAACCTGATGCCCAGTTAACTAATTTGGAAGTGAAAATTCGGGTTTTTACAAGCAGGAGGGGTGTGCCTGCCTTTAAAAGC
The DNA here is from genome assembly GCA_023783475.1 of Daubentonia madagascariensis. Lineage (NCBI taxonomy): Eukaryota > Metazoa > Chordata > Mammalia > Primates > Daubentoniidae > Daubentonia > Daubentonia madagascariensis. The sequence continues at coordinate 38,375,996 of JAKFHU010001953.1, read as the reverse complement.
ATGTCCATAAAATATCAATGGCATAACCATATATTCTGAGATGTTCAGGTCACTGCAGTTCTCTCTCTGGGACATTTACATGAAGACTTTTTTTTTTTTTTAAACTGTTTTTACTTCATAGAGGGAAGTGATTGGCTCTTCCCTGCTTTTAGTGGTTTGTTCTGCTTATGGTTAACTGTGCTTTCATGGAAAGAGACACCATTCAAATTACAACTTACTGTTGGTGGGAATTCAGTATGTGTGACCCAGTGGGCAGATTTGATTATTCGATATGGCCCCTGTGAGGACAAAGGGTGATTGTGATTCTAAAGTAAATATTTGATCATTGTCTTTTTCACCCAGATAAGACAATGTTGATATATACAGCTGCACTGGTTTTCAAACGAGGATGCAACAGTCCTAATTCAAAGGTTTTCCTCTAACCATCTGTATGACAAATTATCTGAGCAATTCAGTTAACGTTTCTGGTATCCAGATTACTCCAAAGTAGGACAGGAGTTGGAATTAGGACCAGGTTTCCTAAAGTGTGGGATATACATGACTTTGAATGGGACATGGACAGGGCAGAAAATAAAATCAAACCACATAGTGAGAGAGTTACTCCCTTTTAAATTGTATTTCTTTCCTTGTGATACAGTGGTTAAATAATCAAGGAGGAAATTTCAGCCTAGTGCTAGCAGATATCTCACCTCTCTAACTCATACGTGTCTCCACTTTTAAGTAGGATCATCAAGGAATCTCCATTTCAGGATCTCCTGCAAACAAAGTGGCCAGCTAGACTCTTAACAACATGGTTTTGTTCACACTCTGTTTGGTTTTATGGCCACCTTCCATTTTTTGCAGGTGATGTTGGTTTTCCACTTATAGTCATAATGTCCTTTCTTTTTAAATAAATGTATTCAAGTTTCCAAAAAAGTGAGTCAGTATTAAAAACAGCATTAAGTAAATAATAGTTCAAGACTATAGCACAATTTCCAAGGTGTGCATAAATAAGGAGAGAGAATGAAAAACACTGAATTCAAATGTCTTTAGTCTTCCCCCCCTTAATTCTGTGGGTTTCTGTGTTTAACAAGAAGGAAAATATCTTTTGCTTTGAGTTGGCTCATCCAAAGCTCAGCAGGCAGCCCTTTCCCTCTTGCACACAGATAAACATGCAGGAGCTTCCATGCAGCCCTACAAATGCCTCTGGACCAACTCCTCAGGCTCACGCCTTTGTTTCCCTATTTTTCCAAAACGAGACAAGAGAACAGAAGCTATGAGTGCATGGGCAGCTGTTCTGGCTCACTGACCTAATGTCATTCTTGGTGTTGAAGCTCATTTATATGGGCACATAGAGATGAAAGTGTTAGGTCTCTATAATCAATTTGGAAGAAGGGGAACATCCCAGATAATTACTGGCACCAAAGCCACCACAGGTGATTTGGTGTTAGTATGGTGAGCAGAGTGTGCCAGTAAGTGTGAGGAGCAGTTACAGAACCTTTAGCCTGCCCAAGGCTGAGCTCCAGAGTTCAGAGCCTTTAGTAAGCTCCTTTGGCTGTGAACAATCTCAGTAGAGACTCACCTTAAGTCTCTCCAAGGCTGGTGTTGTTAAAGTTCAGGCCAAGGCTATAAAAGCAAATGGGAGCGTGTTTAATGAGAAAACTCAGAGGCATGGGACTTCAGGAATCTCAAGGAGCAAGGGTGACTTCCTCCATGCCATTCTTGGTGTCTACTCAGGTTCGATACTGTAACTCCCTGGATGAGGAAGAAAAGAGGGAGCTGAAGCTGTTCAGCAACCAGAGGAAACGTGAAAACTTGGGCCGAGGAAATGTCAGGCCCTTCCCAGTCACCATGACAGGAGCTATTTGTGAACAGGTGAGCGTGGATTTGGGGGAGTGAAGTGGCATTGTTCTGGCACCTTGTCATTCATTTATGCATTCAACAATTGTTTTGTTGAGTGCTTATTATGTGCCAGGCACAATTCTAGACCTTAGAGATACAGCACCAAACAAAAGACATGAAAGCTTAATCTTGCCCTTCTAAGGAGTTATGTTCTAGGGGAGGAAGTCAGACAATAAATTTAATCAACAAAATAGAAAAAAATACAGCAGGGAATGGAGCTAGGAAGTACTGGACATGTGGGGAGGCTGCAATTTTAAGTAAGGTAGTGGGGAAGACCCTACCCAGAAGGTAGCATCTGAGCAAAGACATGCAAAGAGGTGTGAGAGGAAGTGAGTCATGCAGATCTTGGAGCACAGGGAATGGCCAGCTCAGAGGCCCTGAGGCAGGAGGCGGTCTATTACGTTCAAGGAACAGCAAGCTGGCCGGTGTAGCTGGGGCAGAGGGAGTGAAGGGAGAGAATTAGGAGGTAAAGTCAGAGTTCATGTAGGGCCACGGGAGCAACTGGAAGGATTGAGCAGAGAATTATCATGATGCATTTGTATTTTAAAATGAGTCCTTTAGAAAATGGATTTTGCCCAGGCCATGGGCCAGCCTCTCTCCCAGGGTCTTCCCAGGACTAGTGCCGTTTAAAGCGGGTGATAAATGATCTTCTCCCGGGGTTTGAGAGTTCTTTATCTAAGTGCATGCAGCCCGTTGTGTTCTCCCAGGGACCTCACTGAGTTGAAGAGTCTAGATTTGCTTTTTCTCCTACCTGTAGAGTGCTCAGGGCACACTAGGGGAGGGTTTTAAAGGCAGAAGGATGGGAATCCAGCCCGCCGGGGTTCATCCTGCCCCACCTCTCAGCTGCCAAAACCTTTCTGGTGTTGATTGTAATTTTAGGCACTTCTCTAAGTCCTGCTGCTTTTTGAACAGCCCCATCTAGCTCTGTGGGCTCTGGGTAGACCCGTCAGGTGCTGAAGATATGTCAGCTGGATCAATGAAGATGACGCAGGATACTGCCCGAGGGGAGCAGATGCCATTTGGGGCCCTTTTTTGAGATTTCAGAGAGGTAGGGTGAGCAGGTTCAGGTGGGAAGGAGAAGCTACTTGACCAGAGATTTGGCAGTGGGATCTTCATTCACTAAAAGCACCCTTGAGACCCACTCTTGAGATGCAGGTGGTCAGTGGTTATGATGCGAGATTCATTGTGCTCAATTCAGGGTCCTTGCCACTCTCTAATCAGTCTCTTGAAACCAGGCAAGCTGGGCTCCCCTAAGGGGAAAGGAAGGTTGGGCATTCTGTGGGCAGATGCTAAGAGTAGTGTATAATAGTGCCGAGATTATGGAGGCAGAAAGACTTTTCATAAGTTTTACCCATGTTCTTGCCAGATGACCTTGACTGTGTTACTTTTCCTTGGTTTTGTCATCTACAAAATGGGGATAACAAACCTAATAGAATTATGGTGAGGATTAAATAGGATTATGTATGCGTATTTTAGCTCTAGGAATATTAAGATGGAAGGTAGGGATGGTACTTTCTCTAACACAATGCCTTTCTTTTGTCCGGTCATACACATGGCTGAGCTCCCAGAGATTATTCCATGAGGACTTTACTTCATTTTCTATGATGCATTTCAACTCATACCATGTCCAAGACATGGGAAAGGTGTGGAGGTAGCTTCTCCATTCTTTCGACATTGTCCCTGGAGCTCAGCCACTCACGTGGGGTGCTAGTACTAGACTCAGGCTGTGAACTTCATGGCCTGTGCCAAGGTCAACAGAAAGCATCTCCCTGGACCCACTTCTTCACACTTTATTCCTCCCTCAAAGACCCTCAAACCATATTCTTTTTATCCCAACCCCAGCGGTAAGCGTGGGTCATCAGTGATTCTGCCTTGTTCCTTTCTAGATAGAGGAGGAAACTTTGAAAATGACTGAGAAAGTAGGGAAGGGATATGAAAGAAACCCTTTCCGTAGACTGGCCTTAGAAGTGATGCTTATCAACCAAGACTATAGAAAAAGCTGTTAGAGGAGGCAACCTAAAAGCAAGCCTGAAAGGCACACAGAAGGTAGTTCAATGTGGGCATGCTTTGATAGACACCCCCATCCAACAGTGCAGGATCCACCCCCTTCAAGGCCCCCTCCCCCACCTGCTCCTCCTGGAGTTAAACCCGGCTATGCCTCTGCATGGAGTTTGCAGTAGCTAAAAGATAATGCGGCCTTCACTCTGTGCCGGGTTGCCTCCTGCCTACAGAACCCCTGTATGTTATTATGCTAAAAAGCTTGTTCTTTCCCACCTCTCTGATTCCTTATTCTCCCAATTACTTTATCTCTACCTTACTGTGAGCCTTTGGAAAGGCAGGTTGGGAGGATAAGAGAAACCTGCCCTGCATGTGTATGAAGCAGGTAGCACAGTGACTCCTTTGAAAGTAAGTGCTCAGTGGCCAGCTATTGGTGCTGGTTGTTTGTCATTTATGCACAGCACTGAGAGACGGGGGCTGGTGTGCATACTGATTTTCCTGTTTGCCTTGCAGTGTGGAGGCCAGATCAACGGCGGGGACATTGCTGTGTTTGCTTCGCGCGCTGGCCACGGCGTCTGCTGGCACCCGCCGTGTTTCGTGTGCACTGTCTGCAATGAGCTCCTGGTAGATCTGATCTACTTTTACCAAGATGGGAAGATATACTGTGGCAGGCACCACGCCGAGTGCCTGAAGCCACGCTGTGCAGCCTGTGACGAGGTCAGAGCAAACTCCAGCAGGCTCACAGCCCTGCCCATCACCCCCTCGGTTGCGCCATAGCCAACACATGGTCCTGGGGCTTCCTGTTCAGAGAGAAACCATAAGCCACTCCACCCTCTTGCATTAACCCTTGAGAAAGAGAGAGAAGTGGAGAGAGAAGCCCCACCCTGGTTGCTAGAATGTCTGTGGCCTGCTTTACTGTACATGACAGTCTCATAGCCTCCTGGTAGGAAGGCAGTTTCTATAGCCAAGGAAATCACCAAGTGACATAAAACTGGCACTAAGTCAGCTCAGAACTCTTAAAAAAAAAAAAAAAAAAAAAGGCTCGTGCAGTTTTAGATTTTATCCCTAATCCAAGGGAGTAATCATCAGTAATGGAGTGCCGCTTGCATCTTAACATTGTTCCATTTTCCAAGATTCAGTGGGCCAGGTTCGTTAGAGAAGAGAAGAAAATGGGTAGTATTATTATTATACAAAAGTTCTGAGTGAAAATTCAGGAGGCAGATGGATACTCCATTTGGATACCTCTTCCCCATCCCCTAAGGGGTATTTGAACTTACTACCCCGGGTAAGAAAGCAGAATAGAACACAAGGCCCCTGCCTGACATTCCTTCCCCACCAGAAGCACGCCCTATTATGATCCATAAGCTGACAGAAGAGAAGACCTGGGTTAGCTTTATAAGTTGGGAGCAGAAAGAATAATTTTTATGAGAATAATTTGAAAATAAATAAAAATAACCACTTTTATGAGAATAATTTGGGGAAAGGGGGTTTCCTCCTGTGCAGGGGAGCTTTTTGGGTCTGTCTGACCTTATTATATACAGCGGTGTGGGACATAACCCTCCCCTTTCTTAGCTGGAGTCTACACTCTCGCATGGGATTTTCTTTTTTACCAACTGCCTATGAGGGATTTACCCTTCTAGGAGGAAGCTGGTCTGACTTAATTAATTCTAATGCAAATAGTGATGTTCTAGACTAGAGAGGCCCTCTAGGTAGATAGTTGGAAAACTGCATTCAGGTCCAACTCTGATTCATGCCTCAGTTTCCACATCTGAAAATCAGTGCTCATAATAAAACTTTGTGTTCTCTAATGGCAATAGAACATGAGGATTGAAGTGAGTGTGCTTTGAAATTTTTGTTTATTTAGATATAATTTGCATCGCATTAAGGTTCACCCTTTTAAGGTATACAGTTCAGTGGGTTTTAGTGTATTCACAAAGCTGTGCGGCCATCACTATTATCTTGCAGACTGTTTTCACCAACCAAGGAGAAACTCTGTGTCCATCAGCAGTCACCTCCCTTTTCCCCTCTCCCCAGCCCCTGGCAACTGCTAATCTCTTCTGTCTCTGTAGATTTACATATTCTGGACATTTCGTATAAATGAAATCATGTAATTGTCTGTCACCTTTTGAGTCTGGCTTCTTTCACTTGCCATGATGTTTTCAAGGTTAATCCCTATTTATTGTAGTACGTACAAGTACTTCATTTCTTTTCATGGCTGAATGATGTCCACATGTATGTATATCTCACATTTTGTTTAGCCATTTATCAATTGATGGGCATTTAAGTTGTTTCCACCTTTTAGCTATTACAAACCATGCTGCTATGAAAATTCAGGTACGAGTTTTTGTGTGTACATGTATTTCTCGTTCTCTTTAATATATACCTAGGAGTGGAATTGCTGGGTCATATGATAATTCTAAGTTTAACTTTTTGAGGAAATGCCAAACTGTCTTCCAAAACAGCTAGACCATTTTATATTCCTACTATCAGTGAGTTAAGATTCCAATTTCTCCACATTCTCACTGGCACTTGTTTATTGTCTTTTTCATCATAGCCATTCTAGTGGGTATGAAGTAATGTCATGTTGAGATTTTGATTTACATTTTCCTAACAGCTAAGAACGTTGAGCATCTTTTCATGTACTCATTGGCTATTTGTAAATCTTCTTTTTCAGAGAAATAGCTATTTAAATCCTTTGCCCTTTTTTCGATTGGGTTATTTTTCTTTTTTATTGTTGAGTTGTAAGAGTTGTTTAGGTATTATGGATACTAGTCCAAATATATGATTTATCAGATATATGGTTTCAAATATTTTCTTCCATTCTATAGTTGTATTTTTACTTTCTCGAAATGCCCTTTGAAACATAAAAGCTTTTAATTTTGATGAAGTCTACTTCTTTATTTTTTTTTGTTGCTTATGCTTTTAGTATCATATTTAAGAAACCATTGCCTAGTCCAAGGTCATGAAGACTTATACCTGTGTTTCCTTCTAAGAGTTTTATAGTTTTTTGCCCTTACATTTAGGTCTTTGGTCCCTTTTGAGTTAATTTTTATATATATATAGGTATGAAGAAAATGTATTCTTTTGCATAAGGTTATCCAATTGTCCTGGCTGTTTGTTGACAAGATTCTTTCCCCATGGAATGGTCTTGGCACCCTTTTTGACAATTAATTGACCATATATGTATGGGCTTATTTCTGAACTCTCAGTTTTATTCTGTTAATCTATATACCCATCCTTATACCAGTCCTACACTGGCTTAATTACCATAGCCTTATGGTAGGTTTTGAAATCTGTGATTTGAAATTTAAAAACTTTATATCAGGGGCCAAAACACAATGTTTTGAGGGCCAGGTGGTACTATAAATGAAGGTGCCCTATTTTAAGGCAATAGGGAAGAGTGAATAATATCACAAATTAGAGAACTTGACAGTCACCTGAATGCAACCATCCCTCTTCTTAGCTCTGACTTATTACTGCCATGCAGGAATGTGTACTGAGCATTGCCAAATGTTATGTTTTCAAAAGAGAAACCAGGATTCCAGGTGTTTATATGATGTTTCCCACTTTTTAAAAATACCGTCTACAGGCCAAATGAAGCAGATATGTATGTCCACTGTGCCTATGAGCTGTAAGTTTTTGATCTTGCTTTATATTCTTCAGGGTAAAACAGTCTTTCTCTTATTAAAATGTGGTTAAGTTAATCAATGGCCAGGACAGAAACCATATTTAGTTGTGCTTTAGGCAAATCCACACATAGGAGCTGATATAGATATAGAATAAACATAAACATATAGATTTCTGTTTAACAATTTATGAGTGGGACCTGCTTCCTTACCCTTCTAATTTGGGGCCCCCATAAATTTCTTCCTTTAAAGTGTGTTCTTATGGCTGGGTCTCAAACACTGACCATTTGGCTTCCCCGTCTGCAGATCATCTTTGCAGATGAATGCACAGAAGCTGAGGGGCGGCACTGGCACATGAAACACTTCTGCTGCTTTGAGTGTGAGACGGTGCTGGGCGGCCAGCGCTACATCATGAAGGAGGGGAGGCCCTACTGTTGCCACTGCTTCGAGTCCCTGTACGCAGAATATTGTGACACCTGTGCCCAACACATAGGTGAGACAATGCTTGGCACTCAGCTTGGTCCTTCTGTGACTGGATCTCCTTTGTGGCTGGTATAGTTAGAATATCTTTGGTTGCAAGTGATGAAACCCAACTTATACTACCTTAGGTGAAAAAGGAAATTTCTTGGGTCACATTACTGGAAAGGCCAAGGGGTATACTGGCTTCAGGGAGGGATGGATCAAGGGTTCAAAGAAAATCTGTTGTTTTCTCTGTGTCTTAGCTCAGTTTGCCTTTGTTGGCATCATTTGGGAACAAGCTATTTTCACATGGTGGCCCAGATGACCCACTAGTTACACCTAGTCTTAGTACTTGTATTCTCAAAAGAAGAGGGACTGTGTCTCTTCTGGTTTCCAAGTCAGTTCCTCCAAATAAGAATCTTATCAGCCCTGCTTTGGTGATGCACAATCCCACTACCAAGGGTAGGGGCACTCTCAGAAGGAAAATATGAAGGGAAAATATAAACAAGTGTCTTCCATAGCCTCCTTGGAAAAAGTCAGAGATCAGCACAGGGAAGAACCAAAGAGGTCCTCTTGGTAGCAAGGGATAGCCTAGGAAACCAGATGGCTTCTGTTAAACATATCTTTTAACCAAAAAAATTAGCAAAAGCTACCCCAGGCAAATACAAAGCAAACAAACCTCAAATAGCTCATAAGCTATTATTAATTCCCCAAATAAGCAGCAGATCTGAGAGGGTGAAAATCATTTTCCCTTTGCAAATAACCAATTCGGTCAACCCTTCAACACTATCCCAGATCATACGGCATTGTGGCTTCTTCATTCAACTTGCCTTTTCTGGCACCTTGGAATAAGCCAACCTTTAAAAAAAAAAAAAAAGTGGATCGTCCTCTGGCTTATGCAATTCCAAGAAGTGTGTTCAGAAGCTGCCAACTTCTTACCTATGGTGAGATGTGGAGATAATCTGTTTGGCAGCCCATTTGGTCCCACTTAAAAGGTTTTATCAGGACCAAAAAGAAGTGGCTTTGTCTCCCTGGTTCATCAGGAGTGATGTGTTCAGGTGAACAATTAGTATTTGGAGAGCTCTGGGTGCTGATGAAAATCTCAGCTTTGTGGATAAGACACCTACTGTGTGCTCAATGGTACTTTGTCATTGGGCAGTCCCATCCCACTGACTCACGCCTGTTCCTGTCAGGCCTTTCTGAGCTGGAGTTCGTCAGCCCAGGATTAAACTCCGCTATGAAGACCTTGGTCCGGCTGCATTCTCCTCTGGGGGTTGGTGATGGTCAGTCCCTTTTCCCCCCAACCCTGAAAACCTCACCCCTCTCACAGCCTGATGCCTCAACTGTGTACCCAGGAGCTTTCATTTCTCAGAAGATTAAAACAGAGACCTTTTGTGCTAAGAGTTAGGAAAGGGGGGACTCGATTGTGCCAGGTGGCTGGACACGTGAGGAAGGGGGAAATGGTGTCAGGGAAAATGGTGCAACCTGTTGCCCAGTGTTGCTCATCCAGTATCGGATTCGAGTGTGAGGTAAACGCTTGCTCGGATATGAGGGGCTGAGTGTGCAGAAAGCTAGACCACAGCAACGACACCCTCTTCCCCTTAGTATTTCTATTCCTTCTGTCTCTTTCTGTGGAGGCTAAAGGCCTCTCCAGAGATTGCCACTTAGAATTTGTGCTCAGCACTTGGGAGAGAGAAAATCTGTCTCTGTGTGTTGCTGCAGCATGTACACCTCAGGTGGCTCCTGGATTTCATCTTTCTCTCCTGTCCTGAATATCCAGGACTTTATTGGCATTCCTTCTCCTTTCCTCTTAAATCCATAAAAAGACATCAGTGTTTTATCAGAAAAGGGGATCGCTGTGGCCTGCAGTATATTGCTGCCATAGTTAAAATGCTGTCCCTACTGTTGGTTTTACATCCACTTTTCTGTAAAACGTGGTTTCCTGCGACGATGAAGGAGTATGCTCTGTATGTCACAGATTCCTCAGTCACTGGGTGCTTTACCTCAGACCATACTGTACAAATATTCCATATTTATACAGTCGCTCAGAGCAGACCCTGCATTGGGCCACCGTTGCTAGGGCGACGGTACTTTTGCCTGCGCACAGCAGAGTAAACAGTCCTATAAACAGACGGAGGCTGTGGCAGCAGTAGACACATACACCCTCGGAGAAGTGCTTACGGGGCTTAGAGAGGGAATAAAAAAGGAACGCTTACATGTTGGACAGCAGAGCCGTTTTCCAGATGTTTAGAGTTCAGGAGCAGTTCAGAGGACCGTCTGACGTGGATGCTGATCAGGGGCCACATGCCGCCTGCCGGGCTGCTTTACAGCCTGCCTTCCCCCGCTCCCCGACCCGAGCCCATCCTCCCGTGAGGCCCCGTCCCGGGAACTGGGCCCTGCAGCTGCCTCTGAGCGGGTGTCCTTGCCAAAGCGTGGAGAAGCAGCTGGTGGCAGACAGGCTGCAGGGACCACACTTCCTGTGCGCCCCAGCAGGGACTGGGGAAGGCCGGAGCCGCTTGGGACTTGCTGCGCTGGGTAGGAGCACGGTGAAGGACCAGGGATGCCAACGTGAGCGCTCTGCGTTCTTGGCGCGTGAGAAAGGGAGTGGAGAGGAGGAGAGGGAAGATGGGAGAGGCGAGGGCGAACGAGCAGCCGCCTAGTTCTTTCTTGGACGGCATGTAGGCAGTGACCCTCAGCAAAGAGGGGGAGGGCCTTTCAGACCTAACACAAATAAAAGAAGAAGAGGAATAGTTAGCAGGCCCGGGTCTCAGCACTCTCTGTGTATTAAGTCAGTGAATCCTCACAACTACCCTGAGAAATAAGTACTATTATCATCCCCATTGTGCTGCTGAGGAGACCAAGCTCAGAGAGGGAAAGCCACTTGCCTAAGGTCACACAGCTAGGATGCGCCAGAGTCAAGATTTGAACACAAGTAGATGGGCTTCGGCATTTCTACAATCAGCGGGAAGGAGATGGAGCTCGGATTGGAACCTGCGTCTGTTAGAGTTCTGAAGCCTCACCCTGAGCTACTGCGGAATCGTGTGTCCCTGTGCTGTCTGCCCCTGCTTCCTCCCCTCCGCGGGGCCTGGGGAGGAAGTGTCCTTGGGCCCCCAGCCAGTTCCTTCTCACTCCACCTGGGAGCACAAGTGCCACAAGGACAAGGACAGAGTTGATCCACACGGTGCTCCCCTCACTTAGGGAGCCCCTTGTGGCTGCTCCCGTCCCTGTAAAAATCCCCTCTGTAGTCCCTAAGGCCAGTTCCAAAGTGAAGAGAGAACCCTTGGTTTGGGAAAGAGCTGACAAGGGAAGAATTATATCATGCTTCTCTCTCTCCTGGGCTCAAGCTGCACAAAGCCAGCCGGGGCTGGGCGGGGAGGGGAAGGGAGGCTGCCTGGGCTGTGGCCTTTTGTTCGTGCAGTTCTCTTCCCCGCCCCAGGGTCTTGTTCACTGCCTCTCTAGACAAGTCTCCAGGAGTTATTCCTTGAAGTCTCCTGTCCAAGCTCAGGAACTCCCAGCCACTGAAGGTGGAGGCTCACGTTAGTACTCCTTTCTGGAAAGCCTGGTATCGTTATACCTCAGGACGCTCACAGAGTCCCTTTCCATCCTACAGTCATCACTTGAGACTGCATTTCCTGCTGGCTCTCCCCGGGGCAGGGGCCCCAACAGCTTGCAGCTTCCCTCCTGCCAGTTGAGCGACTTCTGTAAACAGGGATCCTGCTGTATCACTGCCTTAGCAAAAGTCTGGGTGACCCTCATTGGCCTAGAGTAGGTCACCTGCCTCCACTGAACCAGTCCCTGGGGGCTGGGGAAGAGGATTTTTTACTGGGCAGTGCTGGGGCCGGGGGTGGCTTTAGCCTCACCCATAGCTCGTGGCCTAAGGATGGCAGGGAGGTGGTGTCCCACAAGGAGAGTAAGTCCTGTAACCAGAAGAAGGCAGAAGATGACATAAGCCAGACCCCCAGGGGCTGTGGGTGGCTCCCTTAGCGTGCAGTGTGGCCAGATTGTGTAAACCAGGCACAGTGCTGTCACAGGGAGGACTTGTGCCTCTTCCCTTCCCATGAAGTTAAGCAAAGGGCACGTGTGCCCTTGGAGAGGCAATATCTTTTAAAAACCATGTCTAGGTTTCTCCTTACCAAGAATTGAAATCCCCTTTTTTCTTTTCCACTGTCATAGTCTGTTTGGGCTGCTATAACAAAATACCATGGACTGGGTTGCTTATAAACAAAAGAAATGTATTACTCACAGTTCTGGAGGCTGGAAAGTCCAAGATAAAGGCTTCGGTAGATTTGGCATCTGGTGAGGGCCCATTTCCTGCTTCATAAATGGTGCCTTCTTGCTGGGTCCCCACATGGCAGAAGGGCAAACAAGCTCCCTTGGGCCTCTTTCATAAGGGCACTAATCCCCTTCCTGAGGGCTCCACTCTCATGACCTGATCACCTCCCAAAAGGCCCCATCTCCCAATACCATCACCTTGGGATTTAGGATTTCAACTTATGAATTTTGAGGGAGACACAAACATTCAGACCATGGCATCCACTGAGCTACTATAGTGACTTGCCCGTTGGAACGGCGTAAACTGCTGATGGGATTCAATCCATCTGGCCATTCGATGTATGAAGAGCCCCTATCACACACAAGCCACGTCCCAGGTCTTGGAGATGCTACAGAAACTTAATTACTGTGTCCTCACAGAGCTTCACTTTTAGTGGGGCAGATAAATAACAAACAGATGCACACATGTAGTAGTGCAATGTAAAGCAGTATTAATGCTATGAAGAAAAATCCGGCAGGTTAGGGTGGAGAGTGATGGAGAGCCCTTGTCAGGGTGGACAGGAAGATTTCTCAGAGGAGCTGGCTTTTGAGCAGACACTTAATAGAGTGAAGGAGACAGTATCGATGTCATCGTTGGTAACAAGACTTTTCCTGGGTGCAGATCTCGTGTCTGATTCCTAATTATATTAACTTAGGCAAGTTACTTAACCTCATATACCTCCACTTTCTTGTGTGAAGAATGGAAATATTAGAAACCTACCTTAAACAGTTGAGTGATTAAATGAGTTTGCATATATAAACTTCTTAAAGCAGTACATTATCATATGTTAGTGTTATTATTGCTGTTTATCTGGGGGAAGCGTGTTCTAGGCAGGAAGATTCACAGGCCGTTTTCCTCTAGATTCTGTGTGCTGGGAGCTAATGAGTTAAGAAGGAGCTTACTGGTAGAGCAAGGGATTCTCGTAACAGGGCATGAATATCATTTACATGGGGGCCGAGTGTTGATTTATTGACAGTTTATCCTGCCACATCTGGAATTCTGCTGTGTGTTTCACGTCACAATGCAAAGCTCTGAGCAGCTCGTCAGCCTCTTCCATGTCTCTTTTTCCCTCAGGGATCGACCAAGGTCAGATGACCTATGACGGCCAACACTGGCATGCCACCGAGACCTGCTTCTGCTGTGCTCACTGCAAGAAATCCCTCCTGGGGCGACCGTTCCTCCCAAAGCAGGGCCAGATATTCTGCTCACGGGCCTGCAGTGCCGGGGAGGACCCCAACGGCTCTGACTCATCCGATTCGGCCTTCCAGAACGCCAGGGCCAAGGAGTCCCGGCGCAGCGCCAAAATCGGCAAGAACAAGGGCAAGACGGAGGAGCCCATGCTGAACCAGCACAGCCAGCTGCAAGTGAGTTCCAATCGGCTGTCAGCCGACGTGGACCCGCTGTCGCTGCAGATGGACATGCTCAGCCTGTCCAGCCAGACGCCCAGCCTCAACCGGGACCCCATCTGGAGGAGCCGGGAGGAGCCCTACCATTACGGGAACAAGATGGAGCAGAACCAGTCCCAGAGTCCCCTGCAGCTCCTCAGCCAGTGCAACATCAGGACATCCTACAGTCCAGGAGGCCAGGCGGCCGGGGCCCAGCCCGACATGTGGGCCAAGCACTTCAGCAACCCCAAGAGGAGCTCATCACTGGCCATGAAGGGGCACGGTGGCAGCTTCATCAAGGAGTGCCGTGAGGACTATTACCCGGGGAGGCTGAGGTCCCAGGAGAGCTACAGCGACATGTCCAGTCAGAGTTTCAGTGAACCCCGAGGCAGCATCCAAGTCCCCAAATATGAGGAGGAAGAGGAGGAGGAAGGGGGCATGTCCGCTCAGCAATGCCGGACCCGTCATCCAATCAGTTCCCTGAAATACACAGAGGACATGACGCCCACAGAGCAGACCCCTCGGGGCTCCATGGAATCGCTGGCCCTGTCCAATGCGACAGGTAAGTTCTGTTCCCCTGCAAACAGACAGCAAGGGGTAATCTCTGGGTGACCGGATGCCGGCGTTCAGGATCTTAATGTTGTTCCTGCCACGTGCCCCCCTCCAACAGGCTGCTGAGGAAGGTAAACCCGAGCTTTGGATGGCTTTTGTCTTTGATGAGATTCCCTGGAAACAAAGCCTGAGACAGGCAACTGGGTGCCTGTGATGTATTGAGACAGAGCTCCCAGGAGAGGGGGAGTGAGAGAAACAGGGCAGGGCAGGGGAGGAGCCAGGTGAGGACTGAGGTCTCCGCTGGAGTCTGGCTTCTGCCTGACCCCACAGAAGGCTCTGGAGGACGCATTGCTCCGTACAGTTGGTTTCCTTTTGTGCTAAAGGGGCTGACATTTTGTACCACCGTGTCAGTTAGTCATTGGCTTTGGGCTGCCAGGGAGCAACTGTGGGATGAGGTTGTGGCTGTGGGCTTGGGGCAAAGCAGCTTCTGTTGGCCAAAGGCAACATTCAGGAGTGAAGTTGCAGCTATAAGCTGGTATTAGTACTCACAACATCTGGGGCCCAGGTGCCGCAGCCTGGTGCTGCTCAGGACACCAAAGCATCCATGAGAGCTTCTGAGGCCGTTCTGAACCCAGTTTCTCACCAGGGAACTGGTTTTAATGTGCAGATAAAGACCTAAGAAATGTGTGGCTAGACAAGGAGAAGGCAGGCTGGCTGAGAAGGGCAGACGTGGAGAGAGAGACAATCCCATGGTATCTCTCTCCAACCAAGTTGTCCAGCTGGTTTGTGTGCATGAAGACTGACGTACATCTTCTCTAAGATGGTGCTACTCAAAGTGGAGTCTGAGGATCACACTGGCCAAGAACTATTACCCATCAGCAGTGAGATACGTACTGAAATAGAAAGTGCTTAGAAACCCTTAGAGCAGCTCAAAGTTGCTGCGACATCCAAGTGCATGTTCAGTGGGCTCATATCAAGGTATAGACCAGTCAGGGTGTTGTAGAACCCACATGATGAGTTGTTTGTGTCATGTGCTGTGTATCAGTCATACTCAGCAGGACCACGTATCAGTACACAATTGACTGAAAATAAAAACAGACTGGTCCTTCACCACTAATAGCTTGAAAAGTAGTGCTGTAAGATGTGCTAAGTATATCTGCCCCTTTATGGGCAGGGTACCAGAGGAGGGAGACATCCATCTACCCCTTACAGCAGGGATCCCATAATCAAACGTGTCTGGATGGAGACTGTGATAAGCTTGTGCATGTCAGCCCCCTTCTAAGGGGACAGCCACCACTTAGCTCCAGCTGTTTGTTGCCATGTGCAGGGATATTTGTTTATTCAACTAACACTTATATAGCTCTTACCATATGCCAAACATTGTTCAAAGCACTTTATAAATATTAGCTTGCTTAATTAAATTGCCTCAACACCATGAGAGAAGTATATTGTTATAATTCTAATTTCACAGTTGAAGAAACTGAGAAACAGGTTGAGGGACTCACCCAAAGTCACCCAGCTTTTACCTGGTGGAGCAGGGATTTGAACCTGTGCGTATGACTCCAGAACCTTACGTGTAATCACACCAGGCTGCCAACCTAGTATGAGCCCCATCCTGTCAGAACTTATAGATTTTCCAGGGAAATTTAAAATGTGAATTATTTTAAATATAAAATCCTGAGATATGTTCCTTTTGTGCCTAGTTTGTTGAGGGTTTTTATCATGAAAGGGGGCTGGATTTTGTCAAATGCTTTTTCTCCATCTATTAAGATGATCATATGGTCTTTGTTTTGGCTTTTGTTTATCTGGTGAATCACATTTATTGATTTATGTATGTTGAACCATCCTTGCATCCCTAGGATGAAGCTCACTTGGGCCTGGTGGATTATTTTTTTGATGTGCTGTTGAATTCAGTTTGCAAGTATTTTATTGGGGATTTTTACATCTATATTCATAGGGATATTGGTCTGTAGTTTTTTGTTGTGGTGGTGGTGGTGGTGTCCTTTCCTGGCATCAAGGTGACACTGGCTTTGTAGAATGAGTTGGGGAGGGTTCCCTCCTTCTCAATATTGTGGAGCAATTTCTGTGTTGTGGGTACCGGCTCTTCTTTGTAGGTCTTACAGAACTCGGCTGTGAATCCATCCGGTCCAGGGCTTTTTTTTGTTGGGAGGTTTTTTATTACCGTTTCTGTCTCAGTCCGTTAAACTCTCTGCTAGACAGACAAAACATGGCCCTGAGTTGTAGGACGTCTACGCAGTGCATTTTACCTTCTGTTCCCCTCAAATACTTTCACATCTGTTTCTCCATTTATCTTAGGACAGAAAGCAGATATCCTTACCCCCATGTTTCAGATTAAAAAAAAAAAATGAGGCCTTGGTGACTAAGCGCCTTGCCTGATGTCGTAGAACTGAGCAATTAGTACAGAGCGATGACTGCCTGGCTTCCAGCCCAGCTTGTGTTATTCTCAAAAGATTTATGTGCTATAATTATTTTAAGAGGCCAGCAGATAAATATATACTTCAGCCTCTGAAGCAGAGTTTCTCAAAGCTAGACCACCTGCATGAGAATCATTGGAGTGTTTGATTAAAACATAGACTCTTGGGTCTTCTTCAGGACCCCCCTGCATCAGAACTCTACAGAGGTGGGGCCCAGGAATCTTACCAGCTCTCTGGTACCAGCTTTCTGCTGGTACCAGCTCTCTGCTGATGCCGATGTGCACCATTGTCTGAGAGCAGATGTGCCTGGGTTTGTCTGCTCTGGCTGTATTGTGTTCACAGTGTGGCTTATGAGGAAATCAGGAGGGCTGGAGTTGGAGAACATTGGAAAGGTCAAGTGAGGAAGCACGGAATGTGCAATTTCCACTCCTGTGGAAGAGATCGTGGGAGATTTATTCTCGTGATTTTCTATGGATCCTTGGGTAAAGCAACTAAGGCCTCTTTGCCTCAGATTTTTAGAAAGCATCCCTGACTGTGTGTGACAAAACTGAGGGAAAGAATTCCTAAGATAAGCGTTGTCCAATATGGTAGTCACTAGCTACATGTAGCTATTGAAATTTAAATGAATTAAAATTAAATGAAATTAAAATTTCAGGCCATGAGTTGTACTAGACACATTGAAGGGCTCAATAGCAATGGACCGACATTTAAATTTCATTTAATTTTAGTTAATTTAAATTCCAAAAGCCACATGTGGCTGGTGGTGACTCTGCTGGACAGTACAGATGACAAAAGTGATCTGATATGATGGGCGTGATATTAAGCCCATCATTGGTCTCTGGAAGTCTCTGGAAGTCCTCACATAAGCCCTGATTTTTTGGATTCTCAATTGATGATTTAGGAGTACTGGTTCTGGAGTCACATTCCCGGGGTTCAGATCCAGCCTTCATCATTTAGGAGTTATATGGCCTTGAACAAGTCACTTAAACTCTGTGAGACGCACTTTCCTCATCTGTGGAATTTGGTGAATAATAGTACAGAACTTCCTTTGTATAGTTTTTGTGAGGATTAAATGGACAAATGCATTTAAACTCATTAATATACTCTTTGACACATATGACCTTCTATTAATATAATGGTTATCTGATACTTTTTATTATTATTAATTCTTTCTCCTCCTAAACATGCTGGTCTGTAGTTTTGGCGTCTGAACGTGTTTGGGCTACTAACTTCCAGAATCCACCAGCTGTGCAGGTTTGCATTTTAGGTTTGAAAATGCACCTGTGGACTCCTCCTTTTCCTAACTAGCATGATAAGAGAATGAGAAACAGGGAATGAAAGAAATTCATTCTGTGCCCTGGTGTTTCTATGGACCTGTCAGACATGGTGTGGAAGAAAGATTATGGCTAATATTCTAAGCACAGCTTGGTTGTTTCTCACTGGAGCAGACCCTAAATAGCCTTTCACGTCCTACGCCGCACACACATACACCAAGGACTAGACTTGGCAGGTCGTATTTTTGCTGCTGTCCCTCACTGTTGCATTTGAATTTTGCTAGAAAATTCAGTAGTCTTTCTGAACCGTCTGCGTGTAGCAGTAGCATTCTGAACTGTCTGCATATCTTTAAATCCCGGAGTCACAGTGTGAATACCAGGTGCATCCCACAGAAGTCTTAGTGAAAACACCTTGATCCTTCAGCTAAAGCTAGATTTCAAGATAATGGATTTTTTTTTCTTCCATGGTCAGTAACTTTTGTTATTGAGTAAGTCTGTAGTGTTTAATCTGGCGCAAAGCATGATCTTTTTGTGAGCAGCATTTTTCCTCAGAACAGATCTGAAAAAAAACAGATAGCTTCAGTGGCTTGCCAGCCTCAGATCTGGGCTTTGGCACCTCCCAATTTGTTTAGAACTGGGAGTGTACAGTCCCTTCTCCTCGGAAAACACAATCCATCCCTTATGTTCACACAGAGTGAGTCAGGCAGGCACAGTCACCATTTACACCACCACAGTGTGGGAGCCTTGCGGAAACTCTTTAACCCTGCCCTTCCCTACACTTGCCTCTAAAGAAGCTTGCAGCCTGGGTGATCATAGTATTAGAAACAGGGATAATAAAACATCAAGAACCACTAACATTATTGAGTGTTAAGCATGTAATAGATACTGTTCTAAGCACTTTACATGAACTAACTCAATTAATCCTCACAACAACCCTATAAGGTAGATACAGTTGTTGTTCCCATTTTACAGATGATATAAGTGAGGCCCCAGGAGGCTGAGTAGCCCAAGGCCATATAGCTTGGAAGTAGAGGAGCAGGATTTTAACTTGGGCATTCTAGCCCAGAGCATGTGCCCTCAACCACTGTACTATGGCTGATGCAAGTGATGATTGTAAAGTTTCTGCAGCGGCTAATAATGGTGATCATAACTGGTAATCATCACAGGAGACCACTGACTATGACCTGGCCTGCTCATGACTTCATGTACAACATCTCTGTAAACCCTCACAACAGCCCTCTGAGAAAAGTCTGGTTATTATACCCATTTTACAGATGAGTACACTGAGGTTCATAGAAGTTGTGATCCCCCTATGGTTGCCACAAATGGCCAGGACATGAACCCAGGTGTGACAGACTGCAAAGCCATGCTCTTAACCGCTCTGATAGACACCCTCACAAGAAGGCTCCTGATCACAATCAGGAGATTTGCACAATGACTCTATCTGAAGAAACAAGAATTTCCTTTCCTGTTGCAGCTGGCTCGTTGATGTGTCTCTTTGACTCTGGCAGTGCTGAGAGCACAAGTGTGAAATGACAGCTGAACGACAGAGGACAAAGGTGGCGGTCTGAGGTGATGCGCCAAGGTCAGGGGAAGACAAGGTAGATGAGCACAGATGGTCCGGGGGCTGGTGCCTGTGCAAGAGGCACCCAGGGGAGAGGAGACCAAGGTTACAGCTGTAAGTCAGGGGGCAGGGCTGGACCCAGGTGTGTAGTAGAGTTGGAAATGGGACTGGCTGCCTCAGTCAGAGGCCACACCACAGGACAACTGGAAAGCGTGAGCTGGTCCCAGTGAAGGACCCTGGTGCAGAATGATGAGGCTGGGAATATGACCATTCCTTGAGAAACAGTCAGGTTCAGTAAGGGACGGTTGGATCAGAGAGAGTTGGGACCTCTAGGAAGGGAGTCCAGATGTGGATGCGAGTGAAAGAAAGAGAAAGATAATTTCTGTTCATTTATTCATTCATTCATTCATTCATTCGTTCATTCAGCAAATATGACTTGAGTGCCTACCCTGGGAGTTACGGCAGAGTGTATGAGAGCGTGGGCTGTAGACTGGGCTGCCAGAGTTGGAAATTGGACTTTGTGGTTTAATGGCTATGTGACCTTGGGTGACTAACTTACCGATTTTGTGCCTCAGTGTGCTCATCTCTGACATGGAATGACAACAGTGCTCTACCTTGCAGGGTGTAGTGAGAATTAAATGAGTTCATTCATATAAAGAATTTAGAACAATGCCCAACAATGAGCCTCTCTGTGCTCATTGAGTATTAGCTGCTATTGGTATTAGTAGGTGCCACGGCCTATGCAAGGTGCTGGGGTGGCAGTGCCGAGCCAAACTGCACGTGGGCCTTGCCCTCCTGGACCTCGTGGTCTAGTGGAGTTGATAGACAGTAACCATCCAATTGTACAATAGTAAATGTTACCTGTGTTAAGTGTGAAGCTAGGAGGGCATACAAAGAGGTGTGTGGCTGACTCAGGGAGGTCAGAGAGGGCATCTTGAAAACGTGACGCTTAAGGGGTAAGGGAAGGGGCATTCCAGGCAGCAAGAGCAGCATGTGCAAAGGCCCTGTGATGGGACTTTATGGCAAATATGAAGAACTGAAAGAAGGCCCGTGGCTAGGTAAAGCAGAGAGAGTAATAAGACTAGGATGGAAGGTAAGGGCCAGATAGTGCAGAGTGATTTAGGTCTCTTTTAAAGGTTTAAGCCTTTCTACTACAGTTAATGGAAAGCCCTTAAAATATCAGGCCAAGCAGGGAGGGAGGTGACATGATCCAGTTTGCATTTTGAAAAGATGGCTTCAGCTGCTGCATGGAGAATTGATTGGAAAAGAGCAAGTGGTGATGCAGGGAGACCCGTCAGGAGGCACTTTGGGACTGTGCAGCCCAGGGTAGAGGTGAAGGTTAACAGCACCCAAGGTGTAAACAGGGCAAAGTCTATACTAAGGGGATCAATATGACAGTGACTTAGGAAAGGAGATTGGCAGAGGTGTACAGTGTCCCAGGAGAAAGGATCCTGGGAGACAGAGGATGATACATTTGAAAAACACTAGAAATGGATAAAGGTTTGCCTACTCTGATTTTTGACTCAGGCCAGCATCAGCTAAAAGTGCCTGTGTCATTGGCCTGGATAGTGGAGACACAGTAGAAGTCTAAAAGAGCTCTCTGCCTTCTTTGATCAGTGTTGCATTGTTGTGGCAAGTCCTACGCGGTTTGGCAGGAGAAACGGTTG
Source organism: Daubentonia madagascariensis (assembly GCA_023783475.1). Lineage (NCBI taxonomy): Eukaryota > Metazoa > Chordata > Mammalia > Primates > Daubentoniidae > Daubentonia > Daubentonia madagascariensis. The sequence goes on along the minus strand of JAKFHU010001953.1, from coordinate 38,354,843 downwards.
TGCAACACCCAACCAATGCACTGATTGCTAGGAGGTAACGAGGTAATTTTTTAGCATTGCTGGCAAATCAGAAAAGAACCAGAAAACAACAGTGTGAGGATCTGAAGCAACAACTGGAACAACTCAAGAATGTCTGAAATGTTTTTTAATCCTTGTAATGCAAAACATTTCTATATTTAATTTGGGAAAGGACATTTCTCCTGTTCTTCTGCATAACTTGGATAGCCATCCTGTAACCCAAATTTTATTTAAACAGTTGGGTAAAGGCTCCTGGCCAGCTGGTGCCAGTTACTTGAGTGGCCACACCTCAGATGTGCTCATGAATTGTACGGCCCGGACCTCTTCATTCATCCCTTCGCTCGGGAAGATGAGGGGCCCAGTCTGGAATTACAGACTTAAAAACCTAGAACTCAACTCAAGTCCTACCCATTGGCCCCAAGGCCAGCCTGGGATATACTTGGGAAACGCATAGGCATTGCCTTTGTTTGTTGGATTACAGAACTCTTTTGTTTGGAAATGTCAGAATCTCAACTGCAACGGGTATAAACAAACAACAGGTTTTTTTTGGTGTTTTTTTTTTTTTTGATCAAGTAACAGCGAACTTCACAGATTTTCAGTTCCAGGGGCCCAAAAGATGTCATCAGGACTCTGTTTCCTTCCGTCTCTCAGTTCTCATTTCCTCTGCACTGGTCTCGTTCTCAGGCAGGCCCTTCCTAGGGACAGCAAAGACGGCCATCAGCTGCTCCAGGCCAACATCCGTTAGCATCCAGTGAAAAGGAGAAAGAATTGCTTATTCCTAATAGTGTCACCAAAAGTCACAGAACTGAGTCTCATTTGCCTGGCTTGGGTCCCCTAACAATTCTTAAACTAACCTCCATGGCTGGAGGAATGACTGCTCTGGTAGGTCAGGCCTGAGCCCTGTGCCCATTCCAGGAACTAGGCAGTGAAGTTGAGCTCATTGAAACCGCAGGGCTGAGAATGGACAGGGAGGGAAATCAAGGTTTCCAAAGGAAGAGGGGTTGTGCTGCAAGGAGGGAGAACCACAAGCGTCTGCTGCTGCACCCGAGGTATCCCACCCATCGGGGCTGACCTCCTGATCTGGGCCCTTCCTCCAGAAGCCCCGCCATATTTGAATTTGACATCAAATGTCCCTTATGTAATTTAGCTATGGTTTTCTGTGGACAAAGCTCTGATCTTTGGGGTATGGCCCTGTGGTGATTTTCATGTAGGGGTTTCAGGCCAATGAGGAGATATTGTGGCAGGGGAGATTGGATGGAGCCCAACCCTCTCGCTCAGTGGTTAGGATGTCCTGAGGAACACCTTCCCACTGGTCCCGTGGGGTGACATGTCTGTAATCCTCAAGGAAGCTATGCCCTCTTGTTGGCATTTCATGGCTGTGCATGTCACCCCTGGCTCACAGACCACAGGCCAGATGAAAACCAACACAGTGAAAGTCATGAGAGAATCTGGCCCTTGTTTGTTTTCCTGGTTGGGCTTTCTAGCACGTGGGGAAGCAGAGGACATTCTCAGAGCAAGGTGGGATAGGAAGGGAACAGGGCCCAGCCCAGAGCGGCTGATACACCCCCTGCTACATGTCATGGTCTTGCTGACATTTTCTGGGTCCGGAGAAATTTTTCCAGTGTCCTGGTTTTTGATAACTGTTCAGGAGGCTTATTTATAACCTCCCTGGGCGTGGGCAGTCATCTGTGCCCAGAGTCAGTAACCATGGCTGCTGAAAGGGAGAAAAGATTGCTGATTTTATTCATTTTATTACCGAAAAGTCAACACTGGAAAAATGGGCCCGGGAAGAGGCAGGCAGTGGTGGGGTGCGGTGTGATGATGGGCACTTCAGACTGGTGCAAGATTTTACAGGGTGAATCTTTCAAGAATATGTGCACATTTCTTTTGGAACGTTTGAATGTGGGAATCTCACAAAGGGGAATAAGATAGCTCTTATCTACTTGTAAATGGCTTTAAAACTCAGGTTTTCATGATTTTTTTTTTTTTTTTAATAAGGACAGGAAGGAAAACAGAGGAGAAGAATTCAGGAAAAAGATAGAAACAGGGTAAAAATACCCCAAATCTCGCCATTTGACTAGTGTTGATATTTTAGCGAATTTTAAAGTTTTTCCCCTACATATTAGTGCATTATTTTTTCCTAACTTGGTTGTAAACATACTTAATAGGTTGTGTCCTGAATTTCTTCATTTGCATTCTATCTTTAGCTTATTTTCATGGCTTTTGTAACCATCACTTTTAATGACTACATTAATATTCATATTCACCTGAATGGGGGTTACCACATGTCCAGAATTGGACATTTAGGCAGTTTTCAAAATTATTTGTATTTAAATCTTGATGTCCTTTGACTTCCATCAACAAAATGTACTTTTTTGACCCTCCCTTTTCTTATAAACAAACCTTGTACATATCTTGTCTCAAGGCTAGCCAGATCCATGACTTTCCAACTTGGCCACTTGGAAAAGACTCTAGTGTCTCCACCAGAGTGTTCTGGTGGTAGTGTGAGGCCTATTAGTGATTCTGCACTGACCGTCACCTGCCTTAACCTCCCCTCCTCTGCCCATACATGAAGTGCCTGCCTGAGCAGTGGAGAACTAACATCATTAAAACCCCACTTCCTAGTACAAGCAACCTAGAGCCAGCTTTTGGGAGTGTTTTTCTCTATGTAAACAGTCAGCCATCCACTCCTTCAATTCAAGTACTCCAGGGATCACCCACATTATGTTCATCTGGGATGCTTGTTGATTATGCAAATTATTGGGCTCCATCCCAGACCCACAAACAGAATCTCTCAGGTGTCAGACTCAGGAATCAGCATTTTTAAGACATGCCCCGAGAGAACTCATAGGCCCACTAAGTTTGAGGACCACTGAGCCAAAGAAACCCAGACTCCCCATTTTATATCTGGGTGATAGACCGACCATAATTACCAGCTCATCTATGGTGAGAACTTGCTTCTCTCCTACAAAGCCCCTTTGCCTCTTCTCTTAGCTCTGAGTCCAGCCTTCTGCTGAGACAAAAAACAAAATTAGATTATACTTGTTCTCAAAAGTTCTGAGGATGTCCCTGACATCAAATAGCTCTTGGTATAGTAAATAGCATCTCAGCGAGTTAAGAGCACATTATCTGAAGTATACGGATGGTATATTTCTTAAATACATAGCATGGATTAAATATGAAAGAGGGTAATACTTGCCAAGAGTATTTAGTGGTTTTGGTATCATCACTGAATACACCAGAAAAAGTAGACAACAAAACAATCTAATCTTCATATAGGACCTGTTTCAGCTCTAGAATCAATGTGAAAACCAAAAGGTCATGAGACCAAAGTTTTGTTAAGACTTTAAGGTTGATTGGTTTGTTGTTTGATAGTTTAACCTAGAATAATTTTCACCAGCCCTCTACAATTTTCTACCAGCATCACCTTGAACACCCAGGTAGTTCTGTGTGTGTGTGTGTGTGTGTGTGTGTGTGTGTGTGTGTGTCCAGCCCTGTTCTGCCAGGCATCTCCTCCAACCTGCCCACCCCAAACCAAAACCAGACTATGACACATTTCTGGGAGGCAGCAGTCACAAATCAGGCTGAGCAAATAGGAGGGCCACCATTTAGAAGACAAAGTCTATGTCTTCTACCACAAAATCAGTAGTGTTTTCTTTGGTACAAAAACTCTTAACAGCTTAAAAATGTCATGCTGAATTCCTCATCCACTTAGCTAAAGCAGGCATATTTCTCCCATTCTTTTTCTCTGTTCCATAAAATAGCCTTTCTCAACTCTTGGCTACCCAAGGATTTGGTGTTCTAGTTTGCAGATGACCCAGACCCTGTCTCCTATTTTATCTCTTATTTTTCCCACATACAAGGAATGAAGGCAAAAACTTGTTCATTTTGCTAGTTGCCCAATGCAGTAGAGACCATACTTTTGTGTATTTCTGTTCTCTGGGGCCTTTCCTTGAAACGAGTGCTTGACTCTCAGCTGTGCTAAAGGATTCTTGCTTTCTGGAGTCATTTGTCCAGCCTGGTCAAATCTGCCTCCCTGAAGGTGTTATCAGTCCAAGGACACCCATGGGGTCTTGCTTCTGATTCTGAAATTGTGCTTTTGGTGAGAGCATCCCTGGCAATGACTCTATACTGCCCAGCAGTAAGCAGTCCATACCTTAACAGGGTTCCTCTTCCTGGCAGGCGCAGACTTCCCAATGGCTGCCTTTGAAATCAGAGATGCCAATTTTGAAAGGCAGGAAAGTCCAGTTCAGACTTTGTGTCTTTTCCTTGGGAGCACATTGAGCTCATAGCTGGAAGAGAAGAGAGGAGACTGGAATAACTCACCCTTTTAATTTCTTTCTTTATATTTGAAAACTGGGTCCCAGGTAAAAAGATCAGGCAGGAAATTCCCTTTACCTGAGATACACACTCATACACAAACACTGCTCCAGTGGGAGCAGAGGGGTCTAGATCAGTGGTTCTCAGTGGAGGTGGGTGGGGGTAGCTAGGGTTAGTGATTTTCCCACCCAGGGAACATTTGGTAAGTTTGGAGACATTTTTAGTTGTCACAACTGGGAGGATGCTATGGGCTTCTAGTATGTAGAGGTCAGGGGTGCTGCTGAACATCCTATAATGCATAGAACAGCATGCTGCTCACCCCCAACCAACAAAGAATAGCCCAGCACCGTAAGCCAGTAGTGCCAAGACTCTAAGAAAACCTGGCTAGACACAGGGAATTTCACTGGAAACCATCAGTCCCCATCTAAGTCATTCTGAACCAAATCTGAGGAGGGCATGATGTTGCGTGAAGGGGCCCCCCAGTAGCTCCCTCTGCAGCTGAAAGAGCCCTTTTCACTTCTTGGTCTGACCCCAGCTTCAGCACACATTTGGGTTTAGTGTTTAAGGGGCAAACCGACCTGGTTAAAATCCCACCACCTCTCCAGCTGTGTGACCTCAGGCAGATGGTTTAAATCTCTCAATCTCTCAGCTTCCTAAGTGAATGTAATGGCTGCCGGGTGGGGCTGCTGGGAGGCATGAGGTGGTGAGTTGGTATGCACGGGGCTCTTCATCACCTGCCTGGCACATGGCAAACTCAGTACTCTGCAGTTATTATTACTCTTATCATTAGGCACCCAGAGTGCCAACCTCCCCACCACCTTCCTCTTAACTCTGTCTGGGCCCATGGCTCACTTAACAGGGACAAGGAAGATTGAATGGAACTCAGGAATCATTCTAACAGAAAGGGATAGACGGCAAGGGCGGGAATCAGTGGATGAGCAAGAGCTTTGGCCATTCTGCAGACGTCGATGATCGGGCCCGTGCTAATCACCACAGCCGGGGGACGCTGTTGGTTGGATTTCCAGGAAACACTTGCAGCCAGAAAGAGGAGCCCCTTCTCCCTGAATCTGATTTCCAACCTTGTCTGAGCTGAAAGAGGCTACCAGAATCTGTGGCCTAATTACGCCCGTGCAACACCTATTAACGCTAATGGAGCCCAGCCTCAGAGCTCAGCCTTCCTGTGCCGGCTCCCCTCCGTCTGCCCCACTATCAATTAACTTCCTGGAGAATTCCCATTTGCCACAGCTTAGAGGAGTTAATTTGTTCTTTGAGTCTGTGGATGAAAAACAGGCCCTGCTTCCCTGAGTGAGGAAGACAGTGAGGGAGAGAACACAGTGGAAGTTTTCTATTGAGATCACTATCGGCTCCATCAAACAAGCCCAGCCAGGCCCTTGGCTGCGGATCTGTTTCAAGCTCTGGTCCTTCTGCAGGGAGAAAAATTCCAGCCGGGTCTGAGCTCCTTATCAAGCTCCCCCTGATGAAACCCAAATCTCACCATCCCCGAGGGAACCACGCGCTGTAGAAGGCGGGCTCTGTTCTCCTGGGCATCGCTCCCTGTGGCGCTCTTTTGAGTTAGGACTACCCAAAAAGCAGATGGCTTCCTCCGTCTCTTTCTGCCTCTGAAGCTGTTTATTGTAGGCGCATTTTGGAGTAGGAGCATCTGGGTGACGCCCTTTTATCTAGCAATATTAGATGGAGCACATCAGATCAGAGGACATATTTTATTCCAGCTTTTCTCTGCGCCCGAGCACTGCTGCAAAAGGAGAATTCTGAACCCTCTTCCTGGGTTCATAGAGCGCCATCCCCACCCTGTTTCCACCCCCATTGTCTCCAGAGCTGAACTCAAAGCCCCCCTGGGAGGATGGGGTTGTAAATATCATTGACTCTCAACCCAGCCCCTAAGTTATGTATGTCAGTTGCAGAAACTGCATAAGATGCCACATCCTCCCACAGCTTCCCCCCAAAATATGTCTGTAATGTGCTGGATTTTCAGAGGTGTCGTCTAAGAGGGGGCTATGCTGGTAGGCTGCCCCACCCACCCTCAATCCCAGCCACCCTGTTTCATCTGTTTTCTATACCAGAGTTGATGCAAGATCTTTTTGGAAACAGAAAGAATGGGGAAGAAAAAGATATTTTAAAAATCTTCTGAGTTGTTTGATATTCATTTTCAACAAATATTTATTTAACGTCTACCACATGCCAGGTACTCTGCTACTTGCCAAGTATGTACTGGTGTAGAAGTCAGCCCCAGTCCCAGTGTGGGTCAGAGCCCCAGCAGGAAACAGATGGCACACTCAAGGGGTAATTAAAGCCTAATGAAGGAGAGCCACTGCATAAGCACTGAGCCCTTAGGTAGAGAGCTGCAGCCAGCTATCACCTGTCAGGAGGGGGCCAGGGCAATAAATACTTTGACCTCTCTCACCTTCTGCCCTCTGATCTTTTCCCATTGGTCAAACCTAACTAGCAGCCAGAGGGTAAGGAAGCCACTGATGCAGCTTTCTGGGCAGAGCAGGGGAAAGAATGGCTTAAAATCTAGCAGGGGACATACAAACACACAGAGAAGGACAGATTGTGACAAGTGCAAAGAAATAAATGAGCAGGGAAAAGAATAGAGAATATTGAGGGTTAACTACCTAAAAAGAATGGTCAGGGAAGCTCACAGAAGTGATGTGTGAACTAAGACTTGGGTAAGGACTTGACCTTGCAAAAGAAGGGGGGGAGGGGAAGAAGGTTATCTGCCTCACATGCAAAGGCCCTGAGGCAAGAGAGAACTTGTCCAGTCCCAGGAGCTTAAAGGAGGCCAGTGTGATGAAAGTACCGTTGTCCAGAGGAGAGAGCTATATTTGGAGTTCTGAAGCACTCACATTTTATTGTTGGCTCAAATTCAGCCTCCTGGTATCCCTCTGAGAACACTGCCCTGGTGCCCCTTTTTAGTGGAGTATCTTAAAGTAGAAAAAGTCAGATGATGTACAGAGGGGGTTGAGGAAGCAAATGCAAGACTACAAAGAAGCAGTAGGTCAGAGATATCATGCATATGGAGAAGTAGAGGGTGGAGAACTTGCCCTTTAAAACGTGAAGAAGAAAAAAAAAATCTGTGAAGTCTCTCTGTTGCTCTTTCTATTCTTCCTTTAGGGGCTGATTTCTCCCTGAATTTCTTTCTTGGATTTCATATACGCAGTACATTTGAATATTACCCCAGGTATCCTGGCTTAGCCAAGCAACTAATACATAAATCTGATTAAAGCAAAAGCCTTTCCTTAAGTAAACAGTAAGCCTTGAAGACATATGGCTAAACAGAAGTATAATTCACAAATCCCCCTTATTTTTCTTCTTTTCTTGCACAAATTAGCCGGTATTGGCCATGGCAGACTCCAGGGCTGTTTGGGCATGTCCATTGGTCCTTAAGAAGAAAGACTGGGCAGTTGTCATTTTCCCTGGGTAGTTGTTGTTGCCATAGTTACAGAAGGCTTTCCCCTCTCTCTCAAAGATGTGTATCCTTCTGCCTTTCGTCCAAATCCCTTTCTAAGGCTGAGGTCCAGGAGTTCAACAGGAACATTTTACATTATTAGGTGAAAATCATCATGAGACGTTGTCATCCTACAATCTCATCATTTGTGATGAAACAGGAGATGAGACCAAGTGAGCTCACAATTTAGGACAAATTCAGTGGCTGGTGACCAAGGCTCAGCCTTAGAATTCTCCAGAGCCATCACATGTCTGAGGCCCTTGGGAGCCAATATCTCATGGGAATTCCTACCTCAACCTCAAAAGATTTAGAGTGAATACTTAACACTTACTCTAAAGAGTCAACAGGTCTTCTCTCTTGTGAGAGTTTAGTTGGGCACCCTCTGGAAAGACGTAAGGTAGATGCTAAAATACTTAGGCACTGGTTCTCAACCTTGGCCACGCACGGAATCATCTGGGGAGTTTAAAAAAATACCAATGCCTAGATCCCCACCCCCAAGACTCCCAATTTAATTGGTCTGGTGTTTGGCCTGGATGAGGAACTGTTTTAAAACTCTCTAATAATTCTACCAGGCAGACAAGATTGAGAACCACTGTATTAAGGCAAATCCAAATTCTTCATCAGGTGCCTTTGTTTCTAGCTTCTGGGATAATTTGTGATTATTTCTGTTTCTAGTGCCCTAGTTTGGTGCTCTCTCTCTCTCTCTCTCTTAATTAGCACACATCCTAAGAGAAAGAGAGCTCATTTATGAGCATACAGAATGCTCTCTTGTAACACCTTTGCTCTGCCAAATCCTACCCCAAGCACCAGGAAATTGCAGAGGGTGCAGCATCACGTTGCCATTAAGGTGAAGGTCTTGACAGTTAGATAGACCCCTGTGAACTCTTGCTCTGTCCATTACCAGCTCTGTGACCTTGGGCAAGTTTTCTAAATTCTTTGAGCCTGAATTTCCTCACCTATCAAAACTCTGTCATAGGTTTAAATGAGAAAGCAATACCTAGATCACAGTAAACACCTAAAAACATTTGTTGTTTTTTATCATCAACAGAGACAGGGAATACTCTCAGGACATCCAGATGTTGATATTGTTTTAGCAAAGGGCTGAAGGGGAAAGGCCAAGGGAACTACAATAAACACCAACCACAACGATCGTGATTATCCCCATCTTGGAGGTGAGGGAAGGAAGGATCAGAGTCTAAAGTCACACAGCTAGTGAATGGATGTGGGGGATGAGAGCAGTTTTGCCAGTCCACACTTTGAACCACCACTCCGTATTTCTCTCCGTAAAATAAAAGCTCTTAAGAAGGAGGGGGCTTTTGGTGACATCAGCCCTTAACCTTAAAAGAGGCTTGACATACAGCTCAAGTCTTTCTGATGGGAAGGGTTCTCCAGAGAGATCTCAGCAGCCAGGCCATGAGCCCTGAACTAATACATAAATCTGGTTATGTATTAGAGCCCGGGCTCAGCCCAAACAACCTCAGCCGCTGCCAGTGCAAGATTAGACTCCCCAGCTGGGTGGGTCTCCCCCTGCTTGCTCCTTCTCATCGCCTTCTGTCGCTCTAGCAGGAGCAAGATCTCTGCAACTCTCCTTTCAGCAGCAGTGGTTCAGACCAGTGTTTCTCAAGTCTTTCTTTAATAAGACATTCTGTCTTTTTAGCAAACTAAAGACAAGACTCTCACCCCCCACCCCTCCCGAGTTCCTGATTCTTTGCTTCCCACTCTCTTGTCCAGAGACTATCCTCTGTCCATCCCCAAGGGGACAAAGATCTACTGTCATAAATAGAGCTTACAGCTGTGAAGCCTTTTAAGTGGGATACTGTGTTGACTACCAATGTACAGTTATCTTGGTTAATCTTTATAATCCGTGGAGTTTATGTATGATACCATCTCCATTTTACAGATAAGGGAACCAAGACTTGGAGATGGTAACATGTTCAGGATCACAAACTAGCAGGGGGATCAAACCAGACATCTCAACACTTGAGTCCTGTATTTTTGATCATAACCACTAGCTTCTCAACCTGGGTGATTTTGCCCCCAAAGGGGACATTTGACAATGCCTGGAAACATTGGTTGTCACAAGAGAGGGTAGGATGCTGCCAGCATCTAGTGGGTGGAGGCCACAGATGCTGCTAAACATCCTACAATGCACAGGACAGCCCCACAGCAAAAAATCATCCAGGCCTAAATGTCAACAGTGCTGAGGTTGAAAAACCCTGCCATAGTCCTCAACTACTAAGCTACCTTTTTTGGGAGGTTGTGTATTGTGAAAATAATGGTTATTTTATCTTTTAAAATATACTATGGTGTTCTAATATTGAATATGCATTTTAAAGTGCCCACGGCCCTCCCCTTGCCCTGCAGTTCTCCCATAGTCAGGGAAGCGTAGCTGTTCCTCTCCCCACTTTGAGAATCCCTGGTTTTGTCTTTGACAAAATCACTGCATCCACTACATTGTGTTAGCCTTGCTGCACAGGCTGAATCTTTTTTCAGACTTTTTTTTTTCCTTGCCTGTGGAGAAGCCCAGTTGCTATGCTGTACCAGCTGCAGGAATCCAGTTGCTCTTGGTGTGGAAAAAGCAGATAGGCACTTGTCACCCTCTGAATCTTCTGCGGGCATTCTCAGACCAGCCCTTCCTGCCTCCACTGTGGTCATTCTCCTCTTCCTGCTCCCCCTTGGCCACCCCCGACACCCCCTCTTCTCCATAAGGCTGGGAGCTCTTTCCACGGGAGCAGCCCCAACTGCCATGAAGGGGGATGAACAGAAATGGAACTTTTTAAAGCATATATAATAAAACATAAAGAAATCTCTGGTTGCTTGACCTCTGCTGTTTGGTTAATTTACCCTCTCAACCTCCTCTGCCTGGTGAGGGTTCCAGTTTAATCAGCGCTTGCTGCCCTCTCCTGTAGGGGAACTCATTTAAGACAGGCAGCTGAGTCTGTTTGATGGGGAGACACGAAACCACAAATCGGAATCAAGAGAGAGAAAACAGGTGATGCTTCTAGGTCTGCCTTTCCAGGTTGTCTTGAGCATGGTGGCCTAGCGTAGCTCACCAAGCAGGAGGTGGCACCAGAGGGCACTGTAGGCTGACAGGTCCTTAGCAAGGGCAGAAGCTGCTCTGAGCTGGACACCTGGTACAATCCTGTTTTCGGGCCTGGGAGGCAGAAGAGCCCCACTGCTAAGAGCTTAAGCCTTAGGCTAACCAGGGTTTGAATGTTCTCTGTGTGATCTGGGCAACCTCAACCCCTTTGAACCTCATTTCCTCTTTTGAAAAATGAGAGTAACAATACCCACTCTTAGGGGGGTTCTTGAGAATCAAATGAGGTTGGATATGTAAAATTGCTCGGCACCATTGCTTGCCCATGGAAAATATTCACAAGGGTGCCTCTTGTTAAATACCAACAGAGAAAAACTTACAGAGGACCAGCCTTGGCTGCGGGGAGGGAGGAGGAGGCGGCGCACAGTGGTGATGGTGATAGTTATAGTGGTATTACTATGGCATGGGGGCTCTCCCAAGAGCATTCTCTCATTGTGAAAGGGTGGGTTCTCATGCCCGGAGTGTAGTCCACTGCAAACCACTCCGCTTACATCTTCCCTGCCTTATTTTCTCTATAACACTTCCCTATTTGGCATAGTATATATTTTACTTATTTATTTTGCTGGTAGCCTGTTTCCTCTGTTGGAATACAAGCTCCTTCAGGACACAGACTTTCATCTGGTTTTGTTTTGCTGCCTTGGCCCCAGCAGCTGGAGCACTGTCTGACACATAGTAGGCATTTGATAAACCTGACACATCATGGGCATTCATGAACGACTTGTTGAATGAATGAGCCTCCATTTTACAGAGGAGAAAACAGAGGCTTAGAGAAGTTTAGAAATCTGCACAGAGTCATGTGGTTAATGAGAGGCAGCCCAACTCCGGGGCCTTTAACCACTAGAGTAAACTGCATCATGCAGTGTTGTTGGGCCAATTTCGATGACCACAGGTAAATGCCGCAGCTCAAATCGTCTATAGAGGCAGTGGGCCTTTTCTTTGGGTTCAGAGCCTTGAGGTAGACGGGTGGAATGGGGATGATTTGAGATGCCTGCAGGATCTGAAACCACCTGCCCTGGTTTCTCATACTTCCCCAGGACCTCCAGATTTCCAGTAGTGAAACAGCTCTGAATAACTTAGCACAAGATTTGGGGAGGAATTTTTCTTTGCCATACCTCACAGAGTCCCAGAAATGATAGACTTTGGGGCTAAACATCCTTGTCCCAGACTCTGTTTCATCCCTGGAGAAAGATTCCAGTTCTCCTGGGAAATGGCCAAGGTGAAACTTGGAAAACAAAAACAGCTTTAAAAAAAATTTTAAGACTACAGAAATATATAATGTATAAATTCAAATTGTCCCATAATTTCCCTCCCCTGACTGACTATTCCTTTGCTATTTGTCTCTGGGTACATGCTGACAGTTGTATAATTTTTTAAAAAAATCATCATAATGTTTTACAATTTGTTTTTTCACTTAACAGTATATAGGTTGGATATCCCTTATCTGAAATGTTTGGGACCAGAAGTGTTTCAGATTTCAGATTTTTTTTGGATTTTGGAATGTATGCATGCTTCAGAGATATTGCAGGTCTGTTTCCAGGCCACCACAATAGAACAGATATCACAATAAAATGAGTCACACAAATTTTTTGATCTCCCAGTGCATATAAAAGTTGTGTTTACACTATGCTGTGGTCTATTAAGTGTACAATGGCATTATGTCTAGAAAAATCCCAGTATACATACCTTAATTTAAAAATACTGGCCAGGCGTCGTGGTTCACACCTGTAATCCTAACACTCTGGGAGGGCGAGGTGGGAGGATCTCTCAAGATCGGGAGTTTGAGGCCAGCCTGAGCAAGAGAAAGACCCCGTCTCTACTAAAGACAGAAAAAATTAGCCAGGTGTGGTGGTGCCTGCCTGTAGTCCCAGCTACTCAGGAGGCTGAGGCAGGAGGATCACTTGAGCCCAGGAGTTTGAGGTTGCTGTGAGCTAGGCTGACGCCATGGCACTCTAGCCTGGGTGACAGAGCGAGACTCTCTCAAAAATAAATAAATAAATAAATAAATAAATTCTAAAAAAATAAAAATACTTTATTGCTAAAAAAGGCTAACTATCATCTGAGCCTTTAGGGAGCTATAATCTTTTTGCTGGTGGAGTGTCTTGCCTCAATGTTGATGGCTGCTGACTGATTAGTGTGGTGGTTGCTGAAGGTTGGGGTGGCTGTGGCAATTTCTTAAAATAAGAAAACAATGAAGGTTGCCACATTGATTGACTCTTCCTTTCATGAAAGATTTCTCTGTAGCACAAGATGCTATTTGATAGCATTTTAGCCACAGTAGAACAGCTTTTAAAATTGAAGTCAATTCTTTCCAATCCTGCCACTGCTTTATCAACTAAGTGTATGGAATATTCTAAATCCCTTGCTGTTATTTCAACAGTGTTTACGGCATCTTCTCCAGAAGTAAATTCCATCTCAAGAAATCACTTTCTTTGCTCATCCATAAGAGCAACTCCTCATCCATTCAGGTTTGATCATGAGATTGCATCAATTCAGTCACATCTTCAGGCTCCACTTCTAATTCTAGTTTTCTTGCTGTTTCTACCACATCTGCAGTTACTTCCTCCACTGAAGTTTTGAACCTGTCATATCATCCGTGAGGGTTGGAATCAACTTCTTCCAAACTCTTGTTAATATGGACACTTTGACCTCCTCCCATGAATCACGAATGTTCTTAATGGCATTTACCATGGTGAATCCTTTCCAGAAGGTTTTCAATTTACTTTGCCAAGATCCGTGAGAGGAATCACTATCTACGGCAGCTGTAGCCTTATGAGATGTATTTCGTAAATAATAGGACTTGAAAGTCGAAATTACTCCTTGATCTATACAGAATGAATGTTGTGTTAGCAGGCATGAAAACAACGTGAAACTCCTTATACATCTCTGTCAGAGTTCTTGGGTAACCAGGTACATTATCAATGAGCGGTAGTATTTTGAAAGGAATCTTTTTTTCTGAGCAGTAGGTCTCAACAGTGGGCTTAAAATATTCAGTAAACCATGCTATAAACAGATGTCCTGTCATCCAGGCTTTGTAGTTTCATTTATAGAGCATGGGCAGAGTAGATTTAGCAAAATTCTTAAAAGCTTTAAGGTTTTTGGAATGATCAGTAAATATTGGCATCAACTTAAAGTCACCAGTTGCATAAGCCCCTAACAGAAGAGTCAGCCTGTCCTTTGAAGCTTTGAAGCCAGGCATTGACTTCTCCTCCCTAGCTGTGAAAGTCCTAGGTGGCATCTTCTTTCTATATAAAGCCTTTTCATCTACATTGAAAATCTTTTGTTTAGTGTAGCCAGTTTTATCAATGATCTTAGCTAGATCTTCTGGATAACTTGCTGTAGCTTCTCCATCAGCACTTGCTGCTTCTTGTACTTTTATGTTCTAGAGATGGCCTCTTTCCTTAACTTCATGAACCAACCTCTACTAGCTTCAAACTTTTCTTCTGCAGCTTCCTCACCTTTCTCAACCTTCACAGAATTGAAGAAAGTTAGGGTGTCTCTCTGGATTAAGCTTTGGCTTAAGGGGATATTGTGACTGGTTTGATCTTCTATCCAGACCACTCAAATTTTTTCCATCTCAGCAATGAGGCTGTTTCCCTTTGTTATGATTAGTGTGTTCACTGGAGTAGCCCTTTAAATTCCTTTAAGAACTTTTTCTTTGCATTTGAGACTTAGCTAACTGACACAAGAGGCCTAGCTTTTGGCCTACCTCAACTTTCATAGTGTCTTCTTCATTAAGCTTAATCATCTCTAGCTTTTGATTTAAAGTGAGAGACATGTGACTCTTCCTTTCACTTGAATGCTTAGAGACAATTATAGAGTCATTAGTCGGCCTAATTTCAATACTGTTTTGTGTCAGGAAATAGGGATGCCTGAGGAGAAGGAGGAAGATGGGAGAACAGCAGGCCAATGGAGCAGTCAGAACACACACAACGTTATTGATTGAGTTTGCTGTCTTATGTGGGCACAGTTCCTGGCACCCCAAAACAATTACAATAATAACATCAAAGATCACTGATCACAGATCACCATCATAGATATAATAATAATGAAAAAGTTTGAAATATTATGAGGATTACCAAAATGTAACACAAAGACACAAAGTGAGCACATGCTGTTGGAAAAATAGCACCAATAGACTTGCTCAGTGCAAGGCTGCCACAAACCTTCAATTTCTTAAAAAAAGCCCCACAATATCTATGAAGTGCAGTAAAGCAAAAGCACAACAAAACGAGGTGTGCATGTGTTTCCATTATATTATCAGGTGAGCATCAATAATCCCAAAATCCAAAATGCCCCAATGAGCATTTTCTTAAGTGTCATGTTGGCACTCAAAAATTTTCATTTTTGGAGCATTTAGAGATACTCAACTTGTACCTTGTTCGTCTTTCTCTGTTGATGAATGTAGCTTTAAGTCATCTGAAGTTATGCAGTATTCCATTGTACCCTAATTCTTTTAACCCATCCCCTACTACTAGACATTTGGTTTTTTTCCAGTTTCTCACTGCCACAATTTGCATTGTGGTAAACAATTTTTTACTTGTATGTGTGTGCTTGTTGAAATTTGTCCATAGTATAAATTCCTAGAAATAAGATTGTTGGATCAAGGGGTGTGTACATTAAATTTCTGTAGATAATACCGAATTGTCCTCCTAAAGGTTAAATCAATTGGATTGCACTTCCATCAAAAGAGGAGGAGCTCTGAGTTGGGCATTTGACAGGACCAAATCCTGCTGAGATTGGGGGCCACATAGCATGCCCAGAGTGGTCACCCACCTGCTCTGACATTTTGGGGTTTTAAGTGCTCGCAGAGCAGAGAACAGCTCTGATGGCCAAGAGTTGAAGGCAGACCAAGCCAAGTCCCTCCCTCTCTACCAGGTCTCTAACATCCTGTTGGGTTTCTCAGGTGCCAGCCATCTGAACAAATTCCAGGGGAACTGGGTTGCCGTCCACCCTGGTTGGGTTGGCACAGGGACCACACTTAGTGACAGGAGCCGGGGAATTAAGTCATCAGTCTTCACCAGCCGAGATCTGGCAGGAGGGGTAACACAAATTGTCCTGGAAAGCCTGCATCTGATGGGGCTTGGCAGGTTACAGAATCCTCGCACATTGCTTGGCACTGGCGTGACAGAGTTATGTAACAGGCAGTTTTTCAGACTCTGAATTCCAAGGTCACCTACAAGTAAGAGAAGCTGGTGCTGGGGACCTGATCATTTATTCACACCCACATGACTTCAAAGCAGTGGTTTTGGATCTTTAAAGGCATCAAAGTCAACTGAAGAACTTGTTGAAAATGCAGATTCTTGGGCCCTGCTCCCAGAAGTTCTGGTTCACTAGATCTGGGACAGGGCCCAGGAACCTGCATTTGAACAAGCACCCCAGGTGATTCTGACATAGCAATGGTGCCCAGCCTACTTCCTGAAGTAAGCCTTGGCCATTGGGTTATGAATTTCTGGGGGCAAAATACAGCCTAGCAGGTATACCCACTTGAGACCTGGCAGTAGGTTTGTACTAATGGACAATGATGAAGTAGACAAATCTTGGGTTTAGGTGTCTCTTTTTCTTTTTCTTTTCTTTCTGTCAATAAACCATGCTCCAAAAGGTTTCGTGCCTGTCTAGGAACCTCATGTTTTCAATTCTGACCTCTTTGGCAGCATCCCATAACTGTCCTATCTCTCCCTTTTAACCCATCTATCAAAACTTACTCTGCCAGGGACCATTCCCTCAGGGCCATGCTCTGCAAAGACACCTCTGCCATAATCCTTACTGATCTTATAACAGTGGTATCTGGCTTAGACAGTGGAGTCAAAATCGCAGACTCTCAGTGAGGTGAAGTTTGGGCTTCTCTGGTAGAGGTTCAGAAGAGAAAGCCAAGGCTCAGAGGGGAGAAGTGGTTTATTCAGGATCTCACTGGTATTTTACACCAGAGTGCCCTGCTTTCCAAACTGGTCACTTTTTCCACTACCCTAGTAAGCACAGTTCATAGTAAATATACAACACATGGAATTTCACGAATGAAAATCAAAGATTTGATTAAGGTGGAAGGGAAGTGGCCTGTCTGGCCAGCCCAGGACCAAGGGGAGGCAAGTGAGACACCCTCCATGGCTACATAATTTAAAGGAGTGCCAAAAAGCTCAGTAATCAAGATACGGAATATTTTAGTGCAATATTTTAAGAATCAAAATTCATGCAAAAACATCCATGATTAACAAAATGCACAATTTGTAAATAAAAACAGGATCCACTTTACTGGTTTTTCCTTTTGCCTTAGGCTCCAGTTTGGCTGTGCACAGCCAAGTTACAGTAACTGAGACAGAAATTGTAGGTAGGTATGTTTGGATTTTAATAGGAATCAATATTGGTAAGCCAGCATTTCCCAAAACATGTCCTTTAAGTTAGGGTGGGGCTGAGTGGGGAAGGGGTTCTATTTTCAAAATCTGGAAAACAATGCATTTTCTGTCATCTTTCTGAAAATTATACTGCACTTAAGCCAGTTTTTGAGAAGTGCTGTCAAAATTTCCAAACTTCATTGCCCACACAATCCTGTTTTGCATAATCCAGAAAGGGCACTTTATAAAGACTTTCTTAACTCACAAACTGGATCCGTGTGGAGGTTTGCAAGGTGGAAGGAGAGAGATTTAAGGGCCCTGGAGGACTCTCCAGGTACTCAGCTCCTACCAGGTAAGCAGCTGCTTATTCCATCTGTGCAGAGGCTGAGCCCAGCCAAGCCCATGTTGCCTTAGGAAGCCAGACGAAGGGCACAGGCTGGCTGACACAGAAATTGGACATCAAGAGCAGGAAAGGAAGTTTCTGTTGCCCAGTTCAAGATCTTTATGCTCTCCAAGAACCCAGGCCTCTGGCTTTGTTGTTTGTTGACAGATGCAGGATAATGGGTTGGTGGCAGCTTCACTTTTAGTGATGCTAGGAGAAGGAAGACACAAGATAGAGTGAGGCCATGCTTTCTCTCCTTATCTCTGCAGTTCTCTGGCTCCCCAGTCAGAAGCCTGGGAGCATGACATGCTCAGATACAGCCCCCTGGTTGGTCTCTGTGATACACACCTTCCTGGATGTGTTATGAGAAACAAGGGGAACCAGGCTTTCTTTCCAAATTCATGATAAAAAGGAAAGCAATCCAGACCCTTGCTGTTCCAGATGTGGTCTGTGGACTAACAATATCAGCATCTTCTGGCAGCTTGTTAGAAATTCAGAATCTCGGGCCCACCCCCAGATTTAGTGGATCCAAATCTTCATTTAAAGAAGATCCCAGAGTGATTTGCATGCCTGCTGCAGTTTGAGAAGAGGCTGCCTCAGAAAGTCTGGAGACCTGGTTCAATCCCTGCCTCCATCGCTGACTCCCATCCTCACCCATGACCTTGGACATGGTGCTCATTTTTTGTTTTTTCTATTTTGAGTTCCTCATCTGCCAAGTGAGGGTATCCCTGCTGTCCTCTCCAGATTTCTGGAGGCAGCAATGTATTTTATGCTCTTGAAAAGTATGAAGAGTTCTGTAAGTGCAAATTAATAGTAGAAGCAGTAACAGTTACCTGAAAACTTAATTTTTAGCTGAGAAGTTTATTCCATAGCTTGTATTTTGTCAGAGGTTGACTTTTTTAAGAACCCCAAACCATGCCTCTCCTTCCGTACATGCATCACTGTAGTATCCATGTATTGATTAATTCATCCCTCCTTTCATTTATTCATCCCTTCCCTTTCAGCTGTCCTTTGTACCATCCACCCATCCATTTAAATAGCACTCTGTCTACCTGTCCATTGTGTCCATTCATCCATCAGTCAGTCCAGTGACTGGCTCTATCGTACACGAGGTCATGAACTGTTATGCCACGGATGGCACCTTGTCAACCCTCAGCTATAGAGAAGTGAGATCTTGAGAAGCAAGGATCCCAAGCTTAGAGAGTCCATTGTGTGCTGCCTCGTAAATCCATAAAGCACTTGCATCCAAACTTCTAACCTCTCTTATTAAGCTGGCTAACACTGGTGAGAAATGCGTATGTCTAAGGGGAAGATGGGGTGTGGACAGGCAGGTATGATAAATGTGCAGATTTGGCTGGAGGTAAGACCGTAGGTGGTGCAGGTCCTTGTGCCTCTCAATTTAAAAAGGAAAAGGCAAGAAGGGAATTTAACCCCTGAGACCAAACAAAGCCTAGTGTGTTGACCACCAGTTAGAGCTGTGTATACTAGCCATACAAGTCTAGTTTGCTAGGCATGCTGTTGAAGAAGAGTGTGTGTGTGTGTGTGTGTGTGTGTGTGTGTATGTGTGTTGGGGGGGGTAGTGAGTTCTGCATATTGACCTTTTAAATTGTCGTGAATACATTCTTGCCCCTCTTGATGGTAATTTCCAATAAACATTTTATAGATATACAGAAACATGCATAAATCATAAGTTGCAGCTCAGTGAATTATTACACTCATGATACCATGTCCCAAGTCAAGCAATAGAAAAATACCAGCACCCCAGAAGCTGCCCCATGTCCCCTATCCTCCCTTCCTCTCCAAAGGAAGCACTTTTCTGACATCTAACAGCATAGATTGGTTTGAGCTGGCTTTCAACCTTATATAAATGGAATCATACTGTACATGTTCTCTTATGTTTGGCATCTTTCCCTTTATATTGTGAAATTCATCCATGCTGTTGTGTGTAGCATTTATTTGTATTTATACAATAGAAAACTATACATTAATAAAATGGGCTTTTTTAATTGCTGCTGATGATAAGAAACTAGGGTATCAGTGGATCTGTCCTTTTCTTTCTGCCTCCTGCCCCTCAAATCCCTGACTGCCAGCACTCTGGCCACCTGCTTTTTACTCTTTCTACTCACAATAAGAAAAGGCAGGAGGTAGAAGAACAGTTCTCAAGTAGCTGCTATGTGACCTTGGGCAAATTATTCCAACTTTCTATTACCCACTTGAAAAAAAATTGCATAAAAATGCCTGCCTAGCAATTTCATATGTGACAACATGTGTAAAAATGCTTTTAAAGTGACAAATGTGGGGTGAAGGACAATAAGAAGATTGAACATTTCATCTGGTACCACTGCACCAGCACTATTCTAAGTACTCTGGGTATTAACCCACTTAATCCCTTCTCCCTTAGATTGTATGATTATTTCCATTTCACAGATGAGGGAACTGAGGCACACAGTAGTCCAGGCTTGACTGAGGAGGCACAGCTATAAGGGACATGCTGGAAATTGAACTCCACGGCCAACGCTTTCACTGCTTCCCTCTGCTGCCTCTCAGATGCTTTTATTGATTTTATCCACAGCACATGAAAGACACTCTTAAAACCCAAAGCGCCCAAGGAAGAACCTCCTTCTGGCTCCTGTTCCCCTCCCGAGCCTTATCGCTGCTCTCCTGCTTGCTCACAGCGCTCCAGTAACACTGCCCTTCTGCCGTGTCTTAGAGCATGTGGAATCTTCTCCGGTACAAAAATGTTCTCGCTGCCTCTGCCTAGAACACTTTTCCCTGCCCTTGGCTGGGCTGACTCCTTCTCATCCTTTAGGTGTCTCCCTGATTGTCACCAACACAGCATTCTTTGCCAACACTCTAAGTAGGTCCTGTCTTATTCTCTATGATGGCATTTCCTTTATTCCCTTCTTAGTGATTATTACCTGTGATGGTTGTATTGCTATGCTGATTTAGTCATCTGTTTTTCCCCTGTACAATGTAATATCCTTGTGAGGTGTTCCCTTAAAGGGCCTTGTTCGCGGCTGTGCTCACAGTGCCTGGGAGTGGCAGGGCTTCATCAGAAGTCTTTGAAGAAACTAAATGCGTCTCTAGGCCCTTGGCTGCTTGCTCTCTACCACTGGGGAGCCATTTAGCTTTTGTCCCCTGTAGTCAAGTGTTTCCTGAGCAAATACAGCGTGGTCTGCTTGTTGACTCAGACTAATGGGTTCTAGAAAGCAGCATGGGGTCGGTGTAAGCCCAGAGCAGACTCTGGCAAACAATCTTCAACTGGTTTGAATTTTTTGTGCATCCTTTCTATTAGCACTATGCTTTGTGGAAAGACAACCAGAACGCCCCATGGAGCTGAGGAGTAGTATTTAAAATTGACTCCACATGTTTCTGGAAGATGTATCTTCCTGGTTGCACCCTGCACTTTTATAGCTCCATCTGTACTGGGGTAACTGGTTTATCAGGAAGTTAATAGGATGATAAGAAAGGTGACAGAAGGTAAGAAACCTCCTTCCAGGCTTGCCTTTGTAACTGTGCTGGGTCTGTAAGAGGAGTGATTTTATTCCTATTGTAACACTTACCACTTCCCAACCACTGGTTTAAAGGCAAGTCTCTAGAATGAATGCTGCTAAAACACAAAGCCTCTATTGTTGGGAAAACTAAAATCAGCCATGACCCTCCTTGGAACCAGCTGGTTGGAAAGAGGCTGTTTTTTTAGTTTGGGCCTAAGCAGCCCTTCCCTGAGCGGGAAAGGCAAGCCAGCCCTGGGGGGCAGAGGGTGCAGTAAGAAGTACACACACTCCCCCTGGCTCCACGGATTAGCCACCCCTCACCCTTCCCAGACGCAGCTGACAGAGGAAATCGGTGCACGGTCTGCCAGCACTTTCCCTGGTAGCACAGGAGCAGATGGCAGACGCGTGACTGCAAGCCGACTTATGACCTGCTGGTCACTTGGGACCCACTAGACAGGCCAGTGACCAGAGTAAGGAAGTAAAAAAGGTGCATCCAGAACTCAGAATTTCAAAAGCTTCAAATTAGCCAGGAAAATAAGATAGCAAAGGCCTTATTAACTCCAGAAAATTCTTAAAACCCACTGAGGGAAAGACAGGTAAGTTTGTGGAAAAGGAGTTGTGGAAAGGAGTTTAGAGAGAAAACAGCTTTGCAGTTCCCCCATTTTGGAGACATACCATGCCCAACCTAGCAGAGCACTATTAATCCTTCTCTAGAAAGAAGGAGCATCAACTCATACAGTGATTATGTTCATGTTTGCAGTGTGCAGTGGAGTAGGTTTAACCCACTGCTGCTCTCGAGTGGACAGGGACAGAGTTCTCTGGCCTGTGCTCAAGCAGCCGCACCAGGACTGGATCTGTCAGAGCAGTGGCTCTCAACTGGGGGCAATTTTGCCCCCCAGGGACATTTGAAAATGTCTGGACACATTTTAGGTTGTCACAACCAGAGAGGTGTGCTACTGACATTAGAGGGTAGATACCAGGGATGCTGCTAAACATCCTAAAGTGCACAGGACAGCCCACGTGACAAAGGATTTTCTGACCCAAGATGTCAATAGTGCTGGTTTCCTGGAAGCCATCTTTAGTTGCAAAGAAAATTGTCCTGGAAACTCCCTTCATCTTGAGTAGTGTTCCTCTAACTCTCATGGGCAGGGGAATTGCCAGGGGATCTTGTTCAAATGCAGGTTTGGATTCTGCAAGTCTGGTTAGGGCCTGAGAGTCTGCAGTTTCATCCAGCTCCCAGGGGATGCCAGTATGGCTGGTCCACAGATCACGCTTTGAGCAGTAGGGCATTATGATTGTGTTCATAGTCTCCCACTCTCCTTCTCTTTCTGTCCCCACCCCTCCAGCCTTCTTTGTCATACTCCGTGTGAACCATTCCATGCCCTGTCACCAAGAAACGTGCAGAGGTGGTTAAACTCCACTGACCAGATGACAGTTTCTCTCTAGCTGCTGTCAATTTGAAGTTCAGCATATTGATGAAATCAGTTGACTTAGTTGGAAAAAGGATCCCAAGGGGCTCAATCAAGCTACACACACACACACACACGCTTCCAACAGACAGACAAATTTGTACCTCAAGACATTATTTGCATGGTCTGAGACACTTAGACTGTGTAGAGCCCATGACTTCGGTGATACACAGGCTTGCTACAGCATGCTAAACCAGAGATTGACAATCTATTTCTAAATAGGGCCAGAAAGTAAATACAGTAGGCTTGGCAGGTCATACAGTCTCTTGATAGAGCTACTCAACTCTGTAAAGCAACCATAAGCAATATGCAAATGAATAGATGTGGTCGTGTTCCAATAAAACTTTATTTACAAAAACAGGCAGTGAGCTGGATTCGGCCCACTGGCCACCATAGTTTGCAAACCCCTATTCTAAACAATTTCAATTTCTTCATGTCTCTGCCTCAGGAAAAAAAAAATTCATATAGGGAAAACCCTACTGAAAGGGAGCTGAATCATTCATATGAGTTGTAAATGTCTGGAGGGCAAGGATGAGTAGATACTATTTCTTTTACTGCACAAAAATGTGAAATGTGAATGCATCTTTAAAGTTAACAGAAAGATAGTTCTCTGTCTTCCTGCACTCATTTTTTTTTTTTTTTGAGGAGTGAAACGAGACTGGACAATAAATAAGGAACAGAAAGATGTGTCAAAGGTCTGGTGTCCAATTCAAGTTCGCATTTTCCTCTTTATGGACTTGAGTGCACACCTTCTGCCCTTAGAATACATGGGGGAGGGGAACAGAGCAAAGATTGCCTTTCTCTTCCATCAGACTCGGAGCATTCTTTAAAGGGCATTGATTTTTTTTGCAGCAGTTTCTATGAGACCTCCTGTCTGTAGTGAGGGAAATACTGCCCAGAGCGCTCCAGCTGCACCTTCATGTCGGCAGTCTAACCACAGAGAACGGCAGGCTGAATTCCATACTGACCTCTCCTTGTAGGAGCAAGGCCCAAGGGTCCTGAGGGAAACCCTTGTCCCTGCAGTGCATGGGCATTTGTGTAGCTCCCAGCCACATTGATTCCTGCAGTAAGGATCAATCAAGGCCTTTAACTCTGTAGTCACCATCTAAGCTCCTCTCACAGAACCTGCATTATTTGAAGAGGAAAAAGAACTGTGTGTTTATTAATAAAACAGAGTTCCACTTGAGAGGAATACAACCTGGCATCTGTGTCTCCTTGCCATCATGTGGGATTCTTCTGCCAGGTGCTCCAGAATGTGTGAGGGCACTAACAATACCTTAGACTATGTGCTGCAGCCAGAGCTTCTGGAAAATTTAGTTTGCAGTCCCCACCTCCCCTGTCAGACGTGTGCTTGAGCACATGTGTGCACACAGACACCATGGCTTGAGCAGCAAGAAAAGTGTATTTATTACAGGGGGGTGGAGGGGCATTTTGGAGACTCATTTGGTTGGACTATCTTGATTTGCAATATTTTGACACTGAGTCTGGTTCTACACAGACAAATAGAATAAAGAATTGAACTTCATCTTTGTAGGGAAGAAATCTCCAGCCGCAGTTTGGAGGCACAAAGGATTTATAACAGTGGCTTGTGTCAAGTGAACATCACTATGTCAGGCCCTGTGTGGGTCATGTTTCTTGGATTCATTCCTGCATATAATCATGCATTCAACAAGTATCTGTTTGCCTTTAAGGTTGGCTGGGTGTAAAATTCTTGGGGCATGCTTTGTTTCATTGGGGACTTTTAGTCCTTACTCACCTTCTTCCTGCATATTGAATACCAGGTACCGAGTGGGGGGCTAGCAAACAGGAGCGCAGTTCCTGCCCTTGTAGAGCTTTTAGTCTATCAAGACAGAGATGAAACAAAAACTACACAAATCCGTTACAGTTGTGATGAATCTTAAAGAGGAAAAGTACCTTTTCCCTCCTGTAATCATCACTACCACTTTAATACTCAAATGCTATTGTTATGCCCATTTTACTGAAGCAGCTCAAGAGGTTTAAGAATTGCCCCAAGACACTTAGCCAGGAGGTGGGCCTCTAGTTCTGTCCACAGTGAGAGAGGGAGGGAGCTTCTCAAGTTGGAATGTGAGGGTAGTACAGTTCCATCTTGCGGACATGGGAGCTGCTAATTTAAACAGATCTCCAGAGCTGTGATTAATAAGGTAACAACATTTTTGCAGTACAGAGAGCTAATTATAAACCACATGTACTTCAACTTTAAAATTGGAGAAGCCCCAGATGGTGGGCTATATAATGAAACACCAGAGACAAAGAGATTGACAGGTGTGATCGTGGTATTTTGTTCCTGATGTTTGAAATCCCACCCATTTGAATTACAGCACTGGCCCACTCCAGGTCAGAGGGTGGTTGCTTTTTTCCAAGTTGCAGGCAGCATGAGAATTCATTTAACTTTATTCATAAATATTTATTGAGCATCAACAGTGTACTGAGCACTGCTAGCTCTGAATGGGCACAGTCAACAGGGGGACAAGATCCCTGCTCCCACGGGATCCATTCAGCTACAGACTTACACGCCAACTTAAGAAAATAGGTCAGGGTGAGTAGTTTAAAAAAGGCTGGAGTGCAAGAGTGACTGGTTGGCTGGGGGACAACTAACTTTGCTACTTTAGAAGGAGTGGTCAGGGTATGCACCACCGAGGAGGTGACATCTATGGGAGGACTGTCATGACAGAAGAAAACAGCCATGCAAGGGGGAGAGTTTTCCGGAGGGGCTGGAATGAGCTCGTTGGTGTTGGAGGAGGCAGAGGAGGAGGAGGGGAACGCAAGTGGAAGCTGGAGCAGAGTAAGCGAGTGGGAGAGCGTTCCGTGGACGATCTCGGAGAGAGAAGGGAGCCAAGTCACGCAGGGCCTTGAGGTCTGCGGAAGGACTCTAGATTTTGCCAATAATGAAATTAACCCCAGAACCACCCTTTTTAGAGTCAAGTATACAATTAGTGCTCACCATTGGGCAACACTGCCCTTTCTGTTCATGTCCTGTGTGCAAGAAGACCCTAGAGGAAAATCTGAGTTAATGAATCAGGAGAGAGGCATTTCTCTTCTCTGGAGTCAGCACGTAGCGTTTCCAGGCCCACCCACACATCCCGCAAGGCATGAATAGCTTATGTTTAGGTAAAACTCACAGCAGACACTGGGCTTGAGCAACAGAGCCCTACTGCTCTTGCCAAAGCACTTTTCCTTTTCTTGGGGTAGTTCCTAGGATGCAGAAGCGAGAGGGAGCATCACCTCGCAGCGGAATGGAAGCCACTCTTCTTCACGTTCACCTCCTCGTGGAAATATGAATCTGTTCACACGCAGGATGTTCTTGGAAATATCTCACTTCCGGGCTCGTAAAAGATTCAGGAAAGCGGCATGTTTTGGAGTTTACAGTATTTGCTAGGTTATTTGTGCTAACCCTAATTCTACTCAAGAGCTCAGGTAGAAAGCCCTATAAAGGTCATTGCACCCACCTATGTAGTTTTTGTTTCTAGACGTGATTTTGAAGATGTTTTCTTTCTTTCCTTCCTTGCTAGAGGTCATCGGCTCAGACTACCCATTCATCATCTTAGCTTGTTATGAGCCTCTCCTCTCCGCCTCGAGATTGGGGAGGCTCTGGAAGTGATTAGGCTGTTGTAAATCAGCTTTTATGATTTGTATGTCAGAGATAAGCAGCAGAGAAAGCAGCAGTTGGAGGAACCAGCTCCTCCTGCCCTGACAATTATCCCAGTAATGAAATTAAAAGAAAAAATTACTGGAGAATATGATATTTGGCAGAATAGTTTCTCCATAGTCATATCCAGTGTTAAAATTGGGCTCTTTAACATACATTGCTTCATTTTTACACGCTTGGTTTTTTTTGAAGTATAAGTAAAGCATAAAGTAAAGCAAACAAATATTAAAACTACACTTCAGTGAGTTTTTACACATATATCCTTTTATAACCACCATCCAGATCTAGCTATAGAACAATTCCAGTGCCCTAGAAACTTCCCTCATGCCCCCTCCCATTGACCTGAGCGCTGTCACCATAGATAGCCTTAGCCTGTTCTTGAACTTCATGTAAGTGGAATCATACAGCATGTACTCTTTTTATGTCTTCAAGCATTTTCTACAAGATACATCCATGTCATTGCGTGTAGTTATTCATTCTCATTATTGTGTAGTATTCCATTATACCAGGATTTCTCAACTGTGGCACTGTTGACATTTTAGGCTGGATAATTCTTTGGGGGGTGGGGAAGCTGTCCTGTTCATTGTAGGATGTTTAGCATTATCTTTGGCCTCTACCTACTAGATGCCAGTTATACTGCTTACCAATCATGACAACCAAAAATGTCTCCAGATATTTCCACATTTCCTCCAGAATTGAAAACCATTGCATCCTATAAATATGCTACAATTTTAAAGAAACTTTTTATTTGGAAATCATTTCAAACTTATTGAAAAGCTGCAAAAATAGAACAAACAATGCCTATAATATACTCTTCATCCATATTTACCTATTGTGAACATTTTGCCCCATTTGTTCTCACGTGTTCACACACAAACATGCACACAAGCACAATTTATTTCTGAACCATTTGAGGACAAGTTGCCTCCATCCGGGCCATTTACCACTGTATCCTTCTGTGTATATTTCCGAGGAATGAGCATTTTATCCCATGTTATCACAATTACCAATTAACCACAGTAGATTTAGCATAATACTTTTATCTATTGCCCATGTTCCAATTTTTTCAGTTGACCAAAAATTATCCCTTATAGCATTGATTTTCCCTACAAAGCAGTTTCTAGTCCAGGATCAGGTATTATATGTAGTTGCCATGTTTCCTTAGTACCCTTAAATCTAGAACATTCCCTCAGCCTTTTTTTTCCTTTTGTCTTAAGACTACAGTCCCTTTTTTTCTTAATAGAATATTTCCCCCCATGGGATGTGTCTAATGTTTCCTCCTGCATACATTCAGGACATGCATTCTTGGCTGGAATACCACAGAAGGGACAGTGTTGTCCTTCTTAGGACATCCAATCTAAAGGTGTACTATGTCCAGATGCACCTCGTCGGTGACATTAAGTTTGAATTCCAGGTCAAGGTGTTGTCTGATTTTGCTATTGTTTAATTACTAATGTTTCCCTTACAACTAATAAGCAATATGTAGGGAAACACTTTAAAACCGTGCTCTCCTTTCAATTTTTATCCCCTAAATTTAGCATACTTTTTGATTATTGCATGAAGCACTCTTTAACTCCAATGGTTACAAAATGACTTTCCAGATCTGGCCCTCCCTCCCTCCGCAGGCACTCACTCCGTATACAGGAGCCCTCTCTTCTCTCCCATTTATTTGCTTATTTATGTTTTTATCTGTTATCAGGATGGACTTGTGAATTCCTATTTGTTTCAATGGAACTGCCCTTAGATATTTTAATGTTCAAATTGTTCAGATTTGGCCAGTCGGAGCCCCTTCAAGTTGGGCTCTGTGTTCTGACAAATCTTCATCATACTTTATTTTTAATACTTCCATTCTTTCTGGCATAATAAGATGTTCCGGGTTGGTCTTTTACATTCCTTTTCTTTGTCCTGGAATTGGCCATTTTTCCAAAAAGCCTTGGTTCCTTTTACTGGGGAATGGTAGTAAGTACCACAATTTATCCATTTTTCTGCTAATTGACATTTGAATTGTTTCCAGTTCTGGGATATAATGAGAGAAGAAGCCTTCTCTGAATACTCTTGTACATTTTTTTAGACCTTTGTACTAACGTCTGTTGGGTATATAACCAAGAGTGGCTATGTAAAGTCATGGAGTCTCCACTCTTGGTTATATACCCAACATCAATGAGTGTATAAGTCCACAAAAAATGGACAAGGATATTCAAAGTGGCTTTATTCATAATTCATATATGTCTATGTATGCATATTTAGCTTCAGCAGATATTGCCAAATCATTTTCTGAAGTGCTTGTAACATTGCTTTGGTTTTGTCAGGGAAGAGGAAGTCATAGGGCCCAGTAGGAGGCAAGAATAATCAGCAACAGGGGTGATAATGATCCATCGTAATCCAAAGGTGTGTTGTCTGTGACCAGAAATGGCCAAAGTGCTGATCCTTTTCCATGTATAATGAGTGGAAAATGCTGATGCTTCACCACCTGGCCCATTCTTGAGTATTTCCTTAGAGAGTGCTGCTTTAAGATGAGCAGAATGGAAGTTACTGAAGTCACTATGTCCCACTACCTTCAAAATAGTTTTCGTATCAGGGATGCCAGGAGCTCATTTGACAGCACTTAGGAAATAGAGGTCTATTGCTTAGGAGCATCTGCTGTTAGAGAGCATTAAAGCCACTGCTTTATTTTTAGAAGTGCCTCCCTAGAGGACTGAGGGGTGTCCCAGGGTTTTACTCACTTCTTCCGGCTGCTAGAGACCTATTTACAACCCTGGAGAATTCACTAAACAGGCTGACAGAGTAAATATTCCTCTAGCTACACCTAGGGAGTCACTTAGTGCCTAATCCAAGACATTTGAGATAGAGGGCTCCTTGCCACTTAGGGACAGCAGGCAGAGCAGGAAACTGCCACAGGCTAAGAGAGAATTAAGCTGGAACTAGTGTGCAGTGTTGCCAAGAATGGCATGGACATGGCCCAACCTCTATAGCTTAAAAGTTTCCTCATCCAAAATATCTGTCCTACAGAGCTTATAGCATCATTAGAATCAGAGAAGTAATTAAAGTACTTTGTAAAATGAAACTCTAAACAGGGGAAACATCATGCATGAGATACACAGTGGTCTCTTTGTAACTTTGCTGAGCCTTTGGAGGAATTAGTAACTAGTAAAATGCATCTCTGTGGATGCGTTTTAAGCCAGTGCCTCCTCTAAGTGGACACTGCCCTACTGTGGAGTGGGAAGAGCCCCCCTCACATACACATGTGCCCTCTGAGAGAGCCCTTGTGCGGTGCACAACTGCACAACTGTATGTAACGACTCTAGACAGATGACCAGCAGTGATAGTGACCCCCATTGGTGCACATTTGTATTAACCTCTGTGGTCCTCTACTTTCTCCCCCCAGGCCTCTCCGCTGATGGTGGTGCCAAGCGCCAGGAGCACCTGTCCCGATTTTCCATGCCTGACCTCAGCAAAGACTCTGGAATGAATGTCTCCGAGAAGCTGAGCAACATGGGCACTCTTAACTCGTCCATGCAGTTCCGGAGCGCAGAGTCCGTTCGCAGCCTGCTCTCTGCCCAGCAGTACCAGGAGATGGAGGGAAACCTCCACCAGCTGGGCAACCCCATTGGCTACAGAGACCTGCAGTCCCACGGCAGGATGCATCAGAGCTTTGATTTTGACGGGGGCATGGCGGGCAGCAAACTGCCGGGGCAGGAGGGCGTGAGGATCCAGCCGATGAGCGAACGCACCCGGAGAAGAACTACTTCGCGCGACGACAACCGCCGCTTCCGACCTCACCGGTCCAGGCGCTCTCGACGCTCTCGCTCGGACAATGCCCTCCACCTGGCCAGCGAACGCGAGGCCATCTCTCGGTTAAAAGAAAGGCCCCCCCTGCGAGCCAGGGAGGACTATGACCAGTTCATGCGCCAGCGGAGCTTCCAGGAGAGCCTGGGGCACGGGTCCCGGAGGGACCTGTACGGCCAGTGCCCGAGGACTGTGTCGGACCTGGCCTTGCAGAATGCCTTCGGGGATCGATGGGGACCCTACTTCACCGAGTATGATTGGTGTTCCACCTGCTCCTCCTCTTCGGAGTCTGACAATGAGGGCTATTTCCTGGGAGAACCAATCCCCCAGCCGGCCCGCCTGCGATATGTCACAAGCGATGAGCTGCTGCACAAATACAGCTCTTACGGCCTCCCCAAATCTTCCACGTTAGGTGGCAGGGGACAGTTGCACAGCAGGAAAAGACAAAAGAGCAAAAACTGTATCATTTCTTAATATGATTGGGATCAGGGAATGGGGGAAGATGGGAGCTAAGAATGTAAATTCAGGAACTTGCACTGTTTTAAATTTTAAAGCGCTTTTGGGGGTGGTTCATGCGGGAGAAAAGGGAAAATGCTCTCAGTTGATGGAGGCAAAGTTACAGATGGAGGTAGTCACAGTTCTTGGCATGTTGAATATTATTTGCACATTTCACTTTGGAAACACAATTGACTCTGTGGGGGCCAGGGTTGGTCACCTCCTTCCCATTGGTTCTATGTTGAGTTGCCGCTCACTAGATGGCCAATTGTTTCCTGCTCGCTTATAGCCTCTCTGGTTCTCTTACTTTTAGGACCCTTTTGTCCATTAAGTAATTTGTTTATTAGCCAGGACCCAAGACTAAGTTATTTACATGTCCATTGTAAATGCAATGTAAATGAGAATTCTGATAAAATATTTTTGTATTTTGTAATATCAAAGGAATTTCTATATCGTAGGACTCAGTGGGGACTTGCATGCACAACCACCATTGTCTTTGAGTAGTATTAAAAGGTGGCCCAGGACCACCTTTTTTTTTTTCTATACAAATTTGTTACATGTCAGTGAGACCTTTTTCAAAGGAATATATTCAATTTGGCTTTTTGTGGCTGAAAAAATAAATAACTATTATACCCAAAGCATTTTATGCTCCATTCCATCTTAAGGAGACATCCTTAAGTCTGCTCCCAGCCTCAGTAGAATTTATTCTCTACAAAGTGGTAGTATTTTTTTTTTAAATTGCAAATGTAACTTTCGCCAATTAGAGAAACCAATCAGTGTCAGTAAAGTTCCATGAGAAATGTCATCCTTGCTGGGAATGTTGAAGTTGCTTAATGTTGATCTATCCCTTGGGGAAAGTAAAAGTGACTATGAGTGGTGTTGTTGTGTGATGTCAGCATGACGTTGTTTTGAATGTGGCATTATGTTCTGGTGCTCATGTTTCCTGGATCGTGTTATCTGCTTTCCTTTACCAAGGCAGACAGAACTGCTGCCTTAGCCTGACAACCGATTGTCCTCAAAGCAAATGAACTTAATAAGCATTTGGGATTGACGGACAGAGAGGTTCTGAGGGGGTCTGGGAAGGACGGTGTGTTGCGTGTTGTGCGTGGAGACGGAACAAGGCAATTTGCAAACAGAAAGCAGAACAAGGGTAGACGTTGAAGGGGAATCTGAAGGAAGGTCAGGGACAACAAGAACTTCTGGAAATGAAATAGAGGAAAGGTGACAACCACCTTGAACAGCCCCCAGTGCTTATGGAAAGAATCCAGTTTAACAGGCTCAGTAACTGGAGGATCTGGGTTACCTAGGAAGGATGAGCTGCTGAGCAGATTCCAGTGTCATGACTTTGAAAAAAACAGACTTTGTTGAAAGGGGGATGTCCATTTTGAACTTTGAGGACTGTTGGTCAGACAGTAAATGGGCTCAAAAGTGAGTTTGCTTAACGAAGACATTTAACGGTTGTGCTGTTTATAGTAAAATAGAACTTCCTTCCTTGCTTCAGTTAAAAAGGAAGCGCTTGCTTTTTCTTCCATCCTCCTCCTCCCCTTAATGGACTGTGGCAGTCGAAATAATCCATCGGAGGACCCACCTTTAGTGAGATGTACTGTCTGTGTAGTACACGGTGTGTCTCAGTGGTCGTCTGCCATGGTGAGGTGAGCGTGGTCTCTTTTCAGTATAGTAGTTAACATTTTCTAGTATTTTTTATGGAGAGAATGTACAAAGTGGCTTGTCAGACACCATCCCAAATGGGTCTGGGGAAGGGAAGGCTGTAAAGGACATGGGAATGGCACTCCATTCAGGATGTATGAAAATAATTTGCTTTTCAGGTATTAATATGACACTTGTCATTGTCACTGATTTTTTAAAAAAGCAATGCAAATGTTGGTTGTGGCCGTTTTCCGCATGCTATCTTCATATCTAAATGCTTCATTAACTATCCGAGCCTCCGGGGAATTAACTCTATTACGTTTGTATAGTAAGTTTGTAAACTGCTTGGCAAACTGATTAAGAAATACTGTGCAACACCATGCTACTAAAGTGGCAGGTTTCTGGTAGAAATCGGACGAGTCCAATTTGGAGTTTTGAGTTCCTTGATTGATATGAATAAAAAGGCATTTTTGGAAAAAGAAAGGAGAGGGGGAAAGTAGATCACTTAACTTAGCAAATGGTTGAAAATATGTGTATCCTCTGTGGCCCCAAATCCAATGAAAGAAATTCTCCTGGTAAAAGTTGCTTCCTAACTCTGTTCTTCTTAGAGTACCTCTTACATTTCCCGCAAAAGGCTTTAATCACCTAAAAACTGATGTATAACCAGTACCCAAAGGGGGCTGGAGGCATAAGTAATTTCAGGTCTAGCTGCCCAGAGAGCATCCAGGTACTGAACTGGTCAGAGCCTGAGAAATAATGGGATACAAGCCTCAGGGTCAAACTGTCTACTAGCAAGATCACCTCCATCCATTCTACCAGTGCAGATCTCTTCTCCCTATCCCAAATGCAGCCAGCACCTTCTGGAGAATGCTGGAGGAGGAAGGCCAGTTTCTTACGATGATAGTGGAAACTTCCAAGTCAGCGCCCTATGGAGGGCAGGACGTCATTGTATTGGGAGGTCCACCCGGTAGTGATAACTTATACATAACATCCCAGAATCTCATGCCCCAAAATTTAATGCCCTCTTTCCTGAGGCAAGAACTTTAAGATCCTCACATGATCCCTCCATCATCATCATTAGCTCTTACCGGTCAAGTTTCTCCCATGAGTGGGGCCTGTACTCACTTCTTAGATCATCATTTCATCTTCAATAGACTGGTTTTCAGAATAATAATCTTTGCCGAGTGTTCTCTCTTCTCTAATGCCTTGGCTGGTTTTTTTGTTTTTGTTGTTGTTTTCTACCTCTCCTAATATTGGTCTTTTTGTCTTTTGGTTAGAACCGCAACTTTGGAATTCAGTTCGTTTCCTATCGCTGCTCAGTTCCGTGGCAACATAGCTGGCTTCCTCCCAGGCCCAAGAAGTGTAAGTCATTGCCACTTTCCAGAATGGCCCTGGCGCTACCTACTAACCTTGATACTGTGAAAAGGGTTCTTAGCAGCCAGGTGGCATTGAGCATGGCATTTGGGGACCCTTCCTTCTATCCTGTAGTTCTGGGATCTCCACCAAGTGCGAAGGTGAGTGAGGTGAGGGAGATCAGAACCATGCTTCCCGCTTTCTCACGTGTCTAAGAGAGGAGTCCTGGTGTTGCTTGTTTGACACCTTCTTTCTCCTTTCACCTTGTATTCTACAGTGCTTCCTTTCTACTCCCAACCGGCTAAGCAAACAAGCAATTTTGTGTTCCTAATATGGGACCTGGAGGCAGCACTTCCTCATCCCATAGGATGCTCCTGCACTGTAACAAGTTTGTATTTTCTTCTCCTCCTGCAGCAGCTTTCTGCTTCTTGGGTACTACTAGCTATTATGGAGTTCAGGCGGGGCCAGTGATGGCATATATTGTGGCGTATGCTTTGCACTGCCAGCAGCCTGAGCAGATATACCCAGTGTGTCACTGTATTCTTTCCCAGAGAAGGTGGATGCAGCCTCAGAAATCTTTGCAACACTCTAACCAGCCAGGACCAGTTGATCAGAACTGATCTTATTTGTCTGATAACAAATTTCATTTGTGAACTGATTCTCATCTGTCCTTCCACCCTTGGCTCTCTTGCCATGGAACAAAAACAATACACCAGAGATTTAGGAAGCATCGTTCGTAAGTAATTCGGAGACTGCAATTCCCCTGCCCCTCGGATGATGGGGGAGTAGAGGAAGCTGACTTCTTGGGATAAAGGGTGACAAATGTCTTCAGCCTTTGCCATTTTCATGTTCTTTGCCAGTTATCATAGGCAGCCTTCTGTTCATTTGGCAGAGGTCAAATAAGACTCCACCTTATTCTTCATCTAATCCCACCTTCTAACAAGAAATAGCACAAATATTTAAATTCCAAAAAGAAGTGCTCTTTGTGTGTTTCCGACAGAAACCAGACGCTAACGCCTAAGAAGGAGGATCCATCTATGGTAAAAGAAAGTGGAAAATTGAATCAGTTATCTGAATACTTCATGCCAGAAGCGTTGCTAATAGCAACTGTTTAGCACCTTCAGGGCTTTAAAATGGGCTCTGCAGGCAGCGTTCCATACGCAGGACTCAGTAGCCAAGCCTCTGCTGCGACTCTGAAGGCAATTTCAGATGGCCACCTTTTGAGGTCTATTTCTTTAAGCACTGGAAAAGTGGAAATGAAGGGACCTTTACCTTGTCTCCAGAAGTTTGTCCCTCTGGGGCCTCAGCAGACACCACAGCTTGTTTGTCTGACATTTGGAAGTAGTCAGCAAGGTTAAGATCAAGAAAGGATTGGATTCTTTTTCCATTTTCTCATAACAGTAGCCTAGTCAACACAAGACTCCCATAAAACATGACTCACTGTTGGGAGCGATATTATTTTATAAGCTTACTTCCTGCTGACAAAACTAGCTTTCCTCAAGGGAATAAAAAGAAGGGGGAAATCACATCGTGTTCGGGAAAACATTTCTGGTATTTAGACGTGATGAATCTGCAGGATAGAAAAAGTTGTCCTGTTCTACCCTGAGCATTTTCTGAGCTATCCCTTCACCCTAGTCGGCATTTGGCCATTGATGTTCAATAGGTCGTTGACCAAGCTTTTCTAAATTTTTCAGAGAAAGTTACTTACCAATAAGGTCTGTTCTCAAACTTACCCAGTTGATTTTCATGTTTTTCCATGAAGTGTTACGATTCTATCATGGGCCCTGACAACATACTAAGGCCTACCAGTCCTCTATTTTCTTTAGCAAATTAACTCTTTGGCAGTTTTTCCTCTCCTAAAGTCATTCTTTCCTACACAGGATTGCTTTGCCCATCTCCTGCTTTAATTTGCAAGTGCATAAACAAAACCTCAGAGGGCCCGAGAAGGTGAGGCAGGCCAGAGTCTGTGTTACGTGTCGAGTGTCAAGCTATTTGTTAAGAAGGTCTGCAACAGGCCTTTGGTGTGGGCTCTGCCAGAGACTGTTCTGAACACTTTGCTTGAGATCTGTGCCCTGTAAAATGAATATGATGTTTTACTGATGTCTGTAATACATTTGTAAACTTCCAATAAATTTGAATAAAAGAAATGTTGCCATTCTTCTCAGTCCTTTCTCACTTTTAAGGTTTTTGGGGTGGTCTTTGCTCTTGAGCATCTTCACAAAGAAGAGAAAGGCCACACGCGTTGCGGGATGAGATTTCCTATGAAAGATGAACCGGATTGTTTAAATCAGGGTTTCTCACCCTTGGCACTGTCGACATTTGAGCCAGTTAATTCTTTGTTGCAGAGGACTGTCCTGTGCATTATAGGATGCTTAGCAACATCACTGACCTCTTCGCACTAGGTGCCAATAGCGCCCCCCACCAAGTTGTGGCAACTAAAAATGTCTCCACACATCACTCTCATTAGGACAGCTACTATTTAAAAAAGAAAGAAAGAAAGAAAGTAACAAGTGTTGGTGAGGATGTGTAGAAATTGAAACCCTTGTTGGTGGGAATATAAAATGGTATAGCACTATGGAAAACAGTATGGCAGTTCCTCAAAAAATTAAAAATAGAATTACCACCATATGATCCCACAATTTTTCTGGGATATACCCAAAAGAATTGCAAGCAGGGTCTCAAAGACATATTTGTACATACATGTTCAGAGCAGCACTATTCATAATATCCAAAAGGTGGAAGCAACCCGAATGTCCACTGATACATGAGTGGATAAACAAAATGTGGTCTATATGTACAATGAAATATTATTCAGCCTTAAAAAGGAAGAAAATTCTGACACTGCTGCAATGTGGATGAACCTCGAGGACATTATGCTAAGTGAAATAAGCCAGTCACAAAAAGACAAATACCATGTGATTCCACTTATAATGAGGTCTCTAGGGTCAAATTCATAGAGACAGAAAGTAGAATAGTGGTTGTCAGGGGTGGAGGGGAGAATGAGGAGTTATTATTTAATGGGTACAGAGTTTCAGTGTCGCAAGATGAAAAGGGTTCTGGAGATTGGTTGCAAAACAATGTGAATGAACTTAACACTACTGGACTGAATACTTAAAAACGGTTAAGATGGTAAATTTTATGTTTATCTTGCCACAATTCAAAAAATGCCTCCACCCATTGCCAAATGTCTCCTGAGGGCAAAATCACCCCTAGTTGAGAACCACGGGTTCAAATGCATTGCCTTCTTACCACCTTTGTTCCTCTAGGATTCTTGAAACTGATTCCTTTCCAGGCCACACAGTTAATTTTCAGTTATCAGCAAGAATCAAAACCAGCAGATGACCCCAAAATACTTGTTTGCTTTTAAGCAATCATAAGTGGTTTGTCTGGAGAGTTACATGCACAGCTGTGTTCTGGTTAGGATGGTGTTAACATTGACGGGCAGCCAGGACCTGGGCGGCACGTGAATTCATTTTTCCCACGCTTGACCACAACGTTTGGGAGTTGCTGGATGCTGCAACATCATTTATTCTTTCATTCAACAAATGTTTATTGAGGGCTTACTCTATGCCAGGCACTGTTCTAGGTGCTTGGAATACAGCCATGCATAAAACAAACAAAAATCCCTACCTTAAAGGAGCTTACAAACTTTACTTTCAACGAGGCAAGAAATCTGGAACAGTAGATAGTCTTACCCACCCTAACCATGAGGACTTAGGAGTTGGGGAAACAAGGAGTTATTTCATTCTAAGGTACTCTGACAGGCCTCAGATAAAGGCTTGTGCTAGAAATGGCAATTACTGTGCCTGTCCTGCTCAACGGACCCTGCTGGGGGGCATGGCCTTCAGGCAACCATGGTTTGTACTGTATGACCTCCCTTTTCCTCCTCTTCAGCCAAAATGACTGGAGTCAAGCACAGCACCTGACCAGCAATCTAGAAGCAGGGTTGGCTGGACTAATCAGATTCTCTCTCTCAATTATATAAACTAAGAAATTCTGAGAGAGCAAGGCGGTTAGCAGTGGCAGCTGAAGCTAAGAGGGAGGAGCCAGAATGTGGAGTCAGGCCCATGAGCATCACGGTAAGAGGAAGGATGAAGAAGCAGGAGCCATAGGTAAGCAGAAGCTCAGTCTGAGAGTAGGTCCAAGAACAGAGATGGATGGGGGTACAAATAGATAAGGATTGACTCTGAGTCCTGGTCGCCAGGACTTCCTTACCCCAAAACAGATCCCAGTTCCCGCCCTGGAGGTACGCTTCTAGGATTTGGGTCCTTCACATGGCCTCCCCATTGTGCTTCCATGTTGTTACAATGCTCACACAAACTCTTATTTGGGCTCAAGTGTTCCTTGAAATCCTAATGACAACATATGAAGGATGAATTCTGAATGCCAGCTGTGCGTCTTTTATTTAGGCCCTGCTCCCCTTCGACACTTTAAATCACATCTCAACCACTTGCTAGTTGTTGATCTTGGGAAATGTCTGTATCCTCTTGGAGTCTCAGTTCTTTTTGGGAAATCTTTACCAAGCAGTTGTCTCTCCATCCTTAGATCCCCTAAAGGCTGGCCCACCCACTAGGGACTCGGGTCCTCTTCTTCCTTGGGATGCCTCTTTATTCTGGTATGATGGACCCAAGCTTTTACTCCTGACAATTTTAAGGAGGTGTGAGTTGTTAAAGGCACTTTATAGGGTCTCTTTCACTTTTCTGTCAGTTGTTCAGGTCCTTGTTTTTTTTAGGCTTTAAGCGACACCTGGTCTAGGGGTGCTGTCAACTGGGGCAGAGACCTGAAAGATGCAAACTTATGTACAGTGATTAGTATTTGATTTATTTGTTTGATATGTTGTTTTACTCTGTTTTTTTTAATTTGTGATTATGTTACCATACTTACCTAGGGGTGTTAGGAAGGGTCTCCCATAAGCTGTTTTATAAGGGCTTAACTTAAGTCTGTTTTTAGGGGCTACCCTTATCCGGAGAAGGACAAGTGACAACACCTTATCCCACTTTAGATGGGTTTTCTGCATCAATTTTGTTATAGTTTTCTTTAAGGTATGATTTATTTTTTCCATTTTTTCTGTAGATTGAGGTCTCTAGGAAGTATGTAATTTTCATTTTAGATGTAGGGCTTTGTTTATTTGTCCAGTTACTGCCGATATAAAGGAGGGTCCGTTATCACTCTGTATGGGGGGAGGGAGCCCATACCTCGGAATGAGTTTTTTTCAGGATTTTGGTAACTTTAGACGCTCTCTCCATTCAGGTAGGATAAGCCTCTATCCAACTTAAAAAAGGTATCTACTAATACAAGCAAGTATTTGAAGCTTCTCGTTGTTTTAGGCATCTGAGTGAAATCAATTTGTCAATCATTGAAAGGGTGGGCCCCCACATGTTGGCTTCCCTGTGCAGCAGGTCATTTTTTTGTCTTTGGATTGTTTTGACTTGTTGGATAGTTTGTTGTAAACAGGGTCCTCTTAAATGAGGTCTCAACAAATCCATTAAGACATCACGCCCATAATGTGTGTATTTATGTGGGTGTCTCATAAGGGGCTGAACTAAGGCTTTGGGTAGAAGAATGAGTCCATGAGAATTCTGTCTCCACTTAGTTGTGTTATTCCAAGTGTCAAAGCCCCGGTCTTTAGTTTTTGGGTTTTTTAATCCTCATTAGTGTAGTGGGGTTTATATTGATCTAAATCTAGCTTGGGTATCAAGGCCCCAAGGGACAGATCACCTTTAGTGGCCCCTTTAGCAGCCCTGTCAGTGGCCTGATTTCTTTTGTAACGTAAGTGTCTCCTTTTTTGGTGACCAGGATGGTGCATGCTGGCCACCTGCTTGGGCTCAGTCACAGCCTGTATCAGGGCCATTATTTCAGTGGCATATTTAATATCTTTATTTTCTGTCATCAGGAGCCCCCTTTCTTTTTAAATGGCACCATGAGCATGTATAACCATAAAAGCATACTTAGAGTCTGTATAAATGTTTACCTTCTTCCTCTGGATAACTGAAGAGCTCTGGTTAAAGTAATTAGCTCAGCTTTTTGGGCTGAAGTTCCAGGCAGCAGTGTCATTGTTTCCAGTACCCGTCGTTCTGTGACCACTGCCTAGCTAGCCCTTTGTTGTCTATTGTCCATAAAGCTGCTCTCGTCGCTGAAAAGATCCCAATCTGGCTCTGCCATCGGCTGATCTGATAGATCCATCCTGCTAGAATAGACAGCTTCTAGAATCTCTAAGCAGTCATGCTGTAAACACTCATTTTCTTTAGCTGGTAACAGGGGACAGGATTGAGAGTAGAAACAGTCTTTCATTTAACATTTGGATTATCTGAAAGGACGGCCTGGTATTTTCCTAGCCTTCCTGTGGTCAGCCAATAACTCCTCTTTTATTTTAATAAAGTCAGAACCTGGTGGGGGGAATGTACTACAGCAGGTTGTCTCAAGGTGAACTTTTCAGCCTCTTGTAACAAGTTACAAGTAGGGTGATACTTTATACCACACGAAGCCTGAATTGGTGTGGCTGTTATGGCACATCCCAGGGTCCCATTGGCCCATACAGCCTTACTCACTTTTTGGTAGACCTTGGGAGGAACAGAATTTGTTTCTCATGTGTGTGTGTGTGTTTGTGTGTGTGTGTGTGTGTGTGTGTGTGTGTGTGTGTAGACATTGAAACCAAAGAGTATTTTTGGGTGTGACCTGCAGGTGGAGCTGTTGTTTCTCTGGAGACAAAGTTATTTGGGCATTTAACTTGCATAATAAATCACAGCCTGGGAGAGGCATTGGATGGCAGGTTGGGTCTGACCAGTTACCCAACCACTGCCACTGTGTCCTCGCTAAGGGAAGTTAGAGTTTAGGACAGAAAAGGTAGTTTCTATGTCAGTTAAAAAGTCCGCTAATTGAGTCCCCACTGTCAATTGTACCCGGGGCTCCTGTGGGGATATTTGGAGGCATGGTGCCCCGGGCCCCCTATTCATCATCTGAGTCCTGGACTCGAAAAACCATTTGTTCTCCTGGGGGTTTCTTGTTACCTGGAGCCCTGTGCAATTTTGGGCAATGTCCTTTCTCTTTCTAAAAAGCATGCTGATTGTGTCTCACTCTAGGGTGGCTTTTCTGCCCTTTTCTTTTGACTGTCTCAGAGGACCCTTGGTTGGTGCAGCTAACAGAATACACGTGGGTTTTAGTTTTCATTCTTTTCTGGCGTTACATACTTTAAAGGCCCCATCAACAAGCTGTGAAGGATTCATGCCAATTGCCCCTTCTACACGCTGTAGTTTCCTCCTTATATCTGGAGCACTCTGTGCTATAAAAGTCATATTATATTTTCAGTGGCCTCTGGATCTGCATCTGTATATTTATCCGATATGCCTGATAGATGTATTTCAAAATTCAGAAGGATCTTCATTAGCTTTTTGCAAAGCCCCCTATTGGGTATTGTAATAGTGGAAATTGTTCTGCCCCAGCTACAGATACCCTCTGGCCAGAGTGAGTTCCCTGCTGGGTCTTGAAAGGAGAGACCATTTCCGTTCCCAAGTCATAACCCAGTGGGCATGGGACTGAAGGATTAGTTCCAGTCTCGCAGTCCCCAGTGCCAAGATGGCAGCAGCAGTGGTGGGTGGCAGTTGCCCCAGGCCTGGCTCCACGCAGGGCTGCTTCCCGGGCCAGGAGCAGGGGCAGTGGCAGACAGGGCAGTGGGGCCCCAGCAGCGTGAGCTCAAGCGTGGCCAAGCCCTCGGCACCTTCCCTGCTGGGTGGGAAGCTGGCGGTGAGGGAGCAGGTTCTGTGAGGTTTGGATTATCAACCTGGTTAATTCTTCCCCAATTTTATCACCCAGGGTCTGACTATCCTCACATACTGGTGGTGGAGGTTTACCATTAATTTTGTCCCAGGCCTTTCAGCCTCTCTATTATGTAATTGCATGAAAGATTGTACATATGGGAGTTCGTCTCATTTATCTGACCTTCGACAAAATAATTTCAGGTGTAAGATAGTATAATAACT
Organism: Daubentonia madagascariensis; assembly: GCA_023783475.1. NCBI lineage: Eukaryota > Metazoa > Chordata > Mammalia > Primates > Daubentoniidae > Daubentonia > Daubentonia madagascariensis. Next base: position 38,313,347 of record JAKFHU010001953.1, on the reverse strand, counting down.
TAAGGTTCCATTTAACAGCCACTTCTCCTCACACTCCAGCATGTACATTGGCCAAGTAGTATTACAATAAAACACCATTTTCTCTTTAGACATAGACTTATAGCTATCAGTTGACTATTCGGCCAAGATTTCTCCCAAGGGGCTTTCAGATGGAATAGAAACGGAGCCTCCCATGTTGAAACAAAACTCACAATGATAAACACAAGTTGACAATAGAGGGAATAGACAATACAAGGAATTTCTAACACAAACAATCTCAAACATCAAGGCCTACCAAACAAATGGGAACCATACAAACAAGAACCTAATTCTCTTAATCCAAAAGGGGACGAATCCCCCAGGTTGTCTGGGAACTGTATAAATGAGAGCCGAATTTTCCTAACCCAAAAGGGGACAAATCCCCCGGGTTCCCTAGTTCCACTAAAGCATGATTTCCACCCCTATGGCACCACAAACAAATGCCCTACCACAGGGCTGGAAGATTCACAACCTTTCCCAAACGGGTGGAATCAAGGGTCTTGGTGTATACACCGGGGAACTTATCAAAAGGGCCAAGGCATCGTGACTCTTCCCAAATCTGTTTCCTTTTCCTCAACAAGGTTCAGGTTGCAAGGAGTTGTGTCTAATTTGGGGAGGGAGAGACGGGAGTTCCCCAGAGCTAAACAGGCTCCAGCAGCTGCTGGGCCAGTCCCTCACTCTCTCACCCAAAAAGACACTTCTCCTACTGGTGAAGACCCATGGCTTGACCCAGGCTTCTCCCCACCTCTTGCCACCACTGCAGCAGTCATGGGGTGCCATTCCACTGGGGCACCAATGGGCCCTCCCAGGGATGCCAAATTTGTTACCAAAAGTTTGGTACTTGTCCCCAAAGCCAAAGAACAAGGACAAGTAGTTTGAGGAAAAGGGAAGTGTATTAATTTGCCAGCAAATGAGGAGGAAGGCAAACTCTCATCTTAAAGAACTATCATCCCCCTTTTAAGCAGAAATACAGGGTTTTTAAAGGGGGTTTTCAGCTTTGGGCTATTGCTGTTTAACTATAGCATCTCTGGTGAAGATGATCTCGTGACCTCTGGGTAATTCTGTTGAGCCATCTCCTGTGGTTTAAGATACTAGAAAACAAAGAACAAAGAACATTTTTCTGCCCCTTTGATTACTGGCCTTGGGCAGGAATGCAGGTTTTAATTCCCAAAAAGGGTGAGGGGTTTTAAAGAGACAACTCATAAAACATTTTGCCCTTTTTCAGGACTTTACCTCTGTTACACTATTACTATTGTTATTATTTCACCCAAAGAGAAAGGGTGGCGGGAACTAGACACCATGGGTATCGAGTCTAAGAGTGCTCATTATTGTTCTTCAATGTAAGCAAACAGGATTTAGAGACATCTGAGGAAGGTCTGAATCTTTACTGTGTGTGAGAAATGCCTGCAGAGCTTATTAAAAACTTATTGAATACATCCATGTTGTGTGTGGGGGGGGGAAGTTATTGAAAACTCCTAGTCCTCCCCACAGAGGTTCCAGTTCAGTTGGTCTGGGTAGAACCCCAGAATCTGCTTTTTTATCAACAGCCCTCCACGTCATTCTGATCTAGCTGCTTTGAGAATCACAGTTCAGGAAATTCTGCCTTAGCTTTTGTTTTATTTTGTTTTCTTCCAGGTCTCTGGGAAAAACAAAACACACATCTCCTGGTCCCATCTTCTCGAGGAGAACCTAACAAGCCCATTGATCTGCATGGAGAGACTTGAGCCAGGGGTTTGTGATCCAATTTTGGAGGATCTGAGGTGTGTTTGCTTTTTCTCAGGAGTGACAGTTTTCAAAAAAGGAATGAATTTCAATTGACTTGAATTTTTATGATAGGTATATACCACTACTGCATCGAAGAAGAGAATGAGCTTATTGTGAAATGCAGTCTGACAATTATGTTTGGATTTGAGAATTGCTACTCTTGGCTCACAGCCAATGGCTTTCACACGTCAAAATTAACTAGGTAGATTATTTAAAATTCAGAGTCCCTGGTTCCATCCCTATAGAGTCTGATTCAGCAGGTCTCCAGCAGGGTCTGGGTAACTGCATTTTTCGTAAGCATCCAGGGATCTGAGACCACCCTTTAAGAAAAACTGCCCTGAGCCTGTCAATGGAAAAGAACCTAAACTCTGTAAAATAATCTAAAGAGGTTTATTCTGAGCCAAATATGTGCAACCATGGCCCAGGGAACCATGCCCAAGAAGCCTTGAGCAAGTGGTCTTGCGTGGTTGGGTTACAGTTTGGTTTTATACATTTCAGGGAGATAGGAATTATATACAAAGTCATAATCAATACATGGAAGCCAAAAAGGCAGGACATATCGAAGTGGGGCATTACAGGTTATAGGTGGTTAAAAAATGAAGCTTTGTCTAAAGGCTTGGAAAGTTTTAAGTTAAGGATTCAAGTGATCTGTTAAGTAAATTGATGACCTGCAGGTGTGGTTTAAGCTTTGTCTTGCATAGCCTTAGGCCTGTTAATAAGCTATAAATGATATCTCCAAGAAGGGAGGAGGGCATGACAAGGCATGTCTGGCCTCCCTTCTCATGGCCAGCAACTCAGCTTTAGGTTATTTCTGGGGTCCCTTTGGCCAAGAGGGGGTCCATTCAGTTGGCTGGGGGGCTTAAGATTTTATTTTAGTTCACAAGCCTCTCACCATGTGAAATCCTTTATTTTCTGTAAGCCCTTGTGTGCTAAAGACAGTCTAGCGTCTGTTATAGAGCAGAGGTCCCCAACCTTTTTGGCACCAGGGACCAGTTTCATGGAAGACAATTTTTCCATGGACGGCCGGGGGTGTGTGTGTGTGCGCACAGAGTTCAGGCAGTGATGTGCAGTCCTGGTTTCCTAACAGGCCATGGACTGGAACTGGGTCTTGGCCCTGGAGGTTGGTGACCACAGTTATAGAGCTTCAAAGTAGAAGTGTCTGCTTCTCAAATATTCATCTACCCTATGTGTAAAACAGAAACTGGTTTACCTTTGGCCTAGAATGAGAAACACTGGCCCCTTTGGAAAACTCATCCCAGCATAACTTCTAAATACAACTAATTTTGACTAAGAAATGTCCAGACATGAAGCCAAGAAGGTAAGTTTATCAGAAGATGCAATGGATAATCAAAAGCAAACATAGGCTGAAGTTTAGGGGGAAATGGTTAAGCTATTAAATGATACAATCATACCCAGCAGGAGAGGAGATGATTTAAGAGCTTGTTCAGCAAAATACTAGCAGATACTGGTTTCCCCTGTTAGGTTGGCTGATTCTGGAGATAAAACAGATCATCAGGGTTGATGGATGGCTTTGTGCCCTTAACTCACAAGTTAGCAAACAGATGGGTCCAGAAGTGTGAGAAAGTAAACTGAATAACCTGAGGAATTTGGGCCATAAAAGGCAACTATCATAGGCCAAATTCATTGGATTTTAAGTAATCAAAACTCACTTCAAACTAACTTGAGCAAAGAAAAAACAAAAAAAGGAGTTTGTGTGAATGATAGCATGTATCTTGCAAGAAGCTAAGGACAACAGCTTCTTGAGGGCCTAGAACACAGAATAGGAAGGCCACCAAGAGATCAGAAAGTTTCTACCCTAATGTTTTAAACTCTGCTTTCTTTCCATTGTCTGTGTGATCTTCTCCCTTTGTTAATCTGCTTTTGCGATTTTGGAGAGCTCAAGGACATATGTGACTCCCCACAGCTCCCGAGTTGCCATCTTCTCCATTTAATATCTTTTTCTCAAAAGATACTCTGAATGGCCCAATTTGAGTTAGGTACTCATTCCTGATCTGATCAACCATTGGTGGAACAGGGGCGGAGTCCGAGGTGTTAGCATGCTGGCAGACTGCTCATTCTTGTGGATGAGGGGACAGTTTTCCAATAGAGAAAGTCATGGGCTGGGCAGACATCCCAAAACTATCTCCTATAAGAACTATCGTAGTAACAACCTAAAAGGAAGAGCCAGGATTATTATCTACTGGATGTATTTCTAAATAGTCATTTGCACTCAACTTACCGAATTGGAGCTACAATCTCATGAGGGAGCTTCTATTAGTATAACCCTGAAAACTCTAGGGCTCCAATTGGCCCGGTCTCAGCCAAGTATTGCATTCAAAGAAACACAGTTCAGGAATCTGAAAGTATTATTAATCTATACTGAGCATTTCAAATCTGTCCTGTCTCTCAACTCAAGGAAATACCAAAGAAGGAGGTAAATTTTTAATGCATAGGAGACATCTTACAAGGTCTCTCGCCCCCGTTGCTGCCCCTGCCACTCTCCCGCACATGGATGCCAGCTTTCCACCAAATTCTGTCTCTTTCCTACTCTCAACTTCCACCCCCAAACACACCCAGTGCACAGACCTTTTCTGTCACACTTCCCGGGCTCCCTTGCCTGTGCTTGATTACGTAAATCCAATTCACCACTCTGTCCTGTTTTGTTTTCATCTCTGCTTCACTCAGTACCCAGACTCCCTCAGGACTGTGTCGTGACACTGGATGAGTTTTTTTCTCCCAAGATGCAGGGGCCCCATCTTTTTTCCACTTACTTTATAGCCTGTGTGAATTCCATCCAGCTGGTGGTCTCATGGCTGTGGGAAAGTCGTGTCTGTTGTCATGGTCAAGACCCAAAACCTGCTAGGAATCCTTTGTGGTAGACAAGGTCTGAGGTCTGGTACCTTCTGTCATCTTCGTCTCACACAAACCACAAGGGCTGGAAAGCATTGCCTGATGTGCGTACGATGAATAAATGCCATGAGAGTCCAACCAAATTGATCTTTCTGTTTCTCATTATGGCCTATTCCTTGCACCCAGACCTTGGCACTTGCTGTTCCATCCACTTAAAACACTTCCACTCCTACCTTGCCTGTTCCGTCTGTTCTTCGCCTGGCTAACTCTTCTCACTCTTCAGATCTCTGCTTAGACATGCTTATTCTAAGATGAAAAGTCTGCTCCCAGCAAGTTGGAAATAGGACCTCTGCCTTGGGCTCCCATGGGACTTTGCATAGCCCTTAGACCACCCTGCATCGTGAATTTCCTTTTCTCCCCCATTAGAACCTGCACTCCTTGGGGACAGGGAGCTGTCTTTTGAGCACGGTTCCTCAGGGGCCTAACACATAGTAGATGCTCAAAAAATATTTTGAAGGAATGTCAAAGGGGAGATTTCTAAAAATTCTGCTTCAGTAAATTAAAAGGAGGAAGGGGGAGTTTCGGTTTAGCCTTTCACACTCAAAGGAAGTCTGTTCTAGTCTGTCTTCTAAGTCGAAGGCTTTTTCCCTTTGGATGATAAGTTGCTGCAAGGCAAAATTTCACTCAAAGCTCCTATTAGTGGCTGTGTTTGAGATCAGGCTTGCATTAGTGAATTTCCCCCAAATCGTTTTTTTTTTTTTTTTAAATAAACTCCAGCTAGGCAATAATGTTTTCCAATTTTAAGGAGTAATAGTGCCCTTGGACTCCATAATGAAGCTACCAGCATTTCAAGTACTATCAACTACAAATACAAAAAGCAAAGTCAAGAGTTCATGCCACTGAATTATAATCAGATGGTTTATAATATAATGAGAGTACCATCGCTAGGAAGTGAAGAGTTAAGAATAATCAAGTCCATATGGATCTGAAAAATGCTACTGTGGAATACGGTAGCATTTATATTAGCAAACTGGAAAAAATTATCATATTTCAACATATTTCTTTCATGGGTCTAGTGCTAATTACAGTACCATTGTTTATTGGAAAATGTGCCTGAGCAAGCAAGGACAGAATCAGGGCACACTTAGTAGGTAATAGAAATCTGGAGCTGAATTGGAAATAAATGAGATGTTATAATACTTAATAAAAGCCCCAATGGCAGAAGAAAAACACAAAGAAAGAAGTTGATGCTTTCTATCCAGTAATGAAAAGTGAATCTAGCAAAAGCAAATATTATGCTAACATTTCAGATACAATCAGCTGAATAGTTATTGTAAATAGGAGTCCAGTGGACAAACGTTTGCAAAGGTGCACATTCAGAAGGTAGGTAATGCTACTACCACAGAGTTTTTAGAGATACTAAAACAAATTTACCTGTTCTACAATCTAGAGTTTTCTCTTATCTGTTTTTACCAGGATGAAAAAATAGACTTTTCCACCTGAAAATATGCAGGGTAAGATGAAGTTTTCCTGAAATCAAAGAATGATGGTGAATTCCCTTGACCTAGAAAGAGGAAGAACAAGCGATATTCCTTTCATTTTAAAATTAGTCCCAGATAAAGAGCTCATAAAAGAAACTGGCCCACTTATGGGAAAAATCTATTCTCCAAATCTCATCTATCAACTGTTTCAAGGTTGTTTCTCAACTCTGCAGAATGATGATTCAGGGGAGTTTTGTGTAAAGACGGGGTGTGGCTGAGACATTTATTCTCACCAAATATCCAACCCAACCACCTCCCAGCTCCTTTGCAGTTGGGTGGGGTCATGTGATCAGTGCTGACCAAAGAACTGTGAGAGGAAGTGAAGGTGTCGCTTCTAGACCAAGGCTGTGGATGGCACCTAGGCATTAGCCTACAGCCCTGGTGACCTGGACGCCGTGAGATGCTAAATTATTAGATAGAAGTGACTCAGATCCCTGAGTCACTGTGTGGAAGAAACCATCCATAATGAGCTTTGCTTAAACAAGAAATTCACCTCTGTTTTTTTAAACTGAAGAGATTTCAGGGTTGATTTGTTACTACAGCATAACCCAACCTATTGTGGCTAATACATGGAGACCAGTCTAAAATGACCTAAGTTCTTTCTTACCTAGAGGACCTAGTTATGTGTACCCTCTGATGGCCGTGAGAAGTTCTGAAGGTCAAAGGGGCCAGTGCTTTGGATATAGTTTTTTGTTTTTCGGTTTAGTTAGTTGGTTGGTTGGTTACTTGCTTTGGTTTGGTTAAACTGATTAGTTAATTAAGACCTGCAACCATGATGATGGCCTTGGAGAACTATAGCCTATGAGACTGCAAGGTGCACACCTACTTCGCGCACCGTTGTATTCACAGGTGCTAAGCTTAGTACTTGCACAGATTAGCTGCTCAATAAATATTTGCTGAATGAAAGCAATAAAAGAACTAAATCATTAAATGACCCATGCAAAGATTATGTAGATTGCATGGAGCCTTTAGTCATCCCAAGTGCTCCTCTTGAAAGACAGGGGAAACTTTCCCCCTTCATACAAAAGCAGAGGCTGTGGAAGAAAACCATGGATTTGAGTTCTTTGGACAGCATATTTTTTCCTCAGATATTTATTGAGCATGCACTGTGTGCATTATTCTAAGGTTGAGGATAAAACAATGAATAAATCAGACAAATTTCCTGTCTTCATCATGGAGCTCTGCTTTGCTTTTCTTACATGTCTTTTTTTAAAGCCAGAGTTTGGCCTGCAAAAATAAGTTGTCTAGCTACCTCGTGTGAAAATTAAGGCAAGGCAGAGGGTCCAAATAGCCCAACAATGTGTCAACTCAACAAACTTACTTCTCTGGAGTCCTTGATTACTCACCTGCCTTGGTTTACCTTTCTGCTGCTTCCCGCCTCCCTCGTTCTTGTTTGACTGAGCACATGACTCCTCCCTTCCTCCCTTGCCCCACTTCATTCTTAGGAAAAGCTGTATCCTTCTGTGAGCTTCTTTTGATCTCCTCCTGGGTCAGTTTCCTGCTGTTTTCTGTTATGGGTGGTTTTGGAGATGGCCTGCTGACCTGCCCTGCGCTAAATGTCCTCATCCAGGAGCTCAGAATGTTTGAGTGTTTGCAAAAGGGTCACTGTGTCTTCAGAGAAATGTTCCCAACAGTCTTCACTGAAGTGGGCATTAAATTGGCCAAAGCACTCAAGAAAAAAGTTTCCTTCATCTGTTGCTCAGAGTATTAGCTGAGACCACAAAGAGCAGTATCTGAGCAGTGAGCTACACTTAGAAGGACATCAACACAGCTGCTAATGACCCCCTCTCAGCCAGTGCTCTCCTGCCCCACCCCTACCCTACACTAGGGTCACCAAACAGCTGTAAATACAAGCTAACCACCCTCAAGGAGCTGGAATGGAGGGAGATTTTCCAGCATCCAGTCCTGCCTTTGTACCTCTTGCAACCTCTCAAGTGCTCAGCCAGTATTTTGAGTAGTCCCAATGTAACCCAGAAACACCTGTTCTCCTGAGAGAGGTCTTCCTGACATCATCAGAGGTCTCCTCTCCCTCCTTTTCCCCCTCTTCTTCCCAGCTTTTTGTTCTTCAAATTAATGTCATCCAAACAGGCCTTTAAATGAGTTGTTTTTAAAAAGACCAATGCCAATGCCAAGAGCTGGGCACAGTAACCCAGGACACACCAACCCAGGGCACACACAAGGTTTCAACCTCATGTGCTGACAGCTACAAGTAAAATCTTTAGAGTGGGTACTAAAATTTCTTGCAAAGAACAAACTATAGAGAAAGCCTGGAAAGAAATAGGATCTCAAGGAGCAGGGACATTGGGCTCTCCAAGTCTTCCTCTGCTTCCTCTTCTTGCTGCCACCTCCCCTGCCTTGAACATGTGCCCATGACCCATGAGGGATATCCATGGATTCTTTCTTTTCCTGTGCCATCCAGGCAAATAACAGGTATAATAATGAGTAAAACCGCATGCAAAATGTTGATGGTGCGCTGGAGAAAGAGACTTGGTGTTAATTTCACCAAAGCAAGCATGTGCCTCCCTGCGGAATCCTGTGAACCCAGATTTCAGCCAAGAATATGAGTCAGCTGGACCTGCAGGGAAGGGGGAAAAGGAAAGAAGAGCAGGACACAGGCTTCTCCAGTTCCCAACACTAATGGGTCTGTAAGCTTGAAATCTGGAACAGGACATATCTCCCTGCATCCTCTGAATGGGTCTTTGTCAAAAACAGTGACAGCAGGGGAAAAGCCCATCTCTAGATTGGGCCAAGTATATTATTTAACCTTCTCAGATGATTGTACTACTGAGCAAACTTATAAGCAGTAGGCATTTGTTAATTTTTGTATGGACCGTATTCAATGGAGTGAAATTAAGGGAATCATCTATATTTTGTGCATGCCGACAAATTCTATTTTATTATTTCTATGGGCTATTTGATTTTTCTCCTCTCAGTCCCTTCCCTGAGACTACACCATGAGAGAGAAACACTGGTTGTAAATAGCCCTTTTTCCTCAGGTCCATCATGCACCCTCAAAAAGGACAGTGGCTTAGCAATCAAGTAGCCAATTGTAACACCTGTCTGAGAGAAGTGCTGCATTCAGCAGCTCCTGGGACCACAATCTGACACAGGCCCTGCCCCATTGTACCCCAGAAAATCTTAATAACATGCCTGCATGCACATGTGTGTGTCCACACACACACACTCACTACAGATTTACAGGCATCTGTTTTTTCAGGAGTTGTATCTATCTGCTAAAGCAGATAGATTTAGTGTGTTATAATAAGTCCACCAACAATATTTTTGATTTAAGGGCTTGTTATATGAAAGTTTTATCAAAATTCCACTTATCTACTCTTTCTTAGAAACAAGCTTTTTGCTAGAATGAGGCACATGTGACTGGAGAACATGCACATATCAGGAACCGATACATATCTTAGGTGCTGGGGGCGAATTAGAAAGACGTGAAGGCACTGTGATATGAGAGAAGGTATTCCCCATTCAGCCCCAAACAGCATCCTAGGAGTGCTTGTTATTAAATTTCTGTATATCTAGAGCCAGCAGGGAGCCTGACCCGTAGTCGGTGCTCAGTAAAACATTCTTAATAAAATTTCAAGTAGAACCTCCCGTGTGCCAGCCATTGTATTAGGCACCAGACATATTTAAAAGCATATATATCGCTCTGACCTTGAAGGGTCAATCTAACAAGAGGGATAGGCATAAAGCCTTCTCAAAGGGACTCTTTGAATTTGATTTTGAAGAACGTGTAGGAGTTCAGCAGGTGGGGATGGGGCGGGAAGGCAGAGCTCAGCAACACGAAAGTATGAAGTATTCAGGAGAGACAGTGTCTAGGATCTGAGGTGCCAGGAGGTGAGCTTGGGGAGATAGACGGGTAGATGGCCAAAGGTCTTGGGTACCATGCAAAGGCACCTGAGCTTCATTTTCTGGGTAGTGAGGAGCCTCTAGGGTTCTTAAATAGGGGTATGAAGTGATTCAATGTGCTTGGTAGAAAGCTTACTCTGACAGCAGTATGCAGTATAATTTTGGAAAGGAAAGCAAATTGTGACCGGAGGGCAGAGAAAATCCTGCATCAATCCAAGCAAGGCACATTGAGATCCTAAGGTGTCCGGTTTGACCTGTACATGAGGCATCAGAAGGGAGGCTGTGGGAAGAAACACAGAAGAGATTGGTGAGAAAAAGCAGTGGGCAGTGGGAACCAACCAGGACAGAGAGTATTTTACTAGTATTTATCGGGATGCCTCTTTCAGTAGTTGTGGTCTTCTGGGGACCTGGGATCACTTTCAAGGGAACCAGGCCACCAATTCAGACTGTTCACATCTTATGTCTTAGCTCAATCTCTTGACAGCTGGGTGCCCTTGGGCACTTTGTTGCTCTCTCTATGCCCCAGATTAAAAAAAAAAATATATATATATATATATATACACACACACACACACACATATAAAAATAAAACCACATGAGAGGCAAAGAGATGCTCTCCTTTACTAAGAGGTGGGTAGGTACAAATGAAGCCCTAGTGGGCTGAGCCAAGGAAAGAAAGAAAATGAGTCATCTTGGTTGATTCTGCTTACTTTTCCTTCCTGTACTTACTCCTAGTGAACTCCTTAATTTTCAGGTGACATTCATCACCCAGCACCTACACCTGGGAGTTGGCTTTGCCCGGGGATGTGGAGAAAGAAGAGATCTTTTTTGAAATGCTGGTTTAACTGCAGACAAATCTTCATTTATTTTCCCATGAAACACCATATTGTTTCCTCTCACTCTCTTCCAACAGGAACTATCTAGGAAGGGACGAGGACCAAATTATCAAGCCTTTGGATCTGATCCATGTGGCATCCCATCTGGGAGCCCCAGGGAGATTCAAAGTTGGCCAGTGCTGGAGGCCGAGTGTATTTATACCATTTCCATATGGCACCTTTTGATTGATACTAGGCAAGCACATGAGTAAGTTTAGTTTCCTTTTTTAAAAAACTATTAATATATTTGTTCCCAACACTGTAATGTCTAATGCCTACAAATGTCTTTAATTATCATATCCGTAACAAGGATAGCATGGGTAGGGTTAAATAGCATTTAGTTTGGGACCTGTTAGGATGTCAGAGCTTTGGGGAATTACCTTCCTGGTCCATGGGGTTAGACCACGTCCCTGAAGGTAAGACAGGGTAAGGCTTCCCCTGAAGGGAATGGATGGTCCCGTTACCAATTGACTTGGCCATGAGTCGCTCTTGGGGGGAAGGGAGAACTTCCTTCACCGTCAGGCCAGAGGTGAGTCAGGCCAAGAAGAATGAGGAGGTCCCGGGAGTGGAATAGGTTCTCTGGCCGTGTCAGCGCTGTGGTCATGCATGGCCCATGAGGGCACTATTCTCAAAGGATACAATGTGAATGGTGCTGCTTGGAGTCATGTGGTAGGGTGGCCCTGTGCCACACAGAGACAAGGAAGTGGCTCAGTAGGAGAACCTAGCATATACTTGGGCTTATGCACAAGTTGAGAGGACCTGTAGCCATGCTTAGGATGTGGTAGAGAAGACCACTCCCACACTTGCCCTGGCTGCACTCAGACTGGAGGAAGACAGAGAGCAAGACGTTGGAGCAGCAGCAGGAGGGAAGCCTGGAACACGAGGTCAGCACATGGCAAGCCTTCGCTTTGGGTTAGAGGTGGCCAGTTCTAGGGCAGTGAGTGAGTGAAGCAGTAGGTGTGTCTTTCAGCTTTACTGGGGCAAGTACCACTTGTAAGCAGCCAGCCATTTGGTCACACGGAGTGACGGAGGAAGAATGGCTCATTTGAACTGTCAGGGACATGGAGTCATTGTACTTTGGAACATTGGTGTGGGGTGGTAATGTTTATACCCCAAGCTGGTGAACAGACATGCTAGTTACATGTGATTCTTTTGGCTTGTTGCCAGTGGAGGGGGGAAAAGTAATCAAATGGTTGTGGATTTCATGTTTGCTTACCTGTAAAAGAGGCTAATGAGTTTTATAAAGATGTTGGATTCCAGCATGTTGGACGTTGTAATGGGTTGGATTTTGATCCCCCAGAAAAATAGGATGTCCCAAGTCTTAACCCCACAGTACCTGTGAATGTGACCTTAATATAGGGTCTTTGCAGATGTAATTAAGGATCTCCAGATAAGATCATCCTGGATTTAGGGTGGACCCTAAGTCCAATGATTGGTGTTACAAGAGAAAGGGAAGAGACAGAGACAGACACAGAAACACACAGAGAGGAAGGCCATGTGAGACTAGGCAGATACTTGTGCTATGCAATCACAGCCAAGGAATGCCAGAAGCCAACAGAAGCTGGAAGAGTTGAGGAAGGATTCTCCTCTAGGTTATTTGGAGGAGTGTGTCCTTGCTAACACCCTATTTCAGACATCTGGCCTCCAAAACTGTGAGAGGATAAATTTCTGTTTTTTTAAGCCACCCAATTTGTAATGATTTGTTATGGCAGCCCTAGGAAACTAATACAAGCATATTTAGTGTTTGTTGGTATAAAAGTGAAGACGGATTCATGATTTCATGCCCCTGTTTCTAACAGGAAATTCTAAAAACCGGGTCGACAGCATGTGACTGATTTGTTTTGTGTTCTAGGCAACAGTTCTCAAACTTGAGTGTGCATCAAAGTCACCTGGGGGGCTCGCTCCCAGAGTTTCTGACTCAGGAAGTCTGGGGTAGGGTATGACAAGGTGAATTTCTCACAAGTTCCCAGGTAATGTGTATGCTACTAGTTTGAGACCACACTTTGAAAACCATTGAGCTAAATTTGCAGCCACTTCGGATAAATGAGCTCTTCTAATTTTAGAAACAAAGCAGAAATTCTGGGAAAAGAATCCCACTTGGGACAAGCGGATAATGAAAAGAGTAAAATTTATTTATTTTTTTAATTTGCTGTGGATTACAGGGGTCAAAGTTATAAATCAAACAAACAAAAACTGTTCTCTTATAAGCAATATTGTCTCTTCTCCCAGCTGAACCCCTGGTATTTTCCCCTGAACGTAGACGTGTCTCTGCACTGACCTGGAGCTTCACAGGCAGCCTTCAGAGGTCCCTGGGAAGGTCGCAGATCCGTGCAGTAGTCACAAACTTGCTTACAACTGCAGGATTATTTATTACTGCACTGCACCCTTCTTGTACACCGCTTCACATCCTCTTGGTGCAACTTCTTGCTGCCCCTGCTGCTATGCCAGTGAGGTCAAGCCAGGCTGCAAACAGCTTCATGTAGGTGCAGCCTGGCAATGCTTCGCATTGGGTCTCAGCCCTGGACCACTGGCCTCTCACTTCCTGCCCTGGGTCGTCTATGACTCTTTGCACAGTCAAGCCAAAGTATAGAATGCAAGGAGCGCATGTCCGTGAGTCCATTGTTAATAAGAGGGAACTGACAGGCCGGGCGCGGTGGTTCACGCCCCCCCCCCCCCCCCCCCCCCCCCCCCCCCCCCCCCCCCCCCCCCCCCCCCCCCCCCCCCCCCCCCCCCCCCCCCCCCCCCTGCACTCAAGCCTTTGTCTCAGGCTCTGTTTTTTAGAGAGCTCAGGCTAAAGCATTTACCTGTACCCACCTTCCTCCTTTCCCATCTTTTGGAGATTGATGCAAATCCAAAGGTCCAAGGTACATATGGACATATGAAATTTGGAGTGTCTGCAGAAGGGAATGCTGGCCTTTATTGGCTTCTAATTGATACTAAGAAATGAAATTACCCATCAGTGTTCCATGAAAGTGGGCAACAGGAGCTGAACCGCCCCCCCCACCATCTGCCACCCTCCCTGGAGAAAGACCTTGTACTTTACTGACTGTTTTCCTCAGAGGGAGGCCCTTGATTGGCTCAGGCAGATATCAAAAAGGTTTGGAGTTTATCTGTGCTCACAAGTAGCTATATCCCAAAAGTACAGCCTAGACTTTGTTTTGGTTTAAGGGATAGATATCTATACCACAACTCAGGGTTTTCCTGGGTGACAGTGATGCCAAAATCACTTGTACCTGGCTTTGCCCTACACAGGAGATGCCATGCAAACACTTTAGCTTTTTTAGCCTCAGAAACTTCCAGAGCTGTATAATAAGCTAGTCCAGTATTTCCCCAAAACTGCTCTGTGGTCCAACTGCTTCAGAATCAGTGAGGGAGCTTTTTGCCTTTTAAAAAAAATACTGTGACCAAATTTACATAACATAAAATTTACCACTTTAACCATTTTTAAGTGTGCAATCCAGTGGCATTAAGTGCATTCACATTGTTGTACCACCACTCTCTATTTCCAATCCTTTTTCTTACCCCAAACAGAAACTTTATAACCATTAAGCAACTCCCCATTCCCCTGCCCCCACCCCCGGTAACCTCTAATCTCCTTTCTGTTGCCTGTTCTAGATACCTCATATAAGTGGAATCACACAATAGTTGTCCTTTTGTGTCCTCATGTTTCATTTAGCATGATGTCTTCAAGGTTCAGCCACGTTGTAGCTTGTATCAGAACTCCATTCCCTTTTATGGCTGATAATAGTCTATTGTATGGATACACCACCATTTTTCTTATGTATTCATCTGTTGATAGACATGTGGGTTTTTTTTCCCTTTTGGCTATTGAAAATAATGCTGCTATGAACATGAGTGCGCAAGTATGTTTGAGTCCCTGCTTTCAATACCTTTGGGTATATATCTAGAGTTGGAATGCTGGATCATATCATAATTCTACATTTAACTTTCGAGAAACCACCACATAGTTTCCACAGCAGCTGTACCATTTTACATTACTATCAGCAATGCACAAAGGTTACAATATCTCCACATCCTTGCCAACATTTGTTGTTTTCTTTTTATTTTTTATAATAATCTTCCTAATGGCTTTGCCCACCTAATGGTAGTGAACTGGCGTCTTATTGTGGTTTCAGTCTGCCTAATGACTAGTAGGGAGCTTTTAAACAAATACGCATTCCTAAACTCTACCTCTGGATATTCCGGTTGGGTCTGAAGTTGGGAATATGGACCCAGGACAGCCTCCCACCCAGTATAGAAATCTATTTTTGTAATTTGCCAAACTGTTAATCTGGTCTCTGCACATCTCTAATAATATAGA
The DNA here is from genome assembly GCA_023783475.1 of Daubentonia madagascariensis. Classification (NCBI taxonomy): domain Eukaryota; kingdom Metazoa; phylum Chordata; class Mammalia; order Primates; family Daubentoniidae; genus Daubentonia; species Daubentonia madagascariensis. Next base: position 38,298,117 of record JAKFHU010001953.1, on the reverse strand, counting down.
ACTTGCTGCCTTCTAGGGAAGCCCATTCCATTTTTATACTTTTAGTTATTTATCTTCTAATCAGAATTTGTGTGATTTATAGCCACTGACATAGTCGTGAGTGGCACGTTCAGTGCCTTAAGAGCTCCATTCCCTCACCTCCACTTCACCTGGTTCCTTCACCTTGTATCTCTTTCCCCTGGAATCTTTCTCAGACAATCCCCACAGCCAGGCTGCATCTGGTGAGCTTCCTCTGTGCTCCCATAACAACTTAAGGTTCTTCTATCACTGTGTTTCCACCTGTGTTGTAATTTCCTGTTTACTTTTCTGTCTCCCTTACAACGCTTTGAGCTCCTTGAAAGCTCACAGCTGTCTACAACACTGTTTCCCCACTGATGTTTCCCCACTTCCCAGTGAATAAGGTAGGCGCCCCCAACAAACGGCAGTTGATGCATTTGTTGAAAAACATAAGCCCTGCACTAAATGCACAAGAAAACATTTTGGGTACTCTTCAGTATGATATAAGTTATGCTTGCTAGTATCAGGAGCTCCTCAATAAACAAAAAAGAAAAAGAATTTATTAAAACCTAGACAATTCCTCAAATAAGATGATGGAATCCTAAACCATTAAGAAATAGCATCTGTCAGCACAGGAAGCTGGAGAGGCTGCCCAATTCCTTTCTCTCTCCACTCTCTTTCCTCCAACAGACTTCTTGAAAGCACATACAATATTTGTTCAACCTGGACTTTCTGTGTGCTAAAGAAAAATAAAACACCTTAGGGTATATTTAAACAACCATAGAGTTATATTTTTACTTGTGCATTTTACCTACAGCATTGGAAAAAGTAATTTTGTCTCAATTAAAGTAGGCCTTTTCAACTGCTGACACATGTTTATAGAGCATCTGGATATAATCTGATTAGCATCTGGTGTAAGGCTGTGAGATACTATCTCCTGAGGTCTCCCATGGAGAAGGAAAGGCATAAACTTGCACTCAGTTGGCCCATTCCAGTGTTGACATCTGCTATTGGGTCAAGACATCTGGGTCTCCCATCCTCCAGTACATTGTCAGAGTTCATCTGGACAGAGAACATCACCCCAAACTCTCAAGCAAAAAACCAGTGTCAGCACTCTGGCCAGTGGGAGAGAATCCTAACATTCTTCTCTCCTCTGTTCCTCTGCATATAAGAGCCAGCATGGAATGCATCACACACATCTAGAGAAGAAAAAGTATCAATAATTGATATGCCTCTCCCTGCCCCAGCTGCAAACATTGCCAGATCTTTGGTTTATGTATTCCCCGTTCACCTTCAATTTGCATCGTAAGATAAAGTTGCATGATACATCTCTTGAGAATTCCTTTCCTGTTTTGGGTTTTGGTTGTTTTGTTTTTTGTTTTTCATTTTGGAGGCAGAGGTTTAAAGGAAAATAGTTTCATGAAGTTGTATTTTTAAATTTTGGTTTTAGTTTTAGTTTTAGAGCAACAGAACTGGCTTCCCAAAATGTAAACAAATGGGTATCTTCTCCCCTCAAGTGATCAATTATTGATGTTTGATTAATGCATATAACTGAATTGGGGATGGAAAAGCAGCCATCTCATATTTATTACCCAGCACAGAACTACTGAACTGGGAAGGCATAGAAAGGCCATTCTGTATAAGAAGGGAAGGGAAAAGGGGTGAGATGTGTTTAGGCATTGATAAGTGGCTAGTTGGGCAGCATCTGTAATCCTAGATTCACAACTTTTTGTGCTGAATTTGGAGAGAGAGGGTGGCTTGTAAATGTTTGGCTGAGTCTCACACACTCTTTACCTCTTTAAGTTCCATAGAGCCAAACAAACACACTGACTTATTTTAGAGATTTGAGAAATAAATATTTACTGAGCGCCTCTAAGATGTCAGGCACTGGATTGTATGCCAGGCATACAGAAGGGAGCATCTGTCCTTACCACAGATGGAGTCTAGTTAGGAAGACTGGCCATCAGAAATGATCACATACATCAACATAGTGTCCTGAAATGTGGGGAGGTTGTGAGTGAGATTGTAAGGCCCAAGAAGCACGGAGGTGATGAGGCACTCTGCTTAGGTGGTGAAGAAAGGCCTCTTTGAAGATGTGACATTTCAGCTGACACTTGGAGGCAACAGGAGTTGGGGGAAGAGAGTTCAAGGCAGAAGGAACAGCCTGTGCAAAGGAGGGAAAGAGCCTGGCACATTCAAGGAAATGAAATAATGCTGGTGTAGGTAGAGCAAAGAATGAGAGCAAGAAGGTAGAGGATGGGACATGGGGGGAGGAAGGAGTAGGTGGTGCCAAGTAACACAGGCATTCTAGGTCTTACTAAAGCTTGTGATCTTGTCCTAAGGACAATGGAAGTCATTAAAGACATTTAAGTTGGGGAATACAGTATAATCCAATTTAGAAACAATGGTTGTTTGGAGAGTGAATTGTAGGGAACAATAGTAAAAGCAGGGAAACAAGTTAGTAAACATGGAAGAGAGTGTTGATTGCCCACCTAATAACAATTTTCCCTCTAAAACTGATCCCTCATCTTATTCCAGTTGGTGATGTGATTATATCTTCCCAACTCCTTTGCCACAAGAGAGAAAGAAAGGAATAAGTGATATACAAAATAATCCAAAAACAATTAACAACATGACAGGAGTAAGTCCTCACCTATCAATAATAACCTTGAATATAAACAGATTAAATTCTCCACTTAAAAGATATAGATTGGCTGAAAGGATTTAAAAAAACAAAACCAAAAATCTATGACCTAATTATATGCTGCCTACAAGAAACTCACTTCACCTGTAAAGACATACAGACTGAAAGTGCAGGGATGAAAAAAGATATCCCATGCAAATGGAAACCAAAAGTGAACAAGAGTAGCTACACTTATATCAGATAAAACAGACTTTAAGTCAAAAACAGTAAAAAGAGAAAATAAAGTCATTATATAATGATAAAGGGATCAATTCAGCAAGAGGATATAAAAATATTAAATATAAATACACCAAACACTGGAACATCCAGATATATAAAAGCAAATATTAACAGATCTAAAGGGAGAGATAGACACCGATACAATAATAGTTGGGAACTTCAACATGCCTCTCTGAGCATTAGACAGATCATCCAGACAGAAAATCAACAAAGAAACATGGGATTTAAACTGCACTTTAGACCAAATGGACCTAAGAGACATTTATAAAACACTTTATCCAACAGCTGCAGAATACACATTTTTCTTATCAGCACATGGAACATTTTCCAGGATAGATCACATGTTAGGCCACAAAACAAGTCTCAACAAATCTGTAAAAATCAAAATAATATCAAGTATCTTCTCAGAACACAATGGAATAAAACTAGAAATCAACAACAAGAGAAACTTTGGAAACTGTATAAATACATGGAAATTAAACAACATGCTCCTGAATGACCACTGGGTCAATGAGGAAGTTAAGAAGGAAATCAAAAAAATGTTTGAAACAAATGAAAATGTAAACACAACATGACAAAACCTATGGGATATAGCAAAAGCAGTACTAAGACAGAAGTTTATAGCCATAAACACCTACATCAAAAAAGTAGAAAGATTTCAAATACACAACCTAACAATGAACCTCAAGGAACTAGAAAAGCAAGAACAAACCAAACCCAAAATTAGTAGAAGAAAAGAAATATTAAAGATCAGAGCAGAACTTAATGAAATAGAGACTAAAAATACAATACAAAGGATAAACAAAATGAAAAGTTGGTTTTTTGAAAAGATAAAAATCAATAACCTGTTAGCTAGACTAACCAGGAAAATGAGAATATCCAAATAAACAAAAGCAAAAATGAAAAAGATGATGTTACAACTGATATCACAGAAATACAAAAGTTCATCAGAGAATATTATGAACAACTACATGCTAACAACCTGGAAAACTTAGAGGAAATGGATAAGTTCCTGGACACATATAACCCACCAAGACTGAACCAGAAAGAAATAGAAAACATGAACAGACCAATAATGAGTAATGAAATCTAATCAGTAATAAAAAGTCTGCCAACAAAGAAAACCCAGGATCAGATGGATTCACTGCAGATTCTACCAAATGTATAAGGAACTAACACCGATTCTTCTCAAATTATTCCAAAAAATTGAAGAGGAGGGAATCCTTCCTAACTCATTCTACAAGGCCAGCCTTAACCTGATACCAAAACCAGACAAGGACACAACAGAAAGAGAAAACTACTCCCCCTCATGAACATAGATGCAAAAATCCTTAACAAAATAATAGCAAACTGAATCCTAAAACATATCAAAAAGATAATACACTATGATCAAGTGGGATTTATCCCAGGATGCAAGGATGGTTTAACATATGTAAATCAATAAACTTGATATATCACATCCACGGAATAAGGAACAAAACCCATATGTTCATCTTGAGAGAGACATAGCAAAAGCATTTTATGAAATTTAATATCCCTTCATGATAAAAATTCTCAAAAACTAAGCATAAAAGGAACACACCTTAATGTAATAAAGGCCGTATATGACAAATCCACAGCTAATATCCTACTGAATGGGGAAAAGTTGAAAGCTATTCCTTTACTAACTGGAACAAGACAAGGATGCCTCCTTTCACCATGCCTATTCAATATAGTACTGGAAATCCTAGCCAGAGAAGTCAGGCAAGAGAAAGAAATAAAAGGCATCCAAATTGGAAAAAAGGAAGTCAAATTGTTCCTCTTTGCAGATGACATGATCTTATATTTTTAAAACTCTAGTGATTATATCAAAAAACTCTTAGAACTGATAAAAAAATTCACTAAAGTTGCAGGATACAAAATCAACACACAGAAATCAGTAGCATTTCTATACACCAATAATGAACTAGTTGGAAAAGAAATCAATAAGTCAATCCCATTTACAATAGCTACCAAAAAAAATACCTAGGAATATTTTTAGTCTAGGAGGTAAAAGGCCTCTTTAAGGAAAACTTAAAAACACTGATGAAAAAAATTGAGGAGAGAAACAAATGGAAAGATATCCCATGCTCATGGATCGGAAGAATTAATATTGTTAAAATGACCATACTACCCAAAGCAAGCTACAGATTCAATATGATCCTTATCAAAATACAAATGACATTTTTCACAGAAACAATCCTAAAATTTGTATGGAACCAAAAAAGAGCCCTAATAGCCAAAACAATCCTGAGCAAAAAGAACAAACCTGGAGGCATCATAGTACCTGACTTCAAAATATACTACAAGGTTATAGCAACCAAAACAGCATGGTATTGTATAAAAACAGACATGGAGACCAATGGAACAGAACAGAAAACCCAGAAGTAAATCCACATATTTACAGTCAACTGATTTTTAACGAAGTTGCCAAGAACACACAATGGGGAAAGGACACCCTTTTCAATAAATGGTGCTGGGAAAATGGGATATCCATATGCAGAAGAATGAAACTAGACCCCTCTCTCTCACCATATACAAAAATCAACTCAAAATGGATTAAAGACTTAAATGTAAGACCTAAAACTATAAAACTAGCAGAATAAAACATAAGGGAAACACTCCAGGATGTTGGTCTAGGCAAAGATTTTATGGCTAAGACCCCAAAAGCATAGGCAACAAAAACAAAAATAGACAAGGGGACTCTATTAAACTAAAAAGCTTTTGCATGGCAAAGGAAACAATCAAAAGAGTGAAGAGACAACCTGTTGAATGGGAGAAAATATTTCCAAATCATTTATTCAACAAAGGACTAATGTTCAGAATATACAAGGAAGTCAAATAACTCAGCAAAAAACCCCAAATAATCCCATTAAAAAGAGGACAAAGGATCTGAACAGACATTTCTCAAAAGAAGACATACTAATGACCAACAGGCATATAAAAAAATGTTCAACATCACTAATAATCAAGGAAATGCAAATACAAATCACAATAGGATATTACCTTACCCCAGTTAGAATGCCTATTATCAAAAAGACAAAGTATTAATAACAGATGCTGGCAAGGAACAGAGAAAAGGGAGCCCTCATACTCGGTTGGTGAGAATTTAAATTAGTACAGCCATTATGGAAAACAGTATGGAGATTTCTCAAAAAAACTAGAAATGGAACTACCATATGATCCAGCAATCCCTGTACTAGGTATTTATTCAAAAGAAAGGGAATCAGAATATCAAAGAGATGTCTGCACCCCTGTGTTTTTTGCAGCACTATTCACAATAGCCAAGATATGGAATCAACCTAAGTGTCCATCAGCGGATGAATGGATAAAGAAAATGTGATATATGTACACAATGAAATACTATTCAGCCATTAAAAAAATGAAATCCTGTCATTTGAGAAAAATGAATAGAAATTGAGGTCATTTCATTATTAAGTGGAATAAGCCAGGCACAGAAAGACAAATATCACATATTTTCACTCATATGTGGGAGCTAAAAATGTTGATCTCATGGAGGTAGAGAGTAGAATGATAGTTACCAGAGGCTGGGAAGGGTGTGGGACTGGAGGAGGAAGAGAGATTGGTTAGTGGGTACAAACATGCAGTTAGATAGAAGGAATAGGTTCTAATGTTGCACAGCAGAGTAGGGTGGGTACAGTTAATAATATATTGTATATTTCCAAACAGCTAGAAGAGAAGATTTGAAATGATCCCAACACAAAGAAATGATAAATGCTTGAGGTGATTGATACCCTAAATACCCTGACTTGATTATTACACATTCTATGCATGTATCAAACTATCACATGTACCCCATAAATATTTATAAATATTATGCACCAGTAGAAACATTACAAGAGTTCATATAAAAATCTAGATTGAGGGGAAGTTCTCTTGAAGATCTGACAACACTGGGGCCCTATTTCTATAAAATGAAAGAGTTAGCTGGATTCGAGGGGTAATTGCCCCACTTGTTTGCCCACATCTTCAGCTGGCTCACGCATGCTGATGTTTCTGTCTGGCCCCAGTGGGAGCTTGAGTTTGCAGCCCTGGACCAAGGTACTCTGCCATCACGACCAATGGGGGGCTCCCTGTGCTGAAAGTCTCTGAGATTAAAAAGGTGGAAACCAAGTAGTAATTGCTTTGGGAGAATGCAATGCTGACAAATTAGGCTAGAGTCCCTAATTAGGCTTGAGGCTGGTGGAAAATGGGGCCAGGAGGGTAGCAGAAGCCAAACTGAGAAGACTGTGTGGGCTAAGCTGTGAGGTTTGAACATTTTCCAGAAAACCTTGGGAAATCATGGCGCATTTTAGTCACGAGCGTCCCTTACTTAGATATGTTTTTAGATTTTCACTTTGAAAGCTAGATGAAGAATAAATTGAAGGAGACTGTATTTTTGTTGTAAATAAATATCATTACCGTTTTGTACCTAGCTTACAAGGTTTATACGTATTTTTTTTTAATTTGGCCTTCACAACACTGAAGGTGCCATGCATTATATGTATTTATTTTACATGTGAGGAAACTGAAGCTCAAAGAGGTGGCAAGACTTGCCCAAAGTCACATTCTAAGTGACAGAACCATGATTTCGAAGACTGAAGTCCAGGTGAGTTTCCCCCAGGACCCAGTTTGCAAGACAAAAGATGAAAATCTGATGTGTTTCAGTAATGAATTAGCAATCAAAAAGAAATACATATTTTAAAAATTGATATGAAATAGGCCTAGTCCATCATCCTGAAACCTACTTTTCTTCCTTTCCATTCTATTCCATCAAAATGTCACTGTAATCATCTTGATGGCTTTCATTTTTCTTTTGTTTGATTGTCCGTGCATCTCACTTTGTAAAAAACTCCTCCCACCCTCTTGGGTTCTCTTTGCTTCCCTCTCTCTCTCTGCTTTTCCTTCTTTCTGTCTTTTCTTCCAGTGAGCACTGATGCATGCCTCTAAGTTTCTCTGGACTTCCTCATTACTCACTGAAGCTACCAACTCCTCATAGCTCTATGTCACTGACCCCGTGTCTCACCTCTGCCCCACCCCCAGGAGCCCATACAGATCTAGGGCCCAGTAAGTTGGAACATACCTTGAGAGGTCACCAAGGATGTCTGGGCTGGCTGAGTCAGGCAAGAGTGTTGGAACTACCCAGGCAGCTCTGACCTTCAGGAAAAGTCATCGTGCAGCTGCCTTTGGCATCCTCTTCCAGGATTTGTCCACACCAGCAGTCAGGAAGTTTTCTTAACGACTCACCTAAGTCATACCACACGGATTTGGCAAGAACAGTAGCCATTCATGCCGGCCTCTCCCTTTCCAGTCTTCCTGTCCAGAAATGAAAACCTTAGACTTCCCCATCCATACACACCCTCTACTCTGCTCCTCCAGGGAGTGAGAAATTTGGCTCAGGAATCGGCTCAGGGCTCCCAGCTTTAGCTGGCCGTCTGGCACAACTGCTGCCTCCAAATTATGTTCACGTCCGTGGATAAGCAAGTGGATTATCTCCAGGAATCATCTTCTCAGAAGAGAGGAGGCGGAGAAAATAGCACGTTCATTTCTTGCCTGGAAAAGACCACTGACATCAGCTATTTGCCCTTGCAGGCAACAACATTTGGTTCCTGCTCCTTAATACAAAGCCCAAATCAGACTTATTAGTGTCAAATTAAAAGGCCCTGAAGGGCAGCCAGGGTTTCCAGAACTGGCATTCGTTGCAGTCTGGCACAGTGATAGAGCTGACAGGCCTCAGCTTGGGAGAAGTCAGCAAGGGCTTAGAGTACCCCAAATGCCTCACTGGCCCATTAACCACCGCAGGTATAATTAAGATGCAAGTCCTTCCATTTCTGGATGCCATTCCCTTGTTGACAAGTTGTTCAGAGAATGAAAGCTAATGTTTAATAATTAGCCCAAGCAAAACATTATCAGGGAGGCAAATCTGGGAGAAGCACAATGTCTTGCTGGCCTCCCTTAGCACATAATAAAATCGATGTCACTGCATATAGCTGATAAGAATCTCTGCCCATAAACTTAAGACACAACCTTTCTTTACTTTCCCTGAAATCAGGGGTTCTCAGTCAGGTGCAATTTTGCCCCCTAGGGAATATTTGGCAATGTCTGGAGACATTTTTGGTTGTCACAAACGGGGGATGCAATTTGCATCTAGTGAGTACAGGCCAGAGATGCTGCTAAACATCCTACAGTGCTGAGGATAGCCCACCAAACAAAGAAGTATCCAGCCCAAAATGTCAACAGTGCCGAGGTTGAGAAACCCTGTCTTAATTCTATATGATTTCTACTTCAAGCCTCCCGTTCTGCTGGTAGGACAAGGAATGTCACTTAGAGTTTTTTTCTTTTGCCCAGAAGTTGTTGGCAGTCACTTAGAGTTTTGACCCAGAGCTGTACCAGAATTCCAGAGTCTTAGGCTGAGCCAAGGTTGGGTTGGGGGGGCTATGCTTGGAACGTGGAATCTTTTGGGAGGCAGCCAAAGGTCCCATCTGCTTTTGTCCTTCCTTCTCTGTCAGGCAGTTCAGTGAGATCTAGGGCTCCAGCACCCACAGTCCTGTCTCCTCTTCTGCCCCGGCATGGGAACATTTCTTTATCTAGTCTCTTACCCTGCTTCTTTTGCCGCTCTGCCTCTTCTTGCAAACCCCATTCTGCCTCTCAGAACTTGGAAAATCTCCTAAGTTTCTGTATGAGACAAGAAATGTCCCAGGCCACTTCTACTTTCTTTTTTGGCATATACCTCCCCTAAGAGCCCTACTTGAATAAAGGAGAGGGGGAAAAAACTCACAAATTAATATTCAAAATACTATCCAGCAGTCACAGAGGCAACAGTGAAGTCAAATTAAGAAGCTTGTGCCATCTTTGCCCTGGGTTGATCAGGAATCCCCAAACCTCCTTCCCACAGCTCTGCCTTTCGCGCCTGTGGGTGATGTGAAGTTGTTGACATTGGTGACCAGATATGTTAACCTAAGTTATCACACTGGAACGAGAAAGATGTTAAGGTCTCATCCTGGGGAAGGGTCCTTGTCAACATTTCCACATTGGCATAAGAATAAGAAGCTTCGTTTTTGTTCTCTTAATACTTAGAGCTGACCCAGTTGTGCCAGAATCTCTCTAAGAACAGTGATCTGACAACATCTGTTAAAATTATAAATAACCATACTGCTGCACCCCAAAAGCATTTTTTCTGGGATTCTATGCACTGGAAATAAAAGGATTTTGATATATGAGCATTGTTCATAGAGGCAAAAAGAACACAGGTGGGGAAAAAAGCAAACTAAAAGTCCATTAATAGAGAAATGAATTGAGGAATGAATGAATTGGAGTATGTCCATATCATATATGATGGTTAATTTTATCTGTCAACTTGGCTGGGTCATGTGCCTAGATATTTGGTCAAACATGATTCTGGCTGTTTCTGTAAAGGTGCTTTTTGGATTAGGTTAACATTTAAATTGGTGGACTTTGAGTATACCAGATTAACCTCCATAATGTGGGTGGGCCTCATTCAGTCAGTTGAAGGCCTTAATAAAACAAAGACTGACCTCCCCTGAGAAAGAAGGAATTCTGCCAGCGGACTGCCTTTGGACTCTGACTGCAACTCTTCCCTGGGTCTCTTTTAGACTTACTAAGCCTTCACAATTGTGTGAGCCAATTCCTTAAAATCTCTCTCTCTCCCTCTCCCTCTCTCCCTCTCTCCCTCTCTCCCTCCCTCTCCTGTTGGTTCTGTTTCTCTGGAGAACCCTGACTAAAACACCATAGAATATTATGAGTTAGCTCTACACCTAGGAACCTGGAGGGATTTCCAGGATGTATTACTCAGTGAAAAAAGCAAGATACGGAGATACATGTTGTAAAAGAAGCAACGGTCAAAAATGTGCATGTGTATATTGGCATATTATGTATAAGCATAGAGGAAGGTGTGAAAGCAAACATGACAAGTTTTAAGGGTGATTGTCTGGAAGGGGAGTAGAGACGTTAAAAAAAACCTTTAGTGAGATAGGAAAATATTCATCAGATAATGTCCGAAAATTGTAGAATATTAAATTATCTGATATTATTAAAAATATGAAAGTACTAAATGTGCCCCATAGGCGGGGATTAAAAGTTAACATGAAAAAAATTTTAAATTGCTATGTTTTTGGATTGGGATTTGGGGCCACTCTTTTTCTCAGATTTCTGATTCTTTAATATTATAATAATTTTTAAAAAAGATTCTTGGATACCAGCCCAACAATTCAGATTTGGTAAGGCGGGGAGGGGGCTGGGAATCAGTACTTTTTAAATACAGGCCCCCAGAGTGATTCTTGATGCATGGCTGGGCTTGGGAACTACTGCTGCTAACTCGATAATTATTATTTCAAGTTAGAACACACTTGATTTTTCCCTGAAAACAATTAGTAAAGGAGGGCTCTCAGTGGGAAGAGGAGGGAAATCCCAGGGCCTTGGTTAGCTCCACAGCTGAGTGGCCTGCCCCAAAGTCCCTCCTGTACTCACAAGGAAGGTCTGCTGAGCTGGCCCTGGGATTCCACGGAGGGGCGGGGCAGGGGGACTGGACTGAAGGGCAGGCCATTCCCTGCTCTCCCAACTCCACAGTCACGCCCACTCACTCGCCACCTCTGCTCTTTCCAATGACATCTTCCTTTTGAGAAATGCAGACATTCATATAGCGCTGTGTTGTGACTTCATGTACATCATCTCATTGGATTTTCACTAGTTCCTGACAAAGTAGGTTATAAAGCTGTTGGTGCTAACATCTCTATCTACAGATGGTGGCAACGAGTCTAGAAACTAGTTAGATGACCTCCTGAGACCCAACTATGTCATACTAGAAGAAGTGGTACTTGAACCCCAAGTCTGTCTTCAAATTTCTTTTTACCCACACCTACCCACCTCACTGCCTTCTCCCGTTATTTAAATTATTTGTTAAAGGACACCCTCTTTTCCATTCCTTAAATATCCAGCCTTTATTCTTCGATGATTAGATGTGTAAAACGTTTTCTTATGATTGACATAGGACTTGACGCATGCTGTTTTATTTTTGTGTTTGCTTTCGTTGTTAGCTGTTTCGCATCTGCCTTTGTTAGTCATTTCGTGTGGGGGTTGTAACTTTATACTGTATGCATCACAGATTGTTCAGAATAGAGAGTTTTATAAACATGTTTGGGACAATGCAAACTGCAATTGGCAAAATGTATTTTTTCCTCTAAGTGGAAACTATTGTTCCCTTGATGGGATGGTTTGTCTTCTTCATTCCAAGGAACACTTGAACAATGGGTTTGAAAGTTGCTTCCCGGGAGGCAGAACAAACAATACCACACCTGAGAATTAGAGCAGAGAAGCCTCTTCAAATTTGTGTGATAAAAGTGTATGTAGTCCCTGGTTAAGGAAAACTTCCCTGGTTTAAAAAAATATAGCATGGAGGGAAGCCAGGCCCACAGGCAGAAGGAGAGTATCATCACTGCTAGCAGAACACTCTGGGGCCTGGATTTTTGTTCCTGACAAAACAGGGGAGTCTGCTTTTTGCTCATGGAAACATTTTCCCAATGGAAAGCCCAAATATATTTTCAACGTATTTCCCGGGTGTCAGCAACAGGTAAGTAAAAAACATTCATTGGTCAACAGAGTAGAGGAAAAAAAGGGGCTTCAAGTTAGGGCAATCCACAGTATTTTAATTAAAAGCCAAAGAATTATACAATAAGATTTATTATCCAGGGTAGAATCAAATAAGTTGCAATATTCCTTAATGAACTACAAGGACAACTGACCTCATGACCAGCGATCTGTCTGATGACTGAATTCCTTCTCCTCAACTCTAAGTGTGTGCTTGAATCTGACCTTTAGCTCATAGAGACTGGTTGTAGAGACAGATAGTGCAGTCTCACTAATGCATCAGCCTCAGCTACAGTCTCAGTAAACATCCTCTCTTGTGACACTGGAACTTTACCTGGTGGGATGTATTTCTTAGTAACTTGGGAAATGAGACCCACCTCACTTCCTTTCCTCTCTCCTAACAATCAAAGGCCTTGATTTTGTGTCTTTGTCTTTTTTTATGCCACATCCAAGAATAAAACATCAGCTTGGCACAGGCTGGTGTCATTTGCAAAAGAGCCGGAGACCTAGAGATAGGGCTGCGTGCCATTCTGAAGGTGAAGTCCCACCTATCTTGTTGTCAGGGGGATGGAATAGCCTTGTCCTAATCAGAAGTGAGATGTCACAGTGTTGCACGAGAGAGAGGGAGAGAGACAGCACAGAAAGGGCCCTTATTAATCTGACCTATGGTGACTGTCCCTTCAGCCTCTTATCTTCCCACCTCTCACTGGCAGTAACCACTTTAATTAAGTAATCCAGACGCATGGCCAGCCCACCTTTCTGAAGGGTGCTGAAAAAGACCCCAGCTTCATTTCTGTGTTATCTTCATAAGGCAGACGGGAAGATAGCCTCTTGCCATTTCCTCTTGATTGGTAAAGAAAAGCCCTCTGAATCCGGTGGTTTCTGCCTAAGTGAACAATGGGCCATCCTAAAAAATAGGAGAATGAAGAAGGTCTTTGTAGTTGTATTAATACAGAACTGACTGAAATGGAAATACTAAGGCATAAAGCTTTGGTATCAAACAAGTGATGAACTCATCAAACAACTCACTTTCCTTCAGCTTTAGCATTAACCATTAGTATATAAACAGTAAAAATGTGCCTACTTCAGCATGGGCTCTAGTTTCCCCTTTCCCACTCCATACAGGGCTAAAGAAAAGACAGAGTCATGTTTTGCTTTACAGTTTGTCAAACACTTTGATGTATATTAACTCATTGGTTCTTCACAATAATGCCATGGGTGATGGTGGTATTCTTTTGCCCACTTTACAGATAAAGTTGGTGAGTCTCACAGGGCCTTAAGGTATTTGCTCACACTTGCTCCAGTAGCATGTAAACAGCTGGCATTTGCACCTCTTCCCCTTCTTAGACTGGTCACTTACACTATTGTGCATGCAACTTATGAAAAACTGTTGCGGCTATTTAAAAAAGTAAGATGACTCCATGATGCACTAATGTGAGGAAATTGCCACAATGCTGAGCAAATACTGCAAAACCACAAATATGTGTATTTACGTATGTGTGATGAATAGAAAGACTTCTGGAAGCCTGTACACACAATTGGTAACATTGGTTACTTCCATGGAAGTGCGTGTGATGAGGGGTGGCATCTCTTCACTATTTATTTCAAATACTTATGTATTGTTTGAGTTTTTAAAGACATGGGTATGTTACATGCATAATAAAATTTTCTTTTACTAAAGATAAATAACTAAAATATCTTCCCTATCTCAAATCTCTCTTTTTTTGCTGTCACCAATTCGGCAGACCTGCAATAAGCAAAAAGAATGTTGTTATCCTCCATGTTTAAATTAACCCATGACAATAAACACTGATGCACATAACCAGTGCCCCACAATACACCACACCTGCTGCCATGAGAGGCAGTCTGTGAACTTAAAACAAGAAACAAACAAACACTGACTCCTTTGTATGTGCAAGACACTTTCCCATGTTAGCCCATTTGATCCTCTCAGTACTTATGCAAAGAAGGCATCCTCAGCGCTGGTTCTACAGATGATAAATCCAGAACTCAGAAAGAGTAACTTGCCCATGATCACACATAATATGTAGCAGCGCTACATTTGTGCCTGTTCTATACCACAATGCCTCCTGGAAACTAGATTAATAAAAATCACTTCTCAGTGAAACGTAAGATTCAGAATAATGATTGTTTGGTTTTTATTTTAGTTTTTATGAGACCATTGTATTTAATTCCTCTTGGCAATAATCTATATGATCCTGGCTTATCACAATGAAGAAGTCCCCTGGGAGGAAAACAGGGCCACTGGTTAGTGTGATTTTGTTCAATATAAATTTTATGAGCTAAATAGAATCTTTGGTAGCGAAGACATTTTGAGTTAGAATTGATGATAGAAGCTCTCACAGCATCTCAAACTGCCTCTTAGCCCCGAAATGTTCATTATACATTGTTTTCTCCCATGGTTCTTTCCCTTGGCCCAGCCTGTCTCTAAAAGCAGGGACACACAGGCTCCCCACTTAGGAGGAGCAGACAGGTTGCCACTCAAGAGGCATCTCTGTTCCCAGATAGTAGTATGATTTCCTTCCACCCCCAAGGGTCACGATAAAAAATGTCAACTGGGAAAAGAAATCCATTTAATTTTTATTACACTACTTGACTTTTCCAGGGGTCTTTAACTTAAATCTTGGTTAAATGGTAATTGGACACTCAAGAAATGGCCCCAACTCTCTCAAGTAAGTCTACAGTTTTGTTAAGGACCAGAAAAACAAAAAACCCCAGAAGGGAAAGTCACTTGTGTAAAGTGACAGGATTGCTAAGTACTTTTTTTAGTCCTTGCTTCATACTTTTCTAGTTTTTTCCAGATTTTCTACAATGAACATGTATTCACTATTTAATAAGAAGAAATTATTATTTTTTTAAATTCTGAAAAGCAGGATGCAGAAAGGTGTACATGCGGTATTATCCTAGCTCTGTAACAATGTGCTTACAAAATTACTGGGGAAAAATAAGCCAAAATGTTTACAATGTCTGTTCCTAGGTAAAAGCGTTGTGGTTGATTTTTTCTTTATATTTCTATGTTTTTTTAAAATTCTCTCTATAAAGCCTTTAGAGAGATTTATAGTCTTAAATAATGAATATATTTTTAAAGGCTTGAGATCTGATGAGGGATGTGAGGAGCGGAGAGTCTCTGAAATTCCATAGAAATGTTGCTATGATTCCTATAGTAATGATGTAGCCCCCTAATTCCTGGAATAATTGAGATTTCTCCAAAACACCTAATTTATACTTGAGGAATAACATATTTATCTTTTAGGATCTGGGCCCCAAATACCCCAATTTCTCCTAATTTGATTTATTTCACTCACAAAATATCTAATGAGCCTCCACTCTGTGCCAGATACCACGCTCAGTGCTGCTTGAAGCATGCTGTCATCTTCAGACGGCCTCCCCTTGGTGTTCCCCAGGCCTCCCTCTTCCCCTGTGGATGCTTGTCTCAGGGGCTACAATTCACTGTAGGGATCCAGACAGATACCACAAGTCCTTTGTGCTCTTCTTTTTTATTTTTATTTTTATTTTTCCTTTCTTTTAATGTGCTGCAGAGCTGGACTTATTTTTACAGAGTCAGTCCCTATTACCATAAATGTGATTCCACATCCAAGACATCACGATGATCTTTTGACTTAGCAAGTCACCATCTAACTCCATTTTAAAATGGTATTAAATGCAGTAGCTGGAGATGAGAGAGGAGACCTGATAAATGAGCTGGAACGTCAGCATTACCTTCCTAATTCTGTGAGTCTTCTCTTTGTTCACCATTGAAATTATGACTGAATCTTACACAGCAGTCATTGCTTAAAAAGAGTATTCCTCTGGCCAGCTGCATCTCATTTGAGACCTTGTTACATTAAATACTCCCAGTAAAGGTCTTTTGCAAATGTATGAAGTAATCTATTAGGCCAGATCATTTTTTTAGACATGCAAAGAGTTCTGAATTTAGGACTTGGTTTAAAACTTAAATTCTTTGCTTTAATGAAAACTTTACTTTAAAAAAAACGGGAGGGGGGCAGAGAGGGCTATCTTTTCTAGGAGGAGAAAACCATGACTGGAAATTGCAGATGTAAATCAGAGCAGCTTAGCAGCATCAGAAAAAGAAATCTGTTTGTGGAGTTAAACATTCTTCCGTTGACACAATACAGTAAATGCAATATGGTGACACAAACCATTTAAGTAAATACCAGCTCTAATAATAGCTGTGTATCAATTGGAAAGTATTTTTATCATGTGTGTGCTGGCTTCCTAGCCGCAGCCTTTAAAAAGCAGAACAAAATGTGTGATCACTCTGTCCCCATTTCAGAGAAAGAAGTGATTGATCGTTTGATCCCTGGAAACATCAATGCTGCTTAATGGGTCCTCAGCGCTAAGAATAGTGGAGGATAAAGCTCTGCATGTCATTTGATAACCTCCCTGGCTAAGGAGAAGAGTTTGGGAGGGAAAGGCGTAGAATAAGAAAAGAGGAAACTTAATTCTCCAATTAATCTCACTCTGTTTCTGACATAATTCTGGCTGGCACTGAATATTAAAAATTGGCATAACCATGTTCCTATTCTTCCCCTCCGTGCTGTCTCCTATCCATCTCTGTCAGATTTCCTCTGCATAATGGGAACAGGACTCCCCAAGGACTTGTGGAGAGAGAGGAACAAAACATGAGTCCTCCCTAAATTTTATAATATTTGATTTCCTGTTCACCTGAAGTTCAAAATTATTCCACCTAAGGTGGTCCTATGAGATTAAAGGTATTCTCGCAGTGATGGTTTTAAACATGCCCACACTCTCTGACGTTCCCTTTAAAACCTGGAGCCTAATACCCATTCCCTTGAAAGTGAATTGGATGTAGTGACTCACTTCCAACTAATAAAATATGGCAGAAGTGACAGTGTGAGACTTCTGAAACTCAGTCATAAAAGCCATTGTGGTTTCCTCCTTCCTCTCTCTTGGATCACGCAATCTCAGGGAAGCCACCTGCCATGTTGTGAGGGCACTCAAGCAGTCTTGTGGAGAAGCCTGTGTGGTGAGGAGCTTCCGCCAAGAGTCAGCGAGGAACTGAGGCCTCCTGCCGACCGCCTCGTGAGTGAGCTGTCTTGGAAACACATCCTCCAGCTGCAGTCAAGACTTGAGATGGCTGCAGGCCCAGCGAACAGCTTGACTGCCTCCGTAGGAGAGATTCTGAGCTAGAACCACCCAGCTCAGCCACTCCTAACTTCCTAATATGTAAAACTATGTGACATAATAAATGTTTATTGATCTAAATGCTAAGTTTTCAGGTAATTTGCTACACAGTGATAGATAATAATATATTCATTCACCTTTCTTCTTGAGCACATTGATAACAAATTTAAATCTTGGACTTATATTCTGATTTACTGTGAAGATAAACGTACTTTCAAGTTCATATACCTGAGGCAGCATTATATTCCCTAACTGCTTTCAGCTGTGCAATTGTCACATGCAGCCTGGTGGTCAGCTACAGTCATGTTGTTTGTCTCCTCATTCTTTAGATACATCTAAAGTGGCCTAGGTGTGCCCATAGTTAGTGGCAGAGATGCCAGTGTTCTGATAAGGATGGATAATTTTAATACTTTAAATGTGGTGGGATTTAAAAATGTATTAGAAGAGATCAGAATTCCTCTATGGAACAAAACTGACTCTGGAAAAATACCTTGATGCGATTCTAAGGAAAAAGATAAGGTCATAAGAACATAGATTTGGCAGAAGTAAAGACAACAGTTGGCTAAAGATTAGTGTATTAAAAAGAATTGCAGGCTGGGTGCGGTGGCTCGCACCTGTACTCCCAGCACTTCGGGAGGCCGAGGCAGAAGGATCACTTGAGGACAGGGGCAAGACCAGCCTGTGCAACATAGCGAGACCTCTTCTCTACAAAAAAATTAAAAAATAAGCCAGGCATGGTGGCTCGTGCCTGTAATCCCAGCTACTCAGGACGCTGAGGCAGGAGGGTCACTTGAGCCCAGGAGTTAGAGGCTGCAGTGAGCTATGATCGTGCTACTATACTCCAGCCTGGGCAACAGCGTGAGACCTTGTCTCTCAAAAAAGAAGAAGAAAGAAAGAAGAAGCAGCAGAATTCCATGTGACAGCGGAAGTAGTGGCAGGAAGAGGTGAGAGAAAGACCATGTGACTGACAGGGAGATGGTTGTGGGTCTTTAAGGAATAGAAATTTCTAGCATTAAATTTTGAGTAGTTTGCATTTCTGCAATGGACTCCCAGGACTTTCAGGAAGATGCTCTACTTGTGTGAATGATTCACTTAATGGGAATTAGAAGAAAGGACTGGCAAGGTGTGGGAACTGAGACCACAGAGGAGTTATGCAGCAGAACCAGGCACTCAGGGCAATTGGTGATTCACGAACACCTAGGACCTCCAAGGAATTTAGAGAAGCCTTGGGGACAGTGAAGGACTTTTCAAAATCAATGAAAAGCAGGTCTGGTTCAAGCAAGGTGACCCAGCTGCCATCTGTATTACGTGCATTGCTCATCTCAGCCTCCCAAAGGATGACAAATCATGAGCATAAACTTTTGCTTTGTGTTCACTTATTTTCCTTTGTGTGTTCAGAGTTCTGTCTCTCCTGATTGTGATATTACCTAGACTTTATTTTTTATGACTTCATCTGAAACACATACCTAGTAAATATCATCTAATAATGACTCCCCAGTTGGTGTGGTGCATGTGTGGGTGTGTTCCTTGGCTTCTCCCAAAGTATTTCAACCTTTAATCCACACAACAACTCTATGACGTAGACACCATGTTTCAGTCAGTTCAGGCTGCTGTATAAAGAATACCATAGACTGGGTGGCTTAAACAACAAATGTTTATTTCTCACAGTTCTGGAGGCTGGAAGTCTGAGATCAGGGTGACAGAACGGTCGGATTCTTGGTGAAGGTCCTCTTCCTGGTTTATAGATGGCTGTCTCTTTGTCATATCCTCACTTGGTGGAGAGCAGAGAGAGAGAGAGAGAGAGAGGAGGCAAGTTGTAAGAGGGCACTGATTCCAGCATGAGGCCTCCACCCTCATGACCTAATTACCTTCCAAAGGCCACATCTCCAAGTATCATCACATTAGAGATTTCCACATGTGCATTTTGGAGGGACACAACTATGCAGACATAAAATACTATCATCATTTTACAGATGAAAAAACTAAGACTTAGTTACATAAATATCTCAAGATACACAGCTAACAAACAGGGAGGTCAGGATTCAAATTTGGGCTAATTCAGCTGAACAGTCAAAACTGTCAAGCACGTGCCATGTCACCTTCCTACTGAAAATGGGTGAAATCTTGCAAAGGATCCCAAGGGGAGAAAAAAAAGTCCTGATAATAAGGCTGGGGGTCAAACAAAATAGTAAGGGGAAAAAAATAATCCAAATGGATAGTGTATTATGTAAATACATGAGCAAAAGAAATCATTGTCACCTGGGGTCACCTGGAAAGGCTTCCTTGAGGAGGTGGGACTTGAGATGGGTGCTGAAGAATAGATAGGACTGAGGAAGGCAGAAAACATTCTAAGCAGGAAAACACTGGCAGTGATTATGGCCAGAGAGGTGGCAATGACCTGACATATTTGCAGAGAAAACCAGGCTGACTAGGGAGGAGGAGAGAGTCTGGTGTAATAGAAGAGCAGAGTGGATAAAGGTGGATAGAAAAGGACAAGTTATGGAGGATCTTGGATGCCAGGGAAAGAGTGATGAGGAGGTTTAAGCTCTTGAGCTTGGCCATGGGGGTTGGTGCATTCATGTCTACCCTATTCCTGACATGCTGTCATGACCTACTGAATGCTTCCATTTCCTTTTAAGAACAGGGATCATTTCTTATTCTTCCTGGTATCTGCTCCTGTTCGTAGCACAGTACCTGGCACACAAAAGGGATTCATTCAAAGATGAATGTGTAAATGAATAAACAAATGATCACAACATGAAGAAAGAGAGAGAGGGGCAGCATAGAGCCATGGAAGAGTCAGATACCCCTGACTGCTCACTTTCCACTTGCTGTCTGAGTACCTTTGGGCATGTTCCTCCCTAAGCTTCCATTTCCTTATCCACCAAATAGAATTAATAATAGTTGCAACCTCATTGGGTTGTTGTGAGGGTTAAATGAAATAATGTGTATAAAACATTTACCACAATGCCATCTATATAATAAGCATAGAATGCATTACATCTCTGTAGAATACAGTAGGGTCTTTAGTGACTAGACCAAAAGAACATAAAACCTAGGAATTAGGACAAATCTTGGGGAGAATGTTAGACATTCCTTAGAACCCAAAGGAGGGGATCAAGCTAAATTTTGGTTACGTCTCAAGGGGCATGCTGACCTCAGGTCAGGCCTCTGGAATTTAATTGGAGAAATACCTCCTGGGAATGTGATTGTACATGGCCTTGAATGCTCTGCCAAAAGGATTTTTTTTACTAAAGCAGTGACAAAACTGTATCTATTTCAGAAATGTCTTTCTGGTAGTCATGTGGGTGATGGCTTAGGGACCAGTAGAACTAGAGAAGTTCACTAAGAGGCTACTGCAATAGTCCTAGCAAAGATGAAGAGGGCTTAAATTAATGCTGTGACTGTAACAATGGAAGAAAGAGGTTAGATTTAAGAGACTAGGAGAAGGAACTGCACTGGATTTAGAGACTACGTGAGTGTTGGGGGCAAGAGAAAGAACAAAGTCATAGGTAACCGAGGATTTCAATGTGGGCCACAAGGAGATTTCATTAACCAAAAAAGAAAATAAGAGGGGATAAATTTGCTTTGTCTCATGACCATATCTCCTTTTAGAAATTGATAACAACTATATACACAATAAAGGCTGCCCCTGACTTGCCCAAGAAAGTTCCAATGGACTTTACCAAAAAAAAAAAAAAAAAAAAATTAAGACAAAAATCCTCATATTTACATTTCTCCTGGTATCTCTCTTCAACCTGTATTTCACCTTTGGTCTTGAGAAGGGAGAACTTTGCCTCAGGGAGACCCAGAGTTATAATGAAAATTTCTGTGTAACGGTGTCCTCCGCCACCTCCAATGGATGACCCGCTTATAAGGAGTAAGATTCAAAATAAGTAAATACACACATCAAATTCCTACCCAACAAAAGAATCAGTAGTTGGATTTGATTTGTGCATGCATGCGCGCGCGTGTGTGTGTGTGTGTTGCCCCTCGCATACACGCATACAGGAATACACGCTCATGGAACCACACTGCCTCCGAGAACTCTCTTTAATCAGTCTCGGTATCACCATGGTAACGTGAACAGAAGCAGTACTCCTAATCACATAGGGAAAACCTGCGGCTTTGTGATACCCCTGGGGAGAATTTCAGCCACTGTGCGTACCAGTGCAGCATATGATGCTTGGAATAATCTCGTTGGTTCTGTTTATCTTTGCTTCTAATCTTCCTCCTATCTGCTATTTCAATCAGCCTTCCCTCCAGATCACAGAACTCCTGTCCTCAGCCCTGTTCTTGTTGCTGCAAATGCTTCCCCACAAGCTTCCTTTGGCCACTGTGAGTGGAGGCTTGCCCTACTTAGGTGAAACTGGTGCAGAAATAACTCAAACAATTCTGCTCTCCCTTTAAGTTATTTGAAATTATATATAATTTTTTAAATAATAATAAAAACCAGGCTTCGAAATGCTAGGAGCATCTACTTCTCAGGTTATATACATAAGCATTCATGAAAATGACATATCTATGACCTACAGACTCAAAATACCAAGTCAGAGGTTGGCTACCTGTGGGTAAGGGTTAAGAAATGCCTACTCAGTCTCTTCAAAAGAAAATCAGTGTGGCCTTTATTATTTTTCTTAGAATTGCAAATAGCAGTCATTAGAGAAATCCACCTCCCTTCAACTCCAAGGGGATTTTGAATTTTCCAGTGGTACTTAAATATTATATCTCTAGTAATAGTTGTCCAAAGAGAGAGCTCTTTTCTTCTTGATAACATTCAAAAAATCTTCAAAGGCTCTTATCTGCTAAAACTGATAGGAAAATGGTATTTTATTTAATAATTCATCTCTAAGTACCAAACCATTACTTTCTCTGTGTCATCTGTGTATAGTATCACCTACAAATGTTGTTCTATACCTTTATTTATTATTATTATTATTTTTTAAGAGATGGAGTCTCACTGGGTTGCCCAGGCTGGACTTGAACTCCTGGCCTCAAGCAATCCTCCTGCCTCAGCCTCTCGAGTAGCTGGGACTATAGACGTGCACCGCCGTGCCCAGCTCTGAACCTTTAAACAGTCAATGACTTTCTGTTTTGAGTTTTGGTTGAAAGAGAATTTGATACTATGAAGAATTTAACAGTTTTAGAATGTTTTATAGTAAAAATACGTTTGTGTGTCTTCACACAAACATGCGTGCATATATACATGTGTATGTGTACATATGCACATCTATGTATGTAGGATTACATGTGTATTATGTGGTATACAGGTTGAGAGTATGGGTTCTGGAATCAAACTGTCATCATGTGAATTCTCCCTCCTGTGAGACCTTGTGTAAGCTATTTAACCTCTCTGCCTCTCAGTTTCATCTGTAAAGTGGGAGCAATAATACTACCCACCTCCTAGAATTTTTGTGATGATTAAATGAGTAAATACATATTTAGTGCTTGAAACAGAGCCTGGCACTTAGTAAGGGCGCAGTAAGTATTAGCTATTTTTATTAGAAATAGTCCAAATAGCCCATGTTTTAAAAAATTGAGTTACCTACAAATAAGAAACTTGTAAATTATTGGTGTGTTTTACCCAATGTGCCCGTTAGCAATGGTAATAGCATTATTGCTATTGTTTGCCCTTATTGGAGAGTGTGAATTAATGGTGGCACTCTACTGCCACATTCTCAGCTTCTGTAACTCTGTGGGCAAAGTCCACATCCAAGGCTTTCTCTACCAGAGTTAGTCATGCAGGTGGACTTTCCACCCTCTGCAGGTTTCCTCTTGTCAGAGAGCAAGTTAAATCCATGCAAAGAAAGCTGTCGCAGCTGTGGTTGTTTCTGACATTATTGGCTGCGGTGGAGGTGTGTTTGCTCTACTGTGAGAATTCTTTTTATTGTTGTTGGTGTTATTGGAATGAAAGAAGGCATGTGCAGCTTCTAGGATAGATACACATAGTGTAGCAGGGTCAGACTTTTGGAAAGAACCACAGAAGGAGGATGGTTTGTGGATTTGCTTATTTTGAAATCAAGAGTAAGTGGTGGCTGATGATGATGGGGTGATGGGGGGGAGTCTTTCTACAATTTTTTATTAGTATCTCAGAAGTTTAACACATGTCTTCAAATCTAAAGGAATCTGGACTTGGGAAAGGGTAATGGCTGAAGAGAAGGAAGCATGAGGAAATACAAAGGCTGGCTGCACTGCGGGGAGCTCTCCCTCTGGGCCAGGGACTCTGTGGACCGTCCCTCCTCACAGCCTCTCAAGCCGGGAAAGGCCCAGACTAGGCCTTGCAATAGCCTGAAGTTCAGTCCACACCTCTACATTTGGGTCTTCAGGCAGCTCTGAGGAAATAACAGTGTTTTCTAACCATGTATAGGCTCTTATACTCGTTTTTAATAGACTATTTTTAGAACAATTTTAGATTTACAGAAAAATTGAGCAGATTGTACAGAGGGTTCCAATATACCTGGTGCCAGCTTTCTCTGTTATTAACATCTTACATTAGTATGGTACATGTATTACAATTAATGAGCCAATATTGATACATTATTATTAACTAAAGTCCATACTTTATTCCGATGGCCTTAGTTTTTACCTAATGTCCCTTTTCTGTTGCAGGATCCCACCCAGGTTGCCCCATTACATTGAGTTGTCACATCTCCTAGGTGCCCCTTGGCTGTGGCAGTTTCTCAGACTTTCCTTGTTTCTGATGACCTGGACAGTTTGGAAGAGTACTGGTTCGATACTTTGTAGGATGCCCTACTGTTGAAATATTGTCTGATGTTTTTCTCATGATAAGACTAGTGTTTTGGGTTGTTGGGAGGCAGACCGCAGAGGTAAAGTGCCCTTTTCATCACGTCTTGTCAAGAGTGCATGCTATCCGCATGCTTTATGGCTTCGGTGTTGACCTTGGTCACCTGGCTGAGGCCCTCTTGTCATGTTGACACGCTGTGAAGTTACTCTCTTTCTCCCCCTTTTATGCCATACTCCTTGGAAGGAAGCCACTATGTGCAGCCCACATTTAAGGAGTAGGGATTTATGCTTCCCCTCCTTGAAGGCGGAGTATCTACATAAATTATTTGGAACTCTTCATCGTGGGAGATTTTTGTAGTCATTTTTCAAGTGAGATGATGTAAAAGGAAATTGGCAAAAGAGAAAATTATGGTCCACAGATGCATAGAGCTGAAGAGGAAGTATTGAAAACAACAAAGGAGAAAAAGTCTGAGAAATAACATTTTTCATCTATTTTTGAGAATTACCTGAATAGACAGGAACAGAAATAATGTGCAAAAATGTTTACTGCTACATTGTATATAACACTTAAGAAAGCAAGTAGAACCTCCAAACAAATCATGGGACATTCATGTAACTGTTAGGTCAAAACATACATTTACATGATATATATAATTTTATATATGTATATATATAAATGTATATTTTTATATGTATATCTGTATAATTTTATATATGTGTACATATATAAATATACATATATAAAATTATAGGCACAGAAACACAATAATGGTATTGTGAATAAATTAAAGCAGGTTACACAGCCACATGCATAGTTATGATTGTTTCTTTATAAAACAAATGTATTATATATATACACATGTGTATATGCATAACATATATAATGTCTGGAAGGCTAGTTAATACCAAAAAATTAGTGTCTTTATCTCCAGCTGGTAGGATTACATGTAATTTAGAATATTCCTTTTTAATACCTAAACTTTCAACATTCTTTAATAACTTTTTATTTATCTAATAAAACATAAAAATTAAAAGAAAATGGCCTAAAGCAAGAGTTTTACTGACAAATATAACACTAGCATGTAGTGTTAGTAATCTAAGTTGTCAAAAATCCACTGTTTGCCAGCTCTTAAAATGCCTCTAATAGGAACTGAAATAGGGAAGGAAGGCAAGAACTTCAGTGGTTGTTTTTACACTGTTCCCTATAACACCAGTAATCCTAATAACAGGTACTTTTCTATCCATCCTGGGATGCAGGACTCCAAGACCCCAATGTTGCTGCAGCCTCATCTCCATCTTCTCTGTTGCCCCCAGTGGGACTTAGCTCAGCCCTTCCCCCGCCTCAGTGAGCTCCTACCGTCCTCTCTTCTGGCCTGCCCCCTCCAGGCATGCTCCCTTCCCCATCCTAACCTCCTCCCCACTACTTACAAGTCTTCCACTGTTGCTTCCACTGATCCCTGAGCATGATGATTGGAGACCCTTCATCATCGTGCATCAACCTTTTAATTTTAACCTAACCCTCACCCAAATCAAGAAAGGGTCACTACAGCCAAACTGTAAACATGCCACATACAATCGTCTTATGTTCATCTTCCTTTCTTCATCTTCTAGAAATGCCCTCCCCTCAGTTTGCCACTTTCTAACCCTCCCTTTCCTTTAGGGTACAGGTTAGTCACCTCCATCCCCACACTTTTCCAGCTACCCTAAATCCTGTGATTTTTTTCCCCTCGTATCTTTGCAAGTACCTGTTGTCTCTACAGGTGGTTCTTAATGGAAGCTACCCTGGTCTGTTATATTTTCATTGTACCCCTAAGGGCAGGGCTCATTTTCTCCTGGTGCCTAGCATAATGCAATGCATGTATTCGGTCACAGCAAATGTTTGTTGATGCTCATGACCACGTGACAGTCACAACGAGGAAGAACTAAAGACCTAGCAAGTGGGTTTGAGGTAAGAATAAACATAAGGACAGTGTTAGAAACCCAGCCTCTGGAGCCAGACTGCTGCAAGCTCTGTTGCCTACTGGCTGAGTCATCCCCAGTTCCTTAGTCACCTTCTCTGAGCCTTTCATATTCCCATGCGTAAGATGGGAATAATGTTGGTGCCTACCTCGTAGAGCTGGGGTGAGGATGTAATGAGTTGAGTCATGTGAAGTACTCATTGTTTGCAAGTAATAAAACCAGGTTAGCTGTTATCATCATTAGCTGGTTTATAAATTCTGCCTTCAAAATCACATAGGCTATGAGGACAAAATCTGTCTCACAGACCGCTGCTTGTGCAAACACAATTTGGAAGTGCATACAGCATTGAGGATCCAGAATAATAGTTTTCTAGCTGTTTTAAAAATGTACCCAGGATTTGTTTTAGTCAGGTGTGGTGAGATGACGAGCACAGAGAAAGAAGAGCTTATTGCTCACAGTTCCTGAGAGGAGGGAGCACACAGCCCCATGCAGGGCCACATGAGGAAGCACCAGGGTTGGTCAAAAGACAGAAGGAGTGAGGAGAAGGCATGGGCAATAGGTTTTGTTACTATGGTGTTGGGAAGTTGTTAGGTGAAGACGTCCCTTATTGGAAAGGAAGAAAAACACAGATGTTGGAGTTTGTGGTCAGAGAATTTGTAATATGATTTCCATGCACCTGAGAAAACACAGGGAAATATGAATGCAAACAACTTCGGCCATTAGTTTGGCCCATTATTTCAAGATGCCAAATTATCAATTACGGGATATCAAGAATGCTAATTATGGTAGCCCATGCCAATTCCTCACCATGATCGCTCTTTCCTTTAGTTTCCAGTGGCTACCGTCCTTTCCAGTGAGGTTTGTATTTCTTGCTCTCTTCTTGCAGTGGCCTTGCTGGGCCCTGGGTTCTATTTAGATCTCCTATTCTTTGGCCCATTTTGGTTGATCTCTCTCCTCCTCTTTGACTCTGCTTCCATTATACGCAAAGAAAGGTTTTCTCAGTTTTGTAGTCTTTCATCTGTACATGAGGGCTGCTCCTTTTCACAGAAAAGCATAGAAACTTGGAAAGCAGAGGGAAGCTAAGGCTGTCTTGTTATGTCAAACCAAGGCACAGCTGACTTTTCAGCCTCACACACTAACCTTTCTGGTTTATAGACTGGCACGGTCCTGGAAAACTGTTTTACCCACCAAAAACCCTTTTTGGCAATTTCTGAGGATGCCTAAACTTCATGTCCTGAGGCTAGCCTGTCCTGCCACTTGGGTGAGTTGCCCGGTGAGGTCTGATAAATTATCTCGCTGTCAAGACAGGACCCATCTACAGCCCGACACCCTTCCCCCTTTCTCCCCTTTCTAAAGAGAAGCCCCACTTAATATCCACGCCAGCCACATGACTGGATAATTACAGGAAACCCTGGCTCCACTTAGCTGAAAAGAAAGAATTCTTGAAGAAGAATTTCAGGCTCTTTTACTGTTCTATTTTCCCCTTTTTACAGTCTGGCTCCGTGCCCTTGTGTTGCTGTCTTTTCCCTGTGCCAGTTCTGTGATGCTTCCCTCCCCCTTCCCCAACCCTACCCCCCACCCTCTTTTCGGATGAATGTGAGGCCCCTAATATACAGCCTTCCACTCTGAACTGGCTGGACTTCTTTTCTCTCTTTTTAGGTGGCAAAAAAAATCTTTTACTCTATAGCCCTTGCTTTACTATTTTATTTTTTACCATTTTTTTTGAGGTAGAAAAATGTATTAGCAGGCAGCAATCTCTCTGACTTTGATTTCTGCTCCTTTGTACACAAGGCTGTCACCTGATTACACCCTTTAATGAAGGTGGCAGCAGACAGGAGGGGACTCATGCAGAGTT
Source organism: Daubentonia madagascariensis (assembly GCA_023783475.1). Taxonomy (NCBI): domain Eukaryota; kingdom Metazoa; phylum Chordata; class Mammalia; order Primates; family Daubentoniidae; genus Daubentonia; species Daubentonia madagascariensis. The sequence continues at coordinate 38,269,831 of JAKFHU010001953.1, read as the reverse complement.
CTAGAGGGACCCCTTGAATTAGGTATGTGTTTACAAGAATTAAGACAGATTCAAGGCAGCCCTGGAATTTACATCACAGTGATTGTCTTTCTTTGACTCCAGTTTATATTTTCTTAAATTGGGCATCCTGCTTTCTGCATGTCTCTTTTGCTTGGAATGCCACGTTGCACAAAACAGAGCAGAGCTGGAAAAGCTCGTGAAGGAGCACTCAGAAGTGACCACCCAAACCAGCCCAAGTTCCACTGACAGAAGTGATTCCAGCACAGGTTCCAGACTGAAACGCAGCTGTATCTTGCTTCATTTGACTGGAGCAAATGCAATCAGTTTTCATTTTCTCTGACATTTATTATTTTAGGGAGGGGCTGGCAAGGAAGGGGCATTAGCCACAAATATGACAAGGTTAAAGAACATCGGTTGTGCTCTGAAGCATTGTATTCAGACGGTTGACATCCTGGGTTCATCAATCAATATTATTGACTTGGCCAAGCTTCAGGTTGGAGTAATTTCTATAATGAGATTTAGCCTGCACCACAAAATGGTGTGTTGGGGATAAAATGTCTGAAGCCAATCTTGTATGAGATACATTTTGGGAAAATGTTCTTCATCTTAAAAATAGAACTCGAAGTGTTTGCAGCCAGGAAGATGCTTAATTAGATTCACATAGGAGTCACCAGCTGTTCATAAGACAAACAGGGATGTCTGACGTCTCTTCTGGTTCTTCAGAGATGAGGGAAATGGCTCCCCTTTTGCGTGCCAAGTCTGAGAGACCCTTCAGCTGAAAGTCCTCCAGCCTGAGTGGCCAAGCTTGGCACACAGAGCTCCCTTTTTCCTCTTGCTCTGTCCTCGCGCTCCACTCTCTGAGCCTGAGGAGTTCTTAGCCATAAGAGTCAAGTGTCCACAAAGTGACACTGCCACGAAAGGGCAATACTAATTAATGCCTGACCAGCCATATACCCCCATGCCCCACCCCTCGCTCCCTCTCTCGGTTTCTCCCCTACACGCTCTCAGGGGTAAATCCTGTCTTTGCCAGCCTCATTTCTGGGCCTGGGTGATGTAGTTGCAGCGAGGGGCACAAGGAGAGAATGTAAATTAAGGAAATTGAGAGGCAGGAGGGGAGGGTGGAAAGACTTTTCCACAAAGGCTGAGTCAACCTATGTAACCAAGAATTGGGAGAGAGCAAGGAGAGAGTGTGGAAGGGAAACTGTACCTCTAGGACTGAGAGAGTTTTGCAGTTTGAATGGAGGAAGAAAGAAAGTAGACTTGAAGAAGTGTGGTTACTAGGCACCAGTTATGAATCTGTAAAGAAAATTGGAGATAAGATACCAGCCTCACAGGTTCCCAGGTGAAAGGGGCCTTTGAGGTGATATGGCTCCGCCTCTCATTCATGCAGAAAGCCTTTTTCGGGCATTCCTATGAAAGGGCCACCCAACGTTTACTTGGAAACCTTCCGTGATAGAAAATGTGCTGGTCCATTGGCAATAGAGAGGAGTAGTTAAGAACACAAATGCAAGAGCCAGACTGCCAAGATTCAAATCCAGGGGCCACCAACTACTGATTGCCAGCCCTTGTTAGGGCATGTTACCTAACATCTCAGTTTCTGTATCTATAAATTGGGGATAGTATTAATAGTAGCAGAAGACTGTAATTAGGATTAACTGTGTATGTATATATACACACACATATAAAATTATTATATATAATATATACTCTTGTATATTAATATAAATCATATTTGTGTATGTATTTCTTTATTCATAAAAGATATATATTACTTAGAACAGTGCTTGGCATGTAATAAGTGGCATGTGAGTATTTGCTATTATTATCAGTATCATCAGGATGTTCCATGGATAAAAAAATTCTTTTCAGATTGAGTAAATTTAGCCTTTCTTATTCCTGCCTGTTTATCTCATTTCTCAGCCCTGAAGTAACTCAGACCACATCTTCTCTGCATTCCTCATGGGCACCCTCCCAGCATTTAAAGATAATTACCATGTCCCTCTCTGCCTTTCTTCCTTATATTCCAGAGGAGAGTTTTTGCAAATGCTGTTTTCTATGCTTAGAACGCTTTTCCCCCCCATGTTCTTCATGTTCTAACTTAGATTCCATATCCTTCAAGATGCCTTCCCCCATCTGAGTAGTTGGCACTATCCTTGCCTATATTCTCTGTGTATAAATATAAAGATACAAGGACATAGTACAAATTCTTATGGCCATTTGTATGTGTCACCATTTTGGCATATTACTTATTCATATGACCCAGCAGCTAGTATGAGATCCAGCATAGCAATGTGGTTCAAAAATGTTTGTTGAACAAATTGGGTGGGATACAGAAGAAGACAGATGGGCATAAAGCAACTCAGAGAATAGGGTCTTTGGAGTGAGCAGATAATAGAAAATTTGCTTTTTTGTACAATTATAGGAAACAAGCATACCTGTAAGTCCATAAGATGATCATTTTTGTCCCTGACAATGCCACCAAAAAAGGAAGGTTTCTTAGATTCTTGCTTTTTAATTGCTTGGTCAGCTCTTAGACTTGTCTTTGTTATGCAGAATTCTGTTAATGGGAGGAATGAAAAACAAAGGACAGAGAAGAAAGCAAGAGCGAATTGATTCGTGTAATGAAGAGATAAGGCAAGAAATGAAGATGGGGACAGAGCTGGAAGGGCCCTTTGGGTCTGGATGTAGGCAGGTCTTTGGAAGAGGAGGGAAAGAAGATAGTGTTTGGGTAGCAGTCAGGAGTGTAAAAGAGTTTGAAAGTGGGGAGTTCCCTAGGGGGGCCTCTAAAGGAGATTTGCTTTGGGCTAAAAATGATCTCTTCTATTTGTCGTTTTCTTGTGAGACTACATAAAGTTTTAAATGGCTTTTGATGTTCATTTTCTGTCAGACCGCTAATTCTGTGAACATGGCATAGCCCCGAGCCTCAGCCATGTGGGATCCCAGTTGTATGTGGGTTATGTTTTGCTTAGGCTGGTCAATTGGGTGTTAAAATCCATGGGTGCTCTTGTTTCTGTGGGATGGTGAGTGAGGTGTCACCACGGCCGTGTAGCTGTTACATAGAGGCAGTATCGTTTGTATCTATAAATATGTGAAAAAAATCAAGCGTGGGTGCAATTCAAAGAAGCCCACAGGTCTCTTAAAAATGTCCTCTTTGTATAAATATGGACTGTTTCTCCTAGCTTCCCAAAGTGAACTCATTCTTAGTCACAATCTTTACCTAGATACTAACTCAAGAGCAAATTATTTGGCGGTAAGACCAGAGGGATACTATTCCTTGCCTTTATTTTTTCCCATAAACCAATGGTGGAAATGTTATCTGGGATATACAATTTCTGTAAAATACCAGCATTCTTTCCCAGACTAGGTTATGATTCCCATCAAAAAGATATATGGGTAAAAGTCTTTTGTCATTGAAGTTCTACTGAAACCTCTGCCTATCCTTGGAAAAGCCCCCAGTCATAAAGGAATATGTATGATACTCCGGCTCCCCCAAATGTAAAAAGATCAGCTCTTTCTATAAAATTTTGGCCATGTGTTCATATTTCCGAGCTGCAGTTTTAATTGTACAAAGAAAGAACTGTTGACATTCTCTAGTTGTTCAAAGGAAAAGTGATGTATGAATATATACCCTTCCTGATAGGAGATTACAATTATTTCTTTTTTTTTTTTTGGTGAGACAGGGTCTCACTCTGTCACCCAGGGTAGAGTTCAGTGGCATCATCATAGCTCACTGCAACCACAAACTCCTGGGCTCAATCGATCCTCCTGCCTCAGCCTCCCAAGTAGCTGGGACTATAGGCACGTGCCACCACACCCGGCTAATTTTTCTATTTTTTGTAGAGACAGGGTCTCGCTCTTGCTCAGGATAGTCTTGAAATCCTGGTGTCAAATGATCCTTCCTCATCCGCCTCCCAAAGTGCTAGGATTACAAGTGTCAGCCACTGTGCCCAGCCCACAATTACTTTTAAGGACAGCATCAGCCAAAAATATGAAAGAAATTGCTTTATGGTAAGACATGGAAGGAGTATCCTTAAAAATAATTCCCTAGCAGACCATTTTTTAGAGGACACTAATTTCTGCTTCTGATACATACATCCAGTCTTCTTGTAGCTTTCTGAACTCATTGTTCTTTGAGGTTAAATGTTTCACCTTTATTAGAAAACACTTAGCATAAATACATAGCATAATTAGAAGTTTGGAGTTGTATATTTTGGGTAATCTTCTCAGATAGCTACATTAGACTGGCCTCAGCTTTTCAGAAATAAGTTCATGTTAATGTATTATTTGACTATTGGAGCTGTTTCAATTTGCTACCAAATCTTGACTTCATTTTACCATTAAATTTGACTTTTAAAATGTGCAGAAAGCATTTACCATTCTCTCTGTCTATAAGAGACTAGGTGGCTATATACTATGTTAACAGCGATTCTCTCTCAGAGGTAGAATTTCGGACAATTTTAATTTTCTTCCCTTGTATAATAGCAAGAAGTCTAATGAGAAAAAAATTAAATATTATTTTTAAAATATTTCCTTAATAAAGAGTAAAAAGAGACCATTTTCTTTGTGCTCCCAGGCTTTCAGAGGAGGTGGAATGCATATTTCTCTGGCTTCACTTACATGTGTTCTAGATTGTTTATAAAAGGATCAGAAGAGAAAATTCAACAAAAAGAGAGAAGGGCAAGGATTAAAAGCAATTGTGCGTGGACACGGACAAAAAGTGGTTATATAAGTGTCTCTGAAAAGTTTGAGAGTCTTAACCTGGGTCTGTGCAATTTGAACAATTTGGGTCAAAAGGCACACTTTAAAAGAACCTGTCAGTTCAAAGCAAACATATTTTATTTGCATCAATTTTCACTATGTATAAATATAAAATTGGCCCAAAGGGTTGGAAGAAAAAATTTTTTAAAAAAAGAAGTGTTCTTATTTTCTCAGTCTCTTGCTCAGAATGTGAGCACATCAGAGATTAAAATAAAACAGAATATGGTTGGAGTTTCAATAGGCATTATCCCGGGAAATCAAGAGAAGGCTGAGAGTGGGCGGTGGGTGAATAGACATTAAGAATAAAATCTCCTCTTCTCGGTTGCATGAATTATCTGTGGAACTGTGCCCACCCTCTGCTTTGCTTTGGTGGGGAAGCAGTGTTCTGACTTGGCTCTGTGACATTCCATGATATGTGCCTCAAAGCTGTGAGACATCGCAGGGAAAATGTCACCTTGTCAGGGCTGTCTGTCTCGGGGCAGTGCAGCATGGTGCTGCATTGGTGCATCTGAGGTGCCACTTGGTGGCTGAGTGAGTCATCAGGATACAAACGCCAAGCGCTATTGATCTAAGGACATGACACACCAGAGATCAGTGAGATTCTGAGCAAGAATGGGGAATTGCATGGTGCACACAGACGACAAAGGGAAATCTAGGACAGCAGTGTCAGTGCAGGCAGCAGAGGTGCTGACAGTGTGTTGATGGCAATATTTTGTTAATGTCTGGCAGTTGTTAATAAAGGGCTATTCCTGGAACAACCAGAACAGGTACATACCTAAATGGAGTCAACTAATATCCTTACTAAAAGGTTTTTGAGCTAAATGGCAAATTGCTTCAGAGCAGGCAAAATGCTCCATTTAAGTTTCGTAATTGGAAGGCACTTTATCTGCCTAATGATCAGGAGGATGCTGATTATTAGAAATGCCTACATTGAAGACCTGAAGCACATTTGCATTCACTTCGGAGTTGGGGTAGAGGGAGAGTAATAAGGATTCTCTTAAGATACAGATCTGAAGTTCTTTGCTACATTTGTGTTAATGGCTCTCCTGGAGTCCAGCCTCAGACAAAGTGAGTGGAGAATGATAACCCCAGATGTAAGTGTGGACACTGCGTCCTCCCGCACGCAGAACTCAGTGATTCCAGCAACAGAAGACCATCAAATCTAAGCTTTCTCTCAGCAAACCAGCACACACGCCAAATGCCCAGCACAGAGACACAGCCGGTCCAGCCACGGTGCTACCACGGGGGATTTGCAAATCAGAATGGGGAAGGATCAAACAGGAGCCAGTGTAGAGATTTTCCGCTTGTGAAAACAAAATCAAAAACGAGATGAATGTTTAATCAACCTCATGATGGCATATGAACAGAAGAATAAAGTGAGACACACAAACGGAAAAGGAAAACCAAACCTTGTTCTATTCAAAGTGAGGGATGAAGGGACACCCCAAACCACACCGTCCCTTAGTTTCCCTCAATTATCCACACAGCTGAAGGAGGAAGAAGAGGTAAAGGAGAAGTAAGAGTGGAATTTGGGACCTGAATTATTGAGCTAATTACTTCATTTCCTCTAATTCACTCTGAATACCTATACTTAGTCCTGTTTTCTAAAATAACTTAAAATAGCAACTTTTAATACTTTTAATAGCGCATGTCAAGAGTTGTTCATTTTTTATTTGAACTGAATGGTAGGCACTCAGTAACCCCTAATGTATGTCCCCCACCCCAGCCCCGCCTTGATCATGCTTTCCTTAGAGACACTGATGGGGCTTGAGGCAGGAAGACCAGGTACAAGTTCCTTGTGCAGTTGTCCAGCAAGCAATCCTAAGGGGGTCGTAACAGAGTGTCGGGAACTATGTTCAGATTTCGGGACATCCGTCCCCTTCTGTCAGGCACCACAACCTCCAGATATAGTTCAGAGTAAATTGATAGGACTTGGTGACCAACTAAATGTGGGAGGAAAGAGAGATGGAGCTGAGGACCCAGAGGCTGATTTTTCTAGGTTGGGTGACCGAGTGCATGGAGGGGCCATTACCAGCTGGGATGCAGGTCTTCGGGTCACCCTTACCAACATCAATCATTGTGCTGGGCAGGGAAGCCCTCAGGGGTTACTGGGTCACGTGGGACAGTTTGCTCTGCTTTTTAATTTTCTTTCTTCTTCCTTAGCTGACAAGCTGTCAGCTGTCACTTCTTGCTGCTGTCAGTGTGCCTGCTTCTAAGCGCCTTCCTCCTTTACTTTCTAATTTACTGCTTCTGGAAGGCCTGAGAGGCAAGGTTGCTAGAAATGTATGTAAAGCAAGAGTCTATAAGGGCTAAGTAAGGGTGCAAGGACCATTATATATTATAAGGTACAGAGCTTTGTGATTGCTATTTTAACTGTTCATGTTCAATGGATTAGGTCTTCAGAGATCTGGCACTCAGCTAGGGAGGTATTGGTTTCTGTTTATGTAACAACTTTGAGAATGAAATAGTTCATCAAATCATCCAGTGAGTCTAAACTTTTAAGGTAGGGTTTTAAATTTCTTGGCTGCTACATAATAAATAATAGCAAGCACTTATTAGGCATTTAATATTTGTCAGGCCCTGTTCTAGGCACTTGTCATGTAATATCACTTGTGACTGGCACAGGAGCCCTATGGACTGGGCAGTTTCATAATTACCTGTTTTATAGATAGGAAACCCGAGGCATAGAGAGGCTAATTTTTCCAAGGCTACACAGTAGCCATATGCAGCAAAGCCAGGATTCAAAAGCAAACGGTCTCCACTGGTTCTCTTCTGCAGGCAGAACTTGCCTCTGCTCTGTCTGTGGAGTAGACTTTCTATACTTTCTGAGTAAATCTCGCTTTCACTTTATACTATCAGCTCGCTCCTGAATTCTTTCTTGTGAGAAGCCAAGGACCCACTTGGACCTCAAGTGGCTCCCAGCATGGGGAGTCACTTTCCTGTGTCACCACCTCCAGTTCTGTTCTCTAAATGCAACCACTTCTAACTAACTTATTTAGCTATTTCTAAGCTGTATGCTTCTAGAATCCTGAGTCCACCATGGGAAGAAGCCCAGGCTGGATTTCTGGAAGATGAACATCACGTGGAGCAGAGAGGATCAACTGTCCAGATTTATTTGTAAACATAATTTATCAACTTCCTGCAACAGTAGATAAAGATTAGCTCTGTGATACCACTCTACTCCACCTACCCTTCCCATCAAACTCAAAGAGACCTAAGGAATGAGAAGCTGGGATTTCAAGGATGAGAAGGAGTAAAATATTAGCCAAAAAGGGGAGTGAACATTCAAAGTAGAAGAAGAAAAGGCGTGGCAGGATCCTAAAGCAGGAAAGAACATGGCCCACTCAGGGAATTAAAGTCAATGCACCTAAAGCTCCATCAGCAGAGGCATAAGATAGCGTGGAAGAGGAAGACCCAAGGCAGAATATGCAAGGCCTTGAAACCTTGCAAGAACTGGATCTTGTTTTGAATGATTTTTGTCTATCAAACTCAAAGGATTTTTTTTTTAACTGTAATATGCAGCACTGTTGACACATGGAAAAATGGGGGAAGCCAAATCAAATGATGTAACCTACCCCATCAGCCATTTGGCTACCTGAATCAAAGAACTTAAATGTTTGCATGTTTTTGACCCATAAATTCCACAGTATTCTAGGAAATCTACATGGCAGTGCACAAACATTTCTTTTCAAATGTTCATTTCACTGTTTTTAATAATAGTGAAAAACTAGAGGTAACCAAAATATCTAATAGTTGATTAATGAAATAATTACTATATATCATTAATGGATTGCTATTGAGCCATTAAAAATTACTGTAGAATCTATATATCTATATATCACATGGTAAAGGGATAGTTACCAAGTAGTATGTTCAATATAATCTCTATATAAAAAGAAAATTGTCCATATTTTCAGAGAAATAAATTCCTGGAAAAATATGGAGCCAGGTTTTAAAAATGGTTATTTTTGCAGATGGAGTTAAGAGTGTTGTAGTAGGAAATTATTTGGGGAAAAGTTCTTCATTCTCTGAAGGCCTTTGAGTTTCTACCCTCAATATACTACAGCGACTATCGCTGGCTGAGTCAGAAATACTGTACACAGACTGTTTATATATATGGATTGTTATGGGTAAAAATTAGACTAGGAAAATTTGTCAGTCAAAATATAAAGATTATATATGGTCTAAAAAAAAAAAAAAAAGCAAACAGTCTGGCTGGGTGTGGTGGCTCACGCCTGTGATCCCAGCACTTTGGGAGGGCGAGGCAGGAGGATCACTTGAGGCCAGGAGATCAAAACCAGCCGGGGCAACAGAGTGAGACCCCATCTCTCCAAAAATAATTTAAAAATTATCTGGGCATGGTGGTGTGTGCCTGTAGTTCTAGCTACTCGGGAGGTTGAGGCAGGAGTATCACTTAAGCCCTGGAGTTCAAAGCTGCACTCCAGGCTGGGCAACAAAGCAAGACCCTGTCTCAAAAAATAATAATAAAATAAAAAAATTTTAAAAAAAGCAAACAGTCTGACCCCACAGCCTGTGTTCTTAACACTTTGCTGTGTTGTTCCACAAAGCAGGCCCGTGCCTGCAGGGCGGCTAAGGCAGGGTGCTCTAGTTTCCCTGGTTAAAGAACTGAATGGGGCTTAGAACCAACTTGCAAATTGTTTCCGTGAGTCCTTCGGGCATAAAGATTATCCTTGGTTAGTAACACCACCCAGGCTCGACTCCACCGACCCCACCTTCCTCTAAGTTCACAACATGTGCATCAGCCACATCAGGCACATTTGCAGTTCCCTGACTTGACTAATAGTGAAGAAAAACAACACGAGGACGAAGCAGTGTTCGAAAGTTGAGGGGCCAGGTGACTGCTGACTCAATTACAGAATATACCCAAGCTAATTCACTGAGAAATAGCAGTTTGTGCTGTTCTTACCATATTTCTTCCTTTCCTCCTCCAAGAAGACAGTCACTTTGTGTTCCCGTTGTGTTATAGGCTGAATATTTTCTCCTCCCCCGCAAATTCATATGTTAAAGTCCCCAGTACCTCAGAATGTGACTATACCTGGAGGCATATTTAAAGAGGTAATTAAGGTAAAATGAGATCATATGGGTGGGCACTGATCCAATATGACTGGTGTCCTTATAAGAAGAGATTAGGACACAGACACACACAGAGGCAGGACCATGCAAAAACACAGGGAGAAGGTGGCCTTCTGCAAGCCAAGGAGAGAGGGCTCAGAAGAAGTCAACCCTGCTGACAGCTTGATCTCAAGACTTCCAGCCTCCAGAACTGAGAGGAAATGCATTTCTGTTGTCTAAGCCACTTAGTCTCTGGTACTTTGTTATGGCAGCCCAAGCACCATAATACACATTGACCAAAGAGGTTTGTACTCAGAGGCTTATGTAGAACCTGCCTGAAAATAGCCTTCCTCCCTGCCTCTTCCCCCAAAGCTTAGGTTCATTGAGAGGATTACCTTAGAGAGAGGGAAGGAAGTTGAGTTTCTTAGGGGAGCCGCAGAGGCAGAAGTGAAGCAGGCAGAGGAGTGGAGAAGATTCTCCAAGATCACAGGGCTCGCGGCTCAGGGAGCAGCAGGCTTGTCCCCTGCTTGCTCTCAGCACTCTGGGAGAGAGCGCTGTGCCAGGCACAAGAAGGGCCAGCCCTAGACTTGGGGGCTCCAGCCTGTCATCCCCAACTCCTGGGTCCAATAATGACTGAATTGAATTCCTGCGAGATCACTGACAGAGAGATTCAGAGGAAGGTATTATTTTATAATTTGACTATCATTATTAATTCACAAGACAATCACACAACTTTTGTCCCCAAGCTTGTTGAGTAGAATTTGAGTAAGATCACACCCTCCGTGAAAGCACTAATCACCCAATCATGAAAAGGTCCCCAGCAGAGCCCGGGGGGTAGTGACCACCGCTGCTCTTTCCTGCCCCAGCGGCAATCCGTCTTTTCCTGGCGACACATGCTGTTACTTTTTGGAGGAATGACTTTGCCCCCCAAGTGTGTGGTCCTGGAACTGTCAGTCGGGAGCCTTGCCTTGCCAAGGACAGGCATGGGACCCAACTGGACCGATTGGACTCTCTCTCCACAGAGAGGCGACATAAGGAAGAGTAAATGCCAGAATTAATTCATCCCAGCTTTGGCTCCCTGAAGTAACTGGCCAGATTGCTGGAGTTCCTTGGAGATACCATAATAAAACTGGTTTAATAGGCTTGACTTACATCCTGTGTTCATCCACAACTCCCTTGAATAAATTTCCATTTTGCTTGAGTCTGCAAGAGTCCATTTCTTATAACCACAGAGCCCTAGTTAATATAATGACTGTGGAATCAGAACCTGAAGATGAGGGTGGAAGTGGCAAATATGATTCATTGATCACCACTCTTTTGGGAATGTCATAGCCTGTTGTTTATTGAGATTTTGACCCACCCACACATGATTCATTAGGCTAAACTTAAATATATAAATTTTGTGATCCTTAGAGACATAGAGTGCCACTGAATCTGGGGTTAAAACCACCGTTACCATATGCAACCAAAAAGGAACATTATGTCAGAGGCACTGTGCAGAAGCACTGATTCTAATTCATTTATTATCTAATTCATTAGCTCAACAAATATGTATTGAGCACCTATTAGGTGCCAGACACTGGTGTAAGCAAAAGGGTTACAGTAGTGGGCAAACCAGTGAAAAATCCCTGCACCCATGGAGTGGAAATTCTAATGGGCAAGACAGGCACTAAATGAGAAGTAGTAAATGTATTTATAGTATGTTAGATATAGATAAATGCTGCGGGAAAATAATGAGGGAAGGGAAGATAAAAAGTATTATGGGGTAGAGGCCTGAGGTTTTGAATAAAGAAATTGAATAATCAGAATTATATAAGGTTGCCTGTTACATATCTGTTAAGACAACGTAGGGGAGTAGGATTCTCCTTTTATTAATTTGCTTTTTCTAACTGTGTTTTGGAAATATAATTCACATACCATACAGTTCATCCACTGAAAGTACAATGCGGCGGTTTTGAGTATAGTCACAGAGTTATGCAACCATCACCACAGACAATTTCAGAACAGTTTCATCACCCCACTATCCTTTCACTGTCACCTCCCAACCCTCCTATTCCCCTAGCCCCTGATCTATTTTCTGTTTCTATAGATTTGCATATTTTGGACATATCATATAAATGGAATCATATAATATGTGGGCTTTTGTGACTGGTTTCTTTTACTCATCATACTTACTTTGAGATCCATCCATGTTGTTGCGTGAATTATATCTTTTTATTGCTGAGTAATATTCCATTGTATGGATATACCACAATTTGTTTATCCATTCATCTGTTGGTGGACATTTGAGTCATTTCCAGTTTTGGGTTATTACCAACAAAGCTTCTATGGACAGTTATGTGCAAGTTTTTGAATGGACATACATTTCCTATTGTCCTGGGTGAATAAGTAGGAGTAGAATTGCTGGATCATATATAGGTGTAGGTTTAATTTTTGAGAATGTGCTACCTTCTTTGCTGAAGGGCTTAATATTTTACATTCCTGCCAACAGTGTATCAGAGTTCCAGTTTCTCTTCAGCCTTGCCATCACTTGGCATGGGCAGTCTTTTTCATTTTAGCAATTCTGTTAGGCATCTCTTAAGGTTTTAATTTGCATTTCCCTAATAACTCATGATGTTTAACATTTCTTCATGTGCTTATTTGCCATCTTCGTTGGCGAAGTATCTGTTCACATCTTTTGCCCATTTTTTATTTTATTTTTGTAATAATTTTAAAACTATCTTTATTTACCAATGATTACTAAAGTCACGTGAACTTGAAAAACATTTAAGTTTATTTATTTAAGTTATGAGTACATACATTTTTAAGTTGTTTTGGTACCACATGTAGACAATATATAAATGTGTATAGACATATATATAGACACAACATATAACATACACATGTTCACACAAAGACTTTATAGTTTTGATTTTAGAATTTTAGTGATAAGGCAAATAAAACTCACTAGTTTAAATGAACAGTTAAATTCAAACTATGCCTTTGTGAATGAAAAAGGTTAAAGTTTTTAATCTGTCTCACTTGGCCTGAAGCCCTCACTTTTTGCCCATTTTTTATTGGGCTTTTTCCTTTCTTACTGTTGAATTTTCGGAGTTCTTTATATAATCTGGATATAAGTCTTTTTTATCAGATATATACTTTCCAGAGAGTTTCTCTCAATCTGGCACTTGCCTTTTTATCATCTTATCATGTTTTTTAAAGACCAGAGATTTTATATTTTAATGAAATCCAATGTATAAATTTGTTCTTTTATGGATTGCTGTATCTAATAAATCTTTGCCTAACCTAAGGTCACAAAGATATTTTTCTATGTTTTCTTCTAGAATTTTTATAGTCTTATGTTTCAGTATGAGAAATAGTGATCCAGGTTTACTTTTTTGCACATGGATATCCGATTGTTCCAGTATCATTTGTTGAAAAGGGACTCACCATTCTTGCATTTCATTTGTGCCTTTGTTCAAAGTCAGTTGTCTACATGTGTGGGTTGGTTTCTGGACTCTCTAGTCTGTTCCACTGAACACTTTGTCTTTATGCCAATACTATGCTGTTTTGATTATTGTAATTTTATAACGATATTGTCATGTTTGAGTGTGTGTGTGTGTACGTGGGTATATGAGAATAGCAAGATTGCAGACATCATGACATTTCGTCCCTAAATATTTTAGTATGAAAGTTCTAAGAATAAGGGCTTTGTCCTACTTGTCACAGCAAAGAAAATTAGTAATAATCCCCAAATATCATTTAATACACAGCCTGTATTCAATTATCTCTAATGTCTCTAAAACATCTATGACTGTCTTTCTAAAAATTTATGATAGATCTTTTATTAATATCTCTAGCTTCTCTTTGATGATTCAAAAGTTTAAACTTTTTTCCTTGGGTTAATTTTCATAATTTGTAATATTGCTCGGAATTCATTCTTCCAAGTTTTGAAGAGTGTTGCCATAGAGTTGCTTATTCTATTCTCTTGAATTATTGTAATCACGCTTATATCCGTGTTTATTTCTCCTTTCGTCTTTCTAATCCTGTTTTTGTTCGTGGTCACTCTTTATCACTCTTGCTCACTCTTTCCTTAATCAGGATCTGAAGGGATTTATCTATTTCTTTGGTCTTTGCCAAGAAGCAGAGTTTAGATTTATTTTTCCTCTCTGTGGATATACCCATGCTATTTTATTACTTTTGGGTTTTATTTTTATTTCATCCCTCTTCTTAGTTTCTTTGGGTTTGTCTTTTTAGAAAATCATAAATGTGAGTCCATAGCACCTTTTTGGTTGTTCTACTTTGGCAGTGAAGGCGTTCAAGGCTGTAAAAGCGTCTCGTCGTGTCTTAGAGGTTTTGTATGCTGTGTCCTCCTTTTCATTGCTTTCTACAAAGCTGCTGTTTTTTTTGTTTGATTGGTTCTTTAATCCAAAGGTTACCAGCAGCTGCTGCTTCTTAGTTTCCAAATGGGTAAGATTTTTGGTCATTTTAAAATTGCTTATGTCTAATTTTATTGGATTATTTACTGGAAAATTGTGTGTTGTAAAATTTCAATGTGTTTGAATTTTTCATTTTTAATTGTTTACTTACATAATTTTTTTATGATTACTTTTTTTTTTTTTTTTTTTAAGAGACAGGATCTGGCCATGTTGCCCAGGCCAGCCTCAAACTCCTGGGCTCAAGTTGTCTTCCTGCCTCAACCTCATGCCCCAGCTTAGGAACCTTTTTCATAGATAATCCTGGACCTTTGAAAATAATGTATATTTTGCCTATTCAACAGATGTACGGTTTTATAAGTACAAGTGACATCAAGTTTATTTATTGTATTTTGAAACCCTCTGGTTTTTGGGTTTTTTTGGTTTTTTTTTTTTTGCTGGATATGCAATCTAAGGAAATATCTAGAAGTTTGTGATTATAATGGTAATTTTGTTAAGTTCTCCTTGGATTTGTAATATTAATAGCTTTTGATTTAAGCATTTAGTTGCTAGAATTTGGTGGAGAAATGCTCTGTCTGTTATATTGTATTAATAATAATGTCAGCTTTGTGGTTACAAAATGGCCCTCCACACCCTGTCCAGTGCTTTTGGCTTCTCCTGTTCATCTTCTTCCATCTTGAGGTCTCTCTGCTGGTTCATCTGTGGTTGTTTTTGAGTCTTAATTATTGCCTTTGAAAGGAGTATTTGGGTGTTATAGTTTCTGACTATTTGTTTATCTTCAAATACCTTTCTTTTGGCCGGATGGATAGAAGATACCTTGGCTGAGTATAGAATTCTTAGGTGACTGTCCTTCTCTCTTAGATGTGACTCCACCATGTGTTAGCTGTCAGCGTTGCAGGGGAGAAGTCTTAGGCCATTCTGATGAGTTTCTCACTGTGTGTGTATATGTGTGTTTGAATCACAGATGACTGCAGGTCAAACTCTTTCCAGCATCTGCCAGTCTCTTGTCCTCATGGTAGGCCATCCCAAGCCCGGTCTTCAGGTACTTGCCCAGCCCATAGGGAAAAAAATTCAGCAGTTTTCTCCATCAGGGCTTCCAGAGAGCTGAAGGCCTCACCTGAACCCCACTCCCTTAGGCCTCAGCAGGAGGACCTCATGAGATGCAGAGACAGAGATGAGTGTGGAGACAAAGGGGGTTGCTTTTTGGTGGCCTCGTCCCCAGCATGCCCCCTTATCCCTCTCTTAGCGTTCTTTAAGCAAGGCTTGCTTTTGGTTTCTCCTGTAGAGATGTGAGCTCTTCAAATAGAGAGATCTCTCAGTGACAACTAATCTGTTGTACAGTAACTATAGCATCATTTTTAACAGAGTAGGCATTAAATTATTTCTCCCTAAAATAAAGCGGAATGTGTGGAAATCAGTGTTCTCTATTAAAAAAAAAAGAAGGAATGCTAAAAATTTCAAACAAAAATATAGCTGTACACGGTCTAGGAAATCTGCCAGCCAGCTTGCTTTTGAAAAGGGGAAGATGAGACTCCACAGTGCATGGTGTGACAGTGAGAGCATTTATAACCTCCCTTGAGACAGTATTCCACAAGAGACCATCTGATTAGAAAGCAGAGCCCATGAAATAAACTTGTCTTGCTATTTCTGTGTGCTTTTAGAAGGCCTATGCTCACGGAGGAGAAAGAAAAGAATGTTCCTAGAAACTTGTGACGGGAAAGCAATAAAAGCCACCAGAGACATTCTCAAAATTTTATTCTAATATTTCACCGATCAGAAGGAGGAAGCAGGAAGCCTTGCAAAGTTTAAGAAATAGTTGTCAACAATACGGAGGACTATTTTTTCTGCCTCGTACAAAACTAAAAAAAAAAAAAATAGGGGGAAACAAGGTTCAGTGGCAAAGGAGCAATTGGTCTAGTTTGGTTAAAATGAAGTATACTTTTTTGAATTTTTTAAATTGTGGTCAAATATGCATAACAAAATTTGGCATTTTTAACCATTTTGAGTGCACAATTCCCTGGCATTAGTTCCATTCACCATGTTGCACAACCTCACTATTGTCTGTTTCCAAAAGCATTTCCATCACTCCACGCAGAAGCTCTGTGCCCATTAAGCATTAGCTCCTCATGCTCCGTCTTCCCAGCCCCTGGTAACCTCTATTCTGCTGTCTGTGTTTATGATTTGCCTACAGAATGAAGTATTTTTGTAGACCAGGGAGTAGTAAAACTAAGAGCCCAGGTGAAAAGACTACCTCTTAAATTGATTCAGTGCTGAATTCTGCAGACAAGGGAAGCCATGCAAGGTTTCAGAGCAAGAAATACAACCCGACCAGAGCGTTGCTCTCGGAAGCTTCATCTGGCAGCGGTTTGTGGGATGGATCGGGGTCTGGAGACCAGTTGAGAGGCTGTTATAAAGGCCCAGGCTGGGGGAAAGGAACACTTGGAGCTGCTACTGAAGTGGAAAAGAAGATTTAGGAGACATTTTAGGGAATATACCGGAGGAAGCCGCCACATGACTTGGCAAAATGACCTTGGGAATAAAGGGTGGGAGGACAGCAGATGTTTTGAGTCTGGGTAACTTGGGTGACCAATTTTTACACTACACAGTTTAAATTAGGCTTCCATAAAAAGCAGTCATTTAAGTTATCCACAAAGAGTTTCCAAAAAAGGTCATAATTAGGTGTGATGTTCTTTTGAGGAAAAAAAACCCGAATCAAACAACAAAAGATTTCTATCTTCTCTTAGATGTCAAGGTTCATGTGACACGGCGTGGCATTTCATGGGAAGGGAAGCAGGGAGGAAAGACTGGGGTAATCAATTAATCTAGAATGACTCAAGGTAGGAGTTCAGGGGAGGGAGAGTGAATTGATTCTATATGGTAGCTCATTATCCGTGGAAGAGTATGTTGTGGTTAATGTTTGATAACAGGAAGCATATCATGGCTGGAAGAGTGGAACAGACTTGAGTTCAAATACTACTCTGTCATGTACTAGCTGTGTGACCTTGGTCAAGTTGCTTAACCTGTCTGAACCTCTGTAAGTATGGAGTAATAATCATATCTATCTCATAGAGTTGTTGAACAGATTAAATGGCTTAATATATGTGGTGTGCTTAAACAAGTACCTGGCACATAGTAACCGCTAGACAAGATTTTGGTGCCATGATTATTATTCTTATGAAAATTTAAAATGCAAAGCAAAATACAAGTTTCTCTATAAATTTGTACAATTTAACTTACGAAGGAAATCAGACATAAAGAAATCACAACATCTTAGATGCAACCATGGTTCAAATGTCTTTCTGTGGTTTAAGTTAATCAAGAACACTGGCCTCTCAGGCCAATGCTAATTATTCACCTATTTGTTAAACAGTATTTTTAAACTACCTGATTGGTATCATCCTAACTCATTTTTTAAAAATTCATTGACTTGGAATTTTTCTAAAGACGCTTTAGATTTGTCTTGAGGGGTTCACGTCTTCTACGTTTTTTGCCCATGACATGACACACTGAGTTGAGCACATAGTGTTAATAGAAGTTAAATCAGTAGACGGTTAATCAAATGAAGGAAATAATGATTTGTATGTTTTCCTAGGTGATCATCAACGTCAGGGTCTACAATTAGGATCTTTAAGGACCTTTGGCTTCCTTTGTAACTAAAAATCAGGGCAGGGTTTTCAAGGACATACTCGGCTTTTACATGAGTGGTTCTACCCCTATGATTTTTCTCCTGTGAGATTTAGAAAGCGCCCACATTCGCTGTGCCCCATGTCGCGCGCCTCGGGCGCGCACGCCCTTCCCTTCGCTGGGGCTGGTGTCGCCGCGCCCCCAACCCCGCGGACGCGGGGGACACTGCTGCCCTCTGCTGCTCATCGCACCAAGTGCTGTGTGTACCCGGCTCCCTTCTGGGCTTTTTAGACGACAGGGTCTGTGAAGACGCAAACATCGCGGGGAGAGAATACAAGCTTCCAACACAGGGGTGGATTAGAAACCTCTGTAACCCTAAACCCTCGAGCCCTCCCACCCACCAATCCCCGCGCGCCCTGCAAGAAAAAAAAAATCAAAATCAAAATAAAAATGGTTCTAAGTAGTATAGATGAGTAATAGAAGTCCAACACGGTTCTGATTTGTCCCACGATTCGACTACAGCTCAGGTTTAAAGGTTCACTATTCCATTCTTTCCCGAAGTTCACTTTCTCCTGCCTCTGCGTTGCTGAACCTGCTAGTGGTTGAGACAGCGCCGTTTCTATGTGTCCGGGGTTGTTTCTTCAAGGTGATCTTAAGAAGAAACTGCAACTGTTTTGCTGCATGTGCTAGCTGACTGGTAGCACAATCTTACCATAGTGTTCTGTGGCTGTCTTAGTCGTTGGATTACAAAAATCACAGACTTACTCCTTTTTTTTTTTTTTTGCTTTTGGTGTTCCATGTGTTAGTGGTTATCTTTGAGTTTATACCTTTTATAGTGCCTTCTCCCTCAGTCCCCTTTAACATTTTGGTTGTTTAAATGATAATCCTTGATTTCTGGAAATCACTCCATATCAGCTCATAAAGATTTTCTTTACTCTTTTTTTACAGCTGCATAATACTTCCTCATGTGTTATGTACATTAGTTTACTCAACCATTTTCCTATATTTGGGCATTCAGGTTGTTTTCAATATTTTACAATTGCAAATAATGCTGCCATGAATAACCTTGTGCATGTGTGTTTTTGCATAATTGCAGGTGTATCTTCATGGTAAGTTCCCAGAAGTAGGATTGCTGGGGCAAAGGGCGAATGCATGAGTAGTTTTGTTACATCTTACCAAATGGTTCTTCCTAGGAGCAGGGACTCACTCTGAGACTGTCAGTGGCTAGCATTTATTGTGAGGATAATTTTTAAAAAGAGAGAGATACTGAAATATTAGCCATGTGGTCACATTTCATGAGTACTCAAGAAAATAGGGTGGCTGGTGAGGACAGGAGGCATGAACTAGAAGGGCTAGGAAGAACAGGGATAGTAGCACAAACTGGCTACTATCCGTTGTAGAGACGGTTTCACTGCTGATCTGGATCTAAGGCTGACTTGGGTCCCTTTACCACAGAGACTGATGATTATTCACCCCCGTGTGCCATCACTTCTTGCGACTTGGCTCTTTCCTGTCTGCTTCCCCTCTGGCTCCTTTGCTCTGTAAGATGTAAATTCCTTCCTCTCCTCCCTTCTGGCCCATGGTTTCAGCAGGTTATTCACTCTCTGACTCATCTTGCTGCTTTCTCCAAATAGCCTCCACTGTGTTTCATGAGCACTATGGTAGAGGGCACAGTGTCGGTGCCCACCACTAGCTGATGGCTCTCACCAGTTTCCAATTCAAATTCTGATGAGTAAAAGTCTGAGTGCCCCACATCTTCCCTTGGGGACAAAACTTTTCATGCCAGGGCACCTGGTGGGCCTCAGGTAGATGATCACTTGCAGTTCAAACTGCTTCCCTGGGTGCCATGTGTCTACCCAGGGTGGCCCCTGCAGAGGGACTATGACTGGGCCTGGAGGTATGGCAGGTAACACGGCTGATGTGTAGAATTTAGGCAACTTATCAGAAATGGGAGTATGGCCACTTCTCAATGGCTATACAGGTTCAGTTGCAAGTTCCTGATTTTTCACATAATGTTCTCAGGATTGGAATCCATACACCTGTGTAGATGACTGTGTGCTTGTTATTAAATTGTGAAGAGGAAAACAAGCTATAAAACCTCTTATCACCATTTGTTTTGTATATGAAGAGAGGTAATTATTAATAGAGCTAAGAAAATTGGCACCAAGTAACTTCCTCTAAAGATGACCCTAACCCAGCCCATCATTTTATCTTACCCCAAATGTCACCTCATCATATAACCATATAGCCTCTTTACCTTCTCTATCCCATGATTGTGTTCAAGTTTTCATTAATCTCGCCACTATCCAAGTAATTTATTTAGTGGCATATAGTTTCTTTGTTTCCTCCTACCCTTTTTCCACCAGAATGTAAGCTCCATGAGTTTAGTGACCACTGCTCTGTCCTGCACTCCCAGCCCTGAGTACATAGTAAGAGCTCTGTACTAACAGTGGGGTTGCATGAAGGTGTGTCACCCTGTGGGACACATCTGACTCTCCCTGCTGTGTGCAAGTGGCTTCTCATCATGGAGGAAGAAAACTGCTATTCTTTATGTCAATTACCCAAGCTTGGTGACCTGTTCCAGGAACAACATTTCCCAAGACCCCGTTTCCCTCCAGAATGCTCCTTTGGAAAAGTATAATTTACTGAGGAAGAAATGAGCATGCTACATTAATTGTTCATTATGCTACAATAACACTGAAATTTCTGTGCGTTCTAAGCAGACGCCCTATGTACAGTCCCTGTCCTAGGTGGTGTAATCAATAACTGCCTAGCGGGAAGGCTGCTGGCAAGAGCAGAGATAACTCTGTCCGCACAAACCACCTCAGACATGTGTAGGGAAGCTGTAATCAGGGCCTCTCACATAAAGTCTTTGAAATTCAGTGAAAAAGCTGAAAGTGCATGTAATTAAAAGTGAGCATCACCATGCAAAGCAAAGTTAATTACACACTCAGAGGGACATTTTTTTATGTAGTAGGTGTGGTAGTCATCACGATCAACAGCCCTCGGGGCCAGTATAGGGAGCTGACTATGCTCTGCTCAGAATGAAGGAATCCAGTGCCCTAAAACACAGCATCCTTTTCAGAGCCAAATAATCTAACATAAAGGGAAAGTACAAAGGCTGAAAAGAATAAGGAGGGCCCTATTTGATAGAATCTCTAAATAAAACCAGGTTCCCAATAGAAAAGGGCTTGTAACACTGATCATAAATGAAAAAAGTGTGATTTTAAAACAAGCCTTAGAACCAGAGCAAATAAAGATATATGTGCACTTAGTTTACCATATTCTGTTTCTATTAAACATTTTAATTTCCATGGGGCAGGATTCTACCAAGAGATACATATTTATTTTCCTTCTGTGAGACCACAAAAGCCCCAGAATTCAAGCTTCAACGAGGATCTTTGTAAAACTAGTTAATCCAGTCAAATTGAGTTAATGACCGAAAAGAGATTGATGGAATGGGTGATTTACTGTTCAATAATGAGTTGTCAATATGGGGCGAGGAGCTGCTTTGATCAACCAGGCAACCAAATCACAGCAACAGTTCAGGGCTCCATTGATTTCTCAGCAATTAATGGTAATGATGCTAAAAAGAAAAGAAAAAGACAGATCTGACCGGAAATTGGTCTCCTCCGTGTGGAGTGGAGATGCTAACAGCAGGGCTTTGTGCCTGGCCTCGGAGGTCATTTGCACCTGGACTAGCGAGGAGTCACAGAATCCCCTGTAATTCAGATCCTCTGGCAATTGCAACCTTAATTTGATTACAACTCTACACTAGGACGAATTTGAAGCCAGAATATATTAATACCAGTTACATATAATTTAAACTGCATGACTATTTATGCAGGTTTTCCTTTAAACATGAGTTTTTGATCACATATCCAATTCTTGTCACAAATCTAAAAAGATACATTTAACTATTTAAACATGGTAAACTTTTATGTTGAAAAAAACCATAAAAATGTAGAAAAATAAAGGAGGGGGGGAATTTCAACGCTTGACAAAGTTAGTGTCCTTAAAATATGAAGAATGCTTACAAATCAGTGAGGAAAGATTCCGTAGAGAATTGACCAAGGCAAAAGGGAATTCCGTAAAACAGGAAATATATCTGGTTAGTCCAAATGTGAAAAAAAAAATCGTCCTCACTGATAATAAAAGAAGTACAAAGGAAAACAACACTGACATTGTTAGCAAAGCTTAGGATGGTTGATAGAGGTACACTGGGAGACAGGTCTGATGGGGTTCCGGACACACAACCCCAAAATATGCCACCTTGTCATTTGAGGAAGCAGTAGAAGCAGGAAGGTCACTCTCACCTTCTTGCCCTTCTCCACTGAAACTGGTCCTAAAAGCATCCTCTGACCTTCCTCTAACGTAGATCATAATGAGCGTCACTCCAGAGATACCCTTTCTATACCCAAAGGACAGAAATGTCCTTATATCTGAAGACACAGGGGCACAGAGAAGAATCTCTGTGAAAAACAGGCCTTGCTAAGTTCCCCCCAGTTTATTGCCATTAGATCACACCCCCTTTGTATAATCATACTTCTACACAACTGTGCATGCTTCACCAAATTTAGCTGAAAAATATGTAGGCTTAGGCCAGGTATGGTGGCTCACACCTGTAATCCCAGCACTTTGGGAGCCCGAGGCAGGAGGATTGCTTGAGACCAGGAGTTTGAGACCAGCCTGGGCAACATAGCAACACCCTGTCTCTACAAAAAATTTAAAAATTAGCTGGGCGAGGTGGTGTGCGCCGGTAGTCCCAGCTACTCAGGAGGCCGAGATGGGAGAATCGCTTGAGCCCAGGAATTTGAGATTGCAGTGAGCTGTGATCCAGCCACTGCTCTCCAGTCTGGGTGACAGAGAGGGACGCTGTCTAAAAAAAAAAAAAAAAAATCAGGTTTCCCTATTTCTTCAGGTCTTCGTTTCCAAAGGGTGTCATGTCATGTAAAACTTATATTAAATAAATTTGTATGCTTTTCTCCTATTAATCTTATATTATAGGTGCCTCAGCCATGAATCTTGCAACAGGTGAGGAAAAGATATTACTTTTTCTCCCCTATAGGCCCTCTGTTCAATATTGGTGGGAATGTAAATTGATATATCATTTATGGAAAAATGACTCATATAATCCTTATAGAATATATCAAAATGTGAAATATTCATGCCCTCTCATTCAGTAACTGCACTTCTAGGGATTTAGTGGAGAAAGTGTTACACAAGTGTGAAAATATATATGCACCCAGATAACTCACACTGTAATATTGAGAGTGAAAAAATAAAAATGATCCAAATTAATGTCCGTTAAGGATTGATCGGGGGGAAGTTGGTACATAAATATAATGGAATCCTATACGGTCAATCCATATTTATTGGCATGGCAAGATATCCACAATGCACAGCGGAAAGAACAAAACACAGTTTAAAAAGTCCAAGTGGAGAATGATCCTATTAATATATCTAGGTGAGTTTTAATGAAGCTGTGCTTCTCTAGAATGTAAGTTCCAGAGACAGGGGCTTTGTACTCTTCACTGATGATTCCCTGGAGCGTAACACAGTGCCTGGCACTTTGTAATTGTGCCATCATGTTTGTTGAATGAATAGGTGAAAGATGTTTAGAAAGTTTTTCACCAAAGGTTTAACAGTGATAGACTGCTTGTAATTTTTTCCTTGCCATTTATATTTTTTCTATCATTTGAATTGTCTTCAAAATGTTTATTTCCTTTTGACAAAAACAAATACTATTTTTAAAACATGTGGTAATGCCTACTGCTTGTGAGAATGTGGCAGTTCCCAACTGTTTCAGTGGCTATGTAAAGTGGTTCAACCCTCTTAGAAAACCATTTGACATTAAATACACCCAAATCACAAAACCCTTCCTTCCTTTGTCTATTCTTCCTTCCTGGGAATTTATGCTAAGGAAAAAAACTCAAAATGTGAAATGACCTATGCATCCAAAGGTCTTTCTCTAGTTTTTGTATTAGGAGAATAAAACACCTCGCCGACCTAAACACACCTCTAATGGAAGGAAGAGTAAGAGTAAATTATAGTAAATCCATTATATGGAATTTTATGTAGCCATTACCGATTGTGAAGACTCTGTGGCAACATGAACAAAAGAAGGCTGAAAATGCAGGCATGTAATGATTTAATTTATGCAGAAACAAAATGATGATGCTGTTGTATCAAAACTGTGGAATTCTGGGTGCTGTTTTTTTCTTCTTAGAATTGTGGAAGGATGTGGACTTTGGGGCTATAGATAGGAGTTTTTATTTAGGCCCTGCTGCATAGCTTTTACATGACCTTGTTTGATTATGCTTCCTAACCTCTTTGTGCCTCAGTTTTCTTATCTGCAAAATGGGCTAAGAGTACAACCTCCTAGCATTGAGAGCATTAAAACGAGGTGAGCTGGTCAAATTGTGGCAGTTGTTTGTATTGCTGCTGTTATTATTCTTATTATATTTTCAAATTTTTCCAAAAACTTGCCAGGGCCTGTCAGTTACAAACGGAATAAAAAGTAAAATAGCTAAAAAGGGAGAGAGGAAGAAATTTTAGAAATCGAACTTTAGAGTTGGGTCCCCCAACCCTGGGACTGCGCGGGACCTTGAGCAAGGAAAAGCCACCGGCGACCACACGGGGGCGCAGGCGCTCAGGCCGGCGAGGCTCTCCCGGCGGTGTCCAGCAGGGGACGCTGCCGCAGGCGGCCGTGGCAGGAGCGGAAGCCGGGCCGGAGGCGGCCGGGCGCGCTCGCTGACTCCTCCCGCTTCCGGGGCCGCAGCGGGTCAGAGCCGAGTTGCCGTGTCCTGTCAGCCGCCGTCCCTGCCGCCGCGATGCCGCTGGAGAACTTGGAAGAGGAGGGTCTGCCCAAGAACCCCGACCTGCGCATCGCGCAGCTGCGCTTCCTGCTGAGCCTGCCCGAGCACCGCGGGGACGCTGCCGTGCGCGACGAGCTGATGGCGGCCGTCCGAGACAACAGTGAGGCCCGCGCGAGCGCCGAGTCAGCGGCCTAGGCTGGGGCTGGCCCGGCGCTCCGGGGCCTGCGGGAATGTGCCCCAGTGGGGCTCCGGCCCCCGAGGCGTCCCTGTGACGGGGTCCCCAAGACCAGGCCTGGCTTCTCTGGCCCTCGGGGCCTTCCTTTAGTTGGGGATGCCCTAGGGGAACCCGCCTTAGTCTCAGAAGGGTCTGCATCTCTGTGTGTCCTTCCCCTTTGAGGGCAGCTTTGGGAGAAATTCTGAGGTATTTAGCGCAGTGCTAGACCCAGAGCAAAGGCTCAGTGACTTACTGTCATTCAAGGCTGCTACCGGGCGAAGGGTATCCTGTTGGGGAGTTAAGTTTCCCCTGTAAAGGGGAAATTTGGGTTCAGTTCCTTTTGTCCTTCCTAGCAGTGAATGGCACTCAGTGGTTTATATTGATTGAACATACGTATCTGAGTGTAACAGGCTTGCCTGTTCCCTTGTTTGAAGACTCCTTTGGAACAGAATCCGGCAAGAGTAAACCGAGGATTGCCCTCCCCCAGCCCTGGTAATGGTTGGCAGTGCCAGGATTGGCCCTCATGCAGACCTCCCACCAGCAGACGTTGACGTTTTGCCGAGCGTTTATTAAGCTCTGTAGCTTAGCTTAGCGTTTATTAAGCCCATTCCTTCCTAGTAGTGGGTAGGGGACTGGTGGATGACCTAACAGTGTGTGTGGCTAAGAGGTGGGCAGACACTGACTTTAGGATGCAAGTGGCCCCCGCTCATACATCCCTTTTTTGGCTTTCAGACATGGCTCCTTATTATGAAGCCTTGTGCAAATCCCTCGACTGGCAGATGGACACAGACCTACTCAATAAAATGAAAAAGGCAAATGAAGAAGAGCTGAAACGTTTGGATGAGGAGCTGGAAGATGCAGAGAAGAATCTGGGAGAGAGCGAAATTCGAGATGCAATGATGGCAAAAGCCGAGTACCTCTGCAGGATAGGTGACAAGGTGAGTGCAGGTGGTTTCCCCTCTCTGTAGTTAGCATAATCTAAATTTGAGAACCATTCTGGATTAATAGTATCTCATTTAAAAAAATAACTTCCTTGTTAAAAAAGTACAAAGGTAATCATGCTTACCTGATCTAGTGAATCACTGTAAAGATGAAGGAAAAATAGTCTTTTTGCAATACTGTCATCTGCCCCCAAACAAGAGCTAAGTCTGTTTTCTTCTGCATCTCTCTCCATGCCAATAAAAACACAAGTGTACATGCAGAGATTTTTCTTTGTTTACAGCTTTTAAAAAATTGGGATCATTTTTAGTAGGTTACTTTTCTCATTTGGTTGGGAAGCATTGGTTCTGGTGCCTTTTAAAAATTTACACTTAGTAATATTTTCCTTGTAAGAATCAAAAACAGTAAATGCTGAAGTTCTGTTTGATCTTTCTTTACTCCCTACCTGCTCAGAGATAACCTTTTTATTAGTTCTTTTATTGTGCATTTATATGCATGTATATATAACAGTAAAAAATACGTAGTATTTAAAAAAAATTTTTTACAAACATGGGATCATAGTGTACTCATGTGGTCCTGTTTACCCTTTTCATTCAGCATTATATCTGAGAGGTATTTCGGTGTTAATGTACATAAATCTTGCTCATTCTGGTTAACTGCTGCCTAATATTCCACTGTAGAGCTATGCCATAGTTTGCCTGTTCAGCTATTATGAACATGTATGTTGTTTTTGCTGTAACAAACAGCTGCTATAAAAACATGCTTGTGTATGTCATCTTTTGTATATACGCTAGTGTTACCCTGGGATATAGTCTATGAAATGAAATTGCTGGGACAATGAACAATTTTATTTTAACGTGTGGCCAGTTCCATAACAGCCGGCTTATGTATACTCCACCATCAGTGCTCCAGAGGAGTACTCATCAGTACTGGATATTTAAATTTAATTTAGTAGTTGTGTAATAATGGTTAAGAGAATGGGCTGTGAATGTTCTTAATTTTAAGTCATACACACAGAAGTATTTAGATGTAGGATGATATAATGTCAATATAAAAAATAAAATAGTATGTGCTCTTGGATCAGATTGCCTGGATTCTATTTCCAGCTTCAGTAATTATGATTCACTAAACCTTCAGTTTCCTCATCTGTAAAATAGGGATAATGACAGTTTCTACTTAATTTGGATTAAAGATAGGGGCAAAGAACTTAGATTGGTACCTGGCACAAAGTAAGTTCTTAAATGTTATTAGGCAATTTAAATTTAAAACAAGTTTTTTTTTTTTCTCTGATTATAGAAGTCCAAGGCGCTAATCCATTGCGCTACAGAGCCACCTTTTTCTCTGATGATAAATTTAAGACTTGGTCATTGTAAAAATTTCAAAAATACAGAGAAGTTGAAAAATAGTTAATAGTTTGTGTTTACTTTTAGCTTGCATGTATTTGTGGTTTGGTTTTAAAGATTAACGTATTATATGTGAATGAGAAACTTCAAGCTTTTGATTCAGGGCTTAGAAAATTTCAGTAAGAACATGCTTGAGTCAACATCAGGGGATTGTAAACTGGTCATGTTCTAATACTATAGTCCCTCTATGTTTATTAAGTAATATTCTTTCAGAAAGAACAGGTTTCTGTTTTGTTTTCTCTCCTATTTACCCTCTTTTATATTTTATTTTATTTAGCATTATTAACTACTTAATGGATTTTTATTATTCATCATTCACTCTGTTACCATTGATGATAGTCTTTACTGTTTGTGGTGCTCAGTTTGCTGTATGTTTGTTAGTGCAGACTCCTTCAAGACAATTTCTTTGTTCTTTTGATGTATCTCATTGGTCTTCCTTATTTTATGATAAAACAAGATATCACAAGCTCAAAATTGGGATCATTTGCAGTAGTTTACTTTTCACTCTCCAAACCTGGAATCATCCATTTCTCCTAGGATTCCTGGATCCCTTTAGTGGAGAATGGTATTTTGAATTCAAGATCTAAGTGCTAGGTACACTCATAGCTGTCTTGCCAGTCCCTTTTATAAATTTATGAAGCATAACTAATAATTACATAAAACAAACCAGGCAGACACATACTGAAAAGTACCAAGTATAAACAAATTACTTTATTCATGTTCTTGTCTTTAAAGCAATAGAAACAATTTATTTACTGCTTTGAAGTAGAACTGTGTATTTACAAATTGAGTTATATTCTAATAGTAACTAAGATTTCCAAAACCCTTTAAGTGATATGACTGATAATTTACAGTAAAGTTATTTTGATGTAGTGTATTATAATTATTAAAGGAAAAAACATTGAATATATGGAACAAAGAATACTTAAAAGTTGTGAATAAATTATGAATGTTTTTCTTAATATTGTTTTCTAGAATATAAGAATAGCTTAGGTTTCCTATGTATTTTTTATACGGTTGACCCTTGAACAATGCAGGGGTTAGGGATACTGACCTCCCATGTGGTTGAAAATCCACATATAACTTTGGATTTCCCAAAAACTTTACAAATAGCTTATTGTTGACCAGAAGCCTTACCGATAAGTAGTTGATTAACACGTATTTTGTGTGTTACATATATTATATACTGTATTCTTACAATAAAGTAAGCTAGAGAAAAGAAAGTAAGAAAATCATAAGGAAGAGAAAATATATTTACTACTCATTAAGTGGAAGTGGATCATCGTAAAGGTCTTCATCCTTGTCATATTCATTTAGTAGGCTGAGGAGGAGGGGTTGGTTTTGCTGTCTTGGGTGGCAGAAGCAGAAGAAAATTCATGTATATGTGGATGTGTGGAGTTCAAACTTGTGTTGTTCGAGGGTCAACGGTATTTTATGTAAGTATAAAATAGTATACGTGTACTTATAACCCAGCTTCAACAATTATCAATTAATGGCCATCTTGTTTTATTTCTGTTCTTACCTGTTCCCCCCACTCCCTTTGAAGAAATCCCAGACAGATGATAGTTTTGAAAACTTGGAACCTTTTCTTACCTGTTGCCTTGGCTTTCTTGATAGGAGGGAGCTCTGACAGCCTTTCGCAAGACATATGATAAAACTGTGGCCTTGGGTCACCGACTGGATATTGTATTCTATCTCCTTAGGATTGGCTTATTTTATATGGATAATGATCTCATCACACGAAACACAGAAAAAGCCAAAAGGTACTTCTTAATAATGGGGATATATTCCCTCTAAATTATGATGCTATAAATGAGAAATTGGTAAGAAATTTGCCATTTTGCTTATAACTAGTAAATTTGGTCAAATAATAATGTCCTTATTTAGTAAAATATTTTCTTTAGGTTCAAGTTGTTAAAAGTTTTTTTCTCTTTGAAAAGAACACAAAATTTTTAAAAAGTGATATTGTCTGCTTCCAGATTTTGATCTTACTGTTTTTATTTAATAGCTTAATAGAAGAAGGAGGAGACTGGGACAGAAGAAACCGCCTAAAAGTGTATCAGGGTCTTTATTGTGTGGCTATTCGTGATTTCAAACAGGCAGCTGAACTCTTTCTTGACACAGTTTCAACATTTACATCCTATGAACTCATGGATTATAAAACGTTTGTGACTTACACTGTCTATGTCAGCATGATTGCCTTAGAAAGACCAGATCTCAGGGAAAAGGTAACGGCTGAACCTTTCATACTTAAATTTAAAGATTACCCCATGCTTCTCTAATTTAAATACACAAAGATCATTAACATTTTTTTTTTAATACTTAGGTCATTAAAGGAGCAGAGATTCTTGAAGTATTGCACAGTCTTCCAGCAGTTCGGCAGTATCTGTTTTCACTCTATGAATGTCGTTACTCAGCTTTCTTCCAATCATTAGGTAAGGACAGAGTTGCCCATTTTGATTATCTGTCTTCATCTTACTCCTGATCCTGTGTGCAAATAACCTAAGATGATTTTTCACATATCTGAAAAATGGAGTGTGCAAGATAGCTGTAGGTCTTTGATCAGTATGGCTAATTGGCCCAGTTTTGTTTAGAAGGGGGGTCAGCAAACTGTGGCCTGTTTTTGTATGGCTCAGGAGTAAGAATGATTTTTACATTGTTAAAGCAGTGTTTAAAAAAAAGCAGCATATGTGACAGAGAGCTATGTGGCTTGCAAAGCCTAAAAATATTTACTTTTTGGCCCTTTACTGAGGATTTTGCCAGACTCCTGATTTACAGTCTTTTAAAGGGATGTAAGGGAGAAGTGAGTAAACGGTTACAAGTATTGAGCTTCCTGTGGAAAGATGTGAGGGAATTCTGAATCTGAGTTTGGGTTGAGATGCCCTGAGTTCAACAATGGGTCATTCTTTATGCCTGCTAATCTTTGTGCTGATTTGCAAATCATTTTCAAGGGCTATAGATTGAGAAAATAATCTGTTGAAAATAGTTGTGTTCCTCCAAAGCTAGTTTATAGTGATCCTGCCTACACAAATTTACTTTTTTCCCCCTCTTGTCCCCATTCCTTTCTGGCAATTTGGTTTCCTCCTAATGACCACGAATTATTAAGAAGAATTAGCTTGCATCGTGTCAACCCAGGGGCCCTTCCCAAATGATTTTCCAACAACTTAAAGAACTTGGCATTGATGTATTCTCTTGTTTATGCTGCAAATTTCAGAAAATTAATAATGAAAAATGGGAATAGAGGACTCCAAGTGATGATTACTGTATTTTTGCACTGGGCTTTGGGCCAGTGTTTATGGAATGCTTTCTCCAGGCATACAAGTTAGGTGGCTTTATGAGAATTCATACTACTTACCTCCTGTAATGGTAGGAAGAGGGCTTTCACCTGCAGCATGATGAGTTACTCACTTGGCCTTATCCTTTCATACATACATGGCTGCTTTTGCACAAAAGGTTATATTGTAGAATTGCTTTTCTCCTCCTTTTATGCTTGGAGTCTCCTAGTCATCACTCAACTCAAATATGGAACCCTTCCCTGCTTCCCTCAGTCAGAACAAATCTTTTCTCTACATTCCTGGAGCTCTTATTTTATGCCCCCTCCTTTTTAAAAATTGAGCTATACATCGACCATTTTAAAGTGTACAATTCAGTGGTTTTTAGTCTATTGACAAGGTTGTACAATCATCACTGATTCCAGAACATCTTCCCCAAAGGAATCCCATAGCCATTAGCAGTTACTCTCCATCCCTCCTTTCCCCCAGTCGCCGGCAACCACTAATCTACTTTCTGTCTTGTATGAATTTGCCTATTCTGAACATTCCATGTAAGTGGAATCATACAGTATGCAGCCTGCTTGTGCCTGGCTTCTTTCTTCATCCATGTTGTAGCGTGTGTCAGTACTTCATTTAGTTATGGCTAAATGATAGTTCATTGTATGGCTATACCACATTTTATTTATCCATTCATTAGTTGATAGACTTTGGGGTTGATTGTTCTTTTGGGCTATTACAAATAATGCTGTAAGGAAGGTTTGTGTACAAGTTTTTGTGTGGACATATGTTTTCATTTCTTTTAGTATGTATACCTAGGAGTGGAATTGCTGGATCATAAGGTAACTTTTTGAGGAACTGCTAGACTGTTTTCCAAAGTAGCAGCACCATTTGACATTCCCACCTGTGCTTTGTGAGGGTTCCAGTTCCCCCACATCCAATGCTTATTATTGTGTGTCTTTTTGAGTATAGGCCTCTTAATGGATGTGAAGTGGTATTTCATTGTGATTTTGATTTGCGTTTCTCCACTGACTAGTTATGTTGAGCATCTTTTCATGTACTTATTGGCCATGTGCCACATTTGCTAATACTTAGAATACTGTTTTGTGATTCTTAGTTTGTCTCTTATTTATTGGAGCAGACCTTATGCTTTTTTTTATCTTCATAATGACCCTAACACTGGCACAGTGCCTGGTACATTGCTGAGTTGTCTTTGTAACTGCTGCATTAATTAAATCAATAATTTAGGGAGGAAAATGCCATCCTGGTATAATGAAATTGATGGCTTTGGAAACCTTTGGTTAAGGTATTAACCTCTTCCCACCCTCCCCAACCCTACTAGCAACCTTTTATTTTAAGACTTTTGGATGAAACTTTTTATCTTTACTAAATTTATACATTTCCCAGACATTATAAATGCAGAAGACAGAATAAGTCAATCTTCTTTTGACACATTATCATTTCTGTGTGCTCCTATAGTAAGACCTGTAGGGCTTAGTCGGTTTTCTAAGACTGTTCACTTCTCCAAATATTTGTAAACCAATGTACTTTAAAATACTCCAATTGAAAAAGGAAGTAATACCTGATTGTTTTCAGAAATTAAATAAACTGAGAAAGTGAAAAGTATCATATCCCACCCCTCACCCAAATCCATATACTCACTCACATATAAAATTTTTTCAGAGATAGTCATTTTAATATTTTGTTATATATCCTTCTAGACCTTTTATTCATTTATATGCACTTTCAAAAACACAAAAAGCCCAAGGTTATATGTACATATGGAACATGTTCAAAGAGTATCATATAAAGAAGAAAAAGGCTTCCTCTAACTTACGATCACCAGTGTCCTTTCTTTAAAGGCAACTGCTGTTATCAAGTTTCAAGTATGTCTTTCAGGGGCACTTGTATCCAGAGACACAAGCATGTAACACTTTCAAACATATGTATTGTCTGGATGTATTTTACGTGCTCTTTTCTAAGTACCTTTTTTTCTCTCCATACTGTATGTGAATATCTTTTCATGTCACTATATAGTTGATTATTTAGTATGTATTTTTAAGTGGCTGTCATGTACCAAAATGGGAGTTTATAGTGGCGAATCATCCTGGTTATCCTTTTTTTAATGATTTTCTAGTATTTCAATGTATTTGGATATGCCATAATTTATCCTCTACTGATAAAAAATTAGATTGTTTCCAGTTCTATCCTATTATAAGCAACCTTATTGTGAACACTCTTAGAATGCATCTTTCCCACTTAACTTCCTCAGGAAAAAAGTCTAAGAAATTGAACTTTGATTGCTTTTGCCCTCCAGAAACATTGTGCCAGTTTACATTTATACAAGTTATACTCTTAATTTATATAGCATTTGAGAGAGCCTGTCCCATCCTCTATAGTCTTAGCCAGGTTGAGAGGACAGAAATAGTTTAATTGATGTTTTATGCACTTCTCTTATCATTTGTGAGAATGAGCACCCTCTCCTGTTTAGTGGCCATTGATCTCCACGTTGCTAAATCGTGTGTTCCCTTACTCATCCTTATCTGCTTTGACATCGGCCATCCTTGATTTCTCACCACAACTTTCTTTTGGTTCCACAGTCACGCGCTTGTTTTCTCTGGACCTACCTCCTCATCCTTTGTTAGACTTCACAGTGCCTCACTGCCTTAGACTGGGTGATTGCCTTGTCCCTATCTTCATTCTGTCATCAAATACATCTGGATGGCAGTGATTCCCAAATTCATGTCTCCAGTCCCAAACTTTCCATTGAGCACCAGACCCATGCCTAACATGCCTTCTTGATATCTTCACTCGGTTGTCTAATGGGCAGATCCATGACAGCACTGCCAAAGCATGCTGAATTTCATCCCCTTCCCCTCAAAAAAACCCCAAAACAAAAAACAACAAAAATTCTGCTCCTTCTCCAGGGATTTCCATCTTGTTCAAGCCACAAATGTAAGTATATTCTTGATTCTTTTCTCTTGTTCATATTCTGTATGCCTGTAGCTGAGACCTTGCTTACATTCTGAGTCTGCCCTCTTGGGCTTAGCCATGTTTTTCCTGCCTTTGAACTTCTGCATTTGCATTGCTCTGTGCATCCTGTTCTCTGCTTAGCCAGCTCCTCAGAGAGGTCTTCCCTGTCCACCCCAGTCCAGTGGAGGGCTTCCTTGTTTATCTTGTCACTTATTTTCTTCACAGAACTTGTCATTCTCTGAGATTATCTTTTATGTTCATCTGTCTCTGGCCTTTGAAAACTTAGTATTTGTAGCAGCAAGGATCTTGGCTTTTGGTTCACTGCTGTATCCTCACTATCTAGAGCAGTGGTATACAGTAGTTATTCAGTAAAATAATTTTTATTTGTGCAGATTGCTCATAAACTATGTGTATTTTACTGTTCAATTTCTTTCTTATTGACTTATAAGAGCTCTTTCTAGATCAAGGCTATTCACTCTGTGTTATAAGTAAGTCTAGTTTATCATCTGTCTTCAAATCTCCTTCATAGTGTTTTGTTGTATAGACATCAATAGGAATCATCAGTCTTTCCCTGTATTGCTTCTAAGTTTTGTTACTTTTGAAAATGTCTGATTTATACCTTTTTCTAGTCTGTACAAGTCTTTCATTTGTCACTGTACCCGTTTCTCTGTTTAAAAAAAACTACAATGAACTTTACTTAATTTAAGGCAGAAGTAGTTACCTATGGTTAAAATATTAGTACATGAACCTTGTCATCTGAGAACAAGATGTCAAATAGTCACGTGCTGCCTCAGTGCAATGTTCGAGAAACTGGAGAAGCTGGCCTCCTTTACCTGTGGGGCTGCTTCCATCGTTGATGGAATGATTTGGGAGGGCAGTGAGAAATTCACTACTTGTTTGACCTATCTGTTGGACTCAACTAGAATTGCTTTAGTTTTTAATCTTTTTATCTGAAAGGGAGATTCTTTTAATTTGTCATCTTATTCATTGCAGCGGTTGTAGAACAAGAAATGAAAAAGGACTGGCTTTTTGCCCCTCATTATCGATACTACGTGAGAGAAATGAGAATTCATGCATATAGTCAGCTGCTGGAATCATATAGGTCGTTGACCCTTGGCTATATGGCAGAAGCATTTGGTGTTGGCGTGGAATTCATCGATCAGTAAGTTCAAATAACACCATGTTAATTTTTGTTTTAAAGTTGCCTTTTAATATGTGAAGTGTACATTTTTTACCTGTTTGCATTGTCTTTCTCAATTTTAAGAAGAAAAAACCAAGAATTTTTTTCTGAATATTATCAAAACAATTATATCTGTCACCTCTGCCTTCCTCATGTTCTGTGTCTTCCATTAACAGATGGGAAAGCTGAGTTGTAGTGAAGTTAAGTGATTTGTTAAAGGTCATTAGACCAGTTATCAAAAGTAGTCTTCTGTCTTATGGCATAATGTTTAAAGGCCAAAAAAAAAAGTCTTCTGTTACTTCTTTTTGGACCACACTGCAGCTACAGTAATGACTTAGATATATCTCTTGTCTTTTACAATTGGTCTTATTTCCTCTGATAATTTTTAGGTTGCTGCTGCAATTCTGGTCAAATTGGTTGTTAAATGTGGGACATTTTAGCACTTAAATCAGTAATTCAACAAATACCTAATGAGCCATTATTACTATATGTTTGGTATTAAGCCCCCATCTTCATGGACTTTCATTGCAGTAGTAGGGGAGAGATGGCAAGTAGGCATGTAAGTATAGAAGGTAATTTTAGATAGAAATGAGTCTACAGAGATAAGAAAATGCTATAGTGCCATAGAGAGACTACTAGATATGGCATGTCTGAGGAGGAGAGGGTTGCTCTGAGATTTGAATGGGGAGGAGTCAGACATAAGGAGTCCTCTAGATCTGTGGTCCCCGACCCGGTACTGGTCTGTGGCCTGTTAGGAACACAGGGCTGCACACATCACTGCCTGAGCTTGGCCTCCCCCTATCCATGGAAAAATTATCTTCCATGAAACTGGTCCCTGGTGCCAAAAAGGTTGGGGACCACTGCTCTAGATGCAAAAGAGGAAGTAGAAAATGCTAAGGCTTTGAGTTAGGAACAAGCTTAGACATTGCAGGAATACAAATGTCATTGTGGCTGCAGCATAGTTGGGGGGAGCAACAGCCAATTCTGAGTATTGAAGTTGGAGAGTTAGGCTTGTATAGAGCCTTGTTGGGCATGGTATGGAGCTTGAGTTTTAATCTAGGTGCTGTGGGAAGCCATGGGAGTGACATGGTCTCATTTATACAGAGCAAGGTGGCAGAGAGACCAGGGTAGTTCATGGAGGAGATGTTACGATGACTTGGACTAGGGTGGTGGGAATAGAGTTAGGGAGAAGAGACATTCACAATATGTGATGTCCACGTGGAATCTAGATCAGTGGTTCCCAAACCTAGGTCTTTTAAATGTTGATGATGTAGTTTTCAGTGGTCCACAATGAAAACAAGTGATGGCTGTATAGTAATTTTCAATGAAGCTGCATTTCATTTAAATAAGACCATTCTTTCTTTTTCTAGTGGTTTTGTTTTTTCGAACATTTTATTATGAAAAATTTCAAACAAGCAGAAGATTCTAAAGAATTTTACAGTAAATTTTAACATTTTGTTATATTTGCTTTTCACATCTAGCCATCTTATTTTTTAGCCACTTCATAGTAAGTTTCAGGCACCAACACACAAATATAGAAAGCTAGTATCCCTAGGTTTTGTTTCATTTTTAGGATGGGGGCTGGACATTATTTCATGAGTCAGTAGTTGTGAGCAGCATATGCAAAACAGGGCTTGGCCTGGCTTCTTGTTCTGTCCCTTCTTCAGTTTCTTAACTGTGATGGGGCAGTGATAAAGCCTTCACTAGTTGGGGGCACTATGAGGTTCCAATGAAATTGTGGGTGAGGAGATGCAGGAAAGTACCATTTAGACACACTGCAGTATTCTTTAAGTCCTCTTGATGACAGGTGAATTTAAGGCAGCTGGTACATTTCAGGAGGTGTTTGAATTGTTGGTTTGGTTTTTTCATTCATGTTCTAAGACCGGCTCTAGAGGTAAGGGTTATACCATTGAGCTCTAGTTGTTACCTAGAAAGAGCTTGTTTTACATTTCTGTGAAACCTAGGAATTTCAAGTCTGGGTTTTTATGGGTTCTTCCTCCCCCACCCTCCAAAAAAACTTAATTTTAGGTGAAATCCTTTTTTAAAAATGGGCTACACAATAATTCTATATCATTCTTCCCTCCCACATCCTTAGACTCAATAAGATATTGTTGGAGAGGGGAAGGGGCCATTATTTCAGTAAACACCACTGCTGTTGACATGTTTACATAACCATGGGCTGTGTTCCATAATTTTGTTTTAGGTCTTTTGTTTGAAACAGTTTATTAGTTTTAGTGTTTTTTTCCCCTAATAAATCTTATTTTCGTTCTTAAAGTTTTTCTCTGAGCACTTCTGTAGCTCTAAAGACTTGATATGAATGGTTTCATTGTTTGCCACCTACGTTCCATCTGAATATGAACTTCCAGGGTCATGTTTATTGTGGTAGATGCCTTAAATCCTGCAGTGCACCAGGGATGATCACAACTACTGCATATGTAATAGCCTAGGCTTTGAAGGGAAACTAAATGTTACCTTGAAGGACTATTTTAGTGCAGTTTGTATTTTCTAAGAGTTCTCTATTCCCTATAAGGTTAATGCTTTTTTTTTTTTTTTTAACCCCTTCTCTAGGGAACTCTCCAGATTTATTGCTGCTGGGAGACTACACTGCAAAATAGATAAAGTGAATGAAATAGTAGAAACCAACAGGTATTTTTATCTTGTGTATGATTTGTTATACTGCTCAGAATAAGGGGCATTTGTCACAGAGTAATGTGACTGGTTGAATAATTCATTTTTTTCTTGAATTTATTTACAGACCTGATAGCAAGAACTGGCAGTACCAAGAAACTATCAAGAAAGGAGATCTGCTACTAAACAGAGTTCAAAAACTTTCCAGAGTAATTAATATGTAAAGCCATATGACAAAGGAATTATTTTAGAGATAATTATTTGGAATTTTTATGGCTTACTTCATTATGTGCCCAGTGCAGCTGTGTAAAATAAATACTGCATTATTGTTTCTCTCAATTTACTTTTTAAAAAACATATATGCCTTTAAGGATGGGGCCCAGTAATGTTAAAATAATGTCACTTGAATTATTCATTAATGATATTTTATGTAATTTGAGCTAATGATTACATACAGACTTAGTACCTGGGTTCAGATCCTGACTCATAGGGATAATATAACATAAACCCATTGTCTCTTACCTTTAAGCCTCCTGATTTTAGAAAGAAGAGTACATGCTACATGGTAGCTCACAGTTAAACAGTTACTCACTTAGTATAGAAAAGATACATAAAATGTAAAATAAGCTTTCCCTCAGAAACAAGTAACCATATAAGACAGCAAGTTACCCCCTTTTTAGGAAGCTGGCATAATCTGGATTCCAGAATCTACCAAAGCCAATCTCACCAAACATAGATTTTTAAAAACCCTATATAAATATTAACAAATTGAATCTTTTTTCCAAAAACAAGGCCTTGGTAATAATAGCAATGAGGAAAACAAAGTTGTTCCTTGTCTCTCAATTATAAACTCGGTGAGTCAGACAGAGATAAGTGCTATGAAAGGGGACAGAGTGAAATCCAGTGTGAAGGGCTCTCTGGTAAGGTTACATTTAGGTAAAAAGGAGGGAGAGACCACGCAAATGTCTAGACATAGACACAGAAAGTTACTGAAAGTTTTAAGCAGAGGAATGACCTGATTTGACTTACCTTTTAAGTGTCACTGTGGCATTCAGCTGGAGGGGACGTCAGATGATGGTGGCATGAATGGCAGAAGCAGCTGGATTTGCTAAAAGATTAGAACGGAGGAGGGGTGAGAAAGTTAAGTCAAAAAGCCTGGGATCTCCCTTGACTAAGTATAAAAGATGGCTGGTGGCCTTGATGAGCAGTTTTGGTAGAAGCGAGTTAAAGAGAGACTGGAAATGGCATTTTACTGTAAAAGGCAGGGGAATGAAAGAATAATTTTGGGTTTTTTTTTTTTTTTAAGAGCATGTTTATTTGCTGATGGGAATGATCCATTAACATATTAAAGGAGATCATACACATGATCTCATTGATTAAAAATAATTTGATACAATTCAACATTTCTTCATGATAAATAACTGACTCTTCAGTAAACTATGAATAATAAAACGTTGGGAAATCAAAGCCTTATTGCAAACAAGATACTTTTAATGGCAAAATATTGGAAGCATTATCTTGAAAGTTAAGGCAGTAACTATCCTCAGTATTACACTGGGAGAAGGATGATTGGTTATGTGCCAAGGAAAGCAATGTGGCCAGAGCTCTGCTTTGAAAGCAGTTTCCTGTAGGCACTTTATGCTGGATGGGAGGCTTTAAAAATGCTAAATATGCCCAGCAGGCGTGGGGAACCTGCAGCCTTCTGGATCCTTGAGTGCAGCCTTTTGACTGAATCCAAATTTAACCAAACAAAATCCTTTTAAAGCATTTGAGAATCGCCACCCATGGATTTCTAAAAATGCTTATCTATAAAACCTCACAAATATCATAATTTCTTGAAGAAAAAACAGCTTTTTAAAAATTTTTGATTTTCCACAGAAAACCAAAGCTAGTCAGGAATGCAAAGCAGGCTTCTAGATGCTACA
Source organism: Daubentonia madagascariensis (assembly GCA_023783475.1). Taxonomy (NCBI): domain Eukaryota; kingdom Metazoa; phylum Chordata; class Mammalia; order Primates; family Daubentoniidae; genus Daubentonia; species Daubentonia madagascariensis. Next base: position 38,230,612 of record JAKFHU010001953.1, on the reverse strand, counting down.
AACTTGCAAATTGGTCATCCACAGGTTGCAACTGGGCCCCCAGATATGTTTTCAGGAAAAAAAAAATTATAGTCACCATGGAAAAGTTGAGAGATAATTGTAAAAATCACTTATATAGCTTCTCTGGAAAATGAAATAGATTAGGCTAACTTTAGACTCATACTCCATCAAGCTAAGTGGCAAGCAAGTGTGCCCTAGTTCACCAGCCTGTGGGGCATGAATGTACACTACCTGTCTGCCTGGCTTCTGCTGGCATTTGAGTTATCCCTGCATTACACCTAATAGTGTACATGTGAGATTGAGGGTCCACAGCCTCCCGTGTTTCCAGCTAGGAGAATCTATCCAAAGAATTCTTAACCTTCATCCCACCTCTGGTAGCTTCAATTTATATAGCTTGTTTTCTTGAAAGTCTTACTTTTCTGGCTTTAGTCAAGAAGGGTACTTTACAACATAAACGTAAGATTATTACCAAATGATAGTTTTATTTCCTAAGTGACACAGAGCTAAAACAAGTATATTTAGTTCCTTTTTAATATTGGTACACGTTTTCTCTTGAAGTTGGAAACTTAATCTTATTTTTATCAACCCTGGTCTTACAGCACATTTGTGAAACCACCCTTTACAAATCAACAAAGGGGTGCAAGGCGAGAACTGGGGTAAGGGCCTAAAACTCTGGGAAGGCACAGGCCTAGCTAAAGATAATAACAATAACCAGCCACTGTCCCCTCATTTGTTGATAATAATCAGCTACTTCCCCTCACCCCCCCTTGCTCCTCTAATAATTGCTACTCTGGAGTCACAGAGCTGGTGGTCATAAAGATTCTTAACTTTCTCCATAGATAACATCACCTTTTTGAAACCTAAAAGTAGTTTCTGAGATATCTTCCAGGCCCTGCAGTCCAGTGGAACAGCTGACTCACCCAGACTAGCAGCCCATACCAAGAAACTGACTAAACTAGAATTGTGACCCCAACCCAGGAACTGACTCAACACAAGAAGATAATTTCTATACCCCTATAGTTTTGCCCCAAACCTAACCAATTAACAAACCCAATTGCCTAATCCTTTGCCTGCCAAACTATCTCTAAAAACCCCGTCTCCCGAATTCTCAGGGAGGCAGATTTGAGAAATTCCTCCCATCTTCCTGCTTAGTGCTCTGTGGAATTAAACCCTTTCTCCATTGCAACCCTGACTGCCTCAGTGTATTGGCTCTTCTCTGTGCAGTGGGCAATACAACCTGGTTGGGCAACAACAAATTGGGGGCTCATCCAGGATCACCCTTGTGGGCACTTGACCCCAGTTCGGTGACCTCTTACTGGTGGCATGGTGAGGTGCACCCGCCTAGTTCTCTTATTAAACTGAGGGCCATCTCTGGCACCGTCCCTACTGGTGGGATGTTGTCAACCTACGGTACTTGGATCCCTGTATTATAGGAAGAGTCTTATTTTGGGGAAATTTCTCCCCGTTAGGATGGAGAATAGGAGGTCCGTCTGGAAGAGTTTTCTTGAAATTTTGGTTTGACTCACTCTAGAAGGCCTTCTTGTCCAACTCGTGTGTGTGTGTGTGTGTGTGTTATCCACATTACTTTGGTCGTGGCTCCCTTTTGTGTCCCTACATCTCCCCTTTGCTTTATCTCAGGTATACAACTTCTGGACAGTGAAAGGGTTCCTATACTAGAGTCACAAGACTTTGTATAACAACGGTGGGAGCATGTGTTCTGAAATCCTGAGATTCACTTTGGGAAGTTTTATCTTGTGGCATTACTCAGCAGGAGGGGAACGCCTTGATTGACCTTGTGGGGCTGCACTTGTGCCTACTGTACTATTTTCTCTTTGACACTTTGGGCTTTCTATCAGGCCGAGGAAATTGAAAGTTTGGTTTAGGTCCAATTCAGCAGATTGGGTGTCCCTAAAAATTACTGGAGACACCCTTCTGCAAACTGTAGACAAACTTGTAACGAAAATGGGGAACCAGGCATCCGTGATACCGGAAGGTAGTCTGCTGGGATGCCTTCTCAAGAATTGGGAGTCTACTGGATTTTCCCCATTGAACAGTTAGTCTTTGCAACACTGCTTGGCTGCATTACTCACTGGGATCAGGAGAAGAATGGCCAGTGAATGGATCCCTGAACTAAAATACAACTCTGCAGTTAGATTTATTCTGCAGAAGGGAGGAAAAATGGGATGAGATTCCCTATGTACAGTGTTTTATGTTACTCTGGCAAAATAAGCTAATGCAGAAAGGGTGTGAGGTTATGATTCAGCAGGCTAATGATGAAAAAAAGCCTGTACTGCCTAAATCCTGAGAAAAGGATGATTATACCTTGATTATCTGGTTAAGTGAGCCATTAGCTCCCCCTCCCCCTCCTTATGGAGGGGCTGGAGCTGTGCCACCAACGCTTGAGCTGTGGTCCCCATCTCCACAGGGTCAGGAGCCAGGAGAAACAGGAATGGTCTCCCCCTCCCACACCCGGCAGGGAACTCGATTTGGCCAGGGTGCCACCATAGCTCCAGGAGGGCAAGTTCCTCTTCAGCAATACCCATGGGGGGCACTGATGATGCCACAGGTCAGCCTGTGGGATTTGCCTGGGTCCACTCTCCATTTTCCACCTCTGACTTGTTTAATTGGAAAAACAACATGCCTACATATCAAGATGACCCGAGGAAGATGGAAAACTTGTTTTCCCCAATATTTGCAACTCACAACCCCATGTGAGCAGATGTTCAGAGTCTGCTCAACACTTTACTGACCTCAGAGGAACGGAGAACGGTTCTAGATAAGGCCAGGGAAGAAGCAGACCGCATGCACGCCGACTCTTCTGGTAACCAAGGGCAGCTGCTCAAGTTGCAGTGCCCACCTTGGACTCAGGAGAGAATGTGAATAATGGAGGCAGACCTAAGTTTGAGCATTATCGAGATTGCATCTTGGTTGGCCTCCGCAAAGGACTGCCGAAACAGAGGAGTCTTAATAAGTTCAGGAGGGCAGGCAGAAGACTAATGAAAGTCCTTTGGAATTCTTAGAGCATATTTTGGAAGTATACAGGCAGTATACTGACATTGATCCAGAAGTGCCAGCAAATTCTAAAATGGTAAATATGACTTTCATCAGCCAAAGCGCTCCTGACATTTGGAAAAAGTTACAAAAACTGGGTGGGGCTTTGGGTATGTCTATGTCTCAGTTGGTAGAAATTGCTTTTAAGGTGTTCACTGATCGAGATGAGATGACGGAGAAAAGAGAACAATGAAAGATAAAACAACAGGCCAGTCTTCTGGCTGCTGCTCTGACTCAAAGAACTCCAGGACCACAGTGTGGAGCCCCCTCAGGTGCTCTGTCCAAGGTAGGACGCCCTGGGTCCCAGACCCCCAACAAAGGGGACATCCCACTGTGGGTCCCAACCAATGTGCCTACTGCAAATAGGAAGGGCACTGGAAAAGAGGTTGCCCATACCTTAAAAAGACTCATGCTGGGAAAAATCCCCTTCCCATTCACCAAATGTCTGAGCTAGCCGGGAGGCTTGAGGCTGAAGATACCAAGGATGGGGACCAGGAATAATGGGGCCCAGGGGTTCCTCCTGACCCAAGAAACACCCTCTATATTTTCCACAAGGAGCACTGGGTTGTGATGAGTGGGAAATCGACTTTTGGACTTTTTAATAGATTCAGGCACCACATATTCAGTAATAAACACCCACTGTCTAAACTCTCCTCAGAGACTATAAAAAGTGACTGGGGTTTCAGGAGAAAACATGATGAGGCCATTCCTCCAACCCTTGGAGTGCCAATTAGGCAAAATCCACTTGAAACATAGTTTCCTGTATATGCTTGAGTTTCTCCTTCCTTTGCTGGGATGTGATCTTTTAACCAAACTGAATGCCAGAGTTACCTTCAGCCCAGGACAAGTCAGTATCAGTGTGCCTCCCGAACAGGCCTGTGCCTTACAGGCTGCCTTACTACAATCAGAAGCTGCTGAACCTGCTCCCATTCTGGAGGCGTGGGCGGATGGGAGACCAGGAAGGGCTAAAACCACCATCCCAGTGCAAGTCAAGGTGCGGGCAGAAGTGGCACTGCCACATTTAAAACAATACCCATTGAGAGAACAAGTGCAACAGGGAATCCAACCTCTGTTGTCCACTTTCATTCAGTTTGGGCTCATTAGACTTTGCCAGTCTCCATATAACACACCCATCCTGTCAGTCCAGAAGCCTGGAACTAAGGAATATAGATTTGTTTAGGACGTGAGAGCCATTAATCAAATTGTAGAAGACATCCACCTGGTGGTCCCTGACCCTTATACTCTGCTCAGAACCCTGACTAGTGAGCTAAGCTGGTTCAAGGTCTTAGATTTAAAGGATGCTTTCTTCTGCATCCCTCTGAGCCCAGAGTCACAGGAACTGTTTGCTTTTGAATGGGAGGACCCAGATACGAAAGCAAAGCAACAATACTGTTGGACAGTTCTTCCCCAAGGCTTTAAAAACTCCCCTACCGTCTTTGGGGAAATTCTTGACAAAGACCTCTGAGACCTCCAATTAAATGATGGGACTTAACTGCAATATGTCAATGACATATTAGTTGCTAACACCACAAAGGAGTCATCTGACCAGAACACTTTACTAACTCTAAACTTCTTGGCTGAGTGAGGGTACAAAGTGTCCAAGAAAAAGGCTCAGAGTTCACAACCTTCGGTTAAATATCTTGGGTTTGAGCTTTTCTAAGGACAAAGAAACCTGCTCCCTAATTGCAGGGAGGCCCTTGCCAGAGTAGCCAGACCTACCACTCGGCGACAACTACGGGGCTTCTTAGACATGGCCGGTCTCTGTCACATCTGGATTCCTAACTTTAGACTTGTGACTAAGCCTCTATATGATGCCTTAAGGAGAGGATATAATGAACCCTTAGCATGGACTGGGGACTATCAAAAGGCTTTTTTAAATATCAAGGAAAAACTGTTGAGTGCCCCAACATTGGGGCTCCCAGATATTTAAAAAACCTTTTGATGTCTGCATATGTGAAGGGCAAGGAATGAGTCTAGGAGTGCTAACTCAGGACTTAGAAAATATTAAGAGACCCATTGCTTATTTCTCAAAGCAACTGGACATTGTCACAAAGGGATGGCCTTCTTGCCTTCAGGTTGTTGCCGGCATTTGTGAGCTGCTTCAAGAGGCAGAGACATTGGGCCAGCCCAACACTGTATATACCCTCCACTGTATGCTCTCCTTACTGGAACAGAAAGGAGAATACTGGCTTACCTCTGCGAGACTTGGCAGAGTATCAGGTCATCCTTTTGGACAATCCAAATGTAACACTGACAGCAGTCTCTACTTTAAATCCTGCCACCTTACTTCCTCAAATGCGATCTGAACCTGTGCATGACTGTTCACAAATAATTGAACAAGTTTACCCTAGCCAGCCAGATCTGACTGACACACCCCTAGACAACCCAGACCTCGAGATGTTTACCAATGAAAGCAGTTTTATGGATCAGGGACAACAAAGAGCTGGGTATGCTGGTGGTAACCCATCAACAGACATTAGAAGCTGAAGCACTCTCCCCCAGCACCTCAGCACAGAAGACAGAACTCATAGCTCTTGTCAAGGCACTCCACCTAAGTAAAGGTGCACGAGTGACCATTTACATGGACTCCACGTATGCTCTTTCTGTTGTTCATGCTCATGGGGCCATCTGGAAAGAAAGGGGACTTTCTAACCTCCAGTAATAAAAAAATAAAACATGCTAAAAAAAGTCCTAGCCTTGCTAGATGCCGTTTTAGCCCCCAAGGAAGTAGCTGTAGTCCATTGTCTTGGTCATCAGTGGAAAGACAGCCTGGTGGCACGGGGCAATCATCAGGCCGATCAGGCCACAAATGAAACAGCAAGGAAGAAGGCCCCCACAAGCCTTTAATGATGCCCTTGCTGCCCGACATAAATCTTGGTCCTGAACCTCCCAGATACTCGGAGGAGGACCTAAAAAGAGTGCTTGATGGGGGGTGGGGGGGGGGGAGGGCGGTGGTTGGTTCAATCCTGACTACAGGACTCAGGATGGGTGGATATACAATGAGATAGGAACAGTTTTGGTACCCAGATACCTTATGAATGACATTGTCAAGCATATTCATGCCTCTACCCATTATTATGGCAGGGATGCCACCCTACAATGGATGCAGAAATATACTGTTGGCCCACATATGAAAAGAACTGTTCAGGAGGTGATAGAAAAATGTCTCCTATGTGCTCAGAATAACCTCAAAATGGCCCTCCCCCTCCAGCACAAGGAGTTCAGGCCAGAGGTGAAGGGTCAACAGAGGACTGGCAAATTGATTTTACTATGATGCCAAGGGTAGCAGGAAATTTCAAATATTTATTTGTTTCTGTGGATACCTTCTCAGGCTGGGTTGGGGCCTCTCCATGCTGGATGGAAAAAGCTTCTGAAGTGGTTAACACCTTAATAAAAGAGATTATTCCTAGGTTTGGAGTACCAGTTTCCATCCAGAGTGACAATGGTGTGGCCTTTGTGGCCCAGATTACACAGGATGTTTCCCGAGCCCTCAGCATAACTTGGAATCTACACAAAGCCTGGAGGCCACAGGCTATTGGAAAAACTGAAAAGATGAATCATACTATAAAAAACACCTATCTAAGATTTGCCAAGATACTAATTTGACTTGGGATAAGGCACTGCCAATTGTCCCACTTAGAGCAAGAGCGGCCCCTAAAAACAGGCTCAAGCTGAGCCCTTTTAAAATTCTATGTGGGAGACTGTTCTTGTGCTCCACCTCTAGACTAAGGGACCCAACAACTTACTAGTCAAAGAGCTAGATACCATCAGACATACACAATCCATAGGTCTCACTCTAACTGCTATTCATGGGTTTGCTTCTAGCAGGCTGTGGTTCCCAGTGGATGTTCCGTTACATCACATCCAGCCTGGAGATTGGGTACTGCTTAAGACCTGGAGAAATCAGCATCCTGATGACCAAGTGAAGCCCCAGAGGAAGGGGCCCTATAAAGTCTTGCTGGTGACTCACTCCTCTGTCAAGCTCACGGGAGTCAGGCCCTGGATTCATCACAGTTGAGTGAAGCCAGCCCTGCCTGATTCCTGGCCCAGCAAGAAAAAACAAGGAAATAAACTGAGCTCTCACGAGTGGACAAGTGAGCCAGCCCCTGACAGACCTTAAGTACCTCTTCAAGAAAAAACCCTAGATAAGTAGCTTCTTTTGATCTTTGCCATTGTTGTTACTTTATGCAAAAAAAAAGTGGGATATCCATCCCCCACCTTTACTAGATGTGTAGTTCATACAGTTATTTTATCATTGCCCTAATTATCATTATTACTGGGATTATCTGTATCTGGAATGTTCTCTGCCACACCAGAACGGTTCCCTGCTTACTTTTGTTTAGACACTCCTAATGCTTAGGCTTATTGAGGATGCCATCTTTTGATGATGTGACTTTAGCCACCCTTCTATCCCTCCTTCGTCACACGGCCTAAAATGACATGACAACACAGTACTTAAACCATCCCAAAGTATTGCAATAGGTGAAAATCTGTCTAATTGTTAGATTTGTCAGCATCTCCCCAAATCCAACCAAGACAAACATCTGCCGTCTGTGACCCCTGTTACTTTTTAGACATGCCTACCACGACTACATAGATCTTCCTCTGTCCTTAACCACTTTTCAGGTTTGATTGGTCACCCAACAAGACACCCCTACCCCATGTTTTGACTTGTCCCAACTCCTCGAGATCGGTAGAAAACAGTGGTCCACTGGACCACGTCAATCCCTAACTTATTGGGCAAATAGAAGTAACCAGGATGGGATGGGGAGTCAGGTCAAAGAGGTGTTGACTTTATGCCAACAAGTAAGACACCTAAAATACCATGTAGATAGACTTTGAAAAGCTTGTAAATATGATAACCCTTGGTTTGATTCTGTACTGGTTAAACTCCCTATAAATAAATCCATAAATCAATACACCCTTGGAGACATTACATGCATGCCCCCAGGATATACATTTGTCTGTGACATGGGGTCTGACCCCCTATTGCTGGGGTGGGCTCACTGTTATATAGACAGCTTGCACATAAAAGGCTCTTGCCTGCTAGGTCATTTCATAACTCCTTTTACTATCTTCCCTAACAATGAGAGTCTCCTCGCCTGCCCCACAGACATAAAATAGGGTTGCCAGGATACCAAGACACCTGGTGGCAAAGCCTGCTGGGAGCATTAGTCCCTAGTCATGGGGTATATGCCAACGGAGACACGATTAAAAATCTGTCTGCGACTCTAGGACTGATCACAAAAGAAACTGCAAAAAGCCTTAGAGCTCAACAAAGGTCTCTCAACTCACTAGTCCAGGTAGTCTTAGATAATCGGGCAGCACTAGATTTTCTGTTGGCTAAACAAGGGGGAGTCTGTACAGAATTAAATACTACCTGCTGTGTCTACATAAATACCTCAGGAAAAGTTAAAACCCAAATTAAAAAAGTTCCCAACAAGCCGTGCGACTACAACAGGACTCTACCAGTGACCCCACACCTGATTTTCGGGAATACTCACCTGGATTCCCCAGAACTTCAGATTAGTTCTACAGGGACTCTTAAAGTTAAGGCTCTCACTTCTCATTCTAGTGCTCATTATCTATCTTATAGTCCATTCTTCACTTAAATATTGTGCTAAGGCTGTAAATGAGGGTACTAATGTTCTCGTCATGCAAATCTTAGGTCTGAAACCCAGCACCCGTGAATATTTGCAGATGACTGCAAAACGGTTTCGTTCCTCTTACCCTGGGCTCAACCCCAACTATGCCCCTTGTCAGCAGGAAGAAGCCAGATCTGTCATCTGCCCTTTCCCTTCTCATTTGTCCACAACTCAGGAATGAGGTTGGGTAAAAGCCCGGGGGGGACTGAAACTTCCCTTTACAAATCAACAAAGGGGTACAAGGCAAGAACTGGGGTAAGGGCCTAAAACTCTGGGAAGGCACAGGCCTAGCTAAAAATAGTGACAATAATCAGCCACCATCCCCCTGTTTGCTCCTCTATAATTGTTACTCTGGAGTCATATAGCTGGCAGTCATAAAGATTCTTAACTTTCTCCATAGATAACATCACCTTTCTGAAACCTACAGGTTTCTCAGATATCTTCCAGGCCCCGCATTCCAGTGGATTGGCTGACCCACCCAGACCAGCGGCCCATACCAAGAAACTGACTCAACTGGAATTGTGACCCCAGGAACTAAAACATGATTTCTACACCCCTATAATTTTGCCCCGAACCTAATCAATTAGCAAACCCAACTGCCTAATCCTTTGCCCGCCAAACTATCTTTAAAAACCCCATCTCCCAAATTCTCAGGGAGGCGGATTTGAGAAATTACTCCTGTCTCCCTGCTTAGCACTCTGCGGAATTAAACCCTTTCTCCATTGCAACCCTGACTGCCCCAGTGTATTGGCTCTTCTCTGTGCAGTGGGCAATACAACCCGATTGGGTAACAACACTAGTATGAAATGGAATCACCAGGATGAACTATATTTTGTGATTATTTTTTAAAGCAAAATTTCTCTAACTCCAATAAGATTTGATTATGTATCAAATGTATCTATCCAGTAAGAGAGGTAAACATTTAAAAGCTATATAAAACTATGGTAATCTATTTCCTATATTAGAAATAACAGCTTTAGATCAGTTTTTAACCTATTAACTAACAGTGTCTTTTGGGAATAGAAACAGTCTAGCTGGGTGCGGTGGCTTTCGCCTAGTCCCAGCTACTCAGGAGCCTCAGGTGGGTGGATCTTGAGGCCAGGAATTTGAGACCAGGCTGGGCGAAATGGTGAGACAGTGTCTCTTAAAAAAAATTTTTTTTTTAATGAAAAAAATTAACCGGGCATGGTGGCACATGCCTATAGTCCCCACCTACTTGGGAGGCTGAGGCGGAGGATTGCTTGAGCCCAGGAGTTTCAGGCTGCAGTGAGTTATGATTGTGTCACTGTACTTCAGCCTAGGTAACAGTGAGACTTTGTCTTAAAAAAAAAAAAAAGAAAAAGAAAAAGATAAAGAAAAAGCCTAAAAAACATTTTTGTCAAGTATCTGCGTCCAACTTTACCTGGCCTAAAATGGCTCAAAGGATGCCTACGGTTTGATCACTGAGCATGTATACTACAATACACTTACGATTTTATGACTGAACACATTTAATCCTTAGTAACCTGACTCAGCATTATTATTATTAATTGATCAATAGGTTACTGATCATTAGCAAATAAACTATATAGACTCATATTCTGAATCTTTGGTGCTGTTGTTAACTTACTGTTTTTAAGAGGACAAACAGCTGACACTTGAAATATTATGATTATAGGGAAGAAGAGAGGAGGGGTCTGTGATGATCCCTTGCCTTACCAAGGCTACACAAACTTGTAGTTGTTAGTAACAAACCTCGTCCCTCCATAACAGTAATTGGGGAGTAAAGTAAAATCCCTATGTAGAAAACGTGAAAAGCACTAATAATCGCTAGTTTTGGTTTCAAAGCCATAGAGCCACAGATTTGCCTGATCCTTATATTTCTGAAGACATGCAAAGGATATGAAGAATTTATAACAGTCTGGTCCAGGCCATTTTAGCCCTGGAGTTGATGGTCAAAGGAGAGATCTAACCTCTTTTTTTGTGATTTAAGAAATCTCTTCCAATGACTTAATTTTCCCTGTACAGGTTAGGTTTAAGAAATAAAAGGCACAATTTGCCAATGAATGGTTAGCCTTCAATCCAGCCGATATGTATCAGCTAGCTTTCCATCCCGGATTCCCTTGGGGAAGTGACCATTTAGTCAAGACTGCCAGTAGGTGGCACCGTGACAACTTTACCAACCCTCCCTTTCAGAGGTTACCAGAGACCTCCTTTCCAAAGTACTGTGTATATGTAATTAGTACAATATCAATGTGGATAAACTACACTGGGTTTTGGGGTTAGAAGCTGTTCGTTCATATACACCTCAGGAACTTGGGGTCAAGATAAAGTCCTACTGTTTCCTAGTCCCTTGCTCTCTTTCTTGGCCATTGTGTTTCCACTATCATACAGAATGCCTTCTCTCTGAAGCTGCTTACCTACCACCCAGCAATACCACACCAACTCATTGCACTCACTGTCCTCAGTCACACACCTCCAGGTTACTCCCCCCTATCAGTCTTCCTCTCAACTCTTAATTATACTTTGAAATGGACAACTTATTCAATACCCTATACAATACCCTGGCTTCACAGTTTCTTACCCTTAATTCCAGAGCTCTTTTCCTCCACACTACTTCCATCCACTGCCATGGTCTTACTCAGGAATGACAAGCACCTCTGAACAGTTCCATTTTTGAAAATGACTCCTGGAATTCCTATTCTTTTATTCCCTGGCCTAGTCCTAAAAGTGCAATGCCACTTTGTTAACTCTAGTCCCTGGATTGTACCTTGTATGTTAGCCCCTCATTGTTATTGGCCATATTGAATTGAACATGGAGTTTGCTCTGTGACCTTGAACAAATCACCTAACTTGTCTAATAATAAAGTTACCTGGAAGGAGGATCATAAGACTTAAGAAGGTAATTCCAGCCAAACTAATGTCTCAAGAGTGCCTGCATAGATTCTACATAGTAGCTCCCAGTTCTTTTCCTTGAATACCCAGTGCAGACCATCATCAATCACTTAGCCACATCTTCACTCATACTCAGTCCCTTGACAATCTCCCTGCCCAAGTTCTTATAACTTTTCCACCCAACTAATACCTGCTGTTCCAATTATCCTGGAGAAAGAAGTAGGAGAATAAAATATTACCTAAGTGGATTGATGGCATTGATGAGTATAATGGAATCAAGTCTTTAAAACTTCTAAGTCTCTAAACATCTCAATCTCACCGTTCCCTGCCTTCTCTTACCTCTCTGATTTTTTATTCTAGTGCTGGTTCTCCATCTGTCCTCACCAAAATACTTTTCTCCAGGGTTTTGTCTTGGGTTTTCTTCTCCCTCTGCGCCATGGGCTTCAGGTTTGTGAAATTCTGGAAATGGAATATAAAATGTGGTGTGCCTGTGTCTCTGTCAGACAGGATCCATAACTTCTTTCATGTGATTCTTGGAGTCTGTGAACAACAACAACAAATTAAGAACCACTTATCTGACAGTTCTGCATTAGCCTGGCTCTGCCACCTACTAGTTGTGGGACCTTAGGCAAGACACCTTCTTAGAAGTTTCTCATCAGTATGATTGGGATCAAAATACCTGCCCTATCAGGGCTTAGTAAGAGAATGTATATAAAATACTTGGGACAACATCTAACATATTGAACACTTAATTAGATAAGTATTATTTTAACATAATAATAAGCCAAATCTAATCACTGCCTATTTTTTCCAGGTAAACTCATCTACTCCCATGACCTCATTCACCTCTAAAAGTGAAAGACAACTTTCTGTCTCATTTTACAGATCAAACCTTCCTCCCAAGCTCCATCCAGACTCTACAGCCAACTGGGTACTAAACCTGAATTTCCTACCAGCAACTCAAATCCACTGTTACGTCTCTTTCCTTCTCTGTTACCATATCACACATTTCACTGAAAGCTTATCAGTTTGGCCAAGCTAGAAATCTGAAGTCATCTTAGACTCACTCTTCCCCTTACTGTTCAACATAATTAGACCTCAAGGCCTGTTGGTTCTACCTTTGAAAGATTTCTGGAATCAGTCCCCTTTATCCCCATGGTCAGCCTTAGTTTAGAAACTGAATAGTGCTTACCTGGATTATCATTATACAACAGCTTTGTAACTTATTTTTGTCCTAAGGTTCTCCCTGTCCATTCTGTCTTCCTTCATATTTGGAGAGCCCTATGTGATGGAGATTTTTTTTAAGTATTAAATTGTAAGTGTCTGACTCTCCTTCCCCCCGAAAACAATTTCTTTGGCTGATAGCCCCACCTTCCCCTGCCTAAGAGATATTCAAGTAGCACCGGCTGTGGTCCATGGGCTTTGGTTGTGGAAAATGAGGATAACAGGCGTCAAGAATTACAGCCCTACAAGGCGGAAGACTATTTTAACTGCCATAAGCAACAAAAGCAAGTTTCTTATAAGAAAGAGGAGACTGAGAGAGGAGTAAGAAGGGAGAGGACCTCATGCTTGATTTTAAAAGGGAGAGCTTTTTGATTAGGACTTGGGGTGGCAATGGGTGGTAAAGACATGTTTGAGGCAAAAGAGTGAAAACTCAAGAAACAAGGAAAGAGAATTAAGTGCTCCTTTGATTTTCCACAGTATTCAGTAAAGGTTTGAATGGCTTTGACTTTTGGCAGCTGCCTGGTGCTAGGATTGGACCATGAAATATCTCTGGGCTCTGATTAGTTACATTTGGGTTAATCTGGGCCTGACCCCGCATGTTCCTGAGAATGAAGGCCCCATGACATTCAAGGTCTTTGACAATCGGACACCAACTTCTCCAACCCCATCAGCCCCTCCCATCCAGCAAGCTTCAAGGAGAATTATTCTCTAGTCCTCAATTCTGTGCTTGCCCCATTTGTACCCTCTGCCTAGAAAGACCTTACCCTGCTTGCCTTTCTGCCAGGTGAAATCCCATATGCCAAGATCCAAAACTGCCAACCCTCCTTCTTTGAATTGGGATTGTCTCTTGCTATCCAGGGCCAGGTTACCTGAAAGGGAATGTAAGTAAAAAGGATAAGAGATCAAGTGGTTGAACCTTTTCCTAGGAGGTTTGAGAACACAGTGAAAGGGTTTATCCACAGAGAGCTTATGACTGGATTTCAGTAAAGTACTGAGTAGGTGGTTGATCCAAGGAGGGAATGGGAAATCCATGGGGCAGTGAGGTTGAAGCCAGCCTGACTCTTTCATGTAAGGTATGATTTTTTCCAATATACAAAGCACTTACTCCCTTATTTTAAGCAACAAAAATAAATTTTAATTTATTAGAATGATTTGCAAATGGTAAAACTGACCAGATTTCTAGAGATAAAAAGATTATGTTGTGCTCTGAATAATACTAAAATGCACTTGTATTACCAGTAAGGAAGGAATATAAAAAGCAAGGAAGAGATTAGACCAGCTCTGGATAAAAAACTTATTTCTAAACAAAACATGTCATCAGATTTACATATAAGCAAGTACAAATAGAACGTGTTTATCAATCCATCAACTCCTCCTTGTTTCCTTCACACACATGCAGCGTGAGAATACAGTAGTGTTCACCCTTTACACAGTTACTAATTTATCTAAGGCAAAGCTTTGTGCCCAAGAATGGAAACATCCTGAGGACTTAGAAGTATTTAGCTTGTATAGGAGGGAGACTAAAGTGAAGGTGCTTCACAGGGTGTCTGATGCCAAAAATGAAGAAGTCAGACTAGACTAACAGGGTTTAGTATCACAACGAGGCAGAAACATGTAAAATACTTCATGCAGCCAACCTTATTTATTGAGAAGTCCTAATTTTATTGCCTGTTTAGTAACATGTTTGTTCCACAAACTAATTTCTCATAAAGCAAAGCACAACTTTTTCTTATAAATAGTATAAATTATTTTATTTACAGAAACTTGTTACAAAACAAATAGACTATATATTTCTTCTCTTTTAAATATCCAAAGTAATTTTCTATCCCTTGACATTTGTTCATGTTCTATACAGCAGCCAACACAAAGTCCAGCTGAGATGCTCTTGATTATGTGTACAGATTATCAAACTATTCACACATTTTTAACACAGGAGATTGCTTTTATAACCAAGCTCAAAAAAACAGCAAAATGCTTTCAAGGCCCTACATTCACACTGACAGTATGTAGTGCTCATTTAAATGATCTGAAAATGTAAAATGTTTTGCACAAAATGTAAAAATGATTATTTTCTGCTAAACAATGAAACTTTTAACAGTAATTTTTTAAAGCCCAACTCACCCCCGCCCCCCCCACCCCCCGCCGGCCCAGGACAGAATGAGAGACATTAAGAAATTCCTTGGCAACAGAACTCTTGCAGGAAGACAGCTGCCTTTATAAGTTACATTTTTTAAATTATACATTTTTTTTTCAATGTTCTCAGAGGTACTTCTTTGTATTATATTTTTGGAATACAAAATATTTTAAATATTCTATTTTAAACTCTGTATTTCATGAATGAATAACAAAATGGACACATTGTGTAAGTTGCTGGTTGACAAAAATATTTGTAACCCTTGGTGCCACTGGGCAATCCATCACCAGTTGAATTACTATGAACCAAAAGGTCTGAATTTTTAAAATACCTTATAAAATTACCAGCATTGGTTTTCAACTCCTCCCCTAAAATTTAAGAAATAATATTTAGGTGGAAAAAGCAAACTCCAAAAGTTCAACTGAACATTCAAGTCTTTTTAAAGAAATTCTTTCTAAGCTTAAAACTAGGTTCAGGCACTTTCAGTTTTTTCCATTAGTTTTAAACCACATCACATACTAACATACATGTGCTCAGAGTACACACACACACACACACACACACACACACACACAAAAGAAAAGCAGTGTGTCACTTAATTACATGTAGTCTATCAGGAAATCAGGCAACTAGGGAGAAGCAATGCCCACTTCATCTGTATGAATCCACTCCCGAGACATTAAAAGGGACAAAGACTTTCACAGAACAGAGGCATCCCTTAAACTGTAAAGGAGGCAGGTTCTAGAACTATTGGCTTGGCAGTGAACCACATCAAATTATAAAAAGGTATTTACTTTTATTAATTAATAAATAAATACTAGATGATCTCAATTGTACCAAAACAGGGTATCAGAAAAAAAGACCTGTGCAAAAATACATATTTAAATATGTACAATTCATTTTTAACAAAATATGTCTTCTGAAATAGGGATACTTCCATATTTATAATAGAACAAGAAATTCCAAAATAAAGATACAAAAGTAGGTTTTGTATAATTCTTTGTTCATCATTGCAGCACTTTTTTTTGTAGGTTAAGAAAACTGCAGGAGTTGTCATGAAATTCTATTGGAAAGAATATAAAAATTATCTTGGTTTTAAATTGATACCAAAGTCTGTCTAGAAACAACCCAACCACTGCAAATTTGGTTTTTTCAAGTTAATTTAATTCAAAAAAATACTTGTACTCCTGTGTTTTAAATGATCTTAATCATTCATCATAATAAAAAGTACTTCTAGGAGAAAATAAAATATTTGAACAACAGTCTAAAATTTAATAGCACTGTTTAGAATAGGTCTGTTTGTGGCAGGCAGAATCCAAAATGGCTAATTTCCTAATCCCGATGCTCTGTGTATTACCGGGAGACATAATGAAATTCAATTAAAACTTCAGTCTAAGAAATCAAATGATCAATACTCGCTAGTCTAAATATCTACACTATTCTGAATCAACTTCCTATCGTGGATCCTATTCACATCTTTCGGAACAACATGATCTGTCTATAAATTCCATCACTAAAAGCAACTTTATTTATAACCATCAAGTCCCCTTGGCTCTGAAAATAAATTCTACCCATACCCCATTGCACTTGTCACCAAGGAATCAACTAGGTACGTTCTGATTCCTTCTCACCACCTCCTCTCTCCCCCCACACTGGGATGGAACAGACTGATTTCTCCTAACTGCACCAAACGGGCCCATCCATGTTCTCCCCTTACTAAGCTTGCCAATAGTATCATTTACTGATTGATTGCATAATAAGTGAACAGGATACTATTCTCCCTTTCCTTTAAAAAAAAAAAAATCAATATTTTACATCAATTTATAGCTAAAGTATCTGCATAAAGTTTTTGTTTTCTTACTTAATAAGAATAATTCTGTAGCAATTCACATTATTAGGCTGGTAACCAAGTATTTTTTCATTCTACCTGTTGTTGACTTGAAATTCCCTGAAAATGAAGTTTGAAACCCAAGAACTGTAGGAAAAAAAGGATGCACTGAGTGGCTCTGTTCAGGCCCTGGCCTGGGCAATAATCAAAGCCTTGGAAATTTTACCCTGTATTCAGCAACTTTGTGTGTTCTTCAAAGCAAAAGTGCCTGGTTCTCATGTCAGGAACTTGGTGATGGGATCACTCCTTAAAAGGCCCCAGCTCATCCCCAAAATTCAATGACACCTTCTCAAACAATGCTGCTTTAACATATTAAGCTCTTTCTTTTGGGATGGGGTACTAGAAAAAATATCCTGGAGGGCTCTGCAACTCTCTCAGGAAGACAGCTGGTACTAATCCCAAGAAAGGAGGGTGTGTGTCAGGGAAATCCTATACACGCATCACCTAAGACCTCTGTATGGGGACATGTACATGTTCTCCAATTCCCCTCCCTTGGTGTCTGCTCTCCACCCCAACCACATCCAAATAAGTATCAGGAGGGGCACAAAGGGGAGTGAAGACACACACCATGCTGGGAGTGCCCAAAGCAGAAATCTACACTTAGTCCCAGGACAGTACCCAAAGAGGAAAATGGGAGTAATGCAGAGAGTGCCTTGGAAACATTTAAGTACATCCTAACAATGTCACTTTAAAAAGGCAATATTTAAAAAATAGACTGAGTAGGACAACCAACCCAATCTGACATACAGTTTACCATGAAAACTTAAACAATAAGAAAATTCCATCTCTTTGGAAATTTTGGAAAAAGTTTTTTCTCCCTATAGTGATTTCACTTTTCCCATCCCTCCCCTCCCCCCAATTTGGCTTTCCCTTATCAAAACTAGCTTGGTATTTTCTTTCTTTCTTTTCTTTTTTTTTAATCACATAGAATTGCTTTTGTACCATGAAAAGTAAGCCTCTAAAATGGTTTATACTTGTTCTCTGGACATGAATAGTTTTAAACCAGTTCATAAATTAGAAACTTCTGACAGCTTCCTATCCCAAATTACTTGCAAAAGGCTGGGCTATTTTGTCATGGTGCCTTGCATTAATGTCCATATTCCATTCCTGAAACATTTCTATAAAAATCTAAAGCCAAATTGACTTCTCCAGAGGGTTGCTCAGGGTGCAGCTCTCTCTCCTCTGTAAGGTCTCCAGTCTCCAGTTAAGGTGCCTAACTGCTGGAGTGACCTACAGAAGACAGTGTTTTTTTAAAAAAAAAAAAAAAAAAAAAGGCAGGAAGGGAGAAGGCAGAAAAGGTCTACAGTAACGTTCTTGCCAAAACATTCTTTTGCCCAGCCAATCTACTTGAAGAGTGGCTCTGTGATATACTGCAAGTTTAAAAACAAAACAAAAACAAAAACTTCTCACAGATTGGTAGCAAGCAGTCCAGACCACTTTAACACTGATAAAAGCAATTCGGTGGCTGAACTTGATCCAGTGTCCTTTATGAGTACTCACTGCTACAGACATAGCTTCAGGGAAATCCTTGTTAAAACAACAGCCCGGCAGGTTTCTACCCTTGAGGCCCACAGGAGGTTGGGAAAACAGACTCAAAGGCATCGTGGAGTCCAGAGTGCTGAGTAGAGGTGTAACTTGTCCTCAAAAGTGTCCGGATTATTCCTCCCCGTGCTATTTTCAGCTGTCAGGGACGTGCCTTTGGCTTTCAAAAAAAGACAGGGTGGGGAAACAATGAAAAGGTAAGTAAGCAGTTGTACACTGTACTCCCCTGATTCTAAACAAGAATATTCCAAAGGCCACATGCCACTAAAGTCTCCATTGACTGGGTGATGCCATGAGCAGTCAGCTACCGAATTTGGCCCTAGCTTTTAAAAGCCTTCACTGCCGCTGGGCACAATCATTCTAAAGACATACTTTCAGAAAATTGGCTAGAAGAGATGCAGGCCTGGGTTTCTAGCTTAGAGAAAAGGTTCTCATGTTTCCTTTTGGTTTTATTTACTGATTTCGTGTCCTTGAAGGTATGCCAGGTTGTCAACTGAGAAGTGAACAAGGTCAAATGGGCTAGCACACACAGGTGTGACAGCTCACACCCAAGGCAGTGCCCATACTGGGGGAGAGGGAACTCCGGCCTTCACAGTGGGCTGTTTTTAAGTCTTTGGTGGTAGAAGCCACAAATAGAGTCTTGGGGGTGGGAGGGTGCCTGCTCAATCCCATCTCCTAGGCTTCCCAGCATGGCCCACTTCATTTCCTTGTTAAGAAGAATTCAACCAGCTCAGTTATCTCAGTTTTAAAGTCAGCTCCACAAGAAACAGCAAGTTGAGGTCCCTATTTTTCTGAGAGCAGCATTCTTAAAAGCATTTTGGGGTCATGGGTCCCTTTCAGAGTCTGATGAAAACTATACGATCCCTCCTGCAGATAAATGAACACAGACATAAAAATGTGTAACACTTCTTGGGGTTCACTGATATTCTGAGCTTTAGCATGGGCCCCCCTAGAATGTGTGCAGCATAATAAAAAGTACTCCATCACAGAGAGAAAATATTTCTTAAATACAAACTTACATCAAAACTGATTTTAAGGAAAAAACGCAAAGTTAGGCTGTTTGGGTCTTTCTAATGGGACACTGTCCCCTGACAGTAAAAATCAGAAGTGGCAAACTGGCAGGTCATGAGCCCAATTTGGCCAAGAGATATGTGTGGGCTATACCAGACTTAATGGAAAAAGAAAGAAAAAAAATTATATATATAGCCTTTAAAAATAGTCAAATTTCACATGCAAGTTCAGATCTGTGTTTCTCATTAAAGCTGCTAGCAAGTGTCTGGAAGCAGATGGAGCACCCACCCCATAGGCACTGTCACTCTCTACTGCACCCCACCCAGCCTCCTTCTGTCCCCTGTTACTTGTGGGCAGTAAGGTCTATATGAAGACGGAGGGTGCTCAATAATACAAATGTGAGATGGACATTAGAGCACAATGGAAAACCCTCCTGTGGGGGTCATGCCTCATCAGGACACTACTCTCAGAGGGCATTTTTAAGAGTTGGGTATACCATTTCTTGCTGTGTTTGTACTGCACTGCTCTGCTTATCATAAAGCTATAACAAGTAACTACAAACCAAGAAGGAAAAGCACAATTCTCATTAGTCCAGGAACCTCCTGGTCAAAAAGCCAAGCAACATACAAATAGCCCACAATTTAAGCAGCTACTTAAATTCATGGATATTTCCCCCATACACCTTTAGCACTGGGTGTTAATTCATACAAACATTGGAGGAAAATTACATCACAGTAAGAAACTTGTCAATACTAGGTCATTAAATATGAAATGTCCAATTTCGATCAAAAGTGTAGTTTATTATATCTCAAACAAGCAATACAATTAATCAAAGTATGCGCCTAAACTATCGATACAGTTTTGCCATCTTAATAGTAGCTTGTTTATGCCCTTTATGTCGTGACAGCAAAGAAAGGCAAGCTTCAAGACGATTTCTCTGCTGATGCTCGTTTACTTCATGCAGAACCCATCCATCTAGCTTCTTTACTTTGCCTATTTGTTTCAAATAGTCCAATATTGTTGGAATAGTAACGTTAAACCTTGCTGCTAATTCACGAGTAGGTTGAGATGGATTCACTTTCACTACAGCTTTCAGCTCATCATTATCCATGTTGGTCTCAGGCTGCCCACATGGCTCATTTTCAAGATTAAAATCACCAGAACGGAATTTCTCAAACCATCGATGTACTGTGCATTCATTAGCCACGTCCTTCCCAAACACTTCATGAATATTTCGAGCTGTCTGCGCTGCACTGGTTCCATGACAGAACTCATATTCGAAAATAACACTAATTTTTGATTTATCCATGGTTTCATAAAAATTGCTCAAAAAAAAATTTGAAAGATAATCACAAGCCAAAACGTGTGTTTGAAAGACTGAAGATGTACCTTCACAATAAAAATAAAACAAGAAGTGTCAAAGTGAAATGTCAGAGAGATCAACTGCCAAACTTAGTACTTAAGGAAATCGGACATTTCATATGTAATAACCTAGTATTTCCGCACCCCCCCCCAAAAGTCCTAACCTGGCATTTGAGTTAAGTTCTGAAGATGAGGAGGGGGGCAGGGAGGAAAAAAACAAAAAAGAGCCTCACATTTTAAATCAGGGCTCTGGGGTGATGCTGCTGAAATTCCTGTTCGTAAGCAGGGTGAGCAGATATCCTGACGAATGAAATAACAAGATGAGAGGTGAGCTGGAAGTTAGGGCAAAGGAAGCTGGAAGAAACAGCTATAGGTGAGGTCAGGAGAAAACAGAAAACAGGTGGAACAGTGGAGTAAAAAAGACAAAGATATAGCATAAGAGAGAAAGTCATGGTTAATTATGAATCCAACACCCCTTAGCCATTTCTCCACCGATGGACTCACATTCAGACTCCTTTTTAAACTATCAATCAGCTTAGAATGAGGTTTTTGTCTTCTGCTATGCCCATACAGAATCCTGTTTTCCTGCCTCACTCGAAACCAGGGAGGAGAAAATATGGGGTGAGATTTAACCACAATATCTGGAATTCTTTGAGGGGAAAAATATTAAAAGCTCCTTCTTTTTAAATCTTGTATCATTCCCTTCTAGATCAGTTTCATTGTAGCCCACCTTTTTTCAGAGGAACGTGGTGCTGGAGAACCACTATTCAGGAAACAGTATCTGCTTCCTTCCTGAACAGCATCATATGACACACAATTATCAATACTGGGACAACACCTTGTTGGCTATGGAGAGGAATTCCCTTCCAATTCTGATTTTGCTGTCATGCCCAATGCTCTCTGCAGCACTATTTGCTAAATGCATTACCATGGTTTCCTTACCTAGGCTCATCTTCCAAAGACATCAGAAATTCTGGCAGAGAGGGAGCCTGTTTTACCTTCATAAGGCCAGGAAGTCCTCCTTTTTTTAAAAGACACCATGAAGCTGGATATCTGTTTACAGGCAAACCAACCAACCCAACCACACAGATTTCCAAGTCGGCAAAAGACCCCAAGGGAAAGGAAATGGGCATTCCCATAGGGCTCACAGTCCATTTCCTACCTGATGAAGGAGGGAATTGTTCATCAGTCCTTGTGCCCCTGGGATGGTGCCTGTGTGTTTCATGTGGACGTTGTTCATGGCTGGCACTTTGGCAACCTTTGTGGGTTTGCTGCTGCTGTTGTTGATGCTGCTCGAGCTGGGTGAGCACTTTCTTTTCTTTCCTATGAGTTTGTCTAGAGGAGTGTGTGAGTGTGAAAAACTGCTGTGGGAGTTGACAGGCAATTCATTGGACTGGTGAATGAATGGACCAAGAGAAAGAGTGGAATCACTGCTATTCACCATCACACTCATCCTCTTGATGGATTCAGCAGGGCTCCCGGTGAGGGGGCCCCTCCCTGACTGGTCATGCCGGATGCTCACCAAGTTTGCTTTATTTGTCACACAGTTGAGGCCGATGCTATGTGAAGATGTCACTGTTGAGGGGTAGGGAGGCCCAGAGTGAGCCACACAGTTTTTCCTAAAAGACTCCATGGAATGAGAAGAAGAGCAGGAGGAGGATGAGGAGGAAGAATGAACTAACAGTGGGGAACTGTTTTTGCGTTTCTTTCCTGAGCCACCACTGGTACTGCTACTGGCATTGTGACAGTTAGTGCTGTTACCAGAAGACTCCTTGGGCCTTAAAGACTTGCTGGATTTCAACTTCTGAGGTTTCCTGGACATAGGGGAAGAGGGGACTGAGGAAAGGCCAGAGGGTGTGGAAGGGGATGAGGATGAAGAGGACACTTGTCTGGACTGCATACTGCACACAGGATCCATGACCCCTGAAGCGGCAGGCTGTGCATTTAGTGTGGTTCCATGAGCTGGTACCGATTTGCTATTTGGGGAGATGCAGGTGGATGAGAGCAGAGCTGGGGATGAAGAGACGGTGGCTGCCGCAAGATAGTTGACCCCGCATTGTGATGTCGGCACAGAGTTCGTCCGGTGAGGAACACGTGTCGAGACAGGTGGTGTGGTACTGGGCACTGGTGGGATTTTCCTGAAAATAGGAAGAGCTAGTGAGTGATATTCACCATAGCCATTCATGGAGACCTTCAGATGGGCACCGCCTTTGCCTCTTGACACTGAAAGCCAACCTTGTCACTTCTCTCCTTTAAATTCTTTAATGTCTCCTGGGGCTGGCAGAGTGATGGTGTGTGCGTGCCTCTCCTTTGTTACTTCCCCAGATTCTAGCTCCACCTCCTACCCCTGGCTCCCTGCTTCCAGCCACTGATCTTCCTTACATTCCGGGAAAATGCCATGACTCAAGATCCCCACTTCTGCTCATCCTTCCAGTTTCTGCTCATCATCACTTCCTTAGGAAATCTGTCCTGACCATCCCAACTTGCTTAGTTCCCCAAGGACTGAAACTGTCCCGTTTCTAGACTTTGTAAAAGAGTGGTTTCAATGTGTGATTGCTAATCACAAACCCCTTAGCAGACAGAGCAATCCACATCGTATTTTACCACTGTAGCCCTAGTGCCCAGCACAGTTCGGGAAATACAGAAGGCACGCAATAAACATTAAGAGAATTCAGGAAGGAATAGGAAAAAAGGAAGGGCACAGCTAATTAACAGCAACTGCTGGGTCCTAACTGTTGGCCTGAATGATTGCACAAGGGGATAAAGCCTCAAAAATCTCAGGGGATTTTCCATCACAGTGTTGTAACAATGTATTCTGTTAATAATGTCTGGGCAAGGTATTTATCAGGGGATGAGGGAGCCATTTAAATAGTCAAACCAGGGAGGCCCCCCTTTTATTTTAGCTCTGATTTCGAAATATGACAGCACCAAAATTTCAAAAACTCTTAGACTAAAACTAAACTAAACTCTTAGACTAAACTAAAACTGAGGTGACAAAATAGAAAACGGCCTGACTGGAAGGCAAGCACTAAGACTGCCTTGATCCTGATTTACTGGGGTGGCCCTAGCTGACCCAGTCACCACCCCAGCTGGGGCTCCCTTTCCTCATCTGTCAAGCAAGAATTGGCCTAGACTGCTGCCAAAGTGCTTTCCAGGTGTTTTTAAATAAGAACTATAGTTATTAATAAAAGGACTTAATGACTGCAAGCATTTGCACCTGCTTTACAAACCCCATTCAAGAGTGCAGGCTTGGCCTGAAGCTAGTGCTTCTCAGCTCTGTCTGCTGCACGTTACAGTCGTCTGTGCAGCTCCAGCCACACCCATACTGATTACACCAGAGTCTCTGGGGGGAGTGGGGGCAGATATCAGTCATTTCTAAATCTCTCCAGGAGATTCCAATGTGGGGCCAAGATTGGGAAGATGGACTCTATATGCCTCCCCCCACCTCAAGAGCAGGGCAAGCATGTCATTACCTGAGAGGTCTGTTCGAAATGCTGAGTTCCCAGGCCCCAAGCCAGACCAACTTCATCAGAATCTGTATGGCAACAAGGCCCCCAGGTGATTCATAGGCCCTGGCACATTAGAGAAGCCCTGCTCTAAATGAAGTCCGCATACTACTGCTCACTGGGTGAGTGGCTTCTTATGGCCACCAGGTGGCTCGGGAAGCCAGGCCTAAAGACCAGGCTGCCAGGAACCAACTCCTGGGGAAGGGAAAAGGCTTCCAAAGAAGAAAGGATGTAGATCTCCCCGGGTGACCATTACTAGTTCCTTTTTAAAAAGCTCTTTTAAGTAATTCATTACCTTTTGTATAAAGAAGAGGCAAAGTAAGAATATGTAGTCATATTGACTTGTGTTTGCACAAATAAACTCTGTATAGATATACAAGAAACTAATAAAAATGGCTATGTCTGTTGGGGAGGGTACAGAAAATAGGAATGTAGGGGACAGAGACTCTTTGCTGTATGTCTCTTTATACTCATTTTTCTTTTTTAAGCCAAGTGAATGTATTACCAATTCAAAAAGTTAGAAAACAAACAAAAAACCTTTGAAAACCATCCCTGCCCCTTCTTCAGGCAGGTGGAACAGTGCTCCAAAATCAATAGAGGGTAAGTAATTCACGGAAGTCATAGGAGCTTGTAAAGGGCCCCTTGGGTCGTGATCATGCTCCAGAGGAAGTGCTGATTCTAATCTCACCACTGTCCAGAGACTCTACAAACTGAGGATGACTTATTTCATACTCAAATCCCGCCTCCACTTACCCTCAAATTTACCACAATAAGCAATGAAAGGGTAAGGGGCCAGGAAGAATGTTACTCAAACAGGAGCTCTTCCCAGAAGGTAAGATTTTTGGCTGAGCCAGTAAGATGGGACCTGGACCACTATGAAAGTTTCCTTGAGTCCCTCAAAGATGCCACCTGAGAACAATTCTCCTCTGGGTGAGAAGTGCTGATCTCCTCCCAGCAAATCTCAGGGGCTGCCCGAAAAAGCTGCCCAAATAGGGCGACAGCACTCCTGTGTTGGGAAGCATTTCCATAAGCACCGGGCCTGGCACCACACTCCAAGTTCCCGTCTGCCCCAAGCCTATGTGCCAGCTCATCACGGAGCCAACACATCTGTTGTTGCAGTATTGACTTTTTTAAAACCAAAGGTCATATTAATGAAAAGGGATGGCTTCTTCCTCCCTGGGAGCAAGTGATAAGGCAGTCACCTTTGAGACAACACAGAGAGAGGGTCAACAGCAGAGTCAATCTCATGATCCTACTTTTTCAAAAGTTCACGACACAAAGAAAATCTCTCCACATAAGCCACTAGGAACCCAAACCATTTTCACCCAAACTGCTGGCCATGAGCCACTCAATATAATCAGAATAAAGCCTCAGGAGGACCCTTCTAAACTCTTAGAAGTACACTATCCCCACAGTTTAGTGAGCTCAATGAGCTCTCCAAGTCCCACTTAGTCTGAAGAAATAAGCAGTTGAAATTTCATGTATCTTAGGGTGTTCTGATATGGACAGACCCCCCAGAACCCCAATAACCACTGCCCTGATTCTGTCTCTTGGCAGGCACAATGTTCCTACATAAAGAAGAACTGTCTCTTATTCATTAAGAACCAGGAAGAAGTGTAAAATAGAAAAGCAGAGTAACACTGCTCTGGATCTAGTCTTCTAAGTGAATAAATGTAAGTCCTAATAATGATCGTGGAGATGGTTCTTTGGATTGTAGACTATCTATCCAAGGCCTCTGATCAGCTTCTTCTGACTTTATTAGGAAACCAAGGCAGGGAGGCACATGGATGTACTAGCAGAGTCCATTCAAGGAGGCACTAGTAAATGATGCCCAAATAGAGGATCTGGGATGGCCAAATAGAGAATTACTGGACAGCCCCTTTAGCAAAGCTCAAGGTTCACCAAAGTAGGTCCCACCAAACACTAGTTCCCCGAGATGCTCCCCTAAAAAATGTTCCCAGGTCAAAAGAGCTTGGGAGACATTCCACATTATACATGACATCCCTTGCTTTGAGGATTGCAAAGCACAGTGCCCATTAAAGGCTCTGAGAAGTCCTGCAGTAATGAAAACAATTTAAACCTTTTTGGCTATGGAAACCAACTCTCACTTAAAATCCTGTTTGGGAAACACTAGCATACATAATACCATACAAGATACCTTAAATTGCAAATCAGAGCACATGGCTCTTCTACCTAAAACCTTTGACAGCTTCCCACTGCACTCAGAATTAATTTCAATGTCACCCAGTCCTGTGGTCTCTCAGACCTCGTCTTGCACCATGTTCACTTTCTTGCTGTTTCTCAAACAAACTGTCTTCTTTTCTGACTCCAGACCTTAATGCACCTGGTTCCCTCTGCCTGGAGCTCACCCCTCATACCACCCCAATGGCTGCACTTTCTCATCCATACAACTCAGTTCAAGAGTCACCTCTTCAGAGAGGCTTTCTCTGAACCCCTGTGGCCTGCTACTTTCTCATCTCGGCCCCTTACTTGGAAACAAACTACCTCTAGGTTCAAATCCTGGCCCTACCACTAACTTGTTACATGACCTTGTATCTCAATTTTATCTGTTAAAAAAAAAGGGGGGGTAATCATGGCCACCTGACAGAATTGTGAAAATTAAATATATTTAGTAAGTTGCCTGGCATATAGTAAGCTTTTAGTAAGTCTTAGTGATTGTCATTACTTGTTTCCATCATCTCCCATATGACAAGCTGTAATCTCCTTACTTATTTTTCTGTAGACTGGTTTTTGTCTCCCCCAATTCCCACCTAGACTGTAAGCTCCATATATGTGGAAGTTCTTCTGCCTTGAACCCCGGCACCCAGAATAATATGTAGTTGCTGAATGAGAAGGCACTTTCTTCTCAAGGCTAGTAAAAGGCCATATTTTCATGTAGATAAGCATATCTTCACAAAATCAGTTCCACAGGAAATAAAGACAAGACGACGCAGCACTGAGTAAAGTCAGCTCCTCTCCCCGCAACCGAACAGGCACTCACTTCCACAGCTGCGCGTTCACATGCTTCTCCACCATGAGGTTGAGGGCGCAGCGAAGCCGGTTCCACCTGGAGTCAAACACGTAATAGCCTCTTCCAATTTGCCGGCTCCCAAATGTGCAAAACTGAAAAGAGAGAACACAGCCGCACGTGCTTGCTAACTGCCATGCCGGCACGCCCGTGAGGGTTCTCTCTCCTTCAGGAAAGGAGCTAATCAGGAAAGACAGAGCTGACTCTGAGTACCAGAGGCTGTGAAGCACAAGAGTGACAATGCCTATGCCTATCCCTGAATTTCATGGAAGAGAAAGGGAAAAGCATGAGATGTCCCCTGGACAGAATGTGTGCCACCTCTGGGGCACCCTGTTCTGAACTGCTCTCACACCTGGACCGCATCCCACACATCCAGGCATGCCAAGGTCCCTGGCGTGCCCCCCTGGCACACCCTGTCCATGCTGTGTGGGGAGGGTCAACGCGGGGGTGGACGTGGAACTTACAGATGCTGGCTGAGGATGATGACCTGAATAATGACAGTCCAGTTTTTCAACAGACTCTTCTTTGTCATCGCCTTCGCCCTCCTCACTGGATAACCGAGAAGCTGGCTCAGTGGCAGGCAGGGGAGGGTGTGGAGATTCATGGACTGGAGGAGGGTCAATGGGGGCACTCCCACCTTGCTGAGCAGGGCAGCCTGGAGGCCTTAGTGAGTAGAAAGTGCAGCACGGATCAGATCACACGCCTGGGAATCAGCCGCCTTAACTCAGATACAACAATGTATCTAGAACCACCTACAGGAGGCCTGGGTTCCACCATTAGCACTATAGGAAAACAGATGCTGATCCAGGTGGCTCCAAAATAAAGGAGGCTCTCTCCTGAACTGCATGATGTGAAGTGAAGGTGTTTGCCAAATATTAGCATTACTTATAACTAGTCTTCCTTTCTGCAGCCATTTGGGCGGCTCAGGTCCCCTTTCTATTCACCCTAAAAAAGGGGAAATATATGTGTAATGTAACAGAATTTTTTCTTTCATTCCTCTTCAAATTTCAACTGG
The DNA here is from genome assembly GCA_023783475.1 of Daubentonia madagascariensis. Classification (NCBI taxonomy): domain Eukaryota; kingdom Metazoa; phylum Chordata; class Mammalia; order Primates; family Daubentoniidae; genus Daubentonia; species Daubentonia madagascariensis. The sequence goes on along the minus strand of JAKFHU010001953.1, from coordinate 38,202,332 downwards.
ATTTGGGTTACTAAGACAATAAATGAAATACAATTATCCCTTGGTATCTGTGGGGGATTGGTTCCACGACCTCCCAAGGATACCAGAATCAGAGAATGCTCAAGTCCCTGATATAAAATGGCTTAGGATTTGCATATAACCTACACATATCCTCCCACATACTTAAAATCATCTCTGTACTACTTATAACACATAATACAATGTAAATGCTATGTAAATAGTTGTTATGCTGATTGTTTAGGGAATAATGACCAAAAAACCTATACGTGTTCAGTACAGACTCAATTTTTTTTTTCCCAAATATTTTTGATCGACAGGTGGTTGAATGCATGGATGTGGAACCCAGAGATATGAAGGGCCAGTTGTAATTGGCAAAGTACTCTAAGATAACCTACGAGAGATAGCAGGTGATAAAAGCATGAGGTGGTATTATCACTTTATGTGGATAATCTAAAGCCCCTTACTCAAAGGAACTAATGTATTTTTCCTGCATCTATAATGGCCTAGTGGTTCTGGAATTAAGCTTACTTTTTTATAGATGCAAAAACTTCAATGATAATGTGGCCAAAGAAAGGACTCTCTGGTCAGGGCCTCCAACCACTCTTCTAGCATATTGTGCAGAAACTACAAGGCTCATGTTGGGAGAGGCTCAAGCACACACTTGGGTTTTCACAAGGGAGGTACTTCCATCTTTAAACAACCATTTCAAGGATCAGACACGTGAGGGTGAAATGTTAAGCAACAGCAAACAGGGCTGGCATGTTCCTATGCAGAAGACCTTGGTGCCAACAGTTGAATGGCCAACACTGAAGTCCCTCCTTCTCTATGCCTTTCTCTTTACCTTCTCTCTGAAAATTGGGTACAAATCCTTTACTTCAACTTGGTTAAATAAACAAGCACAAACACACACATATTCCACCATCACTATCTCTGAGGTATGTGAATAAGTTCTTGTTAAAACACTCTGATCCACTGTTTACTACGTTGCTAAAAATGCTAATACATGCTCAGGCCAAAGCCCCACATGAATGAATGAAAAAACATGTCGACAAATGGATGCTATAAAAACTCAGGCTGCATACCTGTCCTCAGCAAGAATTCCCACTGCTGTATTTTGTGAGAAGACAAATGAAAAGGAAACTGCTGTCAAAGCCATGTGAAATGTTTCAGTCACTAACCTATAGGAAGGACCCAATTTTAGCCCTGCTCAATGGTATTAAGAGACGCCTGATGTTGAGCAAGTACAGAGAAGATAATTCTAGCTTTATTCTGCTGCTTACATTTGCAACCAAAAAGAGCCCTGGTTGAAACTTCACTGATGAACTCAACCTTTTTCTTCTCATAGTAAAACCTCATTAAAAAAAAAATATCTCCATAGAGAGCCTGATGTAAGTTCCTTGACATCACGACCAAATACTAGGGTTTTTATAGTGTCTGCAACTCTGTTCTCTGAAGGAAGGAAAAAGAGTTGGAGGGCTTGGCTTACCTTGGAAGACTGGGGGTGTGAGGTTTAGGTTTACTAGCTATGAAAGGCTTTGATTCGGCAGGAATCACTCCGTGAGGGTTTTGGTGCAGCTCCTGTGACGTTCTGGGAGGGGCGGGATGCGGGTCCCTGAGAGGCTGTGGTAGTTGCTGAGAGTCCAGATGGCGAATCGATTCCTTTTCCCTGGTTTTGTTTTTGTGCTCGGCTAATAACACATCAAATCGTTTTCTTCTACCCTGGACAGCCCTCCGCTGGGTTAAGGAATGTGTCTATAGACCAAAAAAATACAGAACCTGAAAAATCTCAATAATGATTTTTGTCTGTCATGTATCCCAAAGCACCACTCCCAGTAAAAAAGCATCTGGACCATTAGCATAGTCAAAGACTGCTCAGCATCTGATAAGCTAAAAATCTCAAAAGTACAATCTTTTCTCCCTACCTAGACTAGAAGCATATGTTCTAGACTCTAAATGTAGAACAATCTGGGGATGTTATTTCCATCAGAAAAAAGAAGAAATGCTAGTTGTGCCACCTGGTATGTGAGTGGCAAACAGGAATAACAGGTGACAGGTACTCATGTTTTGTGCCACAATAGCAATTTATCAGGGCTCTTATCAATTCCATTAGAAAAATCCCTCTTTATACCATTTAAAATGTTGAATTTAATTTAAAGGGAAAAAACAATTATTCCACAAAACATTTATCAGAAAGTGTTCTTTTAATAACTGCCAGAGAGTAAAAATTAAACACAATTGCTTCTCTCTGTTCCAATGAAAATGCCATGTAAAGAGAGAATGGCCCAAAGCATTCTGGAGACTGCTACAACCAATATAAACTTGAGAGAAGTAAAGAAGATAAGGCTGAGGGAAGAAAGGCTACGAACAGGAAGAGACACAAAGCAGAGTGAATCCCTGCAAACAGACACTGGCTGTGGAAACCAAGGAGACAGGATAGACAGCACCCTTGGGTCTTTAGATAGTGTCTAATTTCAGAATTAAGAAATAGGCACATCGAGGGAAAAAAAGGTCAAATTATGGCAGGGCTTGCCTTAAGTAGGCAATCAATATCAACTATGATTGAAGCACATCAAAACGTCTGCACTCCAAATGCATTTGATAATCACTGGCATTAAAAAAAACATCAAGAAACCAAGGCTCATTTGAAACCTAACAGTATTCCTTGCAGAAGATAAAGTTGAATGTGTAAGTGTGAACTAGTCGGCGGTGGGCAAATCTTATTGGCAGTCAAGTCCAATCACTGTGAAATAATTTTGCAGGTCAAATTAATCTGACCACTCCATACTGTTGGGGTCTCAGTCTGTAAAAACCCAAGGAGACACTAATCCTGAGGAGTAGATGAGTTTACATTAACTACAATGGAGTCTAATCACATATCCATAAACATGAATGAACTCATCTACACACTTCCTTTTGTCTTTTATGTTACAAATTACTGTTAATGATACTTCATGTGTGTTCATGCCCCTACACATAATACAAATGTGTTGCTCTACAGGTTCACACAGCATGTTTGCTACAATTTAAGGGACTTAAAAGAAGAATTATGCTTCTAACTTCCATTTGAAATTCAATAACATAACCTATCTCCTTACCAGACATACTGCAAATTTTGTACCCCCAAAATCTAACTTGGCACAGATGAATGTGTTTAGCTTCTTTTTAATCTTTTACTTCATTTTCTCTAATATGTAATATATCCACAAGAAAGTAACCTAAATGAGAACAGGAGTTTTGTTTTGTTCGTGCTGTACTAGCACCTAGAAGAGCATCTGGCACTCAAAAAATGCTGCAAACAACAAGTATATAAAAATAATAGCCCTCTAATAACGTGTTGAAAGAATGAATGAACGCCTAATGTTACTGGTCCACCTGTCTGTCTCTCCAGACAGATGTATAAACCTTTCCTCCTCTTGAATGACCCCTGACTATGGTGCTTAGCATAGTAAAGCCAAAGGAAGAAAGCAGTCAGAGACAGTATTTTTTCAGCTCAGTTTGAAGAGTAAATAGGACTTTCACTGAGGACTAAAGAACATTCCACATAGAAATCTGAAGATTACCTTCTCCCACTTCCCCAATCAGAACTCTTTGGGGGCTGCCGAAGGCTGATAGGATAAAGACTGACTGTGTAACTAGGCTTCTGGGGCCATGCATACTCTAAGACCCTTGGCTCACTGCTCCTTTGGAACCTACTCTTCCCACTTTCTGTTCAGACACCTGGCTGCCTTTCAGGCTCTAAGGAGTTTGCTCTAACAGTGCCACAGAGCCTTCACACATGTTTCCTCCCCATCGCCTGCCTCTCCCACCCCTTCCTGCCCAGATAAATCATCATGCCTATTTCAGTCTAACGTTCTTATGGCAATAAAGCCTTCCCTGGCTAAATCTCCTTACTGCAGGCTTTTATAACTTAGGCCTCTCTCCTTTTTATAACTCATCAGTGGTAATTTTACTCTTATTTCAGTGATTGTTACATTCATCTCCATCTCTTTCCTTATGCTGTAAGCTCCACAAATATAGAGAACATGCCTTGATTTTGCTAAACACTTTATCCTCTGGGACGTAAAATAAGGCCTGTGCTTGTAGATGTATACAATAAAAAGTTCTACAATGACTGGACGGACAAAGACTACCAGAGTCACAAATCTCTTTGCATGGCAGGCACAGAGGACATCAGATAGGATAATGGACAGATGAGGAAGTGAAGAAGGGGCAGTGAGGGTGGCAGGTAGACAATATGGAATGAAAAATGGGAGTGAACAGCAACAAATCCCCTGATGGTGAAGAGAACAGACAATGTTCTAAGTCTGAGAAAGAAGAAACCTGGTAGCAACTTGGGGAACACTCAGGGTGGGAGCACTCAGGTACATTCAGGATATTATGCTAAGATAAATAACCCTACACCAGCTTAATAGATTCAGGCCAAAGTGAAGGTAAGGAAAGGAAGAAGAACTGACAAATAGAAGAATGGAAGAAAATCAAGGCATCCTACGAAGGGCAGGCCAGGCCAGATGGATGCTGCATTTTCTGCCAGTTCTATGCTGACCTCATGACAAACCAGGGTTGAGACACATTAACGCAATGACAGGCTTAGCACCATGCCACAGACAGTAATGACACCTTTAAAGGAGCACAAGGAGAGGACATACCATTTGAAAAGGAAGATGGGAGAAAAATGCAGAGCAATGCAAAGTTCACATAGCAATAAAGGCACAGGAAGAATGCTGGTCATGTTCCTTGAGGAACACCTTTAGGTGAAACACCTTTAGCAATCTCACTGGTGGGCACTTATCCAAAAGAACTGGAGTGAGACTCTCAAAGAGATATCAGCACTCCTGTGTTCACTGAAGTACTATTTACAACAGTCAAGATGTGGAAACAATCTAAATGTCCATCAACAGATGAATGGATAAAGAAAATGTGGTACATACATACACTGAAATATTCTTCAGCATTAAAAAGAAGGAAATTCAAGGACGAACCTTGAGGATATTATGCTAAGATAAATAAGCCAGTCACAGAAAGACAATTACTGCATGATTTCACGTATATGAGGTATATAAAATAATCGAATTCATAGAATAAAAGAGTGGAATGGTGGTTACTAGAGACTGAAGGGAGAGGGAAAGGGGAGTTACTAATCAAAGAGCATAAAGTTTCAGTTAAGCAAGATGAATAAGTTCTAGAGATCTGCTGTACAACATTGTACCTATAGTTAACAATACTGTATTGCACACTTAAAAATTTGTTAAGAGGGTAGTTCTCATATTAAGTTTTCTTACCATAATAAAATCAAATCTTAAAAGAAAGAAAGAAAGAAGGAAAAAATGTGTGGTTCATCACCATACTTCACAGATGATTTTAAAAGATCATCTTAGGTTAAAAAAAAAAAAAGCATCGCTCATTGTCCACAGGTACCATGTTTCTGAGAGCCAGGAAGGCAGGAAGAGGACAGAGGATTCCAAGTTGTGATCATGATAAGGAACAGGGCATCTTGCTTAACTGAAACTCTATGCTCATTAGCTAATTAGTAACTCCCCATTTCCCTCCTCCTTCAGCCCCTAGCAACCACCATTCCAATTTTATTCTATGAATTTGATTATTTTATATACCTAATATAAGTGGAATCATGCAGGCATGCTTTCACAAATTCCCTCAGGGGCAACTGAAACTGTGACATAATTCTGCAGAGTCCAAATGGCTATCTTCAACAACAACATACCACTATATGTGTTCAATTAGTAGCCTAGAAAACACAAATATGAGATCAAATCACAACTTGGTAAGAGAAAAAAAAGAAGAAAGAAAAAATGAATATGAGATAGGAGTTTTTAACCTAGAGATCCAAGGATGGGAAGATGGGCTTAGGGTGTGGGTGTGTCCATTAATGCAAGATAGAATGCAATATTCAGAATATAAGGATATTACTGCAAAAGCAGTAATAAGAAGAAAGTTTATAGCAAAGTGCCTACATCCAAAAAGTAGAAAAGCTTCAAATAAACAACCTAACACATCTCATAGAAGTAGAAAAGTAAGAGCAAACCAAACCCAAAATTAGTATAAGAAAAGAAATAACAAAGATCACAGGAGAAATAAATGAAATTGAAACAAACAAACAAAAAAATACGAAAGATCAATGCAACAAAGAGTTGGTTTTTCGAAACGATAAATAAAATAGACACACCTTTAGCCAGACTAACAAAAAAAGAGAAGACCCAAATACATTATTTGAGATGAAAAAGGAGACATTGTAACTGATACTGCAGAAATCCAAAGGATCATTACAGACTACTATGAGCAACTATATGCCAATAAATTGGAAAAGCTAGAAGAAATGGATAAATTCCTAGACATATACAACCTACTAAGATTGAACCAGGAAGAAATCCAAAACTTGAATAAACCAATAATAAGCAATGAGATAGAAGCAATAATAAAAAATCTCCCATCAAAGAAGAGCCCAGGAGCCGATCGCTTCCCTGCTGAATTCTAACAAGCATTTAAAGAAAGAACTAATATCAATCCTACTTAAAACTATTCCAAAAAATCGAGGAGAAAGTGATACTCCCAAACTCATTCTATGAGGCCTGTATCACTCTGATACCAAAACCAAAGACACAACAAAAAAAGAAAACTATAGGCCAGTATCTCTAATGAACATAGATGCAAATGCATTCATTATGATACAACAAATACTAGCAAACTGAATTCAACAACACATTAAAAAGATTATTCATCATGATCAAGTGGGATTCATCCCGGGGATGAAAGGATGGTTCAACATACGCAAATCAATCAATGTGATACATCATATCAACAGAACGAAGGGCAAAAACAATATGATCATTTCAATTGATGCTGAAAAAGCATTCGATAAAATTCAACATCCCTTCATGATAAAAACTCTCAAAAAACTGGGTATAGAAGGAAATTACCTCAATACGATAAAAGCTATATATGACAGACCCACAGCTAGTATCATAATGAATGCAGAATATATATATGTATGTACTGTCTTTTTTCTGGGAATAAGGTCTGTGAATTTTTAAAAAATGAACTATTCAAAGGCACTCTTGACCAACCCCTTTCCTCAAAAGGTTCAAAACCACTGTTGTAAGACAAACTTTATACACTAAAATTATAATGAATTGGAAGTTTAAATTAAAATAAGAACCAATTAAAAATAAAAATTTCCTACTTTGGAAGATTATAACACATTCGTCCACCATTTGAAGGGTGGAGCAGGGCCTGAAATCTTTTGTTCAAATATAGTCTTTGGTAAAATTTAAAATAAAACACCAATAATTTTATTAACTTTTAGAAATAAACACTAACTTTTGCAATTTTTACCCCCTTCCCCAAACATAGGTTTTTAAATTACATATTTCAAAGCAGAGATTCTTAATACTTCTTGAATCCTTCTGAAGGGTAGCAGGGGAAATGCACATAAACATGTGCTCATTTATGCAGAGGGGTCCACTGATGCCCTGAAGCCACCCCCACTTCAATAACTCTTATTTTATAGCAAATATACCACCTTCTTATTAGCATACTGGCATTTTAAAGAAAATGAAGGAAGACTTCAGTACAGAAAGGAGGATCATTACATTTTCTCAGCTTACATTTTATCTAGTATTTTTTTTTTAACTAGAAAATAAGGCTACCTCAAAGTCACATATTTTTAAAAAGTGGTCATTTAAAATTTAAGAACCATGGATTATACATTTTAAAAATATTCATATATGTGCAAAAGAAATTTCTAGACTTGTTTTAAGTCAGTACTATTTAAGCCACAGTAGCCTCTTGTATTAAATTTCTATGTGGAAATATTAAGTCTTTGAAAGTAACAGACTGGTTAGGACTAGGAAACAACACTATTCCCTTGAATATAACACTGCTCATTAGAAACAAAATCTCTGTCAAGATTATAATTATAATAACATACTTCACATTTTGTCAATTTGAGGCTTTCTTCAACAGAACCAAGTTATTTCTGAATTTACACAATTCAGAACAATCCACAGGGCATTGGATTACCTGTGGGTTAGAGAGACTTTGGGAGCAGTGAGGTACATCCCAGTTGCCTGTGTTTATCAGGGTATTTAGCTCTACCTTCAGGAGGCCACCTACCTTGCATGTCAAAGACCGGGTGCAGGGCTTCTTGGTGTCGAGATCAATGACTCCACAGTGGATGTCAGGATCAAATTCTCTTTCTGTGAAAAGCACACATACAATGGGCTTGCCAAACACTCCTCTATGTGTTTTGTCAATAAAAAAATAGGGGAAATCTCAAGATAGACAGACAAATTTTAGCTTGAATGAAACCGACCACGCTATCAATGAATACAAAATATATAACATGTGAACACTATAAGGAAGCAGCAACATTACTAGAAGAGTAGAGGTGACCACTGCCATCAGATGGCAGGAAGGATATTGTTTAAGTCAGCATTACCGCATTGCTACACTCAGAAACACACCACTAGAAAGCTACTTTTATATTACCTACACACACACACACACACACACTCTGATGCTCTTTAAAACCAAGAGTGAAGAAGACAAGCATACTACCTAAGGAATTTCCTCCTAAAGCTGAAGTTGACTAGTTTTACAAAGAGGACTTACAGATAGCAGTTGATTTGCTCCCCATGAATGCCCACTGAATATACAAAGAAACATTATAAAGGAAGAAAATGTGATGTTACCTGACAATCTCTTATTTAAAAATTTCCTATTATTAGAATTGTCTTCAGATTTCTTTTCCAGAGCAGGCGGTGCAGGAAGCCCTTTGCCATTCAGAATCTGTCCAGGTGAAGGCAAGGTTGGCTTTGGTATTGAGGGGCAGTTAAGGCCAGGCTTGACTGAGGAACTCACAGTAGCAGGACAGGTTGGCCCCATGGCAGATTTCAGTAGTGTGCCATCCATCTTGGGATGAATCTTTTCCACTTTCACAGAGGGTGTCATGCTGTCATAGGAAGAAGTGAGAACACCAGTGTCTGAGTACCCCAGCAGCCCCAGGTGAATGGTAAGCCAGAGGAGTAAGGGCAGGGCCTGGGTCTGCCTGAGCACTGCACAGGGCCAACCTCTTAGAAGGCAACTTATGAATTTTGTTAGGACTATCCAGAAAAACCAGTAAGGTTCACAAATAAGCCCTTCTGGTGAGGCAAAACCCCCACTGGACCATCAAATTTACCTGACCTTTTATCATTTCAGAAACATTTCACACATGAGCCTATGATAGACTTGGATCTAGTACCCACTGCAATTTCTGTAAGCAGCAAAACATGAAAAGGTCTAAAAGGACCAAAGACGATCTGCAGAATATTTAGAGAGTATCTTTTGAGAAATGCCATTTTTAAAAAAGAATTCATCAAAACAAAGTAAACTTCTGAGTGAGCAAATACTTCCCAAGAAACGTCGCTAAAGACTTGTGAGAACTCAAACATGCCTAACGTTATCTCCAAGAAGAGGCTCTCTGCTTCTGTCAATGAGGGAGACCAATGTTTAGTTAATATATGTTGTGTCACTAAAGTGGTAATTCTCCAGTCCCTGAAAAAAGTTTCTACGATAGGAGCTTAGAATATAGGCACCCAGTGCACAGTTGGTGAGTGCTGAATACCTGTGCCACTAACAAAGAACTGATTTCTCTTAGAATCTTACTGCCACTATCATTTTGCTTGGTAAAACTGAAGATGTGGGTAGGAAGCTAACAGTTGGCGTGGTCCCTTCTAAAGCCCTAGCTCCAAATAATAAAAACTTAGATTGACGAGGTTGTATTATATGAATTTTGTTCAGTAGCGTCAGTGCTCTAACAACTTTTAAGCTGGCAAGTGACTTACACGCTGCACCGGCATTTTCTTTGGTTTTCGGACAGCTCCTGGAATGAAAGCCAAACTTGCTGTACTGCATTTTTGACAGATGAGCAGGTGGTGGGGGCTTAGCAACCAGGACAAACAACCCCAAATAGGTGTACCTGGAATAGCCTAACAGCAGTGGAGACACTGCAAGGCATCATGGCCTCTCCCAGCTGGTAAGGTCCTTGAGCAATATCAGGTGCTGGACCCTGCCCTGAGATTAACCAGGCTACCAGATGTTGGGACTGAGATGTGTGGCATACCCTCCAAAGGGAGGCAGGCCCAGGAAAAGCCACCCACTACCAGGCTGAGGGATGCCATGATGAAGCAAGATATGTGTATATGGGAGTGCACGGCTGCTCCGTCACACGACCTCAAGGAGCCTGCCAACCTACAGAGCCACTGTGGCAACTTGCCAGAGCCTTCCCTGGCAGGTGTGAACTTCCTCAGTCTTCCTTCATCACTGCTGTGTCATGAACCCAAGGCTTGGGGGAGGAAGCACTGCTTCCCTATTTGCTTTGCAGGCCCCAGAAAATCCTAAAGCAGCACCTGGGAATCTCTTCACCTTTTTAATCACTACTATTATCAACAGCAACAAGAGCAAGAGTGCCAACATCCATTTGTTAACTGTCTCCTATGGGCCAGACACTATGGCAGGTGCTTAACATATATTAACTTAAATAACCAATAACCCTGAACGGTGGCTATTTTTACAAACTGAGAGAAACAGTGCCTTGCCCAAAGCCCCACAGCTAGGAAGTGAGAGAAGTGGGATTTGAATCCAGGCCTAGTTGTCTTGAGGTTTTCTTGAACAAAGATCCTCGATCTCATTAAGCTTCCCTCTCCTCATCTGGAAAACGGGGATAACATGATCTATCCCATAGGGTTTTTGTGATAATTAAATGAGTGCACATATACAGCCTAGTTTCAGTAACTGGCACACAATAAAGGATCACTAAATAAGTATTACTAACCTTATTATTATTGCTATTACTACTCTGAAAAGTTTCCTAAGATATGATAAGGGAACAAAAAGAACCAACAACATATATTTGAATTCTCCCCAAAGTGAGCTCTCTTTTACATTATTCACAGATACTCTCAGATGCCACTGGTGTACATAGTTTCATTTCCAGCAGGTAAGCTTTAAAAACCCTCTTGGCCATACTCACATTCTACTATGGGGGACTCGACTCTGCTGGATGGGATGCATTGGCCTGGTGTTCCCCCTGAGTGGCAGTTTCTCTTTGGGCGATTTCAACAACTTGGAACTTGATGAGGATGTGCTAAGGACACCTCCACTGGAAGAACGGTTGCTTCCACTTGCACTGCCTCCTTTGCTTTTGGACAGAGAAGGGAAGAAGGAAAATACTGAAGTGGGAGGAACAGCCAAAGAAGGCTTGCTGGATGAGCTATGTCTTCTTTCTGGAAACAAAAAAGAAAACAGAAAAAAAGACACCATGTTTCAGGAAAATCTCAAATGGAATTCTGGAACAGTTCCCTGAAATCAACACATTTAGGTTAAAACATGTATCATTAAGTGAAAATACGTTAAACTCAGCCCCTTTCAGACATGGCTTATCTAGGTTTCACAGACTTACTTAGGATTCTAGGAAATGGTCCTTCTGTTTCTGAAGTATCTCAGCATAGAGGTTTATCACATACATCCAGTAGGAAATTAAACCACCATCCTGAACATGAGAATATTGCCTTTTGGGTTTTGCATGTTAGAAATGAACCTCAACGGCTCCAACTTGCATTCAAAGAGAGGAAAGTTATTCCTTCACCTGCAGAGTTCTGCTAATTCACACTGCATGGAATTTTCTTTCTCTCATAGCACCTTTCTGATTTTCAAAGTGGCAAAATCTTAAGAAACAAGTTGTACCTTTTTTTTTTTCCTGTCACTACCCACCAGCATATGACACCAAAGATTGTTTCTAGGGTTATCTTATCGTTCCTCAAGAATCTGTGCTGAAATTTTCCAGTGAATGATTTCACTCCTTCACCCCCTTTTTTTAATAATCTCACTTGACTACAGGTGGCATAGCTCTGGTTCACACCACTAAGATGCCAAAGGTGCAAGACAAAAATACCACAAATAGCTACGCCTGATTTTTAAACCAGGAAGTAATTCATGGTTAAGTACAGACCACAAAGGTTTAGCTGAAAATAAATCTATCCACCGGAGAATCAGGTTTTCTCAGTCAGACAATCCATACTAATATAAATCAAGAGCTGTTGAAGAATGTTACCACTGGAAGCAAGTAAATCATTTGGTAACTTTATCCATTTGAGTACCTTAGTGGCGGCCTTCAATTAAAGTTGTAATTTAAAATTTATACATTTGCTCAACTCTAAGTTTTAAAATGTATGTGATCCAACACTGACATGACAATACAGGAGCTATATGAGTATTAAAACATTAAACATATTAGAATAAATGACTACAAGTGTTACTTAAATGGTATATTTCCAAAGGTCTTTTATAGTAATCCTGAGCCTCTCAGTGAAGCTGTGGTGACTTATTTCTGGAAGGACATTACTTCAATGATGCTTTATGAGGTACTTAAAAGCCTGTTCCACACCAGGAAAACATTATGCTATTTACAGACAAAATTCAAATTCCCCAACTCAACCACACAAAGGCTACAATCAAGTTAGGAAGGTTAAACGGATAGTGATTTATAAGTGCTTCTTGCTTTCTCCCCCTATCTTCCCCCCCAGTATGAGCGCTATATGTAAGGAAGGGAAAACAGTAATTTTAATAATTTTCCAAATTTGGCATCTGAGGAGTTTTTTTTTATTTTAGTTTTTCTCTCTTCTGTGATCCCAAAACACTCTGAACATACTTCCAAATGTCAGCATTTGTCAGCCAGAATTGCAAACAGTTTACAGCTTTGTCACCTGCCTCAGAGCTCCCACAAGCCCTGACTCAGCAATCTTCCTTGTAAGGCATGGCACGGAGTAGGTCTTCAACTAACATTTGCATGATGAGTATAGCTTTTCTTGCAAAAAGGAGTGATTTTCAAAAGGCCCTAAACCAGTGGTTGTCAATCTTGGCTACATATTGGAATAACCCAAGGATCTATAAAAAACACTTATGCACAGGTCCCTCCTTCAGAGATTATGATTTAATTGGTTTGGTGTGTGACCAGGGCATCCAGACTTTAACAAGCTTTCCTGTGTGATTCTACTGTTCAGCCAAGGTTGAGAGACTACCCTAGACTAGCCTAATGCCTCAAGAACTATTAACCACAGCTGAGTAAGTTAACATCTGCATGGTGCTGAGAACACTGCCTGGTACATGACACACGACATTACACATAAGAGTTTGGCAAAAAAAAAAAGCTCACTGCAACTATTTATCCTAAACTAGTGTTTTCCAAACTTCTATCAACTGCAAACTATTTTTACTGTTCTTACCAAAGCCACATAAAATACCATTTTTTTTACTGAACATTTTTATTTAAATTATCAACTCAATCATTCCATCCTCTTCCTAGTCTAATATTAACCAGTCTCTCACGGGGACATTATTGGTATTTTAGACAGGACAATTCTTTATACAGGATTTCAGGATGGTTAGTATTCCTGGTCTCCTACCACTTAACCACCTAGTGCCCCTCTGCCAGAGACAACTTAAAACCACTCCCCAATCCACTTCGAAATGAGCCCCAGGGTGAAGCAGGGTACCACCGCCCTCAGTTGAGATACTGTAGTATCTGGAAAAAAAAATCTATGAAACAATAGGTTTGATAAGCTTGTTATATGTTTTTCTGATATACATTAAAATAAATATTAAAATTAAAATATTCATCTATGTCCATCCACAAAAATCACCTGTGTACCCCCTGGGGCAGTGCACAAAAAGAATAATACCATGTCTGTGGTATGAAGAGAGAAAATGTGAAACTAGAACCCTGACTTCTAAGAAGTACACTGCCCTCATTCTCTGGGTACCGGAATTCTCAAGCAGGTATCTCAGAGCAAAAGTGATGTATTTTCTCTGAAGATAAAATGATTAGATAAAATTCTCAATGTAATTAAAATACTGTCACTTCTGCTATAAAGCTTGTTTTGAGAATGCAAATTTATTCCAAAGCCATTGACATACTAAGGAACAATTTGAGCATAATGCAATTTTGTGTTTGCTTTTTTGTGATTTTTGTCTATAAAAAACTCTAGGTGAATGCAGAAAACTACATCCTGCTGGGCTGAGCCACGTGGGAATACACAAAATGCACACCCCTTGAACATCCACCATCTACCTGAGTTTACAATGGGTGTGGATGAACCATACCCATCCACATCTGGTGCTACAACTTTCCATCCAATTTCAGATAACCTCCTTCTACCACTTCATAGTGACTCACAAGCTACAGCCCTTCCCACACCAACTTCCACAAGCAAATGCCAGGTCTTTTCAAGATAAGCTGTCATGTTTATCCTAGTACTTGTGCATTTTTAAACTATTTAACATAAGTAAGACTGTGCTACATTAGGTTTCTATCTTCTGTGTGTGTCACTCACGAAGTTTTTGAGTGTTATGCTGTAACCCCATTTTCCCAATAAGCCTCATGTGGTTTTTATTGCACAATTTTGCATAGTGCAGTAATTCTTTAGGAATGCATGTTGTGTTATAGCAGAACTGACTAACTTTAAGCTTGTCCTTTCAATTTTCTATTCCCATTATGGTCCACCCTCCCCGTTTTCTTTAGTTAACATCATCTTTTCTTATCTATTAACTCTTACTATGGGATTCAGCACTAGAAAATCAAGATTTAAAACCCCCTACTATTAAAAGTCTGATGTATTAATATTACCAAAAAATTCTATTTTCTACTTCAACAATAAAAGCTATTTTAAAACTAAGAATGGCACTCTATCACGTGAATTTCTTTCATTCACTAAAACTTGAAACAGATTTTGTGTGTGTGTGTGTGTGTGTGTGTGTGTAAGTAACTGAGATCCTGGCTGAAAAGTGCCAGCTCAAATTCTTGTCATGCTACTGAATTAACTTGTTCCTTTACTTCATTGACTGGTAACTTATTCTGTGACAAGGACAGCATCTGGCCTTCCCCTCCCAAGAAGGCAAGAAGGAAAAACCAAATTTAATTACAGTTGAGTTGCACTCCCCTCATCCTTTCACTATGGGTCTTTATTTTTCATAAGATTTTAAACTGGGCTTCCAGGTTAAAAAAAGTGTTCCTAGATCAAAAGAGAAATGGGCAAATTATGGGTAGGGTTAGGGACCCCATATTAAATGGACAAAGTGGTGGCCAGATGCTAAGCGTAACTGCAATGTGGTCTGCTGAGGAGTACAAGCTGAGTTTTCAAAGCACTGCTCTCTCCAGGATCTGGCACCAGGCCAGAGAAAGCACACTCTGTCCCTGAATGAGGAGGGCATTGTGCATGGCTCCAGCAAGGGAGAGACAGGCATGCAGATCGATAGACAAGTACAGATATAGGGACAGAGCAGGGACAAAGAAAGACAAACGGGGGGGGGGGGGTGGGACATGGTACAGGGGAAAGAAGGGATGAAGAAGAGACAGAGAGGGAGCTTCATAGGTCTCTCTTCCCCCTCCAACATGTGACACGGCTGAAGGCAAGGGCAGGATATGTGGGGTGGGGTGGGAGAGAGGGCAGCTCTCTGTAGGTCTTCCAAAATGGACACAACCAGTAATACTGCACTTGTAATTTTGAATTCATGCTGAGATTTAACACCTAGGTACAAACCAAAAAAGTCCAAAGCAAATAATTAAATCTTTTTATATCAAATAAATATTGCTTTGAAAGCAACTAAAAATAATTTCTAACGTACAAGTGTCAAAATTAGGGCACAAACCTAAATAGCAGTCAAAACAAATTGTAACTTCAAATGCTGTCATTCATAATTGACAAAATCTAGAGGGATGTATGTCAAGGTTTTTAAAAAATAGTTATCCCTGGTATTATAGGTCTATTTTTAAAAGCTTTTATGTATTGTTTTTCTGTAATATAGTTTATGTGATTATCAAACATTAATACATACTTTTAAAAAAGAGAAATTTGATTTGGTGTTCTGGTCTCAATTTCACACATGCCAAAATAAAGCAAGGCATACTATTATTTATGTGAGAGTATCAATTTGTCCCATTCTCAACGTGCATAATGGAAGAGTGGCTAATGACTAGGAAACCCCCACAAAACTCCTTTTACTCAGGGCTCTTTTCTTATATCTTATTAAACCTTTTACTAATCTTTTATAGTACAAAGAACTGACCCATGAGAAGTCTCAGCTTTAACATCATCATCATCAACAACAACTGCTACTGTTTATTGTGCAGAAACCATGTGCCGGGCACCATGCTATGGGATGTAAAGAGATTATCTCATTCAATCTTGACCATCTTTCTAACAAAGCAGACAATATTATTATCCCCACTTTCTAAATGAGGAAGTAAAGGCTTTAAAGCAGGGGTCCCCAACCTATGGTGAGTTGTATATTATTTCATTATATATTAATTACGATGTAATAATAATAGAAATAAAGTACACAATAAATGTAATGCACTTGAATCATCCTTAAACCATCCCCCATCCCTGGTCCGTGGAAAAATTGTCTTTCATGAAAATGGTCCCTGGTGCCAAAAAGGTTGGGGACTGCTGCTTTAAAGGATTCAAGTCAGTTACCCAACGTCACACAAATAATTAAGAGGCAGGCTGACTTCAGCAGCCATGTGAAAGCACACTGCAACTTGCCTGCTCTTAAATGGCGTTATTAGCAAGCCATAATACATGATTCAAAGGCAGAAGGGGTAAAGGTGAGGGTTGGGACATAAATCAGTAAGATGCCCATCTTCCAAGTGCTCGGCAAAAGGAGGCTAACCGTTAGCATAGAAGTCTACATAGGCTGAACACACTAGGTCATTGATGATAGTTTTTTTGGTAAATTCAGGGTAGGATCCAGAATCTGTTTAAGGGAAAACCAAATTGTTTTAAATTTCATCTTTCCATTTTGCTCTCCTAAAGATCAGCTATGGGTGTGTCAGCCAGTGTAGATTTTTTTTTTTTTTTTGCTCAGGGGTCCTTAAACCATCCAAGATGGTTTGAAGAGTGAATTGTGGTAGAAAGGACCAATCAGGGCTGTTTTTCTGGCTTGGCTAAAAAGAATCAACTTACACAGTTCCCACATGAGCATGTTCTACAAAGGACCATCAGGAAGAGCAGCAAATACCTGTTCGATAGGATTAGGCTGGACCCCACCAACCAATACAATTATGCATGCCTCTAGTCACTCTTGGGTTGTTTATGGTCACCTTCCCAGCAGAGGATCAGGGCTACAGGCCACAATCTTAATATGCATGGGCTGAGTAAGTAATCAGCCTGAATAGAATCAAAAATCAAATGAAAATACTTTTTAGATTGCCTGAAAAGAACAAGAACTTTGGAGTCAGAGACATGTGGGTTCATATCCTTGCTCTGCCAGTTACTAGCTGGTGACCCTGGGCAACCAGCCCACTCCATCCTCCTTGGCAGTGTCTTCATCTGCCAAGTCTACTTTGCAGAGCAGTTGGGGATTAAATGATAACGACTTGCAAAGCCTGCAACCGAGGGCCTACTATGGACCAGATACTGGGAACTCAACAGTGAGTAAGACAAATGTCCCCTGTTAGTTCAGCTGATGCCTGCTATAGACTCATTTCTTTAGACAGAAAAGTATGTGTAACACCTCCTGATTACTAAAGCAGGTAGAAAGTACTTAAGAACAAACCAAACCCTCTCTACTCTGTTACATTCTCCAGAGTGGTAAGGATTTAGTTTATATATTTTTAGATGCCATTCCAGGAAGATACTAAGCTCTTCTCAGGAGCTCAACTTTTAGAATTCATTTAAAAATGAATAAATTAATACCAAACAGAAAGAATGTTCATTCAAGCTAAATTTATTTTATAAATAAAAGGTTGGCTCATTTTCCTGACAGAACTCAGGAAACACTCCGGAAGAACTGCAGGTGGAAAGGAATAAAGTGAAGATGAAGTCTTAAATTCAGTTTATGGATCCAAGGGTGGAAATTCTGGGCAGATTATCAAAGTAATGATTCCTAAAACCCACAAATTTTTCTTTAAATGAAACTCACACTTTTAGATAGATTCAGTCAGGTAAGGTTAAACAGAGTGTGCACTCTGCACAAAAAGGCCTTATTAAAAAATACCAATGCACACTTCAAAGAATACATGATTTCCTGCAGTCTCTGACGGCCCCATTCCACAAACACCTCACAATCACTCCCATTTAAAGCAAGGACTTTTAATAATCAAGCTTACACATGGCTATGAAATGTAAAATATAGATAAATGTGCACATAGTCTTTGGCCAGGCATAGCAAGTAACAATGCTTATATCGAAAGCTCAGTTTAGAAACTTTGGGTCATTCATTAAGCTGTCCCTTTATGGAATTAAGTATTTTTATTTTTAGGTTGAAAAATAACTGCAATGTACTATTATACAGCTCCCATTTAACCCAAACTGTCATACTTCACTTTCAAATCGCCAGACACAACTCATGAGGTGTCAACTGGCATCATCTGTACTTTCATAAGGATTATGATCCCTAAGAAACATCCAAGAGAGACTATAAATCAAGACTGCATTTTTTCTTTTTTTAACATCTCAGGACTTCTTTCCTACACATCTACTTTGCTCCACACCAGTGGTTTCCCTAAACTTCTGTCATTCACAACTGAATCATATTTTGAATCCTTCACTAAATCTGCACAATATACGGACTATTTTTTACTTAACATATTTTAAGAAATTCAGTGGCTGACTAGGGACTATCTAATTTAACATTGTCCTAAGCAATAATATCTGTGAAAGAATGACTTTGGGTTTGATATTGGAGTTATACATGTATTTTTCCTAATAATCATTAAAAAATACTTGGCATACCACTTAAAATCATACCATGGACTACACACAGACATTAAGCATTTAACATTTTCTCACTATTTTCATTGTTGTCAACTTTTTCCTATAAATTTTCTTATTCTTTTTAAAAGCACTCATATGTGCCTGGTCAGCAAACATAGTACTACTCCATCCACTCTCTGCTGTCACAGGTTCTTTTTAATCCTAAATCTGCTTTTTCTTTGATCCAATTTGTTTAGATTCCCCAGGCACTTGATGAAACTATTCTAGAGAGAGCTGAGTGTAGTCTAATTGCTAAAAAGGAAGCAGATAGGTAGAACTGTCCCTGGAACATTCAAATCCAGAGCTGACCTCTGACATGCAGTTCCTCAAAGGACAATTAGTCAAAATTGGGGCTGGGAGGCAGCTACAGAGCATGCTTAGGTGGGTTACAAATGACACTGGAAAACACTGAGAAAGAAAAAGTCTTTACCACAAAGCACTCGGCATCATTTCCACTAGAGGGATTTAACTGAAAAGGATGATTTCAAATTGGCTGCCCTAACAAATTAGTCTCCAACTCCTACCTCTGCCAAATGTGTTTCTCCTCCCCCTAAACGCGAAGATGCTTTTAAATTAAAACATAAGGGGAATGTGCAGAAAAGAAAATCATTTACAGCACTAGGGCCACTTGAAACAACTTTTCACCAAAGGTCTATAATCAAATTATCAAGCTCTTCAAGTCAGTGCTTTATGACAGAAATAAAGGCCTCACTGAAGTATTTGGGTCTCTTGGCATTTCCATGTCTCTGGGCAGGGCACGCACTGCAGCATACCCATTCACACTGGCTGCATGAAAGAGAACAGATCACAAAGGGCAGATTACAAGGGGAGAACTCCACTGTTGTGGGGGAAGGGGCAGGCGTGAATGGATTGTAAATAATGTTGCTAAGAAGGGAGCAGAAATATGGCAACCTCAAGTAATCCTCTTGCCAGGAATTCTTCCCAAGAGGACTGTTCTTTCCGAACTTTGCTTTCAAGTATGCGAGAAATATGAAAAACTTATTGACTATCTGGGGGATACTCCTTCCCTGCCTGCTTAACTTTGTAGTTCTTTGCAAATATTTGTAAAAGGGCTTCTTAAAAAAAAATCCAAATGATTTACTGAAAGACATGGAATAATAGAGAAGGGGGGGGACTGAATGTTGTAACAGTTGATCACCTCAGCTGTGAATATAACATCTCTTCTTCATAAGACTGTCATAAGACAACTTGTCTTAAGGAAAGTTGAATGGTCTGAGTGATCAGTTCATTTCCCGAAGGGCGCCCTTCCTATGCTTCTGCAACCCTGTTCAAGGTGCAAACTTTTAACCTGAGGGTTATCATCCTCTCAAACACACACACATTCTTTCCCTCTCTCTCTCAGGGAAAGTACCTTTTGAGGAAAAAGGCTGCTACCACTTTGAGCAAAACATAGCCACCAAACTGTTTATGCCACCCCTGTGATCTTCGTGTCACCATTTCTGACTACAGATATCAAGCAATGAATGACATGCTGGCAGACACTTCTACTTTGCTAACAGCCATAAGGACTTCTCTCTGCTGTCCCCAGGAAGCAGTGATACCCAAATGATGCCGACAGAGTACAGCATCAACCACCCTGCCTGAAACCAACATGATCTCACTATCTGAGTGATGCACATCATTTTGTAAAATTTCACTCCCCTGTGTCCCTCTCATGCCATCATTCACTCGAAATGTTTCTATTCTTCAGGTACCAACACAGGGGAAGAAAAAAAATATACCCAAACAAAAAATCCACCAGTCTCTAGTTACTTTAGATTTAATCCTCTATCTGTTAGAGAAAAAAAAAACACCACCCTACAATTTCAGCCATTTACCATTACAAGTTTAGCCTGCCAATATATTATACCACGTGTAATTTAAGCATCAAACATACTCAGTCCCTACACAAGCCATTTCTGTAGCCACATTTTGGGTCTCGGTCACAGTTTTTCCCAAATGAAAGATACAGGGCCATCATCAAAATGCAAAAAAAAGAATTAAAAAAACAAATTATGCCTTTACCACTCCAATCCAATTTTTACATATACACATAGGGAGAGAAAGAATAAAAGGAAACTGGTAAAACTCAAATTAGAGGAGTTGTCTTGTTTTTGTTTTTTAAAATTGGAACTTCTGTGTAGGAATCCCAAGAGGGAGCAGCACCTTCCCAAGCTAGGAAAGAACAGCAGCTCCAAGGTACATCTGCTGAAAAGTGCTGTGCTGAGCTTTTCAGTCACAATCCTTACTGCCATTTTTCACTAGTTTTGTATGCTTTTTATTATGGTTTATTCTGGGTGCAGGAGGGGAGAAGACCCAAAGACTGGAACATGGGAATAACAAAAATCTCATGCTCAGAACACAGCCTAAAAGCCTCCTTCATTATACATTCTGTTAATAAGGAATGGGTGATTAATTACTTAAGAATGCCAATGTTTTCAATGAGTTTGCAACACATGTTTATTTTTTCTGAGGAGAGAAACGGTATCTGCTCCACCTGCAGGCCAGAGCTGTCAACTAATGAAACACCAGAAGTGATATGCAAAAATGAAACCAGAAACAGCAAAACTAAAACTGCCTGACAAGACTTTTTAGAAAAATCAATTATAGGGAATCAACAACAATTTGATTAAAGGTTTAAGATCTATTTGTACTTAAAGTCCTACAACTGGGGAGCTAAATTTCGACCTTGGAGAAGGCATGGAATTTGAATCCAGTTAAAACTAAAGAACACAATTGTCACCTCCCTTCCCTGCATGAAGACAGAAGGCATGAGATAGATAAGGTAACCCTGAGAACAGCCTCCCCCCATACCCAAGGAGAATCAGCTTAATTCTGCTGGCTACCTTAATAACACAACTGAAAAAAATTGTCTTTTCTGGCAGTCAGTCCATAATTAAATTCTTATACACTCAATTTAAGTTGCTGAATGACTTCCTAGGGTTACTGTTTGTATTTTGAAGTTGTTCTTCCTCTTGACGCAGTGTTCTGTTTGAAACTTTGCTATGGATTTGAAGTATCTGACAAAACAGCTTTCAAACACATTCTACAGGAAACACTGTGAACTGCCTGTCATGAAACTTCACTTACCACAAGTAAGATAAAAAATAAATAGTTAAAGCGTGTTACAATGTTCCTCCATTTTTAGAGAGCGACGTAACCAACGCTCTCCTTGTTTTGAGATATGGGAACTGTTTGGTGCAAACCTCAGCATTTTGTTGGAGTTAATAGCAAACTGGACTCCTGTCTGCATTTGAACTTTGGCCAGATCACTCAAATGACATTTCAGAATGGCTCCTGTGGACAGCTTGCTGCAGCTAATCCCTCCTGCTGCGATTAACCACTCTGATCCCCCAGCTCTGCAGAGCTCCCTCCCTCCACCACTTGAATGGCATAGCCCTCCTGGACTGCTGGCAGGGCAGGACAAACGCCAGAAGGAAAGAGGCCTGCACCAACTCTTCCCAACTCTGCTTGGTTCTACGTAATGTTAGCAAAGACCTAACCCACCTTATGCAGGCTCATCCAGAACTGGGCCCTGAGCCAAGCCCAGCCTCTGAAAACTGCCTCGGAAAACTTACCCAGTCGAGCTTTCAGCCCCTGCACAGAAGAAGGGCTGCTCTGGAGAGACGTCTTGTTACCTTCCATTCACAGAACTTGGTTGTGCTTCATTGCACACTTGCTACTGCAGGCTTGCATCATGATTTGGGTCTGCCCACCAACTCCAAATATGCTCCATGTTTGGGCTTATGTAACATTTGCTACTACTGTAAAAAGCACTTGAATTACAAAGGTCCTGGCAGATCAACAGAAAACAGGGGGTGGAGTCTAATTTCATCTAATATGGTCATACAAGGCGTCCTGGCTGGTGTAAATTAATCCTTCTATTTGAAAGGCAACTTGCCAAAACTGGGGAAGATGTAATTTATAAATTTAACCTGCTAAAATGTGTATTACTCACACTCTGATTTTTCTGAATACCTTTAAACTGGCATTGCTATTGCCAGTATATTAGAAAATTCACGATTAATCAGAAAACCTATATTTTAAGTTTCCGAGCCTAGAAGTCTTAAAGTTAAACATTTCTATAAATATTAGCAGCCTTTTTCCACATTTGATTTCCCCTATGCTATCTATCCTTACTAAACTTTAAGAAAATAGTTTTTTTGTTATACCTAAGCATACTTTTCCTTCCTAAATCTAATAACAAAAATCTTAACCCATTTTCTGTGCAATTTGTAAAATATGTATAATTTCACATCTACCTGATTGTCCAGAGTTCGGTGTTCAATCACAGGAGGATTGACCAAAACTGGGTACCTCTTATATTTTTAATCCAAACATTTCTCTGAGTGGCTCCTTGTAAACAGTGTCTTCCTGGTCTGGCTGTCTCCCTATCTCAGCCCTATTATACTCCCTCTCTGGTCAATGGACAAATCTTACTGTCAAACAGGTAAAAAACTTCCAACTGATCTGAGTTTTATGATAATAATGGCTTAGACGCCTGATAGTTCAGAATGAACTCTTTTAAATGTCAAAAGGAGGAGGAAAAAAGATTCCTCTACAGAATCCCATCACCCCACACTGTATATTTGAGAAAAGTTATGAATTACATGTGTGGAAATGATTTGGCCTGGAAGGGGTGGGAAGAGTTCTGAGGCATGGAAACAACTTCTATCAGACAAGACACAAATTCTAAATTGGTTCTAAAACAAAAGAATTGTAGCTATACTGCTCTATTTTCACAGCAAGCCTTCAGATTCCAACCATGCCAGCAATGTTAAGGTTTAGGGGGTTTTTTGAAACCCGCTCTTTTTTTTTAAAACCAGATTTCTTACAGCCATATTCATACAATCCAAAACTGTGGTGGCCCTTAAAAGACACTAGAAGAACACAAAGGAAGAGCCATTAGCAGGTCTTAGAAGCACAGGATGAGGACACTTCTCCCAAATCTTTTCAAAAGTTCATTAGCAAAAATAAGGATTTTACATTAATTCACTGAAGTTTTTCTTAAGCTAGAAAAAAAAATTCCATGGCTGTAAAAACTGACTGCAACAGGTATTGGTATTATTCATTGCACCTCGCCTGCCCTCCCTGATGGGCAACTGAGGAGTGTCCTTGATATCATCAATAGCAGAACAGAACTGGGGTAAGAGGACCTTTCTCAGGCTAAGCCTCAGTTCTGCATCACTGCACCTGTCAGATAAGACACCAGAATCCTTGCCGGTCTCCCAGCACAAATGCTTGCTGTTCTAATGTTCCCTTTTGTACATGGTGATAGTATTAGTGGGGGAAAAATCATTATGAGAACCAGCCAATCCATGACAGTTCTGGAAAAGATGTCTTCCTGTAACCCTGATGAAAATTGAGCAAACGTTCTCAAATGCTAAAAACACACACCTACACTTAAGTTCATATAGAAACAAGAAAGAAACAATTTGAACTTTTTAAGAATTACATCAGAAAAGGGAAAAATGGCAGTATAAGCCAGGAAGATATAATTTTGTACACTAGGAACATATACAAACACACAAAAACTGGGAATAAAGCTCACAGTTTTAAACAATCACATATGCCTCTCTTAATGCCCTGAATAAAATGTTTAAGCAAATACTGCTTTGTTCTGCTTGGAAAGCATTATTTTCTTCAAACTATTTCCCAGTATCCTACCCAAATAAAGTTTATTTTGATATTAAATCTCCCAATGAAGGCTTTCGTTTAAGTGCCTAAGTCTAGGGACACAGTCCCTAGGAAAAAAATTATAAGACTATAGACTAAAATATCATTTTAATACAATAAGATCTGTGCCTTACAGACCAAAAATTATATGTATCAGCTGTAGTTTGGATGGTGTGCACACGTCAATTTTACTCTGGTACACAAAGGGAGTTCTGAACTGACAAAAATTCTTCTGTGAATGAGCCCACTTGAAGCAAACAAGCAAGCCAGCAGCAGCTAGGAGGAGCAGCAAAAGTTTGGGTTCAGGGGGCAGCCAGCCTTGTAGTCTGAGCACTTCTACTTGTATAGCCTTGGGCAAGAGACTTTGTCCTCACGTGGGAGCTGAAACTGCCTCCTCCCACAGGGTTAGGGGTGCAGAGTAATCGAGATAACACATGTAATACAACACCCGGTACTTCTTAAATGTTCTGTTAGCTATTATGATTACAGCCATGGGGAAACTGAATGGACAACATCATTTGAAGGGAAAGAAGACTTAAACAGTAAGAGAACGACAGAGGTTTCTATTATAGAAATTAGTCAAGTCCCAGACAAATCTCAGGATTTCCTAAACTGAATCCCTGAAAAGCCAGCAAAAGTGTCATTCAGTATTCTGTAGGGCAACAAACTAGCTGTGGGCAGTTACGAAATACTGTGTTCCTGTCATCGGTGGTAGCCAGGTCTCCATTTTACAGGAATACAAGTCTCCACTAACTCCACTCCACTGTCTCAGCAGGCCGGGTGAGTTATAATTGGCCTTAATTGGCACTTAGAGGAGCTTTAACATTCCTTACCTGCTGCCAAGGAGCACTTGAAAGGGGAAAAAAGTATTTTCAAACTTGGAAATACCAAGCAATTCATTCAGCTGTGGGCCTGGAACCCTGCTATCCAGAATCAGATTAGCTTCACCAAGAAATGTTGCTATGTCATTATCCAGTGCTCATTAGGGGCTCATGCTGGATTAGGAGAAGTGGGAGATGAAGTTTAAATGGGGATAATTCACCTTGGAGCTAAAACCATGCAGCAGCCTTCCTCTAGCTGGCATTATCTGATCTTTTGGTGGATGGCTCTTCAGGGCTCAGCCACACTTCATGTGTGTAAGGCCGGCTAATAAAATACATCTCCATGGCCTGATTTACATAGGCTTTGTGTTAATCAAGGTTTGACCTCAGCCCAGTCATTATTTGATACACAAAATGACTAGTGCTAAAAGGCAACCAATTATACAAAATGTAAGGAGGATAGTGAGATCAGAAATAAAATTGGTGATAGTTTTTCCTCGGCCCTGCATCTCACCCAAAATTGTTATTCTTTTGGAAGCTACACATTCTGTAGAGAAGAATCCCAGCCTAAGAGACCTAGATTTCTTCCATACAGAATGAATAGAAATTTCCTTCAGATGCCAGGGAAATTGCCTGTAGCTGTTTAAATGAGTATTTTTTAAAATCACCACTCATTTTGAAAGATCTCTTTGCCTCATATTATTAAATATTATCCAGACTTAGAAAACATTTGCAACACTGGTAGAAAAATAAGTTTGTGCTTGTTTGAGAAATTTACTTCAAATTAAAATTAATCATATTTGTGTGTATCTAAGGAACTGTAAGAGGCTTTAGAAAAATAAACAGAAGCTTAGAAAAATAAATACAACAGCTACTCCTGATGGAGCTACTCTCATACATGGCTGGTAGATATATAAAGTACTGCAGCCTTTTTTGGAAAGCAATCTAGCAGCAGCTATTAACACTGTAAATAACTAACCTTTCTGACCCAGGAATCCCCACCTGAGACTCTATCCCATAGAAACCAAACCAACAGTAGTTAAAGACATATAAGCAGAATGGTTACTGCTGTTTTGTTCAGAGACAAAAGCAAGAAACAAAATGAATGTCCACAGAGGGCATGTCTGAAGAAGGTACAGCACTGCCACACCTTAGAGCAGTATGCAACCATTAAAAAGAGGGGATTAGTGTCATCCAGGGACGTGGATGGATTTCCATGAGGTATTGTTGAATAGAAACAAGAAGAAGTGTGCATAATAGGATCTATTTTTTGTAAAACTATTACCAAAAGCCCCTAGTAAAATACATGATTCTACGTGTCTATACAGTGTTATGAGCATGAGAAAAATATAGAAGGATGCATACTAAATTATATATTAAGAATGTACTATGTTTTATAGGATAGAGAGGACTATGATAGCTGGAGAAGGCAGGGAGGCAGAACGAGCCAATGAAGTAAAACGCAGGCTGCACCAAAAATAGAATGTTTGAAATGATACATTTGTGTATCTATGTAAAAATACACCATGGGTGTATATATTTAATAAATGCATGTGCCAATCAAAAAATCTATAAAGGAACTGGTTTAACAATTTTTTGTTGTTGTTGTAAAAATGCACCGTGAAGGGAGAGAAGAAAAATTTAAGGATGCAGTTCTGGTATTACATCAAACAAGTGTAATTCTGAGTATATCACTCCTTTCATTTGTTTGGCTAAGCAGACTGAGGTTCCAGCAGCATGAAAGAGTACAGTTAAGAATCACACAGAAAATGGCCTATTAGCCACTTTGGCAAAACAACATCTTAACCTCCTAAAGCTCACTACAAATCTTCAGTATTAAGAGTTCTAACAATCTTTTTTAAGACATGAAGCATTAAAGGAAATGAAACAAATTTCATTCAAAAGGGTTTTTTTTGACCTGCAAAGAATACAAATCAAAAACTCTATCTTGTGTGATTAGGGGCTTACTGCTTGTATTTTAACTTATTTTAAATTGAAATAATTACCATCTTCTTTTTTTTTTAACTTTCAAATGCACAAGATGAAAAGGTATTTATTACTTTGAAGTTTGTTTTGAGAATTGTTGTCTTAAAAAGAAAATGCAGAAGTAAACCTAAAGACTGCGATTTCTACACACACAATATGGAATGAGGAGGGAAACAGCTAAATTTAACTAGTGCCCCCTTTGCTCCAAACCAGTTTTTTTTTTTAAGGGCTTGGACTAGCACATATATGGGAGGAGTTATTCCAGCCAGGTAGTAGGTGCTATAGCATAAAGAAGTGATAAATACTCCCCCTTCTGGTCATACGTAAGACCACAGCTTAATAGGGTTGAAACAGCAGGTATGTGTACATTAAATAGTCAACATACAAATTAGTCTTGTGAAATGATTGTCAGGAAAAACATTTTTTGCACATATAACTAAAATATGGATTTATATCCTGAAATGTCCCCTTTAAAATCAGAAGCATAGCCATTTTATACCAGCTAATGATTCCTATATGCAGCAGACAAGTCAAGAGTGGCACTGGTGAATATTAACAATTCATATATTTTTAAAAATATTAATTTCTTGTTTAATTTTTAATCAAGCCTGTTTTTACAAAGAATTCCAACTATTTCCCTCCTACTTTATTAAGATATAATTGACAAAAAAGTTGTATATATTTACAGTGTACAATGTGAAGTTTTGATATATATTAATATGTGTATATATACAGACACACACGTGAACAATTTATATATATTTATTGATGTTGCCAAACACTCAAATTTTCACTGCCTTATTCTGGTGACCCAAATTAGAGCTATTGAAGTAGTTCATTAAATCACAGTAGTACAAACCTGGAAGGAAGCTGTGACCAGCCTCCATGTGAAGAATCAATATTCTGAAATACTAACAGACATTCCCAAAGAACAACGGTCTTTAAAGTACTGTGTATAGTAACACAATCCTGAAAATCTAAATGTCCGTCAATAGGGGACTGGTTAAATTACATTAATAAAGTGGAATAATAGGCAGTCTTTAAAAGGAATACAAGAGAGCAATATGCATTAACATGGTAAAATATTTAAGATAGATTATTAAGTCAAAAAGGTAAATTCATAGCAAATCAAATCTTTCATGTGTGTGAGGGGGAAAAAAGTATGCAGGTAAATATTATTTTGTCCAGGATCCAGTAACCTGCCAAGGGTATGTCAAACTGCACCCCTGAAAAGTAAAATGAAGGAGCTTTGCTCATTCTGACTGCATATTTATCTTCTTATCCTTGTCTAATTCCTTTCTTTTACAATGTATTTTACTTTCATAATTAAAAACAGATAAAAATATATGTATTTTTGTTTTTCAATCAATAAATTCTTGTTACCCAATGCAACATGAGAAGTCGTAGGAGAAGGAACACATTCTCTTTTGTTTCCTGGCTTATTTGACTAGAGTACTGTAACATTACAAAACAAACAAACAAAAAATTAAAAAGAATAAATGACCCCAAAACTTGGCATCACTGAAATAATTATTTTCTTCCCCTACAATCTTTAGAAAATTTCTAAAGACTGAATATAATACATCAAGGCTTT
Source organism: Daubentonia madagascariensis (assembly GCA_023783475.1). Classification (NCBI taxonomy): domain Eukaryota; kingdom Metazoa; phylum Chordata; class Mammalia; order Primates; family Daubentoniidae; genus Daubentonia; species Daubentonia madagascariensis. The sequence continues at coordinate 38,173,449 of JAKFHU010001953.1, read as the reverse complement.
TCATTCAGGTCAGTGCACCTCATTAAAAATAAATACCCATATACAAATTGAAAGAACAACCTTCTGATCCATAAGCTAAAGTAAATTCATCCAGCTGCTTAAGCCAAAAACCCCATTAGTCATTCCTCCTCCCTTCCTTTCCCAGTCCATTGGCAAGCCCTGCTGGCTTTATACTTCTGATGCAGATTTCAATTATGTCCACACCTCTCTGCCCCTGCTGCTACAATCCTAACCTAAGCTTTCTCTCTAGATCCAGCTTGCACCTTAACTAATGCAAAACAGCCCACTAACTGGTCTCCACCTTTGCCTACTACGTTCCACAGAGCAACCATAAATCAGATCATGACACCTCCTGGCACAAAATCCTCCAATGACTTTGCATTACCTATCCTGTTCAATCCTGATTCCTGTCAGCTTGCAGGGCCCAGTGTCATCTGGCCCTGCCCCCCCCCCCTTTTCAACTTTATTTATTTATTTATTTTTTAGGCTGGTCAAGTGAAGCAGTGGGAGTGGAGAAGGAACAAAGGAATCTGTAACTGTAATCAACTACTTGTAAACACCACTGCACTCGGACCAACCTCTTTTTTCAACTTTAACCTAGACTCCTTTCCTCCTTGCACACTGTTCTTCAGCATCCTCACTGACTTTCTGCCGAGACCATTTCCATCTCAGGATCTTTGCACTTGCTAGTTCCTCTGTGCAAAACACTCATCCTCCAAATCTTCAAACAGGCTTGGCTCTCTTTCATCACGAGCTTAAATATCAATTCCTCAGAGAGGCTTTCTTTGACTAGGCTTCTCTAAAGTGATCTGCCCCAGTCCTCCTCTCTCACATTATTCTAGCTTGCTCGCTACTTGAAATAACCTTATCTCACTCGATTTCATCTCTCTTTCCATCCTCCCCAATTAGAATATAAGCTGCATGAAATCAAAGACACTACTTTCCTAGTTTAGTGGAGAGCAATGCCTAGCATATAGTAGGTACCCAATAAATATTTGTTAAATGCATGAATAATACAATTGCCAGTCTGTTTATTTTCTTTTTAAAGCAACCCCAAGGGCACAGACATTAATAAAGGCACAGATATCAACAGGAAAAATCAATACATTTTATTAGTAGAAATTTAAACACTGCTCTTACAAATGGCATAAATAACACCATTTTAAAGATAACTGCTTATGATACAACAAAACAAAAAAGATAAAATTATATTAGCTGGGAAGAGCACAGTCCTTTATCTGATGGTACTAAAGTTATCTGAAAATTTTAATTAGCATTATTTGGCTTGTACCAAAGAAAAAAATGAATACACTGTATTTATTTTACATCATGCTACTCAGTGACAAGAAGTTTAGGTCCATGGGGTAACCTGGAATTTCCTTCCAGAGTTAAACTAATGTCTATCTTGACATCATTCATGTTTTCATGTGCTTGTTATGGTTAGTTCCCATCCCTGGCTCATTCCCTGACTGCTGGAGAAAGGCCTGGTACCTCTCTGAAGCAAAAGAACCAAGTATTTTTTGCTTTGCAACAAGTTTCAGTCTTTATACTAACAACAGAAATAAATATGTCAGCCAATTCTCTAAAGAAGCTTTACAAAATATTATGAGGCTCATATAAAAAGGAGAGTTTGGCTTTGGATAGCTACTATGTTTTAGAGTTAAAGAAAGTGGAACAGGAAGAAGACAAATCCAACGCTAAATCAAATATCTACCTACTAACAATACGTCTTCGAATTACTAAATGTTCTCTCTGAGGTAACAGGTTGACAATGCTGATCCAGCTACTCCAAGTAAACTTAAAATTCTACTTGAGCTAGAACATCTGTCACTAATGATATTTTGTAACATGTAGAATTCATTATATCTTCTGTGGATTTTCTTTTAACTCTATGCATCCTTATTATATGCAAAATAAACAGATATTAGTAGGCAGAAAAGATGGCCTGGTTGGTACATTGTATCTGTTTGAATAAAATTCAATTTAGAAGTTTGATCTGTAAACTGGGAATAAAATCCATTCAGTGGGTTGTTAACAACAAGAAATGAGACAATACATGCAAAAATGCTTTGTAAATCACCAAGAACTATTAAAAGTAGTAGCCGGGCACTGTGGCTCATGCCTGTAATCCTAGCACTTCGGGCATGAGGCCAGGAATTTGAGACCACCCTGGTCAACATAGGGAAACTCTACAAAAAAAAAAAAAAAACTAGCCTGGCATGGTGGCACGCACCTGTAGTCCTAGCTACTGGGGAGGCTGAGGCAGTAAGATCATTTGAGCCCAGGAATTTGAGGTTGCAGTGAGTTATGTTCATGTCACCACACTCTAGCCTGGGCAACAAAGTGAGACCCTGTCTCCACCCCCCGCAAAAAGTTATTAGTCAGTGGACTATCAAATGAATGCCGATCCTAAAAAGATTAACTATCACTGAAAGGTTCAAAGTAGAAAAAGACCCAGATTATAAAAATTTGGTGGCCAAATTTAGCACACTTGAGAGAAAAAGGAAACATTTTTTTTCTTTATCCAAAAGCAGTTCACTTAATAGTCAAATAAAACAATGCATTCAAAAGATACCTGAAGCTATTACTTTCCAGGTCTAAGTCAATCAGATAGCAAAAGGGGGCTGTGTGTGTTCTTTATTAAATAGCAAAACCACTGCTTTGTGGTGCAATTAACTTAATTATATGATTGCAATAGCTGGTCACAAGGTCACAACTAATGTGAAACGTTAACAATGAGAATGACCATTTTTGCCAAAACCAGCCCATCAGATCTGAGATACAGAGTAAGAGCTCATTTTGCTCTTATACTACTAACATTCTTTGAAACCAATTAATTAGCTCAAAAAACTATGAGTAATTTCTCATGAGTATGAGTAATTCAGTCATCCTCTGATAAAAATGACATTTTAGAAAATACAATTTATGCTGGCATCTAAAAGAATCCAAACCACCTCAATACACGTCAAGGAACGTTAAGTCCAAGCAATATGTGTGGCTGTTAATTTTATAGGATTCATAATATCTGCAAGTAGAGAAAGATATAAGATCACAGCAGTGTTTCTGCTAAGGCTACTTTCATAAAGTCATGAAAAAGCCAGATTTATGACATTTCCATTTGTGAACAGAGATCTGAGAGAAAGGCAGATGTTTTGGACTGACGCCCCACCAACAGACTCACATGCCACTCACAGTGACCAGTAGTAGTTCAATACATAATAGCAATCAATAATGACAAAGGGTATTTGTCTTATGTGATCTTTTTTGCAGATCAACACGAGGTTCTAGAATTCTGCTTTCAAAGTCTGTTATTTCCTAGGGCTAGGATTGGCCTCAGTAGATAGCTCCTTAAAATGAGGAAACTAAATCCAAGAGTTTAAGCTGGTGTTTCCCAAAACATGGAGTAGGTATCACTCCCCAACATTAATAACATTAAATCACAAGTAAAAATGTACTCCCTTTCAAATCTCTTTCAATTCTTCTGATAACATCACACTACTCTGTAGATAACACTTGCCTAAAATGTGCTAGTCTCCTTAACAAAGAGAGCAAGCCTCAGGCTCAGAGGCAGCACAGGCAAGAGCATCAACAGAGAATTAAACAATCTTTTCACTACATTTATTTTTACGTTTACCATTTTTTATGGTAAACACCACCAGTTTTCCCCTTTATTGTTTCAATAAGGCTTTCTTTATAAATGGATTTATTCAAATAAAAGTGGTTTCTTTATTTTTTTTTTGAGGCTTAAGCAGCATAAAAGTGGTTTAATTTAAAGAAAAATATTGAGTAGACTTAACTCAGCAAATAATAAAGCTAGAATGCAATTAAGGTTGGGAAAAGGTAGCTGAGCCACATGTCACTACTGAAGCCTCGCTCAGAGACACCAGCTGAGCCAAAAGGTGAATAAGTGCATCAGCCCAACTAATCTGCGGCAAATACTTCAATGGCTGACATTTGAGCAGGGTTTCAATTAATTATACAGATTCTAAATGTGGTACCTGTCCAAGCTGAATTAACATCATTCATTATTTCCCCTAAGTAAGATCACCCCTCTGTCTGCAGAAAAGACAGAGAGAGAGAGAAATTAAGGTATTTTTCATAAACAAACTCACTGAAACAGCAGAGCACAGAGCTGTGCAAACATGCAGTCTATAGAATCACAGGTCATGGGAAGCTGTCTCAGCATACTACCCCATATAACCCCAAAGGCACCTCACAAGTCATCCATTACCCTATGCTAACCCCACTGTTCAGCTCCAGAGTAAATGTAAGTAAATAGTACCACACAGTTTATGCTATTCAGTAGCCAGTTTAGGACCAACACATTTATCACTAAAGTAACTGATCAACTAAGATTCTCACTTCAGAAGAATGGTGTTACTGGCCCTAGGGAACGGCACCATCTCGGCTCCCCTTCATACTTAATGTTTTAAAGGCAATTAATGTGACATTTCCAGCACATAATACAAAGATTTCAAAATCAGTTTAAAAAATAGGGTACTCCTTTTCTGCCATCCTTGCTAGACTCAACATATCTCTTAGCGCAGCTATGTGTCAGTCACTATGCCAGCCCCTAGCAGTACAAAGCCGCAGCTCCATGAGAGGGGACTACATCTGCTGTGAAAGCAATGCATCCTGGCCAGCTTGCATGTCAGAATCAGCCCAGGGAGCTGTTTAAAATGCAGATTCCTGGGTCCTATCCCTGGAGATTCCCATTCAAGGGGTCTGGAGTGGGCCTCGGGAAGCTGCCCACTTAGGAAGCTCCCCTTTGATCCAGATGCACAGCAGGTTTGGGATCCACTGATCCAAATTACATTTTTAAGTCTGAAATTAGCAGTAAGAAACATCTTGCTCTTAAAAATACTAACTGAAGAGAAATATGAGGCATGCTGGAGTATTTCAAAACATTAAAAGAACATCAAGAAAGTATGGTATTACTATGCAGTTCCAAGAAAGAAAGAAAGAAAGAAAGAAAGAAAGAAAGAAAGAAAGAAAGAAAGAGAGAGAGAGAGAGAGAGAGAGAGAGAGAGAGAGAGAGAGAGAGAGAAAGAGAGAAAGAGAGAAAGAGAGAAAGAGAGAAAGAGAGAAAGAGAGAAAGAAAGAAAAAGAAAGAAAGAAAGCTATACTATGCAAGCAATCAGACAATGAAAAACCGGAAATGGCGAAACGACATTACAAACACTCACCATCACTGCTCAAATGGAAATCCTGGTTAATCATTAACTCCCAAAAAGGCAGCTCAGCTAGCAGAAAAAGTACAGGGCCTCTTACTACTTACCAATTCAGAATAATTTTTACCACCACCATTAACAAGCCTTGCTGCCATTGTAGCATCTCTTCCTGTCCTGACAGCAATAGTTTTTAAAGGAACTGCCTGCTGGATTTTGTAGCAACTGCTCATTTGTTCATAAAAGTCACAGATGAATATCAGCAATACATGAATTCACAGGAGACTGCCCATACATTTTCGCCAATTTCATCGAAAGATAAGAAAATACAATCCCTCCCTTGCCAGATATGTTTTTTCCCTAATACTGTAATAAACAAACTACAATGGTCACTCGGAAAGATTCTGAATTTGACAACATTCTGTGTTTTTAACCATGGAAAATAAGAATGCAAGAATTGGCCTCCCGGAATCTCAACAAAAAAAGAAAGAATTCCAAAAATACTCTTTCCTGTCACAACCCAACCCAAAAAGATAGAAGAGACAGTGGTCAGCACTTGGTCCTGGGGACCCTGCCCACATCGCCTTCCCTCCAAGTGAATGGGGTGTCACCCCAGGGCCACCACATGGTGCCTCCCTCCACTTCATACAGTTACTCTGCCAACTCCCCCGTCCAACTCCAAACCTCTTGTCAATTCCACCGGCCTTCTCCTCCACTGCTGCCTCAAAGAGGGAACTCCTACATTTCCCAGGAGAATCCCTCTCCCAGAGCATTTGGCCCCCATCTTTATGGCAGGAACTCTTCTCTCTTGTATCTTTAATATTTCCCTTGCCAATAGAAGGATCACAGCCCTCCACCCAGTGGCTTTGTAAGTCCCTGGGATATGTGAATCTTGCATATATACCTTCCATTTACATGTTTAAAGTTACCACCTTCCCTTTGTTATTCAATATCTTATTAGGAGACACTATGCTAGGGACTGGTAGAGAGAAAAGGTAGAAATATTATTTTAAGAAACTTTTCTCCACTCTTACACTGACATTCTAAGAGGAAAACAGAGGAAGATTAAAAAAAAAAACAAAACCCTCCATAAAAATGTGTTGTTACCACTGAGTGAAATATTCCTAGAAGAGGGGAACAAGTGGGCTTTTTTACGCCTAAGGAAGTCCCAGGAGAGTAACACTTTTAAGTGTTTCCTCTCGAACCTCCTCCTAATCCACTCTACCCATCAATTCTCTGGAGCACCACTAAGTCATATCACTCTGGTTCTAAAATATCTGTAACAGGTCCCCACTGACACATCAAGGGAAAGGGACTCTGATGGGCAATGAGGCCCTGTGAACTAGTCCCAGCCTGCCTTTGCACTCTGCTCACCAGCACGTGGGTGTATCAGCTCTGGCCAATGGGGATGCATGCAGCACATTCCAGACAGCCTGGAATTTCCTGCCTCAGGTCAACCCTGTTGCCAGCCTGGGGCCACCATATATGGTTGTTCAGTGCACAAACTGTGCAGCTGTATGTGACAGCCCTGTCTATCCCCATCAAAACACTTCTAATTTTAGTGGATCACAGGTGATTTTTCAAAAATATTTTCCACAATGGACATGTATTCCATGTCTAAAAATTGAAAAAAAAGAAATCACAGTGGGAAAAATAATCCATTCTATTCTTTAAACCCTAACATGAAGGGTATTTTCTTTAAGAAGTCTTCTCTGAGTTATTGATCAAGAAGCAATCTGTGCTCCTCCTATTCTTAAGACCTTGGACTGTTTTATGACTTTAGACACATACCTTCCTATATCTACAGCTGTACCTTTATCTCTCTCTCATGTCTACTATGTGCTAGGTATTGTATTATGGGCTTTGCTCACGTTACTTAATTTAATCCCGACCAGGAACCTATGAGGTTGGTATTACCATCTCTGTACTATAACAAAGGAAGCCAAGGTTGGATAACTTGCTCAAGGCAAAGAACTGACCTATGGCTCTTGCAGGCTTAAATTTAAATCCAGTCTAGTCTGGCTTCAAAATTTTAACTCCAAAATATTTGGAATTGACTAATGACCTCTTCTAATGCTAGCCTCCAAGAGTCTTAAGCAGGTAGATAATATCTTACCCATCTTTGTACTCACTCTGGTGCCTACCCCAGGGCCTCACCCAGAAGCAGGAACTCAAAGAACCTTTTCATGGTTAAATAAAAGATTTATTCCTTGAAAAAAAAAAAAATGGTGGGATGATTATAATGGTGTAACTCTTAAAACAACAGCACTCCCAACAGCAGGCCCTGTAAGTTCTAACTTTAAAATCTATCTTAAAGCCATGCAGACTCCATAGCTCTACACCCCACCTCACTCTAAGTCCAGTGTCATCTCTTGCTTCTGAACTATTCTCCCTGCTTCTACTCTTCTCAGCAATATATTCTCAGCAAATCAACCAGTGAGATGCAACTGTGCTACTCCCTTACATAAACCCTCCAATGCCTCCAAGCTGCTTTTTACCCTGGCCTGTGAATGATCAGGTCTCGCCTAAAATGCTAGATTCCTCTAGTTTCTACTTCCCTTCACTAACTACCCTCCAGCCACATTGGCCTTCTTCAGGTCTGTGTGTTGGCTGTTCCCTCTGCATCAACTGCTCTTATTCCAGATCACTGCCTGAGTGCTCCTTCTCATCACTTAGGGCCCACTGTCACCTCCTGAGATGCTTTCTTTAAACATTCTAAGTACAGAAGAACCCCACTGCTACTCTGCTTCAAGCTTGCATTTGTAGTAGTAAGAGCAATGGGGAAACAACCTGCAGTTATTTAAAAAATATATCTAGTTAGTTTGTCTGTCTCTCCAATTAGATTGCAAACTCTGTGGAGGTAGAAATCTTAATGCCTGAAACAAGGCGGACACTCAAATACTTCTGATTTGCTATTGAAGCAAATTGGGCATAAAACTAAGTTTTATAAACCAGAATCTTATCTTAAACACTTTAGGTGGCATTATTACAAGGCCAAACAACTTTATTTGGACTCAGCAATGATTAACACCCAAGATTTAGAACTACTAAACTTAGAAGTTTCAAAACCACATTTCCTTTTTTAAAAAAAGCCCACATATCCATATTGTGTCCAAAAATTTTATTGTTTTACTTTTTAAAATTTAATTCATTTATTTTTTTAGAGACAGGATCTTGCTCTGCCACCCAGGTTGGAGTGTGGTAGTGTAATCATAGCTCATCACAACCTTGAACTCCTGGGCTCAAGTGATGCTCCTGCCTCAGCCTCCCCAGTAGCTGGGACTACAGGTGCACACCACCACGCCTGGCTAAGTTTTCTTGCATTTTGTAAAGATAGGGTCTTGCTATGTTGCCCAGGCTGGTCTCAAACTCCTGACCTCAAGCGATCCTCCTGTCTTGGCCTCACAAAGTGCTGAGATTACAGGCATGAGCCACTGAGCCCAGCCTAGTATACATAAATTTTAAAATCCACTAAATTCACAACCAAGGAAACAAACCTGTAACTATACTGATGAAATAGTTCAAAAAAGATTTTACAAATTATACTTTCACTGTCCAATTTCAATAAAAACCAGAAAATGAACATTACTTTCAATAAAAATAAAAAAATACCCAACATCTGATAGGTATTAACCCATTCAATGAATTGGAAAGACTACTTCCTGATGGGGGAGGGATATTATGCCCTACTCATGCCATCACTGTCCTTCAGTTTAATCCTACTTTACTTTTTACCTTCTAATAATGGTTTTTTAAATGGTTAAGCACTTACCATAATGTGATTGAAATGCCTGCGGTTTGACAACCTGATTACAGTCGTTACATACCACCAAGTAGAAATCATCATGGGCTGGACAAAAACCAAATATTGGCATGTCTGCAACAAAGAAATAGAACATCACTCACTCATCTGGTTCTGATTGATATAAAACCATTTGGGGGAACAATACTTTCCACAGGAGTTGCCTTATTATAAAGTGCACCAGGACAAATGTCACTTCAGTTTAAAAGTAACTGAAGTGGCACATCAGGCTTATAGAGGCACTTTACAAAGGGTTAAAATAGGTTACACCAAAAATCATTATTATGAGATGAAATAGAAAAATCTATTAAAATGCAAACAATGAATACATTTGCACAATGAAACAACATCAGATGAACTCTACCAAGAGTTATGGGGAAGAATCTGCAACCCTATAAATGCTTAGTAATTCATAAAGCTGCGCCATCTAATGGTTTTATTTGTTTAACTATGCATTCTATTCCAGCTATCTGGTCTGTCAGTTCTGCACGGAACAGTTAAGAAAGACAGAAGAGGTTTCACTGAAGAGTAAAACTGCTGGTTTTGCCAGCATGTAATACAAAGAAAATTATTTTTATACTTTTTTTCCAGGCTACTTCAGTACCATTACAGCATTTCATACATTAATCTTAGTTTGGTTACCAGAATAGGGTAGGCTATAAATTGGTTTTGTTTTTTTTCCCACTTAATTAAAAGTGAAACTAAACTATCTGCATATACATGGAAACTGAAAGGAACTTAATAGTAGGTAAATATAGTTAATTAAAAAGTCCCAACCAGGAACAATTAATTATGAACAATAATCTAGGGAACAGAGCTAAAAGATCAAATCCAGAATCTAGACTTTTAAAATATTTCAAAATTGGTGATTTTAAACAAGTATTTTATACTGCATGCACTATTTAGAATACCTGCAATGAACGGATAATTAGCACATTTCAGTTCAGTTAAGTAAATGTTTTAGTAGACCAAATACCACGTTAAGGGGTTGGTGGGGGGAGATCCAAAAAGGTGATTATACCATCTGCTTTCTTTCCTATAAAGATTTAATTTCACACTTTCTCCAGCTTGAGTGATCTTGGTGGTTTTTAAAGGGACAAGAAAATGCCCTAAGGAGATATCAAGTGATGATAATCTCTAAAATATCAAATTACTAATCTAATATCTACACGTGGCTATAGCTCAGATTTTCTTAAACAGTTTCGAGTACACTGAATTGCACAGATAGCTAGCTATAATTCTGAAATGTACCAAGGCCCAACGTGATTCTGGGATGCAGTTGCAGCATCAAGTAGTTTCTATGTGCTATTACCTCATTTTATCCTCACAACTACCTAGGTCGATACCATTACATCCCCACTCTAAAGAAGGGGAAACTGACTCACTGAGAGGTAAAGTACTTTGTCTAAGGTTAACAGCTAGGATTCGATTCTGACTCATCATGTGGCTTGGATTTGGTATCTCTTGAAGACCAGAGGAACAGTGATTTCTAGACACCCCTTCCAGATTCCAATGTCAATAAATTGGAATGTCAGGGCTGAACATCTTTGTGTAAACTGATTAGATAACATAAGAAGATTCCAGTAGACTGCTGGCTTCTGTGACTATGCTTATTTAGGAGCCAAACAATATGCTATTTTTCTTGAAAGCATGCCCACATTGATTTAAATATAGTACATGTAGGAGAAGGGGGAAAGGTTATATCCACACAATGATATACATGTAATAAACGATTTTCCATGATTATAGTTTCTTGACATGACATTTCACTCTAAAAATTAAAAATTTAAAGTAGTTTAACATAAATTCCATATATCCCTGTGCTAAATGCCTCTGATACAAGACTATTAATAAGGAAAATCCAAATTGCAGAAATGCTGTAACATTCATAATTTACAACTGAAAAGTGTGAAATAGGTACCAAATCAATAGTTTCATTAATGAAATCAACTCAATTAATTTTATTAATTAAATAGCAGTTAAAATAGCATAAAACAAATGGTCTTACTTTAGTTTTCTTACTTTAGTTTTAGGGCTCTATGATGCGCTGATTTCTGTGGTTTCCCATAGTACTCAATGTCAAGCAATGCTGTTTAAAATACATCAGTTAGCCCTCTACCCCTTTAAAAATAAAGCAATTTAAAAAACAAAAAACTGTACTGATTCTTTCAAGTAATAAAGATTCAATTTGCTACATGATGTTTACGTAGAAAATTATTCTTTCTTGCCCTGGTTCCTTTGATCCTTTTGTGAGACTTATGACTAGTAAAACTAAAAGGGTGGGGATCATTCTATATGGGACCAGGAATCTATACAACTGTAAAAATTTCAATGTCCTCAATAACTTAAGATAAATTGCAACTGATGATGACTGTAATGATGATAATCATAGTGATAAACAGCTGGCACATTTATTGACAGACTACTATGTGCCAGGCCCTGTGCTAAGCACTTTATAAATGGTTTATCCTATTTATAACAATAACCCTAAAATATAATCTGCATTTTACTTATGGAGAAATGAACTTGTTAATATCATCCAGCAAGAAAGTAACACAACGAGGACTCAGGTTTGTGTGACCTGTAAGCTCAGTTCTTGATCTCTCATTAGCACATCGCATCTCCCTAAAAAGCTTGCACATGTATGCACGCACACACATGTATACACACACACACACCCCCTGCAGAAAGAAACATATAATACTTTTATTATATGTTCATGCTACCCTATGAAATCAAGTTCCTGTTAAGAAATTCTAAAGTAACTTTAATTTTAGCTTTCTAAATTCTTTACTTTCAGACATCCATATTTGGAAATAAGCTAGAGGATACAAAATAATTTAAATGTCTTCTTCAGAAAAAAAAAAAAAAAGGAGTTCTATATCCTTTTTCTGCACTGGGACATTCCAGAGGCCTTAGCAACAGGAACAGAGTGTGGAATGTTGTGGCAACTTAAAGAAATGAAATAATTTGTGTGAGAAACAGATGTATGCTTCTGAATATTCTTAAAGCATAAATTCACAATCAGGTCATCTGCAAATTAACACACGTATCTTGCCCAAATACAGGGAAAAGCTCGATTTACAACAGAAAATAAAATACAAAGTTAAAACAAGTTCATTGTTGAATTAAAAAGTTTACAAAATACACCTGAAATATATAACTTAAGCCATTAATTATGTACTTGAAAATAATGAAAAGTTTTAAAATTGTACTTGAATTCATGGATTCTGAACTAATTTCAAAGAATAGATTTTACTGTTCGGTAAGCCCTAAATCTTTCTCAGGATTTGGGTCACCCCTATGTTCTAATTAGTGGCCTGGGGTCTAATTAATTTAATAGTATACTAGAAGGGATTGGGTTTAAGCACATGAACACATGAGCACATGTGTGTAGAAACTCCACAGTAATATGCAGAATGAAGGCCCTCCCCTGGAAAGCAGACCCCAAACAGTGGTGAATGTATTTAGTTCCTTTGGTGTTGCTATCTCCATTTTGAGGACTGCACTCAATAAGAAAACTTGAATGGCGTAGCAAAGCATTTAACCTTTCCAGTACTCTGAGTGTCTCCCTTCTCCCACGCATCCCAAGCTTCTACATGCCAATGACTCCCACGTTTCTATCTCTAGCCCAGACTGCTCCCAAGCTCTGTCTAGTTTCACATACCCGACTGCCTACCAGACATCGCCATCTGGATTTCTTATATACATTTCAAACAGAACCAATATGTCCAAGATAACTTCACTCTTGACCCTTCCCTGCTCCGTGCCCCAACAACCTTCCCCTTTTGGGTAAATAATACCATTCATCACCCAACAGCCCAAACTAAAAACCCAGACCCCTCTGTCCCTCATCACATCCAGGCCACCAACAAGTCTAGTCAGTTCCTTCTAAAACGTCTGTCCACTTCTCTCCATTGTCGTAGTCACTGCCGTAGGGCCTGCCACCAGCACCCTTCCACCGAACAACGGAAGAAGTTTCCTTAAGTGGTCTACAATAACCTCCACAAGGCTTCCAGATTCTTTAAAATCCTCCACCAGATCGTGTCACTCCACTGTTTAAAATTTCCCAGTAGCTTCCCACTCCTCTTGGAATAAAATCCCAGGCCTTGCCACAGCCCCCAAGGCCCTCCCAGATATGCATTTGTCTCCCTCTCACCCTCTATTCCCTTGTTCCCTACTCTCCCTGGCTCACTCTGCTCCAGGCACACTGACCTCCTTTCTCTTCTCAGACCCCAAAATCTCTTTCCCAGCCAGGCTCTGCCCTTGCTAGTCACAAGATGCCTGGCGCATTCTCACACATCAGGTCTCAGTTCAGCTGTCACCTCTTCAAAGGGCTGTCCCCTCCCCCCCCCAGTTAATCACTCTCTATCACTAGTATTTTAAGCAGAGTGGCTAAGAGTGTGGGCCACTCTCTATCACTCTGATTCGTGGTTCCCTTGATGGAGAGAGATGTGACCTTGGGCAAGTTCTACAATCTTTTTGAACTTCACTTTCTTCGTTTATCAAATAGTAATGCTTATAGTACCTACTTCACTAGGTATTTCACAGGGCAGAAAGACTAAGGGAATTAATACCTACAAAGTTTAGAAGGGTACCTGGCCCTAGGAAGTGCTCATTCAATGTCTCCCCATAGCTTGTATGCTAGAAGTCATGCATCCCATTGTATTTGGTCAATAAACTAGGGCATACAGACATCAAAATCTCACAAGCTAGTGCCCAGGTCTGCTGGACTCATAGCCCTGGCAATTTCCAGCATTCTCCCAGAATCAGCTTCCTCCATGCCACTCCCACTGACAGTGCCCAAGGTCATGGTCTGGTGGCCTCCACTCACCTAGACAGGTCTCCTAACAAGGCCAGAGTTTCTCTCTCCTCCCATCTCCTCTGCCTAGCTGTCAGAGCCATGCACCTGAAAAGCAATAATGCCACTTCTCTACTTGAAGACCCCTGGCTGGCTTCAAAGTGAGGCTTGGACCCCTGACCTACTTCTCTGGAAGCAAGGCCCCTAGCACTCTGGCCCCTCCCATCTCTACACCTTGAGTCAATCTGCTCCTGTCTCAAGACTCTCGGTATTCCCAGAAGCTGCCTTGTTCACCCATAATCCTACATTTTGGCCAGAACAGTTTCTACAGCATGGAAAGCTTTTCCCTCTCCTTTCTAGAATTCCTACCATTCAATAACAGCCCAACTCTCTTTGCTAGGCTCCTACTCATACCATTCATACCTTCCATTACAGACAGCTCTTCACTCATCACTTTAGGATTTATGAATAAAAATTTGTAAATAAAAACCTCTGTAGCCCTGTCTGACAGCACACTCCTAGCCTTACCTAGCACAGAGCCTGAGAAAGGAGCTCTCACTGTGTGTTTGAGAAGTAAATGCCCAGCATTTGGAACTTTTCCGTATTTTCCAGTTGCTCTTAGGATAAAAACTAAGATCCTTGACCTGGCCTACAGGCCCTGAACAGTCTGGCCCTGCCTCTCTGCATCTAGCTCCTCTGGCCTTGGTACTGTTCCTGGAGTACACCATGCTCTCCTCTGTCATAGCACCCTGCCATTTACTGCTCCTTCTGTCTGGAACTCACTTCCCCCAGATCTTTACGTGGTTTGTTGCTTTACTTCATTCAGTCTTAGCCTCAATGTCACTTCCCTGAACACTTGGCTAGATAGGGCCCCTGTTACATGGTCTCATGGTCTCAGAGCACTGCCTAGCCTTGCCACACAGCACCATCCCCCACTTGTAACTATCCATCCATCTCCTCCCACTAGACTACATTCCATATCTGTCTTGTTCACTTCTCTAGTGACAAAGTCTAATGGCGCCTAACCTGGTTGACAGAAAGCAGCAAAAAATATGTGTTAAATATTACTTGATAAATAATAATTGAAATATTTGATTAAGTTCCTGTGATGCCTCACAAATCAGAAGGTTATAGTTGTGCCTTTATGTCATTTAGTGACACATGGCTATCATCTGCCAGAATTGGGTATGCCATTCAGTGAGATAAAAGTTTAAGTTCAATAGTCTTCCTTGAACACATGGTCTCATACCTAGAGGCAGTTTCTGAAAAATTTCCATGTTTCAGTCTCATTCTCAAATTTGCACATTGGCAAATTCTTTTGCTAGTGTATCCCATGCAGTAGCTAAGAGCTGTTCTGCAGTCAGACTACTGGGATTCAAATCCCCACCCTTCCTCTTACTAGTTATGTTAACATAGTTAAATTATTTAACCTCTCTGAACCTCAGTTTTCATGTCTGTAAAATACAGTTAACAGGACTTAAATTTCATAAGTATTACTCTGAAGATTGAATGACCTAATAATCCATGTAGAGTGCTCAGTGCTGAGCACACAGTAAGCACTCAATAAATGTTAGCTAAAGAAACAAAAACAAAAAATTGACACATATTAGAAATGTTTATCTCAAGGGCCCCAGTTCTCACTAACTAAACTCACAGGAAATTGACACACAGTAGTCCCCCATTATCTGCAGTTTCAGTTAACCTGAAAATAATAAATGAAAAATTCCAGAAATAAACAGTTCATAAGTTGTTTTTGTTGTTGTTGCTTTTTGTTTTGTTTTATTTTTGAGACAGGGGTTCATTCTTTCATCCAGGCTGGAGTGTAGTGGCCTAAACATACCTCATTGCACCCTCAAACTCCTGGGCTCAAGTGATCCTCCTGCCTCAGCCTCCCGAGTAGCTAGCATAACAGGCGCATACCACCATGCCTGGCTAATTTTTCTATTTTTTGTAGATACGGAGTCTCGATATGTTGCCCAGGCTGGTCTCGATCTACTGGCCTAGAGCTATCTTCCTGCCTAGGCCTCCCAAAGTGCTAGGATTACAGATGTGAGCCAACACGCCCAGCCTCATAAGCTTTAAATTGTGCACTGTTTTGACTAGCAGGACGAAATCTTGGGCCATCCTACTTCATCCTACCTGGGATGTGAATCATCCCTTTGTCTAGCATCTCCATGCTGTCTATGCTACTATGCTACCTGCCCATTAGTCACTTAGTAGTTACCAGTTATCAGATGAACTGTTGTGGTATTAGTATCACAGAGCTTGTGTTCAAGGAACCCTTATTTTACTTAATAACGACCCCAAAGCACAAGAGTAATGATGTCAGCATATTTTTATAATTGTTCTATTTTATTAGTTAATTTCTTACTGTGCCTTATTTATAAATTAAACTTTCTCAAAGATATGTATGCATAGGAAGAAACATAGTATGTATAGGGTTTGGTACTATCCTCTATTTCAGGCATCCACCGAAAAAGGGTCTTGGAAAGTATCCTTCGCAGATACGGGGGGCTACTGTATATACCAAATACCAACTATTTCATAATGCAAGCTCAACTTTCATGTGGTCTGGTACTCCAATTGCTGACCACACACTCCTCCCTGTAGGCCATGCAGGGGAGAGGCAGAGGAGACATGCTGGGGCTCCAGCTGCAGAGAGCCAGTAGCTCCATGCTGCAAGCCAGGGAGCACCCAAGACTATCAGCAAGGAAGTTAAATGATCTAGAATGTAACTCTGGCATTAGTGTGGATCAACTTAGGTAAGGAGGGTGGGTCCCCAGAGGCTGATGCAAAAGTCAGAATGAGACAGTAAGAGCCTGTGCAATGAAGATGAGGGAAACCAGACTGAAGACGTGGTCTAGGGGACCCTGAAAAGAGCTCAGGAGACCACGGATGTGGGAATGAGGCAGAGGGAGGAATCCAAAGATGAGTCTGTAGTTTCTTCCTTCCTCACTGCAGCTAAAGTAGATGCATGAAGGATTGGAGAAGCAGAATGGAAGAACTTAGTTTGCTATGGCAATAGAGCATAGAGATTAGTTAAAGGCACAGCCTCTAAAGCCAGACTGGCTGTGTTCAAATCCCAGCCCTAATACTTACTAGCCCGTACCTCAGTCTTCTCATCTATAAATGGGTAAAGTCATAGTACCTACCTCACAGATTGTTGAGAGAACTAAATGAATATATATAAAATGCTGAGGATAATGCCCACCACACCGTAAACACTTTGGAAGTATGAGCCATTTTTATCTTCTTCCCCATCATCAAAGCCTTCGATCTTTGAGCTATAAAAGTGGCTGTGCTTTCCCAAGCCCACTCCACATCCCCCACCTCCCTTCCTCTAGTAACCACAGTGATGTTTTAAAATCATAAATGTCACTTGGCCCGATTAATCTACTTAGTGGTTCTCCAGTGTAGTCAGAATGAAAACCAATGCTTAGAAGGCCCTGCCTAACGTCTGCAACCTTGACACAGTGTTCTCTTCACACTCTCCACTCGGGTATTCTGATCTCCTTGACAGTTACACCAATCCCACTTAAGGGCCTTTGCTAATTCTATTCCCTCTGTATGGAAAGCTTCACATGGCTGGCTCCAGGTCTCAGCTTACATTTCATCAGAAAGACCTTCCCTGACCACCCAATTTAAGGGAAGCTCCTATCTCTTCAGACAATTCTCTCTCATTGGTTATTTTTTACTTATGTTTTAGCTCTCTCTCTAAGATTTAAGCTCCACGGGGGCAGGGGCTACATCTGCATAGCACAGTATCTGGTACACAGTAGGTTCTTTACAAAAGAATTTGACAACTGCTCCTGGAATCAGACTGCCTGAGTTCAAATCGCAACTCTATCACTCACTAGGAGTGTGACCTTGGGTAAGTTACTCTGCCTTAGTACCCTCATATGTAAAATGGGGATGACAATAGTAGCTACTATAACTTACTACTGTAACTTCGTAAGTACTTACTTACGAAAATGAAAAGAATTACCACACAAAAAGCCCTTATAACTGTGTCTGGCACAGAGCATCTGCTAGGTATATAACACTATTATAATTATTTCTATTTTTACTGTCAGTGGGATATGGCGGCCACTGATTCCAATCTCTGTTGGTCTGCAGCCACCACCTTTCGTGATACTATGTATTAAGTACTTAGTATCGTGTGTCAGGTATTGTGGCAAGTACTCTATATAAATCATAAATCAATACATTCATTCATGTATTGAATAAATACTGAATGGCTACTATAGCTAGGGTACTATTCTAGGTATTGGGTATATGTCAGTGAACAAAAATCACAACAACCAAAAAAAAACACCAAACCCTGAGAAGCATTAATACATATAACAAAGACAATAAAAGTTTACAATCACTGAGTGCTTCCTGTGTTATAGGTACAGTGCTATGTACTAACTCATTTGACTTCTCAGGGTCGATATTCCCACTTTTTAAAAAAAGCAAGTGAGGCACAAGGTTGCCTGCCTTGTGTCACAGAGCTAGTAAGCAGAGGACCTGCGATCTGAAGGTGGGTTACTCCAAGGTACGTGCTTTTTACCACCTCACTACAGGAACCCCCCCTCCACTGCTTGCTCAGTGCCCACCTGGAATTCTTCTCTGCCTTTCCCAGAAAATCCCTGCTCTCCTGTCTCATTTCATCAAAGTCAATCAAGGCGTTCTTACCTGACAGCATACTTCTGCAGGTACTTCTAGACTGTCTGCTCTCATGGTTGCTCAAAGATTTCCTCAGACACTAGGACTCTCAGCCCCATTAGCGTTGGAAATACTAATAATTCTAAGTAACCTGAGAGACATGAAGGGCTAGTCTCCACATAACTGAGGTTTTACTATAGTCAGTCTCAAATTTATTTCAACTGGTAGCTCTCAATAGTGGGTAACCAAAAGTAGCATCAATGATATTGGAAAAGTTTTTCATTGCTGTTAAAGGGGTGTTAGAGTCTCAACTGGGAAAGGAAAAAATAGAATTTCCACCCTCCACAAGCACATCTCCCAAATTCATATCATCTACTCCAATAATTAAAGAGAAGTGGATTTATCTTTGACCAAAAAAAGTTAAATGATGGAACCTACCAGAGATAAAAAAGGCCAATCAGCAACCTGCCAAAATGTGTGAGGTTTGGCCCTGTCTAAACCAAAGCAGTCAATAAATATTGGATTTAAAGAAAGAAAAGTGAGATGTTTCAAGTAAAAAGCAACCAACAAACCACCAGAGGCCCAAAGAGCTAGAGAGAAGAAAATACTGTCTAATATTTATTAATCACCAACTACAAAAAGCCAATATTATCATAGTAACCCTCCACAGTAAGAGTCACAAGTCCTTATGTTGTCACTGCTTGTACTGAAATTGAGATACAATGCCTTGGATAGAACAGAGAAGGCAAATATCAAAATCCTGAGGAACCTGCGTTAGGGAAGGTATGTAGGGTGACAACAGCGACCAACATGGCAGTACATGCGACAGGCTGCCTCATGTTCCTTAAGCTACTTCTTAAAATACCATCAGCAAATTCTGACCTCTCAAGTCAGAAACCAAGCCTTCAATGCCATGTATCCTAAATCTGGAAGTGCCTGCCAAAATCCTTACTAAATCTTACCTGCATCCCTATCATTTAGCTAAGCGTATAACCTAATGTTAGGATGTGGGCTCTAAGAGTTTACCACTTAGCTGACTTTGTAACCTTCAGCAAGGTACTTAACTTCGAGGCACACAATTTCTACATTTGAAAAATGATGAAAACAATAACATCAACTTTAGCCGATTGTTGGACTGAATAAGATAATTCATGCAAAATGCTTAGCTCCATGTCTGTCTAAACACAGTAAGCAGAGTGTATGTAAGGGTTCAATAAAGAACAGTATTTATTACCGCCATTATTGTCGTGGTTGTGGTTATAATCTCATGCCTCAGTTAAGAATACTATTCCTTTCTTTGTTCAAATGGCAGCCAAATACCACAACACCACATCTGCCAGGTATCTTACGTGTGAGCTGCAGAAAACCCATGGCTCTCATACAACTAAGAACAGAACCAACCATGAAATGGCATTTGCTATTGACCTACCTTTATATTTTAAAATGGTTAAAGGCAGGATTTATGTCTGCCATTTTGCTATTTGTTTTTTAAATGTATTATGTTTTTTTTTGTTCCTCTATCCTTCTATAATTGCCTTCTTTTGTGTTAAATTGATATTTTCTAGTATACCATTGTGATTTCCTTGTTTTTCTTTTACTTTTTTTTTTTTAAGTTTTTTTTTCAGTGCTTGTTCTGGGGATTACAATCAACATCTAACTTCAGACAACCTAGTCTGAATTAAAACCAACTTAATTTCAACAGTATATAAAAACTTTGCTTTGATACAGTTCTATTTGGGACCATACTTTGCCATTTCTTCGCTTGCCCTATAATTTTTTGTTGAAAACTAGACAATTTAAATGATATAATGTGGCAACTCTGGAAATCAGATCTACTCGTCCCTGTCTGTTTAGTGACCTTCCTGGACTAATTGTGTAAAGTCTGTGTTCTTTGACATGTGTGATGAGTCAAGTCTCTGCTTGGTTAGCTTAGTGATCAGCTAATTATTGGACAGAGATTTCCTTAAATGCCAGGACCCTGTAAGGCTCCCAGCCTTTGCTGAGGGGCTGTGTGCATGTGTTGGGTTATGCCTTCAATGCTCCAGCAAGCAGTTTATGACTCTGCTTTAGCCTTCACTTCCTGCTTGTATAGAGCCTCAAGGTCAGAAGCGAGAGATTAGGGCCTTCTCTGTTTTTTTCCTGGGCACATGCACTGTCCTACACATGCATTTGATTTTCTAGATTCCTAGGAATATGTTAGAACTCTTTAAAGCCCTCAAATGACATCTCATTCCCCAGTGTTTCCTACTGACTTTTCTGGTCAGCCTCTTGTGAGCCCCAACTGGCATTATCACCTCAGGCAACTGCAATGTTAAACAATCACACCCTAGGGATAGGGCACAGAATGAACTCTGAGCCAGCCCAAATAAAGACAAGTCCTGAGAATGGAGCTTTTTAGAGAGCTATCAGATAGTCAAACAGTGACAATTCTCAAAGAGGGAGAAGCTCAAAACCCATTCTGTCCCCTTCAGTGGCTGCTAGCCTGCTGATTTTCACAGCTACCATAGTTGTGAGGCTGTTGGTTTTCAAAGTTACTGTGGAGCTGGGGAGGAGAGATTGAAATAGGGCTAGTTAAAACACTACAGAGTTATCTGTACTTACAGAGATGTGGCCATTTTTCTTGAATAAATGCTCATCAGATCTTGCAAACCTTTGGGGTTAATTTTCAGTCATGAAAAAGTTGATTTTGATAATTCTTGCCAGTGTTCTCATTGGTTTTATGGCAGAGCAGATTTTCAGAGGTTCGTACTCTGCCATTTGAAGTGCTTAATAGATGCATTTTAATGGAGGATAATATCATTAGACTGTTCATAATTATTTTCAACATTCCTCAGACTATAGTGTGGAGAAGGAAGGTGCATGGTTCAAAAGTGGAAGTGAGGAGGCCAGTCAGAAGCCATCTGCAGCAGTAGAGGTGAGAGACACTGGGTAGCTTAGACTTGGGGATGGCAGTGTGATAGCAGAGAAAGGATTTAGAGACATTTAGAAGGAACTGTTGACATGACTTGGTAATAGCCTGGATACATGCTTGATGAGGAGAATGACGCCATGTTTCCCGTCCTGCAGAACAGGATGGATGGGTGGTACTAATCTCTGAGAAAGAATTCTGGAAGAATGCCAGGTCTGAGAATGAGGAGCATATACTTGGGACATTTAATTCTAAGCACCTCTGAGACATCCGAGAAGATACCAAGGAAGCTACCATATTGAAGATTCTCCCCTACTTTTAGGCAAATGCTTTGTAAATCAAATCCTACAGCTTTATTCCTGCCATATGCAAAAAAAAAAAAAAAAAAAATAACAAGACTAAAAAAATTGGTAAGGCATATATACTAAGTGTCAATAATTCAAAGTTACCCAGGAATTAAAAATATGGTTCTTAGGATGATGGGAACTCTGCATAAATGTCTGAAACTCATTGTTTACACTCAAGTGAATTAAAGTTTTCCCCAAACGTAGCTTTATTTAAAGAGAAGTTACAACAAAAATAAAGATAAATTTCCCTTGTGTCTAAAAGATGCTACTGGACTCATACACATATGTCAATTTAACGCTCTCATTGATGCTTGTGAAAACCACTCAAATCAATCAGATTCCTTCACTCCTCCACTCATTCCACAAATATTCATGGTGTCTCATAGTTGACGGCACTTGGGCAGACCTAGGTGGAGATGGCTGGGAATAAATAGGTCAGACTAGGTCTCTGAAATGCGAATTGTCCTTTTGGTTTTAATGCCAACTTTTCTGAACATTGTACTTTTTAAATTCTAAATGCATTTTCTTTAGGCCTCACTTTATGCATGAAACTCATTTGTATAGCTGCTTTCTCTGGTTTGGAATGGGAAGGAGAGAGATTTGTAAGGTAACATTGAAGAGGGGAAAGGGGAGCATTAACTGCTGGTTAATTACTTCTACTCCTAATCCCTCTTAATATTACAAAGGCTTTTTCTGTTTAAACAGATTAGGTGAAGTTTATTACCACTGGGAAATACTTAAATGCAAGTTTTTTTTTTTTGATTGTTAGTTCATTTGCTCATTTCTGTTTCAAAAACTAAAAGACCTAATGGCAATACTTTCACAAGACAGTTTTACATATTCTCTTATCTCAGTTTTACTTCTTCAGACTTTGTAGTTTCACTCTGTCCTTCCAGGGGAAACTGGTCAACATACCTGAACAAGGTACTCAAAGCTCACTTACCACAACCGTATGCAAACAGATGTGGTTGGCAGAAAACACCCTGAGCAGCCACAGTTCAGAATGATGTCTCAAGTTAAACACTTATTTCTCCCCAGATTTGTTTTGTCTTGTTTTGAGTGCTTCTAAAGTAAAAGGTCAGGCA
The DNA here is from genome assembly GCA_023783475.1 of Daubentonia madagascariensis. NCBI lineage: Eukaryota > Metazoa > Chordata > Mammalia > Primates > Daubentoniidae > Daubentonia > Daubentonia madagascariensis. The sequence goes on along the minus strand of JAKFHU010001953.1, from coordinate 38,150,691 downwards.
AATGTTTAAAATATAATAACAGCCACCATGTCAAACATTCATTGAGCACTTGGGCCAGACGGTGTGCTAAGTACTTTACATGCTTTATGTTATATAATCTTCATAACAACCCTGTGGTATAGGTACTATTCTTAACCCCCTGTTTACAAATGAGGAAACAGGCACAGAAAGATTAAGTAACTTGCCCAAGATCATGCAGCTGGCAAGAGGTAGAGATAGTGTTAAAGGTTAAATCTAGTTGACTAGATCCCAGTCTCTAAACCAGCATGCAATGATATGTCACAGAGCTTCATTCCTTTTTCCAACAAGTATTTACTAAGAATCCTACTAAGTTTCACCCTAGGGAAGAATAAACAAGAAATAAGAAAATTCAGCCCTTATAGAAATGACACAGCTTCTTCCATTACAAAAAAATTTTTAAGACATTTGTGTGCACAAAATTATTCATCTAAGTTTCTTTATACATAATACTACTTAAAATTCACCACTGGCCTAATAAATCTTACCCAAGATTATGGTATACAATAAATTATACTGAAAATGATTTTAGCAGGGATTGAAGATGGGATCCAAATATGTCCAGTTGAGGTACAAAGCAGTCAAGAATTTTTTTTAAGACACAACAATCCACACTTTCTCCCCCCATTCAACACACCAGGAAGCACTTAAAGACACAGGGCAAAAGAATTTTATGTACTAATACATAGAAACCAACAGAAACTATTCTTTTCCTTTACTAAGGCTTTGTTCTATTTTATTTTAGTCAACATATTTCTCTCTCATTTCAGAAAAACAGCCAACACATCGCCTTATTTACATCCATGCTTATCAGTAATGACATGGTCAGATCTCTGCCAACAGTTGGTTAATTAATTTGTGTCCCCATTTTCTGGCACCCTGCCTATGCAACCGAACAGCAAAAATAATTACACTAGGCTAGGCAGGAACATCTTCACTCTTCTTTTTGAGACTTCTTATCATGGGGCTTATCGCCTTTCTTCTAAATGGGTTTGAGTTGTAGAACACTTACAAATCAGATTACAGTAGTTAGAAACTGACAATGTTTCTGTTCTTTATTATACCATGAATATTCCACTAGAATGGAATATTCATTCCAGAGTAGAATATTGGCCAAACAGTCAAAGGCACAAAATAACAAAATACAGGCCGAGTAGAATCATGGATGAAGAAAAATCATGCACTATTCCAGGGGAGAACTTCATCTCTTTCATTATGTTATAATCTGAGCTTAATCTATCAACAAATATTTACTTAGAACTTTCCACAGGCAGTCCCCTACTTTCCTACACAAAACCATATGTGAGAAAGTCAAACAGGAGATTACTGGGATCCTGTACGCCCCACCTCAAATCACAAAATTTCTAATTAGGTCTCACCTTTGAGACTCAGTCTCTGGGGATATATTTCCAGCACTTCAAAGGTGAACACAACAGTCCTTTGACTAGCTTAAGTCCACCTAACATACTATTGAGGTAATAACCTTCTGCATGCCTGATGATTTTCCTCTATCTTGATTTTAATAGTGGAGTTCCTTTTAAGAGAGGATTTGGTTAGTTAGTTTTTAAAGTCAGTTAAAATCATCCTAGAAAATTTCTCAAAACACCACAGGGAGGCCAACCAGTTATGTCCCACACAACCAATTGTGTCACCAATGTTAGAATAGATGGCTTTTCTGTTAGATGAGGTAGCTCACTTATGTTTAGGGGTCGTATTATATGAAAAAAAATCCATGTAATTAAATACCAGAATCACAGGACAATGAGGTGCTTATACCTTGAGAGACTTGTGGGAATTGAGACCTAATAAGGGGAAAGCAACCAATATTCCATAATTATTTGTGTTTACTATGTTCAAAGTACTCCTTCAATAAGAAGATACAGCAGTGAGCAAAACCCTGCTTTCATGGAATTTACATCTTAGCTGATTCACACCTCCTATTTCAAGCATATTTCAGAACAATATGCATTGAATGACTGATAAAATTAGCCACATTATTTTTCTCTTTCTTAACAGTATACAGCATTATTTGCCTAAGTTACAAGCACGTAAGATACTTAAGTTTGAGATATGTGCTTCTTATAACCAGCATTGGGACATTGGTTTGTGTAGTAAACTCATTTTTATAGTGACCAAAATGCAGTAAAACAACCAAATAACCACTTGAACTCACTGCTGAAAGGGCAAAACAGTGTCTATTTAAAAAAACCACTGTTGGTACCAATATCATCACATAAGGGACTGTACTGTTTCTTGTCCTGAGCGGTATGAAGGTCCAAAACCATATGAAAGGCAGTTTAAGGGCATCACCATAGAACATTGGAAAGTGAAGGCTGTTCAAAAGTTTGAGGCACTGTGCTCAGTACTGGGGAAAAAAGGCATGGTACAATAGCCTTTGCCCATAAGGAGCTTCCAATCCAGTGGCAAAGCCCAGGTATTCACAGAAAAACCACATTCCTTAAGTTCAACGCTGCCATCAAATGTATGCCAACATCAGCTTTTGGGGAAGAACTAAAAAAAAAATGTATCTTTCAAATTTATAACCACTCTGATTTCAGAAATATTGAAACGAGAAAAGTAAGCATCTTGAAAGTAAGAACACAGAGCAAGGGCTACTCTAGTACTTCATAGATGCCATTGTGCAACAGCAGTGAAACTCAGGATGGGGAGGGAGTGGCCCCCTTGGTAATCACCCAAAAGAATTTAGTTACTGCAGTGTCATGAGACTCTCAATTAGGGGTCTCGTCCATAATGCAACTGTTAAGGAAAGAGCTAGCACTCTTTCAACAGCATAACAGCAACACTACCAACATTTATTAATCCATCCATTCATTCAAACCTTTATTAAACACCTACTACACATTAAACACTGGAGAACATTTCTATATGCCAGGCACTGTGCTTGTGGGCTTTCCATACATTAAACCTGCGGTTCTCAAGTCCCCAGGAAACACTGGCAATGTTTGGAGACACTTTTGATTGTCACAACTAGAATCCAGTGATAGAAATCAGACAGGCTGCTAAACTACAGCCAGATTAACTACTGTAATCATACAATGCATAGAACATTCTCCCACAGTAAAGAATTACCTGGCTCCAAATGTCAATAGTGCTGAGGTTAAGAAACCCTGCATTAATTAAGGCATCCTTACAAGGGTTCTCTGCAGGAGACACGATTCAAATCCACGCCCACTTTTAAAAAAAATTTTCATAGAGACAGGGTCTTGCAATTTCATTCAGGCTAGAGTGTAGTGGCCCAATCACAGCTCACTGCTACCTCAAACTCCTGGGTTCAAGTGATCCTCCTGCCTCAGCCTCCCCAGTAGCTGGGACTACAGGTGCATGCCACCATATCCGGCTAATTTTTCTTATTTTTTGTAGAGATGGGATCTCGCTATGTTGCCCAGGCTGGTCTCAAAGTTCTAGCCTCAAGTGATCCTCCTGCTTTGGCCTCCCAAAATGCTGGGATTACAAGCATGAGCAGCCACACCTGGCCTCATGCCCACTTTTGAGGAAACTGAAGCAAAAAGGCGTTAAGTAACTTGCCCAAGGTCTGTGGGAAGTGGAGTAGGGATTGTAATCCAGAAATCTGATGCTGCTGTGCAACAAACATTAAGTTCCTGCAAAATTCTTGGTGATTACAGGAACCCAAAGAGGAAGTACTTAAAAAACTGAGTCATTACAACATAACACTCTTCATTTCACTCTCTTTTCCCTCAGTTCCCACCCAGAATTATTCTCTTTCTACCTCTCACAAAAGATATCTCTTTCCCAGTGTTCCCCCATCCAATCTTGATCTCTGGAAAGAGGTACAAGGAGGATAACTGCCTGATTTCTGATCTCTCCATCCATTGCTCAGAGTGATTCCCATAAGCATAAACAAAAACATCTCCAGCCCCCAAGAACCCAGAGAACCAGGCAATTCTTTCCCTCTGTGAATCCTCTTCCCAGAAGTGGCAAAACATCAGTGCATGGTGTGCCAGAGAAGCCAGACTCAATCATAGCCTCCGAGTAGGCAAGAATGAAGAAGCTGTGGGAGGTGGAAGAGGCTGCCAGCTGGCAAGAAGTATGCAAGGACAGGAGGCAATGGGGTGGTTTCAGACTTCCCCAGGTCCTCGGGGAATTAGTCTTTGGCTTCTCAATACAAACATAGCATCAGCAACTAGCTTCAAAGAAGTTAAGGCAATTGATTCTGAAAACAAGGATGATCACCATAGCTTTTCAAGTACAAAATCTGTGAATCAACCAATCATACAACTTCTAATCACCTTTTCTTGGAAAATCTAAGGTCATATCTTAAAATAAATACCACACAAACTAATTTAAAAAAAAAAAAAAAAAGGAAAGAAAATCAACTAGCCACCACCTCCAGTAGGTAGTCACAGTTATGAGGCATGAACTTTATTATTCATTCAGCAGGAACCTCTGCATCTCATGAAAAGTTATCTAACAAACTACTTTGCACAGGATTATTTCAATACCCAGTAAAGAATATCATTTCATCTAGGGGGGGACAAGGGACATCACCACATGTATAGTTCACATCATCATGGACTTTCTTGAGGGAGGCAAAAACAGCTTTTACCTTTGAGACTGCGGAAGTTGGGGCTTGCAGAATAGATGAAGAAAGTCAATAACAAGGTGGCAAAAACTGTACCCCAGGTTTGGGGTGGATTAAAAAGCTAATGTCTTAGGTACTTTGAGATTCTCAGATGAAAAACATTATTATAACCAGGAAACCTACAATTAATTCCCTTAACAACAACACTGATTACTTTGAAGGTCAGACTACATTTTCAAATCACAGGGCTCTAAGTTTCTATGGGACAGAAAACTATAATTTCTATAGCCCAAAACTTGAGGAGAGGGAGACACAGGGAAAAAAGCTGGATCCTGCTGGTTCCTTAAGGAGAGACAGAGAAAGGAAACATGCCCTTAACCGTCAAACATACTTTTCTGTCACCTAAATAGACATCTGACACCTGAAACTAATAAAGCCTTTTTGGAAGGCATCTTGGCATTATCTCCTTATATACACTCTGAAGTTGTCTAGGTTTGCTTATAAAACAAACAAGCAAAGTATAAAAGCCTCACTACTGCAAAGAAATTTGTAAAAGTACATTAACTGTAGCACTGTTGGTAAAAGCAGTAAAACTGCCAACAGCCTACATGTCCATCCACAGAGGTCAAGTGTAAACAAGAATGGCATATTCATAATACGAAAGATGAGGCAGTAGTTAAAAAAATTAGGCAGAGCTATCCGTGACGACATGGGAAGACCTCCTTATGGCTGAACACAAAAAGCAAGGTGCAGACATAAAACTGGACCTGAGGCCTGAAAAGCAGCATGGAGAGAATTAATGTCTAAGCTCAGATCTAAGAGATGAGGGGTAGTTTTCCTTTTGTTGGGAAGGGAGTCAGGGGAAAGGAGTAGGGGAGGGGGGAAGTGTCTGGGAAAAGGGAAAGTGTACCTGACCTACAGAGTGATAGCACATAACCTTGAGGGAAAAGTCAAGGAGTTGAGAGGCTGTGGTGGCCTTGGGCAAATAGAACTTTGTCCACCAGCCACATTAAGTAGTTTTAGCTCTACCCTAAGGGCAATGGGAATCTACGAAGTCATTTAAGCAAGATCAAGACACTATTAGATGTGAGTTTTAGAAAGATTACCCTGGCTGCCACCTCACGTCCTGAAGTCTGTCTCCCATTTGCCCTTAGTTTAACAACAGGTTCAGTTCCAAACCTTCATGTAGGACTGAAATTTTTTTGTCTATCTGAAATGGTGCATGCCCATGTGGTATCACTATGACAAAAAATGGTCATCTTCTCAGGCTGGCCCACTTCTCACTCTTAACCTTTATGCAGCCAGAATATTATATGTTTCTAACGAAAATTACAAAAAACACTGCTGTAAAAGCATTTAAAAAAAAAACAAAAAAATTCAGAAACCAAGTAAGAAATTTTGTAAAAATTACCTTGAATATGAGAACCTGAACAAAAAACCCTGCTTTAACTACAAGTAAAATAGTAATGGAGACCAGCGACAATCTTTGGATACTTTGGATATTTTCACTGGTGGTGCTAAACACTATAGGGTCATGAAGGCCTTTGAAAATCTGTTGAAAGGTATATTTTCTCTCCTTAGAAAACTGTACTTATGCAAGCACTGGCAATATTTTGCATCTATCAGTGAAGTGGTGCAAGGACTTCCCATTGTTCAAATAACCCCAGTTTGAGAATCCCAGATTTCAAAGCCTATGCATTAGTTTGTCATGTGCCTACTTCCACTTCCACACTTCAGGCTTTTCTTTCCTTTGACACAGGTTTATCACGGTCATGACCTACGTCTGTCACCCATGTCACCTACATGAGACGGGAGACATTAAAAGAGAGCAGGATTTAATGTGAACTCTTTTCCAGAAGTAAAAGTTACAGGGGCAGTGGGGACAATTTAAAGAAGGTACGAGTGGACAAAGAGACCACCTAAGCCAGAAGAAATACTGTCAAGAGCATTGAAAATAAAGCAAAAAAAGAGGTGGCAATGATGTACTTTCTTTCTGAAAAGAAAGCAAAAAGGCCATAAGGAAAAGGGAACCTGGATCAAACCCTCAATGGTCTCACGGGCCAGGGGTCTTCAGCTTGTTTTATTCACAAAGAGAAAGTCCTTCTATGGTCTTTAGGGGCTCTTGATGACACCCTAGTCAAAGCCAGACTTGCTATAAGCATAGAGTCCACACACAAGTATCCACAGCTATTGCCCACAAAACCTTTATCAGAGTTATGTTCCAATTTTGAGTAACTAAGCTCCATGTTTTCTCCCCCACTTTTTTAGGGGGTACTTACAAGTTAGTAACAGCAAAAAGATTGGCAGTAGAAATAAGAAGTTAGAACTCCCATTTTATACTCCATGGACTCCAGGTTTAAGGGCCCACCTCTTCTAGACCCCTCTGTATTTCACTTTAATTCCTTAGCAGTTCTTTGAGACAGTGCCAATCTACTCTCCTATGCCACATGTGTCAATCAATAGCCATATTTAATAAAATCACTGCATGAGCTGTTATATCTCCACAGAAGTAGCCACCTGTCCAGTGTCTTAAAACTTGGTGCAAAGATTCTTAAGCAAAATGGATATGTTAGACCCCACTAAAAATTTTATAAACTGTGGGATTTGCAAAAGATTAAGTGGCTGCTCCTCCACTCTGGGCTCCTCTTCATTTGACAATGCCCAGATATAGCCATAATTATGGCCAAGCCCTTCAAGGGAAAGCTGTAGAGGGGCTACACACTAAGAGATCCTGTTACAACGTATTTTCATCAGGAAAATAAGAACTTGAGTGATGATGCCAAACCAACTGCTTGCAAGACATATTCCCTACTCGCTCCCTAATTACCTTTTCATAAAATTGACAGCACTTAAAATTTCCTGGGGAGTCGGGAATAAAAATAAAAACTTGTTATCTTTTAAAATGGAAGGAAAAGCTGTCTCTGATCAGGGGCTGCTAAATTTTACTGAAATCAAGCATTAAAAGTCTGACCTCTCAAAGTCATCAGCACTATTTGAGAACCATTAAAATATACATTAAGACCTATTTTTCATGTTAATAAAACCCAAATTATGTCCAATTTAGTCACAACCATTTTTAAAACTCTAAATTCCTGCCAAAGACTATTGAGCAGGTAATTCCCAGTTCCTGTGGATGGATGGGGGAACCTCTCAGTCATCTCTCTACTACTTGTCAGCTCATTGGCAACATGCAGCACGACTTCATTGTGTGTTGAGCCAAGGACAGGATGCTGTGATGGGCTCTGTGGCCAGCAAGAGCAGGCTGGCCTGGCCTTCCAGCAAGCTCCTATCTGCCTTGTGCCAGTCGTGTCACATGCAGGTAAGACCACAGTAATGCAACACGACCAAGGGAAAAAAAATAAAAATCTGATGGAAAGTTCTGTCATTTGTTGTTGTTTTAACCTACTTCCCTTTTGGGTAGCACTACCACCAGGGCAACCAGAGATGAGAACAAAAGAAAGAGAGGTCAGATCAATCTACTTAGCTACTTAATATCAACCAGAGCATGGCTTAGTGAATGAGATAGTAAAAATTAATAATTCTAATTTTCAAAAGAAAGGCTCCTGGATAATCTTTGGATTACAATGAACTGTGTATTATTACAAAAGGTTTATATTAGTTGTGTTTATTTATCTTCCCAGCTGAAGACACTGTCCCAAGTGGTTAGTATACATGCCACTTCCCTGTTACGTTTAAGAAATTTCTAAATTGTTTTTACCTGGTTCAACTATCTATTAGGAATCACTTTCTGAGAGTTAACCATTTCTCCACCACGCATTCTACAAATTATGTACACCATGGATTTTAGATGAGTCTTTGCATGGCCTAATACATACACACAAACATATATATACACATCCCAACGTCCTAAGATAATCTCCCCACCCCTCCACCACAAATTCACTACTGCTGCTATCCCCCAAAGCATTAACCAAGCAACTTCTTTGATTTTAAACTGCTCTCTGGAGTGTGCTTGATATTTACTCATTTACCAATAAATTAAAGCCTATTCCAGATGTCTCTCATAAATGGCAGCTTCAACATGGAGAAATCAGCCACTGTTTAATTGACAAATCAGTGAGCCATACGGCTTTGGGGTCAGCCAGACCAGGAATCACAGATTTGCCACTTATAAACTGTGTAATCTGGGGCAAGTTAACTTCCCTGAGCCTCAGTTTTCTCTTTAAAATAAGGATAATATAAGTACCTGCTTCACACTACTGTTGTAAGGATCAAATGAGGCAATCCATGTAAAGCTCTTTGCTCATTGCCTGACACATAGTAAGTACTCAAATAACGGTAGCTATTATTACTACTATTACTTGCTACCAGGTATTGGCTAAGATGCTTAATTTTCAAGTTATCAATTACTTTCTAAAAGCATTTTTCCTCTCAAATAAAATGAGTATGCAAACCATACAGCTATTAGATTTGTCATGTTTTTATAATTCTTAAATGCTGTCTATCTAAAATGTTGTATTTAAGGAGCCGTTTTTATTTCAGAATTACTAGTGAGGAAAAAAGAGGATGTTTGTGAAATTTCTACAAAGACTTACCCGGCACTTGATGAATAAAAAAATTAATTGTTTTATTTGTTACCCTGGCATAACTATCACCATAATAAGAAGAATATGATTCATGAATAGATTATAAACTCACATAACACAGATTATTTTCAGTAACAGCCACTAGCTTTTAAGAAAACATCTACCAAACAACAAGATCTTTTGAAGAAATAGCCATTGCAGCTGCCAGTTAACAATGAGAAGCTCATCAGACATGGGCTAAGGAAGATAAGAGGAATAGAAAGTGTAGCACACAAAATCTACAGTAGACTCCGAGTCTGTCTCCAGTACAGTAGTTCATCACAGTAGAGAGAACAAGGCCTTGAAACATGAATAAAGGGAAGGGAGAAAATAAATATCTTATTCAGAGGCTGCAAAAAGCACAGAGTTTATCTTGGGAAAGAAAACCCTAGTGATATAACAGAGGGATTCAGGCACACTGTCATTTATTTGTACATAACCAGTTATTCCAAAACCAAAACCATTTCTCTCTTCACAGTATATTGTTATCCAACCAAAAAAATGGTGCTAGAACATTGGAAACAAAGAGAAACAATGCTCTATCACACTCTATAACCAACAAGGGAATGGTATGTTATTGAACACTACCTCCCTCCTTCAACAAGAATATTATTAGTGGGTGGTCTATACTGTTTTCCCCCTCCAGGCCAATTTTGCAAATTTAGCCAAGACCTATGTGAACACTTGTCACAAAAATTCCTTCTACCTAGCATTTATACCCCAAATCTGACAAAAACAACACATTTTAGCAAGAGTGATGGCTTGCTTTATATTGACACCAGATAGTAACGGACTTTTGGTAATGGCTACAAAGCAATATATAGAGTGACTTGGAGGAGTTCTTTAAGAAGATAACACCTAACCTAAAGAAAAGAAGAAACCATCAGGGAGGGGGTGGGGCAGCAGGAGAAGCAGTAGCCCAGAAGGAACAGCATATGCAAGGGTTCAGAAGTGGGAAAGAGCCCAGTGTGATGGAGGAACCAGAAGAAAGCCACTGCGCCTGAAGCATAGTAGGCAAAGTGGAGAATGGAAGGCAACAAGGTTGGACAGCCTGGCGGGGACAGACCATGCACAGCCTCTGGAACACAGTAAATGATTTGGGTTTTCAAGAGGCTACAAGGCCCTACGTGATCTGCCTCCCCAACTCACTCCTAATCCTCAGCATCTGACCTCTTCTACTATACTCCCCCAACACCTGCCTCTCCAGCCACTCTGGCCCTCTGCTTTTCTTCAAACACACCAGGCCCTCTTCCACTAGCACTTGCGGGTTTGTTGTTCCTTCTCCGTGAAGGCTCGTCCACAATATCCACATGGCTTATGCCCTCACACCAACAAGTCACGGCTCAGAAAACTCCTTCTCACTCTATTTTAAATGGCACCCCCCATATTTTATCTTTCTACAGAACACTCACCACCACCTACCATATATATTTTTAACTTTTTTGTTTTATTGTTGCCTGTCTCCCCCACTAAAAGAGAAGTTCTAAAAGGGACGTTCTGTTTGCTGCTATTTTTCTGAAAACTAGAACAATACCTAGCACAAAATATTTGTGCAATAAACCTATGCTGAATGAATGTACAAACAGAAACCATTAAAGGGTTTTACCAGGATAGAAACAATCCTTATTTCCTCCATTTATCATTACCTAGAAACTCGGGGATTTCACATTAAAGAGGTAGGCTACATGCCCAACTGGCTTCTAACTTCTACTATAGCCACCGCCAATTCAGTTTCTACACTCCTACCATGGTAATCTTTCAAACACATCCACCCCCATCTCCTGCCCTTCACTACTCACTTCCCAGGGCTGCAACAAGTTCCAGACTCCCACATAAAGGTGCCCTAAGCTCAGAAGCTGCTTCCACACCAGAATGGTTAACTCTCCATCCCTCCCCTTCAACCTGAAGAAGTCTTCCCTACCTGACCCCTGCTTCCCTACCCCAGTGCTCTGACAGCATTCCATCTCAAGTTGTTGAGATGCCCACCATCAAGAGTCTCACAGGCCTTGCTAGGGAGTTTGGATTTCCTTCTAAGTGCACTGGGAAGCTTCTAAAGGAAGCATAACTGCCTGTTTCCTTGGCTAGCTCTGTAGCTAGATACTCAAAAAAAGAAGAAATTCCTCCTCCTACCCACTCTCAACAGATGATCTCTTAACTTCCCTTTTCCTTCACAGAAAGGACAGGAAAGAACTAATCATCTTATCCCACAATTCCACATCCCTACCTGCAACTGAATCCACATGCTTTTCCTTTCATTACAGTGGAAGAAAGTCTCTGATTCTAACCAAAACTAACCTGTTCATGTGGGCTCTGAGTCTCATCCCCTTTTGCCAACTCAAGGTATCATTCTGCGATTGTTCATTTTTTCACATGACCAATTATCCCTCATCACTCCTGGATCATTCCCCGTGGCAGACAAACATGCCCTAATACTTCCCAAATAAAATCAAATAAACTCTCCCTTCATTCCCTTAGAACTTTATGCCATATGTCCCCATTCTCATTTCCCTATTCCCTTTCAAAGCAAAACTCTTTAAAGATCTATCCATACTTGCCCTCTCCACTTCTCCAGTTCAGGTTATTACAGCCCCTACAAGCAGGCATCTGTCTCCCCAACTCTCCTGTTTAAGGTCATCAATGACCTCTACACTGCCAAAGCCAGATATCAGTTCACTGACCTGGCCTTACTCTACTTCACAGTAGCATCTGACACAGGCCATCACTCTCCACTTAAAGCATTTTCTTCTCTCCTCTCGGATTCTACACCACCACACTCATCTGGTTTCCTTCCTAGCTCACTGCAGATTCCTCCTCACCCACCCACCCGCCCACCTCCTCAATGTGGAGTGAACTAAGGCTCAGCCCTTGACCCTAATCAATTCCTTATTGATACTCACATCTTAGGAAACAAACCTAGTCCCACAGCTTTCCAGATCCTCTTGTACCTTGAAGATGCAGACTGACCCAGTTTCTCCAGCCCAGGCTGCTCCATCATGATTGTATATTCAATTGCCAACACAACAGCTGCACATGAATACCCAGAGTAAGTGCATCAAATTCAGTGTGGCCAAAAACAGAGCTCCTGACCCTGAGTCCCCCATATCCTCCACATCCCTCAGCTCATTAAATGGTACCACTCAATTGCTCAAGCCCCAAATCCCAATTCTTAACTTTCTCCTTCACGCATATCCAGTTCTTAACTAAATCATGTAAACTCCACCTCCAAATATATCCTGAACTGAATAACCTCTCTGCATGGCCACTGCCATTAGCAGTCTAAGCCACTATCACCTCTCACCTGGTCAGCCAGTCCCTCCACTCCCACAATCCACCCAACATATAATGGCCAGTGATCATTACATAGTAGGAATTAGATCAGGCCATTCCCCTGCTGAAGCTACCCACCCCACCATGGGCTTTCATTACACTCACAGTAAACCCAAATACCTCACCTTGGCCTCTGTTATCTGACCTTGTCAGCCTTATTTCCCTCCGTTCTTCCCCATTCCACTCTCAGAGACCCCCTCCCAGATGATCCAGTGGCTGCTTCTTTCTTATCATTCTGATCTCAGCTCTTAAATCCTCAGAAATCTTCCTTAGTCATGTTAGCTAGAATCCCCCTACTCCCAACTACTTTATTGACTTTACAGCACTCAGCACTCCTTGAAAATGTTTGTGTGTTTACTGTGTCTCACTTCCCTAGAGGGCAGGGGCTCTGTGTGACTTATGTTACTTGTGTTACTCTATCCCAAATACCCATCAGAAAACCTGGCACTTAAATATTTGCTGACCAATTGCCTGACTTTGGGGTTAGGACTGTGCCTTCTCACCTTATCTGCAGTTGTATTTTCAGACTCTAGCCCATTATGAGGCCCAGAGACTGTCAAATGTTTGCGGGATAAAAGCCAAATGAATGAAATTAAGGCAAAACAGCCAGAGGATTCTCAAGGCAGTAATCACACTGGACAAAATATCCTGAGGCCTGCCAAAGGACAGGACAGGGTCTGGACCTGGTCAGGAAGTGAAATGACCAGGTTGGCAAGTTTGAGTCTTGCCTGCCAATAAATGCCCAATGTAGTTACATGGGTGTCCCTGATCAAGTGTGAATTGCCCTAAGTCCAAATCCTGTAACTGAAGCTTTAAACTTGGCCCAGAACCAGAGTGAGATTACTGTGTTCCCTATTTCCATTATTAGTAAATCTCAACTATGAAGATGTATTAACTTCCATAATTATAATGATAAATTTTTTTCCACTAAAACAAATCTTTCTACACAGTTTCCAAAGAGAACAAGGTAACTTAAATGGAGAACTGCTTAAGTTAAAATGGAAATTTCCAAGAATTGAAAAGGCAATTTCCAAATTCCATCATCAGGCAGAAAACTTCCCCATTACTATCACCATGCATACAAAAATCATGTAAGTGGTATCCTCATTTTTCACTCTGATCCATTTCCCAACTTAGTGAGGATCACATTACTCTGTTGCCTATAATTCAGCCTTTCTTACCCAGAAAAAGGGGTTTGAAAAACATTACAAAAAGTGGCATAAAGAAGCACAAAACTACAGGCTTCCAAAAGAGGAGCAACTGTACAAGCAGAGAAAGTAAATACTACATTGTGCTTCTCTCTGCAAGTCAAGAGATGGCTAAAGAAAGAAATAATAAATGCCAGCTCCCATTTCTCATTCTTACTAGAGTCCAAGAAAGCTTGAAACTAGGGTTCAATTACTACGCTCTATCATCCTGAGGTTTTCTCTGTCCACCTTGCCTGCTAAACGAAAACTGGCATTTCGCCTTCTCCTGCTCCCTTGACAGTCCTGGTGGATCACCTGATTAGAGGCATGCTTATGATACCATGCTTTGATTACTGATAACCTGCATTATATCATTTAATCCTTCCAACCACTATGAGGTACTATCATTATATTCCCATTTAACATGTAAGCTAACTGAGGCTCTGTGAAGCTATGTAATTTTCTTCAAATCACTCACCTACCAGAGCTGAGATTTGAACCCAGGCTTAACTCTAGAACTGGAGTTCCCAATACTGCCTTCATATAAAGGTGACTTTTTCAAACTTACTATATGGAACCTTTCTGCATAACACCTACTAATAACACACCGAAACAAGGTTCCCTTTTGAACCTTTTGAAAACAATGAATTAAAGGTGTGGTTCTCAAACACCAAAATAGATACTGATCTCTGAGAAGTCCATAATGAAATGAAAAAAAAAAAAAATGCAATAAGTCTTTCCTAAAGCTAAACCTTTTCAAATTTAAAGAACTGTCCTTTATTCCAAAACCATGGCTCTCATATTTTATGATGGTGAGAATGTATGTGAAATGCTGGCAACCCTATGTCTGGGGTCCCCAAATTATTTCTGAAACTTTCTGGATGGAAATATAAAGCCTGGGGACCACTGGTTAAAAGCATTATTATTATTTTTTTTCTATTGCATTAGTGAAGTTCAGGATTATAGAAAACATCTGCATAACCTGGGAGGAGAATAGTTACTGTTTTAAGATTATGAATCTAACTGATAGAGAACTATTACTTTTTCCCTGCCATATGCTTACATATGAGAGAAAAGGCATTTCATGTTAGCAGGGTCTTTGTTACAAAGAGGAACAAGAATACTCAATCTAGTTTTATGTTATGAGTGGCTGAAATGCAAAAACCATTCTTCTTTTGCTCATTTATAATAATCCCTGCTGTACAAGACGAATATAAATGTAACCCTCTGCCTTTCTCTCAAAAGTACAGTAACTCCAACCGTTAAGTCTACTAACAGGCTTCTTTTTCTCCTTAGAACTTCAATCAAAAAATACTTTAATAATCATAGGGGCGCATTTATTACTGCCATAAACTTTGAATATCAATGTGATTAAAAGCAATCTTGCAATGAAATGCTATTTTAATAGTGAAATTTTACTTCTCCCTTTTTAAAGGATTTTTTTTTTAATGGCACAAATCCCAGATGATTGTGTTTGCTATCTGCTGTAACCTTAGCTTTCATTTAATCTTTTTTTTTAAAAGCCAATTACTTCTAATGCAAACCGCACACACTTCGCCTCCCCTTGAAAGAAAAGATTTTATAAAAGAACAGCTAAATACAACACATGGACTTCTGTAAGGCACAGCAAGAAAAAGGCTCTGACATCTTAAAACTTTTTTTTTTGGTAAAGGTCAGTATTTCTAGAAAAGGATAAGGAAAACAAAGGTTAGGGTAACCTACTTAAGCTCATGAAAAATGGGTATAAATTCTGGAATGGGCTAAGCATAACACAGTGGTTAAAAATGTGAGCTGAGGAGTCAAGATACATGTGGGTTACACGGCCTCTTACATGTTTTGTGACCTTGGTGAGTTACTTCACTTTTCTGTGCCTTAGTTTCCTCATCTGTAAAATGGAGATAATGGTGATACCTAGGTCATAGCATTGCTGTGAAGATTACATAAAGTAAAATATATGCTGCGACAAAGTAAAAGTACCCACCAAATTTGAGCTGTCCACATAATATATTCTGAGATACAAATATCAGGACATAAGGACATGTGGACATAAGGATGCCATTAAAAAGAAGAAATGAGACTACATCACATGTAGGTCATGCCCCATATGACACATAAATTCCTTATACTTCCTTCCTTAGATTAGAGTTTATAAGAACCAACCAAAACTGTAAATGGGATATACCTTGGGAACCCCATCCTACTGTAGGTAACATATGCATAGTTTCCACAAACTGAAGCCTTGAGGGTTCAGAAATGCGGCATGAATTGTGTCAGGTGTTACACTTTCTAGCAAGCACAAAATTGTAAAGATACCGTATCTAAAGGATACTGTCTGCCTTCTTCTTCAATCAAAATGTTGATTTGTTTCCTGACAAATCCTTCCTACAATTCCCAGGACCTCCAACAAGGCTTTGGCTTCTCTAAGCCAGCTCAAGGGCAGAGATTCTGAAGAATATGAATGAAAAGCCCATAGAAGTTCTGGATTCTTTCTCCTCAATATTTACCTACTACACAGGGGCTTAATAAAACCCAACTACCATCCTCATGGTGCATGGCTCTTGGAAGCTGGGGCAATAACAGTTCTGTTAATGCTCTGTATATGAACTGCCCTGTAATAAGTGTACACCATAAAAAAAGAGGCAGCAAATGACAAGACTGGACAAAGAAACCTTACACGAAACCATTTCTCTCTCCATATATTTCCTTTTAGCTCAAGATACTTCAATATTGAATAAACCCTTCGTTTAAGAGTAATGAATTCTATTATTTTGAAATTTCTCCCCTTCAAAATAGAAAGTTCAAGGAGTACTAAATTCTAGCTCTTAGGAAACTGGTAAAAGAAAAAAAAAAGAGAGTACTAGAATTACATTCTACAGAACGGGTTTCCTTTTATCAACTGAGGAACTCATCAGAATGCCAGTCAGCAAACTTTTCCTATAAAGGGCCAGATAGTAAATATTTTGGGCTTGGTGGGCCATACTGTCTCTGTTATAGCTACTCAACTCTGGTATTCATTGTATACAGCAAGCAGCCATAGACAAGTAAATGAATGGCTGTGGCTATGTTCCAATAAAACTTTACTTATGGACACTGACATTTAAATTTCATATAATTTTCATGAGTCATGAAATCTTCCCCTTTTGAGTTTTTATTTCAACCATTCAGCAATCATTTGGGCGGGATTTGGCCCAGAGGCTGTAGTTAGATTAGAATATCTAAGGTGCCACAATGGGGAAAAGAATCCCTTCTATAGGAGTATCTGTCTGGGTCTCCAGGTGCTCCTTCACCCATGGGTTAGTGCAGATCTTACAAGTAGGGAGTCACACACAGGACCTGTCAGCAAGGACACTGCCCACCGTCAAGGCAGCACTGACGCTCATCTACAGAGGTGTTTCTCAAGTGAGGGTGACCTGCAAATGAATCACCTGCGAGCCACTTAAATGTGCATTAATGCTCAACAAGTACCCAGGTGATTCTGAGGTAGGGAACTTACATCTCACTGATTCCTGTCTGAGGCTTGGTTTAGACCTCCACCTTAAGATGAAAGCAGACTGCAAGTACTGCCACCTGCAGAACCCTTACACACTCACAGTGAAGATCAGAAATGGCAGCTTGGCTTGCCTCAAGAGAAAGGTGCAGCACACATAAAGGCTCCATTTTGCAGGAAACAAGTTGAAGTCCATGCAAGCAGAAAAAAGAAAACCAAAAGAAATGATATGATGTCTGGGACATTCTTCAAAATAATTCACTGTGGGGAGCAGGGCAGAGATGAAGCAAGATTAGGCTATGACTCATTAGTTGTTGAAGCTATGTGATAAATACAAGGAGACTCATTAAAATAGTTTCTCTACTTTTGTATGTTTCAAAACTTGGGGAGAAAAACAGGTAAGAGAAACTGTAGAGAAAAATAGAAATGCTCTCCACCTCAGGGAGAGAATTTTATGCCTACAATGTAGTACCTTTAACAGCAGAGTTGTTACACACAAACACCTATTTGTTTCCCGTTAACTATGAACCATTTTTGTCCCTAGGAAAGAAAAAAGGTGGTATTGTGTTGACCCAATCTATGTTGACTGAGGCTACCAACCTTACTAGTCTGCTGTCTTTTTTTTTTTTTTTTTTTTTAAGGCTAGTTGCCTGTAGGTGCCAACCAACCACTATTCCATCTTGCCCCAGGCTCAATCATGTCCCTGTTATGACAGGGAAATCACCTGTCATCAACTGTGGGTATCACCCTGGGTTGCCAGTCTACTCCCTTGCCTAAATATCAGAGATAAGAGAGGTGGTGTCCTGTCTGCACCCTTTCTGGAAAGTGTAAATGGAGCACTAAACACAGGAAGAGCAATAGGAAGTGCTGAAAGACAGCCTGTGGCATCCCCTAAGGCCATAAAGCACTCCTTTACACACACACACACACCAGGTACCTTCTCTTTTTAGAGTCACAACAGGATGGAAAATTGGTCTTTTGAACCATTCACCCAAGAGTGACTCAGTTCAACCTTCCTAGTAGCTTAATTGATTCATTTTGGGGACAAATATTTACTGAGCACATAGGTGTGCAGGAGCTGAATATGCCTTGATCAACAATGTCCCTGCCTTCAGGGAACTTATACTCCAAAGAAGGACCATCACATAATGCATACTTCCAAATACTTCCTCCACAGGTAGAGTGGAGGAAGAAAAAGTACAGGATATTTTGATACCATACAACAAGGAGACTTACAGAAATTATGGATGGCTTCCCAAAGAAAATGTCATTTTTTCAATTCCACTGTTGACTCCCACAATGACACCATATATTTCTTAAAATTTGCTGTAAAATTAAGGCATTTAATATTTTCATATTTTAAGGATCCCTACATCTTCAGGCACTAATATAGAAACCCTAATCAGTTATTCATACCAACTAAGTCAATCTAAACATAGTTTTGTTAAATTTCACAAATCCAGAGTTTGTGAAATCACCTTGGGAAAAAAAGCTATTTGTCTTTTGAGTTTAGACATTTCAAAAAAGTCAAAGTGTATTATCAATCTCTGTCCACTCAAATCAATTGTTATCAATATTACAAATTATAGGAAAAAAGACAATAAAAATATGAGAATGCAAATGAAAAATAGGCTGACCTCTGAAAGATAACTGAAATTTTATCCTAACATCTTCCCACCTGTGCTAAAAGGAAGAAGAGGGATGATATGTTAGCTAAACCACAAATAATCTCCTTTCCATCTAAATCGATAGTTCCAACCTTCTTCCACAGCATTAACCCTTGGGCAGTCTTGCCATGAAGGAATTGGCCAAAGTAAATGAAAAGAGGTAAAAGAAAGGAAAGAAAAAAAAAGAGAACCTAGCTTAGCAATTTTGAAATTTGGGGGTGGGGATGTGTAAATGATCCTTTTGAGAATCCAACAGAAGCTGTGGACATTTGCTCTAGAAAATGGACATACAAAATCATTTTGCATACAATTTCAGGGGAACTATGACTTCCTGAAGCCTACTCAAAGGTCACAGGTTAAAAAAAGTCCTGACCTAGAAATATCAAGTTAGGAAGTCAGGCCTAAGATTATTATTAGTTGAAAGGGTTGAAAGGGTTGAAAGGAATTAGTGTGTACTAAGTCATTTTACACGTTATCTAGTTTAATTTCAACTCCTATGATAACCTTAGAGTAGGCAGTATTATCATTTGCTTTGCCAAAGAGGGAAAGTATATTTGGAGAGATGAAATAACTAATGCAAGGTCAAGCAACTTTCTCTCATATCTAGGTTTTCTAACCCCTAGGTCCACAATTGTAAACTGGAGAATTCAAGAAGTCAGGTGCATATTCCTAGGTCTTCCAAGATGAGGAGTCTCTGACATTCAGCACTTCATTCATATAACCAATTTACCTACATATTTCTTCTCAATTTAATCTCATTGGCAAGAGGAGTCAGTACAAATTTAACTCCAAAACATCTTTTCTTGGTAGTAGATAATCTTAACCAAAGACAATGAATAATGGTCTAATACATTTTGATAATATTAAATGTATTTTCATTTCTGAAGCATCCTGACATGCGCAGTTTGTTCGCATGTCAGGAAAACACGAAGGCCCACTGAATGAACGCTGAAGCTTTTAAAATTGCCCCAGAAAACCCTCAAAGTCACAAACAAATAAAGAGCTAACTGAATTTAAAACTTCAGTTTCTACTCAAACAGACAAGCATGAGTTGCAGCTGGCCTGGCAGCTACAGCATCCTCTAAATGGTTAGAGCAGCTTAAAAAAAAACCAAAAACCTCTAAGGAACACTAATAATTTGATAGGTCAGAAGCACACACAGATCCATGACCACTTTGTGCCTCAAGTAGATAGTTAAGAGGTCTTAAACCCTCATGGAAAACCCACTGATGAATATATCCCAACAGAAAAGAACACAAAACTGAGTCCAGTCCACTAAATTTGGTTGGGTCTCAGTCCAGAACAAGGCACTCAGTGAAACACTAATACACTTACTCATCCTTTACAGCAGAGTCACCAATAATTAGCATTCTGTTTTCACACAGATTTAGAAGCCCTTCATTGGAAATGTATCCACACCCAGAGAATGAAAACTAAGAATAAGAGTGGATCAGGTCTTCTAAAGCCCTACTCCAACTGCTTCCTATAAGAGTTGCCACCTAGTGATTTTAATTTTTTAAACCCAGGCAGGCTGCCAATTCAACACTAAAACCGGACTAACAACTGATTTTCTATTGCAACATCGCCAATAAGTCCTGTGCTTTCCCTCTCTTTCCTTTGCCCTCAAACAGCAATTCTCATTTTAAAAATCAACCAATTTGCTCTACAATCTGTTCCAATTGGAAGCTCTCATAGAACTGCCACTGGTGTTACTCTTCCTCACAGTGCCAAGAGGCCAAGAAGTGGCCCATTCAAAAAGCCAAAAGAGCGTTAAGCGAAGAAAAGGCAGGTGTGAAAAACAAGGAACGTGTAGACAGTAACAATGGGCCAACTCTGGACTTTAAAATGTTCCAGTTGCCGAAGTTCTACCTATTCTTGGGCCCTGGACAAAAACTGTGCCAAAATAAATGCCTACAGGTGAGAAATAAAATTGCACTGGGGAATAATAAACTCAGTGTTTTGGGTACGAAACCTCACTCAAAGTCTTGTCCTTACTACCACTGAAAGAATAACTTAAAACAGAACCTAAAGTTCATTGAACTTGAAAAGTCCTTTCCGACTACAATGTGCCCAGGCCTGTTGCAGGCATTAGACAGCAAAGGATGACTATTCAAAGAAAAAGAAAATCTCAAGGAAAAGTCTAACAGTTTCCAGATACTTGGCCTGACTTTCATTTGGAGGCACACCTTTAGCTACAGATATTTCCCTAAAGTACCAAACAGTTTAAAACTAACCAATAATTACGACTCTGATTTCACTAGCTATGGGCAGTAAAGGCTCACCATATAAAATTCTGGCTCCCCCGCCCCCAAGATAGCAGCTCACAAAAAAATCTGACCAACTGCACTCCTCAGTCGTGACGATCCTTTTGTAGCATCCTAAACTTATATCTTAAATCCCACAGAAATACGGCTGCACAGGTAAAGCATCTTTAAGTTCAAAATTAACTATGATTGCCAACAGAAAATTTCCCGTACAAAGGTTTCCTTGTCATCATCCCCTATACATTCGTGCAAATGTCTTCAAAGCTGAGAATTCCTTCCTCCATTCATGTTTCTCCGTAAGGGGGTCAGATCTAAGGGGATATAGGTTAAACTCCCCGCCGGTTTCCAGCGCCCATCACCAAGCAAAGCTGTTCATGCTGCACCTCGCCTGGCCTCCACTGAAGGGTTCTTGGACGCTCCCCATTACAGGAAGCCCCCGGAAACCAGATTTTCCAAATACTCTATCCTCCCCCCTCCCTTCATCTCAGGCAGCATCCTCGAGTGGTGGTGGGGGAGGGGTTAGGTCAGCTGGGCTGAAATCCCCGGCCCTAGTGAAGCAGCAAGGGAACTTCCTAGGGGTTCGCACAAACTTCGTCAGGGGGGCTGGACTCACCTTCCCGACAGAGCCCCGTGACTTCGCGGTTTTTCCCAAACTCCTTGAAACTTTCGTCCAATTCCGACCCTAGGAGATATACACACACAGGAGGAGGGGAGAGGCAGGTCAGTGGCCCGCAGTGTGACGCACGTTCACGCACGCACCGGGTAGGTGTGAGCACCTCCGCGTTCCGCAACCCAGCGAACGATAGCATCTCCGACCCCCAAAGGGGGTGGGTCACAGGACAGGGGTAAGGGGGGAGGGGAAGAGACGGGTAAGAGGAAGAGGGAAGTTGGGGGCGTAGCAAAGAGGAGGGCGTGGATACTCACCGTCCTTCCCAGGAAGTTTGGAAGCCTCGACCCACAGATTCCACGACTGTCCCAGCATCGCTTCGGGACTGGGCAGGGGCCTGCGCTCCCCAACCGTCGCCATTGCGGCGGCCGAGGTGGAGGCGGCGCCGGGGCCGCCGTCCTCCGGCCGTAGGCGCCGCGGCGGCGGCGGCTGCTGCTGTTGCCGCTGGGGCTGCGGTGGCTGCTGCTGCTGCTGCTGCTGCTGCTGCTGCCGGGCGGCCGCTGCTCCGCCCGCCGCCGCCGCCGCGCGGCGCGGCTCTCCCCTGACGTCATCCGCGGCCCGCTCCGACATTCTTTCCGCTCCTACAATGTAACAAAAAAAGGGGGGAAAGAGTCGCGCTGGGGCCGCATTTAAGGAGGCGCCAGGGAGTTCCGGCGGCGTGCACGGCCCGGGAACCGGGTGGGGCGCGCTGACAGCGCCCTCCGGCCGCCCAGCCCCCCCCCAGCCCGCCTCCTACCGGGCCACCCCCCCCCGCCCCGGGTGCAAAGTCCGCGGTGCGGGCTTGCTTTCGCTTTCGACTCCTGCGGCCCCTCGGGGGAGGAGACGGGCCGCCACCGCGGCGCTGGGTCCCCTGCCTGCCTCCGCCGGGAGGACCCGGCGTGGAGGCCCGCGCCAGGAGCAGCCCGCGCTCCACCACGGTAGCCCGTGGCGGGGAGGCCCGAGCCGCACTCCCGGTCCTCTGGCTGCCCACCCTTCGGCCGCTCGCATCCCCGGGCCGGGCCTGGCGGCCCCGCTCCTTCCTTCCGTCCGCGCGTCCGTCCGAGCGGCGGCGCCCGGCCGGCTCCCTTAAGCGGAGGCGCCTCCCGCCGCCTCCTCCCCCTCGCCGGTCCCTCCCTCTCAGCTCGCTCGGGTGAAGTTTGCACGTCAAGCCCCCGGAGTGGAGCCAGGGCGAAGTCGGAAACGCAGCCACCTATGGAGAAACCGGAGGAACGGCCCTAGGGCACCACCGAGTGTCATAGCCAGTCCGGCCCTCCCACCTGGGGCCGGGACCCGGGGCTAGAGGGGATGGTGCAAGGGGCATTTCTCTCAAGGGCGCGCAGGCAGCGGCGCAGTTGTCAAAAGCATGAATGGGAAGCCGCCGCCGGCCGGACGACTGGCTTGTAGGAAACCACCAGCAGGCGTGGAAATGCCACCCAGGTGTCGGCCCAGGTGTTAGCCCGAAGTCCAGTGCGCGCGCAGTGCTGCCCACAAGTGTGCCCCGATACCCACAACTGGAAGATCACAGTGTGCACCCGGGAGACTTGAACTTCTTGTCCAGCAAAGAAGGGACCGTGAAATCAGTGTAAGAGGGAGTACAGGCGAGAGAAACAGACTGAGGCGATCTCTAACCCGTTTGCATGTACCTCAAATTTTTGTATTTCCCCTTTCCTTGCGCCTGGAAATGATTCACTCACCCCGAAAATAAATACCTTGTCATTTTAAAATTTGATTCATTCTTAACTCGAGTTGTTAGTCTTTCCCTCTTTATGGTTGTCTTTTCTTGGGCAGGGTGAGAACCCAGGGCTTAGGGGAATATACAGAATTCCTAGAAAATATGTTTAGCAGATGCTGTTTTGGGTCAGATTTTGTTCTCTAAATCAAGCATTGGCCTACAAAATTTAGCACCCCTCCCCAACACAAACACAGACACGTGGACACACACAGAGCTTTTGCTTAAGTGATAGGCTAAAGATGGTAAAATAAAAACAGTAATTCTGATCATCATGTTTGACACTGCAGTAATATCAGCATTCCTATAACATGTGCCAGAGCTGCTTGCTTACAGGTGCTTTCTCTGACTAGGTGAGGAGGCAGGTTTATTCATGTTTTTTTAAATTTCAAACATCTGGTGTGACAGAGGTGGCCAAGAAACAAAGTCCAACTTGTAGAGACACAAAAATGTTTAAATAAGAGCAAAAATTAATAAAAAAATGTTATTGCAACCCAAACACAGGACTCTGGTAGAGAAGGTTTGTTTGGGGTTCAAAATTTAAAAATGTATACATACATACATACATAAATTTTTATTTTAGAAGGAGTTAGAAGTAAGTGTGTAAAATTTTTCCTGGATTGCATGTGAACAAGTACAAAAAGTGCAACTATGGGCCAGGTGTGGTGGCTTACACTTGTAATCCCAGCACTTTGGGAGGCCAAGGCAGAAGGATCACTTGAGGCTAGGAGTTCAAGACAAGTCTGGACAACATAGTGAGACCCTATTTCTAAAACAAGCAAACAAACAAACAAACTTAGCTAGGCATGGTGGTATGCGCCTAAAGTCCTAGCTACATGGGAGGCTGAGGCAGGAAGATCCCTTGAGCCCAGGAGTTAAGACTGCAGTGAGCTATGATCATGCCACTGCATTCCAGCCCGGGTGACAGAGCAAAACTGTCTCTAAAAAAGTAAAAACATAAAAATAAATCAATTAATAAAAGATAAAAACATTTTTAAAAAGTGAAACTATGGATGCTTCCTGTCCTTATCAAAATAACCAAAAATGACAGAAATGATTGGAAGGATTTAATTTTTAAAAATCATTTCTAAAGCTTTAACTTCCTACATAAGAGTATCAATGAGAAAAATGCATGGGTAAAACATATAATTCCCTTAACAACAATAGGGTTCCTTCCTAACGTTTAATATAGCTTAGATGTCCTCAGTGCAGATTTTCAATTTTTCATTCATTCTGAATCACTGCAAAATTGAAATAATTACATTATAATATCCAACCTTTCTCTTTTCCTAAAGTACACAATTTATTAATTACTCTGAGTTTTGAAATTCTACATTTAAGATAAATAAAAAGTTGGATTTTAATGTATTTGGAGCTGCCATTGAAAAGAAAAGCTTAGGGTCACCCAGCCATATAGATGACAAATGAAGCTTGCTTGTTGAATACAGCTCTTTGGATCCCTGAAAGTTCAGACTGAGAACAAAAACTGGGGGGAAAATTGCAAACCTGAGGTATGGTCCTACTTCCTCAAGACATTGCTTGCTTTCTCTCTTTTTATATATGAATACTTCAAGACTCACTAATATGACTTCTAGCCAACGGAGATCAAGCTAACCGTTTACAATACTTCAACTTCTGTCCTAATTCCTACTTGCTACCTCTTTTTTTTTCCTTCAAAGTTTTTGATTGGTTTAATAAAGAAAACACAACAGGGCTTAAAATGGAAACTACTAAGTGTCCTCTTTGCATTAAGACAGTTACTAAGAGAAATTATTACTAATAGTGGCTATCAATTATTGCATACCTACTAGGTGCCAGACATTGTCGTAGGTATCTCATGAATAAACACGATAGATAAGTGTCATATCAAATTGAGCAATTCAGTTCAATCCTTATCTAGGAAATTTACTACCAAATTGAAGAGGATATGGGAACAAGAGATTGACTGGCAATTCCTGGCACCTCCACAACCAATTCTTTTTTGCTGCAGTCAATGCATTTAACCACAATCTTTCTTTAACCATAAAAAAGTCCTAGCTCTTTCTAGAAATGGCAGATTCTGATATCTATCGTTGTTTTGGGTTTCCTAATAGTTGAAATGAGTCACCAACAAAAGTCAAAACTGCAAGCTGAGAAAGTGCATCTGATATTCAAATTTAAAAGTATTTCTTATACAAAGAACACTTTACAAACAAGAATACAACAGAAATCCAAGTACTTAGTTTTACTTACCAGGCCATAATAAAGAATTTCATGACCTCTTACCTAAATATTCTCCCCTTCACACTCCAAAAATAGAAAAATAAAATGGCCAATACAATTTATATTCCTTTAATGTAAGTTATTTCAATAAAGTAGTGTGCCTTGTAAGATATCAATCAGTGCTTCTGCCAGTGTATTTTGGATGATGTCTTGTAACTCTGAGGAATTCACTGTTTGCACACTTAAATGACATATGTTTTGTAAGGTCTAAGTAATGAGCATTCAATTTATCAAATAGTTCCTGATTGTCTACCACATACCAGACACTCTACTAGGCACCAGAGTGAACAAGAGATTGTAATTTTGCTGAGCATATGAGAAAAGTAAGAAGTGGGGAAAAATTTAATTCATCAAAATGCTCTTATGGAAAAAGCTGTCACCACCAATTAGATTGTATGTGGCTTAAGAACTGGGCTGTCAGAAGTAAAATGCTGCCAAATTCTGAACATTTCATCTCTTCCAAGGATGTATTTAAAATATGGTCTTACTTCACCATCCAAATTTAGGGATGTTCCCAGCAGGTGCCAAGGGTAACAAGGTCTCTCTTTACAAAAAGGAGTCTTTGCACAGTAGATTCACTTGCAAAATGCTTTGTTCAAAGGCTAAAGGCATCATAATGTGAAAAAAAAAAAAAAAAAATTGACATTTCCAGTCTTTAAATCTAGTTTAATGTAAAAAGGATGAAACTACCCCAAACTTTTCTAAGATGCAAGATCCCATACAAGCCTTTTTATTTGGAAAAAACCAAATACAACATTTTTCCCAATACAACGTTTTAATAAACCTGAAAACCAGTAACTATAGTATACTTATCTGTGCAAATTACAGGGTTGTAACAGAGATTCTCCATTATCAACCCCAAATGACTGAAGTCATTTCAGTAACAAGAAACTCAGATCCACTGAATTAGGAATGTGTTGGCTTTGGTTTCTTTATATCCTTCTAAAATTGGCTGAGCCTTTGTTCATCTCTCTCTCTCTCTCACTCCTCTGACCACACCTCTCCTTTTCCTTCTTTCTTCTCCAGAGAGAGCCAAGGCTCTATTCTGCATAAGAGGTATCTTTTCCCTAACTGTGCTCCCTCTAGTGAAATACTTTACAGACTGTCATGAATACATCAGCATTCCAGTAGAGGGAGAATAGTGGAAGGAGTAAATTGAATCCATCAGCTCAGTGGCTGGAATTGCTGACAATCAAGTGCAAAATTAGGAATATTAAGGATAGTTGAAACAGTGGGGACTTAAAGGTGACTAGGGATAATTATCTTTTTAAAAACTTATCCTGTACACATACTCACTCATTCTACAATATATATCATTTGCTAAACAGCCTTGAATTTTTGGTTTGTTTTCTTAATCTTATGTGTGTATCTATGTATGAATCCTCCTAAAGAAACATTCACCAGTAATAGTAAATTGCTTGAAAAGAGAAAAAAAGGTAAAAATACACATATAAAAGGTGATAAATTATAATAAATTATAATATAAGAGGTAATAAATTGATGATGCCCAAATGTTTCTAGGGATTTAATATTGACTTGTAGTTTTATGACAAACTTGATTTGAAATCTTAATTCAAAGTTTTTAGGTTAAATAGTTTTAAAAAAATAGAAGGGTTTAAGTTACAGAAAAGGAATGAAAAAGCTGGACCAACATTCAGCTATAAAAGGAGGGTGACTATATAGTTACTGAGTTCTAGTGCACTGCCTCACATACAATAAAATGCAAAGATTAAACACACTGTTAAAAATAATTTCCTATGTCACCTTTGTACTCACAAAGCTTTCACTGAAGTGACTGTCACCATCTATGGTGACAGCAGTTATTATCACCTATGGGCCCAGAAGTTAAAAGCATGGGTTCTTGAGCCAATCTGCCCAGGCTGAATCCCAAGTCTACCACTTACTAGCTGTATAACTCTGGGAAAGTCACTTAACCTCTCTGTGTCTGTTTCTTCATCTATAAAATGAGTAGAACAAGAGTATCTACTTTATGAGAAACATTAAGAAATTAATAGTGCAAAAGCACACTATAAGTGTCAGCTATTATTATTAGCATCATGCTTGTCACATAGTAAGTACCAATTCTTTTTTTTCTTTTTTTAGGCTGGTCAAGTGAAGCAGTGGGAGTGGAGCAATTCTAATCTATCCATGCTATACTATCAGATCAGTCTTGCCAAAGTATAGCTTTAGTTATGTCAATCCTTGCTCTAACACTTTTAGGGATTACCCACTGACCACTGAAATAAATAAAAACTGTTCTAGCATTTCTGTCCAGTCTGCTTCCACCTCAGCTTCACTACCTCTACAGTGTTCAATTCTCTCCTAATCTAGCTGAAATGACCAATGAGAACTTCAAACACACTCCTCCCTCCAGCTCCCAGCTCTTTGCTCATACAGGTCATTCCATCTATAACAGTTTCCCTCCTTTGGCTGAAATCCTATTGTTCAATCAAGTCCTTCCTCAAATTCCATTTCTTTAACAAAATCTTTCCTTATCCCTCCCACTAACCACACAGAAACTCATCCCCATCTCTAAATCATAGAACTTCATGGATTGGGAGTTAAGAGTATGTGCTCTGAAATCAAGGTGGCAATGAGGTACACATTTAGTCTCCCAGGGATCAATGTTTGCATTCTTAATATAAGGCTGTCATTTGGAACCTGGAACCCACTTCCCCATAAACCATAAGATGTATTGTGGACAGGTGCCCAAGCTGATCAGCAAAATGCCTTTAGGCTAACCTCTAGGTACTAATAGTGCAGGTGTATTAGTACAAGAGGGAAGGAACAACATAGATGTTTCTTCCTCCTTTCCATAGCAAAATTCCAGCTCTAAGCAAAGCCACAGATTCAGCAAACAGCACCCCTGACTTTTCCACATTCTGTCTTTGCATCCCGATCTAGTAGCCTATCTGAGTTTGTACTGCTTCCACAAAAACTTGCATTTCCTTTCCACCTCCAAAGTAAAATCCTCCTTTTCCTGGTAGAGGTAAAAAGGCTGCAGATTTAACTATTTTTTTTTTCACTTACATGTGAATGAATGATTATGAGTGAATACAGTTCCCTGTCCTTCCTTCTCCCTAAGTATATACACATGTTAAGAATTTCTCACACAAAATGTGAGACCTTAACCCAAATGGCTTTCTAGATGTACTGGTCCCTAAACCTTTCTTCCCAGAAACACACAATTACTAACTATACTCTCACGGCCACTCTGATTTTACACGGCATCATCTATGGGTCAAGGCAAGGTTTCTGACCTTTTATTTTAACCCATACTCTCTTCTGACCAGCATAAAATCTTCAGGACCTGGAGACCTTGATCCTGTCTTCACATTCCACTTCTCCCCCACCCCTGCAAATTGTTCTAAGTGAAGGAACTTCAGGAGCGTAAAAGGGGAACCAAAACAAAATTGTTCCTGGTGAGAAATCTGCCTTTCCTGCTTTCCAGAACTTGACACCTCTCTCCATTTCAGAAAACAGGTATTTTTGAAAGGCATAAGGATTTTTCCAAAATGTTTCTGGGACAGTGGCAGCAGAGCAACAATCATAAGTGGGTGATCGGTACCCTGGAATCTGACTTATCAGGTATTTCTTAAAAAACAGCCAAATAGATAAATTGGACTTCACCAAAATTAAACTGCTGTGCTTCAGAGAATACCATCAAGAATGTGAAAAGGCCAGGAGTGGTGAAAAGGCTCACACCTGTAATCCCAGTACTTTGGGAGGCCAAGGTAGGCGGATCGTTTGAGGCCAGGAGTTTGAAACCAGCCTGGGCAATAGAGTGAGACCTTATCTCTACCAAAAAAAGAAGAAGAAGAAGAAGAAGAAGAAAGTAAAAAGACAACCCACAGAATGGAGAAAATTAAGAAAATCTTTGTAAATCATATATCTGATAAGGGACTTGTATATAGAATATAGAAAGAACTCTTACAACTCAATAAATTAAAAAAAAAAAAGACAACCCAATATTTAAAATTGGTGAGGGATCTCAATAGACACTTCTCCAAAGAAGATTAATACAACACCAATGACCAATAAAGCAAATGAAAAGACACTCAACATTGTTAGTCATTAGAGAAATGCAAATCAAAACCATAAGAGATACCACTTTACACCCACTAGGATGGCTATATTAAAAAACAAGAACAACAAAAAGAGAAAATGACAAGTGTGAGCAGGGATGTGAAAAAATTGAAATCCTCATACACTGCTAGTGGGAATATAAAATGGTGCAACCACCGTGGAAAACAATTTGGCAGTTACTCAAAAGGTTAAACACAGAGTTACTATATGCTCCAGTAATTTCACTTTTAGGTATATACTCAAATGAACTGAAAGCAGAGACACAAACAGACATTTGTACAACAATATTCATTAGCAGCATTATTCACAATAGCCAAAAGGTGAAACGACCCACGTGTCCATCAACAGACGAATGTATAAACAAATTGTGGTAGATCCATACAAATAATATTATTCAGCTATAAAAGGAACAAAGCACTGATACATGTTCCAACATGAATGAACCCTGAAGATATTATGCTAAATGAAAGGCAAAATAAGTTACATATTATATGATTTCATTTATGTGAATTATCCTTAATAGGCAAATCCACAGAAAGCAGAATAGGGATTTCCAGGGGCTAGGGGAGGGAAGGATGAGGGAGTGACTGCTTAATGGGAATGGGGTCTCCTTTAAGGGTGCTGAAAATGTTTTGGACCTCAATAGAGGTGATGGTTACATAACATTGTGAATATACTAAAAATCATTAAATTGTATACTTTAAATGAGTAATTTTATGGTATTTGAATTATATCTCAATAAGGCTATATTGTTTTAAAGCCAACATTAAAACTTGGAATGTTGTACAAAAAGAATTCCAGATTGACTTCTCTTGAAAAAGCCCTAAGATTGGACACTGTCAGCCACAGCAACCCTCATGGGAAACATGAGTTAGCGCTGAAGCTGGTCCTGAAGCTCATCTCTGTCACCACCTAATTCTGGGCCTTGGCAGGACATTTTTTGTCTTTGCCTCAGTTAGCGTCTCTGTAAAAGGAAGATCATAATGGTATCTGCCTCATCAGGTTGTTATGATTCAATAATTAATATGCTTAGAACAATGCCTGGCACATAATAAGTGCTCAGTAAGTGTTAGCTAATTTTATATTTTATAATACCTCATCCTCTTTCTAATAGAAGTATGCAGCATTTACTTTTCAACTTTTTTTGATTTTACAAATGAAAGTATAGTACAAAATGTAATGGTCCAAAGGAAAGAAGCAGAAAGACAGCCAAGATAAAATTTTTTTAAAGCATCAAGGATATTTTTTAAAAGAAGAAGAAACTCTAAATTAACATTGAGATAAATTTTTGTGAGATTGTCACAAATCTCTGTCAGGTCAGTAGCAATAGCACAGAAATGTAAAACCAGAGGCCATTTCCTTTGTTTGAAACCCAATCTTTAGCCGGGATTCCCAAAGCACCAACCTCTCTTCAGCTTCCTTCTTCTTTATGGAGTATATGCCACTGTATTTTATAGCTGCTAAACTCCTCAGCCAGTCAACATTTTTCACCACCTGGCCCAATCTTTTTATACCCTTATCACTGATCACTCCCCCTCACAAAGACTCCACTCTATCTAAACAACGTACTTGTGTCCAAACATAAAATATACATCCCTGAAAGTTTTGCTAAGTGCCATTATCTTTTTTCTCAAATAACATTCACATAATATAAAATTCACCATTTTAACCATTTTAAAGTGTACAAGTTAATGACACTTAGTATATTCACAACATAGTACAACTAACTTGGCTATCTTGTTCCAGAACATCTTCATCACCCCAAAAGGAAACCCATATCCATTAAGCAGTCACTCCCTTCCCACCCCTCCCCAGTCCCTGGAAACCACGTCTGCTTTCTGTCTCTATGGATTGTCTATCCTGGATATTTCATATAAATGGAACCATATAATATGTGGCTTTTATGTTTGGTTTCTTCCATTTAAGCAA
The DNA here is from genome assembly GCA_023783475.1 of Daubentonia madagascariensis. Taxonomy (NCBI): domain Eukaryota; kingdom Metazoa; phylum Chordata; class Mammalia; order Primates; family Daubentoniidae; genus Daubentonia; species Daubentonia madagascariensis. The sequence continues at coordinate 38,118,942 of JAKFHU010001953.1, read as the reverse complement.
AATGTTTTCAAGGTTTATCTATGGTGGAGCATGTATCAGTACTTCATTCCTTTTTATGGCTAAATAATATTCCACTCTGTGGTAAACCACAATCTGTTTATCTATCCATCAGTTAATGGACATTTGGGTTGTTTTCACTTTTTGGATATAGTGAAGAATTGCATGCCATTATCTTTTACCTTCCTTCAGTCTCGTATACTAAACAAAGTCAAGCTTTCGTTTGATTCCGAATCAACTTTTACCCTCCACAACTTAGCCTAGCCCAAAGTCCACGTTTCCTCTGAATTCCTTCACCACTTCCATAGCTGAGGTAGCAAACTGTCAACACATTGTAGAATCCTACAGCCCTATTCAGGTTGACTCAAACAGTTCTTTTCTTAAATTAGATAACATTTTGAAATTCAAGAAAAAATTCATCAAAATCCAGATTTAAGTTCCTTTAAAAATTTGTAAGGTCTGGCAATATCACAGTCTCTTGCTTGGAGTATTGCCAATAGCCACAGTTTATACTGGTCTCACTGCTTTTACCCTTACCCCCTACAGCCTATCTCAATATAGTGGCCATAGTGGTTTTATTAAAACAGAAGTCAGATCAAGTCACTCAGAACCTTCCAATGGTGTCCTACTTCTCTCAGAATAAAAGCCAAGGCCTATTCCATGGTCTATGAGGCCATATACCCTGGCCTTGTTACCTGTCTGACTTCATTTCCTACCATTTTCTCCCAATCGCTCACTCGGATCTGGCCTCCTCCTTTCTGTTGCTTGCACAGCCAAGGCAGGCTCCTGCTTTAGGCCTTTGCACTGTCTGTTCACTCCAGCAGGACCATTCTCCTTATCCTGACCTGTTTTTTCTAATGAATTATTATCATGTAATATAATATATAACATACTTACTTAAGTTTGCTGTCTCTTAACTCTTTCCCTCCATTAAAAGCTAAGTGCAGTACAGCCATTATGGAAAACGGCATGGAGGTTCCTCAAAAAATTAAAAATAGAACTACCATATGATCCAGCAATCCTACTTCTAGAAATACATCCAAAGGAAATAAAATCAGTATGTTGCAGAAATATCTATACTCCGTGTTCATCGCAGCATTATTCACAATAGCCAAGATATGGAATTAATTTTGGTGTCCATCAACAGATGAATAGATAAAGAAAATGTGGTACATATATACAATGGAATGCTATTGAGCCTTAAAAAAGAAGGAAATCCTGTCATTTTCGACAACCTGGATGAACCTGGAGGACATTATATTAAGTAAAATAAGCCACACGCAGAAAGACAAATACTGCACAATCTCATACGTGGAATCTAAAAAAGTTGAACTCATAGAAGTAGAGAGTAGAATGGTGGTTGCCAGGGGTTGAGGTTGGGAGTGGGGAGATGTTGGTCAAAGGACACAAAATTTCAGTTAGACAGGAAGAGTAAGTTCAAGAGATCTATTGCACAACATGGTGACTATAGTTAATAACAATGTATTATATTCTTGAAAATTGCTAAAAGAGTAGATTTTAAGTGTTCTCACACCCAAAAAATGATATGTGGAGGAATGGATATGTTAATTAGCTTGATTTAGCCATTCTACAGTGTATACATATTTCAAAAGAATATGTTGTACATAATAAGTATATATAATTTTTGTCAATTATAAAAAAGGTAAATGCCAATTCAATGGCAGGGACATTTGTCCCTTTGATTTACTAAGTTATCCCCAGTGCCCAGAAGAGAACATAACATGTAGGTTGGCACTCAATAAATATTTGTTGAATGAATAGATATTGGGCCTACAATCTGTTGGTGCTGACAAGGGGCTGCCACTTTAGATTGGTCATGGACTTGACAATTCCTCACAGTTTCAGTTTATTCCCCTACCGGTCTGCTCTCTCTCGTCTCTGCAGACTTTCGAGTTTGTGACTCCTCTCCTTTCCTTGTCTCTTGTCATTTACTTTCTGGTATCATATTAATCTTTTCATTGGTATAGTATTCAAAAAAGCATAAGTGTAACCGGCTCTAAGAACAAATTTCAATGACCCTCCTATATGTTTTCTTATAATTCTCTCACTTAACTATTTGATGTTTTGAGTTGTTTCCCAGAGATGGTAGATTTTCTGCAAGACAAACAAGTTGAGATTCTGAAGGCCCCTGGGCAGACTTCCTGACTCCAAGACTGACCATCCCCCATAACTTGCCCCCCAATGCCCATAGCCCCTTGTTAGTTATACCATGACCTGCCCCAAGGCAGGTGGCCCTGCCTTTAAAAGCCTTTAAGGCAGTTTCCCCCATTCCCCATTCTCCCCAAGATGTCTTTCTTTTTCTTTTTTTTTTCTTTTTTGAGACAGTCTCACTCTGTCCCCCCAGGCTAGAGTTACCTGGCATCGGGCCTAGCTCACAGCAACCTCAAACTCTTGGGCTCAAGTGATCCTCCTGCCTCAGCCCCCCTAGCAGCTGGGACTACAGGTATGCGCCACCATGCCCAGCTAATTTTTTCTATTTTTAGTAGAGATGGGGTCTTGCTCTTGTTCAAGCTGGTCTGGAACTCATTCAGAGTTCCAGGCTTGAGATCCTCCCATCTCGGACTCCCAGAGTGCTAGAATTACAGGCACAAGCTACCGCGCCCGGACCAAGACATCTTTCATATTAAAAAATTCCTTTCTTCCTTGGCAATCCTCTTTTTCTCAATAATTGGATCTTTGTGGGACAAGAAACTGGATCTAGGCTGGTTTTGACCCCTTTGTGGTTTCATCATCGTAGTCCACGGGAAACACTTCCTATTCTTCTCCTTTTCCTTCCAGAGACAATCCCAATGCACACGGTAGAAACTCAATAAATAGTTATGGACTAAAGAGCTCCTTTGGCATTCTATGTTTCCTTCTTCCCAAATCCCTCCACTGACAGTGGCTGGCCACCATACAGGAAAGCCCTGATTCTCTCTTCTCTGGCACCTTACAAATATGGCACAATGAATGTCATCCACTGGATGATCACCAAAAGATACCTCTGCATTGCTGGCCCTTCAGCTTTAGGCCAGAAAATTTTAAGGGCCTATTTTGAAGATGGAGACTTCATAGCTGCCCAGACCCTTTTTCTTTTAAACACCTAAACAGAATTGACACATCCTTTTTGAAGCTCATGTTTCAGTTTGGTAATGGTAAAAATGTTATCTTTGCAGATGAACATACATGTTGTCTGAAATGTTTCCATTTTTGCTACAGTTGCCTGAAATCTGATTGTGGCATCACATTTGTTGCCTAACTGAGGTGGTCGATTCCAGAGGCTGAAACTCCTTTGGTCTTTCCTGTTCAGATACTGTTCAGTTTTATCCTTCAATGACTCATCGTAAACTGCATCTTAACTTGTACACTACCTCATTCCTTTCAGAAGTAGATGAAAGGATTTTTTTGTTTGTTTTAATCAAAATTCCTCCAGGAATTTCCTCTCTTTTTCACATTGTGTGAAACTTAGCCACTCTCCTCCCCAAATAGTAAATGCAAGATGACGGACATGTAGTAAGAAAGTCCATTAATGGTGGCTGCTATTTTTGTAACGATCTAAGATTGCTCATTAGCGCAGAGCTGTCTGGCAGCCTGGGCAAAGGCACTGGACCCAGAAAGTGTTCCTGAAGAACTCCTTCCTGTTTTACAATCTTGCTTAGGATCTTCCCTGCCCTGAGCAGCTGGGTCTACATTACATGAGGAGAGAAGAAAACAGGAGCTAGGGGAAGTGGAGCTAGAAAGAAATACAAGAGCATACCTTTGGACAACTTCCCAGAAAAAAAGAGGGTATCAATTGGGAGAGAGGAGGGAGTCTATCTCTAAAGTCTTCCTGCAATTTTAAAAAATTTGGAGGGGGTGTTATTTAGCAGTTTTCCTGTTGAGAAACAAACACCCAATAATATCACTGTCACTTTATATTAGTAAGATCATATTCAGGGTTACATATAAAATTTGAGATCTTACTCATATACCTTAAATATTTAAAACTAACATCCTTTGGTAAAACCCAAACTCTATAATAGGAAGCACTGCATTTATTTGACTATGCTATTTACCTTTTCTTGGGAGGGCAGACCAAAAATCCTGATTGATTTACCAGTGGATCTTCATCTGCTGTGATTGTGGAAGCTCTTTCTTCTTAATTCTGTTCAGATCTACAAAAACAGAAAAAGGGCAAAGAGATGACACAATGGATAAAGCTAACCAGAAACCTCATTAGTTGCCAGATGTTCCAAAATTATATGTGCTTTGAAATGTCAAATTGTTAAATTTCAAGACACTTTACCAATTTTACAACAAATGCAATTCAGGTTTTGTTTGTTTGTTTTACAATGAACTTAATTGGCTATATTTACAATAATCTAAGAACAAATGACTATTCAATATGTATACAGAGTCAGTCTCCTGGGGATTAAAATCATTGTGTGTAATTAGCCACTAATGAGTTTTCGCTTAATTTTTAAAATGACTATTCAGAAAGCCTGCTCCTATGAAACCTGTCAGAATCACAGATTTAAAAAACTCACACGTACTGAATAAGATTATTATTTGGAGAGCTCATTCTGTCTTTCTTTATCATTCAGCAGTTTGTAAAAGCAATTCATAATACTTCAAATAGGAAACAAAAACTCAAATCATCTTCCTAAAAAGCATGAGGAAAATACCCACTCTATTATCTTCACAGTTGTATGTCTATGTATTTTAGGTAAAATGTGGCAACTTTTTAATTACCTTGGGGAGGAGCAGTGAGTTAAGGAAACAAGAGATTGGAGATTAATAATCCAGAGTTAGAAATTAAGCTGGTTTTCAAGTCTGACAAGCAGCAGAAGAGAAAGAGCAGCAAATATGGGCAATGACAAAGCTATGGGTCAGATACTGTCAAAGCATAAAACACAAAGCAGGCTGATTTCATATGAAAAATTCACTACTAATACACTTTTCTTCCTATAATCCTTACTGGCTATATGCCAAGTGTGGTGGGAATATAGCTTTGCCCAACTTTTATTTATATTAATATATTCTATGATAGTAACCCAAATATTTCTATGGCTTGAGATCCTACTACTAAAACATCCCTGAAAGTCAGCGGCTAAAATTATATGCCATAATTTGAACAGTTATTCATAATTATCTTTATTGGCTTTTAAGTTATTCCTAGGTCATATCCTTTCCCTCTCCCTTTTGAAAACAGTATCAGTTTTATTCACCCACAAAATGCTATTCAGCAATTCTTAAAATCATTCCTACGATCTTTATAAACCACATGTTCCTCTTCAGATTTCTAATTCCTTCCCAGTTTCCTTTCTTTTTAAAAAATTTCTCTGATTTCCATTTTAGTGTTCCTTTTTTGCCTTACTTCCAATAAAAGCCACTATCTTGCTTAACATGTCTGTCCTGAGCTAAAATTCAATTCTTGGCATCCTAAACATTTTATAGCTATACAAAATCACTCAAAGTAAGCTACACATTACCATCACAGAGACAGTCAATAAAGATATTATATTCAAGATAACCATTCACCTTCCTGATGGTGATTCCTTCAGAGTAGATAGGAGGTAGAGATGGAACAACACTGACATCAGATTAGACTTTGTACTTGATCTTATTTCACTAGGTCAAGCCATTTTCAATTTTCCATCTGGACACTCCAACTATTTCTCCAAAGGATCCAAGGAAGTCATCAGATTTTGGGTACTATGAAATCTCCCTCAAAATAGTTTTAGCTTTAAAAGAATTCACCATTTACTAGCCTGCATACCTTAAAAATGCTTTACAGGAAATCTGATTCTTAGAGAAAAATGGTAGTGGCAGTTACTAAAAATAAGCATTTTAAAATAGTAACTTATCTACTTAGAAGAGAGGTTAGGAAACTTTCTCTCATTTGATCTTCACAATAACCCCGTGTTCAAAAGGGGTGTTATTAAGATCTTCATTTTGTCAGTGAGAAAGACTGAGATCATAATTTGCTCAAGATTACCCAGTAAATAAATGGTGTATTAAAATCACCTGTAACTAGAATTCAGGGCTTTCGTGCCATTTAGTTCCCTCATCAGTACACCAAACTGCCTAAACAAATTTGCTTGGCAAAGAGAAAAATGAATAGTTAAAAAGAAATAGTTTTAAATAGACTGGGAAATCTTTCCTAGAACCATAAAACTTCATATCTTTTATTCATTTAACACCTACTATGTGACAATAAATGAAATTTAAAAAAAAATTTTCTTAAATGATGGTTAGCAGTGAGAAAGGCAATGGAAACAAGAAGAAAAATAACTTGAATGTTCTCCAAAGTTCTGAGAAGCACAAATTTAATTTATTTACTCTTTTCTTTTTTTAAGGGAGAGAGAAGAGGAGATTATAGAAGACATCTTTCTCCTAGAGGAGCTACCTAGCTCACGGTGACCCTTTTTTCTAAGCACTATGTAATTCTCAACCCCAAGCCAAGTCATATTTGTACCATGTGACTACAAACTCCTCCCCTATCTTGGCCAAAGCTGGACACATAACTCAAACTAAGACATTCAATTTGTTCTCCTTGGAACTAGGAATTGGACCAAAGAGGGTCTAGTTTGGTTGAGGCTGCAAGCTACCTCTAAGTGCTCTCTCAGTCTATAGGAAAAAGCAGTCAGCAAAGAGAAAAGAATGAAAGAACAAATGTGCTGTTCAGAGTGAATCTGACTGAAGAGGTCACGTAACTCCATCCCCACCCAGGGAAATAGTGGGGGGTTCTTGGGCTTTCCTATCCCTGTTACAGTCCCCCAGGGCCCAAAGCACTTGCTTCCCTAGGGTTCTAAGAAACCCTTGGGCTCTAAGGCAAATGACCTCCCCTTCTTATGAATTTAATTTTTTTAAATGATTTGTGATAACTGCAACAAACATAATCTTGCCCAAGACAGTAAAAAATTTTGCATTAAAAAACAAAAGTGTAGATATCACCAGAATTTATTATAAAAGAAGATATTGCTGAATGCCCAAAGCTTCAGAAAAATCCCCTCATTCACCTTCAACAGAGTAAAGCCCACACTGCTACCTGGGCGGTATTATATTGACTTTTACAGGGAAAATGGCTATTTTCTAGGAGTAATACTTCTGTGTCCTTTTAAGACTGAGAGTCTTACTGCAAGTTAAGGCATAATCTGGATCACCTCTTGTTATATAATCAAGTCTGTCAAAATTAAGCAAAAACCTAGGAACCATGATAAAGGAAAGAAAAAACAAGCTAAGCCAAGTCAGTCATGTTTTGAAGCATAACAACATAAACTTATTTTCATTTCTTAAACCTTCTCAACTTCTAGCCAAACCACTGAGCTTTAGTGTGAGACTGGAACTCTACCTGCTTGGGGAGGGCATGAGAGGGAAGGAAGAGGGCTGGAGAAGTGGGCCCTATAAGGAGGACAAAACAAGGAGTTTTGATCTATCTTCTAAGTTAGAACTGGAAAAAACCCTGAAACTTTGAAGGCTGACTCCAATCTCTCCATTCTATACATGAAAAGACTGAAAACCAAGAAAGCTTTCTTAGTTATTTATTCAATAAAAACATGTTCAGAATATGCTCCATGCTAAGTACTGTGGCTGGCACTAGAATCAGCAGTGTATTCAGCTGAGCCACCTAACTCCCAGGTTATGCATTGTTCTCCCCATCCTTTGACATTCGCTGCCAACAGAAAATCCACAGGTCTAAAATGGCCCACTTTTTTGTTTGTTTATTTTCCACGGTGATCTTGGGGGAAAAAATACGAATTTGTTGCTAAGATTCACATAAAATTCCAAATTCCTGGTTTCTCTGGGAAAACCCAAAGATCTGTTCTCAGGGCCAACTCTCCTACAGGGGGATAACTGGCTGATGCTGTGTCGTGGACTGCCTCTTGTCACTGGGCATATACCTTCCAAAGTACCCAGCTGGCTGCATCACTTATTTTCCTTCCAAGACTGTCTCCAGTAGGTAGCCATGCTTGTGTCCCCTATATTTTCCTAAATCTCTTCTCCCAAACGAAAACAACCATCAGAAATTTTAAAAGCCAGTTACAAAAAATTTTAAAGCAACTTATATGTCAACTGCAGGCATACTGTACAGAAATATAAATTGATATAGTACCTAGTTTATTCCCTCTCCTCCAACCCCAGTTCCACCTTGCTTTCACCCTAACAGGCTTTCTCCTTGGCAACACAAATTTAAGAATGAAACTCCACACAACATGTTTTTTTAATAACACAACTTGGTATCCCCCTCTTCAAAGGTCAGCCAGGTTTCTGCACCTACTGAACTACAGTGACTGCTCTCAGAGTCACTCCACTGAACACCAAGTGAATATCTGAAAACACACCAGTAGAGAGGAAGCCAAGGCCAATTACAAGGAAGGGCTCCAGTAATTCCAGCCTTGGTTTCAGGGGTACATTTCAGTCCCTGCGGTCAGTCCTAGAGCTTTCCCAACCCTTCATGAAACTCCTCACGTGGAGTCTTAACTTATTTTTCAAGGAGCCATCATTTTCTGACAGTTTCTACATACCTACACAACATTCAGTCCCCCTCCTCTCTTCGAGTGGGTTCAACATAGCTGTCCCTCACTCCTTCGCCATTTCAGGATGCGCATTTCTCCCATGTCAAGCCTCATCTCTCCCAGGCTTCACTGGGGGTTAACTAGGCTCCCTCTCCTTTCAGCTGAGAGAGAACAACAAGCCATTTTTTCCATTAATTGTGACTACAGTACACCATTCCACTATTAGCCTAAAAGAGAACTAAAAATACAATAAATTTCCCAGTGGTTCTCCAATTCGTAACTGTGCAAAACCTTAGTCAAGTAGATTTGAAGGTCGATTTACAAGAGCATGTAACAATAGTAACGGTAGTAGTAGCTGACATTTACTGAGCACTTGCTGTGTGCCCAGTATTAACACACAGTAAGCTCTTTAAGTGCATCATCTCACTTAATCCTCGCATCTGTAGTGTAGGAGATCATACTGTGCTCCTTTAACAGAGAACTGAGGCTTGTGAGATGGCGCCAATAAGGGCTGAGGCAGTTGCATATTAGAGCTGAGCTTAAAACAAGGCCTTCCACTGTCATACACCACAGCCATGTGTTTGTGGGGGAAGTCTGTGGAATTGACTAGAAGGAGGGGGGCCTGGGAGAAAGAGAGGGTTTCTCCCCCAATATTCTTCCAGGGAAATATTTTACTGGCCTGAAGTTATAAAATTCTAAAATTCATATAAATGTCTTCAGTCAAGTCATTCTTTGCTAGTCTAACATGGTCCTTTAGGAAAGATGTTAAATGAAGGAACAGCTAGCAAGCATTTCACTCTAAGGCCATACTTATTAACACTACCAATACTAACAACTTTCGCTGAGTGCTTACTCTGGACCAGACCCTGCGCTAAACTCTTTTCACCACAGTCCTACGAAAAAGATTTACTTGTAAGTGAAGACATGGAGGTCTGTAGCAGATAAATGGCTTGCCCAAGGTCACTACCAAATGGCTTACAGTAAAGGCAGTGACTAGAGGGATAAATGTGTAATTTTTATTCATAACGTTTGTAGGATTTTTAATGCTTCTACCCTTCCTCTTTAAATATTACCTACTAAAGGCAGGCTGGGCAACCTATAACAAATTTCACTCTCTTGTCTAAAACATCCAGGGAAAATTCTTCCTCTTCTATTAAGCCTTTCTAAATATTATTTGTGATAGAGATTGCCAATGCTCACCTATATCTATATTCTCTCTTCCTGAGCACACAATTTGACTAAATTTCCCAATATTCATTGCAATAAGGTGTAGCTGTGCAACTGAGTCCAAAATGTGAACAGAAATGTTGGGTGCCCCTTCTAGGCTGGGCCCATAACCTCCCTGGCTTGATCCTCAGTCTTTCATACCCTCTGCTGGTCAGATGGAGATGGCTCCAATCACCTAGAGAAAGGCTGAGCAACAAAATTTCACCCCTGAATGACTGGGGAAAGCAAGAGCTTTCTTGCCAACCCACACTGAGCTGTGACTTGAGTGAGAAATAAACATGTATTGTGTTAAGCTACTGAGATTTTGGGTAGCCATAGCAGTCAGCCTATACTAAAACAGTATTATTTTTGTTATTCTTATTATCATCATAATTTTCATTATCAACAGCAATAGCTATAATTTACTGAAGGTGTACTAAGTAACAGGCAACATGCTAAGTCTTTATATACATTATTTTTAAAACTTCTCACTATGAGGTAGATATTATCTGTATTTTACAGGTGATAAAATCAAGGGTCAGAGATCAAGAATCTTTTCCTCCTGTGAACATGTAGTGCATTTATAATTTGAAACATTTATTTTATAATTAATTATGTAATGCCTTATTATACATGCTGCATTGATAGGTTAAGCAGTTTTCACTTCTGTAGTCAATTTTTCTTGAACTCATAACCTGTTTCCCTCATCTGCATAAAAAGCTAAGGAAAGGGAGTGGGTCTTACATCTCTCTATTCTACATCATTTCACAGCCTGCCTCATGAATATACAAATTAATAGATATAAATATATCCTTTAAATTATCTCTCTCATGTGTTCTCTCTCTCCCTATATGTGTGTGTGTATATATACATACACACATATATATATAAACACACACACATATATACAGTATTTTGGGCAACAGGCCTCTTGAGTAAATCTGACAAGGAAAATTGGCTTATTTTCTATGAACAGTTGCTTAGTATGCTGTTTATTTCAGACTCATCACTTACTTAATGACTATCACTAATGCAATTTTTCAATATTGTAATTACATGTATTAATGTGCATAAACACTTAGCACAGTGACTGGCATATAGTCAATAGCTGATAAATGATCAATTTCCCTTCTCCTCCATCCCAATAGCTACTTGAAGTACAATAATATGCTGCTTGAGGAAAACAAAGGTGATCAAGAAAAAAATGTTAAGCTGGTAAGTAGAAGATGACTTTAGTTACAAAGAACATTTTCCTACCTGGGAGGAAGACTGTCTAAAATGTTAGAAGCCAGAACCAAATGAAGATCAATTACCAGTCACAAAATTATTCCATTTGTAAAAATCTGTACTGACACAATCTTCAGAAACATGAATTTTGGAGAAGCTGAGGAGTCAGTGCTCACACCCTTCCCTTCACTGCTAGTAAGCTGCAAAGTGGTACCCTGGGACTCACCTTCTATTTGCTCAGTTTCATAGGTTTGGCCACATGGGATTCTCTAGAGCCATGGTATCATTAGTTGTAGCCAAACACTAACATGCCTTCTTACAGATCCTAGAATATTCTCTATATTTTCTTAGAAAACACACTGGCATGTGAGGAAGATATGTTCTTTCTGAGACTGTTTGCTCTCAGCCTTTGCCTATCCACAGAACTCCATTTCCTACTCGAGACATTCGACGAATCTTATTAACATCATGCAGACACTGGATTTCATATGGTGACATTTCATACTAACAACATATGGTAATTCTGTGAGATGAGATTTACATTAAGTAATTAATACAAGTATTTCAATTGCTGTTCATTTAAATATGTTCCAAAAAGTCTCTCTCCTTTGAAGAGTTATTTGCAAATGAAATGGAATATGAATGTGGTTAGTTACTTTATTTGGTATAATGAAAGTATACATTTGGACTTCTTATTCCTGTTCATTAATCAACTACAATATCTACTTTGTTGATGGGATGGACTTTTCCCAGGGTAATTTTCCCTTCAACATCACGGTATCATCCTTAACAGTAGGCAATAAGGTTAATACTATAATCAGCTATTACATCTGCATATTCGACTTTAGCTGCTGTTCAAATATAGCAACACAGAGTATGGAATAAGCTAGAAAAGCCTGGTTTTAAAAATTAGTGAATCAAACTCTGGGTAACAACTTTTTAAAATAAATATTCTTTTAAAAATGTTTATCATAAATATTCTTTTAAAAATAAATTTTTTAAAAATGCTGAGTGAAAAAAGCCAATCTCAAAAGATTACATTTATGTAACATTCCCAAAATGACAAAATTATAGAGTTGGAGAACAGATTGGTGGTTGCCAGGAGTTAGGGATTATGAGGGTAACAGGAAAGAGCTATAAAGAGGTAGCACAGGGGAGATCTTTGCGGCAATGGAATAGTTCTGTATCTTGACTGTGGTAGTGACTACACGAAAATACACAAGATGACACAGAACTATACACACACTTTATGCCAATGTTAATTTCTTGGTTTTGACATTATACTATAGTTAGGTGAGATATAATCAATGGGAGAAAACAGGCCCTCTCTAGACTATCTTTGCAACTTCCTGTGAATCTATAATTATTTCAAAATATAAAGTTAAAAAATAGCTAAAAGCATGCTTAATTATAAACATTTTTCACAGAATAATTTATTCAATTTGTCAGATTAAAAAATACCCAAGCCTATGCAAACATATTTTATTATCTGACTTTCCATCTTGTACATAAAGGAACTACCAATCGTCTTGATAGAAGCAAGAAGGGAGTGAAAATAGAGGTTTGAGAGTTGGTTTTGCTGTCAGAATGCTTACTGTTTATGACAATGTCAGTAAAGGACTATTTTGGCAGCTAATATCTGGACATCTTACAAAGGAACAGGTAGCATACAGCATGCAAAAAATAAAAACGTACATTTAAAGACTTCTTACATCTTAAACTTTGTAAGATTTTGCTGTTAAATTAAAAAACACAACAACAACACAGAGAGCCAAGGAACAGATACTTTAAACGTAACTTCAAAATAAAAAGCATATTGTGTGGGTTTTGTATGCTAATCAATATGTCATTGTGCATATGATTACATGTAATTTGCGAAACACATTATTAGACTTATGTGATTACCAAACAATAGATTTTTCTTATGTACACATGGTAGTAGTTTCTATAATTCAAACATCTCTCTAAATTCATATAAATTACTGCAATATGCCAATAATAAATAAGAGACGAAAAGAATTCCAGAAGCTGGGAGAGGCAAATTAAACAAAGACAGTGTAAGTTATTTTCACTAGGGTTTTAGACAGAGATCTTTTTATCACTGGTTGAAATGTAACATTCTGGGACTATATCACAAACATGACCCCCAGATTCCCTGTATTTCACACCTAAGTGGGCTTGACACTGGTTCATCATGACTTGGAATCTAAAGAGAGGTTGGCAGCACTTCATAAATACCTTCCTGTTCGTTCCTTTCCACAGTGATGCAATTTGACCTACATTTTCAGTGCCCATTGAAGAGGAGAGTTTTTCATTTCTCCTACCCTCTGATTAACTAGGACAGCAAATGCCACTCAAGGGACTGCTACTGGGCAGAAGCAAAGGGGAAAAAGAGTCATGCCAGTAGGAAATTCCATAGGAGGACATTTAGAAATACTGCATTCTCTGATTCTGCAAACTGTCATGGCTTTATAAGACAACAGCAAGGAAGAATTGCCCCACTTTACACCATAATCAGCCCAGAACATCAAAGGCTATTTTATTTACTCCAGGCTCCCAGCACAATGAAAATTAAACTTTAACTATAGACTCTTGTCATAGTCTTTTTTAAAAAATAAACTTTTAATTTTAGCAGGGCTTTAAATTTACAGGAAAGTTGCAAAGATTATACAAAGAGCTCCCATAAACCCACACCTGGTTACCCCTATCATTAATCTCTTACACAAATATGGTATATTTGTCACAGCTAATGAACCAATACAAACATGTTATTATTTTATTTATTTTCCTCCAGCTTTATTAAAGTATAATTGACAAGTAAAATTGTATATATACATGGTGTAAACATGATGCTTCGATATAGGTATATATTGTGAAATGATTAGATCAAACTAATTAATATATCCATCACCTGGTATACTTATCATTTTTGGGGGGTGAGAACATAAGATCTACTCTCTTAGCAATTTTCAAGTATATATTATTAACTATAGTCACCATGCTATACAATAAATCCCCAGAACTTAATTATCCTAAGTAAAACTTGTACTCTTTGACCAACAGCTAGCTCCCTGTTTCCCCGACCCTCCAACCCCAGTCCCTGGCAACTATCATTTTACTCTCTGCTTCTGTGAGTCCAACTTTTTTAGATTCCTCATATAAGTGAGATCATGCAGTATTTGCCTTTCTCTGCCTGGCTTATTTCACTTAATATAATACCCTCCAGGTTTATCCATGTTGTTGCAAATGACAGGATTTCCTTCTTTTTTAAGACTGAACAGCATTCCATTGTATACTATACCACATTTTCTTTATCCATTCATCCACTGATGGACATCAAAACTGATTCCACATCCCGGCTATTGTGAATAATGCTGTGATGAACATGGAGTGCTGATATCTCTATGACATACTGATTTCATTTCCTTTGGATACATACCTAGAAGTAGGATTGCTGGACCATATAGCAGTTCCATTTTTAATTTTTTGAGGAACCTCCATACTGTTTCCCATCATGGCTATACTAATTTACATTCCCACCAACAGTGCACAAAGTTTCTTTTTTCTCCACATCCTCTCCAACACTTGTTACCTTTTGTCCTTTTGATAATAAGCCATTCTAACAGGAGTAAGGAGGTACCTCATTGTGGTTTTAATTTGCATTTCCCTGATGATTAGTGATGTTGAGCATATTTTTATATACCTGTTGTCCATTTGTATGTCTTCTTTTGAGAAATGTCAATTCAGGTCCTTTCCCATTTTTTAATGAGATTATTTGTTTTCTTGCTATTGAGTCGTTTGAGCTCCTTATATATTTTAGATATTCACCCTTTATCAGATGTATGGTTTGGAAATAGTTTTTCCCATTCTGTAGGTTATCTCTTCACTCTGTTGATTGTTTCCTTTGTTGTGCAGAAGATTTTTAGTTTGATACAATCCAATTTGTCTATTTTTGCTTTTGTTACCTGTGCTTTAGGGATCATATCCAAAAACTCATTGCCCAGACCAGTGTCAAAAAGCTATCTCCTCTGGGCACAGTGGCTCACACCTGTAATCCTAGCCCTTTGGGAGGCCTAGGTGGGAAGATTGCTTGAGCCCAGGAGTTCATGACCAGCCTGAGCAAGAGTGAAACCCTGTCTCTTAAAAAAAATAAATAAATAAAAATAAAGAAGCTATCTCTTTCCTTCCTTTGCATATTGTTGAAAGGAAGTCACTATGCACAGCTCAAACGTAAGTGATGGGCAGTTCCATTACATCTCCTTGGGGGGGATTATCTGCATAAATCATTTGGAATTCTTCTACAGGAAAGAGTTATCTATTCTCTCCCATTTGCTTATTTATCATTTATTTATATCAGTGTGAACTCATGGATATTTGTTTTGTATCATTATTTATAGCTATATTTACATGTTATTTGTATTTATGTATTTTATATTAGTCTTTATTTTATATTATATATGCACATTGTATATTTCATTTATATTTATTTCATATTTTGGGTTATAATCTAATACTAAGCTTTTTAGTTGCTCAAATTGTTGCTGCTTTGACCACTGGGGGCTCTTTCAGTTGACTCCTAGGTCCCTTTGACATACCCCATCATTGTGTGGAGTGTGGTGTGTGTGTATCTTTAGCACTTTCCTGCTTTCTTTTTTTTTTTTTTTTTTTTTTCCACCCCTCTCAAAGGAGTACATCCTGCTTTCTGGCACTAGAAGATACTCCATCTTCTATATTCCCTGTCTCAGGCATAGAATCAAGTCACATCTGGTATCTTTTACTGGAGAATGGTATTAGAAACCAAGATCTGGGCACTGGGTCTTAATAGTCTTTTAATGTTTGACACTTTAAAATTTCTATTAATACATGAACTACTTCTATAGTAAATCAACACAATTATCTCTTTAAGTATCTTCATTCTGTGGCATAACATAATAAATCAAGAAGAGGATGCTTAGTAATCAAGCTACCATCTGACTGGCCACCTTTCAAGTTTGATATGGCCAATAAATGCCATAATAAAGTTCACCCAGAAAAAAAGAATAAAGTTGTTTTTTTTTTTTTCTGTTGTTGGGGGAAGAGAGAGGAAATCTAGAATTAAAAGCTGCTTGTTTGCTGTTCTTTGCAATAAGGTCTCCTCCCTCTATTACTTATCATTAAGTGGTATTTCCCTTATGTCAACTCTTAATTATCTGAGCTAAAGAAAAACAAAAATATCAGATCTGGCTTTGCAATACATTTGTGATGACTTATGGCAGCTACACCTTCCTGTTTATGGCTTACATATTTTAATGTTACAACTAGTTTTTCTTTATTAAGAATAAACTCATCAGCCAAACTCAAGGGCAAAGCCTGGAGCTTCTTGGGCAGTGTGGACACCTAGCGGGATGTGAACAGATTTCTAGAGATAACTAAATTGCAAAGACTGGAGTTAATTCCATGCAACACACACTGTGCAATTTTTCAACTCAGACTTCAACCAAACCACTAGTCTGTGTTAAATGGCCTATGCTAGTAAAATCTTTAGTGACCTCAGACGTTTTTCTTTAGTAGAAAATAGGCTGGGGCCACACCTAATACTGCTTTTCTCAATCTTTTTCCCTCAAACTGATTAATTTTTAATAAATATTTAATGGGCTTCTACTATGTACCAGGCAGCATACTATGCCTGGTGCTTCCAATTAATCCAATAATTAGAAAAAAATTAAGGGCCCCGTTTCCATTTTTCCCTTCCAGCAGAGCTGCTAAAGTTGATGGAAGATAAGTCAAGCCTTTACAATACTAAAGGCACAAAAAGGTTTAGAGAAGCACATGGCTTAGCTGTCCATGTCTACAGCTGTCTAATAACATTTTAGAAAAAAAGGATCATGATCTTTATCTGTAAAATAGCTACTGTATAATCAAACCTACTTCTCAGGGGGAATGCATGGAAAGCACAGTCCTGGCGCACAAGATGGGTTCTTAAAGTATTGGCTCATGTTCACATTATTCATCTCATCATAAACACATCTGGGAAACACCAGGACTGACCCACTAAGGCTTTCATTGCCAATTTTATTAATACTATCTTTGTAAAACTCTAAAATCATCTTTAAAAATGTCAGTTCCCATGTCCCAATCAACTTGTCTTTGATAGATAAACAAAATATATTCATTCAAGAGGGATAGGCCAGAATGGACAGCTAATATTAACAACAATAGCTAACATTGTCTAAAAACTTATTTTGTACCAGGCACTGTGTAGATATTGCACAACAAGCTGACAAGGTAGATATTTTAATTATTTCTAATTCCCAGATGAAAAACAGGCTATAGGGGTGAAGTAACTTGTGCAAGGTTGCCATCCATCTGGGCTAGACAATTTAGCCTCATAGAAAAATAACAACAAAAACAACAACAAAATTATACTAAACAACTGAACATAAAAATCCATTTCTCATCTCACAATACTGATTCCTTTTCCAACACTGTCACACTTGGTGTAACAGTGGAATGAAAGAATCAGCTAAAATGCGTCCTTTGCTAGGGATGCAAACTGGGAGAAGGGCTTTGGACACTTCTGTCCCCAAAATGGATTCCAAATTGGGAATTTATGCTTCCAAAATATTTGCAACAAATAAAACCCAACAAGGTCTCCCCCCAGTGTTTAGCGGAAAGTAGCAACTTGCTGGCCCAGCCAGTAAAGATATTCACTCTCTGGCCCCTGGCTTATGCTTCTTAGCTCTGTAGAACGCTCCAAAAGTTCTCTTGCTTCAGAGCATTTGAACAACAGACTACTTCTAGATGTAGCTAACTTCTTCAGGAGTCAGTTTAGAGGTCACCTACCTCTTCATCTAGGTTGGGTTAACCCCATATTCTGATTTCCTAAAAGCAGTTTAAGAGATCTCCAGCCTGCTCCCTCATCAAAGGCAGCATGGGATACTACCCTGTATCAAGGACCTTTCCCCTTACAGGATTTACCCCCAGGACAATCACAAAGAGGCAAGGCTAAGAGCAACCTCTTTTTGGAATTAAACAGACCAGAGTTTAAATCCTGTTTTCTACTTACACACTGTGTGACCTCAAGCAAGTCTTTTCACTTCCCTGATGAGGTTTGAGAAGATAATGCAAATAGAGTACAGTGTCTTGCGCATACTAAGTGCTCAATAAATGGTAGCCATCATCATCATCATTATCCCCATTCTACAAATAATAAACTGAGACTCCAAGAAGTAAAATACTAAAGGTCACAGACCTGGTGAGTGGTAGGGGTCAGGGCTTAAAATCAGTTCCTTTTCCTTCCTTTTACATTTCTCTATTGAGCACCATCCTTGGCACTGAGGAGACAGCTGTGAAACAGACAGCTATGAACCCTGCTTTCATGGTGTTTGCATTCTAGTAGGGAAGACCTTTACACAAACAAATTGACAGGGTACTTCAAAGAAGGGCATGGTGGCTGAATACACAGGGTTTTAGGGCAAGTAACAAGATCACTGGGCTTTGTCTGGAAGGTCAGAGAAGGCTTCTGTGAAGAGGTGGCATTTAAAGTGGGACCAGGAGGCAGAAGGGGTGCTACGGAGATGAGGGTGGCAGCAACCACTCCAGACAAACTAAAATCTCATGGGAAACAATTCTGAGGAAGCATGGCAAGTCCAAGGAACTAAAAGGCCAGAGCATCTGGCGAGGCTGAAGATGCAGGCGCTATGGCCAAATCAGAGGACCGCTGAAAGACATGTTAAAGGTTTTGGATGTCATCCTTCTTCTAAGCAATGGGAAGGTACCAAAAGACTGGCTGTCCTTGAAACAGTAGTGAAAGGCTCACTCTTAACTCCAACTTCCTGAGTTAGAGACATTTGGTATCTTTTTTATCCATACTTCCAGGACGCGGCAATTGCAGGCTTTTGATAAATACTTGCGAGCCCTCTGAAAGAATCTCTGGTAAAGACAGACTAAACCACTTCTCCCTCTTTTTAATCCCACAGCTGATGCTTTTATTAAATTACCTATCACTGATTATTATAGTTGGATGTGGATCTCTTTTCACTATTTGGTCATAAATTTCTACAGAGCAAATATTTATCTTAATACCATCTCTCAAACCTCAAGGCTCAGTAAAGTTATAGATTAAAACAGACCCTCTCTTTTGATAAGCTAAAAATCTGTTCTTATATATCTAGATTGGCTGAGTAAGAATTTTTCTTACTAATTCATCCCACCTTATATAGATTTGAAGAGATAATATGCAAAGATTTAAAAAAAAAGTCCCACTTTCCTTTTGTACTTTAACATCAACAACAAAAAATCCATTTCTTTTCTTCTTCTTCTTTTCTTTCTTTTTTTTAAGAG
The DNA here is from genome assembly GCA_023783475.1 of Daubentonia madagascariensis. Taxonomy (NCBI): domain Eukaryota; kingdom Metazoa; phylum Chordata; class Mammalia; order Primates; family Daubentoniidae; genus Daubentonia; species Daubentonia madagascariensis. Next base: position 38,099,692 of record JAKFHU010001953.1, on the reverse strand, counting down.
ACAGGGTCTTGCTCTGTCGCCCAGGCTGGAGTGCAGTGGTACAATCATAGCTCACTGCAGCCTTGAACTCAGGGGCTCCAGTGATCCCCCCACCACAGTCACCATGCCCTGCTAATTTTTTTTTGTAAAGATGGGGTCTCATTATGTTGCCCAGGCTGGTCTTGAACTCCTGGCCTCTAGTGATCCTCCTCTCCTGCCTTGGCCTCCCAAAGTACTGGGATTATAGGCGTGAGCCACCACACCCAGCCACACCAAAAAACCGATTTCATCAATATGTCATTAAATGTCCAAGTTTTATATTTTAAGATAAATCACTTGTACAGTTCATATGCATATTTTTAAAATGTTAGTTTAATTTTAACCAAGAATAAAATGCCCCAACAGAAGGTCTTTCAGTGATTTTCCAATTCTTCTGAGAACTGCTCACATTCTCTCTTTGAATAGTTACTTACTCTGGTAAGAGTAGGGAAACTGTTTGGGCTATTTATATTAAAAGATAGAATTGAGTCATAATCAATAGTTCACATGCATAATCAATAGTTTCACATGGTTTATTTTGGGATTTTGGGAGATGAGGATGATGAGATAAAATGAGGAAAGTGAGATTAAGATATGCTATTAGGGTATGGTAGTAATTTTGTTTGATTCCCCCTTACATCCCCAGACCAATTTTCCACCATTCTGGGCCCAAGAGGCTGACTTCTATGGACAGCATCACTGGGTTACTTGCTGGCCAGCTTCCAGGTATGTTTGGCCAATACGAGCCACTGGAAAATGATCAAAGAGGAAAGGAAGAAAGTCAGGGAGGGGAATATTGCCTTCCTTGTTCCCTCCCTGCTCCGGGCTGCATGTTCTAACAGTGGCTAAATCCCTCCGGTATGATAGCTCCTGACAGCCCCTCCTCTCCAGCTACAGCTCTCTCACTGTACTCCACTAACACTATTTCTTCTCTTTGCTCCTTGGACCTGGCAGTGATAACATCTTGCTATTGCCTTTAGTTCCTGGGTATCAGAAACCCATATCACCCTTAACTCTGCCGACCCCTCTGAAAATATTTCCTTCATTGAAGTCTCTTGTACCATCTGAGTTGGACTCTGTTTCCTGCCTGACCTAAGAATTCAAACCATACACTTGCAAAATCAGCAATCTCCCTCCTTTGCATGTGAGCAGTTATCACAAATGTTATTCACCTTCCAGAGTAATTCCTTCACACCATGCACCACATGTAAGCTCTTACATTTCTCAGGCAGAAATGACACCTTTTAAACTGGTCAGTGCAGGAGAATACTGAGAGTGCTCCTGAAAGACAGCTGGCAGAACAGAGGGGCTGACACTTGCAATTCTCTAGGCAGGAGTCTATTACATGTCAAGAATAAAATGTTTACAAAGAGATGCTACTCCCTCCTACTTCTCCTGGGTTTGCTCTGGCTGAGGGCAAGGAATCAAAGTAAGCATTGTATTTTCACACCAAATACCAAGAAGTTGTATCATTGCCTGAGGATGTTGCCCTGTGTGTCACTTCACTTTGCTAGTCTCTCACACCTGAGGATCTGCTTACCAGGAACCAAGGTACACAGAAAGAGAGCTAACTATCTTGTATTACTAGCCACCTGCCCACCATCCTTCCTTCTTTCTCTTTTTCATCCCAGTATAAATCTTTCTTCTGCACTAATGCAAAAGATGAGCAGGATGAGAAAATTCTGCTGTGCTCAGCCTTGCCTGTCTCTTTAACAGTTCTGACCAGATTAGCACTTTTCTTTTCCACAGGAGAGGACTGGCATATGCTTATACCATAATCTGCTCTGAGCTCCTTCTCTGGATTTTTCTCTTACCAACACGACCGGATTTGAGGTTAGATGTTAATTGAAATCACTTGGGAGTCTCTAAACACTCCACCTTGCTGTTACTTGGTGCAAGTAATCTGGGGGTTATTATATTTCTGAATATTGGGGCATTCTTTTGAGCAAGAGCTGATTTAAAGAATTCTTCCAGGGGGTTGATAAGAATTGATGTGGCTTATGTCAATAAGCTACTCCAACAAGGACTCCAAACGTCTCCCTCTGCAACCAGCAGGCATTCAGAGCTGACAAGAAAGAGTTGCTAAGATAAAGACGCAGGCAGATATAGAATGCAGTCTGCAGAAAAGATGCTCTGCTACACTTTAGCCAAAGCTGGCCCAAGGGCCAGACAGCTTTCTTCTCCCATCCTGGTGGAGAAGCCCCTCACATCAGCCTGAAGGCAACGCATAGCAGGCAGTCTGAGAGGTAGCGGGATTAGCAAAATGTGGTTCATACTATGTACCCATTTCTATTCTTTCACTCTTATTTCTATGCATTCATTTCAAAGTATATTTTATTGGGAAGCTCTATAAGCAGCTGGGTGGATATACATCAAATGTTAATAGTGGTACCTCTGGGTAGTAGAAGTATGAGTAACTTTTATTGCCTTCTATGTGTCTGTGAAATTTTCTGAGTTTTCTACAAACACTTATGATTTTTGTAATCAAGAAAAATTTTTTAAACAAAACCTCTGTAAGCATTCATTTTTGCTTACAGAGAATTTCAGTTTTGCATAAGAACCAAATTTATGTAATTCTTGCAACTTAAAATCTAAATTACTTTTCTTTGCTTTTGTGTATTTTAAGACATCTCAATAGTACACTCATTTTATGGACTTTGTTTTTAAATTAAGAAACCATTCAAAATGTGAAAAATAAGAATGCTAAATTGGATTTAACATGTAAATTTTTTCTGGTATACATCACAACCTTAACTGAGATAATTTAGACTCTTCAAGGTCAAAGCTCACTATTTTAATACTCTGAAGTACTCCTAATACAAGTGAAAAAGAATGTAACTGTTTCTCTTTGTAAGAACACCATGCAGATGATATCATATGCAGTTATATGGCTCAAAAACTACAGATAAAACAGACTGGTGTTTCTTCCATTACAAATGCCAGCCAATAAGAACTTTCCAGTCTACAGTTGATTAATGCTTGACACCAGATCTATGGAAAAGAAAGCTAATCGTTGTTGGCTGTTTGCTAAAGGAATAGACACACTAAGAAACTTGCCTACTACAGATCATGACAGTTGTTTACTATGACAACTGATTTTTCAGTTCAGAGCCATTTATAGTACTGGAATATCTTTTCTAGGAGCTAGATTTTCTCATAATCTATAATAGCAGAACATGTGTTATTTACTGTCTTGTAGCATTAAATTATATTAACAGGGAATCTTGGAAACCATAAACATCTTTACTAGCTTCAGGAAGCCAGTAAATTTGAACAAGTGATTCCTTTAAACTGTGTTAATGTAATGGCAAATGGTCTCTTTTCTAACGTCGATCTGCAAATGATTTATACCAGAGCAATAATAACCAACAGGGTGGGGAATGGAGGGCACAGGGAATGGAGCCTTAAATATCTCTTCTCAAAGCAGCTAAGAGGAGCTATGAGCCAAAACACTAAAAATGCCTTTGTGTTCAGTATGCTAAATCTTAAAAACATCAGTGAATAAAGTATAAGGAAACGCAAAGTATGTATTTTTCAACGTAGAACTTTACTAACATTCTTTTCAGAATTAAGTTCAAGGATTCTAAAATGTTCAAGGTTCAAAATGTCTGCAAAAACCATCAGACCAACTAAAAATGCAAGAGAAAAGAAAGAGTTTTTTGACCAGTACTGAATAAAACATGGTTAGAAGCTGTAGAAACCAGTGCCTGAAAGAAATTAGAGAAAGATAATTTTAAAACTAGTGTCAAATGTCAGAACAAGGTCTCAAAAGCTATGGAAGTCTTGGGATGTCTCTATTTACAAAAAGGTCTGGCTAAACAAGAGCCACCATATTACTACCACAGACAAGTTTATGGTTCAGACTACAATGAAACTTTAAAACTAATGGTGGCGGGGGAGGGGGAAGGCCTAACATACAACCCTATTGTTAACAGAACACTATCTGGAGACCTTAATTAAACAAAAGTGTCAAGTGCTCCTCTCAAAACCTCTTGTAGTAGTAGACCTGAATGGCAGAAAACAGTAAGAACCATTTAAAAGAAGAGTCTAGGGGCTGAGAGGACAAGTGACTACACCACAAGGTGGTAATTACACTGTGGGGAAGTAAAAAAAAAAAAAAAAAAAAAAAAGGGCCAGACTGAAGGGCTCCAAGAGGTACTTCAAAACCAGCTAATCATGGCAAGAAGAGATGGGGTAAATTGGCTCCTCAACTGCCTATGGGGGCTGGGCGGGGGTGAGGGGTGGGAGGGAGGAGATGCTGGGCCTTAAAGGCAAGAATAAACAAAAGCAGCTGCTAATTACCGAGGTGACTACTAGATACCACCATTACACACTGTCATGGTCTGTCTGAATGTTTATGTCACCCAAAATTCATATGTTGAAATCCTAACCCCCCAGGTGATGGTATTAGGAGGTGGGGCCTTTTGAAAGGTAATTAGGTCATAAGAGCAGAACCCTCATGAATAGGATTAATGACATTATGAAAGAGGCCCAAGGGAGCTTGTTTGCCCCTTTCACCATGTGAGGATGAAGCCAGAAGGTGCCATCTATGAAACAGGAAATGGGCCCTCAGCAAACACAAAATCTGCTGGCTCCTTGATCTTGGACTTCCCAGCCCACGTAACTGTAAGAAATAAATTTCTGTTGTTTACAAACTACCCAATTCATGGTATTTTGTTATAGTAGCCTGAACAGACTAAAAATGTCCCTACAAACTGGGGACATTGTTCAAATGAGGCCAAACATTGGTTTACCCATCTCCAATTCAGTCCAGAACCTTCAGAATCCAGCAAAGGGGCTTCTGCAGTTGGCAAACCACTGTGCTAGAACCATCCTCAATAAGGCATGGGCTGACAGAACAAACACTTGGGTTCTCCTGCCAACAGTCCTATGTTGCAGGAGAAATCATCTACCTTTCTAAACCTTACCTTCAGCTGAAAAACAGGGAAATATCTGCTCTTCCCTGACTTCAAAGGATTAGAATATAAAACAGGAGAACATACATGAAGATGCTCTGAATAAAATCACACTGTGTGTGCACAGCACTTGACCATTTGAAATGTGGTTTAACTGACACACAGTTAAACCACAACTGTGGTTATAAAGGCTACATAAATGTAGTTTGCCCTTTCAGCTAGAGTCCATATGCTTTTCTTTAAAAATCAGGGAAATGTATAATACATTTTAGGAAAGACTGTCATGTAAAAAACAAAAGTGTTATTATATTCAGAGTGGTAACCACTGATATACTGTAATGGAAATAGATGGTGTAGAGCCAAAAGAATGCTTCCCAAACTGGCGTTTAAGAACTCTTGGAGGCATGTGGGGTTGGGAAGGAAAGGGGTGAAACAGGGGTCATTAGGGTGTTGCAGATATTCAGTGTGTTAGATAATGCCCAAAGCAACTCACTCATAGTGGCCCGCAAATGTTCAGATAGTGGACATCTGTTGGTTTACCTACCCTGCATCCATTCCGCCTTCTGGGAAATGACAACTCCCCCAGTGGTTTCTGTCTTGGTGAGGCAATAACCAAGGCACCTGCCAGAACCCAGTCAGGGCCTGAGAGATACATTCTCAGTAGAGAATGGGATTCAAAACTATTGGAGAGGCTAGTTCTTCTACATCTGGAGAAGACTGTCTATTGAGTCCTGCTACCTAGATCCCCGAAGCTGCTCTAGATCTGGTCCATTCTGAGGCCTGGTTCTTCAGCATTACTGTCAATTCTGGGAGCTATATCACATCCTTCCAGTGATCTCTTTTTTTGTTTAAAGTAGTCAGATTTTAGTTTCTACTGCTGACAACCAAAGACCTCTAGCTGATTAGCTATTGAGTCCAGAAGAATCCATTTTATTAAAGATTTGGAAGATAAAACTTAATGTGATTGGCAAGTAATTAAATTATTAATTTTATGGTAAAACAAAGGTATATATCATGGAGTAGAATATAAAATTCATGTAAAATTTTAAGATATTGGATTGTTGTTTTGAGATTTTTAAAGATATGCTTCCTCCTACTTCTCATCCTCCCTCCCTCCCCCATGCAAGTTCTTTAGTGATGGGTTTAAAAAGCACTGGTACAGGGATAAATTTTCCTTAACTTTTAGGATTTCCCCCTAACTAGATAAAAGCTCTAGGACAAGTTACTTAACCTCCCTGACGCTCACTTTTCATACCTTTAAAATGGGATAATAGTATCCACCTTCAATGCTGTATCCCAAAAGATAACACAGGGAACCACTCAGCACTATTCGTCATACAGAGTTTTATCAGTCACAACAAACAAAGGGAGTTTGGTTAACAAAACCAAAGCAAGCCAGCTATTTGCAAAGACAGCTGCAACAATTCCCTCCATCCCTGTAGGCAGTCCTGTGCAATATTACTTTGCAGCATTTCTCATCGAGAGGTAGTATCAATTTCCAATCCCTCTAATCTAGCTGGCCTTGTCACTTGCTTTGACCAACAGAATGTGGTAGGGTGACACTGTGTAACTCTGAAGCCTAAACCTCAAGAAGCCTTGCAGCTCTCACCCCCTTGGAACAAGGTGCCTCCATGTGAAAAAATCTGGTCTAGCTGCTGGAAGAAGAGATCATGTGGAGCTCAGAGAGATGTCCCAGCTCAACCAACTAGTTCCTATTCAAGCCTTCAGATGACTGCAGCCAGTTTATTGTGAAAAAATAAACTGGTACTTGTTTTAAGCCACAGAGTTTGGAGTGGGCTGTTACTCAGCAATAGATAACTGATAAACATGGTTCATGAATTATCAGATTTCTATATTTTACATTCTATATGCATTTCCTAAAATTTCCTATAACAAACTCTAAGGTCCAAAGTACATAATCAAAGACTAACTATGTTACAGCCAGATATGGTCACATGTCTCATTCTTCATGGCTAGATCAATGTTTCTAATTCCATATAAACATTGAACTATATCTCCATCAGAACTTGGGTACTAGAGGATGAAATATACTCCAAAGCCAAAATAACTTAAATGAAACTAAAGTGAAAATTTGCTAAAATTATCATAGTTAAACCATAAGGATGCACATGCAAACATAGCTGAGTTGAAATTGAAGGTAACTAAGAGAAGGAAAAAATGTAACAAAATTGCTATAACTCATTCAAAAACTAAAATTCAAAACAGCTTCTCTTTAGCACTTTTTGTTCCTGGCATTTTCTTCCATATTCTTCAAAGATGACCAAAACCCTCTTTTAAAAGTTCCCCACAAAAAAGAAAGAAGGACAGAAAGGAAAGAGGGGAAGAAAGGAAGGAAGGAAGGAAGGAAGCCCACACATTATCAAGAAGAAATGCTTGTTTTAGGTTACCACACATTCAACGAATATTTATGGAGCACCACCTCTATGTTGGTGAGTTGTTAGCTCCTGAACACCACCTTCTTCTTCTTTTTTAAAACAGTATACACAGAGATACCAGGGTAAAGGGGGAAGGACTGGGTGGTGAAACTAGACCACACATCTGTCTTGGTCAAGGTACCTGGTCTGGTTAGAGGGTTCAGGCTGGTGAGTGTGGCAAAAAAAGGTCTTCCCTCATGCAGGCCTGTATCTGGAAGGGCAGAAATACAGGTTGAGTATCCCTTATCTAAAATACTTAGGACCAGAAGCATTTCGGATTTCAGATTTTGGAATATCCACATTATATATTTACCAATTGAGCATCCCAAATCCCAAAATCCAAAATCAAAAATATTCCAATGAGCATTTGAGTGTCATGTCAGCATCAAAAAGTTTCAGATTTTGGAGCATTTTGTATTTTGGATTTTTAGATTTGAGATGCTCAATTTGTATTAGCTAATACTATTATTATTACTACCTATATTATCCTATCATTACTGTTATTATTACTATATCCTTATCCCTCTCCCCACCACTTCCTCCTTCTCAGTTGCTGCTAAATATCTGGCACTCTGCTAAGCATCTGTTCATTTAATCTTCACAACTTAGCAAAGTATTACCCACATTTTACAGATGAGGAAACTGAGGGCTTAACTGGGTAAAAGTAACATGGAAGGTAAGCCGTGGAGCTCATGAGTTTAACCACTACCCTATGCTGTCTCCATACAGATGAATTCCTTATGATTTTATAGGAATTTCAAGAGGTGGAATACTCCTACACAGCAAGAAATAAGGCACAACATACTATCTTTATCAATGTAAATGTCTGTATGTGTGTTTTCAGTGAATTTCTTCTGTCCTGTTAGAAGTTGGGAAAATATTCTTGCTTATTTGTAACATAGAAAACATTTTTGAAGTTACATGAGGAAGCATATTACACTTCTCATTCAATACAACACAGACCGTGAAGGGAATTAGTCATCTCAGGGAATGAGGGCTCATTTAGCCAAAAATAGGAGATGTTTTCAATTACTATGCTTACTCTTTAATAGCTTTATCATTTTTTTCCTTATTATAAAAGAAGTACATGCTAGTCGGGAAAAAAATGAGGAAAACATAAAGAAAATAGATCACCCATAATCTTATTACCTAGAGATAATAAGTTCCTATTATTTGGTGTATATCCTTTCAGATGATTTCTTTTAGGCCTGTATTTAAAGGGCTATTGTTTGCCTTAAAAAAAAAACAAACAAACATTATACATAGTCTCATGCTATCTTCTTTTTTCTAAACATCATTCCACGTCAATAAATGCTGAACTGCATCATCCTTTTTAAAGATGGCACAGTATTTCACTATATAGATAGGCCCTAATTGACTTAATTAATCCTTTATTAATAGGTATTTAGATTACTTTGTTTTGTTATTATAAAAAATGGAGAAGTGAGCACATCTATGCATACTTGACCAACTGTTTCTTTAAATTCCTAAATGTGGATTTACCATTTTTTAAATGACTTCGGATTCATATTGGCCAAGCTACCATCCAAAAACATATACCAAATTTACCTTTTTTAAAAAGGAAACCCTTAAATGCTAAGAGTATTAACACATCTTACATCTCTACTATCTAGATAAAATGACAAACAAGTTTTTTAAAATTGCACTTTATCTCCAAATATCTAAACTATTGACTCACGCCTGATATTGCATTAGGTTTACATTTGGAGGGGGAAAAAATCCTAAAATACCCGATAACTTCTAGTGGTTTTCAGTATGATGTTGTTTTGAAAAGTTAAACTCCAAAAAGAACAGGCTTGCTGCAAAACAAGCAAATCAGTACAGAATGCTGAAAAGCAGGAAAGGAGGCAAAAAATAAACTAATCAGAGCAGTTATCAGGTCACCAAATCTGCATCCTATTCAATGGCCAAGAAAGAAGGATCAAGAGAGAGTGAAAAGGTGAAACTAAAAGAAGCCGCCCTCAGAGCTTCAGTAATGGCCAGATGAAATTACACACAGACATATATATATACATGCTCTGTGCACACCAATCCTGGAGCTAATCTCCAGGGGTTAGAATACAAGAGGAATCTTTGTGTGCTTTATTTAACCAAACATATCATGCAGAAAAGGGATGAGGGAGGCCAAGGTACAGATTTCCTTAAGGTAAGAGTGTCTAGTTGGCAGCCTGAGGGGCCAGTTTTATTTACTCCCCCTCCAGGGCACTGGAGGATACCAGGAACATGAAGCAAAAGATAGCTCCAAAGGCACTGATCAAAACTATCAAATTTAACAGGGTTCAATCATCAAGCTCTATGAAAAACTGGACAAGGTGAAAACATTTTTAGCAATAAATAAAATTAACTAAGTAAATAAAATTAATGCATGTGCTAAGGGGAGAAGGCCACACACTACAACTAACTACAATTTACTGACGGGAGTTTAATGCTATTGCAGGAGATAGAGGCATTAGATCAAGCTACCATGCCAAAAGCACAGCGTATTTGAGATGACAAATAGCAGTGTGTGTTTGTATGTGGACGGTGGTGGTGATGGGGGGGGAGGTGTTACTTGATGATGCCACAAATCTATGCATCTAATATTCTTCTGGGCAAGGGGTCTGCAAATTATGGCCCACAGGCCAAATCTAGCTATGATTTGTACACACCATAAGCTAAGAATGACTTTTACATTTTTAAATGATTGAAAAAAAATTAAAACAGAAAACATTTAGTGGCATACAAAAATTATATGAAATTCAAACATCAGTGTCCACAAATATTTATTAGAACACAGCCACATCCATTCATTTATGTTTAAGGCTGCTTTCCTGCTATAATGGCAGAACTGAGTAGGTGTGGAGACCTGGATGGCTGGCAAAGTCAAAAATATTTACTAATTGGTCCCTTGCAGAAAATTTGCTGACCTCTATTCTAGGCCATAAAATTATGTAGTTTTTGAATAGATCACAGCTCCAAACCTGTGCAGGCTTGCTGGTTTGGCCCCTGACACATCCAAAATTTTTGACATAACCTGCCAGCCCAATAGAGAATGCAATCCCATTGCTAAGAACAATGGATAGGTCTAATAGTTCGTATAGATGCTGGGATACCTGCCCATGACAATCAGAAGACGTAAAAGGCTTTTTGGAGTTGAGAGCAGGATGGTTTCAGAAGGTCTATGTGGGAATGAGGATGATTAAAGGTGTTCTCTATGAAGGGATGTATGATATCTCCTTCTAAAGGTGAGAATGAAACTATCTTCAAAATGGCTACCACCTTCTGAGTACTTGCTAGGGGCCTAGGAATGAGCAAAATCTTTTGCATTTATTATCCCATTTAATGGTCATCTCCTCCAGACTCAGAGAGGCTGACTGACCCAAGCTGAACACAACCAGAGAGCTCAGGAAATGACAGTCAAACCCAGATTCAAGTATAAAGCCTATGTTCATAACCATTACCCAACCCAAAAGCAGAAGGCATAAAGGCTCACCATGAATAAATGAGAGGAAAAAGGAAAGACCACAGAAACAGATAGAAGCAAGTTTATTTTTAAGGCCGTGAGTATTATAAGTATTTTATTCATGTATCTCATATTTTCTGTCTTTCTTTAAAAAAAAAAAAAAGCCTGAATAGGGAATCTCACACTTTCTTTTGAATCATAACACATTCTCTTCCATTAATGTTTAAAGGAAAATACGATTTAGTTTTGCTAGACTTTTTCCTGTTGAGAAAAATCGACAAAGGTACCCAATTATGGAGACATTTTAAAGACAGCAGAATTAGACAGCCAAAGTTATAGGAGTAACTTCCACCTATGAAGTCCCTGGGGTACCCGTGAGGGTCCCCAAAAGAAGGGAGTGGTGAATCATTTTTAGGGGTGATGGACTAGAAAGTACATGGGCAGTTTTTAAATTTAGATTTTTAAATTTAAACTATAAGTGAACAGCAAATGTTAAGTGGAATCTTGCCCACAGAGATATGATGCTAGTGGGAGACTATTGTTTCTTCCTGCCCAGCATCTATGTCCTCCACTTTGCCAAATGCACCACCATTTTCCACTTTCCTCAAATGTCTACCATATAAGGACCACTCAATCCTAACTTGTTTTTGAAAACCTGATTCTTAAAAAATGTTTTAAGTGCTAATATCTTCACCATACCAATTTGGAAATAATGTACTTCATTATCATATACCATGATTATACATATTTGCTTAGTTGTTTATTAATGGCTGCCCAAATCTGGCTTCAAAGTCCTTTCTGTGGGCCAACTGGGACTCAAGAGTTTTATACAGGACACTTCTAGCCAGCCTTCCCACAACTCTACTAGTTAGGCATTATCAAGATGAGTAAATGCAGAGTCAAGCAGGTTAAGTAGCACGAGTGAATGAAGGAACCCAGATTTGAACTTAAGTCTGTTTTGACTCAGAAACTGTGTTTTTTCCCATCATATTCTACTTTCCTGCCAAGGCACAAATACATTTTCTTGGAATGATTACCTCCTTGTCAAATTTCAAATTTTCTGGAGAGAAATAAGAGAATGGAGTTGAATGAACCATTTATTCCAAGGGCTGGTGTCAAGCTCAAATCTTTGCTTATCTACCATCAATCTATCTGGTCTGAATTTTTAGACATAATCAAAAAACAGCCACAGTGTACCCAGGACTAACGTGTCAGGCCAGCTTGCTCTTTATGTGTTTTTATGGCTTATTAACTGACAGGCAATGCTTTACTGTGGGAACAAAATGGAAGAACTTTTGCACCTTTAAGACCACATGACTAGGCTAAAGACAACTTTAAAAGGCAAGTAACGAGCACAAGGATCTTCTTTTTATTTTCTCTTAAAATGATAATTCTAACTCCCATTTTATTTAATAGAAAGATGTGTCTCTAATTTTCTTGAGTCTTGGACCTCTTTTATAAAACTATAGACCCTCTTCCCAGAAAAATACACATACACAGAAAGTTTCAGTCACAACTCTAGGGGGCTCAGGAATCCCTTGAAATCCATTCATGAACCCCTGGAGGTCCACAGACTCCAGGATAACCCTTATTCTAAAAGTACATTACAGAAATGCCTGCATCATCATTTCACAGGCCCAGGACAAAGACCATACAGCTAGCTCTCTAATCATTCTTTGTATTTTCAGACGGCAAATATTAAATAAACACACTAATTTTCTTAACTAGTCTCTTATATTCTCAAAGAAATCAGGAATCTAATAACTTGAGTAAATCACTAAATATAAAGTCATACAAGTTCAAAGTTCAAATCAGTTTTGTTATAGCATAAAATCTGCTACTTCCATTTCCGTGCTTCTGCCCACAGAGATCTCCCTAGAAAAGAAAGAACCATTGGTATGGCATAGAGCTTGAATCCTTCCTACTTTAACATTCATAAGCAGGTTAATACATAAAAAGAAGACCACTTCTAAAATTTACTAAAAGACGTTCTCTCATATATATAAGACATGAGACATGATATGAAGAAAAGGTAATTAAAAGAATTCTCTTACTAAGAATTTGGGTAGTAAAAAAAAAAAGAATTCTCAAATATACAATACATAGATCTATGCCAATGCAATTGCAAGTTAAATCATGTGGCTGAGAAAGCAGATTTTAACACATTAACTGCCATGTGAGTTGTACTTAAATCACGCTAGTTTTGAGCCCAGGGCCTCATGAAGCATATAACTCACACGTCTCTTTACCTTGAGCTGTAAGAACTATTTTTCAAGTTGCATATAACTCATGAACAGAAAACAATAAAAAATAACAAATTTTCCACTAAATTAGAAAGGATCATTTTGTTTTCAAAGTTTTAAAAGTTTTTATTCTATTTTCATAACAAAACACCGTGGCCCCAGAGAAAATTTTTTTTTTCTAGTGTGGCAGTCAATGTGTTAAAGAGTTCATTAAGGCTCAAATTATGTGTTTCCCATCACTCTAGTCAAGAACTTTCAGGAATGTTTATTTTCAAGGTACTCCTCAAACTTTAAAGTCTTTCCAATTTCTCTTGGTCTTATCACTCTAGAAAATTTCTAGCCCTGTCCAACAAAATTGTAAGTTATCAGATGAACTTATAAAAGTGTTTGGCCAGAACTCATCTATGAATAACTGATAGAATGTCTCACAAAAATTTAACAGTTACAGGAGGCAGTAATACTTTCCTATGAAAACATTAAAAATTATTTAAATTACTAGATACTGTTTCCAAATCTCTACTATGATGATAAGATCAAGTAACTTAAAAAGAATATCCTCTCACCACTTGACAATTACTTTTTGAACAAAAACTATCCCCACCAAAATACCACTTGCTATAAACAGATAATCAACTACACTTTCAATCTACATTTTGTAGTACTTAAGATTTAAAGCAATTCTTCTTTTGGTTAGAGTATCCTGTCTCTTAAAACCAAGGAAATGAACAGAGTCTGGTGCCCAAGCACAGTCAGCCTTTAGGCCAATATTTTTTCAAAGTCAGGGAAGTTTCACACCCTAGGGTAGGGCAAGTTGTACCTCAAAATCTTCATGCAAGGTAATTCTTGCTTTGGTGCCAAAAGTCTAATTCTTGAGCACTTAATTCTTGAGAGCAGTGTAATGATATTATTGAAGCTACTGGCTCACATAATGTTAATAAAATTTGACATACACCATTTCTGGCTAGAGGTTAAACACAATTCACTGTCACACATTTGCATTGACAACTCTTCCTCTTTTGAAAGAACTGGGGGAAAACGGGGAGAATGGACCCAAATTTAGTAAGGAAACTGAAACAACCAAATTCATCCTACACAACTAACTGCTTCTTCCCGCATATAAAGATGCAAGGTACACGGGGGGCAGGAAAATTGGAAAATAACGACATGGCTCAATAAAGTATCAAACCTGGGTTCAAAACTCATACATGCTCCTGGTGCTAACTGAATCTATCCCACTGCAGGTCGAATCAGCTGTATTGGTGCCAGTTTCCTCACCTGCCTTTCTCTCACCACCTAAGCGTTGCCATTTACGAGAAAGCCATCGAAGTTGGATCAAAGTGATTTTTGGAAACAGAGGATAATATAATTTGAAGTGTGCTCCAGAAATACGTAACACTCTGCACAAGGCAACGTTTCTCGTTGAGCACCGCCCCCCCACCCACACTTTCAACTTCCCCTTAAGACGGGGATAGTCACATAGACGTTTTTTGAAAATCAAAGATTAAAAACAAATAATAGCACCCCCTCATGATCACCAACAAAATTCCGGCTCTGTGGGGGAACTGGGTATCGGGTGAGGGCGACGGGCACACGCTCATGGTCGCTCCGCGAACTCCTCCCGGGGGTCGCCAAGTTTCTCTTTCACCCTTTTTCCCCGCACCCGCCAGAGCCCAGGAAGGAAGGGGGCGGACGCAGGGGCCGGAACCCGCGCGACCTGGAACCCGGGGACTTTTTTTTTTTTTTTGATTGCCGGCCGCGCCCCGCGCAAGTGTCCGCGTTCGCGACCCGCCTCGGCGCGCGTGGGCGCCAACTTCGCGGGACCCCCGCGCCGCGCCTCCCGGATGCCCCTGGTCCCACGTCTCCGGGGTTCAGCCCGGTCCCGGCATCCCCGTCGCCCTCCCCACCCCCGCAAGGGAGCCAAACCCCCTCCCCCAAGCAACGTCAGCTTGGATGGGGCGGCGGGGGCCGCAGTCACCTTCCCGGGAAGGAGCGGGGGCCCCGACCCCGGGCGGCCCACAGCCCCTGCCGCGCCCCCGCAGCCCTGCCGGCGCCCGGACTAGCTCACCTGGCGGCGGCCTCCGGGGCGGCCTCTGGGCGTGGGCCGGGCGGGGACAGCTAGGGGGGTGGCGGGGGCCGGGGCTGCAGCCAGGGCCGCCGCCGGCCGCCTGGCCTCGCCACGACACGCGCCGGCCGCGGCCGCCCCCGGGAAGCGCGGGGAGCGCGGGGAGCGCGGGTCCCGCGGCGGCGGCGGCGGCGCGGCGCGGCTCAGGCGTCGGAGCGGGCGGCCGCGGGCGCCGCCGCCTCCTCCTCCATGGCTGTTTACCCGGCTGCATTGTGGGAGTTTGACCTCCGCAGCCGCCAACCGCCGCCTCAGCTTGCGCCGCCGCCGCCGCCGCCGCCGCCGCCGCCGCCGCGCACGCCATGGGAGCCGTGACTGACGGTGAGGCCCGCTCGCCGCCACCCGGCCCGCTCCCCGGGCCCCTCGGCCTCCCCCGAGACCCCTGGCCTCCTAGGCCGCTTCTGGGAGCCCCTCGGCCTCCCCGACCGCTTCCCCCGAGCCCTCCTGCCTTCCGGGCCTCTCCCTGGAGCCCCGGGCCTCCCCGGCCGCTTCCCCCGAGCCCTTCATCCTCTTGCCAGAGCCCCGCGTCCCCCGCGTAGCCTCTCGGACTCCCGGCCCTCTCTCCCGGACGCATGGGGAGGCTGTGCTGGGAGGATCGGCAGGGGGCTGGGGGCACACGTGGGGGCCCGGGACGGCTGGAAGAGGTTCACGGGCGGGTGGTACTGGAGGCAGTCCGGGTTTGTCTAGGGACGTGGTGAGGTCCCAGGAGCGGGGATGGGTAGGGAGTGGTGGAGGGCATGGAGCTGGGGGACCGGAGGGCCTGTGGAGGGCTGGGAGGAAGTGGGAGCTGCAGAGATGGGGCAAGATTTTTAGGACAAACTGGAAAGGGGGAGTTCCAAGACTAGAGTACTAGGGGGTGTCAGCATACAGAGAGTGACACCTGGAGGGGTCCTCTGGGCAGATTGGGAATGGCCCACAGACAAAGGAGTGCATTGCAGTGAGTCTTTGAACTAGGAGTGGATTGTGGGTGGGGATAGGGAGCTGGGGACATCATCTAAAAGGAACGACCATAGATGGGGTATCTGGAGGGCAATCCGGAAGTGTACCTGGGAGATTTATGGGAGGCAAGGAGCTAGTATAGGGAAGAGAACGCTAGGGTAGATCAAGACAGTAAAAGGTATGTGTGTGTATGTCTTGGGGAGGGTGGTTTGTCAGCTGCAATGGATTTAGAGGGGGGCAGAGGCTGGGTTTGTGGACAGTTGTAAGGGAGATGGTCTGCAGATTGAAAGCAGAAATAAGGCGACACTTTGGGGAAGGGTAAACAGGCATGATGGGCAACTGGAGGGAAATCCTAGATGGTGTCTGGTTAGGGAGGAAGGAAGTCCTTTGACATCTGGGAAAGGGAAATACTAGGGGTGTTGGGTCTATATGAGGGGAGGGTGACCAGTAACTGTAGATGCCTGTGGAGGCCACTTCTGAAGAGTTGAGGGCCAGCAGGGTCTCCACATGAAGGGGCCAGGCAATGAGAAGAACAAGGGATAGGCCCAAATTTGTGGACTGATAAGGAATAGTGGACACGGAGGCTATTGAAGACCCAGAAACTTCATGGGGAATTTTAACTTTGCTTCATTCCAATTTCATTTAGTCAATAGGTGTTTATCCTACCTGGGCTAGGCCTTAGGATTACAGCCTAGAACCAACAGGCAAGACCTTTTCCCCCTCTGAGGTTACAGTCTGGTAGGAATGGCACATTGAATAATTTGTTTTAGGGGTGGCAAATACTACCACAGGGAAGTACAAGGTTAGGAACTGTAGGAACATGTAACAAAGATTGTTTATCCATTCCTGGAGGTGGTAAAGCCTCCCTGAAGAAAAAATTACTCTTAATTCCATTTTTGAAGAATAAATAGATATATTTGGACTGGTGTTCCAGGTGGGGAGCCACTCGTACAAAGGCCCCAAAGTGTTGGAAGACCTGAGAGCTGACAAGTATTGACTAGAATTTAGAAAGTTATGAGCCAGAGATTTCTAAGGGCCATGGGAAGCCATTAAAAGATTTTAACACTAGTGTAGTGTGATCAGTTTGCATTTACAAAAGCACACTACTATGTGAAGAATGATGAGGGGAAGGGAAAGTGAGGAGCTAAGTAAGTTCCCTCCTCCCTTACTAACATTTATATAGTACTTATACCATGTATCAGGCAGTGTTCTAATTATTACCCCCAATTTACAGATGAAACTGGGACACAAAGAGGTTAAGTAACTTGCCCAAGGACGTAAGTTATAGAGTCTGGACTCAAAACCAGGCAGACTGGCTCCAGAGTTCTTGCTGTTCACTATTTCCCATCCTGTCTGTCTGCAGTGGTCCTGGTGAGAGATAATGGGGACTCCTACCAAGATGGGAATGCAGAGAAGTGGACAGTAGGAAGGAAATGTATGAGGTAGAATGTAAGGACTTCAGTGATTGAGTGGATGTTGGGAGGTGGGGTTGATGATGATCCCAGGATTCTGACTTGACTGTGTGCCTGTTAGTGCTACTTCTCTTATCTGTTGAGATGGAGAAGTCTAGAGGAGCAATAGATTTTGTCAGATGGGAGATCGGAAGGGAAGATGGGTTCTAGTAAAAAGTACTAATGGCGGTCAAGTGCCCTCCACATCCTTGGAGGCCACAGGAATCCCCACCTTGCCACTTACAAGCTCTTTGACCTTGTGTAGGTTAATTAACCTCTTTGAGCCTCAGTTTCATTCTTTGTAGATGGGGATAATGATAAATCCACCTCAGAGCATTATTTTGAGGATTAAGGGAACTAAAAATTGTGAAGGGCTTTGCAATGAGTACAGCACATAGTAATGTTTAGTAAATACTGTTAAACAGAAGAGTTGTTTTACTAATCTCTCTTCTACTTCCTTTGATGTGGACTGTGCCTTCTCCATCTCTTAATCTGCACAGATTGCCCTTTCCTGCCTTTTCTGTCAAGTGACAGCCCATTTATTCTTCAAGACCCACCTCAAATATTTCCTCTTTTCTTTCTTACAACTAGTTGACCCTTGACCTATTAATCATATTATTTTATGCATATTGCTGCTCTAGCCCTCAATGCTTTATTTATATGCCTTATGCCAGAGAACACTTAAGGGAGCTCACCATAATGAGGAAATATAAAAATTAAGTGGATGAGAAAACAGGGCAGAAAGACCATGGAGACTAAGAAAAACAAGGGGAAATCAGAAGTGGGGGTGATCCTCAAAATGCAAGAGGTAAAGTCTAGTATGTTAATTAACTAAGCTGTAAGTAACTTGATTTTCTCTAGCAGGCCGTGCCAAGAGGCAAAACCTAGTCTATTCTGTGATCTAGTGTTCATGAGAGAAGGCACCATTAGATACCCAGGACAAGCAGTTTTTTTCTGATTTAAACTCTAGAGAAAAAGTTTATCTTTGGGGTCCTTATAAAGAAAAGCCAGTGTCATATCCTTAACCTCTTTTTAGCACTGAAGATCATAGAGCTGTTATTTAACACATCCCTTGCTAGGTCAAAGAAGGCTAAATCCCAATTTAGAAAGGCATTCTAAAGCCAATAGACAATGCGGTTTAGGTGGATAGTGGGTAGCTCTGCTGGTTTGGTATAATTCAAATCAAGGTTTTTTTGCTTGTTTGTTTTAAGATTATCTAGACCATAGAGGAAAAGATGAACTACAGCTTCTTCAGACAATCCTCTATAAATATGGTTTTCCTCAACTGAGCTGAAATGAGTGGTATGTGTAATCAGTCAACACCTATCTACTGCATACCTTCTAGGCACAAAAAGATGCAGTAAACTAGACAGAGGAGGGCCGTGGCCCCTGCTTGGGGGAGAGAAGCAATAGTGTGCAATCAAATAAGTAAACAAGATAATTTCTAAGAAGGAATGTAATTAAGTTCTGAAATTAAGTTCTGAGAATTCTCAGTTCATTCTCTGTTCATCAATGAATGATGACAGAGAGTAATGGGGGAGGGTTGCCAACAATTAGGTTAAAATAGGGCAATTAGGTATGACCTCTCTGTAAAGTGACATTTAAAGTGAGACCTAATGGGGTCAAGCATGTGAAGAGCCCAAGGAAGCATTCCATATAGGGGTTAACAACTAGTGCAAAGGCCTGAGGTGAAAAGCTCTGCAACCTTTTGGGGAAGATAAGGAAGGCCAGTGGGGCTGGATCTAGGGGCCAGGGCTGGAGCCAGGTGAGCCAGGATGAGTATGGTACAGAAGGTGGTAAAGGGGAGCTCATGAAAAGCCTTGCAGGCCATGGAAAGGAGACTGGATTGTCTTCTGTGGGCACTTAGAAATGATTGGGGGATTTTAAGCAGGAGAGTTAGTCATCCAATTCATCTTTTAGGTCATTCTGAGTTGCTGTGTAGAGAAAGGATTCTAGGGAAGCAAGAATGGAAGCAGGGAGCCCAACACAAAGTATTCTAAATGAGAGATGCAGGTTTGGATTAGGCTGATATTAGTGGAAAAGACAGTGAGAAGCGATGTCCTTAATATCTCATTTATTCTTCTGAAAAGCTCTTGGAGGAGTACCAGTACCTATCCCTGGAGCTTAAATGAGAGCCAATATCCTCTTACAAATTTGAGGTGCCTGGATCACTATGCCCTCATATAATCCTTACATATGGGTCTGCATATCCAGTTGGACTGGCAGATCTTGGAGAAGAGGCCATTTATTTCCTGTACTCAATTTGAGGAACTGCCCTGACTCAGAGGAAAGGAAAGAGGTACTATATTGCCACCTGTATCTAGTAGACTATATATATTATCACCAGCACTGTTATTTAATAGATGAAAAAATGGAGGTCCTGGGAAGTTAATGACTTACAAGTTACACAGCTAGTTTGTGCCAAAGCCATTCTCTCTACTTCCCTGTTGCCACCCCAGCATTTTGGCTAACTGAAAAACAGTTTAAATGTTGCCACTGTTATTTAAACTATGTTAACAGTTTTTATTTTGTATGTCTTAATTTAAAGGGTGTTAAACGATGTTAGTACCCTGATAGAAATCATTTCAGAAGCACTTTTTGCAGTACACAGAACATTAGGTAGATATATTGATATGCCAGAGCAACAGATGAGAGGTGAGAAGTGGGGTGGGTGGGAGGTGGCTCTAAATTCCATTTAATAGAGCTTGCTGGTTTTGACAGTATCTTTTTTTGAACTTAGAAAAGTACAATGCATGGATATATGCTTGTTGAAATTTGAAATAATGGTTTTTAATATGCCTGTGAACAGTATGGCAGAATAATGGAACTGTACTGTGACTTTCTTATAATGTAATTGTGTATATTTTTTTATGAATGCAGAGGTGACACTACTCTTCTGTAAAAGGAAGATAATAGTACACACTTTATGGAGTTGTTTCGAGGATGAAGTGTAATAATATATGTAAAGCACTTTGAAGCTGAGTGAACATTTAATTTATTGTGCAAACCAGGACACTTTTCAGAATGAAAGGAAACAAATAGGATGTGTGGTCACCAAGTAGGAGTGTATGAATGCTGTATAAGTGTTTGCTGCTGCTGTTATTCCTCTTTGAATTGCTGATCCAATGTTTATTAGACATTTGTGGGCACAGGGTTAATTTGGTTTTTCTTTCACTATTGCCAGTGGATTTGCCCATTTGGTTCCATCCTCTGTGGCCCCAGCCCAGGGGTAATTGATGGGGTTCAACTAATAAATAATGTTTCTTTTTTCTGTTAAATAATGTTTTTTAAAGCAAGATTGAAGTTTCAGCCTTGATTTTATTAGCACCATATCTAAACACTTAAGCAAACAGAAAAACAAAGGACCTCAATACTATTTTTGCTTGTCTTTTAAAATTTTTAAATTTAATTTTGACTTAAGTAATTTACTTTGGCATCAGCAATTTATTTAGACTGGTCCCAAGTATCTCAGAAGAGATCAATATTTATACGGAGGAATCAAACCATCTTATTTATTCTTTCCACCCACCTGTTACGTCTTTTTAATATTATTGACATTAAAAATTGTTTTAATGATTTTAAGCTTCTTGAAAGGAGAGGCCAGGTGTTAGTTTGACATAAGGAATCTAACACAGTGGGTAATATGTAATTCATCTTCATAATTCATGAGCAGTGTGGTGATCAAATGATAAAGCTAACAGGAATCTGTTCAAACATTGTTTTTACAAGGCCTTCATCTCTCCTCTTCCTAATTTAAAATAGGTCAAGTCAAGCTAGTTTTCTTTTTTCTTGTTAACACATCATAGCTTTATTAAACAACATACAGTAGAATTTTTAATACAGAAAAAATGAAGAAAAATACCTTAGAATGATCAATAAGCTGACCACCCAGTTAACCTCTGTTAATATTTCAGAAAGGAAAGTAATACATGTCAGAAAATTCAAGAAGAAATATCCAAAATGAAAAATGAAAATCCTTCCCTCTCCCCAGAGGTTATCACTGTGATTACCTCTTCCAGAATGATTTTTAATGGCTATAAAAGGTAAAAAGCACCTTCTCTGGAGCCACACTCCTGAGTTTGAATTCCAGTTCTACTCCTAACTTCCTGTGATGTTTAATTTAGGGCGAGTTACTTTTAGTTCCTTTGTTGGTAAAATAGGGGAAAAATATCTACTTTAGAGGGCCATTGTATGGATAAAGTGTGTTTATATGTGAAAAGCATCTAGAATAGTACTTAGTATATTTAAGTGCTGTGTATCTGTTAACTAGTATGCCAATATGTATATATGCTTGAAAATTTTATACATTTACACACTCGTCTGTATTTAATGATATTAAGTATATATGATATGATATATATGATATACTTCTATATTTAGTGATATATCATGGAGCTCTGTTGAATATAGATCTACCTCATTCTTTTCTATCAACGTGTCATAGTCTATTAGTTTTTTAAATTAATCCCCTGTTGACATCTAGTTTATTTCCAGTTTTTTACTTTTTTTAAAAAAAATTATCTTTTTATTTTCTTCTTTTTTTCATATTTTTATATTTTATTCCTTTAATTTTTCATTCACTTTGTATGGAAAGAGATCAGTTTTTTACTCTTCTAAATAGTGTTACAATGGAGATATTTGCAATGTCTTTGTATACTTGTAGGAATAATTTCTAAAGGACAGGTCAAAGGGTATATGTGTTTTTACTTTTGATATATAGCTAAATTGCTCTAGTAGCCAGCTGTTTTTTCCACTATAATCCTGTCTCAAATTGTTAGCCTTTCCTGTGGTTTTCAGTTTGGATCTAGAGTGTATAGGAACACCAAGAAAAAGCCAGTCATGGGCTGTCATGCCTGCAGAACTTTTTGCTAAACTGCATTTAGAAAGGAAATGCTAATCCTCACTGGTAGATCACAAGATTACTAGTTCCACTCTCAAAGGGAGACATATTTGACCGTAATTTAGCCGCAGGAGGAAGTTACATAACAGTGAGGCTATTGCCACTGGTTGTCAAGCCTTGACCTGTCACTACAGTAGATCTGGGAGTTGGCCTGCCATTATCGTTCATTGTTTTCCTCTTTCCTTTTTTTGAATATTTGTTCCAAGATGTTTTGTAATCAAGGTTTTAATAGTAACTGTAGGGGAATAACAATGATGGGTTTTGAAAAGAGTATTAGTCTGGGTTTATGAGAAATTATCCTTTTCACGCTTAAATGAGAGCATAGTTAAAATGGCTTTATTATCTGGCCACACGCCTGGAAACCGAGAGTTGATCTAGTGACTGTAAAGAAGTCATTTCTTTCTGCCTTTCTGTTTATTCTTCCTGCCTCTCTAACCCCTTGAAAGGACTTTTTGAGGCTTATTTAGTGTCTTAAGTAATTTTGTATTTCTTCTAGGTATATGTTGGCGTATAAAACAGGAAGGGGTCTAAAATGCACCTCAATTTTGCAAGTAAATGTTTACTTTTCAGCATAATTGTATCATAACTGATTTTAAAGTGGTTTTGAATGGCATATATTTCATATGCCTAATTATGGTACAACATATAACTGAATACAATAGGAAATCGTAAGTTCTATAATTGTGGTAATAGTCTACTGTTAAACCAATCTTGTTTTTTTATGTCTTTGGTGGTTTAACATTTCAATTAGGCATATTGAATATGGGGAATTTTGATGAGCAAAAATATGTCTCATGCCCCTGCCTCTTGTATAGTATACACTAGACAGTAAGTAGTGATATTACTTATGAATTAATGTAAGTTAATTGCTGCCTCCTTTTCCTGACTCGGATTCACATTCTATAGTCTTTCCAGGAGCTAGATGCATGGTGTTATCCAGCCCTCTTCCTACAAGGCTAAAACCAGGTAGAAAACCACCATCCTCAGGGCCAATGTTAAGTATTTTGGTTTAAAAGCCCTTTCCAGATGATATCGATCCTTATAGTCAGTAAAGAAACTGATCATGACAATTAAGGAGTAAGTAATGTTGATAACATCAATAAAATAGTTTCTAAACCATCTTTACTATTTTTACGGGAGGGACCAAGACCTGCCAGAATCATTAATATAAGCATTCAAAGTGGGCTTCAAGCATGATAGTTTATGAAGTCAATTTGTATAGTAAACAAAACATGTTTTAGGTGTGTTCAGTGTGGAGCTAATTGATAAGGTGTCATTAAAAATAATAATGCTCATGCCGTATGTGTTAGGAACTGTCAGCAGCAGGCCATCTTTAAATTTAAAAAGAACAGAGGCTGTTCTCAGACTGGGAACATATGTTTTTGTTTTATTTTGTTGCTGTTGGAGCTGTGCTCTGCACTTTATATGTGTTATTTCAGTAATTATTTTTTAAATTAATTAATATTTATTTGTTTATTTATTTATTTTAAGAGACAGGGACTTGCTCTGTCTCCCAGGCTAGAGTGCAGTGGTGTGATCATAGCTCACTGCAACCTTGAACTCCTGGGCTCAAGTGATCCTCCTGCCTCAGCCTCCTCAGTAGCTGGGACTACAGGTGCATATCAACACATCTAGCTGATTTTTTGTTATTTTTTTTGTAGAGATGAGGTCTCTCTATGTTGCCCAGGCTGGTCTTGAACTCCTGGCCTCAAGTGATCCTCTCACCTCAGCCTCCCAAAGTGCTAGGATTACAGGCCTGAGCCACCGTGCCTGGCCTTATTTCAGTAATTGTTATCCATAGGGAATTTTCTTGGCAGCAATTATCTACACACTGTTTAAGCTACAAATACTGTGACCTTGCAATAAGTTTGAGACAGAAGCAATTTGTGAGGAATCATAACTGGGCAAAATTTTGTATGTATAAATGCATATGTATCTACATAGATGTATCTATAGATAAAACTTGAACATTTACTCTTTAACATTCATAGGGTGATACAAGTTGTGGATTAAATTTAACATAAAGATCAGGATAATATATTTTTTGTTTTCCTATTATGGACAGGCATTGCATTCCTTCGTGTACTTTTATTTCCATAAGTTTTCACAACAGTCCTACGAAGTAGATAGTCTTATTCCCATTTTACAGATGAGGTAAAATGTTGGTCTCACACGCGTATACACTCACGAACATGCACAAAGTAAACATGAGTGGACTAACCAAAACATTGTCTCTAGGTTTTGATTTCTGGCCCAGGGGGTTGGCTGTAAGGAGGTGTGCTTAGACTAAAGAGGGATAGGGCTGAAGTGGAAAGGGAGCCTGTGAATGCCTGGACAGGGAATCCGCTGTGCTGCCAAAATTAGTCATACCACACTCCCAGGCAGTGCCACCCCAGTGTTGGCATTGGCCCCTGCCTTTTCCTAACTAAGTCTCTGCTCAGTCCTAACCTGCCTTCCAGGACCTCTGATTTTAATCTCTTCTCCTTTCAGTTCAGGCTATTTTAAGCTCCTAACTGCACGTGTTTTGGTAGCCTCCTAACTAGCCTCCCTGCCTCTGTGTTTTCCCAGTTATAATCCATTTTGTACACTGCCTTGAGCTTGATTCTCCTAAAAAGTTCTGTCCATGAATCTTTATTAACTCCCAGTTCCCTACCGGGAAGGTCTACTTTTACTAGTATGACGTTTATTAGTGCAGACTCCTACAATCTGACCCTAACTGCCTTCATATCTTTAGGGCTGGCTATCTGTCTTCACTCATCCAGCCTCCCTGGTGTTCTAGTGTACCTGTGCTCCAGAGCCAGCCCTTCATTCCCCCACCTCTCCTAGAGCTCACGGCTTTCTCCCTGTCTGGGGTGGGGGAAAGGAAAAGGCTTGAGCTTTCTTTCTTTTTTAAACAACAGCTAACAGATTTTGAGTACTCATGTGGTTCAAAAATCAAATAATATAAAAAGATATTCTATCATCTTCCATCCTGTCCCCTGTCTCCCTGACTTACACTGCCCCTTCCCTTGGTGTAACCCCTTTTATTAGTTTCTTGTATATCCTTCAAGGGTATCTCTGCAAATATGAGCACATATAAATATATGTTCTTATTTCCCCACATGTTTATATGAAAGGGAGCATATCATACATACTGCTCTTCTCCTTGTTTCTTTGACAAGTTATCTTAAGTGATTGCTCTATATCAGTACATAGAGCACTTTCTCTTTCTTTTTTTTGTGGCTTCATAGTATTCCGTCATGTTCGTATACCATAGTTTGTTTAATTAGTCCCCTGTTGATGGACATTCAGGCTGTTTCCAATATTTTATTGTAATCTAATGTTCATATTGCATATGTGCAAGTATATCTGGGATTGTTGGGTCAAAGGTGGTATGTTACTTGCAGATCAAAGCTCTGAGAAAACCCTGTTGTTCCAAGACAAGGGCCCAAACTCTAGCCTTGCATCAGTGTACTTTTGATATTAGTGCACAAATTTTAGAAAAACTTATAAATTATTTCCTTTTAATTTTAGCTAACGTGATCACACATAAAATTTCTTTCATGAGATTAATCTTCCACATACCTACAGTTTGCTTAAACTTTCAGTTTTGTCCTATGCTTCCTTTTTTTATACTGGCATTCTACCTTAGGACAAAAATTTACTTTCCTTTTCCCCATATCATTTTGACCACAGAGTTCTCTCTCATGCAAAGGAAAAAATTACTCACCCTTTTAATCTTTCTTTACCAAAAACACATTCTCATACTTACGACTTTTTTTTCCACATCTTTCCTACTTAATAGTTCCTTCCTGCCTTGTTTCTGTTTCCTTCCTAAATCCATATGTTGAAACAACCTTTAAATAACCTCTGAATGAGGTGAAATTGCTCTTTTTTAACAAAAAATATATCCTCATGTCTTTTTACAGTTTTTCACACCAAAACCACATCTTACTTTCCTTATGTACTTTGCATACAGAATTGTTTTCCTTTGTGGTAGTTTTAATTACATATATTAGAATTTTATACTCAGTAACCTTAATTTTTTGTACAAACCTAGTAAGCAATTTGAATTGTCATACCAGCGTTCTCTGAATATACAATTTATGATTTCTAGAAACATGTACTTCCTCACAGAACAATTTTTTTTATGTTTACTAACAGATCCAAATATATTTAGCTTCTCTATCTCATATATTAATAAAATAAGATGCCAAAAATATAAATTTTAAGCTTATGCTTAATAATAAATATTTTAGTATTTTAACTTATTTAGAGACCTGAAAATTTAGTGAGTATCTATTACTTAATTTCACTTTCAGGTTTTAAGTTACCAAAAAGATTTTTTTTTTTTTGGCACCATAAAGAGTTCGTTTATAAACATTTATGCCATTTACATTTACCTAAATTATGTTTGAGTTGTTCATGAAAATTTTATGAGGCATTGAACAAAACTAGCCATTATCTCAAGTTATTTTCCTGTTGACCATTTTTCCAGCATGCAAGTGTTAGGCAGTTGTCACCTAAGCAAGAATCCTAAAGTTAAATATGTGAGTATTTTGCTGATCAGAAGACACAGCTGTTTTCATTAAACCAACAATATTAAACTAATCTTATTTACCAAAGATTATTTATTTATTTATTTCAAAATATTAAGGGGGTACAAACATGGATACCTTGTATAATAATGCTTAAGTCAGGGCTTTCTGTGTACCTGTCACCAGAATAGTAATCATTGTACCCAATAGGTAAGTTTTTATCCCTCAGCCTCCCTCCCACCCTCCCCCCTTCCTGGTTTCCAGTGTCCTTTATGTCTCTTTGTGCCCGTGTGTGCCCATCGTTTAGCTCCCACTTATTAGTGAGAACATATTTACCAAAGATTTATCCAACTCATGTGAACTAAAAGGCATTTGAGTTAGGTTCTATTTTTTTTTTCTTCTTCTTTTTTTTTTTTCCCTCGTCATAATCTTTAGAACCTGTGAAAGGTTCTATTTTTTTTGATAAAATATTTGATTTAAACACTTTTCTCTTTAAGCCAATTAATTAGAGCTCTCTGTAATTAATAGAGAAATATCACACATAACACATATACATATAGACACCCAGACAGAAACAGGTCTTTAGCTTCATTTGCCAGTTTTCAAGTAGTTACGCGCTGTCCTTTGACTATCAATCTTCTGATTACCTGTTCCATTGCTCTAAGCAGTTGTTAGCCAGGCAGCTGTAAATTTGCACTTCCAAGGGGATGGCTCCCAAATGAAACAAGGTAGACAATTTACAGAACTTAGATCTAAACACTATTATTTGCTGGAACAAAGAAAGACATAGGTGGAGGCCCAGTTAAGACAAGATGGCTGGGATAAGCTCCTTAAACAAAGGCAAAGTTGGTTATGTAAACTTTTAGTGTCTTTCTCATAGTAAAAATTCGTAGTGGTTTAGATGCAGAGAGGGAGACACTCTTACAAAGGGAGATTTCCGTTATAGATGTAAATTTCTTTTATAGAGCTTTTCATGATAGCTAGGTAAGTGTCAGAAAGTTATATTTGGAGACCTTAGTTCCATAGATGGTCTTTTCAATTTAGCTTGTTTCTTAATTAGTTTACCAACCTCAGGGTGGAGCCCTTTAACGAATAGGGCAAAGAATAACCAGTAGAAACTTAGAAGAAACCAGTGGAACTTCCCTTGGAGGACCATCAGTCCTGATGGTTAACATGGAGATTATAATCACAGGGGGGTATCCTGTTTTTAGGGGCTTTCCTCGAAATCTTTTGGGGCAGTCCTTTTTCCAGTGTCATGATTGTTTGCGGAAATGGCAATACATTTTTGGAAACTGCTGTTTTGGGGGTTGCTTATTTGGAAAAGAGCCCTGTGGTAGGCCTAACTATCATTCTAGGTTGTTGGTTGTCATGGAGCTGAAACACTTTGGGAATGGCTTTCAAAAGGTCATTTGCGATCTTTCCGGCTTTACTTGTCCCATAGGTAGACCAGGTGGAGCTTGTGGGTTCCTTGTTATCATTCTTAGGAGAATACCATTCTTCTTCTTTTATCCATTTTGGGCCTACCTGGGTCTCACCAACATGTGTATTAGTTGACAAAGGTCAGGTATCCCAGGGTCATAAGTTATAATTAAGACCCTGAATTCTTAAAAAAACTTTTAAAGGTGTTCCCTAGGTTTAGGAAATTTTTTTAAAACTATGGCCCTGAAGTCTATTTTTGTCCAGGGAGTGCAAGTCACTCAGGGATTATCTCCTTAATTTTCACGTGATTCTCTTATAAGGAAACTGTTTCACTGTTTTTTCAGGGAAGAAAGGCAATTCAGACAGTTAGTAGACTGTGAATATTCAGGCAAAGTAGGATAGAGGGGAGTAATAGTAGTTACCTGAGTTTTACCATCTTGGTATGAGGGATTCTTGCCTTTTCAGCTTTTAATTAGCTCTTTGCAGTGAATTTTTTTGAAAGGTGATTTTAGAATCATGTTGTCTCTTTGAGACTTCTGAATGCCAATAAAAATCCTGTTCTCTTTGCCTAATTTTGGAGGCTTGGGGTTCAAGTGTACTTCTTAGATGAACAGTCTTTCTCAACTGGAGCATTCCATATAATGGCCATTAATTCTGGATTATCAGTGGTAAGATTTTGCCACTTTTGTAAATAAGTGTTTGTAGCTTCCAAATTCTATACCTTGTTCTTCATTTCCATCTGAGACCTCATCAAGGTGGACTTTACTGTCCATATATCTACCAGCATTCTGATCACAACCACTTAAGTAATCCCTAGGAAGATTTAGGCTCTACATAGTTCTGGGGTCTTATGTGCCCTCACCAGAATTGCCCTTAATGCTCCATTCACAGCAATACAGCTATTCCCAGTATTCACTTCAGAACTCTTCCACTCACTGCTCATTGCCTAGTTCCAGAGCTGCTACCGTAATTTATAAACAACAGAAGTTTATTTGGCTCATAGTCTGGAGGCTGGGGAGTTCAAGATCAGGGGGCCACTTCTGGTGAGTACCTTCTTGCTGGGTCATAACATGGCAGAAGGTATCACATGGTAAGAGAGCTTGTGATACAGAGAGAGGAAATAGAGCCAAACTCATCCTTTTTTCAGGAGCCCACTCCCAAGATAGCTAACCCACTTCCACAACAACCACATTAATCCATCCATGAGGGCAAAGCCCTCATGACCTAATCACTTCTTAACGAGTCTACCTCTTAATACTATCATAGTGGCAATTAAATTTCTTTCTTTTTTTATGTATTTATTTATTTTAAATTGACAGATAACATTATATGTTTTTATCACATACAACATGATTTTCCACAAATATATATACATTGGGGAATGATTAATTCTAGCTAATTAACAAACGCATTACCTCACGTTTTTGTGGTGAGAACATATAATATCCACTCTCTTTACTTTTTTCAAGAATACAATATATCATCATTAACTATAGTCATCTTGCTGTACAATAGCTCTCTTGAAACTTATTCCTCCTATCTAACTGTAATTATGCATCCTTGGACCAATATCTCCCCATCTCCCTTCTCTCTACCTACCCCAGGCTCTGGTACCCACCATTATACTCTCTACTTCTACGAGATCAACCTTCTTGAATTCCACATGTGAGTGAGATCATGCAGTATTTGTCTTTCTGTGACTGGCTTATTTCACTTAACATAATATCCTCCAGGTTCATCCATGTTGTCAAAAATGACAGGATTTCCATCATTTATATGGCTGAGTAGTATTCCATTGTGTGTATATACCACATTTTCTTTATCCATTCATCCCTTGGTGGACACTTAGATTGATTCCACATCTTGGCTATTGTGAATAATGCTACTATAGATGTGGGAGTGCAGATGTCTCTTTGACATACTGATTTTATTTGTTTTGGATATATACCCAGTATTGGGATTGCTGAATCATATGGTAGTTCTATTTTTAATTTTTTGAGGACCCTCCATACTGTTTTTCATAATGGCTGTACTAATTTGCATTCCCACCAACAATGTATGAGGGTTCTTCTTTCTCCAGCTCCTTTCCAACACTTGCTACCTTTTTGATAATAACCATTCTCTCACTGTGGTGAGGTAGTATCTCATTGTGACTTTGATTTGCATGTCCCTGATTAGTGATGTTGAACATTTTTTCATATTCCTTTTGGTCATTTGTATATCTTCTTTTGAGAAATGTCTATTCAGGTCATCACAATGGCAATTGAATTTCAACTTGAGTTTTGGGGGAGACATTCAAACCATAGCATCAAACTTTAAAAATCTCTTGAAAAATCAGGTCTGGTAAGAGCTCCGCTCTCAGTCAGGGCACTCACTCCCCAGTTTCCTTTAGATGTTATTTGCCTAGTCCCTGAATGCATTTTACATTTGAAATCCCCAATCCTCAATAAAGTAGGAGGCTCAGGTATCTGGGAAGAAGATGGGATTTCTTGGGGACTTGAGAAGAGCAGAGATAAGAAGACTAGCAAAAGAATTGTTGAACAGCATCAGTGCCACCAGATTGCCTCACCCACTGGATGTTTCCTTTTATTTTAATAAAGTTAAAATGTTTGTAGTAAAAAAAAAAATCAATTTATTTTCTTCTTTTTAATCTCTTCAAAGACTGTGTTCTATTTGTCTCAGTCTCTTCAAATAATGTTGGTGGCTAAAAACTGAAAGCATTAGTTTGCATTTTTAAAATATAAAACTAAAACACCTGATGAATCTGTAACTTGAGCAGTATGCCAAAGCCTTGACTCTGAGAACTAAACCCAATTCTAAAAATGTTTATCTGATGTTATCATAGAATATATTTTAAAACTGGATCCATCTGCCTTCCAAAATTTATTTTCATTGCACCTGCACTCAAAAATACTTCTGTCCATACACAGGAACTATTGTTTAAAGATTTTGCTGTTGATTCATCATGCAGGCTCTCCAGGAATTATTCACACTTTAAAATTTATTTTAAAAAAATAATGCATGCACGTGGTAAAAAACAAAACAAAACAAGACCCCCCCAAAGTTCTACAAAGGCATGATGGAAAATTACATCTTTTCTCACCTCTCTCTGTAGTCCCTTTTGCCAGAAACAACCACCATTACCAGTTTCTTGTGGATCCTCCCAAAGATATTCTCCGAACATATATATACACATGTGATTGCACACATATGCACACACACTCAAAGCCTCTTTTTCTACACATACGGCAGCATACCGTATGTGCTTCTCTGCGCCTGTTTTGTTTTCATTTTACTTAACACATCTAAGGAGATTTTTCTGGCATCAGTATATACATCTGCACTATTCTTCTGGCTACATACTATTATATAAATATTTCCAATTTAACCAGTCCCTTACTGGTGAATGTTTAGATTTACAATCTTTCTGCTACAAACAGCATCACTAAGAACATCCCTTTATGTATGTCTGTGCATGGGTGCATGTATATCTATAGGATATATTTCTAGAATTGGAATTATTGATTATCACGTGTTTTGATTTTTGCCAATCTGATAGATGAAAAATGATATTTTGTTGTGATTTTAATTTGCCTTTCTTCTGTTTTGATCCAGCATTATTTTGTCCATGTAAGAACAAAAGCTCAGGACTGCCAGGCAGGCAGGTTGGGACCCTACTTGTTACTTATCATTATCATTTACATTGCTTTTCTGTTCCTTTTTCTCTTGGGCAAAAGGGAGACAGTCTCGTTAAAAAAAAATTCTCCTGGGGGAAGAAACATTACAAATATGATAACTAAATTATACTTTTATTTAACAAATCCATTCCTTTTTCTATGACCCATCTCATTCTCTTTTCCTGTTTTGCCACTACATCTTTTAAATCTTTTCTTTCTATTCCTTTTACCAGTGCCTCTCACTAGCCAGAGAAATGAACATTCCATACTTACGTCTGTCTGGACAAGTTTTTTCAAAAAATATTCTCAGAATTATTGGCTTATTTCCTTGATTGTACCTGAAAATTATTTCTACTCTACAACCCCGTAGAATGCCAACTCTGTGAGGACAAGGCTTTTCACTGCTATAACCCTGGCCCGTAGAATAGTACCTGACATACAATAGACATGCAATAGTGTTCCTTTTTTCTTTACTATATACATATTTTTATTGTGTAAAATATACATAAAATTTGCCATTTTAGCTAGCTATTTTTAAGTGTACAGTTCATTGGCATTAGGCACATTTACGTTTCAATAATTTTCTTTTGAATGAAGTTATTTTGTCCTTGAAGGTTACCAAGAGCCAGATGGTCATTTTAATTCACATTACCCTTCTTTCCTCTAGACGAAGTCATAAGGAAACGTCTCCTAATTGATGGAGATGGCGCTGGAGATGATCGGAGAATTAATCTGCTGGTAAAGAGTTTCATTAAATGGTGCAACTCTGGATCCCAGGAAGAAGGGTATTTCATTTCATTGTTGTTTCGATACCAATGTCCTGATGGGATTTTAGATCATATATTAAGGTTGTGTTACTATTTCAGATTTTCACTCACCTTAAATGTCCAGTGAAGTTAACTCTTAATGAATCAAGAGTAGATTTTTCTGCCTTTCTCTTCAGAGGCCTCCCTTATGTTTATTAAAATGTGCAGAAGGCAGAGTGATAAGAAATAAAGATTAAATTCAGGCTCATTAATTTGATTACTTTTAGCAGATAAATGTTTGGTAAGATAAAATATCTAAAGAAATTTTCTCCTTTGTTGATAATTAAAAGTTGCTGCAATATGTATATATATTCTTAATAAT
The DNA here is from genome assembly GCA_023783475.1 of Daubentonia madagascariensis. Lineage (NCBI taxonomy): Eukaryota > Metazoa > Chordata > Mammalia > Primates > Daubentoniidae > Daubentonia > Daubentonia madagascariensis. The sequence continues at coordinate 38,066,467 of JAKFHU010001953.1, read as the reverse complement.
TTTTTTAACATCAAAAATTTTTCCTCATTTGAACTAGCTTTCCACATAAATAAATAATTGTATGGAGTCAAACAATTGTGAGAACAGAATTGTGAAGATAAGCCATCTTAATCAAAATATTTTAAAAAGTGTTTTAAACAAAATTCAAATAATTCTTTGAATTAAGCCTGTGTTGATGAAAACAACAGTCCCGTCTTTGCATTTGTAACTAAAGCAGTTTATAAATTCAAGTATACCACATTTGGAAATAAAAAAAACATAAGGGACAGATATTCTGTATTGTTTCAAATAAAGCAAATGATTCGCTTAGAATTTGGTATAGTTTAACTAGCAAATCTTTGCCTGCATTAAATAGCTTACCTTTGGCAACCCACAAACATCTTTATTCTGTTTTTCTCTCTTTTTCATTAGATATAGCCAGTACCAACGCATGCTGAGCACACTGTCTCAATGTGAATTTTCAATGGGCAAAACTTTGTTGGTATATGATATGAATCTAAGAGAAATGGAAAATTATGAAAAAATTTACAAAGAAATAGGTAAAGAAACTTAAAGTAATTGGTATTTCTATCTGTAATTTTATATTTTATGGTCTAAAGGGAACACTATCTGCTAACAATTTTCTTTGGTTGATGGTAAAAAATAACAACAACTATACAATATTAATGGAAAGAATATAGTAAATGTCAGCTACAAAAACGTGTATTCTAATACAATATGGTACTTTGGGTTTTAGCCATTTTTTTAAATGCCAGCATCTATTTTGTTAGCAATGGAACTTCAATTTAGAAACATATTTTAAAATTGAAAATGGATGGAGATTATAGATGTTGTTATAACTATCTTTAAAAACCTTTTTATATAGAATGTAGCATTGCTGGAGCACATGAAAAAATTGCTGAATGCAAAAAGCAAATTCTTCAAGCAAAACGAATACGAAAAAATCGCCAAGGTAAGGGTTTTGAGGGATTTAGTGTGCAAATATTTTATTATGAAATAAAAAAATATTTTATTACTAAATTAAAAAAATATTTTATTTTATGACTAGTATTTCCATGCAGTTTTAATGTTATGAGGTAAAATCTGTAGCCAGAATCAATCTAATTATAAAAAAGATTTAGGAGCCAAATTTATTTCTTTAAAACTATATTATTCTTTAAGATAAAGAAGAAGGAAGGGTATACTGAAAAAAAATGTTTTTGTTGGATTGTATTGATTATTCTAGTATTTCTTTTCTTTTTTTTAATCCAAGTATTTCTTAAGTATTAATTTTTTACTGTCTTCTGATTTTTCTGCCTAAATAATGTTATGGTTAATCAGCAGAGGAGACTTACATAAGTATACTGGATTTAGGGTTTTGTTTTTTTGCTTGTTTAGTGGAGCTACTTTCAAAAAAAAGAAAAGAATTTAAACCCAGTAAGTTTTTATTAAATACAATGCAAACAAGCATTTATAGGCTCCCTAAATATCTAATAAGAAGGTTAAAGTTTAAGTTTGTTCTAATCTCTTTTGTTTGTTTTTAAATTAGGGTATGTCCTTATACAGTTTGTAAAAACTATTTCAAAATAGTTTTTAATGGTAGGGGCATTGCTCCTCCTATGTTGTAAATTGGAGAAAAATAAAAAACATAATGCGTAATCACAACTGTGACATATATATGAAAAACTAGAAGGAAATAGAAAATGCTAATGGTGATTTTGGGGTTGTGGGTTTTTATGGCTTAGGTTCTTTTTTTAGTTTTTTGTTTGTTTTATATTGTTTTACAGTGAGCATGTATTATTTTGTAATCCAAAATTTTTTTTATTTAAAAAAAATCACACTTTTATTGAATTAATATGCTGAGTTCCAAGGCAAAGAACTTCACCTTTTAATGAGCTAATTAAGATGAAGTTTAATCCCCTATTTTTAAAAGTTGGTTTTTGTGTTTTGTCTAAAATGTGTATGGTGAAGTTTCAATGGCCAATTTACAGCAAGTTGTACCAACTTATTAATAATTATTATCAGTTCTAAAATAATTTAAAAATATTTTGCAGTGTTTTTGTTGGTTAATGAGACTTTTAAGTGAATCCTGACACTCATCGTTTCATAAGAAAGGTTAACAAGGAGTTACATGACTTATCTTAGAGGTCTCAGTGGAGCAGAAACAGGGACCTAAATTTTAAATCATTTAAGTTTCTGAAATCTTTACCTCTAGAAATAGCGAGAAGTGTAATTTGCTGTTGACTAATATCTGAAATTAATGGTAGGATATATTTACTTCACTAATTTTTTTTTTTTCTGGGCAAATAATGAATAAGTCCTTTTCAGAATCAGTGTACTTGATCAATAATGACTTAAGTTCATTTATGCTTATACTGACCTCTTATATTCTGTCCAGGACATATAGATGGAAAAATTGATTTGGGAGCTAAAATCCCTGTTTGGAACACTTTTCATTGCAATTATAGCTGAATCAAGTAAAACTGGCGATACTCTTTCCATCTTTCAATGTTTTCATTTCTTAATGTACTAGGAAACTGATTAGGAGCGATTTCTGATATTACACATTTTGTTTTGATAATCCAGGTTCAATAAAACCTTAGTTTGGTAAACAATTTTTATGTCTTTCAGAATATGATGCTTTGGCAAAAGTGATCCAGCATCATCCAGACAGGCATGAGACATTAAAGTAAGTTTAGAGCTTTACTTTGAAAGGAACTAAACTTTATACTAGCCTATGTTCAAATACTAGCCTATGCATTTCATTTTTATAGAAATACATAATATGTTTCAAAAGGGGGGATCACATCTTCAATAATATATATTCTAATACTGCTTGGTTAGATTTTTTCTTTCTATAACCTTACTGCCTATTGGTCCAAAATAAATGTATATAATATGTATCAATAGGAAAATGGATAAATAGAATATGGTTTATTCATATAGTAGAATACTAAACAGCAGTTAGAAAGAATAAACTAAATATACACTTTTAAAACACAGATCTCAAAACATAATCAGTGGGGAAAAAAATATAATGAATTTTAAATTATTCCCAAGTTTCTGAATTACATAGAGAATAATAACCATTTATAAAAGCTAGAACTCCTCCTAAAATATTATATACTAATACTCAATATTATTCAGGGATGCAAATATAGGACTAAAAAAAGCATTGAAATGACTTAATGGTTGCCTGAATGGGAAGTAGAGGAGGAAAAAAGCCTGAGATAAAGGACTTGGGGTAAGGTTCAAAAAAGAGTATTTCAAGTTAATTGGCAATGTTTTATTTCTTTTCCAAAAAAAAAAAACCTTGAAGTTAAGTATGACAAAATGTGTCAATTTTGGGGTCTTATTGTATTATCTGTATTTTCCTATGCTTTAAAAATTTATCTAAAAATGTTATTTTAATGAAAATAAGTACATATTTAGAAGTTAGGAAGAAATCCTCAGCTTTAAAAGTCTCACCATAATGGAGTGTTATAACTCTTTATCCTTTTTTTTATTTTTAAAATACTATTTAGTAACTAAAAAGTTAGATATTAATTATAAATTCTGTTCCCCTAATTAGCAAAATGTAACACTGTTTATTTTTTCCAGGGAACTAGAGGCTCTGGGAAAAGAATTAGAGCATCTGTCACATATTAAAGAAAGCGTTGAAGATAAGGTATTTGCATATATATGTTAGCCTTTGTGATACCTATATGTTTATAGATCAATTTGTGTACATTTTTTTTTGTTAACACAGCTGGAGTTGAGACGGAAACAGTTTCATGTTCTTCTTAGTACCATCCATGAACTTCAGCAAACACTGGAAAGTAAGTAGAAATAGTCTCAAAATGAATGTGTATAAAGATTTTTAAATGATTCATGGGTGGGCCTTTTGGAATATACATCTTGGAGAGAGGGGAGAAACTTTCAATTTCTGAACAGGAGTGTAGCTGGGTGACATTAGAAAGCACTCATGTTCAACTTTCTGAATATGTGTGGAAAATTCTTACTTTGTAGTACTAGATGATTTAAATATATACCTATTGGTTTAAATTAAGAAACATTCAAGAATGATAGATTTGGAATTATTCTTGGTTTATTTTAGTTTATTACTCTAAAGTAATGACTAAAGACCCAGGCAGGTGATAATAAGTGCATAAAAACGTTTGCACACCCAGTAGGTGCTTTGGGGAACTGGAGACTTGCTCTTTGTAGTGACTGTAGATAATTGGAAATTTCTGTGTTACCTGATCTGCTGATTGTTTTCAAGAAAAGCCTAAGATCTAGATTTTCTTTTTTATAGTGAAATCTATCACACAAATTTAAAATTTTGATTCAACTAATAAACAACAACCAAAACAGCACTTTTTTCTTCTTTTTTTTTTTTTCTTGTCTCACTTTTAAAACCAAATACTTATGTGGACCACAGTCTTAAGCTGCCATTTTGCCATCTTTGTTTTACATATATTAACTAACAAAGGCTAAATATGTCTTTATGTATTCATGAAACATAAAATTTAGGCAAATTTAACTAAGGTTATATGTTTCTTTCTCAATTACAGATGATGAAAAGCTCTCAGAGGTAGAAGAAGCTCAAGAAACAAGCATGGAAACAGATCCTAAGGCATAGATAGGCTAATCACTCACCATTCCTAAGAATACTGAAATAGCCACATGATCTTAAGTGTGTTTAAAATTTGTCGTGCTCTTGAGATATTTAAAGTTTTGACAGTGAAATGTTTTGCTTTTAAATGTTCGTGTACATTTCATTCATATGTCTTCACATAAAGGAAAGTGATTTCAGTATAGATTTGTTTTTATTGAAATGCATATTTTATTCTTAAGAGGTAGGAAGCAACATCCAAAACTGTTTAATAAAATATTTTAAAACTGGATGTGTTTTTGCTCATTAGTATTCTAGGTAGTTTTTAACTGGTAACATTGATTGGCTTACAAAATAAGTTGAAGATTATGAGAAGGTGGCATTTCTAGGATGTACATGAGAAAATGGGTCAATTTCTGGAAATTGCTACAACTTTTTAAAATGGAGTCCATGAATAAGGTTCAGGAGGGCCAAGATCCTGTGAAATTATGTGCAAAACATTTGTGGTATTTGCTTATTGTGGGGAGAGTTTCCATGATGTTAAGAATTACTGCTGTGAGAGGTAATTACAAGATGCAGGGTAAATTAGTATGCATTACTTTCTATATCTTTGTCCCTAATACACAAGGAATTTGGTTGTTAAATGTTTTATTGATATGTTTCCTCTCTACCGGTTGTCCTTGAGGAGCCATTTTCAATAGAAAAAAAAAAATGTATTGATAAAGTGAAGAGTAGTTTGAGGTAAATAGTTTGTTAAGATTGTCTTGCATAAAAATTTCATAATCTTTTTAAAAATTAAGCTAAGGCTGAATCACTTGTAATTTTCTTAAGTATTGAATTACATGTGCAATGCTTGTTCAGTTTCATCTTTATCCATTTATTTTAGTTCAGAAACATGACACTGTGCATGAATCCTACCTTAATAATGTTACATTTTTGTAATTTTAATAAGAATTTCTATCTTTAAAAACGAAAGTTTAAAATTAGCTAAGTTGTAGTCATATTAAATGTGTCATAATACCTATAAATGCTCTAATTTCATCTGGCAAATCATGGGATAAATTTCTTTGCAGAATTGCTATGCCATGACAAATGTTTCTATTTTCCATTATTAGTAAGAATTATGAAACAAAAATTTGCTTATGTTGACTCAGAATTAAAAATCAATTTTTCAAAAAGATCTTTATTTTTTAAAGAACTGTTGAACAGAATATCCTAAAAAAATGTCCCCCGATGATTAATTCACTAGAGAGATTTATTCAGGATTATGTACCAAGAGATTAGAATCCCTATGAAGATAACTTTTATACTGTCAGGAACAAAATCAGAAGCAGCAACAGGTACATGGGAAACACACATTTTTCAATTTATACTTCCTCATGGTTCTCTTGGATATCCTCTGGAACTGCTTAGAAGACTGAAGAATTTCATCCCCTAGAAACTCACACTGTTGAAGCTCTGCGTGTCTTTGAGCCAATAGCTTCATGGATTTATCAGTCACTGTTTCTATGAGGTCGTCCACCTATGACAGATAGATACAAAGAAATGAAGCCATGTATTGGAAAGCCTTGTCAAAAACCAAAGGGATAGGTGCTTTTCCTGAGAGATGAGTTCAGGAATTGGTGGATGATTGCAAGTCTCAAAGTATTATTCTAATTCAAGTCATAGCAAACAGAGCTTGAAAACATACATTTACCACCCAGTGGTAAAGATGATCTCATTTCTTGTCAAAAGAAGCCTATGTATATGCCTTCATTTTAATTGAATTCATTTAATATTTATTAAGCACACAGCATCATCCTAGGTGTCCTTAGCAATCCTTTAGCCACTCTCAGAATGCCTTCCCACTATTTCTTAATGCTAGTCATTAATTTCTTCCCACATCCATGCTGTCTAGCAGGGCTGTACATTCAGTTAAGCCTGGCTCACTGATGCTTCTGAGACACAAAAGTAAAAGCCTTTGTCCACTACCTGCATTTGAAGCTTTCCTACTGTCAAATCTGATTTTCGGAGGATGTTTTCCATTCCATGTTTCTTTTTTTTAAGCGCTGGAAAGTGTGGTCTCTTTTTTGATGAATATGGAACCTATTTTATAATGTAAAAACACATCAGATTAGGAAGTACCAACATTATTTCTGTGATGGCACTTAAGAATTCTTACCCTTGTGGCATTCTCTTATAAACTGAACATTTGCCACATAACAACTTTGAGTTGGAGACCGTATTCATATTATTCTCCACGCCCCATGTATCTCCTTTGTGCCCAGAGCTCTCTTTGAAGAGATCTATAGGGTGCAGAGAAATGAGATGGTCTGGCTCTGAAAGAATATACAGCGTCAGGAAAAAAGCAGGTCATTCGTAAGGGGAAGAAGAAGAAATTGCCTCTGCAGCTGCTGAGCACAGTGAGAGTGTGGGGCTGTTGTGGACCAGTGCCCCAGAAAGCTCATTATCATTGGGTCCAGTTGTTAATTTGGCCTCGTTTCTGCAGGTTTCCTTATTTTCATGGCAGCCATGTCTCCAAACATAAAAAGAAAACTCTGGGTTCTTTTCACCCCATGCCTGCTACTTTTCCTGTTGTTCCTGGCTTACTGGTTACAAGTACCTGTCCTAATGGTGTTGCTATAGGAAATTATTCCTAGGTCATGGCTCCTGGCTAATATGCCCTTTTTACACTTATGAGTTCACTCTTCCTTCCCCTTGTGCTTAATAATTAGCACTAGGACTACTGTGAGACCTACACAAAGTAGAATGTGGGACTGCATCTTGGTCCTTCCCTTTGCCTGATGAAGGAGTTTACAAATGGAGTCTGCTGAACCACTGCTGCCCTGCCAGCTTGCCCAGCTCAATGTCACTTGCAGAACCTTCCCTGATCCATCTAAAGTAAGACCCCTCTTTTTTCTCTCTCATAAAACCCAGTACTTTTTCCTACTAAGTATCTACCATACTTTGTAGTCACTAAGTTGTTTCTGTGTTTGTTGAATATAACTATTGTAGAGTCCAGTGTCTAGGCAGGTTTTGTAAAACAGGATGAGTTGGGGCTGGTGTGGACTGGAGAGAACATGACTCCTGAAGAGGGGTACCTCTGTGCAGCTCCTGTTTGTTGCCATGAGGAATTATGGGCCTGGCGTTTTCAAATCTTCCAATTTTTCAAAAGAAAGTTGAAAACCCAGATTTTTATTTGAAATATCCTAATTTTGCAATGTGGGCAATTAATTAAAATATATTTTGAGAACATTCTGAGGGCTAAAGAAAATACTTCTGTAGCCAGTTGACAACCTCTGATTTAATTCCTTTTGATGAACAGAAATTCTTCATTTAATTATAGCCAGATTTATCCATCTTTATCTTTATGGCCAGTTCTATTTGTGTCCTAAGAAGTCTTTCTCTATCCTGAAGTCGTGAAGACATTCTTCTTGTCTGCCAGAAGTTTTAAGATTTTGCCTTTTCCACTTAAATCTATAACCCAACAGGAATTAATTTTTGTATATAGTATGAGATAGGGATCAAATTTCATTTTTTTCCCATATGGATGTACACTTGTCCCAGGGCCCTTTATTCAAAAGATTATCCTTAACTCCATTGCTCTGCTGTGCCATGTTTTAATGTCTATCTCCTCTATTAGACTGTAAGTTCCATAAAAGCTGGACTGGGTCTATTGGATCACCCCTGTAGTGCCCAAGCCTAGAAATTGCCCAGCACATAATAGGGGCAAAATAAATATGAACCTAGCACACAAGAGGCAAAACAGACATTGGTACGCTTTGACAGTGATGTACTAGAGCAGTGCTGGTCAATACAACTTTCTGCGAAGATGAAAATGTTCTCTATCTGTGGTATCCCATACAACAGCTACTAGTTACATGTAATTATTTACCACTTGAAATGTAGCTAGTGCAACTAGGGAACTGAACTTTTAATTTTATTTAACTTTAATTAACATAAATAGTCACATGTGGTTACTGACTACTATATTGAACAGTATAATTGGGCAGTACAATCAGTACATAGCATAGTAATTAACAGTAAGGACTCTAGACCCAGGTCTTCCTGGGTTTGAAGGTTGGCTCTGTCACTTACATGGGCAAGTTACTTAACCTCTCTGTGCCATCCCTAAAATAAGGATAGTATTGCTATCTACCTTACAGGACTGTTGTAAGGATTATCTGAGTTGATTTTTTTTTTCCTTTCAGAGACAGGGTCTTGCTCTGTCACTCAGGCAGGAGTGCAGTGGCATGATCATAGCTCACTGTAACCTTGAACTCCTGAGCTCAAGCAATCCTCCTGCCTCAGGCTCCTGAGAAGCTGGGACTATAGGCTCATGCCACCGTGCCTGGCCTGAGTTAGTATTTCTAAAGCATTTAGAACAGGGCTTGGAACATAGTCAGCTTTAAGTAAGTGCTTATTATATTTAAAATATTAATAGCTCAAGGTTCTATTTTTAAAAAATAGTTTGGCCAGGCGTGGTGGCTCACACCTGTAATCCCAGCACGTTGGGAGGCCAAGGAAGGAGGATCACTTGGGGTCAGGAGTTCAAGACCAGCCTGAGCAAAATAGCAAGACCCTGTCTCTACAAAAAAGAGAAAAAGATTAACTGGGCGTGGTGGTGTGTGCCTGTAATACCCACTACTTGGGAGGCTGAGGTGGGAGGAACACTTGAGCCCAGGAGTTCAAGGTTACAGTGAGCTATTATTGGCCACTACGCCCCAGCCTGGGCAACAGAGTGAAACCCTGTCTTCAAAAAAAAAAATAATCTGGGCAATTTAGGCTCAAACAAACATACCTACAGATAAGTAGAAGCTTTAGTTTGGAGAATCTTGGATCATCTAGTGCTGCACTTTCTATGCTATGCATATGGCTATTTCCATTTTAATTTCAATGAAAAGTAAGACGAAAAATTCAGTTCCTCAGTTGCATTGGCCACTTTTCAAAGTCTCAAAAGCCACATGTAGCTAATGGCTACTCTTTTGGACAATGTACACCTGCATCCTCATAAAAAGTTCTATAGGACAGTGTTGGTCTAGTGAATTCTTCTCCACATGGCATGCTCATATAGGCCAGATTGCTAATATGCTAACTTGACATTTGAACAGTTGAGAAAGTCAGTACAAAGCTCCAAACTCCACTGTTGCCCAGATTGTAGTAGAAGCTGAACAGTTTGAGCTTGGAAGTAGAGGAATCTGACCTGGAGAGAGCCTGTTCTCTGTGCCCTAAATTCTTGAAGAGGAGACACAAGCAGCAGATTTAAAGGGTTTCTTATGGGTGATTTATGATAGGAGAGAACTTGGTTTTTGCAAAATCCTTGAACATTGAGTTATGTGTACATCTTTAGAGGCAAGTTTGTTTTTGTGTCTTACCTTTTGCAGTCCTGAAGGAAGAGATGTCACAGATAACCGCTTGGTGGTTCTCCTGGCCCGGAGGAGTGTATTTCCTTGCGTTATCTCCTCTGTTTCTGCCTCTACAACATCAAGTTGTATAGTCGCTTATAAAAGGGGGGGGGGGGGGGGAGAAAGAACCTGTAAGGATCATAATTATAAACATATTCTTTTTTTTCTTTGAGACAGAGTCTTGCTCTGTCACCCCGAGTAGAGTGCAGTGGAGTCATCGTTGCTCACTGCAACCTCAAACTCCTGGGCTCAAGCAATTCTCCTGCCTCAGCCTCCCCAGTAGCTGGGACTACAGGCATGTGCACCACGCCCAGCTAATTTTTTCTATTTTTTTTTTTTTTTAAGTAGAGAGGGGTCTTGCTCTTGCCCAGGCTGGTCTCAAGTGATCTTCCCTCCTCTACCTCCTAGAGTGCTAGGATTGTAGGGGTGAGCCACTGTACCCAGCCACATATTCTTTCTATTAAAAAAAAAATGCAGTATTCTGAAAAGACAGCATCACATGCTGCCTCAGCAGCTTTTTTCCTTGAGGTTAAAAATAAAAAATGGATTTGCTTTTCCTAATCATACATTTTCTCCTTATACATATTTGTCTTTTGTTATGGTCATGACCTCAGTGGGCACCAACCCAGTCTTGACAATGTGGATACTTCTCTTTCTTTGAGACTTAAGTTTTGCCCTGCATTGCTTTTCCCTTTAACCATTGTGGAATTGGAAAAGTAACCCCCTAATGAGCAAGGCTATTTCTTGAGTATTTGCTGTTGATTGGAGCAAAGCTTAAATCTATTCCCCTGGCAATGTGGCTCAAGGCTCGGTCACTCACATAGTATCTTACTGGTTTTTCCCATACCCGGGAGCCATGTGACCCTTGGATTCCTTAACATTTTTCTTTATTTCAATTCAATGCTTAAGTCAATAAATTTACAAAAGAAACTTTAAAACTCTACCATAAATTGAAAAGCAGGATCATAATTAGGCATTAAAATTAATATGCTAAAAACAAAACTATGTTATTTTCTGCAGTAACTAAACTTTAGGTTACTCTCCGTTTCTTAAAAAGTGGGTGGTACATAAAAGGAGACATTTTCCTTTATGTAATTGAAAAGACGACAGGGCATTCGGGAAAAAGCGTTTGTGTGCTCAGTGTCACTTCATGCTGTGTGCAGCACCTAAAATCACCTTGTCCTTCAGTCATTAGCTGGGGTTGCAAAAGATAAAGAAATAAATTAAATAAATAAATAAATAAATAAAACCACCTTGTCCTCCTTAAGGTCCCCTGGTAAGGGGCTTCTCTGGGGGCCTCGGACTTCAACGAATACATTAGCCTATTGACACCTCCACTTGGCTGTTTGTCAAGAACCAGAAGACATGACTTCCTTTTCAATCAGGTTCTTTGCTCCTAATCTCAGTGAATGGTGCCTCTACATTCAAAGCAGGTGCTCAACCCAGAAACCCTTCCCTCTCCCCCACCGTCTGCTGTCCAGTTCTTCCCCACATCTTACACCTTCTACCTAGGCTTATTTCACCCTTTATCTCTCCATCCCCACTGCCATGACTAATCCAAGCTAATGTCCTCCCTTGCCTGAATGAATGTAAGAGCCTGTTTGTTGTTCTCCCCATGTCTGCTCTTTTCTTCCTCCAATCCGATCTCTACTCTGCAGCCACAGCTATCTTCTTAAAATGCAAATCAGGTTATATAAATCCCTAGCTTGAAAGTATTCGATGGTTTCTAATCACCCTTAGGAAAAACTTAAAAATTCTTAATGTGGCCTATGACACCCTTACCACCTCATTCAACTAGCCTCTCCCTGTCTCTCTCTGCTCCAACCTCCCCTGGGTTTATTTCATTTCTTAATTATGCCAGGTGCTCTTGTGATATTGAGACTTGAACATGCTCTCCCTTCTTCCTGAGAAACTGTTCTCCCCATGCTTTCCTTGTCTAACTCTTGGCCATCCTCCAGATCTCAATTTAGTTATCCCTTCCTCAGAGAGGCCTTTCCTGAGCCCCCTCCCCTAAAGTTAGAGTACCCATGATTTGTTTCCATAGCATCCTCTGCTTCTAATTTTGCATCAGAAATAATTATCTGCATAATGTTTGAAAGTCTTTCTATATTATATAACTCCATGAAGGCAGGGACCATGTCTGTTCTATTTACTACTCTATCCCTAATATTGTGGCTGGCATGTAATAAGTACTTAGCAAATATTTGATAAATAGATTTTTTAAATGACATGGAAGTCAACAGGGAAAAGCAACTGTTTTTTTGGGCCACAGCAAAGACAGGGTAATAACGTTTGAGCTGCATCCTGAAGGATGTACATGTTTTCTGGAGAAAGACTTAGTTAAGAGACTTGTTATTCCAACTAAGATGAAAATAAACCAATGCACTGATTAGGGGTAGAAATTTGGTCCTCTGATTTCTGCTGGACTCTTCAACTCTAGCCCTAGCATTATAGAAGCATAGCCTCTTTGTTACTTTTGACAGAAATATACAGTTCAATCTATACCAGGTAATTGCTAGATACTCGGATGCTTGTATTAGTAATGGCTCTTTCCAGAACAGAGTTTGTTTGAAAGGGCAACCAGTTGGCTGGAAACTATCAGTTTTTTTGGAGTTTTTCCTCCCCCCATGGAGGAAAGCACCCCTCAGGTTTATAGCCTGGCCACTGTGTGAAATGTGAAGTTGTGTGTATGTGTACATGTAACATAAGGGCTGTATATGTTTCCTGATGCTGTGCTATAAAGGACATAAAAAAGCTACAGAGGATATTTAGGGCAGTGAAGTTATTCTGTATGATATTGTAATGGTGGATACATGACATGACATGACATTATACATTTGTCAAATCCTAGAGAACTGTAAAACATGAAGAGGAAACCCTAAGGCTATGGCCTTTAGGCAGTAATAATGTATTGATATTGGCTTGTCGATTGTAGCAAATGTACCACACTAAGGCAAGACAGTAATAATTGGGGAAACTGTGGGGTTGGGCGAGGGAAAGAATGTATGTGGTAACTCCACATTTTCTGCTCATTTTTTCTGTAAACTTAAAACTGCTCTAAAAAATGAAGTCTATTAATTAAAAAAAAAAACCTACAGAGGAAAGTGCAAACATTAGGAGTATTGTTAGTCATAACTCATAGGACCCTGAACAACAGCATTTCTATATTGCAAAAAAGACTTAAAGTTCACAGTTCAAATGTTGATTCTTCCACATAGTCCATAGAAAGTAGATACAATAAAGTCAAACATCCTTTATGACTTACCAATCATAAATTTTGCTCATTTAATTCTCACTACACCCTCCACTGTTAGAGGTAGCCATTTGAAAGTCTGCATCACTGCTTTTTCCAGAAACAAAACCAAAAAATCCTGCTTTAGTTTGATTTTCTAATATACGTGTATGTATACGTATATATACATATACACACACTTACATATGCATATGTATGCATATATATTTAAATTAAAAGTGACTTCAGCCTGATTAGACCACTGATTGGTTAACTGGACTGGGAGAACCTCAAAGGCAATCCAATCCAGTGCTTCTCAAAAGGTATGTATACATGAGTCAACAGAGGATCTTGCTAAAGTGCAGAATCTGACCCAGTAGACCTGGGTGAGGCCTGAGATTCTGCATTTCAGACAAGCTTCTCAGAGATGCCATACTTTGGGTAGCAAGAAAATCCACCCTAATTTCCCTGTTCCTCTTGGCCTCAACACAGTGATAAATTGCCTTTGATTACCATTCTCTGAAAGCTTTCTCATTTTTGGTTTGGTAAATAACTTGGGAGATGGAAGCTCCTTGACGATTCTAGGAAGGAGGCTCTGTGTGTTTGAAAGGAGGGCTTCTTTCTTGTTAGTGGAGCCTTCTTTGCTGGCAGTTGCTGGCTTGCTTCTGTATTTGTGTGACAGTATTCTCCCAAAAGCAGTCTTCATTTTCTTCATCACATTTTTTTTCTGATTTTGCTGGCTTTCATGAAATCCCATGTCACTGTCACTGGATGATTCCTCTTTGGGGACCAATACATTTTGTTTTACTAAGTTGGTAGACACAGCTCTATGCCATCTAAACGAAATAAAAACAATTGCATTAAGGAAACTGAAAAGTTAAAAGTGAATAGCTTAATAATTTGTGAATAATTTAAATTATTAAAATCCAAACTTCAAATGTGAATAAATCATATAGTTCCAAAAATGAAATTGAAGACCAAGAATCAAATCACAGAGGAACAAAGCCACAGCAACTACTTGGTGTTTTGTCACCAAATTGTAGTAAGTGCAATCTGGTTACTATTTCATTTTATCACAGTACTGTAATAGGTAGGTTATATTATCACCTTTATTTTACTAATGAGTAAACTGAGATATCGGTTAAATTAATTAATTGACTAAGGTTAGAATGCAGATTTCAATCCAGGTCTGTGACTGTTAAATTCATTACCTTATCTTGGCAAATTGGCAATCTTATTTAAATGATAGTTTGAGAGCGTTTTTGCTGGATTTGACAGTTCTGAAGCTAAGATGATGAGAGATGAGAGAGTCTGCTAGGGTAGTCAATAAGGAATATAACCTCCAAGGCCCCATAAATACTGCATTTACATAGAACACTCATTTAGATAATATAGTATTATATAAACTCGTGTATAGTGAGTATATGTACCATCTTCATAATTTTGGCATATTTCAGCAATAAAAATAGACAACATTTCCTAATAGATTTCTGTGTGCTGAAAGTACTAAACACTCCTCTAAATGCTGTGATGTGTAGTATATAATTTAATCCTTACACTGTCATCTCCATTTTACACATGAGGAAATTAAATCTTGGAGAGATTAAATAACTTATGCCCAGATGACCTGTCCCAAAATCTGTGTTGTTAATCTCTATGCTAGACTGAATATCACCCATACCATGATACTTAATATTCTTCCTCTTAACTAGTTTTTGTTAGCCTTATCCAAGGCAATAATATCCATGAGATCCCAGGGTTTTTTTAAATTAAAATTTTAATTGTGAGATCATTATAGATTCACATGCAGATGTAAGAAATAATACAAGGAGATTCTGTGTATTCTACCCAGTTTCCCCAAATAGTAATACCTTGCAACACTGTAATACATTATCACAACCAGAATATTGACATTGATACAGTCAAGATACAGAACAAGAACATTTCTAGAACCAGCAGGATCCCTCCTGTTTTATAGCCACACTCACTTCCCATTTGCCCCCAACTTCTTAACCTTGAAAACAACTGATTTGTCCTCCATTTGCATAATTTTTGTCCTTTCAAGAATATTATATACATGGAATGAAATATGTAATATTTTGGGACTTGCTTTTTTCACTCAGCATAATTCTCTGGACATTCACCCAGGTTGTGTGTATCAATAGTTTATTTCTTTTTATTGCTGAGTAATATGCCATGATATAGATGTACCACACTTTGTTTAATCATTCACATGTTGAAGGACATTTGGGTTGTTCACAGTTGGCAGCTATTGTGAATAAAGCTGCTATAAACATTTGTGTACAGGCTTTATGCGAACATAAATCTTCAATTCTCTGGGTGAAATCTCAGGTTTTATATTATGTTATGCTGTTATGTTGTATTATATTTGTAATATATTTATTTCTAATATGGACTAAAATAAACTCATAACCATTAAAACTGTTCTTTATATGCTATCTAAAATATCTCCTGTGCCACCAGCAGCATGTGTACTACCTTCCAGGAAAATGCTGTTCTAAACCAAACCTAAATCATTGAGCCTTCTCTGTAATTATACATGGGAAACAGCTCAGTGAGAGCCCAGGCACTCGAGTCAAATGGTCTTGATTCAACTCAGAACCACAATTCCTAACTGTGTGACCGTGGGCATGTTATTTAACCTCTATAAGCTTTGGCTTTCTTCTTTGAAAATGGGTGTACTCTTCTCAGAATTGTGAGAATAAAAGGAAATAATGTCTGTGTTTGGAACCTGAGCATTCAATAAATGATACATTTATCACCAGGTGGATCAGATCTGTGTGGGAAAAATGTAAAAGGCAAGGAGGGAGCACACACTAAAGGCAAAAGAAGGGAGACCTTGTGGGCTAGCAGACTCCCTTCTGGGACCAAGGCCAGAGTTGTGCAAATTGTACACACACAACATCTAGGGGGTGCTATTCACATTTAGTCCTTAGAGTTGTGTATAGTTATTACAATAATTTTCTGGCAGATGGCAGTAAAGTGTCCTGAGGAAGGAGCACCATTTTCTAATTTGCCCCAAAATAATTTATGAGTTAGAATTAATCTCCCATGGACCCCTCTGAGACTCTTCTAATAATTTTAATTTTTAAAATAATTTCTACTACTGTAACCTCATACACACACACACACACACACACACTCACACAAAACAACATAAATAAAATCTCAGGAGGTTTAGGAATCCCAAAGGCCATCCATGCAACCCCTCAGGTAAGAAGCCCAGCTCTTAGCAATCTCTAAATCTCTAGAATGTGTCTCCCACTGTCACCCTCCCCACCCTCATCCTTGATCTACTTATAACATAATTAACAAAGGAGATTTTGCTCCAGGGACTAGCAATAGAACTGTTATAATTTCTGGCATGAGAAGAACCCTTTCCTTCTTAAGTCTAAATATTTTTGTTGGTACTGAATTTATTTGGTTGTGTTGCTTCCCTCTTGAGTGCTTCTATTTCTTACTGAAAGTAGAAATCTCTGCAATATTTTATTTTGTCCACGGAAGTTCAGATGTTTGGTCTTTGATGCGTCAGGCCTCATGAAAACACCTCACTTCTCCATGTCCGAGCTTTAGCTAGGCTTTTTAGAGAAAAGCCTAAAGAAATTGAAAAATAAATCACCGTGCTGACTTTCCAAATTAAAATGTATTACGTTTTGAATGTTTCATACTTAGCTTTATGGTTTTGTCATTGATCTAAGACAGTTTTAATGTTACATTAAAGCGTGTGCACATGAGTGAAATATGATTAGTACATATTTCAGCAGCCAAAATTGCTGGGACAGGGAAAAGAAAGCATTGATTGTGGACTTATTTGGAAGAATGTACTAATGAATTTTCGAAATAATAATATTTGCCTGGGGTGTGGGATGTCTAAAATTCTGATGCTGAAATATTAACTTAGTACTTATTTTAGTCCCATATGCCACGTTAAAACTCAAATTCAGGTGGAAAGGAAAGGTTTTCTGTGTTACAATTAAGACTTTTCTGATTATAACATGAAGCTTCCACTGTAGCACTAAGTTTCCTGATCCAATGCAGTACCACCCTCTACCCCCAATCCATATAGAATCTTCATTTCTAAATGTAATGCTTAAAAAGAGATGCTACTTTTTCTAATCATCACAGTGAATTTTGTTTAATGTGAAATTCTAAAATTCTCAGTCAACAGAAAATAAAATTGAGTCCCCGTTACCTACCTTTCAATTCCTTTCCTTTTGAATGAGCCATTTTTCTTTTTGAGTTGCTGGAATCTTCGACACTGGCCAACTTTCCCATAGGCAACCTTAAAAGGTTCTGGTAGATATAGCTGAGGGCGGGCCATTGCTGTCAACTTCACCTGCAGTAGCTGTTTTGGATTTCTTTACCTCAGCTCTTGAGCTTACAGACTTCACAACAAAATCATCTAGTTACTGAGTGCACTGTCAAGGTCTATACTGTTTGGGGTAAAGTATGCAGGAAATTTTTGGAGTCTTTTCCTTATTCCCTTCCAGGTGTTAGAGACATCATTTGTGGGACTGGCTCTGTTTACAACTTCACAAAGGTCATCAATGATGCATTTGACAGATCTGTCTGAAATTCCATGGTGCTTTGTGGAACACTTTGTAGATTCTTGGACAAGGCAAATGCAGAAATAGTGATCTGATTGCCTAACCACTGTCATTCAGATAAGCAATAAAAACACCCACACACCAATCGACAACCACATTCAGATGTGCATGTTTGAATTCCAAAGGGGAAAGAACCTATAGGAATATCAGTGATCTGCTGATCGACAGAAGCTGAACTTGTTAGATCTCTCAATTAGAGCTGGTGAATGCTCTCTCTAACTTGTGAGACACACATGAAAAGACAAGTTGTTGTCTGGACATCTAAAAATACACTCCAAGGGATATTTCATTGCATCTTGGAATTTTGTAGCAGTCTTTCAAAGTACATTGCTGAAAAAGTTGAGGACCTGTCCCACCCCTCCCTTCCAATATTGCCCCATTTAATTTTGCGTGGGTTGGAACTTTTCACCACAAGGTGGCAGCAGACACTAGGATTTATTCCAGTAACTCTCGGTGCTCTGTTGTTCAGTCTGAAATAACTGGGTGCTTAAGAAGGAAAATTGCTTTCGAAAGATGTTGGGAGATACAAGAATTACTCTACTTTCTGTGTTTGTATTTATTGGTAATCTGATGCATGCTTCTCAAACTTCCTAGTGCACATAAATTGCTTGGGGATCTTGTTAAAATGCAGATTTTCCAGTTTGTGTGGGGTGGGATCCAAGAATTTGCACTTCTAACAAACTCTCAGGTGATCTTGATGATGCTGGCCTGCGGACCACACACTTGTAGTAGCGAGGGTCTTGTATGTTCCAGCACTGGGGGAAATAGCTTTAAAATGATCAAGAATGAAATGTATGACATTGAGGGGTTAAGAGAGTGAGTTTGGGAATTACCCCTAGGGCTTGTTGCAGCCTAGCTGTGTGACCTTACTCAATTCGTTTAACCTATCCGTGCATGTTTTCTTATCTCCGAAGTGAGAATACTAATAGTGCCCAAGCCATAGTTTTCTGGTGAGATCCAGTGAAATAGAAATTGTGCTTTAGCAGGAAATGAGACCCACATTTTAGGAATCCACATTTTAGGGACCATTCCAGGAGAGTGGGTGCAGATGCTTCTCTCTCCCAAATTTTGAGAAGCACTGAAATACACCATACCTGACATGCCCTGGCCAAGTGGGCGTGTGCTCCTACCTGGTCTGTTTTTCCTCATCCGTTGGAATCCCCACAGCACAATAAATAATAGGTGCTTAAATTAATGAATACAGTAATGAGCATCTTCTTTAACCACAGGCCAATATTTTTCATGCAGTTATTGGTACTGCTGTCTTAATTCTGTTGTACTCAGTCAAATATCTGGATAAATGGGATTAATTTTATGTTAGGAAAGAGAGCTGTTTTTTATTTGTGCGTGTGTGTCTATGTTTATACATGTCTGTGTGTGTGTGTGGGTCTCTGTGTATGTGTGTTTATAATAAGTTGAAACATTTGCTGTTTTGACTTCTGTGACAGTATGTGTAGGTTCCCAACAGTCCTGAAGCAGATGATGGAACTAGAAAGAGTAGGATAGGGGAAAAGTGTTAGGGACAGACAAACACCAATTTTAAACTAGGTTTGGATTTCAATTCTAGCTCTACCCCTTATAAGCTACGGGTTCTTGGGCAGGTGACAAAACCTCTCTGAACCTCCATTTTCTCATTTGTAAAATAGGAGTAATAACTGCTACCTCCCAGGCTTGTTTTAGTCATTCAGTTATTTAACAAATATTTGAATGCCTAGTGGTTGCTGGGTACTACCCTAGACACTAGGGATACTGCGATGAACACCACACACAAAATCTCCGAACTAATATAACTTAAAATGCTGTGGGAGAGGCTGAAAACAAGCAAGAAAATAAAAAATTAATTTTAGCTGGTAGTAAATACTATGAAGAAAATAAAACAGGACGGTAGGATAGAGCGACTGGGCAACTTTAGGTTGGGTGGGGGGGCAGGTCAGGAAAGCCTGCTTGATGAGGTCATTGACCCCGAGAGCTGAACGAGGAAAAAGACACAATCGTGTGAAGAGCTGTGTGTCCCAGGCAGATGAAATAGCAAGTACCAAAGCCCTGAGATGGAAGAAGTCCAATGTCTTTGAAAACGGGTAAGATGGCCAGGGTGGTCGGAACAAAGAGGATATGCGGGATAAGCTGGAGAGATACCCCTGGCCAGATTTGCTGAGTCCTGTGGACCAAATTAAAGATTTTAGTCTTGATCTTCAGAGCAACAGGAAGTTATTCAGGGTTTTGAAGGAGCTAGTCCATACATATTTATTTAGGGAAGTGGGATTCAGCAGTGAAGAAAATGACTGGAATCTTTGCCTGGGAGTTACGGTTCTAGTGCAGGCCACGGACAGTAAACGTGCTAACAAATAGATAAAACTGTTTCAGGCACTGATAAAGAACACTATGAAAAAAGTAGGAAAACATGGTAGAAAGTGACCAGGAGTGAGCACTCTGCCAAAGTGATCGAGAAAGACCTCTTAAAAAAGTGGCATTTAAGGTAAGACATTTAATGATGAAAAAGAGACAAACTATGCTAAGATCTGGGAGAGGTATTTCAAAGATGGAAAACTACATGATCAAAAGTTCAGAGGTGGGTGTGAACTAGGCATGTTTGAGGGCAGGAAGAGGATCAGTGTGGTGGGAACAGAGGCAACAAGGGAGGGCATAGTGATGCATGCGTTTTAAGAAGATTGCTGCGTGCAGCTTGTAAAATACATTGGAGAAGAAAAATTGTGGTTGTTGAAAAGTCATTACATAGGCAATTGGTCCTGGCTATGGATGGCGATGGTTAGGAGGAGTGAGACAGAAGTGCACAGATTCAGGAAATATTTAGGAAGTGTAATACTGAAATGAACTGGGTTCCAAGTGTAACACTGTAGTGGCTTAACTAAGGAGGGGGCAGCGGAGCTAGAGAGAAGGGCACCAACTCCGGAGCCCCCCATAAGTCTACTTTTCTTTTCAACCATCCTTCACAGGACATGGCTTGGAGCCATCCCCATGAGATCATTCCCTAGACATTTGTATATGCTCCTCTGAAAAGCCAAACAGCCAGCCGGAGCAGGGCAAAGTCTGGTCAAAACACCATCTTCCTTGTTCTCAACATTATCCTTCCATTGGACGTGTCTGAGATTGCATAGTCCTATTTAGGTAACCATGACAACAGTTGACTCCTATTGAGCTGGAATTGATTGAAACCTCTAAGTCAGAGATTGCAAACATGAATGTTCAAAGGAGACAGACAGGGAAATGTGGGAAAGCAGTAGGTGGTATAATAGGGAGGGGTGGGAACTGTGGTAAACTATAGACTGCTGGGCCAATCGAATGCTGTTTAACTTCAAATCTTTAAGAATCCTCTCCTGCATTTAAAAATGTGATCTGCAGGCCATGGTTAGCCTATCGGTCACCAATTTGCTGCCTCCAGAGATGTTTTTTATGTTAACTCTCAGTTCAGCTAGATCTCTCCCATCAGTGATCCTGAAGCTGATTCCCCCCTCACCCCCAAGCTTTAACTTAAACTTGATCACTAGTATTCAATTGGCTCTTGGCCAAATATTAAACTGTTTTTACATCATCTTGCTGTCTGGTTGTATACTAACTTCGCCTAGCAACCTGTAAGCCCTCTGCAAACTTGGTAAGCTGAGATTTTGGGTTTTGATTCCAAGTCAGGTTGTGGTAAACACACACAGCAGGGCAGGACAGTGCACTCTAGTGACTTGGAGTCATAATGAAATGAAATCCTTTTGAAAATGAAAGAGTTTCCTGAAGAGTCCTCACCAATCAGAGTTAGTGACCAGCCCAGATTTACCAGGATGTGGGAGACCCTTACATGTGGGGGAATATGATTTGGGGGCTTTTTCACCTGGCTCACGCAAATCCCCTAGCTGGAGCTTTTGCCCTTTTGAGAGAAGAAGGTGTCACTTTACACATCACTCAGAGAAAACTGTGTCCTGGGGAAGCGTGTACAGGGTGCCTAGAGACAGGATGTTTCTCCTGAAAAGACTCCTTACCAAGGGAGTGAACTCCCTAGAAGTCAGCAAAGGCACCAGCTGGAGCAAAGTGTCTCTGAAGATGCAAGAAGCTTTCAAGTAAATCATGCCTTTTTTTCATTTGCTTTTTGTGTTGGTTGCTGCCCCAGGTTAGTATTTTTAACTGTGGACTCATTATCATGTATCTTTGAAATAATTGTTTGGTAGTCTACCACTTGGTTTGCTTTTACTCTTTTTAGTAACTTGTCAGTGTTGGTCTTTGCAGTCGTCAAGTACTCTGTGTCTGTACCACATTGGAAAGTTGACATTTCAATCAAAATGTCCTCTCAGACGCAGTTGATGTGAGTGGGAATAAGAGTAAGTTCTCTGGAGGGCTGTTTGGCAATATCTACCAGTATCTGAAATCTTCAGTCTCAGAGCCAGCATGCCACCTCTGGAAACTATCCTATGGACATACACAATGATATAAGGATATGTCTAGGTTTATTTGTAATAGCAAAAACTAGGGCTGGGTGCGGCGGCTCGTACCTGTAATCCTAACACTTTGGGAGGCCGAGGTGGGAGGATTGCTTGAGGTCAGGAGTTTGAGACCAGCCTGAGCAAGTGCGAGACCCCCGTTGCTACAAAAATAGAAAGTAGTCTCAGCTACTCAGGAGGTTCAGGCAGGAGGAGGATAGCTTGAGCCTAGGAGTTTGGGGTTGCAGTGAGCTATGATGACACCACTGCACTCCAGCCTGGGCAACAGAGTGAGACACTGTCTCAAAAAACAAAAACAAACAAACAAGCAAACAAAACCTAGAGGCAATCTGTATGTCCACCAATAGAGGATTAAATAAATGGTATTCCGTACATAGTATGATGTTGGAGCCACTAAAAGAAAGAGACAGGTCTTCATGCTCTGAAGTGCAAGTTAAAAGGTAATCTGTGATATCCTGTGGAGTGGAGATAGGATGTCCTAAAACTATGAACACAAGATTTCTTTTAAAATTCTACCTATATTCACATGCAAACAGGCATAGAAAGTTCTGGAATAATATATACCAAAGATTTAACAGTGATTTTTTTTCTGGAGTGGAAGTGGTAAAGCAGTAGAGCTGAGGAAGAATATACAGATTTAAATTTTTTTCTTTATATATATTATTATTTGACTTAGAAAAAGGATATGAATTACGTTTATACCAAAAAAATCAAACCCCCAAATTTAAAAATGAATCATCCAAATTTTGAATGCGTAATACCAAGACAAATATTTAAGTGATTTTTTTGTGATTATTGCATGAATTGATTTCATAAAATAACTCAATTAATGAGTTCAACCATTTGCTTTAGAATCAGGAGCTTCTAGAATTGGGAAAAAGCCAAACTGTTATTATTGCCAACAAAAAATCAAGCAAAATAGATCTACTTCTAAGAATAAACGATAGCTATCTTAAAACTGAAAGAAAAAAAATTTCTCTCTGCTATGATTTCCAACTTCTTGGTTAAGCATGATTAGATTTTGTATTTCCAATAAAAATAAATGATAACATCTGCAAACCAACAACAAACTTCTATAGCTGTGTTATCCAATATAGTAACCACTAACCACACATGGTCATCAAGTACTTGAATGTGGCTAGTCTGAATTGAGATGTGCTGTAAATGTAAAATACATACTGGATTCAAAGATTTTGCATGAATAAAAGAATATAAAATATGTTACTAGCATTTAAAAATGTTGATTGTTGTTGAAATGATAATATTTTGAATATATTGGGTTAAATCAATATAATACTAAAATTATTTCCATCTCTTTTTAAAATCTTTTTTAAAATGTGGCTAATAGAAAATTTTAAATTACATATTGGACAAAGCTATTCTATAGTCCTAGAAATTATTTAGACAGATTTTTTTTAACTATATGGAATACTCTACTTGAGTAACCTACTGCTCCTGTGTTATATATTTATCAGTCTTTTTGAAATTGAAATAACAGGTGAATTGATCACATCAACTCAGAGGGTGGGGCATCTAGTAAAGTAAGGATCTAATGAAGTCTAAGAAATACTTTTTTCACTTTAATTTGTTATATTTTGCTTTTTTGTGTTCAGGTAAATTTTTTTTATCTTGAACCTGGAGTCACAAACCGGAGGCTCTTAGATGTGTTTGGCCTATAAGATGTTTTGAATATCAGAAGATTTCACATAAAAATCTCCATTTCAGGATCCTCATTTAAAAATAAGAGGATCTGGCAACATAGCTCACATTCCCACGTAGGTTGAGTAGTTGCCACTCCCTAGTGGGAACAAGCTCTCAGCTTTACCACAATCCCTCCTGCTCCCTGATGTCTGACACCCAGCTGGCAGGCATTATTTTACAATCTCCGTTAAAGGAGTTCAACTAGTTTTTTCAAATCTTCTCTTGTCCTTGGGTACAAAAATGTAACCGCTGTGAAGTCACATTGCCAGCATTTTAACCTAGCATTAAGTATTTTTTCACAATTTCTCCCTATGGGCCTGCCATTATTTTTATCCTTTTTAGTTTGACTTATCTACTTAATTTCAGAAAATGGAGAGTTTATTATGTAACCATTGTGGCATAATAAAATGCCAACTCAATTTATTTAAATAACAGTTTGGTGGATGAGGTTGATATACTCTGAAAATTATTATCCTCTTTTCTAGAGATTATCATATGTTCAAGGTATTGAGCTGTTTT
This sequence comes from Daubentonia madagascariensis, assembly GCA_023783475.1. Lineage (NCBI taxonomy): Eukaryota > Metazoa > Chordata > Mammalia > Primates > Daubentoniidae > Daubentonia > Daubentonia madagascariensis. The sequence goes on along the minus strand of JAKFHU010001953.1, from coordinate 38,041,988 downwards.
TCAGAATATACCTTTAGTGGAAAACCAAGTTATTCCCAAGTTTCTCAGCCCATAAAAATAAATTGAAGAAAAGCCTAAAATAAATTCATCCTTTAATGTGATGGCAATGAGGCATCATCAAATGCAGAAATAAACTATAGTTGACATGGTCCAACTGGTAGAATTGAATAGAAAATCTGAACCCCAGTGAAATAACATATAGTTGCAAGTTTTCAAGTGGGTTCAGTGTCACAAAATAATGAGGTCTTAATCAATAGGTCAATAGGAACTAATTGATCTACTTTAGTTAGCAAAAAATAATCATTTTATTCATTCATTCACTTACTTACTTATTCATTCAACAAATACTTATTAAGTGCCTACTATGGACAGACACTGTTCTTGGTACTGAGCATACAGCAGGAAACAAACAGATGATAGTCCCCAATTTCACGGAGCTTGTATTTGAGCTGGGAGGGGAATAGGGAAGAGGAGAAAAATAACAAATAATATATGAAATCTTAAGAGATAGGAAGTGCCTGCACAGGTGGGAGATGTTATTTGGCCCAGGATGACCCCTCTGATACAATGACATTAGATCAGAGACCTAAAGGAAATGAGTGAATGAGTCAAGTGAATATCCAGGGGAAATGCATTTCAGACAGGGAGGATGGTAGTGGCAAAGGTCCTGGGGCAGAACCTGCCTGAAATGTTCAAGGAACAGAAAGGTTCATGTGGCTGGAACAGAGAGAGGGAAGGCAACAGTGGCAGGATATAAGGCCAGACAGGTGAGGAAAGACCCATCACATGGGATCTGGAGGCCAGCATAGGAACTTGGCTTTTTGTTCCACGTGAGATGAGACGCTGTTAGAGGATTTTGAGAAAAGGAGTAATGTTACCTGATTTCAGTTTTAGCACATTGTCACCTTCACTATGGGCAGCTTAATCATGTAAAATGTACTTATTATATTTTCTTACATAATCTAAATAACTCCTGTATTAATTTTCTTTTGCTGCTTTAACAGATTACCACAAACTTGATGGTGCCTTAAAACAGCATGAATTTACCTTATAGGTTCTGTGGTTCAAAGTCTGACATGAGTCTCACTGGGCTAAAATCAAAGTGTTGGCAAGGCTGTGTTCCTTCCAGAGCCTCTAGGGGTAAATCTGTTTTCTCACCTTTTTCCAGCTTCTAGAAGCAGCTCACATTCCTTGGCTTGTGGCCCCTTCTCCATTTTAAACACCAGCAACATTGCATCTGATCATTCTTTTCATCTCCTTCTGACTCTCTTCGTCTGCCTCCCTCTTTCACTTTTAAGAACACTTGTGATTATATTAGGACAAAATCCAGTGTATTCTCCCCACTTCAAAATCCCTACCTTAACACACTTGCAAAAAGTCCCCTTTGCTATGTAAGGTAACACATTCACAGGTTCTGGGGATTAGAACTGGACATCTTTGGGGGAGGATGTTATTCTATCAAAACCCCCAAGTGTCGTTTCTTTGCTAAATAACCATAGTCTCTCACCCTCAACATAGACATATACCCCTCACAGAATGCAAATTTCAGCCATTCAAGAAAAAGTTGTGAATAAGGTTTTGAAATGTGGTTCCAGAGGGAAGTCATTGAGCAGAAATTAAAAATATCCATTTATAAATCTTATAGTTCAGAAACTTTCAGATCATTTCTTGAACAGAAAGGCTGCATGCGACCTACAGCACACATTTGGAAGTGGAAGAGAATTTGTTGATTCAGGCAAGAGGATGGTGAAAATAAATATCTGACTGGAAAGAGGACTGCAGCCACCTTTAGAAACAGATTCATGAAGTTAGGGAGAGTCAGGAAAGGCTCCTTTGATGGAGGGAAAAAAAAAAAACACATTAATTCACTAGTACTTCAGTGTTAGAGGGCAACCAGGCAAAACGGTGGAACTGGGCCTGTGTGCACGGAAATGGCAAGAGCAGAAGGGACGTGGGTGCAGCACTGAGGGTGTCTGCCTCATTCCTCTTTCCTGGATATGTCACACTTACTGGATTGAGTTCACCTGGAGTGGAGTGGAGAAGAAGGTATGAGATTCTATTCATCCTTGTGTATTTCTTAAGTCCTACCTAATACTTGGCCTACCATAGCACTCAATAAAAGCTTGACCAACTAAATTGGAACAGAAATTTTAATGTGAGAGTGTGGAGAGGCAATAGGACCTGAATTCAGGGCACTATTTTATTTTTTTTTAATAGAGAAGGGGTTTCCCTATTGCCCAGGCTGGTCTCAAACTCTTGGCCTCAAGGGATCCTCCTGTGTCAGCCTCCCAAAGTGCTGCAGTTACAGGTGTGAGCCACCACGCCTGGCCCTCAAAGCACTGTCTTAATCTTTGTTTTTTCCAGAGAAGTTCTGAGAGTCTAGCCTTAGTCTCCCTTAGCTAAAATCTGCACTGTAAAGAAAAGGCTCAATGGAAATTAAGCGGACCAGAGAACACACAAAAGAGAAAGAAAGAAGGAAACAGAGAAAAATAGAATCACAGTAGGCCAGCTCAGTAGGGCGTATAACGACTTTTTGTCTCTGAATGCATTGTGACTTCGAGCACTGAGTAATTTCCTGACACCACAGGGTCAGACAGAAGTTGTACGGAATAATATCATTTAGGGAACCATTTTTAACCCACATTTCATGCATCATGTCTAATAAAACATATAATGAATTGATGTTAAAAAAACCTTACATTTTCTATGAGCGTGAATGGCAAATCTTTATTAATAATAATGGCCAATAATCTAAATCTCTTCTGTCTTAAATAACAATGATCAGCTCTCCATCTGGTTTAGCCAAAGAGGCTTCTTGTCAAGCGACAGTTGACTTCTAGCTTCAGAGAAGATGAGTTGCTTGCACAAGTGGTCCTGTGGCTGGTAAGAGGCAGAATTGGGGTCTGAATCCAGGTCTGCTACATTCAAAAGTCCGTTCCTTGTGTGGTTCCTCTCCTTCCTCCCCAGAGCTATCGCTCAGTTGGGTGAGGGCCTTCTGAGATTTTGACATTATGAGGACTTTTGTGTTTTCCCATTTTCACCCCAAAGAAATTCACTCTGAATCATGACATCATCTCAATCATTTAAGAACATGTGATTTGTATCTAGCAAGTTTTGGGTTTGAGTCCTGATTCTACCACTGATTATCTGTGTAACATCTGGCGTTTCTCTGCCTCAGTTTTCTCACGTGCAAAATGGAAGGGATAATAACAGTACCCTCACCCCAGGGCGGTTGTGAGGATTAAGTGAAAGACTCTGTGTGAGAGAATGTCCTGTGAATGGTCGTTAATTATTTATCATTCATTCAACAGATATGTGTGAGGTATTCTTATTCAGGTATCAAAATAAACACATTCCTTGCAGTTGGAGTTTACGGTTCCCTGGGGAGTCACACAAGTGAAAAGCAATTATAATGCAATGTGTCGAGTGTCACGATGGGGGAACATGGAACCACTGAGAAGGAATATCTAAGCCAACGCAGGCAGGCCAGGGGAGGCTTTCTGAAGAAAGTAATGTCTAAGGGGCAACTGAAGGATAGGTAGAATTTTAGAAAGTGAAAAATGCTTTAGAAACAATACATGTGATTGTCTAGAGGTGGGCCAGAGAACGGGAAAGAAGTTCAGGACAATTGGACAGAGTGTGTGAAGAGGGGAGTCCAGAGAGATGAGGCCAGAGCAGTGCGCAGGGATCAGCTGTGCTGGGACTGGAGGCCTTCCCAAACTTCACGGTTAATCTGAGTCAACTGAGAGCTGTCTCATTGCCTAGATGCTCTTGTCTTACTGGGAATGGCCAATGCAATGTCCTTTATGTTTGGTTGCATTATACATCGCAAAAATAATCAGATCACGTTGCCTTATTTAGGACTCTCTTGGAAGCAGACCCCAAGAGAAGGGTTCAAGAGCGACTAATATAATTTATTTGGGAGGCGATCCCAGGAAACACCAGGAGGGGGATAGGGAAGTGAACAAATGAAAGGCCATGGGTAAAGAGCAAGCACGTTAGCTCTGGGAACGACCAGAGCTCCCTTCCAGTGGAGAACTCAGGGTCCGATGCAGAGGCACATCTCAGCGTTGCCCACACGGAAGGGTGAGGGAGTTGAGGTGTTTAACCACCACACCCCTGTTGGCCGTTGGTTGAGGGCAGCTTCCAGGAGCCTGAACTCTCTGGCACTCTGGCTTGTCCTTTGTGCAGGTCAAGCTGCTTCCCAGCAGAGTTGTAGGTAAGGTGTTCTCAGTATGTAGCCTTCCTCATGTAGAGGTGAACATGGAGGGAATGCGGGCAAGGCACTGAGCGTCTGCTACACATGTTTTTAAAAGTTTGAAAAAAAGAAAAAAAGACCAACCCTTGCTGGGAGACAGTTCTCCATGGGTCTCTTGTGCTTTTGCATATCTTATGAGCAGAGGCACTGGCTGCCTTTGTCCTGGACTATTTTTTCAAGGACATTTAAGTAGTAATAGAGATATTGTCTCCCTCTGGAGCAGAGAATTGTTTCTTTACCATTCAGTATAATAAAGTTATTTTCTGTCTCCAGGGCAAATATCAGGCAGGTTTACTACTCTTTTTAAAAGATTTGGGTTCTCTAAGCTCAGGGTTCCTCAAAAGTGACACAAATGCAAACCTAGATCATGTACAGCATCCATTTGGGCCTCTCTATATTGCCCCCATGGGGCTTGAGGAACAAGGGGAATGGATGTGAATACGAAGCTCATGCTGGTTGCTGGGCCATGAGTAATAAAGTCTTTTGTCTCTGACCCAGAAGTCTTGTGTCTTCTGCCAGCCTCTGTGAAATTGTGGTAGGTTAACTTGTTAGCTTGCATGTGGGGTAAGTTCTCAGATCCTTCACAGTTCTTAATTGCCCTACCAAGCCAACTCACTTGATTTCCAAAACTTCTAATAAAAAAGGATCTTTAAATATTTATTGCACTTTTCCTTTGTGGTTTTAAAATACAAAAGAGGCTGGGAAGCCTTGCAGAAATTCTTATTAAAAAAAAAAGTAAAATTTTGTGTTTCCTCCAAGACCTTCTAGCTTTTCCAAATTTTGCCATCAAGAATGCAAGCCCTCTTCTGGAAAATGCCTCTGAACATACACGGGTTGCCGTAATCACTGTGTCTGTCTTACCTCATGCTTCTCTGGTTGGAGATCCTGTTATTATTAACGTGAATCCTGCAGTCCATCCATTTGTGCTGTCTCGTAGATCCACACATCTGTGGGAAGTAAGTATATAGGCAAACAGTATTATCACTTGGTACCCAAAGGGCTCTTAAATGAAACTGTCATCCTCTCCCTTCTTACTTTCTACTGTATGTTATTAATTTAGCATCCACTCATTGAAACCTTATTATGTGTCAAACACTCTAAAAAGCCTTGGGTACATAAAAATCCATTTATTTTGCAGATATTTTTTGAGAATCTACTCAGATACAGGCCAATTCTTTGCCATCATAGCATTTACTGGTTCATATGGAGACATATTAATCAAGTGAACACACACATTAGTATAAAATTATAAATGCAATAAGAGCCATGAAAGGCCCACAGGTCTGTGGGAGCACCTAAAGGGGACATTTGATCTAATCAGACTTCCCTGAGAAAGAGCTCTGTGAAAAGCAATACGCAGAATGGATAGGAATTAAGTAGATAATGAAGCAGAGAAGATTGCTCCAGGTAGAGGGAACAACATATGCAAAGGCAATGCAGCAAGGAGCATGCTGAGAAGGGACTGAAAGATCAATGTGACAAGAGCTGAAAGGGGAAGTGTGGTGGGTGATTAGACTGCAAAGGAGGTCGGGGCAGAGCCTGCAGGATCTGTGAGCCATGTTAGGAAGTTCAGTTTACCGTCTAGGTATAATAAAGCTAATTTCTCCTCTGGAGCAAAGTTCAGGCAGCCTTATGGCTCATTGCAAGAGATTTGGGTTCCCTAAGATCAGGGTTCCTCAAATATGATGCAAACCCTCTGCATGCACAGCATTCACCTGGGCCCCTCTGCATTGCCCCCATGGGACTTGAGAGCAAGGGGACCAATGTGAATATGATGCTCATGCTGCTTGCTGTGCCACAAGTAAGAAAGTCCTTAAGAGCAATGTGTGGTTTAGCTGATCTAGCCTGGTTGGCTCCATGGTTCGGGGTGAGTTTAAGTCTGTCTCTTGTGCCTTTCATTCTGCTTGGGACACTGGCTAGCAGAGACACATTCTTCTCTAGGCAAAAGGAGGAGGGCAAGAGGATAAGCTCAATCCCACAAGCATATTTCAGGACTCACATCTGCTCATATCCCATGGCTAATGGGCAAGTCGCATGTCCAAGCCATGGGCTGAAGAAACACACCTGTTTTTATTAGCAGGAACTGCAAAGTCATGTGGCAAAGGACAGAATACAGAAAAGAGTATAGAACTGGAGACATTAAATCCACCTCCTATCTACAAAACCACTGGGGAGTTTTGCAGAAAAGAGACATGATTGCTTATAGTTTAAATAGCTGTTGTGAGGGGAACAGATTATAGTGGGGCAAGGGAGATCTGTTCCAAGGCTCTTGAATATTATTGCCAAACCTTGGTATTGTCAGACTTGTAAGTTTGCTTCTGACTTCAGTTTGGTGTAAAATGCTATCTCATGCTTGTTCTTAATTAGATTTTTGTTATAAGTCTAACCAGCAGCAAAGAGTGTTCAGTAGTTTTGCTTGTTGTGTGTGTATGCGTGTGTGTGTGTGAGGGAGTGAGCATAGCTGTCCTAAGCACAGATTTTGAGGTTTGATAAACCCAGTTTTCAAACACAGCTCTTTCAGTTAGTAGCAACATGACCTTGGGTAAGTTGATTGACTTTTCTGTGCTATGTTTTTTTTCCCTGTATAATGAGATTAATAATATTAAAAATACCACCTCTCTCAGTGATTAGTAAGAAGATTCTAAGAGATAATGTGTGCAAAGTGCCATCTTACAAAGTCCATAGTAAGCAGTTAAAACACAGTAGCTGTTACTATAATAAACATATTTATACTTCAACATTGAGCATTTTATAGCCATATTATAGGTAATAAAAAAAACCATAAGAAAGACGTGGCCACATGATCATAACTGTTTGATAGACTAGCTTTAGATAGCTTTACAAGCAGTTCAATTATGCAACAGCTTCATAGCATGGAAATAACCTGCAGATAAAGACTAAACCAAATGAGTTAATATCCGTCTCTACAATGCTGCAGCATAAAGGGGGATATACTGTTCTATTTGGAGTTTAGCATATCATTATCCTTTGTTGAACTTACTTCCTCATAGCGTATATGCTTGTTTGGTTTGCAAAAGACTCATTGAGCTTTGGAGGGGTGTCTGGTCAGGCAGTCGAACAAAAAAAACAACCACCACCAAACAAACACCAAATTAGTCTCCTGGAGAAACACTAGCAAACAATAGCAAAGCTTGAAGCGAACTGATTATATAGATAAGTCAATGGAAAAGAGACAAGGTACGCTCCAGTTATGTCATCTTCAAATTGCTACCTGTCATTGAGCAACATAAATGGAGTTGCATAGGCAGGATGGGAAAATGAACCCAAGTTACCCTTTCTGTGTACACTTCCTGTTCCCTGGATGGGAGTAATCTAACAGAAGGACGTTTAAACCATCTTCTTGTCTTCTTCCACTGTATAGTGGAAAGAATAGCCATTTGCATTAATTCAATAAATATTTGTTGAAAATGGATGTGGAGCCATGTAAGATGCTAGGGAGCAAGATGGACACATTTGCTGACCTGTGGGGCTCCCAGAGCACAAGGAACCACACCAGAAGGGCCAGCCTGAGCCCTGGGTTGTGCTATGTGGGTAGGAGAGTTCCTTGAGGACAAGGATGTACTTAATCAAAGCTGGAAAACCTCATATATCTTAAAATCAAGCTATGTATTAAATTAACTTAGGCAGCATTAGGGTATGATGAAAAGAAAAGAGTTTTAGAGTCAGGAAGACTTGGCTTTAAATCTCAGCTCTGTCACTTACTAGCTGTGTTACCTTGGGCAAAGTGTCTAACTTCTGAGCCTCAGTTTCCTCATCTGTAGCATAGGAATGATAATAGCATTTATTCTATGGGATAATGGTGAGACTCAAAGAATTAAAGTGTCCAACCTATGATAAGTGCTCAGTAGAGGATAGCACTGTCAAATATCAATGTATTAGTGACTTTTCATAGAGTTGTGAGAATAACATTCAGGCATTGCTGTCAGCTGAAGTGCTGCTCAGTGGACAGGTTCTGGGGACAGACTGGCAAGGGTCAGGTCTAGGTTCTGCCTCTTCCTGCAGCATGACTTTCTTAGTTATCTTACATAATCTAAGCTTCAGTTTCCTCATCTGTGAAATGGGGATAATAATAGTACCTCACTCACAGGTTTGTTTTGGTGATCAAATGAGGTAAAGAGCTGAGAGCAATGCCTGGCACAAAGAAAATGCTTTACAAATGTCATCCCTTATTAGTATGAGGCTGGTGGGATGACATCATGCTCCTTTCTTCTGAGAGTCAGTGATTCTGTTACTGAGAAGGCAGCTATATCAGTAGTGTAGCATGTGGGCAAAAGCATGGACTTTGGTGTCAAAGTCTGGATTCATATCCTGCCTCTGCTTCTTACTGGGCGATCTCTCTAAGCCTCTGTCTTTTCATTTATAAAATGGGCATAGTAATAGTATAAAACACACAGTTTTTTTGGGGGGGGGTGGTTAAACGATGTAACTAATATTAAACACTTGTAATTGGTACATAATAAGTGCTCAATACATGTAAGCTATTAATATTGCCTTAGAACCCATAATCATCATAGACAAGGGGTTCATGGTTTGAGAAAGAACACCCAAAGACAAATATCCGACCCTTTCCAGTGGGTTTTGCCACTCAATAAAATCTTTGTTTTCTGTTACTTTACTAATAAGAAAGCTTTAGAAACAACCATTCCCTAACCTACCCGCATCATAACAGACATGGAAGGGACATTAGCAACAGACCTTGCAAGGCTTTCGTGTAAGGATAAAGACATCCAAGCCAGAGACCTGAAGGACCATGGCTAAAGTCTTGGAGCCATTTCATTCTGGAGGTGAAACTTGAACCCAGCTCTCTCTCTCTTTTTTTTTTTTTTGGAGACAGAGTCTCACTCTGTCACCCCAGCTAGAGTGCAGTGGCATCATCGTAGCTCATTGCAACCTCAAACTCCTGGACTCAAGGGATCCTCCTGCCTCAGCCTCCTGAGTAGCTGGGACTACAGACAAGTGCCACCATGCCACGCCCAGCTAATTTTTCTCTTTTTTTTTTGTAGAGATAGGGTCTTGCTCTTGCTCAGGCTGGTCTCAAATTCCTGCCCTCAAGCAATCCTCCCACCTCGGCCTCCCAGAGTGCTAGGATTACAGGTGTGAGCCACCATGTCTGGCTGAACCCAGTTCTCTTGATGCTCAACCTCAGGGAGTTCCTGAACAGGACAGTTTGAAAACCATGAAGGAAACCAAGAACAGGAGATGTGGGGTGAACAGTGGAGGGACAAGAGGGGCTCTTATTTTGCTTTTACATCCATTTTAGGTGCCAGGCAGTTTAGACTCATGATTAAGGGCACGAGCGTGAAGTCAGGTGAATACAAGAGCCATTGTATTCCTATCTGTGAGAACTTGGCCAAGCTGCTTAACCTCTGTAAGTCTTAATTTCTGCACCTGTAAAACGTACCCAATAATAGTATTCACTTGCAATTTCAAAGATAGGATAAGATGTTTGTAAAGTGCTCAAGATAGACCTTGACAAATTAAAGTGGAAGAGGGACTCAATAAATGGTGAACTTTGTTATTATAATAGGAAGAATCATGGAAAGGTGAAAAAATGAAGAAGAAACTATTTGATGTAATATAGGTGAATCCTTTGCTCATGGAGGTTTTTAATAAATCAAATTACCTTGCTTCCACATTTTAAGTACAAGATTTTTATGACTTTTTTTAACAAAAAAATGCTGATTGATATTGGGGATTATAGATTTAAGATATTCCATCTACATCCTTATGAAGTCAGTCATTCACTCCATTATGCTGCACTTTATTTTTTTAAAATTTAGTTATTCACCACTGGAGTACCCAAGCTGGACTTTGAGACGGTGACGCTCTATTCCCTGGTAATCTATGCCAAAGACAACCAAGGGTCAACAGCATCACAGACCATTTTAATCCAGATTGCAGACGTGAACGAGCCGCCCACCTTCACTGGATCTCTTGCCCAGAAGGACCAAGGTACAGAGGCTCTTCCCTTGGGGGAAGAAGGCTGCAGTGGATGTACATATATAGACACTGTGCCCCGTGCTCTGTGTGCTCTCAAAGCGCCACGGCTATAACAGATACAAGGAGAATGCTAATAATGACAGTAGGGAAAAACGGCTGACACTGACTGGGCACTAATTATGTACCAGGCACTGTCTTAGGAGCTTTAACTCGATTATGTAATGCTCAGAGCACTGGAGGAGAGGTAGGTTCTGCTCCTATTCCCACTGCATAGATAACTTGCTCAGTGTTGAGAATTATTCATTTATTTGTTCGATTCTTGCATACTAAAATTTATTCTCTTATTTGTGTGATTATGTAATTAACAGTGTGTCTATGGCAGGAAGCTAGAAGCTTCGTGAGGACAGGGACCCTTCCTTTTCCGCTTCTTGCACTCTCTGTTTTCACCAGGCATGTATCTCTTCCCTTCACTCTGGTCTCTCTTTTTCTCATCTCTGTCTCTTTCGTTATAGTCAAATATTTAATACCTACATGTGCTCTATTATACACAAAAACATTTGAGGCTCAGACATTGTTGGGGCGGCCGCTCACTGGGGAGAGTTACTTGTCCTGTCTGAGTCTCAGTTTACTCACTGATTAAATGGAGGTGGTAATCCTGTCTTGAAGAAGTTCACCTGACATAGTGTTTTAAAGGGCCAAGCATAGTGCCAGGCACACAGTAGGTGCCCAATAAATGTTAGGCTCCTTCCTTTCCCTTCCCCAAGCTGATGATAAACTCCTCCAGGGCAGATCCAAGATCAAATTATGCTCTTCTGATGTCTAAAGCAGTGAGCTCGGTGCCAGAGAGCTCATGGACACTTCATGAGCATTTGCTTATTGGATGAGTAGGCCAGTATCCTGGCTACAGTCCAAGCAGGACTGTGGACCTCCTTTGCTATCCACAAGTCCCGAATCCTTGGCAAAATGGTGCAGCAGCTTCTCTTGGGGTGGGTCTTCCCTTTAGACTCTCAGGGGTCTCACACTGCCCCAGGATCCCTGATCCCCAGAAGAGGGGTTTGACCGGCAAATTTGCAAGTTTGTGGTCCCCACAAACATATGAGAAGAGGGCAAAATTAAGGAGAAGACAAACATTAATAAAATAATCAGACAATATTAAGACAGTAGCTGTGTGACCTTGAGCCAGATATTCAATCTTTGTAAATCTCAGTAAAATAGAAAGAATAATAAAGTCACCTATGAGTTAAGTGCTTAGCAATTAATATGCACTAAAAAAGGTTCAACATTGTTATTGTTTAAATTTATAAGTCTCTTTGCTGTCTACCTGACACATAATAGACACTTGATAAATGATGTTTATTATTATTATTATATGTTTAATGACAATCACCCTATAAAAACGTCTATGCTGAGCAAGAACAATGCCTTAAGTTTTATCTTAAATCTAGAATTGGATGAAGGGTTTTGGGCTTGTAGTGGTGAAGCTCATTCAAGCACATCTACTGTACATTTTTTGACAGGTACTGAGATTTATATCCTAGAAGATACTGCCCCAGGCACAGTCATTTACAGAGCAGCGGCCAAGGACCCAGAGGATGCTGTTTTGGAGGTAATTTATGTTTTGGGACAGAGAATATCAGTGCCTGGTGGTTTTATGTGTGATTGCATTCAACTATAAAGCCACAGAAACAATCAAATCAATTTTACCCACAATTTAGGTTTCAAATGTACCTGTACCTTTTGCTTCAATTATCAGAACATTTCAGGTGAAAATCATTGCTGTCTTGGTTGTCTGGGTAATTGCTTCCCTTCTAGTGCATTCCATCCTGTGCAGACAGGCCCAGCCTACTTCCTTAGGTAACTTTTAACAAATGATGCCAAGCCATCTCATTTCATTCTTGGGAATCTTGGCTACATACACTATAGAGCTGTGATCCCCAACACTCAGGCCACAGACCTGTCCCCGGCCTGTTAGGAACCGGGTTGCACAGCAGGAGGTGAGTGGCGGGGAAGTGAGCAAAGCTTCATCTGCATTTACAGCCACTCCCCATCGAGCTTGCCTCACCACATTAGATTTTCATAGGAGCATGAACCCTACTGTAAGCTGTGCATGCGAGGGATCTAGGTTGCGAGCTCCTTATGAGAACCTAATGCCTGATGATCTGAGGTGGAGCTGAGGTGGTGATGCTAGCACTGGGGAGCAGCTGCAAATAGAGATTATCATTAGCAGAGAGGTTTGACTGCACAATAAATGTAATGTGCTTGAATCATCCTGAAACCATCCCCCCACCACACTCTGTCAGTGGAAAAATTGTCTTCCATGAAACGGTCCCTGGTGCCAAAAATGTTGAGGACCACTGCTGTAGAGGAACAGTCTAGCTTTCTGGGAAAATTAATTTGTATTTCAAAACTCTAGGTCTCATCCTCAGGTTTTCTTTCTTTTTTTTTTTGTAAATGAAAGCAAGATTTATTCAGAAAGTATAGCAAGTCTACTCCACACACAGAGCAGAGACAAGATCTCCCTTCAGAAGAGAACTCTATCCTCAGATTTTCTAATGCCCTAGAAGGGGAAAAACAATGGGCTTGGTGTCAAGAGGCTTGGGTCTAAGTCCTGACTTTACTACTGCAGATCACTTAACATTTCTGCTTTGTTGTTTCAACTATAAAATTGGGAAAATGATACCTGTTTTGTCTTCTCTTGTATTTCTTTCTCTTAATATAATCAAACATAAGAATGAACATGAAAGTAATTTTTAAATTGCAAAACATTTTGCATATGACAAGACTTAAATTATGGTGTTAATTTTTTGATGCCATATGGAATGGTTATGGCGTTATTAAGCTATCATGTTTTTAGCTAATGGACTGATGGACAAGAATATCATGTCTTTAATTTTTAATGTTGTATTTAGCTTTCCCAAACTAGCTAAAAATAAGAGAATTGTACATGTTGATGCTGGACACTCACCATTTACAACTTACTGGTAATGCTACTGGATCCTCAAGGCAACTTGATTCTTACCAAATTTTCTTTAAGCAGGAGATGTCCACTGATATCTAAGGTATTGTCCGCATGGCTTTTAGAAGTATTGAATACACTTGAGTAATTACACAAAGGAACACTGCTATTGTCAAGCTTCCCCACACACATTTGTGTCCTCCTCCTCCCAATAGCACAGTGCGACACCCAGGATGGCAGGATAGGACTGGAAAGGTCACAGCTTCCCTTACAACATGCAATTAAACCACCTAATCATGCATATTGCTCCAAATCAACATGTTCAAGATTATAGTATTGAATCCAGTGCTGAGCAGCACTAGCCACCCAGGAATCAGATCCCATATCACAATTGCTTCCTTGGTGTTCTCCATGGCAGCTCACCCACCATGTTGACATTTTAGGGTGGAAAATACATCACAGTTCAACATGGGTTAGCTGTGACTCTAATATGCAATCAAAATGACTTTCTAGCCAATTAACACAAGTAATTCATTTCAAATGAAGGACTCCAAAATGCTTGCTCATACAGATTAAATGCTTCTGGCCCCAGCCCTGTACTTTTCTCAGAAGTGAATTTGTTCCTGGGCCATATTTGGAAGGCCCAAGCAATGTTCTCTGTGAATTTTACCAAACATGGAATGACATTTCAGTGGTGACATAGGCTGTGGAAATTTACATTTAGACACACTCCTACACACATCCTTCTGACACAGTAGATCAGGCCAGATGCGTTATTCAAGTACTCAAGACTGGGTAACAATCTTCATTTGTTTGCATCTTCATGTTGATTCAGAGAAAAGCTGGTTCTAATGTGGGAAAGAGCTTGCCACTGTTTTGGAGCCTGATGTATGAGGATGATAAAATAACATTAATAACTGTTAAGTGTTTATTATGTGACAGGCACATACTTTATACCATTGAATCCTCATATTAATCCCCAAAGTAGATGCTGCTATTGTCTGCTATGATATTACCTAATGGATCAATAAACTAGAGTATTATAGCTGGGCATAGGGGAGCACACCTGTAGTCCCAGCTACTTGGGAACCTGAGGCAGGAGGATCACTTGAGCCCAGGAGTTTTAGTCCGGCCTGGGCAACATAGTGAGATCCCATTTCTTAAAAAAAAAAGCCTAGAGTATTATGTCTTTAATTTATAGAGGAGGAACATGAGGCTAACAGAAATTAAGCAATTTACCTAAACAGTAAGTAGTGGGGTTGTGATTCAAATCCATGTCCATCTTGCTCTAAATCTGTGTCTTTCCTGTCATACCAACAATTCCCAGAGTGTATTCCACAAAACACATGTTCCACCAGATGCTCCATGAGAAAAAAATGAAAGATCCTGTGTTCAAATGATTTTGGGAAATGATGTCTACATATCTCCCTTGAATTCACAATACACAGCATACTAAATGCCCTGCAAAGTTGTATAATAGAGAGATGTCTGTTTAATCAAATTTGTTCTAATTGTTTGTCCATAGCACTTTAAAACAAATGTAACACCTGTTAACATTTTATGTAATGCCTAACTAGCACTCCACAAAGTAGAAAGATTGCACTAGATCCTACTGTAAGGTTGATATAATGTGACCTATGTCTGGGGTTGTTGTGATGGTGAAAGATGAAATTCCGGGTGGACCTTGCCCATAGTAATTGCTGAATAAATGTTGAGGTAATGCAGCTGGATCTTATCCATATCTAGACCCACCTAAACTCCAGGACCAGGGTTTTTCATACTACACCATTGCTACTGTGCATGTTAAGAATCCCTGACACTCTGTTTTGAGGTATGGAAAAAGTGTAACCTCTCATCTTTATAACAAAGAAAAGAGGAACAAAATGAAAATCAGCAACTTTTCTTGGACTCCCCGAAATATGGAGAGACAGGTGAATCCAGAGAGAGAGAGTCACAGCCCACCTCTGCCTAGCTGAAGCAGAAGCTGCTGAAGCCATAGACTGGTAGGAAAATTTACATGGTAGTTTTAATGAATTACTAGAGGCTGAGTGTGGACTAGCACAAGAGTGAGAAACTGGTTGCTGCAGTCTTGATAAGGCCACATATTTGTGAGTTTTGCTACCAGGAACTCTACTAGGTTCTCACGGTGAAGATCCAAGAAACATTGCCCTGTGTCTTGAGGAAAGGGAGGAGAAGAAACTCATTGTGAAATAAACCCAGAGGATGTTACACAACAAAGGATAAGAATTACAGCAGATTTCTTGTTAGAAACGATGCAAGCAAAAAGAGTGGAATGAAGTACTTAAAGTACTGAAAGAAAAATGATTATATCAAATCATCAGATTGCACACCTTAAATATGTGCAATTTTAAATTGTCAAAGGTACTTCAATTTAAAAAAAGCAAAGGAGAAAGAAAGACTTTTTTAGCACCACCCCCCCCGCGAAAAAATCCCTGAGGAAATTCATTACCAGCAGACCTACCCTGCAAAAACATGTTAAAGGAAGTTCATCAGGGAGAAGGAAATGACACAGGTCAGAAATGTGGATCTACACAAAGAAAAGAAGGACATCAGAGAAGGAATAAATGAAGATAGATTAAGAAAGTTTTTTTGTAGAGATAAGGTACCAGGCTGGTGTCAAACTCCCAGCCTCAAGCGATCCTCCTGCCTTGGCCTCCCAAAGTCCTGGGATTACAGGTGTGAGCCACCATGCCTAGCCTATTTCTATTTATAACTGATTTAAAAGATCACTTTATTTAATAGTAGCAAAGTGTTGGGTGATTATAGCATATACATAGGTGAAATGAATGACAGCCATATCCTAGGTGACAAGAGGAAAGAATGGGAACAAAAACTCTGTTATAAGATATCTGCACTACCTATAAAGTCATATGGTATTACTTGAAGCTACACTTAGATTAACCGAAGTTGTCTATTGGAAACCCTGAGGCAATAACTAGAAAATTTTTAAAAAGAGGTATAACTGATAACCTGAGAGAGGAGTTAAGAACAGGGTTATATAAAATGATCAATCAAAACAGAAGAGAGATATGAAGCAGGTTCACTGTGCACTGGGTACCAATTTGCCTGAGTCCAGTGAGACAGAAAGCCCACACCACACAAGTTCATGAAGTGGGCTTATTACTTACAGATAGGCAGCAAAGGACAACAGAAACCTAGGATTAATTGTGAGCCAGTCCTCCGAAAGCTCAAGAAAGCTGCCTGGAGTGGACGGAGTCTCAAGTGTGCGTGCTCCACTTTTACCACAGCTGAGGGACCCCGGAAAGCAGCCTGCCCTGGGTTATTTGTTTATGTATTTATTTTTGAGACAGGGTCTCTTTCTTTTGCCCAGGCTAGAGTGCAGTGGCATCGTCGTAGCCCAGAGCAACCTTGGCTCCTGGGCTCACGCGATCCTCTTGCCTCAGCCTCCTGAGTAGCTGGGACTACAAGCTTGCACTGCCACGTCTGGCTAATTTTTCTATTTTTTTGTAGAGACGGAGGTCTCGCTTTTGCTCAGGCTGGTCTTGAACTCCTGGCCTCAAGCGATCCTCCCACCTGGGCTTCCCAAAGTGGCAGGATTACAGGCATGAGCCACTGTGCCCAGCAGCCCTGGGTTTTATATCCTGGGGTCATGTGAATTGCTGGGCTAAATTCTTGAAGGAATCCTGTTTTTGGAGGGGGTGGGAGACTGGAACAGGGCCTGGGCTGTTCTGGCCAAGTCCCCCTTATCTCAGGATATTACGTTGCCAGCACATTCTACAGTTATTCTTGAGAACTACAACCAAGAAAGGGTGGAGAACTGAGTCTGTCCAAGTCTACCCATAGGACTGTCCAGCAAGAGGGAGGAAAAAAGAAAGAACAAATTCAATGAACAGGAAACAGTTACAACCACAGTATTATTAATTCAATGAATACAAGTAATTTAAATGTACCAATTCAAAGATAGAAATTGTCAGAGTGGATGAAAAGAAAAGCAAAGCCCAACTATACATTGTCTAAAAGAAACCTATTTTAAACATAAAAATTCACATAGGTTAAAAGTAAGGGAAGGGAGACAGATATAACATAACTAACACCAACCCAAGGAAAGCTTGAGTAACTATATTAAGTTCAAACAAAAAGTGGAGGGTAGGCAGCTAAGGAATGTCCAGATAGGGTAAGCCAACAACATCTTGGTTTTATCTTGGGATGATTAAAAAATGGCTGTAGACAGAAGACCCTCCTCCCTTCCCACACTGCTGTTATGAGGTCCCTGGGTGACTAATTGACAGTGATGGAAGACACTTGAGGCTGAACAGACTCAACCTCCGCGGAGGTCTTCCAGGTGCCTCCCTGGGTCTTCTCGACTCTTCCCAACTCTCCATGTCACACCCTGTCCGCACTGCAAACCCCTCCTCACCTAAGCCTATGTGACCTTCTTATCCTTCCTGACTCAGTGGTGATGAGGGGGTAGCATGTTTCTTTCTTTATTACTTATTATATAAAGAATCAATTTGGAAGTTTGAATGCATTATCTCAATTCAATTCTGCTTTTAAAATTCTACTTCTTCGGGGCAATGTAGATGCCTCTGGATAAGAAGCAGGGGAAGAGAATTATCTTGCTCAGTATTTATGGTGTCTCTTCCTTTCTCAATGATGAAGTGAACTTATTCCCCAAAAGTCATCTTTCAGAGTAGTGTGTTGTGTCTTAGTGTATCTATGATAACAGCTAATTAGCACCTTGTGAAAATTAGCCCAGGCTTTCAGGGCAAGCAGCACGGGGGGGGCCGAGGGGAGGGAAGAGAGTGGGTGGAGGGTAGGTAGCATGAGATTGGGATGTGATAGGGCTATTTTCATAAAATAAGGAGTAATATCTCCCTTTCAACGTAAATTAGCTCATTCAAGGTACCCCAAAATTAGTGACAAATCTCAGAATATAGAACTTGAAACATATAGTGGCATTCTATTAATATACTTTTATTTTCTTTTAGGCATTATATATTAGGAAGTAATAGCTACATCAACATGCTAATAACTTGTCTGAAAAACTTTAAAATTTTTCAATAAAGAATAATTTCTGAAAGTTTTATGGTAGCCCTTGAAAGAAAAAACGATATAACATTTAATGATAAATGTAAATCTACTTCTACGGTTTCATTATTTTTTTCTCTTTGATAAAATAAGTGTAATGATTCACTGTAGGATACAGATTATATATGGAAATAAACAATATTTTCCATTCAGTCAAGTATATTGACTGAAGGCTGACAATGATCAGATTTTTATGGGAAAGTGATATTTGGAAATTCTGAGAGGCATAATTAGTGATGGAATCATCAAAAGACAACAATTATTCTGCAGTGGAGCTTATAATTATGGGTCTTAGGATTTTAATTATATGCTCCTATTTTATAACTCAGCTGTAAAACAAACATTAAAGGGGGAAAAAAGATGAGTCTATGGACTTAGAAACCAGAATATGTAATTTTTGCTTTTATAATTTGAGGTGGTGACTTTGGTTTTAATGGATTATTTTTAAGTATAATCATTTTAGAAAAAAGGCTCATGTCCTTTGAATGGCATCTACATCCTCAATTTTTATAAGGTAGACAGGTGGGGAGAAACACATGTCAAATAGGTGAAATGTATTCAGCTGTTGGAAGTATTAAGTCATGTCATTTCTGTGCATATTTTTCAGGTAAAATTAATAAATAGGAGCATGTTTCTTCCTTTCATGATCCTTAATCACTCAGATTAAGAGAATATGTTAGGACTATGGTGGTTGCTACTAAGAGAAAACTTGAGGCAAATAAGATTTGTGGCTGCAATACCTGAAAAGCCCAGGGGTGTAGACTGGGTTTTGAGCACAGCTGAATTCTGGGTTCACATGATATGAGCAGGATGACGTGTATTCTAGGATCTAAAACTTTCAATCTGTCCTGCCATCTTTGGAAACTAGTTGATGGCAGGAATTCAAGTCCCAGTAGTTACCATTGCAGACTCATCTGAAGCTTCCTCCCCAAGATCTCAGGGTGTCTCCATGGTTCTGATTGGTTCATGTGCTAGTCATTAACTGATTGATGTGGAAAGGTAGAATATGATGAACTGATTGGCTTAGGCCGAGGTCACATGCTTTACCCCAGGAATTGTGGGTGTGAGGGGTTCAGACTACAAAACCCCCAGAATTGAGAATAAGCGAGGGTTGTTTCAGCATAGAGCTGCTATTAGAAGTACCTAAACCGATGCTGTACTGTCCAAAACCAAGTGCTGCTCACTGTGGTGAGTCTGTCTGTATTGGATCACCCTATCAAAACTTGTCAAATCTTCCTTTACTCTGTTATGTATAGACACAACCTATTTATAATTTGAAAATTTCAAAATCCCTTCTCATTTTGCCCATGTTGGTCATTATTAAAACTGTCTTTTATTCGCCTGAAAATATTTTAGAAATAAAAATTTTCAAAACACTAACATTTAGTGTGAAGTATTGTTTGGCAAAGAAATTATTTCCTCTTGCCTTTTCATAACACTAATCATACTTTGTCATCATTTAAAAAAATGCATCTTATAAAATTATAAATTCCATAAAAGCAGGGATTGAGTCCATTTTGTTCATAACAGTACCCTGGTTTCTATGAAATGCTTAAAATCAATGGGAAAGGCCTTAAAATAAGATATTTCCAACAAAAGAGCTTAAAATGCTTTGGTATTGAATATAACTTTCAAAAATTTTGAATAGATACTTACTGCAAAATACAGTTAAAACTGTTTTGAAACCTCCTCAGTTTATCTATTGTACGAATCATTATTGAGTGCCTACCCTGAGTACACTGTTTTAAGTGCTAAGAGTGCAGCATTGAATAAGGCATGTATACTCATGGAGATTACAGTCTAGTGAGGAAAATTGACAGAGACCAAACTACGACTAATTGGTGCAATGTCAGATAGTAAGTGGTATGGAAAAAAATTAAAGTAAGGCAAAAGAAAAGAGCGTGATGGGGAGAGGGGATAGCACTGTGTATTATTCTGTGTAGGGTGGTTAGGGAAGCCCTCTCTGAGGAGGTGACATTAGATCAGAGACCTGAGTGAACTGAGGGAGGGAACCATGCATATATCTTGGGGTAGAATATTGTAGACATAGGCAACAGCAAGTGCAAAGGCCCTGAGGAAGAAACAGGCTTAGCATTTTTAAGGCACTACAAAGATACCAATGTGACTAAAAAGCAAAGAGTGAGTGGGAGAGTTAGAAAGATGATGTTGGAGATGTAGCCAGCAATCAGATTACATAGGTCCTTTTAAACATTGGTATGGACTTTGCATTTTCTTTTAATTAATGTGGGATCATTCAACTTGGAAGTTTTGAGGTAGGGGAACAAATGATGTTATTTATATTTTTAAAAAATCAAACAATCTTCTGTGTAAAAATGTTGACTGTACAGAGACAAGTGTGGAAAAAGGGAACCGTTTAGAGGTGACTGCATTAGTCCAGGTGAGAGATCATGATGGCTGTTCTAGAATGGTGGCAGTTGGGGTGATGAGAAGTCATTGGATTTTACATATTTTTTCCAACATTTTATTTAAAAAATTTTAAACTATACAAAAAATTTGAAAGAGATGAAAAATAGGAAGAGTGAATGCCCATATATCCACCATTAGATTCCATGATTAATAATTTGCCACATCTGCATTTTCACACCATGATCCACCCTTGTATCCATACAGCAATTCCTCTTATTTTATTTTTCCTCCTCAAAGTAAGTTGTAAACATATTTACCCTTCACTCTTGAACACTTTGGCAATTTGCATATACTTTGAAAGTAATGTTGACAGACTTATAGACAAATTGGATGTGGGGTGTAAAGGAGAGAGAGGAATCAAGATGGTTTCTAGGTTTTTGGCCTGAGCAACTCATTGAAGAGAAATGGAGTTGAGGGAGAAAATTGTATGCTTTGTTTTGGACGTGTTTACATTGAGAAGACAATTAGGTGTCCAGGAAGAGTAGGCAGCTAGATTAAAAAGTCTGGAGCTCGGCAAAGACATGGGAGCTGGAGCTTCAACTTGGAGCTACCAATTTGTACACAGTATTTGCAGCCTGGAACTGAGATTACCTAAGGAGTGAGTGTGGACATAGAAGAGAAAAAGTCCAAAGACTGAGCCTGGGGGTGCCCCAACATTTGGAGGTTAGAAGAGGAGAAGGACTGAGCAAATGAGAGTTAATAGGACCAGTAAGGTGAAAGGAAAATCAGCAGAGTGGAGCGTCCCAAGAAGCACAGGAAGATGTATTTCAAGGAGAGATTGATCAAGTGCTGCTGAGTTTTTGAGGTAGATGAGGACTCAGATCACCAATCACTGAATGTTGCAATATGCCGCTAAGTGCTAGAACTCAGATAAGTACCTGGCACGTAGCGAGTGTTCAATGAATGAGTAAATGGAGAGCTTTGATGACCTCGATAAATGCATTCATTCAGTGCAGTAGTGAGAATGAAAGACTGATTGAGAAGCTTCAGGAGAATGAGAGGTGAGGAAAGTAGGAATAGTGAGCAGAGACAACTTTCAAAGTATTTTCCTAAAAAGCAGAGCAGAAACATTGGACAGTACCTGGAGGAGAACGTGGAATCATGGGAAATTTTCATTTTGTAATGATGAGAGATGTTATGGCCTGTTTTATGCAAATGGGGATAATCCAGTGGAGAGGGGAAAATTAATAATGCAGGAGTTAGAGGCAACAATTGCTGGCGTGATGGCCTTGAGTAGGCAATGGGTGATGGCGTCCAGGGCATGAGTGGAGGGCGTGCTGTCAGAAGCACAGTTCATTTATCTATAGACACAGGGAGGAAGATGGGGTAGAAGGGGGCATATTCAAAAAGGATAGTAGAGCAGCTGCAAGTTCATACTCTTGCCCATCCAACAAGTATTTATTGAGGCTTATTAGTGCCAGGCAACGTTCTAAGAAGTGGGGCTTTATCAGTGAAGGAAAGAGACAAAGATCCCTGCCCTCATGGAGCTTATATTCTAGTGGTAGGAAGATTGACTATATATTTTGATGTATCAGATGCTGCTAAGTGTTATGGAGCAAAATAAAGCAGAGAAGGGGATAAGGAATGCAATAGGAGTGCAGTTTGCAATTTGAAAATGATAATTAATGATTTTAAATAGAGTGGCAGTGGTTTTTTTTTTTTAATTGCTTCTACTCAGTGAAAGAGGAAACAAGGCCAGCAGCAGAGGGTGAGGAGAGGAAGGGGGCTGCGGGAGTGCTGGAGACTTGAGGAAGACGCATGAATTTGCTGCCTCTAAGAAAGGGAGAGGGAATCATCCAGAGAAATGTGAAACGTGAAGGGAACATTCAGAGAAGAGGTGGGGGAAGTAAGGAAGTTTGCTGCTGAGAGACTGAATTTTCACGGGCACATTGGAATGGTTGGTGAGATCGGGTGGGATGAGCTATTGTCCTGGTGATGGGGATTGAGCTTCCTGGGGTGATGGAGGCATGTAAGGTATATGGGACACGTCCTGATGGTCGCTGACAGCGGGCAGGATGTGGACAGTCTGCATTGGCTATAACTTTTGCTTGAGACTGATCTCTTAGGAAGTTTAGATAGTTGATGCAGTCAATGCCACCGAGGAGAATAAGGGTTGGCATCTTGTTGGGAGCCAGAAGAGCTCTTTGGGGTTCCCTTAAAACCAGCTGTGGTCAGTGTCAAGAGGGAGAGGATGGGAAGAGGAGGGCTGACCATCCCAGGAGTCACTATACGGGAATCCATAATTTAAGTTTATTCACAGAAGTAAAATGAAGATTTGGCAATGATTATAGTCTGTTCAAAGTCAACAGCCAACAAAACAAGACAAAACAAACAAAAACGTTTTGCTGTTTGTATAACACCACTTCACTTGGGTGCTGCCTACCTACACAAATCTTTGCACATATTTAATAAAAAGAAAACCTTTTGCATCTAGTAGAAAAATGAACTCTTTGGGCTGCTTGATGCCAATTAACATAGCAAGGGAATGATTTGCTTTTATCTAGTTGGTTTGTTGTCCTGTGGACATATCAGTGCTCTTACAAAGTTGTAATATCTGTTTTTCTCCTTCATATAAACAGGCAGTGGGCTTTGTTCTTCTTGATTCATAGTAGACCCTCAGGAAATATTTGCAGAATCACTTGAAAGATTATCTTCTGACCTGCTCCCAGTGGCCTGGTCTTGTACTCTAACCTCATCTTAAAATTTCATCTGTTTGGGGCACCAAGAGAAAGGGGGAAAAGGTGTGAGTCATACAATATGACATCCTTGGAGAGTTTTGGTATGTGATGAAATATTATTTAGTTTAGGCCTACACTAGCCAAATGAATTTGAAAATGGAGGCAATTATCTGGGTTATTCAGGCTAAAAAACAATCTTGCTTGAAATAGCTATATAATTGGGGAAAAGCGATTTTAAGAAAAGCTTTAATTATCTAGAAAATAATTTTAATTCTCCACATGAAAGGCAGATGTTTAGAGAAAACCATAATCATATTTTTAATAAATGTTTCTGGGGCAGTGTTTATTTACTTCATAATTTCACAACTTGCAACATCCTCCACAAGATGGCATGCAAGTTTGTAACATACCGTAGCTGGTAGTCATGCCATTGCTAAGTCATCTTGCAACAAGCAATAAACTCTGAACAACTGCACAATAAGTATTTATTATTTTTTGCCTTACAAATTGCAAATTTGTACATTCAGCAGTGCTTTCCATAGGTAATGCAATTGTCTTACAAAGATATATATGTCTGAGTGTAATTATTTGAAGGATGTGAAAAGAGATCAATAATTTAAGTCTATTCCTACAAGGCAAATGAAGATTTGGCGTTGATTAGCCTGTTCAAAGTCTACACTGTTTTGAAGGTCCAAGACAAGACAAAACAAACAAAAACATTCTGCTGTTCATGTTTGAAAAGAAATTTTTATGAGACTAAGGCAGCAATTATAATAAATATTTGTTTTTAGGAGGATTTATTTCATTGTTTTAAAGTATTCCTGAAAACATTTCCTGGGACAAGTGGGGAATAGCATGTGGGAAATAGCATGTGGGAAATAGCATGGCAATTCATGCTGAGTATTACCACGGTTCCTTACCTTGGCTGCAACAGTAGAACCAAGTGGGAGGCTTTTAACACAACACAGATGCCAGGGCCCTTCCTCAGACCAACTGAATCAGAAAATCAGAATCTCTGGGGGGTGGGCCCATGCATCAGTATTTTTTAAAAGTTCCCTAGGCATTCTAATGGTACCTTAAACATCAAAGTTCCCTGACAGTATGTGACTGCCTTCTCATTTGCTTGTGGCAGGGATTCCTAATTGAAAGTGGCAACCTGAGTTCACCTTTTCTCTCAATGCCATGCTCCAGGTAGCACTTACCAATCAATTCAGAGATGAAATGAAGTCCAGTTGCTAGCAGAGTTATCAAAGAATATGGGACAGAATTAAAAGGTACTTACTTATTAGGTGACTGATTTCTTAATGTGGTAGCTCACTCTGCTTTTTGGCACGATTCAGACAAAAATTTGTTTAAGCTTCTATAACAAAGGAAGTTTGACAGACTGCAATGGACAATATCCATACTCTTCCCAGATCCCTTTGGGATATCTTTTTATGATTTTTGTATGGTGCACCCCACTCTGTGCCAAGTTCAATGTACTTTTGCTTCCATTAGCCAGAAGCGAGGACCGTCCTTGGGTGTTTCTTGCAGGTTGAAAGAGCACAAAGTACCTGGGAAATTACATCTCCCTGGAGTAAACCTTGAGCGCTGAATGAGTATGAAAGTCCCACCTCTTTTTCCTTGGGTGGAGACAACTCTGAGGCACAACATTTACTCCTGAGCTCGAGCACAGCATCAGGCTGAAGCAACCTCTGTGGGACTTGGACAGCACACTTTTTTTGGCTTCCTCCCCTTCTTGGTCCTTCTACCGCTGTTTTCCTGAAGTGCTTACTAAATCACTTGCATACAAGTTTCATCTCAGGATCTGTTTTGGGGGGAACTTTTAAGACACATGGCAAAGACCACAGGTTATAGGACCATCTATATAAACTAAGTTTTAAATCATGCTTAGGGTTAACCCATCTAGTGGGAACAGGTGGAAGAACCAAGGATACTGGTCCACTCAGATCGACAAAAATGCAGGTCCTAAATATTAATAGATTACCGGATTGAGTGAGGAATGAAGAAGGCAGGTGTGTTACAGCAAAATCTCAGATTTGGCTGCACTGTGAAATTATCCACAGTTTAAAAAACACTGATGCCCAGGTTGTATCTCTAAGGATTCTAATTTCATTGGTCTGGGATGTAGTATGGGCATTGGCACGTTTAAAGCTTCCCAAGTGATTCTGTTGTAGAGCCAAGGTTGAGAATCACTTTAAAAGAACCACATTTAGCGAACATAAAAGTTACTCTTGTTAGCCTGTTAAAAATGCACATTCCCAGGCCCCCATGTTAGGTATTCTGATTCATGTAGGTCTGCATGTATAATAAGTATTTATGGAAATTTTTATAAGTATATGAAAGTAGAGAGAATAATATAATGAATTCCCACAAATTATTCAGCTTCAACAATTCACTTGTGGATGAGAGTTTTTAACGTGCAGGTGGTCCATGAGCCACATGTTGAGAAACATTGCAAAAATGTTTGTAAAGCTTTTCAGATGCCTTACCTGCTACCAGGGGAACAGTAAACAAACACCTGGGTAAGTCCACTGGGAACATCTGGCTTGATTAGGGATGGCAAATCAGATTCGACCTGCATCCCCTCTTTTATTGATGGATAGAGGCTCTCAGGAGTATTTGGAAGGATTCTGAGGCTGAGTCTGGGTTCAGCAAGCAAAGATACTACAATGTATCCTTGCATCGAGGTCTCTAACTTTAGCTAGCTATTGCGAATATTATTAGAAGTGGTTAATAAGGCTTTGTGCTAGGAAGGATGAAGGCTCTAATAGTCCAGTGAAAGTGTATAGGTAGAAAACCATTCCTATTTCTTATAAAGTGGATGTATAAGAATGATCTAATATACTCTGGAGGAAAGTAAAAAAGATTTCCTGTGAGACCTCAAGGCTTTCAAGGGCAAGCACAAGTCCCATTGTACTTCTGTTGAAGAAAATGCTCAGGATGAGGTGCTATTACTTTCTGCATAGTCCTAGGATGAAAATGCAAGGTTACACTAACATAATTAATATTTAGGATAGAATTATATCTGTGTTTATGGTTTGAAACTATTTTCTTAAAAATGTATCTCTCCTATACAAGGTTTTGTAGGTGATCAGCGATTAGCCAATATTTGTGCTTTTAAAAAAATCACAAAATAGGGGAAAAAAGAAAGGAAAAAACCCAGCCCAGATTATACTTCAGTACTAATTCACCTCAAGAAAATATTACCCTGGAACAAACTGCCAAATTAGACACAGTGTATCAGCACAAGAGCACAGATTTGAAATTTAGATGGTTTACGTTAAAATTTGGGTGTTGCCACTTTCTGGCTTTGTGGTCCGGAGCAAGTCTCTTACCCTTTCTGTACCTCATGGTTTTTTAATATTTGTAATATGGGTAATAGTAGGATCTACATCAGGGCTAAGATGAGGATTAAATGAGGTATTAATAATACATGTAAGGGGCTTAAAATAGTGCCTGGAAGATAGTATTCAACAAATATTAGCTAAGATTATTAGTATTATTTTGTGATTATAAATGCTCTTGGGTTTTCTCCTACTTTTCAGACCACTCTTTCATATTTTCTTTCCTACTTCGTCCTTCTCTGTTGGCCCTCCCGAAGCTGAACGTTTCTCCGGGGCTCCATGGCGGACTTGCCGTCCCTGTCCTGCCCTCCCCTCCTCCTTCCATCCCTTCTCTTCCCTTCCTTTCCTTCCCTTGTTTTCCCTGCCTTGTCTTCCTCTGTAAACAGTGACACTGAGTTGCTCTGTAACTATATTTTTACCCACCTGGATTCTTTAATCCCCATCCAAAACTTTTTAAAATAAGTTTAAATACAATGTTTTAAAAATAGAAAGACATAAAGTCTTTCTCCCAGGGAGAGAGTTTCCCATGAGACCAGCAGAATAACATGAGTTTCAGCATGACCATGACCACTCACGAAGTGGTGTGTTCTTGGGCCATTCCCTTAACATTCATAAATCTCAGCTTCCTTACCTGCATCATTTCAAGGGTTAAATGAGATAATTAAGGAAAATTGCTGAGCACAGAATCAGGGTCATGGTAACCGGTAGCCATCACAGTTGTTGTTTTTTTAGCAATGATGCTAAGAACCCAGAAGAATCCAGCCCGGGTTCCGACGTCTCTGCTCTTGAAGCAGCGAGCTTGTGTGCTGTGGGAGAGGCCCTAACTCTCCTCATTGTGTCTGGCCTGAAGTTTGGGCTCTGACATTTTCAATTCCCGAGCTTCTCTGAAAGCAAACAGTCATGAACAAGCCTTTCAGAGAAGGGAATAAAGTGGATTCTACAGATAAGTCCATCCAGAAGGACCGATGGCTCCTTTGGACACACATTATCCCCTGTAATCTGTTGTCATGCCTCAGAACCTGGGAGTGGGGCTGCCATTGTTATTTTTATGGCTGAAATATTTCTTTACTAGTTCATGGTGTCATTACAGATAAAATGGGAGGGTGAACAGAGAGTTAATTTCTCATTTCTCGGACTGCCTTCCCGTTCAGGGGCTCTTTCATTTAGGCGGCTTTCCCAGGGATGGCCCTGGCTGCCTAGCAACCACCATCTCCAAACCTTCCCTGAACGACTGGAAAGGAGTTGTTCATATCAGCGCCATCAATTTTTTTTTAAAACAGTATCTTGTTTTATGAAAAATTAAACCTCATAAAAATGTAGCTTCCCCAGGTGCATTGTTCCCAAACAATTGTAGACAACTGTGTCACACTGAAATTGAATCTGGAACTGCCAATTT
Source organism: Daubentonia madagascariensis (assembly GCA_023783475.1). Classification (NCBI taxonomy): domain Eukaryota; kingdom Metazoa; phylum Chordata; class Mammalia; order Primates; family Daubentoniidae; genus Daubentonia; species Daubentonia madagascariensis. Next base: position 38,013,895 of record JAKFHU010001953.1, on the reverse strand, counting down.
TTGAATGGCTACAGACAAAAATGCAAGTGTCTTTTTAAAAATCATATACATTTACATAAAAGCAGACATAGTGCTTGTGAGCACTCTCAGGTAATTTAACCACCAACCATTCTCCATCCTTCCCTCATAAACAGGCATCATTATTCCTGTGTTTGCCCTAAAAGTAAATGTGTGATGGATTTGCCTGCAGTTCTGGAATGCTAATATTCTACATTGTTCTACAGAGAGAGCAGAAATCAATTCCATCTTATTTATATGTATAAAAATGGATGGTATGAATTAAAATTAATCAGAACATGATGATTCATCAGAAAATCGATAAACTAAAAGGTCACTAATTTTTCCAAATGATTTTTAGGATGCTTTGCAATCCTTCTGGGTTGAATCTTCTCTATTAAATTATCTCTGGGTCTACAAAATTATTCAGTAGCACTCAGTATAATTAACTCCTATATTAATCCGCTTGTGGATTTTTGCCCTGGCTTTTTCTAATCATTTGATTCATACTTAGATAAGAAACTCTGACTTTACCTGCTCTCTTTGGCAAGAAGTTTGTCTTAGGGATGCAACGCAGGTAGCACAGAGGCAATATGTACAGCGACTAAAAGCTCAGCTCTTGGATTGAGGACAAGCCACTTGAATTTTCTATGCCTCTGTGTTTCTATCTGCGAGATAGGGAGAATACCAGTACCTATGACACAGAGTTATTGTGGGAATTAAAAAACAGTGTATTTGAAGCATTTAACAGAATAACTGGAAGGTAGTATGAATGAAAGTCAACGAGACATTAAAAAAAACCAACTTGATAAAGTATGACCTGTGTTCACACACACAAAATCAGACAAATAGGTGTCCCAATATTCCATTTTTTCCCCTTCTACAGCTCCCTGACTTCCCTCTTCCCAAAATCCCACCCTCACCATCAATAAGCAAACAAACAACATAATTGCTGAATTCTCATTAAACAGTCAACGAATGTCTCTAAATGTAACTCCCTTTTAATTTTAGCTTTGGGTGAAGTGTTGTGAGAAATGTGCAGGTAACATACGGAAGGTAAGAGATTAGGAAAATTCATGTTTAATATTTAAGGGCAGGTTGTCTGGCTTGAAGTCAGTTGAATGTAGTATAATTTCATCATCATAGGCAAACATTTACTGAGCACCTATTGTGTGTGGCGGGGCGGGGCGGGGGCGGGCCCAGAGCACAAAGAGATTTCAGGCCGGATTCCTGAAGACATGCAGAATCTCCCCAGGGAACCAGTCGTAGTCTCTTCAATATTTTGCTTTCTCTTTACTGTCCAATAAACAGTACTTCATTTCCCCGGAGGGCTCTGGCTTCGCAATCGACAGCATCGGAACAATTTCCACAGCAGCGGCTTTTGATTTTGAGAGTGAAGCTAGAAGGTAAATACTGCTACTGGGTTTTCACTCTAAATGCCGGCCCTTTGGTTCATATTTCCCTTTTTGCGACTATTTCCCCTCATCCGTCCTTGATGTACTCCCAAAACGAAGATGCTTTTGGCATTGTTTTGAAAATGAAATCATCACTTAACCTACAACGGCACAACAGCTGGTATAGGTGCTGGACTTGGCTATTGGGGCTTCTCTCTGCATCACCCACTTTCTTCAGAGAGAAGCACCCAGATTATTTCAGGAGCGGCGTTTGCATCCTGCTGCAGAAGGGAGTGGGGATGCTGCAATGGATACCTGTGACACAGAATTCATTCACAAATGTAATACCATCTTTGAAAAGTTAATGCACTGATGTTTTCTCCTCATTTCCTTCACATCTGCCAAGTGGGTAACTGCCGGTTCAAGTTATTATTTTTATTTTTATAATGATTTTTATAAGTACCCTTTTCAGTCATATGCTCTGCATCAAAGTGCTTCATAGGAAAAGGATATGGACCTTTAAGCCAGCCCAATCATATTGCTCCTGAATCTCCTAAGAGATTCTTTTCTGTTATGAACGTTGAGGATGGGATATATCCTAAGTGTTAGCATCTTTAGAAGTGAAGCTCCAGTAGAGACTAGGTGCCCACACATCATATGAGATCACCTCTCAGTAGAACAGGTTCAGAATTCAAAAATGGGATGTGCTTTCTTCGGCCATCTTCCTAAAGCCAGCAGAAGAGTTTGCCTACATTTGTATTATCTTCATAACATTTTTGGCTACAGATTGACAAAATCTTTATCCATTTTCCCTTAACCCTAAATTTCTCTACCCCATGTGAAACAATTCTGTGAATTATCCCATCTCATAAATAGCTCTGGGAATAATGGATAATGTTCACCAGTTTTTTTTCCTTTCTTTTTGGCCTGGTAGACTTCATGAAAAAATGGTTATGTACATTCAAGATATTTATAAATCTTAAGATTTGTTAACAGAGTTTAAGAAACTAACTTTTTTCTTGATAAGTGAAAACTAAAGCTTTCCCTTTTCTCATTATGTTTGAAATCAAAGGAGCTGACACTGGAAAACTGAAGCTCTGTTTGCAGGATTTGAGTAAATAATTATTTGGCTAAAGCTTTGCAATGAATTCTTACTGAAGTTCTACAGAGATCACGCCATTCTTTAATTTTCTTCTTAGCTCCAGAGCTTCTAGGGTCACAGAGCAGACCTTTAGTGAAAATCAAGGAAATTTTGGAATGCTTCATTGATTCTTATCAATTTTCTCCCTTCAAACAAGATATAGGGCCATGAAATTGCTTGTTCAGATCCTGATGAAAGTGTTAGAAAGGCTCATTGCTTCCTTCCCCCCTTGCTGTCAACTTTCCAGCTTTCAGGTAAACCAAATGTGATTTGAGCTCTTCAGTGCTTCGGATCCTGCCCGCACCTTATTCCTTCCATTCTTGTAGTTAAGACTTTCCAGAATTATTTTTTAAATGTCTATATTAATAGTGATTGACTTGTAGTCTTTGTCAAGAGCGTCTCATAAATAATCATCTTCTTATACGAAAAGTTATGAACTAAGAGAAAAATTGAGAACTGGTTTAATTTTTAGGATAAATAGAAGGAAAACAGTTTGATCTTAATTATTAGTACATTTCAAATTAAAATAGATTTTTTTTTTCAGAGAGGTAATCAACTCTTCTGATTTTCCTGGAACTGAGGAGTTTTCCGGGATGGGGACTTACTAAAACTTGGACAGTCCTGGTCACCCTCGATCACAGTCTATGGATGCGAACATTCATCTTTTAATTCAGACATACCCCGTTTCCTCAACCACTCTTATCTCTCAAACCCATACACATCTCTGCTAAAATGAAAACCCATTAACTATCCTAATATTTCCCCACGGTCACAAAGTTGTTTTGAAGTGTTCTTAACACCTTGTCCTTTTTGTTTGTCAATTTTCAGTATTGAAACATCAGTGTTTGAAAGGACCCATAGCCATAAGCTTTGTTTGCTACATCATGCTAAGAAATTCCCTTCGCCTTTGTTATTTGTGGGGGTTAACTGACTTCTCTGAGTTCCTGCCTGTCCTTTAAACTGATTTGACTAATTTGGTCCTCAACAAAGTGTTAGCCATTCCCAACTATTAAAATAACTGATTTGATCGGCATTTTGACTAGATGAAACAATTGTTTTAAGTGGTTAGTTAAGCCCAGTAGGTTCTATTTCTGTGAAAGCCTGTTAGTTACTATAAAATTTAGCTTTTTTTCTTGTGGCTGCACTTTCAGTTTTTCACTAGTTATTAAAGTGGTTGATCCTGGAGGACTGTTTACTGCTGAAAATCTAAAGATTTTCCTCATCAATGTGAATGATAAGGACCCCATTCTTACCTGCAGGTAAGGAAATAAAACATAATATTTTAATTTGACCTTGAAAATTGAATTTGAAAATGTAGTTTCTCATTATTGAATTTTTTTTTTCTGAGAAGGAAAATAAGCAAGTTAGGTATAAACAACCACTTGAGATATAAGATTCCAAGAAAAAGGGCTTTCTTAAAAACTGAAAGCAAAATAGTTTTAAAGTATAAAATGTATTGAAATTGCAATAGAATAAAGTGTTGTTAGTGTAGTATGTTTCTTAGTGTCTGACATGCTGGATTATCTCTCACTACCCTCAGGGGAGATTCCGGCCAATATTATCACCAGGGAGTTTATAGGACCATATTGAGGGTCAGCAATTTTATGAAGCTGGTTCTTACTGTAGAAGGATAGGAGCACAGTGATTAAGCATGCAGGCTCTACAGCCAAATAGGCTTGGGGTCAAACCTCTCAGCCTTCTTGAGTTTTACTTCTGAAAGTTACCTAATTTCTTAAAATCTCAGTTTCCAAGTCTGTAAAATGGGGACAAAAATGGTGCCTACTTCCTAGGGCTGCTGTGAGGAATAAACAAGATAACACATGAAAAGTGCTTAGGAATCTATGTAAACTGTAGGTAAGTGCTCAGTAAATGAGTTAGCTATTCATCTCGTGGTCATCATTTCCACTTTCATCATTGCTATTTCCAACTTGCTACTCTTACACCACCATGAGGTGTAGAAAAAAATACACAGCAAACAAATGCCACTTTAATAATCTTTCCTTTTAAAACAAATTCATTCAGTATTGAAAGCGCTGTCTCGAGTGTTACTTCTATAAACTCATCTTTGCGCAATAAAGTCAACATCACACTGGATGAAGACATTCCAATTGGGGAAGTGATTGGAGTATGCCAGGCAACCGATGAAGATAACCTGGGAGATTTAACCTTTGAACTGGATCCATGGAATATTCACTTTGTAGTGGACAAAGGTATGTTGAGAATTGTTCTCAGCAAATTGTATCTCTTATCATATGATGTTGCTATTACCTGTTTATATTTATGTCTCCTCCTCAGACTGAGTTTCTTGAGGCTAGGTATCGGGTCTTCTTCATTTCTAGAACCCTGGCATGTAGCACATAGTAGCCACTTCATTAATACCTGTTGAATAACTCCCTGTGCAAGACCCAATTCTTTGTTCACCCATGAGCTAACATGTGGCTCTTCATGGCTGCTACAAAGTGGCAGTCTTAGCCTTCCACTTAATATACCCTGCTAGCTCATCTTCTCAGACCTAACTCAACTCTTTACTCTGCTTTAGGTCCAAATTTTTGTGAGAGAGAATCTGATTGGACTTTATAGAGTCAGGCATTCATTCCTCAGCCAATCAGTTGTGGTTGAGGCTGAGCAAGGGTCAGATTATGTGGTATCTAAGGCTTCCTCTGGGGCAGAGTAGAAAAGAAAGGTGTTCATTTTTAGCACGTGTGCAGGTTTAAGCCATTGTAGAAGATGCTGTCAGTCTCCCAGTCATATCTCTTCCAGCCTTAACATTTCAGTGCAGCAAGCCTGACTTTCAACTGCCAGTATATGCATTTTTTTGCTTGAGGGATTATTTGGGTCTGATATCTGCCCTCCCATCTCCCTCATACACAGTAGGTTAGAAGTGTTAGAGAAACACTGCCCCCACCCCACCCCAGGTCTCAGCCAGTGAATGAAGGGAGTTGGTGTCTAAATGCCCCAGCTCTTCGCCCCTGGCATGGGACAATTTTGAGTGTGTGTTCTACACTGGCTTCCAAGAGCTCCCGATGATATTAAGCTCTAGCTGCCCACATCTTGCTTGATGATGTACTTTTTATTGGGAGCTTCCCTTCCCTGTCTCACTTCCCCCATGCCACAGTGCCCTGGGGCGCCTCACAAATAAAATACTCACACTCAAATCCTCATCTCAGATTCTGCCTCTGGAGGAGCTGTAACCATGACAGACACTAATCCTCTCTTACTTGAATTACTGCACGGTTCTCTTAACTGGGCTCCTTACCCCCTCCAAGAGTCTCCACAGAGCAGCTAGAATGGATTTTTTTTTAAAAAGTCAAATTGGATCATATTTCTCCCGTGTGTAAAATCCTCCTGTGATATTCCTTTGCACTTGGAATGCAATCCAGACTTCCTACCGCACCTTCTTCTGGCCCTTGTCTTTTTGTTTTTTCAACCACATCCTGTTCCTCGTCTCCCTTGGCCCATCACACTGCAAGTAAACAAGACCGCATGCCTTGGGACCTCTGCCCTTGAGTTTTTCAGGACCTGACCATTAGACATTATTTTGATCACATCACGGTTTTCATTTCCTTAATAGTATGCCTATTTGAATTTTATTTTTTTGCTTTTCTACACTTTGGCGTTTGTCTCCCACCCCAGATAGCAAATTCCATAAATGCAGCGACTTCACTTCTTTGTGGTATATGCAGTACTTAGCACAGTTTCTGGCACATAGTTGGCACATTGATACGTGGAGGGAGGTACAGTGAGTCATGATCTGTGTTTTCATTTATGATGTTTTCTACTGGGAATGGTCTCCTATTCACCAGCATTTCCTTAGCGTACATATCCTTCAAGGCCTAAAATAAGGGCCTGCTCTTCTAGAAAGTCTTCTCTGTTCCCCTAAGACAGAAACAACTTTGTTTTTGCTACCAGCTCATAATATGATTGTATTTTGATGATAACCAAAACCGTGCGTTCACTTTGAATCAGTTTCTTAATTCTAATGAGTGGGGCATAATCTTCACTTTATCTTCCATTGCTACATATGTCATAAAGTAAAATGACAGCATGGGCTAGTTGGCAGGAGGATGTGCTGTTTTGTTACAGAATGTGGGACTGTGGTTACTGCTACCCGTCTTGATGTGGAGAGAGCTGGGTTTGCAAGTGTCCAGTCCTTCTCCATTAAGGCTTGTGACAGAGACCAGCGGTGTGCAGCGATCCCAGTGACTGTCTATATCCGTGGCATTAACGACAACTCACCTTTCTGTGATCAGTATCTGATTAGGTGAGGGGAGACGGGTGGTCAGGGGCAAGAACTCAGAGTGAGTGGAGAGCAGAGATATTGCCATATTTACTGGCCCAACTGGCCGTATAGTTAATCCTCAAATTGACTCAGCCTCCTGCTGGTCCTCAGAAATGACCTTTTGGGCCTATTCGTGACTGAAAGCTGGGTTTCCAGGATCTGACAGTCAGAAAGTGGTAAAAACTTGAGTTTTGGAACCATTGACCCAGCTTGGAATCCTGGTTCTGCTACTTTTCAGCTGTGTGGTCTTTGGTAATTTACTTAAGCCCGTTGATCTTCTGTTTTTAAAAAACATAAACTGGCATACTTACCCTATAGGATGGTTGTGAGGAATAAATGAGATAATTTATGTGACGTTGTGAGCAAAGTGCTGAGCACATGGTATGAGTTTTATAAATGCTGTTTTTTACAGGTCCGTAACCTATTATCTGAAACCCTCAGCACTGAATATATTTCAGAATAAATATTCCTTTTTCCTGATTTTAGAAAGGTAATAGGATGTGTGTATCATTTATCATGTGACTTTCTCAGTAGAAGATGAGTACTACCCCATATTCAAATCTGTGGTGGATACACTAAGTGGGAAAAATAAAGATCTGATGGTTCAGGTAAAGTTTTTATGTCAAAAATTTCAGGTAAGGTCAGGTTTTGATGCCAAATAAATTATGAGGAAGTTCTGAGTTTCAGAGCTTTTGGATTTTGGAATTTGGATGAGGGATGGTGGGTTTGTATTACCGTCAGTATGGCTATTGCTATTATTTGAAATGCAGTCTCCAAACCTACATCTCTGCCACTCTCCTATGTCTCCCCAGTTACACATAGGACAGGTACCCCATGTTTCCTAGGCTTTATTCCTGATTATCTAATGAAAAATAAAATCTGGTCTTGCTAATTACCACCCATATGATCTTGTTTGGGCCCCAATTATTCTACCTTTCAAACGAAGATGATAATTACACCTACCTAATAGCATTGTTAGGAGGATCAAACATAACCAGTGCTTGGAAATTATTTAGTACAGAGCTCTGGAATTCATTTAGTACAGAGCTCGGCATACACCCAGTAGATGTTATCCTTTCTTCTTCTCTGCTCCCTTCTCCTTTTTCTTTTCCTACTCTTTCTCCTTCTTCTTCCCCCAGGAGGATCATAGTTTATTAATCCAACACCTGCCACAGGCTGCACCCAGTACTACGGCCCCTGGAGGCGACAGGACGAGTGTTTGTTATATTCATGTGCTGTAAGGAGATTGTACTGTCAGGGTGATGAGATGAATACATTTAGAAAAACAGTTAAGAAAGATACAAGATGAATTCTGGGTGCTGTGCTTTAATTATTAAGAGGAAGCTCAGGGGAGCTTCTTAAAGGATGAGAGCTATGTTAGTCTTTGAAGGGTGAGTAGGATTTAGAGGCTGAAGGCATTTGGGGCAGAGAGATTCCGATGAAGAAATGGATAAGCATATGAGATGGACATAAATCCACCGTGACTATAGGCTATCTCTATTGACCACCATTCAGATGTTCCAGGACGGAACAATCCCAGAGAACTATCTGATTCCCAGTCAGAACTTATGCATTGAGGTGATGGCCTTGATCAACTTCCCATCCCAAACAAGTGCCCAGCTGGGTGCAGAAAAGGAATAATCCCAGAAAATGAGGACAGTCTTACCAAATTCATAGAACCTTTGGGGAAATCATTTCCTACATGGTGCTCCATCGTTGATCTGTCTGCTCTAGGATAAATAGGGCATCCACCCATATGCATTATCTAAACTAGTGGATACTTATGGGAAAAGCATTTGCATTTTAAAAGAATATACATCTAAAGTGATTTTTCTTCTTAAAAAATAAAACAGGTACACAGGCAAGGAGGTGATTACAAAAGGTACAGTAGTTGCAAGACTCCTGTGTCATGACCTTGATGAGCCTCCTGATACAATCCATTACGTTCCTAGCTCGGGCCCAGTTGGTTCTGGACAGCTCTTTGAGCAAGTGCCAAATGCTGACAGTTTCATACAGGTGAGCACCAGTTGCTGTAACTCGAGGGAGATGGAGTCATTTCATGGCCACAGTTGGGATAGTGCTGGTAAATTCAGCAAGAGAAACCATGACACAGTAGGGAGAAATTCTGGGCTCCTCTGCTGTCTTGCTGGAAGGTATTTGAGCAAGTCTTTTATTATCTTGCTGCTTGCCATCAGTTTATCCTTTTTATAATGAGCACAAAATAATTTGTTTTCTATTTAGTTGGGCAAATGAATCAGAGGCTAAAAAGCACGCCAATATCCTTAGAGATAAGCCCATGTGACTACGTGTGTGACAATGGCTCATTCTCCTGGTGTTGGGAGCGGTTGATCAGTTCCTTCTCTCTCCATTCTCTTGAGATTTTAAACTTTCCATTGGCAGAGAATAGGTAAAATAAGTTTTTTTCCTTCCTAAGATAGGATTCTGCCTTGGGAAAAAACCTTCCTTCTAACTCCTAACTTCCATAGGTCTTTATTTCAAAGTGCCAATCCCTGTGAGGTTGGCATAACTGTTCCTCAACCCAAATATCCCCAAGTACCCTCCCCCTACTTAGCCAGAAGATATGGCTGAGACCATTGATGATTTTTCTCTTTCTCTGGCCCTAACTCCAGATTTTCTTGACAAACTCCGCAAGCTACAAGCTGAGCTTTTGCATATGTTGTGAATTTTGGAAGCTGAGCCACTGAGCCAAGAGGTTTCCTGGGTTGATGTTCATTTTGAAATGAAATGCCAAACTGTCATTTTTTAAAATGGAGTTTGGGTGAAAATGGAGGTTCTGTAAACATGATGCTAACTAAGATTTTGGCCTTCACATGTGCTCACTCTGTATCTGAATAACTACCACCATTCATCACCCTCCTCTAATTAATTTCTATATTTGTATAATTATCCTGTGGGTATTAAATGCCACTTGTTCCTAAAAGCTTTCTTTTACTACCCTAACTGACTTAATTCTCTCTGTTAAGGGCTCACATTATAAGTTGTACATCCCCTATCAAAACATTTAATAGACTCTTCTGTAATTTCCTATTTAATTGTTGGTCTTATTAGACTATAAGCTTTACCCATGTTTCTAAGTGGTTCAACACCAAGTGTACTGAGTATAGTAGGTACTCAATATATTTTAAAGGATGGATGAATGAATCAGATACTACAATTTTAAAAATGCAGTTGTTCTCAAACACCTGGATACTTGATGTCATATTGATCCATTCCAAATTATGCCAGGTGAGATTCATGCCAATGCTATTAAATTAAGACTGTCTTCAAGGCTCTGGTATGGGAGCATCTTGTTTACTGTGATATCCCTAGTGCCTACAACTGTACCTGGCACCTAACTAGTACTCAATGGATAATTTTTTAAATGGTGAGTGACATCACAATAGGACTAACTTACATTTTTTATAGTGCTTTATCACTTACAAAGTATGTTTAAGATATTTTCTGTTTTTAGATATTTTGCCCAAGGTTACACAATTAGCATGCAGTGATGCTTTCTTCAAAAGTAAGGTACTCTGGAAGGAAATCCAAGATGTCCTTTTGTTCCACCAAAATGCTTATGTTTGTGTGTCAGTCTATGCCAGTCTCAGGCATATTCTGATGCCATCCCTATGAAATGAAAATAGCCATACACTTGCCTTTTCCAGAATGATTTATTACTTAAAACATGTACATTTAAAAATTTTGGTCCTATTTGCTGAAGTAACGTTGTTCTATAAGGTTGCCAGAGAGTTGGATTATGAAGACCCAGAGACAGTTGCAGCTGGGCATATCTATGAAATGATGATTTCAGTATTTGATGACCTGCATCCCTCCCATACAGGTAATCTTGATAAACTTTTCAAGGAGCAGTAAGTGCCTATTCTTTAGACTCTTCACCTTAGATTTTCGCATGTAAAGATTCATCATATTTGTGATAGTTTTGTGAAGTTAGGCAAAGGAGGAAGGGGAGAATTAGATAGATTCATGTTGGAAGCTTTTATTAGGTCTGGAAAGACTTTTCACCTCTTAGCAACACCTTAAGCAATACACAATTCTTAAATACAGCTCTAGCTAGAGATCCTTGGAGCTAGAAGAGGCAGGAGATGTGTAGACCTAACTCTTATGCTTTATACTTGAATGACTTTATGTCTAATAATGCCAAATACCTCTTATCTAGAAACAGCCAGATATTGGACAACATGTAGTCCAAACATATAGGTACTTGGATGCTTTAAAAAATATTTTAATTACTTTACATGGTGTAGATAGAGCCATTATCAATGCAAACCATGACTGACTTGTCAAGTTCCACAGCTCAGAGTCTTCATGAATGTGCAGAGCATGGTTACTTCTCTCTGCCATTTGTTTTTCTTATAACTCTCCCCTTATTTTGGGTCAGCCTGGGGTAGAATGGGCCTTTGGTATAGTGACATTAAGCTTACCCAGGTTGCATAATCATAAAACCCTTGGCACTTGTAGATTTAACAGTCATAGTTTTGCTAATTGCAAACCACACTTTGGTACATATTTGAATTGTGTGCTGTGGATCTGGAGCAGAGTATTTAGCAAGTGAGTGAAGTTAGTCAACCACCTGACACCTGCTTCCCTTTGCTTATTTTTGTATACATGAAAACACAAAACAAGTGCCCCAAGGGGTCATTTTCATGTTCAACTAAGTATTATCATTTTAAGAGTAAATTTGTTGGCTATGGAGATATTTGGGAAAATAGGGATTCTCAAAATTTTCTGGATGCATCTCTCATTAATGTCAATGAGAGATGTTAGTATCTGTTGTATCTAAAAAGTATGGTATAAGTGATCTAGAATGTGGTTGGCATCAAAGATGTCCAATAAGATGTGGGTGGTTGGGTTGCAAACACAGGTTTAGCAGAATGTTAATGCTTGGTAAAGGACAGCCTGGAATAGGGGTGGCATTTGAGTTTCTTCTCTTGTGAGGTCTCTGAATCGTTGGTGGTGGTTGCCTGGATAATCGGGATGAGAAGGATTCTGAGGTTGCATCTGGGAGAACTAGGAAGAGTGCTTTGTCTGTGGTGGATGTAGAAGGGTAGAATGATGGCATGCACCTATATGTTTGCAACCAAAGGGAACTTCATGCTGAACTGTAAACAGCACATCAGGGGCTCATTAAATCTTTTTTGACTCACTGATGTAAGAGCTTTAATGGGGCTAAGTCTACAAAGGTAATCTGTAGACTTAAAGGACACAACTATGCAAAGAGATGATGTGCAGGGGACAGGGACTCAAGCATGACACTATGCCGAGAAGTGTTCTTGTGTTTTCTCTGTTCCTCGCTGGTGGAGTCTCATGCAAAGCCCTATTATGTAGCCCAGCTCACCGTTTGGGATGGATGCTTTTTCTTGCAGCTACTCATCCTCAAGGTCTAACTAAGCAAAAAAGAATCTTCCTCTACCACCAGATTTGAGCCTTTCCTCAATATGGAAGAGAAAAAAAGTCTCTCACAGTAATAAATCCACATTCTCTCTGGTCCTCACACCCAACACATTCACAGGATGTGAGTAAAGGATGCTTGTTACACCCCACAAGTGGTTCAGTCTATTTTTATAGGCCAGCTAATTAGCACAGTTTTGAGTCTTTGTGGATGCAATAAAAATCATAGTATGGCAGAGCTGTAAATGGCACCTGCTCTTGCAACACATAAATGGGATTTATGGAAAGAACTATAGAGGCTTTAACATAAATCACCCGTCTTTGTAGAATAGTGCTTCTTAACCTTTCTTGAGGGTCATGAACACCTTTGAGATTCTGATGAAAGCTGTAGACTCTATTCCTTGGAGAACGTACATAATAACACATACCAAGATACAAAGATTCCCTGAAGTAAAGGTCCTATGAATCCCAGATTAAATTTTCTTGTTTGACACATGTGGCATAGGTTTTCAGGAGAGGCAATATACAAGCATTCTTCAGAACATGAATTCTGCAAGATAATCTACTAAAGAATTCTGTGATCAAATAAGTTTGGGGAGCAATATATATCTGGTGATTCAAAATACATAATGACGTGTTAGAAACACTGAGAAATCTTGCCATAAAGAAACCTTTTTATCTTCGTTTAACTGAGGATTTTGCACTTGACACATTTAGCATCTCAGAGCAGATATTTTGGGAGGTGTTGGCAGATGTGACTTAGCTTTGTGACCTTTGGCCAAGAACTTAACCCTGTGAACTTCAGTTTTCTTGCCTGTGAAACTGGGACAGTATGTACATATTTAACTGTACATGTTAAAGCTAAGCCTTGAACATGAGTTTTCTGAGTCTCTTTCCATTCCTTTTCCTAGGGTATATATTAAAAGCAGAATATAGAATGTCATATGCTGGGTTGAGCGTGACACCCCAACAAACTCTCTGATGGGGGAGATCGTACCCATGAAAAATACAACGAACTCTCTTATGTGAAATACATAATTATATACTTATAAATGATATATAGATACATACATATCTCTGTTGTACAAAATGAAATGTGACATTCATACATTATATATTTTTGACTAAATTGCTTCAGCTAGCACCAGGATTCATTTGGTTTCCTTGAGAACACAGTCTGGGAACAGAGATCACTTGGGAGTGGAGAGAATCTTGTCATAGTTTCAAAATCCTTTGCTAAGCCTGTTCCTGGGGGTACATTTAGCTCATTTGTAGAATAAAACTACAACAACAGAGCATTTATTCACTGCTCAATTTTACAGTAACTGTGACGATCATTGTGGAGATTGTTCCTGCCAATGATTTCAGCCCTGAATTTAAAGCTGCACACTATTCATTCTCCGTTCCGGAAACGTCGGGAGGTAAGAGATCCCTCACAGCTATGGTGTTAAAACATGCACAAGGAAACACCTCCAGATTTCACGTGAGTGGCCAATGGAAAACAGCATGTAAGTTTACAAAATACAATCAAAGAAGGAGCATTGTGGGGCTCCACATGTTCAGAGAACAAGTTAATTTTCACTGGTAATGCCCTCATCTATCATCTTGATTTTTCCCCAAAGGCTCCCTTGAAATTTGATGTCAGGTCTAGGACTTTTGTAATGGAAAAATACACAATATGAATTTTATTCCATTACTCTTCCACCTTACCTCCAAACTAGGTCTAAGGGTAAAGAAAGTAGAAGTGATATGGTCATTACCAGTGCAATTTAATCCTGTAAACATCTGCAGTCAAGATTTTGGGTACAGAGTCAAGATCTTGGTCAGGGTCCTATCTCAGCCATGAATTACATATGAAGTAGGACCTATTTATTAGCAAAGACTAAGCAACATTAGATTTGAAAGGGACAGGCAGAGGTAATACTTTTATCTTTTGTATCCAAGAGAAGAACACATCCCTTTCACAGCATCTCCCTTGGACAGGACTTGAATACTTCAAGGGACACATGGAACCACTTGCATGCTGGAGTTGAATCACACTAGTTTACAAGAGCCAATTGTTAAATTTTCAGGAATTTTATGACCTGATTATTATGATACTCATTATTAAAAATAATAATATAAACTTAGTTACATAAATTATATTAAAAACAAAATTAATACATAAAACTCAACACTTCTTAATTATGTTACTACATTTTACTATTATCTATGCCTTTGAGGTTATTTACATCCATTGGATCTGCATGGTGAAATTCCATACATATAATGGTGTGCTGCTGCTTTTCTCTTTCCAACTCTTTGGTAGAAATGGTGGGAGAATTTATACCATGGAAATCAGCAAACATTGCATATCAGGGCTTGATTCATTGTTTTTAAAAAAATTATCTTGACTTAAGAAAGTGATAGAGAAAATGTTAATAATGCATATTAAACTTCAAAGTCTATTGTATCTGAGGTTACAATTGTGAGTAGCATAAAAATTTTGGAAATAATATTCCAGCCATCAAAAACTATTGTCCAATTCAGCAAAGAATTCATTCCTATCATTGATGCACGAGTGAAGTTCCAACATGGTTTCACTTTCACCTTACTCTTTAAAATAAAGGAAAATATCAACTAACATTCATGTTGGCATTATTCACTTGCCAATGGCAATCATGGTGTGGTGATGGATAGAACAGTCTGGCAAAAATCAGTGACAGCATTCTGTGAGAATCAATTGTCTATATGGAAATTTATGATAAGGAATATTATATACTTATTACTATTTGTAAATTTTATGTTACATATATTGTATATCAGTAAAATTTATAACAAACTTATGTATTTATGTGGATATGTATGCACATGCATCCATTTTTTTCCAGAGAGTTGGTTGTTAAACATTTGCCAGCACATCACTTGGTGGAACTCATACTACTTCAAACTAGCTTATTTCCTTGGCAAACAACTACAAATATTGAGGAGAGACTGAGAAATAAAAAACCCATGTATGTGGGTTCCAGTTCTTCGTTTGCCTCACCATGCAGCTTTGGACAAGTTCTTAACCTCTCTGCAAAATAAATACACACCTATTTATATTCTGATTCTGGAATATAACACTGTTGGATCTTACAATATATGACCAGACAATTCCAAAAAAATTGCATATAAATTGAATTTATTGTAAACAGGATTCTGGTTCCCCCTGCCTCCCCACCCCCCACATGGGCTTTTGTTATCATTTTGGAAGTACTCTGTATTGATTTTTGGGTAATCTTTTCTTAATAGAGCCTCTTTACAATAACTTCTTTCCTTTTTTCATATTCTCCCGGTTCTCTGTGGTGATAAATAGTATAATCTCCTAGCTCCAGGGAGTTCTAAAGTTAAAGGATCATTAGGATGAGTCAGAAGTTAAATAGTTCACAATCATCTAATCATTTCCTGTCTTCTGGATTATAAATCTGGAGCAGAGTATCTGAGCATGGGCTTTGAGGGTCCCTAGGGGAAAAGACATATAACCTTCGTCAAGTTAGCAAAGGATTCCCTGACCCTGCAAAGTTAACAACAACAAGTCAAGATTTTAAAATAGAGACTGGTATTTAAAAAAAAGTACACTTTATTTTTTTAGAACAGTTTTAGGTTCACAGAAAAATTGAGCAGACGGTACAGAGATTTCCCATATACCCTCTGTCCCCACACATGCATAGTTTCCCCCATTATCAACATCCCTCACCAGAGTGGGACATTTGTAACAATTGATGAATCTACATCGATATATCATTATCACCCAAAGACTACAGTTTACGTTGGGGTTCGATCATGGTGTTGTACATTCTATGGGTTCGGAGAAAAGTTAAATGACATGTTTCCACCATAATAGTATCATACAGGGTAGTTTCACCGCCCTAAAAATTATGCTCTGCCTTTTCATCCCTCCCTTCCCCCTACTCCCTAGCAACCAGTGATCTTTTTACTGTCTCTATAGTTTTGCCTTTTGAGACTGGCATTTTTTAAAATGCCATTTTAGAGGAATCAAGTGTTCCATGTCAGCTTCTTTTCCAACTAACCGAAGTTTTCCTGAAATGTAATTTTATGTTTTGAAGGTAAAACTCTTTAAATGTATTAAGCACTTATATGTTTTCTTAAGCATAATTTAATACTTTCTTGATGCCTGAGAAGAAGGATTGAGAACTTTCAGTCATAGCACTGTCGATGTGGAAGGGCTGAAAGATTCAACCTCTTTATTTTACTATGAGAAAATTGGGATGGGAGAGATTAATGGGTTCATTCAAAGCCACACAGCTAGTGAGTAGCAGAGATGATAGCTAAACGCAGACTTCCAAATTCCTGGTCCAGTTCTCTGTTTAGTATTCCAGGCTGCTTTTCTTAGATGGATTTTGATGACTGAGACCACAAGTTCTGATAATTCATATAAAGAGATAAATGAGTCATCTCTGTGTGTACCATCATTCTCCACACAGTTGTCTAGTGACCTGCTGAACCAGACAGAGGACTTCTAAGTCTTCAGAAGTGAGCACAATGATGTAGCAGAAAGACCATGAGTGCTGGAGTCAAGCAGAACTGGGTTCAAATCTGTCTCTCCTACTGCTAGTTAAACGACTCCAGGAAAGTCACATAATCTCTGTGAGCCTTTGAGTTCCCAACAGTAAAATGAAAATTACAATAACTATTTCTTAGAGTTAAGATGGGGATTAGCTGATAATTGTAGTATGTTAACAACATGACTTATACTAAAACAGCCATAGCCACTAGCATTTATTGAGTGCTTACAATATATAATGTGCCAGAACTTTTTTCTTGCTATTCTTTTCTTTTTAAGCTATCCCTTGATTTTCCCCACCAGAGTATATAAACTGAATAAAATTAGGGGAGAGTTGGTTCTTTGAGGAGAAGTTCATTAGAGGAGACAAAATCTTCATAACCCAGTGGAAATTTGCTTTAAAGGAGGAAACGGGAAAGTTAAAACTACTCTGTGAATGAACTTCCCTCACAATATCAAACATTTAAGCTACAGACCTTGAGGACATTTTTAAAAATCCATTAATGTGGAAGTCTTTTTTCATACTCTGTTGATTAGCACAGAGAATTGAAGTATATTTGAGTACTACATGAGATTTTTTCCCTTCAGAAAATTATGGTAATCTGTAATATTTAAAGAAACTTTTTTTCCTAATGCTATGTGATGAATCGACAAAAAGCTTCTGGAGGGGGGTAGGAATAGGCAAAAAAATTCCTTTATCTGAAATCATTTAAAGAAAATACATGAAAATTAAATCACACTGAGTTGCAAGTCACAAGGCAAAACGTATTTCATTTCTGATAGTTTTTGATGAGGAAGTTTGGCAGAGTTATAGTTTCATAATTACTCTATTTTAAATTTCAGCTAAAGATGCTAAAGATAGCTTTTAGTTTTTATTGAAAGGTTAATTTTATACCTGCAGAAGAATAAGCTTCCCATTATACTTAACCAGGTGTTATATGGGAAAATGACACCATCTTTGCCCGGGACTGTATGATAGAGATGGGAATTTTACCTGAAATCTTTTTTAGGTGGTCTTGTATCAGCTGTGACACCTTTCTTTTCATAATGATGCTTTCATACAAGCAGTAGGCCGGACTCTTCATATTCTGAATCTGCCAAAATGAAGCACATTCTTTTTCATGAATGTGGGTTTCTGTTCTTGGTATTATGAGTTGTGTTCATTGACTGTTTAATAATACATTATCAAAGACTAATGAACCTTGGTAAAGGAGGATGCAAACAGAGAAGGAAATCCTGTGAGGTTGAAAGTGGTGTGGACAGCACATGAAATGGTTTCTTCATAATTTTTTGTTCTTGATTAGCAACCAAAATGTCCTATACACATGTTTGTGAGCCAGCCGTTGTATCGTGGTATTTCACTAAATGGTGGAGGTAAAATATCTGCCCTGCAGTTTATAGTTCAGGCAGGAAATGATTGAGGGATAAAACTGTCATACTAGTTATCTATTAGCATGAGTATGCTGTGTGATAAAACCCACAAAAAGTAATACAACAATATACATTTATTGAGTCTGAGAATTAGCTGAACTCTGTCCCTCTGGTCTTGGCTGGGCTTGCTCAAAATTCTGAGAGTTGCCTGGCTTTCAGCTGATCTATTCTGGCTTTGGCTGGGGTGACTGGAGGATTTCACTCCTCTAACCCTCCAACAGGCTAGCCTGAGCATGTTCTTAGGGCAAAGGAAGAAGTGCAAAAGAAAGGCAAGCCTAATTGCACAGGTGGTTCTGCTTGCATCAGGTTTGCTAATATCCCATTGGCCAAAGCAAGTCATGTGGCTCAGCCCCAAGTCAGAGTAGGGGGGCACTATAAGGTTGCATGGCAAAGAGTATGAAGATGGGGAAGATAAAGAATTTGGGTCTGACTCATACACTGCTGGTGGGACTGCAAATTAGTACAACCCTTTATGGAAAGGAGTCTGGAGATACCTCGAAGAACTAAAAGTAGAACTACCATTTGATCCAGCAATCCCACTACTGGGTATTTTACCCAAAGGAAAAAAAGACATTCTATAATAAAGACATCTGCACTCGAATGTTTATAGTAGCACAATTCACAATTGCAAAGATGTGGAAACAACCCAGGTGCCCATCAATACACAAGTGGATTAATAAAATGTGGTATATGTATATAATGGAGTATTACTCAGCAATAAAAAACAATGGTGAATTAACACATCTGGTATTATCCTGGATGGAGCTAGAGTCCATTCTTCAAAGCAAAGTGTCACAAGAATGGAAAAACAAGCACCACTGGTACTCACCATCAAATTGGTCCTAACTGATCAATATTTAATGTCACACATGGAAATAATATTCATCAGGGGTCGGGCAGGTGGGAGGGGGATGGAGGGGATGGGAAAACTCTCACCTAATGGGTGTGGGGCACACAGTTTGGGGGATGACCACGATTGTAGCTCTGACTTGGGCAGTGCATAGGCAATATATATAACCAAAGTGTTGTACCCCCATAATATTCTGAAATAAAAAAAAAGAATTTGGGTCTGTTAATTATGCAGTCAATGTGCCACACCCATTATTCTTCTAAGAGATTATTTGGGGGGTACTACACACTAGAATTATAGCAAAGTGATTTAAAAAATGTGGGCTGTAGAACCAGCAGACACAGATTTGAGTCCTGACTCTACCACTACTAGCTCTGTGACCTTGGGCAAGTTACTTAATACCACTGAACCTAGTTTCCTTACCTGTAAAATGGAGACAGTAATAGTACATATATCAAAAAGTTGTTGAGAGAAGATTCAATGAGATGATGTGTGTAAATAATAGCTAGTTTTTATTTAGCATTTAGTATGTACCAGGCACTATTTTAAGTGCTTTACACATTGCTTTATACATTTGAACTCATTCAATCCTCACTACTTTATATGGTAGGTACTGTTATTATGTTTAGTGTGCAGTTAAAGAATATGAGGCCCAGAGAGGTTACAGAATCTTCCAAGGGGTTACACCAGTAAGTGACAGAACTGAGAGTTAGAACCTAGGCAGTCTGGTTTCAGAGTCTGTGCCGTGAACCATTCTCTGATGCTAATCTTAGCATAATGCCTGGTAGAAAATGTGTGCAGCACAAGTAAGCTAATTATTATTATTATAAAGTTATTATTAACTCATGTTATTTGACTCATGGTACATGGTTTGAAGTGGTGGAGGACTTTCTCTAAATCCAACCTCCATTATGTAGAGTTGGGGTCTTCTAGCGCATTTCACTGTCTGAAAGGATTCACGCTGACCCTTTAAGAAATTATGACACTATTTGGAAAGCAAAGACATGTTAAGTTTTTAGAGTAATGTATCTGCCTGACAAGGATGAACCTTACAAAATGATATTGGCAGCTTTCTACAAAGTTGGAAGAGTGACTGCCATTGATGAAGACTACCCACCAAACTGTGTGACGTGCAAAATAACCAATGGAGACATTGAGCTTATACAAAGATTCTGGATTCACCCTCTCTCTGGAATGATTGAACTTACCACACAGCCAGACTATGAGTCTGTGAAGCAATATAACCTCACCGTGGAAGCTGTGGACTGTGACAGACTTCACCCTCGCACAGCAATGGCCATGGTGAGTAGAGAGACTCAGGTTTTGATGTTATGGAGATGATCTACTAAATTCTAATTTGTTACAATTGGACTGGTCAAACAGTAACACCAATGGACAATGAAGAAACTTACATCTTTCTCCCATATCCCAAGCATTCCATAACTTCTGCACGTGCTAAATTTGAGACTTGTTTGAAAAATAAAGACCTGGCTAACTCCTTTCATTCTTATGAGATTAATAAACTTATAATAATATCAAATATCCATCTAGCACTTATCATGTGCCAGTTCCCATTCTAGGCACATTATGTTTATTGACATAGTCAATCCCCACCTTAAACTTTCTAGGTAGGCAATATTATACTCTAATCATTTTCACCCTATAGGTGAGGAAACTGAGGCACAGAGTTTAGAAAACGTACCTGAGTTTACTTATAAGGTTCGTAGGACTGGACTCAAATACAGGCTCCCTCTCACTGAGAGGTGATGTTTACAATCAAGGTAGTTAACCAAGGTACATTCTATTGGCCTCAAAATGGGGGAAAGCATGGCCCTCTAAATCATGGTAGCAATGTCAAAGGACTCTTGAAATACATCAAGAATGAATACTACTGTATTGATGATGTGCTGTGTGTTATTAATGACTATAAGGTTTTGTCATTGGAGAAGAAACAGAAGTAGGCTTGAAGAATTATAAGGTCCCCATCCAGCCTGATAATTCACTGTATATTTCCTCCTGCTGTACAGAGTCCCCTGGCTTGCTGCTGATGTGCTTATTAGATTTCTTGAGTGTGTCATTGTGAGGAAAACATCAGACTCATTTGCATCAACAATTAGAGTGACTTTGGTAGAGACTGAGCTATAGTCGTGAGGATGGGATTGTGTGGCTTTGTTGTCTCAGTGATCTTTAGACTGAGGTCCTTGTGGCAGTTTTTCCTGGAGACATTTATGAACTCCCAAAACAGTATAGGGTGACACCACCGCAATTATCATTCACTTGTTACAAAGGAGAAGAGGGGAGGCAGAATTAATAATAATAAAAATTCAAGTGACTCTGTTCTTAAAAAAGAATTTATGTTTTGCTTAAAGATAAAGCAGGAGCTTTAGGGTTAGGGTTAGGGTTAGGGTTAGGGTTCTTCTTTCTTTCTTTCTTTTAATGAATATTTATTGAGTGTTTGCTCTGTGTACAACATCCTGGATTACAAAGAAGTGTAAGACACCAGATATGCCTTCAGGGAGCTTAAAAATTTTAACATGTGAAAAGTTAAATAGTATATAGCAGGTGCTAAATTGATGATATATATAAATTTTACTTTCAAGTTCAGAAAAGGGAAATAAGTCTTTAGATTTTAGAGTTTAGGAATCCATCATTGTCATCATCATCCTGATCATCCACTCTTTATTGAGAACCTAATAAATACCAGGTACCACAATATGCCCTTACTTACCTCATCTGGTCCTCAGTCTCATCCCATGAGGTAGTTACTGATACTCCATTTTATAGATGGAAAAATTATATTTCCAAGGCTTAGAAGTTAAGTAACTTATTCAAGGTTACCCAGCTGAAGGAGGTAGAAGTCTGGGTACTTTATCACTATTATAGGCCCTAATTATCTCTCCAGTCCGGCAGCGGTTTCTGTCATCTCTACTTTGAAAATACATCCTGCATCCTTCTACTTCTCACCTACCTCCTGCTAACACCATGGCTATGCCACCACCAGCCCTTACCCAGTCTAGTGTGGCAGACTCTTACTAGAGTCCACATGTCTACTGTGCCCTTTACAGTCTACTCTTCACACAGTAGCCAGCGTGATCTGTTAAAAAGACAAATCATCTTCTTCCTTCACGTTCTCCCCTGGCTTCCCATAGTGCTTAGCTAAGCCCCAATGTCACTTCCAAAGTCTGTAGTGCCCCATGTGATCTGGGCCTCAACTTCCTCTTTATCTTTAGCTCCTCGCTCTCTCCCTCTTATTTACTTCAACCCAGCCACATGAACGTCTTGTTGTTTCTCCAACACACCAAGAGTGTTCGTACCACATAATCTTTGCCCGAGACTGTAATGCTTATTGTTCATCAGCTCACACTTTCGCTTCAATCATATCTCTGCCTGAATGAAACTTATTCATGAGAGTCTTTTACACTGTGTGTAATGGTGAGAATTTGAAGCAATCCGTGTATGCTCATCATTAAGGAAATGAATAAGTAAAATACCTGTAGATACATACTATGGCATATGAAGAATTAAGAAGAAATAGCAAACTGGCTCTACAAACAGCAACATGGAAAGAGCATATATGGCACTGTGGGAGAAAAGTTGGAAACAGGAAAGATCTATGGCAAAATGTCATTTATGCAAATCAAAGTGACACAACCAAACACTACATATTCTGTGAGTTTACATACTTGCTTAAGGACGTGCATCAAATATGGTGGGAGGGAAAGGAGTTAGGAGAGCTGGTCAAGAAAGAGAGGCCTTCACTAAACACGCTCTTAAAGTAATTCCATCCGCTGTGCTCTATCTCCTTAATCTGCAGAGCACCAATTACTATGTGGCATTGTCTAATGTGTTTATTTGTAGATATATTTACTGCTTTACCTGCCCCACTAGAATATAAATTATAATAGGTCAGGGACTTTGTTTGGTTCACCACTGTAGCTTCTGTGTCTAGATCTGTGCTTGGCATATAGTAAATATTCAATAAATATTCACTGGATGGATGAATTTATCCTCCCAACAGTCCTAGGAAGGCAGGGGTTGAGATCTCCTTTTTGCAGACGAGGAAAGCGAGGTTAAGTCGCTTATGCCACATAAAGGAGCTAGCAAGTGACAGGCCCAGGGTTTTAATAAAGATTTCTGATTCTGGCTGGGTGTGGTAGCTCACGCTTGTAATCCCGCACTTTGGGAGGCTGAGGCGGGAGGATCGCTTGAGGCCAGGAGTTTGAGACCAGCCTGGGCCATATAGAGTGAGACCCTGTCTCTATAAAAAAAAATAATAATAATAATAAAAAATTGGCCAGGCATGGTGATGCATGCCTGTAGTTCTAGCTACCTGAGGGGCTGAGGTGGGAGGATCTCTTGAACCCAGGAGTTCAGGATTACAGTGAGCTATGATCATGCCACTGAAGATGTCTGATTCCAAGTCCAGTGCTTTTCCCATTACATCACAGACGTTTCCTTGATATTTATTTACTTAATGCATAAAAATATCTCACGTATTAAATGGGACACATAGCTATATTGAATCTATAGAAGTAGCATTAAAGAATAAACGATTCCCCAAGAAATTAGCTGTGTTGTTAAAACATTACAGAAAACATTTAAAAAAGATAATACATGCAAATGTGGGCACCCCGGGGACTTTTCTGCAAGTGCTGTTGAGAAAGTTATTAGTCATCTAAGAGGGAGGCAGATAACCTTTCTAGACTGACTGGCATTTGATCACTGACATTTAAAAATTCTTGATAATTTAAAGAAAAAAAGACATTTTATAATAAAGACATCTGCTCTCGAATGTTCATAGCAGCACAATTCACAATTGCAAAGTTGTGGAAACAACCCAGGTGCCCATCAATACACGAGTGGATCAATAAAATGTGGTATATGTATACCATGGAGTATTACTCAGCAATAAGGAACAATAGTGAATTAACACATCTGGTATTATCCTGGTCGGAGCTAGAACCCATTCTTCGAAGCGAAGTGTCACAGGATTGGAAAAACAAGCACCACTGGTACTCACCATCAAACTGGTACTAACTGATGAACACTTACATCACTCAGGGCAATAACATTCATCCGAGGGCGGGCGGGCGGGAGGGGGGTGGAAGGGATGGGAAAAACTCTCACTGAATGGATGTGGGGAGCACAGTTTGGGGGATGACCACGATTGTGGCTCTGACACGGGCAGAACAGGGGCAATGTGTATGGCCAAAATGTTGTACCCCCATGATATTCTGAAATTAAAAAAATAAATAAAAAAAAAAAAAAATAAAAAAAAAAATAAAAATTCTTGATAATTTGATCTTTTTCCATGTAAATCATAGTTTCCTGGTTTATGGTATTTTAATTAAGAAAAGGTTGATAACAGCCCCTAATTAAGGTCAGAGCATACTTTGAAATAATCATATTGTTACCAAAAAATATGTTGTGTTTGGGAGAATAGTGCAGAAGCAGAGGAGGCCTTTAGGCTGTAAAAGAGGAAGCAAACTCAGGATGTGTTTGCCAGTAAGCATAGATATTTAAAAGGTTCAAGGGATTACAATTTTTAGTGGCATCATTCTCCACCTTTCCTTTTCTTATCATTTACATAATTTGTGAGCTTTCCACAAGCTCTTCTAATGGGCCCAAAGCTCTCCCTAATGGCTACATTGAATGTCACAGTTGACCCAGGAATAATTAGTCACTGACTAGTTGATTGGCAGCCAGAGCCCAAATCCACAAGAACATTTCTTCAAACTCAAAATTCTAGGCTTTTTATTTAATAATTCCAAATGATCTGTCTCTACCCAGATGCTTACTTGTGATTTGGTGTATAAATAGTCACATGACGTGGATGTGATGTTTCTTCTTCCCACATGGCTGACAGGTCACTGTTGACATCGAAGATGAGAATGATGAAGCACCTGTCTGTACACCCTCTCTATATAAGGCAGTCATTTTTGACAATGTTGTTGCTGGGACAAACGTCAACGGCTTCAAACTAAACTGCCACGACAGAGATTCACAAGATTTTGAAATGCGCCTTGAGATGGTTTCTGGTGGATGATTTCATTATTTCTTTTAATCATGAGCATGTGTCAAATTGACATTACCCTGTTAGACATAATATATAATATATAATATATAACCTTAGAAATGACTATGTTTATAAAGGTATCTATAGCACTGTTTCCTCAAGGCATCATTTTTGCTTCCACATATCCAATTTAATTCCTCCTGTAATGGAAATACCAGTGATTTCACAGATGCTTTGACAACAAAGAGACTTTGGACCTACATGGGAAACGCTGAAGGTTAAGTTACATGGAACTCAGTCTGCTGTCCAGGGTGCTGGAAAACAGCAGCCACCTTTCCTTCTAATGCTATTAATACAGATTCACTAGGATACATATTTTCAACTGTATTATTGTTGGATTTACACAGATCCATATCAACTTTAGTCATCATCTTGTCCTCTATGGAAGGCATTTATTGGAGACCAACTATGTATCAGGCATTGTGCTAGGAAATGGGTACATAGAAGTATATAAGATAGATAGAGATCTTACAGTCATGGCACTCCATTGTTTACTAAACTAGTAGTAACACCAACAATTATAAAATTATAAACTGTAATAATTTCTATAAAGGGAAACTACTGGGTATCATAAGACAGCATAACAAGGAGACCTATTTAAATTATGGAGGTCAGACCTGCTGTCATGTGTCTGAAAGAATACAAACAGAAATCAGTAAAAACACTGCCAATTAATTATAAAGATTAGCTTGATGTCCTCTACCCTTGATAGATGATAAGCTCCATGAAGGGAGGGACCACGTGCATCTTGTTTACAATAGTGTCTCCAGGGCCATGGAGAGGACTTAAACTTACTAGGGGCTCAATAGATATTTGTGCTCTGACTGGCTCATTTGGTATTGATCTAGACTAAGTTGAAGGTGGGAACAAATTACTCTGAGTGGAAGACAAAGGAAGGAGAAGCACTTAGAATAATTGGATAATAGTGTGAAACTTGCTAGCCACATGTGGGAATCAGACTCATGATCTTAACCTTGAAAACATTTTTTTCCCCTAACCAACTCAATTTCTTGCTCATTTAATCTTAATTTTATTATAAGCCATGTATAGATACAGGAATTTAGAGTACTATGAAAACTTTATTTGTTTATACCTACTGTGTTTTAATAGTAATTTAAGGTAGCTTGAGAAAACCTTTCACTATATCTTAAAATAATTCTAATTTTTCAATTATCTCTTTTAAAGGAAATGAGAACCATCATTTTGGATTTGACCCAACTCGAGGTTCAAATACTCCAAAATTAATTGTGAAGAATCCTTTTAACTTTGAATCTAGAGCTGAACTCCAGCGGCAATACCATCTTGTGGTGCACATAATTGATGACAACCTGAAATATGGCAAATCCACCAAGCCTAGGACAGGCACTGCTATTATAGATATTTATGTGACAAGAGCCAATATGCCACCTCCTCCAACCACTAGTTCTGAAGTAAAGAATTATAGAATTTAATTTGGGTCTCTGTGTGGGAAATATTCTACTGTAAATTCAAATTTCATCTAGAAAGGCTAAAAGGCTACTCAGGGCAGCACCTTCACCCATATGCCTTTGCAATTGGGTACTACCCCATCCATCCACTGGACCACATTTTAGAGTGTGCATCTCTGAGTCTAAACTGTGTGGGTGAAAGAAAGTTTGTGATAATTGCAGGTAGAGCATAGAGAACTGCTAAGCAACTAATTACGTCTGAATGATCTGAAAGTCCTGTCCACCAGAAGGGCACATGTTCAATGAATTTTATCAATTAAAAGTCTCTACAAATGGGCACTTTTAAAGATTTTTCTCCAGTAGCCATGCTATTCATAGTAATGGGCACCTACTATGTGCCAGGCACTGTATTGCATAGCTTATATTCATCAATTCATCTAATCTTCAATCCAACCCTGTGAAGTTTAGCAGATTCTCTAATATTTTGTTATTTAAAAAATAGATAGGCAAAGCCTCTGCAGAATTCTAGAATGGCTTCCGAACCACCCATGGATAAAATCTGTTCAGTAGACTTTATGGTTAGTGTATTTTGTTGTCTTCTGTCCTTTGAAATAGAAGTATTAAAAAAATAGGTGGTAAATCTACCTACCAGAATATTTGATTTTCAAGAACTCTCTTCTCTTAAACTGCAAAAAAGGGTTAATTGTGTATAGAATAGATAATAGGGGCTTACAAGCTTTAAAGGACCTCAGATACCATCTAGTGAAAACATTTGATTTTACAGATGAGAAACTGAGGGCAAAGAGGAGAAATGGTTGGTTTAAGATCACAGAGCAGTCATTGCATGCAATTCAAGTGTTCACATTCATAATTTGGCGCCTTCTCTATGCTGGGGTGTTCCTCAGTATCACCTGTGGTGTTAAAAAAATACATATGTCTGAGTTGATATCCTGCTGTCTGTAAAGGACCACAGCTCTGTACTGATGCTACTGTGTATAAACAGATGCTCTCTGAAAGCATAAACTAATGCTCTATTTGCTTAAAATAATGTTTCCCAGCAAAGAAAAGGTCTGACCATCATGTACACAGCTATCAACACGTACAAATCCAGTGACTGGTACATTCCTTTCATCTTCACTCTGATGGCTGTTTTCTTTGTTGGGTTGGTTTCCTGGGTATGTTTCCTGCTTTGGAAATACAGAAACACTATGGAATGCTGTCAGAAAATGGCCAAGCAAGTCTCCAAGCCCATGCCTAAGTATGTGATTTTTCTTTCTGAGTTTCTGATATAAAGAGTTAAAATCAATTGGGGTTTGGTGATCTTACCCTGAGGGCTTCTGCCTGTTTGCTTTTGAGGGGCACAGAGAAAAATACGTGGGATGCAAAACTCGATGTTCCCATTTACCAGTTATACCAAACCTACTCTAGCTCAGAAACAGTTGGGAGCTTTCTGTAAAAAACAGCAACAACATATTATTGGGTTCTACCTTAGAACATCTGAAATAGATTATCTGTAAGAATATGTTTTAAACAAGTAATTTGTGAGCCAACAAAAAAACAACCCCCATATTATTCTGATGCAAGCAGTTTTGTAGACAGGTGTTTGTCAACTACCAGGAACTAGCCTAGGAATTGGTAATAAATGTAGGTATCCTCTTCACGCATCTTACTGGTTTTGAATCTATCTGGAGCTGGGCAGAGAGGCCAAAGAAATGGGTAGACAATGTAGGTGCTTTCATCACCATCCAAAAATAGTTCTTCAGAGTGTAGAATATCATGACTTCAAAAATAGAGTTGGACATGAATTTTTATTAACTAAAAGTTTACTTATGGTGCAGTGAAGGGGGTGGTGATGGTTAACGAAGACCATTTTATTATTGGTCATACAGCATTTCTTTTTTCCTGGGGTAGGGAAAATGTGATAATGGTCATGTGCTGACTCATTTCAGGAGTGAAACTATTTTCTGTGCCATGTGTTAGCATAATATAGCTGATATTTTGTCAAATTTTCTTTTCATACAGAGAAATGAAGTATGTTACAGGTAAGATACAGATTGCTGATGTCACATGATTATGCTTGAATTGTGTGATTTTTAAAATGCCACTCCTCAGATACCTGTCTTTTATTTATTTATTTTTGCACAGGAGATAGAAATCAAAAGGAAAAGATCATCACAGGAAACAGAAATAAAAAATTAGAAGTGTTCACAGTAAGTACATTTTTGTGATCCCTCTAAAGTAAAAGAAAGAAGACTACATTTCCCTATAATTGTCACCCAATGAAAAGTTCTTCCATAGAAACGTACAGTAAATCTGCTCAAGCATCATAAAAGGGAAATAAAAATAATTTCAATTTATCTTCTTCTGCTGAGTTTGTGTACATTACAAAACTGGAATTTCTGATCTAGTTTTAGAATTTGGCTTCAAAATTTGCCTGAGATATTACACATGCATTCAACAAGAACAACCCTAGACAAATGGAAATTCAGCATTGTTCTCCATTAATTAGAAATAACTATATTTGAAAATAGATTATACATGTGATAGATTTGAATAAGTTCTTCAGCCATGGCGTTTCTTAGCAGATGTTAAAATCTACACCCTGGAGTATGTAAACCGTCTTGAAACTGGCTGAGGCTCATTCATTGAATAATCCACATAAACAACTGTACAAGGGTAAGGCTGGCTCAGAAAAAATAAATGCAGAGTGGAACAAGAAAGGGCATTTTTAGTCTTCCCCTAGCCTTTTTTCTCTCCACCTGCCTCCTGTCAAGAACATTCCTACCTGAGTCCGAACTGACCACATTGTTTCATGAGCTGATTCTCTTTCAATGTTTCCTTCCTCTGCCTCTTCCTTTGGGAAACTGAAGCAATTCATCTGCTGTATTAGTCTGCTTGGGCTGCCATAACAGAATACCACGGACTGAGTGACTTAAACAACAGAAGTTTATTTCTCACAGTCCGGGAGGCTGAAAGTCCAAGATCAAGGTGTCAGCAGGTTGAGTTTCTTCTGAGGCCAATCTCCTTGGGTTGCACATGACTACCCTCTCACTGTGTCCTCATGTGGTCATCCCTTGATCTGTGCTGTCTGTGTCCTAATCTCCTCTTCTTATGAGGACACCAGTCATATTGGATTAAGGTCCACCCACATCACCTCGTTTTACCTTAATCACATCTTTAAAAGCCCTATCTCCAAATACAGTTGCTTTCTGAGGTTAGGGTTAGGACTTCAACATATGAATGGGGTGGGGGTGTACACAATTCAGTCCATGACCTCCCATGCAAAATAAGGGACTTCACATCAATAAAAAGATCTGAGTTAATGGAGGGCATGGCAGGCAGACTAAGTGGGGGATGGGATTGGGAGGAGATAAGGTTATCAGGCAGATTTTGGTCCCTAGGCTGCTAGTCCTCTGTAGATTAGAAAAATGAGGTAACATAAGAAGTCATCTGCAAAAAGTATTCAACACTTGTGAAAACTAATTTTATTAAGCTGACTATATTGCTAACATTCTGTGCTTTTTCAAAGGAAACCATTGTGTATGAGACTACGTTTGATGGAGAAGCCATTGACCCAGGTATGGTGCTTACATATCTTTTGAGTTAAGCTTCTTTTGCCTATTTGGGTACTAAACTATGTGAATGAATTACTTATTCATTTGCAAAATGAGACTGTCCTAAAGCAAACCCTTTTAGGGCCAGGCAGGTAAGATAAATGACTGAAAGGGAGCAGATAAAACAGTAAATTCAATCATCAATGACAACTGATGCTTGGGAGACATGGCCATGACTCAGTTCCATCCAATTACTGCCACATAGGAATAAGGCATGGTACTGCCATGATTCTGATGCTTCAAAAGAAGCTGGAAATTCAAAGTGTTACATGACATCTGCCCATATTTAAATGTAGGTAACTAATTCAATTAAACTACATTGTAAAGGCCAAATGAAACACATTTCCCCCCTGGTTATATAGTGTTGTGTAACAAACTACCCCAAGACTCACTAGCTTAGAACAACCACCATTTTATTATATCTCAAACTCTTGTTGTCAGGGATTTGAGCAGGTGTCACCTGAGGAATTCTTTTGCTTTATGTGGTATCAAAAGGGTCAGTCACTTCAGTGGTATTCAGTTGGCAGCTGGTCTAGTCTTGTGTGTCCAAAGTGGCTTCACTTATAAGCCTGACACTTTGGTGGGGACAGTTACAGTTTGGGCTCAGCTGGTTCCCACTTCCTCTCCATGTAATCTCAGGGCCTCTTCATGTTGTCTCTCCAGCGGGGACAGTCAGGCATCCTACATGGTGGTTTAGACCTCCTGGACGGAGAGCCAAGAGATAGGAAAGGGAATTGGCAGTATCTTGAGCCCCAGGCCCAGAAACTGGCAGAGCATCACTTCCACCACATTCTATTGGTTAAAGCAGCCAGAGTCTACCCAGATTCAAAGAGAGAAGCATACACCCCACCTCTCAAGGGATGAAGGTCAAAGAATTTGTGGCCATCTTTAATCAGCCACATCTATAGGCCAGATGAGTTATGGATTTGCAATCCCTGGTCTAAATATTTATCTGTTGTAAACCCTAAAATTACAGAGCAGATCAAACCTCCATTTTATAAACCATTTTGAAGCCTTTCTTTTTTTCATGCATTCCTTCCCTGAAGGAAAAAGCAGGACTAGGAAGTCATCACAGGTATTGGAAAAGCCCTGGGTGTGGAATTAGACGACTAGGGTTTGAGTGTTGACACAACCACTAATGCTCCATGTGAACTTGGACATGAGTCTCCCTGAGTCTCCTTTTCCCCAGCTGCAATATTGTGGGCTTTGTCTCTTTCATGGGGGTGATTGTGAAGTTTAAACATGAACGTAATAAATGTAAAAATCATTTTGTAAAGTGTCACTCAACATGGGGTATTAGCCACAAAAGACTTGTTGGCACTATAACAGCTTGAGACGCTTTACTGTGATTTAAATCCTGACAGCTGTGGATATCTTGGCATGAAATTATCAATGCTTTATTACAGACTGTGAAGTTCTCCCTAAAGAAAATCGCTCCTTTTAAAAGTATTTTATTAAGTTAAAAACATACTACTTGTACCCTAATCTGATCTATATTAAATAACTGGGCTCCAATGATTTCTAGTTTCCAGGAACTCATTGAAAACATACATGAGCATTTATTGAGTGCTTTCCTATGCCTAATATGCCTTGTCCCATTTAATCCTCACAACAGTGAGGATTACATTCTATTTTATATTCTATTTCTATGTTACAGTGGTAGAAGTGCCACTATTGTTCCCATTTAACGGATATTGAAACAGAGGCTCAGAGAGGGTATGGAATGTGCCTCGGATCACATGGCTTTCTTTCCTTTCAAAGAAAGGGAGGAAAAGAGTTAGCGGCAGTCTTTGGAACAGAGACTGAATCTTAATAGTGGTAGAACAAAGGCAGACAAGGAGGAGGAGGTAGGTAGGTCCTTAGGTACAAGGGCAGCAAGATGACTGTTGTGGGCCAGCCCAGATCTTGTACCAGACTTCTTGGTGGAAGAACGGCAAAGCAGCCTGCAACAGATCTCTGGGCCCTTCTCCTGGTTCTTTTTCTACTTTACTATTATTATTGGAAATAAAAAATTTACTGTGTGCTATTTCTTTTATCCCTCTATAATTTTTTTAAAAAATGTGTATTTAATAAATACTTATTTCGTACTTACAATGTATCAGGCTTGTTCTAAGTACTTTATAATTATTAACGTATGTAATTTTTTATTGCATTAAATATACATAACATAAAATTTACCATTTTAACCATTTTTAAATGTACAGTTCTGTGGCATTAAGTACATTCACATTATTGTACGACCGTCATCCATCTATCTCCAGAACCTTTTCATCTTCCCCAATTGAAATTCTGTATGAATTAAACAATAACTTCCTATTTTCCCCTCCTCCCAGCCTCTGTCAACCAACATTCTACTTTCTGTCTCTATGAATTTGACTACTCTAGGTACTTCCTGTATGTAGAATCATACAATATTTGTCCTTTTGTGACTGACTTGTTTTACTTAGCATAATGTCTTCAAGGTTCATCCGTGTTGCAAGCATATGTCAGAATTTCCTTCCTTTTCAAGGCTAAATAACATTCCATTGTATGTGTATACTATATTTTGTTTATCCATTCATCCATCAATGGATACTTTGTTGCTCCCACTTCTTGACTATTGTGAATAATGCTATTATGTAACCTATTTCATTTTAACATTATTGTTCTTTGCACACTGAAAAAGTTTACATGTAACTATGCAGACTTATTGCAAGATGTTTTTAGGGTATTTCTAATATCAAATCATAGCAAACATTTATTGAATTCTTAGTATGGTCAAAATGCTTTTACATAAATTGTTCATTCTTACAACTATTTATGAGGCAGTGACTATTAATATTACCCTCATTTTATAAATGAGAAAACCGAGGCACAGACAGACCAGGTAGCTTCCCCAGAGTCATAGTTTAGTAAGAGGAATGGGTCAGGATTACAAGTCAGGCAGTCTGACACAGGAACCCTCATCTCCAAAGCTATTCATGACCTCTTCTGCCAATGAATGGCATGGTGAAAACCAGTGCATCAACAAAGACTGGGCTCTAGGTCCTTCCACTCTTAAGACAACAAAACAAACAAAAAAAAGTGAACATGATGTAATAAAGACAACAAGCTATTAGAATCACTTTTTGCTGATTCAGCATTTGACCAATAACACATCACCTTTGGTTGACTTACTACAGAGGGCAAAGTTACTATGTGCATTTGTCTTATTTTGAACCTGGATGTTTGATGTGTGATTCAGCAATTAGTTTTCAAGTTACAACATAAACTATTGAATGATGGCATCGAGTTTTTTTGGTGGTACAGATTTTTTTGGTGGAGGGAAGTGTCTTGTCCACCCCAGCACAGTGGTCCTGGCAGAAGAATCACCTTTCAGTTAATGAATTTTTGAGAGTTGACTCAGTGCAGTAAAGTTGCAAGTGACAAAGAAAAGAAATATTTTAAAATAAAAATAGGTTTAGCTATATGTGATGGGACACACTATCATCTATCAAATGTTCTGTGGAAACCAGAATGGGATGCATAAGGCACTGTTTTGTTCATGATGCCCAAAGGACATGGCCTTCTACCCTAGGCTGTTAGTATTTAGAGCTCTGTAGCTGGACTGCCTAGGTTCGAATCTAGGTCTGCCACTAACAGATGGTGTGGCATTGGCAAGCCACTTAGCATCTCTGTGCTCTAGTTTCCTCATTTCCAAAATGTGGCTAATAATGTTTATGTGCTTCACAAAGATGTTGAGCGGATCAAAAATTAATATATGAGAACAGAGTCTAACATAGAGTAAATACTATTGGATTAGCTGTTGTCATTCTTTTTATTTATTAATTCCATTTTAGTCACCTAAGAAACAATTGGTTGGCTTCCGATTATATCAGGCCCTATTTACTTTGTTTCTTTTTTTTGTATATTGCTCTTACTGCATTATCGTTTTTGTGAAGGGTTGTCTGATTAAACCTCAGATACTGTATATGGCAGATCAATTTGGGAACAATTTTTAAAAGAAAACAAACACATTTTGACACATTCTTTTTTAAAACTTTTGCTATCAAAATAATTACAGACTCACAAAAAATTGCAAAAAATAGTAGAGAGGTACTGTGTACCCATCACCCAGCTTCCCTCAAAGGTAACACCTTTCTTAACTATAGTACATTGCTACAATCAGGAAATCGATGTTGGTACAATATAATTAACTAGACCACAGACTTTACTCAGATTTCCCCAGTTATTACGTGCACTTTTTTTTAATATGTCTATATGTGTGACATTTAGTCACCTTTATAGATTTGTATAACTACTAACATAGTCAAGACACTGAACTATTCCTATACCACAAAAGAACTCCCTCATGCTAAAAGGGCAATTTTTAATGCATGTGAAACCACATGCTGCTTCAGGTTTTGCTTCTATCTTTTTTCCTTTGTTAAGACAGCAAGACTTGAGAAGATCAACTTGTCACAATGCCAGCTATATAGCAAATGCTCAATAAACACTTTATGGGCTGAATAAATGCTTTGCAAGTTCATTGTAATTCACTATCTCTGTGTTTTGTGTTTTCCTTCCCACAGTCTCTGGGAATGTATATGAATATAACAACAGAACAGGTGCAAGAAAGTGGAAGAAGTCCCCCAGGCACCAGGAGGAGTCCTTGGCAAGCATATACTCCCTCCCAGAGGCATACTCTTCTGAGGAATCTACGTCTTTAAACATTCCTTTGCAAGGATAGCATCTTCCAGTGTCTCTGAATTATTGCTTTTTTGTGTATGTGACTGTCACAGGCTATCTAAAATTAAATTATACACACAAGGCCAGCTGCTTTGTCTGTTTTTATAGCTTTGTGTAATCTTTGAGTTCAGGGTGTTTGGTGAGGGCAGCTTTGAGTCTCTGAATATATTTTGCTGAAAACTAGAGACTAAATTAATATATGTTCATTGTTCTACTTTGCCCAGTAGAATGTGTGCTTCTTAAGATCAGAGACACTGTTTTGCTCACTGCTATAGTGCCAGCACATGCTTTGTACAGAGTGGGGACTCTATACGTATTTGGTGAATAAATGAATTTGAATATATGAATTCAGATATCTTGCCTTTAATTCAAATTTCTTATTCCCTTATGATCCATGGAACAGAAATAGCAATTATCTTTAGAAAAGGACTTTTTTTGGTTTCTGGTAGTCATAAAAAATGCAGGAGTTTTCAAAAGCACAATTGATCTTACTTTTAATTTTCTTTTTATAGCCCTATGGAGAATGACCACCTGAAAACTTTACTTATTAATGGCTTGCAAGGAAATGTCAAACTCAGGTCTTATGGGAGCTATGTACTTAGACAAATAAGTTTTAAAATACATATGAACTCTCTGATTATCTCTCTCCTTGGATGTCAAAAGATACATTACAGCAGGAGACTAGAAGTGCTGTTGATGGTAGAGACTAAATCCATATTTAGTCCAAGATGGAGTTCAGTTTGAGATAATTTTTAAAAATTAATCTTACCCAAAGTAAAACACACCATGGGCCACAAACTCATATTTGAATCAGAGAATAGTAGAACTTAATCAAAAATGCCTTGATATCCACCCCCCTTTGCATGTGTTCAGAGAGACAATTCCTTTTCAGCCCAGGGACACCTAGTCTCCCAACAAGAGAGAGCATCTGAAAATGAACAGGCTTATTCTTCATTTGTGTCTACCTCAAGTGGGTCGATTCTCAGGAGGCATTACGGTGTGGAGGACATCAGTGGATTTCAAGTCTGGGGCTTGGACAAATCATGCAACTTCTCTAAAGCTTGGTTTTTCTTCTTCTGGAAAATGTGTACAATAATGCCTGCCCCATTCCTATCTCTTGGTTTTGTTGTGAGAAACAACATAAAACCATGGAGATTCTATACTTGGCAGTGCTTTTTCAACTGTAAGTACTGTTTAAGCATAAAATAGGATTAGTTTCATTAAGTCAAAATTGGTTGCTGAGAGAACAGTGGCTTGGGACATGGGAATACAGAGGGGGTCACTCTGTTGTTCTAGGCCAATCCAAGTTGGAATTGGTTGGTAATTAGCTGCACAACATCTATGAAAGGGCTATACTGCCTTTTTCCAGATGGCATGATAATTCTCCACCAGGGGAGAGACCAAAGATTGTCTGGGAAAATGCTCTCCTCTCTCCAGCAAGGCTCTCCCTGGATCAATTATGATTTGATGGATTTAGATGTGTGAATTTCCATCTGCCACCACCTGGGCTTTTAAGGAAAAAAAAAAAAGCATTTATAAACTTTCTTTTCAAAGTCAGATTGGATCAATTTGTATTTGATCTGCCTGTGCCAAAACCAAGAAAAATTGGTAAGTTGGTGTTTGTTTTCCTTTGTTTAGCTGTTTTGGGTCTCAGTTTCAGACATGACCAAGAGAGAACATACGAACTGGAGACTACAACAAGGGAGGCATTGGGGACGGGGCTAAAGAGGGCCGCTGTCAAGGGCAGGACTCTGAAATTCAATCCCTCTTTTGTGTCATAATCAGTTTTCCTCCAAACTCTAAATGTTCTTTTCTATTGTGCTGAGAAGCTCCAATTTAATAATAGTGATTGTGTTGGTTTCCTGGGGTTGCTGTAACAGATTACCACAAACTCAGTGTCTTAAACAACAGAAATGTATTCTCTCACAGGTCTGGAATCTACAATTCTGGAATCAAGGTGTTGGCAGGGCCACACTCCCCCGAGGGCTCTAGGGGAGGATCTGTTCTTTGACTCTTCTGGCTTCTGCTGGCTGGGCTTGTGGCTGCATCCCTCTGTTCTCTGTCTCCACCTTCACATAGCTTTCTCTTTCACGTGTTTGTCAAATTTCCCTCTGCCTCACTCTTGTAAGAACGCTTGTCTTTGGATTTAGGGCCTGTGTGGCGAACCAGGATGATCCCTTCGTCTCAAGATCCATAACTTAATCACATCCGCAGAGACCCCTTTTCCAAATAAGATCATGTTCACAGGTTCTGGAGATTAGGACATGGACATATCTTTTTGGGGGTCACCATTCAACCTACTACAGTGATTTGAAAAGACTTTAATATTTGTGATAAATCTTTCTGGGGGACAATAGAACCATTTTAGTTGTTTATCAAATATTTATTGAGTGCCTACTATGTGCGAGGAATTTTTCAAGGCTTTTTCAATCAAGAAAAATGCAAATGCCTTTGACTTGGCAATTTCATAGCTTGAAATTTCTTTTTTGATATGCTTACAAAAGATATACAAGATTTATTTAGGTGACTGCTCATGGTAGCATTGTTTGTAAGAGAAAAACAACTTGAAGTGTCCATTAATCAGAAATTAGCTGAAAAATCACATCATGTTCATATTATGAAATGTACAATGTGGCTATTAAAAAAATTAGGCATGTATTGATATGAAAGATATATTAAATGACAAATTTGGATAAGCTACAGTTATTAATATAAATAAATAAAAATAAACATTTACATAGATATATACGTTGGTATGTATGTGCATAAACTTTAGAGGGTTGTGAGAAATCCAGGAAACTGTTTATAATGATCGCCTTCTTAGAGAAAGTCTAGGGGGGGAAAATGCAGAGGATGAAGGGAGATTTTTACTTTTCCTTTCATAGTTTCATGTACCATTGAATTTTCTAACCTTGTACACATATTCTTTTTATTTTTTAATAAAGAAAGTAGGAATTTTTTGGTGGTGACAATTTAGGACATGCTTTTCCTTTTTTAATACTTTAAATTCCTGAAGTTCTGGAATTTTTATCAGAGATTTGAAGTTCTTTTAAATCAACTTAAATCTAGGTTAGATCTGTCTACTGCAGGGATATTCCTTGATTTGTATAATTATTGTTTTTCTTCCATTTGTGTCTTTTTCTCATTTTGAAACTGATTCTTAGGCATCCAGGATTTAGCAGCTAAATCTCTTATCTTTTCTCTCCTAGTTTCCAGCCCACCAAATTGTGCTCTGTGATTTCAGAGATTTCTTTCACTTAATCTTCTGGGTCACTAAATCAAGTCTCACCAGTGACCACCTTCAGTTTCACCTTATCTATGGATGTTTTAAGTTTTAAAATCATATTTTTAGTTCCAGAAAGGTGTGCGTGTATGTGTGTGTGTGTGTGTGTGTGTGTGCTGGGAGGAAGGTGTGTGCAGGTGCACATTACACATGAGTCTAAGTCATCTTGCTTCTGTTTTTGTTGAAGTTGCTGTCTGCCTCTTCCAACAGTTCCATTTCAGTACAGGTCTGTTCTGATGATGTTATTTCTTCTCCCTCATGGTCTTTGGCTCCCTTAGATTCTTGGGGCCCTTAGGTTTCTTGTCATTTTTCTCTGTCTGCTTTGGGGCTGGAGGCGAGTAGCTATAGACCTTTCTGAGGCAGGGGTGGAGGCACTACTGTCTCCCTCGTGTGGATTGATGGTACAGTGAGGGAGGCCATCAGATCTGTCATGACAACAGGGCTTCCCTTGGTCTCTCAGTTCCAGACACAGAGGAGCCTTATCCCATACCCTGTCAGTGCCTCCACAGGTCTTGGGGCCAGGGAAACATGGCATCCTTTTATTGGCTAAGTCCTACTCTCTCTGTGAGGGATGTGGATGGGGGTTGTCCAGTGAGCTTAATCTGCAAGAGTGAGACCTTCCCTTTCATATCTATGCAATAAGGCTCTCCTATGACGGTCTTAAATTTCCTGATGGTTCAGAGAGGAGAAAACTGTGGCAGTTTTTCAATCACTCCACCCAGTCCTTGCCTATATACCATCTGGAGCTGCCCCAGCCAAGCCCAGCCGAGAGCAAAACCCATAGCCAACCTGCAGATACATGAGTCTAGCCCAGATGAGCTGAACTGCCTGACTCAGGCCAGCCTGGATCACCCAGCCTTTAGCTGGCCCATAAACATGTGAACTGTAGCAGTAAATCACTGTTGTTCAGAGCCACTGGGTTGTTTTGCAGCAATAGCTAACTGATATCAGAAAGGCTAGATGATATCTTCCTCTATTTCTTTCTATATTTTTAAATAAACCTGACATATGAACATTATTTAAAAAATTCAGCCTCCCCCCCAAATATTTAAAAGGTGAAAAAGAGAGATCTGATATAAATTTTGTTAGGATAAAGTTATAGAATCTCAAAGTTCAAAGGAATTTCTAGAATGTATTTTGCTTGAAGACAGGAGCTGTGACCTACCCACAGTTTCATGCCATGGTGCCTGGCCCAAGCAAAGGGCCCAAAAAATATTTAATAAATAAATTACCTTTGAAATATTCCTACTCAAAGCCTTGTCTGATAGACTGACTGAGATGAATTTCCCCTACAACATTTCCAGTGTTGATCCTGGGTCTGCTTATATATCTTCAAGATGGGGAACTCACTACCTACCAGGCAGCTCTTCCCTTTGTGGAGCAACAATAATGATTAGAATTATTTTATTGAAGCAAAGAGGAAATCTAGTCGACTGTGTGAAATCTGAGCTAAATAATTTTTTAAAAATTATGTTTTTCCTCATTAAGAAGCCTCCTTCAACCAAACAGGCATATTTTCACTAGCCGATATCTAAGCAACTGTGGACCAAGACATATGCATAATAGCTTCCATTCAGAATTGTCACCTAATAGTTCATCCAGCTCCAAAATTATACTCCTTCTTCTATAATAAATGATTTAATTTTAGTTGGAAAAAGCAAAATGATCCCTTTTGGATACAAATTACCTAGGAATGTAATTAACGACACCTCATTTTGTTAGCTCATCATCTAGGCTCTCTGTGGATGGCTTTAAATATGAAAAATTGGCAGTTTTATTGTGTTCTTGATATATTGCAAACATTGCTACTAGTATACTGGATGTAGGGCCAGTCCAGACATCCCACTGGACCCAAAAGAAATTTAGCTTTTGTTTATTGTAGTGAACAATAACATTGGGTTTAAACAGTTGTATATTTAACATAATGAAGCATCTTAAAAGACACCAACCTACCTATCAGGTAGGTAATGTGGATAAAGAGTATCAATGGAGGTTTTTGCTTTTTTTTAAATCTCTCTCATCCTTTTAATTTTAAAATGCCAGTATGGAACTCTCTAATCAATTTATATAAAATTATTAGCAAATTATGCAATGCATAGTGTTTGAAAAAAGTCATTAATCATATTTATTATAATAACCATAGTCACTAGTACTATTACTGTTACAGCTCCTCACACAATACACTTGAATCTTCAAACACGTTCCTACCAGCACATTTATTCTCTCCTTCTCAGACAGATTTGGACTTTTTAATCTAATCAACAGAAATAATGTAAATATGACAATAAACTCTCTTCTTACCTGACTTCCAAAATCAATGCTAGTCGATGCTTAAGGGAGAGAGAGGGTTAGGTGAAATCCCAAAGGCTCATTATTGTACTACTGGGCTCTTCTAGCTAGGGCTATAGAGACTGAAGTCCATGGGCTGAAGGTGCAAATGTAATTAATTGGGTAAAAAACAAATCCATCAGGTAAGAAATACCAGCCTGACAACTTCAGGGCTGAAATCACCCATTACTATGGCTCACTCTTCTTGGTTGTGTTCCAACGCCAAGCTCCACACCTGGCACATTGTGGGTACCTAATGAGTGAATGTGGAATTAAGCAAAGGAAAGGTGAGCAACTTCTTATCAGAAACCAAAGGAATGCTTCCACTTTTAAGCCAGTCCAATGGGTAGTTAACTAGATGGCAGGCAGTTGCCATTCCTCCTTGGCTTACCTGCTTTTTGGTTTTCTTCCAGACCCTGTTGATTGTGAGGTATCACCATGATATTGCAATTATAGGCCTTACCTATTGCCACCTGTTTCTAATGGAGGATTTCCCAGCACAGTTGCTGCCATTCTGCACATGGACCACAGAAAATATTGCTAATGGATTGTAGCACACCTTTTTGCTGAGTGTGGATGCACCCTGTGGTACACGTGGAAGTGTGTGACCCAGATTCCCTTTCAGTGCAAGACTTGCTGTCCAGCTGTAGGGAGCGTGGTCAGAAGACAGTCCAGCTGTTAGTGCCTTCGATGTCAGCCTCAGCTGCGGTGTACCCCTTCCCTGAAAGTCATGCCCTTCCAGGGGCAGCCTTCACCTAGTGACTGGGCATGGTGTATGCTAGGGGAGGTGGGTTATAAACACCCAGCTGTTCTAGCCTGTTGTTGGGCAGCTCTGATGGGAAATACCAATGCTGGCTCCAGAGCTCCCCTCCAGATTGGCCAAGGCTTCGTCAGACTTGCATTGCATTTTGTCTTTTCCCTGTGCCCGATCCTGCTTCTCCCTTCACAGGTGTTGATCTCTCATAAACACCTCCTACATCAAACTCCATCTCAACGTCTAATTCTAGAAAACCCAACTTGGAAGTCACTATCAATACAGCGGAGCCGGCATGCAGAATTTCCATGGCTGTCCTAAGGTGAGTCCTCACTGGTAGGTGGTATAATCAAGATACTCAGAACATTCAAAGAATTCCTTTTGGCCTGCTGGCCACGGAGCATACAGCCAGATATTGGTGATCTGGCTCATGTCAGCAAAAACATGCCTTCCTTCAAAGCATCCAAATAATTTCCTTCATCATCTAAGACAGAGTTTGTCAACCTCGGAATTACTAACATTGGGCCAAATAATTTTTTGTTGTAGTGGGCTTTCCTGTGTATTATAGCTGCAGTCCCCAACCCCTGGGCCACAGCCCAGTACCGGTCTGTGGCCTGTTAGTCCCCACCTCCCCACCCTCAGTCTGTGGAAGAGTTGTCTTCCACGAAACTGGTCCCTGGTGCCAAAAAGGTTGGGGACTGCTGTGATGTTTAGCAGCATCCTTGGACTATACCCACTAGATGCCAGTAGTATCCATCTTCCACCAGTTGTGACAACCAAAGATGTCTCCGGACACTGCCAACTGTCTCCTGGGGGGCAAAATCTGCCTGGTTAAGAACCACCAGTCTAAGAGTTCTGTCTGGGGAGGCAGCCTCAAGGTGAGGGAATCTACACCCTTAGCATGTTTTGTGAAACACTCCCTCTTTGTGGGCCTAGATCCAGGTCTGAACTCTTCTCTCAGGAAAGTGGGCAATGGCTACTTGAATTAATCATCACCAAAACAGAGGAAGGTTTTATTGCTCCTTCAACACCTTCTACTTTGGCAGCCAAACCGACTCCCCTTTTTCCTAGTTAAAGAGGTTGAATCCCTAACAAGGCTCTGGCAGCTGTGCCAAATCTCAGGCCCAGCCCTCTGACTCTCACATCTCCACCCTGGGGAAGGCCCTCTCACCCCAGGCAGCCTGCAGGTGGGTAGTGCTTTCTGTTTACACATTGCAGGAGGCTGCATTCCTCATACTGTTGATAGCACTGAGGCCCTTGAGCTAAATAATTCAAAATTATTGGCCCTGGTTTTTGGTCCCTGGGACTAATTTGAGCTCAAAAGGGTCAAAGTCATTTACTTAAAAGCTAAAGAAACAACGGGTTTCATGGGCATTTCCAAAAACAATTAGCAGTTAAAGATTGTTGGAAGGTTTGGGATCATATAGGAATATATGTATGTGTGCACAGACTATTTACTTTAACTATTCATTTGTTACCTTTTTATGTAAGTAACACATATCCCCTGAAGAAAATTCAAAACTATAGATCAACTAAGAGTAGAAAAATTAAAAATAATTCATAGTTTTACTACCTAATGATAAGTATAATTAATATTTTGAAAAATGATCTTCTGGATCACTTTCTTATAACATATCTATAGGGAATATGCATTTTTTATAATGACAATAGGATCATATTGTGATATAGTTTTGTAATTTTGTTCTGCTTACAAGTTTAGGCTGAGTCTATATTTTTTGCATCTCTACTTTCTCTTTTTTTTTTTTTTGGTGACTGCTGTCTCTTCATTCACAATGAAACCTTCTGAGGGAGGGAGTTTTTCTTATGACTAGCCTCACCCTGACCTTTGCAGGGGGTAGACAAAGGCTTAGAATGTGAAGTTTGCCGACCACCTTCCTTGCTGCCTCACCCGCGCCCACACAACCCCATACCCCTCCTCACACCCCCACGAGCCCGGGGATAGAAGGCTGACTCTGACTCACTTTGCAGCTCTGCCTGGAGAAATTGAAGGCTGAGTC
Organism: Daubentonia madagascariensis; assembly: GCA_023783475.1. Taxonomy (NCBI): domain Eukaryota; kingdom Metazoa; phylum Chordata; class Mammalia; order Primates; family Daubentoniidae; genus Daubentonia; species Daubentonia madagascariensis. The sequence goes on along the minus strand of JAKFHU010001953.1, from coordinate 37,970,641 downwards.
CTGAAGGAAATCACCACTGATAATACAAGAGCTTCCGAATAACATCTGCAGCAGCCCGTTAATGCCACTTACATAATACCCATCAATTGACAGGATTTACAAGGTAATAGAAAGAAAACTTTTCTCACAAAATCAAACTTTTCCTATCTTTCAAGGTAAAGCTTTTAATAAAGATGCTTTGGGCTGACTTTTAGGAGCACATTTGCGTTTAGAGCTGCAGATTGACCTGAGAGATGTTTCCAAAATGTTTCTGGAGGCCAGGGGGGCAATATGGCTCCATTTGGGAGCTGACAGGTGGGGGCTAGAATTGGTTTACCATGAATTTACTCCTGTGACCTTGGACCAGTCACGTCCTCTTTCTGTATGTCCATTTCTTCCTCTGTACAAATGTTCTTTAAAAACAAAAAACAAACCCAAATACTTATTTGGCTCTTACTGTGAGCTGAGCATACTCAGGTGCCATGGTTTCAGCGTGAGACCATTGAGCACTTGAAATGTGGCTGGTCCAAACTGAGTTGTGCTGTAAAGTGTAAAATACACACCAATCTTTAAGACTTAGCATGAAAAAAAATGTAAAATATACCTCTAATAATTTTTTATATTGATGACATATTGAAATAGCAATATTTTGGGTATCGGATTAAATATATATTATTAAAATGAATTTCATCTGCTTCTTTTCATTTTTTAAAAAATCTGACTGTGAGAATAGTTGAAATTACCTTTATGAATCACATCACAGTTCTACCGGGTAGTGCTGGTCTAGAGGGGAGACAGGCAACAAATGCAATGTGGACATGGCAGCGTGTGGTTACAGTGGTGCTAAGTGCTGGGAAGAAGTGCAGGGTGCTATGAAGGCAGCCAGCAGGGGCATGGGGCCTCTTCTGAGGGGCTCCCAGTGGATGAGGAAGAGCGAGCCAGGTGAAAGTGAGGTGAGTGCTGGAGGGGAGGGACCTTCCTCGCAAAAACAACAGCAAATATGAGTTGGCAAGTTCCAGGAAGAGAAGGAGGGCTGGCCTGGCTGAATACAGGGAGGAAAGGGGGCACAGCAGGGAGAGATGGGGAGGTCCATTTTTCAAATGAGTTAAGTTTGTTGCCTAAGGATACATGGAAACTAAGTAGCAGGGGCTGGCCAGGATTCAAACCATGTTCTTTCTGACTCCGGTGCTGCTCTGGGCTGCTGCTACAGCTTGGGTTGGAGTAATGAGAATCCGTGTTCCAAGTCTTTTCTCAGCAGGCTGGCTGATTTGCTTGTCTTACATCAGAATGTTTACAAAGAAGTCGAATGTGTCCCTCCCCATCTTTTCTCTTCTTGCCCATGTTCATCCCTTACCTTCTAGACAAGAGTGTTGGGTGATGCTTCTGCAAACCCTGACATCCCAGTCAAAACCACCCAAACCTTAATTCTTTTTTTCCCCTTTTCTTTGTTCTCTCTTTCTTGACTTTGCCATGTGAGTATAACTATCTGGGAAAGATTATCTGGAGAGACTATCTGCAATTCAAGCATTTGCTCAGCTCAAGTGATTGCTTAGCTGAGCTACAGCAGAGACCAGAAAAAAGAAGATAGTTAAGACCAATTTAAAAAAAGGAGGGCCTCGTTCTGGACAAGTTATAACCCTGATCTTCGCCCAGCAAATGAGGCAACTTGGTATGGAGAGTGGCAAGAATAGTGAATTATAAAAACATTTGTTCATCTGCACAATTTAGTTGGGTGTCCACTCTAGGGGTCTGCAAGCTTTTCCTATAAAGGGCCAGATAGTAAACATTTCAGGCTTTGCGGGCCATTACCACCTTTATTGCAATTACACAACTCTGCCATTGTAGTTTGAAAGCAGCTGTAGAAGATACATAAACAAATGGGCGTGGTGCATTAAAAATTATTTATGGACACTGGAATTTGAATTTTATGTTATTTGCATGTGACATGAAATATTATTCTTTTGATTTTTTTTCCTGACCATTTAAAAATGCAAAAACCATACTTAGCTCATGAGCTAGACCTGGGCTCCTGGTCATAATTTTTCAGCGTCCTTTACTTTGCACCAGGCACTGTGTGAACAAATAGACGTGGCCTTCACAGAGTTAACATGAAGTTGTTCAGGCTTCTCAAAGTGTTCCTTGAAACACACTTTAATTGATGTTTCACCGGAAAAGGTTTGCTCAGAAATGTTTGAAAAATACTGAATTTAGCAAAGTTTCTCACCGCAGAACTTCTCAGAGCCTTTAATTTGCTAATGTACGTCATGAATTTCTAAGACGGCAATATGGCAAGACAAACTTGGGAGGCTAAACTTACTTACTACAGAACCTTTTAACATACAGAACACTTTTCACAACTCGAGCTACATAGAATACACTATGAGAAAACTCTCTTCTCTTTTCAATAGGAAAATGAATTAATAGTCACTTGCCAAGTCCCCCAGCTGCTGAGCTTAAAGATTGGGTCTGAATCTGAGGTCTCCTTCCTTCTGAGTTCATTCTCTCTGTCCCAATGACCAGGCAATGTTTTAGAATTACAGTTTCTTTTGTATAAGAAGATGGAAATAATAAAGAGAAAGGTTCATTTTGTAATTTTGTAAAGCACATTGTGTTTCTTCTCATCTGGTTATGTAAACCCCTGCTTGGATGTGTCTGTGGCTTTTCATCTCTACTGTCGGTCCCCAGGACTCCTCTCAAACTCACCCCACCATCAGCGGCCAGATTCATTTTCAATTTCATGCTTCCCCGTTGTATAATTACTGCTTTAATAATTAAACTTCAAAGCCCATCTGACCCTAAGCTCTTTAGGGCTAGGGCCCACGATGCTGAAAGCAGCCCACACGAGACTGAGAAAAGCTCCTACGCATTAAACCAACGTGTGAGTTGTTTAAAAGCAAACATGAATGCTAGGATTTAGTGGGGCCACTTTCGATTAGAATCAGAGAGCCTTTCAAGAAACTCGTGTAATATGAATGATTCTTGAGACCTGAAGTGCTAAAGGACTTAAGGGTAGAGTCGTGTCTTTTGTGGGAGTTAGTGTTTAAAGTCAGTACATATGGCAAAAAGTTGTGTAGAGTCAAAATTACCCTTGAAAATCCTTTAAATCATCAATAAAGTGCCAAAAACCCAAGACATCATATATGCTCTGTAGTCTCTCAGTGAGCCCCAAAAGCTAAAAGAGTAATTTTTTCCCTCTCTAGTGTTATATGAGTTCCCTATTTTTTAGTTTAACAACAGATGAAGTATTGGCTTGCATTTAGGGGCTTTGCTGTATGAAAACAATCTTTCCCCCCTTGGTGGTTGAATTACCCTGAAAGACATGCTCCTCTGATGTGGCCTGTTTGCCCTGAAATGTCTTCTCATAAATGACTTTGGAAAAATCACCCTGGAAAATGTGATTTTATTTTCCAGCTGTCCTCTTTGGTAGGGTCCCAGATTTCTTTTGCGTTTAAGTTCATTTATCACTATCATGATGTCCTTGTCATTGTTGGGACATTGCATTCACAGACCCTTGCTGGAAGGATGCTCCACCCAGCCACTCAACAAAAATGCTGAGAAGGACATGAGTAAAATGTAAGGATAAGGAATATTGGTAAGGTCCATTTCATTTAGACGAGTAAAAAGAAGGAAATAAACAAGGTGAATTGAAGTGAAATAAACATCTTAATATTTTCATTGGCCCTCAGCCCCCACCCCTTGCCCCACACATATACACTAAGCAGAGAGGAGGAGAAAGGTATTGTGTTCCTAGAAGGTAAAGCCATTTCTTACGGGATTCAAACCCAGGCCTCTGACTCCGGAGTCCATGCTTTGATCCACATGCTATAGCACATACATATCTTGTTTCTGGAGTCACCACAGGGGCACCTAGATGTGGCTGGAAACATTTTTGGAGCTGCAGCCAAAGCTCTGCCGTTGACCACCCTGTGATTCTGGAGTTATCTCAGGCACTGTCTGGTGGGTGAGGTGGTATTCAAACAGAATTTTTAGAAAAAGTAGAATTTAGGTATACTTAAATTGGACTGTGGGTGGGGCTTCAAAATGCCATTTCTGGAAAAGGGAACATCTAAAAAACAAGGGGCTCAAGGAGAGGTCCTTTAGATAGGGACCCTCTCTAAATCCCCTCTGCTTCCCCAGGGTCAGAAAACATAGAGGATGCTTTAATCATGTTTGTTGGAATGAATAGTATTTCTGGGGGACAGTGAGCATTTGTTTGATTGGAGCACAGTGAACATAGAAAAGATTCAAAGGAAAAAACGATTGAAAAACAGGTGGGGTCAGGTCACGGAGGGCCTTGAATGCTGTCTGTGGGAGGCAGAAAATGACCCCCAAAGACATCCATGTCCTGATCCCTGGAGCTCGTGAATATGTTAGGTGGCGTGGCAAAGGAGAATTAAGGTTGCAGACGGAATTAAGATTGCTGGTTAGCTGACCTTGAGATGGGCATGTTATCCTGCATCATCTGGGTGGGCACAATGTAATCCCATGTTCTCAGGAGTGTGTAAGAGGGGGCAGAAAAGGGAGAACCAGAGAGACAGCAGTGTGGGGAACACTCAGCCCAAGGTTGCTGGCTTTGAGGATGGAGGAAGGGGCCATGAGCTGAGGAATCTGGAGGTTGCTAGAAGCTGGTAAGGGCCAGGAACAGATTCTCCCCTACAGCCTCCAGAAGGCACGCAGCTCTGCCGACACCTTAATTTTAGTCCAGTGAGACCCATTTCAGATGTCTGACCTCCAGAACTTCGAGATAATAAATTTGGATCACTGTGAGCCATTAAACTTGGGGTAATTTGTTACAACAATAGGAAACAAAACACCATCCCAACGATAGCTTGTATGTCCTATAAGTCAGAGCCTGGGATAAATCCCAATTCTTGTTAGTCATAGAGTCTTTGGTAATTGATTCACAAATTAGAACAACGTTGTCCAATGAAACTTTCTGTGATGATGAAAATACTTTAAATCTGTGCTGTCCAGTGTGGTAGTCACTAACCACATATGTTTATTGGACATTTAAAATGTGGCTAGTGTGACTAAGAAACTAAATTTTTAATTTGATCTAATTTTAATTAATTTAGATTTAAATTAAAAATAGCCTCGTATGGCTAGTGGCTACCATACTGACAGCATAGTCACATAGCCTTGGATTTCTCATGTATAAAGAGAAGGTAGTAATAGAAGCTATCACATAGGGCTGCTGTTTATTAATCAATATGCATTATATAACACAAAATAATGTTTTAAGTGTGTTCAGTAGGAAAGAAAGCATTTGCGTCCAGGTGCGCAAAGATAGCTCATTTTTTGGAGAGTTGGAGTTAGGCCCTACATCATTGGAAAACAGAAACAATGTGTCATGATCTTCCATGTCTTTCCTCTTTAGCAGGCTGAATAATTTTGCTAGTATATTGGCTTTTTTCATACACTTCCCTTTCTAATTTTTAAAATAACACTTCAACTTCTATTCTAGTCATGTGCAACATTTCTAAATTTCTCTAAACCTGCATCAAGATCTGTCTGAGTTGATATTTACGTTTGGCTGCCTGTAACAGGAGGCAGGCCGTCCAGGGCTGTGTACCAGTCCCATGATGTTTTCAGTGTTCCAGGCTCTTTGTCTTGTTCTGCTCCACCATCTCTCGTATCTGCGTTTATTCTTCATTTTCCTCATCATTCCTGGATACCTGCTACACCTCTGGCCTGATGTCATGTTCCAGGTAGGCAGGCAGGCAGGCAGGAAGAAGAAGGGCACCTCATTCTGGGACTTTGTTTTTTATTTTGGGAGAAAAACCTTAACTAGGGGTTTTCATTTCAATGACCAGAGAAATGTCATGTGAACATTACCAAGTGCCGAGGAGTCCAGGAAAGCATGCATTGCATTTTCTAGCCTGTGGAGTAGAGGAAGAGAAGATGGTTGGATTGGGTGTTGACTGAGTGAACTTACTGTTTTTGGCATAGTGTTCAAACAATTAATCCAAGCAATAGTCACCAAATGTTTACAATGTATCTGAATATGATGAGTGTAACCTCATTGAGCCTCAGTTTATCCATCTCTAAAAGGGAAGGACAATGTTAACCTCCCTTTGGTAGATGTAAAAGGTTTTTTAAACTATGTAGTGATGGCAAATTAAGGAGTAATGATGACACTGATTGATTATCTTAAATGTCTCCTTTTAAAATACTTATTCCATTATCCTCATGAGCTATGAATTAAGTCCCTTTCACAATGGCCCCATTAACCCTATTAATAGCTAGTTTAGAGACCAGTATTTTAGGTTGGGTTCCTTAAAAGCAGAGTCTAAAGTGGGGATTCTTGTCCAAGTGATTTATCGTGGGGGTGCCTCAGAAGAGACCTGTAAGGGAGGGAGGGAAGGAGAAGGAAGGGGAAATAGGTGGGGAGAAATGTGCTTTTCAGGCCAAGTCCAGCCTGATTTCAGGACGAGCTCTGGAGTGTGAATTGCACCACAAAGGTTGTCCACCCGCCCCGCCCCCAGAAGGTCAGTGGCCACATACTGTCCTTGGGAGTGAGGAATCATAACTCCCAGGCATCTATAGACTAGGCAGCCCATCAGCATGTGGAGACAGGCACAGGTATGAGCAGTCAATGACCGATAACTGCAGATGCTGGGATGGTGTGGGCCAGAAACAGGAAGATCTGATAAGGCGTCAATAGCATCTGTGACAAATGACCTGGGAAAGGAGCCACTGTGTATTCTTGTGAGTTCAGAGAGCCAGTCTCGTTTTCATTTGCCAGACAGCTTTCTTCGCTCATCTTCTTTGCTTTTCTCCCTGTGATAAAAATCTCAGGATTCCGTTGATGGAACTTTTGGAACAAGGTTGGGGATGGTGGTCTAATTGCATAAATAAGTATATAATATCCCCAATGGCTTTAATCCTTCTTTTCCACTTTGGCTTTTTCCATGACCTGAGGGATCATGTGAGGCTTAGGGAAAAAATTGTTTTTGCTTACTAATACAGTTCTAGATATTTCTTAGCACTTGGTGTTTAAAAGAGCCGGAAAATATGCTAGCAAAAAGCAAAGAAGCCTCATTCTGTAAATACAGGAGGGTGGAGGATGTGTTCTTCTCACTGAGAGTACAAGCTGGAATTGAATACAAAAACAATCATAATAATATTAACAACAGTCCGTGCAACTGGACTTAGCTGGTCCAGGCCTTGTGCAAAAAACTGTACACATCTGCACTCAATTAATCTTCACAACAACTCTACAAGGTAGGATGTATCATTATCCCCATTTTACAGCTGAAGACATGGAGGCGTAGCGAGGTGAAGCTGCTTGCCCAAGGTTACACAGCTGGTAAGAGGCAGAGCTGGTAAGAGGTTTGAATGATTGATTGTGTGGCAGAGGAATCTGAGAACCTGAAAATGAGACACTTGTGTGTCCTGAGGAACTGAGGGCTCATTTCTTCACAAAGAAAACAGCCAGGAAATGAAAGCACAGATACAAGATTCATGTGTATTTGAGAGGGAGGGGAACATTCAGAACAGGTTTGAAGATAATTCTTTAAATACTATTTTTCTTTCTATAATGATAATCATCCCTCTGTATACACGGGGATTGGTTCCAGAAACCCTGCAAGTAACAAAATCCATACTCAAGTCCCCCAGGAGGGCCTGTGGAACCCACGGGTACAGACAGGTGGCCCTCCATATCGGTGGGTTTTGCATCCCTAAATACTATATTTTATATCCATGTTTGGTTGACTAAAATCCACATATAAGTGGACTGGTGCACTTGTGTTGTTCAAGGGCCAACTGCACTTACTGAGCCCTAATTGTGTGCCACTTCCCAGCCTGGACACTAGGGATAAGACAATAACATGGCACTTGTCCTCTTGGGGCTTAGAGTCTAGTTCAGGGAGATGGACGTTAAGTTTGTGATGATGATACAAAGACAAAAGCCAGGGTACTATACTGTAACTGAGCACAGGTTCCTCACCTAGTGTGGAGCTAGAGGGTTTCAGAGTAAGCTTCCCTGAGGAAATAACTTTTAATTTTTTTCCATTTTATTGAGGTATAATTGACAAAAAAATTTTTATGTTATATATTCAAAGTATACAATGTGATGTTTTGACATACATAAACTTTGTGAAATTGTTACCACAGTCAAGCTAATTAACATATCCATCACTTCATGTAGTTACCTTTTTTTTAAGATCTATTGTCTTAGCAAATTTTAAATATATGTTATTATTAACTACAATCCTCATGTTATACATTAGATCTCCAGAATGCCTTGCGGTGTGAATAATACACTCACAGCAACACCTGAAATGTCTGTCTTTGCCCTATGGTACTGGGGCCCAATAATTTGAAAGGGGCTTAGGCCAACTGAGTCCATTCAAAGCAGAGTTATTCAGATATTCATATGCATGTTGATTTTGTAATCCATAATAATGTGGTGATACCAAGGACTAAAATGTATAGAGAACATTTCAGTGTGCCAGATTCTATGCTATGTGCCCTACATAAAGTATTTAATTAAGTCTCCATAACTCTGTGGGAGTTACTGTTACTGTTAACGTTACTGTTATCATCCCATTTTACAGATGAGAAAACTGAGGCACAGAGATGCTTAATAACTTATCCAAGGACACAGAGCTAGTAAATGGCACAGTTATGATTTGAAACCAGGCCTTCATATTTCAGAGTCCACGTTCTAAGCCTTTGGAGACTGTGTAGCATGAAAAATCATAGAAGACATGGGGCATAAAACCTCAATTTCCCAACCAGTCCACTCCTGTTCCATGTTTCTCCTCTTAGTAAATGGCACTGCAATCCTCTCATTTGCCCAAACAACCTGGATGTTGTTATCAAAAGCTCGGCACTTGCCCACGAGGCTGCATCAGGAAAACGAGGACATTATGGTTGAGAAGAAGGAAAAAGAAGTTTATTTCTTTGCCGGCAAAGGAGGAAAACAGTTGACTATAGTCCCAAAATCCGAATTCCTGTACATAAGCAGAAATACAGAGCATTTAAAGGGGGGGCCCTCAGTTCTAGATTATTGTCCTTTAATGTTAATGATTCTTATCATCCCACCTCCACCGAAGAGGAAGCTGCGACCTCTGGCCACTGGGAGGCCCTCCTCCCACCTGGGTGGCCCACCCAGACCTCCCCCGGCCAGCCACAGGCCTGGGATGGAGCTGCCGGGACAGTTCAGCCGGGACAGTTCAGCTGAGCTATCTCCTGCGCACAAAGAACAAAAGACATTCCCCTGCCCCTCCCACCACCTGCCTGGGGCAGGGATGCAGGTCTCAGTTCCCAAAAAAGAATGCAGGAAGTTTTAAAGGGCCCCAAATTATCTCTTGGCATTTATTTTCCCAGGCCATTCCCTCTGTTACAATGTCACCCAGGACTTCATCTACTGCTACACTTTCAGTCAACTATTGCCGTGACCTGTGGGTTCTACCTCCTAAATTCATCGGAATCTCTCTCTCTCTCTCTACCCCAGTGCGGCCAGCAAGCCCAGGCCATCACCATCTCTCTCCTGGATGCTGTGACAACTCCTCTACAGATCTTCCCACCTTCAGTTTCATCCCTCCAACCCATCCTCCACCCACCCTCATGCTCCAGTGATCTTATTAAAATGCAAATCGTTATGTGCTGATCCCCTGCTTAAAATCTCCAAATAATCCCTAACTAACACCCAGCACTTACTAGGTGCCAGACACTCCTGTAGGGCTCACTCATTTCACCCTTACAACAACCTGCCTGTGATGCAGTGGCCTTTCTAATTTTTTTACACAAGGTTTATGCCAGACCTAGGCAGAAGCTGTAGTGGGAAACAATTTTCTCTCAATATAAAAATGAATTTTAAATTATTTGAAGGGTTACCTCTAGTTAAGTTTTGCTGTACATTTCAGAGGGCATAAACATCGAGTCTTACCTGATTTTGTCTCACTATTGCCCATTTCTTTTTCCCCAGTTTATTCTAGAATGTGGTTCTTCTTTCTTGATAACACATTGCCAGCTTCTAGTGCCACATTTCTCACTGCAAATCCAGGGTGTTTTATCTTTACTTCTCATCACTTGCCTGAATTTCTAGGTTTTAACAGAAGGGGCTTGAAAGAGAGGTGCAAACTCTGGGGATAGGACTGGACTGGTCCTCTGGCCTAATAAAAATATGAATTGAGGGAATAGTTTTTAAAGTAGTAAATTCTCTCTCTCTCTCTCCACATACACACACAAACACACACACCTTGATCTTCCAACTCTTCTCAGCTTCTCCTATATTAGTAGTTCCTTCAACTCATTAAATATTTATTACGTTTCTTTATTGGATGTTACTTGTAATTGCTTGGATATTTCCCTCCACCTCTCCTCTTCAGAAATATTAATCTTTACACTTACCAAGATCAACAGCCTCAGTGTTTGGAGGTTTGAAATTAAACATCAGTCTATAGTTCAAACTTAAAAAAAAGACTCGCCTTCAAGAAAGGTAGGATTTAATTTCATTTAGCTGGGCTTGTGGGTTGGAGGAATGTTGGAAACATTTTGGAAATTAGTTTTTGCTGATTTTCTGGGGAAAGAATATGTATTGTCTAGGGCTGTGTTGCAGGCAGGAAGCAATGCTTTTTGAAATGAAGACAAGCAGAGCCATTCATCCTGGGCAATTCACAAGCAATCATACTGCTGCCAGCATTCAATTAGATCTGTCATGGCTTTGGTCTAGGAGGAGAAGAATTTGCCCCCCCCCCGCCCCCCCCCGTTTGTTGAGTCCTAAGTATCATTCCTGAACCTCAGGCTTAGAGACCTCATGTCACATGTTGGAGATCAACCTAATGTCCTGGTGGAGCCCTGGGGATGGGGGCATCACAGCTCCTTGTGATTAAACAGAGGAACCTAGACCCAGAGTGCCTGGGCTCCACCCTCACGCTGCCACTTGGCTGTGCGACCTTGCGCACGTTGTCTAACTAGGATAACAAAGGGACAACTTCATAGAGGTGCTGTGAGAATATTAAATGGGACAATGTATATAAACCATTTGAAACAGAAGCTTGTCTATAGTAAGTACTTAATATATGCTTTATTATTACCAGTGTAAACCGTGTTTGTCTGTTAAATACTTGTCTTATTTTCTACTGTCTTTCCTGGGCCTCCTCTGGTACATGGCGATAAATATTGAGTGAGTGGAGCAATGAATTGGACAGAGGGAAAAACCTGAAGAAACTGAAAGCCAAACAACGACGACAACAGCAACAACAATTGAGTCCTTGTGAGGCGTGGTAAAAGCATTTTGTCATGCACTAACTCCTTCATTCCTCAGAATGACCCTAGGAGGAAGTTACTATTGTTACCCTCATTATACAAATGAAAGAACTGCGGGCCTCGAGGAGGAGTCAAGCCACTCGCCCACAGCCACTCACTAATACATGCTGGAGGATCTGTTCCACTCAGGTTTGTTTAATTTCAGAGCTGGACTCCCATTTCCCGGGCAATGGACAAGCATTAACGGAGCCACAGGTGTAAACAGGCCACATTTATTTTCAGGACTTCTTAGTCCTCTTCCCACCCCACCACGCTTTTTTGTCATCCTGTTCTTTTTCAGGCAAATTCCAGTGTAAGACACCCTGTTTTGTATCGTTTCCTTTCACTGTCACACCTGTGTTTAGCCGCAGAGAAATAACAGCAAAAATATCAGTGATGGTGTCAGAGTGGCAGCACCTGCTTCGTATATTTTAACAAAAACAAACACGTTGAGAGGTCGCCCTGGGCAGACATGCAATGCACATGTTCGTATTCGCACTCAGAGGGAGGGTGCACACCTTCTTGGGTGGCCTGGATGGGCCAGGCACTGCACTGGCTACTTTATGTACTAGAAATTGTATTTAATGTCACAACAACAAGAAGACAAGGACAGTAATCATAATATCGATTACTTTATTCAACAAATATTAACTGACTACCTCTTCTGTGCCAGGCACTGTTTTATGCTCAGTGTATAGGTACGGGGAGCAGGGAGAGGCTGGGAGAATGCATCCTACTGAGGTCTCTCTCAGCCAGCGATGACTAGTGGAGAATTCTGAAAGCACAGCTCCCTCGCTTTCATTGGGACAAACTCTGAGGTGTCACATAACCTCTAGAGCTCCCTATGGCATCAGTCTAAGACTACAACTTTGCTTGATATTGTATCCTAGTTAGTCTTTTCCCTTCCCCTTTCTTGGTCTCTCTAGTCCCTTACCAGTTTCTCCTGGAAGCACTTCCTTAATAAACCTCTTGCCAGTGAATTCTTGTGTCAGGATTTGGTTATGGGGAATTTGACTTAGAACACACTCTGTGACCTCTGGCTTCTTCTCGTTGTTTATGCTGTCACAAATGGCAGAAAATTCTCGGGGCAAGGAAATTCCAAGGACGAGACTCCCTGCTTGAAGCTGGGGAGGAGAAAATTCCATAAATTATCCAGTCCATTGCAAACTTTTGAAGCCAGCTGTCAGGAGGAGAGTGTGACATCTCAGCTTTCTTAGGTTTGCCATGGAGCCATGAAACCATCATTTAGAGATGGAGAGGTGACCTCCATGTGGCAGAGAGGGGACAGAGCTGGGGAGCTGCAAAGGCTTCTGGGAGTCCACCCAGGACCCAGGTTTGTACCAGGATCAGGGACAACCTCATGAGGCCAGAGCCCTTTCAGTGAGGGAGACATGGCCTTCAGAAAAGGCCTGTTTTCCTCTGAGGAGGAGTAACTTCAGAATGATAACTAGGATATCATTCTGGGCCTTGCAATGCTTCTTTATGCATAGGCCTGTGCTTTTATTCCACTCAAAATAGCTTTGTACTCTTGTGTTGGTGAAGTAGATCACAGGCAGGAAGGCAGGAAAAAAGCCAAACCACTTCTCAACGCAGCGACTTTAACTGGAGCTAAGATACCCTTGAAATTGAAAATGTCACTGGTAACTGTCTGGAATTCATCCTTGTCTTTAGTTCTTTATCTTGTTTCAAGGCTTGCCTGCTCCATAAATAGTCATGTTCTCCAGGGCTTAGTCCCTGGCTGAGGGAGGCAGAATGATGGTCACCTAAAGATGTTCATGTCCTGATCCCCAGAACCCGTGACTGTGTTACCTTCCACGGCTAAGGGTCTTTGCAGATACGACTAAGTTAAGGATCTTGAGATGGAGAGATCTGCCTGGATTATCTGAGTGGGCCAGATGTAATCACAGGAGCCCTTAAGTAGTGCGAGAGGGAGGCAGGCGGGTCAGAGGCAGATGAGGCAATATGATGAAAGAAGAGGTGGCGTGGGGCCATTACTGGGAGGGGACCACGAGCTGAGTGCTGCAGGCAGGCTCTGGAGCTGGAAAAGGCAAGGGACGGATTCTCCCCTGGACCCTCCAGAAATAATGCAGCTCTGCTGACACCTTGATATTAGATAAAACCCATTTCTGACTTACAGCCTCCAGGCCTGGAAGTTATGATAATACATTTGTGTTGTTTTAAGCTACCAGGATTGTGGTAATTTGTTACAGCAGCAATAGGACATGAATACACTGGGCTCTGCTCTTCTCTTTCTGAGGGGTGTGCCCTGTTAAAGCCTCGTGGCTTAGATTTCTACCTGTACACTGATGATTTCTTACCCTTCTTCTCCAGCCTGGACATCTGTCTTGATTGAGGCATAGCTGCAACTGGGCTCTCCCCCTCCATGTCCCCAGGCAGCGCAGATGCCACATACACTCTTCCTTGCATGACTGGTTGGCCAAATTGTTGGTTTGGCAAACCACGTCTCTAGCAACGTGTGTTGCATGAGATGGTGTGGATAGCTTTTGGGAATTTTGTGGTGTGCTTTTGGGAAATGACAACTTATTTGTGGTTTTAAATTTCATGGGAACCGCGAGTTGTGAATGTCAGTGGACACAGTGTGGGTTTCTCTCTGTCAGTTCATTCCCCGCGAACTGGCCTGCTTTCGCGGAATAGAAAACCGGGTGTTTTCCTCTGCTCCTTACTTTCATCCATTCTTCATATTCGGCAGTGTTCTAACAATTTCACCTTATAAATATCACTCGGATCTTTCCTCTCTTCTCCATCAGCCTCCCCCTCCCCAGGCCAGACTCTTGTAGAGCTCACTGGAATTCCTGCAGAGCCCCTGTCTGACTGCCCAGGCCCCAGTTCTCATGTCCAACCATCCGCGTGCCCCTGCTGCCTGGGCAACGCAGACCTGATTTTGTTTCCCTTTTTCCTAAAACTCTCCAAAATCTCCCCAATGTCATCTTGATAAGGTTAAATTCCCTAGCAGTTTCTCGATGATCTGACCCTGGCTCTTGTCCCTTCTACTGTACCATTCAGCTTGGGAACTAATTTCTCTCTCGCACCCCCTCCCTTCCCACCCTGCCAGGTACTGTGTACTCTGTCCCTTGTTGTCCTTATTTTCCCTTCCTCCTTGCCTGTGTGCACACCTTTCCCCCGCCTCTTGTACGTGTGCATTTTCTGGCCATCTTTGCCTGCCTCACTGCTACTAGCCCTTCAACACATTTAGTCTGGGTCCTCCAAAAAGCAGATGCCAAGGCAAGATTAAACATTCAAGGATTTTTTTTTCTTTAGTGGAAATACCTGTGTGAAAGGAAATTGGGAGGCGGCTGGAAAAGGCTGGAAGAACCATCAGACTGCAGTGCAAGTCTGATCCCGAGGGAAGGAGACAGGGAGAGAAGGTTGTGTGGGTGGGAGCATCCTGCCTGCCTCACAGTCTGAGAAAGGTTCAGCAAAGGCATCAGGGAGTCCTTGAGCCAGAGTCAGCTTCCAGGAATGAGCTTGCCTTAGTACCTCTGTGGTACTCAGCCGCGGGCAGGGAGCAGCCTGTGGGGGCATGACTTGGTGTGAATGCTGGGATGGAGTTCAGAGCCGCAGCAGCTGGGGCCTGCTGAAATAGGGGGTCTGTAAGGCCACCCTAAAGACTGAGTCTGTGTCAGCCCCTTCAGATGTGCTCTCTCTTCCCTCCCCCACCCTTCCTTTTGATTGCTCTCTTCCAGCCTCTTGTGACTGCCTTTGCTATAGCGCTGTTTTCATTGTATTGCATTGGGATTGTTGACTTTCTTATTTGTCTTCTATCTTAGTAAGATCTTTTAAAACAAAAACTTTGTCTCCTTTATCTTTCAATTCAAAGCCCCCATCACAGGGTGTGGCACATAGTGGGGACTTAGGAAAAGCTTTATGTTTACAAAGAGGAAGATGGTATGCAGACATCACTCCCATTTCATAGGTAAGGAAACTGAAGCTTGGACGGATGTGTGACTGTGCCAGGATTAGTATTGGGTACACTGGGGATTTGAGCACAGATCGCCTGACCCTACCTCAAGCAAAAAGCCCTAAGGGTGACCTGGAGGTGGGGACTAATGGACAGCCTTTCTTCACCAGATCATTCCACTCTGGAGTCCAGGAAAAGGAATCATGCTTGGAAATATTCAACAAGGGAACACATTGGTTCAAAATGGAATAGACTTGGGATTTATCTAGACCTCCTGGGCTCCTAATGAAGTTAAAAATAAAGCAAGCCTCTTTTCTTTGCTTCTTTCTGTATCTCAGAATCTTGTTCTTATCTCAAAGTTGTAGCAGATGCTGTTGGTACCCTGCCCGTAACTTCTCAGCACGCACCTCTATACGCAGAAATATCCTTGCTGTGAACATCTACAAATCTCTGTGTGAGGTTTTTTTTGTTTGTTTGTTTTTGGTTTTTTTTCTGGTTGCAGGTGCAGCCTTGGCCCAGAGCAAGCCAACAGCACCATCGTGCTAATGCTGTCAGAGGCTATTCTCAATCAGTGATGGACGAGGGGCTGCCAGATGCATACCCCAGCCTGCCCCGGCCCCCAGTTGGGATAGCTCTGAGGCCCATTTTACACCATCTCCTATGGTTCCCCCGCAGGAGTGAGCTCCAGCGGCCCATAGTGATGGCTTGCGTGGTAACACCCCCTTTGGTGGCTTTCTTCCGTTCCCTGTCTCACTCCCCTACTCCCTGTCACACATTTCTGGGACTACTTTCCAGATAAACTATTTGTGCTTGAAACTTTGTCTCAGGGTCTGTTTCTGGGGCACTCAAACCAAGATGAAGCTCTAGTTCCACTGTCACCATGTTTCGTCAACATGTCTCTTATCTAATTTCCCTTTTGAATCTGAAGGGTAGGTGTTCTTATTTCCATTTACAAGTGAAGAAAACGAGGCTCAGACAGGCTAAGTAACTTGTCCAAGGTCACTGTGCTACTAAGTGGGGGCCTGGAATTAGAGTGTTGGCTGCTTGGGTTCAGACTCCATGCTCTTAACCGCTTGGCTATCATATGCACTTTGGCAGTATGCAGACCCAGCTTGAATCTTGGTTGTGACTTTGGGTATATTGCCCCAGTCTCCTGGGCCTTTAAATGGAGCTAATATCAACTTCATGGGGCTTCTTTCAGGCTGAGTAAGCAAATGTCACGAAAGTGTTGAGTATCACACTTGCTGTGTCATAGGAATGCAGTAAATAGGCTGTATTTTTATTGTTGCAAAATAAACACAATAAATAACATCCCATAAGTATTCTAAGTTCCATGGCATTCAGACATTTTTGTGTATTTTAGCAGAACCTTGCACAGTGATCCAAATATATTATCTAGAGGCTAGTTGTTTGCACTTTGCGGATCGGTCACCATTGACCACCCCACTTACCGCGAAGGGACTCTTGCAGTTGTATTTAATTCTCAGAAAGAAAAGAAGCACCTATATCATTAAGAACTCATCTATATCCCATTATTTTTCTTCTGCTTTTTCTGAGCCACCCTCAAAAAGCTGGAAGGCTAATCTTCAGCACAGTGTGGCCGATTTAGAGGGTCTCCTGATGTGGGGTTTGTATATAAACATGTTGTTCTGTGAATCCCTGGTAATGTCTCTGAGAGTTCTCTAAAACACCCCTCTTTGCAGTAGCTATCACTGTCCTGGACAATGGGAATTTGTTGTCTTTGTAGGGGGAGGGTCCTACATCTAGTTGTTATATTTGTTGGCATAAAATTGTTCATAATGTTCTCTAGTTATTCTTTTAGTATCTCTGGAATCTAGAGTGATAACTCCTTGTTCATTTCTGATGTTGGTAATTTGAGATCAGACTCACCATGGGTTTATCAATTTGTTGATGTTTTAGAAGAACTACATTTTGGCCTTGTTCATTTTCTCTGTTGTTTATTGATTTTCTTTTTCACGGGTTTCTGCTCTTATCTCTATTTCTTTCTACTTCCTCTTTTTTACTTACTTTGCATTTATTTTCTCTTTTTCTAGCTTCTTAAGGTGGAAGCTTAGGTCATGGATTTCATAACATTTCTCCTTTTCTGATATAAGCATTTAAAGCAATACATTTCTTTATAACCACTGTCTTAACTGCAACTAACCAATTTTTTATGTTGTATTTTCATTTCCATTCAGTTTGAAATATTTTCTAATTTCTCTTGTGATTTCTTCTTTAATCATTGGGTCATTTAGAAGTATGTTATCAAACTTCCAGAAAATTCTATTGATTTCTAGTTTAATTTTTTTGTAGTGAGAGAATGTGAATTCAGTCATTTTAAATTTATTGAAACTTCTTATGGTCCAGAATATATTCTATCTTGATAAATGTATTATGTGCTCTTAAAAATAATGCATTGTGTCATTTTGGGATGTAATGTTCTACAAATATCAGTTAGGCCAAGGTTATACATATCATCTACTTCTTTACTGATCTTTTGCCTAGTTGTTTATCAATTGCTGAGAGAGAGGTGTTAACATTTTCTACCATTACTGCAGAAGTTGATTTCTACACTTGATTTTGTCATTTTTTTTTTCATAATAAGCATTTATTTCTCATGTTTCGGCAGGCTGGCCAGGATGACTTCACTGATCTCAGTTGGACTTGTGTAAGTACCTGTGAGTATTCCAGGGGTCAGCTAATCTAGATTGAGCTCGTTCTGACTTGGCTGGGAAGCTCTGCTTTACGTGCAAGTCTGTTGGTCAGTCTATGTGTCTCTCGTTGTATCTGGGCCAGCCAGGTTAGCTGTTCTCATGGATAAGGCAGAGACGCAATAAAGCAAGCAGAAATCTGCTATGACTCTAAAGGTCTAGGGTTGGAATTGGCACTCTGTCTCTTGCAATTTCGTGCCATTGGCCAAAGCAAGTCATACGGCTAAAGTTAAGGTGTGGGGAAAGACACTCAGCTCGCACCAAGGCCGCAGAGAAAGTGTGCATGCAGTAGCTCTGTCATTTTTTTTTCTTTTTGCTTCATTTGTTTTGAAGCTCTGTTGTTAACACATTTATTCAACATGTTTATGATTGTTATACCTTCCTAAGGCATTGATCCTTTGATCATTATGAAGATTTTTATTTCTTTAAGACAAATACTCTTTTATCTGATACGGCTACTCTAGGGATATGGCTGCTTTAGACTTCTTATGCTACTGCTAGTATTAAATGTATTTTTCCACCCACATACTTTTTTTAATTATAATTTTTAATTCTTTTTTTAGAGACAGGGTTTTGCTGTGTTGCCCAGTCTGGTCTCAAACTCGTGGGCTCAAGAGATCCTTCTGTCTCAGCCTCCCGAGTAGCTAAGATTACAGGCTCAAGCCACTGTGCCTGGCTCCATCCATACACTTTTAATGTATATGTGTCTTTATAGTTAAAGTGCACCTCTTGGAGGCAGCGTATAGCTGGGTCTTACACTCTTATCCATTCTGACAATCTCTGCCTTTTAATTGTAATATTTAGATTATTAGCTTTTTAAAATGTACATAAAGGGCTCAGCATGGGCTAAGTATAGAATGAGAGCTCAATAAATATAACACTTGTATTTATTATTAAAAATTTCATTGAGCTTTGATAGCTATATCAGTAAAACAGGGCTCCCCCTTAGGAGATGCTGTGGGATGTTAATAAGATAAGAGTATGCAAAGTTCTGTCTGACAAGGAAAAAAAGGACCAATATAGATTATTAATAGCTTTTAAAATATTTATTTGTTTCGTGTCTTTTTAATAACTTATTTATTTATTTTACATTATATGAAATATACATATCAAATTTACCATTTTAACCATTTAAAGTTCAGTGGCACTAAATATATCTACATTGTCCAGTCATCACCACCATCCATCTCCAGGACTTTTTTCATTTTTAAACAATAAATTCCTATTCCTTCCTTCCCCCAGGCCCTGGTAATTATTATTCTACTTTCTGTCTCTATGAATTGACTACTCTAGGTACCTCATATGAATGGAATCATACAGTATTTGTCCTTTTATGACTGGCTTATTTCACTTAGCATGATGTCTTCAAGTTTTATTCATGCTGTAGCATGTGTCAGAAGTTCCTTCCTTTTTAAGGCTGAATAATATTCTATTGTATGTCTATATTTTGTTTATCCCTTCATCTGTCAGTGGACACTTAGGTTGCTTCCACCCTTTGACTGTTGTGTATAGCTATGAACATGGGTGTACAAATACATCCCTGCTTTCAAGTATTTTGACTATATACCTAGAAGTGAAATTGCTAGATCATATGGTAATTAAAAAAATTTTTTTTGAGGAACCACATATTGTTTTCTTTTTTTTTCAAATTTTTCATGTTTATTTGCCACTTGATATTTTCATATGAAATTTAGAATAAGCTTGTTATTTCATATGTATGTGTGCACACATGCACACTCCTAAAATTTAGATTAAAATTGCATGTACTCTATAGTTCAATCTACAGTTAAAAAAATAATTGACATCTTTGCAATATTGAGTCTTCCAGTCCATGAATATTGAGCAGCCTCTATTTTATTTATTTCTATGGAGGAATCTTATAGGGTCTTCATTAGATGTTTTCCTACACATTTGACTTTTTGGAAGCTATTGTAAATGAAATTTTTCTAAAATTCCATTTTCAAATTGTTTGTCTTATATATATGCAATTATTTCATCTGCAAATAATGACTACTGTATTTCTTCCTTTCCAATTCCTATACTATTTTAAATTTTCTTGCCTTGGAGATTGGCTGAGACCATCTTGAAGAATTGGTCAAGAATTCTTGTCTTGATTTTCATCTCAGTTGGAAAACTTTCAATATTTTACCATTTACCATGTTATTCACTGTAGGTTCATTTGTTGTGCTTTGCTTTGGCTGTTCTAAAGAAGTTTTCTTCCATATATATTTTGAAACAAAGTTTAAAAATTATAAATGAATAGTGAAGTTTATTTTTAAAAATTTTGCATCTGTTAAAATGATCATATGATTTTTCTGTTTATTCTTTAATAGGATAAGTACCATTGATTGATTTTTTTATTTTGAAATATTAAGGGGGCACGAATGTTTCTGTTACATGGATAGATTTTGTAATGCTTGAGTCAGGGCTATAAATGTGCACTTAACCCAAATAGTGTTCATTGTACTCGTTAGGTAGGTTTTTGTCCCTCTCCTCCTCTCCCCTTCCCCCTGCTTGATTTCCAATGACTTTTACTTCCCTCTGTGCACATGTGTGCCCCTCGGTTAGTTCCAGTTTATTAGAGAGTACATGTGGTGTTTGTTTTTCCATTCTTGAGATACTTCACTTAGGATAATGGTCTTCAGTTCCATCCAAATTGCTGCAAAAGGCATTAATTCATCTTTTTTTATGGCTGAGTAGTACTCCATGGTATACATATACCACATTTTGTTAATCCACTTACAAATTGATGGGCATTTGGGTTGATTCCACATCTTTGCAACTGTGAATTGTGCTGCAATAAGCATTCAAGTGTAGGTGTCTTTTTGATAAAATGACTTCTTTTCCTTTGGGTAGATCCCCAGTAGTGGGATTGCTGGATTGAATGGTAGGTTTACTTTTATTTCTTTGAGAAATCGCCATACTGTTTTCCACAGAGGTTGTACTCATTTGTGGTCCCATCAACAGTGTATAAATGTGAGGAACCACATATTGTTTTCCAAAGCGGTTCTACCATTTTACATTCTCACCAGGGTGCACAAAATTTCTAATTTCTCCAAATCCTCCCCAATACTTATTATTTTCTGTTTTGTTTTGTTTTAATAATACCTATCCTAGTGGATGTGAAATGTTATCTCATTGTTCTGAGTTGCTCATTTTTGAATGAAGTTGTTTGTTTTCTTATTACTGAATTTTAGAAATTCTGTCTATATTCTGAACATTAATCTCTTATCAGATTCGTGATTGGCAAATATTTTCTCCCATTCTGTGGGTTGCCTTTTACTCAGTTGCACAAAAGTAGACAGACCATTAACATTTAATGTACTTATTAATATGATTGGATTTAGGTATACAATTTCCTGTGTTCTCTTTTTGTCTTTCATTCCTATGTTTCCCCCTTCCTGCCTTCTTTGGAATTCTCTGAACATTTGTTAGAACTCCATTTTCATTTACATATGGGCTTTTAGCTATGCCTTTTTGCATTATTTTTTTAGTGGTTAATTTAAGGATTAAAATAGAATATGTTCTTAACGTTTCGTGGTCTATTTAGAGTTAATATGACATTACTTTGTGTAAAATGTAGAAACCTTTTAATTATATAGCTCTGTTTACATTTCCCTCACTATCCTATAAGCTATAATTGTCATATTTATTACACCTCCATACACTATGAACACCACAAGATATTGGTTTTTTCTTTAAATGTTTATAATTCAAAGAAATTAAGGGAATAATAGCTATATACTATTTTTGATGCTCTTCATTCTTTCCTGAAGCTCTGTTTCACGCTGATATTATTTCCCTTTAGCCTGAAGAACTTCCTTTAGCATCTCTTATAGTACAAATCTGTTAGCAGTAAATCCTGTTATTATTTTTTTAAAATCTGAAGTCATATTTCTTTTGCCTTTATTCTAGAAGGATAGTTTTGCTCACACAGAATTCTGGGTTTTCAGTCTTCTTCTTTTAGCCATTTAAAATGTTCCACTACATAGTTTCTGATGAGAAGTCCTTGGAATCTGCATTTTAGTTCCTCTGTATGTGATGTGTTGTTTTTCTCTGTCATTCAAAACATTTTCCTGTATGTATTGTGTCTTTTTTATCTTAGGGCTTCACAAATTTCTCTTTCTCTTCTTCTTTTCGATAGCTTCACTATGATGTGCCTGGGCATGGTTTTCTTTGTATTTATCCTGTTTGGAGTTTGATGAGCTCCTTGACTTTGTAAATTTGAATCATTTACTATTTGGGGGAACATTTTGGTCAGTATTTCTTTAAATAACTTTTCTGGCCTATTCTGTCGGCCCCCTCTAGCTTGGACTCCAATTACATAGGATAGAACTTTTGATATTGTCCCACAGGCCCCACAGGCTCTGTTTATTTTTCTCTCTTTTATTCAGGTTGAATAACTACTATTACTCTATCTTCAAGCTCACTGACCCTTTTCTTTGGAATGTCTCTGCTTTTATTAAGCCTATTCCCAGTGATTTTTTTTCAGATATTGTGTATTTTTTCCTACAGTTTTCATTTGGTTCTTTTTTATTGTTTCTATTTCTCTGCTGACATTTCCTAACTTTTTGATTCATTATGAGCATATTTTCCTTTATTTCACTGGGCATAGTTATAATAGCTGTTTTGAGTCTTTGTCTAATTCCAACATGTAAGCAATGTCAAGGTTGACCTCTGTTGATTATATTTTCCTTGAGAATAGGTCATATTATCCTGGTTCATCAGATATTGTGTAATTTTGTTTTTTTAATGTTTTATATGTTTTTTATTTTTTTGTAGAGATGGGGTCTTGTATGTTGCCGAGGCTGGTCTCAAACTCCTGGCCTCAAGTGATCCTCCTGCCTCAGCCTCCTGAGTAGCTGGGACTACAGGTGTGCACCACCATACCCGGCTAATTTTTCTATTTTTTGTTGAGTTAGGGTCTCGCTCTTGTTCAGGCTGGTCTCGAACTCCTGAGCTCAAGTGATCCTCCCGCCTAGGCCTTCCAGAGTGCCAGGACTACAGGTGTGAGGCACTGCACCTGGCCAACCCAGGAGTTTGAGGTTGCAGTGAGCTATGATGACACCACTGCACTCTAGCCCAGGTGACAGAGTGAGACCCTTTCTCAAAAAAAATAAATAAATAAAAAGAGAGAAAGAAAGAAAATAGGTGGTAATAGAAGGGGCAGCTATTTGCCTAAGTAACATTTGTGTATTATATGTGGATTTCACTGGATTTTACTTTTCCACATACTGGTTGGCCACCCTGCTCAATTCTAATGGAGTTATGGAGGGAGCAGTTCTGACTGTCGTCTGTCAACCACAAATAAATCAGAAGTGAGATGCATCGAACATAGACACACCCAATTATAAGCAGAACTACTTTTGTGCAGTACACAAAAGGTCTTTGCTGACTTTCAACATCCTCCTTCATCCAGGCTTATAAATGATGTTACCCATCTACCATTAGAACAGGGGTTTTTGTCCTGTGGGCCTCTATAATTGTAAGAGGACTTTTTGGTTTTGTGCATTTCTTTCTGGGAAGGTAGTCCAAAGCACTTGTCAGTTCCTCAAAGGTATCTAGGAATGCTCCCCCAACAAAACCAATTAGGTGTTTATCGTTACCTTTTGTTTGAATTCAAATTTCCTGGAAGATATAATTATACCTTAAAACCTTCTCAGCTATTCAACAATGAGACTTAACCAGATAGTTTTAAAGTGATGTCTGTGAAAAAGCTGGTTTGTGTAAGTTCTTCAGCGCAAGCCTGCATTCCCCATTTCTTTCAGTAACTAAGCTCTGAAGATCCCCGGAAGACACGGGGCGGAAAATACTTAGGCATTAACATCTGAAAGACCTGTGTTCAATTCCAGGCCAGTTACTTACTAGCTGTGTTCCTTCAGGAAAATTATTTAACCTTTCTGAAACTCAATTTCTTTTTCCTTATAAAAGCACTTATTTATTTATTGTTAGAAATAACCCACGTTTATTGTAGAACGTTTAGAAAAGTCTGAAAAGAATTAGAAAGTAAATAAGCAAAAAACCAATTATAGTCCTAAACCCTACAGATAATTACTGTTAACATTTTGTATATTGAGAGACTGAACATGCAAATGAATAAGTGTCAGCTTCCCAATTTTTGCCTCTATTTCCAACTTAGGATCAACCAGTGAAAGCCAAATATGCTCCCCTAACCAATCACTTAGGACGCCCCACTCTAGTCCTTCCGCTTCCAGCTTCCTCACGCTGACGGCCTCCAACCAGGGCACACTTGAAGCCTTCCCTTTTTATCTACTGGAAAGCTCTTCCACTTCTCTGCCTGCTTTTCTGTCTCTGTCAAGTGGAAGTGATGGTGGCTGACTCCCTCGTATGGAAAGCCCTGAATAAATAGCCTTTGCTTGTTCTCATTTGGGTGTTTTTCAGTTATTTCCATAGCATTACTCTCCATACTTTCGTTTGTATGGATATTTATTCATCTTATATGTCTTCTTTGGTATGCTGTTTTTTGCAGTTTTGTCTTCTATTCCCTTTCCCTTAATGATATAAGGCAAATATGTCATGAAATATCTTTCAAAAATATGATTTTAAATGACTACATCATAATCCATCTTATGCACATATCCTCAGTTAGTGAATCTTGCTCTCCTATTTGACCCTTTAGCCTCTCCTTGCTCATCCATCAAATGGACGTACTAATATTAGTACTTTAGGATATTTGTGTGAATAAAATAAAATCAAATTTGCATATTTTCTAGCAGAATTCCAGACACATTACAGACACTGCATGAATGTGAATTCCTCTGCCAATGAAACAGTCAGGATGCTTCATCTAAAGGCTCCACTCTTCCTCACTCTCCCACCATGCCCCAGACTCTTGGTGCCTCTGCAGACCTCCTGTCTGCCCCACTGTGGTCAAAATAATTCCTGTGCCCAGAGAAGCAATCTTGGAGTCACGGATCAGGTTTCTTAGCTTCTCCCACAGCTAAGAGCTACTCAGAGAACTTGGTGATGAGTAAACAAAGCCCCCATAGGGTCTCTTTGTGTTGACATGGCAACCTGACTACCAGCTGTCAGCCAGTATTGTCAGGCTATGTATTTAGGGAACTTTACCACTGGTACCTGATTAACAATTCTCAGCTGGGGGAGGGAGGCGGTGGATGTATAAAAGCATTTGTTCTAGGGGCTTCTTCAACTACCCCCCTCAGCCAAACCAAACAACTCCCTCTTGAAAGCTGGGTTTAGGGTGAGCTCTTTATTATCCTCCTCCAGCCACAGCAGCTGCTTAACCAAAGGCCGTAAATAATATCTGCTTGAACACCTTTTGTCTTCAAGTTTCTGCCTGGCTGGCTTTCAAAAGATTTCTCAACGCATGCTCAGCCCATCCTTTGCAGGCACATTCTGCAAGTAAAACTATAAGATGACACAATAGGTGAGAAACAGCCAGTTGTCTAAAACACAAGTGATTGCTAGACAGAAATCACTTCTTAAGGAACAACTTACTGCCCTGGGGTCAGAGATAAGTACCTTAGATATGAGTCACCCTGAACACAGGGCATGATGGGGCCTAGGTTGTCTGAAGCAATTAGATTCACCCCATCCTTTATTCCTCCAACTTTAGAAAAAGTGTCTGATTTCTTTTCTGAAAGTCCAGACAGCTGTCTCAGGGTAGCTCTGTATGGTGGTGCAGGTTGTGCACTGCATAAAGCTGACTGACAGAGGGGTCAAATAGGGGCTGAGATCCTGTCTGTGCATCACTCACCGCTCTAGCATGCAGTCTTGTCCTTCAAAGTGGGGGACTTTCCTAATTAAATAAAGGCCCTGAATAGGCTCACATGGGCTCTGGTGGGACTGTCTTAATTTACCAAACTCTGTGGGGGGTGGGGAAGAAGAGGAGAGCTTTTTTGCCTGGGCTGTACATTTCTAACGGACCTCAATTTAGATTTTCTCAGGAAGTCTAAGTGAGTTTATAAATATGATCACAGAATTGAACCAACAGAATGGAACAAGTAAAACAGCTCACGATCTTTGTAACATGGTTTTGGGATGTTTGCATTTTCTAGTACAAGGGGACTCTCTTGATGTGAAAGAGGCCTGGACCACTCTGGATGCCCTTGCTCTGTCCTCTAGGCCAAGATGTGTCAGCCCTGATTCCACCCTTGGGGGTGGGTAGGTGAGTGTGTGTAGGTATTGGGTCAGTTACCTTGCATTGAGGGGATTTTTATGTGTTTACTCTTGCTGCTCTGCCTTTGACCCTTAGAACCAATACTATGTACGGTACTTCACTGTGTAATAGGACAATCTGTTGAGGTGATAATTTGGCTTTTTCCTGCAAGTATTTCCCCCTGATCCCCTGCGCTGGGTAGGAATGAGTGAGGGGAGGTGTGTATCCCAAACCAAGAGCAGGAGCTACGGGCAAAGGCACTTGCCTCCCTGAAGAGCACACGAGTTCCATAAAGACAAAGACTTTGTCTCATTTACTCCTGAACCTTCATTGTCTGGCGCCTACTAGGTGGGTGAGCAATTGTCCCAGTTTTCCCAGCACTTTCCCAGTTTCAGTACTAAACATCCTGCATCCTGTGAAATTCCTTAATCCCAGGCAACCTGGAATAGTCACCCGACAAGGATTTGTTGAACAAATGAATGAATAAATAAATGGCTTTTATTTTCCAAACATCTCCACTCATGGAACAAATTATGTTAAGTTTTTATGAGGCCAGGAAGAGGAGAGAGCAGAGGTTGGCCAACTCCTGGACATGTGCCAAATGTGGCCTATGGCCTGCTTTTTTAGTGGCCTGAACACTGGAATGGTTTTTAAAACATCAAATGAATATTTTGTGACATGGAAATTTTATAAAAATGGAATTTTAGGGTCCACAAATACAGTATCGTTGGAACGCAGCCATGCTCATTCATTTACGTGTTGTCTATCGCTGCTTTAGCGCTATGACAACAGAGTTGAGCAGCTGTGAAAGAGGTAGCACGGCCTGCGAAGCCCAACATATTTGCTATTTGGTCCTTTACAGAAAAAGTTTGCGGACCCCTGGGATAGAAGCAGCTGTCTGGACTCAAAGAGAGACGAGAGGTGAAGGGTGAGAGGTGGTAGCACCCCTCTTTGCGTAGTGGCATTACCTCCCAGAGCAGCAAGACAGCACAGTGGTGGCTGGACTCAAGACACAAGGCTCTCAGCCTCAGCAAGTTTTCGGCCCAAGCTGAGCGCTTCTGAGGGTGGGGTGGGGCCTCCCCCAAGGAGGAGGTTGGCCATGACGGGGATTGGGGGATGGGAAGTCAGGGGCCCTTTCTCTATCTTCTGGGTGCTACAAAAGTGTCCTGGATTCTAAAATGACTCAGAGAGGCAGGTGCTCAATGGTGATTAAGATAGAATTTCTACCTAGCCTGGCAGGGATGAGGCTTGGAAACTGACTTCAACTGAGTTTAAGGAGAACAAAGAAACAGCAATTTCTTACACACCTGAGCTCAGAGGCTAAGCCTGATCATTACAAATTCTATGGAGAATTCTGTTGTCCTAGTTATAATGTTAGAGTAGTGCAGTATTTGAGTATGAACATAACCCAAGCAGTGCATCTAAACCAAGACTAGAAGGAT
The DNA here is from genome assembly GCA_023783475.1 of Daubentonia madagascariensis. NCBI lineage: Eukaryota > Metazoa > Chordata > Mammalia > Primates > Daubentoniidae > Daubentonia > Daubentonia madagascariensis. Next base: position 37,943,191 of record JAKFHU010001953.1, on the reverse strand, counting down.
GAGAACCATGAACCAAGTGGTTTATTTTAGGCCAAGAGAGGAGCATTTTCAAAGTCTAGGCTTGTGTTTCCTTCACCTACTCTGGAACGAATGCAAACCTGGCATATAGTTGGTACTAAATAAATGCTTAATGAGTAAGCGGGCAAATGTTTCTTTCTCCCTTTTAGCCGTCAGAACCTATTATAATCTGACATGGATCATTTGCATCTTAGTGTGAATTTAAGTAAATTGCTATCACTCCCAGGTGTGTATAGTTAAGCCTTATCTGTAATAGTGGAATGAAAACATATTCTTCAATTAAAGGATACAAACAAATATTAGCAAATTAGTTGGGGCAGCCGGTAACCCACACCTGTCCAAGGCTCTTGAAATGAGTACTAGTAATAATGCTAACAGCTACTGTGCATCTATTTATGTCAGGTTCTAGAGAAGCACACTGTGTGAATTATCTGGACCCCTCACAGAAATGCTGCAAGGTAAGTATTCTTACTGGACAGATGGAGAAAATGAAGTTCAGAGAGGTCAACAAACTGACTCAAAGTCACACAGCTACTGGTTATCTTTCTCAGCCTTTTAAGTCCCCAGTAGAGGGGAGGGGGTGCCCGGAAGGAAATCGTTAACAACCATTTCCCAGAAGAACAACAGGCTCCCAGAACTACTCTCCTTGCCTTTTCTTCCACGTGTTGAATTTCTGAACAGTAGCAATTACGTGGCCGTGACAGGCTCTTGCTTGTAGGCGACATATTAAGCTTTTCTCCCGATGGTTTTCCTACTTATTTGCAGCTGATTTTTTCATCAGTCATCTCAGAAGAAACAGATAAATCTCTGCTTCATTAGCTCTATCTGAAGCCTGGGGAAGTTTAGCAAGAGAATTGCATTATTTTGAATAATCAGCTTTCTACCCCAACATTTCCCCATATATAAGAAGGTGCTTGGATTAGAGTCCTGGGGGCCTGGCTGGCTCCCTTATTTATATACATAAATAAGTCTGTCCCAGGTGGAGTCCAGGGATAGTCACAGCAAATGTAATGAGGTGCGAACTGGGGATTAATTACCAGCCCTGTTACTAGACCTATCACTGAACAGACTTCAAAATCCAATTATAAATTATAATGCAATATAACATATTCCCAATTCGCATAACACCTTGGGGACTTGAAGAGATCATTTACCTGGGAGTTATTTACATTTATTGGTTCTTGTTTTCATAATACTCAGTACTTCCAGTTTGTTATTTAAGGATTATATATATGTATTTTTTCCCCATACTCTTTATTTTTTTATTTTTTTATTTTTTATGAATCGTTGCTCTAGTGCTTCCTATGTTATCAGCTTATGGAAATGAGGAGCTTGTTTTCTCTGAGGGAGACAGAGGGGTTCTCCCAGCAAAGACACATCCCACAAAAGTTTGCAAGGGGCTTACTTTTTGGTTTTAGAATATCTTGGCATTAGTGGAACATTTAAGACCCCCACTTTTAAAAAATTAACCTTTCCCCCCACTAGTACAAAAAGCAAAAAAACAAATAGTGGATAATTTGGAAAATTTTAATTTGAACATTTAAATGAAAAAATTGAAAATACATATAATTACATCATTCATTCATTAGAACCATTAATATATTTGGCATATTTTTATGTGCAGTGTTTTTTAAGTGCTAAGCACTATGCTGTTTTGCATAGCTTGACTTGTTTAAGCCTTTCAGCCACCTGAGGAGATCAGTAATATTATTATCCACATTTTATAGATAAGAAACTGGCACAGAGAGGTTAAGCAATTTGAACAAGGCCACCCAGAGGGAGTAAGAGGTAGATAGGAGATTCAGACCCATCATGTTCCAAAATAAATTCCAGATGGATTAAAGATTTTTTAAAATTGTAAAAAAAAAAAAATTAAGAAAATACAAGTGAATCAACCCACCTGAGTTTGAATCACAGTCCAGCTATTTACCAGCTTCATGACCTGGCCAAGTTATTTAACCTCTCTGAGCCTCTGCTTCTTAATCTATAAAATGAAAATGAGATAGTTTCTAAGTCAGAGGTCTGTTAAAGGATTAAATGAAAAGTTTAGCACTGTGTTGGGCATATAGTAAGCTCTCAGTAAATGTTAGATACTGTTGTTATATGTAGGGATAGAAAAATATTTGTCCAAAATTTCCAGGGATTTAGCAGCCCCCGTCTTCCACCCCACAGGCTGACTCTTAATAACCCATTCTGTTTAAATAACCCCTTAACCATCATCGTATCTTGATAAGAGAGGTTTATTCTAATCGGTATCTAATGAGGAGTTGCTTTGATTCTTATATGTGGCTTGGGGTGAATTAAGCCAGCTTCAAGTTAAGTTCAGAAATGAGAATGTCTTCCTTCCTATCAGCTTATTTTTTTCTTTATCACAGAATCACAAATGAGAGGTTTGGAGTATGAGTCTACATATTTAGAAGAGGCAGAAATCTGATTTCCATAACCAGTTTCCATCTCCAAGGAAAAAAGCTGGTGTGATGGCTAAGCAGAGACAGTGGGTGAATTTGATTCCAGAGTCCCAAGTTACATTTAGCCCAAACCACCCATCCAAATGAAGCCAGAGTTGTTTGAGATTCAGTATGAAGCTACCGACACTTAAACATTTAAAATTTGCTAGATATCTAGGATGGCAAATTTGCATGTAAACCCTCCTGTACGCCTCAGCTTGTTCAGGTCTGAATGATAAAGTCAGACAGCAGCACTTAATCACAAAGCATGGAACAATGTGTGGGAGATTAATGAAGCACTTGGCACTTCCAAAAAATTCTAGAGTGATGATTCCAGCAACAGTGAAGCACAGTATCCTAGGGTTCAAGAATACCTTTGAGATGACTGATGATTCCAAGTATTTCCTCATATGCTTACTCTCTATCTGTGATATCTTCTTTGGTGAAGTATCCATTCAAATGTTTGTACATTTTTTTCCTGTTCGATAGCTTTTTTTCTTTATTATCTAGTTGTAAGAGTTTTTCATATATTCTGGATACAAGTCTTCTGGCAGACACAGATAGTGTGAATCTTTTCTGCAGCTCGCCATTCTGCCTTCTTAATGGTGGTTTTTAAGGAGCAAAATCTCAAAATTTTGATGAAGTTCAATTTATCAATTTTGAAAAAAACATACTTTTGAGAAATGTACAATTTGAAGAACAGGCTCTTCACCAATGTGTTGATATCCTAAAAAAGTATTTGAGAAAGTAGGAAGTTATTGTTAAGCATAGAATAGTGTGAAAACAACCTAAAATCTGCTGAATATTAGTGTGACAAGATATTTAAAAAATCCTTAAACAAATTTGGATAGATTTTCTTGAAAGCTGCTGTCAGTTCACACATTTGATTGAGCAAATATATGGGAGGAAAAACATACATATACACACATATATGATATATAAATATGTTTATATAAACATATATAATATATAAATATTATATATTTGTAATTTATATGTTATAATATAAATATTATACACATATATGTCTAAAATATATTTTTAAAATCTATTTTTAGTATGGACTCATGCATTCCTATTTTCAATTATTTATATTAAAAATAATTCATTACTATCTTTAATTATTTTGATGCCTTAATTGTATCAGATTTGGCCATCAGGGGCCCTGTCCAGCTGGCTCTTGTGTCCGCATGACATGCTCCCACTATTTTTTTTTTTAGTACTTTCTTTCTTTCTAGCACAAGATGTTCCAGGCTCATCTTGTACTTCCCTGGCCCCCCCTGAAATCGGCCATGTCCCCCAGGAGCCCTGGTTCCTTTTAGTTTCCCTGGACTCTTAATCTCCAAATGCTAATAATGGTTACTTCTAAATAGTGGACTTTGGGATGATAATGTACTTTTTGTGCTTTTCTGTTTTGCTTGAATTTTTTTTTTTTTAATAATGAGCACGTATTGTTTCTTCCTTCCACAAAAGCCATGATGATATTAGGAAAAACCAACAACTACTATTAACCGGGTTGCTGCCCAGGTGGAGGTTCCACATGGTGCCCGTCTCTTTTTGTCAATTCCTCTTGTGGTCCTCCTTCCCTATCGACTGCATTTTTAAGGACAGGGAGAAACAGGCTTTGGAGCTCACATCAGAACTTTAATCTTAGGAACCCTAGACAGGAACTTGGAAGGGAAGTTGGGAGTTGACACACTGCAGTCATGAAAACATGAGGTCTAAAAGTTAACTGAAAACGTTTTATTTCCCTCCTCCTCAGGGCTGAAGTGGGACATGGAACGCCTTCTTGAGATAGGCTATACACACAGGCGACCTATCAGCAGGCAGCAGAGAGAAAGGGCAGCTTCTTGGTGACTGAGGGCTTTGGTTCACTCTCCCACCAAAGTTCATAAAAGCAGGACACACCACCTCATTGTTTGGAGTGTGTGGCAGATGCTAAGGACAGTCTCTCTCATGCAACCACTGACAGGCAGGGGAAAGTTGAGAAAATGCACAAATAATTTAACCTATAAAAGGTTAGAAGTGTCCCAATTTAGTTATCTGAGATTCAGAGATTTTTGTAGAAACCATTTAATTCAATTTTTTCCATTTTAAACTGATAAGGACACTAAGGTCTAGAGAGAGGAAGTGATTTGCTCAGTGTCCCGGAGCTACTTAATGACCTAATTAGGATCAAACGTGGGTTGCCTGATTCACGCGCAATGCTCATGCAGATAACTGTCCTGTCTCGTATATGTGTGCGTGTATGCATGGTGGGAACCGCTTCTCTCAGCAGATACTTAACAAAAAATTATAATGGAAAATTTCAAACATATAAAATAATCAAAAGACTATAATGAACTTTCAGGTACTTATCACTCAGCTTTGGCAACTACCAACTCATGGAGAATTTTGTTTCATCTATATTCTCATCCACTTCTCTGCTCCTTTATTATTTTGAAGCAAATCCAAGATATTATATCATCTCTTCCCTAAATATTTCAATATGTATCCTAAAAGATAAAAGCTCTTAAAAATTAATTGCAATTACTCTTTGAGAAATTAACATGAATTCTTTAATATCAGAGGATCTTAAAGTCACCTGTTAACTCAGATGTAACAGGTATCAGCTCCTGACACAGGGAAAATATGATATAGAAAGAAGAACACTGCACAGGAAAGTTGCAACACATTGTAGAGGGGCATGTAACTAGGATTGTGAAAGGAAAAGCCTGGTTAAATTTGAATTTCAGATTAAAAAAAGTATTTTTTTATCTGGAAAAAAAGTAAAAAAAAAAACTTTTTTTTTTTTTTTTTTTTTTAGTATAAGTATGTCCAAAGTATTGCCTGTGACATATTTGTGCTAAAGAGGTATTTACTGTTTATCTGAAATTTGAATTTCACTAGATGTCCCATATTTTTACTTGGTAAATCAGGCAACTCTTAGCACCACTGAGGGAAGGCTGGTTCAAAGCCTTCCTGGAGAAGGAGACACACCTGTAAAAAGATGTAGACATATAAATGTATGTATGGAGAATAATAGGTAGTAGTGATGGGCAGTTCTGGGGTGCTTTACACTTCCTCCCATTTCTCTGAAAGGCCTCTGGAAGCTTTTTGTCTCTTAGTCACCTGAAAAAGGTGAGTTTACATAATAGAAATTATAGCTACTACACCTGGAATAATTGCTATGTGCAAGATATCATTAGTTTACTAAAATCAGTGCTATGATTTGTCCAAAGTCACCCAGGTTGTGTAGAGTCAGAATTCAGACCCAGGTGGGTTTGGCTTCAAAGTCTATATGCTCTAATGATGCTGTAGGTTGCTTCTAGGCCCTCAGGAAGAACTGGATATTTTGGGGAATTGACTTGGAAGATCCACTGTTGGAGTCGAGTTTTTTTGGTACTCCTGAACTTTTGGGGCTAAACTTTGTGATACAGGTACCACTGTATTTCTCAGCCCCCAAAGTGATTCTGAACTGGAGACGATGTTTCTTTGCTCAACCTGGCATGAAGCCAAGTGTTCCATCAGGGGCCAGGCCTGGCATGGGAAGGCAAGACAGGGAAATAAGGTTAGTCCTATCTCCTTGGTCTTACAGACTTCAAGCAAGGCAGAGGTAAGAGTGGCAAATCAGGATAGGGGGTTTCATTTAGGAAAATGGGGAAGTATTATAGAAAGAAAGTCTTGAGGATTGTTCTTATGGTGGATTAAAGTGTAGACTTTGGAGTGAATATACTGTGTCTGCCATTTCTAGCTGAATGACTTTGGGCAAGTTACTTGAAACCTCTGAGCCTGTGCTTCCTGATGAGAAGCATGGTTTAACATAACCACTTAAGGTGGTGGTTCTGATGGCTTAACAAGAAAATGCTTGTAAATCCCTTTAGGCACAATGCTCAATAAATGGCAGCTTCTCCTCCTCCCCCTCCTCCTCATCTTTCTTATTACTTTTAAGAAACTGGGAATACTGAGCTACCTTATCCTAGAACCTGACTCTTGTGTTGCTTGCTTTCCACATTTATTAAGCACTCACTAATTTGTGCCAGGCCCTGGATAAAGGTAAAGAGGAAGAGGAGGAACTCAGATCTAGTGGGGAAACTGACAAAGAAATCAGAGCACACAAAGTGATTGATGGCACTGTAGGGATAGGCTCAGGGGCTGTGGGAACATAGAAGATCAGTATTGCAAGTGATGAAAGGTAGGTAGCTTCAACTGGCTCAAGCTAAAAAAGTGACCAACTGGCTTACTTAATTGAGAGGTACAGAGGGAATCTGGCTTCGTGAATTGCTGCCCTCCGACAAGACTGGAGCCAGGTATTTGCATGACATCACCATGAATCCATCTCTACATCTCTCAGCTCTGGTTTCTTTTATGTTGCTTTCACGATAGGTCTTTCATCATCACTCCCCTGCTGGTTCTCTTTTTTTTTTTTTTGGAGATGGAGTCTTCTTGCTCTGGTGCTCAGGCTGGAGTACAGTGGCACAATCATAGGTCACTATAGCCTCGAATTCCTGGCCTCAAGTGATCCTCCTACCTCAGCCTCCGGAGTAGCTGGGACTACAGGTGTGTACCACCACACCTGGCCTCTTGCTGGTTCTATTACCCTGTCTGCACTTTGTAAGTGGCCCCTTTGTTATGTCTCCTCAATTAGCCTCAGTGTGTTAGCTGTGTCATGTGGGCGCCTTGACTGGTACAACAGCATATACAGTTGGGGATTATGTGCAGTAAAATTGGTCCCTCAAAACCAGGTATTTCTTTAGGTAGAGCCCTGCCACATCTTCCCCCAGCATGATGAAAGGCGCTGTCACATAGTAGTTACATGAATCTTGCAGCATGTTGGCCAAAAGTCAGGAGGAGAAAGAAATGAATTGCAGGCTATTTGTCACCAACAGGCTATCCAATCAAGCCCTTTCATGATTTGTAATACAAAGTAGGCTTCAACAGGAAACATTTATTTCAGCTTCATCATTCCCTCCTCCTAATGATGTTTACTTTACAAAATGCTTCTCATAATTTCCTTTTTTTTTTTTTTGCAACTGCATCCTCCTGTCAGCATCCTCTTTTGTACCAAGAGCACAAACAGCTCAGAGATTCCAACTTTGTTGGAAGAAATATGACTCTATTAATTACCCTCTGAAATGGGACTTCTGAAACTCAGCCAAAGAACTAAATAAGAACCTGAGAAATATCACAGGAGGATGAACAAATGATTCTGCCCAAATATATACTAGAATGTCGAGGTCAAGCCACCTGATAGCAACATCCAGAGGTCACTGATTCCATCCATCCATCCTCCCCTTTGTCCAGGCTCCTCCACCCTCTTACCATCTGCAAGGTTGTTGGCCTAATCCAACCAAGGAGGCAAGGTTGCCTGTTGATGCAGTCCATGCAATCAGCCTTCTAGGACATAGAGCAGGGTAGAAAAGAGCAAAGAAAAGATCTGGAGGGATAGACAGAGAATAAGTACAATATTTCCTCCAACTTCCACCATTCATTATTCATTACATGAATATATTCCTAAGTCAAGACCCAGCGTAAACGCCGACTCACCAAGATTCCTTCCACCTGTGCCACTCACCGCCTTCAGCTGGAATGACTTTTCCCCGCCTCTGAATGTGCCTCATACTTTCTCAGGCTCTCTACCACTGCTCATTTTGTACCTTATTCCTTGTCATAGTCAGTTCAGGCTGCTATAACAGAACACCATGGATGGATGACTTAACCAACATTTATTTCTCATAGTTTTGGAGGCTGGGAAGTCCAAGGTAAAGGTGCAGGCGGATTTGGTGTCTGGTGAGCGCAGTCTGTTCCCGCTTTGCAGATGGCCATCTTATGCTTGAATCTTCACAGGGCTGAGAGAGAAATCATCTCTTCTTATAAGGGCGCTAGTCCCATTTGTGAGGCTTTCACCCTCATGACCTAATCACCTCCCAAAGGTTCCACCTCCTAATACCATCACCTTTGGGGTTAGGATTTCAACATAAAAATTTGAGGGGACGCAAACATTCAGTCTGTAACACTCCCCAATAATTTATATGTGTGTGTCTTAGGTTGGATTCCCCAAAAGCAGACCCTGAAATGAAAATTTGTTTGTGGAGGTGACCTATTAGGAAGTGTTCCCAGAAGAACTGGTGGGGAAGTGGGGAAGGAGGAGGGGAAGGGAGCCGCACTGTGGTGTGACTCGATGCTTCAGGGAACGTCTGGGATCAGGGCACAGCTGGCCTCAGAGGTGACCCAACCAGGGGCAAGGAGCAGACTAGCTGGACTCCCACACAAGTCAGTGGTGAAGGACTTCTAGTTCTCTGAACTCCTAGGTAAAGTAGTTCACAGCAGCCTGGGCCTGATGACAATAAAGCAACACAGGTGCTGTCTGTTGAATGTAGAGGCTCACTGGGATCTGATGTGAACTAAAGTGGTAAAGGAATTGAAAAGGATGGCATGAAGCCCCGATAGGCCTTCTATTATACACCTCTTCTTTCCCTTCCTGGATAGTAGCTTCTCTAGGGTGAAGCCTGGAGTCCTCTTTGTAACGCTGTAGGTATCTTTGCAACACCAACCTCTAGCACCAGGGCCAGCCTCGTGGTGTGTGACCCATGCAGTTGCACAACACTCGGAAGGGCCCCATTCTTTGTTTAATACTCTGCTGCCATCATTTTGAAACTCTTAATATTGTAATTATTGAGCAAGGAGCCCTGCATTTTTGTTTTGCACTGGGCCCCACCAATTATGTAGCCAGTCCTGTCTAGCACGGTGTCTGGCACAAAGTAGGCATCCAATATGTTTTTATTGAATGAAGGAGTGAATGCCCGGCATTCACTAGGTGGCTAATAAATGCGAGCTGTGTGGTATATCAGGAGGCACTGTTGCCTTATGTCCTTAAGCTTGAAAATAAAGACGCTGGAGTTGGGTCTTTACATCTGACTCCCCTCCCTGCAGTCATTCTGCCTCTCTAGGGCCTGCATGAGGAGTGGGCTGGACTTGTTTATTTTGAGCTGCTGTTTATTTTGAACTGTTATTTATTTTTCTCTTCCCGTGACATGGAAAATTCTTGGCATCAGGCAGCCTCAGCGTAACACTATTTTTATTTCCCCAGCAGAATAATTAAATTTAGGCTCAGTTGCTTTTCTTCAGTAGAGAGGCTGTGGGCAAAAGGGAATGAACAGGCTGCTGCAGAGGGCTGGCTGGGATGGGGTTCTGGAGAGATGAGGCACATTGGTCTGGAGCACATTTACTGTGAGTCCACATGGGGAGGGAGCAAAGGCTTTGCTAAGATCAATTCATCCAACCTCTGGTGTGTAGGGCAAGCACAAGCACGTTTTAGAATCCTAGAGCTGGATGGAGCTATAGGAAGGACCAAACTACAGGTCACCAAACTATAAGCTCACTGGCCAAATCTGACCCACCATTTGATTTTGTAAGTAAAGTTTTATTGGAATACAGCCATGGCCGTTCATTTGCATATTGTCTATGGCTGCTTTGGGGATACAACAACAAAGGTGAGCCATTTGTGACAGAGACCATATTGCCCGTAAAGCTAAAAATATTTACTTTCTGGCCTTTTATAGACAAAAGTTTGTTGACTACTGACCGAGAAGGAATCCTCAAAGTTTGTTATGGGAACATTACTAGGCCTTCAGGATGCTCTATACAAAGAGGATTCTGTGGTCAAATCTATTTGGAAAATATATAACTTTACCCTCTTGGAGCTTCACAAACTACACCACCTTATTATAGGAGTTGCTATTCGTGCCCTGTTCATATCCTGCACACACTGTGCATACTGTAAACTCCTGTGGTTCTTGCCCTACGTTCTTGTCCTGTTATTTGCTTTCTTTTCCCTCTGGCCCAGACAGTACATGTGGTGGCCTGAAGGGCATGCTGGAAGTACTTGAGAGTCAATGGCTTTGAAAGCTGATATCAACCAATGATGGACAGCAGTTGGAAGAAAATTCTGCAGTTTTCTTGCTTGTGTGTTGGAACGACTCTGAGGCATGTTCTATACTGTCTCCCAGAGCTCATCAGTGGGCTTGAGCTCCAGGTGCCCACAGTGGTAAACCTGCTCATTAATGGACCCTGTATTGATTGGCTTTACTTCCGCTGCTAGAGTTGCCTGAAATCACCTCCCAAATATACTAATTCTATTCTAATTCTTGTCTTAGAGTATGTGTCTGAGGGAACCCAAACTAAGATACTTACTAATTAAAGGCTCTGAGAAGTCCTGCAATAAAAATACAGATGGTTCCCAACTTATAATAGTTTGACTTATGATTTTTTGACTTTATGATGGTGAAAAGTGATATGCATTCAGTAGAAACCATCCTTTCAGTACCCATACAAGCATTCTGTTTTTCACTTTAAGTACAGTATTCAATAAATAACATGAGATATTCAACACTTTATTATAGAATAGGCTTTTTGTTAGATGATTTTGCCCAACTGTAGTATAATGGAAGTGTTCTGAGCACATTTAAGGTAGGCTAGGCTAAGCTATGATGTTTGATAACTTAGATTTATTAAGTGAATTTTCAACTTAATGATATTTTCAATTTATAATGGGTTCATCAGGGTGTAACCCCAGTGTAAGTTGAGGAGCATCTATACATATGTTTTTAATGTGACCCTTGAAACTTTTGGTGTCCTGACCTCTATCCAATTTCTTTGTCTAATTTCTCACATCTCCCCCACACCTTTGCCTTCTGCTGCATTTGGGTAATATCAAACTTTTTTTTCCAGCTTATTGAACTTGCCATGCTCTTGACAATGTTATTCTCTTTCCTCACTGCCTTGACAACTCCTATTCATCTTTTAGGCTTTAGATAAAATATCATCTGGGAAGTCATCCAAAAAAACCCCCCAAACCAGGGTAGGGTGTTTCTTCTGAGCATTTCCATGCTTCCTCTCTTATAGCACTTATTGAAAATTTTAACTTACATTTTCTATAAACTGGAAATTATCTAGTTAAGGAAGTGCCATGATACCTCCAGGAAGCTCCATAAAAACAAGGACTGTGTCTTTCTCTCTCCCTCACTGTATTCTGGAACCCAGCAGAAGTGCTTCATACTGATCTATTGAGCATGTGGATGGAAGGTTGAATGCTTCATGTAATATTTGTATTGTAGTAGAGGTGCCACACAGCTCCTGGACCAGTTCCTTGGCCAAACTTTAGTCAGGCTCCTTTGAGCTCTCTTCTCTACTAGGCCTTGTCCTTGGATTGTCAAGCCCAGTTTAGTGTGAAAGCCCCACCCTTGATATCCAATTGAGTTCCTTATCTCCCCAGCCCTTGATACCTAAATCCCTTTTAGTAATTTTCCATCCACTCCCTCACTCCACCCATTGGCTATAAATCCCCACTTGCCCCTGTTGTATTCAGAGTGGATTTCAGTCTCTCTCCCCTGTTGCAGTAGTCTTCAATAACATCTTCCTTGTCTGTTTAAATTGGAGTTGAGCTGAGTTCTATACTGAAATCTCTCTCTGCTACTGCAATAACTCAAACAAAATATGTCTTGCTATTTTTAATAAATGTCTGGTGCAATTTCTCTTTAACAGTGGGTCCATTCCTTTGTGCTTGAAACTCAACCCAGGCCCATGAGGAATGGAGATTCTTGAACAGCCTGGAGCTGCACCCCTAAACCCCTACCTTGCAAGCACTCTAACTGCAGTGATTCAATGGGAGGGAGACTTGACAGATACCTATTTCCTGTCTCAATTCCCACCATTCTTCTACCCTGTTGAGTCAAGCTGACTATGAGCCCTCGTAAGCATACAGAGATGAGTAGGAATCTCAGTTCTCATGTTGGGACTCTCCAGGAGCAACTAATATGATTTCAATGATGATATGCTCTCCAGAGCTTTTGCATCATCCCCAAATCAGCTCAGGACAGTTAAAATAAAGATCAGAGACAATATGATAAAAGTTTGTTTGTTTTGTGTGTGGCCTCAGGGTACAGACAAAAGCCCCATCACCTGTCTCTAGCTTAATTTCAAAAGGGTTCCAGAAGTCAAGAAAGCCCAGTTCCCTCCTAGACGATGACTCTGGAGATTAGAAGTGATTTCCATTCTTTACTTCTCCTCCCATCCTGATTTCAGAGAAGGGGCTGGGTGGAGGGAAATCTAGCAAGGACAGCTCATGAGCAATGAGCCACATTATTATGCAATTTAAAGTCTTTGCTATTCCACACATGCTTTTCAGGGAGAATCAAAACCTTTCCTTGAAGACAAAAGTGTCAGAGAAATCGAAGATCATTTAGAAACCTCCTTGTGGTTCTCCTTTTCCCACCTTTAATTTCATCATTGATTTTCATTAAGCCCTTCAGAGGCCCCCACGGTACCTACAGCTTTCATTCCTTCAAAGAGAGAGACTGTGAGAAAGCAGCTAGTTTCAAGTGTTTACAGGCCATTAGAGATGCAGCAGCCTCACACCCAAGTAAGCCTTTGTCTTGCTCCTGAGTCCTCCACCTCTCCAGGTGAGAGATCCAGAGATTTCTCAGGATTAACCTGTCCATACTATGGGCTGTAAATCTGTTTGAGGTCAAAGTACACCCTTAGGGTAAAAGGACAAGAAACTGGACTGAGAAACAGATGTGCCTAGTAAAGTTACTTTGAATATAAAGATAAATCATTGAATTTTGAAAGAGTTTTATCTTATAGATAAAAACATGCTTTGACAAATTGGCTGGGCTAGCTGAGTTAAAAAATCAGTAAGAAAGAGAAGGGTCCTTGAGAACTCATGTGGCTCTTTCCTGAGATATTCACAGCTCGCAGGTGGTTCTGGGTTCTTGGCTTCTCTGTCCTGGTGGATTTCCCACTCTGTGTGGACTTCATTGACTCCTAAACTGTAGGGATGCTTTATTCTCAGTGTCTTTGTCCTTGAGAATATCCTTGAGAATATTCGGTGTCTTTGATATTGAGAATATTCTAGACAAACGAAACTGCTTGTTTGCTAGTTCTGAGCTAAACTGGAGTGAAAACAATCTTAAACCAAGTCCATATCTTCCCTTCCATCAATTCTGAAAGCTAGCACAGTCTTTGTGATCAAACCTAGCTCACTTATCTACCACTAGAGCACATCTGGGTTTTCTTTTTTCAGCAAGACATTGACCTGCATCCAAGCAAACATATTAATATTCCTCTTTCCACTCCTTCTATTTGAGAAGGACTCATTCATTTATTCATTTATTTGTCCATTCAATATTCACCAAGCACCTACTGGATACCGGCGCTGTTCTAGGTACTGAAGCTACTATATATAAGACAGGCAGAGCTTTTGCTTTCAAAGATCTTACAGAGCAGTGGATGGCTACGTGAATTGTTTGACCTATCTGGCACTTTCAAAACATATATAAAGCATATCTTCATGTTCCTAATCTAAAAAGCATCAAAAATTTGTCAACGTTTCTTCCCAATCCCTCCTCTTTTTTCCCCAAGGACGTTACCTACTTGCTGACATCTAGTCTTTGTGTTCTAAGCTTATGCCACAGACTGCCAAGGTCAAAAGGTAGAAGAGACTGATGGTTAAGTGATTAGAAGTTGTCCATATGCACTTTGGGACCTTGTTATAATTTTCATTTTAAAAGTCTTGATTTGCACTAAAGAATATCAGAATGGGAAGGGATTTTAGGGAACATCTTGTCATAGAGTCCCTTTTTACTAAGTAAGGAAGAATCTGAGAGCCAGAGAAGAGGAAGCAGGCACAGAGCTGTGAGTAAAAGACATTTCTGACCTCCGCATCAGCGTTTCTACTGCGCCACCTGCCACGTGCCAAGGTCTGGAAGATGGTTTCTCCTTCCCAGGGGCTCTGCTGCCCTCTCTTCCCTTCTTCCATGGTTTTCTTCCTACCATTTGCAATTTATTTAAGGAAAACCACGGGCTACAGAACACACAGATTTAAACAGTCCATTGCCTTCCTCCACAAGAATAATTCCCTGGAAAACTAAACTAAATGACACAGAGAGGAAAGGGAAACCATGTTACATTGTCACTGCATTAAAAAAAAACACCTCTTCTTGATTCTTTTGGGCTCTGGGCATGTGAAATGCTGCTGCTACTTTCTCTTCTTCCTCTTCATTTTAGAGAATAATTTGTTGTAATTAGGTATAAACTGTGAAAAATAAAGAGACTCTCTTTTGTAGTTTTATATCTACCCATGGTATCATGGAAAGAAGCTAGACTGTGTTGCAACAAGCTGGGGTTGCAACTCTGGGTTTGATCTGCCACTTATTGCTCTGAGACTCTGGGTAAGCCACTCAGCCTTCCCTAAATTTCATTTCCTTTTCTAAAATAGAGAAATATCAATCTTCTAAAGATGTGTAGAGAATTGAGTGAAATACCATATGGCAGTACTTGAGTGTAGTAGATGTTCTATAAAGGGCAGCTATTAATAAAAATGATAATAACAATTTGTCTAGAATTAGACAAGTTAGAATAGACATCAAACTTGTGCATAGGTCTACTTGGTATTCCTGAAATGCTTATTGCCTCTTGAAGTCTCACAGCAACTTTTTAAAGAAAACAGACCTTTGTCTGATCCCAAATTTATATTTGAAAAAAACATGAGGCTCACTCAGAAAAGGTGGAGGATTTTCTCAGAGCCACACAACTCATGGTGGCAGATTTGGGACCAGAATCCAGGTCCTCTGTCTGGCTCATTTCTCTAGGGACACAGATCTTCCAACTACATTCTCTGAATACTCACACCAAGTGGGGGAAATAAAGACTGCACATAGCTCTAGTTAGTAATAATTCATGTTTTGTTACCAAATAAGTTAACAGGAACATGTAATATTCCTCAAGTGTGCAGGAGTAGAAAACATGCCTGAAACGCCACTTTATGTCATGGTATCTCCTGAATTGGATTATTTAAAAATTGTACCCCCTAAAGGATCAAAGAGAAATCTGAATCCATGTGTCTTGGATTGAAATGAGAGAAAAGGAAACTTGCACAGCAAATCTCTCAGGTCTGAATCCCTTGGGTTGCTCTCTCTGCTTGTCAACGGGCTGGACCAACCTTTGCCGTATTCAGCAAACTCGAGTCCCCAAGAGCTGTCCTTGGTTCTACCAATGCAGAAGGTGAGCTGATGAACAGGACTGCTGTTGGTCTTCTTCCAGCCCTCTCCCCCTTTCTTACAAAGGACTATTTAAAGCACAAATCCTGATCTCATAGTTGGGCCCATTTTTAGATGTTAAAATAAAGAAAATTAGGGGTTCTAGGATTGGGTATATTTCTGTCATGCTCTCCAAATTGCAAGGGTGCCACAGCTCTTGTATAGGAATATCTTGGCTATATTTAATCACAGGAAAACTTCCCAGGGAGGCTCAGGTTAGCTTCTTTTATACAGTGACAACGCACAAAAGGTTTTACTTGGAGTAACAAATGAAATTATTCCATCTAGACGCTTTTGCTGAGCCCATTTTTGAAAAGCAAATAACATTGCCCTTCTAGTCCAAGTTATGGATTTTGTGCTAGAGATTCTTATAATTTTCCCTATCAATCATTTCCTCTCCAATTCCTCCCTTCCTTCCTTGAGAACCTGCCCACATATTCTGCAAAGAGTCAGCTCCCACAGTCCTGCTGAGTGGGCATGTGATTTGCCTCCTTGGCCACAGACAACTGGATTAGGAGTGGTCCTTACTCAAATTCAGCCAGTCAGCTTCTCTCTCCTGGGGACTAGAGTTGGGGCTTCTGAGATGCTATGGAGTGTCTGTTGAACATTTAAAAAGAGAAGTAAAGTCAGCAATGGGGACATTGTGTTTGGCTCTTGTGCCAAGAAGCAGAAAGAACTGGTCAGGAGATAGAAACAGAAAAAAAGATATATAGAGAAAAAGGGAATACAGAATGATGACCACATGCAGAGAGAAGCAGAGACAAGAAACCAATGCATTTGAGAGTGACTAAGAGAGAAACCTGAGTTTTGCTTTCTGTTGCTATTTCCAGTATTTTGTGGCCATTCATTGCATTCTCTGCCCTTTCACTTCATTATGTGCCCCCATATCCTACTGATACATACAATCCTTCCCTTTTTCCTTTGTATATGTTTGCATGTATATATGTGTGTCATTGGAGTGAATTTTGTTCCTTGCAACCAAGGGATCTCAAGATGGATTTGCATCACAATCTCACCTGTGATGATCAGTAACATTTGCAAGATGGCACCTTGGTTTTATGAGCAGAGCTCCTGGTGCTGGGACTGGAACCAAGAAGTGGAACTCCTATGATCTGGTGTCTTAGCATCAGGCTCATTGATTTATCTGTCACTGATGCTTCGACACGTACATGTGCTTTTGTTCTGTTTGCAATCCTTGCATCAGGCTAAAATAGATTCTATAATTGATATCTCCCCCAGAGGAGCGTGACTTTCCATCTGGGGTGGATTTTCACAAAATTCTTCCTGGGAGTCCAGAGGGTTGGAAGGGCTCCAAGATTCTTCATCACACCATTGGCCAGGCTCTCTTGTTTCCTCCTCTGAAAGGTGTGAATTTGACCTTCTAATTGGCCACCAAGTTTGCCATATTCAGCTACTTGAGACTGAAACACAAAGGGCTTTGAGGGAGAACAGCCCACAGAATTCTATTTGAGGAATGCCAAATGGTTCTCCAGGGCCCAGCTGGTACTGCTATCTCTTATACAGTGCCTGAAATGTGCGCAGCTATTTTTGTTGAGTTATAATATTATTGCTCACAATGAAACCTAATATTAAAACAAAATTAACAATGCCCTCAGGGAGGGCAGAAAACTCTCGAACCTGCTAGTTGTGTGACTTTGGGAAAATAAAAACCTCTGTGTTTCAGTTTCCTCATCTGTCAGATGCTAATAATAATGATACCTCCTTCACAGGGTTGTTATGGGGGGTTAAATGAGTTACTATCTGTAAAGCCCCTAGAACAGTGCTTGGCACACAGTATAAGCCCTGTGTTTGTCCAAAAAAAAAAAATGGAGAAAAGAAACTTTGGTCTTTTTTCTCACTCAATTCTAAACAAACAGCTCAAAGCAGGAAGACTTTGAAAGCTGGACATAAAATAAATTTTCTTTAATTTTTTCCCCTTCCTTTGTTAGATAATTGAGTCTGAATGCTTCTATTCAACACACTTGCCTCCTGTTAAAATAGTGAGAGAGGGTAAATTCTGGAGCTTTCCCTCACATAGTCTGTAAACTCTTGGATTTAGAATGTCTGAAGTTTGGAAAATGGGGAGCGCCAAGGAGATGGGTTTTGGTAGATTTGGAACACTACAGGATGAGGTAATGCTTCATCAGACGAGGAGTGAACGTCTCTTTCCTGAAAGGGTTTTCTTAATATATGTATGTGAGGCTTACAGTGTTGGGCTGGGAGGAAAATGGGAGACAAGAGAGGGACTTGGGAAGTTATAATAATTTTACAATGAATAAAAGTCTTTTTTTGCTGAACCAATAAGATTTATTTCTTCCTTAAGCAATATACCCATATCAGTCTGTCTGGGCTTCTGCTCCAAATGGGCCTCCCTCAGGACCCAAGGTGATGGAGCCCCCTCCGTGGGGCATGCTGCCAGTTATGTCCCAGGGAAACAGAGTAGTGGTTTGATTCCAGGCTCTTAAAGTTTCCACCCAGAAATGACACATGTCACTTCAGCTCAAATGTCACTGGCCAAAGGATAGACACACTCAACTGAAAAGAAGCAGAGAAGTATAGACCCACTATATGTTGGACAGGAGAATAGAAATGCTTGGTGAATAGCACTAATGCTCCCACATTGACATACATATTTTGCCAGCCATAAACTCTTGAAAGGTGAGGACTGTGACTCATTCCTCCTTGCCTTTCTCTTGACACCAGCCTTTGGTAGACGTGCAATACATGTCAGGTGCCTGCCTGCCTGACCACAGAGCTTAACATGTGACTGGGACAAAATGGGAACAAAGGCTGGAAAACTTGGTCTTCTCTTCCCACTCCCCTTCTGACATCTCTTTCCTTACCTTCTACCAGAATTCTGGCTCTGACATTGATTACCTGGATGACCCTGGACCGACATTTAGCCACTCTAAACCTCAGTTCCTGCAGCTGAAAAATGGGAACATCATTACTCGCTTGTAAAGATTGAGTAAGATGGCTTCCGTAACAGCCAGTGGTCAATTAAGGCTGCTGCTCTGGCTATTGCCCACTGCCCTCTCTGGGGGCCCTGGTGGCCATCCCTATGACTGCTGTCCTCAGAAAAGGCCCTACATGAATAAAAGTCTTTGTGAGAGTCTGTCTCAGAAGTCCAGGCATTGATATGTGTGTGCGTGTGTGTGTGTGTGTGTGTGAGATTTAAACTCAGGAATATAGGAGATGGTCACGGGGGGTTGTGGTTCTTTGGATATGACCACTTTTAGATCATAATGTCAAGGAGTTGTGGGTTAAGCCATAGTCAGAGATGACAAGGATATTGGGTTTTATTTTTTGTTAAGTCAAATTTATTCAGGTATAATTTACATACGGTAAAATTCACCCTTTTTAGTGTGCAGTTATAAGAGTTTGACAAATGCGTGGAGTCATGTAACCACCACCACAATTAAAATAGAGAACATTTCCATCCCCCTCAAAAGTTCCCTTTTGTCCATTTGTGGACAATCCCACTTTCCACCCATATTTCTGGCAGCCATGGATTTGGTTTTGAGCCTTTTATGGAATGTCAGTAAAGCTTCTCTGACTTTTGAACCCACATCAGGTAAGAATATCGTCGCATCCTATAGCCCTTGTATTGATTATAACTATACAGTATATGCAATTGATTAAAAATTGTTCAATGTTCATCTGTTCTGCCAGAATTCCACAAGCACGTCTGAGGGAAGGGATTGTCTGGCCAGTTCATTACTGTATCCTCAGCAGTACCATCAAGTAGATGCTCAAAAAAATTTAATGAATGAGTGAATGCATGGAGTGCCTCATTGACTCTAGGTCTAGGTAGAGTGCTCTAGGTCACCATTGACTCAGCAAAAGCAATTTGATATTCAGTAGTATCAAATCTATCATATTGTAAAGCACCCAGAGACCATATTATTCAAACATTCCTGAAGAGTATGTGTAAACTTTTGGAGTTATATTGAGTCTGAATATTAGCAATCACAACCATGCTAGGCAATTCCTGATGCATGATCGGTATATTCAATTAATTAAAAATAAGATGGAAAAAAGTCTAGTTGTCTAACACCATCTTTTGTCATTATTTTATCCAAACATGTATTTCAAGCTGTTTATTTCATAATTTCTACACTCCACATATTTTGTAGCAGATCTGACATGAGAGTGATGCTTAAGAGCAAGATCATAAAGTCCTCAAAATCAAGCTTATTTTCTATGTGCTCATCAAGTTCAGAAAGGATCTCTCTGTATTTTGGCTTAGTTTCTTGTCCCTGAGAGAATAAAGAAGAATAAATAAACACTTAATTCATTGTATAGACCTTAGGTTTCCAGATAATAAGCAATAATGTCTTAGTCTGTTTTGTTTTGCTATAACAGAATACCCAAGGCTGGGTAATTTTTAAAGAAAAAAGGTTTATTTGGCTTATAATTCTGATGGCTGAAAAGTTCAAGATTGGGTATCTGCATCTGGTGAGGGCCTTACGCTGCTTCCACTCGTGGTGGAAGGTGAAGGGGAGGGAGCATGTGCGGAAGTCACAGGGCAGAGAGGAAGCAAGAGGGGAGGGGAGGAGCCTGGCTCTTTTTAACAATCAGCTCTCCTGGGAACTGACAGAGTGAGCACTCACTGTCCCCTCCAGGGAGGGCATCAGTGTATTCATGAGGGATCAACCCCCAAGACCCAAACACCTCAATTAAGCCCCACTTCCAACACTGGGAATCGAATTTTAACATGAGGTTTGGAGGGGACAAACATCCAAACCATAGCAAATAATAACATATTATTAACAACAATAACACGTCAAGTTGCCACCAGTGCAGCCCCAGTCGAGCACTGTGTTAAATCTTTTCATGGCTTATCTCACCTAATCTTCACAGTGACCTTATTGAATATGTTCTATTATTATCCTTGTTTCAGAGTTTAATATCAGAGACTTAGGGAGGAATTAGTAATTGCCACAGCCAGCACTTTTGGTGTGGAGCCAGGGTTTGTAGCCTTGATAACCTATTCTAGAGCACACGCTCTAATTCAAGCTATCCTGTCACTTTTGAATACAGATATCATATTTCAGATTCTTTAAAATAGTCTTCTTGTAGGGAAGGTAACATTGATATTATCACCTGAACGTTAGAGTTATTCAAATATAGAATAAAATATGCTAAAAGAAAACATGTGCTGTGAAAGATAGTAGCAGCATTTAGTTGACATGATCAAATCAGCTATAGTCCTCTTAACAGATGAACGAAAGCCATCTGAATAGTCTAGATGAAGAAGCATTTAGTTTCAAAACTATAGCTTGTGAAATATCTTCCCCAGTGACATTAAGAACGCTAAAGTCATTTGATTCACTATTATACTGAACTATGTTTGCATTCAGTTCAACCCCAAAGGCTCACCCATGTGCTAGGTGTAAAAAAACCATCACAGCAATAACTAAGGCCTTTTGGACTGATGGTACATTCCTCTTACAGCTGAATCTTTCGCTGGTTCTCCGAGCTTATTGGGAATAAGAAGCTATGACATTCCAAGATAGAAATAGGACGACTTTCCTAGCAGAACGGCTCACTGTTTGCTCAAAGGTCCATGTTGGGTGTAGGTCTTTCTTCTCTCTTTTTTCTGCATGTTGTAAGAGCACAGAGTTGACTGAGGTCCAGTCCTCCTGGGGCATGACTTACCATCTTCTTTTTGTATCTTCTTAGCAGAGCCTTTAGGTGTTTGGTTTTATTCTATCTGACTAGCTACAGGGTGATAAGATCCCCAAAATTATGTTTAGGCTTATGGGAAAGGAGATGTTTCCCTTAGAACTCAGGCCTTAGCCAAAAGGACCAGCTTAGTTTGCCATGTGGATTTAGGAGAAAGGCCAGTTAGGAATGAACTGGGCCTCTGCCGCCTTTTTCCCTTGACTCATGTGCATGCACCTGCCTTAGGGAGTCTCATGGAGTGGGGTAGTTGGGCCAAGGCAGCATTCTGACAGACATTACTGTACGTGTTTTCTGAGTGAAAATAAACTATCACCATTAATACAAAGAATGCCCCAGGATGAACTGTCCCCTTGAGTCCCTGAAATATGGCTCTGCTTTCTGGTGTCTCTCATCTTGGGCAGAGGGCAGGATTACACTGAGGCTTGGTTTGTGTCTGTTGCTAGACAGATCCAAAAATTGGCTGCCTTTCTTGGGCTTAGCTTACACTGAGGGACATGAGACTGAAGGTGTCTTTCCTAATGACTTTGGTTTTAATTCTTTTTCTCTGGTGTTCTCAGAGGAGTGATAAGTTACATCAAGATGATGCATCCACTAGGTCTTCATTTTCATATTTGTTAAAAGCTCGCTGAGGATTTGCCAGGCCATGAGGTAATGAGACCTTTTTCTCTCTGGCATATGCCATTTCTTTTGGCCTGTGATGCAGACAAATGTTATAGGATCTATTCACCCACCTGTTCTTTAAGTACCCCCCCAGACTGTTTAATCTCTTGTTAAATTCTGCCTGAAAAAAATAGCTTTTCTTAAAAAATATTGCAGGAATAATACATGTTTAATATAGAACATTTTAACAAAAATTAAAAAAGAATGTGAATATAACCCTTTACCCCATTACTCAGACATAGCTAACCTTTATTAACATTTCTTTCCAATCATTTTTCTGTGTATCACACTATATTTTCCCTCTCTCTCTCTCTCTTAGTTTTACAATAATCATTGACTCACGGGAAGTTGTACCCTTGACCCAGCTTTCCCCAGTGAGTAACATTTTATATAACTGCAGGACACTAAAACCATATATATGTGTGCATATCTGTATATGTGTGCATATATACACATAGAATACCATATTTTTAATATCTCAGAACACACATAAAAGCTTAGAGACAGCCTCTATGTGTTTTCTTGCTCTACCTACCCATAAATATTGGTGGTTTAACCTAGTATGAGGCCCTCTTTTCTTCTTACACATTTTCCATAGGCCAGTACTTCCCAAAGCGTAAGCACAGACTGCTGATAGAATGTAAATGTAATTTTAGGTGATGCAAGAATAAATATTAAGTGAGAATTACTAATCATCTTTTTTTTTAAATTATCGTCTTCCACTTTTACCCACTGAATTATATTTAGAATAGTGATAAGGTGTCCTTATAAAAAATTTATT
This sequence comes from Daubentonia madagascariensis, assembly GCA_023783475.1. Lineage (NCBI taxonomy): Eukaryota > Metazoa > Chordata > Mammalia > Primates > Daubentoniidae > Daubentonia > Daubentonia madagascariensis. The sequence continues at coordinate 37,920,521 of JAKFHU010001953.1, read as the reverse complement.
TAAGTATAGAGAAAATGTAAAGAAAAAGTTCAAAGTAAATGATAATACAGGCTGTGGGCAGATGTGGGAAAAAGATTGAAGATGGTATTCAAATGACTGAAGCTTGAAAATATACCCCCAGGTACTTTAGGTTACTCCCTTTGGGTCAGTGCTGTTTATATATCGCCAACTTGCGTTTCTATAATGTGAACAGAGATCTCTATTCTCACCTCCCAACTCATACATCCTATTGCTGCCTGAGTTTCTTTGCTTGAATGTTGCATGGACATCTTAAAATTGACACATCATAATGGAACTCCCCACCCCACCTCCGATCTGCTTCTTTTCCAATCTTTCTCTTCTCTGGGAATGAGACCACCACCAGTTTCTTTCCTAAGTCAGAAACTGGGGTGTCAGCATTTGCTGTCCTGTCCATCAACTAGCACAACCAGTCCGTTTTCAGATCCTGTTCATTCCACTTTCCTGATGTCTCTCATCTTTGTCTGCTTCCCTCCGTCTTTACCACTCTAATCCAAGCCATCATCATCTTTTGCTTGGATTGCTTTCCCACAGGGACGCCCTTCCTTCCTACCTACCCCAACCCCCACCCCACTCTGTTCTCTGGACTTGGACTGTAGCTGGTGTAATTTCTTAGACCTGGACTTAGAAACCATTCCTGCTTCCTCCTGCCCTCGGGCTATGCCTCCGTAAGATTTGGCTTGTCCTCACCTCCCCAGTTTTCTCTCTGGGCTGCTTCTTATCCTCCCCCCCGCCCCCCAACCATTTACTGCCTTCCCTCTGATCTTTGACCTGCCTCAGGGCCTTTGCATAAGCAATTCCCTCTGCTTGGTATGCCATCTTCTCACTCCCCCTTGCCTAGCTAATCCTGCTCACTCTTCAGGTCTCAGCAGTACTTTTATTTTCCAGGAGCCCTTCTTTGATCACCTGCCCTAAGTTGGTTCTTCTGTTTTACTCTCCCACTGCGTGCCCTAGTCTTTCACATCCTTTGAGTATTTCTAATTACTTTTTCAGCATATTCCTTTACTCTGGGGGATTGCTAGCTTGTTCTCTGCATTAACTCCAGTGCCCAGGTCACTGCCTGGCATGAGGCAGGTTCTCAATAAATATTTGTGGAGTGAAACATCATGGGGCCCTTGAGCTGGAGTCGTTGGCTCTCTGGGTCAGCCATGATGGTGGGGCCCCTATTTATTCATGCATATTAGTTCTCTTACCTCTGTGAAATTCCTAAATTGAGTCTGCAGCAGAGTTTTGGCAGTGGCTTTTCCAAGTTTACCGTCAGGGTCAGAAGAGTTTCTGAAAATCAGAGCAGCAGTGGCAATGGCATTTTCCAGATCTGAGCCCTTCCCCAGAGCTATGAGAGAAGAAACGTGCAACAAAGTATCCTGGGGTAGAAACAACCCTTCCCCAGACACAGGGCTGTATCTTCCACGGGAACTGTGGGGAACAGGTTTGGAAGGTGCACATCAGTGTGACCCTGTCCTTGAGCCTGTCCTGGCTGAGAGTGGTAGAATTGGTAGAATTAGGATGAGGTTTACCCACCTGCTAGCCATGTGACCTTAGGATAATACCTCACCTCTCTTAAGTTTTGGTTTTCTGATCTATAATTTCTTTCAGTTATTCAACAAATATTTATGGAGCACCTACTATGTGCTAGGCTCGGTCCTTGGCTTTAAGGATCCCTCTCTAAATAAAATATAAAGTCCTGTTCTTGTGGAATTTGTATTGTAATTCAGACACTGCATCACTTCACGTCAGTATGATAAAGAAGAATGCCATCCAGGACAAGCTCTCTGATCTGATGATAGATAAGGGCTGTCTTTGACTTGTGGCCTCAAACAGAGTGATCTCCCTGCTGGTTTATCTTGGTTAAGATCTTTGAAAAGGCAGTGCTAATTCATTCCTTTCCTGTGTTCTAGTGATCACAGAGAAATGCACAAGGTACCATGAAGAAAATTCTTTTGCTCTATGTTCTTTTAGCCACCAATACATCCCCTAGTAAAGAACTTTTTGCACTTTACAGTTATCACGTGTCTAACTGCCTTTCTGCCCAACTAGAAAGCAATCTCCATGAGGAAGATGGTCACCACATTCTCAGTGACCAGCACAAATGTCTGCTACATAGTAGGTGCTAATAAATGCTGTTGAATGAATGAGTGAATAAGAAGAAAATAAAAACAAAATCTTAAAGTTTCAGCCCAGGTAATGCACGACAGTTAGAGGTTCAAAGAGTGACGTTCAGTTGGAATAATGTGATTTTTGTATTGAGCACTTACTATGTGCCTGATATTTGCCTAAGGTACTCAGCATACAGAGGGGACAAAACCAGATGTGGTCTCTGCCCTCATATATCTTACAAACCAGTGAAGAAATAAATAATAGTCAAGAGTATATGCGTGTGCATACATATATGTTTGTTTTATACATATTTGATAATTATTTGTTTACATACATACATAACAGACATATTTGCAACTTGTTATATAGGAAGCAAAGGAACTGCAGAGATGGGGAAAAAAATCCCAGAGTGGGTCCGGGAGGAAAACTACTTAGGCAGGCTGTCTGGAAGGCCTCTGGGAGCAGATTAAAATTTCAGCTAAGACAAACAGGATGAGAGGAAGCCAGCCATGCAAAAAGGATGGGGGTGAGGATGGGATTAGGGCTTTGCTGAGGGTTCCAGGCTCAGGGAGCTGGCTGCATCTGCAGAGGCTCAGATCAGAAGGAGGCTGGCACGTTGGAGGAGCTGGAAGAAGATAGTCATGGCTGGAGTCTGGGAGCTGGAAGGGTGTTTGATCCGCAAAGTAGGCAGGTGCTATATCATGCAGGGCTTATAGGACATGCAAAAGAGTCAGGATTTTCTTCAAAGTGGAAAGAAAAGGCATTGAAGGGTTTTAAGTATCAATTTTTCAATTAAAGATGAAGGAGAGGGACAAGAGTCAAGAGGAATGAGTGAAGGGAGGGAGTGTATGGGCCTTCTCAGCTTGCTCTGTGTCTCTGAGCAGGGCCCAGGCCCTGCTTTATTGGGTGAAATAAAGGTCACACTGCCCAGAAGTGGCAAAGGAAGGATTTGAAAGTCTGTCTGACTTCAGAACCCGTAGAAAGATCGGCCACTTAGGAATATCTCCTTGCAAGGGCATCCCGACAGTGGTTGTGGAATGTGGACATTTTTCAACCCTCTGCTGAAGTTTGGTTCTGATTACACTCTGCATGGGAGTTCCGTCTGGACAAGCCAACTTCTCATTCTTCTCCTCCATCTCTTTAAAAAAACAGCATGCATTTTCCCCCTGACTATAAAATAGCATATGCTCATGGCAAAACAGCACTAAAAATATTAAAAATAACAGATAATGAGGAGCTGTGGCTATCCTATCCACGCTGATGATATTTTGTGAGACTCTTTCGTTTCCTGGTTTTATCGTTGGGTTCTTCCCTTAACAAACCCAGCAGGTTGCCTCCTAATTCCTTCAGTGTCTGCCCCGCAGAGTTGTGAACTACTATGTGAAAGCATATTGCAAAGGGCTGAGTGCAATTCAAAATGCAAGGGATCGCTGTTTCTCTTTTGGCATCGTTCGCTGGCTCTCTTGCCTCTGGAATGGGGATGCAGGGGAGGGCATTAAGCCATGTTGCCCTCTTCTGCTATTCCCTAGCTCACTGTTTACACTTTAATAATATCGAACTATGTGTAATTGCACACACACTCTATACATCCAACAAGTATTAATTGGCAAGTATTTATTGCCAGGCCTTGTGCTAGTTCTGGGTACAGAGCAGTAAGTGGCATCAGAAACAATCCCTGACTTCTTAGAACTTGTGTTCCGGTGGACAATAATAAAGAACAATTATGCAGCTCATACTCTGTATGCCAGCCGTGCCTCAATGGGATGGATGTACATGATTCAACTCATTAAATTCTTATGTCAGCCCTATGAGGTAGGTCCTAATATCATTCTAACATTACAGATGAAGAAACTGAGGTGCAGAGAGGTCAAGTAGCTTGCCCACGGTCACACAACCAGTCTGGTTTCATGGCACAATGCACACTGCCTCTAGGTGTTGTTCTCTCAGGCAGTGTATTCTACAGGACTCTTTCCCAAACCCCCAGATGAGGCTATGTGTCCCTCCTTTGTGCTTCTGTAGCTCCCTGACATAACCTTTTCATAACCCTCACGCCGAAACATGTCCATCTGTCTAAACTATCTTCTAGATCAGTGCTGATTAAAGGAAATGTAACGTGAGCCATGATCATACTTTTAAATTTTCTGGTAGCCACTTTCAGAAAGTAAAAAGAAACAGATGAAATTAATTTTAATAATACATTTTATTTAGCCCAATATGTTTAAAAAATTCTCATTTTAACATGTATCAAGGTAATCAATCAAATTATTGAGATATTTTACACTTTTTTTCCTACTAAGCCTCTTAAATCTTACTCATATCAATTCAAATTAACCAAACTTCAAGTGCTCAGTAGATATGTGGCTAGTAGCTACCATCCTGGATGGCACATTGGACTATGTGCTCCCCGAGGACAGTTACTGTGTCTTGTTTACTTTGCATTCGTTCCCAGGCTCCAGAGTGTTGTAAGCCTCACTCTTCCTGTGTTGAACTGAGCTAACTTGAACTTCAGAACAATTCTCCACGTCTTCCTCCTCACCCGCCCTGGAACACTAAACCTTAAGCCCTTGATTTAGTGAGTTCTAACACTGTAGTGTTGTAGAAACACCATTCTCAAAACAGCAAGGTATCAGAATCACCTCGTTTTAGAACTTTTCCTAATATCAGTTATTTTTGTGAATGAAGAATTAAAAACCTACAGGGGAGAAGTTGTTTGCTCAAACTCATATAGGTAGTATGTGGCAGAACTAAAAACTAGGTTCTTGCTCTCTACTCTCTAGGCTAGCAATTTTCCCAGTACTTCAGTACTTCTCGAACTTTCTCACTGCAAAACACCCTGGTGTCAGAAGCAGAGATGTACTCACACCATGTCTCTACTTCTCACAGATCAACGGCAGAAGCCCAAGCAGCTAGCAAAGAAAATGTGAGTTCATATTACCTTTTATTCCATAATGATCTCATGGAATAAAATGTTATTTTATAATCAATGTTATTTTATAATCAATGTTATTTATTGAGATCCATGTCTGATCTCAATAAATAACATTTAAAATTACTCCCCACTGAATAAAATACTTTCTGGGAAGATGGGCCACATTTATCCTGTGGTTTCTTCAGGCATGGAAATAGATGTGGCTCAATGGTCCACCTTAAGGAGTCTGGTGCTAGGAATGGTTTCCATAGGGGTGGGAGGGTAGGGATGTGGGCAGTGGGGTGATAGAGTTACAATCCCCCCATAACCTCCCAGAGGGAGGTGTTATATTAGAAATGTGATGGAACAATTCTCAAAAGTACCCGAAATTGTGTAAGTTGTTGAAACAGAAATCATAGGTCTGTTGTGTTGTAATAGTGTAAAAATATTTTTATAGAGATGGAGATTTATTTAAATACGAATATAAAGCATCTCTTCTGAAGAGATTGGCTAGCCATCTAGGAGGAAAAGCAACTGTAATGTAGTAATGTCCAGCTGCGCTTGTTACTCTGTAAACACGTGAAGCCGCACATTTTGGAATAAGATAATGATCCAAGTATATAAGTGTTTTTTTCTTATATTGTTATTTCCATGGCAATGTCATAAGTTCTAAAGATATTTTACCTATACAATTGAATTCCAAGGGCAAATACTTACCCTTTGGGAGTAGGCCACACTGTAGTTTTCACTAAATCAACAAGGCAGTTGGGGGTTGATTGCATCCTGAGTTCCACTGAACATTTATGAGTCAGATATTCATGGTCCTGCTCTAGACATCCTGAAGATGCTGACCACAGAGAAGCAACTGGATATGGTGAGAATACTGAATTAGGAGTCAGGGGACCCAGGGTCTCATCTTAGCTCTGCCTTTGATGGGCTAAGTTTAAACAAGCTAATTCCTACCACTGGACCTCTGTTCCCAAATCTTTAAAAAGAACATCATCAATGTTTGATGATTTACCCAAAAGTCCCCTTACATCTCTGGCATTCTTTGATGTCCTATTATTTTTAACTCTTGGCATGCCATCATGATAGAGGAGAAACACATGCATCCCATGCCTTACCTTTTACTGAAGCTAGTTGTTTGGATGTTGAAATGCTGCCAACAAAATGAAAGAAACATAATGATTCTGGGAGTTTGGGTATTGATATCAGCACCTAAAGCAAAGCAATATGATGATTTAAAAATTATTTTTTTCCAGTAAATATTCACTGAGTTTTCTGGTGGCACAGCCATCTGTCTACCCAAATCCTTTCTCCCCTTGCCATATAGTAAAGAAGTGCCTGGCCATGGCTGGCCAGCTAGCCCACGTAGTCCAGTCTTCCTTGCAGTTATGTGGCCAAATGACTAGGTTCCTTCAAATGGAAAAGGAGCAGAAGAGAAGTGAACACCTTCCGTGTGAGTTCCTCCTTTCTCTTTCCCATTTCCAGCTGGCTACAGTGGAAATTACCAGGAAGACTTTGGAAGCCGCGTGTTGAAGATGGTAGGGCCTCCTTCAGCCTGTGCCCCTACACGGCTGCATGGAGTAAAACTGCCAAAGACCTGGAACCCCCATTCTGGACTGTCACATGAAAAAGAAAAAATAACCTCTGTAAAGCACTCAGACTTCGTAATTTATGTTACAGAAGCTTAGCCTAGCTCCCTAAGAATTTCAGTACTATGCTGAGGGTTGGGGATGCATGCATGAAGGATAGAGACATGTTCCTGCCCTCACTGGGTTTCAAGTCTAGTGCAGAAGCCAGTTATTAAACAAGTAACTCAATAAAGAGTAATGGCGGAGCGCATACAGAGGGCGGAGAAGGACTAACGTAGTCTACAGTTAGGGTAAAGACATTTTGCTTGAGCATAATGAATCAGTAGCGAAGAGGGAGGAGGAAGAGTGTTCTAAGCAGAGGGAACATGTGTGCTGAGGCCCTGAAGTGGGAGAGATCAAGGCGTGATTGAAGAACCAAAGAAAGTATAGCATGGCGGGAACCTAGAAGATGAAGATGAAGGTGGCAGATGTGGCTGAAGTCAGGGGCCAGGGCCAGTGCACGCTGAGCCTTGGAGGCCTTAGGAAGGACTCCAGTTGTTACCCAAGGGCAATGGGAATTACGTGATCAGATTTGCATTTTGGGAAGTTATTTCACCTCCTATATCAGAAGTAGAGTGGAAAAGGGCCCTGTTAGAGGTAGGAAGATGAATGTTGCTCCCTTAAAAATAGTAAATCAAAGTTTGCTTGATTTTTCAACCTCCAATGGCTGGACTTATTTTCTAGAAAGCCAATAGGAATAGCAGAACTCACTCATACCTTTGACAATTTCTTAAGAGAAAGTTTTGAGTTCAAGATCTGGTTTTGGCATTGACTAGCCAAGGGCTCATCACCTTTGGGGTCCTCATTTTTCTCACTTATAATATTAGGAAGCTGGATTCTATGCTATCTTGGCCCCTTCATGGTCTTCTTGGTGAGCTCATCTTGATTTTCTAAAACCTCTGCACCATTATTATCTCCTTCGTAGGATGAAGGATGATTCACTTTGCATGATGTGCACTTGTGACATGGCACGTATTATTTTGCATTGCCGTGATTGCCTTTCTGTCTCCTCCGTTAGTCTGTGAGGCCCTTGAGAAGCAGGAGCTAAGCAGTTTGTCTTGATATCTCCCACCCCCGGCCTAGCAGAGTACGTAACGAATGTTTTTTGGAATTAAAGTTAATTTCCTAAATGGAATTACATGAGAAAGAACATTTTTATCATTTATTTATACATTTGAATAATACAAAACAATTCCTCTCTGTCATGAATGATTTGAGAGAACATGCTATGTAGTAAAAATCATTACCAACTTTGATTTATAAATGTTTCTCAAGAGGCGATCAAAAATATTGTGTTAATTGCATCATCTTTTCAGTTTGCAGTCAAAGCTGACTCTTTGTTTTTCCAATTCAATTTAAAGCTGGATTGGGGTAGGTAGTGGGCACCAAACTGGCAATATCTTGGATGTCAAGCTGTTGACATGACCTCTTTGGAAATACACCTGCAACCTTAAATGAAACTCGATAAAGGAGAACCAAGTGCCACTGACCTTTTGGTCATCTTCCTAGATGCTAAGGTGGATGTTGGGGCTGCAGAAGGACTGGGCTCCCCTTCCAAATGGAGGACTTGGTCCTGGGTGCTGTGTGTACAGCCACCCATACTCTGGTCTCCTGTTGTGTTTTGGCCCTTCCTAAGCAACAGTCACTTGTCCACTGTTACTATTATCATTCACTCCATGACAACTACACAATAGCACATTTAGCAAAACTTTTCCCCAGTGTCATATGTTGACATTAAAAGATTCATGCATTCAATAATGATTTGCATATCTACTGTGGGCCAGGCACCTGTACAAGGTGCTGGGGACACAATGAGCAAAATCAAACAGAGGCCCTGATCTCAGAGAGTTTAGTGGGAATGACTGATGCTAATCAAGTAATTGCCCCCAAAAGTCACACCTGTGAACAGTGCTAATGCAAGGCAGGTGCCATGAGATTGGCACCAATCAGGGAGATCAGCAAGGCATCCCCACGGAAGTGATGCTTGGTGGTGAGTAGTGTCTCCTGACACTAAGTTCTAGGTGGAAGGGGAAGGGATTCATGCTGCAGGCAGAAGGAATAGCCTGTGCTGAGCCCTGTGGCAGGAGGGAGTGTGGAGATCAGAAGGGACTGGAAGAAGTCAGGTGTGACTGGACCAAAGAGACCAAGGGGGAGCGTGTCTCAAGCTGAGACTGAAGAGCAGGCGTGGTGGCCAGGCCATGCAGGAACTTGTAGGTCATGGTAGGGAATTTTTACTCTATGTCAAAAGAATGGGAAACCATTGTGGCTTTTCAGCAAGGAGGATAATGAAGTTACATTTATATTTTGCAAAGACCACCCCATCTTCCATGTGAGCAATGGTTTAGAGAGGTGGACAGAGGAAATGCAGGGAGACCAGCAGAGAGACTATTTCACTCGTGGTAGTTTAGAGCCCTTTACGTAAAAATGAGAGGATGAATCAACTCAGTCAAATAAGTCTGTTTCAGGGAAGACATGTCAAACGATTGTGTAAGTTGCTGGTGAGTAGACAGGTGAGAGAAAATAGGAATCTCAAGAGAAGCTAAGAATAGTCATTATTTGAGCTACCAGCTGGCTCCAGGGACACTGCTATCTTATTGCTGCATCACTGGTCACTGTTCCACCATCAGATGACCTTGTCACTCTCTCTCATTGCCTGCTTCTATTTATGGGTTTTCTTTTTTCCTCCCCCCCTTCACTAATTTCCTTAGCATTTTTCATTCGAATTTGGGATGGGGAGAGAGAGTTTGATTGGCCTCACTGATTACCGTTGCCCCTACTGGTCGGAGTTGTAACGCCATAGATTGTCAGTCACACTATGCAATTATCCCCTGTCATAAGGTGATGGCCCTGAGCCAATCTCCCTGCTCAGGTTCAAACCTAGAGCTGGTTTCCTCAGAAGGGGGCTCTATGTAGGTGTCCCAGAATCTGGATTTTTAACAAACACTCCAGGTGATTCTGATGTGGACTGTACCAGACAGCTGTTGGTAGTGGTTAAAAAAAGACTCTGGAATGTGAAGATCTGGGTTTGAATTCTGACTCTGACACTTCCTCCTTGTGTTACCTGGGGTAAGATCCTTAAAACTGCAAAGTCTGCTTTCTCATCTGTGTAATAATACTTTCCTCACGGAGTTATTGTCAAGGCTGGATGAGTTCACGCTTTGAAGCGCTCAGCACAGCGTGTGATGCCTGGCGTGCAATCAATAAATAATAGTCATAGAGAAGATGCTGTCAGAAATGATTGTATCAGAGACACTCATGAAAGGATTAGGGTTAGCAAATGAAACACAGATGTTGAGGTACCCAGAGATTAGCAACAATGGGAAGCTGTTACCACCCTTAGTCCTGAGGGGCAAGGAGAGGAAATGATATAGAGCCCGGTGAGAGGTGAGAGCTGATTCTTGAAGCAGGGGCCCCTTGACAGAAGCTGAGGTTGCTGGGGCTTCGGCCACTCTTAGAAATGCCTGCAAGGGAGGGAGGGCACGGGCAAGAAATACCCGCTGCTGTGATCTCCAGCCTGTGTGCGTCCCATTGACTAAACCAACCAGGCAACCAACAGCGAGAGAGCCTAGGAGATATAGGGGTGTCTGTAGGAATCAGCCTCCTACGGTATAGAGAAGGGCAGAAAATGGGATGGGTGGGAGGGGTATACAAATGAGCAAGAAACAGCATGATGATAATGATGATGATGATGATGATGACAGAAGCAAAATACTAGTAATCTGAGATTTGTTGATTATCTTCTTGTCAGGACTGAATCGAAGCTGGCATTCTCAGAAAGATATAGCAGTTTTTACAGACAGTTCAGGTAATAATGCACCAGTTTTTCCTACACCAGAATCTCATACTCTCATGGAACATTTAGGCTGTTTATACACAATAGCAAACCATCTGGGCAAGACATTGTAAAAAAACATCCCTTAGTCAATTTGGCCCTTGAGCAATGTGAGGGCAGGGCTTGAGTATAGTGAGTAGGTATCTGTTTGGGGAAAGGCAATGTGGCATCAGGGGTTTGACAAATGACTCCATGTGGATTTATTGACAAGCACACAAGAATACCTACCTGAAGGTCGCAACAGTAGGGCTCTTGTCTTTCGGCTGGGCAGGCTGCAGACTGTGCAACATCAGTACAGTATTAATGGTGCTTGAGGTTTGGCAAACTTTTGGAGTGAGAAAAAAATGCCATCACAGAGAAAAGTGTTTATACCTGGTTTGCTCTCACACTTGGGTCCATGCCATGCTTCCTAGTCAGCAAAAATTAAGTAGCAAGTCAAGGGAGTAAGAGTCTAAGAGACTTGCCTTTGATGGTTTGGCTTATGCTTTTTTTTTTTTTTTTTTTTCCTCTCTCCTGACACTAAGTTCTTTATTGAGGGTTCTGGAAGCTCGGGAACTTCATGAGTTGTGTTCTTAGTAGTCTTAGAACCATTGGAACTAATGCAAAAAAGAGTCATTGCTGGAGGCAAGTGCCACCAGATTGGTCATGCTGATGCTTTTTTGTAAAGAACCCTCCCCCACCAGCCTCCCAGCCTCACCCCAAGAGGGACAGAGTGTGGACCCTTAGTTTCTCGCTCAGTTAATATGCTTGTTAAAATTTATGCATTAAGTAACTGGTATTGTGCTAGGTGTTTGACAAATATTTATTTTTATCCTTAACAACCATTAGAAATAATAATTGTCATTGTTTAAAAATGATGAAATGGAAGCTTAGAGGAATTAAATTACTTTCCCAAAATCCTATGGTTAACAAATGAATGAGCTTAGATTCAAACCTAAGGCTGTGGGGTTTCACATTTGATGTTTTTTAATATTATATCATTTTGCCCCTTACTGCACTATTTGATCATTAAAATTAGAGCTGTGGTTCTTGTTTCCTAAGCTGACGAATCACACCTCTATAGATCCTGTGAGAAATCTGACCAGAATTTCTCTAGCCCAAATTAGCCTCTTCTCCCTCTCAATATCCCCAAAGCATATTTTACTGCTATTTGGCACCTCTGAACATCTACTTTGTATTTATAATTAGGTATGAGTTGCTTTCTCACTAGATTTAGAACATTAATAATAACAATAATACTAATGAATAGCATTGATTAAAAACCTCCTATGTGCCAGACGTTGCACTACGCACTTTACATGCATCCTATCATTCAGTTCTTAGAATGCTCTTTTGGTGGGCACTATTATTATTGTCTCTATTGGGCAGATGCCTTATATAATTTAGGGGACCTGGGTTTTCCCAAGAGCACACAGCTGATAAGACTTGGGATTCAAGCCTGGGTCTTTCTGACTCCAAGAATCAAGCTCTTAACCACTGTTTCCTTGCCAGGGATGATGTCTTCATCATCTTTGTATCATCTGCTCGGGGTCTAGCATTGTGCCCAGGAAATGTTTATGAAATTGGACACTTGTTGAATACAGTGTGACCCAGAATATCGAGTGTGATAGTCACTGGGGCAGCTGGGCTAATGCCTGGTATTGGAAGATACATAGTGTTCAGTACTCCCCCCTGCTTTCAGAGGAAACTGAGAATGGAATGGATCCCCAAGAAGAGGGTGCCATGCCTACTAAAGGAAGAAATGACAAGGGTGAGGGGTGTGTTTTTTACATGGTAGAACTTCCAAAAATATTCATTTCAATATACCACAGTTTGTGTATTCATTCTTTCGTTGATAGATACTTGGGTTGTTTCCAGTTTTGGATCAATAAAGCTGCTATGAACATTTTTCTACAAGTATTTTTGTATACATATGCACTAATTTCTCTTGGGTGTAAATCTAGGAATGAAATTTCTAGGTAATAGGGTAGGCTATGTTTAATTTTCTCAGAAACTGACATATAGTTTTCCAAAGGGTCGTTCCATTTCACACTCCCACCAATAATGTATGAGAGTTTCAATAATTCCACATCCTCACCAACACTTGGCATTGCCAGTCTTTTTAAGCTTTATTCATTCTGGCATCACAATGTGGTTTTAATTTGCATTTTCTGATGACCAATGATACTAAGTGCCTTTTCATATGCTATTGGCTGTTAGGTTATCTTCTTTGAAACACTAGTTAGCAATAAAAAAGAACAAACTACAAATACACACAACAACATGAATAAACTGCCAAGCAAAACCATTATGTCGAGAAAAGAAGCCAGACACAAAAAAGAATATTTATGCTGTATGATTCTATTTATATGAAGTTCAAGAACAAGCAAAACTAATCTATGATGATAGAAGTTAAAACAGTGATTACTTCTGGAAGGGACATTGATTGTGATGTAGCATAAGGGGACTTTCTGGGATAATGAAAATGTTTCATATCTTGATCTGGGAGGTAGTCAAACAGGTGTGTATCCATACATAAACAAATTTTACTTTCGTAAAGTTTATTAAAATTTTTCCATGTGAATTCATTTGAAGAATGAAGTTAAGAAAGCTTGGATCACCCCAGTTTGAGGCCATTATCAAGGGAGGCATTGAGTGTACTCTTCTACCAAACACCACTGTGGTTCCCAGGTAAGGAGAGAATACCGCTCCACTTACTGCCCATGAGTGCTCTGGTCTTGTCTTTGAGTACTGTGCTTTCTTCCACATGGCAAGTACCCCTTAGTCTCAAGAACTTACTTCTTTAACTAAATATGTCCTCAATTCTACTAGTAAAGATGCCCCTTTCCTGTCCAATGGGAACTTGATAGAAATAATTTAGTTTGTTGAGCTCTTCTTTAATTTTGTTGTTACGAATTCTGTTGAGTAAGCTACAAAGTTGGTTGCGGGCAACTGGGATGATTTGTATTGATTTTTTTTCAAGGTCTTATCTAATTCTGTTATTCTATAACCAGTTATTTTATTTTTCTGCAATAGAAGGAGACCAGAAACTTCCTTTCTTTTCTGCTGAGACAGTATCTTATGTAGCCAGGCAATGGTAGTCTAACTTTTAGACAGTGGCCTTATTGCAGCAGCTGGCACCACAATTCCCTGCCACTCCCCTTTTATTTGGTTGATCTTGCCAAGTGGGAAGCTGGTGCAAAAGGACACTGAGACCTACTCATATAACTAGATCCTCTTCACTTAGCCATAATTATGTGCAAGAGACACAAGGTTGTTCTGCTATAAATTTTGTGTCTCCCCTGCCTCCCGTCAATCAACCATTTGTGAGGCCTCTGCTATGTTGTTGATGAGGTACAAGTTGTGGAGCTTTTTTTAATTTAAAAAAATTGTGGTAAAATACACATAGCATAAAATTTACAACTTTACCATTTTTAAGTGTACAGCTCAGTGACATTAAGTACATTCACATTGTTGTGAAACCATCATCACCATCCATCTCCAGCACTCTTTTCATCTTGCAAACTAGAATTCTGTACCATTTAACAATAACTCACCATTCCCCCTCCCCCTGGCAATCACCATTCTACTTTCTGTCTCTATGAATTTGACTACTTTAGGTACTTCATATAAGTGAAATCATGCATTAATGTCTTTTCGTAACTAGCTTATTTCACTTAGCATAATCTCCTCAAGGTTCATTGATGTTGTGGCGTGTGTCAGAATAATTTCCTTTCCTTTTAAGGCTGAATAATAGTCCATTGTATGTATAAATGTATATATCACATTTCGTTTATCTATTCATCCATCAGTGGACACTTGGGTTGCTTCCACCTTTTGCCTATTATGAATAATGCTTCTATGAACATGGGTGTACTAATACCTGCTTGAGTTCCTGCTTTCAATTCTTTTGGATAGATATTCAGAATTGAAATTGCTGGATCATATGGTAATGCTCTTTTAAATTTTTTGAGGAACCACCATACTGTTTCCATAGTAGTCACACCATTTTACCTTCCCGCTAACAGTGCACAGGGGTTCCTATTTCTCCACATCCTTGCCAACAGGTATTTTATGTTTTGTTTCATTTTGATTTTTTGATTATAGACATCCTAATGAGGTGATACCTCATTATGGTTTTTGGTTTGCACTTCAGTAATGATTAGTGATGCTGAGCATCTTTTCATGTGCCTATTGGCTATTTGTATATCTTCTTTAGAGAAATGTCTACTCAAGTCCTTTGCTCATTTTTAGAAAATCAGGTTGTTTGTCTTTATAGTTGTTGAGTTGTAGGAATTCTTTACATATTCTGAAAAAGTTGTGTTTTTGAACATCATCTCATTTAATCCTTATAATAACGTGAAAGAGAAGTATCATTAACTTAACTTTATACCCGAGGACCCTGCAACACACATAAAGAAAGTAATTTGCAATTCATTCATTGAACAAATACTTATTGAGCACATAGTATGAGTCAGATACTATTAAAAATGATGGGGATACAACACTGAAACAAAACTGATAAAGATCCCTGCCCTCCTACAGCATACATTCTAGTAGGAAGACACACAAGAAATAAGATTAATAAATAAAATATAGAATACATTAAAGGTTATGAGTACTAAAGAGAAAAAAATTGAATAGGAGAAAGGAATATGAAATATTGATGGGATATGCGGAAGGCTGCAATTTTAAACAGGTTGGGCAAAGAAGGTCTCCTGACATGATATTTGACTGAAGACCTGAAGGAGGAAAGGGAGGAAGCATGAGAGTATCTGGGCAAAGAACTTTCCAGACAATAAAGAAATAGAAAAAGACTAAAATGTGTGTCTCTCTGGCTCCAGATAATAATAATGGTAATAATATAATGATTATTCTTATAACTACTGTTGCCACTAATATTTATTTTTTCAGCAAATGTGCTATGTAATTTAAAAAATTTAACTTCAAATTTTGAGACAATTGTAGATTCACATACAGTTGCAAGAAATAATACAGAGAGATCCCAGGTACCCTTTACTTAGTTTCCCCAATGGTAACATCTTATTAAACCATGGTAAATATCATGACCAAGATATTGACATGGATACAGTCAAGAGGAGCATGCCTCATGCTGACCCTCCATAGCCTTATCTACTTCCCTCCCATGCCCACCCCTCCCTAACCTCTGGCAACCCCTAATCTATTCTTCATTTCTATAGTTGTCATGTCAAGAATGTTATATAAACGGCATCATGCAGCCTGCAACCTTTTGGCACTGGATTTTTTTCATTTATATAATTCTCTGGAGATTCACCCAGGTTGTTGCATATTTGTTCTTTTTTATTGCTGAGCAGTATTACATAGTATGTAGGCACCACTGTTTGGTTAACCCATTGAAGGACATCTAAGGTGTTATCAGTTTTAGGCTATGATGAATACAGCTGCTACAAATATTCATGTAAATGTTTTTGTGTCAAACTTAAGTTTTCATTTCTCTGAGCCAAATGCTCAGAAGTACAATTGCTGGGTTGTATGGTAGTTGTATGTTTAGTTTTCTAAGAAACTGCCATAAACTTTTCCAGGTTGGCTGTGACACTTTACATCACCACCAGCAATATATGAGGGATCCAGTTTTCCTGCATCCCTGCCTGCATTTAGTGTTGCCATTATTTTTTATTTCAGCCATTCTGACAGGTACATAGTGATATTTCACTTTGGTTTTAATATGCATTTCTCTAATGACTAATGATATTGAACATCTTTTCATGTTTTTATTTACCATTTGTAGATCCTCTCAGTGATGTGATTTTTTCATGTCTTTTGCCCATTTCCTAATGGGATTTTAAAAAATGTTTACTGTCGAGTTTTGAAAGTTCTTTATATGTTCTAGTTATTTCTTTGTTAGATAAGTGGTTTGCAAATATTTCTCCCACTGTATAGCTTGTCTTTTCATCCTCTTAGGGGGATCTTTCACAAAGCAAAAGTTTTTAATTTTGATGAGGTCCAATTTTTCAAATTTTCCTTTTATGGGTTATCCTTTGGTATAAAGTCTAAGAATTCTTTGTATAGCTCTAGATCTTGAAGATTTATCTAATTTTTCTAAAAGTTTTAAAGTTTTACATTTTACATTCAAATCTGTTATTCATTTAAACATTTTTTTATAAGGTGTGAGACTTAGGTAGAAATTTTTCCTTCTTCCATGCAAGTAATTTTGCATCTTTGTCAAAAAATGTTTGACCTTTTTGGTGTGGGTCTATTTTGAGTTTCTCTGTTCTGTTCCATTGATCTATGTGTCTACCTTTCCATCAGTTCCACATAGTCTTGATAACTGTAGCTATATAACAAGTTTTGAAATTGGATAGACTGATTCCTCCCACTTTATTCCTTTTTTCAAAGTTGTTTTAGCTGTTCTAGTTCCTATGTCTTTTCATATAAATTTTAGAATATTCTTATCTATATTTATTTTAAAAAACCTTGCTGAGATTTTAATAGAAATTGCATTAAGGCAGGGTGCAGTGGCTCACGTCTGTAATCCCAGCACTTTGGGAGGCTGAGGAGGGAGGATCACTGCATTAAAATTGTATAGGAAGAGAAAAAAAGTCTATCATGCTTACCCATAGTTTTGCCTATTGTGTGCTTTCTTTCACCCTGATGTTCAAAATTTCTTCTCTCATAGTTTCATTTATGTTTAGACAACATCCTTTAATCATTCTTTTAGGGCAAGTCTGCTGGCAACAAATTCTGTTAGTTTTCTTTATTTGAGAATGTCTTGATTTCCCTTTCATTCTTGAAGGATATTTTCACTGAATATAGGATTTTGGGTTGACAGTTCTTTTCTTTCTGTACTTGAAAAATGTTCCATTTCCTTCTGGTGTCCATGGTTTCTGATGAGAAATCTACTGATATTCTAACTCTTTTTCCCCTACGGGTAATATGTTGTTTCTGTCTCGCTGCTTTTGAATATTTTTTCATTGTTTTTAGTTTTCAACATTTGAGTATGATGTCTTGATGTGGACTTTCCCCCCTCCCCCACCCCATTTGGAGATCACTCAGCTTCTTGAATCTATAGATTTATGTCTTTTGCCAAATTTGGGAAGTTTTTAGGCATTATTTCCTTTACTTTCCAGTCTTCCCTCCTCTCATTCTAGGACTTTGATGACATGAATGTTAGATCTTTTGTTATAGTCCCACAGGTACCTAAGGCTGTGTTGATTTTTTAAAGTCTATTTTCTCCCTGTTACTTAGATTGCATAATTTATATTGCTTTTATCTTAGAAATCACTAATTCTTTCCTCTGTCACCTTCATTCGATCTGCTATTGAGGAAAAATTTCAGTTATTGTATTTTTCAGTTCAAAGATTTCCATTTTCTTCTTCTTTATATCTTCTGTTTCTTTACTAAGACTATTTTTAAAACTTATTTTAAGCATGTTCATAATTGCTTATAAAAACATTGTTACTATGGCTGCTCTAAAATCTTTATCAGATAATTCTCACATCTTTGCCATCTTTGTTGGTGTCTATTGCTGTCTTTTTCATTCAGTTTGAGATCTTTCTGGTTCCTGGTATGATGGGTGATTTTTTTATTGATACCTGGATATTTTGGTTATTATGTTACGAGACTCATTTACTTAAACCTTCTATTTTAACCAGCTTCCTCTGTACTTCCTCAGCAGGAAAATGGGGAGGGTGCTGCCAGGTATGGGTAGAAGTTCAGGCTCCTCAGGTGAATCCCATTGGCGTCTAAGGGGATGCTTCTTGTTACTTCTGGTTGGGAGTGAGAGTCCTGGCCTCCTGTTATGCCTGCATTGATATTTCCTGTCTAGGCGATATAGGAATGCCTTATCACGGCTCCCCATGTTGGCCCCCACTGACGTCACTAGTGGAGTTGGCCTCATTACTGCTGGGTGGTGGTGAAAGTCCTGTCTCTCCACTAGGCCTTCTCTCACATCACCCCAGCAGGGATGGGGAGGGGTGCTTCCTTAGTACCAGCAGGAGTAGAAGTCTAGGCTTCCCGGATGTTATCATCTGACACCATGTCAAGAGGGAGGACTTCTCACTGCAATTGGGGAGAGAAATCCTGGCCTCCTTCTTAGTCTTCTTTGACAGCACTCTGATGTGGTGACTGGGGGCTTTCCTTACCGCTTGGAGAGAGTGGAAGTCTAGGGTCATCACTGATCCTTGCTGGTATGGTGCGCTGGGGCACAAGCATTTGTAATGGTATTTAGCTATACTATAGTACTTATTTTCTAAAAGTTTTCTGTCTTTCTAGGCTGCACCTTTCCTGTTCCTTTGGTTAGAGAGAGCAAACTTTTGTTAGGGCTCTTTTTGCCTATGCCCATCGATGTTTCTGGTGGTTGGCTTCCCCAGCACTCAGTCTGGGATATATGAGGCAAACAGAAACCCCAGGGAACTCGTTACCACATAGTTCTTTGAGTCTCAAGGTCCCTAGCAGTCTGTCTTCTTTTATTCACCTTTAGACTTATGTTTGTTTTATGTATAAAATAAGCCAGGGGGTTTTGTTGTACTTAGTAGGAGGAAGAGAGAAAATATATTTACTCTATCTTCCTGGAAGCAGAAGTCTCTATATACTTTCAGAAACATTAGCTTATTTAAATGCTTGCCCTGTATTCATGAACAGGCTCAAACAGGTTAGGTAATGTGCTCAAGAGCATGTTTTCTGACCTGACACCACACAGCTTATACATTCCCACCATGTTTCTTTGCCAATAATAGTACCCACATTTATGGAACTCCACTGCATTTCTGTTACTAGTGATGCCAGTTGCCTTTATGTGCTGTGTAGTCAGTTCCTTATATATCTATCTATCTCATCTCTCTCTCTAATAAGTTTATATCTGCATTCTGTGGACCCCTTTCTGTACATCCATGCTGTTGCCATCTCATAACGGTCTGCACTGGATGGTCTTGTCTTTATAATGGGGCCTTGCTATTAAACTCCTATGCTGACAGCCAGCACACCCCCACAGATGAGTTCATAGCAGAATTGAACACTCCCGTATTACATGTTTTAGGTAATATCTTTTTATGGCGGTTTGTCTATTTTTTAATAAAACAACTCTTTTGGCTTTGTTACCTAGAGCCAGCAGGCACCAGGGCCTAAGCCTGTCAACACAAAGTAGAGGGTCCACTTGCCAGGCCCATTTCCTCTCTCTGGTTGGGCATTGGCAAAACCACTTGGAGAGACTATAGCCCATTGGCCCACTCAGTGAAGTTGCCAGCAGATGGCCTAAAGCATTCAAATGCCTTTCTGATGTAGTGGAAATTAAATTTCTGAATAAAGATGTTCAACATTTTATTGGCCTGGGCTTTAATTATCTTACATTGTAATGGGAGAAAAGCGAGAACCTTTAATTTTCCATTGGTAACTGTCATTATGTAGCCCTTTCTGATGTTCATTGGAGAGGGAGAAACTGGTTCCAATGATCACTGAAGCAGTCTGGGGCCTCTCTCATGAATAAAACATGCCATGTAATTGCAGTGACACAGCCAACACACCCATATATATGTAGAATCAATGCTTATTATCTCATCAATTAAGACAGAAAATTAAATAAGATTTTAGGCTTTGTTCCTGTTAGTAATCCACCACTTGCTAAGAGGGTCTGGAATCTCTCTGGTTAATCCATGGGTTCTTAATTTAGGATTTTAATGCCCACAGAGTGAAGAATTCAGGCAAGAATGCTCAGCTCAGCTTAAAGAGGTTTGACTGTAAAACTGAAGGAATTATTCACCCTGACAAGGAAATGCTCACTTGCATTTTTCTGAAATGGTAGTTTATGTGGGGAGAGGGCTTGTTTTCAAAGTAATCTGAAGGGGTTTAATATATACATTCAAAGTTTTAACGTTCTTAAAAAATAAATGACATTTACATACTTTAAAAACCAAACACTTAAGGTGGTAGATAGTGAAAAATTTCCTTCCTATTCCTGTGCCCCATCTTGCCCAGCTCTGTTCTTCCCCCAGTTATAATCACCTTAGTCTGAACTAGTTATAAAGTCTGAATTTCTTTTCTCCCAAGAAAATTCCATGCATGGTTTTCATACAGAATCAAGATAGTCATACGTAAGTCCTTTAGGGGATTAAGACACAGCTTAAATGAAGACATAAATTCATAACTATAAAGCCAGGTATCCAATGGAGACATATTGGAGTGATGGTTTCCCTGCCTCCCATGTACCTGCTGCCTGATTTCTAATGAGCCATTTTCTGTGTTTCTGAGAGTGGGAGAAATAGATCTGCTTAGCTCCGTAACTGGAAGTGTTTTGAGCCCTCGCTATTGTCCTGGTGGAGTTCTTAGCTGTCCCTTCTTCTGGCCCGATGATTAGTCCTTTCCTAGCTGCTCTTTTGCAAGTCCATTTGTATCTATTTCTGCCTTCCCCCAGGGAACTGGAGTGCTCAGCCTTCACTCAGACCTTTATTTTTCTCAATTTGTGTCTCTTGCACATGACTTTTCAAACCTAGTGGAAGTTTTTTCTTTGCTGGTGTCAGAGTTTGACACTAATATGCACTGAAGAAGTAAAATACAATATGCTATAAATTTCTATTGGTGCTTCTGCATTGAAGACAATGTGATTTTAACCTGGAGAGATTTGGATTCCCAGAATACCAGCGAGATTTATTTATTTATTTTAGAGCTTTTGTTTTACTCTTATTTTGGACCACATTTCCACCATAGTGTGCATATGGGGTTTTAAAAAAAATATCGTGTTGATGAAATTGTCCTTTTAAAACTCAAAACAGCTGACAATATGTTATGTCTTCCTTGTGGCATGTTTGAAATTGGACAGATACAAATAAAGATAACCAAGTCTTAAACAGAAATATCCAATCTTGAGCCCAACAGAGATATTAATACATTAAAGAATCTATGTGAGGGATTCTAATATCCCTAACAAAAAATAAGTTCTCCTGAGAGCTGACTTAGGAAAGAAGGCATCAGCAAGTTTCCTTGAACTGCTCAGCACTTGTCATGATGATAAATTGTTACGTTGCATGTCTGCCTGCCCAAATCCCACCACCAATTTTAAGTTGCTAAGCCATTTGCAGGTTTCAGGGAACACAGAATACCTAAAAATAACACCAAAATAAGGATTAATGGATACCTCACTTACCTCCACCTATTATTGACACTATTGATCTGCAAGAATTCCCATCTCTTCATATACTTTGAGATTTCCTCTTTTCAAATACCCACTTTAGACTAAATATTGCTTTTGGGTGGAACACATTGGAACAAATTTTGGAACCATTTCTTCATGAATGCATGAGTTAGAATAGATTTTTGCTTTTTATATATGTTCATTTATCCATCTGTTCATTCATTCATTTGTTCATTCATTCATTCACAGAGTCAGTCACCATTTGGTATTCAAAGCAACACAGGTTGAGTGCCAACTGTGTGACAGTCACTGTGCTAAGGGCTTGGGGCTACAGATGGGTCCCCACCTTCGTCATGCTCCCATTTTAGTGGGGAAATGTACAATAAACAAATTGAACATGGTAGCATGGGTTGACAAGTTTAGGTGGGGAGCAACTTTAGGTTGAGGGATCAGGAAAGGCCTCTCTGATGACATTTGAGCTGAGTCCTGAACAATGGAAGAGTCAGCCATGAGTAGTGCTGGGGAACGGTGTTCCAGGCAGAGGGCATGACATGTGCAAAGTTTTGAGACATGGAAAGGAGGCTGTTGGGGCTGGAGAAGAGTAACTGAGAAGCTAAGGCATGGTCTTCTCTGCCATGCTCGGAAAACAGGGATTTATCCTGAGGGTAATGGGGAGTCACGGAAGTGTTACAGATGTGTTAGAAAGTGGAGAATGGATCACGGAGAAGGATGGATCAGGGTGGTGGAGAACAGGTGGGGAATTAGGTTGGAGACTGTGCAAATTGTTGGCCTGTGATGAGGATCAGAAATAAGGCATTTGAGCCAGGCGTGGTGGCTCATGCCTGTAATCCTAGCACTCTGGGAGGCCGAGGTAGGAGGATTGCTTGAGCTCAGGAGTTCAAGACCAGCCTGAGCAAGGGTGAAACCCCATCTCTACTAAAAACAGAAAAATTAGCCGGGCATGGTGGTGTGCACCTGTAGTCCCAGCTGCTCGGGAGGCTGAGGCAGGAAGATTGCTTGAGCCCAGGACTTTGAGGTTGCTGTGAGCTACGATGACACAACTGCACTCTATCCTGGACAAGAGAGTGAGACCCTGTCTCAAAACAAAACAAAACAAAACAAAAACCAAGAAATAAGGCATTTGTACCAGAGATGGTGGGAGTGTGAGCAAGAATAAGGTGACAAGTTCTATACCCTACAGGGTGTGGACATATGGGAGAAGAAAGGACTAAAATGACCCCTAGGTTGTTGGCTTAGATAACTAACTATGGAATTGTGCGAGCTTCTCTGTGGTTTCTAGATGTGGAGGAAACAGGAGGGGTTATAGGCTTGCTGAGGAAGGACAGGCGAAGGGGAGGAGGAGAGTAGTTAAGTAGAAACTAACCAGCACAGGAACTTTCACGGAGACACCCAGGAGGAAGCAGAATAAAACCTTTTGATGGTTTCTCCTGATCCATGGGAAAGGCCTGGGCTGGAGACTGAGATTTCAGCCTCCATTCATTCAGAATTCATTTGCCAGACCCCACGCTAGAATTCAGGGATACTAAGGCGAATAAGATGCTGGTCCTTCCCTTCATGAAATCTTTGGAGCCCAGGAATGGGGGAAATGAATGGTGACAGCAGTGTGTGTAATGCAGTACGTGCATTCAAAAGGACAAACAGCTCGCACTGCCTGGGGAGGTCAGGTGGCTTTGTGGAGGAAGACTCTTTCAGCTGGCTCTCAAAAGAGCAGTAGGGGTTAACCCAGCAGAGAAGGGTATTCCAAGTAAGAGGAACAGTATTTCCAAAGGCACAGAGGTACAGAAGTGCAAGGTATGATTGCCGTGTGTGCACGCAGGTGCACATGCATCTGGGAACGCCCCAGGGAAGTGGCTGGAGCTGCACCAAAGACCTAGAGTAGCTGCTGTAAGCTTATGTGGCTCCCGGGGCCAGATGGGCATGGGTGCATGAATAAAGGCAGCTGGAGGGAAGATGATAGGGAGTGGTGGCCCCTTCATCCGCCCGGAGTGTACAGGTCCCCTCCGACAGGACCAGAAACTGTACAGCTCCAGCCAACAACTGCCAGGGTGAAATGTGTCAGGGCTTCTGAATTTTCTAAGGAAGTATAAAATATGAAATCACATGAATTGTAAACACTGACCCTTAATTTGAAATAATTTTAAAACACTGTGGGCCAAAGGAAACACATATAAGCCGGGCAAGGCTGATGATTGGGCAACCGCTGCTCTGTTGATAAAGGGGTTGCTTTAATGCTATTCTACACCAGCTCTGCTGGGCACTATAGAACTAGTTACAGCCTGGTTAAAGTCAATGAACTAAGCTACTGGATTACCAGGTAACACTTTTGGGGGCACCAGAGCACAGCAATTCATTTTTCCAAGTGTTAAGTGAATACCTACTGTGTACTCAGCGGTGTTCTTTCTCAGCTCTTGAAAATGAGCACAAAATCTAGGTTGACCCATTACAGCTGCACTGCCCAATTTAAATTTCAATTCAAGTTAACTAAAAGTAACTAAAATTAAAAATTTAATTGAATATTTTAATCATTGTATAAATTTCTATTGGATAGTGCTGCACTAGATTTTAAATTCTAGGTGGGTGGAGAATGTGTCACCTTTGTTAATTGCTATATTTGGGGTAACAGGCATGGAGTACTGAGCACACAGGTGCTCAGTAAACATAAACTGATTGTTTAATAGGCTGAGATGCTGTTCTGTGAGGAGAGGCAGCTTTATTCAAAAAATGAAATGAGGCAGTATATTTATGTGTAGACACAAAACATTTTTAAAAAACCTATTTTATATGCATCTTTCTCAAATCTAATTCTGTACTGTCTGTGTTATTTCAGATGGGAATGATCTGAAGCACTTGAAGGATTAAATAGTTTTCATGTTTCCTTGGCAGTCCTTACCCCGAATGGTTTCATGTTCCATAATTTCTAAATAGTTGTGACTAAGCAAGTGGAGACATGCTGAGGCTTGGGGGCCATTTTTCTGTAGTTGTGTGTTTGCAACAACGGATAGAGTTGGCATACTTCCTAAAAGCCTCCAAGAATGAGGAAGGGCATAGCATTCATCCAGCAAATATAAAATACTTAATAATCATACATTGCCACCAAGGGAAACAGCTTAAGTGTTTAAGAGCTTCTATTGTGAATCAGAAAAATCTGGATTCAAACCATGGCTTCACCACTTAAAACTGATAGTATCAAAGCCCTCATATATCTCCCCAAATCACAGTATAAGATCAGTACTATTATTATTCTCATTAAACAAAAAAGGAAACTGAGGCGTAGAGGGCTTAAATTACTTTCTCAAGACTACACAGCTAATAATTGCTAATAATTGTGGCGGAGTTGTGATTCAAACCAGGTACTCCGACCCCAAGGTCAGTTTTCTTAACCACAATACTGTCATGCCTCTGATCTTTACCAAGTTCACTTAACTTCCCTGTGCCTCAGTTTCCTCATCTGTAAAGTAGGGATAATGCTACTCAACTCACATGATTTGTTGCAAGGATAAAGTTCTTGGCACAGTAGCTACCAGCTACTGTTGGATATGTTTACTTTTAAATAAGAGCATTCATTTATTAAACATATAAAATCATACACAATCTCATAAGATAAATGCATTTAAATAAGGCTATAATATGTTTTTCACCTATCATACTGGCAAAAACAAACAAAAAAAGATCATAATTCAGTGGGGGAAGGAGTAAAGAGGTACTCCTGTACATTGCTAGTGGGAGTGTAGTTGATAAAACATCTAAGGAGGATGTATTAGTCTGCTTGGGCTGCTATAACAGAATACCACAGGCTGAGTGGCTTAAATAACAGAAATGTATTCTCGGACAGTTCTGGAGGATAGCAGTCCAACATTAAGGTGTTGGCAAATTTGGTTCTTTGTGAGGGCTCTCTTACTGGCTTGCAGAGAGCTGTGTTCTCACGGTGTCCTCACGTGGCCTTTCCTCTGTGCTCAGAAAGGGAGAGAGATCTCTAGTGTCTCTTCCTCTTCTTGTAAGGACATCAGTCCTATTAGATTACGACCCCACTTTTACATCTTCATTTAGTCTTAATTATCTCCTTCAAGGCCCTGTCTCCAAATACAGTCACATTGGGGGTTAGGGCTTCAACATATGAATTTTGTGGAAACTTGATTCAGTCCTTAACAGAAGGAATTAGCAATTTTCTGTCATAATTAAGAATACACTTGTCTTTTGACCCAAGAAAGTCATTCCTAGGAATTTATCTTTTGGATGTATTTGTTAATATGCTCAAAGATGTGTGTTCAAGAACATTCACTGCTGTGATATTTGTTGTAGTGGAAGATTAATCTAATAGTCTAGATGCCCTTTAACAGAAGATTGACTAAATCAGGGGTCAGCAAACTTTTTCTATAAAGGCCAGATAGTAAATACTTTAGGCTTTGTGGGCCACACAGTCTCTGCCATTGTAGGGCAAAACCAGCCATTGATAATAAGCAAACAAATGGCCATGGCTGTGTCCCAATAAAACTTGATTTACAAAAACAGGTGGTTGACTGGAATTGGCTTATGGGCCATAATTTGCTGATTCCTGGTCTAAATAAGTTATGGTATGTCCACGCAAGAGAATACTATGCAGCCATTAAAAGAAACATCTTTCAGATATATAATTAAGTGGAAAATCATGATGTCACAAGCAGCTGTAGAGTGTCTGCCACATGCCAGGTGCTAATCTAAGCATTTTACATGTATTAACTCAATATTCACTGTTTCTCTGTCAGGTAGCTACTATTATAATCCCCATTTTATAGTTGAGAAAACTAAAGCACATTAAGGAACTTGGGTCAATTTACCACAACTAATAAGTGTTGGAGCCAGGACTCAAACCAGGATCTAAAAGCCAACACCAAGTTCTCACCCTACCTGCAGGCTGCCTCCTAGAACAATGTGTACCAAGACAGTGAGTTATTCTTTGTGTATATAAAAACGTGGAATTATATCAAAGTGTTTCTCAACTTATTTTGCATTAACATCTCCTCTCAGGAACCTTTTTAGACATTTTTTTTTTCCTAGTGGCCTTAGTAAAATTTTGCTAAGAAAATTTTAGTATCACAGATATACAGTACATGTATTTAGGTACTGTTTTATACATAAAGAGTAAGATTTTTCTGCCCTCCTTCCCCTGAACCAATTTTTACTACTTTTTGGGGGTGATGTTGCCCTCAATTAAGAACACACATGGGTTATATATGTACTTATATCTTCATGGATCATCTCTGGAAGGATCTATAAGACACTGAGAACAGTTCTCAATTCTGGGTGCAGTCTGGGAGGGTCAGAAGTGGGACACTTCTCAGACTGTCTTAGTTTCTACAAGAAATGAGGAGAAAATAAAGAAAGGTCTCTGAGTTGCCAAGACAAATAACTATCTTGTGAAGGAGGGTGAGGCCCAACAAGAGCGCACCTGCTGAGCTCTCCTCCTTTGTCCCGGGCTCGCTGTGCTCAGGAGTGCTAATGAGGCCTCCAAGTCTCCAGGAAGTCCTGGGTTGGAGGAGGGCAGCCATTGCTCATATCTCGGAGGAGGGTTTGTTTGCCCGGCTTCAGTGGCTCCCTTGACAGCCTCTTCTTCCCTTTTCCATGTAAGAGGCTTTCGGGATTCTCTGTTCTCCACAAGCAACTGCAAATTGGAAGAAGGAGATTTTTTAGTGAGTTCATTAACTCTTTGCTAGAATATACTTAGCCTGCCTTCGTGTCTCCTGGAACCCAGAAATCCTCTTTAAGGTTATTACAATGAAACACACTCCCCCCTTATTCCTTGTTTCCTAACAAATGAAGCCTCTGCTGGATCCAACAGCACATTTTAGGTAAAAGGGTCATGGTAGAGAGAACTGATAGAACCAGGATAAGAACTTTCTTCTAGCTGCTAAGCTTTGCGCCTATCCACGAAACCACACCCCTGATCTGGTGCCACAACTCTGTGTGTCATGGAGAACTGGCCCCTAATGGGCCAAATCACTAGTGACCCTTTCATGCATGTGAAGCAATCAAGGGTGTGGAGACCAGAATTAAAACACAAATAAAATATAATGGAATGGAACAGAATTGAATAAAGTAGAAAACAGTCTGTCCCACGTGGTAAAGATAAAACTTGTTTTGTAAAACTTTGAATTTAGTTCTTTATGTGTACTGGGGCATAGTAAAAATGTATTTATTATAATTATTATGTAATCGTTGAATTGTAATTGTAAAGAAAAATAAAAATCTCAAGACCAACCCCCCAACTCCTTATGCAAAAGCGAAAGTCAAGCCTGGAGGCTGAGTCATGCAACAGCCTTTTCCAAATGAATAGCTGTTACTACCATTGTGCATCAGCCAGATCTCTGGAAAGGTAAAAGGCCTCAGGTGCCTGCAAAGGACTGCCCCCGCAGGAAATTCTTTGCTGGCTTCCCATAAACAAGGACATACAAATTATAACTTTGGGTCTGCAGGCTAAGTCTAGCTCCTAAAACTAAAGTCTGCTTGATTTTTCCACAACACTAATAGATGTTGACTCCAAGTTTATCTTGTAGTTTATCTTGTAATTGTAAAGAAAAATAAACATCTCAAGATTTTTATTTATAAAAATTTATAAAAATCTCAAAAAATGTAATAAACACATTTTTACTATGCCCCAGTATAATTTGTCATGCAAATTATAACTTTGGGTCTGCAGGCTAAGTCTAGCT
Source organism: Daubentonia madagascariensis (assembly GCA_023783475.1). NCBI lineage: Eukaryota > Metazoa > Chordata > Mammalia > Primates > Daubentoniidae > Daubentonia > Daubentonia madagascariensis. Next base: position 37,892,242 of record JAKFHU010001953.1, on the reverse strand, counting down.
CCTAAAACTAAAGTCTGCTTGATTTTTCCACAACACTAATAGACGTTGACTCCAAGTTTATCTTCCCAGGTGCAGAACAGAGACAAGACAAGATCTAACGTTCTTCCACCTACCCAGGGACACCAACATAAGTGGTGCTTCCTTCACTGCTTTTTGCTCTTCTAACACTCACCTTATCTTATATAAAATGTAGATTTCCTGGGCCTCACAGGAGTGTAACCATTTATCTCACCCTCTCTCCTTGTTTTTCTGTAAACCTTCCCTTTTAAATACTGAAGTTCCCAAATTCCCCTTTGGAAAAACAGTCACAAATTTGTCTGTGGTTTGTATTTTTCCCAGGTGTGTCCTCAAACTTTGGTTTAATAAACCTCTATCAGTTGAGATCTTTGCCTCAGTCACTTATGCTGAGTCATCATAATTATTGTTACGAGTGTCTGTCTTATTAAGAGATGACCCTAACACTTTGGCTGAGCTTTGTGTGACCATCTATGGCTTGTGTAGATGCTTACCCCTCCAGGCATTCTCTATTACATCACTCTTCTTTATACCCTCCATAGCGATGTCTGAAATTAGCTAAATTTGTTACTTACTGGGGGCAGGAGTGGAGCAGAGGGGGACGGTGCATACAGTGGATGATCCTTAATGTGATGCACAGGTGTAGACTACAGGCGATTCCTGTATTATGACCTGGGGATGGTGCAGTTTGCCTCAAGAAAAAATATGCTAGAAATGAACCAGTGAGGGGCACGGTTTGCAGGCTCCACAGTGAAGCAAGCCCTTTCTGTGTGGGCATGCTGTAAGCTATTTGTAAACATTCTGGAAACTTTCCAAAGGAGAGTTAAGACTCTTTTTTCCTTTCTGGCTAGTCAATATGTTATATCCCCTATGTTATAATAATTTTCATATTTTATGAACAACCTATAATAGCTTTTATAATGTATCACACTGTATTTATTCAACAAATATTTGAGTGCCAAATATATTCCAGGCATTGTTCCAGGTGCTGGGGACACAGATAGTAAAGTCCCAGCCCTTCATGGAATTTATATTCAAGTTGGAGAGATATAAAGGACAAATAAACAAATGAATACACAATGTAATTTCAGGTCTACATATAATCTCTCCCATTGGAGAGATATGAAAATGTTGAGGCAAGAATTTGTGTCCTGTTTGTCTTGCTGTTTCTCCAGTCATGTGCTGGACTGAGTAAATGTATGATACCTCAAGGATCCCATCTGTAAACAACACATTTTCGTTTGCTAGAGCACTTCAGCAGGGAATTGGGTAAACATTGGCTCCTGATTGGGAGCATTGTCAAAGTTATCTCAATGTTTGATCATTGAAAAGCTATCAGCTGCCACACATTGGTGCTATGGGCTGAGCCATTTTCTAACAGAAGTTAATGCCATTGATTGGAAAAAGTATCAGTTTTAATCATCATTATCAACTACTGAGCACTTTAGGCAAATCTACTAAGAAATTTACTTACATTATGTCATTTTATCCTTTGCTGGTGGGATAATGTGGTAGGCAGAATAATGCTCTCCCTGTAGATATCCACATTCTAACCTCCAAACCTGTGAATATGTTATTTTTATATGGCAAGAGAGAATTATGATCACAGATGGAATTGAAGTTGCTAATCAGGCAACTTTAAAATAGGGAGATTATCCTGGGTTATACAGGTGGGCCCAATGTAATCACAAAGCTCCTTAAAAGTGGAAGAGGGAGGCAGAAGAGGAGACCACAGTGATACCCTGTGAGAAGAAGTCAACCTGCTGTTTGTGGCTTTGAAGATGGAGAAAGAGGACCACAAACCAAGGAATATAAGCAGCTTCTAAAAGTTGAAAATGACAAGGAAATGGATTTTCCTCTAGAACCTCCAGAAGGGAACACAGCCCTGCCAACCCCTTGATGTCAGCCCATTATATGTATGAGGTGTCTGTGGCTCAGAGACGTTGAGGCACTTTCCCAGGGTCACATAGCCTGGTTCTAAAATTTGAATCCAGGTCTGTCTGACTTCAAGCTGATGATTATATGATGATTAAACCCTGCTGCTAGGAATTTACATGATCACTTTACATTGTAAAGCTAATGCTACAAATGCCTAAAGATGCAATCTAGTCCTTAGCTCCCAAGACAAAGATCGACCTCAGGTCTCATTGGAGGCAATTGTCTGTGTTGATAAATGCGCCCCTAGGGGGGCACATGTGGCACCATGCTGAGAAGTTCTGTGGAAACATATATCATTACTAACTATGAAATTAAAAAAAAATTTTACTAACTATGAAATTTTAATAGACGGTCTAGGAGTTTTGAGAGAAAGCAAGATTAACAAAGGACTTGTAAAAAGGGCAGTAATGCTGAGAACGATGTGCTAACTACAGATTGTATCAAATTCTAGAATTCATGTGATAGTGGAGATCAATCAGAATAGTCTTGACTTTCTAAGGAGACCAGAGGAGAAGATATCCAGGAGAAATCTCAGTTCACAAGAAAGGAGGAAAAATATTTAAAATTACAAAAAACTGTTTAGTTTGTATTTTGCTTTTCTTATGTTCACCACGTTGGCGTGAAAGCAGGTAACATGTCACATGAGACTGTAGTAAGTAGGGAGTTGACTTTAAGTTCATATGAGCCGGTTAGTCTAGTTCACAGCACAAGCCAATTAGAGCCTCTTAATCTACAAGTGGTCAAGCAATCAATATATGGATAAAATAACAGGCTCAAAGGAAAACTCTTTGTCAGCCACCAGGAAACCTATTAGACTTATACTACCACCTTCAAGTGTTTTGTTCAATAAACCAGGGCACAGATAGTAGGGACCTGCCTATTTAAAGGAAATTCTCAATTAGACTTAAAATAGCTAAGGTTCAGTCTATTCTCATCTTGGCCTTTTTATATCCAGTGTATATTATTCACAAATGTGAATTTCCAGGTGGGACTGGAGGAGCCAAAGCCATTCTTGGAAGTGTTTGCTGCCAGCAGGTTCAGAAGAGCATCCAGCTGAGTCCTAAAACCCAGCACAGCCTCAGACTCCAAGCAGGGTAGGTTAGGAAATTATTTAGTTCAACTGAACTTTTAGCCATCTTAATGACTTAATTAACTTATTCAGTGCATTTGTTGCTGACTTCACTCATACTGGCAAATGATTCTGACAAAAAATTTCCTTCCGACTGTTAGGGACTCAGTATCACTACGGAAGTTTAAATGAAGTGCATGATGGTCTGGGTGTGTGCTGATTGCACCCTTGTTGGACAGGCAAAGAACATCTGGCTTAAAACACAATAGACCCGGTGCGGTAGCACTGTGCGGTGTAGCAAGGTGGTTTAGAGCCAGAAGTTTCGGGCACAGAGAAACCTGGATTTCTGCATACAGTGGGCTCTGCTCGTGTCCAGCTCAATCATCTTGAGCAGGTTACCTAATCTTTATGAATCTCAGTTTTCCCATTTGCTCAATGGGTATAAAAATACCATTTTATCTGGCATTTCCTATGAGCATTAAATAGGAAAATGGATATAAAGTGTGTAACATAGTTCTCTGAGCAGAGTAGATATGCAGTAGATAGTAGTAATTAAGAAAAATTTTTATTAGTGAAGGTGCTCACAGGGATTTTGTCATCTAACTTCTCTGAACTTTGGTTTTCTAAACTTCCATAGGGGCAATACTAGTATCTATCGCGTAGTGCTGTTGTGGTTAAATGCAAAGTGCTTGGCTCAGTGGCTGGCACATTGTAAGTACATAATATGTGTTAGATATTACTTTATAATTGTTATTAAAATTGTTATCTTTGTATTTCTAGATAAAAATCACATGGCATATTGGGGCTAAATTTATATGCTGGGTGGACTGGGGTGTTAATGAAAATCTCTTAGGACTAAAAGAAAAGAGAATTTTGGTCAAGCTGTTTAACATTATTGAACCTCAGTGTGGCATACACTATTGGTGGCCCACCCGTGTCCTCTCAGAACTCACCATGGCGAGCGAGCACACTTCCCTGATAAGCCCCAACTGCCAACACCTGTGCTGCTGCCCGAAGCTTTCTCCATCTGCGACAGCCCATGCCCGGGGTGGCCTGACCGTGCTGGGGAATGATCACGCTCCCACAGCAGCCCTGAGTCAATGACTGGCAAGAGTGTGGGTGGATAAATACCACAGCTCCTTTTCCCCGGGCTGCGCTCCCTGTGGGCGGCGTTCTGCACCGTGTTTCATATCCTGCAGCGGGATTGAGCCCTCGTTCCCCACAGCTGTATCCTTCTCCATAATGCAAGATTTATTGGCTTCCTTCCTTCCCTTCCTTGGTTCACTTCCCTAACCGCCTACTTATACTTGAATTCTTATCTCAGAGTCGGCTTCTGGGGAAAATCAATTTAGGACGCTTACTTTCAAATGGGGACAACGGCATCTAGCTTTTTGTGGGGCTGGTGAAAGGATCAGATGAAATTGTAGATGTTATGACGTTTGCACAGCACAAAGTAAGTGATCTCTATAAGTGAAGACTATTATTCTTCTGCCACTGTTCAAGATTTCCCCAAACCAATATTTGAGACCTGAGAAGCGGCCTGAGTGGTTGCTGAACACTAACGGGGCCCTCATCCTAAATCAGGCTGCCATATTCTCATTCTGGCATCTCATCCTGTGCACACTCTCCTCCAACCCTATTTCTCGCCTTCATGCCATCCTGTTTTATTTCCTCAATATTTACCCCTACTTGAATTTCTTTTTTTCCCTGCATGTGCCCTGTTTGCCCAACACAGGGCTGTAAACTCCATGAGCACCAGGCTAGTGTCTGTCTTTTTCAAGTCTATATTCCCAGCACCTAGGACAGAGCTTGGCATATGCTGGGTGCTCAATAAATAGCTGTTGAATGAACTGATGAGTTAATCAATCCATTCTCATCATCCCCATTTACAGGAAGTGGCAAAAATAAAGTACATAGAGTCCCATGAGTCCTTCACCCAGCTTCCCGCAATGGTGACATCTTGTCTAACTGTAGTACAATATCAAAGCCAGGGATGTGAGAGAGGGATCTTTTCAAAGTGAAAATTGATTCGCATCACTGCCCTGTTCATTTGCCCGGTGGCTTCCCACTACCCTGAGAATTTTAGGCCCCTCATAATCTGGCTCTTCCAGACTCTGCAGCCACAACTCCTGACCTTCTGCTTGCATGTGCAGCCCTGATAGCTTTTTTCTTATCAGCCCTTCAAAGGCACCAGGCAGTCTCCCACTTAGGTCTTTGGACGCACTCTCCCCTCTGCCTGAAATGTTCTCGTCAGGACTAGCCCCTTCCTATTCTTCGTGTCTCAGCTTACATGTGACCTCTTCGGGGAGGCTTTCACTGACCACCCTACTCCACCCCTCCCCACCCTTTCCCCTTGTTTCTTTTTTTATAGCATTAATCAAAATTTATTCTTACATGCTTGGTTTGTTTACTTATCTACTATTTGACTCTTCCAATCTTCAGTGTAAGCTCCCAAGATATCAGGCACTGTATTTTGCTCACTTTAGTACAATGAGAAGTTTGACTTATAAAAACTGAGGCTTGTATTAATATAAACGTGGAGTAGATTTATACCTCAGCATTCAATAGCTAACTAACTGTACCGAGTGCTATACAGTTTGGTAAACTTCCCCACACAACCAGCTCGGGTTAGTTCTTGTCACCATCCCATGAGATGGAATTATCTGCAGCCCCATTTCCCAGAGTAAAGGACAAATGTAACGTTCATCAATCACTGCAGTAGGTGATTTTCATGCCCTATGTTGCTGTCCCTTGGTCAGCCTCTCATTTTAGCCACAGCTCGAAGAATAGTTCTGGCTCATGTTGACAGTGACCTCCCTCATGCATACACCTTCCAGGACTTCCCCTTTATCCTTGCTTGAGGACACTGTCCCCAGGAATTGGGGAGGGGAGGGCAGTGATAGGACTCATGCCAGTTCCCCGCTCCCTTCACCTAGCCCATTGCCTGGTAGATATTAGGACTCAAGGCTTATTTCTCCTAAGTCCTAGGAGCCTGCTCAGTCTACAGGTAAGCACACCTGGAATGCGGAAAACTTACCACCCCTGTGGGCAACTCTCAATCAGTGGGGACTGAGGGTTTGTAGGTAAGTACTCCCGCTTCCACTCCTTGATGGACAGTTATTGGAGCCATGTGAACACTACTCAGAGATCCTGGGGAAACTGAGCTCCTGCTGCTTTCACCAGTAACATCATGAACACACCCTTTTATTGGCTCTTCCTCCTTCCCTGTCTCTTTCTCCCCACTCCCTCACTCCTGCCTCCTGGGATTACCTCCTAAACAAATCACCTGCACCCAGACCTTGTTTTAGGTCCTGCTTTCTGGACAACCCAAACCCAGAGAGTGCCTACTGCGTACCAGAAGCTGTTCTAATTCCCTTACAAGGCCACATGGCTTACGTTTCTCATCCTGATATCAATCGTGTGAGGCAGATATGACTGTTTTTCTCATTGTAGAGATGGGGCAACTGAATGAATGAGAAATTAAGTATCTTGCCAAAGGCATTTGTTGACCTGTGCACATTCCCCAAGGGTGGAAGGTGGTCCCCGGGGTGTTAACTCCTGTATATCCAGGCTGCACTTGCCTGGAGGCTGTGGCTTCAGAAAAGTCCCAGAGCTCTGGAGGACGCATTGAGGAAGAAAAAGGAGCATCAAGGACATGGCAGCACAGTGTTCTCAACCAGGCAGTCTGATCTCAGAGCCTACCCTTTTAACGTGTTTGCTTTTCCTCCCCAGGAAACAAAGGCTCAGGAAGGTGAAGTCACACCCTGAGACTCAACTAGTGTGCTATGAAGCAGGGATCCCAAATTAGGTCTATTGGACCCATAGACCCAGGCTCACCTGCTACACCGACTACTCCTTTTTTTTTTTTTAAAAAAGGCCGGATATACTGCTCTTTTCTTGAAACCAGAAGGAATAAATCAGTTTAGTAAAATCCCCACTGGATCACAGCAGCTAGCTCTTTATCGCGCATCTGCAGCGGCCGGAGGGTGGAAGCTTGTCTCTATCTCAACCAGGGCAGGGAGTGTTTTCTGTTGATCAGGGCCCAGAATGCACTTTGGAACTGCTAGGGCTGGTAAAAGCCGCTGCTGGTTATGAGGATTTCTCTGCTTTGGAGGGTTCATGGCAGTCTCTGAATCTGAGGCCACTGTTCTCCTGGGCAGTGCTGAAGGAAGCAGTCAGACTCAGCCACCACCCCAGAGGAAAAGGGGGAGGTGGCGGGGAGAAGTCATGCCGTTCCCCTCCCCCTACTCCCAGCGCACCGCCTGGTAGATGTTAGGGATTAAGGTTTCTTTCCTCATCCTTAAAATATCCTTCTTTTTTGTCCTCCTCTAATCCACTCTCTACCCTGCAGCCACTGAGATCCTTTCAAAATGCTAATCTCATCCTGTCCCTCCCTTGCTTAAAAACCCTTCAATGCTTTCCCTTGGCTTCTTTAGGATAAAGACAGAATTCTTGATAAGGCCTCCAGGCAGGTTTCACCCAGGACCCCACCAGCAGCCACTGTTCCTCCAAAGCCAGCCTTGCTCATTGCACTCTGGCAAACCTACATATCAATGCTACCTTCTACCATCAGAGAGCTTTGCCAGGCTGTTCTCTGCCTGGGACATGCTTCCTTCCCACCCTGTCCTTGCTAAGCCCTGGGTAGTCTTCAGGTCTGAAGATCCTTGACTTCTCCCTAACTAGCTCAGATCTCTCCACTAGATGTTCTTGTGGAATCCTGTGCCTCTCTTTTTTGTGCGTAGCATAATTGGGGTGGGATTATTTTAATGTCTGTCTGCCCTAACAGAGCGTAAGCTTCTCGACGTAGGGCCTGTTTCTGCTTTTGCTCACTGTTGTATCCTCAGTGGCTCGCACAGTGATAGACGCATGGGAAGTCCTGGAATGGTGGAATGGATGAATGAACCACATTGGGCTCATGAAACAAGGATGTGGTGAGAGATTGGAAACACTGCATATAACCCTGTCCTTTCATTGTTAATACCAACCAGGTTCTACGGTCGTAATTGTCCCCTGTTTAGCCAGCATTGTATGCAATAACTTTATTAAGGTCAAATAGATATCACAATACAGATTTATCCAACAAGATCCAGAAATTGGTTACAGATATCATCTAAGACACAAGGCTGTTTTGTGCTAAAATGCTTCCAACATCGCCAATCACACAAAGAGTTTATACATTGATAACAACTTTTATCTGGAAATACAGATGCTCAGTTTGTCCTGTCTGTTGGGCCCTGGTATTTCAATTGAGTTAAAAAAAAGAGGCAAAGATTGGCATTTTCTTGATAATGAATACATTCTGGGGAGTATTTCATGAGAAACTTCTTGGGATACAGAGTGGCACATGGAAGCCATTTTTAATTCATGGGTTACACTCAAATCAGAATTATTAATTAGTAAGTTTAGCTGTGACTTGTGAATTTTAAATAATTAGATTGAGGAACATATTAGCTTTATAAATAAATAGGATTTAAAAGTTTAGCTGGTAGTGTAAATATTAGCTACAGAATATCCTTTGTAAATTATTAATACTTTAGCATGGCAGCATCTTGACTATGGTATCTATATCTGCATCTCCATTATGCTAAGAAAACACTCCATAAATACAAACAGTTATTGGGCCATATTATTTATGGTCCACAAGATAAGAGCCACAAAACACCATAGAAGGTTACAAGAATGTAAATATTTAGCTAAGTAAATAGAATAAATATTGGGAAGTTACCATATGTAACACTGAATGTCTACTAATAGGGGATAAAAACCTAAATCTTGGTTACAATGCATTCAGAACTTGAGTAAAGCCAGAGAGACAAATTTGCAAAGTATACAAAGTAGTGAATATATTACTTTAAATGTCCTTTTAACAGATTCATGGTGCAAACTGGAAAATTTTCATAAATGCAGTTCAAATGTCCATTGTGTGAGAAAATGCTTATTCATGCACTAAATCACATGAGCATTGATTCATCAAGTAAAAAAAAAAAACAGAGTAATTATCTGAAGCAAATACTTAGAGACTCACAGCTCTAAAGGGCCTAAAACTAAAAAATAATAAGACATGCATGTTGTGATACATCAAATTGTCTTCTAGAAATCATAATAACATCTTTCACATCAAAGTGCATAGGAAAACTCAATGCTATTTAATACACTTTATGCATACTATATACTAGAGACGTTAAGCTACAAAATGTTTCTACTATGTCAACACACATACAAAACGACCAAAGAAGTATCTGTGTATATAACAAGGTACTCTCCAATTAGCAATCTATGATGAATAATATATTTCCTCATGTCATCTCATCTCTAAGTACCATTTATCACAACCCAGGCCTTTCTGCCTTAATGAGGACTACAGATCTCTGATTTACATTCAATACGCTCTGCATTAATAATTGCCTGAAACTCTTAAAAATGTCTTCTGCCACTGAAACAGGCGGTGGCGAGGCTGTCTGCAGAAGAATGCAAATGGTACTCTGTTAAATCTGATTGGTGAAGGAAGTGGGGCCACTAGGCTGTTGGCCAAACTCATCTGAGGATGGCCCCAAACTCGCCTGCTGGCCATACCCACCGCTGGACCCATAGCTGTCTTGGTTGTAACCGCCTTGATTATAGCTGCTAGAGTGCTTCTCCATTGGGTCGGAAAGATATCTCTGTCCCGAGGAATGCCAGCCGGTCTCCTTGAAAACAAACCATATGTTTCCAGCCCAGAGAATAAAGTTCAAGAATCCAAAGACCTGAAGGAGAATCAAAGCCAATGAATTGACAGACTAGACAAAAACCCAAGAAAAATCTCAATTTCAGAAAAATCCTTCACAATACAAAAGATCACTTTTCACGTTAATATTGATTTGTCTTCCAAGTTTTCGTTTGGAACCACCATTTCATTTAGAATATCTGACCTTTATTGGATGTGCTACATGTCAGGCACTGCATAACTGGCTTTATGTGTATTGATTCACTTAGTCTCAGAATCTAAGAAAAAGGAGCTATTATTATACCCATATTAAACATGCGGAAATCTTGCCCAGGGTCACATGGCTTGGTGAGTACAGATCTGAGATTCAAGCCGTTATGACTCTAGAGCCCGACCCCTTACTTTAGTGATCAATATCTCCCTAAATGAGGGGGTATCCTTCATGGTGTGTAAGATTATTTTCAGATGGCAGAGGGTTGAGTATTTTCATTTTAATAATCATGCATTAATTTATAAGGTTACTTTCTCTTTCTGGTTAGAGATACTGTTTTTCTATTTATTGTAATCATATAAAGAAAATGAATCAATTGAAAGAAAAATATGGATTAAGCAATGGTACAGGTGGTATAAAGGCAAGCACAACCATGATAGCATAGAGGTTGACTCTTTCAATAGTTGCACTTTCTGTGCCTCTACATTCAGAAGTGAAAGCTGAAACCAGGCTATGAATAAAGCACAGGTTTCTGAGAAGCATGAAATGTTTTCTCAAGAACTGTATATGAGACTTTCCTACGGAAATTCCTCTTACTCTCCAGAAGGGTGTCAGTGAGTCAGAGGACTAGGTGTTGCTTCCCAGGGCCTAAGTGTTTGATGGAAACAGAACTATTTGCTGTTGCAAGAGGCCCAGACAGAAATCCTCATCACATGGCTTGTTCTGCAGCCTTTTCCAAGGCTGGTTGGTTGACTTGGGAATGAACCACAGGCAGTCTGTTTTAGCAGCCCCCTACTGGAGACAGATTACAGTAGTATGAAACAAAGCTGTGATAACACTAAAGTGTGTTTAGTCATCACTCCAGCAGGACACTGACCAATCAAAATGGACTTGGGCAGTGGCCACAGCTCTGGAATATGGTGCCGGAAATTTCTTGCTGGGTAAAAATTTATCCCTTGGTTTCTGGATGGTGGAGTGATCCAGAGTGCCCTGTGGGTGGTGGTTGTGGAGTGGGTACTGGTGTAATTAAGATGCGAGGCCTTCAGGGCTTGAAGCAGGGGCTATTTACTGAAGTATTTCAATATTTTGGGAGCACACTAACTGAATGTCAGTCTTGGAGTAATCTCTGTGGGCCTTGGAATCAGAGTGGCCTGGGAATGGTATTTTCTTGCTCTATGACCTGGGATGAGGCATTCAGTCTAGATTTCAGTTTTGTTTTTGGTTTTGTTTTCTTTCTTTCTTTCTGGGTTTTTTTTTTTTTTTTTTTTTTTGGGAGACAGGATCTTGCTCTGTCACTCCTGTTGCCCAGGCTGGAGTGCAGTGGTATGATCATAGCTCACTGCAGCCTCAGACTCAAGTGATCCTCCTGTCTCAGTCTCCTGAGTAGCTGGGACTACTGGCATCCACCACCACACCAGGCTAATTTTTAAATTTTTTTGTACAGATGGGGTCTCTCTGTGTTGAACAGACTGGTCTTGAACTCCTGGGCTCAAGTGATCCTCCTGTCTTGGCCTCCCAAAGTGCTGGGATTACAGGCACCACTGCACCTGGCCTTGTTTTTGTTTTTCTTAGTATGGAACAAAGACAAGAATTCCTTCCTTGGGGGATAGTTGGGAGGATTAAAAAGGATATATGTAAAGTAGCTAGTGCCGGACACATTAGCAAATACTAAATGGTAAACTATGTTCTGAATCACTTTCTAAAACATTTCTGCAAATTGTATTTTGTTAACTCTTAAATGCAGCATAAATTGAAATGGAGCTTTAACAGTGAGGCCACATTCTTGAGAGGTGACAATAGCCAAAACAGGGTAACTAGTCCCCCAACTGATTTAGCTAAAGGCTGGTTTATCCAGACCTTCCTCCCTCTCTCCCTTCCTTCTTCTTTGTCTCCTATTGTATCCTCTTTCCTTCCTTTAATGTTAATTGGGAATCTATTTTGTGCCATGCTCTAGGCTCCCTGCTGAGGGAGATACAAAATATAAATAAAGTACAATAGTGGCTTGATCAAAATGAATTAGATGATCACTGACAAAACTCTAATTTACATATATGACCGTTTCATCATGTGCACATTAACTAGGATATTTTCCATTAAAGGGGAGATTTTGATTAAATTCCACCTTTGTAAATGTATGTCAATATATGAGTAGAAAAATTATCAAAGGATCTTTTCAGATATGGAGGGATGGAGCTGCCCAGGGCTGTAATTTTATTTGTTTCCTACCTCTTGATCTCTCTCTTTTCCCTGACACTACTTGGTTTTTAACAAAGGGATGCTGAAGAAGAAACTAGAAATCAGGGAAACATCTTAAAATAAGAACATAAACAAGGCATTCCCATAGGCATATTTAAGGTGCAATGATTTCTCACTCCATCATCACAGAGGTATCGCAGATCTCTTGGTTGGCATATTTTAGGGGCACTTGGGCCCTTGCATCTTTTTTGTGCCATTTTGTTGCAACTGAAATTAGGGTAGGGATTTTGATTCAAGCTCAGATGTGGAGAGAAGAGAAAGAGAGATTGAAAGAGACTGTACACAGCATGAGAAAGAATGGGGAGATGAAACCTAGATTATCGGAAAAGATGTATGAAGAGTGTCTGGAGTGAAGCTGAAGAAGCAGAAGTAGAAATTATGAGTCAAATAGTTATGCTCAGTGAAACTTTGAAAGAAATTGAGAAACTAAAAAACATTATTCCTCCCTCCCCTCTTTAGGTTCTACCACTATATGGATGCCTTTTCACAGCAGCTCTCAAGTGACATTTATTGAGCATTTGCCATAAACTGGGCACAGTGCTAAGTATTTTTCATGGGTCACCTCACTGAATTCTTTCAATAGTCTTGAGGTCTGTTGTACAATTATCCCCATTTTACACATGATGAAACTGAAGTTTAGAGATCTTAATTAATTTGTCTAATTATTGAATAGTGGAGCTAAGATTCAAACCCTGGCAGACTAACTCCAGAATTGTGTTCTTAACCCTTTCGAGTGGCAACAGAGTTTGGTTCTAGTTCTGGCATTGCTGTAAACACTTGGGAAACTTTATGCAAGTCCTGAACCTCAGCTCCCTATATTTGTAGTATCTGGATATCTCACCTACCTTTTAGTGTTATTGTGAAATTATAGATGCCAAAGTGCTTTGAAGAAAGTAAATTTGTTACCAAGGTAGAAAATATGCTTATTATTTCCTGACCCGTTTACTTGTAAAGGTCATCTATTGTGGTATGTCTGGCTCCTTCTCCAAAACTTACATTTGCCCAGGAGGGTGAGGTTCTATGAGCTAAGTGTCTGCTATATGATTCTCCAAACCCCCCATCCATAACTGATGAGACTGAGGGGGACATCTGGCCTGAAGCAGGCTAATGAGATTTTCTCTACTAGAAATTTGGAATTGGACCTGGGTGATTTTAGTTCAGTCTAAGCTGTTTCCTTAAAAAGAAATATAAACTTAGAAACTGTAGAGTGGCTATCTTCTGTTATGTGTACAGAAGAAAAGATAAAATTCCATCTGAAAATAAAGAATAATATAACAGACATGCAGAAAGACACAGAGAGATGGAGAAAGAAACAGAGATGAGGGATAGAGGATGAGAATTGTCCATTTTCCTGATAGTCTTACAGTTCTTAGTCCTAGGTTCTACCCTGGGAAGACACATTTTTAGTATCTTTCCAATTATTTTCAGTTTTTACCTAAGCTAGCTCAATATGATTTGAAGCCAAACAAATATGTAATAAAAATGTTGTGTTTTGGCTGATTAATATCCTTTCCCCTGCTTTTGGTAATAGAAATCTGATTTTCTTTGCAGAGCCAAGTTGCAGTCAGAGGGCTTGAGCTCTCTCCTGGAACTTTGCATCTTGGGCAAAGTAATGCAAGGTTAGGTAAATCTTCCCACTAATGGCAACTCAAAGATACTATTCTTTGGTATTGGACATCTAGAACACTGGTTCTGCTCTAGACTCTGCTCTTTCTAGAACCTGTTTCTTCAGGTCTCATCAAGTTTATGAGCTACTTAATATCCTTCCACAGACTTTTTTTTCCTGATGAAGTTAGAGTCAGTTTCTGTTACTTGCAACCCAAATACTCTAATGCAGACAGACATTGGTACCAGAAATGAGGTGCAAAGAACAGACTTTAGGGATACAAGTATTGTTTTGCTTTAGCCAGTTTGAATCGAGTTTTCTGTCCCTAGGAACTAGAAGACTCTTAACTGACATGGATACATCACTATAACACCACCTGTCCTTTCACACACCACATTATTTGGTTTCAATTCATTTTCTTTTTGGTTTTAGGAAACATAGCATATTGTTTTTTATTGCTTTTCATAATTCATAGGCCATCTTCTAGTCTAAATATTATTAAAGATATCAGAAGTAGAGTTAGAAGGACCTTGCAGGATGTCATAATTTGTCGGGAGATTAATTATTAAACTAACAAACACATTAAGCAATTTTACCTTTGTCCTCTTAGATTTTGAGATCAGTGTTACAATAACTTTCATTAAACACTGTCTGTAAACAAACTATGGAAGCATAAATATATATGTTAATGTATTCATCTACAGGTGTGGCCAGTGATAAATAAAAATGATTGTGAGACCCTAATACATAGTTTATTTCCATGGTTACTATGTCACCAAAGCAGGATTCACAGTCTAATCAGAGAAGCCATCCTTTTTCCCTTCTTAAGTGTCTTCCCGGATTGAATTTCAGAAAGCTGTAGAAATACAGGTTAATCTTGAAGCAAAGGGTTATTTTTAGGGTTTGCTAAAGAATGTTGTTCCTTCAGCAAACAGTGCTGAGCCTTCTATTCTTTGATGACTGCTGCTTTTTGCTGCCATTATAGCTTATGTCATTATAGCTTACGTCTGTGTCTCAGACACAGCTTCTTTCTTTGGAATAACACAATTCCTTACACTTATAAATTAAGAATGCAATTTAGTGTCCCTGCTAACTGTCAGATTTTTTCCCGTAAAAGCCATACACTTGATAATATTTGACTTTGTTCAACTAATATAGTACAGCTTTTCTGAAGTTATCAAGAAACTAAACTGGGAGCATGGAGAAAATTTAAAAATTACTGTATCTATTATAAGTACTTGTTTTACACCATGTATTTCTTTTTGCATCTCATTAGGTCTGCATATTTTTCTCTAATCAATTGGGTTTATTCTAACTACATGTGGCTTGAACAATGTTTTCTTCCCAGGAACTTGTATGCCATCAAATATTCCTTTTAACTTCTGGCAGGCTTCAGCCTTAAAGTTCAGATTTTATATTTGCTTCTGGCTTAGAGTTTTGACAGGACTGTCATCTAAGCAGCAGCTGCGAATACCTGCTGGGTTCTTATTAAGAACTCCGTAATTGGCAGCATTAAAGATGATGGATTCTGACAATAAAAAACTTGAAGGCCAAATGATCATCTTGCATCTGAAATGAAAAATTACCTTTTTGATTGGCCTAGTTTTGGAGGTATAAATTTTCAAGATGACTTCTGAGATGGTTTTCTTATTCATTTGACTGGCAAACAGATTTGGGAGACAAAGCAGAGATGAAAACATACTTACCACAGAAGTGTTTAAGCTGGACATAACAGGGCTGTGGACAGCCATGCACTTGTTGGATGGCTGTTTGCAAGCTGACATCAGTAACAATACTTCCTTGGGATCTGTTGCGACTTTGACATCAGACAGTCCTTTTGCCCAAGCTGACGAACCCACCAACCACAAGAACGAAAAGACTACAGTGACGATGAAGTCCTACAGAGACAAACAGAAGGATAAAACAGTGAAAGAAAACGTGAGTTCTAGAAAGAAATTGATTAGTTTATATAACTATTTTGTTTGTCTCTTTTAAGATCCTATAGAATCAGAAGCAGGGAAAATATTTTGAAAAAACAAACAAAAGAAAGCTTTGTGATATCATATCATTTCTATAAAATAAATAATAATAGCAATATTTATTGAATGCTTACTGTGTCCCAGGAATGATGCTAAGAACTTTATAACCCTTGTCTAATTGTTCCTACAACATCCATGTAAGGAATGCTACATCATCCTATTTGCAGACGGCAAGCTAACACAGGGAATGGTTGAACAGCTTGTCTGAGGCTCCACAGGATTGGCTTCAGGATTCAAACCCAGGCAACCTGACTACTGAGTCCAAGCTCTTAACCACCATGCTGCCATGATTTCAAACATTTAGACAGATTCGCCAATAAAGATTTCTGGATGGCAAGTTCTTCATTTGTTCATTTGTTCACTTAGCAAATCTATGTGTTATTATTTATTGTATGCCTGAAACTGTGTTAAGTGGGGCACAATAATAGCTATAATGTTTTGAGTGCCTACTATGGGTGAGAGGTTTCATATAAAATTATCCTTATAATAATCATGTTAGATGATATTTTTAATGCCCATTTTAAAGATGAGGAAACTGAGGCCCAGAGATATAAGGTAACACATAGAAAGTGGCAGAGCCAGAATTCAAATTCAGGTCTGTCTGTCTCTGAAAACTACCTGCTGTGAGTGCAGGGAAAAGAAGCTCCACTATTCATATCAAACAAAATCTCTATAATGTAAAGGTGACTATTTTAGAGACCATCGCCAAACTTCTGATGATGGGGGGCTACTTCTCATGTCCTCCCTCATGACTCAGAGGGGGTGGCAGGTGGGAGTCACTGTCCAAGACTTAAACAGACCATGTTAGAACATAGTAGGATGATTTTTCAGATTGGCTGTATTTACATTTGACTACTGTAAAAATGTTGCATGCTGCTTACCTAAAATAATAAAAACACTGACCTGGAAAGAAAACGACTACATTTGATATGCCAGCAGAAATAGGCCGTTCTTTTATTCTAAATAATAACCTCCTCAAATAGAAAACTTGGTTCGTGTTTCTTTCTTACCAAAGGGTATGGCACATCTGACTTGCTCTGGTTACCTTGCCCTCCTGGTGTGACTGAATTACTTTTCATCAAGATCTCATGATCTACATTGAGGGAACGCCTACATTCTAAAGACGCAATGTCGTGCCTGACATTTGTTAGGTGTGACCTTTGTGGAGAAAGTTCTGAAGCGTCCCACTACTAAGAGTGGCTGCATCTTCTGAACAATTGGTCTCATTCCATCCAGTGGCTGTTGTGAATTATGGAACTCACCAGTCTACCTTTGCATGTTGGCTCTAGAAAATTTAGGGCCAATGTGCGACCCATTCATAGGGGTTTTATGGCATGGGTATTTTAACTCTGTTCCTTATTTTGTTTTATATACCCTTTCTTCTTTTTCCTTCTCATTTTCAATTAATTCCATCTTGAGTTTTAAATATCTTTGCAAGCCATCTTAAGTCCTTTCTGGAATAAGGTAGAGGTATAAACAAACAAGCAAACAAATATGCTGTCTACAGCTGCTTCAAAATTAATAAGAACATTTGGAATAAAGAAACTCAAGTGTTTGGGTTTGAATTAGATACTGGAGAAATGGTTGTGAATAAATAAGTCACATTAACTGTGTGAAATCACAACTTTCTGTTCATGCTCAATCTGATATCTTCACTGATTCATTCATTCATGCATTCATTCAAATAGTAATTTTTGAGTAATGTGGCAGGTATTGAGGGAGGTCTTATGGGGAATAAAAAATGCAAAATATAGACTCTGCTCTCTTGATGTTACATACTTGTTAATGCCCATAGTTATCCTATAATTCCAACCACAGGACAGTCGTTGTCATTATTTATACTCATTAAAATTAGAAATAGACTTGTTAAAAGGCCAGTAGGATAGGGAAATACTTAAAAAAAAGAACAGAGTCATGTGAAATCCAATTTCAATTGGAAATCGGAGAGAACTATGTCAAAACTTTAAATTTGTTCAAATAATAACAATCATACCTAACATTTATTGAACACTTATTATGTGCCAAGTTCCCATGTATTAACTTATTTCATCCTGACTGCAGCACTGTGAAATAGATGCTAATCCTGTCCCCATTTACAGTTGAGGAAACTCAGACACAAAGAGGTTAAATAAATTGCTCAAAGTCATGAGTCCGTAACTGAAGGAACCAGGATTCTAAGCCTGGCTGTCTGCCTCCAGGGCTGTGCACTTGACTGTTCTATACTGCCTCTCACGTTTGCTCATGGAATGCTGATCTTCCTACTAAAGGAACACTAAAAAAAGTTTTTTTAAAAGTTGGATTTGAGATCCTGCTTAAATTAAATATAAAACATAGTAATGAGTCATTTTCTATAAACAGGCTTCTGATTGAAGTTAAGGATCTATGTCTTTGGAATAAATATATTTGTGGAAGCAGATCCAGACTTTTATCTCCTAGTACCATTTTGTAAAGAGGCACCAGTAATATCATACTAAGTGATCTCTAATCTGAGCTAAAGGCTCAGACTCTGTTATCAGACAGACCTCAGTTTAAACCCTTACTCTGCCCCTTGCTACCTGTGTGTCCCTAGGCAACTTGCTAGACTATTTGAAGCCTCAGTTTACCTCTCCGTAAGTTGGGATAATAGTAGCATCTCTCTTGCAGGATGATTGTGAGGATCAAATAAGATAATATAAATAAAATGCTTAGCATGATGCCTGGTAAATAGTGAGTGACAAATACGTGTAAACATTTATATCACCAGTAAAAGCAGCAATAATAGCAACAACAATAATATAAATAGTATGATGCTATAGAGCAGGAACTTACATGCTCACTCCAGCCACATAGACCTCCTGGCTGTTGCTCAAACTCACCAAGAACATGTGCAGCTGAGAGCTTGTCCCTGGGGCCCCCCTCCCCTGGCATACACATGGCTCCTCCCCTTTCTTCCTTCAGATCTATGCTCAAATTTCATTGTATCCATGATGCTTTTTTGCCCATCATATATAAAGAGCACCACACACTAAATTCCCTATTCTCCTTTTCCAGTTTTGTTTTTCTTGGTTTCACTTTTACCAACTGGTATATTATACATATGTAATATATTTGCTTGCTTGTATCTTGTGGGTAGTTTTGCCCATGATGTTCATTACTGTCTGTTCACATCTAGAATGGTGCTTGACACACAGTAGGTGCTCAGTAAATATTTCTGAAATGAATGACTGTAAGAGGAAATGTTTCTGATAGACTGAAGTGGAAATAGCAGGGTAGAAACCTATGCCTACAGGCCAGGTACATTCCTGCCTCAGGGCCTTTGCACTTGCTGTTTCCTCTGTCCATAATTCCTTCCCTATCCCTTCTAGCTACATGTCTTGCCTTATCACCTTAACAGGTCCTCATTAATGGTCACCTCCCCAGATAGGCTTCCCTGAGCCCTCCATTTAAAATGTACTCCCTTCTCTCTATCCTCTTATTCTGTTCTGCTTAGCACTTTTCACAATTTGAAAATATGTTTGTTTGTTTGCCTATTTCTTCCAATAACATGTTAGCGCTATGAAGGCAGTGATTTTGACTACCTAGCTTATTGCTGGGTCTTGTTAGAAGAGGTGTCATCAACATTTGTGAATGTTGTGAATGAATGAAGGAATCAATGAAGGAGTATATAAAATGGTCCCAATTTTGTTAAAAAAACTTATATTTTATATAACTTATATATAACATTATATAGGACTTTACCAAGTGGTAATCGTAGGGGTAAAGATTATTATCATTCTGTTTTACATAAACTTGTCTATTTTAACACTTACTTTATAATTAGACCAAATAAAAAAAATGTGGCAATATGATTAAGGCACTGATTGATTGTACCAATGGCTCTCCCCCCAGACAGAAGTTCAGATGGCAATATTTGTCCTTACAACACCAGCAAGATTTATAATTAGACCAAATAATAAATGTCATTAGAATTGAGCATTTTTGCATTAAAGTGTTTTAGAAAGTAGCCTCAAGCCAGGTTTTATATAACTAAGCAAAGTGTGATGATGGGGAGATTATGTCAGAAATTCTAGCTAAACAACATATAAGCCTGAACTTTCGTATTTTTTGGCTTTGGGTGTGAACCTGAGTCTGTGGCCACCTTCCAGAAAGAGAGATGTGGGAGCCAATAACCTGACACCACTTTCCTCCCATTCTCCAGTCTCCTGCTGAAGCTCCCCACTGGCCAAACCCGACAGGAATGCAGAGGGCAGGGAGGCCACTGATGGGATCCACGCAAGTCACCTCCTGCGCACAGAGCACGTGTGGAAGGGCAGAGAGGAGACCAGAAACTATCTAGAATGAGCGGCTGTTGCAGGAGCGGCAGCAACACCTGCTGCCCACATTTCCTGAGTGCTTCCTCTTTGCCAGGCACTCTGCCAGCACTTATAGACGTCATTAACCTTAGGACATAGGTACTTATATTAGCTCTGCTTTACTTATGAGGAAACTGAAGCATAGACAGGTTAAATGCTTTCCTTATAATTAATGGCTGGCTTGACTACTGCAGTATATCACAAGCTTTCTGAAAATGTGGAAGAAAGATGCTTTTTGGTGTATTTTATATGGCCAATTACTTTAATTGTTCTGTAAATTTTAGTCAATTTGGCACTACCTAAATTTTGATTTATATGTCTACTGTGTTATTGTTTAATATTTCATTTAAAGCAAATTATGCTTTTTATATAAATAAGGTTATCTTAGAAAGAAATTATATGTGTACTATAAATGTTAAACCAACACAGCTTCCCATAGATATAAGAAAACTGTAAGCATAAATGCTATAAGGTGAAAACAAAATACCTTAAATTCTGGCTGGAGATGTTTGCCCAAGGCATTGGAGCCTAGGATCTTTGTTAAATCAGGAGATTAACAAGTATTAAAGGGGTATTAATGAAATGCAGTCATGTGTCACTCTCACTTAACAACAGGGATACATATGTTCTAAGAAATGCATCATCAAGTGATTTCATTATTGTGCGATCATAGAGTGTACTTACACAAACTTAGATAGTACAGGCCACTACACACACAGGCTATATGGTAGAGCCTATTGTTCCTAGGCTCCAACCTGAACAGCATGTTACTGTACTGAATACTGTAGGCAATTGTAACACAAAGCTATTTGTGTATCTAAACATAGCTATATCTAGGAAAGGTACAGTAAAAATACAGTACAAAAGATAAAAAAAGGTACATCTGTATAGGGCACTTACCATGAATGGAGCTTGCAGGACTGGCAGTTGCTCTGGGTGAGTGAGTGAGTGGTAAGTGAATGTAAAGGCCCAGGACATTACTGTACACTATTGTGGGCTTTATAAACACTGTAGACTTAGGCTACAATAAATTTATTTTAAAAAGTAAGTAATTATACTACTATGACATTATCATGGCATCGCTAGGTGATAGGAATTTTTCAGCTTCATTATAATCTTATGGGACCACAATCATATTTGTGGTCCATTGTTGAACAAAACGTTGTTATGAGGTGCATGACTGTACTGGCATGGCCTAATCAGAAAGCCTGAAGTTAAATTGAATATAGAATAGCTTTCTCATTCATGTGATTTGATGCCATGTTAATGGTCTGCCTAAAATCTTCTTCAGTATCAGGAGGGCTAAATGGCTTACACTTGGGAAGTGACTTCCTTTTGATGGTACAGACAAGAATCCAGTTGTTTACAAATACTACTCCTTGTCTATCTAAGAGAGAGAGCTTGGATATGGAAGAGAAATTTGTAACATTTACTGCTAGGTTATCATGGTGCATATATTAACCCTTTGAAGATATCTTCTGCTAGCTTTGCTTGTGTTATTTATTCCCACAGAGTGGAGAGGCTGCCCTTCCAAAGGTGCTTCAGTGCTTCCAGAAACTTCTCATGCTTGTGTTCAGTGTGGTCCCTGTAAAACCCCAGGAAGTGGTCAGAGGAGGCATTATTAGCCCCATATTACAGAATAAACTATAGCCAAGAGGGTGAAGTAGTTTTTTTGCTCATGGTTCATTAAATGGTTTAGAAATGTTCTCTGAGCTATTGTTCTCATTCTGTACCTAAAGAAGTTTGACATGCAGTCTGGATGTGTTTCTGCAATCTGTTTAAGTATCTGTTCAGTGAACCAAGAGACAGTTTCCTTGACGGAGGGAGCGGCCTGGCTTAATGTTGGCTGAGCGTCTGCTGTCATTTAGTTTGTTGAGAGTGTTTCGCTGTCCTCACCTCTCATAAGTTGCTGTTAGCAAACTCATTGTTTATTGAATGCAATTTAATATAATAAAGCTACTGGTCCCGAATTACTCTGGGGCATACAAAAGGGAGTCATCTTTGGTGACAGAAAACAGTATTTCAGAAACAGGTAAACCTGTCTCCATCTCCTTTTAATAGTGGCACACTGCAGCTCCATTGAATGTTGGTAAACATAATCAATTATTCCACTTTTATCTATTAGCAAATATTGCCAATATTTCAATCCAATGACTTTATTACCTGATTTCCCTACTTGATGGCTTTGCTATATTTTCTGTTCCTGACACTTACACTGAGAGGCTATACCAGAAACGAGACTGTGTCTAGAGTCACCCTCATCTTCAGTGCAAATGGATTCACTTTGCTAATTCAGCTTCCAGGAATGCCAGAATGACGCCGCGAATCAGGAAACAAGCAGCAAGCTGGCAGCACTGCTGGACTTGCCTTGGAAAAGAGAAGAGCTAAACACTGGCTAGATGGAACAACGTTCTGTTCTGTCCATTTAGGAGATTGTTTCATTATTTCATTTGAAGTACTAACAATAATGACATCTGACTTCCAGAGAGGGCCTACAGTTTTCAACACGCTATCACAGAAGACAATTTGATCTTCACAACAGCTGCATGAGGGTGAAGATAATTATATCCATTTCACAGATGAGGCAACTAGATGTAGAGAAGGGCAAGTGATGTGTCCAAGTTGTTACAAGTAACTAAGGTTTGAATTCAGGACATTTGGGCTCCCTGTTTAGTGACTAGTTTTTAATTATGCTCAGGTTTTTGAAATTTGCGTTGCCTACTATGGTGGGAACACAGACAGCAATAAACACCTTGAGCTACATAGGATGAAAGGCATTTTCCTTCACAATTTTCTTTCAATCTGAGTAGTAAAGGAGAAAGTCTGAGTTGGGTGCTAATTTGTCTCGACACCTATTTAACGAGTGCTAATCTCTTCCTTTTTTAATCAAAGAAAACTGGCCCCAGGCTCAGAGCCTTCAGGCAATATGTAGCCCGCACACAGCACTGTTTCTTTTCCATTGATTTATTTTTATGTTTATGTTTTATGTCGAATAATACTGGATATCTATATCCAGTAGTGGTACAAGGTGTTATTCAAAAATACATTTATTTAAGATTAAGAAAATAATTCAATTTAAAGAAAAATAGTGAAGAATTTATGGCCCGGGTAATAAGAGGAGGGACTTAGAGAGCCTGAAGTTTGGAAAGGACTGCGTGAGACCCTGACCCAGTGCCATCTAATAGAAATCTACTGCAAGCCATGCATGCGAGCAACAAGGGTAATTTAATGTTTTATAGTGGACACATTTTTTAAAAAAGCAAAAGAAACTGGTTTAATATATTATATTAATACACTTATTAATATAATAAGCCCCAATATAGCAAAAATGTTATCATCTTATATAATCAATCTGAAAATTAATAAGATGTTTTACTTTTTTGGGACTAAATCTGAAGTCTGATGTGTATTTTACGCCTACAGTACATCTTAATTCATATTAGCCACATTCAATGCTCAACAGCCACATGTTGCTCGAGCTAGCTTATTGGACAGCACAGTTCTAATTCACAATTAACAAATGGAAGCACATTTATATCCACTGTCAAGTGAGTGATGCCCCTTCTCCTGTTTTGAGTCATTGATGTCACACTTTCTTTTGGTACTTTGGTCCGAGATGGTCCCGGTAGCTAC
Organism: Daubentonia madagascariensis; assembly: GCA_023783475.1. NCBI lineage: Eukaryota > Metazoa > Chordata > Mammalia > Primates > Daubentoniidae > Daubentonia > Daubentonia madagascariensis. The sequence goes on along the minus strand of JAKFHU010001953.1, from coordinate 37,868,441 downwards.
CCCACAGCTTAGCTTTGGCAAGGCTAGCATGCCTCACACACCCCTCTTGGCCCATAGGGTCCCGTCAGTGGGTCGATATGGTTTATGGCTGCAATGGCCTGGTGCAGGTCTGAAGGCAGATCAGTGTGCCCAAGTGAGGCCTAGGCCCTTGGTGTTGGCAGCCCAAGGAAGGAGGTGGGGACCCGTAGGGGCAGCCCTGCCAAACAACTGCTGCGTTTTATGCTGGGTGTAAGGGCGAGAGGCTGAGTCGACTGCTCTGTTCCCAGGGTGTGGGGTGGGATGGGGCTGGTAGATGATGAAGTAAGGAGGATGATGGGGGGGGGAGGAGCAGGAGCGAGAAGGGCAAGAGTAGGAAAGGGGGGAGGAAAGTAGGGAACAAGGGAGAGGGGAGGATGGGGAAGAGAAGGTGGGTGCAGAGGAGTAAGGGAAGGAGAAGGGGGAGGGAGGAAGGAGGCAGAGAGAGGGGAGCGGAGCAGGGGAGGGAATGGGGATGAAGAGAGAGTAGGATGAAGAAGGGAGGAGGAGGAGGAAGAGGAAGAGGAGGAGGCAGTGTCTGAGAGGAGGAAGAGAGGGAGAAGAGGACAGGAAGAGGAGGGAGAGACATAGAAGATTCAGAGGTCCCAGCACTATCAAGTACTTATGTGTGTGTGCTAAGTGCTTTCCATGCACCATTTTCTTTTACAACAACTCCACGAAGTAGTTATTAATATTATTCTTATTTTATGAGTAAGGAAACAAACCCAGTTTCTGTGGGTAAATAAAGTGAGTTTAGACCAGGTTTGGAGTTTTTGGTCCCAGGAGATAAGTCCCACCTCTTCCTGACATTGAGTGTGCTTGGACAAATCCCATGAATCCCTTGGACTTTATAATCTTTAATGACAAATCCCCTGCCAAAGTGGCTTAAGCCTGCTGGCTGAGCGCCGGTCCCCACAGAAAGCCAGGACTTAGAGATCAGGCCCGGCGTTTCAAATGTGCAAGGCAATTCCGCTGGGGTGAGAGCGGTCAAGCCATCAAGTTTGTTAATCTTTATTAGAGAGGAGAAACGGGAAGTCAGAAAGCCTCTAATCAGAGCCGAACGGCCAGCTCTGTGGAGCTTTGGACTTGTCTTCACATTTTGGGAGAGAACTTCCCACCCTTATTTGTTTCTTTGATGAGTACCTCACAGCTAATAAGCCAAGGTATCGGCTGCTTCATTCACAAAGCACTTACTTGGAAAAGCCCATCCTGATTGCCTCTGCTTCGTACCCCACCTGTAGTCTTTCTTTCTAACACCCAAGAGCTGGAGGCTCCCCAGTTATTCCTTAGTGGGGATCTCTGTGCCTCCTCCAGGCAGGGTTTTCTCTGAGCTCAGCTAGAGCTCCCTGGAGGCAAGAGGCCCACAGAAGTGGTTAGGGGCAGAAGCACCAGGCTGCCTATTGTCTCAGTGTTGTTACAGCTGGAATAAACTTTCAGTTATTATTATTGTTTTTATACTTTTAATTTGGGAGGAAAGCAATTTCTAAAGAGTTGATTTTGTGACCTGTTCAAGAAGATGATGGTAATGATTGCTGGTGGTGATGATGGTGATGGTGGTGATCATGGTAGTGCCAATGGTGGTGAGAGCTGCTGACACTCAGAGAACACTTATTCCACATATTCTGTATATTTGCTTATTTAATCTCTCAACAACCCTGATGGGGTAGGTACTATTATTATCCCATTTTACAGATGGGATAAATTACTTAAACCCAACTTGAAAAGTGCAGAGACAGGATCTGGACCCAGGGAGTTTGGCTCTACAATCTGTGTTCTTAATCTATTATAAGATTAAGTATAATCTATAATCTTATAAGAGATTATAATTTTATAATATATTATAAAAACACTCTGTTGCTTTTAGAGGGTCATGATTTCATTGGCCCATACCAAAAATTAAGTGGTGATGTTAACACTTATGGCTATCGTTTATGGAGCAGTTACTATGCATCAGACACTGTGCATTCCATAGAATATTCATTTAATTCTCACAAGGACACTCTGAGGTGGCTACTATGACCTCTACTTTACAGATGAGAAAGTCAAGGTTGAGAAAGATTAAGTGATTTGCTGGAGGTCTCAGAGTTTCTAAGTTGCTAAGCTTTGGTTGCAACCAAGGTCTGCTGAGCTCCAAAGTGTGTGTCCCTCACTGGAAGATGAACCTCGTTATATCCCAAACCAGCTTTAATGGGTGTCCACTGTGTGTAAGGTATGATGCTTTACCGATTTCACCTCATTTCATCCTCACCACAACACTGTGAAGTAGCTGTTAGTTTTTTTATTGTACAAATGAGGAAGGGCAGGCACAGAGAAGTTACATAAATAGAGGGTTGGGTACAAAACACAGATCTGTTTAACTCCAAATCCCTTAATTTGTTCATTTGTCCATTCTTGTATCTGTCCCTTTCTGTAGTCATCTGTTGAACATTTATTACCCTCCCACTATAAGGAAGATAATATACTATATAATATACTATACTGTTCTGAAAATGGAGGAGGACAGGGTAAGACCAGCCAAAGGAGATCTGCTCTCCACCCTCCAGTGGTTTACACCCTTCCAGTCTCCACACTGCCTGGGTTGTTTCATGTTGTAACAGTATGGTACACTATTGTTGCACTGTCCATTAATCAGGACTTTGTAAAAAGAGAGATGTAGTGGGTGCTGATGTTCTTCTGTTACAAGGACTGGGTAATAATCAATCATCTTGTTTTATGCATGAAGAATCTGGCTGATGCTTGGGAATCAATGTAGGGTTCCATATCTTTTCCCCTTAAGTTAAATTTGATTGTGATTGACATACTGCACTTTTTCTTTTCTAGACTGTTCCCAGAGAATTTTACCCATTGATTTATGGTTGCTCAGCTGCAGAACAGAGACCTCCTATTTCTTGTTTTTAACTTTTCTTGTCAAAAGAAGACTTTTCAAAAGATCCTCTGCATCTCTCCCTTTATTTCAGTCATAGACAATTGATTTTACGATCTTGATGCAAGAGGGAGGTATTCTGGCTGTTTGGTGAACTCAGAGTAGATGAAAAGTCTTTCTGCACTGCTATTGTAAATCATATGTTAAAAATACTCCTCAAAACCTGATTTAATTTCCAATTGATCCTACTTTACCTTTTCATTATAAATAGCACAAACCTTTCAGAACAAGTTCATAGTAACATTAGTAAATTAATAAGTGCTCAAAATAAATTAATAGTATTAGCAGTAGTATTACAATTAATAACTTCTATTGGTTCAGTACTTACTATGGGCCAGGCACTGTGCTAAGCCCTTTACATACATTATTACATTAACTTCATTGAGGATTTTTGAGGTAGGTCTTATATATAGGTTTTTGGAATAGAAAGTGTCACACAGTGCTTAAGCCCACAGTCTTTAAAACCAGGCAGCCTTGGGGGCAAATTTCAGCTCTTACTAACTAGCCGTAGGACTCTATGAAACCTCAGTTTCCCTATCTGTAAAAAGGGGCAATAATGACATACATTTTCATAGGATTTTTGCCAAGGATAAAATAATTAATGCAATAAAATGCTTAGCCCAGTGCTTGAAAGTTCACTCTTTTAGTCTTAACATTGGAAAATTATACTACATATAATAGCTAAAAATGCAATAACATAGAAAAGTGTATAATAATTGACATTATTCAGTGGGTTTTGATGGTCAAATAAATTAGGTGGGTTCATTCATTTATTCAACAAATCTCTACTGAGGACCTATTAGGTGCCAGGTTTTGGGAATACAGTAGTTAAAAACAGACATGCTCGCAGTACTCATTCGTTCTGGTGGAGGAGAGAGACATTATTCAAACAATCACAAAAGAATGTGTAGTCACAAGATGATAATAGCTTTGCAGGAAAAGGACTTTGTGTTTTGAAAATCAAAAAAGTGCCTGGGGAATACTGACCAGCCTAGATGGACAAGAAAATCTACACAGATCTGGTTATATTCAGGCTCTTTACAGGCTTAGCTCGTGGATGGTTCTCAGAGCCGACTCATGTTGGATAATAAACACACCACAAAAGAGCTTATTTGGAAGGCCTATGAATCGGCCTCTAGAGGGAGTGTTGAGCTCCTCTTTACTACCTGCTTGTTCCATGCCTGAGAAGGATGCATGTTGATACTGGGTCGGTCAGGACCAAGGACCTTTCTAGAGCTACGGTGCTAGGAGAGGTAGGTATCAATGCGAGGAGAAGACTGTTTCTTGGGAATTTTGGTGGCCCACATGGCTGCTAAGGCTATCAGCTCTCTGCACGTGTCCCCCTGCAGCCTTCCCCCTATTAGAAAGCCAAACAATCAATAAGGTGAGTTCTGGGGTGGATTTGTTTGTACATCTAAATCTTGGCAGGTGAGTATTCTTGCCTTTCTGGACCCTAGCACCCTAGCACTTTGAAAGCCTAGGGAAGCAACCAGGGTTGTTAAGTGGTACTAAATGAGTTGCTGGTTTATATAGGAAATAGCACCCTTCCCAAAAAACTGTTTATTGGTTTTGACATATCTATCAATGATTACAGAAACAAGTAATAAGTCCAGGATCCTAGACCAGAGGTGAGGCAACTGTTGAAACCAGTTTTGTTGTCTTAAAAATAATGGGGGAAAAATCACATTTGTAGAGTTAGTCAAAGATGAATCTGGAAATTTGGGGATGCTTATTAAACACCATATCAATCTTTCTTATTTTTATGCACTTTTTAGCACTTCTAAAATATTTTTGGGGCTGCCATTGAATCAGCTAGATGAAAATGCTAAGATTTAGGTAATTAACAACCAGCCTTGTCTACTTGACACAAAACATCTGGGCATTGTAAACATAGATGGAAAACACCAGATGTCAGGCAGCATATAGATGAAACATCTGGAGGAAGTGTAGCCTACAGAAGACGCAGTGGGAGGCCTGGAGTCAGAAGCAGCCAGATTTGAACTTCGTCTCTCACATGTACTCTAGACTACAGTGTTTTCTCATCATGAGAACAAAAATACCCCTTCACAGTTTGTGTGTGTATATATATATATATATAAACACTTATATATATACACAAACTGTGAAGTGATATTCCAAGATACGTGTGTGTGTATATATATATATTAAAATATATATGCACATTATCTTGAAAGTTATATATGTATATATGTGATATCACACACACACAGAGACACACATTTTTTTTAAAAACAGATGACACAATTACCCTTTTTTTCTCCATATAATGGCAGGCAGTAGAGGCATGGATAATTAAAATATCATATAATCCAAAGTAATTTCTTAGTTTGTCTAACTATTTTAAAGTTACTCCACTACTAACCTATATTTGAAAATGGATATGTTCTATGGGAAATTTTTTCAAGTAAGCTACACTGAGAAATTTTGAGTCAGAGAATGGCTGGGCTCAGCGGTGTGCACCTATAGTCTCAGCCATTTGGGAGGCAGAGGTGAAAGAATCACTGGCACCCGGAAGTTTGAGGCTGCAGTGAGCTGTGATTGCAGCACTGCGCTCCAGCCTGGGTGACAGAGTGAGACCCCTGTCTCAAAACAACCACCACAACAAAAAACACCCAACCAATAATAAATAAATAAAAAAGAAAGAAAATGCTGGCAAGCCACCTTCTGAACCATGTCAGTTCCTCTCTGAACTTTGCTGTATGTTCTTTTGCCATCATCGTCCTTGAAACCAGGAAAAAAATTAACATCTTCCTCCCCCAGAATTACATAATATTAGAGTGGGAAGGAACTTCTGAGATAAATTCAGGCTGTCAAATACTCCTTTGAAAACATAATCCTATTATTAACTTACTATTCTACACTACTGGTATCTCCCTGATAGGACATGGAAGAGTTGATATGTGTGGCCCAAAATCATGCAATAAAGTCAACCTGATCATGGATTTTAAGATTCGCTGGGCTTCAGTGTTCACATCTGTCACATGGAAAAGAAATGCTTCCCTTACAGGGTTGTTATGAGGATTAAAATTAAATAAAAACATTATATTTTAATTGTTGTATTAATGGTTGTGATGATGATGGTGGTGAAGATGGTGTAATCTTCAAGTGACACAGCCTGATTTGGTCATAGCCAGTGATATGTGACCATGACTTCAACTGAAATGACTGATTTTTTTTTTTTCAATCTGTATTCTGACATTCTTTTGAAAATAGAATCACTCTGCTAAGGTTAGATAAATATGGACAAAACTTTGCCAACCCAGTCTAAAATGTTGAGTCATGGGTTCTTTGTAGGTCGTAGAGCTTCAAAACTATTTGGCTTCTAAGGGTATATGTGGGGTGTGTGTGTGTGTGTGTGTGTGTGTGTGTGTCTTTGAATATTTCATCTGGCTGCAATACACGATTGGAAAAGCACTTGGGCAATTGTGTAAAGACATGTAAAGGCCATGTGAAGCGTTGGCTGGGAAAATGAGCCACTGGCATGATCAATGAATGCCTTGACCACGTTGCTACATTATAGAAAACACTGTAAGTTTCTTGGGCACACGACTATCTTAACTACCTGTGTCTCTAGTGCCTAGCCAAGTGTCTACTGTTAGTAACTTCTCTTATAAGTATTCATTGAATACAAGAAAAAAGGAAAGACACTTCATATTTAGTGGAGACACTTAAAGGAAAAATCATTTAGGTCTCAATAACTACATGTTTCCTAAAGTACCTCAAAGATACAAGAAACTCATAACTCTGGCTGCCTATAAAAAAGAGAATTTTTTTTATGGGGGTAAATTGGGGATAGGGGTGGAAGAAGTTCTTTTCTGAAATTTGTTTTTATGATTTTTATTTATGTATACCTTTTTTCCCTGCGTTTTTAAGTGACTGGATTTGAAAATTCTGGCATGATTTTAGAATAGGCGCATTTTACTTCATTTGACCTTTGGCAACTACGAAAAATTTTCTGTTTAGGGGAATGATTATGATTATATTTCACACTTCTCTCCCACCAATTTTTTTTTTTTTTTTTGCAAATGAGCAAGCAGCATTAGCAGTTAGGTTCATGAAAAGAGCTGCTATTTTTTTCAAGCATGCCTTATGCCTTTCCAGAATTGAAGACCCATTATTCTGTCATATATCAACCCATCTGTCAGCCTGCAACAGATGGTTAAAATGAAAAACTTCTAAAATACCAGGGAGGAAATTATCCCGTGCTTTACCATCCACAGCTTAAATTCAGTTTGACTTTGGAATATTCCTTTGCCACTTCTCCACTTATCATACAAAGTGGAAAGTGAGAAAAAATATTGCATTTGAATTACAAATTAGAAGCCACTCCTCAAGAAGATGACTAGTGGATCACAGACATTTTTACTCTGACAGATGGAAAGGAGAAGATAGACCTGGGTTCAAATCTCACTTACACTACTTAGCTGCATGGCCTTTGGCCATTTATTTGACCTCACAAGCTTTTATTTCCTTATTTGTACTAGTAGGGAATTAATAACTTATCTTAGAGGGTTATATGAAAAATTAAAAAGGAATGAATAATGTCATGGGGACAATATCTTGTACAACTAGGCATCTGATAAATGATAGACATTATTATTTTCACCATCAGTTCTCCCCTTCTGTTCTTGTCCTCTCTTTCCTATAAGTTATTCCAGATCAAAGATCCTGTGTCTCTGGCAGGCAAGATTTGAACGGGTGCCTAAGGACAGAAGGTAGGCAGACATCAAAAAATGGGAAGGTGTGGATGAGGCTGGGTGCGTGTGTGTGTGTCTGTTTCTCTGTAATGTGTGGTGTGCACATAGTGTAATCCCCAAAATGTTGTGGTGGTGTTGTTTGGGGTGTGTGCACGAGGGAAATAGGCGTGGTGATACATGCAACTGCAATGTCATTGCATTCTAGGGGCATGCATGCTTTTTATAAACCTGAGAGTACCAGGGACTTCTGCCCAAAACCCTCCCGAAGAGAGTGATCATATGTTTCTTGCTTTTCATTTCAGTCTGGATGAAATAAATATTTGTGATTTTTTACCCTGTCTAGGCATAAATATTAATTGAATCATAACTTATGTTTCATGCTTTATTTGGCTGATTCTACTTATTTTTGTCAGTTTTATCTTATTTCCAATATACAACTGTTAGAATTTCACATTCACAGTTTTTTCCAGTGGGAATTTTTGGGAGTGTAATCTCCCTCTCCCCAGAGTTATTCTTTTGTAAGTGCTTCTGTGTGTGATGGGAGATAGCGGCAGGCCTGAAAGTTTTGAGAAGCAAGATGTGTTCTAGGGAAGGGCTTCTCAACTTTAAGTATCTTGTTGAAATGCAGATTCTAATTGTGTAAGTCTGGAAGAGGAGGGTCCAAGAGAGTCTGCATCTCTAACAAGCTTCCAAGTGATGCCAGTGCTGCTGGTCTACAGACATACTTTGAGGAACAAGTCCTAGTCTGTGAGGAAACTTCCTCCATGCAAACTTGTTGGTCTACTCCAGCATCCACTGCTATCTGAGGCCCCACACTCAAAGAGCTTCCCCACACCATTTTGCATCCATTGCCATTTTGTCTCATTTTCATATAGGTAGGTCTCATGCTGCCAGTTCAATTTTAAGATAACTCTCTTCTTACTTTCTCTCTTCTAACGTCTATTGGGTAATTTCTCTATACCAGGCACTGTGCTAAGTGCTTGCATGAGTAAACCTCATTGAATTCTCAAAGATAGGGTAGGTACCATTATAATAATCAATTAATAAGAGGCACAGAGAGGTTAAGTAAATTGTCCAGTGTCAACCAGCTAGCAACTGGTAGAACCAGGACACAAATGCATTGGGCTCTAGAGCCTGGGTCGCTAGCCATTAAGGATTTGCTGAGATTATGCCTTACTGGGACTATGTCAAATGTATTTTCATAACTTCTGCACACCTATTCCAGTGTTATAGTTAATCAGTATAAGCAGATAGAATAAAAATCCTCCATAAAAATAAATAAGAAATATATATGTGCTGTTTTTCTCCTTTTTTTTTCCTAATTTGCTGCTTAATGAAACCCATGGAGCTAACTATCAGGGGATAAGGATTAACATTATCAGACAAAAGTCCAATAATATGCACTTAACTAAATTGCATATTATTAGAATCTGGTCGTGAGTAGTTATGTTATGGGGGCACAATTTGATCTATAGTATATTAAAATCTGTTATAATGAGATCTAATTATATGCCATATTGTGTCCTGTTGATGAGAGAAAAAAATTAGCCACTCAAAAAAAAGTGAAGTTTCTCCATAAGATATTCTTAGTCACAAAGAGGACCTTGGGTCCACACAAATTTGCAGAAAGTAGCTAAAGATGAAATAACCTTGTACCAGTTTGCAGAGCTGCTCCTGTTAAGTGGTGCTCATAATATTATTCCATTTTTTAATCTTTTTCACTATTACTAAAATGAAGCCAAATAGCAAGTATTTTTCAGAGCACAAAGAAAGCTGCCCCCAGTTCTGGAGGTAAGTATGCAACATCTTGGTTCCATGTTTCATGAACTACCCTCATTCCGTTTATGCATCATGGCAAACAGTATTGAATCTATTGAAAAACATCTGAGAAACAAACTTTTTGCAAGTACTTCGTTTTGAGGATTTTGAGAGAATGTGAAAACCAAATTATGGTGCCTGTTAAAGTAATGGTGTCTAGCTTAAGTTAAAAAGAAATACACACTTGCCATGACAATAACATTTTAAAGTGTGTTGGAAATATGAGACAGTTGAATTATACACGAGTAGAGATGGGGCCCTAAATTGTTCTTGTAATGAGAAAATCACCAAGAGTCAAAATAAACTTTAATAAACCTTTCATGTCTCCTGGAGTGAGTGGTTTCCTTGCTGAAATGTCATTGCTTTCTAGGGGCATGCATGATTTTTGTAAACCTCAAAGTACCAGGGACTTCTGCCCAAAACTCTCCCAAAGAAGGTGATCATATGTTTCTTGGTTTTCATTTCAGTCTGGATGAAATAAATATTTGTGATTTTTTACCCTGTCTAAGCATAAATATTAATTGAATCATAACTTGTGTTTCATGCACTTATGTTTCATTGTTTTTGTGCATGCACAAAGTTGTTGGCTGTGTTTAGGACGATGTTGTATAAAAAATACATATCTTTGAACATGGGAATTGCTTCAGTTCAGAAAGAGCTCTCACTGTCAGAATCATGAGGGAGCTGAGACGGACACATATTCCTGTGCTTATGTTTCTCGATGAGACGGCAGATTGCCTGTATGTTGGAAACGCTTTTTTTTCCTTTTCCCATATCTTATGTGTATGTTTTGTTTTTTTGATAAATGCATATTTTTGTATGATCATATATCAAATGAATATACAAAGCACCCCACTATCTTACTGGTTTGGAATGGCCATGTGGTTTTTTGTTTATTGTTATTTCAGTGTCACAACCCTCCCTACCCGCCCCTAGCCAGTCTTCCCCAAAGGCTTCAAAGTAATGGTTCTCAACACAGTGCTCCCTTGTGGCAATTTATGAAGTATTTCAATTTGGACCGGGGCTGGCTGAGTCTGTTTTTCTGATTTAGTATGGAGCTTTTATGACCATACTCAGCACAGTGGTGAAAACACCCCCTGGGGAGTACTTCTTTACCATTTCTCTGTCTTTTTGGTTTTCACTCTTTAGAAAGGCAGTAGAGCACAGGGGTTAATTGCTACATTTCTGAAGTCAGTTCTGGATTTATCATCACTGACTCACGACTTTAGTCAAAATCCCTACACTCTCTAAACTTCAGTTTCCCCATCTGTAAAATGGGGAAACTACCTTATCTCACAAAACTATTGTTTTGGATTAAATGAGATCTGACATAGAAAGCATTCATTACATGGTGACATATGGTAAATACTCAATACATCTCAACTGTTAGCATTTTTATTTACAAGTATAGTAACCACAGGCCAGAACTGTTTAATGAGATTTATTTGTCAAGAATGAATTCCCAAAGCAGATCACTGGTGGCAGAGGTGAAGCCTTTCTGGACGTCTACAATGGGGAAAACCCACTAGCTTTCAGGCCCAGGGCCTGACTGACAGGTAACTAAATCTAACTAGTTTGGCACCATGTTAATAAAGACTGATGTTTGTATTAGGTTAATGCTTCCACTTCTTGGAAGCTAAGCAGCAGCTGCCCAGCAGCTGTCTTCCTTTAAGACACTTGTACTGCACTGTGTGCCTGGCTTTTGTTGATATTTCTTTCTACCTTATTCTGAAATTCATACAACCATTTAACTCCCCATAGGCAGTACCTGACTTTGGATTTGTATTGCTATGAGCAAAGAATAGTTATTAAAGTATTTTTCTGAGTCATATTTTTGGTTGCTGCAGGGCACATAATTCCATGCATTTTGGTAAAGAAATGCAATCATTCCCACAGACACTATTGTGTTTACAAGATCATGGGCATTTTATCAATACGCATATATTTTCTGCAAGACAAATGGGACTTTCTTAGAACTGTGAGTTCTATTCTAAAGAGGTTTTGATGAGCTTTGCTCATTAAAAAAAGTAATGAAATAGAGAGCTTTCTTTTTCTAATATTCACCAACTTCTTTATTTCTCAATATGAAACGGTTGTGAGGAGGAATTTCACCTTAGCCATTAGAGAGTTCCTAGCTCAAGTGGGTCGTATAATACTTATATATAAGCATGAATGAGAAGACCTCTCAAATGAAAGTTCATAATTCATTTTTAATACTTTAAAAATGAACAGTCCTGCCCCCTTTCCCCCTAATGCTAGAGAGCTCAAAACTAAGAAGAAACACAAGAGTGTTCTTCCTTAAAATGACAGATAAGAGGGTTTTTTGTTTGTTTGTTGTACGTGTATAGGAGGAACCCATTTCTAAAACAATTTGAAATTACTTATGCCCTTCAAGTGAGAACTGGGAAAATTAATAAGATAATCCAGAAAAATAAAAAAACAGAAACAGTCAGTGACTATCACTGATCATTCATTTTCTACCACATGTTGAGTGCATTTCCAAACATTGGAAATATAGTAGTGGACGAAAGCCAACAAAAATCCCTGCCCTTGCAGAATGTATTTTCTTGTGGGGACAGACAATGAAGACGGTCAGTAAGTGAAGTATGTGGTGGTTTGGATAGTGATAAGTATTTTGTAGAAAACATAATTCAGGGAAGGAGGACAGGAGAGGGAATGTTGGGGAAGTGTGTGCTGAAATTCTACATAAGATGGCCAGGGAAACCTGATTTAGAAGATGGATTTTCAGTAACAACCTGAAGAAAATATAGGAGCCAGCCATATGGATGCATGGGGAAGAGGCTTTCAGACAGTGAAGAGGCGGCACAAGAGCCCTGGGATGGGAGCGAGCATGGTGATTTTATGAGTTTAGAAATATGAAGGCCTTAATTTATTTTCTTGAAATGACTTGAATAGTGGTTTTTCACCCTTCAGAGATCCTTATAGGATGGGATCACAAATACACATATAATGCCCCAAGAAAATGGGATTTGAGGGAAGGAAGAGACCAGTGGTAGATTGTGGTTGCACTTTCAACAAGAGGTGACAACAGTCTGGATTAAGGAAGTGGCAGCTGGATTCAAGGAAGAGATAAGAAGAGGATGGATTTAATGGAGTTTAGTGAGGGATTTGATTAAGAGGTGGGGAGAAGGTGTCATAGAAAACACCAGGTTTCTGGCTGGGAAGATAGTAGTTCTATTTATTGGGGGCCCAACTATGATAACCTGCAGTCCAGGATTCTTAACAGCGGCAAACTCTCCCAGCTGAGCATGTTGGCCTGGTGGACTCTAGATGTTCTGGGGATGCAGGTGGGTCAGGCTCTTAGATGGTTATTTCATTGAGATACAGGTCCTGGGCTGTATTTACCCTGTTAAAATTATACACAGACAAAAAAGTACCACCATATTTCTAAATTTGCTCTTTGGTTAGGGATGGTTATGGGAAACCTCTCATTTATTCATTTCAAAATCTTTTTATTCTTATCCACTCTTATGACCTCATCTGAATTTCAGATCCACACCCCAACTTTTTGCTACTATCCACACGTGGATGTCCTAAGCTCCTCCAACTTGACTTGTGTGAAAATAACTCAACATCCTTCTTTGTACACTCTCTCCTTCATCTGCGTGTATCAGTTTGGCTGAAGACAAAATCTCATGCTACATGCGGAAATGCCAGGAGCCTTCTTAAGCCCCTCCTCCCTCCCCTTCCCCGCTGCCTTCCCCTGGGATAGTGTAAGGCAGCGATTACCAGCCTAGGCCCTAGGTGGGACAGATCTGGCTTTGCTTCTGGCTCAGCCATTTACCAGCCATGTTACTTACCTTGGGCCTCACTTGAAATAGGAATGAAAACACTTAGCTCACAGGATTTCTGGGAGTTTTAAATGAGGTAAGACGTAAAGAACTTAGTTCTGTGCCTGCCATGTAGTAAGTGCTCAAGAAAGAGTTGACATTATGATTAGACTCTATTCCTCTCTCTTTAGTCTATTGCAATTGCCTCCTAATCAGCCTCCCCTGACTCTATCACCAGCAAATTATTTAATTGTTAACATAAGCTTTTTAAAACACAGGCTTGCTAATATCCCTCTCCTACTCGAAACTTTCAATCGCACAGGTAAGTGCCTTAGAATTTATCCTGCCTTGGGAACTTTTTTTTCTTTTTTGAAGAAGGAGATCAGAGATCCTTTATAGAATATAAATCTGTTCTCCCCAATTAGGCCTATCCTATCTTTAGTAGCCTTATCTCCTACTAAGTCCTCCACCTTCCAGTATGCTCACCCTCCCAAGCATTCATATACCCTCATCACGCACACCCCCACTCATGCATGCTCCCTCCGGCCCTCTTCTGTTTCTGGTCCATGACCCCAGCTCTTCTCTCCTGACAGACAAAGTTTCTCACAGTATTTGCCCATAGAAGCCCAGCCTCTGTTCTCATATTTGACCTCCTCCTGAGCCCTCCTCCAAATGAAAATGTTTCCAAGTTTTTCTGGTTGGAATCAATTCAATTCCTTGTTCTTTCTTTCTTCCTATGTGACCGTTTGGTTTCCTCTCCATTTGGCCCTTGACACAGTGAACCAAATACCCCCACCGTCAGGGTGCTCTATAAATCAACTAGGCCTCAGGGCCTAGCGCAGTATTTTGCACATGATAATTTCTCAATTCAACTGTTTAATTTCATTAGGAAGGTTTCACTCTCTAAGATCTGAATGTAAACATGCAGTCAGCACTTACATATTGCATTTACCCAGCCACCTGCTGCTCCCTGGTTCACAGTTTACCTTACAACTGAGTCTGAGGATCGTATTTGCATAGCCATCTGTTGTACAAATTGCCAACACTCCCAGATTTGCCCAGTTTTTGTATCACTACACCTTACATTTAGTTCTCATCAGTGAGCCTTTTCAGTGAGATTTGCCACATGACAGTGGAGACCAGAGAGTAAAAACTAGTTCAACCAGTTTGACTAGCTAAAATAGTGGTGTCTAGGGGTAGAGTAAATGTGGACATGGATTTTAAAGGGTCATGGGTGTCTGAAACCCACCTTTGTCCTGGTCAGTATGTTTGCCAATGATTGGGAAGAAGATTTAGGTAACATGTTTTCCATGCATGGAACACTGGGGTCTGGCGTGACATACTGTTGAATACAATAATGGCACAGTTTTAAGAAAATCAGACAGCTGCTTCTTGAAACTTGGAAAGTCGTTCCAACTAAGAATTCTTAACTTTGGGTGAGAGAAATGGCTAAGAACTTTCTAAAATTAGCACCAATTCCTCTATCCTTATACAAATTATCATTTGGTATGTTTTTCATATACTAACAGAAAGTCAAATGAAATAGAATATGTTAAGTATCAGTAACATTTTATTCTGAAAGGTCCACTTGATATCAAACTCATATACAAAGTTGTGAAATCTCAAAGTCTACACAAGGATGATGGAAGCTCCTGATGGAAGCTGTGTCAAGGAGGATCTTTTAAAATCTAGTCTAGGAAGAGATGGTATATCACAGTCTCAGCTGGGGATTTCTTTGCAGCAGTGGTGTCAGAAGGGACTACAAAATAAAGGAGGTTATCCTACCCAAAGTTAAAGATAGTAACTTTACTGTTCCTAGTGTTTGCTCATAATAAAACCATGACACTTTGGATCATAAAGAAGTAAGCATTTATTTTCACAATAACTGCATTAAAGATTATAAATGATTGGATTTTATTGAAATAGAGTTTAGTTCAAGAGGAAAATAAAAAGTCAAAGTGAAGCCTCAGTGTCTTCTTTCCAAAGTCTAGGCTTGGGAAAGGCATAAACCACACTCTTATTATTTACTTCACTCTGTAGCAAGTTTCCACATGAGATCTTTGTTTCTGACCCTGACGAAGTATGCTTGCTGGTGAAGGCAACACTTTCTACCCACCCAGAAAACATGAGGTTCAAACTTTTTAGTGGTGTTTCCATGGGCTTTCTGATTAAATTTCCTTTGAGTAAACTGACATTTTCTCTGAATAAACAGAGTCTGTCTGAATATTATTTTCTCTGTAAAGCTTTTCCCCACAATCCCAGGTAGGGTTAACCTTGCCCTTCTGTCTGTAGTCACAGCATCAAAGAAACCCCAACTATAGTTTGGAGCAATAAGAACCATATCTAGGGAAAGATATTTTTATTTACAATCTCTAATTGTAATTTTATTTACAATCTGTAATCTAATTTTGTATGGCCTTATAATTTATCATCCAAGCAGATATAGGTTTGAAAGTGAGCACTTTCAAATAATTAAGGTGGGTCAATAAGTGAATTCCTACCACAGGCCTGTCCCACACAAATCAGGGCACATATGTGATCAACACTAGCTATTAATATATAGCCCACACGTTACGTTAGGAATTGGTTCCTAAGCAGGGAGGGCCCCTTGCTGTCTGAGTAGGGCTAATGGGTGGGTATGGGGATGCGAGCTGACAGCACGCCACCTCTTTATGATAGGAAAGAGGAACAGGGGATCATGGAAGAAGAAAAGTCTGCAAGGCTAGAGAGGCTGGTGGGGAGAGGTTCAAGAAGCAGAAGAACATGGCTGTTGGTAGACGGTGGATTTGAAATGGGGGCCTGGAATGAAGAAAAAATCATCTAATGAGCTTTATTTATTTACTTTTATTAAATTTTTGCTGTGTGAGGTGCAATGTAAACTTTTCCAGCTCCCATGAAACCTTCTATACGTCTAATACCCAGGTCACACTTGTGGGGGTGCATTCTGTGAAGTGTTGGCACCTGCTTCACAGTGGGTGCTCAGTAACGTGTGGGCTATATATTAATAGCTAGTGTTGATCACATATGTGCCCTGATTTGTGTGGGACAGGCCTGTGGTAGGGATTCACTTATTGCCCCACCTTAATTATTTGAAAGTGCTCACTTTCAAACCTACATCTGCTTGGATGATAAATTATAAGGCCATACAAAATAGCTTTTGTCTGACTGCACTTTGAAGACTAGACACATTCTATCCTTAAATTGCCTGGTTACCTATCTCTACCCCTGAGATTGTGGGCTCCCTAAGGGATAGGACAACACCTTCATTCATTCATTCAACACTATGTATTGAGTTCTGGATATGTGTTAGGTGCAGGGATACGATGAAGAATAAGAAATGGTCTCTGTGCTGCAAGATCTTATGATATGATAGGGGAGGCTGACATATAACCAATCAAGTATAAACCAGAGAGATAGGCTCATAATAGGGCTCCTCCACCTTGGCACTATCATTTTGGGCCAGAAAATTCATTGTTGTGTTAGAGTATCCTGTACTTCATGGGATGTTCAGTAGCATCCCTGGCCTTTCCTGCTAGATGCTGGCAGCACTCTCTCTAGTAGTGATGATCAAAAATATCTCCAGATATTGCCAAATTCCACCCCTCCCCTCTTTGGCACCCTTCCCCCATTGAGAATCACTAGTTCCCTTAAGGCTGGACCCAAGGCATCGTGGCAGGAGCACCTAACCCACACTTGGTAGAGTTTTATTAATCCTTCATCCTCAACACCTAGTCGATGCTTAATAAGTGCTCGATGAGTGAAATACATAATAATCATGATATCCTTGAGGATTCTTGGAATGAAGTCTAGTAAACTAGAGGGAAGTTTAAGTGTGAGGCCTTAGGCAAAATTTGGGACATGAATTTCACTCTGAATCGTTAGCCTCAACATTGTTCCCAGAAACACTCTCTGTAGCCCCAAAGGGATTTGATCCCCAAATATCATAGGGCAGATTTTCCAGTAGTTGTTTTCCTGTTAATAAACACTGACTGTCAAGCACTTTGGCAAATACCAGGTGCCTGTAAATGCTAAATAGTCATTATAAAGCCACATAAATATTTTAGATTCCATCATCCACAGCAGGGAAAGAAAAAAGCCCAGAGTCTAGGAAGAAGAAAAATAAAAGCCCTGACATTCAACTAATTGCTTTTACCCACCAATGGATCCACCTGGTAGCTTGAAACCTAGTATGCCCTGGAAGTAAGTGTTCTTTGCAAAAGATCATTAAATCTGTCTCAATTTGGTGGAGGCATCCTGTCCCCAAGTCGGTTATTGTTTTCATATAAATGATGACAAGAAAATTCATAGCATAACCCACATATTTCTTTTACACATCCTCTGTCCTGAACCAGACTGACCTAGAACAATGGGATGGCAGAGCTGACTGGCAAGAAGAACCTGAACCCCATGATGGTTTTTCTTGGACATTCTGAGCAATGATGAAGGGTTCTGTGAACAAGCCATGTGACCCTGGGCAAGCGATAGCACCTCTGGACCTTCACTGGTAAGATAGAGAGCATAGAGAGTAATGATTTCAAAGCTGCTCACGGCACTCATTCTGATTCATTTATCTGTAGTTTTACATCCTTTAAGATTCATGGAATTGAGGGGTTCACAGCATTAATTTTTCTTTTGGGGGTAGGAGAAAATGGCATACAAAAATCAGTCTCTCAACGGTCCTGACATCTTTCCTCAACAGGCTTCTTTCTTCAGTGTGATGAAACTTCCCAGAGCAGAGTTGTGAGGCTGGCAGCCATGTATTACAGAATGCAGGGGCGTGAGTTACCTGCTTGGTCTGAGCCAATTCCTAACTATCCCCTCACCTGGCTTGTTTTGTGTTGCCCACTATGGATGGAAACATTACCCACCAGGTAGCCCCGGGTTTCTGATTACTGTATCTTCTAGTAATTCTCCAAAACCGTTTCCTTTTCCAGAGGTAAATATTCCCAGTGACTGTAGAGAGACCCAGTGATGTTAGTTAGAAGACGCAAATAATAAAAGAGATTTTTCCCTCATGAATCTGCTGTCCCCCTAATTGTCAAACCATAATTTCTTTGCTGACTCCCTGAGGTTCATTTTATTTGCAGTACTTTTTTTTTTTTTTTTTTTTTTTGAGAGACAGGGTCTCACTCTGTCACCCAGGCTAGAGTGTAGTGGCGTCATCATAGCTTAGTGCAGCCTCAAGCTCCGGGACGGTGCTCAAGCGATCCTCCTGCCTCAGCCTCCCAAGTAGCTAGGCCTACAGGTATGCACCACAATGCCTGGCTAATTCTTCTATTTTTTTTTGTGTGTGGGGGTGTCTTGCTATGTTGCCCAGGCTGGTCTCAAACTCCTGGCCTCAAGCAATCCCCCTGCCTCAGCCTCCCAAAGTGCTGGGATTACAGGCAGGAGCCACTGTGCTTGGCCAGCAGTGCTCTTAAAACACACACAAAACCCATCAGAATAACTGCTTTTTTTGTTTTAATATTGCTGCTAAACTTAGGGGGAAAAAAAACCACACAGATAAAAACCTCCTCTCTCTTTTAATTCCTCCAGGAAGTGCCTCATTGTCTATCCTTCTTGAAAATGGGAAAGCAGTCCTCGGAGGCTTCAGAGGGTCTAAGTTCATAAACTGAATATGCATAAAGGTGGCAGAATATCAAGTTTTCATAATTACACCTTTTCATGCATACAGTTCCTGGAGTGAAATCTGCTTTGACTTTGGCTGATTTAATACAGCCTTTCTAATTTAAATCCAACCCTTCACGTCTACTTAGCTGTTGTTCAATTTTAGATGGGAAAAGTGGGTTCTTATTTCCCACTTTCACAAACCAATACAGATTCTGTATTTCTAAACAAGAGAGCATTTAATTTCTGACCTCTTCCCCTAATTCAAGAGCTTTGGGGAAGGGAAGATTTTCTGTTTTGGAGAGATAAACTTTAAAACGAGAGGGCGAAGGAGGATGGAGAGACTCGGGCTTAGGTGACTCTGCCTAGCTTAACACCTCACTCAAAGGCTGCAGGAGTTGATCTTTGTTGCAAGAACAATGCTTAAGACAGGAGAGAAGACTCTGAGTAATCTCATAGCAAAAGAAGTAAAAAAGCACAGTAAGGAGTGGAATTTTGATGGAAATGAGGCCTGTTAGAGCAATCTGGTTCAATATGTAGAAAGAATCAACTGGAAAGATTTCAAGTTGAATCACAACTGAAAGCACCACTTGCTTTGCTATCCCAGGACATGTGGTACACGAGGAACACTCAGATAGATGTGTGGTTGCTTTAGACTGAAAATCAAGTGGGTGTAGGGATCTAAATTCTAGTTAAAGAGCCATGTACACAAAAATTGGAGCTTGGAGCTCGTTCCTTTAATAAGCACTTACTGAATGTCTACTCTGTGTTGGGCTCTGTCCTAGTTAGATCTCCTCTTCAGGGATAGCAAAAGCAGGACTACCTTCAAGAAGCTCATTTTCCAGGGTAGGAAACTGACACATAAGCAGAAAACTGAAAATGTGGCACTGTCCTCGGATCATAGATCTGGGAGGGGTCACCTTGTTCATCCAGGAAAATTTTTCTTCCAGAAAAATTTCATTTGTTCTAGAGAGATAAGTTTACTTAATACTGCTCAAGTCAGGAAGTTGTTCATATATAGTCTATCATCAAATTACTTTATATAAGCAAGAGCATAAAATCTTAGTGAATTAACTTTACTTTATTAGACATGGTAGAGAAGAGGTTTCTCTCCTTTTAAAACATTTTGAAATTATCTGAATTTTGAATATACGGAATATTACCAGTTCTCTAATTCTCTTTGGGGGAAAATTCATATCTGAGTCTTTAAAAGGATGGCTCTTATAAAAGAGCAAATCTTTAGTTTTCTGCTTACACATTTTATCAAGTGACCTCCCACAACCAGAAAACAGATAGGCATTAGTAACCAGTGACTGGAGAGGAAGCTTTGGAAGTTTATAAATTTGAATTTACCTTAAAACACAATTATTAATCTCTTTTAAACAGAAAGATATGAATTAAGGCCAAATTTCACATTTTCAGAGAGGTACAAAGACTGTAGGGATGCCAGGTGTACTATATTTTGATTCCATTTCCCTCTTACAAAATGATTAATGAGAACAAAGTGCACAATAGAAAAACCTGAAGAGCCCATGGTTGGGCAGACTCCCTATACATTGTAGTATGCATGCTGCAGGGAGTGTAAGAGAAAAATCAGAATCTAACACTTTGAAACAGCAAACTCATTCTCTTCTGAGATGAGGCATTGTCTTAATAACATTGATGCTTATTATGATTTTCAAAATCTTGATGTTAAAAGTTTGGCAGTCCTGATGAGTACCTCCAATATCTATAGACCCAGATTCTGCAGTGCATAGTCTATATTTTTGGGAGTTCTTTTTTGTGTTTCTCTTGGAGTATACATTTGTGGTTAGTACAACCAGTATTAACCACAGTTCCTAGCACACAATAGGAACTCAACAAATGTGTGTTGAATGGATGATCATAACTCAGATTCTATCCTTGATGAAGGTCATTAATTTCATTTTTAATACTGCCTTTAGGGAACTCTAGCTGTGTTGGAAATAGTCCTTGTCCTTCAGATATTTGATATCTTGTTGGGGGGATCAGAAAAAACCATATCTAACTGAAGTACAAGGCAGTAATGGTTTTCACACAAAGAAAGATTTTTACACAGAGCTATGGAGGTTTAGAAGAGGGAGAAATCACGTATCTTTGAGAGTAAGAATGTGAATGGTGAATAAATACTTCATGGAACAGATAGCATTTGAGCTGGGTCTTTGAGGATGAGTCAAATTTTGATAGGCTGAGATGCGGGAGGAGAGGAGAACCTTCCAGGTAGCAGGTAGAGGCCCAGTAACTACGCAGAAATAGGAATTTATACAGCATGCTTAAGAAATGGTGAATAGTCCAATTTGGCTAAAACATGGAATGTAGGGAATAGTGGGAGATGGCTCTGAAAAGTAGGTGAAGGGCCATGACTTAGGAGGGCCTTGAACGCTGTTCAGAGGAATGTTTTTATGTCTATAAGCCAGAGATGGCCAATGGCGTAAACACAGCTATATTAGGAATGATGGACTGGAACAGTGAAAGACAGGAGGTCAGAGACTACTCCATATAGTCTCCATAGATAGGACCTAATATGATCAATTCTTTCCTTTCCATGGCCCCTCGCCCACCCCATTCCCCCGTAGGTCTTAAGGCATGAGGGTTTCATAAAGCCCACAATGGGCTCCCCAACAAGTGTGTCTTCTAATTAGGAACACTAATCCCATGTAGTTTGGTCTTGTTTTTTCCAATTCTGAATCAACTATTTATAGAATGAGTGGAAAAAAAAAAAGCCAAGAAAGGCTGTAGGAGATGGCTTAATTGGGGGTTTGAAAGGAGCCACCAGATTTATGCAGAAGCTCCCTGAGGCCGACTGCAGCAGGCAGGGTTGGATAGACTCCTACTGCTCTTGCTGTTCCCTGACCATCTGCCGGGTTGCCACATACAGAACTGCAGGCATTGGAGACACCCAGTATGAAACTTATAAAGAATTCCATTATTTAAAAAAAAATCACATGGGATTTCTGTATGTTTGTCTTTTTCCTTCCACTATTGGCTAGAGAAGCTGTTGGTGGTTTTGAACTTCACTTTTTGAGCCTCAGTAAGAAAGGATACTGCCAAAGCTAAGGACGTGCAGAGCCCAGCTCTGGGTCTGAGTTTATGCTGCTGTGCAGATTTATGCCCATCTTGGGGATTTCTCCCTGGTAATTAAAGCCTGACTCCTGAATACTTAAACAGAGCTTGAATTAAATTTTTGATGTTCCCTTAGTATCTCAAACTTCAGAGCAAAATATTTCAGTAGCAGCCCCCTTAGAACAAGTTGTTTTTATTTTATTTTTCTTCTCTGGGAAGAAAATTCTCTTTGTAGATCTTTTTGGGAGATTTCTTCAGTAGCCTAAGATCTCAGGGTCTGGGTAGAGTCAAAAGTTGGGATTCAAAATTTTCACTCAGATCATAGGTCATTTGTTAGGGATGTGTTTTATATGGACTTAAAAATAGAAACTTCTCCCCTCAAAGTCAGGAAGATAATCAGCTTCTGGGTTTTTATCCTAAAGAAATGATTTAAAATGTGTGCAAAGTGCAAGGTTGATTGCTTATAAGAGAGAGAAATTCAAAGCCATGTAAGATTCAAAGTCCAACAATAAGAGATAGGTTAAATAATTCATTTTATCTCAATATATTGGAATATTATGCTGCCATTACAAAGGAAAACCTTTAGAGTTAAATAACAATGAATATGTAAGTACTACCAGAGTCATTCCACCTTACTTTTTCTTGGTCCTATGAATAGATGAATAAACTGCTATTAAGCATCTACTATGTGCTTAGCACCCAACCACCACACTAGACATTTGTTATTTAATCTCCATAATAGCTTTTTGATGTATAGGTTCTTATAACATTTTTACAGAAGAGATAGAAACTATACAGGTCAAAACTAATTTATTTGGCAAGTATCAGAATCCCAAATGAAACTAGCAATAACATAGGGAAATTCAGTAGCTCATATAACTAGAAAGTCTAGAATGTGCTGGCTTCAGGTATGGCCAAATTCAGGGCCTCTTTTTTTTTTTTTTTTTTTGGTGAAGTCTTTCTATGTCTCCCTCTATCTTTCATTCTCTCCTCTCAAGGATCTTTTTATCTCTGATCAGCTTTACTCTTTAAACAGACTCCTTCCACATCATGGGCAATGTGGCCACCATCAAGTAGACCCACATATACTTGGCTTAGTAACTCTAGAGAAGGAAGAAATTCACTCCATCGATAAATCAAAGAGGAGACTTCGACAACCTGGCTTAAGTCACTAGATCATCTATGGTGTTGAGTGGGGCACCATAAGTGACGTCTCGCAGGACTATATGAGTGGCAGAGGGCTGGTTTCCCCAAAGAAGGAAGCTGGCAGGTGCCTACTATTAAATTATTTCTCCCAACATTCTGGCTCTAGCCATCCTCCCAGTCAAAAATCTCTCCCTTCCATTCAACTAGTTTCTATTCCTTGCCAATGCTCACTGATTTATAAGACTTCTTTGACCACCCAGGCCAGTAGCAAATGCTCTTTCCTAGTGATTCCGATGTGATGTCTCCATCACTGGTAATTAAAAAAAACACACACACACACTTCCTTTGTGTAATGTCTCTTTGTCTTGTCTTATTGACTTGACTGGCAGCTCTAGCATGGTGAGGTCTTGTGTATTTCACGCCACTGCAGCCCCCACATGTCCGGTACACAGCAAGTGCTCAATAAGCTGATAGACATTCTTGGCTTTTCTTTTTTATATTTCTAGGTAAAAATGGGGTGGCAGTACAACACTGTGGAGAAGAGCATGTCTCTGGATCTTACTCATTGTACAACACTGTGCAAGTTGCTTAACCTCTGCAAATCTGATTCAACATCTGTAAAATGGGTATAATAGTAACTGCCTTAAAGGTGTTGGGAGAATTAAATAAGCTAAGTTCTATTTTATTTAATACCTGGCCTTTGGAAAGTGATCAAGATAAATGGCTGCTCAAACAATGGCATTTAACCTCACTTTTCCCAAGCCCCAACTGCAATTTTCCTAAATTCTTTTTCCACTGTAATAATTTTACTTTTTTTTTTTTTGGTTTTTCGATTTCTAGATTGTCAATAATCTACATACTTTTCTGCCCATAGGTGCAGCTCGTCAATTGGCTAGTGGACCAATAGGCCACAGATAAAAAACTCATTGCAGTTCAGGCTTAGCTGTCTATTTCTCAGCAACATAAAATGATCAGATGTTTCTCGGACATTTCAGAACAACATGGAGGAGGATTCAAAGTTGCAGTGCAGATAGGTGGCGGAGTGCAAGTGAGATCCTTGGCCAAGCGCTCAAGTATTTTCAATAACCACATCCCTCATAAGGCATCCAAGCCAATTTTACCTACAGTCACTTCCTATGCGTTCCCAGGGCAAATTCTGAAGCACTTCCTTGCATGAATCTGTAACTTTGATTAGGATCCTGCTAATAAGCAATGGAAATGAAGATACCCAACTGGGAGCAAGGGCTAAGAGGGCTGCAAAAAATCCAGACTTTGGATTTTGTGCCAATTATTTGAATGTCAAATGAGCTGTGGGTGTTACAGCAAGACATTCTTTTTTTTTTTTTTTTTTAATTTATTTTTTTCAGCAAGACATTCTTAAACTACCGAGAGCCCCAATGAAGCTAAAGCTGTGTGTGTGAGTGTGTGTTTGTTCTGGATTCAAAGGAATAAATTTAGCAAATAGTAAGGATATTTTGCCATCTTAGGGGGGTAGGCTGAAAGTCTGAGACTATTTCCCAGCTGGATACCCCAGTCAAATTTTCCAAGTTTCTTCCTGTTACACCATTGTGTTCTTCACACTCTTCTGCTATTTTCAGACTTGCTAGCTGGTAAGGCATTCAAACTCCTGTTCTCTGGAGCCTGGTTAGCTTAAAGGAGTTGTGTTCTGTCCCCTCTTTCCCTAAAGCATGAGATCCCAGTGACAGGGTGGCAGTGGGATAGCCAAAGGGAGGGGAATGGAGCAGCGGGGGACAGAGTCGAGCTCCATATTAGGGCTGATTGCATTTGTCATTAACGACAGCAGCTTGTTCTAAGTTCAGAGGCTCGAAGAATAAAAAATAATATAAAAGAGTGTTTGATGTTAACAGTGCAATAATAAGCCTTCCAAAGCATTTCTGAAGATGAGAAAGTCAATAGATTTGTACTCATCCACTTGTCTTTCAGCCAATCCGTCCGTTGAGACTTAATAAATACCAGCTACATAGAAAGCACAGTATGGACACCATGATAAGGTGATAAGCCTTATAATGATAAGGCTGATGAAGATAATGGCTTGCATTAATGAGTACCTGCTGTGTGCCTGGTGTTGTTACAATGGCTTTATGGGTCATAATTTGTTTAATCTGAGCAACAACTTTGTAAGTCAGGAACCATCGTTATTTTCATTTCGCAGGTGAAGAAACAGGAGCACAGAAAGGTTCTGCAAAGTCATGCAGGTGGTACATGGTGGTACTGAGACTTGGGCCCAGGCAGTCTGGGTCCAGAGCCTGAATTCCTCTCCCCACCTGTTTCCCATTGACAGATTTTGCCCCCAAGGATAATGGAGATAAAGCAGATAGCTTGAGGCCAGGAGTTGGGCTTTATTTGGCTTTGTGTCCTTAGTGCCTGGCACAGGGCCTGGGACCTGGTGGGACCTAAACAGCCATGATCATTGCTCTTGAATCCAAGGAAGAGCTTTGTCTTGTTATCAAAAAGGAAACACCATACGAACTTTTGATTGAAAAATGAAACAAAATATCAACAGTGTCTGAGGGTACCACAGGAAAAACCAATATAAGACAAATTATCAAAAAAATTTATGGATAGATATTTATTAAATAGGAAAATAGTTTGCCCCCTTTCTTCCCACCTCTATACCATTTTGAGAGTCTTGCCAAAACTAATTGTGATAGCCCTGAAGTTATACTAGTGCCCAAGTTGCTTGGAAATACTCGATTGGCTCAAATTCCATTGTTAGCTATGCAGTCAGGAGCAGTATCAAAGCTCTTGAAGTCTTCTGGGAAAACACACAAGTTCTTTGATGATAACATCTAAAACTAGTCAAGGAATTTGAGTTGGCATTTTTTCCTCTCTAGGATGCCAGCTAGATGAGAAGGCAGAGCTTTGGAGAAAGATGCTACAAAACTGACATGTCTGGATTGGAGGGAAGTATGTGTGTGTGTGTATGTGTGTTGGAGGTAGCTAAGAGAGGGAACACAAGATGGCATTGGGGCAGTCGAGAGTTAGCAGTGAGGTTCATGAACCAAGAGAAATGAACACAGTGAGAGGTAGAGAATTCCCCACTAAGTGGAATGATTCAGAGAAAAATGAAGCAACTTCTGAGCTGAAATCAAACAGACTTGAATTGCCTCTGGGGCAAGTAGCCCGGGGAAAGCCTCTTAAATTTCCTCAGCCTCAGTTTCTGCATTTCAGTAATGGGAATTAAAATACCAAACTTGAAAGATTATCTTAAGGTTTTAAAGGGAAGACATGTGAAAAGCACCTTGGTGTAGTGCCTGGCACACAGTAGGCACTCAATAGCTTCTGGTTGTTGCTGTGAATCAGGGTTTCTCAACCTCAGCACTATTGGCATTTTGAGCCAGATAATTTTTTGTTGTGATGGGCTGTCCTGTGCACTGTAGGATATTTAGCAGCATCCCTGGCCTCCACCCATTAGATGCCAGCAATATCACCCTAGAAGAGACTATAAAAAATGTCTCCAGATGTTGCCAAATGTCCCCGAGGAGGAGATGTATCTTAGTCCATTTGTGCTGTTATAACAAAATACCCAAGACTGGGTAATTTATAAAGAACAGAAATTAATTTTCTCACAGTTCTGGAGGCTGGGAAGTCCAAGATCAAGGTACCAGCAAGTTCAGTTGTCCGGCGAGGGATGCTGTCCTCTTCCAAGGCAGTGCGTTGTTGCTGTGTCCTCTCTTGGTGGAGGGAAGAAGGGCAAGGGAGCAGAACGCTGCATGAAGCTTCTTTGATAAGGGCCCTAATCCCATTCATGAGGGAGGTGCCCTCATGGCCTAAAAACCTTTTAAATGTCCCACCTCTTAGTACTATCACATTGACAACATCTGAATTTTGGGGGGCCAGGGGCAGAAAGCTATGATTTGAATTTGTCTCTCTCCCCAAATTCATGTGTTGCCAATGTGGTAGTATTAATAAATGGGACTTTTAAGAAATGATTAGGCCATGAGGGATCCTCCCTCAGGAATGTGATGAAGGCCCTTATAAAAGAGGCTTCATGTAGTATTCTGCTCCCTTGACCTTCCACCTTCCACCCCGTAAGGACACAGCAACAAGGTGCTGTCTTACAAGAAGACAGCAGCCCTCATTGGACAACTGAACCTGTTGGTGCCTTGACCTTGGACTTCCCAGCCTCCAGAACTGTAAGAAAATTAATTTCTGTTCTTTATAAATTACCCAATCTCAGGTATATTATAGTAGCATCATAAATGGACTAAGATGAGGTAAGGGAGGTGTCAGGGGCAAAATCACCCCGCCTTCCTCCTCATGAGTTGGGAAGCACTGGTCCATGTGGGAAAGGGGGCCAAGTTTCCCCTGGGTATGCTGGGCCATGGCATTGACACATTTCACATTTCATTTTATTTTAAATGAAAAAAGAAAACACACAGGAAAGACACATTGGGGCATTGCCAAGTTTCCACTAGGTCCTGGTTCTCTAACTGAATGATGAGTTCCCTGCAATGAGAGGAAATCTGACAAAAATGGATGAGGTTGGGGCAGATATTTTCCACTAGCCCTCCGAAGGCACTGACTGCAACAAAGCACGAGAAGAGCTGTGGACTCTGGAAGAATCACATGAATTCTCTAAGCAGTTCACTGCCTTTATTAAGGCTATTGGGCTACAGCTCATCTCTTTGTTTAACTAGCTAATTAGAGAAATGTGGTACCAAATACGGTGGGAATTAACCTTCATTTAAATTGTAATTAAGAATTCGCTAATCATTAACAAGCTGAAAAAGAGCTGAGGATGTAAAATCTGATAAAATAGCTAGATAGTATACTGGGAAAATTGTAAATGCATTAATTTATTTGCCTTCATCTATGGTGCCAATTCTGGGAAATGTATTTGTTGATGCAAAACTTACAGTAGTTTAGATTCAGAGTTCATTTAAGGTTAAGTCCATACCCTTTGTATTGTAAACATTTCTCATTTCAAAGAGTGAGAGGTAGAACACACATGCGCGCGCACACACACACACACACACCCCCTCCCACAAGCCAGAGTGTCGGATTCTGACAGATGTTCCTGTGACTAATAATATTCATACTTTGGGGGCTTCAAATGATGTTTTTATTTTTAGCATCAAATACACTGTACTTGGGGCAGAACTTCCAAAAAAAACAGAAGTTCTCCATTTATCCTACTCATTACCTCCAGATGCTCTGCAGTGGTTTTTACAAGTCCATGCCACTGGAACCAGGGGAGAGAGTGTCCTTGCTCCTAGGCGGAGTTACACTTCCTTCTCTAGGTTACCAAGCCCATCTATAAACCTCTAGCAGGCAATTTGTAGTCGAGTTATGATTCAAGAATTTTTCTCTGCAGACCAAATGCTTTTAATTCACCCATAGATACATGTTGCTTGGCCCATTGACAATACTTATTATCTATTAAAATGAAATATATTTAGACATAAAATGGAATTGACATGGGAGAGAGGAGAAAGGTAAGAGAAGAGGAAAGGAGGGGAGGAGAGAGATTTCTCTGCGGTTTCTGAATAGCTCAGAGACTGCAAAATTTGATTTTCATCTCTGATCATACCCAAATAAAGGTGTAGCTGAGAGTTAGGAAATAGCATTTGACTCTTTGAGCATCCTGCTCCGTACCTGCTCTCTGCTTTCCTCCCTTACGATGGCATGGGAGAAGAGGAGTCTGGGTAACACAACCCCTTTCTGTTCCACAAAATCTTAAGATGGATATTGAGATTCTCCCTAATTCTTAGAGTAGTTACTTTAAGCCAAACCTCTTGCAATAAAGATTCACTGAACATGGGATGGTGGGTGTTTATTATATACTCATTCTTACAGCATCCTGTCAGCCTTGTAAGGTAAGTTACATTTTAAAACCGATTTTACATTAATATAAAAAAAAAAACCCTAAAGCCTCGCTATTTGACTTGAGATCTGAAAATGGCTCAGAACATCCTGTCACAGAAATCTAGGCAGGAGATTGGCTTTAAATCTGTACTCTAAGGAACATGACAAAATGATATAACCTGATGCGACATTTCAATTCCAAAATCATGCACCATTCAGGTGGTCATTTCTGCTTTCGGAGAACTGATATTTATTCTTCTGTATAAGAAGGCCACTCACTGCAGTGGCATACAGTAGCTGGCTGATTTCTTTGGCCCA
The DNA here is from genome assembly GCA_023783475.1 of Daubentonia madagascariensis. Classification (NCBI taxonomy): domain Eukaryota; kingdom Metazoa; phylum Chordata; class Mammalia; order Primates; family Daubentoniidae; genus Daubentonia; species Daubentonia madagascariensis. The sequence goes on along the minus strand of JAKFHU010001953.1, from coordinate 37,839,195 downwards.
GTTTTCTCACTATTATGTCATTCAGCATCATTAACAATTATGTTACTTCTAAAAGCATTCAGATTCTCATTTTTACTTAAAGGTGGGTAATCTTGTCACGTATATTCAGTAGAAAAAATAGTTTTAAAAATAGTCATCGATAAGCTTGGTCTCAGTCTGCCTGAAACTGCTCACAGCTGCTTGTGAACACATAAGAATCCATCCTGGTAATCTCTGATTTATAATACACATTGATCCTGGCCATTTTTAAAGCTTGTTTTGCCTCATTGGTATCCTGTATGTGCAAGAGAGATAAATAGTACTGCAAGCAGAACCCTCCAGTAGTTCTAGCACCATCGATACTTGGCAATCATTCCATAATTCCAAATGGATTCTGGAGGCAAATAAAAACCCTCTGTGACAGTCAAATGACCAGAAGAGCCTTGGGGTTATTGGCTGTGGTTTATATATTTCCAGAGTAACACAATGTAGGAGCTGTCCATGGGGATAAACCAATTTGTCTTACCTACCTCCACCCCACTAACTTCCGTAGCATACTGTCTACCAGGATCTTGGGCTCTCTTACATGGTGGTTATGAATTTGGGGCCTGGATTTGAGTTCAAACTGTACACCGTCTCCCTGTTAGTAATGTGACCTGGGATAGTTGGTAACTTCTCCAAGCTTCCCTTTCATCATCTATAAATGTAAATAATAATATAAACTAGGGTTGTTGTGAGTATTAAATAAGTTCAACACATAGTAAAAACCCAACAAATATCAGTTAATATTATTGTTATTACCATCACCATTATCTTCCTTGTCACTTCCCTCATATTGATCTTACTTGTGCATGATGTATGTCATGTCCTAGGGGACCATAAATCAGGATGGGAATTTGTTAATTTTTGGATGTGAGCTAGCTTAGAAGGATACCTGACTTCTTAAAACTGCCTGAATTAGCTTATGTCTGCATAATACAGTAACTTTGTTGTTTCAGTTTAAAACTTTATCTTGGAAGAATCCCACATTAAAGAATTTTTAAAAAAGTGTGTGTTTGGTTAAAACCAAAACAACAACAAAGAATAGATAGTAACCAAAATGAAGTCTGAATAAGTAGGATTGATTAAAAACGGGCACAATTATTGTTAACATCTGAACAAATGCCTTTCTAGTATTTGAAAGTTTTCTTAAATATGAACCGCCCTCTTGAGATCTTGCTCACACTATGAATTTGCTTAAACCTGCTCTTCACAAATGGTAAAGTAGCACACTCTTACTTCCCCAATCACGGCCTTAGCATGGTGGGATTTGAATTGATAGGGTTTGCTATTTGCAGCTGCAATGACATCCTACTGATCTACATGCAGTCTGATTTTGTGACGCTATGACTCAGGCCCATTTTTAAATTAACTTTTTTCTGCTAAGTAATGAGTACTTAAGTATTTTACTATCACAGAAATTTCATCTAGGAGTCTTTCCTTTTTTATTGCTAGACTTATCTTTCTCCCTGCTCCCTGCCCCACCTCCAATGATGTAATAAAATAAAACCTACCCACTGTATTACACAATTCAGGATTTCATTATATCCCGCTTGATGGGAAAGACTATTTACACAGAGATGAAGTAGCACACCTTTACAAGATGATTTCAGCTGAGTAGAATGTTGTTTTACATAATCAAATAGATTTTTTCCCCCACTTTATGGGCAAACTAGCTGCATCAATTTCTTCTATTTGAAAGTCAGGATATTTCTTTGGACTTTAGAATTTTAGAATATCTACATGTACCTAGGAATTTACATATGCATGTTGGTTTTATGACATTTGCATAGCAATCTCTTTTGTGTACCTATCTGTATGTCATGGGAGGGATGAGCCAAAGTTAGCTGACTCTGTTAAAGATATTTTAAAACCATGAAGACTATTAGTTCCAATTTGAGATGGAAAAAAAAAAGACATCTGCACAAAGGTTCAAATTCTACTTCATTGCTCTTCTTTTTCTAAGTTAACATTTTAAAGTGCTGCAAATCTGAACTTTTTCTAGTCCCTTCAAACTTAACAACAAAATTCTAAAAACAGGGACTTCTCCCAGTTACCCTTCACAATTTGTTTATTTTAAGGTTCAGGTCTCTGTAATATATAGATTAGATGAGAGGTTTGTTAAATTTATTTTATTCCCATACTTCCTAAATTAATTTTTATAAACTATGTTCCTACTTGCATAAAGTTGACATCTAATTTTGTTTTTATTAAAATTGTAAATAGTTGTAAAGAATGTAATTTATGGCATATTGTAAGTATTGCTATTTAAAGCTATAACTATTGTATCAATTTTTAAATGTATCCAATGGAATAGGTGCTTGATATTCTCTGTCATCCATTAAAAATTTAATTAACAAGTTCTTCTTTAACAGTTGGAAATCTTACATCTTCCTTTTCTTCTGTTTGAACTTGTATTTTCATTACAATTTCCTCACAGAATTATAGCCTAATATAATATTTTTTGGAGGAAAGCATTTTATTGATTATTCTATTTCTTAGCAACAAAAACATGTACACAAATTTAAATTACTTTTAATTTCTCGTGACCCTAAGGCTTTAAGTATTGAATTTCTTTTGGCTTGAGTGCTCATTACAAGTATTATTAATGCACAATTGTCCAAAACAAAAACATACATATGTTATACAGTTCATAAGTAGTTATTAAATTTAACAAGTAAAAATTTTATTGAAAATTTAGGATTCTTAGATAGATGGGCTGTTTTAGTTCCTTTTGTGTTGCTAGAACGGAATACCTGAGATTGGATAATTTGTAAGGAAAAGAGGTTTATTTGGCTCATGGTTCTGCAGGCAGGGAAGTTTGAGATTGGGTGGCCATATCTGGCACTTGTGGTGAGGGCCTCGTGCTGTGGCAAGTCATGGTGAAGAAATGGGCACATGGGAAACGAGACAGGGGACAAAGGATGCTGACCTACTTTATGAAAACCCACTCTCCCAAGAACTAATCCAGTCTCTTGAGAAAGACATTGATCCACCTTAATGATCTAATCACCTCTTAAAGTCACCACCTCCTAACACTGCCACACTGGGGACCAAGCCTCAACATGAACTTTGGTGGGGACAAACCATATTCAGACCATAGCGCATGTTCTCTCTCTCTCTCTCTCTCTCTCTCTATATATATATATATATATAAGAATACATAATATTTTTGGATAAATATTAATTATTTATAGACTGGGACATAATTCAGCATGCATTTTATTTCCATTCTTCATTTTATAGATGTAAATGCTGAGAAATCTTGCTTGCATAAATGAGTAGATGAGAATGGGTGGAGTTGTATTATAGCAATGTCATTAATTTATTTCTTTCTGAGTTACATGTCTGAGATCACATTATAATCTGTCATCAAAAATTATTTTTCAATGATATATCAACTGATGAGTAGATTAGGACTTTTCACTTTATTGAAAGCAAAAAATTGGAAAGCTCCTTATATCTGAAAGAGTACATTACCCAGATATCAGAATCACTCACTTTGGTCAACACCAATATTTCAAATGGTCCCTTTTTTCAGTGCCTCAAATGTTTTGTATTCTGTAAAGGCACTATGTGGTAAGATTTGAGTTGTTAAAGAAGGACACGTTTCCTTTGTAAAATGGGAGTAGGTGATTAAGAAAGAAGCAAAATATTTTGCCATGCAGGGGATTCTCAGGAAGATAGATTTAAGGCAAATGTGCATGTGAAGGCTGAGAAATTTAAAGTTTATTTCCTTAAAATTACCCATGCCCAGGTACCTCTCTGAGAGTTTTTGTGTCACCCTAGGTGTATGTGTGCCCATGTTTGGAAATGCTGGGCTATATTGATTTCACCCATATGAGGCCTTGGACAATTGTATAAGGCAACAGAAAATGAGGTGGGGGCTGGGGTTGGTAGTGGAGAGAGAGATCCAGATATGAAGAACTCCGTTTCCAAACTTAACAGTTCTATGCCCATTCTATCGTATATTAAGGGAATAACACATTTCAAATAAGCACAGGTAACACTGTCTAAATAACCAGTGAGAGAAATGGTTGACTAACTCCTTGATGCTGGAATTATAAATAAATATGCAGCAAGCCTCACTACTCTTTCCTTGATCTCATGAGATTTCCAGCCATTTATTTCAGAGGGGTTTCTAGAAAGTCATGTGATACTTTCCCAGCCCAGAAGCACAAGAGATTGACAGCCATCGTGTTTTTGTTGTCTATCCAAGACATTTGGACGAAAAAGAATATGCTTTCCTTTCAAATACCTACCCTGAAGGCTCAGATAACTCCAAGTCCTTCAAGCATTAGTAAAAGAAATTAGAAGGGACAGAAAAAGTTATTTCAAAAAAAAAACTACTTACAATGAGTGGGCCCCTGTTGTTTTCCCGGTACTTGTTCTGGAAGAAAATGTAAACGACAGTGGCAGCCAAAGAGTAGAGGAAGGCGAAGACAGCGACAGTGACGAAGAACTCTGCCGAGGACGAGGAGTCACCAATCAATGCCAGCCTCTGCCGTTCCTTTCCCTCGCAGGTAGGCACCTCAAACGTCACCTGGTGCAACCTAAATTGCCAGATTTAAGGAGACATTCTTTAAATGCTATGGAGACACAAATAGATGGCTTGTGTGTACATCTTCCAAAGCAAAATGAGATGTGCCTTGGAAGTTTTATGACATGCCTGTGTGACAAATTCGTTAAGGAATTTACAGAGATTATAGCTAGAAATATGGAAATAAATATTGTAGTTGAACATCATTCAACTGGTTGTCATAATAGATAGTCACTCTGGAGACAGGGGAGGAAAGAGGGCAAGGGGAACCCGAAGTGATGATAAATTAGGCTATGACATCCCCTGCTTGAATTCTCCTGTGCTTTCTCCCTTTAACACAGCCCACAAGGCCTTATATCACATACTCCTAGCTGTGTGTTCAGCCTCTTCTCCTTCTACTCTGTTTTCCATCATCCTGTTCCAACCACATTGGCCTGCTATCTGTTTCTCAGTTATGCCAAACACAGTGCTGTCGTAGGGTCTTGTCATTGACTGTTCCCTTTTCCTAAATTGCTCTGCCCCCTGACATTTCCCATGGCTGCCTCCTTGACATTCAGGTGCCAGCTCAAACATCTCCTGAGAGTGCCTCTTCCTGCCATTGATGTAAGTAAAGTAGCTCCTTTCCTTAGACATTCTCTATCACATCACCTTGTTTAATGTCATTCACAGGACCCAACACTAGGTAATGCTGTCTTAGTAGTGAATTTCATTGCTTGTTTTGTCCTATCTCCACAGCCCCCTCAACAGTGAATATAACATCTCCATGACAGAGGGGAATCTTAGTTTTCTTTTTCTCTGTGTATCCCAAATGACTGACATTTTTAGGCACTCAGTACATACTTGGATAAATGAATGTACATTCTCTATTCTGTAAGATGACTGATAGATACTAATTCTATTGAAATTTTATAACTTCTGTTTGGTAAGTTCTATCAGGATAGCATCCAGATATCAAGCAATGTCTTACTTGATAGAGACAAATAAGATGTTTGGGCAATACTTTCTGCTCAGTAAATGACACCTAAGGAAGATGTGTTATATCCAATATAGTAGCTTGTGGTGTGAACTAGAACTAAGCAGTGAACTATAATTCAATACAGGAGCCAAAATTCTTCTTCAGAAATGACTATTAGGAAGGCACTTGAAAAGAGACATGACTGAGGCTTATACATGACAATAAAGTACCATTTGGAAAATTATCTATACAAGTAACAGTAATAAGAAAGCCATTGATGAACCTGGTAAATTACAACTTACGATTAGGGAGTATTTTTCTTACTAAGCAAAACTTGATCCCTTTAACATAGATTTGTTGTGCACATCCTCTTCCAATTTAGATAATAATGATACTAAAGTAATAGCAACTAACAAATTGGAACATTCTTATGTGCCAAATATTGTGTTTTGTATGCATTATTAAATTTAGTGCCTACAGCAAGCCCTATAATGTAGGCCCTTTATTCTTCCATCCCCCTTAGCAGATGAGGAAACTAATTTGTTCTAGGCCACATGGTTAGTAAATGTTGGGCCACAGATTTAAATCTCTGTCTACTTCAGAGCCTGATTTTTTTTTAAGTTTGAAATTGACCCGTTTATGTTAAATAACGAGGACATTAACTAGGATGAATGTTTTTTTCAACATGAAGCTCATGGACCACAGGCAGTAGAATCACTGGGGACTTTATTAAAAATGCATGTTCCTGGGACCCCACCCAGACCTACTGAATTAAAATTTCTAGGGGTATGGCCTAGTTGACAGTGAAAGCAGGAAAATCCTGTCCCCCTAAGTTACTTTTTTCTCAAAAAGTATTCCTTTTTGTTTACTGCTTGCGTTAGGAAAGAACTATATACACAGTCCATTTGATTTTGTTTGTGGATACTGAACTTCCTCACAGAGAGCTTTTTTCTTAACAAACATAAAAGTGTACAGCTTCAGTAAAATTCAGGAAAATCAAAGCATTCATTTTGGTTATATTATAGAACCTCTTTTCTGCCCTTGCCAGTGATATTAAAATACTCCTCAATAGTTTGGTCTGTGGGAATGCTGAAAAATGAAATAGATTTAAAAGGTAATCATGTCAATTATTCTGATACAGGTGATTTTCAGATAATGTATACTTTCCCTCACTTTTTAAAAATGTGTCATTCATTTAACATATTTTAAACAAACAACTTTATGGTTTACACAATGGCTAGATGCTAAGGATAGAGTGGGGAACAAAGAAATGACGGGATGGTACCTGCCCGTGTCAAACTTCAAGTTTAGGAGAGGAAAGATGGGTTTTCTGAGAGGAGCCCTAGGCTAGTCGCTGGAGTGGTCAAGGTAAGATTCCCAATGGAAGTGATTTTTTTAAGCTGTAGCTTTAAAATTGAGTAGCTACTACCCAGATCAAAAGTTAAGAAAGAAAGCACAATGAAATACCACTTCACGCCCACTAGAAAGGCCATAATCATAAAGATTATAAGATCGGGATAACAAGCGTTAGTAAGGACGTAGGGGAATTGGAACTTTCATACATCGCTGGTGTGAATGATAAATGGTGCAGCCACTTTGGAAAGCAGTCCAGCAGTTCTTCAAATAGTTAAACATAGAGTTATATATGATCCAGCAATTCCACCCCTAGACACACCCAAGAGAAATAACATTTGTCTACACAAAAACTTGTACAAGAATGTTCATGGCAACATTATTCATAATAGCCAAAAAATAGAAGTAACCCAACTGTCTATGTAACTGATGAACGGATGAAATGAAATGTGGCATATCCATAGAACAGAATATTATTTGTCAACAAAAATGAATGAAGTACTGATACATGTATGACATGGATAAGCCTCGAAAACATTATGTTAAGTGAAGTAAGCTGGTTACAAAAGACCACACGTTACATAATTCCATTCATATGAAATGGTCAGAATAGGCAAATCTATGGAGACAAAAAGTAGGTTGGTATTTTCCTAGGGCTGGGGAGATAGACGGGAGAATTGGGGGTGCTGGCTAAATGGTGTAGGATTTCTTTTTGGGATAATGACAGCTTTCTAAAATTGACGGTAGTGATGTATGTACAACTCTGTGAATACGGTAAAAGCCATCAAATTATACATTTTAAGTGGATGAACTGTATGTGAATTGTATCTCGATAGTGTTGTTAGAAAATAGGTAGGAAAGAGCATGTACCAAGCTCTTAGGGATACACAGGGGCAAGGGGCATAACACACAGGGGACTGAAATGTGGCCTGGGGAACTGGAAGATGGCAGGAAAGGGGATGGTGGTGGTGCAGGATGAGATGAAGAAGTTGCCGAGGGGCCCCTAATGCGGGGCCTTGTCAGCCAGGTTATAGGTTTATGTCTTTATCTTAAGACAAAGACGGAAAGATTTTCTTAGAATAAACAAAATGTAAAACAAAAACCACGTCACCCGTCGCAACTATTTGGAGACACGCACGCTCACTTTCCAGGTACCAGGATGCACCCCAAGATCAGCATGTCTCCAACATGCCAGTTTTCTCAGTTAACACGCACATACTGGGGCTGCAATCTTTGTGTGTGGTGGGGACAGCAAGGAGGGAGAGAATAAAATAAATGATTTCTTCTATGCAATCAGCTGAACAGCATCATTTTCCCCCATTGCCAATTTATTATGTTGACTTACAAGAATTTTTAATTGTGCTTATCTTTACAAGGCAAAAAAAAAAAAAAATTCCACTGTATTGAATTTTTAGTTAAAAAAAAGTCTGCTGTGTTTATTAATACCAATGATCTACAGCTGGGTGTTTAGCCTACTAGCCATATTGGGGTGAAATCAGGAGGAAGAGGGAAATGACAGCGAAGTTCTGAACTAGTGCCTAATCTGTGGCGATGGTGGGGGATGTTTTATTAAAAAAAGAGCATGGCAGCTCAAAATAGTCTGAACATAATTTAAGCAAGCAAGCATTTTGAATGCTATACATTACTAAACCCGCACCCACACGCACATATATATGAACAGAAAGATTCTTTAAGCAGCAGTTTTATATATATGTATAAATACATATATATTTTATATGTTGGGGGAGAAGAGTTTATACTCAGCATGTGTTTTGCAGCTGTAATAACGTTGGAAGCAAATATTCATTCAGAACGTAAACAAGGAAAAAAAACTGTTCTATACAGACAGAACATGTCAGTCAACAGAATCTGGAAGACGACGGAGCCACCTCTGATCTTGTGAAGAACTAGTCAGGGAGCAACTGCTGAGGCTGCAAAAGGCACCAAATTCAATTTGTTGATTTCAAATGTATAATTCTCTTCTTGGCCGGCCTGACTCAATCAAGAGGTAATTGAGTTTCGTTGGGTTTTACTGCATTGTGGCTGTCAATGAAAGGACTCCATTTTAGAGTATTTCCTTTTTTAAAAAAAAAAATTTTTTTTTTACCAACTTAAATGAAGCCATGTAAAACATTTCACTGCTGCATCAATTAAACAAAAGGAACTGCTGAGCACCCACAGTTTTTAATTCTGTTTGTAGGGCCTGGAATAATATTAAATGTAACTATCCCTTCAGGGAACTAGGGAAAGGCAATTTGGTGTTGCTTTATTAATAACAGAGTTTATAACAATTACCACCACCATTTTTTGACCTCCAGGCATTGTGCTAGGTTCTTTTTTCTTTTTTTAAACAATATATCAAGTAGGTATATGTGCTGGGTTCTTTACCTACTGGCATCTCACTTAATATTCCTAACTCTCTTAGGTAGGCGCTATTACTGTCACTATTTTTACAGATGAGGAAACTGAGACTTGCAGTGGCTATGGAGCTTGTCTGAGGTCATATGGATAGTAGATGGCAGAGATGAATGTCGAATGCAGGCAGATTAGGAGGAGTCTACACTAGTAGCTACTGCACATTTCTGCCTCTCTGCTTGAAAACTTACAGCATCCTTAGATTTCCAGCTGAATGTTTATGCAAAACCAACCACGCCAGCTTTTCCGTGCCATCTCATCTAGCGGTAGACTGATAGTTTATACTGAATAGGATTCTCAGCCAATATTTGTTCTGCTACTACCTTGAAGTATGTGAATTAGGCATTGTACAAAGTTCCCAGCAATGATAGAGTTGAATCCCCATAGACCAACCAATAGAAAGTCATTAAAACTTCCTGATTTTCCAAACTTGTCCTGCGTTATTCTAACATTTGCCTCAGAACCAAGCAAAGGACAAATGAACCTGATTATGTCATGTACAGAAATTGTGATCATGGCAGTGTGATTTTTTATTTTTTACAGAAAGTGAGACATCTGGTAAAGTACAGCACAGATTCATCTTTAGGTAGCACCATACCATTATGGTCATTTGATAATGAGAATTTTAAATTATTGATAGTATCTTTCATCAGGTGTGGAAGAAAATAGGACTAAAGCTCCTAACAATTCATTTGGGGTGGCTCAGTGCAAGACAATAATGACATGTCCCAAGGGCAGTGATCCAGTCCAAGAGCAAATGTGGGGAGTATCAAGGGTGTTGGGGAACAAGCTGCTGTCATTGGTTTTCTGGTAGCCAGAATTAAAGTGGCCAAGGGAAGATCACAGGGCAACCAGCAAATTGTGGTGCTGAGCACGTTTTCTCTTCACCTGATCATTTTCTACCTGCCCTGTTTTAGTCCTGTTTACCGGCTGACAGGGACTTTAATCCTTTTGCTTCATTTTTTTTCTCTCTTCCCAATATGAAATATTGGAATTTATCTGGTTTTAGATTGACTTTTCTTTTTTTAAATTTTTTAAATTTTTTAAATGGTTTTATTGATGCATAATTGATGTCCAATAAATGGCACATATTTAAACTATGGAATTTGATAAGTTTTGACATAAGTATGCACCATGAAACCATCACTGTGTTCACGATCATGAACCTATGCATCACCATGTGTCCCTGCTAGCCATATGTGTGCATATATGCATAAGTGTATTTGTGTGTACATTTACATACACATACACACACTCCCACTTACTCAGCTTATGTGATTTGCAGTGTAAATCACTACAAAATCCCGAGAACTTCTGTAGCACTTCTGCACACTACATCTCATTTTTTTCCTCCCAACAACTCTCCCCATTTTACAGGTAGGGACATGGGAGCTCAGCTATCTTTAAAGAATCATCAAAGATCCCCTCGTTGGCACAGAGAAGAGGCAAACCCAGCACCCAGGCTTTCTGATAACCAGCTCTAAGTTGTTTTACTTATGACCCAAATTGCATTTCTAAGTTTTCCAAACCACTGACTTCTCCATTATGCTCAAGTCCTTTATTCATTCAATAGTGATTTATTGAACCCCACGTTCCAGTCATTAGATAGAGACCCTAAGATGGGAGGACAATGAGTTGTGGGAATGGAAGTGGAGGTTATCTAGGAGGTTAAAAAGGACAAACCCCTCTCTGTCCTTTCCCTTGGTTCTCATACTATACCTGAAGCATGGTATTTGGTGATGCTATTTAGGATGATGATGGTGATTTCACATCTGCTACTACTGGATGCCAATCACCAAATGACGTTTATTGAGCACATACTAGGCCAGGCCAAATGCTTTTACATGTTATCCTACTTAAACCTTCATATTTAATGAAGTAGTTATTATTAACTTATTGAATTTTTATTGTAGGAATGGGAAAAGTATTGAAGTAGGGTCTTGAAATGGAGTCTGTCTGACCCTAAAACTCTTGCTCTTAACCTTCCATATAAAAAATATAATGCTATTAACTGTTTTTTAATCAATCCCATATCTGCTGACTTCTTGCACCATTGAGGGCTTTTCTAATGGCCTTCTGGCAGCTGACTCTCACTTGTCACTTACAGCCATCTCCCCACAGGACAGTAGTCATGAGATGAGTGTTTAGGGACTGTGACCATTTGTTCCACTGCTCCCTTGGCTTGTGGGTGATTCCAAACTGGTTCTAAAGACTCACATTGATTGGAGTCATGTTTTCCTTTATGCCACCAGCACCTCACAAGACATATTTTCATGCCATCATCAAAATCTGGGGAGAGAGTCTGCCTTCCCAGAGTCTCAGGTTTAGGATCTATTTGGAGTAGAAAAGGCAAAAGAGTTCAAGGTGGGGATTGAGAACAGGCCTGGGAAATATGCCCATCATGGTGAGAACTGAGAGAAGGCTCCAGCAATTGGACTCAGGTTGTTTAAGCTGGAAACAAGTTTGAAGTCTTCAGCTTGCAAAGGGGAATGGAGAGAGCTTTTCTAAAATGCAAGACTCACTCATGGATGGTGACAAGGATCAGTATACCTGGGCTGCCTCTACAGAGAAAAAGAGTCATTACTAGGCTCTATCCAACATCAAAGCAAGCAGAAATGTAAAATAGTCCAGCACACAAACAGCCTTCTAGGAGAGCCTCAAAGATTCTAATGATGCTGTTTGTTCCCAGGAAGGTCAGTGGTCACTGAGATGATTGTACTTACTCTCCCATCTGTTAGACCTAAGAGATGACCTCCAGCTTCCTTACCTTCGGGTAAATGGCATTGTTTGGGCAGCCAGAATCATTTTTCCCAGACATTTTCTTCCTCACCTTGGTTGAATCAAAAACAGTTTCATCTTTAAGGCTTGCAACATGAGCATACATTTTCTAAAAATATTTTCTTCAAAAAGAAAACTAAGTGAAAGACAAAATGCTATACTTTCGCTCTTAAACAAAGGAGGGGTATTTCTCCCTGATTCGGTTATGTGTTGTGTCTTAAAGTTTATTGTCTCATAGGAGGAAATTTTCATTTGTGTTTTAAAGTTTATTGTCTCATAGGAGGAAATTTTCATTACCTTTTGTCCTCTCTACTTTACCATTACAGAAGGTATATATACATACATATATACACACACACACACACACACACACACGTATACATATATATTTAAGAAGGGTAATAATAAATATCAAACACAGAGAACTTAGCTAGACATTGGAAAATGCAGTCCAAGGTTACTGCAAACGATACTTTTTGCTACACTATTAATTGCACTTATTCATTTGAGGATGAGGCTGGAAAATTACTGCCCCCTCTTAGCATGTAGCTCCTATCTCCATGTGCCAGAAAGATATTTATCCAATTTATTGGAAGTGTATTGTGCTGTTAAGAAGGATCTTTTCAAATTTCACATACCCAAGTTTGTATTTATGTAGATAGACATTTCAAAATGAAAATGTAGACTCTAAGATGATTAAAAGAGAATGGTTCGCCAGAGGCCAGGGCATGATGTGGAGCAGAACTTAGGAAGTAAAACTCTACAAACTTATTATGGCTTGCAAAGAGGCATTGTCGTGCTCACTAAGCTATGATTTATTAATTTTGACTTCTTCAAATAGAATTTGAGTAATAGAGAACTCAAGACTGCCTCTACATTGTCAAATTAAAATAGATGATGAGATAGTTATCTGTATATTTCAGGGAAAATCCTTGTTGTTTTTCCTGAACTGTGGTAATCTTAACCCATGTGAATTATGAAACAAAAACAATTGCAGAGTTTGTGCTTTAAAAAAATCTTGACTGTCCAGCTGACAACTGCTTATATGTCCATTTTATTTTGTTAGTGTAGAAATGATTCATGAATAAACAATTTAAAGGATTTGAGTAAAAGATAGTTACAGCATTCAGAAACACACAGGTAGCATAGGAGAGGGCAGCAGAAATCTGAGCTAACCTTATGTTTAGAATTTATGTTATACTGATTTTATTCATTAATTCAGTCAAAACATGCTATTTGTAAAAATTCAACCAACGTAGAAATTTTTGAAGAAGGAAAATGTAAGGTCCCCAATAATTCCATTCCCAGTATTAACAATGTAAAAAAATCAAAATTAGATAATCTTTAATCTACTGTTTATTACCTAATAATATGACTTGTACATAGCTTACTTTTTAAGGAAGATCTACCTTATTCTTCTTAACAGTCATGTAATATATGTACAGGACATATGAATTATAATATTGTACACGCTGTACTGTATAGCTACATGGTGAAGATTATATACTAATCTTCTAAATAGCCCCCTATTGGTGGACATTTTGAATATTTCACTTTCATGTTCATTTCTCTTGGTCATATTACATGACTTTATCAGATTCTCAGTAGGTTTCTAATTTCCAAAAGGTTAGGATTTACTAAACTTGATCATTTTGGTGAACTAGTGCTGAAAATGGAAATAAGAGCTGAGTTCTAAAGTGTTCTTTCAGACTATTTCGTGAGCCCACATTTTGTACAACATGATAAAACCAGTGGCAATCCTTCTTCCTACCCGTTACGTGCGTCATCCACTCTCATACCTGAGGACAACATGGAGAAGAATATTCAAGTATTAGTCCAGTCAATGAGATGTTATTTTCAACATTCTCCCAGCCTTAGCATACCTTCTATTTGTCTCCATTTTGTGTCCAATGGAATATGGCCTTTTAAGTTGTTTTTTCCCTAGTTAAAAGGCCATATAAAGCAACTCCATCAATCACCAGCTATGTGACCTCAGAGAAGTCTCATGCATTTCTGAGCCTCAGCTTTCTAGTCTGCAAAATGGAAGAAATAAAAGCAACCATCCTCATAGGGTTTTTTGTGATGCTCAAATGAGATAACAGAATATACTGTACATATCATGGTGCTTGAATGTCACTGGCAATTAAAGGTTCTATAAATATGTGAATTGCAAAGAGTTTCAAAAAAGTTCAAAATTAAAGGTTGATTTTAAAAATCTAAATCCTTTCCTCCATTCTTTGAGCTTTAAGGAAAAAAGAAAAAAGAAAAAAATCCAAATCCTTTCAAAAAAGTAGATTTCGAAGACCTGGAAACAGGCATATTCCATTACTACGTGTCTCTGCCAAAAAGCCACCCGATCAAGCAGTTCTTCAGTCATTTTCTGTTGTGGCTTGATGTCATTTCATTCGTCACGTAATAACTAGCCTCACTGATTGCTCGGGATAGGGGACCTAACAGAATTCTTGCTGGGTAGGAAATTCAATACATACATGCCAGATTATAATGAAATAAACGGTAATCATTTATGCATATAGAACAAAACACAATCTCCTTTAAACCACTGAAAATCTATTGCCCCGTCAAGAGGCTTTGGAATTGCGAATTTCCAATTCTTTAGTTATTAACGTCACCATAAACACAAATCCTTTTTGGAAAAAAAATTCTAAGACACAAGGAAACATTGTTCATTTTAGTTAACTAGGAACAGTTTGTTAAACATATTTATCAGCTTGGGGTAGAAAAAGTGCCTTTTATCATCAGCAAATATAATGTCACCCATGTTTCTACTGCTTTGCCAGTGACTGGGGGATTAATCATGCAATTTCCAAGTTGCATTTGAAATGTGATGTGTAAGAATTCATTTTCCATATAGCAACCAGAAATCTTTTAAAAGCATAAATCAGAGCTTCTCACTCCTCTGTGTAAAACTCTCTTCCAACGGCTTCTCCTTGCACTTGGCCACATTCAAACCCCTGAACATGGCCACAAAGACTGATGTCACCTGGATCTTGCCCATTTGTTTGCTATCATTATGCTGTCTTGCTTCTTTCTCTTCCTAGAACACCGCCACCCCCATCCCCAGGGCCTTTGAATTAGCCCCCATATAGTCCAAGGTCAGCTTCATATCTTCATTCAGGTCTCAGCTCAAATGTCACCCCTCCTGAGAGGCCTCCCTTGACCACCTGATGTAAAGGGCACACCCCACCCCTAGTCATTCTTTATCACATTCTCCAATTTTATTGCTTTTATTGCCTTATCACTGTCTGAAGTTATCCTGTTTCTTTGTGAACCTATGTTTTCCCATCTTTCGCACTGGGCTATAAGCAGCATAAAGGCAGGGATCCTGTTTATCTCCCTCTTTATTACTGAGCACCTAGTCATATCTGGTT
Source organism: Daubentonia madagascariensis (assembly GCA_023783475.1). Taxonomy (NCBI): domain Eukaryota; kingdom Metazoa; phylum Chordata; class Mammalia; order Primates; family Daubentoniidae; genus Daubentonia; species Daubentonia madagascariensis. The sequence goes on along the minus strand of JAKFHU010001953.1, from coordinate 37,823,747 downwards.
CACAGCAAATACTCAATAGTTGCTAAATAAAGAAGGAAGGAAGGAAGGGAGAGAGGAAGGGAGGAAGGAGAAAGGATAGATCTCATTAAATTCTTAGAACAGTTATTTGTCTGGACGCTGATTCTGCTCTTACACTGTAGAACTGTAGAAAGAGATGTCTCACCTGTTCTACCAGAGGAAAGCAAGACTGAGTGGTGAAGGCACTTGATCAAAGTCACACAGTGAAAGAACCACAACTTGAGTTTCCTGCTTCCGGTTTAGGAGACCATCCAGTACTCCACAACTCCTGTGGGGAAGAAACTCACTGGTGGCCCAGAGTGGCCACGTCTGGAGGCTGGAAGAGCCATAGGGACAAGGAATCAAAAGTGGCAGCCATCCCTCTGGCTTCTGGGGCCTGCTGGAGAAGCTCCACGGGAGCCTTCCTCCAGGTCTTCTCAGCCAGGCCCTTCCCACAGACCCTGTCCCGTGTCTCTCAGCAAACCCTGTGCCACTCAGTGCTGGCTTTGCCCCAGTGTCAGGACCAGGCAGATCGGGCCTTGCTGCAGCATCACGCTCCCAGCCTATGCCTCACTCGTTCATTTGTTCGTTCATCTATCTCCTATGCCCTGGGCATTGTGCTAGGGACCATGGACACCATAGAAAACAGTATGGAGATGGTTTCTGCTCTCAAAGTCTTTGTCCTAAGAAAAGGCAGACAACTGAATAATCTGTTTCAATAAATGTCAGTGAGGGTTAAGACCAGGGATATACAGAGGCCCTCAACAAATCTAGGGCGCCAGTGAAGGCTTCCTGGGGGGAGCGATGTTTACATGAAGTCTGGAGGGTTGAAGAGGAGTTGGTCAAATATTAACTAGGCTAGGGAGTTGGGGGAGGGCAGCAGGAACAGGGCTCCAGGCCTGGAGGGGAGATATGTGTAATTTGAGAAACTGTTTTCTTTTAAAAAAGGGAGACATGATTGCCATAGTAACTTCATTAATCATTAATAGTGATGATAGTAACAAGAGCTAGGAGGCATTAATTCCTGCTTTGTGCCAGCCACTATACTATGTGCTTTACATGCCATATTTCCTTTCGTCTTTACAACAGCCCTGAGAGGTATAATCACGGTTATTCCTGTTCTACAGATGAGGAAACAGGTGGAGCACCTAGAAAGCCAATCATATACGCCTGGTGTGTTGGTGTGGCTGGAGAGCTTCTTCCTGCACAGTGGTGGGCGCTTCCTCGTGACTCCCCAGGCATGCCTTATGCTCTCTCCTGGCAGAGTGGATTATTTTTCAGCTATTCCCAGTGGCCCATCTTTGCCAGTTCCCTATGTAGCTGCAGAGAAGCTGTGCAAATTTTTGGAACAGTTGATACATGGTAAACTAGTTAGTTAAAAATCCATTGGCCGAAAAATCAATTTGCCAAATGATTATTTGACCTGAATCTGTCAAGGAGAGTTAACCACAGCTGTTTTGTCACAGTGTGTGAGGTTGAAGTTGCTCCTCAATTCGAAGGCCAGTGAGAATGTAGATGAGTGTGTGTGTGTGTGTGTGTGTGTTGGGGTGTGGTATAGAGGATGTGGCCCAGTACAGCTAATATATTGGAAATACCTCAGAAGACAAAAACCTATCTTTTGACAAAATGATTATTTGGAAAGTTGGCTGGGAGGAAAGGGCTTTTTTGCTTATTTCGTTTTGGTTGGATTAACTTAGAGACCCTCAAGGCTACCCTGAATTGCCTCTAGAAAAGAATTCTTAAGGAATGACTTGACATCTTTGAAGTCATCTTCCTTTTGGATACAGAAGTGAAGCTAGCATCATTGAGAATGAGACTTGCTTTGTTCTTCAAGCTGCCCAGGGAAAGGAAAGAGATGGCTTTCTTCCCCCACCTTTTCTAACGTCTGCATGTTTGTGGTCTCAAGCAAGCTTCCATTATGTAAGTTAAGCTCAGCCACTTCCTGCTTATCCCAGCCAGTGTCCTGAACTTCTTTCTCCAAGTAAATCACCCTTTAAATCAAACTTGGACCCTTCTTCAATGAAATGCAGTTTTATACATTGTCTAGCAAGGATTTTATTGGAAAGACTTTGGACTTTTGAATGAAGCCAATGACACTAATCTATTCATGGGAGGGTCCAAAAAGTCTTTAAAAAGGAAAATGATATTTAATCATTGGAAAGATCTCAAAAAACCCACAAAACCAAAAGAACAAGCAACCTCCTTTTATTTATAGGTTAAGGTCTATCTTCTATTAGTATTTTTCTTTTTGATTCACAGAGTATTTAAACAGAAGAGAACAGAAGCTAAATTCAGCTTCCTCCCCTGATAATTAAAAATCAAGGTCAAAGCCATGTGAACATACGCTATAAATAAATCTTACAACAAGTAATTTAATATTCAGTAATTTTGTGTAGCTTCCTAGAAATACTTAATGCTTTTGAAAACTCCAGATCAGAGATTCTTAAACTGTGTGGTTCGGAGACCCCTGGGAATGTCTAAAGAACCCTTTGAAGAGGTCCATGAGATCACAGCTATTTTCATAATAACACTAAGATGTTATTTGTCATTTTCACTCTCACCTTCTCACAAGTCTATAGTGGACTTTTACAGAAGCTACATGATGTAGGATGTAGTCATTGTTCTGACAGCTCATGGAAAGTACACTTGAACGTTCTTGTATCTTATAAATTTATCAGTTTCGATTTCTAATATGGTAAATATTCATGGACATAATCCACAGAAATAACAACCTCTTTGTGATCCTTAATCATTCAAAAAATGTAGAAGGGTCTTGAGACTTAACATTTGAGAACCACTGATCTAGATAATGAGTTTTGACTTCTCCCAAAGTATTTCATGTTGCTTATGCCCATTTTAAATAATTCAGGCAATATGGGCATATATGGCCTGATTCACCATTTTACATAGGCTTTCCTTTCACTTGGTGGATATTTATTGAGTACCTACTACATGCAAGTCATAACACTATGCAGTAATTTTTTCGTTTGTTTGTTTTTGGTTTTTTTGGTTTCTTTTTTTGAGACAGAGTCTCACTTGGTGGCCCCAGGTAGAGTGCAGCAGCATCATTATAGCTCACTGCAACCTCAAACTCCTGGGCTCAAGCAATCCTCCTGCCTCAGCCTCCCAAATAGATGTGACTGCAGGTGTGTGTCACGACACCCAGCTAATTTTTCAATTTTTAGTAGAGACAGAGTCTCACTCTTGCCTCAGGCTGGTCTTGAACTCCTGAGCTCAAGCAATCATCCTGCCTAGGCCTCCCAGAGTGCTAGGATTACAGGTGTGAGCCACCATGTCTGGCCTAAGCAGTAGTTTTTATTGTCATCATCAAAGAGTGTGTACCAGTTCCCTGTCCTTGGCAAACACTGAATAAAGTGTTTTTGTAGCCAAACTAGGACTGCCTAGATATTCTCTATCCCTGCGGTCCCCAACCCCTGGGCCACAGACAGGTACTGGTCCATGGCCTGTTGGGAACCGGCCACACAGCAGGAGGTGACCAGTGGGTGAGCCAGGGAAGCTTCATCTGTATTTACAGCCACTCCCCATCACCCACATCACCCCCTGAGCTCTGCCTCCTGTCAGATCAGTGGCAGCATTAGCTGCAGGAAAACAAGCTCAGGGTTCCCACTAATTCTGCGTTATGGTGAGTTGTATAATTATTTCATTATATATTACAATGTAATAATAATAGAAATAAAGTACACAATAAATTTAATGTGCTTGAATCATTCCAAAACCATCCTCTCCCCTCCAATTGCCTCTGGTCTGTGGAAAAATTGTCTTCCATGAAACCGGGCCCTGGTGCCAAAAATGTTGGGGACTGCTGTTCTATACAGATGATTCTTCATGCCTGATCCAGAAAAAATGAGGTTATGAATGTTCCCCGGTCTTTGACCATTTAACTTCTCTAGGTCTCTCAGGCTAGAAATAGGAAAAGAGAGGTCAGACTTAGATGGTGCATTGGGATGATCACTCTCTCTCTATCCTTTATCTCATTCCTAAGAGGAATCACAGACTGAGGCCTACATATGGGAAATGTGCAACATGAGAGCAGTGTTATTTATCTTAGTATCCCTGGTGAAGTGGGCATCTGATGTTTTTGCTTACCTGTCATCTATCTTTCTATTCTGAACAGTTCCTTGATTTTCAGGTTTGACCATGAGAACTAGATCTGATCAATTATCATGTTTTATCCCCTGGGCTTAAGGACCTAAGGCATGCATATTGAATTCTTCTCCAGGATAATGAGGCCAATACAGAAGAAAACGTGTGGATAAAGAGAGAAAAAGATATTCTAGTTCCTTATTGTGTCCTTAGCACTGTGCCTGGCACATAGCAGGTGCTCAAAAATAGAGATTCAATTGACTTTGACTTAGCTTCCTTACAAGTGACTAGAGCGCCTCAGATAAAAACAGAGGCCCATATAACCCTTTATTTTGAATGGGCATCAGCTACAGAAATACCCATTGGCACCTCAAAGTTTGATAAAATTCCATTTCTTCTCTTTTCTCTCTTTTTGCTGCTACCTTGTACCGTGTTTCTAGCTTTTTAATTTCATTCCAAGTGCCCTTTTGAGAAGGTAGTTGTTTTATATCAGGACACTGGTTATTTTACATGATCCCAAAGCGTTCTTTTCTGAAAGTAATTTTAGTTTTGCATTTCTATGTTTAGCTTCTCTGGGCTCCTAAACCTTGTGAAAGAAATTTCACATGTGGCCAATCTATGGCAACATTCATAGCCTGGATTTCGAGCCAAGGAATATGAACCAAAGTGGATTAGGCAAGTGAGTGGGAAGAGAAAGAATTTTATAAAAGGAGGATTATAATTAGCAGGATTCAGTACTCAATAGATTTGGCTCCTTTAATCAAAGAAAAAATTCACCCAAAGTTAAGATTTCCATTAGAAATCTACATAACTCTTCCAGAACCCACCTACATAAAGATTCAGTGGATCTGGTGGCCTGTGATGACTCAGGTCAGTAGAAACGACTGGTGTGTTCTGGTGTCCTTCAGAATGATTTAAGGCCAATAGCTTGTAACTCTGAATCTTTTTTTCGTAGAGTTTACAAGAAGCCATGTTAAGAAAAGCTTACTTAACAAACCTATCTTCATCCATGTGCAATTAAAGGGGTTTCTTTTGAGAAATTTGAGGTAAGATTTACCTCTTGTTTATTGTCAAGACTGAGTCCAAGAGCTAAAAAAGAATTGGTGGTGCACTGACTCTCCCTTCCTCAAAGCTGCTTGCCTCTGCTCGTCTTCACTCTTTCTCCTTGTGGTGGGCAGGATAGAATCCTCACAGCCACATGTCACCAGCTCAGTAGCCCTGACCATCAGAGGTCATCACCCTCCCTGCTCCAATAGAAAAATCCAAGTTAGGTCACATCCATCTTGAAAACAATCACCAAGGCCAAGGGAACAGATGCAGAGCACTAATTGGCCAGGTTGTAGTCAGGTGACCTGTGTGTGTGTGTGTGTGTGTGTGTGTGTGTGTGTGTGTGTGTAGGGGATGAGAGGAGGTGGAACTCCATGTGAACCTAACTGAATGGGTTCTTCATTGAAAGGAAGGGTTCTAATACTAGAAAATAGAAATAACACATGTCTTCTCTTTGTGTCTCTTCCCTAGCAGATCATGTCTGGGTCTTTATCTCTGTACCTCCAATGCCAAGTTTTGCATTTTTTGCAGTTTATACAATGCAGATTTATACAAGGCTCAATACATATTTGTTGAGTGAACAAAGACACACAGTTATACACAATATTATATACGTCTTACTGCATCACAAGGATCAACTCTGTGTACTCTCCAATGTGGATATTTTATTGAATTTGTGTCCATTACCTTATGGCCATTCCCACCTTCCTCTTTGCCTACCTTTATGCAGAGGCTCATTTCTTTTACTGCACTTCTCCACTGAATCAATGTCAAAGTCCTGCTCAAGTATATTTCCTCCATGAAGCCTTCCCTGAGGATGCTTCATTATCTTCTCCATCTGTGAGGACCTTTTTTTCTGCACCTTGTCTTTCGGTAGTAAAGTGTTGTTAGACCATGGCTCTGTGGTCAGGCTCCTCACATGCAAATCTCCACCATTTGCTTCCTGCGTCACCTTAGCACATTTCTTAATTTCCTTGTCTGTAGAAGACGATCATAACTGTATTTACTGCACAAGATTACTGCAAGGATTAAATGATAAGATATCTGTAACAAGCTTAGCACTGTGCCTAGGGACTGTTGTTACAACTGATGAAAAAAATAGCTGTGCTCCTGGAACAGACACACGTGATGCCCTGCACCGTGCCCGCTGAGTTCAAGCATCTCCCATAGATGTTGATAAGCCTCCTACATTAAGCTCTCTTCTCTCTCTGAGAGACTTTTCTGCCCAAGAAAGCTTTCTCTGCTGCAAGCAGGCGCAACTGAGTGTGCGAGAGTTAAAGCTTTTGGATTCAGCCCTCAAACACTGAAGGATAAAAGTCACTGGGTAAATGCCCCAGCTTCACTGCCCTCTGGTCTTAGGATTCTCGGGTGTGTTTCACACAGTTTCTCAGAGGATTCCGGCAGGATTGAGTCTCAGTTGTCCACAGTGGTAACTTGCTCATTAATGAAAACTTGATTGGCATTTTCTCTTCTCTGTCTCACTTCCGTTACTACTTTGCTTGTGCCTTCTGGGATCACCTCCCATATAAGCTCCCTGTGTCCAGGTCTTTGTCTTAAGGTCTGCCTTAGGAAAACCCAAATTAAGATATTTCCCAGCAGTTTCCATTGTTATAGTCATTTCTCCGGGTATGTTCACTTTGGGCAAGAACCATACCCTTTTTTATTAAATAGTAGCTCTTTATTGCATGGCATGTTTTGTGGACCTACAGTCAATAACTACTTACTGAATAACTGATGTATTTTGAGAAAATTTTTAGTGTTTAGATTCTAGAGAAGGAAGTCCTATGATATTTCTCACCACAGCTAATGAGACTAATTTTCTATTTTCATTTTTATAGGTTCAAGTTTGGGACACATATGAATGGAAGCCTCAACTCCTTTTGGAAAATTTAGCCTAGGAACTAAAACTTGTGAAAATGAGCCATAAATTGGGTTTATTTATAACAATAACTTCACACCTCCCTTGATGAATTTTACTTTGCTGTGGAATCACCCATCTATTGAATGACTAGTACTAACATGCTAAGATGCCAAAATATAAACCACAAGTTATAAAGTTGTGTATTTTTTTTCAGTGATGCAAAAACTTCAAACTATGAAATTGAAACAACAGATGTCCTCATGCAGAGGTGGAAACAGAAGTGGAGAAGAAAGAAAGGGCCTTTGCTTTCCTTCAGCTAAACAAATGGCCAGAACAAATCAGAAATCTAGTTAGATGAGGTTTCTTTCTTCTAAATACAGATAACTAGGCTCCTGTTTGTTTTATTTATGATTTACAAACAACTTGCCATTTTCAGGGATGATTTGACAACTATAGATTATATGAAGAATAAAATAATGTTTAAAAAAGTAAAAAATAGAAAGTTTTATTAATACTGTGTGAGATTAATATAGAAGATTATGTCAGTTAACTATTGCCATGATAATGCTGCATAATTAACCACCTCCAAACTCAGTGATTTTAAACAACCACCATGTATTCTTTCTCTTGTGTCTACAGGTTGGCTGAAGTTGCTCTGCATCACACATGTTCATTCTAGGGCTCAGGATGAAGGGTGGTCCCTCTACGTGGAGGAAGCCTTCTCCTGCTGATGGTGGAGGCACAGAAAGGCAAGCAGAAACATGTGATGCCCATTAAGGCTGCATCTGGAAAGTGACATACTATTACTTCTGCCCACTTTCCATAGGCCAAAACAAGTCACCTGCCGAGCCCAAAATCAATGGGGCAAGGAAATACACTCAGTCTCTATGAGATCAAGGCAAAGGTGGCTTTGCAAAATACTAATTCAGGGAAGGGGAGGAAGAACTGTGACCAACAGTTCTTTGTGGTCACAATTAATAATATTTGTGACCAATTAATAATATTAATTATCATTAACTGCTGTATAATGTTCATTATGCCCTAGCACACTGGCCTTCCTCAATTCACCAAACATATCCTCACCTTTATGTTAATTATTCTCTCTGCTCGGAATTATTCCTTCTTATATCTCTTCTCCTGCTATAATGTAAGTTCCATGAAGGCAATTATTTGGGGTCTATTTTGTTTACACATAGTGGTTTCTTATCTCTAGGATGCCATCAGCTGCTTAAATATGTGGATTTGTGCATCAAAAAAGTCCTACTGATCAGAATTCGTTGTAAATTGTTAATCCTTTTGTCTATGCAATAATCTTGTTCAGATGTTTCAAACCACAGTGTGCTTAAGCTGTAGGGCAGGGAAATATTGTTATGAAAAAACAGTAGTCTGGGTAAAATTTATTCACCAGGGGCTCTATTTCCCATGGCAATAGACTCATGATTCAACTTTTACATTTCTTAGGTTTATTGACAACCAAAGCTAGATGTTCCAATGAAATGTTTTAGGATCCTATAACCTAGCTGGTTAATTGTGCAAGAGTATTCTACATGGCAAGAAGAATTTCTTGCTCTTTTTAGGAAGCTCAGCTTATCCTGGGACACTTGAGGACTGAGTTAACAGCTCGCAATTAAGAGGCAAATATTTAATCATTATAGCATTGATTTCCACAGGTAATTTGAATTCAACATATGAAAATATTTAAGGTTTAAATCCAAGACACTTGCTGTGATTAGAATATACACTGATATCATAGAATCTTTCCACCAGAAGATACTCTTTTATTCACTTTTCTGTTTTTAAGCCTTTTTTTACTTATTTAGTAAACATTTCTAAATGCCATCAGAGGCCAGGCACTGTGCCAGACCACAAAACACAAAGATAAATGCCTCAGGAAGCTCCTACACTAATGAGAGACAGGCATGTAAACAAAATTAGAGCATGATTTGGGCTGGAATAAAGATGTTTGTAAGGTTCAACCAGGTCTTTGGATAAATAGAGGTCAATGTTGAACTAAGGATTCAATGAGATTTTCTAGGCAAGGTAAAATTTGAGCCATTCATGAAGGAAGAAGAAGAAATTTACAGGGCAAGATAGGGGTTAGGGTGGGATAGGAAAGTGGGTAGAAGTTTGTAGACAAAGGGTAGAGTTTGTACATAGTTATAAAAATGTCTGAAAACACAAATTTATCATCTCAGAGAGAGGATGACTGACCCTGATTTTTCTTGTTAAATAACAGCTTTATTGAGATATAATTAACAGACCACAAAATTCACCCTTTTAAAGTGTACATTTCAGTGGGTTGTAGTATACTCAGAATTTAGTGTATTCACAGAGTTTTAATATATTTGGAGTAATCTACACCACTATCTATTATAATTTTGGAACATTTTCATTACTCCCCAGATAAGTCTCATACCCATTACCAGTCATACCCCATTCACTCATCCCTCAGCCCCCAGAAACTACTAATCAACTTTTTTCCTAAAAATTTGCATATACTGAAAATTTCATATAAATGGAATCATACAATATATGGCCTTTTGTGACTGGGCTCTTTTACTTAGCACGATGTTTTCAAGGTTTACCCATGTTGTTGCATGTGTCAGTACTTCATTCCCTTCATAATAGTAAATAACCTTTCCATGCATCAATTGATAGACATTTGGGTTGTTTCCATTTTTGGCTATTATAATGCTACTAGGAACATTCATGTATTGGTTTTTGTGTGGACATATATTTTCATTCCTCATAGGTATATACTTAGGAGTAGAATTACTAGATCATATGGTTTAATATTAACATAATCATACATTTAACATTTGGAGGCACTGCCAAACTGTTTTCCAAAGTGGTTGTACCATTTTACAATCCCACTAGCAATGTAAGAGAAATACAATTTTTCCACATCTTTGTCAACACTCATTATTGTCTGTCTTTTTTATTTTAGTCATCTTAGTGGGGTTGAAATTGTTTTGATTTGCATTTCCCTAATAACTAATGATGTGGAGCATCTTTTAATGTGCTCTTTGGCTTTTGTGTATTTTTTTGATAAATGTTTGTTCAAATCTTTTGCCCATTTTAAAATTGGGTTATTTGTCTTATTGTTATGTTGTAAGAATTCTTCATATATTCTGGATACAAGATCCTTTTCAGATTTATGATTTGCAAAATTTTTCTCCCATTCTGTAGGTTGCCTTTTCATTTTCTCAATAGTGTCCATTAAAGCACAAATGTTTTTAAAGATATTGATGAAATCCAGTTTCTTTTTAAAAATTGTTGTTTAGGCTTTTGCTGCCATCTGTAAGAAACCATTGCCTAACCAAAGGTCGTAAAAGTTTACTCCTATGTTTTCTTCTAAGAGTGTTATAATTTTAGCTCTTACATTGTCTATGATTTGCTTTGAGTTAATTTTTGTATATGGTATGAGGTAGGGGTTCAACTTCATTTTTTTGCTTGTGGACATTCAATTGTCTCAGCACCATTTGTTGAGAAGACAATTCTTTCTCCATAAATATGCCTTGCACCCTTGTCAAAAATCAATTAACTATAAGTGCAAATATTTATTTCTGGACTCTCCCTTCTATTCTATTGTCTATGCTTATGCCAATATCAACTGTCTTGATTAATGTTAGAGAAATACATTCTACTTCCTCTATTAAGCTGTTCCAGGGGCAAATAGACACAAGGGTAAAAAATTAATTCATTCTTTTTTCTTCTGAATTTAGTCCTAACAAAACAACTGGAAACCTTTTTCAGAGTCAGTAGAAGGAATAATAGGTCATTGTGTTTTATATAAAAAGCTCTTTTATCCTGATGGATCTTTTTTTCCTACCGACAAAAAATGTCTTAGAAGTCATGTTTTTTGTATTACAGTATAAATTCCTGCCTTTAATATATATTTACTTAGGATGTGGTTTTTGTAAGGATAAGTAATCTAAGTGCTTCAGAAAATAATTACCAAAGTAAATAACCATGTCTGTAGTTGTATGTATGAATGTATGTGCAGTATATTTATTTTCCCCATAATTATTTACTTTATTTTAGTTCTGCTACTTACCAATAGTGCAACCTTGGGCAAGTTACTTACTTTCTTTGACCCCTAGCTTCCTAATACTGAGAGTAACTACTCTTACTGAGTTCTCCTGTGGTCTGAATGTTTGTCCCCTCCAAAACTAAAGTTGAAATGTGATCCCCAATGTGGCAGTGTTGGGAGGTGGGGCTGGGTGGGAGGTGTTTGGGTCACGGGGGTGGATACCTCATGAATACATTATTACCATCTCACAGGGATGAGTAAGTTCTCAGTGTATTAGTTCCCATGAGAGCTGGCTGTTAGAAAGAGCCTGGCACCTACCCAATGGTAAGCTTTCCATCTCACCATGCCATGTGATCTCTTTGCACACACTGGCTCCTCTTCTGCTTTCTGCTGTCACTTGAAGCAGCCTGAGATCCTCACCAGATGCAAATGTCCAATCTTGAATTTTCCAGCCAGCGGAATCATTAGCCAAATAAACCTCTTTTCTTTATAAACTATCTGGTCTCACATATTCTGTTATAGTAACATTAAATGGACTAAGACAGGTTCTTATAAATATGAAATGAGAAATGCATGTAAAGATCCTAGCAGAGTATCTGATACACAGAAACACTTAAAAAGCTTAGACTATTAGTAGTAGGAGGAGATGTACAACAAATATCTGTTGACAAAATGTCATTTTTGTGTATTAATTAAAGTGAGAAACTGGAAACGGACAATAATGTAATTTCTAGAACTTCCAGAATTCACTAAACAAACTCAGTTTGTTCATCTTTCCTTCTAGCTATAACTTGGTTCCTTATCCACATGAGAAAGCACAAAAGTGTAGGCAGAAATTCAGACACCTTAATGTTTTTATCAACTCCAATTTCAGAGTTAGTCATTATTTGATGACTTCTTCCAAGGTTTATTTGGTCTTTTTTTTCCTTTTAAAAGAGATGGCCTTCTAAGCAATTTAACAGGGTAAAAAAGTCCTGAGATATATGGGCAACATAAATGGTGGACAAGATATTTGATAGTACTTGTCCAAATGTCTTGTACTTGAACTTCAAGTCCAATCTACTTAAATAAAAGTTTTCCAGGGTCTCATATTTCCCATTAGCTATAAGAGAATTTTAGTCCTTAAAGTCATTTTCTAATTTGGATGTTTTTAAAGGTAAGAATATTGTTGACACTAGCTGTGTTTTGGTTGCCAAGCACTCATTCTCTCTTTGTTTGTTAATCGCACCTTGATTTCCTTTTGGGGAATCACATCTTTCAGAGGGATGGCATTTCCTCTATGGAAGGGACAATTTCATAGCCAAAGAGTGGGCCTATGACCCAACTTAGACCAACTAGATTCTTTTTCTAGATTTTGAACCTTGAGTTCCATGATTGGTTGAATTGAGTCATGCCTATAACAATGCACAAATTGAGCTATGAATTGATGCCATGCCTTAGTAGTTTCTACTGTATGTGTGCCTTGAGCTGTCATCTTTCTGTATTTTTTGAAGCCAGTTCTTCAGCCTTCCCTTTCATTATGTGAACTTCTCCATATCTTTCCAATAAATTTCTTCTCTGCTTTCATTACCCAAAGGCAATTTCTGTCACTTGTAACCTCAGGACTCTTAGTGAATCAAAGTCTGTCTCTATCCCTGCCCAGCGCCAGACTCTGCAAAACAAGTAGGGCTAATTAAAGTGGGTTTTCTGTATACATTTGTTTGTTGACTTCTTTAATCTCCCAAAAGTCTCGCTCCTAAATTCCCTTGACATTTCCCTGTTCCTTTTAAGTTCCAGAATCTCTTCAGTATTGCAGAACTCTCTTTCAAAGGATTTGCTTGAGACCTCGTATAAGGGGAGATAGTGACATTTGCTAATGACAGAGAAAATCACAAAATTCTTCTTTCATTTGCATTTTTCAGCTCTTCAAGAAATATCTATTCGGGCATACCATACCCTGTGCTAGATGCTAGATTGACAAAAATGAGGAGGACACAGTCTTGTTTCTTAGAGAGCCTGGGGCCTAGTAGAGGAGATAACATACACAGAAATAACAGTAATGCCAGACAGACTGCGGTGAGTGCTGCAATTGGGGTATAGGTCAAGTTCAATGGGAGCACAAAGGAGGGGAGACTTATTCAATGCTGGAAGGATTGGGGAAGATTTCAGGGGAGGAGATAAAACTTCAAGTGGACTAATCTTCGCATAAGTATCCAGTGACCAATTATCTCCCGGAAATAGTGTTTGCAAAATTAAGCCTGACTTGTACAGGATAGTTTGTTTTCTCTTAGAGTGCCATATTACAGTTTCTAAGGTTTACTCCTTCTTGGGCAATAGACTAAATTGCTCAGGACAGGCCTGAGGACATAAGGATATCCTACCTTGCAGGTCTGTGCCTAAAGCATCTGGGGCCGGTGTTTGCATCTTTTGGATGTCAGTGAGATTTAGTGACAACTGACCACAGCCTGGGTTGGGGCCAATGTGTTTCTTAGCAGCCTTTAAATCTGGTTTAGAATTAACCACTAGCTTCAACTAGCTTGTTGGGCTTATTTTCTCCAAATGGAGACAGCAGCAAGGACAGAAGACTGCAACTTGCTCTCAGCTGCCTTGAAAACAGATACTCATTTCACGTTCTTTTATTTCCACAACTTCCCTTCTCCTGCCCACACAGTGCAGCCAACTTTCTTCTTTATTTTAGCAGAGAAAAGATGCTCTGAATTAATCTGGGATGGACAATCAGTCTGACAGATTGGGCTTGAAAAACTTATTATTGCTCATGGCAATACTTGCAGGGGTTTTGCTTGAAATTCTCCTTTCATGCTGGGTAACCTCTGAGACATTAGGAAGGAGTGTTATTCGGAACACAAAATGTTGTGTGCTTAGGTGACAATGAATTCACTTATCTAGCCAGAGAGTATATAATTGAAAGAAGGAAAGCCATTTAATTTTTGAAAGTTCCAGTTTTTCAAAGAGGATGGTTTAATTTGATAAAATAATTAGTCGAATGCCCCTTTCCATCTGCCCACAACATTCACATTCTGGATAGTGTTTACATTAGTTTTCCACTGGGCAAGAGCAAAGGGCAGAAATGGAGGGCCACTGCTTCTTACAGAGGCTAGGGAGAAAGATATTTTAAGTCATTATTTTATTGAACTCTGCTGTGTGAACACACTGGGGAGGAACTTGGTGGACTCACATTCCTGGAAGCTCCTCGGGAATGACGTAACATTCCTATAGAAGTAGGTAGGCAAGGAGAGAAGGCTTCAGTGGGAATGCTAATGCTACTTTCATTTTTCCAACACCAGTGTCCTGAATTTGCAGCTCAGTTCACTGGCCCCCACAGGATGTTCTACAGATCTTCGCACAGTTGAGAAGGGGTAAATATAGAAAAGGAAAAGAGTCTCCAGGCCAAAGCTCCTCATTTCTTCCCAGTGCTGAACGGGCAAAGGCTACTTTTGCAGTTTATCTGACAGGGCAGAGATGATTACTTAGGCCCAATGAGTGCATATGTATTTGCTGTTGCGGATTTAACTGGATCAGTTGAAGTCCTAACTCCCAATACTTCACAGAATGTGACGTTATATGGAAATAGGGTCAGTGCAGATATAACTAGCTTAGATGAGGTTATACCGGAGTAGGGTGGGCCCCCAATCCAATGTGACTTATGTCCTTTATAATAAGAAGACAGCTCTGTGAAGGCACAGAGACACGCAGGGAGAGTGCCATGTGACAGCAGAGGTAGAGACTGGAGGGGTGGGGTTGGAAGCCAAGGAACACCAAAGATTGCCGGCAAACCATCAGAAGCTAGGAAGAAGCAAGGAATGATTCCCCTATAGGTTTTAGAGGGCAGGCTTTGCCTTGATTTCAGACTTGTAGCTTTCAGAATGGTGGGAAAATAAATTTCATTTGTTTTAAGCCACCCAGTTTGTGGTACCTTGTTATGGCAGCCTTAGGGTACTAATACATTTGCTTAAAACTATCCTAGACTGTGCCTTGTTGACACCTGTGATGCAGTCTTCCAGGCCCATGATCCACCATGGCCTGCCTCCTCCTTTTCGCCACACCTTAAGCTCTGGCTCCCTGGGACTTTCCGCATCTCCTTAATTTACCACATGCTTTCCCCCCTCCATGAATGTTTCCTTCCTGGCACAGCCAGGACCAGAACCCACTCAAAGTCTACTCATCATTCAAAGTTAGCTCAAAGTGAAAACCACCCCCAAAAGCCTAGGTGAGTGGGAATAAAAGAACTTTCTCTTTCAGAGCAATTTGTTTGTACCAGCACTCTGCTTTGCCGTTTAGCTAGGTGACCACGTGTCCAGTTTCTCTCCATATAACTCTTTAAAAGTGGAGAACTGGTGTGTTCATTTTGTATCTTTAAGAGGTTTGTTTCTCAAGGTGTGGTCTTCACACCGGGAGCGTAAGATCACAGAACCTCAGTCCTCTCCTCAGACCTTCTGAACTAGAATCCGCACTGAAACAAGTTCCTGTTAGTAAAACTGGAGAAGCACCCCCTAGAGGATCTTGCAGTACCAGCTGCCGTTAATTGAATGCATACTTCTCATCTGCTACTTTGCTGAGTGTTTCTACTTACATTGTTTCAAGTTAGTCATCATAAAAATTCTATTAACAATCCCGGGAGGTTAGTATTGTTATTCCCCAAAATACAGAAGAGAAAATAGGAGAGCAGTTAGATTGGAGTCTTCCAGGAGTGCTCCTATAGCTCCTCCCAGTTGAACACAACTCTCCGGTGACAGGCTGGGAAGGAGAAGAGCTTAAAGGCCATGGGCCACCCTGGAGCAGTTTCCGCCCTGGGTAACACGCCCTGATCTCCAGGTTAGGTGAGTCCCTCACCCTACATGTGAAGGAGCAAAAAGGCAGAATGGGCTACGTAATTTGCCTGGTCCAGTGAAAAGTAAAAATGTGGGCGCCCCTTACTAAAAAAGTGAGAAAAAAGTTGGTTTTTTTTCTTTCTTTCTTTCTTCCCCCACTATCCCTATGTCTCCTATAGTGTTTTTATTCGCTATTTAATGTTATCCTCCCTTGGACATGGGGATACTCACTGACCCTCATAGGTACAGGAGCCAGGAGTGCAGGTGCAGGGATGGGGGTGGCGGTGCAGGTGGCAGCAGCTCAACCACTTTGCTGAAGTGCCCACTCCCCCTAGCTGCTGGACTAATAGTAATGTGCTGTGTCTTGGCAGGGAAGTTAAGTCAGGCATCTGCCCTGCCCACGTCCCCCCATCCACCAACTAATGGTGGGCTGGTGACCCCTAAAAGTATTGCATCCTCCTCACCTAGATATACTTGGATTGGGAGGTGCAGATGTACAGGACCCACTTGTCTTAGGCCCTGACTGTTCTGTGCCAATGGGAGCCTCCTAGTTCACGTCCCAGGACAGTTGGCTTTCAAAACCCAGTCCCCTGAGTTTAAATCTTTACTTAATTCTTTCATAATTATTTTAAAAATCCATTTACTGATATATTCTATATTGAATTCTCTTTTATATTCTTCCTATCTGGCAAGGCATCAACTCCTATGGATTGCAGTTAAAGACCAGTTGGAATTTGCATAACTCTTTTGACTTTTCAGGTTTGACTATCACATTCTGGGACCATTTAGGTTCTATAGTATGGAGCATGGGGAAACCACAAATTCCCTGTGAGTTTCATTTAGTTCAACAAAAGTTTTAGTACAATCAGCCCTCTCTATCTCTAGGTTCTGCACCCACGAATTCAACCAACCAGGAATTGAAAATATCTGGGAAAAATTGAAATGAAAAATAACAATGCAACAATAAAAAATAATACAAATTTAAAAACAACAGTATATCAACTATTTACATAGCATTTACATTGTATTCATTATCATAAGTAATCTAGAGATGATTTAAAGTATACAGAAGGATGTGCATAGGTTAAATGCAAACACTATATTTTATATCAGAGATTTTGGTATTCTCAGCGATCCTGGCACCAATTCACCATGGATACGGAGGAATGACTGTATTCCCTCTATGTGTGTGTGTATGTATGCATGGAGGAGCAGAATAATGTCATGATTAAATGCACAGAACCTGGAGTCAGGCAAGTTGGTGATCAAACCTTATACTGAACATCGTGGGCAGGTCAGTTTGACTGGGGGTAGCTGCAAACAGGAAGCGTGTGGGTTCTTCAATCCAGCTTTACCATTGACAAAGCTGATATTTTGATTTCCATTAGGGTATCAATTCTGTGGATCAGTCATTTCTCAAATTATTAGAGGGAGTAATAATTGATACCTCCAGACATCCAAAGTGCAAATGAAGACAAAATCATATATTTTAGTTCTAGAGGGAAGAGAGTTACACCAAACTCTAGCTAGCCCTCTCCCTGCTGATGTCACTGGTCAAAATGGGGTGGGAAAGAGCATATGGCACTGCATCTGGGCCGAGTAGATCTTCTATGTTGGTGGGCAAAGGTGATTTCTTGTGAGAATTAAGTAAAAATAAAATCATGGCCTTAATATTCCTATATGTGCAAGTCAAAAATTGCTTCTTCTCACATAAAAACCGGAAGAACAGTGAGTGTGAATAAACCCCGCCTAACACAATAGGCTAGTGTTACAAACCAGTGGTTTGTCAGGCAACAGTGGTAACTGCCCTGGGAGTTGCAATCTCAGGAGAATGTTTGAGTATCTGTTGCAGCGTTAAGCCTCTTCTTTCTAGTTTAACACTAGTTGATGGACTCATATCTCTCAAGATGTTGCATCAGAAAAGAGCGGAAAAACTAAATTTGGGAATTGCTGCTGCATAGTGCATGGCCCTCTTGAATATTAACAGTGCAGAGTCACCTATTAAAGGCTTGGACATGACCTCAGTAAATATACCTGCTTAACTTTGTTTAACTCAGTATTCCCTAGTGTTTATTTGACCCCAAATTGAGATTGCATAATGGCCATTAACATTCTGTGAAACACATTTTGATTTAAAATGAGATGTTAATGACAAAAGGCAATCAAGAGGGAGACTCACTTCATGGATTGCTTTTTGATTCAGAGAGAGAAAGAGAACACAGAGGTCATTTCTCTCCTGTAGTTATCTTCCAAATGGGGGTTTTCTCAAAATCAGATACTAGCATGTGGGAAGGAAGTGAGGGGCCAGTGGGAGATTCTGAACCACTGGGAAGAGAGATTCATTTCTCTCTGCTTTATTTAATATCGTCAAGTCCCCCCCTGGAATCTTCTGTTCCATGCTGTAACTCAAGACAAAGACCTTTGATAAAATTAAGTAGGATGTTAACTCTGAAGTACATTGGGAAGATAAAGTGCCACACTAAATCATACTGACTTTTAAAAAATGGACACTGCAGTCATGAGCTTGACACACGGGGACATGGTACTGCAAAGTAGCAGGATAAGACTGTGCAAAGGACATTCATTACCTATTGGGGTGGGGGGCTGGGCTCAGACAGCAGGAAAAGGGGGGCAGGGAGGCTTATGCACTTGGCTATCAGGGGAAATCTCTTTTCAAGGGTATTTTTGCCCCTTGAGATGAAGGGGGAAAGAGCCTCTTTGCTTGGGCTGGACTATTGATAGTTCCAAGTGTAGATTTATTTGGATTCCTGGTGCTGATGGAGAGCAGCTGTCTGTCTGCGGAGCTGGTGAGGGCTCTGGCAAAGCAATGCCATCATTCTTCTGGGGGGTTTTTTCAAGGATGGACATTCCATTAATGCGAATTAGGGCAGCTACAGATTGGTACCTTTATGTTTATAACGGGTATGACAGGACAAGGTTTTTATGGATTTTCTTATGGAAGAAAAAGGGAAGACTGAAGTTGGTCATTTAGAAGCAGAGATGCCTCCCCGAAGCTTCTGTTTGTAAGCACATGGACACTGTCATCAGAAATGCCTTTGGAATGATGCCATGGGACTAAGCAGGCAAAGAGGAAGTGCTATATGAGTTTTCTACTGAGTTCATACATTCCTTTGCTTCATAGTAGCCTGTGATCATTTCCTTAAATTATTTGCTGCTACTATTCTGCCTGGCTTTGTTCCAGTTGTCTCTCTGTCAGTATTGCCTTGGCCCCTGTTTCTGCCTATTGAAATCTTACCCATTCTTTAAGGCCCTATTCAAACTTCTCCTCTTCTGAGAAGAGTTTCCTGATTGATTGTCTCTGGGCAAACAAACACTGCTCTTCTCTGGCATGTTTGGACCTTTCTTATAGCATTTTTCACATTTTGATTCCTACTATCGTGGTGCCCATGGCCATCTCTGAGGTTCTCACTGTGAACCCTTTGCAGACGGGATTGGATTCTAACTCACAGTGACCATCACAGAGCTCTGAGCGCATAGCTGATGCTCAGTAAGCACCACTTGCCTTGTACCCCAGCCTTTACAAAGGACTGTGATTGGAGGCAGGCAAAGCTTATCATTAGGCGTGTTGGTTCAGACTAGGTGACATTCCCCTTATGTCAAGGCGTGTTCTTCAGTCTTTGCTTCCTGACTGGCTTCCCAAATGTTGATCATTCTCTTACCAGCCCCATGAGTGATGCCACATTTGTGCACCACTTATGCTTCAATTTACTTAATATATTTTTTTAAATGTATTTCCCTTTTCCTTATACTAACTCATTTAAAAAGCAGACGATTTCTCTTTACTGTAAACAGCAGTCTAGCATTACTTGCCCTTAATAGAATATAAACATACACCTTAAAACAATGAGAATAAAACATTATTGAATTCATTCATTGAACAAATATTTATTGAGCATCTACTATGAACCAGACTCTGTGCTAAGTGCTGGGGATATAAACAATTACAATAAGGACCTGATCCCAGCTCTCTTTGGACTTATGCTCTATGAGGGAAATCAGAACATGAACAGCTAAACAATAAATGTAAAATGAATGCTATAAAGCACAAGGAAGCAGGGCAAGAGGATGGAGAGCACTTAGGGTGCTACTTGTTTATTTGTTTGTCTATTTTAGAGAGACAGGATCTTGCTCTGTCACCCAGGCTGGAGTGCAGTGGCACAATCATAGCTCACTGTAAACTTGAACTCCTGGGCTCAAGTGACTCTCCTGCCTCAGCCTCCCTAGTAGCTGGGACTATAGCCTGCACCACCACATGCCACTAATTTTTAAAATTTTCTGTAGAGACAGGGTCTCACTATGTTGCTCAGGCTGTTCTCGAACTCCTGGCCTCAAGCGATCCTCCTGCCTCAGCCTCCCATAGTGCCTGAATACAGGTGTGAGCCATGGTGCCTCATCTAAGGTGCTATTTAGATAAGGAAGTTGGGGAAGACGTCTCTAAGGAGGTGATGTTTGGGCAGAGACCAGGAAGAGCAAGTCATGTGACCATCTGGAGGCTGACGGGCCCAGGGAATAGCAGGTATCATGGGCCCAAGAAGAAAATCTCATTTGAAAAATCTCAGGACCTATAAAGAGGCTGTTGTAGCAGGAGTGTGCTGAGCGAGGAGAAGAGCAACAGGAAATGAGGTAGGAGACAGAAGCAAGAACACAGGCATGGCAAGCCTCTGGACTATGGCACTGATGCACAATTGTTTTGGGAAAGGGGTGGGCAACTCCAGCAACATGCTATTGCTCTCTGGGAAATAACACCATTGATTAGGTGAAGAGCCGAGGAAAGTCTCCTTCGGCCTTTGCTATGATTTGGATATGGTTTGTTTGGACCCACCAATCTCATTTTGAAATTTGATCCCCAATGTTGGAGGTGGGGCCAGGTGGAAAGTGTTTGGGTCATGGGGGTGGATCCCTCATGACTGGCTTGGTGCCTTTCTCATGGGAGTGATTTCTCACTCTTAGTTCCTGTGAGAACTGGTTGTTGAAAAGAGTCTGGCCCTGCGCCACCACTTGCTTCCTCTCTTGCCATGTGATCTCTGCATATACTGGCTCCCCTTTGCCTTCCTCCATGAGTGGAAGCAGGCTGATGCCCTCACCAGAGGCAGGTGCTTCTTGTGCAGTCTGCAGAACTGTAGCCACATAAACCTCTTTTCTTGGTAAATTATGCAGCTTTGGGTATTCCATTACTGCAACAGAAACAGACTAAGGCAGCCTTCTAATTATTTAATAGAACTTTCTCGCTGGTTCATGACCAAACCCTGCTGTCAAGCAGTCTTGTCTTCAAGAGATGGTAGAATTTCCAGGGACCTAAAGGGTTTAACCATTCTCTATGGTTCTCTAAACTGTGATCCCTCTTGAACTGTGCCTGGCACATGGTAGACATGCCTTAACCCTTTGTGGAACAAAGGAAATGTGTATTGCTTCTGCCTCCCAGGTCATGTCTGTTTAGGATCTGGCTAGCCATGTGTCCTTCTGTCCCTGCTTCTCACCTGACCCTACCAAACAAGCAGGGAAGGGAAATATGGTCAGGGAATGTGACTTCCCTTGCATTCTTTTTCTAAAGCATCTGTTCTCACTCAGGGCTGCCCATCAGAAGCACCTGGGGAGTTTTGCAAACATACTGCAAAGCCTGGGCCCCACCTGCAGAGATTTGGGCTTAACTGGCCAGGCAATGCCTCTGCACCTGAGTTTCAAAAGCTCCACAGGTGATTCTAATGTGAGCCAGTTGAGAAGCACTGCTTGAAGGAAGCCTTAAAGGAAGTAAACATTTTTACAGAAGGAGAAATCAGGAGTTTCAATTTTTTAGGAGCACATGAAAAGTAGTATTTGATTGATGTAGATACATGGGTGGGCATGGAATAGGAACATATTGGAGGTGGGGTAGCCAATTCCTTGAAGTGAGAGGGAGAACCACTGTTTTGGCCTTTTTTGTCTCTCCCCATTGTGTATTCCCAGGCCACACAGTGGTGCGACCTAAATCAACCTATGACCTCCCAAATCTGTTTGCAGTCACACAGACACAGCTCTCAGGTTGGAATCTGGAGGAACTCTAAGTTTCTAACTTCAAAGACCCCAGTGCTACATGTCTCATCTCCTACATCAGTAACACATTTAATTAAAGATGAGCTGGCTTCACGTGTGTGTGCGCATGCACACACATACACACACACACACACACACACACGCACAAAAACACAATTCTATTTTGATGGATTCTGAACCCCATACCAGGAATCTGCTGGGAGGAGGAAATAGGATAGCATTGAATGTTGACATTTAAAAGCTTAAAACAGATTTTCTTAAGAAGCAGCTTCTTTGGGCATCCTGAATGAGGTGCGAAAAGCCTCGGATGGGCTGTAGATTGAGGACAACACTCGGTCACTACGTGAAGATGGCTTTCCTAGCCTGCTGTTCTCAAGGTGGGCTAGAAAGGCATCTAGGTGAAAGGGTCATGCTGCCAATGAGCAGCTGCCCAGCCTGTGTTCTGAGACAAGGGGAGACAGAAACGGAGCCCAGAGTGCCAGGCTTCAAATGTGTTGCCAATTATTTAAAGTACAGAATGATATTGTTTTTGTCCCCCTCACCCCTGACCCAGCCAAACTTTCTTTTTAGCAGCCTTCTTGAAAGACACTGAGCTGGAGGACGTGGGCAGCACAGGCCCTGCAGAAATTCTGTATCCTTAATATATTTTTAAATTTTTACAGGATTATAGGGTTGTCTGAGTTAGAAGAGATTTTAGAGATCATCCAGCACAGTATTTCTTGAAGTGTAGTATGTGAGATGATTTTTTGGTATATCCTGCTACTTATTTTTTGTATGGTTTTTGATTACTCTTATTTTTGATTACCTCTTATTAATAGTGAATAGTGCTTGCTCTCCACTTGTGACAGTGATAGGAAGTTTCCTTTAACCATGAATAGATTTAAATTCAAAACTGGGTCCCTTTGTACAGAAACGAAGGTGATCTCAGGAAGGTGGTGTGCGTGGATATGGTGCAGTTTGGGATGTGGTAGATGATGGAGTGACGTGCAGGAAATGCAGCCCAGGAAAAATCTCCCATTTCCAGATGGAGGGACTTGCAGTTCACAGTAGAATGACATGCCCGGGGTCCTTCAGTGGGTGGAGGGCAGATTCCTGGTGCACGCTTTTTTTCCCTGTCTGTTCACCCTAACTGCTATTCCCTTGAGAGGGACACAAACACCTAACAGTACATTACAGACTCTGACCTGAAATCACAGTAAGCAGGGGTGATATATATATATTTTTAAATTCTAAGACTCCCCAGTACATGCAAAACAAACAAAAAACAACCTTAGCAAAGGGCTGTCCTCTCTGCCTGGCAGAGACCTGGTGAGAAGGCCTTTGCTGACTCCCCCGAGATGCATGACTAGCTCCTATCATAGTGCTCCCTAGGGAAGGTCACACTGAGCGTCGGGTAGATCTGACCAAGTGGGACTGTCAGTGTGCATCAGTCAGTGTGCTGGCAGTTACCACCTCTGGTGATTAGGGCACAGGGAGAGAGCAGTGCCTGGTATTGGAGGGGGCAGGGACAAAGAGAGACAAAGAGAGCTGACAGGGCCATAGACTCTCTTCAAGGAATGTGGCCAGCCCACAGTGACCCTGCCTGGAGGACCTGGGAATGATCCCTTAACTTCTGTTCCTCATCCTCCACTCCTGCAAGTGCATCCCATCAGCCAAAGACAAGAGGAAACCAGACATATATACCTCCCAGGGTGCAGTGCAAGGTGGAGAAGGTGAAGAGTGGACTTCAGAGGGCAAAGAGAAGGCACCCAACACATGATGGAAGTGTGGTAAGAGGCCCAAATATAAGAGGTCCAAAAAAGGTCCAACACCAGCTACATAATAATGGTGAATACCCAGTAACGGCAGTAGTAGTAATAGTAGTTGTTGTTTTTCTTGCATATTAGGAAATTGAGGGTTAGAGAAGAGAAGGGAGTTTTTTGGGTAAAGTGAGACACAGGAAGTGATGAAACTGCAATAATGGAGTATGGTCCTACATTTTCACCTAACCTCTTTTTCTTGAGAGCAATTGATACCAGGAACAACAACAACAACAACAAACATACACAGCATGCTCACTAGTGCCCTGCTTGTGGTAGGCATTTCACACGCATCATCTCGTTTACTTAACTCAATAAATCCATACGTGGAGGTACGGTTGTTATTCTCAAATAAAATTTGGCAACATTGAAACTTAAAGAGGTTAAGAAACGTGTCCCTTGTCTCTCCAGATCTATTTGCCACCTTCTCTGCTCTGTGCCGTGCCTGGGGAGGCTGCCTACTTTGGACAGCTGCAATGGGCTCTTTTGTCCTCTGTCTTCTGGTTGCCTTTGGTCAGTTGGAAGCCCTGGCAAAGGCTTTGGGTGGTCAAGGAGCTGTGGCCGACCTCAGTGCTGAGGCATGCCTCTTGAGGTTTCCCTGCACCCTGTCCACACATTTGTAGAGTGTCCTTATTAAATTATCCTCAAATTACTCAATTTGAACTTGCCAAGTGTTTCCTGTAGGGGCCTTGACAGACAGCGTCGTGGGTTAGGAACTCAGATCCAGACTTGCCTGGTCCAAAGCGGGCTTCCTGAACCATTTTGCATGTTGCTGCCAGCATATTGGATGCAGGAGCACTTTGTCAGGGATTCAAGAAAATACTATAACATAGTGACTAGGTAAGAACCAGGCCTCATGGTCTCAAACCTGGCTGTACCCCTTACTGCCAGTGTAACTTGTGCCTTGGTTTTCTTACCTGTAAAATGGAGATAATATTAGCACCTATGTCACTGGATTGCCATTCAATGACTTAATATTTGTAAAATTGTTTAGTACAGTGCCTGACACTCAGCACACACTCAGTAAATGTTACCAAGCCCCGTTTTTACCAGTGTATAGTTGGGTTCTAGAAAAAGACTGGAGATGAGATTTTAAACAGTGGTTTTCAAATTTTGTGATCACTTGCTGAGGGCACTTATTATATTTTCTAAGCACCCATCGCAGATTCTAGTTCAGTTGGTATAAAGTATAAAGTGGTGCCAAGAATCTGCATTTGTAAGAGCCGAGGACCTCCAACAATTCTGAGAGGTGACGCCTAAGCCCACTGGAAGAAACGTTGCCTTAAAGGGGCCAGCAGCCCTGGAAAACTCAGGTATGGTGAGAGCAGACACGGCAGGAGCTGGGAAAGTTCTGTTGTGCATCATCCTCTCTCCACAGTACATATCCCTTCCCTTCCGACATCTCACTTGCTTGTTTTTTTCCCCTTTAACTGACAATGTTTAGAGATTTCCAAACAAATGGACACAAATGTGCAAACATTTGGCATTTTACTACCAAAAATTGGGCCCAAAGAGGCAGAATTGGCATTTCAAGTCCAACTCTCACTCTCTGGGGTCCTATGGACTTCATGTGCATGAGCAAAGTCCTGGGCAGGCAGACCAAGCCCAGCAGATGGGGCCAAATCACAGCTTTGCCATCAGGCATGACTAGGATTCGAATTCTGGCCTCACTTCCCACCAGCTATTAAATTGACGATGATGATGGTAGTGATGGCGATGATGATGATGATTACCCTGATGATGGTGTGTGGTGATGGAGAAACGGGCTGCTGGGGTACAGGTTATACAGCTGTTCTGGAAGGCTACTGGACAGTCTGGACCGAAAAATACCTGGCACCCAAGAATCCCATTTCTAAGACCACAATTTAACTCCCCTCCTGCTGTATCATTGCAGCCCTGATTATAACGTTCAAATATAAAACCAACCTCATGGCTAGTAATAGTGGAAAGAACTTAAAGATTCACGGTTTATGCATGACCTATGCCAGGTCGTATATTACAGTTATGTTATAAAAGGATATTTAATGACATGGCAAGATGTTTGTAATATATTCTGTGAAAAAAGCAGGCTAAATAGAACATTCCATGTGATTCCAAATTTGGAGATACGTACATTTGGATATATGAATTTGGAGATACAAATGTGTTTATATATGTTACATACATGCACACATATACACAACAAAATGTTAGAAGTGGTTATCTCAGGGAGGTATGAATTACGAGAATTTGTAATTTCTTTTTTGCTTATCAGCGTTTTCCTAATTTTTTTCTATAATTCTCATATTTCACTTTTTGTAATTAAAGGTGCCATTAAAGAGCACCCTCTTTTTGGGGATAAAGACAATGCACTCAACTCATCATATATATTAATTGAGTGTGTTACTGCTTAGCATCAGGTTGGAAGAATAGAAGTAAGATACTGCCCTTGCAATGCGGTTGTACAAACCCAAACTCCCCCATGATGCAGAATTGGGCAATAATCTGTAATGTGTGATTCAGTGGCAGAATGAATGGTGCCAACCTTGAGGAGGTGGGAGAAAGGCAGCCACTGATGCTTGTCTCAGAGGCAAGGAGGGCTTGAAAGCTGGCTATGGATCAGGTGGGCTGAGGGGCACAGCTCTAAGTAAGCTCTACTTTGCTCACAAAGAAGAGGACTCTCAGAATAAAAGGATAGTTCACATTACTGAGCACTTATTAATTTAATAAAAGACTGTCTCCTTTAATCCTTTCAATAATCCTGTAAGGTCATTATTATTATTGTATCCCACTTAGTTATGAGGAAATGAGGTTAAGAAAGGGTGAGTGACTCTCTCATGGTTTCACAGTTACATGGTGGTGACAGAATTAAAGCCAGGATCTGATTACAGAGCTTAAGAGCCTGTTTACCAAGCTGCCTCTGTTCATTTAGTCATTCAATGCCTTCTATGTGGCAGGAATGGAGTATTAAACAAGACAGTGTATAAAGTCCTGTGAACCAAACAAACAAGGATGCTGCCATGGTAAGTGACTGATGAGAAGGTGTGTGCGTATGAGTAGGGTGTTGAGGGAGGAAGACCTCAACAGAGGGGTCAGAGAAAGACTCTCTGAGAGGCATTATTTGCACTGAAATGTGAAAGACAAATAAAACCAGCCAAGCAAAGATCTGGAAAAAGTGTTCAAATCAGAGGGAATGGCAAGTGCAAAGGCCCTGAGGCAGTATTAACAGTTAGGTGTATTGGAGGAATTGTGAACAATGGGAGAATGGTAAGAAATGAAGTCAAAGATGTTAATTTGATTTATTCTGTATTTATTCCTCAGTGAATGAGGTCGTCTTTCTTTATAAAACTAAGTCTTCATCAACTTTCTTTAATCCTGTGCTACTTTCCAGATATGTCATGCATAGCTGGAATGTCTTTCCTCCTTTCAGCCTTTCAGGTTTACCATACCCTAGTCCAGATTATTCATGTCCTTCAAGCACCTATTCAATTGCTACCACCCTCAGGAAGCTGTCCATGATCACTCCAGATGGAAGCAATCTCTGTACTCTCTGCACTGCCACAGCCCATTCCCTTCACTTCTGTAATGGAGGGTTGCACTTTTTACCTTGTGTGTCTTTCTCAGCCTGTTGTCCTCCCCCAGCCCTGCCCTACTCTGAAGACTGTTCCGTGTCTGATTCATCTGAAAGTTCTTTCTCCCTTGCTCAGTGTGAGCCCTGAATTTTGTACAAAATCAGGGCTCAAACAATGTTTATCGAAGAGGTAGTTATGTGCATTCAATTCATTTCAGAACGAATAACAACAGTCAAAAAAATTAAGTACCACACACACCATAATTAAAGCACAAACAACACTATATCAGCTCACTGCCTCTGAGTGTATTTTTGACTTTACCATAACGGTTTCAGATCATACACCTTTGAAATAACATATTGCAATTGAAATAAAACATATCAACCCAGACGGTTAGGGGAAATCCAAGTCATTTGCTGACAAAGAATGATTACCATAGTCAGAAATGAAGACTATAAGGAAATATACCATCATTTTAACACAATTGAGCAATCACTTGGGAGCAGTGTGGAAGAGAACAGACAGCAGGAAGATGAGAAAAAGAGAACAGATAAAAAGTACTGTTGATTTAGAGGATGGGTCTACTGGCTGTGGGTCAGTGGTGTGAGACAGTGTACTCTCCATGGCCAACCTGTCTTCTCCCACACCTGTGGTTTCTTCCAAAAGAATTCTCTTTGTGGGCAGGGACTCTACCATTTGTTGATTGCCAAAACCAATCTTATTTAACCATACTACTACCTTGAAGGATGGATAGCATCATCCTATTTTCACAAACGTTGAAAATGACCTGTTTTCCTGGAGGGACCAAGGTCTTGCAAGTGAGGGTACAGGTTCGGGGGCTGGATGGCTTAAGCTTCATTTCCGGCTCTGTCCACTTGCTGTGTGACCCTGAACAGGTTGCTTGTCCTCTTGAGACGCATTATCCAATGGTAATATTAATAATTCCTTCTTCAGAGGGTGGTTGCAAAGATAGTCTGAGTCCACACAGGTAAAACTTTTAGAACCGTGCCAGGTATACAATCAACAGTCACTATGTGTTAACTGAGTATTCAGAGAGGTAGCTAACTTGCTCAAGGCTGGCAGGTGGTAGGCCTATGATTTGAATGCAGGTGTGTTGAAGGGGAAATATTAAGCAGTGAAGGTCTAACGCTAATGGAGTTAGCAATGCACTTGAAGTGAAAGAAATCACTAATTTTGCTCCCGTGCTCACTCAAGCATCATTGAATGGGTAGACCATTTCCTTAGTACCTTCCCTTTCTTGTCCAAGTTAGAATCCTTTGATGAACAAGCAAGTTTCCAGGCCTGGGGCACAGTTAGAGCCCTCCAGAAGCAAAGTTATAGGTGTGAGGGGCCAAGCACGTCTGTACTCCCCTCTAGATATTTGGAATCAAGAATTTGGGAATCTCAAGGCTTGGCATGGGTATTATAGTCTTTAGAGAATATTACAGATGAGGTAAAACTTGTCAAGCAAAGGGTGAAAGTATGTCTCCTGAGAAGTTTCCATTCACTCCTTCCCTGCTCCCTCTCTCTCCTATAGATAAGAGAGATAGACTTTGTGAAAGTTGCTTTCTGACACTTGGAAAAGCAAATACATACCAAGCTGATATTAAAAAAGAAAGAAAAATTGGACAGAAGATAAATAGAGCTGAGTTAGATGCAGGGTCATCTCTGCTTTTGGAACTCTGCTCTGAGAAGTAAAGCTGCATAAGTGAGTTAGAGAGGGAAGGAAAGGCCATGGTCTTTGGTGTCAACCAGACATGTGTTTGACTCTAGGCTCTCCTACACCTCAACTACCTGATAGCTTAATTTGCACAACTATAAAATGAAGGTGAAACTTCACTTATCTGACAAAGTTGTCGAGAAGATAGAATGTTAGCACTCTCTAGATGGTCAGTGAGCATTGATAGTCTTCCCTCGTTTAGAATTTTCCTTCTAATGTGGCATAGCACCAGAGTGACTGTTTTCTACTGGCCAGTTCTTTAAACATGAAGAACTTGACCCTGATACAACTGATGGTTCAGGGGACACAGGACCTTGTTTACCAGTCACAAGAAACTCCTGAGAACTTTTTAGAACCCCTCTAAGAATCCAACTTTGGCATTGCCAAAGCATATCAAGACAGATAGTCAACCAATCCAGTGTTGGCTGTCCAAGATGAGCAAAGACTGGGAAAGACACTCCCTGATGGGGAGTATCTTTTTCTAACAAAAACCAAGATGGGCAGCAGGATTTAGCACAATCTTTTGGTTGTCTTTCTAAATACCCAATGCTCATATCCTTTGAACCAGCAAATCTAACTTTAGAAATGTTTCTTGAAGAATTTATTATTTTTTAAAAACTATCATGGCTTTGCATAAAGGATGTTGATTGCAGCATAGTTCGTATTAGTCCAATTAATTGTTGGATTGATTGTGAATTGGAAATCAACTAATTGTTCACCTATAGGGAACTGGTTAAACAAGTTATGCTCCATCTGTGTAAGAGGGGGCCCTATGGTCATGATGATATAAAGACAATTTAATTTAAATGTTATTTTAATGTGCAGTGCATTAAGCTTAAGATGTAGGCTAGAAAATATTATGCTCAGGTTTGTGTGTGTGAAAAGGATTAATATAAATATAGCATATAAACACATACTTACAAAATTTGCAAGGTAGAAACACACATGATATGTCTTTTAACCTATGTGCTTTTCTGAATTATCCATATTCTCTACAATGATTTGTGTTGGTTTGGTAATAAAAACAGAAGTCATTTAAAAAAATCTCAAAAACCCTGACCATTCACAATACATATAACCAATGTCTTAACCTTCCTTGTTCTTTTTCTCATCCAAAAACACATGGCTATGCCTCAATTTCCATTAACAGGCAACTTAGGGAAAAGAACCTTGGCAATATTTCAAAATTTCCATTTAAGGAAAGACTTTTTTCATTATTCATACCGAGTGACTAGGAGAGAGAAAAGAATAAGAGAGAAGCAGTTGATTAGGGTGATGCCAGACTTCAAGATAATAATTATAACAATCCCACTTAGCCATGGGACAGCACCTAACATCTTCAAAGCTGTCTCAAATATTATCTAATTAAGCAAAGTGAGGAGGACAATAACAAGAGTGGGAGATTTAATCTAAGAAGTATGAGGGGGTTTTTAGATACTGAAGCGATGAGAGCAACAGAGGGGCAGTAGGATTAGTGGCCAAAGGAGAAATTCAGTGCAAAGTCTGAGATATCATGGGCTCATAGAGGTTTTGAAAGCAAAAGATATAAATTTTAAAAATGGGGGCAGGAGGGAAGAATAATGAAACTAGTGGGGAAGGGGAAGCTGCTGGAAAATTTAACAAAATGATATTGTTTCTAGAACCCCACATCATGAATCCATTGAACAATGCTCTATAAATATTTGAATGTAGAATAATTCCTGTGACCCTGAGACTCACATAATTCCAAAAGCCTTAAATATTGGGCCTGCCACTCAGAATTACTGCCAACATTTATCTTTGTAACAGAGGGAAAGCATTAAACATACATCACAGATGTTCTTGGGGGAAGCCTTAAAGGACTGCTAAGCTCCTGCCCCATGATCCAATTTAAATGCACCAAGAAAATAAGTACCTCAAAGGCTATCAAAAGAGCAAGTCTCAAGCATCCTAAGAGAGGAAGGTTATTCATCAGGAGCTCAGAGGAAAAGCTAAAATAAAAAAAATGCTAATTTGGGAACCTGCAGTTCTTGGTCGATCTGATCCTTGTTAACATTGGTCTATTTCACTCCATTAATTGCTCCAAATGGCCTCATTCTACAATGTATATTAATTATTCCAATTCAGTAAGATCAGTAATATGTTCCCTTAATGTTTTTCCCAGGGTAGAAAGAGGGGAGGTGGCATTTGCAATGGGCCTTGAACGATGAAGAGACAATTTTTCTGCCTGTCTAATTGAGGGGAGAGAAATCCAGAAGGGGGGTGGCAGGAACCAACTGCTGGAGAGCCCAAAGCCAAAGATGGGATTTATACTACACTCTAGCAGGTACAATAGGAAGAGATTTCATAGAGGTGCTCTATTTTCCATGACTTTCCATGACTTGTTCTGTCCCCTTCAGCAGGTTTACAGATATGTGGTGATACATTATCCATCCTGAAGACATGCATCTCAACACCTGCTCTTCTTTTTTTTTTTTTCCCAAAACATTCAAGCCTGCCACGAAAATACAGCTGCCGATGACTTAGCATGAACTTTCTGGCCAAATGGTGATTCGAACATGTAAAAATCCAGATGAGAAAAAGTCCAATGCAGCAAATACACTTTTGCTTTGTGTGCTTTGATTATACCTGCATGCCTTATTGCACTTTTTTTTAGTGCTTTACTGATCAAAAAGAATCAAAGAATCAGATTCCTGACTGTCTGCTTGGTATATTGCTCACTGCATTTCTGATATTTGACTTGAAGCAGCAGTGGTGAGGGACGGAAGCGTGGGGAGAAGGCCAGCTTGTGTCACTGCAGTCAAAGCCAGGCACATAATGAGCATTTTCAGCAGTGTTTATGAATTAAATATAAAGGGCTTAATTTTAGCAAGATGCCCTGCTGGGCCTTCAAAGGCTCTTTAGTTGTCATAATCATAGTCTACTTTATCTTTTTTTCCCTCCCTCTCTCTCTCTGTGTCTCTCTTTCCTTTCTTCCTTTCTTCCCTTCTTCCTTCCTCCCTTCATTCTTTCCATCATTCTTTCCTTCATTTGTTTATTTGCTTATTCCTCCTATGCACAACCACTAAAGTCCTTTGATGCTGTGGATCACTGGAGGAGAACATATCTTTTTGGGGCCACTATTCAATGCACTATGCCTATTCTTGTTCTATTCTCCCTCACATTACCCATGTTGAGCAATAAATAAGTAAATAAATAGTAAGGCTTACAACATGCAAAGTGATGTATTGAAGGATACGGTCTTCTCTGTAAACACAGATTGGAAACAAACTAAACTTCCATCAACAGGAGATTTGGTTAAATAAATTTGGTCCGTCCATCTAACGGAATGCCAGGCAGCTATTAAAAAGAACGAAGTAGGATCTATATGAATTGAAGTGTAAATGTCTTTAAAATGTGTTGTAAAGAGGATTAAGCAAGCTACAGAACAAAATGTTGCAAACCCATTTTAAAAAATAGATCAGCAAACTCTGCTTACGCGTGTGTGTGCACGTGTGAATATGTGTAGAATTTTTATCTTCCCCCACACGATCTTCCTTCGGGGGAATTTCTCCTTTCCCCTGCCAGTGATGTGACTCTGGGGACGAGGACTGCCAGCCACGGTCTCTCCATCCCTCTTCCAGTGGTAAGGAGTATTTGGATCTAGACATTTATAGTATCCTATTCTGCCAACCATGAGACTGGAATAGAGGTTGGGTTGAAAACCAAGCTACTCTAGTCAGAAGACTTCTAAGGATTTTTAAAATTTAGATTTCAAGGAGAAAAATCGCCTGCCTTTGGGGCCTCATATTACTTTTTTATGGCCGCTAGAACAAATTAGCACAAACTTAGTGGCTTAAAAGAACACAAATTTATCTTATAGTTTTGTAGGTCAAAAATACAACACAGGTCTCAAGTGTCAGTAGGGCTGTGTTTTTCTCCTCAAGCCTCTGAGGCCACCTACATTTCCTGGCCCCTTCCTCCTTGTCTGAACTCAGCCATAACGGCTGAATCCTTCTCACATCACATCTTCCCAACCCTGCTTCCATCAACACATCTCTTTCTGTCACTCTAACTTAAGGACCCTTGTGATTACTTTGGTCTCACTCAGACGATGCAAGATAATATCTCTATTTGAAGGTCGTTGATTAACAATATTAATTCTATCTGCAATCTTATTTTTTTTTTTTGGCCACATCAGGCAACATACTTACAAGTTCTGGGGATTAGGATATGAATTTGTTGTTGTTGTTGAGAGGATATTACGTCTTGGGTTCCAAATCTGGCATAAATCCAGGGTGCAGATAGCTATCTTCCCCAACACATCAAGCAAGCCCACTGAGGTTGGAGGAATGAGGCACACACGGAAAGACACAAGGCCAAGGATGAAGACATAGATGAGAGAAAGAGAAGCTACACCCTGTTGGAACCCCTGGATCCAGCCATCCCTGAAGCTAACATACCTCACTTCAATATGATTATGTAAGCAAAGACATTCCTCCTATTTGTTTAAAAAATTTTGAATTGGGTTTCTCTCATTTGTAATTCAAAAAGTCCTAATTACTCATGTGTGTATGTTTGGCTGTGTATATGTAATCATGTATGTTCGTATATATCTAGAAAAATCTGGAAAGATTAGCAGGAAATAGAATCGGGGTGGCTGGTATGGGATAGCTTTCATTTTTGAGTAAATACATTTGTATTGTTTGAATATTGCACAATAGGCATGTATTACTTTTGTCATTTTAAAGATGAAGAACAAATAAGAGACTATGGCATAAAAAGTAAGTTTCTTCAGGAATCCAAGGTCTAGCTTAGGCAGTAGAAACCTCAGAAGTTTCTCTTTCATTTGGTGCTTTTAAATAGTACATGAGTCCATCTGAGAGCCAATAATTACAAGTTTCTTCTTAGGCCCTGATAACACATCTTATTCTTTAAGAAAAGCTATTTAGGTGGGGCCACAGATGATTAAAGGCCCATGCTCGGAGAGACAAAGAAGCTACTGGCTCATCTTTGTAGGACTGACCTCTCCTTGTGCAGGTCCACATGGCAAGCCTTGGAAACTCAAGTTTGTCCTAGTTCTCCTTCTTGCCTCCTTGGACTATAAATACGTGCATTATAGGGATTCGGGTTAAAAGAAGCAGAGACAAATGCCTGCATTCCCCTTGGCAAACAAAGACATAAAAGCAGCCTCAACTCCAACTGTATTAAAACATGAGAACAGAACCATTTGTGAAAATGTCATGATTGAGAGCTCTGAAGAATTCTGCTGGACTCAGCACAGTGGGATACAGGATGCTGGATAAGAATTCTCTCTTTTCTTTCTTCAAGGCCTGGTAGACAGAGAAACCACCAACTTGCAGGGAGCATCTCAGTGTCACTTTCTTAGAAGGGATCCTCTGAGCAAACCAGCCAATGAGCAGGAGCATCAGGACTCACATCCAGGCCTTCCTATGTCCATGATTCCCAATACTCACTCAGGGTCCACGGTTCCCGATACTCAAAAGGCATAAGAATTGCTTAAGAACCTCATTAATCACCCAGATTCTCAGGCTTCATCTCCCAAAGAATCAGAACCAGGAGCTCTGGGACTGAGCCCAGGAATCTGCATTTCAACAAGCACCCCCACATAATCAGATGCAGAAGACCACAATTGTAGAACAAATAAAATACACACACACACACTCTCTCTCTCTCACTTTCTGTTGTACCTTCTGCCTTTTTGCTTATTTGAAGATCTCAGACTCTGAAAAGCAGAAGTCTGGGATTTCTTACATATTTCCAGTCTCTACTCTTTTCTTATATCCCAGAGCATGAAGAACTGAGACTGGGAGGTATTTAAATGAGTAACTGTTATCGATCAGAGGTTTAAAAAACACACAAAGAACTTCATACTGTATTACAAGGAGAGTAAACAAAATTCACAATCCCCAAGAGAGAAGTAATCAATTTTTCAATATGTTAAGTTCACCAGGCTGTAAATAATTATTCAAATTTTGGCAAAAGAAAGAATCAAACATCATTGATCAAAGCTTCTGAACTCATGTCAAGAAATTGCAGTGGGCTGCTTAATTTAAAAACCCTTTATTTTCTGCTGAGTTATCCTTGTCCTCACAGGGTAGCTCATTCATATTTCTGCTTTGTTTCTCTCCAGGCCTGGCAGTTCAGAATGCTATCACCTCCTTTAAATCAGACCTTGAACATGGCAGTCAAGTGTAGTCATCTATGGCTGAGCTGGACTTGACCCTACAAAGTACCAAATAAGTAAAAGCAGAGCATTGTTTCTAATTTTCCATAGTGTTCTCCATTCAAAAGTGTCTGTTGAAATTAAAGAATGGAAAAAACCGTAATATGATAGGTGACCTGGGTTTGAATTTAGGTTCTGCCTCTGTTAGCATTACATTGCAAAACTTTACTTTGTTAATTGGAGCCTCCCAGCTCAGCCACTCTATCACCTAATCCTTTCAAATTAATTTAATTTTTGTTCCCTCCCTTGTTTATTTTTGTTCCTCTTGATCTGCTGCCATATATTCACCATCATTCCTGCTCTTAAAGGTAAGCTCCCAAAGAGCAAGAACTTTGTTTATTGCTGTGTCTTTGCTTATTGCTTGAAGGTGGAGAGACACGACTCTGTAACTCACGCATCAGTAGAAAGTGGCTTCCTCCTAGTTCCAGTTAGAAAAATCCTGAGCAGGGAATGTGATTGGCCTGGTTTGGGTCATGTGACTTCTTTGTGACCAATCACCATGACCAATACAACAAACAATATTGTTCTATAATGCATAGAACAGTATTTTCTAGATAGTTGGCATAAGGAAGGAAGGAGAGAAGGAAGGAAGCAAGGAAAGAAGAAAAGAAAGGAGGGAAAGGAGGGAAGGAAGAAATCCTATCTTACATATTAGTAATAAAAATTAAATGAGATAGCCCATGTGAAAGCTGCTTTATAATGTAGTTGTCACTTTAAAAATTCTTAATTTTTAATAAAAAAACTTTACAGAAAAGATTATTTCACAGATACCATGGTAAGTTTTTTACTTCAGATTATGTTGTATGCTTTTCAAAATATAATAGTCTTTTTATTGTCTGCCAAAAAATTATCTTTCTTGGGAATATCCATTCGGCTGAACTTAAAAATTAGAATAAATTTTTATTAGCATTTCTGAATAAACTGACAATTTTTGCGTTTAGTATCATAACTAAAACTGCTGATTTTCTTCTACATGAGACTATGTTCTGTTTTTAATCCCCCAGAAGAAAAGAGCCTTAGTTAGCATTTCCGAATCACTGTGTGTACCCTGTATATCTTTATGGGCAAAGGCGAGGAATATTCAGAAAAACTGGAAAAAAATGACCAGAAAAGGGGAGCCACAAAGGGGATGGAGGAACTTTCATAGAAAAGATTTATTTTTTATATATGAGATGTTTTTCAGCCTAAAAGAATATGTATATTCTTTTAGTTATGTGTGTATACACACACACACACACCCCTGAGGCTGAAAAGTACATGACTATTCAAAGCCATATAGCTGATCTTGGAAGAACTGGGACTCCAATCCAGGACCACCTGGCCAGAAGTTTGGTGTTCTTTCCGTTTACTTTTCTAAAATACTCATTAAAAGTCTATACAGTTATAAAGAGAATTGACAGGATAAACATGGACTTTGTCCAGAAAGTCACAGAAGACTAAAGACTAGGCTCCTTTATGAAACTCCAAAAAAGTAGTGAATGAATATTTTTTTTTCTGCCTGGTATCTTCCTTTCTTCTGGAAAAAGAATTTCCCTTTTTGAGGGATGATGTGGGTGGGTGGGATTGTTTCTCCAGCTGGTAACTACCATCTTTTTATTTGTGATTGGTTGATGAGTGGACCAAGTTAGACCAATAAGGAGGGTTACACTCCATCCTTCTGGCCATGGGGATTGGGCACGCAGAGGTCACATGACCTCAACCAGCCCAGTCATCTTCCTTGCCCAGGATTTTTCTAACTGGAGCTAGGAGGAAGCCACTTGCTGTTCAGATGGCTGAGTTAGAGAGTCATGTCTCTCCACCTTAAGTCTTTGCTCCGATGTCAGATTCTAAATGAGATCACATTATTTGAAGTTGCAACCCCACCCCCAGCATATCTGAATCACCTTACCCAGCTCTGTTTTTACCCCCATAGCACTTACCACTTCTTGCTTACTATATAATTTACTTATTTACTATAGCTACTGTTTACGTCAATCACTCCCTCTTGAGAATGGGAGCTCCAGGAGCTTAGGAACTTTTGTCAGTTTTGTGCATAGAACAATGCTTGTACCATATGAATGCATACAAGTGAGTGAATAAAGGAAAGAAAGGACAAAACCCTCATAGAAGCAGAAATAAAAGATGAATAGAGAATGTGTCTTGCTGGTGGTGGAGCTGTGCTGTCCAGTGTGGTAGCCACTAGCCACATGTGGCTATTGAGCCTTTGAAAAGTCTGAATTGATTCTGGATTTTGAAGACTTAGTGCAAAAGTGTTAATGATCTCATTAATAATTTTTAGATTGATTACATGTTAAAATGTTAATACCTTGGATATATCAGGCTAAATAAAACATATTACTAATATTAATTTCACAATTTTCTTTTTATCACTTATAATTTGGCTACTAGATAACTTAAATTACATATGTAACTCATTCATGGCTTATACTATTAATATATTTCTATAGGTCAGGGCTATGTTGGTGTTTCTGAATCCTATTATTTCTTTTTCTTTGTTTTTCTGCTATCCTTATTTTTTTAACTTTTTATTTTGAACTAATTTTAAACAGATAATTTGCAAAAATAATAGAGTTTATTTATACTCCTTCCCTATTGTTGCCTAACTTAATATCTCACAACACTTTTAACTGAACTACAGACTTTATTTAAATTCCACCCCTTTTCCCATTAATGTCCTCTCTGTGTTCCAGAATCTGATCCAGGATTCCACATTGCACTTAGCTGTTATGCCTCCTTAGTTTCTGTCAATCTGTGACAGCTCCTAATTCTTCCTGGTCTTTAATGACTATGGCACTTCTGATAAACACTAGTCCATGACTTCACAGAATGTCTGTGACGATTTGGGTTTGTCTTATTTTTTCTCATTATTAGATTGAGGTTATGCATTTGTGGCAAGAAGGCTACAGAAGCAATTTTGTGACCTGAGTGCATCCTATCAATTATATATTATTTTTCTCTTTGGAATTTATAAATATCTTTGGGGAGATACTTTCAAATTATGCAAATATCCAGTTTCTCCACAAACTTTTGTGCACTGTTTTGATCATCTATTGATGAAGATCCCATCATTTCTGAGGCTAGTTCTTCAGGGAGCTGAGTGGCAGTGGCTCTGTCTATTCATTCCTCTTGCACTGTGGTCCTTTTATATCCTGTCTTCTTCGTCATTTGTGTTACTTGCATGGCACTGTTGGTATTTGAGTTTGCAGTCTCCTTGGAATGGGCTCATCATGTATAAAGCCAAGGTTCTCATAGCCCAGTGCTCAGGGACTATCATACGTGTCTAAGGCAGCATGGAAATTTTTAATTTTTATTTTTAAATGATCCTTTAAAAAGACATATCTCCTTTTTTACAGTTAAAATGAAAATTTGTTAATGTTTACCTCAGCCTTTCCAAAAGTGTGCTCTATGAAAGACTAATTATGTGATGTTAATAGATGTTATATTTTAAGAAAAGTTTCTATGATCAAACCAGTTTAGGAAATGCTAGGTTAACAAAGAAACAGATTTCTCTTCTGCAGGACTTCTCAGAGGCTTTACTATTCCAATGTACGTTATAAAGGAGGCAAGTGAATGGTGTTTCTCAACAGTGTTTGAATCCTGTCTTTGAAGAGCATTTCACAGAATTAATATTTCTCAAAAATCACTTTGGGGATAACTGGCCTAACTCATCCACCTGGTGGGGGCAAAATGACTTTTCTCAAAGTATTTGTGAAAGGACATTAGGAAAATTTTATGGTATGCAGTTGATAAATATTAGCTTTTTTAGCTGAGAAGTAGGAACTTCTGAGAAGTAGGAACTGCAGACTTGGAAAGAAGCATATGTCCTCCATCAGCCACCCCAGCCTTTCCCATTGCCTATTCAGGGCGTTAGGGCCTATGTCCAATCAGTGTTTTTCTCATAGATTTGCTCTATAAGGCTGAATCAGGAAGAGGAAAGAAAGAAAAAAGAGAAAGAAAGAAAGAGAGAGAAGGATGGAGGGAGGGAAAGAGAAAAAGAAAGCAATAGGGACAGAGGGAGGGAAAAAGAGACAGAAAAGGAGGGAGGGAAGAAAGAGAGAGGAAGGAAGGAAGGAAAGAAGGAAGGAAGGAAGGGAGCAAGGGCGGAGCATCTAAATGTGAGGGGCAACAAAGTGTCAAAGTGTTCAGGAATAATCTCTGTGCTGCCTTAATACCCAGAAAGAATGACAAAGAAACCCAGAACAACAGACAAAGCTACATTTATTGATGGCTAGAAGTTTCTACCCAGGGATGAAATCTTAGAGGACATGAAAATACAAAAATCAATAAAAGAGTCTGCAAAGAAGGCCCTTCATAGGACATTAATGTCATTAATTGAACTCATCTAGCTATTAGAATGTTGTTGACTAAAAC
This sequence comes from Daubentonia madagascariensis, assembly GCA_023783475.1. Classification (NCBI taxonomy): domain Eukaryota; kingdom Metazoa; phylum Chordata; class Mammalia; order Primates; family Daubentoniidae; genus Daubentonia; species Daubentonia madagascariensis. Next base: position 37,784,200 of record JAKFHU010001953.1, on the reverse strand, counting down.
TTACAGCCAAATGGAATGGAATAATTTGCATAAAGATGCTAGCTATTGATAACCGATAAAACCATGCTTTCTTACAGTAAGAGGAAATTAAAATGTCTACCTTGTATATACACACATTACAATGTGAGCATGCTATTGTAGAAATGGCCTTCACTATATCAATTAACTTTTTTTATACATATAAAATATTTAATAAAGCAACCTTCAAGCTACAAACAGCAGACACACAAATAACCCATGCTTTCAAATGGTTGGTTCTGCTCTGTCCCTAGCCTCCGCTTTGCTCTGAAAAGCCATCTGTCATTCCTTCTTCAATGGGATCACTGTCATGACCAGAATGAGGTCATATCTCATGCAAACTTCTCCCATAAGATATTTTCTCTTATCTCCAGCATTGTTGTGCAGAAGCATGGAAAGTAGGGAAAAGAATTGGTGTTTTGGAGCCAGGTATTGGAGGCATTTGTAACCTCATTCCAAAATTTACTAGGTCTGTGTCCTTGGGCAAGGTGTTAGGTTGAATCACATAAAATTGTCAATATTTACCTGGTTTTGATCTATAAATATGGGAATTTCACACGGTTCAACCTAATCCCTAACCTTCTGGACCTTGGTTTTCTCATTTATATATGAGATTAATACTGCCTTTAATTGTGAAAATTATATGTGTCTAAAGCATCTGGCACAGTTCTGGCATGGAGCGGAAGCTCAGTAAAAGGGAGCTGTTATCACTAACACTTACAGTATGTTCCACACCTTCTATCTTCCTCCTTTTGTTCCCAGTTCACTTACCATCTTTCACACACAGACACACAATCTCTTTAATAACCTCTCTTTTCTGTCTTTCACGTCCTCCTTAATCATCTCAGAAACCTCTCTACTCTGTGCCCTCCCCCACACCCTTCCGTCCACATGAGTCACAGCAACCTCATCATGGCTAATGTGTGTAAGAGTAATACACATCCCTGTCAGTAATAAGACAGTCTGACATTTGGAAATTCTATTGGCTATTATATAGAACTTTGCCGTTAACCTCTCTAGTCCTTGAAATTTCCCAAAGCAGAATGTCCACAGAAGTCTCTCCTAACTCTCTTTTCATTTGCTAATTAAAAATTGCTTTTTCTCAAGCGTAGACCAAGACACATTTTAAAAATAATATTCAGGTTTGTAACGATCTCTTTTCATTAATTATGTTGCATCTGTGTTTGTTGTAAGAGCGTAACATTTTAGCAGTACATGGAGCTTTAGGGCTAGCCTTGGAACCTAATATACATTGCACTCCAAGAGGCAAATGACTATAGATAAACTTTGGAAAAGTAAATGGTTTGTAAACTTAGAGGAACGTAGATTGTTAAAAACCTACAGAGTGAAGGAGGAAGATGGAGGTGAGTAGATTATAGAACAAAGCATTATTTTATTAGTTCTATTCTGTGAATTACCAATTCTAAGCTAAAGCAAATTGGTACTTAATATCTTTGCAGAAAGTTATTTTGGGTGCTTCACAAAGTTTTTAAAATATTGTTTGCAAGATCTCCATGAAACAAAGCAGTTTGTGTCTATTCTTAGCTTACCAGGGCTCTTAATTTTATAATATTCCCAAAAGCTTGAACACTCGGACCCTACACATGGGCACATTCATGCATATGAAAATTTAAAATATTATCAACATATTATTTGATAAAATATTTTCATTTCAACAATGAATATAAAATAACTCATTAAAAGTTCATCTTGTTATATATATTGTATACTTGCTAGATATTTGGAAATGTGCGTGTTATATGAGGTTATTTTCAATAACAATCCACTGTTTTCACAAATTAATAATGAATATTAAGTAGGACATGGTAATCTTCTATAATCTGCATTATTGCTGGGCATGATGGCATTACTAAAAGCAATATTCTACTCACATAAATTCATAAAAATACTATTGATATATAACTCATCCATGATATTTTTCAGACTTATTACCTAATTTTAGCTCCTGTCCCTTAAGGCTGTCCCTTAAGATTATATATATGATTATAATATTATTTGTTTACATATTTGTTATTTTGTTAGTTTGGGAAGGCACTATCACTCTTCTATGCTTTTTAATCCAGTAGAAATAACACCTTAGATGTTTTATGTTACAAAATCATACGTTTTTAGTGAAATATGATATAAACAAATAACAAAACTGGAATAGATGACCAAAATCTACCCCCTTAAAAGTGTGACTTTCTAAAAAACAGTAAGTCTAGAAAGTACCTTCAACAGGAAAGAAATAGTGAAAAAAGAGGTTAAAATTCTAAAAGAACTTTGCTACAGTTTTTAGTTCAAAAAGGCCATTTTGATATTGTACAATTAATTATAAGATGAGCCACAATATTTTGTTGACATTTGAAATGTCTTACATTATAAAGAGAATGAGAAAACAAGCCATAGACTGGGAGAAAATATTTGCAAAGACAAATCTGATAAAGATCTAAAATATATAAAGAACTCTTAAACCTCAATAATAAGGAAACAAAATATCTGATTAAAAAATGAGCCAAGGACCTTTACAGACATTCACCAAAGAAGATATACAGAAGGCAATAAATATATGAAAAGATGCTTCACATCATATGTCATCAGGGAAAAGCAATTTAAAACAACTATGAGATACCAGTGCATACCTATTAGAATGGCCAAAATCCAGAACACTAACACCACCAAATGTTGGCAAGGATGTGGAGCAACAGGAACTCTCATTCATTTCTGGTGGGAATGTAAAATGATTTAGCCACTTTGGAAGACAGTTTGGTGGTTTCTTACAAAACTAAACATACTCTTATCATGCAATCCAGCCATCATATTCCTTTGCATCTAACCAAAGGAGTTAAAAACTGATGTCCACACAAAATCTTGCCTGTGGATGTTTATGGCAGCTTCATTCATAATTCTCAAGGCTTGGAAGCAACCAAGATGTCTTTCTGTAGGTGACTGGATAAACTGTAGTACATCCAGGCATTGGAATATTATTCATTGCTAAAAAGAAATGAGCTACCAAGCCATGGAAAGACATAGAAAAACTTTAAATACATATTACTAAGTGAAAAAAGCCAATCTAAAAGAGCTACATACTATATGATATCAACTATATGACATTCTGTAAAAGGCAAAACTATGGAGACAGTAAAAAGATCAGTGGTTGCCAGGGGTTGGGAGTTGGGGGGAAAGGGTGAATAGGCAGAGCACAGAGGATTTTTAGGGCTGTAAAAATACTCTGTATATTACTGTAACGGTGAGTACATGTCATCATATATTTGCCCAAACTCATAGAATATACAACACCAAAGGTAAATCCTAATGTGAACTATGGGCTTTGGGTGATAATGATGTGTCAACGTAGGTTCATCAATTGTAAGAAATGTGCCACTTTGGTGGGGAATGTTGATAGTGGGGGAGGGTATGCACGTGTGGGGGCAGGAGGCATATGAGAAATCTTTATACTTTCCTTTCAATTTTGCTGTGAACCTAAAACTGCTCTAAAAAAAAAGTCTTAAAAAATGTCCTAGATTAGTATGTCCAATAGAACTAAAATGAAAGCCACTAAAGGGAACCACATGTGTAATTTTAAATTGTCTGGTAGCCACATTAAAAAATATAAAAAGAAGAAGGTAAAAGTAATTTTAATAACCTTTCTATTTAAACCAATATATCTAAAATATTTCTGTGTCAATGTATAATCAACACAAATCATTATTAATGAGATTTTTATATATTTTTTTCATACTATGTCTTTGAAATCTGATGTGTATTTTATACTTACAGCACACCTCCATTCAGACCAGCCACATTTCAAATGCTCAGAAGCTACATATAGCTAGTGTATAATAGCACAGGTCTAGATCTTTATAAATAGGAGCTTTACTTATTCAAATCAAACCAGATGCTAAAGTTTTCTGTTCATCACATCGTATCTTTTAAGCATGTATTATTTTCTAGCATTGTGCTAAAATCTTATATTTTAATTTCAAATAATAGATAACAACATAATCAATTCCGAGTAAACACAGAATTTTCTACAAAATACTTTAAAACTTTCTATTAAAGTCATCACACTCCACTTTATCCAAAATAAGACTTAGAACAGATAGACACTGAGGTAGCAAAAGCTGACGATGATAGCAAAGGCTCACATTTGTTAAGCACTTATCATATGCCAGACAGTGTTTACATGTGATAACTTTCATTTAAGTTTCACAATAACCCTATGAGGAGGATACGATGATGTTTAGAATCCTAGACTCCCAATACTGATACGCCACCAATGTGGATAGTGATTCTCATTGCTCTTGCAATAATAATGGCTAATTTTTTCTTTATTGCTCGCTATGGGCCAGGCACTATGTTAAGCAATTAACTATCATTATTTCATTAAATTTCACAAAAGCTTGCAAAATAGGGATTATTAGTTCCATTTTCCAAATTAGAAAATAAATTCAGAGAGATTAATAACTTGTAGAAAGACTCTAGCTGATAGCCCACAAGTGGCACTAAATCCTTATTCACACCACACTGTATGTATAGTTTATTTTATAATTGTTAACTCATTTGACAAAAGAAGATTCCTTCTCTGGGGATTTGTTAATATACTTAGGAAGATGAGGCTTGTTTGCTAGAAGTAATCAGAAACACCACAAAAGCAATGAATGAGCAATTATCAAATTGTGTGGTTCTCATAAGTGAAGACAAGTTTAGAGACGATTAGAAAGAGCTGTAACATTATGGGAACACAGCTTAGAAGAGAAAACATTCTTTTTGGTTTTTAAATGCCAGCATTTTCCCAAAGGGCATTCATATTAGGAAGCAACTGTATGATCATTACCGTCCACATTTGCATTCATAATAAGCACTATCATTTGTTGAGCCCTTTTTCTTTCACAAAGCATTGAGACACACTTTGGCTTGTTTGATCCTTGTAATCACCTTGTAAGGTGGGCAGGGCAGGTATTGTGTTCATTTTATTGCTGAGGGAAAAAGAGATTGAGTCACCCAGAATCTCACAATTGCTAGGTGAAGAAGCCAAGTCCAAAGTCAGATCTTGTAACGTCAAGTCCGGCTCTTTTCTCTCTATGTCAATGTTTCTAAGAATCTGGCACATGTAGCCTTAGTGGTTGTGAGAAGATTTCAGGTACGTGGAGGACTGCTTTTTATTTTTACATTATTTCATTATTTCAAAGGTGTTATTGCTTAGGATGGGGCTAAAGTATGTATTTAAATTACGAAAGTGAGTTTAATCAAATGAAAATATTAAGTAAATAGTTCAGCTGGTACGCAGTTATGGTCAAAACCACGACCAAAATTAAGAAACTTTACCTTATATAATGCCATCTACTAGAAATTGTCACTTATACTTTCTATTACTCAATGCAGATTCCAAAGGGCTAGTTGTATATTTTATTTTTTGTTTGATTACAAAGGAACATTTAATCCCAATGGCAAATAAATAATGTTTTCACACCTTTAGTATTCCATTTTAACTTTACATGACTTTACATAAATATTTATACATTTATTCTATTATCTTTTCTTCTTCACTGAACTGTGAATTCCTTGAGGACAATGACTTTGACTTACTCATCTCTGTGGTCCTTGGTGTGCCTACATATTTATTTCGATTAGTTTAGTGTATTAGAAAGAAACGGAGATCCATTTAAGTTACACCAAAAAAAGAGCATATTTTTGGACAGAACTAGAAAGTAAGAAAGAAAGAGGCAACTCCAAGGATCCACACCAGCCCTCCCACCTCTCTCAGAGGACGTGCCCCCTGCTGGTTTCTCAAGTGTCTCTGTTTCTCTGATACTTTCCTTCCTCTCTGAAGGAAGCTGGCTTCCTTGTTGATTCAGAGTTTCTGCCCCTTATCGTTTTGGCTTATACAGAGCCCTTCATGGTCTCTTTGGCCTGGACCGTCACATTGATGATGCGACACTGTCTTTATTTCTCCTTCATTTCCAGTGCAAATTCCCCGAACAGGGAATCTGACTGCGCTAATGCAGATTTCTACAACAGGTCATTCCTTCTCTTGTTAAAAAAAAAAAAAACAAAACCCTATTGCTTCTAATAAATATTTCAACTTCACACGTCCAATATAGAACAATGGATCAATGTCCCACCAACCTCCCACTATCATCCTCCTAGTTCTTGGGCCCCAAACCTTCATTCCTTCTTTGCCTTACCTTTTCCCCCATATATTGTTTCTATCGGCAAGTTCTGGGGGTCATACCTTTAAATATATCCTAAATCTATCCAGTTATCTCCCTCTCAACCACTAAAACCTGAATTAAGATTATCTCTTGCTTAGATCAACTGTAACAGACATTTAACTGGTCTCCTTGTCCGACTGAAAAAAATATTTTTCACACAACAGTTAAAATAATTCTTAAAATCTGTAATGCGGATCATGTCGCTTCCCTAGTTTTAAGCAAAGGATGCCCATTTCATCTAGAATACAACTCAAGTGCCTTAATGGGGTGCACGAGGCCCTGTCTGCCACTGGCTGCTGCCTGACTAATTGCACCCCACGGTGCCCTTACCCACTGTGTTCTCACCCCCCTGGGCCTCTTTCTATTCCTTTACCCCACCAGGCCCTGCTTGCCTTTGCCCCTGCTGTTCCATATACAGGAATCTCTTCCACAGATCTTCTCATGGTTATCCCTCTTGTCATTCAGGTGTCAGCTCAAATGTCCCCTCATAAAAGGGACCTCTTTGCCTACACCCTCCCTGGGTATTCTCCATCACATCACTTTTTAATTTTTATCACGGCACCTGTCGTTACCTGATGCAATCTTGGTCCCTTGCTTGTTTGCTTGTTTATTTTCTCTGTTCCTTGCCCTCACTGCAACGTGAAGCTCCATGAGAAGGACCCATTCTGTCTTGTTCTTCACTGAATCTCCAGAACCAAGAACAGTTCCTGGCACAGAATGGGCGATTAAAAAATGTGCTAAATGAATGAAGGAGTCTTCCTTTGTGCCAGCAACCATTCATAAATTATTGACCAACTAATAAGCCGGTATCTACCTATCATGGAATTAGCTGGAACCCAAACATGGCAGAGCATGGGCTGGATCTGTGGCAGAGGGCAAGCACCCTATCCTCAGCTGGTTACATGCTTGGAAAGCATTTACTGACCAAATGAGTGAATACATGAGGGCTCAAAACTCAACACATCTCTGAGGACTGCTGCTGATGAGTCTTTGAAAGAAGAGCTGAGTATGCTTTTTAAAAATTTCTTACTGTCTGTATTTCTCTTCCAGAAAGCATTATGAAAAGTGCCAGAGACACACTGTTTATCTGGCTAGCAGCATTTGGTTGAAAATTGAAGTGATTTTTAAAACTATAGAAACATAGTCATCTGGCACCAGTGATGAGCCTGAGTTAGGAAGGAATTCACATTACACTTTCATTTAGTCTTGCACAACATAAGGCATTTACGTTCATTTTCTTCTATGGCACTGTTTGTTCCAATACGGGATATTCATGCTTTATTTTTTAAAAATCTGTATAAAGGAAACACTAAACTTTATCTTTCTTTAGAGAACGTTCAGTCTGCAGAGAGACTGAATTCCATCTCTAAAGACCATGTAATCAGAGTAGTAATTTCAGACTTGGAAATGGTAAAGTCCATGTCAGTCTAAGACAGTGGCTTATACTGACAAAAAAGCATATTTCATGTTGTATTACCCGTGGCATTCACTCTCTCTCAACAATTGCTGTGATGACTTACAAGAAGATTGAAGAAAACAGTCCCTTCTCATTTTAGCATGAAATAAACTAAACCTAGAGATAAATAAGAATAAATTCCCGGAAATTAACCCTGAAGACAAACTCTTTCATCATACTTTTGTATCTGTGAGGAAGCAGGGACTGGCAAATGAGTTCTCTTTTCAACCCCTAGGCGCATGCTCTTTTCAATGCCAACATTTAATGAGGGTTGTTAAGATGAATACCATGATGTAAATTAATTTGATATACAAATTTTTGAAAAGTTCTATCACACTGTGTAAACATTAATTTGCTAATTTAGGCAATTTGTTATAGACCTTCTTGTCATTAGTAAAGATTAACAGGGCCTTAATTCTAATTATCTGCAGTGTGACTCTGTGTGATGGTCATATTGGGTAAGGATTTCAGAGACGTTTATGCAAATTCCTGTATAACCGAGGACTTGCAGGAGGTCCTGGATTCCTCTGTACCTCAATTTCATCAATGTTGAGCAATTCTTAAAAAGCACGATGTTCCATGAAAAGAGAGCCTATTCCTTTTTCATTTTTAAATTCCCTTCATTGCCAAGCCTAGTGCCTGGCACCATTCTGAAAGTGTGTTGCATCGATTAGTAAATCTCACAGAAGTGCATCGAGGAATACTAATTTAACAAAACGACTTGGTGGGGGCTGCAAGAGATAGGTGGGTGCCAGCAATTAGATATAAAGAAACATGAGCATACTCTTCTTCAAAAATTTTTGCCAGGAGTACAAATGTCTAATATTATATAATAATAATTATATAACAATGTGTTCATCCTCACTAATAAATAAATGCCTTTATAGTATTCCGTCCTGGGAAGAATGTGAAAAAACAGACACTTTCATATCCTCCTGATAGGCATAGAAATTGTCTTCTGGAGAGGAATTTGGCAAAATCTATAAAAATTTAAGATGTGTATACCTTTTGGCCCAGGAACTTACCTTACAGATGATATTACAAAACTATGTTAATTGTAGCATTGTTTGTAATGGTGAAAAACTGAAACAACCTAAATGCCCATCAGTAGGTGATTGGCTTCATAAATTATGGTATACCTATGCAATAAACTATGGTATAGCTATGAGGCCAAAATGGTGATAGTCCCATAAGGGCTGACACGAAAATATATTTATAACTGTTTTAAAAATAAAAATTAATTTGCAAAATAGTATTCACAGTAGAACAAGTCTGCATAAAAATGAGTACATGAAAAGGTCTGAAATGATAAATGTCAAAAGTCTTGATAGTGAATATCTCTGAGAAGTTATGTTAAGGGGGATTCTGATATTCTAATTCATCCATTTCTGTATAATAGGATTTAAAAAAAAACTTTTTTAGAGAGTTTTAGGTTCACAGCAAAATTGAGAGGAAGGTACAGAGATTTCTCATGTACTACCTGCCTCAACACATGCACAGCCTCCCCCATTATCAACATCCCCCACCAGAGTGGTGCATCTGTTACAACTGACGAACCTACATTGACACATCATTATCACCCAAAATCCATAGTTCACTTTAGGGTTCGCTCTTGGTGTTGAACATTCTATGAGTTTGACGAAATATATAATGGCATGTGTCCACCATTATAGTATCAAACAGAGCATTTTCACCGCCCTAAAAAAATCCTCTGTGCTCTACCTATTCATCCCTTCTACACACCCACCCCCGCCAGCCCCTGGCAACCACTGATCTTTTTACTCTATCCATAGTTTTGCTAATGGGATTTTTAGAACAGGAAAAAAGCGCCACTTTTTCCAATAAAAAATATATTTTAAAATGTGATTATAAATAACAGACAAGGTAACTGTTTTAGACAATGGAATGCAAGGTGGTAGAAAGCCAGATAGAAAATGGAACTGCTGGTGGGTACACTAAAATAAAACACATATGTAAAGCTTATTGAGCATAATTCACAGCTAATTTCTAAAGACACCAAAAGCAAATCAAGTACACCTCAGAAGAAGCCTCAACTCTGTCCTTAGGAAAAGTGGCTGTCTGTACTTCCCACTCATTTCTGATAGCTCAGTGCTAAGCCTAAAGTGATTATAACTAAAGATCCTTCATAGCAATCAAAGATATTCAAGTCCCCTGATTAGTATCTGGGACTTCTCAATTCATCTGCTTCCCTCCACAATCCACCCCTTTGCCAGGGAAAGGAGAATCTGCCATAGCACTAAACCCATTGGAATAACTTTATTCTTAGAAAACCCTGTCATTTTTGTGACTCCTTAACACCCGGTCTCTAAGTGACAGTTACTACTTTGGCACAGAAACTTTCAAAATGAAAAATAAGAAGTTCTACAAACTGTATCAGCAACAGCTCATTTATTTCAAGCTCTAGCCAGCTACAAAAAAGGAAAAAGGGTAATCATTTCAGCTCCAGCCTGGAGTTGTTTTTACTTCACAGTTTGTTCCTGGACTCAGGAAATCAGCTGTAAAATAAGTACCAGTAATTCTGAGTCCCGAGGAATACAATGTCCCCAAGGTTCCTTTCCTAAATTCCTCTTGGCCTGCCTAGCTTGCCTGCTATGGGGAGTAGGCTATAAGTCTAGGAATGAGAAAGGAGTCTCTGCAATTGTGCGGAGTTGTCAACTCAGAGACGTTACTGCTGCTCTTTACGGTGTGGTGCTGAAACACATGGTCTGTGAAATGAGGCAGACTCAGACATTCAAAGTCTGGTCCTGCCACTTACTAGCTATGTGACCTTGGGCAAGCCGTTCAACCTCAGTGAGCCTTAGTTTTCTTATCTGTCAAGTAGAGTTCAGAGTATCTCATAGGGATGTTGTTAGCACTAAAGGGTATAATATATGTGATGCGTTTTGCACGCTTTCTGGTATATGGTAAAATTATCAATAGTGGCTTTATAACAATGATGCTGCTGCTGATGATTATCATTGCTTTCACTTCGTCTTCATCTCCATCATTCTGTGTTGTTAGAAGAGAGTTTGGAGTGGTGATAAACAATTCCATTGAGATACCCACGGAAGTCAGGAAATTTGTATAGTTTTCCAAGTTCAGCATTTATTCGCTGTGTGACCTCGGATAAAGTTTAAGTCTCTGTGTGCTGATCTGTAAAAAGGAGAATAAAAATAATCTGGCTCTGACTCTGGTACAGTATTGTTGTAACAGTCAAGGGAATAATGACCATACTAAATTGTCAATCATTTTATACATATAACAGGAATATATATATATGTGTGTGTGTGTGTGTGTTAATATATGTATGTATATGTATACACACATGCATATACATACATATTTAAAATAAAAGGATTAACATATCCACCTTATTTCTACCCTCATTTCCATTTGGTTTAGGTGGAAAAGGCAACTAACTCTTCAGCCTTTTTTAAGGGGACATGCTCAAAAGCACATTGGGAAGGAGGATAAAATTGCTACAGTTTGCCCATTATTACTATATTTAAATTACCATTTGCTTTCTTGTCGGGTTTATTGTTTTCTTTCTAAGAGTAATATATACCATAACAGAAAATTTGGGAATAATAGGAAATAGAAGCATCCATTTGCTTATTCATGGTACTTTTCCTTATTTTTTATTATATTGTATTAAGTATAATAAATAAAGCAAGTGTTTGCTTAAATCAAAGTGTAATCTCAAATGTATATATTTTTTGAATCCATCAATGTTAAAACAAAATAGCAGGCTATTGCACGTTAAAGCTCTACGTAATTCTCTTTAGGTCAGCAATTCTCCAATTTCTGCATGTCTAAGACTCACTTGGGACTTCTTTAAAATACCAGTCCTGGGTCTCACTCACAATGATGCTGCTTAGATGGGTCTGGGGTAGGATCTTGGAATCTCCATTTTTAATGAGCTTTCTACATGATATGATACAGGTAGAAGCAGGTGGGGGATGCTCGAACCTCTCACCGAGAGAGTCTGAAGTCTGACTCGTGTCCACGGCCTCTGAATTCCCACAGTGGGATCCTGGAAGGGGAATTGGGAATGTGAATCCCAGCCTTTCAGTTGTCACTTCATGATACCCCAAGCCCTGATGCTTTTACGTCTCAGTTCTGGCTGCTGGAACATCTGGAAGTAAGTCAGCTTGAGTACTTGCTTCCCCTTCATTTAAACCTGTCAGCCCTGGAGAATCCAATTCATCTCATGGCTCAAAGATGCCATCCTGTCAGGGATGGGTTGGGGTTGGGGAAGGAGAGGGGTCTCAGGTCTCCACCACTCAAGTGATACAAACTTGACCTCAGAAAGTATATTGTGTGACTTCCAGCCACCTGCTTGAGGGGACACAAAGAAAGTTCTAACATGTCTCTCTATCTGGAAGACAAGGAAACAGAGAGGGAGGTTAATGGGACCACGGAGCAGGCACCTAACATTTTCAGGGGACATGACATAACATACAGATAAGAGTGGGATGTTTCCTTCTGACAGTCCTAGGCTGTCACTATAGCTGGATTCTTTTGTCCTTTTCTAGGCAACTCAAAGTCAGTCTCTCTCGCTCCCTCCCTCCCTCCTATTCTAGGAAAGAAAAGAAAACAGATGTAAGGGAAAACTAGAACTTATTTTTATAACTTTTTGAAAACAGCAATGTTTGTGTTCTTCTAGGGTATAAAGCATCTCCCTGGTAATGAGGTTCTTCCCACTATACTCCCCCATGCCTGCTCTGTAAAATTACACACAGTGAGACCGAGAGAACTACATAAAAGGCCCGCTCAGCATACGCTGATTTAATCTCTGCTGCTTGTCACCTCCCTGTGGGAGCTCAACAGAAACAACAGCCTTGATTACATAACGTACAATCATTTTCAATAAATGTCCCAATCCTGGTCTTTAAAAGCCTGTTCAGATTTTCCCTAAATACGACAAGCTTCAGAGCAAGCCCTGCAAGGTTGAAAGAGGGTCTTATATAAAGTAATTTCATTGCATTTTTACATTTCCTTCTGCTCCCTCTAAAGCAGTAGTGGCTGGGGCATGACCAGGGTTCCTGGCCAAAGTAAGGTTCTACTGTTTCCTGGAAAAGGATTTTCATAGAATCCAAGGTCTAATTCTCTCGTGAGAAGACTTCTATCCAGTTTTCTCATTTTGTAGACGAGGACACAGGTTCAGCGAGGGGCTCTGTGCCGGTCATTGCCTATTTGTTCTGACTTTGTTCCCTGCTCTGCATTTCAGGGTCTGATCCTGGCCAATTGCCTTCCAGTTATGTGGGGCCAGTGGGAGGCTCTGCTGGGAGACAGGAGGGCCCGGAGCAAGGGAGAGGCCAGAGCATTTCTCCCCTTTCTCCTGCTGCTTCAGCGAGCATCTCTGGCAGTGGCCACTTCTCTTCCTGGCTTCTTGCTCCTACTGGATCCTCCTGCCTCCTCTCTCAGGCCAAGCTCCTGCCAGCCAGGCCCCACCCAGTGATCCCCCAAGACCACCCCTCCCTTTGTGCCTTTTGCCCAGGGGTCAATACACTTTTTTTTTTTAAAGGGCCAGATAGTATACACTTTAGGCTTTATAGGCCAAGAGGCAAAATTGAGGATGGTATTTAGTTGGTACCTATATAGCATTTAAAATATAAACTTTTAAAAGAGTAAAAACCATTCTTCGTTTGTGGGCCATATAAAAACAGGCGGTGGGCCGGCAGGATTTGGCCCAATGGACTTTCTTTGCTGATCGTTGCTCCAGCTTTAGGGGAGGTAGTGGCTTCCCACAGTTGCTAGTCTCCGATTGCTCATGGTGCCCTTCCTGATCATCCAAGTCCTGTGTACCTAATGCCCAAGATCAACTTTTTAAAATTGCACCACCTGGCATGAGCTCTCTTTTCCTGCATAGACCCTGACTGATGCAGGCAATGACTTGTTTAAAATCCATATTCCATAAAGTGGGATTATTATCCACTTCATAAATGTTTTGATTGCTTTCTGGTCTTCACAAACACATCTCAGTGGAATCATGTAGACTCGTCATTCAAGTCAAATCAGACAGCTGCCTCCCTGTGTTTGGACTGACCAGGTTGATGCTCTTTTGCAGTGATGAGAAACTAGTGGCCCCAAGGGATGCCCAGAAACCAATATGAGGAACAAAAAACTTAAAATATTGAAGCTGGTCCCCATACTGACCAATACTGCCCAACATCACAGGCAAAAGTGATGGAAAAAGCTGAAAACAGGACTGGGTTGTAAATGCACTTACCATCAGAGGTGAGGCATTGCAGGCTGTGCGTATATGACACATGACACCCATGCCTTCTCCCCTCCACTGCCTCCACCCCTATCCAAGCCACCACCATTGTCTCTTCCCTGGATAGCTGCAGCCACCTCCTTACCGGCCTTCCTGACGTCATCCCTGCTCCCTGATCCTTTGAGTCCACCTACTTTCACAGCCACAAGCTAGATCCTTTATAAACATAAACTGCACAGCCCCTCTGCTCAGAACCTCCAATGACTGCCCATTTCACATAGTGTAAAACCCAAATTCCTCCTGTGAGCCCACAAGACCCTACAAGATCCAGCCTTTGCCTTCTTCTTTGACTTTATCTCCTGCCGCTCTCCTCTTCTTCATTCCAATCCAGCAATACTGGTTTCCTGCTGGGTCTTGACTCTCCTCAAGCTCAGACACCAGGCCTCTGCACTGGTTCTGTGCTCTCCCTGAAAAATGGCCCTCCCATATCTTTGAGACTCTCTCTCTCTTAATTCTTTCAGGTCTGCACTCAAATGGCATTTCATTAGTGAGGTTTTCCCCAACCAGCTAACCTAAAATAGTGTAGCTTCTCCCTTTATCCTTTAACCCTGTGGTCCCCAACCCCTGTACTGGTCAGTGGCCTGTCAGGAACCAGGCCATACAGCCGGAGGTGAGCAGCAGGCAAGCAAGCGAAGCTTCGTCTGTATTTACAGCCACTCCCTATCACTTGTGTCGCCACATAAGCTCTGCCTCCTGTCAGATAAGTGGTGGCATTAGAGGCTCATAGGAGCTGAACCCTACTGTAAACTGCACATGCAAGGGATCTAGGTTGTGTGCTCCTTATGAGAATCTAATGCCTGATGATCTGAGGTGGAGCTGAGGAGGTGATGCTAGTGCTGGGGAGCAGCTGCAAATACAGATTATCATTAGCGGAGAGGGTTGACTGCACAATAAATATAACGTGCTTGAATCATCCCGAAACTATCCCCCCAGCCCCCATCCGTGGAAAAATTGTCTTCCATGAAAGTGGTTCTTGGTGCCAAAATGGTTGGGGACCACTGCTTTAACCTTCCTAATTTCCTCTCAAGACTTTTATTGTTACCTGACACCTACTTCGTGTCTCATGTGGCTCTCCCCTCACCCAGGGTCCTTGCTTTCTTTATTCCTTCAGATTCAGGTTTTTTCTCTCTCAAGGCCTTGCCCATGCCACTCTTTTTGCTTAGAACATTCTTTCCTCTTTTCTGTTGATTGGCTTAAATGCCTTCTCCTCAGGGAGGCCCTTCTGGGCCATTCTACCTGAGTAGGTATTACTTCTCCACTCCTACAACACTTACTTTACATCTCTGCACAATGTTGATTTTCTTCATAGAAATTACAACTATAAAAAAGTATATGTATATTTATATTTATCTATTTATATTTCTCACTTCTTTCTTATCTTCCTCATAGCCCCAACTGACTGTAAATTTTATGAGGGAAGGGACCATGTCTACTTTACCAACAGATCAATACATACCAAGTGCCTGTGATAGTTCAGAGCCTTATACCCTGTAGGTGCTCAATAAATAACTTATTGAGAAAATGAATAAATGATACAGGATGGAGTCATTCACAGATCTAGGAAAAATGGCTGAAGAGCCTCCGCATTATATTAGAAGCTGTGGTTGTCTACCCATATACCTCTGGTTCTCACCACTTCTGTACACAATTGATGGCTTTCCAATGCCAATATCCACGATCTCTGTGTAAAGGCTTTCTCGAGCTGCACGTGAGTGCTTGCTCTGCATGCAGTGTCAGGGAGTTAGCACCCACAGGAGCAGCTTTTGACCAGTGATCGAAAGGAGTGGGTGGATAATTACCCCAGCTTCATCACCTGCCTGACGGGATTATCGTTGAGGCATGTTGCCCACAGATTCCTAGAAGTCTCAGGTGCCCCAGCTGCCCACGGTAGTATCTTGCCCATTAATCCACTCTCTGTCTATTGATTTTCTTCCCTTCCCTGTCTCATGCTCCCATCCCTCACCTGTGCTTCCAAGGATCACCTGCCAAGAAAACTACTTGCACTCGAGTCCTCGTCTCAGGGAAAACCCAAATTAAGACATACGTTCTATCCAGTTCCCCACAACCACTCTCCTTTTGGGGAAGTGTTGTAACAAAAGTGTTCCAATCTGGCAATTACACAGGTTGGGAGGAGAACAGTGGGATGGGGATGGAGTACATTAATTTGTCATTCACTAACTTCTGTCTTTTAACCTCTTCCATGCCAGCAGGCATAGTACACATTTGTATCATTTTCTGTGATCCTCACAGACATTCTTTATAAATGATAGCTCCTCTCTTTATTGTAGAAAACTTCAAATAGGACTGTCCTTCTTGTCCTTGGTCTACAGATGAATTCTGGTTCCAATTCCTTGCACTAGACTCCGTTAATAGTAATAACAACAGCAGTGATACCAATTCAGTAAACACTTGATGTGCACCAGATCACACTGTACACTACACAATTAACTTGTACTATCTAATCGAATGGACACAACCACAGCAGGAAGAAGCCACTAGTATTGTTTCCTTTTTATGATAAGGAAACTGAGGCCCAGGGAAGTTATGGGCTCAGCATGCTTCCACTGTGCAACTCTGCTACCAGTCAGGGAAGCTATAACTTGCCCAACTACTAGGTGGAAGACCTTGGATTTGAAGCCAGGGATTTGGCCACACCTCCAAATCTCCCAAACTCTCTGCCCCATAAAACCACCATGTCTCATCACACACAAAATTTATTTTAAGGCACAACATTAAAATGAGATACTATAGTTATAAAGTTTCTGAAAGTTTAGCCGAAACAGTGAAACCCTTTGGTAATGAGAAACAATAATAAACACATGCTTAAATGTAATTGCAAGTGCAGCATTTCCTGAACACAAGCTGTAAAAAATCGCAGCCCTTAACACTTTTATTTTCCCCCAATTGGCTCTTACGGTAAAAAAATGTTTATCACTACTGCTCGAGGCTATGAATCTTAGGGAAAGAAATGTTTTCTCCCCAACAAAGCTAGCAGTGTTAGATAATGGCCAAAACTCCACAGCTGTCCTGGCGTGTACTTCTGCCTGTCCCCATATTTGAACCACAGGGCAAGTGACTAGAGTCATGAGGAAGAGAAGGAGCTTACTCGGCCAGTGCCCAGCAGAGCAGCCCCACCCTCCCTTGCCCTCCATGTGGAGCCCCCTCCTTGCATTTTCTGTTTCAGGCTGAGTCTCATTCTCCTACTCCACTGATGCCAGGCAACCTCTCAGAGATCATGGGAGTGCCACAGAGCAGTCTCCGTTCTGTCACTTTGAGGGGGTTTTATTCTCCCCTTAGTTGAACGTGAAAAAGATATATAGGCCCGGTAATAATACCTCCTGGGGCAATCTAAATAGGCTTTACAGAGTTAAAAGCAAGTTAGTCAATAGCCAGTTAAATATGTACACCTTTTAACGTTTGCATATAGGCATAGGGAGGGTTGGAGAAGCTCTCATTCTGGGTAAAATATAACATAATGAAGTGGTCTTTTTTTTTTGCCTCAAGGATAATTTTGCTAATTAACTACAAATAAATATATTTTTTAGCTCTCTAATTTATTTTTAATCACCCTTACTTGATTATGAAAGAAAAATTAACATGCTAAAAGATGTATTGAATGCCAAACCTTGTTTTAAGCATTTTGTATATATGTCTCACTTAATGCTTATGACAATACTATGAAATAGGTAACATTGTTTTTGTTTCACAGATAAGGGATGGAAAGGATAAGCAATTTTCTCAACATCAAACAGCTAATAAGTAGCCAAGTGGGGGATCTGAACCCAGGTAGTCTGTCTCTAGAGTCCTAGCTACAGTGTAGAAAATCTGGAAAATGTGAACAAATATAAAAATGATATTTGATTCACTCATAATATTACCACCTAGAAATAAATACTTTAACATTTTGATGCAATGGACATGACACAATCTTTATAAATATAATTTAGTTTTCGTAATTTGGGCACTCCATGAGAAAGTCTGTATGGTTTATCACCAAATCTGGAGAATATACTTGGGATAGACTGACCTAAAATACAGACTATGTCTTACACAAATTCCATTCTGAGGCCCCTTGGGGCATTCCAAAATCTGAGCATCTATTTTTCAGAAAATCTGAAACCGAGGTTGAAAGACACCCTACTCTGGCTGCCAATTGGGAAAGACCTACCGTATATACTAAGACACTATGGATAGATATAACCAATTGTGGCTTCATGTATGAGACCTGAACCAAAAACCACAAGGGGATATGAGATGCTCTGAATTGAAGGCACTAATTCCCAACCAAGCTGGGTTCTTTTTGTTTTTGCCTGAGCAGTATTACATAACATGATTTAGAGTGAGAAGAAGTAGGGATCTACTTTATCAATTAATAGATCAATCTGCCTACCCATCCATCTGCCTTCTTTGATGATAGTAATTTTCTCAAGCAATATCAGTGTCTTAGGTTAGACTTCTCAGAAGCAGATCCCGAGATCAAGATTTGAGTGCAACTGATTGTCGAAGAACTCATCTCTGAAAACATCAATAATAGGGCTGCGAAGAAGCTAACAGAAGGCGTCAGGTTTCCATTGTGGGTAGAGCTGTCCTGCTGAGTACCTCTGGGAGGTGGTATGGAACATGCCTTAGAGTTGGACCTCGCGAGGGGTGAGAAAGTTGGAATATTTATCCTCCAACTCACATTTGTCATTGGATGAGGGCTGCTCCAGGGGAGTGGCGTTTCTTGCCTGCCCTTCATACAGACCCAGCAAATTCCTGTGGCTAGAGAAAACCCTTTAACAGTCACAGGAGCTTGCAATAGAAATGTAGGCGTGGGTGGTGAGGAAATAGGAGAAATGGGGGGCAACAGCAGCACCTGCTACAGCCAGCTAGTGCGAAGTAAACCAAAGCAAAGTCATTGCATATGTATAGTCTTGTATTCCGCTTTTCACCCAACATAATGCCAGGGGTATTTCACGTATCTTTAATATTATTGGAGAAAATGATGTTTAATGGCTGCCTAGAAGTTCATTTTATGGATGTACCACAATCTCTTAACTGATCCCCTGTTTATAATTTTGCAGTCTCTAAATAATTTGACAATAAATACCTTTGTTCAGACTTCTTCCTATATACCTCTAGTTATTTTTTAAGGATAAATTAATCAAGGACAATTTTGCTAATTATCTAGAGCAGTGATTACTAATCTCATACCTAAAAGAATGCTTGAAATTGACAGCAAACTTAATTTTTTTTTTACAGATTTTGGGGGGGTGATCTCAAGACATAGAAGTAACATAGCAACTAATTTATGTTTTATTATGAATCTTCTGTTACCGTCTATATTCAGTTGTTCTTGAATGAAGGAAGATACTTACACACTGGAAATGCCTATTATTAGTTTATTTGTCCAGCCAGTGTGGCAAATTTATCACCATGTCATTTGATGAGCTGATTTCTTTTGAGAAACGAGAGGTGAACACTTTCTTTATAAGAAAGTCATTAACAAACTTGATCTCTTTCTCTGAAAACGTCATCTCTCATCTCATGCATGCTTAAGGTAGGCTGGTTAGAGTCCTTTGAATTTCGCTTTTTACTGGTCTGAGGAAAAACACACTGAATTTTTTTTTCTTTTCTGCAACAGTCTTGGCATGCTTTCTTTCCTACTGAAATATCCCATGGAAGCCTTGGATAAACACCATTAATTATATCCAATGGCTTTTTCTTGGTTTTTACTCCTTTCCTTCTTTGAGGTACTCAGGACTGCTGAGTGGCAACATGCAGGAAGGTTTCTTACCTTCTGTAAAGCCTGCGTTTTCTGGGTCATCCGACCTCTTCTCCACTTGACTCCTGGTTTCCCTCAGCGACTCCTTTCCTTTGCTCCTCACCGGTACGGACACCCCCCCCCAGTTCAGCCTTCTGCTCCCACTCTGTCTCTCTTGCTGACCTCTCTTCTTCCAGACGTTACTTTTCACTCTGTGAAGATGACTCTTAAAATTCCATTTTCGGGCTCCCCCTCTCTCTTCTTACATGGGGTTTAGCGTAAATCTTCCCGATAGAAAATCTCCTTGGTCTTCTTACAAGCACCTTAAACTCTACATGATCAAATCCAAATTTGTACCTTCTACTTCAAAATGATTTTTCTTATTACTCTCTTTTCATCTTAAGTCCTTCTTCCTATTCAATCACTTGGGAACTCAAGGTCTTCTATAATTTGGCCAAAACCCACCTGTTCAGATTGGTATATCTGTCCGTTTATTCATCACTCTGACCTTTACAACTAACCTTTCCTGCGAAAACTTGTGTTCTCATGGCCCCCTAAACTCTCAGCTCTGACCTCCTCTGCCTTTCACTCATGCATAAGTGCAAAGTGTTAGTTGACATTCCTTGAGTAGGCTTTCTACAAATACACTAAGTACCTCAACATGAGAAACCCTACTTCACATTTCTGTGCATAAAGGAAGTACTAAAAATATTGAATCTGGAACTACTTTCCTCCCAATTATCAAGCAAGCTTCATGTCAAATCAGCACAGTATAGTAAAGGAGAAAAGAGTTAAATACTACTTGTTCATTTTAATCATAAATCAAAAGGAAGGTCAGGTGACAAATGTTTTATTTCTATAACAAAATGACGTATTGCTGAATGTCAATTCTTCCCGATATAAGTAGGAGTCAAAAATACATACATGTGGTGTAAAGAAGATACACATTTTGGCATGTTTATTAGAAGCACCACATGAGTAGTTTGTAAGTTATCTAGAATTTTCTAAATTGACATTATCTTATATCCTAACATTTATATGGTAAATAAGTAGCTTCTTTTGCTCTGTCATTTACAAACTAATTGTTTTTGTTCAAACGACTTGGTATTTGAGTTTATTGTCTTTCCTGTGTTTGCAATAAACTGAATAGTTAGATGCTCCTATTTTATTTCTAAAATTATAATCAAGTCATTGGCATTGGCTTGTTAAGTTTTAGGAGAAAATAACTTTTTAATGATTTATAGCACCCACATCTTGCTAATTCTACTTCTTCTGAAACAAATGCCTTCAAAACAATTTGTATAAATTCTAGATTATGATTGAGTTCTTCCCCAACAAGATAATGGCACAATTTAAAGTACCCAAATGGAAAATTGAAATTACAGCCCTAGTAAAATTGAACCTCTTTGGAATGGTATGTATATTTCCTAGATGAACATTAATGGGACAAAAGTATAAGACATTCTGTGGGAAGAGACAGGCTAATCTTGAGTCCTTAATAGTAGACAGTAAATGGTGTACAGGTGTGGTAAGCAGAGTGGCAAAAAGTTTCTTGCTTTTTTCTAGGACAGTGCATTTTAATTGGTTTCTAGGAGACCTAGGCTTCCCAGGAGATATTAGAGAAGTTGTACAGTGGAGGTTGGGCAAAATATGTGGCAGGGAGAGGGCTGAGGAGGACCAGCGGGGGGCTTCACACTCCTCCACCACTGCTTCAACTTTCTCAGTGACTCATATCTGATTTATATACGGAGACTCTGAGCGAGATAATGTTTGAAAGAAAAGATCTGCTACTAAAAAAACAATGTTTAGCATCTTTGTTTCAGAATCCAAGTAAAATCTTTCAAATGATGGGGTTGGTATATTTATAGATGGCATTAAACATTTTAACCTAATTTCTCCAGTTGCCTTTCATTGGGCCAGTCATTTGAATTTGTAGTCTTGGGAAGAAATTGAAGAAGCCCAATGCTGGAAACTGCTTCAAGAGTCTTCTCAAATTGTACCCTTAGCCAGGGATTGCATGAAATTAAATATTACCCTGCTCTCCACCCCCACCCCAAGTCAGACACTGGTTTCTTGTTCAGACTCCTCCAGTTTTGAGGAAAGACTGGGAGTCCTGTGCGCTAATAGTCCAATGTTTAGGGATCTGTTTCCTTTCAAATCTTAAGGGATTGCTTTTCAAAGTTGCCTGTTCCTGCCCCATCTCTTGGTGGGAAATCACTGTAGAAGTGATTACAATTTCATGAATAATGTTACTAAGCATCCCAGCCCTGCTGCCAGGCCATTGGCAATTCTTATCTCCTGTCCTAGCTCCAGCATAGTAATCCATAAGCATGCATTGGTTTGGCCACTCTCCTCTAGGAGCCATGGGTTCACCTAGAACTCGCAGGAGTCAAGTACCTCCATGCCCATTTCCACCAGCACAGCACAGCTCTTATTACCAAATTCCCAGGGGTCACATGCTTACTATTTCTGAGATTTGTACTCTCTTATTAGTTAGTTAGGAGAGTATCTACTTGAGCAGGAGTGTGACAACTTTTGTCAGTTCTGCTCTTAAAAACCAGTCAGAATACTGGTATTAGTGCTACTTCCCCATGATTCATCACCTGTGAACCGAGGCACCATTGTTTTAGACTAGGAAAAGTTCACACTAAGTTATGTGCTCCATGACATACAAATCCTCTGAGATGTGTAGTGAAAAAAGAGTTTCTATGGTCAAATGTGTTTGGGAAACATTGTGTCTCTCTTGGTGATTAACAACGCGTATAAGAAAGGCAAAGTGGGAAGGAGTATTCCTTGAATTTATTTGGTCATATTTTTAAATTCTTGCTCCTAACCTCCCTTTCTTTTTCCCTCCCTCCCTCTCGCATTTCCTTCCTTCCCCCATTCCTTTCTTTTCAGCAACATTAGCTATGTAGGGTCCCATGGGAAAGATTTTTGGAAAACACCGTTAACTACCTGTTTTAAAAAACATTATGTTGAAAGTTGTTTTTAAAAATCACTCCAGTTATTTGGTGCCAAGCATTTGGGAGTTTTTCAGAAATAAGCTATTTTAAAATTGAATTCAATTAATCCATTTTGGGTATGTGGATCAGAAGCACAAGATGTCAGATTTGGGATAAGCCCTCTTAGCATCTCGTTGTCATTTTATAAACAGGGCACAGACATAGATAAGTAGCATCTTTCATAGTGAATTTATAAAGAGGTTGAAAGAGCTATTTTAAGCAATTTAAGTACAGCAATAGAGATGTGAGCCCTGAGCTCAAGCCAGGCGGGCTCAAACCCTGACTTTGCTGCTCACTGGCTAAGCTCGCTGGCTAACAGTGTTTGGCACATGGAAATAATATTAGATATTAACATTATTAAACACATTATCAGTCAGAATTGCATAGTCCATATAAAGTTAGAGATGACACACAATTCTACAGAGAATTTGGAGGATCATAAGTTTGGAAAAATGGATGGGGAGGAAGGAATTATAAAACTGAGGTCTCTGTATCGATAGCCCCCAACACCGGGGTATATGTAACATTTTTTTTGGAGAAGAGTCAATTCTGTCTTGAAAGTACAACTCACAAATCCTCTCAGTGTGGGATGCGGGTGGACATTCTGCTCAGGGCATTTTGTGGGCTAAGGCAGAATCCTATCTGTTTACCCAGAAGTCCGTGGGAGACTGCATTTTTCCTGAGAGAAACCCCAGAAGGAAGAAAGTCTCTTCTTTGTGAGGCTAGCAAGCATGAGCCGCCATTCCCTACCTGAACGGGTAGGCGAATGCTATGTCAATGCTGAGGTTACTTTCTGTCTTGTTGACGCAGTCCACACTCAGCCGCAGGCCTCCGGAATAGCCACCGCATGTTGCAAATGCAAAGATTGCAAAAAGCTGTGGAGAACAAGCAAATAAGAGAAGGCAGCCATTAGGGTGATGTTGATCTAATGAAATGTATCAAATGGAGTGTAGTGTCCAGAGAGGTTATGGTCCTTCTGAAAAAGACGCATCATGTTTGGTTCAAGCTGGAGGAAGAAAGCTAGAATGATGGTGTGGACTGGGGAGGTGGTGTCTAAAAGAACAGTCTGGCAAGCTAGAGAAATATTGCTTGGAGAGTAATAAAAGAGAAGAACAAAATAGCTGTGCTTGAGTGTGTAAAGATCTGTCATGCTTCATAGGGTAGAGACATAATCCCACAGTCAAAGACCTGGAAAGCAATGCACCAACAGCTTAACAATGGATATCTCCAGGTAGGAAGACTTCGGAGAGTCTCCTTGCTTTCTTCTTTTTGTTTGGCTGTATTTTCTGCAATAAACAAGATCTGTCTTTCAGAATAACATAGATGGATTTTTAAAAAGACATGGTCAGAAAATTCTTTGAGCTAAAAGTTTGAGGAAGAGTAGGTTAGTAGCAAAGAGGTGCTATTTCAGAGCACAAGATCTCAGTATATTTCAGCCTCAAACACCCATTAGTGGTTGTATCTCTGTGTTGGTTGCTATTTCTAAGTTATTTATTAAAAGTTTCAACTTATTACCAGTGAATATCATAGTCTAGTCTGATGTAGAATATAAATCTGTGGGGGACCAGGCACCAAAAATTAGGAGCAGGAACTCAGAAAAGTCTTCTAGAGAGAAGAAACACCTAAGAAGGTGGGATGGCCTAAGATAGGAAGTAAGCAAAAGCCAAACTTTGCTCATTTCATAGTTTGGCTAGATTTAAAAGAATTTCCTGCTCATTTCCAAAGAAAGTTGATCAATTGCACTTAACACTAACACATGGTGCAATATTCCAATTTATTTTATTTTAATTTTGGAATTCAGCTCCAGCTTCTTGCAGTAGCTTGGGTTCCCTATTAGGAACACAAGCTTACTTTGTATAGTGAGGGGAATTGTTGTGTAGGGGTCAAGTGCATGGGCGCTGGCACGTGATCTTGGGAAATTTGCTTAATTTCCCCACACCTTGATTTCCTCATCAAAAGTTGCATGGATAATAACTCTTCTGAGTGGTTTTGCTATTTGATATGAAACAGTTGCTGAGGGCAAGAAGGCTGCTGGAGCTGGCAAGATCACCAAGTCTTTCCAGAAAGTGAAATGAATATTATCAATAATATTTGCCACCCCAGTCTTAATCAGTGGTGGGAAAACAACCTCAGAACTATTTGTCTCAATTGGCCATTTAAATTCCATAGGAAAAGATTGGCTAAGGGTAACAAGGCATTTTAAAACCTTCACAGGGAAAGCAATGTTTTGTGGGCCATTTTTGTGTGTATGGTGGTTTTGAGTTATCTGTTTTTAAGATCAGTATTTTTAAAATGGAAACAACTTAACCAAATGATATAGTAGTTGTAGTAAGAGAAAAATGTGTTAACATGTGTTAATGCTAACGTTTGTAAAGCACTTAGAACAGATCCTGACACAGCGTTGGCATTCAATAAATGTTAACAAATATTATTACTGCAAATAGTGAATGCTCCTTGATAAGATGTTCCAGGCCATAAAATAAGAAATTTAGACTTAATCCCTAACTAAATCTACAAGACTATTAGCCCCAGTGAACCAATATCCAAGCAGTCCAGAAAAACTGGTCTTTTTTGCTTTGTTTACTTTTCTTGCCTGTTTGCTTTTCTTGTCTAGGACTTGATGAGGCATTCAGAAGCTATTCTAACCCACTCCACAATCCGAGGGTGATGCACAGAACACCAGGCTGAAGGGAACCTGATCTTTATCCCCGTGGTGTGGATTTGCTTACTTCTCATGTCATGTTAATATTAGTAGGAATAAAGAGAAAGTGATTTTAATTGTTAAATGCTTAAATCTAGGTTTCATCATCTAATACTGTATGTCCCAGCCGCTTGTGCCATGTCAAGATAGCATCTTTGGTAAGACTTCTTCCAAAAGAAAGTATAGGGTAATGGAGTCCGAAGCCCCATGCTGTAGCTATGGAGATAACCCTTTGTGTCTCTAAGTTTCCTCAGCTGTAAAAAGCGGTATCTCCTATATCCCCCTGAATTGCTGAGAGAATGAAAGGACAAAGGGTATATGTTTATGTGCTGCCTTCTTCCAATTCATGCAGAGATTTGTGTGATATTTACACATATGCATTTCTCTGGGGCAAGAGTCCTAAGTGTGTAATCAGCAGCCGCACACATAAAGGTAGGAAGGGATTATCCATTGCGGCAGTTTTAAAGTGCCTCTTATGGACCAGGTATTGTGCCCAGCACTTAACATATGTGATCATATTTCCTAGTGACAACAATGTTGTCGGGGGGAGGCATGTATGTGTGTACACATGAAGCTTAATATTCCTACATTAAACATATGGTAGAATAGCATGGTTGCTTCAAAAAGTTGCATCCAGAAAATTCCTTGGGACATTAACATGCAGCAAATTAGACTTGAAGGACACAAAAACAAACCTTGTCAATTTCAGTACTTAATAGCTATAGAGAAACTACCCTGGCTTTTCATCTTATATTAAAGTGCTTCATAAACAGTAAGGTATTATTAAAACTTTCATGTTATAAACTTAAAATGGAATGATAATTATGTATTTAAATAGTTCAAATTGTTAGATACATGGAAAGGAGGGGTCAAGACTATTGAAACCACACACACCATTATTTTTTCTTTTAGTTTCTATTGAGTTTTGAAAACACAAGACATTGTACTTGAGTTAAATATCATACCTGTGGGCTTTCTGGTTAAGTTTCTCCCTTCCACATAATCCTCTCTGATTAAAGGGAAATCATATTGTGTGACCGATATCAAATTCACATGGGTTTGGTGAGGATTAAACAGATATTGTCTGCATAACACTGGAAGAGTCAGATCCTGCTGAGTGAAGAACTTATTACAGGGATGGTTGATTCCATGTTTGGGAGAGTAAAATCAACTCCTCCAGAGTATGTCAGCTAGGGGCTTGGGCCTGTAATTAGGCTACATCAAGACGCAGTAAGGAGAGGGAACTGGAAGCTCTTTGAAGGGGCTGAGATTCTCTTGGTGTCACAGAGAAATGTAGAGTGGGAGGGAACTTCAGAAATCCCCCCACCAATTTCCCTCCCAGGACTCCAAACCACCCCACCTTAGGTAGGGGAGCAGAGCAGTTCTGGGGTGAGGAAGACCTGAGTTTCAGTCCAGTTCCTAGCTGTGTGACTCTGGGCAAATTTATTTCACTTCTCCAAACCTCAGTTCCCACATCTACTAAATCAAGACTCACTCACTGATTTCATTTGGTAGATGTTTAAGGTAGACTTACTCTATGCTAGCTGTTGGGGAGCAGAAAGGCAAAAAAGTCAGAGAAAAGACAAAGGTAAGGAAGGTCCCTGCCCATCATGGGGCTTAATTCTAGACAGGAGAGACACAACCCAAAAGAACATGCAAATAAAATCATCACAAATTGTGTTAAATGTTTTGAGGGGAAGCTATTCTGGACAGAAAGTTATGCCTGGGGGTGTTACATTTAAGCTAGACCAGGAAGTGGAATGACAGGGAGCCATGCAGAAGGCGGGGGCGACAGTGCTGTGGGCCTCGGTCCTCGGGGAGGAAGAGCTTGACAAGTTTGAGGAGCCAATGGAAGGCCAATGTGGCAGTTGGATGGCAAAAGAGGTTGAGAACAATAGTGTTTACGTCACAGGGTTGTTGTGCATGTCAACTGAGAGAACACATGTAAAGCATCAGGCTCATTGCCCTCAATAAATGCTAGAGTGTCTTCTCCTTTTTCATCATATTTTTTTCCCCTTCTTACTACTGCTACTACTACCACTATTACTGCAACTACTACTATTACTATTACTACTGCTCTACTGAAGAAACTGAGACTAGAGAGGAAAATTCACTTTCCCCAAGTCAGCTAGAAGCAGAATTGGAAGTAGGATCCTGGTCTCTGGGCTCCCTGGGTCAGTGTTCTTCTAATTAGCTCTAGAATTGCAGGAAGAACAATTTTTGGCCATGCAAATAGGAATTGACTCTCCAATGGTCTTGTCTTCTTTGCCCGGGAGCTTTAGTGACCCGAGGTTCTCCATGTTTCTCCTGAGTGTCTCACACATACCTGCAAGCTCATTACCAAATGGATGCTCTGTCGTCACTTTCTTTTTATTCTTTCCTTCCTTCTCCCCTTCCCTCCTTCCTCCCTTCTTTACCTCCTCCCCTCCTTCCTTCCTCTTTTCATCTTTGAGGAATTTAGAAAGAGGACCTTGGAAGACATTGTAAAGAGAAAGAACCTTCCCCTCGCTTGACAACTGATCCTCCGAGAGGCCCTTAATGTTAGAAACAGGAAGGTTTGTGCGTCTTATAGGTGCTCAGCTCTGCAGGACTAAGGCCTATCCCTAAGGCAGACAACATCCTCTTCTGGGAGAAGGGGAAGATAAAATAACTTTCTGTTATGCAGCCAGGATGGAATGAGAACTGGAGATGAGACCTAGAAGACCGAGGAGGCAGACAGGCCGGAGGGGCCAGTGTGTGTGTGGCGGGGCGTGTAGAAAGATGGTGCGAGAGAGCAGCGAGAGAGCAAGATGTCCATCTGAGGCGCACCCTGTAACGACTATAAGCAACTTGCTGAGAGAGGTTAAGACACGGTGTGTGTGCACATTTGTCCTCAGCCAGCACACTGCCTTCTTTCTGGTAATGCAGTGTACTAGCTTACCTTTCTACACATGGAAGGCATAACCCAGGGGCCAGGTCCATTTACCCACTTAAGTGGAATTATAAAACATCTTTCCTCAAGCTCCCAATTCTCCTCAAACAAAGCAGAAACCTCACCCTCCAGCACACTCTAAGATAATCAATATCATAACCACTGGTCCAATCATTCACTTCCCTTGAGTTCAGGAGACCAAAATAAATCTGCAATGAACTCTCATTTTACTACTGTCTTGGATGATCTATGGCTTTGTTTCTAATAAAAAATGACTTTCAAAATGGACAAAATTAGCCAACAGAGAGTCCCATTGTATGTAACCTGATTAGAAATACATTTAGGTAAAAGAATACAGAAGAATTGTCCTGCATTTTCTGGTTTAATAAGCATCCATAAACCAAAATCACCCAGGGCAGGAATGATGTCTTTACAGTTAATGACAACAAAGGTTTTCCCCTGGAAAGAGGGCAGGCAGCTCCTTCTTTTGAACTAATTAAACCACACAAGGAATATCAATGAAAGATGATATTAATCCTTCTGGTTAATCTGCAAGTCATAGTTAAAAGCAATATGTTGCTGGAGGTCAGGCTGATTAATGGCACTTGTAGGGATCCTCGGTCTACAGTGAAGTCAGAGAGAGGATGTCTCCAAAAGCCTGTGCACAACTCTAGGCATGAAGGATACTTTGGAAGAAACAAGAGAGAGTAAGAAAACTGGTAGGAAAGGCATTGAGAGATTGGGGCCAAGTAGTGGTGCTCATATTACCACCAAGCCAAGGGTGCTAACCACTAGGTCTCCCAGGGATAAAGCTGTGGTTTATAGCATTTGTCAATTTCCATAGCATAAATATTTCTACTATGGCCAATTTCAAGCTACCAACATGATACCTCTGAATTTGGACTGGGAGGAGATCTGCACAATCAGCTGTGCTCCAGCACACCACTGCCACCAAGGGACTCACTTGGAACAAGAACTTTCACCCACTTTGGGCTTATTTCGTTGATTTACTCCTTTCCCATCAGCTACACTTATTGCTTCCTTCACTCATTCACCCATTCAACTACTTATTCACTTAGTTAGTTACTGTGGCCAATGCTGTTGATGCCCTGCCAACATCTGCAGTATTAGGGGGACAGTCCTTATACACACCAAAGGCTTCCTCCCTCACACACCTGAGTCTCTCTGCTAAGGGCTTTCTCAGGCAGCATGAGTGTGCTTGGCCTGTGACTGGAGTTGCACAGGCAGAAGCCCCCAGGAGTTAATTCCCTTGTAGCTTTCAACTAATATGGGATGGAAATTGGCGGGCAAAAACTCTGGTGTTCTTGCCCCTCTGT
The DNA here is from genome assembly GCA_023783475.1 of Daubentonia madagascariensis. Classification (NCBI taxonomy): domain Eukaryota; kingdom Metazoa; phylum Chordata; class Mammalia; order Primates; family Daubentoniidae; genus Daubentonia; species Daubentonia madagascariensis. Next base: position 37,754,537 of record JAKFHU010001953.1, on the reverse strand, counting down.
GGGACAATTCTAAGGTGTCTTCAATACAGTTTCTCAAAGGGTACCCATTGGGACTGAGCCCCAGTTACCCACAGGAACAACCTGCTCATTGACACACCCTTGGCTGGCTTTGCTTCCTTCCCTGTCCCACTGCCCACTTGTCATTGTGCTTCTTCACATCACCTCCCAAATAAACATCTTGTCTCAGGATATGCTTTTGGGAAACACAGCTAAGGCAGTTATCATACAGTGACTGGGTGAGCACCTAGTAGTTTTCAGGCACTGCAGTGTGCCCTAGGACTCTGTTAATAAAGGAAATCATATTTCCCTGGCCACCTCACCTTATGCCTTTCTGCCTCTGGCTCTATCCAAATAAGCTGAGCTATTCCAGCCACAGAAGCTTCATGCTTTCTGTCTCCTTCACCTGAAACTTCCTTCCTTGCATGCTCTGCATAGAGGGCCCTGACTATCCTTCCTTCTCAACCTTCCTTTTCCTTTTTAAGTAGGAAGACTTTGTTGACAACAACGTCTAAACTAGGCTTCTCACCCCAGCCTACCCCCACCACTGCCCCCATTATGCCATTTTTTTAACACCAGCAGGCTTTTTAAAATCTGTATTTGTGTGGTATTATTTATTCACTTGCTTATGTTTTGTTTTACCACTTCCCTGAGGGAAGGTAATATCCTTGTTTTTGTTTATTGCTGAATATGTACCACATTGCACAGTGCTTGGCATGAAGTAGGTGCTCCCTAAATGCTTGTGACTAAAAGAATGCAATAAATAAATAAAATAAAGACATACCCTTACCCCAGCTCCAGGGAACTTGCTGTCTATTTGGGGACACAGACAAGTGAATGAACAGGTACTCTGGTGGAACTTTACTGTGGTGCAGGAACAGGAGCATGTTAGGGGAAAATATGCTACATACTTGCAAGGGAGGGAAGGGGACATAGCTGTCTGGGAGAATGGATAGCTAAGCAGAAACCAGGAAAACTTGCCTGACTTGTCCAGGTAATAAGGAGAAGAAGAGTGTTTTAGGCAGAGAGCAGCAAGTCAAAGACACACAAGTGAGCAAGAGAAGCATTTTTGGGCTGTGCAGTTGGTATGACTGGAGCATCTGTTGTAAGGTGGGAAGAAGGGAGTGACTCAGTTCAAAAGGCGGGCAGAAATGAGTCAGGTATGGTCTACCAGGGATCCAAAAACTATCACTCCTGGGCCATATCCAGCCTCACCTATTCATTTATGTATGGCTGCTTTCATGCTATGATGGTAGAGGTAAGTACTTGCAAGAGAGCCAATGGCCCACAAAGCCAAATATGTTTACTACCTGGCCTTTACAGAAATAGTTTGCTAATGTGAATAAACCTGGGTCTTGCACAGGGCTTAGGTTTTCAGTGAAGGAGGGGCATGACCAAAGTCACTATTCAGAAAGGCCACACTGGTCTCAATGGAAAGTGTGGACTGGCAGAGTGGGACTAGATGCTGATAGATCAGGGAGTGTCTTACTTCCCCTGATGATCTGAAAATCCTTTGCCAACATGACCATGCCTCAGGCATCTTTGTATTCCTCATTGTGGGTGGCCCACAAATTTTATCAAGTGAATGAATACATGAATGAATGGGCAATAGAAGATGAGAGGATGAAATGCTTAGAAAAGGGATTTTGGCACTGAATAACTGAATAATAAACATTATGATGATAATGATGATAGTAATAATAAAATAACTACATTTGGTTCTGTGTGCCAGTCTCTTCAGTAAGTATTTTGTTTATACTGGCTTATCTAATCTTCTCAATAACCTCCTGAAGTAAGAACATAATCCCTACTGAGGTTAAGCAGCATGGCCAAGGTCACACGGTCTATTGGTAAGTAGAGCAGTCATGGTTTGAATTCAGAGCTGCCTTTCCCTAAAGTTTATCTTCCTTATTCCCAGCTCTCCCAGGGGTGTGAAGGGGTCTCTCTTGGATGGAGCACACTATGGAAAGACTAACATAGGATTATCGATTATGGGCTTTCTAATTGAGGGTCCCACTGTCAAATTAACATTCAGAAAGCCACATGAGGGCCAGATGAAGCATCTGTAAGACTAAGCCCTGATCATCCACACTGATGCCAGTGATGGCTCACATATTTTCCTTTAGCAACATAAACCTCCACTCTGCAGCATTGCAAGCCGTCAGGGAAAGGGAGTTAAAGGCTGGCATGGTAGAAATATTTGAAAAGTCTGATGTGAGTAGGTTATGCCAGTTACACTTGACGAGTTCCTCCTCCTAGTTGTCGGCCACCCACAGGTGGGGGTGCTGGGTTTCTTGCCTTCCTGCAGCTCCATCATTCAACAGCTCATAGGTTAAATAGGCCCAAACCCTCCCCGCTGCATGCCCCTCTGATGAAGCCCCCTTGTACCTCCTTCTTTCATGATTTGTCTTGGGCTGATGAGCCATTAGTCCTCAGCACCCCCAAAGAGCATTTCTAAGCACACAGCTGTCTATAGGGGGTAATTAGCCCAACAATGGCCCTGAAAAACTGAGGAATACATACTTTCAGGATATTTTCCAGTGCAGAAGGAGCTTTTGATTAACTGTGGCTTCTCTCACTCTGCATTCTGTATAGGACGTCCCTAGTAGACTGATGAACACCTCTAAAACTTAATGGTCCATTCTACTGATCTTTGTCTAAGTCTTTCTTTTAGTTTTTCTTCTATTAATAATTGGATTTTTCTAAGGAAATTGACCAAACATCTTCTCGGCCATCAGTTTATGGTTACTGCAATGGGTATATAATACTTTGATCCAGAAGGCTTTTGTGAATAACCCTGTAAAACCTCAGATGGTACCTCCATGTGAAGGTAAAAACTGTAAGTTGTCCCTGGAAGACAGTAGAATTTTATTTTATTTCGAGGCACTGAAAACTATTGTTAAAAGCTTTCCCCCATAGAGCTATGTGTTTTTTCCTGTCTATTGTATATAACTATCTGTGTTCTTAAATGGCTCCAATATCTTCCACGCTGCATTCCATTTCATGCTACCTGTCAAAAATTGGGTACTGTGCCCTTCTAACTGATCTGTGATTTGTGTGAAATCTTCCCAGGCAAAAGCAGCCTTACAGGATCAGTACTTCACACATCAACTGAGGAATTTTGACCAGGCCCTATCAAAGGAGAATTCTAAATTACTTACATGGCAAAAGAAGTTTCCGTTTTCATTTTCTTAAATGCGCAGCCTGGAGACTGGGTCACTTAGCAAAGTGTTTGGCTGCAGGTAACAGAAAGCCTGACTTATAGTGGCTTAAACAAATAGAGGTTCATTTTCTCATACATATCAGAGAGTCCAGAGCTAGGTGGCTGCTAGTATTGATGATGTCTAGTCCAACATTTATTTGGTTCTTACAGTCTTTGCCTTATAATCACAAAATGGCTGCTGTGTTCATGGACACCTTTTGCTGCATGAGATACTAGGAAGTGCTTTTTTAGGGGAGGTAGGCAAGAGGCCAAGGGTTGGAAATGATTGTTGGGTCAGTTAGTCTCCATTGTCTCCCACAGGACCTGATGAGAGGAAGATGGCAGAAGTAGAACAAGCTTCTAAGGCATTCCATAAAGGCAAGATAGCATGGTCAAGCCCATTCAGCATCTGGTCATTTCCTTCTGCCGATAGTGCCTAGAAAGCCCCAAGCCTTCATGCAAGGGGGGAAAATTTAACTCTTGCCCATGAATCAAAATTTAAATTTCTGCTTGAATTTTATTTTCCCACAGAAATCTTTAAAATAAAATGCATGCCTGAAATAATAAAAATAATCTGGAAACAATCTTCTTGCCTATAAAAACTATAATAATTAAATAAATTATGAAGCATTCAAACAATGGAATACTATGCATTGGTTAGAAAGAGTGAACAGCAGTATAGAAAGTTGAAAGTTGTTTATAATATTTTGTCAAGCAAAAAATATATAAATAAATTGTTAAGCATAATGTACATGTATTATGTTTTTGTAAAAGAAAATATTTACACAGTATATGTATATTTTTACAGACATTGAAAAGGTCTAGAAAGACAGCACTGAAGTATCATTTGTTGTTACCATTGAGGAGTAGAATTTAGAGTCAGAATCTCAGTTCTTAATTATTTTTGTGCTACTTCAATTTCTTCCAATAAGCATGTGTAACTTTTGTGACTAAAAAAAATTTTTCTTAAAATTGCAAATTTAGGCAACATCTGGATAACTTGAACAAAGTAAGTTCAGACCCATCATTAGATGGCTGTTCTGTTTTTCAATTTTATTTGGATAAAAAAGGCCAAGTCAAAGAAACCTACTCCTTTTTGGAATTATTTTCAATAGTATTTTCAAATTATTTATATTTCCAGAGATTAGAAAGTGGAAGAACATTTTTGACCTGCTTATTTAATAAAATATTTTGGAAAAGTCACTCTTTAGAATCAAGCTAGAAATATTTCAAAATATACCTTGGGAGCACATGGCTCAGGTACAGCATCAATCATTAGTTGAGTAAAAAGTGCAACGTTCATCAGCTTAAAAAAGGATAATTACTTTTAGAGAAATCAATTCCAATTCTTTCATATTTGTCATAATAGAATAATAAGATAAAATAAAAATTCAACAGAGCTGAGATCCTTTCTCTGACACCTGATTAGAGAGAGTCTTGTGAATTAATTTCTTGCCCATGGTAGTATTTTTGAACTTGGCATTTTTCCTGAGTAAATTTGTGATACAAACTTCCTGAATTTTCTTTCTTCCATAACCATATCTTAGTGCATTGAAGAAAATCATCGATGATAGATATCGTAACTGCATACTTCTGCTTGACAGGAAAATTAGAGCAAGATAAGCTCATGCACACAGCAACCATTCTCTAGTTCAATAACACGAGTTGGATAAGCTGGCATGAACTGCTCCTTGCCGGAAGCTATGCTTTCATGATAATGTAGAATGATTAAATTTTTTTAAACTGAAGATAAGTCAAAACCCTCAACTCCTCCTTGCTTTATTTTTTAGAGTAGGCCTCAGATTACCATGTCCAGTGTTCTCTGAACAGGAAATAAATTTCCAGTTGGGATTCAATTCTGGTTGATTTTAGTGTATTTGACATGTCTTCTTGAACATTTAAATATTTCATCAACTAGAGTTGTATTTATACCCATAAAGCCATCTAGAATACCAGAGGGTTATTTTGGAAAAAAATATTGATCCATTAAAAATTGGCTACAATCAATTAATGTCTCTTCACAAGACAATAATAGTCATTAAACAGAGAAATCTCTGTCATCCCCACTCCTTTTTTTAAAATCCAGCTTTACCTTAATGAAAGACAAGCATAGGGTCCCATTAATAGAATAGTAGGAGTTTGTTGTCGGTTTTGTTTTTAAGCATGATTTTGTGGCTGTATTAAATAAAATCCAGGGTTTCAAACTACAGGCCATGAGTATAAACAGGCATCATATTTAATCTTATCATCCAAGAGGTAGCAACCCAGAATTAGTCATAGAACCATTTATTGTTAGAAGAATTTTGAAACATGCATATAATTGTGTATAGAGATTTGAAAACTTTTCTGTGTTTTACTTCCTTTGAATACTTCATTGACAAGTTACATCTCTAAACTGCTCATATTTCAAGACCATGGACTTGTTCTGATCAATCTGATTCTTGACCTGGAAATTAATGTTTGAACCTCTCAGACATGATGTGTGGTCATAAAATCATCTCTCTCTAACAAGAGGAACTTGCTACAATATATTACTTTGATTGTATAATGGAAAAGAAACAAGCCTAAAATAGGCAGTTAAAAGGCAGGGCAAAATATCAATCATATTGAAAAATTTTCCAAATACTATAGCAGAACTTCTAGATGAGCAGTTTGAAATATATTCTAAAGTAGTATTTTCTAATTATAATTCTAATTGTAATAACAACAACTGCTGCTGCTACTTAGCAAGCTTCTATTTGTATCCAGCAATGCACCAGGTGCTTTACAAACATTATCTTATTGAAATCTCATCACCTTGTGACATAGTGCCACAATTATCCCCATTTCAGAGCTAGGTAAGCCATGGCTTAGAAGGGTTAAGTGATTCATCTGAGGCCAAACAGATAATGATCATTTAAATCCATGAGTTCATAACTATACCAAAAGGAACAACTAAACATAAAAATCTAATTGGTCATTGTTAGAGGACACTAAGGAACAAACTCATTAGTTTAAAAACTGGTAAATAAAAGGAAAAAATCAATTATTTATATTGCTTTTTCTTTAAGAGCACTACCAGCAGGTGACTAAAGAGTAGAAGAAAAGAGGTTCTCCTTATAAAAGTATTCAAGCTAGTCATGGTGGCCTGCACCTGTAGTCCCAGCTACTTGGGAGGCTGAGGTGGGAGGATCACCTCAGCCCAGGAGTTTGAGGCTGTGGTGAGCTATGATTGTGTCATTGCACTCCAGCCTAGACCCCATCTCAAAAACAAACAAAAACCAAACAAACAAAACAAAAACAAAACAAATATAAAGTATTCTGCTAATAATGAAGAAGGAATGATAGCATTTGAATATCACCATTTTGCAACTTGTTATGGACTGAATGTTTGTGTCCCCTCAAATTTATATGTTTAACCCTAACTTCCAGTGTGTCTATATTTGGAGATGGGGCCTCTAAGGAGGTAATTAAGGTTAAATGAAGTCATAAGGGTGGGGCCCTGATTTGATAGGATTAATGTCCTTATAAGAAGAGACATCAGTGAGCTCACTCTCTCTCTTTCTGTACATGTATACACACCTAGGAAAGGCTGTGTGAGCACACGGCAAGATGACAGCAGCCTACAAAGCCAAGAGAAGAGGTCTTAGAATAAAACCTACCTTGCCAGCACCTTGAATTTGGACTTCTTCTTGTTCAGAACTATAATAAATAAATTTCTATTGTTTATGCCACTCAGTTTATAGTATTTTGTTATAGCAGCCTGAGCTGGCTAAGATACAACCCTTAATGAATTAATAAATCTAAGAACTAATATCTGGTATCACAAAAAAAGAAAGACAACTAGATGTTATATACCTCTAGTGGAAGACAACCACACCAATTTTGAAGTATTCTTGGCCAAAAAAAAAAAAAAAAAAATCAAATCCTGAATTTGAGCAAGCCTCTATGTTCAACTGCCAATTTACAAGAAATACAGGAGAGAGAAGAACATGTAAAATGACACCACTAGGATGAAACCAGCAAAACCCAGATCCTGAGAGATCTCCAGGGAAAACACCTTGTTTATTGAAGTACAACAGAAAACTACAAAAAGTACCAAAACAAACAAAAAGAAGAAGAAGAAGAAGAAGGGGAGGGGAAGAGAGAGAGAGAGAGAGAGAGAGATGGAGAGGGGCATCTAGATTAAAAGGTTTTAAGAGATTTATCAAACAGTCCTATAATGTGGGCTTTTAAAAATCTAGATTCAAGAATAACTGTAAAAAAGTCATGAGATTAAGTGAGACATTTGGAGATGTGTAGATATTTGATGACGATGAATTATTTCTTATTTTTTATATGTGATATTACATTGTGTTTTTTGTTTTAAATACCTTTGAGAGATACATACAAATTTATTTATGATACAGATGATATAAGCCTGGAGAGAGTATAAGGATGGGAGTATAAAAGGATCAACACTGGCTATGAGTTGATTATTGTTAGAGTTAGGCAACTAAGGAAGTAGAGGCTCATTATAATATTTTTTGTTTCTTTATATATGTTTGAAAATTTCACTATTAAAAGTTTTAGAAAATTGAGATTATATTATAAATCGATCTATATGTGAGTATATATGTATAGACAAGTTTCAGTATAGTTGTAATATATATGTAAACAGTTTTCATATATTTTAAAGAGTATTCAAAAATAATATTAATCAAAATTCCTGAGAGGAACACCTTTTAACATAAGGAATTTTCACTTTGGTCTATTATTACAATACTGCAGGACTTAGAAGAAAATCTATTCTCTTTTCCTTAGCAAAAAATTTCTTTCTTAATAATCTTTTATTGATTGTTCTAAGGACCCATTTAGTTCTGCCTCATTATGAGAGAGCACCTTTTTCTCATTATGGTTTAATGAGATGAAAGATTGCCATAGCCTAAAGGGCTATACATTCTGTGTAAAGGACATTATTTCTTAGGCAATAGGATAAAAGTTCCCACCATCTTTCAATAATGTCTTTCTATTGATTAAATCCAAGAGGCAATAAAATATATCAAATTACTTAATATTTAATATGTCAGTTTTAGTTTCTGAGTATTAATGATAAGGGGAGTTCAAACAGACCATACTGATGAGCATAGACATAAATATTATCCCATCAACTCAGCACTGCACAAGTGACTGCAAGTATGGAGCCATCTAGTGATTCTGTAACTAAATGACAGAGTGACCTTTTCTGAAAAATTTCGCTTTTGGCCCCAAATTAAACTTATCCTTCTTTTAAACACATCTAGCAAGGTTAAAGTACTATCAGAGTCATCTTATTTGTTCATGGGAACCAAAGACAATTATGCAAGAAATAGTGACATAATTCTAAAGGAAGGTATCTGCATGGGCTAGAGAAAGTTGGAAGATGTGGGACTAGAAATGTCAGTGGAAAGTGCCTTGCAAATAGTAGTTGCCCAATAAATATATGTTTAATGACTACAAGGAATAATTCTTCCTCTAAGAGACAAGAAGGAGGCATTGGATGAAGCTCTGGGGAGTGATATTGAGTTGGAAAAAAGGGAAATTGAAGGTCTAATATGGAAGGGTCTTAATCTTATTAGTAAATGAAGAGGTGAGATCAACTAGTGAATGGAGGTGAAGGAGGAGATTGGGAAAAAAAACTGGAATACTTACTAACGGGGTGAAAAGAAATTAAGTAAAAACAAAACCATTAAGAGTTACAAAGAGGCATGATGCCATTACATTATTTTCCTAGCTTGGTTGCAAGCCCTTTGAGGCAGAAACCGTGGCTTGGTCGTCTCTGCAACCCGCATACTATGGGAGTGTCTGTAGATTAATCTCCCCAGTGAGAGCAAGTATACCCAGAGCAAACCTCCAGTTACACAGGCAGAAGTACCTTAAAAAATAGGAAAAAATAGGAAAGTAACAGTTCTCTGAGGAAGGTAAATAAAAATCAACATGGCAGTTTACATCAGGGTAAAAGCAATGCATAGCTTGTAGCAGGCATTTAATATTAATTTGTTGAATTAATGGAAATTCATCAGTTCTCTCACTCTAAACAGAGTGAAACTCACGAGTTTGTATCAAAGTACTTGGTTGGGGGGTGTGTCCACCAGAAGTCGTTAAGTAAGAGTCTAGAAGGAAATATGTAGCACTAAATGTTAGGGTTAAAAAGACATCCACATAAAATTTGAGGACACATAAGGGAAAGGAAGCAGAAACAACATGACGAAAATAGATAAATAATAGTTACAATAATTGAATGACAACATTCCAAGGTGGGAGGTCATCGCGGAAGTTGGAATAAGGTAAACCTGTTTGGGGGAACATTTGATAGTGGTCCTCTAGGAAAGCCTTGATGGGATGAGATGAGGAGTATCTATGGGCTGGTGTTTTATCTCAGTTTCCCCTTTGGGAAACTACTGAAGGCTATGGACTTATTCCATAGAAAAATTCTCACTTGCACATATACTTAAAAATTGTCATACAGACTCCATGGATTCAGAGACCTTGCAGGGGTTCTAATAGACCAACCCAGAGATCCAAGGACCTCAGGCTAAGAACTTCTGTTCTTACAGAGAAGCGCAATTTATCAGGTGCCACAGCTGGTGACAGACTATGGAGGCCTCCTAAGACCTTCCCCTCACATTCCTTCACAGCTACTTTTCGAGCAACTACTATCTCCAAGGCACTTTCCAGGTCTAATCCCCCACTTAGATTTCTTATTTCGCACCTTCCAATTTTCTCCAATATTTACCATAAATTACTTCCTTTAGAATTACGTCACAAATTCTTTTTCTATAATTTCTATGTGCACCAGAACTCTATCTATTAAGAAAATCCAGGATCTGGATTTTTTGAGCCTGCCTGCTTCTTAGAAAAGAGCCAACCTGAATGAAAACCACTTCTCTGCAAAGGTAAACTATAAAATGTTCTGCAGTAAAGTGACTTATCTGCATCTTATTCCCTTGACTGTAGAAGAAAGTGGCAGAACCCCTCTGGGAAACCTGCTGGCACACGCGAGACCTCAATAACTATGTGTGGCATCAAATTGATTTCTAATGGAATAACCGGTCTCCGAGGGCCGTGGTTAGCAATGGCTAAGGCGCTAGCTCAGTGGCAGCAGGACTGTGTGTCTGCAGAGCAGAGGAGCCCATCCTCTACTCATATCCCTGATGGCCAGGCCCTGGATGTGCACACCAGCACCCTTCCCCTTACAGGAAACTGCCAGCAACGCCCAGGAGGCCAACTGAGAGCATCGAAACCTTATGGTGTTTTGACTTCCTTAGCAGAGATAGGTTATAAATGCACATTTTAATGGATGTACACTGAAGTGTGCAAAGAGTCATTTTCCAGTCTAATGTTTTCATCTCTTCCTAGTCCTAATAGATGCAAGAGGAAATCATCATGTGAAAGAGACAAGTCTCAACTTGTTTTATGTCAATGTACAATTTAGGAAGGACACCTTTCCATGACTTCTGTTACCAATGACTCCAGGAAGCTGGCACCCTGTGTTCTGGGAATAAAGCATAACTGAATGACCTAAATTAGAGGCTAATGAGGATAAATTCACACCACTGAATTCAAGGCTTTATTTGATCTGCAGCTCTTCTTGGGACAGTCTTTTTCCAACTCATGAGAGTTATGCAGACATTTTTTTTAAATAAAAAAATGAATATCTTCTAAATGTAAGTGTTAACTGACAGCATACTAAGTTCCAGGCATTGTGTGTGTATATATACACACACACACCCCCAAATATTCAGGGTATGTGTATATATAAACAAACAAATACAAAATTGTGATAAAGAAAATTAAAGTACAAGCAGATACAGTAGCAGGGTCTTCTAGTAAGGTGAACAGGGAAAGCTTCTTTGAGGAGGGACACGCAGGCCTGGAAGACTGAGAAAGAGCTAGCCTTGGAAAGAGTTAGAGATGGACAGAGGGAGAATCCTGGGCAGATGATTGTGAGAAGGGCAAGGACTTGGCATGTTTGAGAGCAGGGAAGGAAGCTACCACAGCTGCAGTGGGCAAGAAGAAGAAGAGCATAAGATGAGACCTGAGGCAAGACCAGGCAGGCCTTCAGGAGGAGTCTGGATAAACCACACGAAATCTGTTCGTTATCTCTTTATGAGTCACTCTATAGTAATTATCAACAATAAAATACTCAATCAAAAGAATAACTAATGTTTGGGGAACATTATGTTCTGAAGAAAGTGCTTCAAATCCATTATCTCAAATGATCTTCCTGATATACCTGCAAAATAGGTGCTATCCTTGTCCTACAGTTGAGGAAACTGAGGCTCATAACATGGTAACTTCTCTAATACCACACAGCGAGTAAGTAGTAAAGGCAGGAGGTGAGCCCTAAACCATCTGACCTGAGTGCTTAGTCAAATCCTGAGGCACCTTCCTTCCCTTGAATGTCATCTATACCTTGAGGCAAAGATAAGCAAAGCCTGCCACAGGGTGAGAACGTGGAGGGACCTGGACTCCTGTTGATGCCAGGAGTGAGGCATGAGGCTGAGCCTCATTATTGTATTCGGCAGATGTCGGAGGGAATGCAAATCTCTAACAGAGCCCGTGGCTTGGGGGAAGAGGAATAGAAGAGAGGTTTTGAGACAAGTTCAGAAAAAGGCCAGGACAGAGATGTAAGAAGGTGTCAGACTTGCTCGAGTAAAAGGAGGAAGCTGATGCATTTGGCTTTTATCGGTTGATGTGTTTATGTTCCCTAAAAAGAACTGGTAGACACATGCCAGAGGGTGGTAGGAAGAGCTGGGTAATGTAGAGCTTTCCTCATAGGAAGCGGATCTATTTAATGATTATGATGATTATAATGTTCTCATTTCTTAATGCTGCAAGTCTGGTGAAACATTAGAAATGAAACAACAAACCCATTTACCAAGCACTATGAGAATTTCTTCGCTAGTATGGCATTAGGATACTGGGATTAACGAGCATCTGAAGTCTGTGTTCCTTTTAGGGTGTCTCCTAGAAGTCATGGGACAGCCTCATTTGAGATATGCCCAGTGGCATTCATGGTACCTCCTTCTGTCCCATCACCAAAGTAAAAAACCAAATCTGAGAGTCATCCTGCATTCCTGTTTCCATCATCTCGCTCATTCAGTCACCTAGCTTTGTTGATTCTGTGTTCAAAATATTGATTGTAGCTGTGTACACTTCTCTATTCACCTGCTAGTGCCTTGGCCCAGGCCACTATCATCATTTTCCCAGGGTTCTGGCAGGGTCTTCTCAGTTGTACCTGCCTCCAGCCTTGCCCCAAACATCCAGGTTCCATGCTGCTATAAGGGCTGTCTTTCAAGAATGCAAATCTGACTGTGTTGCCTCTCTTTACTCTTCAATGGTCCTCCATTGCCTGCCAGATAAAGTCTAACTGCCTTAGTACGGCATTCAAGGCTTTCTGTCTTCAGGTCCTTGCCTCCCTCTCTAGTCTGACCTCTCATTGTCTTTGGTGGACAATAAGTTACTTACAACTCCCCTTCCCAAATAATCTTGGTCATTATTTGCCTATAAGTGCTCACCTATGCTGTTGTCTTTGCCTGGAGTGCCTTCCTCATCTTTGTGTTTTAAGACTCAGTTCAAGTGCCACTTTCTCCATGCAGCTATTCTCATATCACTCCTTTGCCATTCTGTGTTAGGCAGAATAATGAACCCCCCAGGGGTGCCCATCTACTAATCTGCCATGCAATTACCTTACATGGTAGAAGGATCTCTGCAGATTAAATTAAGTTAAGGACCCTGAGATGGGGAGATGATGTTGGATTATCTGGGTGTGCTCAGGGAAATTACCAAGGTCCTTATAAGAGGGAGGCAGAAGGGTCAGTCAGAGAAGGAGATGTGATGATATGAGCAGAGGTCAGAGAGAGAGAAAGAACAAAATTTAAAGATGCTTGAACCAGGTTACTGGTGTGAAAGAAGAAGGGGCCATGAGCCAAGGAATGCAGGCAGCCTTGAGAAGCTGGGAAAGGGAAGGAAAAAGGATTCTCCCCTAGAACCTCCAGAAGGCATGCAGCTCTGCAGACACCTTGATTTTAGGACTTCTGACCTCCAGAACTTAAGATAAATTTGTGTTGTTTTAAGGCAGTAAGTTTGTGGTAATTTGTTACAGCAGAAATAAGAAACAAATACATATTCCCTGTTCTTCCTTCCCTCCACCACAAGGGAAAATTGGTCCCTTTGTCTTTTAGCTTCTACTAGACCTGCTACACCTGTCTCTCCTAGTGAGAATACAGGATCTTGAGGGCATAAATCATGTCTCATGCATATTTATAAATATATTATTTATTTAGTGTCTAATATTTTATTATTTATTTATTGAGTGTCTAATATGCATTAGACACTGCTATGTTTAGCTAACGCATTGAAAAGCAAAAACAGAGAGGCTTTCTCACCTCAAGGAGTCTATAGTTTGATGGAGGAGACAGACATTGATTCAGTAACCACCAAAATAATTTGAGGTGAATGAAGAATGTATGGAAGTGGATGAAGGGCAGTTAGGGTGGGAAAATGGTTCGGGCAGAGAGAGCGGTACATGTAAAGGCTCTGTGGGAGGATAGAGCATGGTGTACTTGAGGAACTGAGCTGGCAGCTTGTTCACTTGCTTAGAACCTGGGGTTGGCTATGAGAAGAAGCCTAGGCTAGCTCATTGGATGATGAGAGGTAAGTAGCCCAGTTATCTCTGTTTTTCTAGTTAACAGATAGCTAACCCTCAGAAAGAAAGCCACCATATTAATCCGAAAATGAATATAGATCCATGAGTGAGCCCAGTCAGGATCACAAGATATACTACCCAGCTGAGTTCAGGCCAAATTGCTGACCTGCAGAAACATGAGTTACATAAATAGTGTGGTTTCGAGCCATTCAATTTTTGGATGGTTTTTTATGCAGCAAAAGCTAACTGATACATAAACTCCAAGAGAGAGTATCAGGAAAGAGAAGCAGAGGACAATGCAATCAAAGTAAATCACATAAATTCAAGGAGGAATTAATCTTGTCAGTAGATTTCCTGACACTTTATTAAATGCAACAATTCAATAACCTTATTGTATATCAAAAGCAAACAAAATTTAGTGCCCCAAATACCTAGATTTTCACAATAGGTGAACGTGTAACTGGGATTAGGAGGAGACAAAGTAAGAAGAAAATTAATTGAAGATCTTGAAAGGAGAGAATAATTCATAAGAAGTTGAAAAATTCCACCATTTCAAGTGAACAAAGAGGAGCAAGTCAATATCAAATTTATCATGTCTGTTGCTATAAGTAATACCCAAAGCATCAGCCAAGAGTCAGGTAATTATGTAATCTTACATTTGTGAGGCACGAATTCAGAAGAGGCAGTAGAGTCCTCTCCCTTCCTGAACCAAAGTTTGCTAAATATTCAGTGTGTCTATGATATGGTTTGAGCTCTGTGGGTCTGTGTAATTCTTCAGAGGACCTTCTCCCTCTTTTGCAAGTAATATAAATTAGAGTTTGCTCCACTGAGACTTCTGACACTTCACTAAGTACATGAGTTTAATTACTTTCTTAATCTGCGGTTCTTTTCACTTTTTCCTGTTTTCTAGATAATAAAGTCAGTTTGTTAGATGTTGAAGCACTTGAAGATCTCTTCAATCTTACTTTGACCTAATTTATTTTAGCAGTTGCAAGAAAAATCACCCAAGAGCTCAAGAAAATCAACCTTCTGTCCTTCTCAGTGCTATGGTGAGACATAGATGTCCTAGAAAGTTCTAGGGAGAAAATAGTTACTCATTAAGATCTTAAGGAATAAAAAGGAAATGATAAGAAGGTATTATAAGTGGAAATCTGAATTCAGTAGAATGGAGTTACTAGAATAAAAAACTTAACTGTTTGGAATTGAAGACTGTCTTTGGGAAGTCAGAGTTTACTCAAAGAGAAAGCACAGAGGAATTCATCAGGAAGTTAACTCTTATCTTGGGAGAGGGGAAACAAAAGGGCTCTGAGCATGTATCATAGCCCCAGACAACTTCCCCAGAAGTACTTCAAGGCAAATTAGAGAAGGCATTCTTAGCTTGGAGGGTGATAACCCCACTTAGGGAGAAACAAGCAAAGACCATGGTCATAAGGGACCCTCTTTATGCCCCATAAGACAGCCCAGGGCAGTGCATTGTTGAGAGCCCCTCAGAAAGGAGGTGAGTTTCCCCAGATCCACCAACTCTGACAGAAAATAAAAGGCAGTTTTTGTTGGTATATTTGTGTTTGGTCCTCATTTGAGGTGGAGCACTTTATTCATCCCAGGATGGACTTGAGGACAAGGACTTCAAGGCAGTGGGGGACAAATCCAAATAGAAATGGGCCAGGATTAAGAGTGGGTTCACCAGGAGGATGGGACAGGCAGCAAGGGAAAGAACTGTGATCATGAATCATATCTGTTCCTTTCCATACAGTTTGTACAGTGGTTAACACAATAACTGCCATGTGAGTTGTATTTAACTCACACTAGTTTTGAGCCCGGGGTCTTGTGAAGCATATATAACTCACATGTCTCTTTACCTTGGGACCTGTGTGGTGTGCAGGCAACTCACACTGCCATGCCATAGCATACATGGTACATGACGGGTGGTCCCCTGGGCAAAACCCTGCAGTTGGTTCCTGAAAATCTTACTTGTTGATGTTTTTATTGTTATAATTAGTATTGACAATTTAATTCTAAAAACATGGATTAAATGAATAAAAGTCAATAAATTTCATTTTTCTATCTATGTTTATCTTTAAATTACACTTAAGCCTGACAAGTCAAGAAAAACACTTTACCCTTACGAACTATTTTTCAAGTTTTCACATTACTTTTTACATTACTAATTTTTGAGTTTTGATGTTACTTTTTATTGAAAAAAACATAGAAAATGA
This sequence comes from Daubentonia madagascariensis, assembly GCA_023783475.1. NCBI lineage: Eukaryota > Metazoa > Chordata > Mammalia > Primates > Daubentoniidae > Daubentonia > Daubentonia madagascariensis. Next base: position 37,738,474 of record JAKFHU010001953.1, on the reverse strand, counting down.
TAAAAAATAACACATTTTTCATTAAATTAGAAAAAATCATTTTGCTTTCAAAGTTTTTATTCTATTTTTGCAATAAAACACTGTGGCCCCGAGGCAGAAATTTTTTTTTCTAGTGTGGCAGTCAATGTGTTAACAGCATGGGCTTTGGGTATAGGTTGACCTGGAAGTAAATCTTATGCCATCACTTCCTAGTTCTATGTCCGTAAACAAATTCCTAAACTTATCAAGCCTTCTGTTTTCTCTGCTGTAAATAAGGGGGATAGCCCCTACATTACAGGGCTGTTGTAAGAATTCAGTGATTAAATGTATTTAACAGATTCTGCCCTGTGCTTGGCCCATAGTAAGGGCTCAAAGAAATTGGAGCTATAATTTTTAACCCTTCCATCCCATTCTCATTTCCTTCTGACTAATTTAATCTAACTGTTTACACTTCACCTGGCAAGTTGGCCTGAGGAGGCTTAACAGTACTGATGCAACAGAATGCTCCTTGTTGGAAGTGTGAATTCTAAATGATTGTCATTTATTCATTCAACAAACATTTACTGAGGGCCTACTCTATGCCAAACACCATGCCTTAGACAGTGGGAAGTGACAGAAGGGCCTTGGTATTCTAGGTCTATTTCAGAATAAACAATTTAATAGGAACAGGATAAAACAGGTGACATTTGACTTTGAGAACATTTGAAGAGGCACACATACACGCATACATCATACATGGCTATATACAAAGACAAAATAAGATAGGGAAAATGGGAACTTTTTTTTAAGGTTTAATACAACTAAGTTCCTATATGAGTAAATGTACAACTCAACTAGTAGATTCAGTAGGGCTTGGCTGCACCAAATTTCCATGAGTATTCAGCATGCTGTGGATATTAGCAGGTTTTTTCAAAAAATAAAGGAACCAAAGAACAGTGGTTAATCCAACAAGTGCAATTAATATTGACAATTTAATTCTAAAAACGTGGATTAAATGAATGAAAGTCAATACATTTCATTTTTCTATCTATGTTTATCTTTAAATTACACTTAAGCCTGACAAGTCAAGAAAAACACTTTACCCTTATGAACTATTTTTCAAGTTTTCACGTTACTTTTTACATTACTAATGTACATTACTAATGTACTTTTTACATTACTAATTACTAAGTGCAATGAGTGGGATTTTTAAAAGAGCTTCTGTGGTGCATGAAAAACTACAAAATGTTATTGTTTTCCAGCTCTAGGTCCCTCTACTTTTGATACGTTCTTATTTCTAGCTCCAACCCAACTGCACATAGTAGACACCATGGCTACTGCATGATAAAATATAGCTCTTAGCTTTGAGAAACTGGAAGAAGGAAGCTAAAGAAAGATGTTTTCAGAAGGTTGCCATCCTAAACATATGATTACAGGGAAGGCTGCCCTTCAATTACGTTGTATTATTTATGAACTAATTTCCTTTTAACTGACAATCTTAAACTATACTTACGTTGACCGATTTCTGGATAAACATCTGCCTTGTCAGAACTTTGGGGCCCCATACATTAGAAAACCATTTGTGCTACCTCTTTAGCTATTTGTACTGCTATCAAGGACAGCCAAACATCCTGGGTGTTTCCTATTGTTTCGCAAATTTCATATCCCAAAGGTAGTTGGGGGAAAAATGTGGCAGTGTGTGCATGTGTGACAAGAACAAAGGCACGACCAATTATGATAGTATAAAATGTCATTATTTCACCACAGAAATAATTCCAAGTGGAGTTTAAACAGTGTAATGTGAATTTTAACCTCAATCTCATAAGACTAGAAAATTAATGGGGCCATTCTAGAATCCAGGGGTGGACACTGCTCTATTAAAGCCCAATTGTGTTCTAATTGTGCTGGAAGAATTATAATAATTAGATATGATTTTTTTTCCTTTAACATATTGGCTCTAATATTTCAATTATTAGATCACAACATTGTTTGTGGATTAGCGAGAGAAGGAAAAGAAGAGATGTTACATTTCCAAGGCACATATTGGACATGGAGCTGGTAGCGTTCACTAAAATATAATTTCAATTTCGAGCCAATAAGAATAAAATTGTTCCTAAATTTAAATTAGAAAGCATTAAAAGAGATCGTATTTGGGGTAAATGCTTTAAAAGTCCATTCTAAAACAGAAGTAAAGTTGAGTTCAGAAAATTCCATAATAGCTTAACAAATTTTTTATATATATCTAAAATTTTCTTGAAGCTGTAGCTCCATGCCTCATAAATTCCTTTTGCCTTTATATCATTTATTCTGTTTTCATCTTCAACACCTTCATGTTTAGACAAAGGCAATAGCTTAAACCTAAAATAACCCAAACAAGTCCTCACAATGCAGAATAATAACATCACATAGAGCACTTCACTACTGTGGAGCCCTCACCTTTCTTTTATGGGAAGCTTTTTAGGCATTGTCAGATAAGTAGAGACCCTGTGGTAGAGTCTGTGCTGCATGTGGAGAGCGAAGGCCTGGGCCTGAGTGTCCCAGTCACTACTGACCGGTGATAAAATTCTGATCAATTGAAAATGGCCTCTCTGACCCGTGGTTTTTCTCACTTGATGGAAAACACAATATATAATTAATCTGTTTGTTTCATGGGGTTATTATATAGTATCACATGGAATGACTCATGACACTGTCAAGTATGAAGTGCCATGAACCTGCAATAATGTCATCCTCCTGTGGGAGGATGGTAGAGGTGGGGTCATTGAGCTTTGAATCAATTTAAATTTTCAAGTACTATGACTCTTCATTTTAAAGAGAACCTAGAGAGAAAATCCAAAAACTCACAAAGATGAAAATAGTTATTTCCAAAACTTTTCTGCAGGTTTCTCCTGATAAATTTACTGTTTAGTTAAATTTATGAAAATATGGATTTGCAACAACTGCCCATCCCCTTTACCTGATTTATATTTCTCCACAGCTCTTATCACGATCTAACATTTTCTATTATTTGTTTATTGTCCCCATCCCACCCCTCTGAATAGCATACGACACTGCTGCATTCCCAGTGCTTGGGGAAAGCTCCTGGCACTTAGTAGAATATTAATAAACATTTGTTGAATGAATGAAGTAACAAGATCTATATGCTAAATTAAACGGTACTTCAATAGTTATTCAGACAAAGTAGGTTTCTACTTACAGGGATAATCTGTATTATGATTATGTCATGATAATACAGATAATTTGAGAGTAATGATTTTGTGAAATTTCATTCTGTGTAATAACCAACAATAATAATCATGATTTATTTACTGTAGTACTATGTGCCACATACGTACATACTTTATAGAGAACCTCGCAACATCTCCTCCCTCCCCTCAATGGTGAGAATTCGTTCCTCATTTCAAAGATGAGAAAACTAAGGTTCAAAAAAGTAAATCACTCAATTAAGTCACACAGCTAGTGGGTAATGACAGGAAGAATTTGAATCCCATGTTTGGGTGGATCCAAAGTACACATTCCACAGTGATACTTTCTCCCAAAAGGAAATGAATTAAACATGAAGATTAAATGTGATTTATTGTTTGATAATGTCTTTACTGCATGCTTATTCCAGATAAATACCTTAGAAGGGATATTCAATTCTCATCTGACAGCCATTTTCTCTTGGGGTTTGAAGACATTATTATGCCCTCTCTTGGCATTCATTGCCATTCCAAGAAGCCTGCTTTTAATCTAAACATGATTTTTCAATAAACTCCCCAAGCGATTCTGATGTGGGTGGTCCTTGAATCACACTGTGAGAAACTGATTCTGGAGGTAAAAAAGCCCACGACTCTGAGCTTCTACAGAATCTTCCTTCCCAATGGTTCCAGGCTCTTCCCAGGGGAGCGGGGATCCTGACTGCCCCCACGCCCACCCTGTGAGGAGGGCTGGGGTAGAACAAAGAAAATGTGGGCAGGGCAAACAACTGGTCAGTTAGCACCACAATGGCTAGAAACCTAATCTTTTACCTTCTCAAACACAGTTAAGCTTCTCAAACTTAACTGTGCATATGAATCCCCTAGAGATCATGGAAATGTAGATTATGAGACTCAGTAGGTGGGGTGGAACCTGAGACTCTGCATTTCTAACAAGCTCCCAGGTGATGCCATTGCTGCCGCCCTCAGTCCAATTTTTGAATAGGAGGCTGTTACATGGAAACATGCTCAAGGGCTCAGGGCTCGGCACTCCCGGTCCCACAAATTTCCATTTTACCGCCAGGAGGGGTCGTTGTGGTTTTTATTCAGATACACATTAAAATGATCCTCTTTTGCTTCCTTCTACCAGTATTTACCAGGACATGAATGGTATGAGGAATATTTTATATCAGCTTTTCATAGGTTCACATAGTGGGTAAGAGCCCGGACTTGGGGGTCAAACACACCTAAGCCACAGTCTCAGAGTCACCACTTACAAAATGTGTGACCTTGAACAAGTGGCTCAATCTCTCCCTATCTCATTCTCTCCATCCTTAAAATAACCATAGTGATCTCTCACGGTGCTCTTGCGAAGGCCCAAGGCCTGTGAAGTACTGAAATACAGAGCGTAAAGCCTGGTAAACAGTAAATGCTGCGTAAATAGCAGCTATGTGAACTCTCACCATCTTGTCCTGTTGTGTCTCTCATTCCAATATTCCTGGATTTACCAAAGGAGGCTGTGCCCTTCAGATTTTAAGGGCTCTACTCCTTTCCTCTCTTAACTCCCTCAAAGAGTTGTTATGAGGATTAAACGAATTAATATGCACAAAACACTTGGAGCCGTGCCTGTCACATAATTAGTACCCAAGATGGCTTAGCTTTTATTTTTAGCACTTACTACAATGATAATTAAATCACTTTTGAGGGATTTTTAAATTGACTCTTCCCCCATTAGATTGCAAATCTTACAGGAATAGGGACTGTATTGTTTTAGTTACCTCAGTATCCTAAACCTTAACAGAATGCCTAGCGCACAGTGGCTGCTCAGTGATGCAGTAGAAAGCATCAATGAATGAACGTATGAACAAATGCCTGAGTGAGTGAATAGGAAAACATTCTTGCCCTCTTGAAGAGAACCACAGAAAAAAGTTTGAGAAACACACTCTTCGAGTGTAGAGGCAGTGGGAGAGGAAGAAAAGAAACTGTATCAGAGAACTGGTCTGGAGGAGGAAGGCAGGGGGGTGTTTTCCAAACGCCTCAGAGGATGAGGAGTTTATAAATAGCACTCGGTGAAGAGGTGAGCTGAGGGGGAGGGGTCTGGAAGAGGACTGCCAGCAGATAAAGGTCTTCAAAAAATATATGTTAGCTGAATTTTCTGATCAAATATGTCAGGAGATGCTTTGAGGTAAATAAAACAGGAGGAATGAGAAACCTTTGAATTTGCTGCTGCAAATGGGCTAATGAGGAACCCAGGACAGGCAACCAGAGGCTTTCCCTGAGCTGAGGTCCCTGGGGAGGAGAAAATCATGATTTGTCAATTTCCCCGAGGAGCTCCAGGGATCACGTGGTGAGAGGGGAGGGTTAAAGTCATATAGTATTAGAACCTGATGGGCAATGCCCAGGTCATGTCAATCCCCTTCCCTGACTATACAACAAATGGGTTATGCCAAGGCTGATGGCAGTGAAAAGTTCTAGGGAAGTAGAAATGAAAATTCAGGGGCATTATGTAACATGAGCCCATCACAGGGAAGGGCTTTATCCATATTGCATTTGGGTTTATTATAGTTATTCTTCAGTGATGATACTCAGTCTGTGCAATTTATAATACGGCATTAATCTCCCCTTGAGATGGAATGACCCATCAAACCATTTCAACAGTACTTTAGAGCCATCCCATAACTACAGTCATTTTCCTAGTAGACTGGGAAAACCATTTCCCCTAACCTCTCACACTCATCGAGGGCATGGAATGAAAACTGATAGCAAAATGGACTTTGACTACAGATGAAGGAAATAAGGATGCTATATTGTCCAGGCCTGCACAGTCTCAAAGTGCTTTCCCATATCATCTATGAGAGCAATCTTCATTGTAACTGTGGGGAGGGGACTCATTTCCATTTTACAGAGGAAGAGACTGAGGCCCAGAGAGGGCAGAGGAATTGTCTAAGGCCATGCATACTCATAAACCGCAGAGCTAATACTTGGACCTATTTCCTCTCGTTCCAAGTTCAGTACTTCAAGGCAATGCAGGCAGAAGACAATTTTCCTGTTAGGAATTCTGCCAGAGCAATACGCTGGGAAAGCCTTTTATCTTGGCAAATGTGCCAAGGGTCTCGATAATTACAGATACCTTTTAACAGCTCATCAGAAGATCAAGGATATGGGCCCAGGTATAATGTGAGTCCCCTCTCCTGGGAAAGCCCTGCATATATCCAAGCTCAGGAGCAGGTGTCATGAGCCCACTGCAAACCACCACCTGCATTTAATGTGTTTGCCATGTGTACCATTCTTCTAAGGTCTACCCAGGAGCACTGTGTCTCTGTAGCCTTTAATGAGGCTGAAATTTGGTTAAACTAACCCCCCAAGTTGCTTAGGTGTACCCAATTAAAAAGCCAGAGACCTGTCTCAGACACGTAGACATCTGCGTATAACCCAAAACACGTACATTTCTGGTATATGCCAGATCCACACACTGGTCTTCCTCCATTTGAAATAGTCCTTCAGCTCACCAGGCTGGAAGGGCAGTGAGCTCTGCTATTGTCTTCCTTCTGTGCAGAATTCACTATAAGGCTCGGGCAATTCAGCTCACCTACTGGGGCTTCAGTTTTCTGTCTTTAAAAAATTAATTGTTAGTGGTTTACAGTCATGAGCAAGAGGTCAGATAGTTTGAAGGTGTCATCTGCTTCCTGCTGCGATGCTGACTCATACAGCAGGTCCATCTGACTTCAAAACCCACAAGCTCTCCACTGGGCTAGGCTGATCACTGGGGCTTCTTGTGGCTTTTGCAGTGTCTCTCTCTCCATTCCCTGAACTATGGAGGAAACGCTAAGAGTGCAAGTGGACTGTCCAAAACCACCCAGCTAATAAATGCCGAGTTAGGAAGCCAAGCCTGTAGCCCTGCATCCACCGCTATGCTGCCGTTATTGTTCAAAACAGCTTCAAAGAAAAAAAGTGTGCCTTAAACATACTTACCTCTTTTTTCCCATTAAATAGTATAATTTTGTAGAAAAACACTGGATTTTTTAGCCAGGGGACATGTGAGTGTGAATCCAGGTTCTATCCATTATTAGCTGCAAGAATATGGGCACATAATCATCTAAATGTCCATATACTCACGTGCTAAATATCATAATATTTTAATATCACCTCATTTGTTGATTCCTAGAATCAAACGAGCTAACATAAGCTACATGAATGTGGTAAGGTGTTACACAGAGGTAAGGGATAATAATAGTAAAAAGACTTAGAGATGCCTTAATTTGTTTGTTAGGCAAATTGTACCAGCATATCTGGTGAAAGCAACTTAAAAATCCTGAGGTAAACCATGCAGCAGACTATCTGAAAGGAAGCAAAGCAGAAATATGGTGGGAAGATTAAAATTGGTGGTAATTACTAAGTTTCTTGTCCTGGTTCTCAGACAGGGGCAATTGGGCCATGTCTGGAGGTGATTTTGCTTCTCCCAACTTGTGGGAGTGGGGAGGGGGCCATGGGAGGGGTGTGAGGTGGAGGGGGAGGTTGCTGCTGACATCTAGTGGGTAGAGGTGAGGGATGCTGCTAAACAGCCTACGATGCATAAAACAACCCCTCACAACAATGAATTATCTGCCGCAAAATGTTAATAGTGCCAAGGCTGAGAAATCTTGGTCTGATAGTTCTTGGTCCGTGAGTCCAGAAACTAGTAAATTTTTATTCCTGTGCCCTAGCATCTAGCACTGTCCTTGGCCTAGAGGGGTCGCTCAATGTAAATGTATTTGTTGAATGAATGGATGAGTGAATGAACACCCACGGAAAATCAGATAATGCAAGTTAGATCTATTTCAGATTGCCAGGGAAAATTATAGTTCCTCTAGGCACCTTTTCTGTTGATTCTTCTATCTTCAATTGATAATGCTTATAAGACACAAGTACTGTGAAACCTCTTCCAGCTATCGGCTTCCAACCACTGCATGTCAGCAGACGGTAATCACATCAGTAAATAAGTGGATTCACTCTTGTTCCTTCAGTGAGCATGAACGGATAGGACCAAAAGCACATATTTCCTGCAAATGCCTTACTAGAACAGTTCAATTATGCTTTTAAGAGGACACATCCTGGGACATGAAATAGAAATGAGGTTTAGGTGAGAAAATGGAAAAAGAAGGCATTTAGTTCTGGGAGTGCAGATATTATATCTATTTGTTCATTACTGTATCTCCCATGCCTAGTGTGGTGCCTGGCACATGGTAGGCATCCTTACATATTTATTAAATGAAAGAATAGCCTGGTGTAGTCAACATTCCAGCCCTTTTCTCAAATCTGCCCCCAGTTAAAAAAATTTTTTCCCTCTACTATTCAGTTTCATACGAAGGTAGTTTGAATGCCATAAGTTTTGAAAAATTGTATCCATTTTCTTGCCTTGTGGATATTGAAAGCCAGAGATATATGGATTCATCGTGGGGAAGTAGATGTCAATATAGTGACTTAAAAAGTCCTTGCAATAATAACACATATTGGACACAAATGTTCTGAAAGCCATATTTTATCAGAAATAAAGTAAGCCTGAAATATTTGTCATGTCTTTGCCAGAAAGTCTTCACTTTCTGTGTGTTAATTTAGGAGGATTTAAAGATGCTATAAACAAGGCTAAAGAAGTCACGTGGGGATTACCAATAGAAACTTTTTATGTCCAACACATCATTCCCCCCAAAGGACCACAATGACATGATTATTCACTTACATTGACCAACCCAAAGCTCCATAGTAAACCAATGGCCCTGTGTTGGGAATAAACTTTCCAGAAACTGTAGTGAAATGTGTTCGGAGTTGCCCCTGAACACTTTTCCATTAGTACTTTTGGCTAGAATCTGTGTTAAAAATGATCACTGTAAAATGTATTAATTATGCAGATCCATTAGTCTGCAGAGTGGAGAGACTGAGGTGTTTCCATTTTCAAACCCCGAATCTTTAAACATTTAAAGACATACCGATGACCAAGAGCCTCTTCTAGAAGATTTAGTACTTCATGGGCTGATTTCAGGCTCAAAATATTCACTGATTCTATCTTCTCATGTGAATATGCAATAGGACCACTGCTGTGTTTGTACACCAGCCTCTGTTTGATGATAAATTCAAGACTAGTCCAACACACATTATGACTTAACACCAGCTGCTTTCTCCATACTTAATAGACTATTTTAAAGTACTTAATGATCAATAAATTGAAGTACACACATCCACAGCCAAAGAAAGAGCAGAAAGAAACCTAGGTAAGATGGAGTGGAGTATAAGTGGAGTACAATCTCCACTGCTATTTATTTGGGATTTGGTCACTTCACTGAAGAAAGTAGTATCTTCTAGCTAGAGACTGAAATATGCTATACTTTATTTATTTATTTTTTGAGACAGATTCTCACTCTGTCACCTGGGCTAGATTGCCATGGCGTCAGCCTAGCTCATAGGAACCTCAAACTCCTGGGCTCGAGCAATCCTCTTGCCTCAGCCCCCCTCCAGAGTTGCTGGGACTACAGGCGAGCACCACCATGCCCAGCTAATTTTTTCTATTTTTAGTAGAGACAGGGTCTCGCTCTTGCCCGGGCTGGTCTTGAACGCCTGACCTCAAGCAATCCTCCTGCCTCAGCCTCCTAGAATGCTAGAATTACAGGCGTGAGCCACTGCGCCCGGCCCTGATATACCTTATAAAATTGTTTCTAAGATTAGTTTTAAGGGATAGCCTATATTTGCTGAACACTGTGGCCGAGCACAACATATTTCATTAAAGTAAAAGTTCTCATTCAATGGCTTTTAGTATATTTAGAACTCTCATAAATGTTGTTGGAAGAAGCAAATTAATTTAAATTTATTTATCAGTACTGACTCTAATACCACACTTTCTGATTAAACCACCCAATTATGACTCTTTAGGAACAAGAAAAAGATGATGACAAATCAATGACTTAAGCTTGCCTCTGACAAAAATGACTATCCTTTTGGAAACATATTTTATTGTGCACTGCACTCTGCACTCTTTTTAATTAACTGGGTGTCTACACTGGGGTACCTCAAAAGCTATTGTTTATTAGACACAGCATATCACACCAAGAACTCACTATTGTATCAATGACTTCAAAACTTGACTCTCTCCCAATTTGTGGTGGGTGGTCTTTGTTTGTTTGTTTAGCTCCCTCTGGGTTTTGGTAAAATATAGCAATGGTGTCCTGAGTTAGGTTCCATCTTCTAGTAACATTTTCATCCCCATAATTTCTTTCTCACAGGAGGGAGGAAAATGCAGCATTTTACAGATTCATCTCGTGGCTGGTGTGCCCTCCGCCCAGTCCAAAAGGTGCCACTTGGGGAGAAATTTCAAACATATTGATTCTATGTCAGTTGCATTTTTCCCCTCCAAGATTCATCTGAATTTTATTGGCTGAAGTGGATTTCAAACGGGGAGCTCAGGTGCAAAGGAATGCATTTGGGGACTCTGAATTTCGACTTTGTCATGCTTCTTAGAATGCTTATCAGTAGCTGTGTTCCTTTTTAAATTACCCAGGTGGTACAGACACTTTGCAATATTCTACCTGAAGTGCTACCTCAGCCCTTTCCGGTTAGCCAAAGAATAGAAAGAAAATTGTGGTGGGGGCAAGTGAAAGGAAGGTGAGAATTCTATAAAGTTCTCCACAAGTAATTCAGTTGGAATTGCTTTTTATATTTTGCATTAATAACAAACCAGATACTTTGAGATATTGATATTTCTAAGCTATCATGGCATCTTTATTTTGACTTTATGTCCAAGAGATTGAAAGCCAAAGGGATGGATTTATTTTGATCAATTAAAAAAGCTACCTTAATTTAGCCACTTCTGCACATATCTTACCCTAAGCTGGCTCACTTTAGTCACATCCACATCTTCGTATCTGCACAAATTGAGTGGAAATAAAGCACACATTCTTCAGCTTCAAATACATAATTAAGTTTGGAGTCATAAAGACACAGTCTGAGAAGGAGATTATATAGTGTCGGAAGGGGGAAAAATACTAATGAAAATACGATGTATTATTGTGAGCCCCTGTAAGTCATTCCAGTCTAGGAGTTTACTGTAGATTGTACTGACGAAGAGAAACCCTGAGAGAGGGGAGAGATGAAGAGTATGACTCTGGAATGAGCCTGCCAGCCTTGTCCTGCATCTCCATTTTCTCATCTGTAAAATGGGGAGGTAATGTTATCTCCCGCATAGAGTGGTTGTGAAGATGAACGGAGATAATCCATGTAAAATGCTTAGCAGGGTACCAGGCATAGAGCAACTACTTACTAAATAGCATAACTATTGCATTCTTCATTATGCTGAAAAGAATGGATGATCCCACTGTGAAATTTTTTTTAAAAAAATGCCTTTATTATTTTCCCCAAGATGACACAGATTTTTCTTCCTCAGAAGAGATTACAACAGATTTTCTGGCTATGGCATCATGGATTTTTCAGAAGTGATACTTTTAAAGATTGTGCACATTAGCTCTAATTCAAACTACGGGTCCTGACCTGTGTAAGATACAAATGCCCTGTTGTCCTTCCAGGCAGTGGATCTAAGCATGCTTGGAGCCCTAACACCTCTGTAAACTAGCAATCTGGAGGAAAAGTCAGATACTTTCACATGCAGGACACATGCTATCCCCTGAAACTTCATTAATTTATATTAATGAATAGCTTCAGATGATAATATACTCTGTCTACAGCTAAGACTTTATACGCAACCTGTTACAAAATGGCCAGGAAAGGAGAATGACAATAGAAAATATTAAGGAATGTTGGGGGATTGGATGTGTGTGTTTGGAGAGGGGAGAAGGGATGTTCAATGCTGATGAGCTCACTTACCAGTCATTGGCAACAGCCCACGGATGAAAGTTTTATTTGTTTTTTCAACAAACTATTTGCTGAGGAACACTTGGTTCCAGCTAGGGTTTGTGGCATCTAAGGCGTTATTAGGAACATGTTTATTGGGACCAGTAACAAGGCAATATAATAATTTTGTGTAGGCTTGGGAGATTTGTCTATTTTTGAGGTTGAGTTAGATTTTGAGGTTGAGTTAGATTCAGTCTATTTGTCAGAATGAGTAGCTTCACTGTGGCATGCAAAGGGTGTGTTAGTCGTGGCATGTCCAAAAGGGAGTAGATAGGAGGGTTAGTACATTCCCAGACAACACATTACTATTTCTATGAGCTTCTGTAAGACTACTTCAGAATCCGAAAAATCGCTATTCTGAAAAAAAAAATCTATGCCTAAGAGCTCTGGGCATGCATGATATTCACAACTTTACTTTCAAAATCTCTGAAAAATATATAGTCAGACCTCCTCTTACTTCATATTCAACTGTGCCTTTAACTTTCATTATAAATATATTCTGTAGCTCATTTCATCACGAAAAAGACTATGCAGATTTGTTGATTGTGTAATAAAAAGAGAAGATTAAAGCATCAGTTTGTTTCCATTAAAGCAATTACTTAATCATCTTATCATCTCTGTCTAGAATAATTATATTAATAGACTTTTCCCCAGACTTCTGAATTAACAACAGAACAGAGAATTTAGACCATGTTTTACTCTCTGAGGAAAAAAAAGCAATTAACCAGGTAATGCATTTAAAAATCATTCCTAGCAGTGTTGACCAGACAGTCATTGTGCACTAGTTTGAATTTAATAACAGCAACTTTTCTCCTGATCAGCTTCAGATAGAGAAACACAAGAGCCAGGGCTAGGCATTTGACAGATGGTGGCACAAATACACAGCGCAAAGAAAGACAGAAGAGAAGCAACAGACACTTGTGATTACAGCTTTTCATGGACTGCTAGGGCTTTACTTTCATGATCTGAATACTTTTTGCAAATTCAATTCTTTTAAAGGTGTGTGCACCCGATCGTTGGAGAAACTCATTCATTCTACATTGGTGTAAGACCTTATGAAATTAGCACACATCTTTCAGCACAGCACACAATACTTGGTAGCTATTTATGGAGTTTAAGAAATTCTCACTCTGACACTGACGAAGAAACTTTAATTAAAATGGTAAGCAGGTTGCAGCACAATGAATGCACTTAGGATATTAAACATTCCAAATGGGGGTGGGGTGGAATGACATTACATTTTTATAAAGCCAAATACAAGTTTGCTTAGTTTCCTTACTATGCTAAAAGAAACCCAGCATATACTTCAACAGCTAAGGTAAGCATTACACTACCAATAACACAGTCTCTTTGGTTTAAACATATGACTGCAAGAAAGCAAAGTAAAAAAAAAAAAACAGAGATATTGTCACTAAAGATTTCAAAAATGATATTGGGAAAGAAAAGTGTACAGCCCAAATGCACCTGTGTAGATACACACACACACACACACACACACACACACAAAACATTAGAGCCAGCTGTAAATCAAGATAGATTGAAACTTACCGGAGCAAATATCACCATACACATTTACAAAAGAATTGATAATCCAACTTCCCTCTCCTGAAAGAAAATAGAGGTTGTCTCATACTAAAAATAAAGCTTCTCTGTCCACAGCACCAGCCACTTGTCCCTCTTTTTATGAAGCAAAGGAGGAGAACAAGAAAATCAGTGCAGAGGGAAAGTGAAATGTTATACCAATCAGGTAGCAGCTTCTGCCTTATTTGCAGAGAGATGGCAAAACGGTCATATTATTAGATGGTGGCAACCCACAGCCGAGTACAGGAACCTGATACTTCTCTCTGGTGAACGCTGCCTGCGTTGTGGGGAGGTGGTTACCACTGTGGTGAGCTCCCACACTTGGCTCTTTGCTCACAAGTGGAAGTGCAGGACCGCCTTGCACAAGCAGGCTGCATCACCAACAGAGGCACCATATCCCCTTTTCTCTGCGAGCCCCCTCCTCCCTTAATCACGGTGCTTGAAAACAAACTGGGAGATAAAAAGGAGCCAGGATTTTGTGTGTTGGGGGTGTGGGGGGGAAGGGGGGGTTATAAAATCCTTATGAATAGATTTGCATAGATTAAGTAAATGTTGATATGTTTGTTAAAAAGAATTGCCCTCATTTTTATGTAAATACATGGATGTTGTGCATAATTCCCGTTTGGGAAATTCATAGACTGCCCATAAATAATCATTAAGGTGATGGGACTGGAAGACAGGTTTTTCAGGCTCTGGCAACTGTGGAAGGGACAAATTACAACTTGGTTGTTCTCTCATCAGAGCAGTGTTGCTTAAAGCTGTCTCCCACAAAATCTCAAAATTAAAAAGGTTTCAGAGGTTTAAATGTGATCTGGATCTGCTTTTTCTGCAAATAAGCCTCTGTAGGAAGGAGTTGAGCTTGACTACTTCAAAGGGCCAAAATCATGGCACCTGGAGGCAATGTGGTTTGGTGGCACTGGCTCCAAATTCATGGAGGGGCTGTCCACAGGTTCCACGCTCTGTTCACACTGGCATCCTGAGGACAGTTTCTCCTAAAGACCTAGACCACAGCACAGGGACAGGAAACCTGTCTGTCTCTCCTGGCATGTCCCTCGCTTTAGGATCCCACTCAGTGCAGGAGTGTTGTTAGGTTGGCCCAGGTGTCTCTGCTATAGCTTTTGTGCAGTCGGTGATGGCCCAGCTGAAATTTACATAGGCTGGCCATGTCTTTTATCGGTGGTTATTAATTCAGAATCTGCCCCAAGTCTTTCTTTGGGTCCCTCTCTCTGTATTTCTTTCTCTCTGTCTGTCTGTCTGTCTCTCTCACACACACACACACAGACACACACACATACTGTCACCACCACACCATCACCATCACCATCATCTCTCTCTCTTACTCCCTTTCTTCCTTGCCCTATAAACACAGTAACAACTCAGTGGGGAGGGAAGAGAAGAGGTTCGGGACCAAACAAACCAACCAAAAAACCATGATAAGTGGTCAAGCACCCTGGATTCTAGTCCTGATCATCCACTTACTAGCCATGTGACTTGGGAAACTCCTGAAGGTCTCTAAGCCTTAGTTTACCCTCTGTAAAATGGGTATACTAACACCTTATAGAGCTGTTAGTGGGAAGGTGTGGGGAAGAAATGAATGACTCCCAAGGCAGTGCTTTCAAACCTACATAAAACACATGCCAACTGGGCTCAGGGACCTCTAGCTCCCTTTCTCCTCCTGCTCCTTTGATCTGCTTGTTCCTTAAGCATGAGCCTTCAGGGTACAGAACAACTCTTCAAGGGACTCTTCTTCTTATGTCCCTTAGCAATTCTGATAGGAACCTTTTTCTCCCCCAGTCCCCTGTGGCCACCCCTCACCTGCTTCTTGAAAAATCACCACACTTCAATGACAGAAGTTACTCAGGGGAGTAAATTAAGCCAGTGAACACATCTGGAGCAGGAAAAAGGCTGAGAATCACCAGGCATCTAAGTGAGCACTCAGTAAGCATTTGCAGAATAAATGAATTCTGCAATTGACTGGAGGATTGAATAATGTTCCTGTGCCTGCCGAAGGCCACAGTTCCTCTAGGTGGCTGACAACAGGCATGGTTAGCATGGAGCTGAGGAGGCTGCTGCTTCCAGCAAGGTACCTATATGGGAGAACCACACTTAATGGTTTCTTCATGGTGGCCAGTGTGCAATTTTGGATATTAAGAGCCCCATTTCAAGTAAAAGAAAAAAAGTTTTGTCTTCTATGTATTCTTAGTGAACACTTCTTGAATATTTACTCTGTGCCAGGTCTTTTCCTAAGTGTTTTTTGGTATATCACCTTACACAGACCTCACAAAACTACAAAGAGGTACTATTTTTATTCCAGTTTACAGATGAGGAAACTGAGACCCAAAGAGTGAAGTAACTTATCCAAAGATACACAGTCAATAATTGGTAAAGCTAAGATTTGAACCTAGTTGGACACCATGTCGAAGATGTTAACCACTCTGCTCTAGATGCTACATGATAGTGCTTACGCTTTTATTTATTTGGGTATGACAAATCCACATTTGGATACATGGACCTTGCAATATCTCCTCACCTGTCCCCAGTCTGTAGACCCACACCATAGAGATTGGGAATCCCTGGTGTAGACAGAAGATCTATCAAACCAACAAGCTCCATGCCCAGGCCCTGATGGATTCTGTATGAACTTGGGCACATTATTTAACACCCGGGAAGATAGGAGGTGTGAGGCTTAGTCTTGGGTTTGATAGTGGTTTGCTCTGTGACCCTGGGTGTGTCCTTGAATTTGTCCATGTCTCAATTTTTCTCATGTTTCAATTGAAGGATTTCTACTGAATTATCTCTAAAGAGCTTTCTGGGTCAACTTCAGCCAGATAAGTTTCTAAGGCTAATAGGCAGATTCTAATCTGCCAGTTGGGTTAGCTTTTCCTGCCTCATATTTTGTTCCAGATAAAGCATTAATATCCTCTATGTCTCCTCTGCTACCACCCTGCCAGCACCACCTCTGGTGTGGGCCCACCACAATGGACTCTCCATAGGTCCCCTGCTTTCACTCTTAACCCTATAAATCTCCCTTTATATATTACCCATAATTTATCCAATTAAAGTATAAATTAGATCATATAACTTATCTGAGAAAAATACTTCAACAGTTGTCCAGTAGGCTTAAAGTAAAATCCAAACTCTCTCCTGTGCCTTTAAAACCTTATGTGATCGGGCTTACATCTATCTTTTTGTTTTTATCTAATTCCAACCCTCCCCTTCCCTACTCCTCAGCCACATTGGCCTTCTATGCCTTTGCACTTACTATTCCTTCTGTCTGGAATCCTGGAATGATCTGGAAAGATCTGGAAAGATTTTTCCTCACGTCTTCTTCTCCTGTGCCTTCCTTTGTCATCCAATTCCTAGCTCTACTTTCTGCTCCTTAGCGGGTCCTTCTTCCCAGGTCGCCTCATCTAAAAACACCTCTCTCTTTCTGCAGTCATTCTCTTTCACGTTATCCAGTGTCTTTTCTTGTTGTGTTTGTGTGTGTTATTGTTTTTTATTTTGGTTTTTTTCTTTTTGTGCTTCTTATTGCCTGGTGTGTTCTTTCTTATTTGCTCATTTAACTATTACAGTTGATCTTAGCCAAAAGGCCGAGAAGCTGTTCATTTAATTATTGACTATTTCCCTTCGCTAAGAAATAACCTCCACAAAAACAGGAAGCTTGTTTGTTTTGCTCAACGTTGCATCCTCAGTGTTTAGGAGAGTACCTGTTACATAGCAGGTGCTCAATAGGTATGTGGTGGATCAATAAATTAATGATGGAAACAGTAAATCAACATGAGAACAAGTTAGGCCTGAGATGGTGGTAAAGAAACCTAAGTTTATCAAAGGAGCTTAGCCTTGAAATGCAGGACTATTTGAAATGATGAACAAGGGCAACTCATTCATTCCTACTAGATAAAGATTGTTTTGACCTCCTTTCAGGGAACATTCTGGAAGGGTGGCAGCCATGCCAAAGAGGGTGGTGAGCTCCTTTTGTAAACCATACTGATCAGTTGTCTTTTAAAAGCTTGGGTTCCCAGGGTTCAGCTCACCCAGGCCCACACAGAGCAGCTGATATTTGGATACTTGGCCATACATTTGTCATTAGAGAACAAATAGCCTTGTCAGCTAGCCACTTAGAGTCCTTACCTTCCAATATATCAGGCAGTTTAGACAGTTGGCTACCACTCTCTGACATGGAATTGGAACTGACAAAAATAAAGCAATATGTTATTATTTGATGGTGCTTGTTTGAAAAATGATATTAACATGGTTGCTACTGCCTTAAAAATAACATTTATCCATTATTAGACTATTAAAAATAGAAGTACAGTGTTTTCTAAGTCAAGTATTTATAGAGAAGGTTAAGTAGATTAAAATAATCTGTGATTCTCTGAAAACCTCATTAGCAATGCTAATTTCCAATATGGTCAGATCTTCAACTCTGATCTTTCAGTTGAGCATGGCCTTCTGACAACTTCAAAAGAATTTTTTTTCCTCTAAATGGAAAAGCTTTTCTCCTTTTTGGTGGACACAGCTCCTGGCAAATGCAACCGTTCCTTTCCCTTATAGCTTCTATTTCTAAACATCTGGCCTCCCAAAAGGGGTCCTTTCAGGCCTGTCTGCTTCAAGGTTTTGGACAGTGGGAGGCCTAGCTTTTTAAGCATTTAACAAACACTAAGAGGAAAATTCCAGAGCCAAGAGGATCTCTCTGTTGTGGTGGGGGAAGGGAGGTAATCAAAGATAAGACTACTTTGGCCATACTAATAAATGACCAAGAGAGTCAGCTAAGGTTCTTCCATTTTGCTTCAGGAACAATTTCAACTCTTTTAAGCTATATCAGTGAGAGCACTTACACTCAATCCATTTATGGAACAACCTTGAAATCTTTAATCTTACTCTGACTGATCACAGCTCCTAGCATGGGTAAAATGTAATTTATTCTGATATGAGTAGGTCTAATAGAGTCAGGGCAGAACTTTCTAGGCCTCTTGTCTTTTATTTCCCTTGTAGGAGAAAGAGTGTTTTTCTCCAAACACTGTCTCTTTTCCTTTTCAAATACTGATGAAATAAAGTAATATCGATATCACTTGAACATTTATTAGATCATTAGCTTTCCTCCGTAGAGTTCAAGGCTGGCTAAAAGAATTCCACACTGAAGCTGAATGTAGAGGAAAAGTTTGTGGAAACAAAAGAAGTTAAGGAATATAGTAGAACAAGACTGAGAAAAATCAGGATATTTGGGTGGAAATGTAGCCATGCTTGGGAGGTCAAAGGAGACCAAATGGTGGTCAAAACAGCAGGTCAAAAAATGTTCAAGACACATTCTCTGAAGACCATGAATCTAAGCTCTTCAAGGGCACAGGAACACCTTATTCATCTCTGGATCCTCGGCCCAAAGCAAAGTGCCTAGCACAGAGTGGCCAAGCAATGGCTTTTTGCTGAATGAGGGGTGAATAGCATCCTGCGGGAGGGGGTAGAATGTGTATGGTTAAGCCTATTCCCCTTTAGGCAGACCTTGTGCTTTTGTTTGTCCCTCCAGAGCCACGTTCCTACCCACACTGTGTCCCAGCAGGCTGACCTCGCATCCCAGCGGGAGGCGAGAGGGATTGAGGTGGGGATTTATTCCCGTGGTCCCTCCTGATGGGTCCCTAAGTGGCTGTGTTCCTCTAGCGAAGGCCACAGGTGCCGTGAAGTCTCCTTCTCCATACAGCTTGCTTCTTTCTCTCTCTCTCTCTCTTTCTCATTCCTCCCATCCTACTTTACCTTTATTTTTCTTTATTTCCTCCTTTTCCCTTTCTTCCTTCTTTCTTTCCTTCCCCCACTCCTCCTCCCTTCTCCTCCCTCTCTCTTTTTCCCTTGACCCCTCAGGCCTGGGAGGGTGACAGCCTCTCTCAGTTACCGGTCCCCAGGTCCCGCACCTGCACCGTTCCTTCTGCTCTACGGAAGCCCCGTCCACCCCTTGTAAATTCCCCTCTTTTAAAAACTTTTCTCAATGGGAAAACTCACACCTAACGGGTGCGGGGCGCACTGTCTGGGGGATGTTCACGACTGTGGCTCTGACTTGGGCGGAGCATAGGCAATATATGTAACCAAAGTGTTTGTACCCCCATAATATTCTGAAATAAAATAAAAATAAAAAAATAAAAACTCCCCTCAATCACTCAGTTTGAGTGCGTCAGCTATTTCCTACCTGGAACCTGACGGGCAGAAACAGGTGGATTCAAGCTCCAGCTCTGTCCCTTACTGCTTATGTAGTCTTATCACATGTCCTCACCAATAAAATTGGGTCCTTATAAACTAACGCATGCAAGGTGCTAAGTAAAGTGTACCAAGCATTCAATATGTAACAGTAATAATGAGGAGAGTGATCCTCTTTGCCAGCTTCTGTTTGCTTTGTAGAGATGATACACATGCTCTTTCATTTTGCCTTTAGAGGGAGGAGTTTGTCATGTTTTAGGAAAGGAAAGCCCGTGCTGTTCAGGATTTAACTGTTTTTCCCCACTTAAATAGGAGGGAATATAAAAATGACATCGAGGCCAGGCCCATGGTTTAAAGCAAAGAAATGTTTGTTGAAAATGGTTTTCAGTATTGGCATTTCTGAGTATTCATAGCACACTGGTCAATCCACTCAGCCTATACATCAGGTCCGTGGAGAATTGCTTCTTTCTGATGCTTGGTAGAGAGCGGACCATGGATTCCCGGATATCCATCCATGGGTCCTGGGCCTCGGGCAATAATTACAGATTTATTAAGTGCTGATTACCCTTCTGCTTTCATTCCTGTTCCAATTAAATATTTTAAGCCAATGGAGGGGCTGAGTCCCTTTAGAAACTCCCTCAAAATCCAGGAGACAAGAGGACACAGGTTTTATATATCACAGCTAAAGCCTTCTTGGGGGCTCATGTCCTCAATAGGGAAGAACCATTCTTGAATCCATGAGAACTTTGTTAATCTTCTAATATGAAAGGGTAATCATTCATTAGCTTAAAAATTTCAGTTCTGCAATTATTTATGGAGTGTATGCTATATGCCAGGCACATGCTAAATTCTATGGATTTTATGGATACAGTGGTGAAAAAGGTAAACATAGTCCCTGGTGAAAGGAACTTAGAATCTTTGAGTTATCTGCACAAGCCAGGAACCTACCGGCCTGGCATACAAATGGTGCTCAATACATATTTGTTGCATGATTGAATAAGTAATGCTGAATTACTAGGACATATTTCTTAATTTTAAAGGTAAGCATGTGAACATATTGGCCTACCCTCACAGTTTTCAAAATGTAAAATATGATCATCAAATGTTTTGGTGAAATTCTTGTATGTGGTAGAATAGAGATGGTACATTCAAATGACCAAATCATCTCAGCTTATTATATAATTATAAGCATAATCTTTAATATCTTAGCTTTTAAGCTGAATGCCGGGGATTCCATGGAGATCCTCCATGGCATCTCATGGAGATAGGAGGATGGTGCAAGGGGCAGCCAAGGAAACCAGAGGTACACACCCTTTCTCTCCTCCACCAGCCTACTCCACTGCTTTCTACTCTGTATTTCATGTTTCTGAACATAATTGCATTTGAACAAAAAGTTTTAGATCTTCAGTGAAAAACTGTGCAGAACCACTGATCTAATGGAGGAATTTGGCAATTGTGATTTCATATCACAGACCTTACTGATACCAGTGATGATGCTGATATTTATTCCTGAGTATTAGCCTAAGCACTGTTCGTGCATTATCTCATATGATTATCATTCAACCCTATCAACTATTAATAGAATTTATTGTTATCATCATTTTACAAATGAAGAAGCTAAGGTTTAGTGCAGTTCAGTAAATTTCCCAAGTCTGCACAGCTAGTAAGTATTAGAACAAAGGCTTGAACCTGGGTTGTCTGATTCCAAAGCCCAGATTGTAAATCTCCACATTACCTAGCATTGTTTGCAAGTTTAGCATACACAAGATGGGCAGACGGACATTTCCTCTCTGACTGTTTTTTAGAGCTTATACTTACTGGAAATCAAAAGCAACGTATTTCAGTTGCATAATTTCTGGTGATCAAATCTACTGTTCTGTTGTAGGGGATTAAAAGCCGTCCCATCATAAACCTCTGAACGGTAGATTTAGTCTTCCTTCAATCTTGCATAACACACAATATTGCTTTGCACATACTATGTACTAAGTAAGTCTTCGCTTATTAAAGAAGAGAAAATGAATGACTTTTCTTAGGCTCACTTTCACAATTCTAATAAAAAATAGCAAAGACACATCTCTTTATTTTCCTCCTATCATTTTTTATAATAGGGAGAGTTCTATTCAGCAAATTGATGGCTTAGGAATTTTTCTGTTCCTGACACATATTTCTTAAACCCTGGTGTGGAACTAGAAGATGAATAGTTGTTGCTATGATTAAGGATTAAGACTTTATTTCAGAGAGAATCCCTGAGGTCCAGGTTTTACAAGAATCTTGTTAGTACTGTAATAAAAGTGAGAGAAGAAAAACATGGAGACCATTTTCAATAATCTTGCCCAGTACACTGAGAAATGAATAGTAAATTAGATCAACGACTACGTGACTTTTTCACTGATCCTTTTCCCATGAGGGGAAGGTGTCAGAGCCAACTGCATGTACTGATGAGACTCTTAGGCTTCCTAAACATCAGTCTCTTCACCTGTACAATGGGAATAATAATAATGAGTTACATAAGTAATATGCAGATAAACCTGATGGTAATTACAACGACATGAGTGAGATGTATTCTCTCTTTCTGCTAACACTTCAGGCAAGACAGATTTGAGAATCAAATGCTTGTAAAATGGCTTTCTGGTTTTCCTTTCCTTTCCTTCCCAACAAATTGGGTTAAAATCCCTCAGTTAAACAAACATGCCTCCAGAACCTAGACCAAATTACAGCTCTTAATAAAATGAGGTGTAGGTAGGAAAGAGGATGAAAGTCTGTTTCTCCCCATGTAGAATTTATAACAATTGAGTGTTTTTCATGGAGCTCCAAAGAGTCCAATCATGGTTGACTTGGTTACAATTCCATCTGAAAGAATCCCCCCCACTCTCCTCCCACCTCCCACCCAGTGCCAGTCTTAGGAATGTGTATGGCGATGATGCCATGCAGCGAGGGGATGGACTTGGTCCAAGGGGATCTGGGTCATTCTTTCAATTTGAGGGTTTATGAAATATTTGTAAAAAACCCCTGTTTTACTGAGTATGTCTTACACTGGAGGTGTTTCTGGATTCCTATGGTGTGGGATAATCCATTTGACCAATAACATTTTCTACAATTCTATTAACCAAAAAAATCCCTCTTATCTGGGGGAGCCTTCTTGTGTTCCTAATTTACATTTTCCCAAACCCTTGCATTCAGGGCTACAAGGAGAGATGCCGCAGTGCTGGTTATCTCACAAGGCAGTGGTAACGCCAACATGGTACAGCTCATGTGAAAGTACTTTGAAAACTGAAATGTGCAATACTAACTAAGCAGAGTTACTCTTGGTTTCTGTGATCAGAGTCTCCCTCCATGAACATAAGACAAAACCATTTTACTTCCAATAGTTGATTATTACTGCAGGCCTATTCATTTTTCTCTCTCTCTTTTTTTCTTGTTTATTTTTTTCTTCTCGCAGGCCTGTTTAGAGCAGTTCAAAATGCAGTGTGCACTCACAGAGAGAAAAACCAGTTTTCTTCTTCAGCTGTGCATCTATTTTTAAAATAGAATGTTTCACCGATGTCTTCCTTAAAATGTTAGTTCCTTCTCAAGCCATCCCCAAGTCTTTAAATGATACAAATTAAGAGAGTCAGTCTGAAGAACAGGGCATTCTGATATTTCCAGAATGTCACTTATCTCAACTCCGAAAGCAACACTTGTCCTCTCATCTCGAGGAAAGTGTGGAGGCAGAAACTCCCTGTAAGGGGCTGTAACATTTGTTCTGACAGTAGTTGTGGTATAAGGAAAGTCAGCCTTAGCCTGTATCTGGAAAAAAAAGTCCACCCTTTCTGTTATGACACCACAGTGCTCCGTGATATGGATCCTGGGACCAAAGCCACGTAGCAATGTGGTTCTCAGACTTGACTACACGTCTGAATCACCTGGGCAGCTTCTAAAAAATATGAATTACCCGTCCCAAACCCAGACCTCCTGAATCAGAAGTCAGGAGGGTGGGGAGGTCTAGAAATCTGGATTCACCAATGAATTCAATCTGCACTTCCCCAAGAGCATCCTCCTGAGACAAGGATGTAACTGCAAGTGGTTTATTAGGATGATGATTCCAGGAAAGGGAGTGGGGAATGGAGACAGGGAAACAAAGGAAGCGAATAAAGGGTGCATTCATGAGCAGGTGACCACAATAGGCAACTGGGGCTTGAGCTCACGGGGGTGCTCCAGGAGACAGCGAGAACACACTGCAGAGGTATTAAGCAGGCGGTGCAGGAAGCAGGAAGCTGGTGCATTCATCCTCTAACTCCCTTTGCCTATTGGCTCCTGCGAGCATCACATCCCCTGCATTTCCTGCCTACCTCTCTTGACAACCTGAAGCCCTCAGGCAGAGATACCTGGCTCGCAGTAGGATGCTGAAGGCCTGTGCAGGGAGCACTGTGGGGAGAGGACCAGAGCCATGACGGTGGCTGCTGCAATGCCTACAGGTGCCTTGGGAAGGTCTAAGTCACAAGCAGGGAAGGAAAAAAAGACGAGGGAAGGAAACCGTGACTTTTTTATGAGGGCTCCAAGGAAAGATGATGTTGGTTCTGGCTGTACTTCTGAGTGACTTTTTTTTCTTTGTGTTTGTTGGTTTCTCTTTTAATGGGCTTGGTGATTTATGTAAGAGGTCAGGCTTCTCTTTCCAGCCATGTGCTTTCAAGCATCTGCCCTTTGCTTATGCTGTTCTCTCCACACAGAATGCTTTCTCTTCTTTTCTCAGCCAACCATAATGCTACTTTTCCTTCAAAAGACCAAGTAAATTTCCACTGCCATGCTTTTTGGTTTTTTATCATTTATAGACCTTATTTTATTGTCTGTGTCATAATTAGTCATCTTCATGTTTTCCCCCTTCTCTTAACCCAATATTTTGCAAGTGGAAGGTGCTCAATACATGCCTATTGGATGGATGGGTAAACCTATTCTAAATAAAGGGATTTCAAGCTTCTTATTAGTTCCAATTGATTTAACTTAAGACCCTGGGCACATAGTTGTGGAAGAAATATCTTGTTCCTCCTTGCACATTTTCAAAATTATGTTAGTTCATTCAGTGTTACTAATTTCTAGTGTTTTCCTCTGTCCTTCATATCATGGTAAGTGCCACATTACCATTTGACTGAAATGACAGCTCAAATAAATTTTATTAGTGAGGTGGCACAGGTGAGTTAACAAATCCACTAGATCAGTGAGCTAACATTATTAAAGATAGGTAAGGAAATAGAGAAGCTCCATTGGCTCTGCTGGACAGGGAGTAACAGCTCCACAAATCATCTTCTAATTTTGGAGGCAAATCTCCATATCTGACTTTGCTGAAAAGCCACTTTCCCTGTGGGGATTTGTGATTTGGTTTGTGAACTCCTACTCATCCTTCAAAACCCAGCTCAGTTGTCACCCCCTCTGTGAAGAGAAAACGGGGAAAGAAACTGACATTTGTGGAGCACTTACTCTTCCAGGTACTATGCGTGACACTTTAGTTATGTTGTTTTATTTTATTCGCCCAACACTGCCAGGCAGAAATTTGCCCCATTCTTCAGAAAATAAAACTGGGGCTAAGCGCTAAGCAGAAACTTAGCAAATAAGTGATGCAATGAATATTTTGGTCCAGGTCTCTTAGATAGCAAAGTGCACCTAACTTTCTGTTAGTCTGTAATGCCCTTCACATTCTCTATATGATAAGCTTTTTTGAGTACGTATGTCCTCACCCAGTGTCTTAATAAATCCTCACAAAAAACCTGTCAGTTGGATTTTATCAATCACATTTCACAGAGACATAAAGGTCTAGGAAATCTTTTTCCGTCTCTGTCTTCTCTCCTTCCACAGTGGCTGATCTGTCTCCATTATAGTATTTGTCTTAATATTTCACAATTATGTATTTATATTTCTATCTTCCACACAAAACACAATTTCCATGAGGACAAGGTTTCTATCATTTTGTGTGTGTGTGTGTGTGTGTGCGCGCGCGTGCATTCTCAATGGGGGTAAATGAAGGAAAATGTGGAATGAATCAACAAACTCACTCCACACCCTAAAATAAATTGTAAAAATAAGTCAGTGCTTTGAAAAAAGTCTATAATTTATTTGAAAAACTAACCTTTGACAAAATGAGGTTATGGAATGCTTAATGTCCTGAGTACAACGAGCCCATCTTGAATGTATTTTATTTATTCATCCAGGTCATTCATATCTATCCCTCCTTCATACTTGGCAATGTGTTTGGATGCCCAACAATCTGCTCTTGTCTATCTCTGGATACAGTCGAGAACCAGGAAATAATCAGACAAAGGACGTGCCGCCAAGCCTTCTGTACACTAGTGGTCACATATCTTGCTCAGATTAGAAGCTCCTTGGCCTTTGCTCAGAATATAATTACTCTTACTTGACAAATAATCTTAATAAGGTTTATTTCTCTCAGTTGACAGTATATTAGAAGAAGCCAAGGAAAATGGAAGAAACTGTCAGAGGCAGGCACACTTGGAGCCCCATGGGGACAAGATAGAGCACAGAAACAATAAAGGGGGCATAAATGAGAACTTGAAAGCATAGCACTCCCAGAATAATTTATGTGAAGGCAAAGAAACCCTGCTTTGCTCCACAGGCTCTGAGGATGTCATTGCATATGGCAAAGAACAGTATTGTCAAAAACTGTTAAAATGTTTTCTATCAACTCTATTTTAAGACACAAGGACATGAACATATTATACTTTTAAGGAATAATTTCTATTTTAAATAATTGCAGTCTTTTTTATTAAAAAAGCTAAAATTTAGTTCTTAGATGGCAAAACTTCAACTGTTGGAGATCATGGCTATTAACAAAGAATTGTTCCCTAGGGATTCCAGAGATGGCTAAAGTGTTATGGCCCGGAGACCATGCCAGCCCTGATAATATGCAGTATGTGCAGAAGTGCTAAGAATAATTGGGTATCTCACAGCTAAACTCCATTTGAGATGCAAGGCCATTGGATATATCTTAGAGATCTACTTAGCTTTGGTAATTTGAGGTTTTTTCTATTGTTACTCACCTCCATGCACTACAGAACAGAAGGCTAAATTAGTTTATGATATGCAAATTATTGATACAATCCTTTCGGTATAGTGAAAAATGAGGTTGTTGATCTTACTCTCGCCATGGTTCCCCTTCCTGTTGCTTGCTCTCAGTCATTGTTTATTGCACCACCAGTGTTATAGCCACCTACGTAAACTAATAAGGATATAAAAAAGAAGAAAAAAACTCCCATAGCTCTAACTTGCCAAAACCTCAGTTCTTTGCATTTTTACGTGCCTTCCAGTTCTTATTCATATGTGTCAAATAATTGATAGAAAAAAATGACCCTATTATTCCTTTTCCTGTGTCTACACTCATTCAGTGTGAATTTGTGGCTTTTCTTACGCAAGAAATAGAGTTGATTTCCTCACCCCTTGAATCTGGAGTTACCTTCTATCTTTATCTGGCCAACAGAATGTGCCAGAAGTGAAGTTGTGCCCATTCGAAGCCTAGGTCTCAAGTTGTCTTTCAGTTTCTACTCTTTCTTGGACTTTTCTGAGCCATCATGGGAGCAAGCCTGGGATAGCCTGCTGGATGACACTGAAGAGACACATGGTTCAGTCACCCCCACTCCCCCAGCCAACAACTAGCTGACCACTAGACACGTCAGTGAGGCCATCCTAGACGGGTGGTTACCAAACACCGGTGTGTGGCAAGAACTCAGAGGAGTGTATAAGAAAGAGCTAATGTGTGATGGGTACACCAGAACTCTAACTTAAGCATTATACAAGATATCCTTGTAACAAAAACACTTGTACCCCCTTAATTAGTATTTATGAACTTGTTTAATGTACAGATTCTTAAGCCGCAAAACAAGGGACTCTGATTCAGTAGATCATGAGCTAAGAATCTGTGTGTTCTGAGATTTCTGCAGGGGATTGATCAGAATCAGCCAGTCTGGGGAACCATATCCTTATTATCTACCCCGTTCTCAGTTTTAGCAGGAGACCAAAGACCAATAAAGGTTAAATAAGAAGCTCAAGGATCCTCAGAGAGTCAATCAATGGCTGAGCTGGGAGTAGAGCCCAGCCCTTTGGATTTCTGAGCCATGGTTCCATGTGGCTTACAACCCGGAGGGTTATCCTGAGTTCATCCAACGACAGAAATCTGCTAAGGCCCTTGTTCTAAGTACTCGTTTTTCCTCCCAAGGCCAGCCTCTACCTCATCCTCCTTGATACATACTTTATACACTGGGGAAATGATTAATGTGAATACATCTTTTATTCTTCCCTGAAAATATGTCCTCCAAACTGTAATCAAAGGAACTGACTTTCAGACAAGTTGAAATATTTTAAGAAATGGTTTATCTTGTATATTAATATACAGCTCAGTGTTGGCTTTCCAAAAAAAAGCAGCAAATAAAATCAAGGTAACAGATTCTTTTACATTTTATTGTCTCCTTGGAGCTTTGTAATGCATTTTGTTTAAGATAAAGAACTTGCCACTTTATATAATTCATGCTTTCAGACAAATAGCATGAGATTTTTTTGTCTTCCAAGTTTGAATTTTGGGCGGCCACTCCTCTCTCATGTCATTTTTTCAAGAAATGCAGCTGGATATACTGCATTTACCCAATATGGATATACCCAAGAAGCATATTTATAGTTTTAGAGTTACTTAAAAATTATTTTAAATTAATTTTGAAGTTGGATTCAGGCCCAAAGCAACTTAAATTATTTACTGAGACAAAAAGGAAAACTCCAGCCCAAGTCAACTGCCTGTAGAGTCTAAAGCTTCACGTGGCTTATCAATGAAAACAATTCCACTTTTGGTAAGGAGTTTATCCTTCCAGTCTTTCTTCTCTGCAATGAATATTTACCCATTTTTCTCAAACTGTGGATTATTCTATACATAGGGTTTAATCCTACCTTTTCCCACTGATAATTATATAATGAACCTTTTTCCCACCCCATGTGCTATTCTGTGAAAGCAGGATTTCCATGATGGCATAACATTTCATTTTATAGGTAAGCTGGACAGAGAGTAGTGTAATCTTGAGATTTGGGTCTGAATTTATGAAGAGTAAAAAAGAAAATTCTCCTGCCTAAGAATAGGGTCCAGTATAACTTACTAATACCTCCCATCCCCGCAAAGTGCCCCATACTGTCAAAGGGACTGTTAACTTTGTGTACATACTGCCTTCAAAACAGTATTTCTCTACATGACACCTCACCAAGCTGTTTTCCTTGAGCTATAGGTGGTGATTCCAAATTAAATAAACTTTTATTTTGGAGTAGTTTTAGATTTACAGAAAAGTTGCAAGAATATTACAAAGAGTTCCTGCATATCTTGCACCCAGTTCCCCCTATCATTGACATTACTGCAGGACATTTGTCACAACTAACGAACCAATATTGGTGTATTATTACCAACTAAAGTTTACACTTGATTCTGATTTTCTTAGCTTTTAACCTAGTGCACTTGTTCTGTTCCAAAATCTCATCCAGGATACCATGTTATATTTATTGATCATGTCTCCTTGGGACATCATGTCTCCTTAGACTGTGAAAATTTCTCAGATTTTCTTTGTTTTTGATGACCTTGACATTTTGAAGTGAACTGGTCAGGTATTTTATAGAATGTCCCTCACTCTGGATTTTTTGATGTTTTCTCATGGTTAGACAGAGATTATAGGTGATAATTTAAAAGCAAAACAAAATGAAACTCATTCAATACCAACCACCCAGAATTAACAAACATTAATGTTTTCCACATGTGCTTCCAAATTTTTTAAATAAAAACGTAAGTGACAAAACTGAGCTCCCTTTTATATCCATCTCCAGTTTTATTTCCTTTTCTCCTAAATTCATGAATTTGTATTTTTCTCATCCATGTTTTTATATACATGTGTTACATTTATTTTTCAATAAATAGCATGCAAAAATATTTTACACCTTTATTCCATAGATACCATCATAATGAACATGCAACATTTTTTTTAGACATCAGATTTTTAAGATCTATGTTGACATATACAGATCTAGTTTATTCATTTTTAACTCCTGTATGGTGTTTCATTTTATGAATATGCCATGTTTATCCATTTGTATAATGATGGACATTTAAGTCTTTTTTCAGTTTTTGTTACTGCAACAATATACAATAAACATCCTTGTATTTATTCTTGGTGGAAACGGTGGGCTTCTCTACAATACTTATCTAGCAGTGGAATTTGGGGGTCTTAAATATGGCCATATTCATCTTTTTTCCTAGGTCTGACTCAAACCCCTTCCAGTTTACACACTCTTGCCCCAACACAATGGATGTGTGTCTCCATTATGTCCATCATCACTTATACTTGGTACTTTTACACTTTCAATATTTTGCCAATCTAATATATGAAAATGTTTTTAACTTATAACTTTTTTGAAGCTTAGTTAATATATGAGAAACTGCATGTGTTTAAAGGGTACAATTTGATGAATTGTAGAGATATATATACCCACGGAACAAGCACCACAATTAAAATACTGAATATTTCTATCATCTCCAAGAATTTCCTCATGCCTCTTTGCAATTCCTCTCTCCCCCAACTCTTTTTTTCTCAATCAATGCACTATAGATATGGATCATCTTGTTCTCTCAAACGGGTTTTTTTTTTTTCTCTTGTGACTACATGATGGAACAAGGAAAAAGGAAAAGCAATTGACATTTCCATTGTATCAGGAGGAAAAAGTGCCACTTAAAATAGAACGGGAAAACATCGCAATGTAGAAAGTAGTTAAGAACAGTGAGAAAGCGGGACTGTTTTATTTACATCTTTCCCTCAACTTTCTGGTACCAGGCGTGGTAAACAGAAATCTAAGACGGCCCTCAAGTTTCCCGCCCCCCGTGAACACTGTGTAATCTCCTCACCTTGAGGGTGAATGGGACCTGCGAAAATGATGGTACAACACTCAGTGATTAGGCTACATTATGTGGCAAAGATGAAGGGTTTTTGCAAATGTAATTAATGTCCCTAATCAGTTGATTTAAATTAATCAAAAGGAAGGTTATTCCAGATGGTACTGATATATTCATACAAGTTCTTTAAAAGAGGTTCTAAAAGTCAGAGACAGAGCCACAAAAATTTGAAAAAGCAGAGAAGGTCTCCTGGTAACCTGGAAGGACCAAACTGCCATGTGGCAGAGAATGGCAGGGGCCTGTAAGAGCTTAGAGCCTCAATCCTCCAGTTGCAAGGAACTGAATTCTTTCAACAACCAGAGAGCTTACCAGAGGATCTAACGCCTCAAATGAGATCACAACCCTGATTTCAGGCTAAGCAGAGCACCCAGGTAACTCCTACCCCTTGCAGATTATGAGAAAATAAGTGTGTGTTGTTTTAAGACCCTAAGCTTGTTATAATTTATCATATAGCAATAGAAAATGAATATACCAGGTAACAATCGATCTGTTTTCTTTTACCATAGATTAGTTTGCATTTTCCAAATTTTTAAAATAAATGAAACTATACAGAATATATTTCTTAGTCTGAATTTTCTCACTCAGCATAATGATTTTTTTTATTTCAAAATATTAAGGGTGTACAAATGCTTTTGGTTACATGGATCACTTTCGTAATGCTTGCGTCAGGGCTATAAGTGTGCCCATCACCCAAATAGTGTTCATTGCACAGTTTTGGCTCACCCTCCTTTCCCCCTCTCCCCTGCTTGATTTCCACTGAGTTTTATTTCCCTCTGTGCACATGTGCACTCATTGGTTAGTTCCAATTTAATAGTGAGCACCTGTGGTGTTTGTTTTTCCATTCTTTAGTTACTTCACTTAGGATAATGGTCTCCAGTTCCATCCAAATTGTTGCAAAAGGCATTAATTCATCCTTTCTTATGGCTGAGTAGTACTCCATGGTGTGTGTGTGCGTATATGTACATAGGAAACACGCACCACATTTTGTTAATCCACTCATAAATTGATGGTCACTTGGGTTGATTCCACATCTTTGCAATTGTGAATTGTGCTGCAACAAACATTCAAGTGCAGATGTTTTTTGATAAAATGACTTCTTTTCTTTAGGGTAGATACCCAATAGTGGCATTGCTGGATCAAATGGTAGGTCTACTTATAGTTCTTCGAGGAATCTCCATACTGTTTTCCGTACAGGTTGTACTAATCTGCAGTCCCACCAAAAGTGTATAAGCGTTTCTTTCTCTCTGTATCCAAGCCAGCATCTATTGTTTTTTGACTTTTTAATAAAAGCCATTCTAGCTGGGGTAAGGTGGTATCTCATTGTGGTTTAATTTGCATTTTAATTTGATGATTCGTGACAAGCATTTTTCATGTTTATTGGCCATTTGTCTTATCTTCTTTTGAAAAGCTGTTCATGTTTTTTGCCCACTTTTTAATGGTGTTTGTTTTTTTCTTGCTGATTTGTTTGAGTTCTTTGTAGATTCCAGATATTAGCACTTTATCAGATGTGTAGTTTGTCAATATTTTCTACCGTTCTGTAGGTTGTCTATTTGCTCTGTTAATTATTCCCTTAGCTGCGCAGAAGTTTTTAATTTAATCAAGTCCCATTTATTTATTTTTGTTGTTGCTGAATTGCCATTGGGGTTTTAGTCATAAATTCTTTGCCTAGGCTGAGATCTAGAAGAGCTTTTCCTACATTTTCTTCTCAAATTCTTATAGTTTCATGCCTTACATTTAAGTCTTTTATACATCTTGAATTAATTTTTGTGAGTAGTGAGAGATATGGATCCTGTTTCATTCTTCTGCGTGTGGCTATCCAATTTTCCCAGCACAGCCAACATCATACTGAATGGGGAAAAGTTGAAAGCATTCTCCCTAAGAACAGCATAATGACTTTTAAGATTCATCCATGTTGTTGTATATCAGTGCTTAGTTTCTTTTTACTTGGTGTACTCAGATATACTATATTTTGTATATATATTCACCTGTTAATGAATATTTGGTGGTTTCCAGTTTTTTGGCTATTACAAATAAAGCTGCAAGTCTTTGTGTGGACATTTCTCTTATTTTAATTTTAATTTTCCTGATTATGAGTAAAGTTGATTATCTTTTAATGTTTTACTGTCCATTTGGGTGTTCTGTCCTGTGAATTCACTCTTAGTATCTTCTGCCCAGTTTTTTATTGGTTATCTGTATTTTTTTCTCACTAATTCATAAGAGTTCTTTATACATTCTGAATACACGTCCTTTGCCTATTATTATATATGTTGAAATTGTCTTTTCCCAGTTGACTATTGTATTTGTTTAAGATATCCTGTCATATAAAAATTTAAATTTTAATAGTCTAACTTGTTCATCTTTTCAAAAAAACAATATCTGCTTTTATTACTTGTTTTTAAAAAACTCTCCTAGATCTGAAGTTATAAAGATATTTTTCTATTTTTTTATTATAGCTTCAGAGTTTTGGTTTTTACATTTAAGTCTTTAATCATTTCGGAGTGTATTTTTGTATGGAGGGAGGTAAAAATATAATTATCTTTCCTGTAGAGAAAGATAATTTTCTTAATTCTACATATCAAATAGTTAGTTTATCCTTTCTCCACTTTCAGTTGCAGATATAGCAATTTCCATACATGCATGTATCTATTTTTCAGTTTTGTATTCTGATGCATTGGTGTATTTTATTACTATGGACCAATGCCATGCTGTTTTAATTATAGCATCCTTGCCATAAGCCTCATGTGTATTATGACATTTCCCCCTCTTTTGTGTTCTCTTTCAGAATTGTCTTGGCCTTTCTTGGATTTTACCCCTTTAGAGAAAGTTGAAAATAAGTTTATCAGAATACTTTTAAAAATTGGTGCATTTTTATTAGAATTGCATTGAATTTATAGATCATTCAGGGGAAAATTTGAATCTTTACAATATTGAGTCTTCTCATCCATGAGCATATTATGTCTTATCATTTTATCTTCTTTTCTATGCCTTAATGGCATTTTACAATTTTTTCCCCATAAAGATCTTGCACTTCCTTTGTTAGATTTACTTCTAGGTATATATGGTCTGAAAATTTTATGCAAACCATCATAGCTATTTCCCTAAGAAAGTTATAATGTGAAAAAATTGGAATCTCACCAAATGGACTACTTTCAACAAAGAAAATGAATCCACTCCTAGTATTGCTTATGAGCTGATGTCTAAAATGATATTTTCTCTGCTTTGTGTTAGGAAAGAAGAGCTCACTGTGATCCCTTGCATGAGAGCTTCACATCCCTTTCATGTAAAATCACCTTCTATCCTCTCTATTTGAGATATGAATAGTCAACAACTTCCCTGACCCACTTGATGGTGGCGGCTGCCCATCATATCATATTACAGTTGGGAACTGTGGGGAACCAAGGTTGCTAGATCTTTCAACTTTTCAAGAAAAGCTGATAATACAATTTTTATATGAAATCTTCTGACTTTTAAATACTGACAGATAATTTAATAAAAACGCTTCACATGATGTGGGCCAAACTAAACAGGCCTGAGACCTGATAGGCCACAAGAACTGCCTGTGTTCAACCTTTGTGGTAGCTCTGTCACCATCCACTTCCAGTTTAGTGTATCTCCCTCAGACCATATTCCTATGCCCAGGAGGGTGGGCAAGGAAGTACCACCATGCCTGGGACATGCTTTCTAGCTCTAAGTATCTGGTATTATGGAGTGTGAGTTATAACGGAAATTAGAGTTTGTCTAGTCCTATGTCAGTTTTGACAGTTATTGCAACTTTGAGGTTGAGGCAGGGAGGCAGCTAGTCTAGGTTCATGCAATGACTTAGTGGCAAGTCCAGGCCTAGAACTCAGGTGGGCCGAGTCTACATCCAGCGGGTTTACCATCACTCACACTATGTGATTACTTTGCAGAGCCTTCAAGGCACAGGTTGTGGCCCTTGCCACAAGGCTTCAAATAAATAAGAGTTTGCTTGACAAGTGAGATAGTCTTGAGATACCCTTCCTTTTGAGGATGCATGTGGGAAACTCTAGACAAAATGGAGAGAATATACAGTCACATAAATGCTGCCCTTTAAGAGGAAGTTAACACATTAACTGCCATGTGAGTTGTATTTAACTCACACTAGTTTTGATCCCAGGGCCTCGTGAAGCAAAACCTGGGCAAAACCCTGCGGTTGGTTCATGAAAATCTTACTTATTGATGTTCTTATTGTTACAATTAATATTGACAAATTAATTCTAAAAACATGGATTAAATGAATAGAAGTCAATACATTTTGTTTCTCATTAAATTTTTCATTAAATTAGAAAGGATGGTTTTGTTTTCGAAGTTTTTATTCTATTTTCATAATAAAACACTGTGGCCCCGAGGAAAAAATTTTTTTTTCTAGTGTGGCAGTCAATGTGTTAAAAATGCATACAAACTATTAAGCCTCTATTAAACCAAATATTCTACTAATTCTTAGTGGTTCATGGGCCCAAAATCTTGGCAGCTGTGACCAGACTTTCCAGATTAGTGGGTGGAAAGATTGAGTGTAGTGATAATATCTGTGCTTTAGGCATTTTTTATACATATTCTGTGTCCGGGTGTATATATGTGGCTGCACATAAACATACTCATAGAAATAGAATGAAATACAATATAATGCCAACTGTCTTACTGCAAATAGCCATGTGAGCTGAAATGTAATGTTCAATGATTCAACATCAAAGAGTCTCAGCCAAGTTAAGTGCTCATCAATACAACCAATTGGCTTCAGATCAGTAAAAAGATCATCAGTGGGTTGAATAAGTAGATGTCTTGTTTGTAATTTTCTATTGCCTCTTGAGAGTTACCTGTGTGGTTTAGTGAATCAGGCAACTTTAAAGGGCTTTAAAACCATAAAGCTGCATTTCACAACTGCCATCACATGATTGACCAAAGAGCCTTCAGAGATGAAGTTTTCCATTTAATAGAACTGTATTGCAATTTGCTATAGTGAAAGGTGCAATTTGCTATAATGATACTTTTAATTCCTTAAGGGTATTGTCTAGATAAAAATTATTATTATAATTAAAATTTATTGATTAGAAGGACACTTGCAGAATGTAGACTTAATTCTTTCTATTTATAACTTACACCACTGGTTGGAAAACTATGGTCTGTGGGCCAAGACAGGACCACCGTCTGTTTTTCTTTTTTAATATGATTTTATTGGAAAACAGCCATGCCCATTTGTTTACATATTATCTATGGCTGCTTTTGTGCTACAATGGCAGAGTTGAATAGTTGTGATAGAGACCACAGGGCCCACAAAGCCTAATACATTTACTACTCGGCTTTTACAGAAGAAAAGTTTGCCACATGAGGTCTGTCACATATTTTTCTCTTTTTCTTTTTTTGGATAACCTTTTAAAAATATAAAAAAATATTCTTAATTCCCTGGGACAGGATTTTGCTCTTGGGCCATAGTTTGCCAATCTCTAGTCTAGATAATTAAAACAATAAATCAAATTCTGATTTGTAGCATTTGCCTATTCCCATGGTGTAAATACTCCCACCATCACCAATTTCAAATTACCAACATTCCCTCGTTGAATGTGATGTTATGAAGAGTGCAGTAGCACACAATTATATAATAGTTTCACCATGCTGATACAGGACACATAAGTAACCTCAAGAGCATAGATAACAGTAAAAAACAGTAAAATAATTAGTAGATGGTGAGTTTTGAGTGGTTATCATTCTTTTCATGATATAACTTGTTCAATTTTAAATTTATATAATTTAAGTTTTCATAGGAAACATGTTTAACAACTGGCTCACAAAATCCTTGAAAATTTAACTATTGGCTCTTGTGAACCAGTAAAAGCCTGCTGTAGCACATCACTGAGTGTAGGAAATTGTGCACTGTTTAGAGATAAAAGCAAAGTACAAAGACTACCATACTGTAAGGTAGAAAGGGGTAAGTTTCAAAATATGCATATATATTTGCGGAGAAGGCTTGAGCATAAACATATTGGCTAATTTAACTTCACTGCATGTGCAAATGATATTGGTTGTAACTAGGATCTATACAGGCTGAAAAAGTTGCAGTTTATCTAGACAGTTGGCAATCAGACTCACATATTCTCTACCCCCAAATAAATTTTCTTTTAGTTTCAAGAAAAACAAAGTCACTAGCAGGTGGATTTGATCTTGATTGATTCAAAATATTTAGTAGATAAATTTTCCAATTTTTTGTTAGTGAAGGTTGGTTCTGAAAGTTTTTGTGATCAATTTGAATATTCACAATATTTCTGAACTGCAATAGTGAAGAGACAGAAATAGGTTTGTTGCAGTATTGTTGACATTTCACTGTCATTGTGTTCACGTTGAAGAAGACACTTGGCCCATTTGCTGCACAAAGTTCCTTTTTACATTTGTTCAAATTTAACAGACTTGGAACCCAGGCTGAAGCGACGCATTCACAGCCTAATAAAATTCCAAAGTGTAACGAATCTTTCAGATGGGTCTCTATTGTGTGTGGGTTTTTAAAAAAGACATTTAGTGTTTTATATTTTTAAAAAGAAAACCCCACAAAACTAATTACTGTCAACTACATTTTAAGTTTTCAGTTATCCACCCAGCACAAAGCTGTTGTTAAACCACTGTAAGCCTTCTTTGCTTTTCTTCCCACGTAAGATCATTATTTTATTCAAAATATTGGCTTCGGAACAGAGGTTGTCAATCAAGATACTCAAGCTACTGCCTGAAAGAGAAACAAGGGTCTTTGTTTTTATTTCAGATGTATATATATATATGTGTGTGTATGTATATATATTTTTTCCTCCTCTTGAGGTTTCTTATTCTCATCTCCAATTGTTACTAAGAAAATAAATGGAGAAAGACTCCTAATTTGATGATACTGCAGCTCCTAGCTTGTAAAAGATCATTTTTTTTGTTAATGTTCAACTCCCCCATTATCCTTCTAGGGCAGTGGAGCTTTCCACATCTGGGCAGCATGGAAAACACAGTTGGTGGGAGATCTTTCTTTCCAGTTTCTCTTCCCCAAGCAGCAATCACCATCAGCAGCTGTCAGCAACTTACATGTAACATCAGACCATAAGACAATAGCTCTTAGTGATTTCAATGGGGTAAGCCAGAAGCATCCAGAGTGTTGCTATTTAAAGCTCTAGCTTAGCATAACTTCTCTCTGCCAACGTGGTATTTGAGGCTCTATTTGTTCCAAGGGTCTTTTCTTGATTTTTGTCCTCATCACTCATGTTAATGAAGCAAAATAAAATAGCTTTAGTCTAACTAGCAAAACCTTAATTTCTTATCTTCCTTTTTATGTGGACTAAATAAGCCATTACATAAGCCTTCAGGGGCTCCTTCTTAGAATTCTTTCTCAAGTGTTTACTCATTATTTAACTTAAGACCAAACAAACCCAATCTTTTAGCTTAACATTCTCCTTGGCCCTCCAAACCTTTGGCAAATTGTGGCAAAAATGTAAGAGACTATTATAGTACAAGTCACCTATGGTCAAGACATGGTGAATCATGGAATATGATAAAAAATAATGTACATCAATTAAAGAGAGATTAAAGACACACTGCGCCTTGTTCCAAATTTGCTTTGTGATAGGAAAATGGTTATTTAATGAGGAAGGTTATTTTATGGTTTCTAACAAGTGAGCAAGCCAATACCATTTTGTGATCGCTATCTAATTTAACCATGAAAAGAATAAAGTATAATAGTACACTGATTTGTAGCATTTTTCAATAGTCATGCTTCAAATGAGAGAAGATAATGACATGAACATTTGGAACCCTAAAGGCATTAATAAACATAAAATCCACTTAGTAAAAAGCTGCAGATAGCAAGTTTGGATTTTGAGTGATATTAAGATCTCTTATTTAAGCCATTTACCATGACTCCAGCAGACTTATCTGTCTAAAACACAAATCTGACCCCATTTTCCCACTGCATGAAATGCTACAGTGACACATGGCGATCTTCAGATTAAAGTTCAAAATGCTTATAGGATTGCTGACCCTAGATGTCTGCCTAAATCTCTAGCCTCATCTTCTATCACTGTCCAGTCCCCAACTCCCTTGCTTTAGCCATACTTAATATTGGTGATTCCTTAAGAATAGTGTATTCTTCCATGAAACTAAGACTTTGCACTACTGTTTCCCTGTCCTAGAGCACAACTTATCCCTGTACCTCAAACCTAAAATGTGCCTTTTAAAAGAATCTTATACATACCTTCATTACCTATATTTTATTGTTTGTGTAGTGACCCTTATACATTTCTCAACTATACTATAAGCTCCTCTAGGTCAGTGTCCCCTTCTTGACTCTGTATCCCCAGTGGTTGGTACAAGGTGTACACCTGATAAAACTACACTGAGTAAATGGATAAAGGTTCCAAACTCGGGATTATCAGTTTGGATTTGGTCACATTCTAGCTTCAGCAGATCCTGCTTTTAAGATC
This sequence comes from Daubentonia madagascariensis, assembly GCA_023783475.1. Taxonomy (NCBI): domain Eukaryota; kingdom Metazoa; phylum Chordata; class Mammalia; order Primates; family Daubentoniidae; genus Daubentonia; species Daubentonia madagascariensis. The sequence continues at coordinate 37,699,298 of JAKFHU010001953.1, read as the reverse complement.
AATAGAGAGACATCTCCTGAGCAAAACTCTCCCTGGAGCTTCAGACCCTCATATCTAACTGTTTATTGTCTTCTCTTGAATGTTTCAAAGACATTCTAATCTCAGGATGTACAAAACTGAAGACGTTATTCTCACTCTTTTGCGCCTAATCTGATGCTCTCCGAGTGGTCCTTGCATAAGTTGCCCATGTCAGAAAAGTTGGAGTCACCACACATTCTGTATCTAAGTCATTGTGAAGTTCTATTGATTTTCCTCCTAAATATATCTCCAATTACTCTCCTCTCCACCTCTCCTGCCAATACCCTAGCCTGATCTAGCAACTTACTGTGGCCTAGATTATTGCAATAGCCTCCTTACTCATCTTCCTGTATTCATTCCACTCTCGTACCCCACCCACTGTCGCCACTATGGTCGGCACAGCATTTCAGAATGCACATCTGACAGTGTTATCACATGGCTTAAAACTCTTCGATAGCCTCCTATTGATTTTAGGAAAAAGATCAAAATCCTTAACAGACCTTCCAGACTCTGCATGCTCTCTCCTGACTCCCCAGTACCACTGAAGCCTTATCACACTCTGTTCTTACCTCTTCTGTCCAACTCAAGCTCATCAGCTTACAGTTCTTCAGAAGTACCATCGTTCATTCTATCTCAGGGTCTTTGCACATGCTGTTCATGTCTCCTGGAATGCTCTTCTGCTCACTTCCATCCCCTACTTTCCTTTGTCCATCAAATCTCATCTCTAGAATCACTTCCTCAGAAAGACTTCTCTGACCTCCCACACTTGGTCATGAATTATACACTCATAAGAATATAATTTTCTTTTATTATAAGTTTGTAATTATGTATTTGTCCATTAGTGTGATCATTTGATTATGATCCTCCTTCCCATTGCATAAAACTATTAACAGCATGAGAGTTGAGATTATGCCTGGTTTAGCCATCATTATATCCTCCACTGCCTAGCATGAGGCCAGGCATGCAATATGTGCTCTATAAATATTTGTAGAACGACTGAATGAACAGATTTAAGAGGACATGGGCCAGCAGAAGGATCTGCCCACACCAGTTTGTTCAAGGTAGACCTGAAGCTCGCTTCCTTTTCAAGCCTTACCACCTCTGATCTCAGATTTCCCAGGTTTTAATTCGCCACCCACCCACACTCCTTTAGATTAGCCATTCACTGTTCTCTTTTCCCAAGATCTTTCTTGAAACTTTTCTGACTCAGCTTCCACATTGCATCAGTTAGGGTTCTTACTTGAAGAATCAGGAGCTGACTGTGGCTGATTAAGCAGAAAACAAGTTCATTAAAGAATAGTGAGTATTTCAGAGATATTGGGAGGTTTAGAGAAATAGGCTGGATCCAAATTTCCAGGGAAAATGCCCCAAATCATGCTCCAAAGCAAGCCTAATAAGAAGAATGCTGCTGCCCCCACCATTGGTACTATCAAACAAGCTCCTGTCTACTCTGCAGCCTCATGTGTCAGGCACTCAGCCATCACTGTCCTCCTCAAAGTCAGGGGCTTCTGCTGCCCCTCTCCAGCTAAATAGATCCCACAGGAAGCCTTATTCCTCAGATTGCTCATTTCTGAACTGAAGTCTAGTGGGGGTGAATCTGATTGGTGAAGAATGGTCCCATGCATGTGTTCCAGCTGCAAAAAAGGCTGGAAGTGAGTTTTTAGGCTTCCACCTTGGGGACCCATCAAGTGGAAAATCCTGCAAAGATATCAGGGTATTTAAAAGATTTTAGCCAGACAGAAAACATGACCAATGTCCATTGCATAAATCATGGCCAAAATTTTGGCATCTTGAACAGCCTCGTTTTGGAGATGAGCCTCAGTCAATTTGCTATGCAGATCACACCTGAACTGACAGCTCATATGGAATTTAGACTGCTGTGCTCTCTGACATAGACCAGACCCAGACCCTGAAATTTTAAAAAATAAATTGTAAACTATTCTAGAAATCTCTATCTGAGATAGTAGAAAGCAGCATTTCTGAGCACAAACTCTGGAATCTAAGGGTCTGAGTTTGAAACTCAACTCCATCTTTTAATTAAATGCATGACTTTGGTGGACAAATTACCAGAGATTATATAGACATGTATTATGACTTGCTTTGTCAGTATCTAGCCCACACTGGGCACAGAGTAGATAGTCAATAATTATCTGTTGAATTAATAAATGGATAAATAATTGCATGAATGAGTGATTTCTGTATTAATCACAATGAACAAGGTTAAGCTGTGTTAACAAACAACCTGCAAAAGTCGGTGGCTTGAAACAACAAAACTTTTTATCTTGCATGTTCCTATCTGTGCACTAAAGGATGAATAGGGCTCTGCTCCACGTCACCACATTCTAGGATGCTAGTGAATGGAGTTTCCACTATTTGGGACATCATTGGGGTACAGGGGAAAAGAATATGGTGAATTGTACATTGGCTGTGAGAGCTTCCACCCAGATATGACATGTGTCACCTTTACTCAAATTTTATTTACCAAAGCAAATTATATAGGCACACCTAACTCAAGGGAGTAGAGCAGTGCTCAAAAAGAGAGCTTGAAATACGTGAAAATGGCAGAAATAATGGCTTCAACTTTTCTGAATCTCAATTTCCTCATCTGTAAAGTAAGAACAGTAATAGCATAGACTTCATAGGATTGTTGTGAAAACTAAATGAAACACACATAGTAAACACCTAATACATATTTAAGGAACAATATATAAACTTCAGGAAATTCATAAGGAGCATTATGATATGAAGAGCGTGAATTTCAGGAGAACTTTATCACCACGTTTATCACTTTATATCTTCATGGGGGCAAGAAAACAGAGCTCAGGAACCAATGTCAGCAATGAGTCAAAGATGGGAGCCAACCTGCTGAAACTTGAAGGTAGGACTCGCAGTGAATGGGTGTAGTATAGCAAGATATGGCCTGAAGCATCAGTCTTTGCCCCTCCCTTCCCACCCTTGATGGTTACTCTGCCCCCCGGGTAAAGGCACCACATCGCCTTGAAGAGAACTGGTGTAGTTATGGCAGAAGTGTAAAGAGAATTAAAAAGTTGATGTTTGGATTTTCTTAAATCTAAAATATGTTCTTGAGGCCCTCATGAGAAACAATAGTTTTGAAAGTCACAGCTTGTGATATATAATGAGTTTTGTTGAGAGAAGAAAGGGCTTTTGAGAATGAAAATATATGGCCCTGAAGAACGACCTAGGAATATAGTGCTTATGCTATGACCATATTGCAACAAGAAGAAAGCAAGCTGCAGATTGATTGATCCTTAAGGAGAAAAGACAAGGGTCCCCTGGCTTAGTGGGGTGAACAAGAGAGGAGGAAGGTAGGAGGACTCCAGGTCCTGGGGCAAGTTGGTGGGGTCAGAGAGGAGAGACCTCAAGAGGAGGAGTGGAGGGCAGAGTTGGCATGGAGAGGGTGAAGATGCTCTGTGAGAAGCTGTGATAGTTAACATCAGGTGTCAACTTAACTGGATTAAAGGACTCCCATTTCTGGGCGTGTTTGTGAAGGTGTTTCTGGAAGAGATTGGCAATTAAATCAGTGGACTGAGTAAGAAAGATCCACCCTCATCCAGTATGGGCAGGCACCATCCAATCAGTGGAGGGCTTGGATAGAACAAAACTACAGAGGAAACATGAATTTGCTTTCTCTCGCCTAGAGCTGGGACACCATTCTTCTCCGGCCCTTGGATATGGGAACTTCAGGTTCTCTAGCTTCTGGACTCTGGGACTTGTACCAGCCCCCGGTTTCTCAGGCCTTGGCCTAAGAATTACACTACCAGCTTCCCTGGTTCTTCAACTTGCAGATGGTACATCGTGGGACAGCTCAGCCATCATAGTCACATGAGCTGATCCCCATAAACATCTCCTTTTATCTATCTATTTATCTGATCTTATTGGTTCTTTTTCTCTGGAGAACCCTGGATAATACAGCAGCCAAAGAAAAGCCGAGCCAAAGCCCGCAAATTTCCACTGCCATTTGGGCGAGCACTACATGTTACCATACTGAGGAGCCACGACAGCTGTTTTTCCAAAGACACCCGTGAATCATTCAATAGAACGGTGGCCTTAGCATGTCCAGTGTTTTTGCTGAGCCCCAACCGAAGTGGACATTTTCACTCTCTTTAAATGGTCCTGGGCACTCCAACCTTCTGAAAGAGAGGGCATGGATGTCAACACGGTGGTGTTGACGGGGAAGCCCTGGCATCTGGACTTGGGTGGGAAAACAGAGACACCCACTCTGGGTTCCAGGCTAACTTCTGAGTACCCTTTCTGCTCACACCATCGTTTGTCTTGCTCCCCAACAAGACTAGATTGCACTTCTGGACCCACCTCTCGAACAATTTCTGTATGGTGTATTTTCTTTCTGTGAGCAAAGATATCATTGGAAAAAGGTATGAGATTACAAAGATGGCATTTAACTTGCAGGTTATTAATGCTGGTAAATAAGTAACACGTCAGGCCCTTTTAAGCACTTTAAATGAAATATCTTATAACAGTATTATATCCATTTTATGGATGAGAAAACCTAAGTCAAGAGAGCTAAATGTCAAAGATATAGCTAGGAAGATTTGAACCCAGATAGTCCGAGCTCAGCATCCATAGATTTGACTATTATACTACATTGCCTCCTTATTATACAACAAGTTGCTTATAACTCGTGCTATTCTTCATTCATTCATGCATTTTTTGACAGCTTGCTGTAAATTAGGCACTGTGTTAATTGCAGGGATTAAAAAAGGCAATTGGACACAGAGTTACCACTCTGGAGCCACTCCTGGTCTATGCTGCAATGGTTCATTACTGCCAAAGTCTTAAACTGTTCATGTGATTTCTCCGGGGAAAATTAAGATGCAATGGAAGTACCTTTGTGCAAGATTTACCACCAGGTACAAGTGTGACCCCAGGTAAGTAAATAAATCATTTAAATTGCTTGTTCTTTGTTACCTGTTAGATATTTTCAATCCTCCAATTATAAGGTCCTGGGACTAGGACAAGTAGATTGTGAGCCCAAGGTAACATATATTCCAAGAAAGTTAAGAGGCAAGCTAACATTCCTTAAAGTCTCAATTATTCAACATGGACCAATCTGTGGTGATCCAAAGGGCACCAAATCTCTTCTATCAGCTGTAAAAATATCTAGACTGGAACTTATGTTCTGGTCATGACTTCTAATTGTCATGGAGTTCAATGTGGGCCACTAAAGTTAATAGAACACATCCCTGCCATCAAGGAACTCTGCAACAACATGAAGACAAGAGACTCCTTGTGTTATTCTAATGAGACCTGTTTGTGAGATTGCCTAGCTCCAAATTCTACACTCAATAAAGTCCCATTCAATAAATGGTGCTGGGAAAATTGGATAGCCACATGCAGAAGAATGAAACAGGATCCATATCTCTCACCACTCACAAAAATTAATTCAAGATGGACAAAATACTTAAACCTAAGGCATGAAACCATAAGAATTCTAGAAGAAAATGTAGGAAAAAATCTAGATATCGGCCTAGGCAAATAACTTATGACTAAGATCTCAATGGCAATCATGGCAACAACAAAAATTAATAAATGGGATTTGATTAAACTAAAAAGCTTCTTCACAGCTAAGGAAACAATCAACAGAGCAAATAGACCACCTACAGAATGGGAGAAAATATTCACAAGCTACACATCTGATAAAGGGCTAATATCCAGAATCTACAAAGAACTCAAGCAAACTGGCAATTAAAAAAACAAACAACCCTATTAAAAAGTGGGCAAAAGACATGAGCAGAAACTTCTCAAAAGAAGAAAGACAAATGGCCAATAAGCATATGAAAAAATGCTCAACGTAAATTAATCATCAGGGAAATGCAAATTAAAACCACTATGAGATATCACTTTACCCCAGCTAGAATGGCTTTTATTAAAAAATCTAAAAACAATAGATTCTGGCATGGATGCAGAGAGAAAGGAATGCTTATACACTGTTGGTGGGACTGCAGATTAGTACAACCCTTATGGAAAACAGTATGGAGATTCCTCAAAGAATTAAAAGTAGACCTACCATTTGAACCAGCAATCCCACTACTGGGTATTTACCCCAAGGAAAAAAAGTCATTTTATCGAAAAGACACCTGCACTCGAATGTTTATTGCAGCACAATTCACAGTTGCAAAGATGTGGAATCAACCCAAGTGCCCATCAATTCATGAGTGGATTAATAAAATGTGGTATATGTATACCATGGAGTACTACTCAGCTATAAAAAAGATGAATTAATACCATTTGCAACAATCTGGATGAAACTGGAGACCATTCTCCTAAGTGAAGTATCTAAAGAATGGAAAAACAAACACCCCATGTACTCACTATTAGATTGGAACTAAACCGATAAGCCCACATGTGCATAGAGGGAAGTAAAAATCACTGGAAATCAACCAGGATGGGGGAAGAGGGAGGGCAAAAACCTACCCAATGGGTACAATGAACACTATTTGGGTGACGGCCACACCTACAGCAGGGACTCAAATATTACAAAAGAGATCCATGTAACCTAAAACATTTGTATCCCCTTAATATTTTGAAATAAAAAAAGGAACACAGATTGAAGCAAGAAAAAAAAAGATAACACCAGAGGTAATTCATGACCACAGAATTATTGGATTTTAAAATAAATTACCAGCCCATTACAAACAGTTTAGAATAAGAAAAAAGAATAAAGCTTTTCTTCTTCTTTCCCACTTTTGGAAACCTCGATCCTTTCTGCCCAGATGTCTACCTGCCTTCTGTGTCTCTGTCTTCCTTTTCTATCTGAGAGGCAGCAGTGTGTTCTAGACAGAGCATCAGTCAGGCTGGGCTCTGGCCTGTCCTAATTGAGTGACCTTGGACATAAAGCTAAACCTTTCTCAATTTCATGTCTGAATTCATAAAATGGAACCACATCACCTACCTCCCAGGGTTCCTGGAAGGTTAAAAATAATATATCCCCTGCACCTAGCACAGTGAAGAATAAAAATAAAGTGCCTAGAGCAGTACTTTGTATAGAGAAAGTACTGGATACCTGGCCCATGCTTGTACTGTTCATTATTTGATTTCTTCCCTCTTTTTTCGTTTTTTAACCCCACCCTTACGTTTTCTGTAGAGCAAAACGAACAAATCTCACTGAAAACGCAAGGATATTGGCCCTGACAAGTACACAGGGCTTTGGTAGTTAAAGGGGGAAAAAAAAAAAAGAAAACTACATTCTTAACCCACATACCTCAAGGCTCAGATATTAGACTAAGCTCATTATTGTTCTCTAACTTTAATTTCCAGCAAGACCACCGGCTCTGGAGCCAGACTGCCAGTGCCCGAATCCCTGCTCTGCCACCTTCTGGTAATGTGATCCTGGGCAAGAAATTCAACTTCTCTGATCCTCAATTTTCTCTCTCTATGGTAGTAAGAATAAAATGAATACACCTAACTCATGGTGGTGGCGTGAAGATTAAGGTGCTGATCATGTGCCTAGTGTAGAGTAGATGCCCAATCAGTGCAGTTATTTAGGTTGCTGTTACTATTCCGTTATTGTTATTGGAACCAGAACATTGAAATGGTCTCCAGTAACGCAGCATCCGAGCTACAGTAAACAAGGTTTTGTAGATTCTATTACTTAATGTTCTTTTCAAATCCATTTATGCTCTTCCAGCCCCTAGCACGAGCTGCCCCATCTCTGACCCAGAATCTTGCAATAGTCTTGCAATCCTCTCCCGGCTGCCAGCCTCTCTACCTCCAAGCCACTGTCCACACGGCCACCTGAGGGATCTTTCTCGAGGGTTGATATGTTCATCTCACTCTCTTGCTCAACACCCTTTATCTGCTTTCTATTGCTCTTAAGATAAAGTTCCTTCTTTGACAGAGTCGACAGGCCCTGCGCCATCCGGGCCTCATCTGTGTTTTTAACCTCAACACTTAAACACAGCCTCCTCTGTCCTTTAGGATCTGGCCATATGGAACAATTTTCACTTCTTTGAAGGAGTACTGCCCTTTGCTCTCTGTGTTTGCTGTTCATTCTTGCCTTACCTCTCTGTGTTTGATACAACCTTCCTGTCAGTTTGCAGTGCATTTCTTCTGAAAAGGTTTCTTTAATCTGTGTTGCATGGTTTCCATGTGGTTTCATAGGTTCATTTATTTCTTCTGTTAGGCCATGCATCATCACATGGTTGACTCTTTTCTCATTGAATTCTGAAGCCCCTTCCCATAGACAGCTATGGACAGAAATTGAGTCAATCTTGTTCACCGTTGCATGCAGCCATGTTTCTCAACTGGGACGCTGGAGGGACAGGGATTGCCTAGATGGGAGTGGTGGAGATAGGGAGACACTAGTATTGATGGAAATACATCCTGTTCTTTTGGAATGTCACCAAATAATGATACGGATTACTGCACCCACTCAGTTCTCATGATATGTGACACATGGTAAGTACTCAACAAATATTTGTTGAATGAATGACCAAATAAATAAATGATCATAAGTTCACCTACACTGCTGGCGCATAAGTTCTGACTACATAGAGTTAGTGCAATGCTGCTCCCTTCTGTAGACCTTTAAATTCCAGTTTGAGAGGGCAGGTTAATCTTGCCTTACCCCTGAGATTTATATGAAATGTATTAAATATATGAAGAAGATGCTCTGCTTAAACAAATCAAGTGGTAATTATTTTTAGAAAAAGAAGAGTTTCTTCAATGTAAAAAATATGATAAATATCTGACTTAAATACTAATACTCCAAATTGTGATTTTTTAGTTGAAAATAAATTAATGTAATTAAAATATCTTATGAAGTAGAATGATCATACAGGTTATTGCAATACTGGGGTCCCTACAGCAGATAAAAAGCATGTAATTAAAATATCATTAAAATGATAGGTTTATAAAAACTGCAATCTGACCCAATTCTAAGAAAAAATCAGAAAGATATAGCTCAAAAAATTCCAGCAAAACCTTGAGGCAAAGCTTTAAGGTAATTGATTTTCTTTTAAATAAGAGATCTTGGCCCCAAAACTTTTTTTCATGATTTTCCTCAATATATACTACATACTTCATGTGAGACTATTATCATTGTTATAGTTCTTTGTTAAGAAATCTATTTTACTATAATTCTATTCACTGTAATTTCCTTAGTAACAGGCTGCTCTCTTTTTCTTTTAAAAACTATTAAAATGTCATTCACATCACATTCTAGATGTGAATCCAGCTATTCCCAATAGCTATTCAAAAAACGTAATCACCATAATTACTGTTGACATCTAATTAACATTCAGCTTCCTTTCTACAGCATCTACAGCTGGACAAACCATCTATTCCAGGATAAAACTAATGCTCTGTTGCCTTTTCTTCAAAAAATAAAACAAACCAGGATCCTAAACACCTGGGCTCAGGGTTTTTGTTCTCCTGTAAATGCTGGTGGGAGGTAGGGCAGCTACCATGAACATCTTTCTAAATATTATCAACTGATATCTGGGACTTCGTCATAAGAAATGAAATCCATCCTATCAGGCAGGAGTGCTGATGTGTACACCCAATGTGGGAGTGCGGTCAATCAAGGATGGCTCCTGGGGTTTGCTGATGCATAATCTTTGGATGAAACCTCCTTTGATCTGGCTTTCTCTATCTGGCTTACTTCATCTCTTGCTATCCTCTTCTTTGTTCTCGCTACATGATACATCCTGGACTCCTTCCAGCTTCCCATCGTCATGTCCTCTCTCACCTCTGTGGCTTTGATTATGCTACCCCTCTGTCTTCTTCCACCAGTGTGATGGTTGGGGGTACAGGCTCTGACACTAGAACCTCCAATTTCTTGTCTCAGCTGTCCACACTGCAAGCAGTACGACTTTAAGCACATTAGCTTAGCCTCTGGGTACCTGTGTTTTCTCATTTGTTAAATGGTGATGGTATCCAACAAATGTACCTATTTCATGGTGTTATTGTAAGGATTGAATGTAGTGTATATGTATATCTATCTGTATACACATATATACTTATATGTGTGTGTATCAATATAAATGTTTACTGAGTGTCTTCTCCTGGCCAGTCTTTTGTTCTCATATTTGAGGCCATTTTCTCTAGAAAGGCTTCCTTCGTGTTTCAGGACAGTTTAGGTCTCCCTGCATGTGCTACCACATTGGCATCACCATCACACTTGCAATGATGATGTCAAGTGATCCGTGTTTTATTTATTTGTGCAGCAAAATTTCTTGAGCTGCCACTCTGTGCCAGGCACTGCGGATAGAGCAGTGAATAAAAAAAATAAGGTCCTTGCTCCAGCTGGGCTTACACCCTGGTGAGTGTCTACAGACATAAAATAAGTACGTATTCAACTAAGAAAACCAGTTCAGGGATTATATATGATGAAGAAAATACAACAGTATAATGGGAAGAGGAGTGATTGAGGGGATATACTATCTTGGGTTGGGTGGTCTCTGAAATAGATGCATTTGAATTGGGCCCTGTTTGGTTAAAAGGAACTAGCCATGCACAGATGTGAGGGAAGAGAGCTGCAGACAGAGGGAACAGCTAAAGCAAAGGCTTGAAGGTGGGACTGGCCTAAGCCTCACAGCTCCATCTGTTTCCCTTTCTTTCAGTGAGTGGCATAAGCCACACTCCCACTGGTTCCTCGGGAGTAATCAGAATGGGAAGGAGTCTCCCCAGCTGTGCCCATAGTCAAAAATAGCCTGACCTTTTCTCCTGGTAAGGTTTTGCCATAAACAAGGGTTAATACAAAACAAAACAAAAAGGCAAAAGGACAGAGTTTCCAGAATCCTTCATGGTTCTTATCATCATTGACCCTGGATTATAAAATACTCACTTAATTTTGGTATGGGAACTGGAATTCATATTGAATTTCTATACTCTGATTTTATCATCTTCCCCCTCCATCCCCTGCACTGGCCTCTGGGTACATTTCACAATGCCTGGAGACATTTTTTAATTGTCACAACTTGAGGGGTGGGGAGTGCTACTGGTGTTTAGAAGGTAAGATGGTGCTAAACATCATGCAATGCACAGGAAAGCGCCCCACAACAAAGAATTATTCAACCCAAAATGTCAACAGTGCCTGATCCAGAAAGTATCTTCTTCAAACCCCTCCTCTCTGCTTCTGACTCCATCTTTACGCCAGTAGGGGCTCCTTCCTCTGCAATAATGCTCTTCATATATGAGCACATAGGCTTGAATATATAAAATTAAGGAGGAACAGCAGGGTCCTCTTTGTTGCAAGGGAGCAATGTGTGCCTTTGGTATCAGCAAACGGGAGAATACTTTGTTCTCTAGGTGTCTCCCTGGCCAAGGACACTGCTTCCTTCATCTCCTACTGGCCAAGAATTTCTCAACTTTTAGAGAGAGCCCAGGGATGGCAAATTGGGTTCACCCTGCACTACAACTCTGCTAGATTGGTAGCAGCTGTTTAGAGCAACATTTTGATTCCTGTAAGAATTCCCAAGGCCCTATTCAGGCTTTGAAAAAAAGTGCGATCAACTAGTGATGTCCACAGGCACAGTACCAGGTATGTGCCATCCCTTCATGATAGAACAGCTAAGTCTTTTGTTCTGGCATTAACCTGGTCCCACGGTTTATTTTATGCTCTGGGCTAGACACATGACGCTCTAAAAAGTTCACAGTTAATGCTATTCAAAACTGCACAGATTCTGACCTGATCAAATTGAAAAGCTTCTGCACAGCCAAGGAAACTATCACTAAAGTGTACAGACAACCTACAGAATGGGAGAAAATATTTGCATGCTACACATCTGATAAAGGGCTGATAACCAGAATCTATACAGAACTTAGGAAAATCAGCAAGAAAAAAATCAACAACCCCATTAAAAAATGGGACAGAAACTTTTCAAAAGAAGACAGAATAATGGCCAACAAGCATATAAAAAATTGCACAACTTTTCTAATCATCAGGGAAATGCAAATCAAAACCACAATGAGATATCACTTAACTCCAATGAGATTGGCTCATATCAAAATATCCCAGAACAACAAATGTTGGTGGGGATGCCGACAGATAGGAACACTCATACACTGCTGGTGGGACTGCAAATTAGTACAACCTCTATGGAAAGTAATATGGAGATACCTCAAAGAATTAAAAGTAGAACTACCATTTGATCCAGCAATCCCACTACTGGGTATTTACCCAAAAGAAAAAAAGACATTCTATAATAAAGACATCTGCACACGAATGTTTATAGCAGCACAATTCACAGTTGCAAAGATGTGGCCACAACCCAGGTGCCCATCAATACACAAGTGGATTAATAAAATGTGGTACATGTGTACCATGGAGTATTACTCAGCTACAAAAAACAACGGTGAATTAACACATCTGGTATTATCCTGGTTGGAGCTAGAGCCCATTCTTCGAAGCAAAGTATCACAAGAATGGAAAAACAAGCACCACTGGTACTCACCATCAGATTGGTACTAACTGATCAACACCTACATCACACATGGCAATAATATTCATAAGCGGGCGGGCAGGCGGGAGGAGGGTGGGGGGATGGGAAAAACTCTCACTGAATGGATGCGGGGAGCACAGTTTGGGGAATGTCCATGATAGTAGCTCTGACACAGGCAGTGCATGGGCAATATATATAGCCAAAGTGTTGTACCCCCATAATATTCTGAAAAAAAAAAACTGCACAGACCACCTGCGTAAGGCGGTGTGCAGGTAACGATGCCTTTTTGGCATCTTTCCTCTACCTTCTTCTCTTTGTCCTTAGGCTGGCTCACCTGTAACAGTGTGAGTGCTAGTGAGGCGTGACCATCAATGGCCTGCGATTGGAGTAGCACTTCCTAGCCTCACCTTGATATGGTTCTACTTGGCTGTAAACATAATGATCATCACAATTCTTTTCTTCTTACTTCTAATTGATCGTAGTAATTGCATGCTCTTAACTGAATGGCTCTCATTAAGCACTGATTTGACTCGTGGCCAGTCTGTTGAGTGCACGCACACCTGCAGGCCACTCATCAGCAAATCCAGTTATCCTCTTGGGTACTTGCTTTGCTGTTTCACGTGTAGCTCCCCTCATTTATTTCCTCACAATAGCTTTACACGTGCATGGATCTCATCTCTTGGTCTCTCTTCCTTTATCCACCTGCATGATAGGCCTCAAAACACTGTAGGTTTTATAAACCCTCTTCCTCTCAAACTGGGGCCTCTTCTTGGCATCGTAATGAAATCTCTTTTGGGTATTGCATCTAGTTCATGTACCCCCACCTTGCCTCTGCCATTGGTGGCTCTCCTGCCAATTTTGCTTTCCTCTGGGACAATCTCAGGGAATCTCCCATCATATATATCATGCCTTTCTGTCTTGCTTTAGCTTTTATACACACTGGCCCTGGTCTTATTTAATTTATTAATTTATTTAGATTGTTTTGCCTCCCCCTCTTCTTCCTACAGCATCCTTATTTTATTTTGGGAAATTCTCTCTCTCTCATTTTGTTCAATTTAATGATGAATTAATCTAGTACCTGCCTGTGGTGTTTTTAACATATGTCCACAAATTCTTTGACACTCCCACCTTTGAGTGGTGGAGGCTAATTCTCCTCCCTTTAAGTGTAGGCTAAACTTAGTGACTTTCTTCAAATGAATAGGATGTCATGACAGCGATGGTGTGTGACCTCCCACCTCCTACCACGAAAAAGGCACTGTGGCTTCCTCCTTGACCTCTCTGGTGGGAAATCTCTTGCTGTGGGGAATGCCAGCTCCCATGTTGTACGGTTATACAAGCAGCTTATGGAGAAGCCCACGTGGCCAGGAAATAAGGCATTCTGCCAACAGGCTGCTCAGCTTGCCATGGTGTGAGTGACTCATCTTGGAAGTGGATCACCCAGCCCTTCAGGTGATTGCAGGTGTGGCTGACATCCTGACTGCAGTCTCATGCAAAACCCCATGTGACACCCTCCAGCTAAGGTGCTTCTTGATTCCTGTGTCTCACTGAAACTGTGTGGGATAATAAATGCTTACTGTTGCTTCAAGCCTTTAAATTTTGGGGTAATTTGTTGTGCAGCAATAGATAACTAATACACTGTATAGCAATAAGAACACAAGAAGCAGAAAAGGCCATGTATCAGTTAGCTATTGCTGCATAAGAGCCATGAAATCTTATTTTCATACAAATATTAGCATTCTTTTCCTCACACATCTTAAGGTCAGCAGGATGGCTCTGTTTATCTGGGCTGAGCTTGCTCATTCCTCTGCAGAATGGGTTGGGGATTGGTTCATCTGTGTGACTCTATTTTATTTGACTGCCACTTCCATTCAACAACAGGCTGGCATAGGCATTTTTCTTCCCATGGAAATGGTGTAAGCACAAAAGAATGAGCAAAAATAGGGTGAGTCTTTTAAAGTCCAAACCAGGAACTGATACCTTTCACTTCTACCTCATTCCACAGCCAAAGCAAGCTACATAGTTAAATACAATGTCAAGATGCAAGAAAATATATTTTAGTGGGGGGAACTACAAAGTTCTATGGCAAAGACTATGGATCTATAATTCTGTTGCTTGGGAGGAGGTAAAACATTGGTACAATATTCTAGTCTACCACAAGCCTCCTTCCTCCTTGCTATGGTCTGAATGTTAGTGTCCCCCCCCAAATTCATATATTGAAACCTAATCCCCAATGTGATAGTTTTAAGAAGTGGGACCTTTTGGGAGGTGATTAGGTCATGAGGGTGGATCCCTCATGAATGGTATTAGTTCTCTGATACAAGAGGTCCCTGAGAGCTGCCTTGTCCCTTCCACCATGTGAGGACACAGCAAGAAGGTGCCATCTAAGAGGAATGGGCCTCACAAGATACTGAATCTGCTAGCACCTTGATCTTGGACTTTCTAGCCTTCAGATGTATAAATAAATTTCTGTTGTTTATAAACTACCCAGTTTATGGTATTTTGTTATAGCAGCCTGAATGGACTAAGATATTTCTCAGTGCAGCAGGCACTATGACTTAAGCTGATCTAATCCGATGTTCTCTTCCAGGAATCTGAATCTTAAATGGTTCAAAGCCTAACATTTTCCATCTCCTTCATTCTAGCCATAGGTCCTGATGAAGCTTTTCCTACCATGACAACACTGATGTGTTCATGCTTCCTAGCCCAAGAAGTGTCTTAATTTCTGCCTGTTTCTAAGCCTGGGTTTCCATCCTTTCTGTCAATTCTGTGAGCTTAAGGTAACTTTTCAATAACTGTCCTTGTCCTTAAGTCAGTTGGAGTAAGTTCTGTAGCTTGCACCAAGAGAATTCTAATTCTAGTAGATACAACTTCTCTTCAGATATCTGAAGCCACCTATAGCTCAGGCCTCACCCTCTTCCCAGTACAACATCTGCAGTCCCCTCAAGCATTCCTCAGGGGTTGTGGCCTGGATTTCCTCATCATTTAGCTACTATTATCTGAAAATATTCCTCTGAAAGTATACTCTAAATGGCAGATTCAAATACAGGTCTCTGTGTGTTTGAAGTAGCAGAGAGTAAAGAGGGCCTATCTCTTTGTTCTAGATACCATGCTTTCATTATTGGAGCCTAAGATTCCATTTGCTTTTACTACCAACTCAAAATCCTAAAACCTAAACTTTTTTTCAGGCACTGCTGCTAGGACACTTCTCTCATGCTCTATTTATGCAGCTACTTTGTCATCTTTTGAATTGGAGACATCTTCTTAATTTGGGAGTTGATTTCATTTACAGAAGGCCAAAGGACAATCAAACTTGGGGTGAGCCATGTTCTCAAAAGCAAATTAGTCACTTGATCATTTTATAGCCCAGGTTTTTCTAAAAAATCTTTCACCCCTCCTCTTCCCCACACCCACCTTAGAACAGTGACCAGTTTCTCCCCTCTCTATCTCCAAGAATAATTGGAGATTTCACTTTCCATTATGTCATGAGTATGTTACATATCCTGAAACAATTTCTTTGCTGAAGCTATTTGTATGCCTGTCTCAATGTCACCTTTTATTTTCTTCGAAGACAATTCTTAGGACACAAAAGAGAAGACAATTAATATTTCTTGAATGTTTTAATGGGCTATTATCATATTTTTTGAGGAAGCTATCATTTCCCTATTTTTCAGATGAGAAGAGCGTTTTTATAGAGAAAGTAGCTGACATGTTCAAAGTCATATAGCTAGTCATTGGCAGAGCATAGATTGAAAGCCACATCTGCCTAATTCCAAAGTTGATTGTCTTTCTTGTACACCTGCAGTCCCCAACTCCCCTGGCCATGGACCAGTACCTGTCCATGGCCTGTTAGGAACCAGGCCGCACAGCAGGAGGTGAGTGGCAGGGCAAGTGATAGCTGCTCCCCATTGCTCGCATCACTGCCTGAGCTCCGCCTCCTGTCAGATCAGCAGCAGCATCAGATTCTCATAGGAGCTCAAACCCTACTGTAAACAGTGCACGCGAGGGATCGAGGTTGCAGCTCCTTATGAGAATCTAATGCCTGATGATCTGAGGTGGAGCTGAGGCGGTGATGCTAGCACTGGGGAGCAGCTGCAAATACAGATTATCATTAGCAGAGAGGTTTGACTGCACAATAAATGCAATGTGTTTAAATCATCCTGAAGCCATCCCCCCACCCCCTGGTCCATGGAAAAATTGTCTTCCATGAAACTGGTCCCTGGTGCCAAAAAGGTTGGAGACCACTGCTCTACACCATGCCAGATGGCCTAGTAATGACCTGGCTTCTGATACCATAGAACTTCAGAGCTAGTAAGACCTTAGGAATTGCTAAAGGCAATGATTTTTGTAATTGTGATCCTCTGGGCCCAAGAGTTCCTCAAAAGTGCCTCAGAAGCTGCCAGAAAGAGGAGGATGGGGGAAGGATTGGGAGGGAAAAGAAAGGGAAAGGGCAAGTTAAAGTGAAGTGAAGCAGGCAGAGCTCTGGGCTCTTCACTTCTACAGCTTGATTTCTAGCTGTTTTATATACAAGAGTTCTAACTAAGATTTCTTTTTTAAGGGTTCCACTGCATTAACAAAAAGTTTAAAAATTACTGATTTAGATCAACTCAATAATTTTCCTGATCTATGATTCTGAAGAGAAGTTAGTGGTTTGCTCCAGGACTCAGTAAATAGTAGTACAAGATGACTACCAGATACCATGTCCCCCAATAGGGCGCTTTCTCTTCTCTCCCTCCCTAAAGCCTTCTAGAACTAGCCCCATCACCACCACAATATTTTTTTTATTTTTATTTTTTATTTATTTTTTTAATTTCAGAATATCATGGGGATACAACACTTTGGCCATACACATTGCCTCTGTTCTGCCCGTGTCAGAGCCACAATCATGGTCATCTCCCAAACTACCACCACAATATTTTTAATGTCAATTTACTTAAGGCTTTAGGCTGTTCCCCTTATTCTCTCTAGTACTCAAGAAGCCTGAAGTTATAGGCAGAGAGTTCTCACAGGAAATAAAACAAAATAAAACACAGGTATTAAATATTTAAATTCTACTGTTTGCCCCTTTATCTGAATTTAAGTATTGATGGTCCCTGAGCTGGAGGGGAAATTCAGCCCTCCATCACACATCTTTTCAAACTAAAGACCTGACAACCAAGAGATTTACCCAACGGTGTTCTTGACATGCTAAGAACAAGAATATTGTCAATCTGAGCACTGAAGATGTTGGCTAAAAAAGAAGATACCTGAACTAATATTTTTTCTGAAAGGGATACTGATTTAGGATGTTTCAGGAAAAGAGTGATTGAAAACTTCCCCCTTCCTCCCTCTTCTTCGACGTGGGATATTGACTTGCTCACAGAGTTGAATTTATAATTTTCTTCCTTGGGTTTCACTTCTATAAAATTTGTTTTGTCAGAAAGGGAGCTCTCGAAGTTTCATTTTTAGGCTAATAGCTTTTCCAAGAAGCAAGATCTTGAGAAGCCTTGTGATATGGATGAATCACTGATTTGAAGGGCAATTAGAGAGTCCTTTTATAGAGAGGGCATGCCAACTCCAGAATTAATTAATTGCAGAGCAGATGTTATACGAAGGGACTATCCAATGTGCAGGTGTAATCACCTTAAGGAGGTAAGTATACAACAAGTGATAGCTGGTCTCTGTCTGGTCAGGAGTTCAACCATAGATGGCTGGTTGTGCTTGTGTGATTATTATTCAGCTATTATTATGTAATATGTAACTTGATTAGGCTGCTTTCTATGGGCCAGGCACTGTTCTAAATGCTTTACACGTTCTCACTTATTTAAGCCTCACAAGAGATGAGGAAATTGAGGTAAAGAGATTAAAGTAAAATGGAGAGCTGGGCTTTAGATAGACCCAATGCATTTCTAGAATTTCAATAATTAAAGCTGTGCAATAAGAGAAATGCTCATCTTCACAATTAAAAAAATTTTAAAACTTTTATAGCTTCCCCCCCAAAAGATTTTTTAAATCCCAAGGAATGATCTTGTACCCACTAGATAAGAAAAAAGAAGAAAGAAAATTTAAAGTATGTCCCCCAATGCAGATAAAGTTATAGTGATAAAGCTGTACACATTTAAAGTGATAATGTATATATAATATGTAATATAATGTATATATGTATAATACTTGGTATATAATAAATATGGAATTCTTGTTATCTAATATTGCTAGTTATTACTATTACTTCACATGTAATGGAGAGACAGCACTAGCACACATGAGCTGTGTGACCTTAGGTAACTCAGTTAGCCTCTCTGATTCTTTGAATCTCATCATCTCTATTTTAAAATAGGCATAATTATGGTATCTCCTTCACAGGGTTGTTGTAAGTTTCAGATAAGATAATGTGTGTAAAGTGCTTAGCATAGTGCGTGTCACACAGCAACACTAAATAAGCAGAAGCTAGCATTTTTGCTACTCTTATTATTACTGCACATATTTTGCCAGCAACACTGAAAATATGTGTGACCCTTCTGGAAAAACACTAGGATAAATTCACATACAAAGACTCATAAAAAGGCTTATTTTCACTTGTCAAGATTTATTATAAGGAAATAATTCAACACACACAAGAATCCATGTGTAAATTGCATTTGGTAGAATTATCTCCAATAGTCTTTTGGTTTAGGCAAAGAAAGATAGCCATCCAACACCTTTCTCCCTGGATAACATGGAAACTGGAACAAGAAACTAGCAACTGGTTTGTTTTTTCCTGTAAAATATTGAAGTTGTTTGCTGATCAGTGGTCAGGCCCTGAAGCAAGTCTGCTTTAGGGCCTTAGAAGCAATTGTTACCCACCATGTATGGGGTCATGGGAGCACACCGCCTCTCACATGGTAGTATACATTAGTAGATGCTTAATAAGTATATTTTGATGGATGCATCTGTTTATACTAAAGATTTTATTAGATAAATTATGCCCCCTAAATATAAGATAATTGCAAACTTTATCTGATACTAATGCTCAGAATTACTTTAGTAGTTAATATTTGTTTCCAGTAAAAAAAAAAAATTTAAAGCATTACTTAAGGCATTTTTGCTTCTTTGAACGTATTTATGTTCTCTCAGAGCTAAAATTCTGGAGAAATGATTCTGAACCAAAAGAGCTTTATTTGGCTCTATCTTGGTCGTGTGGCCTACAGCAATTTAGCATACACACTGCCCAGGGAAATCTGGGGAACATTTTTTCTTTGGAGGAAAGCTGAATGGCTCCTCTGATCCAGAGACATTGAGAGTTACTTGCTGAAAAGGTAAGCAATTTCGCCATGTTGAAGAAAAAAATGCAGATGCAATAGCCCGATTTTTAAGAAAGCAAGAACAAAAAGTTAACTGCATTTGGAGTTTCATTTAATGCTGTTCTCAGAGACCAAACCAGGAGATCCTCATTGTGGGTGGAGCTTTCTGGTTTTTCTGGTAATAATCCCTTGGACAGAGTCAAAACCAGATTTAATTTACAACAAATTCTGGGTTAGAGTGAGTAGGGTTAAAGCTAGACTTTGATATCAAATTTTTTTAAAAAAAGGAAGAATGAGAAGAAAATAAAATTACAAAATCTATTATTATAAGGAAATTTAGGTTAAGAGAGGTTAAGAGACTTGTTCAAGGTCACATAGGTAAGAAAGGGGAAGAGCTAAGATTTGAATTCAGGTTTCCTATTCCAAAGCTCATTTGATCGCTGAGCAAATATTTATTTTATACCTACTATATGTTAGTGCTAAGATCTGGAGGAAGTAGTATTAGCTAAGATAAACACAATCCTGACCTTGGGGAGATTATATTCTGACAGAGGAAATATATTTAAAATATACCTGCTTATAAAATATTTGTAATATATATAACAGACAAAAAACTAGTAGCTATGACATGTAAAGAACTCTTATGAATCAATAAAAAGAAAATGTTCAGTAGACAAATGAATGAAGGATATGAACAGAAATGTCTCCCTATCAACAATGAGACACCATTTATTATTCATTAAATTAGCAAACATGAAGAAGTTTGAAAATAGTTCCATGACAATGTAGAGAAACAGTCACTCTCGCTAATGAAAAGAGTAAATGTAAAATGAGCAGCTACTTTGGAGACCTGTATACTTTGTGACCCAATAATTGTACTTCTTAATATTTACCCTAGAATAATACTCATATACCTGCATAAGGAGACATGTATGAGGCTGTTTGTTTTAGCCTTATCTGTAATACAGAAAAAAACCAAAAAAAAAAAAAAAAAAGGGAAATAACCTGGATATTCATCAGTAGAGGAAGAAGTAAAATAATTTGGCTGTATTTGATCCTGTGCAACATCATGCACCTTTTCCAAGGATTTAGGTCTATATGTAACAAACCAATAATATCTAATACATATTTTTCAGTGATTTATGGTTGAGTCCAAGTTGTAGAACAATGCATATAGAATGATATTATTTATGTTCAAGACTCCAAACTATACCATTTAGTTTTCCAGGGCCATATAAATGTATGAAAAAGCATAAAGAAGGTACAGAAGAATCACAATATACTCACTACAGTGCTTGCCTCTGAGGAAAGAAGGCAGATGGGAATTGGGGCACGAATCACAAAAACGGAGAGTTTTATCTATTGCACTTTAGTACAGTTTTTTTCCCCAAAATAATTCATTCTTAAATTACTTGTATAAATAAAAAAGTTAAAAAAAATAAAAAGAAAATGTGGCTGAGTGATAACATTTTCAGACATGAAATGGAGGTCTAGTTCATCACCACCTAGAAAGTTTCCCCTTGGGCTGGATATTAAGGCTGAACCATCAGCGGCTGGGGTATAACTGAATTCCAGGGACGATAATGATAACACCATTTTCTATTTGTTCAGCACCTTGCAGTTTTCAAAGTACTTCTCCCATACATTATCTCCTTGGATTCCCACAACAGCCTTATGAGGATGCAGCTCTATTTCCCAGATGATGCTCAAGTGGACAGAAAAAATAACAGATGTCCAAAATTTCATAAACCTACATACATACATACACATGTCATTTCCTCAAGGATTTTTGAATAGCCTTATTTTAGGTATCCTTTTGTGTACAGGGTCATTCCCCTTGTTGGGCAAATGTGGGATGGAAAATGGTAATTTGGAGAGTTTATGTACAATGGTGTAACCTGAGAATCTATTTGATTTTTGCCTCTGAAACCAGAGAGCAGTATCATTTCTGAAAACTTGACTCTTACTGCCTGGAATTAGACAATCTAATATTCCACTTTGAGTATACTAATGCATGACCTTGAAGAAGGAGGATGTGTGGTACCATTTCTGGGATTGACTGTCATGTTTTCTCTCCCCCATAATAAATTTATCATTACACAAATATTAATTATTGATAGTGTATTTTAGTTAGGCAATAGAGTTGCTAGTCCTAATGGAGTTGGAGATTACTTACAATATGAGCTCACACTTAGAAGGCTCTGCTCACCGCTCACAACGGAGAAGAGGTTGCATAGTTTAGGAAGGGGCAATGGGTATGGTCAGTAAGAACAAAAGCACTAGAGTAAGGCACATTTGAATTATTATTTTGCCTCTGCTATTTACTAGCCATGAGACTTTGGGTGCATAAAATTAATTCTATGCTTCAATTCAAGCTTCAGTGTCGTCTTCTGTAAAATGGGGTTAGCATAGAAGTTAAGAAAGCACACTCTGAACCCAATCATCTGGGTTCACCTCTCAGCCCTGCCACTGTCTTCCTATGTGATCATGGAAAGCTACTTAATTTTCCTTTGCCTCAGTTTTCTCATCTGTATGAGACATAATAATTGTGCCTGCCTTATAGGGTTATTATGAAAATTACATGAGTTGGTATGTATGTATTATATATGCATATGTGTGTAGGGGCACATAATTCTCATAGGTGTTGGCAATGACTGATATTGATAAGTGCTCACTATACAGTAATGGCTGCTAATGATGCTTTTAATGCAATCGACATTCAGAAAGAGAACTTTTCAGATTCAGACAAAGATAAGGCCAGATTCCTCCATCCAGGGAGAGGCGCAATGCTGATGCTCAGTGGATGCTCATACAGACATCCTCAGGAAGCCAAAATAAATTCCCATATGTAATTTAGAGTCACAAAGACACAATGGTGCAAGTTTTAGGGACTTCCCAGGTCACAGTGAGGCAGACTCTGCAATGGCCTAGGGTGAGTGTGTCCCCAGGCAGGACTGAGAAGGACAGGTGGGAGAGAGGCACTTTGTTAGACAATTCTCAAGCCTGGCCTGGCCTCTGAATAAAGACAGAATTTTATAAGAAGAGCTAGCCCATATGTCTTCCTCTATAAATAGACCAAAAGATTATTATTAGGAAGAAGTTGAGTTGCCATGAAATCCAGTATATCTCAGTTCAATAACAATTAATTCATTCAAAAATATTGAGGACTTACTACGGCCCAGCACTATCCTTGGCACTGGGTATACCACTGGGAGCATAGTAGGTATGATTCCTAGATTCTTGGGGCTGACAGGCTAAGGAGAAACACAAAAATGAGGGCAGAGGGCTCTGGAGGTGTCTAGTGAGCTATGAAGCATAATGAAGCCAGGAGAGTGGAGGGAACTGCCAAGGCGGAGGAGGTCTTGGCTGAGTAGCCAGGAGAAGTTAGAGATGAGCATTCCAGGCCCAGGGAACAACGTGGGCGGAGGCTCTGGAGAGAGGAGGCTGGAGCCAGAGCATGACTGGGAACGTGTGAAGGAATGGGGAACCTGAAGTCCTGGGCTTTAAACATTTTGCCCAAGTTCACAGAACAGGATGCATATCCAAGTCTGTCCGACCACAAGACTAAGAAGTATTTCCTCTCACATGGGGCTATTGGCATTATATCCCCACAATAGCCACTGAGATGCATGTCCTCAGGAAGTAATCAGTGAGGACACCTTTTAAGGGTCATCCCAGATCCCTTTCTTTTAGGCGTAGAGTTGCATTTGTCTCTAACCTTCCAGTTACTCACATCAAAAGCCATCACACTTGAATTTCACAGTCATCCATCCTTTCCCGGGTTTCCTGCCTTTGATGTATTTAACAGCCACCTGGGTACCATTTGGAGGTTATATTCTTTCTACTCTGATTTGCTAAATGCACCCTCAAGAGAAAGGCCTGACTGGAATTCTATCTACTTCTGTTCAATCCTTTGACTAAGATTCAAAATTAAGCACATTTGTTTATTGTGATCTTTAGAAAGAGAACAATTTCCATGTTCCCAATTTGTGTTCAGGGTGGAAAATGCTGATATATCACATGATTTTCTCTTCATGGTGCTAGGACAATATTAAATATCCTGTGAAAAGTGGAAGTCATTAGTGCTTGGTCTGATTGAAAGGCTTTCATAGGTTCCTGATTGAAATGAGCTAATACTCATGGAAATGCCACGCCAGAGTGGGCTTATTATTAACTACAGTGATAGTTCTTTATTAGAGAGCACCTCCTATGGTCCAAAGAGCTCTTACGTACACACTAACAACTATCCTTACAACAATCCTACAAAGGCAGGATGCTCCATCCCATTTTGTATACGAGAACAATGAAGAAAAGAGACTGGAAATAACTTGCCAAATAAAATTGGCAGAGGCAGAATTTTCACTTTGGTCTGAAAGGATAGTAGCTGTCAAGTGTTCACGTATGGCTGACATTCATTTATCTGTTTTATAGTGGCAGCGTGTTGATTTTCCTCTGGGGAATCACCCTGTTGAATTCTCAATGCACGTGGTCCAGAGGGGCTGACAGAGTGTCCTGGCGTCAGGGTGGGCACATAACACCCACCTGGCCAACGAGGATACCTTACCTGCCAACCACAGTGATTGGTTCAGGGATGGGCACGTGACCCACGTGAGCCAATCAGAGCCAATGAGTATCATTCCCACAGAGTTGGCTGGAACTATTGGTAGGAGAGGAACCCTTTCTGCTCAGCACTTAAACTGGGATGATGTAAGCCCAGGGCTACCAATGGCCAACTTTGGGAGAGCCTGCCTAAGAACGAAGCCAATCTGATACGTCCTTCGGAGTGTTGACCCTAACAATTCCCTCTTCCACCCTTTTTTTACACTTCAGGTAGGTTTTGGTTACTTCCCCTCCCCAGGTGTTGATGCAATGATCCAAGTTCTCTCTGATACACTTCCTGAATCTGGTCTCTGACTGCGGGTCTCCTTCCTGGGAAGCCCCACCTGTGACACACAGCTGTACATCCCAGGAGCTTTGCCCACTCCCAATTCTGCCATACCCCACAGCTGCTTCAGAACCTCTTACCTCCAGCCCTGGACACCCCCAACAGCCCCTACCCCCTACAGCCTTTCTTCCTGTTTCCCTCACTCCTCCCTGTGGCCCCAGCTCTTTGTTAAGTCCTGGTTCACTGTGGTCTTCGCAGCTGTGACTGTGTGTCCCTATCTTCCATCTCACTCTGTCTTTCTGCACCCGTTCTCCACATTCTGAACGAGGATTCTTTGGCTGGCTAAAGAAATGAGGAAGACTTAGGAGGACACATTGAAAGTTGCTCCAATCACATAGGATCATAACAATGCAAAAGTTCCTTTTAGATAGTGGCAAACTAAAGTACTGAAAGAGGTAGGGGCTGTAGAAACTAGAGGTTTAGATGTCATTAAGTGAGACATGCCAGTGGAAAATTCTACAGGTTAAGAGATGTGAAGTCCTTTTACAAGAAAACCACATATTTTTACCCTCCCATCTAAACATTCTGGAATTTTAACGTGACTGTATGGTAGAAGTTTACATTTATTTAAATGAAATACAGTGATTGAAAGAGCAGATATTAAGTTATATATCTGGATATAAGGTAGTACGTGTATGTGGTGAAAATTGCAAAGGTGGTATGCAAATAACTGAATTATAGGAAACCCTTTCTTATGGGGCTGTTGTGGGGATCAAGTCAGATCATTATTCAAGCATAAACATTGTATGTGAGTGGAAGACATTTGTTTTGCTCTTTGAAACATTGCATCATCTATTAAAAGATAGTCCTGATTTAAAGAGATGGCAGTTTTCCTAAGAGAACTACCAAGTCAAATATAAAGTGACCCCAGAGAAATTGGATTCCTGAGGGATCACTGCCATTTGGGAAAATCTTAATTATCTGCAAAGAAAAGCAGAGGCCACATGGCAGGGTCCCCACTGTCTTGTCGAGGCTTTCCTCTGATCTGAGACACACCATCAGCTCACTGTGGAAGACAGTGTACTTTGTGGCCCAGCCTGATGCACTGACCCCGGCAGTACATGCTGCATCCTACTCCATGAGGTGCGTGACCAGCCTCCGGCTCCCACCAGGCTGACCTGGGCTGGCAGCACAGCTACTCCCCCATTCCACCCTGGAGGCTGAGCCAGGGTCATTCACCTAGAACTGAGGCTCATCAAAACACAGTGAGTCATAGTTAGATTTGCATGTTCAGGGGGGAAAAAAAAAGAAAGAAAGGAAGGAAGAAAGGAAGTAAATATAATCCAACTCTGCTCTTACTCTCATGGAAGATAATTACAACCAAACAAGAAAATTAAATGTCAAAGTGCCAGACTATATTATAATTAAACAAACACAAAGCAAGTTTCAGGAACATTAAGAATGCCATCTAAACGATTCAAACAAAGCTTGTTAACAAGGAAGGCAGACACCTTTTCATTACTCCAGAACTTGGCACTTCTAAGATGGCAGGCAGCAATGGAACACTTGGACTCCTACAGGGTAGAAGAAATTTATTTCTTTATTTTTAGGGTAAGATGATAAGACTCAGTAGTTACAGCCAAGGCTGTGGGGTCGATTAGAACAATGTTCAAATCTCACTTGGCCAGTTAACGTATGCATTCTCTGTGCCTCCCTTTCCTTTCTGTAAAGTAAGGATTAATAACAGACAGTTGTGAGGAGTGTGCAACCTGCACCTCATGGAGCCTCATTTGTAGTTAGCACTTTGGGTGTGTTAGCTGTGTGCCACCAAAATAATTAGCACTGACCATAGTACCTTTTGCATCCTGGGGCCCTGTACATGTCAGACAAGATGAAATAAAGGTCGGTGGACATCTAGCTACTCAGAATTCCCCAGATACAAATCAACACTCCACCAGCAAGATCTTCACAGGACTAACACTTGTTCTTAAGTCTCCCAGCTTTAATAGTCTGTGCAAAACTTTTAGCCCTCAGAGGTTAGAGCCCATGTTTTGTTTTTCTCTGCAGAGTGCCTAACACACAGAATGTGCTGCGTGGAGAGCTGTTGACTGCCTCCACTATCGAAAGAGTAAGCAGCAGATTATATGTTTCTTCAAGTGTGGAATAAGGGGTTTTTCTTCTACTTGGCCTCAAATAAAGTTTAACTATATACTCCCAGTCCTCAGCCACTACATTATTTAAAAACATTTTCCAGATGACTTTGGGAAAAAAAATCTAAATTATTGGTAGCAGAGAGAAGAGCCAGAAGTGCTGTTAATGTTATAGCTGGGTTATGAGTTTATATTTCTTCAGTTCAAAGGGAAGAGCTGTAAAAGAACTTTCCAGTTTGCTGAGTGATTTCATGTCTGTTTCTTTATTGGATTTTCACCAAAATTCTCAAAGAGTTCAAGCCAGTGATTCTCAAATTAAGGGACACATACTTGGAACGAGAGGTGATGTTAGGTGGTGTACAATATTAAATGACACTGAATCACACCATCAAAAAATTGCTCCCTTTTCAATTGTTTTCCAATATTCCTTACTACATCAAGGAGAAAGTCTCAGTTTGGTGCTAGTATGTCCTTAACACCTCCATAACACTTGCTAACCTCTGAAAGAGACAGGGAGGAAGCGAGGTAAGGAGAAGTCGGGTAGAACAGCAGTCACATTCAAAGCATTGTGAAGTATTGAGGAAGAATTTAATAATACTATTATCTTCACTGTACTTCTTCTTAGAGTTATTTACTTAAAAAAGAATATCTAGTGAATATTAAGTATATAATATTTCAGAAGGTATCAATACAGTGCAAAAATTGAGGAAGTGGCTTCGGATGACTGAAATCTATATTCATAGCTTGTATTAGGTCATAAAGCTGTAGGTGTGAGAGCTAAGGCCCAGGGGTCCTCTCAAATTGAAATCTCATGCACTTTCTACTTCAAGAACACCTCCTAAATTATTACATAATTTCAAAGGTGGATCGAGTAGAGGTTAAGAGCTCTCCTCTCTAGTTAGAAATATCTAAAATTGAATCTAGCTTCAACACCACTGGCTATGCTTCCTTGGACAAGTTACTTAACATCTCTAAGCCTCAGTTTCTAGTTTTTAAAAAGGAGGGAAATAATAGCCCTAACTCATAGGGTTGTTATGGGGCTTCCATGAGAAAGAGCAATGTAAGCATTTAGCACAGTCCCACACACATAGTAGGGGCTCCATAAATGTCTACTAAAACTATTGATTGAAAGGCTTAAAATAAGAACTCTCCCAAATGCTTGAACATTGTAGCATTTTGATGAATGGTACTTCAACCACCATGAATTGGTCTATCTTACCTAGGACATATCGTTCATTCCCTTTCTAGGACAAAACCTAGCCATGGTTAAGAAATTGCAAGGTTTGTTTCTGAGACTAACTGGTTGAAATAAAGGGAACCTGAATATATACATTATGGTCAAGCAAAGATATTGTCATAAATAGCTAGATTTTGAGGAAAGAAGAGGGCTGAGAAATAGGTCTTAATGGAATCTCAATAAAGGATACTCTGTGTAGAAGCAAAAACTGACACTTGTGCAGGATATATATTAGTATTGAAAACATTCTAGGAATGTTTATTGAGCACTCACTCTGTGCCGTACTCTCTACTAGGTACTGGGGATGCAGCCAGGCTCTGACTTTACAGTGCTGCAACAAAATGTTCTAGCCTGAAGTCACACAATCTTCCTTGTACTCGTTCAGGTAAAAGCATAGCTGGAAAGGAGAAAATGAGTAGGCATTAGGTAACTGGATTTTAGATGTAGCATTGACTGCCCTCAAATTGATGTGATACTTTGAAGAAGGCATTTTGCTTCTCTGAGTGACTTGATACAACAATGTCATTAGATGTTTGATCAGGGTTTCCCAAATACCAAGACTTTTTATAACATAATTACAATTAGTGCCATTTTTATATTCTACTATACTATTCATGTTTTATTTCAATAAATTAATTTTTCAAAGACAATCCTATATCACCACCATAATTAAAAAAAAAACTGGTATCCTATGACATAATTGGATGTCATCTATTAAAACAACCAAATATTTTACTAAAGTATAGTAAAATGTTATGGCCAGCCATCTAATTTCTTCCAGCTTTATTGGGGTGTAATTGACAAATAAAACTTGTACATATTCAAGATGTATAATTTAAAAATTTAATATATGTAGACATTGTTTAATTATTACCATAATCAAATTAATCAACATATCCACCACCACACATAGTTACCCTTTTGTGTGTGTGTGTGGCGGGGGGTGAGGACACTTAAGATCTAGTCTCTTAATAAATTCCAAGTAAACAATACAGTATTATTAACTACCATCACCAATGCCAATGTATTAAACTATTATAGAGGAGATACATATGAAGCCAAGACGTGCTTCTTGATGTCATTGTGGAGAGGAGTGCTGTTTCCCACTCCTGTTCTTTGCTTCATGTGGTAGGAGTTCTATTAGTGTTGCTCATGGCCATGAGCAAAAAAAAATTTTCTTTTACCATGCTCCTCCAGGAGAGGTGGAGTGATTTATCTCCTTAATAAATGTGGAAAGGATAAAGGGCACTTGTGGTTCAGCTCCACTGTTTTCTCTTGGGAGGGATTGAGTCTACTGCTCTGCTGTGCTCCCTGATTCAACCCTGGACCTCCATGTGCTACTCCTTCATTTTATTATCACTTTGTCAGAAAGCAGTTGGGAAAAAAAGCATGCTATTTGGTTATGCCTGAAGGAAAACTGAATACAAAAACCATCTGAGAAAGTTCATGGCAAACTGTGCAACAGATAATTAAGAACAACTCCTTAACTCTCTTGTAAATCTTAACCTCCCTAAGAGTGGGATGACTAAATGTTTGGCATCTCCTGGTATGAAGGTCACAACACCATCTACAAAATATTCTTCTAAAGAATTAAACCTGAAGCTAATTAAATATCTAGTTCTAATTAGCAGTAACCATCAGCAACAAATGCCCTGGAAGAGTAAGAGAAGACCAGCTGGGGATCCTGGATTTCCATCTCCACCCAGCAGTAACGAGGAACCCCTCTTGCTAGAGTTGTATCAGCAGAAGCCTAGTAGAGTCAGGATTTTTCACCACTGCCTAGTAGTGATGAGACATTACCCAACACCTTGGTGTCAGTGGAGAGAGCAGTAACAAGCACTCCTACTCCTCCATGCCATGGAGGTATCATCAGAGACCTAGTGGGGAGCTAGATTTCCCACTCCCACCAACACTAACAAGTATATTTTCCTCTCCTCAGGTGTCAATGGAGGCCAATGAGGAACCTGAACTTCTACTCCCACCTGGAAATAATGATGAAGAGGAAGCCAGCTACAATACAAGGTTTAAATAAAATGCAGAGTCTCGTAGCATGATACCCCAAATGCACAGGCTTTAATTTAAAAATCACTCATCATACCAAGAACCAAGAAAATCTCAAACGAATGAAAAAAGACAATCACTGGACTCCATGACCAAGATGATAGAGATGTTAGTATTATCTGAAAAGGATTTTATAGCAGAATAAAATGCTTCAATTAGCAATTACAAACATTACTTTACACAAATGGAAAAACAGAAAGTCTCAGAATACAAAAAGTCTCAGCAAACACATAGAAGATATAAAAATGAACCAAGTGGAAATTTTAAGCTGAAAAATTCGATAGCTGGATAAAAATTCAGTGGGGCTCAACAGCATAAAGGAGGGAACAGAGGGGGAAAAAACCTAGTAAGCTGTAAACAGAACAATAGAAATTACCAAATTTGAACAATAGACAAAAACAGACTGAAAAAAATTGAACATACCCTCAATAATTTATGGGGCTATAACAAAAGAGCTAGCATTCATGTCACTGGATCCAAGAAAGAAAGGAAAAAGAGGGCAGAGCTGAAAAAAATACTTGAAAAAACTATGGCTGAAAATTTTCTAAATTTAGCAAGAGACATAAACTCACAGATTCAGAAAGCCCAGCAAGCCTCAAACAGATATGCCCAAAGAAACTCACCCTAAAACATACCATATTCAAACTTCTGAGAAGACTATATATATATATATATATACATTTTTTTTTTTTTTTAAGCAATGAGAAAGAAATGACACCTTTACCTATAGGGAAAAGAAAAATTAGAATTCCAATGAACTTCTCTTTTAAAGCATGGAGGCCAAAAGGAAGTGGAACAGCATTTTTCAAGTGCTAAAGAAAACTGCAAACCCAGAATTCTATATCTGGTGAAAACATCCTTCAGGAATGGAAAGGGGTATGAATAAAACTAAGAGAATTTGTTGCTAGCAGGCCTACTCTAAGAGTATGGCTGAAGAAAGTTCTTTAAACATAAGAAAGTGTTCTCTAAACATAAGGTTAAAAGAAGGAATCTTGGAACATCAGGAAGGAAGGAAGAAGAAATGGTGGAAAGCATAAACATAGGTAAATATAATACATTTTCTTCTTCTCTTGAGCTTTCTAAATTGTGTTTGATTGTTAAAGTAAAAATAGTAGTGCTGTGATGTGGGTCTAAATGTACTTAGAGGAAATATGTAAAATAGTCATATTGTAAACTGGACAGAGAAAATGGAGGCAAAGGGAAGTAAGTTTTCTACACTTTACTTGAAATAGTAAAATTTTGACATTAGTAGATTTATTAAGTTATGTATATATAAAGTAATGCTTGGAGAAATGCCTAAAAAAGCTACACAAATATGTACATTCAAAAGCATTAGAGATAAATCAAAATAGAATTTGAAAAAAATGCTTATGTAATCCATAGGAAAAAGAAAACAGAGAAAAAGGCAGGAAAAAGAAAACAGAAACAATAAACAGAGAGAATGAACAGAAAACAAAAAATAACATGGCAGACTTTGACATATCAATAGTGACAATGAATGTAAACAGTCTAAATACACCAATTAAAAGACAGAGATTGGCCAAAGTGGTTTAAAAACATTAGTCAACAATTGCTATGTGAAAGAAATTCACTCTAGCTATAAAAATATAGGCATGTTGAAAGGGTATATCATGCAAACATTAGTCAAAAGAAAGCAGGAGCAGCAATATTAATATGTGACAAAGTAGACTTCAGAGCAAAGAAAGACAGAGAGGGACATTATAAAAAGATCAATCCAACAAGAAGATATTGTAGTCCTAAGTGAGTATGCACCAAAAAACAGAGCTACAAATTTCCATTTGAAGCAAAAATCGGTAGAACTAAAAAGAGAGATAAACAAATCCACAATAGTGACTAGAGACTTTAACACTTCCTCCCAACAATTGATAGAACAACTAGGAAGAAAATGACCAAAGATATAGAATAATTCAAAAACATCACTAATCAACATAATTTAACCAAGATTATAGAACTGTCCACAAGATAATAACAGAATACACATACTTTTCAAGTGCCTATGGAACACATACCAAGACAGACCATATCCAGGGTTATAAAACAAAACTCAACAAATTTAAAAGAACTGAAATCATATAGAATATATTCTCTGACCTCAATGAAATCAAGCTAGAAATCAATAACAGAAATATAACAGAAAAATCCCTAAACACTTGGAAACTAAAAAAATGCAACTATACATAATAAATTGATGAGACACTGTCTCAAAAAAATTTTAAAAATACATTGAATTGAATGAAAATGAAAATACAACATTCTCAAAATGTGTGCTACACAGCAAAAGCAGTGCTAAGAGGAAAATTTATAGCACTAAATGCTTACATTAGAAAATATCTTAAAAATCTTAAATTAGTAATATATCCTCTCATACATCAAGAACCCAAAAAGATCAAAATATATTCAAAGCAAGCAAAAGGAAGAGAATAAAAATAATAGCAGAAATCAATGAAAACAATAGAGAAAGTTAATGTAACAAAAACCCAGTTCTTTGAAAAGGTAAATAAAATTGATAAACTGCTACTAAGACTGACAAAGAATATTACTAATATTTGGAATGAAATAGGGTATATCACTAAGGATCCCGCAGACATCAAAAGGATAAGGGAATATGGGCATACTCTGTTTTATTATGCCTTACAGATACTGTGTTTTTACAAATTGATGGTTTGTGGCAACCTTGCATCAAGAAAATCTATCAGCCATTTTTTTCAATAATGTGCTCACTTCATGTCTCTGTGTCACATTTGGTAATTCTTCTAATATTTCAAATTTTTTCATTATTATTAAATTTGTTATGGTGATCTGTGATCAGTGATCTTTAATGTTACTATTGTAACTGTTTTGGAGTGCCACAAACCATGCCCACATAAGATGGCAAACTCAATTGATAAATGTTTTGTATTCTGACTACTCCACCAACCAACCATTCCCCCATCTCTCTCCCTCTACTTGGGCCTCCCTATTCCCTGAGACACCACAATAATGAAATTAGGCCAATTAATAACCCTGCAATGGCCTCTAAGAGTTCAAGTGAAAAAAAGAGTTGCAGGTTTCTCATTTTAAATCAAAAGTAGAAATGATTACACTTAATGAGGAAGACATATCAAAAGTCGAGATAGAACAGACACTAGGCCTCTTGCACCAAACAGCCAAGTTGTGGATGCAAAGGAAATGTTATTGAAGGAAATTAAAACTGCTATGTCAGTGAAGACACAAATGATAAGAAAGCCTTAGTGCTGACGTGGAGAAGGTTTTAATGGCCTAGATAGATCAAACCACTCACAACATTTCTTTAAGCCAAAGCCTAGTCCAGAGCAAGAACCTAACTCTCTTTAATCCTATGAAGGCTGAGAGAGGTGAGGAAGCTGCAGAAGAAACGCTGGAAGCCATCAGAGGTTGGTTCATGAGGTTTAAGGAAAGAAGACATCTCCATAATGTAAAAGTGCAAGGTAAGTCAGCAAACACTGATGCAGAAGCTACAGCAAATTATCCAGAAAATCCAGTTAAGGTGGCACACTAAACAGCAGATTTTTAATGTAGACTAAACAACCTTCTATTGGAAGAAGATGCCACCTAGGATTTTCACAGCTAGAGAGAAGTCAACACCTGGCTCTAAATCTTCAAAGGACAGACTCACTCTCTTATTGGAGGTTAATGCAGCTATTGACTTTAAGTTGAAGCCAATGCTAAACTTAAAATCCCAAAATCCTAGCATTCTTAAGAATCATGCTAAATCTACTCTGTTTGTGCTCTATAAATGGAAAAACAAAGCCTGGATGACAGCACATCTGTTTTCAGCATGGTTTCCTGAATATTTTAAGCCCACTATTGAGAACCCATTGCTCAGAAAAAAAGATTCCTTTCAAAATATTACTTCTTATTGACAATACACCTGGTCACCCATGAGCTCTGATGGAAATATACAAGGAGATGAATGCTGTTTTCGTGCCTGCTATCACAACATCCATTCTGCAGCTCATGGATCAAGGAGTAATTTCGACTTTCAAGTCTTGTTATTGCAGAAATATATTTGATAAGGCTATAGTTGCCATGGGTAGTTATTCCTCTGATGGATCTGGGCAAAATAAATTGAAAACCTTCTGGAAAGGATTTATCATTCTAGGTGCCATTAAGAACATTTGTGACTCATGGGAGGAGGTCACAATGTGAACATGAACAGGAATTTGTAAGAAGTTGACTCCAACCCTCATGGATGACTTTGAGGGTCTCAAGATTTCAATGGAGGAGGTAACTGCAAATATGGTGGAAGTGGCAAAAAAAAAACAAACCTAGAATTAGAAGTGGAGCCTGAAGATGTGACTGAATTGCCACAATCGCATGATAAACTTGAATGGATGAGCAGTTGCTTCTTATGGATGAGCAAAGGATGTGGCTTCTTGAGATGGGATCTATGCCTGGTCAATGTGCTATGAACGTTGTTGAAATAACAGCAGTGTCACCAGGACAACCCCAACAAAATGGATAGAAAAACTTTAACAGCTTCTTTCCCCTCTCTTTTCTTTCTTTTTTTAAACAATTTTTTCTTAGTATTTGTTATCTAGAAGGATAGCTGCTCAAGGACACCAGGTGGCCCAAAATGCTACAAATAGCCACATGACTTGCTGCCAGATGCCGGAAATTTAGACCTGCACACAGCCGGTGCAGGCAAGAGTGGGCAACCTCCAGTTACCCTTAACTCATTAACATATTATTATAATACTAAAAATCACTCCCCCAAGTACAAATCACTGCCATTTTCTGTACATGCAATATATAAAAAAGCACATACATGAACTACATCTGCGCATCTGAAACTCCATCCTGTACATGCTTACACACTACTTCCGTCCCATATCTAACTCTAAAATTCCCACATCTCCCTTTGTTTGGGGAAAAGGTGCCTTTAGAGCATAAGCTCCTCCTTCTTCATTTTTTGGCCAAAAAATTAAAAACCTAAATGCCTTACCAGTTAGATGTTTTTTCTTTGTGGCTGATATAAAACAGAGAAAGAACACAGTTTCAGTAATTAAAGGACTTAGAATATTCTATAAACTTAGTTGTTATAGCAGCAGCAGGGTTTCAGAGTATTGAAACCCTCCAATTTTGAAGTTCTACTGTGGGTAAAATGCTATCAAATAGCATGGCATGCTACACAGAAATCTTTTGTGAGAGGAAGAGTCAATAGATACGGCAAACTTAATTACTGTCTTATTTTAAGAAATTGCCACAGACACTCCAATCTTCAGTAACCACCACCCTGATCACCAGCAGCCATCAACATCAAGGCAAGACCCCCGACCAGCAAAAGGATTATGACTTACTGAAGGCTCAGATGATTGTTAGCATTTTTGAGC
Source organism: Daubentonia madagascariensis (assembly GCA_023783475.1). Lineage (NCBI taxonomy): Eukaryota > Metazoa > Chordata > Mammalia > Primates > Daubentoniidae > Daubentonia > Daubentonia madagascariensis. The sequence continues at coordinate 37,663,897 of JAKFHU010001953.1, read as the reverse complement.
AATAAAGTATTTTTAATTAAGGTATGCACATTGTGTTTTTAGACATAATGTTATTGCACATGTAACAGACTGCAGCATCCTGTAAATATAACTTTTATATGCACTGAGAAGCCAAAAACTCACTTTACTGTGATATTTGCTTAAATAGTGGTGGTCTGAAACCAAACCTGCAGTATCTCTGAGGTATGCCTGTACCACAAACAACTCTGCACACATACATTTGAGAAGTAAGGTGAAAAAGACCAATTGCTCAAAAAGTATAAATGACCATAGCCACTGAATAACAAATAAATAATTTTCATAACTCTATTACTACTAAGGAAATTAGACATAATTTAAAAGCTTCCAAAAAAAGAAATTTCCAGGCCCAAATTGTTTTATTTGAGAATTCTGCCAAATGTTGAAGGAATAATTAACACCAGTTCTACACAATCTTTTCCAGGAAATAGAATAGGAAGGAACACTTTTCAATTCATTTTATGAAGGTAGTATTACCCTAATACCAAAATCAGACAAAGAGAGTGCAAAAAAAAGAAACCTATAGACCATTATCACTCATAAACATGGATGCAAAAATCCTTAACAAAATATTAGCAAATAGATTTCACCAATATATCAAAAGAATTGTATACCATGATTAAGTGGCATTTATTTCAGGGATTCAAAACTGGTTCAATATAGTATTTAAAAATCAGTCAATATAATCAATATAACCTACCATATTAACGTTAAAAAGAAATATCACATGATCGTATAAACTGGTGCATTAAAAATATGTGACAAAATTCACCACTCATTCATTATAAAATTATCAGAAAAGTAGAAAGGGGGGTACTTCCTCAACTTCATAAAGATCATCTTAAAAAAACTACAGCTAACATTACAATTAATGATGAGAGACTGAATGACTTCCCCTCTGATATTGAGAATAAAGCAAGGATGTCCACTTTCACCACTCTTACTCAACATGGTATGGGAAGTTCTAACCAGTGCAAAAAAGGAAAAAAAAAAAAAGAAAGAAAAGGCAGAAAGATCAAAAAGGAAGAGGAAGAAATACAACTGTCTCTATTTGTTGATGATATAAGTTTCTATGTAGAAAATTCAAAGGAATCTACAAAAAAAACCTAAGAAAAAACCCTCCAAGAAATAATAAGTGAGTTTAGCAAGGTCTCAAGATACAAGATAAACATATAAAAATCAGTTATATTTTATACATTAGTAATAAATACATGGAAACAAAATTAAAAATACAATACCATTTACTATTTCTGAAAAGAAATGAAATACTTAGGTTTTATTGATCAAAATATGTACAGGAATTGTACTGAGGAAAGAAATCAAAACGGTGAGGAAAGAAATCAAAGAGCATCTAAATTAGCCGTGAAACGTACTGTGCATGTCATAGATTGGATGATGCAACATAGTAAAGACGTAATTTCTCTCTAAGTTGATCTATAGGTTTAATGCAATTTCTACCAGAATCTCCAGCAAGATTTTATATGAAAATGCAAAGAAACTAGAATAACTAAAACAAATTTGAAACAAAAAAAGGGGGATAAATTAATTTACCTTATTTCAAGACATTACATAGTTAGAGTTATCAAGACCATGCAATACTGGCACAGAGGTAGGCACATAGATAAATGGAATAGAGTAAAGAACCCAGAAACAGCCCCAAACAAATATGTTCAGCTTATTTCTGACAAAGTTACAAAAGGAATTCAACAGAGAAAGGATAGCTTTTTCAACAAATGATGCTGGAGCAACTGGACATCTATAGACGAAAACCAAACCTCCATCTAAACCTAAATTGGATGATCACTATATGGTGGTTTATAAATCTACTCTCTCTACTTTTGTGTATGCTTGCAAAGTTCCATAATAAAGAGTTTTAAAGAGAGAAAGGATTTGAAAGTAACTATCCCACTATATGATTTAATGTTATTTAGTGCTATGACTCCAGACACTTAAAGCTACGTTATGAAATATTCTACCAGATAAATTATAAGCATCCATGCAGTTATAACACTAATATATTAAACAGCTATAATTTATATAAAAATATATATGGAGTTATTCTTTGTTGAAAATATTCTACTGTATTGTATATTTTTCTTCCTAAAATGTTTGATTTTATGCTCTTATAATAAATGCATCCTGGATCCACAGATTAACATTAAAAACCATAACCTGAACTTTTTATTCTTTACTTTCTGAACAAATATAACTTCTTAGTAAAGTTGATATATTTAATGTTTAATGTGCTAGTGATAAAAAAAAATCTGTGCCCATTTATTCTTATACTCCAAGGTTCTTATATTCCAATTCCCTAATGGGAATACTTGTTTTATTACAGACTCAACTTGGCAGTAAGGGGAAAAATCATGAAACAAAACATTCTGGATAATAACTCTACAGTGCTCTGCTAAATATAAAACCATGTAATTAATGTTTTTGTTTAATAATATAGATTCCAATTTTCTAGACCATTGTGTCTTCATAATGCAGGGTTTGCTGTTTTTTTTAAAAATAAAGATCTAAAATGTATATCACTTGGTTTGCTTCATCTTTGATGGTTGATTCTTTCTGTAAAAAAAAATTTCACCTTTTATTTTGTAGTATACTAAAACAAAGACCTTAACTCAAAGTACAGGATTTCATTAAAGATGATAGGTTGGCATTACCTTACTGAACTCTGCTATTGTCCTGAAGCTATTTTATTGTACCATTCCAGGCTGTCAGTTTCGCTCAAACCTGATAATTATACTTATAAAATAAGACTTCTTTTCTTACCTTAAAGTGACTTCTAACATAGGAGCAAGTTGCCTTTTACATCTAGAATTGTATACTTCATCTGTTTAAGCCTCAGTTGCCTGGAGAACCACTAGCTAAAAAGCTACTAATAAAATGTACATCCTATTGGAATATTTTGGTAGAAAACATCTTTATGATGCTTTCGAGTATTTATTTCTCATATGCTCTTTGTTAAATAAATGTTTAACTCATTTAACAGCAGATGTGTTTGAGAATATATCAATTTTATCAACATTACTTTAGTCTTGGGTTTTATTTTTACCTTTTTATTGAAAACTTAAAAATGAAACCATTTCTTCAACTAATACATAGTTAAGTCAGTTGTACTTAGTAAAATGGGATGTGGAAGAGAGAATGTTAAGGTGGGAATCAGGGTGAGACACGACTTTGTGAAAAGCCATACACTAAGAATACAATATTGATACGACTCTTCACTTAAGCATTTATTATGTACTAGGAGCTTGCTTTATGCTCTAGGAATACAATAATGAATATGACAGTTATGGTTCTTGTAAAGCACATATTATAATGGGGGAGAGAGTCAATAATCAAGAAAAGAAAAAAAAATCAGATAGTAACTAGTATCATGAACCAAACAAAAGGACAATGATAGAGACAGTGATACATGTGGCTGCTCTAGACAAGACGATCCAGAAAGGTCACTCTGATAAAGCGGCACCTGAGCTAAATTCTGAATGAGGAAAGACCCAATCGTGGGAAGATCTGGGGAGAGGTGGGTGGCAGGCAGGGCTGAGAATTCAGTAAGTGCAAAGGCACTGGGTAGAAAGTTTTGCCCCTTTCCCGAAGCAGAAAGCAGCTCAGGGTGGTGAGAGAACACTGACTAAGGTAGCAAGAGGTCTATAATGAGTTAGAGAGATGGCTAAGTGGGCATATCATGTAGGATCTTGTAGGCCAAGATAAAGACTTTGTATTCTATTCTAAATGTGTGTGGAGAACAGATTTTAGAGAGGAAAAACAGAAAGAAAGTCCAAGTTTGAAGACTATGCAGAAACCTTCGAGAGATGGTGATGGCTTGGACGAGGATGGGAGTACTGACGATTGAGAGACGCAGATGGATTTCAGATACGTACAAAAAGTGCTGTTGACAGCATTTACTGACGAGTTGGAAAGGGAAGGGAGAGAACAGAAGAGAAACCAAGGTTGAATCTTAGGTTTTGGGCTTGTTTAGTTGGGTGGTTGGTGGCGTTACTTACTGATAGAAGAATATTAAAGGAGCAAGTTTTAAGGTGGAAAGCCAGAATTTCTTCTCGGACATATTAATTTCTAGATGACTTTAGACATTTAAGTGGAGACGTCTGGTGGATCATTGCATACTCACGTCTGGAGTTTAAAGGGCAAGTCAGAACTGGAGATAGGAATTTTGGACACACTGGCGTCTAGACAGTGGTTTTCAAAAGTAGGACTAAATAAAATCACTCTACTGATATTAAATATCATTTTAAGGAATGTGTATAGAATAGAATTTAACTGTAAACTTAAGGCCTTACCAAAACTGATGTTAGGCTTTTTCATTTTCACAAACTATAGCCAAAATATTATATAAATGTAACTGGAAACTCTGAAGGACTTGAAGACTTGGGGTCTAAAAGTGATTTGATCATATAATCAAAATTGGGTTATTAAAATTTTAATTCAACAATGGGGCTTGGAGGATGTTTGCTGAGCTTCCAAATGCACTGTATTTATACAGGAGTCTTTCTCTAACACAACACTCTAAATTTTTATAAGAGTCTCAATAATATCTAAAAATTCTCAAATTTGCTGGAGAATAGACGATATACTTATTTTAAAACCCGTAAAGTGCTAAGAGCTCCATCCTGAAGTTTTGCCTCTGGCTTAGAAATTTCCAGGTATGCCCTCAAGTCATAGACAAAAGGTCACATGGTATTTGCCCATTTTAAACACCACAGTGTACAATTACCACAGTTAAGTTCCAGTATAATTTTTTGGATAAGCACAAATTCCATTCTTTACACTTCTACAGAAGTGAGATTATGAAGTTCTATTAAGAGAAAGTGTCCAGTAGATTCTTTATTGGCACACTAGACAGCTTGTCGATACGTTTTTTAAAAACTCACCTAAGGGACAATCAAAGGATTAAAGAAATCCCAGATAGGGGCAGAGTCAATCCTTTCAGAATGCTCTCAAGGGCGTAGTTTTCTAAATGAAATCTTGCCAAGTATTTTAAATTATCATTGTTCCCATCTTGGGCTAGCTTTAGGAAAAACTTTTTCCACAGGGAAGCTTTGAGAAGATAAAGGGGGATTAAGACATTCACTTCATGTGGACATCTACAGACTCATCACTCATTTACGCATCTCCTTCAGCTGTCTAGCTACTTGCTGTTTATTTGTACTTTCAAAAATCAGAAAGAATGTGGATAATCCACAAGGACAGAGTCACACAAACAGCTTTTAAATGTTATTCCCTGCTTTGGATGGTAAGATCCAAATGATCTAACTCAAAAGGGTTCATTCATGACCCTCTTTACAAAATGGTCATGGGATAAAAGGACCTGAAGAAGTTTTGAGTTTCTGAATCTTTGGATTCCATGGGTGGGAAAGAAGATTCTTCTTAGCCTTCACTAGCTCAAACCAATCTCAGAATTCCATATAGTGATAAAGAAACAAGGAGGGAGTCTAAAAATGCTTTTAAAACATAAGTAAGATACAGTATCAGCTGACAGAGAATTATACCAATTACAATCAAGTAAAAAATAATGATGCCGAAGGCTTTGAGAGCAACATCCTCTTTCTCCTTCACCTTCACACCAGTGGGTAGTGATTTATTAAATGAAAACAACATCAACGACGCAGCAGAAGGGAAAAAGAGATTAGATCTTAGGGAGCTTGAACACCAGGTTCCAAATTTCAAAGGGTTGGATTGTTGTACTCTGTGGAAAAAGACAAATATTGAAATGCTTTACAAAAGCAAAAGATAAAGAAATATCCCATAGGTTAGGTTATTTGACAATAGCATTTAAATGTTTTAACTTCTCGACTGACTTTATGTTGTTTTGCATGTACATGTATCTGTGGGGTCTACTTTTGCTGTACTGACTGCTCTTCTTTCCACGCTCAAACCCTCCCCCCCAACCCCCGCTAACCTTGCATACCACAGTAGATTGCTAGGACAGCCATGGCAAAGTACCACACAGAGTGGCTTTAACAACAGAAATTTATTTTCTCTCAGTTCCGGAGGCTGGAAGTCCAAGATCAAGGTGTCAGCAGAGTTGATTTTTCCAAAGGCCCCTCTCTTTGGCTTGCAGATGGCCACTCTCTTCACACTGTCTGTGCACACTAGCCCCTGGTGTCTCTTTCTCTTCTTATAAGGACACCAATCATATTGGATTAGGTTCCCACTCTACAGGCTTCATTTTAACTTAACCATCATGTGAAATTTTTTTTGGTGGGTGGGGGGGGAGACACAATTCTGCCCATGACACAGACCTTAAGCATGCATGATTTGTTTTTCCTTGTCTTGAAAATAACAGCATCTTCACATAAGACGTCTGTCTCGATTCTTAGAAACTCTCTGGCTGAGTTCATGTTTGAACATCTGCCAATGAGTGGTCTTCATTTTCTTACCACAATTATCTCATCAAATCTTTGCAGTCTGACCTGAAGCAACATTGTATAACCAAGACAGCTCTTTCCAAAGCTGTTGTTAAACTCCTCTGGCTAAATTCAAAGACCATGTTTTCATTCTACTTTCCTTGATTCAGCACTGGACACCGTTACTCCCACTGCCTTTTGGAAATATATTCCTTTCTTAGTGACCATGACTTTTGCTCCACAAAACCTCTTGTTACCCCTTCTCCTATTTTTGCTTCTATCCCTGGGGCTCAGGCTCATTCTTCTGGTCTGCTCTGTTCCCACTTATCTTAAGAAAACTCTGCCCTTTTAACTCATCCAACCATCACCTTCTACACAGGTGGCCCTGAAGTAACATCTCCAGACTTGAATTGCCTCCGAACTCAGGTCTCTTACATTCAACTAGAGGCTCTTCATCTTCAGTTTCTCAATTTCTGAGCATATGCAACATCACATTCCTCCTTCCCTCAAACTAGCACCCTTTCCTGCACTCTTTCTTTGCTTTAGTACAGGATACTCAGCTCAAAGCATGGCATTATCTTTGGTCACTCATTAATGCATTATGCAAGTATTTACCGAGCCTCTGCTGGGAAGCAGACAGTGTCCTAAGCAAGGCAGATACCAGTGAATGAAACAGACACAATCCTTAAGTGTGTGATTGCTCTTGGTCCAGGCCAACTCTCTCTTTGACACTCAATAGCCTGTCACTAAATTCTATAAATCCTTCCTTCTAAATATCACTCAGACTCATCTTTTCTTTTTAAAAATTCCTTGCTGTCAAAACCAACATCTTGCTTCTCATTACATCAATCTTGTCACAGTGACATTGCTGTAATCACCTCCAAACTGATCCTGTGCCTCTAATCTCCACTCTGCTTGACCCTCACCATCTAATCTCTCCCGCATACTACTGCAATGCTAGCCTTAACTACCAGTGTTATCACTGTCACTCCCTGCAGAAAATTGTCAGTGAGTACACTGGCCCTCTGAAAAATAAAATCCAAACTTCAGAGCTGGGGAGGCTGGGAGAAATGTGTAAGTTTGAATACTTACTTTGCTATTTAAATGCTTAGTGTCCCCAGGAAAGTCATTTACCTCCTCTGGACCTGTTTCCTCAATTGAAATATTAAGATTAAAATTAGTAACTAGCTCATAGGGTTGTTATGAAGGATACTGGCACACACTATTATTACTGCTACCACCACCTCCTGCTCTATCAGCTAATGTTTAGGAGGTACCTCATGTGCCAGGCACTGTGATTATTGCTCATCTCATCTTTACTCTGCATGCTCACTGTATAACCTTGGGGCAAGTTTCTTAACCACTCAATGGCTCTGGTGTTTTTATTTTCAAAATGGCTGTTATAAGAAGTGAATATCATCATACATGCAAATTACAGTGCCTGCCACGGAGTAAGTTCTTAACAATGGTACTATGACTCTTACTTGGCAACACTCCTGGTAACTTTTTGATAGAGGTTGTAAAACTAAGGGTCTAAAAGTGCATCCATCTTCTATTTCCTAAGCTAGATTGATGAGCTGCCAGCAAGAAGGAAGGCACAGTTGTCTCATATTTGCTTTATTTTCCTAACAGGAGCAAACAGCATATAGAAAACCCTTGCTAGGTGAATGACAATGGATGAATTACCAGGTAACACTGTTACCTATAAAGGTGCACACTCTTTACGTGAAGTTGTGCTCCAGAAAGTTTCTGAGAGTGGCCTCTCTTCTTTGGCTCATACCATATTTGGCCTTTTTTCTTTCATAATATAGTGAAGTTTTTACTTCTAGCCTTGTCATAGTAGTGATAAAGATCATCTAAATTTATCTAAAACCATAAATATTCTTCTTCTCACCCCTCCAAGGGAAAATTAGCATTTTAAAAGAAAAAGTAATCTATAAGAAAAAGAAAACCCTCAGTTTTATCTCAAGAAAATCTTGGAAAGACTTAGATTCCACTTGAAGGCAATACATAATCAGAGATTACATATGGGTTAATGAGTTCCAGAATTAAAGCTAATTAAGATTCTGTCTCTTTTGCAAAAAATAAAATGGATTCATCATAATTCCGCCTTCCAAATCTTTTATTGATATAATTACTAAATGCAAATATTTATGCATTGTACAGACAATGTTCAGTATTATTTAAAATAGCAAAGAGCTATTGCTGCAACTAAGGAAATCAGAGAATAGAACATCAACAGCTTTCCACAGATCATTTGCTCACCATGTTTATGTGAGAAATAATCAGAATATGAGGTGTGCCCCTATTAATAGACTCATCACACTGAAGTGGTACCAAGAGCCAATACACTGGCATTGCTTTTCAGCTGAATAGAAAATGTAATAAAAGAATGTTTCTGTCTATCCAATTTTACACACCCACATGAGCACGCGTATATACACTCTTATATTTCTTGGGGGAAAAAAAATATATATCTTTTGAATAAACACAAGCTCTTTTTGTCCTAGATAACAGTTTTTCCTTAAATTAGTGAAAAGAGGACTGACTATGTTTCTTTCCTTTTTCAGTATCTTTTTGATATATCCTGGTGATATTTTTGACAACAAATTGTAAGGCTCAAATTCTTGCCAGTAATTCTTTAGTTTTATTTTTTCCATGTTAACTTTTAATTAACTAAATTTAAAATTAAATTTCCCATATGAACCTCTATGTGGACATCTAAAATGTAAAATGGATAATAGCAAAGCTGCTCAAATCAAAGCTTCCTTTGGGAGGGAAGTGCTGAACTCTGCTGACTTCCCACCACCACAACCCCCTTCCACTTCCTTTCAGGAGGATTCCCTGTGGAACCCTGGGGATCCATGGAACCCTGTTTAAATACCTGTACACTAGGTGGTCTTTTAGATTGTTGCAATCTCTAAATTCTACTTTTCTATGACATTCTGGTTGTTGAACACACCCTACAAAGCTATGATGTCATTTGGTAGAATCTGAGAGGTAAATTATAAATTATGCAGTTTAACTCTCTCCTTTTTGCCAGTATCTAGTGCTTCAGCTCACATTAGCTGCATCGGAAGCCACAGCCCTCTGCTGGCACATGTGAACTTTGCAGGCAGCTAACCTCCCCTAAATATTTTCTGTAATTACTGATCTTAAGCAATCACTTCCCCTTCATGTATTTGTACAGATTGTTTTCAGACTCGCCAAAGAAAACCTTTCATTTTTCCCTATTTTTAGAATGTCATTCATTAAACATGGCCCTTGTTTGAGTTTATTCAGGTCACTTGAGACCATAATTCAGCCACCTAGTACATTCATTTATCCTCCAACCTAATTTAATTTACAAGATCGATGAGAGTAACTTAACAAAGAACATCCCAGGTCCCATCTCGTGCCCACTGAATCATAATCTCCAATCGCAGATCTAAGCAACTCTATTTTTCCCATGCTCACTAAGTGGTTCAGGTCCACCCCTAGACGCGAACCACTCCTGGAGGTCTTAATACAAGTCATTGGTGGCAGGTCAGGACCATGGACAGAGACCAGCTGAGCGTTGGTTGATTTTAATCCATCATTTACGCTGGACAGTTCAACCAATCAAGAATTCACTGACTATCCTCTTCTAACTTACTTTTTATCCATGCTGAAAACAAGAATTCCTTGAATGACTTTCCCAAACACCTTCCTTACATCCAGATATATCTGTTTAAAATGTTTTTCTGATCTAAGCCTAATTTTTTTTTTAAAAAGAAGACCATGAAGTTGAAACTTCTAGTGTGCCTTGTTCCTTCTCTATGTGCTTATAAACCCTCTATATATTTGATTACTTGTCTTAGAATTTGGCAGTAGATTGACATTAAGCTGTTGAACCTATAATTGTACTATCCACATAACTCCTTACCACACCCGCCCTTAAAGCATCACCAATATCCAAGCAAATTGAAAAGTTCTCTTAATATCTTGGACCAAAGTGCAACTCATCTAGAACAAGACAAGTGGACTCATTTAGATTTTTGCTACCTCATTTTTATTGACCTTCAATATCCTTAGCAGTAGTATGTTTTACATTTCTAGACCAATGGTCACTCTCTTTGCCAGAATAAATGGAAAAAGAACATGAGCTCAGTGTAGGAAAGCTTTTCACAGATGGTAACTCCAATAATAATTGTTAGTCAGTGTTGTTTGTTAACATTTTCTCATCCTTCTAAATCAGAGGACGTGCATCTTCAGGGGTACGAGTGAGAATACAATTAATAAGATAGTGGTGATACATTTTCTTTTCATACTTATTACTCCTCCTCATTATCATGTATAATTTTTATAATTGATGCAGAATATGAGTCCACATAGGAAGTTATCAAAAAGAACCTGGGCAGAAGGAAATAGTATTATGTGAGCCTTACAGCACATCCACTGTAGCCTGCTGGTATGGACATTCCATAAAGGCAAAGACTGTCTTATCTGGGGCTGTATTTTCAGTATCTAGATAGGGCCTGGCAACTAAGTGGGGTTCAAATAATATTTGAATGAATAACTAAATATATGATCACACGAATATAGAGCAGCTTGTCTCATTTAGTCCCTACAATAACCCCATGAATTAGTTATCATTCTCTATCTTACAGAGAGGAAAATGAGGACCAGACACATTTAGTGACTTACCTTAGATCACAAAAAGTCAGCATCAGAGCAACAACCCAAACCCACATATTTCTTCATGAATATACTTCATCTACTCTAAACCAAAATATCAAAAGAATCAAGTTTGCTTCACTGTTCAGCCACCTACCAGCTGTAGACCTTGAAAATGTCTAGACACTCTTAGAGACTTGGTCTTCTTCTCACTTAAAATGAAGAAATGTATGTTGCTGGTCTTACTTACCTTGAAAGGTTGCTTTACTGTAAAGCACAGTCAAACGTGAGGAATTATTGTTACTGTTATTCTCTCTCGAATCTCCCTTAGTGGAAAATGGTTAAATATCTAAATTTTAAAAGGCTGATATTTCATACTGAAACATAGATGCTGTGCAAAGTAAAACTTTTTAAATGGCAGCATCAGATAGCAATTAGGTAAGTAATAATTCCAGGGAATGATGCTGGCATCCCATAGTTAAGTACATAAGAACATTACTGTGAATGGTACAAAACCCAAAAGTTGTGCTTGCTACCATGTAGATTATTTGTATATAATATCAGAGATTCTTGTGTTAAACTTTCTACTGTTCCGTCCCCATACACAGGGAATTGTTTGGATAATTCTATTGGTGTTGGAGGTCTCTTTCCTCAGGGATCACTCAGATAATGGCTTTTGCACTCCACAAAATTTTGTCTTGTTATCTGTCTAGTAAGAGGCTGAAGATACAGAGCAATTTTAGAATCAAGGGACTAAAAGGAATGGATTTTGGAAAGTAGGATTGTTCTATTGGCATCTCTGGTTAGAGGCTGAAAAATCTCTGTTCATTATTTGGGTTTTGGCTTGAAAGTCACCTCCTCATGGAAGCCTTTCCTGCTACCACCCCACCCCCTTAACAAAGCTAGGTCAGGCCCACCTCTTAGCACCCAGTACTTTCTCCCTATATAATTCATCACAATTGTGATTATACAGTAATTATTGTGTGATTATTCAGTGTAAGTCCTACCAGACTGTAAGGTCCTTAAAGATAAGTCTGTTTGTTCACTTTTATTTTCCCAGGGCTTACTGTCAGGCTTGGCAACACGAGAGGCTCGTGTTTTCTTTTTCCTTTTCTTTCTTTGTTTTTTTGTTTTTTTTTTTAAATAAACTAATCCATGAAGCTAGAATAGAGAAACAACTGCACTATATATCTTGGGAAACCTGCCTTCTAACACCATGCCTGTCACTTAGTGGTTGTCCAGCTAATATGAGCAAAAGAAAATTAGAACTTCCTGTTTGGGTCAGGATAGGTTTGATTATACTGCAATAGCAAATGACCACTGAATCTGATTGGTTTTAAACAACAAAGGCTTGTCTCTCACACATGTTATACGTCCCTCACATGCTGGGATTGGGGGTGGTTCTTCACACACTCACTCAGGGACACAGTCTGATCGCAGCTTTGCCATCTGAAATATCTCTTGTTCTGGTAGCAGGAGGAAGATGGCAGGGAGATCATGCACCAGCCCTTGGATGCTTCTTTCTGAAGGAGCAGGCATTACTTTCACTCACGTTTTATTGGCCATAATTAGTCAATTAGCCACACCTAAATTCAAAGGGGTAGGGAAGGGAATTCCTCCTGTATCCAATATTAAAGAATTACACATGGGCAAACATTAACCTCTAATCTACCCCCAAAACAATTGTTAAAAATATTCTAATTATATTAGCTATTTTTTGGAGTTGCCCCATAAGGCCACCAATTTCTTATTTTACAAAACAACAGAATGTTTGTATATACTTATATATGTATATATATAGGAAGATATAGCTGAAGTTTCAAATTAATTAGCACGCTATAATAATCTTAACTGCAACAGTAGCTACAATCCGTGTGTGTTATGTGACATGGTTTACATGCAGTACCTCATATCACGCTCACAGTAATCCTGTGAGGAGGTAATATGAACTGAACACCTGCTGCTTTGGCTGGATATCCTTTCTGCCTTCTTCTGGTAAGACCACTCCAAGATACCTTTAGGAAATAACAATTCCTCTGTCCACACAGCCTTGTAGTTGTGACTTTAACAGAAACTTATCTTTCCCTGACCCAGGACGGACATAAAACCCAGCATAGGCCATTGAGACTCTTGGAGATTTTCAAGATTTCAAGTCTCTTGGGGATTTGAAAATCTCTAAGAGAGGGAATGGAAAAAATAGTTGGAGCTGTATACCCTAGTAGTGATACTGTAATTTATTCATTAATTTATTCCAATATTTATTGATTGCCCCTTATGTGCCAGGAAACCTTCTGGTATTTCAGCCATGTTTCAAATACATACATCTTCTGCTGTCATGGAGTTTACATTGAAGTGAGTAAACAGACAATAAACACAAACACACACACAGCACATATGATCTTGGAGAGCAATAAGTGCTATGAAAAAAATCTAAAGGTATAGGAAATGTAGTGGAAGTAGGGAGTATTTTACATAGGGTAGTCAGTAATCCTTCTCAAGGGGGTGACTCTGGGACTGAAGGAAGTACAGGAGTCAGCCATGTGAGTATTAAATGAACAGTGTTCTAGAACAAGGGGAGATAGCAAGTACCAAGACCTTAATAAGACAGGGATAAGCACGGATAACAAAATGAACTCTAAAAAGGCAGGCACTCAGTGTCCATCACCTGTAAGTTGGTATTGCTAGTGTCAGCCACCTACAAACCTATGCTTGGGTTAAAGAGCTGGGGGTGTGGGCTTAATTCCACCTATATCTCTTACTAATTCTGTGATCTTGGCCAATGTAACTTCTTTAAACTTCATTTGTTCCCTGCAAAAAGTGTATAATGATAGAAACTACCTCACAGATATGGCAGAAGTATTAGATGAAGTGTTAAAACATGTGAATGTTAGTGATCAATAACCTCAGCCATTATGACATAAGATCTGTATGTACCCATGGCCCTGTGTGTCCCCCATCACAGCATTTGTCACATTGTTAACCCACCCACCACCACTCCTAGGCTGTGAGCTGTGGTAGTGGTTGCCCCAACTGTATTGATCACTGTGTGTCCTCTGCTCCTGACACAAAGGTTTAACCACACATCAGGTATTAAAGCCATATAATAAATACTTGTTGAATGGCTAAATAAATCCATTTTTATATTTGAAAAAAAAGATAGGGATGAGCCTGGTCTGTTCAAGGAACATCAGGAGGTTAATGTGCCAAGCAAGGGGTAGAATGCTACACAGCAAGTTTGGAGATGAAGTCAGTGTCCAGATAATGGTGTGTCTTGTAGGTCAAGATCAAGACACTGCGATTTATTTTTAGTGTGTGATGGAAAGTCATTACAGGGTTCAAGAAGAATAGACATGTTTTGATTTTGTTTGTAAAACAATTCCTCTGGCTGTCTTGTGTAGAATATCATCGATATAGGGGCAAGAATTGAAACTTGGAGAAAAGAAAAGAAGCCATGGCAATGGTCCGGTTAGGACAGGAGGCTTCTTGGTCTGTGGCCACATGTGGGAGCTGAGCAGAGGTCAGAATCAGGCTTTAGGGTGAAGGGATGGTGGAAAGAATTTGCTGATGTGCTGGATGTGGGGTGTGAGAAAAAGTGAACAAAGCTCTCTTTCAGATTTTAGTCTAGAGCAACTGGGTGACAAGGAGTATGCTTACAAAAATAGGAACTGCTGGAGTTTGGAGAGATAATTAAGTATTTTATTTTGTAAATATTAATTTTGAGATGCTTATTATACATTTGGGTGGAGATGTCACATGGCAGCTGGATGTATAAATCTGGATTTTCAGAAGAGGAGTAGGGGCTGGGATGTATACTTGAGAATCTGATCAGACTTGCTACTAATCACCGCTTCATAAATCACCAGGACTGCTTGATTCTGATTGTTTCTGAGTCAGTTTCTTCAGATTTTTGTTTAAGCTACAAGCTACCTCATAACCTTCAAATAAATTCTCTACCTTGTATGCACTTATATTTACCAAAGTCAGTTTCTGTTTCTTGCAACCAAAATGACTAAAGAATATTATTATTCCCGTCCTACAAATATGAATACTGATGTTCAGAGAGTTTGAGAAATTTGAGTAAAATCACAAAGATAATAAGGGACTTGAAGTCAGGTCTGTTTGTAACATATCTCCTGTCTAAAGTCAGAACATCACAGAGCTGCCGCCAGCACTGTCTCCTTGGGAAGAAAGCTTCAAAAGCCTGGGACCACAAGGTGCTGTTCAAAGTAACCTCACAGTGGCAAGAAAAGGTAGAAGAGAGGCACAGACTTCAAATAGAAAAGGACATCTCTCTGGGAGAGCTATCAGTTTCCAATCTGAAATTTCAGGAGGCATCTCAAAGTAACAGAGGATTTGCTTTTTCTTTTTTGGTAGCACACTGTGATTTTACACTGAGCCTCTGTTGCAATGTGCAAACAACATAACTCTTGGTTGAGTTCTCCTAACAGTAGAGTAGTTAGGCTGACAAGGGAGGAAAGCTGTTATTCGTGGCCAGGTACAGAAATGTAATTCACATCCAAACTTTCAGAGGCTGATAAACTCTCTTGTTTGTAGAATCTGATCATACTTCTCTACATGAAGTAGAAAATATGGTCTTGTGGATTCCTTATTTACCATCAGCCTCTCCTAGGTCATCACCTAGAAGGATGGAGGTACTTCCCTTGCTCACTTATGTGCTCTCCAGAGCCCAGCACAGTGCCTGGTACTCAGTAAAAGTTTAATACGTGTAGTTTGAATAAATACGTGGAAATATTTGAATTTCTTAACAAAAAATAAAGACTTCAAATTCTTCATATCATAAAAAAATTAACTGGAGAATATTAAATGGTATTATAGGAATTTTACTTTAAAGACTCAGGAAAGGAGAGGTAGATTGTAAAGTGCTTATGTTCAATAGTTCTAATGCCAAACTGCACGGATTACCATCCTAGATCAGCCACAGACTAGATATGCCAGTTCAGGAGAGTTTCTTAACTGGGATTCAGTTTCCTTATCTGTAAAATAAGTATAATAATAGAACCTACCTTAGAGTTATGTTTTGAGGATTAAATAAGACAATACATGTAAAAAGTCTAGAAGGGTACACAATACATAGTACATACTTATTAAATTTTAGTTCCAATTAATCTCGCAGTCCATCCAAGCAACTGAATATGTCCCCATTCCTAGTTTTTTTTTTTTCCATTTACTATTAGGGTATTATTGACAGAATAATGGCTTCCTAAAGATGTTCACATTCTATCCCTGTGAACATGTTATGTTACATGGCAAAATTTACTTTGCAGAAGTGATTAAGTAAAGGATCTTGAGGTGGGAAGTGATTCTAGCTTAGCCAGGTGGGCCCAATGTTGTTGTTTGTCCTTATAAGAGGAAGGCAGGAGGGCCCTGATAAGGAGAGGTGATGACAAAAAGCAGAGATTAGAGTGATGCAAGGAAGGGTCCACAAGCCACGGAATGCAGTCAGCCTCTAGAAGCTAAAAAACGTGAAAAACAAATTCTCCCTTAGAGCCTCCAAAAGGATCACAGCCTCGTTGACACCTTGGATAATACATTTGTATTGTTTTAAGCCTCTGAGCTTGTAGTAATTTGTTACAGCAGAAATAGGAAATGAATACATCATTCAATAACCATTTGTTGACTGTTTCCAAGGTGCAGCAAGGTGAGTAACACCCAGCGCCTAATCTCAAGGAGTTTACAGTTGAATAAGGTACCCCATACTCCAGTGGAAGTGTCATAGCATGGACTTTATGCAAGTGAATCCTTCCTCCACCCTCAATTCTGCTCATGTGTAAGAAAAAAACTTTCCCGTACCTTAATGAAACTTTATTTTTTACAGTAAGATTGCAATTAAATACTATTCCTTCCCTAGAGTAATGAGGCTGAGTCACAAAGTGAGTGGAGATGTCAGGCTGCCAATAAATTTAGTCCTATCTGAAACATAGGGAAGTATTAATTAATGTAATGTAATATAAGTATAATCCCCTTAGATGCTAATTAAAATGCAGATTCCTGGGCCCCAAGTAGACTAACTAATCTGAATTTCAAGGGTGAGGCCCAGGAATCTGCATTTTATAAAGCTCTCAGGTGATTCATATACATCCTTAATAGTTAAGTCACCTCAGTCTGGAGTCCTGGGAGTCTCCCCCGACCACATACACGCTCATGCTGTACAAATGAGAGGCCAGCAGGCAGAAGATAGGACTCGCATAACCTGGTAGGTGGGTTAGAAGGAAGCATGGGTTTTGGAACAGGAAGGGCTCAGTGGGGAAATGCTTTATGTAGTTGTCCCAAAGATCTGGCATGATGGAGAAAAGCTACATGGGAAGGTGAAGTCCCTAGCCACAAAGAGAAACTAAAGACCCATGGCTGGCTGAGATGGAAGAAAAGTAGCATCATTGAAGGGTCTGGACATTGAATACTCTTTAAAAGAGTAAACAAGATAAAGAGGCCAGGCTCTAGGGCACAAATAGAGATTGGTAGGAGAGGTTGGCAAGAGGATGTCTAAAGCGAGAGGGGTCTCTGGGTCTCGGGCAGGGATGGTGTGAGCACCAGCACAGCCGTAGAGCTTAGCACAGCTCATCTTACAGATGCAACCATGGACAGAGCTGGACACAGGCTCTGGGACTCTGACAAAGCTGGGAGAGCCAATTCCAATTCCAGAGATGTGAGAAACTAAGGCATTGATATTTAGTGTTTGGGCCAAGTCACAAAGATTTGTAATAATGACAATCACCATTTGTAGAGTTTTTACCATTTTTTTAGATGGGGAATTCATGGCTAAGAGCAGTTAAATATCTCTCCCAAATTCACATAACTAGGAGGAAGAGGCAAGATTAGAACCTGGATATTTTGGTTCTAGAGCCAGTCTACTTAACTTCTATATTATAACATTTGATTTTAGATTTGCTCACATCTACTGATCTTGTTGCTTTCTTTTATTTGCCTTAATCAGTTAGGAAAATCCTTATTTTTCCACTTCTAAAGGTGTTTATGGGTTTGTATCAGGACAAATATATTTCATATTCAATAAACATTAATTGAGTACCTAATATGTGCCAGGGACATAAACATGGAGACTAGAAAGGTGAGTGAGACCATTTGGCTCTCCTAGTCTCATGGGAAAGGAGCAATGATGACAATGACAAATACGTTGAGTTCTTGGGGAACACAGAGAACTGACGAGGGCCCTGACCCAGCCTTGGGGTTCATGGAAGACACCACTGCAGGCTGACCTTGAGCAAATTGTTCAACCTGTCTCTTCAGTTTTATTCAATCATCTGTAATAGAGATAATGATAACAGAACCCTAAAAGGATCATCGTGAGGATTAAATGAGACAACATTTGTAAAACACTTAGCATAGTGTCTAACACATAATGATTGTTTCATAAACGCCACGTTATTGATAGATTCCTTGAACAAAGGTCCAAAGATCACCATAGAAGTTGTCTAAATAGACCAGGGTGGTTAACGCATTCTTGATGTCTTGAAAACCCAGTGTTGTTTAGTTAAACTTGCTCTAACCAAGCTTCCTTACCAGGCATTGTACTAGCTGCTAAGAATGCAAGGAACACGGCCTTCATTGACCAAGTTCACAGAGCTTATAGACATCTATGAAAGAGAGACAGTGAAGAAAAAAATCACAAGTGTGTAAAATAGCATAGAGGAGAAGGACAAGGCATCTTAGGACTAAAAACATGACAAGCAGGGGCAGAGATCACAGGCACAGGAGCCACATCATACTTGCAGTAAACACCCTGAAATAGGAGATGTGCATTCCCAAGATACTCATAATCATAGAATATCAACGTGGCTCACAACTTTAACGAGTTCTGTTAAGTCAAGTGGACAACACTAAGAGAATGTGTGCAATGAGGAACTGACCTTTGGGGAGGTCAAGGCAGCCTTCCCTGAGGAAGTGGTTTTCTAGCTTGGACATGGTGGGTGAGTGAGTCAAAGTTAACTAGGTGGAGAGCTGGGGGGAAGAGAGAGAGACCTAGGCCTGGGGAAGGGCACTTGCAAAGGCCCTGTGGCAGGGAAGGGGGCTGGGCAATGCTGGGAGGCTGTAGCACTGGGAGGTGGGGGAGAAGGGAGCGGATGGAGGATGAAGAGGCACATTAGGGGCTTGTAGGGCAGGCCCAGCACCTTTAAGATTTCCAAAAGTTGTGGCAAGTTACTCAGGATTTCATGCAGGTGAGTAGTATGTTCAAATTGTAGTTTTAAAGGATTATCCTGACTGATGAGTGAGCAATGGGAAGTGGGACCAATGAGGACATGGAACCATCAGTGTGGAGCCATTGCTAATGGCAGTTATCCTAGCTCTGGAAATCTGAATGAGAGAGGAGGTGGGGGTCTGGGACCTCCTGGTCTTACTGTGTCAGGCTTTGATGTCAGACAAACATTGGCTGAAATCCTGGAATCAATTCCTGCGACTTTGGGTAAGCCATTCGTAACTTTGAGTTTCTACTTCCTTGCCTGCAAAAGGCAAAGTCATACCTACTCTCCAGCTTTGCTTTGAGGGTCAAATTAGATGGTGGATATGAAAGTGCTCAACAAGTATCAAAGGTGGTGATTATAAAGATGCATGTCAATCGCTTATGAAGCAGCCTCCATTCTGTCTCAAGATGCTAATGATCTTTCCTGTAATGTTTTCTACACTGAGAAGACATTTAAAAAATGATGATAAAAGCAAATACTGATATAGCATTTACTATGTCTCAGGCATCTTTCTAAGCACATAACATACATTAATATATTTAATTCTCACAATAACCCTCTGCATTATGTGCCTCAGTTCTTCATTCCTCCCTTTATACACTCCCTTTGCAATGTGACTTTGCAGTTCTTCCAACTAAAGGGGCATTTGATTTTGAGTTGGACCATGTGACTTGCTTTGGTCCATAGGACAAGGCAGAAATAACGGTGTGCAAGTCTTGAGCCTACATCTTAGTAGGTCTCATGCACTTCCACTTGTCCTTTTTGTGCCTTTGCTGTCACCATGAGAAGAGCATCTTTGCTAGTCTGCTGGTCCAAAAGGACAAGGGACATGCAAAGCAAACCCTACCCTGCAGTGTGGAGCAGAACCAACCGAGCCAAGCTCAGCTTGGTCCACTGAAATCCAGCTGATGCTTATTTATACAAGCAATAGCAAATGATCATTGTTTCAATCTGAGTTTTAGTGTACTTGTCATGTATCATTTTTGTGACAATCACTAACTGATGTACTCTATAAGATGGTTATCATTATTAATGCTCATTTTATGGATGAGGAAACAGAAGCATAGAGAGGTTCAGCAACTTGCCTAAGTTCTCTTGCAGCTAATAATTGTCAGAGCTGGGATTTGAATCCAGGGAGCCTGACTTCAGAATTTGTGTTCTTACCTGCCATACATATAGCCTCATAAGGATACCAAATCCTTCACATATAAAGCTTCACTTGGTCTAAAAGTAACACAAAGCATGAAGAGCAAATAAATGAAAAACAGGCATCTGGCAGCACTATATTTGTGTGCCTTGAAATTCACACAAAAAATTAGATATCTTCATGCTAAGAAAATGCCTGTGCATGGAATCCTATCATATCACCACCCCTAGCATTAGGCAGCCTGCCTCATTCGCCTAGCTGGAGGTGTTAGCAGCTCAGAATGACGGGAAACTTAAGTTTTATAAGTGGAGGGGACAGTTTGCTTAAAGTGGAACTTAGAAGAGGAGGATCAGAGTCACCAGTGAGTCAGGCAGGAGTATGACTGCCTAGGACCTGAATCATCCGACTGATCTGTCCACATTGTGATCCAACTGCCAGATAATTCCCAAACCTCCACTTCAGCGCTGTGTGGGCAAAGCCTTTTTAATCCATCATGAATGTCAAACAAGCCCAGAATGTGCTGCTTAAAACACAGTAGGTGTCAAGCCAAAGTCAGGGGTTCCAATTTATCAGGTGACCTATGGCATCCCTTAATTCTAGGCAGCCTCACTAGGTCTCCCTTCCTGTGACAGAAGATGAATAAGGATGATCCATCCCATTCCTGGGAAGACATCTCAATTCCTGTGGGTTGATAGCAACCTCTTACTCTTCTGAATTCCCATAACATTCTCTTCGTGCTTTTCTTACCAGATTATAAATGTCCTGAAGATAAGGATTATTTTGTGAACCTATTTCACCCATATCATCCTGTACATGGCAGGAACTTAATAAATATTTGCTCAATAAACAAATAAGTGAATGCAGAGAAAGGAAGCTATGGTTTAAAGAAGAGGTGATGAGGCAGACTTCAATTTTTCATCAGCATATCACCAGTGTGGAGAACACTGCCTGGCACTTGGTAGATGCAAAATAACTATGTTGCTAATGAATGAGTATAGTCTGCACAGAGAGACAGAGAACCTGGGATGGAGTTGATCTCTAGACTGAAGGGTCTTGTTAAGATTCTCCATCATAAATATACACGATTATTATTTTTCAATTAAAAATAAAGTTAAATTTAAAAAGAGAAAAGATTCTCCATTGTTTCTGCAAACCTAGATGCCTGGAGCATCTTTGGATCTTGTTGATTAATGTCCGCTTTGTTCCATTAGCTGCCCAGTTGCCTTTCAATAAATTCCCTGTTCACTTCAGGTAGCAGCTGGAGCTGAATTCTGTTGCTTGCAACCACAGATCCCTAACAGAGGAATCGGTATTTTCCCAAAACATAGCTCATGGACTACTTGCATCAGAGCCATTGAGCTTGAAGATGCCAATCCACAGGCCTTACCCTAGGCCTCTGAATCAGACTTTCTGGCAGAATCTGTCTATTTGAAAAGCTCCTCAGAAGATTCTTCTACATGCTTTGAGAACAACTGGAGGAGAGGATTTTAAAGGTTCCTTCCAACATTAAAATTCCACAATTTTACAAGACAAAAACAGAAGCTTCTTGCCAAAGCCTACAAGTCTCGATGACCGACTCCTGCCCACATTGCCTGTCCCTCTCCCCTTAGTGTGCCCCACACTCCAGCTTCACTGGCATTCTTTCTGTGTCCACCCCAGGACCTTCGGACTCACTGTCCCACCAGGGTGGAACTCCCTCCAAGGTCCACATGGCTAGCTTCTTCCTTTCCTTCAGGTCAGCTCCTCAGAGAGCACGCGTCATGTTTCCTGTCCCACACTGCCCTGCAGTGCCCACACTGCCAATCCTAGCATCCTGGCAGTCATCACTCCCTGAGTCGGGCATCGTTCATTTCTTTGGCTACTTGTTTTATCTCTCCCTCACTTAGAGTTTACTCTTGATAAGATCCATGACAACAGGGACGGGCTTTGTCTTGTCACTGCCCTACCCCCAGGGCCCAGAAGTTTACTTGTCACATAGCAGATTCTTAGCAAATATTATTGAATAAATGAAATCCATGAATATTAGATAATCTTTGAATGCTAGCCTACATATGCTATGACTCTAAAAACAGTCTGAGATTAATAAAGCCAAATTTACCTTTAGGAATTTGTCATCTCAGATAATATTCCTCAGTGTTATTGCCCACTGCTCCCAAATTTGATCTCTATTGCTTGAAAGAGTAAAAAGAGCTACTGTGTCAACTTTAAATTTCCCCATCTAAGGAAAACCTGGCCTAAATTTGTTTAAAGCAGCAAAGAACCAAGAATTCTTGCTTCTTGGAAACGTTAGGGGAAAGCGAGCTAAGCGGATTCCCCCAGCGCCCTCGCACTTGATTTGAAAAGCACACGTGCCCTCTACTGGAAGTATGCGATATTGCAACTTGAACTCAAACTGTCAAACACATTAGGCACGGAGTGTCAAGCATCCTGTTACCCCTGAAACCAGATGAAGTAAGCAGATGAAAACAGCAAGACCCACAACAAATAAATGAGCAGTACTCATGGTGATTATCTGTTCTGAGGGTTAAATTGACCAAGTTCAATTGGGCGGGCCACTCAGAATTCTGGCCTTTGAGACATTGAGCGTATTTCCTCCTGTAAGACTAACAAAGATCAGGGACAACTAACTGTTCACTTTAGGACAGTCTAAGAAACAAATAGGACTAAGTAGAGAAAAAATATGCAAGAAGAAAGCATGCTATCTGATAAGGGACACACAGGCAAGAGAGTGAGCATTTGATCTAAATGGAACCTGACCAAGGTGTCAAATTCTTTGGTAAAACAAGTGAAGGATTTAGAAGTGACCACCAAGGAGCCACACCTCGAGCAGAGGTCAAGAAGTCACTAACTGATGGGCTCTGGGGCAGATTCAAGCTTCAGGCATGGTTTGGCCCAACAAAGCTGGTTAAACTATTAATTAGGAGGGACAAAAGCTCTCCAGTTTGCTACAGTACATCTGTTTGTCTGTCTCTCATGCACATGCATGCATGCTTCTGATTGTGGTGTCAATACCAAGTGCAAGCATCATTTCCATTTAGGATGCTGATGATTTTCTTACAGCCAGCCTGCTTCATGCATTTATTTTACTTGCCTGGCCCTTGCAGGCATTTGACTCTATATTCTAGTCCTTTTGGATGTTCTGCATAATAGTGCAACATTCATCTCAAAGCGCACACACACACACATATACAGCTTTAGCAATATGGCTTTTCTCTCTCCCTCTATTGTCATATACTCTGAAGTCCCCGTTTGCCAAAAAACATGAACAAGACAGGGCCTCTCTATTCGTTGATTCCAATCTCCAGCACAGAGCTTGTAGTGAGTCTAGCAAGAGTAAGATGCTGGGGTATAGTAGCCACCTTGGTCTCTCTGAGTCATCTTTTTCTACATATGCCGTATATGAAAGGAAAAGTTTTCCCCTTCACTCAGAAGTTAATAATCATGTGTGTGTGTGGAGAAAAGGATTAAACTGCATATTTGCCCTTCTTAACATTTGGAAATACTAAGTATAATTATAAATGTGTAAGATGCCTTCCTATCACCAAGACTCCCTTCCTAAAATGTAGTAGATGAGACACTAAGTGAAATCATGATACATTAGATCTTCTTATCAGTTTCAGTATAAAGTGATGACAAAAGAGACCTGCATTTTGGAAATATAATGCTGACGTATTAAGAAGAGCTGATTTTTAACTTTGATTAGCTTAAATGTATTTGGAGAAACTCAATGGATTATCCTAATATTTTTTTTTGCATTTTTGCCTTCATGATAAAGACAAAAAGAAAATGAAACCAAAAGGCAAAAATCAAAATTAAGTCAAAACGGCACTATCAGTCATAATAGGTACAGCTGAATCTTCTACACTTTTGCCACCTACTGGGCAAAGGCAGTAGGTCCTCTGGTTCTCAAGCTAACAGAAGAGATCAAAGGTCGGAGTAGACTCAGCAATGGTGTACTTATAAAAGGAAAAGAGTGGGCGTGGAATTCAGGCAGAGAATAAACAGGCCTTCATAAACCATCTCTAATGGTTCAGAAAGTAGCCTGCCTCCTATCAAAATTCACACAGGAAATGCTAGAATTTATCCACAACAACCAGATGAAAATGTTTTTGAATCACAATGTTTGCATTCATTATTGCCAAATCATGCCTTTAATCTATTACCTCTGAGTTTGAATAAGAAAAAAGTCATCATTATTTAAGGAGATAGTCCTTAAGAAAATGTAGTACTTATGGTCGTTTAGAAACTTTATAAATAATCAACATAAGCTAGACGAATTTGAGTACCTACTATGTCCCCAACACTGCATTAATTATATTATCTCAGCTAATTTTTTTCAATAATTCTGTGAGGTAAACAGTAATTTATTCTTATTCTACAGATAAGGAAACTGATGTCTAGATAGATATACAGCTATCTATCTAGGTCAGCATAGTATACAGCCATACAAAAGAATGTTTTCCTCCACAAAATTATTCTTAAAATAAAAGGGAATAGCCTTGTATTCATATCATTACAAAGTCTCTCAAATTATAGAGTCCTCCATCACCAAGGTGCCATTTGGGGAAGATATAACATATCTGCAGAGACCTCAATTAATCCTACTTTAAATGTTTATTAAGGTAAGCTGAAAGAATTGGTAAAAAGGCAAATAAATTTAGTGCATATTTCATCCTACTTTTTATTAATATGACCTCTCAATTTCAAGGAACAAATAAAATTGTAAACAATCTTTTAAAATCATTTTAAGAAAGTATATCAGTAAGTAGTTATACAGTGGTGTATGTAAGCATATGTCTACAAAAAAATGAAAAAAATTGCAGTAACAGGATCATAGAAAGATTTAAAAGTTCTGTATTTTAAAAATGAAGAGCTTTTAAAACTGTGTTCTATGACTCAAAACTGGCTCCAGTGATGAAAACAAAATTGATGTATAAAGAGTTTGAATAAAATAATTTCAGGAAATGCTACAGTAGACAAAGGCAACATTTCAAAATTGATATATTAGTTTAAGACATGCATCTTTAAATATATATGAATTTGTCCATTCAGATCCACTTCCCACCTTTCTCTCCCCTCCCCTCTCTGCAGGAGGCAGCCTGGCTCTGGCTTGGACTGGATTCAGCCAATGGGAGCCCCGCAGGAGAACAAGGGATGGGGGAAAGGGGGAAAGTGAGGTCAGGGTATTGATTCCGCAGCCTCTTTCCATGCAGGGTCACCTCAGCCAGGCTATGCCTCTCACTGGAGGTCACCACTCTTCTTATGACAGTTTTCTTCCTTACTTCCACATTCCTACAAGGGCTGCTTCTCTGCATCCCAGTGGGCCCAGGGGTGGGAACAGCCCTGCTGCTGCTAACCCCGGGTATGGCACTACCCCCTCTGGTTCCCCTGTACCCAAGCTAGTCTTTTATTAATTAATACTCCCTTTGTAAAGAAACAATCTTGTTTGAATGTGCATCTGTTTCTCATTGGGATCCTGATATATTAAATAAGGAATTAAATATTATAAGTGAACATTTAACAATTTCCTTTATATTCCTAAGAGTTTATACATGTAAGTAGACCAAAACCTTTTTTTTTTTGGACTTTTATATTAGGGGAAAAAAGCAGCACTTCTGAAACTTGCATCCAAGAGCTTTCTGACTTGTGAACTCAAGTGCCTGCCTCCTTCCTGGTCATAAAATAGGTAGGAGAGAGGAAGTGCTGTGGAAAATCGGGTCAAACGGAAAACAGTGTATTCCGTTTCTGAAGGGCTATTGATACTTTGAGTCTTCTTTTTTAAATGCCAGGCTTATTTTTATAAGCACATTCTGTTGAACACAAGCAGTTTGGTTATTACCTTTTATCAAAATGTCAGGAGAGCAGATTTTAAACTGAGCTAGACAATGTGAAAGAACTTTCTTCCCATCCACAGAGTCTTTGAAATTGATTGCAAATGAATCGCCTCAGAACAGCATATGAGCAGGGCTGAGAGCTTTGCTAATGATGTACATCTGTGAGGCTTCACTTGGCGGTTTGGCTGCATTTACATCACTATAAACTCTGCAATTACAGCTCAAGCCGTTTCCGGCATAGACACAGAGAATAGGAATTGCAGCAGCAGGTTTCCTGCCTTGGATTTCTGCCAGGAGCCTGAGTCACCATCCCAGACATCTGTAGCACATTAAACTGTACCCTTGTTATCTCTCAGTACTCTCTACAATGGCCCAAATCTCTGACAAAACAAACGGCCAAAGCCTTCTCAAGAAACCCTCTAAAGTGAGGCAGGGAATCATTAGCCTGCACAGAACAACTTCTGGAGTAATTGATACTGTAGAAGAAAAGCCAAAATATAGCTGAGATGGTTTTCGGGGGTCTGAACTTTATTTAAACTTCATGGACTTAGATGGCCTGAAAAAGAAGTAACCGTGCTGTGAGCTCAACAAAAAAAGAAAGTTGTATTCAGTCCCTGACAGGAGGAGTTCAGTGCAGTAGGGCAAACAGGGATAGAGGTGGGACCTTCAAACCATGTCCTCCCTCCACCCGCTTCTCTCTGTCAGTGCTGTGCCCCTGGGGTCCATGCCACCATCCTCTTACAGAGAACACTGCAAAAGCTTTGTAACCTGTCTTCCTGATTCTCAGCCCTCCTACAGTCCATTCTGCACATAACACCCACAGGGATCTTTTATAACTATAAATCCAAGCATGATTTTCCTGCTTAAAACCATCCAAGGCTGTCCCACTGCACCTGCAATAACATTTGTGAACTTAAATAAAACCTTATGCCCCCCAGTTGATTGAATGGACCCACTCTTGGCCAGGGGGACCCCAGAAAAACCCTAAAGTTGAGTTGCAGGCCATGAGAAGGGAGGTCAGACATGTCTCATCAAGCCCCTCTTCCTTCTTGGAGATATCCTTTGTAACTCATTAACAGGCCTGAAGCTATACAAGGCAAAGCTTAAACCACACCTGCAGGTCCTCAATTTACTCAAAAGGCCACTGGAGTTTCGGTAAATGTCTGGTGGCTTGTCTCTGATTAACAGACATCCTTATCTTAAGTTAAAACATTCCAAGCCTTTAGACAAAGCATCATTTCTTCAATCAATCACAAATCAAAGTATCTTTAAACCCACTCGTAATCTGTAAGCCCCCGCCCTTTGAGATGTCCCACCTTTTTAGGCCAAGCAAATATACACCCTCTACGTATTGACCCAGGGTCTTACATGTAATTCCTGTCTCCATCAATGTACAAAACCAAACTGTAACCCAGCTACCGCAGGCACGTTTTCTCAGGACCTCTTGAGGCCATGTATTCTGGACCCGTCACACACATTCAGCTCCGAATAAACTTCTTTAAATTATTTTACAGAGTTTGGGTTCTTTTCCTGTTAACACATCCAAGCACTTTCCCAAAGGCATTGCATTTTGTGGCTTCTGCCCTTTCTTCTGGATTCAGCTCCAACCAGCCTCCTTGCTGCTATTTCTATTTCAGCCGTTTTTTCTTCTTCAAACATGTCAAGCTTGTCCCTTCCTCTGGGCCTTTGCACTAACTTCTCCCTCTGCCTGGAATGGTCTTTCCCTAATGTTTTCCATGGCTGGCTCCTTCAGTTCTTAGCTTACGTATCACCACCTCAGAGAAGCCTTTCCTGATCATCCCTGTTTTTATTTTATTCATAGCATTTATCATTATTTAAAAGCACATGCAAAAGAATAAAGGAATACTAGAAATAATTTTATACTCATCAATTCTACAACTTAGAAGAAATGGACCAATTCATTTAAAATCCAAATCAATCAACATGAAATAGACAATCTGGATAGCCCTGTAACCATTGAAGAAATTGAATTTGTAATTAAAGAGCTCCCAATAAAGAAATCTCCAGTCCCAGATGGTTTCATTGGAAATTCTACCAAACATTTAAAAAATAATTAACATCAATTTTACATAATCTCTTCCAGAAAATAGAAGAGGAAGGAATACTTTTCAATTCATTTTATGAGGCCAGCATTACCCTGATCCAAAAGCCAGACAAAGACATCACAAGAACAAAAACTGCAGACCAATATCTCTCATGAACTGAGACATAAAATCTTCAACAAAACATTAGCAAACTGAATCCAGCAATGTAGAACAAGAATTATACACTATGATCAAGTGGGATTTATTCTAGGTATGCAAATCTGGTTCAACATTCAAAATTCAATCAATGTAACCCACCACATCAAGAGACTAAAGAAATAGATCATACGACCATATCAGTTGGTGCAAAAAAAAACATTTGACAAAATCCAATAGCCATACATGATTTAAAACTCTAGGCAAACTAGGATTAAAGAACTTCTTCAACTTGATAAAGAGAATCTACAGTGATAAAGACAGTGTAGTATCAGAGAAAGAACAGGCAAAACAATCAAGGGAACAATAGAGAACGAAGAAATAAATCCACATCAGCATAGACAACCGATCTTTGACAAGGGAGCAAAGGCAATTCAATGGAAAGAGGATAGTGTTTTCAACAAATGATGCTGGAACAACTGAACATCCATATGCAATTAAAAACAAATCTAAACACAGGCTTTACAACTTTTAAAAAATTAACTTAAAATGTATCATAGACCAAAATGCAAAACTATAACATATCTAGAAGAAAATCTAGGTGACCTCAAATTTGGTGATGACTTTTTAGAGACAACACCAAAAACACAACCGATGAAAGGAAAAAAATTGATAAGTTGGACTTTATTAAAATTGAAAACATCTTCTCTGTGAAAGATACTGTTAAGAAAATGAAAGACAAGCCACACAATGGGAGAAAATATCTGCAAAACACCTATCTGTAAAAGATTTGTATCTAAGCTAAAGAACTCTTGAAACTCCATAATAAAAATAAATAAATAAAGATGGGCAAAAGATATAAAGAAACATCTCACCAAAGAAGATGTACAGATGGAAAATAAGCATATGAAAAGATTATCAACATCAAATGTCACTAGGGAATTATAAATTAAAACAGCAATGAGATTTACTACATACCTATTAGAGTGGCTAAAATCCAAAACACTAACAACATCAGATGCTGATGAAGCTGTGGAACAACAGGAACTCCAGCTTGTTGATAGCATGCTTACAAAATGGTACAGTCACTCTGGAACACAGTTTGGTAGTTTTTTTACAAAGCCAAGCCTAGTCTACCATAGGATCCAGCAATTACGCCCCTAGCTATTTACCCAGGTGAGTTGAAAACTTATGTCCACCCACAAAAAAACTGACCACCAATGTTTATAGCAGCTTTATTTATAATTGTCCAACACTGGAAGCAACCGAGATGTCCTTCAACAGTTGAGTAGATAAACAAATTGTGGTATATCTATACAATGGAATATTTTATAGCAATAAAAAATAAATGGGCTGTCAAGCAACAGAAGACATGGAGGAACCGTAAATGCATACTTCTAATTGAAGGAAGCAGTCTGAAAAACCTGCATAGTGTATGATTCCAAATATATGACATTCTAGAAAAGGCAAAACTATAGAAGTAGTGAAAAGATCAGTGGTTGCCAGGGGTTAGTGGGAGAAGGAGGAAGGGAGAGACGAATAGGCAGAGCACAGAGAATTTTTAGGGTGGTTAAAATATTCTGTATGATACTATAAAAGTGGATGCATGACATTATGAATCTGAAAAAATCTATAGAACTGTACAACACAAAGAGTGAACCCTAATGTAAACTATAGACTTTAGTCAATAATGTATCAATCTTGGTTCATCAATTATGCTAAATGTGCCACACTAATGCAAGATGGTAATAATAGGGGAAACTGTGCATAGTGCAGAGGGGGTCTATGGGAACTCAATGTACTATCTGGTCAATTTTTCCGTAAACCTAAAATTGCTTTAAATAATAAAGTCCATTAATTTTTAAAAAATGGTGGTATGTATATGATTGTTCACTGAAATTTTTTCAACCTTTCTGTATGTTTGAAACATTTATAATGACATTGGGGGAAAAGAAAACTTACGGCCACATGAAACTTGTATATGTACATTCATAGCAGCTTCAATCATACTAGCCACAAACTGAAAACTGCCTAGACATTCTTCAGAGGATGAATGGCTAAAAAAACAGCACTCCATTCATGCCATGGAATACTATTCAGTGATAAAAAGTAATGAACTATTGATGCATGGAAACTGATACTTGGATGAATTTGAAGGAATTATGCTAAGTGAAAAAAGCCAGTCCCCAAAGGTTGCATGCTGTATAATTCTATTTATGTAACATTCTTAAAATGACAAACTTATAGAAAAGGAGGAAAGATTACTGTTTTCCAGGGATAAAGGATGAGGTGGAGTAGGGAGGTGAGTGTGGTTATGAAAAGGGAACACAAGGAATCGTTGTAGTGATGGAACTGTTCTCTCTTGATTGTAGTGGCAGATACATGAACCTACATATTGATAAAATTGTGAAGAATTAAATGCACGTGTGCACACACATGCAACGCAAATGAGTACAAGTAAAATTGAGGAAATGTGAAAAAGATAGGTGGATCATATCAATGTCACTATCCTGGTTTTGATATTGTGCTATAATTTTCCAAGACCTTACCATGGGGGAAAAGGAATAAAAGGTACACGAAATCTTTCAGTATTTTTTCCTACAACTGCTTGTGAATCTACAATTATCTCAATAAAAATTCAACTAAAAAATGCAAATGCACTACACAATTTCTTAATTTTCTTACTGTCTATCTCTTCCCGGCAGAATGCAAGTACCATGGGGGTAGGGACGTTGCCTCTCTTGTTTACTGTTACATCCTCACCCTAGTGCCTGGGACAGAGTAGGTGCTCAGTAAAAATGTACATAACAAATGACAACTACAACATGTCAGCATAAGATAACTGTTATGATACAGACATTCCATTCATTCATTCATTGAGCAGAAGTTTACGACCACTACCTGAGCACCAATGTATCAGGTAATCGAGATAAATCCAAGAAAACTTGTCATCTTTAAGAAATTCCCAAGCAAAAGCATCAGGCAAAGATTCCTGCAGAGGAAATGTCTGTCTTACCTTAAAGCATCAGTGGTGTCTCTTTTGGGTGGGAGAGGAGGGTAGCCCAATATTCACTGACATGGTCACCCCACTTTGGCCAGTGAAGGACTACAAAATTGAGTAAGAGTTGAAGAAGAAGGCAAGATAAACCAGAAAATTAGTTAGCATATGGTGGGACTGCTAGATTCCAAACATGTTCCTGCTTCTGAGAAACCTGTCTGAACAGAGTAGAGACTGTGCTCACTGGGGACAATGTGACACTGGTCTCTGGGGTGTCACTGTTTATGTTGAAATCCTGGCTCACTAGCTACGTATCTTGAGCTGCACATTTTCTTGTCTATAAAATGAACTTAATAACAGTACCTGCATGTGTATATAACTATTATATTATTAGGTCATTAAATATGAAATGTCCAATTTCAAATCAAAAGTGTAGTTTATTATATATAATAGAATCTAGCCCACAGTTCTCTATTGGCTCTTACACTTCAGGCTGTTGACAGGGAACATCTTGGATCTAAAGCCTCTGAAAAATATTCAGAAGGCATTTGAATCCAAAGGCAGCCAAATTTCCTACTTGGAGGCTTAACTCAATTGCCATCAACTTGATTCTTTGTTTGAAGATATCCAAAAAGGAAGGGAAATGATCTGGAAAGCCAGAGAGTCCTCCCCAGGTACTTCCATTGGTATTTGGAGGGAACAAGACACCTACACTCCCCACCACTTATAACTCACCTTCTCTTGAACACTTTTATGGGGTAGTGATTGGATGAGAAGCAGAACTGCTTAGCCACTGTGGTCAAAGGTCAGAGGAAGGTCTTCAAAGAGTTTATTGGAGGCTAGATTTTTTTAAACAAATAAACTCTATTTCTTAGAGCACTTTTAGGCTTACAGAAAAATTGAACAGAAAGTACAGAGTGTTCCCATATATTCCCCCCACCCCAAATACAAAATCGTCTTTATTATTAACATGATGCATTTGTGTGGCTTATTTGCTGCAAGTGATGAACCAATATTGGTACATTATTATTGACTGAAGTCCTTAGTTTACATTAAAATTTCCTTTTTGTGTTGTATAGTTCATTTGTCAGATACATAATGTCATGTATTCACCATTACAGTATCATACAGAATAGTTTAGCCATCCCAAAAATCCCCTACCTATTCCTCCCTCCTTCCCTCTCTACTAACTCCTGCCAACCACTGATCTTTTTACTGTTTCTATGTTAATAGTTTTGCCTTTTCCAGAATGTCATATATTTGGAATCATAAACTATGCAGCTTTTTCAGATTGGTTTTCCTTCATTTAGCAATATGTATTTAAGGTTCCTCCATGTCTTCTGTGACTTGAAAGCTCATTTTTTTTTATTGCTATAAAATATTTCATTTTATGGATGTACCACAATTTGTTTGTCTACTCAACCATTGAAGGACATCTTGGTTGCTTCCAGTTTGGGGCAATTATAAATAAAACTGCTATAAACATTGGTGGTCAGTTTTTTTGTGTAGACATAAGTTTTCAACTCATTTGGGTAAATAGCTAGGGGCATAATTTCTGGATGCTGTGGTAGACTAGGCTTGGCTTTGTCAGAAACTACCAAATTGTATTTTAGAGTGACTGTACCATTTTGTATTCCCACTATCAATGAGTGGGAGTTCCTGTTGCTCCACATTCTCACCAGCATTTGGCATTGTCAGTGTTTTGCATTTTAGCCATTCTAATAGGTATTGTTTTAATTTGCAATTCTCTATTGACATTTGATGTTGAGCATCCTTTCATATGCCTATGTGCCATCTGCACATCTTCCTTGGTTCAAAGTGTCTATGGTTTTTTATGTTTGAGTTTTAACCATTCATTATGTATCTCGGATACAAGTGCTTTATCACATATGTTTTGCAAATACTTTCTCCCAGTCTGTGGCTAGTCTTTCATTTCTTTAACAATGTATTTCATAGAGCAGATGTTTTCAATTTTAATGAAGTCCAGCTTATCAATTTTTTCTTTTACAGATTGTGCTTTTGATGTTGTATGTATCTAAAAATCATTACCAAATACAAGATCACATAGATTTTTTCTATGTTGTCTTCTAGACGTTTTATAATTTTGTATTTTGAATTTAGGTCTTGATCCACTTTGAGTTAAATTTTGTGAAAAGTGTAAGTCATTGTCCAGATTCATTTTTTTGCATGTGGGTGTCCAGTTGGTCCAGTACCATTTGTTAAAAAGATTGTCCTTTCTCTACTGGATTGCCTTGAAGCTAGATTTTATACAAAAACTTTGTTAGATTATAAAATAATACATGTTTATAACTACCAAGGGGGTGATTATTGTTAACATTTTGGTGAATATTTCATTGGTCTTTTATTCTCATGTGTTTTGTGTATTTGGGATTCTTTTATGCATAATCTCTCCCCCTCCCCATATTATTCTGGTACAATTTGTAGTTTCACCCTAAAGCAGAAATTCATAGTTGTGGCCTCTGTAAAATATTATGCATACTCTTTTGTAATTCTTTTGCTTAACTAAACAATGTAAATATTTTCCCAAGCAATTTTCGATATCATCATTTTTTTGTCACTGCATTTTATTCCATGATATATTTAATCACATTCTAACGGTCATTTAGGTTGTTTCCAATATTCGTATTTGTTGCTAAATGCGACATAAAAAAGGAAGCTACTGTGGACTTGAGTGAGTCAGAAAAGTGGCCTTTAAGGAAGACTAGAAGACAGGCAAACAAAAGGGAGAGTGTGTATAGAGCTACAAGGTCCCAGGGATGAGGGAGTTCTGTGTGTCAAGAGAATACCTTAGCTAAGGTTACTGAGATCAGAAGCAGCCCTCAGATTAAGAGTTTCCCAAAGGCATGACCATTCCTAGGCCACTGGTTAAACCAAATTCAAGGAAAATGGAAACCTTCTGGGCTTTTGGTACCATGGGTTCAATTAGCCCTGCCTTCTTTCATGCCCCATGGCACTTTGTGCTCTGTCTCCATAGCACCAAACCCAACACTTACCTAACTTGTCTCTCCCCTGGACTTTGTGCCCCAGAATACAGGGCTGTATCTCAGAGGCTAGACAGTGCAGGGTGCATATTAGGGGCTCATTCTCCACTCTGGAATTAAACCTTCTTCCAGTAGCAGATTTTCTTCACAAGCATCTGCTAGTGGAACTAATTTCAGCAGCTACAAAAAAAAATCAAAGATAACGCTCATCAGCAATAGTCCAGGTCGGGAGTGACTGCAGGCAAATAGCAACCATCAATCTGCCCAAGACTCAAAAGATACACGATGGGTTTCTAAATGTAGGAGAAGCATTTCCCTCTGAGGCAGCCAGCTTGCATTCTCAGTGCCTGTGACTAGTGAAGTGGTCTCTAATCATTATCATCGGCCTGTACACATGCGTGCACGTGCACACACATGCTCCATTGAAACAATTGCCTGGAAATTTCAGGCTGAACTTCAGCAGAGGGGCTAATAAAAGGTAGCTATGACAATGGCTATTATAATGTGTACCTTATCTCTGTCTAAATCCCTTGCCACACTAGTCAAGCAACATTCACCGCCCACCTCACTACACTCTATCTTATAGCACCTATGCCCAAGCCATATCCTCTCCAGGTAGGCTACTTGTTAAAGCCACCCAGCGTTGACTTTGTGGTTATAAGTCTTGAGTCAAAGCCAGTTCTTGACAGAGGTTTTATAAGCATATGGATTTGTCTGTGCTTTCTGCTCCTGCCTGCACCAGGCTTTTACGTGCTGAAAAAAAAAAAAGTATTAGCTATTCTGAATTCCATAGCAAAACCATTTACAATTATACAGCCCTGCCCTGCTCATTAAAACAGCTGTGAGCCAAAAATACTTTATGGTACTTGACTGAAATAGCACAGATTATTCTAAAAAATAATAACAACAACCTTGTTTTAACTCTAAGAAGTATTACATGGTCCACCAGCAGGTGTCACCAATTTCTCTATTACAATAGACTATCTCTTCATTCTTAATATAGTTTGTTTAAAATCTCTTATAAAACATTTCAGCTTTTAATAAATTCTCCTTTGCACTGAATAAGAATAGACATAGAAACTGCTCCCCATTTTAATATAAATGAACAAAAAATGAATTAGATGTAAAGGAAAAAATTTAGTTGCAGATTTAATTTTGTAACTATCTTTGGACCAGTGACTGCTCTAAATGAAAAAGGGAGGACTTGATAGCAAATAGGAAATTCCCCCTTTCAGTCTGAGAGTCTGTGCCATCACTGTCATGCTTCCCTTCCCTTCAAATTGAGGCTCTTCTCTTTGCTTTTCAGATTCAAAGTTGGACTGAAGGATCATTGGGGAGCTCTCTAACTCCTGGCCTCAAGTGATCCTCTCTCAGCCTCCCAAAGTGCTGAAATTACAGGCGTAAGCCACCCTGCCAGGTGTCCTGTCCTTGGGAGAGGACTCCAGGTAGGGGGTAAGAGAGGGTGTGGGAGGGTGAGCAGTAGGAACTCACACTTTGTCAAGTTTCTGAAAAGTCTAACTGGAGACAGACAGTAACCAACGAAGAGTTCACCAGATTTGAAAATTTCTTTAATTTGAATTCAGCAAGAGAAAGCTAAAATAAACTCAAGCATTAAGAAAAAGCCTGTTTTTGAGAAAGTAAGAGTTTCAATATGCTGTTTTTAGGATGCGGCTTATTACTCTAAGGCAGTGGTTTTCAGTCAGTGGTGGTTTTTGCCCCCCAGGGACATCTGACAATATCTGGGGACATTTTTGGTGTCACTACTGGTGGTGGGGGTTGGGAGGAGAGATATTACTGGCATCTGTGAGCAGAGACCCTTGATGCTGCTAACATCCTACCATGCACAGGGCAGCCTCCACAGCAAAGGATTAGGTGGCCCAAAATATCAACCTTGATTAACCCTAGTCTTGGATAACTAGAAATAATCTTGGAATAGCACAGACTGAGTTCAGATCCTTGACACATCACCTGATAGCTGAGTGAATTTGGGCAAGTTACTAAACCTCTCTGAGCTTCAATCTGTCATTTATAAAATAGGGATGATGGAACTTATATCCCGGGGTTGTAGTTAAGACCAAATGGGAGAAGAAGTCTGGGACATTATAAGGGCTCTATAAATTTAGCCTCATTTTCATAATTATTATTAAGGTTAACACCCACTCACCCATACTTTCTCTCTTCTCTTCCTCTCTTCCTTGTTTCCTCCCTCCAATAAATATATTGAGTGAGTACTCTGAGCAAAATACTGAACTAAAGGCTGGGGATACAACAGGAGAAAGGATGGATGTATTTTAGTCCTCATGGAGCTTATATTCTAGTACCATAATGAGCATAGCACAGGTGACCTATAGGAAGCAACGCAAGCATAAGGGCGACCAAACCTGAGGGTGAGGGCTGGAAAAGGGCAGCCAGGGAACACTTCCCTGTGCAAAAGAGGTTAGACCTGAAGGTAAAGGATGAGTCAGAGTAGCAAGTAAACAGGGGCGAAGAAGAGAAAGCTAAGCCCAGGGAACTGCAAGCCTGAAGTTCCCGAGGTAGAAAGATGCATGAGACTTCATAAAGTCCAAGTAGAATACTTACACTTCCTCCCAGGCTGTAGGCCTTGTTTTGAAACTTTTTATTCTAGATCTACATGGCAGGCATGTTTTGAAAGGGAGCATGCCCCAGGAAACAGGGACTCATGACCCTCAAGAGCTGCCCACCGGCTGAAGATAACTTTGGGATTCATAAAGTGACTGTTTTTTTTAATCTCATCATTTAAAAAATATTTGTCCCATCTAGCCCACCAGAAAGTAAATGCCAGGATAGGCACACTGGCTTGTGCCTCTTCCAGACCCTCAGCTCCTGGCACACAGCCTGGCACTTAAAATTCAGTAAATATTTGTTGATTTGTTGCTAGAAGCCTGAGGTCTAGGACCCAATTCTGTTACTTTCTAGCTGTGTGACTTTAGACAGTCTTTTAACCTCTCTGAATTTCAATTTCCTCATAAACGAAGTGAGAGAATGTATTACCCAGGGCTGCTGAGAGCAGGTTCACACCCTATAAAGAATTTTTTTCAAGCACCACAATTAAATGTATTTACATGGGTTTGTATTCAAGTCTCAGGCCCCTTCTAGACTGCTGGCCTGTCTCAGTGGTCTTGGTGGAATACATTTCTCAAAGCGTTGGTATAAACATACGTGAGCATATAAGAAGAGAGGTTTATGGTATATTATCAATCTTCCTGTTATTGTTAGAGGAGGAAGAGGAAAAAGGAGACAACAAACCCAATACTTGAGCAGGATGAACTGGAGCACAGATGAGAGAATTCTTAAAGAACTCTTAAGACTGTCCATGCTCATGAGAATCTAACAAACTCCTCTGATTATACAATGTTATCTAAAAGTCTTTCATTTTGGCTGCCTTAGAAGGATTCTGAAATGATAGCCCTGGAAATCTCTTGAGAGATCTTTTAATCCTAGAATGGCAAAAGGTTTCATTTTCACCTGTAAACTCTGTCCAGTTTTAAGGCCATCTGGATCAGTGTGTGAGAAGGATCCTGAGGGGTCATCTAGATTTAAGGGACACATAATGCAATAATACATTAGTAGTATCTGCCACAGGAGCAGTGTGGGCATAGTGGTGGTCATGGCATGTGTGTTGTTTATTTTCTCACCCTCTTCTAAGCCAGTACCTTCCTTGTGATGATGATGAAGGAGCAGAGAGTTCAGTCACTTGTACAAGTATCACTTAGAGGACAAGATGAATGGACCTCTATTACTGTTAATTTTTTGTCTGAACAGAAAGTTGTATTTTAGAAAACTTTCTTCCTCATCTGATGGGGCTATCCCCATGATTCTATGGTAGAGTGGAGTGCCAAGAACATTTGTTCGGTTGCTAGACTCCGTGGGTTCAAATAACAGCTCATCAACTACAAGCTATATGACCTTGGACAAGTTACTTAGTCTCTCTGGACTTTGATCTTCTTATCTGTAAAATGGAGGTAGTAACAATAGTAACTCCTCTTTCATAGGGTTCATGAGATATCAAAGGAATTAAATCATATAAAGTATTAAAATAAGACCAGCATATAATAACACTTTATAAGTGTTTATCATCTACTCTTTTTTATCCCTAGTTTGCTTACAGCCTTTATTTAAGGACTGAAATGCACACTGGGAGAGAAGTAGTCTCTTTTTCTGAAGTCTCAGGTGTGAGGAATCACTTAAACTTGGACCTGGTTGTGATCACTGTGGTGAGACTGTCTATAAATACAGGGAAGAACAGCCAAAAAAGGGAGACAGAAAGACGGACCCCAGTGACATCATTTAAAATCCTGGATCCAATCACACCTTGAGTAGACATCAGAACCTAGATTTTAAAGTTCTCTTGGTGGTGTTTTTTTGTTCCCCAAGCCAGTTTGAATAAAGCTTTTGACACTTCAAATTAGAAGACTCACATGTAAACAGCTGTTCTTCAAATCATGTGTTCCAGAAGAATGCACCCAAAGGACCTAGGGGAAACTGACCAGTCCAGTGAACACAGGACTGATTGGGCCACAGGGACTGCTTTTCCACAGGGTACATTTGCTAGAGAAAAGGCTCCTGAAATCTACGAGGCACTCCTGAGCCCAGAAAGGGTCACTGAGCTTCTTGACCATACCAGGCACAGCTGAGCCTACCCACATCAGAAAACAGGATGCTCATAGCCCGGCCAGACCAAGTTCATGCTCAAATATCTTCAGGGATGCCTATGCCTTGGGGGCAAGGTGTTACATGTCCTCCTGTATATCATCTGGTTTCAGGACATTTGCTTCCCTGCTTTAATAAGGGGCAGATAAGAGAGGTGGCTGCTTGGCCAAGCAAGGACCACCTTTGTGGGTAAAACCCAGAGGTGCCGGGACAGCAGCCTCATCTCGATCCTGAAAGTCCTGAGTCAGATGAAGAAATCAGCCTCACCCTTGACCCGACCTCTATTCTAGATATCCTAGTTTACCTGGGAAAGTTTGGACATTTCTGGCAAAGGCAAATATGTTCATAGGGTAGCCATGTGATTTATTATCCAGAGATACTTTAGTGAGTTGAAAGAAACTCTGTAACAAGAACAGTCTTAAGATGTGTGGCCAATGTTGCTAGTCATTAGGGAGCACAGCCCTTTACTCAAAAAATGTATTTCATTACATTTTGAGATTTGATCTAATTCAGGAAATTATTCAGATTAGGAACAAACTTATTCCATTTTCTCGAATCATAATTACTATGTCTTGATGACTTGGGTAAAGATTAGCAGAGCAGGTTGGTTAAAGGGCTAGCTTTAGATCCTGACTTCAAATCCTTGCTCGACCACTTAAATAGCTGTGTCACTTTGGGCAAGTTACCTCTCTGTGTCTCAATCTTGCCACCAGTAAAACAGGGCTAAGAAGAGTAGCTACCTTGCTGAGTTGTTGTGATAATTAAATTATAATGTAGGTTAAGTGACTGGCTTAGTGGCTGATACACAATAAACTCTCGATTATTACCATATATTATTTTTAATATTTAAGTAATGCTGTCCATTGAGAGCTCTGGAGTCAGTTTGCTGAACACTCAAAGTATTTCATTTGTTTATTTGAAGAGGAAGTGTATTTTACCAAGGTCATTGATAATGGTTATTATTTTTGTGCTACCTAAGAAAGAACTTGAGGACTGCCCCTACTTTCAGAACTCTGATAGCTGACATAAACTTCAGGTTGGATTTGACTTGTAGATAGTATTCAAGTCATTCAAATGAATATATTGTACAGTTACTATTGTACAGCTTTTTTGAAAATGCTGGAGATGTGGCAGCAGTAAATTTGAGAAAATAGGTTCTGGCCTCTTATGGATATTATAATAAATAAAAGGTAGAAGACAATAAAGCCACCACTACTTCTCAGCCATACAATACTCATGTTTAAACAGAAGCCACTAATAAGTGTGGCAAGTTTATTTAACCATAGTGGATTCAAGCACCAGCTCTGGGGAATTCAGAGCTGTGGCCCCAAGTTCTTCAGAGGTCACATCAACTGTCCAATCTGATGCTTCTTTTGCGTGGTCACGTGCACAAGCACCCACAGCTTTTCTGCTAAGCCCTGAAGCTCTGCGTTCTTCCCAGGGCTGCTGGCTACTATTCTTAGTCACCAGCAATTTTGCTTTTATGCTCATTCCCTTGTGCATTTTAAAAACACATGATTGTGAGTCAAAGCCAGGGAGAACAGGCATGTTAGGGGAACTGGGGCCTGGACCGCTCAACCCAGTGATTAAACTCCTGGATTGCACTGGTACATTATGAATTCTTTCTTTTAAATATAGACCAGTTTCATTTGATATGAAATGGGCTGACTCAGGCTAATAATGATAAACAGTTCACCTAATTGTGGTGGAAAATGTGCAGCCTGAATAAAAGATTCTGGACAGCCCCAGAAAGCGAGATGAGGCTCTGAGCTTTTAGAAGCTGGGGACAAAGGGAAGAGTGAGAAGCCACTCTCATTTTTTGAGTATTATGGTTTTTCTGAGGGTGTGCTGTATTTTTTTAATGGCTTACCATTGACCATCTTGAATGATATAACTGGTCTAGTGACAGATTTGAGATTTGTAGAATTTCTTATGAGTAATGTTAAAACCTAGTGATGGGGCCACTAAAATCTATTTTAGATTCAGCATATGTGGTATTCCTCATTTGAATAACATTTTATAATTTATGCCCAATTAATTTGCTAACAATATTTACTTTGCCCTGCTTTTTCCATCTGTGCCTGTCCTGGTCCTTTTCACACATTGCCTTTTTTAAAGTGAATTTTTTTATATATTACATACATGCAGAAAAGTGCAAAACAGCTCAATAAATTTTCACAGAGTGAACACACCTATCTACTCAGTCCCTAGGTCAAGAAACTGAATATTATTGGAACCCCATGAGTCCATTCCTACCCACTCCCCACCAAGAGTTAGCTGTTATCCTGACTTATAAGATCACAGATTATTTTTTAAAACATTTTTCAAATAAATTGAAAATTATGTATTATATTCTCTTTTGCATCTGGTTTCTTTTGTCCAGTTTTTTTAGGGAAATTCATCCATATTGTGTGAACTTATAGTTTGTTTATATTAATTGCATAAATACACCTATAATGTATTTTTTCATTATACTATTGATGGGCATTTTTGGTTTTATAAATACTCTATTATGAATAAACATTTTTGTCTTTTGGGAAATATATACCTAACAGTGGAATTGCTTGGACATAATAAATTTATAGTATATATAAATAGATACACATATATATGTTATATATAATTACATAGTGCATGTATCACATATATATGCATGTATCACTCCCACCAGCAGTGTTAAAAAGTTCTAGTTGTTCTATATCCTTGCTATCACTTGGTATTGTCTTTTTCATTTTGGTCATTTTGGTGGGAGCACATTTCCTTTTAAAGTGTGTATATTTATCGCCATTCCATATTATACTTTTTTTGTAGCCAGTGACTATTTTTCCCTCCTGATTTGAAATAATGACTGTAACTTTAACATAGCTATTAACTAATATATATCTAGTCACTGAAAAAAAAACCCAAAAAATCTAAAAATAAAGCATCTGCGGTCCATTTTCTTTCTATGAGGAATTTAGACTTCTAAATTGAAAAAAAATACCATTGTTTTTGGGAAAATTCAGGAGCAGGAAAATGAATCTGATGGCCATTGAAATTCAAGATATTTCCATATTACACCTCCTACAACTAGCCCAATGTAAACTCAATGTAAGACTACAAGTACAACCCTTCGATTACTTCCACGAGTTCCTGAGTCTGATTCTTACCATGAACTTCACTTTCTTTTGCAGATCTCAAAGTTACTATGAACTGCAACTCTTTCTTGGTGCTATTTGACACAGAGAGATAAAAGTTCAGATTTGTCTCCATTTGACTCCTGGATTAGGGTAACCTTGGAAAGTGAAGTTAATGGAAAAGACACTTGTTTCAGGCCATCACTGTGAGAAGATAGAAAACCAAGGACCAGAATCTAGGCCCCCAGACTTCCAGACAAGACTGGCCACCCAGTGATCTGGAATAAACAAAGTACGATTCCAACCAGTGGCCCTGTGGAGTACCTTTTGATCCATGCAGAATGGTAACACCCATTGGAATCTCAGCATAATCCCATTTGTTATGAAAGAGACCTTCCCAATGCAGACATGGCTTCACTATTGCCCCTAATAGCTGGTAATGGAAGATTAAAGAAGACCCATCGTAAGGTACTTTGATTCACACACAGTTCCATATATGTACCCTGAGAGCTGGTTTCTAAGTGAGGTCCTGTAAGCTGGCTTCAGCCTCTGCAACCTGTTTGGTGATGGGTAAGAGCTCACCCTGTGCAGTCAGACAGATGTGTCCACCCTCCTGCACTGCTGTTGACTTCAGTGGGACCTTTAAAATGTTCCTTAATTTTTCTAAGCCTCCTTTTTTCTCATGGATAAAGTCATTGTTCCTACTACCAAGAGGTGCTGTGAAGATCAAATGAGACATTGTGTTTGTGTGTGTGGGTGTATGTGTGTGTGGCAAAACCATAACTTGAGGTATTAATGAATCTCTTCTTTTGTTTTCCTCACCTCATGCCTATTCAGGTAGAGAGACATGGGGTCACCACTTTCCCTGGAGCTGGGATTCCTCAGAAATGGACCAATAAATAAAAATGACAATTCCTCAGTTTTTGTTTCTATCTTGAACATACAGGGGTGTGCAGAAACAAAATGAATCCCCTTTTGTGGAGTGTTGTGGGGACTGGGCATCCAAAGCTTCTCCACTTGCAGCAGTGAAAGTTGGCTGAGAGGAGACATGTGTGGGCCTCCACAGGGTCCTATTGTGGGGACAAGAGCTCTGTGTCAGATGAAAGCTGTGTGGACAGTTTCCACTGGGAATGATGGGAGTATGGACTTCGCCTTCCAAGGTTGCCTGAGCCAGGAGTCAAGTGAGGACATATCTGAACTGGTAATTTGCCCAGTCTCCACTCAGAGGTGTGGCAAAGTC
Organism: Daubentonia madagascariensis; assembly: GCA_023783475.1. NCBI lineage: Eukaryota > Metazoa > Chordata > Mammalia > Primates > Daubentoniidae > Daubentonia > Daubentonia madagascariensis. Next base: position 37,620,448 of record JAKFHU010001953.1, on the reverse strand, counting down.
TGACTAAATGAATTTACATTGAGGGCAGGAGGCTAGTGTGGGCCCACCAGGTCCAGATGGAGAAATGGATGCCCAGCCCCTACTATCACCAGGTTGGCACCTGAATAAAACTTCCTGGGCTTAGTATCTTCCCTGGGTGGAAAGGGGAATAAATTGGAGGAGGTAAATACGATTGCATTCTACACCTCGAGTGACCAATTCATTTCAGCATCAGTTTCCTGGAAGTGTGTAGATGATGTTCTGACTACCAGGTAGATTGTGAGCTCAAATTATTTTATTAAAGAAAGTAATTAAAATTATGTTTCTTATATAGCCCAAGTGAGTGATGGTGAGAATTCATACTGTTACATGTGATCTAATTACCATCCTGTCTCTTGTCTTCCAAGAATTAAGTTGTAATTGCAGTGGCTGTTCTGCCATGCTATAAATAATTTCTACTAATATTTTACTAGCAGAGAATTTTTCCACTTCTAACCTGTTGGGAGGACTTTTTGGGTATTGGGGTATAAATGTAGAAAACTCACCAGATGGCCTCATCAAAAAGCAAATATGATTTTTATAAAGCATTCTTCACCATTATCAACCTGAGCTAATGTAACTGAGGCAATATGAGAGGAAAATGCCTTGATAGAATCAAAAACTCACAGAGCAAATTTTCTGATATGTTCATAGGAAGCCATGTGCCTCTCACTTGTGATGTTTGTTGTGCTCTTGTCTGAGGTCCATGGAGAACAGTCAGTTACCCGTCACCATCTGGCCAGGCTAATTCTGGGTGGCTGCAGCTGCAACCCAGTGTCTGGTAATCACAGCTCCAGGTTCTCTCTATACTAAATAGCTAGCTCGTGTTGCTGCCTGGCGAGCAGATTCCACTACAGACAGCCTTCCTTTCTAGTAAGAGATCCAGGTTTCAAAGCACCAAAGAGCACCCCGGTAATTCACAAACCCAATACCGTATATTTCCTTTCTCTCCTTCTAGTAGTCTATATTGAGCTTTCAGGACCATTCACCTGGACCACACGTCTCACTGGACAAGTCCTCTTGCATGGACTAGTGCGGTAGTTCCATAATTGGTCCCTCTGTTCTGATTTTCCATTCCATAATCTATCCAATGCTGATTCCAGATTAATCACCCAAAAGCCCAGATCAAGTCATGTCACCTCCCAAATCACAAACTTTAAATATTTCCCTGTTGGCTACAAGATAAATGCAAACTGCCTGGCTTAGTCCTCAAGGCTCTTTATCATCTGATCCCAGGCTTGAGAGGCCATGTAATGTAATGGTTAAGAGTTCAGGTTGAGGTCATTGATACTGGTTCAAAGCTTAGGTTCACTGTTTCTTCCATACCCTTTTATCAAGGTAGTTACTTGCTCATTTTACTCTTCTTAAAATGAGATTAATAATACTTATACAACTGTTGTAGGAATTGAGTTATATCAGAATAATTTGCCTAGTACCTTTGTGCTGAAAATACTCATTGGAGACAGGTAATAGTTATAATAATTACAATTAATTTTTCAGCATTATTTTTCACTATGGGCCAATAGTCTAGCCACAATGCCTATTGAGGCAATACAGTATAAGTGCCTAACTAAACATTAGGATTTTGCAATGGGACTGGGTTTAAATGCTGACTGTGCTACTTCTTGTGTGACTTGGGCAAGTTACTTACCACTCTGGGCCTCACTGTCCTTCTCAGTAAAATGGAGATAATAATACCTGCCTGACAGGGATGTTGTGAGTATTAAATGAGAGAATGCATGTGAAAAACTTAACCTAATTCTTGGAACAAAGTAAGAGCTCAGTAAAAGCAAGCATTATTTCCTGTCCTATTTTTAGCTTATTTTAATATACTCTCTTTGAATGTGCATTCTTTCATTTGTATCTCTGCTTTTGTTTTTTTCTTTTTCTTTTTTCTATTCTAGAAGAACCCTACATACCTTAGTCTTTTATTCGTAATTCTCCAGGTGCTACAGTCTTTAAACCCAGATCAAATACTCAAGTATTTCCTCCTCGAAAAGTCTTCTATGATGTCTCAGCAAAAAACAACTTCTCAGAAATAAATTTCTTTAGGAGAATAAAGGAGTATCTTCCAACTGGACAGAGACTTTCAGGCCTGTGTGTGTTTTATCTCATCAACTAAATAATTACGTTCAAGGATTTAATCTTTATATCACCTCCGTAGTAGAAGCTCAATATATACTCATGGAACTGAGTAAATTTCATCCAGTTCCTTTTTCTTTTTTGCCGAAGGGTTCAGAAATTTAGAAATTGAAGCTATGAAGTGAAGAGAAAGAAGGTGGACTTTCCATTGGAAAGTGAGCATCGCCAATGCATGGATCAGTCTGTAGCATTACACTTGGCCCTTTCTTATTTCCTCTGGTTCCAGTTTTGAGCATTCTGCCCTTAAGAGAAAGGATTGTTGATTCAAAAGCTCTCAGTTGGACAACAAACAAATGTTAAAAGCTCGGCCCTGACAAATGCCACAGTCACTCTGCAGCTTGAGCCCTGTTACCTTGAATTCTACTGATGTGTCCTGAGCCTTTCCTGGATCTTGAAAAAGAGGCCTTTTGGGGCTTAAGGTCTTATCTTCTACTTCTGTCATCTCTGCTGTGCCTACTGGTGGAAGCTTTCATTGGGAAATCCTCAATGAAAACCTCTCCCTGTCCCTTAAGAAGATGCTTAGACTGTCTATAGCACAGACAGCCCTTGCAGACTGCTATATCTTTGATTTTGTAGTCCCTTTCATAAAATTTTACTCTTAATGTGTAAGTCCTAGTTGGGGACTTAGAAATTCCTTCACATTCATTTACATTCATCTCAATGATGAGGTTCTACAAGGCAGGGGAGGCATGAGGATTGAGCACAAAAGGCTTGGCCTTTGGCCCCACAGAGATCTAAGCAATGACACTCAAAGGTTGAGTGATCATGGGCAAGTGACTTTATTTCTTTGTGCTTTAGTTTTTTGTTTGTACAATGGGGACAGGACCACCTAACTCACGGAGTCATTGTGAGCATTCAAGACCTACGGGCCTCTATATAAAAGCCTCTGTATAATCAGAAATGTTTTAAATGACTTTATATTTGTGAAGACAGTATAGACTAGTGGTTAAGCACACAGATTTTTGGTACCAGGCAGATCTGGATTTAAGTCCTGTCTTATTCCCATTAAACTGTGTGACCTCAGGAGAGAACTTCACCTCTGAGCCTTTGTTTCCTGATCCATAAAGTAGAAATAACACTTTTCATTTCCCTGAAAACCTATGGGGAAATCAATGAATTTGCAATAGTAAAGGGCCTACTACAGTACCCAATTTATATGTGGCACTCAAAAGCATATGTCTAACTCCTCTGTTTATATATGTTTATGTCTCCAGCATCTACATTGTGCTTTACAAATGTTTGCAGATGAAACCTCTATATTCCTCGAGGCACTGAATGCAGAGCATTACTGTACATTCTCCAACACAGTGTCAGGTCTCATCCTATTCCTCCATTAGGAAGACTTTCCTCACATTCTGACCAAGCAGGGACATCGCAAGAGGCCATCTCTCCTCACTGACTGTTGGAACAGGCTTAATGGGGCTGGTAACAACAGTGGACTCCCTTGGTAACAGGCGAGTGGTAAACACCCAAGAGGAACAGTCACAATTTCAACCTTCCCAAAGCCAAGAACTACTAATTCCCTGCCAGTCAGCCTGACATAGGTGTTTTTTAGCTGGCCTCTTCAAGAGAAACCTCGGAGGGCCCACTTGGAGCCTTATAATGTAGGGTGTGAGGAAGCCCTGAGCTGATTATACTCAGAAAGAATATTCTTTGTGTTTAGATTGGCTACTCATGTGGAGAGTTGTTTGTAAACACACAGAGAACTTCTATGCTTACATATGGGGCTAGAAATCTAGACTCTTCTCCCTAAAAGAGGAGCAAGGAGAGTTTTCTCCTTTCCTATGTGATATTGAAGAATAAGCACCTGCTATGTGCTAAGCAATGAACTGGGTATTTGGACTACAGAATGAATAATGCACTGTCCCCATTTTTAAGGAACAAGAAAATTTGCAAGGGATATTGACACACATATTGTTCATCCTTGAGGAGCTCAAAATTTATTGCTCCTTTCTCTGTGCCTACATATAACTTGACTTTCATAACCTACATAACAGTATTCACATTAATCTACTTCAGAAATAGAAATGGATTTTTATGGAAATATTTGACCCCCACAATTCTCAACAGAGCAAGATTAGGGAGAGAATAAAACACACAAACACACTTTCCTCTTTGGACTTTTCTCCAGTATCCACATGTTCTACTATAAAAAAAATTGTTTACTTTTATACTAAGATGATAAATCAAAAGTGCTATTGTAGTTAAAGGTCAGAAATGGACTAAGGCCCTTGAAGTCATATTCTGACAAAACAAAAAATGCTGCAACAAAATACCGATATTTTCTAAAAATGAGTTCAAAAGTATGTAAGGTCTTTTCTATATTTGCAAGAAATATCTTGAGGGTATAAACTTCAAAATTGTAGTCTAAATAATTATGTTATTCTGGGTTAAGAATCCAATCCATGTGTAGCATGCTTATCCAAGTGAATGCTGCTTGTTCTCCCCAGTTTTCCTGGAATACATGTTTTCTAGCACTGCTAATGCTTCTGGCTTTCAAAAATTAGTAGACTGATTTAATCAAAGGCAGAGGAAAGAGAACAGATTTTGAATTATAATTTCCTTGAAATGGCAGTGTTTCCAAAAGACTGAGTAGTGTAGCCTCATTTCACAGAGGAGTCAACTGAGAACAGGAAGGCCATGTAGCAAAATCACAAAAGTAAGATTAAAATTTTTATCTGCCTCTCACAATGATGCCATTTCCATGAAGAAAGTCAGTAAACAAATTAGGAGCCATAGTTCCGGAAATGTACAAATGAGCTATTAGGGTATAAAAAGTTTTGTTATACCAACTCTTTAGTAACGGTTTATTCATTCATGTAATCATTCTGCTATATGCTGGCAGTTTTCTAATCTCTATGGACACAAGAGAGGGGAGCTAGACCTGGTCCCTGCCTTCCTGGTCCAGTGGTATGCTATCTAATAAGATCTCAGATCTCAGCATTCCCTATATCAAGCTATTTTATTTTTAATAAGGTGTGCCTTTTTTGCAATGCTCCACGAGAAAATGAATATAGCTTTCCTCAGCTTGGTCTGAAAATATCTACTAAAAGGAATAGGAATATTTTCAAAAGATATGGTAGCTATAAAATGATTCTTTTCCTTCTATTTTATCCTTTTTAAAGAACTAAGCCTCGCTGTGCTGATTTCCCCTTGACCCATCAACTCCATTTTAAGAATTTACAATTAGGAAATTATTTTAAAAGTGCATAAAAATGCATATCTAAAGATGTTTGCTATAGCTTTATTTATAAAATAGCAAAAGTGAAAACAACCTAATTTCTCCATAATTAGGGAATGGTTAAATAAATGATGATACAATATGACATAGAACTATCCAATTAGTGAAAATCATCTTTTAGAAAATTTCTTAATCATACAGAAAATTTTTCACACTAAAACATGGGATAAAAGAAGATTATAAAACAATACTTATAGCATAATTCTAATTATATAGAACATATATGCACAGTATGTTTTAAAAAGCATTATCTTTGGGTATTGTAATTATGGGTGACATTTATTTTCTGCTTTTACTTTTCTGTACTTTCCAAATTTTAACAATAAACATGTATCATTTTGGTAATCAGAAAAAAACTGTCATTTAAATAAAGAGTTATGCCAATTTTCTTTCTATAATAAAAATTACTTCAATAAAAGCTATATTTCTTTTAAAGCAGATATAAATGTCATAATGATTTACTTTTTTGTAATTCTTAAACTAAATAGTAATCAATATCTCATCAGTAATAGCCAGGTGTGAGTACTGCACTAGCATGTGCTAGCTGGACCACTGTATGAAATGTAAATTATAAGGAAATTTATTTCTTCCTTATTTAGTGACTGAATTGTCTGCCAGGGTTTATTTGAATATTTTGCAGATAAATAATAGGCATTTTCGAATACATTTTTTCAATTGATTAAAAATTACTCTTAAAGTGTGGTAACAGAAAAAATATGGCCTTACACAATTAAATGATTTTTTCAAAACCCCAAATTCATATGTGTGTGAAAATCTGATATTTATGATCTCTTGCATCATGGTGCAACAAGTCTTGACTCTACAGAGCCTATGTTAGCCAACATAAGTTTCCGATGTTATATTTATGAAATAAGGGCCATTTTATAAGAAAACTCTTCCATATTCATTTTTTACCATCACAAATAATGGAAAGGACTAAATTCATATAACCTATGAAAATGTCTATTCATGTCTTACTTTTCATGAGAACTTGTATGTGATGACTCAATTGACTGGGAAGACAGTGCACATTGTTCCAGAAGACCCAAATTAGAATCACAAAGTCCTTGAGGTAATACCACAAAGTTTAATCTACAAATGTTTACAAGGGTGGCCAGATCAACTCTTCTTCAACTGAGATGGCCCCCCAAGTTATGAAGATATTTGTTTGCTCATTCATTCTTTCGATATATAATCATAGCAGTATTAGGGACTCTGGGAGACCCTGAGTATATAGTTATATTAGTGATTGAAACAGAGTTTCTGCCCTTATAAAGTTGCTAAGTTTGTGAAGGAACCAGACAATAAACAAAGGAGAAAACCAGAAACCAGTAGCTGCTATTGTGTTCAGTGCTATAAAAGAAACAAAAGTTGCAGAGAGATCTACGGAGACTGTTGGTGAAGCACCCACAAAGGAAAAATGTCTAAATGAAGATCTGGAAGAGGAGAGGCAGCCAGCTCTGGGAAGAACATTACAGGAACAGGGACAAGGGCAAGAGTCCCCAGGCAAGAAAGAGCTTCGTCTGTTGAAAGAACTGAGAGCAGGCCAGTGGCCCTGGTGTGGAGCAAGCTTCAGAGAGCTCAGTACAAAAGAGCTGGCTGGGGCAGTGCCACAGTGAAAGAGGCAGGGATCCCGGAACACAGGTGGATAGGTCAGTCATGAGCAGGATGAGGAGCATCTGTCATGATGTCAGGAATGAAAGACAAAGGGATGTGCATAAAATGATTTCTCTTTTCTCTGATGGTAGGAAATGAGTACATCTGCTGACAAGGAAGGGAGGGATGTAGCTGAAGTTTAAGGAGATGGGGGAGAGGTTGAAATAGCCCCTCTAGAGAACAGGGAAAGGAGAGAGAGAGAAAGAGAGAGAGAGAGAGACATGAGCAAGAAAGAGAGCTGACTAAGGAAACAGAGATTGCTGGGTAGCACCTGGGTCCAAGCTGGTAGGATGCTATGAATTTATAGTTTTAATAACAGAAAATTAAGTCTTTGGCCAGCAGGTTGTAGAACTGCAAATATGGTTCATCTTATTTATATAAAATTGTATGCATACATCCTTGGGCACATAGGCAAAGAAAGATGTCTAGAAATAATTCACCAACATGTCAAATAGTAGCTACTTATGGGTTACATGATTTTTAATGTATACTTTATTCTTTATTGTTAGAAGTATTTATTATGGCTCATTTCATTGTTGGATTTATTTCATATATTCTTTTGTTAGAATTATTTATTATGACTCATTTCATTGTTGGATTTATTTCATATTTGCACAATATTAGAATCTATCATATTGCCAATGGGGGGGGATTTAGGGAATCACAGAATTCTAGGTCTGAAAGGGACCATCTTGTTCTACCTTCATTTAAGGATGAGGAAAGTGAGGCTCAGAAAGGGAAATTCCTTTTTTAAAGTCTTACACAAAGTTAACTACAGAGATGGGTATGTCCCAGGTTTCCTAGTTCCTACGCAACAGTCTTTCCTCTATGTGATGCTGGATTCAGACAGAGTATTAAATGTAAAATAATACATAGAAGACCGTGTTTAACATGGGTGTTGAAAGTACAATTTAGTTAATGACATATCTTATTTGATGACAATACTTCTAAGTATTCATATATGTATATGTATAAACATATATGTACAAACATATACATACACACACAACTCTAAATCCAGATTGCATTATCTACATTATCTACTTTTATAGATAAAAGCAGGCTACAATTTTCCATAGATGCCACATTGAGAAATTCCATGAAGAAGTTGATCAAGTGATTTATTTACCACCATTACCTCCAATATCAGCCAGTTGTTGTCAGGGGCACAGATGAAATTTCTCAAACTGACAATTGAGATTCATAAAATATAATTGCATCTCATTGGTTTTTATATTGAAATGTTCAGGGGAAACCTAGAAGCTAATCAGAGATACAAAGAAAGTGAAGAGCTTTTTAAACAAAGCAACAATAAAAATGCTACCACCTTCTCTTGGCTTTTGTTCATTTACTAGTACAAGTTTAACTTGACACATCTGATTTTTGGAAAATGTGGGAAGGACACCTGCATTAAATGACATTAAATGTGTATTCTGGGTAGCATTAAGCTAGCTAGATGAATTGAGAGTACAAGGAACAGCTCATTAGTATCCCCCCTAGAACACTGGTTTTTAACCCAGGCATCCAAAGCCAGGAATGCTCCTGATCTGAGCACAGTGGGCCTCCTTCCTGATTTCCTTCTTGGGATCCAGCCCTCCTTATTTTCATACGACGCGGTTCAGGCAGGGCTTCACCCTTTGTTCTAGGGCTAGAACTCAGACCCAGGCCTCAGCTAGCTACAGCCCCACAGGGGCCTCAGGACTGGCTTTGTGTTGAGCATTGGGATCAGAGCCACTGGGACAACATAAATCTTTAGCTGAGACCTTGGAACAAGGGAAGACATTCTTCCCACTGGACTCGGATCTGAGAGGACATAGGCTGGGGCTGCCATAGCCATCTGACAACATGAGTGAGAATCTGTTTTAAAATGGGAGCTACACAGGTGAAAACAGAGCTGAAAGAGAGAAAAAAAAGATGAGGTTAAAAGAATGAGGTTTCCAATTTTTTGAAGATCAAAATTGCTAAATAGTTTTAAGTTCATAGGGTTCAACCTAATCGATTCTGATGAGTTGAACTTTTTACCTGAAACCAGTTCTAATCCTGGACTTCTCAGTCATATAAACCAATAATTTTCCTTTTTTATGAGCAGGTGTGCATTCTTCACTTTTTTAATCGCATAAAAGCAATATAAGCCTACCTTCTTCCTCAAAGCTGAGGTCTTCTGAGAAGAAACCAAAACAAATAAAAAGACTAAAGGAGAGAGGGATGAGGATGACTCCATCCCAGCTACAACAAAGGAAAACAGAAGAGCCTATCGGGCAATGGGAGGGGCCCTATGGTGGGGACATGGAGGTGAGAGGTTGGGGGGCAGTTCCTCCCTCAACTCAGCTGGGCATGGGGTCTCTCTTTGAGAAAACATTCACTCAGCAGAGCAGCCCTACAGGCTAGGGAGTGCATACACAGAAGAGGGATTCACCATACAGTCCATAGTCATGCAAATACCATCTTATACAGAGAGCCACAAAGCAGGCAGAAGATGGCCACGTACTTATTTGTGTCTCACACACACAAAGCACATGAGAGTCTGGGGGACCAGAGGCAGGATACAACAAACACTAGGAAGAGTGTGGCACAGACAGAACTCTAGAGTGAGCTCTGCAGAGGGCTCTCCTTGAGTATTGAGCAGAGGAGTGATTATCAAATGCATGTGAGGAAGCTGTCCACAGCCATGGAGAGAACCACACGAAAGGTTACATGGACGAGTATCTGATGCTCACTCAGGCCTGGGTATAGTACCTGGGAGCACCAGCCAGAATGGAAAACTTGTCACTCAAGAATTACGTAGAAGACTCAGAAGGATCTTGCTTCAGAGGCAGAAAAATTCTTGTTAGAAGCAATGCAAGTAAGAAGACAGTGGAGCAACATCTTCAAAATACTGAAAGCAAAAACCCTCACAACCTAGTATTTCATATCTTGCAAAAATGTCTCTCGAAAACAAAGATGACAAAGACTTTTTAGACACAATAAAGCTAAAAATATTTACCACCAACAGGCATACATTACAAAATCTATTAAATAAGAAAGTCTCAAACAGAGGGAACATGATATCAAATGAAACGTGATATATACACACGAATGATATATACACAGGAATGAAGAAATCACATGATTTCTTGTATGTCAATTATGTATCAATAAAGTTGTTAAAAATTAAAATATGTGTAGGTAAATAAAATTTGCTTAAGGAAACTTTCACTGAATATCTGCTATATATTTGAAGTTTTCTGTACTGAGGATATCCACATTAATTAGATATATTTCTTTTCCTACAACATCTTGCAGACCACCCACAATGATTGAGACCACAGTGAAAAGTTCAAATAATTAGAAAACAAACAAACAAAATTTAGTCGAGTTTCTCTTTATCTCTCAACTTAAGTGCCAAAGCAAAAAGAGGGATTTGGTTCTAGTATTTCTTGTATTTAATGCATAGTCAGGCCTTCGTTCTTGCTCTTCCTTAACATTTTCTAACGTTATTGAAGATTATCTTCCTTTCCCTTTTGTCCTTCAAAGTCCTTTACTTCTGTAAAAATCCTTATTCATTATTTTTACCTAATGTGAGCAAGATTGAAAGCCATGAACTATGTCCTTCTCAAGTCTGATATCAGATCTTTATTAGTCCCTTAGTACCAAGTGCAATTAGACCAGAGCCAATGTTTTTTTTTTCTAAAGTGAACTTTCTAAATAGGCTTCCCCCTAGGAATCTTATCAACACAGGATTTCTCACTTCATCCCAATGTGTGACCTCTTTTATGAAAACTTAATATATGAAAATCAAAATTTACAGAACTTGTAAATTGAAAGCTGATTATCTGCATTAGAAAAGACTCTCATGAAGAGTTCCTTCAACTTTAACAAAAAAAATAGATTATTTGTCAGAAAGGCTGAGTTGAAGGGATGGCAGGGAGAGGAGAGACTGTGAAACTGCCTGCTACAGGCTGACAAAGCTGCTAATTAAAGGGCAAAGTGAGGGGAGGATGGAACATTGCTGAAATTATAATGCCAGTCAATACTAAAATATGAATGTATTCATGTACAACTTCTGGGGAAACATATTAAGGAATGAAGAAATTAAAGTAAACTCAGCACTTTGTTCATATATTTGTGACCACTTTTTTAAATTTCAGAATATTTACGGGCATACAAACGCTTTGGTCACGTAAATTGCCTTTGCGCCGCCCCAGTCAAAGTTACAAGCATGCCCATCCCCCAGACAGTGCTCACCACACCCCTTAGGTGTGAGTTTACCCATCCTCTTCTCACCCTCAACCTGCCCGATCCCCAATGAATGTTACTTCCACATGTGCACATAAGTGTTGATCGATTAGTACCAATTCAATGGTGAGTACATGTGGTGTTTGTTTTTCCATTCTTGTGACACTTCACTTAGAAGAATGGGCTCCAGCTCCATCGAGATTGATACAAGAGGTATTAGTTCCCCATTTTTTTATGGCTGACTAGTACTCCATGGTATACATATACCACATTTTATTAATCCACTCATGTATTGATGGGCACTTGGGCTGTTTCCACATCTTTGCAATTGTGAATTGTGCTGCTGCAAACATTTGAGTGAAGACCACTTTAAAAGTGATTTTTCAAGAAGAAAATTGGTTTCAATACAACCTCTTATTTAAGAAGGTGGTGAGGGTGATGGGGAGCACAATACCAGAGATAAGAACTTGTGATGGCAAGTCAGACTGCCTGGGTTTGAATCTGGCCCATTCATGTAACTTGCATGTGACCCCAGATGAATCACTTAGCCTCTGGGTCTCTATTTCCTTATCTGTAAAATACAGACAATAACATCTCCTCTTATGGATTATTGTGAAAACTAAGATCAGTAACGCAAAGTCCAACATTGAATAAGCCCAAGATTGCTTTAAAGTTCAAACATAATTTAAGAGTATATTGAGAAAACTCACTGAAGAGATGTTTTCATTTAGGGCCTAACACAGACTAAGTATTCAATATATGACAACTACAATTATTATTGTCTCAGAAACTTCTTCTTGTTATTCTGTCCTCACTATGGAGAGTGTAAATTATATAATTTAGGAGAACAAACATAATAACAATGGCAGTTGGAATAAAACCCCAAAAACCTCTCTCCCTTCCCTAGACCAATGGACTTGCCTTCCTCCAGTCTAAACCAGGTTGATGGCAAACCCATGATTAAAACCACCTGTCTCCCAAGTGCAAAGCCTTTCATTTGTATGGAATCCATCTAAAATTGGACTAAAAATACCCCCTCAATCCTTTTCAAGGATGAGGGAGAGAGAGCTTTGATTGATTTCTTTGCAGTTTGAAGTCATAATTAAGTATATTGAGTTCCCTGCTACTTTGATCTTTATCATTATAATGAACTCTTTGGTAAATTTTAATGGACCATCTACAAATTAATTTTATATTGTTTTTCATCACTGGTAAATCTGATAGAGGCAGGGTATGTATCAGCAAAAGTCCCTAGGAACCTGTCAGCAGGCTCTGCCGGGGAAGAAGTTGTCAGAAAAGAAGTCACCTGCTTTAGTGCAGTAGTCCTATTTATAATGACAGCCTCTTTAATCTTTCGGGACTGAGGGATACAAGATTGCTTTAAATTCAAACATGCTGAAAGGGAGCATATTGAGAAACCCCTCTAAAGAGGAATGCTTTCTTCCTTCCCCCAAAGGCTTGCTCCTGTGGGCTACAGTCAGCTGGCACCTGAACTTGAATCAACACCTCAAATCAAGGATCCTGACATTCATTTATGAGGTAAACAAGACAGCAGTTCTTGCCTTCAGGGACTTACAAGGGAAAAAGAAGGTACAGACGTTACTCTCATAAGAAGCTATAAAAGAAAGGGTGCTTTGAGAGCCCAAAGGCTTTCAGGATAATGAAAGAGAATCTGAAAAATTTGGAGGGATGGAGAAGTGGCCTCTAAACAGGGCCTTGAATGGTGGGTTGGACATTGGCAGATGGATATGCAGAGATCGGGGTAAATGGGGCATTCCAGTTGCAGAAGCTGGCATGGGAAGAAATGTTAAATGACCAAAGATGGTTTTAGAATCTTCAACAGTTTGCCCAGGACTGGGGGACTTTTAGGGACTCAGGACTTCGTGTTAGAACTGGGAAAGTCCATGGCAAACCGGGATGAAATAAGAACAGGTATGGGTTCTGAGAGTGTCTAATGGCTCAGTTTGACAAGGGCAGAATTTCTGAGAGGTGGCATGTGGGCAGGTCCCCTGTATCTCAAATACCTGGGGTGCTTGTTAAAAACAAAGATGCCTGGGCCCTACCCCTAATTTACTAAATCAGAATTTCTGGTGGTGGGGTCTAAGTGTATGTGTTTTCAACAACCTGTTCTGGGTGGTTATTAATCACAATATAGTTTGAAAACTGGCAGAAAACATAGAGTTTGTGTAAGGAAAAAAGCCTAAAACATAGATCTCATAAACCCACCACTTAAATATTCAACAAGCCTTCAACTGTTCAGAGTATAAGGAATAAATTCTTTTTCCTGTCATAATGTTTATTGATTATCAACTGCTTCATAACAAATTAGCCCCAAAATCCGCCACTTAAAACAACAAATGTTTACTATCTCACATAATTTCTGAAGGTCAGGAAACCAGTAGTAGCGTAGCTGAATGGTTCTAGCTGAGGGTGTTTCACGAGATTATAGTCAAGCTGTCAGCTAGGCCTATAGTCATCACCACGTCCAACTGGAACTGGAGAGCACACTTTCAATGTCATTGATGTGATTGTATGCAGGCCCCATTTCCTCCCTGGCTATTGCCTGGAGGCTTTAGTTTCCTGCTTCATGGGCTTCTCCATTGGGCAGAACAATTCAGTGCAATGTCAGAGGGGACTATATAAAGATGTGAGTACCAGGAAGTCACTGGGGATCATCTTGAAGGCTAGTATGCAATGTCATTCCCAAACTGCACCCATTATACAGATCTGGAAACTGAGGCTCAGAGAGATATAACTTTCCCCATCGTTCTATAGGTAACATGGCAGGACCATGACGGAAATCAATATCTGTTTGATCATCAACTTGTGCAAAATCTTTTAACTACTACACTAGTCTTCTTCACAAAAAGTATCTAATAAAAATTATCATTTGAAATTATATTTACTAAGATATCGATCTGTCTCATCACTAAACAATACAATTACATATTTAATACTAAATTTAATATTAATATTAAACAAAATTAAGTAATAAAATTAAATAACATAAATTTAACTTCCAAAAAGGCCAACTCTTCACAACATATCCTCTCCTTTTCTTCCAGTGAGACATACATGATATTGTTATTTTTTTAAAAAAATGATTGATATACTTATAGTTCCAAGAGAAAGAAAATTTTTAGTATTTTGCACGAGTTATTCATATGATTCTCACTTGTGATATTTTTAAATCATAGACTTCCAACTGGGAGGCTCCAAGAGAAAGACACAATTCTTTTCACAAGAAATGAAAGGCTGTAGCATGTCCTGTAATTTAGAGGATCAATTCCCTTGTAGGCTATGCCATTTCTCCGGCCTGGTCTTTATTTCACTCCTAGCAGTTCAGACATTGTTAAAAGAGGAAAACTACATACAAATGACCAGTCATTTAAAATTTCTTTTACACACACACATTTATTCTTTTTCTTACTCACCTGATTCTCAAGGTGATTGAAGGTCTTACTGTTTTTGGAGCTGGACTAGAATTAGTGATGCCTTTCTTTCTCCCCTCAGTTCCCAAATGTTTTCCCCTATAAGAGAATCTACTTGCAGAAAAGGATCTGCTAGCAGTCATTTACAACACAATATAAAATTAACCCAGCTGTTACATTTTCCAAGAAAATTTGCCATTTAAATGTTATCACTACTGTGGAATGAACAGCTTTTCTCAACAGTCCTAGAATAAGAAAGAAGCAACAGAAAGCCAAAAGCACTCCTTGGAGAATTTGTATGATGTTTCTAGGTAAATTTGGAGCAGGTTTTTATAATGGATCAGTTTTACAGCCCTTGGCGACAGCATGATTTTGGTCCTCAACTGCCCAGAATTACCCACTGGGAGGGTTTCATTAACTACATTCTCTTGGTAAAACTCAAAAGGAATATTCTGCTTGATGACAGAAGATAGATAACTCCAAACAATGATGCAGTTTTTTAAAAAATCTCACCAAAAATTGCTGGCAGAGTCTAAAAGATCATGTTTATAAAGTGATAATGAAGTTTTTAAGAAGGGAGAACAGAAGAAACTGGAGTCCATATTCAGTGCTTTTCATAACTCTTCATAGTAGCTGTCCTTTGCTGAGCGCTTACTGAGTCAGCCTTCTCCTAGTACTTTATATGCGTGTTTAAATTTCACGATCACAATCAATCTATGAGGTAAGCATTTCCATCACAATTTTACAGATTACATAACTTGCCCACACTTGGCAGTAGTCGAGCTCAAACTTCAATGTGAGCATGTGCAACCTCATAGGATAAAATGCTTTTTGCACATATAAAGAGTTATTGTTTTGTAGACATGTTCATATACATGGTTCACATACTATTTGATCTCCAAAACCTTGGAAACAGACTAAGCAGCTATCAATGTGTTTATTTTACAGATTAACACTCTGAAGCCCAGACATGGAAGTGGTTTGCCCAGGATTTCAATAGTAAGTGGCAGAGTCAGGACCCAGATCAAGGTCTTTTGATGAACAAACTCAGGCCCCATCCCTCTGCACCATCCTGGTTGAAAGATATTTGCAAATAGGGTATTATGAAAATAGTGGTGATATTTAGAAGTGATAAGGTCATAAAAGAGCATTTTATTCTCTTTTTTTTCTGCGTTCAGAATTACAGGATAGAATATTTCAAAAGCCAATATTTCTGTATGAATGCTTTGCAAATTTTTATAACCAATGGTCTTCACCTCTTAAAACATATGTTTATGAAAGTGAATTCTTTACTGTACTTACCATTACTTTCTTTTTAAAAATTTTATTTATTTTTTTCAAGGTACATGTGGTGATTTAATACATTCATATAATTTGTATAGATCCAATCAGTGTACTTGGGATATCTATCACCTTAAGTCATTCTCTTTTCTTTTGCTAGAAACATTCAAATTGTTTTCTTCTAGCTATTTTGAAATATACAATAGGTTATTGTAAACTATATAGTCACCCTACTGATCTATTGAATACTGGGTCTTATTTCTTCCATTAAATTGTATATTTGTACACATTAATCAAATCTTCTAAGTGTCCTTGGATTACTATCCATTACATTTGTGTTTAGAGAAAAACAAAGATTATTTTTAAAGAGACAAGCATTTAAAGACAATATGATAAAGTATGCATATTTATTCAATGTGGCCATTGAATATTATTAGTACTTTATTTCAATAATGGAAAAAATGCATTAAAATTTTAATAAAAAATTTTCTTTTACTGAAGAAGGTAATATATACTATGCCTAAATATTTAATAATTTGAAGACCATTGAATTAAAGTAATGTAGAAGAGAGTATACTGAATTTGGAGTCAGGCCCACTAAGATTTAAATCCTGTTTGTACAACTTGTAAACCATGTGGCTTTGGACTTAATGGTATCAAACTCAGTTTCCTAATCTATAAAATAATAGCAACCGCATAGGGGTGACTAGGAGATATAAAGCCCTTCACATTTTACCTGGCATGAGGCAAATGCTCTAAAAAGTTTAGTCTCCTTCTTACGTATCTGCTGAGTGATAATCATAGTGGATCCCTGCTGCAAAGCCTAGTTTATGCTGGGAAACACCAGTCTAACTCACTAGGGCAGACAGGGAGACCACGATTCTCCAAAAGCAGGGAAAATTTTTTTTATGAAAGTTCAAACAAATAGAGGAATAATCTGAGAATTTGAGATGGTCTCAGAAGGATGGGTAAAATTTCAACTGGGCAGAAAATAATGAAACAGGAGATGCTGACAAGGAATGGTATTCCAAGTGAGAAAATGATAAATTCATTTATTCATACATTCATTCATTTAGGAAATATTTGGGTGCCTACCACGAAGCAGGCCCAGTTCTAGGTAATGGAATTGCAGAGGTGAAGGTGACAAGCAAGGTCCCCATCTTCATGCAGCATATATTCCAGTGAGGCTTGTGGTAAGATTCAATAGCAAGAGTGAACTTAATTAATAGCAAGAGTGTACAACAGGTGAGCCCTTGAATCTTTTTGGCTGGAGAATACAAGATAGGAACTTTACAAAATCCAGAAGTGTCAAGGAGTGACACAAATTAGCATTATAAGCATCTACCTGCTAGTTACTGCTAAACTTCTACAGAGAATTCTCTAAAGCAGTTCAATGCTTCTCATTAAATCCTATGTATTTAAGCACAAGCTTGCTGTAATAGACTTGGAAGAATTGTATAAATTATAATATGTCATTTTCAGAAGATTCATATTACAGCCTCAGGATAGAAAATCTTTTACTTTGGTAAAGGAATACTGCAGGAAATTTTCATTATTCATACATTTCAATCCAAAATATATTTCTCAATATAGTGAATGTTGATATACGTGTCAGCTCAATATGAGATTGTAAACAGTGCCTTCCATCCAGTTCTTCCATAGCAATCCAACTAAAAAAGTAGCTAAAGCCTTGTAATGGAGCCTTTTCTAGGTTTTTGTTCTATAGCTTGAGCTCTCTTTTAAGTTTGCCAACAGTCATAAACACCTGTCTTTTTAAGTATAAATATTGAAAAATAGCCTCTCAAAATTCACAACACTTACTGAGGGCCCATACTATAGTAAGTTCTGTGCTAAGCACATTTTATACCTAAAGGCCACCCAAAACATTATCTAAATATTCAGATTTATTTTTCCAGCTTATCACGGTAATACCACCAAAAATAAAGGCTATGTATACAAAACATCAACTTAGTAAAAGACGATGGAGGAAAGATTGGTATTCCCATGTTTCCAATAAGGGAATTGAGGCTCAGAAAGTGACTTGGTTAAGGTCACATGACTTAAAAGTACAGGAAGAAAGATTCAACCCTGGATTTTCAAATCCAGTTCTCTTTTCACTAAGTCATATTTCATTGCATGTAATTGAACTATTTCCAACCTTTCACGTCTTCCTTTTCCAATATGCTTTTTAGAAAATAGGGTCCAGTTTTTAAAAATACAGTAACATTCCTCCTATCTTTGATCAGATTCTCTAGAGACAAAGCCTGAGACAGAGATTCTAGTGCTCTTGATTTATTGGGGGAATGCTCTCCCGGAAATGATGAAGAGGAAAGTAGTCTAGAGCAAGAGCAGGAGCTGAGCAAGGATGTGGCTGCAGCTAGAGGCTAGCTTCAGCCTGACTCCCCCAGGTACTCTACAGTGTGAATTGTACCAGAGTTGGTTCCACCCTGAGGCAAGGGAGCTAGCCTTTTGTACCCTACTATTAGACTGTTACTGGCTATGGGCTACCCTTGGGTCAAGATGTAAGCTCCAGGGTGAGGTGGCTTCCATTTAGCCACAGGCAATTCTCCAGAGAAGGGACCACTATGACTTATTGGCAGTCAACATTCACAACAGCTGGAGGAAGGAGAGAGGGCTATGCACTAGCCTGGTAAAAGGATCTGGGCAGGGAACCAACAGTGTCCCCCACAATTATTTCATCCTTAAAGCATACCTGAAGGTTGGCACCAGGCTGGTGAATACCAACACCATGCCACATTTTCTTGTAATCAAAGCATTTGAGTTAGTAGTCCCATGCTGGCACTACCTTAGAATGAAGAGATAAATAGATAGATAGAATGTGTCTTCTAGAATTCATACTCATAATTCAGAGCATAAGCAGCATATGAAAAGGGGGCTCTGGGTAACAAATTTTATAAAATGTCAATTGCCAAAGTATAATTTGCAAAGCATCATTTGGAGGTAGATCATACTCCCTCCTCCTCTGCTTCTCCATCTTTGTACCCCCACCAGCTCTTCTGTGAAGAGCTCTCCTGAAACTGGCAGGGAAACTCGGAACTGTTATCAAAAACATATCCAAATCACTCTTGAGTACCACAGTGAAAAACACATCCCAATTCTGCAATCAAGGACACTCATCATTTGCTGCTAATTTTAATACCAAGCACCTCTAATGATTAATGAATTCAACAATGCTAAGTTCAAAACACGGAAGTGCCTCATCCTGTTGCAGAGGAGATAGTCTAAAGATTAGTATCCCCAACATTTAAATGACTGTCACCACCCATGGAGACACCTCATTTGTGGTAGTTTCTCAATTATTGTGAAAATACAATCATCACTCTCCTGTGAGTTTGTGATTCAGCATTGATTACCAACTGCCTGGGACGCCATTTTCTTACAAACTTTGCATTTTCTCACACTTGAAAAAGGTTAATGTCAGTGAGGTAGAGGTAGCAACCACTTGCTCCCCAC
This sequence comes from Daubentonia madagascariensis, assembly GCA_023783475.1. NCBI lineage: Eukaryota > Metazoa > Chordata > Mammalia > Primates > Daubentoniidae > Daubentonia > Daubentonia madagascariensis. Next base: position 37,600,990 of record JAKFHU010001953.1, on the reverse strand, counting down.
TCATTGCCCCCTCTTAAAGAACATGCCCCCACACCATGGGCTAACCTCTGTGTACCACATTGTCCTGCGTCTCTCCCCATATCTGGCTGTAGAACCCTGGCTGGACAGACTGGGACAGCCAGGTGACACAATTCTAGCCAATGTGTATTCTACAGTGGCCCCAGAGTCTCCCGACGGGATTCAGGTCCGGTTGTCAGTGGCGCCAACACTTTAGATAATGTGCTCGCCGCGCTTCGCCTCCATGCCCCGTCTTGCTTCTCCACCCCTCACCAGTGTTTCCTGGGATTACCTCCCAAATAAACCGCCTCAATCCTTATCGCAGAGTCTGCTTTTGGGGAACCCAAACTAAAACAGGAGTTAACTTCCACGAGGCCAACCCTGACCAATGGGGAATGAGAGCAGAAAGATCACGGTTTCACCCTCTGTCCCCAAGGTGGAGAGTTCTGAGAGGCGCTGCCCGTGGCTGCTCAGGACACCCTGTGAGTTTGAGCAAGTCTCCCACAGGGACAACCCACTCCGTCACGTTGTACCCTCGTATTGGTTTTGTCTCCTTCCCCATTTCACTTCTCTGGTCCCTCATTCCTATTCCATGGGGTCACTTCCTAATATAATAAATTACCTTCATAGATGCCTTTGACTTAGGTTTTGCTTTCAGGGGAATCCAAAGTAAGATGATGCGTAACTGGGACACTTGGCCATCTCCAAAATTCCATTTTGGAAGGAGGGAGTAAGGAATGATATACATGGAATTGCACATTCCCAGGTCTTGTTCTTAGGGCCCACAACACAATTGTGATATATTTGTATCACTGTTGCTCTCTTTAATCTGATTACTACTCATTCCTCTTAAATGTGCATTTATATGCTAATGGTACTGCTCAATGGCCACTGTTCCAATATTGCCAGACTACCTTGCTAATCATAGAATAAATGTCTAAACATGACTTTTTGCTAAGCAAACATTGATGAAGCTGTTTAATTTCCCTGCATCACATTGCACAATTTTGTGGTTTTTGTCTGCTTCCCAATAAAATGCATATCATCATTAAAAAAGAATAACTATTATAATGGGATATACTTGTGCTAACAAATTAGTGCAAACTTTGACAATTGTCATGTTGTTTCATATCAGGGACAAATAGAAAAGTTTATTCATTTGTTTAATATTTTTATTTTGATGTTTAAGTGTATAAAATTTATAAACACATGGAAATACATAAAGTGCATGAAAAACATTAACTAAGAAACTGGTAAAGTTTAGAAAATTCAGGGTCTAGTAAATTTCTAGAAGTTGGCTTCAAAAACTCACTGCCACCAACACTGTGTGATATTTCGAACAATAAATGTAAAAATGAATGTTTTAAAAGAGCAGAGCCACTTTGCAATGAATATTTCCTACCACATAAGAGTTAGTCCCCGTGTAAATTATTTGCTAAAATTTAGCTCACTACCCTTGTAAACCAGATGGACAGGGTAATTCTCTCTGCTTTCCCTGTGCAATATGGTAAACACTAGCTATGTCAACTTTAATTAAAAATCAATAAAATTTAAAATTCAGTTCCTCAGTCACAGTAGCGCCATTTTGAGTACAGTATAGCCACATGTGGAGAGTGACTACTGCATTGGACAATGAAGACACAGAGCATTGCCATTATTGCAGAATGTTCTGTTGGACAGCCCTATACTATAAATAAATATTCAGAGCCATCTTCCATTAGGATTCATTTATTCATTGATTCTTTAATCCACAAACAACTGAACTGCACTTTTAAAGAGTAGAATTGATTCTCTGAGATTACGCTGGTTGATTGAGAAATTCAATTCTTCGCAGGACATTACATGGTACCCGAAGCTGTATTACTAACATAACTTTTATTGCCAATATGAGCCACTGCCTCCATTCCCATTAAGGTTTGGGCCAAAGACATAGTCCCTATGTATTTATGCTTCCAAATATCTAATGAAAAAATTTTATATTTTATCTGAAGGAAGGCAAAGGAGACCATTGCACTCACTAATTCCATCATCTCACAAACCAAGCTAGGGTTAATTTTTGAACACCAAATTTCTCATTCATCCATCAGACCAAAAGCTCCTGAGAACCTCCTGTATAAGAAGAACTCGACCAGGTCCTTGGGGATGCAAAGACAAAACCCCTGGGATTTGGGGAGGGGGACACCAGGACACTGTGGTGCAGCGGGAACAAACTGGAGACTGCAGGCCATTTCCAGAATTCAACCACACTTTGTTTACTCTGCAAAGGATGGACCTCACAATATTTGAAAAATATAAAAAAATTCTAACCTTAAAACCTCATAACATTAGCACCAAAATTCTTATTTCTGCTTTCTCAAGGAAAGTGGAAATGTCTGGACACATTGGGCCTATGTTACCTCTGAAGAACACTGGCCTGTGGGGAAGCAGCTGCTCTTACAGGCAGAAACTCATTGATAAGAGGTGCCACACCTCTTATCACCAGTGCTGCTCAGATGGTGGCCTGCTTTCTGTTTCCTCGTGCATTATCTGCCTGGTGTCTAGCAGCCCTGGTTTGCATTCTGGCCCTAACATGTACTGGCCAGGTGGCCTTGGGCATGTGACTAGGTTCTTCAAAGGCAGGCTAACCAACAGGGGAGAGGTAACTGAGTGTCTCCCAAAACAGATCCATACAACAAAAGATTTACAAGCTCAAGGAACTTGGTCGTTTCACAAGTAGATGGGGGTGGGGTGAAGGGTGGCAGAGAAATTACTGATGGACAGAAAAGGCAGGCAGCATCCAATTCCATGGCTCTAAGTATTTTCTGTCATTTGCCTAGGCAACTGTGGTTTTGATTTATACAAATAAAATAACATCAGTTCACATCAAATCAAAACCATCCTTTCATTTGTTGTTTTATTATCAAGTATATTTATACGAAAATACCTTTAAAAAGTACTTGACTTTGAACCACAAAGAGAACTTAAGAATTTCACTCTGCCTGCCCACGACAGAATTCACCACCTGATTGAGATAAATACTGAGCAGTTTCAGTCAAACCACTACCTTGGTCGATTTTGCCCTGACAAGTGCTGGCTCTTGATATAGGAATCCAATCTCTGGGAGAGGCTCAGAATTTTTCTTCCTCTGTTACTGCTAAGTTAAGCACATAGGGTCTTTTTTGAAGCCCAGCAGACCTGGTATCAAATCTCAGCTCTGCTATTATCAACTGTGCACACTTAACCATTACTTGTTTTTCTAAGCCTCAGATTCCTTCCCTGAAAAGACAGGGGGAATTGATGCATACATTTTAACAGTGTTGTTCGCTATTAAATGGCATAACATGTAGAAAATACTTAGCACAGGGCCCGGAGCACATTAAGCATACAATGAATGTTAACAACTGCTTTTTAATTCACAGAGAGGCCAAGGTGGCCCAAAATAGCAAGACGTGAGGCAGAGGCAGAGTGCACCCACAATGCTATCTCAGTTAATAGCAAGTGTGGTCAGGGATGTGATCCAAGAAAGAGAGGGAATGCCCTTGGCATCAGGCAGCTGCTGAATATATTTTATCTTATTGACAGGGTGTTCTACAATCAAAAGCCAGATATGCCTCAGATTCCTCAGATGGTGCAATAATACTCCATCCATTCTGCCTCTCTATCAAAAGAATTATTAAAGTTCCAAGTACCTCAGATCCATTCCCAAAGTAGGTATGGTATAAATTTGTGTACATGTGTCTCAACTGCATATATCCATGAGCTGCAATTTCAGAAAAGTACTGAATATGCACCAACATTTATGAGTATCATTTAAAGTAAAATAATATTACTTAGAATAAATAAATTTAATATATAATATAAATAAAATACAAATAGAATGGTACATTTGTATTATAAAATGATTTATATTATAAAAGCTTATAACAATAGTGATTATCTTGGACATTCTAAAAATTACATCTGTCTTTATACCTGGATACAGAGAAAGACTCAGTATATGCCTCTCTGCCCAAGTCAGAGAACAGCAATAGAAATAATTTCCAAATGGTGGAGTAGTACAATGACCTAGAAAGAATAAGGCAGCAGCTTATGTAAAAGTCCACGTGAATAGCATCATGAGTTTGGCAGCCTTGGCTATTGCTTTATAAATCCATTCTGTTCATTAGAACATTTCCAAATGAAAATAAGAATATAAACAATCTTATGAAAAAAAAGTGCAATCTCATTGCAAAATTAAAGAAGTACAAATTCAATAAAGATTTCATTTCCACTATCAAATTGGAAAAACATTTAACTGGTAATGCCCACATTGATGCTACCTGACTGGAGGGTAATTTGGTTATTCTTTCAAAAACCTTTAAAATGGATACCTTTCCAGCCAGCAATTCTACATCTAGAAACTAAGTTAATAATAATAGAGGTACAGTAAACATTTATCTTTAAATTGGAGCTCCTTGTAGGTGTTAAAAATAACATAATATACATTTGAAAACTACCTAAGTTAGGGATTAATTAAATAATCTTTAGGACAAGCATACAGTGTAATAATATACAGCCATCAAAATTATGGAAATAGATATTTTATCCAGTGGCATGGAAATACAATTCACAATATATTAAGGAGAATAAAGTAGATGACAAAATTAGTGCCTATTCTAAGGATCCATTTATTATGGGTTGAATTGTGTCCTCCCAAGGTTTGTATGTTGAAGTCCTAACTCCTAGTACCTCAGAATGCGACCTTACTTGGAAACAGGGTCATTGCAGATGTAATTATTTAAGATTAGGTCATACTGGCATTGGGTGGACCCCTAATTCAATATGACTGGTGTCATATAAAAAGGGGAAATTTAGACACAAACAGAGATACGAGTGCACGCATGCACGTGTGCATGCGCACACACACATACACACACACAGAATACCACGTGAAGAAGGCAGGGTAATGCATCATCCATAAACCAAGGAACACCAAAGATTGCCAGTGAACTCCCAGAACCTAGGGAGAGGCATGGTACAGATTCTTCCACACAACCTTCAGAAGGAACCAACTTTGGTAGCACCTTGATCTTGGACTTCTAGCCTCCAGAACTGTGATACAATAAATTTCTGTGTTTAAGCTACTTAGTTTGTGGTACTTTGTTATGTGGTACAGCCCTAGCAAATTAATACATCATTTTTGAAGGGAAAAAAGGTACATGCACATAAAAGTGTCTGAAAGTATATTTTTTAAAACATTAAGCTTAGTTATCCCTCAGTAGATGAACATCAGGTAATTTTTATTTAGTAATTTTTGCTTATTCTTTGTGATTTTAATTAATAAACATATTACTTATGCATAAGAATGGCTCTAAATAGCACATCCCCAAAAAAGAAAAAAACACCCCCAAATAAAATACAAATACAAATATATTTAGCATGTTTGGCAGCACAGCAGGCATGGGAGAGGCAAGAGGTCAGACAGATGTGCCTTGAAATCCTGCCTTGGTCAGTTGCTTACCAGCTATATAACTTTGGGCAAGTGGCCTTATAAGTCATTGTACAGTTTGAATGAAAGTATATCAAGTAGGTAGCAGTAACATGGCACATAGCAAAAGCCCATTCATTTATAGCCATTATAGCAATCTCCTACTATTTTGGGGGGACTTTTCTTTCTAAAATAAAAAATTTTATTTCCTTCATAAAACAGCTTCACAAATTCATGATTACCTTACCAAAGCCATGGTCACCTTACCAAATTTTATTGTCCCACTCAAATCCATTCCAGTTATGTAGACCTATTCTGTATGACTTTTACTACAAAGAACATGTGTGCATGTGTGTGTGCATCAACATGCACACACAAGAAGGAATATCTAGAGAAACAAAAGACTAATGAATTTTCCAACTTTTTCTGTCCATACTTTTGCGGTAAAAAATATTTTGGGGGAAAGAAGAAAAATTAGCATGTTTTGAATATTTTCTATGTGCCATCACTCTTTGCAAATGTTATCTCATATAATAAACATAATAATTTTGCCTGTGAGTTATCATTATTTCTACTCTTATAAACATGAAAGGCCCAAAGAGGTTAAGTAACATGTCCAAGGTCACATATCTTGTCACTAATGGACATGACAGTCAAACCCAAGTATTTTTTTCTGTTACCAAATTACACAAAGAAATGATAAATGTTTGAGGTGATGGATATGCTAATTGCCTTGATCTGAGCATTACACATTGTATAAATGTATTGAAATATCATGCTGTACCCCATAAATATGTACAATTATTATGTCAATTAAGGTTTTTTTTTTTTCACAAAAAGCAACCAGCAATCTAAAATATAGTCATGCACCACATAATGATGTTTTGGTCAATGATGAACTGCATACACAATGGAGGTCTCATAAGATTAAAATACCATATTTTTACTATACACTTTCTATGTCTAGCTATGTTTAGATACACAAATACTTACCATTGTGTTACAATTGCCTACAATATTCAGTACAATAACATGCTGAACAAGTTTGTAGCCTAGGACCCATAGGCTATACCATATAGCCTAGGTGTGTAGTGACAATACTATCTGGGTTTTTTTAAGTACTCTCTATGATGTTTACACAATGACAAAATCACCTAATGATGCATTTTTCTCAGAATGTATACCTGTAATTAAGTGACACATGACTGTAAACATATTAGAGAGAGAGAAAGGGGGAGAGAGAGAGAGAGAGAGAAGCTGTAATATTTACACTTTCAAGTTTACCTACTGCTGCTGGTAAACATAGCCTTTCCCCCAGAATAGCTAAAGTTTCACAGCACTATTAATTTCACACACATTCTTGCTTTGTTTGTTTGTTTGTTTGTTTACCAATAAAGTACATGTCATTTAAAATAAATTTCAAACGCATACCCACATACCCTCAGTGATTTTGGTGATCACATAATAATCATGCTTTGCTTTCAACTGCTTCATAAATATAATGGAATCAGTGAATCTGACAACAAAAGTTCTTTCATAAACTCTGGTTGATGATTATGACACATGAAAATGTACCTTCCCTCTTTGCTCAAATGGCTGCAGCTGTATGTAGATAGACATTAAAGGTGGCACATAAGGTATTGCTCTTATAGGAAAGATTTCCCAGATATCTGAACTTCAGTTTTCTAGATTCAAGGACAGTCAACATTTATTGAGCCCTCTCCCATAATATGTACGGGAACTTTCATACACTTGAGTTCATTTTATTTCACAACTCTCTATCATAGGTGTTCATTCCCATTTTATAGTTCAAGAAATTGAGAGACAGGGAGATAAAGGAATTTCCCCAGTGTTTCTTAGTCATTAATTCATTTTTATCATTTAAACATATCTTTGATGTAGGTAAAATCCCTGAGGAACTTGAGGCTCAGTGAAGTTGATCTGCGCATGAACACACCCAAGGTGTGTGGTTGAGCCCCCCAGCTTGTGTGGCTCCGAATCCAGCACATTCTAAATCAAAATCATAATCCCTACTCATCCAGCCACCCCCTTTTCCAGCTGAAATGTCTCTGAGAATCTTCATTCTTCACTCAGGTCATGGGTTTTTACCTAGTAATTTTCTAGTATATCTCTCACAATCTTCTACTTTCTCAATTCTTCTGGATTCCAGCTTCTGGAAGGATCCCATAGAGAGTGCCAGATGTCTACCAGGTGTAGGCAAAGTTATCAGGTGAAGTTAGTGCATGGAAGCACAGCCAGGAAATCTTATGGTAGACCGGAGGGGTACGTGAGCACTTCCCATGAAACTGGCAATTTTCTGGTGTCGTTCTTTCTTTTAACTTAACCCTTCTGTCTTCTTGATTCTTCTGGATCCCAGCTTCAGGAAGGATTCCAGCGGGAGTGCCAACTCTCTATCAGGTTTAGGCAAAACCATTATATGAAGAAGTCACTGCACGAAAGCATAGCCAGGCAGTCTCAGAGTAGACCAGATGGATATGTGAGCGCACAAATCTTTCAAAATAACAGATCCAAAGAATGGTAGCTCACACACACACAATGGGCAGACAAAATTCATTTTCTCCTCCACCATCCATGATAGAACCTGTCTGACTTGAGTAACTTACCAGGCATCCAAAAGGAATTTAAGTGTTCATGATCTTGCTAAATATCCAGATCCTCCCTGAATTTCACAGATATCTTTATAGGATGGTAGAAAGGGGACTGAATTAGAAATGAGAAGACATGACTTTAAGGAGCAATTTTATATACATATAGTCCCTGCTGTTTTCAATGGGGAAATCATTTAACTCCAAGACCTAGGGGTAATGAGTGATCACTATTAACGGGAGACAATACAGAAAAATTATTAAGAGCATGGAGTCTGGCATGTAATTTCCTGACTTCAAATCCTAGCTCTATCACATATTAGCTGTATGACTTTAGGCAAGTAGTTTGATCTCCCCAGGCCTCAGTTTCTCCATCTGTAAAAAGGGGTTATTGATTAGTTCTTCATAAGGTAATGTGAAATTAAATGAAATAATATAGGTATAGCACTTAGTAAAGTGTTTGTCTCTATGTATTAGTATTAATACTATTTGTGTATACTTTATGATCATCTCACAATTAATATTCTCCCAATGGAGAAATAATAATAGAAACAAAAAAAATGTAGCAATGCTCTATTGGGCAAACTTTATGTTTATACAGTGTTAGAAGTTTTAGGAATGCTAATGGTATTTGTAGATATATGATCATCTTTAACAACCTCTTCCTCAGTTATAGTTGGAGAGCCTTAGTATGGCTCAGACAGTACTGGCAGTTTTACTAACATTATCTTACTTAACATTCACAGCAACCAAAAGGCGTGACTCATGATTCTCATTTGATGGCTGTGGACTCTGAGGATCAGAATAATTATGCAATCTGCTCAGCATCCCATGGCTGGGAAGAAGAGCCAGAATTTCAGCATAAGGCTGATCCCAAAACCCATGCTCCTTCAAGCTCCATGCTGCCTTCCAATTGTTTCACAGTAGCTTTTGCTCATCAAGAAATTCTTCCTTTCCCCCTCCTTAAACAAACAGCACCTGGCACACAAGGCAAGCCAATGACTCTTTCATGAGTAATCTATTTCCTACCATATTAATAAGCACACAAAAATAATGAATGCAGTAATTAATGTAGTCTTCTAACATCAAGGACCAGAACCGAATTAGCCTACCAATATATGAATAAAAATGAAGTGCATGAGGGGTTAAGGGAATACATTTTTATTCACAAATGGCTTTTCTATCACTAGGCAAAAACTCATCATTCCTTTCAGGAAGAGGCTTTCAACTGATGGACAAGATGACACAAGCTAGTGGAGCCCATGTGCTGATGAGCCACCTCTTTGGATAAATATTGTCAGTGAAAATCAACCAAATTATCTCCCAATCAGACAGAATTCCAAGAACGCTGATGCCAAAATCTCAAAGGTGTAGCATCTTCTTGAGAAAATTACCAGTGCTACCTTAATGAAAGAAGTACCGGTCAAAAAGCCATTTATTTTTATTCCAGTCATGTACACATCACATTGGGCCTGTCCTGACAATGACTTAAAGGATTGTCCCTGTCACTGCTCCAGATGAAAGAACAATCTAGAGGGAAACATTTTGAATCTAATGACTCTTTTAATTCAGGCCACAAGTGACAAGATAGGAGTGGGCATTTGACCCATGGGCAACCAATCTGTAGATTGGCTATTGACTTACCATATGGCCTGAGGCTGATAGCTGTGTCCAAACTAAAAAAAAAATTATTAGCTGAGCCAATCATATTTTTTCTTTTAGGACATTAAATGAGAACCATGGAAAGAATAAATGAGAAACAGAAAGGGAACACAGAGAGAGGGCAGGCAGAACAGTGGCCAAGGCATAATAATGGAGGCACTCTTGCTAATCATTGCCTTGAATCTCGAGCTATGAGGCCTACGCCTTCCTTGCACTTTTATTTCTATAAGAGTTCTCCTCCGTTACTATGCTGTAGGTATCCCTACCATAGCCCTCTTTCCTTGACAGCTGAACCTTTGTGACTTACTCTCCTCTATAACCAAGCTAAACAATTGTTTCTATGGAAGGCCTTATAACTCCTCTTCACGATGGAGATCATGAAGGGAATTTACACCTCATCCAATGTGTTCCCTAGAATTCATTTAGTTGTTCTTTATTCTCTCCCCTCCCTCCCTTCTTCCTTCACTTGCTTCAAGCAATACTTACTAAGCACCTACCATCTAGGTGTTTTGGTGGGGTTTGTAAATGCCCCTGGGGTTGGCCTTACAATGTGCCAAGCTCTGTGTTAGAAACTCAAAATGTGCCGATGAGCAGGGCAAACAAGATCCCTGCACTCATGGAGCGTTTAGTTTGGTTGAGGAGCTAGAACGAAAACAAGTTATTAAAGAGTGTGTCCGGGAGCCATCAGGAGGCTAACCTTATCTATCTAGTAAGACTTCACTTCTCAGTGATAGCTATGCTGACACTGAAGTGGGAAGAGGAATTCACCAGCTGAAAAAGGTTGAGTGAGAGGAAGAGGAAGTGTTCTAAGTAGAGGGAGTGGCATATACAAAAGTCCATCAGACCAGGTGCCCCAAATATCCAAGATCTGTGAAATGTATACAGAGCGAGAAATTGGTATGAGAGTTAAAAGGGTGAGGGTGGATTCCCCCCGCCCACATCTTTCAAGTTTAGATAATTCATTACTTTCAACTGGCAGCATCATTCTTTCTTGCAGGTGCCAAAGAGACTGGGATGAAGGGTAGAGGGTGGGAAGTGGTTGGGAAGGACTCAGCAGCACAGAGAGCAGAGATCAGGCTCTGACACCTCACATCTCATCCTATCCTCTATGCGGTAACTCTATTATGCTGTCCAGAGGCACTTAGGTTGGAAAAAAGTATTTATTTCTTTATCGTCACCATCATCATGATCATGATCATCATTAACTTTTGGAGGACATTTAATAGTTTACTAAGCATTTTTACATGCTTGATCTCACTTAACACATTAACTGCCACGTGAGTTGTATTTAACTCATGCTAGTTTTGAGCCCAGGGCCTCGTGAAGCATATGTAACTCATATGTCTCTTCACCTTGGGAGCCATGTGAACTATTTTTCAAGTTGCATATAACTCACACACAGAAAACAATAAAAAATAACAAATTTTTCATTAAATTAGAAAGGATGGTTTTGTTTTTGAAGTTTTTATTCTACTTTCATAATGAAACACCATGGCCCCAAGGAAAAAAAATTTTTTTCTAGTGTGGCAGTCAATGTGTTAAAATTTCCAACACTATGGGAAGGTAGGCAAGGGGTATTGTCCCCAATTTTCAGGTGAGGAAATTCAGCTTCCTTTAAGGAAGGCTAAGCTAATACAATAAATAAGAACAATTACAAACACAGCAAAAGTCAAATACCTGCCTGCGCAAAATGAAGACTCAAAGGAAGATCATAGTTCTGTACACATATACCTTAGAGACCTTCTTCTATTTTTTTCTTACTACCACATGACTATATTTCTTCCAACCCTATACTGGGTCAGAGGGAGATGTGAATCCTCTGGAGAAAAGAGAACTAAGAATGATGTCCCTGCTTCAGCAGAGTCTAGGGTTCTTCCTGTGTTTCAGTCTGGGAATTCCCAAGGGCCAGGAGCATCTAGGTATTAGAGTGTGGTTAGTAAGCACCTGTAGTTGACCCTATGAGAAACTTCAGCTACATCCTGGGGAATTCAGTTGGACACACTGTGACTCTTTCAAATGTAGGCAATTGTCTATGGGTTATGTTTTGAGAAAGACCAGGAAAATTCTCTCTCCATACCTCAACAAAAGAAACCCCAAGGGCCAAGTGCCTGTAATTCCTTTCCTTTAGGTTCAACACTGACCTCTCTGGAATATTCTTTGAAATGTGAATATTCCAAGGAGCAAGTACCTGGAGTGTCACTCATGCTATGGTAAAAATAAGCCTGGCAGTATGAGAGCTCTCCATGCTAGAGTACAGAGATAGAGAGGCTCAAAAGAGATATGAGTAAGTGTGAATACGGATTTTCTACTTCAGAGTTTTGCCAAGACTCTAACTTGCAAGAAGTTAGTCATAATGTTCTAAATTACCCCCTGATGGATTTCTACTTTCTCCTTTTTCATCATCATCATAACCACTGGAATCATTATCATCACCATCATCACCTTCATAATCATTTATTGAACACTATAGCCCAGGCATTGTGCAAGGTACTTTACTTAGATTAAGTCAATCAATCATTATAGCAACACTTTAAAGTAGGAACTATTATTAGCCCTATTTTATAGATGAGAAAAACGAAGCCTAGTGAATTAATTAATTTGCCCAAGGTACCCAAGCTAGTAAAAAATAAAATCTGGATTCAAATCCATAAGAAGTACTCCTGACCCTTCTCTTTTTTGTTCCATACTTGTGAAGCCAAACACTAATTTTCTCAACAAACTCAGAAAAGCATTAAGTGGTGAATCCATTTGCACACTGGGGATTTTTATTGTGAATTTGTTGATTCATATTCCAATTGCACATGATTTTTGTTACCAATTGAGAGGCTAGAAAGTTATAATTAAATCCACATTAATATAGATTTAAATTACATCAGATCCTCAATGGCAGATTGCTACTGATGATTTAGATAAATTTTGTGTTATAATTCCCTCTCTTGTTTACACTTAGGAGGAAAAAAAGTTGTTTGACACATGTACACTTCTTTTAATAAAAAAGGGAAAAAAAGACCATAAAATGAGATTAAATTATTGGCTGGCTTGATAATCAAAGTCTTTTCTACATATTTTAAATGAAAAGATATTAGTTTTTAATTGGAACCTACTGTGCCTTGGTTAACTAATAACTAAGAGAAAATAAAGCCGCATATAAGACAATTGATGTCTGTTGCATTCATTTCTAAATACAAACTGTCCTTGGCATTTTCAGGAAAGGCTGCAAAATATAACTTGATGAGCAAGATAAATACTGCAAAATAGGATTACATCTGCCTTTTAAAGTTTCTTTGAGGATTAGGGATAAGATATGGCAAGTGCCTACCACATTGGAGGAAGCAGAAGGATGTAGCATTTAGGAGAATATGGTTTGGAGTTAGACTGCTCAAATCTTCGCTTTGTCATTTCCTACAATTTTGTCCTTCATGAGGTGGTTAATATCTTTAAACCTCATGGTGGAATGGGTATATTAAAGTCACACAAATTCAACACAATGATATAAGGAAAGTACTGTAATATAGTTCCTCATAAGAAGCTTGCATGATGAAGGTAGCTATTATTACTTCTCTCATTAGGGGTTTAAAATGGTGGCTATGTTATATAATATCATATTATGTTATATTATATACTACAATGACATGCTTCACTTTGTGGTTATCAATATCATGAATTGTAAATGCTATCAATATCAAGAAAGCAGTATGATGTTTGCTTGAAAAACATGGCTTAGAATTTAAATTCAGGAATGAGGACTATATAAATGCTAGTGCCTCCATTTAAATCAAGTAGACCTATACCTCATGTATCAGACACACTGCATCTCTGGGTTAGCTGGCCTCATTGGTTAGGCAGAGGAGTAGAAAGGAAAGACACATGGAGATGTGAAGCCCAGGGGTTATAGCAGAAATGGTATAGCAAAATTAGGGATGGATGTCAAAGAATAAGGATTAGAAGAATCAGGCACATTTATCCAACAGTTAATTCTGTAGGGGCAGAATCTGGGGCTGCAGCCCTGTGTTGGAAGATTATTTAAGCCATGCAAATATCATTTTGGGGAGTTCAAATCCTTTTGATGACCTTGTGTCTGCATCAATGTGGTCCTGAGCAATATGGATGTGTGGGGTCCTCCTCTTTCCATTTCACATAAGTCCACAGGTGCTACTCCAGAGCACTGTAAGTAGTAGGGGGATGAAAGAATGTGCTGACATAATTTTCTAAAAAGAAAAGACAAAAAGGAGACCAAAGGCCTACTGACAAAGTACTGAAGTAGCAAAATAAGAATGATCAGTGGAAGACAGGACTATATCAAATTAGTTTTTCAGACTAAATCTGAGAATGGGATACATTCAAAATTTTTTTTTTACTATTTCCAAATGATGGTTTAAGAGATTTGCTGGACCTATTTTATCAACAGGGAATAAATGGAACAGACCACCAGAGTCAGTGCTATATCCCAATTTTCTGTTTTGCCCCAAAAGTTAGTGAGAAGTCCCCTGACCTCATTTAAGTAGAGATTAAGGATATGGGAGTTTTGCCTGAAAGTCTTTGAAATTGCCTAAAGCTATTCCCTCAAGACTTGACTTTTATATGTTATTAAGACTTTAAATCTACTGTATCCATGAACCCTTCCTAAAGAAAGAACACATAAATAAAGCACATTTTCCCCTTAGGCTATAAATCTGAAAGTGGAGCATGACTGTAGAGGTAATACCGGTTCACATGGTCAATCCATACAAAATAATTTAAAATATAAGCTATTTTTAGGAATTAGTCATATTCATGCACAACTGTAAACAGATGATATGCCTATGATTCTTCCTGCATACCACAGCTTTTCTCCCATTTTCTACCCACTGCACCTCAAATTATACCTTTCTGAAAAAATCAATTTTAATAGTTCAGTGTTACATACCTATGCTTTACACTATGCTCATATAAATCACACACACACACTCTCTCACACACAAAATTATACTTTCTTATTTTTGCAAAAGTAGTATGATACTCTGTAAATTACTTTGAAATCTGATTAAATGAATTACCTACATGTCAATTAAAAGAATAAATATTTCTTTTTTCCATTTAACAATTTTATAAAATACAAAGAATAAAACTCATATTTTCTCACTTAACAATTTTTTCCAACACAATGACGTATACGGACTTCCAGGTCAACACATATTAATTTAATTCATTCTTTCTAATAGTATAATATTTCATAACATGCATGAGTCGTATTTTAATGATTTTCCTATAATGGACTTACTAGTTGCTTCCAGTTCTTTCCACTACAGAAGATGTTGCAGATGTTGCAATAAATATCCTTGAACATATGGCTATGGTCTAAATGTTTATGTCTACACCCACCACCCCCAAATTCGCATGTGGAAACATAATCCCCAAAGTGTTGGTATTAGGAGGTGGGGCCTTTGGGAGGTGATTGGCTCATACGTGTGGAGCCCCTGTGCATGGGATTAGTGCCCTTACAAGGAACTGAAGAGACCAGAGTTCTTCCCTTCTGCCACGGGAAGGCGCCATCTGTGAACCAGAAAGTGGGCCCTTACCAGACACTGAATCTGATGGTACTTTGATCTTGGACTTCTCAGCCTCCAGAACTGTGAAAAATAAATTTCTGTTGTTTATGCAACTACCCAGTTTATGAGTTTCATTATAGCAGCCTGAATAGATTAAGACACATATATTTTTACACGCACTTTTATTTCTACAGCACACATGCTGGGGGTGGGAGGAAGAGATTGTAGCTTAAGGACCTTAGAGACTACCAACTTTAAGGCTGCTCTCTATTGCTTTGTAAAACTTCCTCAAAAACAGGAGAAACTGGGATAGTGTAAGTGCTCTTTCGTTACTGATTTGCAATTTTTGTTGATCACTTACTGTTTACAATGCACTGTGAAAGGAACTGCTGAGGAACACAGAGACAAATAGAACAAATTTTCTGCCACCTAAGAGATCATAGGCCCTCTCATTGTCAATATCTCCTACAGAAAAAGATTCCTTACAGTGGCTCCTCATGCCATTGTATGCACACAAATTGCATTTTCTTTCCCTCTGTCCACTGCTTCAAACTTTCTCTGCAACCAGTTTTTTCTCTCTCTCCTCCCACGTCTCTAACTCAGCTCTTTTAAAATATAGATCAACCAATTAACTTATCTGACTTTTTAAGTTTGCTTTGTCCACTATTCATATTCTCTTACACAAATGAGAATCTAATTACTGATTTATGAGCAAAAAGCCATTTCTCCTTAGAGCCTTAGATTCATACGAGAGGGAAGGACCACAAATATTTTAAATGCAGTAACTTTTATTCTCTCTCTGTCTCTCTCTCTCACATACACACACACACCCCCCAAGAAAAAACAACTATAATGCAGTATAAAGCAGTGTGATAAATTCTCATGAATGAATGGATAAGTAAATAAAAAGTAATGGAAGCTCAAGGAATGAAGTGAATTATTCAGTTTGGGATAAAGAAAAGGGGAAGGAGTAAATATGAGGAAAATCTTCATAGAGGAGGTAACATTTGAGTTGAGGTAAAAGACAAACATTTTCTCTAGGCTTGGCGTGTGAGGGTGTTCCATACAGTGTGAACAGAGATAGCAAGGGCACTGAAGTAACAGTGCTTTTGAGTTTTAGAGGGAACTGGTGTAGCTTAGAATGGTGGTTCTCCAACTTTAATGTACATAAGAATTACACAGGGAGCTTGTTTAATATGCAGATTCATGGCACCCATCTTCCCAATATTTTGATTTGGTGCCCAGGAATCTGTAGTTCAAACAAGTTCATCCAGTTGACTGATAATGCATTGAAATATATCAGTAGAGGCTGTGTAGTGAGTAGTGCCACAACACCATGTTGCAACAGTATTGGAGAGATCACAAACTAATATTTCAGATAAGTGACAATGTGAGACAATAAGAGATTATGTCAGAAAATGATGTCAGGTCTTTGAACTTTGTTCTGAGAGAGAATGGCTTGACAACGGAGATATTGTTTTGATCCAAAAAAGCCACTCTTTCACAGGAATTATTTATTGATGGCTGAAAATGAATGTGGGCAGAATTTTGAGAAAGCCAACTGAAAAAGTTTCCTGGACTGTGAGCATTGCTTGCTTTGTTTAGCATGGCTGTAAGGAAAACAGTTTCAGAATAGCCACCTCAGAAACACTAGTTCAAGCCTTCCAAAAGCTGTCTTGATTATGTCAATTTGATATATTCATGCATTTTTATTCAGGTCTGCAGAAAACGCAAATGTGATTATCTCCTAGACCATCCATGTAAACACGCACCACAGTTATGTAGCCAAAGCCAGATACAAGCCCTTGGAGCTAAGATCTGGGAACACAGAAAAGGCTCTTACATAATTTCCCAGCTAGTCAGTGTTAGGGCCTGTGATTAATGCTACATGACGGGCTTTGAACTTTCTGTTCAGATAGGTTCGCTGGCCTTTTTGAGCTCCTAGCAAGAAGAAACGTGTGACCTGCAGATTTCACTCTGAATAACCATCATCCAGCCAACAACAGTGACATTGCTCTGTGGTCCCGTGAGTAACCGTTTCTGTGCCTCACTCCTCTGTCCGCAAATTGCCACAGGACCATCAGGGTGTTTTTTTGTTTGTTTTTGTTTTTAAGCGACAAAGCGGAAGAGGAATATAACTTCCTAAAGCCCAGTTGCTGAAGAAAGCTACACCAAAAAAGGCTGGTGGGTTCTTCTGGAATAAATCAGAAGAGCCCTCGAGGAGTGGCCAGAGAAGGGAAACGGTAACAGGGAAAGAAAGAGTTCTGCTCTCTCCCCCAACACCTTTAATAGCCTCTCAGGTCTCTCCCGCCCTGGATCTCCCTTGGAGCAGTTGACCACAGCGCTCCCAGCATCCCAGTCTGGGCGAGGAGCTGTCCCAGTTCTGACCAACTTTCTGAGCTTGGCCAAGTCTTCCCAGCTACTCGGCTCAGCTCTGGGTCCCTCCACTCCTTCCTCACCCTGCCAAGGTCCAGGTGAGGGGCCAGAGCTCAGCGGCAGCTCCTCCATCTGCTCCCTCCCGGTCTCCCGGGGAGGAGGCTTCCTTCCACAGCCCCTGCGCGTCGGCAAGCGGCGAGGTGAGGTGACACTTCGTCTAAGCGCCTGCAAGAATTCGTCCACACTCCCGCCTCCAAGCAGGGTCCCTCGATCCTGTCCGCACCACCCCAGAATGGCACCTTGGGAGTGGGCAGGATCGAAGTAAGGGGCTTTGCGCAGACCCGCGCAGAGAGCCCCCCGCCCGACCTGTCCTCACCTGCGGGCTCGCTGCCTCGGCGCCCCTCCCCGCACACACGCTGCTACTCACCAATTCCAGGGCTCGCAGGAAGGCGAGCGGCTCCTTCAGCGCCCGGAAGGTGCCCGCTGAGGCCAGCTTTGGAGGAGCGAGGCAAGAGAGAGAAAGCAAAAGCGTGAGGAAGGGGCTGAGGGCACCTCTCCAGAGCCGCGGGGTCCCCCCAGAGCCAGCCGCCCTGCCCGGTCCTGGCTTACCTGACTCACAGGGTCCATAGCTCGGTCTTCTCACCTGCTGGCTCCCTTTGAAAATGAAGTTCGATGGACACCACCGTCCTCAGGTTCAGAAGCCCCTTCGGGAACAGGAAGGCGAGGGCAGGGGGTCGGGCGAGCGCCTGCCCTGCGCCCGCTCGCTAAGGCTGGGCTGTGCGCTCCGAGAGCCCAGCGCGCCGCGGAGGCCAGCCGAGCCAGCCGAGCCAGCCGAAGGGCGCGGAGGGAAGAGCTGGGCAGGGTAGAGACAGCAGGGGAGGGGAGACACCAAGCAGCCAGGGGAAGGCTGTCATTGGCCAGCCGCGTGCTCCAGAGGGGAGGGCGAGGAGGTGGGCGAGGCAGAACCCGCAGACATTGGTGGAGGCTCAGCCGCGCCCGCCGGGTGCCCTCTGGCTCCGGGGAAACTTTGGGGCTGTAGGCTGAGGAAAGCGGGCTGGCTCTGTCAGCGAGACGGCTGCCCCCCGCCCCCATGAAGAAGGGGTTTCCAGGTAGGAGAAAAACACCTGCACCTTACGTGGGACACGTGTGTGAGTTCTGGTGACTTCTGAACTGCAAAGAAAGACTATGTATTTGTTGACTCGTTCATTCATTCACTCAAGCCTTCATGAAACGTCCTCCACGTCACCAGGCAGTGCCAGGTGCCGGGGTCCATCAAAAAACAGTATAAGCACTGCTTCTTCCCCCAGGGGAAGCAGAGGGGGAAGAGGAAATTGCAGTGTGGTCTGGACAGTGATGCAAAAGATGGGCACAAGTGCTTTCGGTCACACAGCAGGGCATCCACCCTGGCCCAGAGAGGGCCAGGACAGAGGAAACTGTGTGGAAAGAAATGAATCTTGAATGTAGAACCATGTACCAGGCAGGTAATCCTCATGGCCACTGTATGAGGTCAGGAGCAAATTATCAGGCCTATTTTAAAAGTAGAAAACACATTTAGTGAGGTTGTGTTAAACAAGGTAAAACATCTCAGGAAGCGCTAACCAGGGATTGAAATTCAGGTATCTTTCAAACTCATGTTGTTTCTACTGAGATGCTTTGCCTAAGATCTGACCCCCAAATGAAGACATCCCCCACCAATTCATCATAAATAAGACTCTGAGTTTCCCCAAAGTTACTCAGATTGTTTCCTTGGAACGTAGTGAAAGGTGATTCACATATTTTCCTCCCTTAGTGGGCTAACCTTGCCCAATATAATAGATAACAACAACAGCAAATACAACTGAGTTCTATGAGCCAGAAACTGTGCTTTATAAACATTACTTCATTAAATATTCATAAACCCCCCAAGCGTTAGTAGTACTATTAGTCCCATTTTAGAGATGAGGAAATTGAGGTACATGGAAGGGAAATGGCCTGCTCAAGTTTGTACAGCTAGCAGGTAATGAAACCAGAATTGAATTAGAAAAGGAGTCAGAAAAAGGAAAGAAGGAGGTGGAGGAAGAGGAGGAGAAGGAGGACAGCTCTAAGCTACTACACCAAATAGCTGGTATGTCTGTCCTCTTCTGTCTCACTCCCTTTGGACTGGATTCCATTTATGAGTGGTCTCCCAGCAACACAGATAGTCCATCTGTTTACTACAAAGATTTGCCAGAAAGGTTTGGAGTTTGTGTGTATGTGGGGGGGGGGGCACAGAGGGGGGGATATTTGATATTTAGAAGTGCAGGAGGAATATGGAAAGGAATAGTGTGCTGTCTGGGACAGGAGGCAGCAGGCCAAAATTGGTTAAGAAGAAGAGCTTCCAGTGTAGATGCCCCCTGCCCATGGATTTTGCTAGAGAAAAACTAGAAATTTACTGAGTAGGAACTCCAACAGACCATTTGCACCATCTGCAGTCAGCCAGCTTTGTTCCTACTGCTCTTCCTACATGCAGATAAAGTCTAAAACAATTAGAAACAGTTGTTTCAAAAATAAGCCATTATGCAACTATGGGTGGGGTGGGGTGGGGTGGGAGAACTAACATTATCAAGTACTTAGTGTGTACCCTGCAAGTTACTTATATGATCTATGGGGGAAGTTACTTAACCTCTTCATGACCTCAGTTTGTTTCTTTGTTTCAATCTGTAAAATGGAGCCAGCAATACCCACCTTAGCTGGTTGTTACAAGGACTCAATAAGATTTTGAGGTTTTGTAAATAGCGTATGCATGGCAGAGTCTGGCATTTCATAATCTCTCAACATGTATTAGATACGTGCCTCAACCCTTGCACTTCCACAGAAGCAAAGATGACTCAGAGGCCCACATCAGAAGCATGATAGATTGGAGCACTGTCCTGCCACCCTCTGCAGTGCCCCTCCCTTATATACATATCCGTGCCCTTTTGGACCCAGAAGTAGCCGTGCGACTTGCTTTGACCAATAAAATATGGGCAGAGGTAATATGTGCATTTCTGGGCAGAAGTTTTTAGAAGCAGCAGGTGATTTGCCAACTTTCTTATTTCCTTCTACCATGGTGAATACAATTTCTATGTAGAAGCTACTCTGGTAGCCTAGTTACTAGTGTAAGGATGATGTAGAGCAGAGCTGCCACTGGACCCTGATGGACGTGGAGCTAAGCAAGAAATGCACTTTGGGGTGCAAACAACTAGAAAATACAGGTCTTTTGTTACTACAGCACAACATAACCTAAGCTGATTGATAACAATAGTTCACACAGCTAGTAAAGTAGCTAAAGCAAATTTCTACCCTAGATTTGCGTGACCTCATTGTCCTTGTATTCATCCTCTTTGCCTCATAGTCAACTAGCTTAATGATGATGCATATGCTTAATAATGATGATGATTATTGTAATAGCTAATATCAATTGAGTTCCTGGTACCTGCCAGGCATTGTGCTAAGTGCTTTACATACATCATTTAACATCATCTTAATCTTGCCTTTTATGGATAGTATATCCAGCTTTAGAAAGGCTAAGTAACCTGCCCAATGTCATCTATACATTGGTATCTCTTTAGACAGGGAGAGAGATTTATTTAAAATATTGTCTATTTGCATATCATTTGAGTTGAGAACTTGGCACAGATGAAGTGTGATTACTGAACCTATCCCCGCAGGTCTCTCTTCACGCCCAATGTTCCTCCTTGCTAATATGGTGGCATATTTTCCCAGTTCTCTGAACACCATGTGAAGCAAGTCAGAACTGTGGTGAATGGCGACGTAATAGCTTAGACAACAATTGCACATTGTCAGAGGATGCTTTTCACGTTCCAGAAATGTATGAGTTTCCAACAGCTGCATCACCAAAATAACCCAGAGTTTCATATCGCATTTGCAATGTTAAATATTTTGTAGACTTTTGGGGTTAGAACCTCTGTATTCAGACCTGGAAATAACATTGGGTTCCCTAAAGAACTAGGTTGGGAAAGATAGGAGGGATGATATAAACACCGTCACAATATTACTATTGGTGGCAGAGGGTGACCTCTTCTCTTTTGCCCCAAGGTGATGAAAGAAATTTCCCTCTCTCTATAACAAATCTATTGCAATGACTCAATGATAATGTTAACTTTGGTGGGGCATAAATAATACATTTTAGCTGTCTATATTGATGATGTAAATCAAGTTATTTCCAAATTCTCTTTTGTTTTGGGCCAGGGACTCATAGCTATGAAGACCTCCTTTGACATTCCAAGAGAATCCATTCATTTACTGCAGTGGTTCTGATTCTCAATAGAGGGTGATTTAGTCCCTTCCCTCCTCCAGGAGACATTTGACGATGTTTGGAGACATTTTTGACTGTTACAATTGGAGAAGGGGAATGCTACTGTCACCTAGCAGTGGTCTCCAAACTTTTTGGCACCAGGGACCAGTTTCATGGAAGACAATTTTTCCATAGACGGTGTGTGTGTATGTGGGTGGGAAGGTGTATGGTGGAGCTCTGCAGCTCAGTCCCTAACAGGCCACGGACCAGTACTGGTCCACAGCCCGGAGGTTGGGGACCACACACCTAGAGGGTAGAGGCCGGAGATGGTACTCAACATCCTGCAATGCAGAGGACGGATGCCTACAACAAAGAATTATCTGGAAAATGTCAATAGTGCCAAGGCTGAAGAAACCCTGGCTTACTCATTCAGCAAGTAAGGGCTGAGTGTCTATTATGTGCTAGTACTGTCCTAGATACTGTAAACAGCTTGCCAAGATGCCTGCCTTCAGGAAGCTTATGTTGTTGTGGAAAATACTTTAAGGCCAATTTTAAGCTCAATATTTGCTAAATCAACAAATAAATGAAATCAATTTACCAAAACAACCATTTTGAATCTCAAAGAATCAAAACTTTGAAAACCAACATACTAAGCTATAGTAGAAGGACTTGCATTATTCAGGTGGATTAAATCTTGTTCTCAGGGAAAAACATACCTGGGTTTCATTTTCCTATGTCTCTTATGACAAAGAGGAAAAAGTAATTTAAAATTTTATCAGTAGCAACTTAATACAGGAGGAAACACTACACATATGTTATGAAATCTAGAATACTGGAAATAAGTAATGAGTTGATATCTGCCAAAATGTTATATATTTAACTTTCTGTTCATGCTGCTAACCTGAATTTTCCAAATCTTTCCTTAGGTAAGTAAGTATGAAAGCAGAGGCCGATAGCATGTCTGTGTATTTATTTGTTTGTGTGTTTGGTTTGCATGCATAGGGCCACTGGTGCACAGGACAGGAGAAAGTGTGGAAATATTTTCAAGAACTCTAATTTTACAGTAAAAATAGCATTATTTTTCAACACAAAGATCAAATAAAGCCATTTTTACTTTCTTATGTTTCTTTCTTATATGGATGCAATAAAACATACAACGGTATGTATATGTGTTTGGTTTAAAACTTCATCACAGAATAAGATGAGTTAGAGTTCCTGTGGGAATTCCTTAGCATTCAAATATGATCACTCTTAATTAACAATTGTAACTGATATAAAAATTCATATGTAGATGGCCAATGTGAACACATGTCATAAAATGCTTTTACTATTTCTGTTCCCATCTTTGTTTTAAACCAAAGAGATTTGTGTACATTCGGACAGGCTTGCATACATGCAAATTAGAGGACCAAAACTAACATCAAAGGATTCACCCAGAGAATAATAGTAGCAACAGTAATTATAATAATGACCCTTACAACACATTAAGTAGATGCTGGACAGAATGCTAAGTGCCTCTATAGGGATACCTCATTTAATTTCCTCATCAACCGTATAAGTATGTACTACTGTTACTCCCATTATGCCCATGAGAAAACACAGGTTCAAAGAAATAAAAAATCTCAGCTAAGGTCTTATGGAGAGTAAATAGCAGAGTCAGGATTTCCTCCTACTCTCATAACTTTCCAAGAACAAGATGATATGCAGTTTTCATTGCAAATCTGAAAATGTCACAAGCTTTAGGCAAAAATATTTTTCTTGCTGAAACATAAACAAAATTTCTCTGGAGAAATAAAGTAAAGATGGGCACAATTTTCTACCACTACTGCTAGTATTCCAGGAACATACTAGAATACAATTAGAAAAAAAAACTCCTCCCTCTTCTCAAAGTCTCAATTATCCTAATTATTTTTGTCTTTCATCATTAGCTGTGTTTTCCAAAATGCTCATCATTTTTGACATTCTCCTGGGATAACTCCCATGTTTTCACAGACTCATGGAGCACAACATCTTTTAGTTAATCTCACACCACCCACTGCAATTTTTGAATGAGGTAAATGAAGCCCAAAGAATGGAGGCATCTTGCCTAAAGTCTTCATCCATGGAAAAGAGTCTAGCATAAGAGTGATGACACACATTCTGGAATCAGATCAACTGAGTTCATCATATCCTGCGTATCCTGGTTCTATCACTTCCCAGTTGTGTGACCTTGGGCAAGTCTCTTACACTCTTGTCATTCAGTTTCCCTATCTGTAAAATGGAGATAATTTTACCACTCCCATCACTTTGCAAGAAGGAATAAATGAGTTAATACAAGTAAAGCACCCAGAAGAATATGTGGCAGCAGATAAGCTAATATAGACATCTACTAAAAGGCCAAGAAATATGACCAACAACAATGATAAGGAGATGGCCTATGATATGAGCACTCCATGTGGTTATCACATAGCTACTACTCACAATAAACACTTTTAAGAAATCATTTATTTTCTTATCTTTCCTTCTTTCCCAAATTCTCATTTCTTTTTTCCCCTGATTCTCCTTTCTTCCTTTCTCCTTGAACCCCTAACCTTGCAGTCGATCTGGGAATGTTCCTCGGAGGTTAGTAAGAATATTGGGTCGTTCAAAACATTCTTTTGCGGGAGCTTCTAGATACACATACATTGTTATATAATACTAAGATTATACAAAACAACAGATTTTTTTTTATTTCTCTGATAATTATAAGTAGAGCTTTGGCAGAGGTTTTTATGATTTTCTTAAAACTAGTTTTACGTAGCAATATTTTCAATCTATAATAATTTTATTTTAGTTTTAGGGAGGAAGTATTTATACATAAAAAAACTTATGGATGATGAAGGTAGGAAAGATCAGATGGATTCTACTATGTATTTAATACAAGTGTGTATTTAATACAAGCATGTATTCCAAAGTATACTGCATGAGTTCACTTTATTAAATTATCCAGTCTTTAGCTTTTGTGCTATATGACAAAATAGCTTTTGCATCTGTTCTGAATGAGGTAAAAGAAAACCTTACCCTGCTCAACAATTATAAGAACTCCATTTACTTATTCTTTCTTAATCTAAACCTTTAAGAAAGAAAACAAACTCAAATTAATTGAAATATTAAGATATTTGAAAATTGACTCCTTCGGCATGCCATGATCATATTCTCTGCCTGCCTAGGTCTTTTCACACAGCTTGGCAAATGTGTCAGGATACTGCTGAATCCATTCACACAGAGAGAAGCACAAACCCAACACCTAAAATTAGGTTTTTACTAAATTATATTGCATCGCACTTTTACACCTGCTTGGCAAATAATACCCAGAAGAAAGGTACAATTACATAGGTTCTTTGCCAGAAATAGAAGACAGATTAAAATAATAAACATTTAAAAAGAGAGGAGGAAGGAGGGAAGGAAGGAAGAAAGGATAGGGGAAAGAGAGAGAGAGAGAGAACATGAAACAATCTTTTCTCTAAACCACGGTCAGCAGATATCATCAACAGCATCATTGTAAATTACTTTTATTCAGAATTTACTATATGCCAGGTGCTGTGATGAGCTCTTTATAACCCTATAAATTAGTTATTATTATCCACATTTTTTTTTACATTTTACAAATAATGGAACTGAAGCATGGATAAGTTCAATTACTAGTCCAAGTTCATACAACTAACTGGAAACCAAGCCAAGTTTGAAGCCAGTATTTCTCAAGAATTTGAACTAATTTTATGCCTTCTAATTATCTAAGGTATAAAATATATGCCTCTCAGATCCCAACTGGAATCTGGAGATTTTTTTTCTTTTAAGAGACAGAGTCTCACTCTGTCACCCAGGCTGGAGTGCAGTGGCATGATCACAGCTCACTGCAGCCTCACACTCCTGGGGTCAAGCAACCCTCCTGCCTCTGCCTCCCTAGTAGCTGGGACTACTTTGTCCCATGCCACCACACCTGGCTAATTTTCTCGAATTCCTGGCCTCAAGCGATCGATCTCCCGCCTGGGCCTGGCAAAGGTGCTGAGATTACAGGCGTGACCCACCATGCTTGGTAAAGTCTGGAGATATTGATGAGACCTGTAGTTAGCCACCAGCCCCAACTGCCTAATTACATACAAGGGAACTGGTTTGCCCACATTCTTAATCTTTATGTGTTCCTTAGTTTCAGTCTTATTATTGATGATTTTTGCAACATCATTTGATCTTAAGAAAAACACTGCTCTCATTTTATTTTCAAAATATCTGAAAGATTTCTTATTTTACCTTATTTCTGTGCTCTCTTCCTGCCAGCTGGTATCCATATGTGGTCAGAGAGGCAAGGGCAGCCACCTTGGAGCCAAGGATGTAAGTCATGTCTGCAGGGTGATAGAGTTACCTGGTACCTGATCTGTTACAAGGTAGTACTTTGTTCACACCGTTGTGTTCTGGGATTTGTTTGGTGGTGGTTAGAGTACTTTAGATTGTACCCCATGACAAAGTCTCTCCATGCTCATTTCAAATAGCATCTATTTTGAAAAGGCTTCCAGATTTCCACCTCCTTTAATCATTTGCCAATCAGAACTAGTCACTTTTATCCTATGCTCTTTTTACTCTGAAAATAATCGTTTTAGCACTTATAATCCTCTGGTTTGATCATAGTTGTCTTAATTTAGTGTCTGTTTCCAACCCTAGAAGCCTTACCTAAGGCTCCAGACTAAGTTAGGCACCTCTGTTGTATGTTCCTATAGCACCTTGTGCTTCTGTGTAACAATTATGCTTAAATTTACTCTTTCAATATTTACCTTCCCACAATACTGTGTAAGCTCCACATGGGAAAAAGCTTGGTTGCCTTTCAGGGAACTATGTCAAGCTCCCACAAGAAATCTGGCACATGATAGGCACATTGAAAATGGTTTTAGATGAATAAATAATCTCCTTGAAGGTAGAAAATAGAGATTACTTATATTTATAGCCTATTCATTACTAAGCTCAGTGTCTGGCACCTATTAAGTGGCCAATAAATGTAGAATGCAACGAACTCAGTTTGAATGGGATGGCATTGGACAAAATCAGATGGAGTGGGATGGGGTGCTTAGCATATCAGTTCTGTGCAGGGCAGTATGTGAATATTTTTGGTCCAAAATGTCCTCACAAAAGGCTTATCTGGCGGTGTTTCTATTAGCAAATCCTTTAAAATTCTTTTATATCTGAGAAATGATTGTTGGTAGTAGCAATAATAGTAATAAATAAGCCAGAAAAGAATGGTTGTTAGATAAATTCTTAGATCAGTCTTGATATCTTAAATGCAGTTGTATGCACATTTGTTTTAATTTGAACTCACATACCCACATTTCTGTGGGCAAGCATTTGCGAGAATACTTTCTTTATTCATAAACAAAGTATATGCTTGGTCTTAGGAAAATAGAACTTATGCATATATTATAATTGAGGAAATTAATATGTGAGATATTGAAATACATAATAGTTTCTCAGTCGTTTATTACTATTAATAAAATTATGAAAAGGCTTTTCACAAATATTTTGTGAGTAAAATTACCTAGAAATTGAAAGAAATTTCTAGAATTGACACAGTGCAGAAATTTCAAAAAAATAATATAATTGGAAAATTCACTTTCAGTGCTAAGCAGTTCCATTCAACTCCCCAGTAATAAAATGGGTTTCCATATTAAGTTCTCTAAATTTTCAAGATACAGTTGACCTTTGAACAACACGGATTTGAACTGCACTGGTCCACTTATATGTGGATTTTCTTCCACCTCTGCCACCCCTGAGACAGCAAAACCAACCCCTCCTCTTCCTTCTCCTCAGCCTATTTAACATGAAGATGATGAGGTTGAAGACCTTTGTGCTCATCCACTTTTGTTTAACAAATAGTAAATATATTTTCTCTCTCTTATGATTTTCTTAGTAACATTTTCTTTTCTCTAGCTTACTTTATTGTAAGAATACAGTTTATCATACATATAATACACAAAATATGCATTGACTGTTTATGTTATCAGTAAGGCTTGCAGTCAAGGGGAGGCTATTACTAGTTAAGTTCTGGGGGAGTCAAAAGTTATACATGAATTTTCAACTGTACAGGAGATCAGCACCCCTAACCCCTGCATTGTTCAAGGGTCAACTGTATTCCGTATTTTCCGTGAATATTTTTATATAAACGTAAATTATCACAATTAAAAACATACATTGCATGTATCAACAATAGATTGATTAATTTGATCAGCTCTCCACAACATGAAATGATGACTTCCTCAATCTTATGCAGGCCTCTCCTTTTGCTGTCCGGATGACATGTCAGTGGCTCTTTAATAGAGGCTGTCTTTGGGGACTTTCTCCCTCACTTACAACTTGGCATATAGAATCATGAGTAAATTCTGTGCTCATTTTTTTTGCTTGTTTACATTCCACAGTATGAAGCAAAGAATATTCAAGTGACAGGAAATCTGAATTTGTGAACACATTTCTGAAATTATTAACTGTTTCAAATTTTTTTAAAAATTTTTACTGAAATTGTTGATACTGAACAAACAGCCTTATTTATTTATTTATGTATTATTTTGGTCTTCCATGATTCCTTTAAAATTTATTCAGTAGAGGGGACGTTTCCTTAGGTTCCTGAAAGAAACGTCAGGTGTGACTCTGGATTGACTCTCAATTTAAAGGTTGTTTGATGTTATCTCGAATCTAAAATTTGTCATTCTCTGTCCCATATAATAGTCAAAACTGCAAAAGGGGTTGAAAGTTAAATCTCTGATCCCCCAGCCAGGGCCTCATGCAGGTGAGAAACATACACGCAGCGGAGGGCGCTGTGGTTTGCTGCTTTCTCTCCCTGTTCCTCCTCTCCCGTTGGCTAACAGATTTCTGAGACAAACAAAGAAGGGTCGGTGGAGCAGGAGGGTTCTTATTTGATTGACACTGTTGTAAATTGGCTTCATCCCATCCCAGCCTAAAAGACGTTTTGTTATTCAGAAAGACACTCCCAGCTCCCACTACTGGGGACTGCTCACCTGCCCCTCCTTGACTTCAGCAAATGTGCCTGTGTAAGCTAGTCACTGCCTCCTTCTGCAGCTGCTCAGGAATCTGGGAGTCCCCTCAGCCTCCCTTCTGTGGAGGTACTGTTGACACTCCAGGAAAGCCCTGTGAGGCAGGATCTAAAGGGCCCAAGGTGGTTCCCTTACAAGTGGCCCAGGGGTGATCCATGGGAAAAACTTGTGAATCGTTTTCCCCAACAAACTTGGAGAGAGCAGGTCGTTCAGAGTTTCCAATTCTCCTTTGATGTGTCTACCATTAGCTAACCTGGTACGTTTCTCAGAAGGGAGCCAGACTTCAGCTCACTTTTTCCAACTGCTGGAAAAAGGTAAACTCACATCAAATTCTATTTTCACATCTACAGGGTCTCCATGAGCTCAGTGCACTTCTATAGCCCATGGCCACGTATGACTTTCATGAGCCCTATCTGCACAAAATCATATTAAAATTGTCTTTTATGACTGTGTTGGTTTAAAGATGAATATAACACAAGCTAGATTACATCAATTTTTTCTTCTGATTTTAAAAGTAATTAAAATATCTTCATAAGCCCCCAAAAGCACCATGGACCCTAGGCACTGCGCCTACTGGGTCTAGCGGAAGAGCCAGTCCTGAGCAAGCCCCCAGAAATATAACCACTATGTTAGCCAGAAATTTACAGAAATGTGATAAGCACAACTTCATTTTTGTTTTCCTCCTATTAACAATTTATTGTGCACCTACCATATACTAGGCACTATAATATGAAACACAACAGACACTAGATGTTTTCAACATTTGAATGTACTAAGTCAAATAGGTGATGTAATGATGGTGAAAATAATAACAGGGCAATAATTCTGGGAAAAATAAAAGAAAAAGAAATCACAATTGATTAAACTGGTTTATGTTATAAATTCTTCTCTTTTTTGGGCCAGTCTCTATGTAAGGAACATAGGCACGCTTTGGACTTGGCAAGGGATACCCATGTTTCCCTTTCACATCGATAGTGAGTATTACAAAGTCCTTGCCCACTTGGATGGGGAGCTATCAGGTTTGGATTTCTGCAGCATCTGTGAACTCTGGTGAGGTTTTCTTGAGTCTGTGTTTCTAGACTAATTTTTTCACTTGTAAAAGATGTTTAGAAGATATGGTCTTTACTATTCCTGCTGCTCTATAGCAATTAAGAGAAGCAAGGTAAAACACAATATTAAATGTTGATGAATCCAATTTAAATCCATTAAGTGGACATGGACTCTGTCTAAATATTATTTCTTTAAACAAACGAAACATCTCGTTCATTCAGTAATTGTTTATTGAATATCTACTCAACACAAATACTTCACTAGGTAGTGGGGTTACAAAAGTGATGTTTCCGGCCCACATGAAGTGTGAAATTCTAGAAATTGAATAAATTGCCCTACTTGCCACATTCTAGTGTATTGAACCTTATGAAAGCAAAGATTTTTGTTACTAGAAAATAAAAATAGTTCTTACATTGTTTCTTAAGGTTAAAGAAGAAACAGAGTCTTTTTTAAACAAAAAACATAAATTTCAAAGTTAAAGAATGTCATTGGAAACCAAACTGCCACTATACACTACATACTTCAAAACACATTTAAATTATTTCCATGGTTTTGAATGACTCTTCTGTCTTCCTTCTAGGAATAAATTTGTTCAATCAACAAACCAGTAATGTGCCTGCACTCTATTGAATTTTAAACATCTTAAATATATTTTTTAATAGAGCAAGGATTCTTCTTACATGGCAGAACTGAGTTTCATGTTGAACATCTAAGTACCACTTACATTACAGAAAACAAAAATACTAGCCCCTATTTAACGTTTGGTTCTGAAAACACAATAAAAAAAATACACATATTCCTGCTATGTGCTGATTAGTGTTATTTCAGCTTATAATGAAATTCTTTTCACCGAAAGCACTTTTCCACTTAAAAGTGCAGAGTTTAACTGCATGCTGAATGGATATATGCAAATGTATTAATATCTGGAATGATTTTTACAAAAAGGCTTATAAGTCTAGTGCCTTTCTGATGTATTATTATTTTGCTTGAATTCAAGCGTCATATTGATCACTTATCTGTTAATCTTTCCATATTTCTTCCTCAAATTACTGACCTCCTCTACCTTTTCATTTACCCAATATCAGAAAAAATCCCCACCCATGCTTTTCTCAATTTACGGAACCCTTGAGTCTTTTACCCTCAAGCAGCAAATACATGCCATAAATTATGAACTATGTGGAGTTTTATATGCACTAATCACAAAAAGAGACAGAACAGTAGAGTCACTGGAGCCTGAACTTTGGAGACAGGGAGACCTGGACTCAGGCGCTAGATGACGTATAAAAGCTCTGTGACTTTGGGGAAATTAGTTAATCTCTCTCTCTGCTTCAGTTTCCTTGTGTGTAAGATTGGCATATATTATAGCAAGTGTACCTCATGTGGTTATTTAAAGATGTGGCAGTTTTTGAAACATTGTCCTCCCAAATCTTTGGTACTTCTCCCATCAAAAAGTGAGGCTGATTTCTTGTCTTGTTTAACCTGGGCTCTGTGTCTGCTTCACCAATGGAATACACTGTGATAGTTTCTCTGCTCTGAAGAAGCTGGCGGCTTCTACTTACTATCTCTTAGGATGCTTCTTCTAGAAACCTAGCCACATAGTCATGTTAAGAAGCCCTAGAAGCTTGTGGAAAGGATCTGGGGCCCTTTACCCTCAGAGGTGGCTGAGCTCCCACCTGGAAGCCAGCACCAACTTCCCAGCCTTGTATGTGAGACATCTTGGAAGTGGATCCTCCAGCCCCAATCAAGTCACTGCAACTGACACCACATGGAACAGACACGAGCCTTCTTTGTTGATTGCTGCCGCAAATTCATGAGCTAAATTAATGATTGTTACTGGTTTCAATCACTAAGTTTTAGAATGGTTCATTATTTACCAATTTTAATTGGCACAAAGATTAAATGAGATAATCTATGTAAAGTGCTCATATACTTCAAGCATACAGTAACCACTTAAAAGAATATCTTGGTGAAAAAAAACCTTGATTTTCCATTCTTTAGGTACTTCACTTAGGATAATCATCTCCAGTTCCATCCAAATTGTTGCAAAACGCCTTAGTTCATCCTTCCTCATAGCTGAGTAGTATTCCACAGTATACATATACCACATTTTGTTAATCCACTCATGAATTGATGGGCACTTGGGTTGATTCCACATCTTTGCAATTGTGATTTGTGTTGCAATAAACATTCGAGTGCAGATGTCTTTTTGATAAAATGGGTTATTTTCCTTTGGGTAAATAGCCAGTAGTGGGATTGCTGGATCAAATGGTAGGTCTACTTTTAGTTCTTTGAGGAATCTTCATACTGTTTTCCATAGAGGTTGCACTAATTTTCTGTTCCACCAACAGTGTAGAAGTGTTCCTTTCTCTCTTCATCCACACCAGCATCTATTGTTTTTGGACTTTTTAATAAAAGCCATTCTTACTGGGGTAAGGTAATATCTCATTGTGATTTTAATTTGCATTTTCCTGATGATTAGTGATGCTGAGCTTTTTTTTGTATGTTTACTGGCTTGTCTATCTTCTTTTGAAAAGCTTCTGTTCATGTCCTTTGCCCACTTTTTAACGGGGCTGTTTGTTTCTTCCATGTTGATTTGCTTGAGTTCTTTGTAGATTCTGGTTATTAACCCTTTATCAGAGGTATAGCTTGCAAATATTTTCTCCCATTCTGTATATTGTCTATTTGCTCTGTTGATTATTTTGTTAGCTGTGCAGAAGCTTTTTAATTTAATCAAATCCCATTTATTTATTTTTGTTGTTGCTGTGATTGCCACATAAATTCTCTTCCACATAAATTCTTTGCCTAGGCCGATATCTAGAAGAGGTTTTCCTACATTTTCCTTTAGAATTCTTATGGTTACATTTAAGACTTTTATCCATCTTGAATTAATCTTTGTAAGTGGTGAGAGGTAGGGGTCCTGTTTCATTCTTCCACGTGTGGCTATCCAATTTTCCCAACACCATTTATTGAATGGGCTTCTTTTCCCCAGTGTACATTGTTGTCCACTTTGTTAAAGATCGGTTGGCTGTATGCGGATGGTTTTATATCTGGGTTTTCTGTTCTGTTCCATTGGTCTATGTCTCTATTTTTGTGCCAATACCATGCTGTTTTGGTTCCTATAGCCTTGTAGTATAGTTTGAAGTCTGGTAATGTGATGCTTCCAGATTTGCTCTTTTTGCTTAAGATTGCTTTGTCTATTCAGGCTCTTTTCTGGTTCCAAACAAAGCATAGATTTATTTTTTCTAGATCTGTGAAATATGACATTGGTATTTTGATGGGGATTGCATTGAATCTGTAAATCACTTTGGGTAGTATGGACATTTTAACAATGCTGATTCTACAAATCCATGTGCATGATATGTTTTCCCATTTTTTTGTGTGTCACCTGTGATTTCTTTCCTCAGTGTTTTGTAGTTCTCTTTGTAGAGATCTTTTACCTCCTTGGTTAAGTATATTCCTAGGTATTTTATTTTCTTTGTAGCTATTATGAATGGTATTGAGTCTTTGATTTGGTGCTCAGCTTGACTGTTATTGGTATATAGAAATGCTACTGATTTGTGTACATCAATTTTGTAACCTGAGACTTTGCTGAATTTATTTATCAATTCAAGCAGTCTGTTGGTGGAGTCTTTGGGGGGTTTTCCAGATATAACATCATATCATCAGCAAAAAACAATAGTTTGACCTCCTCTTTCCTGATTTGGATACCCTTTATTTCTTTTTCTTACCCAATTTATCTGGCTAGGATTTCCAGTACTATGTCGAATAGAAGTGGTTGCTTGCTATTAAAGTGGAACAAACCAGTGAGCACACATGTGCACAGAGGGAAGTAAAACTCAGTGGAAATCAAGCAGGTGGGAGGGGGTGGAGGGGACGGGTAAAAACCTACCTAATGGGTACAATGAACACTCTCTGGGTGATGGGCACACTCATAACCCTGACTTAAACATACCAAAATTGATACATGTAACCAAAAATATTTGTACCCCTGTAATATTTAGAAATTAAAAATAAATAAATAAATAAGTAAATGAGGGTTTAGCTTGGAGAAGAAAAGATTTAAAGGAAAAATAAATGATATCTTCAACTTTGTGAAAGAAGTTCTGTTATAATTGGGATGGAGTAGTTGGCAGAGCCAGATAATTTTCTGAAATGATCTGAAAGAAGGCAGCATATCCATGCTGAAGGGTTTAGAAATAGAAAAGGTGAGATTCAAGAGATGGAAGAACCACAGAGATGTGAGCTATTTTCGGCTGCCACATTTACCTGGGAACAATTTTCAGTTCTGAGTGCAGACAGAAGGTTAAGAATTCATTCCTAATCCTGGTGCAAAGCCCAGAAGAGGGCCATGGCAGAGGGACACAAAAATCAGCATTGCTTTTGGTAGACATTTGGAGAGAGGAACTTAAGCATGCAGCCAAATTTTTCCTCAAACTATGTGCTGTATACTGGGGATATAGAAGGGATAGGAGGCTAATATCATTAGCAAAATGTCTCTGAAAATCAGAGCGGTTTCCCAAACAATCTCATAAAACAAATATTAGAGTTCTGTAGATAAAAAAGATGTGCTATTCAATCACTAACCAAATGAAATCTGATATAGCTGTATTCATATTAGACAAGTAGATTCACGAGTATTACTAGAGGTAAAGAGTGAAATTTCCTAATATTAAAATTATCAACACATAAATAAAATATCAAAATCATAAATCTGTATGCACCCTATGTAGTGACAAAGTAACTTTAGCCAAAGAGAGTTCTAGCCTTTGCCCTTGGCTACTGAGAGGTACTCTCTAGGCACCTGGGATGTTCTTCTTATTAGGAGTGGCATTGTTTGCTCAGGGGGTTTGGCCACCAATCTAACAATGCAATCTATGATGGGGGCTACGAACCACACCACATCAGTTCTAACCTCCGGAGGAACTGCATGCTAAAGACAGCACAAATTCTGGGAAGGACTGGAAAGTGCAGGTCAGCCATGCAGGCTGTACATGATAGAGTCCCAGTAAAAAACTCTGGACATCAAAAGCTTGGGCCACCTTCTTTGGTTGGCAGTATTCTTTGAGCATTATCATACACTGGTGCCGGGAGTATAATAGGTCCCTGAGAAAGATGAAAACAACCCTCCCAGACTTCCTGCTATGCATCTCTTCCTTTGGCTGGTTCTGATTTGTATCCTTTCTCTATAATAAAACTGTAATCATAAGTATAGTGAAAAAAAACTTGAAAAGGACATTAAACTTTGGAATATGTTAGGGCTGAAAGATCTTAGAGAGAGATCATCTAGGTGAGAGATGACCAACTGGTGGTCCAAGTGGCTGACATGTATTTTGCTTTGGCTCATACAGCATTTTCAAAAAAATCGAATGACTATTTGTAAATTTGGACATGTCTCATAGAAATTCAGGTTTCCAACTTCTCCCCCTAAAAAAGACTGTATATCGGACAACACTAAGCCCACATTCCTAGCAGCGAGTTATGGCAGCGTAAGGCTGCCCTCTTTGTACAAAACACATTCACTCGCGTTCACTCCATCTCTAGCTCAGCACATTCAGAAGCAGCCAATTCTTCCATTTGTATTTGTTGCCTGGCCACTGTTAGCATTTGGCTTTTCAACCTCTAATCTAATCCAACTTCCATATCATGCAAATAAACAAATGGAGACCCAGAGAAATGAGAAGGCATGCCACAGACAAACCTGCCTGGGATAAGATCTTCTGACTTTAAGTCTAACTAGGTGTTATCACTGGAGTCATGGTGTTCTCTGTAACACCACTAGGCAGTCTATACCATTTGTAGTGGACCTAGTGCCTGCGCTTCTCTGCACACACTTGGGCCCACTTGACGCTGGGCCTTGGCTGCTTGGCCACAGCCTCCATGCATTGGTGGCTGCCTCTGTCTTCTGCGGGAGTAGGGCTGGATTTTAGTCCATCATACTTGCCACAGTGAGGACAGCAGCACCCAGTCCACCTGAGTGGCCCACATTCCTACCACTGTTGGATCCAGGTAACACCCTACCCTATGGGATGGAGGATCTGGGTCAGGTAGCACAACCTGGTAGTACAGGGAGTTAATACGCTATGGAGCAAACTTTGACCAGGAAAAAAGACAAAGGAAGAAACCACTAGATAACTTCCTCATCGTTCCTCTCCCTGCCACCCCTCAACACACTGCTCCTAAGAGCAACGATTTCTTTGTCTCTGAAGAAAGGTCTTGCATGACCAAGCACCCAGCTGTGTTTTCTGGGTAAGCTGTGGCCAGTGTGGTCATGTATCACTTTGTATTTTCTTTCTTACCTGTTCCTTCCTCTATTCCCTTTCTTGCCTTTCTCTACTGTTTTTGTCCTTTAATTACATATCCCAATATAGCATTAGCATGTAAATTTTTCCTCAGACTTTGCTTTCTAGAGAATTCAGGTTAAGGCACCACTCCCAGTAAAATATTTATTGATTTTTTTCTCAAGAAACAACTTTTTAAAAATCAATGTTGTAAGGGTAAATCCCTGGACTGGGATCAAAAGTCCTGAGTTCTTAATTCCAGCTCCACCACTAAGGCAATGAATGATAGCAAATGATCATTTAACTAAGTTGATCCACATTTTGCCCATCTGAAAAGTGAAAGGGAGCATGTAAGTCAGCAATACGTAACATTTTTCACATCACAGCTTATACAACATTTGTATTTGTGTAGTACTTTGGCATAACTGGCTCATGGCCAGAGGTGACAGGCCCAAGGGTTCTGTCCCTCCAGACTATCTAGGCTGAAGAATCAGTATCTTAGCATATCTGTCACCCAATCGTTATGTACTAGAGTGCTATGGCACAGTTCAAGGATGGGAATTCTTAAATTTTTTGGTAGCAACACACAATAAAAAATTCACGTTTTCATTGTTATTAGTACAACCATATATGTCTCAAGCAGTGATTACCAACTGGAGGTAATTTTGCCCCTTAGAGAATTTTTGGCAATATCTGGAGAGATTTTTGTTTGTCACAACAGAGGAGGGGTGTTACTGTCATCCAATAAGCAAAAACCATCTAGGGCTGCTGTAACAAAGTACCACAGACTGGATAGTTTGAACAATAGAAATTTATTTTCTCACAGTTCTGGAGGCTAGAAGTATAAGATCAAGATGTCAAGATGTCTACAGGGTTGGGTTTTTTTGAGGTCTCTCTCCTTGACTCAGAGTTGGCCATCTTCTTCTTGTGTCCTCACATGGTCCTCACTCTGTTGGTGTCTGTGTCCTATTCTCCTTTTCTTATAAGGAGACCATTCATATTGGATGAGGTCCCACCCTAATGAGCTCATTTTAATTCAATTATATATAAATTATATGTAACTGAATTACATCTTTAAAGACTCTACCTTCAAATACATTCTGATGTACCAGGGGTTAGGACTTCAACATACGAAGTTGAAGGCGGGTGGGGGAAGACAGACACAAGTCAGCCCATAATACCAAGGATACTGCTAAATACCCTATGATGCATAGGACCCCTGAACACATTCACCAAAGATTATCTGGCCTGAAATTTCAACAATGGCAAGACCTTGGTCCAGAACCCTGGTCTAGCACATAGTAGATGTTCAATAAATTTTTACTGAATCAATGAAGCACAACTAAAAATATATAATGAAACAAAAGGTTGATAAAACAATACTGCGACAACATATGATGCATTCTGTTTTGTCTTCCAATTTTTTGATGTTGGTTACAACCACTAAACTGATCTCATGACCCCCTAATAGATCTTAATGCACAGTTTTAAAAATGCTGATCTAAAATATCGACCAGCTTTACAAATCTTGTAGTTTAATATTTTAAAGCAAATATGGTATATAGAATACTACTACAAGTCAGTTAGACTGGTTTTTAACAGAGACTAGAATTTATTCGTCAAAGTTATTATTTCAATGTAGTCTGTTAGAAAGGTGATACAGTTGTTCAAATGATATCACACTTCTTTAAAACATTCAAGAGTTTTTTGGAGGGATATGACATTGTTTCTTTTAGAGCTTGGAGAACCACCATGTTGGTTTATAGCTACACCACATTTTTTTTACTGTAAATTTTTTATCTTAATTGAGTGATTTTCTTATTTACCATACTTGGCTCTAAATGGCCTTTGGCTGCTATTAAAATTTAAATCCACTTTCAAAGGGTGATTATTTGGCACCTGTTAGGACATTCAAAAGAATGTGTCCTAAACCCTAGAAGAAATTCCAAAAAAGGACTTACCAAATATTTTCAGTGGTTTAGAGAGACTGTAAGCTGAGTTTGAAGGCAGCCATTCTTACCTGCATATGTAAGTTCTGGTGATTTGCTCAGTGCCTGTTGCCTGCATGCATGACTACGTGCTAGGGCATATGTCTAGTTCTTCAAATCATACAACCTTGTTCTAGTTATCAGCACATTTTTAGGAAGGTTTTCTATAGTTCTGTGGTGAGAAAAGTTGCGTGTCCACTTTTATAGAAATGATGGAGGAAAGTTTTCCTTAAAGGCACATTGTAACACCCTTTGTAATGGGGAAAAAAAACCAAATGAATTCTCTTTGGCAGGTTTATGCTACACCCAAAAGATATCTGAGACACATGCTTTCATATTTTATTCTGAAATTATCCAAATAAATGCTACACGATGGAGTTCTAATTCAACATAATGGATCACCAAACATGACATAAGGACAAAAAGGATATTCTATCATGTATTATAAAAGTAATACACACTTTTAGTTTAAAAGAAATCTTTATAAAATGGTATAAAATGAAAAGTCTCAGTTTCTAGAGGAGTTCACAGTTAATTGTGTCATCCATATCCTTGGAAAATTTAGAACTTATAGCATTTTTATGCAAATAGAATGCACATTACTCAAATTGTTCTTCACCTTGCCTTTTTTAGTTTAAAATTAATCTTGCAGATCTTTCACATTGGAGCATATTTACTTGTCTTATTATTCTTAATAGATACATGTTACTCTACGGTATGTGAAGCGAGAGACTATCGCATTTACTAATTCAAGTATGGAAGGCATTTAATTGTCTTTATTTTTCTTTTATTCAACTTCACTTTATCTCCAGATTCTATTCTCCTAGGTGGTCAGAACTTAATCTCTGCCAATTCAGGGGTTTCCTGCATGGTGTTTGAGTTCCCTGAGGCTTATGTAGAACAGAGGGCGTGGGCGTGGGTATGGCATCTTGTCCTTGGTGGTTGTTTTTCCGTGCTGACATATGCGGAGGTGTATATTGTCCCTTGTCGTCCTCAGACATTGATTGATGTAGATCTCTACTGATCATCCCTGGCTCCCATTCCAGTTCCTTCAG
Organism: Daubentonia madagascariensis; assembly: GCA_023783475.1. Lineage (NCBI taxonomy): Eukaryota > Metazoa > Chordata > Mammalia > Primates > Daubentoniidae > Daubentonia > Daubentonia madagascariensis. The sequence continues at coordinate 37,561,700 of JAKFHU010001953.1, read as the reverse complement.
AACCTTTGAATTTCCTTTCTATGTCTGTGTCACTCTCAGACACAGGGAATTACTGTGCCATGCTGGAATTTAGGGAAAATCTCACAAGCTCTCTCAGATCCATCTTTTAGTTGTACCACACAGCTCTTCCTACTGCATTCTTTCAGCACTATGTCCGGTTACTGGCAAAATTGAGGGTCTTATCATTTTCCAGGCATCTAACTGAGGAGCAAGTTTTCTTTTCTCTCAGACTTGGTGAAATACTCCAAGGCAGGGATTTTTTTGTGTGTGTGTGCCAGGATTATTTTTGTTTAACAATGTGTTTTAGAGACATTTTCATGGCAGGACAATCCATCTTCCCCCATCTTTTAAACAATCGCATAATATTTTATTGTGTGGAATTTCATGCATGTTTATTTCTGCTTTCATCCTTCTGTTATATTTTCTTGCTTTTTTTTCTTTCTTTAATTTTTTTCTCTAAATGAAACAATATAGATATAGAAAATACACACAATAACAAAAAGTTTAAACTGTATAAAATAAAAAGTAAATTTTACCTTTCTGTGCCACAGTGTACAAATCCCACTCTCCAGAGACCACAACTTTTAACAGTTTCTGATTTTTGTTCTTTTGGTGGTTTTTATTATAATTTTAAGTATTATACTTGTCTTTATTTTTAAGTTTTTATTAAAAGAATAGTTACCATATCTGAAAAAGGAAATAGCAATAAAGACTTACAATGAGTAACATTATTTTAATGGGTCCATAAGATGGGTCGAAAGCTTATACACATGTTCAGTATACCATTTTGAACCAAAAGTCCGACTAGGCAGGATGACATCATGGTTAATACCATGAACTCTTCAGGAAGTCTGAGTTCTATTTCTGGCTCTGTCACTTCCTGGCTGTGCAATCTTGGGCCATGTGTGCCTCATTTTCCTCATCTCTAAAATTAAGATAAAATTGTACCTGGCTTATAGGGTTTTCATGAATTAAAGAGAATGGGCTTTACTGTAAAATATATCAGAATTTGGATTTTAGCGGTGGCACACACTGACCCTGTGTTGACAATGTCATCTTGAATTTATTCTCAGATATTTATAAAAATGAGACTGGTAAGAGTCCTAAAGTTGTGTGAGGATTCACTTAATGAAATAGGATATGTAAAAGTATCTGGCACATAGTAGGCACTTCATAAATGCTAGTTTCTCTTTTTCAATCCTGTTAGGAATGAATGATTGCCGTAAGCATGCAGATCTTGGGTAATTTTCTTTTTATTTTCTTTTATTTATTTTCATTTTATTTTTCAGTTGACACATAATAATTGTACATAGTTATGGGATACAGAGTGATATTTCGATACATGTATATAATGTGTAATGAACAAACCAGGGTAATTAGCATATCCATCACCTCAAACATTTATCATTTCTTTGTGTTGTGAACATTCAAAATTCTCTCTTCTAGCTTTTTGAAAACACACAATGAATTATGGTTAACCATATTTACCCTACAGTGCTATAGAACACTAGAATTTATTCCTCCTAGCTCGCTGTAATTTTGTATCCATTAATCAACTTCTCCCACTACTCCCCTCTCCCCTACCCTTCCCAACCAGGGAATTTTTATCTATTGGGACAGGTAGGTAAATTTCCCTTATTCATTGCATAAGTTTCCAGACATTTTGTTTATGTCAAGGTCTAGGCTTTTGAAACTCAAAAGTCAAACATCCTCTATTTATGTGTTATTTGCACTCTGCTATGCCATTTGTCCCCTGAAACAAGGCATGAAATACACCAGCTGAAAAAGAAATTCAAGTAAAAATTTTAAAAGCTAATATTACAAAATGTTATCTCATCACATGTATATATGTCTTATTTATGATCCCCTATAGGTTGTCATTTATGTTGTTTCCATTTTTTTTTTTTGCTGTTGTTACAAGCTAGAATTAATATCCCTTCCCATATAGCTTGAGAATTTCTGTAAGAACATTGACAATAAAAATCCTAGCATTGGAATTCCTGGGACAAAGGGTCAGTGTTTTTTTTTAAATATTGGTGAATTATCACCACATTCCCCCTCCAAAAAGATCACACTATCCAATTCTTGTATAGGAGTACCTGTTTCTCCATAGCTTCATCCACTAGGGTTTATCACAAATCTAAAATTTTTTCAATCTGATAGCTGAAAATATTACCCCTTGGTGATTTGATCTTCCATATCTTTAATTATGAGTGATTGAACATTTTCTCACAGATGTTCTAGCCTTTTGCATCTTGCGTTCCCTGAACTGCTTATTGACATGTAAAAGATTGTGTTAAATAATCCTAAAGTGCATTAAGTAAAATTTTTAAAAGAATTATATATTTATTTATTTTTGTTTGGGGAGGGAGATTTTATACAATTTAAGGCAACTACTTTCTAGTCTCTACTTCATTTGGCAGTAACCAAAAAACTATAACATAGTGATAGGAACAAAACAAAACTGAGGATGAAAAACTGAGTCACTAACACAGAGCTAATAATTATGCTTCAACAATGTCGTCATATCCCCACACTACAAATTCAGAACTACTTCTCATCAAAATGGGATTTGTTCCAATACTCACATGATAGCACCCACGAGAGACAGCTAACTGAACGTCCCTTGAGCATGTGTGTAATTATGCCAAGATTCCAATAACTAATTAGCACAATGGATTTTGGTCTCAATTCAAGTGTTGCAGAGCATCCATTTCATGTGTCCTGTGTTGTCTCAGTTTCCACTGTAGTAGATGTGCTCCCAGCAAGAATTCCACAAAGAGAAGCTAAAAGAAGACACACAAGAACTTTAAAAGCAATAAATGAGGACTGATTGCCAACTGTATGATTAATTTTTTCAACACCTCAATTATGTAACATCTAAAATATCTGACTTCTTACTCTTTAAAACTTTTCTGTGTCCATTTATTACATTTTAAAATCCATACTTACCTATATCTTACCCAAATTAGCATACTTTCTTCCAGATAGAAAGCACTTTAAAATCTGAGCAGCACTTAGGCTACTTGCAACCACCACACTTCACATTTATCTTGATCATAATTGCTACCAGGTCCTGAAACCATACCAGGTGCCTGGCAACCCTGCAGTGTAATTGTCACCACCCCCATTTTACAAATGGAGCCTGACATTCAGAGAGGTTAAAAAACTTGCCCAAATTCAGCATCTAGTAAGTTTCAGAATCAGCATTAACAGGTTCTGGGGGTCTGATAAATTCTGCAATGAAATAGGAGGGAGATTTTTAATGCAAGCTGCAGCATTTCTTGGAATAGACTTTTTTGTAACTGCTACTTAATAGCTCATGCAAGCGCAGTCTTACCTTATAAAACTTCAACTTAACTAGTTCTGTTAATCCTCTAGGATTAGGCGGTTCCTATTACTGATTCTGCACCATCTTGGGCAAAGACCCTTATAGAATGGCTGGATTCCTATTCCTGACTCCTGCCTTCTTGTCAGGAGTGCCCTTCCCGTTGCATGATGCCCTACGACCTTCTAGCAGCCTCCTTGCTGTCAGGAGCTGCCCGTCCTTCCCCCTCATGCCAGAAGTTAAGAACAGACATTTGAGGAGCTGGAAAATGCCGTTGAAGGAGATGCAGAAAGGGCAAAAGATATTAGAAGTAAGGGTTGGAAGGAGATTATGAGCCTAGTGCAATATTCAAAGTGTAGGTTAGGTAAGACCTGACTGATGGAGATTGTAAATTCAAGAGATGAGTTTAGGAAGAACACCTTAGGTCATGAATGACAACCTTGGTGAGGGCAACCACTGCCATCAGCTCATATTGGCTGAAGCCTTAATGAATCCATCTTCCTGATAGGCCTAACAACTTCCATAGGGAATTTTAATACAAGAAGTAACTCTAATCCTGAGGTTTTAAAATTCATGTTAAATTTCTCTTTACTGGAAGCTGGTCAAATGAGGAACGTCAATTTTCTAATTCCATTGAAAAAACCTAGTTGTCATGTGAAAGCAACTGTTCCAGTTTACACTGTATCACACTTTCTGATCATGTCATAAATTCAAGTTTCCAGTAACATTGTTCCCTTTAATGTCTGAAATTCAGTTTTACACAGAAGCATTTTTCTTAAACTATTTGCATTCATGTTACCAACTTCCAAGTACGTGAGGAAATTTCATTCCCATTTACCAGGCTTTACAATAATGGTAGAAGAGAATTATAAATCCCATTTTCAGGATAATAGTTCAGAATCAAACCCTTATGCTAATTTTAAATTCAAGCTCAAGAGTTTTCAAACCAACGTCAACAGCTGTCCCTACGTACATCCTTGCACCCTATATAGAATAAAGTCATGCCTAAAGGCTTGCCTGCCTCACTTGCACACTGACCTTCCTCCAAATCCACAGGTCTTTCAAATCCCATTTAGATACCTATTCGTCCCTCAAATGTGACCTTATCAATGAGAACTTTTCCGACCACTTGGTATAATACACTCACCTCCTGGATCTATGTCATAGATGAGGAGATTCTTATCTCCTTCGCTCTGTATCGTATTTCTATATATTATGATTTAACATATTATATATTTACTTCTGTATTGTATTTACCTCCCCTCACTAGAAATGTAATCCCTATGAGGTCAGGAACTTGAATCTGTTCCCTGTATCTTCAGTACCTAGAAGGGTGTGTGGCACATGGTAGGTGCACACTAAATATTTCTACAGTAAATGAATGAATGAATGAGTATATGAATTAATCAAACAAGTGCAATCAAATCTCCATAATCAGCCTCATAAGATGTCTATCACAGGAGTATCTGGGAGATGCCAGGGAGTCTGATTTAAAAGATACCTGATTTTGTAAAGAAATCTAATTTATGTCAGTGCCTGATACTAAAGCATAAGTGGGGATACATTTTTTCTTCAAGCTCTGACAGCTGGGAGATGAATGCACAAGTCTGCTCTCCTTGCCTGTCCTTGTGTTCCCTTCCTCCTTGCATAGCTCTGTATATTTAAGAGTTATTGGGGACGTTCATTCTGAGAAATGTGGAAGAAGCGTCTTTTTTCCCTTTTCATAAGCCAAACATTTATTCCCAGTGGGTAACATTTAGCAATGAAGTGTTTTTGACTCTAACACTTATCAGTGTTTCTGAAATATACAGTATAATTAAATTACTCAGAAGTTGCGCTTTAATCCGGATCAAATTTAATGAATATTCAGACTGTTCATTGTTAGGACATGGAAAAGATTATCAGAATATTTTTGTTACAGCCTCAAAAGTTACCCAGAAGAGGGTGCTAATGTTCTTTATAAAATATAACCCCCCTCCACACACACACTCTCTCTCTTTCTCTCTCCCCACAAAGCTTTCTTTTGTAACTGATCAACTGTTACTGCACTGAGCATTAAGTAGAAAATATACACACAGGCAGTTCAAAAAGTCAAAATCGTTGCCTATTCAAAGCACTAAAGTTCTTAAAAACTGGGGCAGTTTATAAAATCTACCCCAGTTCTGGACAGATTAGTTAACAATTAACTATACTACCACCCAAAATAATATATTTTCTATCATCAAAAATGCTTGTCAGAGTTAATTCTATGATGTTTCCTTAAACAATGAACCTCTATCAGAGCTAAGAGAAGATAAATTAAAATTAAATACTTTGGCTAAACTTAATATTATAGCCAATGATAGATTTTAAATGAAAATTAACACTCCTTTCAGTCGATTAACAGCACAGTCTTCATTTAAAGGCCTTTCTTTTGAGGGTAAATAAAGATGATTATCAAATATTACTTAAAATTGATTCAGGAAAAAATCATATTTTAGATTCTGGTCATGCACTCTAAAGGAAAACAGAGATTTGACATTGGCATTTTTTCTGGTTCATGTGGTCAAAAATAAAATTTTGGAAAGGATAAAGTTTCTGTGAACCAAGTAATTCTCAAAATTCTTTTTACTTGTGCTCTGGATATGTAAGTTGAAGCTAGCCCTGGCAAAAACATCTTTCTTTTACATTTAAAATGTGCCCTAATTTCTCTTCCTTATCCTAGGTTTTCTGAGCTTCTGTTTTTATAGTTCGAGCAATTTGTATTTTGATTATTTCTTTGAAGCAGAACAGTCATGTGAACTGTACAGTTTCTGTAGGCAAAATAAATGCAAATAAGAAGAGCTTTCTGTATCTGCCTAAGTGATTTTACTTAGAATACAAATAAGAAAAGCAGTGCAGACAGCAAAAGCTATTTTTACATTCCACTATTAGCTTCTAGGCATAGCAGATTTAAGAGGACATCTGTATTCCAAAAAACTCAGTAGATGGGTGGTCGTAAATGAAGCTGCCATCTTGTAGAGCTTGTGGAACAGGACCACCACAGGAAGGAAGCAAAGCCTCTGCACATGAAGAGAGGAGGCAGTTCAGTCATCCACACACAAAATGCATGTGTCACTTTCGTGTGACTTGACTCTTCTCAGATCCATTCTCTGTCTTCCTTTACCTGGTTGTGTATTATAGGAAACTACATTTCCCAGCCTTCTTTGCCTTCTGTTTCTAAATAAGTTTAGCTAATAGGAAGGCTCTGATGGAAGCCTAGAGAGCAAGTAAGAATAAGAGCCAGGATATCTACCCCACCCCCATTCCCACTCTGTTTTAGGTAGCATCTCCCATAGTAGCTGCAATATCTCTGTGGCTCTAGTTCCTGCAGGTTGGACCCTACCTCCATGGCCTCAGTTTCCACCAGATAGGCCCACCAGATGCCCTTGACTTCTGAGATCTGATGGGATCACCTCCTGCTTTTCTCATCCCAGCCTTAGGTTGGTAGTGATTTCTTTGCTTCTGCTAAATTTAGGGTTGCCTCATAGTGCTGCATGTTTCCTTAGCTATTCCATCACTTACATAAGCAATTCCCTGTATTAAATTCCTATGGTTTGAAATACTTAAAGGGTTATTTTCATGGATACAGGAGACCACCGTTTGTGCAATAGGAATATTTGGAATGGACTCAGTGTCTTTGCTTACCCTGCATGTTTTATTCCATAGCTTCTTTAATTCAATCTGGGTGGGCAGTGAAAAACAAAAAAATTTGGTTAAAAACACATCTTCTTCATCAGTTTCTAACCTTCTCACTGCACACACAAAATGACCATATATGTAATTCTAAGGAACTTATGACAATATAACACTTCTTGTATGGTTATAATGAACACATATTTTGTATTATTATTCAGCTCTTTAAATATTTATTGATTATTAAATATATGAGTCAGGAAAGAAATAAACAACCTCCAAGCTACACTCTTGATGAAAGTTTGGTAGGAGTTAGAGTTATAGGAAGAATTATTTATGCCTCACCACTTTGAATATATTGTTCCATCGTCCTTTGTCCATTGTTCTCTATGTGAAATGTGGATAGCAACCATAGCTTCTATTTAGATTGTTGTGAACATTAAATGAGATACTTAAAATAATTCCTAGTTCACAGCAATCACTTAATAAATAAAATTAGCTGTTATTGCTGACTATATAGTCTTTTGTTAATCTAACAATCATTCCTTTGTAGGAATATGTCTTTTAATCTCTGGTAGCCTTTAGAAATTTTACTTGTCTTTGGTATTCTACAGTTTTACTACGATGATGCTTTTTGATGTGAACCTGTTTTTATTTGTCCTCTTTGCATCTTGTGGTGGTCCTTTAATCTTAGGATTGATTACTTTTTTTAAATTCTGGAAAATTCTCATTTTCTGTTCTAACATTGTGTGTCCCATGTTTACTTTACTCTCTCCTTCTAGAATTCCTATCAGACATATATTAGACCCTGTCTTCTTATCTTCCATGTCTTAACTCCCTTTGTCTTTATTACTCTGTTCCACATTCTAGGTCATTACCTTGGATCTATGCTCTAATACATACATTTTTTCTTTGTCTGTATATGCATTGTTGTTCAACCAGTTAATTGATTTCTTTTTTATTTCAGTGAGTCATAATTTTTAATCAAAGGTTTCCACTGTATTCTTTCCCATTTTTCAAATCTGTTCTATTTATACTGTTTTGTGCTTGTTCTATCTTTTCTATTTCCTTTTTACTTATTTAAACATTTAAAAAATAATTATTTCAAAGTCTCTTTCAGGTAATTCTATTATTTCTTGTTAGTGTACAAATCCTTTTTGTTGCATCACCTCACCTCCATCCAGTAATTCACTTCCTCCCCTGGTTTGAGTCTTCATCCAGGAGCTCATCTGTAGCTGAGACTGACTTCTATGGGTGTCTCTGAGCTATGGAAGAATCCTTAGTGGGCTATTTTAGGTTTGTGGGTTTTACTCATTTTATGACAGCTGATTTCCCAACTAGGAGTTTTTGTTTCATGCAAGTGGTGGTGGGCTCAAATTTTCTAGGGTTACTGTTTTCTAACTTCAACGCTGGATATGCAGCAAGCTTTCTTGCTGCTTCCCCCAGCCAGGAGGGGCAGAGTTTTCCCAGTCCCTAGGACTTCTTGCTTGTTGCAGGTATCTCAGCTCTAGTTCCCTGTATGAATAGAACCTGTGTCCTGGTCTGCCTTCTCCGCACAAGCACTCAAACTCCCAAATCCAGCCATTAGGGCCCGTACCTCCTTCTCATAATGCTCTGATACATTTAACCTACGCTTCTGCTCATCTCTTTGATTTTGAGTTTGTTTTCCATTTCTGGAAATGGGTGTTTCCTTCTTTTGAATTTGAATGTGAAGTCACAAACTTTTTTTTATCTTATGTAATGTTTTATGAATTCAAATTCTAATGGGGGGGTCTTTTCTTCAGTTTTATTCCCCATATTGACCATGTTGAAAGAAAAAATGCTTGATAATTATAGAAAAATTCTTCTACAACGTGTAGTGTCTGTAATCTCAGAAACATCTGAAAGAGCATGTAGGTATAGTCCATTACCAGAAAGAAAATAATTTTACTCTTAGCTGATCATGAATCCACAAAGAATCTGTGAAATGATGGGAAATATTTTTTTTTATTTTATCACCAGATTTTTTTGGTATGCTTTTGGCTGGAGGTAACAAAAAATTCAACTAAAATTTTTATTATCCTGGATGGAGCTACAGCCCATTCTCCTAAGTGAAGTATCACAAGATTGGAAAAAGAAGCACCACTTGTACTCACCATCAAATTGGTACTAACTGATCAATACTTACGTGTACATATGGAAGTAATATTCAGCGGGTGTAGGGCAGGTGGCGGGTGATGGGTATATTCACACCTAATGGGTGTGGTGCGCACTGCTGGGTGGAGGGACACGCTTCTAGCTCTGACTTGGGTGGTGCAAAGGCTATATATGTAACCTAAACCTTTGTACCCCCGTAATATTCTGAAATTTAAAAATAAATAAGTAAATAAATAAATAAGAAAGATTTATTTTCTTTATCTAACCAAACGCTAAAAATAGGATCATTTCAGGGTTGATTAACTGAGTGGCTTATTGCTGGAGCTCAAATTCTTCACGAATCTCTTAGCTTTCCCCTTACAGTTATGTGATGATTGTAGCAGTTCCAGGCATGACAACTCTAATATAGATCAAGATGTAGGAAAAGAAGGAAGAAAATTTGTTTCTTCCTTAGGCTTCGTTTTTTAAGAGCCATGAAGAATTTCTAGAATTCCTGGTGGTCTTACTCTCATCTCTCATTGATCAAAAATGTGTCATATGCCCATTCTCCAACCAATCACAGGCAAGGAAAATAGAATTACCATAAATGACAAAGATCCAATTAGTCTCACTCTGGGCTTGGTAAGGAGTCCAAGCGTCCCTGAAGTACAAGGAATGTTCACAGTGACTGAACAATATCAGGAATCTGTTACCTTGGGAAGCAGAGAATAGCTGTCGGGTGAGAAAGCAATATTTGCCATTTTCACCTTTAGGGTCACTCAGATCCAGCATTGCGGAGGACGTGGAGGCCCACTCTCTGGTCTCCTTTACTCCTCAATTTGCCATCCCAGGGAAGCAGCAAGATGGCCAGATAGAACCTTCCAGCAATTGTCCCCTCACAGGAACACCAAATTCAAAAACTATCCATGCAAGAAAGCACCTTCAGTAGAACCAAAAATCAGATGAATAAGTACCTGGTTTTAATGTAATATCAAGGAAAGAAACTCTGAAGAGGGCAGGAAAGACAGTCTCGTGTTGCCTACAGCACCCCTCTCCCACCCCTAGCAGCACCACACCAGCACTGGGTAGAGAGAGAATCTGTGTGCCTGGGGGAGGGAGAGTGAAGTGACTATGGGACTTTGCTTTGGAACTCAGGGACCCCTGTCCCAGGGGAACACAGCACAGGGAAGAATTCTCCCAGCACTCACGAAGGAGCATTTAGACCAACATGGCCAGAAGGGAGTCCTCCATCCCAGAGGTAAAAACTTGAGTTCCAACTAGCCTTACCACCAGCTGAAGAAAGAGGCCTAGGGCCCAGAATAAATTTGAAAAGCATTCAGGCTAAAAAGGCTGCAGTCCTTGGGCAGCTTCTGCAGCTATGCTGACTCAGAGCCAGTGGACTTGGGGTGCATGGGACCCAGTGAGACACCAGCGGTGGCCAAGAGAGTGCTGTGTCACCCCTTCTCCAACTCCCAGCACTGCAGCTCAGGGAGATTCTTCTTTCACTTGGGAGAAAGAAAGGGAACAGTAGAAAGGACTTTGTCTTGCAACTTGGGTTCCAGCTCAGCCACAATAAAATAAAGTACCAAGCAGCAGACTCCTGAAGCCCCTGATTCCAGGCTTCAGTTCCTGGATGGCATCTCTAAACCCACCCTGGGCCAGAAGGAAACATGCTGCTCTGAAGGGAAGGACCCAGTCCTGGCAGGATTCACCACCTGCTGACTAAAGAGCACTTGGGCTTTGAATAAACATCAGAGGTAGCTAGGCAGCAGTTGCCACAAGCTTTGGGCAAGACTGGGCAGGCTTCAGTTGTGACCCAGAAGTACCAGCTCTGGTGGCCATGAAGAAGTGCACATGTCACTCCTCCCCCAACTCCAGCAGCCCAGCACAGAGAGTGAAGGAAGAGAGTGAGAGACTTTGCCTGGTAATCCAGAGAATTCTCCCATATTTTACCTAAGTTCACCAATGCAGTACAAACAGGAGTCTGCAAGAGTCATAGCATTACTGGGCTTGAGGTACTCCCAGTGCTGATACAGCTGCAGTGACCAAAGAGTTAGATCACAATACTCAATTCCCTTTGAATACCTGGAAAATCTTCTCAAGAAGGACAAGCCCAGACTGAGATTAGAATAAATAGTTAAGTCTTTGATGCCCAGACAGCGACAAACATCCACAAGCATCAAGAACATTCAGGAAGACATGATCTCACCAAACAAACCAAATGTAGCACCAAAGACCAATTCCTGAGTGATGGAGATATGTGAGCTTTCAGACAAATAATTCAAAATAACTGTTCCGAGGAAGCTCAATGAACTTCAAGACAATACAGAGGAAGAATTCAGAAGTATATCAGAGAAATTCAACAAAGAGCTTGAAATAATAATAAAAAAAAACCCAGAAATTTTGAAGCTGAAAAATTCAGTTGACAAACTCAAAAATGCATCAGAGTCTCTCAACAGCAGAATTGATCAACCAGAAGAAAGAATTAGTGAGCTTGAAGACAGGCTATTTGAAAATACACAGTCAGAAGAGAAAAAAAGAAAAAAGAATATGAAAGAACGAAGCATGCCTCCGATTTAGAAAATAGCCTCCAAAAGGCAAATCTGAGGGATATTGGACTTAAAGAGGATGTAGAGAGAGAAAGATTGGGGTAGAAAGTTTATTCAAAGAAATAATAACAGAGAACTTTCCAAACCTAGAGAAAGATACAAATATTCAGGTAGAAGAAGATCATAGACCACCAAGCAGATTTAACCCAAACAAGACTACCTCAAGGCATTTGATAGTCAAGCTCCCAAAGGTCGTGGATGAAGAAAGGGTCCTAAGGGAAGCAAGAAAAAAGAAACAAATAACATATAAAGGAGCTTCAATACATCTGGCAGCAGACTTCTCAGCGGGAATTTTTCAAGCCAGGAGAGAGAGGCACGACATACCCAAAGAACTAAAGTAAAAAAACCCTTAACTCTAGAATATTATATCCTACAAAAATATCCTTTAGGGAGAAATGAAGGAGAAAAGAAAGACCTTCCCAGACAAAGGAAAGCTGAGGGATTTCATCAACACCAGACCTGTCCTACAAGAAATGCTAAAAGGAGTTCTTCAATCTGAAAGAAAAGGACGTCAATTCGCCAGCTCTCTTTCCTCCCCCAGCCGTTCTAACCCCAGCCCCTGCTAAGGCACTTGAGCAAGCTAGGAGACTAAATTATTTCTGTCTCTGTCCTCTTAAGGGTGAAGGTGGATCCTGATAGTGCGTATCTACTTACAGCCTGTGCAAAGCCTAGATTTTCTAGTATCTTCAGACTGGACCATCTACAAGACAAATAGGGGTCACACTCACTGGTGTCCTGCTTTAGAAACTTGGTCTTCCTGAAGTCCAGCGGCATTGTCAAGAAGCATATGCGTGGGTGTCACTGACGGGGAGAATACAAAGTCTCACGGCATGGTGGGGTGCTACCACGGCAGGGCAGTGAGCTGGCGATGTGCCAGCATGCGTGGAACAGCGTGCAGACCTGGTGCAGACTGGAGTCCGAACTGGCTCAGGCTGCATGACTTGTGTTAGGAGTAATGGGAAATTCCCCCTCACACAAACACGACGTGGGTGACTGGCAATGACTGCAACACACTGCAGTCATGGGCCCTTTAGTAATGTCCTTTGCAGTGAACTTTCTCTCATTTCATTTACTGGACAGTCATAGGTTGTGTGTCAATAACTTCTTGGATAAGTCCCCCGGGGTCAGGTCATTGTCATTTATCAGTCATCTCATTTACTTCTCCAGCTCCAGACATACCTCCACACCTTCTTTATCCCTCCACACAAAAGACCCATCTCCTCTTTAATTTCCTTCTAGACTTCAGAGCCGCATATATCAAGAGCACAAATCATAAGCCACAGGAAAAGTTCTCTCCCTTTCCATGAGTGCAGGGAACATTGCTCTAACATTTTCCAGATGGCGAGAGAAAACATTTGTTCTTTGTCCTAGAGTATAGACTATGGAGGTGAGTGCCCTGTTAAAATGGGGTGAGTGCTTCTAATGCAGGAAAAAAGTGAAAAATATAAGAGAGTTCCGTTTTTGGATTAAAGTAGACTGCACATTTTTATCTTGTTAAATAACCAAATTCTTCTCTTGCCAGTATTGATTGCTTTGCATGTTATGTCTTTAAAGTGTTTTATATTAAAAAACCCTCAAACTCATGAGGAGTAAGGAGATTAGACATAAAGGGATGAAAGGGATGCAGCAGGTCAGATAACCTGCCCCATTTCACATATGACCTCAGCTTAATTAAACTGCATTTCTTAGCCCTCTAGGGATATAAAGAAATAAGTAAGGTTATCAAGGACCTAAGTCCCTCTGATAATCTATTTCTATCTTATAAGTCTTTTAAGTATTACACAGTTGCTTGACAATGGTAGAATGGGTGTGTGACACCTGTCACACTTTACCAGTCCAGGGGCAGAGAATGCGAATTTTGAACAACAATGCTGGAGTGTTAGAGGGTTGAATCCACATCTGTAATGAGAACTGTAAAATAGATACCACTGTTCTTACTCAACGGACAAGAGCCTGTACACTCACAACTTAATTAATGGTCAGCCCCACAGGAAGATGGAGTTTGTGCCATTTCATTCTCTAAAACGATATTGCTCAATCTGGGTTTTGATCAAATCTCAAAATCTTACTAACTCCTTTATTATTTTTTTTAAATTCAAAAAAATTACAATATTTTGATTAAAAGCATAACAAACCAATGATAATTTTAGAATCCATTCTTTAAAGATAATACAGCCTCCTCCAAGATACAAATATATCCAACTACCTCTGCTACCAAACTTCAAAAATCACTGCTATGAAAGAGCATCTTCACTTTTACGAGCTATCTAAAATTACACCTTCAGGGCTCTATTTTGTTTCACTTTGATCTACATTAAGTGCAAATAACCCCTAAGAATGTTGAAACATATAAGCTCTATCAGTCATTACATTTAAGTGAATGAATGTCAGATCTCTTCTTATGTTATATCACAGAATTAATTTAATAGCACTAAGAAAACCCTGAAAACTTAAACCTCCCTGTTCTACAGCTCCGTTTTTGTTTACTCTAACACGAAGGCTGTCCCGTTTTGTGTTTCTGCCTTCTCTACAGCTAGTTTTTCATGTCTAAAAATCACTCTAAAATTATACCTCAGCAGAAGAGGGGAGGGGAGCAGGGCAGTAGGGGTGGAGGGGGCAGCTGAGGTGAAAAGAAGGCCCACACCAACATAGCCCCCTTCTCCCTGGCAGGTAGAAACTGAACCACAGAAGCATTTTTTTTAGTTATTCACTTAAACTGAGTTTCTTTCTTTCATTAAAATGAAATAGATTCACTTCCGGTCAGGACAAAATGGCATAGATGAGTTTCTCCTTGCTCCTCCCCACTACACACAACTATAAACCCTGGAGATGGTGCAAGAGACAACCAAAGGCAAATGCTGAAAGGTGGTAAGCAGAAGGTGAGACCATGTCACACCTCAGGACTTGAGGAATAACTTTGTGGCAGGGTATCATATCCCCTCACCCAACAGAAGAAAGTAGCCCAGACACATCACTTCCCAACCCCTGGCCTAATAAGAGAAAGCAACCCAGGTTGGCTCATTCTTCCCCCAGACCAAAAAGGAGGCCCACTGACACTGTTGGGCAAGCCCAACACCACTGGTAAGGAGCAGCGATTGAGAACCTCACCAAAAATAAGCATCGGGGATCAGCATGCTCCTTCCCTGCTGGGCCTGAGATGCACCAAACCTCCCAGAGATGCCTGAGGCCAGGCCTGGAGAAATCTCTTCTGGATCCTCAGGCAGCACCAAGAGTTACCAGAGGGAGCTTAAGGGGCACCATATAAACCCAGCAGACCAAAACAATATCACAAAGGCTCTGCAATTTAAACTGTCATTGAAATCACAGCCTACAAAACTAGGCCAAGATCTATGTGTTAAACCTAAACTGGTGGCTACCTGCTAAAATGGAAGATTTAAATAGAACCCTGAGTGTTCTAACATAATAGACAAAATGTCCAAAATACAATTGGGAGTCATCCGTCATACTAAGAACCAAAAATATCACAACTTGAATCAGAGGAGATGATCAACCGATGCCAACATCCACCAGGATAAATCAGATGTTGGAGTTATCTGACAAGGATTTTAAGGCAGCCATCCCACAAATGCTATAACAACCAATTATAAATTCTCTTGAAACAAATGAAAAAATAGAAAAATTCAGCAAAGAAATAAAATTATTTAATAAAAAGAGTCAAATGGAAATTATAGAACTTGAAAATATAAGGACCCTAATACAACACTCATTGGTTGGCCTTGATAGTAGAATGCAGACGACAGAGGATAGAAGCAGTGGACTTGAGGGCGCGAGAATAGAATTCACCCCATTTGAACAAGAGAGAAAACAGATTGAAAAATATGAACAGAACATCAGGGACCTGTGGGACAATAACAGAAAACCCCAACATATATGATATGACCTCATCAAGAAGTTAAAGAAATCAATTGACACAGAAAAACATTTGACAAAATCCACACCCATTCATCATAAACCCTCTTACCAAGTTAGGAGTACAGGGGAATGACCTTGAGAAAGAGCATCTACAAAAAGTCTATAGTTAACATCACACTTAATGGTGAAAGACTGAATGCTTTTCCCCTGATATGCAGAACAAGGCAAGGATGTCCACTCCACCACTCTTATTCAGCATAGTACTGGAAATTCTAGTCATCAGGGCCTGCTGGCTGGAGATGTAGGGCCTGGGCCATGGAGGACCTTGGGTGCTATGCTAAGGAGCATGGTCCTTATCCTGAAGTTGATAGAAAACCACTGGAGTATTTACTGTCCTAAGTATTAAATCTTGGGTTGAAGAAAAGATAACTTGAATTTACTAGATTTATTATAATGCCCACATCCATACTATACGTACTAAGGCGCTAGACCAGTGGTTTCAAATCCCAGTGGGCTTAAGAATCTGCTGGGTTCTCTGTCATGCATGTTCTTGGGCTCCACTCACAAAGAGCCTGGTTGAGTTGGTTTTGAGTGGGCTCTGAGAAGCTGTGTTTAATCACTTAGTCCTCAGTCCCCAGGTTTTTGGACCACACTTTGAGATGGACTGTAAATGATTAAAATTTAAACAAAATTCTCCTTACTGCTGTCCTATGAACAAAAGATCAGAAGGCACTTTCAGATGGAACTAACAAAGTAGGTTCTGGTCACCACTAGAGGGTAGCAGATCAAAATTTTGAGTTTTGAACAAAATTTGTATTAATTGTGTGTATGTGTGTTTTAAGAATCAGAGAGCTTATAACATTTTTTAATGTGGATTTTTGAAACATGAAAATGTCAAAACAAAAATCATTCTTTGGAAAACTGACCTTTTTCCCCTTTTTGTTTTTTTTCTAGTTTAATCAAATTATTATTTGAAATTAAATTATTCCCTCAATTGCTAACAGATTGTTATTCTGCATGATGACAGATAGCAATTATAGGATGTTAGAGATAACCAAGCTCACCTTCTCCATTTTACAGATGATGGACATGAGCCCCAGGAGGTAACTAGCTCAAGGTCTCTATGCGTAGCAGGGTAGGTGGGACTAGATTCCAGGTGGCCTGACCATTAACTTAATATTATTTCCTATAAGCCACCTTAAAAAGGTTAGATAATGTTGGAGGTGTTAGGGCTGGAGAAAAAATACATTATCATGTTTATTTATTTTAATATAGTTCCAATAAAAGCCAGAATGAAATATTTCATTTGAAACAGTCCTCGAGAACTGCGTGAAATAACCCTATTTCATGACTATAAATCTGGTGTATCTTTCTGAAGATGAAGTACCCATTTCCCTTTCCTTTTTTTCACTGTATTAGACCAGCTCAGGGTTATAACTCTTTGATTTCTACCTTTCATCTGTGCACATGTTTGTTTGTTTGTTTGTTTTTAATGGTGAAATACAGCTTCCCAAGTAAGGACAAAACAAATCAGGATTAAAAAGAACAGCGGCAGGGTAAGCCTAATTTGTTCATCTTTTTAAAATAAGGGAAATAGGTGTAAATGTTCCCATAAATCAGCCAGTTTATATTTTAAGTGTACTTGGCATTGATAAAAATCTGTGCAAAAGCATTAAACTTTGTCTTCTTTCATTAATATTTCCTGACATGCAGCATTTGCTTCCCTGAATGGCTCAGCCTCTGGTGAAGCCATGTGCTTTTTCAGTGTGATTCTTTCCCCCAAAAGCTGCTTAAAGAAAAAATGGCCTTTTCTTAGAATGATGCTGACCACTTTTGATCTGAGGTCTAGAAGTTGGCAGGCCCAACAATGCTACTATCCAGATGAGACTAAGCAATAATATTACTTCTTCACCATTACAGAAGTAATTTCCTGAGATGGAAGACTTGAGAATTTAATTGGGCTATAAAAGGCAATTACTAAGTAGTAATTTAACATTTCCCCCTTTTTAATGGGAAACTATGAGTCATTCCATGCCCTTTAAGATGGTATCTCCTGACATCCTACTTATATACAACATGGGCCATGAAATTCTAAATTTCCAAAGTATAAACTAGCCTTATGATTATAATAATAGCTAAATTTGCCAAGCTTCTAGTAAGTGTCAGGTGCTGGGATTAGAAGTTTATCCATAAGATCTTATTTATCCCTATAACAACTCTATGAGGTAGTTGCTGTTATTACCCCATATTACAGATGATGAAACTGAGACTCAAGTGAAGTAAGGAGTTAATATCAAAAACTAGAATTGGAAGAGTCTATTCAAATCCAGGTAGGCAAAGTCCAATGGCCTGATCTTACCCACTCTGCTATGCCATGCTTAATTTATATACAGCCCCTATCAAGGCAACACAGAGAGAAATGTATCCAGTGAATGCTTATGTGGATACCCCATTTAGTCTTGAACATTCACATAATGTGTATCCATATTTTTTTTAAGGTTATGATGCTCCAAGAGGGGAAAGAAAATGTTAATTATTAGCCACACCTTAGCTAGTGAGACTAAGCCTGCAAAAGCTGAGGTAGGGTTAATGTCTAGGACAAAATTCAAGCCAGACCTGATTTTCATGCTCTATTTACTGTAGCAGACCAGAATCCTTCCTTCAGAATCTCTGTAAACAGAAAGAATAAATAGCAGATATATTAAAAGGAACAGGACTTAGACATGCTGTGCATATTCACATTAGAGACAAGTGTTATTTCAGATGTACATTAAATTATTTTTCTTGGACATCATAGCATGTGTGCCTCAATTCACAATAGTTTAAAGCACCATCTTTACAAGATTATCCTGAGCACCCATTGAAACATGCAAGAGGGGGAAAAAAACACTGTAAGGAAAGAGAAAACACTGAAATTTCTACCCTAGAAGGCAGCAAGGTATAGGGCTGGGCTGTGTATTGTGTGGTCCATGTACTACTGGTGGTAACCGAGATGAATCTAGGTGGTATGTGAATACAATTTTATAAAGAAATTTTAATAGTTGTATATAGTTTAATGAGTATTAAAGAAAAAAACCTAGCATTTAAAACCAGTAATTTCATGGATATTATTTCTTAGGACAAGGCTAAGTTTTATGAAGTGAGAAAATTTAAATTTGTTTTGAAAAAAAGCATTAGGTGAATAATATTAATGGTGATAAACAGATATGGACAACACTTTGAAAGTGTTATACAAAAAATATTGGAGTTTGGGAAACTTCAATATGGTAGAATCAGTAAATGATAAAGGCTCCAGACACTTGGATTCAATTTCTGGTTCTAAATGGACTAGCCAACTATTAACACAGTTTAAACTTCTAAACTGTGGAAAAATTGCAACTGTGCACATCAAAGAAAGGTGTCCTAAGGGATCATGAATGGAAGGTAATTAGTTCCCCGGTTACATGATAGTGCTGAGAGGTAAAATACCCTCATTTGATCCTTTTCCTAACCTAGACTATTTACACACACAAAAATCACACTCATCCTAATGATCTCACGAACCCAGGCCAATTTCAAAAAAGTAGATTTGTAGACAAATTGTTTTTGATGGAAACTGTATTAATGATAACAACGATAATAATGATATGAATTTCTCCCATTTATTTAATACATTGTGTGTGCGTGTGTGTGTATCAGATGCTGTGCTCAGTACTTTATATATCTCTAATCTTTCAATGTTTCTGAAAACTAAATATGACTATCTCTAATTTGTACTTGATGGAACTGAAAGTTAGGGAAGTTGAAGTTTTTTGCTCAAGGACACAAATCCATAAGTGGCAATATCAGGATTCAAATTCAGAACTTTTTGGTTCCAAAATGCCAACTATTTCTATGGTGCTACCTTGTTTTTGGTATAATAAAAGTGGAGAATTCTAAATAGACATATTCATAAGAGAAAGACTTGTAAGTAGCAGGTTATGCAGAATTTTCTGTTTTGAGGATACAGGCTCTGAGGTTAAGAGAACTGATGATGCAATAAATATAAGGCCCATTGGTTGGGTCTCATCCCAGTTAATAAAACCAATGGGTCTTATATTTATTGCACCATCATTAGATACTGTTTGGATTAGGCCAGGTTTGAGAACAGGTATTACATTTTCACAGCTAAGGTCACATCACTGCATCTCCTGCCAATTAGTGAAAAGTTTTTCTCAAAAGTTAATCTACTAAGGTAATCACAGCGTTCTGGTGGCTGTTTCCATATTTACGGAATGGTTCAGACATATTTTCTACAGCATCACTTGGCTCTCATCCAACAACTTGAAAATTTGAGGGACTAAGCAGATATAGAAAGTCTATGAATAATAGATTGAATTAAACATTATACTATATCAAAGAAATGCCTATAAAACCAGACAAATGGGAAAGGAATATGGCCGTCAGATGTGGGGTGACACCATTTAGATAGAATAGCTTGGGACATGTGTTTTCCCTCCAGAGACTATGAACAGAAATTAAAGGAAACTCACCCATCCATTCAAAAACATTTGGTAAGTTCCTATCACATAGATGTTCCTAAATCTGGAGAATGCCACTATATGATACAGGACTCAAGGTCAGAGAAGTCCCACATTATAATCTAGACTTTATTCATCACCCGTCATAAAGACTGACTTTATAAAAGAAAGTGATCAAGTCCCAATTTTCCTGTTTACCAGCTGTAGGACCTTCGATAAGTTATGAAAACTATGTAGTACTCAGTATCCCTATTGGGTATATGGGGATAAGAATAGATCAAATCAAAGATCTAAAGCAATAATCCTTTCCTTCATTGTATAAAGACTACTTCCTCTCTCCCATGTTTACAAGAGAGGTTTCCAGAGTTTAGAGAAACTCATGAAATAGCATTGTTTCAACATGGCAGTAATCAAGTTATTATCTAGTTTTCTGCCAGGGTCCCAGATGGCCAGGAAGCAAAAGTAGAAGTTTGACTCTTTTTCCCATGCAATTTCTGAAGTAGCCACATGGTGGTGCCAGATGGTTAATTCTATTTTTGTTTACGTGCAGGAAAAAACTTCCAGAAATGAATATTTTCTCTGCCTAAGGCTACCAGGGAATTCTCTCCTAGTTGTTATTTATAAATATTTTCAGCCTGGGTTTAACCCTTAAAAATATGTTGGGAGGGAGAGTCCAGAAATCCTGAGAGTGTGGTAAATTCAAGAGACAATTTATGAAGGAGAAACGAAACTAAGGAGAAAGGTAGAAACTATCTGGATAGAGGAAGGAAACAAATGTGATCCCCAGCAAAGTTTCACAAATGTGAAATTGTGCTATAATCAGATTTAGAAACAAATTCAATTAATTGTCTTTAATTATAATCTATAGGTGGCACGGCTGCTTGTTGCTTCAACTGTTTCATAAGTAAAATGAAGTAAAATGAAGATGATAATTCCTTACCTGCCTGAAGGTCAGAACGACATGATCCTTTAGGCTAGCTTCCTGCTCCAAGGCCCTGGAGTCTGTAAAAGAACTGATTAAATTGGTATTACAGTTAGATATCTGTACCCTCTCCTCCTAAATGGCAGATGGAGTCTTAAGCAGGGTAAGTTTATCTAGCCAAGCTGGCAGTCACAAGTGAAAGCTCAGGTAATCCAAAAACAATAGATGCTGGTGTGGATGCAGAGAGAAAGGAACGCTTATGTTGGTGGGACTGCAAATTATTACAACCTCTATGGAAAACATAGAGATTTTCCTCTATGGAAAATCTCCAAAGTATGGAGATTCTTTGGGGAATCTCCCTACTGTCTACTCTTATGGAGATTCTTTGGGGAATCGTACCATTCGATCCAGCAATCCCACTACTGCATATCTACCCAAAGGAAAAGAGGTCTTTTTATCAAAAGACATCTGCACTTGGATGTTTACTGCAGCACAATTCACAATTGCAAAGATGTGGAATCAACTCAAGTGCCCATCAATTTATGAGTGGATTAATAAAATGTGGTATATGTATACCATGGAGTACTACTCAGCCATAAAAAGGGATGAATTAATGCCTTTTGCAGCAATTTGGAAGGCACTGGTGATCATTATCCAAAGCAAAGTATCTCAAGAATGGAAAAACAAACACCACATGTACTCTCTAATAAAGCGGAACTAACCGATGAGCACACATGTGCACAGAGGGAAGTAAAAGTCATTGGAAATCAAGCAGGGGGGAGGGGAGAGGTGGGGAGGGGCAAAAACCCACCTAATGTGTACAGTGAACACTATTTGGGTGATGGGCACATTTATTGCCCTGGCTCAAGCCATGTAACGAAAACATTTGTACCCCCTTAATATTTTGAAATTTTAAAAAATTATAATAAAAATTATGAACATTAGAAAACAACAAATAATAAATAAAATGAGGAATATGCAAAATAAATAAATAAATAAATAAATAACCCCCACGGGTACTGCTATTGCACTCATCTGGGCCATCCCTTCTCCCTGGGCCTGCTGGAACAGCCTCTCAGCGGGCCTCCTTCTTCCCATCTTCCTCTCCAGAACTCATTCTGCAGCCACTGCCTGACTAAATTCAATCCTATCACTGTCCTCCTTAAAACCCGTCAGTGGCCATGCATTGCGTGTGGAATCAAATCCAAACTCCTTCCTGTGGACGGCACACCCTGCCTGATCTGGCCTTGGCCTGCCTGTGGCAGACATTGCTGGTTGACTATCCAATATCATATCAATTTTTCCTTCCTCCTTAGGAACAGAATTCCAATTTTGTGTGTGACAGTGTGAGCTCAATTGCAAATTCTCAACTCTCCAGACTCCTTTGGAGTTAGGAGTAGCCATAAGACCCGTTATTTTAGCTAATGAAATGTAAGTGGAAGACTACTGCTGCAGTCCTTCTGGAAAACCTTTTTTTTTTTTTTAATCATGTCAAAAAATGACAGACTCAGCTTGCATGGGCCTTTTACTCTTCACTTTTCTTCTTCCTGCCTTGAATAGGAATGAAATACCTGTTGGTAGAGCAGTTATTTCAAGACAATGAGGACAGAGCCTGCATGCTAAATATAGAGAAGCAGAATGATGGAAGGATCTTAAGACCCCGACAGCGCAGAATGTGACACCAGCTTGGACTGCCCACCTCTCGATTTTTTTCTAATGTGATAAAAATACACCCATTTTTGATTAAGTTGACTGTAGTCTCGTTTTTGTTTCAAGTTGCTAATAGTAATCTTATGTAATATGCTCTCTCTCTGATTTTATCTTCTGTATTTTCCTCCTTACTCATCCCACATGTTGTAGATGGGCTGTGCTAGGTATTCCAGATCCGCCCTTTAAAACTGAAAGATCTAGTTTTCCAGCTTCTGGGACGATTGCTAACCGACAGATCCTAGCTTTTAGACCTCTTGGGGCATTGCTTCACATTAAGAGAGCCATTTTGCCCAAAGTAACACTCCCTTTCTGGGGCGACCCTTAGGAAAGCACTTAGAGACTCTGGGATGTATGTGCCCAGCCCTATCTGCTCCTGAAAGGGGATAACCATGAAGGACTACCCCAATTTCAAAGTTCCCCGTGGGGTTGAATGAGGCCTTTATTAGGACTCTGTCACCGCTTAGCTGTTCTCTCTTCCCAATCCTGCTTCTTCCTGTCCCTTCCCTTCCCTTTCAAAGATACAGATCCTCTAATAAACTTCTTGCGTCCCAATCTCCATCTCAAAGTTTTCTTCTGAGGGAGTCCAACTTTCAAGATTTGATGCCAGGATGGTTTGAAAAATGGATGCTAAAATGGGATTCTGGAGCCTGATTGCCCACCAGCCAGATAGCAAGGAGAATCCCATCACTGTTGGCAAATGAAGCACAGATAGCCCATTGGTCATATCACATGCTGTGCCACCCAGAGGCTGTTAGCTCCACAGAGCAATGGAATGAATGGCCTGTACAAGGTATAGCAGAGATGGCAGCTCAGGGGCCATCCTCGCAATGGCATCCTCCAAATCACAGTGTACAGTTTTAATCAGTGACACTTATTGATGCTGTGCCAATAACACATAGAATACACAGGCTCCCTGCTTCCATCACTCCCTGTGACGCACTTGGGAAAATCATTGCTTTACATCCCCACAACTGTGGGTTTTGCAGGTTTAGACGTCCTAGTTCCCAAAAGCATAACTCTTCCACCAAGGGACATGGCAAGAGTCTCCTTGAATAAAAGTTATGGCTGCAATCTGGGAACTTCAGAAAGCTCATGGCAAAGGACCAATAGCAAGAACTGTCCTGGTAGGGCAGTCCACTCTGTTCACCAGGGAGAACTGGGGCTGTCACACAATGGGGGTAAGGAGGAATGTGTTTGGCATCCAAGCAGTCTACCTTGAGGGCCTCTTGGCATTCCATTGCTCAATGTGGTGTCAAGGGCAAGTGCAGTAAATGCAGCCTGAGAAGGGCAAGACAACCGGGTCTCAGATTCCTGGGTCATGCCACCATATCACCATTTCCTCCTCAATTTCTTCAGCTTTCTGCGTTGCTTAGAGAATAAAGCCCAGACTCCTTGGCGTGGTTTTTTAGGAGCCCTATAGTCTTGTCCCTGATTATGTCCCAGTCCACATGCTCTCCCACAGTGCTCTACAGACTCTGTGCTAGGGCCACTCTGGCCAACCTGAAGTTCCTTAAACTTTCCAGGAAGTTTCATGGCCCCTTTTAAAAACTTAGGCTCTTCCTTTATTTCACTTTTTTCTGCCTATTTTGTTCAACTATACTGTATTGAACCTTTTTTCACCACCTTCCTTTCCTGGTAAAAATTAGTCATATCTTCTATCACACTCCTACAACAGAGGACTCTCATTTTTTTTCAGTTTTGAACCATAGCTAATTTCCATGTCTAGCTTCCCTAACAGATTGTAAACTCTTTGAGGGCAAGGACTCCATCTTACTTACTTTTTGAAGCAAAGAAAATTCATTTACTCAACAAAAAGATGTGGAGCAGCTGGGTATAGTGGTGCATACCTATAGTCTCAGCTACTCGGGAGGCTGAGGTGGGAGTATCGCTTGAGTCCAGGAGTTCAAGACCAGCCTGGGCAACATAATGAGACCACACATCTCTTAAAAAAATACATATATATACACACACATATATGTATATATGCAGCACCTATCACAGGCAAGGCACTATGATGGGTGTCATGGTATGTGCAAAAATTAACAAATTCAGACATGAATTCTGCTCTCAAGGAACTCAACCTACAGTCTAGCAGAAGAGAGTTATTGTATACATAAAACACCACAATATAAAGTAAACAAAGTTAAATGATATAGTGAGAGAAAATAAAATTCTGTGGGAATATAGAGGAGGGGACAGTCCTTTTAACTAGCTATTAACTATCTCTATTTGCATAGTACCTATAACATGGCAATGCTAATCAGGTTCTTGAGTGTAAGCAACAGAAACCAG
This sequence comes from Daubentonia madagascariensis, assembly GCA_023783475.1. NCBI lineage: Eukaryota > Metazoa > Chordata > Mammalia > Primates > Daubentoniidae > Daubentonia > Daubentonia madagascariensis. The sequence continues at coordinate 37,536,698 of JAKFHU010001953.1, read as the reverse complement.
TTCTAAATGATTTCAGTTTTAGGAAACAATTTTTTGAAAGGCTCTTGGCTGGCTGACAGAATTGCCAGGAAGACTGAAAAACAAGGCTTGGAAAACAGGCAGGAACAAATGGGGGCCAGAGCCTCGGCCAAAACCACGGCAATAGTCTGGTGAGAACACTGCTGTGGCCACCACATACAATGAGATGCCACAGCTGGTACCATGGCCACTGCCCACCAGGGGTCCTTAGGTGGAAAACTCCAAAACGTGGGAAAGAGTTCAAGAGTCTGAGCAATCAAAATGTCACCACTACCAGGGCACAACACAGAGAAGCTTTACAATGAAAGTTAAATAAATCAATAAATGCATAGGGTTTATGTACTGGGAACTGATGTCCAAAAGCACCTCAGGATCTCTGGCAGACATTATGAGGGCTCACTCATGTCATTGATCTCTTTTCCTTTTGGGGCCACAGAGTAGTAATCATCAGGCAGTTAAGCAGGGCAAGGGAACCAATTCTGGGCAATGAAATAGAATGCAGGGGACCCATGTCCTCTGCAGGCTCCAGCAGTAAAGGCTCCCTGCACAATTCTTGGCTCTCTTTTCTTCTTTCAGGAGTATGGAACCCATGAGTTGAAAGGACGGGGACACAAGAATGCCAAGTGACCTGTGAGAATGCCTGATCTACAGCAGATTTTGAGTGATCAATAAGTTTATTTTTATGCATTAAACCACTGAGAGTTGAAAGTGTTACCAACACCTAAACCTAGATTACCCTGATTAATACAGGGTTCTGACTACACAAATGCCAAAAGAACTTTCCAGCATTTATTTTTAAATACATTTTGCTCATCAAGATGAAAATAATATGACTGGTCTCTTTTAAGTGAAACATACACTCCTCATTACACTTGGGTTAAAAATCAAGGAAGGAGGCATTTTTTTTAAAAGATGAAAATAATTTTAAAATTTGAAGTAGACTTTTTTGCTCAAACTCAAGACATAACACAGATTCTTACCTCCTCTGAATCAGTCTTTCTAAATTCTCATATTATTCTATTCTTAGGTTCTGTCATTTGTCAACTTTCCTGCAGGGTTAGGCTGAGCCATGAATCATTCAGGAACTTTGCAGGACACTGTATCAGGAGTTGACCTCTTTCGTCCAAGGCCACGCTCATAGCTTCTCACTTCTATTTCTCTATCAGGAAGAATATGTTGCTTACAGGGTCTTCTCTAAAAAGGCAGGGGCCTGACACATGACCTACCTATAAACATGAAGTGTATATTAAGGAGCCACTCTCTGCTCAGCACTTTGCAAAAAACAGCTGGGCTTGGTCTCCTGCATGGAAGCACGCAAGATACTCTTCTACTACTCTTTGATTTGCTCCTACAACTACTACCATCAGCTACCTTTTATTGATCATCAACAATGTGTTTGGTCCTATGCTAAACCCTTTAGAGATATTTAATTCAGTTATCCCTCTAGATCTTTGTGGTATGAATTTTTATACCTATTTTACAAACAAGGAAACTGAGGCTCAGAAACAATAAACTTTCCTGAAATTATACAGCTAGACAGTGTTAATACCAGGATTCAAACCTAATTTTGCTGACTAAAGAGCCCATACATCTTACAACAGAACTCTGCTGACTTCCAGTTGCAGAACTGGGAAAGTCATAAACACAGTGCTGAAATATTCCTCCCTTCAGTCAGATCTGTATATTTCCTGGCTGCTTACTACTTTTCTTAGGGTCGTGGAGGGTACAATACAGGAGATATTTGGGCCAAATATATGCTTCCTATTCTTTGATGGAGATTCTATCCTAACTCCCTTTCTGTTTTCCACATGAGTGGGTAGAGTCGCACACTTCTGCTCTTTATCCTCAAAGATTAAATTAGTGTTTTCTAACATGTATTAGGAGACATGTATTTCCCATAACAATTGCTGATGCATAATGAATATAAGCATATTGAATAGCTACTAAACACTAGGCTCCTTTTTCTTCTCTCCCTAGATGAAATCCCTTTTAATCTGTTTACATTCTCTTTCTAGGTAAAATCATTCTGACTTGTGACTTTATATAGATCTAAATTCTTTTTTTCTTTTTCTTTTTTAAAGATTTTTTATTGAGGTAAAATATACAGTGTAATTTACCATCTTTACCATTTTTAAGTGTACAGATAAATACATTTACATTTTCTTTTTTTCCCTTCTTCTCCCACTGTCCCCTCTCCTTACCCAGGCTCTGGTAACCCCCAGTCTAGTTCTCTATTTCCGTGAGATCTACTTTTTTTAGCACCCACATATGAGTGAGAACGTGTGATATTTGTCTTTCTGTGCTTGGCTTATGTCACGTAACATAATGGCTGCAAATGACAGTATTTCAGTCTTTTTTATGGCTGAATAATATTCCATTGTGTATATATACCATATTTTCTTTATCCATTCATCCATTCATGGGCACTTAGATTGATTTCATATTTTTGGCTGTTGTGAATAGTGCTGCAATAAACATGGGAGTGCAGATATCTCTTTGATATATTTGTTTCCTTTCTCTTGGATATATACCCAGTAAGGGAATTGCTGGATCATATGGAAGTTCCATTTTTAGTGTTTTGAGGAACCTCTATACTGTTCTCCACAGTGGCTATACTAATTTACGTTTCCACCAACAGTGTTTGAGTGTTCCCCTTTCTCCACATTATTGCCAGCAACTGTTATCGCCTGTCTTTTTGATATAAAACCTTTTAACTGGGGTGAGACAATATTGCACTGTGGTTTTGATTTGCATTTCTCTGATGATTAGTGATATTGAACATTTTTTCATATATCTGTTGGCCATTTGTATGCTTCTTTTGAGAAATATCTATCTAAATCCTTTGCCCGTTTTTAATTGGATTATTTGTTTTTTCTATTGAGTTGTTTGAGCTCCTTATATATTCTGGTTATGAATCTTTGTCAGATGGGTGGTTTGCAAATATTTTCTCCCATTCTGTGGGTTGTCTTTTCACTTTGTTAATTGTTTCCTTTGCTGTGCAGAAGCTTTTTAGCTTGGTGTTATCCCAATTGTCTATTTTTTGCTTTCATTGCCTGTGCTTTTGAGGTCTTACACAAGAAATCTTCGCTCAGACCAATGTCCTGGAGCATTTTTCCATGTTTTCTTCTAGTAGTTTCACAGTTTCTGGTCCTAGATTCAGGTCTTCAACCCATTTTGATTTGATTTTTGTGTGTGGTGAGAGATAGGGGTCTAGTTTCATTCTTTTGCATATAGTTATCCAGTTTTCTCTGCACCATTTATTGAAAGCACTGTCCTTTCCCCATTGTAAGTTCTCAGTACCTTTGTTGAAGATAAGTTGGTTGTACATGTGTAGATTTATATCTGGGTTCTCAATTCTGTTCCATTGGTCTGCATGTCTGTTTTTATGTCAGTACCAGGCTGTTTTGGTTACTATAGCTTTGTAGTAGATTTTGAAGTCAATTAGTGTGATTCCTCCAACTTTGTTCTGCTTGCTCAGGATTGCTTTGGCTGTTCAGGGTCGTTTGTGGTTTCATATAAATTTTAGGATATTTTTTCCTATTTCTGTGAAGAATGTCATTGTTATTAATATCTTGACAGGGATTACATTGAACCTGTAAATTACTTTGAGTGGCATTGTCATTTTAACAATATTGATTCTTCCAATTCATGAGCATGAAATAGGTTTCCATTTTTTTGTGTCCTCCTCTATTTCTTTCACCAGAATTTTATAGTTACCCTAATTTAGATCTTTCACTTCTTTGTTTAGATTGATTACTAGATATTTTATATTTTTTGCAGCTGTTGTAAATGGGGTTGCTTTCCTGATTTCTTTTTCAGATTGTTCACTGTTGGTGTATATAAATACTATCACTTTTTGTATGTTGATTTTGTATCCTGCAATGTCACTGATTTTGCTTATCAGTTCTGACAGTTTTTTGGTGGAATCTTTAGGTTTTTCTAGGTATAAGATCATGTCAAAGATGACTTGACATCCTCATTTCCAAATTGGATGCCCTTTATTTCTTTTTCTTGCCTAATTGCTCTGGCCAGGACCTCCAGTATTATGTTGAATAATAGCTGTGAAAGTTAACATCCTTGTCTTGTAAAAAAGTCTTTCAATTTATCCCCATTCAGTATGATGTTAGCTGTGGGTTTGTCATAGATGGCCTTTATTATTTTGAGGTATGTTCCTTCTATACCATTTTGATGAGAGTTTTTATCAGAAAGGGATGTTGAATTTTATCAAATGCTTTTTCAGCATCTATTGAAAAAATCATATGGTTGTTGTTCTTGATTCTGTTAATGTGGCATATTATGTTTATTGATTTGCATGTGTTGAACCATCCTTGCATCCCTGCAATGAATCCCATTTGATCACAGTGAATGATCTTTTTAATGTGTTGTTGCATTCAGCTTGTATTTTGTTGATAAATTTTATATCTATGTTCATCAGCAATATTGGCCTATAGTTTTCTTCTTTTGATGTATTTTTGTCTGGTTTTGGTATCAGGGTAATGCAGGTCTTGTAGCATGAGTTTGTAAGTATTCCATCCTCTTCAATTTTTTTGAAAAGTTTGAGTAGGATTGGTATTAGTTCTTCTTTAAAAGTTTGGTAGAATTCAGCATTGAATCCATCAGGTCCTGTGCTTTTCTTTGATGGGAGACGTTTTATTGTACCTTTGATTTCATTATTCTTTATTGGTTTGTTGAGGTTATTTATTTCTTCATGGTTCAATCTTAGCAGGTTGTATATGTCCAGAAATTTATCTATTTTTTCTACATTTTCCAATTTATTGGCATATAATTGTTCATAATAGGCTCCAATGATTCTTTGTGTTTCTGAGGTCTCAGTTGTTATGACTCCTTTTTCATGTCTGATTTTATTTATTTGGGTCTTCTCTCTTTTTTTCTTAGTTAGTGTAGCTAAAGATTTGTTGATTTTGTTTATCTTTTCAAAAAACCAGCTTTTTATTGTTTCATTGATCTTCTGTATTGTTTTAACTTTTGTCTCTATTTCATTTAGTTCTGCTCTGATCTTTATTATTTCTTTCCTTTTACTATTATAATTTTGGATTTGGTTTATTCTTGAGTTTCTAGCTCCTTGAGGTGCATCAGTAGGTTGTTAATTTAAAGTCTTTCTAAATTCTTGATATAGGAATTTATTGCTATAAACTTCCCTCTCAGCACTGCTTTTTGCCATATCCTATCAATTTTGGTACATTGTATTTCCATTTTCGTTTGTTTCAAGAATTTAAAAAATTTCCTTCTCAATTTCTTAATTGACCCATTGGTCTTTCAGAAGCATATTTTGAATTTCCATGTGTTTGTGTATTTTCTAAGGTTCCTCTTGTTATTTTTTTTCCTCTTGTTATTGATTTCTAGTTTTATTCTATTGCCATCAGAGAAGAACTTGATATGATTTCTATTTTTTTCAATTTGTGCAGATTTATTTTGTGGCCTAAGATATGGTCTTTTCTAGAAAATGTTTCGTGTGCTGATGAAAAGAATGTGTGCTCAACAGTTGGGCGAAATGCTCTACAAATGTCAGTTAGGCCTATTAGATCTATTGTGTGGCTTAACCGCACTGTTTCTTTGTTGATTTTCTGCCTGGATGATTTGTCCGTTACTGAGAGTGGTGTGTAAAGTTTCCTACTGTTATTGCAGTCTCTCTCTCCCTTTAGGTCTATTAATGTTTGCTTTACATATTTGAGAGTTCCAGTATTGGGTGCATAAATATTTATAATTGTTATATCTTCTCGCTGAATTTGACCCCTTTATCATTATATTGTGACTTTTCTTGTCATTTTTTATAGTCTTTGATTTGCAGTCTATTTTATTATATCTGATATGAGTATAGATATGAGTATAGCTACTCTTGCTCTTTTGTGATTTCCAGTTGTGTGGAATATCTTTTCCCGCCCCTTCATTTTCAGTCTATGTATGTCTTCATAGGTAAAGTTGGTTTCTTGAAGGTAGCATATAGTTTAGTCTTATTTCTTTATTCATTCAGCCACTCTATGTTTTTCAATTTGAAAATTGACGTTTACATTCAGTGTTGTTATTGATAAGTAAGGACTTACTACTGTCATTTTGTTCCTTGTTTTCTGGTTGTTTTGAGACCTCTGTCTTCCTTTCTTACTGTCTTCCTTTGCAGTTAAGTGAATATCTCAGGTAGTATGTTTAAATTTGTTACGTTTTATTTTTAGTGAATCTATTATAGGTTTTTGCACTTTGGTTACTATTAGGCTTACAAAAAACATTTAAAGATAAACAAGTTATTTTAAAGAAGCGACAATTTATCTTAGAACACAAATAAAAGAATAGAAATAAACAAAGGCAAAAAACACATGAAAAAATTCTACACTTTAACTCCACCCCCCCACTGCCTTTTGACTTACCTGCCTCAATTTACATATTTTACCTATCTCTTATCAGGTTGCAGTAGCTATTATTGTTTTTGATAAATTTGTCTTGGGGCTTCATACTTGTTATAAGTGGACTGTACACCCCAAACACAATAATACAGTATTCTGGATTTATTCATGTAGTTAGTTTTATCAGTGGATTTTATACCTTGTCACCTGTACTTTGGACTACAGCAGTACCCGTCTTACCAGACTTCTTAATTTCACCCTTGCTCCCCTCCAAATTATACATTCATACAATAAATGTTTACCTAGCACCTAGTACGTGCCAGGCACTGATCCAAGCACTTGGGTTACAACAGTGAACAAAAGAAAGTGCTCTGAAAGCACTTTGAAACTTGTGCCATATGAAGCTAGTGGAGGTTCAGTTAAGCCACTCACATTGACACAAAGCAGCAAGGTGGCTCTTTTTAAAATATGGTTGACCCTTACACAGCACAGATTTGAACTGCACATGTCCACTTATATGTGAATTTTTTTCAATAAAACTTACACTGATATGCTTGTCTGCCCTTTCACCTCCTTCACCTCTTCTGGCTCTCCCACACCTGAGACAGCCAGACCAACCCCTCCTCAGCCTTCTTAACATGAAGACGACAAGGATGAAAACCTTTATGATGATCCACTTCTATTTAATGAATAGTAAATATATTTTCTCTTCCTCACAATTTTCTTAATAACATTTTCTTTTCTCTAGCTTACTTTATTCTAAGAACACAGTCTGTAATACATATAACATACAAAATACGTGTTAATTGACTGTTTATGTTATTGGTAAGTCCTCTGGTCAACGGTAAGCTATTAGGAGTTAGCTTTTTCGAGGTCAAAAGTTATACTTGGATTTTTGACTACATGGGGTTTGGCATCCCTAATCCCAGTGTTTTTCAAGAATCAACTGCACATTTTAAATTGCATATCTGCTTAAAACCTTTCAAAGGCTTCCCATTCCAAGTAGAACAAAAGCCAAACTCTCTGTGATGCATAAAGCCTGGTATGACCTGATGACAGCCACCTGCCTCTCCACACTCAATGGTGTCCCTCTCCTCCTCTATTCTCTGGACACTCTGGCCAACTTTCTGTTTCTTGGATATGCCAAAATTTTTTCCTGCTCAGGGTCTTCCCACATTCTTTTTCCTCTGGCTAGAAAGATCTTCAACTCACTCTTGGCCTGTCTCTATCCCACTATTCAGGTTTGTGCTAAAATATCAATTCCCATTTCTGACTAGTAAATATGTATAAGAAGTCCCCTCCCTTATTAGTCTCTACTACTTCTTCCTCTTCAGTTCCTTCATAGAACTTACCACAATCTATAATTTTAGGTAAATATCTTATTTGATTCTTTACTTGTTAAATAGATGTCTCCTTCTCTAGACTGTAAGCAAGAGCTGCTGTAAAAGCAGGGATATACAGCACAGTGCCTTGCACGCCATAAATATTTGCAAAATGAATTAATCAATTAAAAGTTTCAAGAAGTCAGTTTAATGTTGTTTAAGTCAGTAATACCAAACTTATTTGGCCACAGAACCATTCTTAACATAACATTTTTCAACCCTTCTGAAGAACTCATGTTTTGTTAATATGCTTTGGGGAACACAGACTTTCAATTGGGACACTTTCAGGCCCCTTGTATCACTCCTGGAAAAATACCTCTCAAGAGACAAAGAGCAAAGGTTTTTATTACACCCTGGGAGGCATCCTGGGTTAGAGGCAAAGGTAGGGTTTTTGGATTATACTGAGATTGGGTTCCAATCCCACCTCTGTTCTGTAAAATGAAGATTACAATTCTGGCATTTCAGGAATGTTGGGAGGATATAATGAAATAAAGCATACAGAGCACCTGGCACAATGTGCAGCACATAGTAGGTTCTCAATAAATGTTGGCTATCACACTTTCACCTACTCTCTTTGTCCATCTATTGGAGAAATAAATTGCTAACAGTCTTTAAAGAATAATGGGGAAACATGGCATAACCATGGCATGTGTTATATTAACCACTAGTGGACAGGGTTATCAACTAATGCATCATTTATGATTTTTCATCTTAACAATTGGCTCAGCCCTCCAGTAAATATTAGACACGGTCCTGACCTTGAGAGTTTTAAAACCAAATTGTGGAAAAACAATCAACCCAAAATAAGTAACTAGAGAGAAATAAAATACTAATAGGCAATAAGAGTTGTAAGAAAGGAAGCATAAGGGCTGAAGTACCTGAGGTTTCTCTCACAAAGGATGCTGGAGAGTATGGGTATACAATTCCTCTTAGGCAGCCTCAAATACTGAGCAGTTTACCAAATGCTTTTGGGTGGAGTTGGGGAAATCCACTCCAAATTAAATGAAATTCTGATTTAATAATCTGCCCTTCTAAGACCACAGCACATTTTAAGGAGTCTGTCCTCATGAATGCCCAACTAAAGAAAAATTCAAGCTACTTCCTCAAACCTGACTTCTCAGCAGAGTGCTTCATTACAGACCCTGGGAAACTCAAATGGCAGGCTAATTTTTCTTCTTTCCTAAAATTGAAAACAGCTTGAGCTCTCAGAAGTCCTTGTCATCTACCAAGGCAGATGGAAACTAAAGAAGAGAACAACCTTATAACAAATAACAGCAGGATTAGCCTATGGAGAGATACTGAGCACTTGGAAAGATTCAACAGAATACTATTAATATTTTTGTAAAAGACTGTAACCTTGACTCTCCTTGTCTTGAGCCATGGCATCAATCTAAAGCATGAAAAAAGACTTGAAGTGAAAGAAGGCATTAATGATACCTTTCCCATACCAGCCTAATTTATGAAAACAAATCTAGTTAGATTAGCAGAATCTGCGGGAAAGGCTGAGTAGTGGCAGCAAGAGCTTATTTGCTGCATATTGAGTTCAAGGTACCAGTAATGCACGCATAAAGATGTCAAGCATGAAGGTGGCTTGCCAAAAGTGACATTCAACTATAATTATCATAAAATTAAATCAGTGGGTTTAAAAATGGGTGCTGCTGAACTTTATAATTTATTGAGAGGACAGGGGAAGAGGAGAATCAGCAAATCATATGTTCTGCACCCTTTAGTCAGCCCAAGCAGCTCCAACTTGTCATTTTAATATTCTAATTTTGTTTCTGAAAAATGGGTTCCACTGCTTGAAAAAGACTGAAAGTTACAGTACCAGGCGATTTATGAGGATTCTTCCAATTCTAAATGCAAATCTATAGAATCGGGACAGTTTCCAATGTAAAACAAGCCATGCCTGATGTGCCCCCAAAGATTATTAGCACTTGGGATTAGAGTTCTTCTTTAAAGTAGCATTTTCCCCATTGCATTTGTTAACTTCCTTATGACCTATTGACTTGATTATAGCTTTCAGTATTAGAAAGGCAGAGAGTTTCTTAAAAGACAGTAAAATGAAGAGAGAAAATTTTACATGTGATTTGACAAGTGAAATATAAACAAAACCCTAATTTAATGGGCTTGCTAATGATTCATCTTTAACATTCCATTTTTGGTAGAAATGTATCTTGGGCATACGGGCACTTGAGAATTCACAAAACAATATTTATATTATTGGTGAGAGAAGCACCAGCTAAAATACACGTCAGATATCTACTAAGAAGATCCAAAGGAAGGACAGAAGGGAGGTGGAAAGAAAAGGAAGAGGAAAAGGCAGTAAGAAGAGAGATGAGGAAGGAAGGAAGGAGGAAGGAAGGAAGGAGGGAGGAAGGAAGGAGGGAGGAAGGAAGGAGGGAGGAAGGAAGGAGGGGGGAAGATAGAAACGGCTTTTAAAAACTGAATATGGATGACATAATTGTTTCTGCTAACAGCTGCCAAGAGGTTTTACTTCCCCTCTTCAACACTCTGTTCTTCAGCCATTCTTTTGCTCAGTTTTCTTGACAAGAACATTAAAACGCACGAGTGCTGATTGTGAGAATGACTAAAAAGGGAAGAGAAAGAAAAAATGGAAAATAAGTATGATCTGTAGGAAACCAGACCAACCAAATCAACTTTGCTTGCAGCAAATATGATTTAGAGAAAACGCCATTGATCCTGAGATACAGAGGAAAAAGGGAATTAAAAGGAAAAGGCTTCTGTAAGATCACTTTTGTCTGCAATCTATTTCAGTTACCCGGAATGAAATTTCTTTTAGGCCCTGATCAGCTCTAATAGCCATGAAGACTCTGTCGACTTTCTGCTAGATTACCTACTCCTCGAGGAAAGAAACCACAACAGTTAGCCTTGCAATGATTCTCAGCACCCAACACATCGTAGGCCCTGCATCTGAATTAAATAAGCAGTTAACCACTAATGCTGGCTGAGATATCTAAGTAAAGAATTACTTGCTTGAATGAATACAAGCCACACAGTGAACTGAATCACTATGTTAATTACACAAAACTAACACTTTAAATTTGGTTAAATATTCAAATAGTTTCCATGAGTATATTTATTTGACTATTTTCTTAGTAAGAACAAAGTTCTGTTAGGGAAAAATAAATCGTTAGCTAATATAAGCTCTATGAAGTTTTTCTAAACCTCATTTAATTACACAATAGTTTAAATTTATCCAACAAATATTTCTCAAGCACCCATCGAGCATACAATTTTAGGGAGCACTCAGCAAGACCAGCACCATCCATGTCTCACGGAGCTTGCAGTCTTTAGAGAAGACAGATGTTAAGCAACTAATCACTTAATTATTATTTGATTAAAACTGTGATGAATACCGCTATGTCAGAGTTTAGGATGATCTGAGAGTGTATAGGTTAGAGACCTGAGAACTCTTCCCTGAGAAAGAAATTATGCTTGCACCCATAGATGAAGGTTAAGGAAAAATTAACTAGGTGAACAGGGAGACAGAGAATAGTTTTTCAGGCAGCTTATTCAAAGACCCTAAAGTAAAAAGGAGCAGGACATAATGGTAGAACCAAAGAAAGGCAGTGTGGCTAAACCCAAACAGCAAGGGAGAAGTAGCACAAGGATTGTTTGAAGGGGTGACAGAGAAATATAGAATTGTGAAGGACCATGGCTGTATTTTCTTTGTTAAATTGGGCCCCCCAATTTATTCAGAAAAGCTTCTTTATTAAGCCCTGGACTGTACAGAAAAATTGTCACAAGTGTTGAACTTGTGACATGGCTGATACTAGGATATAAGGACTTGTCTATTCTAACTTCTTGTTCTCATTATTTACTCTTTCCTAAATTTTAAAACATAAAAGCATGCTTAAATTTCCAGACCAGAGGTGTATTTTTAAGGATGATGAGTTTGTAAGATTTTTCATTCTTTTATTAAAGGAATAGGGTAAACCTTAGAGGAGAATGGAGTGATGATGACCTAGGAATTGTGTCCTGTGGATGTAATACAGTGCTGCCTTCAAAAAGAGTTCTGTAGTCAAACCTTCAGGGGGAATAGTAAGTTAAATGAAGGTAAGTAGGTTTCCTTACTGAGGGATTTCTCAGAGCCTTTACTTTTCTACCGAGTCAATGTTTCTTACTAACCTACTATGCTAATCTAGTGCTGAGCCCAGGGATACAGAATGACATGGTATGAAAGATATGGTCCTTGCCTCAAGAAGTTTACCGTCTATGTGACATGGATTGTGATCCTCCAAGAGGGAAACGGAGTTTGCAGGCCTTCCCAAACCTATTTGAGTACAGAACACTCTTTCAGCAGAGCATCTTACCGGACAATACTCGAGAAATGCTTGCTGCTCCCAAGCAAGCATTCCCCAGAATCAGACTAGGCATCCCCAAAACACTTTGATTGAGTTATATGAAAAAGTACTTTTAAAAATGCCTTGTTTCCTAGAGGACAAATCAAATGTCATGTGGTAGGATGGCTTTTTAGAATAAATGAAGCAGTAGCAACATTGGAAGACCATGCATGTCCCGGAGTGAGAAATGCTAACTCATTCTGTGCTGGATTTGACAGCAGCATCAGGGAGTTCTCAGGGTGAACATCAGAAGCCCACATCTTTCCTCATACCAACTCTGGAGACAGACCAGTTAATTGTTCCCAAGCAAATTTAACCTAATGCCAACTGTACAATAATTGGGTCTTGCTGTAGTGTCTATTTTGATGCAGTTTTAATTCAAAGAGAGGTATCACTCTAGGTGTGAGGCTAATTAAGACAACTATCACTTCACTTTGAAAGCAAGTATATTCTGGACATTGTTGGCTCTATGAGCCTCAGTGTGTATGTATGCGTGTGTGTATGTATGTGTGTGTGCACTCACAGAAGTAACGAAAAATTTATTTATCCTCTGACCATCTCTAAACCAAGAACTTCTCTGAAGTGCTCTTATCTAGAAGAGCAAATACTACATTGGCATTGATTATTGAAGACAACGGGCATCTTGCTAGGGCTGAACAGTAAAAAAAGCCTCTTGGGTTTCATATTATTTTATGTTCATCAAAGTTCATCGTGCTTGATGCTGGGATTTGTGTGGAAATTTTTTTCTTTCATTTTTTTGTAAATACTGCAGACGGTAATTAGGGAAAGGTTTGCTGATGTTGGGGTTAATGGAGACCAGAAGATAGATGACTTGTCTTTCCATTCTAGGGTCTCAGAGTTTTCTTTTCGGATGAATTATTTTACTTTCAAGAGTTCTATTCCTTGTATATGCTCATGAGTCACACTATATTGAGTTTTGGCTATTGTGTTGTGATTTTGTTTAGAAGGATATAAAAGATGGCTTATTTCAGATAAATCCATATACAGAAGTAGTCTTGGTACATAAAAGGTACTCATGAATGCTTATTAAATTGTTTAATCTTGTTAATGACAAATGTTTCCTATGAGTCATTTTCCCTTTGGTGACAATGCTTTCATGAGCTAGTCAAGTCAAAGATTAAATCCACTTGCTCTGGTTCCTGATTTCAAATCCACTTTGAAGAGAATTAGCATTATTAGATAACATGACAGGAGAAATCAGACCAGAACACCCTATAGGGGAAAATTAATATTGAGTCAGAACATTTAAATACATGTCAGGCTGACGTGGGTCCCGGCACACGTCACTGAGTGGAAACAGTCAGATTTGTTGATCCTGCAACCTCCCTACATCACTCATCTCCCAGTATATTCTGCACTTTTATTAGCAATAACCTTGGTTACAAGAATGATAAGAATACAAAAACTAAATATTATTCCTTTACCAGAAAATACTGTACATTGCCAATAGGACCTGGAACATCAGGAACCAAACTTCCTCTCTCCTTCTCCCTGAGAGCCGGGCGCTTCCTCTCATGCATGCATGTCAACTTCATTTTGTTCTCCTTCTGCACAACCATTTCCTCTACTTCTCCAGCAATTGGAGTGGGATGATAGCCATAACCCCAACTCCATCAGAGCCCCAGATCTGCATAACCTCTCATTCCTGTTCTCAACCTAATTTCAGTTTTCTAGAATAGAGAGTCTGATTGGCCCAGCTCTGTGTGTACTTCTAGTACCATCAGCTGTGGCCATCAGCAATGGCCCATGCGTCGTGCTGTTCACCCAAGGAGAGGCAAAGGATGCAGAGTGATTGACATGTCCATTACACTTTTCATGCCTTTTCACATCTAAATTTGAATGCATCTGTATGTCACATTCAAAAACTTTTATCTCTAACAATGCAAAATTTAAATGAATAAAATAAATCACATAAAACCTAAATATTGTGTGATTTTTCTATCAGAATGTGTTCATAAATGTCCACTGGAAAAATATTACTATAGCTTTTTTCCTAAACTGGTAATTTTATGCAAGTAGTTCTTAAATTTCAGGGCACCTAAGAATCTCCCATAGATCTTATGAAAAATGAGAATTCTGCCCTATCTCAAAAAGTCTAAGTAAGTCTGGGGAGAACTTCAGGAATAAAGATTTTTACATACTCTCCAGGTGATTCAGTTGTAAGTGGGCCACAGTTTGAGAAATACGGGACTAGATTAAATACAAGGAAAGGAGGTGCAGAGGCTAAGAATTTGAGAGAAGGGTCTTCTATAGGGGGAGAACAGAAGAAAACCAGTGTTTATTTTTTTCTGGGGAATCCTTTCCTTGTTATAAACTTTCTCAACCACCAGGAGAACTGTCAAACCTTGATTCTTGAAACAAACTTTCTCGGTGGATTTTCGCCATTGTATTTAATGTGATCTGGGGATTTGCGGCCAGAAATGTCAAGTTATTCCCATCAAAGGGTGTGTGGCATCTCATTTCAGGTAACAGCATTTTCTAACTGAAGTAGGTAACACATTGCATTCTCCTGCCAGGCAGGTAACGAGTAGAGATTGCTATTGCTCATACAGGTTGTGAATATGGAGCCAGCTTCCCGGACAGGCAGCGCTCAGTTATCCTCAGAGATCAGCTGAATAATACATATTCTCTTTTCAAGCATCTGTCAAGGGAAGCACATAGACATTCCACAAAGGGCTACATAAATGAGCTTGCGCTCAGTGACAGAGCAGTGTGACAAAGATTTCATTCTGTTTGGCAAGAGTCAAATTTAACAGCTACAGGAGTTCAACAGTAACTCCAAAATTTCGGGGGCACCCCACTCCCTGTGAGTGAGGAGAAATATGCCACACAAGAGGGAGTTTTTGTTTCTCTCACTTTAGGCACTAGACCAAGTATTCCATGAAAAGGTAGAAGAGATTATTTTTCTCTGGAACATCTGCTTGGAAAGGTTCTTAAATTCATTGATTCATTTGTGTATTCAAAAATATTATTGCAAAAATATTAAGGCATCATTTTCATTATGCTTTCCCAGAAACTCTGCTAAATGCTAGGGATACAATAGAATGCAAAAACTGGTATGGCCCCTGTCTGTGAGAGAAGAAGGTGAGAAAGACAAATACAAAGACAATAATCACATACATACTAGAAAATTGTAAGTGAGGTAAGTGCTATGGAATAAATTTTGGGATGCTATAAAATGTAGAGAGTAGAGAAATGACGTTGTCACAGAATTAAGAAAAGGTGTGGTGACAGTCGGAGTAACCAGGGAAAGAATAGCCAGAAGGAGGAGTATTTGCAGAGGTCTTGGGATGGGGGTGGGGTGGGGGAGGAGTTGGTGATTCAAGAGGTGATGACTCCTGACATACAGGAGAGAGCAAGGGTGTTGGTGCAGGTTGAATTGTGTCCTCCCCAAAAGATATTATATGTTGAAGTCCTGACCCCCAGGACCTCAGAATGTGACCTTTTATGGAAATAAGGTCATTGCAGACATAACTGGTTAAGATGAGGTCATACTGGAGCAGGCTGGATCCTTACTCCAATATGACTGGTGTTCTTATAAGAAGAGGACACAGAAACACACAGGGAAGATGGCCATGTGAAGATGTAGGGAGAGGTCTGCCAACATCTTGATTTTGGACTTCTAGCCTCTAGAATTGTGAGAGAATAAATTTCTACTGTTTTAAGCCACCCAGTTCCTGGGAATTTGCTATAGCAGTCCCAGGAAATGAACACAGGTGTGAAGTAAACTGGTGTTAAACGAGGCTGGAAAGTAGAGCGGGCCAGACCTCATAGGACCTTGATGATCTTATTAAGGGTCTATCTCTTAAGAGCAATGGCAAGCCAATACATTTTTTTAAGCAATGAGGTAATGGTGGCTGGGTAGCATGTGAGAGGATCAGGTTTGCCTTTCGAAGCAGTCACATGGACTTTAGCAAATGAATTGGAAAGAGACAAGAGTGATAGGTAACCAACATTCCAAATCATTGACTTTTCAAAACAGCCACCTAATTAGACCACATTTTTCTTTTCAACTATCATAGATTATGGAAATCAAACTTTCTGTGTTCATTAATACTGGTCAGCTGAAACAAAACTTTTCCAAAATGTTCCAAGGAACACTGATTCTGAGAAACCTATTTTAGAAAATATGGTCTATAGTCAGATAAGTTTTGGAAGTTCTAACTTCCTTGGGATTGTTTTCCTTCCTTGGGGAGTTATTAACACATTGGAGTCTCTGGGAAGTGCTACAATAAAGAGAGTTTAACTCCAATTCTCAAATGTGTTTGATTATGAAATATCCTTGGGCCAAACCCAAACCAGAAATTCTAAGGTATTCACTTTTGAAAATGCAGAGCACAGAGGTTTTTAAAAATAATCTTTTTATACCCTCACCTCACTTTTGACACCAGGAAATTCTACCCAATACTTAGTTTAAATCTTGCTTTACAATTTCTTTCTTCCCTGTGTTTGTGGCCTGCTGGGGGATAGCTGCCTACCATCTGTGAAGTGATGGTTATTTTGAAGCTCAAATCTCTCTTTCCCTTCTCTTTTCCCATCTGGGGATCAATTGAGAGATCTGCCCTTGAGCAATTCTGCAAGCAGGCTGTGGAGAAAATCTTTATGAACCATAAAGACCACTTTAAAAAGTGTGGCATGTTCAAATGTGATTTGAAACATATAGTTCCAGACTTTAAAGTGTTGGTCATTATCACCAATACAGAGAATGCTATACCTGGAAAGGAATTTAGAAGTCATTTATTAAAAAATGCTCATTTTGGTCATAAATAAACCAAGGCCCAAAAAAGCTGAAGAGACTGTATCAAAGCCACATTGCTGACTGGGTCGCACAGCTGGAAGGAGATCAGAAGTGATCTTTCAGGCCCACTTTCTTTTGAAATGTGTATTCTGGAGCTTTTTAAAAACTTACTGAACTCCTCTGACAGCACTTGAATCTGGACATTAATAGTTAATATAAAGAAGATCACCAAAAAGACAATCTAACTAATTCAAGAATCTCAACACTACATACCTTCTTTGTGAGTGAAACTAATTAATTCAGTAAAAAAAAAAAAAATATTGGGAAGGGTAAATTTATAAATAATAAAAATAATACCCTACAATTCAAGTTTTATGTTCTACTTATCCATGTACCACATAAATGATTTTCTTGACATTACCAAAAATTAATCCCTTCTGACACTTTCATATATGTATTACAAAGTTCTCCACTCTTGGTGGAAGAATTTTTTTTAGACAATAAAATGTTAACAAAATGACTGAAAAATGTATCCTCTGCCCCTTCTTTTTTATTCTCTCCCCTTCGTCAACAGGTGTCTCTGGTTGTAGGTAGAAAGATATCCCCCAATCGTTACCACACATTTAAGATAGGAAAGTCATGTTTTACCATCTCTGTTCTTTACAGGATCCAGACTGCTAAAGATCCTTATTAATGCATTTATGAAAGTAGGTTTCAGCTTGCTCTGTCATTGCTTCTGCATATTTTACAGACATGATTCTGCACCTAGGCTGCCTAAACAATGGCCTTTCAGGCAAGGTGATAGGGCAGAGCAGAAGGAAAGATGGCAACAGTACAGATGACTCTGCCCAGAGTGAGCTTGGGCTGGGAGACATAAATATGATGCTTCTCCTGGTGTGCACATCTTACAGACACTTCAAAACAGGTAGTGTTCATGCAAGATGGTTCCTTCACCCAAGCCAGCTCCTTTACCTGGTACTCAGCGAAAGAAACAGTGATCTGTTGCAATACGGAAGCACACACAGACTGAGGGAATCTTGAGACAGTTGTTTAGTTCTCTTTTCTCCTTTTTAAGGATTTTTAAAGATAATTTGGGCTCTATACAATATTCTCCTTACTAGCTAATTTTAGAATGTAATCCGTACACAAAATACTTTTCTAGGTGTGATTTCATCAAGATTAAACAGGAGTGATACTGCCTGGACACATCTAGACTTACCGTTCGCCACCCAGCTCTTCCCTGTTTTGCTTTTTTTGTGGACACAGCACATTGATATCACCCCACTTGGGCCCAACTAAAAGCACATCCAGTTCCTAAAGTTCTTTCATCTCAGAAAACAGATACAACTTTCAGAATGCTTAGGGAGCTTCCTTCAAAATGCTGCCATTTCCCAAACAATAAACAATAGCACAAAGAAGGTGGAGTCCATATCTTTTCTCTAATTCATAATACAGCTTGGTGTAGGAAAAGATCAAAAAATTAAAGAGAAACAATGAAATCATGATTCCATCACTTACTGGCGAGAAACCTTGGATGAGTTTCTTCATCTTTCTGAGCTTCAGTTTCCTCATCTGTGAAATAGGGGTGATATATGTACCGAAAATGCCATTGGGAAGAGCCAGTGAGGGCTTTATTCTTCATGGTGGCTGGCATATCAAAGTCTGTACACTTTACCTTCCCTTCTCTGGCCCCCTTTGAACTTCAGCATTCAATCGAGGGTAGCTTCAGGAATCAAATACCAGCTGTGTGTCTAAAAGAAAGTCCTGTGTGAAATTTTAACCTCAAAGAATCTGTCATCCAGAGTCTAACATGTAGGGTTGAATAAAATACTGTTAAAGTAAAGCATTGAGGGGGAAAAAATACAGAGTACACAAGAAATAGACTCCACAGATTGTCATAGTAGAGGCTACATCCATGAAAAGAGCTTAAGATAAAATCAAAATATTTAGTTCAGCATGTAGGCCATACCAACTCCACTGTTACCTACAGATAAGAGAGTCATGGCAATACTGGACAGACCTGGAAGACAGTTAAATGTGGTGGTAAACAGCCTAAGTTTGGAGTCAAAGGCTATTATATTTCAGTCCCGGCTCTGCCATATGGTAGCTGCGCCATCTTAAGCAAGTTATTGAAACTCTATGAGCTTCAGTTTTCCCATCTGTATAAAGGGGGTAATATACTAGTATCTAACTTATGTGTGGTTGTTATGGGTAGTAAATGTTGTATGAATACATAGTGCTCTGCACACTATCAGCCAAGTAGCAAATGTTCAATAAATGGTATCAATTATTATTGCTCTTCTGTTTCTTTTCTAGACATTCAAGGTCAAGTCCTATTCATTTCTAATCAGCCTCCCAGTGCTCCAAAATGCATAACAAGAACTCATTGCTTGGGTACAGAAACAAACAAACAAAAGAAGAAGTAAATGCTCACCTCTGGTGAATCCTCTTCCTCCATTACTCAGTCTGGAAATAACACAGTGGGTGTCCGTAGGGTGGGACAAATCTGAAGAACTATTTCCAGCCATTAAGAAACACACAATAACTTGGAGTCCATGCTCTGCAGTCTTCACGCATGAGATGGGAATTTTGTAAAGAATACTCCTTTTAGCCCAATTGCCAGTTTTTCATTCTAGAGCAAAACCGAAGATACTTAACCATGTGACCAGTGGGGAAGCTTTTGTCTCTATCCTAGCCAGTGAACTGGCCTGCAGCTGAAATGATAGCACAGTTCAATGCTATTCTTTTCAGCTATCTAGAAAAGACAGGAAGCCTGGATTTGTGTTAAGTGGAAAGTATTTAAGGTGGAATCCAGCCGATGTACCAATGGTTTCTTTGGTAAAAATAAAGGACTTTTTTTCAGAGAGTACCCAGTTTTTCTTTACTCCACAGAGACATCGACAGGAAGCTGGTAAATCATCGTGTTGCCAAAGCTTGATCACCTCAACCTCAGTCTAAAACAGCATAGGGGTTTAGCAAATAAGATGGACAGATATGAACTGAAACGAAAGGGAAATATTTATTGTATTACTGCTTTGTGTGAAGACCGGTTGGGAAAAGAACATTTGAGGGAAAAAATTCAATGAATAAGCTCAGAACCTCAAATGGTTGGCCCTTGTTAATCCTGGACTAGATGTTCCAGTATCAACAACTGAAAACATTTCAATAATTTGGCATTATTTTTAGCAGGTATATGTGGATATACATGTTATTTAAATATTATGTGTGTGTTTGTGTGTGTGTGTGTGTGTGTATATGCATATGTAATTTGACACATTGGGAAGGCCAACATAACAGGTAGTTGAAGTATTGTGAAATTATGGAATTGATAAAATTCAAATTAGAATGCCTCTGGGTTTTGTACACAAATGTTTACAGCAGCTTTATGCATCATCACTGAAAAGTGGAAGCCACCCAAGTATCTTTCAGCTAGTGAGAAAAAAAATGTGGCAAATCTATATACAGTGAAATACTAGACAGCAATAAAAAAGAAGAAATTAGTAATGCACACAACCACATGAATGAATCTCAAAAGCATTAGGCTGTGTGAAAGATGCCTTGAGTCAAAAGGCTGCATACTCTATGAATTCATTTACAGGACTTTCTGGACTAAGCAAAACTGTAAGGACAGAAAACTGATCAGTGATTTCCAGGGACCAGGGTTGGGGATAAGAGTTGTCCACAAAGGGGCATGAAAATTTGGGGAGGAGTCATTATATATCCTTATTGTGATGGTGATTTCCAAAACTTATGGAAAAGAAAAAAATGCCTCTGGGTTCAACAAAATTCCATGAAGGAGTGCAGCTTCTCAGACAAAGCTTTCAATAGCTGTGGCCCCTTCCTGAGGTAACCTCATGGACTAAGTGAGGTATTGTTGAGCTGCAGTTAACCCCTGGCTGACCAGGCTCAACGCACAGCCATGTGCACCCATGAAAGCAGCAAAGACCACCCACCTGAGATTCCAACTTTCTCCCACTCTCCATGTTGAGACCCCCTCCCACCCCCAACCCAGCTGAATGCTTCTTGTCTCCATGCCATGGCTTCTTCCCAGCTTCATCAGGTGACTGGCTCAATTCAGATTCCTGGGCACTTTCTTCCTTAAGACTTCTCCTTGTCTCCATATTTCAAAAGTACTGGCAGGAAATACCGATGTTCCACAATTGCCCACACTTCTAGGACCCCGCCAAGGTCTTAGGCTCTGCAATTGTGAAAGATCAGCCTCTTTGCTGGAACTCTTCCAGAATTTAAATCAAAGGAAGAAAATAGGACCACAGTTAGGGTTCAGGTGTGTGAGAAAGATGAATCCCCAAGGCCTTCCAGTGAAAAGTATATTAATTAGGACTCAGTGTTAAGTAACAGAAATCAGCTTGAGATGGAGAGGTAATGTTATATCTCAAAGCATTAGTCTATGCTTTCCACATATTCCCTTCCCCTTCTAGAATGCCCAGGCCATTGTCTTCTTTTTCCTAGTTCAAACAGAAGCAAAAACAAAGGCTGAAAATTGCCACCAGCCTAAGCATGAGGCAGAACTATTTGAATGCATGTTTTCACCCTCAATAGTGGCCAGCCCAAATTGAGAGGTGCTGTACAGTGAAAAAAATACAAACTATATTTCGAAGACTTGGCACACACAATGTAAAATATCTCAATTTTATATGGATTTTCATATTGAAATGGTAATCTTTTCGATGCATCTAGTTAAAAATATTTTAAGAATTAATTTCACCTGTTTTTAAAAATATTTTTTAATGTGGCTCTAGAAAATTTAAAATTACCTATATGACTCATGTTTTATTTCTATTGGATAACACAGCTCTATAACCTCAGCAAATAACTAAAGTTCAGTTTCTTCATCTGTACATTGTTGTAAGGATCAAAGCTAATGAAGGTTAAGAATTTAGCATAGTGTCTGAATCACAGGGGACTTTCAAAAATGGTGGTTATAATTAAGACACAACTATAGATTTAAGTAATTATTTATATACTGCTCAGGATATTCAAGAAATGAAAGATTATCAAATGCCCATAATATAGAGAAGTAAGTTTAGATAGGGTAGACCCAGATTATATAGTTCAATTACCTGCTTTTCTAATTCATTAAAATGCATATTACTTCAAGAGGTCTTATGAGCAAGTTGGAGTTGTTACCTAAAGGAAGTGGGGGTTGTGGTGGGTTACATGGAAATATGGAATGGCCCTATTTGAGGAAGAAAGTCAATTTTTGGAATTTGGGAAAATTGGAGTGTTGGGTGGGTCTAGGAATGGTAGGAACCTGCAGAATGGTAGGGTCCTTTGAACCATCCACAGATTACAAAATCCTGAAAGGGGAAAGTGCAGAAGTCTATGCCCCAGGGAGGCTGAACCTGGATCATGGAGCTTACGTTCCTTGGGAGCCTCATCCCCAAGCTGGGCACAGAGGTATGAAGATCAAACTGAGAGTACAGGAAGTGCCCTCATGGACCAAGGACAGGGCACCCTTCCTCATTTTCCTAGATGAAATAAATCCAAATATTTTTCTATGATTTCAAGGTAGAAAAGGAAAGTCTTCCTCACCCATCCCCCTCCCACCTAATCACCCCCCATGAATAGCATTAAAATGCTCAAGATCAGATGTCATGTTAACCATGGCAAGTGGCTGAATTGGGTTAGAAAAATAAAGGAATGTGATATTTCCTGCACCTCAAGTTTTGTATTACAAATTCATGGTGAATTCTCATTTATAATTTGGTATACTAGTGGGAAAATATTTTGGAGTGATCTGTCTTCAAGTGTTATGGCTTGTGGTCTGTTATGATGGGATAGAAATTAGGGAGGTTTTCAATTACTATTGTGTTACTTTTCCATAAGATTTGAGGAAAATGAAACATGCATTTTTATAATAACAATCATATATTACCATTTGGGGAAAAAATGATAAGACCTCAGATAAAGCTTTCTCTATTTAAGTTGTCAGTAATGCTTCAGTGACCTTCCAGACTTGGATAAGAGCCTGTTTGTTATTCTCCTGAGGGTCTGTAGATGCTGCCTATGAAAGACATCCCTATCTCTGACTCCATCTTGGGTGGCCCCACCAATCAGGGCATTGCCTTTTGAGAGGTGGCCTGGAATGGGAGGGGCTGGACTGTCAGCTTCACAAGCTCCTCCTCAAGGCACAGAACAAATACACTTAGTCCTAGCTCTGGCTTTCACAGTCAGTTTCTCAGGTGCCAACCTTTGGGTCATCTGTCCAGGAACTCTTTCTGGTAACTGCCCAAAGGAGTAAGTTCCATGTTTCTGCTGTGTCACCCTGCACCTCCAGCCATATTGGTTCAGGGCCTGACACCTAACTCAAAGGAGGGCAATCCGATTGTGTCTACCAGAAATTTGTAGCTGAAATGAAAAGAGTGAGTCCCAGTGGTCTCAGACATGCAGACTTAGAACTTGGAGGCACCAGAGAAAACTTGAAAGCAGAAAGAGAAGAAAGCAGATGGGCAGAGGGAAGCTGAACGAGAAAGGGTAGAGACTGGCATGTTAGTCCTGATGGCTCAGCTGTGCCAAGTTCCACTCTTTCCCCAGGACCCTGTAGTCTTTGGGTTCTGGGAGAAACCCCTGTACCTTGCAATAATTTTCTTTATTTTGCTTAAGTTAAGTCTGTCTGGTTTCAGTTGCTTATAATCTAAGGGTCCTAGGAAATGTAGGTAAAATGTCCACCTGCCCACAGTTTAAACAAGCAAGGAATTATTCTCACTGGGGAGTGTCTGTAAATAACTGTGCAAATTAGTCTCAGCTTTCTCATCTATAATAAGGGGCTTATAATACCTTTCTTCCCTGCCAACATTATAAATTTATAGAAAAGACTAAGTTTATTAAGATATTTGCCAGAGAACTTTGACAAACAGTGTGATTGTTGCAATGTTCTGACAACACTGTGTAGACCATTCAGATCATGCACAGCGTTTTCTCTGGCCGGCCAGAGATGATCCTAACATTACCCCACCTTCATACATCTCTCACAAAGAATAATTGCATTAGACCTTTTGGCCTAAGATAATCTACACTGTTACTGTCAGGAAACAGAAGGGGGCACCCTAAGAATATTTAAGTAGTGGCAAACAGCAGCTCTAACATATTAAAATACTACGATGAATACTTTCTTGCAAGCATAGGAAAGCAAAGCACAGTCAATTTTACAGCTAAAATTATTCTATGGAGCCACATGACTAGGGGATAAAGATCAAGAGTGACTAAGTCAATCTCTGAGAAAAAGGCAAAGATTAAAATACAACTTAATGTTTGTCAAACATGTGATATTCCCCCAACCATAATCTAATTTGATTGCCACAATGGTTTAGGGAAAAAGAATGGTCTGAAACTATTATATATATTGAATAATTATGGAAAGAGATTCAGAGAAGGAAATAATACTACTAACTTTTATGGAGCAGTTTCTGTATGCCCAACATATATATTATGAACATTACTTGATTTAATATTCCACAAAGGAGTGAGCAGACAGAGTAGAACAGCAAAGAGAAAGAAAGGGGGAGGAGGGGAGGAAGATTAAAGAACACGCTCCTCCTGAGCCTTCAAAAGGACCTTCATGAATCTGAGTGACAAACCTTTCCTCTATTTACAAACACACCAACAGTCCAAATGCACATATTTCAAAGTCTACAAAATGGCATCAGACAGCGTCAGCACATTCTAGGAGTGAATGTTTAGGAGGGAGCCAAATGCAGCTCTTAGGTGGGGGAATGATCAAAGGAGGGGTATTGACTTAGCAAGCTCTGAAACCAGCCTTCACGGAAAGGTTTTGCCGGTCTCCAGCTGTTCATTAGTTAATGAATATGAAATATTGACTCAAGGGTGGCCAGGAAAGCAATATTATTTCACACCTGTCAATTGCGCAGAGATTGGAGGTGGGTTGGTGAGGGAGGGAGGTGGTGTTTTCCCCTTTTCTTTACTTCCCTGAAGAGCCTCAGGCTAAGGTAGATTTTGGATCCAGATTGTTCCCTCTGCTAAGTAGGGCAGGTCCTGAAATAAAGACAAAGGGCCGCATCTATTCCCCTGCTCTTTCTAAACACATCAGGACAGGGATAAATTGAGTCTTAAGGTTTGTTAACTAGCAGGAAAGATCTTTTTTTTTTTTTTTAAAAATTAACTCTTATGCATTTATTTTACAGTACATTTGGAGAAAAATTAACTTACATATAAAGTCCTCAATTTTACAAATATTGCAGTCAAGCCAAAGGAGGCATTTATATTTTTTAAAGTAAAGTAGATATTTTTTAAAATAAAACAAGAAGTATGAAGATAAGATAGATTATAAACATTGAGACTAGAGTATGAATGGCTGAAGTTCGAGAAACACTGATTTAGGGCATAGCACAGTTAAGACTAGTAATAGTCCTTGATAAAAGGATGGATGGATGGACGGGTAGATGAATAGTTGGTTGAGTGGGTGGGTAGATAAACCAGGAGTGTTGGAAGAATGAGTGAATGGGTGGATGGATGTATTGGTGGGTATGTAGATGAATCAGGAGTGTTGGATGGATCAAAGAGTAGGTGGATGGATGGTTGGATAAACGGATGGTTAAATGTGTGATAAATCAGGAGTGTCCACGTAAGATATAGCTTTAGCTTAATTATTTGCTAGTGGGTGTCATTCAGTTGAAGGGAAGTGAAAATCTATCTGGTTCTCAATCAGCATACCTCAATAAATAGGTATGGGACAATCTCTTCACAGGTAAGCCGGCAACCTATGATTAAGTTAAAAGTTCACTTTTCTTATGATCTTAGGATCTCAGCAAAATTATTAAGAGTGTTGTCTCTGGAGTTAGATTTTCCATGTTAAAATTCTAACTCTTCCATTTACTTGCTGTTGAATTTGGGCAAGTTGCCTTCTCTACCCCGTGCCTCAGTGCCCTTGGTTGTAGAATGAGGCCAAGCAGAACCTACTCTGATGGGTTGCTGTGAGGTTTACAAACAAAGACAACCAAAATAATCAACCAATAAAATCCAAATTGACATTAATTGATGAATGAATTTGTTTTGCTGGAATTAAAATTGATGCTGTTGAATATAACAAAATAAAAAGATATTTGAATGTTTTAAGTTTCACTCGTCAGTCTGAATCTTTCAATTTCAGGTCAGCATTATTATTAATTCTGGGTTTTTTTCCCATTTTAACAATGCAGTTATTTTTAACTCTAATTATTTTTTGATGAAACATTCAATTAAGTCAAGAACCCCAAAATACAATATTGAATTTTTAAATTGCTGTCTAATGAAAAATTTATTTTGACTTATATACCTCTTAAAAATTCTTTTTTGTAGACAATCTCTAAAATTGTTTTCAGTCATCCCTTCTTCTACCCATGCCTTTGTTTAATGCCTTCCCCTTACATGTGGGTTGGAATCAGTGACTCAGATCTAAGGGACAGAATATGACAAAATGATGGGATGGCACTTTCGTGATTAGGTTACCAAAAGATTCTGGTTTCCTTCTTATGCGTGTGTGAGTTCAGTTCTCTTCTCTATTTCTCTTCCCTCCCTCCCTCTCTCATTGTCTGTCAGAGTCTTTGCACTGGGGGACGTAAGCTGCCATGTCCTTGAGTAGCCCTGTGGATATTTGTCCCACATGGCAAGGAACTGGTATCTCTGGCCGAGAGCCTGGAAGGACTGAAGGCTGCCAACAGTGAGTGAGTGATTGTGAAGGTGGATCCTCCGCCAGCCAATCAACAGGGGGAGATCAAACAACCAGAGAACAATTAAAATGACAGAAGTAAGTGCTCACCTATCAATAACAATCTTTTTTTTTTATTAATTTCAGAATATCATGGGGGTACAACACTTTGGCCATACACATTGCCCCTGCTCTGCCCGTGTCAGAGCCACAATCGTGGTCATCACCCAAACTGTGCTCCCCGCATCCATTCAGTGAGAGTTTTTCCCATCCCTTCCACCCCCCTCCCGCCTGCCCGCCCTCTGATGAATGTTATTGCCCTGTGTGATGTAAGTGTTCATCAGTTAGTACCAATTTGATGGTGAGTACCAGTGGTGCTTGTTTTTCCAATCCTGTGACACTTTGCTTCAAAGAATGGGTTCTAGCTCCAACCAGGATAATATCAGATGTGTTAATTCACTATTGTTTTTTATTGCTGGGTAATACTCCATGGTATACATATACCACATTTTATTGATCCACTCATGTATTGATGGGCAACTGCGTTGTTTCCACATCTTTGCAATTGTGAATTGTGATGCTATGAACATTCGTGAGCAGATGTCTTTATTATAAAATGTCTAATTTATGAAGAAGACCCCCAAAGCAATCACAGCAGCAACAAAAATAAATACATGGGACCTGATCAAATTGAAAAGCTTCTGCACAGCCAAGGAAACTATCACTAGAGTGAACAGACAACCTACAGAATGGGAGAAAATATTTGCATGCTACACCTCTAATAAAGGGCTGATAACCAGAATCTATACAGAACTTAGGAAAATCAACAAGAAAAAATCAAACAACCCTATTAAAAAATGGGCAAAGGACATGAACAGAAACTTTTCAAAAGAAGACAGAATAATGGCCAGCAAACATATAAAAAAGTGCTCAACGTCTCTAATCATCAGGGAAATGCAAATCAAAACCACAATGAGATATCACTTAACTCCAGTGACATTGGCTCATATCAAAAAATCCCCAAACAACAAATGGCGGCGGGGATGTGGACAGATAGGAACACTCGTACACTGCTGGTGGGACTGCAAATTAGTACAACCTCTATGGAAAAGAATATGGAGATACCTCAAAGAATTAAAAGTAGAATTACCATTTGACCCAGAAATCCCACTACTGGGTATTTACCCAAAGGAATAACAATCTTGAATAGAAATATTTTAAATTCCCAATTAAAAGATATAGACTGGCAAAATGGATTTTTAAAAAGAGTCAACTATATGCTGCCTACAAGGATCTCAGTTCATCTGTAAAAACACACATAGGCTGAAAGTGAAGGAATGGGAAAGATATTTCTTGCAAATGGAAACCAAAAGCAAGCAGGAGTAGATATACTTATATCAGATACATAGACTTTAAGTCAAAAAACATAAAAAGACAAAGAAGGCCATTATATAATGATAAAGGGATCAATTCAGCAAAAGGATATAACAACTATAAATTCATATTCATCCAATAATGAAGCACCTGGATATATAAAGCAAATATTATTAGAGCTAAAGAGATAGATCCCAATACAATAATAGCTTGGGACTTCAACACCCCACTCTCAGCACTGGACAGATCATCTAGACAGAAAATCAATAAGGAAGCACAGGACTTAAATTGCACTATAGACTAAATTGACCTAACAGACATTTATAGAACATTTCACCCAACAGCTACAGAATACACATTCTTTTTCATCAGCACATGGAACATCCTACAAGATAGACCACATGTTAGGCCACAAAACAAGGCTCAGCAAGTTTTTAAAAACTGAAATCATATCAAGTACATCCTCAGACACAATGGAATAAAACTAGAAGTTAATAACAAGAGGAAGTTTGAAAATTGTATAAATACTTGGAAATTAAACAATATGCTCCTGAATGACCATTGGGTCAGTGAAGAAATTAAGAAGAAAATTAAAAAATGATAATAGAAATGGAATATAACAAAAACCTATGCGATACAGTAAAAGCAGTGCTAAGAGGGAAGTTTATAGCAATAAACACCTATATCAAATAGTAGATTTGAAATAAACAATCTAGAACTGCACCTTAAGGAACTAGAAAATCAAAAATAAACCAAAGCCTGTAACTTTGACTCAAAGGTTACAAAAGCAATTTGTGTAACCAAAATGTTTGTACCCCCATAATATTCAGAAATAAAAAAAGAAAAAAATAATATCCAGAATATACAAGGAACTCAAGCAACTCAGCACCAAAAATTCAAATAATTTTATTTTTAAAAATGGGCAAAAGATCCGACTAGACATTTCTCAAAAGAAGACAAAAGGCCAACAAGTGTATGAAAAAATGATCAATAGCACTAATCATCAGGGAAATGCAAATTAAAATGACAATGAGATATCATCTCACCCTCATTAAAATGGCTATTATCAAAAAGATGAAACATAGGTGTTGGTGAGGATGTGGAGAAAAGGGAACCCTTGTACATTGTTAGTAGGAATGTATATTAGTGCAGCCATTATGGAAAAGAGTATGGAATTTCCTCAAAAAACTAAAAATAGAACTACCTTATGATCTAGCAATATCACTATTGAACATTTATCCAAAGGAAAGGAAATCATCTATGAAAAGAACACCTGCACCCCGTGTTTACTGCAGCACTATTTGCAATAGCTAAGATATGGAGTCAACCTAAGTGTCCATCAATGGATGAATGGATAAAGAAAATGTGATATATAGACACAATCGAATACTATTTAGCTATAAAAAAGAATGAAATCTTGTTATTTGTGGCAACATAGATAAGCCTGGAGGACATTCTTTGAAGTTAAATAATTCAGGCACAGAAAGATAAGTACTACATGTTCTCACTCATATGTGGGAGCTAAAAAATTGAAAGTATGGAGGTAGAGAGTAGAATTATATCGATTAGAGGCTGGGAAAGGTAGAAGGGAGGGGAGGATAAGGAGAGGTTGGTTAACAGGTACAAAATTATAGGTAGATGGGAGGAATAAGTTCTAGTGTTCTACAGCACTGTAGGGTGGTTATAGTTAACACTAATTTATTTTGTATTTTCAAATAACTAGAAGAGAGGATTTTGAATGTTCCCAATACAAAGAATGGTAAATGTTTGAGGTGATGGATATGTTAATTACCGTGCTCAATATATGATGTGTACATGTTTAGAGATGTAATTCTGTATCCCATAAATATGTACAATTATTAGTGTCAACTAAAACTAAATAAAAATAAAATTAAGAAATTATCTATATACTCAATTGAGGATTTCTCTGGTTTTCATGGGATTCAGGATTGATTCTAATAGCGGGTCTCTGGATAGAAGTCAATGAAGAGTTACAGGAATCATTGCAAAATCTCTAGCCCCAGAAGCTTTAGAAAGTGAAAGATGAACTAAAAGACTTGAGATTCTTTTACCTGCTAGCAACACCCTTTGAAACATTTGTGTTTCAAGGGGGCAATTACCCTGTCCTCCCTGTCATTGTTAACATTTGTTTAGGAAATAGAGAGGCCCATTACTGGCTCATGGGTGACTAAGTATAAATTTTCAGAACCTTCAACTGAGAGAACAAGAGCCTAACTTCTGAAATTCTTATTTGGACAGCATTAATTTTCTTCTACTAAATCTCCTTTTATCCTCCTCCTACTAGAATACATCATCTGGAGTGCATGTGTGTGGTGTGTGTGTGTGTGTGTGTTTATATGTGTGTGTGTGTGTTTGTGGTATGTGTGTTTATATGTGTGTGTGTATGTGTGTTTATATGTGTGTGTTTGTGTGTGTGTGTACATGTGTTTATATGTGTGTGTGTTTGTGTGTATGTGTGTGTATTGTGTATGTGTGTATGTGTGTTTATGTGTGTGTATGTTGTGTGTATGTGTGTTGTGTTTGATGTGTGTTGTGTTGTACTGTGTTTATAGTGTGTGGTTGTGTTTGTGTGTATGTGTGTGTACGTGTGTTTATGTGTGTGTGTTTGTGTGTATGTGTGTGTACGTGTGTTTGTGTGTGTGTGTGTGTGTGTGTTGGGGTTTAAGGAGCTGGGGAAGGAGGAATGAAGGGAAACCTGCATGTATTCACATTTTTAAAATTTAAGTACCACACACCATAGTTAAAACATATTTTCATGTAACATTCTGGGAAAAGTGCACCACTTATTTCACTTCATTTGCAGATCCGAAAGGATAACATCATTGTATTAAATAAATTGCTTTGGAAAGATGGTTTAAAAAATAACCTCAGATCTTCTCAATCTCAGCACTTCACTGAGCCTTTACCCTAAAAAAAAAGGCCAGGCTTTTCATTTAGTTTAACTTCTAAAGTAAACATCACAAGATGAAAAATTAATTTCAAGTTTTCATAGAAGTGGGAAAAGGCAGGGGGAGGATCTGTTTTCCTTCTTCCTTAACCCTTCCTCCCTCAGGCATGATGCTGGAGCCGAATAGAGACAATATGTTCCAAATTGCCAATCACATTAGTCTCTGTGTGGGCTGCTTAAAACATGCCAATGGCTCTGAAAAATGTCTCTTATCCTACAAAGACAAATGAAGGTGCACATCACCATCAATTGCAATGGAAGTCAAAGGAGGACAGGAAGCGTTGATAAACGAGGAAACTTTGCCTTTCCTTATAGACAAACATCCTGTAAGGAAACGCAAGCCTTGATGGATTACAACAGCCTTCTGACTGTATGCACACCTGTAGCTTCCACTGCAACCTATCCTCCCTGGCACTGCCACACAAATCTTCCTATGGAATAGCTTTGTTCACTTTGCTGCCAAACTCAAACACCTTCAATGACTTTCCATTAAATACATAAAGAAAACCCAACCTTTTCATCTCAGAGTTCAAGGCCCCAATCAACTTTGACTTTCTTATTTCCCAGAACGTCTCAACATGTATCTTATATTTCAGAGCTTATATCTTATATAAGATGTGTATCTTATATCTCGTATGTCAGAGCTTCTCTGATAATAACGAGTTTTCTCTGATGATAATAATAAAAGTGATGATGTTGCAAAGGGAACGCTATATCTGTAGAAAAGATATTTACCAATGAAGAGAACATTTATAACTTAGGTCCTGCTCTGACGTCTCTGCCCTTTGAGTCAGTCTCCTGGTTTCTCCACGATTGTCAGACCCGTCAGCTTCCCTCAGTACAAGGTCCATACGACATGAACTGATTGCAAATGGAATTGTCAACATTGCAAAAGATGTGACATTTTCTGAAGTTGATAAAAATGATGTAGAAGAAATTAATGGAGCTTTCAAAATAGTTTTGCAAGTATGACCTCTTCATGGCCAATCTGTTAAAGTCAAGTATAAAGTGAAAAACATCATCTCAGTTTACTATACAATTGTATCAAAAGTGTTTCTCTCTCTCTCTCTCTCTCTCTCTCTCTCACACACACACACACACCATCCTTGATTCATTGTTTCTTTTAAGACTTAGCATATGGCAGTGATTATAATTAACAAGTTGTAAAATATAATTTAAATTTATATTTGTTTTATTTTGGGGATAAATTTCCAATCAAATTTCCCTGCATTACTTACTGTGAAATTTTGGTCCCCACTTTAAGTGGATTCTCTTTTAAGAGATAGCAATTTCCTTTGATCCCTGTTTATACCTCAAAATATTCTGTACTTTTCTGTGTCTGCTGATTTGCATATTTTCCTGTTGTGACTTTCCTTGTCCTTCCAGGTGCAGGTCAAATATCACTTCCTCTGAAAATCCTTCACAAACTCATTTAATGAAAAGGAATAATGTTTGTGTCCCCCCCAAATTTATATGTTGCAACTAAATCCCATGATAATGGTATTTGGAAGTGGGGCTTTGGGGAGCCGATTGCATCATGAGATTGGAGCCCTCATGAATGGGATTAATGCCCTTATAAAAGGGACCCCAGTGAGCTTCCTCACCCCTTCTGCTATATGAAGACACAGTGAGAGATAGCCATATATGAACAAGGAACAAGCTCTCACCAGGCATCTAATTTTCTAGTGCCTTGACCTTGGACTTCCCAGCCTCTGGAACTATGAGAAATAAATTTCTGTTGTTTATAAGCCCCTAGTCTATGGTATTCTAGTATAGCAGCCTGAATGGATTAAGACAACATCATGGCCAATCTATGAAAGTCAAGTGTAAAGTGAAAGAAGTTACACAAACACATATCACCCTTGATTCATTGTTTGTTTAAGACCTAGCATATGGCTGTGATTATAATTGGCAAGTTGTAAAATATAATTTAAACTTATTTTTAAATTCTTTTGTTTTATTTTTGAGATACATTTCTAACCAAATTTTCCTGCATTACTTACTATGGAATTTTGGTTTTCACTTTAAGTGGATTCTGTTTAATGAGATAGCCATTTCCTTCAGTCTTTCTTTATATCTCAAAATATTCTGTACTTTGCTATTCCTATTGATTTGCATGTTGTCCTGTTGTGACTCCCCTTATCCTTCCAGGTGCAGCTCAAATGCCACTTCCTCAACCTTCTCTGGTAATAAGGAATCTTTCTCCTCCAAACACCCAGCATATTTTGTTTGTAGCAACTATGGAACATTTCAGACAAGTTGCCTTGAGGTATACCTACTTGAACACATAGGCTAGATTGAGGGCTGGTTCTATATAGTTCTCATTCATTCACTCAGCTAATATTTGTTGAGCTCTTTAGGTATGAATTAGTGCTCAGGGATCAGTGGGGAAACAACATTGCCTCTGTAAACCATGTCTATATTGAATTCTATTTATTGAACAAAGAGCAAACAAGATAATGAAGATTTACATTTCCTTTCTATGGAAAAGAGAGTAAAAATTACAAAGTTTTGTGCTACTTAAACAAGGGAAGATTGATTGCTTTTCACTGTGGACCTCTGTTCAAAAGGAATAGGTTTCACATGGGAGATGATGGTTCCCCTACAGGAGACCTGCACACTGGATGGTGTGCCTCCCTCTTTGCCTCCCTCTTGTTTTACTCCTGCTGCACAATTGTTTATGATCTGCTGCCCAGCTTCTGTATGGCCAGAAAAGGAACTGGGCAGCTGGTACTCAGATGAGGTGGTGTCAGACGGAGCTACAGGCCCTATTCCTGGAGAATCTCATAATTTGTTTGCATTCATTTCCATAGAATTGGAAAGCTGTTTCTCAGAGCAACACTGGCCAATAATTCACAAGGTGGTCCAAGCTTGCATACAAGCTCCTTCAAAAAAAGGGTAGAGAAATTGGATTTTGTCTGGAATCTCTGTAACATTGATCAGTATTACTTGTCAACCTTTGCAGGGAAACCAGAATTAAAAATACCAAGATACAGAGAGTTTTATGTACATTAATCAGACACTCTGTGACTACTAAGGTGAAGCATGTGACACAAATGGCTCAAGTGACCTCTGTGTAGTAGTTAGAACTGTGATGGGATGAGGTGGAGATTGTACACTTCCTTCAAAGTGATTCAAACTCAAATTTTTGTAAACATTGTGCGTGCTTACCAAAATACAATTTTGGCTTAATGTGGCCTAGGGATGCCAGTTTGCAAATCCTAATTTAGGGGACCAACACATCTGTACTTTAAAATGACTTTTATTTTCATTTGTTCATTCTTTTATTCATTTTGCTGCTGAGGCATCCTCCCAATATCTCTTTGTGCTAACACCAGGGTCATTTTTCTTTATGACAAAGATCCAGTTCTACCAAAGCAGAGGGCAAAGTGGATACATTATCCTGGAGTTTTAAATGTTGAATTCCAAGCTTGCTTGTGCACTTGGGGCCAGCTTTGGAACTACGAACTGATTCTTGTAAATCTACTAATGTAACAGGGAATTTGCAGACTACAATCAATGTTGCTGTAACCTCAATGGCAGGTTGAAGTTTGAACCTTGGTTTAATCCCCAAGGTGTGTCTCTAGCTGCCTCTGGGGAGGGGACTATTAAAAACACAAGCCTGGGCTACTACCCAGCTCCCATCCATGATGAAGAGGCTGCTAAAGTGAGGAGCCTAAGCAAACCTCCACTCCTCTCTTTCCCAGAACCAAAGTTTGATGAAAATTTAAGCAGTTCTTCACTGAAGGGCTCAGGGGACTGTTTCAAAGCTCTACTGAGAGGACAAGAGAATCGAGTGAAAAAGAAGTAGTGGGTGCGGTGGCCTAATGATTCTCCTTCCTTGTACTGCACAAGGGGTGAGCCCTCAATGCCAACTGTCTTTAGTCAGGTGCTCAAACTTGGCTGCACAATGGAATCATTTAGGAAGCTTAAAAATAAATACTGATGACCAGGTACTAACTTCCAGAGATTCTGATTTAATTGGCTTGAATTTGAGCCTGGGCACCAGAATTTTTAAGATGATTTCAAGGTGTAGCCCAAGTTGAGAACAGGTAGCCTGGACCTTTAGATGAGTGTATGTGGTAGGATGGGAGTCGGGTAGAGGAGGTCTCTCTGAATGCTCCATCTGTTCCCTAATTCCTTTCCTTCTTTATTTCCCACAGCGCCTTCTTTAACCTCTTTGCATTTTCTCTCTGGTTTATGTCCCCTCATCCTACATAAATAAACAAAATCCAACTTCCTTTTTAGACATCCCTATTACGTCTAGTAAATTCTGCAGACTTAGACATCCCTTGAGTGTTAAAGCTTTCACCTCAGTGTTAGATTGTGCAACATTTTCTCCCTTGCTACTAAATATTTGTCATAAATGTAATTGTAATGGCTGCATAATATGTTACTGTGTGTATAAATTATCATTTATTAAAACAGTTCTTTACAGTTACACCTTTTGGTTATTTCCCATTTTGTGATACTATAAATGAAATCACTACATTTAAATATTAATATTTGTCCATTTCTCTGATTATTTCCCAAGGGGACCTTCCTAGCAGTGAAAATTATTGGTACAAAGATAAATATTCTTCATGCCCTTGGTGTATATGGCCAAGCCACTTTTCACAGCAGCTGCACTGGTTTACAAAACCAACCAGGATGATATTCTACAATTAATTACCTCTTAGTTGCTGAGATGGGTACATTTCAATTGTCTGGAATAATTTAAATAGAATTCGATTAAGGCCTGTGTTGCAGGCTGTACCTTTCAATAATAAGTATTAAGCATACTGTAATAATAATTAATATTTATTGTATATTCCAAAAAGAGCTGTATTTTTATTACTTTATCCTTCAAATCAGTAAAGGCCTTAATTTGTTTTCATCTTGTGTAATTTCCTTTATAATCATAACAAAATAGAAAATACCTGTGAGTTATAAACCATGTGTGTGGACATACTATAGGAAAATCATCTGAACAACACAAGATTCTAGATTTGTTCTATAGGAGACTGGCATTTAGTAGATTTGATCTAGAGTCTGAGAATCTGTATTTTAGCAGAGGTTTCCCAGATGAGGCCAGTGTGTATTAAGGTTTGCGTATCACTATAATGTGTCTTTATAACTCGCAGGTACATACATATCACCATCCTCCTTAAACTTTATACTGCTTATTTGTAGCCAATTGCAAATTATTTGACCATTGAACTCCTTCTAAAATTATAACGAATTGACGTAGCATCAAATGCTTATGAATTAAATATTATAATAGGATTAAAGTAAAATGTTCTTGCAGATAAAGTAATTGTGCAAGAAACTATTAACATTTGATTATTCTGTTTAACATAATAAATATTAAATAACATTACAAATATGTTAAAACACAAGGCATAAGATACATAACAGAGATCAGAGATCTTAATAGGGTGGTATACTTATTCTAGAGTGAGCTGGGAAGTATGTCTGAAGCATCAATTTAAAGATGAACATCATGCATTGGTGAATTGGGTGCAGCCTGTCATATTCCTTTTATTCTTGGCAATAGACCATCATTTCCCAAGTCAGTTACCTCTGTTTATTATGACATACATATGCATGTGTGTGCATGCATGCACATATATTAGAAAAACTGAAGAAAAAAATCAATGCTGATATCTTTCTTTTCTTTTTTAAAAAATTTATATTTTTAATTGTAAATTGACAAATTATAGTTTTATACATTTATGGAGTACAAAGTGATGTTATGATTTATGAATACAATGTGTAATCATTGAATCAAGCTAATTAACACATCCATCACCTCAAATATTTATTTTTTGTGGTGAGAACATTTGAAATTTATTCTCCTAGCAATTTTGAAATGTACAATACATTATTCCTTACTGTATTCACTACTCTATACAATGTATATCAAAGAAAGAAAAAATTTATTCCTCTGTCTGATTGAGATTTTGTACACTTTTAACCATCTTCCCCCCATTCCTCCCAACTCCAAGCCTCTGGGAACCACCCTTCTACTCTACTTCTTTGAGTTCAATTCTTTTAAATTCCACATACAATTAAGAGTATGCAGCATTTGTCTTTTTGTGCTTGATTTATTTCATTTGGCATAACGTTCTCCACCTCCATCCATGTTGCCACAAATGACAAAATTTCATTCTTTTTTAAGGCTAATAGTATTCCACTGTGTATATATACCATACTGTCTTTATCCATTCATCTGTTGATGGACAGGTTGATTCCACAATTTGGCTATTGTGAATGGTGCTGCAGTGAACATGGAAGTGAAGACATCTCTTTGACATACTAATTTCAAATCTTTTGGATGAACCCAGAGTGATTTCGGATGTATGGAGTTCTATCTCAGTTTTATGGAACTCATCGGTTTTCCATATGGCTGTATAATTCAGTCCGTTAACATGTATGAGGGTTCCCTTTCCATTCTAATGGGTGTGTGGTGATATCTCATTGTGGTTTTAATTTTCATTTCCCTAATGATTACTGATATTGAGCATTTTTTCATATATCTGTTGTATTTGTTTGTATTTGTATGTCTTCATTTGACAAATGTCTATTCAGGTCTTTTACCCATTTTTCAATTGGATTATTTACTTTCTTTCAATAGAGTTGTTTGAATTCCTTATATATTTTGGAAATTAACCCCTTACCAGATGTATGGCTTGTTAAGTATTTTCTTCCAACCTGTAGGTTATCTCTTCACTCTGTTAATTGTTTTCTTTGTTGTACAGAAGGTTTTTATTTTGATATAATCCCATTTGTCTATTTTTACATTTGTTGCTTGCACGATTGGGATCAAATCTAGAAAATCATTGCATAGACCAATGTCATATAGTTTTCCCCCTGTGTTTTCTTCTAGTAGTTTTACAGTTTCAGATATTATGTTTACGTCTTTAATCCATTTTGAGTTGATTTTTTAATATATTATGAGAAGCATACAATTTTGTTCTTCTGCATATGGATATCCAGTTTCCCAACACCATTTATTGAAGAGACTGTCGTTTCTGACTGTGTACACTTGGCACTTTATTAAAAAATAAATTGACTGGACATATATGGGCTCATTTCTTGGCTCCTTATTCTGTTCCATTCATCAATGAGTCTATTTTTATGTCAGTACCATGTCACTTTAGTTACTATTGGTTTGTACTGTAGTTTGAAATCGTGTAGTGTGATGTCTCCAACTTTGTTCATTTTTCTCATGATTTCCTTGCCTATTTGGGGTCTTTTGTGTTTCCATATGAATTTTAAGATTTTTTTTCTTTTTCTGTGAAAAATGACATTGGAATTTTGGTAGGGATTGTGTTGAATCTGCAGATAGCTTTGAGTAGTATGAACATTTTAGCAGTATTAATTCTTCCAATCCATGAACAGGAGATAGCTTTCCATTTACTTGTGTCTTCTTCAATTTTTCTCATCAGTGTTTTATAGTTTTTGGTGTACAGGTCTTTCACTTCCTTTATTAAATTTATTCCTGAGTATTTTATTTATTTTGTAGTTATTGTAAATGGGATTGTTCTCTTGATTTCTTTTTAAGATAGTTCATTGTAAGTGTATAAATTGAAGTGATTTTTGTGTGTTGATTTTGTGTCCTTCAGCTTTACTGTCTTCATTTATTAGTTCTAGCCGTTTCTTGGTGGAATCTTTAGAGTTTTCCGTATATAATATTACACTGTCAACAAACAGTGACAATTTTACTTCTTCCTTTCCTATTTGGATATATTTTGTTTCTCTCTCTTGCCTAATTCCTCTGGCAAGGACTTCTAATATTTTGTTGAATAGAAGTGGTCTTGTCTTGGTCTGGATCTTAGAGGAAAAGGTTTCAATTTTTCAACATTGAGTATAATATAATGTTAGTTGTTGGTTTATCATATATGGTCTTTATTGTGTTGATGTACATTTCTTCTATAGCATATTTGTTGATTGTTTTTGTCATGAAGGGGTGTTGAATTTTATCAAATGCTTTTTCTGCATCTAACGAGATGATTGTATGCTTTCTGTCCTTCATTTTGTTAATGTGATATATCACATATATTTTTGTGTATGTTGTTGAACCATCCTTGCATCCCAGGGATAAATCCCACTTGATCTTGGCGAATGATCCTTTTACTGTGCTGTTCAATTTGGATTGCTAGCATTTTGGGGGGGATTTTTGCATCTATGTTCATCAAGGATACTGGCCTATGGTTTTCTATTCTTGTGTTATCTTTGTCTGGTTTTGATATCAGAGTAATAGTCTTACCTTGTTTGGAAAGTAAGAGACTGTAAAAGAGTTTGGAAGTATTCTCTCCTCTTTCAGTATTTTGGAAAAAGTTGTGAAGCACTGACTATTGAGTAGAATTTATCAGTGAAGCCATTGGATCCTGGGCTTTTCTTTGATGGAAGACTTTGTATTACTGATTCAATATCATTAGTCATTATTGTTCTGTGCAGATTTCTTCATGATTCAGTCTTTGTAAGTTGTATGTGTCCAGGAATTTATCCACGTTTTCTAGGTTATCCAGTTTGTTGGTGTATAATTATTCATAATATTCTCTAGTGATTCTTTGCATTTCTGCAGTATCAGTTATAATGTATCCTCTTTCATTTCTGATTTTATTTATTTGAGTTTTCTCTCTTTTTCCTTAGTCTAGCTAAAGGTTTGTCAATATTATTTATCTTGTCAAAAAAACAAACTTTTAGTTTTATCCATCTTTTGTATTGTTTTTCTTGCATCTATTCCATTTATTTCTTCTCTGATCTTTATTATTTCTTTCCTTCTGATGACATTGGGCTTAGTTTATTCTTATTTTTCTATTTTCTTGGGCATAATGTTAAGCTATTTGAGATATTTCTTCTTTTTTGATGTAGGCATTTATTGCTATAAACTTACTGTATCCCATAAGTTTTGATATGTTGTGTTTCCATTTTCATTTGTCTCAAGATACTTTTAAATTTCCCTTTTAATTTCTTTAATGACCAATTGGTTGTTCAGGAGTTGTTTAAAACATGTCTATATATTTGTGAATTTCCAAAATTCCTTCTGTTATTGATTTTTAGTTTCATACCCTTGTGATCAGAAAAGGTACTCAATATGATTTCACTCTTCTTAAATTGGCTAAGACTTGTCTTGTGGCCTAACATATGATCTATCCGGGAGAATGTTCCATGTGTGCTTGAGAAGAATGTGCATTCTGTTGCAGTTGGAGGGAATGTTCTGTATATGTCTATTAGGACTATTTGGTCTGAAGTGTTGTTAAAGTCCAATGTTTCCTTTTTAATTTTCTGTCTGGATGATCTAGCCGTTATTGAAAATGGGGTATTGAGGTCCCCCCTATTGTATTGCAATCTTGCACTCCCTTCAGATCTTTTAATATTTGCTTTATATATTTAGGTGCTCAAATATTGGGTGCAGATATATTTACAACTGTTAGAGCTTCTTGATAAATTGGTCCCTTTCTCATTGTATAATATCCTTCTTTGTCTCTTTTTACAGCTTTTGACTTAATGTCTGCTTTGTCTGATATAAGTATAGTTACCCTTGCACTCTTGGTTTCCGTTTGTTTGTAATATCTTCTTCCATCCTCTCACTTTTAGTCTATGCGTGTCCTTAAAAGTGAGGTGAATCTCTTGTAGGCAGCATGTAGTTAGGTTGTGTGTGTGTTTTTAAATACATTCAGCCACTTTATATCTTTTTATTGCAGAATCTAATCCATTTATATTCAAAGTAATTATTGATTGGTAAGGACTTACTAGTGCCATTTTGTTAAGTGTTTTCTGGTTGTTTTAAAGACACTTTCTTTCTGTATTGCTCTCTTGCTATCTTCCTTTGTGGTTCGATGGGCTTTTCTAGTGGTGTGCTTTGAATTTTTCTACTTTTGTTTTGTGCATCTATTACAGATTTTTGCTCTGTGGTTACCATGAGGCTTATATGGAACATTTTATAATTATAACAATTTCAAACTTATAGCAACTTGTCTTTTATTGCATACAAATCTACAATTTTATTACACCTCATTTTATATTTTCGATGTCAGAATTTACATCATTTTATATTATGTATCCCTTGAAATTTATTTTAACTATAGTTGTTGTCAATAGTTCTGTCTTTTATCCCTTGTACTAGGCATAAAATAGCTTCATACACAACAATCACAATCCTAGAGCATTACAAATATGGCTCTGAATTGCTTATACCATTGAGTCTTGTGCTTTGGTAACATTTTTGATATTAGTAAATGGCCTTTTATTTCAGCTTAAATAACTCCTTTTAACAATTCCTGTAAGGCAGGGCTAGTGGTGATAAACTTCCTTAGCTTTTGTTTGTCTGGGAAAGTTTTTATTTCTCCCTTATTTCAGAATGACAACTTTTCTGGGTGAAGTATTTTTGGTTGGGAGTTCTTTTTTTTTCCTCCCTGCACTTTGAATATATATATCATCCCACTCTACACTTGCTTAGAGGGTTTCTGCTGAGAAATCCGCTTATAGTCATATTGAAACCCCTTTGCATGTGACTTTTTTTCTTTGTTTGTTTGTTTGTTTCTTTTTTTTTTCTTTTTGAGAAAAGGTCTCACTCTATTACCCACGCTAGAGTACAGTGGCATCATCATAGCTCACTGCAATCTCAAACTCCTAGGCTCAAGAGATCCTCCTGCCTCATTCTCCTGAGTAGCTGGGACTACTGGCACATGTCACCACGCCCAGCTAATTTTTAAAATTTTTCTGTAGAGAGGGGGTCTTGCTATATTGCTCAGAATGGTCTTGAACTTCTGGCCTCAAACAATCCTCCCACCTCAGCCTCCCAAAGTGCTAGGATTACAGATGTGAACCACCTGCACCCAGCCTGTGATGTGTTTCTTATCTCTTGCTGCACTCAAGAATTTTTTCATTGTCTTCATTTTTTTAATTATTTCAAAATATTACAGGGGTACAAATGTTTTTGGTTACATGGATCACTTTTGTTATGCTTGAGTCAGGGTTATAAGTGTGCCCATCACAGATAATGTTCATTGTACCTGTTAGGTAGGTTTTTGTTCATCCCTTCCTCCCTCCTACTCCCTGCTTGATTTCCAATGACTTTTACTTCCATCTGTGCACTCATGTGCTCATTGGTTAGTTCCAATTTAATAGCAAGTACATGTGGTGTTTATTTTTCTATTCTTTAGATACTTCACTTAGAATAATGGTGTCCAGTTGCATCCAAGTTGCTGCAAAAGGACTTAACTCATCCTTCTTCATGGCTGAGTAGTATTCCACAATATACAGATACCACATTTTGTTAGTCCACTCATGAATTGATGGATACTTGGGTTGATTACACATCTTTGCAATTGTGAATTGTGCTGCAGTAACATTTGAGTGCACATGTCTTTTTGATAAAATGAATTATTTTCCTTTGGGTAAATACCCCGTAGTGGGACTGCTGGGTCAAATGGTAGGTCTACTTTTAGTACTTTGAGGAATCTCCATGCTGTTTTCCATAGAGGTTGTACTAATTTGCAGTACAATTGATTTTTGATAGTATGCTTATTATGTGTCCTGGTGAATTCCTCTTTGGGTTCAATTTGATTGGATGCTTCTGTACTTCCTATACCTGGATGCTGGATATTTCCCCAGATTAGGGACATTTACAGCCACTATCCTTTAAAATATACTTTCTGACCCCTTTTCTCTTTCTTCTCCTTCTTTAATTTCATTATGCATAGATTAGGTCTTTGGATGGTGTCCTATAATTTCCATAGATTTTCTTAATTCATTTTCATTCATTTTTGTTTTTTGCTCCTCAGATTGTATTATTTCAAATATTCTGTCTTTGAGCTCACTGATTTTTTTCTTCAGCTTGATTGAGCTTACTGTTGAAATTTTTCTATTGCATTTTTGAGTTCAGTCATTGTATTGTTCATCTCTAGATTTCTATTTTTTAATTGTTTCTATTTATTTGTCAAACTTTATATTTTCTCATCTATCCCTTTCTAAATTTCATTTTGTTTCTTATCCATCTATTCCAGAGTTCTCTGAATCTCTTTAAGAGGATTATTCTGAATTCTTTGTCATTTCATAGATCTCTCTTTCTTTAGGGTCCATTGTGGGAGCTTTTATTAGTTTCTTTTGGAGGTGTCATGATTTCCTGACATGCAATCCTTGTATCCTTGCATTGATGTCTGCACATTTTATGAGACAGCCACATTTTTCAGCTTTTACAGGTGTTCTTTGGCAGGGATAGATCTTCACTATTTAGTCATGATTCTGGATGTGCCAGTTTGCAGTGATCCTGAAGAGGCAGAACTTGCTT
The DNA here is from genome assembly GCA_023783475.1 of Daubentonia madagascariensis. Lineage (NCBI taxonomy): Eukaryota > Metazoa > Chordata > Mammalia > Primates > Daubentoniidae > Daubentonia > Daubentonia madagascariensis. Next base: position 37,493,533 of record JAKFHU010001953.1, on the reverse strand, counting down.
TTGGGGTCTCTAGATGGCTGGGCTGTTGCCTTTGCTCTGAATTTGGGTGTGCCGGCTAGCTGGGCTCTGCTATCCAGTGAGACTGCGAGCTAAGCTCTGCAATCAGGCTGAGCTTCTAGATGGGCACTGCAATCACCTCAGATCAAGCTGGACCACAGGGTGTATTCCCTGGCCAGGTGTTACTGCTATTTGAGTTTAGCACTTGGACCAGGTTGCAGGCAGAGCCCTGAGGTTAGATAGAATCACTAAATGGGATGGACAGGACCACCTACTTTGCTTAATAGAAAGGCATGGTTCAGGCTTGCCTCCCTGACAATATGGGCCCCTGGGGTGGGCTTTGAAGCTGGGCTGTGCGCTGTTTAAACCCCTGGGTGTGGCACAACTAGCCCCTGTTCTTTGCGGAAATTCAGTACTGCTGATATCTTTCTACAGAATATGTAGAAACACTAGGTACTAGGCACTAGTACTGAGAAATGCAATCTGGGAAGTTCTGACTATTTTAACTAGAGCATATACTGTTGCACAGGGAACTATATTCAAACTAACCCATGCGAGAAAGAAGTTTAAGGAAAGAATACAAGAATATCTCCCATGAGCCAGGCACAGAAATGACAACCAGACTTTAGTGGGCCTGGCAGTCACCTCCTACCATGCATGATGATCTCTAATCTGCCCTCCTTGACATCCAGCAATTTGCTTGTTTCATATCTCTTTCAACATGTCACCTGCAAAGACAGTGCCTGCTGTACATCATGACTAGCACATAGTAGGACCTTGCTTAGCGTTGCTTTTTGAGACCATGAACACATCTGTCTATAGACACCGGGAGTTCAAAGTGTCAAGCTGTCTAAGGTTTCAGACTTACAATTTATCTCTAGGTGAGAGATGAGCAAATGAATTCCAAGACTGTAAGGGAAATAAAGTCTGATGCACTGTGCTAATAAATGGGAATAGCATTTGGAAGATTTTTAAAAACCCAGAAGAGTCAGATAATTAAAGTATTAAAGTAGCAAACAAAGATTTCTATATGATTTTTGGTTTTTTTGTCTTTTTAAAATTTTTAAAAATTTTTAATTTTTTATTTCAGAATATTATGGGGGTGCAAATATTTTGGTTACATAAATTGCTATATGATTTTTGAATGCATACTCATACAATGCCTCCCAGCAGTGCACCCTGGTTTTTTTTTAGACCAAATTGTTTGGATCCCAAGTGGAAAAAAAGACTTCTGTTAGTAGAAGTACCTACTAGTGAATAATTCAGGCATGATAGAATAGTTCTTTACAACAGTGAGGTTTTTCTTCCTAAAAGGACATGACTTAATTTTTTTCTGTGATGATACATGATAATTCCAAAAAATGTCAATACCTAGTAAAAATCTCTCATATCCCAAATCTACCACTCTCAGAAATAACCACTGTTAGTAATTTGATATATGTATACACATACACTCTCAATGCACATAGATTTAGTATTGATGGGATAATACCATCTGTCTTAGTCCATTTGTGTTGCTATAATGGAATACCTCAGGCTGGGTAATTTGTAAAGAAAAAGGGTTTATTTTGCTGATCATTCTTCAGGCTGTATAGGAAGCATGACACCAGCATCTGATTCTGGTGAGGTCTTCGGGAAGCTTCTACTCATGGTGGAAGGTGAAGGGGAGCTGGCATCACATGGCAAGAGGAAGGAAGCAAGAGAGGGGAGGGAGGTGCCAGGCTCTTTTTAACAACCAGTTTTCATGTGAACTAATAGAGTGAGAACTCACTACCACAAGGATGATACCAAGTCCATTAGGGGCTCCACCCTCATGGCCTAAACACCTCCCACTGGGCCCCATGTCCAACACTGGGCATCAAATTTCAACATGAGATTCGGAGAGACAAATATTCAAACTATATCACCATATATATATATGTGTGTGTGTGTGTGTGTGTGTGTTCTACAATCTGTGTTTTTTCATTTGACATATCATTGACACCATTCATATCAATATATAGATATGGCTGCAGAATTTTCCATCACATGGGTGAGCCATCATTTGTTTGACCACCAGTCTTTTCATGGACATTGATTTTCTTTCTAAATCTTTGCTATTATAAGTATCTGTGCAGTAAATTCCAATACATGTACACTTTTCTCATTATTTTCTTGGATAATTCCCCAAAGCAGAATTTGTGGATTGATCTCCAATTAGTTTGTGCCAACATCCATGTGGTAGGCAGAAAAATGCATGAAGATGTTCACATTCTTAATTCCTAGAACCTGTGAAAATGTCAGGAGATGTAGCAAAGAGAAATTAAAATTGCTAATGAGATAAATATTAAATAGTGAGATTATCTTGGATTATGTGGTGGGTCCAATGTAATTACAAGGGTTTTTAAAAGGGAGGCAGAAGAATCAGAGGAGATGTAACTATAGAAGGAAGGCACAGAGAGATGCGATGTTGTTGGTTTTAAAGATGCAGTAAGGGGCCACAAAGCAAGGAATGTGGGCAGCCTGTAGAAGCTAGAAAGGGCAAGGAAATGAATCCTTCCCTAGAGCTTCCAGAAAGAACACAGCTGCCAACATTTTAGCCCAGTGAGATATGTGTCAAACTTCCAACCTACAGAACTGCAAGATGATAAATTTGTGTTAAGCCACTAAGCTTATGGTAATTTGTTATAGCAATGGTGGAAAGCTAATACAGTCCACTCCCAAATTAATATAGTCAAAGTCAGCATGATTCTCAACTTGATTTTATTTTGTGTTCTACTTTAGCATGAGAGTATGGCTGTGATGACTTTTCTCTCCCCGTTGTTCCTTAGTACTTCCCAAAATGAATTCTGCATATGTCATATAGCCTAAATTTTAAATCAGACCATGCAGGTAACATACAATCCAAATTGGGTGGAAATTCCATGCAACTGTTACAACTTGAAATAGTAAGCAGACAATTTTGTTCATATAGAATTTTCCCTTACAACAATGCTGTGACTTAGAATTATGAATTTTATCTTATAGATTAAAACAACTGAAACACAAACAGGTTGAGTAGTCTTCCCAAAGTCACGTGGGTATTGGAGCAGAGATTTAAACTCAGGTCTATTTAAAGTTGAAGTGCAATGATGCCAGGATACGTCACATGACTTGGTGAGGGTTACATCACCAGTGCCGGGACGCAAGTCCATGTCTCCTGATTTCAGGGGCTTCTTCCATTCTAGCTGGCTGCCCTTCCCTGCTTAAAGAAGCAGTTTGCATTGAGGATCACACTAAAGGAGAGATGGAGCAAAGCAGTGCTAGTAGCAGCACTTGAAAGTGTGTTGGAGGCAGCCTGAGCATTTCCTGAAGACAGAGTCACTTTGGATAATAGGTGGAACAGACCCAAGGAGCATCAGCACAGCACTCAGACTCTAAAGATGCCACAGAGGGGTAGTGCCGGAGGGCATGGCTGCCCTTCATGGCAACCAGGCCAAAGAGTAAGGTGCACTGTCCTTCTTCAAAGATTATCAGTGGGCCTCTCAGAGGACTCAGTCTGGCTCTTCTTTGTTTCTTCTTGGGCCTTTGAAAACCTGGGATAACCAGAAAGGTATGTTTCATGTACAAAATAGCAGGCCCTGTGCCTCCCTGAGGAATACCTGCATTTCTTGGAAGAATAACATTCATGATATTGTGAGGCCTATGGCTTCTGAGAATTCTTTAGAGTACTAAAAAGTCACAATTAATCCTTTTTTTATTTCCTTGGGGGAAAATGGATTTCAAATAAACTCTTAAACTGATAACACAGAACATGTTAATATGTACACTCTGAAATGTAATGTTCCTATAGCAGTATCTCCGTGTTTTAGAAAAATAGTTGCAGTTTTCTGACTAAAAATGTCTTACCTACACATATCTACTGGATAACACTGAGAATGAACAGACAAGCACAAATAGGAAGATTTAAATCAGCTACCATGCCATTACTCAGAGTTAACCATACTTAATTTCTTGGTATTTATATGTCCAGCCTATTTTTAAAAATACATATGTTCTTAATTGATTTTTTTACATAAATAGTCGATTAACACATATTTTGCATGTTATATGTATTATAGACTATATTCTTACAATAAAATAAGCTAGAGAAAAGAAAATGTTATCAACAAAATCATAAGGAAGAGAATATATATTTACTATTCATTAGTGGAAATGGATCACTATAAAGGTCTTCATCCTCGTCTTCACATTGAGTAGACTGAGGAGGAGGAAGAGGAGGGTTGACGTTGCTGTCTCAAGGGTGGCAGAGGTGGGAGAGGTGGAGGAGGTGGAAGGGGAGGCAGGAGAGGCAGACACACTCAGTTTTTTTCAACTTTTATTGAAAGAAATCCATTATAAGTGGACCCATGAACCTGTGAAGTTCAAACCTGTGTTGTGCAAGGGTCAACTGTACATAGAAAAGAAAATCTGGAAAAATAAACAGATAGCAGCCATTACCTCTGAAAGGTGGATGTACTGAACGTTTGCCTTTTTTTTGGCTGCCCAGAACCTAATATTTATTCTTGAGATTGGGAGAGTCACCCACCTTGTGGCAGAGTCTTTTCCCAAAGGTATCTGAAAATGCCAGTGACTGGCTTTCCTAACCTTCCTTGCAGCTGGGATGCAGGCAAAGGACTTAGATTCCATCAATCACATATGCTAGCCCAGACTCATATTTTAAAATATTGATACTAAGAGGCAGAACCTTCTCAGGAAGGTGGTGCAGTTATGGTAGCTATTGCCACTTTCTGGAAGTCTCCCCGACAGAGGTAGAGGCAATGTCCAATGGTACAAGCTCTGTGGTGTCCATGAGATAAGCTCTCGTGTTTGTGTCCAGTAGGGGCAACTGCAGTCCCTTTTTGGGATCAGTTCTGTGGCCCGATTTGGAGCATTGTTCCTGAGTGTTAGCATCCAAGCCTGGTTTTCCCAGCGATTACCTAAGCTTTTCAGTAGCATTTAATAAATTCTAATTTTTCTTAAATTAGCCAGAATTGCTTCATGTTACTTCTAGTGGGGAACCCTGACTGACACAACAGGACTGGGGTGGTATGTTTTTATGTATATTGTAGACTTTACATTTTAACATTAATTTATATTAAATAAACAGACAAGTGCTCAAGTGTTTGGTGCTCAAGTAGAGGGCAATCAAGAGAAAGGGAATATGGATTATAATCTTGTAACGTGTGGTTCTTACCCTATTCTGCTGCTCCCTCAAACTCATACTACACTTTTGTTTTTTAACCTTAAAACAACCACTTTATTTTGCTCACAATTTGGGAAGGGCTCTGCTTGGTGTCAGCTGAATGCCTAGGGCTGGGAGGATCCATTTCCAAGATGACTTCCTCACTCTCATGTCTGGTGTCTGGGGCTCCCTGGCCTCTCTCTCTCCAATGGCTTCTCATCCTCCAGGGCTTCTCCACGTGCATTGATGCCCCACATTTTTGCTTATGCTAGTTCTTTCACCTGGAATGCCTTTCATCCTTTCCATTAGGAAAATCCTATCATCTTCTTAGTCCGGCTCAAATACCCCCCTGAACCCTAAATCCAGAACGGCCAATCAGTACTCTCCCACCACCACCACTGTCCTCCCACGCAGGTCCCATGTGGGCTCCAGGAGCAGGGTTAGTGGAAACCCTGGTGAAGGAAGGAAATCAGGAGAGAAGAAAGACATTCCTGGCCCCACCCCAGACTCATGTTCCTGTGTTTGCACCTGTCTTCCCTTTCTGAAGGATAGCCACGTGTCTACATTCCCGCCCCTCCAGCATCTAGCACAGTGCCTGGAACATACAAGGTACTCAATGAATGTTTGTTGAATGAATTTAAAAAATACTTCAAGGGAGGGACAAAAATTAAAGGTGTCTTCTCACTGACAGGGTTTCCATTCTTTTCCATATTTATTTTCACACCCTCCACCAAATGCACAGATGAATCTGAGTACAATCACAACAACACTCAATTTGGTTATTTCCAGGTACCACAATTTAAACACATTCTCCTCTTCATTGCATTGAGGTTCTCATGCTGACAGCCTCTTGACCGAGAAGGCTGTATACAATACTGTACTTTCATGCAGCATCTTCACAGCTAACAGCTGTGGAAGAGGCCCAGTGCTTTCAGAAGTCTGCCTTGAGAGATGAAGAAGGTAACCACAATCTCTGGGAGCTGAAAACCTTTTGCTAAAAGTCTTCAAAACCTCTCTTAGAGAAGCAGACATCTGACAAGACCTCCAAAGTCAGCAAATTTAATTCCAGACTGTCTAGAAAATAAAAATAGGATCCTGAGTTCAGCTGGAATGTGTTTGAGGAGAATTCAGAGGGCATGGCAAGCACAAGTGTTCATGTGAGCTGTGATTACTCAGGTACTCCTTTCCAACGCAGCCCAGAACTCGAGGGGCCTCTTTTGCCTCCACTGGGAACCCCAGCATGTCAGAGCTAAAGGGAACTCAGATTGTCACATCTAACTCTCTCATATTACAGATGAGCAAGCCGAGGACAGGAGAGAAACCACTTTGCTAAGAAGACACAGCAAAAATATGCTGCCAGGCAGGAATATCTGCCTGTCTGCTAATGGGTATCTTTCTTTCCCCTAAAATGACAGCAGGTTGCCCAGCTCTGCTTCTCCAGCCTTTGGTGATGTCAGGAGGCTATTGACCTAGGAACCTGAACAGTACAAATCTATAAAATGGCTCGACTTTCAAAAAGTCTGATCAACTTTCCCAAGGAAGAATCATTCACATGAAGTGCTGAATTTCTGTATCGTATCTCTCATCAAGCATTTGTGATCAACCAGCATTAATTTAAGAGTATTAATTCATCCCGTAATATTCATCCCAACTCTGTGATTGGAGGACGCAGACACCTTTTAGTTTATATGTTCAAGTCATAAAGACACCCTTTGTCTGAGAAATGCTCCTCCCCCTACCCAATAGGCCTGTACACCCCCACTGTCTAGGTGTATTTGTATCATGTGACTCTGTTTCCCTGCTCACACTTTATTGGGTCAGCGATGATACCTAGCTCAAGCTGGACAAATCAGATCCTCTTTCTACAGGTTTTGAAATCTGAGAGACTTAGGGAATTAGCCAGTCACATCGGCTGGTCTCTTCAATGGAGGAAATATAATCTGGAGAGTTGTGAGGAAGGCTTCACCGTGAACATGCAAAATCAAATAAAGCCAGTTGCAAGGAGACTAATGAGAGTAAGGAAGAGAGAGAGGACAACAGGGGGAGAACCTGACAGATGGGGGCAAAGGGAGGCGTGGACAAAGAAAGCGGGAGGGACAGCAGAGAGAGCCAGAGGCACAGATTTGGGAAGGGCTGGGGTGGGGAGAGAGACAGAGACAGAAGGGACAGAGAGCAAGACCGAGAGATTAAAAACTGCCTGAGTTTCAAATTTCTGTTTCAAGTCATCTGAGAGGCCCAGCTGCTTTGGGGTTCCATGGATAACACAGTGTTCTTCCAGTAATTCTCCCTGTTATAATTTGAGATTTCATTGTTTTCTGTTAACTGCAAGTAAGAGTTTTGACTATAAACAGCTTGACACTCATTCAAAAAGCAGCACAAGTTAAAAAGTGAAAAGGAAAAGAATACAAGCCAAAAAGTGACACGTGGTGGATTTTGACATATTTGGAGACTACCCATGCCTCTCCATATCCATTCAAACACTGGGTAATTGTCTTACGTTAATAAAACCTTCACCATCAAAAGCAATTTAACTCAGCTCTGCAACTAGGAGAGTCAACTAAAAATTCTCTTGGTTATAATCACAGGTAGAGCAAATTAATGTATCCAACTACGAATGAAACAGAACTGAGATTGTCAAAGAGAAGTGTAGGCTTGGTTGACACGCTAGAACCCTGCCAAAGATGTGGCGGCATTCTTGAGAAGGTGTCTTTGGAAAGTGAAGTGGGAGCGGGGGAAGTGGGTGGGGCCCGTCAGGTGGGAGCAGGTGAACGGGGACCGACTCACTGCATCGCAGCTGTACATGGTGCCTGGCATCACCTTGCCATCTGCATGCTGTTTATAGTCACTGCCCTTGACGTACCCCTTACTTCATTGCTGCCTAAACACGTCATGCATTTCCATGCGTCCCTCCATCTGTTTCTAACTTTCCCTTTCCCTGCAATGCTCTCGTCTTACTCCTCCATAAACTCTGGTCCATCTTCCAAGTCCCTGCTTGAAACATTGCCACCTCTGGTTCCTTCCCCTGCCTGCCCTGGTCATGTCTGCTCACTTCTTCCCCTATGGCCTCCGTCTCATTTGGCACTGATGCTTATATGCTGGAAACCATTCTAGGTATTGGAAACAATAAGCAAAGATCTCTGCTTCACTGGCATTTACTTTCTACTTTGGGAGACAGAAAGTAGGCAAATAAGCTATATATATATATAAAAAATATATATATATAATATTCACTGCTAATGAGTGCTATAAAAAATTATGCTGTGTAAGATAGTGATTGATAGGGAAAGGACTGGGACCTCATTCTAGCCATTTTTATATGCTAGATCTAATGGTCTTTATGTTTGTTCACCCAACTATGATCTCTGAGAAAACTCTTTGCCTGGCACATAGCAAGTGCTCAATAATTTATAATAAAATTGGAACATACCAGGACCACAAATTTCAGTATTTCACAGTCAACTGAATGCTCTTCCAGATTTTACAGAAAGCAGGTGAAATAGAGAGTTAACCAATTTGCCAGTGAATGACTGAAAATTATTTTGTTCTCTGAAAAATGTAAGTATCATATTTTTCTCTGACTTCACCCAGGAATGTAATTAACCAGAAAGCTCTCAGTACTGGTACAAAACATCAATATTCCATTTTTCAGTTTCATAAATAGCTGTGGAGACTTGGCCCTACATTCCACTTTCACTGGCTTCAATTATTTAATGCCATGCTTTTCTGTCTAAAATCTGCTGTTTATTATTTGTGTGCTTCACATTTTTTTTTCCAAACACCAGCCCAGCTAGGTTGTAATTTTCAATCCAGTGCACTATGATTTGTTGTCTGACTTCTATTCCAATTCCTGGTTAATTTGGCTATGAAGAATCTTGAGGGACTAAGCTACTTGGCTGAAATAGGCTGCATTTCATTGAACAAGTATATTCAATTCATTTCTGAGTACAGCCATGACAGTGTAGGTATAGAAAATGCTTATTAAGTTAAAGCATAGTATTGAAGAAGGCAGGGTCTTGGATTTGAAAGGCAGCAAAGAATATATGCATGGGGACTACCTAGAAATTGGTTTGAATTTCTGTTCTGAAACTTGTTATTCAGGTGTTTTTGGACAAATCAATCCTAGATTGCTCCTCTGAAAATGGAGAAAATAATACCTACTTTGCAATGTTGCTGCAACAATTACATACAGTGTCTACAAAACACCTAGCAGGGTATCTCAACATACTAGGCATCTATAAGGTAAATTTCTTAAGACCTTGATCAAAGTAGTCAATATTGTTAGAAGGAAATTTATATTCAATAGAGTTTCCCTCTAGATCTGTGGTCCCCAACCCCTGGGCCGCCAACCAGTACCAGTCCATGGCCTGTTAGGAACCAGGCCACACAGCAGGAGGTGAGTGGCGGGTTAGCGAGTGAAGCTCCATCTGTATTTACATTAGATTCTCATAAGGAGCACGCAACCTAGATCCCTCTCATGTGCAGTTTACAGTTGGGTTCACACTCCTATGAGAACCTAATGCTGCTGCTGACCTGACAAGAGGCAGAGCTGAGGCAGTGATGTCAGCGCTGGGGAGCGGCTGCAAATACAGATCATCATTAGCAGAGAGGTTTGACTGCACAATAAATGTAATGCGCTTGAATCACCCAGAAACCATCCCCCCAACCCCCAGTCCGTGGAAAAATTGTCTTCCATGAAACTGGTCCCTGATGCCAAAAAGGTTGGGAACTGCTGCTCTAGATCAATTATTTCATAATTGGCCATAGACAGCAGCGTGTTGTAATTCACTGTTCCCTGCACTTCATATTCAAGTAGAGATTTGTGTTCAAGAACACAAGGTGGGACCACACAGCCTGGGTTTGAAACCTGTTTCACCTCATCCAGTTGTATGATCTTGGACATATTACTTCATCTTGCAGTGCCTGTCTCATCTGTAAAATGCAAATAGTATCTATTTCATAGAATTTTTGTGAGGTTAATTGAGTTAAGATATTCAAATTACTAAGAATATATATTGGGTACAGTGTTTGTTATTTTTTGCTTAATATTTTCATTTAAATTAACTTTTTTAGAAACTTAGATACAATCATTCTAAAAGGAGACTTTATATTAAGTCTATTAATGAAAAACTATAATCATTAAAAATAAACACAACAAAATCTAAGCAATCTTATGAAAATTCTGCTAAACGCTATTGCTTGCTGAAGACCTTAAGCCTGAGACCTGCATTCTCTTTGTTCAAAGGGAGTTTTTCAAGTGCTAGAGAAGGGTTCAAGACAATCTGGTACTACATTGAGGCTTTCTTCACAGAACCAGAGCATTGCTCTCACTGTGTGATTCAGTCTTAGGTTGATGTACCTCCTAAAAGCAACTTTTCTGCATCTAGATGTAAGCAGTGGAGAAATGGAGTTAGGAACACCACTTTCTAGCCCCAGGGACACCACTAATCAGAGATAGGACCTTAGACAAAGTTACTTAGCCTCACTGTACCTCAGTGTTTCCTGTGTGAATGAAGGAACCAGGCTTTAAAGATCCCTTTTATCTCTGGAATTCAGGGACTCTGACACTGCCTGAGACAAGGCTAGTTTTATGGTATCACTCTGTTTAGCACCGTCAGAGAACCCTCGAGTGACCCATTCATTCTTTGTGGAATTGAACTAACTGAACACTTTAGACTATGCAAGTTTTCTTGGGTGGGTAAAATCCTTATCTCAGCTAGTTGGATAATTATTTCAGGGTAGGGACAGTGCTTATTTTGTATTTCCTCTAGTGCCAGGCTGTGAAAAATTTGATGATTTTATCTGCTTGACCTAAATAGGGTGCTCAACAGTATTTACTTTCTGTTAGAACAGTAGGAGACAGAAAAGACAGGCATCTTTGACAGAAGTGAAATCTTGTCATTCTGTAAGAATAGACTCTGAGGTCCTCATATAACCATAGGAAAAGGTTGGTACAGACTTAGCATCCTCCAAATGGAAAGCTCAAGTTTCCTAGGATTAACCTAGACCACAAATAAACCTCACTTTAACATTTTTAACACTTAAAAAAAAAATTTAAATCTCTCTCTTGATCATTTAAAAAATCTCTTTAGAACACTTAGTAGAACTGTTATAAACCCACCACTTTTTATTTCATTAGAAAGGACTAATTCAAATCACAGAATTGAGCCATTGCCAAATTTGACTTTCTGTTTTTTAATTTATTCTAAACATCTGTCTGAGCACCATCTTCTTTTCAGTAGACTCTTCAGTTCCTCTTTGCTTATATCACCAGGACTAGCCATTTTTCCTAAGACACTGTTTATCAATTGCTTCCCAATTGTTATCCCATATGCTAGTAGGAGGCATAAAGAGAAAGTTTCATTAGTATGTGGATGTTAGGCACTCAGCTAGACTCACTCATTAGCTAAGAGACTCACTCTACATCAGTTAGAGTTCTTCAGTAGCAAGCAAGAGAAACTAACTCTGACATTAAAACAGAAAAATGAATTTATTTAAAAGGATAAATGGGAAGCTCAGAGAATAAAAAAGGGAAAGTTAAAAAACCAGATTTAGGAAAGAGCAGGAACTGGAGCTGCTCTGAGGTATCTAAACCATGACCTGAGGGTAAATCTAGCCTGCTATCAGTTTTTACAAATAAAGTTTCCTTGGAACATAAGCTTACCAGCTTGTTTTCATATTGTCTATGGCTCTCCCTTTACAATAGCAGAGTCAAATAGTTGAGGCAGGGACCTTATGGCCCACAAAGCCTAAAATATTTACTATCTGGTCTTTTACAGAAAAAGGTTAGCAGCCCCCCCTCTAAGCGATAGGAATGAATAGACAGTATTTTCAGGATATCATGGCAGGGCCAGGCCTTCACCAACCATTTTCAGTCCTTGTGTCTTTTATTTCAAGATTCAAATTCTTTGGGGAGAGAGAGTCTGGCAGGCTGAACGGGTCACATGGCCAGGCCCTACTTAGGGGAGGGCCAGGTTCTTTGCCGACACTCCCACTTTTGAGGCAGCATCCAATGGAAGCACGTCACCCAAAGCAAACCCAAGGAGCTATTACCAAAGAATGGAGGATAAGTGCCAGGCAGGCAAAAACAACAGATGTGCTATACACACACTCCCACACAGCAGCCTTGAAGCAATTCAGATTTGTGCTTCAGAAAAATTAAAATATATACACACACATTGCAAGGCATGGAGCTTCAGATTGTTCATAAATAGTCAAAAACACAAATGATAACTTTGAATTCCAAGAGTCTACTATATTCCATTTCTCCTAGTCCCAAAGACATTAGAAATAGCACTGAGAGTAAAAACAAATAAACAAAAACAACGGCACTGAAAAGGCCTGACACTGATAGGCAAATCCTACCACCTCTCTGAGACTCAGTTTCCCCCACCTATCCTGCTTACCTAACAGAGCTGTGGTGAGGCAGAGAATCAGGTATGGAATAGGTGCTCGTTAAGTGTTCGTAAAACAGTTGAGTATCTCACGTGAAAAAAAGGGCACTCTGAATGGAAATCACTAGATGAAAGTAAAGCATGATTAAAAATCCAAACAGTGGATGAGGAAAGGGGAGATATTGGTCAACAGGTACAAAGTTTCAGTTAGACAGGAGGAGTAAATTCTGGTGTTCTATTGCAAAGCAAGGTGACTCTATTTAATAATAATGTGTTGTTTATTCCAAAATAGCTAAAAGAGAGGATTTTAAATGTTCTTACCATAAAGAAATGATAAATAATTGAGGTGATAGATATGCTAATTACCCTGATTTGATATTAATAATTCCACAATGTATACATGTATTGAAACATCACATTGTACCCCATAAATATATATGATTATTATTTGTCAATTAAAAATAAAACTTAAAAAAATCCAAAAGTCTCATATTGCAGAGTGTGACTGCCTCTAAATGCAATAAGCTACAGTTCACACGGAGCTCTTTGCTTGTCTATCATTTCTTTCTGTAGCTTACTAGTATTAGGACTGTTTTCTTTCTCCCTCCTTCCAACCCAATCTTCATCTCTGGTGGATGTGAGACAATGTCTCAAGCTTAGTTCATTGGAGGAAGTTTTCAAAACTTTATACAGATTCGACTCTTGTGAATATCACAACCTTCTTCACTATGCCCTCCCAGGTCAGCATCACTCCCATCACCATAGCAACCCACTTTCACATTCTTCAGTGATGGCTGTTGACCTGATGATTTTGTATTCCTTGCCAGAGCTCCTAATAGCCTGCAATATGCAGCTTCAAGACTAATCAGTGCTTTAGGTTCCACCTAATGATAACAACTACAAACCCCTAACACTATGCTAAGCATCCTGCTAAGACTATGTATATTTCATTTCCTTGGTACAAGGTACTTAGCACCATTTTAAAAATGGAAAAAGAGGCCAAGAGATATTATACAACAAGCTCAAGGTCACAGAGCTTGTAAGTGCTTGAGCTTTGATTCAAACCCAGACTGGCTCACATGGGGGTTGTTTCAAGGTCAATGCTTGGTCATTTACGTCCTCAGCAGTATTAAGTAAAGGAGAATGCCAATGTTACCTGCATCAGAAAATAAGTAAGTATGGGAAACAATAAGTATTCTAATTCAAATCAATAACTCAATTATAAAATAAGATTAGAAAGAGGAATGCAGACCATAATCAGGTGGCACCTATAGATAAAGAAATGCAGAAAGTTATAATTATTTACCACCCCAACATGTAAACTCAACAAGCAAAATGGGTGAACCATGTTTGAAATCTGTATTGCATGCCTCTGCCTTTATGCTAAGTGTTCAGCAGAGCTTACCCTTGACCTCTACAACTAGCCACCATTCCAAAATGAGTGTCCTTGGGTTCTGAAAAAGAAAGGAAGGAAGGAAGGAAAGAAGGAAGGAAGGAAGGGAGGAGAAGCTCCATCATTTGCCTTTTCCACAAACAGGGCAACACTGCATCTATCTAAAAATTATGCCTTACTCTCGGGTCAATGGTATATGGATGGAACTAGCAACTTGGATAGGGATATTTGGGAGGAAATGGAAAAGGCTTGATCCTGGCCTGAAAAGAAAACCACTTACCCAGCCAATCATGAATGACATGTGCAAGCCTGGCAGCACAGCAACTGCATGGGCAGGTGGCTTTCCACCTAATCTATGCCAGTGGGCAGTGGAAGCAGTAATCTACACTGTCATGGCTTTCCTATCTCTCTAGCTCCTGCCTTGATTGTCTAGCCAGCTGCCTTATTGATAGCTTCATGTGGACGTCAAATTCCACATGCCACAATGGTATATTTTTATTTCCATTACAAATTTGTTCCAGCTTCCCCATTTCCATAAATAGCAAAAGCACCCTCCTAGTTGCTCAAGCCAGAAATCTTGGAGTATCCTTTTCTCCTTCCCAATTATAATTATTCTATCAACAAATGTTGTCAGTTCCACCTCCAAAATATATCTTGAATCTATCTGATCCCCACTGTTTCTACTGGTAGTCCCATAATCTAAGCCATCATCACCCTCCTGGTCCTCTGCAGTGGCTTCCTCTTTCCATTCTTGATCCTCATAATCCAAGAGCAAAAGTGACCTTTCTAAAGTGTTATATCAGATCCCGTCACTCTCCTGCGTAAAAGCCGTCAGTGGCTTTCCACAGCACTTAGAACCAAAGCCAAATCCCTTTCCTAGCTTACATGTTTCCTATTTCATGTGCCTGTTTTCTCTCTCTTCCTTACAATGCTCTTGCCACACTGATCTTGCTTGAGTTGCTTTTTGCTTTGGACCTTCCCATGTACCAGCTGGTCTGAGACCATTCCCCATTCCAGGCTTAGTTTCCCTACCAGGAAGGTTTACCAAGTCAATTCTCCCTGTTTCTTTCTCTCACAGTGTCCTGTCCCTTTCCTCTATAGCGCTTATTATAGGAATATTAGCTGTTTGCTTACTTGTGTAATTTATGTCTCCCCTGCCAGGCTGCGAGATGTGGAGAGGGGTGGGGAAGCTCATCTGTCTTGCTCATCACCAATCTCCAGCCCTGAGCACTGTGCCTAGCACATACAAGACCTTCAACAAATATTAAACAAGCAAATGAATGCATGTCCAAACCTACCTTTGATTCTTTATGGTTTCTACTGTCTCATTTATTGTTTCATCAATTATTTCCCTCCCATCTGCTTAGGGATATATGGTTTGCAAAGCCCTTGCATTGTCTTTCTCTCATCTGTGAAGAAAGCAGAGAAGCTGAGCTCATCCCTTTTATACAACTGAAGAAAATCAGGTTCAGGGAGTTTAAGGGACTCACCTAAGGCTTAAGAACAACTAGAAAGTGGCAGAATCAAGCAAGAACCCAAGATTTTAGACTTTTTCGCTAGTTCTTTTAAGGCAAGCCTCAATCAATGCCTTGACTCTTCTATCCAAATGGTTAATTGTTATTAAGAAAGAATTAAAAATACATTGAAATGCAAGAAAAGGATATTCAAATAAAAATAGAAAATGGCAGAAGTTCTATTTAGTCTTATTTTATTTGCATTGTTTGTCTTATCAGGTAACAAGCAAGTTAGGCTCATTTGTGCATTCTGCTCCAAGCAAAGCTAGGCAGAAAAGCCTGTCGCTAGAATTTCAGAATTGGAAACTCCGTTCAGGTTTTATGAAGATTTATGACAAGTGAGGCATTATAGTGGGTAATAAAACTAGCTTCATTGACTGCAGCAATGATGGAAAGTAATTAAAAAGCTTTGTCCATACTAGATTTTAATTAGTATAATGGACATGTCTAAAATTCAGGTATATCCATTCATTATTCTATTAGAGTTCTATACTTTCCAAAACATTAATGTACAAAAGTATGTCCCAAGACAGAATGGCTGCATGTTATGGATTATTTTAAATTTTCACTGAAGACAGTTAATATTTTCAGAAATTTTATCTACGTGATTTTTAAAGAAAAGTTTCTGCTATCATAGAGCCACATTAGTCCCTTCTTTCTCCATTAGTTTCCACAAAAGAAACTTCTCTTTTCATAATTTGTAGAAAAAAGCATCAGCACCATGTCTAAGCATGGCTACTCAAATATGATTGATTCAGTCATTCCTTTTTTATGTTTGAAATTAAAATAATTTATACAAAACAAGGTGCCTTCTACCCAGTCACACTTCTTGACTCATATAATAATAATCTAATCCACAAAAATAAATATTTTAGTTCCAAAATGTAAGCATGAAATTATCTGGTGTAGTTAACTATACATAATAATGGAATTATCGAAGGCCGATCATTTGTCAGGAGAGATGCCAGCAAGAACTGCCATTCTTGAATGCACAGGTCACTTCTCCTGCTGAGAGGTGGAAGCTATTCTTCCTCCCTTGAATCTGGGCTGGCCCTGTGTGACAGAAGTGACACTGTAAATTCATGAACGAGGCCTTAAGAATCTTAGCGGCTTTTGTTTTTGTTCTCTTGGAGTCTAGTTCCCATGTAAAGGAACTCAGGCAATACTACTAATGGATGACAGATCACATGCACAGAGACAGAGGCTCAACCAGCCCGCATCATTCCTGACATCCCAGCTGAGAACCAGACACATGAGTGAAACTATCTTAGATTTTCCACTTCTCGCAGAATTCTCAGCTCCACGAAGCCGTATGTGTGACCTCAGCCAATACCACATAGAGTAGTGAGAAGCTGTACCCACTTGCCACACCCCGATTTCAGAATAGTAAGAAAATGAGTGGTTCCTGTTTGTATTAGTCTGGGTTCTCCAGAGAGACAGGACCGACAGGACAGATAGATATAGATATAAAAGGGGATTTATTAGGCGAATTGACTTATGATTATGGAGGTTGACAAGTCCCACAATAGGCCATCTGCAAGCTGGAGAATCAGGGATGCTTGTAGCATGGCTCAGTCCAAGTTTGAAGGCCTCAGAATCAGGGATGCCGATGGTATGACTCTCAGTCTGAAGTCAAAGGCCTGAGAACTAAGGCGGGGTTGGGGGCCCAGTGGTGCAAGTCCTGGAGTACAAAGACCAGAGAACCTGGTGTTCTGACATCCCAGGGCAGGAGAAGAAGGGTGTCCCAGCTCCAGGAGAGAGAGCACATTCACCTTTCCTCTGCCTTTTTGTTCCATCAGGCCCTCAGCTGAGTGGATGGAGTCCACCCACAATAAGGGCAGATCTTCCTCACTCAGTCTACTGATCCAAATGCCAGTCTCTTCCAGAAACGCCCTCACAGACATGCTCAGAAATAACGCTTTACCAGCTATGTATCCCTTGAGTCAGTCAAGTTGACACCTACAAATAACCATCACACTGTTTTAAGCCACTATATTCAGGGATGGTTGTTTATGGAGCAATAGATAAGTGGAATACCAAGATAACCACATTCATCTTTACTGCATGTAGACACATGTTAAGGTGGTCAGTTCAATACACATTTATCAAGCAACAACTATGAGTGCTGGAGGTACAAAGATGATGGCTGCACAGTTCTAGTCTTTAAGGAGTTTCTTGTCCAAAAGAAGATACAGAAGTAGAATCACAGAATTTCAATGCAGTATTTTAAGTGCTAACACTGAGCCGTGCAGTTGAGGACTATTAAGGCCAATGTACTAAGTCAGAGAAAGCAGAGGGAGAGGACAACTAAACTGAGTCTGAGTCTAAGAATTATCCTGGTGTAAAAAAGATCAGAGGTTATAAAGAGCATGTTGAAGCAATGGAGGATCCCATGGGGTTGGCAGTGGGGTGGGGATGGGAGCAGAGTGGGGGAACTAAAAGAAGTTGGGTGGGCCAGAGTGAGACATGAAACTGAGAATGAGGGGAGGTAAGCTGGGCGAGGCTGCCACAATAAGGACCTTGGCCCACATGGTGTATTGAACAGACTGTACATTGGGCATGGATCAAAACTAATTTTTTTTAAAGGAAATCATCAGGGTAAATAGATTAGTGAGATCCACATCTATCATTGTAATAGCCTGGACTCTTTTAGTTGTAACACAACTTCAATTCAAAGTGGATTAAGTGCAAGAAAATATTTGGGAGATCATGTGGCAGGGAAGGAAACTGAGGCAGCTCACAGAATTGAAAAAGCTGGAGAAACCTAGGACTCCAAGAACAGAACCAGAAACCCCAAGTCACCAAGACACACTCAACACACCCAAGACACATTCACTTTGTATCTCTTGACTTCCCCAGGGGCAATGACTTTAAACCCGTTGGCTATTTATTCTTTTTATTACCCTATATTTCTTTTTAAAAATGTCTAAACTACTTTTTCTTGGATTCCCAATTTTAGATGTTGTCCACTGACTTCTTTTTTAGAGAGATAAAGATTTTAGTTCTATTACATTTCATTTTCCTTACGTCTACCTTTTCGATAAAATTGTATCACAATTTTTGATTAACTACACATCAGTGCTTTTATTATTATGACTATGTAAATATTTCCCACTGCTCAGACAAATGGTGTATCGTTACATCTAATTTCTTATACCACTTTTGTTTCACCTGGAGTTAAACTGATTCCTTTTTTTGTTGCTCAGTTTTACATAAATCAATGAACTCTTTCCACACCTTCTAAAAACTCCCCAAAATAATTTTCAGAACAATTTTTCCAGTGTCGAACTTATAATTTCTTGGCTTCAATGTTTTTTTGAAGACATTTCTTCTTGAGGCCACTGTTCTGCTCCAATCTGGACCACCACCTCTGTAGCACAACTTCAACCCTGAATTTGCTCTTAACAGCCAAATGCCCTTAAGCTGGGTTGAATCCTCTTTTCTGGATTCCCTTCCTCTGTTTAGTCCATTCTTGCATTTTGCTAGAACAAAGAAAAAAGGTGTATGGAGGGTAATTATTTTGAAATATTAAAATCTGAAAAAATGCCTTTTTCCCCCCATCCTTATTCTTGGTTAAGAATTTAGAAGACACAGAATTCTGGGTTAAAAATAATTTTCTTCCAGAATTTTGGAGCTATTATTTCATTGTCTCTTGGCTTTCAGTGCTGTTATTGAGAACCCTGATATCATTCTGATTTTTAATATATATATTAATGTTTTGTGTGTGTGTGTGTGTGTGTATGAAGTGTCCCCTCATTCACTCTGGAGAATTATATGCTCTTCTTTTTATCCTTGATCTTCTGAAATTTTATGATGGTGTCAACCCAAATAACAAACAGAGAGAGGCTCTCTAAAAGAAAAGGTGTTTCTTTGGGAATAGAGCATTCCAATGGGAATATGTATGCCACAGTAAACTATGTGTGTATTCAGGGAGGTAAAGAAAGACAAAGGTTTTTAAAGGAAAAAATGAGGAGGATTACATAATTGTTTTGAAATAATTATCCTTGATTAACAAAGGTCAATAATAAGAGTGATGCCAGTCCAAGGTTAAACAGGTGGTTGCTGGGCAGATGTCCTTGTAGAAGTACTTTTAGGGTAAGGTTGCAATGGCCTTGTGCAAGGTTGTGTTTTTTGCAGTCTTCTGGGCTAGTTTTTGTTGTCAGGTGTACAAGTGTGAGCACCTTCTCTTTGTGGCCATCACCAGCTCTATTTCAGAGTTTTCTTAATATCAGTGACTCCATTTTGATTCTGATAATTTTCACAATGGTATACCTCAGTGTAGGTCTATTTACCTCCATTGTGATGTGTACCTAGTGAGTTCTTAGATCATGGGAGTTCTTATATCATGTTTTCAAGATCTTGAAAATTTCCTTACATTATACTTTAATAATATTTGTAGCAGATGCTGAGATTTCCCTGTCCATATCACCTTGGCATTCACCTCCATGCAAAAGGCTACTACAGTGAGTTGAATAGTGTTCCCTCAAAATTCATGTCCACCTGGAACCTCAGAATGTGACTTTATTTGTAAATAGGGTCCCTGCAGATGTAATTAGTGAAGAATCAAGATGAGGTCATACTGAATTGGGGGGGCCCTATATCCATTGACTGGTGTCCGTATAAGAAAAGAAAAGGGCACACAGACACAGAGACACATAGAGAAGGCAATATGATAACAGAGGTAGAGATTAAAGTGATGTGTCTACAAAGCCAGGAAACGCCTATGATTGCCAACAACTACCAGAAGGTAGGAGAGAGACGTGAAACAATTTCTCCCTTAGAGCTTTCAGATGGAAGCAACCCTGCTGACATATGGATTTCAAACTTCTCGTCTTCTGAACTGTGAGAAAACAAATTTCAGTTGTTTTAAGTTACCCAGTTTGTGGTGATTTGTTACAGAAGACCTAAGAAATGTATATAGCTGCTGATTTTGAACTCCTGTATCTATCTGCATGCATGAGAGAATTTTTTTTCTGGCCATGGACCATATTCGGCCTGCATAAGAGTAGGACAAGTATCCCTGGGAGCTGCCCTCAAACAGTGGCATAACAGAAGTGATGGATTAATGCTACAGCTTCCTCGTCCTTTGCTTTGGTAACGCTTATGTGTATTCTACACTATCTTCAGATTCCCCCAACCGGTTTGTACTCCAGTTGCCTGCCATGGCAAATGGCTTGATGGCTTTTTTTCCTTACTGATAGGCTTTATTAGCTTTCTTTCCTTCCTGTCTCACTGTTCTACAATCCTGCTATTATTCCTGGGAGCCCCTCCCAAAAATGACTTGAGCTCAAACCCATGTTTCCCTGTCGGCTTCCAAGGGAACCCAAACAAAGACATTGTCAATTACATTCTCCATTCTGTTTTTCCAGAATTTTAGTGGATCCACGAATGGGGCCACTGGATCGAGCTCCTAATTTTCTTGTTGTTTACTTCCAGACGCTCACCCTTCCCTGTTTGATGCCATTGCTGTTGTTTTCGGAGGGAGAGATTTCTTTGTATATATATTGTAATCATTTAACTATTTTTTCTACTATCATAGTTTTTATTTCTAAGAAAAGTTCCTCTTCTTGTTCCATAGATGCACTGTCTTTTCTTACATATTTGAAGATTTTTTTTAAAGTTTCTTTTTTTTAATTTCAGAATATAATGGAGGTACAACACTTTGGCTATATATATTGCCCATGCACTGCCCATGTCAGAACTACAATCGTGGACATCCCCCAAACTGTGCTCCCCGCATCCATTCAGTGAGAGTTTTCCCATCCCCTCCACCCTCCTCCCGCCTGCCCGCCCCCTGATGAATATTATTGCCATGTAAGATATAAATATGGATCAGTTAGTACCAATTTGATGGTGAGTGCCAGTGGTGCTTGTTTTTCCATTCTTGTGACACTTCACTTCGAAGAATGGGTTCTAGCTCCAACCAGGATAATACCAGATGTGTTAATTCACTATTGTTCCTTATTGCTGAGTAATACTCCATGGTATACATATACCACATTTTATTAATCCACTCGTGTATTGACAGGCACCTGGGTTGTTTCCACATCTTTGCCACTGTGCAACTTTACTATTGAATTGTGCTGCTATGAACATTCATGAGCAGATGTCTTTATTATAAAATGTCTTTTTTTCCTTTGGGTTAATACCAAGTAGTGGGATTGCTGGATCAAATGGTAGTTCAACTTTTAATTTTTTGAAGTATCTCCATATTACTTTCCATAGAGGTTGTACCAATTTGCAGTCGCACCAGCAGTGTATGAGTGTTCCTGTCTGTCCTCATCCCCGCCAACATTTGTTGTTTGGGGACTTTTTGATATGAGCCAATCTCAGTGGAGTTAAGTGATATCTCATTGTGGTTTTGACTTGCATCTCCCTGATAATTAGAGAAGTTGAGCAATTTTTTATATGCTTGTTGGCCATTATTCTGTCTTCTTTTGAAAAGTTTCTGTTCATGTCCTTTGCCCATTTTTTATTGGGGTAGTTTGATTTTTTCTTGTTGATTTTCCTAAGTTCTGTAGAGATTCTGATTATCAAACCTTTATCAGATGTGTAGCACGCAAATATTTTCTCCCATTCTGTAGGTTGTCTGTTCACTCTAGTGATAGTTTCCTTGGCTGTGCAGAAGCTTTTTAATTTGATCAGGTTCCATTTATTTATTTTTGTTACTGCTGTGATTGCCTGGGGGGCCTTCTTCATAAATTCTTTGCCTAGGCCAATGTCCATAAGAGTTTTTCCAACGTTTTCTTCAAGAATTCTTATGGTTTCACGTCTTAGGTCTAAATCTGTTATCCATTATGAGTTGATTTTTGTGAGAGGTGAGAGGTGTGGATCTAGTTTCATTCTTCTACATATGGCCATCCAGTTTTCCCAGAATAGAGAATCTTTTCCCCAGTGTATGTTTTTGTGGTATTTGTCAAAGATCAGATGTCAGTATGAGGTTGGTTTTATATTTGGGTTCTCAGTCCTGTTCCATTGGTCTATGTCTCTGTTCTTGTGTCAGTACAATGTTGTTTTGGTTACTATAGCCTTGTAGTATAGTTTGAAGTCTGGTATATTGATGCCTCCCAATTTGTTCTTTTTGCTTAAGATTGCTTTGGCTAGACGGGGTCTTCTCTGGTTCTACACGAAGCGTAGAATTATTTTTTCTAGATCAGCAAAAAATGATGTTGGTATTTTGATAGGGACTGCACTGATTCTGTAAATCACTTTAGGTAGCAAAGACATTTTACAATGTTGATTCTACCTATCAAAGAGCATGGTAGGGTTTTCTATCTGTTTACATCCTCTGCAATTTCTTTTCTCAGTGTTTTGTAATTCTCTCTATATAGGTCTTTCACCTCCTTAGTTAGATATGTTCCTAAATATTTACTTTTCTTTGGTGCTATTGTGACAGGTATTGCGTCTTTAATTTGTTTCTCGGCTTGACTGTTATTAGCATATATGAAGGCTATAGATTTGTGTGCATTGATTTTGTATTCTGAGACTTTGCTGAATTCATTTATCAATTCTAGTAATCTCTTGGTTGAATCTTTGGGGTCTTCTAGATATAATATCATATCATCTGTCAATACTGAAAGTTTGACCTCTTCTGCCCCCATTTGGACACTCCTGATTTCTCTCTCTTGTCTGATTGCTCTGGCCAAGACTTCCAGCACTATGTTGAATAGAAGTGGAGATAGTGGGCAACCTTGTCTGGTTCCAGTTTTAAGGGGGAATGCTTTCAATTTTTCCCCATTCAGTATGATATTGGCTGTGGGTTTATCGTATATGGCTTTAATAATTTTGAGGTATGAGCCATCTATGCCTATATTGTTGTGTTCTTATCATAAAAGGATGCTGGATTTTGTCAAAAGCCTTTCCTGCATCTATTGAAAGGATCATATAATCTTTGTACTTGCTTTTATTTATGTGATGAGTTACATTTATAGATTTGCATATGTTGAACCATCCCTGCATCTTGGGGATGAAGCCCACCTGATGAATTATTTTTTTGATGTACATTTGAATTCGGTTTGCAAGGATTTTATTGAGAATTTTTGCATCTATATTCATAAGGGATATTGGTCTGTAGTTTTCTTTTCTTGCTGTGTCCTTTCCTGGCTTTGGTATCAAGGTGATATTGGCTTCATAGAACGAGTTTGGGAGGATTCCATCTTTCTGGATGTTTTCAAATAATTTCTACCGTATAGGCATCTACAGTATAGTTCTTCTTTGTAGGCTTGGTAGAATTCAGGTGTGAACCCATCTGGTCCAGGACTTTTTTTTTGTTGGAAGATTTTTTATTACTGCTTCAATTTCAGTGCTTGATATTGGTCTGTTTAGAAATTCTATTTCTTCCTGGTTAAGCCTAGGGAGGTAGTATGTTTTTAAGAATTTGTCCATTTCCTCCACGTTTTCGTGTTTTTGGGCATAGAGATTTTTGTAGTATTCGAAGATGATGTTTTGTATTTCCATGGTATCAGTTGTGACCTCTCCTTTTTCATTTCTAATTGGGCTTATTAGAGTCCTTTCCTTTCTGCTTCTGGTCAACCTGGCAAGTGGTCTATTTTGTTTATCTTTTCAAAGAACCAACTTTTTGTTTTATTAATCTTCTGTATTGTTCTTTTGTTTTTGATTTCATTTAATTCTGCTCTGATTTTGGTTATTTCTTTTCTTCTTCTGCCTTTAGGATTGCTTTGCTCTTCCCTTTCCATTTCCTTAAGATGATTCATTAGTTTACTGATTTGTGACCTTTCTGTCTTTTGGATGTAGGCATTTAAGGTGATAAGTTTTCCCCTCAGGACTGCTTTTGCTGTATCCCACAGATTTCGATAACTTGTGTCCCCATTATCATTTAGTTTGAAGAATCTTTTGATTTCCATTTGAATCTCCTCCTTGACCCAATAGTCATTCAGCAACAGATTGTTTAATTTCCATGTTTTTGGATGAAGATATGAGTTTCTGTTGGAATTGATTTCTCATTTTATTCTGCTGTGGTCTGAAAAGATACATTGTATGATTTCTATTCTTTTGAATTTGTTTAGATCTGTTTTGTGGCATAGGATGTGGTCAATATTAGAGAAAGTTCCATGAGCTAATGAGAAGAACGTATATTTAGTGTTATTTGGGTGGAGTGTTCTGTAGATGTCTGTTAGGCCCAAATGTTCTAAAGTCCTGTTTAGGTCCTTTGTTTCTTTGCTTATTTTCTGTTTGGAGGATCTGTCCTTTTTCATCAGTGGGGTGTTGAAGTCACCTGCTATTATGGCATTGCTATTTATTATGTTGTCTAGATCAAGCAGTATTTGCTTTATGTATCTGGGTGTTCCTGTGTTGGATGCATAAATGTTTAGGACTGTTAAATCCTCTTATAAGATTTTTCCCTTCACCACTATATAGTGTCCATTTTTGTCCTTCTTTACTTTTGTTGCTTTAAAGTTTATATCATCTGAAATAAGGATGGCTACTCCAGATTTCTTTTAGTTTCCATTAGCCAGGAAAATTTTATTCCATCCTTTCACCTTGAGTGTGAACGCGTCCTTGTGTGTAAGGTGTGTTTCCTGGAGACAGCAGATACTTGGCTTGTATTTTTTAATCCATTCAGCCAGCCTATGTCTCTTCAATGGGCAATTCAAGCCATTCACATTTATTGAGAGAATTGATATTTGGGGTAAATTTCCATTTATGCTGTTGGGTAGTTTCTTGTTCTGTTTTACCTCTTGAGTCATTGTGAAATCTGGGTTCTGGAGTTTTAGCTTTGGGTAGTTTTACATTGGTGGGTGTCTGTTGTGCTGGTTAGTGTACAATGCAGGTCTAAACACTTTTTTCAAGGCTGGTCTGGACTTTGCAAATTCTATCAGTGATTGCTTGTCTGGAAAAGTCTTTATTTCTCCCTCATATAAGAAGCTTAGTTTGGCAGGATACAGAATTCTGGGTTGGCCTTTGTTTTGTTTTAGGAGACTGATGATGGCTCCCCGTTCTGTTCTGGTGTGTAAGGTTTCAGCCGAGAAATCTGCAGTTAATCTAATAGGTTTCCATTTGTAGGTTACTTGCTCTTTTCACCTTACAGCTCTGAGGAGTGCCTCTTTTGTGTTTTCTTTGGTCAGTCTAATAATTATGTGGTGTGGTGAATGCCTTTTCACGTTGAGTCTCCCAGGAGTCCTGTGTGCTTCTTGTACTTGGATATCGAGATTTCTGGCTAGGCCATGGCAATTTTCCTCTATTATTCCTTCAAATAGATATTCTAGCCCATGCGAATTTTCTTCCTTTCCCTCAGGGATGCCTATGATCCTTATGTTTGGCCTCTTTACATAATCACACATTTCTTGTATGTTTTGTTCATGCCTCTTGTTTTTGTGTTCTTTCTCTTCAACTGATTTATTTAGCACATAGGAGTTGTCTTTTAGCTCTGAAATTCTTTCCTCGGCATGGTGCAGCCTATTCTTAAGGCTTTCCACTGTGGTTTGTAGATCCTTGAATGCTTCTTTCATTTCTAGAATTTCCATTTGATTTTTCCATAATACTTCTATTTCTTTATAAAATTTTTCATTCATTTCTTGCATTTTTCTTTTGGTTTCTTTGTGCTGGGATTCAATGTTCTCTTGAATTTCATTGAGCTTTCTTATAATCTGTAAACAAAATTCCTCTTCTATCATTCTACCCATTTCATTTGAGTTGGTATCCATTGCTGAGGAACTGATGATTTCTTTTGGGAGTGAGTTTTCACTCTGATTTTTCATATTTCCTGAGTTCATTTGCTGATTTTTTCTTATCTGGCCTCTTGGTTGAGAGCTGGGGGTGTTAGGGCTAGTTTATGGCCCTGTCTCCAAGCCCTCGAGGTTTGTTCCTTGGCAGAGCCAGGGACAGGAGTAGTGGCCTGTATTGCCTTAGGTGTATTTTAGCAAGTTTGGTGGATCTTGGGTTACCTCTGACCTGTTGTCTTCTCCTCTTCCTGGTGAAGTGTAGTGAGATTGTCCTCCCAATTTGTGCTCCAAACTGGTGGATTATACTTGGGGGTATGAATCCACCGCTCCCTAATAGCTAGGTATTCTGCTATGTCCATGGCAGACTCTGATCCCCCAGTTGGGGTATGCGAAAGCCCTGAGCTTTGGGAGGGGCCTTGTAGCTCCTAGGGTTTACTTTGACCCGGCTCCTCCTGAAGTGCAGGTAGAAACACAATTGCTTTTGGCTGCAGTGTGAGAGCTGAATTAGAGAAATTCTACACAGCTCAGAGGTTGCTTATCTAGCCACGTTTGTCTGTCCCTCTGATGTGCATCTCCGCATGACACTGACTGTTAGGGGGCTCTCCAATTGCCCACCCCTTTTCCACCACTAGACCCCGAGGTGAGGTGGTTGGGCATCTCTATCCCCAGAAGTCTCCACCAGGGGGATGTTCCCATGGGGGTGTAATAGTGGCCACTGGAGGCGCTCTTGGATGGAGTGAAGTTCCCTAATGAAGTGAGTAGGGTTACGGGAACCTGCTCTGCTTCAGCCTGTGGCTTTTGAGGCATTCGGTTGCCATGAGAACCGGTACTTATAGAAAATCAGTCAGTATAACCAGCAACCTTCAAAATGACCGATCTCTGGGGTACAGGAGGGCTGGGACCTGAAGGGCAGGCACTGGGACCAGCACGTAGCGGACTCGTCGGAGGCCAGAGCTGGAGAAGCAGGACCAGATGGATGGGCTGCAAACTGTTTCCAATACTCAAAGGTCCTGCCACTACAGTTCCGGGATCTCGTCCCACCTGGAACCCACGGATGCAGCTGTCCCTGGCTATCAAGGGCAAAGCCTGTCTCACCCCAGCGGAAGAGCCCAGGCCGGGGCGGGGTGGAGCTAGAGACGCGGCTTACGGCTCCGGGCGGGCGGCTTTAAAGATGGCTGCCGCCGCCAGCCTGGCGCACAGCAGGGCTGTGATTGCTCCCGGGAATGCAGCTTTTTCTCAACCGGCCTGTGTCCCACAGAGGCAATTGCCGGCAGCCCCTAAGGGCGTGCCCCACTGTCCGTTTAACTCCTGGGACTTCCAGTGGTGCAGTGCCGGCCTGTGGGTTCCCACACACTGCCCCGGGAAGCTGTATGTCTGCCCGGTCCCTACCCGGCCCTGAGAGCTCCCTGTATATTGCAGCTGCGAGTTCTGTTTGGCTCTCGCAATTGCTTCCTCTCCACAGAGCCTGCTGTCTCCAGCAACAGCTTTGCCCTGACTCTGGGCTTGTCCCTGACTGAGTGGATAGGGAGGTGCGTAACCACTTGGGGGTCAGGTTGCACTGTGCTGACCTGGCGAACGCATCCTTCCCACGCTCTCAGATCTTTGTGAATGATTTTGTCACCTGTTTTCTCGGGCTGAGCGTCCCACGATGTTTCTCTGTAATTCACAATGATGTTTTCGGAGTGAGTGGTCCACGCGTGCAGGCAGCCAATGGCGTTTTTCACCTCCTTCTCTGGGAGTGGTGAGGTGGGAGGACTCTAGCAGACTGCCATTTTTCTCCACCCCACCTTAAAGTTTCTTTTAAGCTTTCTTTCTCTCTTTGCATTGTCTTTGTTTATTCTGATATCTGTCAGTTTATTTTTCTCTCCTTCTTATAGATTAATGGCTTATCTCAAATATTTGGTGATCCTTGACTTCCATTTTTTTGAGTTGGACACTAAAAAGGTGAGTGGAAATTTTGTGTGCATGGTTGGGGCTTGTCACCTAGTAGACTCATTTTAGATTTCATGACCAGCTGAATATTTTATTTGGGATCCCCAAGCGTATCTTTTTTTGGGTGCAGTTCAGTTTCTTCAAATAAGGATCCCTCAATCTTAAGCTTGGGTCTAAGGCTAATCAGACACAAGTCTGCTTGTAAGAGCTTTGAATTAGGTGGAGGTATAGGGATATGAATCTTATTCTAGAAAGCAGGCTTTAACTTAGCTCTCTATTTTCCATTCACACCTCTGTTCTACTCTCCTCTGTGTCTGGAATTCCAGGTCTGAAGCCTCTGTGGTTCAATTCCATCAGGGACCATTCTTTCCATCTTGTGAGGGATCGTGGAGGCAGGCAGGGCTCTAGAGAACTCAGGTACAATTGCTCCTTATACTGACTTTTAAAACATCTCCTGGTCTCCAGCCACCACCAGACTACCACCATCTGAAAAGCCAGGTGCCTTTAATTCCTAAGCCTCTATGAAGTTCTACAGGGCAATCTGACACCTGAGTAAATGACTACTATACTCTGCTTACTCATTTACCATTCCTACATCTGCACTCTGCCTTTATACGTTATAGTTTGAAGTTATGTATCTAATTTGACGAAAGATGGTTTGATACAAGAAGGAATTTGTATTTCTGTATTCCTCAATGTTCTGGGAATGATTTTCACAAGGAGGAGGTTGACTTTACAGAATTATCTGAAAGCTGGAAGTTCAGGAAATAGCTTTTAAGTGGCAAAGGCAACTGATTTCCAAGCAGGTAATTGTTAATTTTTACATTAATTAAAAATATATCTAAACTAAAAATAGGAGGATTTAAATAATCTTATTCCACTTTATTGCTTTTTGCATGTAACCTTACCATCATAAGCTCTCTGAGGGCAGGGAACACACACACTTTTGTTATTTTCCACACTACCTTTAGCATAATGCTGGGTATGAGAAATGTTTGATAAATGTCAATTGAGAGAAGAGAAAAGAAATTATATGTGCCTGCAATTTTCCTCCAGGGTTAAGTGTTCTTAGACCATCATTCACATCAGCAACCTTTACAAACCCATTTTCCCCATTTCTTTCTTTTGCGATTTGCAAGAGGAAGAGCATAATTTATCTACTTGTTCAGACCTAAGCTTTGTATCTCCTAAGAAACAACACAACCACTGCCTCATATGTTAAGTCCAAACTATCAGTGACTCAATTCTCTATAAAAAGCAATTCACACTTCCTTCTACCCCTTTTAGAGTTGACAAACATGAAGAGCTTCTGGGGAATGAGAAAAAACTTCATGGCCTGTTAAGATGATCAGATAGTGAATACATGAGCATATTGCATGAGTTCTGCTTCACCAGGGAGAACAGACAAGTTAGCAGGCAGAGGAGGACAGAATTTCCCAAAGTGCTGGCCAATAGAGAAAGCATCCTATGTCAGATACATTTGGCAATCACTGAATAAGTGTCCCCTTCTTGGAGATTCAGAGTCCACTAGCAAATTGAAAGCTCTAAGAAGTACTGCAACCAGCTCAACTTGTTTTTTCCCCCAGATTTATTGAGGTATGATTGACCAAAAAAAATGTTATGTATTTAAGGTGTACAATGTGATGTTTTGTTATACATATAAATTGTGAAAGTTTTACCATAATGAAGCTAATTGATACATATCCATCACCTCACATAGTTACCATTTGTGTGTGTGTGTACATGTATGTGTTTGTGTGGTAA
Organism: Daubentonia madagascariensis; assembly: GCA_023783475.1. Taxonomy (NCBI): domain Eukaryota; kingdom Metazoa; phylum Chordata; class Mammalia; order Primates; family Daubentoniidae; genus Daubentonia; species Daubentonia madagascariensis. Next base: position 37,463,678 of record JAKFHU010001953.1, on the reverse strand, counting down.
GAACACTTAAGATCTCTCTTAGCAAATTTCAAATACACATTGTATTATTTTTAACTATAGTCCCCATGCTGGGTATTAGGCTTCCAGATCTTATTCATCTTATAACTGCATGTTTGTAGCCTTTGACCAACATATCTCCATTTTTCCCTCCTCCCCCTCTGCCCCCGCCCCAGCCCCTGATAACCACTCTTCTACTCTTTCTATGATATCGGCCTTTTCAGATTTCACATATAAATGAGATCATGCAGCAGTTGTCTTTTTGTGTCTGGCTTATTTCGCTTAGCATAACGTTCTCCAATGCCATCCATGTTGTTGCAAATGGCAGAATTTCCTTCCTTTGTAAGGCCTGAATAAAATTTCTGTGTGTGTGTGTGTATCACATTTTCTTTATCCATTCATCCATCTGGAGTAGGAGTGCAGATAATCTCTTCAAGGTAGTGGTTTTATTTCCTTTGGATATATACCCAGAAGTGAAATTACTGAATCATATGGGAGTTCTATTTTAAATGTCCATCCTGTTTTCTCCAATGGCTCCACTAATCTGCATTCCTACCCACAGTGTGTAAGAGTTCCCATTTGTCCACACCCTCACCAACACTTATCTTTTGACTTTTTAATAAGAGTCATCCTAATAGGTGTGAGGTGATCTCTCATTGTGGTTTTGATTTGCATTTCCCTGATGATTAGTGATGTTGACCTTTTTTTCATATAACTGTTGGCCATTTGTATGTCTTCTGTTGGAAAAAGGTCTATTTAGTCCTTTGCCTGTTTTAAAAATTGGACTATTTGCTTTTTGGCTGTTGAGTTGAATGAGTTCCTTATATATTTTGGATATTAGCCCCTTATAGGATATCTGGTTTGAAATATTTTTCCCATTCTGTGAGTTGCTTTTTTATTTTGTTATTTGCTGTGCAGAAACTTTTTGGTTTAATATATTAAGAGTTTCACTTGTTTACTTTTGCTTTTATTGCTTGTGCTTTTGTTGCCATATCCCCCCAAAATCATTGCCAAGACGAACATCAAGGAGCTTTCCCTCTGTTTTCTTTTAGGAGTTACATGGTTTCAGGTCTTAAATTTAAGTCTTTAATCCATTTTGAGCTGAGTTTTGTCTATGGTGTAATATAAGAGTTCAATCTTGTTCTTTTGCATGTGAGTATCTAGTTTTCCCAACTAGATATTGAAGAGACTATTCTTTCCCCATTGTGTATTCTTGGTGCCTTTGTCAAATATTAGTTGACTGTATTTGCGTGGGTTTATTTCCAGGCTTTCTACTCTGTTCCATTGATCTACATGTTTGTTTTTATATCAACACCATACTGTTTTGATTACTATAGCTTTGTAATGTAGTTTGAAATCAGGAAGTGTGATGCCTCCAGCTTTGCTCTTCTTGCTCAAGATTTCTTTGGCTACTCAGGATCATTTATAGTTCCATAAAAATTCTAGGATTTTTTCTATTTCTGCGAAAAATGCCAATGGAATTTTGATAGAGATTGCACTGAATCTGTAGATTGCTTTGGGTAGTACAGACATTTTGATGATATTAATTCTTCCAACCCATAAATATGGGATATCTTTCTGCTTATTTGTGTCTTCTTCAATTTATTTCATGAATGTTTTATAGTTTTCAGTGTATAGATCTTTCACCTCTTTGGTTAAATTTTTTCCTATGTATTTTTTTTATGGTATTAGAAATGGGATTGTTTTTGTAATTTCTTTTCTGAATTGAATAGTTGTTAGTATACAGAAACATAACTGATTTTGTATCCTGCAACTTTACTGAATTTGTTTATTAGTTATAATAGTTTTTTTTATCTTTTATCTGTGTTCTCTTGTAGCTACCTGAACTCCTTTAAAACAATTATTTTGAATTATTTGTCAGGCAATTTGTAGACCTTCATTTCTTTGGGGTCAGTTACTGGAGCTTTATTAGTTGCCTTTGGTGTTGTCATGTTTGCCTGATTCTTCATGATCCATATAGCCTTAAGTTGATGTCTCTGCATTGGAAGGAGTAAACACTTCTTCTTCTCTTTGTAAAATAGTTTTGATAGGTAAAAATGTTCTTCTCCCCAGTCCCTGGACTGATGGGACTGCTGCCCCCAGGATCACAGTCAAATGGGGCTAGAAGCAGGTCATGTGACTGTTTCCAGGTCTACAGTTGGCAGGCCTGTTGCTGGAGGCATGAATGGGCATGGTGCCTGCTGGTTCCCCAGTTGGAAGGGACTGACTCTGGAACCATGGTAGAGGAGGGCCAGAACCAAGTCTTTGAGCCACTTAAGGGTTCACAGCTGGAACTAAATTCAGAGCCTATAGCTGGAACTGAGGTCAGTGGGTCTCCTACCAGGGGCAGAGATGGGTTTCTCTAGGTCCCTAGGTGGGCAGAACTCAGAGCAGGGCTGGAGCTGGGTCACAAGACTGCTTCAGGATCTGTGATTGGTTCTGCAGTCAGTGGGCCTGTAACTGGGGAAACAGACAGGCATGGCTTTTCTTGGTTCCTTTGGTGGATGGGGCTGGTTACAGGACTATGATCAAGTGGGGGGGATAGAGCTACTTTTGGTCTGTAGTGAGGACCACGTTTGCCAAGCCTGCTACCAGGGCATGGGCCTGCTTTCTCAAATCATCTGTCTTCAGTCTTGGACTTCACCAGGGTTTCACAACTTCTTTCCTGGATCCAACATCTCCCACAAAGGCACTTTTTTTGTGTTTGTGTGTATGGCTGCCATATTGTTGTTTGTGGTGGGGGAGGGATGTGAGTTAGAGACCTCCTATTTCACCATCTTGCTGACATCCAAGCCACAACTTGATTTAATTAAATGGTTCCAAAATATATTTGAGAATATATTAATAATTTATTTTTCTCAGATTAATAATTAACCACTCCAAGATTTGGTTTCTTATTCTGTAAAATGAAGATAATAGTATCTCCTTCAAAAGAGCATTTTAAGTATTTAATGAGATAGTCCATTTAAATCATTTAAATAGTGCCTGGCTTATAATAAGCCCTCTGTAAATTTGAGTTGTGTTAGTTTGTTTGATTGTAGTTTAATTGTGGTAGTTGTAGTTTTTTTGTTGTTAATAATAATCATATAGTATCTTATGGGATATGCCTTGGGGAATGCTATATGGAAATATGTCAATGGTTGCACACTACAATCAATGAAACCTGGTAAATAAGCAATTTGAAGACTATTGTAAGGCTTCTAGTACATCAAAAGCTTTAATATGCCCCCTAAAGTTTTCTACTTTAATGGTTTAAGCATGCTACTTATGCTATTGAATTCTATTAGTGTCTGAACTAACCTGGGTCTCAGAATAGTCATGAAATCATCAAACTGGAACTTCAGGGATGTAATGTGGATGAGTAGAAAGCATCAACTTTGGACCCAAAGCACATTTGAGTCCAGATCCTAGGTCTACTCTCTTATTCTCTGTATGCTCTTGGATCGTTTACTTAATCTCTCTGGGCCTCAGTTTTCTGTACTAGAAAATGAGGAAAATGATTCCTAGTTTACAAGGACATTGGGAAGATTGGGCAGAGATGGGTTTCTCTAGGTCCCTAGGTGGGCAGAACTCAGAGCAGGGCTGGAGCTGGGTCACAAGACTGCTTCAGGATCTGTGATTGGTTCTGCAGTCAGTGGGCCTGTAACTGGGGAAACAGACAGGCATGGCTTTTCTTGGTTCCTTTGGTGGACGGGGCTGGTTACAGGACTATGATCAAGTGGGGGGGATAGAGCTACTTGGGAAGATTAACTGGGGTTATTTGTGGAAAGCAAGTGACTTAGTGCTAGACACACATGAGGTAATTCTTGGTTAGTTCCTTGCATATTCAGGCCTTTAGGCTACTGGTGGTGATGGCCCCTGCTCTACTGTTGGAATCCAGAAACTTAATCCTGCCTGTTTCAGAAAAGGAGATCAGTTGTCTGTTCACTTTACCCTCTCCCTACCCTCCCATCATGTCCCCACCTGTATCTACTGAGCTCAGCCTCAAGGGGTATTGTCCATGAGATACAAAGTCCTAGAATTTCACCACCTTAACCCAACTCAGTGGTGGCTGTACCATCCACTGAGGCAGGCCAGTATGGGAGAGAAATAGGGACAATGGGTGTTTTTTTTTTTTTGCACTACTAGGACAATTTATATTCTAATTGACTAAAAACATAAGACTTTTATATCCAAGCTTTGTCTCATCTGACACATACAGCAGCCTCATATAGTATCACTTTTCATTATCCTCTTTGCACACAACCTCAGAACTGGTTTAGGATTTCCCCCAGGTCATATTTTGTAATGGAGCCAGTACTAGAATCAAGCCTTTTGATCCCAAATAATACATACCAATAATACATAACAACTACTGTGACAAGCACTACCTGGCCCTGTTCGAACTGCTCACCTGCATATGACATTTAATTCTGAAAAGATCTCTGGGAGGTAAGTAACATTATCTCCCTTCCATAGATGAAGAAATAGGGGCAGCTGGAAAGTGGCAGAGCCAGGATTTGAATTGAGGTCTGCATGACTCCCAGACTCCCACTCTGCTCACGCAATTACGCAAACTCCAGATAGAACCCTGGGATCCTCTTAACAGCATAAAGACCTTCAGTAAGATGTGCTCCAGTAAACTAGCACCCACAGCTGCAAATGAACTTTAATGATTACTTAGTGTACACAAACACCTAGTTAGCTGTTCTTTAAACACAGGTTTTGAGATGTCTGGAAAGACTGGCAGAGTGAACAAGCCTTTCATTAGGACTGAGTCAGCCAACATAGCAAAGATCTGCCAGCAGCCAAGTCGATATTGGCCTACTCCCCTTCATTTTCTGGGTTTCACCCTAAGCTGCTGATTGTTCTACTCTGCCCATCTTCTCACAGGACATTCGGCATGCTGGGGTGCTTTGACTCTTTCCTTCCTTATTTCTTTTAGATCAGAAATGTACAGTAGCAAAACAGCTAATGTTTCTGGAAATTTTACCAAGGGGAAAACATCATGTAAAACCCCTTACTTTCAATTTTTCTTTAATTTCCATAAGTTTTCATGGAGGTATTCTAATCAGCCCAATTTTGCCAATGAGAAAACATTCTTCGGGATGCTATGTAACTTACTCAAGGTCACTCACACAGCTTGTAAGGAGTGGGGGTACAATTTAACCCTTGTCTGTCTAATTCCAAATTGCAGCCCCTTTGTATTTTGCTAGACTGCCTCTTCCTTAGAGAAAAAAAATACCACATTTCAAACCAACTTCACAACAGCTGCCTTGTTTATTCTCGAACACTGATCCCAGTAAACCTAGAGAGGGGGGACCAAGACTAACTTAGATGACTTTGGAAGTATAGGAGTGCTGTCTGGAAAGTATCCAGCCATATAACCATTCTTGTTATATTAACAATGGCTGGATACTTTCCGGACAGCCCTCGTACATTAGAAGTGAAATAGGCGAAGTTTTTACTAAGTTTCACTTCCACAGAGGTCTTCCTGTTTTCCTGTGGATCACAACAGCCCAGCAGAGATGCTAGAGATGAATCCATCAAGTGCCATGTCTTAACGTCTTAAACAGCTCACTCCCAGGCTGCCCAGAGAAATGGGAGTAAATGCTCTATTTCCCAATGGATGATTACTTCACTTCCCATGACAATCCCACATATATTTTTTGTGGATTATTTTGATTAGAGAGTGTATTAGTTTTCTATTGCTGCTATAACAAATTATTACAAACTTGGTAGCTTAAAATGACACAAATTTATCTTACAGTTCTGGAGCTCAGAAGTCTGCAATGGGCCTTAGTGAGCTAAAATCAAGGTGTTGGTAAGGGTGTGTTCCTTCTGGAGGCTTGAGAGGAGATTCCACTCCCTTGCCTTTTCCAGCTCTAGGGGCTGCCTGCATTCCTCGCCCATGGCCCTTTCCTCCACCTTCAAAGCCAACAATGGCCCGTCATCTCTCTCTCATGCTGTATCACTCTGACACTGACTCTTCTACCTCCCTCTCCACATTTAAGGACCCTTGTTAATGTCAACTGATCTCCAATGTCAATTCCATATGCAACCTTAATTGTCCTTTTCCCTGTAACATAAATCACAGAATTTAGGGATTAGGACATGAAAATTTGGGGGGGGATGATATCCTTCCTACTACATGGAGCTATTTGTAAATGCTTAGTCTCTGGATGGAATCCTTCAGAAGTGTGCATAGTTAAAAACAGAAATGAAAACCTAAGCTAGAAAGGTATTGATTTCAAGGAGATGTGATTTTTAAAAATCATCATTAGCAGAATACATTGTGTTCGTGAACATTTCAACATATAAAGCAAGGTTGCATGTTAACTCATTGATCTGCATTGCAAAACTCTAAGGTGTTCACTACCCACTCCATTCTAAGAATGAGGGAAACCAAGGCCTATAGGTAACACAGGAGTTAGTGGCAGAGCTGTGTACAAATCTAAGAGTTTGGGATCCATGCTCTGCACTCTACCACCCACAGCTACTCCAAAGAAAAGTTCCCGCTTCACAAGGTGCATTTATTGACAAGGGCCACCACCTGCTGGGACTGAACATGCTGATTAACTAAAGCATGTCTTCTAGGCTCAGGGCATTTGGGAACAGGTGTTCAGAACATCTTCATCACTGGAACACCCTCAGGTTCAACTTTTCAAGCTCATCCCATAGATGAGCTACTAAGGCAGCCAGGCTTCTACTGGCTCTTACCTTCCCTGAAAGGGATTGGGTGGCAAGGAATCCTCAGGCTCTAATTCCTTTTTTTAAAAAAATCAACTAGCCAAGGACAAATGTCCTAGTCCTCCCACTGGACACTTGGAAGGTAGGATGAACAGCCTACCTTTCAGTTTTAAAACTGGGAAAGTCCTAGTAAACCGAGATGATTTGATTACCCTGACAGAAGGAGAGGAAATACTAATATTTAAAAAATTCTTCCTGAATTGGTTCCTGGTGTTTTTTTCTAAAATACTCATGCACTCTATGAATTGTTAAATCTTGGCTAGAATTAAAGGAAATATGTGCGGACTCTTGTCAGATATATCTGGATCAAAACCCAGGTCTTCTGCTTACTAGCTGTGTAAACTTGGACAAGTTGTCTGACTGTTCTGGCCCTCAGTTTCCTCATCTGTGAAGTGAGTATGGTAATATTTTCATTCTAAAGTCAATGTAAGGATTGAATGAAAAAATGCCTATGAGTTTAGCATAGCACCAGGCTCTGAGTAATTGGTAGTAATTACAACCCTTACCTAACTAATTGGCTCAGTAAGTATTAAAAAATTCCCCAGTAAACATGGGCAAGGTAGCTCAGTGCGAAGAGTGTGGCTACCTCCTCACACAAGCCATGGTTCTAATTCCAACTTCTCTATTCCCTAGAAAGATGACTAATGACAATTTCTCACTCTCTCTGAGCTTCATCTGTAGAAGAGAATAATAGTATCTCCCACAAAATGTTATTATTTTCAGAAATAAATTAGATCACAGTAAGGTATTAACACATGTCTTGGTATATAGTAAATACTCGAGAGAGATATTATTACTTGTAATAGTGTTTTGGTTTTTGATTGCAACTAAAATAAACAAAGTAGGGATTTCACTGGCTTGTAGCTTACAAAATCTAGAGATAGAAAAAATCAAACAACCCCATTAAAAAGTGGGCAAAGGACATGAACAGAAAATTTTCAAAAGAAGATAGACTAATGGCCAACAAATATATGAAAAAATGCTTGACATCTGTAATCATCATGGAAATGCAAATTAAAACCACAATGAGATATCACTTAACTCCAGTAAGAATGGGTTTTATCAAAAAGTTCAAAACGTCAAATGCTGGCATGGATGTGGAGAGATAGGAACACTCATACAGTGCTGGTGGGGCTGCAGACTAGTATAACCTCTGTGGAAAGTAGTAGGGAAATACCTCAAAGAACTGCTAAAGTAGAACTACCATTTGATCCAGCAACTCCACTACCGGATATTTACCCAAAGGAAAAAAAGACATTCTATAAAAAAAGATATCTGCACTCAAATGTTTATGGCAGCACAATTCACAATTGCAAAGATGTGGAAACAACCCAAGTGTCAATCAATACATGAGTTGATTAATAAAATGTGGTATATGTATACCTTGGAGTACTACTCATCCATAAAAAAAAAATTGGTAAACTAATACCTCTTGTATTAACCTGGATGGAGCTGGAGGCCATTCTTCTAAGTGAAGTATCACAGGAATGGAAAAACAAACACCACATGTACTCACCATTAAATTGGTACTAATTGATCAACGCTTATGTGCACATAGGGAAGTAACATTCATTGGGGATCAGGCAGGTGGGAGGGGGGAGGAAGGGATGGGTAAATTCACACCTAATGGGTGTGGTGCATGCTGTCTGGGGGATGGGCACACTTGTAGCTTTGACTCAGGTGGTGCAAAGGCAATTTATGTGACCAAAGTGTACTTGTACCCCTGTAATATTCTGAAATTAAAAAAAAATCTAGGGATAGAGTTAGCCTGAGTCATGCTGGATTTTCTAAATGCAATGAATCTCTCTCTCTCCATATCTTGGTGCTATTTCTCCTCTGTGCTGACTTCATTCTCAAGCAAACTCTCCTGATATGATAGAAGGAACATAAAACCCCTGCAGAAAGAAAACTGCTCCCAATAGTTCCAACAAAATTTGGACTCTCATTGAACGCATGTGGTTTCTATGCCTGTTCCAGTAGCAATCACTGTGGCCAGGGTAATGGAATATGCTCACTGGTTAGGCCTGGGTCACATGGCCATCCCAGGAACTGGAGGAAGTGGATTCAAATCATCAGTTCCATATCGTCTAAGAGAGGTGAATGGAGGTTTCCCAAGGCAAAATTAGAAGAAAGAGGAATGGATCCTTGGCAGGCAAAAACTGCAAATGTCCTCCACCATTGCATTATTATTACGGTATAGTCTGAATTTTTTTAGAAGCCAACCCTGGCCAAGGAATAAAGGGACTCTAAAACTGCTATCTAACATGACACCTGCATAAACTAACACAATAAAATTTTGGTAGCCTGGTTCATTCTTCTGGCTTGAATTTCCTGGAAGAAAAATACTTTCTACCCTTAATGGGGAATTTTTAAGCTATGTAAAGGGTTTTGGTGGTTTAAACATATGTTCATACATTCTTTCATACTCCTCTTTTCAGGATCTGGAGTTTTATTCTACTCCTCTTGAATATGGGTGGACTTAGCAAATCCTTACTAATGATCATGTATGACTTCTGAGCCTGGTTGTAAAAGGCACTGCAGCTGCCTCCTCACTCTCCTTCTTGAATCGCTCTTTTGAGGTGAGGTTAGCTGCCAAGTTGTGAGCACACCATGTCAGCAGTCCTGTAGAAATTCCTATGAACAGTGAGAAATGAAGGCCTTTGGTCAATAGCCAAGAGAGTGCACCATCTTGGAAGAGGAGCCTCCAGTTCTAGTCAAGCCTTCATGGCTGCAGCCCCAGACAACATCCTGACTACAACCTCATAAGAGACTTGGAATCAGAACCACCCAGGTAACTTTGTCCCTGACCTCCAGAAACTGTGTGAAATTATAAATGTTTGTTATTGTAAGCCACTAGGTTTTAAGGTAATTTGTTATGTAGTAATAGATAACTAACACAAGAACAACAGGCTGAAGGGAATCAGTGTAGTAGTATGGGATAAGCACTAGAAGAGGCATCAGGAAATCTGAATCTGTGTTTTGGATCTAAAATTAGGCAGCAATATCTTTGCATTAATAACTTGATTTCTCTGAGCATTAGTTTCTCCAAATGCAAACCAGGGAGACCGAGTACATCCCTGCATATTTCACAAGGTACTAAAGATAATCTAACTACACAATGTAGGTGTGGCTTAAGGTAATAAAACTAATTCTTGCAATTACCTTATTAATTTTATATCATCATATCACAATTAATGTGGGAACAAATACTTTAAAATTATTAATTCTATAAAGAATTGGAGGTCTTTAAATTGGAAGAAACTTCAATGTTTAGTTCATTTCCTCACTTGTTTGGCATTAAAGATTCATCTTTTGGTCACAAGATCCAAAAAAGTTAAATGAATAGCTCAAGGTCACGTAGAAGCAAAATGGATCCTAGAACGCAGCCTCTCTGAGCCTCAGTTTCTTCACCTATAAAATGGGAATAATAATACATACTTTGAAGGTCATTGTCCTTGTAACCCCATTGAAGCTATGATCCATGTAGTCCAGGTCAAGAATAGTGTCATGGCCCAATAATACAGTCCAGAAATTGAAAAGTAATTTCAAAACAACAAGTCATTTATTTATTTTTAAGTCACTATAGCAATATGTGGAGGAGAAAAAGTCCCTTCCTGCAATTCTTCAGCTATCCTCCAGTCACCTAGCCCTAGGCCTGCAGTGCCTCAAATCCTCTCATCCCTCCCTCCTCCCCACCGCTTCTTCCTTGTATGCGTTTGTGGTAGTGGTGGGACCCTCTTCAGAGAGTGAAGAAAGAGAAGAAACTGAATGAGCAAGTCCAGAATCCTTTTTGGTGGGTAGGGGGAAAATAAGCCAGGAAAAGTCACATCATTTGTTTTTATCGATCATCACTGTCACAGGTTGAGTTCTCCTTAACACAGAATCTGAGACAGAGTTTAACATGTATGATGTTTATTAAGGAGAGTACTTGGCACAAGCACCTGTCAAAGAGAAGGGAAGGAAGCAGAACTGGGTAGAAGGAGAAGTTGAGACACTGTGTTGGTCCAATGACACACTCAGCTGACCCTGCAGGGAGCTCTGGAGTCAAAATAGCCCATTAAAGCTGTCCTGAATGGGGCCGAGATGGTCTGGCCTTTCCAAATTCTCCTTGATCAGCTATTGGTTGTGTGTCACTGGGGAAGGATGTGACCTTGGGGAAGGCTGGTCTCTGCAACTGAGGCAAGTCCTGAAGGGGCTGCTGAGAGAAGGCTGTCTGCCAACAGGACATCCAGCAGCTGCAGCAACAGCTTGAAAGGGGATCTGGGTGGCTCATCACTGTGTTCACCACAATCGCATATGGTATAATATGTACCTGGCACCTCATAGGCAATTAATAAATAACAGTCACTAGCTGGCTCTGACTCCAGGCCTCTTCCCATAGCATTCCTGTGATCTCTTTCCCTGTAACCATGAGAGACCTTCACTTTCTGCATCCTCAAAGTGCAGAGAACCCAGACCAAAACCAGTGGGCACAGACCAAGCCTTAGGAAATCCGAACAATCAGATGAGACTCTGCCCTTTTAACATCCTAATGTTTTCTGGGCATGGAGTCTTGTCCTTAATGGGCTATTTCCAGGAGCTCTAGATCATGCAGAGATTTTGCTGGAATGCCTGGGATCTGGCCCAGCACAGGAAGCACCAGAGGAAGGATGTGCTGCCTGGCACTGTGCTTCCTCACTCAGCTATTCTTCCTTAGCGTTCACGGTTAGCACAGAGCTCTTATACTGGCTGCGTCAGACTTCGCAAATGACAAGGCAACTGTCTATACTCTGAGCCAATAAACTGGGTTAACATTCATGCTGGAGGTTGGGCTCTCTATAAGGAAAGCCTCAGCCAACTCTTCAGATGCAGGCAAGGGCAAGCCTGCTAATCACCAGTCGCAACACTGTACAGGAGAAATCAGGTCAAATGAATATCACAGGCAGCCTTGAAGAAAAAGAAAAATAACTGGATCTGAGCCTCAGGGAAACACGAAGGGAGGGAGGAGAGCTTGGTTTCCCTTCCCTGGGAATGAAGGGTTTATGCGATGATTATACTTAGGAGCTCATTATTTCTCTTTTTTCTCTGCCTTTCTCAGGCATTGCCAGAAACTTATGGATAGAGTCAGCGCAATCATCATTTCACAACATCTGAGGGGCAGTGTTGGGTATACCACCATAGTAGGAACTTTCATCCATTTATTTATTCATTCACCAAATATTTATTATAGTGCCAGGTGCTGTTCTAGGCCTGGGGATACAGTAGTAAAAAAAATAAGAGCCATATTCATAGCCACCAAACTATAATATTATTGGTCATATGTTTAGCAATTGGAATTTGAGCCCCAAGTTAAGAGCACTGATCTCAAGTCCATGCCCTTGACCACCACACCATCTACACATCTCTACTTCCTACTATACATCCCCTGCCCCTCGTCATTGTATTTATTTTTTTTACTTACAAAAAATAAAACCCCAAGATTTATTGGATGTAAAATTCATTCTAGGAAGATAGGCAACTGTGGAATATCTAAGAAATTAAAATGGCTACATTGGATATTTGCTGGAATAATGGAATTCTAGACCTTTAGCTTTGGAAGAGCCCTGACACACCATGTGATCAAGCCCTCCCTTCCTCCTTCCACCCTATTTCGTGCTTCATTTCTTGAACAAATGCTGTCTTCGAGTCATCCAGCTTCTACTTACAAACTTTGCTCATCAGAAGCCCAATCCATTTTTCGACAGATCTGTAAGATAGAATTGTATTATTCACACTCAGCAAAAATTGATTTGCTTTGTCATGGCCTGCCTATATGGTCTGGCTCCTGCTTCACTCTAGTCTCTTCTGTAAGTATCCCCCATGCTATTTAAGCTACTGGCTTCCTTTCAGGTTCTTGAATGTGCCAAGTTCTTTCCACCTTTCCTGTTCCCTCTGCTTGGAATGCTTTTCTCCTCTCTTCATCTGGCTGTGATGAAAGCATCCTTTAAGCCTCGATTTAAATGCCATTTCCACAGGAAAGTCTTTAATTAACCTAAAAATTAGATTAAGCTACTGATTATTCTGACTGTCTACTTTTGTTTCAGGGTCTGTGGGATGTATGTATGTATGAAGGGATGGGTGGATAGTATGGGTAAAGTGATTTCTACTCAATGCTTTTGATTGCATTTTTCAGGCTTTACCACGCAGGCTCGGTTCCACTTCTTCATGAGATCCCTTCCATTATTTGCAGAATGAGTTTATACCCCGTCTGACTCTTTTGTAATATAAATAGCCTCAGTTCCTTCTATGTTCCAATGTAAACCAAAGCATGAGCGTGGCCTCTTCTTTGTCCAAAAGGCACCTCTCATAGTTATATTTGATTCAAGTTGATTCTGAATGGAATGGAATTTAATGCACGAAAGGAAGAGGATCCTTGACCGAGGCCAGCTGTGAATGAAAGGAATAATGAATGGAAATAATGACAGAAAATCAATGTAGTAATATTGCCAGGAGCAGCTAAGTACAGAAAAGACCCTCAGTTATGTTCTTTATACCATCCTTGAAATACCTATAGACATTTTACCAGCCAGCCCATTCCCCAGTAGGACAAAAGTTCATCATGACATGGGGATGAGTCTATATATAAGGTTCACTTACTTTAAATAATAATGGCTAAGAGCCATTTCTATCTTCTTTATTGTTAGTATTTGTAAAACTGTTGAAATACTAAAGCCTATGTCCTCCTCCCGGCTCTACCTTTCTTAGATCTGGAATCTTGCTTGAATGGGTCATTTCATGTCCCTAAAAGTCAGCTTCTCATCTATTAAAAAGAGGATGACAGCACCTGTATTATTTGCCCCTCAAGATCAGATGACAGAAAGCAAAAGTGCTTTGCAAGCTGTGAAGCACTATACAAATATAAGGTGTGTTTAGAGAGATAACATTACTTAGGGAATAAGGTGGAGCATGTTTTAAATCAACCATGAAATACATCTTTGGGATGGGTTTAATGCAAACTCTAAGCAGGTCACATTTCACCAATGGGATATTGAGGGATATCCCAAAGAACATTGAGATTCATTTTCTTATCATAAAATAGGAGTCTGTGGTTTGGTTTCAGAAAGCAGCTGGTCTGTGGTAAGATCAACAAGAAAGATCCCTGGATGGTGAATTCCAGTTTATGGAGGCAGGCATCTATACCAATGTGTGGCTTTTCCTAATGCGTACAGAATCAGATTTGGGCAGAGAAATCCTTTAAAGGGCCATGTTATTTTCATGTTGACATAAAAAGTTCTTCTTTCTATAATTTAAGGAGAAAAAAAGATGCAAAATGGTCTTTGGGCAATATATCTAAGTGGTTCAAAACAAGCTTTTGCAATTGGGCAGACAAAAGTTCAAATTCTAGCTCTGTATCATATAAGTGGTATGATCTTAGGCATGTTATTAGTCTTTTAAGTCTAAATTTTCTTACCCCAAAAAGTAGAGGGAGAGAGAGAGATATCTCCATATCTCTATCTATCTGTGCCTATCCATATATCTTCATGAAGTGCCTGGCAGATAGTAGGAGTTCAATAAATCATGGTGCTTTTAGTGTGTTTGAAGCCTAGAGTTAAGGAGCTATCACAACCAATTACAAATATTGAAATGTAAAGTGATATTCACTACAATACTGTAAAAGAATCAAACTCAAAATACATGAATTTAAGACATGATAATGGGAAACATTTTTAATCTGCAATATGAACTCTTAGATATTATTTATTAAAGCTGCCCTCAAATGCTCTGAAAAAGCTGCCTTATTAGATTTTCACCCTAGCTATCATTCTTGAAGCCACTGAGCTACTCTACAGAAAAATTATATTGGCAACATTTCATGTGCTCCCCTCTCTCTCTGGGCCACCTACCTGACACTAGCTCTCAGGATTCAGTGTCCTAACTGGTCTCTCTGCCTTCCCTCTTCTTTCTCCCTCAAATCCATTCTCCACACAGTAGCCAAAGTGATCCCCTTAAAACACAGATTACCTCATGTCGTAATGTCTCACTGACATCACTATATTGCTTAAAATCCTGCCAAGTTTTCCTTTCACTTAAACTACAATTGAGGCTCCTTGCCATGGCCTACAGGGTCTACATGACCTTCCTATCTCTCCAAAATCATTCTGTGCACTGGGCTTGAAGCAACACTCAGAACAAACTGAGGGCACCCCTCTACCTGGAGCACACCTCTTCCTCCTCCCCATCCTACCCAATCCCCCAAATTCAGGTCTCTATTAAATATTCCCCCACTTCAACAAGGCTTTCCATGATGACCCTATCTAAAATAGTTCCCAACCCTACTATTCTCTCTCATGGTACTTTGTGTCCTTCTTATACATTTGTTGCAAGCTGTAATCATTTTATTTATTTATACATTCACTGGCTTTTGGTCTATCTCCCCTCACTAAAATACAAGCTCCATGAGAACAGGAGCCAGGTCTTGTTTCCTGAACACTGAACGTTGCATATGCTTGGCACAGAGAAAAGCACTTAATGAAAATCCTTGTGTGATTCACGGAATGAATAAATCCAAGTTTCACCTGTTTTCCTAAATGGCAGGTCCCTGAAGACAACAGGCTGGCAGATTGATGACAGCCTTGGTGGTATTTATTCACTCAGTGTTTATTCACTCAAGAGAAAACACTTGCGCATCACAGCCAAGCTTTCCCACTGAATTTTAAAAAGAAAAAAAAAAAAAAAAAGGAAGAGGAAGCTGTGCATGCTGCCTGTGAATTGTTACCGAAAATTCTCAGAGTTAACCCTGCTGCTGTCAGATGAATTCCCTCCTTCCCCAATTTAGCCATGAATCCAGAGGAAAAAGTGGATACAGGTCTGGAGGTGTGAAGTTAATATAGATGAGGGGGTGGTGGCCATGGAGGTGTGCTGCTTCCCTCTTCCTTGGAGAGAAACTGGTGTGGAATTCGGAGCGGGCTGAAAGCCTCCAGCTGCAGCACTTCTGGATCCCCTGTGACATCCACTTGGCAGTTGTTTCAGCCAATGACTGAGCACAAGAAGGATTTCAAAGCCACATCATTTGTTCTTGATACAGCACTCCTCTAGCCAGTAGCCTTGTTCAGGGACTCCTCATTGGCCTGGCTAACACTTGCTAAAAACTTCACTACGGTCTGAGGCTCTTCCTACCCAACCCCAAGTCCCTTTCCTTCTTTCTCTCCTTTCACGGGAGCCAGACCTGTATCACAATCTAAATGCCTCCCACCTACTCCTGCTCTCTCTCTCCTTCCTCCTCCCCGCAGCAACCCTTTGGCACATCCAATCTCACCTTGGTGTCTGCTTCTCAGAGGACCCAAACTGACACAAAGGGCCTCCTTTGAGAAAAATAAATCACAATCACAGGATACAAATTTAAATATTAGTCCTTGTAAGCAATCCATGCAAAAATTAAGATCCCCAAGACTTAAGCTTCATTCTTCCCAGTAAATCCACCTCTGGCAGAAGCTTCACATCCAAGGATTCCCACTCTTGGCTGCATGTTGGAATCACCTGGGGAGCTTTAAAAAGTACTGATGCCTGTTTTCCACCTGGATCTGCTGTGTGACTTGATCATCAAGATTTTCAAAAGCTTCCAGGACAATTCTGATATTAGCCAAGTTGAGAACCACAGCTCTTCATGGATGACTGGAGGGACAGCTGACCTTCAGAAGAATTTCTGATTCCTGGCCTTACTTGTTCAGAAGATATTGCAAAGTTCTGCTTCAGTGTTTCTGCCATGAACCAGCTATGTGATGCCCAGCAAAAAACCATACAATCTCTAAGGTTTTCCATTCAGATCTGGAAAATAGTAAATTCATTACTTATTTCTCAAAATCAAATGAAACAATTAATATTAAAACACTTTGAAAATATTTTTGGGTTATTAAGGGTGGTAACACAATGTGGACCTTTACAAGCATAATTGGGAATAAGGATCTTAAGTAGAGATATACAACTTCCTGATTACTTAACTCATTGAGTATATAAACTCTTAGGAGGCAAGGACCATCTTATCTTGTCTGAGTGTTTGGTGGTATTAGTTAGTAACAGCTAATGACATACATTATAGGAAGGCAATTCATCTTTGCCAAAATGAGCTGAACTGGTATGTCTCAATTCTCATAGATATTTCACCAGCAGCAGAATCTCTTGGAAGGTGCCAGTTAAAAATGCAGTTGTCTTAGCCCCAAGTAAGACCCAGTAAGGAGGTAAGGTGAAACATGGGGGAAGTGTCTGCATTTTTAATAATCACCCCAAGTAATTCTTATGCACACCAAAGTGCCTCCCCATCTCTGGTGTGCTTGGAGCCAGAGTATGTCCCCAGTTACAATGACAATGACCTCCATTTCCCTGTGAAGATTTTACTTCATCACAAACCTATTTTAGCACCAAATTCAGCCCACTTGGAAAAACCATTTTATTGCAATTTATTTGATGAAGAGTAAATTTTTGCATTTTAAAATGAAAATAATTTAAAACGGGCTTTAAGAATGCAGTAGATACAAAAATAAGCACTCAGTAAACATATTGCGCTATTAAAGAACATAATTCTAAAATTCTTCATTATTCTGTAGCACAAATCCAGACAGAAGCAGGAAAGTAAAGGAATAACTCTTCTTACTCTTCTTTAGCACTGCACCCTCAAGCTGACACAGTCAATCTAATTCCTATCTTCATCATTTCTCACGTGGACCTCAAAATATCTTCCTAACTGGTTTCCTGCCTTAATTCTTCCCTACCTTCTATGCCTAATAGGACCATCCCACCACACCAGGGTGATCTTTCTGGAATACTGTATTGTTCCCTGCTTAATACCCTCAATGCCCCATTGCTTCAAGCCTTGGTCCTCAAAATGTGGTGCTGTACAAACCACAGCACTGGCATCACCATGGAGCTTGTTAGAAACATAGAAGTGCAAAATTCAGGTCCAACCCTGGACCTGCTGAATCAAAATCAACATTTTATCAAGATCCCTAGATGATTTGTATGTTATTACAATGTGAAAGCTTTAGTCTAGGGCACAATATACAAGCCCTTTAGCCTAGTATCTGAAGCTTTTCATGATTTGACCCCCTGCTCCTCCATACCTTACTCCTCTTCTACCTGCAGCAACTGCGATCTATCCACAGTCCTGGAAATAAACTATGCTATTCCACTTCTTCATACTTTTACACATGCTGTTCCTACTGCCTGGAATCTGCGTGGGGCTTTCCTCTCTGTGAAGCCTCCCCGTTCCTTCCTGAGGAAGTTACTTATTTTCCTCTCTGAAATTCTTTCATGTTATCTATGTCACATTATGTTGTGATTGTTTTTTCTTGGTCTGCTTTCCTAGATTGTGACCATATGGAGTGTAGGGCCTGTTTTTATTTTTAATCTTTGTATCCTATGCCTAGTACAATCTCTGGAGTAGAATTGATTGGGTAGAATAGGTACTCAATCAATATTTGATGAATTGAGCTAAGCGTTCTGGAAATATGTTGCTCAAGGACTCAATGACCATAAAAATCAGGGACACTGCATATGGTTATATAATGCACTCTATGATGTGACTGGCACTCCCTAGTGTTGTGCAGTGTACAACCAACCGCACATGGCAACTCTGGTAAAGATTAAGCTTGGTTTATATATTAGTTAAGTGTCAGTGATGACAAGTAACAGAAACAAACTCCGGCTAGCTTATGTCAACAATGGGAATTTATTGTAAGAATAAAGGAATGACTTGGGGATTATAACCAGAATTTATGAAATCAGACTAGAAATTCAAACACTTTTGTGATTTTCTCCCCATTTCTCACAGCCGTTTCCCTTTGCACATTAGTACTATTTGTCTTTCTAGATACAGACAGGCTTTCTTTGCTCCTTGTCACACACAAATTTATAGCCATCCCATTCATTCAGCTATTCACAAGGACAGAGAAAGGGCACCAAAAATCCCAGGGAAAATAGTGTAGTTGGCCTGGCTCAGATAGTTTTAACCTATTGGCTAACCAGCCATGGCTTATGGTGCTGTGCAGTTCAAACGTGACTTCTAGGGACATATTTCTGTGGATATAGAGATGGAAGTATCCCCTGAAAGATGGGGTTGATCAGCTGGTGACTGGAACCACACCTCAAATGAAATGGTGGTCATTATAGTATAATTGGGTACCAGGCTGGCTTTGCCTACTTAATACTGATAGTACTAATGAGACAGAGGCCATAGGTTCCATTCCCATGTTGGTCAGGAAGATTTCATTGGTGCTTTGCCAAATAGTACATTGAGCTCTGAATAGTTGTGTCAATAATGCTTAGGGTAAAAGTCTCCCTCCATGCCTTTCCCGGTCCAGCTTCCCTCAACCACAGAGAAGAAATGAAGAATAGAGAGTGATAGACTAAAAATAATAATAATAATAAAGATTAAAATCCCCTGATAGACTCTGACTTCACTGGGGGCACAAAATGCCTCTTATTTACCTTTGTCTTCTTTTCTCTCCCAAGAAACTAAAACACTTCATGGGCTATATGAATCTTCTAGTGGACTGAATTAAAATGGACTGGACCGAACCATTTTTAATTCCAGACAAAGAGGCTGATTAGAATGGCATTGGAAGCAATGTATAAATGTCACGAGTTGCTGCATATGAAACAATTACATTATATACTTTTAGTGGCTTCCAGATGAATGGGATCTTACTTTATCATGAATGTAATGGGGTTACACTAAGGTTTAATATTGGCTTGGCCATGTACTAGCTATATCTCTCTAGGGCAAATTATTTAATCCACCCAAACCTCATCTACCTCATCTGTAAAACAGAAATGATGATAATACCTACCTTATAGGATACTTGTGAGGATTAAACAGGAAAATGCATAGCAAGTATTTGGCACATTGTAAGCACTCAATAATTGTTAACTGTTATTATTATTTATGTATTTATTTCATACATTGGCTAGCTAAGGGGAATTTTGTCAAGACTCTAGGCACCCACATGAGGGGGTTAATATTTCTGGGCTACATCATAATCCCAAAGCACACATGATGGCTTAGATGTAATAATTATTCTTCAGACCTAGCTAATTTGCCACTAGGGAGCTCAAAAAGATAACGCTTAATGAGAAAATGGACAACCAACCTATATATGTTCTTTCTAGAGCCTGTCCAATTCCCAGGGGGTAAAAAGCCCAATTCAATATTAAAGTGTTTTGGGGAGCTAAAAATATTGCAGAGTAAAAGCTAATGGCAGAATAACCAATTTTCTGCCTTCACTATGGCCCAGGCATCCACCTCTCTCTCTAGCCTCTTCTAAATCACCTTGACTAAAACCTTGCACTGTTTGGGTTGATAGGAAAGAAATGCCATTTCTTGTCATTAGAAACTCGGTATTCCTGAAATCTTGACCAAATTATCTTGTCTTCTTTTTCAGCATCTATCAGCCAAAAGGTCTTCAGTACATTCTTCAGTCTTTTCAATTATGTCTCCAAAATAGATGTTCCAATTGCCAATGGGGATGTCTACAACTAAGAAGCTGTGGTCAATGCTTTTCTTAACAAAGAATGAGGAGGCAGAGGAGAATACTCATTGAACTGAAAGAAATCCCAGTGATAACCGGCTGTCCGATTTTCTATAGCAAATTCCATACAAAGATCCAGAGTAAAATTGCTTGGGTCAGTTTACTGAAGGTATGCAAAATACCAAGCAGTCAACCACAACATAAACTAAAGAGCTTCTGGTTTGTTCACCCATCCATCTTCATTTGTTTGCTGGTGTTTTGTCTGTTTTCTCTACAAGAGCTTAAGCACCACAGGGCAGAAACCACAGGCGTATCATTTTACTAATGTAACCCCACTACCTAGTACAGTGTCTGGCATATATTATAATATGCACTCAAAAATGTGTTGAATAAACATGAATTATTTCATCTTAATTGAAGCATCAGTCCCTGTTACAGGTTGTGCACTCTGGGAGGAGATGCTGAGTAAGAGTTTGGGGTGCAGGCCCTACACAGGCTTGGGCGATCTGATGGGGAATCTTTTGAGCAAGTTTTTCCTATGAGTGTGTTTGACATCACTAAGATGATTGGCCCTTTGTATCCCCACCTTGTTTAATACAATACAGTGTATGCAGGCTTCTTCGGGAAGGGCCTGGAGGCTCCCTCCAGCTGAGGACAACCTCAAAAGAGCTGACAGCTGGAGGCTGTCTGCTGACCTTATTCCCCCACAAATGGGCAGCAAGTCCCTTCCTTGACGGGGTAACTGGGTCGTGCATTCTGTGTAACTATACTACTTTCCTTTCTGGTGGAAATGAGACAGAGGGTGGGACCTGGAGAAGAAGGCTTTCTATTGGCTGAGCACAGTAATGAATCTCTGTCTGGATGTGCAAAGAGAGACCCCAAACTGAGTTTACAGGTGATTTAGAGAGAGATGAACTGCTCTTTATAATAAAACAGGAGGGTTTTATTTGTTTTTAATTTGCTGGAGAACAGTGAGTAAAGAATGGATAAAAACAGAAAAGGGCCAAGAAATTGAGCTGAAGACTGATGCATGAGGACTAAATTAGCAGAAATAGTTAAAAGATGTTTTAACCCCTGAGAGAAGATACATAATTTAATTTAAATTATCTGCTTACAAACCTGCAGCATCACTTCCCCCCAGTGCCTATTACTCTGTGCCTTTAGTAAATGTATGCTTCATATTTACCTATATCTGTTTAGTCTGTTGGAGTACATTCAGAAAGTCAAGCTCTATACGTATTAGCTTAAGCAAACACACAGTACACTTGGTGTTAAGGATGCAGAGCAGAGATGTAGCCAGACAACATGGAAAAAGTATACAACAAACAGAGGCTCTTAAAAGTCCATGAAAATGAATCTATCAAGATACCTTTCTTTCCAGTTTGTGAATCCTGGGGAATAATTTTTACTGTTTTTATTGATACATATTTATGGAATACATGTGATATTTTGTTACATGCATAAAATGTGCAATAATAAAAGTCAAGGTATTTAGGGTACCTGTCATCAGAACACTTATCATTTCTACATGTTGGCAACATTCAAGTCCTCACTTCTGGCTGTTTTGAAATTCACAATAAAATGTTAACTATAGTCACCCTACTCTATTATCAAACATTAGAACTTATTCCTTCCGTTTGTATCCATTAACCAACATTTATTTCTTCATCCCCCACCTCCCACGCCCTTCTCAGCCTCTGGTAACTGTTGCTGTAAGTGACATGATTTCCTTTCTCGTGTATATACACTACGTTTTCTTTAACCACTCAACTGCTGATGGACACTTAGGCTGATTCCATGTCTTTGCTATCGCGAACAGTGCTGCAATATACATGGCAGTGCAGGTATCCCTTTGATATACTGACTTCCTTTCCTTTGGATAAATACTCAGTAGTGGGATTGCTGGATTGTATGGTAGTTCTATTTTTAGTTTTCTGAGAAATCTCCATACAGTTTTCCATAATGGCTTTACTAATTTACCCACCCACCAACAGTGTATGAGAGTTCCCTTTTCTCCACATCCTCGCCAGCATCTGTTATTTTTTTCTCTTTCTGATAATAGGCAATCTACTTGGGATAAGAGGATATTTCACTGTGGTTTGATTTGCATGTCCCTGTGATTAATGCTGTTGAGCATGTTTTCATATACCTGTTGGCCATTTGTATGTCTTCTTTTGAGAAATGTCTATTTAGATCCTTTGCCCACTTTTCAATGGGATTGTTTAGTTTTTGTTCAAGTTCCTTGTATATTCTGGAGATTAGTCCCTTGTCAGGGGACTAATGAACATTTTGCAAATATTTTCTCTTATTCAACAAGTTGTCTCTTCACTCTGTTGATTGTTTCCTTTGCTCTGCAGAAGCTTTTTGTTTAACACAGTCCCTGTTTTCATTTTTGTTGCCTGTGGTTTTATGGTCTTAGCCATAAAATCTTTGCATAGACCAATGTCCTGAAGTGTTTCTGTATATAAGATCATGTTGTCTGCAAAGAGGGACAATTTGACTTTCTCTTTTCCAAATTGGATGCCTTTTATTTTTTTCTCTTGCCTAATTGCTCTGGCTAGGACTTCTAGTACTGTGTTGAATAGGAGTGGTGAAAGTGGGCATCTTTGTCTAGTTTCAGTTCTTAGAGAAAAGGCTTTCAGCTTTTTCCCATTCAGTATGATGTTAGCTGTGTGTTTATCATATGTGGCCCTTATTAAGTTATGATATGTTCTTTCTATGCCTAGTTGTTGAGCGTTTTTTGTCATGAAAGGATGTTGAATTTTATCAAATGCTTTTTTTATATACCTATCGAGATGATCATGCTTTTTTTCCTTCATTCTGTTGACGTGATGTATCATGTTATTGATTTGTGTATGTTTAACCATTCTTGCATCCCTGGAATAAATCCCACTTGGGATCATGGTGTATTATCTTCTTGATGTGCTGTTGGATTCAGTTTGCTAGCATTTTGTTGAGAATTTTTGCATCTATGTTCATCAGGGATATTGGTCTATAGTTTTCTTTTTTTGTTGTGTACTTATCTGGTTTTGATATCAGGGTAATGCTGGTTTCATAGAATGAGTTACGAAGAATTTCCTTCTCTTCTATTTTTTGGAATAGTTTGAGGAGAATTTGTATTAGTTCTTCTTTACCAGTTTGGAAGAATTCAGCTGTGAAGCCAGCCTAAAAAGCCTGGGCTTTTCTTTATTGGAAAAATTTTTTCATTACTGATTCAATTTCATTGCTCATTATTGGTGTGTTCAGGTTTTCTATTTCTTCCTGATTCAATCTTGATTGGTTGTATGTGTCCAGTAATTTATCCATTTTTTTCTAAGTTTTCCAGTTTGTCAGTGTATTGCTGTCCATAGTAATCTCTGATGATCTTTTGTATTTCTGTGGTATCAGTTTTAATGTCTCCTTCTTTGTTTCTGATTTTGTTTATTTGGATCTTGTCTCTTTTTCTTCATTAGTCTAGCTAGTGGTTCATTGATTTTGTTTATCTTTTCAAAGAACCAACTTTTCATTTCATTGATTCTTTGTCTTGGTTTTTTAGTCTCTATTTTATTTAGTTCTGCTCTGACTTTTATTATTTCTTTCTTTCTATTAATTTTGCATTTCTTTTCTTTTTGCTTTTCTAGTTCGGGGTACATCATTAGGTTGTTTATTTTAAATCTTTCTGCTTTTTTGATATAGATGTTTATTGCTGTTAACTTCCTTCTTATCACTGCTTTTTCTATATTCCATAGGTTTTGATGTGCCATGTTTCCATTTTCATTTGTTTCAAGAAACTTTGTGTTTTCCTTATTAATTTTTTCATTGACCCAGTGGTCATTCAGGAGCATGTTATTTAATTTCCACATATTTGTATCATCTTTGAAGTTCCTCTTGTTATTGATTTCAAGTTTTATTCCATTGTGGTCTGAGAAGATACTTGATCTGTTGTCCATTTTTTAAAATTTGTTGAGACTTGTTTTGTGGCCTGATATATAGTCTACCCTGGAGAATGTTCCATGTGCCACTGAGAATAATATGTATTCTGTACCTGTTGAATGAATTCTTCTGTAAGGTCCATTTCATCTAAAGTGCAATTTAAATCCAATTTTTTGTTGTTGATTTTCTATCTAGATGATATCTCTATTGCAGAGTGTGGGGTGTTGAAGTCCCTGACTATTATCATATTGGAGTCTATCTCTCCCTTTAGAGCTAATAGTATTTGCTTTATATATATGGGTGCTCCAGTTTTGGGTGCATTTCTATTTAAAATTGTTATATCATCTTGATGAATTGTTCCTTTCATCATTATATAATGACCTTCTTTGGTTTTTTTTACTGTTTTTGATTTAAAGCCTGTTTCATCTTATGTAAGTATAGCTACTCCTGCTCACTTTTGGTTTCCATTTGTGTGGAATATTTTTTTTTCACCCCTTTACTTTCAGTCTATATGTGTCTTTACAGGTGAAGAGAGTTTCTTGTAGACAGTATATAGTTGGGTCATGTTTTCTTATTCACTCAACCAGCCTGTATGTTTTAGGTGGAATATTTAATCTGTTTGCATTCAAGGTTACTATTGATATGTCAGGACTCATTCCTGTCATTTTAAAGGTTGTTTTCTAGTTGTTTTGTATATCCTTTGTTCCTCTGTTTCTCTCTTATTGTTTATTTTTATGGTTTGGTGGTTTTCTGTAGTGGTATAATTTGAGTCCTTTCTCATCCTCATTTGTGTGTTTGGTTTGGCAGTGAGTTTTATACTTTTGTGTGTTTTCATGCTGTCCAATGTTGTCCTTTCACTTCCAGGTGTAGGACTCTGTTAATCATTTCTTGTGGGACTCATCCAGTGGTGAGGAATTTCCTCAGTTTTTGTCTGGGAAAGTGTTTATTTGTCCTTCATTTATGAGGATAATTTTGATGGGTATAGTATTCTTGGTTGAAGTTTTTTTCTTTCAATGCTTTGAATATATTATCCCATTCTCTCCTGGCCTATAAAATTTCTTCTGAGAAATCTGCTGTTAATCTGATGGGGGTTCCCTTATATGTAACTAGATGCTTTTCTCTTGCTATTTTTAGAATTCTCTGTTTGTCTTTGACTTTTGATAGTTAGACTATAATGTGCCAGGGAGATTTTTATCTATTTGGGGATATCTGAGCTTCCTTCATCTGGATGTCTAAATCTCCTGCTAGACTTGGAATTTTTTCAGCTATTATTTCATTAAATAGCTTTTCTATGCCATTAAGCTTCTTTTCTTCTTCTGGGACACCTAAAATTTGGATATTTGGTTACTTTATTGTATCTCATATGTCATGTAGGCTTTCCTCATTCTTTTAAAAATTTTTTTCTTTTTCTTTTTGTCCTACTGTGTTATTTTGAAAGATCTGCCTTCAAATTCTGAAATTCTTTTTTCTGCTTGATCTAGTCTATTGTTGGAGCTCTCAATTGTATTTTTTATTTTATTCATTGAGTTCTTCAGTTCCAGGATTTTTGTTTGGTTCTTTTTTATGATATCTGTCTCTTTGATGAATTTCTCATTCATATCCTGAATTGTTTTCCTGATTTCTTTGTATTGTTTATCTGTGTTCTCTTGTATCTCACTGAGCCTCTTTAATATCATTATTTTGAATTCTTTTTAGAGCATTTCAACATTTCTTTTTCTTTGGAATCTTTTGTTGGAGAATTATTGTGTTCCTTTGGAGGTGTCATATTTCCTTGCTTTTTCATTTTTTTAATGTTCTTTCACTGATATCCTTTCATCAGGTGTAACAGTCACATTTAAAAAAATTTTTTTGACTGGCTTTTGTAGAACAAGACTTTTTCTTGTAGACATATCTATGGTGCTGGCTGGGTATCATAATTTAGCTTTGAATCTGGATGTGTGCAGTGGTGTAGTCGCTGTATGATTTCTTTGGCTGTAAACACCACCAATGGTGTCTGTGATTTTCTTAGTGGCTTAGGTGGCAGTTGTAGTGGAGGTGGCAGAGAGGTTTTTCCTGGGACGGTATGCTAGATGGGCCAGTCCTCAGTCCCTAATGGTGGTAGTTGTGGGCCAAACATCACTGTCCTTGGGTTTCCGGGCAGTATAAATGGGCACTGGTATTAGTGGGTACAAGTGGGTCAATTCTTGGGCCTCCAGTAGCTTGCTCAAGTGCTGGTAGTGGCAGTGGTAGGCCATGTGAGTGGGCAAGTCCTTGGGCCCCTGAGCAATGGTGTGGTGTAGGTGATGGTAGTAGTGGTGGCAGGACAACCCTTGGGCTTCCAGGCAGCACTCACTGGTGTCAGCGGTGGCTGTGATGGGCTGGGAAGGACAATCCCTAGGCCCCAGGTGGCTTGTACAGGTGGGTTCCAGCTGTGGTGGTAGTGGCATGTTGGGCAAGCCCATCCTCAGGCCCCCAGGAAGAACCCCAGATGCTAGAGGTAGTAGATGCGGTGGAGTGATTCCCAGGCCTTCATACAGTGTACTTGGGTGCTGGCAGCACATTTTCTAGGCCTGTTGTTAGGCTCCCTGGTGGTGTGCACATGCAGCCAGGGTGACTGATGGGGTGGGGCAATTCCCAGGCCTCAAGGTAATGTCCTTGGGCACTGGGGGTGGGGGGTACCAGGTGGAGTGGGCCTGTTCTCAAGCCCCCCCAGTGGTGCACATAGGCATAGGCTATAGCCCAAATGATATTAATCAATATGATATCCTCACCTGAACCAAATCAGCTAACTAAGATTCATGCCCAACACTCATGGAATACATATAAGCACACATAGTTTGTTTCTACCCTTTATTGGCTGCCCTTGTAGAGTTTGTAGTCTGGGCTTGTCCTCCATGCCCACTGTGTCCCCAAAAGTCATTTCATGGAAATCAGGAAATGAGAACTGAGTTTCATATGTGGGTAACACAGAACAGAGAGCAAGACACACACCAGGGAGGTTAAACATCTACTGGGAACAGGAATATTGAGAATAGGCCCATAAGAAACAATGCCCAAGGCTGGGCACAGTGGCTCATGCCTGTAATCCTAACACTCTGTGAGGCTGAGGCAGGAGGATCACTTGAAGCCAAGAGTTCAAGACCAACATGAGCAACATAGTGAGACCCAGTCTCTACAAAAAATAGAAAACTTAGCCAGCCATGGTGGTGAATGCCTGTAGTCCCAGCTACTCAGGAGAAAGAAAAGAAAAAAAGAAAGAAACAATGCCCAAAAGTTCTAGGGATAATATGGAATGTGGGTTTTGAGATGACATTTATGTTATAATATTCTCCAAAGAAAGAATCCGGAGTCCATTCACTCAAACAGCAATATCTCAAGGATAATTTCCTTGATTATGGGTATTGGCTGCTAAGAGAAACCATTTCAATCTAATAATTTTGATAATGTATACCAATGTTTGAACACATACAGGATCCATTAAAATATTTGTGTTGCTAGAGTCTAAAAACACAGTTCAAATAGATTGAAACTCTAGAGCAGTGGTTCTCAACTACAGGTAATTTTGCCCCCAGGGGACATTCTGCAATGTGTAAAGACACTTTTGGTTGCCACAGCTGGGGCTATCTGGCTCCATATATCAATTATGCAGAGGCTGAGAAATGTTTCTCTGGAGTAAATTTATTGGGACAGGTGTATTTGATAAGTCCAGAGGCAGATGAGCTTGATCCATCAGTTCCCAGGAAGTCACCAAGGACCTGGGTTCTCTCTGCCTTTTTTTCCTGCTTGCTGTGGTTTTGGTTTAGTCCTCAGGCTCTTGCCTCCCACCTTCCAGCTCCGCATATTCCCCCTGTGGTACTAAAATGGCAGCAGAACTTCCATCGTTACACCATGCTACTCGGGGGAAGAGAACTCTTTTCTGGTAGCTCCCACACAAACCCTGAGTTACTTTTGGTCACTGGTACAATAGGTTTAAGAACTTAACACAGTGGCCAGTGGATTGGCTACTCTCAATCCAGTGGTTCTCAAACTTTACCTCACATCAGAATCACCAGGAGGGTTTGTTAAAATATAGATTGCTAGGGTATACTTTAGGGGGTCTGGATCATTTTTTCTATAAAGGACTGGATAGTAAAATTTAGGCTTTGCAGGACAAATAGGTCTGTTTTTCCTTCTAATCCTCCTCCTTCTTTTCTTCTCCTTCTTGGTCTCCACCTCCTCCTACATTTCCATGTCCTCCTCTTTCTTTATCCAACCCTTTAAACATGTAAAAAACATTCTTAGACCATAGGCTGTATAGAAATAGGTCACTGGCTGGATTTGGCCCTAGGGCTCTATTTTTGTTGACTCTGAACTTCCTCAGTTTAACTCATTGTGTTGTTTATAAGAAAAGTTTCTGAAACTTTTCCAAAGAAGACAGAATAATGGCCAATAAACATATAAAAAAGTGCTCAACTTCTCTAATCATCAGGGAAATGCAAATCAAAACCACAATGAGATATCACTTAACTCCAGTGAGATTGGCTCATATCAAAAAATCCCCAAATAACAAATGTTGGTGGGGATGTGGACAGGTAGGAACACTCATACACTGCTGGTGGGACTGCAAATTAGTACAACCTCTATGGTAGAGAATATGGAGACACCTCAAAGAATTAAAAGTAGAATTACCATTTGACCCAGCAATCCCACTACTGGGTATTTATCCAAAAGAAAAAAAGACATTTTATAATAAAGACATCTGCTCTCGAATGTTCATAGCAGCACAATTCACAATTGCAAAGTTGTGGAAACAACCCAGGTGCCCATCAATACACTAGTGGATCAATAAAATGTGGTATATGTATACCATGGAGTATTACTCAGCAATAAGGAACAACAGTGAATTAACACATCTGGTATTATCCTGGTCGGAGCTAGAACCCATTCTTCGAAGCGAAGTGTCACAGGATTGGAAAAACAAGCGCCACTGGTACTCACCATCAAACTGGTACTAACTGATGAACACTTACATCACACAGGGCAATAACATTCATCTGAGGGCGGGCGGGCGGGAGGGGGGTGGAAGGGATGGGAAAAACTCTCACTGAATGGATGTGGGGAGCACAGTTTGGGAGACGACCACGATTGTGGCTCTGACACGGGCAGAACAGGGGCAATGTGTATGGCCAAAGTGTTGTACCCCCATGATATTCTGAAATTAAGAAAATAAATTAAAAGAAAAAAAAAAAGAAAAGTTTCTGAATCCTATAATTAAAAACAACAAAACTATAAGATATAAAAGAACCCTATATGGTAGGAGATCTAGGGGAGCATACCCAAAATGTACAAACTTAGAAGGGAGCCCCCTTGCCAAGGCTGGGGTTCAGACCTCATTGGAGAAGTTTGCAACTCACTAGATGTTAGAGAAATTTGCTGTTTTGCCAGGTCAGAGCTAGTCCACCATTGCTGGGCAGGTAGGAAGCAACCCTTGGGGCATAAGTGGGGTGCAGGTAGTAACTGGACATGCAGGCTTGCAGAGGGAGTTGGAGAGGTGTGGGCAGGAAGTCTGGATGTGCAGTATCCTATTGAGAGGGCCATGGGAAGGTGAGACTAACTGGGGCTGCTAAGTCATCCAGGGACTTATGTTCTGGGCTCACGATGAGGGCACAGCCCCGCCAGATGTCCTCCCACCCACACCAGTGACTGTCGGTGCAGCTTCTGGAACCAACAGGACAGTCCCTTTCCTCCTTCAATGTCCTTCCAGTGCCCTCTACTAAGAAAGCTTAACATTGTGCTCATAGTAAAGGAGGATGCTTAAAGGAAGCCCATCCACTATTGCAGAGCAGGTATTGAAGGGTAAATTTGGAGATGCGAGGCAATGAATTAATAATTGGTACACATGTAATTTTTTATAATCCTCATAATAACCCTATGAGGAAGGCATAAAAATTAGTCACATTTTATAGCTGAGGAAGCTGAAATTCAGGCAGGTTAAATTATTTGCCAAAAGTCACACATATAATGACTGGGAGAGCCAGGATTCAAACCCGAGGAGGTTTATTCCAAAATGCAGTAAAGTAGTGTGCACTGGCCTCTCTTCCCCGTGGCTCCTCTTCCTTCTTTGGGTGTTTGATGTTGCCAGGGCTAGTGAAATTTCAGGAAATAGAGACCAGAATGGAAGATCGCCTCATCATTGTTTTTTCCTCTTTGGCTCTCAAGAAACTTTAATTGTTCCTTTAGTCAAAAACGTTGAGATGCTTAATGTAAAATGTATAACCTCTTTGAAAACCTTTAGGCTCCTAGAACTTCAAGGGAAAATGATGCACGAATGCTCTAAAGATTCTGGTCACAAACACCTCTATATTTTTATTCAATTTTTTCACTGTCACAAATATTAAAAATTTTAGAGAACACAAGATGGATTTTCTGGAGTTTTTAGCACCCCTGAGCTTTGGTCAAAAATTTCATTTATCACTTTTTGTCACTTGGTCCTTGGACATTTGTATCCTGTTTTGCAAACCTCATGAAACGATCATTTCCTCACTTACTAAGTGCCTTTCCCTCATGAATCTTGCTTCATAAATACCAGTAGAAGCTGAAAGCGGTCCTTGGGAAATACCATTCATGAGCGATAAAGTGAATGTCAAGTTCCCCCTATTCCCATGGCCACTTTTTTGTTTTGACATTTGTATTAGATAGACATTTGCAGGCCTTGGGTTTCTGTTTCTGAATTTAGTGGGACTGGGTCCTCTTATATACTTCTACTTTGATGAAATTGATTTTTTTTAACAAAAACTTCTAAGTATAACTCAATAGGTTAAAATATCTTTATAAATACATGCACATTGCAGGAAATTTAGACAATGCAGAAAAGTACAAAAAGTAAACCCAGACACATATCCACCACTTAGAGGTAGCCATAGTTAACATTCTAGAGTGTTTTCTTTTAGGCTTATTCTTTCTATGTGTCCAAATTTAGCAAATTTGTAGTACATCTGTCAATATAGTTTCATATACTGCTTTTCTACACATGACCTTTTTAAAATCTCTGAATCTTTATACTGGATACAACAGCTATATAGGAAAGTGCTCAGCTCATAAGTATACAGCTAATGAATTTTCATGAACTGAACATGCCCATGAAACCAGCATCCAGATCAAGAAACAAAACACCACTAGCACCTGGGAGTTCACCCTCATCCCCCACGCGCTGGCCCTGCAGTCACTACCCTGCCCCAATAGCAACCACAGTCCTAACTTCCATCCCCAAAAATTGGTTTGGCCTATTTTAGAACTTTATATAAATGGAAGCATGCAGTATGTAATCTTTTGTGTTTGGCTTTTCTCGTGCAATGCTTGACATGTAAGATTCATCCATGATGTTGAATGTGGTAGTAGTTAGTTCATTCTCATTGCTGCCTACAAAAAAAATTTTTTTAAAAATATGGAGTGAGAAGAGTGAAGTTCATGTATATCCTAGTTCAGGAAACTGAGCTCTGCTATCTCCCAGTGAGGCAGTGTTATTCAGAACTATTTCTCTAATGCATCAGAGTGATTTTTTTTATTTGAGTGGAGGGTTAAGGGGAAAAAGTATGCAAGGTGACTTCCATGATGGCCTCTAACAATTGTGTGTATATCCAGGATTCCTGAGAGTCCCTCAAAATGTAAGGTATCCTAAGGGTTTTCTTAGAAGATGCGTTAAAAGCTGAATGAGAAAACATTGGAATTAGACAAAGTAAATAAATGAACTCACAAGAATTTCTTTTATTCTGGCTATTTCTGGGGTATGCTTACAACTCAGAGGGATTTCTTAATTCATGAGAAGATTAACTTCTTGGTTGTTCAGAGCGGCACTACTCAAAGTATGGTCCTTGGACCAGCAGCATCATCTTCACAGTAGAGCTTGCTAGAAATGCAAATTCTCCAGCCCCATCCCTAGACCTACAGGATCAGTATTTCTGGGCATAGAGCCCAGAAATCTGGGATTTAATAAGCAATGAGGGTGATTCTGATGTTGGCTGAAATTTAACAAGCCCTGTTTTAAAGCATGAGAAGGTAGTGGTGAAAAGCATGGGGTTTTGAAGGTAAGGAGAGCTGGGTTCCAATTCCATTGCTACCGTTTACAAGTGTCTGATCCTGGGCAAATTACTTAAGTGCTCTGAGACTCTGCTTTGTTATGTATAAAATGAGATCATAATACTGACCTCAGGGATTCCGTGAATTTCAGACAGATAATGTGCACGAAGGGCTCACCACCAAGTTCAATACAGGATTCTTTTTTCTTGGAGTCCATATATGGGCTTTAGGGTTTCCACAAAATCCCTGATTGAACCATACGTGGATAAAAAGGGCCCAACTGGGCTGATCAGAGACTCTTTCCTAGGAACTCAAAGACAAGGATATGAGAGTTTCAGTCTTCACTCACTGCTTGACATGTGAATGTCAAGGGCATGTGAATGAGGAAGCCGGGGGCAGCTGTCTTCTGCCATATGGGCAGAGATGGAGATTCAGCAGGAGTGTCAAAAAAGAGAAGAATGAAGCTTAGGCACGGAAAAAAAGGGAAACAAGAGACCATATGGCCCCAGAGAGAGAGAAAGAGAGGCAGAGAGTAGATACTCAATTTTTCATCCCAGTCTCTTCAGAGGTCAGACTTCAATTAACACCCCTCAGTTCCATAAAATGCTTCTGCATTCTTATACAATACCCCCCTTAATATTTCAGCTCATTTAAGGAGACACACAGTAATTTTAACAAAAAACGAGCCTGACTAAGACAAAGTACAGCATAGTCAAACATAGTCTCAACAAAAGTCCCATTGCTACCACTATTTGAACCAGGACCCTGGCAGCCAGGCCAGTCTTGCCCCATGCAGCGCCCCTGGTGTTCCTATCTTCTTGCATCAGCATCTTTAAAATAGAGCATCTTTGGCCAGCTGCACTAATAATCACAGTAGGGGGAATATTTACGCATTCAACTTAACCACCTGGAAGAATGAAGATGGAGGTAAGATTGCCTTATGGTTCACAGAGAAAAAGCCCCTAATTCTCTCTTTATAATAATGAGAGACATTTACTCCCTGGAATCTAATTACATCAAAGTGGCAGGCAAGTCTGGTCATTAGGCTATCTTTTGATGAATTTATTTTATTAATAGTAGTACCAGAAAAAAATTTTCTTGAAGTTGAAGATTATATAGAAAAGTAACAAGTATACCCCATGAATCTATCTCCGATGTCTGCTTCACTCCCTCCCCACCCTGATTGATAGCCGACCCAATAGAGCACTTGAACATCTAGCTGGGCTTGCTTATGCAGAAGGTGGTTTTTAGCTAGCCTTACAGATAGATATTGATGATGTCTCTATATCATGCATTGAAGGGATAATGGGGAGCACCAACTCACCATTCCCCACTACCTGTGGGCTCCTTGAGAACAAAGATTAAGGCTCTGTCTTAGAATTCAAAAGAGTGCCTGGATTATTCAGGATCTGCTGATATCCAATGTAATTTCTCTTTCCCTTGCAAGGGTAGAAATAAAATATGACTATTAAACTCTATGGCCTCCACCAAAGAAGTTAAATTATACACAAAAAAGAAAAAAATATGTGCAATATTTGCAAAATCCCTCTAAAAGTGTTCTCTTTGTTCACAAATTATGCTTAGTTGCTGTTTAATGGTTTTATGAAGAGGGGAACTTTTCCAAGTGCCACAAATGAGATCCAAGAGTCGTGACTGAATGCCAACATTGCCTAAAATTTCTGCTCTTGAGAAAATTATAAAGAAGAGGTTGAGTGGCCTGTTAACCCGCTGTGCCCACCAGTTTGTCCAAGTGACTCATAGCTGGAGGAAGCAGTAGTGACTGCTCAGGCATTCAAAACAATCACACCTTCATCAGAGGGCAGAAGGCAGTGTCCATAATATCTCAATGATGATTTGCATGGTTTTGGAGACAGAACAAAGATGCGATTAAAATAATTTTTTAAAAAATGTTTGATTGGTATCTATCTTGTCTATTTCTGTATGTCCTGAAATTGTGTTTAAAAGAATCAAAGTAAGGCTCAACCATGTAGCAGAGTTGAGTTTTATCAAGTTTTAAAATATTTATTCATTTTCACATTCACCTGTCATGCTATTTTATTAGGAAGTATCTAATTCAATATCCTCATTAATTATATAGATTAACGAACTGAGGTCAAGGAAGGTAAAACAACCTTGTCCAAACTAGTAAATGACAGAGTAGGGACCCAAACCCAGCCCTCCTTATCCTCAGGCTGTGCTTTCTGCCTGGGTCATAGTTTTATTTCAGCATAATCCTTGTTCTGTCCAAGATATGACTAATACAGTTTTTAAAAATCGTGCAAATAAGATTTTCCAAGTGATTGAAAT
The DNA here is from genome assembly GCA_023783475.1 of Daubentonia madagascariensis. Taxonomy (NCBI): domain Eukaryota; kingdom Metazoa; phylum Chordata; class Mammalia; order Primates; family Daubentoniidae; genus Daubentonia; species Daubentonia madagascariensis. Next base: position 37,429,221 of record JAKFHU010001953.1, on the reverse strand, counting down.
GCTCAGTAAGGGCTAGGATATTCTACACCAGGTACTTTCTTCATCATGTCTGAGTCACTCTCTAGACATAGGTTAAGCCCTGGGACAGCAGGTTTCTTACTTCTAACACAGAAACAGGGCCATATCTCAGGAAGAAAGGCTGGAGGCGGTCCCAAGGGCTTTGATCATGATCCATCAGTCTGAAGCTACACTAAAGAAACCATTTTTGATTCAGCAGGTGCCTGTTTCTGAACTTTCTAGAAAGTTAAAAATTATATATTTTAAAGTTAAGTCTTTGCCCTTGGAAAAAATGTTTGTATTGTTTCAAACATGCAGTATACACTTGTTTCATACATATTATTGTCTTTCTGTTTCCTCAGCATCCTTTGGGGATTTGACCCTGACTCTGACCTCATGTATTCTAGAGGAATGTCAATCGTGGAGTCCAGAGTCCCTGACCACAGCTTAGGCAAGGGACCCAAGGTTTGACTCAATGACAATCAGATTCTCCCTCCAGGAATTTGAATCTTGGGCAATCACATGTATGAGGTGCCTGAGTCTTAAAGGTCTGATGGTAGAATCCTGGAGAGACTACTTACCGGTTCCTGCCACCGAGACCACGGAGGATGCTTATTCCTGTCTTTTCCAATACCTGGGTCTTCAGCTCTTCCTTCAATTCCACAAGTTGTTTGGTATCTTTCTTACTTGTCTGTCAATGTATCTGCCTATTGCTTAAGTTACTACAATGGATAGCTGTTGCTTGCAATCAAATAACTCTAGTCTTGCTCAATTACTGAGTAGGGATATGATCCTGAGCAAGTTCTTTCCCCTCTCTGAGCCTCAATATTCTTATCTACATAATGGGCATGATGAATGGGATTGGATTGTCTCTATACATGAACAAATAAGGGAGTGGGAATGAGATGGTGAACAAATATTTTTTAAAAAGAATAATTATTTTAAGCTTTGTGCTAAGCCGAGGGTACTACAAAGATAAATGAGACACAGTGTTAAGATTCTGCTCTGTTGTTCTGGGCATCTAACTTTTTATCTAATTAGCATGGCAGAGTCAGTATTTGCAAACTTTCTCTATTGAAATTGATACTTTTATTCTATATTTGGGCAGAAATGGTGGAGAACCACAAAAGGACTCACACAGGGAGATGCCTTGAGTGTGGATATTTGCTGCAAATAGCCTTTTGGTCCCTATCTGCCCTCCTGGTCTCCCTGATGGAAGGATGGACACTGTTGCTGGCTTGCTGCCTCTACAGCCAGTGATTTTCTTACCCCAGAGATGCTCCCACACACATCACAAAGCCTTGAACCTTGACTGATCAATGCTTGGATAAGTCATGGCAGTCATTGGTGGTTTGGTACTGTTTTATTCCTGGCACTGACACTGATGACATCATGCAGATTTCAAAGCTCTTACTCACAACTATGTGCTTAGCCTCAATTCAGGAAAGAAAGATATTACAAAATGCCACATCATCACCTTTTCTACTTCTCCTCTGCAGACCCCAGATGACAGCCACTATGAGTATATGGTTGAAAGTAGTAAAATGAATGGAGCCTCCTTTGCAAATGTAGTTTATGGCCCAGAATCACCTCACCCGACATCTGGTTCTTCATTTATCTTCAGCCTTAAGAGATAGAATGTATAAGCTTAAGCTTTCTTTTCTGACTTAAGAGGAAGAACTAAGCTTTATTGAACACTGTGTTTTACATACCTTATCTTCTTTTAACTCACAAAAACCCAGTGTTATAAGCATTGTTACTCCAGTTTTTCAGTTGGGGAAGCCGAAGTTTAGCATCTGCAAAGAGGCAAAGCAGAGATCTGAGCCCAGACGATCTGACTCCAACCTCTTGTCTTATCTTAACCACTATACTTTTCCACGTTTTGATTCCCCCTTTGGAAATGGGAAGTGGGTAAGGAAATAGCTAAATAACCAGAGACAAGATAAATAACTGTTCTTCTGTGCTCTGTTTGGCATAATTTCATAGGATCTGTTACTAACAAACCCTGACAACATTCTTACCCGAGACTTGGTAGCTGAGATCTTGGTGTGGATAGCCCAAGAAATAACATGCCTCCACCCTGCTTTTCCATTGTCTACGCCTTCAGACACTCAGCTCTCAGTTATCCACAGTAACATTTTGAATTCCAGATGGTCTCACCCCAATACTTAGGGAAATTTGGAGCTGAATTTCTCTCCTTCTCTTTTCCTACTGGGGTATGAACTCCATTTAATATTGAACTATGCAGAACCTAAATAGAATAGCAAACAAGACATTCCTGCTAGATCTTTTCATGCATTACAAAGTTGAACAGATTTTGAGCAACGGATTTTCTGCTAGTCAATTGTACTGGCAGAAAATATCCAATGAGACCTCCAGGCTGGAATAAAATGAATGTATAAGAACAACTAAAGAAGTCCCTGAGAGCTATTGCTATACTTGCTATTGAGTTTTCTTGAAGCCTTCTAATTTCCATATATGACAATGATTACCACTTAGTAAGAACCAACTGTGTGTCAGGCACTGTGCAAAATTCTACACAAATACCATTGTGTATAATAAAAAGAATAACAAGAGGTAAATAATAGATGCCTCTATTAACCTGAGGAAATTGGGACATAGAAATTTGCCCAGATAAATGGTACAGTGAGTACTCAAACCCAGGTGTGACTCCAAAGCCTATATTCCTAAGCACTGAGCCAGATGACATCTACTCTCCCAAGAAAGGAAGCATACTGGTTTCATAAATCATACCACCTATGGGTTCAGTGTCATGCACTTTCCAAATATTCAGATAAATTCCATCTCCCTCACTCCTCCTACTTATCAGGCAATAGAAGAAATGCATAAAAATATCCAGCCACATTTGTCAAACATGCTCTGTTTTTCATGAATGCAGTAGAGACTGAGTAGATTTCCACTGATATCAGCTGAGGAAATAATCAATTCTGCTGCAAAATCACCTTGCACATAATGTCATTCATTTGCCCTTGTAGATGATTTAATAGACTTTCTGGGAACCAAAGTGTTCATACTATAAAAGGCCAACATTGAGAAATGTCAGAAAATGCTTGGAAGCCTAGACTTTTTGAAAGTAAGTAAAATCTCTTTATGACTGTAAAGTGGGTGATTCAATTAATAGGGAATGAGTATTAAGAACTTAGACTGGACCTAGGACACTAAGGACCATGAACTCTTGAGTAAGCAAAAGGCAGTCAGTGCCTCACTGAAAGACTGAGATCTCAATCAAGGCTCTGTCCTGCACTTCTCTGGAATATAAAATGTTTTTTCTCTCTTCCTTGTGCATCATTGCAGCAGCAGATCCAAAATAGCTATACCCCTAGTGTAGAAACCCAGCAGAGATGCTATTTCTACTTGTGACCTAACTGCTTGATATTAGGTCAAAATTACCTCTTCTCCATAGAATATAGCTTAAACTTTCCTCCTATGCATTAGGTAAAATCAAAAGTAACCACCTTAACATCTGTCATTTAAGGAAAATTTTTTCCTTAAACAAAATATACTTATTTTAGAAAATAACAATCACAACAAAAATAAAGCAGCAAAACAACAACAACAACAACAAATATGCTTACGTTATGCTTTAGCAGTGCTGGGGCACAGTCGGGATTGCCTTAAGCAACTGTTGGTATCCCACCTACATTGCCTCTTTTTGTATAATACATTGGTTGCTATATTGTTAACAGAGTTTATTATTCAACTATCAAAAAAGGAGCCAAAACAAGGAGTCATGATACAGGTTCCAATTACACAGATGTATAATGCCCACCATTTCCCTACCAGTTTATTCAGATTTCCTATGTCTTCAGAAGTTAAAATTACCTGAAGGGACAACTTCCGATTAGGATCTAGAAGACCATCATTCCCATCCTAAGAATACATTGGATAAGCTACAGAATGCTGAGGGTACAAGGAAGCAAAGCTATTAATAAATTTCAGAAAGTGGTAAGACCTTCTAAAGAGAGGAGAGCAAACAGTTATTTCAATCCTGGTAACTGTGGGAGGGAGAAGAATCTGTTAAAACATGGGTGAGGATAAACTTAGCCAAACTTTTAACAAACTTTTAACAACTATATGCAAGCTGGCATGAGAGATCAGAATCCTGAGAAGACTCAAAACACAGAGAAACTTTGTACCTGTTCACCAACTCTTTGCTACAGCTTTCACTGAGTGCTAGAAGGTGTTGTTCTGATGTATAGGGGCAGTGGAGAACTGAGAGAATGTTCTCCGAGGAATCTCAGGCTTTCAACAAGTTGGTCCTCCAACTTTCAATAGTCCTCCAAAGGCTAAATTCAGGGCAAAAGGACAAGAGAGATTCCCTAAGAGGTACCATACTGGAGGGGCAGGAGAATTCTCCAGAGATTAAAAATGCTAGGAGAGGCTTTAAAACAGAAAGAGATCTAAGAAATCTTGCCAGTACTCAGATCTCAAGTCCTTCTGAAGGGAAAATCCTCTAGGTGAACTGAATCTAACTAACACTTCATCAAAGCTAAATATAGGTTAGATTGACTCAGCTCCCAACACTATTAGCTTCACAGAGTAAGGAACATGTCATTTTCTGGAGGCAAATAATGCTTACTTAAGTCTCTGCTGATCTTTTGTGCATAGTATGTAGGATACAATAAAAAATTTGAGACACTGACGAAAGAACAACATGTGTCCATGGTCAAAATAAGAAATAATCAATAAAGACTCAGAGAGAGATAAGCCAAATGTTAGCAATATAATACATGGAATTTAAGTAATGATAAAAAGTAGGTTAAAATCCAGAATAAATGGTGGACAAGATATATGAACAGATGGGGAATTTCAGCAGAGTAATAGAAACAATAAAAAGGAACCAAATCCAATTTCGTCATCTTTTGAATGAAGAAACTGATGCCCAAAGTTATTAAGTAATTTGCCTGAGGTCACATAACTAATCAGGAATAAAACCAAAACTTTTTAAAACTCTTTTCCCCCAGATGGTCTGTCTCCTCTCACACATCAGCCTCCTATTTTTTCATCTTTGTGTATTTTCTGTGAGATCTAAAATTCTTCCCTAAAGGACCTTGTTTCTCATTGTAATTGGCAGCAGAACCCATCCAAACAGTTTTGGAAGGTGAGAAAACTGGGCTTTCTTGAAGCAGTCTGGGATTCTGACCCAGCTGCCTGGTTCAGTTCAGCTGAGGAGCTGTCACACTACTTACTCCTGAAATGAAGGTCTTGCTGTGTGGTCTCGTCCATTTGGTTTATCTCTGGGTCTCGTTCTATTGATTATTTCTTATTTTGACCATAGGTCACATGTTCTTAAACCAGGGGCCATATAGAAAAAGCGTCATTTCCTTTACTTCTACTGATTTCATTCATGATACGGCTACTAGCAACCTGGAATGGAAAGCATGAATCTTTACTCCCTTTCAGACTCAAAATCCAGCACAGAAGGTCCAAGTTGCAGTTGAAAAATCTGCACTTATCTACCCTTCTTTTGAGGGGAGCCCCATGATTTTGCTCTGAAAAAATCTTCCTAATCCTGCTTAGAGTACCCAATGCTTATGTAGTATGGAGTGCATCTCATCTCTAGCTTCTGTGGAGGGCAAGTTATTAAATCTGGCTCATGGAGCATTGCATTGCCTTCCCACTCACTCACCCACTATGGCTGGATCAAGAATGGGTCCATACCCAGGATGAGCCCTTGAGACACAATCTGGAGTTTATTGCTAGGACTTGTGTTTTGTTGAAAGACAGAGGTACAGTTCCTCTTTTTGCTAAACCTGGAGATGTAAAAACATAAGCTCTCTGTTTCTATGAGCTCTATGTGGAAGAATTTTACTTGAGAGTGACACTAACAGAGAGGGAATATGAGAAGAGAAAAAAAGAAAGACAGACCCTGGCACTTGATAACACTGCTGAAGCTCTGAATCAAGCATGAACATTTCCTTTCTTTTTCAACTATATGTGGGCGTATATATAACATATATTCAATATTAAACTATACATTATATTTTATATGATATATATTATCATATACAACTAAAGAATCCCAGATGATAAGGATGATGTTTTAGAGGCACATAAATATTACGGTAAATTGATGAAAATTTCTACAGCATCCGAACTCTAGAGAGGCGTGGAACCAGCTGTATTCCAAGTACAGTGAGTGTCCTGCCCAAACTGCAGTGAAGTGGACTTGGGTGAGGAACTGGATGTAGAGGCAGCCAATGCATTCACAGGCTTTCCAACCACATGACCTGTCCCCCCCAAAAAATGAGCTAGACTAACTGGATTCTTGTTCTGAAGAATTTGAATTAAAAAACTCAAAAAGAAATGAGATGGTTGGCAATAGGAACTGAGACGTAAAGTATTAAATGGATCTTTTTGTAAAGATGAGGGTGTGAGGTAGACTTAGTTCTCGGAAATGAAATGAAGATGAAAGAGGTCATGGTAACCCCAAGTTATGAAGAAGCAGAATCTATAAGGTAGCAGAAATCATACTCTGCATAGAAAACAAATTCAGGGAAGAGGGAAGGAATAGGCAAGTCGTGAGTGAGAAAAGAGAAGAAAATTAATAAAAACAATAGAAGACCATATATGCAGTCCCTGAGAGAGAAAGCAATATGCTACGAGATAACACTAAGTATCTTTGAAATTCCATTTCTTACCAGACCTAGCTTGTCCCAGCAGTTCCTGTTTTTAGATTCTGGTAGTGGCCAAGGGCACTGCCTTTCATATCTATAGTTCTATATTCCCAAATCAGTTCCTGTAACTGCTAGCTTTGTAAACTTGAGCTAGTTGTGGAATTCACTAATGTGCCATTTTCTCACCTGTACAATGGGATAACAATAGTACTAGCTTCATTGAATTATTATAAAGATAAACTAATCCACATGAGGGTCTTAGCGTCATGATTGGCACATGGGGAACGCTCAATAAATGGTAGCTATTTTCATTTATATTATTGTTTTTATCATTCATTTGAATATATGCTGAGATTCTAATATTGACAGATAGTTTTCTACACAGTGGGGATACAAAAGCCCTGTATTATGGAAAGCAGAGCAAAACAAAGCATCTAACCCATGGAGGTTACATGTTATCTTTCCTTTCTAATTTATTACCTTCACAAAAATCCTTATGACAGTTTGCTACTCACTCACCTTATTTGAATAATCTTAATTAAGGCTATTCCTTGTATCCAAAAATGCATAGCCAAAACCAGTAGCCCGGTAGAGTGGAGAAGATTAAGCATCCAGAGACATGTCTTCTTTAAAAAAATTTCTCAAACTCTCCCTACCCCAATGTGCTCTGGGACATGAGAAAAGTACATGGAAAATAATATAGATCATGGGAATCTTTTTTGAGCTTATTAGAAGAAAAATATTAGATGGAATCATCAAGGCATTATATTATTTGTTCATAGCACTATCTGCATTATGTCTATAATCCATGATTAAACACTCTAAAGCATACAAATTTAAGAAAATTTGTACAACATAATCATTGAGCTCAGAATTGAAAAACATTTTCTTAAAAACCTCAGTTAAGAAGTCAGACAACCGAGGGTTGACCCATCAGGAGAAAATAATCCAAGTTAAGAATATAGACAGAGAAATTTGGTCCTCTGTGTACTCACAATTTGTTGTCCTCCTATTCTTATTTTTTATCAAAACCAAAGATCGTGTCTCTGTCATTTTTAATTCATTGAAAAAATTTTCAATCTTTGAAAAATTATAACTCAGAAATCTCAGGATCCAAAGAAAATTGTGCCTAGGGTGATCTTTTATCCTTAAATTTCATTTCATTAACTTATATCTGAAAAAAATGAATGAGAAGTCAACAGCACAGTCTAGACAGAGTTCCAACAGCAATCATAATTGTGAAAAATAATGGGTCTGACTGCTCCTGTTTTATAACTATGCATCCACAAACTCAGTACTAAATGGACATTTTGGGCATGAAGTTCACCAGACAGAAGGGTTGCTAAGGCTCCGAGGGAGCAGCCCACATCCCCATACTCTGAGAGGCATCATTTCCCAGTGCAGACCATCATCAGACTTGACATCATAGGAACTCAGTGTGATTCTTGGTGCTGCCATTTGCCCTTCTTGGTTATGTCCAAGTCACATCACCCACTGAGCCTCCACCTCATCTATGCAGGGTGAGGAATGATACCTACCTTGTTGGGACATTCAAAATCAAAATGAGAATGGAAACATATCTGGAAAACAGTGATTATGTAATGAGTATATGTTGTTGAATGAACTAAGATGTAAATGAATTGAAAAATAGTATAAAAAGGAAAGATATTTGAGAGAGCTGAGTAACTTCTGTAAGAGAGTTCAAAAATAGTGCTGAAACATCTGTATTTCAGTCATGGTATTAATTGTCTGTTGGGACTTATACACATCCCCTAACCATTGTGCCTCAACTTCCTATAACAGCAATAGATAAAAATGACAGACCCCAAATATACTACACATACACACACACATGCAGACACACACACACACTTATACGCAATATAGCCATGTGAGTGCTAAATTTCATTTAAAATTCCCATATTCACTCCTTCACTCAAACATTCAACAAACATTTATTCAGCTTCTACTATATATTTAGCTTGTGTGATATGCCCAGCACTGTGCTAGGCACAAAGGGCACTGCAACAAGCAAGACTGCATGTCTTCCCCTTTTGGTGTTTACATTGTAATCTATTTGAACAAATAATTTGAAGACCACATGGTGGCTAGTGACAGGGAAAGTACACGAATTTTGTGCTACTACAGAAAGAGTCCTCACCCTACTACGTATATTACCACGGAAATCTCACAAACCCAAACATTTCCATACTTTGGCTTTTCTAGGTAAGAGTTAAAGCTATCATCAAGTCCTAGCCATCTCCTTGAGCTCAGCTGTCTGCACTGAATGAGAGTCAGAAGTGACATCTGTCACCGCAGATGACACTGGCTGTCAGAAACAATTGCATCTTTAAGAAAGGATGAAGAAAATTCTCCCTTGTGCTCCCAAGTGAGTGTGCCAGGTGTAATTGTTATGCAAGAGGAGACTTTTCAAATCAGCAGCTAAAGCAGAGACCAGAACAGCCTGGAAAACTGCAGACCCATCCATCATATGGCTGGCAAGCTTCCCTTTTGGAAGAATGTATATTCTTCCCCAGTAAGGGAATATATCTTATTGTATCTAGTAGTGCATAGATCTTTTCAAAGAAAAGGTGTGTGTATAGAATTCTGTTGTTTTTACCTGCCTACAGTTCATCAACCCCCATCTTTAGTAAAAGTACTTCAATTGTCTATAGGAAATCACTTTTCCCTGTGCTGGCATGACACGATTTTATGGGGAGCGAGGCATAGACCTGGCTCCTGGAACACCCTGCCCTCTTCACCCCAGTGATTAGTTGAGAAATGGAGACATAACACAAGCCAAGGTAATATGTTCAATCAAAGGTAACCCCAGTAATTTACCTTGAAAAATGAAGAAATAAGGCCTTCCAGTTCTGAACTTGAAACTGAACATGAGACTAGACTCGTTTGCAACCATGTCGTCACCCCATTGGAAGAGTCCATCTAAGAATGGAGCCAGCAAAGAACAAAGAGTGGCCAAGAGATGGAGAGAGGTCACTGGGGCCATATGAAATAATTTTCAGCTTGAAGCTCACCATGCCTAAAGCAGAACCAATCTTTTTTTTTAATTTAATAAATTTGAATTGAATTTTCTATTATGTGCATTTGTGAAAATTTTGATGGATACAGATGATAAATATCTAATCACTACTAGGGCAAGGGCTTTGACTTACTGGATAGTTTGAATTGTTTTATTTATCTTCATACATTTATAAGATAGCCGAATTTGTACCCAGAGCTGTATGATTCCACAGCCCAGATATGTAACCATTCGGTTAGACTTGCCTTCCTATCAACTAACTTTGTTAGTCATTCCACTCAAGGACATTTGAATTTTAAAAGATGACATTTGTTAGGAATCACATATCCCAAAGGGATGCATTCTTTTAACAATATTTGTCAGATGATTGAAATGTCTTCCCTTACTCTTTCTTTGTTTATTGCTAAATCGAAATATATATATGAAAAATCTTAGGAAGAGAAACATTATAAAATAGTTTTCCAAATTGTACTATAGTCAGAACTTCCATTCTCCATTCTTACTTCTGGCCAGATATTTATAAAAAGGTTGGATTTCTGGCAAACAGCTTAAGTCTCATCAGTAAGTGAACATTAGCTTCTAGTTTAATGTGGATGAGTTTTTATGAAAGCAGCTAATGCTGAAATACACAGGGGATTGTAGAAATCCCTGACTGTACTTGGGCCTGGCTGGAGCCCTCTCTCCCTATGCCACAGTCAAGAAATTAATCAGTAAGAGCTTTCTGATTGCCCACAATGAGTATAGCATGACATATGGTTTAAATACATAGGCTGTGAAATTAGACAGTCCTTAGCTCAAACACCAAGATGAGGAAACTAACACTAGAAGAAGCTTAGACAAGTTACTTAACCATCTTAGGCTTCAATATCCTCATCAGTAAAATGGATATAATCATAGTGTCTATCACATAGGACTGTTGGGAAGGTTAAATGATATATTAATTAAATAGGTAAAGAGCTTATCAACAAAGGAAGGGCTCAATCAACTTTAGCCAACATTAAAATACACAAAACCACCCTCTTAGCACTGCCAGCAGTGCATCAGTCTCATAAAATATACAAATTATGCTTAAAGCCTTCAAGGAGTCTCAATTCATCACAGTCACTTTTTTTTTTCTTTTTTTTTGAAGACAGGATCTCTCTCTGTTGCCCAGGATGGAGTGCAGTGGTGCAATCATAGCTCAGTGTTCCCTGAACTCAGGCTAATTTTTAAATCTTTTGTAGAGAGGTTTCACTATGTTGCCCAGGCTGGTCTCGAACTCCTGGCCTCAAGTGATCCTCCCGCTTCAGCCTCCCAAAGTGCTGGGATTACAGGTGTGAGCCACCAGGTGCTGCCCATATTTGATTATTTAGAAGACATAGGAGGGATCTAAGAACTGACTTCTAAGGCCCATTTGCTGTGAATCTGAGAGGAGAACCTTCTTTTCTGAACTCAGAGTTCATTGTCTTTCTCTGCACTGAAGCAGCTCATCAACAGGCCCCTCCAATGTTTGGAGGCTCTTTGTATGTAAAAGTACAAGAAATACCAATACATGATTTTAAACAATAGCAATGTACATATGAATAAACATAATTTTTTACAATAACAATTCACAGTGTACTTCAGGCAGGGTGGTCCAATGATGGGACACTAGTGCAAAATTGAAAGATAAGCCTTCCTTTCAACCTTGACTCTGTACCTATATGATAACCTCATTTGCACATAATCTCAAATTACTAAATTTCGGTCCTTCGTGAATGTAAAACCCGGGTACAATGACTCCTCCCCATCCTTACTTCCCCTGCTCACCCCCAGCCAGTTCCACATTACTGGAAATGGAACTTTTGGGTAAAGGAAAAATATGGTAGCATCACTAATCAACTGTTTATTAACCAAATATATAAAGCCACACATCCTTCCTTTTCCCTTCCTTTTAAAACTGTGTTATGCAATATTTAAGATATAGCAAAAGATAAAGATTTTATAAGATAAAATACAAAGAACACTGTGTACTCATTCCCCTACCATAGGAAATAAAATATCACCAACACAGTTGAAGTTTCCTTTCATTACATTTCCTTAAAGTGGACCTACCTAAGTCATGGAGAAACAGAAGGCATATTATGGTGGGCATTTCATTCATTCCCTCATAAGTACATCATCCACAGAGAAAACATCTTACTATGAAGATAAACAAAGGTTTTGTTTAATACTTAGGAGGCCACAATGCTTCCTGGCTCTACAAATCACCTCTCTTCTTCACACCTCCCCCAACTTCTGTTGGGGCTGAATAAACACCCTGAGCCTCCGTCCAGCCACGCGAGAGAGACTTCAGCCTGAAACACTGCAGTATGAAGTATTGATTCCATGGAAATCCCTCAAGCCAAGACAGATCCTAGTGGGACTGCCTGATAATGGCAAATCATCAAACAACAGGACTAAACTAGAATTTAGGGGCTATCTAGGTCCAAGCTTCTATCCATAAATCCCTTAAGTTGCTTTCAGACTTTTCACAAATCCCAGTGTGTCAGCTACTACTACAAAAACAACTGTGGCCTGGGAGATTAACCTGAAAAAACATATCTTGGGGCTGGATTAGTCATGATTCCAATCTCTCGCTATCAAGAATGACTATAAGTCATTAGATATTGAAGTTGTCTGACAACTCCTTAGTCACACTCTTAAGCTTTTGTCTCAGCTGGAGGATGAGAAATGAGTACAGACCTAGGGGTCAGGGTGAGTGCTTAAATCAGTGTAACCATAGTGTTTTTTGAGGTGTCACTGGGCTCTGCAGTCTCTGGGTCCTGGTGGGTAGACAGCCTTATTTACTGAGAACCCAGTAACAGCACTTTGCTCAGTGCTATCTGATATACCAAAAGAAATGGAAAACCTTGTTAATCTTTTCTCTTTTCTAACCACAGAGTTTCTAGCCTATTCAGTCGGCATTTGAAAGTATACAATACCATCTGTGAAATCACTTTACAGGCTCTATACGCCTATGCTAATACAAGTGATTTTCGTTGTCATCAAAAGCCATTTTTATTGACTTCTATATGGCAAACCATCTCTGGTCATTCTATGCAAATGTCCATGGCCAACAAAAAGTAGAAGGGTGGTCAGATCTGTGAGCACTGGAGAAGTCAGTGATGCATAAATCTGTCTCCTGGGATATAAAATTCCAAAAGGGCCACCTCTAATACAGTTGTTAAGTGTGCCTCTGCCCTGCTGAAAGTCTCTAGGGGCAACATACACTGCTAAGAGGAATAGCAAATTCCATTTGTGATGATTTTCCTATGAATTACTTTCTTTTTAGTAAACTATTGCTTCTTTGTAAAGATGCTTAAGACTATCATACCTCATTAGCATCTGGCTCCTTATGTTTGACACTTGTAAAACACCTACTACATCTCAGTCAGGGTGCTAGGCACTACAAGGGATGTAGCTATGAAAAAGACACATTCCTCAAAGACATATATATATATAAGTTACACACAATAGTTACATCCTAAACCAAAAATACAAACGACTGTAATTCAAAAAGAGAGGTCTCAAATGCGACTAGGGATTCCAAAGATGAAAATCATGCAATTGAAGGCTTCAGGAAAAAAGAAAGTTAATGAAGGACATTTATATAACATAGACCTTGAAGGACAGGTAGGATATTGACAGGTGAGGGGGAAGGAGACAGACATCCTAATCAGAACGAACATCATAAACAAGATAAGAGATTTGACGCATGGGATATATTTAGGAAAAAGCAAATAATCCATTTTAATTAAATCACAGTGTATTCACTGGGAAGACACAGAAAATGATGACAACATCAAGAAAACAACAGTAATAGAATAATAATGACAGTGACCACGATAGCTAATATTTATGGAACTGGCCTTGGTTCTAAGTTCTTTTTATTTAATAATACACAGTCATAGAATATATAAGGAAGAAGCATATTTATATGCTGTGTTGCATACATCCTTTCTTGGTGTCAATTGGTCAGTATGAATTAATAGACCTAAAAAGAAAAGCACATACATACATACATTTAGACCACATATGTACAAGAATGTTCACTGTAATATTGTGTATAAAATCAGAGAATTGGAACCATAATCACCCAACAATAGACAATAGAGTAAATAACTATTGGAATATTATCCAGATGTTAAAAATTAGGAAGTATATACATTGAACTTCAAAGGACTTTCAAAATACATGGTAGAGTGAAACACGATTTATTAATCAGTTTGTTTAACATAATCCCAGTTTCTAAAACACATATATTTTCTATTTGTATATTAAATAGAAAAATTCTGGAGCAGAAAAAGCAAAATTTCTAAAACAATTATATGTGACTATTTTGTATAAGTTGGATATTTTGTTCACCTTTATTTTCTCCTTTTTCTACCACAATCATGTATTGCTTTTCTAAGTATAACATAAAATAAGATTAAAAGTATAAATAAAATAACAAGGCAAAATGAACTTAGGCTTTTATGCAGCTAAATCTCATTGTACATGTTTCTCTGGAATCATTGGCAGCTTATCTAAATGATCTTAGAGCTTCAGTGGATTTTTGGATCTGGATAGCAGAGGGCAAGCAGGACTCAAACCTTTAACATAACAACAGAATCAATAGATCGGGTCAACTATATCCTTTTGCATTCTTGAAACTCTGTGAGTTCTATGTGTAGGTGATATAAAGATTAGGATGGGGGGGTGTTCAACAAATAATTTGATGAAATCTGAGAACAGGGAAGAATTTTGAAGGATGACAGATCCAATCAAAAACCTTTCGATTGGTGAGAAAATGGTAATCCACAGAAGAAAACATGTGGAAGGATCTGGAAATGCTCATTGTTTTAAATGGATTGTTTTTATTTATTTCTGACCACAACTGTATGAACTAGATACTACTATTCCAACCTTACAGGTGAGGAAGTGACTTTGATTACATAACTTTCCCGAGGTCACACAATAGTAAGCAGTGGAGCTTGCATAGGAGGCCAGCAAGTAAAAATGACAGAGAAACAGATTTCAGTTCAGTATAGGGAAAAACAAGAAATGGGCCTATGCTGTACATAGTGAGCTCCACAGCACTGGAGGCAATCAAGTGCAGTTTAGATGCCTGTTAGGCAATGATTCAGAGGAGACTTTCACCGCTGGTGGTTGCATCATTTGAACATGCAGTCCCTCACAACCCTAAGAACTCTAGCCTTCTTGCCAAGAATAAAACTAGGTCTCCTCTTAACTTTCAGGTGGAAAGAATTCAGAGCCACACTCAGGGACCTGAGATTCTAAGAATTGATAAAGGAACATTTTCCACATGTTTCTCCTTTATCTCCACTACTGTAATTTCTTTTTCTTTTTATTCTCCCTTATTGCCCCTTGTCCAAATTGCCTTATTCCATATCTGATTATCTTCCTCCCCTCCCACTGCTCTGTCTCATGTTTTGTAAGAGACATATCCTAGGATGATTTCATTTTTCTCTTCTTACTACTCTTTTTAGACACTTTCAATCAATACATATCAGCAAGGATACAGGAAACAGCATACGGTGGGAGAAATGTCATAAAATACTGTTAGAATGTATTCAGAGCTTTTCTGTTCATGGAACTCAAAGTCAAGTTCTGTTATTTTCTGTCAGCCAGTGTCCTGGAAACCATTCTTGCAACATTATAGCAGGAATGGTTATCAGAGGCCTGCTATGATCTTACAGTTAAAAAAAAGACTAAAGGGTGACTGGGACCAATAAGAAAGCACAGCAACACAAAACCTCCTCTCAGATCTTCTCCATGGAAACAAGATTTCAGGACGGTCCTTGCTCCATTCATTCATGTATTCATCAAGCATCATATGACCATCTATCATGTATGTAACAGATTTTCTGCCAAAGAAACAAGAGATAAGTAAAACTTGGAAGAACAAAGCTAAACCGAGAGGTTGCAGGTATAGAATGGCCTCCAGCAATAAATTTATAAATAAATCTCCCAAGACACGTAGAAAAATTGGCATTTGCAGCAACTTTTGAACACAGTCTCTTGAACATATCATAACATGAATTCATTTAATGCTTCCTGTTCTCCAAGGAAAATATTAATCCCCATTTACAGATGAATTAAATGAGATTCCAAGAGGTTAAAAAAACACCCACAAGGTCACACAACCCAGAAGTGGAAGGGCGTGGGTTAGAATCTGTTTCCAATTCTAGGCTCTTTGCACTAGAGGTGAGATGAAATGAAAGAGAATGCATCTCCCCACTTTAGGGAAACTTATTTTCTTTTCATTGCTTCTGAAAGGTACATTACATTAGCAAGTCCCTGTTTGATGCCTTGAGGAAGCAGAAAGGCAAGATGAGAAGTAAAGACAGCATGGGGGGTCAAAGAAAAACAGAAGAAAGCCTGAACCGTTCCTGTTTTCCTTTTCCCTCACCCCCGCCCCCAGCACACTCAGAGACACACCGTGGCGCCCCATGCCCGTGATCTCTCTGCTCACGTCACCTTTGCCCTCTTCCTGGAATGTCCTTCCTGTACACTTACATCCTGTGAGTGGAGGCAAATCCAGATTAAAACCCTGATTTTAGTCAAGTCCTTACTTAGACTATACCTGATTGATTTAGTTCATAATGACACAATTTTCTGAACCAAAGTTCTAGTACATTTTGTTCAATTTTGCCGTTCAAACCACCTTGTCTTTACTTATTTCCCATTTTATACCACAGTCCTAGGCAGAGAGATTTAAATATTTGGAAAAAATTGATAGTGGAATATGAGTGGAAGCCATGTGGCCAATCAATATAGTTGGCCGAGACATAACATTCTTATGGGATAGTTTCAGCCTTGTTCAATCAAAGCCTGTCTCCGGGAGGCATTTGATGTGATTGGTAGTGTCTCCAATCTGCAGGAAATTTAACTGACAGCAGGCACAGGAAACAATTCAAGCCACGTTGATGATGTCATTGCTGAGCTCCTTCAGACACAGCCCATTAGCTTATAATGGGGACTGAAGCCTCAGCCAAGGGAGGTACTGCAGAGCGAAATGGACAGGAGGCCAGTTCATAGCTGATCAACATTTCCCATCAGGTCTTTTATTTTTGTTATAAAATCACCCAGGGGAAGTCTGAACTTGGAGGAGTTTGTGTTTGGGAGCATGGAAAAAAATACTGATGGTCTAGTCTGATCCATAGAAAATACTGAATTAGAAAATAGTTTTTGAAAACTGAAAAATAGTATTTTCTCACCTTTTTGTGGTAATCACTATGTAACAGCTACAAATATGATACACTTTTAAACTTAACTTCAGTTAATACTTTCTCCATAACTTTCATAAGTTTGGACAATCAACAAAACAATAGACAAAGGCCCAACGTGCAGCATTTGCCGATTTCTGTGGTCAATACTCCCACCATGGTCTATTTCAAGCTGCTAACATGCCATCACTGAAGGCAGAGTAGGGAAGAAATACAGCGTAGCCCAGCATTACAGGTGTACCTGGTTTCATTGCACTTCCCCATAGATACTGCATCTTTTACAAATTGAAGGTCTGTGGCAACCCTGCGTGGAGCAATTCTATCAGTGCTATTTAGTCAACAGTGTGTGCTCACTTTGTGTCTCTGTGTCACATTTTGGTAATTCTCACAATATTTAAAATGTTATTATTATTATTATTATTATTATATCTGTTATGAGGATCTGTGACCAGTGATCTTTGATGTTATTATTTTAATTTTTCTGGAGCACCATGAACCTCATCCATAGAAAACAGCAAACTGAATTGGTAAATGTTGTATGTGTTCTGGCTGCTCCACAAACTAGCCATTCTCCACCTCTCTCCCTCTCCTTGGGCCTCCCTATTCAAAACAATATTGCAATTAGGCCAGTGAATAACACTAAAATGGCCTCTGAGTGTTCAAGTGAAGGGAAGAGTTGCACGTCTCTCACTTTAAATCAAAAGCTAGAAATAATTAAGCTTAGTAAGGAAGGCATGTCGAAAGTCAAGATAGGCTGAAAGCTAGGCCTCTTGTGCCAAACACTTATCTAAGTTGTGGATGCAAAGGAAAAATTCTTAAGGGAAATGAAAAATGCTACTTCAATGAACACACAAATGATAAACAGCCTCACTGCTGGTATGGAGAATTTCAGTGGTCTGAATAGAAGACCAAACCAGCCACACCATTTCCTTAAACAAAAGCCTAATCTCTCCTCAATTTTATGAAGGCTGAGAGAGGTAAGGAAGCTACAGAAGAAAAGTTTAAAACTAGGAGAGGTTGGTTCATGAGTTTTAAGGAAAGAAGTCATCTCCATAACATAAAAGTGCAAGGTGAAACAGCAAGTACTGATGGAGAAGCTGCAAGAAGTTTTCCAGAAAATTTAGCTAAGATAATTGATGAAGGTGGCTACACTAAAAAATAGATTTTCAATGTAGACAAAACAGCCTTTTATTGGAAGAAGGTGCCATCTAAGACTTTCATAGCTAGAGAGGAGAAGTCAATGCCTGATTTCAGAGCTTCAAAGGACAGGGTGACTCTCTTGTTAGGAGCTAATGCAGTTGGTGACTTTAAGTCAAAGCCAGTGCTCATTTATCATTTCAAAAATCCTAGGGCCCTTAAGAATCATGTTAAATCTGCTCTGTCTGTATTTTATAAATGGAACAACCAAGCCTAGATGATAGCACATCCATTTATAGCATGGTTTCCTGAATATTTTAGGCCCACACTTGAGATCTGCTGCTCAGAAAAAAAGATTCCTTTCAAAATATTACTGGTCATTGACAATTTATCTGGTCACCCAAGAGCTGTGAGGAAGATGTACAAGGAGATTAATGCCATTTTCATGCCTGCTAATATAACACCCATTCTGCAGTTCATAGATCGAGGAGTAATTTCAACTTTCAAGTCTTATTACTTCAGAAATACATTTTGTAAGGCTTTAGCTGCCATGGATTGTGATTTCTCTGATGGATCTGGGAAAAATAAATGGAAAACTTTCTGTAAAGGATTCACCATTCTAGATGCCATTAAGAACATTTGTGATTCATGGGAGGAGGTCAAAATATCAACATGGACAGGAGTTTGGAAGAATTTGATTCCAAACCTCATGGATGACTTGAGGGGTTCGAGACTTAAGTGGAAGAAGAAACTGCAGGTGTGGTAGAAATAGCAGGAGAACAAGAACTAGAAGTAGAGTCTGAAGGTGTGACTGAATTGCTGCAACCTCATGATGAAATTTGAATGCATGAGAAGTTGCTCTTATGGATGAGCAAAGAAAGTGGTTTCTTGAGATGGAAACTACTCCTGGTGAAGATGCTGTGAACACTGTTGAAATGACAACAAAAGATTTAGAATATTACATAAACTTATTGACAAAGAAGCAGCAGGGTTGGAGAGGACAGACTCCATTTTTGAAAGTTCTACCATAGGTGAAATGCTGTCAAACAGCATCACATGCTACAGAGAAATCTTTAGTGAAAGGAAGAGTCTACTGGTGCAACCAACTTCATTCTCGTCTTATTTTAAGAAATTACCACAGCTACCCAAACCTTCAGCCACCACCACTGTGATCTGTCAGCAGCCACCAACATCAAGGTAAGACCCTCCACCAGCAAAAAGATTATGACTCGCTGAAGGCTCAGATGGTCATTAGCATTTTTTAGCAATAAAGTATTTTTAAATTAAGGTATGCACATTGTTTTTTTAGAGATAATGCTGTCGCACATTTAATAGACTATAGTGTTGTATAATCATAACTTTTATATGCACTGAGGAACGAAGAAATTTGTGTGAGTCGCCTTATTGTGATACTTTATCACAGTGGTCTGGAACAAAACCCACAGTATTTCTGAGGTATACCTGTATATGGTATTTCATCACACAGGAACAAAAAGAAGTAAAGAAATTAGGAAACTATATGTTCTGAATACTTTTATTACCTTTGTTTTTATTTATTTATATAATTTAAATTTTAGTAATGGCTGTGTTTAACAACCAGCTTGTAAAATTTCAGAAAACTTAATCAAGTCTTGAGAGTTGGTACAAGCTGGCTTCAGCACACCAACTATCCCCTCTTGTGCTAGTTACTTTTTATCTCATTATGTTGAGATAATTTTCATTTAGTACTTATAGAAATCTAATATTATAGTATTTAGTTTGTACTTTATTGTCTATTCCCCATACACCAATGGAATAGACATACATGAGAGCAGCAAGCTTGACTTTTTTTGCTGTTGTATTTCCAGCACCTGGAACTGTCTCTGGCACCATAATAGTATGTGCTCAATAAATATTTACCAGATGCTGAATGAATACAGTATAACATCTGCCAGTTAATGTGAAAAAGACAAGTAAGCTAATAGAATCTGGTCTAAGAAAATAGTAGGCATTTCACAGGTGAAAAATTTATAAGGTCCATAAACATATAAAAAGATAATCAACCTTAGCTGGAATTAAGAAAACATCTTTATTGCTATTACTGTACACCTGCCCCTACCCTGCCCACAGGTAGGAACAGTTTCTCACCACATCTCCTCACTTGAAGATGGAGCTTATTTTAAAAGAGTAATACTCTAATGTGGATGTCCTTAAGAGATTCTGACTCAGGAGGTCCAGTACTGTATTTTTTAATAAGCACCTTAGAGGACTCAGATTCTAGCAATTCAAGGATCTCTCTTTGAGAAAGACAGTTAACAGCTGCATTGTTCTTAGCTCTAACTGAGCACAAGCATTAACTGGGTGGGGGAGCACTTATGAAAAATAGAGAGTCCTGCCCACCTTTGCTCCTTCTCCTACACATTCATTGAAGATTTTTTCATGAGCTTTTTAAGAATTGACTTTTTTTAATGATTTTTTTCTGCCGGGGAAGCCTAAAGTCTAACATATAGTCAGATTATAAGAAAACAGCCCTAGCTAGCAACACTTCCTGTTTTATCTCCACAAATATAAGTACAATCTAAAGATTGATCTTAATGAGCTGAAGAATTATAAAGTTATGTGTCTCTAAAAATATATTTCATATTTTTCACCTTTAGACTGACCTTTTCCATTATCTCTTTTAAAATGTCTACACATTTAACAAAGTAATATGTCTTTGGCTTTGTAGAGATAGTTAACTATAATTTCTGTAAGCATAGACTGACTTCCTGGGGTTAAATCCTGTCTCTGCCCCTAGCTGACTATGTGATCTTGAGGAAGTTCTCTAATGCCATGCCTCAGTTTCCCCACAGGGTTGTTGTGAGGATTAAGTGAGTCAATACATGTAAAGTCTTTAGAATAGAGCCTGGCAAATAATGAGTGCCCTGTTAGTATTACTGTTTTATCATTAACCATCAGGGTAGCCATAGCCCCCGAAATGTATGTCCTCAGAGGAAAGAAAAAGACCAATACTGAAGAAGAAAAACCAACTGATGGTTTTTAAAAAATTGTACCAATCCACGTCAGCATCTGTACTAGTTAGCCTTTTCTAGTGTGATAACTGCAATTTAGCATTTATATAATCCATATGATGTGTTGCCTAGGTTCATAGTTCCTCTTCAAAACAATGAGATGCTCTTCAAGCCTTCCAGTGAGATGAACTTTGGGTGATCTTTTATGATTCTGGAAGAAAATTTCAAGTAGAAACCAGCACCATCTTTCAAATGACTTATCAGAAAAAGGGGAAATTACACCATTTCCACTTCAAATCATTCTCCAGTGAAGTGAAGCCAATTCTAAAAAGGAAACCAGGGTCACCAGAAGAAAAATTCTAAAGGCCGTTTATATGGCAATGCCGTGATGATCCTGTAGACAATTGATCTAATTCTCCCACATTCCCCCAAAGCCTCGGGGTTTTGATAATTCAGTTTCCAAAGTAAAATATCAATATGAATTATCCTAAACACTATCATTTGGCTGTACATAGGTTTTATATTTTATATGAATGGAATCACACTGAATGTCTTTCTGCTGCCTGTTTTCTTGCTCAAAATTATATTTTTGAGATTCACCCTTGTTGATTCATATAACTGTAGTTTACCTCATTCATGTCTAGTTCTCCTTTGTATGAACTGGCTGCCACTTATTAGTTATTTTCTTTTTGATGGACATTTGCGTTATGTCCAGCTTTTTCTTACTACAAGCAATACTGGTATAATCTTTCTTGTATATATGTGTGCTAAAATTGTAAAGAAAAAAAGCAAAAGAATGAAAAACACAAGATTCAGAAAAGTGGTTCCTTTTGGAGGCTTGGAAGTGGGGAAGAGAAACTGGCATCGGGGAGGGGGACGCAGAACCATCAAAGGTATAATAATGTTCTATTTTCTTAAGGTGAGTGCGGAAATAGGCTTTCCTTTTGTGTGTGTGTATACATACAGATATATAGATGTAGACATGGATATACATATATATACTTTTTAATTTTTTTATTTTGATATAATTCAAAGTAATTCATATGCAGTTGTTTGAAATAATACAGAGAGATCTCATATATCCTTTCCCAAGTTGTCTCCAATGCTAACATCTTATGTTTTCACATAGTACAATATAATATACAAATTTCACAACCAGGAAATTGATATTTATATAATCTATAGACCTGATTCAGATTTTACCAGTTAAACATACTCATTTATATATGTGGGTATTTGCTTCTATGCAATTTTTCCCGTGTGTAGCTTCATGTAACTACCACCACAGTTGAGATATGGAAAAGTTCCGTCATTAAGATCCCTCGCACTGCCCTGTCATAGCCATTGCCACCTCCCTATCCTCCTCCCTTCCTAACCCCTGGCAACCACTAACATATTCTCCATCTCTATAAGGCTGTCATTTCAAGAATGCTATATATATGGAATCATGCCATATGTAACCTTTCAAGACTGACATTTTAAGCTCAGCACAATTTCCTCGAGCCCCATCCGAGTGGTTGCATGCCTTTACAGCCAGTTCCTTTCACTGCTGACTAGTACTCCATACAAGTACTATTAAATGTACTCTTCAAAAAAAGGAAAATGTGATGGTTGCATTAGATGGTAGAGTTAAAATGTTGAGATACAACCATGAGAGATATTTTCAACCATCCTTGCTTTTTAAATCACCCATTTTGAAGCAAGAAAAAATATATAATTGGTTGCCTGGGAATGTGTGAACTAAGAACTTCACATGGTCTCAGGAGTCTAGCTTTGAGATTTTGCTTTCTGTTAACATGTGATCAGGTCACTGTTACTAAGAATCGTCCACCACTGTAATCAGAAGAAAAAAAAAGCACAGATTTTTCAAAGAAGATAAAGGACAGTGTTTTTCGGACCAAGTTTACTATCTGGAAAGTTCTCTAGGAGGGTGGGCTGGTAAAATAGGTGGACCAGTAACTCTAATATAATTTGAAAACCTTGATAAGATGCTTAAGCCAAAAGGGAAAAAAAAGTTCTCTGAGGCTTCTGTTATCCCTCTTTTGTATTCCTTCATTCATGCAAGAATTAATCCATTCATTCATTCACCAAACATGTCTTAAGTGCCAACTGTATGCCAGCCCTAGGGTCTAGTTCCAGCCATCAAATAGCTAAGGGCCTAATAAAGGAGAAAGACCAAAATAGTTGCAATTCTCTCTCACAAAGTCATATGCTCTTTATCAACACCAATATTTCTCTCTAGTTTACAGGTGAGAAAACCAAGGTACCAAGAAGGGAAGGGTCACATAGATGGAAGTTAGGAGTCATTTAAAGTATCAATACACTATGATAACTGCAATGATAAAATTTGCATAGAGACGTCGTTCTAGGGATGTGGTCCTCAGATCCAGGCCTCAGAAATCTTTAGGCACCTGTTAAAACTGAATTTCTGAGAAAGGCAGAGACTCCCCTATTTTATCAAGCTTCCCAGAAGATTCTCATGCATGTAAGTTTGTTTCTGCTGCTATTCCATTGTTGGAAATCAATTTCCTTTAATGGTATACAGGGAAATTACCTCAGCTTATTCTTTTATTTAAAGGAAGAAATGAACAAGCTAATGTGAACCTCCACAGGCCTTCCCTTACTCCATTCTTTCCCTCTTTATTTCTCTAGTCTCTTTCTCAAGAATACAATGAAAACGGCTTCCATTCATTCCTTTGTTTTGGACTTGCATCTGTACAACCTGACTTCTCACTCCATGGACATACTGAGAAGGAAAAATAGAAGCAGGCAGAGACAAGTGGACCAGGCCACCTGCTTTGTAATTCAGTCTGTTGCAGAATACCAAACCACAGAGCAAGAAGGCTCACCTTCCCCGCACTGTCTTGATCAGAATCCTCTCTCTCCTAGTCATACACATTTTTTTTAACCAACACCAATATTTCTTTCCAGTTACAGATGAAAACATCGAGGCACAAAAAGGGTGAGCAATTTATCCAGGGCCACTATTAGGTGGAAGTGATAGATCATTTAAAGTATCAATGGGTTACTACAAGGAGTTTAGAACCTGGGAATGAGCCAGCAAATGAAAGACGTATCTAATTCAGCATCTTTATTTTAAAGATGAGGAAACTACAGTCCAGAGAGGGTTAGCACATTGTCCAAGATCAGATGGAGACTGGAAGCCCTGGTCTGAACAGCCAACACTTTTTCCACGACACCAGTGGCTCTCAACTCCAGCTGCACATTTAAATTACCAGGGGGGGTTTAAAATCAAAACCAACAAACAAAAACATAAAGACACTGATTTTCTGATCCAACACCAGGGATTCTGATCAGCTGGTCTGGAATGAGGTCTGTGAATCCATGTTTTTTAAAAAGCTACCCTTGGTGATTCTAATGTAAAACCAAGTTTGAGAAACATTAAATTACACCAGTTAGAAAAAAACCCCCCAAAAAAATAAATTACACCAGTGGTTCTCAAACTTATGCATGGTTCAGAATCACTTAGAGCTGGATTCTACCCTCAGAATTTCTAATTCAGTATGTTTGGGGCAGGACCCAAGAATTTGTATTTTCAGCAAACCAGGTAATGCTGATGCTACTGGTCTCAGGACCACACTTTAAGGACCCACTGCACTGGATGAAAATGTAATCGTAGACAATGGTTCAAACTGCCTGGCTTAAAATCCTAATTCCACCACTTCCTAGTGAGAGAAGATGAGGAAGTTTCTCATCCTTTATAGCAGTTGTTCTCAACTGGAATGGGGCAGTGGGATTTACTCCCCACTGTCTCCTGCCCTTGGAAAACATTTGGAACTATCTGGAGACATTTTTGGTTTTCACAATTGATAGTCTGTCACAACCTAGCATCGAGTGGGTAGAGGCCAGGGGTGCTGCTGAACATCCGACAATGCACAGAATGGGCTCCGCAGCAAAGAATCATCCAGCCCAAAATGTCAGCAGTGCTGAGGTTGAGAAATGCTGCTCTATGGCTTTAGTTTCCATATCTGTAAAATGGGGATTTTGAGTTATCTGCCTCATAAAATTCATGTGAGGATTAAATGAAATACAGCATGGAAAGAAATTGGCACTGTGCCTGGCACATAGAAAATGTTTAGTGAGTGTTAGTTATTGAAGCAAATCCTTTCTATATGTAGTCACCAGCTTATAATTTAAATGCCAAAGATTTTGATAAGAAATATGAAGAAAGCTTCCTTAAATTAAAAAAATAAATTAAAAGAAAAAAAAATGTAGAAATGGTACTAGTGTCCCTAGTGGGGGTGGGAGGATGGGAGCAGACTGCCCAGGTACAGGCAATAAGAGGGTGCATTGCTTGTGGGAAATTTCAAAATAGTAATAAACTGGACTAAGATAGGTCTGCTTTTTATTATGACCAAGCATCAGAAATTCTAAGCAATGCTACCAGTGGAATCCTTCTCCACACCCCCGGGGCAAAGCACTTGCACAGCCTCTCCGCTCCTGTGCCACTGCATGTCACAGCCTATTAAGCACTAGGCACTTGCCTAAGTGCTTTGCATATATTAGCTCATTTACTAATTTTGGCAACAAACTATGAGGAAGGTATTAATGTTAACCCCATATGATAGATGAAAAAATTGAGAACCAAAGAAGCTTATTAATAAGCTCACAATCACACAGTTAGTGAGTGGTAGAGCTGAGACCTGAACCCAGGAGTCATGCTCCAGAGTCTCTGTGCATAGCCACAAAACTAGATGGCCTTCAGAAATATGCCACTGGGCATCCCAAATCACAGCTAAAGAAATCTTTTAAGGAACCATATCTCAATTCTCCTAATGCACCAGGCTTCTTTCTATCAGAAAATAGAGCAGCTCCAATGTCGAGTAAATTGTCGAGTCTCATAGCGCTGTAGGTCAGAGCCATAAATTGGTTGACCAGATATCCCCAGCAACAAACAGAGTAGACACCTGAATAAATGTTTGTTGATTGAATTAGTGTTTGCAGATTTCAAGTAGAGAAATGCTGAAAGGTCTGGCTCCTTACAGATGTGTCTGCTTGTTTGTGGTCAGAAAGTAACATCTGCCACCCAGATCCCTGGGCTTTTCCCAGATGTTCTGGGGGACTCTTATCTGGGGTTGGTTTGCCTCAGTGTGAGTAAACATGTGCTCCGGCTTCTTTTGTGCTGAATAATGGTTTCGTAGAGTCTAATTTTACAGATAAAAAGCAGTATCGATCATTCTATTTTAGAATTTGGTACAGAGGTATTGGAGCAGGAATTGGCAGCTCTGGGGAAAAATAATTCAGTTTCCCGTGAAGATATTCTACTTCTAAATTTGCTCCTGAAGACAACATAGGGAAATGAAATATATGAGTCAGGCAAGAGTGTTGCCATTAGCTCTAAACCATCTAAATGACAAATAAGGATAGGGTTAAATCTGGGACAATGACTCTTCAAGAGATGACTTCAGATATCCCCCTTCCCATACACACACACACACATAGAGCTGTGCCAGGTGATATTTAATAGCATTTTCCCACAAAGTGGAACAAAGTGAGAGAGGTTTGCATGGGCTCACCTCTTTACCCAGTGAGAGGTGGTTGAATGAAAACACCATATGTCTAATATTTCCAAGAGATGAGCAGCACCATTTAAGTATATTTGCAGATAGCAGAAAAGCCAAAATTTTACCTTAATCATTCTTTTTAAAAAGTCTTTAAAATATGCTACCCACTTTCCTACCATTTTTTTAAAAATCACACAGCATTTTTATGCTGATATGGGGCTTAAATAATAATAATCAGATATATGACTGTGCATAATAAAATAATACTTTCCAGTATTACTGATGCATTTTGTCCCTACACTCACAATAAATGGCCCCGGCCTTCTATTCTGTGAGCTTTTCTCTCTTTGTTGTTTCTGTCACCGTCCCTTTTCTGATGCCTGTGGGTTTATCTCCGGTGGTCTTGTCTTCTATTCTCTTCTTGCCTCCTTTATTCTATCAAAGTCTGGAAATCCAGATAACCAAGCTTGTTAGAATTGTTTTGAACACAAGCATAAACAGGCTCTGAATGAAAGAGTGGAGGGTTCTCCTGCGAGTAGGGGAAATAATCACATAGTCTTGATGACTATTTTCGCTCTTTAGAGTTCTTAGGCCCCAGGCTAACATGATCAAATCAACTTCAAATTAGTGTGGTTTTACTGTATTTTGTAAATAAAATTAATTTGGTCATCTGCCCTTAAAAATAAAACATCTAGGTCAAATTATTATGCTTCTGAGTTTTACACTCAGCATCAAATTAAAAACACAGAATATTCTTGAACTGGCAAGGCAGATAATCTCATTCCATATTTTCAAAGAATGAAATGATGACTGCAAAGGGTCAACTGATTTGCCTAAAGCAGGCAAAGAGATCTAGAGCAGAAGTACTCAAAACATGGCTGTGTATTATAATGCTAAAACTGGGGCCTCATCCCAGGCTGATTATATCAGAAGCTCTAGACCATGCAGCCTATGCATCAGCATTTTTTAAAAAGCTGCCCAGGTACCATTTTCAGTAGCATCAAAATGCATCAAATATCAAAGAATAAATCTAACAAAAGCTGTGCAAGACTGTTTACCATTGAAAACAATAAAACATTACACAAGAAAACTTAAGTAAATATACCATGTACATGAGTATGAAGAAGACTTAATATTCTAAAATTGTCAAGAAACCAAGGCGCAGTGGCTTGCACTTGTAGTCCCAGCTACTCTGGAGGCTGAGGCAGGAGGATCACTTGAGGCCAGAAGCTTGAGACCAGCCTGGTCAACATAGTGAGACCCCCATCTCTCTAAAAAAAGTTTTAAAAAATAAAATAAAATAAAATAGTCCATTCTCCCAAGTTGATCTATATATTCAATGTAACCCCAACCAAAAATCTCAGTTTGTTGTTTTTGGTGTAAATTGACAAGATGGTGATAAAATTATAATAAAATGAAGAGATCCAAGCATAACCAAGACTATCTTGAAGAGGAACAAATCTGTAGGACTTACACTTATTTCACAAAACCTGCTATACACCTAATGGTTAAGCCAGTGTGGTATTGGTGCAAAGATACACAAGTAGAAACATACAACAAAATAGTGAGTCCGGAAATAGACCCACACATGAATGGTCAGCTGGATTTATGACAAAGGAATACTGTAGTGCATTTGGGAAAGGTAAATGAAACTAGGTCAACTGGATATCCAAATAGAAAAAAAAACAAATTTTACCCCAACTTCATACTATATACAAATGCCAATCCCAAATGGATTGCATATCTAAACAAAGAAGGTAGAATAATAAAGCTGTTAGAAGAAAAAAGTAAAATTATATATCTATGGCCTTAGAGTAGGTAAAAATTTCATAAATAGACACTAAAAGCTATCAGAAAGGAAAAATCTGATTAATAAGACTATATTAAAATTATGAACTTCTGTTCATCAAAACATAGTTCTAAGTGAAAAAGTAAGTCATAGAGTGAGAGAATAGATTTATAATACGTATACCCAACAAGGACTCATTCAGGATGTATTAAGAACTCCTACAAATCAAGAAGAAAAAGACAGAAAACCCAGTAGGAAATTGTGCAAAACACTAGAGCAGTAACTTTAAAGCAGTGGTTAAACAAATGATCAATAGGCATAGGAAAAGGTACTCAACTTTCTTCATCCTCAGGGTAATACGCCCTAAAGCCACAAAGCAATATTAATACACATCTACCAAAATGGTAAAAGTGACAAAGACACACAATAGCAAGTGTGGACGAGGTTATG
Source organism: Daubentonia madagascariensis (assembly GCA_023783475.1). Lineage (NCBI taxonomy): Eukaryota > Metazoa > Chordata > Mammalia > Primates > Daubentoniidae > Daubentonia > Daubentonia madagascariensis. The sequence continues at coordinate 37,400,426 of JAKFHU010001953.1, read as the reverse complement.
AAGCAAATGAAACTCTTAGACACTACCAGTGGGCATGTACTATGTTACAACCACTTTGGAAAACTAATTGGCAATATCTATTAAAGCTGAACATATACGTGCCCTATGACCCAGAAATTCCACCCCCAACAGAAATGTCCCTATGTACACCAAAAGATATGTCCAAAAGTATTCACAACAGCACTATTCAAAATAGTCAAAAATAGAAAAGGAATCAATTTCCTGCCCATCAAGAATAGAATGGATAAATTTTATTTTCATATATAGGAGCACTATAAACAATGAGAATGAATATAATAATACTACACACACAAAAATGGACAAATCTCAAGAATCACATCAAGTAAAAGAAGCTGGACACTGAAGAATATATTCTGAGCATTGCAATTATATAAATTTCAAAAACTGCCAAAATTCATCTCTAGGGTTGGAAGTCCGGAGAGTGGTTCCCCTTTGTTAGCAGTAATGCCTGGAAAGGGACATATGAGGAGCTTCTGAGATGCTGATGGTATCCTGTTTCTCGAGGTGTGTTCATCAAGCTGCACACTAATGATGTGGGTACTTCTCTTTGCATGTGTTAGGCTCTAAAAATTAAAACAAACAGAAAACCCCCTAGGTGATTCTAACATGTAGCCAGAATTGAGAACCACCAGTCTAGGGCTCACATCCCTGTCCTCCCTCCCTTTCTTCCTTCCCTCCCTTTCTTCCTTCCCTCCCTTTCTTCCTTCCTTCCTCACCCCGCCCACCACACCTCCTCTTCCCAATTCTCTGTCTCCAAAGTGCCAAGAACTGTTCTAGATGTAAAGGATGCAGAAAGGAAAAAGCTATCATTCTCACCTTCAAGAGCTAAATGTTTTCTTGTCAATTAACTTCGGCCTGTCTCCTGACAATAAGACTCACCTGTCTACACTGCAGTGGTTACAGGATTACCACTAATTCCAAAGTTATCACTAATGATAACTGCAAAGAAATACCTCCGTGGCTTTTCTGAGTAACTGTAGTACTAGTTAGTGCACAGGACATAACCACATAATGGGCATACTCTACTGCAACAGGTACTAATTACCTAAGGTTGTATTGGGCTCAATGTGACCCCAGGTATAACAGTATAGTTAAGAGTATGTATAGTAACGAGCTGAGTTACTGGCATCAGGTTCCTAGAAACCACATAATGTTTCAGTTGTATCTGGCATAAGGACCATTCCACTCCCAGTCCTATTCTCAGTCAACACCACATGCTTTCCTGAGCATAATTATTATAATCCTCTTTTTCCTAGTCTGTCTTTTGCAAGCAGTGTGAGAAAATTAGGCTTCCTTCTCTCCCCCTTATTATTTCCTTTACCTCTCTCAACATTCTTGCTCTGAAATAGATAAATAAATAAAGCAAGATCTAGACTTTGTGGATTTCCAGAACACGTCTCCATGCTCATATCTTTGTCTCCAGGCACTTGCAATAACCAAGGCACCCGCTGACATAGAAAGTCAAAGCAAATCGTCTTTATCTTTCACAGCACACTCTGTCTCTTAAGAACGTGGCTATTGATTATTTGACCATGGTCATAATGCCAAGGTTTGTCTTCATAAGCAAACAAAAGATGCACTAACCTTGGCCTGCATCCTGCCTTTAGCTCACACTCCCTCTGACAGCTGTAACCAGAAACTCTAAATGCTCTGATGGCTAAGGGACTTGAGAAGTTACAATGGTTTCGCCTTTGAGCACAAATTCCCTTCTGCCTATACCTTCCCTCTAACCCAGATAAGCCATCCTGGTAAGAACACTTATAAAGTTTGCAATAAAGGGACATTGATTAGTTCACTGACTCCAACTCACCCTTCAGGTCCCAGGCTAAATGTCGCTTCTCAGGGCAGCCCTCCCTGAACCCTCCAGAATAACTCAGGTCCCCATATTATAAAATTTCACAGAACCATATAGTTTTATCATGGCACTTAGTCCAATTGCAACTAATAATTTTGGTGATTATTTGTCTCATTCACCAATATATCTCCAGCACCTAGCACGATGCCTGGCTCATAGTAGATGCTCAGTAAATATTGCTGAGTCAATGAATGAATGAATGAGTGAGCCTCTTAAAGAATTTGTTACTTTTTCATTACTGGAAGATTTTCTTCTGTAAGATTATTTCTCTTACTATAGGTAAAGCACATCAGCTCTTACTCTGTCCTCAGCAGAGATGGATGGCAAAAAGGTGGCCAGCAGCTCCCATGTCAGCACCCTTGATATAATTATAAATCATGACAAAGATGATTATTCTGAGGTTTTATGTCTTGCTGATTTTATCTGAAGAGACCTAGGTCATGGTGTCAGGCTCCAAAAGGGAGGAGGGACTTTATATATAAAGTCATCTACATCCTCTGTTCCTTGGCATTAAACTCAGACCTGGGACTCTGGTGCATCTTTATAATTTTGTTGAGATCTTGGCCAAGTCCCTTCAACTCTCTGCTCTTGGGTCTCTTCTCTACAAATCATGAAACTGGACTGGACCAAACAGAGGGTACTCAACATATCTGCAGCCCCCATACTTTTGTTCATTCAGCAAATATTTTTAAGAGCACAGAATGTGCCCAGTCTTCTGCTAGGCACAGAAGTGATGTAGAGAAAAGAGTCTTTCCTTCAAGGGATTTGATCAAATCTGGGTAGAAAAGGGTGGCTAGGGAAGTCTTTCTGGCACAGGAGTTGCCTAAAGAAGTGATTTAGCATGCATCTTAATCAACTGCAGGGCTTGTTAAAACAGATTGCTGAACCCCACACCCAGATTCTGATTTGGTGGACCTGATTAGATTAGGTAGGCCTGAGTTCTGAATTTTTAACAAGTTCTCATCAGGGAATGCTGATGCTGTTGGTCTGGGGACCAAACTTTGAGGACCACTGACCTGAATGAGGCAGAACATTAAATAAGAACATAGTTCATAGAAGTTAATAAGTATTTGTTGGGTGAATAAATGAATGAATGGATCAATCAGCCAGTCAGTATAAATCCATCACTACATCAGTATCCTAAAACCCCTACAAAAGGAGGTCATAAAGATGGGTTTTGCAAAGGTTGATTTATTTTAAAGCTATAAAAGATTTTGCCCCTTCTCTCTCTGTGGTCTGTAACATGACTCATTGCTAACAAAAATGGTATGGATGAAATTAATCAAGCTGCTTTTTCCTATTTATGTCTTGCTTTATCTAAAGTTGCAATGGGCATTGTCTCCTCTAGAGTGTAATTCAGGCTGACTCACTTCCCAAGTCACTGACACAAAGGTCAGCATTGTTCCAGTTCACCACTGAAGGCGTATCAGGAGGTATTGATGAGGAATTGCACATCAGAGAGATTAACCCACATCATCTGGGTTTTTTGACTGCCTTGCCGAGTATCCAGTAGGTTGGTTGGACTAAAGATTAAAAACTCACATTGACAATCAGCAGCATAGAAAATCACAATGCTGGTCCAATAGACAATACTCAAGTGCATAAGCTTTGTTCGCATTCAGACAGAGGTGGAGGTAAGTCCTGATTCTGTCACCTGTGAGTTATACAATCAATATCTCTAATCCTCAGTTCTCTCATCTTTAAAACTGGCACAACAGTAATAAATAACTGGCAGGATTGTTGCACATAATGTACCTAGTTGCTTAGCACAACTCTAACGTCACATTAACCACTCGACACATTTTAGTTGGTTTTTGTTATTCATTAGTTCCTCAAACTTTCATCACATTTATTAATGCTTTTATACATTATCTTTTGTAAATAACAAACTTAGCATTGGCATGTCCCCTTCAATTACCTTTAGGCTGGGTCTGTAGTAGGAATTTTACTGCTTGGATTTTTCAATTCTGGGCCAGAGAATGTAGTGATTCATATGCAGCTAACTTCCTTTGCCACACAGTATAAAGATTTCCACACCAGGCCAGGATTTATTCCCTGTTAAACACATCAGGAAGAGAGCTGTAGAGGAAGATAATTATCTTCCTAAAAATCATCCATAAAAGGTAAGAATATACTATTTCCAGTTCCCCTCCTCCCCATGCTTCAAACCTTTTCTTGAATCTAGAAGTAGTGCCTAGGATATGAAAACTAAAGGAGGAATATTTTATATCACCTCGGGGGTCAAACACACCTGGTTTCCAGTCCTGGATCTACCACTATAAGCTGTGTGATCTTGGAAAAGTTACTTAAGTTCTTCCCTCTGTCTCTGTTTTATCATTCTTAAAATAATAACATTGCTAACGGAATTATAGTGAGGATTGAATCAGTCAATGCATTTTCCTGAACCTGAAAAATGCCAAGTGCTACATGTAGCCATGTGAACTCTTAGCATCTCATCCTGTTGTGAGACTCTCATTCTAATACTCCTGGATTTGTTAAAGGAGCCCATACCCTTCAGGATTGGAAAGGCTTCAATTATATCCCCTTTCAACCCCATTTTTAGAAATATAAAACCCCTAATCCTTTTAGAAAGTCTACATTTCTTTCATCCCTTAGAACGTTATAGTCACCCGGCAATTTCTCCTACAGCCCCTTCTCCAGTCTCTCTGGCAACACTTAATGAGACCTTTCTAAGGTAGGTCTTTCATCTACATTGCCAAATATAGCGCCTTGTCCATAATAGGCACTCAATAAATATTTGTTGAATAGATGGATGAATAAATGCAGCCAAGACATGCAAAAGTAATGGTGGCATTAAGCTAAAAATAAGGCAGCTTTGTTCCTCTGTAGACATGCACCGGGGCTCAATTACCACGTCCCCTCCAAAGACTTGTTCCAAATCAGTCACTCACAGGGAATTGCACAAGCCCTATTAATCATAATGCTGTTAGGAAACACAAGGGTGGGAAAGGGACTGTCTCCTGTGTGTTACGCATCTTTCAACTCTTAATCGGCCCAAAATCTAGACAGAGCCAAGATCAAAGGGGAAACACCTCGGCACTCACCTTCAGGTGTTTTTGTTGGCTGAAAATTGGTGGAAATCTAACTAGTTTAGAACTCCATGGACCGCTAGTGAATCTTTAAAAAGGTAAATTAGATCATTTTACTCCCATGTTTAAAACTATCCAGTGACATTTTGTGACACTTAAAATAAAACCCAAACTCCTCGCCGTACCTTAAAAGGCCCTACGTGATCTGGGTCCTGCCTACCTTTTTACTCAGCTATGGTTCTCTCAGAGAGCCTTCCCGCTCACTTCCCCACCCCCAATGAACACCTTTTAATCCCTTAAGACAGAGATCTGCAAGCTTTTTCTGTGAGGAGCCAGAGAGTAAATATGTAGGCTTTGGGGGGTCACACTGCCTGTCACAATTAGTCAACTCTGCCATTGCATGAAAGCAGCCATAGGAAATGTGTAAATCCATAAGTATGGCTATGGTCCAATAAAACTTTATTTACAAAAACAGGAGAGTAACTGGGTTTGGCCCATTGGCCCTTCCTTAAGATAAGACCCGTTCCATCATTCTCTATTTTCCCATTTGTTACGTATCTGGTTTGGTCCCTAGGATGTGAGCTTCATAAGGACAGGACCTTCGTTTTGTCGACTGCAGTGTCTCCAGCATCTACGACAGTTCCTAGCACATCGTGTCTGATCAGTGACTGTTGAATGAATGACCATTTTCTCTATCGCTTTTGCTATCACTCACTACCCAGACCTCCCTTCAGTTCTCAGAACATCCCAGGCTCATCCTTGCCTCCTGGGCTTTGCACTTGCCTTTGCCCTGTGCCGAAGCATCCTGTTCCCTTTTATGTACATGTTTGCCTCTTCTTTCATTCAGGTCTCAGATCAAATGATACCTCTTTGGAGTAGCCTTTCCTGATCATGCTAAAGAAGGCTTCCCAGGAGCCTCAGCCACTCTGTCTTATTTTCTCCATGGCACTTTTTAAAATCTGGAATTATTTTTTTACTTGATTCTTGTACATCCTCCCCCATGACTCCAGAAAGTTGCTCAGCCTCCTTAAAACGTCGTAAAGTATATGACACATAGCAGGTTTTCAATAAATATTTGTCTAGAACAGTGCTTTTCAAACTGTAATGTGTTTCTAATTCACCTAAAGATCTTGTTAAAATGCAAATTCTGAGTCAGCAGGTCTGGGGCAGGGCCTTGAAATTCTGCATGTCTTACAAGCTCTCAGGAGATGCTGATGTTGCTGGCCCATGGACACCACCTTGAGCAGTGAGGATCTAATCACTATTTTTGACAGCAAGTGATATGTAGACTGAGCATCCTTCAAAAGCCATCTGAGGCAGCCTGAGCCAAAGATCAAAGTGAGAGACCAATCCCATCCTTAAAAGGCACATCCAATACAAAATGATAAGGACAGATTTTCCTGAGTCACTTAAATGGTTTTGGCCTCAGGCGCCAGGTCTTCAATGAACGGGAATTGACAACATTTCCCATATTAAATTCACCTTGAAAATGCTGAATCACCCATGGAGAACCAAAATGACTCTTTCCTCATCTCGTGTTCAGTTGTGTCTTTCTTGCTTTCAACCATTCTATTGCATATATTAGGAGTTTCCTGCTCTGCTCCTCAATGTGGTGACCCTGAGAGACCTCATGTTTCTGCAGAGCCGCAGACCATGCTGCTAGTGTAATATGGGGCTGATGACCTGAAAGAGGACCTCCTACCTCACAATTGAAAGGGAATGTATCCAGCAGGGAAATACAATATGGCAGAGTAATTAAGAGCTATCGCTCTGGAGTCTGATTACCACTTAATCTTTGTGTGACCTTCAGCACAGTACCTACACTTTTCATGCTTCACTTTCTTCCTTTTAAATGAGATAATAATGAAATCTGACCCACAAGGTTGTTGGGACAATTAAGGGAGGTAATACTTGTAAAGAACATGGCACAGTGCATGGCACATGTGCATATTAAGGAATATTAGTTGGAATTTTTAATAACTATTTGTTTATTTATTTTAGAGACAGGGTCTCTCTCTGTCACCTAGGCTGGAGTGCAATGGTGCCATCGTAGCTCCCTGTAAACTCAAACTCCTGGCCTTAAGAGATCCTCCTGCCTCAGGTGCCCAAAGTGCTGTGATCACAGGCGTGACCCACTGCACCCAGCCTTAGTTGGACTTCTTATTCTGCTTCACCATGGAATATTGTTATCTTGTTTATTGAAAATTATTTCAATTCTAGAATTTGCAAAGTGGCTTCAAACATAATATTTAATATAATTATTTTAACATAACAGTTAAAATATGGAGTGTTTACTATGTACCAGGCAATATACTAAGTGCTACTTTGTCTCATCTAATCTTGAAAATAAATCTATAAAGTAGATCTTGGTGTCTAAATTTTGCAGATGGGGAAACTGAGGCTTAGGATGGTGAAGAGACTTTTTAAAGATCACTCAGCTAGTAGGGTTGGAGTAAAGATTTGAGCCCAGGTCTGGCTGACCTCCAGCTTTTAACCACCATGCTATACTACCTTGCTAGTTGGTTTATGCATCTAAAAATAGATTTAGATGTCCTGCCTCCAAAACAGGATCTCTTTCCATCACAACACCAACCTTGAGTGGTTTTCGCGCCTGTAAGTGAGAAAGTTTTGGTTGATGGTTATCAAACATACTTCCAAGTCTGGCAACCAGGTTCTGAGTTCTGTACTGATGGGTTTTGTTAGTTTGTTTTCCATTAGTTTGTTTAATTTTTGCCATCATAAAAACGTCCTGTCTGACAGAGCTTCAGCCCAGTGAACATCCTGACTTCAGTTCTCAAGGACACTTCTTGATGGCCATGCTATCTTGTGTGTTCCAGTGTTCCAGTTATTTATCGCTGGTTAACAACCATTCCAAAATTTAGCAGTATAAAATAACAGCAGATTCTGTGTTTTGGGAACTCTGAAATGGCACAATAGGCACAGCTCTTCTCTGCCTGCAACATCTGGGGCCCCAGTTAAGAATAGTTGGGGCTAAGGGATGGCTCTAATGTCTTGGGGCTTGAGTCACCCAGCAGCATCTTCACGCATGCCTGGTATGTGAGCTGGGATGAATCTAAGGCTGGGCTCAGCTGGGACCCTGGGTCAGAGCACCTCCGTGTGGGCTCTCTATGTGGCTTGGGCTTCTCACAGCATGGCAGCTGGGTTCTGAGAGGTGGTGTCCCAAGTGGGAGTGTCTGAAGAAAAAGTATTCTCGGCTTCAGAAGTCACACCGTTCACCTTTTATTCTATGGTACAAGAGAATCACTAAGAAATAGCCAGATTCAGTGGAGGAGAATTAGACACTACCTCTTGGTGAGAGAAGCAAGGCCACAGTGTTGAAGAGCGTGTGGGAGGGGAGGTATTGCTGCGGCAATCTTTTAAAAAGTGCAATCTTCTGCAACCTTCAACTCCACACTTTCCCTGTTATTTCATCATATTGAGCATCAAATACCTTGCAAGGGGCCATATGCAGTATGTAACATGCCTTCAAGACATGAACAGTAGTATTTAATGGAGGTTATTGGAATTCCAAGAGGTCTTTCTGAGGCAAAACCAAGGGAGTCCTAAAGTGAGAAAAAGTTCACCTGAAAGAAGCTTACTGAAGCACCTTGTAGGTGCTCATAAATGACAGAGACGTGCATATAATTCTCACAACCCAATGAGGTAAGTGATATTCCAAGTTCTTTATAATAATGAGAAAATTGAGGATTAGAAACCCTAGGTAACAGGTCAAGTTTCACTCAGAGAGGAAGTGATAGAGCAAGGAGTCAGGCTTAACTCTTTTAGACAACCATAGCCGTTTAATGATAATCTTCCTTGGAGATCAGTTAGTTTCAAACTCCCTTTATCAGTCAGGACTCTGTTCCAGGTGACAAAAAATCAACCAAAGTTGATGTAAGTGGCAAGTCATGCCAGTGACAGGAGCTTCAGGCATGACTGGATCCAGGAGCTCCAACAATGTCATAATAAATTCTGTCTTTCTCCATCTCTTGGTCCTCATTCCTTTTCTTTTGATTTCATTCTTAAGCAGGCACTGTCCATGTGGTGATGAAGAAGACCACCATCAGCTACAGGCTTATAGCAACATATATTTAGCTTCCTTTCTCTATAAATTTGAGGAAGTAGCTCTTCTATCTCTTATCTGAATTAAACTCTAGTTGTTCTCAGTTGGGTCACAGCTCATTCCATTCACATCAATCTCAGGTGAGGAGGGAGATAAAATAAAGTGGTTGGCCAGGTCTAAACCAGGCCTTCACAAGCAACCTGTACTATGCACGGAGGAGGAGTAGTTTCCCTAAAGAATATCAAGGTGAAATATCCAATGACAAAGTAATGGACACTAGGCAAGCAAAAACACCAGGTGCTGACTACATCCTCATTTTGCAGATGGATAATCTTGTAACTGGCAAGACTGATCCTTATTCCATTTTTATCCATTCCTTCCCTCTGGCTCCCAGTGTTCTATTATTGCATCTGTTCCTCCTTCCTTAGAGGAAAAGAGTTGACAAATTTTTTCACACTGAAGTATGAGTCACTCAATCACCAAGAATCCTTGCATTCTAGTTTCTATAATGAACATTCACTCATTTGACTAATATCTATTGAGTATGCACTATGTGGCAGGCTCATGCTAGGGAAACACTGCAAATACAGAGGTGAAATAAGACAGGCACATAGGGGACACAAACATACAGTTAGCTAGAAAGAATAAGTTCCACTATTTGATAGTACAGTAGGGAAATTATAGTAACAATAATTTATTGTACATTTCAAAGTTGCTAGAGGAGAGTTGTAATGTTCCTAACAGAAAAGACAAATGTTTGAGGTGATGGCTATTGCAGTTACCCTGATTTGATCATGGCACACTGTGTATACAGGTATCAAACTATCACTCGCACCCCCAAATATGTACAACTATTATATATCAATGAGAATATAATAAATAAAAATAAAACAATGCCTGAAAAAAAGACAGGCATGTTTTACAAAGATTTGGGTATGTATTAGTATTGTAGTAGAAAAAATAAACTATTTTCATTTAAAAAATATTTAAGGTCATGAGGGAGAGGGTAAATACTCAGTTATTTTCAAATTCAAGGAGTTCATAAAAATTTCTTGGAGCTGCTTTCTGTACTCCAACCCCAAACCCAGAGCTCTGATTCAGCAGAGTAAGACCCAGGAATTTGAATTTATAAAGCATTCCCAGGTGATTTTGATGAAGATGGTTTGAGGATCTTATTTTGAGTCCCACTGGCTTAACCCAGAGAAATTATTCTCTAGTGGCTACATTTCTGGAATCATTGAAAATCTCCTGGAAAAGAGAAATCCTGGAGCAAGGATGCCTTACCCTTCAAAATATGCTGCATAAGTAGCATCTGGTCTGGCCTTGTCGTAAAGCTCCCACCCCCCACTTCCTACATGTTGGGGTTTGCAAGGAGGATGAATGGTTCCTTATGGCCGTGTGACATGTTACGGAAGATGCTGTCAGTAATCTCCCTGGGTCCCCTTGGAGCCAGTCTCTTTACAAGGAAGAGCGTTAACATGAACACCTGTGCCTCTCTGTCTGAGAGTTTTTTGTCTGGCCACGAGAGCACACTTGCCCCATGCAGGAGGAACGATGGAGAGTGAATGACCCCAGGGCAGCCCCCAGCCAGTGTCAGATGGGGATTTGGTAAATGCGTACCCCAACCTCTTTCCTTTCTACTGGGATACCCAAATCACGTTCTACACTGTCTCTCAAAGTTCCCCCAAGGTATTGAGCTCCAGCTGTGGGCAGTGGTAACCTGCTTGTGAAGGTTCCCTTCGTTGGCTCCTTCCCCATGTCATTTCACATCCACTCTTCTCCCAGTGTTTCCTGTCACTACCTCTCGTGTAGATGACCTGTATGTTAATCCTCACCTCAGGGTCGTCTTCTTGGGAAGCCCAAAGTGAGCACCCACGATTGTCTAATTGTCAAAGTCATGTGTTACGCTTACCATTGTTCTTAGAAATGTTAAGTGCTGATAGTTGCCCTCAGATTACATCACCAAAGAAGTGGTTTCAGTCAAGTAGCTAAAGAATCAAGCCAGGGCTTCAGCTGGAATGGATTCCTCAATACCTCTGACACACCCACTAATACACATGCCCTCAGCTCTCAAGCAGCGGACAGAGACATTATTCCTGTTACTTTCATTATTACCATTAACTCTGAAAAACGCACTCAGCCCAAATCATGCGAAATAGTTATTCCAAAGAAGGATGTAGGGAAGGAACAGACTGATATTAAAATGTTGTTGTACTAAGATAGTCATAGAAAGTGCAAAGAGTGTGTTTATTATGCAGAATGCATCCGAGTGTGATTAGATGTTTGGCAGAACAGGAACAGGGAAAGAGTAGAAAAAGCCCAGCAAAAAGCAGCCAGACCCACAGATTTACTCCAGAAAAAAATGGATGAAAACTGCTTCTTGGGATTTAAATGTTGATGCATAACTGCATCTCCCTTCTTCATCTACTTTCAAATGGTAACAAATCATTCTGATGATAATTGCAGAATGTGTCTATTTATGGCAATCTGGTGGCCGCGGAGATCATCCCGTTTCGCATTCTATTGATTACCCTCCAAAATGATTCATGGGCTTTCAGAACAACCCAAAGGATAAATAGTAACTTCAATGCTTTGTCCCCTGATACGAAGAGAAAAAGAAAAGAGAAATTCTTGTTGAATGAACACATAAGAAAGAAGACAAAATCAGTATTCAGAGATGAAGGCTGGAGGATAAGTTAAATATATGTATGTGTGTGTATGTGCATGTGCATGTGCGTGTGTGTTTGTGTGTGTGTATGTATGACTAGGAGAGCTGTTTCAGACAAATACTCAGGATTTCTGTTCTCTGTTCCTGCTGTAACCACCAGGGAGAGATCAGTTTAGAAATTCGTTTTCAGTTCTATAATTCAGACCTCAGTCGTGTTAGAGAAGAAAACACACGGTTGAAAAGCTCCTGAAAACAACCTTGCTCTGTGTGTGTGGCTTGCTTTTTTTTTCCTGAGAATTTCAGACAGGTGCTACTCTTCTGAAACCATTTATTACATATTTTCAGAAATTATATCATTACATCTATTCTTTTATATCTAATTTAACAAAACCAACTGTTGCAGTCAGAATTTTTAGTTTGCAAGCAACAGAAAAATTGATTGAGTCTGGCAGACCTAAGCACAAAGTAATCCATTGGCAGGACTGGGGAAAACTTTCACAACTAAGGGAAAAACTGAAGGACCAAACAGAAGAAAGATTACCAGAAACCAGTTCTGCTGTGGGGATTCTGGACACAGGGACAAATGGACAAATTCATCAGACACCAGTGCTGCGATGGGCCAGTTCCCACTCTTTTCGCTGCCCTTCCTTATGTCCCTCCATTAAAGGTTAGGAACGCTGGGAGAGATTCACCTGTCCCACTTGAGTCCCAGGCCCACCTCTTAGCAAGGGGACAGCAGAGTATCTACAATGACAATCCTACCAAGATGTCTTGCAATGGGGGAGAAATAATCCCCCCCAAAAATATTAGGAGCTGGGGCCAGAAGAAGGGGAATTGTGGAGCCTGAGGACCGGGCTGGAGGTATTGATAAATGATTAATGATTACTCAGATAACAGGCTTATAAAAAAGGTGCCAGCCTTTGACTACTCAATATCTCATGGTCTTCCTGCTTTGCTGCCTTGTCTAAAATATTTTCTTTATAGCCCTAATAACCATGGCATGAACATTAAAAGTTTTGTGGAAAGGCATCATTTTTTATTTTATTTTATTTCATTTCATATTTTATGTCAGAATATTATGGGGGTACAAACGTTTTGGTCACATAAATTGCTTTTGTACCATTTGAGTCAAAGTTATAATGTGCCCATCCCCCAGGTAGTGTGCATTGTACCCATTGGGTGTGAATTTACCCATCCCCTCCTCCCCTCTCCCACCTGCTTGATTTCTGATGAATTTATTATTTTCATATGTGCACATAAGTGTTGATTGATTAGTTCTGAAAGGCATCATTTTTGGAGGATATTATTCTTCATTCCTATCTCACCACTGGCAAGCTTCTGCCCCCAATCCCTGAAGTTCTGCTATCTCTTCCTGTTTACCCCTCCAAACTCTAAACACAGAAGCAGCCCTACCAACCTACTCTATCTCTATTGCTGCATATGGTGCCTTAAAGACTCGTGTGAGGATCAAATTGTGACTCTCCAAGTTCTAGTACAAGAGCAACTGTTATGTGTGAGAAATGTGATGTTATATTCCCTGTGTTAGGTATTTTACATCTATAGTCACCTCTGTGCAGGTAAACCCAACAGTATGTAATGTTAATACAATAGCCCTTGCAGCCCAGAGGAATATATTCCAAGTCCTTTGAAAACCATCAAACTCTCAAATGTACCTCTTCAAATTATATTTTTCTCCACAAAAATGAAAAAAGCATAACTGAGAAACTATAAATAACCCCCTCAGCTTTAATGATTCTATAAATATGAGACTAAAGTCATTTACAAAGCCATTAGAATAAATACTGGCTGGAGCAGTCAGTGAAACAATTTCACAAATCATTTTGCCTTGTTTTCATAATAGGATCTGACTCACTGCTGAATATAACATTCCCCTCTTTGATGTCTCCAATACATGTAATTTCCAGATAAGAACTCACAATTTTTAGACCTTTTCATGTCCACCACCAATGCCAGGGGACAGGGGGGCGGGGAGTAGCTAATGAGTTGGGCTCTGGAGTTAGACTTCCCAGATTCAAATCCTGGCTCCAACATTTAGTACTGTGTGGATTTGACAGGACCACACTCTCATAAGCCTTGTTTTCCTCACCTGTAAAATGGCATAATGACAGTATCTTCAGGTGACAATTTATTTTGTGCACTTAGTAAAGTGTCTGGTACTTCATAAATGCTCAATATATATTAGATATTTCTTTTTGAAAAAGTCTTTAAAATAATTACATGAGGAAACCAACTTTTCTGCAAAAATGAGTAGAGAACAACAAAGCACCTTGAAATATACACATACTGTACTGGGTGCTCAGCGAGGCTCACTCAGTGGCTAGGTGACTCATTCTCCACACAATTCATATTTGTGTCTTAGCAAAATTAAAAATTCCTTTATGGCATCAACTTTCAGGGTCACTTAAAAATAAATAACTGGAGTACTAAATCCATATGCATCATGGATCTGATGCAGAATTGACAAATAATTGGCTAGTAAAACAGTAAATTTTTAGAAGGAGTGTTCCCGAAATGTCACCTTGCTTTGTGGCAAAGAAAAAAGCATATTAAAGTTTGTGACAAAGTAATTCAAACATAATAGAGCTAAAGAATGCTGTATCTGAAACTATCATCCTCTGAGTGATGTAAAACTTCAGGGTTGATACAAGGCCAATTAGTTCACTAAAGTAATCATTCCATAATGATAAAGTAGAGTTTCCCAGGAAACACACTGAAGTTGCTGAAATGGAGGTAGTATATGAAAAAGATACAAAAGTCCCATGGTTGTCTGCCCTTATCAGAGATTTGGCTTTAAAATGGGAAAGGCTGGGCACAGTGGCTCATGCCTGTAATCCCAGCACTTTGGGAGGCCCAGGTGGGAGGATCACTTGAGGCCAGGAGTTTGAAGTTGCAATGAGCAATGTGTCTCACCACTGCACTCCAGCCTGGGTGACAGAATGTGACATTGTCTCAAAAAAAATTTTTTTTAAATCATTGGAAACACATTCATGGTAAAGTTTATATTACTACTAACATAATAACACCATAGTAAAAACACTGATAACTGCTATTTGGTGGCAAGAATTTTCCTATTAATTTTCAAGGAAAATACCCTCCCAAGTTCACAATGGAAAGTTACAAATGCCAACTCAAACACAGAGCCTATGTACAGAACTTGCATTCAACAGAAATGTGGTACAGCTTATAAATGGCCTAAGGGAAGATGTGTGACTCCAATTAAACAAGCAACCAAAAGATGTCAAATAAATATTGCTCTCAAGGACTCCTCTCAGCCCAAGAGGCCCGGGAGATTTAGCTATAGAGAAATTCTCTAGTAAGCATTTTACCTCTTTGGCAACACTACAGAGGACTATCTTTCTAACAGTGGAGCTTTTGCTTGATCTACTACTGAGTCCTTCCACATGGTCTTGGGTTTTGTTGACTAGAGCGATGCTCAACAGATCTCCCTGCCCCTGCACTCAGGTATCATAGCACCAAAACACACCAGTATTACTCATTCAATCTTTGTGGTTACCTGTTTTCCATTGGCAGATCTTTATTTAACATACAAATACCCCTGGGAGGAGGTAGCACATTATTACTATTGCTTTATGAATTAATTCAAGGCAAACAAAAGCCATTAACACATGGGGAAGAGACATGGAAATATTTATTAGCGGTATTGGGGGTGGGTGGTGACACTGTGAAACAAAAAGAAATGTTGAGACAGGTTGGTGGATACAAAATACTGCTCTACTTGGATGCCAAATTTTCAAATTGTGATAAATGAGATTATCTCCAGCGAGTATTTATTTCCCTTCTCTCACGCCACTTTAAGTAGAACACTTTCCTATAGCACTGACTGTGAGCCCAGCCATGTGACTCACTCCATCCAATAAAATGTGGCCATGAAGTAAGTAGAGGCCTCGCCTTGTTTGTGCGCTTTTGCTTGCTCTCTTGCTCTCCTGCCATTAATCATAAGAGGAACATCCCCAGGTAGGCACTGGTCCAAGGAGAATGAGCAGAACTGAACCAACCCATAGCCTGGAGTGAACCAAGTCTAGCCAACACGCAGCACGCTACGTCGTCATTCTAGTTTACCTTCAGGCCACTGGGCAAGAAAAATAAATGTTTATTATTGCAAGCCACTGAGTTATGGGTGATTCGTTATACAGCATTATTGAACAATAATTGTTCTCTTGAACAATAATTGTTAACAATTGAACAAAAATTGACAGATTAATAGCAACAGCTAATGTCAATTGAGCCCTCACCTTGTGCCAGGCACTAAAATAAGGACTTGATATTCATGACTTGCTTTAATTCTTAAACAACTTGGAGGAGTGGGTCTTATTTTCCCATTAAAAATGTTAAGTGATTGGCCTAAAGTCATACAATTAGCAAGTGATGGAACTGAGATTCCATCCTAAGGCAATCTGATTCTAGTGCCCAGTTGTTTTCCACTATGCTGTACTGCCTTTCTAAGTGCTCATTTATGTTGGTGTAGAAGGGTCAGACTCCATTCTTCTACTGGTCTTGACTTTATTTGTCTTACATTAATAACCATATATTGAGTACTTACTATATAAGTAAGTTTGACATACAATAAGCACTCATTACTTGAATGTAAGTTAGCCACTATTAAGAATTTTACCATGTGGATATGTGAAAAATTTTAATCAGACAATGACACCTTAAAATAATAAGGGGAGAAAAATAACATGGATTTTTGAATAATGTATTCAACATGAATAAAGAGGCCATCTATAGTTGTTCATGTTAACTAATTGTCATCAAATAAAATCTCAGAAGTTTAATTTTATCAGAACAAATAAATTCATTTGAAACCTAGGAAAAATTCTATTCTAATTTTATCACCTTTCTCACTGACAGCTTTTATATTCTAAATTATCTCTTGAACCCTAAGCTTGTTTTAAAAACAAAACCAAAAAATTCCCCCCAAACATAACACATGAATCTCTCCCCCACTGCCTTACTTTCTGATGCTTCCAGCATGAGGAAAAATTAAATGAAGGCCAGAAAGTTCTTAGAAGAAAAATTCCTACACCCCAAAACAATATTCTAGGGTGTATAAG
Source organism: Daubentonia madagascariensis (assembly GCA_023783475.1). Classification (NCBI taxonomy): domain Eukaryota; kingdom Metazoa; phylum Chordata; class Mammalia; order Primates; family Daubentoniidae; genus Daubentonia; species Daubentonia madagascariensis. The sequence goes on along the minus strand of JAKFHU010001953.1, from coordinate 37,383,673 downwards.
GAAGGCATTCTTTTATCATAAACAATTTTTTGAATCTTTTAAGAGTTAAAAGAGACAAAGTATCTAGATACCAGGTACCAATATAAGTACTACTAGATACCAGATTACTAGATAAGTTATGGGAACCTTAAATCATCTAATAAAATACCCTCATTTTACATTTAAGTAAATCACAGAAAGTATTTGCAATGTCTTTGGTCACACAACTATCAGTGTCCAATGGAGACTTAGAATCTAGGTTCTCCTGATCCAACAAATCAGGTATCTTGTTTTGCCCAAACCAGATCAGAACCAGGAAAGTGATAAAGGTTATTCTGGGCCTGGAGTCACAAACACAAACACCTACAAGAATCATTCAGGTAAAGCAAATAAGTAGAGGTGGCCGGGGTTAGCCCACAGCAGGTGAAGAGGACTGTGGAGAGATGGAGAGACAAATGCTGTGGCAAGCACTGATGATTCCCACCCACAGGTCATTCCTGACTTGCTAACAGAACCCTGATTTTGTTGAGGTGATAGTGTTCCCAGCTCTGGTGATGAATCAGGATTGATATAAACAAATCATGGTAATCCCATTATCCTTTGCTGGCAGCTGAGTGGCCGTGTGACTCAGCTCTGGCCGGTGAGAACCAGGAAAGACTATAGGTGGCTTCTGGGAAGGATTTCTCTTCCTGAAAAACAAAGATAGGTGGGCAAGGAGCACTCCCTTTATGACCTCTCTCTTCTTACTCACATAATAGGAGATTAACCAAAAAAAAAAAAAGCCATTAAGGATGGCAGCAAAAGATAGAAGATACCACTGTGAAGCCTTGAATGAAGCCCAGACAAACCCCCCTCCAGACTCTTTGTTAAGCAAGCAGTAAATGTCCCTGAGGTTCAAACTTCTATTACTTGCAGCAGAATGCATTCTTAAATGCTCTATGTCCCAACTGAAGAGGCAGCTGCTGTTCAGCTCCCACTGACTACTTAATGTGAGAATGCAAGCCCAGAGTTGCCACATTTTCCAATACGCTAGAAATCTGGATTTTTTAAATGTGAAATCACCCGTTTAAAAAATATTGACAGCTAAATCAAATTATTAAAACATTGCACATACCCAACGAAACTTACCTTCAGGCCAAAGAACTGTAATTCTTGAGAGCTGTGTGTATCAAGTTTGTAAACTCTTCCCTAAATTAACTACCCCTTTTGCCGGCTGATCTTATAGAAAACTCACAAAAGGACAATCAAAAAGCAATTATTTTGTGAGTACTGAATCCTGCAGACATAATAAGCCAGATTCATCTTCCTAGACTCAAGAAGAAAAGGAAAGACTTCTCCATGCAACTGGGCTTGGATTTAAAAAGAAAGTTGAATTATTTGGTCATAGAGAGGATTGAATCTGTTCAGGTAATTCAATGGGTCCATTTTCCAAATTGATTTGTCATTCTTTTGATAAGATCTCAGAAACTGATTGCAGAGCTACTTGGAACTCAGGATTCATGCAACTCTCATCAAAAGAGGACAAAATAAGACTCTTAATATGTCAATAAGCAAACCAGAGACCTGCTGCTACTCTCAGGTTTATTGTGTGGCTTCAAATACTGCCCCAGAGTGGAATAAAAATAGCAGCAATTGGTTTTTTTTGGTTTGGTTTTTGGTTTTTGGATTTTTCCAATATATCATTTTTTAATTATAGAGAGACAAAAGACAGCATTTTCATTCTAGTTGCATACAAAAGTTAATAAACAAATTAAAAATAAATAAAAATTAAAAACTAAATTTTTAAACTTAGATGACAGTACTTAATACTTCTAAGAAATGAATGATTTGAGATCTTATTCAACTTTACAATATAGTAAACACATTGTTCTCTTCCTCTCTGAAAACAAAGCGTTAAGTTGAAAATGAAATTATTTTCTTCTTTGTTTTGTTTTCCTTTTTTTTAAATTTTAGAATATTATGGGGGTACAAACACTTTGGTTACATATATTGCCTATGCACTGCCCAAGTCAGAGCTACAATCATGGACATCCCCGGAACAGTGTGCCCCGTACCCATTGGGCAGTCTCCCAACATAAAAACAACAGAGATCTGTTTCAATGCTTAGATTGGATGGACGCCATTGCTGTTGTTGTTGCTGTTAATACAATTGCTGATAGCAATTGCTGATAGCATTGAAACAGATCCCTGTTGTTTTTATGTTGGGAGACTGCTCTCCTCTGCCCCATACGGTACTGATGAAACCGAAAATCCCAGGGGCTTGCTTACCTCATACATGCAGGGGAAAGCCAGGCATGACCCAAGTCTGGCCAATCATCTTCCTGTGTGATTACAGAGACATGGGCATGTGAGGCAAGCAAGGAAAATCAGAGACCCTTTATGAGAGTTGATATATGGACACAGAGGCATAGTCTCTTACTGCCTCATCATCTGTACTGTATAAAGAAGACCATCTAACCATCACATGAATAAAACTTGTCTGTAAAAGAAGCCAAGTGATTTATGTGTATCCTAGAGTTGGGGACAGAAACAGAGCCCAAACAATAGTACTTAAATTTCTGGATCCAACTGTGCCTGAAAGAAGTTCACCCCTTGGATGTTTCCGTTAAGTAAGCCAATGAATTCTTGAAGAAATACTGTTAAGGAATCAGAACAAAAGGTCCCAGCGCGCTAAGAACATGGAGCAACTAAATGTAAGCCATAGTTGGCTGCGTAGAATGGCGGGAGGGCAATTTTAATCCATATCCCTATTAGAAAATTTTCAAGAGAAAGAAAAGGAGTGTTTTTGGGAACTAACACAAAAAGAAATAAGTAATGCAGTACATAGAGGAGACACATAACAATTTTTTTAAGAAAACAAAAGCCTCTGCTTTTTATTCTTAACAAGTAACCCTATCTTGAATTGTCTGTCTTCTTTTTACTCTATTTTCCCCCTGTAACTCCAAATAAGATGTGTATTTTGCAGACAGAATACACAGAAGCTCCATGGATAGGCTTCTTGCAGGCCAGGAAAAATAAATCTCTTTCTTGAGTCTTGTTCCTTGCTCATTGTTAACAAATTATGTCATTTCACTGACAAGGAGGAATAAACATTTTATCCATTCTGCATACAGGTTTCAGGGGCAGGTAGATTTTGTTTGGGGTCTCAGCTCTGTCCACACATAGCTAACTGCTATGATACTTAGATAAGTTACTTAAACCCCATGAGCCTCAGTTTTTTCAAAAGTAATACAGGTTTTGGTGAGCATCACACAAGCTACTATGTGTAAAAGTGTGCAGCACGATGTCATGCACATTTTATAAGCTCAATCAGGTGGTGTGTGACACTCAATTTTTTCTTGCTCTCAGGTTTTCTTTCAATCTCTTGGTTTTCTTTTCCTATGATTTCTCCTTTACCAGCGTTTTCTCTGACCATATCATATTTGCTTCCCTCACAGAATATAGCATGATGGAGAACACACACTTGATGGAGGGGTGCTTACAAAATCCCCTTCCCAGGTTCGTGCCTTGCACTCCCAACTTGTATCTCCAATTGCTTCCTTGACGTTTCCACTTAGATGTCCAGTAGGCACATGAAATTTAACACAGACCAATAGAACTCTTGATTTCCTCCACACCCTTAAGCCCATTCTTTCCTCGATCTTCCCCATCTGAGAAAATGGCACCACCATCTACCCTGTGCCCAACATATTTTGCTCCTTTGATTCATTTCCCATAGCCAAGTCTTCAGGAAGTCCTACTGGCACTACCTCTTAAATACATTCTGTACCGCATATTCTTCCCTTACTGCCAATGCTATCATCTTAGTTCAAGCCACCATCACCTCTTATGTGGCCTCCTAGAGTCCCAACCAGCACATTATTGAGGTCACAGTCGGCCTAAACTGGTTACCATGAGATGTTTCTGATAAAGACAGAACTGATCTCTAACGTCATGACTGTTTTCTTTTTTTTTTCCTGGATACCTTCAAGATCATACTCAATCAAGGAGAATTCAGTGCAAGCTAGAAAAGCGAAAGCACCATCTCATGAATTTTCTCAATGCAGGACGAAGTCCAGGAATTCTTGAGAATCAAGAATGTGAGTGTAAGCCGGGAGAAGTGTGGGCTGACATCACTTGGCACCAGGTCACATGTTTTCTCAACCTTAGTTGCTCTTTCTAGGGTTATTTTCCCACCCCTGCAACACCAGGAGGGAGACTGGGCTTTTTAAGCTCATGAGAAGTTCAAGGGAATCTAGTGAATTAATTAGACTCTTGCGAAGTTCAGTCAATCACTGCTCAAAGCCCTGAAAGAAAAGGTAGCAATTAACCTCAGGTTTCTACTGCTCAAACAAAACAAAAGCATTTAGGCTACTGGGTTACTAGACACAGAATTTTGACAACAATTATACTACCCTTTAGGAATAATAATATTCAATAGCAATTTCTATTATTCAACCTACCAACAACTAAAGTGTATTCATTATTTACTGTGTGTTAGGAACTATGTCACATGCTTTACATGCATTATATGAAAGTGCTTAGTAATAATTATAATAGCTAATAATGCGTCACTCACTTAATCCTATAATAATTCTACAGGGTATTATTATCCCAGTTTGTGGACTAGGAAACTGAGAGTGACACAGGCTAAGTAATTTGCCCAAATCCAAACTACTAGTAGATAGCAGAGTCAGAAATAATGTCAAGTCTCTCAGATTCTAAATGCCATAAGTTATTGCTTTATTGAATGCCTACTATGTACCAGGCACTTAGAATACATTATTTCTAACCTCACAAAAGGACATGAAAAGTAAAATTATCTGCATTTTGAAGAGGAGGAAACTGAACCTCCAAGAGGTTAGTTAAGTGGCCTAAAGCCAAACAACACACAAGGCACAGCTGTGATTTAAACCCAGTGCTGTCTGAATCCATGGTGCTTACTTTTTTAGTAGATATATATGTAAACAGTGGATATGCATATATAGTATATATGTATACATAGTTGATACATAGTCTTCAGTAGATATATGTGTATACACAGTATATACATATATACACACACACACACACACACAGGTGTGTGTATGTGTAATTTGTTAAGACTATTCAGCTGGATTTATAAAAAAGAACCCCATTTTCTTTGACTCCTGGAGACCATATGATTTGTATTGTTCTCCCAAGAGTACAATGTCCTTGCTGATCAATATAGAGCTCAGGAATGAAAGCCAGGACCCTGTGCCCCAAATTTGTTCTGGATAAAGTGCTGCTGATGGCTTCCTCTTTCTTGTGGACTTCTAAGCCCTCACTCTCCCTGAGAAACCTTCCTCCTCCTCCCACCTCCCCTCAGGGAACCAATGCCGGCAATGTGTGTGGAATGACTCACCGAAACACATTGTAAAAATGGACAGATCTTTCCAAGGCTGTCAGCCAACACTGAAAAATTTGGTACAGACCATCAACCAAATGGAACTCAATTCATTTATATTAGGTTGACGGGAATGAGTCAACTCTCCGGAGCCTCAAACCTTTTATTTCAATTAGTCCAAATAAGTAAAGCAAATGCTTTTAAACCACTGAAATTCAACAAGCTGCCCGCATCTTCTCATAAATACTCCACCCCCACCCCTCTTTACCTATTCACAGAAAGAAATTGCTGGAGTCCGAGGATAGCCTTTGACTGGGATCATTTTCTTCCTACTCATATGTGAACTGAAGCCTATAGCTGTCAACATTCTAATTCTGTTAGCTATAGTCTTTTTCTTGAGACTACCCTAAGTAAAGAACTCAGAAGATTAAAATTAGGGATCATCCCTAGAATGGAAAAGAATGTGGTTTGGAATAATCCTTTACATCCTGGATAAACACATGAAATTTCAAATGTTTATTATTCATTATATGAAGACTTTTCCTCCTTTTTGCCAATCATAATGTGGAGGTTAAGAACACAAACTCTGAAATCAGATTCTGAGTCTACCATTTATTAGCTGTGTAGACACAGAGAGTTTTCTTAAAAACATCTCACCTTTCTCTCACCTGTAAAATGAGACTAATATTAGCTCCTAGTTTATGGGATTTTCTTAAGATCAAATGAAATATAAAGCCCGTTATATGCTTAGAATAATGTCTGGGACATAATAAGCACTCAACAAATGACACATTATATCATTATCATACTGGTATTGGACAATAATCTCTTTGTTATAAGTAAGAGAAATCCAACATAAACAGGTTTAAGCAAAAGATAAAATAAAACAAAAATAAAAATAATGAAATAGAAATTTGGTGACTCACATAACTTAAAAGTCTAGAGAATTATCAGGTTCAGACATAGCTGGATCCAGAAGCTCAACTGGTATCTTCACATATCTGAGTTCATATTAGTAGCTTATATTTTACCCTTGGAAAGAGAATCCCTCTTTTAGCAAAATCCATAAACCTGTCACATATTGGGCTAAAAATGTTACCTAACTATCTCTGTACTAATTGTTGTGGTTCTAATTGACCAGGCCTGGGTCATCTCCCAGCCCAGAGACACTGGAATGCAGCAAACCCTACTTGAATTCTATGGTCTGAGAGTGGGGGAGAAATAGTTCCCAAAATAAAACCAAGATGCAATTACCAGAAGGAGGAGGTACGGGGGCAAGAAAGGCAAAGGTAGCAGATGTTCACTCAAGTCCCCAGGAGTTAGAACTGCCTTGAGATGTAAAGTTCAAGACAGATAAGTGATTCATCATATAGAAAATAGAAAATTTTGAAGATGACACGAGTCCCCTTTTTCTAAAAGTCACTCTTGATTATGAATTCATTGTTAATAAATAGTAAGTCAAGTAAATAGTCTTGAGACTATTTTAAATTATCTTCAAGGCTCCTATGCTATGGCTGGCCACATACAGGATGGCATTTCACAGTTCAGTTAAAATCACTTCTAAAGATAGAAAAGTCTGAAGAGACTGCTTCCCCTGTGGAAAGAAAGTTTACAGCCTGTATCTCTATGTACACTCTTTATTTAGTTCTCAACCCTGAAAAGTAGTTATCATTACAGGTTGGGTGTCTCTTATTTGAAATGCTTGGGACCAGAAGTGTTTTGGATTGGGGATTTTCTCAGATTTTGGAAAATTTCATTATACTCACCAGTTGAGCATCCCTAATCCAAAAATCTGAAATTTGAAATGCTCCAATGAGTGTTTCTTTTGAGCATAATGTCAATGCTCAAAAATGTTGAGTTTTGGAACTTTTCAGATTTCAGATTTTCAGATTTGGGATGCTTAACCTGTGTCACCATTTTACAGATGAGGAAATTGAGACCCAGCAAATTTAAGTGAATTACTAAAGCCATGTGGGTATGAATGTGGCCCATTATGTTTCTAATCCAAATTTGACTCCAAAATTTATACTTTTCCTACAACAGTTGGCCATTACTTTTCTCAGCAAGAGCTATGGATAGTTTCTTCCCTTTTTGCTCCTTTTCCCACATTTGAAATGCTTTGTAAAGGAGATGGAATGATCCTGAATGAATCCGAGAGTCTCCACACAGATGTGATCTTTTGTAATGACACCAAATACAGGTGAAAAAGCAACTTCGCAATAGCGAAGAAGAGGCTCCACCACTTCTAACAAACAGCCACCTTCTTCAGATGGAAATGTCTCCTTCATCTCAGCTCAAGGGCAGGTGCTTTTAAAACGTCTGAGAAAAATCCTTTCAGCCATTTTGAGTCAAGCAAGAGCGAGAAAGCAGACATTGTCCATTCCGCAAAGGGACTGACTGATGTTTTTTGTACTCAAATCACTGTGGAAATTCCAGACCTCATGACAGCTAGCATAACATGGGCAGAGATTTTGCAGAAGGGACACTTGCCATACAGCTAGAATTGATTCGTAGCTGTAGTTGAGGGTTTTATATTTATTTGTTTTGTTTGAGTTTACAAGCATGGTGGTCATGGGTACCGCTTGAATTGATTAACAGGTGTGGGATATTTCTGGGAAATTTTCCAGGTTAGAGGAATTCTAGAGGTTGTCTGTCAGAGATGATAGTTTATCTGAGACAACTGCTTTCCCTGAAATGTGGCCCAAATTATGCTGTTATCCAAGAGGATTCTTGCTACATAATTTCTCATTGACATCCTCAGTTGAGATATAGGAAGCTTTAAGCTGAATTTTCTGCCCCTAGAAGAACTGTGGAACATTCCAGAATGTGTCACCTATACTGTTAGGCTGGACCATCCATCCATTCCTTTATTCACTTCATTTCTAGAGCTTCCAGCTGCATGACTGTCTATGACCAGTTCTCCATATGTGACAAATTTGGCAGAAAGGCTGCTGGGCATGGCAACCCTAATGGTCACCTCTGTTGCTTCTTTCCCAGTATCTTTTCAGAGGTAAAATGGATTGAACCCTAGGGAGTATGCACGTGGAAGCTGAGATTATCAAATAACTCTTTTTAACAAAGAATTTTTATTTTTACTTGGATTCCATTATGTAGTTAATCTTCTTTCTCTCTGTGTCTGGCTTTTTTACTATGTTTGGCTTTTGCTACATATATTTCCTTCAAAATGTGTAACAGGTGGCACAAAGATACACACACACACACACACACACAGAGTATATCAGATGGATAGATAGCTAGTCCACAAAATTAAAACAAATAGTACAAATAATATTATTATTAGCCTACAGATTTCTCCCAAGCCCACAACCAATAGGAGAAGTTAAGAATAAATAAATATTCTCCTTCTTTTTGCATTTTAAAGCAGCCCATGAAGTGCAGAAATTGACTTTGTAAGAGTTGGGTGTCCAGTGCCTAGCAATATGTATACATATGGTAGCTGCTTAATAAGCAATTGTTAAACGAAAGAAATAACAACTTACACAGCTGTGTAATGCCTTAGAGCTTGGCAATTTCTTCTGACATTGCCATAATGTGTAAGAAATGTTTAATATTTAACTTTTTAGTTCCCTCATAAGTAGTTCATGAGACAAGGATTAAAATTAAGTAGATTGAGAGGCAATTCCAGGAAGCATCAATAAAGAGGGGATGAAGTGAAACATGGACAGGCAGAAAGCTAATAAAGGATGCTTTCACTAACAGGTTACCACTGTGGGCAACTGGAGCTCAGTCCCCCAAGGAACACTGGGAAGCGGTGTAGACCAGACCTCATGGGTCATGGGTATTGATTCACCTCCTCCCATCCTTCCTTGATTGAGACGTGATTGTCATTAGCTCCCCAGCACTTCTGGTCTGTCCTACCTGTGAGGCCAGGCACACTCCTGTGGCCAGAGAAAGCCCTTAGAGCAGCAGTCCCCAACCTTTCTGGCACCAGGGATGGGTTTCACAGAAGACAATTTTTCCACAGACCGGGGTGGGGGATAGTTTCGGGATGATTCAAGTGCATTACATTTATTATGCACCTTATTTCTATTATTATTACATTTTAATATATAATGAAATAATTATACAACTCACTGTAATGCAGAATCAGTGGGAGCCCTGAGCTTGTTTTCCTGCAACTAGATGGTCCCATCTGGGGGTGATGGGAGACAGTGACACCCAAAGTATGTTGCTTATGTCTAGTCTACTCCATAATCTCGTTTTGGTTGCTGTCACTACAGAAAACCCTGCTTCATAAAGATAGGATGTTGGAAATGGAAGCAGGCTTTTCACTGCTTTTGTGGCATTCTCGGGATATTCTACCTTGACTTTCATCCAGAAGATATGGAGATTTGAAGTTGTCTCAAAAATACTTTTAAGGCCACCGTCATTTGCAATCTCAAGCAGTTGATCCTCTTCTAGCATGGACAAAGTCAATTCACCTGGCTTATTTACAAATGAGTCATGGATCCACTCCTTCCCAGTTCAGGGGTCTTTTGTATTTGGGAAGTAATACTCAAACTCTTTTGAAAGCTGAGATAGGTGATCATGCACCAGCTGGGAGAAAGAAGGCCCTGGCTCAGTCTCTTTCAAAATCTCTGCTAATGTTTGAAACATGTCAAAAATCCCAATGTTCACTCATCACCTCCATAATTCCCGTTTGGCTTTGAACGCAGCTGCTTTATCTGCCAATTTGAACACAGTTGTGGTTGTCCCCTGAAGTGACAGATTGAGTTTGTTGAGCAGGTTGAATATGTCACACAAGTAAACAAGTTTTGCGACCCATTCTGTGTCACTGAAATGTGCTGTCAGTGGTGACTGTTTTTCTAAAAGAAATCACTGGAGTGGCTCTCATAACTCAAAAACTCTGTCCAGTGATCTACCTTTAGAAAGCCATCTCACTTCTGTGTATAAGAGAAGACGTGTGTGCTCCGTGTCCATCTCCTCACAGAGCTACATGAACAGACGTGAGTTAAGGGGATGTACTTTAATGTGGTTGATAATTTTAATCACATACTGCAAAATGTTCTCAGTTCAGGTGACATTTTTTGGCCAGCCAGCATTTCTCTATGGATGACACAGTGCATAGACTCACATTCAGAAGCGACCTCCTTGACCCGAACAGTGAAACCAGGAAGCCATCCAGTCATGGCAGCCGCTCCATCCATGCATATACTGACACGAAATGACCAATTCAGTTTTCCTGATATGTAATCATTCAAAGACTTGAATATTTGTGCAGATGTGGTGTTGGTTGGCAGCAAAAGTGCACATAACATATCCTCATGCACATCCTCCTGAAAATATATTGCACAAAAACAGGCATTGTTGCCTTGTTGTCAACATCAGTAGACTTGTCAGCCTGGATTGCATATCATGGTGACTAATTAGTCCTCTCTAGCAATTGTGCCTCAATACCCTCTGCTATTTCATCAATTCATCTAGTTATGGTGCTAGCCCAAAGAGGAACACAAGCCACCTTTTGAACTGCAGCCTCTCCTAAAAGTTCACAGCAAATGTCCTTAGCAGCAGGCAGGATCAACTCTTCACTAATAGTAAAGGGCTTCTTAGCTTTAGCAATGTGGTTAGCCACTAAGAATGATGCTCTCAGTGCAGACACATTTGATGAGGCGGTGGACTTCAATAATTGCTTCCTTCTGTTCTTTATGTTCACATTTTTTTTCTTTTGAAAAACTTCAAAGGCTTGTCTTTTAATGCAGAGTGATTTGTCTCCATATGGCAAAGTAGTTTAGAAGGTTTCATGGCTTTGTTGGATAGCCAGTTGCCACATATTATATACAAAGCAGGCTTGGAGAATGTGAATCACCTGTTGCAATGAACCCATAATTTAATTAGGGCTCTTGGTATTTTCTTTTAAAGGCAGCTTCCATTTTGTTGGCAGTCTTAGAGTCTTCTGCTGTCTCATCATTGGGTCCTTCCCCCTTTTCAAAGAAGCTCTCCAGTGACGTTTGTTTTTTACTCGTTTTTGCTAGGGTTAGCTTGTGGGCTACCAAAACTCTGACTGAGAAAAAAAGAGAAAGAGGTGCAGGTAGAAGTGGTAAATAAAATAATGGGTGGGCCACGTGTGGACTAAAATAAGTGTCGGGTTCTGACTTAAAGGCTGCCACCAGGTGCAGCTGTACAATCGAAGTAAGATGCTCACTTGCCACTCACTGATAGGGGTTTGATATGAGTCTGCAAGCAATTGATTTATTGTGGTCTCTGTGCAGTCAAACCTCTCTGCTAATGATAATCTGTATTTGCAGCCACTCCCAGTGCCATCATCGCTGTCTCAGCTCCACCTCAGATCATCAGGCATTAGATTCTTATAAGGAGTGTGCAACCTAGATCCCTCATATGCACAGTTTGCAGCAGGGTTCATGCTCCTATGAGAATCTAATGCCACCACTTATAGGACAGAAGGCAGAGCTTATGCCGTGATGTGAGTGATGGAGAGCGGCTATAAATACAGATGAAGCTTCGCTCACTCCCTCGCCCACCACTCACCTCCTGCTGTGTGGCCGGATTCGTGGCCCAGGGGTTGGGGACTGCAGCCTTAGAAAGTTGTGGGTTCTTGGGGTAGGATGCCATCCCCTGTATTAGAATTGTACGTGCAATGTATACCTAGGTCTATGCTATAGCAGACAGTCTCCAAAATGGCCCCAATAGTCCCCATCTTCTGGTATTCACACTCTTGTATAATCCTCTCCCTTTGAGTGTGGGCTGGGTTGAGTGACTTGCTTCTAAGGAATAGAATATGGCAAAGTGATGGGATGTCACTTCTGGGATTAAGTTACAAAAGGACTGTGTTGCTCAGTCTTGATCACTGTCTCATGCTGGGAAAAGCTAGCTGCTCTGTTATGAGCTGCAGTATGGAGAAGCCCATGTGACATGGTAAGGAACCAGGGCTCTCAGACCAACAGCCTGCAGGGATTGAAGCCTGCCAACAACCATGTAAGTGGTCTTGGAAGAGGACCCATCAGCCCCAGTCCAGGCTTGAGATGACTGCAGCCCAGGCTGACAGCTTGATGGCAGCTTGTGAGGTATCCTGAGCCAGAGACACCCTTCAAAGGCATACCCGGATTCCTGACCTACAGAAACTGTGAGATAATAAATATTTGTTGGTTTATGCTGCTAAGTTTGGGAGTAATTTGTTACACAGCAGTATGTTACTAATATAGCTGCACTATAAAGACCAAAGCTTCTATCATTTTCTAATGACCAAGTAAGAGCTTCAGAAGAGGTATTGACTTGTCTCTACTACAAATATGCACTACTTATAGTTTCCAGAAGACTTTCAGAGAAGAAATTTAAATAGGTAAGTGGAGAGTTTGCCCAACTTTTTATAGTTTTTATTGATTTAATTAGGTCTAACTTACCATCTAGAACAATGACTCACTTATTGGACACAGTAACTGAAGTTATAATCTGAACAAAAATATTTGAACTAAAATGTGTTACAGCCAAATGAGAATTAATTAACTTTACACAATTGATTTCCGACTCTTATGTTTATTACGTGCTTGTCAAAGCTGTTGAGTGAAACCTGGAGCCCTGCTACTTTTATTCCTGAAATAATCAAAAGCTAGGAAAACAGTCATTAAATGACGTAAGTCTGGGTGCATACGGTATTGAAATACAGTTTGAGAAGTTATAAGTTTCGGGCCATAGAGATTTGTTTCTTAACTTGGGACAGAGCCATCATAAAATAAATACTCTACCCTCATTTCAAACTTGAACATTCTACCTTGTCCTAAAAGGGTATAATTAGTAAGCTGCGTTATTTTATTATGGAATGCACCTGTTTTGATCTCCTCCTCTTTGCCATGTTACTGAGGGAGGGACTCCCATCTTAGGGTTATGGGGATGGCCAAACACATGTCATCTGACACTGGGCAGGTGAGATTGACAGGAGCTTACTAGTTCCATATACTCAGAGCCCTGCGGAAGGAGAACAACACATGCCACACAGGACCACATGGAGGATACACTGGGAATAGAGTGAACAACTAGGGACCTTTGGAGGCAGGCTTTGAAGTATTGAGGGTGGGGTGACCCCTGGTACCTGTGGGAGGGTGTAGTTGGTTTGTTTGAATAATTCTACAGGCTGACAGGGAACTGCAACCTGCTACTCAGGAAAAGCAGGAACTCCATTTGCTCCATTTAATGAGAAGGATTATTTGGCTAAGGGACTTTATTTGCAAGAGAAGAGTGGGGGGGGTGGATAACTTGTGCTGAGGGCATCTGAGGTCTTCCTGATTTTACCAGATGTCAAGAGAGAATATAATGTTAACTTTAGGCCTTCCCCTATAATGTCCTTTGGAAATTTCCACACAAGGGACCCAGGAATCTCTGTTCACAGTTCCTCTAAGGATGTCAATGGGATAAATAGACCATATAAACTGTTATAATTTAAGCAAGACATAAAATCTACATACCCTTTCCTTGAAGATAGGCTAATTACCTACAAAATGATACACATGTTGCTTTGAGAATTCCCCACTCAAAGTCCTTTCTGGTTTAGAAAATCTGCTTGCTTGGTTTTTAAGATTTTACAGAAGAAGGTCAAAGTCTGAAGGTCATAAATGGTATTAAAGACTGGTTTGATGGAGTGCCTTCTTAAGTGCTTTTGACTAAGATAAGAAACTATCAGGTACAATATTGCTCCAAGAAAGGAGATATCCTCAGTTGGGATAAAGCACACCTTGACTATATAACCAAGGAAAGAAATATCCAGAAGGGTAAACTATTGCTCAAAGATCCCACAGGTGATTAGTGGCTTTAAAAAGGTTTTATTCTCCAGGACACTTGGCAGCATGCTAAGAGGAACAAGGCGTCAATGTTGGAGTGAACTTAATCTGAATTTCAATCTTGTTCTCCTGTCCACCAAGAGTGATACACTGAGCAAGTGACTTGAAGTCTCTGAGCCTCACTTTCCTCTTCTGTATGAAAGGTTTGACAAAATACATTGCCTGACATAGAGAATGTGTATACATTCATACATATCTATATTTTTACTTTCATTGAGGTAAAAGTAGAAACAGTAAAATGCCCATTATCAACACAGTTGAGCCAGAATTCAATGCCTCGGTGTGTGTGACTCTAAATTCACTATGAACACAGTTTCCCATTTAAGAGCAACCATGCCACAAATAAAACCTTTTGAAATGTTTTAGTATCTACACAATCACAGAGATGTGTCACTAGAAAAACCCATTGGCAATATATTAGGACCTGGAAATTAGTACTTTGTTTCACCAGTAACACTGACACTTTCTTTCTATCTCTTTGAGAAACACTCACAAGGCGGTAAAATGAGAACTTATTTGATTTGAAGACTTTTGATTCGAAATGTATCTAGAGTTAGAAAGCAAAGATAGATGATAGGTTGATGGATACATAGGCTGTAATAGATCTGGAATCATCACAGTTCAATAATCTTTTACAGCTGTATAGCACTTTATTGTTCACAATCCATCTTTATAGAATTTTAAAAATTCATTTAACAAATAATTATTGCATGTCTACAATACCTATTACGTGCCAGCCACTGTTATAGGTGCCAAGAATATAGCACTAACCAAAAAAAGACAAAACTCCCTATCCTCATTCGATTGAAATCTCAGTGGACAAGGAGAAACACCATAAAAAATAAGGAAATAAATTCTGTTATAAAACAGATGGTAGATGATAAGTACTGTGGTGAAAAACAAGGCAAAGAGGCTAAGGATTGCTGGGAGGGGTTACAATTTGAAATATGGTGGCCTAGGAGGGTACTCTGAGAAGGTGACATTTAAGCAAAGACCTGAAAGAGTTAAGAGATCAAGGGTGTTCTGGGCATAGGCAGCAGTAAGTGCAAAGGGCCTGGGGCAGAAACAAAGCTGTGATACTGTGTTCCAGGAAGAGCAAGAGGTTAATGTAGCTGAGGAAAGTGAGCATAGGAGAGTGGTAGAGAGGCCAGAGATGCATGGCAGGGGCAGATTACGAGGGCATTGCAGGCCTCGGTGAAGGCTTTGGCTCCTACTCTCAGTGAGATGGGAAAGTTAGGACAGAGAAGCGGCATGGTCTCATGTATGCTTTAAAGCAGTGGTTCCCAACCTTTTTGGCACCAGGGACCAGTTTCATGGAAGACAACTTTTCCACGGACCGGGGGTGGGGTGGGGGGGATGGTTTTGGGATGATTCAAGCACACTACATTTATACTGCACTTTATTTCTATTATTATTACAATGTAATATATAAAGAAATAATTATACAACTCACCATAATGCAGAATCAGTGGGAACCCTGAGCTTGTTTTCCTGCAACTAGATGGTCCCATCTGGGGGTGATGGGAGACAGTGACTGATCTGACAGGAGGCGGAGCTCAGGTGGTGATGTGAATGATGGGGAATGACTGTAAATACAGATGAAGCTTTGCTTGCTCGCCCGCCCGCCACTCATCTCCTGCAGTGTGGCCCAGTTCCTAACAGGCCACAGACGACACTGGTCCATGGCCTGGAGGTCAGGGACTGTAGCTTTAAAGCATCACTCTGGTTGTTGGGTTGAGAACAGACTAGGGGATGCAGGATAGAAAGAGGGAGAACAGGTAGGGAGCTACTGCAGAATCCAAGTGAAAGATGTTGGCTTTTCCCACAGTGACAATAGTGGAGCTAGTCAGAAGTCACGTGATTCTGGAAATATTTTGAAGGTAGAACCAACAGGACATGCTTAGAGGAGGGGAGTAAAAGAAATAGAAGAGTTGAAGGTACTCTAGGGTTTTTGGCTGGGGCCACCAGAAGGAGGGAGCCACGTATGTAAGTACTTTGAGGGGCATACTTGCATGGTGCAGGGATGGGGACTTAGGAGTTTGCAGGCTTATTAAATTTGAAATATCTATTAGACAGCCAAGTGGAGGTGTCAAAGGGACAGTGGTTTAGGAGTCTGGATTTCAGGGCAGAGGGCCAGACAGGAGACTTAAATTCAAGGATGGAGGCTTGAGCTCTGGGGCTTCCAATGTTTACCGGGAAATGAGGAGGAACCAGCACCAGCCGCCTCACCTGTGCTTTCTTTATGACCCACAAAGATCTTAGACTTTGTATTCTCCCCAAAATGTGGTCTTTCCCGCACAGTGTTTCTCTGCAGGGGTGAGGAAGGGCGCAGACGGGAAGACTGGCTGTTGAAGAGTGGTTCTGGGGCAAGACACAGGCGAATTAACAGGCACCTATGTTTTCTGCAGCCTGTATAAAAGCTGCCACTGCCTTAGCTCCCCTTAACTGCAGGCATACACAGGGAAAGAGACGTGTTTATTTGGGGCTTGCAGACAAGAAGGAAGCAGCACCAGTCACTCAAGCCCCATTCTCCCAACCCTGCACTCAGGACTGATGCTTGAAGCCCTGGGTATTTTTCCACCAGAGAACTGCTTATAGTGGATGTGATGATAAAAACTCCTTCTTGAGGATGACTCAGCTGCTCTGGTCTTCTGCCAAACTCCCGTTCAACAGGGACTTGAAGGAGGTTCTAGACAGGGAGGATGGAGCACCTGCATCAAGAATGTTCTGTGGCCAAAACTTCCACCTTTAACAGTTTTTTCCCCCTGGTTCATCCTCGTACTAATGGCTCATGTTTCTCCAGCGCACATTGTGCCATCTTATAGATGAGAAAAGAAGGCATAGGTTAGGGAACTCACCCAAGGCCGTTCTGAGCCTGTGCTGTTGGCCTCTACAGGCTGCTCTTCCTTTGGCCTTTCTGAGGAGAATCAGATTCTTCCTGGTGCCTCCAGGAAGGAGGGTCTTTTCATCAGAAACTCAGAGCTGTCTCTCTCTCTCTCTCTGCCTTTCTTCCTCCTTAGACTCTATTAGAGAAGAACAGAGGCTCATGGTAATGGCTCAGCTGCTCACTCTTTTGTATGAAGGCGAGTTCCAGGGGGAAAAGGGCAAAGCAAACTCCTGGATAAGCTGTTTGTCCTATACAAAGCTACCTTTGATGTATAATAGAGTTGGAGCCACAAACCTGCTTGTATTTTGAAGCCAAACCTTAGTTAGCATGACTTTACTTCTTTTCTTAGGAGAGAAAAACCAATGTATTATCTGGATAAGAGAATCCCTATGTTAAGCTTGATACATATTTCACCATTGTTTCTCAAATTCCCAATGTATACAATTGCTGTCGGAAACATAGAGATTCTCCCAGGTAAGAGCATCTGATGTTGGAAGCTGCAGGGAATGCAGGGGCCTCCTGGCTGTGACTCCCCACCTCCTCTGTCACCACCAGCCCTGAGCTGTACTCCTCCCACCTCCAGAGTAAAGAATGATCTTTACCCCCAAAAGGAACAATGTTTCTGTATTTATAAATCCAAGAGATTCAGACACATCTGCTCATATTTACACCAATTCTGTTGCGGCTGTAAAATTGCATATGCTATTTTGATGAAACTTTATCTTAATTTCATTACCAGCCTGAGTAATCATGTGATAATTGCCTGATTTCCAAGTAACTGGGCAAAAACGATATTTAACTTTTTTTTAAATTTCTTTTTTTAGACTCATGACTTCAATAAAATATTGTGTTATTTACCTTCCTAAATTGAAGCCAAAGTAATATATTTTCAAGCTACTCCAGTGTCTACGCTTGAAGGGAAAATGGTTGACTTTACCTTAAAAAGGGTGGTCATGGATGGTCATGGATGATGGGCCAGTCCAGGCACAGAGAACCATATCAAAGTGCATCTGAGATGAGGAAAGATGCCATAGAAGAGAGAGCTCAGGATTTGGCATCAGACAGACTTGAGTTAGCAACCAAGTGCCTTCATCAACTAGATGTTAATAGTTGTGTTACCTCAGGCAAATAAATCATATAACTTCTCTGAGTCTTACTCTCCTCATCTAGAAAATGGGTTTTTAAAAAATTACCTATCTTCTGTGAATCTTAGAGATGAGTGCTAAAGATAGTGTCTAGCACATAGTATATAATTGATGAATAGCAACTCCTATTGTTTTTATTACCTTTCAAACCAGTGCATATTCTGTTATATTCAAACTGCTTGAAGTGAATGGACTGTAGACCATTTTTGTTGTTGTGAGAGATTTCATTCAGTTCATCTGACCGGAACAATGCCTTTGTTTCTGATTGCACTACAATGCCCATGTTAGAATAGAAAACCAGAGCACTGTGTTGCACAAGAGCACTCCAGGGTATGCCATTCACACTGTAGTCTATAGGAAGAGCCTCCCCTAGAGTTAAGCACTACAATAACTGGAGAAACTTACCCTCAACTCAGTAGGCTACTCAGATCTCAATAGCCACCTCTTGCTTTCCAGGATGACTCTATCCTAAACTCCCAATTACTGGCAGGGTTTGGGACCACCTGGAGTCATGATGCTGCCACTGTATGGATCCAAGCAGCCACAGCCTAAAATTCTCCTCTTGCCACACCCCACTCACCAGATTGGGCCTCTTTGGATATGACCTTGGTTGAAATTAGCCTGAATCTTTTATGACCTATTAGAAATCTTCCTTGAGATCATCTGTGGTGGTGAAAAGTCCTACATCCTGCAATCTTGTTGGCCACCATTGAGCCCCAGTTCTGCCAAGCCTGTCCTACTTTTGAGGTCCAAATATGTATCAGAGGCTATATGTGCAGGACATTCCTTTTGGTTTCATTTTAGGCAAAAACTTTGATCTGGAATGTAGGCACCTTGAGTTCCAGTCCTAGCTCTTCTACAAATGAAATGTGTAATTTGGGGCAAGTGGATGGCAAAATGATTGCAAAGTTCTCTCATTTCTGTTTGCACATTCATTTGCAATGTGACATTGCCACCCAACCCATCAAGAGGTGTGAATCTACTTCTCCACCTCCTAAAGACAGGCTTGGATAAGTGACATGCTTCGATCAATGGGACATTAGCAAATACAATGCAAGCAGAGGCTTGAAAAGTTCTTGCACATTGGACCTTGCTCTCTCTGGCTGCTGAGACCCATTCTGCCATATATGAGCAAGTTTATGCTAGCCTGCTGGTTGATGCTGAATTTAAGCCTATAGCCAGACTGTGAATGAATGATGCCCACTAGACCATCCAGTCTTCCAAATGCCAGGAATATAAATGAGGCTACTCTAGATTATCCAGCTTGAATCAAGCCAACCCAGGCCAGAAAATTCACCAGGCAACCCACAAAATCATGAGCAAATATAAGATTATTGTTTTAAGACACTAAGGTTGGGGATAGTTTGTTAAATAGCTAAAGCCAACTGATAAAGTAAGTCATTTTTCCCCCCTCTAGTTCTCCTTCCACATCTCGAAAATGAGAATATTGAACTAAATCAGTACTGGTAAGTACTAGGCATGGGTACCACCATCTTCCTAACCAAGACCATATGAAACTTTGTTAACTGGTTACAGTATACTTTCTCACCGAGCCTAGAAATAGTAATAGGATGCTTCTCCTTCCAGCACACCAATAGCTACCCTTAACCCACAGTGTCAGCAGTGGGATGATACCCACTTGTCCACCGTGTTCCAAACCAGCACTTCCCAGCCCTGACCAACTACCACAGTCACCCAAGGAGAGGCATAGGACTTCACATTGCCTGGTTCTACTTTGTTGAAAATCACGTTCAGTAAGTTTGGGCCAGTCTAAGAGTCAGTAGTGGTTGAGAGCTTTCCAGATGACTCTAATGTTGAGAAACGTAAACTGAATGATTTCTGAGAAAATTTCCAACTCTACCCCTTGATTCTTTTGAGCAAAGCATAGTCCTTAGTTTTATATTTGACTAGATAATGGCAATATCTTCTATCCCTAAGTAATCCTGTGCAATTGTACATACGAATCTTCCAATGAATCACCCACACCACTTTGAGTAATCTAGGGTTCTCCCCTAATATTCCTCTTTGAGTGTGTGTCAAATCAGAAGGAGAAGACCCTCCTAGGCATTCAGAGATAACAAAGCAGAAAGATAAAGGCTTCCAGATTCAGGGAAAGTTAATTTGACTGTTTTATTCTCTGGGGACATAAACCATGGATCCTGCTATGAAAGACTTCACAGTATTGCTGAGACAATACTTCCACATGTGAGCTTCCTAACAGTGACCTGGCATATGAGCTAGATACAGTTACCTGCAAACTAAGGCTTCCAGATTAGAATATTGAAAGATAACCATGAATTGCCAATGATAAGGACAACTAATAATTGCTAAGTGCCTACTCTGTGTCAGGTAATGTGCCAAGATTTCCCTGCCTTATCTCACTGGCACTTCATAATAGCTCCATGAGACAGACACTTTTATTATCCCTATTTAGTGGATGAAGAAAGCAGGTTCCAGAGGTGTTGAGCAACTTGTTTGGGGTCACAAAGCTAGTGAGTGGCAGAGCCAGCCAAGGTACACATAGATCAGACTCCAAATCCCCCACCCCACACTAGTGTCATACAACCTCTTGATGACGCATCATTTATTGCAAAGGAAACATAAGCAACTTCCAGAAAGACACAGAAACTATGACACAGTATTAAATCAAATGAAAAACAATGCAAAGAAAATGCAGCATTGATTCCTTCCCCTTACATCTCCTCATCAAGACTCATAACCCTACTCTGCTTATTGCTCCCTTTGTTCCGGTTCCTTCATAAACAGAAGTTTTAATCGACAGCTTCTTGGAAGTCACTATAATTTAACATACTTACCTTCTCTTAAATCATTTTACTTGTTTCCTCTCTCAACTGTTTCTATACAAAGGAAGAAAAATATCACTTTTCCTTTGCCTTTTGTATATTTCTATTTGGGAAACCTCGGAAAGCTTTGTATGTTTGTCTCTATTTTTTTTAATTCTACCATTTCCAGGAAGAAAGTTACATATTCAAGAGGAAGTAAAGCAAGGAAGCTTGGCTTCAATCATTTGCTTTTTAAATGAAACTGGAGAAGATATCACTGAAGGTGGCAGAATGTTCCCATCCATTCATACGTTCAAAATATATTTTATTGAGCACAAAGAGTTCGACCCTTTGATAGGTTTATTGGAACACTCAGTCTAGCAGAGGAGAGACATCAGTCAGGTCATCACATCTATGAATGTGCAGTTGCATTCGTAGAGCTGTGGAGAGGCAATGTAGGGGGTCCAGAAAAAACTCATAAACAGGTGAGTTGACTTCATCAGAAAGGTCAGGGAAGCTTTTCTGAGGGAAGGACCCTTAAGTTAACTAGAAGAAGGGGGAGAGGATAGGGGCAAGAATGTGCTGGACAGTGAAATGAGCACATGCACAGGCCCTGTGGGGAGAAGGATTTGAAAGAAGACCGATGTGACTGGAGCAGAAAATGAGGAGTGTGCTGTGACTAAAGAAGGAGACAGGGTGTGCTGGGCCATGCAGACCAGGATGTGGATTTGGGATTTTACCTCCAGAACAATGGACATATTGAAGGATATGAATCACAAGGATGGGTTGCGTAGATTAGGATTGTGAAAGGGTCTCTCTAGCTGTAGTGATTTAGAAAACACGTCCCCATAGAAAGACCTTGTTCATTATCTTGGCTTTTGGCACTACTCAGCAAGTCTCAGACAATTTTTTTTTCCAGTAGGCCGAGAAGATTTTTGGCTTAAGTGGAGTGATCTCAGGAATCTTTGTCCTTAAAGTTCTTGCCACTGCATTGAGCAGTGAAGGAATCTCCCCAAATACTATGTCATTAACAAAGAAAACATAGCATCTTAAGCTCCCAAGAGCTAAGAACACGGTAGCAAGCATTCATTTCTCTATTTCTTGCAGTGATTAGAGCCCTTTGGGAAACATCATGATCAGCAGCATCTCTATAGTTAAATATCTTTTCTAGAGTTTATGAAACACTTTCACAAACATTATTTGAAATTAATAACAATAGTCAACACTTGCAAATGCTAATCAAGTACTAAAAACTGTCCTAATGTCTTCCTTACCATATTCTGTAGGTAGGGAACAATTATCTCATTTTAGAGACGAGGAATCTGAAACGCAGAGAGATGCAGTGAATTATTGAAGGTAACTCAATTTATAAGTGACCAAGCTGGGGCTTGAACCCAAGCATGCTGACATCTAGTTTGGAAATTCACAACTGTGTGCTTTAGCAGCTTAGCATGCTGCCTGGACTTAATTCTTGGCTTTACCACTTACCAACCATGTGAACTTGGACAAGTTTTTAACTTTTCTGAGGCTGAGTTTGTTTTCTGATCTATACGTATGAAAAATAATAGAGCTACTTATAAGAGTGATAAAAATTAAGTCAATATATGTAATACACTTAGAACTGCCTAATTCGTTGTCAAGGCTTAATAAAAGTTAGGTATTTTATTATTACTACTATTATTGCTATATATTCCAGTATACTATGCAATTTTGGTTGGGGGAGAGAAACGCCTATGTAAAAATATTTCTTTAAAAAACAGCTAAAATATATCAGGCAGATATTCTTATTGCTCTAAGTGTTTTATAATATAGTAAGCATTATTATTATTATTATTCCCTATTTTACTAATGAAGAAATAGAAGCACAAAGATTAAAGTGACTTGTCCAGAGCCCCCAAACTAAAATGTGGCAGGGCCAATATTTGGAGCCAGCTTAATCTGACCTGCAAGGCAGCATTCCTAGAGGCCTAGCTGGCCTGCCTAACATCACTGGAAGTTATTGAGAAGACCACTAAAATGAGAAGTCTCAGGTGGCAAAGGTAACAGGAAGGCACCAGGAACTCAGGGTTGGGGAAAAAGAAGCTTGTTGGAAATGGATTTTCTTTCGGGCTAGTTGAGTAGCTTGACAAAGTTTTTAAGGACTGAGAAGTTTAAGAACATATACATATATGTCTGTAGGGAAAGAAGAGGATGTTAATGGAAACATGAAATGTGTCAATGAGAGGTTTGACATCTTTAGATAAAATGTACTTCAAGGTGAGGCTTGAAAACTAAGATCTATAAGGTTATGCAACCAAGAAAAAAAAAATAACAGAGTATGTTTCAATTGAAGGAATTACTCAGTGATTTAATATGGAATTTATTTTGTCCATTTTCAGTGAATATTTTCTATGTTTTTTCTTCTGAAAACTCCTGCTATTCATTCTGGTTCGTTTTGTACCTCGGGTGAGAGGGTTTCACTATTATTAACAACTTTTGTTCCCATGTTTAAGTGTACCCAACAATGCTAGTCCCAATCTTTTAAACAGATAGGTAATGTAAAATCTGTTAAAAGAGTAAGTAGCTTTTTAATTTGACTCAAAAATAAAATTTGATCTCTCAAACTGAGGCTTTTCTGTTTCCTGCTTGGCAATTTGAAGCTGAGAAGGTCACGTGGAATTTCTGTCCATGCCCCTCAATTTTAGGATTATTTCCATCCTGCATCTGCATATGCCACCAAATTTAAGAATTTTCCTCAGACATGTGAGCCTCTCTTTACAGTGGGAAATGATCACCTATACTGGGTAAAATAATTAGATTACAATAAAAAGGAAAACAATGGGACCTGTTGCAAAAAAGAGTCTTTATGAATTTTTTAATGAAGTGTGTCTATACAGTCAAGGTTCATTTATTTTAAAATATGTTGGAATTGGAACACAAATAAATATTGCATATTGTCCCACTTAGAGCTTTCATAATGACCATATTATATGCTGGCAATATCATCATGGCCTGTGTATTTCCTTTATTTGATGATCATAATCATATTGCCACCATTAAATCCAGACTTACCTTACTGTGGAGGACAAATGACTAATAAATAAGGAAGCATTTCATAAAATTCCCTAAATAACTCTAAATTATGCTGTTAATGTAGCAGGGAATGCTTGGCTCTTTCAAAGAGATCTTATTATATACATCCATTTCTGAGTTTGTTTACCATCCATTTGATCTGATATGATAGCTCTGTAACAGAATGCAGAGCTATCTCAGTTTCACTTAAGGTATACGGTCTTTCCTACATAAAGATAAAGATAAAGACCCATTAGTGTAACCAAGACATGTACATTGAATTTTTCTGCACTAGTACTTGTAGGTCACAAAAACTATTTTAAAATTGTTATTAAGGTAGTTCAAGCTTTCTGAAAAGTATTTGAACTACCATGACAAACGTTTGGTTTTCCAAGATGGTGAGTCAAGGTTACGGGGGTAGTGAACAGCTGTGAAGTCTTAGTCTTTGTCCATGTGAACCATGTCAACCATTCAAAGTGTCAAATTCAAGTTTTGACCACATTAGAATTCATTAGCTGAGAAACATAACTCTGCAGACAAGGCCTTTCTTGCAATCTAAGAAAAACCCTAGATGTCTTTTATTCTACCCAGTAATTACCAGTTGCTAAGTTGGGTTGTATGCATGTAAAAATAAAAAGGAATAAATTTGAATGGAGCTAAATATGGAAGCAAAGACTCAGATTCTATTGTATTAGAATTCTACATGACTCAACCAATTCCCATAGGTTGATGAGCAGTCTAATTTTAAACCTAGAGACTTTAGAGCAGTAAAAAGAATTTCCTAATTAGGTAAGGCACTTGCCTGCCATCCTCCACTCTTGGTAGTTATCATAAGACAGTCATTTACATATTGAACTCAACATTTCAGAGTTTCCAATTTTGTTCCAAGCCCCATTTGACTTCCAAGAAGCAGCTTAATTGTCTTAGATGTGGTACAATCACTAAACCATTGTGGGGATTGAGCTGGAATTTCAGTAAGCAGAACTTTAGCTACAATGACAAGACTTAACTGTCACTCACACTGACCAAATCACAAAGGCATGATAAATGATAGAACCTCATTTAATTACCATTTATTCTTCATGAGAGCAGAAATTATTATAAATTATGCAGATAAGTCATTCATCATGGGGAATATGCCAAAAAAAGTCTGTCTATGATATTAAATAATGTTGACTCAAGGCTTTGTGAAAATTAAAATTATAGAGTAAGAGGATAAAGCTTGCCCTAATACTTAGTACAGATGAAATCTCCCTTCTTGTTTGTATATTTCTAATCCAACATATTTTTTGATCAGTGTTCAATTATGCAGTGAAAAAGACACCAAAAATTTCATAAAAGTTTACTTCAAACTAATCCATTAGGTATTTATTTAGTGTTTACTATGCACAAAGCCTTGCATTAAGCTCTAGTTCATAGGGCCATTTTGGGCTCATTGGAATTCAAGGTTGTACTGCCAGTCCATTTCTAAAAACAGTAAAAGTGGTAAATGACAGCCATTCCTTTATCCCAAGAGAATTTCTCTTAAATCCTTGAAACTTTATCTTCCAAGTTGAGAAGAATTTGTTAAAAATTTTTTTGTCGTATGAAAATCTGAAGCTCCACCTTATGTGTGAGTGGGTGAGATGACAGGCTCTTCTGAAGGACAAGTGGCACTGATGATGGAGGCCAACACTGGGGCAGAGCTAGGCGTGGGACAAGCAAGCTTTGATAGGGGTAACAAGGATTTGCGAGAGGAAGGGGGCTCAGATGAAGCACTATAACACGGAGTACAGAGCAACCAGAAAGAAGCTATGAGGGTACTGGGATCCTAAAGATCTGGGAGACTCGTTCAAGGAAAGGAGAGAAAAAATGGTGTCAGCAATGAGTAGTCCTACAGTCATGTGTGGCTTAATGACAAGGATATGTTCTAAGAAATGTATCATTAGGTGAGCAACGTTGTTCAAACGTCACAGAGTGTACTTATACAAACCTCGATGGTGTAGCCTACTGCACACCTAGGCTGTGTGATATAAGCTATGGCTCCAAGGCTACGCACCTGTACAGCATGTTACTGTCCTGAAAACCGTAGGCAACTGTAACACAGTGGTGAGCATTTGTGTATCTAAACCTATCTAAACATAGGAAAGGTACAGGAAAAAATATGATATAAAAGATAAAAAATGGTACACCTGTATAGAGCATTTACCATGAATGGAGCTTGCAGGACTGGCAGTTGCTCTGGGTGAGTCCGTGAGTGAGTGGTGAGTGTATGTGAAGGCCTAGGACATTACTGTACACTACTGTGGACCTTATAAACTACACTTAGGCTACACAGAATTTATAATCTTATGGGACCACCATAGTAATATGTGGCTCATCCTCGACTAAAATGTCATTACATGGCACATGACTGTACTACCATTTTTGAATTTGTAATGTCCCAGGAATCATACTAAGCACTTTGAATGCATTATCTCGTTAAACCGTCACGATAACAACCATTCTGTACTGCTCATTTTTTAGTTGAGAAAACTGAGTCATAGAGAAGTTGAGAAACTGTCCCAAGGACACACAAAGCTGGGAAGTGGCAGAGCCAGGAACCAAACCCATGCCTGCCGCCAGAGGTTAAATTTTAATCACTGCCTTCCAGTCCCTCAAAAAAGTAGATTTCACAAATCTGAGGGTTGTTATTGCTTGGATCATGGCACTACAGGTGTGTGGAGTTAGCCTCCATTCAGTAAATGGTAGTTCAATTGGCTCAAGGCGAAACCCTAGGAGTTATCCCAAAATAACCCTTTCCTGCCATTTACCCCCACCTTCCAGTCCATCCTGTTAGTTCTACCTCCAAAGTGTATCCCAAATCTGGCCACCATTCTCTAGTTTCACTGCTTTGTCCCAAGTCCAAGAAGCCATCATCTCTTACCTACACTACTGCAATAATCTCTACATGGTCTCCTTGCTTCCACTCTTGACTCCGTACTTGTTCTCCATTAAGCAGCCAGAGCGACCATTTTTAACAGTAAATCAGATTATGACACTACCCTGTTTAGAACTTGCCAATGACTTTTAGAGTAAAATCCAAAATCCTTTCCATGGCCTACCAGGTCCTTCAGCATCTGCTCCATCTACCTCTTCAAATGCATCTGCAATAATTCTTATCCCATCGCCCTTTCATTTGGTTATACTGGCCTTCCTGTCCCTTGAACAAGCCAAAAATGGTCCCATTCTGGGGCCATTGCTCCTCCCCCAGCTGGGAGTGCTTTTCCTCCAGATCTTCTCAAGACTGACTCCTCTTTTTCACCCAGGTTCCAGTGAAAGCATCATTTCCTTCATGAATCCTTTTTTGAACCCCCAATCACATTGCCCCCATTCCCCTAGGCACCCTGTTTTTGTTCTTCATAGCCCTGTCGTCACTACCTAATAGCATACCATCCGTTACTTGTTTATTATCTGCCTCTCCCAATCTCAAATATAATTTCTGAGGATAGGACCCTACCTGTCTTTTTCCTTCCTTTCCCAGCCTTGAGAACACTACCTGGAACATAATAGTTACTTACAAAAGATTGAAGATTGTGTGACTAAATGAATAAATGATTGGACAAAGTAAGGCTCAGAGAAATTAAGTGGGACTTAATCCATGCTTCTATGGCTAGTACAATGTGAAGCCAGGATCAGCAAGCAAAGCCCTGGAGGTGCTGAGGTCTCTAAGTGCTAAGGAACACAGATGAGTAGAGCTCAAGGCGTCTAAGGAGAGCAGGTGTTTGAGCTAAGTCTTAAAGAGTGTAAGATTTTGACATGCAGACACGGAGGCGAGGGCAATCAACGAGGAGGTTACAGTGTGGGAAAAGGCAGAGAGGTGGAGAGGTTCAGGGCAGGAGTGCTCCCCTGCAAGAACAAAATGTCAAATTGGCAGAGATAAGCAGAGAAGAGAATAAGGTTGACACATCGGCCTCCCACTCTACAGCCTCTGAGCCTGTGGGAGAGTTTTTGCAACCAACACTAGAGTTAAAAGATTCTTAATTGTACCTTTTTATTTTTTAGCTCAACTGTTGCAATGCCTAGCCTACTTCTACTCTGGCTCCATTATGAAGTTCTCATGCAGCTCAAATGTAATTACCACTCGGTTGCCTTAGACTCTGACAACATAGCTACAGTAGTACTTGGTGGGGGGGGAAGGAGTGGGGCTCGGGAGATTGGGTTCTCAACTAACCCTGGGACCCTGGGACCTTGGGCAGGTGTTTTCACTTCTTTATAGCTCAGTTAACTCATGTGGCAAGATCCAGCTGCAACACTACATTTCTAAAATTCAGTGGTTTGACCTCGAGAATTGGTTACCACTTGCTGAGTCCTCAAGTAATTCACTCAATTGTTCAATCATGCAGTGTTGATTGGTTGTCTGTTTGGTGCATAGTGTATTAGTTTCCCAGGGCTGCTATAACAAATTATCACCAAGTGGGTGACTTAAAAAAAACAGGAATTTATTCTCTTACAGTTCTGGAGGCCAGAAGTCCAAAATCCAGCTGTTGACAGGGACACACCCCCTCCAAAGGCTCTAAAGGCTCCTGCTTCTGATAGCCCCAGGCGTTCCTTGGTTTGTGCTAGCATAACTCTAATCTCTGCCTTTGTCCTCATGTGGCCGCCTTCTCTGTGTGCTTCTCTTTTGATAAGAATATCAGTCATTGGATATAGGGCCCACCCAAAGTCCAGAATAATTTCACCTTGAGATCCATACTTAATTCATCTGCAAAGGCCATATTTCCAAATAAGGTCACAGTCATAGATACCAGAGTTTAGGATTTGAATTTATCTCTTGGGAGGACATAATTCAACCCACTACAGTGAGCTGCACAGAATAGAGTTCAGGCTCTGAGTCAAAAAGCCCTGGCTCAAAACCCACTTCCTTGACATGTGACCTTGAACAAAATACTAAATGTAATCATGTAGGATTGTCCAGAAGATTAAATGAGAACATATAAGGCACTTTGGCATATGACTGGCACACAGCCAGTGTTCAATCAATGTTATACTCATTGTAACTGCTGTTCTCTTTAATAAAGTATTTCCAATGATGGTGCTGTCTTTCCATCCAGAAAACAAATTTGTGTCCATACTAATCTACTACAAAGGAGAGTGGAGGAAGTTAACTGGAAAATTAAAACCCAAAAATCTTATAGAAAACATGGGCCTGAAGTACCCAGACTGACTCTCTGCATTGATTGCATTAGCCGGATAAATGTTCAGTTGCCAGCTTAATGACATCCGAATAGACAAAGACTGGATTTAAGGTTTATTCAATACCTTTTTACTTTCTAATGGGCAATTTCAGGTTCAACCAGCACTCTTAGAAAGATGGTTAATACAGTAGATTTCTTGATGTAGGAAGCCTATTACGGTTACAACAATAATTTTTACCCCTTGAAATCTTGACAACAGAAACAAGAATGCAATTTGTAGAGATTTTTGCCTTTAAGTTTCCATGGCTATATACCTCAAAGAATGCATACTCTCATTGCAATGGCCTGAGGCTTTCTGCTTTGCTGAAACAGTGCAGTCTTCTAAGTTGTACAAGCCGGTCTTTGCTTGCCTTTCCCGCTTCACTATTCATCCGTTTATTCAGTAAATGTTCTGGAGGAACAAGGATCATTTACCATATGCCATGTAGCCACACACTCTTTTAGACACTAAGTGCACTTCCAGTAACTCATCAAGTTTATCAAATGTAGATTTTTCTGGGATTTTTGAGTTCTAGAGCAGGATCCCAAGGAGCCTCTTTGGGATATTAAAGGACGAGTTATGAACTCTCAGGACACAGGGCAAATGTGACAGCAATGTCCTGTCTCTTCTGAAAAATTACATGTTTACAATATTGCGTGGAGAGTGGGGTGGGACTGGTGAGGGTGGACTGAAGGAAACTGTTCTGAAGCTTCTCAGTTCTCTCGAGTGTTTCAGGTTTGGTCTGTGTCACTGTCCGTGTTATATACCCTAAGACCCTGCCATTCAGGAAAATGTATTAACTTATAATATTCCATGACTCTGGAGACCAAAGTTAGAACAAGAGCGTGGTACTATTCCATCACCTTCATTTGATTTAAACCTTCATAAGTGATGGCTGCAACTATGTCTGTAATTGCATGTCTGCCACCTGGGATGCAGTAAGTAGCCAATAAATATTTGTGAGAAGAGGAGAGGAAGGAAGGGAGGAAGGAAGGAGGGAAGGAAGGAAGGAAATATACCAGATACTTGTGACTGAACTACATTCCTTGTTCAACTACAACTTCCTAACTTTCTGCCCTGTTGGTATTATTGTTATCTTATAGCTCGTATTTCTTGTGGTTTTAGATGAGCCCCTCCCAGCTACAGCTTACCATGGTCCAACCCCATTAGGTCTTCTATATTCTACCTTGCAGCCTGACTCCTACTAAATGCCTCCTTCTTTCTCTGTTTCCCAGTTCAAAATCCCAACAGAAAGAGAATCATGTGGGCCTATTTTTTTTTCCTATTTTTTTAACCCTGCCACATCACAGGTCACTAATGGCTTTGACTAATTTTATGTGAGAGGCTCACCCTTCGACCAATCATCTATGGTTAGATTTATTAGGGACAGGATATTTACTTTACAAACATTTTCCAGAGAAAAATGCAAAGCTTCCAAGATGAGCCCATTCAATGGCATACCAAATTTTTGCAGCAACATCTCATTACCATATTGGCTAACATATTAAAAAAAGACAGATACATCTGAGACCAAAATCATCTTATTAGAATGACAGTGAAGCCAATAAAACGCATCATCCGTACAGTTTAGGAGACTAAGCCTGACTCATTCCACGAAAACTGTCTCGATGGGAGTGCCTATAAAATCCTCTCTGTCCTCCACTCTCCTCTCTGCAGTATCTCTGTGTCAGTGAATTATATTTTGCACAATGAAAGCATCCATACAGGAAATATTTCCAGACGTAAATATGCTCGCTCCCATTTGTAGAGACATTATTTGCTTCATTTTTTCACAAGAGTGCAATTTACACCGTTTTCCCTGTTGCTCCGGCACCAGTGGAGGGAAGCAGGTGTGAAATAAATTGTCAGTTTTCAAAGAGATCACTGTCCTGTGCTAGGGCAGTAAAAAGGCCTTGTGTGTCGGGCCAAAATTGGGAGCAAATAGGTTTTTTCTAATCTTTTGATGTGGGAATATGTGTTTCAGTGGAGAATTTGTGACAATTAAGGGATCAACAAAGCCGGGATGATGCAATGACTGTTCCTTTTATAATAATACCAGAGTTGGTGCTCGGCACACCACTGCTTCTAACTCTCCAAGCCTCCCTTAAGCTTACAAATGATATTCCATTTATTTTAAATCAATCAAGCCTCCCCTGAGGATTTCACCAGAAACCCAAATATAATTACATAAACACACAGACTTCCTAACCATGCATGTGTTATGCCAACAGAAAAATATATCTTCAGTGCAATGCAGAAAGAGTAAAGGTTTATAAACTGCATTATAATGTCTTAAGAATAACAATAGTAGACTTACAGTTGGGCACATATACCTTAGCAAACAAAGAAAAAAAAAACACACAACAAGCACAGAAGTTGTGATTAGACCCTTCCTGTGGTTGGAATTACCAAAAAGTAGCCTCTCTTCGTTTAAATCAACTTTACTGTTTCATACTCTTCATTTCAGTAACACACTTATTCAAATCCTAGAAAATTGCTAACTTCATCAGCACTAGGCAATGCAGGGGCCTGAGGGTATGAGCTGGTCTTTTATTTATTCATTAGATTTCTATAATATCTCTTTTCCAAAGAGCTCCAGGCGCAGTAGAGGATGTTTAACTGATGTTAGACCAAGGTTTTATGGAAACGAGAAGCTGAACTGTGTCTGAGGAGAAGTGGCAGACATGGCGAGAAAACCAGCAGGGAGAGGAAGAGGAAATGGAGAAGCTTACGCCAGCGAGAGGACATAAGCAGCCTTTAAAATGCCAAAATGAAAATGTGGCATCCCAGCACCGGCTCTCTGTCCTTAGTCTGGATAACGACGCGTTGACAGAGGGCCTACTTCTATGAAGGAACACTGCTCTGAATCTCTTAGAACTACACATGTCGGGCAAGCTTCTAGGAATCTCATTTTTAACACATATGTTAAATCCACATGCTATAAGTTGATAAAATTTAATGTCCCAATCAAATGATATTAATTTTAGTACATTTTAAGATGTCCTAATCTAATAAAGAAAGCTCCCTCCCACTTCTCCAGGGTCTGACGTGACCAGGTTTTTGTGGGTTTTTTTCACAGTCCACACCATTTGGAAAGTACTGAAAGTCATAAAGGACAAGGGATAAAAGGTGGTGGTGTTTATATTTATTAGACTATAATACTATGCAGTTAACTGGAAACTCTACTGTGGCGTGCTCCCCACTCTTCCCTGGCCACGGAGAGGTAGGAAGGGAGTTCTTCAGACATAACAATTTTTGGGCTCCTTCTACAACACTTAATCTCTACACACCTCATTGAATAGTGGAGCCAACCAGGCTCATGCCAATTTCAACACTGACAGTAAAGAGAAAGTAAGGGAGTGAATTATGATGAGTTCATGGGCACTACATGGCATTTTTGAAATTTTATTTTGTGAAAAAAACAGGAGATTGAGTAGTTTAGTTTGTATGTTTTACACCCTTGTTGATATTATTATTTATAAAAACACTGATAATCGCTTGATTTAAAAATTAAACACTGCCATTCCAACAAATTATGTGTATGTAACTAATTAAGTCTAGTGCTGACAGAGAGGAATGAGAAGGGATGGACCCCAGAATGTTTACTTTAACACTGAGAACCTGAGTTATGGACAAGGAACAAGTGGCAGGATGTACTTGATCCCAGGCAAATACTTCTTTCAGAACCACATTGGGGAACCATGCAAAGATGAGTGTTTCCTCCTGCTCCAGTATTTTAAGTCAATTCGATTTATCAGAATTCACTATTTTTTGGACAGCAATGTTGCTCTTGGAGTTAGCACATGCCTCCAGACTCACATTGCCTGCAATCCCAAGAGTGGTGCTGGAGAAAAGCCTGAAGATTCTATACAATAAAAATATGGTTTGGGTTTTTTCTGTATCTTTTTCTTTTCTTTGTTTTTTTTTTTTTTTTGGTATATTCAACCCAGCCCTTTTCTCAGAAGATTATCAGAAACTAGTGAAATAAGAGTATTTGCTATTCATGAACATTTGAAAAAATAGTTGAGAAAATTATAAAGAGTGATGAATTTTTATTCCTATTCTTTCAGAAAACAATTTTATCTTTAGTGACTCTCTGGAGAAAACTCTTGTTTTACTTCAAAGATCAATAAATGAATTCCAAATCAGGAGAATTAATTAGTAATGGTTTATTTATTGTAATTGAACACACACTTATCCAATTCATTATCTGCAAACTTATTGACCCAACAAAACAAATGTTTAAGAATATTGATGGCAAACAAAACACTGAAATAAAAGACAAATGAAATGAAAATGCAAAATTTTATCTCTTGCCTACTTTAAAAGGAGAACTTAACAGAGTCCTTCTAACCAAAAGTGTTGATTAGAAAGCTGGATTAGGCTGAACCTAAACTCCAGCACTCAGGCTTTCTGTCCCAGAAGTTAAAATTCGAGTAAGTGACAAAAAAGCAGAAGGAGTGGTTGATGGTGGCTCATCCCAGCATGAGCGTCCATCCCCACCCAGCAATGATGCATGGTGAGTCCTGGCTCTCTGGGGTTGCCCTCGAGCCTCCCCATGCTCCAAATCAGTTCTGCAACCTTCCATAGGTTCCATGAACCCCTGGTGGCCCTCCAATATTATCTGGAAATCAACAATTTCTAAATAATGAGATGTCTGAAAGAAGGGATACTCTTTTGTGTGTGAGTTCCCCAGCCATGCTTCTTAGGGACATTTTTCACTTGGGGTTGTGTGAGTCAGAAGAAAAGAGGGACTTATTTATTTACTGGTAAGTGTTATAGAGAATGGTCATGGAAAGAGGTAAGAAAACTTCTGGGTGTCCCCCATCCAGCCACCTTCCTTGTCTGGAATTGCTGGTAGACTTGCCTCTCTTTCAGTCCAACCTGCTCCCAGGAAACTGAAGCAAATGATCATGGATTAAACAGATAAACAGATCAAAACTCACTGCTCAAAGGTATTTACATGGAAAAGCCTAAATCCAGGTTATGATGAATAGGTTAAAAATTAAGGAACAAAGCTTCCTGATTTTGTCCATCAAATTCTCAAAAAAGAGAGACGTGACAAAATGGTAGTCCTTAAATATAAGTGTGATGCTTCTGTGTTTCTTGACAGTTCAAATGGTGTCATTTTACACTCTTGTAATGTCTGAAAAAAAAACCATAATGTCAAATTACATAAGAAATATTTAACTCTGGTAAAATGGTTGGTGTGTCTCTGGGAGATTTAAGGATATTTTACACACTTGTCTTAAAAAAAGCAATCCTGATAATATTTTCAGCTCGTGCAGTAATACAACTGTTTTGACAGGTAATGGATTCAATTTTAACAGCTCTTATTTTTCCCAGTGAGTCCTTTTTAATTTATTGGTGGCTGCTTTTTTTTTCTTGCCTAGAATTCTTCCTGGACTTTCTTTTCTTTTTGAGCAGAGTCAAATTGAAAGGTGAACACCATTTCATATTCCTAAGTTGTTCTTTGTTGCCTCTTACCTGCAATGGATCTCAATAGAGACTTAATTAGCTGTTAACAAGCCAACATGCTAAGATTTCTAATTAATGATGGCTTGCCTATCAAGTTAATCTCCTTGCAAATTATCTCCTTCTAGAGATTATTACAATTTGCAGATGAAAGTCCATTATTTATTACTTAGGGGGCTTAGCAGACACTAATTTTAAACATAATGCAGGAGTGTCCCTTACCATGAGAGACTGTGCTTCCAAAATCAGTGTGTAAGACAAAAAAAAATGTGCATAGTCAAAATTAGCCCCTTGACAAGCCCTTAAATGGCACTGCATTAGAGACCAACATACTGGTGTCTGTTAACCACACAGCCTCACGATGACCCTTTCTTCAACTGAGTGCCATATCCTTAGCCTTTAGGAGACATATTGAATGAAAAATAATTACTTTTAAACAGTATAATCACATTAAGCATGGCAAGGTGCCCACACTATGAGATAAGCGTGGAAACAGTAGATTCTCATCTATCTCAAAGTCTCCCTAAAGCAGGCACTGAAGGAATGTGGCCTGAATTTCCTGCTTATTTGAATTGTTCACTTTCTCCATCACCTCCCTTCCACCCACTCTGCTTTTCTGTCTTTTTGAATTTAAGTAAGTTAAACATATACAGATGAATTTAAGTAAGTTAAACAAAACAGTGTATGATGTTACTGTACTATCTTTTTAAGCAAGAATAGTATTGATAGTTTCATGGCTTAATTTTGGCTCTCAGATGCCTCCATATTTTTATATTTTCATTGTTTCTTGCTTTAACAAAATCCGTGCTTTTCAATTTCCCTGGCAAAAGCCTCTATGTCAAAGTTTCTAAAGAAACCAAAGAACCTTTCTTGAAATCAATCAGGATAGACACTCCACAGATTGTCCAACATCTGAGGGCTGGTGAGTACTCACTCATGGAAATCCCAGGGTTTTCCTAGAAAATTCTCTTCAAGAATGGTAGGTCGTCTGCGTCTGGAAATATTTCCATCTTTTTGTCCCCAAGATCTACAAGATATTGGCATATTGTAGGTTCTCAGAAAATGCTTAAGGAATGAAGAAGATGAAAAGGAAGGGCGGGGGAAGAGCAGGGAAGAAGGAGGGAGAAAGGCAGAGAAGGGAGGAGAGGAAAGACGGAGAGAGGGAGGGGGGAGGGAGGGAAAGGAGCTGACAGGAGAGAAGAGCATGTGTTGCCGGTTGGTTCTACACACTTGGAACTCTCTGACCTTGGGCAAGTTACATTTCCTGTTTAATCCCCAGTTCCCTCAGCTCCGTGTAGAGACAGTAATAAAACATCTGGCGTGTAGTGATTCAATAAAGGGGAGCCGTACCTGCTAAGCATTTATCACTGGGCCAAATTTGGCATTCTGACTATTTTGAATTACCACGTATATCTGCTCTATTCATATAAATGTTATGTCTGGAGACTAAAGAGTTGGCTAGTAAGGAGTCATGTTGTGAACAGTCTGCCCACAAAGACCATCCCAAAGCAGGCAAAATCTTCTGAAAGGCTTTCAAAAGATGCTGCCCTCACAAGCAAAAAGCAAATAATCAGGAAACAATGATGACACAAAGATCTGAGGCCTGGCAAATCATTATGAATGGGGCTGCCTCTTCCTCCTATGCACCACACATTTAGTATGTACAGTAGTCATCCTCACATCATCATAGTTGGGAAAGTGTTCCTATTCTCATTCCTCAGACAAAAAAATTGGAATTCAGAGAAGTGCATTCACTGCTAGATGTCTTTGGGGGCCTTTTCTGTTTTATGATTTGAATCCCTCATAGGTAATAGTAAAGAACCCTGTACAGGTGGGGTCTTTGAATATATATTATGTGCCAGGCACTGTTTTCAGCACTTTCACAGGCAGTAATTCACTTCATCCTCACTGTAACTCCTCGGGATACGTACTGAGGCCCAGAGAAGTTAATATAACCTGTAAATAACAGATGGAGTTTGTATTGGAACAAAAGCAATCTGGCTCCAATGATTTTGCTCTAAACAGCTACACTGGTTAGTCTGATGTTTGTTTTTCCCATGTTGGGCCTGCCTTAAAGAACTAGTAGGGAGACGCATGAACAGAACATGGGCAGTGAAACTCAGAGTTGAGCCAGGACTTCCTGAGGATGCTGATGTGGAAATCAGAAAATTTGGGACCTGCTTTCTTTCCCTTATCCAGGCCTTAATTTCTTCATTGCAAAATATGGCTGACCATGCCCAAATAAACCACTTCAATGAGGATGATCATGAATGTGACTACTTGGTAAAGAAACTCAAAATCTAATGGCTAAAGCACAGGTGCCCAAATCAGACTGCCTGGGTTTGAATCCAGGCTCCACAACTGAGTAGCTGTGTGACCTTGCATAACTTACTTAACCTCTCTGTGTCTCAGTTTCCTTATCTGCAATATGAAGATAATAATAGTATCTATTGCATGAGGTTGTTCATGGCAATATACATTCAGTGGCTGTGGAATAGGAAGCACACGGTAATATCGGCCACCGTCATTGTACACTATGAAGGATGTATACATTCAGGAATGGAGCTCCATCATTATTTCATATATAAGCCAAACTTAGATATGCAATGAGACAGTCCCTGTTGCTACTTGATGCTGTGTAGATTTTTACAAAAGCACATGAAGCTGAAAGAATTGAGAGAAATAGCATGAGGAGGAACATAATATATAAAGGTCTTTCAAACATGGATCTTTCACCTGCTCTCTGCTTTGTTGCCTGAAAAAAATAGTTTAAAATATGTGCTCTGCTGGTTGATGTTGGCAGTCTTGAAACCAAGTCTACGTCTTGTGTGGCTTATATTCATGTTTGAAGTGCCTCCCTTGGTGGTACAATGAAGTGATGGCAGCCTCTGGGTTCCCCAAATACACTGAGTTATTAGGAAGTCATTTGTAGTGTAAGAGCAGTAAGATATCCTGAAGACAGAGGAGAGAAAAGAGAAAAGGAAGTTCCTAACAAAGTAACACAATCTTTTCCTCCTTTTTTAGAAGCAGCACCCCTAATTTCTTCAGCAAATCATCTTTGCCCACTGGCAGTCAATATAGTTGAAGTAGAGTGGACATTACTTACCATGTCTTCTGAGAATTGACCCAGCGCCAGCCAATGTGCACATTTTATCCCCCTGGTCACAGAGATTGGTTGAGGGGAGGGCACTGGAGAAGAGTCAGGCCAGTGAAAATCAACTCTGGGACATTTGATGAAATTAGCAAAGAGAGATTGGTATTTCTACTGAGGCCACTAGGTATGGAATAGAAAGTGAGAGTGTTTGGCTCCACTGGGAAGAGGAGAAGACAACAGGTCAGAGGTAATGCAAGATCCACCAAACTTGCTAAAATACACCTAAGGCAATACAGGCCACTACTCCTCTCCTTGGATCTGCAAAGGAACGAACCTCGAGGGCTTGGAGACAGGGCCAAAAACTAGCCCTAACAGCCCCAGCTCTTGACCAAGAGGCCAGGTGAGAAAAAGCCAGTGAAAGAAGTCAAGAAACATGAAAAATCAGAGTGAAAAGTCACCCCCAAAAGAAATCGTCAGTTCCTCAGCAATGGATACCAACTCAAATGAAATGGATAGAATGACAGAAGAGGAATTTCGTTTACAGATTATAAGAAACCTCAATGAAATTCAAGAGAAAATTGAATCCCAGCACAAAGAAACCAAAAGAAAAATGCAAGAAATGAATGAAAAATTTTATAAAGAAATAGAAGTATTATGGAAAAATCAAATAGAAATTCTAGAAATGAAAGAAGCATTCAAGGATCTACAAACCACAGTGGAAAGCCTTAAGAATAGGCTGCACCATGCCGAGGAAAGAATTTCAGAGCTAAAAGACAACTCCTATGTGCTAAATAAATCAGTTGAAGAGAAAGAACACAAAAACAAGAGGCATGAACAAAGCATACAAGAAATGTGGGATTATGCAAAGAGGCCAAACATAAGGATCATAGGCATCCCTGAGGGAGAGGAAGAAAATTCGCATGAGCTGGAAAATCATTTGAAGGAATAATAGAGGAAAATTTCCATGGCCTAGCCAGAAATCTCGATATCCAAGTACAAGAAGCACACAGAACTCCTGGGAGACTCAACGTGAAAAGGCATTCACCACGCCACATAATTATTAGACTGACAAAAGTCAACACAAAAGAGGCACTCCTCAGAGATATAAGGCGAAAAGAGCAGGTAACCTACAAAGGGAAACCTATCACATTAACTCCAGATTTCTCGGCTGAAACCTTACAAGCCAGAAGGGAATGGGGAGCCATCATCAGTCTCCTAAAACAAAACAAAGGCCAACCCAGAATTCTGTATCCTGCCAAACTAAGCTTCCTATATGAGGGAGAAATAAAGACTTTTCCAGACAAGCAATCACTGATAGAATTTGCGAAGTCCAGCCCGGCCTTGCAAGAAGTGCTTAGACCTGTGTTGTACACTAACCAGCACAACAGACACCCACCAATGTAAAACTACACAAAAGCTAAAACTCCAGAACCCAGAATTCACAATGATGCAAGAGGTAAAGCAGAAGACACTACCCAATAGAATAAACAGAAATCTACCCCAAATATCAATTCTCTCAATAAATGTGAATGGCTTGAATTGCCCATTGAAGAGACATAGGCTGGCTGAATGGATTAAAAAATACAAGCCAAGTATCTGCTGTCTCCAGGAAACACACCTTACACACAAGGACGCGTTCACACTCAAGGTGAAAGGATGGAATAAAATTTTCCTGGCTAATGGAAACTAAAAGAAATCTGGAGTAGCCATCCTTATTTCAGATGATATAAACTTTAAAGCAACAAAAGTAAAGAAGGACAAAAATGGACACTATACAGTGGTGAAGGGAAAAATCTTATAAGAGGATTTAACAGTCCTAAACATTTATGCACCCAACACAGGAGCACCCAGATACATAAAGCAAATACTGCTTGAGCTAGACAGCATAATAAATAGCAATACCATAATAGCAGGTGACTTCAACACCCCACCGATGGAACAGGACAGATCCTCCAAACAGAAGATAAGCAAAGAAACAAAGGATCTAAACAGGACTTTAGAACATTTGGGCCTAACAGATATCTACAGAACACTCCACCCACATAACACTGAGTATACATTTTTCTCATCAGCTCATGGAACTTTCTCTAAAATTGACCACACCCTAGGCCACAAAACAGAGCTAAACGAATTCAAAAAAATAGAAATCATACCATGTATCTTTTCAGACCACAGCGGAATAAAATTAGAAATCAATTCCAACAGAAACTCACATCTTCATCCAAAAACATGGAAATTAAATGATAGTGGCTGAATGACTATTGGGTCAAGGAGGAGATTCAAATGGAAATCAAAAGATTCTTCAAATTAAATGATAATGGGAACACAAGTCATCAAAATCTGTGGGATACAGCAAAAGCAGTACTGAGAGGAAAACTTATCACCTTAAATGCCCACATCCAAAAGACAGAAAGGTCACAAATCAGTAAACTAATGAATCATCTTCAGGAAATGGGAAAGGAAGAGCAAAGCAATCCTAAAGCCAGCAGAAGAAAAGAAATAACCAAGATCAGAGCAGAATTAAATGAAATTGAGAACAAAAAACAATACAGAAGATTAATAAAATGCAGAAAGAAGCAGAAAGGAAAGGACTCTAATAAGCTCAATTAGAAATGAAAAAGGAGAGGTCACAACTGATATGGAAATACAGAACATCATCTTTGAATACTACAAAAATCTCTATGCCCAATAACATGAAAATGTGGAGGAAATGGACAAGTTCTTAGAAACATACTACCTCCCTAGGCTCAACCAGGAAGAAATAGAATTTCTAAACAGACCAATACTGAGCACCGAAATTGAAGTAATAATAAAAAATCTTCCCACAAAAAAAAGTCCTGGACCAAATGGGTTCACACCTGAATTCTACCAAGCCTACAAAGAACTGGCACCTCTACTGCAGAAATTATTTGAAAATATCCAGAAGGATGGAATCCTCCCAAACTCATTCTATGAAGCCAATATCACCTTGATACCAAAGCCAGGAAAGGACACAACAAGAAAAGAATACTACAGACCAATATCCCTTATGAATATAGACACAAAAATTCTCAATAAAATCCTTGCAAACCAAATTTAAATGTACACCAAAAAAAAAAATTCATTACGATCAGGTGGGCTTCATCCCCGAGATGCAGGGATGGTTCAACATATGCAAATCTATAAATGTAATTCACCATATAAATAAAAGCAAGAACAAAGATTATATGATCCATTCAATAGATGCAGAAAAGGCTTTTGACAAAATCCAGCATCCTTTTATGATAAGAACTCTTAACAATACAGGCATAGATGGCTCATACCTCAAAACTCTTAAAGCCATATACGATAAACCCACAGCCAATATCATACTGAATGGGGAAAAATTGAAAGCATTCCCCCTTAAAACTGGAACTAGACAAGGTTGCCCACTATCTCCACTTCTATTCAACATAGTGCTGGAAGTCCTGGCCAGAGCAATCAGACAAGACAGAGGAATCAGAGGCATCCAAATGGGGGCAGAAGTTGTCAAACTTTCACTATTCACAGATGATATGATATTATATCTAGAAAACCCCAAAGATTCAACCAAGAGATTACTGGAATTGATAAATGAATTCAGCAAAGTCTCAGGATACAAAATTAATGCACACAATTCCATAGCCTTCATATATGCTAGTAACAATCAAGCCAAGAAACATATTAAAGATGCAATACCATTCACAATAGCACCAAAGAAAATTAAGTATTTAGGAACATATCTAACTAAGGAGGTGAAAGACCTATATAGAGAGAATTACAAAACACTGAGAAAAGAAATTGCAGAGGATGTAAACAGATGGAAAACCCTACCATGCTTTTGGATAGGTAGAATCAACATTGTAAAAATATCTTTGCTACCTAAAGTGATTTACAGAATCAGTGCAGTCCCTATGAAAATACCAACATCATTTTTTGCCGATCTAGAAAAAATAATTCTACGCTTTCTGTGGAACCAGAGAAGACCCCGTCTAGGCAAAGCAATCCTAAGCAAAAAGAACAAATTGGGAGGCATCAATCTACCAGACTTCAAACTATACTACAAGTCTATAGTAACCAAAACACCATGGTACTGGCACAAGAACAGAGACATACACCAATGGAACAGGACTGAGAACCCAAATATAAAACCAACCTTATACAGTCATCTGATCGTTGACAAATACCACAAAAACATACACTGGGGAAAAGATTCCCTATTCAATAAATGGTGCTGGGAAAACTGGATGGCCACATGTAGAAGACTGAAACTAGACCCACATCTCTCACCTCTCACAAAAATCAACTCATGATGGATAACAGATTTAAACCTAAGACGTGAAACCATAAGAATTCTCAAAGAAAACGTTGGAAAAACTCTTATGGACATTGGCCTAGGCAAAGAATTTATGAAGAAGACCCCCAAAGCAATCACAGCAGCAACAAAAATAAATAACTGGGACCTGATCAAATGAAAAAGCTTCTGCACATCCAAGGAAACTATCACTAGAGTGAACAGACAACCTACAGAATGGGAGAAAATATTTGCATGCTACACCTCTGATAAAGGGCTGATAACCAGAATCTATACAGAACTTAGGAAAATCAACAAGAAAAAATCAAACAACCCCATTAAAAAACAGGCAAAGGACATGAACAGAAACTTTTCAAAAGAAGACAGAATAACGGCCAACAAGCATATAAAAAATTGCTCAACTTCTTTAGTCATCAGGGAAATGCAAATCAAAACCACAATGAGATATCACTTAACTCCAGTGAGATTGGCTCATACCAAAAAGTCCCCAAACAACAAATGTCGGCGGGGATGCGGACAGATAGGAACACTCATACACTGCTCATGGGACTGCAAATTGGTACAACCTCTACGGAAAATAATATGGAGATACCTCAAAGAAGTAAAAGTAGAACTACCATTTGATCCAGCAATCCCACTACTGATATTTACCCAAAGGAAAAGAAGCCATTCTATAAAAAAGACATCTGCACACGAATGTTTATAGCAGCACAATTCACAATTGCAAAGATGTGGAAACAACCCAGGTGCCCATCAATACACGAGAGGATTAATAAAATGTGGTATATGTATACCATGGAGTATTACTCAGCAATAAAAAACAACAGTGAATTAACACATCTGGTATTATCCTGGTTGGAGCTAGAGCCCATTCTTCAAAGTGAAGTGTCACAAGAATGGAAAAACAAGTACCACTGGTACTCACCATCAAATTGGTACTAACTGATCAACACTTATGTCACTCATGGCAATATTATTCATCAGGGGGTGGGCAGGTGGGAGGGGGGTGGAGGGGATGGGAAAACTCTCACTGAATGGATGCGGGGAGCACAGTTTGGGGGATGTCCACGATTGTAGCTCTGACACGGGCAGTGCATGGGCAAAATATATAGCCAAAGTGTTGTACCCCCATAATATTCTGAAATTAAAAAGAAAAAAAAAGAAATTTGGAGTGTTTGGCAGCCCTTATGCCACCATTTTAGGGGCAACCTCATTGAAAATGGAGTCAAGGGGGAAGTGGAGCTCAGAGACAGAGAAAGTAAGATGACATCCTTTGAACCCCTGTGTCAAACCATTCCTGAGCCGGACCTACTTCTGGACTTCTCAGTTACAGGACAGTAAATCCTCTGTCGTTCTGTCTCTGTCTCTCTCTCCTTTCCTTGCTCTCTTTCTCCCCCGTCTCTGTTCTGGCTGGGATTCTTGTTATAGTGATGTGTGTTCTCAATTTTACCTATGTCTGGCTCCAACCTTCCCAAAATTATAGAAAGGCGGCATTTCTCTGTAGGCCATGTAGTCCCATTCAACAAATCCAAGCATAAGGCTTCAGAACGATTGAAAGACTATCCAACAGCTCAAGAAGAATCTCATTTTCCTGAGGGAATAAGTTCTTCAAATTAATAAAAATATCCATGTCTATATTTGAAACACAAACTCATTTTCCTAAGTCTACAAACCTCCCAGTAGATACCCAACTCCATTAAAATGCTTAGGCCTTTTATGAAGCTATGCTAAAAAGGCAAGTAACAGATGCCTCCCTAAGTGATAAACTCATGTGACCCATGGGTCCCATTTATCATATTGGAGGTAACACAAGGAACATTGAGGGTGTCAGGGAAGTGTGAGGAACAATGAGGGGTTCTTTACAAATCAGTTCACTGTTCAAGCAGAAACAGGAAAACAATAAGCCAAGCATTCATTGTGTCCATCCTGCCTTTCAGTTAGAGAATACAAACCTAATTAGATTTGGAAAATGGTCTATTATTCTGTCCTCATTGAGGAGAGAAGAAACTACTGTACACAGGGCTTCCTGGGAGTCAATGTCCCACTGAGAATTACTAATTAAATAATCATAGCTGCTGGGTAATACACCTCACTGTGACTTTTATAGAAATCCAATACTATTACCTATCTGTGTAGATTATTTGTAAAATTCTGGGGTGATTGGCACACAATTAAATGCTAAAAAAGGAAAGGAGATAGGTTATCCTTGGACAACCATGGAATCTGGGGGTTTTGGCTTGCTGTCAGACATTAATTGCATTTGCCCATTCACTATGTATTTACTGAGCGTTTGTCACATGCTAAGCACAGCTTCAAGTATTGGGGTACAGCAGAGGCCAGTGCAGCAAGGCCACTGTCCACATGGAATTCACTTTCTAGCTGGAGACACATCCAAGACAGGTAAGCATCCAGA
Source organism: Daubentonia madagascariensis (assembly GCA_023783475.1). NCBI lineage: Eukaryota > Metazoa > Chordata > Mammalia > Primates > Daubentoniidae > Daubentonia > Daubentonia madagascariensis. Next base: position 37,339,181 of record JAKFHU010001953.1, on the reverse strand, counting down.
TAATCATGAGTGAAAATACGAGGTAACTTCAAGGAGTGTTAGCGCTTTGATACATATAAATAATGTAAGGGAAAAGTGACCACTGGGGGTTGGCATCTTCAGAGAAGTGATTCCAAGCCCAGAAACCAACTTCAGCTATCTTTAGCACAAAATGGATTTTGTTGGAAGGACAAGCATACCTCATTTTATTGCACTTTTATTATGCTTCACAGATATTGAGTTTTTTACAAATTGAAGTTTCCTGCTAACCCTTCAGCAGATAAGTCTCTCACTGCTGTTTTTCCCACAGCATGTGCTCACTTCACGTCTCTGTGTCCCTTCTTAGTAATTTTCACAATATTTCAAACTTTTTCATTGTTATTATATCTGTTATGATAATCCGGGATTAGTAATCTCTGATATTACTATTGTAATTGTTTTGGGGCACCACAAACTGCACCTGCATGTCAAACTTAATGGATAAATGTTGTACATGTTCTGACTGCTCCACTGACCAGCTGTTTCTCCATCACTCTCCCTTTCCTGGGACCTCCCTATTCCCTGAGACAAAACAATATTAAAATTAGGCTAACTGATAACCTTACAATGGCCTCTAAGTGTTTATGTGAAAGGAAAAGTCACAGGTCTCTCACTTTAAATCAAAAGCTAGAAACAATTAAGCTTAGTAAGGAAGACATGTTGAAAACTGAGATAGGTTGAAAGCCAGGCCTCTTACGTCAAACAGTTAGCTGAGTTGTGAAAAGTTTTTGAAGAAAATTGATTGTGTGTTCCTACTCCAGGGAACACACAAATGATTAGAAAGTAAAACAGCCTTATTCCTGATATGGAGAACATTTTAGTGGTCTAGACAGAAGATCAAACCAGCCACAACACTCCCTTAAGCCAAAGCCTAATCCAGAGTGAGACCCTAACTCTCTTTAATTCTATAAAAGCTGACAGAGGTGAGGAAGCTACAGAAGAACTGTTTAAAGCTAACAGAGTTTGGTTCATGAGGTTTAAGGAAAGAAGTCATCTCCATAACATAAAAGTGCAAGGTGAAGCAGCAAATGCTGATGGAGAAGGCACAGCAGGTCATCCAGAAGATCTAGCTAAGATCATTGATGAAGGTGGCTACACTAAACAACAGATTTTCAATGGACACAAAATAGCCAAAACAATAGGAAGAAGATGCCATCTAGGATTTTCAAAGCTGGAGAGGAGAAGTCAATGCCTGCCTTCAAATCTTCACAGGACAGGCTGACTCTCTTATTAGGGGGTGCTAATGCAGCTAGTGACCTTAAGTTGAAGCCAATGCTCATTTACGTTTTGAAAATCCTAGAGCCCTTAAGAGCTATGCTTGTGCTCTGTAAATGGGACAACAAAGCCTAGATTACAGCACATCTTTTACAGCATGGTTTCCTGAGTATTTTAAGCCCACTGTTGATAACCTATTGCTCAGAAAAAAAGATTCCTTTTCAAATATTACTGGTCATTGACAATGCACCTCATCACCCAGGAGCTGGGCTGGAGATGGACAAGGAGATGAATGTTGTTTTCATGCCTGCTAATACAACTTCCATTCTGCAACCCATGGATCAAGGAGTAATTTAGACTTTCAAGTCTTAGTATTTAAGAAATACATTTCATAAGGCTATAGCTCCCATAGGTAGTGATTCTTCTGATGGATCTGGGCAAAGCAAATTGAAAACTTTCCAGAAAAGCTTCACCATTCTAGGTGCCATTAAGAACATTTGTGACTCATGGGAGGGGGTCAAAATATCAATATGAACAGGAGTTTGGAAGAAGTTGATTCCAACCCTCATGGATGACTTTGAGAAGTTCAAAACTTTAGTGGAGGAAAGAACTGCAGATGTGGTGGAAATAGTAAGAAAACTACAATTAGAAGTGGAGTCTTGTCTTTGGCCACAGGCCATACCACCCTGAATACACCCCATCTCGGATGATCTCAGAAGTGGAGTCTGAAGGTGTGACTGAATTGCTGCAACCTCATGATAAAACTTGAACAGATGAGGAGTTGCTTTTTACGGATGAGCAAAGAAAGTGATGTCTTCAGATGAAATCTACACCTGGTGAAGATGCTGTGAACATTGTTGAAATGACAACAAAGGATTTAGAATATTATATAAACTTAGATGATAAAGCAGCAGCAGGTTTGGAGAGGATTGACTCCAATTTGAAAGGATATACCGTGGATAAAATGCTGTCAAACAACATCGCATGGTACAGAGAAATCTTTTGTGAAAGGAAGAGTCCACCGATGTGGCAAATTTCACTGTTGTCTTATTTTAAGAAATTGCCACAGCCACCCCAACCTTCAGCAACTACCATTGTGATCAGTCAGCAGCCATCAACATGTAGGCAAGATCTTCTACCAGCAAAAAGATTATGACTGGCTAAAGGATCAGATGATTGTTGATATTTTTTTTTAGCAATAAAGTATTTTTATTTTATTTTATTTAGACATAGGTTCTTGCTCTGTCACCCAGGCTGGAATGCAGTGGCATGATCATAGCTCACTGCAGCCTCCCACCTCAGCCTCCCGATTAATTGGAACTACAAGTTCACACCACTGTGCCAAGCTAATTTATTTTATTTTATTTTTAAAGAAAGAGTCTTGCTATGTTGCCATGAGCTGGTCTTGAACTCCCAGCCTCAAACGATCCCCTTGCCTCAGCCTCCCAAAGTGCTGGGATTGCAGGTGTGAGCCACCACACCTGGCTACAATAAAGTATTTTTAAATTAAGGTATGCACATTGCTATTTTAGACATAATAGACTACAATATATTGTAAACATAACTTTTATATGCACTGAGAAACCAAAAAAATTGTATGATTCTCTTTATTGTGGTATTAGCTTTATTGCAGTGGTCTGGAAACAAACTCACAAAATCTCCAAGGTATGCGTGTATACATAAAGGCTGAAGAAACAAACTCTAAAGATGAGCAGGGATGAAAAGATCGTAGGCAGCAGGAACCAGCCGTGATCGTTCTTGAAAATAGCACAGGTGCCAGCAACATAGGTTGGCCCTTTGAAGTTGCATTCTCCACGTTGCCATCTCCCCAAGAATACATGTTCACTGTCCTTGAGTCTCCACATCATTTCCTTAAGATATGAAGCCACTGACAGGTTCATCTGAATGGCCAGCCCAGTTACAGGCTCATACCTATACCTCAGCTGCCAGGGAACAGGGACAGGGATTCTACTCTTCCCTAGGATTTTGTAGTAGGAGGCTGGAGGCTCTGCTTTGCAACATGATTCAGACCGAGAAACATTCACCGCAAAGAGGAATCATGTTCAAACTGAGTATTTCAAAAAATGGTTAATAACCACTCCATGGATGTTTGCTATTCGGGATCAGGAAAGTGACCAAAACATTATCACTCTTGGGACTGTGTATAATTTACTAAAGAACAAAGATTAGAACGATTAAATAGATATTCTTAATAAAGATAAACTTCAGCACTTATATCCAAAAATGACACCTGTTTCCATAAAGAAAGAAGAAAATAAGACTTATAAGTGGCATGTATTAAAAAGGCCTGGGAGTTTTAGTGGCTGGCAAGCATAATCTGAGTGAACAGTAAACTGTGGCTGACAAAACAGCATAGATCCCCATAGAAACAAAACCAAAGGGGATTAGAAAGACTGAGAAGAGAAAACATACTGAAGGCTCTCTGCCTGGCTCACAGTAGACCCAGGTATTTTTCCAGAGTTTATTTTTATTGATGACAAAAATGATTATATGTTCTGACCACCACTGAGGCCCTACCCTTTCTAAGAGTATGAAGCTGTTTTGTTGCTATGAGGCTAAAGAATGAAGTTGCAACATTTTCAAGGAAGTAAAAGTCTCTATAGTCAGACACACCTGGATTGAGCACGTGATTCAACCTAAGTCTTGGGTTGAAGTAAAATGATAATAGAACCAAACTGATAGAGTTACTGGCAGAATTAAATGAAATAATACATGGAAATTAATATCTAGTGCCTGGCACTTGGGAAGTGTTCAATAAATGTCAGCCATTGCCTTTGCAAAGAATGTTTCACAGCTTCTAAGAGTAGCCAGTCGTGTCTCAGAATCAGACACAAATTGGCCAGTTAATAGATACTCACTGAGTGGAAATATCTGCTTAGAATTGCCTACAGAAAGAAGACTTTAAAACAAACACACACAGGAAAGAACCTGAATGACCCAATGTAATTCATTTCTCATCTCGGTGTAGAAGAATCTCTTTGCATTAACAGGGTAGTACTCAAAAGTTGTTTCTGTGATTCCACTGAAACTCCATAAACATTCAAACTGTATGTTAGCCACAATCCATGTGGATGTTGGCCAGCTGCACGGACCATGGCTCCAGTCACACTCCATCTATCTCCACCCAGTCACTTCATGACAGTAGAAATCTAGTTCCAAATAATCTCAGATAAAATTCACAATCTTCTCTTACGTGTTCTGCTGAAACCTCATTTTATGAGAATATTAGAAAAAATGGAAAAGTGGTTGTTAAAATTTTATGCAACAAGGAATATTTTATTGAGGAGAAATGCACCCCTGTTACATCAAAACCAGAATATTGATGGCATAATTTATCATATTTATTTTCTGTCATGTGTATGGTTTATATATTCTGCTTGATACTTTATAAAAACTTGTCACACAAATTCTAAACTTTATAAGAGTTGGACAACACTTGTCTTATTCATCTTACATTTTAATTTTTCATAAAAGAGAAAAATTAATCAGTAGACCAACTGGAGACGAAGGCAGTAGACAAGCTTTTTGAGTTTGTGAGCAGCAGGCATTCATGGGGGAGATAAAAACAACATGCATTAAATTCTAGGCCAGAGCTCCATAAAGTATATATATTTTCCTGAAAAAAAAAAGATTTTTAATAAGCCACAAGGGAGGGCATGCTTGATTTTGCTATATTTTCTGTGGACTATCAAGTAAACCATCTTTAATATCAAGCTCATTTTTATCTCCTGCATTCAGCCAGGGCTTATACTTTTCTCTGTGGGGCACTTTGATGGAGCCAATAAATTGAATTTTCAGCCTTAGTAAGGAGCAATCAGAAATCAGATCCAAGAAAGATTCTATTCCTATTCAGTTCTAAGTCAGAGATCCAGCAGGAAGTAGCTTAGTTTTGCTTTGGTTGGTTTGTTTTAATGTGGTTTCTAGTGGATAATAAGGCAGTTTACCTGAGTTCAGCTTATTTATCCCTGAACTACAACTTTCCTCCATGTTATTTTGGCCACTAGCTTTTTAATGATGACTTTTTTGTCCAAAATAGATGATTTATTTCTTCACTCAGTCATCTGCTCATTCATTCATTCAATGCACATTTGAGGATAAAACTATGATAGAGGCTATGATGTGTGCTGGATAGGTATAGACCCTGCCCTCCAGGAGTTCTTATAAAGTGAATTTTCAAAAAATTAAAAACTATGGCCATGATTTCATCCTCATGACCTGAACTACTGAAAATTATCCTCATTGCTTTAGACTGGAGTTAAATTCTAGGGGAGTAGAGGGAGCACTTTGAATGGCACCAAGTGGCCATGTGGACTAGGAATCCAAGCCATGTTTTGAGTGCCAGCTCTGATATGACCTTCCCCTGGGACCTTAGACAAATAAATGAGGCTATCTAGGCTTCAACATCTTTATCTATAAAATAAGTAGGTGGGATGAGGTATTCTCTAAATCCTCTCATACTCTAAAATTTCAAATTGGTTTGTGTCTCTGATGCAAGTCACTTCTCTTATAGATGAGGACTTGTCCAAGTCCTCCTCAGCTAGTAAGTAGAAAGTGGAGATTGAAATCTAAGCCTCCTGCCATTCTTTACCAAGCTAGAAGCAACATCCTGGTAGGGAACTGATTAAGTACAGCCCACAGACATGAGTTTTTGGTGAGGAAGTTGTTTTGTTTGCTTGTTACTTCATTTAGTTGAATTAGTTAACAGTATTTAAGCACTGGGAGAGTTCATAAAGTCATGTGGATTCATGACTGCTCTTATAAAATAAGAGGATTTAACAATACTGTGTTATATTCTCATGTGTCAATAATTGGCTGGAGATAATTAGCGGCTACCCTTTCCAATGATCTATTTAGTCATGTTTGCTACAGTCCTCACTACTCCCTATTGTTTTATACAGAGCTTTCTTTCCTTCTTTGTATTACTTGCCTCGTCCTTTAAGGCAATGAGTTTGCAAACCATATACTAAAACATAAATGAACATATGAGTTTGTGTGTGTGCATGAGTGTGTGGGAATGGAGAGGAAGAGAATATATTTTCATGTAAAATTTACAACTATATCTAAAATAAGAAAAGAACTAGGCAAAAATCACTGATATGTTTTATTTCCAAGTAATAAGTAATTAAAGTTTTGGACTTAATCTTTACTTACTTCATTGAATGGGCAAGAAGAAACGGAAATGCCATTCAGACCTTAGTTATCATTTAAATTACTCATCAACATTAGCTTTGCAGATATTTTTCCTTTGTTTTGTGCAATCTAATAACCACAATATGTATAAAGACTTTCAGATAAAACATACCCTGCAAGGGTAGAAAGCTTGGCCATGAGAAATGATAGATTGTTTTCTTTAATGCCTGCCTGTGTAAAAAGGATCACACAGCTAAACTGGATCATTTTCAATTTTCTTAAACACTTTGAACTCAGCTTATCTTGCTACCAACTCAGGTTGGTTAGTTAAAGAAGAAAAAAAAGGAAAACATTTTCATCTTGTTTTAGTTCTATAATTCTTTTTTTTTTTTTAAAGTGCAAGCCATTTTCTCTATAGTTTTATTTAGTATTTTGTTCCTGGAAGATTTCACCATGATTTAGTATTTATTTTCCCTCATTTTTCTATTTTTCCTTCACTCAGTGGAAGATAAAATAGCTAATTACATGTTTGTATTAGAGACTGAGAAAATGTTTAATAGAACACATTTTCTTCTTGTTTGAATTCACTCCACTCTACACATCTTTCTTCATTGTTAAAATGAAAAAGTAACCATTGACTGTACCCTATTCTTCCTTATGTATATATTTTTTGCCTCTTCCAAGGAAAAATACTTTCACCACTCCAAGTTTCCCAATAGTGATCAGTCTTTCCTGTTCTTGAGTTGACTAAAGGAGTTAAGATCAAAAAAATTAAAATATTATCAGTTTACCAGACTTTTTTTTTAAACAAGCTGTCTGAAGAAAAGAACCTAGAAAAGGCATAACTTGAGCAGAGTTACTTTCTGTCCAAGAAAGTTTTTCCTTTAAGACAAAGATACTCCTCTATCTTTGTGAAGGTCAGTCATTTGAATTCAGTGAAACCTTTCTCAAGATTATGATTTCTACTCTGGTGCTGAGAATTTCTACAAATGTTATGCAAGGTCTTAAAATGTCCCTTGTCTTTCCTCTGACAGCTTGTTGTTCTGCATCATTTACTGCTTTCAAACAGTGTTTTTAAAAGAGATGGCAGTTTTGCTGAGAAAAGGTGACAGTACATATAAGACTTTTTTTTCCTCATCGATAGATAAGAAAAGTGTAATTTTGAGATTGAGTTTATTTCCTCTAGCATCTGAAAGATGAGTTGCCCACAATATGCAATTATGTGGCTCAAGACAAATAATTTCACAGATATAGTAGTTACAAGCCCAATGCAGAAGAGATATTGGTGACATTTCATGAAAAGGTGCATGATGCATGATTCAAGAAATAAAAAAGACATTGGGAAGAATTTTAGAAAATATGACCATTTCTACTCAACCTTAATCAAACAATCTTTCTGTCCCTATATATCAATTTGTTTGCTCTTCCCTTTATCATCATAAAGAATTTCTGAAGCAGATCAAGATCCACTGGTAATGGGAAAAAAAAATGCTTTCAAGTTTTTGGGCAATATCCATTACTGTGCATTCTGGTATTTTAGTTCAAGGGATATTTCTTTTCAAGGTAGAAGTAAAAAGAAAAGGAAGCATATTACCAAAAAAAAAAGTTTCATCAAGGTGATAGTTATAAGCACAATGCTTAGCAAAAATAAACAGACAAATAAATAAACAACATCAATGTGATTTCCAGGATACTAGGACTCTAGAGTATTATTTGCTGTAAAGAACCTATGTTCATTCCTTTTGTAAAAATAATTTTTAAAATAATTTTAATATTGTGTTGCTTCTAATTACTTAATGGTATAGCTTTTTCCCATATTATTCAAACAAGCTAGATTAGATATGTGAATATTTATTAAAATTATGTTTTTATCCCTATTAATTCTTCTTTTTTTTTTTTTTTTTTGAGACAAGGTCTTGCTTTGTTGCCCAGGCTGGAGTGCAGTGGCGTCATCATATCTCAAACTTCCCGGCTCAAACAATCCTCCTGCCTCAGCTTCCCAAGTAGGTGGGACTACAGGCATGAACCACCATGCCCAGCTAATTTGTTCTATTTTTAGTAGAGATGGGGTCTCGCTCTTGCTCAGGCTGGTCTCGAACTCCTGACCTCAAGCAATCCTCCAGCCTCAGCCTCCCAGAGTGCTAGGGTTACAGGCGTGAGCCACCACACCTGGCCCCTCCTTCCTTTTAACCAATATTTATTGAGTACCTACTATGGGCCAGGATGTGAATTAAAAAAAAATCGTTATATCCATGGAGCTTACAGTCTAATAGAGAGTGATACAAAAAATAAATACTTACATGATGCTATGTGAAAGGTGTGACTTTAACAAAAAGCTGAGTTTTGGGATAAAGAATGATGAAGCAACAAGTCAAATAACTTATGGAAGACGTCAGGTTGCCCATGAAAAAAAGAAAAGAAAAACAGCCATTGATATCAAGAATTTTTTTTAAAAGATGAGGGGAAAAAAACTTTTTGTCAATTATTTTAAAAGGTCAAGATGAAGGAGAACATCTTGTTGTAAACAGTGTAAAAAAGCACCTCAAAGCAACTTTTTCACAATTATAGATCCAGGCAAAATTATGAGTGGTATGTGTTCAACAATTCATCCAAAAAGGATTATTGAGAGCCTGCTTTGTGTCAAACACAGATCAAGACCTTGGAAACACAGCAGTAAACAAAACCAAGCCCTTGGCTTGAATACAGGGTTACTGCATGTGGCTGCCAGGCTGTGCATTGCACAATAATTCTCAGGAGCACATTCACATAGACTATGATGTGCACCCCCTGGGGTTGTGCAACACAGCAGCTCTGCTCTAAATGCAGCATACATTCTAGTGAGGGGAAAACAGATCATAAACAAACAAATAAGAATATCTAATGGAAGTGCTTTGGGAAAAATGTAAAACAAGATAAGCTAGAGAAGAGTTAGGAGAGCTATTTCAGATTTTGTAGTCAGAGCAAGTGTCCCTGATAGAGTGATTTTGTGTGATCTGACTCATCTTCTATCAGAACCATTCTAGCTTCTGTTTTAACAATAGACTGCAGAGGGCCAAGGCAGAAACAAAGAGACCATGACAATAGGAGACAGTTGTAATAGTTCCAGTGAGAGATGACCCTGGCTTGGGCCAGGTGAGAGCAGGAGAGATGGTAACATATTTAGAAGGCACAGTGGGATTTGTTAATGGATTAGAGAGGGAACGTGAAGAAAGGGAGGCATCAAGAATGACTCTAAGCTTTTTGTCCTGAGTGACTGAAAGAACGGAATGCTGTTTACTGAGACACAGGAGGAGCAGCGTGAAAGGAAGTCAGTTCTGATTTAGATGTGTAAAGTTTGAGATGCTGATTAAAAATCCAAGTGGAAATGTCAAAAAAGCAGATGGAGAGGTGAATACGGAATTCAGCGGAGATATGGGAACTGGAGATATAATTTGGGAGTTGTTGCTATATAGTTAATAAAAAGCCTTGAGAGTAGACGGAAATCACCTAGAGTAATAATTTTCACCCCTGGCTGTACATTGTAATCCCCTGGGAAACTTTCAGAAAGGACTGAGGACTGAGTTCTACACCAGACTAATTAAATCAAAACCTCTTGGGGTGACACCAAGGCAGCAGTATTTTTCAAGATTCCCAAGTGGTTCCTAAGAACAGCTGGGGTTGAGAACTATTGACTTAAAGAGTCAATGAAGAGCTGAAGAAATGTCTAAGAACTAAGCCCTAGAAGACAGTAGGGTTCACAAATCAGGAAGATGAGGCAGAATCAGCAAAGGAGATAGTGACTAAGGTAAGTAAGATGTAGAGCAGTGGTCAGAAACCTTTATTTGTAAAAGGGCAGATAGTAAACATTTTGGCTTTGTGGGCCATATGGACTCTGTCACCACAACTGAACCGTGCTGTTGTGGCATGAAGGCAGCCTTTGCGAGTACATAAAGGAATGCAGCTATGTTTCAATAAAACTTTATTTACATAAACAGGTGGTGGGCCATATTTGGCCCATGGACTGTATTTTGCATCCAGTAGAGTATCACGGGAATGGTCTTGGTGGCCTCCTAGCCAGATTAGATGGTGAGCCCCTGAAGTAGGAAGAACAAGGAGCCCATGAGCAGTGTGTGTTCTCTCTTCAGAGACAGTCATGAAGATATGGAAGCCACTGGAGGATCACTATAGCATGTGAGCAGTCCTTACTCATTTAAGTGTTTCAGAACTTTCAGATTGTTGTGCCTAATAGAATGCACATAGGTAGGGATTCAATAATAATCATGGATTTTTATAATTTCATAAAAGCCTTTTTCATATAGAATACAACAAAATGAGACAAATGCAATTCAAAATGAATCCATGGACAAATCTGTTAGTGTTTTCCCTTTAGTGTTGAATATATTGATGTGAAAGTCACATGGAGTGACAGGGGCACACTAGTCTCTCAAGAGGTCCCATTTGGGGTTTCCCTGAAGAATTTCATTACTGGGGGGAAAGGATATTACTAATGTTGAAATCAGAAGCTTCTGGAAAATTGTAAGGAACCCATTAAAAATGCAATTTCTCATGGAAGGAAAAAAAAGCACAATTTTTTGGAGACCCAGACTGTTGCTTTCACTTGGTTAGTAGCTAAATCATAATGATAATCATGACAATTTACAATCTCATAGGACTTCTAACTCAAATACCTCAAAGGGTTTTTGGAAACCCAAACAAATCATATTATTCCTTGGTAGATACAAAGCATGCACATTACAAAGACTTGAAGGAAAAAACAGCAGGTTAAAATATGTGATTGTTTTAAGTGGTCAGGAAAGGTAGAAGCAAATTCTAGGAGTAGAATTCCAGAAACCTGGCCAACCCTACATACAGCTGAGGTGCAATGCCTATTTGGGGGCTAGAATTCAATAGGTAGCCTAGAGGCTTCTGCTCAAGGTTATGAGAAGAATCGCTGTATTGTAAGGCTTCAACAGGAATTGGCAAATAGAAAGTATGGAAAGCAGATGTCTCAGTCCATTTTGCATTGCCGTAAAGGAATACCTGAGGCTGGGTAATGTATAAAGAAAATAGGTTTATCTGGCTCACAGTTTTGTAGGCTATACAAGAAGCATGGTGCCAGCACCTGCTTCTGGCAAGGAACTCAGGAAGTTTCCACTCGTGACAGAAGGGGAAGAGAAGCAGTCATCACATGACAAGAAGAAAAAGGCAGAAGAGAGAAGGAAGGTGCCAGGCTCTTTATTTTATTTTTTTTTTTTGAGATGGAGTCTTGCTCTATTGCGTAGGCTGATCTAGAACTCACAGGCACAAGCAATACTCTCACCTCGCCTCCCGAGTAGCTGGGACTATAGGCATGCACCACCATGCCTGGCTAATTTTTTTTTCTTTTTTTTCTTTTTGTTAAGAGACAGGGTCTCACTATGTTGCCCAGAATGGTCACAAATTCCTGACCTTCAGTAATTTTCCTTTTTAATAATTATACATGATTATTATACAATTATACAAGATTATTAAATTATACAATAAATAATTATACAAGATTATGATACAATTAATAATTGTACACAATTATATAAGATTATTAAATTATACAATAAATAATTATACAAGATTATTATACAATTAACAAGTATGCAGGCTCTTTTTAATAATCAGTTCTCATGAGAACTAATAGAGCAAGAACTCACTTATTTCCACAAGATCAGCACCAAGGCACTCATGAGCAATCTTCCTCCATGACCCAAACACCTCCCACGAGGACCCAATTCCAACGCTGGGGATCAAATTTCAACTTGAGATTTGAAAGGGAAAAATATACAAACTATATCAGCAAATAACCAAGTCACAACTCTTCAAAAATATGTAGGAGAATCTCATCGAGCAAGACTTACATTCCAGATCAACCAGCATTTATTGAGCACCTAGTATGTGCCAGCCTTCAGTTGGGTTATACTATTAAATGTTGGTATGAAAACAGAATGGAGCACAAGACTTCTGGTTCTGGAGAAGATGGAGCAGTTCCACTCTAACCAGGTCCTCCCTTTTACAATTAAAAATCCCTGGATACACCATGATAAATAGCATAGCAATACCCTGAAAAGTAGGAAGAAGAAGGAAGACAGCAGAGGAACCTTGGGAATTGAGGAAAGGCATGACAGCGAGCTCCCTGGGCTCCCTTATTGCCTCCTATATGCCCAGCACAGAGCACCAAAGAAGGCTTCAGTTCTGAACCACCAACCAGTATAGACAAAAAACTCCAAGAAAAGCCTATTTCCCCCAAAAAAGGACCAGGAAAAGAGTGAACAAACAACAGAAAACCTTTTTGGTAATGCCCATCCTACACCAGCCAAACACCAGCAGAGCAACTGCCCCCTCCCCAGGCCCACCCTACTTCCTCACCAGGGTCTAGTGGGATCTTACAGGGAGCTGATCTTCCACTCCAAGCAAACAAGCCAGGCTCTCATTCCCCCACCCAGTGGTGTCAGTGGAGCCACGTGGGAAGTTGATTTTTCATCCCTCAACTGGCCTGATGGAAGCAGGCAATGTTCGGATCTCCTTCCATTGTATTGTATTGTAGTTCTTGTATAATCCTTGTATGGACTTGACTGGTTTTGATTTGATCATATAGTCAACATTCCAGATATGTTATATATCAATCTCTTGGGCAGATCCATGTTCTTTAGCCATCTCCTGTAACTAAATTAACCAGATAATTGTTACATGTTATCTCACTTCATGCTGTTTAAAATCAGCCTCAATAACAAGAAAAAGAATGGTAGAATTGTGTGGTATGAACCCAGTGTGCTAAAAGATATTTCAGTTCAAACGAATTGTATAAAATAGAGATTTATATTTCACTTATTCAACCCATTTATTGAATCTGACTGAGTAGCAACACTTAAGATGAATGGAGTGTCATCTTTGCTACTGAAGTGCTCACAACCAAGTTGCTAAATAGTACAAAAATTAAACCATTTAATTTGGGGGCATTTTGGGATGAAGGGGCATCTTACTGAGTTCTCAGTCTCTGAATACTATCTTTGTGTGACCCTTTTCTGAAGTTGGAAGTGATGAAATTTCATGCTGAGCAAGGCAACTGATAAGCTTAAGGAAATGATAAGAATTTAAATGGTCTACGTTTCTGGGAAAGCACAGGGTGATGGTAGGTAATGGATAGAATGCAAATTCGTCTTCATTTATGGAAGACACCTCTGCCTCTTCCCTAAGGATCCACGAAGCTTCCAGTGTCGCTAATATACTAGGTTCAGAGTTTACCTGGCATTTCTCTGAAAGGCTCAGTAAACATCTCATCTCTGGTAGTGATGAAAGTCCTTCAAAAGAGATGAAGGGCCTCCTGTTAGATGCTGCTAAGTGCTCATCTTTTTTATTGAGAGAGACATGGTTCAGCTGTAAGAGTCCTACATAAAGAAGCCTAAACACAATGGGAAGCATTTCTAAAGCCTTTAGACTGATTAGCCTGATTCTCAAGAGAACACTAATGGAAGAACTTAAATTATCTTGTTTCTGAGAAACTCTGGGGACTCAAGTCCTCATTTGCTTTGTTCTGGCCTTCACAATATGCTTTTCTATTGATATTATGAATCTCTGTGTTGTAAGTTCACTTGAACTACAACAAAGCCTTGTTCAACTAAATTAAAAATAGAGGTTGCTTCCCTCTCATGCATTCTGCAAATGGCCTTTTTGTCCATCATCTTTCCCTTTCAAGTTGCATGACTTTGCAGTTTTCAGGATCTCTTTGAGCCCCCTCTGCATCCTCTTTCTATATTCTGCTTTTGTTTTATCACCTCCACATTGTTTTTTGTTTATTTTGGTAGGAGAGATAATTCTGCAATTGTCACAGTGAAAAGATTATCCCATGTCAGACAGGAATATGGATGTCATTTACCTCTTGTGTAAAACCATTAAGTACTACTCAGCCACAACATGTTGGAACTAAACAATTCTTTTTAATCATTTAACTCAACCATTGAAGAAAGACATAGTAGTGAGTTCCCTGAGCTCCTGTGTGGGTCACAGATGCTATAACTGATTCTCACTTTGAAATCTCATATACTTATGATGTTTCCAATTGCTAAAGGAAGGACATCCCTTAAGCGTCTTTTCTAAGTCAAATAGAGTTTAAAGTTCACTAACTTGACCTTTATCTCCAAATGCCAAAGCCAGCTGCAATCATTCCAGCCTGGAAGAATCTCCCACTTACTTGTGACATCTAACAATCATGGATAGGCTGGTACAAACTTTAAACTAAGTCTAGAAATCAGAGGTCCCCCCAAAATTGCTGTCTTACTTTGCCTAAAGCTTAGCTTGAGCCCAGGAGCTGCAAAGCCGCTGAAGCCTACCCTACCTCATCGCAAAGTGCTTGGCTCCAGGTTTCCTGAGCAGGCCTGAAGAGGTGATTGGTTTTGCTACACCCACTCTTTCCCCAGATAGAAATTCATTCCTTCATTTTAGTTCTACTATGTATCAATTACGATTAAGCAATTAACAAAATAAACAGGATGCCTACCCAAATAGAGCTTCCATTCTGGTGGAAGAAGACAACTATAATCAGATAAAATACAAATCAGTAATATACTTCTGGATTATGGTAAGTGCTATAAGGAAAATAAACAGGATGACATAACAGAAGGTAATGGCAGGGTCCCTATTATAGATAAAGTAGTCAGAAAAGATCATGAGTTGTTCTGAGGAGCAAAAATAGGGGCCAAAGCTGACAAATAGGAGGTGTTTTATTGTTACTTTATTGTCATGATTGGATCCTGGGGCATGTATGAAACAGTTACTAGGAAACAGATGACATACTTAGGTGAGGGTATCGGGGAGGGTTTAACAGGGGACTACAAAGTTGCGGGTAGGATTAAGGGCGACCAGAAATGGTTAGTGATGATTCCTCTCCCACTCTTCCCCCTCTTCATACAGGCATGAAGGCACAAGAAGAGGGGGAAGTTTCTGGAACTTGGACAGGGTCACTATAGGTCTAAGAGTTATGCTCAACAGGAGCTGTGGCTTTTAAAAGAAACCACAGCTGGATCATGTTCTGGCAAGGTGAGAGCCAGGGGAATAAAGACCTCAAACTCACTCTCCTCTTGCAAAGGGAGGAGATGCATATAGAGGGCCAGTGGAGAATAACCACCGTGAAATACAGTGGGCCGTGTTCCAACAGTGCTAGATTGTGACCGACCATTGCTGAAACATCAATCGATACAAGTATTTAACAGGTTTTTTTTTTCAAGATGGATGACTAGAAGCATTTCAAGCGCAACTCATCCAATTAGAAGAACCAAAACAGTGCACAGACAATCACACTTTGAATACATTATCCAAGAGGGAACATGGGAGTTCAACAAAAAAGCAACAGGAAATGCCAAAAACTAGGAAGGAGAAGGAAAATAGGCAGGCTGCTTGGCCAGGATCAGCCGGGAACCAGGAGTGACTCCTCAATATGAGAGAGGGTGAGTGAGTGTCTTTCTGTGGTCTACTGTCCCACTGGGGAACCGTACATTCCAGGCATGGGAGAGCACCTCAACCCTCCCAAGCCCTGGATCTGACTCATGGAGACTGTGGGAAGGTACTGCTCCAGGGAGGGAACTTACCCTATGTTACACCCTTTCTGAAACCTAAGCTGCTATAGCAAGATGCCGTTTTTGATCCTAGCTTTTAATAGACCGTGCTGTCCTGGGACCCAGCAGTACCAGTTCTAGGTATTAGGGAAACTCTGGCTGTTGCTTGCAGAACTGGGGTGTGACTGGGAGGAGGGCTCCCCCAACCAGGACTGAGAAGTGAGTGTGGTATTGGCTACAGCCACTGGTACTAGGAAGTGGGAGACACCCCTGGGACTTGGCAGGATAAGAGTTGCTGGGGAGGCTTGGTCTTGGGCTGGGTGGGAGCTCCTAGGGTCCAGGGCTGAGTTGTGGGCTAGTGTGAACTGATGGCTCTGATGAGTCAGCTGGGTTGGCTGCAACAGCTGGGCCTGGGGAGCAAGCCCCACCAGAACTGGGGTGTGAGAGAGACATGTGTCCCCCACCAACAGGCCAAGGCTGTGGCTGCTGGGATCAGCCCTACCCTCCCCATGGCAGGACCTCAGTGTGGCAGCTGCCACACCTCATTCAAGTATTCCTTCAGGTGTCTGAGGATTACCTTGCTCTTGCCTATCATGGCTATTGCATGCACTCACTTTTGGGGGCCCTGAGCACAAGCGCATTCAGTCTGGCTCCACCCAACTTCACCCCCTGCCCTGAGAGACTGTGAAGTTCAGGGTCCTGGGGATTGCAGACCCATTCCAACACCTGGGTCACCCAAGCACTCCTCCCAGGGGACAGAGGTTGGGCATAAATACCCTACCACTACCACCTTGGCAGGCTCCTACCTGTAAGTGCCATCTGCTAGCCTGGAGGCCAGTCCACACAGCCCATTGCAACCATTACCAACACAAGTACACAGTGCTTGGGACCTAGAACAGCATCTCACCACTGCTACCACCATCACCCATGCCACATTGGCTGCCCAGGAGCTTGAGAGCCTGCTCATGTATCCAATACACTGCTACTACAACCAGCATCTGAGAAAGCCACCCAGAGGCCCACACATTGGCCCACCTGGAACCTCTAACAGAGGTGCCAGTATACACCACCCTGGGGCACAAGGATAGACATACTTATTCCACCACTGCTACCACTGAAACCTGAAGACAAGCCCATCTGGCATTTAGCACAACTTTACCAGAGCTTTCACTAATAACTACACCCTTACACACCAAGAAACCCTCACAGACACTGTTTATAGCCAAAGTAATACAGAGACTTCACTACTGCACATGCTCAGAAGCAAAGCCAAAGGGCCCTGCCCAAACAACATCATAGACACATATTCAGGAAAAAGTTCCCTGCCCCCACAAACAAAAGTAAATTCAAAAATAAGAAGTGATTGTTTTACCAGATGCACAGAAATCAATGTAAAAACACAGGAAACATGAAAAAGCACGGTAATATGATACCTCCAATGGAACACAATAATTCTCCAGCAATAAATCTTAAGAAGAAACAAATTCTTGAAATACCAAATAAAGAATTCAAAATATTGATTTTTAAAGAAGCTCAATGAGGTGCAAGAGAAATCTAAAAACCAATAAAAGAATTCAGAAAAACAATTCAGGAAATGAATAAGAAATTTTCCAAGAAGATAGGTATTTTTTAAAAACAAACAAACAAAAATTATGGAAGTGAAGAATTCATGGAAGGAAATAGAAAATACATTTGAAAGCTTCAAAAATAGACCAGACAAAGCAGAAGAAAGAATTTTAGAACTTGAAGACATGTCTTTTGAAATAATCCAGTCAGACAAAAATAAAGAAAAAAGAATAAAAGAGAAACAGCAAAGCTTTCAGGATGTCTAGGATAGCATAAAGCAATCAAATTTATGAATTATTGGTATACTCAAGGGTGAAGAGAGATCAAAAGGTTTAGAAAACCTATTTAGTGAAGTAATAAATAAAAACTTCCCAAGTCTAGCAAGAGATTTAGACCAGAACAGGAGCAATCCACAAACAAATACAATGCAAAAAGGACTTTGCCACAGCACATTATAATAAGACTATCTAAAATCAAAGTAAAGAACAAGTTCTAAAAACAGCAAGAGAAAATCATCTAGTCACTTATAAAGGAAACCCTACCAGACTAACAGTGGATTTCTTAGCAGGAAACTTACAGGCCAGAAAAGAATGGAATAATATATTTAAAGTACTGAAAGAAAAAACTGCCACCCAAGAATTCTATATTCAGCAAGATTGACTTTCTTAAATGAAAGAGAAATAGTCTTTCCCAGACAAGCAAATACCGAGGAAATTCATCACCACCAGATAGGCCCTACAAGAAATGCTCAAGGGATACCTAAACTTGGAAATGAAAGGATGATATTTATGATCATGAAAACACAAGAAAGTATAAAATTCACTGGTAAAGCAATCACACAGAGGAGGAAAAGAAAGAAATCAAATGGCCCAACTACAGAATTCCACCAAACCACAATGACAAACAGGGAAAAAGAAAGAAACAAAGAATTTATAAAATGAGAAAACAACTAAAAATATGAGAGGAACAAAACCTCACATATCAATAACCTTAAATGTAAATGGATTAAATGCACCACTCAAAAGATATAGATTGGATGAATGGATACAAAAACATGATCCAATTATATGTTGCTTACAAGAAACTCATCTGTCAAGACACATACAGACTGAAAGTAAAGGAGTGGAAGAAGATATTCCTCGCAAATGGAAAACAAAAACAAGCAAGAGGAGCCATACTTATATAAAACATATTTTAAGTGAAAAACAGTAAAAAAAAAAACAAACAAAGAAGGCCATTATATAATGGAAAGGGATCAATTCATCAAGAGGATACAATAATTCTAAATATATATGTGCCCAACACTGGAGACCTCAGGTTTGTAAAACAAATATTACTAGATCTAAGGAGAGAGGTAGACAGCAATACAATAACAGCGGTGATAGTGGGGGACTTCAACACCTTACTCACAACACTAGACAGATCATCTAGACAGAAAATCAACAAAGAAACATTGAACTTAAACTTGACTTTAGACCAAATGGACTGAACAGACATTTACAGAACATTCTACTCAACAACTGCAGAATATATATTCCTTTCATCAGCACATGAAACATTCTCTAAGATATTAGGCCATATATTAGGCCACAAAACAGTCTCAACAAATGGTAAATCTAAATCATATAAAGTGTCTTCTCAGACCACAGTGGAATAAAACTAGCAATTAATGCCAAGGGGAACTTTCAAAACTATGCAAATACATGGAAAGTAAACAACAGGCTCCTTAATGACCATTATGTCAATGAAGAAATTAAGACAGAGATCAAAAACAAATTTTGAAACAAACGAAAATGGAGACACAGCATACCAAAACCTGTGGGATACTGCAAAAGCAATGCTAAGAGGCAAGTTTATAGCATTAAATGCCTACATCATAAAAGTAAAAAGATCACAAATTAACAATCTAATGAAACACTTCAAGAAACTAGAAAAGCAATAATGAATCAAAGCCAAAATTAGCAGAGGAAAAGGAATAACAAAGGTCAGAACAGAAATAATGAGACCAAAAGGAACAATACAAAGGATCAATGAAACAAAAACTTGTTCTTCAAAAAGATAACAAAACTGATAAACTACTAGCTAGATTAACCAAAAAAAAAAGAGAGAAGACCCATATAAACAAAATCAGAAATGAAAAGGAGACGTTATAATTGACATCAGAGAAATATAAAAGATCATCAGAGACTATTATGAACAACTATAATTCACAAAACTCACAAACTAAAAAACCTAGAGGAGACGGATGGATTCCTGGAAATATACAACTCCCAAGATTGAATTAGGAAGAAACAGAAAACCTGAATAGGCCAATAACAAGTAATGAGATTGAATTAGTAATTTTAAAAATATCTCTCAATAACAACAAGCCTACGAGGAGATAGATTCACAGCCAAATTCTTACAAATGTACAAAGAAGAACTAATACCAATCCTCCTAAAACTGTTCCAAAAAATCAAGGAGGAGAGAATTCTCCCCAACTCACTCAATAAGATCATTATCACCCTTATACCAAAACCAGACAAGGACACAGCAAAAAAAGAAAACTACAGACCAATATCCCTGATGAACATAAACACAAAAGTCCTCAACAAAATACTAGCAAACTGAATCCAACAGCATTTCAAAAGATAATACACCATGATCAAATGGGTTTTATACCAGGGATGCAAGAATGGTTCAACACACACAAGTCAGTAAATGTGACAAACCACATAAACAGAATCAAGCACAAAACCATATGACCATCTCAATTGGCACAGAAAAATCACTTAATAAATTTAGCTTCCCTTCATGATAAAAACCCTCAACAAACTTGGCATAGAAGGAACATACCTCAAAATAATAAAGGGCATATATGACAAACCCATGGCCAACATCGTATAGAATGGGGAAAAGTTGAAAGCATGTTCTCTAGGAACTGGAATGAGTTAAGGATGCTCACTTTCACCACTCTTATCCAACATAGTATTAGAAGTCTTAGAGCAATCAGGCAGGAGAAAGAAATCAAAGGAATCCAAATTGGAAAAAAAGAAGTCAAATTATTCCTGCTTGCTGATGATATGATTGCATATCTAGAAAAACCTAAAAACTCCACCAAAAATCTCTTATATTTGATAAATGAATTCAATAAATTGCAGGATATAAAATCAACATACAAAAATCAAAAGTGTTTCCATACACCAATATCCATCTAGCTGAGAAAGAAATCAAGAAGGCAATCTCACTTATGATGTCTGCAAAAAAAAAAAAAACCTAGTAGTAAATTTAACTAAGGAAGTGAAAGAGCTCTGCAAGGAAAACTGCAAAACACTAAGAAAAGAAATTATTGGTGACAAAACAAATGGAAAACCATCCCATGCTCATGGATTGGAAGAATTAATATTGTTAAAATGACCATACTACCCAAAGTGATCTACAGATTCAATGCATTCTCTATCAAAATACCAATGCATTTTTCACAGAATTAGAAAAAAAAAACCTAAAATTCATATGGAACCAAAAAAGGGCCCAAATCTGAGCAAAAATAACAAAGCCAGAAGTATCCACATTACTTGACTTCAAAATACATTACAAGGCTATAGTAACCAAAACAGCATGTTACTGGCATAAAAATAGACACATAGAACAATGGAACAGAATAGAGAACCCAAAAATAAAGCCACATATTTACAGTCAACTTATTTTTGACAAAGGCGATAAGAACACGCATTGGGGAAAGGACACCTTCTTTAGTTAATGGCGCTGGGAAAATGGGATATCCTTATGCAGAAGAATGAAACTGGACCCCTATCTCTCACCATACATAAAAATCAACTCAAGATGGATTAAAGATTTAAACATAAGACCCAAAACTATAAAAATACTTGAAGAAAACCTAGGAAAAACTCTTCTGGACGTTGGTCTAGGCAAAGAATTTATGACTAAGACCTTGAAAGCACAGGCAACAAAAACAAAAATAGAAAAATGAGAATTAAAGTAAAAAGCGTCTGCACAGCAAAAGAAATAATCAAAAGAGTGAACAGACAACTTGTTGAATAGGAGAAAATATTTGCAAACTATTCATCTGACAAGAGACTAATATTCAGAATATAAAAGGAACTAAAAAACTCAACAACAAAAAAACCCCCAAATAATCCCATTAAAAAGTGGGCAAAAGACATGAATAGACATTTTCAAAATAAGACATACAAATGGCCAACAGGTACATGAAAAAATGCTAAACATCACTAATCATCAGAGAAATGCAGATCAAAACCACAATGAGATATCATCTTACCCCAGTCAGAATGGCTATTATTTAAAAGACAAAAAATAATAGATGTTGGTGAGGATGCAGAGAAAAGGGAACTCATACACTGTTGGTAGGAATGTAAATTAGTACAGCCTCTATGGAAATCAGTATGGAGAGTTCTCAAAGAACTAAAAATAAATCTACCGTTCAGTCCAGCAATCTCACCACTGGGTATCTACCCAAACGAAAAGAAATCAATATATCAAAAAGATACCTGAACTCCTATGCTTACCACAGCAGTTATTCACAATAGCGAAGATATGGAATCAACCCAAGTGTCCATTAAGGGATTAATGGATTAAAAAAATGTGGTATATAGACACAATGGAACACTATTTAGCCATAAAAAAGGATGAAATCATGTCATTTGCAGCAACATAGATGGAACTGGAGGTTATTAGCTTAAGTGAATCAAGCCAGACACAGAAAAAAAAAATTGCATGTTCTCACTTATAAGCTGGTGCTAAAAAATGTGTACACATGGAGGTAGAGAGTGGAATGGTAGACTCGGCAGGGTGACGGGGTAGGGGAGAGGATGATGAGAAATTAGTTAATGGGTAAAACATACATTATTCAGGTCATGGATAACCTAAAAGCCTTGACTTGACCACTATGCAATCTATGCATGTAACAAAATTGCACATGTACCTCATAAATTTGTACCAAAAAACCCCCAAATATTCAACTGAAGCATGAAGGAAATCAATACATAACCAATGCCTCACCATCAAACCATCTTGGGCAGGCAGGCACTTAACAGGTTAGGACCACCACGACTGTATGCCTTACATCTTTGTAACTAAGTAACTGGAGTCTTTCATGTGAAGTGTCATTCTACAGGAAATCCTGTAATAATGAGATTGTACTGTGTAATATTTTAGAAAATTCAAGACAGCCCAGCAATTGTAACAAACATGCTAAACAAGAGTGCACCAACCATTTGAGTGGCTGTTTGAGACATTGAAGATGACAGGCTTTGGTAGCTTAAGCTCTGGTTTATCCTGGATAAAATGAAAATTGCCTTCTGGCTGGTCTTGCATAAATTTGAATTGCAGGTAAGAAGTGACAAGATGGATTTTCCTTTCCAATCAAATCACTTGTCACCCTTCAGTCCACCTTCAATTACTTGTGCTATCTTTAGCATTCAAGATACATTTCTATATATATACCAAATTATAGGAAACTATTTAAGGGCCAGAAAGAATTTTCTTTTTCTGATTTTCTTGTATCGCCTCTATTTCAAAGTCGTACATTCATGGTTTATTTTAATTCAAATCAACTCTTCAACTTAGAAAACATTTATTAAAGGCCTGTTCTGTGCCAGGTTCAGACACAAATTGCATATACTGAAATTACCTTTGAAATGCTCCTAACTTACCCAATATATACCATACTATATGTATGACTTTTGTGTTTATAGCCATGTATCAGTTTATCTATATCTTTCTTAATCAGTATTCCTCTATGACTCACAATTAATACTAGAATTTCTTTCCTTGGGGATATTGATATAGCGCCACCACCTGTTTGCCTGCCACCTGATCAATGTGGAACACCTTAGAGTCATCCCCACATTCTTTCTGTAGGTTTTGCCAAATGTACTGACTATAGCAGTCTTACTTCCATCCACTGACCATTTAAGGTAGGGAATGTAACGGTAGCATTGCAAGCTAGCACGATTGAGATGCTGGGAGTTAGATTTGCTTAGGTTACGACTGCACTATGCTGTGCCATGCACCATGGAGAAACAAAGCTGAGCCTTGTACAGTTTCTGCACTCAAGGAGATCTCAATCTTATGTGGGAGGGAGGTGGTACAGAATAACTAATGCACAGGGAAGAAGGTAGTGAGTGTCTTAAGCATAGCAGAGGAAGGTCTTAAATCTGATGACCATCAGAAGGGCTAAGAGAGGAGATGGTATTTGAACAGGACCTGAAAAGATAGATAGCATTTCAAGGGGCATTAATGGAGAGAAAGGAGAGCCCAAATAGAGTAAACATAAGCAAACTGAGTCATGAAAGAGCAGAGGTGGCAAGGGAATGTGGAAACGCTCAAAGTCACTACTCCTAGGGTAATGAGATGAGGGGTGTTACAGTGGCAAGAGTAAGGCCAATAGGACAACACAAATCTAGATGTGAATGCCAACCCTTCCACTATGTGACTTTGGACACGTCATGCAACATTGCTAAGACCCAATGACCTCATCTTTTGAATAGGGAAACAACACTATCTCATAGGATAGTTGTGAGTATTAAGTGAGCTGAGGTATTTATTGAATGAGAATACCCTTCTCCCACATCTTATTTGTACCTGAAATCATTGTACCTCCAAAGAAAGCAAAAGAAGGATTTGAATACTGATGTTTTAAAATGTGTAATAGCAGTTAATGTCTATTGAATGTTCAATACATGCCAGACACTGGGCTAAGTATTCCATATACATCCTCTCCACAAATTATATTCTATTATCATGCCTATTTTGCAGATGAGGAAACTGGGGCTTACAAAGGTGAAGTAAATATCCCAGAACTATTAAGTGGTAGAGCAGGATTTTGAGAGAGGCAGTCTGGCTCCATGCCCAGGTTCTTAAACACTATACTAAATCATGCCCTTGAAAAATGGATAAAATTCATACATTTGTTGGACACAAATTGATGGAACACACTGTATGTGTCAGGCACTGTCGGTAAACCAGAGAGACAAAGATCTTTGGGCCCATGAACCTTACATTCTGTATAAGAAGAAGGCCAATAAACAATCAAATAAGTATGTTGTATAATATTTTGAAAGGTGATGAGTTTTATTGAAAAACAATAAAAAGCAGGGACAGACAGTAGAAAATATAGGAGGGGGTTATGTTGTTTAAATATGGTGGTCAGGGAAGGTTGCACAGCAGAGGTGACATAAGCGAATTCTTGAAGGAAATGAGGGACAGGCCCTTGAGGATGTCTGGGGGAAGAGCTTTCTAGAGGGAGAGGCTGCAAATGAAGGGACCCCAAGGTGGGAGCAAGTTGGGTCTGTTGTAGAAGAAGCAAAGAGGTCAGCGTGGCTGCAGCAGAGTGGGTGAGGAGGAGAGGGGCAGGGGATGAGGCCAGGGGAGTAACAAAAGGCCACACCTTGCACCCTGTATGGCCTTGTGGGCCCTATAAAGAATTTGGCTTTTTTAAGAGTGAGCAGGGAGCCGTAGACGGACTTTGAGGAAAGGAATGACATGATCTCATATTATAACAGCATCACTCTACCTGTGCCTTTGAGGAAGGCAGGCCAGTTTGCAGGCTACTGCAGCCACCGAGTCACAATGAAACTGGCTTCGATGGCGGTCACATTCTGGATATATGTTGAAGGTGGAGCCAGTAGGGTTTGCTGAAGTTGGGGTATGAGAGAAAAGTAGAGCCGATGATGAAACCAAAGGTTTTTTGTAACCTTCATACCAGGATTGCTCCACTGCACTGGATTCATTATGTTTTCTCCCCCACTAACCAGCTTACTACACCAAGAAAGGGAAATCTGGTCTCCAGGGACTCTCACATTTGGAGTAATAACCTAGGGACGCTGAAAATAAGGAGCAGAGGAACACAACCGTGCCAGTGTAGAGTGCCAACAGTGACAGTAGGGAATTTTTGCTGCTGTATTGGCCCAAATAGAACAATAGGCTTTTTTCAGGCTCCCAGACACATGCAAAGCTGTTCAGTCTGAGAGGGAAGTGGAGCCGCTGATAGAATGCGGAATATCTATCTTGGGAGTTTTTCTACCAGTTTTGCTTTAATTACTCTGCATTTTTTAAGCTGCAGAAAATATAAAGGCTTACCCACTCAGCCCAGTTTTTCCCCGTGTCTGGGAAAAAGCCATTTCCTCCCTCCTAATCTCTACCTCTCCCTGTCTACCAAAATGCATGCATTTTCTCCTTGAGGGGAATCCTGGGTTTCTATGTACATGAGCATGGGGACACACACCCAAGTGGATCCTCACTACATACTACAAATCAAAGAAAAGGTGATCTACTTTTAGACCAGGTGCTTTCACATCAATTATTAAATGAGGGTATATCTATATATACAAACTTGCTGTCCCAAGTACCTGCTGTGTGATTTAGGCCAACTTACTGAATCTCAAAAATCTCCTTTCCTTATCTGTATCACGGGGGACATAGATAACACCAATCTCTTAGGGTTTTATGAAAAGTGAAATAAAGCATGTAAATGTTTTAGCTCAGGGCCTGGCACACAAAAAGTGCTCAATAAATATTGTTTGCCAATTTATTACAATTGTGGTTAGGTTTGCAATCAACCTTATTAATAAGCTTAATTACGCACATGGAATAAAGTACAAGCCCAGCAAGTGTTCATGTGTTCCCCTCCTCTCTCAACAAAATTGGGTTCAGAATCTTTCAAAACTGGAGAAAATTATAATTGCATTTAGGAGGGAAGTGCATGGTGGAATCAGACAGCATGAGAAATTTCAAGCGATGAAGATGACTGGGCTGAGTAAGTGGCAGTGAGGATGAAGAGAAGGGGGTGAGTTAGAGAGATTTCCAGGATGTAGGATGAGTAAGACCTGGTGATTAATTAGAAATGAAAAATGAGCAGAGGCATTTCCTACTTTTCCTGCCAAGCAAAGCTTTTCTTCACATTACATCCGTTATCTCTTGCTATTAATATAATAATGCAGCATAACAAACAGCCATAAAATCTCATTGGCATATAATAAACATTAATTTTTGCTCATGATCTTCCTGGTCAATAAACTAGCACTGCTGATTTGGGCCAGCCTCAGCTAACCTCAGCTGGGCTCACTCATGCATCTCCAGTCAGTCGGCAGTTCTTCTGGGACCCCACGTGGTGGATGATGCCTGCATGTTGGTTGGAGCAACGGAGTGACTGGGCCACCATCTCTCTCACCACTCAGCAGAGTCACTGGACTTGTTTACACAGGGTCAGCAAAGTTCTAAGAGAGAAAGAAGCAGCAGACAGGCCACTTGGGCCTTAGATTTGGAGCTGGTACATATTCCCTTCTGCCACATTCTAGTGGCCAAAGCAAGTCATTCATTGACAACTATTGGCCATGTGGTGGGCATGGCTATGAGGGAGAGGGGGAGTGAGGAATGAGGACACTTTTGCAATCAATCAACCACACACATCAACTTATGGAACTCAAGGCTTCCTTGCATGGGGAGGAGAGTGCAATCTCCTCTTGCACTCAGCTGAGTCGCCCTGCTACAAATTTACGACAGACTGTCCATCATAAGAGTCATTTGCATCCTCTCTAATGACTGAAAAATTGAGTTTTCAGCTTCTTGCATGCAGGATTCCTGTCTAACCTTCACCACCATATCAGAGAGCTGCACTTTGCAGAGGCAATCTGGAAAAATTGTACGCAGATCACATTGTTGTGAACTGATCCTATTTCCCCCAGAGACCCGCTGTTTTTGTTCTCATCATTTCCGAGTGATCTTGGCAGAATCTGGGGGTCTGCTATCCTCTAACCCTTAACTCCCAAATTTCTCTGATCCCAGCCTCTCTGACAAGCTGATTTGTAGTGATTTGTAAACAAATACTTCCATTTATTGGACGTGTTTATTTGTAAGGCAATTCCGTGACAAATACTTGCATAAGTCTTTTGCCTACTTTGGAAAATAAGATTTTTCTTTAAAAATGTAGGCAGCCCTGGACATATTCACTGGTGGACATGGAAATCAGAATAACAGGCTGAGCAGTGTTTCCACTGAGGTTTTTAGCTAGAATAATCAAAAATGTCATCCTTAAACCAACGAACTGCTGCTCAGTGATTAAGCAACTGATTGAACAGTTCCTTAAGTGAGTGTGCAGAAACCGTCTTCCAAGCAGACTAACTAAGCAGTCTCCTTACAAGCTGTAATTTTAGGGCTGTGGAAAATACATCCATCCATCTGCTCAGTGATAGCTGACATTGATGGTGTACAAAGTCTCTTATTACACAATTAAAATTAAGGCTTGAATGGCAAATATTTCTGTTGGCTCTAACACAGGGACTTGCATTCATATGAATGATATAATATGATTAGAGAGGAAGACGATAGATAAGAAGATAGATATATAGATAAACTAATATTTGATCATTTATTTATTTACTTATCTACTCACAAAGTATATTCTGAGCACCTACTGTATCCTCAGTTCCTTTCTTTCCTCTACGTTTTTTCCTTTTTAAAATTTTCCATTCTTTCTTATTTCTTTTCTTCCTTTCTTCTTTGGTCTTTACTTTCATTTTTACTTTTAACATTATGATGTTAGCTCCAAACCTCAGTGCAGAACTCTTGCCAGCTGGGGAGATGTCAGGGGACGTCATCCCCTGAGCTAGTTAGGCCTAATGTGTTAAGCAAGTTTTTTTTATTCTGATGTCTCGACTTCTTGGGGCCTTTCTGATACTGGAAGGGACTGCCCCTCCCAAGGGCCAGTTAATTCCCAGAGGTAGCAGACAACTCGCCCCAGGTAGTAAACCTTTCATGCACAAACCAATCAATCCAAAGCTCATACTTCACAACCACTTTCTTTATGGAGCGTTTACATTCTGGACCAATATCCACCAGCCCTAATCCCCCCAGGGCCAGGTACGAGACAACTAGGGACAGCTTCTATACCCCAGAACCCACTGAAAATATTCAAACTAGCCAATGCTAAGCTCCTTTACCCTGGCTGGTATATTTCTTCCTGCAGAAGCCACAATAAAGGCACTTGCCACGTTTCCTCCCCCTCCCTCTGCCTCCTGCCTGACCCTGAGTCTTCCCATGTGGCCCTTCATGGGGCGCTGTGCTTCCTGTCTCTAGGTATCTGTGACTACATAAGCTCATAAGCTTCTTCCTTCATGACATTTCCTCATCTGCATGTCTTACCATAGTTGATTGAAACAAATCCCAGCTATATTTAAAAACACATAATACCTGGAATCAAATAGGAAGTGAGAAGTGTCAGTTTGTCCAGATCCCTCTTCCATATGTGAGTCAAATCTGACGACTATAATATGAAGAAAACTGAATCCAGGGGATACCTACCAGTGGCAAGGAAAGCAGCCAATGCACGAGATTGGTTAGAAGGTTCTCAGTGCCCAAGCCCTGAGCTTCCTGCCCTGAGAGAGGAGGGAGAGCCTACACCTCTGTGCAAGGCACATGAAGCAGGGATGTGCTGAGTCTCAGATCGTATTTTCTCTTCAATAAAACGTTTGGAGACAGAAAGTTGAACAAAACATGTCCCTGCCCTGAAGGGAATTAACTGCTGATGAGGGGGAGGGACAGTACATGAGATAACATCTGTGAACATACTAAAGCTCTCCAATTGTGTCTCAGGGAAGTCTTCAAGTGCAGGTGGCATTTGCACTGGATCTTGGAGGATGATCAGAAGTTTACTTGCAGAAGGTCAGGTTGGAGATCTTTGATAGAGGAACATTATTCCTTTGCATGAATAAAAGGTGTGTGAAAGGGTACGTAGAGCTTGTTTTTTAGAAACCTGATAGTATTTCTGTGGTTTTAAATTTTTCCTGAGTTTGTATTTTCTCCATCAGCCACTCTACCTAGTCAGCAAATTCCAAGAGTAGAGTAAAATTGCAGCGTTGCACTCTGTCAGTCTCAGGAGATAAATCATCCCTGGGGATTGCTACGTTGCAGACAAGGGGGCGATCCCCCCTTTTCTTCAGAACTCAGAGCGTGTCTCAAGGGTCTGGGGGCAGACAAGAGGGAGAAAGCACTGCAGTTTTCATGTGTCTGGCCCTTTAAGAGCCATTTGAAAAAATACCAGAGAGAGGAAAAAAAAAGAGCTGATGAGTTGAATTTTTAGTAGCAGATTTATATACTACCATCCCGGCACTTTATTCCTCAGCAAACTGTTATGTGCCCAACCCAAAACACTGGAAAATGAGAATGGGCGTGCCGGGGGCACCATTCTTAAGATGCCAGCTATTAAGCCTGACAATCTTATTTTGACATTGGCCCAGATCTTTGACAGTCACTGATGCTCACCAGGTCTCAAACTCCAAAGGTTTGCAAAATGTAGTCTTTTTAAAAAACTTAAGGCACTCCATTAATTTCAAATTGCTCTATGCTGCCCAGACGCAAACTGTACTCATTTCCAAAGGAAACGACTCTTGAGAATCTCAAGAGTCTCAATTATTCTAAATCACTCCGCAAGGCAAGCACAAAATTAATCGGGGCTCCGGTGTTTGGTGCATATTTGGCGTCAGTCAGGAATGTGGCAGAGAATGCCATAAATAAAAACACCAAGTCTGGCTGTTGGCCAAAACCTCAGAGAAGCCTGTTTTCAATTGGATAAAATAAAGCTGCACCAACCTGTTTAACACATTCTATTGTGTGGGAGGAAAAACTGGAAAATGTCTCAAATAAATAAAGCCATGATTAGCAAGGAGGTGCTTCTTTAATATTAACCCATTAGGAGAGACATTTCCTTATTTTCTTAAAATGTTAAAATAATTATCCTTATTGCTTAGTAATGGGTCAGTAGTGTTTCCAGCTAGACAACATTCAGGATTTAGGACCTTTTCATGCACATGAACACCATAGGAGCTAAAAGGCTTTCAGTCCTTTCCTAGTTTGCTTATACTTGTTTGATATTGTAGAATCCAAGGATGGTATAAATGAAAGAGATCTCCTTTGTAGAGGAGATAAACAAAACATTCTGAAGGTAAATCATCATCGTCATCATCATCCTGAGCATTTACCAAGCATTCAGTATGTGTGAGACACTATGATCAAAACTTCATATGGGCCAAGTGTGGTGGATCACACCTGTAATCACAGACCTTTGGGAGGCCAAGTGGGGAGGATTGCTTGAGTCCAGGAGTTCTAGATCAGCCTGGGAAACATAGAAAGACCCTGTCTTTACAAAAAAATAAAATTTAAAAAATTAGCTGGGCACGGTGGTGCATGCCTACAGCCCCAGCCACTTGGGAGGCTGAAGCAGGAGGATTGCTTGAGCCCAGCAGTTTGAGGTTGCAGTGAACTATGATGACACTACTGTACTCTAGCCTGGGTGACAGAGTGAGACCCCATATCAAAATTCAAAAAAGAATCAAAAAGCTTCCTATGACAACTTTTGAATTCTCACAACTCTACAGGAGAAGGCCTTTTATTAGCCACATTTTATATATGGGAAACCTAGAGAGGCAAAGTAAGCTGTCCAGGATGACACTGCTGAGAAGGAGAGGAGCAGGGATTCATGCCAAGTTCTACTGGACTGCAGACCCCACCCTCCAGCCA
Organism: Daubentonia madagascariensis; assembly: GCA_023783475.1. NCBI lineage: Eukaryota > Metazoa > Chordata > Mammalia > Primates > Daubentoniidae > Daubentonia > Daubentonia madagascariensis. The sequence continues at coordinate 37,308,141 of JAKFHU010001953.1, read as the reverse complement.
TGGGGCTAGACCACAGTGGGTGATGGGTCCAGAATGAGGACCCAGCCCTTCAAATTCCCTGTAGTTATCCTCATACACAATCTCAGCTGACAAAGGCATGGGGAAAGAATATAAATGCCTTTCAGCCCACACCAGGATTATGAGCTTCTTGGGGAAGATACTGTCCCTTCCAGTTATATACCCAACACCAACTACAGTCAGGCCTTTGGTTATTAATCAATTAATGTTCACTGGATAAGGGAGTGAATGACTTTAACCAAAGGTCTTATTACCTTTGACAGTTTTCAAGTTTCAAGTAAACAACACAATGCTACCAATTTCTAGAGATATGAAACACAATTTGGCTTCCAAAATTATCCATGCATTCACTTAAAAGGAAGAGTCACTCCAAATTATTCATGTTCCACCCACCCTAACATGTACATCAAGCAGCAAGCAGACAAAAGGCGCTCAGGGTAATTATAGGGTTGTCCTGGACAAGATGCTTGAACTTAACTGAGATTCAAGACCACTAATGACAGATTCCTGGCCTTTGTCTTAGACATAATTCAGTTGAGGGACAAAGGGGAGAGCTGCAGCAGAAAATACTTGCTGTACAAGAGAATGTATTCAAAGAAATTTCTTATTTCCTGAGAAAAACTACATGTGAAAAATACTTAAGATGTAAAATTGACTATTCAATATATAGCTTTCAAAGATAATTCCATATGTAAGAATTCTCATAAATTTCATATATTAAGTCCATTTTGTTTATTTTCAAAATCATAGCCACTCAGTTCCCAAACATACATTATATCAGACTAATTAGGTATCATTTCTCTTACCAGGATTTGTGGATCTAGAGTCACGTGTAGCATAAAGACATTTTGGACAACGATGGACCACATATACAACGGTAGTCTCATAAGATTATAATGGAGCTGAAAAGTTCCTATCGCTTAGTGAAGTCATAGCCTTCGTAACATCATAGCACAACTCATTTGTGGTGATATTGGTGTAAACAAATCTACTACACTGCCAGTTGTATAAAAGTGTACAGTAATGTCCTAGGGCTTCACATTCACTCACCACTCACTCACTAACTCACCCAGAGCAATTTCAAGTACCACAAGTTCTATTCATGGTAAGTGCCCTATACAGGCATACCATTTTTTATCTTTTATATCATATTTTTGCTGTACCTTTTCTATGTTTAGATATGTTTAGATGCACAAATACTTACCATTGTGTTATAATTGCCTAGAGTATTCAGGACAGTAACATGCTGTATAGGTGTGTAGCCTGGGAGCAATAGGCTTTCAGGGTTGGGGAACCTGCATCCTTGGGACCACATGTGCCCCTCTGGATCCTTGAGTGCAGCCTTTTGACTGAATCCAAAATTTAAAGAGTAAATGCTTTTAATAAAGGGATTTGTTCTATGAAGTTTGGATTCAGTTGAGGGGCTACACTCAGGGATCTGGAGGGCCACATGTGGCCTTGAGGCCACTACCATATAGCCTAGATGGCACACTATACCATCTAGATTTGTGTAAGTACACTATGATGTTTGAACAATGATGAAATCAGCTAACGACACATTTCTCAGAATGTATCCCCATCATTAAGGAACACATGATTGTACTACACTTTGTTTATCCATTCAGCTATTGATGGACACCTGGGTTGCTTGGGCCTTTTGGCTATTATGAGTAAATACTGCTATGAATATAGATATTAAAAGTATCTGTTTGACTCCTTGCTTTCAGTTCTTTTGGGTATTTACCTAAAAGTGGAACTGTTAGATCCTATGGTAATTCTATGTTTAATGTTTTGAGCAACGAGCATACTGTTTTCCATAATAGATTGCTTAGGTGTGTAGTACACTATACCATCCAGGTTTGCATAAGTACACTCCATGATGTTCGCACAACAAAATCACCTAATGACACACTTCTCAGAATGTATCCCTGCCACTGACTGTATTTATGTAAGGCTATTTTCTGGAAGAAAGTGGTGGAGGTGGGGGCATTGAGAACAGGGCAACTGAAATCAGATTGCCTGAGTCTAAATCTTTGCCTTGCCATTCACCAAATGTGGGACTTGGACAAATTATTTAATATCTTTGTGCCTTGTTTTTCTTAATTGTAAAATGGGAATGAAAATAAGAAGACCAAAGTGCCCAATGTCATAGGGATGCTCTAAGGATTGAATGAAGTAGTACATGTAGAGCTTATGTTATAAAACAGTGCCTGGATCATGGTAAATACTTAAGGAAGGTTAAATATCATCATTAATTTTTATTACCAATTTATGTATGTCTTTAGATCTCATTTGGAATAATGTGCTTTAAGGAAGGTTTACCATTCAAAGGATAGCTTTGGTAATAAAGCTGTCACCTTGTTCACCAATTTGATCTCTTAAAGATGCAAGTTCCATTTCCATAGCCTAGATAAGATGCTATCACTATACTCTCAATATAAATATACCCAAGTTGTTTGGGACAAAACAGAAAAAAAACAAACAAACAAAACTAACTAAATATAGAAATAGCCCTAAATATAGAAATAGTGAAAGCGATCAATTATGATTGACCTACTATTTATTTGAACTTCATATAATCTCTAATTTTTACCATCTTAAAATGTAGATATTATTATCCTATTTCATAAATGTGAACCCAAAAGCTCTGGAGATTAAGTAATCTTCACCAGGTCACACCAGCAGAAAGTGGCTGAAATGGGTTTTCAATCCTGCTTTTTCTGACCAAAGTCCACATTATATTATATATTACTTGTTCTTTCAGCAATGGTTCTCAGCCCTGACAGAACATGAGAACCACTGGGATGCTTTTAAAAATATTAGTACTCAGGACCCATCCGAAACAACTGAATCAGAACCTCGGGGGATGGAGGGAAACTCAGGCCCCTGTAATTTGCAAAGCTTTCCAGCCAGGGCTGAGAACCACTCATCTAGACCCTGCTCTCTCTCTCTCTGAAATGTGTAAAATAAAGATTAACTTAGAGGCTAATTCATCTTTCATATTATCTATTCCATTAATTAGTTTAAAGTAGCTTAAATGAAGACTCATTTGCATCATTTACTCAATGAACTAATTTTCCCTTCTTAGAATGCCCTCCATCCAAATTTTAATGCAGGATCTCATATCGCTTAGTTTGTTCCTAGATTATGAGCTATAAAATTTTTTCTAGGGATTTCTTTTTCATTCAAAAAGCATTTTTGAGAGCCTCCCTTTGTGTTCTCATTGTTAGTTATGAGAAACATAAAGAAAATGAGCCCTGTTCTTCTCAAGAAGCTTGCAATCATTATTGCTACAAGTATCTATTGAGCATTTTATTAATGCTGGGCACTGTATAAGCCATTGGGTGTATAGTGGCAAACAATGAACATGTAACTCTTGCCCTCCTGGAACTTATAATCTAGTAGGGAGACAGGTGATCAACATGTAAATCAGTAAATTAACATATAATTATAAATTATAGTAAATGTTATGAAAAAAATTAACAGAAAGGGTCTCCTTTAGATTGAGTGGCCAGGGATAGTTTTCATGAAATAGCTTCGAAATCATGAGACTATCTGATAGTTGTCCGGTTTATTCATAAAAACTAATTTCATAACAATAAATACACTCAGTATGTACTTTTTTGTGTCTGACTTTTCTCTCAGCATAATGTTCTTGAGATACATGTATGTTGTTGTGTGTATTAATAATTCATTCCTTATTAATCATTCCTTAATATCATTCCTAAGTAGAATTTCATTGTATGAATATACCTTTAGTGATTTTTGTGCAAGTGAAAGTTTAAGAATCAGTGAATTAGATTGTTGGTTTCTTAAGGGCACAGACAACGCCTAATGTATTTATTGTACTTTCCGAAACTCAGCCCAAGTTTTAAGTTATATTGTATGTAGTAGGTATTCAATACCAATCAGCATTAGCTGATTGGATGAACTCTGATGTTCACAGATAATACCTATTGTTCTCTCTCTAATGTTCCTCCCCACAATATTCATGTGACGTTTTTTAAAAATTTAAAGTAGGCATTAATTTAAGCCAACAGAATATAGGAGTGAGTGATTGAGTATTTACACATAAGGCAGATAATTCACTTGGGGTGCAGTCTCGGAATCACATCAACAGCATCGAACCTGTTTATTCTCACGATCCTTTAAAACCAAATGTGTCTAATGCAAGCAGACATTGCCACATTCATAAAACACGTCCATGGTTGGATCTTACTCTTTAGCAATGATGTTAATTAACTACCCAAAACTCAGAAGCATGAAGAGGTGAGAATACTACTACTATTAATATAACTTCCTAGGAAAAGCTGGCTTAGCTTTATTTATCTCTGCCTCCACTACAGCTGAGGTCACAGCACTTAGAAGCTAGTCGGTGCTCAATAAATGTTTCTGGAATTGAACTAAATGTAGACAAATTGCCTTAATATCAAATACGAATGTTTACATGTGCTTATCCATAATAATTAGGTTTGGAACTGTTAAGAGAAACCCTTATCCAGTCTGCATTTTCATGCAGGGCACATTTCTGAGCTAAGCTTGATGTTTTCCTTAATGTCTCCTGTGAAACCAGACCAACATTTAAAACAGTTAGTATGCCAGAAGCAGTCTGAGAAATGTCAGCATGGTTTGCGATTACGAGCTGGTCTAAGTGAAAAAAACAAGCTCCCCTTAATAAACGGAGCTTTGTACAGGCGGCAAAAACCTATTAAAATGAAGGGAGACTGACTTGATTAAAAGGTTTAGACATATTATTGCCTATTAAAACATATTCATTAATTATGGGATAAAGCCATCAAGAGTGATTTCATTTTGACTGGAGGCAGCTAGAAGATATAGAGCTTTCAGGCTCTGGAGTCAGATAGAATTAGGTCTGCCATTTCCTACCTGAGACCTTTGGCAATCCACCTGACCTCTCTGAGCCTTGGCTTCTTAGCTGTAAATAGATGGTAATACTAATAACCTCACTGCGTTGCACTCTGACTAAATTATATATTAGTTAGTGTCTTGCCAGACAAACTGTGGATTGGAAGTCCAGAAATCAGCATCATTTGAGAGCTTGTTAGAAATGCAGCATCTTAAGTCCTAAACCAGACCTACTGAACCATAAGCTCCATTTTGGCAAGATTTCCCAGGTGACTTGCATGCATCTTACAGTTTGAGAAATGCAGACCTCAGGCATTTCACACATGCAGGACATACAGTAAATGCTCGATAACTATTATCTATTATTATTCTATGAAAAATGTTAAAAATATAATTACAATCTAGTTTCCTTTTCTCCCAAGGGATAGTTAGATGCATTTCTTTACCATATTATATACATCTTTCATCTTCTTAGAATTCCTTCACCATTGCAAAGATCAATGTTCCTATAATAGACAGGGTGATATGAACTCCAGCTTTCTTAGTTTTGATGATCATTTGCAAAACTGGAGTTCAATAGCAGACATTCATCACCTAAATGCAGGCTAGGTTTCTTTGTGAACTACAAACTTACAGCTTTATCAAAACTGGCAGATTGGTGTTAAAATGAAATTATTAATTGACATTTCTTTCTCCCCACAGCCATGAACTGTATATATTGGCTTTAAATGGATTCTTCACACTCTGGCAGCTTGGTCACTGTTTTCCACACCCAAAGTTGACAGCTAAAGATGAAACATAAAAGAATAAAGGGTAAAAATTGAAGAAGTGATCATTTCTTGTTCCCTTGAGACTATTTCAACAAAGATTGGAGACAGAGTATGTTGGGTGGAGGACCACAATGCTTTCCTCATGAATTTTTCTCCCTTTGCATCAAACAGTTGTATATGTTTTCTGAAAACCTCTAAGAGAAATAAGTAGTTCAGCATTTGGCTTTGAGAATTCTCCATCTCCCTTGAGTAGAAAGCTGGGAGCACAGCAAAGGCAATGCATTCCTTATGAGCTTCAGATGGAAAGTTCAAACCATCAAAATTTTTCAGAGCAGCATGCTGGCCCCAGAGCAAATGGACTGAAGATGGGTGTCAGGCTGTAAAAAGTTAATTTACTTAGTCTCTTCTAAGAACAATGAAGTCATTTTAAATTCTAATGCAATGTTTCTGTCCTTCCACAACCGTAGCTGAACTGAAACAGAAGAAATAGGAGGCATTTACAACAGCAGGTTTAAAAAGGCAGAATCAGAAATTTGCCCTCTTGTTTGTGTACTGACCTGAGTTGTTATTTCTCTCTGCCTTCATTGATTATGCTCTCTAAGTTTCCTAAGAATTGCACCAACCTGCTGCATGGAGATCAGTTCTCCCTGCACATCAGTACGTCATTTGTATAATGTTATCTGACATCAAATTGAGAAAGTGCAACTTGTCTTCAGCGACCCCTCCATACCCTACATACACACACACATACACACACACACACACATAGTTCTTTCTTGGGTCCTTTAGCCCCTCGTTTAACAAATTTACCTTCATGGGGACCTCAAGATTCCCTGAGCCCTTTGATCATAGATAATGAATCTAATAAATTAATTCACATTTCAATATCAGTGTCTGATAACACTTCTCTATTTTTTTAATGTATCATGAAATGTTGAAAGCATATGCAGAAGGCACAAAGAATAAAACTTTTCTACATGATACCCTCAAAAGACTTCCTATCTCATAGAGAATAAAACCCCAATTCCTGCCAGTGGCCTTGCAATCCTACATAAGTCACCTTGCCTACCTCCCAACCACTCTCCTCTCTCACTCCACCGGCCACTCCTGTCCCCCTCCATGCCCCCTGCAGCATTGGCACTCATTGCTGCCTTTGCCTTCAATACTCTCCTCCTAAATATCTGTTGACGCCTCTTTCCCAATTTCTTTGGGTCTCTCTGAAATGTCTCCTTATCAGAAAGGCCTTTCCTGACAACCCTTACAGGAAATAGCTCTCTCCTCCCCACCCCAGTCTTGGCATGTCACATGCCCTTATCCGGCTTTGTTTTTCTCTATAGCACTGATCACAACTTTTTAGAGTGTATATTTAGTTCTATGTTCATTTACTACCTGGTCTCCCTGGCTAAAATGTTAGTTACATGGAGTCAGGGATTTCTGTCTGTTTGTTTCCTGCTATATCCCTAGAACCGAGAAAAGAGCCTGAGACATGGTAAGAGCTCAGTAAATAACTGTCATGAATGGATGATTTCAACTTTATCTGTGCTCACCATCCAGCTTAAGAAAATTACAAAAATATATATACAATAAATAAAATAAAGAATTATGTGTGTGCGTTGAAGTCACCCATGTATCCTTCCTAGATTAAGCCTCCTCCCTCTCTCCCAGAAGTAATCACCATCTTGAGTCTGATGCTTATCATTTCCATACATTTCTTTATCTTACACATGTATGTATTCTCAAGCAACGTATGACACTGGAATAGCTGTACACTATACTACACAGCATAGCATAAAATAGCACAGCATACCATAGCATTATAGTATAGTAAAGTCTCACGTAATGTAATATAATCATATAGTAAAGAACAGTGGTTCTCAAACTTTGATGCACATCAGAATCACCAGGGAGCTTTAAAAAATCCCAATGTACAGGTCCCATATGAATTTCATCTGAAAATCTCTAAGGAGAGAACCACAACATTGTTTTTTTTTTTTTTTTTAAAGCTCCCAAGTACTTCCGATGGGCAACCAGGTTTGAGGACCAATGACACAGCCCATGATTGAGTGAAGCTAGTGGTAGGGAGTCAGGCTCAGGAACCAGCCTCTGGGGGGTCTGAATCCTCTAGAATCTCTAGCGTTCCCCAGATACCACATGTAGCCACCCCAGATGAGCAGCGTACAGAACCTCTTCTCAGAGATACTGATCAGAATCCAATGCTACTCCTTCAACCAACCTATCCTGAGCACTTTTTCTGAGATGTTCGATTCTCAGTCATTTTAATATGGGCTTCCATCTAAGTCCTTGATAATCTTAAAAAAAAAACGATCAATTCCTTGCTTCATTAATTTTTCTGAATTTGTACAACTTTATTGAAGTGTGACATGTATACAGAAGAATGCCCAAATCATAACTGTATAGCTGGATGAATTTTCATAAACTGAACACACCCATGTAACAAGCACCTAGATCAAGAAACAGAAAATCACGAGCCCCCCAGAAGCCTCTCTCACTCTCTCACAGCCTCTGCCCTCCACAAGGGTAACTACTCACTTGACGTCTAGTTGAATAGATTAATGTTGCCTGTTTTTTAACTTCACATAAATAAAATTATAGAATATATACTCTTTCATCTGGTTTTTTCATGTGGCATAATATAAAACATCTTACTTTTATTATATTTTAAATTTTTAAAAAGCATAAAAAATGAAGAAAAGAAATGAAAAGGCACTAATCATATACAATGTATTTGATTCACTACATAGACAAATCAGAGAAACATGTAAAGGGTTCTATAATTTATTTTTTAAAAGATAGGTACCCATTTTTCTTCAAAGAATAGAGAAACTCTTAGATTGCCTCTTTTGCTAACTCATTCATAGACCTGTCAGTGTGCTTTTACATAATGTATATTACTTAGAAAAAACATGAATATAGATTATGTGGAAAGGCAGGGCTGGAAAAGCAGGTGAGGCCAACTCGGTATGCCCTATTAGTGGATTACAATAGTCCATAATCTAAAATTCATTTTTGTTTCATCTGGGGGTATATGGTTTAAGGGCTAAATGTGAACTCACAGTGATAATTTTAGGCCAATAACAATATTAGTCTGAAATATCTCTTGATTCATTTATGCACAAATTTTGAGTGCTAGGAATATAATGTTGAGCAAAACCAAAGTTGGTCTCTGTCCTCATGGATCTTACAGTCTGGCGAAAGAAGGACATTAATCAAAGACTCACACAACTAAATGTAAGCATAATGCTAAGGGCTGACAGGAGGCACAACAGCCCTATTGAGAGCCTGTCTGGGGGAGAACTGACTCGTTGGGAGAGTCAGAGAGAGTCTTTCCAAAAAAGTGATGAGGGAGCCCACGATTAAGAGCAGGATAACAAATAAATGCTGGTGAGATTTAAAAAACAGCCTATAAACATTACAAACTACACACACAGAAACTGAGTGCAACACCTCAGCGTTGACTATGTCTAGAATATTCTCCACAATCTCCACTATTATTCACCACACACACACATACACAAACTGCTGTGTAGCTGTTATGCAACCTTCAGGTGTCAGCTGACTGTCTCTTACTTAGGGAAGAAGTCCCTGGATATTCTCCATGCCTCCAAAGTAGGTCAAGGCCCCAGTTTTATACTATTTATTATTCCTCACATCTTCTTCATAGCATTTGCAGATGTTTCCCCTTTTTGTAAAGAGTAACGCGATATGATAGGTGCCATGGGCTTCACACAGTGCCTTGCACATCCTAAGTTTGCAATAAACATTAGCTCTTAATGCATGGTATGTGCATAAATATTTTCACTTGTTTTATATTAGTCTCTACAAAAATGCTTTGTTCTATGAAAGCAGAAACCATACGTCACGTTTTCCCCAGTAACCCCTGCACTTGACAGGGTGCTCAGCCCTAGTAGGCCAGCACAGCACACTGTTAAGTGTGAAGGCGCTGGAGTTAGACTGTCTGGGTTTGAATCCAGTGCTAGTGGTGTGACCTTGAGCAAGTCATTTAAGCTGTCTTGCCTACATGTCTCATCAGAGAGTAGACATAGTGACAAAACTTCAGGGTCGTGTCAAATGAGTTAATGCTTATAAACTACAAAGAACAGTGCCTTAGCTCTTAGTAAGGGATTTATGCATTAACCGTTATTATTAGGATTCAGTAACTACTACTATTCTACTCTGCCTCCTTTATTAATACACTAATATCTTAGTGCCAGGAAGCCTTGTCTATAGAAATGCAGGAAAACGAGAATTGAATTCTACAACATGGTTCACCTAGGACAACTTCATGCATCTTGGGTTCTCCTTGGTTGAGTTATTGGAGCCTTGGGGTAGGCCCATGAACCTCAGGAGGATTCATTTGAAAAAGTCCTAAATTGAGAGCCCATTTGAAGGAACTTACACTTTTAAACATTTTGCTCTTTTTTCCCTAAATTATCTAGTACAACATCAGTGACTTATATGTGAGGCACAGAGACAAAAAGTGAGTGAAACAAGGTTGTACTGTGAGACTACAGCAGCCCAGGGATGAATAGGCATACCCCTTGACTCCAAGAACAACATACTTCCTAACACAACACACTATTTCCTAATTGCTTTAGTTAATATTGTATTGATCTTCATTTTTGGAGCAAACCAGAGGAATTTGGCCAAAATGTAATGAAAAATATGGTTAATAGCATCTTAGTATTTTTTCAAATGAAAATTGTGGCATAGATTAAAAAAATATAAAATGCGATAATGATTATACAAACTTAATGCATTAAGAGCTAATATTTATTACATAATACGTTGTGTCAGGCACTGAGGAAGTGTATGGTAAATACTATCTCATATTATCCTTTAAAAAATAGGGAGTGAAAGATGAAAACTATTATTATAAGTATCATTCAGTCTAGAGCAGTTAAATGACTAGCCAAAGGTCACACAGCTTGTAAGAGCTGAGATTTGAACTAGATGAGTTCTTATTCCAGAGCAGTGTTGCCCAATAGAAATGTAATTCAAGCCACATATGCAATTTAAAATTTTCTAGTAGTCACATTTAAAAAAACAAACAGGTGAAATTTTTAACAATATTTGCTATTTAACCCAATTATCCAAAATGTAATCACTTCAACATATAATCAACATAAAGATTATTAATGAGATAGTTAACATTCTTTTTATCATATTGAGTTTTGTGATCCAGTATGAATTTTACACTTGCAGTACATCTCCATTTGAATGCTAAATTTTCAGCCAAAGTAGTTAATATGTGTTTAGATTTCATAAAGTTTACAGTTGAAAAAGAAGACTTAAGTTGTTTCAAGCATACTTAAAAGCTTTTCAGTACCTGAACTGAGTATTTATTTTTTTGTTTTAATTTTAGTTAATATTAATATTAAGTAATCACTACTCCACTTTGCCTCTTTTAATGCTACACTAACATAATCATAGTGCTATAATGGCTTGTCTTTAGAATCTAGGAAAATGAGAATCAGATTCTATCATATGGTTCACCCAGGGCCACTTCATTCGTCCTGGGCCCTCCTCAACTGAGCTAACTGAGGTTTGGCATAGGCCCATAAACTTCAGAAGGACTCATTTGAAAATGGTCTAAATTGAGAACCCAGTGAAGTTAGTGAAGAATAATCTCAGTAGAAACAAAAAGATGTGCTATTAAAATGAATTATTTTACAAAAATACTAATATCTTGGACTTCTGAAGCAGAGAGCAGAACTTACCAGATCAAAGAGAAGCCACAGTTTCCTCTGGGGTTAAGGAAAATGATGGGTCACCTCTCACCTTTTAAATCAAGAGCATGTTTAATTAATTAAAAATTTTATGTTCTGATCATTCCAGTGTAAAACATGGGGCAGGGATGGGGGTCTGGAAACACAGATATTACTCATAGAGCATTTAACTTATCACACAAACCATCCAAAACCTTAGAGAATTCCCTCTTTAAATAACTTATTTAGTCAGTCTTTTTTTCACATTCAAGAGACATTTACTAAGAAGCTATCATGTGTTAAATACTTTACTCATTTTATATCACAGGAATCGTTACAATAACCCTGTGAGGAATATGCTGTTATTATTTCCAATTTACAGATGATGAAACTGAGGCTGTCTTTCTCTAGATCTGAAGCTATGCTATGCAGATATATACAAAGCGCTTATGTAAGAAAAAAGCACAGCACTGTGCTTTGGAGGAATCCAAAGAAACTAGGTATTCCCAGAGGGAAGGTATATATGGACATGTGGCAGATGCTGAAAATAAGAACTATAATCATTTCTTATGCTAAGTAAAAGTTTTAAAGATATCCTGAGAAAAATGTTAAGTCACTTAGGAGACTTTTAAACAGGAGACTGACATGATGTTATTGGTGTTTTTATAGCATATCAATTAAGATCATTTAAAAAAAAAGCAGAAAACCAAATTCAAATGGAAACATGAAAGAATATGTATTGGCTCATGCAATCAAAAGCCCAGCAGGCTGCAGGTAAGCTTTGATATAGGTGCTCAAAAAACCAGGACTCAGTTTTTCTTTCCATTTCTTAACTTTAATTCCTCATTGCTAGATCTGTTTTCAGCAGGCTCTCTCCACACACTCCCAAGATAAATGTCAACTGTTCTGAGAACACACGTTTTTCTTTGTTTATGTCCAATGGAAAAGAGAGAGACTGCGTCTCTGGGAACTTATGAGAAATACCTTTAGTTGAACCCCCAGCCTGATTTGGTTATATATCCATTTTTGAACTTATCCTATAGGCAAGGGACATAGAATCTATAGATTGGCTTAGGCCTGAGTCACAAGATCAACACCTAAAGTCAACTTCATCCAGGAGCACTCAGCTGAGATTGGAGGAGTCCCAAAGAAAATTCAGTATCCTGGCTTAATGAGCCATTTTTGCTCTTAAGAAATCCTAAAGAGGTTGGCCACTTTATGTTCCCCGACAATACCAGGCAAGGGGTGTATCTTTGCCTCCAGATGCCTGATGCAATGGTCAAAGCTTTAAGTTAAAATGTGACTTAAGAGGAGACTTTTCTGAAGTAGTAAGTGTCCCACATGATACCGTGGTTTGTGAGCAGATGGTTCAATAAAGGGCAGAGGGAGAGCGCAAGTGGTAGAAAACAAAGGGAGAATTAGGCTGGATGCAATTGGTCATTTATACTAGTCAGAAGAATAAATTCATTAATCTTCCCTCAAAATTGTAGCCATGGCCAAAGGAGACATTCTATCATTTTCCATCACCATAATTGGTTGGCCCTTTTCTATAGTGACAGTAAAAATCTCTGCACTGGGAACTTAGAACAAAATGAACTGCCATTCTCAGCTCCTATAAGAAGCAATAAATTTCAACAACAAAAAAAAAGATGATTTCTGTAAAACAAAATCAGCAAACCTATTCAATTAGGGAAGTTAGCTCTAAAAGAAAAGCATAGAAATTAAAGTTTGAGTTTCAGGCCATGAATTACGTGTTTTATTTTCTATGACTAATTTTTGCTAATTAGAATGAGTCCATAGGAAATCAAACACTTCTCCCAAGGGACACTGTCAATCTTTACTGTAGTTTCTTATCTTGCACAACAAATAAATTGTATTTCCTGGTAGTATTGTTTTTACTTTTACTTCCTAACATTTTTCTTAGCAAATGCTTATAGAAACCAGTAGTTAATAAGACAGATTAAAATGAAGTAATAAAAGAACAGTTTCTACTAGGATCCAAGTTTCATTGGCTTGAGAGGTTTAAAAGAAAATAAAATGAAGCTTAAAAATGTACCTTTTCCAAGTTTTGACTTTATAGTTCAGTCTCTGCCCTCATGCAAAGTAAGATGGAGGAAGCCAGACATAAGGGTAAAATATAAAGACTACACAACATTTTATTGCATTTTGATGTTAAGAACATCTGCTTGATTAGGCTATATAATTCATATTTAAATCCCACTAGACTAGAACATTAGCTTGATGAGGACGGGGATGATTCTGCTTATTTCCACTGTATCCATGTCTTGCCCATAGCAAGAGTTCAAGAAATTTGTTGAAGACATAAATTTAGGATGAGAAAACTGATATTCTAAGGGTCAGTTGAGTATTCTAGTCTTAGAACTATAAGAGGATCAAAATTACAGCATAGGTCTTCTGATTTACCCTAACCCAATGTTCTATCGTTTAATTAGAATGAAAATAATAACAGATAACATCCCTAGACATATTACTTCCATCCCCAGCATCATTTCCCTTCTGCCGTTCCATTAACTCCAAGGTTTCATTGGAGATCCACAGAATCTTAAAAAATTTGACATCATTTCCAACTCTAGGAGCATATGAGCTAAGTTATGACAATAAATGCATTCTTCCTTCTGGTTGCAGTGATTGGCTCAGGGTAGGCATGTGACCTAAGCCAACACATTGGATTAACTCTCTCAAAACCTCTTCAAAAACTGTTCTGTTATATGCTTTCTTTCTCTGGATAGAATGGAGTGTGGGTGTGAGACCTGGAACATCTGCAGGGAAGTGCAGATAAAGCCTGGGGCAGATGCAGCCATTTTTGTCATCGTGTGGGAAGCCAGTCAGATGAAAATGCAGATTTGTCTGGAAGACACAACTGAGAGAATTAAGGAACTAGAGCCAGAGTCCACTGTAAACTAGATCAAACCACCCCTAAAAGTTTGACTTACCTTAAAATGTTCTGCCAACTGAAACACCACATTCTTTTTATTGTCTAAGTGGGGTTTTTTGGAGAAAAAGAGTCATGACCAACCCAATGACATGTGTAGAGTTCCTACTCTGTGCAAGTATGGTGATAAGCCCATAACACACAATATTTTATTTAATCTTTACCACATCCTTATGATGCAGTAATTATGTTGTCCCATCTACAGGTGGAGAAACCAAGGCTTGGAAAGTTTAGATGATATGCCCAAGAACATAGAACTATTAAGTGATAGATTCTGCCACTAGAGCCCACTCAACCAACCATTATATTATGATCCCTAAGAACACATTGTCTTCTTTCAGACCCTCTAACACAACAGGTGTTTTCCCACTCAGAGGCTCTTAATTTGTATTTTCCTCTGCCTAAAAAGGTTCTTCGTGTCATTCATGTCTCAGGTCAGTGAGCACCTATTAAATGGCCTCCTTTGGCCGCCGTATGTAAAGTAGGACACTCACAGGAACTCTTTATCCCGTCACCCTGTTTGTTCCCTACATGATACTCTTCTCATTCTGTAGAACGTAAACTGCATGAGGCTGCATGAGAAAGCCTGAACTTTGTTTACTCCTCTATTCTCAGTACCCAGCCTAAAGCTTGACATGGGGAGGCACTCAATAAACATTTGATATTTTTTGAATGAATGAATCCCTCAATTAATTAGAAATTATTTTGATTATTCAGATCATGTTCTCACTCTCATTAATGTATATCAACGAAATAAAGTAGGGATGGAGAGAAATAGAGAAAGAGAGATACTTTATAGCTCTTGGAGGCCATGATCACTGGTAAGCTTGTTTTGCTGCGGCACCTAAGCAATCTGGTGAGTCAGCAGATCTGCATTCATCTGTGAGTAGCCAGGTTATCATTTTAAATGTCCTCTGTATCCAGTCACATGCATGGCTACCCAGACAGCTATTAAAGGGAACAGGGGAAGAAGTTGACTCCAGGTTCTGTGTGATCCATGGGCACGAGGAGACCACGTGGAGAGGCAGTAGAATGAAAACGAGTGCCAAATAAGATCAGCCCTTGGCCAGGCCTGTGTAAACTCAGGGGGGCTCCGTAGGATGCCCCAAGCCCACTTCTTGGGGAGCACTCTTGGCAAAACTCGCAGCCCTGAGCTGTGCCCTGCAACACATCCCCTGAGCCTGCCTAATTTCAGAACCACGGAGATGGATAGTTCTACGTACATTGTCAATGAGCAAGCCTGGGGAAGTCTACCCACCTTTCTCCTCAGAAGGCAACTTGGCCCTAAAATGTGGGGTAATTGGTGTCCCAGGGGCACACCTCAACCCATGCAGGATAGAAGCCAGTGAATAAATGCCCCAGTCTCCCATTCTTTGACTGACAATTTCTCCAAATTTTCCTCAGAGAGTCCCCAGCAGGATCAAGCTCTAGTTGCCTACCGTGGGAATCAGCTTAACAATGTAAACTTGATTGGCTTTTTTCCCCTCCATGTATCATGCTCTCTCTTCTTTTTCACTGTGCTTTCTGGTGTCTCCTCCCAAATAAATGACCCGCACCCAGGTCCTTGTCTCAAGATTTGCTTTCAGGGGAGCCTTTGAGCAAATCACCAAAAGATTCTCCCAGATGTGTGACTGCAAAAAGAAGCCCTCTCTGGTGGGAAAGCTACAAAAAGGAAAAAGGCACCTCTTCCTTTGGGCTGCCATAGGCCCCCCCTCAACAAATACAATTCGTATTTCAGTCCACCTCTGCTGCCCCCAGGCCAGGTGATTTTGTATAGCCAAGAAGTGCACAATTGGACATAGTCTTCCTGCCCTAGCCCCTTTCTGCATCTCCTCAGACATAACAAAAACATTTCTAAGGCTTATCAACCACATCAAATTCCAAAGTAACCTGTCCCCCAAGACTCCATTTCCCCCCATAGTAGCAGGAGTATTCTATGTGAATGCATACATGTAAACCTCTTCTAATGCACAACCACAACCATCCATTACTTCAAAAGTTCCTCACATGGGGATACTATTCCCATCGTACACATGAGAAAATTGAGACTCAGAGAGGATGACTAACTTGCCCAGAGCAAAACTAGCTACTAAGCTAGAATACGATTAGCCCAATATTTAAATGTAAATCTTGTCATTCCAAATCTTAAAACCTTTCCACTAGCCCAAGCAGCCTCAGTAAGCAGCCCTTGAAACAGACATTTTCAGAACCTGAATATCCTTCCTCTCACTGTATTGAGTTCTGTCAATTTCCTACTGATTTTCAAAGTAATTTAGAGGAATAAGTGCATGGCATATATGTTTTTCACTGAATGGATGAATAACTGAAAGGATGAGTAAGGAGGAGATGGAATTGGTTCTTTCATATCCCCTAATATTGCTAATTAAAACCCAGATGACTAACTTATGACAACAAATGCATTATACCAGAGAGACTCAAATATGGAAAGAAATGGTGGGTTTGAAGTCAGACCAGGGCTGTCATCTTGCCACTGACTAACTGTGAGACTTTGAGCAACCCACCTCATGGGGTTGTTCAGAGGATCAAATGAAATAACATTTTTCCAGTGCCTTGGACAATTTCAGGACTATAGAAGGTTTTCTATAAAGACTTATTTTGTTAATTAATTAACATATACAGATGTTCCTGGACTTACAATGGGACCACGTCTCAACAGACCCATTGTAAATTGAAAATATCAATAGTAAGTGGAAAAGGCATTTAATACACTTAACCTCCCAAACATCATGGCTTAGCCTAACCTTCCTTAAATATGCTCATAACACTTACATTAGCCTAGAGTTGGGCAAAATCCTCTAACACAAAACCTATATATAATAAAGCGTTGAATATCTCATGTAATTTACTGAATACTGTACTGAAAGTGGAAAACAGAATGGTTGTATGGGGACTCAAAGTACAATTTCTACTGAATGAGTATCACTTTCATACCATCCTAAAATCAAAAAATTATAAGTTGAGCCACCGTAAGTTGGGACCATCTATATTAAGTATCTGCTCTATGACAGTCACTGTACAAGCCACAGGGGAATCCAATTAAAGACAGTACCTGCCCTCAAAGAGCCTGCAGCCTATGGGGAAGATGGGTTCATAAATCAGAAGGTAGATGTGAAAAGCTCTTGATTCTGAATGTCCCCTGGCCGTGCTTTACAGTAAATGTGCGCCTCCTCGCCCCATCACACTCCTATGCATTCCAGTAAAATCGTTCAGCCACAGCTTTGTTTAGGGTTATGTGTGAATCATGTCTGTGCTGGGTTTCTCTGTCCCTTTCTCATTTTGGATCAGTCTGCATTTATCAAAGCCAAGTGACTAAGGAAAGTGCTGGAACAGAGAATCAAAAGGGCAGAAAATTCCTCGCACTTCTAAGCTGTGGACTCTTGGAAAAGGAGTGTAGGCTAAGTGGACAGAGCCAGAAATCTTGAGTTTTAGCTAGTTCCCGTCCTGTGGCTAAGGCAGCCAGTATGACTATCAGTTCATCAGCTTAGGTGTGCAAAAAAAAAAAAAAAAAAAAAAAAAAACCACCATATTTCCTTATCTCCTTTAAAGCTGCTTGGTTCCAACTCAGAGTTTACACCTCCTGGCTGACTGGTGAGGGGACTAGCTATTTGGGATTCTCCTTGTCTGAAATGACTGACATGCTGGAGGCTATGGACCATCACAGCCTCAGGGAAGTATCTCTGATCATTGACTTTAACCTGCCCTGGTTACCACCAAGAGTCCGCAGTGCTCCAAGTCCACAGAGACCCCCAGTTCTGGTGGCACTGCTGCTTCAGGGCCATGCTTGAGGCCTGGGACCTTTGGAAAGGCTGAGTCCTCTAGTGTCTCCAGGGACCGCAAGTACTCGCTCCCCTTGGAGGTCTGGACCTCTCCCTAGTGCACTTTCAGGAAGGACAGAATGAATCTCCTCTGCTGCTTAGGGCACACACAGACACACACACACGCATGCACACATCTCTGTCTCGCCTCAGTCTCCAAAGATCCCTTTTTAGTCCAAACTAATTTTTTTCTCTCTTTCTACTCTTGTTTCTCTTAGAGCCCCCACTTTTTCTTCTCTCCTTGCCAAAAGTGATGATCTACTCAACGGAGTTAAATTTTGTAAATCAAAAGCCCAAAACGGACTCTCCCTTCTGCTTTCTAGTTTGCTGCTAACCTGCCCTGAAGCGAGAGAGAGAGCTTTGCTGCCTGCTTGAGTGAGGGAAAGGAAAAGAAACATACATGGGAGAAATATTCAAATTCACATGTCTGGGAGAGATTCTGCCACAGTTTCAAGGCAGCAAGCTGCATAGTCAAGCAGGGTTTTGACTAGCTAAATGTCTGATATCACATATCAAATGATGAAAAACATTTCATAAATGAGTGTGTTTATAGGTAATTAGAAGTTAGACATACAAGGAAATTGCCGTGGCAATGTTTGTGTTTGAGCAGAATTGATTATGATGAGGTATGGGAAAGACAAGGCTCTGAGATAGTGTCACAAGCGATCCAAGCCTTTCCCCAGAGAGCCTGAACTGGCATCAAACAGCACAGGAGAGGTAAAGAAATTGAACAGCTACTTTTCATGCAGCATCTACTAGGTGCCAGTAACTATCATATTATCATATTTAAACTTCACAAAAAGGCAACATGTGAGCTCCACAAGAGAAGAGACTTTGTTTCTTTCACTGCTGCATTTCACCACCATGAACAGTGCCTGCCACATTGCAGGCGTTCTAAACATATTTGTTAAAAGAATGAATATATGGGGGGTGGGGAGGAAATCACAGTTGCAAAAGAATATGGGAAATGTAGTTTTTAGCTTCCTTAACCTGAAAGCTATTAGTATGCTAATGTATGCTGTCGATCTCCAAGAATTGAGTATAGCCATCCCTGGTATCAGTGGGACATTGGTTTCAAGACCCAGCCCTACCTTCCAAAGATGCCAAAATCGGAGCATGCTCAAGTCCCTGATATAAGATGGGGCAGTATTTGCATATAACCTATGTACATCCTCCCCTTTGCTTTAAATCATCTCTAGATTGTGTATAATACCTAATACAATGTAAATGCTATATAAATAATGGTTATCAATATAACTAACACTTCAGTATTTTTATTTGTATTATTTTTATTGTTGCATTATTTTTATTTTTTATTTTTAATTTTTCAAATATTTTCAATCTGTACTTGGTTGAATATACAAACGCAAACCCCACAGATATAGAGGGCCAATGATATAGGGCACAGCAGCTTCTGAACTTAATTGATCATTGGCTTCCATTTTCAGCAAGCATCTTGAAGAACTATAACTAGAACTCTGGTTCCCAATTTCTAGCTCTGTAGCCCACACTTTATCTCCATAGAAGAAAATAATGTTGTTTTATACTCAGGCTTTTACTGTAGCTGTCTTGCTAGAATTTAATCATTCTCACAAATGATATTTGATACTGAGTTGCATTAAAAGATGATTTTTGCTTTTAAATTAATTTATGGTTTAAAGATGATTATGTGTACATTTTTAAATGAAAGAATAAAAAATTATCAGAATAAAATGTCTTCAGAAATAAAAAAAAGTAATGACTCAATTGAATTATCTCCATTTTCCAGATTAAAAACTAAGGTTTGGGAAAGCAATTACATAGTAAAAGAGACAGAATTTGGACCAAAATCAGTTTAGTGCCAAAGTTTCTACTCTTTCTAACATAAATCCTGGGAACTGACCAAAAAAATTTTAAAAAGAGAGAATTATGAATTACTTAAATTATAAAAATCAGGAAAAAGGAGACATCTCTACTCATCTTACAGAAACAAAAAAGATTACAAAGAAAAGCTATAAAAAAACTTTTTGCCAATAAATTCTATAACTTAGACAAAATGAACAAATTTCTAGAAAGCCACAAACTGGTAGAAATGACTCATTTGAAAAGAAATGGAAAATTTGCATAGACCTATAACAAAGAGATTGAGTTAGTAATTTTAAAACTGCCTACAAAAAGAAGCCCAGGCCAAGATGGCTTCACTGGTGAATTCTAAATATTTAAAGAGGAATTAATAATAATTCTTCATAAACTCTCCCAAAGAATAGAAGATGAGGGAACACTTTCCAACTCATTCTATGAGGCCAGTACTACCCTGATACTAAATCCAGACAAAGACATCACAAGAAAAAATTGCAAGCCAACATTGTTATGAATATAAACACAAAAATCCTCAACAAAATACTAGCAGGCTGAATGCAGTCACGTTTTTTAAAAAATGATGATTCACCATGATCAAGTGAGATTTATCCCAAAAATGCAAGGTTGACTTAACATCCAAATATCAATGTAATAGTCTATATCAATAGAATAAAAAACAAAAACCACATGATTATCTCCATAAATACAGAAAAAGTATTTTATAAAATCCAACACCCCTTTATAATAAAAATATACAACAAACTAGGAAGGGAAGGAAACTTCCTCAACCTGATAAAGTATTTCTATGAAAAATCAATAGCTAACATTATAATTAATAATGGAAGCTGAATGCTTCCCCCTATAATCAGGAATGAGACAAAGCTATCCATTCTCAACACTTTTATTCAACATTGTATTGGAGGTTCTAGCCAGGCCAATTAAGAAAAAAGAAAGAAAGAGAGAAAGAGAGGAAGAAAGAAAGAAAAGAAAAATATGAAATAAAATGCATCCAGATTGGACAAGAATAGGTAAAACTATCTCTATTTGCAGATGATTTGCAGATGGTGTGATCTTATATATAGACAATCCTAAGAAATCCACTAAAAAACTATTAGAAAAAATAAATTTATCAAGGTTGCAGTGTACAAAACTCAGTATACTAAAATCAATTATATTTCTATATACTAGTCTTATGGACTAAATATTTGTGTCCCCCTCAAAATTCATATATGGAAGCTCTAACCTCCAATGTGATAGTGTTTGGAGGTGGAACATTTGAGAGGTGATAAGGTTTAGATGAGATTGTTAGGGCAGAATCCTCATGAACTGATTAGTGCACTTACAAGAGGTGGCTAGAGAGCATTTTCTGCCTGTCTGTCTCTCTCTCTCTCTCTCTCTGTTGTGTGAGGCTACAGCAAGAAAACAGCCATCTGCAAGCCAGGAAGGTGGGCCCTCTCTAGAATCCCACCATGCTGACACCCTGATCTCAGACTTCCCAGCCTCCAGAACTGTGAGAAATAAATGTCTTATTCAAGCCACTCAGTCTGTAGTATTTTGTTATAGCAGGCTAAGAGAACTAACAATGAACAATCAAAAATGAAATTCAGAACACAACTTATTTTAAAATAGCATCCAAATGAATAAAATACTTAGCCATAAATTTAACAAAAGCAGGGTAAAACATATGTTGTGAAAATTACAAAATATTGTTGAAAAAAATTAAAGAAGACCCAAATAAATGGAAAGATATCCCATCATGAATCAAGAGACACTACTGTTAAGATGGCAATATTCCCCAAATTGATTTACAAATTCCACACAATCCCCATTAAAATGTCAACTGTATTTTTTGAAGAACTGATGAGCTGATTCTAGAATTTATATGGAAATTTAAAAAACCCAAAATAGCCAAAGCAGTCTTTAAAAAGAAGAACAAAGTCAGAAGACTCATACTTCCCAACTTTAAAACTTAGTGCAAAGCTACAGTAATAAAATGGTCTGGTACTGACACAGGATAGACATACAGATGAAATAGAAGTGAAAGTCCACAAATAAACCCTTACATTTATAGTCAATTGATTTTTGACAAGGATGCTGAGACAGTTCAATGGCAGAAAAGAAATGTCTTTTCAATAAATAATGCTGAGAGAACTGGGTATCTACACACAAAAGAGTAAAGTTGGATCCCTTTCTCATGCCATCCACAATACTTAAACATGGGTGCTAAAACTATAAGACTCTTAAAAGAAAATGTAGGAGTAAATCTTTGTGACCTTGGAGACAAAGCCTTCTTGGCTAGGACACTAAATATTGGGAATGCTCCATGGTCGTATGTGGCAAAGCAAGACTATACAAGCATTTCCCTCATGCAAGCATGGTCTATGTTGATTTATTTCAGCCACCATTTTATATGGTGCTGCTCATGGTTTGGCCCCAGATCTTCTTGAGACCCTTGCTTTTCTTCTGCTAGGCTAAATGCCCTACCCCCAACACACAAACACACACACACACACACACACACACAGGATGGCCATTCCTGTATGCTGTATGCCTGATTCCATAGAATCTAAACTAGTCATTCACATAACCTCCAAGCTAGTTTAAGCTTCAGGAAAATGGAAACCGAGGTGAGATTTTTATGATCTGGATTGTAGAAGAAAAATGTGGTGTCTAAACACAAACCACCCACTCAGACACCTCGTGGTGGTCCAAGAGGATGTAACTAAGACTGCGGATATCTGAATATCAGGACTTGGATGGCAAGCGTGGCATATTTTAGGTTTCTGTCTGCCCCATTTCCATCACAGGTGGTGCTGAGAGGTGATGTATAATAAATTGAGCCTCCAATAGATCCACAGTGGACTCCTACAACACCAAATATTGGTGAAGGCAGAGCAGGTTCCAGAAGAACTAAAAAGCCAAGGAACTAAAAGGCTGTGAAGTATAAGAATCACATCCAAATTTAGATCATGCAGCCCTGGTGATCCAGGGCAGAGAATCTTAAAAGGCTGTGGTAGGGGCAAAGTACTGGGGGAGAGGGGAAAGCTGAGAATATTCAGTGTGGTGGACACTGATATGCCTCCTCGATTTCCCCTCATTGCCCGAGCTGCTGGGAGGGCTGTCAGCAGAAAGCCTCCAGCTGTCAGCCCCTTTGAGGATGGCCTCAGCTATAGGGATCACCTTACCTTCCTGGGGACCTATATCCAATGGCCAAAAGTATAAAGACCTGGCCATCTAAGCCCTACTTGGAACAGCTAAGTAGGGCATTTCTAGCTCCAGAGCTTTTTGTAGAGTTGGCTAAAGCTGTTGTTGGGTCTGCATTGCAGCTCAATTTCTCTATTGTTAGGTTGGAGCCGAGAAGAAGACACTCAAGCCTGAGACATCGCAAGTGCCGTTTATTTTGAGCACCTGGGTGCAGGTGGGTGGAGGCCAAAAAAAGCGTCCACCCTGAGGAGGGGAGAGTGGCGAGTTTTATAGAAAGTTTGAATGAAAGTTTGGGGAAGGGGAGTTCTCTCTGGAACAGCCGCTTATCTTTACAAACTTCGGACTCTCCAGATGGTGTGGCTATGGTTTCATCCTCCACTGCAGTGGTTCTTTATCTACCCCATTCCTTTCCATACATTGTTTGAGTTCCCACCCTGAGTAAGCCCAACATCTAACTGTACAATGTTGCTTCATTTCCCTCCCTTCCACAAGTGTTGATCCCAAGGGTACTCCTTAGATAACCCTTGCACAATAAAGTCTATCTCCGCAACCACTTCTCGGAGAACTCAACACGTGACACTCGGACATTCAAAATTCTTGTTTTTGAAACACAAGCCCTGGTCACTTTTGCATCATTTCTTACAACAATATCTCTAATGACTAATATAACCTCAGATATGGCATTTTACCTAGGAAAAAATACATACTTGACTCAGAGAAACGTGAGGAATTAGAACTTCAATTTATTTCTTTCATTAGCGTGTCAGCTTCTTTCTCTTCTACCTAGAGCATCAGTGTAATTTATTCTTTCTCTTCAAAATCTCTATATAAGGAAGCATTCTCTGTCATTCATTTTCCCACAAATGATTGAATTTACTTAAGCAGTTTCAACCACATCTCACACACGTACACATCTCAATTTGGTTTGCAGGTTTAGATTCATCCAGAATAGGACAATCAACACTTAGTAAGTACCTAGTTTGCACAAACTTCAGGCATGGGAAGTAGAAAGAGCTAAGCCATCCAGATGTCCTCACCGCTGTGTGTTCCCCTCAGGCCCTACCTCTTCAGTGCCCTCTGGCTTCTTCTAATGGGCAACAGCTGTTTCTCTTTGGTCAGAAATGTCAGAAAATTAACACACATCCCCACCAGGAGTCTTTAATCAATGAAAGAGTGATGGGAGTTGGTATATAAAACCTGTCGCACACTCAGCCCTCAGTGGGTAATTCTGAGGTAGGTTTTCTACACCATTCCCCAGAGTTCCACAGCAGGATTAAACTCCAGGAGCACCCTACATGCTACCTGCCTAGGGATAGCACACCTGAAAGTCACTGCCTCCCCTTCCCCATCTTGTTTTGCTACTGCCCTACTAGTTCCCTCACCTCCCGAGTAAACTACTTACACTTGAACCTTTGTTTCAAGAGCTGCTTCTTAGGAATCAAAATTAATGTTTATGTTATTCCTGATGACGAAGAATTTATAAACTATTAAAGATCAATGTAGACACAAAATGACATAATTGACAAAATGACAAAATGTGTGCAGGCTTCCAGTGACCCAAAGAGAATTTTCTGGGGTTTTTTCAGTCTTTCCTTGAAATTGAATAAATAATGAATTTAAAATTCTCCTCAGCTTTTCAGCATAATGGCTTTGTGTGGTTACCCCAGGGTGTTCTTAGTTAATCCCATCAAAAGCTATACCCCTTGCTGAGAGAGTGAGGCACCCTACCCATCCCCTGCACACTTCCCCACCAGGGGCTATGTCACCATTAGCACCTCCCTGATGGCAGATTAAGAAACTAAAGAAACACAGAAAGCCACATTGTGGGGACCAAGAACGCGGTTCTTCTTTGGTCTCAGAATCAAAGAGGTTTCTGTGTCAGAAATAAATAAATATTTATTTTCAATGATTAAATTATTAGATCTTTATTTTAAAGTTGAAGGAAAAGTCACTTTCAGCTCTAGTTCTTTCTGAATAACCAAGGAAATGTACATACACACATATACACACACACAGAATGAACAAGTGTAAGAAAGTTGTTCATTGTCCAGAAATCTAGAAAGTAAGAAAAATAATAAAAAATAATACAATAACAGCTAACCTTTCTTATTTACCAGGTGCCTAGCCCGCTGCTCACAATAACCTGTTAAACTAAGCTTAGCGTAAAGCTGTCTCCTTATATATCTTAAGTTCAGCCTAAAGGTTTCTTCACACATAGTAAACTATAACCTAACTGGATGTTTAAACAGACTATACTCTTATAACACATAGCCAAGTCTCAGCCAATTACAATAGCCATGCCTCAACCACTCAGAGCAGCCAGCTGTTCAAACCGAGTTCATATAAGGCAGACACTGAGCTGTAACCAATCCAGCTGTTTCTGCACCTCACTTCCATTTTCTGTACACCATTTTCCTTTCCCTGTCCATAAATCTCTAAACCTATTCTGGAGGTGGCTCAATTTGCAAATCATTCTTTGCTCAATTATACTCTGTTAAATTTAATTTGTCTTAAGCTTTTTATCTAATAAACTCTAAGCATTAGGTATTTTTATCCCCACTTTATAGATGAGTAAACTGAGGCTTAGAGAATGTAGTAACTTCCTCAAATATTGAGTGACAGAACAAGTATAAGCTCCATGAGAGTAGGGATTATATCTTGTTCACAGTTGTATCCTCTTAGCACAATGTTCAGTGCATAGTAAGTGTTAGATATATGTTTATTGGGCATTGGATGAATATCAAAAATCTGTTTTGAGTAGCAAGTATTCAACATCAAAGGAATCATCTAGGGCAGTGACAGCAAATGTTTCCTATAAAGGGCCAGATAGTAAGCGTTTTAGGCTTTGCAGGCCATAAGGTCTCTGTCACAATTACTTGGCTCTGCCATTGCAGTAGAAAGCAGCCATAGGCAATACATAAGTGAATGGACATGGCTCTTGTTCCAATAAAACTTTATTTACAAAACTGGCAGGAAGTGGGTTTTGTCCTGCTGGCCGTAGTTTGTAGACCTGTGATCTAGGACCATGCTACTCAAAGTGGGATCTGTATCTGTGAGCCAACAGCATCAGTATCACCTGGGACAGAAATGCAGCATGTCAGTCCCATCCCTGACCTATAAAATTAGAATCTGAATTTGAATTAGGGCCCCAAGGATTTATATACCCAATAATATTTAAGAAGCACTGATCTAGAAAACTTGAATAATGTTGGCTGTCAATTAGGATCATTATATGGGTTTTATTTATTTATTTATTTTATGTTTTTTGGAGACAGGGTCTCACTGTGCTGCCCAGGCTAGAGTGCAGCTGTGTCGCCATAGCTGACTGCAATCTCACACTCCTAGGCTCAAGCAATTCTCCTGCCAGAGCCTCCTGAGTAGCTGGCACTGCAGGTGTGTGCCACCATACCCGGCTAATTTTTATATTTTTTTGTAGAGACGAGGCCTTGCTCTTGCTCAGGCTAGTATCAAACTCCTGACCTCAAGCAATCCTCCCGCCTAGGCCTCCCAGAGTGCTAGGATTACAGACATGAGCCACCGTGCCCAGCTCTTTATGGGTTTTAAAATAAACTTTTATGTATTTCCACTACACATTGCGTGAGTATAACGATATCAAAATTTGCTGGGTTTTATGTGATTATGCAGGTCCACCCTGGTCACTCTGCCTCACTGGTGAGGAAAGGAACGGGACAGCTGAGGAGGATCAGTTTAAAGCCTGCAAAACCTGAACAGAACACCAAATCTGGACAGTCCAATTTGGTACAACTCGCAAGTAATCATGCCCTGCCAGAGAACCAGGCAGCCCCCATGCCTGCCGTTCCTTTCCTCCCACAAAGTACAAATAGCTTCTACTGAACCGAACCAATTCAACCCTGACTCTGATTGCTCAGATATGTGTACAAATAATTTAGGTGTCTTTGCCATCACAGGTCATTAAATGCCCACAGAGTAACAGTTGTTCCCATAAATGTCAGGCTCAGAGCCTTGAAAAAAATGAATGCCTCTTTCCAAGGGCTGAAATACCTGATGGTTAAACTCACTAATTGTTTGTGTTTCATCAAAGCTGAGTCACAGAGGAAAGGACCAAGAAGGGAGAGCATGGGGTTGAGAGTACTGCCCCGAGTAAGAAAACAATTGCCAACCTGCTCTGCCTCCTATTGACCACAGGAGGCTGAGCAAGTCACCTGAGTTTTTGCAGAACCACAGTATTCTCATGCAGAGAACGAAGAGTAAAAATACCAGCTCCCAATTTCTCAGTACCTATAACAATTTCACTGGCTTATAATCTTTGACCCTTGATTATACTTCTAGGAATATGGTTTCTAACATTTCCACATACTTACGTAAAGTATATTCATCCAGTGCTATTTTAATAGTAGATTTGGAAGCAACCTAAATGTTCAACAATATGAGAATGGCTAAATAAATTGTGGGACAGCTAACTATGTTATAATATGAAGCACTTTAAAAAGAGGTGGAACTATTTGCACTGAAGTGAGAATATATCTGTGTTGTACTGTTAAATGGAAAAAAAGATGCAAAACAATGCCATATGTCATTTATTTCAGATGTTTTTCACATTTTTTGCATTATTATGAGTCTTATAATAGATAGTGTCTTCAATCGCTATTGGCCAGGCAATAGTCTTGATGCTGTACATAAAATAATGACATATTGTGCCATCAGTGGCATCTTAGATTTAACACATCATGCAAAAAGAACCACATACATATGTGAATAGATGTGTTCATATGTTTCTTTTACACTGTGTATATCTATACTTACAAACACACACATATGTGTACATATGATAGCATTAAAAAATATCTAGAAATATGCATCCCAAATAAACAGTAATCAGTCCAAAGGAGAAGAATTAAATAATAGGGCTGGGGAATGAGATGGGAGGAGTAGTTTTGCTTTTCAGGCTTTATACTTTTTATGCTTTTTGTATAGTAGTGACAGTGAACATGTTTTACTTTTAAATTAAGAAAAGAATTAATGATATCTTCATTCTTGTCTCACGAGACTGAGGTGAAAAAATGTTATCATACACATGTAAGTACTGTAGAGCTGGATGGCAATTCTAGTTTCTTTTCTCAGCTATAGAGACTATGCATAAAAGACAGAAACTGGAGACATTTAGGGCTGCCACCTTTTTTATTTTGCCTCGAGTGCAACATTTATTCCGTGAGAAAATGAGACAGGATGGCCCGTGGCAACAGAAGAAGCCAGTCTTTGGCTCATTGGGATATTACTTCCGATCACGAAAGTGTCATGAGGCATTCATTCATGAGGCAAATCAGCAAGGAAATGTCAAAACATCGGCAAATTGTGAGTAAATAGACTCAGATGCTTTGGTGCAAACTCGCTGAGAACAGAGGCTGTGGTTTCCATATGCCCCAATAAACTCCACTGGGTAGAAGCCCTCATGAATATTAACCAATCATGCATTTCAGGGCGGATGACAGTGGCACAACCAAGTACACCAGCCTCCCTCCTGGAGAAGAGCCTGGCCCTGGGGCTGGTGGGGGGAGGACTAAAGGGACAATAGTCCAGTTGGGCACCTCAAAGTCTTTCTCTGGGAGCCGGAAAAACAACGCCCTGAGCAAAGCAGTTCTCACATCCGGGGACGTTCCATCACATCTGATGAAACATATGACTGTGGCTTACAGACTATACAGCACCTTGTTCGTTCTTATTTTTTAGGTGTACATGTACATTTCATGGCAATGTCTACATTTTTAGCTCCTGGAATTCAGTTCCCTCTATTAACTTTGCGCTTTACTATAAACAGGACTCAGCCCACTATCATAGGCACCAGGTACATGCTTCTCAGACCAAATTAACACAGCACCCCAGCCTCCTTGGATGTACTGGAACATTCCATGTTTACCGTTGAGGATCTGCAGGGTGACTCGTCCTCAAGTGGTCTGTAGACACAAAGAAGTCCACGTGGAAAATGGGAGCAAGCAGACATGAGCAAAATGTGGATGGGGTTATCAAAGGAACAAGATTAACATGAGATGATAATTGTTGAAGCTGAGTGGTGGGTAAATAGAGGTTCAAAATGACTTTCACTTGTCAAGTTTGAATTTTCCATAATAAGAAGTTAACTAAAGGAGAAACAACCAGGAGACTCTTGAAGGGGAGCACTGAATTTCTAGATCAGCAGGGAGGGGCTGATGTGCTGGCAAAATTGCTGTTACTACATTCTCACTTTCCTTAATCTAAAGGATGGAGATAACACCACATCACTGATCATGACAGTTGAAGGAAGAAATGAATGTGAAATTCCCAGCACTATGCCCAAAAGTATGTTGTTATTACTAAAATAAGATAAGATAAAAATACGTTTTAAAATGCCAACATATTAATAATGACCATACTTTAATGGTGGAGTTCTTTGTACTGGTTTTCTTTTCACCTCTGTTTTTCTTAGTTTCTATGTTGAACATGTGTATCATTTACATTTAGGAACAAATACAATAATCTTTTTTTGAAATTAATGTTGGCTCATTTTTATCCATAGATGGAGGGGTCTGAAAAACTTGCACTATAAAAAGATTCAAAAATATTCCTACTATTGTAACTTAAATTCCTTCCTATCTGAAGTTTAATGGCTTTTGGAACAATAGCTTTGGTTTGATGTTCCCTTCAAGAGCAATTTTTTTGTTTTTTTTAAGAAAAGCCAAATTACAATATACCAATCTCTTCTACCTGTTGGTTCCAATAATGTTTAAATTAGCTGCTGGCTATTCCTGTGTAAAATTAGTTTGTGATTTTACTTGACAAGTGATGGGTTACAGTAACTCACCCTGCAGTTCCCCCAGGGATAAACAAGAAATATTCTACTACTGTCAAACAAGCTAGATTGCTATTGGTTTTTTGCCTAAAAAGCATGTGTCATGTGCTTGTTGCCTCTGCTTTTATTAGGAACATAAAATAAATAGAAGCCACCTACTCCCAAGAGTTTTGGATGCCGATGCTGCTATGAAATGGTCACATCTACTGTATCAGTGATTAGCTGCCACAAGGATGCAATGTATAATAACTAAGCAAAATTGACACAGCAAAATAGCTTCCTTGAGAACAGGAGACTATTTCATGTTTTTCCCTAAGGTAACTGCAAGGTCAGTTACTATAACCCTCAAACTATCTGCAGGCAGGGGATATCCTCATGGAAAACTCAGCAGCCCACGATGGTAAGCATTGATTTCGCTCTTGAGTCTGCAGGGTGCAGCCGATTAGGCTGCACTTGGATGGTCAGAGTTGGACTCATTCTTGCTCACAAGTCCAGGGGTCACTGGCCGTGAGTTCATTCAGGGGTGTTGCTGGCTGGACTGGAGGGGCCAGGGGCCCTGCTTGGCTCTGCTTTACATGGTTTTCATCCTCCAGCAGACTATCCTAGACATATTTTCCTGATGGCAGAAGAGCAAGAACAAGGAAAAATGCCCAACTGCTTTTCTGACTCCTCATCATTTTATTCAAAATGTGTCTTAAATTTTCTCCTTACTTCTTTTCCAAGTGCCTTTTTAAGTTTTTGTGTCCTATCTGCCAACATCCCATTGGCCAAAACAAGTAACTAAAGCAGCCCAGATTCAGGGTGAGGAAGTAGACTGCCTTTTTAGTGAAAGGAATCACAAAGTCACATAACAAAAAGTGGGGATACAAGACAGGATAAAGAAAGTGAGGCCATTAATGCAAACAATATGCCATATAACTTAAATAATAAGAACTAATATCCTTCTGCAATGTTGTATAATTTTCAAGCACTGCCATATACCTTCACATGTCTAAATACATCCCCAAGGACTGAAGAAGTTTAATTCTTTCACTAGGGCAGCTATAAGTTGTTATTTCAATGTTGAAATTTATTTTTACTTCTAGTATTTTGTCCCCTAATTTGGAAATATATGCTGTCATAGCTTAAAGTTAAATTTCGGAGATCAGTGAATAAAATTGAATGAAATGCACCTTTTAAACCCCATCTGTTATGTCACCTTTTCCAGGAAGCCTCTTTGGTCTCTCCAGATAAAAACAGTCATGGTGTCCTCTGGTCTGCCTCTGTGCCTTGTACTGAATTCTTCTTTCACCCTTCTCTATTTGTTTCAACTAAGATCTGCCTCTCTAGGGTCTGCATCCACTGAGAGGGGTAAAGAGCACAGGTTCTAAGATTAGGTCCAGGGTTCAAATCCCAGGTTGACCATTTCCTATGGGTGGAACTTTCAACAAGTGATTCATCTTAGACTCTATGTGCTTCTGTTTTCTTATTTGCGTAGTGGGAATAATAATTGCAATTTCTTAAAAGGCGTATTAAGAGAATGAAGTGAGCATAAGATATTTATAAAATACCTGACATGGAGTACCCAGACTTAGCTATTATTCATTATAGTCTTCTCATCCTTAGTATTATTTAGTTGACTTTATACCACCTTGAAGTAAATTTATAACACAGGGGCTAGATTGCCAAAAAGCACAGAGATCCTTACATCCTAACAAGGTCCTTTTAAGTCCATTGCTTAGATCCAAATTATTAATGATATTGCGACCAGGACTTGAAGGAGAAGGGGGCAAAAAATGAATAGCAAGCAGTGGAGCAAGCCTCCAAAGACCACCTCATTCTGACCCTGATACATAATTACAGGAGGATAAAGAAAATACAGGAGGATCAAAATGTATTCAATTAATATCCATCTTTATAGATCTCATTTCTAGGTATTATATTGCTGTTCCTCTGAGCAGGAAGTTCACTTAAGTCATTCCAATAAGTTATGTTCGCCAAAAACCAAATAATAAGATGATGTGGGGACAACGGGAAATAAAATGAAATGGCATAGCCATCCCTGAGGGTAGGGGCAATGAAATAGAATTACATAAGCCACCTCTAAGTCCTCAATTTGAATGATGCATTTACTTTGAGACTTCTCATCTTCAAAATGGGTAAGCTGAGGATTAGAGGAGTTGAACAGATGGCATCTTGATAAATTGAGTTAATACTCTGAGAGTGAGGGAGGAGACATGTTGCATATACAATTCAGAAAGTAGTTCAAGTAGAATGAAGTGTGTGCTATGTTTTGAAGCATCTGAAGATTAACTTAAATGTTTGCATCATCATTATTTTAGCACCTTTTGGGGGAAAAGAATCTTAGCAAATGGAAAGATATACATTAGAATTTATGTGCTACCAAATACTAAACTCAAAAGATGAACTTGTTATGTGAATAATAAATATGTTATTGCTTGTTAAAGAAGTTGTCTTTGTATTAATAGAAACATACAATTGGGATTTTTAATAAATAGATAAAATACATACATAATAAAAATTAATACTCAAATAGTACAAATGGATACGTAGTAAAAACTGAGTCTCCCTCCCAATTCTAAGTCCTTATTCCTCAAGGCAAACGCTATTACCAATTTTTTATATATCCTTGCTTTTCTTGTATATGCTTATATATTCTAATAATTGTATTACAGTTTAGGAGAACTAAAGATACTTTTTAGATTCATACCATCATTTTCCATATATCTTTTGAAAAACTAAAACATTGCAGTTTAAGGAGTTTACATGATTTGGGCCGAGTTGTTCAGCAAATCAATTAGGATTAGTTTAGTATTAGATATATATATATCAGCTCATGGGGAAATATCCATGGGATAGATCTGATAGCTTTAAACACAGCTTGAGGTCACAGAATGACAAAACAGTGGTCAGTAGTTCCAGCCCCACGTTCCTCCAAGTTTCAAATACAGCAAAATGAAAAAGAGCTCTTCTCTTCTCCAACCATTCAACCAAAGTCTGAAGCTGAATTCTTACTGTTCCAAATTATCTCATACTCATCCCAAAACCAATTGCTGTGCCAAAAGCACCCACCCCCAAAGCACTGGTCCAACAGTGAGGGAAGTTTTATCACCCAGAGGAAAATTGGGGCGGCATTATCAGAAGAAGGATGAATTAGTAGGCAGATGGAAATCACAGAAGTTCACTGTACTCATCCAATTAGGAGGAAGATGGGAGTCATTATTTCTTGCTGCAGTAGAAACTAGTCATACCTAAGATTGGGAAAACTGTATCCTCCTCTTATAACACATAGTTGTTTATTTTCAGATCTTATTTCTTATTACAAGATAAACCTCAATCAGACAAGGTGTATAAGTTATCTGTCTAAAAGCCAGTTCAATGTTCCTGTTTTCTACAATACTGACTTGAATTCAATAGTACAATAATTTAGATTTTGGTCTCTTTCCAACTGTTTTTCAAAATGATTCCCGGCTAACACATGGTGATACCTTTATATTTTTCACTTTTTCAAGGAAGCCCATTACTGGAATGCTGTTAGCCACTAACCTAGCAGTTAAATTTTCCCGTCACCCAGATAACATGAGCATATACACTACAGACTATCTTAAATAGAAATGATAAAATAATATTCAGATGACTTCTATCAAATTAGGGAAATAACAGGTAAGACTCAAATAAAAGAAGTAAACCAATAGGTAATACAGGGCAAAATATCTCTTTTTTAAGATGTACATTTCAAGTGACATTATATATTCACTACCATTACATATTCATATATTCACTAACTATATTGACTAACATTGAAATATATATATTCTATTTATATGTATATATGAGATATATATAAATAAAATATAAATTTTACTTTTTAGAGACAAGATCTTGCTCTGTCACTTATGCTGGGGTGCAGTACCTATTCACAGGGGTGATCATAGCTCACTGCAGCCTTGAACTCCTGGGCTCAAGCAATCCTCCCACCTCAGCCTCCTGAGTCATTGGGATTACAGGCCCCTGCCACCACGCCTGCCTATATTCTTTTTAATGTCAAGATTGTAGTAGATTCAGGCTGGAATAGAGATCGCCTAGTGTAGTGATGTGGATGTATGCTGGACCAGACTATTGAGAAGAGAATCAAATCAGGTGCTGGTTTAACATGCAAATTGTTGGGCATGACCTTGATGTCATGAGCTAATCACCTGTAGTTGGGATCTGAGAAGGTGTATATTAACTAGTTCAGTTGGTAATGCTTTTGCTGCTTAAACTTAATAAATGTGAATGGCCCAACCCCTTTATTTTATAAACAGGGCTATTGCAGCACACAAAGGGGAAATGATTTGCTAATAAATGGCAGAGCTGGGGCTAAATCCATGTTTAAAACCATTCTGATTGCTAGACTCTTACCTCTTCTCTTGCTTTCCACCTTTCTTCATGTCCATTTCTGTAGGGTCATTGAGAATAAATCTGACTGACCAGATACTCAAAGATCGTGTGAAATTCTATTAGAAAGATGCCTGCTTGGCAAATTATCGTATCAATGGGCTTCAACCATTCCTTAGAGAATGCATTTTTCTGGCCATACAAAGCATCTGTCTGGTTTAATGCTTAGTTAGTTGGTTCTTAAACAAAAGTGTTCCAGATAAGCAATACTATTTCCCTTAGTCGAAGAGACACAGTCAGAAGATCAAAATCAACCAATGAGAAATTCAGGATACACCGTACCTGAAATGGGTCAGCCTCATGGCACGTTTGATTCTTCTTGTACTCTCTACAATAAAAGTGAAAAGAGACTAGGGAGATTATTACATAGAAACCTTCTAGATTATATTTTTCTGGGTACCTTAGGTCTTATTTCACCATACATAAAATTGTACCTGGATAATTTATTTGAAGTGGTGTTTTAAATTGCAATTATGCAGCCACTACAATCTTCCAATTTCCAGTGGGTAAAATTTCCTCTTCCTTATTTCTACTACGACTGATTCGACTTTGTTATCTTTTGCATATACCATGGTAGTTAAGACAAAGGGACACTGGTACACTCATAAATGTTTAACAACTGACTCTTCATACTGATTTCTAGTATATGCCAAGTTACATGGTGAAAATAGTCAACCATGGCCAATTTCACACGACCAACTTGGTGTCACTGAATGCAGAGCTGTAAAGAGATATGCCATGGCATCCTATAATAATTCTGCCATTGAGATTCAGTAAACAGAAATAACTTCAAGATATGGGCAAAATAGAATGCAGTAAAATAACAAGTGATGTGTTTAAGTATTTATCACCTTTGTTTTTAATGTGATTTATTTAATTAAAACTTTATATAATTTAATTTTTAATAATGGTTGTACTTAACAACCAGCACTCAAAATTCCCGAACATTTAAAAATTAATTCCTGTGAGCCAGTACACTCTGACTTCATTTGCCACTGGAAAGGGCTATAGGGTCAAAAAGATTTGGGTTTGAGTCACGTCTCTTCCATCTACTAGCTCTGAGACTGAGCAGATCTACTTTACCTCCTTGTGCCCCACTTTTCTTGTCTATGTAAGGAATAATAGCAACAAATGTCTCACAGGTTAAGTAAAGAATAAATGAGAGAGTACATGTAAAATTGCTGAAATTTTTTAGAGCTCAACAAATGTTAGTTTTTAGTAATAATAATACTCAATAAATGTTGACTTAGCAATAGATGGTGAGTGAATAGATGTATGGATACACAGATGGATGAACAAACAGATGGATACTTTCCAAGTGGGAGGAAAAAAAGCCTTTTTGATTACAAAAAAAAAAAAGGCAAATAAAAATGAGCTGAGTTAACCCACAAAAGTGTCTGAGGAAGAAATGAAATCCTCCACTCCAAAATGCTGGGTGGATTTAACCAATTCCTGTGCTTTCTGTGGAGTTATAGGCCTAGCAGTATCTACCAAGAGACACAAGATGATTTGCTATTAGTGGCATCAGCAGACACTGTAAAAGCAGGGAAAGAAATGCCTGTTATTCATTCCTAAATACACTAGCCTTCAGACAGTATTTTTGTGTGTTCAGGGCCTCTTCTCTTTGGAAAAGAGCTGAGTCTGTCTTTTTCAGAATCTCACCTCAGCTAACATCAGGTGTCATTGTGTTCCCTCCAGCCACTGCCTTTTCTCCTAAGACCACCAAAAAAAAATAAAAAACCTCTTTCCTGCTCTCAATAGATTGCTCCCAGCATTGTCTCTCCCCCAGACGGAAAGTCTGACATATTGGGAACTACGCTTCCTCTCAGATGGAGTGGGACCCTCTCCTTTGGAATTACCTCTTTTTCCTGATTCCAGCTAAGGCTTTAGCTCATTTTCATACGTCAGGAGACAGGAGAAAAAAAAAAGTCTCCTGACAACTATGGGTCCTGGATCTTCCTGTGCACTAATGTCTCTGAGAAAAACTAGCTTTCTGAATCATTCAAAGAAATCCCCGAATGGTGATGCAGTGGAAATGAAAATAGGTGACCTGCAAAGAGGCCTTAAAAAGAGTCTGCATCAATGAGTCAGGATGAGAACATTGGTCTCCATTATTTAATCCCATGTTCAAAGTAAGTCTAGAACTTTTTTTCATTAAATCCTGCTGCCTTCCCCCCCTGCACTGGGGGATGGGGAAGTTCTTGACATATAAATAATGTACCTGTTTTTGTTTCTTTCAAAAGTTGAACACTGAGGGTATGTATGTGTTTGAGGGCCTAAATCTACCTATTTCTTCTATCCTAAATACTTTAAAATGAAGAAAAGGTATTTTTAAATACCTATAACAGCACTGGTAAGCAAAGAAACAGTTCCATCAAAGCACAGTAATAGAAAATGAACGGAGACTTGGAATAGAAGGGACATCTTTAACCTGGTAAGGGTTATGTCACCTACCAAAAGCCTAGAGAAAGCCCCAAGCTAAATGATGAAACATTCCTCTTAAAATCAGGAAAAACACTGAGTTATACGCTCTAACTTCTTCTGCTATCCTGGAGGTGTCAGTGATTGCAGTGACACGAGAAAAGGACATCGAAAGTGTGAAAACAAGAAGGGAGGGAATGACACTGCCACTCACAGATGTTAAAAACACAAAAAAAGCAAAAGAATATGCAAATTGTCAGAAATAAGGATAGAGTTTAAGGGAGGTTGTTGGATATAATATTAATAGGTAAAAATAAATCTATATAGCACCATCAGATATTTTAAACATTGGTTTTAAAAGTCTCTACTTACAGCATTTTTATGGTGCCGGGGAACAAAACTAAAAGAAGTGCTACCATGTCAATGGATAGGAAGATTCTACGTCAGAAAGTTGTCGATTCTCTCCAAAATAACCTATAAATTAAGTACGATTCCAATCTAAACCCCTGCAGGCTTTTTAAAAAAGTATTTAAAAACTGATTCAAAAGTTCATACAAAAGAGGACAGGGATAAGCCATGACACTTTTAAAGAAAAACAAAGTTGGGAGAGAGACATTCTTTCCAAATATCAAGACATCGTATAAATCTATAGTAATTAAGACAGTGTGGTTTGTTTTTGTTACAGACAAATAGAAAAGGTAACAGAATAGCAAAACCAGAAATACACTTAGGAATTGTGGATTGAATTGTGACCCCCCCCAAAAAAATACGTTCAAGTCCAAACCCCTGACACCTGTGAATGTGACCTTATTTTAGAAATAGGGTCTTCACAGATGGAATCAAGTTAAAGTAAGTTCATACCGGATTGGGGTGGGGCCTAATCTAATCACTGCTGTCCTTCTAAGAAGAGACACAGAGGCATGGAGAGTGTTACACAAAAGGAGAAGGCAGACATTGGAGTTGTGCTCCTACAAACCAAAAAACACCAAGGATCGCCAGCAACCAGCAGAAGGAAGAGGCAAGGAAGAGTTCTTCCCTAGGGCCTTCAGAGGAGGCATGTGGCCCTGCTGACACCTTGACTTCAGACTTTTGGACTCCAGAACTGTGAAAGAATCCATTTCTATTGTTTTAAGCCACTCAGTTTGTGAGACCTTGCTATGGCAGCCTAGGAAGCTATTAATAATACAGGGATATATAAAAACAAACTCTTAAAGTCACAAACTATAAAAAGAGAGGTTGACAAATTTTATCACTGACTTAAAAGTGAAAAACAATTCTTCAGACATTTTGGGAAAAAACAATAAAGGCTCATCTTTATTTCCTCTTATAGGAATTCTTTATATATTTTGAATACTAGTTCATTATCCTATTTATACATCTATTTTATTGTTCTCCAGTCTTCTCCCTTTCAGTTCATGACCCACCATCCACTCAATTATTTAAGCCCCACACCTAGGAGACCTCCTTAGTACCTCTGTTTGTCTTGCAATGACATTAATGCTCCAGCAAGTCCCCTTGGCTCTGCCACCAAACATATCCAACTCCCATCACTTCTCACGGTTTTTGCTGCTATCTCTCGAATCAGAGCTACCATCATATACTTCTGGGCCACTGAAGTAGCCTTCTAACTTACTTCCCTGCAACCACTCTGCAACCCCCATCCATCCTGAACAGATAATTCTCCACCAGGCTACTTGGTATGGACTGAATGTTTATACCCCCCTATTCATACGTCAAAGCCCTCATCCCCACTGTGAGGGTATTTGGAGGTGGGACCTTTGAGAGGTAATTAGAGTTAAATGAGGTTACCAGGGCCAGGCCCCCATGGTGGGCATAGTGCCCTTGTAAGAAGAAACCAGAGTGTTCTCGGTCCTCTCAGTCTTCCTCTCCCTGCCATGTGGGGACACAGCAAGAAGGCAGCCATCTGCAAGCCAGGAAGAGAGCTCTCACCAGAACCCAGCCATGCGGGCACCTTGATCTCAGACTTCCAGCCTCCAGAACTATGAGAAAATTAATTTCTGTTGTTTAAGCTACCCAGTCTGTGTAGTATTTTGTTATAGCAGCCCAAGTTGACTAGTTGAATAATTTTAAAATAATAGTCATAAATTTAGAGGTTCTCACACCCTTGCTTAAAATCCTCCAGTGACTTTTGATTGGACTTAGAATAGCATCTAAGCTTCTTACTACACCCTACAAAGCCCTATGTGGCCTGGTCCTCACCTGCCTCTCTGGCTTCTCCTTCTACTATCCCCTGAGGCCACACAGAACCACCCCAAACTCTCCACATCACAGTTCTACATGTATCCAGAGACTAACATCA
Source organism: Daubentonia madagascariensis (assembly GCA_023783475.1). Lineage (NCBI taxonomy): Eukaryota > Metazoa > Chordata > Mammalia > Primates > Daubentoniidae > Daubentonia > Daubentonia madagascariensis. The sequence continues at coordinate 37,268,946 of JAKFHU010001953.1, read as the reverse complement.
CATCTCCGTTTGTGCTCTCATCTTCACACTAAACATCGAAGTTTTGTCAAAAGTATCTCATGGGACGAGGTTATATGCCCTTAATCTGGTAATTGTTTTTTAAAATTTATTTATTACTTTATCTATTTATTATCCCAGTAACACATGGATTCTTATTTTTAAAAATCAAGCAATATGTAAGTATACAGATTAAAACTTGAAAGTCTCTTTTCATATCCCTTCTTAATCTAACTTCCCTCCCAGGCAGTAGCAACTATAAATAGATCTTCATCCCTTCGCTTGCATACTTATATAAACACATACATAGGGTTTTTAAAAACTAGTGGAATTACATTATTCCCATTACCCATTACCATGCAACTTAATTTTCCCCTTCTCCGATGTCTTCAGGACTTTCCATGTTGGTATAAATGGGTGTATTTTATTGTTTAATATTCTGTAGTATGAATATACCAACATGCATGCTATATACCAAAATGTATTTAATGTTTCACCTATTGGTGGAATTCCATTTGTTACTAGTTTTGCAATAGCAAACAATGCTTTAATGAGCATGCATGCACACACAACTGTGAGTGTGTGAGAGCATCTGCTATGGAAATAGTGTTACATATACAGCAATACTTAAGTCAAGTCTGGTAAGAGAAGTTAAATTGGCAAAATCCTGTAATATAGTCCAGAAGATTCATATTGTGAGACTTGATCACAAGATTTCTTCTGAAGATCTTCTAAACACTTGGAGCAAATATTTGTCAAATAGTGTTTTTGTGATAATTTTTGTCCATTTGTTTTATTAAAATCACTGCTCTTTAAAAACAAAGGTCTGTATCAGGAAACAGAAGCAGAAACTATCAAGAGGGCAGTAAAGTGGTAAGGAGAATGAGCTTTGGAGTCAAAACGAACATGCTGTGTGTCATGGGGCCAGTTACTTGAACTCTCTGAGTTTCTGTTTCCTTGTTTGTAAGTTGGGGAAAACATTAACTTCTTGTAGATTTGAGTGTGGGCAGGGGAAGGGAGCAGAATGAAGTCATAAATGTAAAGTATTAATACTAGTCCAGTGCTTAGTCTCTGGGGAGCACTGATAATAATAACTGATATACTAATCATAATATTTTATGTATTACCAATAATAGAATTATTATCATGAATTGACTCTTATTTGGCACCAATCATTCTATGCATATAGTTTTATTTAATTCACCCAACAGCCATGCAAGGGCTTGTCATGTAACAGGCTGAGCAGCTTTCACTGTGTGCATGCAGGAAAGAGAGGGCACATTCAGATCTGAGGAGAGATTAGCAAAGATATCATTTACAAAGGTGAAGGTAAGCCCAAAGCAGCAAGAGGAAAGGATCCATCAGCAGAACCTGCAGAGAACTGCACAGAGAGAGTCAACTGAGGGGAGCTATGGGCTTCCTTAGAGGCAACCAGAAGGGAGGGAGCTATAGAAATAAATACTCTGACCTCATGCACCTCTGGCCCTCAGGTCTGCTGGAGCTCCCATTGGCCAAGCAGGATTCAGAGAGTTGGGAACCCATTGAGGTTATCCATATTGGTCAGTCTTCCAGGCACAGATCAGGTAGAAAAGGGTGGAGGGAAGATCTGAGAATTGGTTCTATCTTGCACACATTGACTAATTACATAATCTTTGCCTCAGTCCTAAGAGATGTGCACTACTATTATCCCATTTTCAGGGAAGGAAATTGAAGCCTGGAGAGTTTATGCTGCTTGCAGACAGCTGGCATGAGAAGGCGATGGGGTCCAAGTCTAGACAGTCTCAAACATGAGCCTGGAGTTCACTGCTAACATGAAGATCACAGCTCCCTCATAAGTAAAAAGGTTTGGTCTTAAGTCAGGTAAAAAAGCTGAACCAATGCCAAAAGAAAGGACTAGCGTTTCCAAGTTCTGCCATATGAGCACTTATGACATAGTGACCCACAAGAGGCAAACACTTGGGATTTTTCCTCATAATAACAAAGTGTAGAAGTGCCAATATCAATGGTACTAACTGAAATACTCATGGTTGTCACCTGAGGTAGAGGAACAGACATCTTTAGAAATTATTGACAAATGTCATAGTGACATGACATGAAAAATAGCAAGGAGTCGACCAGCATTTGCCAACCTGCATTTTGTAAACCCTCAGGGGTGTTTAAAGATATTCTGAGGGTTTACAGTGTTAGAGATGTTGGGGTTCTGCTTTCATTTGGATTTTTTAAGAGTATAAAATAAAATAATTAGGTGAAGTTGTTTTCTGTTTAAAAAAAAGAAAAAAGGAAGCATTTGAAGACTTGTACTTTATCATGGGTAATTCTAAGGTATGTAGTTTTTTTTCACTCAGCTAATTGCTGTAACTGTAACAGGGGCTTTACACTAGCATAGTTTGGTTTTATTTATTGTTTATTTACATTTTGCTTAATTTATACTCTTGCTAAATAGGATAACAATAGGGAGCATGAGAAAAGCAAGAAATTAATGACCGTGAACATGATAATAAGTCTATAATTTCCCCTTAAATTGATATCTTCTAGATTCATACATTGATCTATTGGATCAGAATTTTTAAAACACACGTTGGGTTGTCTGTATTATTTCAACTTCCATTGCTCAATAAAGGAAATTCAGTGGAGATTTAGTTAATTTGGCTTTTAATTTATTGGAAATAATAAGAACTATCCATAGGATGGGTTATTTGCAGAGAAATGTTGCAAATAGAAGCCTTGAAATTTTTTATTGACTTGTCATTTGGAAACAAAGCACAAAAACATTAAAAATAAACCCGTTGGCTTTATTTAAAGTGAAAAATTTAAGCTTTCCAAACAATCGAGTCATGGAACCGTTTTTAAAAATCTATTTTTGATGCTGTAACACCTGTTAAATCCCAATCTCTATTTTAATAACCATTCAAACCTCGAACTAAATAAGATCCGATGTCCTTTTAAAATGTGTTTTGTTACAGAAGTAATTCAAAGTAAACTAACTAGTGTCTGCCCTTTTTTAAAGGAGAAAAATTTCTTTTTACACATAGTGATTATTATTGACGATCATTTTGAGATTTATTATATTATACAATATAGATCTAAATATTTTTTAAAATAAAATCACCTTTTATGGTATGCCAAGAAAGAAATAATGACATTTGTTTATTAACCTGACAAGAGATTCACGAAGCATTGCTGTGTGTAGTAGAAGTTTGTTATCTTGGTCCATGTCCATTGAGTATTATTTCCTCTCCTTCTGGCAACATTGGCTGGAGCCTCCTTTGGTTACTACACTCTACCAATCACAGCCCCATATGGTTTATGTAAAGCTGGCCTGATTCCCTGCCTTATTGATGGGCACCTTGACCAAGACCAAGAAAGTCAGAATGGGGAACACCCATGGCCCCAGTACTTGGCTCAAAACTAGACGGTGACCCAAACTAGGCTAATAACTTTTACTGGAACCAGTAGAATAAAGAAGCTCACTTTTAGCTGGAGCCACTAAGATGGAAAGAGGCAGGACTGGAATTAGCTTAGCACTACATGAGAAGAGCCTGCCTGAGAACAAAGCAACACAGAGAAAACCAGCGCCAAGTGATAGATAGGTAGAGATTACTGATAACATGCTTGAGCACCTGGATCAGCTGTTACTGAACTCTTTGGGATTTTACTGCTAGATTTCTCAGTTACATCAAGCAATAACTTGATAGATGACTTTGAGTAAATTATTTTCTCTGGATTTCAATGCCCTTGTCGACCTAAATAACAAATAGAGAGAGACTCTCTAAAAGAAAAAGATACTTATTTGGGAATAGAGCACTGCAATGGGAATACTCGTGCCACAGTAAACTGCATATTCAGGGGAAGACAAAGGTTTTTAAAGGAAAAGAGGAGGAGGATTACATAATTGTTTTGAAATGATTATCCTTGGCTACAAAGATCAGTAACAAGGGTGACTCCAGTCTGAAGCTGGACAGGCAGTTGTTGGGCAGATGTCCCTGCAGAAGGATTTTTTTGCACAAGATTGCAATGGCCTTTGTGCAAGGTTGTGGTTTTTGTAGAGTCTTTTTTGTTATCAGGCATACAAACATGACAACTCTCTCTTTATGGCCTTCCTGGCTCTATTTGTCAGGGTATTTCTTAACATCAGAGACTTCATCTTCATTCTGACAACTTTCACATCCTCATCTATAAAATAGAGGCATGAAACAAGATGACTGCCTAAGACATCTTTCAAATCTCATATTTTTTGATATTAAGATTGACCATTCATTAGTGGTTCCATAGATAGGATTCTTAAAGGGATCCAATTTCAATTGAAAAAATAAATGGCTCTGATCATCTTTGCTCTCTTTATAGATAAAAGGTGAATCCTACTGTAGTCATAATTTATAATTGATATTTAATACTGATATTGATAATTAATCCTCCTCCTGAGTCTCTGACCCTAAATAAAAAATATACAAAGTTTGTTTTATACACAGCATCTTCATTTTGTTGGAGCTCAAGCGCAAATATCCATGTTAACTTAATCAAAGATGTCGTTGGCAACCTATATCATGATCCTAAGTATTCTTGCCCTTGTTTAATGAACCCTGGCAGTTATCTACTTTAGTTTCACATGTATCTGACGAAATTATACTTGTACAATTTAGCAAATCCAGTGAAAAAGCCTTTTTATGTAATACCTCATGGTTTAATAATTCTTTGATAGACAGCATCCATATCCCCTGCTAATTATTTTCCCCATAAGGCAGGGTATTATATTTCCCACAAAATGTTTTACAGGTAGGAAATCTTTCAGAAATATATAATATTTTGACCTTTAAAGATAAAAGATTTGTTGTGAAACTAGTCCTTTTTATTACTAGGGTGTCATTCAAAATAAAATAATACGTTTAGACATGTTACAGCAATTTACTTGCTATTACTCAAATCTTACCCTCTAATTATAAGGAGAAATATGAAGCCTCATCAGTGCATAATTTAACAAACTCAATGTCAGAAAATTACCATATTTTATTCTTACCTAGCACCAAAATTTTCGGCATGGAGGGAAAATATTCACTTCTAATATGCAAGATATGACTTATAACAAAAGAGTGCTTGAGAGGTGAGAGTATGGGTTCAGGCTAATCAAAGCTTTTGGACAAGTTCCAAAAGGCAGATTTCAAAATATAACTCAAATTCCAAATCCCATCTGCCATGGGATGCAGTGGAAAAAGAAATGAAGTCTTTTGGGGAGAGAGAAAACTGTGAAAACCAGGACTTTTTAAAACTCTGATGAAAATTATTATTTTCCCAAGGGAAAATAATATTTCCCAAGGGAAAAAGAATTTCAGCTCCAGGTTGAGAAACACATACCCATGAAAGTGGCAGAGATCTCCTTAAATTAGAATGCAAGTTTACTTTGCTCTATCATCTCTCTACCCACCATGGACTTATGTAGCTTATTAGTCTTGGTTAGAGGCATTAACAGGTAACCCTAAAATTATAATGGTGTAAAAAAATCAAGGTTATTTCTCATTCCCACCACAGTCTAATAAGGCCAGGCAGCCTTCTATTTGGTCATTCCATCTTCTGACTCCACGTTGGGGTGGGGAACCTGTGGCCTTGGGGCCACACGTGGCCTTCTAGATCTTTGAGTGAGGCCTTTTGACTGAATCCAAATTTTACAGAACAAATCCTTTTATTAAAAGGGGTGCAGAAGAGAAAGATGAAGCTTTTCTTGCCTCTTTTGGTGCTAAAAAAAGAACAAATTTGAAATCAGAAGGCTGTAAGTTCCCCACCTCTGGCGGGGTCCTCTCCATTCAGCTAGGCAATTGGAAGAATAAGACTTAGGGAAGGCACACTCACATCTTAACTACTTTGTTCTAGAAATGACACAAATCCACTTCTCCTCACATTCCATTGGGCAGAACTCAGTCATATGTCTACATCCAGGTGCAAAGGAGACAGGGAAATACAGTCTGTGTTCCAGGAGGAAAAGGAAGTGGGTATTCGTGAACATGGCATAGACTCTGCCACACTGCCTCTCTCTCTATTTCTCTCCCTTTATCATCCTTGCAGAAGCAATATTGCAAAATAGTTAAGATACTCTAGAGTCAGACTGCCAGGATTGAAACGCAGGATCTGCTCTTAGTAGCTATGGGATCTCAGGCAATTATGTGAGCTTTCTATGTTTACTCTCTGTAAAATGGGAATAACGAAAGTACCTTCTCATAGCATTGTTATGAATAGTCACTAAATAAATGCTCGTAAAGAACTTAGACTGTGCCTGGAACTTAGTTACTTCTCAATGTCTGCATCAGTCAGACTTCCAGGTTGCAACAGAAACAGTCATGTTGACTTAAGCAAGAGAGAATTTATGAGTGGGACCAGGAGGGCTGCAGAAACAGGCTTAGAAACAAGCCAAAAGCAAGCAACTTCAGAGGGCCAAGCATCAGGAACCAGAGCAGTTCCCCCAGCAGACCAGATTCATCTACGGAGCCACAAGTCACTTCTGCTGCTGCATTCCTCCAAATGCCACCACACCCTGGAACACTTATTCAAATTCCAAGTGCTACAAGAGACTGTTTCTTTAGCTAAGCTGAAGTCAACTGCCTGCCCCTGACCTTGCCAGAGTAGAGAGAAAGAGAATTTGGCTTCCCAGTTCTCATGGACGTGTACAATGGCACATTTCTAAGAGGAGAAAAAGTTTTAATAATCATGGTACCTTGCCATAATTGGATGCTGGATAACCAAAAAAAAAAAAAAAAAAAAAAGGAAGAAGGAAAAGAAAGAAAGAAAAAAAAACTATCCATTATATGACCATCTCCCCGTGCATCCACCCATCCATCCATTCACACAGACATAGATACATACATATTTGCCAATAAACACACATCACCAGATTCAATCATGTTCTTTATATCCAAGTGCCCATAAAAAAATGAGTCTTTCAGAGGCAGCTTTTATGGACCTAATTCTCCCCAAGGCTTATGTCTCCCTGAGCAGTAGATAAAAAATATTGCAGCCTGAAAAGAATTGACTTGAAAGAATTAGGGCCCATGCCTAAATGCCTAACATAGTACAAAAGAGTGACTCTAGCCCCAGGGTGAATTGAATCTGTTTCGTAAGGCAAGGTATTTGTTATGGTGGCAGGACAAAATGGCCTTAGTAAAAAATCTCAAATCCAGGATGCATCTAAAGCAAGAATGTCACTTTCAAATTCAGATTAAAAATTTACATTAAAGGCAACGAGAGTGTACAAACTGTGTAAAATTCTGTTTGCAGAACCGGATTAGAGTTGCCATTCATACCAAGCTCCCATTCTACCTGAGATGTATTTAATACTTTGAGCAGAGTTTAAGTCTTTCTTCCACAACTAATAACCTCATTTAATTTGCAATTTCTGTGTTAGAATTGACATACTCAAAATTTTAAAAATTATATTATTCTTCAATAAAATTCTAAATTTGCCCTTTGGGATCTCCAACTATGACAGGCCTCACAAAAGATTCTTTATTTTAAGGGAGTTAATAGTTTTGGCATTTTAATGCCATGCCTTTCAGGAATTAAAAATCAGTCACCACAACGTGCTGTAATGCAGTTGTAATAGACACCTTTTTGTGTCTGCCTCCCACCCTTTAATGGTCGTGTGCAAGTCACCATATTAAGATATTTACAAAAATCAGTTCATTTAGTCTTCATAACAACCAATGACATAGGCTTTATTTTTTTCCATATCACGCATAGGGAAATTGAGACTTGCAACATCAAGTTGCTTACCTAACTTCACACACATACAAATGATGAAACTGGAAATCAAAGTCAGTAGTCCTATTCTACAAATTGTGCTTGATAGCTATATAGCCTTGCAGATCCATCTTCTGTCTCTCTTTGACAGGGTTGGCTCTTTGACAGCCATACTTGGTATATGTTCACTCCACTATCTTGACTGATATTATCAGTGTTGGCTGCCTCATCCAAGAAGGACCAACTTGGGTGGTTCTTCTGGAAATCTGGAATTGAAATTAACAGATTGCCATTTAGTCTGTGTTCACGTCAAAAAATGGAAGAGATAAAATCCATATGTGGACATATTCTCCACATGATGTGGGGCTGAGGAGCAGGAAAATCTGGATGGCAGAGAGAAATAGAATTAACAGGATTAACAGGACGTGCCAACAGAAGCTTTGCGTGTTTCTGAAACCATTTTTGAATGGGTCTAATTAGCATTGGGTGAAACAAGGATTTAACGGCAACCTCAACAGTAATAGCAATTTTGGAGGCATCCCTTCCCAGATTTTTATAAATACAATTATTTCAGTATTCAAGAAAATCTGTAGAATCTAATAAATTAGACAATACTACAGGAACATGTACCTGTTATTTGCTTCACTATTATGCTTGTAATTGACATTTTTGGTGCCTTACTTAACTCACATTAGCAGCCCACAAAGTATCATATTTATAGGTTATTATTCTGAATAAAGTACTGGTAATTAATTTATTACTTTCTTTTAGGGTCACCTTTTAAAATAAGGTGCCTTTTTCTATAATATAGGTCTTTATGAATGGCTTCCAAATTTTTACAAATTGGGGCTAAATATTATAAACATTAAGTCAACTAAATACCACCCATGTTCTTGTTGGCTTTTCAGTGGTTCAAATCCGTCATAAGCCCCATTGCATCACTCCCTTTGAGTTCTGGGTTTAGTTTCTGTTGTCTATACAATGTATTTCTCAATGTGTTTAAGATAACTGGAGTAGCTTTCTATTGCTTGCAACCCAAAATTTCCTAATCCTGTAAGAATGTGAGAGGGACTCCATATGCTAACTACCTGCCAGGACATGTATAAAGTTTACTAATTTAATTCTCAGGACATTCCTCCCTGGGAGTATCAAGTTCAAAGTATTTAAGTGATTTGGAGAAGTCAGGATTTCAGCTCTAGCCTGCTGAACTCCAGCACCCAAGCTCTTTCTCCCGCCTCAGAATCAAGAGAAAGAAAAAACTCAGAAACTCAGAAATATTTTTCAAAACCTAAACTTTCACATCTGTAAATTATGAGGGTACAGATAAAATATGATGATGGTTTCTTGCTTCTGAAATATATCACTGCCCCCTCTAAACTGTTGAAAATAAGTGCCTATTTCCTTATGATCCTGTGTACCCTACACAGTTAGTCATAACTTGCACAAAGCAGAACAAAGAACATGGCCCATCCTTTTAAAAAAGTAGGCAATGAACAAGAATGAAGAAACGAAGACAGTACATGCAAAATTACTGCTATATTTGATGTTTGCTTTACTTTAGCTCTTTGGCCACAAGGAAGAAGCTCAGACTAAGTTAAGAAAGGAAAGTTTATGGTCATTCAGGGAAGCAGGGATCTCAGAACAGAAAGAAACCCAAGTATGAATGGGCCTCGAAGAGACAAGAGTAGAAGCCAAAACAACTCGAGAAACTTTGGCAGTGGACTTGATAGATCTTCTCACCAATGTTCCACCCAAAAGGTGACCTGGATGCTCTTTGTCCCTTCTTCGTATATTTTCACTTCTCCCCTCACTGCCAACTAGCTTTTTTGTCCACTATTCTATGTTTTCCTCTACTTCATAGCTTGTTACTCATGGCTTCTGCTTCCTCACAACTTCTGCACAGAGTACTCATAGCTTCTCCTACATTCTTATGACCCCAGCTTCTCTGAATGCCTTTCATCTCCACCTGGGAACACTGGCAACCTGGTTGTCTTCATGCTTCCCAATTCAAAGTCCAGGAGCTGGAATCTGACTGCCTGAGTTCATCTTAACCTGGGCAGAAGCTTGTTTATTTGTTTATTTATGGGTTTATTTGCCAGGCACTCTCATACAGAGCTGCCCAGACCATGGATTGGCTGCCCCTGGGTTAGTTGCTCATCCCTGATCCAAGCAACTCTGGGTACTGTGTGTTCGTGTGTGTGTGTGTGTTTGTGTGTGTTGGGGGAAGGGAGGAAAGGTGGGAGAGGCAGAGCCAGGACACACAGTGTGGAACTCACCCTGGCCTCTGGCTGCTTCCCTCAGCAGGGGCAGTGGTGGGACAGTTTGCCTTAGGAAGAGCTATGGTGGCCACCAGGATGCACATGCTTAGCTCAGGTTTTGCCTGAAGTCTCTGTGTATTAATCAAACAATAGCCATTATGTATCAGCACCCTACTATGTGCACGATACTGTTCTAAATGCTTTCTGCACATGATCCTGTATACTGCTGATATTAACTTTATCAAGCAGGCCCCCATTTTGAAGTATTATTCCCATTTTAGAGATGAAGAAACTGAGGCACAAAGAGCCTGCACACTTAACCACTACATACATTAGAAGTTATTAGGAGTCCCCTGGCTGAAAAACATAGTGAGACCCTGTCTCTAAAAAAAAAAAGAAAAATAGAAAAATTAGCCAGGCGTGGTGGCACACCCCTATAGTCCCAGCTACTCGGGAGGCTGAGGCAGGAGCATCGCTTGAGCCCCAGGAGTTTGCAGTTGCAGTGAGTTATGATGACACCATTGCACTCCAGCCCAGGTGACAGTGTGAGACCCTGTCTCAAAAAAAAAAAAAAAAAGAAGTTAAGAAGCTCTTAGGGGTTGAGAGGGGGGAGTTTGTTAAAGGAAGAAGGAAACATGCCATTCAGAAAGTGGAATTGGGGGAATTTATTGCTTGTCTTTGAAATTTCTGATACTTGATAAGACCTGAGTATTTTTCAAGCTCCTAAACAAACATCCAAGGAGGGAGGGTGTTCCCCAGTGATATTTAAGTGGCTACATGATATTCAAGATTCAAATAAAGTACCTGACCCTGGGGATATTCCAGAGATGGGTCTTCTTTCCAAATGGAGGTTGGGAAAATAGAGTCTCTCAGCAAAGCAATGAAGGAGTAGATTGACAAAGAAGATTGGGTCTCTCTCTTCCAATCTGGGTCCTTGATTGTCAAAGGGGAACAGTGAAGGCCAATCCAGATTCCACCTGACCTTAAGATGTGAGAAGTTTCCCTCCTCTGAGATTTCCCTGATTATTCCAGGATCTCTCCTACCTTGGAATTCTCATTGTGTTTATTTTTTTATTTTTTATTTTTTTTAGAGATGGGGTCTTGCTCTGTTGCCTGGGCTGGAGTGCAGTGGTGCAACCTATCCCACTGAAGCCTCCAACTTCTGGGCTCAAGTGATCCTCCTGCTTCAGTCTCTTGAGTAGCTGGGACTACAGGAGCACTCCACTATGCTCAGCTAATTTTTAAATTTTTTTTGTCTCTCTATGTTGCTCAGGATGGTCTCAGACCCCCAGGCTCAAGTGGTCCTCCCGCCTTGGCTTCCCAAAGTGATGGGATTATAGGTGTGAGCCACTGTGCCCGGCCTCGTTGTGTTTATTTTATAGCTAACGCCAAAATACTATCCACAAAAAAAAAAATGAAAAAGAAAAGAACAAAAGAAAAGAAAAGAAAAAGAATAATTGTGGTCCACTTTTTCACAGCTTCAACTGTGCAAGCAGCAGGAACAAGAGCAGCTGCCAAAATATTAGCATTAGCAATTCGGGCAGATGCTAAAATCCAAAGGCAGACGTATCTGGGGCTTTTTAAAATCCTTGCTGCAGTGGCTGCTGTGTTCTCCTCCTTCTGGTGCTCCAACCTCTTTTGTCTTTGGAGGGCCTGGTCCTAGGTTCTGAGGAGGTTGGGTATCTTTGGGGCCCGGTCAAAAAGCATTATGTCTGGGTGAGTCCACTGAGCGATCAGAGGGAAGGGAGGGCAAACACAGCCAGGAAACAGGCTGCCAAATGAACTAAAACAAAAGAGAATGGCATAAAGAGACCTCTGTGGTCACTGTGCATTTGGATATTGCCACCTAACACAAACTGAAGACTTCAGGGGATTGTCTCCCTCTCACGCATGAGCAAAGGCCTCCTGTGGGGAATGGTGCGGTCTCCCACTCTCTGCCTGGATAAGAAGAAATGTGCACTTATGCTCCAAATCCATCCCCCATCCTCCTGTCTTTCCCTGCCAGCAAATAGTTACTACGCTATTTCTATCGACTGCAATTCTTCTATAAGGGAAATGCATAAGAGGCTTTTTTTTTCCTTTCTCTCTCGAACTCCAGAGTATGTTTTTTTATATTTACGTGCATGAGTTTTCAAGGAACAAATTCCCTGCAGAAGCAGGGTCACACACCTTATCACATCGACATTGACTACTCTTCTATCAGTTGTAGAATCAGAAAATGTAGACATAAATGTTCAGCCCCTGTGTGTGTATTTTATTAAAACTATACATTCTTTCTTAGCCAGAATATGTCTGTATTTAGAAAATCCAGTAAGTTTGGGGTTTTTGTTTTTTGGGTTTTTTTTTTTGATAGCATAGTGGCTGTCTCTTTGGGGGAAAATTGCTTTTTGGTGGCTTCAAAAAAATATATATATATATATATATCTTATCTTCACCCAGCCCAGGGTTCCTCAACCTTGGCACTATTGACATTTTCAGTTGCATAATTCTTTGTTGTGAGCGACCATCCCATGCATTGTAGGCTATTTAACAGCATTTGGCACTCTACTCACCAAATGTCAATTCCTCCCCTATGCTGACTTATAACAACCAGAAAGTATCTCCAAATGTTGCCAAATGTCCCCAAGGGGGCTAAAGCACCCCGGGTTAGAGGTGGAGAAAAGGCACAGGGCTCTCACATAGTGGACACTCAACATGTGGGTTTATGTGAACACACAAAAGTGTTTCCCACTGCTCTTGAGGAGATGGCACTGCAGCTAAACTGGGCCTTTATGGTCAACATGGCCTGGCCATAGCTTACAGTCACTTTGGATCTTGATCCATGCATCCCCCACTCTCTTCACTCCAGCCACACTGCTGGCGGCCACGGGGTTTAGCAGGAGCTGGTGCCTCTCCGTGGAGTGACCTTCCCACACTTGATTGCAGACTAGGTCCTGCTTGTCCTACACAGCTCACTCAAGTGACGCTCCCTCAGGTAAATGACAGTGAGGTCCCCTCTTAGTGGGTTTCATCCTCTGTTACAGCCACTCTCCATACTTTGTGCCTCTCCTTAGCCCTTGTCTTGGTTGAAAGCTTACATTTGCCTGTGGATTTTTGATAAATGTCTCTGCTCCCCACTGGGCTGGACATACCATGAGGTCAGAAACCAGGACTGGGTTTGTTTTGCTCTTTGATTGTCATTTTTTCACCATTGTTGCCCAGCATCCAGCACAGTTCCTGGATCATCCTGGATATAAGTATTTGAATAAATGAATATATGAATAAATAACTCAAAAGACTGTTTTCTAATAGACTATTTCAAATATCCTACTCCCTTGTTCCAGTAGGTAAAGAGATTTGAATTCAAATAGCTGCTACAATCAAAAAGATGTCTTTTTATTTTAAAATCTTGAGTTGGCTTTGTGCATTCAATTGTCCCCCCAAACATGTGGAAATAGTAGTAATTTATATGTGATAATTTGGATTAGAATCAGCTAAATCAGAAAACCCCAGAGCAGTGGTTCTCAAACTTTAATGCACTGGAATCACCTGGAGGGCTTACAGAAACAGAGCAAATTGCTGAGCCCACCTCCAGAGTTTCTATAAGTAGGTCTGGGGTGAGGCTTGAGGATTTGCAGTTCTATTAAGTTTCCAGGTGATGCTGATAATTCTGGTTGGGGTACCACACATTTTGAGAACCTCTGTCCTAGAATAAGCAGAACCATGGAAAGCCTGTGGGAGCCTGGGCATCTCTCAGTAGTGGCTTTTTATTTGGCAAAAAACCTATTCTAATAACCATTTCACTGAAAATTGAGGTTCAGAAGGGTGAACCAGAATGGAGAAGTCATGACCATACAGCTAGCTGGTAAGCTGTAGAATCAAGAAACAGATCCAGCCCTGAGTGCAAAGCCTGTGCTCTTTAGCCACTCTGCCCACAGGTCTCTAACTTGTCAAATGGCAAGAATTGCTGAAGGCATTTGTTAAATGTACAGGCAAGTCACCTGATGAAGCAGGTTTGAAAAACACTGCACTGACCTTACTTCCTGCCTCCCACTCAGAGACTGGGCTCTGGGACTGGGACTGCCCCTGGCCCCAGCTTTGTCCTGAGCCACCCCCGTGCTATATCATCACTGAACTGTGACTCAAACCAACCCACTTGGTACTTCTTCAGTTGGGATCTCTCTCTAGAGGTGAACAAGAGTGTGTTGAAATTATGCAAAGCTGCAGAGTAAAAGGGCCCTTTTTAAATTCTTTTCGAGCATCAAGTTTTATTCCTTGGTGAGCAATTTAAGACTTTTTAATTAAAAACAAAGCTATTATAGACTGTAAGAGTAAGTGTGTATGTGTGTGTGTGTGTGTGTGTGTGTTTAAGGTAAAATAGAGACTTCAGGTGAGCCTCATGCTTGAGATAAGCAAATCATTCCCCATCTTCATAGAACCTCAATGAGAAGTAGCTTCTTTTCTGCTGTTAGGATAATTTGGTGATAGTTGAAATGCTTTCTGGCTCAATACATGAGAGCATTCTGTTATCAGCCAGGGAAATAGTGAGGATATCCAAGGAGAATCTCTATCCTCTATCCTCTATCGGGGTTTGAAGGCCACTTTTATTCCTGAAAGGCAGATAAAAAGGTAAGTCAGACACAGTACCTAACTTCACGAATTACAATTCAGTGGGGCTAGGGCTGCCAGATAAACTATAGAATGCCTAGTTCAATTTGAATGTCAGATAAGAATATCCCATGCACTACTTGGTCTTATACTTATACTAAAAAAGTTATTTACGTTTATCTGAGATTCAAATTTAACTAGATGTCCTACTTCCTCCACCCCACCCCCCAAATCTAGTAATCCTAAATGGGGTAAGTAAACAAGTATCCATGTACTCCTAGTACAATTCCAGTACTGGTTGGACAATGTGAATTACTTCAAGGGAACTGCAAAGGAATTGATTTCAGAGAAGGCAGAAGTCACATCTGGTTGGGAAACTAAAGGATGGTGCAGGAGATGGTTGAGTCTTGAAGGATAAGCAAAATTTGGAAGAAGCAAGATATGAGAGAGTGTTCCAAGCAAAAAGCAAAGGTAGGGAGGCAAAAAAATACAGAGTATGTTTAGTTCACCAGAGTGTAAATTTTGTGTCAAAGACATAAAGTTGGAAAGGAGGCCAGGCATAGTGGCTCATGCCTATAATCCCAGCACTTTGGGAGGCTGAAGCTGAGGATCACTTGAGGACAGGAGTTTGAGACCAGCCTGGGCAACATAGTGAGAACCCATCTCTACAAAAAGTAAAAAAAATTAGCTGGGTGCAGTGGTGCGCACCTGTAGTCCCAGCTACTTGGGAGGCTGAGGCAGGAGGATCGCTTGAGCGCAGGAGTTGGAGGTTACAGTGAGCTGGGGTTGTACCATTTGTGCTCCAGCCTGGGTGACAAAGCAAGACCCTGACTTTAAGGACAAAAAAAAAAAAAAAGTTGGAAAGGGGTGATGAAGCCAGGCTGCAGGCAGAGGCCACAGCGAGCTGAGGCATTGAGGCATTTAGGACTAACCAGTTCCATAAGTACTGGGGAAACTCTAATGATTTCATGGGAACTGGGCTTCAGGGTAGTTCAATCTGGCAGAAGTATATAAAATGGACTAGAAGGGGAAGATAATTAGAAGTCTATTCCAATGGTCTGTATCTGTCTTTTTCCACCTATGGGTCACAGCTTATTTAGCAGGTTATGAAATCAATTCAATAGGTCATGACCAGCACTTTTTAAAAACAAGACAGAATAAAACATTAAGAAATGTCCTTATATATCAGCAATCATCACATTTAAGTGTTGTTTTAATAAACATTTGTTCGTTTCATGTGTGGGGGGTGAGTGATAGATCATGATATAAAATATACTTTTTACAAAGTCACAGTTCAAAATATTTGAAGGCCATTGGTCTGTGCAGTGGATGGGTCAGTTGGTTTCTTTGCCTTGTCCACACCACCTTCTCAAAGGATGAATTTTCTTCCACTGACTTTGGCAGTGGCAGCTGAAGGCACCATGTGATCTCCAGCTCAGCCAAAGCCACCTAGACTAGGGTGAACATCTGACACAAGAGAAACCAATATATAGACTGGCGCTGAGCCAATCATCCCATCCTGAGGAGAGGACCTAGAGACATGGACTATAGTTACACAGAATTGTGGGCTGCAGCTGTGAGGAGAGGAGAGGGACCACCCAGTCCCTAAGAGATGGAGAGAGGTGAGACCCAGTGAAGTCATTATAGGCAAAGAGAATAATTTTGTGTTCCAAATTTCCAGTTCCTGTCCTTATGTGGCCTGGTTGTTATTGCTGGCCCTTGGATGTATGTGAGATTGCTTATTGTGTCTGCATGTTTTTATCTGCAATAAATTTCTCCTTTTCTTAAGCAAGCTGGAGCAGGTCCAGTTCCTTGTTACCAACTGCTCTCTCACTAAAGAAGACTATTTGGGCAGTGATTATGTCAACAAGCAAATATTTATTGTGGAAATGTATAATGATAACTATTTATTTGGTGCCCCTGTGTGCCCAGAAACAGTAGGGTAGACAATCCACTGGTCATGGCCACCATAAATGTGGACATCCTACAGGTTCTATATTTTACAAATGCAAACACTAAGTCTCCAAGAGATTGAGAAATAATCCTGGGTCACTTCACTATTAAGTGAGAGCAGAAACTCACCCAAGCTCATCATCTTCCACTTTTAATGCATTTCCACCACATCACTTGATGTGGCCACTGAAGAGCACAGATAAGGCCAAGATGAGCCCTGGTGACTATGAAAGTCGTCTAAACTCAAGCTGTGTTGCTCTTCTCCTTTTAATTTCTGTCTTCAACTTACATACAAGCAGCCAATCGATCTTGCAGCATGAGCCTGCTTCTGTACAGCCCCAAATGAAATGGAAATGACTATTACATAGTTAATTTGATCAACAGTCAAGCCACACAAATCAGGTTTAAAAAAAAGTCTTCTTTAGAAATGATTTATCTTCTCTGATTGCTGGTTTCAGTCCTGCCCTGGCTCCATGTGTAAGATCAACAAGGCCCTAGTGAGGCCATGATTGGGTTCATAAAGGCCCAACCCTTCAGCCCGTACCTAGTCCCTTGGTCCAGCTAGAACTGTGCCCACCCCGTGAACACCCTCCAATGTCAAATGAAGAGGACCCAGGGCTGCTGCGTGCTATCTTCCTGCTCCAAAATTTTAATGGTTCTATTTCCTTCATGATATAATCCACATTCTTATTATGATATTCAGGTCCTTCCAGAACCTGGAACTGACCTGAAATGTAAAATCTCCCAACTTACATTCCACAGCTCATTCTTACAACCATGTATGCATGTATTCATGATGTATTTGTGCAAAGAGTATTTATTATGTTCCTACCATGTGCCAAACCTGTTCTAGCTATTGGGCATTCAAAAATTAATAATAATAATAATAATAACTAACATTTATCAAGTGCCTAACACAGGCCAGATTCTAATCAATTTTATGTTCATCATAAGTGTGGATATGGGTGCCATTATCATCCATTTTACATTTGAGGAAACCAAGGTATAAAGAGGGTGTTTTCCTTCCTTAAGGCCACACAGCTAGTAAATGATAGAGTCAAGATTCAACCAAGCTTTCCAACCCCAGAATCTAAATGCTGAGCTATTGTTTCCACTGCATCTCTAGAATGAGACCTACACAGTTCCTGTCTACAAGCAGCTCACTGTCTAGAAGGGGAAATAGGATGTGTCAATATAATGAAACACAAATGCAAAGAATTACAATGGAAGTATGGAAAAGCTGTCAATCTCATGGAATCTGTTTACTTGTTATCCCCAGTGCTCCAGCAGCAAATTTCTCCTCTCTGCCTTTGCTCACTACATTTCCCTTATGTAGGGTCCCCTCTCAACATCTCTCAGTTTGTCTAACCACACTGCTACTTCAAGGTATATGTGCCTCCATAGATCTCTTCTCTTGCCACGGCAGACAGAGCTCAACAAACACAATGTTCTTTCCTGCCTAACCTGGGATTCACCTTAGAATCCTTCTCAACACTGCCTTCAAGGCAGCTGCTTTCCTTGGTTTTAGTTACCCGTGGTCACCTGAGGTCAGAAAATATTACATGGAAAATTCCAGAAATAAACAATTTGTAAGTTTTAAATTTTGCAACTTTCTGAGTAGCATGATGAAATCCCGTGCCATTCTGCTCCATCTTGCCCAGAACATGAATCACACCTTTGTCCAGCATCTACACGCTGTCTACACTACCTGCCCATAAGTCACTCAGTAGTTATCAGTTATCAGATTGACTGTCACAGTATTGAAGTGGTCGTGTTCAAGGAACCCTTATTTTACTTTTATCACAGTATATGATTATAATTGTTCTATTTTATTATTAGTTATGCTGTCAATATCTTACTGTGCCTGATTTATAAATTAAACCTTATCATAAGTATGTATATATAAGAAAAAACATAGTACACATAAGGTTCAGTACTATCCACAGTTTCAGGTATTCACTGGGGATCTTAGAATATATCCCCCAAGTGTAAGGGGAGACAACTGTAATTAGAATTGGCACATAAGATAACTTTGTCTTTCAGAGCTAATCTACCTTGAATCATTTCGTAAATGAGGAAGTGGAGGCTTGACAAACTTGAATAACCAGCCTAAGGTCACACAGTGAGTCAGAGACAGACCTGGGTCTAGAAACCCGGCCCCCTCCCTTCCATTCCAGGCCTCTGTCTCCTGCCCCACAGCCTGTCCGTTCTTAGCCTGCCCATATCATCTATTTCCAATCACGGGAAATGATAACAAATGAAATCCAAGTAAGCAGAGAAGGAGAAGGGAAGTAAAATGCCAATTACTCAGTCCCGACAGACTGGGTGCCCGCTTGCAAGCTGCAGAGGGGTACACCTACGGAAATGTCTTTAATTAGAGATAGAGTCTGACGAAAGGTTGGCGGTGTCTCTGAAATCCTTGTTTGCACTTAAGTGCATGGAACACTATGCATTTCTATCATTCCATGCCATATTTGAGTTGAGGAATATTAAATATTTATTCTTCATCAGTTACTGAGTAACACGCTGCTCAACTTTCCTATTTACTAACACTGATTTATTTAGGCCGTGGCTGCATTTCCAGCTGGATGTTTGAAATATGACTTTAAGTAAATTTCTTAGGTGTTTAAAGAAAATTCAAATTTACAAACAAAGGCTTAGGAATTATACACTTACAAGATAAAGTGCTGGGCTTCTCATGGTCATTACATCCCAAGTGTAGTGGAAAGGACCTTTAGAACCAAGGAGATTGGGGTTTGCATCAAAATTCTGTTCTTGCTGTGTGTCCTTGGCTAAGTTAATCAACCTCTCTCAGACTGGTTTCTCGTTTCTCTCAGAGATACGAGATTGGTATTAGACAAGAGGAACTATATTGTGTCTGATTCCAAAAATGGCATCTATTGTTATTCTTCATCCCACCCTGCACACCTTTGCTTATGCTATGATATGCTTGGAAAGCCATCTTGGATGCTTAAATTCTCCACATGCAGCAGGCCCATGACAAGTCCCTCCTGTAAAGCTTGCCCTAACCAGTCCCACCCACAGTGATCACTCTCTCCTCTGAATTCCCAGACTACTTATAATTTCAGCCAGTCACTTGGGTACTTGATGTACACTGCCTTAGACTGTTACTTAACTTTTAATGTATATTTCTGTGTTCTTGCTAAAAATATTTTTGTCTCCTTTATGCTGAGGTAATAATAGCCAATAGTTAGTAGCATGTATACATTCCAGGCCTCTTCATGTGGTCACTGCGCATGTGTTAGTTTGGGTTCCTCACTGCATGGTGGTGGGGTCCCACAGGTGAGCACCAGGCAATGTGGCCTCACCTGGAAGTGCCGTGGCATCACCTCCACCACATGCTATTAGTTGTAGCAGTCACAAGCCCACCCAGGGACAAGAGGAGGGAAAATAGACTCCACTCTGGATGAGGGAGTGACAAGATTCCGGAAGAACATGTGAGGCCAGAAATATTGCTGTAACTATTTTGGGGAAACACCGAATATAAGCACCACGAGGGCAAGAAATTATGTCTGTTTTGTTCCCTATTCGGTTCCCTTGTCTAGGACAGAACTGACCATTCTCCCCACCCCCCGGTAGTATACAGTCCACTGGGGGGTGGTAATCTTTTCTTGTAATAGTATATTTTATTTTAACTGACAAATAATAGTTTTATGTATTTATGGGGTACAGAGTGATATTTTGATACATGTACACAATGTGTAATGATCAAATCAGGGTAATTAGCATATCCATCACCTCAAACATTTATCACTGCTTTGTGTTGGGAACACTCAAAATCCTTTCTCTTAGCTATTTGAAAATATACCATAAATTATTGTTACAACAGTTCTTCTTTGTTAGATGAGTAAAAGAATGCCAGTTTGTGAGCCCTGTGACTCGTTAAATGCCTCGTTATACGGAAGAGGAACCTGAGACCCACTGAAGGGAATGGATCCATCCAAAGGCAGAGCTGAGGCTAAATGTGGGACTCCCCGCTTCCAGTCTTATTTCTTTCCACACTCAGAATTTTGAGTCTCTTGGATGAAGTTACTGGGAAAATTCAAGAGTAAAAACTGCATTTCAATTCAAAGTCTGGTGATACTGACCAGTTTTGGATGGAGCTCTTAGAGAGCTCCTAGAAGTAACAACTTTTCTCTCAACAAAATATCAGTACTATAAATTGCTATTTGTTAAAAAACTTGGAGGAGTGCACCATATTCATAGAAATAGTGGAAACCTAGAGAACAATTATTGCAGAATTGATCACCTATGACCCAACCCAATGAGATTTGGATTGTCTTGTGTTAGGAGGTAGCAATGAACCAAATGCTGTGATATTTTGGAAGGACCATTGATTGCCTTCTGAATAGGATTTCAAGCAATTTAAGCCAAGAAGAAATTCTGTGTGGGACTCCTGATGGAATTTTATGTAGGTTGTATGCAATATATGTTTAGAAAATAACTGCTAGGCTAGTTGCAATGTTTCTGGTTTCAGAAGACTGCACAGTGTTTATGTCACCCAATTAAACCAACTTATTAGCAGGCTAGTATTAGATGATACTGTTAAATTTAATTTAGAACTGAAAGAGAATAAATCAAAGGTCAGAGCAAAGCCTGCAACATTTCCCAGTTAGAATACTGAGAAATAAGAGAAACGAGACAAAATCTTGGGAGCGACCATAGAGCACACCCACAGACGCATCAACTTTGCTGCCAGGTTCCCTGGACTCAAACAGCCCCTCCATCACCTACGAGCTGTTGGAACTTTGTAAGTTATTTGAGCTCCTGGTCCCATAGTTTCCATAACAGAGATGAACATATACCCATGGCTTTGTTTGAAGATCATAAAAATTAACAGATATAAAGTGTTTGGAACAGTGCTTGGGACATGACAATTGTTATACAAATGTCAGCTGTCATGACTATTATGCAAGAGAGTCATCCATCTTAATATCTGAACATCCCTCAACAAAGAATTATTTGCATCAATAGCCGTATGCCTTGGAGGTGGTAGAGCTGAGACACAAACTCCTATATTCAACCTCTATGCCTTCATGTCCCCATTATGAAGGCTTTTTCTCGCTTTCCTGGGCACTGCCTTTGCAGTTGTCATTAGCTGAAAGGGCCACCCAGAATCTGCTTCAGTGAATTACTTCCCTACAGACGCTGGAGGATGTGGAGCAGCAAAAGTTGATCTTCTAAGAACCAAGGTCTAAAGTTTACTGAGCTGGATAGTTTCCCCGAAATGAGGCTGTAGGGAGGCATGACAGGAAGCAGCCCAAAGAATGCCCAGACCTGGAAAACTTAAAGCTTGGCAGGAAGCATGGGCGATGCACCCGTCTTTGAGAGAGGAGAAGGCTCATTGCTCCTGCTCCCATACCTTGTCGTGGCTGGGTTGATGATCTCCTCTGTGTTTGCCCCACAATCCTCATCTAGACAGACAGCGGCTCACTTTCCCTGCCTTCTTTGCCAAATCCTCCTTTATATAATATCGGGTAGCTGTACAGAATCCAAGTGAAACCTTCTGTCTCTTCCCCCAGAATCACTTCCAGAATGAGGACAGAGTGACATTGGCATTGTCTGAGCAGAAACCTGGGTCAACTGACTCATGTTACTTTACCCAAAATGTCATTGAGCTCTCCCACCTGCTAAGTGCTCAATCAAATCCTCACGGCAACCCTATGATGTAGGTACTATTACTGTACCCATTTCACAGATGAGAAAACAATGTCTCAGAGAAGTTAAGGAACTTGCCCAAAGTAGCCTAGGAAGAACAGACCTGAGCTTCAGACTAAGATCTGCCTGGTTGCAAAGCCCATGCTGTCAAGATCTGCACAAAACTCTGTCCAGAATCCGGAATCCAGAATCCTTATGGCCTGAGTGCTCTGGCCCCAGCTTCCTCTCTGAACCCTTCTCTCTCCCTCCCAAATACCACTTCAGCTAATGCTCCTGGAAGAAGCCAGGCATGGCCTTGCCTTAGGCCATTTCTCTAGCTGTTTCCTCAACTTGGAGCATTTTTACCCCAAATATCCCTTGACTCACTTTCTGACTTCAAGTCTTTGTTCGTGTCTTCTCTTTTCAAGGAGGCTTATTCTGACCTGTTCAGTTCTGCAAACTGCCTCTCCCCCCACTCACCCTAATCCTTTTACCCAGCTTGACTTTCTTCTCTCTTCCATAACACTTAGAACTTTCTTACATACTATATAATTTACTTATTTTCAGATTTATTGTTTAGCTGTCTCTTTCACTGAAATGTATGCCCAGTGAGAGGAGGGTAGTTTGTTTAGTTCACTGATGTGTCCCAAGCACCTATAACAGGACCTGAAAAGTACTAGCTGCTCAATAAATAATGGTCAAATGGGAATGACTCGCCCATCCTCACACGTACATTTGCCGTTCTTCAAACTTTCTTTCTTCTCTCTTCTTATACTTAGAGATTTTCACATGCCTGAGTCATGTTTCACAAAAATCTTTCTAATATCTCTGAGTATTTATTTGGAATTTGGTTATATTCTATTTACATTTATATACAGCATTTTTCTTCACAATCTTTCAGATTTCCTTCCTTCCTTCTAAGATTTGATGAGCCACCTACCATATGCCTGGCGCTCTACCAGTTTCTGGGGATGAGATGATGAAAAATTCACCATCTTCAACCTCTCAGAAATCACTTACTGTCTTAAATTAGACTCACCAGAAGATGATCCCCAGACCAGAATTCACTTGCTGGTGAAGTATTCAGTGCTTCTAGGAGAAACCAGCAAAGAATTAGGGGACGTGGGACAGGGGCTGGGGTTAAAGCCAATCAAAGCTGCTATTTCAGGCAAAATCTCAGCCTGATTTTGCCAGGAGGTCTGGAGTCTAAATGAGCTCTCGGTGTTTGTCCACCTAAAGGCCAGGGAGCTGGGCCTTCAAACCAGCACCCCAGTCAGCCTTGGACTAAGTGCTTCCCTGGGGGTGAAATAAACCCCAGGCCTTCCCACTTCTCTACCTGAAGCAGCTCTGGTAAGTCCAGGGCACAGGAGCTGCAGGTGCTGGCTGTTGGAGGCAACAGCATACAGAAGACAGGGGAGGAGGCCCAGGTAAGGTTCTAGGGGACCTGGATGGAGCACAGACAGTGTCTCCTCCACTTATTTGTCCTAAACTTTCAGTTTGGAACTTGATTGCTTTCTACTTTTTGCTATCTTTTTCCCACCTCCACCCCTGTGTTTTCCAGATTTCTTCCTTTCTCCCTATGGGTGCATATGTTGAGCATCTATAATGGACCAAACACTATATTTACCAGGGGCTGAACATCAGGCACCTGTTCTCCTGGAGTCCACGGCCTACTGCTGCTTCCTGAAACACACCATGTATCTTTACCACATGGAAAGCTGTATCCTGAATCACCCCCATTTAGCATTTTTTTCTATTGAATACTTTAACCAATTGGAGGACTTTCCATGATCTTCCGTGAACATGTGTTTGATTTCCTCTTCTCGGGTACTCAGCATCTATTCGGGTGTTTAGTGTAACCCATGAATGTAGTTGGTAACAAGTCGTTGACAGAATCATACTAAAGACATTGTTATAGATATTTCTGGTTTGGTCAGGTACACTTAACAGTACTTCTGGAAACATGTGCTTAATCAGCTCCAACTGACTTTACTATTGTCCTGTCTGGATTTTTTTTTTTTTTTACTTTTTGGTATTTCATGGCGGATTTTATCACATTCATTTAAATATCTGATCATGAATCTGTGTATTCTCTGATTACAAGCTCACGAAGAATGCCTGCCAAAGTTGGTTCAACCTGAATATCACATTCACAGTACTGGGCAAAAACACTCTGAATCTAAATTTTTTTGCTTATAAAATAAGGAAAATAAGACTATCCTGTAAGGAATATTGTGAGTACCTATTAGGTACCCAAAAAAAAAAGTGACCAGTGAATGGTAGCCATTTCTTAGACTTCTCTCATTAAAAAGGGGGAAAAATTATAGTTTTATATCTTTGTCCATAAAGAACAATACTCTATCAGTTATCTGTTGCCATAACAATGCTGAATACCAAATAACCCTCAAAACTTCATTGGTATACAACAATTAACATTTATTTGTGCTCATAAGT
This sequence comes from Daubentonia madagascariensis, assembly GCA_023783475.1. Taxonomy (NCBI): domain Eukaryota; kingdom Metazoa; phylum Chordata; class Mammalia; order Primates; family Daubentoniidae; genus Daubentonia; species Daubentonia madagascariensis. The sequence goes on along the minus strand of JAKFHU010001953.1, from coordinate 37,244,317 downwards.
CTATGGGTCAACTGGGTGATTCTGTTGATCTGGACTGGGCTCGGCTGATCTAATTAGGGTTCCCGCGTATGTCTGAGGTCAGCTGGTAAGTGAGCTGGGAGCTGGCTGGTCTAGGATGTCCTCCGCTGAGCTAGCTGGTCTCTCCTCCGTGTGATCTCTCATCATTTAGCAGGCTACCCTGAGCTTGTTCTTATGGCATGTTAGGAGTCCAAGAGAGACAACAGAGGCATGTAAAGTGTCTTGCGAGGACAGACTCAGAAATGGCATGCCATCAGTTCTGCCACATACTATTGGTCATAGCAAGCTACAGGACTGCCCATATTTAAGGGGGCAGGTGGACTTGACTCCATATATTGGTGGGAGATGCTGCATAGTCACATTGCAAAGGCAGTGGGTATAAGAAGGCCATTAATGGGGGTCAAAATGCAACCAGCCACCCGACTACAAACACATTCATTTCTCCTTCTGCACACGTGTCCTCTTCCCGGCAGGCAAGGCCTTTGCTACTCTGCCTTCATCTTGCTCATCTGATGCTATTTGCCTTTACTCCCCAACATGAGCCTTTTGCCCTGGCTAGCTGAGGCTCTGGCCTTTGCCTCTGTGGCCTCCCCATCTCAGCTCCCAGGAGCAGTGCAGTCTTCCTCCCTCTCACCCATTCAAGCCCTAATCATCCTTCTAGTCTTGGCTCACATCTTACCTCCTCCCTGTAGCCATCCCAGACTTCTCTTGAGTCCTTCCTTCCTGAACACTTAATAACACTGGTTAACAAATGCAAGACATTGAGGTCAAGTACGTTTCTAAATCTAGGGGTTAAATAAAAGTTAGAAGATATTGGGAATTTCTTAAAATCCACTGGCCAAGCCTAGGAGAAGATTACAGAGAAGGAAGACCACAGAGGGAAGTAGTATAGAATACTTAGGCAAAGTCCCAGCGGTCAGACCAACCTGGGTTTGAATCCCCGCTTGCCCACTGAGAAGCTGTGAGACTTTGGACAAGTTACTCAAACTCTCTGAACCTAAAATTTATCATCTGTTAAATAAAATACTATATCCTAGAGTTTTCTTGAAGATTAAATAAGATAATGTACATAAAGTATTCAGTACAGTGCCTGGCACACAGTATTCAGTAAATGTTAGCTACAGCTATAGCTGCCACTACAAATTGAATTCCGCGATGATAGTAATTTATCCTTTCTTCTATCCTCTCCCCAGTGCCCTGGGCTGAATAAGGTAAATCAAATTCACCAAGCCATTCTTTGGCCTCCTTATTTTGACTATCCTAGTGAATTACACTAGAAAGAACACTTTGCTTATATGATTAAAGTGTTATTCAAAATGTCAAGATTTACAAGTTGGAAATGGAGAAATCAAATATGTTTTTGTAATGGGTATTATATTTAGTCATCTTGGCTTACTTAATCACCATTTAACTGGGCTCTATTCACCAATCTAACCTTAGCTGTTTGGCAATTTTAGCCATGGTGATTGATTGCTTCTTGAGACTGGAGTCATCCACTTAGCTCCTAACCTGAGCAGCATTTTCCTGAGATAATCTGTTTCTCTCCAAAATATTGCCACCTTCAGATGACTAGATGCACATCAGTGTTCTGAACCAAAGATGTCTCTTAAAAACTTTACAACACACATTGGAATTAGCTTAAACCCAGGAAATTACAAAATGGTACACAAAATTTCTCATCCACTAGAACTGAAAGAACTGGATTGGATTGTACGCTCCAAAGGGGCAAGAGCCATGACCATATTATTAACAAATGTATACACGACAATAACGGTGCCTGGCACACAGTGGAACATCAATAAATATGTGTAGGATGAATGAATGAATGAACTAGATTACAATAATTTCAAAATTTCTAATGAGACAATGTTGCAGGTCTTAAGCCACTCTGAATTCTTTAAGGATCAAGGCAGGATATTAATTAATTTACTAAAATCTCCAGTTTATCAGTCTAGTGGCTCTCTCAAGAAAAGGAAATCAGATTAGATTATAAATAATTACCTTAACAGCCTTCCTCTAGGGATTCTTTCCCCTCTAATCTATACTACAAATTGCCTCCAAATAAATCTTCTTGAAATTTAATCTTACATTAATTTATTACTAACATCATCTATCATATCCTTCTCTCTCCCACTTCTTTTATCAAATATTTCAATTAGATAATTATAACACTCTTTTAGAGTACAATATTTTCATTTTAATGGGAGTAGGTAACTTGTGATTTCTGTGCCCAAGGTAGAAATTTTTTAAAATTGTGCTGTTTGACCAGAAAGACAAATAGCCCTTTCAAACTACACATTTTTCACTTTCTTTTTACTACAAGCTACTTAAACAATCAGGAGGAGAATGGGGACCCCAGGAGCAAATAGCAGCACGCAGCATATTGAGATCCTACTATGGCCTGCGGCAGGGGAATAGATACGTGCAGCTATTTTGTAATGTCTGTTTACATTTCGACTAAGATAACTATCATGGAGAGAGAAACTTATCACGGTGATAAGTATCACGGTGATCATCAGGTAAGAGATTTGGGGGGGGTACCCAAAGAGCTCACTCTTTGTCACTCTCCACAAAATTTGTAAGGACTCAACCTCCCGATCAGGAGAGCTGTGAAAATGGATTCATGAACATGAATGGTTAGATAGAAAGACCATAATGTAAAAATTTGAATATATTTTTCAGACTGTACATATAGCTTAAGTTTACTTCTATAAACCATGAGCAATAATGGCCAAAAATGTGTTAGTTAAAATATTAAGTATGAGTGGGATCTGAGACAAGGTCCAGAGTCAAATTTTACAGATTATTTGTTAAGTCAGGGGTCCCAGAGTACAGAGGAGATGGCTGGAGTGGTCCCATGGACACAAACAGATATAAAGGAGAGAAACCTTCATATCAACACAGAGACCAGATTTCCCACCACCACTACCCAATGGTAATGGATGCAAACTTGGAGGAGATCTGCTGACCATTTACCCCCAGATTAACTGCAGAATGCCCCCATATCTATCTACCAGCACAGCAGCCCTAACACCTGTCCAGATATCCGCATGAAGCCATCCTTTGCAAACACTTGGCTAACAGTCATGCATCCCTCTTACCCCCAGAGTTTTTGAGGGTCATGGGAGGAGAAAGAGAACCAGAAGCAGCTATCTCTATTTTGAGATTGCTTTATCCCTGGCTAGCCCTGGGGTAATAACATATAGCTACATAGGGAAAAACTCAGAAAATAGTAAAGGCTTTGAAAGTCAAATCCAAGAGAGAAGCTGTCTCTTCCATTTCACATATGAGGAAGTGGAGGCTGGGAGAAGGTAAGTAACTTGCCTGAGGTCATTCACATAGTGGGTGGCAGAGCTGGAATTTGAGCTCAGATCTCTCTGCCTCCAAAGTGTGTACACTTGCTCAAAGTGAAGAGGATAAAATAGAAAGCTTTCCAAAATAAATATTCAATTTGGAATTCAAAACAAATCTTATGGAGACGTGGTGACAAAAATCAAGCAGCAAGATTGATTATGGACATTCTGCTTCAGCAAGGGCTTGAGCACTTAAACAGAAGGGAACAAAAACAACAGATTGGGGTATGGAGCTTGTGGCCGGGCACTGAACAGATTGTTTAAAGAACCTTGTTAAAGGAAACTACTGTCTATTTGTAGAGTGCTGAAGGTGGAGAGGGGGATAAAACTATTTTACACAATATGCCGTGGTGGTATAAAACTGAATATTTTGGAAGTGGAGGTTTAAATTATTTGTAAAATTAGTTAAACCAGAACTGAGATTATACATCTAGCAGAAGGAAAATGTTACTGGCCAGAAATATTTCTTTCTTAGTGGTCATGACCTCCTGGAGTCAAAGAATTAATATAAAGAGGACAAAAAACAGAAACATTATTTGTCAAGTTATGAGTCGTAAGAAATATTTTGTCCTCTTAAGGGCCACTAAAAAATACAAAAGAAGGCAATAATGCAACAACGTAAGCCCTGTTCAGAGGAATAAACTTTGATAAAATTCTGTGTAGATTAGAAAAAAAAATTTCTAAAACAAAGGAAGAATGGGAAACCGTCACAGGATGCAGAAGACTTGGGAACATAACGAGAGATTTATGAGGCATAATAATTAAACGCAATGTAGTTCCCTAAATTGGAGCCTGGAACAGAAAGAGGACATTAATGGAAAAACTGGTGAAATCCCAGCAAAGTCTGGAACTTCATTATTAGCAATGTACTAATGTCAGTTTCTTAGTTTTGACAAATGTACCATGGTAATGTACAATGGGAGAAACTGGGTGAGGGGTATACAGGAACTCGGCACGATTGTTGCAACTTTTCTGTAAATCTAAAATGATTACAAAAAATAAAAAGTTAATTTAAAATACCCTATACAGCCCACTATAATATTTTTGCAATGTTCATCCAATTCTGTGTTCTCTTCCCCATCACCATAGTAACCTGCATCCTGTGATAAGTGGTGGGGTTACAAGAGAAGAGGAAGAGGCAAATGTGACCTTGGATCCCAAGCAAGGGACTTTGTCCATAAAGGGCTCTCACAAATTTATCTTTGCATTGTCACCATTTGTTCTCTCGGGGTATATAACACATGGGAAATGCTCAATTAGTGTTCCTCGTTGTCTTGGCATTTAAGGATGTTGCTTAGTCCATAAGTGTTGTGCCTGGTTTCACATATCTAGAATCATAAAAATATTCATAATACTAAATGCACCCATCCCATAGGGAGAAAGAAGGCCAAACTTTCTATGAAAATGACACTATGGAAAGGCCCTAACCATAGACGTGGGGATCTCAGAAGTTAGAAAACTATTATGACACTTAACTTAGAGATCAAAGAGAAAAAAATTACTAGCTAAATTCTAACTTTCTTCAGGAGAGAGGAGGAAAGACACAAAAGCTCTCACAACATTGGATGTTGTCTTCTAAGAATTCTATTATTTAGCATCAACTAGTTACTTGTTAAATCCCCACTATGTGCTAATCAGATTCATGTATATACATGATTCCTTTCACTTGAAGAATGATTGACACTTTTTTGAAAAAGTACCTGTAATAAACTGCCCAACAGAGGTACCATATTTGCTGAAATGTATGGGATTCCCCAAAATGTGAAATGAAACGGAAAAACAGTGATGCAAGCTGAATTCATCATAAACTGAGGGAAGTGTGTGATCTCTAGCATGTGATAGACATCCAAATGGGCTTTTTATTTTAAAAGTAGTGTTATACAGAATATTCTGTGGCTTCTTTTATGTTTGGGATAGAGAGGGTGCATACTCTTCATCATTATATACACACACATATATATATATACACATATATACATATATATCTTACTACAAATCAATGAAGAAAATAATTTAAAAGACTAAATTGCCCAATTCTTCACCAGCAAGCTAGAGAGTTAAGTCAATTTATTTAATACCAGTCTGAAATATTAAGTAAGGAAAATAGTTTTCTTTAAAAGAAAGAAGGAAGGAAAACAAGAAGTAGAGAGACAGAAACAGAGAGAAAGAAGGAGAGAAGGAGGACAGAGGCAAGGGAGGAAGAGAGAGAGGGAGGGACAGAAGCAGGGAGGGAGGGAGGGAAGAAGAGATCTGTTGAAAACAGATACTATCAGGGTCTTGATTTAATACACCCCAGCATCTCTTCTCCCACTCAAAATGCTTAAAACAGCATTCCTTTTCCAGAAATACTAAGTTTGGGAAACACTCCCACAGTTAATGCTTTCTAAGAGAAAAGAAAAATAATAGATTTGTCTATTTGTTCCTTGTTAGACAGTAACCATTCTACTGGTACCTTCTTGGAAATGATATCATAAAGGAGAACTTTACCAGACAACATCTCATCCCCTCCCTTTTCTTGGGGTTTGTTATTATTTTTAGTCTTAAGATGTTGATTCTTAACATCAGAAGAATCTCAGCAGTGCCTGTGATAGCCTACCAGGTTATGCTGGCCAGGAGCAACACAGAGCCACAGTCTTTCCTTAAAGCCCTCACTCTACTCCCACTTTTATCACTGAATTTATTTTGAAGGGATTTTTCTTAAGTATAAATATAATATGTACTTACCACGACAAGTCGAACAAAAGTTAATGATATTCCCTTCCCTCCAAGAATCCCTCCCTGCATCCTCCAGGTAGTCAATCCAATGTTAACAGGCCAGTGGATATTGTTCCACATGGTTATGTATGCTCATTCAAAGCATATAAAAACATAAATTCTCATCAATAGCTTTTGACACAATATTTTACAAAAATGGGATCATATCCATCACTCTACTCTGAAACTTGTTTTTTCATTTGACAGTTATATCATAAATATCTCTCCAGGCCAATACATACAGATCTAACTTACTCTTTTTTTGTTCACAGCTCTGCAATATATCATGATATAAATGTGTCATAATTTAATCAACCACCTGCTCTATTGGTGGGCTTTGTTTCTAGTTTTGTTTCCCACTACAATAATGTTACAGTAAATATTTATATCCACTTATACATATTTATATACTAGAAGTCAACATTTTTATATGACTAGATATTCATAGATGCTTTATTTCTAGGAGAGATACCCTAAAATGAGATTATTGGCTCAAGGAAGCAACCCACTTTTCAATCCAGATGTAGAGGCAATTATAACCACGAGCATCCATCTTTTCCTCTTTTAATATTTGGGACGCCTTGAGAGTCATATAGTAACATAAGAAGACAATGATCATATCTGAAGTGAATTTATTGACACAAAACACCCTCCACATCACAGGACCAAGGTCCCCAGTTAAACTTGATGGAAAGAGCTTTTCACAGGATTTCGAAACCAAAGTGTGATGGTAACTTTACTAGGCCCCTCCCGTCATGGCCTACCCCATTGCCATGACAACTTCTTAGCAAAAGAGGGTAGGAAAAAAGGTTTCTAATAGTCTCTTAACCAGGGTGCATGTCTCCTCCTTTGAAATACTAAGATTTAGCCATCACTGATCCTTCTCATCTCGAAGAATCAATGTACCTAAATGTATAAAAAAAGAAAGTGAGGCCCATCCTTTCTTTTTGGGGGGTGGGGAAAGATTTTAGAAATAACAGTTTTCTGAACAATTAGTTGGAGGCAATACAAATAATAAAGGGAAGGCCATCATTTTTCTGTATAGTTACATAACACTCTGACCTCAAGAAGCTTTGCTAGGGAAAGGGGAGAAGGTCATTCTCTTAAACTGGAGCCTGACTGAGAGATTCCTATTAATTCCTGTATAATTATATATGTCCACAGAAGCCTTGGCACAGAGATGGCTGTGAAAACAGATCAGCCTCCTGAGGGCTTCCCAAGTGCCGAGTAGAGAGGACTTTTTATGATGACAGCCCTAGTTGGAATCCCAGCTCAGTCACTTGCTCCTCAGTGTCACAGAAACCACTCTGGACTAGAACTCAGGAGACCTAGGTAACATTGAGCAAGTCATATAAACTCTCTGAGCTCTTATTTCCTTGTCTGCAAAACAGGGCAACTACTGTCCCCTGCCATCTCTACCTCGTGGTGGCCAGTGAAATAACATGCTCGGAAGAATTGAAGCCAACGTAAGGATAGAGGTTGAGAACACAGACTCTGAGTTGAATCAACCTCAGACTGTGGCTTTACTGGTTACTACCTGGGTAATCTTGATCGTGTTACTTACCCCCTGAACTTCAGCTTCCAAAAATGGGATAATATACAGGAGCACCTCCCACCCCATTCGTGGTTTTGCTTTCTGCATTTTCAGTTACCCATGGTCAACCGAGTTCCAAAAATATTAAATAAAATGTTCCAGAAATAAACAATTCATAAGTTTTAAATTGCATGCCATTCTGAGTAGCGGGTTACAATCTCTTAGCATCCTTCTCAATTCCACCCAGGACATGAATCATCCCGTTGTCCAGTGATCTACCAAGAGATCAAAGAGCAGTAGATCCACGCCCTATCCACTACCCACCCATTAGTCACTTAGGAACCAGCGCGGTCATCAGATACACTGTTGTGGTATTGCAATGTTTACCTTCAAGTACCCCTTATTTTACTTAATAATGGCCCCAAAGCACAAGAGCAGTGATGCTGGCATATTGTTGTGATTGTTCTATTTTGTTAGTTGTTATTGTTAATCTCTTACTGTGCCTAATTTATAAATTAAACTTTATCATAGATATGTATGTATAAAAAAAACATAGTGTATATAGGATTTGGTACTGTTTGAGGTTTCAGGCACCCACTGAAGGTCTTGAAATGTATCTCCCATAAATAAGGGGGTCTACTATACCTATTTTTGTGACTGATTTAAGAATGAGAGGGGATAATGCCTTCAAATGTGCTAGCACAATGCCTGGCACATAGTGAGACCTCAATAAATGAGAGCTGTTGTTTTTAAAGTACCACTTGAATGTAATAATTCCTTCTGGAAGCTCAAGTTTTTGAAAGGTCACTTAAGCTTTTTCTTCCATTCAGTAGCTGCATTCTGTCCTCTCCTGAGCCCTCTGTTCTTGCTAAGGCCCATTTGTCCTGTCTCTGAGAGATAAATAGGGGCCTCTGTGCTAGAATCAAGGCTGTGAAAAAGGGTTGAGAACATGAGATCCAGCTTGTGGTTTGATTGGAAGCCAAGTACTGAGGAGCCCAGGGCCACAGCGTGAATAACACATTAACTCCCAATTGCTCTGCATCCCAGGACAAACCAAGAGATCAAAGAGCAACAAATAACAGGGCGGGATACAGGTAGAGAAATTTCCTTCCATCCACTTTGAGACAGAGTATGTGGGTTTGCGAAGGTTAAGAAATCAGTAAAATATATTCCTTTGTCTTGGTTTTTCATCAGATGTCATGTCATCTTGCTTTCTACCCATTGTCCTAAGACCAGGAAGTAGAGATTATTTGTCCAAGTCAGTCATCCCAACGCAAGAATGGGGGCCAGATTGTATTTGGTTGAATTGGGGAAGGATCATTCTACACTAGCTGGTGGGTAAGGAACAGCTCTGGCCTTAGACCAAGCATAAAGAGATCATGGTCATAATCATTCTCATATAAGGGAGGCTGGATGGCTCATGTAACATGCTGAGAGGCCAGAGGGCTAGGAGGCCCTTCCAGAGATAAATCACACACAGACTCTACAAACAGTAACAGTTATTATCCCATATTAAATTTTCCCTTTCTGTTTTGAAATCCCCTTCTCTAAACTCCAAGCCTCCAGTTAAGTCTGTTAAATACCACAACCTCGTTGCCATTGTGTTTTGAAAGGCTTAGGGAAGGGTTTATGGTCATGCTTGAAGTGAAAAAAAATTACATGGGAATAAATATTGCAAGATGACAAAATTGACCCATGTTGCTCTGAAGATGTAATCCAGAGCAAAGTGAGATTTTGGGGGTGCCATGAAGTCTCCAAAATAGATCTTAGTGTGTCCCAGAAATCACCTAGGGAGGAGACCATGGTCTACCGAGTTGGCTCGGTATATTATCTTGAGGATTTTAAACAGAAGGGTGACCCCCAAAGGCTAGAGAACTACAGGCCATCTGGGTTATCTAATTGTCATAATAGTGACCTCAGCACCTTCCAATTCTTGGTCACCAGGCACTATGTCAAGGACATATGCTGACATGAGGTAGGTTGTGTTAACTCCATTTTACTGGTGAGGATCAGAGACTTGAACTGCTTACCTGAGGTCCTATCATTAGTATGTGGTGATCTGGGATTCAGACCCTGGGTCTGTAGGTCTCCAAAGACTAGGCTTCACCACACTAGACACTTCACCACACAGAAGTGTCTTGTAGGATATCAAACCCAGAGCTTTGTGTTCAGCCCCTCTGTTGCCAGGGTTTCCTGCCAAGCAAGCAGCCAGATTTGCTGCCTTAAAACTTCAAGTAAGACTTGGGGAGAGGGTAGCAGTTATGAGCTCTTTTTTTTTTTATTTTTTTTTAATTTTTTTTTTTTAATTTCAGAATATTATGGGGGTACAACATTTTGGCTATATATATTGCCCATGCCCTGCCCGTGTCAGAGCTACAATCATGGACATCCCCCAAACTGTGCTCCCATCAATACACGAGTGGATTAATAAAATGTGGTATATGTATACCACGGAGTTATGAGCTCTTGACTACTTCCTGGTGTGACTACAGAAGTGCCCCGAGCACAGAGTGTGTAAAGGCAGGGGTCGTGGGAGGGTACGGGCTGCTCATTGTCATGATGGCATAGAGTGCATGCGGCAAGGGCAGCTAGGGCAAGGGGGGTATGGCTGGGGATGCTCTATAGAAAACAGTAATTCCCACTCCCCATATCAAGATTGGAAATGACATTTAGAATTCATCTACCACTGCCATCCAATAGAATTCTCTCCAAGAAGGGACTTGTTCTATATCTGCATAGCCACATGTGGCTATTGAGCACTTGAAATGTGAGTTTAAATAACCACATGTGGCCAGTAAAATATTGGCCAGTGCAAGAATAGGCCATCCTTCTCTTCCCCAGAATGGCTTTGCTAAAACTGTGAGTCAAAGAGCTAGATCCCTACTCCCATGGCTGCATTCGTGAGAATTAGTATATTCTCTAGGAGAGACTCTGAAGTCACACTACCTGGGCTTGAATCCTGGCTCTTCTACTTACTACCCATGTAACTTTTCTGTGCCTCAGTTTCTTCACCTGTAAAATGGAAATTAAAAACTGTAACTACCTCCTTGGGTTGTTGTGAAGATAGAATGAGTTAGGGGTTGAAAAGTACTATACATAGTGTCCAGAATATAGTAAAAACTGAATAGATGTTAGTCAGACATGCATTAATTCAGTTGATCTTTGAGTCTCACTACTGGGCAGACCCTGTGCTCAGTTAAATGATAAGGAACAGAAACGAACAAGACATATTTCATTCCCTTAAGAAGCTTTTTAATCACTGTGTCACCTTTAGGATTTTTATTTATTCTATTTCCTCTGGTCCCACTGAGTCTAAATAGTAGGCATCGACCAGCAACATCTGGCAGTGGGGAAGGTGCAACAGCTGGCATGTTGTAGGCACTCACTAAATAGTTGCGATCTTTCTCTTGTTGAACAAGATTATTTGATTTGCAAAGCTAGAATGGACCAAACTTTTGCTGCATTCTTGGCCTCCTGCACGCTGGACCCTTGGTCAGGATGAGCAGAGGGCACCACAATAGGGCTTGCTGTTCTGCTTCTTTTCCTCTGGCCATATTTCAGAGGCTGCATGAGAGTGGCTATGTGAGGGTGCTGGGGGTAGTGGCTATTCCCCCAAATCCAGAAGTCCAGCAAGGCGCTCACAATCATCATTTGTCTTATCTAACCAAATAACAGGTAATAGGTTTTTTGTTTTTCCCTAACATCCATTGATCTTCCTTGGGAGGACCAAACCCGTATTGTCCTTGAGGAACCATTCTTTCCTCATCCCAGTTCATGTTCTTCAGGTGGGTGATTGTGACTCTAAGATTAGCACGTGATTTGGGATGGACAAACCAGAGCACTGCACGACCTTAGCCAAAGTGAATGAGCAAAAGTGGCATTTGGCCCAAATAAGTCCAAAAAGGCTCAAATGAAGACTTTTGGGGGACTCTTGGGAAGAAATAATATTTCTTTCCAAAGGACTTAAACTGAAAGAACGTCGTCTGGAGTTGCGCAGGGATGTTACATGAAAAGGCCCGACCTGGAGTAAGATCAACACAAAGCAAAGCAGAACTGAAAAAAAAGGGATGACTTGAGGACTTGGCTTGAACCCTGGGCCTGCCTGTGCCCGAAGCACTATTGCTGTACTTCAGTTATATGAACCAAAGCATTGACTTACTTGCTGCAGCCAGTTGGAGATGCGGTTCTGTTTCTTGTAACCAAAGCAGAACATTCCCTCTTCCACTTCCTCAGTGCTACTAGGGCTGCACCCAGAGACTCTCTGTGAGAAGTAGAGAGGCCAGATGAGCAGATGACCTGCACTCTCCTTCCCACAGTGGCAGCCTCTGGAGCCCTAATCACAGAAGACCAAATGGCAAAGCTGATCACATGCTCATGGCAGCAATTTTAAGGATGTCCTGTGTGGGACTGACCCTAAGAAGGGATTCTAAAAAGAGCCTTGCTGATGTAATTTAAACGGTTAAAAATAACTACAGATTGAGTCTGAGAATCCCACTGGAGCTCATGACTGCCTAACCTGGGATGGAGAGGTCAGAGATGCTCAGTGAATGAAAAATAGGCTAAGAACAAAATCATCTCTTATCCTCCGGCAGAGGATAAGAGTGGGTCACAACTCCAAACAGCAAATTAGGGACTGCATTTATTTGACAACTTCTCAAAAATACCTTTAGCAGCACAGGAGGAGAGCTGACCCATTTTTTAAGTATGGAATCAATAGACTAATAAAAGTAATCCTTAAAAATAGCTTTCCTTTTTTAAAATACATTTCCCATTGAATAGCAATCAGAAGGTAATTTTTATTCAGGCCCTGACTCATTTTTCTAAGGATTGAAATGGTAAGACTGAAGCCTTGGTTATTCAAGGGATGCTGTGCCCAGGACGTCCTGTTCCGGAGTGAGTACTCCAGCCCAGATTTCCCAGCTCTCCTTGGTAAGCTGCTCCTCCTCTGCAGGTGGGGAAAAGGGGCAAGGCCAGAGAGGCTCCCAGACCACCACTTTGCCCAGGGAGACACATCTGGTGCTCACATCCTGTTTCCATCAAACTGAAAGTGGAACCTGAGAGTAAGAAGCAGGGTCAGGAGTGCTGAGAATGACAACTTAGAACACGGAAGGGAAGTCCCCTGGGAGGAGTGGCTGTTTAGATTATTCTGGAGCTGAGCAGAGGAGAGAGAGAGAGAGGAAACTGATGTTCAGAAAAAGGCAAACCCTTCAGGATTGGATGTGATTTGACCTGTGTGGACACTGTCATTTTCTTGGGCTTGGATATTTCCTCATTCTAACTCTCTCAGAATGACACTGTCATTAAGATCCCATTTGGGCCCTCCACCCCACTGCCCCTAGGATTTTTTTCCCCCTACACATGTAGAAGAAAATATCTTTCTTTCCTCTAGGTTCTGTCCAGCACTTCCTGCATCAGTAATAATTTGGGGTTGAGGTCCCATACCCTCCATCCAGTGACATGGGAATAAAAATTCCCTAAGGAGCATTACTTACAGTGGGGACACAGGTCATACGCACCAATTTCCCCTAAGGCACCAGACAGAAATGCATATTCTGGAAACCTACCACAAACCTATTACATCAAAATCTCAGGGAATGTAGCCCAGAAATTTCCATGTTTAAAATTGTTCTCAAGCATCCCTTATGCACATTAAAATTTGAAAACCGTAGTCCAAGGGTTACAGATAATGTTTCGAGTTGCCATGCGCGGATGGCATAGAGAGTCCTATCACCATATGCCCTCTGATCTCCAAGGGAAGGCCCCACATGAAGGGGTGCTGTTCAAGGGGGAAATAAAAAAGAAAGGACAGAAGCATGGAATCCTGCATTTTCCCTCCCATTTCATTATCCAAGCAACAGGTACTGTTTTCCCCTAGTTCATGAACAGAGACTCACCTTGAAAATCTCAGAAGCTCCAAGCTCTTTCGTAAATTCAACTCAGTCATTTTCATGAAACCTGTGATTAATGTTGTTTTATCGACTTAGGAGTTTTGGCTGTCCTTCATGTCACCAGAGATGGTAGTGTGTTGTGAAAATTATTTTCTCATGGACCCAAATCTGCATTTTTGGTACTGAGACAGTGTAGCCATGCCTTTTGAGCTCTGAGATTAAATAATGCCCGCAGGAGGGACAATATGAAAGTGAAAAACCTGTTTCAAGATTTCTTTAATTGGAATTTAGAAAAGATGGAAAATGAAGAGTAGAAGTTGTAAATGGGATATTGAGTCAGATATGATAAACAGATACAAATTGAACCAAAGGGGCTTCTGGGCAGCACACAGGTTAAAGTGAAATTATTCATGATGGTTTTTGAATGGTGTGTTATGGAAGCAACGGTGGTACTAATGATGACAAAACCCATGAGATCAAATAACTTTACTCAAGAGCCCTCCCTCAAAGTGAGAAGATTGAAAAACAAAACTAAAGAGGGAGTCCTGACTATGCCTTTATTGGTAGTAGCTGTATCCACGAGGAGTATTGAGAAAACAAGGTGATGATTATGATGATGAACTCTAACATTTACACTCCCTGAGCTTACTACTTAATCTTTGGAATGATTCTATGAAGTTAAGAACTGTAGCAAAGGAAACTCAGGTTCTGAAACATTAAGTAACTTGTCCAAGATACATGTATTGAACAGGTAGTATGGCCAGAATCTGAATCCACATTCCTGTGGTAAAGAATTTGACCCTTAAATCTTTTCATGATGATCTTTATAATGGCCAGAATTCAAACTACAAGCTAGAAGAAATCTTAAAGTCTCATTTGTCTTGTCCTACAGTATACTGAGGTATCTAAGAGCACAGGTCCAAATCGAGATTATAAGTTGAGCTGGGTATGGTGTTGAATGCCTATAGTCCCAGCTACTCAGGAGGCTGAGGTGGGAGGATCCCTTCAGCCCAGGAGTTTGGGGCCAGCCTGGGCAACATAGTGAGACCCTGTCTCTTAAAAAATCAAGACCATGAGAAATATGAGAGAAAACACATAAAGCACTGTATTAGGGTTCTCCAAAGGAACAGAACCAATAGGAGATTTTATCTATAGCTATCTATATCTATTTATGTCTAGAGAAAGAGAGAGAGAGATTTATTATAAGGAGTTATGGAGACTGAGAAATCCCAAGACCTGCAGTTAGCAAGCTGGAGCCCCTGTAGAACCAGTTGTATAACTTCCAGTCCAAGGGCAGTAGAAGACCTGTCTCAGCTTAAGCAGTCAGGCTGGAAAAGTTCCCTCCTACCCAGCCTTTTTGTTCTATTTAGGTTTTCAATTGATTGGGTGGGGGCCATCCACATTAGGGAGGTCAATCTGCTTTCCTCAGTCTATCAATTCAAATGTTAATCTCATCCAAAAACACTCTCACAGACACACCCAGAATAATGTTTGACCAAATGTCTGGGCACCATGTGGTCCAGTCAAGTTAACACATAAAATCAACCACAACACACACTTGGGGTCTGCATAGATTAAGCAAACACTCCATAAATGAACATTATGTATATCATCATCTTTTTAATTATCATCAACATTAACCATTATTACATTACCATTATTCTCCAAATAATGGCAACTCTTAAAGATTACTTAGAGTTTGCTAAAGCTAACAATAAAAATCCAAATTAAAAATAGAATAATAACAAAGCAAGTTGTGAGTAGATTCACCTGCTTTAGGAAATTTCTACATGATTCAATGTTAGCCAGAGTGACAGAGTTGGGATTTGGACCCAGGCCTATCTGATTCCAGCATTTAAGCATAGCCTTCCATGTGCCATTCTGCTCTTCACCCTTGAGCCTCTGCTCCCATGGTTCTCCCTGCCGAGGAAGCCCCCTCTGTTCTTCTTCTTTAGGAAAGATATCACCTTAAAATGTTTCTGGCACTATCATAGACACGTATTTCAACATGGACAGAGATTCTTCCCAGATCACCTTCTTTGGTACAGTTTCCATCTTTCAGACATAACTCCCCTCTCTGTTTCCTTATGCTGCTTCACATACCAACTCTAGGTCCTTGTCCTAGGTGATCCTATAATCCCCAAGGCATAGTTCTATCCTTGGACCTTCCAGAAGATACTATCATTTTTCCTTTTATTGCCTCTATTCCCAACTAGACTGTGAGCTCCTTGGAAGCAGAAAACTTGGCTCATTTCACTTTGTATTCTCAGGATCTAGCACAGAAGCTGGTACATAAGAGGGGCTAAATGTATATATATATTAAATCAATGAAAAAAATAATTGAACTCTAAAGTCAAGAGTCACTTAACAAGTCTCCATATACCTGCCATAAATGATAAGTCTTATCAGAGCCCCTGCTCACAATATCTAACATAAAAGACAAGTGATGCTACTTCCCATTGTTAAAAACACATCCACATTTCAATTAGTAGAATCAAGATGTCTTTGAGGTCCTGGAATGCACTTTCAGGGTACATACACCAGAATTCTTGGCTCACTGTATGGTTTCACATATAATTCTCGTCACTTAGCATCCTCAGGCTTAAAAATTGGCACATGCTGAAAGGAATCTCTGGGGTAGGAGAAAATCCTGATTCCCTGATACGTTCCAACAGGGACAGAAGGATTGCAGCTTCATTTCCTGCCAATTTTTAAATTATGAATATTTTGGTATGATTATAAGTAAGCAAGGCAAGCCTACCAGGGAATCAAATAATCCCAGAACATGAAAACATAGATTATTGTTTTCCTTCCCTCTTCCTCTCAAGTTGATTTGTTTTGCCTTTGCAAAAGAAAATAAGGTCAGGTGGCAGGAAAATTACATTGAGAAATTTAAATCTACAAAATCATAGCAAGAGGAAATTTGTTCTCTTTTATGCAATCAAATCATTCAAATGTATATATAACTTTCCTCTGGTTTTTTTTTTTTTTGGAATTATGAACACATTATTTGACTAACTTAAACCCTCCTTTATGTTAAAAAAAAAAAATCACCCTGCTTGACCCTCCAAATACCTCTCCAGGTTGGTTAATCTCTTTGGGAACTACCTCTTTGAAATATTCCTAGGAAACTACAGACAGTTTAAAAAGAATTCCTAATTCAGAACAATAATAGAGGTGAGCAAGCCCAGACTTCCTTTCAAGTTTCTGGAGTGAAATAAAAAAGCTTAGATTTTATGGCATATTTCTGTAGGAATCAGAAGCACGGTTTTTGTTATGTTAATGAAACACACACTACTATTTGAGGACTTACTATATTTTCCTTTCATAATAAAGCACTTGCAGAATCCAGACAGATTACGTTAGGGGAAGACTACCTTTCCCATCACCATTTTATAAGCAAATCTTCCAACATCCAGCGTATGTTAGTTAGTTGAATTAATGAGAGCAATAAACAAAGAAACCAAGATTAGGGATGAACACACTCAATGGAAAACTTCATCTTACTCCAAAATTGTCTCTCTTTTTTTGTCATTTGAATGTCATTGCTAAATATAAGATGAGAATGCTTTCTTGTATACTTGCCTTTATGTTTCAGTCTCCTTCACAGACTTTCTGACTCACCCCTATTCATGATCAAACACAAATTTCACAAAAGGTTTAATTGCATCTAGGCTTTAATAAATATTCTACTTGGGATCTGCAAATAAGACTATAGGAAGGTGGGGGAATCTTTTTGTTATGCAAATACAAGCTAGGGGAAGCTCTTTCTGAAAGCTGTTTAGCTGAGCCCTCAAAAAGCAATGTTTGAAAGCCCTTTTCTTTTCTTTTTTCTTCCAGGAATGTCACCCTCATTATGAGTCTGGTTATAACATCTTATTCTGTGGTCGTTTGGCAAATAAATTCTTCCTGTGATGAATTTTAATAAAATATATAATGACAACTTCAGGTATTTTTATAAGCTATCACAAATGAAGCTCTTTGTTCAGGGATAGAAAGTTAAGTTCTTGATAACAAAGTAGAATTTTTGCAGAGGCTTTTCCAACAGGACCTGACCTCTATGCAGAAGGCAAAGCTGGACATATCTCTTCTTGTAGTTCTCCCACTCGATGGGACACAAGTTCATGCATAGTATTGATAATAACCTCCATTTCCTGAACATGTGCCAGACATTGTGCTAAGCATTTATTTATTTATTTTTTTTTTTCTAGTGTGCAAAGAACTGGAATGTGCTAAGAATTTTAGATGCATTAACTTGATTCATTTTCACAAAAACCCTATATATTGTTGGTAATTTATTGCCAATTTCAAGGTTGAAGAACTGAGGATCAGAGAATCAACCATATTTTCCCAAGATCACACAGCTGGTAAAGCCAAGATTCACACCCAAGTCTGTCTGATTCCAAAGGCACAACTTGTACCCTTCATGAAATATTGGGTGTTTTAGATTCTTCATTCAAGTGTCCTTTTTCTTTCCAGAAACAACTAAGTGAATAAAACAAGAGGTACCTGGGCATGGTTTACTCAGTGAGCTTAGTCTATAAAAATTAAAAATCAGTGCAGAAAGCATGGCAATAACAAGGGTGATTATGGTTTCAAAAAGACCAGATATTTGATCTTGGGACCATATTGATAATTGTGGAATATAGAGATGATCATGGGGATATCAGAAGTTTGCTTTTATCACCTAGATGCCATTCAACCTGGGCAAATTTGGGGGAATAAAAACCAGACCCTTAATAGGCTACAATTGCTTTTATATTTTTGAACTAGTTGCTCCTATAGGAGACTAATTTTAAAGTCACGTATGTTGTATCATGAATTTGGGTACAATTTGAACATTCATCACTTTTCATCACCCAGCTAGTAAAATGTCAACAAGGAACTGAAGACTTAGTTGCCCACAATGACAATGAATACATAATTGAGCCACAGGATAAAGTTACCCCATGATGAAGTCATTTCCACTGCCCCTGAAGTCACCAGAGGTTATGCATATGTGTGGGTGGAAAAAAAGAATTAGTCTGTGTTATGTGATTACTCAACCTATTGCCTGAAGGCATCATCACACACATAAGGTTTTCCCATTTCCACACATTTTCTGAAGTAATCAAATGGGTTGTGGCTACTGCGTGGTAAATGCCTGGCAATACAAATGACTTGGTGACTCATAGGGCTCTCATTTTTGGGGGGCGTATAAATAATAATGAAAGGAAAGATAAGGCCTTATAGTTTAGATCTAACTTTTTGTAGCCTGTCCATCGTGAGTTGACTTTGAGTGCAGAATATTCTTTAAACATTTATTGGTTTTCCTATGATGAGTTGGTTGAAGTGGAGACTGATTTTCACTAGTCCAAGGAAAGTCTGCCGATTGGTCTTTTTATGGCATGAAGTAATGCCCTGCAAGAAAAAGGTAGGAAAGTATCTCCATGGCAGTTAATGTCCCCACTCAAAGACTCCAAGCATTCCCCTTAGAGTCCGGTTCAACTCTTCCAAGCTAAATACCTGTCATTATTCTTCACTTAACTCTCTTCCTTATGCTGATAACTTCTAAAAATATACAAGTAGATTAGGGTATCAGAGACGGTAAAGAAGGAGAGGTATTAGATCTATACTGAAAGAAAACAACACCCACTCCCTCTAAGATCTATGTTGTTGCCTTATAGCCTACCGCAGGTTGCAAGTCCTAGGTGGCCTTTCTCTGAAGGGACAAAAGGTTTCTCATTGGCCTTAGTAAACTATGTCCCTCCCTTTCCAAAAAATAGGGCTCAGCCTTGTTATCTGGAATAAAAAATAGTTATCAACAGTATCACCATCTCTATTGGCATTTATCAGAAGTTTACTATGGGCTATACTTTGTTCTAAGCACACACATGCATTAGCTTATTAGCTTTTTCAAAGATATTGTCAAGAATAGTGCCAAAATTCCAAATAAATGCAACTGATGGAGAGAAACCCACCCTTGAGAAACAAATACAGGGGGTTGCCCAGGTTCTTGGTTGCAGAACAATCAGGAGTCCAACAGGCTGAGCCACTTGGTGAAAAGTGGTAACTTGGGTTATGATCTTGCAGGGAGAATGATATAGTTTGGATGATTGTCCTCTCCAAATCTCATGTTGAAATTTGATCCCCAGTGTTGGAGGTGGGGCCTAGTGGGAGGTGTTTGTGTCATGGAGGCAGATCCCTCATGAATGGCTTGGTGCCATTCTGTTGAAAAGAGCTTTTCACCTCCCTCCCCTCTCTCTTTTGCTCCCTTCCTCTTGCCATGTGACGCCTGCTCCCCCTTTGCCTTCCACCGTGAGTAAAAGCTTCCTGAGGCTCTTACCAGGAGTAGATGCTGGCACCATGCTTCTTATACAGCCTGCAGAACCATGAGCCAAGTACACCTCTTTTCTCTATAAATTACCCAGCCTCAGCTATTCCTTTATAGCAATGCAAATGGACTAAGACAGAGAATGGTGATAAAGTTCAGAACACATTATCCCAAAATATGGTATCTTGGCATTTGAGAAAACAGAGGAAGCAGGAAGGTCACTTTCACCTTCCCACACCCTTCTCTAAAGCAAGCCATAAAACCTAGAAGGAATTCTCTGAACTTCCTCTAAAGTAAGTCACAAAGACCCTCATGTGAAAGGGCCCACCCTATACCAGAGGAAAGGATTGTCTTTAACTTTGAAGATAGGGGGACACAGAGAAGAACCTGAACAAAGAGGTTTTCCTAAGTTCTTCCCAGTTTACTACCATTAGATCATACCCCTTTCGTCCAATTATACTTTCCATGACTGTTTACTCTTCATCAAACCTAAGCATAAAAATTCACAGGTTTCCCTATTTCTTTGTGTCTTAATTTCTGAAGGCTCCGATGTCATGTAAAATCTATATTAAATAAAATTGTATGCTTTTCTCTTGTTACTCTGTCTTTGATTACAGGGCCTCATCCATAAACCTAATGATAGAAAAGGAAAAAAGAAATATTTTCCTCCCCAAAAAAGGTAAGCTCCTGGCTCTCTGCCAACCTGGTTTCCTACCCTCTTCAATCTCCTCCCTAAGAAGAGGGAATATTTGCCTGGTGAAGTGGCATGCACATGTAGTCCCAGCTATTTGGGAGGCTGAGGTAGGAGGATCACTTGAACCCAGGAGTTTGACTTTCCCCTAGGTAACATAGCGAGCCCCATCTCTAAAAAATAGTAAATAAATAAATAGAAGGAATATTAATCAGATTTATCAGGTAAAGTATGCCAGCTGAGACATGTTTACTAGTGGGTAGGTCTCTGTGCATTAAGGAAGTGTATCAGCCGTGTATATGTGTCTTCTGTTGCCTTCTTCC
Organism: Daubentonia madagascariensis; assembly: GCA_023783475.1. Taxonomy (NCBI): domain Eukaryota; kingdom Metazoa; phylum Chordata; class Mammalia; order Primates; family Daubentoniidae; genus Daubentonia; species Daubentonia madagascariensis. The sequence continues at coordinate 37,223,443 of JAKFHU010001953.1, read as the reverse complement.
CTGTGGCTGGGATGAGTGGATTCAAAACTTGCAACCTTGGGGCAGGCTCTTCTCTCTCTTTTTGCAGACATGCCTAATTGTACTAATTGTTGTTTCAGTTTCCTGTACCTTGTAACTGACCAGAGGATGATAACATATCAAGATACGAATTCTGGCTGATGAGGGTAGATAATCTGCTTAGATACAAAGCCAAAAATACGTGGCTCACTCTAGCATCATCAGAGTTCTGTGTTGGGGGAGTATTGAGCCCTGTCCCAGCTAATATCATGATGGCATTATGATTTGCATATGCAATTATTCTTTATATATCTCTCTCAAGACCTATATGGGATGAAGAACAATGAAAGAATAGAATTTGTACACTCACAAGTGCCTGGTTGGAATATACCAAACTCTGTCAGAATGCAACACCAGGTTCTTATAGAAGTTCCTTGTTTCTCACAGTAAATCATTAGGTACATCTTATAAGTGAAAAATAACAGCATGTCCACATCTCCTTAAATATTATTTTGGAACCAGACTGGGGCAGAAAGTTCTTATTGATGAAAGAAACAAGAGAAGAGTAATGGAGTTCTTACAGATAATGGGCTAGAATAGTGGACTCTAATATAGAGAAGAGTCAGTGTCACCCTAAGAAGAAGAAGAGGGAGAGAAGAACACTCCTAGGAGCAGAGCCCAGGCCTTAAACTATGAGCTCCCTTTTATTAGTTTGGTTGGGCGTGGAGGTGACCAGACTTGGTTTAGAGCATTTCCCCCAAATGTGTTTACCCCATTAACCCCTAAAGCAGAAGATGGTGTCTACTCCTTGATTAGAACGCATCCTTACATGTTTGCTTACTTTCCTTTATTCATTAAGCCTCTCTCAATCTCCATTTCCGACTCACTTTCTTCCTCTGAAAGACTGGGTGAGACTCTCATGTTTTAGGGCAGCCTGAATTAAGGAACCCTCCACATTCAGTTATTTAAAACTGAAAACATACTTGTTAATATGAAAATACCCTGATTTCAGTCATTTCTATTTACAATTTGCAGAAACCCTTCCAGTCGAAAGCCACTAGAGTTTGCAAAAATAATTAACTATAACCCAGATAATCAACTCAGAGAATTCTTTTCAGAAGGTGAAGATAGAATGTTAGCAGCATTTATCAAGGCAAATCTAATTGGAGAATTGGGCTAATTAGACAAATTATCTACCTAATATCTTATCATGTGAAAACAGCTATTGGGGTAGTTTTTCCCCTTTGATTGGCTGGCATGTCACTTTATTCTAGAGTCAATGCAAAATGACAAAACCCTCCATCTTGTCCATGTGCCAGCATAAAGTGCATTTCAATCCATACCACACCCAGCTCCCACTTCTGTTAAAAGAAATTGTGTATGCAAGAAACACGATTACCCTTGTGAATAGTTGGTTTTCAGAATTCAAGTTAAATATTTATTGTAAAATATATTGTTCCATTTTTTTTTTCATCTTCTTAAGTAATGCGGGTGGCTTTCCAAGACCAATTCTTGCATGGCTTGATTTTTATTATTTTTAGCCTTATGAATATCTTTTAATTCCATTCTAACCCATTTTGCTTTAGCAAGAATTATCATATGATAAAGAGCAATGATGAAAAGTAGGTTTCTCAAACAAAATAGACCATTTCCTAAGACCCTGACAATACTATGCAAAACAAAACTGGGATCAATTACATAAAAAAGAGAATCTTCTATTATTCAGATCTATTTCTGAATTTTTTTATGTTTGTGTTCCAGTTGTTTGTGTCCAATTTCTAGTCATCTAATTTATTACAATTCCCTCCCTCATCACTTGAAAAAAATTTAAAAATTACTTTTAACACATCATCTAAATTTTTTTGTCATTCTAAGGGAAATGAGTACTACTATCCCCCATTTTACTGATGGGGACAGTGAGTCATTAAATAATTTGCTCAGGATAGCTCTGCTATTAAGTGGCAGAGGCAGAACTGCCTGGGTTGAGAGCCCAAGAATTAAACTTGACCTAAGGCCTACCATAAGGTTCAAATTAATCCATTTTTGGAACTTGTGAGCTATTCTTATCGATTAGAAAATTTTAAATTATTGATTGGATAAGAGGATTACAACTAGATAATATAAAATTTATTGAGATTTTTATAAAAGATTTATTACTTGCCTAAACTATCTTCTAGTAACATACCCACAGAAACATCAAAATGGGCAGTAAATTCAGTTATATTTGATTGAAATATGTTTTATGAGTGGCGTAAAGAAGTGAGTGTTTTTCACTAAAGTGTCTATTAATTGCCAATGAGTCAGATATTACCTTATATTTGTGGCCTTTGACACAATCATGGCAAACACTTCAGAGGAGAATAGAGATCATCTGGGTTTAGATTAGAAAACCCTGGTTTAGTGTCTCAGTCATTTCTGTTTTCTCTAGATTTTGCTTTTTGTGGGTAGGTTTACAAAATTCAATGTATAACTTCTCCGTTCATGGTATGATCTCCAGATGGCTGACTAAAATTTATTCCATCACCTTGAGGTTATCCAAGTTTCCTACAAAGCAGAACTGGATGTGGGGCAAACATGCAAGCACCTAAAATAGCTTGTTTGAGGATATAAATCCTTAGGTGTATTGTAATGTATGATGAAACTGTATTTTTTTAAAAATAAAAACAGAGGTATCATCAAGAGGTAGACAAAAGTTAAGAGCTTCTGGATGTATTCTGTGGTTTTTTTTTCCTTTGCTGTTCATCAAAATGTACATTTAGGGAAGCCACAACTCCTAGTTCAAATGCCTAAAGTTCTGGTTGGCCTATCTTATCTTCAACACTACAAATAGTTTTAATATCTCCAAGGGCATTGAATTGACTTTCAGCTAAGGTAAGCAATGTCTTTGAAAGGGTGTATATTTTAAAAGACAGCAATGCATACCATTTGAAAAAAATCATAGAAGTATTTCTGGTAAAATCTGTTTAAGCCTTTTTGATTGAATATTCTTGGGGGGGATTGAGAAGATTGTTAGATTTTTCTAAGCAATGTTATATTTAATACCCAAATCATAGGTTTATATGATTAACAAAAGGTAAATATTAAGTTTCTATATAAATGATTGGGGAAAAAGCAACCCCTAAAGGAATTTGTAAAAATCAAAAACCAAACAAAACTTTATTACAGTAACTGAGAAATTCCAAGTGGCTCTGCAGGGGGAATTCATGGTCATTCTGCCACCAACGTCTGATGTGATAATATTTAAATGCCTAAAGTTGCTTAAGGAAGAAATATTTAATCAGTAAGTGTCCTTTGTCTGGCCTTCAACAGCACCCCCTACCCAAATCACCACATACTTCCTAGCTAACTTAATTCTTTTATTGTGTCCTAAACACAGTCCCTTCATTTAGCTAAATGGGTTACAATTCTAGCTCTTTCTTTCCTCCTCCCCTCACCCTTACGTACCCATACCCTACCTCCTTAACAATCTTTAACTTTACTTGATCCTTGTCACTATGGCTTTGCAAACCACTTTTTCCACATTCAATAGCTTCCCTTTTCACCACCCATTCCTATGGTTTCTTTCTTTAAAATTTAACTTTCTTCTTTGAGAAATATATGATTCCCTTCAATCCAAGTTGCTTCATTCATGCAAGCTTTTTGCACTTTACTAACCTGGATTTGTTGATATATTGCCTTGGAATAAGTGCTGTCTTTTTCACACATCTATGTTGTATCTCCCAAAGATTATAGTCTCTTTAAGAGAATGTCTTCTAAAAATTCCATCTACCTGAAGCACCTAGAATGGTGTTCATGTCATAAAAAGTGCTGGATAAAGGCTGTTGCTTGATCAATTGGCCTACTGTATTTTCTGTTCCAAGAAAACCAGCACATGATTTGCACATCTTTTACTTCTTTAGAAGAATTAAAAAGTAAGGGCTGCCAACTTGTAGCAATTCTCACGTCATTCAATGTTTTACTTTAAATTTATGCAGAAGGTGTGATAGCCACAGAAATTGTGTTTTTGAGGTGAGTGTGGTGGTAAAGTCAAATATAAGCCATCCAAGTACTTAACTCAAAAAATCAAGCAGAATAGTTCAAATTAATGTGACACCAGATGTTGTTTTGAGTTCATTTTCAAGTCTCAAACAGGCTATCCAGAAAGCTTCACTTTACTATCAAAGCCTCCTGTAAAACTCATGGTAAATTGGAAAATACATAAAGACAAACGTGATGTAAACTTTAAACTCAAGCTACACTATTACAATCACTCCCACAAGTATGTACGGATAATTAGAGAATTAGAAAATACATAAATATAGGAGATGGGGTGGGGGATGGTGGAAAACTCTCTAGATAGCCTAAAGTCCGAAGGTGGCCTGTGCTGGTTTGTTCTCAAACCATCTGCGGGTCGCTGATTAGATTCAGCACGCTGGCCAGCTCCCCTGTCCGTCGGGTTTATTGGCCTAAGGAGCAGGGAGAAGGCAGGCACCATCTGCAGCTTTGTATTAATAGTTTACCAGAGAGGCAGGGGTGAAGACAGTGCGACAGGGTCAGTGCATTAGATGTCGACGCCGCTGAGTTCTTGGGGTGTCTTTGTCTGATCTCGGGGTCCCCACTCCTCCACCCAGATCCTTCAGCGAACCATAATGGAGGAAGAGCTGAGCAACCAGAAACCCTTCTATTTCTGTGTAGGCTCGCCACAGAAGAAAGTAATCTCAGTTCTTGGAAATTGAAGAAGATGCATCATAGCTTTTGGGGGGCAGGCAAGGGAGGGGGTTTAACTTAAATGCTTGAGCCGCAAGGTCGATACACCAATCCACTCAAAATCTGATTCACTTTTATTTTAATTAGAGTAGCAGCAGGTGGAGTAAGTTGCAGGAATCAGAGTTTACACAGGTGGGATGAATACGCTGCCCAGCCCCACCGCCCCCACGTCCCAGGTATAAAGAAGACCGAGGCTCCGATATGGACCCTTTCTTTTCCGTATGGGATCTCGCGGACTTACTCAAGTGAAATTCCTTGATTTAGCGTTTCCAAACAGACAGTCGGCTCTTGGCCGGCAGGAAGTCATCACTGGTATATTTCTCCCTCCCCCAAGAACTTTTTGTCCGCGAGAGGGGAAGAGGGGAGGAGACAAGGAGAACTGGGGATCAAGGAGGAAATTATCCACAGAGGGGAGGGGGCGAGGAGGGGAGCAAGGCGTTAGGGTCAGAAGTACTGTGAGGCTCTGAGGCTTTGGGGACGGTCGGCGCTCTCCCCCCTCCAGCCCTCTGCAGCAGCCCTTTACGCCGCGGACACGGGAGAGTTAAGCCAATAAACACGTAAGCGCCGCTCCCTCCCCAATCGGCAAGATGCCTCTTCGGCTCTTGGCTGCATCGACAGCTTGCAACACTCGGCATCTTTTCTGGAGGCGCCTCCTTCAGCGGCTGCAGATGGCATCCGGCTGCGAGCTCGGGGCTCGCAATTGATTCTCCCCCTTGCCCACCTCGGGCCACGCACGCACCTCTCCCTTCCCCTCCTCCCCTTGCGCTCCCGGGTCTGAGCCCAGCTCGCGATCGCCGGGCAGAGGAAGCAGTCGCGGCGGCCGAGGCTGAGCAGCAGCGCGCTCGCTCCCTGACCCGGGGAGAAGCGCCCACCCGGGAGAACTGCCCCCCGGCTGCCTCCAGCGCCCCCCACTTTTGGCACCCCAAGCCGGGGGCTCCAGGGACCCCCCTCCCCGGGCGCCACCATGCTGGACCCTTCGTCCAGCGAGGAAGAATCGGATGAGATCGTGGAGGAGGAGAGCGGCAAGGAGGTGCTCGGCGCGGCCGCGTCCGGCGCGCGCCTGTCTCCCAGCCGCACCAGCGAGGGCTCGGCCGGCGGCGCCGGGCTGGGAGGCGGCGGCGGGGTGGGCGCAGGCGGCGGCGGGGGCAGCGGCGCGAGCAGCGGCGGCGGGGCCGGGGGGCTGCAGCCCAGCAGCCGCGCCGGCGGCGGCCGGCCCTCCAGCCCCAGCCCGTCGGTGGTGAGCGAGAAGGAGAAGGAAGAGTTGGAGCGGCTGCAGAAAGAGGAGGAGGAGAGGAAGAAGAGGCTGCAGCTCTATGTGTTCGTGATGCGCTGCATCGCCTACCCCTTCAACGCCAAGCAGCCCACCGACATGGCTCGCCGGCAGCAGAAGGTAGGTGCGCCTGGGAGGCCCCGGGAGCAGCGCCGGGACGTCGCCAGGCGGGCGGGGCGAACAATGGGAGCTGGCGGCGCAGCTGGAGAGGAGGAGCAGGAGAAGGTGGAGACCGCGCCCTGGGGAAAGGGCTACGAAGCCCCCTCCCAGCGGCCGGGCTCGGCCAGGCCCGGGCCAGCCCACCCCAGTCCGGAGCGCTCTGGGACCGGCGAGGGGCCTGGGGCGCGGCGCAGCGTGCCCGAGACTCCCAGCCGGGGAGCGAGGCAGGCAGGTCCTGCTTTGTCGCCTGGGAGTCTGGGGAGTGACTTGCAGCCCGTGGCGCCCAGAGAGGCCTTCTTCGCTTGCAGGGCTCCCAGCGCTCTCCAGCGGCGGTGGCTGCGCTCAGCTCCGGGCCCGCCCTCCCGGGCGTGCGCTCGGCGGGCGGGGGCACCCGGCAGGTGTGGGTGCCGGTGTGGAGGGGGAAGAGCGTCTTGGAGCAGCGCTCCGCTAGCTGGGGCAGAGAGCAACCGCAGGGGCAGGAGGGAGAAAGCAAGACGAAAAGCGAAGGTTCCCGTGACTCTGCGAAGGGGACACTCCTCTCCCTGCCCGGGCCAGCTGATCACCCACTAGGGTCACCTAAGAGCCCCGGGCACGGCTTCCCTCCGGCTGGGGTTCTCTCCAAGGCCCATGACCCTTCCTCACTAACCCCAGAGCAGGAGAGCGCCCCCTGGTCCTCCCGCCCGGGTCAGCCTCTCCACCTCCCTCTCCTTGACCCTCTTCTCCTCTTCCCAAGGTGACTTCGCCGCCACCTTCTGGCTCGCCGAGGCCCTCCAAGCCCTGCCGCTGCTGGCTTGATAAAGTACAGCTGCAAAAAGCCTCGCAATTATAGGCATCAAAAGCTTTTTGTGTCTGAGGCTAGGGAAAGGCTGAGGCGGCTCTGGGCTGCCTTTGATGTTAAAAAAAAAAAAAAAAGTGCCTATTTCTATCAGCTGTTCTCCAGCTTGAGCAACAGGGCTGGGGAGTACTGTTGGATGAGGGGCAGTGTCCGGGGACCAGAAAAAGAGTCAGGAACCCGAGTGAGTTAGTGAAGAACATTCTATTCTGTGTCTTAAATGAATCTACCACACTTGAGCTAACAGAAAAGCCAGTCAAGCCGCCAGAGGGGCGATGTGAGAAGCTAGCCCCAACCCCATCAAGACTGTGACACTAGTCTTAAAATAGTGAATTTCTCCGTTGCTGCCATTTAAGACTGAATTATATGTTGCTGTGGTAGAGTGTTAGGTTTTCCGTATTTATCCACCCTTATCTTGAGTTAGCACAGATTTTTCTGTTTGTTTTGCTTATGTATGTATATACACCACCCGGCACTGATGATTTATTTCAGCTATCACAAGCTTGGATATTAGTTTTATTTAAAGATAAAACTCATTTCCTGGGCAAGAGACAGCAGGTGGGGTACACAGACACACTCCACTCCCATCCCTATCTGTGGTCCCTTGCTTTTTCAGTCTGCATTTGGGACTACAGTAGAGCAAAAGTATCATCGGAGCAGTAAAAGTTTTTTGGCTATTGTTTTAAGGGTGGGTGTTTGGTCCACAGGGCCTGATGTTTCACATTGCAGCTTGGAATTATTATGGTAAATGTCTCTTTATAGCATGGGAAATTCCATCTCCAAAGTCTATCCTGTTAATAGCACCAACCAAAGATGTCCTATTCCTTTGGCAATGAAAACTTTTGTGACTTAAAGAAAAAAAAAAAAAACTTACCAGCCAAAGACCCTAGAGCTCTGTCCTTTGGGCTTCAGTCCAGCACTAGTTATAGAGGAAGGAATCCCACAGAGCCCCAGTTCTTCTAAAGAGAACATTCAGTCACCTAAGAGAGATGATCATGGAACCAAGTTTTTCTGATCTGATTGTTTTACCTGAATCCATTCAAAGCTGTGATTTTGAGGGGCAAACTGGTTCTGTTTTTACACATGACCTTAACGTCAGAGAGACTCTGGAACAGATTGATAACATTGGCATTTGGCCAAACTATTTTTAGTTATTGCAGCAAACTATGGCTAAATACATATCCCAACAAAGCTATCCCAGGGCTGTTTGCTATACTGAGGAGCTGAATATATATCTTCTTATTACCAAAAAAAAAAAAAAAAAGCTTTTCCATTGTTCTATCTTTAAGTTTTTAATGCCTTTTTGGAAAAGAGTGTTTTGCTCTTCTCCAAGTAGAAAGCTTGGAACTTTGATTTTTTTTTTTTAAATGAGCAATCATTGAAAGTAATTAAAAAGTTTAATGCATAAGCATTGTCACAAAATTTAAAGGCAATAAATAGGGTTGATGAACTAAGATTAGTCAAGGAGAAAGATAAATCAGTTGTAAATTAAACATGAGTTTGTAGTAGAATAGAAATGGATGAAGTAGAAAAAGCCAGAGGAAGAATGATGTAGAGCAACGGATAGGGTGACACGGAGGAGAGGAACTGTCTGTGAAAAGGAATGCTGAACTGGGGGAAAGAAGAGATCATATTATAAAGAGTATAATGTACTTCATGAAACCAAATAGTCTATGTCGTAAGACTGGCTACCATTTCTCAAGTACCTACTATGTGCAAGGCACTTAGTCACTTTTTTAAAGAAATAGGTTTGGTTTGTTCAAACAGTTTTAGATTCACTGAAAAATTGAGTACAGAGTACAGAGAGGTCCCCCATACCCCACACCCATCTCCCCTGTTATTATCTTACAGTAGTATGGGACATTTGTTACAATTAAATAACCAATATTGATATATTATTATTAACTAAAGTCTGTAGTTTACTCAGATCTCCTTACTTTTTACTGAAATTCCTTTTTATGTCCTTAGGTCCTTTTTAATTCTCCTAATAACTCTGACAATGTGCAAATTGCCATCCTCATTTTTAGAAGAGAAAACTGAGGCTCACAGTGGTTTTGTAATTGGCCTAAAGCACTATGTAGGTAGGTAAAAGAGTGGGAATTGAGGTGTGGGACATTCTGATTCCAAGCCCTACCTTTTTAATATGAGACACTGGCCAAAAATATTGTAGCATAGAGATAGAACCCTAGCATCCTGACGACAGTTTGCCCAAGTGTTGTGTTGTGTGTACCTCTTTACCCACGGTTATTACTATTTGAGTTGAAAGAGGCCCCCATTCTTCCTCTGGATATCTATCAAATATAGTAGCCACCATAGGGCACTTAGGTAGTAACCTCATAAAGAAGACGAAGGAGAGAGATGGGCTGTGAGAGGGTAAATCTGAACACCAGACTCTGTCAGCCTTTCTGTGTGGTTCAAGCTGAAAGAAAAAAAATATTTTAGCTCAAGGGAAAAATTGGGAAGGAGCATGGGGAGAAAGTACCATTGCTTGAACAATTTTGATAGTTAATTACTTTGGTTTCACTTTTACTGGGAAAAAGAGTACATTTCAACATCTTCCCAATTAAAAGAGGGGACTTTAAACAGACTATTTGAAAAAAACATATTTTATCATTTGTAGGCATTGCTTGCACTACTGTGAATCTCAATATAATGTGGTGATAATGATAATTTATGACTAAAACAGAAATCTCCCCACCAAACTGTAATGATATATGTTTCAGCAGCTCATAAAGTGACAATTTGGAAAACAGTTCTTTGCTTTTTTTTTCCTTTTGTCAGAATGGTACAGTGAATACCTAGAAGTTGGCATGGCAAAGATACACCATATGTTCCTAAATTATGTAGTAACGGTGATGGGTGGCTACCTCATGTGAACTAGCTACTTATAGCTAGTTCACTTACTGAGGGGATGTAAAAGCAGGCACTGTAAACAATTCTGTGTAATATTTAGATTGACATGACCAATTTCTTTTAATTGGATAGGAATTATTCATAGTGCCTAGATTACGAATAGTCTAAAATATTATGCGTGCACATATAGGTGTGTATACATGTGTGTCTGTGTGTATATGATGAAAGAAAGGAGCAATCCTAAAACTCTGTCTGCTCTATGGCAACTCCTGTTTCATTCAAGAGGACTTTATGACCAGATCAAATGTGTTATAAATTCAAGCTACTCATTTCCGTGTGATTCAGCTTATATCTTTCCATGAAATTATGGCTAATGATGAGTCACTGTTAGCCATAGAAATTCCATCTTTATTCAATTACTTATTTGATTCTGTTTGGGAAAGGCTCAAAAGCCATACCATTCATAAAATTTAAGACCTAGTGCTAGTTAACTGCAATGCATGTGTGTGTGTATGTGTGAGAAAGAATTTTTAATAATAGTGATTCATCTATTCAGATATGCTTAGAGGCAGTTGGTTTGATCCACTATTCAAAATTCTTAAGGCTTGCTTTGTTAATGCAACATATGATTTGTATTCTACAAAAATAAAATATTCTAACCATTTGAGAGAACTAAGTGACTTTTTAAACCAGGTTTTCTTTAAGCAGAATTGTATGTTTCTCTCTTCATCAGGAGAAGAATTGAATTATTTAAATATCCCTTTTGGCATTTTTCCCCCAATTTCCTTGGTGCAGTGGGAAGGAACTGTTATGCACTGATACTAGCAGAGACTTTCTGAAGATGTAGGATACCAAAAAAGTAATGAGAGGTTCTTGCCTCATTACACACTTGGAATAACCTTATGCTTCCCTAAGACTGGACTGAAGAACAAAAGAAATCTTCCATTCCTGAAGAATTATACTGTATAAGATGATAAAGGTCAAATGAGTTAGAGGCCTTTCCCCTGGGAAAGCAAATTTAATACACAATCATAGGCTATTGAAATATAACCAGTATTTGTGATTTGGGGCCAGGTGGCTATAAAACTTAAGCTGGAATGATGAGGACAGTTCTAACGTAGAAGTAGATTCTAAATAAGTGACCTGTTACTCATTGCACCAAGCTGTCCCCTAGGCTTGGTAGAAGAACCAAAAGGACCTGGGAGATATGGTTCCTGAATTGGGGAAGCTTATATTCTAGTTTGGAAGATAACATACATGCCAAATAAGTTCAATAAGAAAGTTTTAATTATAAGATGCTGATTACAGGTACTAAAGTAGGGAAGGGATAGGAAGAGTACACATGCACATACAGGATTGGATATAACAGGAGGGAAAATCTTCATAGAGAAAGTAGACTAGAGTTAGGTCTTTAAAAATTAGTATGATTTTGGTAAGCATAGGAAAAACAGGTATTCCAGTCTGAAGAAGAGCACAAGGTAGCCAAAATACAGAAAAGAGTCATTGTTTGACACTATCAGTCAGACTCTTTTGGTTCCAAGTAACAGAAACTTAACTCAAGTGGCTAAATCAAAAAAGGAGGTGGGAGAGTTATCGGTGCATGTAATTGAAAATTCTGGTGCAAATGTGACTGCAGGCATGGCTGGATCTAGGAGCTCAAATGACTTCCACACAGAATGAAAAAAGCTAACTGATAAGGGGAAAGAACATACATGTTGAGTATCCAGCCCTAATATGAAAATCCAAAACCTGAAATGCTCTAAAATCTCAAACTTTTTAATTATAACATGATGAGCAAAGGAAATGCTCATTGGAGCATTTTGGATTTTGGATTTTTGGATTAGGGATGCTCAACAGGTAAGTATAATGCAAATATTCCAAAATCCAAAACATTCCTGGTCCCAAGCATTTTGGATAATGGATACTCAACCTGTATATTGAAACCTGTGTTTGAACTCTAACACTATTACTAATGAACTACTGATTGTAGGCAAGTCATTCTTTATCTCTGGGGTAATTTCTTAATCTGTCATGTGGAGAGGGGGATGAAGAAGCTTCAGATAATTTCTAATGTCCCCTCCAGATATGATAGTTGATAGTTCTTTCTAGGCAATGAAGTTATTGATTACGAAGACTTATAAGGTCACTCAAACTTGTATTTAGTATGTTTTTACATTATAAAATAAGGCAGTGTCTCCAAAGAATCCAAGATAGTTAGAGATGAAGTTAGAGTTCATTAGGCCAACTACCTAAATTTTCAGGTGAGGAGGTGAAATCTCAAAAGGTTATAAGATTTCAGACTACATGAGATATTGTAAACTCTGGCCTGTGGGCTGAAACTGATCCACAAGTATATTTTGTCTACAAAGTATTTTTCAAATGCTGAATTAGTTCTCAACATTTACAACTATCAAAATATTTCACATAAAAATCTGGATTTCTGGCTTCTCCTACAATTAAAGATGTGGCAACACTGGACCTGAGTTTTCATGGATTTGCAAAAAGTAATAGAAATAAGACTAACCAGCCATCATTTAAATTATGGAATGTTAATCACTTGTAACTAAATTATACTTGTTCCAAGAGGGATACCATATACAAATGGATGGTAGGACACCAGCTCTCTGGTTCTTGCCAACGCCATCTCTTCTTACCATTTCTTAACAAATATCAATGATCTGACCCTGGTCCCTGGAATTTGGAACTCTATGTTCCCTGTCTCTGACAACTGTAACGGTTTCCTTGTTAGGATTAGATTTATAGTTTCTGCAGAATTGGAGAGCTGATGATCAGAATTATTATTTTTTCATTTGTCAGTCTGAGCATGTGAAACAATTACTTTGCTGTTCTTAACAGGTAAGGAGAGGGGGATGAATTCAGCCAGTGGTTTGAGTCTAGTTGTTGCTGTTCATATCTTAAAGGACAGTGAAGGACAGTGCTTCCGAGTATAGACTCCAAAATTAGAATGCCCGTGTTTGCTTCCTGGCTATACCCCTAACTGGCTCTGTGATCTTGGGCAATTTGCTTAACCTCTCTGAGGCTCACTTTACTCATCAATGAAATAGGGATAGTAGTGGTACCTCAATCATTGGATTCTTGTGAAAATTAATTAAGATAATACAGTAAAGACCTTGGAACAATGTATGACATGTGGTAAGTGCAATAGAAATGTTAGCTCTTGTTATTGCTAAGTTGACATGTGCAATGTTATGTTATTTCTCTCTGTGAAAGGATTGATCAAGTTAATACACATGAAGTACTGACTACAGCAAGCCTTATATTCATTACTGGGGTCATCATCAACATCAAAAGCAGACCCAGAAGGCAGGTGGTTATGATTAGAGCATTATCTGTAAACCAGATGGGGTCGAGGGTACAGTACATCCCTGTTCTTCCTCTTTTGTTGAGACATTTCACTAGTATTTCTTTGGACAAGGAACAGGGATCCTTTTCCCTGGTTTCAAAGGTCCACTTTGAACAAAAGCGGCATGGGTAAGTTTCCCAGGAGATTTTTTAAATGGCTAATGCCAAGCACATGTGGGAAGATTTGCCACAAACTTATCAGAAGACTCCAATAAAGGATCTTGGACCACTCAACTAGTAAGTGATGGGGCCCTCAGAGTCCCTTGTTTTCCACATGCCTGTTCTTTTCCCCATGATGCTTGTTATCATTGTATAGGTCACCCACCTTTTTCAGGTCTTGATGTTTTGGTCTCGATCCAAATGCCTCTTTTAAAAATATTGATTTACATTAATGATATTGACTATTACCACTACAAATGAACTCACAAAATACATTTTTATGTTTGTGTAAAGAGCAAATTATAAGCATATATATATGTCCAAACTTCATATATCTATTCAAAAGACTCACATAAGTAGACAATATGCAATAGGGCATAGTGACTAAGACCTCCAACTCTGTAGGCTATTGGTCCCTGGTTCAAATCCCTGGTCAGGTTTGTGACCTGTTGGCTGTGTGACCTTAGGCACATTGTCCATCTCTTTACTTTTTAGTTTCCTCATCTGTAAAATGGGGAAAAAATAGTATCAAGGGTTGCAAGAGAAAAATCATGTTAATTGCATAATAAATCCTTAATATGGGGTAAATGTTATCAGTAACAGTAAAAATAGTATTCTTGCATTTTTGTCCACCAAACTCCTGCATACTATTTCATGCTACTGATATCTTTGTTTATGTTGTTCCTTATTCAAAAACATCTTTCTCACTTTTCTTCATCTGATTCATTCTTGTTCATCCTTTCATTAACTCAAGTGTTATCTCCTTCAGAAAACCTTATCCAAACATTTAAATTGGGATAAGTGCTGCCATAACTCCCTAGTCAATCTCCCTTTTACATCCTATACATTATATTTAAATTACCTTTTGTCCTGTGCCTCTCTCTCAATAGACTGTAAGAACCCCAAGACAGGGACAGCATTTTATTCCTCTTTGATTCCCCGTCTTCCAAAACAGTGCCTGGCTCATAGTATGTGTTCTGCAAGTATTTAACTGTTAACAAGTCACAGTGATGCTTTATTTCCTAGAGAGTTTCTAAAGAGGGGAAGTGATGGAGTCTTAAACATAGTCTTCTTCTATTATAGAGACACAATGTTTTTACTTTTATAAAAGCTTCTCAGAGGAAAACATGAAGGGCAAACCAATTACCAAATGGATTCAAAATAATTTATGTTGCAGAAACATATTATTGATTATCTCCCAACCTGCCTTGTTTATAATTGACAAATTTATAGATCCATTACAGAGAAAAGTCATCTTTTAAAGGCCATAAGCAATTACAAATTTCTTGCAATGGCTGAATCCCAGTTGAACTTGAATCACCATAGTGTGTGTTTAAGTGGTCAAGCAATAAAATCAGAAAGAGCCAAAGTAAGCACTAATTTTTCATAATATGGGTATGTATTCTTTAGTAAGTTTCATTTGATTTAGCTTTTTGTGGGGGGAAAAAAAGGGAGGTGACAGTCAACAGCTAATTATACTGGAAATTAGCTTGTTTAAAAAATTATCAGTCTCAGTATTGCCAAAGTTATATCATGGAATCTGTAAGTTGTATATATATTAAGTATAAATATGCTTATTTTCTCTACATTTATTCTTTTATGGGATTTGAGCATTATTTCCTCTATTATTTTACTGTAAGCTGCCTAAAGTCCTTTCTGGGTGTAGTTAGGATATAAATAAATAATAACTATAGAGCTATTGCATATTGGATGTGGTAATAGAATATGATAGGTATGAAATATTAATAAAAAAGTAAAACTGCTTCTTAGGTATGGACTTTTCTGATAGCATTCACAAGTCAAAGGGAAAATTACCCTTGCTGTGTTATTCCTTCTATTTTAACAAGCGGGAGAAAGGTTTAAAAATAAATTGAATTATCAAGCCCTCAAGTGTTTCAATCTGCCAGATACTGGTCTAAAATTGAGAGATGTGGAGTAAATTGATAATGTATTGATGTCCTTTCAGCAGCCTATGGGAGGAAAATATCAACTTATCATGTAGTGTTTTTCAGAATCACTTCTGTGCAGTAGGAAAATTCTGAGATATTTTGAAGTTAACTTTTTTTTCTTAACCCTTAAGTATTCCAGGAGTACATGCTGAGTTGAAAACCTTCCAGGGGCTATAGTGCTTTCAAAAAGACAGTAGGATTTGGGCAAACACAGAGTGGCCCAGAGAATCTGCTGTGCCACTTACAAAAGCAAAGGGAAAACATTGAAAATTCTTGCAAATAATTATGCCTTCTGTTGCCCATGTAGAAAAACAGCTTTTTGGTGTGGATGGTAGGCATGGAGTCGTTTAAGCAAATGAGTTGAAATATATCTTGAACATCTACATTGGCGATTTTTCTGACAAGTATAGCAACTGTTGTCTATAAGGCAGTGTGTCATAACATACTGTGTTCAAAACATTTCTTGGGGGTTCTTCCATATTCAGTTTTTGTTTGTTATACATCATCAGACAACATTGTTTTGAGCCACTTCTACATACAAGAAACTCACTAAGTCCTGTAGGAAAAATATGCAAAGACATTTTAACCAGTCGTCTTGACCTCCAAGAACCTAGGAATCTGGTTGAGAAGTTGAGGCACACCTTCATAGAATAGTGTAAGGCAGGGTATGGTGACTGTCAGAATCTTAAATATTGATGTTTTCTAGGTTTCCATCCTTGGCCCTTGTTATGGATTTCTATGTCCCCCCCCCCATTCATATGTTGAAGTACTAATCCCGAGTACCTCAGAATGTGACCTTATTTTGAGGTAGGGTCTCCAGAGATTGAGGTGAGATCAATAGGGTGGGGCCTAATCCCTTATGACAGGTGTCCTTATAAAAAGGGGAAATTTGAACACAGAGATGCACACAGGGAGAACACCATGTGAAGAGGGACACAGAGATTAGGGTGATGCTTCTATAAGCAAGGAACACCAAAGATTGCTAACAAATTACCAGGAGCTAGGGGAGAGGCATGGAACAGAATCTTACAGCTCTCAGAAGGAACCAACTCTGCTAACACCTTGATCACCTTGTAGCCTCTGTCAATAAATTTCTATTGCTTAAGCCACCCAGTTTGTGGTACTTTGTTTTGGCACCCCTAACAAACTACAGCCCTCTTCTCATGTCTATACCACCTCTCTTGGCAACTTCATCACTAACAATGGCTGTAGCTACTAATACCTCTACACTTACAATTCTCAAATCTTTGTCTCCAGCGCAGGTCTCTCACCAGACTGCCAAATCCATACACCTAGTCATTTCCATCAGTGCTGCTAAAGGTGTGGCTGCAGACAGGTACAGGTTAGTGGACGTTTTGTAAGGAACTTGGACTAGAATGTAAGCCAACTTGCTACTTTCTTCTGCAAGAAAGTCTTGCTGTAAAAAAAAATTGTCAGCTGAATTGAACAGTATGCATAGTGATGAAGTTGATGTAATTTCTGGTACACGCACTTTATCTCAGTGAGGGCCAATAGCAGGCAGTTCACAGACAGCACGGGTCTACAGACCACACTTGGAAGAGCATTGACCTCCTTGGCATCTCCCCTACATGTGCTCAGAACACTCAACAATAAAATGTATCTTCTCACCCTGATTCTTTTCCCTTCTATTTTCTAACTCTGTGAATGGCCCAGCAGTGCTACTATATAACTAAGCTGTCCAAAGCAGAAATGTGCAACTCAATTTTAAATCTTTACTGTTGCTCATACTCATTACTAAAGGATGCACACGTCTTGTCAGTGTCCAACCTGGCAAAAGTTTCATCTTTTTCTCCTCCTCTTCATCTCCATCACTAATGTCCTGCTTTGGGACCTCATGATTGCTTGCATGACCTTTTGCAATAACCTTCTAACTGTTTTCTCTGCCCCCTCTCTTGCCCATACTCCACCCAGCTACCAGGGTGATCTTTTTGAGACACAAATCCAGTCATGGCTCAGATTCTTCTATAGCTTTCTGTTGCCTACACAGGATAAAATCTAAACTTATTTGCACGGCATAAGCGGACCTTCCCTCCCCATCCAGGCTCAACTCCTGTTGTTTTTCTGCACTCACCCTTGGCTGCAGCCCATTAAACCACTTAACATCCCTGTGCTGTTCTATGCTCTCTTGTGCCTCAGTGTCATTGCACTCCTGCTTGAAAAGTCCTCCCCACCTTGCCTTTCAGTACTCTCTTAGGTAGAAGATGGCACTAAGTTATTATAAAGAACAAGAACAAATACTGAGCATTTATTAGATCTTTACTCTGTGAAGCCACGATTCTAGACATTTACAAGCCTTATCTCATTTAATCTTTATAGCAACCCTATAAGATAGCTACAGATGAGAAAACCAGGAGACAAAGCAGATAAGAAACTTGTCTTAGGTCAAACATCTAGTAAGCAGTAGAGCTGGACTGGAGCCCAGGCAGTCTGACTGTAGCTTGCACGCTTACCCGTGTGCTGTATGAACTACACTGGAGCATTCAGCACACCCTGCTTCCATGTACACCTGTTTCTTTCTCTTGACTCTGCAGAGATCATTAATTTAGTCTCCCCAGGTGTCTGGCAGATAGTGTGTATGCAAATAGGTGTTCAATTAATAGGTAATGCATGATTTGTGAATCATGTTGGTTCATGATTATTCAGAGAATAGCATATACATTCTAGCATATCCACTGAGATGATCTCGTTACTTCTTTAAAACAACCTTTTGAGTAGGTTTGGGACATGTATTATAAATCCCTGTTTTGTAACAAGCAAAGTGAAGTCCAGAGAAGTCTCACTGGTTGAACTACAGATCCCCAACTTGGGCCTTTTAACTGCACCTAGGGCACCCCTCATTGCATTGTCCATTTCAGATTTGCAATAAGAATGACCTGGGCCATTGCAGACATTTTTTTAAAAATTGTATTATTTTATTTATGTATGTACTTATTTATTTTAATTTTAATTTATTTATTCTATTGCAGTCTTTTGAAGGCCACAGTAATTCACACTTTTAGAGCATCCACCTCACCTCAGAGCAAATATAAGGTACTTCACACTTTGCACCCACTTAACTTTTTTTCCCCCATTTATTTTTTATTTGTATATATTCATGGGGTAAAAGTGTAATTTTGCTACACTTATATTGCATTGTGCATTGAATTGTGGTGAAGTCAGGCCCTTTAGTGTATACATCATTTAAGCAAAACACACTGTACCCACCAAGCAGCCTTTTCCCTCTGTCTGAAAACTTTCAACTCAACTGGAACTCACACACTTCTTCTTGAGCATAAATTGGTACTGCAACTTTAGAAAAGGAAAGCTAAACATATGATATCCTATAATCCAACAAGTCTACTCCTCTGTATATTTACCAAAAGGCATGTTCTGGAATATTTATAGTAGTTCTTTTTAGTTTCAAACTAGAAGATAGCCAAATGTCTATTGATATTAAAATTGATAAATACATCATCTGAGGTGTTGGTGATATATTGTTTCTTTTATTTCAAAATATTAAGGGGGTACAAGTGTTCTTGTTACATGGATAGCTTTTATAATGCTTTAGTCAGGGCTATAATCGTGCCCATCACCCGAATAGTGTTCATTTTACATGTTAGGTTCCCCTCCCCTCCTCCCTCTCCCCCTCCCCCATTCTTGATTCCCAGTGATTTTTACTTCTCTCTGTGCCCATGTGTGCCCATCAATTAGTTCCAAATTATTAGAGAGTACATATGGTGTTTGTTTTTCCATTCTTGAGACACTTCACTTAGGATAATGGTCTCCGTTCCATCCAAATTGCTGCAAAAGACATTAATCCATTTCTTTTTATGACTGAGTAGTACTCTATGGTATATATATACCATACTTAGAAAGGAACACTTATATACTGTTGGTGGGACTGAAAATTAGTACAACCTCTATGGAAAACAGTATTTAGATTTCTCAAAGAACTAAGAGTAGACTTAACATTTGATCCAGCAATCTGCCTACTGGGTATCTACTCAAAGGAAAAGACATTATTTTATTAAAAAGACACCTGCACTTGAATGTTTATTATAGCACAATTCACAATTGCAAAGATGTGGAATCAACCCAATTCATAAGTAGATTAAAAAATGTGGTATATACATACCATGGAGTACTACTCAGCCGTGACTTTTTTAATATTAAGGAAACTGGAATGTGTGCTTTTCAATCTTGCAAACTATTTGTCTATATAACTTGGTTAATAAATTTCTATGATTTCTCATGAATCATGGTGAATTCAAAGGAATCCTTGCAAATTGAAAAAACCACCCTCACCAATTGTTTTCAATGGTAGCAATATTCTATGCAGACTAAATTTAACAATTAATTGAGTTGACATGTGTTTGGAAGTCATTTAATTAAACATATATTAATTTAGATTTTTCATTTCTATTTGCACATTTTAAGGACAATACATTTTATTTAGGAACTCAGACTTTTTTTTTAGGCCCCTGGAAAGTTCCAAGGCTCTAGTCATCATGCCTCTGTTGCCTAATGGATGAAATAGCTTTTGGCCAGGCTTGGTGGAAGAAGTGGCATTTCAATTAAGCCTCAAGCTGACTGAGAAAATCAAATGATAGCAGAGTGGTCTATTTTGGGGGAAAGGAAAGATACTTTCAACTATTCAGAGAAGAGATCATGCAAAGCAGGTTTGAGGACCTGTGAACCGACAAATACGATTGTGTAAGATTCCAATATTAAGAGAAAAGAAATAAGAACAAAGGTTGGTTCATTATTATATATGCCCTTCAACATCAGGGTGAAGGGGTTGAGGGGGAGGGGGCTTCACTCTGCAGGCAATGGAGAACTACTGAAGAATTCTGAGCAGGGTAATAACATGACCAATGTAGTGTTTTAAGAAGATGAATCTAATCTTTAAATGTGTGGAATGTGTGGAAGGTATGGAGAAGGGAAAGTAGGAATATAAATGTCTTTACATTGTTAGAAGAGGTCAGAATTAGGCTTGAATGTTTTATCCAGCACAGATCATCTTTATAGTTTTGTGGAGACATTTGTAGAAAATCTTAGAAAATTAATGCCTATATGTAGAACTGTCTTCAATCAATAGTTCAAAGGCATTTCCTTAGAGCAATTGATCTTTGTCTTTATTTTATTAGAATAAATTTTATGGATTAGTCGTAATGTGTGGAGTATGAATGTTCAGTTTTCTTACAAATCTTAAAAATATGAAGCACAGTGCCTGCCCTGTAAGTTACATTTAATTTCAGTGGCCAAAATTCTGATGCCTTCCTATGCAAGTGCAAAAATACTCCTGCATCGCATTGTGGAGAACATGACACTTGGACAAAGCCCATGGAGTCATACCTGGCATAATTTCAGAAAATGTATGTGTGATTTCATTTGGCTTCCAGCTGACCTAAGAGGATTCAGATGGAGCTTAATCCAACCTAAAGAGGGTAAGAGCCCCACAATAAGACCAGGTTTATATCAAGCCCATGCAAGGATAGAGGAGGAGGCCTGACTTCTGGTGTCGGTATAGGATCTGGAAAGAGAACTTCTAAGAGTGCCCAAACACACTAAAAGAGAATCTTGGATTTGTCTCTGCCACCACATGATTTTACTCCCCAAACTGAGCTAAGTTTGCATGGGAACCTACAGAATAGGAGACTTTCAAGCTCCCTGCCCTTTCTCACTCCTCCCCAAGTGGAAAGATTCTTTCCTTAGTGGTAAGACTCCAGAAAAGTTATTGGATCCCATTTATTAGTGATCAATCACTTGCATTAAAAGGGTCTGCTTATATACTTTTTTTCTTCCCCCAACCAGGTGCAGATTAAAAACACAATAATCTCAGGATGTGAAACCTGGGTGTGCAGATCGATTTTTCATATACACAGGTTCTATAGAGCTGACTGTGGGACTTGAGTATACGTGGATTTTGGTATATGTGGGGGTTTTCAAATCAGTCCCTCTCAGATACAACTGTATTTTCCATTTGTCATTGTTATCTGTATATATAGCTCTCCTAAGAGGATAGGAGGTTGTGGTTTAAGGTAAGATTCAGGAATTCCTGGGTCACCAGGTCATTACACCATCTTAAAGGCTTCAGAATACCACATTATTTACAAAGGGTCACAGCTGGCTTCCTGAAGGAGGTGGCATTTGCAGCTGAGGAATAGGTAATATTTGAACATGGGGGAGCAGGACAAATAGGTATTCTAGGGACAGCATGAGCAAAAACACAGAAGCCAGACAAAAATAGAGTAAAGAGCACATAACATTCACATGATCTGAAAGGTAGGTTGGGACCAGACAGTGGTAAACATTGAATGCTACTAGACTTTGTCAGTTGTCCTTTATTTGGTAGGCAGAAGGGAGCCCTGAAAATGATCTGTACCTCTGAGTAGTTCCAATGTAAATAACACTGACCTGAGGCAATGGGCCTATCAAAGGTAATGCAGACATCTGGGTGATTGCCAGACAGAGAGTGATTGGCCTTGACCTTGTCTTGAAGTGAGGCATTTTCCCATAAGGCACTTTGAGTCTTTACCTTTCCTAAAGAATATTGTCTACACAAACATAATGTCTTATTGGCAAAGGACATGATTTCCTCCAGCACTTTTCCATGGCCAGATTAGAAACAACTTCCTATGAGTTTTAACAAAAGTCCTCACATAATTTGCCAGCCTTCCTGTTTGCCTGGCAGCAGAGAAAAGAAAAGGATTTCTTTCTACTATCTACTTTCCACAGGCAGCCTGTGCACTGCTATGTATTATGATTCAGCATTATAGACCTTCAACATGAACATACACTGGTTAAGATTTGTACTTGTTTTAATTAATCAGAAGCATGTCTCCCCCCTCCGCCCTGAAGCAGCAGTTCTAAACAATTGCAGATCTGCCATTTAGTCCAAAGAGCTTTTCATGGCTTTCCCTGTATTTCTATGTAGAGAGCTCAAAGCTATCTTTCAGTCAATATTCAATTAGAATTTAGTCAGAAGGTCGTGTTGAGCTTACAGAGGAGCATAAGGTAGTCACTTGCTCCTGCCTCCATTTGCTTGTGTGTGGAATACAATTCATTACTTTTCACTAAAGAAAAATGTAGATTTGCTGCAGCATAATTTAAATATTATGCCAAATTATTAATAATAGTGTCTATTTACTTCCTTATGACCCAGCAAAAAATAAATGACAGTGTTAGAATTGTTGGAAAGGAAAACCAAATTCAATATTATACATACTTTATATGGCCAAATTTAGGGAGATTTATGATCCAGAACATTTCTCGGTTCTCCACTCACAGCAAGAACTCTGTGCATTTCTGTTTTGTGTACTCATCCAAATGCTTTTATATAAGGTTTTCTCCAATCACTATCCTTTGGCATAGTCTTTTGTTTCCAGCACAATCTATTACTCAATATCTTTGTCATTGAGCTATCGTTTCAGAACAATAACAATTCACTCCTAGGATTCTTTTAAAAATTCTAACAAAGATTTTCTGTAAATATGATAGCAACAAAGGTACCTAGAATACAGCAATTTCTTTTGATTTTATTTACACCAAATTAACCTCCCTACCATAAGCCAGATCTTTGAGGAGAATAGCAATATGAGATATTTATGTGAAATTGGATGAGAACTTATACTTGTTCCATAACCTCAAACTCATATAAGCAACACATATCATTAAAGTGATGTGAATAATCTGCAAATTTACTCAGTGAATTTAGTCAATGTGAACAGCCAATTGAGATTCAAATGAAACTTTTGATTGTACTTTGTAAATATAACAACATCTATGTATCCTATTTTTAGTGGACACAGATGGTTACCCACTTGTTATTCATTCCCCTGTTCCAAACAATTATAATTTTTTCATGTATCTATCAATCCCCAGCTTCAGAAAAGGATGCAGATTAGTTCAAACCCATCAGCACATGGCACTATACTGGAAATACAACTGGTTCATGGGTGACCATGTGACCTAAGTTGGCCCAATCAGACTGAGGGGGAGGATTTGCTTCTCCTCTCCTGATGGACATATGGCATGTGCCGTCATAATTGCCACCAACAGCTGTCTTAGAACCATGAGGAGTCTCAATTTAGGCTGAAGACAGGGAAGTTGTTGAGATATGGAAATAAGTTGAATTCCTGATGACAATAACAGGCCACAGCTTTAAGCCAGGTCTGGAGCCCACCTTTCAACTGGACTTCCAGTAAGATAGTAAGTTCCCTTGTTGTATAAGTCAGAGTTGCATTTTTCCTAATTTACAGCCCAAACTAGTCTAACTCATGCTATATTTCTCTTTAAAACAGAAATTCTGGGATTTGGATTAGTGGGTCTTAACCCTCTATTTTACATATTTAGATTCAGACAAAGGTAAAAATATAATCCTATTTAATGTGTAGGGAGCAAATTAGAATTATTTCCTCCTAACTCTACATATAATTTGAAAAAAACTCACTTCGTTGATTAGATGTAAATCATGTTTTGGCACAAAATTAACTTTTAATATCACTAAAAAGATAAATAAAATGAATTCATTGAAATATTCCTCACTGTGAGTAAATTTTATGTTTTTCTGTAAACAAAAATAGAACATGTTTATTACAGAAAAATAATATGAAATATATAAAATAGAAATTTAAAATAATCACCTAATTCTACCACCCAAAGATATACACTATACACATA
This sequence comes from Daubentonia madagascariensis, assembly GCA_023783475.1. Taxonomy (NCBI): domain Eukaryota; kingdom Metazoa; phylum Chordata; class Mammalia; order Primates; family Daubentoniidae; genus Daubentonia; species Daubentonia madagascariensis. Next base: position 37,199,433 of record JAKFHU010001953.1, on the reverse strand, counting down.
AAATATGTTTATATATCTACATAGATATATAGAGAGATCAATATTACATATACTCATATAAAAGTATAATTCTATACATATTGTTTTATAATGTGCTTTGCTTTTTTTTTTTTTTTCTTTTGAGACAGAGTCTTGGCTCTGTCATCCTGGGTAGAGGCAGTGACATCATCATAGCTCACTGCAACCTCCAACTCCTGGGCTCAAGTGATCCTCTTGCCTCAGTCTCTCAAGTAGCTGGGACTACAGGCATGTGCCATGACATCCAGCTAATTTTTCTATTTTTAGTAGAGCTGTGGTCTTGCTCTTGCTCAGGATGGTCTTAAACTCCTGAACTCAAGCAATCCTCCCACCTTGGCCTCTCAGAGTGCTAGGATTACAGGTGTGAGCCACAGCACCCAGCCACAATGTGCTTTTTTGCACAACATTATATATAGGAAATCTTTCCATGTCAGCAAATATAAAACTGTGTCATCCTTCTAAATGATTTTGTAGCAATCCATTTTATGGATGTACTATAATTTATTTAACCGTTTGTATTGATTTCTGTTTTTTACTGCTATATGCATTCTGCAGTGAGCATCTTTGTGTACATACCTTTCTACACTTCTCCAAATATATATGTTCTCAATATAAAGAGTACATACATTTAAAATTTTGTTACAAATTTCCAAAGCATCTGGAGAAATTTACACTCCCACTAGTGGGGCATGAGTGAGTCTCATTTGCCACGTTAAAACCAGATATTATTTTCAGCTTTGCCAACTTCATGGGTTATTTAAAAAATTCTATATTTGCATTTCCTTTTTACATATTTATTGCCTCTTTATAGTTCTTCTTTCACAAATTCCCTGTTACATCCATTTTTATGCTTATTATTTGTTTTTAAGAGCTATTTCTGTTTTAGTGGTATTAACACTGTTGTGTGCAATTTAAGTTTTGTCATTTGTTGTTGGACCTTTTTAATATTTGTTATGTTGTTGGACCTATTTATGTTCCACTGACCAGGATTTATTTAGTGTAGTAAAATCTATCCACTTTTTCCCTCTATGGTATCTGGGTTTCATGAAGTGAAAAACCTTCTCTATCCAAAGATTATAAAATTCTCATACATATTTTCTTCTACCTTTTTTTGTTAGTACCAATTTATGGGGTACATGTGAAATTTTGTTAAATGTACCTAATGTGTAGTGATCAAGTCGTTGTATTTAGAGTGTCCATCACCTGAGCACAATCATTTTTGTTAAGAATAATCACCCTACTCTGCAATGAAACATTGAATATATTTCTTCTATCTTGCTGTATGTTTGTACCCTTTAACCCACTTCTCTTCCTCCTCCCCCCCCACTTTTCACTCACCCTTCCCAGTTTCTGTTATCTATCTTTCCACTCTCTGCCTCCATGTCATCAAATTTTTAGCTTCCACATGTAAGTGAGAACGTGCAATATTTGTCTTTTTAGGCATGGCTTATTTCACTTAAGATATTGACCTCCAGTTCCATACATGTTGCTGCAAATGACATGATTTCATTCTTTTTGATGGCTGAATAGTATGCCATTGTGTATATATACCACATTTTCTTTAACCATTCAGCTGTTGATGGACACTTACGTTGATTCCATATCTTTGCTATCGTGAATAGTGCTGCAATAAGCATGTGAGTGCAGATATTCCTTTGATAGATTGATTTCTTTTCCTTTGCGTAGATACTTAGTAGTAGAATTACTGGATTAAATGGTATTTCTATGTTTAGTTCTTTGAGAAATCTCTGTACTGTTTTCTGTAGTGGCTGTACTAGTTTACATTCCCACCAACAGTGTGTAAGAGTGCTCTTTTCTCTGCATCCTTGCCAACATCCATTATTTTTAGTCTTTTTTAGTAATAGCCTTTCAGACTGGGGTAAGATGATGTCTCATTGTGGTTTTGATTTGCGTTTCTGTGATGGTTAGTGATGTTGAGCATTTTTTTTGTAATAGTTTGCAAACATTTTCTCCTATTCAACAGGTCAACTCTTCACTCTGTTGATTATTTCTTTTTCTGTGCAGAACCTTTTTAGTTTAATTAAGTCCCATTTGTCTATTTTTGTTTTTGTTGCCTGCCATTTGAGGTCTTAGTCACAAATTATTTGCCTAGACCAATATCCAGAAGAGTTTTCTGCTAGGTTTTCTTCTACTACTTTTGTAGTTTTGGGTCTTAAATTTTAAGTCTTTAATCCATTTTGAATTGATTTTTGTAAATGGTGAGAGATACCTCAAAGAACTCAAAGTGGAACTACCATTTGATCCAGCAATCCCACCACCAGGCATTTACCCAAAAGAAAAAAAGACATTCTATAAAAAAGACACCTGCACTCAAGTGTTTATAGCAGCACAATTCACAATTGCAAAGGTGTGGAAACAACCCAAATGCCCATCAATACATGAGTAGATTAATAAAATGTAGTATATGTATACCATGGAGGACTACTCAGCCATAAAAAAATGGTGAACTAATACCTCTTGTATTATCCTGAATGGAGCTGGAGACCATTCTTCTAATTGAAGTATCACAAGAATGGAAAAACAAACACCACATGTACTCACCATTAAATTGGAACTAATGGATAACACTTATGTGCACATATAGAAATAACATTCATCGGAAATCAAGCAGGTGGGAGGGAGGTGGAGGGCATGAGTAAATTCACACCTAATATGTACAGTGCACACTATCTGGGGATGAGCACACTTATAATAACTTCGACTCAAATGGTACAAAAGCAATTTATGTAACCAAAGTGTTTGTACCCCTGTAATATTCTGAAATTTTAAAATGAGTCCTGTTTTCATTCTTCTGTACATGGCTATCTAATTTTCTCTGCATCATTTACTGAAGAGGGTGTCCTTTCCCCGATGTAAGTTGTCATCAGCTTTGTCAAAAATCTGTTGGCTGTAAATATGTGGCTTTATTTCTGGATTTTCTATTCTATTCCATTGGTCTACATGTCTGTTTTTACACTAATACCATGCTGCTTTGGTTACTTATAGCCTTGTAATATATTTTGAAGTCAGGTAATGTGATCCCTCCAGCTTTGTTCTTTTTGCTCGGGATTGCCTTAGCTATTTAGGCTCTTTCTTGGTTCCATATGAATTTTAAGGTTGTTTTTTTTCTAATTATGTGAAGAAAAATGTTGGTATTTTGATAGGGATTGTGTTGAATCTGTAGATTGCTTTGGACACCATGGTCGTTTTAACAATATTCTTTCAATTCATAAACATGGGACATTTTTCTATTTGTTTGTGTCGTCTTCCTTTCATCAGAGTTTTGTAGTTTTCCTTGTAGAGATCTTTCACCTCCTTGGTTAAATTTATTCCTAGGTATTTTCTTTTATATTTTTGTAGCTTTTATAAATGAAATTTCCTTCCTGATTTCTTTCTCAGCTGGATCATTTTTGGTGTATAGAAACGCAACTGATTTTTGTACATTGACTTTGTATCCTGCAACTTTACTGAATTCATTTATCAAATTTAAGAGTTCTTTAGGTTTTTCTAGATATGAGATCATATTATCAGCAAAGAGGGACAATTTGACATCCTCTTTTCCAATTTGGATGCCTTGTATTTCTTTCTCTTGCCTGATTTCTCTGGATGGGACTTCTAGTACTGTGTTGAATAGGAATGGTGAAAGTGGGCATCCTTGTCTTGTTCCAGCTCTTAGAGGAAAGGCCTTCAACTTTTCCCCATTCAGTATGAAGTTAGCTGTGGGTACTTTTATTGTTTCATTTTCCACTCATTTGAAAGTTATATTGGTGTAATAAATGATGTATGAAACCAACTTACCTTTCTGTTCAAGTGACTAGCCAATTGTCTCCACATCATAGATTAAATAATCTATTTGTTCTCCAGTTCTGTGAAATACCTCTTTTATTAAATACACTAAATTCTCATTAATATTTGAGTTTATTTTTGAGCTCTGGGTAGAAAGCCATTGATTAACTTTCCCTTTCTGCACCACAACCATGATGATTTCATTATTGTAGCTTTATGGATAGGTTTTAGGATATATTAATAGATAAGTTCCTTTTATTACATTTCTTCAGAATATCCCTGACTCTTCTTGCACTTTTTATTCTTTCGGAAAATAATTTTTAATTGTCTGTCAGTTTTAAAATAAAAGATCATCTGGATTTTGATGCAAATTCTATTGCTTCTATAGATTAATGTAAAGAAAGCTGACATATTTATGACATTGAGTGCTCCTATCCAAGAACTAGATATATCTCTACATTAATTAAAAAAAATTTTATGTACTTCAATTTATTTTTGTAGTTTTCAACATGTATGGCCTACATATTTTTTGTTAAATTCCTAAGTAAACCATAACATTTATTAGCTGATCTTCTTTAACTGAGACTCTGCATTAACCAAAACTCTCTATTCCCTCTACAAAACATAGGTGCTCAGTGATAATGGACTACTCTCTATTACATCTGAGCACTTCTGTCCCTATCAGCTGAGGTGTGTGCTCATCAAGAATAATTGTGCTTCTCAAACCTGTTTAAGCTAGTTTTAGTTGTTGTTATAACTTCATAATTCAATTAAATATTGTATAATTTAATGACATATGATTGTGAAAACAAAGCATAGTCTGTTTATATTAAGCAAGTTGATTGCTTTGGGAAGATTCAATTACATCTAAAAAATGTCATTAAATTGCAGTCGGGCAAAAGTTCAGTAAAATTTTGTGGAAAACGTCATTAAAATCTAAAGGATTCTTTTATCATACTGCTTCACAAGTTCTTTAGTTTTTTTCTGTTTTAAAAAAGCAAAAACTGGAAATCTAGATCATATATTGTGGGTGTTAAGGAGGATGTGAAACTTGAATCAGTGAACCCATCCACAAAGGCAAAGTTGGAACCTTCTATCAAAAAATTGGCAACTGAATAATTATAATTTTTAAGCAAAATTATATGTTTGTTACCGTATGTTTTGTGATTCTCTACTTAAGCTAAAATTTTTTTAAGTTAACCTCATAAATACCATCCTGATTACATTGGTTAAGAAGAATCCTATAGTATTTTATGTTTTTCTTGGCATATACAAAAACATAAATTTTTAAAATATTTATTACTTGTCCTTCCAAATAGTTTAAGCTATTTTTGGTGTTTCCTGATATTCATTTATGACAAATAAAAATAATAATTTTGCTTCTTTTCCAATATGTTTACCTTTTCTTTGAATTCCGTTGGCTAACACTGAGTGCTCTTATGGCAAGATGACATGGTGCATAAAGTTTGAAAAATTTAAAATCAGGACAATTGATTTTATTATAACTATAAGTTTTTTTAAATAACTGGAACTTACATAGAAAATTAGGATTCCTGAGGGAGGAGAGTCCAATTTTCATGCTGAGGTCTATGTTTTGTTTTGAGTAAGGCTCATTCTAAAGACCTCATTCTAAACTAAAAGATTTAAAATGTAGTGAATAAATAGTTCCATGCTTGAATATTTGAAATAAAAATATATAAAATATAAGGGATAGCCACCTTTTTTAGGGAATTTTTTAAAACTAATATTTTGCCTCCATTTTAATTTTACCATTTGCCTTTTAAATAAAGAATTTATCATGCACAAAGGGAAAATCTTTCTTAGGCTCAGTATAGGGGCTTTATATTGGGAGGAAGATCAGGAAAATGGAACTTCATATTACTTATGACTGCCCAATCCCATGCAAGCAAAAGATATATGCAATCTTTTGCAACCTGGACTTTTTTCAACTTGGTGATATTTCTTGCCCACTTCACATAGGAAAGCAACATGTAAAGCCCCTAAGATAGCCACTAATACTCTTCTTATTGGTCTCCATATCCCTTGACAGCAGAAAATATCCAATCCTCTAGGCATTTACCAGCATTACCTTTGTCTTTTATAAGAAGAGTGTCCTTCTTCAGGGAGGTGTGATTTGAAGCTTAAAATTACACTCTTTATATTAGAAACTCTGGAATAAAATTCACTGCACCAAAAAAGATGAATGTTCCTGCCACTGGACACATTGATTGCTTGCTATGACCTTCACAGGGCAAAACTATGAAAGGAACATATGGAGAGAAACTTATCATTTTAACAGGGAGATTTGTAATTTTATTCTATCCGTTCCAACCACACGCATTCTCGCTCTCTATTTATATAACTTAGGAAGGGTTGAACTTGTGGGTTTGTGGTGTTGATAAGCAAATCACTTTTAAAACTTTCTGAGGTGACATTTCTGCATTTTAGTTCATTCCAAATAAATATTGTCTTTTAAATGGCCTTGAAAATGCTCGGATGCATGCCAGTGGAGCAGCAGTAGGTTGAGCATGAAATGACACCAAGAGCAGAGAACTCAGTCTTTCTTTTTACTTATTTTGTGAGGTATATTTTAGATGCTTTCTTACAACATATCACTATATTCTTGACTATAGGCTATAAATACTGAAAAAAAAGTGAGTATAATAGCATCCATTCCGACTTGACCTGGTAGAATTATGTTTTATTTTCTGGAAGTTCTTTCTTTTTCTTTTATTCTGCCACCACAAAGACCTGATAAAAGTGGTTGTGATCACAGTGATGTTTTCCCGTTTGTCCTGCTGTTCATTTAGGAATTCAAGTCATTTTCTTTGTGCAAAATTAATATGTCAAGTGCAAGATAAAGCATTTGAACCACTGCTGAGGCTTCTTCCGTCTTGCAGCTCATTTACATCTCACTGGAGAATTGAGAAATGGGAGCCAGAGATGTTATCAGCCCAGTATCTTTTAAACATTTTTTAAATAAAAGGATAATTGAATATTGGAAATATCAGTAACATAGCTCTGGTCTCAATTATTTTAAGTGTGTAGTTATTTGTTCATTCGATGCTACGTAGACGTGAATAAATAACTCAGATATGAAGTGTTGTGTGAAAAATGCAGGAAGGAATAGGCAAGCAAAGGTGATTCGCAGCTGGTGAAAACTCCTGGAAGGAGGTAGCTTCTGAACTGAGCCCTGAAATATTAGTGGAATCTCAAAAAGTGGAAATTATGGATCAGCTTTGCCAAAGTAACAGAAGTGGAGAGGTAATTCAGGAAATTCAAAGTAAAATGGGAGCCGTCTGGGGCCAGATTACAGTGAACCCCAAGATCACATTTGTGAATTTAGAATTACTTTGTATGTAGGAAGAAATGAGTTAGTAATGATTTTTCAATAAGAGAAAACTATGCTTACATGAGTTTTTTTGGATAAGTCTCTAGTGTGGGTGAGGAGAAAAGATTTTTAAAAGGGGATCAAGTGAAGGAAGAAATGTTAAGAAATGTTACCAATCTCATGATGGGGCCATTATGCATTGAACTTGACTCCTGGTAAAGGAAGAAGAAGGACGAGATGGGTAGATGGATGCAAAAGTCATCTCAAAGGAAATGCTGATGGGATTTTGTAACTGGAAGTGGTGGGGCAGGAACTTTTTGTCATATCAAAAAGCAGGCCAGGTACGGTGGCTCACACCTGTAATCCTGGCACTTTGGGGGCCTGAGACAGGAGGATCACTTGAGCCCAGGAGTTCAAGGCTGCAGTGAGCTATGATGGTGCCACCCTACTCCAGCCTGGGTGACAGAGAACCTGTCTCTTAAAAAAAAAAAACAAAAACAAAAACAAAAGAAGTTGTGAACAAAGTTATCAAAGACTACCAGGATCATGTCAAAAGTACTCAGGAGCCTACTAGAATAGGCTCTGACTGGCCAAAGAGGGGACAGTTTGGGCATTAGTAGGGTAGTAAGTATAATAACTGAAATGGTTTGAAACCCATCAAACTTATCCAAATCCATAAGTTTATGCTAATAGTAAGAAAACTGGGTCCATCTCATTGGTCACTTTTGGAGAATGCTAGAAAACCAACATATTTTGGAAATTGATAAATCAAGGGAAAGAATCAAACATTTGTCCTATCTTTCCTCAGGACTGTACTTCAGGCAAACCAGACAAGGAGAAGTTTTTCCCTGTGGAGCACTTCAAGTGGCATATAAAGAAGGAATGACAGAATTGAAATATCACCATTTTGCAGCTCCTAATGAATTAATGGGTCCAGGCAATGATCATGAGCACTGATGTCATAAAAAGAGAAATGACTAGACATGATACATCTGATGGGAGCACAACACACGGCCTACAGAGTAGACTTCCCAGAAAATTGTATTTGAATCTGATCATTCACCTAGATATAACTATCAAAGCACAGGAGATATGGGGAGAGAGGGGCATGTCACATGCCAAATGGGGATGCAATCAGGAAAATTTGGGCTATCAGAAGCTCTTCAAAATAAAACACTAGGTCTCCTCAATGACAACAACAATATAATTACAAGAAGAGATACATGAGAGAGGGAGGCAGGAAGGAAGGAGGAAGAGAAATTGCTAGATCAAAAGATATTTGAGGGGCATATAACTAACCACATGGGAAATACTTCGGGGCAACAGGGAATAAATGGAGTTTAGAATTTAATCCGAATTCTCAAAATCCCCTTTATAATTATGATAATACCAGTGATGCTAATCATCATGTCCATGTTGATGGAAACAAGCATTTATCTTGTTTTTCCTCACAATTATACTTTAGGCCAATACATTAAATGCTTGCTCTGGGCCTTATAACTTACGTTTACTTGTATAATCTCATTTCATCCTCAAAATGACCCCATGAGATATGTATTAATTATCCCCCTTGTAGAGATAATGGAACAGAGACACAGAGAGTTAAAGTAACTTGTTCAAGATCACATATCTGCTGAGTTGTAGATTCTATGTGAAGGGCTCCATGTTGAGCTGTTCAACATCTGGATACTTCTATTTGGGGGAATCTTAATGATGTGAGCCTTGGGATATGTGGCTCAGTGTTCTGTTACAGAAGCTTAAGAGGCCAAGTACTTGTTCTCTCAGATCCTGAAAATCTGACCTAAGATTGACCAACCTGATGGATATTTCCTTCAGAGATGAAAAGTGTGAAACAGTTGAAACAGGAACAGGAATCATTTAGCATTTATTTCATGCACAGTGATAGCATCCTGTGTCCAATGGGGCTAAAGGTAGCAGAGCTAAAATACCACTCTGTGATGGTGAGTGTCCGTGACTGCTTCTCATTATAATACGGCTCTTTTCTCGGCCACCTAGCTTTGGTTCCTGCCTGTTTTCCAAAACTTTCTGCCTTCCTGAAGACCCCGTGGCCTAACCAATATTTTTTCAATAAGTTCCTGTTCCTGTTGAGCTAACCGGAATTAGTTTCTCTTGTTTGCAACCAAGAATCCTGATTAGTTTGGCCAAAGTTTGACCACAAGTTTGTTTGAAACTGAGCCTGTCACTTTGTCACATCATTAAATCAGACCAACAGTCAGACAGTAGCCACTGCTTTCTCTAGTTTACAAATTATACTAAGAATCTGTCTTCTCATTTGCATTAGTGTGTTGAATAATCTACCCCACTGAGATATTTAAGTCTCTTTATTTAGTCTTCAAATAGTTCAGAGGTCATGATAACTATGGATCCTTATGACTTCCTTAAATTTATATTCATGCTTAGATTATTTGTTGTTCCTCTCCACACTTGGATGCTGTCCTTGGCTTTGACAGGCATTTATGGGGGGAGGAGGAGGTTGCTCCTCAGTAAAGGATAGTAAAAAAGGGAAGGAAGGAAGAACAGGGGAATCTACACGTGAACATGAAAAAAAATCTGAATGAACCCATAGGAACGGGCAATTATGTCAAAAAATGGGTGTATCAACCTCAATCAGATCTTCCTTTGGTGGCACATTCTAGCCTGGATTCTTATTCTCAGCCAGATGCTTTTACTGTTTTGTTTTCTCGTTCCTTACAGTCTATTTAAGTCTAAGATATATTTTGTCAGCCCACTGTTTTAAACCTGATAAACCAAAGTGTGTGCTAATGGACGACAGTCACGCTTGTTAACTTTACCAGAAGTTGTCTAACCTGCATATTGTGGTTTGGAGCCATGCCTTCCTCCCCCTCTCCTAGACAATGGTGGTAAAGGCTCAATGAAAGACCATTTTGAAAGAGCATAATGATAATATTCACTCTTATATACAAAATGCCTATCTTTAGCTCTGGATTATGCAGTTTGAATTAAGATTTTAGATTTTATATAGTTGCCAAGAACATAGATTTTGGGGTAAGGATACCCACAAAGCCTTAGGGTAATGTCTTATTTTAAAGAAAAAGAGTATTGATCTTTTTATATTTCTTAAGCCCTGGTAGAGACTTTTCATTGCCTTCTAACAATCCATTTTACTCTCTTTCCTAAGAATAGGGCCTGATTTTTTTCTTTTAGCTAGAAACAAAGATAAAACTTTCCAGCCCTGCTCCTGTAGTTAGATGTTGCCTTGGACCAAGTTCTGGTCAATAGGATGAAAGCACAAGTGTCTGAGTGACTTCTGGGAAGTGGCCCCTCCCTTCTTCCTCCTTCCAGCTGGCTAGAAAGCAGACTTGATTGGCTGGAGCTTGGGCCGATGTCTTGAACCCTAAGGCAGAAGTTTTGTTCTGAAAATGATGGAGCAAAAAAAATGGAAGTAACTTGAGGCCTGGATGAGGTTGATTCCGGCTCTGTACTGCTTCAGTTTGTGTGTGTACACACACACACACAACTGCTGTCTTATTTCCATCACTATTATTTTGGGGTATTTTATAATTCAGTTCTATTTCTGTTAGAAATACAAACATGAGATACTGTCTTTAACGTAGAAATCTCAGATATTTCTGTTTTATGGCCAAGAGTCTTCATTATTTAGTAACTTCACTAATGTAGAAATACCTGTGGTTTTAGTTATAAACAAAGAATAAGGAAATAGTGTAGAATATTGTTTTCTGTTTAATCGTGATTATTAACAATCACTGAAATGGTTGAGTATTTGCCTATATTACTTGGAAGATTAATTCACTTTAACTTTAAAGTGCATCATTTGTCTCATGGGGAAGATCATTCTTGATAAAATTACCTGTTAAAGTTTTTGCAGTTCAGGGAAAATATTGGAAATTAATTATCCAGTGAAACACAGATGAAAAAACATTTCATTATACCAGAGCGTGATAGTGTCACTAAACTTGATGAATCCTCGTTTTTATTTTAAACACATTTGTCATGTGCTTTACAAAATAACCAAGCTTTCCAGAGACTAGGAAGAAAGTGAACTCTCAACCATTTTCATTCAGGTTTAGGTCTAAAAACCTTCAAAGCAAACCTTGGTTAAGCAGCACAGATATGTTTGCATAGGTACAGTTAATCGTGTGCATCATGAAGGTAAGTATAAAACTTTTAAATTATCATAATTCTAAGCATAATTCTATATGTCTATAGAGTGAGATAGGGCAGTGAACCCTAATCAGAGGGCACGGGCCGTGGAGTGCAGATCCTGGCTCTCCATCTCTTTGTATTTGACTTTACGAGAGACAATTAAACCTTCTCTGAGCCTTAATTTTCTCACCTATAAAACAAAGCAATTTCTACCTTGATAGCATTTTTTAAGGATTCAATTAAGTGAGATAATCTAGGCAATGTGCCTGTTATAGTGCAAGGCACATCATTAACATGCAATAAAAAGCACTTATGATTATTATTATTGTTAATACGATTAACGCATTGACTGCCACACTGGGAAAAAAAAAAAAAAACTTTCCTTGGAGCTACAGTGTTTTATTATGAAAATAGAATAAAAACTTCGAAAACAAAATGATCCTTTTCATGAACCAACTGCAGGGTAAGATTTTCAGGAACCAACTGCAGAGTATCGCTCAGGTTTTGCTTCACGAGGTCCCCCAGGCTCAAAACAACTGTGAGTTAAATACAACTCACATGGCAGTTAATGTGTTAAATGGATAATTGAGGTGATCATGCAGGAAATTAAACACATAATCGTGCTGTGAAATTAAAAACAAGATTCTCTTGACTGGCTATCCATTGGTCAGATTTACTGAAGAAAATCCTTACTCCATAGTGGTCAGGAGTTCCAATCCCATCCTTACCATTACCAGCTGTGTGACTTTCAGAGCGTTATTAACCTCCTTGTACCTCAGTTTCCCTATCTGAAAAACAAGGATGATAGTACCTACCCCATCGGGTTCTTGTGAAAATTAGGTGAGCTAATACATGTAAAGCTCTTAGAACAATGCCTTCCTTGGCACTGGTTATTGGTATGTTAGTGTTCTTGTTATTGCCACGTGGATATGTGAGCACTATACCCTTTTGACCCATGATGAATGAGGTTCAAGTAGATTTTGTCTTTTGTATAAACTGTTCCAAATATCTTAGTTCATTTCAAATAGAATTATCTGTTTCTTGGATGTGGTTTAATAATTTCTTCATGTTTAGTTTAATCTGAGGTTATGCATTGTCTAAATCTACACTTGTGCCTGAAGTCTCTGAATAGAAGAACTGTCATGGAAACATTTCCAGTATGTGAACAATAGCTTTCACTTAAAGAAAATCATGTTTTTCTCAACCCTCATTTGTAGGGGAAGAGGATCATAAGGCAGAGGGAAATAATATATGGACATATTTGGGAAAGAAAATTATAGTTGGCAGACATAGTTTCAAAGTGCCTTCTTAGGGAAGTACCAAGGGGATGCCATGTGACCATTGGATTTCCCATCTTTATTCCCTTTTGATATGAATTATTTTATATTGTGCAGACCCAAGTGCCAAAATGAGCATCCAGGAGATAAGGATTTCTCCCTGTCCAAGAAGATAGTTGTGAGAAATGCCCATACAGTGTGTGAATGTGCCACATGTCTTCTGCACATGTCACTGTCAGCAACATACAATGAGAATCTGGGATAGTGGACTTCCTTTTGTTTTGGACTACAGAGTTTTCTTCTCTTACTCACTTACTAGTCAGTAGTTTTCCTCTCAACATTTCTAGTGCTGGTTGGTGCCTAACAATGGATTTAGATGAGACTCAGAGGAGATATTTGCCGGCAATAAGAATTGTTAAAGAATAGAATGTGTTACAGGCAGAAATCTAGGAATCTCTGCTTGGAGTTGGGGAATGGAGTAAATGAGGTCCCATTTGCTCTAAAATGAATGGAATTTTAGATGAATGAAAACAAAGACTGTCTGGTTCCTGGAGGCACCAAGGTTATTAGTACTGTAAAACAGGATTTCAACTAACATACTATTGTGATGTCCTGACGTGGTCAATATATCACAAGGGATTGGCAGTAATCCAGAAAATTAGATATGCAAACAAGAATCTGCATCACTTGGGACCCAAATGGCCTTCTTCAAATACCTTGAATTATTGTCTGTCCTTAATTTTGACTTTTGATTTTTTCCTATGAGTCAGTTATGCTGTCCGGGATATCAAATTGGATAACACAATAAAGTGACTATAATCAACAATAAGTTAGCATGTACTTTAAAATAACTAAAAGAGTGGAATTGGAATGTTCCTAACACAAAGAAATGATAAATGCCTGAGGTGATGGATACCCCAGTTACCCTGATTTGGTTAATTCACATGGTATGCCTGTGTCAAAACATCACATGTGCCCTGTAAAGATATACAACTATTATGTATCCATAATAATTAAAAAATTTTTTAAATGTAAAATAAAAACAAAATCTGAAAAAGTGTGAAAACTTTTTATAAAAAGTATTACTGCCTCAGCTTTGGTTTACCAACCAACCCCAGGAACTCAGGCTTTTAACTATATTGCTTATTTCCCATCTATACATGTGAAAGGGGTACATAGTTCTAGGCACAAACACACACAAACTTTATATACACATATAAAAAGTATACACATACAAAAGCATACACAATATTTTGTTTTCTGGGAAAGAGTCCTCAAAAATAGACATATGACAGTTAGAAAAACTAAGTTTTCATTTATAGGATTAAAAATGTCATGGTGATCTGGTTCTCATGTTAAGCCATGCATTTCTGAGCTATAATTTTCTTCTCATCATTAAGCATCGTGGAAATCTTTGTTGTAAACTGTCTCATCTGTTTGAATTCAGTGCCATCTAATAATATGTTGGATTTGTGTATCTTTCCCACAAAGAACTCAGTGTTTCATAGACAATGTCATTTCATACTCAAACATCCTTATTAATTAGAGATGGGGGGTGGTTATTATCTCCATCGAAGTGGATGGAAAATATAAGGCAAAAAAAGGTTAAATAAGAACTTGTGAGGCCAATACTGTAAGCTAATGGCAATAATAATGACAATTAGTTTTTTGTAGTTTATGAAGTAGTCCATGTGCCTTATCTAACTTAATCTTTATTAGAGACCTAGTCTGGATTCACTCAATATGTCCTACTTCATTCAGTGAAACTCAGCACATCCCATACTGAGCTCCTCATCCCCTGCCCATCCCCCAAACATGTGTTTCACCTGCTCCTGCCACTCCTAATTTCAGGTTGGTGGAGTCACCATGCACCTAGTCACCCAAGGTAGAAACGTCAGGAGTTAGATTTGAATGTGTCTCCCTCTCATCTCATGTTTAATCAACCACCAAGTCATGCTGTATTTATCTCCTCAGTGTTCCGTGCATCTGTCTTCCTTGTTGTATCCCCTGAGCCATGAACCCAGTTCATGCTTTGGCCCTAGTTCTTGCCATCTTCCTTTCTGTCTTTGTCTACTTCAAAGATCTCATTGAATTAGTTTCCTTCCCTCCAGTCCTGGTCTTCTCCAACCCATTCTTCACATGCAGTGCCAGATTCATCCCTCTATGGAAAACCCTACAGGTAAGTCTTAGCTCCTCACCAAGGCATCCAGGCCCATCATGGTCTAACCTCACCTGCTGCTTGCTTCTTGCCACTCCTTGTCTCATATTCTGGACTCCAGTAATGCGAAGCCACTGTGGCCCTTCACACTTGCAGAAGTGCTTCTCGTCTCTTGGTTTTTGCGTGTACTTTCTGCCTCAAAGACCCTGACCATTCCCTCCCCCAGAAATATCACCTCTTTAAGCAAAGATTTCCTAGACAAATGCTGAAGGTCATCTGTCCCCACAACTGAATAAGCATCTGTCATCTGCGACCCCATAATCCTCTCAATACATCTCTGTCATCAGACTTGCCAGTTAATTATAATTATTTATGCTTATTTTACACTTATCTGCCTATCCCACACCATGAGTTTCAACAGAGAAGGGGCACTCCTTTATTCACCTTTATACTTAAAGGGCCTGCCCAGTGCCTGGAGTAAAGCAGGTGTTCAAATGTATTTGAGCTGGGAGGTATTCATTTTATATATTGGATATCTGATGCCCAGATCCCTCAGCTGACTTGCTCATTAGTTTTAGGGAAAAGTTTGTCCAGGATCCAGAAATATAGAGTCCAAGAAGTTCATTCTATATCCACAGTTATTATTAATGAACACTGACTCTGTCACAGGTACTTTTCTAAATGCTTTGTAAATATTAACTCATTTATTATAACCATGGTATGGGATAAGTTTTATTATTCTTTCAAGAGAGTACACAACTTTCCTAACAATCACACAGTTAGAAATTAGCACAGCCAGGATTTGAATCTGGAGTCTGTCTCTTAACCCTTTCAAAAATCTGGAGAATTTAGACTTTCTGCCCCCAAAACACAAATACCCCACACTGTTCTGCACACAGTTTTAGGCGTTTCACAGATTCCAGAAAAAACTATGTAAGAATCTCTTGTTCAAGAACTTCAGCTAAATAACCCCGAAGCTGGGTTTCCTTACCTCTATCTTGAAGTTCTTTGACCTTCAGAGTATTACATGGCTTAAACTCATTCCCTCCTGCCTCCTGACTTTAACTTTTTCAGTTCCCTTCTATAACCCACGTGTTGTCTCTCCAGAACACTTTGTGCTGCCTGCCTCTGTCAAATCGGAAGACCCATACATTTCTGAGACATCTCCAAGCCTCATCATTTCATTACCCATTAGTTAGTGGGGTCGGTAATACATGTATCAAATGAAACCAGCCCTTGGGCTGATTCTCGGGGGTGCCACACAAGTAGCCACATCTTTTCTGGTATGTACAGATTCAGGGACCTCAGAACTTGCTCCTCATGACATGCTTACAGAGCATGTGGATTTCTTGCCCATATCAGAGAGTGACATCTGTTTTCCTAAAAGCTAGCCCATTCATGCAAAGCCAATACACTATGTCAGCATGTGCATTTTGGAGGCCGTTTCACTAATGCTTAATTAATCCATCTTTAATCTAATGAAGGAAATTCCACATTTGTTGAGGGCTCACTGTATGGCAGGACTTGGACTTTCATGCGTTATATCTAGTAGTCACAATTTCCCACACTTTACAGATGAAGAAACTTAGAAAGGGTAAATCTTTTACCCCAGATCAACTCAGCTAATGAGTAGAGAAACAAAGGCTTAAATCTGTATTTGACTGAAAGTTCATACTCTTTGCTCTATGATGGTTTGCTCTGTGACCTTCTCATGTCAATAAATATCTGTTACTTGGCAATATCCTCTTATCCTGGCATGGAATCACCAGATAATTCATTGTGAAACATGATATAGGGCATCTCACAAGATAAAAGGAAACAACTATATAAAGAGGGAGGAACATTGACTAGCCCAAGCCATGAATCAGGGGCCATTCTACATTGCTTCTGGAAGATGTGCCCAGTACATAAAGCTACCTTGAAAATAAGCTCTGGTTGGTACACATGCCTGGATCCTAGTGAGGCTCTGTCAGTGTAGCTGGAATAAACTGGCTATGCTTTCCTTATCTTTCTCTTTGGACTGGCTTTCACAGGGCTGTTATAGCACCCCAGCACATTGTTGATGCTGTAGTTCTCTGAACTTACCCTCTGCTGTGAGGCCAGGAGGAGCAAAGGGTGTTCTCAAGGCAGCTGGGGAAGGAACGGAACAGTGTAAGATGAAAGGGCCCTAACTGTGCAGTCAGAGATGAGCTTTTATCCCAGCTCAGTCACATGCAAGATACGTGATCTTGGGGAATTTACTTCACTTCAGTTTCTTTTTGTGTAAAATGGGAATAAAAATATCACCTTAACAAAGGTTAGTATAAGGATTAAACGTATGTCAGTTCCCTGGCACATAGAATGTAATAGAAGTTACCAATATTAATATTATTATTACCATTGTATTACCTGGAAGAGGAACTTCAGTGTCCTCTAGATACTAAGTAATGATGTGAGATCGCTCCCTTCCTTGTGAGAAATTACGTACGAGAATGTTTAATAAATTCAGGATGAGCAGCAGGGCAGCCACATTGACATAAAGATGGGCTGAGGAAGCTGGCTTCCAGAAAAATTGATTACTATAGACATCCTGGGATAAACAAATGTGTCCCTGATTCTTTCTTTTATCAAAAGAAGGTTCCAGTAATACTTCTGATGACACTAGGGAGGAAAAAGGAAAGCAGTCCAAAATGGTCTCAAAACCTAAAACTTGTTTAAAATTCTTCAGAACCTTCTCCATAGCCTTCAGGATGAAACTCCAACTTCTAGGCATGCTACAGGATACTTTATGATCTGAATCTAGCTTCTCCAGTTTAGCTCCCAAAGGCACCCTTTACATCAGCCCAATTGATTAACTCACGGCTCGAGAGATGCACATTCTTTCTCACCTTTATGCTTTTGCACGTGCTGTTCCCTCTGACTAGAATGCCCTTGATGTTATATATACACACATATGTGTACGTAAATACACACAGATATGTACATAAACACAGACACACACATAAATATGGGCTAACTCCAACTCAGTCTTGAAAATTCTGGTTACATATCACCTCCTTAAGAAGACTTTTAACTTGCATCCTGGCTGACCAAGGAGCCTTCCTTGTGGGATCCCTTTAAATCTAGTGCTTACCTTTCTCCCCATCTTCTTGCCTGTGCCTCCCACCAGATCATGTACTCTTGGAAGACAGAGACACTGTCTTTGTTGCCTCAGTTACTGGCTCATAATAGAATAAAAGGAAGAAAGAAATCATTCCAGGAAAATTTTAGCTTAGTTTTTTGTTTGTTTAGGTCTGCCTTAGCTTGTTAATTTAGTAAATTCCTTGAAAACAGGGGAAATGCCTGATTTATCTTTGAATTTCATGTGTTTGGACCAGTGATTCTCCACCTTGGCTGCACACTGGATTCACCTAGGAGCACTAAAAGATCCTCAAGCCCAGGCATCAGTAGAGTTTAAGGTCTTCCCAGGTGATTCCAATGTACATCCAAGGTTGGGAAATGCTGGATTAACCAGGAGGTGCTCAACAAATGTATAGTGACTGAATCATTCACTCAATAAACCTCACCTGGGCAGCTGCCTACATAGATACAGCTGTGGATAAATAAGGGCAGGAGAAGGGGGGGAGAGAGAGAGAGAGAGAAGGGCTTCATTCCTTTTTAATGAAGTTACCTAATGAGTTTGACTCCCCCCTCCCCCGCTTCCCACCGCCGGTAATACAAAGTGTTTTTCAAAAATAATTCAATGGAAACAGTTTCAGTTTCTGCTTTCTCTTTCGTTTTTAATTCTGTTGGGCATTGTCAAGTCCAGGTTCGATATAGGGAAGCTATGTTTCCCTGAAATGTTGTGAGTGTATCTCCAGAAACATCACAATAAACAGGAGAATGTCTGACACTTCCTCCTGGCAATACTATGCAGTTCAGTTTTGTCCCTTGTATGACTTGCCGTGTCCCCTTTGTAAGGTTCACACAGCTGCTCTCTCTCATAATAAGACAGCCAGGACTGGCCTGTATAATTCATGATTACAAGGTGTATACACATGATGAGAAAGGAAACTGATGTTTAATTTACATGGCCCCATATTTTCTCATAAAGAGCCAAGCACCCCAAATCACAGGCTCAATTATGAAAAATAACAAGAAGAATGTGTTTGGGTGTCATTTTATAGACATGATGCAAGAGAACTGAATTTGAAGATTATATGAATACCTGGATGAAAATAGGTTTTTTGAAAATTCAACTGAAGTGTGTGACATTTTACATGGATGTTTCTAGATTTGACCCACCAATCTCCCTACCATCTCCTGATTATTTTAATTTGCTGCAGGGCACCCTGCAATATCAGTTCTTTCTGTTTTTATTTCAAGATAGTACTTAATGGGGAAAATAACGTTACTTTCTTATATATCTTCATTTATTTGCATGAAACCAAAAAAAGAAGTGCTCTAATTTACATTTTTCCAATTCAAACGCTACCACTAGGGCATTGTTTCTTCATAAAATGGATTTATATTTTGCAAAGATTTAGAGAACTTTCAATTTAAATAATATTAAAGTCTCTGTTTTATTGTACTTTATAGTTTATTTTCCAAACAATGAACCTTGCTCCTCTAAAACATTATCCCCTCTTTCAAGCCAATGGAAAATGGAAGTAAACTTCCATATTTGAACTCTGATAACAGACCAGATTATGATACTACGCACTGTTACCACTGCGTATTTGTATGAGAGAATTGTGATTGGGTGAACATTATAGCCTCTTGCCTTGATTTTCCCAAATGCCAAGTAAGCCCCTTACCTACACCATTAGATCATCCTCTTATTACTTGGCTAGAGCTAGAATTAAATACAATTTTGATGGTTCGAGGAAAAGCAGACAGATGGTAGGAGCAAAGGAAATTTGATAATAATACTAGTGATACTTGGTGAGCCCAGACAAGACGCAGTCTCATGTTAGCTGGCATACATGCGATTATGGTATCTAAGCCTCATTATTGGATCCAATAATCTCACGTATGTCAGATGTAACTCTGTACGATAATATTTGACCCTGATGTTTCAGATGAGGAAGGTGAGGCATGGAGAGAGTAGGTGACTTGCCCATGGTTGCAGCTGGTTAGGGGTATAGCAAAGGCTCTGACAAATGTCTAACCCCAAAGCTGGTGCCCTTAACCACTATGTTCTTGCCTCAGTTTACCATTGAAGAAGGGCCAGCACCCACTTGATTTAGAAGAACTCAGAAGACCAAGGATCTAGTTCTAATTTTGCATAACCAGTGTATGGTGGGCCTCAGCAATGGCTTCCTCTCTCTGCCTCCTTGTCAACAAAATGAGAGCATCTGCTCAAGTGTGTTAGACCATCCTTTAAGTCTGAACTGCCTGTTGCTGGGTATCCCATCATCTCCATCCAGTTGGAAATGATGCTCAATCATTCTAGGGATGGTGAGTGGCGCCAATTGAAAGCCAACAGCTTCTCCCATTTATGGATGTGTAAGTTTTGAGATGCCCCAAAGCAGGTGCTTCCAGACCAGAAATAGGGTATTATTCTCAACTGACATGTCTAGAAGAGCACCTCTTCATGTTGTGTGGGGCCAACAGCACCACACCTTCACGTTGCCTAAGAGTCCTTAAAGGTCCAAATCTGTTGAAAATATGCCTTTTTCTCTTACCTACACTTGTGATTTTCTTTCTTCCTATAAACACCCATGACAGAGAACTGAGAAAATACAAATAAGCAAAACAGCAAAAATATGACTCATTACCAATCATATCAGTAAGAGATAATTTGGTACATGTATTTCTAGTACCCTTTTTTCTGTGCATTGTATATGCATATATGTACCTATTTTGAAAAATGAGAGTATACCCATGGTTCATGATCTGATTTTTCCCCCAATTAATATTTTTTAGTAACTTAAATAGTTTTCTCAGAAAGCAATCTTGTACGGAACTCCAATAGATAAACAGATAAAAATGGAGATGCTCCCTTTTGGGGGACAGGGTGTAAAGGGAGAGGAGTGAGCTCAGGCTCAGCACCAGCTTCTGTCTCTCTAATGCCCCCTGTGGGGGATCCTGAAGCACTACAATGCGCCACAGAGCCCAGTTTGAAAATCCTTATTCTTTAGTATCAACTAAGATTCTATTTTATATTATACCAGTGAAAAGCCCAGAACTTTGATAATGAATTTCTTCTCCAGGATAAAAATAGTATTAAAAGGTACCAGTAGCTATAATAGTTTAAACTGTCATTTGTTAAAAATCTAAGAATAGTAGAAAATTCTGTGCTATGTCTTCTCCCAGTCAAGAAAAGTGGCCTGGACTCTCCCTAAACCTAGACATCAAAAAAGAACTGGGGCCAAAAAGAAAGTACCTTGTGGCTTTCTTACTCTTTCCTAATTTTAGACATACAAATATATTTAAAACACTCTGTACCTAGATGAAGCAATTCCTCCAGAAATGAACAAGAAGTTGTTGGTTGTTGTTGTTTTTCTAAGGAAGTGGAGGGGTTCTTCATTCCATCCAAAAAGAGATGAATCTGTAGCCAGCACAAAGCAGATGGCCCCCTTCTTCTCTGCCTTTTAGTTTTATGACTGTGAGACTGGGAGATTTTTCAGCAGTTGCAATAGTTGGCTTCATCCATCACAGGAGGCAATGCCTCAGCGGCAGCAGCTTGTCTCCCTACATTTGGGATCTATAGATATGGACTAAGCAAAGCTTCGTGTTTTCACATCAGAAGCTGATGATGAGCGATGTGAGCAGAGGCAGAGTTAAATAGATTCTTCCTCGCTCTACATTTCTTAGTCCTACTGGTAACAAGTATGTATCAAGCTGAAATTTATGATGCTAGGTGCAAACTCTGCTCCAAAGGTGAAATTTATTCTCTACAACATCCTCTCGTGGAATCAAACTACCTTCCTGGTCACATTTTATACTGTCTATTGTAGCGGCAGTGTCTTTATCTCACAAACGTTCCCTAAGATCTAGGCACAGGGTTTCTGGATTCTTTTTTAACTTTGACATTATTATACTCTGTGGCCGTGGGCAAGTCCTTTAAGTTTCTACTCCTCTGAGATCATAATGCCACTTTACTTATCCCTTAAAGCTTAACATAAACACTTCTTTAAGAGATTGGCATGGACTGGTGGCTCTCAACCTTAGCTGCACAATAGGATTACCTGGGGTTATTTTTTAAACTAATAGAACCAAGCCCCAATAATTCTAAAATGTAGCCAGGATTTAGAAACACGAGCACTGACAAACCTATTCAGAATTACTCTTACCCTCATGTGTTGGTTCTGTTTTTCTTTTATAACTCTTAATCCAAAAGGTCTCAATTTGATATTTCTGTACATGCTTACCTATCAACAATGAAACATAAGCTTCTTTAAAAAAGAGGCAGATGCTTAATTCATCTTTGTGTTCTCATCATCTTGACTGGAGGGAACCTGGCTTCAAATATTAGCTTTGATACTTATTAGCCATGAGATCTTGGGCAAGACAATTAACTCTTCGCTATCTCTGTTTTCTCACCTATTCCAAATGAATGAGAATACAAACACCTACACTGCAGAGTGGTACTAAGGTTTAATGAAAATATTTATGTTAAGCTTATGCACCCCGTAAGCAGTCAACTCAGATTAGCTGTGCAGTAAAGGTTTGCTGAATTTAATGCCTTTCATGTAGTGATTTTTCCTCTGTTGGATCACTCATTCATTTACTCAACAAACATTTTTTAGTACTTCCTACTTTTGTTCCGGGTATTTAGGATACTGTAAGGAATATATTCATGGGCTTTACATTCTAAAAGGTCATATTTGTGGCCTTAATTTTTACAAACACCTGTGTTTCCTTATGCCTGAACCAAACGGGATTGTGAGGGTTAAAAGAGTTAAGTGACTTACCTAAGGCCTCACAGTAATTTGGTAGTGCAGCCACGCAATCTGGGTTTCAATGCTCATTCCTAAGGTCCAAACCAACATCTTGGTTCTCTAATCAGTGACTGTGACAATGGAGCTATTGTCACAGAAACAGCCTCATGTAGGGGATAAGAGCGTGGTTTCTGAAGTGGGACTGGAGACAGTGTCACAGTGTCTCTCCCATTTATTAGCTGTGTGACTTTGGAAAAGTTACTTCACCTCTCTGTGCTTTATTTTCCTCTTCTGGAAAATGAAGATAATATTTACTTTTAAGAGTTTTCGTGAGAGTTAAGTATATGTAAAGCACTGCACAGCATCTAGCACATAACACAAAGCAGATGTTAGCTATTATAATGCTTCTTGTTATATCTATGGTTAAAAGTGTGTAGCTTTTATTTTAAAACTGCCCAGGACTTTAGGGAGGTCCATGCACTGCTGCCCTTAAAATGGGGGCCTTGTTACGAAGCAAATTTCCTGGGCATAATCTTTGAAATGTACACACTTGTCTATAACTCTATGTCTAGGAAATGCAATAATTTTGACATTTGTGCACATGAAGAAATAAATCCTCCCCAGAAAACTGGAATTGTTCCATGGATGACAGTTGGTGAAGTCCACAATTTGCATGAGGGTATATGAGGATGTTATACATCCATTTATAAAAAGACTGAGTGGATAATAGAAATATTCTATGGCATCCATATCCTGGACTTGGATGAGAAGATTGCGTGTGTGTGTGTGTGAGCGTGTGCGCACATGTGTGTTTTCCTAAGGTAGGAATAATCTAATCAAGTTTCCAAGAAACACGTGGAATCTTAGGAGAGAAATGGCTGGGCCCAGCACAGCCCATCAGTCAGTGTGGGAACTTTAACATCACTGAAAAGACCATGTATTGAAAGATTTCTTAAATCATGTCTGTGCAGCTATGTAGCAACAATTTCCTATAGGAAGACTTTGTGACTGAGTGGGGTTGTGAGTTTCTAATTCATTTAGCTTTTAGTACTCTTAGCCATTATCCTTTCACCTTGCTTTTACTATATTTACTCTCCTAGGGAAAAATGGGGAGGGGAGCACAAAGACAACAGTACAAGTGTTTTCAGCATTTCCCACACTTGGTGTACCAATTTGGCTGATAAGCATGTCCAAGGGGGGGAAAAGATTGTTAGCAGATGAGTGCTTATTAAAGTGGACTAGGAAAAAGCTTTTAACTCAGTTGGGGGTAAATGTTCTCGTTTACATTAAAGAAATTCCTGATTTGTAAAAATGTCAAAACCTAGAAAAGCAACTTGGAGGACTTGCTTTGCTAGGGACTAAAGGAGAGAATGATTTCAAAGATGGGCACTGGTTGGATCTTTCAACAGATCTCAAAGTGAGGACCCACTAGGTGCCAGACCTCCACCTGAGTCATGATATTGTGCAAAGATGCCTATGGTCTCCTGTCATGGGACAATTTCAATATAATGTGATAGGTGTCTTACTAGGGCTAAGCGCAGGATGGTATAGGAGCAGAGAGGGGAAACCCACCCAGCTGGTGGTGGTAGACAGAAGAGAGGGAAGAAATCTCAGCAGAGGAGATGTTCCTATTTATTGACAGTGGGTTGGCTGTTGGGCAGGAATGTTACAATCAAGTGGGAGGTTGAAACTCAGCATCTCCTCTGATTTCTCTTGTCTCCATTTTGCATTCTTCTCAATATGAACTATTTTTTGGTCCTGTGTCAAAGAGATGGCTGTCAGAAATGAGTAAAGTGTTCATTAACTTTGAGTGTAAAGCTAAAGACCTAATAATAGTTCCATGAAGGCTTGACTTGTTCATTATTCTTGGCCCAGAACCCAGAAGTGTGTCTGGTAAATGGTAGGCCATTGATGGGTAGGGTGGATGCTACACTTGGGTGCTGCACTCAGAAGACTGTCTAGTATATAGTAGGGTCCATGAGTGAGTAGATGCTGCACATTGAGCTTCATCAAGGTGTTTTCACATTTATCTCTTCATTTGATCTTCACAACAACCTATGGCACGGGTGAAATAATAATATAATCATTCCTAGGTATTCATGGGGGACTGATTCCAGAACCCCTCACAGATACCAAAATTCACAGATACTCAAATCCCTTAAATAAATGGCATAGTATTTGCATGAAACATACATGCATCCTCCCATATACTGTAAATCAAGTCTAGGTTACTTATACCTAATACAATGTAAATGCTATGTAAATAGTAGTTATACTGTATTCTTAAAATTTGTGTTTTTTGTTGTATTGTTATTTTTAATTATTTTTTAAAAAATATTTTTCATTCACAGTTAGTTGAATCTGCAGATTCAGAACCCACCAGTATGAAGGGCCAACTATACTAGCATCATTTTTTTATGCTGGGAAGCCAAGGTCTCAGAAAGTGAAAAACTGGCACACTTTTAAACCATTAGCCATCAGGCCCCTAAAATCTTGATATGGCACCATTTTCATTAATCCTCAAACTTTTTTTTTTCTTGAATAATCAAGCCTAGACTAAGCATCTCTACATGGCCATCCAATTCAATACAAGAAGAGGTAAAAGATTAAGGTAAACTGAATGTAAAACTGTTGGAAGTGGTAGAGACTGTGATGAAATGGAATATGCTTATGTCAACTAGAGGAAATCAAAGTCAAATTCTTAGAAAGAAAACTTAGGTAGGCCAAAGCAAGCATTCTTTCTTAATGATAGGAGTGGGTCGTCCATAAGCAGCCAATTTGCAATTTCAGCAGAAAAATGGAAATGTAATTCCTAAGCACAATAAGTAGAAGGGAATTTTTAAAAACCTGTTGGTATATATTTATGTGTTATTAAAAGCATACTTCAGTAAAGATCTACTTTGGTTCCCCAACTGTAAACATATGATTAGAATATTGAAAGGTTACTTATATGCAAGATAAACCTAGGCCTAACCCTTGTGATATATAAAGATTTTCTGTATCTGTTTGCCCTTTGGTGCAGATTCTGGTAAGTTGTGTTTTGTTTTGTTTTTTAAAAGCTGTTATGACAAAAGCTTTGATCTCAATGACCAATTGGTTATTTGTCCAGTTCCTTGTCAATAATCCCACCTGTTTACCTGATTATTTTAAGATATTCTCCCTGATGACTGCCACAGTAGGAACAGTTTTATAGAGACCACTCAACCCTGGTTTGTCTACTGCACACATTTGATAGCTCGAAATAGTGCTATGGTAGAAAGAGTGCTGGAATTGCCTTCTGGAGCCCTGGCTCCATGAATTACAAGAAGTGTGACACCTAACCCTTACCTGCGCTGGATACCAGTGGATCTCCACAGGGGAGTTCAACTCCCCTAGGGCACATTTGAAAATGTTGACTGAGCTGGTGGTTGTGACAATGACAAGGCAGAGCTCTTTGCCTTTAAGGGGTGGGAGCACAGGATTGCTATAGGTCCTGCAAGGCAAAGGACAGCCTCATGCCAGGGAGCAGTGTTCTAGCCAAAACACAGTTCTCTCTTTGAAAAACAGTGCTCTAGGCAATTTAGTTACCCTCTGTGAACCTCATTTTCCTTATTTGTGAAATGTTCTATTGAATTTATAGGATTATTATGAAGATCAAATGGGATAATGTATGTGAAAGTGCTTTTTGAGCCTGAAAGCACTGTATGCATGGGAAGTATTATAATGATTAAGTGGCAGAGGCAAAGCTCTTTACAGTGAATTGTGAACTGTACAGATCTGTAATCTCCTTTTTTTTCTTTTAAACATGGCTTAATCTGGACCATCTGAGCCAAGATAGTTGTTTTGATCTGTTAAGGGCTTTTGGTTCTCTTAATCTTAGGAACCCCCCCCCCAGTATATCTGACTTAATTTCAAAGCTACTTAAAAGAACAGTTGTCTGATTATTCATAGGTCTTAGAAAAATCTAGGCTTGGAAGAGTCTATAGGACATACACAGCGTAACTGCTAGGAGTATGAATTTAGAGACCAGAGGCATCTAGTTTGAGGCCTGACCCCACCACTTCCTCACTGGCTGTGGGACCTTGGACAAATTAATTCACTTTTCTAATCCTTAGTTATCTATCAAATGGGTATTAAAGTACTTACCTCATGAGTGTTGTAAGGATTAAATGATAGCCTTTAGCATAGTGAGTGTTTCCAATAAGCCTATTCTTTCATTTTGTCCAGCCTCAAACATTTGCTTGAAAAGTAGACACCCTAACTTGTTTTTCATACCTCACAACCACTAGAAGCATTCATCCTATTTCCAGCCTTCTGGGAAAGATGTGGTTAGGGACTATATTGTATTTCCAGTTATGAGATAGCCCCCATCCCTCTGCAGTGTCTTGTCTGATATTGTGTGCAATCAAATTATCTACTGGGATGTGGTATGTCATATTAAGCCTCCCATCAAAACCGTTAACAGGCAGTCTGCTGATGTGAAATTCTTGCCTCCCAGCAGCAGCTTAGGTGTATTTTTAAATATTCTGTCTGGCAGCTCAGGGGGAAAAAAAAAAAAAGGACTGAATAGACAGAAACCAGCACATTTCTTTCCAACAAAGATCGCTTCCCTACAACCTGTCCACCCCTTTCCAGGGAGGAATAGGTTGAGAGATGCTGTACTGAAATAGCAGAGGGGCCAGGTTACCTAGCAACCTAAGGATGGGTGCTAGACATGCCCACTAATTACCAGAGCAAGGAGACCCTCCATCAGAGTGTCACTTAAACTGAGCAAGAGCATCCGTGTTCCAGTGATATCTGTGGAAGGTTAAGAATGATGTGAAAGGCTCCCTCTGTCACTGAGTTCCCTTTCAACTGCTCAGGAGCTATGGAGACTTGGAGGCCCAGCAAAGGATGACATTTAAAGATATGAAATAGTACGGCTCCAGGTTACATTTCCCAAGACCATTTTCTGACTTTCTTGTCATGATATCAACTTTTTTTATCTTCTTATTTTGAAATAATTGCAAATCCACACATAGTTGTAAGAAATATGATAGAGAGATCTCATATGCCCTTTACCCATTTTTTCCTAATGGTAACATCTTGCATAGTTATTGTGCAATATCACAACCAGGAAACTGACGTTGATATAATCCATCAACCTGATTCCAATTGCACCAGTTTTACATATACCATGATATCAATTTTTGTGAAAACATAAACCTGCTCTCCTAGCGAAACAAACCCCTCTCCTAACTTCTAGGAGCATCTGCTTTCTCTTTCTTAATAACTCTGATCAATTGAATACATGCCAGAGCAAACCTTATGTCTCAGAAATTTCTCAATGGTTTCATCAGAATCTGTCTGACTCTCTCTTCTGCCTCCACTATCTCTTCTATCACCTGACTCAGAATTCTTGGGGTGAGGCAAAGAGCCATTTCCCAAGGTAACATGAGAACTTAGGATCAGGCACAGCAGCCCATTTTTCAGTAAGTCCATGACCTGTATGTAGTCAGGCGGCTAAAGTCTAAATTCTTTGAGGTCAAGGAATTTGAAGATCTTGTTGTCTCCTTGGGCAACTCCCCTGATATCTTAACTGCTGCTAAAACCTCCCAGCTCAAGAGTATGATTCGGTATCTCTGTCTGAATGAGGGCTTTGGGTAGGAGAAGGTTCGACTTGCAAGCGTAGACATACAAAGCACCATTGCACCTCCATGCGTGGGCAGCAGCTTCACTTCTGGGAGAGGCCAGGCAGAGCTGTTTGCCAAGTTTGAAGTTATTTTCTGTGGCTAACAGTGACTGTATTAAAGCCTGCATGGAAAGGGTTTAAGGTTAGAAGCCTGAACAACTGGAGTTTAAATCCCAGCGTCATTATCGAGCATCTATGTGACAAATGGCCTTACCACTCTGAGCCTCACTTTCCTCGTCTATAAAAGGTTGGAGATGGAGATGTCAATTCATACTTCATAAGGCATTCATGAGGTTTAAATGATATAAGGCAGTGGTTCTCAAACTTGAGCATGCGTCAGAATCACCTGGAGGGCTCGTTGGATTCCCCCCTACTCCACCCCTGCCCCCCATCCCCAGGGTTTTGGATCCAGTAGGTCAGGGGTGAGGCTGGATAATTTACATTTCTAACAAGCTCCCAGGTGCTGCTGCTACTAATTTGAGGGATCACACTTTGAGAGCCCCTAATATAAGCACATTAAGTACCTAATAATATACCTGACTTTGCGTATTCACCCAAGGGAAGCCGGTTTCCCTCCAGAGTCATAAGAAATGAGGTGCTCCTCCATCCTAAAAATAAACTGAGTTCTCTGACCAGCCAGAAACTGATCTCCTGGTTGACAGAAAACCATGTCTAAATAAGCAATGTAAAACAAAAGGCTGTGAAATTATCAAGCATATTTGACAAGTATACACAGCCAATTTTGTTATTTCCCAGTGTAAAAGTGACTTTTACAAAAGAAAGCAAATTTAGGGTTAGGGGCTTCATGCTAGATATGCACGTATGTGTGTGCATGCACACAAAGCCAGCTACACCCACAACACATAATATTTCAACCAGGCAGGCCTACCTTACACACTGTTTTTTGCCATGTGTATGTGGGAGAGAATGTGGGGGAAGGAAGCTTGTGAAAACAAGTGTTCTTAGAAGAATTGCAAAGAACCTCTCATTAGAGAGGGGAATTAAAATATTTCAGTCCCTAGGCTATTCTCTTTAAATACACCAAATTACATCAGTTCTTGATAGAAGAATAAACTGCAGGCTTTATAGAATTATCTTTTTTGAAAAAAATAGTACTGATGTATCTCACTTGTGCTGTGAGCAATATAAAGAAAATCACTTGAAGTATTTTCTTTGCCACTGTGGATGTTTTTCTGTGAGATGGGAGCCCCAGGTATAAACCTGTGGGATTATTTTAATAATCTTTGGTGCCCTGGATTTCCTGACACGACGTGCAACCTTGGATTTCTTTTTATTAGCTCACCCTCCAGTCTTCTTACATTCTCTGTCTTCCAACATTGGAAAGAACACTCTTGTGGCATATGATAAAACTCAAATTTATTGCCATAGCCTCAAACTTGACTTCCAGATTCAAGGTGCTATTGAATCTGTTGCTGCCACAAACTGTATAATTGACTCCATTTTTAGCAGATAATAAGTGTGGAATATTCATGCATTGTACAAACATCAGTAGCTTTACTTTTTCTATCAAATATCTGGCTGGGCTTTGAAATGTTTCTATGAAGGTATGTTAGATTTTTTTTGGTTTTTTTTAGGTTATAGCAACAGGTACCAAAACACAAGCTGAAAAGTCTTTCAAAATCAGATGAATGACAATGCCGGTCTCAGCCTTGGGTACCAGTTTGGATTTGACTCTTTGTCAGAATCCTCCTAATCTGAGATTATGTTGGGCCATTTTTTTGCCTTGTACATTATATAATATCTGCAAAGAGCAGGAGTGAGGTGGAGAATCAGAGAAGAGCCTTGGCAGAAAGACATGGGCAGCATTACCTTAGGCTGTCATGCAACTTGTAAACATGCAGCCCCCTAAGGTCCAGCAAGATGCAACTCACAGGGCTCCCAATCCCCAACCAGTTCATTCCTAGGAAGGGCAACCGGCAGGAATTGAAATAGTAATTGCTTTCCTTCACTCAAAGAAATCATGCATGAGACGATTAAACAGATTAAGGCTTACCTCCTTCAGTGCCTCAGAATAAATGTATTCTGCTTTTCTGATAGGACTATGACTGTCAATCAAAGGATTAGGCCTTTGGGGGGAATGGAGAGAGGAAGTGGCCTTAAAATATATTCGAATTTGCAAACTACAGCTGTGTATTTTAATCCTGGAGATACACATTGATCTTGCCCCCTCTTTGAAGTCCGCTGTTCTGTGAGCTGCAGGCTCTTTGTCCTCAACCATTTTTCTTACATTTTTCTAAAAAGGTTATTTTAAAAATTCATATAAAAATCATATTGCATTGAGTCACCCAAAGGGGGAATATAATTAAAGGTAACTATTTGTATTACCCTCAATGAAGAAAAACTTTGGAATTGTTTGGAATATATGAGTCTGATTATTTCATCAGAAATGCAGCATTGTAAAAATGTTTTTTTCTAACAGGTTCAGGGTTTTTTACTTACAAGGAGGCTGTTTATCCATTTAGCAATACAGTTGAGGGCTGAGTGGAGGGGTGTTTTTGTTTTTGATTTTGTTTTAAGACAGGGTCTTGCTCTGTTGCCCAGGCTGGAGTGCAGTGGCATTATCGTAGTTCATTGCAGCCTCAAACTCCTGGACTCAAGCAATCCTCCTGCCTCAGCCTCCCGACTGCTGGGACTACAGGCATGTGCCACTGCACACAGCTAATTTTTCTTTTCTTTTTTTTCTTTTTGTAGAGACGAGGTCTCACTCTTGCTCAGGTTGGTCTTGAACTCCTGAGCTCAAGCGATCCTCCTGCCTCAGCCTCCCAGAGTGCTAGGATTATAGACTTGAGCCACTGCGCACGGCCCGAGTGGAGGTTTTTAATTCTAGCAGCACACATACACCTGTTGGTTTAAGTCTTATCAGCTGATTTAGTGCAGCCACAAAACACACATTCTGTTTTCTCATTAGCTGTCACACAATTGTCTGTAAGCATTAACTTTTTGTAAAGGTAATAGATATCCCTAGAGAAACCATGATGAAGTGGCAGAATAAATGGCAAGCCATTTCTCATATGGTAACAGAACTTAAGCATTTGCAAGTTTCCGACTGTCATCAGTCAAGGTTTGGGTTCATTACCTCTATCTTGACATCTGGGTTCCTAATCTGCAAACTCAGTTTCTTTCCACCATTTTCCTGCCTGAAAATAAAAGTCTGATCAGCCAAGACCATGTCTCCTAATGGTTCTGTATCTAATGAGCAAGCTAATGGGTCAGTTGCAATATTGAACTAGGAGAAATCCATCCATTTTTCCATCCATCCATCCATTGATTCATTCATTTGGGTGCCTACTCTGTCTCATGCTTGGTACGCAAGATACCAGCTGTGAATATCAAGCATTTATTCCCTACTTTCACAGAGCTTACAATCTAACATGAAAGACAATGTTGAATAAGTAATCAGATGTTCAAAGAAAGCTGCCAAAGCATCTGGCAAGGGTGATGTGGTGGACAGAATTACAAGAATGCCACCAGTGACCTTTGCCCTTATATAATCTGCTCTGCTTTGTGTGTGAGTAGAACCTGTGAATATCATAAGACCTTACTCCCTTGATTATGTTAAATTATATGGCAAAAGAGAAATTATTTCAGTGGTCCTAACCTAATGAGTCCTTTGAAAGCAGAGAATTTTCTCCAGCTGATAGCCAGAGGGGAAGTCAGAGAGATTCCAAGCATGAGAAGGATTTGATGCACCATCACTGGCTTGAGGATGGAGGGGCCATGTGATATAGAACACTGGTGACCTCTAGAAGCTGAGTGTAGCACCCTGCGGATAGCCAGCAAAGAGACAGAGACTTCATTCCTAGAACCACAAAGAACTAAACTCTGCTAGTAAATTGTGCTTGGAAGTGAATTCTTCACCACAGCTTCCAGAAAGAGTCCAGTCCATAAGACATCTTAAGTTCAGCTTTGTGAGACTATTATGGGTTGAATTATACTCGTCAAAAAAAGATGTGTTGAAGTCCTAACTCCTGGTACCCATGAATGTGTCATTCTTTGGAGACAGGGTCTTTGCAGATTTAATCAAGTTAAGTGGAGGTCATTAGGGTAATCCTTAATCTAGTATGACAGAGGGAAGACAGCTGTGTAAAGGTGGAGGCAGAGATTGGAGTGATGCTGCCACAAGCCCAGGAATGCTTGAGGCTACCAGAAGCTGAAAGAGGACAAGGAAGTTTCTCCCTAGGGTCTTCAGAGGAAGCTTGGCCCTGCCAACACCTTGAGTTTGGACATCTAGCCTCCAGGATTGTAAAAGAATAAATTTTTCTTAAATCACCCATCTTGCGGTACTTTGTTATAACAGCCTAGAAAACTAATACAGAGAGTCTGAAGCAGAGAACCCAGTCAATCCTGCCTGGACTTTTGACCTACGGAACTAGCATATATATATTGCTATTGTTTTAAGCCACTAAGTTTGAAGTAATTTGTTACATAGCAATAGAGAACTAATACAGAAGAGCATGAAAAGAGTGTCAAAATCTACCTAATCTGATGGTGGTTGTCCGACAGGAATGTTTAGGATGACAAAAAAGGAATAAGTAGAAATTATCTAGCAAAGAAGGGAAAGGGAAGATTGTTCCAAATAGAGGTAATGTCATATGCAAAGGCCCTGAGACAGAAAAGAGCCTGCTGCATTCAAGGAACTCAATGATTTAAATAGTGTTGCTGTCAATACCAGATCTAAACTAGGTGCTGGAGATAAAATAAGGACCTACACACGTCTTCCTTGTCCTTACAGAGCCCATATTTTTAGTAAGAGAGAGTAAAAACACATAATCAAACTAAGAAATGATAACTGCATTTTATTAGGTGGACTCTGAAGGAAAAAATATGGGACTGAGACAGAAAAACCACAGAGTATTGATAGAGTATTGAAAGTGAGAAGGAGAGGGATATACCATGAGACTGGAGAGGTAGCCAAGGCCAGATCAAGGAGGATGCTGTGGTTGTCTGTTTCTGTACTTGTGAAATATTTCAGGAAAGTGCTGTCTCCCTTATTAAAATGCACAGAAACTCTACTGCTATAATAATCTTAGCACCCTGTATGGTAGCCACCTGTACCTTTTCAGATTGAGGCCAGCATAGAAAATTCCATTCCCCTAACCTAACACAGGATTATACTCCTGGGGTTGTAATTATAGCCTGTCCAGGAGCATTGGGCTTTTATTTGACCATCACCAAAACTCTCTGCCCCCATTTGCACTGCAGACTTTTACTGTTTCTTTTTTTTTTTTCTTGGTAATTTATTAGGAAAATACAGAGAAAAACACAGGTTCATGCAAACATATACTTGTACAAATGGTAATTAATATATCTTGCATGAGATAGAAAACAGAACCAATTTTTTTTCAATGTGAAAATGAATTTCAAGGTCATTTTGTGCATTGCATCTTTGTTCACCATCAGTTGAGTTGGTCAACCTGCTCTGCCTGTGGCTAACTCAGTGATACTCAGTCATACAGTGGTAAATGTCACTATATATGCAAGGTGGGGCGTGTTGAGGGGGAGGATTGTTTCTTTAATTCCAGTTTATTTGTATCATGTGTGCATGCGTGGGTGTGAGATCCCCAAGAACACCTTCAGTTCAGTGATTCCCTAGAAGGACTCACAGAAATCAGAAAAGCTGTTATACTCGTGGTTATAGTTTATAACAGAAAAGATACATATTAAAATCATCCAAGGAAAATGTGCATAGGGCAGAGTCCAAGGGACACCAGGTCAAGCTTTCAGTTGTCCTCTCCCGAGGGAGAGTGCTTACTTCTCCTAGCAACAATGTGTGACAATCTGTAGGGAATAATGCCAACCAGGGAAGCTCGCTCAAGCCTTGAAATCCAGGGTTTTATTGGGAACTGGTTACATAGGGATGGAGTGCCCATTTGACTGACCTTAGTCACCCAGTCTCCAGTCCATTAATCACACTGTTAGCATAAACTATCTGGCATGGCCCAAGGCCCCAATTAACAAAGACACTCTTATCAGGCAGGATATTCCAAGGGTTTAGAGGTTGACTCCCAGGAGCTGGTGAAGAGGGGCTATGCCTTTCTTTGGAATGTCCAGGGTTTGACCATCACAGACCTGCTGAATCAACCCTTTACTGTTAACACACACACATACACACACCGATTGTCATGTGTGTGTGTGTCAACTCCAAGCCTTGCTTCTCCAACATGTGGAGAGCACATCATCATCATCAAAATCTTGTAGCAAAAACCAAAAATCATTTTGCAATGCTTTTCTTTTATATTCCTTGATGTAGTGCTTTCAAACATAGATTCACATTGTAAAGATGTAAATATGCTTGGGAACTTTTTTCAATTTAATTTAATTTTTCGAGGGATAGTTTACATCCATTCAGATGAACAGATCTTAAGTGTACAGCTCACTGAGTTTTGACAAATGTGCATATGCACATAACCCATGCTCCTTTCAAAACATAGACCATTTCCATCACCCTAGAAAGTTCCCTCATGCCTCTTCGCAGTCAATGCCTGCCCACCCACCCCTGGAGCCAATCACTGTTCTTATCTCTTTCACCAAAGGTTAGTTTTGCCTGTTCTAAAACTTCATATAAATGGAAACATACATCATGTGGTTTTTTGTATTTGGGTTCTTTCCCCACTCACAATAATGCTCTTGAGGTTCAACTGTGTTGTGTCTGTCAGTAGTTTGTTCCTTGTAATGGCTGAATACTTTTCCATGACGAGTATAACACAATTTGTGTCTCCATTGTCCTTTGATGGAATTTGAACTGTTTCCGGTTTTTAGCTATTAGAAGTAAAATTGCTGTGCACATTCCCATACAAGTTTTTCTGTGGACACATGTTTTCCTGTCTCTTGGGTAAATAGCTGGGAGTGGAGCTGCCATCTTGCAAGGTGGGTATGTGTTTTTCTCATCTGCCAAACTATTTTGCAAAGTGAAGTGGTTGTACCATTTACCTATCTACCAGGAACGTATGAGAGTTATGGTTGCTCCACATCCTTTCCAACACTGGTTGTCTTGTTAATTTTGGCTATTTAAATAGGTGTGTGGTGGCATCGCATGGTAGTTTCATGTGGAACACTTTTTTATGTGCTTATTAGCCATTCATGAATCTTCCTTTGTGAAGTGTCTGTTTAAGTCTTTTGCTTGTTTCATAAATTGGGCTGTTTGACTTTTTATTATTGAGTTATGGGAATGCTGTCCCTGGCTTAGCCCTAACTGAGATTTTGATACAGCACGTCTGGTAGGGTCCGTCCAGGACTCTGATGTGCAGACAAGTTTAAGGACCACTGTATTAATGGGTCTGATGGCAGTTTTCTAAGACTTCAACTGTACTTGGCAGCCATAACTTGAAATTTTCCCATCCAAAGGCTTGCCTGCTGATTACTTTAAATTGTCAAGGAAAACATTGGAAAAGCTATTCCCAGTGGGAGGATTCCTTCTCACTCTGGACTTGGCACTGAATTTTAATATCAAGCTTCAGTTAGAAAATTCCTAGGGTTGGACTCAGTCACTTAAACCAAGTGTGTGTGTGTGGGTTGCACACAG
The DNA here is from genome assembly GCA_023783475.1 of Daubentonia madagascariensis. NCBI lineage: Eukaryota > Metazoa > Chordata > Mammalia > Primates > Daubentoniidae > Daubentonia > Daubentonia madagascariensis. Next base: position 37,163,680 of record JAKFHU010001953.1, on the reverse strand, counting down.
GCTATGACCACAGTTATTAAAGGGCCCTTGAGTTGATTTGTAGCCGCATCCTAAACCTCATCCCATTTCCCCTCCCTCAGAGGAAAATGTGGTCATGCAGACATTTGAACTCGGAAGCCCACATGCAATTTGCATTCTTTTCTAAGTAAAATTGGTTTGGAAACTACTTGAACCTTGTGCTGATGTTCACATTGTATCAATTTATCTAGCAGACAACCTTCCTGACCCAAAATGCTGGCTTCCACTAGATAGTTCCTTGAACTTTTGTAATGATTTACAGAGTATACTGAATAAGTTACCTACTTAAGGGTCTCTTGTATCCTATTTATCCTTGAAAGAAGAGATTAAACAAAGACGTCCATCCAATGATTTAATAAACCCTGGATATTTTCTTTTTAAAGGAAACTCTAGGTTTGGATGTTGTTTTGACCCATGGTTCACGGTTCTAGGGGGTTAAAGAGCTAAAGGAATCAGAGTATTCAAAGAATCAAATAGTTTCTATAAATTTAGACATCCAAAAATGTACCAAAAAATTATTTCTCTTTTCCAGAGAGCCCTGCTGCCTTAATAAGGCAATACAAAGATGGCATGTTGATTGCATGTCATATGGAAATGCTGTTTGGTGTGGCTTCCTGAAGGGTCATGCAGAGACCCTTCCCTGTTCCTTAGGAAAGTGTGCCATGGTTGATTTATGATGCCCGGCATCCCTCAGCAAGAACGTACCTTTCTTAATACTGTGTATTTGACCTTTCAAGATATGAGGTTCTGAAGTTAGCCAGAGAGCAAACTCAAACAAATGGTGCAGCGCTTATCAAATATTCTATTATCCCAATGTTTAGAAAGGAAAGGTTCATCAGTCAACATTTGATTCTCCACGTAAGTGAGAGGAGATGTTTTAAATCCTAGGAAAGGAAGGTGTTCAAATCCTTGGAGACTCCAGACGACCTTTGATCAGGGACCTTATTTGCCTTTGCTTTTTCTTCCTAGCCTTGGACCATTTTATGTTATTCCCCCTGGATTGAGGTTGAGAAAGGCCAAGAAAAGATCCAACTAGATCCTTCACTTCATTTGCCACTCTGGGTGGAACATTTTGATAAGGTGGAGATAGGAATACCTGGGCTTTGACTCAGCTTCTGTGTTGCTAGTAGATTTCTGTTATCTTTGACACTGCAGACCATGGAGATTTAAGAGGCTGGGGGATTAGCACAAGATGCTGAAATGTGAAAGGCGTGATGACTATGTGTCAGCTCTGTTTGGTTTACTCCAGGAGAAACTGCATTTTTAAAACTCTCCTATGAAAAATGTGAGGCTTTCTAAATGCATAACATCATATAATTCTGCACTAAGGTAGGTTTCTGCAAAGGTAGGGAGATCATCTTTATCTAGCTGTGCTGGGAAGGCTTCATTTAGCCATGCCTGCTATTTATATTTTAATTTTTTTTTTAAGTTACCATCAAGGGGAAATTTCTTCCTTTTTCTCACTCTGGAATAATGTGTTTGCTCTAAATGGCTGTCCTAAGCTGCAAATGAATTTTTTTTTTAAGTCCTCTGCTGTAATTTCCATATGATACTTTGAAATGAGGTCATTTTAACACAAGTTACTTTAGTGGGAGGTATAGACTAATAACATACCCACCTTTGTAAACAAATTTATTTGAGGATCAGTAGCAGTGGGAGGTGGGAGACAACTTCTAAGCCCAGAAAGTCATCTGTTCCTTGGGGACTGCATCCAAAGCCTGCAGTTAGCTTAACCTTTTCCTAAAGAGGCGCTGGTCCAGGGACAGCTAAAATGGAAAAGGGTTTTTTTCCGTCACATATAAAGGTTTTGGTATACATAACACATATTTCTTCCTTTTGGCCATACCTATATTTCTTATAAATATGCTAAGTATTCATAGCAAGAGAGGGTCAGAGAATGTATCATGCAATTGTTAATTTAAAGACTTATAAAAATGTATCCATATCCCACAGTCACTGCCCATGGGAGAAAAATTGATCTCTCTTCCAGCTCAAACTGGAAAATGAAGTAAGCAATTGACAATAAATATTTTAACTCTTCAACTTCCTCATATCATCAGGAAAAGAAAAGATTACTTTAAAGTTTTCAGAGATACTGCATAGCTGTTCTAATTCAATCAGAAAAATTTAATTATCACTAATCTTTCCTCTTTTTTTCTTTAGTGAATTTGCTCACTTGAAGAAGAGGAGGTCTTGGACCTGGGGGTGGAGGGAGGAGTGAGGTGGGAGAAGAGAGGGAGAAAAGGAAAGACACAGACATGCACAGAGGAAAACATGCCTTTTACTTTAAAGCCCTATTAGTTGTTTTATCTCAGTTTAGTTAGAAATTCAAAAGGGCAGAACCAGGAAGCAGCATAAGTTGACCAATCTTTAATAGAAATACATAAGGCAGGAGTGTATGATACCAATCTTCTAACTTTCTCATGTATTCAGTTATTTTTATATAAATGGTGTCGGAGTGCAATGAACATACAGAAACTGTACAAATCCTATGTGTGCACACTTATGTAATCTACACCCAGATCAAGGAACAGGGTGTTACTTGCACACCAGGAGACCCCTCCTGCTCCCTCCCAGTCACTTCCCCCTGTCAAGGGTTACCATTATCCTGACTTTAGCACCATAGATTAGCTTTGCCTGTTTTTGAACTTTATATAAATGACATCGTGTGATGTCTCTGTGTCTGGCATCTTCACTCACTAATTTGTGAGTTTCATCCATTTTGTTGTATGTAACAGTAGTTGATTTTCCCTCTGTGGAGAATTCCATTGGCTGTAACAGAATTTTTCACCCATTTTATTGCTGATGGACATTTCATTTGTTTCCGGTACCGGGCTATTACAGCTCCCGTAGCTATGATCAATCTTGTACATATCTCCTTGTGAATATTTACCTACATATTTTATCTCTGCTGAAGAACTGTAGTCTCACAAAATTCTAAGAAACAGAAATTTTTGTTTTTTAAAAGATGTATCCGTTTAAAGAGAAGGATAAAAGGGTTGACCAACTCTGCTAAGAGAGGAGAAAAGAAGAAGACAAAAGTCAAGCAAAACTTGTTTTGTGAAGTTTGTGTCTCTGCAAAACCCTCAAATTGAGTTAACTTTTAAAATGTTAAGATTTGTTCAGTGATTCAAATCATTGTCCAATTGCTTTGGTCTTTAATGAGAACAGTCAAAAGAGGAAGAGAGTGGGTTTGCCCTGTGCTCAACAATTAAGTCTCATCCAGATAATGTCTAATGACGGCACAGCACACAGAGTACACCCCGGCTTCAGTTGAAACATGCTGTTGCAGTAACAAGTTCATGTTGCATTTTTATAATATGGCTTACCGGTTTTAAAGGCCTTTTTGGTTTGAGCACCACCATAATCCAGGCTCTCTCACAGTGTAACTTCTTCCCCAAATTTGATTAGACACTTGGAAGGTTATAAACCCGTGCCGAGATGTGCTATACAAGTGAAACACACATTTAGAATGGTATACAAAAAAGGTAAAATGTCACATGAATAGCTTTTAAACATTTTTTTAAAATATGCTTCACGAATTTGTGTGTCATTCTTGCACAGGGGCCATGCTAATTCCAATTTTAGTGTATGTGCTGCTGAAACAAGCACTTACATTGATTATATTTTTAAATGGTAATATTGTGGCTCTATTGGGTTAAATATATTATTAAAAATTAATTTCACTTATTTCTTCTTCATTAAGGCTACAAAAAATTTGAAGTTACATATTGTGTTTTTAGATCTTCCCATCACCTTTCAAAGACTGGTAGTTTGGCCCAGAAAACAATGAGTTTGACAGGATTGGGGAAATAAGTTTTTCAGATGATATATTACAAGTGCTTACTTTCCATATCTACCCACAAATTTGAGGGCATATGTAGATTTAGTGCTGTTGCAACTCTCTTTTGCCTTGTTTCAAAGCTTCTAAGATTAATAGACATTTAGTAAGTGCCAATTGTGTGCAGAGATAAGAGACACATTTTGTGGTGTATTAAAGAGAAAAGGCCCAACATATTTCATTCATTCTTTTGTTAGTTCAATAAAAATTTATTAAGCGTCAACTATGTGCTTGCATGCTTCAACAAGGGAAAGTATGCAAGATTTGGTCGTAAACAAATCACAGCCTCTGCTAGAAAGGAGCTTAGAATCAAATGGTAGAAAGAGAAAGGAAAAGAAAGTGGGTGTGTGGAAAGTAGAGACCCTGGGGGGAAGCAGGTGGCATCCTGGAGTGTGACCAACTTTAGGCACTTTTGACCAGCACCTTTCTATGCCTGTGCTTCCCCTCACCCCCAGAAACAAGCCCATTGAGTTTCTACCAGGAAGTCAGAGCATCAAGAATGTCACCAACTAAGAGGGTCTTACACACACATGCATAAATCTGTTGCCTGCAGAGCCACGCCCTTGGTCTAATGCTTTGAAATGCTCTCTGAAATGGAGCAATGGAGGATCTACTCACCCTCCTGTAATTTAGAAAGGGGGCCGGCATCAGTTTCCTAAAAGGGCTTGCGTGTGTTCTTTCAGATGATGGAGAGGGTGCATTGTGAACCACTGAATTGCTCCTGTGAATGATTTGCATAATGCCTATGGAACCATCTAGACAGCACGTGTGGCCTGAAATACCACATGCCAGTTTTCTCTGCTGCCTTTAAAATGAGATTGCACACACATGTGAAGCTACATGACTCTTGACGTGTGATTGCACCTTTACACTGATTCAGAATAGAAAAAACGGCTTTTTTGTTAACTCATTTTCTAGCAGGAAGGAATCATTTCTAAACAGTGACAGTTTCTGGATTCAAATTTCATCTCTGGTACTCACTAGCTGATTAACCTTGAGCATATTGGCTAGACAGTTTGAACATCGCCTCACAGTTGAAGGCCAACTTATGTACAAAGGCAAAAGGGCTTTTAAAAAGTGGCATTTGCCTGATTATGCCAGTAAAATTATGCTCATTGTATAAAATGTATGCATGCAGAAAAGCATATAAAAATAAGTTTAAAATCACTTATATTTCCACCACCAAAAATAAATACTATATGTTAACATTTTGTATACGTCCTTCCAATTGTTTTTGGATATTTTTCATAGTAGAGGTCATACTGTATCTATATATTATGTATCTTGCCTTTTTCACTTGACATTACTATGTAAATATTTTGCCTCAGAATGAAAATCTTTTTAACATAATTTTGATTTTATGTATACTATTGTGATTTTATATATACTATTACATAGGATGAACATACATTATTTAATCTTGAGAAGGAAGTATAGGTAGATATGTATTTAAGATACTTAAGCCATTGGAGAACATTTAGGTAGATGAAGTTTTAGAACTTTGAAGAAAATTAAATATTAGTGTATATAGAGTTTAATTCAAATACCAATATAATGTCCTTTTAGATTTTTTTTGAGGTTATAAATTAATTTGCTTAAATTATAACATTCAGAGACAATGAATGTCCTCATTTTGGGAAGAAAGATACTTTCTAACAAAAATCAACTGATGAGCATTTAATAAACACCAGTCCTTGGCCATGTATGAAAGAATCATGAATTGCCAATTACAATATTGACACTATTGTTCACTTGCCAGGGCAAAATATTAGATGGCAGCGTGTCAGAGAAAGAAGAGAGGTGGTCACTGGAGAATGTTTCAGAAAGAATAGGGTGGGCCTCAAGTGGGGCTTTGAAGGATGGGATAGGATTGAAATAAGCCTTTGTAATTCAGGGCTTTTGACAGTCATGTGCCATATCCCTTAATCTACAAATGTTGGTTTTTTGCGATTATTTTAAAACAACAGATGTAAATCCACAGTGCCAAATGCACTCATTTTCTCTCCAGTGTGGACGGTGTGTACTTCTGAGAGATGGAAATGCCAAGCAGATAACTCTAGTGGTGATTATGCGATGCTCGGTGCTGAAGGAGTGCAGGAGAGTGTTGGTTTGCAGATTTTTTATGAGATCGACTGGTAGGAGGAGTGAGTGGGATGTGCGGCGGAGAAAAGAGGAGAGAGAGAGCAATTAGGTAAAAATGTTAGGCCACTCTAACAATGTTGAATATTAGTTAAATATTAACAATATTGTGTAGAGTTTGACTTGATTTATTCAAATGTGCTCTACATCCAACTCTTTATGCAATTTACATCACTGACTCAGCTTTTGTTGGGGCATCAACCTCCATGCAAATTTGGTGAAAGCTGAAACCTGCTCCCTCTCTCTCCCCACCCACCCAAAAGAAGCTGCATGCATTCCTACCTCCACCATTTTACTACAATTTCATGGGTCCCAGGTTAAGAAGGGCTGATTTATAAACAGAGCCTGGTTACATAAAGTACTATTCCCCAATTTTGGGTTTGTTCCCCCACGGCCACCACCAATTCCTTTGGATTTTGTATCGGGCTCATTTGGCTTGGAAGGGCTGAAGGAAGCTCAGCTGAACTGAGCCCCTCTCTGTGTAGTTCCATGCTAGGCACAAACACACATAAGAGCCCTGAGTCCCCACGACCACCCCCATTGAGCAGCATTTCCACTTAAGGACTTGGGAGTAGGGAATCAAAGAACTGGCAGTACAATATTCAGGACAGAAAGCTCACGGGAACAAAGACCCTCAAGAGTGAAACTGTGGTGTCAGGATACAGTTATTCAACTTTCTGTCACTTAGTGTGCAAAGATACAGACTAATTCTGTGACAGAACTGTAATTCAACTGAATAATGGAAATCATCATTTTGTTCTCTCCATGACTCTCAGAAAGTCAGGCTTGGGGAAAGAACAGACAACAGACCAATGGTAAGAACCAATTAGAGTAATAAAGAAGTTAATGAGATACTTATCAGAAATTTCCCCAAAGATTTTAACATATTTAATATATGGTAGACATGCATTTGAGAAGCTTCTTCTTAGTAACTGAATCTCATGAGTGATGATGATGATATTAATGATATCAGTAGTAATAATAATAGTGTGACCACTACTACTAACATGTTTTTTATAAACTGGTAGTTATATGGGGAGCTTATGTGAGGAAAAGCACTGTTATTTGACTGTAGATAATAGTACTGTCATCCTCGTTTTTTAGAGATGGAAATGCCAAGCAGATAACTCTAGTGGTGATTATGCAATGCAATGGAGCTAAGAGGAATGAGTATTCCAGACATCAGAAATGGTTAGTGCAGTGAAAATGCTCTGAGATAGGGCAAGCTCTGAGACTGGCTTGCTTGAGGAAAAGAAAGAAGGCCTGTGTTTCTGACATGTGAAAGAGGGCAAGAGTAATAACATCACAGAGATAGTCGGGGGGTTGATCTTGTGGGTCTTTTTGAGCTGCAGAGGAAGCAGTTTGAATGTTGTTCTAAGAGCGATGGGAAGCGATTGGAAGTTTTAGACAGGAGGAGCAACATGATTTGATTTTTTAAAAAAAAAAAGATCACTGACATCTGGGAAGTATGGGAAGCAAGGGTGGGAGCTGGGATATTGACAAGGAAAAGAGGCAGTAGATCTGCAAGAGGAGATGGGGGCAAGGACTCAAGTGGCAGCAGGACGGATGTGGAGAGGTAGATGGATCCAAGCTATATTTGCTGATAAACTTAACAGAATTTGACAATGGATTAAATGAGGGAGAAAGAAAGGAAAAGAGAAATCAAGAATAAGGCTTACTTTTTTTTGATTTGTGCACTTGAGCACACAGTGGTATGGTTTATTGAGATGAGGGAGGAGGAGGTTTAGGATGGGAAAGTCCAGAGTGTTGTTTGAGCTGTGTTGGGTTTGAGGTGCATGTTGCACACCACCACCCAGGTAGAGATGTGCATTAAGCACTGGATCGATGAGTCTAGAGTTTAGTGGAAGGTCAAGGAGACCTTGAGATGGTTTTGTCATTTGCATAGGAGGAGGCACTGAAAGCCACTGGATTGGATGCTAACACCTACGGAAAGAAAGTAGATTGACAAAGGGAGAGCCAGGACAGGGCCCTGGCCCCTACCCCCCAATGTCTGACATCAAACAGAAGAAGAGGAATAAACAATGGATGCTGGGAAGGGAGGTCAGAAAGTTAGGAGGAAAACCAGGAGAGTGTGGTACCTTGGAATCTAGGAGAAGTTATACCAAATAAGACATGACGGGGTGCTGCCACGTAAAATGAAGAATGATGTTGCATGATAGCAATCACCCCAGCCTGAACTTTTTGACCCCACTCCTGACCCTGCAGACTTTGAGAATTGGTAACCAGACCACCTCTTCAGGCTCTCTACCTTTCTCTGCTTTTACTCTCTCTCTCTGTTTTGGCCTCTTCACCTCCCTGACTCTCACTTTTTTTGATAGTCTGACTCTCAAAAACTTGCACCCCAATTTTTTCATGAGACTCTCAATCTTTTATCTCATTTTGGATTTTTATTGTACTTAGTAATATGCAGCATGGAGTCAAAGTGAGGATACCTAAAGCTGCACATGGTGAAAGTTGATATTGCCTAAAAATTGATGGGAAAGATGTGCAACAATTGACCCAGGAAAATGAGCCTCGGTAGAAATAATGCAAATGAGAACATTTACCATGGCAAAGAGTCTTTGACATGATCGTGAATAAAAACTGAGAGATGAAGCAAGTATTTATTAAAGTTTTTCCAAAGAAATGAGCTCATGCCTATGAAAATAATTTTGATCAAATAGAAATGAAAATGGAAAAGTTGGAAATGATTCAATTGTGCTGGATAGAAAATTGATTAAACAATTAAAATGGCTTAATGACATTTACCCAAGAAACAACTGCCTTGATGAAGATTCTTCAGTGTTGATTTAAGTCTGATGAATGTTTGTAATCAAAACATTTATTGCATCGAAAGGGCAGGGTCAAACCCTTGAGTCAAAATATCTTATTCCCTGACCAACCCATTTTATGCACTAATATTACATGAACACAAACTATCTCTACAATGTAAGGACTAATTGCTATTCTAGAAATAAAGGTCCATTGAAGAAATCCTTAATTTCAAAGCTTTGATTTGAAAAAGTGATTGCTTTTGGACTGCAGCCTTCACTGTCTCAGTTAAGACTGTAAATGGTAGAGAGGAAATAATTATTCCAGCATCTTATTCAGGAAAAGTTGCAGATTCCTTGCCTGAGCAAGGACAATTTCTGAATTAATGTCATCTGAATTAGTGTCTTTTCAACTGGAAACAGTTCTCTCTAAAATACTTGTTCTTATGCTTTTCTTTTTTTAAATCACATTTGGTTGCAATTGAAGTCAACTCTACTTTGATCACTAAATTCAGTAACAGGCTCTGACAGTTACTAGCTGTATGTCCTTAAACAAGTTAAGTAATCTCTCTAATTCTATTTCCTCAACTATAAATGAGTCCGCTAACACACACCTCACAGAGTCATTGTCAGGATTAAGTAAGAGGAAGACTTTATATGCCCTGGTTTAAAGTAGATGCTGAGTAAATTATAGTTCTTACTATTGCTACTATTATTCATATAGTGTACATTTTCTATATACACAATGTAATTGGCTAGCTGTTTAGTTTGAATGATTTGTTCGGCCAATTAGGTTGAAAATTTTCCAAGGCAAGGGTTAGGCTCTCCTCCTTTGTTAATTTCATTCTTCTGTATTAATCATAGCAGAAAACAGCTGGCTTGCCCAGACCGGGTAATTGACAGGTGCGTAAAGAAGGGATTATTTAAAGAAGTCTGGGCAGAGTAGGGAAAACTCAGAAGAGACGGAGAAGCACCTTAGGCTAGCAACAGAAGGGAGCCCTTAGCGTGAAGAGGCAGGGGGAGGAGGTTACTAGTGAGAGCCCAGAGCCCAAAGAGAGGCCACCCGACAAGGACTGTGGATTTGGAGAAAGTGCCGAACTGCTATCTGGCAGGAAGGGAGCCAGTAGAATAAATACTCCAACCTCTGTCTCTCAGCCCACCCTCTGATCTCCTGCTGGTGCCTCTCCTTGGCTGAGCTCAAAGGAAAAGCAGCTGGCAAGGAAGCTGGTTAAGAGATTATATGGAAATCAACATCCCTGAACACAGAGTAGGGAGGAGAAGAGTGGATCTGGGGAAGTGAGCGGAGTGTAGACAGCAGAGCTTCTCCAGCCCAGTCAATTAATAGGGCTGCTTTGCATATATAATTGGTGCTGGTAAATATTTGCAAAAGGAAAAGAAAACTGATTGGAGGCAGTTCATAAGCTATACAAGACTCATCTCTGAATGTAGATTGAGAAAAATTCTACCTAACAGCATAGTAGTTTAGAAGTAAGATTTGAAATCAGATCAACCCCAGTGTGACCCGTGCCTTTACCTCTGCCGAATGGTGATCAAAGACAGTTACTAAATGACTCAGCCTCAGTCTCTTCCTCAGAGAAAGGGAGATAAAGACCTACTTCGTAGGTTGCTTTTGAGGAGCGACTGACGGGATGTATATAGTACACCTGGCACAGAAAGAAATGCTAAAGAAATGTTAGCAAATGAATTCTCAATACCAGTGGTTCTCAACTAGGGGCAAAGTTGACCCCCATCCCTGCCCCCCCCCAGGGAACATTCTGCAGTGTCAGGAGGTATTTCTGGTTGTAACAGAGTGCTACTGGCATCTAGCGGGTAGAAGCCACGCATCCTACTAAACAGCCTAAAATGCTAGGACAGTTCCCCACAACAAAAAATCATCTGATCCAAAATGTCAATGATGCCAAGGTTGAGAAACCCTGCCCTGTACTGATTTCATCTCTGTATTTCCATCCTTGGGCCTCTGTATTTCTTGATACTAGTTTTTAAGACATGATTACTTGTCCTCTGTTCACTCTCAGTAAATTTGAGATCTTTGTCCTCCCCTTCCCATAAAAAGGTGAGGGCGTATAATGTATATAGCATATCACCACTGTGACTTTGTCCTTTCACTATTTAAAATAAATAAGGACAAAATAGAAATCACTCTGATACGTTGTAATCTGAGCTATAGCTACCCAATATTAAAGCACTTATGTCAAATACATGCTGTAATTTGCAAGGCAACAACAATACAGAGCTGTTTCTAGGGGCATTTCAAGTCACCAGGGAGGAATATGTTATAACACATTGTTATTTCTGCAGCTGTAATCTCTGGTGAGGCTCTTTCCAAAAGAAACAAAAGCCACAAACAAACGTGTAAAGCTAGTGAGTCTAAAGTAGGTCAGTGGAATTAAACATTAATTTAAATAAGGACTGCTCTTCAACATGGTGTGAATGTGTTTCTCTTCTCTGTCACTCTTCTCTATGTCCCACCTTAGTCCCATTCTACCCAGAGTTGTTGCCCCTTAAGAGTTGTTTTCCTTAAGAAAGTTGAAGTTATTAAAGCAGAATGCCCTTGACCTCAAGGTGGCTCTGGGTCTTCACTGTTTCATTTTCTCCCACCTCAGAGGAAGAGTGGTTTTCCCAGCTCACCAGTTCATTCATTCATTTATCAAGTATTTGTTGCTGTCCTGGGCTTAGGCAGTACAGGAATAATGGTGCCTGTCCTCACAGAGCATATAATCAACCGGGGAATGGGGACATTCCTCAAGTAAGTGAACAAATCAATAAGTCCTGATTGTGACCGGGGCTGTACCAGAAGCAGGGAGCCATGATAGAAAATAAAATCAGAGTCCTACTTAGGCAGTGGAGTCAGGCAAAGTCTCTTTGAGGCAGTGACATTGCTGGTGAGGCTAGAATAAAGAGAAGGGGTTTTCTAAGTGAAAGGTGGGGAACGGGCCCTCTAGGGAGAAGGACCAGCATATGCAAAGTCCCCAAGGCAGGACAGAGTTGGTTATGTTCAGGAACTAGAAATTGGTAAATGAGGTGAGAGCATGTAGAACCAGATCATCAGGAGAAGAGCTTGAAGTTATTTTGAAAGTAGTGGGGAAATGGGAGGATTTTTAAGCTAGGCGGTGACTTAATAATATTTGTTAACATTTAGTTGCCTTTTCTATGGGCCAAGAGCACTTTACAGATGGCAACTCATTTAACACTCACATCCACCTTGTGAGATAAGAACTATTATTATACCCACTTTTACAGAGGAGCAAAGGGAGGCACGTGGAGGTTAAGAAACCCCAGGTCACATAGCTGTATATCAGGGTTTCTCAATCTCACCACTACCGGCACGTGGGACAGGGGCTGTCGTGTTCATTGTGAATTGTTTAGCAGCAACACAGCCCTCTACCCACTAGATGCCAGAAGCAGCCTCTCCCCAGTTGTGACAACTAAAAACATGTCCAGATTTTGCCAAATATCCCTGGGGGACAGGTGAGCAAAATCATCCCTGGTTGAGAACCCCTGCTGTATAGAAAGAAAAAAAAATGAAAGCATCTCAAATCCTATCTAGTAATGCCCCTACGCTGATGCCTTACAGGCTCTTGTCTAAGCTTTCTCTGTGTTTGCAAGTATCAACCACCTCAGAGCAATGGTTCCCTCCTTCCCCAACTAGCGGATACTTGACCCTGTGGGCCTAGCCACTCAATAAACAATAGTAGTGTGGAGTTGCATGGCTCAGCATTCCTGAGCTCTAAAACAGATCTTGAAGGCAGAAGAGGGGAGACGTGCTCAGAGGGAGCAAAACACAGATGAGGCCAGTGTTCCCTGCCTCATAGCCCCTCTACTCCTGAACATTCTTCTTGCTCATCTCAGAAGCCTGCTCAGCACTACCAGGTGACCCTGAGGCAGTGCTACCTCTGAGCCTGAGATTTAGTGCCTCTTAGCAGTGCAGGAGTATTGCTGGTGATGATGTAGTTTGGAGACACAGAAGAGTGCCTCCTTTCCTTGGATCAGCACCCAGGACCAGACCAGAGAATAGCAGGACGGAGAAGGATGGCTGCAACTTGCTTAGAGACCCCTGGAAAACATGGTACACCATGGTGAACTAGCTTCAGATTCTTGATTTGGAAAAGTGTGAAGGTGTCTAGCTTTTTGAGCGTCCACTTAGTAAGTGTCCCATCAGTGTTTGTTTATACATTCAGTTCATTCAACACCTGGGACGTCAAAGCCGTGTTTTGAGCCCTTTTCACTTCAAAACCATTTCCCTCACCCAAGGTCTCTGAATCCACCCCCATCTCAGTCCATCAGCCAAAGATTCGCTGACTCATTCAATGAAAATATATCATCTGTTAGTCACTTTGAAGAGGAAGATTCGACATACCTGTTAGGGGGATTAGGAGGGTTTGACCTAGTCTTGGAGTGGGGTGAACGTGAAGGCTGGTCAGACATTTAAACAACAAGTAGAAGTGAATTAGGTAAAGAAAATGGGGAAAAGGAAAACATTCCAGGCAGGAAGTACAGCGTGTGCAAAGGACCAGCTGACAAGCTGGCTTTGTAAATGCAGAATTTTCAAACAATATCTCAAGCCCGAGAGAATGTGTTTTATAGGTATGTAGGTTTGCGCGTGTGTACAAATGTATGGATGTGTGTTTTAATTTGGCATCACTGGATGCTTTCCACACTGCATGATGTTAGGTTGTAGTCAAAATTTGGCCTGACCTCATGTGTCCTGTGGTTTAATCGTGTTTAATTTCCACTAATATGTATTATTTGCTTACACAGAACAGAATTTTGCTGTGTAGGTCAACTCTGGAAGGCAAATTTGCTGATCTGAATCTTTGGCTTCACAAAGACCTCACTGGATAGAAACCGCAGAACAATATTTTAACGCAAGGAAAGTGAGATGGAAGAATGATGTCTGCAGGATTGTGTCCAATAAAATAAATAATTATAAAGAGGGGAAAATTGGGATTCAGGAAAATCTAGACAGGCTCAATGACTAAAACTTTGGAAGTAAAGTGACCTTGTGGAAAGAACTACCCAGATCAGAACTACCCAGAGTCAAATCTCAGTTTTGCCTCATGTGTGGCCCTGAACAAATATGCTTCATTTTTCTAAGCCTGTTTTCTTATCTATAAAATGGTGTAATGACAGCTACTTCATGGGATCAATGTGAAGAGTAGAGATGATTTATGAACAATACCTGGCCCATTATTGGTGCTAAATAAATGATAGCTACCATTATTATGATTAATATTATGAATTGGAAATGTCAGATTTTAAGCATTGAGCCACAGATTATATTTAGAGCTTCCTGGTGGCCACAGCAAAACAGGAAAGTTACATAATTGATATTGTTTGTGAACAAAAGCATAGAAATGCCTCAAGGCAAGATAAGATCATCTGGGAACTTGGGCATGAAAGAAATATTTTATCCAGGTCTTCACTGAGGCCTCACTGAGAAATAGAGGAGACAGTATCTTTAACATCATCCCCGTGGCAAATACATATAAATTCTGTGTTCTTTTTTCTTTTTTAATCTTTCAGAGTAAGCCAGAGTCATAAAGCCAAAGAGCAGCTGTGGGGCAGGAATTTTTTTCTAATTCAGCCCTTACACTTGCCAAAACCTTCTTGCATCAATAGCATTTACTGAGTAGATCATCTGTTCGTTCTTTTCTTATTTTATAGGCACATATTTAACTACTGCTCATGAGGTACTATCTTTTAGTCAAATCTCAGTAACTCTTTGAAGTTTGTGGTATAATTCCCATTTTGTAGAAGAAGAAACTGGGGCTCACAGTCCTAAGTTAGTCACAGAGCTAGTAAATGATGAAACCAGGACTTAACCAAGATTCATTTCACTGTCTTGACTCTTACTGCCCTTACTGGCTACCCTAGCCTGCCACCTTAACAAATGTAGCTAGGCTGTATTCCCTGAAGGGGTAAAAAAGGGCTTTGTATAAAAATAAAAAGAAGGAAAATTAAATTGGGGGCTCTAGGTGTAAAATCGTTTTATTACTAAGACATCAAGGAAGAATGTTTTGTAAATGAGTTTTCTGGGAGAGATGTTTTAATCTTTTTGTTGTCGTTTTGGTTTATTCCAAACCATTTAACTAAAATGACATGGATAAAAAGCATATTAAGAAACACATTTAACAAAATCATGACAGTACAATATATATACCAAATTGCATGGGTGGCTGTGATTTTGAATTCTTTGCATTCAAAACCAGCGGAAATGAACATGTTTATATTAAGAAGAACAGTTCAAATCTGTAATTTATAGCAAATGTAATTCTATATTTAATCAATTACATCAATTACATTAACTCATATCCAATAAACACACCCGAAGTTAACTGACATTTAAAATATCTTCCCAGTCAATTTAATTTTCATTTTTCTACATGATTCTAGGAGTGTAATAGATTAGTCATAGTCCATGTATTAAAGTCAAATAATTAGTGTCTTCAAAGGGAATGGTACCTCTGAATTACACAAGAAGTTTCACTTACAATAAAGACCTTCATATTTGCTTTCAACATTTTCTTCACCCAAAAGAATGATGATGATGATGATCAAAAACTGTGAAGGGTCTACAATTTTACTGTACTTGCAAGCTAACAAGTTAGCTTTCCAGAGCTTCCTAGATGCTGGCAGATGACACAAAACTCCTATGAAAGTGACAAAGGACTGTCCTATGCACAACACAGTGGAGGGCATGAGTTTCCTGCTCGCACCAGTTTCCCATGCTACCCAAGTCCCATGGGGGTGCCATGCTGCATGTGCAGTGGGTCTGTGTCACAGCTTAGGAACCCCGAACGTAGGAATGTCTAATGTGATGATATGCTGCTAGCAAACCTGCCCAATCTTTGCCCTGGAAGGATATATTATCTTTATTATCCTGGTCAGGAAACAAATCTTCCCTCTGCCCTGCAGAGAAACCCTACGTCTGTCTTCCAAGACTGTTTGACATATTAACATCTTTGGAAGAATAGTCAAGAATAAAAGGTGTCACAAGAAACATAATGACATCATGGAGAATCACTTTCCAGTGGTGGTGGTGGTGGCGGTGGGGTGGCGGCGGCAGCAGCAGCTAACATTTATTAAGCTCCCATTTCCCAGAA
Source organism: Daubentonia madagascariensis (assembly GCA_023783475.1). NCBI lineage: Eukaryota > Metazoa > Chordata > Mammalia > Primates > Daubentoniidae > Daubentonia > Daubentonia madagascariensis. The sequence goes on along the minus strand of JAKFHU010001953.1, from coordinate 37,147,787 downwards.
ATTGGCCAAGCCCTTTACATACATTATATTATTCAACCACATTACAACCCCAGAAGTATACAGTATTATCTACACTTATACATAAACATAGTTGAGACTCAGTAAGCGACTTCCCCAGGGTCACAGGCACAGAAAGTGGAGGCAACACTTGAGTGTGGTTCTATTTGACCCTAGAATCTGTGCCCTTCATCCTAACATTATGTTGCTCCTTTACAAAATATATTTAGACCTGAATGTGTACCATAGAGGAAATAAGTTGTTATTTAAAAATAGAAATTTAGAATGGATCTGTGAAGGTTTAATTTCTCTTACCAAGATATCAAGGGAGAGTGTTTCATAGGTGAACTTGTTGGGATAGCAGATGACAGATCCCAGATTTGAATCCAGGAAATCTGCCTCCAGAGCTAGGACACTTCACCACCAGGCTGTGTAGCCAACTCTGGGCAAATGACCCCTCAGTTACAAAAGCCAGAATCTAGAGTTAGCTCCAGACAACTAGCCCCCTTATTTGGTTCTTTACCCTTCTATTTAAGAAATGCACAGTTCCTCGATGCACGCAGATCTGTGAAGTTCTGCTCTTCTCCTGGAGAACACGGGCAACTTAGACACGCTAACCCATGTATTCTGTCCAGAGGAGGACCATCACAACAGGATGCTGGAAAATGACCATCAGTTCACACTTGCATAAGCAGTTCTGTAGAGTAACACCAGGAGTGGCTAATGAAGTTGATGCCAAAATATCTGCTGATGTCTAGAGACTCATGGCAGTGGGTTTTCCATCAGCACCTGCTAACTTCTGATACTTTATGAGCCAGTGCAGGTCATGCATTCATTCATTCAACAAATTCCTAATGAACGTCTGTCTACTGTGTGTGAGATCCTTGTTCATAATCTGGTGTAAATACCAGCAAGCAGGCCTGTTACTAGGATACAAAGTGGTACATCCTGCAAGGAAGCTATGTAGACAGATTAATGAGAGGAGGCAGGAAAAAGTACCTAATATATCCTAGGACATTGGGGGAAGCTTCCCATAGACAACACTTGGGCCAAACTTTAAAAGATGAGTAGAAATTTGATCTCACTGTTTATGTACATTATTGCATTTCTCTCCATCTGTGATGTTTAATTTATTTAATGTTTGCTTGTATATTGTCTATTTGCCATGACTTTCATGCCCACTTTTATATTCACAGTCTAGTATAGTGCCTAGAACAGAGTAGATAGTCAGTATTCATTGAATGAATGAATGTTAAATATTAAGTTTTGTTTTTATTCCTCATGGTGGTCATTTAAAAATATACATGCTACATTTTTCAGTTTCAACAGATTATTTTGTTATAGGTTACTTTCAGGAAACCTTTTAAATTTGCTTTTATGGCAATATCGATCTTCTATACCAACAGGAGACAAAGTGAAATGAATTGATTGGCTAATTTATTCATTATTCATTAACTATTTTCTAAGCATCTACAACATGCAAAGTGCTGGATGTTGAGCAGTCACATATAAGCCAAAGGCTTGATCCCTACCCATGAAAAAAATCAAACATAGGCACGAGGCACCGTTTGTGGGCCTACTGTGTAAGGTAGAATAAAACAAAGAGATATAATTGCCACCCCCCAACAAAAATGGATGGAGTTGAAGGGCTATTTCCTGGACATTCCCTGGGAAAAACTCTCATAGTAATGCAAACTGTGACTTTCTGGGAGGAAAACTTTTGGGTTGGATAATACAGATTAACTCTGTCCATTGATTAATTTCCCCAGACTATCTCCATTCTCCATGCCATCTCTTCTTTTTGCTCTTAAGAGAAAGATTATGCAGTTCGTGAAATTGTGAATATAATCGTGCTTACAGTTTTAAGAAAAATGATGAGTTAAGCTTATAAATATTCTGGGATTTATTTAATTAGGTAATTACTAAATATTAAATTAATGAGAACTAGTGTTTTCATAGCAATTGTTTGTTTACACAAAGAATTTGTCACACATTTTTTGATTCCAACATTCCCTACATTTATTCAAATTTTATATTTTTCTCTGCAGCACTAAAACACACAAGTTTATTAAGTAATCTAGCTTATCTGCAAATATGCTGATCCTGAATGGTTCTAAAGTATTTATGCAGGTCATTTAAGTTGAATCAGAAATGGTTTCCAATCTGAGTGAAATCATCTCTTAGTTTAAGCAAATGATGCCAGTATAAAAAAAAAAAAAAGCTGTAATTATGCCCATGCCTAGACTCTTTCTGCTATAGGCCTTCTCCAGAAAAAATTTCATGTCTTTTTAATACATCGTTTGTCTTCTTATGTAACTTCTTCATGGACTTCATCATCCTTTTTTTGTTTTTTTTTAACTTGACCAAGAGAAAATTGCTGCCCTTCAGGAGCTTAAAAAGGAAGCTATAAGTTTGCTTCTTAAAAATCCAAATAAGCCAGGCATGATAGCACTGTAGTCCCAACTACTCAGAAGGCTGAGGCAGGAGGATCACTTGAGCCCAGGAGTTTGAGGGTGTGGTGAGCTATGATTGCGCATGTGAATAGCCACTGTACTCCAGCATGAGCAATGCACTGAGACCCTGTCTCAAAAAAAAAAAAAAAAAAAAATCCAAATAACTTAATGCCTTCCCTGAAGATGTCATTCTCCTGAATAAAATCTTCAATAGCTCTCACTTACAGGATCAAGTTCAAGCTTTTCAGTACATGATTCAAGACTATCCATGATCTGGCCCATGCTATCTCTTCCTCACACCTGATATTTACCCACTTAGAGTTTCCCCACCATCATGATTTCTGGACCCCTGCTGGTGCCATTCCCGCCACCTGGAATACCTGCCCCAACTTCCTTCGCTTGATTACCTCCCATGCATCCTTCAGAAATCAGCTCCTCTTTCAGGTCCTGCAGGAAGCGTTCCCCTACTACCCAGGTTTGGCCGAGAGGCCTCTGTGCTCCACGATACCAGTGGCAGACAGAATGTTCTACCATCCATAGTTGAAATCGTCTATCCCTATCTGCCTTGTCCAATAGACTAAAAGTACCACAAGGACCAGAATGTGTTTAATTCCTTTGTGTTCCAATGTCTGGCACTTTGTGGGCACTCAATAAATATCTGTTGAATGAATGAATGCCTGAATGAATGAGGGCCCATGAGGAAGAACCTGAAATAGAAAGTCAATGAAGTAGAACGGACCTTAAAAATACAAGTCTACTGAAATAAGAAGAAAAGTCTGAGGAATATAGCTAATGTAAGGAGGAGCAAAGTTATATATGTGTTGATTTAATATATATTGAGCGTCATATGCTAAGATAGGAAGTACAGTGCTGAACAAGATAAACAAGGGCCCTGCCTCATGGGGCTTACACCTAGGGGATATGCTAACAAGATTTTTTAAAAAATGGCTAGGTGAGGTAGCTCACGCCTGTAATCCTAGCACTCTGGGAGACCATGGCGGAGGATCACTTGAGCTCAGGAGTTTGAGACCAGCCTGAGCAAGAGCAAGACCCCATCTCTACAAAAAATTAAAAAATTAGCCTGATGTAGTGGTGCACGCCTATAGTCCCAGCTACTTGGGAGGCTGAAGCAGGAGGGTTGCTTGAGCCCGGGAATTTGAGGTTGCAGTGAGCTATGATGATGCCACTGCACTCTAGCAAGGGTGACAGAGTAAGAGTCTGTCTCAGAAAAAAAAAAAAGGTAAGAGCTATGAGGAATAGACAAGGTGAAGGTGGTGAAAGGGTTATAGGGGAAGAGATTTATAACTCTTGGATGGTCAGAGCAGGCCTCTTTGAGAAGGTGATTTTGACGATGTTACCAGAAGGGTAAGAGGGAGCTAGCCTTGCCAAGAGCTGGTGGGAGAGCATTCTATTATGTGCAAAGGCCCTGAAGCAGAACAAAGTTCAAGATTTTGAGAAAGAGAAGGTCTATTAGTTTATAGAAATCTTCAATTATATGGCCATCCTCCCTCGAGAAAGATGGAGAGCCCAAGTTCAGAGGGAAGATAACCAGTAAGCGTAAGCGTGGCTTATAGATTAGTCTAAGAACAGAAGGACTCAGCAGTGCAAAGAACAACCCCTGAGAACCTGTGAGGCTCTGGCAAAGAGACACTGAGCTGAAGGAGAGTCTCCCACAGGATAATTACTGGCTTCTACATTCTGTAAACTGATGTGCAAGAGAAGGGAGAAATTAGATTTTGGAAAATTCTTTACCTAAAATCCTGAGACCAGAATATTCATCAGGAAAGTCTCTTGCATTCTTTACTACTTTGCCCCTGTCTTGTAAACATGAACCACCATAGATTTTCTAGCCCACAAAAATGCATCAGCAGTGCCCTCCCTTCCCTAGGGAAGGACAGGCGATGGAATGAGGAACATTAGCAATGGTTTTTCTATGTTTTTCGTTAATGTCCACCATAAGTACAATAACAATAGCTAATATCTATGGTCACTTACTAAATGCCCGTGACTGTACCAAACATCTCAAAGCAGAAGGGTTAACACATGGGCTCTGGAGTCAGGCCTCCTGAGTTTAAATACTGCCTCCTACACTTACCAGCTCTGTGGTTTTCCTACATGTCACTAAATATGAGTGCCTTCATTTCCTCATCTGTACAATGCAGGTGAGGGGTAATTGGGTGGTATACAAAACATGCTTAAAATAGCACTTTATACATACTGATATAAATGCAAGCTTCTATCACTAACTTATTTAATTATCACAGTATCTGGTTGGTACAACTGTTATCCCTATTCTACATATGAGAAAACTTTAGAGGGTTTATGCAACTTGCCAAGGTCTCATAGTCTGTCAGTGGGGCATCTAGGAATTGAATCTAGACTGATTTCAGAGCTCAAGATCTGAAGCATCACTCTGTCATACTTTTTATTTAAATTAGAATTATCACCTGAGTTGGAAGCTAGCCCATTTATTCATGTGTTTATCTTGGCAGATTTTGATTGTATGTTTCACTTGTTTGCTTGTTTGTTTGAAAGGGTCTAAGAGAAGGCATAACTGGGAGGCAAACCAAGGGTCTGTAGTGTTGCCAGACTTCTGGTCTCTAGGACAGCCCAGTAGTTCTACAGGCCCTGACAACAAATTGGATGTTATTTGAAGCTCTTGTTCTTCAAGGGCTTTTCTGCAGTGTTATCTACCATTTATAACAACAGTTTCGAGGAACAAAATCATCAAACACACATGTACCCACACATCCCACGCTCAGAGTGGTTTCAGTTTTTTAAAAATTTTCTCTGAAAATTGGAAGTCCATAGACATAGCTATTGAAACTCTCTAAAAACCAGATGAATTACCCTCTGATAAAAACCCATCCCTAATCAATGCGAGAGAACCAAGTTTTCTGTAGCTGGGGTCAGGGGGAGTCAGGGGAAAGGACCCCTGTTTTTTGGTGCCATCATTTTCCAGCAATGGTTTATGTCAAACTGTTCATGATCTGGGTTAACAATTATGCTGAAAAATGAGAAAGGATGTTTAATGGAATGGTCTGTTCATATGAGCCCAAATGCTGAATTTATCCCTCCAACCTCTTCCGTAATTTTTAATTCACTTCATGGGTAAGTTTGGTCAACAGCAACACTGAAACTGATTCTGTGTAATTCAGGTCTCTGCTGGATTCCTTCCAAGACGACTCAGTTACAGAGAATATAAAAAGGACCCTGCTTCAAATAAATGGTAATGACATATTCTACACCATATTAAATTGTGTGCATTATGTTTCACAAGCATTATAAATGCTTGTTGTCATTTGGCATTTATAACTTCTTGCAACATTTGGTCTGAAAGCTGAGCAAAGTCGGGGCAGAACTAATTTGTGAAGAAAAGTACTTCTAAACACTTCTCAGGCTGATAAACTGTAAGCAGGGTTTTTTGGTTTTTTTTATTGAATCAGCTACTGAGGTTTTTTTTTTAAAAGGTACATGTATGTTTTTATTTTATCCACCTCCAGTGTCTCTTTAGCTTATATTTACTGAACTACCTGACACGCTACTGAGTACTTTAAATGTAGCAGCTTATTTAACTTTACACAGTCCTGTAGGTTAATGTTACTATTATTCCCATTTTACAGATGAAGAGACTAAGGTATAGGAAAGTTTAAAAATTTTGCTAGTAGGTGGCAGAGCTGGGCTTCCAATCCAGGTAGGCTAGCTCCAGAATCCGTGTTTAAACCTCCATGCTATCCTGCCTCCCAAAACTATGTTATCAATAAATATTTTTAAATAAATGAATTATCGGGGGAAAATGGCGGTGTGATAGGGTCCTCCCACCATACCGCTCCCAGGAAAGGAGGTGAAGAACGCCAGCGGCTGCCGGCGAACACGGACCGCTCACTCCAAAAACAGCATTGCGAATGACAGAGAAACAACGCCGAACGCCCAGCCCAAGAAAACAGGTACAAAATTTTCACAAAGATCGGAGGGCGCACGGAGCACAATAGAGCCAGAGCGCGGGAGGACGCCTCGCCAGGTCGGCGCGCGCGACCTGCCCCCAAGCGTTACGCGCCTCCCATCACGCAGTCAGGGACAAGCCCAGAGTGGACAGAGCGTTGCTCGGGCGGCGAGCCCTGTGGAGAGGAGGAAGGTGCCAGAGCAGACACAACTCGCAGCTGCAATATACAGAGACTGCCGAGGGCTGGAGAGGAACTGGGCGGGGACCGAGATTCAGCTTCCCGGGACAGTGCGCGGGACCCGCAGGCCGGCACTGCGCCACTAGAAGTCAGCGGGACTGGGCCCAGGAGTTTATCGGAGAGCGGGACGCGCCCTTAGAGGTTGCTTACAACTACGGCGGAGAAAAACTGCGCTCCGCGGTCGGAGCCCGGCTGTGCGCCAGGCTGGCGGCGGCCGCCATCTTTACAGCGCCCGCGGGAGCCGTGAGCCGCGTCTCTAGCTCCGCCCCGCCCCGGCCCAGGGCTCATCCGCTGGGGGAGACAGGCTTTGCCTGTGGTGGCCAGGGACAGCGGCATCCGTGGGTTCCAGGTGGGACGAGATCCCGGAACTGTAGAGGTGGGACCTTGAGTATTGGAAACAGTTTGCAGCTCGTCCATCTGGTTCTGCTACCCCGGCTCTGGCCTCCGACAACTCCGCTCCGTGTCGGTCCTAGTGCCCGCCCCTCAGGTCCCAGCCCTCCTGTACCCAGAGATCGCTCATTTTGAAGGTTGCTGGCCATAGTGACTCATTTGGTATAACTGCTGGTTCCCATGACAACCAAATACCTCAAGAGCCACAGGCTGAACCAGAGCAGCTCCCCATAATCCTGCCCACTTCAATAGGGAATTTCGCGCCACCCAAGAGTGCTTCCAGCTGCCACTACTCCCCCTCCCCGTGGGAACATCCCCCCGGTGGGACTGCTGGGGATAGAGACGGCCACCTGCCTCGCCTTGAGGTCTAGTGGTGGAAAAGGGGTACACAATTGGAGATCCCCTATCAACCAGTTTCACGCGGAGACACACATCAGAAGGGCAGCCACACGTGGCTAGATGAGCAACCTCTGAGCTGTGTAAAATTTTCCCAACTCAGCTCTCACACTGCAGCCAAAGGAAATTGTGTTTCTACCAGAACCTCAGGAAGAGCAGGGTCAAAGTAACCCTAGGAGCTACAAGACCCCTCCCAAAGCACAGGGCTTTCGCATACCCCAACTGGGGAATCAGAGTCTGCTACGGACATAACAGAATACCTAGCTAATAGAGAGCGGAGGACTCATATTCTCAAGTACAATCCATTAGCTCAGAGCCCAGCTGGGAGGTCATTCTCACCACACTCCACTGGGAAGAGGAGAAGACCACAGGTCAGAGTTAACTCAAGATCCAACAAACTTGCTAAAATACACCTAAGGCAATACAGGCCACTACTTCTCTCCCTGGCTTTGCCAAGGAAAATAATTGTGGGCCTGGTGACAGGGCCATAAACTAGCTCTAACACCCCCAGCTCTCGACCAAGAGACAGATGAGAAAAAACCAGCGAAAGAACTCAGGGAACATGAAAAATCAGAGTGAAAAGTCACCCCCAAAAGAAATATCAGTTCCTCAGCAATGGATACCAACCCAAATGAAATGGGTAGAATGACAGAAGAGGAATTTCGTTATGGATTATAAGAAAGCTCAATGAAATTCAAGAGAAAATTGAATCCAGCACAAAGAAACCACAAGAAAAATGCAAGAAATGAATGAAAAATTCTCAAAGAAATAGAAATATTACGGAAAAATCAAATAGAAATCCTAGAAATGAAAGAAGCATTCAAGGATCTACAAAACACAGTGGAAAGCCTTAAGAATAGGCTGGACCATGCAGAGGAAAGAATTTCAGAGCTAGAAGACAGCTCCTATGCACTAAATAAATCAGCTGAAGAGAAAGAACACAAAAACAAGAGACAGGAAAAAAGCATACAAGAAATGTGGGATTATGTAAAGAGGCCAAACATAAGGATAATAGGTATCCCTGAGGGAGAGGAAGAAAATTTGCATGGGCTGGAAAATTTATTTGAAGGAATAATAGAGGAAAATTTCCATGGCTTAGCCAGAAATCTCGACATCCAAGTACAAGAAGCACACAGGACTCCTGGGAGAGTCAACGTGAAAAGGCATTCACCACGCCACATAATTATTAGACTGACCAAAGTAAACACAAAAGGGGCACTCCTCAGAGCTGTAAGACAAAAAAAGGAGGTAACCTACAAAGGGAAACCCATCAGATTAACTGCAGATTTCTCAACTGAAACCTTACAAGCCAGAAGGGAATGGGGAGACATCATCAATCTCCTAAAACAAAACAAAGGTCAACCCAGAATTCTGTATCCTGCCAAACTAAGCTTCTTATATGAGGGAGAAATAAAGACCTTTCCAGATAAGCAATCACTGATAGAATTTGCGAAATCCAGACCGGCCTTGCAAGAAATGCTTAGACCTGCATTATACACTAACCAGCGCAACAGACACCCACCTATGTAAAATTATGCAAAGGCTAAAACCCCAGAAACCAGATTCCACAATGACGCAAGAGGTAAAACAAAAGATACCACCCAACAGAATAATCAGAAATTTACCCAAATATCAATTCTCTCAATAAATGTAAATGGCTTGAACTGCCCATTGAAGAGACATAGGCTGGCTGAATGGATTAAAAAATACAAACCAAGTATCTGTTGTCTTCAGGAAACACACCTCACACACAAAGACGCATTCAGACTCAAGGTGAAAGGATGGAATACAATTTTTCAGGCTAATGGAAACCAAAAGAAATCTGGAGTAGCCATCCTCATTTCAGATGACATCAACTTTAAAGCAATAAAAGTAAAGAAGGACAAAAATGGACACTATATAGTGGTGAAGGGAAAAATTTCACAAGAGGATTTAACAATCCTAAACATTTATGCACCCAACACAGGAGCACCCAGGTACATAAAGCAAATGCTGCTAGATCTAGACAACATAATAAGCAGGAATGCCATAATGCAGGGGACTTCAACACCCCACTGACGGAACTGGACAGATCCTCCAAACAAAAAGTAATAGAGAAATAAAAGACCTAAACAGGACTCTAGAACATTTGGGCCTAACAGATATCTACAGAACACTCCACCCAAATAACACTGAATAACATTCTTCTCATCAGCTCATGGAACTTTCTCTAAAATTGACCACATCCTAGGCCACAAAACAGATCTAAACAAATTCAAAAAAATAGAAATCATACCATGTATCTTTTCAGACCACAGCGGAATAAAATTAGATATCAATTCCAACAGAAACTCACATCTTCCTCCAAAAACTTGGAAACTAAACAATCTATTGATGAAGGAGTATTGGGTCAAAGAGGAGATTCAAAATGAAATCAAAAGATTCTTCGATCTAAACGATAATGGGGACACAAGTTATCAAAATCTGTGGGATACAGCAAAAGCATTCCTGAGAGGAAAATTTATCGCCCTAAATTCCCACATCCAAAAGACAGAAAAGTCACAAATCAGTAAACTAATGAATCATCTTAAGGAAATGGAAAAGGAAGAGCAAAGCAATCCTAAAACCAGCAGAAGAAAAGAAATAACCAAAATTAGAGCAGAATTAAATGAAATCGAGAACAAAAAACAATACAGAAGATCAATGAAACGAAAAGCTGGTTCTTTGAAAACATAAACAAAATAGACAGGCCACTTGCCAGGTTGACCAGAAGCAGAAAGGAAAGGACTCTAATAAGCTCAATTAGAAATGAAAAAGGAGAAGTCACAACTGATACCATGGAAATACAAAACATCATCTTTGAATACTACAAAAATCTCTATGCCCACAAACACGAAAACGTGGAGGAAATGGACAAATTCTTAGAAACACACTACCTCCCTAGGCTCAACCAGGAAGAAACTGAATTTCTAAACAGACCAATATCAAGCACCAAAATTGAAGCAGTAATTAAAAATCTACCCACAAAAAAAAGTCCCGGACCAGATGGGTTCACACCTGAATTCTACCAAGCCTACAAAGAAGAACTGGTGCCTATACTGCAGAAATTATTTGAAAATATCCAGAAGGATGGAATCCTCCCAAACTCATTCTACGAAGCCAATATCACCTTGATACCAAAGCCAGGAAAGGACACAACAAAAAAAGAAAACTACAGACCAATATCCCTTATGAATATAGATGCAAAAATTCTCAATAAAATCCTTGCAAACCGAATTCAAATGTACATCAAAAAAATAATCCATCATGATCAGGTGGGCTTTATTCCCGAGATGCAGGGATGGTTCAACGTACGCAAATCTATAAATGTAATTCACCATATAAATAAAAGCAAGAACAAAGATTATATGATCCTTTCAATAGATGCAGAAAAGGCTTTTGACAAAATCCAACACCCTTTTATGATAAGAACTCTTAACAATATAGGCATAGATGGCTCATTCCTAGAAACTATTAAAGCCATATACGATAAACCCACAGCCAATATCATACTGAATGGGGAAAAATTGAAGGCATTCCCCCTTAAAACTGGCACCAGACAAGGGTGTCCACTATCTCCACTTCTTTTCAACATAGTGCTGGAAGTCCTGGCCACAGCAATTAGACAAGACAGAGGAATCAGGGGCGTCCAGATAGGGGCAGAAGAGGTCAAACTTTCACTATTCGCAGACGATATGATATTATACATAGAAAACCCCAAAGATTCAACCAAGAGATTACTGGAATTGATAAATGAATTCAGCAAAGTCTCAGGATACAAAATTAATACACACAAATCCATAGCCTTCATATATGCTAATAACAATCAAGCCGAGAAACAAATTAAAGATGCTATACCTTTTGCAATAGCAACAAAGAAAATTAAATATTTAGGAATATATCTAACTAAGGAGATCAAAGACCTATATAGAGAGAATTATGAAACACTGAGAAAGGAAATTGCAGAGGATGTAAATAGATGGAAAACCTTACCATGCTCTTGGATAGGCAGAGTCAACATAGTAAAAATGGCTTTGCTACCTAAATTAATTTACAGAATCAATGCAATCCCTATCAAAATACCAACATCATTTTTTGCCGATCTAGAAAAAATAATTCTACGCTTCGTGTGGAACCAGAGAAGACCCCGTCTAGCCAAAGCAATCTTAAGCAAAAAGAACAAATTGGGAGGCATCTGTCTACCAGACTTCAAACTATACTACAAGGCTATAGTAACCAAAACTGCATGGTATTGGCACAAGAACAGACACGTAGACCAATGGAACAGGACTGAGAACCCAAATATAAAACCAACCTCATACAGTCACCTGATCTTTGACAAATTCCAGAAAAACGTACACTGGGGAAAAGATTCCCTATTCAACAAATGGTGCTGGGAAAATTGGATGGCCATATGTAGAAGACTGAAAATGGACCCACACCTCTCACCTCTCACAAAAATCAATTCACAATGGATAACAGATCTAAACCTAAGACATGAAACCATAAGAATTCTCGAAGAAAATGTTGGAAAAACTCTTATGGACATTGGCCTAGGCAAAGAATTTATGAAGAAGACCCCCAAAGCAATCACAGCAGCAACAAAAATAAATACATGGGACCTGATCAAATTGAAAAGCTTCTGCACAGCCAAGGAAACTATCACTAGAGTGAACAGACAACCTACAGAATGGGAGAAAATATTTGCATGCTACACCTCTGATAAAGGGCTTATAACCAGAATCTATACAGAACTTAGGAAAATCAACAAGAAAAAATCAAACAACCCTATTAAAAAATGGGCAAGGACATGAACAAAAACTTTTCCAAAGAAGACAGAATGATGGCCAGCAAACATATAAAAAAGTGCTCAACTTCTCTAATCATCAGGGAAATGCAAATCAAAACCACAATGAGATATCACTTAACTCCAGTGAGATTGGCTCATATCAAAAAATCCCCAAATAACAAATGTTGGTGGGGATGTGGACAGGTAGGAACACTCATACACTGCTGGTGGGACTGCAAATTAGTACAACCTCTATGGAAAAGAATATGGAGATATCTCAAAGAATTAAAAGTAGAATTACCATTTGACCCAGCAATCCCACTACTGGGTATTTATCCAAAAGAAAAAAAGACATTTTATAATAAAGACATCTGCTCTCGAATGTTCATAGCAGCACAATTCACAATTGCAAAGTTGTGGAAACAACCCAGGTGCCCATCAATACACGAGTGGATCAATAAAATGTGGTATATGTATACCATGGAGTATTACTCAGCAATAAGGAACAATAGTGAATTAACACATCTGGTATTATCCTGGTCGGAGCTAGAACCCATTCTTCGAAGCGAAGTGTCACAGGATTGGAAAAACAAGCATCACTGGTACTCACCATCAAACTGGTACTAACTGATGAACACTTACATCACACAGGCAATAACATTCATCAGAGGGCGGGCGGGCGGGAGGGGGGTGGAAGGGATGGGAAAAACTCTCACTGAATGGATGTGGGGAGCACAGTTTGGGAGACGACCACGATTGTGGCTCTGACACGGGCAGAACAGGGGCAATGTATATGGCCAAAATGTTGTACCCCCATGATATTCTGAAATTTAAAAAAAATAAATAAATAAAAAAAATAAAAAATAAAAAATAAAAATAAAAAATAAATGAATTATCATGTGAGCTTTAATTAGGAGAACATATGCAGCTTCTGTGGCAGAGGACTTGACCTTTAAAAATTAAACAAATACACTTATTAATCACATGAATTGATTGCCTTATGATGTTTTATTTAATGAAGAATGTATCCACATACTGAGGGTCTTTCTCTTCCGACACGCAGACTTTGGTAAGAGTGACATTGCCTGAGAATGGAGCCATGTGAGATTCAGTGTCCTTTCAGCATAGACTGTAGTTTATACTCTCATGTTCTACAAGAGTCCAGCTGAACAACTGGCTTAAGAGTGTGAATCTCCAGCAGCTTCATTGTAAGAGCTTCGATAGCAGAACAACAGCAACAATGACTATTTGTTGGGTGCTGCTATATGCCGGGCATGTGCTAAGCAATTAATGTGCATTATCTCATTTAATCTTCACAAATTGTTTCTGTTTAAAAGATGGGGAAACGGAGAGGTAAATTAGCTTGCTTAAGGCAACACATTTAGGAAACAGTGTTGCCAGGACAGTTTCATCCCGAGCTCATTGTCTTAGCCACCGTGCTATACTGTGCCAATCTTCTGTCTTTTTTGTGTTCCTGCTGTGCCTCATCCAGTGTCTGGAGCCATGGGCACAGACTGGTACCTGCTGACTTGTGGGAAGATCAGTTGGTTGCTTCATTGACTGATCCAATGAAATGGAAAGTTGAACGGTTGTCTCTAGAGTAGTACTTCCCATACATTAGTTTTCATATGAATCACCTGGGGATTTTGTTAAAATGCAGATGCTCATTCAGTAGGTTCCAATAGGGAATGAGATTCTGCATTACAAACAGTTCTGCATTTCTAATAATTCCCAGGTAGTGCTAATGATACTGGGCTATGCACCACACTTTGTATAGCAGGGCCCTCACCTGAGCTGTCCGATGTGGTAGCCACTAGTCACATGTGGCCGTTTAGATTTAAATTACTTAAAATTAAATTAAAATTCAGTTCTTCATGTTCACTAGTCACATTTCAAGTGCTAACTAGTCACATGTGGCTATTGTCTACCATATTGGACAGTGAAGATATACAGCACTTCTATCATCCCCAAAAGTCCCATTAGACTACGCTACTATAGAATGTTTAGTTAATATAGAAAAATAATCTGCTTTAATGTTCCCCAATACATTCATGCTTCATTTCATTGACCTGGAATTTTGTCTGCCCTCTTGTGTTGTCCTATCCATACACAGGATACCTGAACCTTTGGGAAATGGCAATATTGCACAAAGAATACAGATAAATATGTTTTTTTTACTTAGGAGCTAACAAACACATGTGCTTGAGGGAAAAAAAACCCACTGTTTTAAAAATAACACACAGCAGGATTATCAGGACTGTGACAAAAGCATCAAAACTTTGTTGAAAATGTTCTAATTAGACTCAGAAAACATATAAAGGTACATCTGCAAACCCAACACTCTCTGGTCCCTTTGAATCAACAAGTGTGACTTTTCTCTATACAGGACTTTGCCAAGGACTGTACTTCCATGAATGTCTAGAAGTCTAGAGGCCATGGTTATTGTCATCAGAGCAAGGAAAATCTTTTTTTATTTAAAAATTTTAAGGGGATACAGATTTTTTTTTACGTGGATACCTTTTATAATTCTCTCTTTTTTAAAAAAATTTCAGAATATTACAGAGGTATGAACGCTTTGGTTACATAAATTGCCTTTGCACCACCTGACAAGCATGCCCATACCCCAGACAGTGCATACCACATCTGTTAGGTGTGGATTTACCCATCCCCTCCTCCCCCCGCCACCTGCCCAACACCCTATGAATGGTACTTCCCATATGTCCACATTAGTGTTGATCAATTAGTACCAATTTAATGGTGAGTACATGTGTTGTTTGTTTTTCCATCCTTGTGATACTTCACTTAGAGGAATGGGCTCCAGCTCCAACCAGGATAATACAAGAGGTGTTAGTTCACCATCTTTTTTTATGGCTGAGTAGTACTCCATGGTATACATATACCACATTTTGTTAATCCACTCATGTATTGATGGGCACTTGGATTGTTTCCACATTTTTGCAATTCCCTGACTTGCACAATTGCTTTTATAATTCTTAAGTCAGGAATTCTTAAGTCAGGTCTGTTAGTGTGCCCGTCACCCAAAGAGTGTTCGTTGTACCTGTCAGATAGCTTTTTACTCCTCCCCTCCTCCACAGTCCCCCCTTCTTGATTTCCAATGACTTTTACTTCTCTCTGTGCCCATGTGTTCCCATTGATTAGTTACAAATTATTAGAGGGTACATGTGGTGTTTGTTTTTCCATTCTTGAGATACTTCACTTAGGATAGTGGTCTCCAGTTCCATTCAAATTGCTGCAAAAAACATTAATTCAGGAAAATCGTTTTTGATCATTTACAATATCCTTAAAAATCATTTTTTCCTATACTCTCATTTTACAAATTGGTAAACTAAGACTCAAAGAGGCAATGTAATTTGCAGTTCCTGATAATTAGAGCTGGTCTTAGGTACACAGTGATATTTGCTGAATTGATACGAATCTAGTACTCTGCTTCCCCACTGGACGTTCTACCTCTGAATGACACAGTGATGACTGAAATATGTCACTTTTTACCTCCATTTCTTTGCACGGTTTTAAAGATATATATGGAGACATTAGATTCAGAAACAAATAAACATGGAGACATAAGATTCAGAACAAACTGTCTGGAATAGAAAATGAATAGGGCTACAACATTTATAAAGCAATTTCTTTTTGTATCAGTGGCACTTATTCATTATAGGAATTTAGAAAATACAAATAAAAAAGCATAAAGTTTAAATCAGTCACAATCCAGTTATTCAGAGATTCTACTATAAATTTTGTGATTATGTAGCTTTATTTTTTCTGTGTCTTTAATTTATAAAAATATATGTCACATATGGTTTTGCAATACCGTGAACATTTTCCTGGATCATTTCACCAAATTCTGTATTATTTCTAGTGGCTGAAGTTAATATTTCATTGTATAATAATACCAAAAATGTATTTATTCAAATCACAATTGTTCAATGTTTAAATTGTTACTTGTTTTTGTTTATTATAAATGGCCCTATGATGAGCTTCTTTGTAGTAAAAATTGACATAACTTTTTTTTTAGGATAATTTCCTAAATTGAAACTGCTCGGTCAAATGTTTTAAAAGATTTTAAGCCTTGTGGTGCAAATTTTCAAGTTTTCCTCCAAAAAGCTTGTACTCATGTATCCAAAAGACAATATATAAAAGTAAACTCCCTGATGACATGGATTATGGCTATTTTATTCAAGATTCTACTCACAGAAATACCTAGAATAGTACCTAACACATAGGAGGGCCTCCATAAAAATGTATTGAAAAAAGGAGGAGGGAAGGAAGGAGGGAGGGACTATGTTAAGTATTTGGTCCAGAGCCTGGCACATAATGAGGCTCGATAAATGTTAATTACAGTTATTACTTTTCTTTGAAGTTATTATTATTTGCGTTCTTTCTGAGCTGCAACATTTTGATAGGTTTATTTGGAATTATGTCTAAGAATAAACATAAAACTTCTGAAAGACTTCAACCTACTCCCTTTCGTATTCTCATGTGGATCACCTCTGTTGTTGAATATCTCTGGAACATGTTCAGTGTGGAGCTGGTTTCTCCACCGTCCCCGTTTTTTTTGCCAGCATATTTGTAAAACTTCTTCCTTACTGTCGACTGATGTCTGCTCAGTCTCAAAGAATACAACCCATCGGGGCAAATTAGCCTGAGCAAAATACTATTAAATTTATGGAAAACCAGGAAAATGATAACAGGCCTGCCATCGCCAATATAAGTACTTATATTGGACTCACACATTCCTACTCCCCTTTGGAGGTGAATATAGTGGGATTATTAAAAGAATTAGCCTTAAGTTGGAACTTGGAGTCTGCCATTCTGACTGTATGACTTTGGACACATTGCTCAGTCTCCTTAAGTCTTGGTTTCCTCACTTTATTAGCACAGCCTGTTCCTCAGAGTTGTTGAAAGGAGCCCCTAAGACAGTGCACAAAAGCTCTTGGCACCAAGTCTAGCTCAGATAATGACCATGGATACTAGAATTTCATTAATAGCAGTGATTGAGAACTAAATATATGTACAGTTTTATATTCTCATGGTTCTATTAATATTTTACAGACTTGACATT
Organism: Daubentonia madagascariensis; assembly: GCA_023783475.1. Lineage (NCBI taxonomy): Eukaryota > Metazoa > Chordata > Mammalia > Primates > Daubentoniidae > Daubentonia > Daubentonia madagascariensis. Next base: position 37,130,480 of record JAKFHU010001953.1, on the reverse strand, counting down.
TGCTTCCAAATTCTAAGAGATTACTTTACTTGGTTTTGCTGGACTTACTACTCGGGGAAATCTTTCCAGGTTTTATTGAGCCCGTTTTCTACTTGGAGAAAAATGAGACCCAGTGCTCCACAGCAAATGCTTCTGGCATGCTAGAGATCCAGAAAAATGTCGGAAATGGAACTTTAACCAAGGCATCTCAGATTACTTCATGATAATCGTGCAAATGGTGCTGGTGATAACAATCATCATGATGCTGATGGAAGTTTGCATAAAATGAGTGCTTTTTCTTGGCCAGGCAGTGTGCCTTTATACACATCATCTCATTTAATTCTTACAACTATCATGTACATAGGTGCTATTATTCTCAGAAGTTGCGTTTATTTGTCCAGGATCACATAGCTGGGAACTGCAGAGATATGACCAGAAATCAGTTCTATCTGATGCCAAAAACTGTGCTTCTAACCACTACAATCTGCCCAATAAAATCAATCATTCAGAAACTAGTCCCTACTCTCAGCAAAAATCAGGGAGAATATTTTTTGTGATCAATGAACAAATGTCTGTGGAATCACCAGCATAGAATATGTAACCACATCAATATTGGAACCTCAACTATGTTTCCTATTTGTAGTCCTATTTAAGATAAGTGAAACATTCCCTAAGCTCCTAGCCTTTCAAATTTGAAGTTCAGTGGAGTTTATTTTTAAGGTCCTCTTGGAAAAATATCTGGGTGAAATCCCTCTTTCCTTTGTAAGGAGAGATTTATTTTGACTGTATTCATTAGCTCTCTGGTTGAGTACACAAAAAGGAACAAGCCAGAAGATTATTCAAATAAACGAGTCACCTAACTGAAAGTATCCTAATAACCCAGTTATTTAGGAAAGACCCTATCTGCAGGAAATCTCTAGCAACAAGTAATGTCATTAAATCAGAAGCTAAAACAGGGACTAAAATACATATGCAATGGCTTTAAGAAATTTAAAAGTACAGCTGTGTGGCCCCCCTGATCATTCTGATAGGTCTTTAAAACACATGAATTGAAGGCATGGATCTTACTTAATTGGACATTGTGACGTGAGTAACTTCCCATGAGTCACCAACTTCCTAGGTTTCCCCACAGTAAAGTGCATGCTTATTTCAACTTCTTAACTCACTTCGTTCTCATCTAAAGAAACCTGAGGAAACCTAGGGATTTAGCCACACAAGCAGAACCCTAGAGGAAAGGATACATCTGGTGAAAAGTACTTGGCACTGTGCCCTGTCTGATTTCTTCCAAGAGCCTCTTATTTTTTATTTGTGCACTTGGTAAACAACTAAGGGAGGTAACTAATGAGAAAAGGTATTGTACTCTCTGGCCTTCAGTTCTTTCAGACCTGACTGTGTGTGATAGGTCCATACCATGTCATTCAAGTAAGCCTTGAGGGACATCCAACCTAGTTGAGCTCCTGTGCCTTTCATAAAATGGCCAAAATAACTTACGGAATTTCTTACACAACTGTGAGAGTCTCTTGAAGACACATTGACGATAACTTGAATTTCATTATTTGGAGCAAAATGGATGGTGGTAACCAGATAGCTTGGTTGCACCATGATTATAATGATAATTGTGATGATAGCACCTAACATTTTGATATACTTACCATGCGCCAAGGACAGAGCTACAACTTCAAACATTATCTCATTTAGTGTTTCGAACAATCATAATGGAGATACTATCAATATACCTATTTTACAGACAAACTAAGACTTAGAGAAGCCAAGCTATTGTCCCAAGGCCACCATAGATCCAGAATTCAAACTCAAGCAGTCTGAGTCCAAAATAAAGATTTTTAATCACTGTATCCCTAGTCTCCAAACTTTTTTGAACGTATATACCCATGAGTAAAGCATTTTGAAGACATCCCTTTTTTACACTTACTTATTAATAACTATTACTATTCTAATATACTATGAACATAAAAATGTATGAAAGTATAAATTTAAAAGGATGAGCCAAATTTGAAATAATGTTTTTAATTTTATCAGTGATATGAAGGTGTTTTTACTCTCATTAAAAGAAAATAATAAATTTTAATAAAAAATATGCTTGATTATGATTTAGTACTTTTGAAAAATTGTTTAATGCTTTGAGGATTAGTAACTCAAAGGCCTAGTTCTCAGTTTTTTAAATACTTGATCATAACTGGAAAAGATGCTTCAGAAAGATCCTTAGATCCAAATGGAAGAAGGGCATCACTGACTGCTTTTGAAATCAGGATATTCATGTTTCAATTCTACCTACCAATTACGCAAAGATTTTTTAAATCCACCAGTAAATTGCTGTCTCTTCCAATGTTGATCTATTGTTGTTATTCAACAAATGTTACATCTTTATATTTTTTTAAAAATGTCTTTAAAACTTACTAAAACTCTTAGTTTGAAATCTCTGAAAACTAATTAATTAGGTTTATAAGATCATTTACAATATTTTAACTAGATTTTTATAGGCCCATCAAGTATATGGGTATACCCTTATATCACACAATGAAAGAATCATTTCCAAGAACGGTTTCTACTTTCAAATTGCTCTGCATAACATCCATTTTTTTGAAAAGGGTTTGTCTTTGTGTCCTAGATGCTTGATTTTTTGTCTTGCCAATTATGGTGGCTTCAAGCCATCATTAGCTAATGTCTCAAGACATTGTATACACAGGGCATGGTTCACTGTTGATGATGATCCATATATCAAATATTTTTTCTCATAATTTTGCACTGGGAAGGGATGACCTCCTGAGAGATTTGAAGAACTCATCTTTGTTTTTAACCTTATAATATGGCCGATGAAGAGTAAGAGAAGTATTGATTCTGCCATTTTCCTACTCATGCTTATTTTCTTATCTTCTTCTTATCAATTTAACTACCTTGGGCAAGGACGGGAAGAGGGAAGCTGATGGGTCTTTAATGGCATCATGTTACGTTCTTTTCATGAGTCCTATCAGTCTGGAAAATGACCAGAGATTTCACCATTATGAACTGGGTGAATACCGCAGTTCTACAAGAAGGCTACTTTGGTATCAGCACCCCCCCAAAAAAATGCTAGATGGCAAAAGCAAGCCTCAAGATGTGTGACATTCAAAAAGCAATTTTTTCAAAATGTTTAAAGTATAATACGAGCAAATGAAACTCCTGGTGTTAGGAGGTTGAGACTAAGCATGATCATGGTGGGAAAGTTAAGTTGCTATAAATAGACCTGGTCACTGGCACTCCCTGCCTCTGACCCAACCACCACTACCACCAGAGTTAGTTTACTCACTAACTTTAAAAAAAAAAACTGTTTCTAAATTATGGAAATATCAAATGTCTGTACAAAAGTAGAGAGATTGGTGTAACCCTCATGTACCCATCACTCTGCTTATTAATGATCATTTCATGGTCAGTCTATTCCCTTTATGTTCCCCATGCCCCTGCATTAAATTATTTTAAAGCAAACCCTAGATATAACATCATTATACTCATAAACATTTTAATATGAATCTCCAAAATATAAGGATTTGTTTTTCAAACAAAACCCACGATACCATTATTACACCTGAAATGTTAACAGTAGCTCTTTACTATCATCGAATGTCCAGTTTACAACTCCCTTGAAGATCTCACACATATTTTCTAGTTTGTCATTCAAATCAGATTCCCAATAAGGTCCATACATTGTAATTAATTGATATGGCTCTTATGTATCTTTTAATCTATAGATTTCCTCTCTATTTTTTGCTTGTAATTTTTTCTTGAGGATATCAGGTAATTTGTCCTGAAGAGTATCCCATAGTCTGGATTTTGCTGGTTACACTCCTTGGTATTATTTAACATAGTCCTCTCCATTCCTCATAAATTGGTAATAGGATCCAGTGACTATCACATTAAGATTTAATTCTTCTATAAGAATACCTCAGAGGCAGTATTCATACTTCCATCAGTAGTCACATAATGACTAGTTCTCTCTCTTTGGGGAATGTTAATAGCCATCAATGGCAATTGCTAGATCCATTATTTTATTGGAGGTTGCATCAGGGATAGTGTATCATTCTTTTTTCGTGTATTAGCTGGAAGAAGTCTATAAAGAGAAAGTTTATTTCATCAATTATTTATTTACTCTGAGATACAGTTCATACAGGAAAAGCACACGCACACAAAAAGCTTGACACTTTATTTATGTTATCAAAATAATGCATTGGTTCCTTAACATCCTTGGAGGGTGATCAATTATGTTTTTTGTTCTGTTTTCGTTTGGTTTTTGAGTAATGTTATAATTTAAATGTATTTGACATCATATGTTATGTAGTCATGATTTTTATTGATTCTTAAACCATCTATGGCCACTGGGAGCCTCCTTTAATTGGTTACTGAGTTCTTTAAACAAGATCCCAGCAGTCTGTGATAGCTTCCTTTATTTCTGGTAAGATAAGGGTCATCATGTCAATTCCGTGCCTCAGACAGGGTATTAGCAAATGCTTCAGGGAGCCCTGGTCAATTTTCATGGGAAAAGGTATTCAGAGATGACACTCTAGAAATTGTGTTCATTTTAAGCTTTGGTTTGTCTTCCATTTTTAAAATATAAGCAAGTGTGTGTACATGTGTGTGTGTGCGTGTATATATATTTCTCCTCCTGTCTTAGATAAATGGTACCATGCTATACATATATTTTCTTCATCAGAGCCTGCCTTGTGCAAAAACTACCAGGAAGGGGAAATGTCTTTTTTCCCCTCTTGCGTTTCTTTTCTGTCTCCCACCTTTGGATATCTTCTTTCTCCAGACCTTTTCGTCCAGCGTTCCGGGATGGTGCCTCACTCCTTCCCACCCTCAACAAAAGTCCACATCTCTCAGTAGGACAGATAGCAACTGAGTGTGGGGTGGGGGGACACTAGGGAATGAGTGACTAGAGATTGATATTTAGCTTTTCAAAAAAGCTTCTTAGAACTCAGAAGTCTCAATCAAATTGTGAGGGGCCTGGGAATCAAACACAAATGAAGAATTTCAGTGAAGTGGAGGATGTAAGGCCTGCTCTGGTCCCTTATTATGTTTTAAAAATCAAGGAGGCAATCTTCCAAAAAGCGGTCTCTGAGATGCAAAGACTTGGAATACACAGCCTCTGCATCACCCCTGCCATCCTGTGGTCTGCTTGGCTTCCGTGGGGCATCTCAGATCACTCCAGCTGCCATCTGCCCCACGCACAATCATTGGCATGTCCTGGCTCCCAGGACTAGTTTTCTCTCCAGCCCCCTGTGCCCTCCCAGCAGAATTTAACTTGCTCTTTTTGGAAGATTTGTCCCGCATTGCTCTCCTTTCTATTTCTGCTCCAGGATTCTTGGCTGCCCAAGCTGGGTGTCAAATATGTCATTGTCCCTTCTCTGCTGATATGTGAGAGGCCCAGGAGGCTGACTCAGCATATCTACTCTTCCCTGGGATTCCACATCCAACTTCAAAGCCACTATTCTTGGAAAGGATGTGTAGGAATGGCTTCTGTATTTCTAAATAGGAGTGTGTCAATGGAGTGCATGTCTTGACATGGCCTCAAGTTTCTCCTACCAGCAGATTCGCTGCTCTTAGGTTTGGCAGGAGCCAACCCAGCTGCAAAAGGGCTGGTGGCTTTGTCAACTGTTTGCCCTCAGGGGAGCAAACATTCCTGAGAGAGATTGTGGAGTCTGCCCTGGGACAAGCCTCCTGGTTATGTTTTATGTGAATGCAGCAGTGTGTGTCCTCTCACCTCAGGAAAACATATCTCCTGCAACACAGGTTTGTTGCTCATCTCGGTAGGTCTTGTGCACGTTAGCAGCCAGAGTCAATTATCATGAAGCAGATTGGGCCCTAATAAGCATCCGCCCAACCTTTTTCTATCAACATAGAAACTGAGTCCTGAGAGATAGAGAAGAACTAACACTTATTGAATAGCACGTAACTGCCAAGCAGGCAAAGTTGAGAACATGACTCTCATGTAAACATATAATGAACAGTTATCAAAGATTTATTTAACTCATTAATAAAGGAACCAGCAAGATGGAAAAGCTGGTGCAAAGAGCAATAGAGGATAAGAGATTTATATAGTCAGCCAGCAAAGGAATACTAAATAAGTTTGCTAAGCTATATTCAAAACTAGTAAAGATTTGTTCTTTAGGTAAACAGAGCTGTAACTGTTTGGGTTATCTTTTTTACTACCAGACAGAAATCATTTGCAATGTATCAATATTCTAGAAGTTAACTTCTATCTTCACAGAGTCCAGGCCCGAATCAATAGAAGGAAGTAAGTCATATAAGCTTAGGAATTTTCTGGAGAATGAGATGACCTCTGTGCGGGCTTGTTAGACAATGCCCTTCATAACAAAAAGTGGCACAGTCGTCTTTTATCTTTATTTCCAAGTTTTAGATAATTTTTCTATTTGGAAGTTACCCCTGTACAATAAAGTACCATAAGCTCTATGTGCAAGGGGCTATGGTAGCAACATACTCTAGTCCTCAGTTCAACGATGAATCCCTTCTAAATAAGCAAATATTTTCAATGACAAGAAACTGCATCAAATGTCAACCTAATCCATTTTTAAAGAGTTCCAAATAATAGAAAGGTCATCCTATGTTACCCCTAAATCTGGCCTGTACCATCTACTGAGCCCTAGTTTAGTCTTCTGAAATGGCATTGAAAAATCTAGTGTTTATTTCACACAAAGAAGTTGCCAAATATTCAATCCATGCTAAAGAGAATAGGAAATATTTTTAATCCTTTATGAAAATACACCATAGTTTAGTTCATTCAGCAAGCATTTCTTGTAGTGGCTCTCAACTTTGGCTGTTAATCAGAAATGCTGGTGAAGTTTCTAAACTTGTACATACCTGGCTGTCTATCCCCAGACATTCTGAGTGAGTGGGGCTGTGGTGGGGTCATAGGTTTCAATATTTTCTGCAAGCTTTGTGGGTAATGCTGATGCAAGACAGACGTTAAGATTCATGCTTTACCTCCATATTATAATAAATGCCTAAGAGTTAGGGGATGAAGGGGTTCAGACAAAGGGGGTCTTGTTCAGGGGCTGGGAGGAGCCATCAGAGAGAAGTGACCTGAAATAGCAATTTGATAGACAAGTAAGGTTTTGCCAAGTGAAGGAAGCAAAGGGAGAAGACAGAAAGAAAGGTTTTTAAATGGCATCGATAGCAAAAAAAAAAAAAAAAAAAAAAAAGCATCATTGGAATTGTGTGGAGTTGCTGAAAAATTAAATTTGAACTATTGTTAACCAACCATAGGGACAGTGTTCTAGACACAGCATAAGAAGCTTTTTGCTTCCCAATTGAAGACAGATATTATAAGGGGGGAAAAAAGAGCCTTCCTCAAAGTGATTTCCCTAATATTCCATGAAATATCCCTGTGTGCTTACCAATACATGAAATAAACACTGCTTGTCCACTGATAGGACAAGTGGCGTTGCTCAACTTTGAAGGAAGTTCACCCTCCACTGCTTCCAAGAGGAACCAAAACTGTTTCTCTGTCAGATGGAGCAAGAGTCATTAAGTCACTGATGCCTTTAAATTATCAATAATACAAAATCACAGAAGGAGAATTGAGCCAATGATAAATGTCATTTTAATGAGCCAGAACTCACTTGTGGGTACGAAAAGGTCTCTGAAATCTCTGTACAATCCAGCTGGCTCATATTGCCATAAGACTTTTTCCTGCTTCTGAATTTCAGGACAAGCTTGAGTGATGGAATTTTTTGTTCTTCCCTGGGCATGCTTAGTTAGGCCTGTATTGTGTGTGCTGCTGTATTTGGGTTCCTTCATAGAAAATCTCAGTTTGCACATATGTGTGTGTGTGTGTTTAATTAATACACTTTATTTTTTAGAGTAGTTTTAGGTTTACAGAAAAATTGAGCAGAAAGTACAGAGTGTTCCCACATACTCCCTGTCTCCCCTTCCTCAAACACAGTTTCCCCTAAAATTAACATCTTGCATCAATGTGATATATTTGTTACAACTGATGAGCCAATACTGATACATTATTATTAACTAAAGTCCCTGGTTTACATTAGGGTGTGCATTTGTGTTTTTGGTATTTCCCAGTTTGAGATCACCTTCAGACTTGGTCGCATGTCTTCTCCATGCCATTCTGGATCCTAAATGGAGATTGTTAGAACAACCAGCTGAGGAGGTCTCCACGTTCCTCCAAATCCCCCTCAGCCTAAAGAGTGACTGCCAATCACCCGGACTTTTCTCTCCCTGCTCACGACTGACAGGACAAGGTTCTTACCTAAATCAGTTTCAGTGAAGCTCATGGTCACAGTTTGTGAGGTGTTACATTAAAGAGTCATATATAACCTATATGTAGATTGCATTCAGATGTTTTTCAACTTTGTTCTGGAAATAATTGCTACTGATAATCTACTACTAAACTTCATAAGACCCAAGATGGTATTTAGTGATTAGTGATCTCATATGTTGCTGTGCTGATCTTTTTAATCTGGGCTCCAGCCAAATGGAACTCTCTGTCATTCCATTTTCAACAGTTGGGACTTTATTTTTGGACTGCCCTGTTGTGCATGCTCATACTGAGAGCCGCCTCTAACCCTTGTCTTTTGAGTCAGCAGGGTCTCGATTATAAACTGACGAGAGAAATTCTTGCTGTGTCCTCCAAAGAGGGCCCACATTTTCTCATCTCTTTCTTTCCTTACTCATTTTGTCCCCTCCCCCTGGAATGCCCTCCTCATCTCTCTGTCACCTTCCCTTCCCTTCCTCACTCCCAGCAATTCCTGTCTCTGCAAACTGAGGTTCTCGACGCTATTCAAGACCTGCTATCCTCAGATATCACAGCTTATGTGAAACATTCTCCTGATTCTACACTTACCCTCAAGAACTCATTCCAGATTGTGCATACTGTCAAATCATGTCAATGTCCTGCACAAAACACTTCAATGGTTTCCTGTCATACTCTGAATTAAGTCCCAGCTTCTAACCTCAGCATTCAAGGGCCTGCACCATGCTCTGTTCTCTGCCTATTCTATTCTCCTGCTCTGTTCTCCAAGATCATACCCTACACTCTCCTCCTGACTTACTACTGTGTGGCATTAATAGCTGCTCAGGTCTGTAGATTCACTAGATCAGTGGTTGTCAATGTGTATTCCACATACCTTTGGGGGTCTGCAAGGTGATTTTCCTAATAATAGTAAGGCATTATTTGCTTTTTTTCTCACTGTGTTGACATTTGCAAAAATGGTGTGATAGCAGTGGTGAGTAAAACTGCTGGTGCCTAAACACAAACCAAGGCAGCGTTGCCAAACCATGCTAGTATTAATTGTATTCCTCATGGCCACATACTTGCTGCTTAAAAACTGCCAACTTCATTGAATGCTTTCCTTGATGAAGCATTAGAAATTATGAATTTTATTAAATTTTGATTCTTGAGTGCATACCTTTTTAATATTCTACATAATGAAATGGTAAGTACATATAAAGCACTGAGGCTGAATAATGAAGGGTAACGGGTGTCTCATGGGAAGGGACTTACGTGATTGAGTTGCCAACTGAACTATCCTTTTGTTTTTTCTATATAACAAACACAATTTTTACTTGAAAGAACAACTGATAGACAAATTTAGGTATTTCACATATGTTTTCTAGAAAATGAGTGGGGGAGCCTATTACTTCATGAAAAACAACTGACGGTATTTTTTACCAATGACAAAATTTGAGATTTCACTTCACCACCAGCTGGATAGTTTCTTTTTCTTTTTTTTTTTTTAATTTCAGAATATTATGGGGGTACAACACTTTGGTTGTATATATTGCCCATGCACTGCCCGTGTCAGAGCTACAATCGTGGTCATCCCCCAAACTGTGCTCCCCGCATCCATTCAGTGAGAGTTTTTCCCATCCCCTCCACCCCCCTCCCTCCTGCCCGCCCCCTGATGAATATTATTGTCCTGTGTGATGTAGGTGTTGATCAGTTAGTACCAATTTGATGGTGAGTACCCGTGGTGTTTGTTTTTCCATTCCTGTGACACTTCGCTTCGAAGAATGGGTTCTAGCTCCAACCAGGATAATACCAGATGTGTTAATTCACTGTTGTTCCTTATTGCTGAGTAATACTCCATGGTATACATATACCACATTTTATTAATCCACTCGTGTATTGATGGGCACCTGGGTTGTTTCCACATCTTTGCAATTGTGAATTGTGCTCCTATAAACATTTGTGAGCAGATGTCTTTATTATAAAATGTCTTTTTTTCCTTTGGGTAAATACCCAGTAGTGGGATTGCTGGGTCAAATGGTAATTCTACTTTTAATTCTTTGAGGTATCTCCATATTACTTTCCATAGAGGTTGTACTAATTTGCACTCCCACCAGCAGTGTATGAGTGTTCCTATCTGTCCACATCGCCGCCAACATTTGTTGTTTGGGGATTTTTTGATATGAGCCAATCTCACTGGAGTTAAGTGATATCTCATTGTGGTTTTGATTTGCATTTCCCTGATGATTAGAGAAGCTGAGCAATTTTTTATATGTTTTACTGGCCATTTTTCTGTCTTCTTTGGAAAAGTTTCTGTTCATGTCCTTTGCCCATTTTTTAATAGGGTTGTTTGATTTTTTCTTGTTGATTTTCCTACGTTCTGTATAGATTCTGGTTATCAGCCCTTTATCAGAGGTGTAGCACGCAAATATTTTCTCCCATTCTGTAGGTTGTCTGTTCACTCTAGTGATAGTTTCCTTGGCTGTGCAGAAGCTTTTTAATTTGATCAGGTCCCATGTATTTATTTTGGTTGCTGCTGTGATTGCTTTGGGGGTCTTCTTCATAAATTCTTTGCCTAGGCCAATGTCCATAAGAGTTTTTCCAATGTTTTCTTTGAGAATTCTTATGGTTTTGTGTCTTAGGTTTAGATCTGTTATCCATTGTGAGTTGATTTTTGTGAGAGGTGACAGGTGTGGGTCCAGTTTCAGTCTTCTACATATGGTCATCCAGTTTTCCCAACACCATTTGTTGAATAGGGAGTCTTTTCCCCAGTGTATGTTTTTTTGGAATTTGTCAAAGATCAGGTGACTGTATGAGGTTGGCTTTATATTTGGGTTCTCAGTCCTGTTCCATTGGTCTATGTCTCTGTTCTTGTGCCAATACCATGCAGTTTTGGTTACTATAGCCTTGTAGTATAGTTTGAAGTCTGGTAGATAGATGCCTCCCAATTTGTTCTTTTTGCTTAAGATTGCTTTGGCTAGACGGGGTCTTCTCTGGTTCCACACGAAGCGTAGAATTATTTTTTCTAGATCGGCAAAGAATGATGTTGGTATTTTGATAGTAACTGCATTGATTCTGTAAATCAATTTAGGTAGCAAAGCCATTTTTACTATGTTGACTCTGCCTATCCAAGAACATGGTAGGGTTTTCCATCTATTTACATCCTCTGCAATTTCTTTTCTCAGTGTTTTGTAATTCTCTCTGTATAGGTCTTTGACCTCCTTAGTTAGATATATTCCTAAATATTTAATTTTCTTTGTTGCTATTGTGAAAGGTATTGTATCTTTAATTTGTTTCTCAGCTTGATTGTTATTAGCATATATGAAGGCTATGGATTTGTGTGTATTAATTTTGTATCCTGAGACTTTGCTGAATTCATTTATCAATTCCAGTAATCTCTTGGTTGAATCTTTGGGGTTTTCTATGTATAATATCATATCATCTGCGAATAGTGAAAGTTTGACCTCTTCTGCCCCTATCTGGACGCCCCTGATTCCTCTGTCTTGTCTAATTGCTCTGGCCAGGACTTCCAGCACTATGTTGAAAAGAAGTGGAGATAGTGGGCACCCTTGTCTGGTGCTAGTTTTAAGGGGGAATGCTTTCAATTTTTCCCCATTCAATATGATATTGGCTGTGGGTTTATCATATATGGCTTTAATAGTTTCGAGGTATGAGCCATCTATGCCTATATTGTTAAGAGTTCTTATCATAAAAGGATGCTGGATTTTGTCAAAAGCCTTTTATGCATCTATTGAAAGGATCATATAATATTTGTTCTTGCTTTTATTTATATGGTGAATTACATTTATAGATTTGTGTATGTTGAACCATCCCTGCATCTCGGGAATGAAGCCCACCTGATCGTGATGAATTATTTTTTTGATGTACATTTGGATTCAGTTTGCAAGGATTTTATTGAGAATTTTTGCATCTATATTCATAAGGGATATTGGTCTGTAGTTTTCTTTTTTTGTTGTGTCCTTTCCTGGCTTTGGTATCAAGGTGATATTGGCTTCGTAGAATGAGTTTGGGAGGACTCCATCCTTCTGGATATTTTCAAATAATTTCTGCAGTATAGGCACCAGTTCTTCTTTGTAGGCTTGGTAGAATTCAGGTGTGAACCCATCTGGTCCAGGACTTTTTTTTGTGGGAAGATTTTCTATTACTGCTTCGATTTCGGTGCTTGATATTGGTCTGTTTAGAAATTCTGTTTCTTGCTGGTTGAGCCTAGGGAGGTAGTGTGTTTCTAAGAATCTGTCTATTTCCTCCACGTTTTCGTGTTTGTGGACATAGAGGTTTTTGTAGTGTTTGAAGATGATGTTTTGTATTTCCATGGTATCAGTTGTGAGTTCTCCTTTCTCATTTCTAATTGAGCTTATTAGAGTCCTTTCCTTTCTGCTTCTGGTCAACCTGGCGACTGGCCTGTCTATTTTGTTTATCTTTTCAAAGAACCAACTTTTCGTTTTATTAATCTTCTGTATTGTTCTTTTGTTCTCGATTTCATTTAATTCTGCTCTGATCTTGGTTATTTCTTTTCTTCTGCTGGCTTTAGGATTGCTTTGCTCTTCCTTTTCCATTTCCTTAAGATGATTCATTAGTTTACTGATTTGTGACCCTTCTGTCTTTTGGATGTGGGCATTTAAGGCGATAAGTTTTCCTCTCAGGACTGCTTTTGCTGTATCCCACAGATTTTGATAACTTGTGTCCCCATTATCGTTTAGTTCAAAGAATCTTTTGATTTCCATTTGAATCTCCTCCTTGACCCAATAGTCTTTCACCAACAGATTGTTTAGTTTCCATGTTTTTGGATGAAGATGTGAGTTTCTGTTGGAATTGATTTCTAATTTTATTCTGCTGTGGTCTGAAAAGATACGTGGTATGATTTCTATTTTTTTGAATTTGTTTAGATCTGTTTTGTGGCCTAGGATGTGGTCAATTTTAGAGAAAGTTCCATGAGCTGATGAGAAGAATGTATATTCAGTGTTATTTGGGTGGAGTGTTCTGTAGATATCTTTTAGGCCCAAATGTTCTAGAGTCCTGTTTAGGTCTTTTGTTTCATTGTTTAATTTTTGTTTGGAGGATCTGTCCTGTTCCGTCAGTGGGGTGTTGAAGTCCCCTGCTATTATGGCATTGCTGCTTATTATGTTGTCTAGATCTAGCAGTATTTGCTTTATGTACCTGGGTGCTCCTGTGTTGGGTGCATAAATGTTTAGGATTGTTAAATCCTCTTGTAAGATTTTTCCCTTCACCACTATATAGTGTCCATTTTTGTCCTTCTTTACTTTTGTTGCTTTAAAGTTTATATCATCTGAAATAAGGATGGCTACTCCGGATTTCTTTTGGTTTCCATTAGCCTGGAGAATTGTATTCCATCCTTTCACCTTGAGTCTGAATGCGTCTTTGTGTGTAAGGTGTGTTTCCTGAAGACAACAGATACTTGGCTTGTATTTTTTAATCCATTCAGCCAGCCTATGTCTCTTCAATGGGCAATTCAAGCCATTCACATTTATTGAGAGAATTGATCTTTGGGGTAAATTTCTGATTATTCTATTGGGTGGTGTCTTTTGTTTTACCTCTTGCATCATTGTGGAATCTGGTTTCTGGGGTTTTAGCTTTTGCGTAGTTTTACATAGGTGGGTGTCTGTTGCGCTGGTTAGTGTATAATGCAGGTCTAAGCACTTCTTGCAAGGCCGGTCTGGATTTCACAGATAGTTTCTTGATAATGAAAGACTTTTTCGGTGTTACCAGTGGTGGTATCAAGTGATATGACTTTTTGTATGTTGTATAATAAAATGTGTAAACATCTGGAATATTTGCATATGTCAGTGAACTAACATTTTTATTTGACCAATATATGATTTTTTTAAAAAATCATGAGTAAAAGATTCATTCAAAGAGCAAGATAGACCAATGGACTTTAATGTAATAGAGTACAAAAAGCTCATTGATATGGCATCAAGTTTTACATCACAGCTAGCTTTAAGAAAATATTAATACCACCACTTGAGCTTTAGTATAGTATCAGAGATATACTATCCACATTTATCTGAAAAGACTACTAAAATATTCCTCCCTTTTCCAACAACATATCTGTGAGGGGCCAGATTTCCTTCATATACTTATATACTTCAACCAAAACAGCATTTCACAACAGACTGAATGCAGAAACAGAAATGAGAATCCAACTGTCCTCCACTAATTTCTGAAAGTGAATTGCAGTACTATAAAATGTTGTCATTGTTTTCACTATTCTCTTGTTTTAGAAATATCATTATTTTCATAAAAGTGTGTTAACATGTAATGAGTTTATTATTGTTATTTTTAATGAATTAATAAATATTATAAACTTCCCAGTTTTACTATCTACTATAGTATATAGCAATGGCTGTAACATAACTTGTACAAACAAAATCTCTTTGGAGCCCTCAATAATTTTGAAGAGTGTAAAGAGACTTCACACCAAAATGTTTTGAGTGCCATGGCAACTAGCCAACTCTTAATGAGGGCTTCAGGTCTGAATTTCCATGTTTGACCACCTCCCAGAACAATCTAAGTGAATACTGCCTGAGTGCCTCTAGATTGGAAAAATATATTCTTATTTTTTAGAAACTGTAATTATTGGGTTCAAGGGTAGAACACTTGTCCTACTGAAGAACAGCTTCTAAGATGCTTCCCTTCTCCCTTCCATCCTTTTCCTCCTCTCATCCTATCTTCAACCCAACTATCAGCCCCAACTCACCCCTAGATGCACTTCTCCTATTTTTTTCCTCTTCTGCTAAATAATTGTCTTCTGAGAGAATCCCGTCTTAATCAATGTTAAATTCTGTCTCCATGTTCACTTCCCTTTAGGTCATAGAACTCTTTGTCGTAGTGTCATGTGGCCGTCTTACATTGCTTTATTCTTTCTCTCCTGACCAGATAAGTCTTTAGGAATAACATGGCTGATTGGTCTTTCTATGATTTAATAATTTAAAAGTTAAGAGTTAAGTTTTTAGAAGGAGTAATTATCTTAAAGATCTTCAGCTGCTACCCTAAATTTTTTAAATGAGCAAGAATTTTAAATAGAGCAGATTCTAAAGTTTTTTCTAAAGAAGCACTTCTTAAAATGTGGTAGATAGATGCAAGATGATGGAACACGTCTATTTTAACTATAGCGTATAAAGCCTGTGATTTCACAGATATTGCTTAGAACAAGTTTCGGTAAAAAAAAAATGATTTGAAATATATTTAAGGCAAAAATAAAAAGTAAGTAGTAGTACAGTTGGTGCCTGGGGAGGGCATACTCATGAAGGTATTACTTGAGTAATTGAATTATTACTTGAATAATTGAATTTTGAGAAGCCATGTTCCAAAGGGAAGTCCATGGTGCAGCCTCGTCATAACTCTTCCCGACTTCAGTATGTTTTTACTCCTTCACCTACCATTTCAGAACTACCCATTCATATTGTTCCATGATGAAGTCTCTCAAATTGGTTTTTTTCTTGAAACCAAATGAATAAAACTCACTTAAAACACCTTTTTCAGAATAAGTTATGTAAATATATGTAATCTAGAAGGTGAGAAGAATTTTATGTAAATAGGTAAATATTTGGTCATGATGATATGATTGCTAAATTGCCTAAAAGCAAGACTCCATTTAGGGTAGAAAATATTTTAATCTGGTTGTAGGAAGAGAATATTTTATTTGTTCATAAAATTCATGGCCTAATAAAAAATTTTGATACCTTCAAGGAAAGGAAATTAAATAAACCTTGCCCTAATCCCTCTAGATTAACTGATGATTTTTAAAGCACTTGTTGATTTGATATCTTTGTCAGTGTTCTATAATAAAGAAGAGTTTTTAGAACCCCTCTTTTTTCCCAATACTTTCTTTTTTAAAAAAAATAAAAAGCAAAGCTCATATTATCAGCAATATCCAATACTGACATTATACTTTAAGTAGAGAAGGACCTCACCTATGTGTGTAATTGGAACATCTCTATACACTCACAGACAATTTTCTACTCCCTATTGCCTATGCTTAGAATGCTACCATTTTAGAATAATTCTTTTAGGGTAAGCATTGCTTCCCCCTTCTTTTCTGACCCAGTTGCTGCTGTGATAGGCGTATTAACCAACAATTCCTCAGTGAGTGTGCTTTCTCTCATGACTAGAGAAAGCCACATGTATTCATTAGGAAAGCATTTGGCTGTAAGTAAGAGAAAACACACAGTGACTTGAACAAGTAGGGATTCATTTTTTTCTTGCATAACGAGAAGGCCAGAGATGGGTGTTTACAAACATTTGTTCAGCTACCCAAAAATATAAGGACCAACATCTCTGTGATGTTCTTGGCTTTTCCTGCATGGTCACAAAATAGACACCACAGCTGTAGACAATATGTGTGTATTCTCTGCAGAAGGGGCAGCAGGAAAGGAAAGGGCTATACCACCAAGTGTGTTCTTTTTTATAAGGTTTTCAGTCATTTCCCTGGAAGACCCCCAGTAGTTTTCTGCCCCATCACATGGCCATCCCTACTTGCAAGGGAAACTGGGAAAGGCGTATTTGGCTTTCTAGCCCCTAAAATGGGAGGGCCAAGGAATAAAGGGGTAAAGAATACCACATCAGTGTAGCTTCGAAAGACTCAGTAAATAAGGAAAAAGGAGCATTAAAAGAAGATAAAAAATTAGGCCTGGCACAGGGACTCACGCCTGTAATCCTGCATTTTGGGAGGCCAAGATGGGAGGATTGCTTGAGGCCAGGATTTTGAGACCAGCCTGGGCAACATAATGAGACCCGTCTCTACAAAAAATAGAAAAATTAGCCAGGCATGATGGTGCGCACCTGTAGTCCCAGCTACTTGGGAAGCGGAGGCAGGAGGATCACTTGAGCCCAAGAGGTGGAGGTTATGGTGAGCTGTGATGGACCACTGCACTCTAGGGCAGGCAACAGAGCAAGAGCAAGACACTGTCTCAAAAAAAAAAATTAATGAAAAGGAAAAAGAAAAACTAAATAACAATAATACTTCTTATATTGTTTTTATTATTAATTGAGTTCTTACTCCATGCTGGATACTATACTATGTACCTCACACATATTTTCTCATCTAATCCTCACAGAAACTCCAAGAACTCTCCACTATTTACAGAGGAGAAACCCTGAGTTAACTACTTGCCCAAGGTCTCAGAGCAAAGCTAGGATTTGACCTGAGCTTGCTCTGATGTCAACATTTCCTTTCCTGAGTCCAGCTCTTAGAACATGCAGTTTTTTCCTCACTGTAGATCCCATTTCGTGCTTCTTCAGAATGATGTAGTAAATTACAATCTACCTGAAATGCAGTGGGAATTTTTAGGCCTTGGTTAATGAGGTAGACTGAACCAAGAATGCTTGAATAGTTCTAGCAAATGCTGCTGCAGCATTTTCTTCCGCAATAATCGCCTTTCATTTTTTCAGGTTTTCTGCTCTTGGAATTCATTACTGTAATTCTGAATTCTGACCTTGATGCACAAGTGGTTTCTATACATATTAAATGCTTTTAGATGGACTTCTATTTTTGGAGAGTTCTCTCTGTAAGCAGCTCATCGAAGCCCATTTGTTTATTTAGAGTTGTACTGTCTGCTACTCCGGGCCAATTATTTCAGTTTGTCTATGCAAGGTCACCTTCTGGGTTCAATCCTATCTAGGTTAGTTCACTTTTACCCAAGGATAAGCTCTGCCCCACAGATTGATTCTTAGACTGATTATCATTCAGTCATGCAGTTGTCAAAGGGTGCTAAGGAGTCAAAGATGAATATGTGATCTCTGACTAAACTGTAAGAAACATGAGAGCTAAGATTGTGCCTTGGTCATTTTATATCTCCAGAGCCTAATACTGTGGCTGGTACACATTAAGCCCTCAAGAAGTTCATGCAGTCATTCAACAAATATTTGTTTGGAGCCCATTATGTGCCAGTCACTAGAGGCACAACAGCAAACAAGACAGATGTGGTCCTTGTACATATGAAACATATCTTTTTGTGGAGAGGTAGATAGTGAAAAGTAAGCACAATTTTAAAATAAAGAAGGCCCAAATGTCCATTAATAGGAAAATGATAAATTGTGGTAGTTACACAATGGAATACTACTCCACATTGGGAACGAACATGCTATTGCCACCCCCAACCATGAGTATGAATCTCATAATGTATGATTGCATTGATATCAAGTCCAAAAACAGGCAAAACTAATCTGCAATGGTAAAAGTCAGGCTAGTGATCACCTCTGGAGTCGGGCAATGACCTCAGGGACATGCAGGAGCTTCTGGGGCCTGAGGAATGTTCTTTATCTTGATACAAGAGTTGGTTACATGGGAAAGTTCATTTTGTGAGAATTCTTCACACCCTGTGCTTATGATGTATATCTTTCTATGTGTGTGTTATAAGTAAATAAATTTATCTTAGAGGGGATAAGTGCTGACTGTGATAACGGCTGTGAAGGAAATGCCCAGGGTCCAGGTCAGTGGGGCCGAGGTGTAGACTGAGGGGCCAGGAAGACATTCCTGGGAGGTGCTGGCTCAGCTGAACCCTATGGTTGCAGCCTTGGGGAAAACCAGGAGAACAGCATCCCTGCAGTGGGGGAGCAGCAAGAGCAAAGGCTCTAGGGCAAGAAAGGTTGAGGCACACTTAGAGGTAGAGAAGAGGCCAGTGTGCTGGAGATCAGAGTGAGCAGAGAGGTGAGTGGGACAAGACAAATTCAGGAGTGGACAGAGGCTGCATCCTGCAGGGCCTTGGGACCATTGAGTTTATGGTCTGGCCCTTATCACTGGACTCTTCTTTGGTGTCAACACATTTACCTTTAATCTTTCCAGCAAACCTGGGAAGTAGGTCTTATAATCCCAGTTTTTTACATGAGGAATCAAGGCTCAGGAGAAGTAGCTTGCCCAAGGTCATCCAGCTTGGAAGTGAACACTATCACCAGGATTTGAAACTACGTCTCTCGGCTCCCAATCCTGTGTTCTCAACTCCTGACTCTGTGCACTAGAGTTTAAATAGGTAACTACTTCACAGTGTAATGCATGCACCCTTATGATTGCAAACAAAGTGCTGAGGAAATAGTACACTCTACCTGGGGGCGTCTGTAAAGGAGCACACATGGACTAGAATGAAAGATTCGTGCATGTGACACTTCCCCATAGGCTGGCATTCTCAGGGGAGGAGTATGTGCAAAGACGTAAAGATGAGAATTAATCATCCCAGCAGCTAACATTTATTGAGCACTTATCCTGTGCTAGGTTCTGCAGTGGGCATTTTACTCATCCCCATTAGTAATCCTCACAACAATACTCTGAGGTCAATATCGGCCCCATTTTACAGATGAAAAAACTGAGATATAGAGAGGTTAGTCGTTTGCCCAGTGAGACACAGCTCATGAGTTGACTAAATAAACACAAGCTTGTGTAATCGTGGTGAGAAAAGTAGTGAACGTGAACTGGCAGGTGGCAAAACCCAGACCTAAACATAGTTCTGCCACTGAAATCTATGCCCCTAACTCTCCCGCTGAGAGCTCGATGTGATGAGGGAAGTGTGGGATGTTTTGTGTGGTTTCATGACATCTGTTCTCAGAACTTGACTGAAATTAGTATTCCTGAAAGGCCTTTCTCTTTTGAGAGTTTTATATTCTGTAATTTCTCTCCTCTGAAATCCTAAAACATAATTTTATGTGCTCTTTTGTATGCTTTTTTATTTCCATCTAGACTACAAGGTCCCTGAGGACAAGCCCTTATTTCTTTTGATCCCTTAGTGCCTAGGCCTGGCCAGTGAGATCAGGGATTGAGTGTGTTTTGTTGATGATTGAACACTCAGGGCCTGGTGCAGGGTTGGGTGCTATGTAAATATTTCTTGAATTAATGAGCACTATGCTTATTTAACAAAAGGTTAGAGAGAGAATGGATTTGGCTTGGGTCAACAATCAATCTTGATCATTCAGATGGTGTACACATAATTTTATTTCAATTATTTAAGCATTTAAGACAAAAGCAAAGTGTGTTAGTTTCCCTTTCCTCTTCCTCCCCATCATCCCACCCCACCCTCCAAATCACACAAAGCTGGAATTGACCCTGTCTTGGATGAAATTCTGAGCAAGAAATTCTGTGAAACACCTTGGTTGGTCCTGTACTGTAAGGGTTTGCAACCTAGGCCAGTTAAGGCTGGCCCGCTTAAAAGAAAGTTATGTTATGGTGTCATTTTTATGAGCAAATAAACTGCTGCCTAATATTTCAGTTCAAATGGTTTCAAGCACATACAAAATAACTATGATTTTCTCTTCAACTCTACTTAAACCAATATCCCTAGGTCAGAGCAGGAACACTTAAGTGACTTAGAAGTGACATCGTTCCAAGCTTTAGGCCTGCACCAGTCTAATACCATAGCCACTAGCCACATGCGGCTATTGAACACTTGCTGTGTGGTTACTCGGGACTGAGATATGTTGTTAGGGTAAAATATACCAAATTTCAAAGACATAGCATTAAAAAACTTAAAATATCTCATTAATAATTTATGTCATTTATATAATTGTTACATGTTGAAATGGTAATATTTTAGACATACTGGTTTAAATAAAGTATGTTAAAGCTCATTTCACCTGTTTCCTCTTACTTTTTTAAATGAGGCTACTAGAAAATTTAAAATCACACATGTGGCTAACATTGAACAGTGGTGCTCTAGAACATAACAAATATGAGTCTGATAAATACCTAACCCCTTTTTATCCACCCCCAACTCCACTATTTCTCCACTTCTCCCAAAGTTACAAAAATTAATTAAAATACCCAGCTGCTATGTCTATTTGCAAAACTAGGGGTTTTTTTCTTACTTTTTTTTATTTCAAAATATTAAGGGGATACAAATGTTTTTGGTTATATGGATCATTTTTGTAACGCTTGAGTCATGGCTATAATTGTGCCCATAACCCAATTAGTGTTCATTATACCCATTAGGGAGGTTTTAACCCATTGCCTACTTCCCCTCTCCCCTGCTTGATTTCCACTGGTTTTACTTCCCTCTGTGCACATGTGTGCTCATCAGTTAGTTGCAATTTAATAGCGAGTATATGTGATGTTTGTTTTTCCTTTCTTGTGATACTTCACTTAGGATAATGGTCTTCAGTTCCACCCAGAATATTTCAAAAGGCATTAATTCATCCTTTTTATGGCTGAGTAGTACTCCATGATATACATATGCCATATTTTGTTAATCCACTCATGAATTGATGGGCACTTGGGTTTATTCCACATCTTTGCAATTGTGAATTGTGTTGCAATAAACATTCGAGTGCAGGTGTCTTTTTGATAAAATGACTTCTATGACAAACCCACAGCCTACATCATACTGAATGGAGAAATGTTCAAAGCATTCCCCCTAAGAACTGGAACAGGACAAGGGTGCCCACTGTCACCAGTTCTATTCAACATAGTGCTGGAAGTCCTATCCAGAACCATCAGGCAAGAGAAAGAAATAAGTGGTATCCAAATCAGGAAAGAGGAGATCAAACTATCGCTTTTTGCTGACAATGTGATCTTATATCTAGAAAACCCCAAAGACTCCACCGAGAGACTCCTGGAATTGATAAATAAATTCAGCAAAGTCTCAGGTTACAAAATCAATGTACACAAATCAGTAGCATTTCTATACACCAATAACAGTCAACCTGAGAGTCAAATCAAAGACTCAATACCTTTCACAATAGCTGCAAAGAAAATAAAATACCTAGGAATATACTTACCCAAGGAGGTGAAAGATCTCTACAAAAAGAAACACAAAACACTGAAGAAAGAAATCGCAGATGACACAAACAAATGGGAAAACATATCATGTTCATGGATCTATAGAAACAACATTGTTAAAATGTCTATACCATCCAAAGTGATTTACAGATTCAATGCAATCCCCATCAAAATACCAGCATCATATTTCACAGATCTAGAAAAAATAATTCTATGCTTTGTTTGGAAAGCATAAAAGAGCCCAAATAGCCAAAGCAATCTTAAGCAAAAAGAACAAATCTGGAGGCATCATATTACCAGACTTCAAAGTATACTACAAGGCTATGGTAACCAAAACAGCATGGAACAAAAATAGAGACATAGACCAATGGAACAGAACAAAGAACCCAGATATAAAACGATCCACATACAGCCTACTGATCTTTGACAAAGCAGGAAACAATATACACTTGGGAAAAGAATCTCTATTCAATAAATGGTGCTGGGAGAACTTGATAGCCACGTGCAGAAGAATGAAATAGGACCCCTATCTCTCACCACTCACAAAAAGTAATTCAAGATGGATAAAGGACTTAAATGTAAGACATAAAACCATAAGAATTCTAGAAGAAAATGTATTAAAAACTCTTCTAGATATCAGCCTAGGCAAAGAATTTATGAAGAAGACCCCAATGGCAATTACAGCAATGACAAAAATAAATAAATGGGACTTGACTAAATTAAAATGTTTGTGCACAGCTAAGGAAATAATCAAAAGAACAAATAGACAACCTACAGTATGGGAGAAAATATTCACAAACTATACATCCATTAAAGGGCTAATATCCAGAATCTACAAAGAACTCAAGACCTCAAACAAATCAGTAAGAAAAAAAAATCCCATTAAAAAGTGGGTAAAAGACAGGAACAGAAGCTTTTCAAAAGAAGATAGACAAATGGCCAATAAACATATGAAGAAATGCTCAATGTCACTAATTATCAGGAAAATGCAAATTAAAACCATAATGAGATATCACCTTACCTTCCTATTAGCATGGCTTTTATTAAAAAGTCCAAAAACAATAGATGCTGGTGTGGATGCAGAGAGAAAGGAATGCTTATACAGTGTTGGTGGGACTGCAATTTAGTACAACCCCTTTGGAAAACAGTATGGAGATTCCTCAAAGAACTAAAAGTAGACCTAACATTCAATCCAGCAATCCCACTACTGGGTATCTACCCAAAGCAAAACTCTGTTTTGTTTTTTGTTTCCTGATTGAGTCAAAACTTAAGCTGGGTTTGAGTCTCCTATAGCTTTATTTTCTACTTGTATTGACTGTAATGGTAAAATCAATTTAAATGTATATGGAATCTCATAATTTTAAAAAAAGAACTCATATTATGTCATTAAATAACTACAACTATCCTAAGACAGTGGGTAATTAGAATTATTACCATTTCCCAAGTAAGAAAACTAAGGATGAAATAAAATTTATTTATTTAAACCCAGCCCTGGTCCAGAAAGGTTCTTAACAACCAGGTCAAGTCAGAATACAAGTGGCTTTTCCAAGATAACACAGAAGTCAATAGAACTGGTACTGGAATGATCTTCTTCCTTTTTCTACTAGAACAGTGGTCCTCAGACACAGTTTTCCATTATCAATTATGAAGTGTACCTTTTTACAGAAAGTTCAACTTTTTAAAGTTAAACCTTTTTACATTTAAAAAAGCAAAGGTGACTCTGTCGTGCAATGGATAGCGCATTGGACTTCTAAAAGAGCAAAGTTTTAGCTGTTTTATATAAATTTTTATATACGTTAGAAGTGATTAAAGGATATTCAAAAATAATATATCTTTTATATGCTTCATTCACTCATTTAACCAGTACTTTCTAAGTGCCTGGCACATGTAAGGCACTAAGCTAGGCCCCAGGGAAACCTCAAAAAACAAGATGACAGGAAAAGACAGATCATCTAACAAATTTAACCAGAACTAATAAGTAGTTAAACGGTGCACTGTGGAATCACACAACAGGAAGACCTACCCTGGGCTAGGGGTTGGGAAGGGCTTCGTAAGTTGGTGCTGCTTATATTGATACTGAATAACATAGGCAGATACGAGAGGGAGAATAGGTAGGAATATTTTAGGAATGTTTTCCTAAGAGGGAAAGGAAGAAAGATAGGATCGATAAGGCAGAGAATTGCACATCCTGGAAGTGTATCCCCTAACTAAACATCATCTATCACGTGGTCATGGATGTAACAACAAAAAAGTCTGAGAACCCCTGCATATTGCTATACTGCACTAAGCAAGATATTTCAGGCCATCTGAGGGGCCTGTGCAGGGGTGTGTTTGCTATTAAATGTTTAACAATCATCTCTTAGGAGAAAAAAAAAACTGCTTTATAGCATTTGCCAATTTCCATGGTGTAAATATTCCCACGCTGGGAATAAATGAAGCTGCCTAGGAGATATCATTGAGTATGGGGTTGGGAAGAGATGTGTGGCACTATAATTTGCTCCATAGTGATGCCAATATTTTCCTCTATAGTGGCTAGTTTATTTGGAAGAGCTTCTTTATAGACTGATGAGAATATAGGCATTGAGAAATTACTGAATATTTAATGTTAGCATTTGAGTAACAGAAAAGAATGTGTGGTATTAACATCCTAACTGCTGTCCTCATTAGTAATGTTTTAGAGAGTCTTAGATTCACTTTTCCAGGGAAGTCTAATCCTCTGTATCATTTCCATCATGCAAATACCACAGATGTAAGTAACCTCAAAAGCCTAGATGAAAGTAAAATGTGGTAAAATAGTCAGGAGGCAATGAATTTTGAGTATTACAAATGTATTACCTTTGTTTTAATATAATTTATTTAACTGTAATTTATATTATTCTTGAATTATGGATGTGTTTAACACTGGCTCACAAAAGTTTCCATAAATTTAACGATCAGCTCTCACACACCTGTTGCAAGCCAGCTCCACCATACCAATGGGCCTGGCAAGTCCAGCATGAAGTAACCGTGATCCTCGTCTAGAACAAGTTCTCAACTCCCTTCTTTCTCTGTTTCTTACAGATCAGCAAACAGCAGCTGCAGACAGTCAAGGACCGGTTTCAGGCTTTCCTCAACGGGGAAACCCAGATTGTGGCTGACGAAGCCTTCATGAATGCTGTCCAGAGTTACTACGAGGTAAGAATCACCACGCAGAAGAAATTCTGAGCTACTGCCCAATGGGAACAGCAGCTTTGGCATTCCCCAGGATTATCCCTGGGGATTGGTGGTTGGTTACACTGTTAAGGAATAACAGCATTTTGTTTTGGGGAAAACTGTAAATATAAGCTACTGTTTACCAACTGATTTTTATACCAGGCAATGGGCTGAGTGTTTTCCATATAATTTATAACAGTCTTATGAGTTAGGTCCTGATTGTAGTCCCATTTTACTGATGAAGAGATTGAGGGTCAGAGAGATTAAGTCAGTTAACTCAAGGTCACACAGCTATTAAAATGTCACAACCTAAGACTTTAAGAAGTCGGGAGCATTTTCCCACCACTTAACACCATTTCTGAGGCACATTAGCACTTCCCAAGGATGCTGGCTTCACGAACTTCCTTATTCTTTCTATTAAAATGCTGCTTTGGGTTCTTTGCTGGAGGTTAGAACATTGTCCAAAATGCAGTACTCTTCTCTAGAGAAAACCGACAAAAGAGTGAATATGTCCTGAGTATATGTCGCAGGTAAATTGTCACCACTAGACACTGGAGGTTTATTTATCAGTAGAGTGGATTTGCAATTCCACAAATATTTTTACATTTTGTAAGTATTCTTTCTCAATGTGCACATTGGCTATTGTCTGTACATCGTTAATGAACTGGACATGCCATACCTTCCTATTGGCAATGCTTTCCCGACAAGCATATTTTCAAAAATGATTATTTGGTCATTGAGAGACATTTTATTATACCTTATATTAATCTATTTTAATGTGAACCAGATAAATATTCTCTGTATTTGGAATCCCATGCCCCAAATGTCTTATCTATCCATTGTCAAGGCTAGATTAAAATCATTAGAAACCAACTCTTAAGCACTGAAAGTTTATGGTATCCCCCCATCTGCAATTCAAAGTAATAATGATAAACTGTAAAATAAGTATAAGAAAATCTGCCAGAATCTTATTTTCCCCCATGGGATTGCTCCCCTGATTTTCTTCCTTCCCTCCTTCCTTTCTTTAATTATTAGATAGAAAATTTTTCAAAACAGAAATATTGGTGCTCCTGTTTTTCTGGTGCCCTAAGCACATCCGGCCCATTGGATGATCTAGTCCACAATAGATGCTTTCAATATGTTAATTGATTGAAGCCTTGGTGGAGAAATCCTGATTTGATAAAACTCTCCTTCTCACTTGCTAAAGTACTTGACTCCTTCCTTCATGGAAAGAATGAAGCAAGATTGCAATTAGATCTTGTGAAACTATTAATTGATTGGTTTGCTAATTAGCATTTAATAGTAAACAGCCTTTGTTTCTGTGATGTTTGTTAGGTCCAACCACAGACTGATTTTACACACCATTTCCTTAAGGAAATTTCTGTTTGGATCTATGTTAGAAGTCAAGTTTATTTTTATATGATTTAAATCTTTTTTGATTTTACAAGTAGCATCCATTATTGCCAATGAGTGTCAAACTTGGCTGCTTTGTCTGATGTGGTGCAATTTTTCGATTGAATTTCATGGGGAGTAGAAATGAGATTTGGAATTGTGATGATGTATGGCGGTGAATAACTTGAATACATTTAACAAAGATTTTGTTTACAAACTGCCCAAGAATGAAATTAATTTTTTCCCTTTTTTTCAAGTTCTAAAACCAGCGGGAGAGTAATGGGAGAACCCTTGTCAGACCAGGCAAACCCTTACCAATAGTTCTCCATGTTTAAAGTCATATACCAGAGTGTTTAAATTTGTAGACTGCAAACCTTAATTAGAAAGCTCATTTGACTAATGGCATAAATTAAAAGAAAGTGCCATTTCTATTAATTAAATTTGAAAATTAATAGTCATCAATGTGCTAATGAGTCTCTGGAAATTACCATTATATCTATAGTGATCCTTATATTTTCCTCCATAGTGACTAGTTTATTTGGAAGAGCTTCTTTTTAGCCTGATGAGAATGTAGGCATTGAGAAATTACTGAATATTTAATGTTAACATTTGAGTAACACGGGAAAGAATGTGGGGTATTAGTGATCCAACTGCTGTCTTCATTAGTAATGCTTTAGAGAGTCATAGATTCACTTTTCCAGGGGAGTCTAATCCTCTAAAGCAAAGGTCCTTAATCAAGGGATCAGGATTAACACTTTACTTGGGTAAGCTCCAAGCTGATTTGGCTTCCCTTTCTCCCTTTGCCTTCATTCTTGGGCTATGGAAAGCTAATGTCTCTTCCTCCACCTTACTCTGGGATCCAGTTGCCTCCCTGTCCACATCTGTCGTGGTCAGGACTCTTTGGAGTACAAATGACAGACACCTAGTTCAAACTGGCTTAAGTCTAAAAAGAGATTTATTTTTTCAAGTAACTTAAAAGTCCAAGGTAGACTTGGCTTTGGCCATGGCTGGATTCGTAGACTCCAAAGATGGCAGCAGGATGGGTATCTTCCCCCCATATCTGATCTGTGCTCTTCCCTGTATTGCATTCATTCTTGGGCAGGTTCTTTCCATGTGGAGGACCCTAGTGGCCCCAGGGCATATCCCACCAGTTCAGCAACCCCAGGAACAGAGAGAACACCTCTTTGCTGAGAGTTTTGGCAAAGGCTCAGGGGTTACTTGGTTGAACTGACATGGGTCCCTTCTTGAGCCAATCACAGTGGATGGGGTGAAATAGGCTTGGGGGGGGGGTTGAGGCTTAGGGCAGATACCACCTTTGGAGCCTGAGTGTAGGTTCAGCCTCACTGGAACCATTTGCAGTGAGAGTGCAACGCTTTCCCAGTAAGAAATTAGGATGCTTTTTACCAGAAGAGGGTATGCTCGGCAGACAAAACCAACAGATATCATCCTTCCAAATTCTCTCTCTCTTTCTCTCTCTCTCTCTCTCTCTCACACACACACACACACACACACACACAGAGAACCATATCACACCTTCACATGCCAATTTACCAATAGCAATGACATTAAAAATTAAATAGTGTAACTTTTTAAAAAAATTCTGAGATTACTAGAAAAAGTTTTAGGCATTGGCTTTGTTTTGCTAAGGCAGTATTGTCATCCCTCGGTATCCACTGGGCATTGACTCCAGGACACAGCCCCCTCCCCTGCTAGATACCAAGACCCTGGAATACTCAAGTCCCTGAAATACTCAAGTCCCTGATATAAAATGGCATGGCATTTTCAAATAACCTATGCACATCCTCCTGTTCGTTTAAAATCATCTCTATATTCCTTATGATACCTAATACAGTGTAAATACTATATAAATAGCTGTTATACTACATTGTTTTTTATTTGTATTATTTTTATTGTTGCATTTTTATATTTATGGATATTTAAAGAAATATTTTTGATCCATGGTTGGTTGTTCCACGGTTGGTCGAATGCAGAACCCACGGATACAGAGCGCTGACTGTAAGGATCTGTTAGCATGCTAGAGTAGTAAAGTGCAGTTTTTTAGAAGCAAAAGGAGTGAGGAGGTGCTGTCCTTTTTCTATCTGTGCCCATCCAGACCAGCCTGAACCCAGCCAACCACCGTTAACGGCAAGCTGGTGAGGACAGGACCCTGAGTGAGGCTAGGATAAAGGGGACTGAGGTTCCCCAGGGCTCTCAAGGGTGTACAAGTTTATTTCGTCCTTTCCAGGTGGCTCTGTTTGTCAGGAATCAAGCTGGGCAGCAGATTAAACCTTTAATCTCTTCAATGATGGCTTTGAGGGCTGGGGGCTGGGATGGATGCTCTGAGATCTGGCCTGGCAACTGCACCCTGTTCTCACACCTGTGGTCCTGAGGCACGGCATCACACAGCCACCCGTTTCTCCACATTCCCCACACCTTTTCTAACACTCCAATCTTTCAAGACAAATATCTGAAATATAAGCCGTCCCTCCCTCCATCCTCATGCTCACCTCCTCACCTCCCTGCTTGGTTTTTGTTCCTTCACATGCTAGTCCTGGCATCAGAGAAAAGAGGTGGATGGAGAAGTTTTACAAAACTCAAATCCTGCCTGGAAGGAAACATGAGGGGACTGGCGGGGGGCGGGGAGTGAGCGTATCAAATGTGGTGGGAGACGCGTGAAAACTCACGTTAGACGCTACGGCTGACGTCTCGGCTTCAGCCAGTGAGGCTGCTATGATTGAGTTTTGTTTTGGGGGAGATTTTACAGCTGATCCTGTGATTAAACTTTGGCACATATCTTTCCAGGTATTTTTAATGTGTTTATACATATCAACATAGCTATTTGACTTCCATAGCAAGATGGGAAATTACTATAAAATATTAATAACCCACTTGTCTTATTTAGTACAGTTGTTTTCAATCTCCTTCCTACCTCCACAAAAGTCACACATATTACATACTCTCATCAGTAAGCTGTCCTGTTCCCTATGGTGTGACATGCCTGTTCCCCAGCCCCACCTCACCCCTGGCATGGGAAGGCTCTGGTTTACCAAAAGATCATGGACATCTTTGGATGCCATTGAAAAAATATATATCTTCTTTCAAGGCTGCATGATAGTCTATTAAAAAATAACAGCTAACTCTTATTACATTCCTACCCTGTGATAGGCAACAGGCTAACCAATTGGCATGCATAATCTCATTGAATCCTTACCAAAATCTTGCAAGGGAAAGTTGTTATAATCCCCATTTTAAAGGTGAGGAAACTAAAGCCAGAAAGATGAAGTAACTTCCTCAGGTGGCAAAGCTAGCAAGCAGCAGAGCCACGATTTGAACATGGGAGGTCTGACTCCAGGGCCCATACTTCTAAACACAATGTCTACTCCTTCCATTACTATGTACCATTTATTCATAGCAACCAGGTTTGTTTGTGGGTTTTTAAATTCTTATTAATTCTGACATCTAGGGGTTTTTCTTGTTTATGTTGGAATGATCTGCTTTTGCAGAGCAGGAAAGGATCTATCCTGGCTTCTCAGCCTATCTGCAAGAAAATGGGAGCTGGCCCAACCTCGCACACAACGTGTACGGCCACTAAGTACCAGTGTGTTTGTGTGTGTCTAAAACAACCTTGAGGTCGCTTGGCTCTGAGCGGGGGAGGGAAGGACTGATGGATGAGGGTGAGTTGCTGAGTTGACTGTCCTTCACAATTCCATATTTATTTGTTCATCTTCCCCCTCTCATTATGACCTGTCTAGAAGTTGGCAGAAAAGTAGGGAGGATTTATGGATGTGCTCAAATAGAATGGTGCCTGGGGTTGAAGTCTCTTGTGACAGCCACTAAAAAATAAAAACAGAAACAGAAACACACACACAGACACACACACACACACACACAAAATACAGATAGAGCTCCCAGCACAAATGAATTCCAATGGTTGTTTTAGACCCACGAGCCCATCAGTACTTATTGTCTGTATTCATTATAGGGTGAGGCTGGCCCAGACCCCACATCCTTTTTGACAGACTGAGAAACCAAGACAGATGATGTGCCTGGAAAGTTAGTTTCCTGCCACCCCTGTCTCCCCACAGCTGTCTCATCTCCCTGGGGCACTTCACCTCTCCTGCCTCCTCCATCTCCAGCCTCCTTCCTCCACACTCTGGACATTTTACCCATCTCCCCTCTTTCTGGGGCCTGGAAGTCATATGGTACCATGGGACAGACACGTTTCAAAGTCCTCTCAGTTTGATCCTTGTCAAAGAAGGGAGGCTGGATTAAATTCCTGGGACAGGTTAAGTGACTTGTCCAAGGTCATCCACTAGTGGCTTAGCAAATATTTATTGTGTAGCTACTGTGTACAAATGAAGGGACTATGTAAAGCAGATGGCATGTCTAGGATTCAGGGGTCACCCAGCCAGTTAAGGACACCAGCTGGGAGCAGAGTGGCCAACATCCTTATTTCTTACCCCTTGTTATCAGGGTTCATGGAAAATCTTGTTTGAAAGACCAATGTATTGTGTCTGCTAGTTTTACCTTTACTTTCTCGCCCCACCCAGACATGGTCTTACTCAGTAGGGTCTCTGCCAGAGACTTCTGCTTTGTTCTTGCTGTTCATTCATTCCTTCAGCAAATATTTACTGAGAGGCAGCTATGTGCCAGACGCTGTCTCAGGCACTCAGAAGAAGTAATTAAAAAAAAAAAAAAACAGCTACAACCCTGCCTTCCTGGAACTTATCGTTGTTGATCAAATGTTTCCAGGTCCCCTCTGATGTTTATTAGAGCCGACAGCAAAGAATTGACCCCTTTGTGTCCCTGATGCCATCATCACTCACCTGGACTGCTACAAGCCCCTCTGAACCGGCCTCCCTGACTATTCGCTTGGCTCCCTTCAGTTTGTTTTCTACATTAAAGCCAGAGAATCTGGGCTCGGTGGCTCACGCCTGTAATCCTAGCAATTTGGGAGGCTGAGGCAGGAGGATCGCTTGATGCCAGGAGTTCAAGACCAGCCTGAGCAACATAGTGAGACCCTGTCTCTATAAAAATTAGCCAGGCATGGCACACACGCCTGTAGTCCCAGCTACTCAGGAGGCTGAGGCAGAAGGATCGCTTGAGCCCAGGAGTTTGAGGGTGCAGTGAGCTATGGTGACACCACTGCCCTCTAGCCCGGGAGACAGAGTGAGACTCTGTCTCAAAAAAAAAAAAAAAAGCCAGAGAATGTGAACTGGATTGTGCCATGTCCCAGCTTAAAAGCTTCAGGGTCTTCCCAGTGCCCTAAAAATGCAGACCAACAACCTAATGCCTCCTCCCATGGCCATGTCTGCCTGGCACCTTCAGGCCCACTTTGCATCAGTCTCCCCCAGCCCCCCACTGCCAAAGCCATGCTGGCTCCTCCTTGTCTCCTCAGGCCCTCAGGGTCTTTACACGTACTGTTCCTTCTCTCTGAAATACCTCATAGCTCTCCGATTACCAGTCCATCTTTCACGTCATCTCAAAAGTGTTTTCTTGCAGGAAGGCTTTCTTGACTACATGTTGGAATAGCTTCCTGGAGACACCCAAGGACCCTTGTACTTTCCCTCAATAGAGCTTGTTCCAGATTATAATTATATTTGCATGGGATTACTAGGATAATGTCTATCGTCCTTTTTGAGGGCTGAATCTGTGTTTTCCTCACCGTTGTGTCCCTGGCACCTGGTACGGTGTCTTCCACCTAGTGAGTACCCAAAGAAAAGATGGATGTTTACATAAGGAAGATTATAATCATTACAGCTGGAAGGACAACCCCAAAATCTTATAATTCAACTCCTTCAGTGTACAGATAAGAAATTAGAGAATCAGAGAGTGGAGGTGACTTACCCAAGGTCACGCAGCAAGTTAGTGGCAGAGCTGGACTGACACATGCTACATGGCCTCTCCAGAGACAGCCTCCATTTACCTCAAAACCGTGGTGTTCTTTGAGATGTGCAGCTGTAGCTGAGACTCAAAATGTTTTGGTTAGATGGAGAAACCATCTGCATTAAGCATTTTAGGTTTTCAGGTGAATTCTTTAGCTCATTAGGCTCATAAGGCTTGAGGATTCATTTGAAACTTTTCCTCTATAATTGATTTTCAAATGAACTCTAAGGTTTCAACTGAGCACCAGTTCCCCCCCACAGGAGAGCAGGCCATGGTCTCAACCCTGTGGAGCAAATCTCAGCCCTCCCTTCCAGATTAGTTCATTAAAGTGAACAAGAAATGGAGGCCACCTTGTTAACATCTCTCCACCCCGAGGAAGACTTGGTGATGAAGCATAAAGCTTGTGTACCACCCCCCCCCCCCCCCCGCAAGCAATGCTGTCTCTAGGACAACAGGGCATTTCCTGAAATGTGACAGGGGAACGAATGTTTGCTCTGCCTCTTGAAGATATTTATGCACCTTCTCAAGTGTGACCAGGACACAGCTCAAAAGTGTCAGATGTTTCCTCACTGTGAATATGAAGTAGCAGCTTCGCTGCCTTGTATTACACCCCAGAACCATGTAGCTTGTGTGAGCTTCCAAATGGTGGGCAGTGGAGCGAAAGTAAAACGTTCTTAATGGACGACTTGGTCCCCGGACGCAAGCAGCACCAGCAAAATGACCAGGGGTTCTCCACCAGGCAGGAGAGCCCCGGAGGGAAGGAAAGAACCAGGGCAAAGTATAAAGACCACATGTTTGTAGTCAGACAATTTGAGTTACCAAGAGCAAGTCCCTCCCCTCTCCAGAGTCTTGGTTTTTCATCTACAAATAAATGGAATATAGCACCAACGTTCATTGTTAATTCACTTTCAGTGTCAGGTGTATACTAGAGACTAAAGATATTGTGGGGAACAAGAAGGTCTCAGTCTTTGCCCATGGGGAGTTTCCATTTCAGGAAGGGAAGTAGATAATTAAATATATATTTACACAATACCAGCTTAATTCCAATTAATGATAAATATCATGGAGGGAATAAAATGAGATACAAGTAGTGGTTAATGTTTAGTGCTGTGTGTCAGATATCACGCCAGGTACTTTACATATAGTAATAACAATAACTACAACAACTCACTTGGCATTACTATGAGCTAGGAACTGTTTTAAGTGCGTTTCACACATTAGCTCATTCAATCCTCATTTTAAAATACCTATGATGTAAGGATTACTATTATCCGCATTTGATGGATGAGAATCCTGGGGTTAACTTGCCCGCAGTCACACAGCCACTAAGTGGCAGAGAAGGCACCCACGCAGTCTGAGCACAGAGTCTGCACACTATATGCTGCCTCTCATAGTTATCGTCTCACTGAATCCTTGCAACAACCTGCTGAGTACAATAGTTACTCTCAGTTAGTAGATTTAGAGACAGAAACAAAACGTGTAAATGACTTGTCTGCATTTGCCCAGCTAGGAGGTTGTGAGGCAGGATGGGGCCCATGGTAGCGCCTCCTGTGATGCACATGTAGGGGGTTGGCCCAGTGCCCAGCCCCAGGGAATGGTCCCTCCATGGCCAACTCTCTTACTGTCTGTCCTGGCCCTGGTCTTGCACAGGTGTTCCTGAAGAGCGACCGTGTAGCCCGCATGGTGCAGAGTGGGGGTTGCTCCGCCAACGACTCTCGGGAGGTCTTCAAGAAGCACATTGAGAAGAGGGTGCGCAGCCTGCCCGAGATTGACGGCCTCAGCAAGGAGACCGTGCTGAGCTCCTGGATGGCCAAGTTCGATGCCATCTACCGTGGGGAAGAGGACCCCAGGAAGCAGCAGGCCCGGATGACAGCCAGCGCGGCCTCTGAGCTGATTCTGAGCAAAGAGCAACTCTACGAAATGTTCCAGAACATTCTTGGGATCAAGAAGTTCGAACATCAGCTCCTGTACAATGCCTGCCAGGTAAGGTGTCTCTCACCTGGGCCCAGAGCTGTGGGTAAGCAGAGCCGCATTATAACTTCTGAGGACTACTTCTTGATTTAAAAAAAAACATTAAATATTATATTTTATGACTGCAGCACTGGTTAAAAGTTGAATATCATCCAGGCTAGGTTATATTCATGCTTTTCTTCTGATTTTAAAAGAAATTAAGACATTTTTGTGAGCCCCTAAAAGTCTCAGGGGCCCTAGGCACTGAGTTAATTGTGTCTAATGGGTAAGTTGGCCCTAGAAGTAAGGCCTGGTGTCCATGTGTCAAAAGTGCTAAAAATCAAAATAAGGATTTTTTTTTAAAAAGATGCCATTAAAATAGTTGGTGTTTATCAGTTGAGGGAATTGTACTTCCTCAGCTTGGAAGACAACTGGATTTAGCACCTGGAAGTCAAGAGTAATCATGTAAAATGGAAAGCTTACATGAAGCCTGAGTTTAATCAGGTCCGCATATTAGTCACGTCATGAATTTCCAAGCGGATCTGAGAAGGTGAGCTGAGGTTCTGCTTTAGCCCACCTCAAAATGGGCCTATATTTCCTCTGGATGGAGGGCTGGGGAGTGAAGTATCCTAGATCTTGATTTTCTGCCTAACATTACCATTACATGCATTCACTCAACAAATATTTATTAAGGGTCTACTTCGCAGTCTTCGAAAATTTTAGTGAGTGTCACTTGGGAGCATGTTTAAATTACACATTTCTAGGCCCCAGCCCCTAGAGATTCTCATTCTGCAGCCTCAGAGTAGGAATTAGGGATCTGCATTTTAAACAAGGGCCTCCCTTCCTGGTGATTTTGCTGCCCTTCCCCTTCTAAGAACTATTAGAGAGATGCATCTTTGCCTTGTTCACTAATGGTTCCAGTGCATGAAACAATTCTTGGCACGTAGTGAGCACTCAGCAAATGTTTATTGAATTAATAAATGAATAATGGCAAATAATTTTAATTAGAAGGTAGGGTCTTATCAACTGTTACATATCACCTAGAATTTTCTGGATGTTTAAGGAAGTAGTCTATTTAGCATCTCAAAATATAATACATGCATATCATTCAAAGATATTTCTGATGTCTGCTTTCCTCTTAGCCAATTTCAATTCAAAACATTGATTGCCAACCTGAAGATGAAGGGTTTCTGTGATGGGTCCAAAATTATTTTGAAATAAATCTCAATATAAAATTAAATTTAATTGTTCTTTTTATTTAACATATTACTGTATCTCATGAGGCACTTTTTTATTTTAATCTTTTTTTTTTTTTTTTTAGAGACAGGGTCTCACTCTGTCACTCAGGCTGGTGTATAGTGGTGCAATCATAGCTCACTGTAACCTCCAACTCCTGGGCTCAAGCCATCCCACCACCTCAGCCTCCCAAGTAGCTGGGACTACAGGTGTGCACCACCACACCCGGCTAATTTTTCTAATTTTTTTAGACAGAGTCTTGCCATGTTGCCCAGGCTGGTCTCAAACTCCTGGCCTCAAGTGATCATCCCGCATTGGCCTCCTGAGTCACATGTATTACAGACGTGAGCCACCGCACCCGTTTTCATGTGGCAGTTTTAGAATGGGATAGGCAGGTGGCTCCACCACCACCACTACCACCTCCACCAGCTTCTCCATCACAAGCAGGTGTCATAGCTTCAAAAAGTTGAAAAATCACCGACCTGAGTTATAAGTACAATTCAAAATTACAGAGATAGTCAAATGTTCCTAAACCTGCTAGGTACAAAATTATTCTAGGGATTAATTTTGCTTCTTACTGCAATAGCTTATCGTGCATATTTTCTTTTCCTGCTTAAACATGAGCATCATTGGAATGAATACATTGCTATGCCATTTCTTGTCTTTTCTTAGTGTTTTTCAACTTGTCGAATAGAATTAAGTGGCAGGACCATATTTTACTCTTTTCTCCTAAAAAGTGAATTAATTCACCTCATTTTACCTTTAATATCTTCTCCATGAGTTATAAAAAATTATCATAATATTAAAAAATAATGTCTCCCAGAATAATGATCATCCACTTAGCCAAAAGAGAAGTATAAGAAAGGTAAAGGAAAGTACTTCTTGGGACAGGGATACTTAAGTCATTTAGTATTTTACTCTACACTCATACCGAAGTCTAATTACTGTTTCAGGGTTTTGTAGCAGTAGAAATTAGGGAAAAAAATATATGCAGGTAATTCACACACACAAAAATACTATGCATGAATCATAAATGTATGATTTTTTTACTTTTATTTCTTTAGTAATCTAAGTTACATGAGTGTATTGGCAAACAAAAGTATTTTAAAAGAAAGATAACATTTGTAATGATAATATATCACAAATGTTATAGAAATGAATATTCTCATAACTTACTTTTGGAATAAATTATTAATGTTCTATTTCTGTAATCTGTTAAATTACAGCAAAACACCTTTATAATGGGCAAACCTTTTGACCCAGGAGCTCCACCCTTAGGAATTTGTTACGAGTAAATACTCAGAGATGTGTGCAAGAGTGTTAAGTCCAAACATGTTCATTGCAGCCTCTTATATAGCAGTGAAAAAAATGGAAGCAGGCTTAATTCCCAACAG
The DNA here is from genome assembly GCA_023783475.1 of Daubentonia madagascariensis. Classification (NCBI taxonomy): domain Eukaryota; kingdom Metazoa; phylum Chordata; class Mammalia; order Primates; family Daubentoniidae; genus Daubentonia; species Daubentonia madagascariensis. The sequence goes on along the minus strand of JAKFHU010001953.1, from coordinate 37,093,456 downwards.
TAGGGGATTAATTAATTAGATTTTTATTTAGCCATGTGAGGGTATACTTTTTATCCAATTAAACAATAATAAAATAGTTGTTAAAGAAGAAAGCCTATCACATGGGAAAATGTTCACTAGATATTGCTAAGTGGAAAATCCAGCTATGAAACAGGATAGGCAAGCATAGCCCCATTTTTATGGGGAATAAAAGGATGGAAAAAGTGCTGAATAGACAAAAACCAAAATGTTAACTGTGCTTATCTTTTCTTTTTTTTCTTTTCTTTTCTTTTTTTTTTTTTTTTTTTTTTTTGAAGAGTCAGATTCTTGCTCTATTGCCCATACTGGAGTGGCTAAAGTGCAGTGGTGTCATCATAGCTCACTGCAACCTCAAACTCCTGGGCTCAGGTGATCCTCCTGCCTCAGCCTTCCAAGTAGCTGGAACTACAGGTGGGTGCCACCACACCTGGCTAATTTTTTTATTTTTTTGTAGAGACAGAGTCTCTCTTTGTTGCCCAAGCTGGTCTTGTACTCCTGGCCTCAAGCAACCCTCCCACCTTGGCCTCCCAAAATACTAGGATTATGGATGTGAGCCACCTCGCCCAGCCTAACTATACTTATCTTTAAGAGATAGCATTTTGACGGATTTTCATGATTTTCATTTGTGCTTGTCTATATCTCCAAATTTTCTGCCTTAAGCATATAGTTATTTTGTAAATAGAAACAAATACCAAAAGTCTCAACAAAGAAATCATCAAAACAATGAGATAAGAAGAAAATCATCTTCTGAATCATTCTCTAGACTTCGGCCATTAAGATCCCACCTTTGTGATTTTTGCCATTTCCAAGTACTGCCTGGATGATTATTTCTTTAATATTTCTTATTAAATCAACTCCCAACTCACTTTTTTTTTAACCCATATTCATCTTAAGAAGTGATGTATGTGAAATCACAACTTTGATGTACTAGGTTTATTTTTTAAAATAATATGCATTAAAGTGAAACCTAACTATTAAAATAGAAACTCTTCATTGGTTGGCCCTCTTAGATCATCTTATACCACCAGCAATGTGTAAGGCACAAGCAGGGCAGCCAGTGCCCTCATGCAGTGAGGCTGGTGGGACAGAGCTCTCTGACACTATCCCTGAAGATAGCCCCAGACTGACCACAGCCATTTTCACACGAAGTCTGCATAGCCAGGCAGCAAAGCAGAGATATAATTTACCTCCCTCCTCTTCCCTTGCTGGCAGGCTGCATATGGACAGGCAGGGGAAAATACTGCACCTCTCATGCCCTGCAATGAGGTGTCAGAAATTACAGATTCACTAACTCACCTTCTTATAGACTACAATCAGCTCTGCAAAACTCTTCTCAACTCACGGGAGCAAGGATATGGAAATGAAATCTTATCGCTTTCATGCCTGCCCTGCTTAAATTGTTGCTTGTTTTGTTTTGTGTCTTCTAGACCTTCTCCTTACGAGACAAAGCAATTCCTAGGTGCTTCCAAAAGCAGAAACGTGCATAATGTTTTCCTCTTATGCATATTGCATCCTAGGGAAAGCTGTAATAATCTGATTTCAGGTGCTGCTTTCTGAAAGTTCCTGGGCTCTCTCTTTATGAGGTTCTGCCAGTAACCGCCATTTTTATCTTAAATGAGAGGTAACATTTATCAAAGAGCGATTATACGAGTTGTATGTCAGTTGTGTGTTGTAACATGAACCACATCTATCAAAACATAAGAAGAAAGCAAGAGAAGTCTTAACAAGAGAAACAAGAGAAGGCTCTGTTTGCACATCAAGTTTTTTTTAAGTCTGTTTTGTTTATTATAGAATTAATGGGTCAATCTCATAAAAGAGGTTGCTCATACTCAACATAGTATCCAATATAAAATAATTGGCAACTCTTGTTACAAAATCAGTGTTGTTTTTATTTTTCATTTGAGTTGAGTTCTAAAGCTAACTCAGGAAAAGTAAGGTAATCTCTTTGAGAATGGGTTGGATCATCTGAGAAATGAGACTAAGACCTGCTATCAACATCTTCATGAAATGCAAAGCTGGTGATAATGGTGGTGGTGGTGATGATGATGTGGTATTTAAAACCATTTTTAAGATGCACCATCTCACCGCAATCCCTTTAGTGGCCTCTAAATTTGGTGTCAATTTGATGCCCAGTTCTACCAGGTGTCTGCTGCTTCCTACCCCTCTGCTTAACTTCACAAGTTATCCTTAATTGTCTCATTCTAAAATGTGTGGACATTTTCCCTTGAAAAACAGCTCAGAGTTGCATTTTAGAAGGAGTCCAGTCTGCATCTTCACATATTTTTAAATGCAAATAAACTCTCTATAGTGAAGCAACCCAGCTAATTTTGAAGGGACATGGATGAGTATGAGCTCAGGAACCCACTGTTTCCTTGTGTTTTGATTCTGCTCTTTGAAAATGCCATTTCTGGTTGTGTAATTACAGATCACACTCTTAACTCCTGGAAACATCAGCGACATGACTCTAGCCTTCACCTTAGCCATCCGTCATTTGTGCCTGATTGGCAGCAGGGATAACACGCGCACTCCAACTAATAGAAGATGACCATATTGTTTTCATTTATCATCTTTAAATTTCCAGAGATTTTTTTTCAGATAAGTCTGGAAGACTTGACTTAAGACACATGAAATACGACTTCCCAATCTATAAACACCTTTGCATTTTCAATATTGAATTCTCCATCATTATTGACCTGCTAATTTTCTTAACACTTTATTTCCTTTCTTGCAATCCATTATCGACATGGCCTTTGATGATGTGGCTATTTTATTATAGTACTATCTTCGTTAGACTTGATTAGCACTTGGCAGCGTTTCAGATAGTTTATTAGACTCTGAAGAGAAACCTCAAATTATCAGGCTTTCAGCTGTGACCCAGATTGCTGGGTTGTATCCATACCTCATTACAGAGTTTTTAATTTCCGTATTACTACATAGCTTTTTCCTGGTCCAGAAGTTTCCAATAGATGGTCTGGCTGCAAATTTGCTTCTTGAGCCAGACGCTATTTCTAAATCACTTTTCTTGACCCTGTAATAACAATACAGGTCTTTGCATATAATGGTCTTTCAATAACTATCTGTTGAAGAAATGTTTTATAATCTGAAACAGAGAGTAGTGATGGCAGTCTAGTATTAAACACTTTTATTTAGAAACATACTTTCATTATTCATTTATTCGTTCAACAGATTAAGTACCTACTGTGCACCAGGCATCATGTGTTATATGCTGAGGATAAAGCCTAAACTTTCTTACTTTGTCCTAGAATGGCCCACAATGTGCCTCCCAACTTTTTTCCTCCTTGCTCACTACATACCACTCAATGACTTTATCCTTGTTGTTCTGCTTAGAGCATTGTATTTGTTTTTGTTGTATTGCTGTATAACAAATTACCAAAAATTTAACAGCTTAAAAGGATACTCATTTATTATCTAACAATTTTTCTAGGCCAGAAATCCAGGCATGACTTAGCCAAGTCCCCTTCTCAGGGTCTCACAAAGCTGGAATTAAGGTGCTGGCCAGGCTGTGTTCTCATCTAGAGTCTCAACAGGGAAGGATCCACTTCTAAGCTCCTTCATGTTGTTGGCCCAGCTACTTGCCTTGCAACTATAGAATTTTTCAGATCTAGCAACAGAGAGAGAGTTTCTCTGGTGCTTCAACTCTCTGATTTCTAGACGTACATTTAAAAGGATTGCCTGATTAAGTCAGGCCCATGAGAATAATCTCCCTTTTAGAGTAATTTAAAGTCAACTGATTAAGAACTTCACATCTGCAAAATCTCTTCATCCTTATATACTATTGATTGAAAGCAAGTTATAGGTTCTGCCCATGCTCAAGGGCAGGACCACAGTAGGGCATACGTCACTGGGGTCATCCTATGGTTGTCAGTTACAGTGTTCTTCCCCCATCCCACAGTGTTTCATATGGCTGGCTCTTTCAGGTGTTAATTTAAATGTAACCTTTGTAGAGAAGCTCTCCTTTACCATTCTGCCTAAAATGGACTTATCATTGTTTGCTTTTTGTTTTCCCTGAAACAGTGCCCTATTTATTAGCATGATAGCACTTCACACAATCTGAAATTACTTGTATACTTACTTACTTTGTTATTGTCTATCTCCTCCTTTAGATTTCTTTAAAAGAAAGAATGATGTCTATTGCATGTATCATTATATGGCCAACACCTAACACAATGCCTGGTACAAAGTTGATGCTCAATTAAATATTGACTCCATCAGTAAATGCAGAGGCCATGGCATTTATAGCCTCATGGGGCTTAAATACCCACTTTACACAAAGGTTCATTTTTTCTGGTTAGACAAAGTGCAGCCATGGAACAGGCCCGTCAGTCTGTGACCTGAATCCACCAGCCAGTAATCCTATTTTATAATGTAGATATCACCTGAGGGTCACAGGAATCTTCCAGGCATAAACTTTCCCTCTGGTCACACTCAACCTTGTCTCTCCCATCCTATGGTTGACTAAAGAGGGACAGAAATTAAATCTTGTCTTTCCAAAGTCATGCAGTGCCTCTAACCGTCATTAGATATCTGATGGACTGCCAGTTTTAAATGACTTTGTTCACCAGATGTACTTTAATTCCAGCATTCTTCAAATGTGAAAAGAGATCAAGAGGCACATACCACATGAACATGTTCTACTGAGTTAGTAGGGACAAAATTAGAGGTATTAAAGATGTGGGGGTACAGGGCCAGAGAACAATATTTAATTTCCCAGAGCAATAATTTTCTGAAGATCTCATCATGATTTTTCTTACTGCTCTGTCAGTTGTTTCTAGAACACATGGCCAGATATTTCTGTTTGATTGCACCTGCTGTTACTGAGAGACTACCAGCAATGGAAGGTTGAAATTGAGAGACAGTGGGTATGACGCATCCAAAGAGAAGGGAATTGGGCATGTTCTAGGCAGCCTTTAAAACTGCTATAGACGTTTCAGAAATCTCTGTCCTTTGTTGCCGAAGTTGAATCATAATTATGCTCATTTATTCAAAGTCCTTTCTTAAGCATGAGCCATCAAATTGTAATCAGAGGTGTTAAAGAGGGGTACTTTTAGAAAAAGACATACAGAAATAGTATTTTCTACTTTTTTCTACCTTTTGCCAAATGGTAAAACCTGTTATAAACCATCTAGCACAGCCTTGCAAATAGAGATATGTTACCAGCCCTCTGATACATTTCACCAGCCCGGACTCCCTGTGGTTGTGATTTGAATTGACCTTCTGCTTCCAACATGCAGCCTTCTTGCTTCCTCAGTGATTCAGGACTAAAATTAGCAGAAGCTTGGGTAATGGAGTGCAGTGTACTGATTAAACTTTATTATTAACCCTTTTTGTTTCAATCCTTTTTTGCAAATATGAATAAAATACATTAGTTTGTTTTCCTTCCTGGCTAGTGAATGATTCTACATCAGTCTTTTAGGTGAACTCTTCATCAGCAGAGGACTCATGATCTATGTTCTGACCTCCAGTTTGAACAGCAATAATACCTACCAAATATTAAGCATTTACTATGTGCCAGACATAAAGCCTTGTACTATATATATACACATACATATATATATAAAAAATCATATTTAATCCTCATAACAAACCTGTAAAGTAGACATTTTTACCCACGTTTTAATAAGGAAACTAAAAGGGAGGGGAAGGGGCAGGCTAAACAATTTTTCCAAAATCAAAATCAAACAGCCAGTCAGCAGTAGAGCTGGGATTTGAACTCAAGATTGCATGACCCCAAAGCAAGCTCTTAAGGAGTAAATCTTTTTCATAGAGAAGATTTTGGAGATAAAGCAGGAATTTTATTGATATGTCTATATTCTAACAAGGTAGATATATGTGTGTTTTATTAAATCTTTTATGAATCTCTTCTATATAGTCTGCTCCTTTTTTCCCCTAAAATTTGTTGGAGGAAAAGAAAGTTCAGCTGAGGACTCAATTCTGTATATTGGCTAATTATGATTTTAATGGATATGTCTACTCAATGGAGACTGCTTAGGTTTATGTTTGCTTTACTCATTTAAGTTCTACCGTATCAATACAAGTATTTCCTGGTTTAATTTTTCAAAACATATTTAGCAAAGTCCCACAGGGTTCACAGGAGGGTTGAATGATAGGAAATGCTCGTTGTTCTTGTCTTGTCATTGCTTGTGTATAATCTGGCCGATTAGATGACCTGGAAAAGTGGCTACTTCATAGTTTTACAACATGAGCACCTTCCCAGCTGGGCCCACAGACCCCAGGATTAAAACAAAGTTGCTCTTTGGAGGAAGAACACCCACAAAAGCGTGCATGGAAATTCAAATTACAAAGATTTTAAGTTAAGAATTAAACCAGGAGTTGGTAAATATTTTAGGTTTTGTGGGCCTAACAGTCTTTGTACCAACTGCTTAATTTTGTCACTGTAGCAAAAGCATCCACAGACAATAAAGAAAGATATGGGCATGGCTGTGTTCCAGGAAAACTTATTTACAAAAACAGTCAGCTGGCACATTTGACCCAAGGGCTACAGTTTGTCAACCCCTGAATTAAATAATTATCACATCATAACAACAAGAATTATTTACTTTCCGAAAAGTTACCCTGTGGATATAGGATCTTACCTTTTCAACTCAAAAGGTTTTAACATAAAATTTAGCCCATCTATTCTGTGAACGATGGGAAGTTGTTTGTAACATTGGAACTGAAGACAGAGTCATTGTATCACACAGAAGCTAAGAATGTGATGTTAGACTCTTAATATCCTAGTCTCATTATAGCTTATACTCCTTACCACCATAAGTCTTGGATAAATTGCTTCTCTAAGTATCAGTGTCTATAAAATGGGAATAATAACAGAATGTGCCTTACTGCATTTTTTGTGAGGCTGTGATAAGGTAATGAATAAATCACTTAGCACCATGCTTGGTATACGTGTATTTTAAAAAATATTAACTATCATTGTCATTTATTATTATTATTATTATTGTCTGTTATGCCAAGACTTGGTATATGATTAGGGGTTTACCACAGGTTGATCTTTATAGCATTTTACAGATATAACCTCTAGAATAGTTATAATTTAGCCCAAGTATTGTGCAGAAATTAAACGTAGAATATCAGTGGCCAAAACATAGGAATCTACAGAGGTTTAGGTTTGTATTCTGGCTCTGCTACTTACTGTGTGATCATGAGTCAGTCAGTAGACCTCTCTGAGCCTCATTTTCTGCATATATAAAATGGGAATAATTACAATACCCATCTAAAAAGATGGTAGTGCTAGTTAATATTAGCTACCATTAACTAACTGAATTCTCGTATCTTGAGAAAGTTCCATTCTAATGAATAATGATATGTAGGGTTCGGCTGGTTCTCTGGAATTAGTTCTCAAAATGAAACAATTGATCAGATTGTGCCAGGGAGCAATCTGAAGAAACACCTTCAAGAAGTATACAATGCAGTTTGAAGGAACAAACGAATATGCAAGCAAAATTTATCCACAATACAAAGTCGATATGTGAAACAGTAGATAATTGTAATATATAGTGGCAGTGTGAATCCAGGCTCAGCTACTTATTATCTATGTAACTTTTAGCAAGTTAATTAACTCCTTTATAAAGCAGAGATATTAATAACTACCAGATAGAAATAAGGTTTATAAAGAGCCTGCCATATGAGCAGCTCAGTAAATGATAGCCTGCATTGGTCATGGTAGTCAGTGGCATTGGGGATGGGGGAGTAGCACAGTGGTATAACAAGCTTTAATTGCTAAAGGACTTGGGAGATCTCAGATAACAATGGGGTTTGATTGGCCGGTGGCCACTCCACAGAGGAGGTACTGGTTGAGCTGGATTTGAATGAGGAGACTGTTTAGGCTGAATGAAGAGAGATTATCAGAAATGTGTGCTATCTTCTTTTACCTAATGATGGACCAGAGTAAAGAAGAAATTATATCATAAATATAATGTGGTTGATTGAATAATTATTCTCAATTCTTCACTCCCCTGCATTAAAATTAAACACCCTGCCATGGCTTATGGGGCTTTAAGTGAACTTCTCACCTCTTGACTTTGGGCCTGGCTATCACAGGGGCTTGCCAATGGGCTGTCATCAGACTTAAAGAGCAGAGGGCTTGAGACATGCTTGTGCACATGGTTTTGCTGCCATCACACTTCAGTGAGCTGCCAGGAGAAGAACCCCCTGCTAGCCCAGGCATCAGTATGATACACATGAAACAAACCTAACTGAACCCACAGCCTGGAACCAAGCCCAGCCAACCCCACAGCCTAATGTAACCCAGAATTTAAAACCTACAGTCATGCCCAGTCTAGACCAGCGAACACCAGCCAACTCACAGACTCATGAATATGACAATAAACATATGTTGGTGTAAGTCGCTGAGTTCAAGGGTGGTTTGTTATCCAACATTATTGTGGCAATAGCTGACTAACACCCAACAACATTTAAAATAAGTGTGCATTATGAGTAGCAGCCACTAGTAAGATATAGGTATAACTATAATGGGGTTCTAGTGTTAACTACCAACTTCTCTTTATTATGGCAACTGTCCTAATTCAGAATCTCTTCCTTTGCCTCTCTTAATCTCTGTATTCAGCCTGAATTGTCCACTTTTCTAAACTATACTGGTACAATTGCTTCCTGGCATCAATACTGACATGTTAACTTTAAAAGACTTCTGTGAAACTGGAAGGAAGGAAAAGAAAGGTTGACTGGGATAAAGATTTGAGAATTCAAGCTAGATGGTTTTCCTCATTACCCAAGAGTAACAGTGGAATCTGAATAGATTTGGGAACTGGACAACAGATCAGAAGTCTGAAATCTCTATTTATAGGGAGGCCAAGAAAACTTAACAAGGATCACTTAAAAGCTGCAAAGGCCTTGCCTTTATGAGGGCTACATTTATTTTACTGTTGTGAAGCCTGTATTGGTTAGCTATTGCTGCATAACTAACTGTCCTCAAACTCAATTGCTTAAAACAAGAAACATTTAGTATGGCCCACAAGCCTACACATGAGCTGGGTGGTTCTTCTGGTCTTAGCTGGGTTCACTTATGTATTTGTTGTCAGCTGAGGGTTTGCTAAGAAGTCTTGTTCTATTTGAGAGTCAGATGACTATAGACTGATCTAGGATAGTGTCAGCTGGGATGATTCTACACCCTGTACTTCTTCACATAGCCACTGGACAGGGTTCTAAGAGAGTGGAAGCATGCAAGGCCTCTAGAAGTCTTGGTTCAGAACTGTCACACTGTCACTTCCACTGTACTCTATTGGCAAAGGAAGTCACAAGGCTAGCCATGATTCAAGGGGAGGAGAAACAGACTCCATCTCTTGATGGGAGGAGCTGTGAATTCACATTGCAAGTGGTGTGGCTACAATCAGAGTGAAGGCCACATTCCAATCTACCATGGTTCCTCAGGCCACGATTATTGTTGACATGCCCGAGTATTATATATAACTGTTTAGAGCCAATATGCACCCAGCTTATTTTACCAATTTCTTTTAGTAAACAGGCAATGTTTTATTAGAAAATAATACTCTTATTGCTAGAGTAAAAAAAAAAAAAAAAAAAAAACCACTACATTTAACATGGAATTAGGCCCTGAAGGTCATTGACCTCTCCCAATGAAAAGGGAATCAAAATTTTTTAATGTGGAAGTATTTTTGTTCTCAGGAAACTATTAGCAAATGTAGAAAGATAAGTCCAATGATGTTTTTAATTGGTAGTTTGGAGAGTCATCAGCTTGTTGTCCTTATTTCAAATGACTTTCAGTGAAAAGAATACATTTTCTCTCTGATCCTTTTGTCATTGAGAAGCATTAACTACTTCATGATGTCACTCTGAGATGGGCAGGCATTGCTTTTCCACCTTAAAATACTGTCTTGATTACAATAAAATCAGTAAAACCTCATAGAAAAGTGAGGTGAGAGTGAAATTAGGTGTGTAAGACTGGATGCACCATTAATGATAAACAACATTCAATCGTGCATTTATTCAGCATAAATTGAGTGTCTATCATATGCCAGACACTGTTCTAGGAACTCAAGATATAGCAGCGAATATGACAGGCAAGATTCTTGCTCTCGTGAAGCCCATGTTTAATGGGTGAGACAAGCAAAAGAAGATAAACAAATACACCATGTCTCATCAAGAGAGAAGGGCTATAAAGAAAAACACAGCAGATTGAGGGGACAGAGGATAATAGTGATATTTTAGATAATGTGGACAGAGAAGTATCTTTGGGAGTAGTGACCCATAAACTGAGGCCTGACAGAAGGGAGGAAGCCAGCTATGAAGACCTGGGGAAGAACATATCTGGAAAAGGAAGTGGCTTTTTTAATTTTATTTCAGGATATTACGGGGGTACAAACATTTAGGTTACATATATTGCCTTTGCATCACCTGAGTCAATTTGATGAAAGAAAGTAATGAGCTTCATTCAAAGAACACCAAGACGTAAGAAGATCAGTATGAATAGAGCAGAGAGACCAACCAGAAACTGAGAGGAAGTACATTCAGAAGAATGGGCCATGGACAGATCACACAGGGCATTTGAGGTAATAGTTAGGAGGTTGAATTAATTCCAAAATGATGAGAATCTCTTAGGGATTTATGAATGAGGGACTGACAAGATCCAATTTACACCAGTAGAAGGAAAGAGGAAATCATCAGTATCTATGGACTTTTTATATGACTGACTGACTTACTTGGGTTTGAAAAGTTAGATAAAACTGTAGTTTGATAGTGTTAATTGTACCCAATGGGTAGGCTTTTAACCCTCCCCTTCTCCCCCTCCTCATTCCTGATTTCCAATTACTTTTACATCTCTTTGTGCCCGTGTATGCCCATCAATTAGCTCCCAATTATTAGAGAGTACACGTGGTGTTTGTTTTTCCAGTCCTGAGATACTTCACTTAGGATAATGGTCTCCAGTTCCATCCAAGTTGCTGCGAAAAACATTATTTCATTCCTTTTTATGGATGAGTAATAATCTATGGTATATATACCACATTTTGATAATCCACTCATGAATTGACGGGCACTTAGGTTGGTTCCACATCTTTGCTATTGTAAATTGTGCTGCAATAAACATTTGAATGCAGGGTTTTTTTTATAAAAAGACTTCTTTTCTTTTGCGTAGATGCCCAGTAGTGGGATTGCTGGGTCGGATGGTAAGTCTACATTTATTTCTTTGAGGAATCTCCATACAGTTTTTCATAGAGGTTGTACTAATTTGCAGTCACACCAACAGTGTATTAGCGTTCCTTTCTCTCTGCATCCACACCAGCATCTATTGTTTTTTGACTTTTTACTAGATGCCGTTCTGACAGGGGTAAGGTGATATCTCATTGTGGTTTTAATTTGCATTTCCCTGATGACTAGTGATGTTGAGCATTTCCTCATATGTTTGTTGCCCATTTGTCTATCTTCTTTTGGAAAGATTCTGTTCATGTCCTTTGCCCACTTTTTAATGGCGTTGTTTAGTTTTTTTTCTTGCTGAGTTCTTTGTAGATTTGGGGTATTAGCCCTTTAATGGATGTATAGTTTGTGAATATTTTCTCCCATTCTGCAGGTTGTCTGTTTACTCTGTTGATTATTTCCTTTGCTGTGCAGGAGCTTTTTAATTGAATCAAGTCTCATTTATTTTGGTTCTTGCTTTATTTGTCTCTGGGGTCTTAGTCATAAATTCTTTGCCTAGGCCAATGTCTAGAAGAGTTTTTCCTACATTTTCTTCTAGAATTTTTATGGTTTCATGCCTTATATTTAAGTCTTTTATCCACCTTGAATTAATTTTTGTATATAGTGACAGATAGGTATACTGTTTCATTCTTCTGCATGTTGCTATCCAGTTCTCCCAGCACCATTTATTGAATAGGGCTTCCCTTCCCCAGTTTGTTGTTATCTGCTTTGTTGAAGATTAGTTGGTTGTAGATTGATGGTTTTATATCTGGGTTCTCTATTCTGTTCTGTGTTTCTACTTTTATACCAGTATCATGCTGTTGTGGTTACTATAGCCTTGTAGTATAATTTGATGTCTGGTAATGTGATGTTTCCATATTTGTTCTTTTTACTTTGGTTATTTGGGCTCTTTTTTAGTTCCAAATGAAGTGTAGAGCCATTTTTTCTAGATCTGTAAAATAAGACATTGATATTTTGATGGTGATTTCATGGAATCTGTAAATCATTTTCGGCAATATGAAGATTTTAACAGTGTTGATTCTACCAATCCTTGAGCATGAGATGTTTTTCCATTTGTTTGTGTCATCTGCAATTTCTTTCATCGGTGTTTCATAGTTTTCCTCGTAGAGATCTTTCACCTCCTTGGTTAAGTATATTCCTAAGTATTTTATTTTCTTTGTAGCTATTGTGAAAGGTATTAAGTATTTGATTGCACTCTTGGCTTGACTGTTATTAGTATATACAAATAATCAGTATGCTGATTTGTGTACATTGATTTTGTAACCTGAAACTTTGCTGAATTTATTTATCAATTCTATGAATCTTTTGGTGGGTTTTGGGGATTTTCTATATACAAGAGAATATTGACAGCAAAAAGTGATAGTTTGACCTCCTCTTTCCCAATTTGGATACCCTTTATTTCTTCATCTTGCCTGATGGCTATGGCTAGAACTTCCAGTACTATGTTGAATGGAAGTGGTGACAGTGGGCACCCTTGTCCTGTCCCAGTTCTTAGTGGGAATGCTTTGAACTTTTCCCCATTTAGTGTGATTTTAGGGCTGTGGGTTTGTCATATATGGCTTTTATAATTTTGAGGTATGTTCCTTCTATCTCTAGTTTGTTGAGGGTTTTTATCATGAAAGGGTGCTGAATTGTATCAAATGCTTTTTATGCATCTATTGATATCATATCATCCTTGTTTTTGCATCTGTTTATGTGGTGAATCATGTTTATTGATTTGCATATATTGAACCATCCTTGCATCCCTGGGTTGAAACACGCTTGATCATGGTGAATTATTTTTTTGATGTGTTGTTGAATTCGTTTGCCAGTATTTTCTTAAGGATTTTTGCATCTATATTCATAAGGGATATTGGTCTGTAGTTTTCTTTTTTTGCTGTTGTTATGTCCTTTCCTGGCTTCAGTATCAAGGTGTTACTGGTTTCATAGAATGGGTTAGGGAGAATTTCCTCCTTCTCAATGCTATGGAATAATTTCTGTAGGATAGGTACCAGTTCTTCTTTGTAGGTCTGGTAGAATTCATCTGTGATTCTGTCTGGTCCTGGGCTTTTTGTTGTTGTTATTGGGAGATTTTTTATTACTGCTTCAGTATCGCTGCTCATTTGTGGTCTGTTCAGGATTTCTATTTATTCCTGATTGAGTCTTGGGAGGTTGTGTGTTTCCAGGAATTTATCCATTTCCTCTATGTTTCCATCATCACAGAAAGCTCTTTGGGGCAGCATTGTTCTATATCTTGAGTTGGTTGGTGATTACATGGGTGGGTACATATGTAAAAATTCATCAAACTGTACCCTTAAAATTTGCACTTTACTATATGTATGCCTCATAAATAAAATATGCTTCAAAATAAATATGTTATGCCTCATAAAATGGAAGGGGAAAGCAAGAAAAGAAAGAGGAAAAGAGATAAAACCCAAATCTTTTAGGGCCTTTTTACATTTAAATTTTGAATGTAATATATGACATAACCTCAGGAGAAAAATGCACAAGAGCTCTGTACAAAAGTAACAAATTAATAAGACTTTTAAAATGGAGATTTTTTTCTCATTAACTTTAATTAGGCTCCTTCTAGGTTTGCAGGTTTGGCAAGTTATCAAAACAAAAATAAAGACCTTAGGCTCGTCTCTCAGACAAGTTTCTTCAAATTCTGCAGCGTCCATGGATACTCTCCTGGCATCATTGCTTTTGTTACATTGCTACATAACTAATTTCTGTTGCTAACTTGATTCCATCATGAAGCACGGTCTCAATCATTTTCTGTCCCACACCAGCGTCTTTGTGTGGAGATGCATGCCCTCAACCATGAGCGAACACACGCAAAGTAATGAGTTAGATTAGCGTGGTCTGATTTCTGGTTTATGAAAGTTAATTAGAAGTATAACTTTAATCTTTGTCACAGAACCCTGATTAACCTATTGCCTATCTCACATTTGCAATAAAGTATGCATTTCAGCACATAGTTTTTAGATCATTAAGGAGCATGAGAGAGAGGCAGTCGAGTATTGTAGGTCAAAACAGTCTTACACTGGAGATAAACACATGCCCTCCATTGTGGGCAAGCAGAGCAGAATGAATCAGAAGAGCTGTGTGACCTTGAGCAACTTCTTACCCTCCCAGAGCCTCAGTCTGCTTACTTCCCTGACTCTGCCAGGCAGAGTTGTTATCTCCCTTCTGTTTGTTTCCACCACAAGACGGAAGGACAGAGTACAGTTGTCCTATGATTTAGTCCCATGCACTCACCTCCCTCTATGAGACTATGAGCATCAGGAGGCCATGAAGTGCACATTCCTTTCCTTAGGCCATTCCCTGGCCTGCAGGAAATCTCAAAAGAGATTTATTAAATAAATGAATCAGTGAGCAAATGAATGAATGCTATATTATCTATGGCTATGTAACACATTCCCCCAAAATTTAGTGGCTTGAAACAACACATATTTTTTATCTCACAGTTTCTGAGGGTCAGAAGTCTGGACAGAGCTTAGCTGAGTCTTCTGCTTCAGGGTCTCTCACAGGCTGCAAGGAAGGCATTGGCTGGAGTCACAATCCTCCCAACTAGGGCTAGATCTTTATCCAAGTTCACTCAATGGTTGTTGGAAGGATGCAGTTCCTTGTAGGCTGTTGGACTGAGGTGTTCATTTCCTTGCCATGCGGGACTTTCCAGCATGGCAGCCTGCACCAGCAAGAAAGAGAGTCTGCTAGCAAGACAGAAGTCACAGTCTTTTCTAACCTAATCACAGAAGAGACATTCCATGGCTTTTGTTGTATCCGGTTTGTTAGAAGCAGTCACTAGGTCCAGACTTCACTCAGGAGGAAGAGATTACACAAGGGCATGAATACCAAGGCAGAGATCATTAGTGGCCATGTCAGAAGCTGCCTACCACAAATGCCTACTTCACAAGACTATGAGGAAGTTAAAAATGAGACAATGTTTATGCCAGGTATGATATGCTTGCTTTGTGCTCTTTCTAGATTGTTCTTTCTCCTTGAATGCACTGCCCTTACATCCTTTTCATCTTTCATGTTTCAACTTAAATGCCACTGCCTCCAAGGGGCCTTCACTGAATATTAGAGCACGATCCCTGAGCCATTCTTTTATCCTAGCACGCTATTTATTTCCTTTCGATCACAAATTATCATCCATAATTATGATTTATTGCTTATGGTTCATCTCTTCCACTAGGAAGTAAGCTCCATGGGAGCAGCAACCAGCCTGTCTGATTTGTTTCTCTCTTACCAGCATCTCACACATGGTAGTCCTCGAGAAATGTATGTTGAAAAATTGCACTCCTATATTATATTGCAATTTATTTGCTTTGTAAAATTAGTGCCAGCTGGAGAGACAGTACTTGTAATGGTTTTTCAGAGGTTTAGAACAAGAACAGAGCTGTCCCAGGGCAGGGGACTCTTCCTTGCGCTGGGATTTGAGAGTGTACATCCCAGCAAAGCAAACCACCTTGGGGTACAAGTCATTAATGAACTGCAGTGACAAACTTGAATTACCTAAATTTGGAAGACGATATTGAGGCATCATCACACAAAGGATGTTGACATTTGTGTTTGGTTTTTGTTATCTCCCTTTCCTGTCTTCTCTTCTAGCTTCTTCATACCTCTAAAGTAGTCACCAGGGCCACCAGAATCAGAAGGCCAAGCCAATTCCACCATGCATTGGATTTACCACCCACTCACCAAGCCCTTGCCCCTATCCAACACATATTTTAAAAGACTAAAGCATTGGGAGTGAGCAGGTCTGGGTTCTGGTGATTAATTACACCATTAATCATGCTGCCTTGGACACATCATGTTTAAACCTCTATCAGATACACTGGTCAAACTCTTTGGAGGAGGACTATTAGAAATCCAGTCCAGAGCTTGCCCACAGATATTGGATATCAGAAGTCTGGGCCATCTCATACCTATGCCAAATTCCCCTTCCCTTCCAAGCCTTTAAACTGAAATGTTTAATGATCCAGGATATGGCTTTTGTGCAATTTTGCCAGAAGACGTCAGGAAAGACTGTAACTCAGTGGCAAAAGTAGCAGCTTGCAATGGAAGAACAGAAAGAGACCTCTTTAGGGGAAAGATGGTTTGTTTCTCCTGCAGTGTCTGGTCTTCAGATCTGGTGCAACCCCCAGGGTACCCTTTGCAGGGGTGGCCTGCAGAATAGTCATGGCAGAATGTTTATTGTCCCCAACTTAGCTCTCAGTGTCCCAAGTAACCAAGTGTGGTGAGAAATAAGCATGGTTCCTGTGGTGTACCTGGCATTCTGGATATGTTCTCTGATCATAGGAAGTGGGATGTGGGGAGAGTTCCAGAGGGTAAGGAGTATGAGGGCCTGAGAGAAGTTCAGTATTGGACTAGATCACTGTTGACATTTTCAGCTGGATAATTCAATGTTGTAGGGGGCTATCCTGTGCATTGTAGGATGTTTAGCAGCATCCCTGACCTCTACTCATTAGATACCAGTAGCAAACCCCCCTATTGTGACTACCAAAATGCCCTCAGATATTGCCAAATGTCCATAGGGGATATTGGGGTATGTAAATCACCAGAGTGGAGAACCACTGGACCAGGTGTAGGCATGTGATGTTACGCAGCACAGGCTAGATATGCTATAGTGACAACCCTACCATCTCAATGGCTAAAAAAAGCAAAAGTTTGTTTCTTGCTCATGCTACATGAGCGCAGTGAGGTGACAGGAGGACTCTGCGATTCATGGTTACTCAGAGACTCAGGCTGGTGGAGCAGCTAGTGTACCCAGCATTGTAAGTTGCCATGCCAGAGGGAATAGAGTGCTGTGGTGGGTCTCAAACCAGCAATTACAGGCATCAACCTATAAGTTTCACATCATTTGCTCTAACACCCCACTGGCCAGAACTATACTCCCCCAACCACAAGGAGACCAGGAAGTGTAGCCTTACCACATGCCCAGCTGAGAAGAGAAGTAGAAATATATGACAAGCAGCACTAATGACGACCTCAGGTACAAAGAATGTCTCTCTTCCCTCTTGATGTAGAATGAGAAACTGTTAAAGTCAGGAGATACAAGTCTACCCAGCACTTCCAGAAAATAACAACAGTAATAACATTGAAGTAATAATGACTACAATTTGGATTATGCTTATTATGTGTCAGATAACTTAATTCTCACACAACAACCCAATAAGGTAAATGCTTTTATTCTTTTCATTTTAAAGATTGTGATATTGAGCTACCAAATGCTTCAGTAACTTGCTTAGAATCACACAGCTAGTGAGCAGCAGACCTGAGATTTGACCCCAGGTCTCTCTGACATTAAAGACTGAGCTCTTAAACTCCACTTTATAAATCAATTTGGCTGGTGTGCCAACCACTTTCTCTCATCATGGGGTTGGATGAGCAAGTTGTCTCCCTTGTAACCTGCCTGCACCTTTGTTTGTGGTTTCTGTTAGAGGTATGATTTATGTGTTTGCAAATGCCTTCTATCCTTCTATTCCCCGACAATTTTTCTTAATGGATTCCACCATTCCTAGAGCATTTGGAAGGGTACCTTTAGTCACCCCCTCATGGGGTGATCATGCTCAGAGAAACAAATAAAATCTGTTCCAGACATTCAGAGACAGCTCTGAGCTGTCTGACATCAGTCTGGGTACTAAGAAAACAGGTACCTACACTAAAATCAGGCGGTGGCCTCAGCAATATGAATACTTGAGGATGCTGTGACACCCTACTTGAAACAGGCCCAGATGCTAAGGCCGAGGGTTAAATCCAAAAGCATGCTGTAATGATTAACATTATGCTAGGTGTTGGTATAAGTGTGTGTGATCTCATGCAGATAGTATTAATACCACAATTTTAGAGATAAGAAAACTGAAGTTGCGAAAAGGTCATTAGCCGAGGTCACACAGCAGGTTTTCGGAGGGATTCCAGGTTTCACTCCACATGGAAAGCATTTATCCACACTAGCAGACACAAGAGGTTGCTTAAAGTTTTAAACATACACACGCATCACTTTCTAATTTCGCCTCTGCCGCCAAGTCAAGCTGACAATGTTTATTTTAAAAAGAAAGGAGAATAAAATACAGAGAGATTTATTTCACTTTCTTCGTCCCTTGGTCAAAGGGGTTATCTGAGAAGTGTTAGACGCATCATGTCTAAATACAAGCAGTCACGCTTTCCCAAGCAACCTTCCGAATGAGATAACTTACCCGCTTCAAAGTTATCATCACTGAGAGCACATTTGGAAATGAAATAACAGTGACTTCAGAGTCCCCTCCAGGCTCCAACTTCAGTTTTCAGTGCTGTATTTGAGGGGGTTGCTGAAGATGTTTGGTAAGGATTATTTTTAAAGGAGAAAGTAAAGGAATGGAGATATAGTAAGAAAAGAAAAAACTGAGATGGGGCTCCGTATCTTCCAAAATTTTTAAGAATTTATTTAAGGAAAAAGTGAGTGTTAAGATTTATGAGCGACTTCCCTAATTAAGTTGCAAACAGATTGTTAAAGGTAAAAAGTAGCATATAACACCTACCTCCCTGCAGATGTCTGAGAAGAGGCCAATCCTTGCCAGAGGGAAACAGCCTGTCGTTTATTAGCTGTGTGACCTTGGGCGGTTACTTCACCTTAATAAGTCTCAATTTCCCCAACTGCAGAATAACAGTAATATGGGCTCTATTGGCCTAGAGTTTTTTACATAATCAAAGGACATAATGTACATACAGCCATTTCTAATTTGATGAGAGCTATGCAAGCACAAACTGAACCAAAATTGAGTTTGTGTCATTTCTTAAAAACCTGCCCTTACTCTTGAACTTACAGAAAAAGAACAAGACCATCAGCCAGAATGTTTTCATGCTAGTTTCACTCCAAGTATAAGTGAGCTAAGTGTTTGGGAGGAAGCTTCATCGGGATTTCCATTTTCTGTATCCAATTTCCACCAGATGAATCACAGATTCCCAGAATGGAAATGTTAGTTTCTAAATGAACGTTAGTCCTGTCTCTTAAGACAATGGTTAGAAAAGGGCCCCATGGTGTTCTCATTCAATGTCATGTTAGTATCATTGGTTGCAAAACCTTCCTCTAATGGGAAAAAGTATAGGACCCCCCATGTTTCTGCAGGTGCCTCTTTAACAGGGCATTGCCCACTTTCACAGGCAGCTGTTGAGAATGACAATGTTTTTTCTGTTGAAGAGGCTACCCATTTTAAAGTCTGTGACTACTGCTATGGAGACAACTGTGAAATCAGAGAAAAGTTGGGAATGGGGACTTGAAAATCAACCATGCTCCATAGATTTCTCACCAACTGAAACTGCTCTTCCTTGTTAGGTTTGCCTGTTTTGAACTTCATGTAAGTGAAATTGTAAAGTATCTACCCTCTTGTGTCTTCCTTTTTTGTTCAATGTCAGGTCTGAGATTTAGTTATATTGTTGCAGGTAACAATAGTTCATTCTCATTCATTGCTATGCAGTATTCTAGGGTGTGAATATACTAAAAGGTATTTATCCATTCTACTGTTCATGGACATTTGGGTTGTTTCCAGTTTGAAGCTACTTTGAATAAGGCTGTTCTGAACACTCCTATACATGCTGTTTGATGGATATTAACACTCATTTCTTGTTTCTTTTGGGTACATACACAGGAGTGGAATTTTGGAGAGTGCTATCTAGATATCTACAGAGAGATATCTAGATATCAATATCTGGATATTCAGCTTTAGTAGATAGTGCCAAGTGGTTTTCCAAGGTAATTTTACTAATAAACACTGCTATCAGCAATATAAGAGAGTTTGGGTGCTTTACATTTTCACCTATAAAATAGGCCTTACCTATGCTATCTTAAAGCAATGACTTTTTTAAAAATAATTGCCTGAAAAAATCTATGTAAGTCCACATAACTCCCAAATGCCTACCAATGCCAGACAGACCCATGAATAGAGCAAGAACTTTACTCTTTTGTGGAAGGTTTTACTGATCTTACCATGTCATTAACAAACAAGGAGAACTTTTGTTTTAGGGTTTGTTGGTTGGTAGCAAAAATATAAAGGAAGCAGAAGGGTTAATTACTTTGGGGAAATACTATTTTTTGCTTTCTTTTGCCAGAATCCTATATTATTTATCATTAGCTATTGATCAGTATACTTAATGGGCCACTCAGAGATATTGTACATCCTCTGCATAACTAGAAACTGAGCAATCTTGGATTCCTGTAATTAAGGAGAAAGCAAATTAGCTTTCTCAGTAGAATATACCTCATAAGATGATTCCATGTCTCCTGTAGTGAGGGCTGGGTCCATGGTTTCTGACAGAAGGAGGCAAGTACTCAATCCCCCGATATTGGTGGCTAAGGCCTGGTCTACTGAGAAACTCAGGGTTGTTTTTATTTAGTCCAAGGGATATGACCCTTTCATTGAGTCTGGAACCAAAGGTTTATTTCAGATTTGAATATAGGAAAGTCAAGAGTTTCAGTTTGGGGAAAGAGCTACAAATGCATCACTTACTCTATGAGGAGCAATGAAAGAAATTCTTCCAACCAATTGAATTCAAAAGCCCTTCCATGGACCCAAAGTGACCATCTCTGTCACTGCCCCTGCCCAGGGTGGATCTCTGCCAGGCCAGAGTCACCAACAGCAGCTGCAGCAGATCCTCATCGCTCCATCCTTCAATTATCCAAGGATGGAGCTTTAAAAATACCCACTCTGCTCCTCCTTCAGCCTGTGGACCTCCCCTGTCTGTTCCTTCTTCTGTACCTTGGTCAGGGTGGCATTCTTCATCACAGGCATCAGACTGCCTTCTCAGTGGCCAGGGAGCAGGCAGTTTGGCACCATGTTAAGAGCCTAGTGTTTGAATCCAGATCCTGGCAGGTTCTAACAATGTGACCTTGGGCAAACTGCTTATGCCTCTAGGCCTCAGTGACCCTGTCTCTGAAATGGGAGTGGTGATAATGCCTGCTAGTAGGGCAGTAAGTGTGAAGTGGGATCCCGTAGAATGCTCTGGTAGATGTTTGCTTCTGCCACCGCTGTCATGATTTGGATGGTCTGTTTTTGTGAGGGTGACTCCTCTAAAGCTTTGATTTAGGAGCAGGGGCTAGTGTATTTTCTTTAGCAGTTAGTCCAGGCTTAACCATGGGGCTTCACACAAAGTTTGAACTAAGTAAATAACAGTAATAGCAAACATACCAGTGATTCCTATATACCAGGCAGTGTCTAAGCCTGAGGAAACTAAGACCCAGAGTTCAGTAAACTGTTTAAGATCAAAGAGCTAGTTAGTGCAAGAGTTGGGGTTCACACCCAGAGGCTCTGGCTCTGTTATTCTATACTTTCCCCTTGAACATTTATGGGATAATTTATCTGGGCTGCAGATTATTGTTAAGAATGAAATTCATACAGAAAAGTCTCGACCTGTGCTGTCTAATACTATAGCCACAAGTCACGTGTCACTCTTTAACTTTAATTAAAATTTACTCAAAATAAAAGTTAATTCCTTGGTCACACTAACCACATTTCAGGTACTCACCAGCCACCTGGGACTGTTAACGACCATCTTGGACAGCACAGATGTGGACTAGTTCCATCATTGCAGACATTTCTATTAGACTTTAGATTTTGAATAAAGGAAGCAAGAGAGAGAAGTCCAGGTTGGGTTTTGAGGAGAAGATTGGGAGTTCTGAGGCTGGCAGTCCACGAAGGTGGGAAGGGAGCAAAGACAGACAAACGGAAGTCTTCCAGGGGGCAGACAGATGGACCAGGCCACCTTGGGAGCACGGAGCTCACTGGCTAGCAGCAGAGTCTCTGCGGTCAGACATGCCTGGGGTTCAAACCCAGGCTCTGTCAAGAATCAGCTGTATGACTCAGCAAGTTATTTAGCATCTGTCTCCTTCCCCAGGTGTGTCTTACCCATATCCTGCGGGTAACTGAGGCTGTTCGGGGGTTTCAGCAGTGGAGAGGTATGATCAGATTTGATTTTTAGGGAGATATCTTTTGGAGGTTTCATAGAAAGGAAGAGAGAAATTTAAGTCAGGGAAATGAGTTAGGTTGCTGGTTCCCACGTGTGGGCCTTTGGACAGGTAACAGTTCTTGGCAGAATTTTCACTGACCCGTCACAAAATGAGGACAATAAAGGCTGTGTGTGTGTGTATGTGTTTTACGCATATCACCATGTATATAAGAATTCTACCACTTCCAATGATGCATTCTTGAGAATGCCTTAATATTTAGAGACTACTGCTTTTCTACATTTTTTGGCATTAAAATCCTTTTGTTTATGAAATAATGTTCACAGTATCATAGTAGGTAGTAGGATTTTTTTTGTCCTTAACAGACAAAATAAATATCTTTGCCTCAATTCATTTGTTTTTAAGTTATTATTTCTTAGTCCATGACATTGCAAAATCTGGGAACTTTTGAGTTATACACCATCACAAGGGAGCGCAGGTGAAAGCTGCTGAGTTCTTAGGGAAAAGGCAAGCAGGTTTGGGAGTGACTGAGATAAAGCCCTTAGACGTGTGCATGGGAAAAAAATCAAGGAGGAGGGAACAAAGAGCCAGTGGTGAACGGAAGCGCAGCAGGGGCAGTGCGCGCGGACCTCCAGTCCTGCTGCAGTGTCTCCCTGTTTCTATTTCACCCTTGTTCCGTGGGAGCTGCTGAGCATCCATCCTGGGGACATGTACGTCAAGGTTAAGTGCATACAGGGAAGCAGTTGGCTCCCATCTCCCAGCACCAGCAAGCCACAGGCACAGCTCCCTTGAACACTGCAGTACCCATATGAAGCACCTGAACTGTGACACCCTCTTCCCGGTGCCCTTTCTCTGCCCTGTCTTGAATATGTGGCCCCGATGCAAAGGCTGTCCGTGAATTCTGCACCTGTCTGAGACAACGGCCACCTCAGTGCCTCTCAGACAGAGCCCGCAGAGGCAGGAAAGGAAGCCAGCAAGGTGCCAACATGCAGGGAGCTGCCAGGCCGAGAGAGCTGCCAGGCTGAGAGCAGCAGGCTTCTTGCATTTTAAGCAGCATATGCAAATTAAATTAGCAAGGGTTCCACTTCATCTCCTGAGCAGCTCAGCCACACTCCCTAATAATTCCCAAGCCAAACTGACCCAGTTTGAAATTAAAATCAGGTTTATTTTTAGAGGGATATATTTCCCCTTGCCTCAGTCTCAGTGGATTTTTTTTCTGTTTGGCCTGATAAACATCCGAGTACATTATTCCCGGACGCGCAGAGTCCTCCTGACAGCCACTTGATAGATCAAAGGCATAGTAGAGTCAAGCTCATGTATATTCAGATGGCAGAGGGGAGTCCCACACCCCCTCTTGTGCCAAAGGAGGGCTATCTACACTGTGTTCATTTTCCTCCACCTGTCTGCCAACCTTAAGGCTAGCATTAGGGTCCCTTGAACTGGAAAAGCCTTAGAGTTTAAGGCAACACTCTGGTTTAGCAGAATCTACTGGCATTCTTTAGAGACCTATAACATCTTCTTTTGATAACATTCTAGTCAATATGAATTGCCTCCTTGCAGCTGGGTCCAAGAATGTTTTTCATCCCAGCTGAAGGCACTGTACTTTTCCTTTGTAATGCTTTCCATAAGGAATTATTCACAGAATTGTGTGGTTAACATCTGTCTCTTTTTTCTCAAAGCTGTGAGCTTTCAGATAGCCCCAGCTACCTCTGGCTTGCACCTATTACCATTCCCAAAGCGTAGTACTATATTAAGTCCTCAACAAATGAATAAAATTAGCTGCTAGATCAGTGGTTCTCAGCTGGGGACGATTTAGACACTACTACCTTCCTCCCCCAGACATTTGTCAGTTTTTGGTTCCACTGAGGGTAGGGGGTTTTGCTACTGGAATCTTATAGAAGCTAAAGGCCAGGATGCTGCAAAACATCCCACAGGACAAGGAACAGCCCCCCCACAACAAAGTATTACCCAGCCTCAAATGTCAATACTGCTGGGGTTAAGAAACCCTGTGCTGGATAAATCCGTTCCTGTGTGCTTATGCCTAAGCTGGGCTCTCAGTTATGGAAACTATTGGGTACACACCATCCCCTTGGTCAGAGTTGCACACACCATCGCCTTGGCCAGAAAAGAAGCTGTTTCTCTTAGATTTTCCTCAATGTAGTGAGGATAGGAATTGACTTACTCAAAGGCGAATGAGCCTGTGGAAGCGTTGCAACAACTCACTTTTTCTGGATCCAGCCCTCACTTACATGACGTGGGATCTCAGGCAGCCCCTGAATCTCCCCCGGTTACTTCTAGATGTTCAACTGTACTCCTGTCCTCGTTCATGAAGCCACATGGAGTGGTTCTTCACCCTGTCACTGCTGCCATTGTCCTCCATGATGGTGCTGACTCCCTTCCAGGACCCTCTGCAGGTACTTCCAAAGCTGCAGAAAACTTGAGGTGCTCTGCAGCTCTTGCCCCCCACAACCAAGTAAGCCACGCTGCCTTCCATGGAGAGGCAGGAGGAAGCCTTTCTCCCCAACTCTGTGGAATCTTTGTTCAGCGCAGGCCAGAGTGGGCATTCCAGAGCCAGACTGCCTAGGTTTAAATCCAGGTGCTGCCACTTACTAGTTCTGTGACTTTGGACAAGATGTCTAACCTCTCCATGCCTCAGTTTCCTCAACTATGGGATAATGACAGTCCCAACCCCTTTGGGTGATTATGAGCACTAAATGAGGTGATGCATGCATCTTTAGTAGAGTTTCTAGCACCCCACAGCTAATACTCGTCGAGTGCTTTTTATTACTGTGTTGTTATTATTGTGTTGTTGTTTGCATTGTGTTTTGCAGCCAGACTGGGATTCACAACCCAGATCTGACACTTAGTGGCTATGTGACTTTGAGTGATTACTTAACCTCCCCTTGCCTCAGTTTCCTCATTTGCAAAATGGGGATTAAAAATAGGACCTATTTCACAAGGTCGGTATGAACATTAAATAAATTAAATAATGTGCTTAAAGCCCTTAAATAGTGCCTGGCACATAGTAAGCACTAATAATAATTGTTGTCCTATGAAATTATTATTTAAATTATTATCAAGTAAAAATAAGTAATGTGTTGTTTGGCTTTTCTGTTGAATCTAAGTTGGAAAGTTATCTCTGTCAAACTAGATACTGACAATGTTGTAAACCAGCAGAACAGTCTGAAAGTTAAGTCTGTTTCTGGAAGCTTCACAGCAGACCTAAAAGAGTATTTGCTGAGTCCCTTAGGATAGAGTGATGCAGTAGCCTCTGAATCTATATGCGCAACCAACCAAAGCTTGGAGCATGCTGAACTTCAATTTTCCAAGTTTCCTACTGTTGTTTGGGAAACAAAGACAAGTTCTCCTCCAAGGTAAAGTAAGTATCTCCTTAAAATCTGTTCCTGATTAAATTCTGGCTATAGTATCCCAGGGTGAGCGGTATTGTTAGGCAGGTGCAGTTAGGGGTCCCAGCGGTTTTCTCACCAACAAAAACTCTTGCGGGAGAGCTGTCCTACTATCCCAGGATCCCAGCCACTCTGAGGAGCACAAGCGTTTTATGCCCTCTCCCCTCCACATGGAGATCTGAATGTTCTATTTTTACTTTTTTTTTTTTTTAACTATCTAACACATATGATAGACAATATGGATAGAAGAGTGATTAACAACACGCAGGCTGTGAAGTAAGGCAGAATCAGGCTCCATCTCTTACAAACTGACTTTGCACAATTTGCTTAACCTCCCGGAGCCTGATTTCTCCATCTGTATACTGAAATTAAAAATACTGCCCCATGTGCCATTCTTGTGCAGTTGAAATGAGAGAATTCCTACCAAGCCTAGAGAACTACACCTGACACATGGCAACTTTTCAACAAATGTTTCATATTATTGTTGTCCTTATTCTTGCTGTTGTTACTTTTTGAGCAAGGAAGTTTGGATTCAGGTCTTACGTCAATCAGGATAAGTAACATTGTGCTGTGGTAACAATCTGAAATCTCAGTGGCTTAAAAGAGAAGGGTGCATTTCTTTGTGTAATGTGACTACCATAGGTTGACAAAAAGGCTCTGCGACTCCATGATCCAGGCTGATGGTGCAGCCCCTATTTCAAGTGATGCTCCCACTGTGCCAGAGCAAAAAAAAAGCTCTGGAAAGTCTTGCACCAGGTAATAAAGGTTCTAGCCCAGAAGGGACACAGAGTGCTTTTGCTTGCAACTCATTGGCCAGAGTGGTCACATAACCTCACGTGTCATATAACCCCAAGGTTATAGGGAGTCAAGTTCTACCATGTTTGCAGACAGTGGAGGGCTGGAAATGTCTTGCTAATGACCAAATGATGAATGACCACCACAGCCATTTAGCATGATAGTAGAATGAACATTTTCTTTTGGCAATGGCTACATTTTTCAGTATGTGTATTTTCCAGGAATGCGTTACTCTTCCTTGCAGATTACCCGATTGTTTATATGTAACAAAGCTTCTCTAGGGTAGGCACTGTGCTTGGCACTGAGGCTACAATGGTAAACAAACACTGGTAAAATCCCTGTGCTGCATACCCTACAGACCATTGAGGGAGACTAAAGTTAATGTGAAGACCACACCAGTGAGTTATAGTTATAAATTGAGATTAAAACACTGAAGGAAAGAAACAGATCTCTGTGGGGGAATCTGATATAGAGTGGGGGGCCCGGGGTAGTTTCTCCAAACTGATGCTTGAGTTTGGTGTGTAAAGGATAAGTAGGAGCCAGGCACAGTAGCTTGTACCTGCAGTTGCAACTACACAGGAGGCTGAGGCAGAAGGATCGCTTGAGTTTAGGAATTCGAGGCTGCAGTGAGCTATGATTGCACCATTGCACTCCAGCCCGGGTGACAGAGTGAGACCCCATCTCAAAAAACACACAAAAAGAGGATAAGTAGGCATTCACCAAGCAAAGTAGAAAGGGAGCAAGAGAACTTTGGGACAGAGAGAACAGCCTGTGTGAAGGCTCTAGGCCAGGAGAGGGTCTAAAATTACAAGGGGTTGAAAGAAGTTCTGTATGGCTACAACAGGGCCCAGGAGGGGTGTGACAGAAGATGTTGCTGGAAAGGCAGACAGGCCATGCAGATCCCAGGTGACGTTTGGTCAGATCTGAGTCTTTATCTCTGCTATGAACTGATGACTTTGAAGGACTCAATGTAGGGGATTGGCACATGAACCCAGATGGCATCACAATGAACTATGCACTTACAAAAGAGTCCTTGTGTTTGGAAAGCCTCCTGATTCCTTTCCCTCACCAGAAATGTTCTGCAATCACAGGTCCATAACTTTACCTGCAGCATTTGAAAGCAAATTCCCTGAGCCTCTCTCCAGACCTGAAGCCCAGAGCCAGCTTCTGTACAACAAATGTGTCCCTTTCTGTTTGCACGTCTCACATTCAAGGAAGCCTCCCACAGACTCTGGGAAGGAAATGTGATATCCACTCACAGCAGTGTAACTGCCTGCAGAGAGCAAAACGCTCCTAACGCGACTGACAATATGTTGTTCTCTCCTGGGAATGTGGGTTGCACTCTGTCTTTCAGAAATGTGGGGTTAGAATGTGTCATCTCCTTAACCTTGGAGGATTGGAGTTTCCAGATCCGCTGCCAAAACAGACTTGACTCATTAAGCCCACCCCAGTGTCATGTCTACATCTTTACATGGATGAGAATAATTGAACAACCATTACTCAGCTGAAAAGCATCTAGGATTCTCCAACTGGTATTCTAGGCATTCCACCTGGCTGTGCTAGAGGAGAGAAGGAGCCTGGATTTTGCCCTTTGGACTTGTACAGAAAAAACAGCAAGTTCTCTGGTCATTTCTCTTTGAGTTGAAAGATAACAGTCTGGAAACCCTATAAAGGTTATTGTTTAATCTTTGTACTCTCAGAAGAAAGTCTCATAGTGGGCTCTCAAACATTTGAATGGGTGGATTTTTTTAAATGCGTGCATTTGTTCATTCACAGAGCTATCATTTATTGGGCAATTACAATGATTCAGACACTGTGCTGGGTGCTGGGAATGTGAAGATGTGAACAAGATAGATGTATTCTCAGTTCTATGACACTTTCATTCTGCTGAGAGAAGAAAATAAACATGTCACTAATAAAATAAGATCATTGCGGATAGTAGTAAGTGCTATGGAAAAGTAAACGAAGACAATGGGATAGTGTATCACAGATGGGGTGAAGCAATTTCTTAAGCTAGAGTGGTCGGGAGGAAAAAAAGTCACTCTAGGATGTAACATTTGGCCCAAGAACTGAACATTGAGAAGGAGGCAGCCACAAGCTAGATGGAAGACAGAGGGAACAGAAGGAGTGTTCAGGCAGCAGGAACAGCAAGGAGAAAATGTGATGTGTTGTAGGAACACATGGGACATGGAGGAAAGTGGTAAGAAATGAAGTCAGAAAGGTGGGCAGGATCCAGGTCTTATGGGCTCTAGGAGTCCATGATGACGGGTTTGGATTTTATCCTAACAGGTGAATTTTAAGCAGGGTAGTGAGAAGATTTACTTATGCCTTGAGAAGATCACTGTGGCTATTCTGTGGAGACTGGGCTGAAGTGCGAGCAAGTGAGGATGCAGGAAGACTGGGTAGGAATCTGATCCAGTGGTCAAGTGAGAGATGATGGTGGTCTGGAGATACTGAGAGGCCGTCAGATTCAACAGCAAATATGGAGATAGGGCCAATACAAATGACTGCTGAACTGTATATGGAATGTGAGGGGAAAGAGGAAATTAGGATGATTCCCAGGTTTTAGGGGTTATTTTGAAAGATGAGAAAGGAGCAGGTTTGGGAGTGGGTAGAGCCAAGATTTCTCTTTTGTGAAAGTTATCTTTGATGTTTCTAGAACATACCTAAGTGGACATGTTTCGGTGGCATACATATGTAGGGAGCTCACGGCCAGAGACGTGATTGGGGTATATGCTTGTATAATAAATGCCAAATACCAGAAGACTCATTTGCACTGTTACCAGAACACTTGGCATTTCTTGTCTTCTTTATTTCAACAAACATGTGTTTAATACAACAGCATGTGAGATTCTATACTGAACCCTCACAGATCTGATCTCATCTTGTGATAAGTGAGTAATACAACTCTTCGTTGGCTGTGTTATCTGTCTAGGTTTCTGCGTAGTGGGTGTATTGTATGAGAGGTGAATAAAATGGAGATATTTGCATGCAGAAGAAAAACACAAAATCAACCATTCTAGTACGCAGATTTTCTACAGCTGTCGCTGTAAGAGAAAATTGCCTTGCTACCTAGAAATTCTGAAACAACCTAAAATTAAAAGGCTGGCTTGGATGGTCTACATTGTGGACTTCACTAGTCTTTTAATTATCTCTGCCTGCCTACAGTTGGTCTTATGAACCATTAACATTTCTAGAACCTGCGTGTGGACCATCAGGAGATTAGAAAAATAGTATCATTTGGGGTATGAGCACTAGATTTTCAAGACTTTGTGATGCTTTGACTTTCCCCAAAATATCTGCTAATTCAACCAAAAAAAGTCAATCAAACTATATGATAGATGTTAGATAGTCAAAATGAGCAGATGATGGGGGAACAGTATACTCTTCAGCTAATTGTTCTGATATCCTGTAAGTCTGATGTAAAAGATAAAGATCAAATCATTGTTCTGTCCCAATTCTGTCATTGTTTTAAAGGTTCAATTTTGATACAAACAAGTGGCAAAAAATCGTAGTAAAGTCTTGTTTGGGTGACAATATCTAATGTAATGCCACCTTTGGAAAAGGGCAAAGTGCTTTGATCCGTCAGGCCCTGTAGCAAGCAAATGATATGGAATGTTCTGAGTTTGCATAAAGGTCTAGCTTCACATTTTAAAACTAAACAAAAAATATCATGAAGGTACCTGAACCCTGACCTTTCTAGATTTTTCCAGAAATTCTCCTACCATTCTCTACTGGATCTAGATTTACAATCACATAAACTGAAATGTTGTGCCACATATTAAAATCTATTGTTTTCTTGTCTACAAACAAGAGATAAATGTGAATTTGTGTAGTCTGATAGTATTCTAAATGCTACACCCTGTATTTTAAACAACTAAGTGGACTGTCTTAACATTTCATTGAAAAAGACCTTATATATATGTCTTCAAGTAGCATTTATGATATAGAATGTGCACATTGTGATAATGATCCCTAAAATTCATGTAAACTGTCTTTTACTGAAATACAGTGTGGATATGGTATCTTTTGTGACTCAAACAAATGTAATATAATGCTTAATTCCCCAGCAAATATTTATTAAATTCCTTCTGCCTGCCAGGTAGCAGTCAATGAATGTTGAATGAATAAATACCTCAAAATATTTTATATCCATTATTAATAATCATAATAGTAGTTAATTAGTAGTAGTAGTTAACACTTGATGGGTTTTTATAATATCTCAAGCATTGCTACATACTTCATAGGGATTATTAATTTAATATTCACAAAAATTCTGTAAGGTACGCTTTACCACTTTCTCAATGATGAGTAAACTGAGATACAAAGAGTTAAAATAACTTGTCTAACATTTGAGATAAGGTCTAACATTTGAGGTGTCAGAAATGAGACTCATGCAAAGGACATTCAAAGCCTAAGAAATATTGCTGACATTGGCTAAATTGAAAAATATTAACTTAATGACACAGGTCATTATTTAACGTTTTATTGTGTAAAATCTCTCACCTGTGCTAAACCAAAGAGAATAGTATTAATGTAATGAGCCCCCATGTAGCTATCATCCAGCTCTTATCACCTGTCACCTAACAAGTCTTGGTCATTCTTGTTTCATCTTTGTTCCCATCCATTCTTCTATATCCGCAGATGATTTTGAAGCAGATTTCAAACACCATGTCATCTGTATTTATTTCAGTATGTATCTTGAATAGATAGGGACTCTTAACAACACACAGTCACGGCCACAAAACCATTGTCATGCCTAAAACAAATCTACAAACATTCCTTATCATTTACTATCAAATATGGTCACGTTTTTGTGTATGTGTGGAAATTTTTTTGATACTTTGTTTAAATTGCTAAGTGAGGTTCATACATGCTGATTGCATACTTTATCTCTTGTCTCTTTTAGTCCATAGGTAGAAACTTAATTTTTTTTAATAGAAGTTTTACTGACCCCAGAAAAATTCAGCATCATACATGGCAGGAGATAGATCATCAGCCAAAACATAAAATGACAAGAATATTTTGCTCCTAGGCATCTTTTCTTTAGGACTCTAGCCCAGTCATATCTTGTTTATATCTGTAAATTTTGAGAAATACTATTTTTTTTCTATTTATTTTTTCTCCCCTTCTGAGTGGACACCTGATGCTTTGAACCACCTGGTACTTTGCAGGCAGGTTCCTCCTTTTTCTCTTTGAAGTCTCTTGCTTTGCCCAAAATGACCTTTCTACCCCCCCCCATGCCTCCCCTTTACAGTAGGAATCACAGCAAAACAAGGTTGAGAAAAGGCAGAAAGCCAGGTGGCCACAGGGGTTTCAGTAGCAGGAACTAATGAAACATCCCCTCAGGCCACAACCCCTGAGAAGCATCAGCTCTAACAGGAAAGTTTTAAGTCCCTGGAGAGTGACACTAGCCAGGCTTGGTTACAGTGTCACTCCTTGACAAGGCTCTTTAACTGACAGATCCTACCAAGACTAAATACAGTGAGGAAGAGGCCATCTTCCTAAAGGAAAGGGTAGTCCTTTACCAGGAGAAAGAGGAGTGGTCTGGGCAACAAAAAACCAAAACAAATGCCCATCACATTATGTCACAGAGTTTTAATAAGGATTAAAGAAGATAACATATATGAAATTCACAGTATCTGGTATTTGGTAAAACTCAGCAAATGGTGGCCAGTATTATTGTTACAGTATAAAGGAGAAAGTGAGGAACAACTCAGCCATGACACAAGGCTAACCAATCATTGGCAATGCCTTCACTATGAGAGAGTCCTCAGAGTTAGCCAGGTTTGGTGTTGGCTCATTTGCATCCATTAACTTTATGACCTTGAGTCTTAACCTTTCTGGCCTGTCCTCCTTGCACAAAATGGTGCCAATAATACCAAGTTATGTCAGAGGACTGCTGTAGAGCACCATTTATGACCAATGGTCAAGGGCTCAGGGAAAGAGAGGGATTTTAGTGCTAAACATCCCCAGTGGAATCAAAGGGAAGAATGAAGCAAGTTGCGTACAACCATATTTTGCATACTTTTAAGACTGTCTTTTATTTATAACCCTACTTCATTTCAAAAGGATTTTGGCTGCTCATATTTTATATAAGTAGTGATGATTCACGTCTTAACTAATCAAATTAAGGATGCAAGCTGGAGACGTGGAATTCAGAGGTGAACAACAAGGCTTCATTTTTAATTCATCATTTAAGAAACATGTCTATAATCCAAATAGGAAAATAAGCAAAGAGTATAAACATTGAATAAATAAAAATATGCGATAAGCATATGGAAAAAGTTTCGACATTGCTAATAATCAAAGAAATGCATACTTGACAACAGTGTCAGATTTTTCACCTTATTGGCAAGGATTTGAAATAAATACTACCAATACCTAATGTTAGCCAAGGGTATAGGGACCTGGCGCCCTCACACCTGGCTGGGGGGAGTATAAATTGGCACAACCTTTCTGGAAGACAAATAAGATGATATCTGTCAAAATTAAATCATGAGATACCATTTAACCCAATAATTCCACTTCTAGTAATCTGCCTCACAGAAGTATTCATATGTGACCAAAGAAATATGTACATGAATATGTATTGTTTTGTAACAGCAAAAAATTAGAAACAACATTCTAACAATTGAGGCATTGTTTAAAATTTTGACAAACCATACAATTGAAATTCTGTGTAGTCATTAAAGAAGTGTATTTTATCTTCTGAAAGGGAAAGATGTCAAAAATACATTTTAAAGTGCAAATACTAAGTTGCAGAAAATTGGCAGTATGATCCCATTTTGTAAATATATATTTATAGATGTTTTAAAAGGACTGAAAAGCTATTATTCAGGAATGTGTTGGCTTTTTAAATTGCTATTGAGTGGCCACAACCAATTGGGTTAGTGAGGTAACAAAAGAAGACTGAATTCCTCGATCATGCATGAAGCTATTAGAATATAAAGCAACAGTACGAATAATAATAAACAAACTAATAAACTCTACAAACTTTGTACCAACCAAGAGAACAATCAGGGCATACCCAGCTGCTAAGAGTGTTGATGTGTGGGGAGACCTGGGAATCAATTTCACCTACCAGCTATGTGGCCTTGGACAGTCACTTCAGCCCTCCTGTCTCAGCTGCTTTGTAGGGAAAACGATGGAGCTGGCCAAGCTAAGCACCCTCAATGGCTAAGGGTTTATAATTCAGACAGTCACAATAAGACAAGAACTTCTGTCTTACAAAGAGGATTCAGGGGGAGTTTTGAGGAGTCCATAAATTACTTTTTGAAAGGTCCGTGAACTCAATTGAGAAACAAATAGTATTTTTATTTTTACTAACATTTGCCTGAAACTTAGCATTTAATTCAATTATGAATGTAGGCAATAAACTATAATAATGCTAACAGATACTTTCATATCATGTTAGCAGTTGTTGCTGATACCTTGAAATACCATTTATACTCATCGCTATATCAAATTATCTTAGCTATTAAGTTTATTGCTAGATCTTGTTATTTAATGAGTTAGTAAATAAGCATTCATTATTAAAAATGGTGTTTAAAATTGTTTTGATATCTGTATGTCAATAGGATTGGTTGTCTTTGTAATCTTATATATCTTATTTTATGTATTTAAAAGCATTATGCTGAGAAGAGGTCTATATACTTCACAAGACTGTGCCAAAAAGTTCTTGGCACAAAAGAAATTAAAAACTTCAATGTTTTTTCTTATTTGCTTTCTTGCTGCAGAAGAAACCAGTGACTGGCTTCTGGGGGAAGGGCACAAACCTGAGAAAGGTAGTGATTCACTGGAGATCAGGAAGGAATAGGCACAGAGGAAATCCTAAATCAGGAATTAAAAGAAGCAATAAGCATGGGTAGGTAGGCAGCAGTGATAACCTTGGGTTAGTCTGTGTGCCTAATTCCCTCTTTGCCCTGATAATTAGCTTAATTAAGATTCATCCCACCATTTCCTATTCTCCATCACCTCATGAAGAAATTGCCCAAAGACAAGTTCACAAATGTGGTGGGATGTGGCAGAGGTGCAAAGTCCAATGTTCTAGGATCTAAATCAGTGATTCTCCACCCTAGATATACATAGGAATCACCTGGGGAGCTTTTAAAACCATCTCAATGGGAGGGAGTAGGGCTGATGTGTGTTACCAACTGGTTGAGGCATGAGGGGGCCTGCTAGAGAGCTGAAGATATTTCATGTCTTGATCTGGTTTCAGATTAGATGCGTGTATCCATAAGTAAAAATTCATTGAGCTGTATTTTTAAGATTTGTGTGCTTATTCCTCAATTTAAAAAAGAAAAGCAATTCCCAGGCCCCACCCATGAAGAGTCTAATTTAATTGATCTGGAGTAGGGCCCAAGAATTAGTGTTTCTTAAAAAGCTCCTGCCGTCCACCCCTACCCTACTCGATTCTAGTATGTGTCTGGGGTTGAGAACCACCTAGAAGCTTCAGGGGAGGGAATCATTCACTCAGTCAAAAAGTCCACAAATATTTGAGTGCTAAATAGTGAGGTGGGGAGAAAGACAATCTCTGTTCTCAAGACTTTTTATTAAGTGAAATAAAGTGATGATTACCACTGCTGAGATATTAGCATATAACTCAAGGGTCCTCCAGCTTCAATTTCCATCCTTAGCACCACCTGGGGAGCATGTCAGAAACATGGTTCCCAGGTTCCATCCCAGAGATTCTGATTCAATAGGTCTGGACTCAGGCCTAAGGAATCTGCTTAAGGAACAATAAATAGCACAGGTCCGGCACATGCCTAGCACATAGCAGGACAGCAACAAATAGCTATTGAATGTATGAGTTGCTGGGCCAAGTATTCCATATGCAGTATCTAATGTAATAATAACAAACAACCCTATGAGGGTGTGTGCTAAATAAAACTCAGTTCTACACAGAAGGAAACTGTAGATCGAAAACATTAAACAACTTGTCCAAGGTCCAACAGCTAATAAATCAGGGAGTGGAGATTTAAGCACACATCCCTTTAATTCCCAATAAGCAAAGCTCTGCGCTGGCCTACTATGCCATATATTTTCTACAATTTTCTACAATTCTAAAAGTCTACGTGAACTTTTTCAAAGTCTGATCGTACATGAAGAAATGTAGTTTTGTTTTGTTCCCCTGCCCTGGGGAAGTTAGTGTTACGGGAAGAGAAGAGGGAGTGACCCAATTCGTCTGCTTATTGCTTGACACACCCCTTTCTTTGAGCGGGAGCTGGTGATACCCTAATTGAAGCCAGTATTAACTGTAAGACGCTGGGAGAAGGAATCTGGAAGCTCTTGTTTAGCTCTTGCAAGTACCTTCAAACGCCTCTGCAGTGAAAGGGGAGGTGTCTGGCATGGGAGCTCTTTTCCTCACTTCTCACAGAGCCTTCTTCTGGGCGGAGCCCTTGCAAAGCAAGGCTGCAGTAGCTAATTGTTCTGTTTCAGTCTGCACTTGCTTTCTGCCTGACTTCCAGTCCCTCGGGCTTGCCTGAAAGTTGAAATGCGCTTGCTCTGCCTCTGCCCCTTTCTTTATCTTGTTCAGCTACTGCAGATGCCACAGCTGCTCAGCTTCCTGTGTCCTCATTGATCTGGCAGTAGAGGCAATTATAGCAGGGTCACAAGTGATTCGACTGGGCCTCTTCATTATGTCTGATTAGGCTCCGACCTAATAAAGACTGGGAAGGGGAAAAAATTCAGGATTCTACATTCCCCAACTCAGCCGTTAGCTCCTCTCAATGTGTTTACCCTCTCCAAATAGACAGCTCTCTCGTGGAAAGGAAGCAGGGTATAAAGGAGAGGGCTCCAGGGACAGGGTGCCTGGGTTTACATCATCATGTGTAGTAACCCTGAACAAGTTACCTGACCTCTTGGTACTTTCCTGTCCTCCTCTTTGAAATAAGGATAACAATAATTATACACATCAGATCATAAAGATTAAATAGGATTTTACATATAGAGTATGTAGCACAATGCTGGATGTATAAGAAAATATACATACACACATATACAATATATATATCAACAATACTATATATACATACACACCAATATACACACAAACACACACAATACACACACAAATATAATTATTGTTATTTCCGGGCTACTTTTCCCTTCCTCTCCCCGCTTTAATACTCTCCCTGTGCTCCAAACTCTCCTCACACCGCTGCTGTCCAATATAAATACAATGTAAGCCATACACGTAACTTTAAATTTCCTAGTAGCTACATTTTAAAAAGTAAAAATAAGCCGGCAAGATTAATATTAATATTATGTTTTGTTTCGTCCACTATCCAAAATATTATCATTTCAGTATATAGCCAATATAAACATTATTAAGAAATTTTACATTGTTGGGTTTTTTAAGTCTGAAATCTGGTGTGTAAATGCGGTTACACACGACTCCACTTGGACTAGCCATATTTCAAATGGTCAGTAGGCACATGGAGCTTGTGGCTATGGAGTAGACAACCCAGCCTTCTCTTATCACCCCCTTTATGAAAATTTATCAATTCAGTATTTCCCCTTCAGGCCCCACTGTCAACTTTTGATTCTTTTGTTCATTCAGGAAGTGTTTATTAAGTGCCTACTGCGTGTCAGGTGTTGTGTTGAGTGTTACATATGTAATGGTGACATAGTACTTATTATGGGGTAAACTGTGTCCCTCAAAAACTCATATGCTGAAGTCCTAATCCCCAGTGAATGTAACTTTACTTGGAGATAGAGTCGTTACAAAGGTAATCAAGTTAAAATGAGGCCCTGATCTGTTATGATGGTGTCCTTATAAAAAGGGAAAATTTGGACACAGAGACACTGGAAAACACCATGGAAAGACCAAGGCAAAGAGTAGGGTAATGCTTCTACAAGCCAAGGCACATCAAAAATTGCTGCCAGAACATCAGAAGCAGGGAAGAGGCAGGAACATAATCTCCCTCACAGCCCTCAAAAGGAACCAACCCCACCCACACCTTGATCTCAGACTTCTGGCCTCCAGAAATGAGAGACATTAAATTTCTGTTGTTTAAGCTGCCCAGTTTGTGGTACGGCAGCCCTAGCAGACTCATACAGTTCTGTTCTCCCCTCTTTCAAGAGAGGGAAGCCTCCACTTTCACAAATGGTAAAGGATCCTACTGCAAGTCTGTGACCTAATTGAGGAGGAAAACAAAGGTAATTAATTTCAAGGAAATAGGGAACAAAAACAATACATGTGTAAAGAAATAAATATACGATTACAAGTTAGGTTAATCTGGTGCAGTGACTGAGAATAACATTAGGGGAGGCAGAAAACTTACTGTGACAGGAGGTCATGGTAGGCTTCCTTGGGAGATGCCGTTCAAGTCTTTACCTGAGGAAGTAGCGATCCAGAGAATTCTAAGCAAAAGGAATGCCTATGAAAGCCTCTGAGGTGGAAAAGCACCTGGCACAATCCAGAAACTGTCAGAAGGCTAGTATGCTAGAGGTGGCAGCCCAGGTAGGGGCAGCATAACATGAGGGTGGATGAGAAGACGGGAGCCACACAGCAGGGCCACCAAGGCCATTGCTAACAGTGCGGCAGGACAGCTATTAAGCAGGTGAATGACACGGGGTGACATGTTTTTAAAAAACCACGCTGGCTGCTGAAAGTAGAATGGAATGGGGGAGCTCCGGGGATGCCCGCTATTATGTCTTTCTGGTGGGAGACGAGGAGAAGCTGAGGAAAGAAGCCAGCGGAAGAGATGGTATCTGTGGGCAATGGAGAAGGATTCCCTAGTCTGCCTCTTGTGGCAGCTGCCTTTAGGACAAGGACGCTCCCTGTCTAGGAGGGGAGAGAAGAACCCCAAATGACCTCACTCCAGACACTATTTGGTTTCCTGGATTAGACCAGGGGACACAAACGGTGAAAGAGTCATGCAAAGTCTATTATAAAGCAAAGGAGGAAGACACAGCAAGGAAACTGATTCTACCAATTTTCTCCCAGAGCACCTCCTCCATCTTATTTGCAGGAATATTACTGTCATCACAGATTATTTTTAATGCCAAGCTGGAATCCCATACATCATCAAAGTCCAGGTCTCATGGGTTTGGTTAACAGATGTGGGGTTTTTCTGAGATCTTGATCCTCCCACTCTGTTGACTCCACTAGGGGCATTCCCCATACTGGGCTAGAAGTGGTGCAATAAAGTGGGAGCAGGGGGAAGGAGAGCCTTCCATGCTGTCATTTGTGAATTGATTGAAAAGTTGGCAGATAGTCTACAGAACACCTACAAATGCTGAAAAAGCAGAAATTATCAACTGCAGTAGCACTTGGATCCACCTATACCTGCTAAACTTAGATGGTACCTTTTTATACATCCAGGAGTGCTATGTCCAGCTGATGTTATTCACTTTGTACGAGTGGAAGAAGCCATCCTAAATAATCCCCAGCACTTGTCAATGATGATAACTTTGATTTCAATACAGCAAATCCATCCTCGTTAGCAATAAGTCTAATGCTGAGTGGGCAGAAGAAAGGAAGCCTGCCAGGTAAAAGGAAGACCAAATAAGAGACCCTAGGTGGGGGCAAAAAAGTGAACAAATAAAATGGTAGTAGAAATAAATAGAACCCCAAAGGATACCAGCACATTTCCTTAGATATCATTAAATCATATGTGAGCAATAGGATGAATCAAACAAAAGCCAGATTTATACTCATATGAGTATAGCACAGACAAGCATCTCACAGCTACAATTTACCAGGAGTGATTGGTGAAACAGATTCAGAGAGCAGGGAAGGAATGTTCTCTGAGAGTAAAGAATGAAATTACCTCTTATCACTCAGGCCAGGAGAAATGCCCCTGTACAACTAAACCACTGTATCATAACATCCCATTTTATTTTCTGCAGAACAGGTGTAGTGATCTAAAATCGTCTTCTTTGTTTAATGTTCTTGTTTATTGCCTTTTCCTCCCGCTAGAACAAAAGCTCCAAGTAAGCAGAGACCTTGCTTGACTCATTCATTGCTATGTCCCCAGTAGCTAAAATCTTGCTGACGTGGAGTACCTGGTACCTAATACATGGGTGGAAGTCATAGTTAAGTCCCACAGCATGATGACCTACTGTTGCTTAACTATGAATTCCCTACGTTCCCAGGAATTCATTCATGGATACCCTATTCCAGATGAGGGAACTTGCAGAGGAACATGCTTTGCTGTAAATATGGGTCAACTGGATTGGATGTTGTGTGTTATACAACTACTGTCTCATTGGGAGTCTTTACTCATCTTTCAAAATTGTACCGTTTGCAACTAAGGGAAAATACAACCAGACTTTTCTTCTCAGTGTGATTTGCTTGCTTGTCATCTTGAAGTAACACATTATATGACCTTTGCTGGTCTCCTGTGGCTATGTCGCATTACCCTAGGAGCCACTGGTTCAAATCTATTTTAGAGCCCTGTAATTCATTCTAACTCCCTCCCTAGGGTATGCCACTTTTCAGATTTCTCTCTTCAACTTGCCATTAATCCCACTGAAGAAAAAATTGGCATTAGAATTCAATTTTAGCTTCCTGGTGGGGCAGGCCAAATGTCAGCCACGTTTGAGGACTGTGGAAAAGGTGTTCCCAGAAGCTTTGTCAAATCCACACAACAGAGTCCCCAGCTGTGAGCTCTAGTGCCAGTTCCCTACACCGACAGTAAAAAAATGCCCACTGATTTTCCTTAGGTTAACTACAGGACCATTCTCCATTTCTGTCAAGAGCTCCCTCCCTGGATTAAATGACTTTTGCTAGAAAAGGGTTTGGAGTTCCTTAAGCTGCCTAATACATTCCCCGAATTCATTAAGTAGGGTCATTCAGTTGGTGGTGTGAACTGTCTCAAGTAAAGGCCTGTAGATTTACCGAAGAGTTGAATCAGGATGTTCACATGTAAATTCATTTAAAGAGCAAGCTGCCTTAATACCTTGTAAATAATTCTGTCCAAATCTCACAAGCTTTCAATAATATATTTGTTATATAATGGTGCTTATCTCGGTAAAAGGATGTCTATGAACAGAATTATGACATAATAATGGAGCGGTAGGCAACATGGGTTCTGGGGCCAGGAGGTCTCAGCTCAGATCCCAGTTGCTGTGTCACGCTGGGCAAGTGACTCTACCTTTCTGTGCCTCAACTTCCTCATCCAAGAAATGGGGCTAATGGTGATACCTACTGCATAGGATCATTGTGAAAATTAAATGAGATAGTTCATATAGAGTACTTAACTATAGAACTCTGCTGTCTAGAATGGTAGCCCCTAGCCATATGTAGCTGATTTAAATTTAAATTGGTTAAAATTATGTACAAGTTTAATTCTTCACTTGCACTAGTGTTCCATAGTCATGTGTGACTAGTGGCTGCCATACTGAACAACGTAGATAAAATATTTCCATCACCACAGAGAGATCTGTTGGACAGAGATTGCCAGAAAGGACTTTAAAATCATCCGCATAACTCCAGCATTTCCTTTGCTTCCATACAGTCAGTGACCAGGTACTCTAAAGTCCATAAGTTTGATGTTCATTCCCTGCTCTCTGTCCCCATCATGACCAATCCATTGATTCCTTGATAATACTATTCAACTGGTCTTCCCACTCTCTCCTCCTCTGTGGCACCCTTGGGAGCTCCCCCTCCGCCACCCGGGCTCAGCCCCTAGCACTGTGACTGGCCACTTAGGCTGTGGCCTCTATACTCCTTGAAGGCAGAGACCATATTTTATTTATTTTCATGTCTCCCACAGCCTTTGGTTTTATAATAGGCAGTCAAATGTTTGCATGAATGAATGAATCTCTGGGTAAATAAACAAATCATCTTCTGCCAGGGAACAGGAGGCTATATCTAGTTCTTGGTTGTTTTGCAAGGCATGCTTCTCTGAACCGTATCTGTGCCCTGAGGCAGTGCCCACAGGTGTGAGCCTGCAGGTGCCTGCTATGAAATCAGATGACAAGCAAGGCGTCTTTTCCAAGCATCACTTTGCCCTTGGGCTTTTTGAAGAGACTCCCAGTGGCCACAAGGTTCCCTGTTATAGTCCAAGAGTGGTGTTCCTACCCACATTCTATCCATACCTGCACCTTTGAGTGGGCTGGCCCCAGGTCCCTGTAATGGGATCTTCTCATCCTGCGTCCCACTTCCCACAACCACCGACATAAGCAATAATGGCTATTTCCTGAAATAGCTGCTCTGTCTCTTGTCTTAGAAGAGCTATGTGGGTGAGACTGCCCTTTCTGGGGTCCAACTAAGGGTTTCTGTTTGGGGCTGAATGTTTGTATCCTCCACCTCAAGACTCATACATTGAAATCCTTCCCCCTAATGTGATGGTATCAGGAGATGGAGCCCTGGGAGATAATTAGGTCATGAAGGTAGAGCCATCATGACTGTAACTAGTGCCCTTACAAAAGGGACCCCAGAGAGCAGTGATTGTTCTCACTCGCTTTCCACCACGTGAGGATACGAGAAGAAGTTGGCAGTCTGAAACCCAGAAGAGGGCCCTCAGCAGAACCCAACCCTGCTGGCACCCTGATCTCAGACTGCCAGCCTCCAGAGCTGTGAGAAATAAATTTCTGTCTGTAAGCCACAGGCGTATGGTATCTTGTTATAGCAGCCCAAGCTGACTGAGACAGTTCCCATGCTGCCTCTACTACTAACTGTGGGCCTTGGGGACTTTACTTAAAAATTCCATGCTCAGTTTTTACAATCATAAGCTGAGGATAATGATGGTACATACTTCATAGAGTCACTGTGAGAATTAAGGGAGACAAAGCATGCAAAGTGCAAGCACATTTCCTTGCACTGGCATGGCAAGAGGTAAAAAGAGATTATAGTGTTAGTCCTAGGAGTCCCACTTTAATGACACCAATGAGTTATGGGATTAGGTCCCCAATTCCTTCCTTTAAAATGTAAGAATCATTCCTAATAGGATGACCATTACCAGAGATTAAGTTATGATAATTATAATAATGAGAACTAAGATTTACCTAAGGAGCGTTTACTGTGCACCAAACACTATGCTAATGTCTGACCTGCATTGTCTAACTTAATCCCCTGAGTAATCTAAGAGAGAGAGTGACCAAGATGAAAACCACAGTGCCTTTTTATGACCTAGTCTCCAACATCACAAACTGTCACTTCTGCTGAAGAATTTTATTCCTCAGAAGCATGTCACCAAGTCCAGCCTCTACTCAAGGGAAGAGGAATTAGGCTCCACCTCTTGAAGGGAAGATGATTAAAGGCTTTGTAGACATATTTTTTGCTTTTACTTTTGTGTTTTTTAATTTCAAAATATTAAGGGGTACAAATGTTTTCATTACATGGATACCTTTTATAATGCTTGAGTCAGGGCTTTTAGTGTGCCCATCACCCAAATAGTGTTCACTGTACTCAATAGGTAGGTTTTTATCCCCCCCTTCCCCCTCCCTGCTTCTTGCTTTCCTATGACCTCTACATCTCTTTGTGCCCATGTGTGCCTATCGATTGGCTCCCAATTATTAGAGAGTACATGTGGTGGTTGTTTTTCCATTCCTGAGATACTTCTCTTAGGAGAATGCTCTCCAGTTCCACCCAAGTTGCTGCAAAGGACATTAATTCATTCCTTTTTATGACTGAGTAGTGCTCCATGGTATATATGTAGAACATTTTCTTGATCCACTCATGAACTGATGGACATTTAGGTCAATTCCACACCTTTGCGATTGTGAATTGTGCTGAAATAAACATTTGAGTGCAAGCGTCTTTTTGATAAAATTACTTCTTTTCCTTTGGGTAGATACCCAGCAGTGGGATTGCTGGGTTGAAGGGTAAGTCTATATTTATTTCTTTGAGGAATCTCCAGATTGTTTTCCATAAGGTGGTACTAATTTGCAGTCCCACCAACAGTATATAAGTGTTCCTTTCTCTCCACATCCACG
This sequence comes from Daubentonia madagascariensis, assembly GCA_023783475.1. Classification (NCBI taxonomy): domain Eukaryota; kingdom Metazoa; phylum Chordata; class Mammalia; order Primates; family Daubentoniidae; genus Daubentonia; species Daubentonia madagascariensis. The sequence continues at coordinate 37,050,214 of JAKFHU010001953.1, read as the reverse complement.
CCAGCATCTGTTGTTGTTTAACTTTTTAATAGTAGCCATTCGGAGAGGGCTAAGATGATATCTCATTGTGGTTTTAATTTGCATTTCTCTGATGATTAGTGGTGTTGAGCATTTCTTCATATGTTTGTTGGCCATTTTGTAGACATATTTTTAAAACCACCACAGACATAAGATGTATTCCTTACTGTCGGTTGTTGTCTATAAAGTTTGAAAGCCACTTCTCTAGGTTGTATATATTATTCGGTTTACCAGGTAGGAATCATAGATTCATTATATGGTAGACATAGAAGACCCATAGAGTTCATACACACTTGTAGAACAGGGGTTGGCAAACTTTTTCCATAAAGGGTCAGTTGGTAAATATGTTAGGCTTTGCAGGCTGTATGATCTATGTCACAACCACTCAATTCTGCTGTTATAGGACAAAAGTGGCCATAGACAATATGTAAACAAACAGGTATGTCTATGTTCCAATAAGACTTTATTTATAAAAACATGCCATCAGTCAGATGGCCCATGGGCTACAATTCGTTGACCCCTAAGCTGGAACAATGTTTATCGCCTCTGGCTTTACAGTAGACTCAAAAGGATTTTTTTCTTAATAACCAACGTCTAGGTCACACTTCAGTTCAATTAAATTAGAATCTCTGGGGTGAGAACCCAGACATCAGTATTAAAAAAAATTAAAAAGACTCCCCAGGTGACGCCAAAGTGCAGCCAGAATTAAGAAGAAGCACTGATGTGGGAGGTGATGAGTCTACTTGAGGAAACTGAGGCCTCACAGGATAAAAAGAAGTCCTGAATCACACTACCTTGGGTGGCAGTGCCCGGACTAGCTGGTACTTACCAGCAGGGGGGGGTCCCAGGAAGACACGTCTGAGCAGGTATTCACACGGCACAAACTGAGTGTGAGAAGCTGCCTGCACAGGCCGTTCCTGGGCAGGCAAGAGTCCTGGGCCTCATAGAGGGGCTTCCAGAAGAATTGTGCCACTAATGAAACGTGTGAAGAAACCTGAGTGCAAAGACAAGTACAAGGCCTAGATTCATCACGTAGTGACTTTGGGCAAGTAAATCCACCTCTCCAGTTCCCTCTCTTCTCATTCATGAAATAACAGCAAACATTTCTGAACATTTATCGTAGAAGGCAAAATGCCAAGTGCTTTAGGTACGTTCTGTCTCTGAACCATTCTTTCACCCATGACAACAGACCTGTAAAGTGGGTGATGCTAGAGTGTCCGTTTTGAAAAAGAGGAAAGTAAGGACCGAAGTATTTAAGTAACTTGTTCAAGATCCCATAGCTTGGAAGTGATTGAGCCAGGATCTGAACTCAAGTCTTTGTGTCTCCAAAGCCTGTACACACTGGCTTGCCATGTCTCTTGGATTCTTGTAAGGATTGAATCAGATGATTTGTGAATATGTGTTATAAACTCTAAAGCACTGCACATATGTCAGGCATTATCATAAAAGGTCAATTTTCACATTCCAGGATATCAGTGAGGGGTGCTCTAGGAATGTTATCGATCAGAACATCCTCCTGTGCAAATAGTCCTATTCTGATCAGCCAGCTCCGTGTCCCTTGATTGGTGGGGATGCCTCTCTGGACCACTAGAAGGTCAGAGATGCAAGGTACAGCCCCTAGTTTGAAGAATGGCCTATACTAATGAGTATAGGTCATTCTGCCTTCAGATGGCCAGGTCTCTGTTTTCTGTCTCTTGCCACAGAACATCTTCACTGTCATGAATGGGAATTTCATACCCATCTCCATATTGTTTTGCATTTTCTGTCAGATAAATGACTTGGCTTTGTCAGCATACCTTCCTCTTGCTGTGCCACTTCCCCTGTGAATATCTCTGTAAGGCCACAGCGGCACCCACTACTGTTGGCCTGTCCGCCTGGATCAGTGAGGGCCTGTCAGGAGACAGAAGCCAGTCCAGTTATTTGAACAGAGAAGGTCTAATATAATGGATTGTTAAGTATTCATAAAGTAGTTAACTAGGTAACTACAAAGGTAAAAAGAGAACTTCAGATCTCATATAGGCAGCAACTATAGGAAGCAGCCACCATCCCCTAGAATTGAGGGAACAAAGGAAATGGTTGGAATTACTCAAACTTAGAAGCTGAAGGGAGAGTGGGGCACATAAAACAAAAACTCAGACCTCTGAGGAGGGACGCTGGGTGCTGATACTGGTGCCTCTGAGCTCAGGCACAGGGCCCCATGAGGCTGACGCCCAGCCTCTGAGGAGGGGATGCTCAGGGAGTTGTGATGAAATTGATCCTGCAAGTGTTGCAAATGTTGCAAGCTGGAGTCAGCTGCCGCGGAGGCAAGGCACTGCTGCTTCAGGAGGAAGACCTTGTGCTGGGGTGTAGAGGAAGAAAACAAGAAGGAACAAGTACCTTCTCCCTTTTCTACCCTACAGCTTCCCCGTAGCACCCCTTAGTGGCAGAGCCCAGCAGAAGCATGGTTTGCAGAGTCCTAGCCCCAGCGTCAGACAGCCAAATAGAGAAGGATGGGTTTGTAACCGAGAGACGGTAACTTAATTACTGGTCCAGTTCACCTCTTTGGCTATTAAACAGCCAAACATACCCTTCTATGCATATTTGAATTTCCGTGCAGCAACAAAACAACTGTTTCCACCTCACAAGATGCAACTATCCTTTGTACAAATGAAAACATTCTCTCCCTTTCCCTAAAATGAGGGGATGCAAATCCCAGCAATCATCGTATCCATCTCTGGATTCTGTTAATTCCTTAAAACTTATCATAGTTGCATCTGAGTTTTCTGTTATCTAGTGACTGAACTATAAGTTTCACCTTCAACAAAACTTGCATAAAATAATGAGTGGAAGGAAAGACTAAAGACCTGGAGACTTGCAGAGCTCGAAGTTATAGGACAGGAAGACAACATTCTGTGAGTGGCTTATAGGAATAACAGTGAGAGGAGACATTCCCACTTTCACCGTTGAATTCCGGTGCCAGAGAGGACAGCACCATGTTATTCTGTGATCGAAAGCATCCACTCTATCCCATAAGACAGAGCCCCATTTTTAGAGTGCTGTCTCCTACCAGCAACACAATTGAGTCTTCAGTAAACCATTCTGCCTCTAGCCTAGGCCAGCTCCTTCCAGATGATGGGGTAAGACCTGTTAATTCTATGGACAGAAGCCCATTGCTGTACCTCCTTTGCTGTGAAATCAATTTCTTGATCAGATGCAATTCTGTGCAGAATGCTCTGTCAGTAGGTCAGGCATTCTGTGAGTCCCCAGAAGGTAGTGCTGGCAAAAGCTCTATAGGCCAGGAATGCAAATCCATATCCAGACTATTACAATGAGGACTAATTTCTGTCCCCTCCTTGATGGAAGGGGACATGGCTGTTTAATGTAATCAACCAGCCACTAGGTACCTGGCTGCTGGCCCAGGGACCTGGTGCCATATTAAGGACTCAGTGTTGGTCTCTGCAGTTGCCAGATTAGCCATGCAGCAGGGCATTAGGCGGGCCAGCCTTGGCGAGGAGAAGTCCATGTTAAGCCCACGTGTAGCTTCTCTCCCTGCCACCATGGCCACTCTGTACAAGTGCTACGGTGGCCAGGGAGAGAGAATGACTGGCACTAACAGAGCATGTCATCTGTCCTCCTGGTTTATGATAGCTTCTGTTACTGTGGTTGCACTTTGGTGGGCCATCATGTGAAACACAAAAGAAATGTATTAGAACTGATGAACATAAACATAGCAGGTATGGTGATAAATGGCAAATGAAGAATCTCAAAAATTCTATTTTTAGCTCATCCCAGTGATAGAAATGGAGGAAGATGAAATTTAAGATATTTTCCCATTCATTTATTCATCAAATATGTATTGGGAATCTGCTATGTGCCCAGCATGATGCTGGGTGCTGGGGATACAATTGATAAGCATGACAGAGAGTGACCCTGTCCTTGTCGTGTGTCGCTGACAACCCAGGGTAAGGAACAGACAATTAAAAAGTGAGCAAATAAATATAAAAAATAAGCATGGCTTGTCAGAAGGACCATAAAGGAAATGAACAGAGAGCTGTGACAAGGAGTAGTGGGTCGGGGCAATGAGTACCCGCTTTAGAGAAAATGATCAGGAGGGACCCCTTGCGGGAGGGGGGTTGAAGCTGAGGCGTGAAGAAGAGGTGGCAGCTAGGGCGGAAGTAGGGAGGGACTGAGCATCCCAGGCAAGAGAGAGGAGAAATTGTAGAGGCTGTGGGATGGGAAAAAACTTGATGTCCAAGAAATAGGAAAAAGGTTCAAGAAAAAAAAAAGGTCAGGGAGAGAGTGACTCAAAATGAGAGATGATACTGGAGAGGTTAGTAGAAATGGAATCACCTACTGAGAGGCCATGACTATTCTAGAAACAAGTGAGGAGAGACATGGATGGGTTTTTTTAAGTATGGGCATAATATGATTTTCTCTACGTGATAAAGATGTCAACTCTCCCTAAATTAATCTATAAATTCAACATAATCCTATTTTTAAAAAATAACAGATTTTATTTTTAAAAAAACACTTATTCGGGCTGTGTGTATGTGTTACAGGGGACAAACATCATCAAAGCAGAGAAACCAGGTAGAATGCTATTGCAGCCATCCTGGTGGGCAGCAATGGTAGCTTGGACTAGATTGATAACAGTGGGAGTTGAAGGGAATGGCATCCTTCTAAAATATGGTTACGGGCTCAGATTTAGGTTTGCAGTAGACCAACAAGATGTGGGCTTATGGGTTCCAACCCATTTCCAAAAGGCTAGAACGATATAAGTATATAGGTTTTATCTCCTGGGCCAACAAATAGCTTTATCTCCTGAGCCAACTCTGGTCAAGTAGTGGTTGTGGGTTGCAACTTTGAGGCTCAATGGGAAAGTGCAGATGAGTTAGTGATGTCTGCTGCAGTGCAGGAGAAAACTGTAGTAGTAAGTATGCCAGATATTTGCCTTCTCTGGATCAGACGGTTCCTTCCACCTCAGCAATTCTTCTCCTGTGTTGAACATAAGAATTACCTTGGAAGTGGGGTAAAAATTCAGGGACTGGCACCCTATCCCCTTGAAATTCTAATCTGAAGCTTTGGGGTGAGTTCTGAGTTGTTTTTTTTTTTTTTTTTTTTTAACAAACTCCGAGGCAATTCTGATGTAGACCAGAGTTTGAGGAGTTGGTCTAAAATACCATCATCTATATTTTAAAACATTTTGTAAAGACTGTGGTATTGAAAATTTCAGATGATGGATGTTAAGTAACAATGTTCACACAAGAAAATCACATGTATCTAGAGTTATAAATACATTTCATAAGCAAATACCACATCCTCAAAAGGATCACATACTGTCTCTTCATTTGCTATCTTAACCCAGGGATCTTCCAGGAGAGGAAGTACCAGTACTGACTGCCTTTGGAAGATCATTTTTTTAATAGACCTTATTTTTTTAGAGCAATTTTAGATTCACGGCAAAATTGAGCAGAAAGTACAGAGATTTCCTACATTCTGCCTGCCCCTGTACATGCACAACCTCCTCCACTACCAACATCCCCCACCACAGTGGTGCATTTATTACAATTGATGAACCCACACTGACATATCATTATCCCCCAAAGTCCACAGTTTACATTAGGGTTCACTCTTGGTGGTGTATGGGTTTGGACAAATGTGTAATGACATGTATCATACAGGATAGTACCCTAAAAAATTGTCTGTGCTCCACCTTTTCATCCCTCCCTCCCCACAATCCCTGGAAACCACTGATTTTTTTAGTCTCCATAGTTTTGTCCTTTCCAGAGTGTCATATAGTTGGAGTCATACAGGATGTAGCCTTTTCAGATTGGCTTTTTTCACTCAGTAATATGCATTTAACGTTTCTCCTTGTCTGTTCAAGGCTTGATAGCTCATTTCTTTTTCTTGATGCATAATACTCCATTGTCTGGATGTACCAAAATTTATCCATTCACCTACTGAGGGATGTCTTGTTTGCTTCCAAGTTTTGGCAATTGAAAATAAAGCTGCTATAAACATCTATGTGCAGGTTTTTGTATGGACATAAGTTTTGACTCCTTTGGGTAAATACCACAGAGTGGAAAGAATCATTGTTGAGGTGTGTTTTCCTCCGTGTGCTGGTGAATAGACCTTTATGAGATTCTCTGACTAGGCAGGGGGGGGTTCTCCTCCTCACCCCTCTCTCAGACTCATGTAATAATCCAGCCTAACCATTAATTTAGGTTTCTGAGCTGCAGCCCTAAGATCCAGGACTGAGCAAGGTTGGTAGGTACCAAGCAGAATTTGGTGGGTGGAAGTCTGATTTCCACTATGCTGCAGTGAACAGAGGGACAGCCCAGGTGCTTCTTTTTAATTTATACAGAGATAAGAATGGAACTACCGCATTTTATTGCCAAATCAGGCACTGACTTCCCCTGTGGCCTTGGAGAGTTACTTGGTGACTCACTTTCGGTCTCCTGTTCATAAAGAAAGGAGACTGCTGCTCACCTTGGAGGAGTTTTATGGGGAAGAAAATGTAAAGTTCTGTATGGCTTCCATGATGGTAGTGAGGCTCTACTCCTGAACCTAGTCATTCGTCCATTTAATGAGCACCTACTGTGTGCCAGGTTCTGTTCAAAGCACTAGGACTAGAGCCATGAAGAGCAGACGCTGGTCCAGCTCCCACAGAGACAATAGGAGGGTATCTCAAGGAACATTTGCAATGGTAGTCCATGTGAATGGTGATGTTTCCAAATAATGTTCATAGTTAAATCATGCAAATCTCCAGGTCACTCATTTTGAGTTCCAGCATCATATCACCAGTAAAATTCATGAATAGTGTCTCCCTAAGTAGATACAGGCAGTATGAATACTTGGGTAGCCAATAACTTAAATTTATTCCAACTAACTTAAATAAAAGCATTTTTCTTTTAAGAAACAGTTAAGCAATCAGACCTGGGGAAGGACAGGAACAGAACAGTTCTGAGGGTAACAGCAGCAGATACATTCAGGCAGCATGTGCCCTCTGAGTGACTCAAATCCAACTTACTTGGGATCATGGTTCTCAAGAGAATGTCTGGTTGGCTTTATTGGGTCTTATGCCCAGGTTTGGCCTGGGTAGAAGGGTGGGGACAGTGGGCAGAAGGCCGTGCCCTGCTTGAGATTGCCACTCCATGAGAACAAGATGGAATTAGGGAGTGGTAGTTCATGAAAAGAAAAGCAGTGAAGCAGTGACTATTGCCAGAAGAAAACAATACTGCTGTATGATGCATAAGAAAAAGCCAATTTCTACCAGGGAGGTTATACTCTCTGCCGTGCAGACGTGTGAGCGTGGTTGGAGACATTCAAGTGATTGATGACAAAATAGCAGGGTGAATTTCTAAAACAAAAAGCCACACATCCATACACAGCCCCAAACAGGCTCTCTCATTGTAAAGATATCAAGTGGGAGTGTCACCGATGGCAATGAGAAGGTCCGATCGGTTCTCCTCTGCAAGCATATTCTAGTAGATGGCTTGGATCATTTAAAACAACTCGGGTCATTTCCTTTCTATACCCAGTTTTCACTTCCTATCCTCTCATACTCAGAAACCCTGGTGATCAAGCTTTTACTTAACTTACTGAATAGATTCATTAATATAGATTGTTCCTCAACTCTGTCCTTTACCTCCTGAAATCTGGCTTTGCCCCTGTGGAGTCCTCTAAATTCAATGGTCCAGCCTCAGTCCACAGCATTGGCCCTGCTGGCCACATCCTTTGATCTCCAGCTTCCCTCCTCCCTGGCTCCCTTGGGCTTTCCTCTTTTGGGTTTCCTCCTCCTCTCTGGTTGTTCCTTCTCTGCCTCCTTCATGGTATCCTCGTGGCTCCTGAATGTACCTCTTCCCATGGTGCTTGCATGGACCTCTACCCTCTCTCTCTGCAGTCTCTTAGTCTCAGCAGCCTTTTCCATTCAGATGGTTCACACTGCCCTGCCCCTTGCCTCTGTCTCCCTATTATGCCCTAATCTCACATTTCCGACTAATGTCAACAACATCCTTCATTCAACATATCTGCGATGAACTCATCACTTGCCTCCACATACTGGTTCCTTCTTCCAGCTTTCCAATTTCTGATGTCATACACTCAGGAGGCCAGAATAAATCCTCAGAATATCATCTCTCTCACTCCTACATCTGAGTCACTCTGTCCTAGTCCGTTGCTACTGCTACTCGCCTGATTCAGACCCTAGCCTCCTAATTCCACTCTCTGTTTGAGCCCTTTCCTTCTCCATCTGATGTGGTTCTCATGCCCAAACCAAGATATAACTGAGATGATGTCACTCACTGTCCCAAAACCCTTTTAAAGTCTTCCCCTACCTACAGCAGGGGTCATGATCCCAAATGCTGACAGAGTTAACAGAAATGAACGAAGCAAGCTTGACGTAAGCAAAGTCAACTTTATTTTTTAGCACCTACAGTATAAGAACATAACACAGTACACCCATGCATCTTCCTGGAGATTATCATTCTCTACTGTAAGAAGAATTCAACAATAAATCACATCTTCCTTTTTTTCTCTTTTTGTTGTGAGGATACCAGGGAATGGTGGAGACTGTGACCAACTGGAGGGTGAATACCCCACTTAACAGGGACAGCTGCTAACCAGCTCCAGCACCAGCACTGTGGACAGATCTTCCAGAATGTCAAGAAAAACAAAAAATCTCAATTAAAAAATAAATATATTGCACAGGACAATCAAAACACATCTTCCCTCCAAACATGTACACGTGGTACCTGTTTGGGACTCTAGTCTAGAGAACAATCAGTACACTTCCCAGCCAAAATGCTCACTGCTCCTTTGTAGTTTTGCCCTGTGTCCAAACATACTAGTCATCGTCCTTCTAAACATGCTGCGGCCTTTGCTCCACCATTTTTTGCTTGTGCTATTTCCTCCTGCTAGAATGCCCCTCACCTCATCTCTCATTGCCACCTTTGGAAACCTTTTCCCTCCTCCCAACTCAGGAGCTACCTCTTTTTAGAAACTTTTCCAGTTATTAAAAGGGAAATGTATCACCTGGGAAAGATAACTCAAGAAGCTATTAGCACATTGCTGATGAATTGATGTATCAACCGGAAGCAAAACCTAAGGCTTAGAGAGATGAGAACTGGATCTGATAAATTTTGGGTACTTGGCAGAAAGATATTCTATAATATCAAGTACTCTTGTGTCCAAAGGGTTATACAAACATGTCATCCAAATACAAATTAATTTTTTATGCCATACAACACTCCCACCCCTCCTGAGCATGCTGGAGAATTGACTACATTTTATGAAGTAGTGATTCAGTTATCACTCAAGGAGCTCCAGGGCACTGGCATTCAAAGGAAGGTCTTGGCTAACACCCAAGCTGTATTTCTGGACATCAGTTTGCTTCCCCTGCCACACTTTTACAGTAGTTGAAGGTCATTATCTCAAGATGACATTCTCTTCTCCTGGTGTTATCTCTCGATTATGTTTACATTATGATTTTAAAGTTCATCATGTACAGTCTCTTTAGATTCACATTTCTTTTTATAGGGAAAGTGTTTATAAGCCACCTAAGGTCATAACAGAAAAAAATGTTATGGAGGAATGCATTTTTTTTTCAGCTCAGGTGCAGCATGGAAAAATTAATTGCACTGTTTCACCTAGAGAAAATACTTTACTGCTTGGAGGAAATAAAATGTCAGGCATTCCTTATTCAACATGTACTCATTGTTAGAACTAAGAAAATTTTTTACAAATAAATATCACTAAAACTCTTGAAAGCTGTCAAATCATAGCCTAGTAACAAAGGAAGTCAAAAGAAGCATCATTTGTCACACTATTACCCTTATTCACTCCCTGGAAAGATATTTTTTTTTTCTGGGACACGTCTGGGAAAATTGTTGACAATGTCAACCCGATTTGTCCTCTTCCTCTCTTCTGACATCATTTCTCGCTGCTACCACAGACACCCCGTGGACAGTGGGTTACTGTCTCCTGAGTCATCTGCCACTCAGACGTCCTGGGGGCTTTATGATCCATCGTGTGGGTTGGTGAGAAGGGACAGCAAGGTGATACGGAACCTCTGAGTATGGCAATTTCTAAGAGGTCAGCCTGAGAAAAGTCTTTTCAAAACCTGAAAGCTTCCTTACAATTTTGGTGACAAGCGATGACAACAGACTAGGACAGGAAAAGAGCATCTTACAGATGCAAGAGCAAGAACAAAATGAGGCTCTTGGATAGCTTGGAAAATGAGGGGTGGCTTTAAGAGTTGGCAGCTGGCAGAGCAGATGGGGCACTCCATGTGAGATCGAGACCTGAGTTTGAGGCCTGAGTGTGCCTCCACCTTCCTATTTTCAGTGACACATAGTAGGTAGGCACTTTGTAAATATTGGATGCCCTGAATAAGAATGGTGATATAATGCAACAACAGTGTTTCCCACTTACTGACCACTTCCAATCAATTCAAAAGCTACAACAATGCTATGAGGCAGAGACTGTTATACCCATCTTAGAGATGAGAAACTAAGGCTAACAACATTCAGTTAGCTCAGTGATTCTCAACTGAAGCAATCCCCCCCACCCCAGACATTTGCCAATGTCTAGAGATATTTTTGGTTATCACAATAGGGGAAAGAGTGCTACTGGGTTGAGGCCAGGTATGCTAAACATCTTACAATGAATAGGACAGCCCCCACAACAAAAAACCATCCATTCCAAAATGTTAGTAGTACTGAAATTGAGAAACCTTCATTAACGGACAGAAAATTTTGATTAAATCCTGATCTCCCTGCAGTTGGACCTATTCTTCTAACCACATCGCTTTACCACCTCACCCATGTAATGTGACTAGGCACCCAGCATAGTGCATGCTCAATAAATACTTGTTGAATGAATGAAGGGATTCGATGACTGATTTACTGTGGGAATTTTTCTTTACCTTTCTGGGTCTCAGTTTCCTCAGCTGCGAAATGGGTAGGATTTATTTCAGTTATGCCTACTTCATAGTGTCCTTGTTCAGTTCAGCCAAAATAATACCTTTGAAAGTTCTTTATAAATTGTAAAAAGGAAACAATGTGAAGGGTAACCTAGGGGGTAGCAATAAAAATTCAATACATGATGTTGAAATTTAAGGACAAGATTTTAAAGTACACAGTAGATAATATTAACAGGAAGATTGAAGTAGTCATGGTAATGACCCCTGGAAGTTGGAAATGGTCATGGCAATCCATCCTGGCCCTGCGTCCCTGGTTCCCTGAGGCCTCACAGGCCTCCCTTTCTGAGGACTTACCATCTCATCGTTTAATTAAGAACAAGAGGAAATTCTTTTAGTTGGCAGCAGTTAAGTGCTTTTTCTTAGAAATTATTAACAGCCACCCAAGAAAATGCCCCTGTTGATAGAAATCATTTCTGCTTGCATCAAATGGCATTTTGCAGTATTGCCTGCCCCATTTGGGACTTTTTCACAAATTCCCTGAGGAGGTCAGTGTGAACTTACAAACCTATAAACTGATGTTGAGGACTGTTTTCTCTCCTTTTGAGTGGTGAATTTTAGCCATTTCAAACTGCTCACTGATCTCAGCCCTTTAGAAAAACAAGAACAGATGGAAGGGATTTGCCACCCCCCTCTCTGTCCCCTCAACCCTAATCTACACAAACAAGACGGTTGATCTCTCTTCTTTGCCATAACAAATCTCCTTGTGGTGTTTTGCCTTTGGCCATAAAGGAAGCAACCCATTTTCGATGGCTGCTCCCAGGCTGTCATGACAGCTGCTGCAGCTGTACTACTTGGTGACAGCCCACGGCTACCACCGTCATCACAATTATGTCATTAGGAACTAGCATGAGACCAGCATCTTTTGAGCATTACTCTGTGGGGAGGAGTAAAGGGTATATGTAATTATGACAAATTCTCAAGTCCCCAATGGCTTAAAATACATTCCTGCCTAACCACCCATTGCATTCTGGGAAGCTCCCTAAGCGAAAGATGCTATCAAAATATATAATGTTAAATAAGTGGTCTTTTAGAAATACTCACTAAAATACACATAAGTTGGGCTTTATTTATTATGAGCCACCAATGTAAGATAGGCAAGGTACATCATGGAATATAGTCCATAAACAGGACATTCAAAAAGGTAAAAACAGAAAGACTGGAAATAAGAAATCTTCAAGTACATCCCATTATGAAATCTGGGAATTTTATTTGCCTCCGCTTATCTATAGATTGGCCATTTTTTTTCCTTATGTCATGATTTACAATGTACATTAGCTTCAATTGCCTCCCCCCCAAAAAAGAAAGAAATTTCAGCAATTCAAGGGAAATAACTCTCAAGTTCACAGTTAACACATAAATGTATTTATATTGTTTGGGGCTATAGACACTTTCCTGCCCACTGATGTCAGCTGATCCATTGACTTCCTCACCTACCTGAGTTTCTGAAATAACTTGAATAGATGGGGTGTTTTTGTTGTTGTTTCCCCTGCGTAGGTAGGCATAGATATTGTATGCATCTGAAACGTTAAATTGAGAAAATGAAAATGCTCTTCTCTTTGCCAACACATGCAGGGTTTTTCTGTTTGTTTGCTGGAATGCAATTTACTTATTTTCTTAGCATCGTTGTTCTTCGTTTGTAGTCTTCTCTTTTTTTAATTTTTTAATTGACACATAATAATTGTATATATTTATGTGGTACATAGTGATGTTTCAATACATACAATGTATAGTGATCAGATCAGGGTAATTAGCATATCCATCACCACAAACATTTATCATTTCTTTATGGTGGGAACATTCAATAGCCTCCTTCTAGCTATTTGAAACTATATAATATATCATTAACTATAGTCATCCTACAGTGCTATAGGACACTAGAACTTAATCCTCCTGTGTAGCTGTAATTTTGTATCCTTTTCTCTTGACTCTGCCACTTTCTAGCTATGTGGATAAATCACTTCACATTCCAGACTTCAATTTATTAACCTCAAAACTGAAACATTAAGATTAGACTATTTTTAAGCTCTCCTCTTCTAAACATTAATATCATTATCACCACTTTTTCAATTTATATGGTATGTTTGTACTTCCATATAAACTCTATTAATTGTTTCTTTGATTATACATTCCTTTAATCTTGATCACCTATGTCAGGAATGTCTATCTGTGTTTGTGTGTGAGTGTGTGTTAGCAGGCCAATTTACGAACTCAAAATCCTCTCTTTGCTCATTTTCAGTAAGTTTCCTTAGTCTAGGTTTTTGAGTGAAATTACCACTCCCCATTTTCAACTGATTCTTGTCCTTTTTAGCTTAGTTTGTAGAGATTTGTTGCACTGTGCCATGTTTGCTTTTCTGGAAGCAAAGTAGGTATATTATAATTTATAAGTAAATGAATGGGTAAATCACTTACTATCTTTAATTAGTGGCAGAATTTTCAACTCTATATGATCTCATGTCCTGCTTTGATTGTGAACTATTAAGTTCAGGGACAGAGTCTCCACACCTTTGTTTCCCTGAGAATGTGATACAGTCTTAACATGCAATAGGGTTTTCTCACAGAGAGAACCGTAACTCTCTCAGAAGAGTAAGAAAGCCTCTTTCCCGGAAACTCCCTAGTAAATGTCATCTTGCATCTGATTGGTGCATGTACTTTGTACCAAAGTATCATGCCCCTAATCCAATAACTGTGACCAAGTGCGGGGGATCTGCTGAATGGCTTAAGCCAGGGAAGACCCTCACCTGGAACCGAGGATGGGAGCAGCTTTCCCCAAAGTGCATGGGACCCTTCAGTAAACAGTGGATGTGGAATGAAATTTAGGGTATTCTTACAAAGGAAAATGGAGGAAAGGATGTGTAGTTAAATCTTGGGTTTTCCCTTTACTTGGGCAAGTCACTCAAACTCTCTAAGCATCAGTGTTCTCATCTGAATTGAGGATAACAATCTTTTTTTCTCCAGCAACACTGAGCACATCCAGTGCCCATATCTTGGTTTCTTATTAGAAAATAACCAGGGCTCCTTGAAGAAATGGCCGATTCAAGGGCTGTGACAGGCAATATACAAGATGAGCCTGGAGCATAATTTGAAGCCAAAAAATAAAAAAGTGCTCCAGAAAATCCATAATGATGGGCGTATGTCAAAGGGACATGGTAGCCAACATAAAGAACTCCCAATGGCAAAATGGGAGCAACAAATTAAATAACACAGTATTGGGTTATAACTCAAGTTATAAAATAAATTTCTGTAATCCATAATGTAATAAATAATTGATTAAATAAATAAATTTAGGAGAAGAGACAAATGGAAGACAAATCTCCCATACAAAAGAATTCCAAATGATTTACATAGATACACTTCCAGGAGGTGGAACATGACTTGACCCTTAAGTTTTTTTTTTTTTTAACTTAGGAATTTGAATTGTTTATTTCGGGAATTTTCCATTTAACATTTTCAGACTGAGGTTGACTGCGGATAACTGAAGCCACAGATAAGGGGGACTACTGTAGTGTCAAGGTTGAGAAACCCTGAACAGATCTCATTTCCTTTATTGACAATTTTACCAGACTATACCACACTAGAAACCAGAGGAGGAAAAATAAATAAATGGGACCTGATCAAGTTAAAAATCTCCTGCACAGCCAAAGAAACTATCACTAGAGTAAATAGACAACCTACAGAGTGGGAGAGAATTTTTGCATGCCCCTTAAGTTTTGAGAACAGTATGGACTGGGAGGAGGGAGAAAAATAACTTTACAGTGGAGAAAAATAACTTTACAGTAGAGAAACCTGGAAAACATTACCTTAGCCAGGTGATCAAGGTTGATATCAGTGATAAGTCATATTGATAGTATATACCCTTGATATGATATATCGAGAATGGCTCCTCACTTCTGTGGTCTTCATCCCCCAAACCCATAAACCCAGTCTGCACAGGAGAAAAACACTAGACAAACCCAAATTGAGGGACATTCTATAAAATACCTGACCAGTACTCCTCAAAACTTTCAAGGCCATCAAAAAAACAAAGTCTGAGAAACTTTCACAGCCCAAAGGAGTCTGAGACACGATGGCACGAAATGTGGTCTCCTTGGGGGGTCCTGGAACAAAGAAGGGTTGCTACGGAAAAACAAATGAGGTCCAAATAAATTATGGAGTTTAGAGAATAATGATGTATCAATATTGGTTCATTAGTTTTGACAAATGTACCATGGTAATGTGAGATGTTAACAATAGAGGAAGCTGGGTGTTGGATATACAGGAACTCTGTACTATGTGACTTTTCTGCAAATCTAAAACTATTCTAAAATTTAAAAGTTTATTTAAATATTAAAAAGTCCCTCTTTACAGAATTGTAGTCACAAATAAGTCTATGCACACTATAAAGCACCTAGCTCATAGTAGGCACTTGGTATATTTAGTTGGCTCAGCCACCATCAGCAGTAGCTGAATTCACCGTTCACCTTCCCATTGCATTCTTTACATAAGCCAGAATGATGTGCGTGTAATGCTAATCTCAACTTCTCATCCCTTTTCCTCGCACTTGTCACCCTAACCTCTAGCTTTAAACCTTCCAGTGACTTCCTGTTGCTTCTAGGATAAAGATAGCAAGTAGGTCTCCCATGACCTGTAAGACCCCAGGCAGTCTTTCCATGACCTATAAGATCCCATGCATGGCTTTACCCTGCCTACCTGCCCATCCTTATCCCATATGACTCTCCTCTTTGTCCTATACTCCAACCACACTGACCTGCTTCCACATTCCCTCCTGCCATAAGCCCTTAACACATACTATTTCTGCCTGAAATAGCCTTCCCCACTCTTTGCCTGGTTAATATTTATTTATATATTTATTTATTTATTTAGATTTACAGAGTACAAGTGGTTTTCTGTTACATGGCTGAATTGCAGAGTGGAAAAGTCTAGCTTTTTAATATACCCATCACCTGAATAGTGTACATTGTACCCAACAGGTAATTTTTCATCCCATACCCCCTCCCACCCTCTCCCTACTGAGTTTCTAATGTCTATTAAGTAACTCTGTATGACTATGCATACCCGTTGCTTAGCTCCCACTTATAAGTGAGAACATGCAGTATTTGTTTTTTTGTTCCTGGGTTACTTCACTTAGAATAATGGCTTCCAGTTCCATCCAAGTTGCTGCAAAAGACATTATTTCATTCTTTTTGATGACTGAGTAGTACACCATGGTATATATATACCACATTTTCTTTATCCACTCCTCAGTTGGTGGGCACTTAGTTTGGTCCTATATCTCTACAACTGTGAATTGTGCTGCGATAAATATACAGGTGCAGGTGTCCTTTTTAGAAAATGACTTCTTTTCCTTTGGGTAGACCCCAAGTAGTGGGATTGCGGGATGGAATGGTAGGTCTACTTTTAGTTCTTTGAGAAATCTCCATACTGTTTTCCATAGAGGTCGTACTAATTTACATTCCCACCAACAGTGTGTAAGTGTTCCCTTTTCATCACATCCACACCAGCCTCTATTGTTTTTTGACTTCTTGATAATGGCCATTCTGACAGGGGTAAGGTGGTATCTCATTGTGGTTTTAATTGGCATTTCCCTGATGATTAGTGACATTGAACATTTTTTCATATGCTTATTGGCCGTTTGTTTCTCTTCTTTTGAAAAATGTCTGTTCATGTTTTTGCCCACTTTTTAATGGGGTTATTTTTTTCTTGCTGATTTGTTTGGGTTCCTTATAGATTCTGGGTATTAGGCCTTTTCAGATGTATAGCTTGTGAATATTTTCTCCCATTCCATATGTTGTCTATTTACTCTATGGATTATATCTTTTGCTGTGCAGAAGGTCTTTAGTTTAAGTCCCACTTATTTATTGCTGTTTTTGTTGTATTTGCTTTTGGGGTCTTAGTCATAAATTCTCTACCTAGGACAGTGTCTAGGATAGTTTTTCCTGGGTTTTCTTCTGATGTTTTTATGGTTTCAGGTCTCACATTTAAGTCTTTAATCCATCTTGAGTTGATTTTTGTATACACTGAGAGCGGGGGATCTAGTTTCGTTCTTCTGTATGAGGCTATCCAATTTTCCCACCATCATTTACTGAGTAGGTTGTCCTTTCCCCAGTGTATGCTTTTGTCTCCTTTGTCAAAGATCAGTTGGTTGTAGGTGTTTGGCTTTTTTCCTGTGCTTTCTATTCTCTTCCATTGATCTACGTGTCTACTTTTATGCCAGTACCATGCTGTTTTTGTTACTATTGCCTTGCAGTATAATTTGAAGTGGGATAATGTAATACTGCAGTCCCCAATCCCCACACCACGGACTGGAACCAGTTGGAGGCCTATTAGAGACTGGGACACAGAGCTCTGCCGCTCCCCCACCCCAGTGCATGGAAAAATTGTCTTCCATGAAACTTAGGAATGGGGTTGGGGGAGGCACACAGCAGGAGGTGAGCGGCAGGCAAGCAAGTGAAGCTTCATTTGTATTTACAACTGCTCTCCATCGCTCGCATCACTGCCTGAGCTCTGCCTCGCCCCCCACCACCACTTACCCTGCCCCTGGTCCATAGAAAAATTGTTTTCCATGAAACTGGTCCCTGGTGCCAGAAAGTTTGGGGACTGCTGATATAATGCTCCCAGATTTGTTCTTTTTGCTTAGGATTGCTTTGCCTATTTGTGCTTTTTTTAAATTTCAGAATATTATGGGGGTACAACTGTTTTGGTTACATGGATTCGTTTTGTACTGCTTGAGACAATGTTATAACTGTGCCCATCACCCAGATAGTGTTAGGTATGATTTCATCCATCCCCACCTCCTCCCTCCCACCTGCTTGATTTCCGTTGAGTTTTACTTCCATCTGTCCACATGAGTATTGTTCAGTTAGTGCCAATTTAATAGTGAGTACATGTGGTGTTTGTTTTTCCATTCTTGTGATACTTCACTTAGGAGAATGGTCTCTAGTTCCATCCAGATTGTTACAAAAGGTATTAATTCATTTTTTATGGCTGAGTAGTACTCCATGGTATACATATACCACATTTTATTAATCCACTTATGAATTGATGGGCACTTGGGCTGATTCCACATCTTTGTGACTGTGAATTGTACTGCAATAAACATTCTAGTGCAAGTGTCTTTTTGATAAAATGACTTTTTTCCTTTGAGTAAATACCCAGTAGTGAGATTGCTGGATCAAATGGTAGGTCTACTTTTAGTTCTTTGAGGAATCTTTATACTGTTTTCCATAGAGGTTGTACTAGTTTGCAGTCCCACCAACAGTGTATAAGTGTTCCTTTCTCTCCACATCCACACCAGCATCTATTGTTTTGGGACTTTTAAAAGCCATTCTCACTGGGGTTAGGTGATATCTCATTATGGTTTTGATTTGCATTTCTCTGATGACTAGTGACGTTGAGCATTTTTCATATGTTTATTGGCCATTAGTCTATCTTCTTTTGAAAAGCATCTGTTCATATCTTTTGCCCACTTTTTAATGGGGTTGTTTGATTTTTTCTTGCTGAGTTGCTTGAGTTCTTTGTACATTCTGGTTATTAGCCCTTTATCAGATGTATAGCATGTGAATATTTTCTCCCATTCTATAGGTT
This sequence comes from Daubentonia madagascariensis, assembly GCA_023783475.1. Lineage (NCBI taxonomy): Eukaryota > Metazoa > Chordata > Mammalia > Primates > Daubentoniidae > Daubentonia > Daubentonia madagascariensis. The sequence continues at coordinate 37,031,655 of JAKFHU010001953.1, read as the reverse complement.
GTCTATTTGCTCTGTTGAATGTTTCCTTGGCTGTGCAAAAGCTTTTTAATTTAATCAAGTCCCATTTATTTATTTTTCTTCTTGCTGTGATTGTCATTGGGGTCTTCTTCATAGATGCTTTGCCTAGGCCAATATCTAGAAGAGTTTTCCTACATTTTCTTCTAGAATTCTTACAGTTTCATGTCTTAAGTTTAGGTCTGTTATCCATCTTGAATTAATTTTAGTGAGTGGTGAGAGATATGGATCCTGTTTCAGTCTTCTACATGTGGCTATCCAATTATCCCACCACCATTTATTGAATAGGGATTCTTTTCCCCAGTGTATATTGTTGCCCTTTTTTAGTTCCATATGAATTTTAGGGTTGTTTTTTCTAATTCTGTGAAAAATGATATTGATATTTTGATAGGAATTGCCTTGAATCTGTAGGTTACTTTGGGCAGTATGGCTATTCTTCTAATCCATGAGCATGTGATCCTTTTCCATTTGCTTGTGCATCTGTGATTTCTTTCATCAGTATTTTGTAGTTCTCCTTGTAGAGGTCTTTTACTTCCTTGGTTAAATAAATTCCAAGGTATTTTATGTTTTATTTTTTGCAGCTATTGTAAATGGGATTGAGTTCTTGATTTGATTCTCAGCTTGGCTGTTATTAGTGTATAGAAATGCTACTGATTTGTGTACATTGATTTTGTCACCTGAAACTTTAGTGAATTCATTTATCAATTCTACAAGTCTTTTGGAGGCATCTTTAGGGTTTTCTAGGTATAAGATTGTTTCATCAGCAAACAGCAATAGTTTGACTTCTTTTCCAATTTGGATGCCCTTTATTTCTTTCTCTTGCCTGATTGCTCTGGCTAGGACTTCCAGTACTATGTTGAATAGAAGTGGTGAAAGGTAGGCATCCTTGTTTTATTCCAGTTCTTAGGGGGAATGCTTTCAATTTTACCCCATTCAGTGTGATGTTGGCTGTAGATTTATCATATATGGCATTTATTACCTTGAGGTATGTTCCTTTTATGCCTAGTTTGTTAAGGGTTTTTATCATGAAGGGGTGCTGAATTTTATCAAAGGCTTTCTCTGCATCTATTGAGATGATCGTATGGTTTTTGTTTTTAATTCTTTTTATGTGGTGAATCATATTTATTGATTTGCATATGTTGAACCATCTTTGCATCCCTGGGATGAAACCCATTTTATCATAGTAAATTTTTTTTGGATATGTTGTTGGATTTGGTTTACTAGGACTTTGTTGAAGATTTTTGCATCAATATTCATAAGGAAATATTGGTCTGTAGTTTTCTTTTGTGTGTGTGTGTGTCCTTTCCTGGCTTTGGTATCAGGGCGATACTGGCTTCATACAATGAGTTCAGGAGGATTCCCTCCTCTGTATGGAACAGTTTCAGTAGGATAAGTACCAGTTCTTCTTTGTAGGTCTGGTAGAATTTGGCTGTGAATCTGTCTGGTCCTGGGCTTTTTTGTTGTTGAGAGATTTTTTATTACTGATTCAATCTCGCTACTCATTATTGCTCTGTTCAGGATTTCTATTTCTTCCTGATTCAAGCTTGGGAGGTTGTGTGTTTACAACATTTTATCCATTTCCTCTAGATTTTCTAGTTTGTATGCATAGAGGTGTTCACAGCAGTCTTGAATGATCTTTCGTATTTGTGTGGTATCAGTTGTAATGTCTCCTTTTTCATTTCTGATTGAGTTTATTTGAGTCTTCTCTCTTCTTTTCTTGGTTAATCTAGCTAGTGGTCTGTTGATTTAGTTTATCTTTTCAAAGAGCCAACTTTTCGTAGCATTGATCCTTTGTATTGTTTTTTTGGTTTAAATTTCATGTAGTTCTGCTATGATTTTTGTTATTTCTTGTCTTCTGCTAGCTTTAAGTTTGGTTTGTTCTTGCCTTGTTAACCTTTCCTTATCTTTAGCTCTCAGTTCAAGAGCTGCTAGGTCAGACTTCTTTCACAGAATCTTGCTCTCATTCTTTGGAGCAATTATGTCTTGGTAAGTTTACATTAATGTGCATGGTTATTTGATTAATGTTTGTTTTCCTCACCAATTATCAATTCCATGAGGGAAGACCAGTTCATTTACGCTTGTCATCGAATGCCCATCACCTAGTACATTGCCTGGCAAAATCTATGCTTAATAAATATTTATGGAAAGAAGGGATATAAGAAGGAAAGAAAGAATAAACTGCCTCTGGTACAGTCCCTTTTAGAAACTGTTTTTTCCAGAGATCCAGATCTCTTAAATAAGAATAAGAATTTTGAAATGTCAAACTAGTTTCCTGACCTCTCAGCTGCCAACTCTGTTGAATAGCAAAGCAGGGGAAAGAATTAAAATGGACTAGTTTGAAAATCCTGTCACTCTCTGGACACTAACAGTTTTCAGAGATGATTTTTGAAGCACTAACATTTAAAGAGGGAAGATAGTGCTTCCAGAGGATGTACCCAAGGCAGTCATGAATAGCTAGCATCTCTGGCACTTTGGGCTTTCTTGCAATAATTTAGGCTCCAGTCCATTCTGACATTTTCTGGTCATTTAGCGATTCACTGGCTTCCTAGGTGTGTGGATTTCCTATGCTAAAGTAGAATAAGCAGTGGAAAAAATAGCTCCTGCACTTATCTTTAATTCCCCCCAAAAAGTGGAGTTCTCTCCTTTATTCCAGAAATACTTTTATTGTGGTATCAAGGCACAGCCACAAAATCTGTGGACTGTGAAATAGGATTTCAATTATTTAAGAAGGAAGCCACCACCTTTCCAAATTGTCCTCTGTCCCTTGTGCTAACAAAAATATCTCACTATCATTCTTTCCGATTATTTTCTGACTGCCTTTGAATTCGTTAGTTAATAAGACAGCCTTGCGGTAAATACTTTGTAATTCACCTACAGCTGCAAACTCAGTGTGTCTCTTTTGATATAATTTTCCCCAAATGAGGTCCTCTGGAGAACAAAAGGCCTAAAATATCATTCTTCCCTCTATTGGCATCCACATGCAGCACCCCTCGTGCCCCCTTACCTATTATAGAAGTCAGTCTGGAACAGAATTTAGAATAAAGCAGAGGAATCTTGGAGATGATATAGGCATATCATAGGCATCAAGTCAGTGACTGAAGAACCCAAGCTCTTCAAAACAAGCTCTGGAGCAAGGACTATGAGGGTACACTTTGAATGGGAATCCACGTGGATTTGTCAAACAACAAAAATCTTACCCACCATTTATTTCTGTGTTGGAGGCCCTGTTGGAGATCAGGAAAGAAACCAGATATAGTTCCTGCCCTTGGAAGTTTCTAGTCTTATAGGAGTGTTAGATACATGTGCAAATAATAATAACACCAGAGTAGAACAAAAGGAGCTGAGAGCTATGGGGGAGGGAGTATAAAAGAAGGAAGATTCTTTGTTTTCTTCTTTCTTTATGCAGATTTTTATTAAACCCCTAGCACAGGCCAGGCTCTGTGCCAGTCTCTAAGGTTATCATGTTGAACAAAAGCTGTGGAACTCACACCGTCGTGGGGATACAGACATCAATCAAGCAACCACACCAAGGGATGTATAATTACAAACTAACCTGGGTTCTGTGATGGAAAGGGCATGGTTTTTTGAAACCCTTTGAGAAAAGAGTGTGAGAGAGACAGGCTGTGGTGGAAAGCCTGCCCTAGGGCAAAAGGATGGCAGAGGTTGACTTGGAAGGTGGGGAAGGAGCCTTCTAGGCAGGGCAACAGCACATCTGAGGTGGGCTCTGGAGCTGGGATGTCCTAGTTACACAGAGATGTGTTCTTGGCCAAGGGAACAGTGTTGGCAAAGATGAGGAAGGGAGATACACAGAGCAGGGTTGGGGAATCACCAGAAGTTCAATTCAGCAGGATCACAGGAAGCATGGTGGGTGGAAGAGGAGTCTGAAAGGGTGAGTTGAACCCTGACCATGAAGAACAAGGCTGTATCCTCACAGTTTTCAAAGATTGGTTCATGGCAGCCACATGTTTTTTCTGAACCCCTCAGGGCTATAGTGTAGGAATGGGGCTCTGGACTCTCACCACCACCACCACCATTGATACTATTTCAAACAGAGAAACTCTTGTTTTCTTAGCTTTAGTATTATGGTTGTCCGGATAGTATTTCCATTTTTTAAAGTGCTACACTGCTTTTTAAAAAATTGAAAACCATCTCCACAGACAGTGGGAAGTCGCTAAATGTTCTTCAGGAAGAGAGCAACGTGACCAGATGTGTGTTTTAGGTCAGTCTCGTGACAGTGGAAAATGGAGAGAAGGCGGGATGCAAGCTGAGCGGCTGTCACAGCAGTCCAGGCGGGCCATGTCGGGGACTGGACTAGGGAAGAAATAGGGAATGGGGAGAAAGACACAAATGTACGAAGAGCAGCCATCCAGGGGAGGACAGAAGAGCGTTTGACAAATGATTGCATGTGGGTGGCAACAAGAGAGGAAAGTTGGGGGGGAGATGCTGAGGTTTCAGGCCTCAACGCCTGGGAGAACCGAAGAGCCATTCATAGAAACAGGTAATTCTGAGTGAAGGGCAGCTTGGGGAGGGTGGGCCACTAAGTCCCAACACGCCAGTCCTTTACCTGCACAGTTTCCTTGGATCCTCGTGCCAGCCCAGACAGGTAGGCACTCTGGCGATCCCCATTTTTCAGAAAAGGAAGTGGAGGCTCAGAGCAGTGAAGCCACCTTTGCAAGCGCAGAGTCTCCACATGGCTGGCTCGATGGGGCTCTTCGCCACTCTGCAGTTAGATGTCACCTGGACAATTTCTGCAGCTGCCCAGCTGTTCTCCCTGCCTCCTCTCCATCTTCCGCTGCCTCCAGAGTAATTCAGAACACAAACTCAATTCGGCGCTCCTTTCCTCGATGGCCTTTAGGGGCTCCCCATTGCCTGTAGAGGCGGTTTTCCATTTTTAAAGGTACATAACACTTTTTAAAATGGGAATATTTATTGAAGGACCTTGTTATAATCCATAACTAATTTATTGATGATTCTGTACCAGGTGGGGGAAAAACATGAGACAGCTTTATTTTTTTCCAGTTTTTCCCTTCAGCCTCACCGTGTTAGAACTCCCTCTGCCGTCTCTTAATGACTCCTGATGCAGACCTCTTAGCTTTTCCAGTCACTCTCAAAAGCCCAGTCTGGTTTAGAATGTCAACTTCATATCTAATTTTTTTTTTAATCTTTTTTTTTCATATCAAATTCAAAGCTCATCACCTCCCTGCCTCTCCTGTGACTAGTTTTTCCAGGGCTGATGCAGGGAGTTGCAAGGTATCGGGAAGTGTTGTGGGGGAAGGCAAAAGTCTTTTTACTTAATAGGGCTGGTGACTGCAATCTCCCCCGGGGTTATTTCACTGCTTCCCCATTGGTCCCACTGTGTGGTGGCAGCTAAATGCTGATACTCTCATGCGAGGCACGTATGAGTTCTCTCATGCGAGGCCAGTCAGTGGGGGATCCCTCTCCTGGGGGAGATCTTCTTCAGCTTCCTGTCTTCCAACCACACATCAGCTCCCACCTCCGGGGCTCCATTCCAGAGCTGGGCTTCCTAGGACCAGCGTCCACCTCTAGGATGAGAATCCAGCAAGACAGCCCTGGCTCAGCTGCCTCCCTCAATGTGCATTTGGCCCAGGAGCAACCCATGTACCTTTGCCACAGCAAATAGTGGGAGTAGAGATGGTTTCTTTCTAATCAGTTCCTCTCCTTCCCCAGTTTTCTGCTCAAATATCCCTGGTGAGGAGGGTAGGGCCAGGCAGGACACCTCTTAATAAGGTCTAGAGGGTGTGAATGTCCCACTAAAATTTGTGTCTCCGATTTTTGAACAGCAGGAAGGATCCCATGCGACACCCTGTTGCAGAAGTTTTCTTGGGTCAACCAGTATTTCTCCTTTGCAGTTTGTTCATGTAAAAATTATATGTTTTATGCTTAAAACATTTTTTAACAAGGAAAGAACGATATAAACCTGGGGCCCAGAAATCTCAACTCCCCCCTCATTGTGAGGCGTATCAGAGAAGAGAGACTGGCTTAAGATGTTCTTCTGTGAGATGAATTCATTGCAAGTTCTTTCTTCTATACAAGATTAGTGTGGTTTCTCATTCCAGTGAAAAAAATCTCCAGAAACACAGATGTTAGAATCAAGCATTAATTTGTTTCTTCCTTATAGAAATAGTGACACTGGCAAACTTAAAAAGTTACTAAAAATGGAATTTAGTGAGGAAGGAAGGCAATATATTTTGCCTTGTTGGAAAAGGAGTGAGGCTTTTCTACTTTTATCTTAAAGTGAAGTAAACGAAGCGGTAGCATGATCGCCTTCTAGATGCCCTTCTCCTTGCCCCTACTTCAACCCCCACCCCCCACCCCTAGGTTTTCTACCCTCCTTGCTCTGATTCAGTTCTGAGCAGCATCTCAGGCTTTTAAGTCCAGGAGAGGTGGTTGCGTGTTTGCATCACCCTTCCCCTGCCAGCGCCAGGTTGTGGGCCTGGTCTGTGAGTGTGTCAGGAATAGCATACATCTGACAGAATGTCAGACAAGGAGGAGTGTTTCCAGTCACTCCGCTGCAGCTTTCTCCTGGAACAAGGGAGCCTGCGGCACGAACATACATACAACACAGTGGAACTGATACACTCAGAACTCTCCCAGCAAAGTCCCGGTAGTCAAACCCCTAGGTCTTACACACCTCAGTGAAATCAGCTCCAAAGCGGAATTCCCAAAATACCTGTCTGGATTATTCTTGCAAACATGGCACCTTCTTGTACAAATTCCTTAACTACAGTAGGAACTGTCAAAATTCTCATTCCTATCTCTTTCCTTCTTCAAATTATTTTAGATCTCAGCCTAGCTGGTAATATTGGGAAGGGTTTAACAGCTAGAGGATTAACATCATGAAGTTAAGCCTCCATGTCAGTTGAGCAGCTTTCTCTTTGCCCCCGTAATCAAATGTTGTCAGGGCAAACATCATACTTCCCCGAGGTCAGCCTCTACAGCAGGGTTTCTCAACCTCAGCACTGCTGACATTTTGGGCTGGATAATTCCTTGTTGTAGGGTGCTGTCTTGTTCATTGTAGGATGTTGAGCAGCACCCCTGGCCTCTACCCACTAGATGCCAGTAGCACCTCTCTCCCTCAACTGTGACAGGCAAAAATGTCTCCAGACTTTGCCTTCTGGGGGCAAAAGTGAGCCCCCCCTCCTCACCTGGGTGAGACCCACGGGCTTATAGAGATCATAGAATTTTGTCAGAAAAATCCCAATCTGGGTGAGAGTCAAATCTAAACATTTTTTTAGTGGGGAGGGGAGGCAGAAGGATGGAGAGACTGCAGTTTGGGAGGCACTTGATGCCTTCATCTTATAAATTATGATGGCTAATGTCACAGCTTATGTTGAAGACAGTCTCCTGAATTTCTGCAGCCCTGCTTTTCTGATAAGAAACTGAAGGTTGCCATGAAATTAATCACTCCGGAGGGGTTTGCAGAGGGAGGTGTAGCTTCAATCCTTGGCTGCTCTCCAGTGTTGGCCAGTATAAATTGCCAGTGCTTGTTGATTTAGAGATTAATTATTAATGATAAGGAACCTTATGAATTTTTCAGAATTTTCTCCTCTTTGGGTGCATGTCTGACTTCCTCTCAGGAGCATAAGATCCCTTGCCACCATCCTATATCAAAGCCACAGGCTGTCACCCAGGGCGTTATCTTGTTCTGTGCAGCTGGCTGCGTATGTTGACTCTAAATTTTTTAATCAGCCGTTTTCCAACTCAACTGCACATGTCAGGCTGTAGAGACAGAATCCATTAAGCACCATCTGAAACCAGCCAGGGCCTTGTGGCATCAGGACTTGATATCTCTCTATGGCAGAATTTCACAATAAGAAATTACAGGAGTACACATTTTGCTGAAATGTCAGCAAAATGCCTGCAGGACTTAAAAGGAGGTGAAACACTATCAACAACAACAATAATAGTCTCTGAATAGTTGTTTCAAATTTTGGAAGAATTTTCGTATCTATTTAGGTGTTTCATTTTCTCCAAACCACATACTTTTAGATCACTCACTTATTTTTATCAAATAAAATAAATAGGTAGCAGATCCAACCATCCCTTAATCAATAGACTTGATAATGACGACCAGTATAGGTTGAATGATAAAAGCATAGAGAATAATTTTCCAGTTAAAAAGGTCACATAGGCCAGGCAAGGTAGCTCATTCCTGTAATCCTAGCACTCTGGGAGGCCAAGACAGGAGGATGGCCTGAGGTCAGGAATTCCGGACCAGCCTGAGCAAAAGCGAGACCCCATCCCTACAATAAGTAGAAAAATTAGCTGGGGATGGTGGCATGCACCTGTAGTACCAGCTACTCAGGAGGATCGCTTGAGCCCAGGAGTTAGAGGTTGCAGTGAGCTGTGATAATGCCACTGCACTCTGGCCAGGGCAACAGAGTGAGACTCTGTCTCAATTAAAAAAAAAAAAAAATCACATAGATCAACTTAGAATACTGAAGGTTCCCTGTTACATGGAGGATAAAATATTTATAGGCAATCGTTCAACAAATACATATTGAGTTCCCATTTTGTGTCAGGTATTTGCTGAGCTATTAACCTGAAAATCATCTGGGTTTCACTTCATGTTAAAACCATTTCTCAAAAGTGTATTTTTCCATGCTCCTACCTTAAAATACAACAAGCATCTTGTGGAAAGGCATCATTTTGCAAATCAATTCTGTGTCTAGGAATGTTAGTATAAAAGGGCAGGGTATTGACCTGATGCATACATTTAGTATTGCTTTTTTAAAACACAATTCCCATTGTGAATTTACTTTCCTTGTAAAAGTAAGTTCCTTTTGTAGAGGTGGCTTATTGAGGTTCCTGGATAAATTTTTGCTTTCTCTGGGATTTTACAGTAATTTGGGAGCAAGGGATTTGCTATAATCACTAGAAAGTTTTTTCTCTGAAGGCCCTAAAAAACATTTTCTTAGTTTTTGCAAATATGAAAGGACAGCATCAGCAAATGAACTTTCTAGTCTTAAAAACAGTTTCACAGAGGATTAGCCTAGTGTCTAGATTACAAATAAAATTTCAAGAGATAAGAAGTCATCTGTTTTGATGGTGGTTTACCACTCAAAGTCTTTCTCAGTCTGGGAAATTGTAGGTACATTAGGAAGAAATTAGATTAGGAGACCCTTGGGCCATCTTGATTTGAACTTCCCTGGTGCTGGATATGTGTATTTCAGTCAATATTGTTTTAAATTATACTGGTCTGGTTAAAATACTGCTTATTTGCAGGTTTCTTTCTCAGAGGACAGTACTACATTCTTCTGTTTCCCTCCTCTAAGCCAAGGTCATATTTTGCCTTTCACAATGCAAATTTAATTATGTTATACCATGTTCACTTGAGTTAATTTGAATTGATGTGGAAGTGTCCACATAGGCCAGGTGAAATAGAGAATCGAGCGTTTCCAAGGTACTCAAGATAGTCTACATTTTAGGCACTTTAACTAGAATCCATAATATTTTGGGGGGCAAACAGAGTAATGCTTATGAAATATTTTATGTGTCTTCTTACATTTTCTAACTTCCCTTGGAGTTAGGTTAGGGCCATATGATTAATTCCAGCAAACAGGCTATGAATTCTCCATGCTCTATGTTCCACTGTTGCACTGAGCCTGGAAGCCACATATCAAGGTGTCAGAGTAACAAAATGGTGGTGCTTCCATTTGCCTGAATCCCTGAGGGATTCTATGGAAGAAAGCCCCCCCATAATTAGCACTGAACATGTAGAGTAAGCAAGAAATAAACTGTTACTGTGTTAAACCACTGAGATTTCAGGGTTAATTTGTTACCATGCAATAAATTAACCTATTCTAATTAATTTGTTTCCCCTTTTTAATTTACTTTTTTAATATTTACTTTTGTTTTCAGTACAACACGTGATTATCCTTACTTATGATTGACATGGGATTATTGACATCAACTTCATCAAAAATATAAAATCTTCTACATCCAACTTGCTGAATATGGCAAGAGTAGCCATCAATATATTCCAACAGATAAGTTAAGAACTGTCATATGTGTTAGACTAGATGATACCCTGATGCCTTTGCTTACCTATAGTACAAAATATAGTATATTTTATACAGGAAGCATTTAATGAATGCTGATAATGTAATTTGGGATATTTTTTAATAATTCTTTTTCTCCCATCTGTTGGAGAATTGGGGCCTCACTCTTTTTAATATTACCTCCTCCTCTTGCACACTGATACTTTTAAAAGAACTAATAAAATATTCATATATATATCTACTTGGTTGTGGATTTGATACCAAGAACTAACTGTTCCTTTGACATGTCTTAATCAAGGTGAAACCCACCTGTTATAAATATTTTTTACTTTGAACAATGGTAACACCAAAGCAGATACACTCTTCAGGGCAGGCAAAACGAGATAATGATACATGTGGGTAGACTTATGAATAGACCCAATTTCCACCAGGTACTTGCATAATAATCACCCTGGCACTGGAAATTAAGCATGTCTTGTATTTGTGACATGCCACTCGAAGGAAACAGCAGTGCATGTGACAGTTTTCATGTACCCTGGAAATTATACTTCCTCACCTCAATTTTAATTGACATGGGCAGCTCCATGATTTATATAGAGCATGTTCGCTACTGCTTGAGAACTCTCTTATACACACACATGCACATGTTCTTACACTTTTACTAAAGCCATAATTGCAGAAGCTGGAAAACTCGATTTCGTTTTGACCTTGTGAGTAACTTTTATACTGTGTTATCAATATTTGAAAATGAAGTTCACTTTCCCTTAAAATAAAGAGCAGGCATATTTAGCAAAAGCATTCAATTTTATTAGAGGTATTTTAGACATCACTGGATGTTTTCTGGATTTCCTGTTAAGTGCATTATTTTTGCCATTTATAAATTGCTTTTTACCATGACTTGATGCTGTTTAAAGAGCAAAATTATTCAACAGCACAAAAAGGCATTTCATTTCCTATAATATTCATGTCAAAATCTCCAGAGAATAGAATCACCTCTGGCTTATTTTGAACAAATGATCATTTCCCATCCAATCAGCTACCTGAACAGAATTTCAGAAATTATTAAAAACTAAATTCAAAAACTGATAATGAAAATAATAATTTACATTTGTGTAATACTTTACTAATTTTGGAAAAAGCCCTTCATTTTTGTTTTTGAAAGAATCCTGAAAGTTATCAAGTTCTGTGTTTATCCTGCTTTTCACAGCTCATTGCACAATGCCTGGAACAAAGCAGGCATTTAATGAATACTTTTAAAATGGTGAGTTGAGTATTCATATTCCCTATTTCCAGATGAGGAAACTGAGACTCATGGAGTTTAATTGATTCACATCTCTATTATTCACACCACTTTAGTCACTTATTCTCTGTCCAGTCTGCACTTAAATACTTTATTCATTCAACAAGAATTTAATAAATTTAAAACATTTGCATTCAGATTTCTATTTAGGTCGTGATTTGAGCACCCATTAAATGTCAGAAGACCACACTAAGTGCTTGGATAAACATTTCACTAACTCATCAAAACATCCCTGCCAAGTAGATATTATTATCTCCATCTCAAATTTAACTATGCAAATATTTCTTTCTTGCTTACTATACATCAGTCACTGGAGATTTTTATAAGGAACAAGACAGACAAAGTCTTTGCCCTCGAGGCATTCACAGTCTTGCAGAGAACATGACAAAAAGCAAATCATGCAAATGTAATGGAGGTGATAAAAGAGGAGGTTCAGGATGCTAGGGGGACCTCGAGGAAATGACCTTGGCTGAGACCAACAAGGCCCCTAAGGAAGCAACATCGAGGCTGGACCTCAGATTAATGATTTCATGTTAGCCAGACAGAGATAACAGAGGAGGGGAGAGCATGGACATCAGCCAGGGGCCAAGCAAGAGTATGTCATGTTTGAGAACCTAGAAAAAGACATACAGAATGGCTTGAGCCTAGATGACAAGACAGAGTAGTAGGAGATGAGGCTGGAAAGCTGTGCAAGAGCTAGATGGCCACAGCTCCCGACGCTCTGATGAGGACCTTGAACTCCCAATGCCAAGGAACATGGACCATTACTGATCTTAAGCAGGAGAGTAACATGAGCAAATGCATGTTCTACGAAGATGAGCAGACTGCTTTGCAGAGCATGAGTTAGATCCTTGCTCCTTGAGGTGGTTTGCAGCATCAGCATCACCCAGGAACTGCTTAGAAAGGCAAATTCTTTGGTCTCACCCCAGACCTACTGAATCAAAACTCTCCAGGGGGAGGCCCAGGATTCTGTGTTTCGACACTTTCTCTCATTGATTCTTACGGGCATCAAAGTTTGAGAACCACTGCATTTTGGTAGAGGTTCTCAATCTTTGCTGCACATTGGACCCCTAGAGAGTTTTTAAAAAAGAAAGAAAAAAGAAAAAGAAAGAAAAAATACTGCTGGCTGGACCCCAACCCAGAATGTCTGATTTAGTTGATCTGGGTGCAGCCTCGACATCAGGATTGCCTTTTGTCTCTCTCTGAAAATTCTAACATCCAGGCAGGATGGAGAACTGCTGTGTCAGAGGCAAGCAAGAGAGGATGCAGGTGGAACCAGTGGTCCAGGATGGAGATGATGGCAGCCTGGCCTAGGGAAGTGAATAAACAGAATAGATGGATTCAAGAGATATTTAGGAGGTGACTGCACAGCTGTGAAGGGATAGACCAAGCCTAGTACCCTGCATCCTCTCTTGACAAAACCACCTGCTTCCTCTTTACCCTGGGCTTTGGCATTGGCAGCTATACCCCCACCCAGAAAGACAACGCCTGCTCTCTTCTTTGAATGGCTTCAGTTCCCTTGTGTCTTCAGGACAGTGCAGGTGACTTGGGCTATCTCCCAATCCCAGCTGTAAAGATCATTAAGATGATCCATTAAAAAATAATAATAACACAGCTGCATCCTCTATGCTGGATAAAAACTGTAGTCTCTGGACTTGATATTACTAAATTATAGCCTTAACTTTGCAAAGCCCTCCCATTTGAAGCATCATGCTAAGTGCTTTATGAGTTCTAGCTCCTTTCATTCTTATAACAAGCCTCCACTGTTGGCACTGTTACTCTTAGGACTCCCACTTTGCAAATGAGACCACAGACATAAAGAGCTTGGTATATTGTCCAGTGTCACAGAGCTGGCAAGTCGCAGGGCAGGGATTTGAGGCCAGATCTGACTGTTTCCAGCTTCTGGGTCCCTGACCACTATGCCCTACAGCTGACCTGGTGAGGAAGGGAAATCTGAGACACAGAACACAGAGAAGGCTTAGATACTGGACTGGCTAGCAATGCCTGTAAAAGTGAGTTGATACCTGCCTAAAGTAATCAAGGAGGGCTTCTTGAAGAAAGAAGGTCTGAAGCAGACCCTGAATGATATGTCAGATTTGAAATGATACAAAGAAGAGGGGAGGTCATTTCAGGACTAGGGTGGGAATGAGGAAAGACTGGCTGAGTGCTACAGGATCATAAAGAAGTAGATTGGTTTTCTGTTTAGGTTTTTTTTAATGTATTTATTTGCTGCCTGCTCAGAGAATTGCTGCATTTGGAGCTCTTGTGTTATATTTACCGCATCGCCAGAAGCCAGCAAAGACATAAAACTGGTGACTCAAATGCAGGCAGTGTTCTCACGGGCTGGGATCTAAACCCTGCATTTTGCAATCAAGGAGAAGTGCATCCTTCAGAATGGAAACTTTGACCTACTCAAGGTCTTCTCTTGGAAAGGACATAAGGAATGGTATAGAAAGACATAGATGATCTTATTTTAACTCTTCCACAAATTAGGTAGTATCTCCTTGGGTGATTTTTATAACAATGGAATGTAATTGAGTGTCCATGGGACACCAAACTCCATGTTCTTATTAGAAGTAATCCTGGAACAAAGCCCGAAGTAAAGACTCAGATGGACAGTGAGGCTGCAGATTTTATCAGATTCTCCTCCAGTAATAAAAATAGGAATATATACCTACAATGTGTCGAACCTCTACTATGTGAAAATGTGTATTATTATCATCGTGACAGTGGTCCTCTGAGGTTACTATTTTTGAGCTACAGATACAGATGCTCAGAGAGGTTGAGCGCCTGGCTCTGATCACCCAGTGAGTATGTGGCACAAGCAGCATTCAATCTCAAGGTTTTCTGATTCTGACAGCCATGCTTTTTTTCCCCCTAAGGATTACCCTCTCTATGCAGGGCCAATTATCTCTGGAACTATAGGCAAACTACTTAACCTTTTAAAGCTTGGTTTCTTATCCAAAAAGGGGAAATCTGCTCTGCCCCATTAAGTGTTGCAGAGTCAGAATTTGTGTAAGGAAGAACGTACGCAGGCTATGCAATGCCAAAGACTAATGGCTGCTAAGATTTAATGAATGTATCTGCATGGCAAGCACTCTCCTAATTGTCATACGCACACCATCTTATTTAATCTCTTATAAACCCTGTGAGGTAGATATTATCATTATTATTCCCTTTTTAGAGTTAAAGAAGTTGAAATAAACTACAAGCTAAGGCTCAGAGAAGTCCAATCACTTGCCCAAGATCGCTCAGCTTTAAAGTGGAAAGGCAAGGATTTGAACCTAGACAGTGGATGCTGTCTATGTTCCACAGCCTCAACATTGAAGGTGGACAAACAGGAGACAGGCTGTAGGAGACAGGAGGAAAGGAATTTGGAGGCAGCAGCCAGGCATTGAATGCTGTAATATGGCCACAGTCCAAACCTCAGTATATTCTTGAGACAGAAATTTGGGCACCCCAATCTCCTGGTTGGGAATGGACACCATCCCAGCTGTAACTTTCCAGACTGCAGTGTACCAAGAAGGCAGCACTTGCTGGAGCAGTTTGTCTCTGAAGGAAGATTTAAAAAACATGGTGCTGTGGAGGAAAGGAGGGCCAAGCCAGCTGATGGGAGTGCTTTATGGAGAGGCGCCTCCACCCTCCTCCGCAGTGGCTCTTGGCAGCCTCTGTCTCAGACACTAATCCCTGGGAACCCAGGGACCGGGCTAAGAAGTAGAAAGGAAACAAAGTGAACAGATTAAGCTAATCCAAAGTCAGCAGGTAACTTTCACTGTAGCTGCTTATAGGGACCCCTCCCTCCATCTCCCAAAGCTCAGAATTGAGGATGCTTTATCAGGAATATGACTGGTTACAGGCCAGCAAAGTTCACTTTACCTATTTCTGCAGAGAATGGCACTTTCTGAGACACAGCCACTAAGCAGCAAGACATAGCAAATTAGAAGTTGGCAGATTGGGAATTTGGTCCCACCTCTCTCACTGATTATTGTGTGACTGTGGGCAGGTCACTCTCCCTCTTTAGGTCACAGTTAATTAATGCAGTCCTGTAGTTGGTCATGCTGCCATTTTATTTTTCCACCAGGTATTTACTCAGAGCCCACTCTGTACTTGCCACCATGCTATATAAGCAGCACCTATATACGCAGGTGCCAGGGACAGAGAGCTGAGCAAAATCACACCCATCCCTGTCCACATGCAGCTTACAGTCTAGTAAGTAAACATCAAAAAATCACGAGTACATATAAAATTATATTGTGATAAATGCTAATAAAAGAAAGGTACATAATATGACAGGAGAGGTTTGCCAAGTCTTGGGGGTCAGGGAAGAGTTTGCTGCAAAGCAGAAGGCTTTACCAGTCAAGCGGGAGACAGGGAAGAGTGCTCCAGGCATGAGGAACAGCCTGTGCAAAAACCCGGCAGCAGGAGGAAGCTAGCCCTTCCAAAGGCCTCCGCAAAGGACTTCGTGGCACACACTGAGGGGAGATGCTGGGCCTGAAGAGGCTGCGGAGCTCAGCAAGGGCCAGACCCTCAGCCTGAAGTTACGACATCATCTCTAAAGCTCCTTCCAGCCAGTCTGGATCATTTTCATTTCAGTCCTGAGGCTGAAGTTGGTTCATTTACTCTGAGGCTGAGTACCATAGAATTTTCCAGAAAGCAGAACAATTATTCAAATAATGCATAAAGTAATCTGCCTGTTTCTGTTTACGTTTTCGGTGTATTTGAATCATGTCCTCTCCTTGCTTGACTGAAGTCTGCCCCTTGGCAGTGATAACAATGACTTCGGAAGAGTCCAGAGAATTCTTCCATCACATGAGCACAGAGAAGCCAGTCATCCCCTGGGAAAGCTGGTACCCAAGGACGTCTCCCAGGCACACTGTCAAGGCCAGTCCTCCAGGGGCTCTGAGGCTAATGAGGAGGCTCTAAACCTGGGCCCCATGACAATTTCTTCATCACCCCAGAGGTCAGACAGGGCGTTCCCAGGTGGGTTTCTCTTTTCTGAGATACAGATTTATTTGCACAGTGGGATTGCTTCCTCCCTTCTCCTCACACAAAAATTCTGTCCACAGACATGAGAAAAGTGAAATGCACAGGAGAATTGCCTAGGTGAGCATGTCCCAAATGTGTTCCTGAGTATTCAGATGTGTTTCACACATGGGCAGATAAGTTAGGGAAACATGGGGCTACATGAGGTTGCCTTGGTGTAGGTTTCTTACTAGTGCATCTTGTGGCTCTCCAGAAAGGGGATAGAAGAAACAGGTTTCCAGATTTTATATGACCACAGAACACCTTCTCATTGAGGATCTAGAGGACCTGCGAGACTAATGTTCCCTAGCATATAACTTTGAGAAATGCTTATCTAGGCTTTTCAGAGAATCCTAGAACATGACAGCTTAGAGCTTGTCATTTCTCAGATGAAGGGACTGTGGGCAAATAGGTCATGACTTTGGCCCAAGATCCCACAGCTGTGGGCAAATTGAGGACCAGAACACAGTCTCCTAACATCCATTCTAGGATTCCAGGGCACCCCACCACCTCTGGTTTCTTTCATAAATCACAAAGGCAGGGAGGAGAGTTAACATCTGGTGAGTGCCCATTCTAAAATAGGGATAGCTCCAGAAACTACTTGCTAAACTATGGGACCTACTATGTGCCAGCATCACACTGGGTGCTTTGGATGCATATCGTCTGATGTAATCCTCAGAACATGCTGGGTTTAGTATCTTATTCCAGTTTTACAGACAAGGAAATTGAGGCTTAGAAACATTTAATTGCGTGTTCAATCCCTTTCAGTAAGGAAATTGCAAAGCCAAGATTTGGACCCGTCTTGGTCTGACTTCCCTTGCACAATGCAGTTCATTGTCTCGTTTTGTCCTTTCAATACCTGTGCAAGATAAAAATGACCTCCACTTTGTAGATGAAGAAGTTGAGGTTCAGTGAGGTTAAGAGACTTGACAAGGTTGCACAGCTAAGGAGCAGGATAGATAGGCGCAACTCCGCTCTGCTGGATCTCAGGGCTGTGTTCAAATTGGCCCTACAGCGACACTGATCTGAGTTCTCATCTCTGCATTGACTGAAAGGGTGCCTGCCACCCATGAGCTGGAGAGAGTGGCCTCTGGCAGGCTTAAACTAATGGCTCGGGAGTTACCTGTCTGCATTTATGCAGTGCTGGACTCAGTTCTCCATCACGTTAAAGGAAAAGCCCAAGGAAATGTTTCCCTTTGCTTGACTGACAAGTCAAAACAACAGCACTGCCTCTGCTTGACCTCTGCTAGTAGGAAGATTATTTGTCTAATTAGGTAAAGAGCCTTTACGCACATGTACATTTTTGAACCCTAATGAGCTGTCAGTGTGAAAGGCTTGCCCTTGTCTTGGTCCTCCACCCGATCTTTCCTTTCCTCGGTAGAAAAGACCAGTGCAATAAACAGAACCTCGTTTCCATGGAAGCTCCTTCTCTGGCTTTTTCTTTCCAGCACTTGAAAAGGTAATTACTTGATTTCTCTTTATATTTTTGGATTTCATACAGTGGGGCTGTCAAGCTCCTTGGTTGAGGATGGCCTTCTCTATCATGCCAGGCTATTTTAGGGAGCTTCGGATGCATTTCCCTTTTCACCCTCTCTTCAGATCATTAGCTGTCAGGCAGCAGTGTCCGCCTTCTGGTCACTCCCACTAATTAAAGTCTAACAGAGCAAAGGGACTCGACCCCACAGGAAGTGGGAGACACAGAAAAGCCAGGGAAATTTGTCAAGAGATGGGAGCCTCTGATCACATCACCTCCACTGCATAGACTGTCAGACCAAGACCCCACATCCACACCGGGGAAGGACATTGTCCCATCTGGCACCTCCTATTCTGAACCTTTGACGCCCCATTGTGGCCCATGTCAGAAATGCAGCCAGCATGGACTGCTTTAATAACAACACAAGTAACAGCAGCCACCATTTCCCAGGGGTTTTCTGGATGCCAAGCACTGGGCTGAGCATTTTATATCCATTATCTCAGTTAATTCTTATGACACCCTTAGGTAGAGTTATCCTGATTATTCAGATGAGACCTGAAACACAGAGAGATTAAGTAATTTGCCCAAGGTCACACAGCTAGTAAGTGGCACAGCCAGGATAAGGACACGCCCATTGCTATCATGTCTTAGGGAGGAATCTGGCACTGCTCCCTACAGCCTCCCCAAGAGAAATCAATCATTCATGACAAGTGACAGCGGGTCAACATTTCTCTGCCCCCCAGAGGTGGCGCTATGTGTCAAATTGGCCCATGTCTACAAGGAACAAGGTGAGAGTGCTAAGTTAGTTAATTGTCAGGATCAATTAGAACAAGGCACTTAAGAAGGAAGCCAACATAATGCGGCTCTAAAGAGTTGCGATTTGAGGCAGAGACTCGGTTTCAAACGGCTAATACCACTTTACCAGCTATGTGAACTGTGGCATTTTCCTCAACCCCACCAAGACTCAACTTCCTCATCTGTTAAAATGGGAATAATAACGGTACCTACCTCATAAAGTTGCTGTTTCACATGTGGAATTTCCCAAACTGCTCTGTGGAATGTTTGTTTTTGGTAGAATGGTTGTGTAAAAGACAAAGTTAGATGCATTTATATGGACTTCTTTGCCCTGGAATTTCTGAGTCTTGATTATGCTAATATATATTATAAATTTTCAAGAGGGAGAAGCATTTCCTGACCCCAGAGTCCTTTTTCCTCTGGGAAAGCATATTAGCATCTCTTTCTTGGGACTCTTTAGAAGAGGCTATGAAACGGGTCGTAGGGTATTTGGTGTTTGGTACAGGTGTCAGTAAATGCTAAGCCCTCTCCTTTGTGCCCCGATCATACCTGTTCTTACTAGATTCAAGCTCCATGGAATTGGGGACTGGGTTCTTCTTATTCCTTTCTATGCTCCAGTGTCTTCACATATCGAGACATTCCATAAAAAATTGATGAATGCGTGAGTGAACGGGCAAACTAATGAATGAAAAGACGCCCTTGCCTGCTCATCGTCGTCGCCAGCATTCTCTGCTGTTTCCAGTTGCTTCTGTGAGGCCACGGAGAACTCAAACGCCTCTGGGAAATTTAGTCATGGGGCTGGTTCTCTTGGGCTGTGTTCTCCCCTTTCAGTTGCAACCTGTGTGAGCATCACATCTTTTGACAGAATTCCCAACTTCACCCCCTAACCAAATCATCCTGCTGCTTCTCATATAAGCAGTGGAATGTTTCATTTGCATATGTATTTTGAACGAGATATCTGAGTGTTCCCAGTGGATTTACACCTGGATCTGAAGCGCTCTCGGGCTTTCCAAGGGAATAAAAGCAAAGCAGCTCACTGGAGTTTAAAAACCACACTGAAGACACTGTTTTCCCACATGGGCCTGTCGGAAAGTAGTGATCAGGATGGACCACTGGTCAGCGGTGTGGCTGCTTTCAGGTGGCTCTCTCCACATTTGTTTACAACATGATTGCCAACTGGTGTTCTATGAGCATGATGGAAAAAACACAAGTTGAAGTTTCAGTTAAACAACAGTTGTGTTGGTCCAAGTCTAACAGATTTCTTTACTGCAGAACTTATCAGAGACTTTGTGCCTTTCAACATAGCTTTTCCCAAACTTATTTGACCACTCTTCTGGAGCCCTTCTGAAAACCTTTCTTCAGAATGTCTAGTATTGTTGTTCAGCAAAACATCCTTTGGAAAATGCTGCCTTAGAATATATAGCCAAATGTCACAATCCAGTTTTCACAATCTAGGTAACAGTCCTTCTTTCCAAAACTGTGGAAAGAAGAAGATAAAGCAATGCTAATTCCTGAACTAAACAGAGTGATAAAAATCACAGCATAAAGCCAGATGGATTTTTTATGTGTTTTGTAAAATAAACCAAAAAAGATTAATTATGATACTTCAAAAGTATGATTATAAATTTTCTAGTGTTACTATTTACATCATATTAGAAATAACTTATTTTTATATCATTGCATAGTATAGGTGAGAATCTTTTTTTTGTAAATGTGGAGCTTAAAATTTCTGAATAAAAATAAATTTTAGAAGAAAGGGACTTAGAAAACTCACATATTTCTCTGTTGCAATGAATCAGCTCCTCCACTATAGTGTGAAAACAGACAGACAATATGTAAGTGAATGAGAACCACTGTGCTCCAGTAAGAAAACTCACATATTTCTTATGCTGCTTTTTTGTCATGAGTTAATATATACTAAAAAGAAGAATTTTATTTGAATGCTACTGTTCCTTATTAAACTTTTCCGTGAATAAATCATAACTTGCTGGAAAAAGCAGACCTAGTAATACTTGGAAGGATAATGCTAGGGTTGCTTGGAAATAAAGAGATAACTTCAATTCATAAAACAGGAATGACCAACTATGGCCTGCCACCTGTTGTAAATAAAATTTTATTGGAACACAGAGAGTCTCATTCACTTACATATTGTCTATGGCTGTTTTCACACTGCAGCGGAGGAGTTGATTCATTGCAACAGAGATCTTATGGCCTCAAAGCTTAAAGTTTTGATTATATGGCCCTTTACAAAAATTTTTGCTACTCTCTTTCACAGATTCATAGAAAGATGTGAAAAGGATGACTATTTTGTAACCAACCCCTTATTCTTTAGATGGAAAGCTGAAACCAGAGAAGTTAGGGAATTGTCCAGATTTATTTATTCTTGAGTGTTCTGAGCTCTATATCCTAATGGCTCTCATCATCAGGGAAGACAAGAATAGATTTCAACTTAGACACCAACACCAGCTGATTGGAAGCAGC
The DNA here is from genome assembly GCA_023783475.1 of Daubentonia madagascariensis. Taxonomy (NCBI): domain Eukaryota; kingdom Metazoa; phylum Chordata; class Mammalia; order Primates; family Daubentoniidae; genus Daubentonia; species Daubentonia madagascariensis. The sequence goes on along the minus strand of JAKFHU010001953.1, from coordinate 37,010,546 downwards.
CATGTGGAGGGCTGGCTGAGAAAGTCTCAGGGCTCAACGAGAAGGAAGCAAATGACTAATTAATCTTCCACACTCTGGAAGTGGAAGAGCGGCTGGACACGTACCTTGTGTGCACTGTGGATATGCACTATGTCTGCTCCTGACATTTCTAATAGTTATATTGCCATCTCCTTCCTTGTACATCTGCCGTGTAAGCACCTTCGTCACTGGGCCAAAGCAGAGGTGCTGCCTTGGACCCTCATTAGAAACACTGCTGCCCAGCATTTCAGAAGTGATTGATCATTCCTGTGCAAGGTCATTCAAATGTCTCTCTTACCAACTGCCTACCACATCATGCTCTGCCTAGAATTAACTTGGGATTTTACTCACACTGGGCCTTTTGGTTACAAGATCTGTTTTTTAGTGAAATACGTCCATGGAGCACAGCATGGGGGAGGGAGGTGTAGAATGGAAAATTATGAGTTTATTGGCTTTTGTGACCCAAACTGAAAGTCTCAATGTTTGTGCTCTTGTGCAGCTGGACAATCCAGATGAGCAGGCTGCCCAGATCAGACGAGAGCTGGATGGACGTCTCCAAATGGCAGACCAAATAGCCAGGGTAAGGAAACTTTGGGGATGTTTTCTGAGGACCAGGCCAAAGTCCCTACTCAGGAAGCACACTGATTATTAAGGGCCCCCAAAAGATAAAGTGGAGCAGCAGAGAGGAGGGAAGATGAGGACAATCACCCTGACTGGGCCCTCAGCCCTCTTCTCTCAAGGCGGGCTCTCCCAGAGGTACCACGTGCATTTTCTCTGCTCCAGTGAATACCCAAGCTCAGGCTTCACCTTTCTTTTGAGTTCCAGACTCATATTTCCAACTGTCGATTGAACATTTCCGCTTAGACATTCCCCGGGCATTTCAGGTCCAAAAGCTGGCTCCTTATCTTCTTCCTCCCACCCCACACATACCTACATTTACTCCTCTGTATGAATTCTATATCAAGTTACTTTGGATGAAACCTCCCAGTCACTGACAATTTCTCCTTCCTCTCCACAACACTCCGCACTTGATCAGCCACCCAGCCTCCCTGGACTGCCTCCTCAGCGTGGGCCCGAGATTGCTTCCCTGCTTTCCAGCACCACTGCTAGTGCTGTGGTCCCGGCCCTCACCCTCAGCACCTGCATGTTGCAGTGGCCTCCTAATAGGTATCCCTGGCTCAAATCTCAGCCCCTTCCTGTCCATCTAAAACTGCACACAGTTGCCATTCTAAAACTCATATACAAACATCTCGAAACAGAGCCTCAAAATCCTTCAATAGATTCCCTCATTACCCCCAGAACACAATGATATTCAAGGCTCTTAATCAACAGACTAGACCATTCCTTATTAACTTCACCTCTCACACCTTTCCCACCAGAACCTCCCAATCCAGCTCCAGAGAACGTCTCCCGCTGAATATACCAGGCTCGGTGTCTTTGCACCCACTGGTGCCTCAACCTGGAATGACCTTTCTTCTCCCTCCACTTAGCAAACACACCTATTCAGCCTTCAGTACCTGACTTAAAACTCCTTCTCTAGGAGCTTAGCAGTCAGTCAGTCCTTCTCATCTTTGTGCTCTCACCATGCAGACCTTTATTATAGCAGTTCACTGAATGGTGATCATTTGTTTCCATGTCCAAGTCTCCCCATAGATGGAACTCCTCTAGGGTTGGGATCATTTCTTATCGTTGAGACGACAGCTAAGTGTTATCTACTATTATTGTCATCCTGCCATTTGTGTTATTGTTAATAGCAGTAATGCTAACAGTATTTATTGAGTGCTGACTCTGTGTTAAGCATGCTAAATGCTTTACATGTACCATCTTAGCCGATCCTAAAATCAGCCCTCTAAGCACATTTCAGTTTTCATTCTTGTTTCAGAGAAGGGGAAATCCAGGCTGAACATGATAGGCACTAGTAAAGAGGCTGCACTGGACCCTCAACACAAGTCTGTCTAAATATCAGGCTTGGCACTGGCCTGAAGCATTCACTGCAGGTGCAAAATTTAAGAGGGCTTGCAGAAATTCAGCAATCAAAATGAATGATATTTTAATAGAATATTTTTAATTATAATTAATACCCGAAAATCTGTGAAGAACAAAATATCAAAATTTTAAATAATAACCAGCTCCTACTTGTTCCTACTATAGCCACAGGCCATGAGTGCCTGTGAGGGTAGAGGCTGTCAGAAATGGCAGAGAGGATGGACAGGGGGTTGAGCTTAACATTTAGCCTTTCTCTTTATGGAGAGAGGCATCTCACGACTTAGACATATAGAAAGGAAACGTACTGGAGGAGAAACCAGAGAGAGATTCCAAGAAGCATGAAAATCCCTCTATTTGTGCTCAAGCATTTTTACTGAAATGTTTTGCATCTTGTTTTTGGATACCTTTAAAGTTTATAGTCAAGTCAGTCTGATGGTTAAAAATAGTATGCAGTTAGGGATTTGGCTAAAGGTAGTGTAAAAGGTTCTTATGTTTTTAAATCCTGCTTAATGTGGGAGTAAACATTAATAAGCCTTTAGAGTTTACTTTTCCTGTAAACTCAGTGTCTCCTATTAGAGGATTATCCATAAAATGGAGGTCATGTGGTCTATTCCCCTGCCTTTTAGACAACTGTTACATTTCTAACTAATAAGTATTCATCCAATCTGAATAAAATCACACACACACATTTCAAAAACAAGTTCATGGCACCTTTATTTTAATTGCTTTTTTACTTTGAGGCTTAACATGATTATTTTAAACTAGTGTTAGGCTAATTTTAATTTTTAAAAGACCCTACATGAACAATTGGTATAAATGAGCCAAGATGCTCATCTCTGAACAGTAGATCAAAGAACTCTCTCCCCTAGCCCACACCACTAAATATTCTGAAGCTACGTAGGATATTAACCAGTTAGAACTAAGCCTTCTTGGATAATAAAATAGGCAGTTAATGTGAATCTTAGTTATTATTTACAGAGAATGGAGAATAATTGTAAAATACATGGTGGGTCCCCCAAACATTTAGGGTATTGAGGATTTCCCTGAGTTAGACTGCCCACTACCTTCTCCTGTTCTCTTAGAAGTTGACTGTCTTCTTCTGAAATGTTCATTCATGCTGTAGCCCCCTTGCCACAGCTAGTTGGTCCTAGAGTGAGCTCTTCACCCAAGAGGAACCAATCACAGTTCCTAGCCTGTCCTGGCCATGAATGATTGGTCCAAAAATGGACACTTGATGCAAACTAAACCAATGAATCCCTTCCCTGGGCCTGTGGACTGCAGGCCAACAGGGCTGTGTCTTCCAGTGGTAGAAAATTGCCTGCAGCCATGTTCAATTTTTCCACATAGGGAAAAGAAGATGAAAGAATGAAGCCAACAAATTCCTTTTCATAGGAGACAAGCAGAGATGGGGGAACTACACTGAGCTATCAAGGAGTCCTCAGGATGTTAAAGTCCATAATTCCAGTTATTCTTGAGCTTTAACCATGTATCTGCTTTTCCCTCAGTTTAGTCAGATTCCAAGAAAAATAAACTCTCCCCTTGCCTAAACCAGCCTGGCTAATACTGAGGAAAATTGCAAAATATCTCATCAACTAAAAATTAAATAAAATATCAGGATCTCAGATATTGGCTACTTCATGAAGAGATATTGAAACAGAGCACCTCTGCTTATCTTCTTTTAGCATGCCCTGATTTTTCTATTTCCGGCGTCACAGTGAATTTTAGTGAAGATGTGCAATTCAACCCATATGGCTGAGAGTTAGCTCCTGTAAATATCATAACCAGAAATTCCTGGATATAGATGTCATCTATCATATATAATTCACTCTGTTCTCTGAATTAAAAGATGGATAGAGCACTTTTTATTGTAAATAAGAGGCACCAATTCAAGGAAGCTTATGTAAAAGAGGGGAGTGAGGATTTGAGAAGTACCTCACAGAGCCCACGTGCAAATTGCAGCCCGAAGCCAGGAAAGAACCCGGGACCTCACTGTGGTCAGGAGTTTCCCCCCACCTGTCCTCTCTGTGTGTCACAGTCATCATCCTTTTTTTCTCTGCAAACCAGCTTTCCTTGCTTCTCAAGGGACAGGCATGCCTATCCCACAGTTCCACATGTTTCTGGTGTGGCCAAATAGAGAATCATTCAGCCAGTCAGTCTTCCTCTCAAATCCTTCTCCTTCTCTCCCTTGCCCCTTTTTTCACTACCCCCTGCAAGTTCACAGTCCCAAGAATTGAACCTTTGATTGACCCAACTTGGTTCAAGAGCCAACCCCCGGTGCAATCAACCAACCCACAGTGGAAAAGGGGTGATGGTCTCATTGAACACATGGATGCTGGAGATATATCACTTAGGGTGAGGGTGGGAAGCAGTAAGACTGTGAATGGAGTGGTTGTTATGAATTGGGAGACACTGTAGATGTACCCAGTGGTAATAACTATCACGTCATAGTGTTTCCCTGTGTGCCAGACTCTCTTCTAAGCATTTTACATTTGAGAGTCTATCTAACCCTCCAACAACTTATGAGGAAGGTGCTATTGTTATCCCCATTTCATAGATGAGCAAGCTAAAGTAGAGACATTAGAGGACTTGACCAAGGTCACCCAATGACCGGAATTTGGACTCTTCACCAGTATGCATAACTACCCTTACAAAATACCTTCCCAGACACAGGTCCTCATTTTCCTCCCCTCCCCAACCCAAGGATCCATGTGCTCTTCACCCAGCCTTTCACCTCCCTCGTCCTGAGCGCTGACCATTCTCCCTGCTGGTCAGTCCTGTATTAAATGTGTCAGGCACTGGCTGTGCAATTTCACATAAACTCTCATTTAGACCTGTGATGGACAATCCTTGAAGTTACATTAAGTCTCCCCGGTTTAGACAAATCAAAGAGTTTTCAGTGATATACCTAAGTTCACTCAGCTAGTGAGCAGAAAGCTGAGTCCTCTAATTCCAAGTTTCATGCTACTTCTTTTGAGTAATCAGATGAGAGGCAGGAAGTTACTCCAAGACAGGATTGTCCTCCGCCCCATTCCTCTCCTCCTGATGGTTGCCCCTCCTGGAAACCGCTTTCCTTCCTCCACTAAACATTGCTGTGTATTCCCTTTAGTTTATCCAGAAGCCCAAGTGAAGCAACAGAGTTCAGCAGAACTGGCTGCTGGAATTCAGAATCCTCTATACCTTGATTTTTCTGTAACCCAGAAAAGAGGTTGTAGGGACCCCTGGTCATTCTGCCAGTAGCATTGATCACATATTTCCACTGAAAGGATTGTGTTTGTCCTCTCTTCTTAGGTGGGAACGGGGGTGAAAGAAAGTCAGCTTTCCCTTACCCACAACTTTATACTGTAATCTGTCAATTCAATCACACTGACATCCCACAAATCATCAGACAGAGACAGCTGCACAAGAAAGAACATCAGACAGAGATGGTCTCACTGTGAACATTAGTCATGCTGCCTTAAAAGTTCCAGGAAGAGATCTGAATGCATTTTTTTAAGCTGGTAGAAAAGACTTCTCAATCCCTGTTCAAACATTTTCCCAAATCCTCTCATGTTGATATTAAAGTGTTCCCAAATTTCACCCAGGAATTAAGGCTAAGTTATTTAAATTATGTGATCAAAAGTTGACATTAAAGCTTAAACAGGCAAATTGTGGCATTAGTGCTGCTGTGATATTTGCCAGTTCTTTTGGCCACATTTTAGGGTAAAATTCCAAAATTCTTGAGCTAATTATTTAAGACAAATAATACAGCTTTTGTAGTATTAGTGGCAGAGGTCTAGGAGTGAAACACTATTGGTTTTTCAAGCTATCATTTGAAATGTGGAATTGCCATTTAGGCTCCTCTTCTATGCAGAGCAAAATTAGCATCTCATACCCTGGCCCTATTACAAACCTCAGTGAGAAGTAATATCCAAATAATTTTCTGATGGAAAAGCTCTGTTCTACACACTACCAAAAATCATATAGAAATGTAATTCTCTCCTACCAGAGAATGATACTAACCCCCAGCTTGCAAACTAATGTTGTTGGACCTGACATTCATGCTGTGTCATGAAATAACACAAGTGTCCAGCACTCAGTAGGAGTTTATTTCAATTTGTTACCTGGAAAAAAAAAAACTTGTGTGGGGAACATCTCCCTGACTCTGGCCTTTGTCATATAGCTAAGAACCCATGAAAATATGAGTTCAAGGAAAAACCTAAATGCCAGAGAGGTTGCCTGAAGCTTGTTGAAGTGGAGAGAAGTCCATCCAATTCATTGAACCTGAGGAAGTAAGACCAGATGGGTAAAGAAACCAATCCAGAAAAGTCTCATGCCTAAGCCCAAAATGTCTTCTAATGTCTGTGGTACTGATTTGGACAAATTACTACCAAGACCTTCTTTCTCACTCAGTAAATGCCAACTAGCATCATTATCTGTACTATAGTCACCATAATTATTAGTAGTATTGTAGTACTATTGTTGTTAGTAGTGATGGTGGTAGTAGCATAGCACCTGGGGTGTATGTGTGACAGAGAGAGAGAGAGAGAGAGAGAGTCAGTAGTGAAAAAGTGTTCATGTTTGTTATTATTTCTTACCCTTTGCAATAATTCTACGAGGTTTTTTAACATACTCACCCCTTCCTTCCTTGTCTCTCCCTACACAAACAACCCTACACTGTGCACATTGACTCAGCTCTGTTGACATTTGGAACCAGACAGTTGTGCCCTATCATATTGTAGGGCACTCAGTAAATGCCAACTAGAATCATTATCTGTACTATAGTCACCATAATTATTAGTAGTATTGTAGTAGTGTTGTTGTTAGTAGTGATGATGGCATTGCCTCAGCTCTGTTGACATTTGGAGCCAGAGAGTTGTGCCTTTATCATATTGTAGCTGAGAACATAGGCTCCAGAGCCAGTCTGCAGTCTGCTGTGTTTCAAACTCAACTGTACTAGAAACAGTACCCAGAGAAAATGGGGCAGAAAAGTTAGGGCAATAATTAGTAGAACTTGCCTCAGTGAGTTGTTGGAAGGCTTAGATGTGATAAGGCACGAAAAGTGCTTAAACTAGTGCCCAAAACATAGTTAACATTCAGTAATGGTGGAATGGCCATTGCTGCAGAGGGCTCTGCTGTCATCAGACCTCTACTGAGTGCTACAAAACAAGGTATATGCCTGCAGGGGACAACACTCTGAGAAGCGCCAAAGGATTGTCTCAGCTCTATTGATATTGGAGAAAATGGGGCAGAAAAGTTAGGGAATAATTAGTAGAACTTGCCTCAGTGGGTTGTTGGAAAGCTTAGATGAGGTAAAGCATGTAAAGTGCTTAAACTAGTGCCCAAGACACAGTTAGCACTCAGTAAATGCCAACTAGCATCATTATCTGTACTATAGTCACCATAATTATTAATAGTATCGTAGTACTATTGTTGTTAGTAGTGATGGTGGTAGTAGCATAGCACCTGAGGTAGATGGGTGGGTGGGTCAGTGTGTGTGTACATGTGAGAGAGAGAGAGAGAGAGAGAGAGAGAGAGGATCAGTAGTCAAAAAGTATTCATGTTTGTTATTATCTCTTACACTTCACAATAATTCTACAAGGTTTTTTATCCCCATTTCAAATGCAGAAACCAAAATTCAGATGGGTAAAGAAATGTATCTAAAGTTCCAAAGCTAGTAAGTGGCAGACCCAGGATTCAGAGTCAAGTCTACTTTACAAACATGGACTGGATAAGGTTCCTTGGTGCCCTCCTTGTCCTCTGTGCATGTCTCTATTGCTTCATGTGTCACATGGTGTCCAATTAGTCACTTCCTGGCGTGTCCCTCCTATGCCATCACCCCCTTGCTGACGGTTTCATCCCCAGTGACAACCATAGCACCTGACACATGGTAGGAGCCCTGGAAGTGTTTGAGAGATTGGATTAAAGAGCTGCAACACTGTTGAGGAGCTCCTGTGTCTAGAAATGTCTGTTGTCACATCTCTCCTTCTGATCACTTGCCAGTATATGTCATTTGAGCCATTGGGGTCTAAGGAACCTCTCTTTGAGGTTCCAAAAACAGAAAAGAAAAGCCAAAGGCTAAGGGACCTAATGGCTGTTAGAACTTTCAAATGCTATTTTTTAAGATGTTCCAAAGATCCCTCAGAGCATAAATCACCCTGGTGGGAATTGTCCTTGGGAGGCCATCCTCGTTGAGGAATGTTATCAGCCCAAAACAAAAATAAATGTCCAGCTGAGATTTTCTTTACAGGACTTTGTCCACCCATATGCTATGTCTTTCATAAAGCAATATGAATAAACAATTCTTTTTTCAAGGCTAATTTATTCTTATGCTTGGAAAAGTAGCAACAGAGATGGACGACTGCATTTTCCTTATTTTGGCACAACTTCAGCTTTGAAATGTGTTTGTAATGGGTCTGCCACTGAAAACTCCACTCAGGAACCTCAGCCTAGATTGACAGAATGCTATTTCTTCTCAAGGCTTAAGTACTCAGAGCTGAAAAATGGCCTTGTTTTCCTTGCAGACTTCAGTTTTATGAGCCTCTTTTTATGATGTCATTAGGAACTGTCTAAGTTCTGGGAGGAGTGATCATTCTTTGGATTATTCCAATATTTTGCTGGATAAAGTTTGGTAGGAGCTAACTCTGGACTACAATGGTATTGTCTGTGACCACTGGGTCTTCTTTGAAGATGTCAATACTGTGGAGTTAAATGGCATTTAGTCAGTCCCAAAGATGGGTGTGATAAGAACTGCACTTGACAATACAGTCTCTCAAAGCGTCAGGAAAGAAGCAACTTCACGAGCACTAGTTTTTTTCTCCATCCCCCTGGCAACTCCAAAGCTAGCAACTGGCAGTAAAAATCATAAATACCACATACCCAGTACCCCTTCCCCAATACCATGTAGTTCATTAAAGTTTGGGCCCCAATATGAGGAGGAAGGATATAGGTTAGTGTAATGACCTTCAAGCTCTTGGGATGGAATATTTGCTCCTTGGCAGCCTTGGTAGCCTAGGGTCTACTCTTAGACCATGAGTTAACCTACCTCATTCTTCCCTTCACATTCCAAAAGGACCATGTTCCAAAGGAGATGAGGAAATATTGCATGTCTACATACAGTTATATAGACTTTCTTGGATTCGTGGTTGCCTGTATTTTCCATGGGAAAGAGAAAAGAGCTGTAGCCCTATCTTAGCCAACCAAGTCTGTTGGCAAACTCTTCTCCATCCATCAGATCCTCAGGCACCCCCGATTCTCTCAGGAAGAATTCACATCTCACATACTTCCATTACAGCATCTACCTTGATGTTCCCTTATAGATCTTTCTCTCCACTTACTGTAAACTCAAAGAAGATAGTTTATATCCTCTCATCATGAGTGTCCTAGTGTCTGGCACTGTGCCAAGAACAGCATTTATGGCAGTAGATGTTTTCTAAGTGTTGGTGGCCCAGAAGCCAAGTTGTCACATCTTCACAGACTTTTGCATAAAAGATACCCAAGTTCTGGGGCTCAACCTTGTCCCCAATCGAGTCCAAGAATGAGAAAAATCAAGTCCATTATGCAGACGTTTTAGAGAAATAAGACTTTCAGGATTTTTTTTGTGTTGAATCATTACTAGTTCCTGTCGAGACCATCAGCCTATTGTCTTATTTCAGAAGGATTCATCCTGTTTCTCCTCTCACATTCACCCACAGTGTGTCTAGAAAGCACCACACAGTAGTGGGCTGAGCCCAATTTTAAAGCAGGAAGTGATTGTGCTAAGAGGTTCCAGAAGGAACCGGTATTCTAATTTTGCTGAGTAGATTTCAGACCCTCATACTCATTTACATGGAAAAGAAGAATCTCAATGTTCTTCCAGAACTTAATTTATCATCTCTCTACTTCCTCCTCACAGCTGAGTTTTAGCCACAATGATATTTAATATGAACATTTTTGACAAGCTGTCAGTCACTCAACTCATATGTGCTGAATATTTATTATGTGGCAAACATTATGTTAGATCCCAAGAATTTATCAGAGGTGTCACAATAGGTATGGTCCTGATTCGTGGCCCAGCAGGAAAGACAAACATTAAACAAATAAATTTCACAATTGATTCATTATAACAAGTGTCTTAGTCCATTTGGGCTGCTATAACAGAATACCACTGATGACTTATAAACAACAGAAATTTGTTTCTCACAGTTCTGGAGGCTGTTAAGTCCAAGATCCAGTCACCAGCAGATTCAGTGTCTGATGAGGGCCCACTTCCTCGTTCATAGGCAGCTGTCTTTCACTATGTCTTCACATGGTGGAAAGAGCAAATGAGCTCTCTGGGGCCTCTTTTATAAAGGCACTAATTCCATTCATGAGGACTCTGCCCTTGTGATCCAATCACCTCCCCAAGGCTCATCTCCAGACACCATCACATTGATGATTAGGTTTCAACATATGAATTTTGGGGGGACACAAACATTCAATTCATTGCAATAAGTGGTATCAAGAAGCTGAGCTAGCAAGTACAATAAAAGGACCCAACCTAGGAAAGTGAAGTTTTGAAGCTGAAATATGGAAGATGACAAGAAGGCTATGAGTTACCCAGAGAGGTAGGGGGAAAGGGGAACAATACTTATGAAAGCCTCCAAGTAGAAAGAAGACTGTCACAGCACAGAGGTATCTCCAAGCTCTATATAGAGAAACCACTATGTGTGTTTGACTGAAGCTTCAAAATGGCAAGGAAGAAATACCCTTCTAGCTAACTAGCAGGTAGGGGGATTATTGAAAGGAAAATAAGAGCTTCTTAAGGAACTGAAATACAAGAGGAATAACTAGGCCTGTGGGACTTAGAAAACCAATAAAAGTCAAAGAGTTTTTCTGTAACTCTAGAAGCCTCTTCTCTCTCTTCTCTTCTCTTCTCTCTCTTCTACTCTCTTCTCTTCTCTCCCTTCTCTTCTCTTCTCTTCTCTTCTCTCCATCCCTACCTCTTTCCCTCTTTATGCCAAGTGCCTTATTCTGCTTTGACCTGGTCCAATATGGCAGTCAACTCTGAGTCTACATGATCTTACTAGTTCAACTTCACTGACCAGTTGTAATCTCAATGCCTGTCAGTTCAATTGCTTGAGAGAGTAAATCTAAGTGATTACTGGCCACTTAATAGAATTAGTTGGTTGACTTTCAGTCAGGTGCCCATGTACTAGTCATCTTAATTTTTGCCACATAGAACTGGGAAACCAATTCACGTTCCTTGTGGTCTTGTTGGAGTTCTAACCCCCAGCCACAGGGATGGAGGATGTAACTCATGCCCAAGCAAGTCAGCACAGCGTATTACTGGCCATAGAAATTGATTCAGGTTATGTACATAAGTTAGACTTTGGGTGAGAATTCTGGGATGAAAGACTTCCCATCTTCCATGGACATTATGAGAGGAAATATTCACTCTTCCTCTAGATAGTGTGATGTGATGGTATGAGGTATAGATCTTTAGCAACATTTCTGTGACATTAAGGGAGCCAGACTGAGCATGGAGCCATCCCAGAAGAAGCAAACCTAGGATTCTGAGGAAAAACTCAGTTGTGGTGACATCATCTGAGCCCTGATTCCAGCCTAGTTTGAAGTTGGATCTACTCCAGGATATTTCCAAGCCAATCATTTTGTTGTTGGTTGTTGTTCTTTAAGCCAATCTGAGTTGGGTGTGGGTTTTTTTGGTCATTTTCAAAGGAGAAAAAAAGTCAAACTGATTTGGCTTGCTCCCCCATCAGTTACGGAGCAGGACTAGGGCAAGGTCATGTTCTACGTGGGAAATGATTCCTTGAGAAGGTGCTCAATCCAAAGCATACTCAAGGCACCTGGACAACTTGGAGGTATAAAGAAACAAATAGCATGGCTCGAGCATGTTGTCATTACAACTGAATTCATAAGCAAGGAAGGAAAAAAATAGAGGTCAGTTCTAATACTAAATCGCTCTATCTTCTTTTCTAAAGAATTTTAATTACATTTTTCATCACTTCATTAATTTTTTAAATTTTTCTTGAAAACGATAACTATTCTTCTTGGAAATAGCCACAGACTATGTTTGAAACATCTCAAATGAGCTTCTTCTGAATTATTCATGTGAGAAAATCTCTATAGATATCCAGAAATAGGGTGTCTTTCTGTTTCCATAACTTAAAAACAACTGACTACATTTAGCTAAAAAGAAAAACTGAACTGAAACCAGATTTGAAAAATATCACCCCATTTTTCTTCCCACAAATCGAATTTGCTGGAGAAAACTGGGGACAAGATAGAACTATAATAAAGCATTTGACTCCTTCTTGCTATATGTTTTATGCATGTGTTTCTTACCTGTTAGATTTTTTTAAATAACTAGAAGGCAGGCAGCTGTCTACTCGGCTAGGCTGAATATTTTTTCTAGCACAAGGCCATGAAATCTAGGTGAATTTCACTAGTGGTATATATGATTCTAACTCTGGGCTGCGAGACAAAAACCTTCTGTGTAAATCAGGTCTCTATTTACTACTCTGCTCATATTTTTCTTTTTCTTCACAAGGAGCGCAAATTTCCCAAGTTTGTGTCCAAAGAAATGGAAAACACATACATTGAAGAGCTGAAGTCCTCTGTCAACTTGCTCATGGCCAACTTGGAGAGCATGCCGGTGTCCAAAGGTGGGGAATTCAAGCTCCAGAAACTCAAACGCAGCCACAATGCTTCCATCATCGACATGGGCGAAGAGAGTGAGAACCAGCTCTCCAAGTCAGACGTCGTGCTGTCTTTCTCCTTGGAGGTAAAAAGCCCTAAGCCCTTGAAAGTTTCCTGGCACAGCAAGCATGGCATGGGGGATTAGATGCATCACAATCAGCTTGTTTTCCCCCTTGCACCCTAGGAACAGTTATTAAAATAACAGCTTGCTAAGCATAGGTCAGCTAATCAGCAAGTGATTCCTCATCTCCGGGAGCCCAGATTTTTCCTAAGGAAATACAATCTTAGGAACCACCTACTAAATTTAATCTTGCATTACTTACCCTGTCTTAAAGCAGTGTTCAAGGATTTTATAAAGGTCTTTTGCAATTTAGAAAGCTTAAAATTTTGGCAACTTGTGTTACAGTTAGGAGAGAGGCAATCTAGCATCGTTTCGTGGTAAGTTGTAAATTTTCTTTCCCATTATCTTTCCTGTTGGCTACATGGTAGTCACTTGTTGTGGTTTAGACTTTTTTTAGTTTATCTCAGCACCCAAAGTAAGAACCCATTCAGGCCAGTATTGTGACAGAATGCTTAACATTCTGATCTACCTACATCAGAATTAGCTGGTTCAGTATGCAAATTCCTGGGCACCATCCAGACTTACTGAACCAGAGTCTCTAGGGGATGAGAATATAAAATCGTGCAGCCAGTTTGGAAAATAGGTTAGCATTTTCTCAAAAAGTTAAACATAAAACTACCATATGATCCAGCAATGCTACTCTTAGATATCTACCTAATAGAAATGAAAACACATGTCCCCACAAAGACTTGATTGCAAATATTGATAGCAGCATTATTTATAATAGCCAAAAATGCAAACAACCTAAATGTCTATCAGCTGGTGAATGGATAGAGAAAATGTGGTATATCCATACAATGGAATACAATTCAGCAATTAAAAGGAACAACCTACTGACACATGATATGACGTGGATGAACCTCAAAAATATGCTTACGGAAAGAAGCCAGACACAAGAGACCACATATTGTTTCAGTCCATTGATATGAAATGTCCTAAAGGCAAATCAACACATTAATGTGGCCTGGGGCAGGGGGTAGGAATGGGCATAAGGGATATTATTGGCGAAGATAAACATGTTCTAAAACTAATTTACAATGATGGTCACACAAATTGCTAAATTTACTAAAAATCAGTAAATTTACACCTGAAATGGGTTAATTATATGATATGTAAAACATACCTCAATAAAGTTGTCAGAAGAAAAAAGAAAGCATAGGTAAGGTGCAGCCCTGGAATGTATACTTTAACAAGCTCCGCAAGTACTTCTGATGCACTCTAAAGTTTGAGAACCACTTATAACTTATTAAAGCTCAAAACCCCACAAGGGCTTTATGATAACCCTAGATTTGGGGAGACCAAGAGAAGACATCAAATTTCTGTACATTTAATTAGAATGTGTAAAGACTACATTAATTTTTTGGACCATCATTAAGGCTTGCTGTGAATTAACTGCAGGTAATTTGTTTTTCTATGCTCGGTTCGGATCAAGATACTCACATTACAGTGTTTTCAACATGTACTGTGCAATTGGAAGAGGTAGTATTCAATTAAATATAGAGCATTTGGTGTGTGAAAAAATCATCAGTGTAATTTCACAGAAACTTTCTTTTTTTTTTTTTAATACTGCCACCTGAGGTACTGAACACATTTTCTTAGGTGTCTTTGAATTTGATGATTGCCAATTAGAGGTGGCAATTTATTCCTTACTGCCTCTTGTCTTCCTACAGAAAGGGGGAAAAAGAGGTTTATTGATATTCATGAAGCTTTGAAATCCGTAATTTTCTAATTGTTTATTAGTACTCAATATTACAGTTGATTATCTGAAATATGGATGTGGGCAAGTCCCCAACCATACTCCCATGTGCACATGATTCAAATGACTTTAACTTGTAAATACAAGTACAGGATTCCCAAATACTTTTTAATTAGAACACTAAATTGCACCTCATAGCAAAACTGCCAGCAAAAACCATTGCACATCTATTTGTGAATGTGTTCTGGGGGGCACGGCAGGGGGAGGCAAGAAGAGGGAGAGAGAGGATTGTCATCTCATCAGGGCAGACTAGGATTTGAATTTGCAAGTTGGTGCAAGACATAGCTTATGTTAAATATAGAACCGCGTGGCTGGAAGGGAGAGAGAGTAGGGAATAGTTAACTTTGCAACAAGGGAACAGAGGTCCAGCGTGTCCAGCGGCATGGCCTTGGGCAGGGGGAGTACTGCTGATGAACAGCAACAGGTATTTATAGAATGCCACTATGGGCTTTATCATCATTAACCCAGTGAATCCTCACAACAGTCTTCTGAGGTATTTGCAGATGTGGAAACGCAGCCTCAGAAAGGTTAAGAAACCTGCAAATGATCACACAGCTAGTGAAGATGCATAATCAGGATTTGAAGTCAGATATTTTAAATTCCAAAAACTTTGCTCTTTCCACTGTGCTTTCCATTTCTTTCCATTTGTATGGTTCTCCCCAGTGTAAAAATTTTCAGTTATGTCCGCCATCTCTTTGATCTTCGTACAACAGCCATAAGATACATATTATTACCTCCACTTTACACATAAGAAAACTGAGGCCCTGGAGATGTGAAAGAAAAATAAAGGGACTTCAACATCAAGTCATTTGCCCAACCAACATCACGTGAGCAGTACACTGGTTCTCAAAGTATGATTCCCGGAGCAGCAGCAGCAAGGAAATGGTTAGAAATGGAAAGTCCTGGGCTCCAGCCCAGACCTACTGATCAGAAATTCTGGGGGTGGAGCCCAGCAAGCTCTGGCTAAACAAGCCCTGCAGGTGATCCTGATTCACATTAAGCTTGAGAACCAGGAGGCTATTAAGCAGCCAACCCACTACTTGTTGAATCCTGGCTCAATGCTAGCCCTGTTGTACTTCCTTGAATCAAGCCCATTAAAAAAGTATACATTTTTTGCATGCCCATATTCTCCTCCTTGTGTAATGCCATTACCTCTTTTGGAGTACAGTTGAGTGATTTTTTTTTATTACTTATTGTAGATCTCCGATGTAAGTCATTTGTTTCTGATTTTTTAATCAATTTCTTTCTTCTCTTTTCTCCTTCCTTGCTCCTCTCCTCTCTCCTCTCTGTTTTCTCTCTCTCTTTCTCTCTCATGACAAAGCATGCCACTAAATATCAGAATAGCAGGTGATTGAATGGAGTTTGGGGCAGTGGTGGGAAGTAACAGAAATTGTAAATGATATATCTTGGTCCATCTTGACACTAGCCTTTTCCCTCCATCTAGACCAGAGACTATGCAGCTGCAGACATGGTTTGTTTTGACTCAACAATGTTGGCCTGCACAGAATTTGTGTATTTTATTCCTCCCTATTGTTGTTAACACTTCAAAATCAGATTTATAACTGTGATTCTGATTCAGATTTCTATTTTCTGGTAGGAAAAAAATGGGGTGTATGGTAACTCTAAACTGGGGAAAGACAAGGCAACAATGGGTTGCAACTGCAGCTGTTCCCTTTAGATGGAGCATGTGCTTTCCAGTTTGCCACAGACCCCACTATTTCCTATTGCCTCTCTGACTCTAATGCTGAATGGTGCTTGCCCTTTATCTTAGTACTTGCACTGTTGCTTATCTTATTGTAAAGAGAAAAGTGAATTCATGAGCCCATGTTCTGTTAAGTGCTGAATCAAAAGCTAAACTTTTTTTTTTTGAGGAGAAGGAAAGAGGAGTTTATTAATTTGCCAGCAAATGAGGTTGGCAGACTCCCGTCTCAAAGTACCAATGTCCTATTTCTGAGCAGAAGTATATAGCTTTTAAATGTTCTGATTGATCCCACCTTTGGCTAAGACAATCTCGTGAGCTCCACCCAGGCAATTTCCCCAGCGATCTCCTGTGGCACAAAGAACAAAGGACATTCTCCTGCCCCTCCTGACCCCTGGCCTGAGGCAGGGGATGTAGGTTTTAGTTCTCAAAAAGGGTGAGGGGGTTTTGAAGAAACAGAAAACATTTATACCCCTTTTCAGGCCATTCTCTCTGTTACATATTCCCCACTGTCAATTTTACCCTTCCATATCTTTGGGAGGAGGGGTGATGTAGTCGAGCTACTTCCTGCTGAATTGGGGCAATGTTTTAGGTGGAAGGTACAGATTATCAGGTGAAAAGGGGCATAAGCAATAACTGCAACCTTGAGGATTGACAAGGTGAAATGGACTGTCGCCTTGCACACAATTAGACTACTTTTAAAGAAAATAGGAGAAAGTCTATTTCTTGGTGGAAATGATGAAATGAGCTTATTTATTTAACATGAAAAGAGTAGCCCATTTACACTACCTGTCTGGCCCCTGTGAGCATCTGAATTAGTGAACCTTGTCTTTCCACCTGGGAGGCAATAAGCTACACTATAAGGAATCACATCTTCATGCTAGACTGATCCCAGCATGGCTGGTAGATACCTGACAGAAGCCATCAGATACCCACTGGCTTTCTTTGTTACTTCTTCTCATCTATGTATTTTCCTCTGGGTGATGCTGCCCACGGGCACTGCCAATAACCTCTGTTATGTGTGATTCTGTTTTCAGGTGGTGATCATGGAAGTCCAAGGCCTCAAATCCTTGGCTCCAAATCGCATCGTGTATTGCACAATGGAGGTGGAAGGAGGAGAGAAACTACAGACTGACCAGGCTGAGGCGTCTAAACCAACGTAAGTTATGTTTCTCCATGGTTCCTCTTACAGAAGGTTGTTGCCATTGGTTCCATTTTGGCCAACTCCAAAGTAAATGTCTGCCTTCCCCAGAAGATCCTAGAAGACATATTCCTTGTTTGTTTTCAAAAAAGGTGACTTGCGTACATTTTTTTTGTGGCAGCCATAACAAGAAGTCTAATTCCTTCAAAGCAGAGGACTGGAGAAAATTAAGGAAACAATCTTTTTTCTGGAGGCTTTAGGTATTCACCTTAGGGATTTTAGTCACAACTTCTATTCTTCGATATGATATGCAGGAGACTTTGATATAAATTTGCTTTATTACTTTTTTAAAATAATATTTGGTTTATAGTATAAGAATTTTTTTCAAAATTTTTCTCTATGTGCCATAGTTATGAACATATTAGGAACACAGAATGTTACATTGAATAGAATACATTAACTCACTGGGTCAACACAATTTTGTCGAATGCTTATTGTGTGTGTGAACAAGGTATCACTGCACAGGAGAGAGGAGCATAGTCACTGTTGCGGCCCTACAGAGCACACAGTTTAGTGGGACCATCAGAAAAGTAATGATGCAAATATATAATTATAAAGTTATAAATGGTGGCAAAGAAAGCGTGCTTTCAGAGGAACTAGGTGGGGCAGAGGAAGTGAACCCGTTTGTGGGGACAGATGCAGAATAGGCCTTCCTTAGGACATATGAGATATCTGTGCTAATACTATAGAAGTTGAGGAATGGGGGGGGTGGAGAGCATTCTAGGCAGAGTGAATAGCTTGTGCAAAGGTCCTTGGTCAGCAAAGACCCTGTGACAAGAAGGAATTCAAAGAAGGTCAGTGGGGCTGGAGATTGGACTACAAGAGGTGCCATATACCACCAGAGAGGCAGGCAGGGGCCGTACCATGAGGCCCTTCTTAGGCCATGGGGGAAAAGCATGAGAAGACATGATTAGAGATGTGTTGTGAAAAGACCACTCTAACTGCAGAGAAGGCAGCCAGAGGTGATGCAGGAGCGCAGCTAGGATCCTGTTGCAATGGACAGGAACGATGATGGCTCATTCACTTATGTCAATAGACTCTCAGGCCTCAAAGATTCTTGAGAGATCATTGCTCCCTTCCCTTCCTACCCAGTACCTCTCTCCCTTCTTTTTCTATCTCAGTTAAGCCAGTCTAGACTAATGAGCAACTTTTTGTGTTGGTGTTAATTCATACAAGAGTCATCAAAAGGGTAACCCCGAGTAGCGGCTCACTGCCCCTCCTCACCCAGAGCATGATGAGCTGTTTGGCAGAACATGAATAACTTACCAGGATGTTCAAACAAAATAGTTCAAAGAAAGCACTGAATGTTTCCTGGACTAGCGAAAATCTGAGGGCATTGTATGCCTTCAAGTAGCTCTTTGCATGAATAGGCAAAAGCCTCAGATGCTCAGAAGCTGGGTGAAATTAATGAGCGTGTGCTGGCGGAAATGGAAACCAATGCACCTTGTCACATGCCACCCTCTCTCTCTTTTTTACAACTTAATTTCAAACTGACAGTAAATGCAGTTTCTTTTTTACTGCCATTGATGAAATCCCAATTTTTCCTCAAATAGTCTGATCATTTTCAATGCTATTATGTTGTGCTGCACTATGTATATGTGCTTTTTAAAAATGTGTGATGTATGGGTGAAGAAAAACCTATCTGGTATTTCTGCCAACTTTTTAAGATGTTAGGCCCAATATGGTGTTATAAGATAGAGAAGGAAGGAGAAAGCTCTGATTCTTCTAACAGGCTGTTGTTTCATATGAGCTATTTTAACTCAAAATGTATTTTCTATCATTTTATTTGGTGTAATGGCTTCAGTTGCCAGGGAAAATGAGGAGTTGATTTTCATGAACTTATGAATGGTTAAAACAAAATTTCGGATGATAAATAATTATGCAATGTTTGGGTCTACCTACTTGAAATACTCATTTCACATATGTGTATATTTTACTCATAGCTGTATGTGTAGATTATGATGTTCATACACATAAACATCTCACACTGAAACATTTTGTTTTCATAGCCAGAAATATACTTTTTTGATTCTTCTCCAATCAATGAGTGAATATTACCAAAGCCCCAAGAGGGTTTGTTGATTTGTTTGTTTTTTAATACCTTAAGAATGCAGGTTTCATGACCATGGTCAACTCAAATCTGTCGGTAGTGACTACCTAGAATGCTGTATTGAAAAGGGTTCTGAGGCCAAATCTGTATGCAGAGGAAAATAGTGCCAAAATCAAATTGTCATGTCTGCCATGGGAGAGGAATAGGTCTGAGCTCTCTGTTTGCCCATTCTATAGTATGCCGAGGGGATACACCCAGAGTTTGAAATCTGACAGAACTCATGTTTCTTCCTGTCTCTTCCTTTATCCTTTGCATATAGATTCCCCTTCTACCCTTTACTGATCTTCCTTCTAAATCCACAATTCTTTGCCCGATACTCATCTTTACCTTTTTCTTTGTCATAGTTCAGTCCTGGTAGTTTTCCTCTGCCTCCAGTTTTATCTGGTAGGATGAATGAGCCCATTTGTGCAGGTCCGCTTTCTCCCTGCCGCTCTGGTTTGGAATTACCCAGAATGCTTTCCATCATTTCTTTAAAGCTTTTATTTCTTCCCCTTTTTCTCCACCCCCACCCCCGCTCTACTTACAATTTATCCCATTGCTAATCTCCAGCTGTCATCTTTGCTACTTGCTTTTGATTATCCTGAAAGGTATCCTTTTAGGGGCTCTCTTTAATTTGTCCTAATAACTCCACTTCATCATGTAACAAGTTTAGCCCTTTGCCTGCCCTATTCATCTTCCGAATCTTGTCTTTGGCTATACTTACAGCTAGCCGATGCCCATACTTTATTTACATATTCTAAAACCACAATTCCATCCAAGCATGTTTTATTTATTACTCACAAATCCCGTTTTTGCTCCTACCTAGTATTATACCCAATAACTGGAACCACAGTATCTTGTCCTGTCACATGTCTTCAAGGAATTTGGCTGTTGTCTTTTTTTTTTTTTTCCAAGTATAGTCACAAATCTAGGAGTACATTACATAACCCAATTTGTCCAAGAGTGTGTTCTTTAGAATGCTAATGTGTAGAATTAGACAGTGGACATCCCTCACCTCCCTTTATCAAAGTCATTTCTTCACTTACAACCAGGGCCCTGCCCGACATGGTCATATTGGATCAGTTGCATAATTTAAGAATGCTGTGTTCATGAGTTAAATATACTTTGTGGTTGGAAAAAATGGTGTGTGTGGTAAGTGGCGGCAGCCTTTTATGCTCTCAGCTAAATTGTGGCCCCAACTCATCCTTCATTTTATCCATCTGTTTGCTATATGTGAATTCTTTTCAAGCAGACTATATATCCTTTCAACTCTGTTGTCTTTCTCCCCTAGGTTTTTAACATAGAAAACCGGGAGCATACATGATCAAAGTTTCCTTGAGATATATTTATTAACAAATACTGTCTCTATTTGCAACACATTGTTTCTGCTTCTGATGGGAAACCAATGGGGTGCTGAGGCAGAAGTAACTGAAATCCTGTTGTTAGGTGAACACTCTCAGGAAGGCATGGAGATAGAGAAGGGAAATTCTTTGTGGATTTCAAGACCCTGGGTATATCTGCCCACCTCCTTTGAAATAGAGCAGAGGGCTGTTCTTGCCCTAAGGCAATATTTTTCAAAGGGTGGCACTCTTACCTGTGCTGATAAGAGAGATTATGTTAAGAATTACCAAGACATGACATTGAGTGATATCAAATCTTGTGAAAAGGAAGATACCCCTTTTCTATTTACTTTTCAGTTCTTCTTACCAGGTCAAGGAGAACATTTTAATTTGGTACTAGTAGGTCTTTAACACCTCCACAGGCCTTGGGCTCAGAGCCTACTGTAGGCAATAGCATCCGGTTAGGATTTCATAGTATTGTTTAGATCACATTGCAGTTACCTTCCATTCATGGCTGGTGGTGCTGCTTTGTCTTGTGCAACAGTGACATAAGTTTTCCTTTTTAAAGAAATATATTAACATTTAAAAAGTGAATTAATTTAAATCAAATTTATTAAGTAAATAATAGCACAGGTGGTACCTGGATATGATAAAAAGTAATCATGACAGTAACTTGTGTTGGTGTGTGGAAATGGCAGAGATTGGAAAAATGGTATGCAAATTACTTTAATTTGGAAAAATCGATATAAAGAAATCTGACTATTCCCTGACTAGAAGATATACTCCAAAATTACTGTCTTTCTTGGTAGTTTTGTACAGTATAACTTACCCTCTAAAAAAAAGCACGCCCAGAGGATTAAATACCAGAACATTTAAATAAGTCTGCTGAAAAGAAAGGAAGCTTGAATTAGCAACCCAGTATTGTGCTAACTTATCTGAAATTATATTCTTCTGAATTGAAACCCAAGATGCCACTTGGCATTTGATTATTTAATAAGTTCATTACTCCTTGATAAGCCACAGGCTTCACGCCATATGGATTTCATTATTGCCAGGAATTAGAAATCACAAGCAAACTTGGGAACCTTATATATTCCAAGGGCATAAGAAAATAAAATGCCCTGACTGGAAAATCTTGCCATGGCCCTAGTATCTTTCAATGACACCTGATCGGATGAGACTATATGAAAACAAAAGAGAAAAACAAAACACAACTACTCTCTATAACATTTTTCTTCTGTGAAATGTATTGTTTGTTTTGATGGTGCAATGCAGAATGGGCCAGACTTATTATGCCCAAATTATTCATAGACATAGAGTTCTATTAAATTGCTCCCACCATTAAGTCAGTTACAAAGTCAGAGAAGGAAGCTGTTCCCTCCAATTGTTTGCCTCATGTATCATGTTCTTAATGGTATTTCCTTTTCCAATTTAACCAAAATGTTTTCTGTGTACTGGGCCTTGGCATGGTTTAAATGGAAGCAGAATATCTTTCCTGGATGGCTCCTTTGAAATGTAGATGAGAGGGAGTGATGTGCGAGGGGTGGTACTTGCATTCCACCAACAAGTGTCCATGGAATGCTTTCCTCGTATCCAACTAGTGCTGGGGCTACAGCTACAAATATCATACATCAAGCCTTGGCCTTGTGGAATGAACATTCTATTATAGGACATAGGCGATAAACAAATGAACGAATAAATATATAAGTTAATGGCAGACTGTACTTTGCATTCTGAAAGAAATGAGCAGGCTGCTATGGTATAAAGTGCAATGGGGGTACAGGCTACTCTAGTAGCTAAGGAAGCCCCTCAGAGTGGGTAATGCTTGAACTGATACCTGAAGGATGAGGAAGAACCCACCATTAGAAGAACCAGGAGAAGAGCATTCCAGGTACAGGGAACAGCCGGTGCAAAGGCTTTGAGTTAGGAAGGGGCTTGATGTGTTTCTGGACCAGAAAGGAGAACAACACAACTAAAAGTTAGTCAGTGCCGGGGAGCATTAACAGAAAGAATGCAAAGAGTGGGGCAGGGCCAGGCAACTCAGGGCCTTACAGACCACAGGAAGGGTTTAAACTTCATTCCAAGACCCTGGAGAAGCCATTGGAGGAGTTAAAGCCAGCGGGAGTATGATTGGATTCCCATCTTGAAACCTGAAGCATTTCAAAGGACCAGAAAAAACTTGGAGCCACAGATATATGGGTCAACAAATATTTATTGAGCACATACTGTTTGCCAGGCATTAGCGTTAGAGTGGGGAATGATACAGACTTGACCTTTGAAGTTGTAGAGCCATAGAGGAAAGCTGCTTGCAAAAACCCAAGTTCCTGGGCACAGAGTGACACTATCGCTTTTGAGAACTTCAAAAGCTACTGCATGAAAAAGGGAAGGAGGCCTCTGGAGAATCAGCTCCTTTCCTGTCTACCTTTCTCAACACTCCATGCCCAAGTTCACAGTCCAGGAGACATCGATATAGAGATATTATGTAGTGGAAACGTGGATATCATTTCTCTGTTTTTCCTTCCTGAGAAAGGCTTAGTTTCTTTCAGAGTTAATTAAATTGTAAATGGTAAAAGCCAACACTGACCCAGAAATTTGATTTTGCTAGGCTCCCAGAAGATGTGTGGGTTGGGAGGAAGTAAAATTATAATCACAGTTTGGGATGCTCACTGTCCTGCCTCTCAGACCAGAAAGCTTGGTCCAGAAGCCCCAGTGTTTATTTAAGACCAGTTTGTGTTTGCTTGTGAGCTGGATGATGAAGGTAGGCAGGCTAGAAGGACAACAGACACTAGGGTATATGGTGGGAAGGAATTGGGTGCTAGAGAACAAGCTTTTGAGAGGGGGCTCCAAGTTCTGCCCCTGACTCCATCATAAATTTGCCAATCTGTCTAAGCCACGAAGTTTTCCAACTTCACCAAGTCTGGAGAAGTGGTATTCAAGACCCCTTCCATCTCAGTAATTCTACAACTCTTTTATCCAACTGGTCTAGAGAAGAGTCATAATGACAGAGCTTAAGGCAGAGTTTTTAGGAATTGCAACTAACTCTGAGTTGGTGAAATTTCTGGAGTTGGTAGTTCCAGAATGAGATGATCAAGTGGTGGCCGGAATTTGTCAGTTAGACGTTGATACTCCATCTAAGTGTGAAAAATCCACGAAAGTTCTGATTTTATGAGTAGTCCAATCTTGGGTAGATATGAAACAAGAATGTACTTTTTATTAATAGCCCTTTAAGACTAAGTGACCATAGGCCATTTCCTTTCTGATTCAGCTTCTCTAATGCCTTGCCTGAGGAGATTACCTGCCACTTACATCTGGAGTAATCTAAGAACTGGACTGGTTTTCCATCACTGTTCAGTAGAAATGGAATTTAATGTATTTCTTCCAAGTGTAGAAAACCACCATATTTGTTATTTAGTGATCAGAGAGAACATAGGAAGGAATGCCAGATAGTTATTTACCTGTAAAGATGGGATACGGGCTAGAAACTCCAAATCCTCACTAACAATAAAACAACAGGTGCTTGATTTAGATCCATCAATGCACAGAAGCAGTGTGGCATCATGGACAAGTACACAAAATCAGGAGCTCTGGGTCCGTATCTCAGCTGTGTGACCTTGAGCAGAGTTCTTAACTCTTTGTGCTTTAGTTTCCACATTCTTATGAAAATTTAATTAACGTATATAAAATATTTAGTGCCTGTCACATAGTAATCCTGTTGGCTATTGTAATCACGGCTTTATTCTTGTTTGGAGGGAGGAGGAGGTGATGGGAAAAAAATGTGGCCTGGGTCTAAGATAGTAATCATTAACAATAACAATCGTTAACATTGATTCAACATGTTCTGTGGGCCAGGTGCTAAGTATTTCATAATCATTATCTTATTGAACATCCTACCGAAACCTATGAGATAGATACTATTACTATTCCCATTTTACTGAAGGAAATACTGAAATCCGGAGAGGTTAAGTGACTTGGTCGAAGTTGTACAGATGATAAATAGCTGAGCCAGAAGCCAACCCCAAGGCCTGTGCTACCCTACCTTTCAAAAAGAAATCAGACCACTAAATGAAAGTAATTTAGGCCAGGCATGATGGCCCGCGCCTATATTTCCAGCACTTTGGGAGGTAAAGGCAGGTGGATCGCTTGAGGCCAGCAGTTCAAGACTAGCCTGGGCAACATAGCGAGACCCTGTCTCTTAAAAACAGAAAAAAAAAGAAGAAAAAGAAGAAGTAACTTAATTAGCATTGAATATGCAGCAAAACTATCTAAAAGGGCTCATTTCCTTTCCACAAACTCAGTTGTCTTGTGGGTTCAAACACCACCCCTATCTAAATGGTGATGGATGTGCTGTGACTCACACCAGCACAGGTGTTCCACCTCGGTGCAGACACTCAGCAGGCATAGTTGGACCCACGTGCATCAGCACTGTTAGGTGCTACATGTGTGAGTCTACAAAGATGAGCCAGAGGTGGCCCCAGCCCTTGAGGTACTTACACAATCCCAGGAGAGTCACTAATGGTAATTAACGATCATCCTCCTCGTGGGAATCATTATCAATAACAATTGCCCCTCCCATTTTTGAAATCTACTAGATGCCAGGCACTGAGCTAGCCGGTACTGTGTAGTTGAGAGTCAGACAGACCTGGTTTTAAATCCCAGCTTCATCCATCGTGAGTTGATTTTTGTGAGAGGTGAGAGGTGCGGATCCTGTTTTAGTCTTCTACATGTGGCTATCCAATTTTCCCAGCACCATTTATCGAATAGGGATTCTTTTCCCCAGTGTATGCTTTTGTCTGCTTTGTCAAAGATCAGGTGGCTATATGAGGATGGTTTTATATCTGGGTTCTCAGTCCTGTTCCATTGGTCTATGTCTCTGTTCTTGTGCCAGTACCATGCTGTTTGGGTTACTATAGCATTGTAGTATGGCTTGAAGTCTGGTAGATTAATGCCTCCTAATTTGTTCTTTTTGCTTAAGGTTGCTTTGGCTTTATGGAGTCTTCTCTGGATGCACACTTTCTAGGGGCTGGCCACACTCAGCTCTGACTCAAGCGGTGCAAAGGCAATATATGTAACCAAAGCGCATGTACCCCATAATATTCTGAAATAAAAAATAAATAAATGAATAAGTAAATAAAAAATAAAATAAATCCCAGCTTTACCACTCACTAGCTGGAAAACTTTGGGCAAGAAGATTCTCCTCACTGAGCCTCAGTTTCTCCATATTTTTTTAAATAAAGAACAGAAATGTATTTTTTTTATTTCATTTTTTTTTTATTTCAGAGTATTACGGCATTACAAATACTTTGGTTACGCAAATTGCCTTTGCACCACCTGACAAGTGTACCCATCCCCCAGACAGCACACACTGCATCCATTAGGTGTGGATTTACCCATCCCCTCCTCCCCCCTGCCACCTGCCCGACACCCAATGAATGTTACTTCCATATGTGCACATTAGTGTTCATCAATTAGTACCAATTTAATAGTGAGTACACGTGGTGCTTGTTTTTCCATTCTTGTGATACTTCACTTAGAAGAATGGGCTCCAGCTCCATCCAGGATAATACAAGGGGTCATTCACCATCTTTTTTTATGGCTGAGTAGTACTCCATGGTATACATATACCACATTTTATTAATCCATTCATGTATTGATGGGAACTTGGGTTGTTTCCACATCTTTGCAATTGTGAATTGTGCTGCTACAAACATTCGAATGCAGATATCTTTTTTACAGAATGTCTTTTTTTCCTTTGGCAATCCCAGTAGTGGGATTGCTGGATCACATGGTAGTTCTACTTTAAGTTCTTTGAGGTATCTCTGTACTACTTTCCATAGAAGTTGTACTAGTTTGCAGTCCCACCAGCAGCGTATGAGTGTTCCTATCTCTCAGCATCCCCGCCAACATTTGTTGAGATATCACTTAACTCCAATGAGAACGGCCTTTATCAAAAAGTGTCTCCATATTTGAAAGGGAGACAAGAACACAACCTCCCCCATGGGTTGTTGTTGAAAATGATGTGATCTATGTTAAGGGCTGAATTCAATGACCGGCATGTTGTAACCTCTCAGGAAATAGTATTAACAGCCAAAAACCCACTATAATCTCACTGGAATCCCACATGGTACTGTTATGAAATAGGTACCCACTATCTCCTCATTACATAGAAGGAAAAAGAAGCTCAGAGAAGTCAGGAAGCCTGCCCCCAAATCCTACAACTCTGCAAACCCAGGCTCCAAACACCTGGAAAGCAAACAGCCATGTCTGCCAAAGAAGAAATGAGCACTGTTGCCAAAATGCTTTCCAGAACCAGAGGACATACTCATAGGGTGGGCTGCCATTGATCTGATGACAAAAGAGCTGGTTCTCAACGGCAAGAGGAATCAAATGGGTAGCAACCTCCTTGAGTCGCAGCCAGAGTCACAGCCCCCTAAAGCCTGGGTCTCCACGAACCCTTTCTTTTGGCTTCTTTCTGGATCAGTACCCTTGTTTAAGAGAGATTAGAGTACAGCTGAGGGAATACTTTCTATATGTGTGTAAGTTACTTGTCCTATAGCAACCCCCACCCACCCACACTATGCCATAGAACTCCCCTCACTACTAGGATGCAGATGAGTGTGGGATCTCCAGGGAAGACAGAGCATCTTGGCACGAAGCCAGTTCAAGATGTTTGGAAACTTCTGGGGCTCTGGTGTTTAAACTCTGGAATCCTTCAAAGTTACCTGGGTTCCTTGTTAAGGATTTAAAAGTTCTCACCCCACCCTGCAGCTTCCCGTTCAGAGGGTTTGGGGAGGGGCAGTTATTTCAGGCAGCCTTGGATAGCTGGAATCTGGTTGGAAACATTTTAGTGATTATATGCATATGGAAAATAAAGGTGAGCAAAGGCACAAGAGCAACAAGATTTTGGGTGAGAGAGTCCCTAGTTTGGATCCCATTTGTGCCACTAACATTGTTACACTGGGTGAGCTACTGAATGCTTCTGAACCTCAGTTTCTTCACTTATAAAATGAGACTTATGATAGGCTGGTTGATAAGGTTTCAAATTTAATAACATATACAAAGCACTTGGCACAAATGCAAGAGATGTTATTCTTATCTTTATCATGATTGTTCTCAGTGGACCCAAGGTGAAAAAAGAAATCAGCACAGGCTGTCAAAGTCAGCTGGTATGAACTAAAGAAGTTAAAGACACTTTATCTCTCAGATGCCCTTTTTTAGTTTCCCTTGGAATGTGTTCATTTATAAGTAGATTCCTTACTTGTACTTGGAAAAGTCTACATATCAGGCTGGTTTTCTTATAATACCTTCCATATAAAGATTGTCAATAGATCTTGGTTGATTCAGAGCTAAGTCTTAGTGGCAAGAGGCAAAGGGCTGTGGAAAAAGCTGAGAAGGGGTCTGATGGGATGGGCTTGGAAACCTGTTGAGATGGCCATAAAGATATTTATGGTGGAGATTTCGCCACTCAAATGAGTGCAGCATATCTGAAAGAACTGGAAATGGCTGCAAAATATCCAAAAGAATAGAAAAAAACAGAATAACAAAGTAAACCCATTGCATGAAAAACAAACTGAACCCTTGATATCAAACCACTGTCACTTTCGAGTAATGGACAAAATACACACTCCCCTCACCCAAAGAATTGCTAGATGCAGCACAAGTTAAACTAAATCCATATAAATTTGAGGTATCCTTACTTTAGCAAATAGGCTGCCATGCAATCTAACTAAGGCAGAGTTTTGTTGTTTTGGATGTTCTTCTCCTGTAAACTTACTAGAGGGATAGCAGGAATAAAAAGAGAGCTCTAGTCTACCATGACTTTACACATAGAGTTGTACAATGCAGTTGCAGTATCAATATTTGAGGACTATTAGGAAAGGAGAATTAGAAGCAGGAGGCTCCGGGTGTAATGTCCCAGTTCTGCCCTGCCATGTGGTGTTACCTTGTCTTTCTCCCTGCTGCATCAAATCACTCAACCTATTTCTATCCCAAGAGCAAAATTAGGTGATTTTCTGTTAAGCCAAATGTAGCAGGATGTGGGATGTAGAAAATGCTTCTCTTTCTCCTGCTTTAAAGAGACCCCAAACAAAATGAATCTTAAACCCAGCCTGGTCTCTAGAAATGGCAGCCTCTAGAAAAACTCACTGTGCTCTTTTGGTTGTAATCAGAACTCATCCCATGGGCCTGCTGATCCCACAAATACTTGTAAACCAGGGAGAGAATCAGATCACAGAGACAGGAGCACAAGATGCCACTGGCCAGACTCCTTTCATTCCGTCACCCCTTCCTTCTTTTATCTCACTGTCTGTGCTACTATGGGGTGTAAACGCTGTGCCTTCAAGTTGCTCTCAGCAGTGAACAAAAGCAGAAACCCTACCCTTACAACACCTGCCATCTAATGGGACAAGCAACAGACAAGGCAAGTTTAAATCACTGGGTAGAGATGCATCAGAGTTAGCCCTTGGCCTTACTGTTCACTCAAAATCTATTATATACCTTTGGCTTCAACTTGCCTTTAGAAGAACTAATAGTTAAGCGTTATTTCAAAGTCATCTCTAGAATCTCTTAACTTGTGCATATTCAGTGATCATGTAAACACGTAGATACCCATCATAGCCAATCAATGCAATAATATCTGTAATACAAGTAAGGTATGTCATTCTGATTTCTTGTTAATATCCGGATATTCATTTGCAAATATATGTGAGCATTCCAAATGCGTGTTGGAGTTAAAAATCTTCTATTAGTCTAGTCTATTCTTGAATCCAATTAGTGAAATTATAAAAAATATAAATATATGTGTTATCAATCCCATGAATGCTTCAAAAAAAAATACATATATGTGTTATCAAAATGTTGACATGTAATAATTTATAATTATAGAAACAATTGTATATGAAAAAACAAAAAGATAAATATTAAAAGAATGTCACTTGATATCTTTAGGAATAACATTACATCCCTTTTGAGCCAAGAAATATTTATAAAATTTAAATAATAATACAAAGCAGAAAAGTAAAGATTAGGCTATATCATAATTCTAATCTCTATAGACCTGTTTGGTGGACTAATATTCATCACATTAAACAAAATAAGGTAAGGTTTACCTTAACCCATTTCTATCCGGAAGGAAGGAAAGCTTAACAAGCCACTGTTAATATCACTGTCAGCAATTTGCCACACTGGAAGAGCTGGCCCCAAAATATTTCACTCTCCCACCAACCTCAAATCACAGTAAATGTCTCTTTGGTCCATCCTAATTGTGTCATATAGAGGCATCAGGGGGACGTTTTTAGCTGATAGTGCTAAGAAATTATTGTTCCTACACCATAATAACAAAAGTTTAAATTTTGACTAATTATTGTTTAATAATAAAATTGTAATAACTAAATTGTTAATAATCTCAATTTATTCTTGTATCCCCAGAAGTTTATTCGGTGATGTTGATATTCAGCTTTGGCCAAATATTGATTTTCAGCCTGCAGCCCATTTATTGTCCAGCCAAAAGTAGGTTCAGGGCCCCTCCAGCACTGCTGTGAAGCAGAGAGGTAGGGTGACTCGGTGGGGATTTGCCAAGTTGGGGAGAAGAAGCTGTTTTAATTAGGCAGGTCAGAAAGTGCCCTTAAGAGGTGACATTAGAACTTAAACCTAAACAAGGCCAGTCATGCAAAAAGCATGGTGGGCAGAAACAAACGGCAAATTCCGAGACCCTGTGTAAGAAGGTGCCTGGCATGTTTGTTTGAGGGGCAGAAAAAAGACCAAGTGAGAGGAAAGGAGGGAGAAAATCTGTCAGCAAGGCCAGCTGGAACCAGATCCCACAGGGTCTGGAGGCCAAGGCAAGAGGTTTGGATTTTTACATCCAAAAGTAACCTGGGTGGCTTTATGTATTTAAAAGATCAGTCTGGCTGCTATATGGAGAATGACTCCATAAAGCACGATCAGTGATGGGAACAGGATACCAGCTGGGAGTCTGTGGCCATCACCATGTGAGAGATGATGGTGGCTGATGGTGGCAGAGGAAAGAGAGTCAAGGGACAGGTTCAGGATACTTTGGGACGTAGAGCTAGGACTCTCCTTTTAATTTCCATTTTCAACTCTTTTCCAAGGGTAGTACTATGTCCTCTGGAGGTTGTATTCTAGCACTGAAGAACACTTGGCTCTTCTCTTATGAATTTGCAATTGTTTATCACCACCAAACCTTGCTCTACACACACTGCTTGCCAATTTGTAAGTTGTAGTGTCCTGGTGAATGACCCTGAGTGAGTTCAAAGTCAGCCTGGCATTCTCACAGGACTGGAGGTAATGGATGTACAGCCAGGAACTGGGGCAGTGAGTTCTCTAGCTGGCTCTTTTATTTCCTGCAAGGATTACTCTACAGCTGTTCCAAATTCGTTCTTTCTCCACGTTAGCAGAGACGTGTCTTTTGCAGAATGTTACATGCTGACATTAGGGTGACATTGACACCAAACCAAAAAAGAAAATTAACACATTCTCTTCCCCTTCTGGGTTTCATTTGCTGCTTGGTTTGTAAATTGGATTACACTGAGCTTGTGGTAATGCTTGCTGCTGGCAGGGAGGTATTAATGGGGAAAGATTTCAAGAAATAACCTACAGTGGGTCCAATCCCACTGAGTGAGTGAGCCGTTCTCTGTAGATAATGTCAGTGTAGGGTACTCAAAGACTTTCATGAGGATAATGTTTAATTACATGTAAATAAATCAGGCTTGGCTCCAATTCCACAATGGAATCTTGGACCCAGGACTCTCCTAACAGATGCAACTGCTGAAAAATCTGGGGGAAAATGCATATTTTGTGCATACACTTTAAGTAATATTTATTTAGTAACTGTTTTGCATAAGGCACTGTGCTTGGTCTTATTATTGGCTTAGTTTTTAAAATAAGACTTGATGTTTTTATGACCAGAAAATTACTATGGTTGTTGCAGAAAACTGAGGGAAAATATAAGGCAAAATTAAATATTACACATGATCCAAATACCCAGCAACAATCACTGTGTATGTTTCAGTGCTGTTTTCCAGTTTGTTTTTCTGCATCTACGGGGGTGTCCACTCCCATCCACAGATACATGCATGGGAAACATAACCTTATATGAAAATCTTTATACTCATCTGTGATTGTTTCCTTTGGATAAATTCCTACAAGTGGTATTATTAGTTCACAGCTAGTTATTTCCTATATGTTGGTGAATAGGGTGACCAACTCATCCAGGTTTATTCAGGACTTTCCAGTCTTGGCACAGAAAGTCTTGCATCCTGGGGCAAACTGGGACAGTTGGTCACCTTATTTGAGTGAACACATCTACTCAGCCTCCATCATCCTATATACTGAGAGAAAGTGAATGACTGAAAGTCACTTACCATATTTGTTTTTGGGAGACCTCTGTCACTTCAGCTTCTACTATCAGGAAGCTATCTTTGTCACTGGCAGCCTCAGAGAATTCATTGTAGCTTTTAAATTTGAGCCTGGAATTAAGATGTGGTTCAGCTGTTTGTATACAAACAGCAAGCAAATCATTGTGCTCAAGTGAAGGTCACTGCCCAGCTTCACTGAGCAACCTCAATTTGCTCCATTTGTCTGGATACATAAAAAGCTACACAATTAGAATTATTATATAAACAGCAGAGTGATACTTCATGTAACTAAGCAAGCAGATTACATTGTGATGTTTGTACATGGTGGTGAGGGCATTAATGTCTTGGTTATATTTGTGCAGGATCTTGAGCATAAGCATCAGGAGAAAACAAAGTCATGGATTAAAATATGTGGAGAGAGACAATGTACGTGAAACAGACACAATGCATTGTAGGAATTTTCTAGGTCTTTCATAATAACTAGTAAAAGTATAAGTCCTTTTTTAAACAGAGTACTTTTGTTTCTGCCCAACTTTTTTTAACCTATCAGTGATCAGGACAGTAAATCCATATTGTAGATGTTAGGTTAGGGTGAGTGAAAATGGTCTGCCAAGCAAGTCTTAAAACCAAGGTTAAGACAATTAGTTTTAATTACAGTAAACTAAGATTAGCAACCAACTTCATAACTGCCACCTAAACTTTTCTAGGGTCTAGGAGAAAGTATTATATACAGAAAAAATGTGTGTGTATACATATGTAATTTGAGGAACGAAATCTCTTTTCGGTTTGGTTTTTATGATCCCTTTTTAGAAAGTAAACTAAAAAAAGGTTTGACCCATATTTCAAATGGAAAATGTTCAGGCACTTGGGAAATAAGAGCAGAAACTTAAATAACCTTCAGGACACTCTAAATAGAGAGGCAGTTAATAGGGCTTAATTCTAAACCTAGGTTGCCAGGGTGACTAAAACCACAAGTCTCTTGAAATTTACATGAAACACCTTGTTAAAAAGTGGGGGTAGATCCACAAAACTCCAAACCAGCAGTATAGTAAGTTATTTGCCCTTATTTTTTAGGCCCAAAGTACTGATCATAAGTGCATACTTTCTCTGCATGAGGTTAAACCAATCAAGGGACAAGTGATTACATTTTCTTCATAGGAATACTTATTTTAAAAAGAAAATGGGAAAGTATAGATTCAAAAATATTATCAATTCAACCCAAATAAAGACCATGGTTTGGTGTAGATCTAATGTCTATGTGTTTTACCTCTCCAGATCCACTTTGCATCCCGATTTAACCTGTTTACTTGTTTATTCAATAGATGTTTATGTAAAAATAGGTATTAGACACTGCTCTAGGCACAAGGAATACAATGAACAAGACAGACACGGTCCCTGCCCTTAGTATCCCTGTATTATAGTGAGTGGAGACATAAAATAAGTATGTAAACAAATAATTTAAGACAACAATGAATATTATGAAAATAATTAAACAGGGTGATATGCGAGGGAATGATCAGGTGAGGGAAAACTCCCTTGAGATTAATCGGTCTAATGGAACAGAATAGAAAACCCAGAACTAAAACCATCTACCTATAATCAACTGATCTCTACAAAGCAGACAACAACATACACTGGGGAAAGGAAGCTCTATTCAATAAATGGTGCTGGGAAAACTGGATAGCCACATGCAGAAGAATGAAATATCTCTTGCCATGTACAAAAATTAATTCAAGATGGATTAAAGACCTAAACGTAAGGCATGAAACCATAAAAATTCTAGAAGAAAATGCAGGAAAAACTCTTCTAGACATCGGCCTAGGCAAAGAACTTATGACTAAGACCCCAAAGACAAATACAACAACAACAAAAATAAATAAATGGGACTTAATTAAATTAAAAGCTTCTGCACAGCAAAGGAAATATCAACAGAGTGAACAGACAACCTACAGAATGGGAGAAAATATTTGCAAACTACACATCAAACAAAGGACTGATATCCAGAATCTACAAAGAACTCAAACCAGCAAGAAGAAAACAAACAACCCCATCAAAAGGTGGGCAAAAGACATGAACAGAAGCTTTTCAAAAGAAGATCGACAAATGGCCAACAAACATATGAGGAAATGCTCAACATCACTAATCATCAGGGAAATGCAAATTAAAACTACAATGAGATACCACCTTACCCCTATCATAATGGCCATTATTAAAAAGTCAAAAAACAGTAGATGCTGGTGTGGATGCAGAGAGAAAGAAATGCTGCAAATTAGTACAACCTCTCTGGAAAACAGCATGGATATTCCTCAAAGAAATAAATGTAGACCAGCAATCCCACTCGAAGGAAATGAAGTCATTTTATCAAAAGACACCTGCACTTGAATGCTTATTGCAGCACAATTCACAATTGCAAAGATATGGAATCAACCTAAGTGCCCTTCAATTCATGAGTGGATAAAGAAAATATGGTATATGTGTATACCGTGGAGTACTACTCAGCCATGAAAAGGAATGAATTAATGTCATTTGCAGCAACGTGACGTATCTCAGGAATGGAAAGTGACGTATCTCAGGAATGGAAAGACAAACAACCCTATATACTCTCTAATAACTGGGAGCTAATCGATGGGCACACATGGGCACAAAGAGATGTAAAGGTCATCAGAAATCAAGAAGGGGGAGGGGGAGAAGAAGAGGGGTAAAAACCTACCTATCAGGTACAATGAACATTATTCTGGTGATGGGCACACCAAAAGCCCTGACTTAAGCATTATACAAGATATCCTTGTAACAAAAATATTATACTTGTACCCCCTTAATTAATATTTTGAAGTAAAAAAATAAAAATAAAAAAGAGATTGGTCTGGAAGTACCTTCCTGAGGAGGTGCTGTTTGAGTTGAGACTTCAATGTCAAGGATCCAGTCACCTGAAGATCAAGTGGACCAACAGTCAAGGAAGAGGAAAGAACAAGTTTAAAGTCCCCAAGATGGGAATAAGCTTGTGATGTTCAAGGCACGAAAGAAAAAACACTGTATCTGGAGTCTGTGAGCAAGAGGGAAAATAGTAAGAAAGATGAGCAAGGATCACATCACGGAGAGCCTTTTAGGCCACAAAAGGACTTTGATTTCTGTTTTGACTGTAACAGGATGCCCTGAGAGAGTCACATGCAAAGGACGGCCCTGGTACCGGTTACTTTGTGGGAGATGGATTGTAGGGAGAGCAGAATACTAAATAGCTTTGTAATATTCTAGTTTGAAGTTGAGTGATGGCCGCTCAGGTGTTTGTTTAACTATAATGCTTCAGAAATTACCTATAGTGTATACTATTTAGCAATAAAAAAGATTGAAGTCCTCATACGTGCTACAATACTGATAAGCCTCAAAAAATTATGCTAAGTAAAGGAAGCCAGATGCAAAGGACCTCGTATTATATGATTCCATTTATATGAAATGTCAAGAAAATGCAAATCTATAGAGACAGAAAGTAGACGAGTGGTTGCATAAGCTTGTGGGTGGAAGTGTGATTGGCTACAAACAGACACAAAGGATCTTTGGGGGGTGATGTTTATGTTGTAAAATTAGATGGTTGCACAGTGCTATACATTTACAAAGCCATTGAGTTGTACATTTAAAACACACGCATTTTATGGTATATAAATTACACCTCAATAAAGCTATTATTTTAAAAAATCATCAGGAGGAAAAAATTTCATACATGCTACATATGTTCTTTTTTTAAGAGAATGGACATAGGGAGACAAGTAGGGAGCCTATTGCAGTCATCTAAGCAAGATATGATGGTGGCTTGGATTGGATTGACAGTGAAGAAAAATAAATATGTTTTGCAGAATGATATAAAAAGACTCATGGTTGAATTAAGCGTGTGGCAGCAGGGAAGTGGTTGTAAGAGAGGAATCAAGGATAGGATCTTCTGGGTTTGGGGTTGAGCAACTAGATAGTTGTAGTGCCATTTCCTGAGTTGCAGAAGAGAAAGTTATTAATTTGTCACCCCACTTGGTAAGTCATCATCAGTACAAAGCATATTACTAGTAATTAGTTACTAGATTTTGCACACATACAAAAAAAATGTAACTAAATGTAGAAGATTCAGAGTCATCTCTGTATTAACATCTAATTGTCTTGTACTTTTTTTGGGTTTGGAAGAAAACAATTGCATGGTGGCTAATATGTACAAAGAATTGCATCTAATCTGCATTCTGCCCTATCTGTGTCATGGCCCACAGCCAGTGAGTGCAGCTAAGCCAGCATTTGCTGTTGTAGCAGTAGGAACTGGTATAGGGCTTTACTCCTCTGCACATATCAGGAAGTGTTTCTTTCCAATCTGGTTGTGCCCGTGGGAGCAAGTTACACAGCAGAACCTTCCTAATTTGCTTCTTCCCAATTTGTGAATCTGAACAGACAAGGAGGAGCACTCTATTTCACCTACAAAGACCTAAATATTTAGACAAATCATGAAAAATTTTACCTATAAAAACTTCCTTACGGCAAGGGATGGATCAACTGATTTATGAACACATTGCTTACCCTGAGGTGTCTCAATTAGAATTTCATATGACAGTTTGAGGATGAATATATTTGAGACCTCAAATATAATGGGTTTTTGAGGAAAAGAGAATTCTATTTCTTCCCACTGGTTTTTGAAGCATCCACAGTGACACAATCCAGATGACAGAGGGAGAGGAAGAAAGACATGCTCAAGTGATCTCGGGGATTAAGACTAAATTACAAAAAAAACTCATAGGTTAGAGTCTTCTGACTCTATAGATTGTTTAAACAACAGCTTAGGTGGTGAGCATAAGTAATGTGTCTGTATACATTTTTTAAATACTATATCATCATATACTTTAAAAGAAAAACATCAAATAATGGTTTGTGTTAAAGATTCTCATATTATCCTGAGAGCAGTACTCTGTTTAGTAATTGCTATACTTATAGCATCAATATAGCTGATGTGTTTTAAATCCCTGAGTTTGAAATTTCAGTTTAGTAAACAGGCCATAAAGTAGGTCTTATTTGCTTTCTAACAAATAAGGCAGAACAGCTTGCCCATGGGGATTTAAATCATAATTTACATTATGTTTATTTTTATAGACAGGCCATAAGTACAATTTGCAAAGCTGGATAAAACTAAGGCACTAGAAAATTAAAAAGAGAGATTTATTTTTTCCCTTTAAAATTGAGCTCAGTTGTAATTTCAAACTAACTGCTTTAATTATATAAAATAATTGGATTAAGTGGAGGTTTGCATAATTTGTCAGAATCAGAATATGACAATTAATATTTGCTCTTCTGTTGAAAGCAGGATACACAGACACACAGACACACAGACACAACTGGAAAGAAAGTAAAATGGAACATGGAAATGATTCAGAGGAATTAAGAACTTAACATTATATAAGATTAAATACTCCTGTATACATATGAATGATGAGGTTTCATAGAAAAATCCATTCCAAATATGGCTTTGACAAGAATTAGGACATGTATCTATTTGTAAGACACCCTACCTTTTTCAAATCCAACATATCTTTAACATTTACTGCATGTCTGGGCACAGTGGCTCATGCCTGTAATCCTAGCACTGGGACGCTGAGATGGGAGTATCACTTGAGACCAGGAGTTTGAGACCAGCCTGGGCAATAGCAAGCCCCCATCTCTACAAAAAATTTTTTAAATTATCTGGTTGTGGTTTTGGATGCCTGTAGTCCCTGCTACTCAGGAGGATCGCTTGAGGCCAGGAGTTTGAGGTTGCAGTGAGCTATGATTACACCACTGCACTCTAGCCTGGGTGACAGAGCGAGACCCTGTCTCAAAAAAAAAAAAAAAAAACTCACTGTAGCTAACTGTACAATGTCAAGCACTAGTTACCTTTTTCTAAAACTTCAGTCATTCCTGACCACCCTCACAACATGCCTGCACAGCATTGGTACTGTTATTTGTTTTATATTTTTCTTTAAATCTATTCTTATTGTTTAACTTACATTGTAACAGGAATCTTGTTCTATCTGATTGTAAATGGAGAGTAGCCATGAAAACAACTTCAGTGAACACAAAACTATCTTAGTAAATTCTAGATTATTCTGTTCCCTGTAGAAGGAGGCTCCAAATGTCAACAACATTGGCCTCTTTGTAAAACAAAAAGACTTAGCAAATTTGAGATATTCTTCTGCCACACGGAGAACTTCTTCCTGAGGTTATCAGAAGTAACAGAAGAGAATGACTGTTTCATAAGACCATTTGATGCCCCATCTTTGTGCCACCTAAAATCATATCCAGGGGTACAAGATCTGCATTTTGAGAGTCACAGTGCTCTATCTCTGTTGAATAGCTTAACTATACTCTGTGCATTTCCCTGGTTTACACTCATCCTTTTGGGTGGTTTTTCTAGAGCATTCCATGGTTTATTTTCTGCTTAGTAAATCTTAGTAAATCTTTCTATGCCAGCTTGCAAAGTGAAGTGAATGAGAAAAACGTAATTAGTGAGTTTGTTGAATGTGGATAGTCAAGACAAAGGAAAGAAAACAATTTCCTCCATAGCTGGATTTGTTTTCTGAATTATTTGAATGAAATGTCAAATGAAAGTGTTCATTCTTGATGGGAATGCCAAAGAAAGCTTTATAGGGAAGAAAATATTTCACAGAGACTCTTACTTTTCTCTGATTTTTATTTTGATATATATGAGCATTTTATTATAGCCTTGAAAAAGATAACATGACAATTATTGAAGTAGTTCCCAAGCCACAAAGAAATAAAATGAATAATTTTTTGATACATTTCAATTGAGTATCCACAATGTGTAAAATACTATAGATGCTAATGATAAAAAAAAAATGAAAAGCAAAGACCTTCTCCTTAGGATGCATGCACAGTTACAGGGAACTAAGTCATGTACATTAATAATGAATATAAGAAAGTAAAGATTGTGTTCTGGGATGAACTACAGGTTTTTTCTCGTTGTGAAAATGGACATAGCCTTTGAATTGGCCCTTGAATTTGGCTAGGAAGCGCTTGCAAGTGCAGAGTGGGTGGGACGGGCATTCCAGCAAAAGGAAGTAGTGTCCACCAACACCTACAGTCTCAGAAGTGCTGGACTGTGTAGGGAACAAACGTAGGCTCTAAAAAGGTGTAAAAGGAGGAAGAGAAGAAAAAGAAATCTATAAATATAGGCTGAGTCAAGGCAAAAAATGGGGCCTTGAGAATTAAACTAAGGGGAGAGAACTTAAAGAAACAAGTACATTTCGAAGGGACAACGTGAACACTAGAGAAAGCTCCTGAACGGCCATCGGCGTGACCCGGCTCCAGTGGTTACGTGTTCTGTGCCCCCTGCCAATTCTAGTTTCAGATTCCACAATCAGGGAAGCTGATTGGCTCAGCTTGGCTCAGGTGCCCATCCCGGGATCAGGCAGCCTTGGCCAGGAGAGCAAGATCACACACCACAGATACGGCTACTTAGAGGCCCAAACCAGTGCGTGGGGTGGGGGTTGGGGGGGCGCCCATAGGCGAAGGATTGTCCTGAACTGGACACTAGGGTACACCCCACCTAGAACAATTCTATAAAGTAGGTATTATCACCCTCATTTTATAAACAGGAAAAACTGAGACTCAGTATCATCAGGAATGGAAAGAAACTTGAGAGTACAAAGAGAAGAAGATAAACAAATCTGTGTCTGAGAATTTCTAAATTCTAAATAAAGCAGGAAGCAAATTCATCTGAAAAGAGATGAGCAACTTAATCTCTCAACGAGAGATATTTTTAAGTGACTCTTTCAGAGGGAAGAGAAGTCTTGGAATAGGTTCCTTTAAAAAAAATATATATATATATATATTTTACCAGTTCTAGTGTAAATGGTTCTTTGCAAAGCTGTGTACTTAGCAGAGGACAAATCATTTGCATTTTTGGATTCTTTCTTGCTGGAGACAGATGGATGGTCTGATGCAATTCAGCAACAGCTGGACCAGGGAAGGGTGTGCAAACACACTGAGGTGGCAGCGAGGAGAAAGGAATTGGGAAGACAGTGATTAAGGGTCCAAACACTGGATTCCACCCAAGCAGTCAGAGACAAACAGCCCCGTCATTCCTTTTACAGACTTGTATAACTCCTAGAACTATCTAAAATTTCCCTAGCACTAGAAGAAGGTGAAAGATTTGGCCAAGGTTTCTCAAAGTCAGCACTATTGACATTTTGGGCCAGTTAATTCTTGGTTGCAGGGAGCTGTCCTTTGCATTATACTGAGGTTTAGCAGCAGCCTTGGGCTCTAAAAAGTTCTAAAAGGCTCTTAAGAGTTATAAAAAGAATAGAGAAGAAAGAAATCTATAAATATAGGCTGAGTAGATGCTGAGAGCACCCCCCACCCCGTGGTGACAACCAAAACAAAACTCAATAGATATTGCCAAATATCCTAAGGGAGGGGAAGGGCAAAATCACTCCCAGTTGAGAATCATTGATTTAACCAATAATTATTTTTGTCTGTGATATCAAGCCATTTTAATTTATTTTTATTGACTGAAACAGTGGTTGAAGAAAATGATCTTTCAGCTGTGGGAAGTTACAGTTTATGTTCATTGTCCTTGTTGGCAACATCTTCAATGAAAGACAATATTGAAGAGTTGGTTGCCTGGTGGTTAA
The DNA here is from genome assembly GCA_023783475.1 of Daubentonia madagascariensis. Taxonomy (NCBI): domain Eukaryota; kingdom Metazoa; phylum Chordata; class Mammalia; order Primates; family Daubentoniidae; genus Daubentonia; species Daubentonia madagascariensis. The sequence goes on along the minus strand of JAKFHU010001953.1, from coordinate 36,969,666 downwards.
CTCAGAAAAATCATCAGTCTCGGATCTAACATTCCTTATATTGTTGACAAATAGTGACCAAGGTATAGCTAGCACACAAGAAGGCTAGGAATTTATTGTAAATCAATTTAGGGCTTGATTCTTGGGTCACATTATCTTCTTACATGCCCAAAATAAGTAGAAATCCATTCCGGTCTAGTCCATTTCCTGATGGTGTCCAGGGATAGAAACCGATTAAAGTGACTCAATCAGAGGAAATAGAGGGATTGTGTTTCAGTATTAATTAAATCCAAGGGAGTTACCAGCCACTAATAAAGAATAATCCGGTGGTGCTTTCCATTCCAAAACTCAACTCCCTACCTCTCTGTCTCCCTGATCTAAGTTTCAGATTCTCCGAAGAATAAGACCTGCAATGACCTTGTGTCTGTCTCTGCTGGGTCAGCTCTGAACAAAGGGCAGAGCCACATGGCATAAATGCAGACACCACAGCCCATCTTCTCCCCACATATGAGGGCCTAGTCCCACAGAAGGGAGGTAGAATTTTCTTGAGATACATTTACCTTTCATATCACTATTATGCTTTTATATAAAGCAGAATCAAGGTTCATTTTTAAAAAAAATAACCAAGGTGCATTTTTAAATTACATTTGAATATTAACCATAACCACAATTCCTCTTTATTAGTCAATTAATTCTACTTGGTTGAATTTAGAAGGTAGTTAAGAATGCAAAAGACTTAGCGTGTTCTTGAACATTTCCAAATTAGCTGAAATATCTCTGTAGCAAATGGAAGTGTACTTGGGAGCTCAATATTAAAAATGTACTCTGGCTGAATCGTAGAGACGCTCTCTTTGAAGTTGGCTAGTGACAAAATTGGGGAAGCATTTACAGCCTGGGATTGCCATCTAGTGGCTGCATTCTATCATGACTCCCTTTTTACCTCGGCTCTATCAACCTTTTACATGTGTCTCAGTATTTTATCAGGGAACAAATCATTAAATGGGCCAGTGTATCCATGCAGCCCAGCTCAGGGATAAACAATAAAGAATTATGAGAGAAGAAAAAAACCTAAAAATACCAGTACCTAATGTTTGGCCCTTTCCATTTATAAGACATTTTTTATATTTCTTGTTTAATCACAGCTGGCACCCTACCTTTAAAATCCTAGCTGAAATAGAAAAGCCTACAATTACCATGTTCCAGAAAATAAATCAGATGTGCATATGCATATGGGGCTGATTGTTCAACTTTTGCAAGACATTTTAGTGGCAAAAAAAAAAAAAACAACTAAAATTTAAGCCTGGTACACAAGTAACAATCCTGTGCTGATCTTGCAATCCTAGCACCAAGCTCTCTATGTATAGTAGAAATTCAATAAACATTTGTGGTTGAGAGTGGGAGGTGTCCAAAAGTCAGAGATGTTAACGGCATCCCATCTCCCATTCCCACCCCAGGCCCTCTGAGAGGTGGGGAGGGCCTCCTCAGCACACAGCCCTGGGCCGGAGTCCCTGGGGATATGGAGCAGCTGCAGGCCCAGCCAACACGGGGGACCAATTAAAGGCAACTGAGAAATAAACTCTGCAGTGGTAAGGATGACTGCAAGGGGAGAGAGGAGAGCAAGGCTAGAATTATCCAGAAAGGTGCAGGGAGGAGATGAGACTTGTGGGAGGAGGGCGGGGTATGAGTGGGATTTACATGAGGTTTAGGAGTAAGGAAAGGGGAGTTTGGGTCATTGGGATTCTGCCAACCCAGTAGGCATTTCCACGCCTGGTAGTTGGCCTTGTGATGCGCCTCAGGGCATCCACAGCTCGACTTCCCGCAAGCAGCTTGGAACACCAGCATCCTCTTTTTGCTTCTCTCCCATCCTTCCATCCAGGTAACAGTCCTCTGGACACAGATATGGCCCCGAGGAGGTCTCCACAATGCAGCACTCAAAGCCCACTTCCCAGAGCAATCTGTGGTGCCCCCACATCCAGAGATTTGTCTATACTTTCAATGCATACAGGATTCATGGGGAAATCTGTGACACCTTGGACAGAGATTAAATGACAGGGACAAAGATGCTGGACCCAGAAGGGAGTGTCAGGTTCATTCCATCCAAGCCTCTCTCTTTACAGATGAAATGATTGGCCAGAGAGAGAATGGTGCTTACTCAGTGTTACACGGGACTGGAGAGGGGCTAGAACCTGGGCCTCCAAGCTCTCAGTCTGGTGCTGCTTCTAATCTACCACCTGCATCCTGAGAGAGGCAGGGGGAGGCTGAGTTCCTCTCCCACTCAGGAGTGCCTGCCAGGCCCTCAGCCATAGGTACCAGGCCTAAGGTGGGCTCAGCAAGTGGTGGAGGCCAGCTCTAATGGGACAGTAGGGGTATTGGTTTCACAGGGTGCTGTATGTATGTGTTGAAAGCCAGTTCCACTCCCAAGAATGAGGGGCATCTATTAATACATTAGCACAGGTTTTTAAAAAATGATTCTGAAGTCAAACCATCTGGGTCTGGGCTTGAATCTCAGCTTCACTCCTTACTAGTCTGGTGACCTGGAGCAGGTTCTCTGACTTCCTTGGACCTTAGTTTCTAGCTCTATAACACAGAAGCAAAAGGAGTACCTCCTCCATAAGGTTGTGACAATTAACAAGATACTGTGCTTAAAGCGTTTGGCGTAGTACCTAGCATATTTAGTGCTCAGTAAATGTTAAATTATTATTATTATTATTATTTTAGTTGTTGCTTAGTTGAATGACCTTGCTCAAGTTACTTAAAGACTCTAAATTTCAATGTCTTCATCTGTAAGATGGGAGTAAAAGCTCCAATCTTGAAGTGACTGTGGTGCCCACTCAATGAGACCCTGCAGAGAAAGCACTTAGCATAGCACCAAACACATAATAGGCCCCCAATCAATTACTTTAATGAGTAAACTGTAAGATATCCCTAAATGGTAATAGCCCCTCAGCTCTGTCTGCCATTCCTGTCTGGATAAGAGGAGGAGTTGGTTCTGTCTGATTAAGTGATTCTGTTTCCAATAGGGTTAAATTAAACCTAATGATATAGACAGATCCCAGTTTCCCAAGAGTTAAAAAGAAATCAGTAGCACCCAATAAATAATGAATGCCCTTTTGTACATCAATAACAAGTGCAATGCTCCAACCACACAGAACAAACTTGCTACCACCAGCCATGCCAAACAAATAAATAAAGGCAACAAAATAATCCATAATCATAACCTCAGACCAAGAGACCATCCTGAAGCAGCCTCTGTCAACACATAATATATTGATGGGCTTCAACAAAGCACCTCAAAGAGAGGTCACCAAGGGGAAGGGAATAAAATATAGGGCATTGAATACTATCAAAATGTCTCCTCTCATTAGGAAAACTGTAACACTTCAAAAAACCTAAACAAATAATACATCAGAAACGCTTCTCTGGCCCATGTAAATTTCAAGTATCCCAAAGAGGCCAGAAGAGGCCCCAAATTGCCTAGAAACAGTGGTCTTTCCTGATTGCTGTCATCTCTCTGATGGGAAGCAGAGGGGTTACAGGAAATAGAGAAAGCATCCTCTCCTCTAAGCCCCAGAATGAAACATCCCACATTAGAGACGTGTTATTTCTGATGCGGGCCATGATTGTTAAGCTGGAACATTCATGGAACCTGAAGTCACAGAGTTCAACAGGGAGCACCTTCCTGTCCTATGAACATATTGGCAAAATATGAAACATTTTTATATTGAAACAGGCAACCATATTATGGGGCAGAATGGAAAATGTGTAGGGTTTTTAAAATCAGAATACTTTGAATAAATGTGCCTGACATGTGGGATTTCAGGTGGCACCACCAAGCTCCTGAGAGTTCACACTTCCCCTTTTTCACCTCTACATTAGAAGAACTGAACTAATACACTGGATCTCTTGGAAACCCTTTTATGCCGCAGGTAACTTTGTAAGGAAACACAGGTTAGACCAGGGGTCAGCGAACTTTTCTGTAAAGGGCAAGATAGCCAATACTTCAGCTTTGCAAGCCGTACAGTCTTTGTGGAAACTATTTAACTCTGCCATTGTAGTGTGAAATTAACCACAGAGGATATGTAAATGAATGGGCGGGGATATGGTCCAATAAACTTTATTTATAAAACCAGGGAGTGGGCCAGATTTGGCCCAAGGGCCTTGGTTTTCCAATCCCTGGGTTAAAGGATCCTTAATCATCAATGCCTAAGTAAGATTGGATTATTGCACAACAATCTAAAACGTTAGCTCTGAGAGAGCAGGGATCTTTCCTATCTAGTACTGGAATTGTCTAGTACAGTGCCTGGACCTAATATGTGTCAACAAATGAGTTGAATGAATGTATAAAGGAAATTTTAGGTTCTCAAACTGCTCTGTGTTCTATTAAGAGCCTGAAGGAATTGAACCCAGGACAGGTGAGGTTTGATTAATAGTTTTTAAGAAACGTCTAAATAATGGAGTAGCACCAGCCCAGTTGGAAGAGCAAAGTGTCAGGCTCTGCGCATGAGACAGCGGGCATCTGAAGGGAAGGAATGCACAGGAACACGGAAGAAGCAAATGGAAAAGGAGGAGTCAGGTGAAGACATATAGATAGGGGTCTCACTTTCCTAAAGTTTTCTTCTGTTGCAATTGACAGAACCCCAATTCTAATTGGCTTAAGCTGAGAAAGGATTTCATCATTCCACGTAACTGAAGAGTCTAGGGCTACAGGCATGGCTGGGTCCAGATGCTCAAATGATGTCATTGAGCGTGTCCTCTCAGCTGTTTCCTCTGGGCTGTCTTCATTCTCAGGCAGCCTCTCTCTTCATGGAGGCAAGTTGGTTGCTGCTAGTAGCTCATGGGCTACATTCTATTAATACAAGGTAGCAACCCCAACAGTAATAGCTTCTCCTTCTCTGTGGTTTTGGCCGAAATAGTGCGGCTGACTCTTTGAATCATGTGAGTCAGGTAGCTACCACTGACCCTGTCACCATGGCCTAGGAAATGCGGTGTCAGGAACGACTGCCTCTCAATTCAGGGGTGAGGTCAGCTTCACCTGAACCATATGAACCAAGGTCAGGGAGAGGTGGTTCCCAAGGAAGAACCGGAATGCTGTAATCAAAAGCAGAGGCAAGGATGTTGAACAGGCAAAAGCAACAGATGTCCATGAACTTTGCTTGCTTCACCGGTTTTCCTTGGGCCGACTCTGCCTGCCCTCTCAGTCATCGTCCCTAACCCACAGATTTCTACCCTTTATCCAGCAGCCTAAGGCAGCCACCCTCCGTAACCACCAACACTTCCCTGTTAAAGGGAAGAACTGACACCTTGTGTGTTAGATGTCATTATGGTGATACCGAGCAGCCTTCCTCTCTCTAACCCCCAGATTAAGTAAGCTCCCGTGTTATATGATCCTTAGCTCTTCGACTTTCCGCTTCTTAAATCTCACCACACATGCCTCATATCATATTTTGGGCTTCTCCACCAGCCTATGAGCCCCATGAAAAGAGGGACCATGTCTGCCATAACTCCAAGCACAGTAGGTGCTTGATAAATGTTTCCTGATTGAAGAAATGAACACAGAATATGAAATTTATCCTGAGAGCAAAAGAAAAATACTCAAGGCTGTTCAGTAACAATTGCTTTCAACTTCCCCTCTCCAATATGCTTTCTTTGCCCATCCAAATTTTCCCCATTCTTAAGACCCATTCTAATTGTCCCTCCCCCACAATGATGCGTTCCCAAATCATGCTCACTCTCCTCTGAACCACAGTGTTCATTACCTCTAGTATTCAAGTATTAGCTCATTGTGTTCTGCCTTGGGACATTTCTTGAACTATATTAAACTGTTTAGTTCCTCTGTGTAGCTCTTTAATTGTTCAGGTAATTACTCAGTTCTTCAAATGAACTAAGACAGAAACCGGGAGGTAGACATTTTTGTAGCACTCCAAAAGTTAATATTGTACAAAGAATTATCAATTAATGTTTATTGAGAGATTGATTGTACATCTTTTCCCAGAGTGCCAGGGTATCATCAAATCTAAGATGTCTATTTTTTTCTGCAGGATTTTTTTACAGGGTTAAAGGGACATTTGAGTAAAACAAATTATTTCTAATAAAAATTATGTCTACATTTATTCAAATTTTTAAAAATTGAACATAATAATAATATATAGATAGAACACATCTTACAATAAATATCTGTGGTTACACACTCAGCCTTAGTGAGTCTCTATGACACCTCTCCTGTAGAATAGAAGTAATAATGACATCACAGAGTTGTTGCAAGGATTCAAGCGTATGATATATGTACAGTGCTGAGCACTGTATTTAGGACACAGTAAGCATTTAATATATGTTATTGTTGTTAATAATATACAAAAATGTAGAATTACAAACAAGATACACTGTAACATGATCCATTATTACAGATAAAGTGCTGATCAAGCCAACGCTTTGGACATGATCATCAAATTGCAATCTAATTCTTATGGTAAGGGATGAATATAAGTTAAACAGTCAGTCCTCAATACCACTGCTGTAACAAGGACCAAAACGATATATCAGTCACTCATTTGTGTCACTTATCTGATTTTTTGGCATTTTCTCTCACTTTCCTCAGAACATAGCTTTGTTTTAGTCACCCTCTATGGAAGAGAAGAGAAAAGTTTCAACACCCTAAACATCACCAATAGTTCTGCCTGACACAAGACAGATGGAGGGGAAAAAAAAGTCTGTCTGATCCAAATAGCTCTGAATTTCCATGTTAGGCCCATGTTGAATTTTTAATGATGCAAATAATTCATAAAAATTTGCAAGCAATCATAATGGATAATGAAATTATCATTCCCAGCTTAAAGTGATGAAATTAATGACTACAATTCTATGAATTTTCTTGGATGATTGATGGAGGGACTAAACCTGATTTTCTTGTGCTTGTAATGAACTGCCAGAGCCTGAGATACTGATAGTCAGGTTGGAGAGAGGGAGGGCATTTGTAGGCAAAGAAAAAAAAAAAAGACACACAGACTTCTGTAGGGATGTGGAGACTCTGGAGTTCGGCTGGAAAGTGGTACAGGGTCGGGTCTGCTCTTCTCCATTATGGGAAGGGAGGTAAAGCTAAGGGACAACACTCAGAAAGTCGTGGCATTGTCTTATTACTTCTCTAAGTCTGAAAGCTGTAAGAGGAGGATTCAATACATGAATGGTCACAGAATTCTGATTCTCAACAAATTTACTTATCACGATGTTTTACTCTGAGACAAACGCTTTTTTCTTTCTCTTCTTCATTCTCTTCTCTGTCTCTCATTGAGCGCGCTCATGCGCTCTGTCTCCCTCTCTCTCTCGTTGGCCTCATATGCGTTGGGTACTTGATGTTCCCACAATATTGTGGGACAGTCACAGTAAGCCAGAGCATTCTCTCCTTATCCAGCTCTGTTTTGCAGAAATTGAGTATAAACTGGGGTCTCAGACACGCTTCGTGAATCAAGCCTTCTTGACTTTGGCTGACCTTGTCCAGCCGAGAGATGCAATAGTCAACATTCATCCAACTCAGGTTCAATTCTTAATTTACTGAATGAGATGATCCATGTGAAAGAACTTAACACGGTCGCTGGCTCATAGCAGGCACTCGGTCAGTGCTTTGTTATTATTGTCGTCATTTGCTGGGAAGTGGGAGTGTCACTCTTATAACTCCCAACTAACAGTCACTCTTGTAGAAAGTCGCCATTCTGATAGCCACAGTTCCAATGTGTCCATTAACCGCTTACAAACTGGAGAAGACAGTTTGCCTGTGGTCAGCATCTCAAGGAAACTGAGTAATTACTCCTTTCTTCCTTTATGATTGGGAGACCAAGACTTGTCTTACATAGCCATCACTTTTACCTGATTTCACCAGGACACTAGTATTTGTCTAGGAGGTGGACACCCCTGGTCCCAACATCCCTTAGAGTTGACCTTGGTTATCCAGAATTAATTATTAGCTAATAAGAAATTAACTGATGCACTGGTCAACAGTTTGCCAAAGTATCCTCCACCAAATGCAACCCATTCATGATGCTCTTTGGAAAAAGGGTTCTGTAGTCACATAAATTTAGGAAATGTCATATGCTATGGCCCCTCTTGAAAATCCAGAATGCACATTAGCATAATAAAGCTCTGAGAAATCCTACCTAAAGGAACTGATCTTTGTTTAAGCCAGCATTTCCTGAACTCATTTCCTCATGAGACCCTTCTTTCCCATAAACACCTGTAATGCCTCGCCTGCTGACTAAACTGCCCATGCTCAAGTACTTCCACCTAGGAGCACTTCCACCTAAGGTCTCTGGAGCAGAGCCACAGAAAGAGAGAAAGAGAGAAAGAAAGAGAGAGAATATCCACCAAATAAATGTATTTATTCACTCAACAAATATTTTCAGGATGCTGGGCACCAGAGACAAAGTAGGGACCAGGAGTTTATGTAGGTCCCTTCCTTCTGTGGGGTTCAAAGCTGTGCTCCCCCGCCCCATTCTCCCTTTTCTTCACTAAAGGAGGAAACGGAGAAGGAGATGAGCAGCTTGGTGGGGACCCCACCTCTATCTGGTCTCAGCTCAAGCACCATGTCCTCAGACAGGATGGCCCCTGACCATCCCACCGACTCTGGCCCTGCCCCAGCCATTCTCTGTGGCATGACCCTGTTCTACTGTCTTCATAACTCCTATCATTCTCAGAAATCATCTTGTCTAGTTATTTTGTTATTGTCTGTCTTGCCCAAACAATAAGAACACCTTCCTGTGTATAGAGACTTTCTTTGTCTTATTCATTGTCTTGCCTTAGCCCAGAGCAGTGCCTTGGGCATATGAGTGGATAAACAAATGAGCAACAACAAATGAAGACTATGAAAGTTAAATCAGTGAGCTTGCCCTCCTTCACTGGAAAATTTGGAGTGGCAAGGGCAGCTGTCCAATCAATTCCTTACTGTCTCCAATTGTCTATTATTGCTCCAGCCCCTTGTCTTGCAAGTCCAGGGTGATGCCTTTGCTCGGCACCTAGTGACTCATCTCCATTATAGACATGACTGTTCCCTTCAGCAATGATTCCCTAATCTAATTAATTTATTTGGATTAAAATAAGTGGAATCAGAGGATGCAGAAGCCTGGGGGACCCTGAAACTAACCTGGAAAGTCCAGCAAGGGCTGAATAGGGAAGAGGCAAATGGGAACACTGGTACAGTCTTTTGAAGTCAGGTAACTACAGAGGAAATTCTTAGTGGGCTCCTGCACAGACTAGAGAAAATCCCCACACATAGTGCCATTATTATCACTGCTCCAGTGACCATTTATTCAGTGCTTTGTATGTTATAGGCACAGTGCCAAATGCTTTATATGTTTTATTTCATTGAACCTCATAAGAACTCTGAAAAGTTTTCAGATGAGGAAATAGAAGCCCAAAAAATTTATGTAGCTTCCCATGGTTACATAGCATTTAAGTGGCAAAGAAGGGATTCCCAATTGGCCCAGAACATTTGGAATATTCTATTTATAATGAATGAAAAACATTCTGACAGCATGACTCTTCAGTAGCACTGTTTCAAAATTGAAAAAATATTTGTTAAGTGTCTAAAATGTGTCAGGCATTGGTCTAGACACTGACCCAACAGACAACAAAGTAGACAAGAGCCCCTGCCCTCCACAGAGCTTGGCTTCTAGTGTGGGGAGACAGGTAATAAGCAAACAAAAACAAAAATAAAATATATGTTGGATGGCAATAAGTGCTAAGGAGAAAAATAGTGTGGGGAAGGAGAATAAGGGGTGCTGGGGAAGGGTTTGCTTCCCTGACCATCTTGCCTAAAATAATATCCCTGCACTCCTGGGAAAAGCCAAGAGAGTGGTTCATGCAGAAAGCAGGGGAAGAGCAGTCCAGGCACAGGGAACAGCATGTACTAAGACCCTGAATGGGGGGAGCATGCTCAACATTTTTGAGGAACAGTAAAGGGACCAGTGCAGCTGGAGCTGAGTGAACAAGAATGAGCGTGGTAGGAGACAAGGTCAGGGGCAATGAAGGTCCAACTCACGTATGTCTTTGCAGACCATGGTGAAAACTTGGTCATTCATTCTGAGAGAAAAGGGGATGCTTTGTAGGGGGTTGAACAGAGGAGTGGTCATAACTAATTTACATTTTAAAGGATCGCTCTGGCTTCTAGCAGCTGGGAAAGACAAGGCAAATGTAGAAAAGCAAGTTAGAAGGCTATCACAATAATTCAGGGGAGAGATGATGGTGGCTTGGACTGGGATGGCATCAGTGGGTGTGGTGAGAGGTGGTCATATTCTGCCCTACATTTTGAAGCTAGGACCAACAGATTTGCTGAAGTATTGGGTGTGGGATGTAAGCAACCAAAATAAGTCACAGATGACTCTAAGCTTTTGGCCTGAGCAACTGGAAGGATGGAGTTGCCAGTTGCTGACCTGAGGAAGACTTCTGAAGAACCAATTTGGGTTTGGAGTGGGAAAATCAGATGTTGAACACATTAAGGGTGGTGTGCCTAATAGACAGTAGGGTGATCAGTATAGACCAGGATTTCTCAGCCTCAGCACTACCAACATTTTGGACTGGATAATCATTGTTGTTGGGGACTTTTTCATGTACAGTGTGTAGCAGCATCCCTGGCCTCAACCCGCTAGATGCCCTTAGCAGCACTACTCTCTCCTCCCCCGCCCCCCAGCAGTGTGACAGCCAGAAATGTCTCCAGGCACAGCCAAATGTATTCTGGAGAGCAGAATCACCCCCAGTGAGAACCACCAGTGTAGACAGAAAAAAGAAGACGTCCAAGGTCTGAGGCCTGAGTGCACTGAGGTTTAGAGAGGAGGAAAGGAAAAGCAGAAAAGGAGAGATGGAGGAGGCATGGCCAGTGAGGTGAAAGGAGACCCAGAGAGGGCACTTGCGCTTTGCTTGCCATTGGTATGACCCCAAGTAGTTGTCTTGATAAAGCCCTCTGCAAACAAGCCCATCAAAGTGCATAGAATTTGATGGTAAGTAGATTATGGCTGGTGCTGAACGGCCCAGCTATACCAAAGCACGATGTTTTTAATTTTAGTTATGACCTTCTTCAAGAAAGCCTCCAAATTCAACCACTTAGATTTTTAAAGGACCCTTTAAATTTCTGTCACCTGTAGGACCTTGCTAATAATAGTAGCTAACATTTATTCAGTCAAGCCATACCATGTGTTCACATGCTAGCACTTTGCCTGAATTATCTAATTTAATCTTTACAACCACCCCATGAGGTAGATATTTTGCTTATTTCTATCGTACAGATAAGGAAGCTGAGGCTCAGAGAGGTTACATCTCTTGCCCACAATCACCCAGCTTCTAGGAAGTGAAGCCAAGATTCAAACGGGCCTGTCTAACTACAGAGCCCACATTTCTAACCATAGCATCTTTAGATTTCCCCACAGGCTTCACCTGGCTTTGCTTTCTGCTACTTAATTTTCCAAAGCATTGAGCCTCAATGTGGTGGAAACCTTAAAAAGTAAAACTGAACATCTGACAAGCAGAGTGGTGGGAATACAGAGGTATCCAGAAGCCGATAGACTCCAAATGGATTTAATTGTATACCATGTATCCATCTCTAAACAAGGAAGAGGAGGATGCAAGAAGGAAGGAAACAAGCAGGCTGGATGAGTCCAAAAAATGTCTCCACTGAAAAAAAGATGAACTAACATTTGTGAAAGGCCTTAGAAGCATTAAAATGTTTTTACAACAATTATCTACCCAGGGGATTAAAGAAAGCAAGTTTTTTGCTTGTTTGTTTTTTGAGACAGGGTCTTACTCTGTCACCCTGGGTAGAGTGCAGTGGCGTCATCATAGCTCACTGCAACCACAAACTCCTGGGCTCAAGCAATCCTCCTGCCTCAGCCTCCCAAGTAGCTGGGACTACCGGTGCATGCCACTACGCCCGGGTACTTTTTCTATTTTTAGTAGAGATGGGGTCTCACTCTTGCTCAGGCTGGTCTCCAACTCCTGAGCTCAAGAGATCCTCCTGCCTCGACCTTCCAGAGTGCTAGGATTACAAGTGTGAGCCACTGCACCCAGCAGAAAGCAAGTTTTGTTATTGTCAAATCCATAGCAAGTGAGAAAACTTCCAGAGGTGAGGGATTGGCCTTTGCGTTGGGCATTTCAGGCATGCTGGGTTGAGCCCACCCTTCCTTAAGTTTACTCCTCTGTACTGAGACAAAGGAGAGTGAAAATACCTCTCAGCAGGAAGTGCCTGGTAGAAATACCTGCTCACTTACTTAACCTGGACAAAGGATATAAAAATGATTTTTGTTGGGAGGAGGCATACAAGTTGACACTGAAGGAAATTAAAGTTAATTCTGGCTCTTGCCAGTTAGTAAGCCTTCAAATTTATTATTTCCAAGTAAAAACTGAGGGCCAGTCATGAAGTTTTAGTAATGTCTTAGCTTAAGACATATGGCCGACAGTGCTCAAATGTTTTTTAAGAGCCTAGGAAACTATCTAAACCTTAAAAGGAACTGTATTAACTTTCAAATATATAAAGACAACTACAAAATCAAAAATAATATTTAATTAAATGTCTTTTAAATTTAACCTATGTCAACTAGTCAATTGCAACTCAATTCAAATTTCATTCAGCTTTTGTACATTTTTTTCAAAGATGGTCTTTTAGTTTGTTTAATATTTTGTGGGTGGGGGTCCCAAAGTAAGAGTAGCTAGACCTTGTAGAGAACTTAACATGGCCCCAGTGGCCGGTGCAAGGAGACCCAGATGCAACTGGAATGCAGGTAGTGTTACCAAAAGCTTGGTACTTATCCCCGAGGCCAAATCAATGAGAATGAAGAATGAGGACAAGTGGTTTGAGGAAAAAGGGAAGAGAAGTATTAATTTGCCAGCAAATGAGGAGGGTGGCAGAGCAGCATCTCAATGACCACCGTCCTGCCTTTAACCAGAAATAACAGGGCTTTTTAAAGGGGGATTTTCAGTGGTTGGTCTTGGGTCCACGTGATGCGTGTCACATGTCGTGGCCTTGGGCTACTGTTGCTTAACTATAATCGGTGGTTTCAGTCTTGGGTTATTTCGACCTTATCTCCAGTGACAAACGATCCTGTGACCCTTGTCCAGACAATTCTATTGAGCCATCTCCTGTGGCTTATGATAATAGAAAACAAACAGCAAAAAACATGTTTCTGCCCCTTTGATCACTGGCCTGGGGAAGGAATGCAGGTTTTAATTCCCAGAAAGGGAGGGGCTTTAAAGAGACAACTCGTGAAATATTTCATTGTCCTTTTTCAGACCTTTACCTCTGTTACTGTAGGATTTTTACTCTACTGGGATGGTGTGAGCATACCCAGGTCTGGTTAAGCATGGCAATATTATTACTGAAAAACTCTGTTCTTTCCCTACTTTATATCAGCTACAAAGAAAGAACATCCAATTGGTAAAGCATTCAGATTTTTAATTCTTTGGCCAAAGAATGGAGAAGGGGAACTTGTGCTCTTAAGGCACCTTGTCCTTGAGCACAGAGAGATGTGGGAGTTTTAAAGAGTTAGATACAGGACAGAGGAGGTGTGTGAGCAAGTACAGGGCGGAGATTCAGATGCGCAGATGTGATTCACATACGTGCTTCTTCATATACCACGTGTACAGAAAATGGTAGTGATTCTCACTTGGGGGAGTGATTTTTAGTATTAAAATGGTAATGATATGTTAATGAGTTAAAGGTCACTGGAGGTCTCCTGCTCTGGTCTGCATTGGCTATGCACAGGTCTGGACCTCTGGCATCTGGCAGAGGGTCACGTGGCTATGTGTAGCATTTGGGCCACCTGATATCCTTGAGCATCTGTGCTTCCAGATAATGAGACTAAAGAAAAATTGTTAAAAGAAAGAAAGAAAAGAGAAGGGAAAAAAAACTGTTAAAGTTTTTCCATCTGCTTTGTCGGGGCCATCCCAGTGACAAAATTCTTTACAACTGAGATTCATTACTTTTCAAGAACAACTCTCTGGCTCCAGGTTGGGCCAATGCCATGCACTTGGCCTACAGAGCAACTTCCTCAGTGCTTTGAGACAAAACCTCTGTCCTCACTGAAGGGCCTTTGGCCAGCTGGCGCCATTCATCATTTCCCTTTGAGACTCCTGGCATTCATGGCCACTCCTCGTGCTTTCTCGTAAACGTTGAACAGAGAAAATAAAGATCAAACCCACAAGCCAGTGCCTGGGGAAAGAGACAAGCATGGCTCACAACAGTGTCCTCAGGGATCCCTCTCTGTGGGATGATGGGAACCCAGCCCATGAAAGCAGTCAACCCTCTCCCCAATGCAAACCAACAACAGCTTCCATAATCCCCTCTGTCAAAGACACCCAGGAGGTCTCCCGGGAGGGGGCTGGCTGCTTGGAAGGCAGCCAAAGCCCTGAATGGCCATCCCTGAATCCCCCAAGGGCTGTCTCTGTGTGTCCACCACAACTTGGGTCCCCCCTCAGACAGAGCCACAGATGTTGGGGGCACTAAAGTTGGCTTTGTGGTTATTGTTTCCATGTTGGAGGCCTGGTTGGGAATGCCTTTGACGTGGTTAGGGCTTCCACTGGAAACACTTGACCCCTAGTGGTTTGAGAGACATTGGCTGCCTGCCTTAGCCCTGGGAGGTGTTGACATGCTTGCTCATTAGGGAACCTAGAAAGGGACTGTGGCAGCCTTAGCCAGCACAAGCAGGCATCAGTGCAGTTCTCACACTGTGGGTAGACTCTGCCTCATTTGAAACTGGCAAAACAGGGAGGTCATTTTCCAGCCAACAAAGTCATTAGGCAGGTGTTTATTGAGTGACTGCCACAGACTTTATGTGGTATGCAAGAACAATAAAATGTGTCTGGGCTCTGCACGATCTGATATTCTAACTGAAGACTCCAGACTGATCTATAGGACAGAGTGGAAACAGAATGATATGATTAAGTACCAGATAAAGGGGCTGTATTGGTTAGCTACTGCTATGTAACAAAACACCCCAAAACTCAATGGCTTAAAACCATGGTCATTTATTCTCATTCACTCATCTGCACATTGGTTGGAGGTTGGCTGATCCATGCTTGGTAGCTCTGCTTCAAGCTGTGGGTCTGGCTGGCCTTGGCTCCTCTCCATGTTGGTCCCAGGTCTGCTCCACATGGTTCATTCTGAGATCCAGGCTGAAGGGATAGCAGCTACCTGGAGGAAGCTTTGCTCATGGCAGTGACAGAAGCATGGGAAAGCTAGCCCAACCACTCAAGCACATTTCAAACCTGTGCTTGCGTCACATTTGCTAATGCCCCATTGACCAAAAAAAGTCACATGGATAATTTTAAAGTCAAGCTACAGGGATATGTACTCTGCCCAGGAGATTTAGTCTGTTTCTGTTGCTTATAACAGAATACCTGCAACTAGGTAATTTATAAAGAAAAGGAATTTATTTCTTACAGTTATGGTGGCTGAGAAATCCCAGGTCAAAGGGTCACATCTGGTGAGGGCCTACTTGCTGGTGGGGACTCTCTGCAGAGTCCCAAGGTGGCACAGGGTATCACATGGCGAGGGGCTGAGCGTGCTAGCTCAGGTCTCTCTTCCTCTTCTCAGAAAGCCACAAGTAGTATCACTCCTGTTAATAACCCATTAACCCCACTAATCCATCAATCAATAAATTAATTATCTCTTAAAAGAGCCACCTCTCAATACTGCCACATTGGGGATTAAATTTCAACATGAGTTTTGGAAGGGACAAATATTCAAACCATAGCAGAGGCCAAAGGAAGTCGTCACATGGACAAACCCAACATCAACGGGGCAAGAAGAAAACTCCTCTCTTGGAGAAGACAGGAGAGAGTGAATCTCACTGAACAATAATCTGAGCTATGCCCTAGGGTCAGGGAAGGCCAGTGCAGGAAGATAAGTGGATTGTGGGGGAGAGGAAGTGTTCCAGGTACTCAGAGAAGGAAGTCAGAAAAATGAGAACAAGTCCTTTTGCCATAACTACCAAAAAAATCAAACCTAAATTCAAGCCCCAATTTTAGTTGTCTAAGAATGAGAAAACACAAAAGCCATTGCTCAGACTGTGTGGGAAACATTTCAAGGTCAGCTCATATCTTGATGTTTGATTCTAGGGCTGGCACTTGGACTAGCTTGTATGCATCTTTGAGATGTCACTGAATAATTATCAGTGCACTCTGTATAGATAACATTTATGGAGGGCTTGTTGAGAATCTGGCTGGGAAGCATTTTGTCATCTAATGCTAACAAAAGAAAGCAAAGAGAGAAACACTGTAAACCTTCCCATTTTACGAGTAAGATAAGAGAGGCTGCAAGAGATCCAGTCAGCTGCTCAGGGTCACTCAGGTAGAAAGTGGCAAAGCTGTGTGTGGAACCCAGGCTGCCAGATTCCAGAGTCTGCACTCTTAATCCTGTGCAGCCTGGATAATGCTAACTGCTCCTTATTAAGAACTCACATTGCACTAAGTGCTTCTCATTAAATTGGGAAGCCAGGCAGACAGGAAACCCTATAAGGTTGATGCTGTCAATGTGCCCATTTTATAGACATGAAGACTAAGGCCTGAGAGGCTAATAAACTTGTCTGAGAACATAAAGCTGTTAGATGATAGATAGAAAACAGTTTTACCCCACTGCACCAGCTTCCTCATTTGTAAATGAGGGATATAGCTCATTATCTTCAGGACTTCTTTCACCTCAGAGGCTGTTGCTCTGTCTCTTCCAGTTGTTTTTCCTCGTTTGGCTTAGGCTGTCAGTGAAACTGATTGGAATGCAAAGGGGTTTGCAATACACTTTGTTAATTCCTCTGGCCTCACTGACTGTAGTGTGTGGGTTTTGTATACCCTTGAGCCTTCTGGAGGCTACAAAGTGTCCTAAGGCAGATTCAAGTTCTAAAGACACAGTTAGACATAGAGTCTCCCAGTTATTTATGGAATCGCAGGTTGCAACTGTAATAACCAACTCAAGTTACAAAAGTAATGATAGGAAAATACCCAGTGTTGGAAATTAAATAGGAGTTGGTTGGCTGAGTCACAGAGAGGAGAAAATGAAGGAATGCTTTCCCTGCAACCTGGTGAGAGCTCCTTTTTGTGTCTGCCATGCAGTGAACAATTTATTTTCTCTAAAGATCCTCGGGAATGTGAAATAAACAGATGATAAGAGGAAGGCAGCTGAGTGATGGGGATGGGGAAGAGCCCTAGACTGAAGGGACAGAGCCGTCATTACCAATGACAAACACCTCACCTCCTTTCACAGCAGGGGAGATCTTTGGGCCCTACTGTATGCTCCATTTTAGAGAAGGCGACACTGACATTCAGATCAGGGGATGTGCTGTCATCCCCATGATTGAGCCTCTGACAGTTGCTCCCCATACCACCTTGTTACTTAGCTCCAACCCTGGAAAGTTTAGATTTTCCTGTTGAACACCTGTATATTTCCTTATGAGTCAACCTTCAATGAATAATGCAATCTAAGCTCTCACAGCTGGATGGGCTCTCAAAATATCCAGGCTCAGTTGGACTTCCAGTTTCCAGTCCTGCCTGTGAGGAGCTTGGAAGTTGTCATTCCTATCCTCACCACAAGGAAAAAAGCCAGTCGAACTGAAATCAGCATCTCTTCTTAGATCCGTCAGAGAACTGAGGTTGCAGGACAAACCGCTGCCCCCTAAATTGGAGAGAGAGACAGGCAGATGCAGAGAATTACAGCTTACTGGGGCAGGAGCCCAGAAGCAGAAATTGCTGCTGGAGCCAGTGCTGGGTTCCTTTTACTCAGTACATCAACAAAAATACGCTTTCAACAAAAATTAGAAGGCATACTAAAAGACAAATTAAACACAGTTTAAAGAGACAGAGCAATCATCAGAACGAGACTGAAATATGGCATAGATGTGGGAATTATCAGACCAGGAATTTATAAAAAGTATGATTAATATGCTAAGAGCTCTAATGGAAAAAAGTGGACAACATGCAAGAAGAAGCAGAGAGATGTAAACTCTAAGAAAAATGAAAAGGAAATGCTAGAAATCAAATACCCAGGCTCTTGTCTTTAGGACGAAAAAATATTAGCTGCCTCCCCCATTATACAGGTAAGCAGACAGACTCTGCCAATAACTTGGCCAAGGTTACACACCTAGTGAGAAAATAGGGATTGACATGGAGGCCTCCTATATTTACATGAAGTGTCGTATATATTATTCTCTCTGGCCTTGATCAACAGGTGTTTATTGAATGTATCCTCTGCACTGAGCACTGAGCTAAACGCTGAAACACAACAGTAAGCAAGATGGTCTTGCCCTTGTGAAGTTTTCCTCATGTCCTCTTTACCTATACCAAAGAATGTCCATGGATAATCAAACATTGTTAACCTTCACTTTCAACTTGAATCTCATCTCCACATATTTATGTGTGTGGAGGAATTCGCGATTCCATGAATTCATTTTTTCAGCAAACGCCTGTTGAGTGTGCCTGTGTGCTGGGTGCTGTGCCACAGGCTGGGAACACAGCCATGAAGGAAACAGACTTAGATCCCTGCCCCTGTAGAGTTGACTTTCTAGCCGAAGGAGACGAACCAGCAGATAAAGGAGTAAATCATACAGGTGATAACTGCTTTTTTGTGAAGTTTTCACAGGCCACCCTATTTCACCCCCACCCCACACTTTCCTGGTACTTCCAACCTCCCTTTTCTGCCATTTTTCCTGCATAGCCATAATCAGATTTGTGACAAACGTGGGAGGTATGAAAGATCTGGTGATGAGGTAGACGTTGGGTAGAGGAGAAAACAAGAATGATGTCTGGGTGGCTGGCAGTTCCTGCGATTGAGCCAGGGGCCCCTTAGAGGAACAGATGTGAGGGAGAAAAGCTCAAACTGAGGTTTGGACACATTTGATTTCAGACTCCTGGCGAGGAGACATTGCACTGGAAATGTCAAGGAGGCAAACCAAAGCCTTCATCTCTCCGCCTCCCAGACAGCCCAATTTCTGCAAAGCGAATGCCTCACTTATGTAGATAAGAGGTAGCTTTGCTTTTCTAGTACACTAAAGGCCCCCGATCCCAGCCTGTCAATTAGTTTGCATGAGACACACTGCGATGGCGCAGTTCATTCGCTTGGAGTAGAATATCACGCAGTCCGCCTGAAAGGCAGGCCAGAGGATTTTAATGCAGTTGTCTCCAGGCAGTCATTAACTTTCCCTCTTAGCAACGGGACCAGGGCACTTTCGTTCCTGGAAATGACACTTCTCTCTTGTTAAAACCTACGGTTAATTTTATAAACTGCACCAACTTAACACCCAGCTCACATGAGCCATATACCTTGAATAAATGCAAATCCAGTCTCTGAGACATGAATTATGGCCTTATGTTGAGCATCACCATGGCAACTAATGACATCACCCCCACCCCAGCACCAACCTGAACAAAATCCAATGCTCCAAGGGTCCTTATTTGCCTGATGTGGTTGTGTTCTTGGCTTACTCGCATACACATTTTGTAAATATCACTCTGTTGTCAAAGGTTAGCCGTGGATGTTTACTGTCATTTTGGGAGGTATATTCCCTATGTGGCAAATGTTTTTTGTTCATGCGGGGAAATTTCTAATGAAAATTACTGTGTGTATTTGATTAGCAACATTTGTTGATAACATATGGTCTGAAGAGGCTTCACAAATAAGAGGCTTTAAATAGTAAACAGAGATGTGACTGCAATCACGCAGATGCTCCCCAAACACTCAGTACAAGGTTGCCTTGCCCATAGATTTCCCTCCGCCCCACCCCACCCCCAAGCATATCCCGTTCCCTCATTTTCTCCCCCAGATCAAAGTGTTCACTTTCAAAGCAGTGGCACTTTGGAACAGATTTTGAGAAATAATGTGCTGTGATTTTAAAAGTCATCTCCACCCCTCCAAATATGAATTATCTGCTACTCATGTTTATTATTTGATATTAATAATGATGTAGTGTGACCAAATGAGTCAGCCAGCTCAAGTGGTTTTGGAAGCAGCATTTGGGCACCACGTGTCTTAAACGCTATGATACACAAGCCAAAATTTTCTTTCTTTTTTTAATTTTTTTTTTTTTTTTTTTTTTTTGAGACAGAGTCTCACTCTCTTGCCTGGGCTAGAGTGCCGTGGCATCAGCCTAGCTCACTGCAACCTCCAACTCCTAAGCTCAAGGGATCCTCCTGCCTTGGCTTCCCAGGTAGCTGGGACTACAGGCACATGCCACCACGCCCGGCTAATTTTTTCTATTTTTAGTAGAGACAGGGTCTCACTGTTGCTCAGGCTGGTCTCAAACTCCTGACCTCAATCAATCCTCCTGCCTCAGCCTCCCAGAGCACTAGGATTATAGGCATGAGCCACCGCTCCTGGCCAGCACAAGCCCAAATTTTCTGATAAACCCAAGAGTGCTGGAAAGAACTCCATGAAGAATTTAGATCAGCAAATCAGATCACCGTGGGGTGAGCTGTCTTTGTTAAGTGTATGTTTATGGTTTACCTTTGTGAATGCACCCAGGTGAGCATACTTCTAATGTACTAATGAAAATAAAAGTATTTCCATTGGGTGGAGTCAGCAATTTCAGCCAGGCCTGGCCCATGGGCTATAGTTTACCAACCCCTAGTCTATAATCCTAAAATGAAGACTTACATTTTTGGTACTTTCTATGTTCCAGATACTGAGTTAAACACTGTATATGCAATAGCTTATCTTCTACATCTCCTTCCATCAAGGACCTTTTCCTCTGGAGTTGGTACTATTTTTTTTTTAGAGATGGGGATCTCACTATGTTGCCCAAGCTGTACTTGAAGTCCTGGGCTCAAGAGATCCTCCCAACTCAGCCTCCCAAGTAGCTGGGACTACAGATGTGTACCACCACACCTGGCTGGGGTCGATACATTCTTAACCCCATTTTACAGATGTGAAAGCTAAGGCTCATTCTCCCACCTTATCAGTGTTACCATGCCTGTACATTGGCATCTCTCCAAGTAGAATATAATATCCATGAGGGCAGAATTTACATCTCTCTCACCTTTGGATCAACAACAGCACCAAACACAGTGATTTCCACGTGGTAGACATTTAGGAAGTATTTCCTAAATGAAGCAGCTAAAGTTAGAGCTTCATGCAAAGCCATATAGTGCTTGCAGGTTAGTCATTTGGCCTGTTCATCTATTTATTGCCCACCTCTTGCAAAAACTACTTTGTTTGTAATAGATCCATGTGTGCCAATACCCATTTCTTCATATTTGGAGGTGCCATTGTGGGTGATTGCATTTCTATAGTCTGTGCTTACATGATTGTGGATGAAAAGACCAAAAGTAATAATAATAGTTTACTTTATAACTTGGTGCCACTTTCCGTAATTATACCATTGGCAACCACATTGCTGCTAGCCCTCGGCAAACCATTCCTTGACTTCAAGGATTAATGCCTTGTTCCCCAGAAAACTATAGTATACTGAGTGTCCCCTGCATGCTGCCAGCTGCTGCACGCACTTCAGAGAGTTGCTCCTAAAAAACATTGAATCCTCAAGAAAATAAAGCCCTCAGTTAAAGAAGACAGTGACACACCCTTGGTTATTTTGTGTGTCTCATCTTTCCACAATCCCCTGAATTTGGTGACATGGTTTTTCTGAATTTTTCACTCCTTCCCAGTTACTAAACAAATATTTATTATGTTCCAGGCCCTGTGCTGGGTACAAGAGATTTAAAAAAAAAAAAAAAAAAAAAGTAAAGCCCCATGGTTTAATGCATGGGCTTTGAGGTCAGAAACTCTAAGTTTGAAGCCTAGCTCTGTGATAGCCTGAGATCCTGGCCCAGTTACTTAACCTCCCCAAACCCTAGTTTCTCCATTTATAAAGTAGGGATAATAACACAATATACCTCATAGAGCTGTCAGAAAGCTTAAGTAAGATAATCCATGAAACCCACTAAGCCCAGAGCCAGGCAAACCAGAAGCACTCAATAAATAGTGGCTATTTTAACGTTTTTGTAAGCTAACCACACAGTGTGAGAACAATGGTGGACATCATGGGATCACCAAGGAGAGACACCTAACCAATTTTAGTTTATCTACCTTGTATTCAGAGAAAAGTTAGTCAGTTAACCTTTCCAACCTCTGCTTGCAATAAATATTACCAACCTCTGGTCTTTTCAAATCAAAGTGCAATTGTATTTCAGTTCTGGGGAACTTTTAAGAAGAGGTATTCATCTTAATAGCCACAGTCAATTGCACAGCAAGGGAAAAGAAATGGGCAGAGAAAATGCAACAGTGAGAAATAGATTCATTTATGGATGTGTGACCCCACCAAAAGGCCAAGCATTTCTGATGCTTCCTCCACTGGCTGATTTGTCTGTGCGGGATGTAGTGCTCTGTGAAGTACATTGAACATGTGAAATCAATCCAAAGTTAGAAGCCAGAGTGAGCCAAAGTTCAGGCAGTCTTGAAACAGGACTTTCCCCTTGAGTTATAGAGGTAACTTATGTTAACTGGATCAAGACACAGAGGAGTGAGTTGGTGCCATGAGTGAAGGAGGCAATCTGGTGGCTTGGTTAGGAGTTTGGCTTGTGGAGTCACACTGCCATTCACTCCCTGTGTGTGACCTTGGACATGTTACCTAGCTTCTCTGAGCCTCAGTTTCCTCATCTGTGACTCTGTGGGTAATACTTGTGGGCATTTTACAGGATGATGGCCAAGAGGCTTTAAAAAGACAAATGCATGCATGACTATGTAACACTTTTGAGATAGGAATTGGTGCCTAGCACATAGTAATCTGAATAAATATTAGCTGTTTTTATTATAAAGATAGCCAGGTCTCTCCATGGCTAGAAAAAAAATAGAGAGTAGGCATTTTCATGATTTTTTTTTTCTAAAAGGGAAAGGGGGATAGAAGAAGGGTGCAGATAATTAAACCTTGATTCTCCTGAGAATAGGAAGCATGGACAAAAAGAAGCCAGGAGTAGTTTTCACAGAATCCAATGACTGTAGCTAGGGGCAAAAGTTTCATGTCAACAGCAAGTGGCAGCCAACACCTACTGCGTGGCCCCTCCTCAACCCAGGCTAATCGGACTGGGGTGGCATTAGATGAGAGCCGGCTTGGCGACACACAACCCATGCTCAGGAGGGACCCATGTTTGGTTTAATGCTCTGCTGTTGCCATCTTGAAATTCTTAATAATTTTATCTTGGAAATTGTGTTTGTAAGTGAAGTGCCAAGGAACAATGGAGCATGCATTTGAGCAGAGGAAATAGGAAAAGGAAAACATGTTATATTTTAGTACTTTTAATGGCATTTTTTTTCCTGCTTTTGAACAAGGAGCCCTGCATTTTTACTTTGCACTGGGACCTGAAAATTACATAGCCAGTCCTGATCTGACTAGAGAACTTTTCTTTTTGCCTGCTTTACTAGGAC
Organism: Daubentonia madagascariensis; assembly: GCA_023783475.1. Lineage (NCBI taxonomy): Eukaryota > Metazoa > Chordata > Mammalia > Primates > Daubentoniidae > Daubentonia > Daubentonia madagascariensis. The sequence continues at coordinate 36,946,319 of JAKFHU010001953.1, read as the reverse complement.
GGGTTATCATTTTGGAATCTGATGGTTAAATTGGGATTTAGGAGTGACCTAACACCTTGAGGTAAGCCAGGGGTCATGGTAGGAAGCCAAAAGCACAGCTGCAGGTCTGGTGGAAAGGAAAAGCAACTCAATGTTCAACTGGATGGGAGTTGTCAGGGCAGCCTCCAGTGCCTTGAATTCTGTCCAGCTGACGTGGTCTGGGAAGCATCGACTGTCCCGCAGTCTGAGTCATGTTACATGCCTTATGAGCTGAGCATCTTTGGGTAGCAGCAGGGGTTCAGGCAAACTGGGTTGGTGCCCGCTGAGCAAGCCAGCCAATTCCTACAAACCAGCCTGAGGATCGTATTGTGGGGTCGCAGAGTTGGGTAACCCCAGGACACTGGGCTAAAGTTCTCTTTGTGGCTTAGTATTAAAGCTTCTCATTCCAGAACTCCAGCAGGAATCCTTCTCATCCCCAAGACCAAGTATGATGAATGCCCAAAGAGATTAATAGCACAATTCATCATAAATAATAAATTAATGGTCATGTTCTTTGCCAATGTTGCTAATCACTAATAATGCTTGTTTCTGATCATTATGACAATTATAGCAAGGAGCTGACATATGGGAATTAAGAGATTTGGGTTCTAGTCCAGCTTGGTCACAATTCACTGGAATAAAATAGGCAAAATCTTGATAGGAGGAATATTCTAGTGTTCTATAGCACTGTGGGGTGCCTATGGTTTAAAATAGTTTATTGCATATTTTCAAATACTAGAAGAGAGGATTTTTAATGTTTCCAACACAAAGAAATGATAAATGTTTGAGGTGATGGATATGCTAATTACCCTGGCTTGATCATTAGACATCATATACATGTATCAAAATAGCACTCTATACCCCATAAATATATACAATTATTGCGTGTCAATGAAACATTAAATAAATAAATATAGATAGATAGATAAATGATTATCGCTGTTACTAGAATACATCTCCTTACTTTGGGAAGGGAAGATAACCAAAATTGTTGGGTTCTCATCCTGTTCTAAGCCTGCAGCAATTTGCTCTTTACAATTACTCTGTGAAATGAGCTTATTTTATAGCTGAGGAAATTGAGATGTAGGGATGTTAATTAACTTGCCCCAAATCCCATAGTTCATAAGCAACTAAGCCAGGATTTGAACTTAAAGATGTCTGGTTCAAAACCCTTGCCTTTGCTAGGGCCAAGATTCCCCTATCTTAGGGTCTTGCTGCAGCTGGTGGTGCCCAGTGAGGAGTTTCTGTCTGCACCTCAGACACTTGGCTGCTGCTGTGTTTGAAACCTGTCACTTTTTGTCCTGACTCATGGCCTCTCCCTGTCTCTATTATGACTTTTGTGCTTTCTCAGTGGTTTTCATGCATTCGAACTCCATAGATCTGGGTTCCCCCTCATCTCGTTCTGCTGCTCTCTTGTCAACTCTCCCCAGATTCCCGGTGTCTTTGAGTTTGGTTAACAGGTTTTATTTGATTGAATGCAGCAGTGAGACTAGAGGGCAGATTTTCATAATTTACAAAAGAAGACTACAAGCAGCCGGCAAACACAGGGTAAAACATTCAAGCCCACTAGTCACCAAAGACATACCCGCGAAAACAACAATGAGAAAATAGGCCAGAAGAAAAAGTGAATAATGATACCCAGGCAAGGAAGCCCTGTGATGTGCATTCTTATTCCCAGGTGGTAGAAGGATAGTCACTGCCTTTGTGGAAAGCATTTTGGGAATGAGTACCTCAAGCCTTGAAAGTGCTCATTGATGAGCACAGTTCCTGCAACATTGTAAGAGCTCTAAATATTTGTTAATGAGTGAAGAAATGATCTCCCGCCTAGGTCTCCGTCCCAAGGAAATAACCAGAGATGAAATCAAAACTTAATGACCAACCCAATTTCAATAATAGAACAATGGTTAAATAAATTATGATGCATATGTAAGATGTAATATAATATTAAGCAGTCATTAAAAATCATATTTTAATGAGTATTTTAAAATATGGAAATTGATCATCCTATAAAGCAAATTGAAAAATTCTCTATACAAAATTGTATCTATGTTGTTTCCCAGTTCTGTAAAAGAGCATATATTTGGCACCACTTGCTTATTCAACAAATATTTATTAAGTGTCTTCTATGTGTCAAGCACTGTGCTAAGTTCTAGGTATGCAACATAGGCAAAACACACACAGTCCCTGTGCTCATGGAACTTACAGAATATTAAGGGATTCTGCTATTAAACAATCACACAAATCAATAATTACAAATCCAATGATTGCTAGGATGCAAAATTAAGTAGTATGCTAAAGAGAGTTTAATATTAGAACCCAATTTAGATTGGGAAGTCAAGGGACATGTTCTCTGGGTAAGTGGCATTTAAGCTGAACCCTGAAGAGGTTACCCAGTGAAGGGCGGGGTGGGGAGAAACACTGCCCATGGAGGGAAGCACGGATGCAACAGGCCTGCAGTGCCAGAGTCAGGAGGCCCGAGGGACTGGAGCAGATGAGTGGGAACAGGTGCCATGGAAGGGTTTGGGGCAGAGGCCAAATGCAATCCAGTTAACGCTTCCAGAAGATCATTCTGATTGCAGGTACAGAATGGATATAGGTGAATTCTCTGTAAGAATAATGATGAATAATGAAGAGGCCACATCTGAGGGGCGCATCAGGGACTCACGTGAGCCGCACCTGGCACTCTACCCAGATGCTGGGTAAGCCAGGCTCCCATCCGTGGAGAGCTAAGACTCAGATACCCACAGACCGTGAGCAGGGAGTGGCATTTCCCACATCCTTATCCTTCTGCCTCCCAATCTCTTTTTCACTTGGACAGGGTGTGTCTCCACTCATCCCCCTACTCAGTTCATCTTTAAATGCCAAAGGAAACAGGCCTCCCCACCTCCCCACCACTACTGCTGAAGTCTCTTCTTAAAGTCAAGTGTTGCCTCGAACCAAATGAAGCCCCATCCCAAAATCTAGAACTGTAGTTTCTAAGAACTGGGGATTCAAAGGATGCAATGAAATATTAGTGGTTGCCCTGGAATAGTTGGTAGGTATGGCAAATACATGGGGGAAAGTTCTCATTAACTTGATTTCATGCTAATTCCAAGTGATTCCTTATAGTGCTCTGTGAAGACCTGTGGCAACTTTCTGAGCATCTGTCTTGCATTTGCCTAACAAGTTAATTAACACTTTTTGTCACTCTGGCAGCTTTGGAGGGGAGGGAGGAGGATGTGACAGCCAATGCTGTCTCAGCTTAACCCTGCATTCACACAACCTGGGAAGAAGGGAATAGTTTAGCATTTGTCAAGACAGACATGTCCACACTGACCTCTCTGATTCTGTCTGCAGCTGGGGCACCCAGGGTGACTTCTCCACAACCCACGCCCTCCCGGCCGTGAAGGTGAAGCTGTTCACAGAGAGCACAGGTGTCCTGGCCTTGGAGGACAAGGAACTCGGGCGGGTAAGTGCTCCCTATCACAGGGAGTATCCAACAGAACTCCAGAGAGTGGGTGTCCCCAGCTGGGTCCCAAGTGCATGAGTCACCAAGAGGCATCATTGCTGAGTGCTGAGAGGCCTGGCTTTGGGGTTTAAATCCTGGTCTCTACTCTACATTAGCTGTGTGACCTTGACCAAGTCCCTCAACCTCTCTGAGCCTCAGGTTCTCTTCTGTAATCCTGGGATAATAAGACTTTGCACTGCAGAAACACAGCAGGTGTTCTCAGCACCATCAGACCCAAACATCCTTTATAGCAAAGATTTGTTATGTCCTTTACTATCTTAGAATGAAATTCTTAGATGATTTAAGTGCCTACCCAACTAACAATGTTAAAGTCAACACAATGACATAAAAGAGAAATAAAAGGAAATTAAATAATAGTAAAAATCTTCAAAATGTAAATACTTAAAGACCTAAAGAAATAGTGCTTTGCTTGCTCCCATTTGGAGAGTCACTGTGAAGATAACAACCAAAAAATCTGTGGAATGTGGAGGTATGCTGGGTTGGGGCCTCCTCAGCATGAGGATCAGTAAACCGATTTACTGAAATGGTACGCAGCTCCAGGTGAAGTTCCCTTGACTTCCCTGGAAACATGCCAAAAACACTTTGATTTTAAATCTGAGACAGAGTTATGATCTAGACTCAGTGCATTAGAAACAGGTTTTTCTGCCTCCCTTAGCATTCAGTGGGAATATTGGAAAGTCAGGTGGGCTGCAGAAAGATTCCTCATTGGGGAGGATTATCTCTGTCTTTGCAGGAGATTTAGCATCCCTGGCCCCAACCCATTCAATGCCAGCGGAGACCAGCACCAATTATTTTGTCAATCAAAATGTCCTCAAAATTTCTAAACACCCCTGAGGGTTGTGATACCAACCCCCTTGAGAACCACTGAGATAACAGAGGAATTTCCCCCTTGTGTCTCAGCCACTGAGTCTGTACCAAGCAGCCAGTAGTATTTGTAGAAGTTGGATTTGTCACTTGCTTGCTTAATTTGTCACTTGCTTGCTTCCATGCCCCGACACTCTGAACTCTTTAGCAGGGCCTGCAGATGCATGTGGGGTCTGGCTTCTCCTCACCTCTTCACCTCTATCCACTCCACACTCTTCCTGGTCCTCTGTGCTTGTGCCCCAGCATCGTTGACCAAATTTCAGTCCCTCAAATAAACCAAATTCTTTCCCCCCTCAGGGGCTTTCTCTCTGCCTGGAGTCCTCTCCTCACTTCTCAACCCTTCAAAAGGCCTGAATGCCTTCTCTGCATAAATGCCACCTCCTTGCAGAGCCCTTGCCAGAGGGCCCATCCTCCTTCACTCACTGTCTCACCCCCACCCCCACCCCCAGCCCCGTTCACATCCTCCACTGAGCTTATCACCAATGAGCCAAAGAGATGGAGAATTGATGGAAATTTTGGCTCCTTTCCCCACTGGATTGTAAAAGCTCTACGGGGACAGAAACCTAAACTATTTTGTTCACTACCTTATACTTTCACTAAATTGTAGTCCGTAATGGTTGAATGCATAATCCTTCCTGAAAGCTGTGTGACCCTAGCCAAGGCATTTAACCTCTCTGAGCCTCTGATGTGTCACCTATAGAATAAGGAGAGACCACCCCCAGACAAGCACACGGGTATACGCACCTAACGCTGCCAGCCAGAATTCACTTCCTGTGCTTTCTTTTTCCTATTTTTTTTTTCCATTTTCCCAATCTGGCTTTCATCTGTAGGACTGATGTGCGTTACTAGGACGTAGACCACAGGTGGAGGTAAAACAAAAAGTAAACGAGGCTAGTAGCAAAAACAGCACCAGCACCCCTCCCAGGAAGGGGAGGAGGAAGGTGAAAGAAAAGGGTTAGCTGTTTTCTTTAAGAAATGGCAGGTATTCATTTCTGTCCCTAGGGAAAGAGAAACACACACAGAGTGGGGAAAGTAGGCTGCCTTTTATTTTTTCTCAAACTCTTCTTTTTCCAAGAAGGGGGATGTTTAGAATCATGAAAGTCTCAGCGACGCAACAGCATACTAGTGTTAGAAGAGACAAGTGTGCCTGCCCCGTCCGGGAAGGCTCAACCTGGATCTGTGAATGGGCTTCCCAGGACCCAGCACGCCCTGGAAATTGTTTGCAAACATGTGTGTGTTGGCAGGGAGGGGGTGCCTCTGTGCATTTTTCCGGACTGGCTCGGCCAAAGTACTCACCAACTTCTCAAAACTGTTCCCACTCAGAAAAGTTAAATACCAGCGGGCTGTTCAAATCCTTTGTTTGATAGAGGAGAAAACTCATTCCCACAGAAGGCAGGAGACTTCCCCAGAGCCATCTAGCCACTTAAGGGCCCGTGTGTCACACACTCACCCCTGGCCGGGCCACTGTCCTCAGGACATCACGGGTAGCCCCTGGGTGCTCCTTCACCACAACCCCACCGAGGCAGGCACAGTCGTTACCTCTCCCGTGCAGATGAGCACGCTGCGGCCCAGAGGGTTCAGTCACTTGCCAGGAGTGATACCGACTCATCTATGGAGCTCTATCCACGACACTAAATTGTCCCCAGGCAAAAATAAAAGCCTGGGCTCTGCTGTGGTGGGGAAAGCCACGAGCTTGCCACAGCCCCACACTGGCACTCATTTCGTAATGATTCATTCTTTCCCCCAACCCCATCACACATTTCCCCAGATACTAGTTGACTCTCGCTTTGCGACAAACCAACTTTCCTCCAACTGCGGCAGAGCCGGGCCCTCGTGCTGGCTGGGCGCCCTCTGCTGGCAGCATCCTCACTGGCAGCCCCCGGGTCACCCAACAGTGCAGTCTTTTTTAATGTGACGCTGTTCCTCGGACCCCACGAGAGAGGGTTTCTGTGCTGATTCTTCCCAAGCTTAGCAGAGCCACATTCAAAATCCTGGTGTTACATTCATCTGTTCAACCATCTTTTAGCTTCTTTCGTTTGTCTTATGTTTCATTTTTGTTCACCTTTTTAATTGAAAAAAATCCATGCACATTGTAAAAAAATAAATGAAATGGGTAAATAGTGAAAACTAATGATCTCTTCCACCTTGCTCTCGGATCCCTTCCGAAAGAAAAGTCTTGTTTTCGATTTATGGCGTATCCTTCCCAAAATATGTTGTGCATGTTCAAGCATAGCATGTATAAGCATAAGCATATATATCTCTCTTTTTTAAAAAGCACAATTGGAAGTTACTGTATATATACTTCTCTACATATTGGTCAAAATATCAGTATGTTTGGAAATTAATCCATATCAGCCCATAATGGCCTGTCTCCTTTTTACATAGCTACATAGTATTCTATTGTGTAGACATATTATATTCTATTTAACAAGTCCTCTGTTGGTGAATTTTTAGATTATTTCATCTTTGACTGTATAAACTGCTTTGGTGAATAGCCTGGAATTTATTTCTTTGCATATGTGTGTATACCTATAAGATAATTTTTTTAAAAACAGTATTTTGCTGACTGAAATTTGAAATCGGACAGATGCTGCCAAACTGTCCCCTAAAGAGCAAGCCCAACTGATACTTCCACAAAAGGCATAAGAGACTGCCTGTTTCCCTACACCCTTGCCAGTACTGCAATATTATCAAACTTTTATTCAACAAATAGGATTGTGGGCCTGCTGTGTCCGATCATTTGTGCTGTCCACAGAAGCAAACAGGAATAAGGACAGGCACAAATCCTTACCCTCACAAAGCATAATGGGCACAGACATAAAACCAGAAATTATAGTGCAGTGTGGGAAGTGCCCTAAAGGACACCTGGAAAGGAAGCACATAGCAAGAAGGCAGAACCCAGTCTGAGGGGCAGGGATGCCTTTTCCTGGGGATGCAAGAGGTAGGGACAGAGATACAGGCTAAGTTGTGGAGGGGATGGTTCAGGTCAAGGCCCAGGGTGAAGCATCCCCCAGCAGGCCCCGCCTGTGTGCCCAGGCAACTAGGAGAAGCTGTGGCTGGCTGGAGGGCAGCTTACTGCAGGGGATGGGTCGTGGTGGCCACATCAGTGTCCCCACATCAAAGCACAGCACACATGGGCCTCAGCTGAGATGACGAAGTGCTTGATTAGCAGCCTGGAATGTCCAGATGAGGTGTCTGGTCTGCTTGGGGCTCATGTGCACCCAGGAGGACCGTTGTATTTCAGCAAGGCTGACACATACAAAGGAGTTGTCAGCCCGTCAGGGGCATGGCAGGGTGGGGAAAAAGATGGAAGACAACTGCAGTCATTTCATCTCTCCATCTACCCTGGAGAGACAGTCTCCTTGGTGAGCGACCGCGAGGGGGAAGAAGTCTTTGTGGAGCGGCCAGTAATGAGCTGTGGCCATTTGTGACATGAATGGACACCATATTGCCAGTGGGAACCATGCCCAGAATCCATATGGTAGAAGGCCTGTTAACGAGCTCCGGGTGCCCAGAGTGCTGCTCCTGCTTTGATTTTGCCAAATGGGCAGGAGCAGAAGGAAGCCAAGGGCCTTTCCTGCTGCTGTTCTGGCCCTGGCTGGGGTTTCTCTTACAGCCCCTCCCCTTCCTGGCTTCAGCACATCACACCCCTTCCTCTCTTAGGCCACACTAGCTCAGGACCAGAGGGTCAGCTTCACTGGGATCGGCACCCGTCCTCTCCATCTCCCAAAGGGTCGGGCCTCAGGGTGTGACGTGTGATTCGGGGTGATACGTAAGAACAGGCAGTTCCTTGAGGGAAGGGAGAGGTCTCCACGACCCAGCGACACCCTGACTCACCCATTTACCCCCAGCGTCCATTCTACGACATTTTGCAGTTTGCTGGTGCCAGTTAAGTGAATTTATACATCTTATGACATAGTTTTAACTAAATGGACCCTCACAAAATAAATAAATGGCCTAAAAGATTCCTGTCGAAGAGCTCTGATTTGAAGGTAATACTAGTAATACGAGACTGGCGAGCAACAGGAAAATGGTGGAGTTGACACCTGACCTACTAGTAGGAGCTCAGTCACCCATATCATGAGATGAAAACAATGCCAACGTCATCAGATAGGACAAGACATCAGTCAAGATGTTTTGAAATTATTTGGACTACTTAAACTGCAGATTTACAGCCAATATTACTAGCAATGAAACTTGCTCTAAATATATGTGGTACCTTAAAATATAGCTAATAATAGTACACAACCACCACAATTAGCAAGGCATTTGAAAATACAGCATTTTTTAATCTTTAGCCTATCTTTTATTTGCATATATTTTATGATATATATAACAGGGTAATATATTAACACAAAGTAAACATACATAATGTAAAAAGTCAAAGGGTCAGGCCCAGAATCTGAAGGGATGGGAAATCAGCACAAATGAGGCATATCAAAGTAAACTGATATTTTTTTTCCTGCCACAGCCTCCTACCTTTCTCAGAGGTCTTTTTCCACAGGTGCACAAAAAACCATATATGTCTACCCTCCAAGCATGGGCTATGCTTGCATGACTGGTAAAGTTGATATAGCATCTAGTAGACCAGAGTGTCCACCCCTGAGACTCTGAGCCCTCCCAGCTGCCTCCAAAGAAGAAAGAAGTTCAGGCAAAGTGCCCGCCTTCCCTGCACCTGGAGAAAACAAATGGTTTGAAAACAGCCACAGCAACATGCAACAAACCAGGGCATGCTGCCATCGCAGAAGCAAATCTTAGCAAGCCCAGCTTTTGTTGTGCCTATATTTAGTTCATGTTCCCTTAGTTTAGGGGATTTTCCAAATATTTAATTGCTCCCTGAGTGCATGTTCCCCTGATCCCATGTGGCTCTTGAGAACTCTGTCATCACAAAATGAAAAAGGGGTTTACGGAGTAACCTGCTTCTCGCTTCACTCCCAACATCCAAGACAATGAGAACTAAGGCAGAAGACCCAAATCAAAGTCACATCTCTGAAGCACACCAGCGAAAGGCATTTTCCAAGAACTGATCCTTCTCCAAGCTGTGTGCACCTTCTTCCATGTCAGGGCAAGGCTGAGTGTTATGTGATAGGATTTCCAGTGCAGGTGAAATTGGGTTGAAATGTGTGACTCTGAGCAAGTCCCTTCCCTTCTCTAAGTCTCGCATTTCTCATCCAATACAGTCCCTGTGGCCTTTAAGGAATTTCTCCTCTTGAAATAGTGAAAGAAATCTTAAAGAATGGAAAAAAGTGGGCTATAAGGGCTCCTTAATATGTAAGGATATGTCTTCCTTTCGTGCATCCATCTTCTTACATGAAGATGAAGAGAATAATGTATAGACAGCATTCTGTGTTCTGGGTTTCTTTAGTACTTCTGAACTTTAGAAAAGTCAAAGCAGAGTCACAGAAATCATGATCTTTACTTTTACAAAATTAGCCAGAAAGAGAAAGAAGGAGCGAGAGAATGTATTTCTGTCCCCAGGCATGGCTGCTCGCCTCGAACCAGCCACGGTGCATAAATGAAGCCTTGGCTGGGGGACCTGTTCAAATCACTCCACACCTTAGCATCAAAGTTTCTAATCTATAAAAACATAATGGTGCTTCTATTTTCTGGCTAAGATGGTTGTCCTTTTTCCCTACAGGTTATTCTCCATCCCACCCCAAACAGCCCCAAGCAGTCAGAGTGGCACAAAATGACGGTCTCCAAAAACTGCCCTGATCAAGACCTCAAAATCAAACTTGCTGTCCGAATGGATAAGCCTCAAAACATGAAGCATTCTGGGTGAGTGTTTCTTCACCGAGTGTGATTTTGGACACACATCCATTCGTTTCCCAAAACAAAAATAAAAACAAAAACAAGATCTTCAGAGAACTATGTGCAAAGAAATATAGAGGATTCATGAGAAGTCATTAAAAAATTTGACTGTGATATTTACTATAATCTTCTTCAATTCTTATGATTACTGTATTTGAACTTTTGCTCTCAAGGTAGAATAATTGCCTTCTCTTTCTGTGATAGGATTTCCAGTACAATTTAAAACCTATTAGAAGCATGCTAGGTGATTCCAGTCTTGGGAGGTTTTGTAGGCTCAGTGTACCTTGTCAGAGGCATCCAGATCATTCAGACTCTACAAATCACTCCCTTGCTCCTTAATCAACAACCACATCCATCAGGTGTGAGCAGTGGCCACAGGCCACCTTCAAACAATCAATTCACATTGAATCAATTTTAGTGCAGCATCTAAATGAATGGGAAATAAATAGAAAATTTGTGATCATCTTTATTTTTTTAAGGCTTGAGAAAAATGACTAATTAAGTAATTTCAAGTAGAGCAAAAAGAACAGGTAAGAAAAATACAGTTTGATTTTACAGATCAAGCCAATGATATATACATAAAATGTTTATTGATAACTGAGTATATGCTAGCTATGGCCTATTACAGTAAATCACTTGGGCCCTGTTATCTCAGAAAACATGATCACTGAGAGAGGAGTTGAGCCATATAACTCTGAATAGTGGAATGTTTAACCAGCTGAAGGGAATGGATTGTTCTTCAAATATTCTGCAGGTCCCTTTTGCCAACCAGCTATCATTTTGCTTAGCCCTGTGATCACTAGAAAGGTCTCATTAATTCTCTTTTGGATGTATGTGTGTTTATGACAGGGCTTTAAGTGCTAAAACTGCCATTCAAAGTGAGAATTGGGTGTATGTACTAGAGGTTTGGGGAACTCATGAACCCGCTATCAGGGCCACTCATTAAGACAGGTGTAAACAGAAGCACGTGAGAAGTCCAGGAGCTTGTGACCAGGTCAGGAAGTGGATGTCCCAGTGGGTGAGCAGCCCACAGCAGCATGCCGTCAGAGAGCAAAAATCAGTACCCTAGCAATGGCGCCTCAGAGTTCTAGGATGCAAAGAAAGCCCAAAGTTCCAGGGAAAGATAGATACCTACCCGTCAGGGCACCAGAGAGATTCAGGTATAAAGGGTTCCAGAGAAAGCAAAGGCCACCCATGATTGGAGACTGGTTACTGAACCCAAGCTCTGGCTTGGATTTGGTGAATTTGCATTGCATTGTCTTGAGGCCAAATTATTCCAAACTTGAGATAGGATTATGGCAAAGCTTTTCTGTCTGGGGGCATGAAAAGGCCGTGGAGAAGTGAGCCAAGCCCTAAGTCCACACTCCGTCCTTTGTCAACTGTCCATGATGAAGTACAAGCAGCTCTTCCTCAATTAAATCAGCATCTTATGAAATGTTTGAGGTCAACTTTTTCTCCCTCTTATCACACTTTTGGCATATATTCCAAAATACTAATGGAGTTTCTCTCTAATGCCTCTTCCCCTCAACAGTAAACATCCTAGTTTCAAGACAAAGGGGTTGGGAATTCTGTGAAGTTCCTACAGTATGCAGGAAAAGATCCTGCATCTTCGGCAAAATAACTGCCTCATAAATACTCAGTAAATATTTGCTAAAGGAACCAGCGCATGAGTGAGCAGGACGGAGGTAGGAAGAGGGAGGGAAAGGAGGAGGAGAGGGCAGAGAGAAAATAGAAAGCGAACAAGAATAGGAATGAATGTATCTGTCCTCTAAACTGCTTTTTTTTTCCAACTTCCTTAAAAGGATTAGTACCTCAACCCACATTGCAGGCCCCTTCGCCGCACTATTCTGGGAGTTTTACAAACACTTGCTCACTTATTCCCCACAGCAACCACTTGACACAGATATTATTTTGTCCTCATTGGACAAATTCCCATGCCCCACATTCTCTTCATTCATGCTGTTGGAAACTGAACTGATTTAGATTGAGGAGTTCATCTGATGATTCATTTGTATAATTATTAACATATTTCAGGCTACCTTGACCCTACAGATGACAGAACTATGGAGCTCACTCCTGACAGGTTCCATAGCTATTTCATATAACTAGACTGCCATTTAAAAATTACCCCTGCCAGGAAATATACTAGGAGAGCTTCAAATAGCTCTGAAAAGTGAACAATGGATGCCCTAATAACACCATCAGACCCAACATGACCTAATGTGGCCTAAATCAGGAGTGAGCAGCTTTAGTTGCATAAGGGACTATGCCAAGAAAATAGAAATGTTTGTGGACTACATTTTTCTTCACTTAGATTTAAAATTGCTTTGTTGAGCCCCCTTGTGTGGGGAAGGAAGATAGAAATATCACAGAGCAATGTCACAGCTTAGAGAGTAGGAGAGAGAAAGGAATTTTCAAGACGCACAGTTGAAGTTATAAATTGTATCCACTTTAATGTTTTTTGAAACATAAAAGGAACATCAGAATCACTGGGAATTACCCCTGTTGGTGTGCACTGTGGTTCCTTGAATTGAGCCACTGGGCCATTCAGAATAACTTTCTTTATGGAATAGAAAAATGTCAATGAGAAAAATCAACACTGCTTTTTGACCATAAAACATTAATATCTGGACAAATTTATTTGAGAATTAGCAACTGCCAGGTGGCTTATTTTCATCTTTTACATCCATATGGTGTTTTCAAGTTCAGGAAGTACATTCACATCCATTGTCTCATTTTATCCCTGACACCACCTCCCAAGCATGGTGGTGTCATTCTCCCATCTCAATAAATGACCCTCCCGTCACCCAGCCGCCCAGACCAAGAACCCTGGAGTAGTCTTTGACATTCCTCTCTCATTATGCCCCTCCACTCATCCACCATCAAACTCTTTTCACCCCACCTTCAAGATAAATCTAGACTACTAACCCCACCCCCATCTCACCACTGGCCTCTCTGCCTCTGTCACTGCTCCCCTTCTCGTGTTGCTCCTGCCTTGTAAGCAGTCCCCCTGCTTCTGCCCTTGCCTCCCTGTAGTCTATTTTCTACCCTGAAGCCAGAGGAATTTAAGAAAATCCAAAAACATGTATCAGATCCTGCCGCTGGAATGCTGGAAAACCTCCAGTGACTCCCCATTTCCTTCACAGTAAAAGCCAGTGTTGCTACCATGACTACGAGGCCCTCCCTGTCCCACCTTGATCACTGCTGCAGCCACACTGGCCTTCTTGCTTTTCCTCAAAAGCACTTAAGTACACCCCCACCTCAGGGCCCTTGTCCCTGGCATTTCTTCTGCCTTGGGTGTTCCCTCCCTCTCACCCAGATGTCCAGTAGCTCACCTTCATCTCTGCATGTCTCTACACCTTATCAGAAAACCTTACCTGGCCCACCTATGTCTTCCCTCTCTCTTATTCTGCTTTGTTTTCACCAGAGTACTTACTATTATCACACATATTATATACTTCTTTGTTTATTAGTTTGTTGTCTGTCTTCACCAGTAGACTGTGAGTTCCCAGTCAGAAGGGATATTTGTTCCCTTTGTTCACAGTACCTTAGTAGAGGGCCTGGCATGTAGCAGAAATCCAATAAATTATTTGTTGCATAGATGAAAAAATGAATAAATGAATCCCCACTTTACAGATAGAGAAACCAAGGCTCAAAGTGGTGAAAAGACTTGCTGAAGCCAGAGTAAGCATCATATCTGGGTCTAGAATTATTCCTTTCAGTTCAACCATAACTAAGGACCTGAAGCTTGACTGAAATACGGAGCTCCACAAGGCTTCACTTTGGATTCATTCAATGAACCACAGTCTACCAACCAGCAGTAATTCACAGCAATTCCAATTTTCCTTTTATATTTTAACAAATCTCAAAGGGGATACAGTTTATAAACATCAGCCGTCTTCTTAAAATCCCCTTTTCTCTTTTATTTTCTTAGCTGTGCCACTGCTCTATACTTCTTGTTCTTCAAAACCATCATACTCCTCTCTCCTCCTTGAAGGTCTCCAAGACACCATCTTATTGGCACAGACTCTAAAACCAGATTACTGCACTGGACTAATTGAATATTTTTAGGATTCCATTTTATCTCCCTTGTTGATTTATTATTTATAAATGTCAATTAGATCAAGTCAGTTGATAGTGTTGTTCAAATATTCTGTATCTTTATTTTCCATGAATTACTAAGACAAAGTATCAAAATCTCTGACTATAATTTTAGATTTGTTTCTCTTTGCAGTGCTATCCATTTTTGCTTCATATATTTTGAGGTTCTGTTATTGGATGCATAAACAATTAAGATTATTATGTCTTTTTGATGAATTTACCCCTTTATCATTATGAAATGATCTTCTTTATCCCTGGTAACATTCTTCAACCTGAAATTTACTTTGTATGACAGTAATATAGCCACTCCATCTTTTTAAAAAGCTGTTAGCATGGTAAATCCTTTTCTATCCTTTTATTTTTAACCTATTTGCATCTTTATAAAGTGCACGTCTTATAGACAGCATAAAGTTGGGTCTAACTTTTTACCTCACATCTGAAGATCTCTGCCTTTTAATTGGTATATTTAGCCTATTTATATTTAATGTGATGAATGATATGGATAGATTTAAATTTATCATTGTGCTATTTGTCATCTTGCTATTTGTTTTCTGTTTGTCCCGTTTGGTCTTTGTTCCTTTTTTCCTCTTTTTCTGCCTCCTTTTGGATTAACTGAATATTTTTTATGATTCCATTTTATCTTCTTTCTTGTATTATTATCTCTAAATACCAATTGGGTCAAATTGCCTAGAATGGAATCCTTGGCACAACCAATTACTAGCTGTAGGCAAGTCACTTAACCTCTCTGGACTTCATTGTTTGCCAATTAAAAATAGATTAAAAGGATAAAAATGATAAAATCATTTTAAAAAGAATTCTTAACCAAAAAAAACTGTCCTGCTTCATAATCACTTATGAAGTACCAGGCACCACGGTAGCACAGGGACAAAGAGCAGAACAGGTACAGCACCCTCCCCACACAGGGCTGAATCTTACTCTCCACCTAGACCAAAGTAGTATCAACTCCAGTGACTTTTGACCTCACGTCCTCTTGAGATGAAACATTGGCCTGTCCCTGGTTTCCATGTTCCTCTCAGCCATCCTTATCCCTCTGTGAGATACAAAGGGGCAAGTGATTCTGGAAAGTGTCCTTTTCCCTGCACTAGATGCTCATCCCCAGGCATCCTGGGAGAAGACACACAATAAAAATTTTCCCCTGTGAATAGTTATTGAGCACCCACCATGTTCAAGCCTAGTGCTAAGCACAGTAGATACTTAAACAGAGCTACATTACTAATTCATATTAAATTCACAAACACCACATGAGGAAGACTGTCCACTTTTTTTAATACAAATGAACAGTCACAAGCAATGCCATGGTGCTGCCCTGCCAAGTAGCCCCAGGGCAGAGGGACTCTGAGCCTGGGGGTCTTCCATGACTCAGCAATTTGGGGGGGTTCTTGGGGAGTTCAACCCAAATGTATCTTCCTCTTCTCTTATCAGTCCTTTATAGCTCACTCTGGCCTCTCATATAGCTAACTTGCCCCCAGCAAATGACAGGAATGCCAGTGACCTACTGGCATGGGTTTTACAAAAATGATACATTAGAATCATGATGCTAAATATGGTCTGGAGTTCCAAAAACAGACATGTGTGCCTCACTTTATTTCCCAATAGAAATGCACCCAAAAGTTGAATTCGAATAAAGAATCCAAAGAGAAACCCTTTGCAATGTTGGCAATTATATACTCTTTCTACTAGGACTACTATTTCTACTGTTGCTAATAGTAATAAGCATAACAACAACAACAATGCATAACATTTATACAGCCTTTACCATGTGCCAGTTTCTCTGCTAAACACTTGACATGCATCATCTCTGTGAATCCTCACAACCCTATGAGGTAGGCATTATTTTATCCCCATTTTATGGCTGAGGAAACTAAGGCACAGGGCAGGTAAGTCAAAGGAAAGTTAATGACAGGGCCAGAATTCCCACCTAGGTGTTTTCCCCCTAGTCTGAGATATAACCACTAAGCTAAACTGCTGCTCACTACACTAGAATGCTGATTTATCTATTGGTAAGTCCAGATTTCCACATATCCGGACAGCCTGAAGAAGAGAGCTGAGGGCCACTAATGCCCACACGGATAGATCTGTCTGTAGTGTGAGGAGCTAGAAGGGAAGCCACCCGTATGTCTGCAATCACAGAACTTCCATCTGCTCCAGGTGCTGTGCATCTTATTTAATGAGCATGTTTCAACCCAAGAAAATAAATAGCCTGAGCTGACTAGACAGAAACAGTACATTGCAGCCCTCAGTTTTTCTTGGTTTTGACACCTTCTGGTAGGTGCCAAATTAGCAATACATTCTGAGGAAAACCTCAGAGAGAAAGCCCCTCCCTCACACAAACCAACGGATACTTTCCAAAGGAGAATTGTTAATTTTTCTCTGATCCCACCAGCTTTCCCATTCAGAAGCCCTTAACCAGAAATCCCCTCTGTTCAATTAGAATAGCAATTCATGTTCTTACTTCCAAAAAGAAACCAAAGTTTGTCATCTGGAACGGTAGGAAGGAGAGCGCAGCAAAGAGGAGGCTTGAGAATTACACTGTTTTGAGATTCAATTCTGGCTGTCATTCAGCTGCGGAACCCTGGGGAAGTTGCTCCACTTCCTCAACTATAAAATAGGAATAATATTATAGTATAGTGACATAGCTAATGATAAGTATTTGCTTTGTGCTGGGTGTTGTTCTAAGCAGTTTCTATTTCTACTTTAATCCTCACAACCCTTAAAGTAGGTACCATTATTACTATCCCCATTGTATAGATGAGAAAATCAAGGTGGAGATAAGTCTAGTAATTGGTCCAAGGTTGCACACAAACCCAGGAAACACCCCCTCCCGATTCAAGCTCTTAACCCCCCCAGGCGGGTATAATAAATTCACTTAAATTGACTGGCACAGCACAGAAAAGTATAGCAGTAAAACTACACTAGCAGTAGCTATTATTTTTATTATGAAGGAAAAGCTAATGATTCAGTATGAAGAATTAATGCATTCTGTGGCTTCTAGTGAATTCCTTTTCCTACTTCCATTTTTATTTATTACAATTACATACATGTTAGATGTTGTAGCTGTGTTCATTGTTTCAAATCTCTTTCTGTGGGTGCAAGGTAAGGGGAAATGGGCAGTAGCTGCCAGACATAAGTCCAGAAAAGTGTAACACTGCTACAGCCTTGCCAGGCATTACTAAAAATACACAATTTTTTGCCCACTTTCTTCATTTGGTCTTTTAAGTCATCTGCTTTCCTGTGTGCATAAGCCTAAGGAGATTTCCTTTAACATGTTTAGTTGTTATTTACTGCTAATAATGATATATTTTCCTCTGTACACAGATTTTATAAGACTGACATTTATTGTGCATCTACTTCCTGTCATGGCTCATGCTTATATTTCACAAGAGTTATCTCACTTAATGCTCATAACAACTCTGTGAGTGAGGAACCATTTCTGCCCCATTTTACAGTGCACCAAGAGGTTAAGTATCTTGCCCAGCATCTCAGAGTAACTGGTAGAACTAGACCTGGAAGACTGTACTCTTAACTGTTATAGGCCAATAACTCTCTCTCTTTAGCCCTGGCTGAGCCTCCCTTTTATGTCCATTTCTACCATGAATATATTAATATATTATTTCAAGCACTAACCAGGACAGCTAAGTGATCCATTTAACAACACAGTTGACCGTGTTGGCCTCAGGGGAGCACAGGGCTAATAAACTTACCAGCCATCCAAGCACACTCACTGCTTCATCTTCAGTCCAGCCACCACCTCTCTTGCCTGCAGCCCTGCAGCCAGCCCTTCACTCATCTCTTTGTTTTCTCTCTCGCCCTTTCTGCATACAGGGCATTCTCCACCCAGCAACCAGTGGTAGCATCTTAAATAGAAATATAATCGTGTCAGTCCGCTGCTTAAAACTCTTCCATGGTTTCTGATCATTATTTAGATTGAGTGTCGGCGATCTGATCTGCCCATTTAAGAGATGGCTCTAATTGCTGTAGAGTGAAGTAGCTTAGAGGGGACAGTGAAAGCAGGCAGACAAATTAGGAGGTGGTCCAGGTGGGGATAACGGTGGCTTGACTGGGGATTAGCAGTGGGGATGGAAAGAGATGGAGTATATTTTGGAAGGAAAGCATAGAACTTGGCAATGGATTCATGGTTTTATGCAATTTTAAATCTCATGAGAAATCTTTATAAAGATTGCTCTGGTTTCTCAAGAGCATGGCACACAAAACCAACGGAAATATAACAAATATCTCCTGACTACATACCATATATGAGGAACTGATAGGAATTCAGAAAGAAGAACAAGTTTCTGTAATAGGAATTTAGAAAGAAAGACCAGCATTCCTTCCCTTGAGGCACTCACAGTACAATAGGAACAATAAATATGAAAACAAATAAATTATAGCTGTGGGATAATTGTAACAGCAGAATTATCTACAAGGCCCAGGAATTGATGACATCAAGGTAAGAATTTAAACTGAGGAAGAATAGGAGTTTTAACATAAGGAGCTGGGAGAAGGCATTCCAGGCATTCTAGGCTGTACAAAGTTATGGAGGTGTGAAACTTTCTGGTGTGGTCTGGAATTACAGATAATACAATGTGCAGAAGCTGAGTCTAGCAAGTTCAGCAGAGACAGAAAATGAAGAGTTTTTATACCAGATCAAGATGCTGGACTTTGTCCCTATTGGCTAAGTTTCTACAAGTATATTTATACCACTGATGGTACACAAGATAGTTTTAGTGATATACAGATGAGCATGGATTAAATATAGTTGGCCTCCCATATCTGCAGGTTCCACAACTGCAGATTCAACCAACCTTAGATCAAAAATATTTTTAAAAAATAAATAAATAAAAAATAACAGTACAACAATAAAAAATACAAATTTTAAAATATGGTATTACAACTATTTTTATAGCACTTACATTGTATTCAATATTATAAGTAATCTACAGATGATTTAAAGTCTATGGGAGGATGTGAGTAGGTTATATGCAAAAACAACACCATTTTATATCAGGGACTTTAGCATCTATGGATTTTGGTATGCATGAGGGTCCTGAACCAATCCCCCGAGGATACCAAGGGACAACTGTAATTATTATGTACTTTAATTTGTTCAACATAATATATAATTAGTGTATCAAGCCTATAATATAAAGTTTCCTTTCAAAATAAATTTATTCATGTTAAGTAAGTCAATTTAAAGAATATCAAGTGACTCATAGAATAGGTAGACAGATGTGGGACAAATCATGAAAGTGGAATGTGAGAGACCAAAGTCTGGGGCACCTTTCATGTAAACAGGGGAACCCGCTGAAAGAGTTTCAGCAGGGAGAAAGCATGATAGGATTTGCAGCTGGTAGGCTCTGTCCCATAACCAGGAATAGGATGAAAATCATTCTTGTGTCCCTGAAGCCAATTAAGAGGTTCCTCTGTAGTTGTCCATGGAAGCAGAAATGTGGGCAGGGAAGGAAATAGTGGAGGTAGGAGATGAGAAGATGGAGCAGAGTTAGGAACTCTCCAGGAGAGAAAAAATGGACTTAACAATTGAAGAGTAAGGATCAGGAAACAGAAGGACCTACGATGACTCCTGGATTTCTGCCTTGAAGAACTCAGTAGATTTTGGCCGCCAGCCACTCCTAAGAGCCCCTGAAATTTGTCAAACAATAAAAATTTTAATTAGGTGCATTCTTCATTATGTTCCAAACCGGAAATTCTGTCTGATTCTAGGTGAAGTGAGGACTTGGAAGTTGTCCAGTGGTTGTTGATAGCAGGTAAATCCAGTTTTAGAACTCAAGTATTTGAATGTATTTGGGTGTGACCAGATCTCTCCTTCCTTCCTGAAAACCACCAGCCTCACTTCCTAGATCAATGCCAGCTCAGCACGTAACAATCTACAAGGCCGATGGAATACCTCATGAATGAATTAGTAACACTAATCTTAAAACCTCCAGACAGCTTTGAGCTATGCCTCTGGAGTTCTTAACGTTCCTTTTTATTTCATTTTACTGTGTAAAGATTAATTTCCATCAACAGAAAAGCATTTGGAGAAAGAAGACGGGAGTAGGAAGGACTTCCTATGTTGACTTGGAACTTCCTCCCTGTAATGTACCCGCATTTGTCAGAATTACAGCAAAAGAAAACAAGGGAAGGTTTCCCTGAATGAAACTCGACAGGAGGCGAAAGAGTTAGAGCTGTGAAATTTAGCACTTTCTTTTTCTCTCTTGTGCAACGTCTTTCAGGAGTTTCCCTACCTTTTAGCACATACACAAATTAAGTCGCGATGTAACATTTTCCAAGGTGCTTTCTGGAATCAGTCAAGGAATCTAAGTTAAGTTTGATGATAGCCACAATTCCTCCTGCAAGTGGAAGTGAACCATGTCTGCTGTTCCTCGTGCTCAACCTCAGAGCTCCAAAATCTGCTCTCTGTTCCTGAGCCATGTGCATTTCCTTGTTTATGAGTATCAAGCTTTGTGGTAAAATGTGTTAAACAATCCGCTCACTGCAGCATTAATGCAGCTCTGGTCTTTCTCCTTTCCCTTAGGTATTTATGGGCCATCGGTAAGAATGTCTGGAAGAGATGGAAGAAAAGGTTTTTTGTATTGGTGCAGGTAACTCTTCAACTCTACTGTCAGTCTTAAGAGACATCAGTGTTAACTCATTGACTGCCACACAAAAAAATCAGAAACTTTTCCTTGGGGCCAGAGTGTTTTTTGTTACAAAAATAGAATAAAAACTTCACGTGTAATTTAAAGGTAAACGTAAATAGAAAAACAAAATTTATTGACTGCAATTCATTTAATCCACGTTTTAAGAATTAAATTGTCAATACTAATTGTAAAAGTAAGAACACCAACAAGTAAGATTTTATATATGCTTCACACAGCCCCAGGGTCAAAACTAGAGTGAATTAAATACAACTCTCATGGCAGTCAATGTGTTAAAAATTTGATAGGACAAATGAATGCTTTTTTAACTAAGGTATAACTTTAAAAAGTACACAAAGCTCAAGCATTTAGCTCAGTGAACTTTCATGTATCTCCGTGTAACCACCATTCGGAGGAAGAAACAGAACATTTCCAGCACCCAAAGAGTTCCCTCATGCTCTATTTCCTATTTTTATATCACTTTAAAATTTTAACAATGCACACTCGTCATTTTTTAATTCTAATGATACAGAAGTATATGAAATAGGTTGGGGAGAGTAGATCCCCACCCCCGCCCAGTCCCCTGCCAGGGATGGAGGATCCCAGGAGGGAGCAAGCATGTGTCTGATTAGGGCAGTAGGGACATTAACATTGGCTTAGAAGAACTCAGTCTTCCTAAAGCACTGAGATAGGCACAATGAGAAAAGTTAGAATTTGGTTGGACTTTTTGCCTCTATTTTACTATTTAGTATGTTTGATTTTGAATTACCTGCAGGGGTGCACTCCACTCTTCTTGGTGCCTGGGCTTCCGAAAGTCTTAACCAACCTCCTATAACTATGTTTAATAGTCTGGAATATATCTTTCCAGATAGACTTTTTTATTTTAACCAAACCTAACCAAATTCTTTATGTTTTTCTACAACTTGCTTTTTTCATACAAGTTATTATAGATATTTTCCATGTTTGTGCATCTATCTCTGGCTCTAATACCTGTAAACTTTTCCCTTTTTGATGGACTTCTGGACTTCCCTAATTTGAGCTATTATTAACAATGCTGCTGGGAACATCTGTGTATATATAGATACAGATATAGATGTGGATGTTGACATTAATGCATTAGTAATACATAAATAATACCTTTATTCTCTTGAGTGTTTCTTAAAAATGTTTCCAGAAATAGTAATACAAGTCCTTGAAAAGTTCCCCCGCCCCCCCCTTTTTTTTTTTTATTTGTTTGGGTTTTGCATCAGGATTTTCCAGTTTGCAAAGGAGTTTGCCATTGCCTGTTTTTAGTTTGCAGGCTCCATGACAGCATTTAAACTATAATTCAATTTCAAAAAATTTAATTTTTATAATGTACTCTGAAAGATGTTGCAAAATGAGTCAATTTGTAATTTAATCACTAAAGGTACTTATTGGGTTATTGACTAGTGTTTAGAGTGCTACTAATTCTGAGACCTCACTATAAAACTTAGACTTAGAACTAAATGACCTTAAAGGTTCCAACAACTCTAAACTTCTAAGACTGCACCTTCTACAGATCTACTCAAGCCTTTGCTGTGCCACTAAGGCAAAATGCAGCTCTCTGGCTGTAAGCAAGAGGTAATCTTTGCTTTCATTATTGCTATAGTTTACAACAAAACCTTAAAAGTAAATTAGCCAGAAGAAAAAATTTGGAATGATGTCCATCCCTCAAAATAACCCATTCCTAAGCAATGGAAGACATTTCATCCTGAGATACATTTCCTTAGGTTATCAACTGACTAATATTTATTGAGCACCTACTTTGTGTGGGGCACATTGAGAGAACACAGAGAAGAACTATGAGGTCTGGTCTCACTTCCAGAAAGGTATCTGTTAAAGTCCTGTTTATGCAAACAGCAGAAATAGAGTCAAGCTAATTAAGGTTTTAAATAAAAATGAAGGTATGGAAGACTCTGGAGGTAGCACATAGGATTGTTGAAAAGGCTGAATAGCCCATCCTTATTAAAGACAGGGCCCAGGATAATTTTGGAAATCCAGGGGGTGGGAATCATGTCACTGGTGTGGTCACAGGACGAATTGGCTCTGACCATTTTCTATCCTGGCATCACTCACTCAAGGGTCAAATTTCAGAGAGAGAGAGAATTGTGTTAGTCCAGCTTGGGATACACACCCAACTTTTAGCAGGGGTAGGGGGTGGCACTTTAATTGACAGTCCCACTGGGCTGTCTTCAATGCAAAACCAGGATGCCATTACCGGACAGAGAAGTGGATGCCGGGCAGGTAAAAACAATGCTTTAGTGTCCACTCTAAAGCAAGCACAATATAAATGGGGGGACAAGATGCGTCAAAAGAGGCAGTACTGAGTCACGGATGGTCCTCACTCCTTGGTGCTGCTCATTGTGCTTGGCAGCCTCTCCTAGAATCACCTGGGAGCACGCCTGGCCGCCCCTGATACGCTGTGTGCCATTGCAGGGCCAGTTCAGTCTCTGATTCTTTTTGTATCCTTCCCTCTTTCCCCCACCACACCCATATACATCCTCTAGCCCAGTATCTGGCATGGCCCTTCAGGAGATGTTTGCTGGAAGAAAAAAAGAAAAAGAAAGAGAGAGAAGAGAAGCACAGGCTTGCTTCAGGTGGTTCTGAAAAAGGAGCAATCATGTGCTCTGGAGAGTGGCTGGTGACAACTTCCCAAAAGAAGTGGACAAGTGGTCCTCTCGCCTTCACGTGGAGTCTCCCCTCCCACTTGAAGGCAGCCAGTGAATGCTCCACTGGCCACGTGTTTTTTTCTCTGAGATTCTTTGAAATGATGAAGTGCTTAGGAAAAGCAGCTGATCTCTTACTTTAGGAGAGATTCTTTTTGGTGGGGGGAACTCTTCAGGAAAGCAACAAGAGGAAACATGCTGAAAATATCAGTGAAGCTATGTCTGTTCAATAAGTGCAGAACTGAAAGAGAGAAAATTATTTTTTTAAGGCAGCACAACTGGCACACAGATGTCGTAGGGGCTGCACACTGAGCCTTCTACCGAGAGAAGATAAGAGTCACACAGTAGCGAAAAAGCAAGCTCTTTGCTCACTTCTGAAAATCATAAAAGGGCACAGCCCACCTAAAGCTCAACATCTTTTCCAGAAGAGCAAGAGAGAAGAATTTAAGGATTTTGTGAGTTGTTTTTACGTACATATAATTCTCATTAACTTTAAAGAGCTGTTGGGGTACATTGGGTACATCAATCCCCCAAATTAAACCTTCTGTTTCAACCTGAATTAGATTCCTCCCTTAACAACCTCTGTGACCTGCACAGATGATGTAATGGGGGAGCCAGTATGAGAACTCAGGTCTTCTGTTTCCATTCTTGTCCTATTCACCACAACAATGTCTAAAAGCACTTTTGGTGCCCTACCTAGAAAATACTGCATTATTTTTGGATTCTTCCCATTTTTTTTATTCTCCCCTATTTAAGTGATCAAATTTACCAGCACTTTATCAAAATGATAAAGAAAAAACCCACTGTCTTTGAAACAACTCCAATGCCAACAGAGCTGCAGGAGAAAAGTTCAAGGCCACCAATCCTGGCCCAATTTAGAGGAAGCAAAAATATCCCAGGTTGTTTAAAGAAAAGCATGGCGACCCAAGCAGTGACAATCAGTGCCCAACAGCTGCACGCGATGTTGAATTTAGTCAAATGTTCAAACGGTTTTCAGTTTCTTTTTAACCACCAAACCCCTAACACTGAAATTCAAAATGCAAACGTGAAACCAGGAGAAGTACTTTGGTTAAATTTGAGGAAGAGTGAGGGAGCAGACTCCCCTAGCCGACCCCTGCTCCCAGGCAGCTTCAGAGGGAGCGCTATGGAAGCCAGTGTGGAAACCACCAAACAGAAAGTGAGTCTACCCAGGTGACTTACTGAATCTCTGTTTCTTTCAATTCAGATAGTAGGTCTTGTGGAGCATATTTTATACAAAGCTGGCAACACATGTAATTTCCAACACAGTTACAATTTAATGTATTAAATTTAATCCAAGGAAAATTGTTAGAAAAACCTAAGAAGAAGAGAACGCATCCAAAATCAGTCCCCCCAAAATTCATCCCCTGCCCTATGCAGGCACACAGAATCTACTTTTTTGTTTGTAACACAGAAGTGTTAAAATTCTCCTTAAGTGAAATTTCCTTTTAATGCTTCTACTTTGGGGAACAAAATGATAAATTGAAAAGGGACTTCCTACTAGCCAGGAACAAAGTACATCATCCTCAGAGGGTGTTGAACAAAGCAGAAATTCCCATTTTTTAAGGATCAGGGCTAAAATTATTATGGGCATGGTTGGAGTCTGCCCCACCAACTGTGAAGGGAATGAAGTAGTTGCAGAGTGTTTCTGTGCCAGAGACTTAAGCATCCCTGTACTATGAGATAGTGTTCTCCAAGTATGGGCCTGGGCCTTCTGCATTGGCTATTGTTTAAAATGCAGATCCCAAGGTGCCTTCCAGAAGACTCTGATACAGTAGGTCTGGGATAGGGCCTAGCAATCCGTATGTTTAACAAGCACCCCAGCAAATAGTGATGCAGGTGGTCCAAATACTACCCTTAGAGAAACAATGCATTGGAGGTCATTGTCCAATTTAAAGTGAATGGTCCCATTCCCTTCAGATTACACCCTCTCCAAGTTTATGTTCTCCATGGAGCTGAGCATCCGAGTAGCTAAACAGGTGATTATATACAGATGGCATAACAAAGCCTCCTCAGCCATATTCCTTGAAATTCCAATATATGTCCTGTGAAGTTGGCAGCAGACCCTAACCCAGAGATTAAGGGGCACTGGGTTCTCAGCACCTTAGGGTACTTATTCTAAACCCCAGGGACCAAGGCCAGGACCAAGCACATTGATTACTACTGTCAGTAACTCTAATGTGACCAGATCAGTGCTAATGATAAAGGTGCCAGTTCTACAGAGCTCCATGCAATAGCCGGAACTCCCCACCCTGTGTGTATAAGAAGCAGAGTGAAAGTAGGCCAACTTAGCACCCACACCAGCTTAGAAAGTCTCAACTGTATCATCTTTTTATTTTAAAGATGTTTTTCTTCTATGCTCAAAAGATTTCTGGTTAAAATAAGCTTTTGATTGGCCTTCAAAGTGTTTCTGAGACATTTCCCCCTGTTTTAGCAGCATATAAACTATAATATTCTGTGGTTCCTCTAATAATAGGAGGAACTTATATTTATACGGTCTCTTAAAGTTTCCAAAGAGTTCATCAAGCTGATCTTCACAATCTTTCTGCACTACAGTAAGGAAACAAGTCTTTTCCCAATTTCACATTAGAGGAAACTGAGGGTCAGAGTGGTTAAATGGCCTGCCCAAGGTCAATGGCTGGTAGGCAGCCAAATGTGAAACCTAACACAGGTCTTGACTGCAAGTGCCTTCCATGACTCCAAATACTTAGATGGGGCTGGGGATCAAAGAGATTTATGCATACAAAATGTTTTAGAACTGAATTACTTTGCATCAGATGGAACGAATGTGGTTCCTAAATCCATAACTTCTGTCTCTGATTCCCCACAGAAAATATTACTAAAAACTATGTTCCAGCTTTCAGAAAATTGCTAAATCTGAATGAGATAAAATATTGTTGGATAATATAAAATGCCTTAGAATACAGCAGTAGTCACCTTGGAATACAATAGTAAAATAAGTTAACCATGAAAATGAACTTTAAGATATGTAAGTAGTTGAATGATTTGTAACTGCAAATGAAATGTTTGTTTTTCCCACACATCTCCACAATTGCCCTAAAGAACATTTATATTTATATTCTAACTGCAAATGACAAAAATCAACCCAGAGAAGCTGAAGTTTTAAAAGGAGAAGAATTGTATTGGTTAGTTAATGAAACTAGGAATTAACTGAAGAGTCTTCTGGCACAGCTAGGTCCAGGGCTCAAACAATGTCATCAAGACTCATTCTGTCTATCTCCATAATCTCTTGGCTCTGCTTTCCCCTTAGCTGACCTTCCTCAGGCAAGATCTCTCCATGCAGCAGACTCTGCCAACTCAAGCCTTAGGACAGCTTAGCAGCCCCGGAAGAAAGAAAGCTTTTTTCCTCCCAGTAGTTCCAGCATAGGCCCTGAGTGAGCTCTCATTGGCCCAACAGGGTCATGTGCCCATCTGTGCACCAATCACGGCGGCCAAGGAGATACTATGCTGATTGGCCAGTCCTGGGCCACCTGTGCCACCCACCCTACTTCCAGCTAGAGGTGCAGTTACCTCCACACAAACCACTAGGAAAAGAGGGTGGTTCCCCGAGGAAAACTAGGATTCAATTGCAGAAGGGAAACGAATGTCCCACATGCACACATGAGAAATGTCCCACAGGTATCATCATCCCCATTTAAAAACCATGAAACTCTGTCACAGCAAAGTTAACTGAACTGCCCCAGGGTCCCATAGCTAGAAAATAATAAATCTGAAAAGCAAATCCAGGTCTGTACAGCTCCGAATCCTGCTGTCTCTCTCTTCTACCAAATGGCCCTCATTTCAGTGTCAATCAGGAGTCTGGGACTGAGATGCTGTGGTCCTTCCTTTACAACCACATCACATTAAAAATGGTCCTCAGTCACCAGGAATTGTGTGCTTCACACCACAAAAATTTCCCCATCCTCACATCTTAGTTCAGTCAGTCATGCTTCCTCATGAATACCTTGCCCAATCACCCAACTAGACCAAATCCCCAAGCTCTTACAGTAACATATACCTCTCTTTTTAATACTTACCACTATTAAAATAACACATTTCTGAAGTAATGTAGTTAATGTCTGCCCTTGTACTAGACATGAGAGCAGGAATCATGTCTGGTTTTGTGCATCTTTGTATGTCCAGCACCAAACACACTACCTGAGTATTTACTAAATGAATGAATGAATGAATTTACCATAAAATAATTCTTTTCTAAAATGTATACATGTGAACTTTGGACAAGGGCTAGTGATCAGGGTTCAGTAAAAATAATAGCTGATTAATTCTCAACAAATGATAAAGGCAAGAAAAAATAATTTGGACAAAATGCATTCTGTTGTTAGTTGTATGTCCACATATTTTAGTCTTCCATAGGTGATGGGAGAAGGGAAGGGGAGAGTCAGGGACGAGAAAGGACTAACTTTCTTATCTCATAACTGGACTCTACTTGCTAAATATAATTGAAACTCAGGGGCAACCTTAAAGGTTCTGGACAGTTTCTATATATTAAAACAGTGGTTCTCAAACATTAGTGTGTATTAAGAAATATCTGAGACAATTATGAAAAATGTAGATTCCTGAGGCCTGCCCTGACCTGAGATTCTGATTAAATTTGTCTGACTTAAAGAATCTGCATATTTATAACCTTCCTCCCACCGTACACACACACACACACACACACACACACACACACTCTCTCTCTCTCTCTCTCTCTATCTCTCTCTCTTTCTTTCTCTCTTTCTCTCTTTCTAATAAAGGTGGCTGCCGTCTGGTCTTTAAGAAAAATTATTTCATGGGTACAATGAACATTATTTGGGTGATGGGCACATTTACGGCCCTGACTCAAGCCGTGTATCAAAAACATTTGTACCTTCTTAATATTTTGAAATAAATAAAGTAGATACAGCCCTAAAAAAAAGAAAACAAAGAAAGAAACATTATTTCAAAGCATTTTCTAGTTTAAACAAGTAGCTAGGAATGAGCTAAGGGGCTCCTTGTATATCTGAGGTCCAGCCACCTTTAAAATAAAACCGTGATGACTGTACCTTCAGAAGTCCCAACAGTCTATCCCATTATTCCCTGAGAAGGTACATACCCTTTGAAAATATCAATGATGTAAAAAAGCATAGTCCTTTAAGCCCTTCTCTCCAAAGTGCACTTTCAGATACCTGCTGGTCATTTGAGATCACTAGATCTCTATGTTTTCTCTTGTTCTACCCCAGGCTCTCTGACTTCCATGGCAGACTTTCTGACTTCCTGACTTCTAACATGTATTCCAGGTTCTGCCATGCCTTTATTACAACATGCTCACTGCCTCATTAATTTTTCATCAAAATCCAGTTTTAAGAGACTTCTGTGACAGAGAAACATGTGTTTCATTGGGAATACTTTTCACTATTTGTGGAAGTTTAAAAAAAAATCCTAAAGTTCCCAAAATTTTGCTGTTCTCCCACCCTACAAGCACTCTATAAAAACTGAGGTTCCCCCCAAAACTTGTATTAATTAGAATCATTCAAAGAGAAATCATTCCATCTCCCCATCCTTTATTTCCTAAAGTAAGTTGCCAAGTCCTAAATCAAAATGCTGCTCATAAACCAACTTGTTTATTTACCAACTCAAGCCAATTCAGTTTGTCAGGAGCGACTTCAGCAATATAACCAGCAGAGGGCATCAGCAGACAGCGCTCCAAGAACCAAGCCACTAAAATAGAAAAGGAAAAAAAAAATCAAAAAGCCCAAACCATGTAGTAATAGTAAATGCATGAATCTTGAAATAACACCCTTCTGTTGTGATATTTTTCTGATCTCAAGTGAGTATCGGCAACTCTCTGTTTAGCTAATCACACTAACAAACTATGTCATCTCTCATTGTTGCCAGATGAGAAATGCCAGGTAAAAAAATCACCAAGGAACTGTTTCAGCAATTTCTATGATCACTGTCCTGCGGCGGGGTGAAGGGAATCTGTCATCCATATGACCAGTAACAGGTTGAATAATGCCTGCTGCTTGCTGGGAGTGACATAGTCAATTTGGGGGGTAAAAAACTTTTTGTTGGATTTTATATACTCGGCTTTCTAGAACCAAACAGACTCAATTAGTGAATGCCCAATATATGGCAGATTTTGCTTGTGGGGGTATAAAAACAACCAAGATATGTGACTCCCTAGACCTGCCTTCAAAGGATTTATAATCCAGTGGGCAAATACACCTACTGAGCTACACTGTATTATTATAGAATGTTAGTGTTGAATGCAAGGAAATTGTTTATAGAAATGCATATATTGAGTGTTTGCTCTGTGGGTATCACATGTGGTGTGTAAAGCTCAGTTAATCCTCCCGCAACGTGATGTAGGTAAAATACAGATGAGGACTCTGAGGCTTAGAGAGGGGACAGTTTATCAGAGCTGGGATGGGACCCCAGGCCCATGGGACCCCCCTCTTGCACTCTTAACCTTCCATCTTAAGAGAAGAATATGTTATTGGTTGTTCTGCTTGTTACAAAAAATTAATACATGTTCCCTTGTGAAAATACTCCTAGTGACCTGGTCGTATATTTCCTTTGGCCTCGAAATGGGAGGAGCAGGTTCTGCAAACCTTATGCACTATAAAGAAGCCCAAGGGGGTAGGAAAGTTTTCATCAGGAGCCAACAGAGGGCAGCAACACATAAACCAACCACCAAAACCTTCTCCGTGGACAGCTTTCATCTTGCCACTGGGACCTCCAAGCCTCGCACTGTGCTGGAGATGAGTGTAGGCCTCGAGAGTGCCGATCTCTTACTGCCATTATAAAAAAAAAAGGCAATTCTTACCATACAGGAGACTAAAAATGTCCTCAGCTGGGATCAAAGTTCACTCAGAAAATGTCCCTTTTAATAAAGGGAACTAAGGGATGAGGGATGTGTCACTCCTTTGCCAAGACATTTGACATCCGTGCATGGTAAATATGCCCGAGAGGTTTTAGCTCAGAGCTGGGAGGATGCTTGCTTTCCTATGGGCTCCTTGCGATGAGCCAGATGTAGAAATGCTAAGTCTACACACCGGGTCTGGATGCACGGTGGCGACGGGGTCCTGAAGGTGAGCCTGCAGCTGCGAGCACTGCCCTGCACTGGCATGGATTGTGTCAATGGAGTGAGGGCTGCCACTTAGGGCACCAGTGACAACATCCACGCCATTGGGGGCTGAGGATTGCTCTACTATGACTGGCACCTAGTGATCAAGTGTTCATTGCTTGTGACAGCGTGTCATTCCTGCACTTGTCTGAGATGAAGAGAAGACTTTCCAAAGCAACCAAAAGCACTCTTTCAGCGGGAGGAAGGCAGGGGGAGGGGGGCAGAATGTGTAGCTTGATGCCAAGCAAAATGCTGCAAAAAATAAAATGCTAGAATTAAAAAGGCATAAACAAATGAATGTCTAGTAGTCTCTAACTTCAGACCAAAAGGCCCGTGTTGTATCTGTAAGCGTGGCAGTCTCAGCCAGGGCCATGGTCGTATTACATGGAACCTATAAAATTGCCACCAACCTACAAAAATGGCAATTACATGTAGCTTAACCCGGTTATGATAACAACAGCAATAAGGATGACAGCTAACACTTATTGAGCACTTCCTAAGTGCCAGGAGCAGATTCCAAGTGTATTCCATGTGTACACTCATTCGATCCTTACAATAAGCCGGTACGGTAGGCTCTAAGGTTATATCCACTCTATGGATGAGGTAGCAGAGGACCAGTGAGGTTAAGTAACTGCTCAAAGCCAGGAGAGAACAAAACTCGATTTGAACCCAGCCACTGAGTCCAGAGCCTCAGAGGACAGGACATGGTTAAATGGGGGAGGGTTTCTTTGGGGAAAACGGGCTCTAGGGGACCAACCTCACAATCTGCTTTTCCTTGGCAGGTCAGTCAGTACACATTTGCCATGTGCAGTTATCGGGAGAAGAAAGCAGAGCCTCAGGAACTTCTACAACTGGATGGCTACACTGTGGATTACACCGACCCCCAGCCAGGTATCCACCCACCCTCTAAGCTATGAGCCCACAAAGCTCTCAACCTTCCCAAATCAATGGTCAACTAATATTTGCTGGGCATTTACTCCATGCTAGGTACTAAGTCCATTCATTTACTAAGGGTTTCACCGGTGACCATGATAGCCACAGTCCTTGATCTCATGGAGTTTCCATCCTGGTTGATTAAATGCCATCCCAACCTAGGGCTTTGGTTTTACTCAAAGGATTCTCTGGTTTAAAACCAAAAAGACATAATAAAGCATTTTTCTTTTACATACCTGTACCCACATTAAATATGGACTCCACCATACAATGATAAAAAAAAAATTCTGAAAAACAAGAAGGTTTTACATGTTCACCAAGGAATACATTTGCGTGCGTGTGTGTGTGTGTTGTTTTTCACCAGTGATTTGTGGGCTCCGCAGATTTTTGTCTCCATGACCGAATGAACCTGCCCTATGCATCCATATTCCCTAGCTATAATTAAGAGCTCATAAGGTTAGCTGATGCCACTTAAATGTCTTTTTTCCTAAGAAGACACCAATCCACAAGCATAGACACTGAAGCCCCTAAGCCTCGTATAACTAAGAGAACCACACAAATGGTAATACTGCTTACAAGTTCTACATTGCATAAGTTCTACATCCTGCCCCCTCGCACCTCTCCCCCTACCCATTTTGTCTTTTTCCCATAAAAATGAATAGAAATCAGCCTCAAAGAACCTTCAAAATGGAGGGGGGGGTGCGAAATCATTTCAGCATATTAATGAACAACAAGCACCAACAGCCCTCTCCCAGAGAAGTTTATTTTTATGCCAAATCTGCACAAGGAAAGCATTTCCAACCATACTGCATTATTTGGCCCAAAACCTTTTTTTCTACTCCCATATTGCTCTTCCACATGCAACAAAATACACATAAAAGAAAAACAGAGTTTGAGAGGAGATGGGGTGTTAACCTGAACAGGTGTGACAGGGAAGGCCTCTGGCCGGCCCATTTAGGAAAATTAGCCCCCTCAGCATCTGAACCCTGAGCAGCTTGGACCAGCGCCGCCTCTTCAGACTTTCATATGTAATTTGCATCCTGCTAGAGCATGATACAGAACTGACCACGTAAGGCGTGAATGAAAAGCTCTGCCTAGAAATTCTTCATAAGGAGTAGAACACGAGTTTGAAAGAAACAATTTCAAGCAATATCTCATTGAAAGAGCGGGACTCCTGCATTAAGAGACTAGCCTTTAGGACGTTCTGCGATGGTTTGCATTCTTCTCAAGTCATTGGGTTCCCCTCAAAGAAGTAGTTTCAGTCACTCCTAAGACCTGCATTTTAAAGTGGGAGGCTAAAGGGCCAATATGAGAAGAAAAGCCAATACCGTCTTATGACAGTAATTCCTTTTGAGCCAGTTCCCTCCTCCTCTCCTCCTACATGATTACATTTAGCCCTCACCACAGTCCCACAATGTGGATAGGACCAGGATCGTCAGCCCATTTTGTAAATGAAGAAACAGATTCTGAGACATCACAGGCTATTTCTCAAGGCTGCCTGCTGGCCGAGCTGGGACTCAGGGTCTAACCCTTTGGCACTTGCAGGAAAACACAGCTATGTGAGCAGCTATAGCAAAGCTATAGTTGTTATTTTATCAGATGAAAGCAGAATTCTCTTCCGACAGTGGGGAGGGCAGAAGTGGGGAGAGAGCTATTCTATTTACACGTGTAAGGAGTCACTCCATGCGTATTTTTAAAGCTTCTTTTATTTCTTTTTACATCAATCCCATGGGATATAATTTATAAATTCCTTTATGAAAGATGTAAATAGAAAGATGTAAAATGTAAATTGATTATGTTCTTGAGAGTAATAAGCAGCTTCTACTCTCTGTCTTCCCGTGCTAAGTCCTGTTTATTTCCCAAGTAATATTCAGTTGAAAATGGAGACTTAAATACTCCCGATTTCCATAGGAAAAGTCTAACTCAGAATTTCTTAAAAAGTGTTTGTTAAAAATAAAAGTTCCTGGGCCCCACTCCTAACCTGTGAACCAGAAGGAGGGAGGGCAGAATCCTCATATTTCAATAAGCACCGTAGGGAATTCCTATGCACAGTGAAGTTTGCCAGCTGGAGAGCTGAGTAATGCACATTTTAGCTAATGTCCTCAGAGATTTGAGGAGTCTCCTCAACTGCTCCCTGATAGGTCATTGTGCCAATGGAGAGGACATATCAGACTACATCTTTTCCTCTCCTACCCTTGGCTTTATGCAGGTTGTCAATGGACCCAAATGGTAGATATGTTTATGGGCTATGTACCCCTGTAGCCCAGTCCTCTCCACAACAGGAGAGAGAGACGTAACTGGACACCCTGGCCTTAGTATCAGCCTGGGATCCAGACAGTCTCTTAGACACAAGCATTTGTGCTAAATACACTCTACTGTTTCAGTCCTTGAAATATTAATTTGGGAAATTAGTAAATTACCGCATGTAAGTTTTACAAGCTACTCCTTTTAAACTAAAAATGAAAACGTTGCACTTCACCTTTCCCAGGTATGGTTTAGAGAGCATACAACAATCTCTCAATTCCTGTTATTTAATAGATTAAGTAATTAAGTCTTCAAATAAAAGGATATTTGTCTAGAATAATTCAGTGGCACAATTTGTCAAATTAATTAATCTCAGACAACTCGTAGAGACCTCTTTTACCCCCGTAAATAGAACACAGCCAAGCAAGTGGTTAGAACAGCAATCCCTACCCACACAGAGCTGGCCAGCGTTCCCTGGCTGGGTCTGTCTCCCTGCACGCCCACTTTTGACAGGTCAGTACCTGTGGGACTGTGCTCCTCCTCCTTCATGGAGAGTCCAAGCAATGTCACACGTCACATTCGGCAGATTTAGTCCCCAGGAATTCCTGCTTTTTCTAAGACTCTTCTGCCCTTGCAGCACGTATGAATGTTCACTTTGCTTTCTCCTCCCTTCCTTCTCTTTCAACTGTGTGGCTCTTCTCTCTCCTTGCTCATGTCAGTGTGTCCTCAGCCTCTCCTGCTTTCTGAAAAAGTTCTCCTGCTCTCTGCTGCTGTCCTTGCCATTGCTGCTGTCGCTTTAGGTGTTACTCTTTGCCCTCCCTCGCAGCATAATTAAGCTTCATCCTGTTGTCAATAATGACACTTCCGAGAGCTGTTAGTGCTCGCCAGTCCCTGGTATTTGGGCTCTGCAGCAGTGTAGCCCAGTGGTTACAGCCATCCACTCTGGAGCCAAACAGTCAAGGTTAGAAGCCCAGCTCTGACACATATAGATCAGCTTTGTGTCCGTGGGCTAGTTATCACCTTCTCTGTGGACTCAGTTTACTTATCTGTAAAATGGGAATAATGGCACTTACATCATAGGGCTGTTGGAAGGATTAAAAACATGAAAATTTCTTAGCATCTATCTCTACCTCTGAATAATTACAGAGGAGAGGTCTCTCTACTTCCAGAGGTAACCCCATGAACTAACTGTTGCTCCAGGAACACAGTTTCCCCACTTCTAGCAGCAGGCCCTGGGGGAGGGGGCAGCTGGGGGGCTAGTAAAGTGCCCTTCCAGCGATGTCTATCCTAGAATTCCCTGACTGTAGCAAAGGAGCTTGTGTCTAAGGTTACCGTGAAACTAGACTACAGAAAGGTCTGTTGACCCACTCTTCCTTTTAACTCCTTAGTGCTCACTTTTTAGGCTTAAAGCATCTCTCAAATCTCTTATTCCTCCTCCCTCCCCTTCCAGAATTTTCCTTTTTATTGTGCCATCCATTAAGTTCAGCAGGTTTTCCCAGCTTGCTAACTATACATCATTCTACTCAAATTATACATTTTAAAACCTTCCATAATAAATTAGGCAAAATACTCCCTCATAATCATAACCACCAAAAAGCTTTTATTAAAGCTTTATTGATGTGGTGTAACAAGACTCTCCACATAAAGAAGCAGCTGTTCATTGTCCAATCCTTGGCCATTCTAAGTGCAGAACTACCAACACACACCCACTCTTGCAGAATAGACACCTCAATTAATATTGTCAACAAAATGAAGAAGTCTTAATGTCACCAGAAATCTTTTCCAGTGACAAATGTCAAACATGTTATTGACTGGACCTCACTGGAAATTTGAAGATGCTAATCATTCCTTCACTCTTCTCCCAGTTTCTAGCTAATAACTGAGGAGATGATGGGAAACCTGATGAAGGTATGAAGTGGTACTTCTGGTTAGAGAGTACCCAATAACCTAAAAAGCAGTTTCTAGAATATGTTGTTGAACACAATATATAACTTTGGCTTGAGCCCAAAGAGAGGCTTCCACCTACCTCTCTCTAAATTTTAACCTTGAGAACTGCCTATGGAAAAAGATAGGTCTATAGCATATTCATTTATTCAACAAATATTTGTTGAGCACCTACTATGTGCTGTGCACTTACTAGGCACCAGGGCTACAACACTGAACAAAACAGACAAAAAATCCCTGTCCTTATGAAGCAAAGTAAATTGTGTAGTTTGCTAGAAGGTAATAAGAGCAATGGAGAAAAATTAAGCAACATAAAAGAGGCGGGTAACAAGGGGTGGAGATCAGGGAAGGCCTCAACAGGAATGTGACATTTACGCAAAGGCATGAAGGAGGTAAGGGTGTGAATCATGCAGATATCTGGAAGAAGAGTGTTCCAGGCACAGAGAACAGCAAGTGCAAAGGTCCTGAGGTAAGAACATGCCTGGGGTGTTCAGGGGACAGCAAAAGGCCAATGTGGCTACAATGAAGTGAGCGTGTGTGCCGAGGGAGACAGAGTACTGAGAGAGGAGGTGAGCAGTGGTGGAAGGCCAGTTCATATGGGACCCTGCAGGCCTTGTCAGATCTAGGCTTTTCCTCTGAATGGAATGTGGAGACACTGGCAGGTTTTGAGCAGAAGAGTGACATGACCTGACTCTTGTGCTAAATCAAGGATGCTGGCTGCCATGTGAGAATTGGCTGTAGAGAGTAAGAATAAGAGGCTATTAAAATAATCCAAGTGAAAGATGATCATGACTGGATTCAAGGTGGCATCACTGGAGGTGGAAGAAGTAGTCAAACTCTGGTAATGTCCTGAAGATAGAACCATCAGAATTTCATGGTCCATTGAAAGTAGGTAGTAAGAGAAAGTGGTGAGTCCAAATTGACCCCAGGATTGTGGGCTTGAGCACCTAGAGAGATGGGCTCAGCTTTACTGAGATGGAGAGGAGGCTGGGGAGAAAGACCAGGAGTTCAGCACTGGGCATGACAAGCTGGGGATGTGCATAGGATATCCACGTGGAGAAGTCAGGAAAGCCATTAGATATGCAGGTATGGAGTTCAGGGAGGAGGTCCAGGGTGGAGGTAGACATGTGAGGACAATCCTTATACTCGTGGTATTTAAAGGCTGGAGGGCATCACCAGGGGAGAGGTAGATAGAGAAGAGAAGACGTGCAAGGACAGAATTCAGGATGCTCCGACCTTTAAAGATCAGGAGGAGGATGAAGAAGCAGCAAACAAGACTGAGAAGCAATAGTGTCCAGGGAGGTAGGAGGAAAATCAGGTTTCCAGGAAGCCCAGTGAAGAAAGTATTTTAGGCCGAGCACGGTGGCTCATGCCTGTAATCCTAGCACTTTGGGAGGCTGAGGCCAAAGTGGGAGAATAGCTTAAGGCCAGGAGGTCAGGAGTTTGAGACCAGCCTGAGCAAGAGCAAGACCCCATCTCTACAAAAAATAGAAAAATTAGCCAGGCGTGGTGGTGCGTGCCTGTAGTTCTAGCTACAGGTGCTGAGGCAGGAGGATCGCTTGAGCCCAGGAGTTGGAGGCTGCAGTGAGCTATGATGATGCCACTGCTCTCTAGCCTGGGCAATAGAGTGAGACCCAGTTTCAAAAAAAAAAAAAAAGAAAGGAAAAAAAGTAAAAATAAAGAAATAAAGAAAGAAGAAAAAATGTATTTTGAAGACAAGAGAGTGAGTATCAAATGCTGCTGATAGGTCAACGGATCACATAAGATGAAGACTTTGAATTGATCGTGGGATTCAGCAGTGTGAAGGTCATTGGTGACCTGGACAAGTTTCAGTAGGGCAGAAGCCTGATTGGAGGGGCTTAAAGGCAGAACAGGAGAGGAGAGACCCTTGCTACTCAAAGTACAGTGGGCACCATCTGCATCATTGGGAAGTGTGTTAGAAATGCTGAATCTCAGGCTCCAATCCAGACCTACTGAATCAGAAGCTGCCTTTTAACAAGAGGTCCAGGGGATTCACATGGGTACTAAAATTTGAGAAGCCTTGGTAGAGAGCTCCCTTTCATTATAAAGACAAGCACAATAGGACAGTAGCTGAAGGGAGAGGTGGGGTAAACAGAGGTTTTTATCATTGTGGTTTGCTTGTTTGTTTCTAAAGATGAGAAAACAAATAACACATTTATAGGCAGATGTTTGCCTAGCCAGCAGGCAGCCTGCTTGACAGTTCTGTCCCCAGCCGGACAAAGAGAGACAAAAGCCAGGCTCAAAAATGCCTCTTTACCATCATGGTCCCTCTCTGTGGCCGAGTGGGTCTCAGACTTCCCATCCTAGATGAATCACTCCTCCTCTCCTCCAGCCCAAGAAAAAGCAGCAGAAACCACTTTTCTAAGGGCTGAGTCCTACTAAGAATGTTGCAAATCAGTTTAATAGAAGTTGTGACTCCCTTTTCTCCCAGGTTTGGAGGGTGGCCGAGCCTTCTTCAATGCAGTCAAGGAAGGAGACACCGTGATATTTGCGAGTGACGATGAGCAAGATCGCATCCTGTGGGTCCAAGCCATGTATCGGGCCACTGGGCAGTCA
The DNA here is from genome assembly GCA_023783475.1 of Daubentonia madagascariensis. NCBI lineage: Eukaryota > Metazoa > Chordata > Mammalia > Primates > Daubentoniidae > Daubentonia > Daubentonia madagascariensis. The sequence continues at coordinate 36,907,850 of JAKFHU010001953.1, read as the reverse complement.
CACAAGCCTGTACCTCCGACCCAAGTCCAGAAGCTCAACGCCAAGGGAGGGAACGTGCCTCAGCTGGATGCTCCCATCTCTCAATTTTGTAAGTAAATATGCCATTTTTTTAAAAAAATAGTTCTGTAGAGTAAAGTAAATCTTCCAAAGTTGAATTAGAAAATCTAGTTGCTTTTATATTTAAGATCTATAAAATCGTATTTGCTCAAAACATATAGTGAATTCAGGGGGAAAGTTGGGACAAAATGTTAGCTGAAAGTAATTTTAAAGTGCAATACTTGACATTCTCCCCCAAGGACTGAACAAAAGAAAGTATATTTTAGGTGAATTTTTATCTCTTTATTTTGGTGAGAGTTTGGAATTCACAGCCAAACATGTATTTGTTTGAGTCCTTCAAAGATAGTGGATTATGTACGTCCTTGCTTCATTTCTTCCTATTAAAAGTAATTTAAAAATAGGGTTGATTTGAAGGCAACTTAAATCTGCAATTTAGAACCATTTAAAAATAAATGATGACATTATCACATGCAGTGAAAAAAAACTGAAACAAAACATGGTACCTAAGATCCCATTCTGAGCTAAAATATCAGAGACCCAAAAATGAAACTGTCTCCTTAAACAGCCCTAGTTCATGTTCTAGTTTTTTTCTCCTCTTACCTCTGCGTGCATTTAAGTTCTTGCTGCCTAAAACGACTTTTATCTCCCAACACTTCTGATCCTCAGGGTAAAGTGAAAGCCAGTGTATGCTTGGAAACGTTTATTAAAACAAAGAAGATGGAGACATAAAGCACCAAATAAAGTAATTCATTTTAGTTCCAAACATTCACCCTAAATAGAGATTTTTGCCTTACCCTGAATATCAAGTCGATTAGAGATAGCTGAGGTACAAGTCATTTTTAGCAATAATCATGGTGATTCGTTACTTTAGTGCGGAGCCCACTCATTCAGTCTAGTTCATTGAGCGACTATCACATACTACTGAGCAAGACAGATAAGGTACCTGCTCTCCTAATACCTGCCTCCCAGTGGAGGAGTCTGGACAGCAAATGAGTCAACAAGTAAATAAGATAGATTCAGACATTGGTAAATACCATGAGGAATGTCACATAGGGGTGACTGAGAGGGGGTCCAGGACATCAGACAGCCGATGAAAGACGCCTTCTCTGAGTTTACGCCCAAGTGATAGGGAGTCAGCCCCGCAAGTATTTCAGGAAAGGGAATTGCAGCAGAAGGAGAAGCAAATGCAAAGGCCCCAAAGCAGAGCGTTCACCTCGAACGCAGGGGCCACGCAGCCTCTCCTCTGTGGCTCTAAGCAAAATATGAATGTGGATGAAATGATTTTGCAGCTACAGCAACTAAGTAGAGGTGAATTCTCTTTTCAGTGAATTCCGCAGCCATGTTCCACTTCTGTCCGACAAGACTGTGTTCTTAAACCTTGCAACACCCTTGCTGTTGGGAAATACGACATTTTGGGGGTGGCAAATTCTAACCATCAGGGGCTCCCAGGAGTTCCTATCCAGTATGAATGGTTTCTTAAAAGAAGATGCATGCCCTTATGGAACATTGTAAATAACCACATAATCACTGTGGACTTCCACACAGAAAATCATGAAAGAATAAGAAAGAGATTGGGGTGGGACTTGAAGGAGAAGGGCCAGCCAGTCTCCTGCCCACAGCCACCACCAAGTTCCCCACTCTCTTGTTTTCTCTAACATCTTCTGGCACCTGTGTTGATTTGAGAGCAAGAAAGAGAGTAATAGTCATTAGTTGAAATAAAGTATACCCAATATTTGTTTAATTTTTCTAAAACTGAGTGGTGGGATCCCTCCCTTCCCCTTGCCTGAAACACTCCTTTTTAATACATTTGGAAACAACACATCCTATTATTCACCTAAAGTGGAATTATCTGTGTATCAGAAAAAAAAAATTCTAATTATAATCACCATCAAAATCAACCTCATAAAACATATCTATCAGGTGATATTTGGAAAATACTGGTCTTATTTCCAAATAATCTCCATTTCTTCTAAAGTCATCTCACCTTACATTCAGTGTCTTTGTCCTATCATCTGCCCAGATTAATTGGTACATGGTTTGTGATTGGCCCCACTTTTTCGTCATTAGTATAGGGAAGAGGAAGGACATTCAGGGGTAAAGTTAAATGGGGACCACACACTGATTAAAAAAGAAAATTAGTGATGGAAGCTGCTGAGGAAGGGTTGTCTGTCTCTCCACGGAAATGCACAGGGGCTCCTGATTTAGATTTTCCTCTGTAGGTAGGATTTGTTTAGTTACAAAATGAAAATGCTAGTCATTAGGCATCAGCAGAAAGAGTCAATGGAATACTCACAGCCTGGTGTATGTCACTACCCTAGATAAAATAGGGAACTTTTATTAAATGGGGCATCCAAAGCAAAATCCTAAGGGTTAGAATTTGGAGGGTAAACAATATAATCCTTAGAGAGTATATGAAGTAGGCTGAGAGATGAGTGAGAAGGTCAGAAAATGCACGTTTCTGGGATTTATCAGTACCTGTTGGTAGATCCACCTTCTTCTCTATTGTATCCTTAATCACTGCCCAGGAGTTGGGGGTCTCCAGAAAGTATGAGGCTCTACCACATCTACCAGATTCTATAAAAACAAGGCCACCATAATCAGCCGTATAGAGATTGTGTACTACAGTAAGCACCTTTCACATAGGCAAAAATATGAATGGTATCCATTGAGTTGTGCAGTGTCTAGTCTGCACAACTGTACCCAGTGGCCCTATACTACATGGCAATTCTTACCCAGAGCTTCAATCCAATAATGTTGATTCCAGTAGTCCCACGGTTACTTTATTATCCCTGAAACAGCCTCAGCACTGCTCCAAATTCTATCTATTGCTAGTGTAGGCACTTAATAAAAATTCAGGCCAGTGTACCAGCAAGAGTGGCTTCTGTTCCCATAAATTAGAAACCAGCAGAGAAAACTAGTCAGGATTTAACCGCCCCCCCCCCCAGCCTTCTGCACCTGAGCACGTGCAGTTAGAGGTATATAAAACCCATGAGAAAAATCAAAAACGGAACCAGGAAGTTTACATTCTGTAGTGACATTGGGTAGTTATGTACCACAGGCGATCAATCAATCAATCAATCAAGTGTTTGGGGGTGAAAGAGTACAGTCCTCCCTGGATATCCGTGGGGAATTGGTTCCAGGAACCCTGGCAGATGCCAAAATCCATGGATGCTCAAGTCCCTGATATAAAATGGAGTAGTACTTGCATATAACCTGCACACGTCCTCCCGTGTACTTTAAATCATCTGTAGATTACTTATAATACTGAATACAATGTAAGTGCTATGCAAATAGTTGTTGTACTATGTTGTTTAGGGAATAATAACAAGAAAAAAGTCCACACGTGTTCAGTACAGATGTAATTTTTTTTGCATATTTTCAATCCCCTGTTGGTTGAATCCACGGATGCAGAACTCATGGATACATAGGGCTGACTGTATATCATAATTTTTAGTGGTGTCTGCCACAGAATGGTGGTTAGTTCACAATTACTTCACAGCTACTTTAATTTGTTAAGTTCAAACCATCACTATTAAATAGATCAAGTCATATATATGGGTAACTCAATCAAACCCACCATGTAGATTCATATTTAGGGTGACCAACTCATCCTGGTTTGCCCATGACTTCCCTGCTTTTAGTACTGAAAGTCCTATGTTCCAGGAAACCCCTCAGTCCTGGGTAAACTGGGATGGGTTGGTCACCCATTACTACAAAGCAAGAAAAATGAAAAACTGTCATAACGTAGTTATAAATAGCAAACTTTGGTCCTTCACTTACATTTCGTTGCCAATCTATGCACTGATTTATTTTAATTAAGTCACAACACAAAAATTAAGTTAATCACAGATTCTCTAGCTAACAAAAAAAGTAAAAAAAAAAATCAAGTATTGCATTTTAAAAAGGTTTCCTTGACTTCCAAAAGGTAAGGGTCATCGTTAAATACTTAACTCTACACACAACTCATTAAATCCTGTTTTTGAATATTTGTTGAAAGGACTTGCCATTCTTGCTAGTTAATAATTTTTTTAGAACAACAACTTTTCAATGGCTTAACACCATAATAACTTGATTAGTATTTACATGGCAGAGGGAAGCTACATAGTAAAGGGAAGCAACATAGAAATATTTTGGGGGTAGAAAAAAATAAACACTCCAGTCTTGTCATGTCGCTGTCTATTCAAGGGAAACTTAAGAATGGAACATTTTTATAGTTTGGAAAAACTTGGGAGTAATTGTGAGTTTATTTGGGTCTTTCTAAATTCAGTTTAACAGACTCCTTGGTGCAGTTTTTATTTTTTGCAATTTCAAAAGCTCAATTTCAAAACGAAAAGACACGTCTAAGAAAGAGTGGAGTGGAGTTATTTATATGGAATTGTAAAATCTGAAAAAATAGATCCTGCTATTCATTAGTTTGTGTGTGACTCTACAAAGATTTTGGGAGGATTCCATCAACCTTTAAAACTTTTGTGTTCTTTTGTAGTTTTTTCGTGTGTGTCATTGTTGATTTAATTTTTTTCCTTTTTTGTTAAAATTTTAAAAAATTAAGTCATTACCTAGCTACAGAACTTTTCTTAAACAAATACTTGCAGTTCTCCAATTTTTAAGGCCAATGTTGTTTACCTTGAAAAAGACGTCCAAATCTGCAGTTGAGCATTGCCATGATTGATTTATGCCAAGTGGCCTCTGAGATGCTTTTGCCCTGTCCATGATGTGTTAGTGGAACAGTAAAAATCAGTATCTCATTTTTCAATGGAGTGGGTGGGGGGAAGGGGGTATTTTAAACTTTGACATTTGGTCAATGATTATTTAATATATCACTTGTAAAGAGTCATTTTAATGTCTGTTTCTCAACTAATAACTGTTAATCACATCATAGATCCCCCAAGTTGGATGTTTTTGAGAGTTGTTCTATTTTTGTTACCATCTGAACAGTCTTCAACAGTTAGGGGGATTTTGGTTACTGTTGGTTTGGGGGAGGTTGATTTTGTTTTTTTGTTTTGTTTTGTTTAAGTTTTCTTGTTCAATCTTTGCTCGAACCCAAGAACTTTAGCTGCTAGGTTAGAACTCCTGTCTGCTTTCCTGAGCCTTGTTGCTAGTCTTTATGTTATTCTGGTTTGTTCCTTCTTACCCTGCTAACTTCTAGCTGGACTGAAGGGTAAGTGCTCCCCTATAGCTAGCACAGCTCAGATAATCAGACTAGATTATCTGACACCTGCAATGTGCTTCCCCCCCCCTTAAATCTTCCTCATGTCTAGACCTTGTAGTAAAACTTTTCATGTTATTTTCCTGACCTTAGGTTTGAAATGTAAGCTTCCGTACTGAAACTAGGATGCATGTGATGTGTGCATAATTGCCTCCTCTCCTTGGCTTTCATATTGGCATCAAATGATCCTCTGAGTAAAGCCAACCATTAACATCTCCTAATTTTTTTCATTCCAAGAATATTAATTAACATCACAATGAAATGGCGAATAATGCCTTTGTTTATGAAATTCACAGCTACCTGACTGCTTAATGCCTGAAAACAGATCATTTTGCACTCTGAAAATGTGTTGTTGTTGTTGTGTTTCCTCTCCCATTCCAAAGATTAGAATGGTCAGCGTACCAATGGTGTGGTAACCATGAATACCTTAACAAATAGAAAGGCGGAGTAGGAAACCCAAAGATGTTAACTGAGCAAGACTTGAAGAAATTGCAAAATACAATTAATAAAGTAAATACATTATTTGAACACTAAAGAATTCATTCTACCTGGCTTAAGGGTGTGCTCTAATGTAAGACCCAATAGAGGATTAATTTTGAAAGGAGAGCTACAATACATAGGACTACCACACACAACAACAGGAAATTAAGGACATGACTGAGTCCCTGTCACTTATTTACAAAGGCTTTGTATCCACAATCTCACGATGCCAAGGAGGGTTTTGACCTCTGGTCTCGAACCTTGTTCTGCTACTCCCCCTAGAACGGTGACAACGATAACTTTTTTGACGTCATTTGTATTTGTATGAATTTTCTACAAATACCCATGTAAGAGAAAAAAGAAACTTTAAAACATTGGAAAAATCTTTCTGTTCACTATTTGAGTTATTAATAAAAAAGAATACACAATTCCTTTATTCATGTAGGAAAAGCTATCCACCAAAAACGTGTTGAGGGAAAACTTGACATTAGAGGGAGCTAGAAAAATTGGTCAAGAGAGCAGGCAAATATGTATTTGAGTATTCTGAATGCTAATTTAGAAGAAGTAGGTCATATCATTTCTCCTGACCATTTAATAATAGTCCTTTCTTCAAATTCTTTTTGTTTCTTTCTTTAATTTGCTTTCTCTCCCTTTCTTTTTTTTTTTTCCTTTTATTTTGCATAAATGTACCCCTGGCTAGCAGACAGACTTTTTTCACCACTCCAAGCAGATACTTAATTTAACTTTACTTTCCTTTGAATGTCTGATGAGGCATTTTAAAAAGCTTACCATCGAATGTAAACTTAGTGGGAATTTAGGATTTTGCTATTTTTTTTTTAAAGAATGAAAGAAAGGATGGATGAGTAAATGACTGAATGAATTCTGTTCTGAGCGAATTTACATATATTTGCACAACAACGCATTGCTGTCCTAGTAGATTTTAAAATAGTCGTTTGCCTTAATTCCTTTCTATAGTTTTATCTCGTAAGAGTTTTGCTATATCTTCTTGTATTGTCAACTTGCAGTTGCTACGTTGCGGGATGCAATATCCAAGAATCAATTCAATATCAACTTAATTTGCATGACCCAAAACCATACCATAAATCATATTCCTTTTCATTATAAAAGTAAATGACTTTTTAAAAGAACAGACTCCCATGATCAGGTCCAAAATTTCCCAAACACCACGATATGATCTAGATAGACCATATTAAATGAAGGCTCATTTCCTTGTTAACTACTTCAAATATATTTAACATTATTCACCAGTCAGTTGAGTTTTTCATGTCATGTAGTGATTTATGGTAAGATACTTTATTAATTAGTCAAGTACAGAAAATTTATTTTTGCTCATGTTGGAGTTTATGAACATAAAAACATCAAGTCCTCTGTAAATTAATTGAGAATGCAATAACTTTAGCAAAGAAAATTATAAATCCTTTATTTATTTGGTTTGAGATCATTGACAAAATCTCTCCTATGATTTTTACTCAAAGCAACTGTCTTATAAAGAATTATAGAAATTAACATTGAAATAAACATCACATGCTTATCCTCTTGGGGGTATTGCCAAAGTAGCTTTAAATTCAATATTTCTGTAAAACACAATGTGGCCCTTGATAGCTTTCAAAGAAGGTCTCCTCTCTGGGCCATTCACGTTATCTTGGTTTAGTCAAAGGGACCATGAAGGAATTAAGTTATTTCTCAATTAAGTGGTCCACTGTGTGCCTCTGGGCAGTAGGCATGGGAGGACCAGTCTTTTGCTTGCTGTGCAGAGCTCAGGCAGGGCACAACATCCCCTGGTTACTTGACTATGCCAAGAAAAACTCTTCTAGAAAAATCTGTAAACAGCCAGCTGCCATCAATCATTGTCATTTCTTTATCTCATGTCTTCTGATGAGGCTGTCTACTGTCATTGTTCGTTATTGTCCAAACTATACATTCACTCTTGTACTGTCAAGCAGATATGACAAGCACACATTTTCCATATAAGAAAGATACAAAGTCACCTTTTAATTTGCAGTTTGGGTTCACAGATGACTTTAGAGTTACATCAGCTATTCTCTTGCCTCTAGCATCCATCAGGAGTAGCAACAGCCATAACTGTGCTCTAAATTTCAGTGATAAAAACAGCTACCCCTAGCTTATTATAAAAAGAATTCATGAGAGAGAAGAGCCTCTTTTAGACCATTCGTTAACAATACAATCATAATTATTTTCAACAGCAGAATTTTCTTTTTCACTGGCCCATGAAAATCTCCAAAATATAATATTACAAAATAAAAAAGGGATATTTGACCTGTTGTCTTCAATCCCTTAGCTGTTGGAAAAATAAGAAAATCTCAATAAAATTAAAATTTGAAAACTATATTATTCCTCCAAGAAAATTACATTTATTTGGTAGACATTATTGCAAGCCTATCTAAAAATATATGTTGGAAACAAGATTGCATAAGTGTGTTTGCTATTGAGATAAGAGATCATGAAGAATAGTACATATTTTTTTCCATTTGTGAGGGAGGAAAAAAGGAAATGAATATCAAACATGAAATGAACCCAAATATCATGATCAATTAAAGCACAACAGAAATGACAGAGCAGTCAATCAAGGACCATATCACTTGAATTTTAATGAAGGACATTAAATGAGAATATAAAACCCTCATAATAGTGTCACTTTAGGAACAAGTGTTTTCCCAACATTCCATAAATACCAAACCAAAAATATTTCCAAGCAAATTTGGAGTCAAGGTGGAGACTAGTTTCCACTTGAAAGTACACCTGCTCTCTGTAAGTCTGTGTGTTCATCAGCCTGCTTCCGTGCCGTGGGTACCATTGATAGCACTTTAAGTTTCTTAACGTAGTGTAGGTACCAATATCAGCTTTATTTGTCTAAGTTTAGTGTGAAATTAGTTCATCTCCCATGCCTATGCCATAATGGACTACAAAATCTTTATGCAATTAAACCCCGGAAGTGGAGCAGGTAGCATTGTTTGGAAGGTGTGTTGACTTATGCCCTAGCTGCCTAGCTCATAAAATCGCATAGCCTACTTTCAGTATATCAGTACATTTGGTGCCCTTGCAGACCAAGCAGGACTTAGGAACTACTTTCTAAGGCCAGGTCTGGCAAAGGTAATGGTTGAAGTTGGTTCTTAAAATGTATTCAACCTTTGATTTCTAAATAAAAGAAGATGAAAAAATATAGTTAATGAAAAAAAGCATTAGAATGCATCTCCCAAAGCGAGAGGTAATCCGAATGTCACTGGTGTTTTAAGCAGCCACGCTACCCTCCTAAGTCTATTTTGCTTAACCTAATGTTCAAATTCATTTTCATTCTCTTGGCACATGCCAAATATTGGCAAAGGAAGTGATTCCCAAAGTGTCCTGAATTTAGGAATTGACTCTCTCATACTTTGTTCTGGGCTGTTTTGCCTCTGCTAATGTCAACATTGAAGTTTTTTTCTGTTTTCTTTAATCAACCAATTCCAATGGTTTTTAGGGGGGGAAATGGAGTTGCAAGGAGCATTTATTTTTTAATGTTCAGCACTGTAGCAGAACAGACCGGGGCAGTGCAAGAATGACTATATGGTGTTGCTTGGGAAGCGCCCACAAGTTCTTTGAAACAGAATTTGGAACAGCTGGACCACTGCAGTGTTTTATTTTAAAATAGACAACATATGTAATGCATATGGTCCTAGACATGTATGGAGACACAGGCAGACAATCTGAATGGTATCCAAAGACACCTGCACCTAGAATTCTGTTTCCTTCTATAAGATTTTTTTCCCCTAAGAGCACATGTTCCCACTTTTGCAAGATACCATCTGAATCCCCATGTGTGTGACTCCTTAATAAAGTCAATGGGAAGTTTCCTGGGATGGAGGTGTCAGAGTAAGTCAGTTAATAACCACCTCCTAAGGACCTGGCTCCTCTAGGAGCTGGCAGAGGAAGTAACAGACCAGCAACTTACCCTCAAGGAACATATTATCTACCAAGGGATTCAATTGTATGTCTGTGTCCTGACCACAGAGAAACTGGAAAATAACTTAGCAAAAACACAGAGATAGGACATAGGAACTGGTTATACAGGAGCAGAAAAGAAACATAAAGCAGAGAGATTGGGAAGGACTCCCAGCTAGAAACGATATGGTTTAGCAAGCAAGGAAGAGATAGAACATTAGCTATAAATGCAGAGACTTCCTTGGCTTACTAACAACTTAAAACAAACTGGCTTTGCAAACGCTAAGGAGCCTGTCTGTTTACTCCAAGCTAACATTTACTGAGCCCTAACTATGTGCCAGGCACCAGGTGCTTTCCAGGCACTTATCAGATCCTCTCAACAGCCCTCTGAGGTAGACCTGAATACTATCTTCGATTTACCAGCGAAGACAAGGAGGCTCAGAAACGTGATGCAACCTGCCTCACATCACAGACCTGGTAATGGCAGAGCTAACCTCCAGTCCAGTCTTTGTCACTCCCCTAAGCCCACCGGTTTAACTACCTACTATTCTAGCTCCCATCAAATACACTGTTCCCAGTGAATTTAGGATATCAATAGTCCATAAAATCAAGAAATAAAAATATTTGTTGATAGAGTGAATTTATTTATTTTAATGAAATAAATTCATTATTTTAACAAATATGTATTGAGTGCTTACTTATGTACCAGGTACTATTCTAGGTGCTGGGAATATAACAGAAACAAAAAATACCAAAATCCCTGCTTGGATGGAGCTTAAAAATCAGATCTCTTTCATTGACATCTTGAAATAGCACTCCCGGCCTATCTCTACTATTTTTTTCAGAATATAATAAGTTCAATGAAATGCTTAAAGATTTCATGGGAGCCAGCCACCCTTTTAAGCACTCTTGAGTTGTTAGAACCATTAAAATAATGAGCCTAATTCCGAGTAAATGATAATTTTGGGCACAAAAAATCCAGGAGCTGTTCACTTTACTTGCTGGAAATTCCCCCTGCTTTGAGCTCCATCCCACACATACAGGTGTGCAAGAGATCTTAAGAATCATTAAATTACAGTCCTTAACAGCAGAAAGGGAACCGAAAAGTCAGCTCCTCTGACCCACAAGGAAACTGAAGCTAGGAGAGAGCACTCAGCCAGCACCTACAGCTATTTAAAAATGGAGCTCAAACTAGAATCCAGACCTCCTAAATCCCGTCCCAGGCTCATGCTACATGTGCATGGGGAGAAAGAGGAAAGAAAGGAAGAAGGGAAAGGAAGTTTTATTTTTATAGGGTTACTTTTTGAAAAAGAAAACAGGCTGATTTTAAGCATATTTTCCTGTAAGCCTGCTTTAAAATGTTAGTAAAAAAATGAAATTGTTCTTTAGACTTACTCTTAGCCCAGAATTAGCACCGTGGAGCTGTATTCATTGAGCCATTGTGATGGATTGGGGGGCAGGGGGTGGGTCTGCATCCAGGTCCCCAGAGAGGAGCCAAGTCGCCTTTTCAGATCCATTTCCTGAGTGGCCCCAAAGCAAAATAGGTCATCAGCAAAGTTTTCAAGAGGGTTCAACAAATAAACAAAGAATAAGAGACTTGAAATGTGTGCCATATTTTTAACAGCTACAAAAGAGCCCCCTTCTCTCTGAGTTAAATTGACCGGTTGTACCATCATAATCGAGGAGCAATGACATAGCCGAGCCAAACTGGCAAAGGCAGGCCCCGGACGATTTGTCAGCTTGCAGCCTCTTCGGAGAAATCCGGGAGCAAGAAGCTGATGCTAGCCAAAATGCCTGATCCGCCTGTTAAAATGGAGAGGCAAGGGGTGGATGAGGCTTTGGATGAGGAGGAAACAGGATGAGCCATTTGTGTATACCCCACGCTTAGTTTTTCCTGAATTAAATTGACCTGGGAGTGACAGGAAGGAGGTGGAGAGGGTAGACTGTCGGAGGAGATGGAAAGGTGCCATCCGTATTGCTCGAGTGTTATTATGCCAAGGGAGACTAAAGTTGGAGCAGGTTTAAGACACTTGCCTTGGGCCAGAGGAGTCACACACATGCCCCAGAAGCAGCCAGCTTTTCCCTCAGCACCAGCTTCTAGCAATTGTGAGTCAAAGGAGAAATGTAGGTTGGAGACCAAACAACCAAACCAAAAGAATCCTCCTACGTGAAGCCCCTAACCTCAAGTTGAGAGCACTTTCTGGAGAACAAATTTAAAGCAGTTGATACAGCAAAGTGGATTCTCTCAGATTCGCTAATATAATTCCTGCACATGTGACATCCTTTCCAAAAGCTTGTGTTTCATTTTCCTAATGGAGCGATTTAGCTGTTAAAATACACATTCTTGAACTTGCCTTCTGGAAACTGTTGCTTCTGCATGTCTTGGGCATAAACAACACATCTTGTTCAAACACTGACCACTTGCTGCTTCTATGAGAAAATGACAGAAGAATTTTTTTTTACTCTAACAATGAGAAGATATAAATCTGACATACCATGTATTTAGGTTTGAATGCTACACAAAATCAATAATAATATGAGGAGAAATCATCCTCTTAATGTCACACTGCTCCCATAACCCAAGCTTACAGCCATACCCAAGCAGGGGAGAGAAAAAAAAATCTTCCTAGGCCCAAGGCCATGTATGAAAATATTATCCAAACTACTCCCATGTCAGAAATCAATTTTCCCCGTGTCCTGACAGCATCTCTGGTTCCTGGCAGGTCCCCGTATCCCAACAGAATACTGCATGCAAGAAGATGAACAAAATCTTGCTCAATTTGATAGAAGAGTATTTTTCTTCATAGTCTGCATATCAGGAGAGTCAGTAAAGAAGAGGTGGAGTGAGCTGATTCCTTTAATGTAAAGCACCTTCATTCCTACCTCTTTAGGATTTGCTTGGTCACACTCGAATTGAATTCTCTGAGTTATTTTGCCAGCTGAGTATAGTGTATTTTAGTTACACATGTTGAGACTAATTAGCTAGCCCTTAGGAGGTTTTGCCTACAGCCTTCACCCTGTAAGGAAAAGTGTGAATACGTTGAGACTATTAATTCACAATAAATGGCAGATCATAGCCCTTGCTGAGTAAATTTCTGTTTGTCTCTTTCATAAGCTTTGCCTAACTGAGTAAGCACCCTATAAGGCAATGTCCTTGACTATCACAGACTAAATTCCCATTTAACTCAATCTCCAGGTTTCAATGAAAATCTTTTTTTTTTATTTTTAATTTTGGAGGGTGGGGACTCAAATCTTTCGTGAAACCAAATTGGCAATGGGGATTTGGAAGAAGAGGATCCAAATATTGTCACTTTGCTGAAAATCAGCGTAACCCTTTTTCCATATAATCCCAATAATCGTAGAGAAATTGCTCTAGACATAACCACTGGAATGGCAGAATCTATTAAAAACCTACCAAGCTAAATAGGCTATTATAAGCAAAGATCCGATCTGCTTTCAGTGTTTGGTGAAATGCAGGCGAAGTTCCGGTCTTATGCTTAGTTTTTAAAGAACAACATAAATGCACTGGAAATGTGATCATTTGATAAACATGTTGATGCCAATATATTTTTGCCTAAATGCAATAAACTCACCAGTAAGTGATGCAAGTTGACAATGGGAGGTAAAAAGAATATCTTGGGGATGTTGGTGGGCGGCAACGGGGAAACAGCTAACATTCATAATGCCTAGTGAATTCCTGTGTATTTGAAATGTCAAAGAAAATGTGATGTGTTTCTCTAAATTGTGTCTCTCTCTACATGTATAAATGAACAGACGCAGATAGAGCTCAAAAACATGGCATGGATGAATTTATCTCTTCCAACCCCTGTAACTTTGACCACGCTTCCCTCTTTGAGATGGTACAACGCCTTACTTTGGATCACAGACTTAATGATTCCTATTCTTGCCTGGCAAGTATATTCTTTGGTCTACAGCAATTTAAACATAACATTTTTTAATTTAAATATTTCTCTACCTTTATGTCAGAAGCTCTTTTCTCCACTACAGAATCCCTTTAACAATTATAAATGTGTTCTTGGTTTCCTGGGTTGAGATAGTTTTACTTACCAAAGAAACAAGACTGAGCGGGAGGAAGTTATCAGTAGAAACAGATCCAATTCCCCAGCCTCCCTGTCTTAGCTTCCCCCTTTTCAGCTGCTACATGAGAAATATTCCCAAGAGGGTAATCGAGTTTGGCACCTGCTTGTGGAGAACTTGTAAAAATTGCCTTGGTAGCTTAGAGTTTAAGATTCCCCTCCCTTCCCTTCTCAGGCCTGGTGATCCTATCTCATAAATGAATGTATTCTTTTTGTATATTTTTTAAAGATTGAAATGATTTGTAAATAAACTTCACTTTTCATAAGCTAAGTTGACGTGGGTTGGTTTGTTTGGATGGCTTTTTTTTTTCTTCACAATATTCAGAGCATTTTTTCACCCTTTGAGGGAATTTTTTATAGTGCTTTAGATATCTGGAAATCCAGCAGGAGTATCAGCATTTCCTGAAATCCTATTTTAAACCTCGATATAAATTATTTAAATTCAAGGGACTGCTATTATGTCTTTATTGGATTTCTGAAGATACATTTTTGGCTTTAAACTACCAAATTCAAAAGTCTAAGAAAGACTCAATTTATTTCCTTCTGCAAACCATAGATTGTTACTTCATTTCTTAAAGGTAAATGTTATTATATTAATCCCACTTTATAGATGGGAATGGTGAGGGGAAATGGTAAAATGACTTTACACAGAAGAAAATGCTCATCCCTGACTCCAAACACTGAAGTTAATTCATCTATATAGCATTTGTGTTATATAATTAAATAAGGTTAACATGTTATTGGTATTAACATATATCATGAAAGCCTCTTTCTTTTCTAAATGACATGGCTATGCCCTAACCCTGTTCTAATTTTTATTTCAAATTTCTTTTTTTTTAATTTGGTGCCAGACCAATATATAAAAAATAATAGATAAAATAGTCTTAAAAACAGGAACAGGATTATGTGCAATAATGTATTAATCTGTGTCTCATGAAAGATTCATTGATTATCTCAGGTTTAGAATCCCTTCATCAGAAGAATCTGAACTTTGCCAAATTGGAAAGGAACACATCACTTTGACTTAAAAAAAAAAAAGCTTACCTTGCATTGCAAGGCAATTTTTCTCAAATGTGTTTCCTACAATTATATGCTTATTCACATAATTATAAACTACATTTATGAAACTTGTAAGAATACGCCTCTGAACTTAAATCGTTCCCTTTTATGTGTAATTCCTATTCTTTTGAGGAATTTTTTTGAAGTGTATTATTTCCAAGACTTTCCACATCATTTTTTAAAACAATTTTCTTTGTTTTGAAATTTACCACGAAGGAGAGTTAGTAAATGTCCTCTAAAATTTAAACCAGAAATGACATATTGAAGCTTGCTTCCCCGTTAGTCACTTATAGGCTTAAAATTATGGTCTAACATCCAAAATTAATTATGAATAGAGTAAAATAGCTTCCTTCCCCATTTGTATACCTGTATCTATTAATCATCATCCCCAAATTTCAGAAAATAACAGAAATTAAAAAGACCTATCTCCTGCCTCTATATATTCCATTTTCTCATTATTACAATCTTTTTTTCAGTTGGTTTTGGAGACCGACCAGCAGGGATACATAAATTTTTCTGTGTCTTCGACTGAGTTCCTAATTGATATTTCTTCAACTCTTTTCAAAGCAGCTATTTTGGCATCTACAAAAGACTTGGTGTCATCTGAGTCGTAGAAAATATATTTTAATCTTTCACAGCAGTGTTGTTTCTAAGATTTAGCATTTGGGGTAGCAGATGGAGTGGCAAAGAAGTTGCCTATAGGGGCAGCCCACTGCCTCGACTACTCTCCCGCCCTCTGCAGTAACTTATAATTTGAAATAGGAAAGATGCCGTCTTTCGTTGGATGCATTGCTGAGCTGCATGTTGTCAATTGAAGATTCCCCAGATCCCTAATATGAGATTAGAGTGTTGTAAAGGCCTCCCTCGCTGTACTTCTGTGGCCTCTACCTGTCCCCAATCACTTTCTCTTTTTGCCTTTTCTCTCCCAAGGTGGAGCAATATTCAAAAGATGACTCAGAGAAGACCCTCAAAGTAAAATTAAGTTTATATTTAAAACAACCCGACATTTCCACCGTACAAAGTACCACATACATTGGTTTATTTCTTGGTTCAAACAGGAACTGAAACTCCAAAACATGATTAATTTCAGGTTCTGTCCAAGGGTGACCTTGAGTGGCAAGTCACTTGGCCTTTCTGAGCACCTGTTTTCTTAAGGGCATAATGGGGGTAGCAACTTCTGTCCCATCATGCCACAGAACCTGCTCTGAATTGGAGATTCCATCCAGGTTCTCTTTTATAGCAGAGTTTGTGCTGGTCCCATAGCAAGAAAATAAATAATAAGAAAACAAATAATTACCAGAAGAAAAATAAAACTCTAAACCAGAGCATAGGAAGTTCCTCTCGGTTTAGTTGAATCATATCTGATTCACAACTTGAAAACTTAGTCATGCTGTTCTCTTTGGAGAGTTATATTATTACCTTCATTTAAAAAATTTTTTTTAAATGCCTTCCAAAGTTAAAGAATTTATGAAGTCCTGGCATGTATGTAGACCAACCCTAAAATTTCTTCATGCTCCAGAGTAAACAGAAGACTTAGAATAAAACAGAGCTGGATTTGAGTCCTGCCTCTGTTTTGTATTGTCTGTGTGAGTCACTTAATGACCAGGATTTCCATTTCCTTGTCTATAAAACAAAGATAAACCTTCTCTATCTACTTTACAGGCTCAACTAAAAGTTCCTTGTCAAGCATAAAGCACTATGCTAATTTATGGCATTAATGTTATGATTTCCTCTTATCAGTAATCAAGATTTTGCACCACCCCACACCAACACTCCTTTAAGGTGTGTAGGTCAGTGTCCAAGCAGTGGGTGAGACTCTGTTTCTGGAATCATGCAGTCTGCCAATCCAGTTCCTTCACTTACTAGGAAATTCCATGTCCTCCCTGAACTCAGTTTTCCCATCCATATAACAGGGATAACAGAACGTACCTCGTAGGTCTGTCGTGAGGAATGCATTTAGCACAGTGGCTGGCACTTAATAAGCAATAAGGAAGTGTTGGCGCTGTGTTTCAGTCCCCTCCGCCAACCACTCCCAACCCTAGCAGCTCTCCAGAAAACAACCTGTATTTAAAAGAAAGTCTTTCCTTTATTCTTCATGCAGGGCTGGTTCAGTCCTGGCCAGGTGTTCGTACTAGACGAGTATTGCGCCCGAAACGGAGTCCGAGGGTGTCACCGACATCTCTGCTACCTCAGAGACTTGCTTGAACGGGCAGAAAATGGCGCCATGATCGACCCCACCCTTCTCCACTACAGCTTTGCCTTCTGTGCATCCCATGTCCATGGGAACAGGTGAGCACGCGTCTGTGCGTCTAGAGGTATTGCTAAAAAAAAACAACAAAAAAGGAGCATTGGCAATGGTTTATGGCTGTTCCTGCTTTTAGGGTCATCCCTAACTCTCTATCCATCAGTAGTACACACACACACTAGACACACAAACACAATGAACACAAAGGTCTAACTTAGTTTAGTCTCCTTTCAAGAGACTTAAAATAGCAAACGGGACTTCTAGGGCAGTCTCTGAAATTAGACCAATCTAGGTTGAAATCACAGCTCCTCCATTTACAGGCAGTGACCCTAGTTGGTAATTAAATTATCCTCTGTGCCACAGTTTTCTCATCTGTAAAATGGGGTTGATTGTAATCTCATGGGATTGTTGAGAGGATGTAGTAGACACAAAGGGCTCAGCACAATGCCTGAAACGTGGCAAGAACCTAGCAAATATTTGCCTTTGTTTGTTATTATTTATTCCATATTCTTTAGTGATTACCTTCTTAGTGTCAGGCACTCTGGTACCCATTTAGTATACATGGTGAGCACAAACCAGACACCAAACAAGGGCAGAATTACATTGCCATTAGTGCTCCAAGGAACAGGAATAAAATTCCATGACAGAATTTAATAAAAGAACATGACTCAGATGGAGTGGCAGGATGGCAAGGAGGACCTCCCTGAGGAAGTGATGCTGGGGCTGAGAACTAAAGCATGTGTAGGAGTTGAGTGGTTCCAGGCAAAAGGAACAGCATGTACAAACGTCCTGTGGAAGGAGGAAGCCAAGTACATTTCAAGAGCTGAGGCAAGCTGGGTGAAGCTGGAAGGCAAAGATGATGATAACACTTATAATTTAATCTGGAAGAACTTTAGAGATCACAGTCTAATCAACCCCCTCATTTTATAGATTTTATAAACAAGACTAGAATGTCAAGTCTCTTGACTCTGTACTAAGTACTCTCTTTCTTTAGACCTTGCCCAGCTTCTGGGGGAAAAGATCCATGTTCTGAATAATGCAAAGCAGCAAATAATTTAAGAACATTGCCATTTGGCTCTGGAAACATGGAATAAATTTCCACACTGCCACAGCCAGCTTACTATCCCAATGTATGTAGCCGAACATTAGTATAAAGACAAGCCTTTATTATCCCAAAGCTCCCCAACGAACAATCAGGGGAGAAAACTAGGTGGCTTCAGAAACCCAGCCTCAAATGAAAAAGTTGTTGCTCTGGGGAAATCCACATGTGAGAGAATCCAGAATTGACTCTATTTATTTTAAATCAGAACTGTGTCCGTCACCTTCATCTTAGCAAGCTGTAAAACACGGAAATATCTGTAGGATTTGTTCTGTGCTTTTCCTCTCTCTAGTGCTGGTAGATTTTTATGAAATGCAACTTCAACATTTAAAGCTAGATAACAATAGCATTGTAGGTCTGAATATTTAACAGGCAACAAGGTTATCATCACCTCCCATTGTTATAAGGTTCGCTAGCCGAGCACGTGACCTTTTATTTGCACAAAAGATACTCATGAAAACTCTGATACCTGGGGGGTATCTGTGCATAATTCTGCTTTTTATAAATGTGTACACTTTGATGACTATCTGTTACAGCCTCTTGGACTGAATTTTTTAAAGAGAGAGAGAGAGAGAAGTTGCATTATATTCTCTGGGTTGTCACACTGTATTCTACATATGTTACTGAATAAGAAAGTGTTATAAAATAATGAAGTGTTTTTGTAAACTCCCTGGTAAACATCATCATGAATTATGATACACATTGTCTGGATTTCATATTGTAAGACTGCCACTTGATTCACAGTTAGGTTTATACATCTTGTCATGGAAACAGTTTTGGATTTCTTATTTTCTTTTCAGTTCTGATTTTCCTTATGCAAGTTTGCATCTTTTTTTTTCTTATTATTTTAGTTTGAATGCATTTTCTCTTGCTTTTTGATGCATCCTTCTTTTTCTTTCTTTTGTTTGTGCATGTGTGTGTGCTTTTGATTGTCCTATGGCTGGCCACACTCTGTGCATGCCTCATGCAACCACCCCCTCTCCAAAGTCAACAAATGCATGTGTACCTTAGTGGGCTACCACCAAATACAGACCCTGAAGGGAGCAAAACTCCCTCCCCACCTGAACCAGAGGCTAAAAGAGATACCAAAAAGGAATCCAAAAAAAGAAAAGAGTCCAAAATCCAGGCAAATCAAGAGCCCCAAAGGTAAGAAGTTCTGTGTGTGTATTGGCTTTTTTTCCCCAATATCTCTACCCTTCCCCATCCCTCCATGCCATCACATCCACCTTTGCAAACAGCAAGCTTTGTGTATTCCTGAAGTCTCTGTTCCTTTAAGGGTGTTTTCAAAAGTGTAATTTTAAAAAAATCCTAGCAATGGGCAAAAATACCATGTATTGGGACTAAGTTTGAGTCAGGTGTTTAGTGACTTTTAAAACATGTTCATATTGAAAAGACTAATTGAGCAATATGTAAACAGAATTGTGAGTCAGATTGCTTTTTTTGTGGCATCTATTTAGGGGCCTGGTACCTTACCAAGTCATTCATAATAAGCAACCTGTGCTTTATAATTTTTAAATTATGTTTAAGGAGCAAATAAAATGGGTTGGCATAAGATGGGCATATACATTTACAGTAGCTCCATCATTTTCAGCAACACTCTCCCTCCACATTCATCTTCTAAAAAGAAATCCATCTCAAATAGTGATTTATAATAATGGCACAAAATAAAGCCTATAACTAAATTAATGGTTCTTAGTAGAATCACTTACATGATGAGGTCACCTTTGAGGTGCTTTTTAAGTTCTAAAATTTTGTTTATCCTCTCCTGTTTCCTATTTCCTTCAGGGATGCTCTCTTTTGGATTGATAAATTGGCAAATTGATGACTTTTTTCCCCTTTTAAAGTAGGTTTACTAATTATATCCAGTGTTAACCTTATATGTCCTTCTTCTTCAACTTCTGTACCCTCACCCCAAATTAACATTGACACTTTAAAGTTTTGTTGTTGTGGTTTTGGAACTGATGATTCAGATCCTGGCATTGCCAAGCTACCCAAAACTTGCAAGCATGTATGCTTTACACATCATTATAAATTTGTTCATATAATGAATATCATATCAATATTTCTAAGTCCTGAAATGTATACAGTTCACTTGTAGACAGACCAAATGAAAATGCAAACTTTAACTTTCAGGAGCATGAGGCAGGCTATCAATCAGTGTGTGCAGGTCCAATAGTGAAGGTCAAAGAAAACCCATCTCCTTAACTGCAATATATAAGGATAGAGGTGGAGTGGAGTTTCTATTTGTGTTCACTGTGAGCGTTAGACTGCTAGGCAACAGAAACTTGCGTTCGGTAAAAGAGTATATACAGAATGTTGTAGGTGCTTGAAGGTCAGGTCTGACAGACTGACAAGGCTTCAGAGAGGAAGCCTCCCTGGCTGCTGTCCAAGGTGCTGCTTTTGGAAGGCTCAACAGCCAAGCAGAGCAAAGAACAAATGGCCAGTGTTGAAAGACAGCACTTGCTCTGGCCTGATGTATTTCCTATGCCATGAAAAACTACCCATAAGGATCCTGACTGGTACTTTGAGAGGTTTATGTGTGTTTCAGGATCTATGTTTGCATTGCATTTTTTTAATGAAAAAAATCATCGTAAGTATTAGTTGCGTAGCATTCTACAGTTTACAAAGTGCTTTCAAACTTTTTAAATACTTGCTATAAAATTTTCAGGTTAGCTATTTTTACATCCTATTTGCAGATGATAAAATTGAACATCTGTAAATTTAAGTGGCAAACCCAGATATTCTAAGTCCAAAGCTCTTCCTTTGTGCACTATATCAACACTGTCCTTATGTGCTGAAGATCTGAGTCTTAGAGCCTGTTCTGCATAAATCTAGGAGTATCAGATCCCATTTCTGTGCCTCAGTTTTCTCACCTGTGAAATAAGCAGACTGAATCATAGTATTGATAATATCCCTTTAACCTCTAAAATTCTCTTCTGTGGATTACAATAACAAATGATATAGCTCATCCTCAGGTTTTCATAAATAAGGTTCAATTAAAATAAGGTTAATCACTACCATTTAATAAGTACTGCTATATGTCAGGCACTATGTGAAGTGCTGTTGGCATATGTTATTTCATTTTATCCTTACTACATGCCTATGAGATGAGTATCATTATTACTCTTATCCACTAGGTGAGGAGCTTGAGGCTCACATAAATTCAGTCACTTGTCTGAAGCCCCATAACAAATAACTGTCTAAGCCTGATTCAAACGTGGATATTCTGACTTGGGAGCTTGCATTTGTAGCCACTCTACCTTACTGCCTGTCCAGGATTAGCACTTGTATATGGTATGAGGTGCCAAATTCAGTTATTTGATATCTGTTTCAGCATTTCTAGGTGAAATGCAACAGCACCCATCTGAATTAAAAAATGGCCTGAAGATGCCCAAAATCAATATGGCCTACCTGGTAATTTTAGCCTTGTAGACAAAGCCAAAGCCTATCTGGAATTTTATACCACATAACAGGAGAGTCTTCTTTGAACACTAATCAACACCTTTTGGTATTGGGGAAACTATGTCCAAACCTCTTTCACCAGCATGACCAGTATTTTCGTGTGAAGATGTTATCTATTCTTTGCCCCAGATTTAAAAAGGATTCATGACATGTAAACAAATTGCCCTTTAACTGCATTCAACTGAATAATAGAGCCCATTCCCATTGTGATCTCACAACCAGCTTCAGATTTGGTAAAAATATATGTTTTACCTGTTATTAACTCAGCAGCCCCACAGGTAGACACAGAGCCCTGCCCTGCTGCAGTTGGAACTCATCAGTGACCACTCAGGTGCCGATGACCAAGTTCCTCTCACCTGCTCTGGAAGCCTGTGCACATCTCTATGAAAAACTGTGCCTGAGTGAATCAAAAACATTCTCATCAAATGTAGACACACCTGGTCAATCAGGGAGATGTTTGCTGTTCACAATTCTGAGCACTGGGAGATATGGAACCATCCACATGTTTGGCATCATTTTAAATAGTGCTTCTCAACTGGTTTTAATTTTTTCCCCCAGAGGACATTTAGCAACGTCTGGAGATGTTTTTGATTGCCACAGCTGGGGAAGGGTGGTGCTATTGTCATTTAATAGGTAGAGGCTAAAGATATTGTTAAGCATCCTATAAGGCAAAGGAGAGCTTCCTGCAAACAAAGCCCCAAATTTCAATAGCGCAAAGGTTGAGAAACCCTCTTTTAAACCAAATTCCCAGGTGATGGGCTGAATTTTTCCTTTTTACATGAATTTGTTGTTTCTTTTACACAGACTTACTCTATGTCTAAAGGCATAACAGGTGCCACTGCTGATTTTTATATTGTGCAGTGGTTCTCACACTCCAGTGTATACATAAATCACATGGGGAGTCTGTTAAAATGCAGGGTATTAGGGCCCATCCTCAAATAATTTGATTCAGTAAGTCTTAAATGGAGCTGGGAATCTGCACTTTTAATAAGCGCCCCCTCCCAACCATGATTCTAAAGCATTTGGTGTTCAGCTCACACTTGATTGTCAAACTTGGCTGCACATTCAAATCATTTGGAGAGGCTAAAAATGCTAATGCCTGGGCCACACCTGCAGAGATTCTGATTTAATTAATATGGTATGTGGCCTAAATATCATGAATTAAAAATCTCAAATGATTCTAATAACATTAGTCTGGGCCAACTTTTTAAAACTGAACCCATTTTCTCAAAAGAAAGAGCGGAGAGAAAGGAAAATGTGAGCATGTTCAGTTGGTTGTGTTTGGCGATCATAAAATCCACAGATGTAAATTGCTATATCTTCTAATTTTTAAATCAGCTCCTAAGGTTGCAGTACCTAATTTTCACCATAATATTTTTAGTATTCTTTCTAGATGACATTTAGAGTAGCATCACTTTGGTCACTGTCCCACAGTGACAAGGCAATCAAACAGCTCCGATGATTACAAGTTGCGTCAGTGTTCCTTGGATCCCTTTATTATTGGGATTGGAAATTTTTCTCATTTACATTATTATTTAACATTTCTTGAATGCCAGTGCTGCTCTTCACATATGGCCTGTGTAGAAAGTACATTGTATCAGCAATTAACAAATCCATAATGCCAAGCACCCTAATCCAAAGTAAGCTGCATAGATTGAGTCTGCAAGCAGATGTAACAGGGCATGAATAAAATTCTCTGAAAATGTGTCCAAAGAGTCTTTTGGGAGATGTGATTGGAGCCAAGGTGCTGCCCATGTTCAGGTATCATGTGATTCCTGTGGGTTAGGATTTGAGGAACTGAACAATCAAATGGAACTCTTTTCTCCTCTGTTACTCTTCCGGGGTCCCTAAGTCAGTATGTGGTTCCATCCACCCAGTTGCCCAAGATAGAACCTCAGGGGCCATCCTCAACTCCTCCTTCTCCCCCAACATGTCACAACAATTCAATTACTATGCCCTATCAATGCCCTTAAATATCTCTCAAGTTAATCAATTTCTTCCTCTCTTCAATGTCACTACCATGGTTCAAGTTTCTCTCTTCTCTCCCTTGGACCACAGCAATTGCCTTATTAACTGTGTCCTTGCCTCCAATGTTGGGCCCTCACTCCCAATCCATGTCACATAATGGTTCTGTTTATTTCTTTTTTGTGAATGCCTACCTAGGATTATATGAGTGATTTTTTTTTCTTTTACTGTAACCTCTCCCTTACTCACACACGCGTGTGCACACACACACACACACACACACACTCACAACATTATGTTGGGTGCTTTTTAACTCTTCTTCCCCCAAAGAGAAAAA
Source organism: Daubentonia madagascariensis (assembly GCA_023783475.1). Lineage (NCBI taxonomy): Eukaryota > Metazoa > Chordata > Mammalia > Primates > Daubentoniidae > Daubentonia > Daubentonia madagascariensis. The sequence goes on along the minus strand of JAKFHU010001953.1, from coordinate 36,883,883 downwards.
TCAAAAGCTGTGTAGCAGGGATAGCTCTGTTTTACTGATCTCTGAATATAGCACTGTATATAGCAGAAAGGCAAGGATGGGGGTTGATAGTGACCTTCACATTCTTGGTCTCATGTTTCACACTGACACAAGGCATTATTGCACTTGTGAACATAAGCACATCGCTGGTTGGCATTCCAGCTCTGAGCAGGTGCTGGCCTTGCACATGGCCAAGTCATGCTCTCTCAATTCTAAAGAACCAGGTTTACTCAGTGGGAAGTAATTGGAAGAGAAAGTGGGGGGAAAAATTTCAAGCAAATTTCAAGTACAAGTAGGCATCCCAGATGTCCAAGGAGAAATTCTCTGTGGAGCTTGTCTCCTTTTAACCCATGGGATATAGTTTGGATACTTGTCCTGTCCAAATCTCATGTTGAAATTCCATCCCCAGTGTTGGAAGTGGGGCCTGGTGAGAGGTGTTTGGGTCATGGGGGCAGATCCTTCATGAATGGCTGGGTGCCCTCCTCCCAATAACAAGTGAGTCCTTGCTCTATTACTTTTCATGGGAGAGCTGGTTATCTAAAAAAGTAAGGGCTCTCTCTTGCTCCTTCTCTCCCATGTGACATGCCTGCTCCCTCTTCACTTTCTGCCTTGATTGGAAGCTCCCTGAAGCCCTCACCAACAGCAGATGCTGGCACCGGCACCATGTTTCTCATAGTCGGCAGAACCACGGCCCAAATAAACCTCTTTTCTTTATAAATTACTCAGCCTCAGGTATTTCCTTTGTAGGAACACAAAACAGACTAACACACCATGTGACTCTCTTCCTGAAGGAAACTTGCCCCATGAGAAAAGCAGATTTTCCAAGCCAGACATGAAATCTTGTGCAATATGCTTAATTATCTATCCCATTGGTGCGATCTTTCGCGTCCATGACAAACCATCAAATAATGTATATTTTCCTTATAAAATTTCAACAATATGTCCTCATCCTGTGGTCATTGAATTAACTGGTACAAAAACATATTTTCAGATGACACACACCTTTCAGGGTGGGTGTGATACTAAAAAGGCACAAATATTACTGGTCTGACCACTCAGAAGTCTATACATAGTCTTCAGAGTGGAATCTAAAGCTTATCTATGTTTGTTTAGAAATAAAGAAACCCATCTCTTCTCCTTTTATTCCTCAAAAGGAAAAATCAGTGTAGTACCAATTTTGGAAATTGGTCCTTCTCATGGGAAAAAATACATGCTTTCCTGTGTTTTATATCCTTTCTTTAATCATCTGTTGGGTCTTTGCTTCATTCAGTACCTGGATCAAGCCTGTGCCACTTTGATGAATGTCCTTGTGCCAACAGCATCCATATTCTTAGTGATTATTCAGTAGAGAGAGACTTCTCAACCACTCCCATCCTTATAGTAGGGTGAATGATACCTTCAGATATTATTGGGTTATAACTGCATATTTAGAAAAATCATAAACAAGTCAGAAAAGACTCACTGGTATATTTTTGCCCCCTCCTAGCCTCTTTTTGAAATTAACTAATAGCCCACCCCGAGAAGCTACAATGTGCACTTGTAATGTGGTAGAAACTGCTTGTTGCTTCCTATCTTACTCCTTGTGATACAAACACTTTGATATATTTGTTTTAGCAGCGTGTCTGAGCCCCAGGGCGTCAGGGCATAATTAGAAAAGGGCACGGGCTGGAAGGAAAGGAGAGGAAGGGGTGAGGGTGGCTTTCATAATGAAGCAGTGACTATGGGATGTGAGAGCCCTAATTATAATTTATAATTAGCCTAGAATTATACAAGCCAGATGAGTAAGCAGGGATGTCTCCTTTTGAGAAGATAATGCTTCGATGCTACCTTGAATTTATAGTTATTAACCACTTGAAAGAGACAAAGGAAAGTATTCCACACTAGAATTAAATTCTAAGGTATCATTCTAAAACTTGTAAGGATGAAGAGTTCCTGGGAGAAGTCAATTTAAAAAAAAAAACCGAGGTTAAGAGAGGGTGTTTGGTCTCAATGTCCTACTTAGGGAGCATTGCAAAGAACATCTACCAAGATATTCTGTCCCACTCTGGTCCTTTAAGCTCTCATGTTTCTGGGCTGGAACAATTTAGTAGCAAGTAGGATTCAGTTATCATGCTTGTTTAAGGACATTTTCATGGATCCGTAATGCGGTCTGCAGGCATGTATCCATTTGGAGAGAGAGAATATATCATGTTTACAGTGCCTGCACCAGCATATGTGGACATTTGCATTTGGAGATGAAAGTATATTCCCCCTTCAGCTGGAGTTTTACCTCTTGTTGGTAGTGACTGGAGGCTTAAAGCTGGTTGTATGCAGAGTGGTGGACCAGACACTCTTTCCTCTTCTGTTGAATGCATACATTTCTTTTTACACGTGGATTCTGCACTTAATCACCAAACAGATGCAATATCGGAATACATCAGTCATTGTACGCTTTGGATTAAATTAGCATCCTGACCTTGAAAAGCCATCTTACCTTTCAAAAGAAGGTTTTGTGGTCCAGCTTTCAACATAATATGGAGAACCATGCTAGGAACCTGTGTGCTCACCTGTGGGGAGACAATGTAACGACCCTAAAGAGGTAAATTTATCTCACAAAACACATCGCAGCTTGAATTCTTTGACTACATTGTTCACACTTAATTTCAAATATCAAAATAGAATATTTCACATTAAAAGCTCAGTACTTAATCATATTGGATTAATTCGACTATAGACATCAATTAATACACTGTAGCTCCGAAGCATTTGGGGAAAGGAGAACAATTTGCATAACCAGTTACTCAAAGGATGGGCAGCTGGGTTATGGTAGTTTCAATCTGACAAAAAAAAAAGAAAGAAAGAAAAACGCAACTCTAGATATATTATTATTTGTGACATGGCTCAAGATGGGAGGCTGTGAGGAGAGTGAAGATGACAGAACTGGTGCTAACCACTGTGACAAGGACTTGAAGAGCAGCCGACATGACATCTTTCCTATCATGCTGCCGAACATGTCAACTTTGTGAAGGACAGTGAGAAAATGGTTTGCCGAAAACTTGAAAGGTGGATTCCGGAGATGCCCGCCGTGTCAGATGCGATATAGTCTGCCGTGGCTGGAGAGACCCACTTCTGGCTCCAGCGATGGCCTGCAGGTGGGAGAGCATCCGGTCTTCAGCACAGCTCCAAAAATGACTGCACTTGACCTGCATATTGTCTCAAGTTTGCGAGATCATGATATACAAGAAGTGCATTATTAGCCAGTGTGCAGTTAGGTGGAACCAGAGACCAGGCGCTGCATTTCCGTGTGTGTGTGTGTGTGTGTGTGTGTGTGTGTGTGTGTGTGTGTGTCTAAAGCTAAGTTCAAAGGCATCTTCTACTAAAATTGAGGGGTGTGGGGAAAAAGAAGAGATGAGCTTTGTGAACTTCCATCAAGTTTTACAGAAGTAACAAAAAGCAACTCTGGATAATCTAAGCAAAGGGGAGTTTATTAGGATGATGCTGGGAGCTTCAAAGAAAGAAAGGGGAAAACTGGAATCAATGCAGCTACGGTAGAGCACGAAGTAGGACCAAAGCAGTGGTTCTTAACTCTTAACTGTGCTTTAGAGTAACCTGGGGGGCTTTAACAATGCCAGTGTCTAGGCTCCACTGCACACAGATTAAATCTGAGCTTTTAGGGTGGGCCCTTTCACAGTTCTAAGGTGCAGCCAAAGATCAAGAACTACTGACCTGTGAGGACAGTCTGGTCAAGGCCTAGCTGCTGGGACAAGCATAGTCCATCTGTTCATTCTAGCCTGGCATCATTTATTCAGTGTAGACATTCAAGAAGAGAGCATCCAGGTGGCTGAGTTTAAGTCGTAATCCAGTGTTGAGGTAGCGTGATCGTGCAAGGGAGAAGCTGGCCTCCAGGAAGCCCCTTCAGCATTAACAGTGAGGGAATAAGCCCCTCGATTTACCCTCAGGAGTACCCAAAGTGTGGCCAAGGCCATCCCTCCAAATCTAGGGGCTGTTAGAAAGGGGCAATGGCTGCTAAGAAGGCAAAAAAAACCCAAGAGGAGCAGAACACGCAGAGTCAGGACATGAGAGGGCGAAAGATTCAGGCTCCTAGATATGCGTGTTCTGTGCAAAGCTGAGCTTTATCTAGCTCGAAGTTTAAAATCCAGCTTTGTCCCTCCTCTTCTCTCATTCTTTGTGTCTCCTCAAGTGTTAAAAGTACTGAGAAAGGAAGAAGATGCAGAGCCAGTTTTACGACAATTATAGAATTACCCCCAAATGTTTCCAGAAAGACAAAGCAAAATGAAACAAAAGCGTGGCTTCCGAAGAACACCAATACAGTTCTATTTATTTTGCAACTAGCACTGCTTGGAATGGCACATGGAAACAGTACAAATGCCACTTTTAGAAGGGATTGGCAGCTCAATAAGTGGACCAAGTACCTCTTGCAGAAGAGCTCTGGTTCCAAAGCCACTCCAATCTAAAGGAAATTGGGAACCCTGAATCAAACGTATCCTTGCAGCCACTGAAAGAGCCACTCACCGAACAGTGGTTCTCAGAGTGTGGTCCTGGAATCAGCAGCACTAGCAGTGGCAGAAAACTCGTTAGAAATGCAAATTCTCAGACCCCACCCCAAGCCTGCTGAATCAGAAACTCTAGGGTGTGTTGGGGGCCATCCAGGTTGTCACAGCCCCCCAGGTGATTCAGAGGCATGCTCAAGTTTGAGAACCACTGCTCTAGAAAAAGTATTTTATTGCTTCTGTGGAAAACAGCACTGTCCCAAATATTTAACCAGAATTTTTCAGTGAGTAGCTCTGTAGAGATCTATCTAAACCTGTACAATTAACATTGACAAATTATAAGGGTTGATGAAAAAGGAATTGATGTTTGACAAAATTTGCAAAAATAATTATGTTAAATTAAAAAGGGATACTTTTGCTTTTTAACTGTCCTAGTCTTTTCCTAGTTACAACCTGTAATCTTTGACAAATTATATTATTCCTGCATGTCTTTTCTTTAGTTTGTGATATAGCATCCCCTGTTACCAATACTATTTCAGAGCAATTCTGGCAATTACAAATATTGAATTGTTTTATCACTTATTTTTGTTGGTGAACTCTGTACTATGACATGCCTTACCTACTTCGTAAGGTTAGTTTGTTTTTTTTATTTGAAAATAAAAGTATTCACACTGGCATAGGCAATCAAGAAGCAAATTTAAGAGACCACAATAATTTTTAGTTGTTTACTTTTTTGGCATAGTGAGATTAATGGTGTTCAGAAAGTAGTCCAAGGAGAGGTTATCAGGGAAGTAGAAGCTGCTATCCGATACCTTTAATAATTACAAATGAGAATCATCAGAACAAAAGGAAAAAAATCACAATCCAATGTTTCGTTTGTATTAATAATAACACCCTTTGTAGTGAGAATTAACTGAGAAGGCCAGGCATACACTAAATGTTCAGTTTTTATCATCTTAAACACAAAGCAAAAAGCTGCCTTCTAATTGCCTAATTGCCTTAGAAGACTTGTCAGGTAATGAATGAATGGTTTTATTCACAGAGGGGTTTATCTCCTAATAATGACCAGAGATCTCTGGGCTGTCCATGTTAAATGGTTTCCATGCTTTTTGCTGTGATCTATAAACCAATCCCTGAACTGTAAATTATATTTAATAGCATTTTTTTTTTCTGGGTTGATTCCCTACTAAGACAAATGATATGCTTTGAATGGCTCCCTTTTTTCCCAGTCGAGTATGTGCACATACATGCCAATCACATAAACAAACGTGTGTTCAGTGCATTAGTAACCTGAATTTTCTATACACAAAATTTAAAAGCCACAGCTAAAGGAATTGTAGATTTTAACAGAAACATGAGAAGTTAACAAAAAGATGGTCACATGTATTTTGTGGGGTCCAGTGAATTCATTCTGAGATTTAACTACAGATTCATGGACAATTCATGTAAAAAAAATGTTAATAAACTTTGTAAATTAACATTTAAGATTTTTCCAGAAAATTTGAAAACAAGGGCACATTCCTACATTCCACAGCCTGCTTGTTATTTACCATTCTGGCCTTCTTTCTTCCTTTAAGATTGGAGGAATATGAAGGAATAGACTGAACAGGATTTTACTGTTTGGGGGTGTTTTCTATAAAGTGAGGGAGGGGAAATTTTCTCATTTTTCAAATAGGGCATTTTTATTATTTAGAAAGGAGGAAAGCTGACCAATTAACCCCTAACAGGAGGTACACTGCTATCATTTGCCAAATCTTTTGTGCAGTCAGACTGGTCTAGTATAAAGGATTTTCCCAACTTATGCTGGATCCTTGAGAAGGCCTATAAATAAGACCATTTGTTTGGTCTCAAAATGACTTGCATTTGCAAACTGAAGAATGTTCCAATAGAAGTTTTATGGTGACACACCAATCTGCAAACTGGCTCAGCCAGTAGTCAAAACAAGTCACTACGAGATCTGGGAAGCTGAAGTCTTTGAATGGGTCAGATTATCCTGCGTATAGTTTGGCACAGATAAATTTGAGCTATAAATATACAGCCTCCCTTTATATTTTCAACTTGAATGGTCCATAGCAAATAGGGGAAATATGTTTGCACCTAATGGTGACACAGAACCATGAGAATAATGTGATCAAACTGAAATCACTTATTTATGCTAGAGTGCTTTTCATTACAATGAGGAGTAATTTGCTAAATTGGAAAATGTGGTTTTTTCTTCAGTTAATACATGAGCACTTAAATTAATCTGAACATCTATAATTATAAGCTGGAAATTGAGCTATTAAGACATTTAACACTGGGAAATACAGAACTTACAAGACACCTGATTTTCATAGGAATTTGTGTGCCTAATTCAGGGGTTCCAAACCCAAGTGCCTACACAGGTAATACAAATTAGAGATGTAGATCAGGTGAGTGCCTGCCCCAGGTAAGGAAAAAGCTATTAGCAGCCCATTAATAATACCAGCTGTTCTGAATTTTCAGCCGAACCCATTCATCAGAATTGTATTATAAAACTTTCCTAAATTTAAAAATATTGCCAACTAGTTCACATTTTTTAAGAAGCCATGAGCCAAAGAGAACAAGTCTGTAAGCTGGACCTAACCTGCAAGCCACCAGTTTATATATTTAACCATTTCACAAGAAATGAGCTACGGTTCTGCAAAGGTCTCCAAAACGATAACCCAAAAAACAACCCATCCCCTTTAGAAGCCAGCCTTGAAATAGCAAGACCTCATTTATTCTAAAATGGACAGTTTCCTCCTGCTAGCGATTTGATTTGATGGTGTCAGCATATGAGGTTCCCATCACTTCATGACACATCTTCTTTCAGGCCCGATGGAATAGGAACTGTGACTGTTGAAGAAAAGGAGCGTTTTGAAGAAATCAAAGAGAGACTGCGAGTTCTGTTGGAAAATCAGATCACACATTTTAGGTAAGGATCTGGGGTTTAGGGGCTTATTAGAAGGGTGAGACTGGGGAGGTACAATTAAAGGGCTTGATTTTCTAAAACTGTAAGTCTACTAGAGGTACATTGGATATTCAGAAACAACTTTGTAGAAATAGCAAACCAATCAGACATGGTTCCTCAATAGCCAGGAGACTTGAAATTCTTAAGTTCGTTTTATTTCCACTGGAAGAACAAAGCCTTCCTTGTGTGAGCTGAACATCAATCTATGATGAAAAGTTGAATTTGAAGTTTCTTCAAGGTTCCTAAATAAAACAGTAAAAAAAATCCTGTGAATCAGATCATAGTGAACAGGAAGGAAGACAGTGGTGCCCCATGGTACAGTTCTGCTTTCCCCAGAAAACAGAACTAGCTGGCTACGTGGGGAAAGAAGGAAGCTTGGACCAGCCTGGGTAGATTGAATCTTCCCTGTGTGCTGAAGACAGCCAGCCTGACATCACACAGCCCACCTCCCCCTTGGAGCAAATTAGGCGTTTCCAATACTATACTGGTGGTTCTGGACCAGTGGTCCTAAAATAGTAACTCAAAAATAGTAATCATATTATAATAGTTCCTATTTACTAAATACTTCCTATCTGCTAGATACAGGACTGGAGGCTGGAGAAGTATTAACTCAAGTTTTTTTATTCTCAGAACAACTTTGTAAGGTTAGTTATTATAATCCCCATTTAAACAAGGAATAAAATGAGACTGAACTTGCCCAAGGCCATGCAGCTGGCAAGTAGAAGAATAGGATGTGTACATAGGATAGTCTGAGTTTAAGTAGCCATGCTGGTCTCTCTATGCCATGAACAGTATTCTGAAGGGCCTATGACAGCCTGAAACAGTCAATGGAACTCTTAGTGGTAACTGACATGGTTCTTCCCGTGCCATCAAAATCCTCCCAGATAAATCTCTATTGATTATGTAACATGCATTACCAATAGCAAAAAGTCCATAACAATGAAAAATTGCAAGCAAGAAAGGACAGTTAGAAGAATCATGAATCTGTTCTAAATACACTCCTCTATTCCATATATTAATCCTTTGGCGGTGGGGAGGGTTGAGTAAGTACGTTTGGATTTCAGCCTGTTTCAACAAATATTTTTTTTAATGCTGGTCTCAATAGTGATATATAAGGTCACATTTGAGCTAACAAATAGCTCTCCTTTACAATAGAAATCTAAACAGCCTTCTGTCATCACCTTCAATATTCTTTTCTGCCGAAGACATTTGCAGAGTCCCTCTTTAGTCATTATTCACACGTACACATACATACATTATATACACACATATATGGTGTGAATTCAGATTAACATAACACAACGTGACAAAATAAAAAGCATTTTCCATTCCTCAGAGAGAGTTGCTATAGGAATCAAACTGTAGCATATTTCATGCTAAATGTAATAATTTGGGCAACCTTAAGAATTTTCTGTCTTTTTTAGGTATTGCTTTCCATTTGGTCGACCTGAAGGTGCTTTAAAAGCTACTCTCTCACTCTTGGAAAGGGTAAGAATGAAAGTAAAAGACAGATCACATCTATAAAGAAACATAAACATAATTGCAATTAAAATATTGTGGTTGAATGACCTAGTTTGTAATTTTTAAAGGATTTATTTACTACCATTCATCAAAATATCAGAATAAAAGTAAGGAAACTGCCAAAATTCTTGATATTTTATCTGCAGACTCCCAAATAGGATATATAGAAGATATGTTCCAAGCCCTTCCCTAATTCATGGCCAGGCTTTGCCATCCTAACTGTGCATTGCAATTCTAGTGCTTTTTTTTTTTTTAATGATGGCTCTCAATCAATATTAAGTCACAAGGAAACATTCACAACTAATTTTAAACTTGAGCTCTTTAAGAAGTATGAATGAGTAACACATTGGCTTGAACCTTCTTAATAATAATCCTTTTTTTCCACCTAAAGGTTTTGATGAAAGATATTGTTACTCCAGTGCCACAAGAGGAGGTAAAAACAGTCATCCGTAAATGTCTGGAGCAGGCTGCTTTAGTGAACTATTCTCGGCTCTCAGAGTATGCCAAAATCGAAGGTAAGGCTCCCTTCTGCCCCCGGTTTTGAATTTAAATTTTGGTATGCCTCCCTAGGGAAGTCTCTCCCTTTTCTGAAGGGCACCAGAAAACAGTGGTCCATCTGAGTATGTTAAGCTAAAACCTGAAAGCACTTGAAATGTGGAAGCTTCCTTGGCTGTGGCCAAGTAAATGAATAAAAAGACAGAACAAGGGCTCAGGAAACAGCCTTTGCAGGGAAACAATATTGAATGTAGGATGCTATCAGACAACTAAGGTCCTTCTGAGAGTCTGTGTTGGCCCTAACTAAGTGCTCTGTGGCTAATGTTTTCCTATGAAAGAGTTCTGTAGGATTGCTACCTTCTTTAAATAGAGGAAAACGAAACATTCTGTTGTCCGCTGCTAATATTGGAAGTAAAGCAAGAATTGGATAAAGCAACATCAAGGTTTTGCTTAACTCTTTCTTGCCCCTTGAAAGTACCTTGTCTTTTGGTAGTGTTTCAAACTTGGTGTCAGCTTAGTGTTGAGCCATATCTGATGGCTCCAGGTTGGCCTTAGGTCTCATTCATTCTTGTTACTTCAGAACTTGGATGCTTGTTACCACTGCCCTCACAAGGTTTAGGGAAGTGGTCACTGATGACCAAGTAATCACCGAAGGCACTTTGAGTAAACTCTACTTGAGAAGATATGGTTCTTTGGGACCTATTCATTCACAAAGGTATTAATGACTTTTCATTGTTACCCTGTTGGCTGCTATAGGGTGATTTGAAAACCACATCCAACTTGACCAGTGGTGTAAGTGTATAAATGTGGAAGTTCTGTGTGCAAAACTCGATGTGTCCGCATTCTGGAATCTGATGTTCTCTCACACATGAAACACGACACCTGACTAAAACCAGCAAATGCGTATTGTCTGCCTCAGGACAAGTGGGGGGAAAATAAAAACTAACCAACCACCCAGACCCCATCACTTACTCTGCCAAAGTCCTTGTTTCCTTAGAGAATTAGGTTAAGATCATGTCAAATTCGCAGTGTTCTGTATATTACATGTCCTCCCTCTTTCAATTTTGTCTGTCTGACAATGCAAATTGTGTACCAGTGGTAATGAATTCATTGTTATGCATCCAGGGAGAAACACTTAAGAATTGGGCACTAAAAGGATGTTTGTCAACTCTTGACTTGGTAATGAGTGACAAAAATAGAGGAACAAGAAGATCATTAAAGGGCTATATTAGCAAATAATTGTTCCAGCATTTACCGTCCCAGGATATAATGATTGGTTGTATTTGGTAAAGTCAGCCGGGTACCTAATAATACCAGGCAAGGCCAGAGATGGGATGGGATCAAGAAACGTTCCGTTGCCATGGCTGCTGCCTCATAGGTCTTGATCTAGCTATTACTAGTCTTTTGGTAAGATCTGCTCTCTTCTTTCAGATAAATATATCCAAAAACAAACTTTAAGATCTGTAAGTAAAAATGCATTCATTTCCAAAGTAGATCAGCTGGTCTGTAATTTCCTTTTGTGCCTCAATTCTTCTTGGTTGTGTTAATTATCTTTTGCACTGTGACTTTTAGGTCTGGGGATTCTTTGAAGAAACCAATCCTTTTTTTCCAACTCTCTTTTCAGAGAAGTACCTCATTCCACACTACCTGCTCTCTTCTGCTTCTCTCCTTCCTTGTCCGTGATTGGCTCAGCCACTTTTTGACGTGCCCTCTGCAAAAGTGGCTGAGACACCAATTTCAAAGCATGCTGGGATTGTTAATTCAGACAACCCAACATTCTCTGGCTGCATGTATCAGGTTTTCTTTCATGAACATAGTCCACCGTAGGCTGAGACATTGCAGCTTTAAAGATATTACTACCAGACAACTTTCTTTTACAAGGTTCTGATCCTACTCGCAGAAAAGAAATCTTTCATTTTTACATTGGAGCCTTCTGTGAGCATTAACAGCTTAGTTATCTGAGAATTTTGGAAAGAAGTTGTAGTAATATTGCTGGAGACTATGTTTATGAAGAAATACCTCAAGAGCCTTAGATACTAAAGTCTGAAATCCTTAGTATCTCGGAGCCTTAAATCAATGAAATTTTGTTTCCCTTTACTCATGATGTTTTTGGTCATTGTATTCTTGCAAACAACTCTAAAGAGACGTGTAAAATCATGGTCACAATCTCTCTCGTGACTCATGGCATGCTGAATGGTTAATCCAGTAGATCTCCAATTTGGAAACTCCTTTTTCTTTTATCCTGTGTTTATCCCAAAATACTCTGTGGCTATTTTCCTTTGAGCTAATGTAACGTTTTCCTCTAACCTATGACCTTTAACCTCTTTACCTCTGACCTAAGCCTCTTGCATGCCCAAATCCTCTTTTATAGGGAAAAAGAGAGAAATGTATGAGCATCCTGTCTTCTGCTTGGCCTCCCAAGTGATGGATTTAACCATTCGTGAGTACCTACCACCTCCTCACCATGCCGTCTTCACTCTTTCTGTTTTCATTATTTCAAGAAAATCCAGATCCAAACCAACTCACTCTCCTTGCTTCAAGTTTTTTAGCATTGGCTTGTCTGTTGGTTCTGTCTGTGAAACCCAGTGTGAGAAGTCCAGTCACTTTTTATCAGCCTAAAACAGGTTAGACAATTAAGCCATTTGTTTGTGATAAACTCAGATTTGTCTGTAAGTTTTTCAGTTATTCTCTGTCTGTGACCTGAATGCATTTTTACTTTGCTTGTGTGTAACCCCAATTTGTAAAGTGCTTGTCACTGGTACACAATCAAAAGGTAGCAGCTAGGCTGGGGAGCAATGTGTTAGGTGTCAGATAAAGGACCTTTGGGGCAAAGTCATGCCTTCTTTTCCGTGTTTAAGATGTCAAGCTATTATGGGTATGAGATCACACCAGGTGGTCCATTCTCTGTAAAATGAGATCTTATATGCCTCCTGTCTGTTCTCTCTCAAGCTGGGAAGCTATTCCTTGTTCTCTCTGGAGATTTTGACTTGTCCTTGTCCTCTAAGCTCTGGCTAGAACATATGACTTAATTGTCACTTGGAGAGTTCATGTGTGTTTCATAGCTTGATTTCACATTAAACTTAATTTTACTAATTTTCTATTTGTGCAGCATTTTCCACCTATGTGAAGGAGCCTTTTTTTGCTGGCCCCCACACTTCGGGGCGGTGGGAACCCAAGGGCAACCTTTTCTTTCCAATATCATGTATCACACATAAGTGGGGGGCATTTTGGTCCACTTGCTCATTAATCCTGCATATGTGTTCTTGTTTCTCTCTCTTCTCTCCTTGTTGTGCTCTCTCTTTCAAATAGAGAATCAAAAGGACGCAGGTGAACCAATTGTATATGCATTATACATTATCAGGACTGTTGAGTTATATTCCGTTTTTGTTTCTGTTTTTTAATAGCTCCTTAAGGTATGTACTCCCAGAGAGCAATGTGGAGGTGCAATAAAACTTAAGGAGTTAATTTGTGCTGTCTAAATACATTTCATGCCCATTCGATGTTGACTTTTATAGAGCAGAATTTCCGAAAAGGCATAATCTTTGAAGGAACAGAATTCTGGTTTGCTGCAGAGCTTCATTTCATCTTTGGTTTCAGGATTCCAGTGATTTGGCCTCATGTGTGTTTAAAAAAAAAAAAGTTACTGAACCAAATGAATCTTCCTCTTTGTTTTTCATTTCTTTGTTCTGTTTTCTGCCCTATCGAGAAGTTTGTGTTCTTTGATGAATGTTTATCAGCCGAGACAGAGAGAAGTTGTGTCCATGTTGTTCTTGTATGTATCATGTGATGAAGCGGGGATCGTGGACAGGATGACCAAACAGGGGCTGTTGCTGGAAGTTTCACAAGAGGAAAACTTTTAGAAAGTTCTCTGGCTGTGGAAATTTTCTTCTTGTTTGGTCCCAAAACTTCTGAGCCTATTTTAAGGAGAGCTCTGCCTTAAAACTTTAATAAATGTGTAATATTGATCACTGTTTTTAAAGTGTAAAGGATTCTCAAAAATAATTACCATTTCATCAAAGTTAATAGTTGAGTATATTTCAGAACAATTGAGAGAGCATTTTTGAGCACGTGCCAACTATGAGGCTGCAGATAAGTACTGGAAGACTCACAAACCTGTGTTCAAGACACACGAGCCTTTCTTTCCCTGGTAGGGAAGGTATTTACTTATTCAATCATTCATTCACTCATTCATTCATTAGACAAGTGCTTAGTGGGAGCCTACCCCGTAGCAGGTACAGTGTTAAAAGCCAGAGACTATGTAAACAAGAAGGAAACAGCTATTAGCCTCATGGAACATGTGTGCAAATGGGTGCATATGTGTAAATCAGGACACTGATTATGACTTATGTGTAAGAGGGATGAGGCATTGTCAGAAAATCATGGAAGTCTTCACAAGACGATAAGGCTTGAACTGCATCTTGAGAGATAAATTAGAATCGGTTAAGTGGAGCTAGGATTGGGGAGTGGAAAGGTATCCTGGATAGAAAGAGTAATATGTGCAAATACATAAAATCGAATAGCTAATAAAAATAACGAATGCTTACTCAATGCGTATCCTGTGCCACGTGTGATTCTAAGTGCCTTATCCGTATTAACTCATTAATCCTCCAAACTCCTTGTGAGAGAAATACTATTATCATTCCCATTGTAGCGATGAGCAAACTGAGGCACAGAGAGCTTAAAAAACACTCCTAGAAGTGTGAGTGGTAGAGCCAGGATCTGAGATCAGACAGAGGCCATGCTCTTAACTACTCTGCAATTCAGTTAATGTGACTTCAAAACAGGCTCAGATGATGGCAGTAATGGGTGCTGATGATGGCAAGGTAGGCCAGGGGCAAGAGCTCAAAGGCCTTTCTGTGCCCTGATACTGCAGATTTCAAACTGTATCCCATGGTTCAGAAGTTCTTCACCTGAAATCTACGCCAACTTTTGCATGCATATGGATTTTTCAGAGGAAAGATTCCACAGATCTCACCCCCAAAGGTGACAGAGAGCCACTGAAGGCTCTTTAAGCAAGGGGACGGCTTGGTGATTTACACTCCAGGAAAATCACACTAGCAGCAATGGAGAGAAAAGACCGAAGAAAGGAAACAAAGTAAAACTGGATTTAAAAGTTAAGGTCAAAGCAGAGATGGGGTTGAAGTTTGGTAGATTCAAGGCCTATTCTAAGTACATCATGCCTCAATCACAATCATAATCATAGTCCTAATTATCTCTTTCCTGACCTTTAAATGTTTCTTCTTACCCTGCCCCTCCCTTTTCAGTTTCCTTAGAAGAGCAAAAATACATAGATGGGTCTGCACAACCCACTGTATGGAGGTAGCACAACCAACAAACTGGGGTGAGGCAGATTAGTGGGGACTGGCATACAGACAGCTACTGAGTGCTCTAGTAGGCCTGTGCTTTAAGAGTCTACACGACTCTGCAGATGGCATTTTGGTGGACTTATGCTTTCTGTCTGGTGGCATTATTAGAAATTAAATGTTCAGTTTAATTACAGTATCTAAAAAAAAAAAAAAAAAGACGCAAAAGGCTGCTGGTGTATGAGAAAAAAGCTGTGACTCCTGCAAATGAATTCTATTATTTTAAATACATTTCCATTTAAACCGTCACACAATCTGAACCCAGCAAGCTCTGAGAAAGTCTACGCTACTATTGCTGCTTTGCCTCAGTTCTTGGCTAAATACTTGCATAATTTTCTGAGCATCATAACGATTCCACTGGAATTTGAAATAAAACAACTTTTTTGTTCAAATATGCCAAGGATTTGCAAAATCAGACAGATGATGATTTATAGATAGATAGATGAAAGATAGAGATAGACAGAAATAAGTAGATAAATAGGTAGGTAGGTAGATAGATAGATATAAACAGAAATAGGTAGCTAGAAAGGTAGGTAAGTAGATATATGGAAGAAAAGAGGGAGGGAAGGAAGGAAGATGGATGGGTGGAGGGATGGATAGGGAATGGATGGATGGATGGTGAGTGGATGGATGGATGAATGAACAAACGGATGGATGGATGGATGGATGGATGGGTAGATAGATAGCCTATATGTGGGCCCAGGTGCTATGCTAAGGACCTCGTGTGGAGGGTCTGATTTGATCTTAACCTTAGTTCCATACAGAAGGCTTTATTTTTGCCCCTTTCACAGATGAGGGTGCTAAAATTCAGCAACGATAAGTGACTTTCTCAAGCAGGGCTTGAACTCAGGCCTGTCTAAATTCAAACAACATGCTTTTATGTCTCTTTCTACCATGCAGCCTTTCCAGCTGATGTGGTGGGCCCTTGGACAATATCCATTCATTCAGTGGACAAGGTCAAAAGGACCTACAACTTTTAATATAGGAAGACTACCAAATAACAGAGCAACCCTTTATGGCTGTGGTCCCCAACCCCTGGGCTGCAGACCGCTACTGGTCCGTGGCCTGTTAGGGACTGGCCCACAGAGCTCCACCACTCCCTGTCCGTGGAAAAATTGTCTTCCATGAAACCGGTCCCTGGTGCCAAAAAGGTTGGGAACCACTTCTTTATGGGACCAAATCATTGCCAAAATCTTTACATTATAAAGTCTTTCCAAGGGCAGTTGAGATTCCCCAAGATTGACAAAGAACTAAAGGTGTTTTTTTCTCCCCAGCTGACAGAAACCTTCTGGAGCAGGTCAAATCATCCAAAGGATTTCCAAGCAAATTCTGTGGTGTTGAGGTTCTGTGTCTTTCCCTATCTCCAGGCAAATTTCCTACAGGTCTAAAGGCTGTTGAAAGAGAAATAGACAAGCAAACTGGCAGTAACCACCAGCACAGTGCAAACTCAGCACCCTGCTGTCTTCCCCAAGGGACCAGTGAGTGTAAATCCCACCCCTACAAGATCTGGGTCATCCTAAGATGAGGACCATCTTATGCTTTGTGTCTTATACATGAGGGGCTAAATGTTTCTCTTTTCATCCTTGTTTCACTGATACATAAGTCAGGGTTTCCAAGCCCAAATTATTCTGTGGACTAGCACCTCATCATAATTTATAAAAAGTGAAGGGGGGACCAAAGAGAAACATGTTTCAAACACTGTTACCAAGAAGGATTTTGGAGGAAGAGAGGATGTATTAAAAATATGCTATGAACCAACAAATATGAAACTGGTGTCTGTCTCTTCTACCAGAAAAAAGATACTATGCTGTAGATTCTCAATAACTGTCATTTATTGAGAATTTAGTATGTGCTAAGTAGTTGCATGCATTTCTCATTTAATTTTCACAACAACCCTATGAGGTAAGTGTCTTATTATCATATTTCATTGACTCTAAAAGGCCATCAATTATAAGATGCACCATTCATATACTCCTAAGAATGAAATAATGCTGCCAACTAAATTGTGTCATGCCATCAAATGTAAGATGCATCTAGAGTTCAGAAATGTTAAAATGTGCCTCTTACACTCAATGAAATAAGAAAATATTCTTTTATACATGGAAATCCTGAAGTAGAAAGATACTAAGTAACTTGCCCAAGGTTAAACAGCTGGTTAGATGCAGAAATTGAACGTGAGCCTATTTCATTTGAAAGCCCACATTTTCAACTTCTGTATTATGAAACATTTGTGATTTGTTAGCAATAAAGTTGCAAGACCAAAAAGGGGCTTCTTAGTTGTCTAATCCCAAACCTTCATTTGACAGATGGGAAAACCAAGTCCTGGAGAAAAGAAGTCAGTTTCAAAGTGAAATGAGTAGTTAGTGACCCTCTAGTCTGTTGTTCCATGCACTATCCAGGTGCTACCACCACATCACCCGGCTGCCTTACCTATCAGCCAAGATATAATGGCCCCATCCACAATCCATTAGCTGGCTTGAGCTTCCATTATGGCAGCTGATAACATCCAACATCCATATGTAGGGCTCCAAAACAACACTGCCTCAAGACCAGCCTGAGCACCCAGGGATTTGTTATATTCAAAATTCAAATCCCCATCTTGGCTCTTTGGCTCCACTGTTTTTTGTTTGTTGGTTTTTGTGGGGTTTTTGGTTTTGTTTTGTTTTTCTTTGCCCAGGCTGGAGTGCAGTGGCTATTCATAGCTCACTGCAGCCTCAAACTCCTAGGCTCAAGCGATCCTCCTGCCTCAGCCTCCTAAGTAGCTGGGACTACAGGTCTGCACCACCATACCCAGCTTCCACCAGGTTTTTAACCTCACTTTCATTTTCTGCAAAAGGTGCTATTAATGGTTCCACCACTACAGGGTTGTTGCGAAAATTAAAATACATATTCCAAATAAAGCTCTTAGCACGGTGCCTGGCACATAGAAAGTAGTCATTATATGTATTAGCTGTGATTATTTGTTCATTATTATTTAAAAGGACACCCTTCCAAATCCAAATGTATAGTAAAGACATGTCACTTGATTTCAGAAAGGAAACATCAAACGGTGCTTCTCAAACTTTAATGCCTATATGAATCCCCAAGGATCTTGTTGAAATATAGGTTCTGACTCAGGAGGTAGAGGTGGAGCCTGGGAATCTGCATTTCTAACAAGCTCCCAGGTGATGCTAAAGCTGCTGATCCAGAGATTGAACTTTGGGTGTCAAGGGAATATAAAAGGCAAATTATCTTTTTATTATAAGTTTCAAATAAAACATTGCAATCTTGTTTAATTAATTTGTCAAGTACCCACTAAGTTCCAGCTGTGCCAGGCCCCAGAGGAGAACACAGTGAGCTAAAGCAGTCATGGTCTCTACCCTCAGCAAGCTTCCAAAAAAGTAGAAAACACAAGCATGAAACAAGCAATTATAATCTGGTGATGACAGTAAAGGGGTCATGCAAGGTGTCACAGGAGTGCAGTACGAGGGGATTTCACCCAAGCCAGGGTCTCTGATGCATTGTAGAGTGGGAGATAGTGCCAGAGAAGGGCAGGATGGAGGCCAAGGGCTGGGCCCCCAAGAACAACTGACTGGGGTATTCCCCAGCCTTGTTGCAGTGTTCACCTCTATTCACCTCCCCTCTAGGTGCCCCAAGATCCTGCCCAAGAGAGCTTGTGGCCCTGTATGTAAAAGTTTATGTGGTCACTTGGTGGATACATAGTAGTACTATTAAATCAATACTCTTGTAATACCAAGTGGCTATAAGGGAAAAAAAAAACTCAACTAGCTTAAGGAAGAAAAGGGAATTTTTTGGCCCATGTAGCTATGAAATCCATGGAGGAGGTGGCCTCGGGGATAAAGAATTTTATTGTGTTTTCCTATCTCTAATTGTTGACAGGCTTCTTTAATGTGACTGGGGGTAATGGTAGAGGTTTGGGGAGCAGTATGGCCACAGAGAGCACCAGTCTTTTATCCTAGCTAATGACTCTAGAAGAAAAAGGGCTTTCCTCTCCAAGCAACCGTATAAAATTTTAGAGAAGGGTCTCATTGACCCAGCTTAGGTCACATGCTAATCCCTGAGCCAGTCACAACACCCATGATGGTGTAGTGTGCTATGGCTAACTGGGCGTGTCTCACATGACTGCCCCTGTAGGATATATTCTTTGACATTCCCACCAGAACACCATAGAATGGAGGAGAGGCAATTTCCCCTGAGGAAGGTTACTGCACATACAAAGGCAACAGATTCCACTACAATGTCCCTCCAGAAATAAGCTCACTTTTCAGGTGCAACAGCTCAGCCCTAGGGACAAAGCCTGATTTGGAATATAAAGATACCAAATTGGAGAAGAAATAAATCATAAGAGCATTATTTCTTCCCTTAATTTAAGTTATAGTAATCTTTATTAATTTAGATAAAAGGTATTTTTAATTATCTTAAATCATTTTTAATTGCATTAAGATACTTAAAGTTATCCTATGGCTTGGAAGTTTAAGCTATGATGTTTACTATTCAGCAATTCAGCTTAGTACATTTGTTAAGTAACCAGGGGCTTTGGGCAAGAAATCAAAGTTCCTGTGTAGTTTATATGCATACTGCAAACAGAGAGTGTTTTCTTTTCCATAAAAGCACTGCATTTACCCACTGAAGATTCCCTTCCACCAATATTTGAGGACCTGCCCTTGCCCAGGCACTGCTCTAGGCTCTAGAAATACAGAATTCCCTGGGCAGAGGGGGAGAAAGACATGTATATAATTTGCTATTATTAAGGGCCCCAAAATGCTCAAGTGGAGGTATTGACAGAGGAGTTGGGCCTTTGCAATGAAGGCACTCTCTTGCTATGGCGTATGAAGGCATAACCGTTGTTATGAAGGGGATCTCTCAAAGGTTTTTGAGCAGGAACATGACGAGTTCAGATGTGTACTTTACAGAGATCGCTCTGACTGCTGCATGGAGAATGGAGACTGAAGGCTGGCTTGGAGGCTTTAGCAACAGTTGAGGTGGAAGTGATGAGACCTGAGTCACATGACCACCCCTCAGCAAGAGTGTGGGCATGTGATCTAGCACTGTGGGACATAAAGTCAAGAGACATTTTGAAGGTAGAATGAGCAGGCTCTGCCCCCTAGGTCCTTATGGGGAGGAGACAAAGATGGCTTCAATGAAAAGAGTAGAAAAAATGATCCACGATTCATCTAATAGCCTTTATTAACATCAACATCATACTGTCCTAGAGATGGAATCTTCTGAAAGCGAGTGGGTAATGGACATTCAAGGAGATTGAGCATATATAATGGAAAGTCCCACTAAAGAAATTACATTGAATTTCAACCCTGTGTGTCTTTGGCTCAGGGTTGTCCATGTAGCCATCATTTTAGGGAAGTGGGGTACTCTGAACAGCATGCTGCAGCTATCTACTTAGCTCTCTATTCCTACTCTAGCTTCTATCGACCCCCCACCCCCAAATCGTAGTAAATTGCTACAGGCTAGTTATTTCTGTAATAGCACAGTACAGACATTGGCATCTTCAGCGACACATCAATAGGCTGGAACTTGGTAATAAGTGGGTTTTCCATCAGTCATATTCATCCCCTCATATGATATTTCAGGGACTGGCAACTCGCTCACTGGAACCAGAGATGGTCAGGTTATTTAAGGGCTAATTGGAGTGTCTCTCGCTCCTGGATGCATCTCTTCCTTGGCTTAGCTGAGCATGCAGAGGAATTCTCTTTTTGTTTTTCTGCAGTCACATTTAACTCTCTCTCTGGAAGCCAAGCAGATTTAATTGTGTAAACATGAGCAATGGTAATTGGGTAAATGAAGTTGGAAACCAAGGTATGATGTTTTTGTTTTGCTCTGTGAGGGAAAAAAAAAATAGGGAGCTTGTTTTTCTGTGGTGGCAAACCTCACTGTCAGAATTCTGGACAGACAGTTGGCAGGAGGAAATCCCTTTATGAATTTCTCATCAAGACCCATTTAGCTGAAATATGTATCTGCTGCCTCATGGGTTATGGATCAAGCTGGGGGCGTTTCATTGTTTTCTTAAAGTGTTTCTCTGCACAGGTTCAGTTATCCGGGTGAGAATAAGTAAGGAGTTTCCATGAGAGTTGCACACTCAGGTAACATGTATTCATTGAAAGAGCCATGAGGATGTGTTACCAGAGATGTACCTAACTTCAGGCAGTGCTGTAGGTGGAAAACCCGCTTTTAACAAAATATAAAATATGGAGTACTTTCTTTTTATAATGAAAGGATCAGTAGTTGCCTTCTTTTAAGTAGCTGTCATTTAAAACTGACTTTTCCAAATTCTATTTACACACAATTTTTCCCAAACAATTTAAATAAGAGGAAACTGGTAAAAAAAAAAAAATTTTTTTTTGGTCCTGTATTCTAAACATTGAGGTGGTCCAGCAAGAAAAGGATCTCATCAACTCTTGCTTTTAATAGATGGTTTTGCCAGAATATTATATTTATCCATATTTCTCAATCTTTTTTTATTAATGTCACTAGAATTCCATTTCCTATATGTCTGCAGTAAAATTCATTTTCCCAGTTAAAAATTCAGGCAAACCAAGAAGCAAACTTGGCATGGAGCATGTCCCTCTTACCATGCAGATTGCATGATAAACCAGAACTATTAGAAAGGAGCAGGTCCAAGGTTAATGAGACACTCATTAAAGAGAGAAAGAATTATAGAAGCTGCTAGTGCTCTGTGCCTGTATTGAAGGAGAGGCTATTGTTATAGGATGTTTGCTGTGCTGATATTGTAAACCACATGACAGATGGGTCAAGTGCTGATTACGGTATTCTAACATTTGGAATAGCAAGTAACATATTTGATAAGCTGGCAAGTTTTTATATATGATTCAACCCACAATATAAAAGCCACGAGAATTCCAAATTGAAAATAATTAAATGAGCTGGAAACAATCAGATACCACACATTTTTCCCCAAAATGACAGATTTTGACATGTTGAAATTCCACAAAGGGAGCAAGAATATTTCCTAGCTTACTTGAACTAATAACAGCTCTTCATCTGGTTTTGCAAAGCAATTAATTCCAGGCTTCTTGAAATGTGGAGGTAACAATACACACTTGTAGGCACCTTAAACTTTACAAAGATCTGTACCATACATGGTTTTATTTGCTCTTATCAGCAACCCTGCGAGGTACACAGAAAAGATATTAATATTCTCAATTTATAGACGAGGAAACTAAAGCACGGAGAGGTTTAAGTAGCAAATGCAAGGTTACATAGAAAATAAGTAGCATATGGAGGATGAGAAGCCAGATCTTCTAACTATTAATACATCCAGTCCTATTTCTGGTCATCTGAAAGAAGTAGCAGCTATTAACATATAGGTTTTCTTCATGGTACAAAGTGTATCTTCTTTCGGTCAATGACACTGCCACTATCATTCATGTATATCCATCTGGATAAAGCATCCAGTATTTGCAATCAGCCTTTGAGTGTCTGGGTAGGGCTGGTGCTGGTGACACTGGTAAGAGTCCTTGTCAAACAATGTCACACCTCCGTAATGTTGAAGTTAACGCTGAGAAAGCAGCAGCCCTCCATTTGTGTTTTATCATTTTTGCTTGTTTGGTTGTTCTTTTCAGAGTTTGTCATCTTACTTGTCACCCTTTGTTAAAGTCACTTTGTCTCTTTACTTTTTTACTGTCTCTCTTCACCTACCTGAGCAGCTTCCCTGGCACCTCCTGGGCCTCCTCCTCCACCCACCCAAACGCAGACCAGCATGTTATATCAGAGGCTCAAAGGCATGCCTAGGCCAAAATCAAGTACCGTAAACTTCTACCTTTACTCAGCAGTTTTCTAGCTTAGTTGGCTTTTCTGTTCACTTTTCTTCTTGAAATTTTGTTTCAGTTTGGAATACTAACCTGAGGCTCAGGCTCTCGAGTTTAATGTTGTAGGTTTTGAGATATTCAAGAGAGCATTTATTTCCAAATGTCCACATTTTTTTGTCTAGCTATGTCTGACATATGCAACATTTTCAAATCTCAATGTCAGCACAAAATAACATTGTTGTTGCATAACATTTTGCATGACGATTTTTTTTATATGTTATGAGCCTCAAATCTGTTGTAATGAAATGTTTCCTAAGTATAGTATATTTTTAGTTCCCCTTCATCAGTGCTCCAGCTAGTGCAAGGTTGGGGGATAGGAATATTGCCATACATTTCAAGACAGCAGAAGTGACAAAAAAATTATTTCTAAGCACAAATTTCTCCTTGACCTCTGTTGGGGGAAGGGAGGAAGTGCTGAAGGATTTTGCACAATATTTTCTTTAAAGACAACATCTTAGAGAAATCAATTTTAGTATCTTTTTTTGTCATTTAGCTAGGAAATCGGCTATGCAAATGAAAATACGGGAAAGTAGTGCTGTCTCTCACTAAAGTGGCTTGATCTACAGATGATGGAATCACAGCTAATTAATAGTAAATGGAAGTCTGGCTACATGGGTTAATTGGCAGATCAAGTGTTCTAGATTAAAGGATCCTTCACCTGCTTACTTTAATGGTTCCATGTTAAAGTAAAATTGCAAATGGTTTTATTAAACATACTGTCTGTATATATACATCAGGCATACACATATCTGGGTACATGTGCACACACTCATAGTATGGCTGCGTGCACATGCACACTTTATGTGTATCTATTGATATCTATTGTAGTCAATCTAAGAGTACTGCATATTAAAACAAACCTTCAGGTGGTCCTAGCTTAAGCATCTTGGATTTCTCCAAACATAAAAATAATTCACACTTTTTAAATAAATGTGCATAACAATATTGGTGGGAATTATTTTATTTCTGTATCATATATCATGTACAGCCAGAATTCCCCTAGATATGGTGAGTGTTCTACCCAAAAGGACAATACTCTCTATTTTTAAAGCAAGAGATTTCAAAGATGTGCCCCAAGTGGGATTTCCTGCAGATTTGTATTAATGTGCAGGCTTGTCTGCTTACTAGAAAATGTATGTAAGTGTGTGATGTGTGTATGTGGGTGTATGTGTCGAAGGGGTAATAAGCATAGGATGAGGAATTTGCAAATTGATGTGTAAATGTGAATACCAACTAATAAAAAAATAGCCTATGCATATTTACTATCAAAATGCAAATACCTCACTCTACACGTATTACCCAAACATATATACACAGTATGTTTGTAGAAATGCCTGAAAGTCTACTAATGAAATTATGATAGTCTATGAAATTACAAACAGGTCAGGGGCCCCAAAAGCACAGAAGTCAGTCTTGTCACTCATTATCATTCTTTCGCCAAATACTTATTGCTCTGGACCAGGCAGTGAGCTGTCAGCATCTAAACTCCCACATCTCCTTCCTCTGAGTGTTGGCTATTCCCGGCCTGATCTGCACACTTAGGTTCCCCACAATCCCACCTTCATGTTCTAACCAGATCAGCCACATTTCCACCTGGGCATGGCAGAGAGAACGGAGCTTTCTGTTGAGCTGAAGCCAGAATGCCCATTTTCACACCAGCCATCAGGCCTTGTTGGACTGATACTTTCAACAGTTGGCCAAGACCCAGTCTCATCCATCACTCTTAGCTCCCCTTGGCTAGAGCACTCTTTTTGCATAGTTTTTTGCTGAATTTATTTTTAATTATTAAGTCCTAAATTACTAATGATCTGATATATTCCTCACCTAAGAAAATGCACAAAGAAAAATAAAAGGCGTTTTAAAAAAAAAAAATCAGCCATCTCCTATGATTTTGTTTAAATCCACCCCTCCCCACCTCTGCAAAAAAAAAACCTTCCTATGAAGTGTTAGGTAATCCTCTCTAGCAAGAAATATCCTGAAGCCAAAACATATCTGTTTCAGATGAAGAGGTGGAAATAAGTTTTGACAGTCCTTTTGCAAACATATATACCTACTGTGGAGTCCTGCTAAATGATCTTTATTTCATTATACCCCATGTGTTCTATTAACTCTGAGACTTGAAGTTTGAAGGGGCTAAGCATGAAATACAAGTTCCCCTGTGTGGTCAGAGTGGTTGAATCCAGGCAATTTCATTGGCTAAGAAAACCTTTATGTTTTAAATATTATTCTTTTCACCAAGGAAAAAAGTTTGTAATTTTTGGCAGCATAATGACATTGCCAAACATTCATGAATTCAGCTCTAGAAAGGGTGCAACATAAGCCAGGGTTCCATTTTTCCTTGAGCTGGGTAAAAACACAACCCTTTCAACTTAAGAGAAACTAAAAATAAAGAAAAAAATGGAGTACATTGTTGCCGCAACTTGACTGGTGAAATTTCAATTGTAGCAACCAGTGGCACAGACTACCACCACCTATTTAATAATCTACTCCCAACACCCTTTTAATAATTCTATCCTGCCTTCTATCTAACGGCCCAGGAATGTCCAGTTTTTCTTTTCCATCTCCTCCCTGGACAACTTGAAATAGATCTTTGAATCTGCTTTTTCAAAATGAACATTCCAATACCTGTTAAACATGCAGACCTCTCATGAAAAACAAGGCTGTGGTATTGAATGGTTAGTAACTAATCTAAAAACACAAAACTAGCAGTAATCAAGATTAAACTTCCCTTATATCTTCCCACTTCAGGTAACATGAACACAGTCTAGAGAGTGATGTAAGATAGTACTTTTATGCTGTCTTTAAAGAACATGTGTACAAAATGTCACTAAATTTGAAATGGGCTGTCATAGACTTAATATAGCTTCATATGTAAATTTGAAGCTGGAGCACTGCTTTTTCCTAATATGTATTATAATGATGGTGATAATAATAATAAAATGGCTTTATGGTTTGCTCACTACTAATTACATGGCACTTAACATTTGCATGAAACTTTTTAAAAAATTTGATAACTATTCAAAATTTCTTATCCACTAGTTCTAATGGCCACAAAACTAGCCTGCTGCTTTCACTGAATTTTAACACAAATTCTTGTACTACAGAAAATGTAGGCCGGTTAATCACCCCTGCCAAAAAACTTGAAGACACAATACGTCTTGCTGAACTAGTCATTGAAGTTCTTCAACAAAATGAGGAGCACCATGCAGAGGTGAGCAGGCTCGATGGGAAATGTCTCTTGGTGTCCTTTAGCTGAGGTTGCAGAGTTGATCCTGCTGGCCAAGTTGTGAATAAGATGCCTTAACACCCATTTTCTCTTAACTGGGCTTGCAAAGAGAATGAAAGTGGAAGTTTTGCAAGGACAAGTCTTTGGAAGGTTGTTTAAAACAACCAAAAAGTGGTTGTGTGTTGTACATTTCAGCCTAAGTTTTCAGCTGTTTCTAGCAACGAGCAAATGAGGTGAGTACTTCTTAACTGTTCAAGCAGCATCTGGTTACCATTGTCCAGAACACACACAATATTTTTTGGTTTTTCTGTGGTTGTTTTTGTTGCCACCACTGTTGTTTTTATTAGTTCTTTGGTATGTGAATCACAGGTCATCTTTATGAATTTATCTCTGTAACTTACTCTGCTTGTACTAGAGTCTTCATTTTTTTAACCTCAGATTGCCTGGATTGCTAAATGCAGTGACAGAAGCAAATTATTCTGTGTTGTTCAACTTGTCGATTCTCCAACATACACCTAGATAAATATAGCTTATTTTTTTTCTTACAAACCACTATCAAATGATCCTTTCGATAATTTTAAGCCAAGGGATTTCAAAGCTAACTAAATCCCAAACTTATAAGGACTTAAACAACCCAACCCTTTCAAGAAAAGACTCCAAGATTTCATGATGGTTAAACTGTTGTATCAATGCTTGTTTTAAAATCGAGTTTTAAAATCATCTCTCTTAAAATAACCTTTTTGAAAATTGCACTAATTCTCCCTCTTCGTCTACATTCAGATCTACAGCAAAAGGGGAAAAAAAGTCATTTCATAAAAGTAATTCTCAAGCACCTAAAATGATCATTCCCATGACTAAATGAAAATTGACAGTATAGTTAAATAATATATAATACACCATAAATCCAACCGTCCCGACTAATGCCTGATTGCATATTTAAATTTCCTCCCTGTTTCTCTACTGTTCCATTCAATCTTGGCTGATCGTGGCAGGGGAAAGAGGTATGTGACCAAACCGAATGAACCAGCCACCTGCTGTCATACTCTGTGCATGCCCTTCCAGTACCATGTCTTCTAATGGGACTTTTCCTGGTGCTCCTGCTTTCTAACACTGACCCAAGGAATGTAACAGCAACTTCCAGTGGACTGCTTGTGAGATGAGTGGCCCCCACAGCAGGGTTAATGTGGGGTGATTCTCTTGTGCGTGCATGAAGTGATTGATATACTTAACAACAACTGCAGTTACATCCTGACACACGCCTCCTACCTGCCTTGATTCTGTCCTTAGCCTGGTGTAGTTTCCTATGTCCGTCTGTACTTACCTTTATTACAGCAGATGAGTCCCGAACTTAGTAAACAATAGCTTGCCAGAGTGATACTAATCTTCCTCTACGACTGTCTGTATGTGAATCATATATACAGTATTTATATATAGAGAGAGTGCTGAAGAATCGTGATCTCCCTGAAAACCCTCTGAGAATGGGGCGAAGACCCCTTGAGGCAGGTTTTACTAACTCATACAGCACCTAGCAACAGCGCCCAGCTGTGAGTGAGAACGGGGCTCAGGTCAACAACCTCCAAATACATAAACCTAGGACTAACTCCCAGACACATAAAAGTCATTTGGGTTAGACTTTTTTTCTACGCTATCCTATATGATGTTCTTTTCAGATTGAGAACATTTAGGGTTCAAGTGATGGTAAGGGTGGTCTTTCCAGGTGTCTTCAAAATCATCTCCAGAGGCCTGGAGGGGCTCTGGCCTGCCCTCCTCTGATTTGAGTGGCAGAAGTTTTTCCCATGATGCTTGACCAAATCTACACATTTTTGAAGACATGGATATGAAGAGGATGGTTTTTCTCAGTTACAATGGTGCTTTTATGTGAATCATAGAAAAAGAAAAATGACAGATATACTTGATTTATAATCAAGTTATTTTCTGAGGCAGCTACAGGCTAAGAAAGGATGTATATTTTCCTAAATTACTCCAAAGAGGCACCAAAGGAAAGTTTATATCCCAAAGGAAATATTTTTCACTTTTCCAAAAAGCACTTTTTCCCTAAATGCTAATCATCATCCTAAACTGCTTTAATAACCATCATCATGAAAGATTTTAAATCTTACATATTCAAAAGCCATTCAGAGTAAATAAATAAGGTAGACAAAAACTCCATTCTGTTCCCATTACTAACTTTAGAAGTCCATAATGAAATCTTCAGCATACTTTGGAGTTCCAGAGACAAAATTTTCTTTTAGATAAATGTAGAGGATTATTTCCCAAGCTAGTAATTTCACCCAATCACAAAATTTTATCACTCAGTCAATCAAAAGCTACCTATTGAGTATCTTATATCTGCTGAACACTGAGGGAACTACTTTGGTGCTTTTTGAAGGACGAGAAGATATAAGGCAGCTTTGACCTTCAAGCAATAGGATGCAGAGCGGCTAGCAGCTTAGGCTCTGTGCCAGAGAAGCGTGGGTTTGAATTCCAGCTCTGCCTCATCCTTACCTTGTGATCTCGACCTTGTTACTTAACCTCTCTTATCCTGTAAATTGAAGATAATAAAAGGATGATCATTGTTAGAATGGAAGGTCATGTTAAGTAAAGCATCTGGTATTATGCCTGGCACATAGTAAGCACTCCACAAAGTTTGGCTGTTACGTTATTAGGAACAAATTGCTGAGGAAACAAAATATAGGAATATCTAATCATTATAAGGACAAAACCTATGTGGAAAGTACCAAAGAAATGGAACAGACAGAATGAGTTGAAAGGAGAGTGGATTCATTTCAAGGTAGAATGGTCCAGAAAGGCACCATCACCTGTTCTCAACTTTCACTTACAGATTGCAATCACCTAGAAAGCTCTTAAAAATTCTGATTCCCAGGTCTCACCCAAGCTCAATTAATTGGAATATACTGAGGAGGTGCTGAGCATTGGTAATTTTTAAAAGCTGCCCTGGCGGTTCCAGTGTACAGCCAGGGTTGAGAGTAGCTGGAAACAGCAGAAGAGGTAGGATTAGCCCTGGCACACTAAACATAGGGTTTTCCTTCCCAAAAGGATGACGTAAGAAAAATTTTTCTACTGACCAGTACTCATTGCCATATTCTTGGGTGCTCAGTAAACTCTTAAAAAAAAAAAAAATCACTAAATCCTAAGCATGGATCTTTGCTGTGTGGCCATGCTGTTTGGTGGTACCACTCAAATGAAAGTGACAAGTAGACTTGCCTCCCCTCTTTCCCCCCAAAAAAACCAATAATCTTTAAAGCCATTTTTAATTCCAAGATAAAGTAATTAAATGTCCCAAGAGAAAAAATCTCCACCAGCTAAGAATACATCATATAGATACACCTGCAGTATATGGAACAGTTATAACATTTATCTCTTAATTGCAGCTTAATTCTGTTCCCAGAGTCTAATGCAGTCACACACACACACACGAATTATGCCTTCATGTATTGTTGCTACACCTTCCCGATCTCTCTCTATGTATACGTATGTATATGTATATATGTATTGTGGTATACAGAGGGGTACATATATACATGTTGGTTTGTGTGCAAAATATACGGTGTGTTTGGTGTGGTAGACTGTGCCCCTAAAGCACACATCTTTGTCTTTGAATAACTAAAGGCACAGGTAAGTATTTAGAAGCCAAAGTAGAACTCCTTATTGTCTTTGGAAAAGGTTTATGAAGACTTTAGATGCCCATGAACATTGTCTGTTAGCTCAAGTACAAAAATAGCATTCACCTGTATGAGCAAGCATAAAATAAGTACATTTTGTTAAGCTTTGCCTTGCCCAACCCAGTCACACAGACTCCATTCATTTAATTGGAATTACACTTTGGCTTTTTGGTTGTTACTGCCCTTGCTAGCATCTTTTTCTCCTTCTCAGAGAGTCGGGTTTGATTATAAGGTTCCAAAAAGACTTATCTTGAATATATAAATGTAGCTCTCATCCTCACATTTTGTATAATCCCCAAATTTAAATTTTCTTGGTTCGCTGGAGTCCTAAATTGCTGCACCAGACTTCAGTAGTACTAATTCATACCACAATAGTCGTCGTTCTTTGTAGGGCTACCCATCTAAATGATTATTAATGCAAGAACTGTAGATATTTGCTCAATAATATATTAAATTACAATGAGGAACTGAATTCCCCACAGATGGTAGGAGTGGTATTTCTTAGGGCCTCTGGTTTGCAACTTTTAAATTAAAAAAGCTGGTCAGAACCAGGTATGCGGTTAGGTTAAGAAATTTTTAATTTCAAGCATTTAGGGCTAGTTTTTTGTTTTGTTTTGTTTTGTTTTTTCCTGTCATCCTGGAGCAAAATTGTATCTAGGAAGGCAACTCACTCTTCCTAGTAACTGTTTTCTTGGACTCACCTGAAGATGTAAAATTAATCAAATAACTAAAGAATAAATACTAGCCAACATTTGATGTGCCTTTGTGAATTTTTCAAATATCCTGGATCAGGATTGATGAGAGTCAGCTGTACATATAGAGTTAGGGGGTGGGGATGGGACTCCATCCAGCAAGTTCCAGTATTTAGATGGTCTCTGCCTAAAAGGCGGGTGGCTGGGAAAGTTCTGGGGGTGGGAGGGCTTCTTCCTCTGCTGGATTTAGCCAGGTAGTCAGTGGAGCAAGTCCTAAACCCCAGGACTCTTGTCCTCAGGTGGTAAAACTACAATAAAACCTCATCGGTTCAGACCCAAATACTTAGAATCTGTGATAATTCAATCACAGATGTAGCTCTTTTAACTTTTCTTAAGTAAAATCTTTGACATGATCTCAAGTTTCTCTGGAAATTCTAAAGGCTCTTCTTACAAGTTAGAGGAATCCAATAATTTTTTCCATCCCAGGACTTATGAAATTAAATCTTCTGTCTCTTTGTCTTCAATTTATAAGTCAACTTATTTACAATTCTTAGAAGTTAAAAAAAACTTCTACATTTATGATACATTCATATGATAACCAATGTAGACTTCATGAATACCTTTTTCTTTAGTGCCCAATTACAGACTGCATTCAAAGGCAATAAAATGATGTCTCTTTTTAGAAAGCCCGATAATTTAGGCTTTTTTGCTGACAGACCAGCATCTCCCCTCTCCCATTACTCTGAATCAGTGAGGTTTTACTGTAAATTAAAATGGAAACAGCAGGTGTCTATTTCCAGCCAAGCCGACCTTGCAGAATGGTCCATGACTTGATTTTTTCCATTTAATTTGCAAACCAGCCACATGTTGATAAAGGAGAAGTAAGTAAAGTGAAATCTCATGAAAGAAGAGAGGTGGACTCCTATTCTGCCTCCTAGTGGCTGTTAGAATATCCCTCAAATAAATAATAGATCACAGAAGAGCTTGGCCATTGAACAAACCCTTTCATTTATGGAATTATTTCCATAATCATCTTTCATGTTTCCAAACACCTTCCCATCTTTTTTTGGTGAATGCTCCGGAAAGTGTTTCCAATGTAAATACATTATGGCATTGAGCGGGGAGGTGGGGGACAAGAAGGGACTGGTGATTTGTTTTTGTTTTTCTGCTCTCTTTGAAATCAGCAAAACAGGGCCTGTTGACACCGCCACTCATTCTGCATGCTCCCTGCCAGAAATGATTAGTCAACATGCATGCGTGCCTTTGAATTGCATTCACATCTGGCCCAGTCTGATGTGAATGTCGCCCCTGAGCCCCTGCACAATGATTTCCAAGGGCCCACGTGCATGAAAATGAGTTACTTCACTGATATTTTTTGGTTTTCAATGTGCATATGTGTCCAACCCCTAGAAAAGTAAGTCCTGATCTTACTCAGTGTTTCCTACCCTAAGCCTGATCTTTCTTCCAGACCGGATGTAAAACCAAAGGCTCCTTGCTTAAAGAGATTTCAACTCAAAAGTTTTGTGACAATTGCAACAATGGTTTCCTTTGGCTGAGTATGAAACAGGAATAACATTTCCACTGTTAGGGAAACATGAGTCCCTTAGTTTGTATGAGACCATAGACAATTAAGCCCCAGATAAGTAGATGTAAGTGAACAATAATTGCAAATTTTCAAGTTAGACCAGCAGAAAACCCATAAACACAGTGAAGAAACTCCCAAATTCTAATACCTTAGAGCAAGAACTAGCCAATGACAATGATAAAGAGCATGACTCAAAACATAGTGAGTTATTGTAAATTGAACAGAAGTTCTACGTCTGTCATGTCTACAGCTGCATCCTCTGACCCACAGGTCAGAGTAAAGGCTCTCTACGGCAGGCCTGGAAACAGGAAAAGCACTGCCTTAGACACTCAGAGACCAATTGTATCCAAAATGCTGTTCTCTTTACAATAAAATTACCCAACCCTGCTGATGCACAATTAATCTTGAACAGTGAGGGCTGGAGTTCACATCTTATGTCTGAGAGAGAAGTTCATCACCTCTTTGTCTATTGTTTTTCTGCCAAATTTCAAAGGCCTTTGCATGGTGGTCAGACTTAATGGTGGAGCACGCAGAGACGTTCTTGTCACTCTTCGCGGTGGACATGGATGCAGCATTAGAGGTGCAACCCCCAGACACGTGGGACAGTTTTCCACTATTTCAGCTGCTGAATGATTTTCTCCGTACTGACTGTATGTATCATCTTTGTTTGACTTTCCTAAGTAGTGTGCAGATAATCAGATTGCTAAGGTATCTTTATCCCAGGCAGACTGTAGGCTGTGCATAGCTCTTCATAGTTTTATTATTACTAAAAAAAAGAAAATAGAAAAACAAAAACCAAGACCCTTACAGCTGATGGGTACTTCCTTTCTTCCAAAAAGTATTTCTGTTGCAGAGAAGCCCTCTCTTAACTACACAGAAGAACCTGAGAACAATGTCAGAAGAGGTGTCTGTTTTTTGTGTGTTATTTGCTCTCAAACCAAGTAATTAACTTAATCTCTTTGCATTTTGTGATTTTTATCAAAAGATGCCTTCTAGATGAAAAACGATTTCTAGCTAAATAACACGTCAAGTATTTCAGAGTATCTTACGGCAACAATAGCCATAAAATAGACCTTTCTCCCCAGGTCCCCAGAGGGAACAAACGTAAAGAATGTTCTGTTCCAAGCAACTTCATGGGAGAAAGGGACTGGGTGCAAGGAAAATATAAAAAATGCTGTGGATTGTTGTTTTTGTGGTTCTTTAAAGGAGAATGATTGTTTTTCCTTCTGGGAGATCGATACAAATGGGTAAAGTGTTTTTGAATTCAGTTGCCCTTCCAGACAGAATTTAAGCATGAGCTTCAATGGTATTCATTTTTCTTCTCTTTTTGGCTTCCTTGGAAGCAGTATATTTAATGTAGAAGACAGTCATCTCTGTGTGTGCATTGTGTATATTGATAAAGCAGCTGTGGGTTCTTACCAAGCTTTTGCTTATCTGTTCTAGATAATTTGTGCAATGGAAAATTTCACAAACACCTGCAAGACCTCTTTGCCCCACTTGTTGTTAGATATGTGGATCTGATGGAGTCCTCAATTGCACAATCCATTCACAGGGGCTTTGAGCGGGAGTCATGGGAACCAGTCAAGTAAGGAAACCTCTTTTGATACCATCGGAGTTTGGGTACAAATGGCTGGAGAGTCATACAGAAATGGATTAATGGTGTCATATGGCTTTTATTAGTAGTATGGATGGAGAGAAAACACCATACATATTTCCTACTAGGGTGCTCATAGCTTCCTTGCCCAAATAGAGGGGGGGCAGAGGTTGAGAAATGTTTTATGAAATGAAATCTTTATTTTATTGTACAAGATAAGTAAGAAGGAATATAAACTTGGTTGTGATATTTGTACTGTGTATCTTACTCCAGTGGTGTTATCCCTAGGAATTAGTGTTTCCTGAAATGTTTTCCATAGGGTTCTAGGCAGGGGGTCAGCAAACTTTTTCTACCAAAGGCCAAAGAGTAAATATTTAAGCTTTTGGAGCCACACATAATCTCTGCCACAAATACTCAACTCTACCATTGTAGCACAAAAGCCGTCATAGGCAATGTGTAAAAGAACAAGTGTAGCTGTGTTCCAATAAAACTTTATTTATAAAACAGGGCCATAGGGGCCATTCCTGGTCTAGGCCTTTGAGATGCACCTCAAAAAAAGGACTCTATGGCCAAGGATGTTTAAAAAACACTACATACCCCACCAATTCACCTACACCCTATCTCCTGGAGAGCTACAAAACACACTGGCATATTCTAAGACTCTGAGAATATCGTAATATAGAATTTTGTTTAACTCTGCTTTACCCAGAGTTTCCTAAATATATTTGACCACAGTATGCTTTTTTGGGTAGGATAACTATCCTGCGTGACAAATTACAGGAAATCCTATGGGTTGTGAGTTTGTCAATTTCCATAACTGCTTGGTGAATCTTAGATCCTACTTGAAAATGTTTGGCAGATTCAGTGCCACCTCCACTCCCCAGCACAGAAGAGGGCTGTGACTCGAGGCTGCCGAAAGGTCAGTCTCAGACTCACCTTTCTGGGAAAATAGAGAATCCCACATGGAGAGTTTTTTGGTATGGTTTGAAAAGCTCTAGTAAAGCCTGGTATTGCCTTTGCCCTGTTAGATTCTTTTTTTTTTTCTTTAAGAAAATCATTTTGTTCTCTCTAATCTTTCATATCTTTGGGATATAGCAAACAGTATGGAGCAAAGTGGGGGGGTGGGTATGTACAAGCATACTCTCGAACTCCAGAACAAGTATGCAAGAGGCTTTTGCTCAGTTTGGAAGCCTTGACTTGTGCCCTATTTTTAAGCAGTTTTCTGGACTGAGGCCCACCCTTTAATATTACACTATATAAGACTCTCACTGATAAATTAATGCAAAATAGCTTTCCCTGCCCCCCTTCCACATCTGAGCTATGAGAGAAGTTTCTTGACCTACCCTACTGAGAGTAGGTTAATAGGCAATAGCTCTTCCTTTGCAAATACGAATAAATTTAAATTTTAGCTTGTTATTCTCAGGTTTATAACAGTCTCTTGATATGGCCCTGCTGACTTTTAACTCATGAGGATAAAACTGGGTGCCTTTATGGCAAGACATTAATGAAGGACTCTTTATTTTTTTTTTTTAAATGCTTACTATAATCAAGACAGTTGCACTTTGGATAACAGCTGTGAAAAGGAAAAGGTGAAAATGAGTAATATATACATTTTGAAAATAGCAATGGTCTTGAAATAACAGCTACGTAGTTGTGTTTAAATGTGGAGGCTACTACTACCAACACACATGGGAAGGAATGATTGGTATCTTTCACTATTCCTTAAAGAGCCCTAGCTTTTGGGCCTCATCCTCCATATACTAGCCAAAAGGCAAGGGTTTGAATCTCTGCGAACTTGTTTGCTCCTCTATAAAACTAATTTTTAAAAAATGTCCCTACCCAGTGTCTGAGAATTCTTGTGAAGCTTCATGATAATGTCACTAAAGTCATTTTATAATCTGTTACATTCTTCAGAAGCCAAACGTGAATGCTGTTTCTTTTGAAGCATTAAAAATTCTTAATACCATCAGAGGTAAAGATGAAATCAAAATCATTTTCACAACTGGAGGTCGGTCTGAGAATTTTTGGGGGGAATTTTTTTACTGATTAAAAAAATAAAATTTGAACTCCTGGATGGGCAATTTGAAGATCTGCAAATGTATAAAGGAATAATAGTTGTGAATAATGACCTGAGAATTACGTAGATGTGCGTGTGTTTTTTAAGTAGCTTTTTGCTGTCCAAAACTGTGCTGTTGGTTAGTGACTATGATTATGGTTTGTTCAATTCATGCTAAATAGTACGTGCCTTTAAGAGTAAGTAGAGATATTTGAAAGTGCCAACTAAAACATAAGGTAAATTAAAATCTTTTTAAACCACACACATTTTATTAGCTGATTTGTAAACAGAGTAAGGATGCCATGGGACAGCTTTACAGAATGGCATAAAATGGCGGGCAACAAAGAGCTTGGGGACATTCTTATGTGCTAAGAAGAATGAGTCTGTCCGTGCTTCCTACCATGTGAAGAGAAACAAAGTGTGAACTTTCATCTGACCACTTATTGGAGGGTTGGTAAAGAAGCAGAGATTCATTTTTCTTCTTGGATTTTTTTTCCAAGTAAAGAATCATCTTTTTGGAATACTTTTCATCAAGCTCACTTCAAAATAAGAAACTAGCTTAGGTAAATAGATTTAGTTTGCTCAATCTTTTCAAATTTTGCCACACGATCCCCCAATGCACACACTGTCTCTCACATACACACACACACACAGCTTTTCTCTCAAACAATTGCTATCCTCAAGTAATTCTACTTTTCAAAAGTTGTGATTTTAGGCACCTGATTATAAGAAATGAGAAATGCATTGTGTACTTCAAAACAACTAGCATTCAAAATGTTAAGGAAAAGCAGCGCTCTGACAAGAAAATGGTGCTAATGTATTGAGTTTTGCTAAAAACAGAATAAAAATATTCCTTCTTATTCAGATTTTCTTATTTCAAAATATGACCCTATAAAAGAAAATAGAGATATACTCATTTAGGCTTAACACAGTAGAGTTTATTTGATGGAAAGGGTAAAATGGCTAAGTCCTGTTGCTGCCTTTCCCTAGAAAGATGGCCTTCCATCTCTGCAAGGAGAGAAAAGAGAGGCTGCATCTCAGTTTCCATGAAGCCAGACACAGTCAGAGTTAGATTCCCTATGAACTGGTGGAAAATGTCACCTCATAGCTTCTAACCACAGCTGAAGACAGTCAGCTTCTCAAAGACAGGCCCAAGTAAAATAAAATATGGAGCCCATTGCCCTCTCATGGGTTTCCATCAGGACATGTCATGGGGCTACCACCCACAGTTGGGCAGGTTGTTCACAACCCTCCTGACAGCTGTGAATATCAGCTTTTGGTTCTAACAAGTAGTGGACATTTCCACCAGCTCTTTAGCATTGGCTCATTGTTAATAAGCCATCGTGGCCTTCAATATGGAAGAAAATCTAGAAAGCGTGTAGTCCAAAGTCTTACCAAGTCTAGTATCCACCCCCCACCTCACCCCGCCTCACCCCCCCACCCCCACCTACTCCCACCTACTACCCTTTCCCTGACAGATGGTCACTCAGTCTCTACTTAAACACCCCCAGGTGTAGGGAATCCTTGGCTGCGTGGTTGCCCATTTCAGGTTAGAATGGCTCTGAGTGGTTCTTAATATACACACACTGTAAAATCTGGTTTCTCGTTTCTCAAAATGTACTTTCTCTCTCTGTGCCTGAGATACACTTATGAAAAGTATTTTTAAAATGTCCTTTTCAAAACTGTCAAAGATGTTAATATCTTTTTCAAAAAATAAATTGTATTGTGTATATTTAAGGCATACAACATGATATTATAAGATATATACATGTGGTAAAATGGTGACTGGAGTAGAATATATTAACATACCCATCATCTTAGTGGTCATAAACCATCAGACTAAAGACACCTTAGCAATATGTAGGTGGCCTAGTCTCAAATACACAAGTTTTGGACTTGGAGTCAGAACTCCTGGCTCTGCCAGTAATTTGCTAGGTAACCCTGGGCCACCAAGTTTTCTGAATTTATTTATTATATATATATATATATTTTTTTTTTTTTTTTTAGAGATGGGGTCTCGCTTTGTTGCCCAGGCTGGAGTGCAGTGACTATTCACAGGTGTGGTCATAGTGCACCACAGTCTCCAAACTTTTGGGCTCAAGTGATCTTCCCTCCTCAGCCTTCCAAATAGCTAGGACTACAGGCGCGCCTATCACATCAGGCTTAAGTTTTCTGAATTGAAACCTTCTCTCAGTTGCCCTGCCTGAGACTCAGTATCTTCCTTTGTAAAACAAAGGCTTTGAATAACCAAAGCTTTTCCAATGCTAGCATTCCTGAAAATGTGACTCTTCCTGCTCAAACACATACATACATTTGATCATCACTGCCTCCCTAGTACCTAGAACAGGGCCTGGGACATAGCAAGTGCTCAATAAATATTTGCTGATTGATTGGCTTAGTTATTAAGGAACCCGCACAGGCTAAATTGTAAGAATACCATGGGGAAACTGTGGGGATGGGAAAGAGAAAAAGATACACTCCCCCAACTGAGTATTTCAATCTTGTTGGGTGTAAGCAACATACACGCAAGAAAGATGACTTTAAATATTTACCAATGTACAAATATACAAATAACCTAAGGAAGAATTGTGAGAGCATACGGTAGTGGGGAATGAACTTCTGCCGAGGGATCATAAAGGAGTTAGCTTGGACAGTGAGATTTCAAAAGGGTTGGGGCACTGGGAAGGATCATGCACAAAGGTAGAAATACGGGGCAAAGAAAACATGCAATAGAAACAGTGAATGTTGGGTGTGGGCCGGCATAGATTATAAAGGAGGCAAGCCATAGGTTGGAGAGATGTTTGGGAGGTCCTAAAATCCCATAGAGTTTGGAATTTTTTTCTCTATGTGATGCCCTCTCAATGGTGACTTTACAGCACTTAAGCTGGTGAAAATTGGCTCTTGGAGGGGGGTGGTTTAAAAACACTTTACTCTTTTTATATACAAAGCACAGGTCCACATACAATACATAAACTGATATACATACATCTGTGGTATTCAATTTTCATGGAGAAGAAAGTTGGTGTGGAGGGATGATAATGAATAAAAGGTTGAGAAATACCATCCTAGACTCTAGGAAGATATAAAAGAGTACCCAAGCCCCAAAGTAGGGAGTAGACCTAAGAACAAACACTGAGAGAGGCTTTAGGGTCCAGAGCACTAACAGAAGGCAAGAGGTACTACATATCTTCATGCAGGAAATGATTCATAGAAGTAGAAGGCATTTTGTATCTTAAATCTAACTCCAGCCATAAATTTAAATCCAAAATCTTTTAGGGAAGACACAACCATATCCCTTCTGTGTGGAGACAGTGTCTTAATTAGAATTAATTCTAGAAGGGAAGGAATGATTTCATCTCCAGTCACTTCCATCAGTAGAAAGGATGAGACACACACATCTGTAACATTCATACACATAAGGCTAAGTAGATAGGAATTTTTTTAAACCATCCAGGGGTGGGCCCTTTAACCTAAATGGGAGCTATCTTATTTCAACAGAGTCCCCAAAATGAGTGAAAGAGTCTAAATTTTAACATATATCAGTTAGGATTGCATTGTACACTTCTTACACTATCCAGAGATATCTAGTTATGATTCTCACAGAGAAGCATGACTGACTTGTTTTTAGGTAGTTGCTAAAGGGCCCTCTTTAAAATAATAATTCATTACAGCCATCAGCAGCTCCAGCAGCCTGATTAGAACTAAGAGCTTCTTGAAAATTCCCCCTTTTCACATGTATATTAATGAAATATTATGTTTGGAATTGCCTCCTTGATTATTACTTTATTAATATCCAAATGAAATATTGGTACCATTAGTAATATACTATTTAATATATTATTTTGCTAAAAGCAGAAATATCAAGCATGTTTCATCCTTTTAAAAGCACAGCATTATAAAATGTCACATGAAGGAAATGTTTCTATGAGTCCAGTGCAGTAGTCCAGCCAGAATGTCTTATTTACAAATACAGTATGTTTTGGTTACTATAAGTTTTTTTTAATTTTTTTGTGTGCAAAATGAAGCACGCTTCTAATTTGTGTACCCACCATCCGCTAATATGTTTAAATTAAGTTGCTTTTGCATACATTTGTATGTTATTCATTCCTAGCTACTTTTAATTTGCTCAGAATTGACATTTTAACTTTCCAGGATGCCATCTCTAAGATCTCCTAATTCCTTGATCATTATTCAGTGTGTGCATCATTTAATGATCACATTTGCTTATATAGGCTTACACATGTCTCAGTGGAAATCGCCAACGGTTTTGTTACATGGCAGTGTTTAAGATTGAGAACCACCAGGGACTGAATTCAAAGGCAAATTCCCTAGTTAAACAGAGACACATGGAAGGAAAGGTTCCATTTTTCCCTTCTACTTAATAGTCATATTTACTAATTTTCTCTTGACCATTCTCACAGGAGCACCCTTTAGTCCCAAGTAGGGATATATAATTGGCTTTCCCAAAATGTGAAGTGTAAAGGACAAATCTGTGAGACACCTGTTTCCCTTAAGGAAGAGAATGCCAGGTAGGCAATTTTGCCTTCTAGGTTTTTCAGTCTACAAGCCAAAGCTATATTGCCATTATAAAAGAGTAATTTGTTTCTAGAGGGAGACAGGCATCCAGGCTATCTACAAAGTCCAGAATTTCTGACTTAGCAGGAGGCGTGTTCCCCCCACTCACAAGCAAGCCCAGAGGCAGCTCCAGCCCTTGTAGGAGTCCTGTTAGTCAAACACAGCTTGCCCGGGGCAGAGATGCTTTGGCAAAGTGTGCTCTTCTCCTGCAAGATCCAAAAAGAGAACCTCAACTCCTTTGCCAAAGTGCTGTCAACTCCACTTAAACAGGAAGGCTCCTCTCAGATGCAGAGAGGCTGGGCTCTACCGTGCCAGTGACTTTGGCTGGATGGAACACCCTTAAAATGCCACTACAGAGACATGCGATGCCAGCTCATGGAGCAGTATATGACACAGTCCCTCTGAAGAAATACGGTTGATTCAAGTTGGGGGTTTTATTTTGTTTTATTTTCTCTCTTTACTCATAAAATCATCCATCTCTCTTCCATCTCATCAGTTGATCCATCTTTGTTCAAAAACAAAAAACTGATACGAGGTAACATTTTTAACTTTTTAGTCATTTTTAACTTCTTTTAACTTTTTACAGAAAAATACACAGCTTGATTAATTTTCACAAACTGAACACACCCATGTAACTATGTAACATCATTCAGATCAAGAAATAGAATATCCTGAGCACTGCAGTAGCCCCTGCCGTGCTCTTCCAGTCTCCGTCCCACTTTTAAGGGTAGCTACTATGATATGAAGCCACATTTTAAAGCCACTTTTGGTCAAAGAGTTTAATATAAGAGCTGAATTTGGGATTGTCTTCTTTCCCTAGGTGTCTGTCTCTACATGTAAACATTTCTGCATTTTAAGTGGACTTAGTTTGGGAGAGGAAGTTTCCATTTTCTTTAAATGGTCTACAAAATAATTCAAATCTGATCGTTCTTCTTTGTACAATTTCTTAATCTTCACCATCAATTCTGACAACCCATTGCACATACACCTGTTTTCAGAAGTAGCATTTGGAAGGAATTCCATACCTGTACATCACCATTATGTGTGTGTTTAAGTGGGTGAACTTCCTATTCTATCTTGTATCTAATGTCTGACTTGAGAAATGTGCCTCCATCAACAATTTATAAAAGTAAGAAAATTGAAGCATTCCACCATTTCTATCAATCCCAGTCACTTCACAGCAGCCCTGGCTGCAGCTACACCACGAATTTCAGGAACATCAAGTTCTTAGTATGAGGCAGTTTCTGGACTCTTAATGACAATGGATTTGGAAAGCAAAGACCCCTCCCAGAGGCATTTAAACAACGCAATCTTTGTGTATGGGTGCTCCATGTGTGTCCACGCTTTTAAGTCACTCTGCGATTAATTTTTTTTCCATTAACTTTAGTCATTTCTCTCTGAATATGAAGCCACACCACGGCGCCCCATCTGTAAGCTGCTTTTTGAAGTGTGTCACTTGAGTTTTTGCTGTTGTCTTGCTGTGAACTTAGCCAATTTATTTACAACTGTCCTGTGCTTCTGCCACATCTGCATTGTCACTGTGATGGTATTTTTTCTTTCTGTCTGTTTCTTCCACAGGAGTTTAACCAGTAACCTACCCAATGTGAACCTACCCAATGTGAACCTTCCCAAAGTACCAAATCTACCAGTTAACATCCCTCTAGGCATCCCACAAATGCCTACTTTTTCGGCACCGTCATGGATGGCTGCTATATATGATGCTGAGTGTGTATTCAGTTCACATCAGATCTCATTTAAATCTAAGTGATCTTGGCATGGATATGCATTGTTTATTTCTATACATCCTATATAACAGAGATGGAGATGGATAATTAGACATATTTTGCTGATCATACAGAGACAATATTGTTTATTTCTGGCATTCATCATATTTGTAAGATGTTTGCTATATATACAGCACTAACAATTTGCCTTACGCCCACTGAAGACTTGAGGACTATGTTTCACTTCCTGAATTCTTTTGCAAAAAAAAACACAGGTGACATGACTTTAAGTGTTAGTCATCCAAAAATAGTCCAGGAAACCTCTTTGATGGGCTGGCCAGTCATCTCTGG
The DNA here is from genome assembly GCA_023783475.1 of Daubentonia madagascariensis. Taxonomy (NCBI): domain Eukaryota; kingdom Metazoa; phylum Chordata; class Mammalia; order Primates; family Daubentoniidae; genus Daubentonia; species Daubentonia madagascariensis. The sequence goes on along the minus strand of JAKFHU010001953.1, from coordinate 36,841,695 downwards.
CCTAATCCAAATCTAAGAGGGAAACACACTTACCTCAAAGCTGGGTTTTTTAAAAAAGTAATAAAAATAAAAAATTCCTGGAGACTGTTTAAACCATAAAGCATATTTCTGGTGTCAGCAAATGGCAGGATATAGTAACAGTATGTTCAGGGCTAAATGAAAATTTCTGAATGGATCAAGCTTTAGTCATGTAAATGTTATGTAAAGATACTTTCCAAGGTCGTAATACCATACAGCACTTTGAGATCTAGGTAGCAAGAAGGTTGCTAAGTTTGGGAATACAAGATTCAAGCAACAAATCATTGAATTTTTGCTAACCGTATCATCTGTGGTCTGAGTATAGGGTAATTCTTTGCATTTATCCATACAAATGTCAGGGTTGCACGGGCCACTTCTTTAAAGCTAGCAGTTTGGGAGTGTAGGGATTGAGCAGCCATTTCTTGTAGCTTAGGAAATGAGTCTTCTCTCCTTTTGTTCTTAGCAAGAAGATCCAGCACCCGTAAATTCTACCTCGGGGAAATTAAATTAGAACCACGTGTGTGATTTAATAAGTGAAATACGGTTTAGCGATTCTGGACCCTTCTTTGATCCTTTTCTTAGGCCACAGCTAATTATAGGCCAGATAAGCTTTTTCTTGAAAGAATAAATTGGCACATTTTCAAAGGGAAGTGTTATTATCAAAGGAATAAAAAATGATCTGAAACCGGCAGTGATGTTTTGAAATCTCGAAATCACGTACATCAAGATGGCCCTAAGCATTTTTATTTACGCAGTAATACAGGTAGAGGACAGGCCATTAACATGACTGCTCTACCTGACTCCTCCGAAGCTGCCTAATATTTTTTTAAAACCTGTAATTGCTCACAAGGTCACAATGAAATCATATGGTCAATGTGTCTGATTCTCTTTTAAAGACAAATTAAAACCTCCAAAAATTTGTATCTAAAAAAAAAAATTCTAAAAATGAACACAAATCATATTCATGCTAAGATGACTGTATTAAAAGTTAGATTAGGTAGTATCTGTTAGAAATTTTAAAATAAATATCTGAAAGCTTCTCTTACCTCCTTCTGTGCATGCTCTGTGACATTGTTTTTGAAAAGATATGAATCAAGACATTGTAATAAAGCAGATAATGGTCTCCGTTCAATTAATTAAGTCATGAGTGGGAACACATTTTGGTAACTGCTCAGCGATCAAAATAATCTTGGTGCTATTGCCTTAACATTAACAGTTTATCTTAAAAATAAAAAGAAAATATTCTTTTCCTCATGTCAAAACTTAATAATAAGCTCTTCAAAGAAAAAAAACCCTACAAGAATTTTTTTAAAACTCTGAAACCAGATGGGTGTCAAAATGTTGTTGTAATAAATACCAATTATTGCATTCATATGTACTTAATGATTTAAAACATACAACCATGCAGTTCCAAAACGGGGCTTAGACTAGACAAAGCTGGGGTTTCTTTTTCCCAAGCATAGGATGGGGTAGGGGGAAGGCTGAACTTTTCACAGAGAGACAATGCATTCCCCCACTTTCGGACAATGCTTATGGCAGTATCTGAAAAGAAGGCGTGGATTCTCGATCTCCCACCAGGAAATGCCTGATTCTATATCTTTTCATAATTCCAGTTTCCTCCTTTGCCACCTTTCATTTTAAGGACGTGTTTCTATGTTACCTGCTCCTTCGTGTCAGATACATCTACGTACTGACCTCAGACTGGTCTGTCCTTGAGAACATTACCCTGTTGATCCAGGCCGTAGGCTCCCTCTCGGCATGTTGGGAGCTTTCCCCCTCCCCGCCCTGCAGTAGCTGTGTATGCATTTATGCACTAGCTATATTTCTCTCTGAAGCATTAATTCAATGCAGCTGGCATCTGTCACAATAGAAACACCCACTCTCATCTGTTTCTATAGACGATGTCAGAACAAGTGGTAATGCATGGTGTGTTGGACATTTTATAAATTACCGTGTTAGCATTAGTGGTATGCGAGGAAGGGGGTGGGGGGTGGCCACCCCTCAGAGCTCCAAATGGGATTGTTACAAAAGAGAAAGCCAGCCAGAGAAGGGCAAGAGGGTGAGAGATGGAGCATTTCTTGTACACAGGCTTTTCATGGATGCCCCAGGTAAAAGTTTCTTAGACGTCATTGTACAGAAAGGCATCAAGACCAATTTCCCCATCTGCACAGAGGACTGGGTAAGATGGTGCAATGGTAAAAGAGCTCAGGGTTTGAGCCCTAAAGCATTGAAAATATCCCTTGTCCACTAACCGTCCCGCCTCAACTCACCTTATCTTGGTGAGGACCCCACCTAAGCAACGGGCTGGTCTAGGAAAATTGGAATAGTAACCAAACTGAACAAGAATTTTGGATTCAAGGTATCCAGGTGTACCCATCTCGATCTGAGTCACCCCAATTTCTTTCCAGCACTTCAAGAGAGAAAGCAGGTCCTCGCTCACCACTTTGTTAGCACTGTCCTTTTAAAACAACAAGTCTTGTGCAATCTCCAAGAGGCCTCCACTCTGGAGGGGAGCTGGGAAAATGCATGAAACCCTGAAGTTTAATAACTGCATGTTGCCATGTAGTTATTATCTGTTGAGACTTATTTCTCCCCCTGGTTCGTGGCCTTCATCTGAATCATCACATGTGCTAATGTGGTTATTAAAAGAAGGCTGATTTTTACCATACACCATTCTCCTGGTTGTTACGGGGCAACACGTTCTTCAGACTTCTCACTCGTCTGGAGTAATTGGCCGAGCAAAGCAGACTAATTCCTGTATGGTAAAACTCAAAATCTGCCGGTGGAGATGGCCCCCACCTCCACCGCCAACACGCGTCGTTTTGTATGCTGAAGCCACTGTTTGCCTTAAGCCTTCTGGTCCCCAGTTGTCTCTGTGTTAGTCTTTACAGAGCCTGAGGCCCCTGGGTGACTCTTGTTTTCTCATTTTTATCCTACTAGTAACGGATCAGGCACCTCGGAAGATCTATTCTGGAAACTCGATGCCCTCCAGACCTTTATTCGGGACTTGCACTGGCCTGAAGAAGAGTTTGGAAAGCACCTGGAACAACGGCTGAAGCTGATGGCAAGTGACATGATTGAGTCCTGCGTCAAGAGGTGAGCACAGATGGCCAGCAGGTCCGCGTGCCTTCCCCGCAATACACAGGCCAGGGGAGGGTCTGCGGCTGCTTTTTCAACTGACCATCATTTGGAGTATCTTGGAGAAGGCAATTGCTTGTCAAGGTCAGCTGGAGTGGTTGCAGGACACTCACCTGCCCTCCATCTGTCCAAAACCCAAAATAATCTGGCTGCCAATTTTTTCATGGTCGTTGGCTCTTTGAGCAAAAGATCCCTGTTCATTCTTGTGTTCTTGTTTGTATCCCCAATATCTAGCAGTATCTGGCACAAAATACTTAACTAAGAAGTACTTGTTAAGTGTATGAGTGTGTGCATGGGTGGACAGCTGGATGAAAAAAAAGAAGAATATACAGTTCTAGAGGTAGCATATGCAGGACAGATAGTGAGAATCTACTGATTTTCCAGCTGTGTGAGCAGGGCCTCAGCATTGTTATTCATTCTGTACATAAGAAATGAGCACCTGCTATGTGCCATCTCTTAGTTGTCCTGCCCAAAATCTAGTTGGATATCAACAAGGGAACAGGAAACATTGAACATACATTCTGCCTGCCCAGAAATTGCCTGTTTTGTCACCTTGGCTTATAGGACTGGGGTTGGGATGCTGCACTTGAAGTTCCCTGGCAGACTGCTCTGAGAAGGTGAGGGAAAGAAAATGAGGACAACATTCATCCATTCGACAAGCATTGTTTGAGCTCTTCCCATAGGCCAGGCACAGGGCTGAGTTCTTGGCATGCAATGAAGAATGAGTGTCTCTATCTGGATATCAGGTGCAGAAGTGGAATTCCACTGATGCAACCTCGTCATCATTGCCCTGTCTGTACCCAGATACACATCCAAGTTCCTTTTCCAGGTCATAACTGTCCCATGATTTTTCCTCATTCAAAAAAATAGACTGTAAGCAGCACAGGCTACTCTAAATTTCCAGATGTTGTGTAATTTAGTTGATGGATCAGTTGTGGGTGATGAGAGCTGGGTTTGCCTGGAAGTGCGCTGAGTGCATCAGTTTATATCTTGGAAGAAGAAAAGGGAAGTAATGGCATCAAAACTGGAAACCAAAAGGGCAAAAGAGCAATGCAATTCCAGGTAGGTGGGCAGCATCTCAGCAGGAATTGGGGAAGGAACTATATGCTATGGAGAATCTGCACAGGTGTTTGATGCCACTTCTGGAAGCTTAAAGTCCTGGCAATCCAGATTTTGAGTTTTGTTCTTTTCTTCTCACTCTTAGAAACAAAGAATATTTTCAAACCCAAGGTCAAAATATTTCCTTAGGGTTTTGAATTCCACTATCTCCTATGTAGCCAACATCAATTTTAGGAAAAGCAATGCTTTTCCAATGGCCAAAGCATCCCACCAAAAAACTTCTTGCACGATCCATCCTAGGAGCTGAAATGCATTATATAATGATTAAGACCTATGAGCTCCTGACCTGTGCACACAATTGTCCAGAAGGACATTTACAGCCTTCACTGAGAGAACCCAGTCTTCTGGGTGGGGAGTAAGAAATAGGGAGATGCTCAGTGAAAAAGGCAAGCTATGAGGATGTCAAAGGTGGATAGGGACTCTGTGTTATCCCTTCCCACCTTGTAATCATATCTTTGTGGTTCAGACATCTAAAGAGGGTGAGCTACTCAGAGGCAGAGAATGGATCTTGTTCATTTGGTGCTCCTCACCCTCCCCAAGTCTCAGCATCATGCTTGGCGCATAGTAGCTATTAAGCAACCTTTTATGGGCGGAAATTGGTCCACTGCACATGTATGGCTGGCCTAGGCACTTAAATCTCCTGATATTCCTTTTATCTAAGGCCCCAGATACACAAAACAGACATGAGCAAAAGTAGGTGGAAATACCATCCCCAGACGTCCAGATTCAGAGGATAGAACATGGAGAAGTTCTTGGATGCTTTAAGACATATAATCTTATATTAGAAGAGCCTAGAACCATTGTTTTCCTCTTTGGGGCAGAATAAATAACCCTTGTTCTAGGCCAATGTAGTAAGGACATTGTTTCACAGACACAAATATGCAATGCCAAAAAGTCAGTAAGGCGCTCTTCCTGTCTCAGTTTCCAAGAAATTTAATTCGTTAATTTGACAGACATTTACAGAGCCTCTAGTCTAGTCTGTATCAGGTACTGTGCTGAACACAAAACAAGGCACCCTGACTCTGCCCTCAGGAGAGTCAGCCAGATGAAGTGACCTCTCCATGCCTGGCTTTTTGGTCCCCTAGAGCCCTCTCAGTCATATTAATTTTGCATTCAGTTTCCCCTTTTCACAACCCTGCACTCCAAGGGCTATGAACAGTTCTCCTGTGAAAATCGAAGATGATTTCTTCATTGGAAGGGAGCAATTTAGCATTTCCATTTCTCAAATTGGGCCGGAACTGGCACACAAGCCGCAGAAGATCAGCACAGGGGACCTGTCCAACTCAGTCCTCATCAGGCCTCCTTTTCACAAAACCAGCAAATTATGTATTTTCAGCATAGCTTAAAATGATCATCATGATTAGAAAGCTACTTTGGTGCACTGAGTCTTTAGAAGCCAAGATACATTTATCTTTAACATGATCATATAATATATAGGGGTGTTTTAAGGGTTTGGGTTTTTTAGGTTTTTTTTTTTCCTTAAGAACTGGGCTCCCAACCTTAGAAATTATACTTGGCTTCCTTGCATGCACCCAGGGTGTGTTAGCAAGCTGGCATCCTTTCCTGAGCTAACTAGCTGTGTGGTCCTCCTATGCACTGTTACAAAACTGCTACAAATCCCTCTTAAAGCAATGCTTTCCTGGTGACTGCATGATCTCCAGAACCTGACAGTGAACAACGCTAGAAAGATGCATCCAATGAAAGGGGCTTACTCACCAGGCACTTTTCTTTAAAGACATGTGATGATGTGACCCACTTCCCTGAAACCTTTTAAAATAAAACTAGACCCCTTTACAATGCTGATGTCAAGTATCAGATCTCACACCTGTATAACCAGCTGGCCATGGTGGGCTAGGTTTTTCCTATGAGTGGTTAGCACATTTTTGGGGTCGTAATTTGACCTATGTCAGAATTAGGTTACATTCAGATTCCACCATGACACAATTCTTGAATTGTATACTGTGTATATAAAGTGTGTGTGTGTGTGTATATATATATATCAGATAGTTGTATGTTAAATATATTATGACATTTTTAATTATAAAAGTACATTTTTATTGCAAAATAATATGTTGACATTGAAAATAAATAAAACATAGTGGAATTTCCCCAATACCATGCCTTCTAATTTCACTCCCCTCCCCAAAGGTAGCCATCTTTAGTAGTTTGATGTGTTTCCTTTTTTTACCTTTAACAGGCAAAAAATATTTTTGTCTTTAAAGCAATATAATAAACTTGCTGGATTTTTAAAATTTCGGTCTCTTTCAAAACCAGAAAGGAAAAAATAATAATAAATGTCATTTAAGATTTTTCTCCACCATGAGGTTTTGAAGATTAGAAACTGCTTTTTTGTTTTTTTGTTTTTTTAATGAAGTAATTCAAGGTAGGCAGTTGCAAATGTGCAAGAACTTACATATGCTATACTGCTATAATCGGGTTTTTGTGAATTCATTCATTCTCCTGCAATTAGGGTTCTCCATAGCATGTAAACTATAGACAGAAATACGCCGAGCTACAGGTGTTCCGTGTACTGCCAAGAAAGGAAGGGTGTGCCTGGCTGTCTCCATGAATAGGCCTTCCTTAGTTGGGAAAGTCATTTAAAAGAGAACACATGTGAAGTCATTGTCGCTTGAATTTTACAGCCTTCAATTTTCTTTTTCACTGACCTCTCAGAAAATATCTCCTCCACCTGCTGCCATCTGAACGCTGAATTGGTCTTTTCCTACTTTGTTTTAATAGAACCAGGATTGCATTTGAAGTTAAGCTGCAAAAAACCAGTCGATCAACAGATTTTCGAGTCCCACAGTCAATATGCACCATGTTTAATGTTATGGTTGATGCCAAAGCTCAATCAACAAAACTTTGCAGCATGGAAATGGGCCAAGAGGTAAAAAAAAAAAAAAAAAAAACGTAGATTTTTTTTCCCCCTCTCCATTGATCACGTAGACGAAAACTTCACAAATTCCTTTCATCTACCCTAGTGTGCTAATTTCAGAAATATTCTCTAACATTTGTGGATTAAGCCATGGATGAGTGTTCGGTATCTGTCTAGTAAATTTCTAAGGCATGTGCTGATGAGAATGCCAGTCACTTGGAAGTGATTCTTGGCTGCAGTTGGGGTGGCCATAACGTTCCTTTAAGCTAAATGATGTTTGACGACCTTATTTATTAGGCTGGTATCTGCAACAGATCTGTGTGTTTGCCAGAATGCAAGTCATTTTCAAATTTGAAGTGCATTTTTATCACTTTGAACATCTGGACCTCAGGAGAGCTCTTTCACAATCAAGCACCTTCCAGAATATATGATGTTAGATCACCCTGCTACCCAATCCCCAGCCAGCAGGTTCTGAATTTCCAAAAAATTGCAGACTTTCAATTTTCCTTACACTGGGTTGATTGTGAATCTTCCCTGACCAAAAGTTTAGTCCTTTGCTAAGTTTGCAATTCCAAAGCGGTATTTAAAATGTAAAGGAGAAGGAAACAGCAACTTGGGCTTGATTAAAGACTATCATGATCATTTTTCTCTGATGGCCTTAAGCCAGCTAGATATTCATATACCAATTTAGAATTAATTCAGAAACATTTCTGGCAACTCTATGTTGTTGCCAATTGGCATAAATTGCTCCTAAATCAGATCTTTCGATACCAGCCTTACATGTTCAGAATTTTTACTAAATTATATTTGCTCCTTATTCGTTATTTATTTTCTCTTTCGGCACCTTCCATTTTTAAATGTGGGTTGGTGGTATTCTCTTCCTGGCAAGATCATCTCCAACCTTGTTTCCTCCACAAGTCAGCTTCCTCAGCCCCCACCCCCACCCCGGTTAACTTCTGCTCCTAACTGAGTTTTCTCCTTCAGGACCTTTCCCTGAGGGTTACATTCTAGGCACTGGAGTCACATGCGGGGGGGGGGCGCCTTATTTCTCTTTCCCGGCACCTTTTGCTCATGTGAATGATCTGGAACAGTGGTTCTCAAATTCCAGTGTGCATTAAACTCATCTGAACACCCAGATCGTTGGGTCTCACCCCAAGGGTTTCAGATAGATCTGAGGAGTGGTCTAAGAATTCATGTTTCTGGCAAGTTCCCTGGTGATACTGATACTGCTGGCTGCTCCAGAGACCACACTTTGAGAACCACTGGTCTGGAGACTCACTATCTAAAACTGAGTTCAGGAGAAGGGCTCAGACAGGAAGGATCTCCCCCTTGGGGGAGACCTGGGTTGAGTGTTCAGACATCAGGATTTTTCCCCTGGCGCTGCTGCAAACTGGAGTTTGACAAGTCATTCAGCTTCTTTGAGCTCAGTTTCCCTATCTGTAAAGTGATAGCACTGTTCCACTTTTATTCAGGCTGTTTTTAGCAGCAGAACCACTTTTTCAAACCATACCAAGAAGGCCAGCATGTGAAACAAATAAAAATAGAGCTGCTGGCAGGGGAGGGGAGGGTTTGGGGATGAGCAGGGAGTGGAGGAAGAGGGGCCTGGAGCCCATGCTGCCGAGTTGCTCTCCAGCTCTGTACCTCTTCACTGCTCACCACCCACCGGAGCTTCTCAATCTAAACAATCTCTTAGGCTTCCCAGAGCCCACTTTAAGAGCCTGTTTTTGGTGATCTTGAAAATTCATTGAGATCCCTTCCCTTTGAGTTCGTACTTTCCAGAATCTTATCCCTCCTTAATTTTTCTCCCCTGGGAGCTTCTTTTTTTTCAAATTGAGATATAATTTTCACACCCATAAAACTCACCCCTTTGAAAGTGTATGATTTAATAGTTCTAGTATATTCACAAAGTTATGCAACCATCACCAGCGTCAATTTTAGGACATTTTCGTCACCCCAAAGAGAAACCAAGTACCCATTAACAGTCCTTCTCCTCCCTTCCTCCCTCCTTCTCCAGCCCTAGGTAATCACCAATCTACTTTCTGTCTCTAAGAATTTATATATTCTGAACATTTCATATATATAAAATCATACAGTATATGCCCTCTTGTGTCTGGCTTCTTTCACTTAGCATAATGTTTTCAAGATTCATCCATGCTATAGCATGTATTGGTCTTTCCTTTTTATGGCTTTTTATACTCTATTGTATGGATACACCACGTTCTGTTTATCCATTCATCAGTTGATGGACATTTGAATTGTTTCCACTTTTTAGCTATTATGAATAATGCTGCCACGAACATTTGTGTACAAGTTTTCATGTGGACCTATGTTTTCAAGTCTCTTGGACATATACCTACAAAGGTAGAGTTGCTGGGTCATATGGCAACTCTATGCTTAGCTTTTAGAGGAACTGCCAATCTATTTTCCAAAGTGGTTGCACCATTTTTTGTTCCCACCAACTATATATGAGAAATCTGATTTCTCCACATCTTAGCCAATACTTAGTATCTGTCTTTTTTATTTTAGCCATCCTAGTGTATGTGGAGTGGTATCTCTTGTGGTTTTTGATTTCCAGTGATGTTTAATATTTTTTCATGTGCTTATTGGCCATTGCATATTTTTTTGAAGAAATATCTATTCAAATCCTCTGCCCATTTTTAAAATTGGGCTATTTGTCTTTTTATTGTTGAGTTTCAAGAGTTCTTTGTATACTCTGAATACTAGACCATTATCATATATATGATTTTCAACTATTTTCTCCCATTCTCTGGGTTTTCTTTTGCACTTTCTTGACAGTATCCTTTAAAGCACAAAAAGTTTTCTTAAGTTTGAGGAAGTCCAATTTATCTATGTCCTCTTAGAGCTTCTTGAGATGTGCATTTTAACTGAGTTCCCAAGGATGGCACCAATCTAGGGTGGGGAATGATGGATACAATAGGACTGGCTTCCCTTCCCCCTCAGCAGCTTTCACAGGCCCTCTCTAGGTTGATTAAATTACAGCCGTGTTTAAAAAGCTCCCACGTACCTGGTCAGATGGCTAAACAATTCTTCCAAACAAGCCAAGTCACTCTGATCTTAACTTTTTTCTTTTTGAGCTGGGGATTTAGGGGCAGTAGTGGTTATGAGGGAGTTGTTGTCACAAACTCTACTGAGAATATGAAGAAAGTTACAGTTCCATTTCCCAGGGGAAAAAAACACTTTCACACAATATTACCGCACAATTTCAGGAGACCTATGGACCTCCTTAGACCAAATCATGGACCCCAGTTGAAGGTACATCATGGGAAATAAGTTGACTTTTATCACAATGGTGGACCCTATCTTCCATCTTTGCCACTAATCCCTTCTGTGCTCAAGTAGAATGACCTTAGAATGTCTGTTTTTCTAGAAGAATAAGTTGTCTAGTGGTTAATCACAACATCCTATAGATCCCACACTTAAGTCACTAAACTATGTGACCTTGAGCAAGTCACTTTCTCTTGTAACCATACTGTCATCGTTTGTTGAATGAAAAATATAGCATGCAACACACAACCTTTGGGAAGTATGTATATTGTTAAAATTGAGGATAAGGTCCCCTAACTTCTGGATGTAAGATTAAAAAGTTTTCTTGGACTTGCTCAAATAGTAACATTTTTGACGCTAAAAAGCAGCAGTGTCTATTTCTTTCTGGACATTGTTCTATCTGATAAAGTAGAAAAGACTACATGTGTTCTCCCTGTATGACCCAACATTACATTTTTTTTTTTTAGTGAAAACAATAACTAAGACTTTTAAACATTTCTTGGTTTTCCTGAAATAGTGCACACACCCCTAGACTAAATATCTTTATTAAGGGCCCATCCAATACTGTGTTCTTGTCTATGATTCTTATCCTAAGGCTGTCGGTTTTCCCAAGCCATGCTAAAGAGATCTACCATGACATCATGACATTTCTCCTTAGGATAACTGAATCAGAGACACCTAAGTGGCCAATTTGTGGGAAGTGATGCCTCTTATTAGAATGCCAGGTAGCTGAGAACAGTAAGAACAAAGCCAGACGTGATTGTCTATAAATATGTACTTCCTCTGAGTGGCCTGGCACAGTGACTGTGAGTAAGGAGAATTTCAACGGGAAATCATGTGGAAATGTTCCCTCCTTGACTTTTCTCACCTTGTAGAATGAGAATATTCATCTCCAAAGTAAAACTGAGTTGATAAAATGAGATTGACAGAGAATGACTGAAAACATGCTGAAATTGTATAAGAATAGATGGAAGTCCAATGTTTTTATGTAGTTTGCACTTTGTGAGTATTGGATATGAAGCCCATATTACAGATCTAGTTACCAATATGGGCCTTCCCTGCATTTCAACTCCCTCAACCTGTTTTACACTAGATACTGCCCAGGTGATGCAATCTACAATTTTAAGATCACTTCCTGAATTTCATCATTGGGTAATGTCACATCTAAAGGCAGCTGTTGAAACATTTGTTAACCATACTTTTCTATCTTAAATATTTATTTTTTCATTAAAATTTGTGAAGTACCAATAGAGAGGAAATTGTGTATTAAATAGTTTCTCACTTGGTCTAGTGTGTTTTCATCTCATTTCCAAGGTCAGATGGTCTTAACAGAAAGACAACATACACACAATCTGTTCTATGACAAGGCAAAACGTGCAGCACAGAAAGTCAAGTGGAATGATTTTCACGTAGTGATTGTGAATTTGCAGTTTAGCTCATCAGAAGCAAAAGTGAACTCACCAAACTTCCCATGCCGTTGAAAATTAGTCATTCCCTAAGTAGCTATCATCATGATCTTGGCCCCAAGATATAATTTAGGAGTGTAGGGCAAGTTAATCCAAGAAGGCCATCAGGGGGGACTAGAAAAATGGGGAAGATCCCTCTTTATACCCATATTAGGATGCAGGAAGAATTAGATAGTCAATCAGACGATTAGACAGTCTGTCAGAATCAGAATTAGATAGTCAATCAGACTATATGCAAGAGATTTTACAATAAAATAATCTGGTAGGGAGATGGTAATTAAATAATGCTCCAGTGGCATATATACCCATCCGTGGAGCTTCCCGTCTGCATAGAACAATATATCTCCCATGAAAGAGCAAAGAGTGAAGGTAGAGTACTCATTATTGCTCCAAAAAGCAAGTTAATCAAATAGGTTTCATATATCAGGAAAAACTGGCAAAAGGGATTCATGTATTTTGTAATTACTTAAATAAAAATGGGGGCTGCTTTGATATTTTCCACTTTGCTACATGATAAGCAGAGTATATTACCCTGTTCTATCTTCCCCAAAGTAGGTTTTATTTAAGTCAAGGCATAATTTACATACAACAAAATATATAGATTTTAGATGAGTTTAGAGAAATATATACACACGTAGTAGTAGTAATAATACTGCCATATAGCACTTTTAAGTTTCTAAACCATGTTTCCATGCATTATTTTATTACTTGGTTAGGTGAATCGGGTGAATTCACAACAGTGACAATTCTAGCCCCATTGCAAAAATAAGGAAATAGACCAAGAGAGATTGACATGCTCAAGTTACCCCTGGAAGTAAGAGTCAGAATAATCACATCAAAACACTTTGTTTTATATGCAGAAAAAAAGAAATGTTCATTATAACAGAAGAGTGGAGATTGTAATATTTGTACAGTGTGAAAGGGAGAGGTAGTGGGACTACCTGGACCAAGTTAAGACCAAGTTTGGCATGGAAAAGTTGAAGGTGGGAAGAGGTTCCCGTAAACCACTGTATCTCCTTAAGTCTCGATGCCTCCACTGTTGTCTCCATATGAAAGGGTTTGAAGTTCCCCAGCACCTGAAGAGGAAGCTTGTTTCTCTTGGGAGAAAGAATGACACCATTAACTCTTTAAACCCTAAATATTTCTTGGTATGTGACAAACAATTGCTCGTCTCTATTTACCATTTCAGCCAAGTTTTTCAAGGGAATATTTCTATTCTCAATGATGCTCCTCTTTGCTTGATTAGAAGCCCCTTATTTAAAATTCCATATTGTATTATTTTGCACACAGCTAGCTTTTCTGATTTAGTTAAATCCCAAAATTAACTTAATAAATGATTCACATTTATAGCAACCCAAAGAAAACCTAGCGGAGTGAGGCAATCACGTGAGGAGAGAAAGTAAGCATGTGATTCTGGATCTTTATCTCAAGACCTAAAAATGAATTTGGAGCCCTGTCAATATTCCTGAATTCTTTTGCTCTGAAATCTTCCTTTGTGTTTCTAGCACAGAATTCTGCAGATAATTTTTTTTTTTTTTTTTTTGCATTTAGCTTCAGGTTTATGCCACTTAGGAGTAACTCCTTTTTCAAATCCAGCAGTATAGCCAATATGGGTTCTGATTCATCAGGGCTGTACAATATGGATCATTTGCTTTATTGTTTTTCCTCTAATCAACGAAAATGAAACTGGATGAGATGACTAAGTAATAAGACTGTCTCTCCCTACCCTTATCTTCTGCTTGATGAACTTGAACAAATAATAATATTTGAATTACAACTATAGTTGACAAGATGTTTCCATATCTGGACTTTCTCTTGATCCTCAAAACAGAGACCTATGCGTCTAAGATCATGACTGCCAGGAAAGGGATGGGCACTGGTTTTTAAAATAATTATAATAGAACAGACACACTAAAAATTTTTATATGAGATTGGCCTCATTCCCTTTCCAAAATCAGCAATTTGTACTGGCTTCCCCCCTCTTGTTAGTTCTGGGTAATAATATGATTATCTGTTTTGTTTTGTTTTTTACAGATAAGGAAACTGAGCTAAATTTTCATAGGCAACATGACTTCCCAACTTTGCACTGGGACTCTATCCAGGTCTTCCAATTACAAACAAACCTTCCCTATGGCTCTAAATGAATTAAACTAAGTCACATCCCTTTGCTCACTCACAATACTTCTGATTGTCAGTTATCAGAATATTAAACCACATTATTATGGCTTATTTCAGTATGTTTACATAGCTTTTTAGATGTTTTATTTAATTTTTATTTTCTCATGCGTCCTTTTGTCCTAATTTTTATTTGCACTGTTCCTTTTTTTTGTTTGTTTCTAATTAATCATCCTTCTGAAAGTTTGCTAAAGAGTGGGTAAGTGCATTTTCCTTTTCAAATAACAATGTTTTGCATTGTTATTTTTTGTTAAGAAAATATGGAATAGTTCAAATGGATACTAAAATGATCTAATAAATGTCAAGGAGCTGGCATATAATATCTTGTGTTGAAATCACTTTTCCTTTTTCCTGGCATTTACAGCAGATTTTTGTTTGTTTTCACATTACTATTTAAATTTAATCGACAGCCACAGTTAGAGAAATTGAAAAACTTAGCAGCGTTCTCAGTACAGCCTGTGAGCCTGGGTCTGCTTATCAAGGAATGGAGAAAATAAGTGGCTTGCTGCAAGAATTCGGAAGGAGACGCTTTGCCTCGATACTGAGACAATACCTGCAGATAAAATTGGGGAGCTCTGAGGCATTAACCCAAAGTACCTGAAGGTTTCAGAACAGTTTTTGCAAAATCACGCGCGGTGTCTTGGTCAAATTCCCTTTGGAACGATTCCTCTACCTAAGCCACATCCCCCAGCAGTTTTCCAAAGATAATTTTTCATTTCCTGTCCTAAATCATTACAGTACCTTGCTTTGTAAGATCCAGATCAACACACTGCTAGGCTGTTAAGCCATCTACATGTGCTATCTGTAAAGGTGTGTATATATCTACACACATGAAAGGCATCGAAAGCCTTGGGTGAAGAACAATGAACCTAGTAATTTTTTTTAAGAGATTCACTTCTCTCTTTTAGCAAAGACCTAGAGTCAGGATCTTACAGATACTTCTGGGACTAAGGAAATAAACTGGGTCTCCCGGCCAGGCTTTATTTATAAATTGCGTTGTCTAAAAATTACTGATGGGTGCAATGCCATCACCTCCCAAACATGCTAATATTTGTCTTTCTGTGTTCTTTAGCATCAATACCATTCAAAAATAGACGAACTAATTGAAGAAACTGTTAAGGAAATGATAACACTCTTGGTTGCAAAGGTAACCTTCAGCTTCAGGTGAAATGTTTCATTGTGAACATTGCTTTGTTATGTCTGCATTTCCATTAAAATGTAACACGTTAAAAAGTTGAACTGGATACTTGCGTGTCTCAGGAAACAAGATTGTACATCACCCAGCCTCAGCTCTAAATGATTTTCCGGTGATCTCAAGCCGTGTGAAGATAAATCGATGAAGTGGCATATGTTAACTTAATAGGAATTTGTCCCCAAACGTTGCACTAGGTTATGCAGGAAATGTTTGTTTTGTTTTTCAGCACTGACAAAGTTAAATTTTTAAATACAGAAAGTTAAACGGTAATAAGGAATTCTGCCATCATGAAAACCCCTTTTCCTCTAGTTTTACATGCAGTGAGAGTCATAATAAAACATAAAAGTCAGATAAAGCTATTTCAGTCACCCTCATGAATTATAGAATTTTAACTAAGTAATGCTGAATGGGAAGACATTTATATTTGCCAGTGCTAAACTTCTGTTTCCCCCAAATTACTGATAAAATACAAATAAAAATAGATTGGATTAAATGTAGTGCTAATATGTAACGTAAAAACTGCTTTGCGCAGTTTTGGATTTTAAAAAGTGCATTTAATATTATCGCGTGCTATATGCAACTCAATAATATTTTGTCACTTTGCACTTCTGTAACACTCTATATTTGCAATCACATAATAATGAAGAGAAAGCCGGATAAGTCAAATATTTCCATGTAAAGGCAGTCTATTCCTTCCTCCGAAGGCAGGAATCAATTAATAGAAGGCAGAAATGAACAGAGGGCTCAGTCCTGGCCTTTGTGTGGTTGGGAAATGTTGTTCTTTATTTTGAACAATTATAGTTTGAAATAATAATTTTTTTCTTTTTTGCTGTTTTACTAGTTCGTTACTATCTTGGAAGGAGTACTGGCAAAATTATCAAGATATGACGAAGGGACTTTGTTTTCTTCTTTTCTGTCATTTACCGTAAGTAAAGAGCTTCTTTCTTTGCTGGTTTTGTTTTAATCTTGGTTTTGGTTTTGGTTTGAGGGAGGGGTGCTATTGTGTCATTTTTGTTTTGGGTGCATGGGTGTTAATTTCAGTCAACTATTAATGTATATAATATTAACACTAAGCAAATAAGCAGGATATTTCATGACAGCAGGTAATCCAACATCATTTCTATTTCATTTGTGAATGTACACACACACATATATATACACACACATCTCTACATGTATGCATCCAAAGAGTTGTCTGCCTAAGCCTGCCTTATCTATCTCAGGCAAATTACTTAATGTGGGCCATCAATTCCTCATCTGCAAATAAGGAAAATTAATTTTAGAGACTGCAGATGAAAACCTGCAGGTCAGGTAGAGTTGCAAACATGTTTTATATGATCCTCGCTGTATTGAGTACATTACTCTTAACTGAATTAGTTACCCACATTTAAAAATCAGGAGAATTCACAGAGAAATCTGTATTTCAGGGTGAGGGACCTGCATATGTGTATAACAGCAGTGTGTAGGAGCTGGGTCTCGGTGGTGTCTGGTGGTCTCTGTAGACTGGACATGTGTTTGCAAGCCCTTTTCTGGCTGTTTCATTCATGTACATACCTATGTGGGAGCCATTTGAGTTTACAACTTCTGGAGCAGATGATCTGGTTCTTTACAAATTCTGAGAGGCTCTGATTCTGTGCCAGAATTGGACAAGGGCATAGAAGTGAGGTGGATGATGCAGGGCAGAGACGGCCTTATTTTCTGTAGATAAATGATCAATAGAGATGCTCACTGTAAATGGGCTGGGTCAGGGCCCGGTTCTCCCACCCTTCCTGGTGCTAGGCAAGCACCACAGCTGCATGCTTCCCTGCCATTGCTGACAGCAGGTTCCTGCTGGCTGTGAGACCAGCTGTTTTCCTCTGATAATGCCATAGGAAAAGCAACCAATTTAGGACCACTGCTTTTGGGTCTTTAAAACAGCCTCATTATGTGAAGAATCTCCCAGATGGGTATTGAATGCCAAGACAAGGCCCAGCACAGAGTAGTGGGTAGCTATCATTGTCTTCGGAATCCATCTGATCCAGGCTGAAATCCTATTACCAATACTAACCAGCTGTATGATCTCAAGCAGGTGTGTCATTCTCTCTGCACCTCAGTTTTCTTATCTGTATGAGAGTGGGGATGGATAATGTCTTCCATAATGAGCTGTTGTAAGGATGATAATGTAGGTGAAAGAGCTTAACGTAGTCCTAGCTCATAGCAGACCTCAATAAATGGCAGCTATTATTAATAAAAGGTCATGAATATGATTATTGTAAGATGCAAACATACTTGCACATGACCTGTTACCAAATATACCCTACTTTGATCTTTCCCCAACCCATACATTAACAATCTTAGTAATTAGGGAAATGTAGACAGAAAACATTTAAAATAATTTCTAGATAGCATCCACGTATCTGTGTGCCCAGCTTATTTTCATAGGCAGCTGTGACCTTCCCAGGTATAAGGATTGAACTCAATTCCAGAAGTGTGATGGCCCCAATACCTGGAGTTTATTGGACAAGGTGGGGTGGGAAGGGGATGGTAACAATAAGAATTCCATCCAATTTCACCCTGTAGAACCACCCATAATGTATCACAGCTGAAACAAAACCTATCCAAACCCACTCCTTTCACAAACAAAGAAACCAAGGCCCAGAGAGGGGGAGTAATTTCTCTAAGGTCACACAGCAATGGGCAGAGTGGGGACAGGAACCTAGGTGTCCTGCCAGCTCTCCCCACCACTGAACGGCTTCCTGGAGAGAGTGGGATTCAGCTGGCAATTGCCTGGCACTGGAAGGCAGATGGGCAAGTGAGTGGGGAAGATTCATAAAGAAGGATTCAGGGCACATGAGTGGGAAATATTAGACAATGTTTCATTCCTCAGTGAAGTCGTGGAAATGGTGAAAAGAGACAGAATTAAATGCAACATTTCTGGAAAATATTCCCCTGACACCCACAGAAGACATTGCTTTCTCTGAGTTTTCATTTTGAGCAACTGTTTTTACTGCACTGGACTTGAACCCGTGAAACCCAGGAAAGCCCCTCTGCTCTTTATTGAGCAGAATCCAATCTACCAAGGGCCCCGCCCTCATTACTGACTTACCAAGAGGACTACAGGAGGGGGGTCCAGTGGCAGCAACATCAAGAACATGGTACCAGAGAGTCTCACGGGAGGGTTAGACACAGAGAAGACCCAGAGCAGCCTATGCAGGAGTTTTCAAGCTGAAATTCCCATCGTCTCATCTTTCTTTCCTGAGACATTTTGCAGCCTCACAGAATGCCTAGCAAAGGCACCGTAATGCAGAACACTTCGGTGCCTGTTGCTGGGCCTGTAACTTCCCTTCTTAGTGACGCTTCTCCCACACACTTGGCCATCCCAAGGCCAAAAGCACCCACTTATCATTTGCAGCCCATGTTCTCGTCTCCTGCCAGTATCCCAGTATTAGAGAAAGCGAGCTGTGCTTAGAGGTAGCAGGAATATCGCCACACATGGATTCTGAGCTCCTGCCCAGATTCCAAAGGGCCCTTGAAGGCTTCCTGCAGCCCAGTTGTGTTAATTTCCCAGGAGTAGAGTAGAAGTAAAAGGGTTGAACAGAGGCAGCAGGTATTGTGGGAAGAGCTTGAAACCAACGAAAGAACCAGCTGTGAGTCCCAGGACACCTTGCAAAGGCACAGAGACAGTGCCGACGCTCTGGCATCATTTCCTTAACTCTGCTCCCGTTTCTGATTCAGTTCTTCAAGTATTACTGTGCACTTACCACGTCCCCACCTCAGCAGGGCTGCCAAGTATGAGCCATGTGCTCTGCCCCGCAGAAAGCTGACGAGTATCGACAAATATGCCACCCTTTCCCCCTCTTTCTCCCGCTGAGCGCCTCCTTTCCTGGGTGGGCTTGGTTTCATGGTCCAAGCCAGACATTTTGGAAAACGTCTGCAGTGGCACGGAGCAGGCAGGAATATTTATTTCTCGTCTCCATCTGCATTGCTTCCTCTCTTGGAGAGGAGCTGGGGGGAGGAGGGAGGATAAGATGTGGCTTCTTCGTGCCAGCCCGAGAGGCGCCCAGGCGCACCCTCCTCTCCTCCCTCACCAGCCTCAGCAGCAGTAGCAGCCTGGGATTTATGGAGGCAGGCGCCTTGCGAACTTTTGAAAGATCAGCCCAGTTGGAAGACACGATTAGCAACTATCCGCCCATTTCCCTTGACTGCAAGATGTGCTTTTGTGTGGGATGCCTGTTTGGAAGGGTCCCTGTCTTGTGGGTAGCCTTGCGCTGTTCTTTTAGGAAGCCAAAAAGGGGGGCAGGCCAGCAGGTGCCTCCCCCAGAAAGCTAAAAAGCTTCCCTCGGTCCTGTCCAGGTGTTAACCAACGCGCTGGTTTTGGAATTCACTCATTTACCCAACTCATGTTTACTGAGCACCTATGCGTCGTGTATTGTGCTAGGTGCTAGGGACACAGCAGTGATCAAGGAAGACACGTTCTCTGCCCTTTTGGAGCTTACATTTAGTAAAGGAGACAGGCAATAAAAAAGGAAAGAAAATTATCCAGTGGGGAAAGTGTCGCACAGGACATAAACCGGAAGGCGAGAGAAAGTGGGGAGGGTGGTATTACTTCAGCTAGCATGGTTGGGCAGCGTCAAGTTGTGAGCTCAAACTTGAAGGAACCAGCCAAGGATAAAGACAAGGGAGAATCTTCTGGACAGAATAGCAGCTCATTAGCCATGAACCAGGAAAGGAGGAGGCATTTCTTGCAGGCTATTTTGGAGGTAACATGAATAGGGTTTGGACACTGAGTGGATGTTGGGGGTGGAGACTCGACTGGTGGGGGCAAAGGTGGAAGGCCCGAGAACTGTGATGTATTGAAGAGCTGAACTGAGCCGAATGAGTCCTGGGAGTTAGTGGGGTCCAGTAAGACAGACAGCTCAGAGTAGGTGGACCTGGGACGGAAACCCAGTTCTGTCCCTTACCAAGGAGCTGTGTGACCTGGGACAAGGGACCACATCTTGGCTTTTAATTTCTTTCACTGTAATATGGTGACAGTTATATTAGATGAATTCAAAAGTTTAAAATAACTATAAGAGCTACAGCTCCTACTCCTTAAACGCTTGCTAAGTGCCTGGCACAAACCTAAGTGCTTTAAATGTATTTTTCCTGTTGAATCCTTGGAATAATTCCTTTCCAGCAGCGCTGTTCTGCAGATGTTGAAACTGAGGTTCAGAGAGGTTAAGCCCCCCAGCTCCACCTGAGTACTCCCTCCACTGAACTCTGGAGCCTCCGCAGAGGAAGGGAGATGTAGGAGGAGCCCAGCCCGCCCCCCAAAGCAGAAAGGAACAATAATATCAAGTCCTCTGAAGCCCCCTAGAACTCAGCTAAGATCCTCCCAGGAAACAAATCCATTTGAGGTAGTCACAACATAATGTGGAAGCCACTCAGGATGGGGAGAAGCAAGCGTATTTTAGAGCTGTCAGGAGCCCAAAACCTACTGTATGTCTGTCCAGTCTTCTTTGTCTCAAATTACCCTCATTCACCTTATTTTCCTTTGCCAACATTTTAATTGTTTGCCACTTAGAAATGAAACAAAGCTGATATGCTTCTTCCCACTAGAATCTGTGACAAGGGTTGGCGTTGGTATAAACCAGCAGCATTGACTGCTTTTATGCAGAGCTCCTGATATGACACCTTGGTTAAAAGCCGGAGCTGGATCAGGGAAATTCACTTCTTTTCACAGAACATTTTGGTCAGGAAGCAGTTAGAGTTTTAGAGTGGAGTGAATGTTCCTAGGGGTTTCTTAGTGTTTTCTCTGAAGGTGTTTCATTTTTGCTTTGGCTTTAGGGTTTTTTACAGTGTGGACTTATGATGGGTGATAGAGACAGAGAGATTTTAGTCCACCCTGCAGAGGGTAACATCATCAAATTATCAGCTGCCAAATTCATGTGATTTAAGTCAATTGGCTTCTACATTTCAGAGTGAAGGTGCCTGCCTTGGACAAAAGCACCAATCGTGGTAGTAATAGCTGATATTTATTTAATGAACACATACTATGTGCCAGGCACTGTGCTAAGTGATTTACATGCATTTTCTCATTTGATCCTCACAATCACTCTATGTGATAGATTTAACTATTATTCCCATTTTACAAATGAAGTGCGTTGAGTAATTTATCCAAAGTCACACAGCTACTAAGACCCCACTCTAAATTCCCTCTTTTATTGTCAATAGAATGTTATTCCCCATAGATGCACAGAAACCCATAAATGAAGTCAATTAGTAACTCTTCCAGGGACTACCAACTAACTGATATCATTCCTAAGGGAAAGAGTCATCTATATTTCACATCTTACCAGCAAAATTATTTTATAAATAATTTACCCACCAGCCAGCTAGTTTTACAATAACACCAAAATACTGGACATTCAAAATTCCCCACTTCCTTTGTGCTTTCCAGATAATCAACAGTTTTACATTAGTCCTTCATTCAACACATGCTTATTAAGTGCCTACTATGTGCTTGATAGACACTAGGGGCTTAGCAATGAATGAGGGGAACAATACCTTTTATTGTACATTCTCATGAGGGAGATATATTCTCAACAAGTAATTTACAAGTGTGGTGATTATTCAGAGAGAGAGAGAAGTAGCCAATGTAGTACCACTGTAGACCAAAGGGACCCAACCTTATCTGGGAGGCCAGTGAAGGAAATGACATTTGAGCTGAGACCTCAATCATAAGTAGAATTTTGCCTGGCAAAGAAAAGAACAAAGAGTGTTCCAAGATACAAAGACCTGGAGGAAAAAGGGAAGGTCTAGGATATTCTAGGAACTGGAAGTTCCTTGTGACTCAGGGAAAGGCCAGAGCAGAAGGGGAGAAATGACAGGGACTGGATTAAAGAGCTAGGCAGGAGCCTGATCATAAAGGAGTTTGCCCATGGTATGGAATTTAAGGGTGTTTAGCAAGGAATTTACCAAAATTGATTAATCTAGAGAAGATGAGGGGTCAAAGAGAGACCCACTCCCTGTCTTCTGAGACCGTTGGAAGGTGGCTCAATAAGCCACCATTTCTTTCTTCTAATGTATTTTGTTCACATGGATCGGCAGAAAACATTGTGCCCTAAAAATGTAGAGAATTATAAAACACTGATCTGCCATGTCTTCTACTGACTTCTTTCATCAGCCACCCCCTAGTGTTTCAGAATTTGACATCCACTTTGGGGTCCATGACAGATCATTTTATCGCCTAGTAGGACATCCTTATTTCCAGTTGACGCCTTGAAAATGCAGTTGACAATTAACACACCTGCTGTCCAAAGCCACCCCTCAGAACCTTTACAGAAGAAAAAAGATAAGCATCCAAAGTTAACCATCCCCCTTAATATTTTGTAGTGGACAGCTGAATATCTTTCAAAGCAAACATAAGACAGACACCGTATTTTCTTCAGACTGTGAGGTGCTAAGCGACCAGGTCACAGAAATGCCAGCTACGAAAGAAATACCTAATGAATATGTACGTAGCTTCAAACAGAAAATAATTGTTGTGAAATTAAAAGTTATAGATTCCATTCTGACCTCCAAACCACATGCAGTGGGAAGCTTATCACCAGCAAGTTAAAGAGTGATTAAGATAAAAATAGAGATGTGATCATGAAGCCCAGACTAACAGAAATATGGGCAGGTTATTGACCATTTCTGAGCCTCAGTTTCTTCATCTGTAGAGTGGGAAGGTTGATAGCTACTTCAGAAAGCCATTGGGATAATTAGAAATAAAGTGAGCAGTAGGCATAACACCTAGCATGTGGTAGACACTCCATAAATAGCCATTCTTAGCCTTACCATTAAATTCCCCAAAACTTTAAATGACCCTGGTGCTTTTAACTGAGCATTTTCCCTCCTGTTCAGTCTTAGTATACCAATCATTTCTCCTATAAGCAACTCAAACTATTATCTATAACAAGATTGTATGACTTATATTCCAGCATATTCTTCTATTCAAAAATTTGATTCATCAAAGATATTTTCCATTATGTTTAGTGTGTTTTCAGCATTTTATGTTTTATTTTAATTCTTTAAGAATTTTTCGTTCATACATGGTCTCTAGAATACCTCCTTATTAATCAAAATATTTGTTTAATCACACTTACATCACACAGGACAATAATATACATCAGGGAGTGGGCAGGTGGGAGGGGGGTGGAAGGGATGGGAAAACTCTCACTGAATGGATGTGGGGAGCACAGTTTGGGGGATGACCACGATTGTAGCTCTGACACGGGCAGTGCTGGGCAATATATATAGCCAAAATGTTGTACCCCCATAATATTCTGAAATAAAAAATATACATATATTTGTTTAATCAGAATTTAATATCCCATCCTCCAAGCATATTTTGGTTTGAATCAGGTTTATTTCAATATGCACTGAGGTTTCTTGTTTGTCTAGTTCTGCCCCTTACTACAGTATAATCTTGGACAGATTAATTAACCTCTGACTTTAGTTTACTGATCTGTAAAATGGGAATAATAAGACCTCATTGTGTGGTGTGGTTATAATTAAATGAGGAAATGGTGGAATGGAATAAGCATTCAATACTTGTTAGATATTGTTATTATTGTGATTATTAGCGTGGTTATATCACTAAGTACTGAATATTCGAATCAGTTACTCAATCAGCCATCAGTCATGTTTTAAATGACTGCTATGTGTAAATTACTGAACTAGGAGTTATAGAGATAGAAACATTAAAAAAAAAAAACACCTTATCTCTGTTGTCTGGAAGTTACTATCTAGAGTGCGTACAACAGAAGGAACTTTCTAGATTTTCTGATCCAGTGTTTCCAGGGATGTGCTGGAATCTGCTCAGCTCCTACCTGCTAGTGAGGGTCAAACCTCTATATCTCCTCCTATCTCCAAAGTTAGGGATGTCACCTTGGTATCCTGAAATTGACCATGGTGGGAGTATTTGCACCACAGAAATTGGTGAGCACTACCAAATAGGGCTTTTATTTTTTGAGAGAGAACCTTTCAGCAGCATGCTAGTGAGCATTTCCCAAGCATAGGATATGTACCACGTGGTACCCAAGGTGATGTTCGTGTTAGATGCTACAAAAACTGCACCTTAAGTAAGACCAAGCACGTTGTGAGAGGGTTATATCCTTTTCAATTCTATTTCCATCCTTATCCTTATACCAAGGAGAAAGTTTCCCTTTAGTGCTTGTCTTTATTTCACGTTTCTCTAAAAATTTCCAATTTTCATATGTAACAGAGGCGGGACAAGGCCTCGGGCTCAGCGCTCTTAGCAGGCAACCATGTCTGCCTAGAACTTAATAACTTTATTTTATTTATATTGTATTTATTGTCACCCTTTTTTAATTGAGTAATATTGATTTTTCATTTATAGTAGCAATGTAAGTTGCCTTTTATAATTAGTTTTAAAGTGAGCCAATTTAAAGAGGAATATTAAGTAAATATAGTACAGATGACACATGGGCTGTAGCCCAAATCAGGAAGGTGGTATTGATGCTGAAAGTTTGAGAAATACTAATACTTTCTAGGCACCTCATTCTGCAGTTGTAGAAACTGAGACCAGACAAGGAAAATGCACAGCTAGTTTAATAGAACCCAGACCACCTAGTTCATCCATTTGTTTGTTTTCCCCACTCTTTACCTGAGAAAATGAAAATAAGGGGGAAAAGACCTCTCCACTGTGTAACAGACCAAGGCTGACTTTGGTAGATAGGCTGTCATCGGTGATGACAGTGGTGATGTAAACAATTTATACCTTCGAGTGCAGGCTAAAGCAGCCTGGGGGAAAGAGAAGGACATCAGGAGTTACAGGTGACCTCTTCATGCAGAAACATTAGTATTCAGTAACAACAGTACAGCCCTCTCTTGCTCAGCACCAAGGCCATGCGGAAGCCAAGGCCATGGGTAAGACAAGGGTCTTGTTCTCTTGGAGCTTGCATTCTACTGGCCTTCTTAGTGTTGAGAGATGTTCAAAAGGCAAAGCAAAATCCAAAAATGCCGGAGGCGGGCAGGAGCCTCCACTTACAATCAACAAAAATAAGCCTACATGCCTGCCTGGAGATTTTACAAAATTAAAATTTTGCAATTTGCACTTCCAATTTTCTCCTAAAATGAGAGCATGTCACGTAAATTGACAAAATGAGAAAGAATACAACGTGGCCATAAAGAGGGCAAACCCTGGAGTCCAAGGGACCCATGTTCAAATACCAGCTCTGTGATGCCACTAGCTGTGGGTCTTTTAGGAAGTCATTTAACCTCTCCGAGCCTCAGTTTCCTCATCTGTAAGTGATGATAATCATCACGCGCACCATTGTGAGGGTTAATTACTCGTAAATTACTTAGCCTCATGCCAGGCAAAGAGTAAGCATGAAACCATTGTTAAGTCTTAGCAGCATCAAGAGGGTGAGTTTGAAGGAGCCCTTGAGTCTTGCAGAAATCCTCTCTGGGAATGAAGGATTGGGACAGAAATGAGGGAAACTAGAAGGAAAAACAGGTCTACTTCAGTAGGGCATCTGTTCAGAAGCCCCGGGGGGTGGGGGGTGGGGGAGATGAGAACATACACTTCCTGGATCTAGTCTCAGAGCACAGTACCCTGAACAACAGGAGACGAGAACAATTCTCATCGTTAATGAGGCTGCGGCTCCTAATCAGTGCATGGAACAGAATGCTTTTGCTTAATAGAGATCATTTCCCTGCCTCTTGCCCAACTCTCCAGCAGTGCCAGCAGCCCTTTGTTTAATGAGAGGTAGGGACTTTGAGTAGTGTGGTGGGATGGGCTGTAGGAGGCATTATTACCCTCATTACTATGATAATAGTTTAATCACAATCAATATTTATGAACATGTACAGAAGCCATGCAATCAACGAGAAGCCCTGCAAGTCAGTTTTCGTGTTTTTGCCTAAGGACGCTTTGCAGGAAAGCCTGGGCTCTCTCCCACTTTCCCCTGGCCCCTGTGAAGCTCTACAGTGGTTCTCCGAGGTCATTTCAAATATCCATGACAGTTACATAGTTATATATGAGGTCTTATTTGTGGTAGGGCGAATATTGTAACACCTTTTGCTTTTCAAAATGCTTCCACGGTCGTGATATGACTTTTACCTACACACATGGATACATTATCTTGTGGATAGGTAGGGCAGTCTAGGGACAGCATGATACAGTAGAGAATCCTTTGAAGTCAGATCCACTAGGGTTCAAATCCCAGCTCTAGACCACGATTGTGGCTCTGACACGGGCCGTGCATGGGCAATATATATATAGCCAAAGTGTTGTACCCCCATAATATTCTGAAAGAAAAAAAAATTTTTTTAATTAAAAAAAAAAAAAAATCCCAGCTCTACCACTTCTTAACTGTGTTCCCCGAGGAAAGCAACTTAACCTCTCTGAACCCAGTTTCTTCAGTTGCAAAATGAGTTCTTATAAGACTTGAATAAGAGAGTGTAAACTAAGCATTCAATCACTTGCAAATACCTCCATATTTTTCATATATGACTATATATCAGCTATTACATATTTCTATACTGTTTATGAGAAATCTGAGCAATTTACTGCTTTTCCCAAGGTCATATAGCCAATAATAGAGAAGGCAGGATAACAGTCATGACTTGGCCAAGGTTCTCTTTTCCATTATCTGAAATGTTTTTAACACCATTTCCATTTATAGGCAACTTAGGGAAACCTTATTTGTAAACATCTCAATGTTTAACTCTTTTCTTTCATTTGTGAATCAGATTTTGAAAGCCAGTGATCATTTTTCTGAGCCATAGACCTCTGTTGAGCTACTCATGAGAAATTTTTGGTGTCACAGTTCCCACATCTGTAAAAACAGCATTAAACTCTGGCCCTCCTAGAAAAGGAAAGTGAGGGCCAATGGCCTCATGATGTATGTGCATCTGTGTAGTGTTTAACCCTGTGCTTACGTGCATATAGCACTTCTCAATGGGCCCAGCACACCATTGATCTTTGGCAAGCAATGAAGACATTTCAGCCCCTCTGGGGCTGTCTGCGATGCCAGATACACTTCAGGGACTGTGTTTTTCTCCAGTCCTCAGAAAGTGTTGGAAGGGGCCTTCACTGTAATTGTCACTTGGCCCCAAGCAGGAGCCACTGAGGTTTGCTCAACTGCTCACCCGCACACACAGTCCCAGTACATCCACCCACTCGCACATTCTGTCCCCCCCCCCCCCCCCCCCCCCCCCCCCCAAACCGTGATTTCATCAAACCAAAGACTTTGAGGAAGTTATCCTGGGAAAGATAGGTTCTTCCCACAAAATATCTTTCTCCACCAGAATGTTGAAAATTCTATCACTTTTGTTCTTTGTTTCCATAATTTTTTATGAAAGTAATATAAACACATGGTTAAAAAATGAAATATTATAGAAACACCCATTTAAAAAAAAAAGGCAACAGTTCTCTGCCCTACTCCTTTCTACTTTCAATTGTTTTATCACTTTCTACTTTCAATTGTTTATCACTTTGATCACTTTATCACTTTCAATTGTTTTATCTACTTTAAACAATTTTTTTATCACCAGAGCTCCAAATACTATTCTTATATTGCTATTTCTTGATCGGCCAATCTTAGAGGTTATTTGACTCCCTGCTATAATACACACCATCTTCCACTTCTCCACCCTCCTCCCGTTATGGTCATACCAGTATTGGTGTTCCTCTCTTGGTACCTTTATAACTTTAAATTGTCCCCATCCACTTTTATTTCTTGTTTCACCTACAAGATGAGATTTTGACACCCATACCCTTTTTCTTCCTCTGCTTCCTCCTCCAATTAATTTCATGTTCTAACATGGAAATTGAATGACACACCTCTTCATTCTTATCATTTAAGAATGTAATAACCTGTATGGATGAATGTCCCTTGAGTCTGCACCGGCACTGTCCAACTTTCTGCAATGATAGAAATATTCTATATCTGAGCAGTCCAATACTGTAGCCACTAGCCACATTTGAGCTGTGGCTAGTGCAACTAGAAAGTTGAATTTTTAATTGCATTTTGTTTTAATTCATTTAAATTTAAATAGCCATATGTAGCTGTTGGATAGTGCAGGGTCAGAGCGCCCTTAAAATACAAGTCCAATTAGCTAGAACAATCTGGTTTTCCAGCAGAAATGATAATCATAGCTGACACATAGTTCTTACTATGTCGCAGAAACTGTTCTAAGAACTCCGTTAATAACTCAACAACCTTATGAAGAATACTATTATCCCCATTTTACAGGTGAGGAAAATGAGGCATGGAAAGTTTAAGTAACTTGTCTAATGAGTAGTCAAGCTAGAATTTGACCCCATGCAATCCAACTCCAGAGTCTGTGCTTTTAACCACTTCCCTGTGAATGCGCTGGGCTGGGGCTGGATGTCTGATACCTTAGTGTCTCTCTATGTGGCTTCTTTCTCCCAAGACGGGGTCTCATCCTTCTGTGCTTCTCCATGCAGCTTGGGTTACTTGCAGCATGGTAGTCTCAGGGTAGTCACGTTTACCTGACAGCTGGCTTTTAAGAGTGAGGAAGCAGAAGCTGCCAGTCCTCTTCAAGACTAGACTCAGAGCTGGCATGGTGTCACCTCCATCGTATTCTATATGTCAAAGCAGTCACAGGCCAGCCCAGACTCAAGGCAGATAGAGGAATAGACTCTATTTCTCAATGAGGGAGTAGCATGTGCATACAGGGAGTGACAGAATTGATGGCAAGCCTTGTTGGAAACAAGCTACCACAATATGAACTGGACTTCAGGCCTACATTCCCTTGCAGAGAACTCTATGGAGCCACACTGGTCTCCAGGGATCTCTTTCTAAGAGATTAGGCCTGACAAGCCAGAGAGAAACAGAATCAGAAAGAAGGTCTAGTCCACAACCTGGAACATGGCCAGTAAAGAAGAGAGGAAGTAAGATGGCCAGGCCTCTTACTGCAGGGTAAGTCACATGCTGTCCTGAAACAGAGGCACCATCCCAAATGGCAGATACGTAAGGTTTAATGACTCCATTCACTAGGAAACATAACCCAGCCAGTGCCCTGAAACCTGACCAATCAAATCAGCCCCTTGGAGGTAGAGGGAAAAGGAGTATAAAAGTAATAGCCAACACGAATTAAACACATACTATGTGCCAGGCCCTATGCAAAAGTTTTTACATACATTAGTTCCTTTAACTTTTTACATACACTAAATGAATTAATACAGGTGAAATGCTTAGAATAGTGCCCCACATGTGATGAACACTTAAGAAATCCACCATTTTTTAAATTAATAATCCACACAACCACCCTATAAGGGGGAACTATTGTTATTATTATCATGATCTCTATTTTCAAAAGAGTAAACTTACGCTTAGAGAGGTTAATTACCTGGCCCCCAGCTGGTGGGTCATCGAACCACATGCCAGCCCAGGCATCTGACTCCTGACCTCAAGCTCTTACCCCCTACACTGTACTGCTCATGGCATACAGGAATAAGAGACCCTTTAAGCACTTCCCATAGAGGCAACAAATACCAGTTCCTTTTGCATTGATAGTGCCTAGTTGTACTTTTCTTAATTGTCCTATAAGAGCACTATAGCTCAAACACAAACCTTAAGAATGCACTGGAAGCCTCTACCCTGGGTACTGAATAAAGAGTACCATACTCCAAAGTTCATTCACTCGACACATTTTTATTGAGCCACTGCTATATACCAGGCAGTGTAGATACTGAGGGGGGAGAGAGAGAAAGCCTCGTTCCTCCTAGAGCCTATATTCTAGACATGAGGTTGGTAGTAGATGAAAAATTAAGCTAACAAGAGATAAAATTATTTCAGGGATGGTGGTGGCACTAACATTTTCACATACTGAACTGCCCTGGCTCTCAAAAAAAGATCCACATCTCTAAAATCACCTGGGTTTGAAAAGTGGAGAAAGGAGCAAAATAGCCTCATTAGCCTTGTGGCAGAAATTTCAAAAGCCGAACATTGAAGTAAATTTTGCTAGCCCTTTGAAATGGTGGTGTGGTCTGCAGTTTCTAGGCAAAGGCAAAAAAAAAAAAAAATCAGAGCTCTTGTGAAGTCAAACAGGCGGGGGTGG
This sequence comes from Daubentonia madagascariensis, assembly GCA_023783475.1. NCBI lineage: Eukaryota > Metazoa > Chordata > Mammalia > Primates > Daubentoniidae > Daubentonia > Daubentonia madagascariensis. The sequence goes on along the minus strand of JAKFHU010001953.1, from coordinate 36,811,367 downwards.
AGTCAGCTCATGCAGAGAATAAATCATTTCCTTGATTGTTTTGTTTTTTTTTTTTTTTTTTAAGAGACCATGGGGAGAAAGGAAAGCTGGGGCAGTCACTAATGCAGTGGTATCTGTTCGGACTTATTTTTTCTTCCATCTTTGAGTCTTACCCACCAGATTTCTGTTTGCAAAAAGGGCCTAATCCACTTTTTTTTTTGTCTGTGCATTGATTTAATAGTATCAAACCCTGAGGTCCTCGTGGTCTGCACCTGGGTTGCTTTTTCCCCTAATGAAGCAAGAGAAGTGGTTTAAGCCCCCGCCGTGCTCCCTATCAAAGCTACACAATGATTAACTCAGGTCCCCTTATTAGGACCAGGCAGAAGAAAATCCCTTAGTCATCAGCATTGTGAAAATCCCGGAATGGTGAGTGTTCAATGAAAAGATTACCTTGGGCACCTGAAAAATAATGGAAGAGCTCAATTGAGAAACCATTAAGCCTGTCTACACACGCTAAGTGAGGTGGAGGGTTAAGGTAATTAGCCGGGACATACAGGCCAGAGAAACTGTTTTGGACCTTCTGCACTGACTCAAACGTATTCGAACCCCTCATATATTTTTCTTTGAAGAAGCCATTTTAGGTCGTATCCACACACACATGGACAAAACAAGACTTAAATATGTCGTCAATAAAGGTGGTTTGATAGGGTTTTTTTTTAACTGAATAATAGGCAGTTTAGGGGATGGGGAGGTCCAAAGCTGTAACTTCTTAGTTGTGTGTCTTCAAGCCTAGTTGTTTCATGTCTCTTAGCCTCAGTTTCTTCAACTGGAAAATGGGAATATTAATAGGACCCCTCCCCAAAAGGGTTGTTGTGAGGATTAAATATAACAAATGCAATGTTGCTAACTCATTGCCTGGCAAGTAGTAAGCACTCAAGAAGTGTTACTTATTGTTATTAGTTGTTGGACGGACATGACTCATAAGTATTTGCAGAGATTGTGCATTTAGACATCATCTAAGGGGGGGCAGAAATCACAGAGCCAATGCCTTCATCTGACAGCTCCTAACGTGGTGCCTATTCGTTATGAATGTTCTTTATTTTAGGCACGTGAAAATATGAACAAGCCCTAGTGGGGCTCACAGACAGCTCGTCTTCCTAACTTTATTCTTACCCTCCACAGCCTCTCTGGATTTGTGTCTCCTTTTCTAACCTTTTCCAGAACTGGTTCTATCTGGGGGCTTGAGGGCAAGAGGGCCCATGAACACTGCTGAAGAAGGGATATTCTTTATTCTACTAGAGGGGATGCTCAGAAAGCAGTGAGTCCCAGGAAATGAAGTTCTGCTCAGGTCACAGTTCTTGCCTCTCCTTTGAGGGCAGTTGAGTCCCTACTCAGAAGGGATGCCAGACCAGGTACCTGGGGCAAGCCCCTCATCCTCACCCTTGGCCCCTGTTCCCTGGGGCACGTGGCTATGGCTTGGTCCCAGAGAGTGGTGGATTGTGTCGCTGAATATAACCGAGGGCTCTGGGCTGGGGAACTGCCCTCTTGCTTATGGCCACACTGAGCCATCCTAAGGGGAAAGAACAGATCTTTGCTGTCAGCCTCAATGTTTGGAGGATGAGGTCTTCAGTCCACAGGGTGTCACAGAATTGGCAGAAAGTATGCCAGACTGGGAATCGGCTCGGATACTTGCTGGCAACCTGGAGAGATTTCAGCACCCTTTTCATAGCAAGAAGTTGCCCATGGGCCAGAGGTAGGGAGTAAAACTGGCTGTGGCAGCCATGATGAGGAGCGTGTGCTTTGCCTGCACCAGTAAGCCAATATTTCCAATAATTATGATGAGAATAGCTACATTTAATAGTATTCCTTTGAGTAGCATTATCATTATCCCCTTTACAGAGGAGGCTCAGAGAAGTTAAGTCACTTGCTCAAAGTTACCAAGCTAGAAAATGGCAAAGCCAGATTTCTAACCTAGCCAATCCTGAACCCATCCTCTTAGCCACTTTACTAGGAAGATTTCTTTTAAAGTTAGAAAAGAAAAGGAAATTACATACACACACACACACACACACACACACACTTTTGACAACCATGAATGGACAAAAAAAGACATAAAGATAAAAAAAGACCATAAAATTGGTAGTCCTTTTTAAGAAATTTGTGTTTTATTCATCAAAACAATATCTACATATAATGGAAAATAGTCTAATGTAGATTGTGAGGGCTGTTGTTTATTTGATCTAGACACAGTGCCTGGTGCATGCTTGGATTTTCTGGCAATAATTCCAAAGCCCTAGTGGGTTGGGAGGATCTGGTCATTCCTCTCTACTTAGAGCATAGCTGTGGTAAGCAATGTTCCTATGGATAATTAAGGAAGGTAACGCTTAAAGGAGCAGTGTGATGCAGGAAAGATTTGACGGATCAATACCTGCTACTCTCACTCTACTAAAAGAATGAGACAATCCTGCCCTAGAGACTAGAATCAGAGAACAGGAAGCAGTCTTAGAGGTAACCTCTCACGTAGGTAAAGAAACACATCCAGAGCATCCTACCTGGCCTCTGGCTGAGCTTTTCCAGTGAAGAGGAGGTCTCTGTCACCAGACATGGCTAGTTCCTGGCTGGACGGAGATGGCTGTTTGGACATTCTTCTGGGGCCCTGTCATTTTGCTTATTCATCCTGATTCTATGCTCTGGAACCACCATGAACAAGGTCAATCCTTCTACGTGAAGCTCCTTAATTAACTAGATGAATATTATGGTTTTCTTTGCCATTAACCCATCCTTTTCCAGGCAAGATGTTTTCTTGTTCACTTTCCTTAGAGAATATACTTCCAGACACCCTTTTATCCTCATCATCAACATTCTTCCTCAAGTTCAATGTCCAGAACCAAAAATGATATATCACATGTCTCTAAATAATAATAGGATCACAGTTCACCCTGCGCTAGTTTTTCCTGTTACTATGGGATAGGAGGAAGATCAATAAGACTAAGGACAAGTCAGCAATTATGAAATAAAAGAATAAACTTAAAAAACCGAAAGCTGGTGCATGTAGGAGAGTAGAGGATTTTCATTCATGACAGAGTTTGCCTCATCTTCCCAAACTGCCTTGAAAGGAATAGGATGTGACTGGTGTCATTCTCCGGATTGGAACTGTTGGTAGTGGTACATGGAGAGTAGGCGTGTTTAAAGGTTGATCATTTCAGCTGTAGCAAAACTCCTACCAACTGCCAAGCGTCAACTTTAGAGAGGAAAGGAGGCAATTTTTAGCTGAGAGGAATTATTTCACCAGCACCTGCTCTGACCGCTGATGCTTGAATTCCTTGTACTTTTCTATCAGTGTTGAGGAGATCAGGAGTTCCAAGGGAGAAATTTGGGCTCAGAAGACCACAAGGGAGTCCTGGCTCCTCTACCTTCTGGCTGAGATCATGAGCAAATAAATTCCGTGAATTCTACGAGTTTTAGTTTTATTGATAGTAAATGGATATGGTTAATAGTCCCCATTTTGCAGGGTGGCTTAAAGAAGAAACTGTTCATGAAAGTGTTTTGCAAAGTGAAAAACATCATATAAATGTTAAATATTATTGTACATGGAGGAGACTTGAAAAAAAGTCAAGCCACCTTCTTGCCTGAACTAAGTCAGAAACAGCAATGGAGAGGAAAGATTTGGGGTTGAGAATCATTTAGTAGAAATGGTAATTATGCAAAATCTGGAAAGCCTTCTTCAAATCCCTTTAAGGGCCAAGAGTGGTTTCCTTTACCCACCAGCCTTTGCAGGCAGTCAGCTTTCTATACAACTGTGTTGGTTTTCAGACTAACCAGTGCAGTGGCTTCTTCATCTGGTCTTTCCTCTACTTATTTCTCAACCATCCTGAAGCCAGAACTGGTGACTAGCTTTCTCTCATTCCTTCCCTCTACACATGTTCCCTGAGTTCCCTTTCAAAGCCAGGTACCAGTTTAGTCAATGAGGAGATAGCAGTGAGCAAGACCAAGAAAGCCTTTGCTCTCATGACATTCTGTGGGAAGTAGACATCACACAAAAAGTTACTGAATTGCAGTTGCAATCAGTGCTGCCAAGAACAAGTGTATGGTTCTAAGAGAATCCATAACGGGAGAATCCAGGAATCATCTTGGGTGCTGGCAATGATTCAAGAAGATAGAATGCATTGCCCTCTCAGTAATTAACTAATTAATGTGTGTTCCCCATTTTAAAGTTTACAAAGCACTTTCTCATATGTTTTCTTACTTCATCAGGCTATCAGCCCTGCAAAGTACACACTATTGTCACCCTGGTCTAGAAATCTGGAAACCAAGGCTGGGGTACTTGGCATGATTTCCCCAGGGTCAGCTAGTTCTGGCATTTACAGAACTTTTGCTTCTAAATCCTGAGCTCTTTCCACCCTACCCTGTTGGTTCATTGGCTGCTCTGTCTTGAGCACTGAAATTTTGAAAACTAGTGTTCAAAAAAGAGCAATAGAGGAAATCACTCCCCTGGGTGCTTTTCTGGGAGACATTTGGGGAGAGGCTGTGATTCCTAATATTGGTCTTAGCCAAAGGGCAGGAGGAAGCCCAACTGAGGTGTGAAAAGACATCTCAACTGCTTTGTGTGCATTGGGGTTTTTGTAGTTCCCAGGAAACCCTCTCTAACACCAAATGTAGCCCCTTGGTCTTACCTGTGCCTAGAGGAGCACATGTGACCTGAGTCAAAATGAAACACATAGAATGTCAAACATGCTCTCATAGGTTTTATTCCTCAAACCCAGCCATTCATTGACTTCTCACAGTACCCAGGGCTCACCCAGATTTGCTTATGAATTGATCATCTTAGCTACTATTTGTTCCACGCTTACTACTCCCGGGACTTACTGTGCATTCACCCTTATCAATCTGCTGAAATAGGCACTTAGGATCTCCATGCAGATGAGGCAACTGAGGCTCAGAAAGATGAAGTAATTTGTGTAAGATCACACAGCTTGTAAGTGGTAGAGTCAGCATTCAAACCCAAGTCTGACTCTGAACTCCATGCTCTCAAACACTGCGTGCTACCACACTCCCTTCCCCCAAAACTGAAAATAAATTTTATAACAGCTTCCTATACTTCCCATCTGAGTTTTTTTGTCACTTAAAACCAGAAGACATGACAGCAACCTTGGGGCAGTTTTGAAAGGCTCCCGTACCCCCACCCATAGACACCCATCTCCCTCTGGGCTAAGGATGCCCACCCACCATACCACCCTCCTCTTAAAGATCTGAGTTAACGAAAACTGGGAACTGAGGGATTCAGTTAGGACAACCTGCAGCCAAATTGCACAAAGACCAAAGGTACAGAAAATGACAGCAGTCTTAGTTGCTTTTCTCGACCAGTGAGCCCTCTGCTAATAAGTATGGGTTTAGCTAGAGTCACTTCTGTCCTTTTCAAAGGGAAGGAGGAAAACACAGTGCTCCCACTCAAGCAACAGACTCTAAATCGGTAAAATTGTGTGTGCTTCCTCTCTCTCTTTCTGCAAAGCGGTGGCTATGGCTTGAAAAAAAATAGCAAACAGATTTTATTTTTCAGTACCTTTTTGTTTCCCCTGGTCAGCTCCGCGTGCCAGTGTATTGTTTTAACTCTGATGGTGATACAGCATTGAGCTGTGAACAATTAAACATAAACACCAGCCTCATTCCCATCCTTTTCTTTCCTCCTTAGGTGAAGGCAGCTTCCAAATATGTGGATGTCCCTGTGAGTATTTGAAAATTGCTCTTTGTGCGTTTGTTTTTTGTTTTCTTATTTTTGCTTTCATGAGAATTTTGATGATGCTACTTTTATTAGTTGCTGCTAAGCTGTATAATCCTGACTTGGATCATCAGAAATAGAGAAGCCAAGAATATTTCATAGTAGAATTTTTTTCAGACGAAAAGAGGGTGTGGCTTCTTTCATCAGGAAAGAAGGTCCTGTTTGAGGGTAAATGAAGTTCATGTTCACTTTTACTTTCATTTTCACTGGTTCCTCTGGGGTTTCATTCTATCTTCATCCTGCTCACCAGCCCCCTTGCATGCGCACCTTGGGAGTAGAGCCGTGAGCTAGAAATTTGCACAAGGGTGCCAGTATTTTTAAAAAAACAAATAAATTCTGAATTTGTTTATTTTGGGGTCAATGTTGCAATTGTTTTAAGGAAACCTTACAAAACTGCTTATGATTAGCACAGGCCTCATTAATGAAGAGAGCTGTCAAAGTTCACAGATAAAGCACTCCAAGTTGCCCAAAATTTACATTTAAATTGAGGTTAAGTAGGACACATGAATGCTAAAGTGAGGGATTACCTGTGATAAATCAGGATACATTTATAGACAGACTTTGCCCTGCCTATTAGCAAAATAAAATTGGAGAGATTTAAATATATTCCAATAAAGCAGAAAAGAAAATGATTCTGTTTCTCCATTTCTAACAAAAGAGGTGTGAGTCTATTATAAAATATTAAATTTAGAGAGCTTATCTCAACAGCCACCAAGGGTCTTGTACTGAGCCGTTTCTCATTCTGAACGTGGTTAAGTACCCTCCTTGTTCAAATACTTATTTGTTAAAATTTGTTTTTTTCTAAAAGGACTTATATTAACATTTAAATTCATTTCCCCAGGAAGCTAAGTGTATAATGGTTTATTGGCTTATTTCTCAAAGGAAGACAAAATAGAAAATTGGAGTGAATTTAGCATTAGCATATATTTTGTTTATTTAATGAAAGAATGTACAATCAATAATTAGGCTTTGAATTTATATAATACTTCTCATCAAGGAACCTCAGACTCCTTCATGCAGACAGTCGTTGCAATGGAGAATAGAAAAAGCTCACATAGCTGCAGCAAGGAAAGAAGTTAAGTAATTTACTTTCTCAAGCCCCAAAGTATAAACTTTGACTTCCCAGGGAGCAAACTCCTCAAATTCTCTGGCCCTGTTTCTCCATCTTTAAAATGGAGATAGTAATACCTAACTCATGGGTTTGCTGTGCAAATTAAATGACACAACATATGGAGAACACCCAGCACCATACCTGGCACTTATTAGCAATTTCAGCACAGGAGAAGGGTGCAGGTGATGATCAGGTGGTGCAATGCCCACGCTCTGTTGCACAAGGGGAGAAGGGGGTGTGAATTTGCTGACATCAGCCCTGACTGCCATTGTTCTTCAACAGTGGCAGAAATTGAAATGCTAGGCTCCCAACCCAAAGATCTGATGGTGGCTGCAGTCTGTTTTCTGCCTTAAAACAGAGGGGAGATCTCAACAGCCAGGTTTGGAGAGGTGACCCATAGACAAGGCCCAAATACCTGGAGAAATTTGATCCAGCAATCAGTGCTAGCATCAGGTTATGTTAGATTGAACCACATGAAACTGGCATTTTGGAGAGGTCAAAAAAAGTCAAATATCAGCAATTTCATTTGGCTCAACTCAATAATTCCTGCAAGCCAGGTTCAGATGTAGTATAAATATAGGGGAGGGAAGGGATGGACTCTATATCAATATGAAAGGTACCCCGATCTGTAGTCATTCAATGTTTATAGATTAATTATGCTATATTAGAAACCTTGTTAGGCTATGGGGGAACAAAAATGAATTAGTGGAATTTATACCCTCTAGGGAGGCAGAAGAAAATGATGCAGCATGTCCCAAAATGTGGTCATTTACCACTGATGATATATAATATAATAACAATTACTGCTACTACTATTACAACCAAGCCTTAAAAAGCACTCACTAAGTGCCAGGCACTGTTCTGAGCACTTTACATTCAATCTTTGCAATAATCCCACCTTAAAGATGAAGAAACTGAGGCACAGAGAGGTTAACTTGCTCAGGGTCCCATGTCTGGTCAGTGGCAGAGTTGAGATTAAACCAATGCTCTCAAACACTCTGCCATACTGCAAGATGATTTTAGTTAGTGCATGGACAAACATCTTCATTTGGATAGTTGAGTATTTTAGTGAATATTAAAAAAAATATGATTAGCACATCAAACCCATTTTTAACAATTCTTAATGGCTTAGGACAAAGCTAAACTTTAAGTTGATTGATGTACTCTTTTATAGCTAACAATATTATAATAAATGTTTTAATAAATAAATAACAATTTCATAGAAAATAATAGTACATAATACACATAGGTACTATATGTACATTGTTTACATATAGTAGATAATAGTAATCATTTACATCTGAAATCAACCCTGTGGGGCACATGATATTATCAGCCTGTTTTACAGCTGAGGAAACTGAGGCACAAAGAGGTTAACTAGCATGCCCAAGGTCATCTGGTGAGTAAGTAGAGAGTGTGGATTCAGGTGCTGTCGGTTTAACTATGGAGCCTGCACTTCCAGTGGTGTGGTAAAGCCTTCTAGCACTGGCTCCCAAGAGTCAATTGTATGCATCTCTCTCCAAATCTGCCTTCAGAGAGGACACATTGGTAACTCACTATCAATCTTGATGGTAGTATTTACACCATGGAAATTGGCAGGCACTACAAATAAGGGGTTTTTTGTTTTGTTTTGTTTGTTTTGAAGATCCAGTTTACCAGCACACCACTGACTATTTATTACCTATTAAGTCAGTGGTCCCCAAACCAGAATGTGCAGCAGTAATACTTGGCAAGGTTTTTTGGTTTGTTTTGGTTTTGGTTTTTATGTATGTATGTATGTATTTATTTATTTAGATTTTATTATTATTTTTAATGGACACATAATTGTTTTTGTTTTATTAATAGAGATTTCCAGCCCCTCACCTCTGGAGATTCTAACTCAGTAGTTCTGGAGTGGAGCCTAGAAATCGCTTTCTAAAAAGTTCTTCATAGGATTCTGATAAGTAGCACAAGTTTGGAAACCAATAAACTAAATCAGTTATTCTTAACCTTGGCTACATGTTGGAAACACCTGGGGACCTTTTACAAGTATTAATGCCCAAGTTGCTTGCCAGACAAATTGAAACATCTTCTCTGAGGCGTGGGGGCTAGGCATCAATATTTTTAAAGCTCTCTAAGTCCTTCAAATTTGCAGTCAGGCCTAAGAACTATTAGATAAAATCACTTCTCAGGCCGGGCATGTTGACTCACGCTTATAATCTTAGCACTTTGGGAGGCCAAATTGGGAGGATCGCTTGAAGCCAGGAGTTTGAGACCATCCTGAGTAAGAGCAAGACCCTGTCTCTACAAAAAATGGAAAAGCTAGCCAGGTGTGGTGGCACGCACCTATAGTCCCAGCTACTCAGGAGGCTGAGGCAGGAGGATCACTCGAACCCAGGAGTGTGAGGTTGCAGTGAGCTATGAGAATGCCACTGCACTCCAGCCTGGGTGACAGAGCAAGACCCTGTCTCAAAAAAAAAAAAAATCATTTCTCAAGTTATTTCTAGCTCTGGATACTCTGAGTTCATCTGTGCTGTCCTGTGAGGTTTTTGGCACACAGTTTATTGGTTTAGCTCCATGTGGGAACTAGTAATTAGTTACCTTAGTAATTTAAGGAAATTTAATAAATCTTAATTTTCCACACTAATGGAGAGAAGTGCTGGTACCAGTCTGCAAAACATTGCATAATCCCCAAAGCATATCTCTTTGTCTTAGATGTGGTTTTTGACCCTTCGGTATACCTAGCAGATTTGCATTTATAATTAGGACTTACTTAGGATGCTGACAGTTTGAGCTTGTTTTCTTCAAGCTTAGAAATATTCTTGTAGGGGCAAGCTAAGATTAAAGTGTCCTATTTTTCCTTAGCCACAGAGTGGCTTATTTACAAATTACATCTTCCGCATGTGGATGGAGTTAACTAGACAGATATTTGTTTAAATGTTTTCTAAAATCTATGTCATATTCTATCAGTCTGTCCAAGCCACATTTAAAATAAACAATGTCATCATGAGTTATTAAAAAACATCACCTAAAAGTTTATCCCGCTGTGTGTAGGTAGCAATGTGATATAAAGCCTGATTTATCTAATAGCATCAGTTGTTTGGTCAAGTATATTTTCCAGGTTAGCTTATTTTGTCAACAGTTCTATTTTTAACTGTTTTGGTTGGAAATCTACTTACAATGCATTATACATCCTTCCTGCCTTTTTTCCTCCTGACTTTTTAAACAGGGTACTGACTGTAATTTAATCTTTTCTTGATGACCCAGGATCACCATTGTGACTGTGTCTTTCCCCAGTGGCTGCATAGTGACCCGCTCCCCCCAGGGCCTCCTGAGGTGTAGGGGCAGCTTGCCCCCACCCTTGATAGTCCCAAACCCCAGCGGTTGGTGAGTCTCCATGTCTGGTGTTGCAGCTGGGCAGCCTTCTCCTTCACACTCAGAGCATCAGGAAAGTGATAGCTCTCTTATTAGCATACTTGTTTCCAACAATTCCCTTCTTCCTATTCCTGGTCCATCAAGGGATGGAAAACAAACTTGTTGGAATTGGATGTGAAGCTAGTTTGAAAGGAAGATGGTTGAAAATAGGGGCCTGGGGACTCTATTATGAGAAAACTACACATTTTCATGCAGAGAATATCATTTTTATTTTGATATTGGCTCCTCCAATGCCCCTTTTTTTCTTCTTGGTTCTAAAGTAGATTATAAAGGTAGGTAAGGCTATGGTGTGATCTAATATTGTTGGGGGAAAACCACAGTGGTTCATGTTTGCATCGCAATTTATGGCTTTCAAAACATTTTCACATACATTATTTTAGCTGATGATCATAACAATCCTTGAAGGTAAGTAGACAAGCTATCATTGATCCCATTTTACAGACAGTTTAACTAAGGCCCAGAGAAATTTAAATGATTTGCACAAATTCCAATTTGTGGGGGATCCAGTAAAAATCTACACAGTATGACTGAAGAGCTTAAAAAAGGAAGTAGAGAGAAGATTTGTGGCCAGTCGTGGTGGCACAGGCCTGTAATCCTAGCACTTTGGGAGGCTAAGGCAGGAGGTCTTGAGCCCAGGAGTTCAAGACCAGCCTGAGCAAGAGCAAGACCCTGTCTCTACAAAAAATAGAAAAATTAGCTGGACGTGGTGGTGTGCACCTGTAGTCCCAGCCACTTGGAAGGCTGAGGCAGGAGGATCCCTTGAGCCCAGGAGCTTGAGGTTATGATCACACCACTGCACTCTAGCCTGGGAGGCAGTGAGACCCTATCTCAAAAAAAAAAAAAAAAAAAAAAACAGAGAGAGAGAGAGAGAGAGAGAGAAAGAGGATTTGCTCATTCATTTGTGGATTTGTTTGTTCAGCGAAGATTTACTAAGCACCTACTATGTGCCAGGCACCACTCTGTGTGCTGGAGATACAATACAAAATAGGCCAAACAAAGTTCCTACATTCATGGAGCTTATGTTCTAATGGGAGAAGACAGACAAAAGAACAAATAGATATATAATGTCAGCTATTGGTAAGTGCTATGGAAAGAAACAAGACAGTCAAAAGACAGAGAATCGTGGAGTTTCTTAACTACCTGGGTGAGATGAACCATACTGATTTTTTTTAAATAGCAAAGTTTTTAAAACTTAAATGAAATGCCCCTTTGAGGACAGTAAACCTTAGTGAAAAGGGAAGGAATGGTGAAGGTAACCATCAGTGTAGGTTACTGTTTCTAATATTGTGGTTGCCAATATGTCTGATAAATTTGGCTTTGGGTCTTAGCAGTAAGATGACTGCATGTGCCCAGGAAAAGGCCATATCTGCCACAAACATCACCAGGGAAGAAATGGAAACAATAATGAAAAGTTTCTGAAATCCAGGGTGGGGTCCCCATCCCTGCTGAGAATGCCCTTTGATGCCAAAGGGACAGGAGAGGGGTGCCAGTTTAGAACTGATAGCTATCACTTAAATCTCATTGGAGAACCTCTATTGTTTCATATCATAAAACTGCAACAATTATAGGACTATCATGGAACCTGCTCAATCCATTCACTGAAAATTGCTTGAAAGTGTAACACTTGACTACTGTGGCTTTGGGTTGTCCTCATTGTTTTTCAAATTAATACCTTGTCATTGTTTCAGCAGGTGTTAAGAAATGTTACTAGCATCCCAGGGGCCAAGCATTGGCCCTTTGCTTGATAATTGTTTGCTTTGTATCAGGAAAAAAAAAAATACAGTCCTACTGTTTCCAAACCTTCCTCATTTTCACCCTGGAAATTACACAGAAGTGTTAACTAACTTCAATTTGCAGTGCCTGACAGTCACGTCTTGTAGAGAAATGATACTTTGTGATCTAAGGTAAATCACAGTAATGAAAACTAATCTTTTGAGTTATTAGCAAACATACATATCTACTGTGGAAATTTGAGGGTTTGTGACCGCTCTCTTAATGACCCATATTACAGTGTTTTAATAGGTTTCTTTAGAGATAACTTTGATTGTGACATCTCAAGCAGTGTGCATTCTGAGTTTCTCTTGTTTACTTCCTTGCAATAAATCATTTCCTAACTGCTGGATAAATCACCTGCTTACCTTTCCAGAAAATCTAATTTATTTAAAAATCAAATCCTCCCCTCCTCCTCCCCCTGCCTATTTTTTTTTTTAATCCTTGAACTCTAAGGCTGTACTAGAAGCAAAGACAAATGGTTGAATGTCTCTTCTGAGTAAACTAATTAGCAAATATTCACTATATACACTCAAGTTGCACTATCCCAAAAAATGGAAGTTGATTCAGAGGGGGAAGAGATTGAAATATGATTTTTTTACTTAGCACTTTCTCAATTTTTTTTTAAAGAGGAAAAAGGAACTGGGAAGGCTGTCTCTTGTCTAATGATATATTAAAGATGGACAATGGAAGACAGAGTGTGTTTGGGTACTCTTTAATCTGGGTTTTGATCCAAAGCAGAGCCAGAGAACGTTTCTGGGTTGTCCAGTGAAGATTTATGCATTAGATAAATTTTCCAGAAAAAAATTAATGGTAGAAAAATATCTATAAAATCCTATAGCCTCGACTCCCTCCTGAGCCAGCTTGATTTCTGGAAAGAGTGGGCAGTTCTAGTATCAATTGCTACCTGTCCAGGCTGTGGATAGCTATACTGTTGCTACAAAGGTGATCCGACAAAAGCAATGCAGGGCAGGTGGAGGGTAAAAATGAATGGGTAATCAAGAAAGAGTGGCTGTCTGAAAATTCCATTTTCATGTTTTCCTGTTTCTTTGCAGAAACCCGGGATGGACGTGGCCGACGCCTACGTGACTTTCGTCCGCCATTCTCAGGATGTCCTGCGTGATAAGGTCAATGAGGAGATGTATATAGAAAGGTTATTTGATGTAAGTAAATGCCTTCTCCTCCTTGAAGACCAAGGAGGAGACCCTCCAAAATGTGACAAAATAAGAGACAGGAGGATAAGTCACATTTTGAGAAAATGGATTGGTCCTGATTCAAACAAAATCTTTTCCTCTCCCTCTGCCTTAGGCTCTTATCTGTTGTATGTCTATTCCAAACCCACTCTGGTGTGGCAGTGTCTCAGTCCCAATCTGTGTGATATGTAGGACGGCACACAGCCTCTCGGCAAGCAGGCTCATTCCTGCACGAAGCTTGCGAGGCAGCTTTCTCTAACTGGCAAAGACCTTTCTTGGTCATGGTTTTCCTCCTTGCAATCTGGCCTCCCCTTGGGAAGATGTTCTCGTCAGGGAGGCTGAGGCCAACTCCCTCTCCTGGGGGTGGTACCTCCCTGACACCAGCTGTGGCGTGCAGATGTGCAGTAAATGTCGCATTGCCATCACTTCAAAGATGATTTCGTTTCTGGGAGACTAGAAATCCTTAGCTCTGGGTTTCAGCAAACACTTACGTTAGAGTTGCTCAGTCAGTTCCAGTTTTAAACCGTGGTGCCCCTGGCCACCCACCCGCCTGAAAATGTATGAGAAGAAGCAGGTGTACAAAGAACAAGTCTATTGAGCTGCAGACTGAGATCAAACTTCAGAAAATGCAGATTTCCAAGGGTTAATAGTTTTCGAGCAATCTTATTTCTACTGTGACTACATCTGCACTGCAAAGCAAGCCACTGAGGCAAAAAGGAAAAAAAAAAGGAATCTGCTTCGGTCTCAAATTGCCTGCCTTTTTTCAGGCCAAAGCAGATGGAGTTATCTAATTTAGCCAGATATTTTGCCTCAGGTTTCCACCATATTTGCCAGTGTAGACCCGGCCAGAGTGCATGGAAGCTGATGTTCTTGTCTCCGTGTGGCTCTAACTGCGCAGCCTACTTCTGTCTCGTGAAACGTGAACTCTTGTCCGGGTTTCCGTATTTTTAGTGCCAGCCCGCATATTAATGTTTTGGTCTACTGTGGAATCCGTGTTTCCATATTTTTTTCCGTGATTGTGTTCAGCAATTTACATTGAGTTTTTGTGTGTGTGTGTTTTTGTTCCATAGCTAAGTGAGCTCATTATTGGCACCGCTTTCAGATTCTGCGGCTTCTGACTTTTACATGCTTTGTCTTCCAGCTCATTTGCTTTCCTTGTGTGTTGAAAGGCTCCTTTCTTTTTTTTTTTTTCTTTTCCAATCATCCCCTTTCTGTGCTCGATACCCCTCTCTCCCCCGCATCACCTTTCTTCAACAAAACCCTTCTTACTTTTTAATTCCCACCCGTCCTCTCTCAGATTAAAATGGAACTTATCTCTCATGTCAAATGTTTTATCACATTATATCAAGTGGCATGAATTAGAATCAAATAATCTTCCTGTGTACATCTTCTAGCATGACCCACATCCACTGAGAATGCCTCATACATGCATAAAGCTCACCGGCGGGTCCTCCGCCTTCTCTGCATGCGTGCCTTATGAAAGCACTGAGCCTACACTGTCCAGGGCACAATCCCCCATCCAATAGGCATTGAAAACAGAGACAGGCAGGACCCTCGGGTCCGCAGTTAGGAGTGTGGATACTCTGCCCATCTCCGCTGAATTCAATTCCAAACCACAAATTTTCAAGAAGCCTGTGGATTGTTCTTTTCAATGCCTAGGTTGCCTTTTTTTTCCCCCTTTGATCAGTATCTTCTGATTCTCAGTTTTATGTGGCCCGTGTGTGCGTATGCGTGCGTGTTCCTGTGTGAGCGTGTGTGCGAATAACCTCGTGCTCTCTGAATCTTAAAAACATCTAGTACTGAATTTGACGTTTAATCTGCAGTTTAGCCTGTCTCTTCATTGACAAATAATCCACCCTTTCCTCTCTCTTTTTTTAAATTAGAAGTGCAAGCCTTGTTGAAGGCAGCAAGGCAAATTATCTCTTCTGTGGCTCTTTTTAAAGGAAAGTGCAACCAAATCTTCATTTAAAAAGTAAGAGTGCAGCCGTGGCTAGCACAGATGGTAAAACTGGACTTGCCCGGCTGTTGAAGAACACAGGCAAATTTAAGCCCTTCCGTCTTTATTGTGAATTATTAGTGAAAAAAAAATATTAGTAAGAATATGTTTTTCAGAAAGCATTTTATGGTTAGGACCATTCAAAAATCCACAAATTTCTCCAGTCCTTTGTTGAATTCCACTGACCAGCATAAAATGATATCAGTAACATTGTGGGAACCCCCACAATTTAGTCTCATGTCGTCCCAACTTTGTTTTCCCAACTGAGTCTTAGTTAAACCCTCCTGAGTATCTGATTTGAAAGGTTTAACCATTACGACTATTCTCTGCACATCACTCCCAAACCCACAGAGGAAAAAAAAATTTCAGGAGCTTATTTAAATATAACAAGTTTCTTTTCCATTTACTTTCTTACTTTCCAAATAACCTGATCTAATTTACAGAATATTGGTGCTAGGCAACCTAACTGATTTAGTGCAAAAAAAGTTATTGAATCTGTCATGGATTTAAAACATTTGTCATTTAGAAAACCCAGAGCTGCTCAAAAAGCTTCATTACCATGCCGTCTCGGTAATTTGATTCAGTAATTACTGTTTTTCTATAATCTAGCGGCAAAACATCAGATTACCAACATGTTTAATTATTTTCGGCTTCTGTTTCCTTAAGCATGGTGTTTATTTCTTTGCATATACGCTCTGCAAGACTCTTGTGTCCACTGAGCTAAACAACGGACTAGGAATATCAAGGCAAAAGGGTCTGTGAAAGCTGCCACCCTAAATTTCTTGCTGCAGTGAACTTATTCTTTAAACTCCATTACTTAATGATAGTGGTCCTGGGGCAAGCTTCTAAACAATTGGCAGAAATCTATTGAGAAAGACTCGTTGATCTGGGAGATTTTTCTTCCAAATTGTTGCATTTTGATAAATGGCAAAAATGAATAATAGCAAATTAACATTCTGAATGAAGGAAAAAAAATATATCTCCGAGATTGTTTGCTGTTTGGGGGTTGTTGATTCTGACTGTTGTGTTATTCTCTGGGTTTTAGTTCCTGCTGGCATCTGTCATTCAGAGGCATGTTCTAAGAGTTCCTGTTGTGTTTTTAACTGTGTTTCAAGTCTCAGTTTTATTTACCTGATAAGTCCCTTAAATTCTTGCTATTTGGTATTGTTCCTTTTTTTGCCCCTTTGACTGTGCCCTTGTAGAAAAGGCTGGATGGTTTCAGTGTGTGTTTATATCTGAGAATATTTGGATTATTAGCTGGTCATTTAATGGTGTATTTTCACTAGGCCCCTACCCAGTGCTCTCTGAGCCAGTTTTTTCTCTGCCACGTCATTGTACTTTTGGCTGGAAGTGGGTGCTTGTGGGAGATTATCAGTATAGCATTTGGGGCTCTATATTTGATGTTCTGCATTTTTATCTATTTTATTACATAACTTAAGAGCAGGCATTCCTAATTCATCTTCACCAATTTTTTTTTAGCCAAGCATTCTCTAGGTTTATTGGAGAAATATATTTGGACATAACGTTGCCTAACCAGGTCACTTTTTGCAGTTAAAGTTTCCCTGTTTATTAATATAATTGGTTTGCCCAGTCTTTCTATAAAATACTAACAACTTTCTTGATAATGCACCTAAGGAAAAACCTAACCAGTGCAAAATAATGTGTTGATTGGAAAAGAATCTTCAAATTATTTCCCGTATTTCAGATGTGCAGCTGTACATTTTTTATCTGTGGTTTTTTTTCCTAAAAAATGAAGTACAATTGTTCTAAGTTGCTGCAAAATAACAATTTATAATATTTTGAAACAAAATATTCAGAGATTTAAAGCAAGAGAATATTCTAATATGTATAATAACAATGAATTCAAATTATATTAAAGATGCTGAATTTTTAAAAGAAAATCAGATTGCTGCAAGACTCAAGTGGGAGCTTGGCCTCCTTGAAAATTATTGCTGACTTTTAAAGAAAATATAAAACACGGATATGAAATAATCTCCATATTCCTAAAGCAGTCGCTAAGGAGGAAAGCACAAGCTCAAGAAATAACTTGAAGACAGTGATTTAAAGTTGGAGTGTCCACAAATCATGCAGATGGTTTTTCCCCCCCTTCTCTAGTGATTAATTCAACATCTTCCCCAAAACAAAAACATGCTTTTTGAAATTAGAGATCAGATCATCAAGAGAAGCACCTAAGATTTCAAGGTCTAAACAAAAATTAATTTTCTTTCCTCCTTGTACTTCTTGAAGACACAGACTGAGAAGAAAATCGGGATTAAAAGAGATGTGCTTAGGGTGAATTCATCTGCTTAAACCTCACAGGCTCAGAGATGAGTGATTAAAAAGCCATCTCAAACTTGGATGGAATCCACATTGGTGGCAATGCTGCATCCGCACTGGCTTTCTTCAGCCCCCATGTCCTTGTGAACCAGGCCCAGGAAACATTTGACTGGAGATGATACATGGATTATATAGGTCAATTATACACTTAATCTGCCTTCTGGAGGATTAAGTATTTGCAGATTGACTCTGCATTTGGCTTCTCCGTGGCAGTTATCAGATCAGGAAAGGGCCTCTTACCAAACCACCTCGGAAGAACTTAATCAGGCAGCGTGGTCAGATTCGGGTGGAACTGCTGCTCAGTATTCTTTGCCTTGCATGGCTTTTAATTTGCTGTTCCATTATCAAATCGCGTATTTGTCCACTTTGTGTGGCAGAACAATAATTGAGCGTGAATATTTCCTTTGCAAGGGGTAATTTGAAAAATGAAACCTCTGCCAATGAAAATATATTTGCTGTATTTATATATGAAACCATAGGTAACCTTATTTTAATAACCTTATTAAATTAAAAAAGCACCATACCTGTGAACATATAGCAATCAAAGTAGGAGCCAACCTGCTGCAGGAAGTATGTACCAAAGAACAGGCTATAAGGAGAGCATTGTGTGATATCTGAAAGGTGTATCACCAGCTGTCCAGGTGAGGGAAGCTTTCCAAAAATACCAAGTAAGGAGAAGTACGTAGGGTTCACCAATGTAATAGACTGCAGTTCTAGGGGGCCAATTAAAGAAAATCAAGGGATATGGCATTCTAGACACTGAGATATAGTGAGTTATCGCCTCTATAAGCAATAGGCAGTCTTGAGTGCCCTGAATGGGAATTATGGTGTAGTGATCTTGGGCCTTGCCTCTGGAGCCTTCAGGCCTGATCCTTACTAGCTGGGTGACCTTGGACAAAGTATTTAATCTCTCAGAGCCTCAGGTAATTCATCTATATAACAGGGGTGATAATAAACAGAACGTTCCTCATGAAGTTATTATGAGGGTGAAATGCCATGTGCATCTGCAGCGTCAGGCTCTGAGGAAGCATTTGGTAAGTGTTAGCCACCACCACACCATCATCAACCTCACCATCACCATCATCATCATATCTGTTCTAAGGTGCTATAAAAGACTCCCTATCACTTTAAGACATTAACCCCAAGCTTGCTTAGAGTTGGTTGACATACTGCAGCCTGGTACCTTCTTAACTTTTGGTAAATCGTAGTCCTGAAACAGCAGAATAGTGAGAGTCAGGAGTGGGGCTTTGAAGTAAGACAGGTGAGAGCAGGAACCCTGGTTTTGCCACTTCCAAGCTGTCTAAGCTTGGGTCAATTATTTAGCCTCTCTGAGCCTCAATTTCCCTATCTGTAAGGAAACTGACTTCTTACAGTTACAGTTGTTGTGAGGACTAAAGAACATAATGGATGTAGACTGGCATAGTTAAAAATTCAACAAGTCTTTTATCATCATCATCCTCATCATCTCGTAGAATTAACTGTTCCTTCAAGAGATTTTGAAATGACCTAACTCTACCCTACCCCCAACAAAACCATAGTACATTGGCAAAAAAATCTGTATTGACCTTCAGAACTTTAGCAGGTTTTTTTGTTTTTGGTTTTGGGGTTTTTTTTTTGTTTTGTTTTGTTTTTGTTTTTTGGTGGGAGGTGCAGAGAAGGGAGTGGTTAATACCTTTTACTATTAAGATACAGTATATGTATGTTGTAGATGTTTAGAAAATACAGCTAAGCAAAAATTAGAAAATTTAAATGTTGTGTTCCCAGCACCCAGAGATTATTACCTGAGTTTTTTTAGATTTTTTTCTATGTGCTTATGTACATTGTGTACTTTTTTCCAAAATGAGTAAGCAAAAAAATTCCTTTTTTAAGTTAATGATCAGTATTTCCCATGCCAATAAATGTTCATCTAATACACTGTATTCAAAATTCCCCACTTATCCCCAAAATATTCTTTACAGCTGGTTTATGCAAACCAGGATTTGATGCAGGGTCACACATACAGGGCAGGATTGTAATGCCCCTTAAATTTCTTTCGAACCAGCAGTGGCCTTTTTTTCCATCATCCTGACTTGTTAAAGGGACCGCTGTGCCAATTGTTCTGCAGACTGGAGGAGTTTATTACTATCTAAACATAGAACTGATTTGCTGAGGGGAAAAAAAATCAAGCTGAATTCAACCAAGTAGTTCTTTTAAACATAATTAGTAACTTAGCAGAATTCAACCAGGGTTTTTTTTAAGCTGTTCTCTGTATGTAAGGAGAATTTCTGAAGCTAGTTTAAGAAAAGAAGGGGGGGCTAGACTGCCAGAAACCCACAGAGGCCAGGGTACAAGTTGGCCATGTGAAGAGGTTCAGGGATTTTATTTCATGGAATAATGTACAGCTATCTGAGCTGCGTGGGTAAATTCTGAGGGTCATAGTCCAGCATTTCTTGTGTCACTGTAACTGCTTTGGTGAAGTCTTAGGCTGGTGATTTTGACACATACATACCCCTACTATTTATATTTAGGAAGGTTCCTTTGTTAATTCTACTAGGATTTTCCCTGAGGTTATCAATCTGAAATTAAGCCCTCCAAATCAGTCTGAACTGAGCTTTTCCATACTGTTTAGATCAAATTTTAATTGAACTGTGACCTCATCTCTATCATCCTTGATTATAAGGCTAGAGAGCATGTCTGCCAGGCCACTAGGACATCCTTTCGAATCTGTGCGGTTATATATATTGAGACTAGAAAGCTAATCCAAACGTACTGGGAAAGGCAGTTAGGAAAGGAGAGACGGTTGACTCTTTCATCTAATTTTGAGTCCCAGAGTAATTCTGGCAGTTAAGTCACGTCCTAGGCCATGCATTACAGCTGTAGAGAAGTGTCATTTCCCAGGAGGAATCAGAAACTGGACGGGGGAAATGAGAAGTGGGTAGCCCATCCCCTTCTCACCTGACTGGTAACATTACCTATTATATATAGTTATATAACAGGTATATATGAGAGCTATATATTTTAAAAACAGGATGTATTGTGTGTGTGTATCTTATCAGGGAGTTAAGCTAAGTTTCCTAAGCTGAGGAAAACCATATATCCAGCCCCATTCTAAGCTCTGTTGGGATTCTTGGAAGTGAACCTCAAGATCTCTCCAAGGTGAAATCATAAAACAAGTTCATTTTCATAACTTGTACCCACCAGTGCCACTCAAATTCCCAATGTCTTCATGCTTTCTCTACCTCCCACCATCTGAATCTGCTTTTAACAGATTTGATCGTTCTTCTTTTATTTAGAAGACTAAAGTGCTGCCCTTCTTGGAATATTGGCAATTTTAACAAAATATTTAGCCAAAGAAATAAAGCTCTAATAGTAGAAGTTTTGTCTTTAGGATGTTAGAAGCAAGCTCCATTAGGATAGGAGAAGACGGAAAGAGTATTTTGACGCCTCTGATGCAATGAATCTCTTATTCAAATGTGAATCCTCTCTTACCCCCATGGCTTTCACAATAACAAGTAAATGATAACAATTCATTTCTTTTGCTTTTGGAGTCTTAGGGATGGAAACATATTTCCATTCTACATGGCCTTGGGAATGTTTTTCTCTATGCCTGGGTGGTTTGAGGTTTCAGCAATCCTACATATAGAAAAGATAATCAGAATTAATAGATTTGGATTAATCATGTAAAATGGGTTATTACTATCCAAAAGATAGTGAGTATTTATTTTTTTGTTGGTATCATCCTCACAGATTTGTATTTCAGTAGCATATCTTCAAATAGTTTTCTAATCTATCTATTTCCTTCCAAAGCCATTCATAGAAATAGATCTCTTTTACTTTCGGGCAAACCTTACACAAAACCTGTCTTGAATTTTCTCTGGAGCTTGTATGCAATGAAGAGTTTTGCTAAGTGTCTTTATCAGAACAGCTTTCTGTGTTCCAGGAGACATTTGGTGAAGACAGTTAATTTGTTTTCTTTTCCAGAGGAGAATGTTCCATTAATCATTCTAAGAAGCCAGGCTGATTGCTCTGTTACGTTAAGGTCACAGTATTCTTGTTAACATGACCCACACAATACTTTTGTGTCTTAAAAAGGGGTTTTTTTCCCTTATGGCAGACTTATGGCATGGAAGCAGTAAGTGACAGACTCTTAAACAGACTACACATGTGTGAGGATGTGTGTGCGCACACATGCACACACACACACATACAAACACATAGAGTAGTCAAGGCACATTTTGTGTAACAAATATTATCACGTTGCATTGCAGGAGAAGAGATGTACTAAATCCTCAAATACCCATTAATTAACCAAGTAACTGTTTCTCTCCCTGCCAGGCTCTGGGTAGGCTACTATCAAAAGATTTCACTATCTATCAATACCTAGAGTGATAGTCACTACTCTAATTTTTTTTTTTAATGAATGAATTTTTTGTTGTTGTTTTATTTGTGAGACAGGGTCTCACTCTGTCGCCCCAGGCTGGAGTGCAGTGGCGTCATCATAGCTCACTGCAACTTCAAACTCCTGGACTCAAGTGATCCTCCTGCCTCAGCCTCCCAAGTAACTGGAATTACAGGCTCATGCCACCGTGCCTGGCTAATCTTTCTATTTATTTGTGGAGACAGGAGACAGGGTCTCATTATGTTGCTCAGGCTGGTCTTGAACTCCTGGCCTCATGCAATCCTCCTGCCTTAGCCTCCCAAAGTGCTGGGATTACAGGCATGAGCCACTACGCCCAACCTAATAAGTGAATTTAAAACATCATTTATAGGTTCTTGTTATTCAAAATGTGATCCATGGACCCTCAGCATCAGCAGCACCTGGGAGTCTGTAAAAAGTATACAGTCTCATCCCTAACCCCAGCCCAGATGTATCAGAATCTAAATTTTAACAAGATCCTCTGGTGATTCAAATGCACATTAAAGTTCGAGAAGTACTGGGCAAGATCAATGACTTCAAACTTATTTGGGCCAACTCACAGTAAGAAAAAAATTTTACTTTGCAACCCAGTATATGCATACATGCACACACACACACACACACACACACGTGTGAAGCAAAAGTTTATGAAACAATATTTATCCTTACTACATGTGATGCAGTCTGATATTTTCTATTCCATTTTTCAAAAACGTTGGTGTTGATGAATAAAATGATTTCACTACATACAAACCCTCAGTTTTAAAAACACATCCAGAGCAAAGTTTCTCACCCTTGGCACCACTGACATTTCGAGTCAGATAATTCTTTGTTGTAGGGTGCTAGTCTGTGTATTAAAGGAAGTTGACTGGCATCCCTGGCTTCTACCATAGATGCCAGTAGTAACCACCACCTCTCTGACAACAAAAATGTCTCCAGATATGGCCAGATTTCCCCCAGAGGGCAAAATAACCCCCATCTGAGAACCATTGATCTGGAAGAACCAGGAAAGAGGTTACTGCTAGATGTGTACAGGTAACCCTCCCTCCCTGGGTATTACACAGCCCTCTGCCACCTCCACCATCACACACAAATGTGATGAGTATGATATAGCAACAACAACAAGGTGAGCTCACAAACTGTTAAAATGATTGCTAACGAAGTCCATGGGTCAACCCGGGAGTTAGCTTTCACCCCGGAATTAGTCCTGCTCGAGCCAAGGGAAGCAACTGCAACAGTGAGTTAGATCAGCAATACGGATTCCCGCTTTGGCCTCCCTTGATAGTGTCTCTTTCCTTTCCTTTTTATAATTCCAACCAGACCTTGATTAAAAAAAACAAAATGTCGTTGCTTCTACCAGGTGGCTGCAAGTTATTTTTGTGTGTCCAAAAACCTGAAAAGAAGGCTCAACTTAAATGCTTCATTCATTCCGTATTCTCAATTCAGAAGAAAACAGTTAACAGCCTCCTGTTTTTCTGTTAAAATCCTGCTGAGTTGACTAAAAATCCAGTTAGTGGAGTCTAGTTATTTGCCTCCAGTGTGAATATTCCCTGTATCAAAAGGCTTACAATGATAGTGTCACTTGCCATATTGGGTTGCCTTGACTGCCTTTGGCAGAATTTTTTGCTCTGACCGTCCCTGGACTAAAGCCAATTATGCCAACAAAGTTCCAGGTCTCATCCAGGATAGGGGGAGGTTATTAATTACCAGATCTATATGCCAACCAAGGTATAAAAGACCTTCTCATTATTTGTGTAGAAAAAAATTTTTAGAAAAGAACAAATAAGATGTAAAGTAAGCAAAGTTAAATTTGTGAGTTGTTTTCTGGTGAAATTCTCTAAATCACCTTTTAATAAAGGAAGAGATATATTACTGCCTTTTGTTCAGAAAATTGATTCTTTGGCCTAGGAAAATCATCCATTTTATTAAAGAGAAAAGACCCAGTTATTAGGTGTTTCACTAGTTTTGGGAGCTCAGGTCAGTGTTTCTATTGGGGGTGATTTTGCCCCACAGGGGACATTTAGCCATGTCTGAAGACATTCTTTGTTGTCACAATTTGGGGGACAGGGGTACTACTGGCATCTAGTGAGTAAAGGCCAGGGACGCTGCTAAACATCCTACAGTGCACAGGAAAGCCCCCCACAATAAAGAATGATCCAGCTCAAAATGTCAGTAGAGATGGAAAAAACACACTCTAGATGCCTCCACCTACACTAATCCTTTGTCTTTAATAAATGGGTTATTTGAGTTTAGACTTTAATATAAATCATGAGCATGATCTGTGGGTCATTTTATCACCAAGGGATTCTAGTGACTGTCTCTAAGGAATACCCTACCTAGCAGATATCTCAGAAAACTACTCTCAAAAACCCTTTTGACAAGATTCATCCAAAAACATCTTTTAGGGTCTAAAAAATAAAACCAAGCAATCATTAACACCTAAGTTTCTCAGCTGGAACTTAACACTCACCCATGAGTAGTTCCCATGGAGCTTCAATGCTTCAACAAAAACTCAGATCTTGTCAGTTCAGCGAATCACTACAGCTTCCTTCTACTACAAGGTGCTCCTTCAAGTTTTTAAAGGACTGGTTCCTTTCCATCAAGCAGATGCAGTCAGACATTTCTAAGTTTAATTTCTGGGTCTGCCGCTTACTAGCTGTGTGACTTTGGATAAGTTACTTTAACCTTGCCAAGCCTTAATTTCCTCCTCTATAAAAATGTGGATAAAAACACTACCTAGTTCTTTGGCTCAGGAGGATTAAATGAGGTAATGTCTGTAAAGCACACACCTCAGTTCATGGCATGTAGAAATTACCGCATAAATCTCTCTTCTTGTTGTTGTTGTTATCAGTAGTGGTAGTAGTGTAAAAACCAAAACATACCCTTGCCTAATGCTGAGGTAGGCTTTGCAGCAGAGAGAAAAAAAGGGGTTATACATTCCTTGGCAATAAGGATTTTAAATACCAGGGATGAAATAATCAGAGAACATAACAGCAGGTAACAAAGAACCCAGTTGTGCTGTGGGATCCCGAAGGAAAACTTGTCTTAAGGTAGAAATCCCAATGAGATGAAAGCCTCTGAGAAAGGGCCCCAGAAGGCAGAACTGGGCTTGATCTACAGACGTCTAGGATTTGGGAAGGAGAAAGAAGTAGGAGTCTATGCTTAGGCACTAAGCAAGAAGACATGATTGCTTCCTCTGGTTGAGCATCCCTGACTCACCAACACTGTATCTTCATTAGCCTTAGCAGAGCTTCTCCCTGGAGACATTTTTTTCAGACAGGGGATGGCTTCACCCCAGTTATGGTGATTCTAATCTAGGCATATGGAGGTTTCCTTTATCAGCATTAGCTGCTCTATAACCCCGAGGACTAAATTTTGTATCTTTTTGCCTTTTAATATGTGCTTCTTAACCAGGGATGTGCACCAGAACTACTGATTTTTTTTTTTTATTTTAAAAGTGTACTCATCCCAGTTGTACATTAAAATTTTTGAATCAGTAGATCTAAGGTAGGGCTCAGGGATCTGTTTTTAAAATAAGTTCCAAGGGCTTAATCTGGTCAAGAACTACTAATTTAGAGCAGTGGTTCTCATTGTGGGTGTTTTTGTCCACCAGGTTATATTTTTACCCCAAAGGATAAAAGATATGTTTATTTCTATTAAGACCCTTTCTACTTTGTGTCCTATAAGACAACTTCATAACTTTATTTTTTTCTATAGCAACACTGTGAAAAGATAGGAGAAGATACTATTGTTTTCATTTTAAGATAGGAAACCTGAAGCCCAAAATGAGCTTGCCCAGAGCCCCAAGGCCTCATCTCCTAAAACTATGTTTTTTTCTTTTCTTTTCTTTTTTTTTTTGTGAGACAGGGTCTCACTCTGTCACCCCAGCTGGAATGCAGTGGCATCATCATAGCTCACAGTAACCTCAAACTCCGAGGCTCAAGCCATCCTCCTGCCTCAACCTCCTGAGTAGCTGGGACTACAGGTGTGCACCACTACACTCAACTAATTTTTCTATTTTTTTGTACAGACGGGGTCTCACTCTTGCTCGGGCTGGTCTCAAACTCCTGAACTCAAGCAATCCTCTCGCCTTAGCCTCCCAAAGTGCTGGAATTACAGGTGTGAGCTACCACACTCAGCCTAAAACTATGGTTTTTTCATCCCCACCTCTGAGAGCATTGATATTGCTTATCTTATTCGCCCCCAGTGTCCAGCATATGTAATCCCTCAATAACTCTTTGTTAAACAGATGTTGATGGATCTCTAGCCCCTTTGTGGTATCTTGTATATTTTGTCCAGTGTGTTTTGTTTCCAATTCTAACTCAAAAAATAGTAATTAAGTTCTTTAACAATCTCACTATGGATTTTTGCAATTGTCACTTGATTTTTTTGGAAGCCTTGAAAATACAGTGTTCTAGTTAATTTAATAGGGAATGAATCGTTTTGGCCCATTTGATTTTTTTGCTTAATTTGAAGATTCGTTAGAAAACCTTTTCTGTTTCATCTACTTTTGAAACAATTTCTAAAATGTCTTAGTTCTGTTTTCTACCTTATTGAGCATTTGAAGCAGAATCTAATTCTCTGGGTCAAGATCTTCTAGGACTCTGGCTTCACCCTATTTAACCCCAGGTGTCACTATCTAGTCACGAAGATGTAAAAAGAGTGAATGATCCAAAATTGCACTACTAGCAAGTTCCCCAACTCTAAATCCAAGTGCTCCTTCTACCATACTCTGTGCCCCAGGAAGATGGAGCTAAAATGTTTATCAGCCCAAAGCACATTCTGAAAGCTGCTCTTTTGATTCAATCCCAAAAAGGACTTTTAGGGGGAGGAGAAAAGGCAACTTTCTCCTAAAAGGCATGTGCAAACAGGGGGAAAGATCCCAATTAATTGAAGTTTCTAATAAATGGGTTTTAAATGATAACAACAATGATAACATTTACATTCTTTTATGTGTATTATCCTGACTGTACATTGGAGATAATACCACCATCTTGTTAAAAGTATTATTTCTTTTAAGTTCTCTTAGCAGCCGTAGGATGTAGGCACCTTCGTGATCTCTAATTTACAGTTATTGAAACCATCGAGAGCCAACATTTACTGAGTGCTATCTATGTACCAGGTACTATTCTAGGCATTTAAACATAATAATGCATGTAATTTTCATGACCTCTATGTGAGGTAGGTTTTTACAGATGAAGAAGTTGGGTCACTGACTGGTACATTGACTTCACCAAATTCAGAAGCCTGGGAAGGGGTCAATCCTAGATCCAACCCCTTTCTTTCTGACCAAAAGAGTGGACAGGTAACTATACTGTCTTAGAGGGAAAAAAAAACCCTATGCTATTCAAAGATGTGCCCCTACCCTCAAAAGTCTCCACTCTACCAACTGCTCTGTGCTCCACATTCATCCATTGGGGCTCTTACTGTCACAGTCACTCTTTCATACACAGTGCCACAGCAGGATACAAAATAGAAATTGTGATTCTATGACCCTCTGGGTAGAACATAGCTTATTAGTCACAGCTTGTCCACTAACAATTATGGGCATTGCACAGCTAATCAGAGAGACCCCTTAACGAAAATCCCACCCCACTAGAACAGGCCTCCTCCTGAATGTGAGGACATTGTCACCGGGCTCAAATTCCATGAACACTAGCAGATCCTAGGCCTAAAGATGGGCAGTCCCAGAAAGCACTACCACTTCAGGGTGAAACCCCATCCTCAGTTGAGAGGGACTACAGCACAGTAGGGAATCTTGCATAGCATATGTGCTGCAAACACCCACTTCTACCTAGGCCCAACTAAGGGGTGGGTTTCAGCTTTCAGTCTATCTCTCCCCCTGTGTTCTGTCTAAGATCTTTTATCCCATAAGAATAAAGTTTTGTGGTTTATTTGGAGGGGAAAATGATGGTAACACAATACCATTACATCCCAGACAGTTGATAAATGGTTTAGGGTAGCAGCTTAAGTTCCGTAAGCAAAGCTTGACACAGTGGTATTATTAAACAACAATGCCCAAGATTTTCCTACAAGGCCCTGTTGACTCTTTCAACCTACCCACATAGCTAAGTTTTCAATGGCACTATGAGGTTTCACAGATCAGCAATACATTACAAGGGGGCGGGGTTGGGAACTAATCCAAAATTACAGAATAACATGGTTATACAATCTGTGCATAATACAAATGGAGTTGCAACTAAATCATTATGTGGTCATTATCCAATAATGCCTAAGATGTCAGCAATGTGAAAATTTGCGATTAGGTATCACCAAAGTCCTTCCCTTGATTTATTTCCAGCCAAAGCTGACAATGAACGATATGACAGGGTGATGAAGGAAGGAAGGAAGAAAGGGAGGGAAAGAGGGAGGGAGAAAAGGAAGGAAGGAAGAGAGGGAGGGAGGGAGGGAAGGAAGGAAAGCAGGGAAAGAGGGAGGGAGGGGAGAAAGAAAAGGAAAGGAAAGAAGAAAGGGAGTTATTTTTCTCTTGAAACTTTAAAGAGCTTACCAGATAGATCGTCAGCTGTTAGCCAACTCTCGAAAGTGGCAAATCCCTTGGCCATAGGAAAACTGTCTGTATGCATTGTTTCTAAAGAGTTTGTTTATTCAAAATATGTCTGGTTTTGGCATTCAGTTTTCCAAGTGAGTGGGGGCTCGGGGGCAGTGGCTGAGCTCAGCACTATGCACTGTTTAATGAAGCTCATTCCTGCCTGTGGTTTCTGAACGCCACCAAATAGTGGTGACCAAGGCACAAGGAGACGTGGATATGGACGTGAGGGAATTCTTTTAAAGTCTCCCCACTTGGCTTACACAGAGTTAGAGAGATGGAGGCCTGTTTGCATTTGTTGGTGCACATTAGAAATAAATTTGGGCACTCAGCTTAAGAACTCACTAACGGCAAGATGCACAAAGAAATGCTGTTATGTATTTAGCACAGTCTTTGTAAGCTCGGCCAGGCAAGGAGGCTTATCAAAAGAAATATGTAAATAACACAACGTGCTTTACAAAGGAAAAGAGAATAAAATTAATCCAAGACATTTGTGGCATAATACTATTTTCTGCCCTCGGCTTTTCTTTTTATAACTTGAGACGTGCAGCCTAACAGTCCAGCACAAACAATAGCACGCTCCAAAAAAACCCACACCCAGGGCATCCCTCCGTCCCTAGGAAAGAGCTCCAAATGAGTCTCTTAAGGCTCACGCACAATATTATTATTAAATCTAACATTGTCATAGCCAAATCCTTGGCTTGGGCAAAGTCCCCCCCCCTTCCCCCTTCTTTTTGGGGGGAAAAAGGGGGGAAGTGTTGTGAGGGGTGGGGGAACCAAGCCAATCAAAGTTAAAATAAAGTCTCTTTCTAGCAAGACTACTGTCTATAACATGTTGTTCCTTATAGAAAGTGGGATATGGTGGCATTTGCTTGATTAACTTGCTCGACAAAAGTGACAGCTGCTGTGGGTGCATGCGGATAAGCTGCACGGCGCAGTTCCGCCTTTGTACATCTGTCAGCAAAAAGGGAAGAATAAAGAGTGAAAAGAGACAAATTGGTCCCAAAAGACACTCCATTCAACTTAGGAGGTTTGCCCCATTCAGGCGCTCGCTGTGCGCCTCAAGTACTGAGAGCTTATTCAATTTCATTCACTCTTTCGAATGAACCCACAAGTGTTTAATTTCTTATTCTGTCGCCTCAAAAAAAGGGGGGGGGTGGAAAGGAAGGGGGAGGGAGCCTTGTGGACGGGAGGCATTGACGGCAGAGCAGGGTGATCCAGGCCACACGTATTAACTCGTGGCCAATTTATGGTTTAACTCTCTGTGCTCAGGTCCTAGACCCATCTGAATGCTTCAGTGGGGGATCTGACGCAGACTTCTTACCTCCTGGCTGGTGGAGCCAAAGCCATCTGTAGATACCGAGGGCACCCAGCAAGGTTGAATGTGTATCTTGTATAAGGACAATGGTCTGAGGTTTGTGCCTTTTACAGAAATGGGATGGCTAGCTCCCCAGGGTAAGGTTCGGGTAAGTGATCTGGCAAATGTGTGTGCACGTGTTTTTTTTCTCCCTCCCAGAAAGAGGGAAAAAAAAGAAAAATTAGAGTTATACGCACTGAGAAGTAGCAAAAGGGGAATATGGTTTCCTGAGATTAAAAATAAAGCAAGAGGAAAGGGCGCCATTGGAAGCAGAGCCCAGCTGTACAGGGTGAAAACACATGTTAACTTTTAAAAAGCAGCACTTTGTCTTTCTTTTTCTCATCCCTGAGACCCAGGCATCAGAACCTGTTTTCTGGCCTCCTTTAAATGGGCAGTCGCTATGGACACCCAAATGCTTCCTCCTAGGAGGTCGGGATGCCTTCTCCATCCCTCTGTGCTGCCATTCTCTGTCCGATCTGCTGCCACCTTCCTTCCCCCAGCCTTCATGCCACTCCATCTTCTCCTCTGAAACCCAGCACTCCTCCCAGCTCCTGGACCACCATCTGAGTACGGTCTCTACACCCAATCCTTCTTTGTTGATTGCTTTTTGGAAACCACTCAATGCCATCTCTGGCTTCTAAAAAGATCGTGTTCTTTCCTTATGAGAAATCATTCCCCAAAGAGCTCATGTTCACTAAGTCAACATAAATGTAGTTTTAGAACTGCTTAGAGGACTTTGGAAAATGTTCTGGACCCAGTTATAGTTGTTGGGTTTTGTTGTCTTTGAATTCTGGAGTTCTGGACAGCACCTTCTAGATGGTATATTTGTGTCCTGTCATCATCTGCTTGGAAACTAGCTGTGTGGGTTGACCTAAAGCATTCCATTTACTTATTTACCTGAACTTTTTCCATGTAATAATAGCATGGAAATTATGTGAATATACAGACCGTGCTTCTTTATATTGAGAGTAATGATTAAAACCACCTCAGCCCAGGAAACCAACTCCCTGAAATCAATGTGAATTTTCCTAAATAAGAACTTCAACTTTGGCTCTCAAAACTAATGATTCATGACTATAGAAAGTTTAATATGTGCGAATTATGAAATTAGCCCTAATGTGATTAACCAACCCTGTTTTAAAAAGACAAAGTTGGCGCTCCACGTTATCTTTCTGTTCTGTACATGAGTTACAATCCTTATTTTAGAGTATGATTTCTATAATCATTTCTATATGGTATGCAAATTTCTTATTCAGTTGCTTACGTCAATCTGCTTGCGAATTAATGCGGTTAACTCTAAATGCAGTTCCCATACCTAAGAAGCAATCAGGGGAGTGGGCAGATGCTGTTCATGAATAATCTGAGTTCAGTTTATACCCTGAATCCTTCTCCTACCTCTTAAGTCCTTGTATGCATATAAGAGAATAGTTTTCAGATAAATTATTCACACTTCTCACATGGATAATGGGTGGTAGGATGTGCCACCAAAACTAGAATTTCGTTTTCAACATAATTGAGCTTTAAATGGTTAAGATGAGTGAATTCGGATTGTAACTATACATTTTCTCAAAACAGTAGGTTCCTTTGAGAGGACAGAGGCTAAAGGCATGGGGGTCCATTTTCTCAATGCACAGGGAGGCCTACAACTAAATCCCCAACATATCCAGAGAAAAATAGGCCCCAGAGAAAGGTATTGTTAACAGTGGTCAGTTTGTTAATGCCCAAACTGCACACCTGCCCTGGGAGACCCAGGTGGCAGACAAGGCCTGGTTAGAAGCTGATTGGGGCTTAATCACATTGGGCTCATTATTTATGTCTCTTAAAGACAGAAATGGTCTGAACTGAGAAACTTCAGGTACATAAGAGAGCTGTTCCTTTTCTCTTAAATATCACAGTTCCCTGGTTTGCTTGCTGAAAGTAAGGTGCCGGCTTCTGATGTTTGCTACAAGAACTTGTCTATTTAACAGAAATCATAAACTCAAGTTTTTTCCTGATTTTGCTGGGATAGGTCCTGCTGATCGGCTAGCGGGTATTAGAACAGCCGGTGTCCAGCCCATGTTCCATCTTTCATTTAGGGTATGACCACTGGTTACATTTTTATTCAATTTCTTAGACACCCGGCAGTTTCAGAAGTTATGTTGTATACAGACAAGCACAGATCTAATTTTGATATCTAAATTGGATTCTTTCTTTCAAAGCAGCAGGGCTTTGGAGGCCAATGAAAAGAGATAAAGGAGGGAAGGTATATTTTGCTATTTGGGTCACTTGAATTGAAAGGTGGAAGGGTCTTGAAGGATTTTGCCTCGTTCCTCATTTAAACTTGGTATTAACAGGGCATGCATTTTTTATAGAAAAAACTATTTATTTAGGGAACCCACAGGCTTCAGGATCTCTGGAGGGTCAGAAGCAGGAAAAATACAATAAAAATTAAAAGCCAATGTATTACATATGGCTTATTATATTTCTTTTTCTTTGTTTTTCATAGAGAACAAATTCATATAAATATTATGTACTATAGAAATGTAAAATGGGATTCAAAAAGTCACTACTTCTTGAGGTTGTTAGGAGAAATAAATGAGTTTAAGCCATATAAACTGCTTAGAATAGTGCCTGACACATAGTAAGTGCTCACTAAATGTTTGCTACCTTTTTTGTTTGGTTTGGTTTGGTTTTTTGAGAGGGAGGTCTCTCTATGTTACCCAGGCTAGCCTCCAATTCTTGGGCTCAAGGGATCCTCCCACCTTAGCCTCCCAAGTAGCTAAGACTACAGGCATATACCACCATGCCTGGCCTATTTTTATTTTTGTTATTGCTAATTATTATTATTATCATTAATGTCACTCTAGAACTTTTTTCCAAAGTGAGTTCAATGGAACGTAAATATCCTGAGAGATATTAATGGGTGGCTCATGTAAGTGGTTCTTTAGTCAAATACATTTGAAAAACACCAAGTTGAATGGGTTTCTCTACTACAACTTCTCAGAGCATCTAATATGCTAATGGAATGCAACACATCAGAATCACCAATAGCATTTAGTGTACACAGTATGCCTACATGTATTCACATACACACTCAGTGAAAAATGCGAAGCTAGAAAAGCATACGTTAATGTTACTTTTATTTCTTTTTAAAACTTACAAGCACATCCCTCTGAGTAGTCATTTTGTCCTGTCTGCGTTTAGCCCCACTGATATAATAAAATAATAACAGTTCCCCAGGAAGAGCCCCCAATTTTCCTTCTCTCAAACTTGGGAGGCCATAGCCTGGAGACCCGAGTGGGAAACACAACTTTTCCTGCAGCTGGAAGGCTGCCGGCCTTTGATGCACACATGTTCTTTTCTTTTTATTGGGCATTGTTCTGTGTCTTCATAATGTTTCTGAAGGCGTCCCACAGCCTCAAATCCGTAAACTTCAGAACCACCTCAGATTCAAACGGTGGAAGGCTCTCACTCAAAATTTCAAAACAAGTTCTTAACCTAGACAAAGAGAGGAGAGGCCTCTATTTGGAGCTTTCTAGTCCAAGTATATGTCACCGTTTAAATAAATAAAAAGACACAAACTCTTTGGATTGGTTCAGCCGGGCTGGGAGTCCTGCAATAAGAGGTCACTGGTGTGAGTTACTATGGTAATTGAGTAGTATCAGCAATAGTTTTGCTCTCATGAGCATTAAAGCACATAATAATAGGCAAACAACAGTGGTTAAAGCAAGCAGGTAGGATTACTATGTTCTTTTGTCAGAAGTATATAATGTCTTGTAGTCAGTTTTAAAGACTTCTCAACCCCCAAATCCACCCCACCGTCACCTGCTGAGTAATTTTGTATGCTTAATCTCCTGCCCTCAACTCCAAGCTCTCTGCTAATTTGAGGCAAATGGGTATTTCTGACATTAAATAAGGCAGCAAGGAAGCTCTGACCTAGAAAACCCGCATTCTGAAGCACTGAGAAAAATATTCTTTCAACAATTTTGTTAAGACTCTTTTGAATGACGAGGGGAAAAAAATAGCTTTCACTGAAACGGGAGGTTGCAGCCTCCCAAGGAAGGGTATTTTGCAGAACAAGAAAAAAGGAAAGAAAAAGAAAGAAAGAGAAACTTGCAGAGCATCCCCACTCCCAACTTCCCCCATAAAACTTGTCACTTCGAATTGCCATCCGCTACCCCAACAATAATCACTCCGTGCCTATTGCTAATTGCAAGCACAGCTGAGGCCCAGCGGGGAGCCCTTGCACAGTCTCAGGCCTTTATACGAGGCTCAATCTGTTGTATGGCACTTGTTCACACACAAAAAAACTACCAGCAAAGGCAGAAAGAGGCAGAGTCACAGGTTTCTTGTAATCCCTCTGCCTCCCCGCTGACAGCCCAGCCCTAGAAGCATTCCTGGTTTTGTGCTCCTCTTTACAAAATCTGAAGTGACCTTAAGCTACGAGCATGTCAGCTTTTGAATGTCGAGTTGCTGGCTTCTTCAGGTGCATTAAGGAGCAGGGGGCTACATCTGGCTTCTGCGTGTCTGTTTGCAGCACCCCTGGGGCGAGCTGTGGCTTCCTGTAACATGTAAAATATGAGTGTGAACTCAGGGTTCATGGCAAGGAACAGGAGGTCATGCCTCCATTCAGTTCTAAGTAAAGAAACTGGGAGTTTGCAGATGTTTTTCTGTATGTGTAATGACACCACCTCCCTCCCCAGCCACCGAGCAACCGAGCGCCGTTTCTTGATAAAATGTGCCACAATCAGTGTGCTACTTGCAGATTTATTCATATCAATTTTTGCAATTTATATATTCAGAGACAAGATTGCTATTTCGGCAACTTTATGTTGGATGTCGTGCGTTTGCGTCTAGAGAAAGAGGGAAAGAAGTATGGGGCGGGGAGGGTGGGCAGAGAAAGAAAAGAAATTAAGTCTGTTCCTCAGGCCACCAGCTGGGGTGTTGTCAAGGAGACAAAGCATCAGACGGGAGGGTCTGTGTCTCCCTTTTGCCCAGCGGTCACTTCCTGCCCAGGCTTGGAGCTGGGACATCTATTGCTTCTGGCCAAGAAGAAGGCCCGTTATTGGCTACTTTGAGGGGAAGAGTGGGTTGGAGAGGGGTGGGGAACAATCCCTCTGTAGGTAAGTCCCAGGCCACTTGAAGAAAGGTCTTTCCGTCCTCCCTGGAGGTCAAGAACAGGTAGACCCAAGAAGATCTTTGGTGTGGCCTCCATTTGAGCCTGGTGGGGGAGTGCCTGGTCCTTCCTTTGCACCTTGCCACCCTCTGAGATGAGAAGAGAATTAAACCTCCTGCAAAATTCCTGCTTGCAGACATTTCTGTTCCCTGCCCAAAGCCTCACACTGTATTTTCACCAAAAGAAGACATTGGTCGAGCGAACAGGGAGATTAATCCTCCTGTGCCTGGGGAATAAATGCTCCTCAGTGGGGCAGTGTTAATTGCTGAGCTTGGTGCAAAGATCATTTTGAGGCATTTAAGAAATACATGATTTTTATTAGTATAACTGTTCCACGTAGGAGTTATTTCTCAGCAAAGGGCAAAAGCTTTGCCTGCCTCGCATTATTAGCCTAATTCTACTTAATTGTTTCCTAGAATAAGGGCTTCCCGAATGCACATTCCAAACCATAATAAGTCTGTTGTGGTGGGAGTGATTCTGGATGGGGAGCTGCTGCCCTTTTGGGCAAATGGGGTCTCAGGGCTGACTGAGTACTGCTGGATCAAATCTGTGCTTGGAAAGTTGGAAGAGGGGGGTCAGTAAGGGGATGGGGGAGTCTCTGTGAAACATATGAGGTGATGTGGCACACAGTATAAAAAAATGCATCCTTTTTTGTTGTTTGGACCCAATCCGCTATGAGGAGTCTCAGTTCTCATCTCTGGGCTTCATTTAATTCTATTTCACAGATTTAGAAATGTTGGCCCCGTGGCATGTTTTAAATAAACCAAATAAATGACTGAGCAAATGCTACCAGATTTGTTCTTTGTTCTTCACAGTCTCAAAACTCTGTGAAGCCTTGAGAGTTTGAGAAATTGTCTCAGTCTTGGCATTAAATGAAGTGACCACATCCATCTTTCATAGAAATTTTTTTTTTTTTTTTTTTTTTTTTGCTTTTTGTAAAGCTTGGTTGGGTGTTCCAGATTAGAATATATGCATTGCTATACATCCAAGCTTTCTTAGGCAAGTTTCGTTTTCAGTATGGGAAGTGATTTTAATTTCCCATCTTTTTTTTAAATTATGGTAAAAGAACATTAAAAAATTTACCATCTTAACCATTTCTAGGTGTATAGTTCAATAGTGTTAAGTAGATTCAAAATGTTGTGCAACATTTTGAGGACTCTTCCCTCACCTTGTAATTTCCCCCCCGCAACTAATGTTGATAGGACTGATTTGGGTTAGAAGGCTGTAATGCATTAATCTCCAGAACTTGTTTCATCTTGCAAAACTGAAATTCTGTACCCATTAAACAACTCCCGTTTCCCCCTCTGCTTAGCCCCTGGCAACACCATTCTAAACATTCTTCTTTCTGTTTGTATGAATTTAACTACTCTAGATACCTCATGTAAGTGGAATCATACAGGATTTGTCTTCTTCTGACTGATTTAATTCACTTAGCATTTTATCCTCAAGGGTCATCTATGTTGTTGTATGTGACAGGATTTCCTTCATTTTTAAGGTCGAAGAATATTCCATTGTATGTATGTACCTCACTTTGTTTATCTGTTCATCCCCTGAGGGACACTTGGGTTGCTTCCACCTTCTGGCTATTGTGAATAATGCTGCTATGAAGATAGGTGTGGGAATATCTCTTCGAGATCCTGCTTTCAATTTTTTTGCATGTATACCCACACATGGAATTGGTGGATCACCCATCTGTCTATAATGGCATTTACTCAGATTGTGGAAATGGTGGAAGAGTAGTATTTGCATTTGAGTTGAGGTAGTGTTCGTAATTGAAAATTCACAGTAGTGCACTCTGCTTTCCCATCATATGCTTTCTTGTCTTTAAGCTGATATCAATTAGTTGGTCTTTGACTTAGTTTTCTCATCCAAGATGGTAAACTATTTCCAGCAATATCTTATGATTATGAAGAAAGAAAGCCTTTCAGAGACCATCACACCTCCTTGCAGATGACCACCTGTCATATTGAGAGACATGGGATTGGATAGGATCAAAGGAAATTTTGTGACTTACTGGGTTTTATACTATCTGATTGATTCATAAGCAACAAAATCACTTCCAGTCTGGCTTTGGCTAGCTTGTATAGCTTACTGAGACTGCCAACAAGTTAACCAAACCATTAAAAAGGCACAGAATGTATCTTCCAGAGAGAGACCTCTGTATAGCCCATGTAAGCTAATCTTTGAATTAAGGTCTCCTGCTGGATTTGCTTTCAGAAAGAATCCTTCAGGACTCTTCCCTCACCTTGTAATTTCCCCCATGCAACTAATGTTGATAGGACTGATTTGGGTTAGAAGGCTGTAATGCATTAAGTCAGGAGTCCAAGTGTGGATTCATCACTTGGATCATTCATTTGAAATGTTGATGCTAAAGAATTGCTTATTGTTGGATATTTCTCTGCATTTCAGAATTAGGGAGTTGAAATTTGGTCATGAATAGATAACTGCTTATTTTAATAAAAGAACATTAAGCTATTGTTTAGGCCCTTTCTAAGGTGGGGCTAAAATAATGCTCCCAAATGTTAAATTCCATGTACATGTTCCTATAAGAGAAGCAAAAATTTAAACAGTAAAAATTTAAATTTGTTTTTTAAAAATTATTATTTCTTTTGCATTGTCTCTTCCTTTTGAGAAGAGGCTAAAGGTGAAAAAGGAGCTGAATTCTCCTGGCACCAGGTTGTAGATAGCTATAGTCTCTGAAACCGCAGTTGTAGCAAGGTGTCTCAGACTTCTCCATCAGCGAGTCAGCAGGGAGATATACTCCAGACTTTAAGACCCAGCAACCTTGAAGAGCCACAGCACTAAGACAACTTTGTAAAGTCTTCAATGAAATAGGTTTTTAGGCATCCAAAGAATTACAGATGTAAAAACAAAACAACAAAAAAAAACCCACCCTCAACTAAAAATGACATTTGGGGCAGGTGGGAAGATCATTCTGATTACCTGTACACTCTGATTTTGGTGTCTGGTTAAAGTTTTGTGCTTTTAGCTGAGCGTCCCGAAGCTGTGACTGGGAAATACCCACTTCTAAGAGCAGTTGTTTTGAGGATCAAATCCTGAATTACAGTAGCACTCAAGTAAGGCAAAAGATTGTATCTTTCAACGGTGTACTGGTTTTTGAAAGGATGATATGCCCTTTTAGAAAGTATTTACTCAGCCCTCGGGGAGCTTTGACAAATCCTGAAACTTGCTGTGAACTGCATGCAGTCATTTAGTGCTTTGCCCACTTGGCATAGATGGCTTGAACATGCCAGGGTTTCTTTGTCATACCCTCTCTGAATCTTTGATTAGGACACTGAATACAACCAGATCCCTGGTGATCATTAGACCTGAGAGACTCATTGGGGTGTGGAATTGTGGCTTAGGTTAACGAAACTAAGGGTACT
Source organism: Daubentonia madagascariensis (assembly GCA_023783475.1). Taxonomy (NCBI): domain Eukaryota; kingdom Metazoa; phylum Chordata; class Mammalia; order Primates; family Daubentoniidae; genus Daubentonia; species Daubentonia madagascariensis. The sequence goes on along the minus strand of JAKFHU010001953.1, from coordinate 36,772,950 downwards.
TTGGTAGAAGTGTAAAGAAACCCTAAATGATGCTTTTCACATGTTCTTAAATTACCCAGATTGTAAGGAAGAAACATGCATTGAAAGCTTCAAATGTAAAATATTTCATTACAGTATTTCAATACAGCAATTTAAATAGCTTGTAGGGATTTTTCCCCCTAACTGATAATAACCCATTTTTGTCACCAAAAACAAAGTGAAGAACCTAGTCACATGGGTGTGGTTAAAGTATTATCTTCCTCTTTGACTCTTTGCCAACAAACAAAATGTCATTTTTTCATTAGCCTCTCTAGGCAAGATGCTGAGCCGGTTTCTCTGACATGTGGCTGTGTGGGGTTGGAGAAAGGGTACTTTCCAGAGAAAAGATAAAAAATTCTCCAGCATTTGCTGTGTCTCTTTAGTTCGAAAACACAGGTTGGTTACCACATCGTCACCAAATTGCCCGTTTGCTCAGGCATTTTTGGAAGAGTGGAAGAGTGTTCAGAAAGTTTTGCGCGACCCTGCATAGCTCACATTTAGGGAGATGTGGTTTCTCATTTGTGAAGCAGGCTAGGAGAGCATGGCTCAGATCCTAACAGCTACTGCTTAGTATGTGCCTGGCGCTGTTGTAAGCATGCCACACAAGTTAACTTATTTAATCCCCACAACAACTCTGAGTAGGTTTTTATTATTATCCCCACTTACCAGATGAGAAAACTGAGGCACAGAGAGGTTAAAGGATTTGTCGAAATTCAAACACAGGAGGTCTCGGTCAAGTGCATTTCCTTAGCCACTGGTTGCACTGCCTCTCAGACTTTCGAGTCCATGCTCCATCTCTTGTTAGCTGCTAGGCCACTTTATTTATGTATCTCAGTTTCCTCATCTGTAAAGGGAAACTGTGGATGATAATAAATATTCAACTACAGCAAAGTTTAGAGTTTAGACATGAACTGCCCAGGCATTTAATGCTTTGCCTTCCTGGCGTATATGGCTTGAACATGCCAGTTTCAAAGGAAACGCGTATTTAGAAATGAACTAACAATTAGAATTCAGTTCCTGGTGAATTTCGACTATCACTCAGGCTGGGAATATTTTGGACTGAGTCTGAAGTTTTTAATCAAAGAAGGTGTATGAGGATGTGTGTTTGTGCGTGGTATGGCAATTGATCCTTACACCAAATACCATAATTTTTTAAAGAGCTAATTTTTATGATATTGGGCTAACTATGACCCTCAGTTATAGGCTATGGGGCCACATGTCTTGTTGGGAGTGTGTGTGTATGTGTGTGTATTTTGCTAAAAGTGATATACTACAGTATGCATGTTAGATTTCAATAAAAATTTTCTTTAAAGAAAAAAGCAACACAGGAAGAACTGAGTTTTGCACTTGACTATTTTCACTGGATTTGTGACTTTGCCTAAAATTTTCCTCTTATAGCACTTGCTGATGACATCTTTAATTTCACAGGAGATGAATTTTTCCCCTGACATAAAAAGACTCTACTATTTTGCTCTCCCCTATTCACTGAAAATTTTTAAACTCATGAAATGTGATTTTTCAGAACTGAAATTTTGATCAATGTTATATCTTTTTTATCTGTAAAACTGGTAGGAAAATTCAATCTACTGTGATGAAGGCAACTTTTCTAGTTGTATTTTTCCTTGAAAACAAACTGCCCACAGTGAGAACGTTCTCCCACTAGTAATTGCTGAGCTACCAAAATAAAATAAAATAAGAAGAGGTAGGACGACAGGGAAGAAGAAGAATATATTAATTCTAGCTAAGAAATGGCATCCCTCAGCCCCATTCAACTTTTTCTAATCATGTCCCTTAAGAGTCAGCGATGGTTCGTCTCTCATCCATCAACTCTTAAGGCTATCGAGTGGTTTTCCACGGGAATGCCCCTAAATCCCCACACTCTGCTTAGCAACTTTCTAAGCTCATAAAACATAGAATCTCTTCAACATCAAGCCAAGCTCAGTCTCTGAGGGAAACAGGTTCCACAACATTGTCCTACACACTCACTTCTCCTTTGAGAACTTCAGAGCTAAATGACTTGCTGTGCAGACACCTAGAACTAGAGCTGTTTCTATATAACCAATCCATTACTTTTTTACCGTATCGAGTTGAGTACAAACAACTCATACAGATTTAGTGATAAATAACCATCTTGAAACCTGTCCCACCACTTACTAGTTGTGTGACCATAGCCTACTTATATAAACTATCTATGCACTTTATTCTCATCTACAAAGTGGGGCTGTTAATAGTGTCCACCTCTTAAGAGTTCAATTCAATGAGTAAACTATATAATGCTCATAGTCTGTTTCGCGCGGTGCCTGCACATCTTAAGGGCTCAGTGTCCAATGAATAGGCAACTATCTTTATTAATTGTATACATGCATGCATGTGGGTGTATATTAGGAATCCTGTACAAAATAGCACTTTCTTGAAAACAGTAGACTGTACAGTCTTGTCTGACTGGAGGCTGCCTAAATTAAGGGGATAAAGTACCGTTGTGATAACTGAGCATGGAAATACAATGAACGGCTCTATCTCCTGCTCAGCCTGTATCTCTTGTTTCCACTGCCACCCATCTGTGATATACAGCTTGTTCTGAAAACAAATGTACCATTAACAGTAGTGTCTCTTTAGGACACCAAATTAACATCAAGATGTTGGGGTCGGGAATTAAGACTCGTATAAGTGGTGGTGGTTATTACGGCAGAATACGTAACCACAGCAGCAATCATTGCAGCAACATGCTGTATAGGTGCTTAGGGATTATCCAGAGCCAGATGAACACCCATTTTCTGTGAACCCTATACTGTCCAGTGAGGTGTTAATTATTCACCCTATCTCTCAATACTGCATCCCTTCCAGGGGATAAAGTTTCCAGGGGAACAGTGAACCCAAGGGTGATGGACGAGGTAGATGTGAATGAGTCACTTCTCGATCAGAAAATTTAAGGGGGAGACAAAAAATAGAGTAATCAAGATAAGTAATATTTTAATACAACATTTTACAACATCAAAATTAGTACAAAAAAATCCATGATAACTGAAATATCAAAATTTTAGTTAAAGACAGGATCCAGTCCTGCACTTGCACGACCATGCCTCACTGCCTCACCCTAATCCTAGCCTTAGTTATGGAAGAGATATTTTATATTTCAGGATTTCTCCACATGAAGGAAGTATGTTTTCAGGGCAGAATGGGTGACCTGAGTGTATCTGCATATTAGGGATCTAAGCTTCTACTAGAACTGGATCAAAAAAATTTCTTTGTGTTGCATATTGAAAGTATATCTGTTATGTTTCTGAGAGTAATAACAACAGGGTACATTTTATTGAGTGCTTACTATATGACACTCTGCTAGGCACTTTAAATTATTTCTTTTAATGCTCACAGTAATCCTATGAAGTAAGTACTGGTATTAACCCCAAGAGGAGACTGAGGGTCGTAGAGTTAAGTAATTTGCTTGAGGTTATTCAGCTAATAAGTAGCCAACCTAGGCTGAAGCTGTAACTTATCCCCACTGGGTTTGAGAAATCACTTGTTCTGGGTCTGAATATTTTTAATCCAAGACTTAAATCTAGGTCCATATAGTTTAAAATATGCTTTAGGCATTAAAGATGGTTTTGTAGGTTTGGATGATGATCTACCACAAAACAACTTTACAACAGAATTGCATTACTAAAAGTTACTCCTGTATCCTTTAAGACTTGTGCATACAAATCCAGAAACATACCAATGGGAATAATTTCTTCACCATGTGGCTTTCCCTGATAACCTGCCTGCTTTCTCCCTTGTTTTTCAGAATCTTTTAGGTTGAGAGAGAGAAAGAAAGAAAAAAAGGGAGAAATGATGATGATGACAATGGTGATGATGATAGTTGTAGCAATGGAGGTGGTGGTAGTGGTGGTGATGGTGGTGGTGGCTAACATTTCTCGAGGCCTTATTAGGAGCCAAGTATTGTGTAGAGTGCTTTGCTAGCATTATTTCATTTACTCATCAGGAAAAGACTATCAAAGGATGATTAATCCCCATTTTCATCAGGAAACTGAGTCTCTGAGAAGGGAAGTAACTTGCCCAAGATCATAAACCCAGATGTGTGTCAGGATCTGTGCTCTTAACCACTACATTGTAGAAAGAAAGAAGAATTAAATGGAAAATTTTTAAATTAGCCTTCCCACTTCTTTTAAATAGAGCCTTCATATCTGGTTGCAGCTGCTGGAGAAGCTCCCAACTTTCCAAGGGCCCTGTTATCCTGCACACCATAGCAGTGATAGGCATCTTTGGGGTTCCAAGTTCAAAACCTTCACAGAATTATCCCCAAACAGCATATTTTTAAAGGATCCCAGGCTACTGAGGATTTTATTTCTTTAGTGCTCCTTTTAGGATTCAAGTAACCTTATTTACAAAGTTTCAAATGAACATACCTGAATTAAGAGGAGGCAGCAAAGGAGTCGTGAGTCTACTTAAATACTTAGTACATGTCGTCAGCTCATAATTCTTATTTCTACAGATTTAGAAGACATTTTCCCAAAAATTTAGTGCCCAGGTGTTAGGATAGCTCGGGAAAAGGCATATCTGAATGAAAGACAAAACAAAATGGGGAGAACTTAAAATGTTTTATTAATTTCCTCTTTTGAAGAATCATAACAAATCTGCTACATTAGCATCGATCTCAAATGAAGAAAACCTGATTAATAAGCACTGTGAGCCCATGAGGAAGAGCAGGAACAACCCAGACATCCAGTAATGTGCTGATAAATGTTTAACGACTAGCTTTCTGGGAGGGAGGAAGCCCTGGTTTGTGGCATTTGCCAATTTCCATGGTATAAAAATCCCCACTAAGACCTATTTCTAGCTATCAGTGTGATATCCCTGAATGTGAAGTTGGGAAGAAATGTACGAGATCAGCTGTCATGACCAGCACACTACTATATCCCCTTAGGAAGGAGCAATGGTAGTAAATCAGCTATTCCCATCCAGTGGCTATCCTGGAGAACTGCCCCTTCTGGCCTCACCACCTGTGTAACCTCAGGCAAGTCACTTCACCTCTCTGGGCCTTTGTTTCCTCCTCTACAAAGGATAGTATGGAAGATCCTGTTCACCTCTAACATTTTAAAGTTCTAGAAGGCAGTGCCTCCTGCTTTTTCTGACATCCAAATGCCTCTAAGTGCCTTTCTGGAAAACCAAGTTAGCACTGTGCTGCATCCAAAAGTGCCTCCAATTTCATCTACTGAGCATAAGGTTTGGAAAGGAGTGACTTACTCCCTTTTGCCTCTTTAAATATGTAGCCAATGGGGCATCATACATTTTTTACACTTCTTTTGCTAGATGTGAGATCCAGGAAGGAAAGCATGGATGTTCCAGGGCTTTCTTGTTCTCCTGGGATGGGAGTCTGTGTGTGATGCACTGATCCATTGCTGTATGCAATTTCTACCTCCCTACCCTTTCAGCAGCAGAGCAAGAGTGTTGATAGTATCCTACCTTTTTATTTTTATTTTTATTTTTCACTATCCAAAAGCCATTTACAAGAGTGGGAACTGCTTACATAAAATGGAGGGGGGGGTGCGTTATTTTTTTTCCTGAAAGGTGGCACGTCTCTCAGCAAAGAGAAAAAGGCATGTTGCACAAGGCTTGCTGGCAGTAATATAAGCCAGCGCCGGTTTGCCTGTTGTCACAGCCAAAGCAAAATGCCACCTCTGCCTAGAAGCCAGAGTGCCACACTCCTCTTTTGTGTCCCTAAGATGTACCCATCATGAGGCCCTGAGCTTGTAGGTTTTGCCAGGAGGTCGCTAGGGTTTCCTGAAGGTCATCTTCCAACCCCAGGAGGCTGGGGATAATGGGAGATTGATCATGGCTCTCAAAATAGATTTTTTGAGCCCCCAGATGACATGTCAGATACAGCCAGTGAGTGTGGAATTTGAGGCCTGGAGCGAGCACAAGAGAGCCCCTAATTGCCAAGAGTAAGGTAGGGCTGCGGAAACACCAGTGACCCAGTAATATTCCTGTTCCAGGACCCCTTCTTAACAAACCCAGATGTAGTGACAGCAAAAGTCCAGAATCCCAAGGCAGGAGGTGCCAAAAACACCCCCAGCAACTACTACCGAAAAAAAAGTTTCAGTAAAATGTTCTCATCCCTAGAGGGGAAAACCTGTCCATGCCTGAAGCAGCTTGACCCCAGCAAACACCCTCCTTCCATGAAGTGAACTGCAAATCTCAAGAAAAAAATCTCCCACCCCCCCACCCCGCCTGCTCCCTGGGGAGGGACAGAAGGTTCCTAAAACTGACAGTTTCGCCTCCAGGATCTTTAAAAGAGCAGAAGTTGGCTGTGAGGCTGCAGTGCTGCCTTGATTGGGGTAGTGTGGTCTCCGCTGCGGCTGGGCTCCAAGGAGAGCCACAGTTGGCTCTGATGAGCAAGGAGCCTAGACATGAAAGATTGCAAAGGGGGCTTCTGTACACCATGGCTGAGACTGTGTCGTTTCTTGCAAGGTGAAACTTGGCAGTTCTACCTTGCAAGTAAAAAACCTAAATTAATTTTTTTTAAAGAAATTAAGTCAGAAACAAGGCTTTGGAAAAACTGTGAGTGTTAGGCATAAACTGATTTTGGATGATCTTTAGGTGAGAAAGGGTGGAGTTACCATCGGAAACATGTTTTTATTTATGCTTTTCGAATCCCCACTGGTGTGCGATGTGTGTGCGCGCGTGTGCATGTGCGCGTGTGTATTGGTTAGCATGAGAGTACGCCTCGTCTCAATTCTCTGACCACTCTTTCTTTTTTGCATCTTTTCTGTGCACAGTTCATATAGATGCCCTATAAATAAGTATATAGGTCCATCCACACCTTTTCATTTTATTTGTAAATTGTTTGGTATAAGCGGCAGAGCGTAATGAAACCTGGTGAAGTTTAAAAGATTAGATTTTTTTTCATACTGACACTTCATAACACTGTTCATATGTCTCCGAGTGAGATTTATGAATATATGAGCAGTACTGCAAAATTATACTGCACCAGAGACTTCCTGCACCACAGGGGTGGCAGTCTAAAGTGACACAGCTTCAAGCATTTTTCACAGACAAGAAGCAAAATTTAACCCCCTTAAGGGGAAGTATGATTTCAACAGCTTGAAATGAGCTCATTTGTAGATGGTTTTTTTTCCTCTCATCTTCCATAATTTTTTGGTGTTAAGATTAAAACAGATTGCACAGCCAACGTAAGGGCACATAAGCTGCCCAGGGTACAGTTTGGCCCTTAAAGAGAAATCCTCATTCATTGTCTTGATCAGGAACTCCCCAATCAGGTACGTGAAGGTAAACTTCCCCCTAAATTCCTAAGGCTCTCTCAGCCTGATTCCCAGAATTGTACTTAGTAGACGGGGTTTGGAGTTTTCAAAAGGTAAGTGGCAAGCAACATCAGTTAGTTCAGTGGAGAAGCCCTCGTCTCTCTGGTCACCAGAGACAATGGCATTAGGAAATAAGCAACTGAGTAAAATCAATAAAAAAGAGATTTGGAAGAAGCAAAAGACGGTCTGCCTGAATTGACTGTATATGAAATGTCTATAGTAGAAGCGTTCTTTGTTAGATTCAAAGTCAAACTCATCTCTCTTAGATTGAGCCAGTACCTTGTGATTTTGTGCAAATTAATGTTCATTATCCCTGTGCTTTCAAATTCTCTTTAACCATTTTGTTTCCTCCTGGAACAGAGTGGGGTACTCAAACGTGGCCTGATCCCCTCTGTGCCCTGTAAACGCTCCATGATGTGTTGGCTGGAGAACTTTTGTCTCTTTTTTCAGCAATGGTACAACAGCTCCATGAACGTGATCTGTACCTGGTTGACGGACCGGATGGACTTACAGCTTCACATTTATCAGTTGAAAACACTAATTAGGATGGTAAAGGTAAAAGAAAAAATAATTACTCTTCTTTGCAAATAGCTTACTGAAATACATTTCATTGGCAAGCTGCAGAGCTTCCTTGACACAAAGAATGTTAGTTTACATATAAAATAAGATGACTTCTAAAACAGTATCTCATATAAGAAAAACCTATGAAATCACTTTGCGATGCATAGTTAATTTATTACTCAGACATCAAAGGAAAATTTAATAAAAAGGAATTTGATATCTTTATCCAGATAGGAAAAGTACTTTATGTATTTGCCATGCAAAAATACTGCACAGGCCATCGTACCCTTTGCCTTACACTTTCAAAAGCTGGCTTTTGGTGCCATTATGCTAATCACATCAATTACCAATTTCATTTATGGTTTAATTAAATAAAATTTTGCCACAATTAATTTAATAGAAATATTTACCCCCAGCTATTTCTAAATATGTCCTGTGATCATTAACAGAATGCAAATCAACATTGTCCTCATAGTTAATTGAAGTAATTTCTCTTATAATGCGTGTATACAATCAAATGTAAAGGATCACAAAGGTGAGATAACATACCCTGAAAGTAGCTTTTTTCCCTGTTCTTGTGTGTGTGCCTTGGACTGATGATAATTATTTCAGCGTGAAATCTCAGTGGTTTACATGAAATAATAAGATCACAGAAGGGGGTAAATACGTTTTTGATCATTTCGGTTTCCATTCGATGCTTCACCATAGAGGGTTTTAAAACATTTGTGTGCAAAAACCTCCAACTACAAAGTCTCTTTTAAAATGTATTAACAATGAATGTAGCTGAATTTCTATTTCTTAACAGTTTGCCAAAAGTCTCCCCCACACTCACCCCTGGCCACACCACCCCCCACCCTCAACCCCCACCCCATTTCTTAGTCTCTTTTGGATTAGCACCATTTCACTGAAGGTGCTCCTCTATCCCAGTGCTGACTTAAAACCAATTACTGTTCCATTGTGTGTAATTAAGGAGAATTATTATCATCTGCATTTGATCTCACAAAGCGTCTACCCAGGGAGGGTTATAGACAGCAGTGTATTGCAGCTCTTAAAAAAGAAATGTATGCACTCAGACTATGGACCCGGCCTAATTTTCATATTTTTTACTTCAGTTCCTTAAGGCAAGCTCACTAGCCGTTGCCTGACCCCTTGAATTCCATTTTCTGGGTAAAAATATGTTTGGGGGAAATCTGTTTGACACTTACTGGGTAGATATGAAAAGAAGACATAATTTTAATATTTTAAAATTATCTTCCCATGACTGATATTTCCAGATCTATGTTGAGAATTAGCAATATTTTATTAAGAAAAAAATATAAGTCAAAGAGGTTTTATCTTAGCCTTCTGCCAAAAAAACAAACAAAAACAAACACAGACATGAACCCCAAAGAAGGGACACAGAAATGTCACTGCCAAAGAAACCCATTCACTTTCACTAAAAGTGGGCCCAGCTTAACTAATGCCACAACTCAGAGGTATGAAGCAGAATTCACCATCTCTTTACCTAGTACATCACCCAGAGATCTCCTTCTCCAAGGCAAATTTCCAAGGATAATTGGCTTTCCTTCCCACATAAACAGCCACTCCATTTATTCATCCATTCATTCATTATTCAGCAAGCATTTATTCATTCATCCAACATTGGATAAAGATTAGGTGAGCCTCTACTTGTATAATACCAGATGGAGGATTCAAGAATGACTAGATGTGGTCCCTGCCCTTAGGCATTCAGAGTCTAGTTGGTGTACACTCTGCTCTGGAATGTGAATAAAGGAGAGACTACTCAAGCGCTTTTTATCTTCCTTTTCCCCATCATACTCTGGGAACAATTATGTTATTCTAAGTGGCAACAGAACAACTGATTGAAAAGTACAAAAATTGAAGTTAATCATCTGGATATGTGGTCTACACTATGCCTGGCATTTATTCAGTGTCCTACCCTTCCCTGTCCAGCTGAAGACCCAGTTCAGGTAGCTCCCTAGCTTCCTCCTCTTCAGCAAGTCTTGCAGCTTACAGCATGATTTAGGGTGACCTTATAATTTAGTGTCTAAACTGGGTTACTTTTATGTTATTGAACTTCACTAAGCCAAACTGCATTCACTAGTCTACAGTCATTACAGCGTATGACCTTCAAGAGGAGATGACATTGTGATTGTTAACACTACAACTACATTAGATGCACTATTAGAAATAGAAATAATGGTGGGAGTGGCTTTGAAGTGTGTTAACGTTCCTTCTCTTGCCCCTTTAGCAAGTTTTCCATATCAATAGGAGAAACAAACAGCAGAATCGGTAGCTGAAATGCTATGCAGTGTGATGAGGAGAGTTGTAGTTAGAGAGAGACCTTTAAAAAAAAATTATGAAGTAGACAACAACAGCCAGATGCTTCTGGTCATGTTCAATTAACACCAAGGGATTTCTAGAAAAACAGTCCTTGAGATACCTAAGGAAATCCGAGAGAAACCGCCTGAAGGAACAAAGAAAGAACTTGTGGTACAGTAATGCCAAACCATTGTTCTTGAAAAAGAGCCAAGTTTCTTCCCTGAGACCATGAAGTTGTGAACGGAATAGATACAGTTCCGAGGAGATGAGAAATGAGTCACATGCCTGCAACATATCGATGAGACATTAGTGCTCCATCTTTCCTGTAATTATTGCTGCCCGTAATAGGTTTCATATACCAACATACATATGTCTGTCTTGTGAATGAGACAGAGGGATATCAGTACAGCTCATGCAGTTACAAGACTCAAAAATACTAAAGACCAGACTGCAACAGAAATCACAAAATACCATAATCACTTGATCCATTATTTATATGTTATAGCCCCTTCCATTGTGTATCATATTGTGTTATACTAACCCAAGATAAAGAACCAGACCACAAAAACGAACCGAGACAATTTTGGAACATATCCTTTTATGGAACTGAATAAACACAAGCTTATGTTCTTTGCTTTGTCTCATCTAACATAGTTTATCCTGTCACAATTTCTTATTTTCTGTCATTCAATGAAATCTCAGTTTTCAATAAGGGGGAAATCTGAGCACAGTGGCTTTTTCTTTGACAATGCATAAAATGTGACACCTAGCTAAAGGTCAGTGCTCTCACACCCACACCTGCTTTACATCCTCTCCCTCCCCCACCATGGAGATAGGATCTCCCTTATCACTGCATTTTTTCCCTCTTTAGAAAACCTATAGAGATTTCCGGTTGCAAGGGGTCCTGGACTCCACCTTAAACAGCAAGACCTATGAAACCATCCGGAACCGTCTCACTGTGGAGGAAGCCACAGCATCAGTGAGTGAAAGTGGAGGCCTGCAGGGGATCAGCATGAAGGACAGCGATGAGGAAGATGAAGAAGACGATTAGACCATTTGGTCCTAGAGTCCACTGGGATGGAGTCCTGTAATCAGTGCATGTCCTTAGTCTGTTAGTTAACCCCATTAGGGAATTTTCTGTCAACAACCATGCCCATGAGATGTTTACCAATACAATTGCCATTTTAGCTACGTGGTACCGAGATTAGCGAATGACCTTCGAATTCACTGATTTCCTGATTTCCATGTCTATATGTTTACAAGCAATATGGAGCACCATTCTTTAAATACTGTTCATGGAAAATACATAGTCCAACTGCTAGGCGTGTCCCTGTTATCAGCAAAGATAAATGAAGCTTCATTCATGTACTGTGTATGCAGTGGTGGTAAATGAACGTGAGGATGAGTACACCAAGTACCTTCACTTCTTTGTTTCATGTATGTGGATGCCAGTTATTTAAATGAGTACAGAAATAATTTAATTTAATTAAAACACATAGATCTGCTTTGGGTTTTTTAAAAAACAAAAGGCAAGTCCCCAACAACCAACTTTCAATTCTTTCTGTTCCCCTACAACTAAAAAATGAACCTCTTGTATCCTTGTTAAACCATCCTTTCATTTATTCATATAGTTAGCCAAAAAAGGATGGCTACATACCAATGGATTAATTAACCTAATTGCCACGGCAAGGGGGCAATCCTATCATGACTTAACATCCAGCACAGTTCAGAACAACTGTCTCCTGTCAAAGTTTATCCTGTAAAATGTTACATTTTGCTTTTATGTTTCAATAACTATATGTAAAAAAATCCAAATATTTAAATTACAACCCTAGACTAAAAATGTGTTTATAATAACATATGGATATTTCCTTGAGTAGATTGTAACCATAATTTAAATTATTTTGTTCCATACTGTTTTTTATATCTGTCATGTACATTGCATTTTGATCTGTAACTGCACGACCCTGGGGTTCGCTGCAGAGCTCTTTCTTTCTGTGTAAGTAGTGGATCCATCTTGCTTTTGCCTTATATAAAGCCTACAGTTATGAAAGTGTGGAAAACTGTGGCTTCTCAATAAATAACTATTCAAATGTCCTAAGAATACATGTTTGAGTCTGTTTTCCTCTGTCTCCTTTGAAAGCCAGAACTGAAACACAAGCAGCAAGAAGAGATAGGAGAGGGGAGGGAAGAGGTAATTTCCTTAGAGTGTTGTTAAAACTGTTGGAGTGGGTCATTTTCAAATGCTTGTAGTTAGTTCTCCATGAGAGACTGCCTAAAATTCCGTTAATTCAGACTCCACTAACTCAGAATCTGTGGGCATTTGGACATGTTGGGCAGATTACGCTTGCATTATAGGATAAATAAGGGTTTGCTAAGCAAGTGAGTAGTGTAAACGAGAGAAATGTTTCTCCTGTATGAAGAGAAGGCCAACAAACTGTTTTTAAGCACCACTTTAACAGCAGTGTTTGCATTCAAACAAAGTGTGTGCCAATTATATATGATTCTTATATATTTGTTGAAGCATTCTACAAGATTCTCGAAGAGATGGAGTACTCTTCTCACTCCTCAGGCCCTGTCAACAATATAATCACCTACGTTTGAAGAAAATCAAACATTTTGTAGGCTTGTTTGCTTTATTTGTATCTGTCACTAAACCAGGCTGATCTTTCTTTGGGACTGACTGAGGTTTTAAGGAAACAGCTACTTTGCCAATAGAACTACAGGTAGAATGGTCACCAGTAGTTCTCTACAAAACAACCTCTCTGGACAGCACGTTGCCCTCTGTTTAGTCCTTGAGGTCCACAGGTGCAAATCAACTGTACTTCCTACCCTAAGTGGGTTCCCATTTATTGAGCAACTATTCTATGGCAGGCATTCTGCATGTATTACCTCATTTAAATCTCATAACTACCATAAAAGGAGAAGACTTTTGTTATCCTTATTATAGATGAGGAAATTAAGCTCAAAAAGCTTAAGCGAACTTGCCCAATGGTTATACAACTTCATGCAGAAGCATTAATCCAGAGATAACAGCATAAAAGCGGTAATATAAATGATGGGGATATATCCTTCAGATGTGAAAAAAACTATGGTTGCCCAATGGCACATAATTAAGTCAGAGTGGCAAAGCCAAGGTTTTTTAAAATATATTTTTATTATATTTTGAGTTGCAAAACTAAATCATATTTCTTGCAAAAATTACAAACTTTTTTTTTTTAATGTGCAAAATAAAGAGGGAGCATCTGCCCAGTGTATAGGAGTTGGAAAAAGGAAGAAAATGTTCAGGAGCCCTGGAGGAAAACTAAGTGAATGGGTTAGATAACTCACCAAACGGCATGATCCAAAAGTCATAAAGAGAACCAAGCCAGAAAAGACTGTCTCCAAAACCAAACTTAAAAAAAAAAAAAAATCCTTCAAAAGGGGAATTCACCACCACCTAGCACTGAGGATCCTGTTAAATATCCCCTACTGTGACAACCCTGGAAAAAGGGCTATGGGAAAGCAAATGGCATCAAGAGGTCAGAGAGAAAGCACCTACCAAGTCATCCTCAGAGCTTGCCTCTGGTTATCCTTACCACAAACGCAAAGCTGAGAAGACAGCTTTGGTATCTTGAGCTTTCTTCCCCACCCCCGCCGCCCTTTTTAGGTTTTTTTATTATAGTATACACACAGAAGAGTGCACAAATTCTAAGCATACAACTCAGTGAATTATCACAAAGTGAACACGCTCATGGAACAACTACCCAGTCAAGAAATAGAACATACTGAAGCCCCCCGACATACCCCATGCCCATGCCCAACTTCAATCTCTACCCGCTCCTTACTTACCAAAGGAAACCACTATCCCAATTTCTGATGGCATAGATTATCTTGCCTGTTTTAAACCTTTATGTGATTACACTCACAGTCCATGTTCTTTCATGCCTGGATTCTTTTGCTCCACATTATATTGTTGGTGTAACTGTGATCCATTTCTTTTCATTGCTGTATAGTATTCCAATGTATAAATATACCACGATTGACTTATCCATGTTAAAATGTTGTTTTCCATTTTGGTCTGTTAGGGGTAATGCTGCTATGAATTTCCTTGTGCTTATCTTTTGGTGCAACTGCTGGGTCATAGGGTAAAGGTATGTTCGTTTTTAGAAGATGCTGCCGGTTTCCCACAGAGGGCGAACAAAGTTATACTGTCACCAACAGCCAATCAAGGCTCTGTTGTTCTACATCCTTGACAACATTAGGTGTGGTCACGCTTTAATTTTCAACATTCTGGTAAGTGGTGTGGTGGCTTATAATTATAGTTCACTAATTACAAAAATGGAGTTGTTTGCCTTTTAACGTGTATATAATGGTCATTTGGAGAGCCTCTTTGGTGAAGTCTGTTTAAGTCTTTGTCCCTTTTTTTAAAAAGAGAAAAATTCTAGAGCTATTTGAAGACTGATAGGGAAGAGGCCGTAGGAAAAAGTGGCAGATGGATGGAGGAGATGTCAAGGAAAATGTTAACCTGATAGGAAAGTATTCACTTGATTATCAGTCCATAAATAGTAGAGTACATACCGATCAGGCACTGTGCTAGGAACACCCAGACTCTCTCTAATCCACTCCCTCTCATCAGCCAGTGAGACCTTTCTAAAAGGCAAGTATGATCTTCTTGTTCCTCCTCTAATTAAAAGCATCCAATCGCCCCCATTTCTCTTACAATGAAGCCCAAACTCTTTAACGTGGCGTCCCAGGGTATGTACGATCTGACCCTTGCCTACCTCTCCAGCCTTCTCTGTTAACCCTATTTTCTCTTACTCTCAGGGTTTGTGCACACCCACTGCCTCTCACTTCCTGCACTACACCATGCTTCTTCCCACCTGGCACCTGGGGCCCTCCCCTGAAACACTTCATCTCAGTCTTCAAATCCAGGCTAAATTTGACTTCCCCAAGGAAGCCTTTCCAAACCCCACCCTCAGTTCAGCATCCATTTCCTTAGTATATATCCTCATAACACTCTCTACTTCTCTTTCTTGATATTCATCACACTATTCATGAGTGGGTTATTCACATTGTACGTGTTTCATATGTCTTTTCTCCACCTCAGGAGGGTATGGGCTATGCCAGCTTTCCCACTCTATCCCCAGTGCACTCGATAATTACATGACTAGTAATTAATAAACCACCACACCACTTACCATTCTAGTTATTACATGACTAGAATGAAAGTTGAAAGTACGAGGATGGAGATGATCTGGTTGCTGTTCTCTTAGAACCTTTATTCCAGGTAGTATGAATCTTCCAAAGATGCATATTGACTAAACATTATTAAGATTCAGAGGAGAGAGAAGGAAAGGAAGGCTTCCTAGAGGACATAGGCCTTGAAGAGCACATGGAGAGGATAGGAAAGGACATGAACAAAAGCAGGGGGAGGCCAGGGGACGTGCCACTTGGCTGGAGCTCTACAGAGATGAGAAACTGTCCTCTTCTCCAGTGGATTCCCAGTACACATAGTAAACACTCAACAAATACGTGTTAATTTAAGACATTAATGAATATGCTCAGTGTGTCAGGGAGCCTGCTTCGTGGAAAGATTTATGCAAGGGGTTGGGAGAGATTATGATGGGAAGAGTAGATTAAGGTGTCAAAGGAGGACATTAAGTTTCATTTAGTTTGGGTCTGTTGGTCTGCATAGCCAAGAGCTAACTACTATTTTTAATTTTTTCAAAACATTTAAAGAAATTTTTTAAGTTAAAAAAAATCAAATAGAACAGAATTATATGAAACAAAACGTTCAAGCCTCTCCCCCCCACAACACCCATTTCCCCAAAGTAGCCATTGCTAACAGATGGGCATATATTCTTCCAAATATGTTCAAATCATATACAAGTATATTGGAGATTTTTTATATATATATATATATATACACACACACACGCACACACACACACACGCACAAATGGGAATCATTCTGAGCCTACTATTTGGCAAATCACATTTTCCATTTATCAGTGTAGGATCATTTGTACCTCTGCACATATAGACTTTCCATATAGACCACATACAGACCAGCACTTTGGTAGTGGGTGTGATTACTTTGGTAATGAGTGTGATGTATTTAAGGAGATTTTCTGGTCAAAGAAGAAATAGGAGCAAATTAAGGTAAACTGAAAATCCAGGATGAAATTAGGATGGATCAAAACATAATGGAGGAAATGAGCCATCTGGGGAAGTGACCCAAAAGACTGTTTGAAAATGTGTGACTAAAGAATTTCTGAAACACCCCAAATCCAAACACCATCTAACAGC
This sequence comes from Daubentonia madagascariensis, assembly GCA_023783475.1. Lineage (NCBI taxonomy): Eukaryota > Metazoa > Chordata > Mammalia > Primates > Daubentoniidae > Daubentonia > Daubentonia madagascariensis. The sequence goes on along the minus strand of JAKFHU010001953.1, from coordinate 36,756,442 downwards.
ACTGTGTTATAGTTATCTGTTTATGTGTCTGTCTCCCTGCTAGACTACTGCCAACTACTTGAGGTCAGGGACTGTGTATCCATTTCTGTATGACATTATGGTGCCTGGGATATAGTAAGCACTCAATAAATGTTGGTTGAATTAAATAGGTGAACACCAGAAAGGCATGCCCAAGTATGATCATGACCAAGAAAGCACAAACTAAATTTATTGCAGTATACTCTGCCTATAAAGAAAGAATTACAAAAGAAGGTAGAGAATCACGACAGCTTTAGAAAAGCCATCCATCCACCTCATCACTAACATGACCTGAATTTCCAATGCAGGCACAAACAATCATACTGTCATAAATTTGGGTTTCTATACAAATTTTAAGAATCAACCAAACAACAAGAGTTGTATCATTATTGCTTAAAGCACAAAATTTAATAAGTTCATTTCATTTACATTTGAAAATCCAAAATAAGTGTGTTCTTTGTGGCCAGTTTCCATCAGACACATGATTAACAAATCTGAAATGAAATCAAATTAGGCACAATTCTGCAATTCTTGGTAAACAAATTTTTAAAAATCAGTATTCATCTTTTATTTAAGGTTGTCTTGCTTCTTCATCTAAATACTGAAATTATCATCTGTTTTCCTTCTTATGAAACCATGCATTTCATCTAAAGTTGTAAATCTGCATTTGTTGTAACTAAGCAAAACATGAGAAAAGGGCCGACGACGGTGCAATCTGCCAGCAGAGTTCTCTACCCTGACAGTACGACGAAGGTCAAAGAAAAACACTGAGCAACAAATTAATCACAGACACCAGCTCACAGAGGGATAAAACGATTACAATTGATATACACAACTACAAAATCAGAGGAATGCAAAAGCAAGAAGCCAAAAGTACACAAATCAATTTTTTTCTTATTTCCTAAGAATTGATGGTGGGGTGGCCAAAGTGAATTGTAAACATGGTTATGTTGGCATATTTCCCTCTGTCCATCAGAAAAACAAGTTGGCTTGTTTCCTGGCTGGCGAATACAATTGCAAAGAATAAACACGGCTTTGCTTAAAGCAGGAAACATGTGATTGAAGATAGTACAAATTTCGGAGAAAGTGTCGGAAATGTTGGAATGTATTTAAAAGAAAATCAAAGGCAACATAAGAAGACAAATACTGGTGGTATTTGATGCAAAGAAAAGTGCAGTTTGTGTGGAAGCTATGGCTGAGTTTCAAATTCTAATGGCACTACATTATTGTAAACAGGATCGCCGAACTATGCACCTCACTCAGTCTCCTCCAGCACCTCCTGGAATAGAGCTTTAAGCATAATAACTTCCTCCACGGTATTTTTTTTTTTTGTTCAATTAGCTTAATTTTGAATAAAAAGAATCCTTAAAAAAAATCAAACATCAAGATTATAGGCTAAAAATTCCAGAGCATATGGAGAGTATTGACATTGCAACGTATTTGGAAAATCTGAACTCTTCAGAGCTTTAATTAAATGACAATATCTAGTTTTGTGATATTCAAAGTTGAACTTCTATGAAGTGATTTCTGGCAGGATAAGGAGATGTCTTTCTCTCCAAAACTCAGAGTTCTTGAATGTTTCTGATAAAATGATTTTGGAGAGATTAAGATAAATGATCCCCAAGTCAAGGAAATGGGTGCATGGTAGCACACAAAATTCATTTCTTCTACAACTTGTAGTTAAATCAATGCTTACATCATAGTTCACTGATTCTAAAACAAAACTTTTTCTCACTTTTAAGATCTCTAAAATTGGGATGCATGCTTCCACTGTAAAGAAACAAAGTCATGTTGTATCTACCCTTTATCATTACCAAACCTCCATAACAAGGCTGCTATACACACGGTCTTGGGTTAGTATTCTTAGAACGCAAGGAGAGGGAGGAGCCTGTCCCAGGGTAGAAGCTTTCACAAAGTGAACTGAGGGCAGAGGCAGAACTAGGGGTGACTAAGGAGTGGATGTGAAACAAGTGCTCATTCTCCAGACCCTCAATAAATTAGAGAAAGAGGATTCTTGAAAGAGGGAGGGGCCTGGATCCTGTTATTACAAAAGATATGGGCTCAAACCAGTCTATTTACATATCGAAGTAAAGATGAAAGCAAGGAACTGCAGGATTTGTAGACCACTGGGTGACAGGCATAGCAGGAGCGAATAGAGAGAGGAGGCTAAGAGCATAGGTTCTGGGCTGGGTGCAGTGGCTCACACCTATAATCCTAGCACATTGGAAGACCAAGGCTGGGGGATTACTTGAGGCCAGGAATTTGAGACCAGCCTGGGCAATAGCGAGACCCCGTCTCTATGAATAATTTTTTTAAAAAATTAGCCAGGCATGATAGCGCATGCCTGTAGTCCCAGCTACTTGGGAGGCTAAGGCAGGAGGATCCCTTGAGCCAGAGTTTGAGGCTGCAGTGAGCTACGATGAAGCCACTGCACTCTAGCCCAGCAAACAAAGTGAGACTCTGTCTCAAAATATAAAAAAATTTTTAAAAAGAGCATGGGTTCTGGAGTCAGGCTGACACTTGATCCAGATTTCAGACGATCAGTAGGCATCATTAGCCATGTGACCTTGGGAAAATTCCTTCATTTCCCTAAGCCTTAGTTTTCTCATCTGTAAGATGTAAATAATCAGAATAACACCCTATTACCTATGTCATAAGCTCATTGGATTATCACCAAGACTAAATGTATTAATATGTGTAAAGTGCTAAAAAAAAAAAAAAAAATGGTACACATGCTAAGTGCTCAGTAAAAGTTAGCTAATATTATACTGTTAATTTCTCAAGCTCTTAAGAGCCTGCCACATGTTTTAGCCTTTGAACAGATCGCAGATATGACCAAGTCACTACCCTTAAGAAGTGGATTTGCTGCTCGCTCTCCCTGTTCCACTTCTTCCCAAAAGAACAGCTCAACATCAGGGGTGGATTGGGCAGCAATGTGTTGAGAAAGGTATTCTTGCTACCCACTTCTTTTTTTAGCATTTGCTTTTATGCCTTGAAAAAGAAGAATTTGTTCCCCTTGTCTATATTTGTTCGCATTCTCCTTTACTTTCCTTTGACTGCAGATATCAGTGACTAAACATTGAATGCATGAATTAATGAAAAAATGAGTTTCTTTCCATGTCTCTTTTTCTTTATCATCACTGCCTTAATTTGGGTTTCCCTAGAAACAGACCCCAAGACAAGAATTCTAGTGCAAGTGATTTACTTGGGAGGGGATCTAGGAAACACCAACAGAGGAATGGAGAAGGAAGATTGGGAAGGGAAGGTAGCCACTGTGGGTTACTGGAGTTTGATATCCCTGGGAAAATCTGGCATCCAGAGTAGAGCATACATTTCAGAGGCATTCCTCCTGAGGGGTGAGAGAGCTGGGGTATTTATACCCCAACTCTTTTTCATCATCAGTTGAGGGCAGCTGGGGTGGAGGGGTGGTGAGGTCAGGGAAAGTTTTTTTCTCCAGCACTTCAGGCCTGCAGGGCAAAAGGACAAAGCAGACTCTGGTCATCGCAGAAAGCCCTCAGACAAATAAGTGCAAGAACGACAGTGGGAAGTCAGGCCTTGATGCAATGAAGCGGTAGGCAGAGCACCAACATTATCTGCTACAATCACCCTTCTGCAACCCAGGACAGAGGCTGTGATCAATGATGGCGTGAGAATAGCAAGACAGAATCATCATTTCTCCTGCCAGGAACACTGTCTCACCAGGCTAGACTTGAAAGCCTATTAAAAGTAGTGAAATAAATTCCAGCCTTCAATACAATGGAATACAATGGAGCCAGGAAAAAGAACAAAGTCGATTTATATATGCTGACATTGAAAGATGTTCAAGATATGTTGCTGAGTTAAAAAATCAAGGGGCAGACTAGCATTTAAAGAACCCTCCCATTTGTGTAAAAGAAAATAAGCAAATTTATCTATATATGTGTGTGTTTATATACGTATTTTTGAAAAGGTTAAATGAACATTTGTCATTTTGGCTTCCCAGAATCCAAATCCATGGAAATTGAAAGGGAAGGGATGTTCCCTCTCCCCACCTCTGACCACTAGAATGTGGCTAATAACCAGATGCTCTAGCTTAGAACTTTGCCTCTTGAGAGAAGGACCCAAAGTCATGGCAGCATTAGAAGATTGTCACTGTGGCCTAGGGACAGTCCAGTGGCTACCAGTGACTGGAGAGTGGGCCCAGCAGCAGCATCCCAAGAAGAGTTGTTCTGTGCTTGCTTTTGGCTGGGCCTCACCTCACTTCTCCCTGGTTCATGATGGAGCCTGTTTCCCCAGCCTTCAGTAGATTCTATGAGCTACTATATAAACCCCTTCCCTGCTTTCAGTTTCCACTGTTGGCAACCAAGAGCACTGACTGGCATAAGAAGAATTCAGAAGAAACTGGTAAGAGTGGTTACCTCTGGGAAAGGAGATGGCAAACTTTGGATGGGAAGGAGATTTATTTTTCAGTGCATACAGTTTCAGGTTATTTGATTATTTTAACCATGTACATTTCCTACTTTTTCAAATTTAAAACATTTTAAAGGATTGTGGTTTAAATAGATTTTCTTTTAAAAGTGTCCCAATACAGGCAGCACCTGGACAAGAAAAATGTGGAATTAAAGTACAGTACTAGTAGCAGGTGCAGGATGAAAGGTTAAGTAGCACCTTCTAACCTCTGCTTGGGTCCTCTTACCAGGAAGAGGTTCTTAACCTGGAGAGTTTGGCTAGAACTCAGGAGGTCAGCAAACTTGAAGAGGGGTGGAGGAGGGAGAAGGAGGCAGCAAACTATAGTAGCATTTGTAATACTTGTGACTTTGTCACCAATAGAAATCACAGATATTTTCCTATCATGCTACAGTTGTGATATCTCAACATTCATGGGCACTTCTAAATTCCCTTAGTTATTAGATCTGCCACTAGATCTCACTGAATGCATTAAGAAAGAAGCATACCAAAGAGATATATGCACTCCCATGTTCATTGCAGCATTATTCACAATAGCAAAGACATGGAATCAACCTCAGTGTCCATGAATGGGTGAATGGATAGAGAAAACTGGTGTATATATAAATGGAATACTATTCAGCTCTTTAAAAAAAGGCAATCCTGTCATTTGCAACAACACGGATGAACCTGGAGGACATTATGATAAGTGAAATAAGCCAGGTATAGAAAAACAAATACTGCGTGATCTCACATATGTGGAATCTAAAAAAGTCCAACTCATAGAAGCAAAGAGTGGAACAGGAGCTGGCAGGTGGAAGAAACAGGGAGATGTTGATCAAATAAGTTTTGAAAAATCTAAATTAAAAAAAATAAAGCAGCATATATATCCCTGCATCACACATTTATTTTTCAAGATTTTGATAACTATATATTAATATGATTGGTATCTTTTAGAATCCTATGTATTTTATTTATTCATGTAAAAGCACTATTCTGAGAGGGGGTCCACAGGCTTACCAGGTGCCAAAGGGGTTCGTGGTGCAGTGTCCATGTATGCACACACAGAAAGGTTGAGAACATCTGCCAAAGCTCTTCATCTTTCTCTTCCCCATCTCACTCCTTGCTTTATCTATTCACTTTTTTTTCCAATAGATTCAGAGGGTACAAGTGGTTTTTTTAGAGGGTACATGGATGAATTGTACAGTGATGGGGCTTTATCAGTTGGCTCTGGCTTAACCCTGGCTTAACCAGTCAGGGCTTTATCCGTTGACTCTTATCCTAATTTCCTTACCTATAAAATGGGAATAACATCCTTTCCTTTTTTATACAAACCATAGAAGCTGTCTGTGTACTTTTACTTTCTTGAAAAAAAAGTCAAATCATCAAACTGGCCAAAACAATTCAGCCGATGGCAGTTTACAGTTTACTGTTTGAGGATATTATTAAGTCATATTTTTATGTTTCTAGGCACGATGAGATAGTGGTTATAAGCAAGGGGCCGGGTTCTCAGCTGGCTAGCTATGAGTTTCCACTCTACCATTCAATTTATCCCAGCCTTGTTTACTTCGTCTGAAGATGAGGATAACCAGTCCATCTGTTTTGTAGGGTCACGTTGTGGATGCAATAATAACAATAATTGCTCCTAATTACTAAGCTCACAGGGCCCTGTACATAGTGAGAAACCAGTAACAGGGGTTGCTTCTGGGGAAAGAGCCTAGAGAGTTAGGATGGGAGACTTGATTGTCACTACATATTCTATTATGTTGGTTGAACTCAATAAGTGTTAACAATTATTATTATTGCATCCAAAAACTCAGGAAACACAAAACTCTGATATATTATTATAATAACCCCACAGTTGATCGATATTAATTTCTTTACTCCTTTATGCTCTCTACGTGAAAACTTCATTTCACCTACAAACACAAATCAAAAGAGAATGCTTACCACACCAAACTCTGTTAAATAAGTAGATGCTCAAATTTAATTTAATTTAATTTAACAATAGGGATAGCCGGGCATGGTGGCTCATGCCTATGCCAAGGTGGGAGTTTCACTTGAGGCCAGGAGTTCAAGACCAGTCTGGGCAACACAGAGAGACCCCGTCTCTACAAAAAAATAAAAATTTTAAAAAATTAGCTGTGCATGGTGGGGCGAGGCTGTAGTCCCAGCTACTTGGGAGGCTGAGGCAGGAGGATTGTTTGAGTCCAGGAGTGAGCTAGATCACACCACTGTACTCCAGCCTGGGCAACAGAGCGAGACCCTGTCTCTAAAAAAAAAAATAGGGATAGAGACCAATTTGCTATATCTCTTTTCATTGTCCAAGCAAGCTCTTATTTATAGAATGTCAAGTGTCTCCTGTACATCACTTTGTACCACCTCCACTTCCACTCCAAGGAACCTGTGGAGGTGTGGGTGGGGTGAGAAGAGGCTCAAAAGAAATTCTTTGTTCTGGCAATAAAATAAATATTTTCTCAATATCCAAGGAACAGTCTGGGAAGGCATCCTTCTCTTCAGTTAAAAACTAGATTCCTTTTTAAATGTTAGTAAGGAGAATGAAAGTACCAGCACACATTCAGGAACCTTAGAAATTGAAAAGTCAGTCTGCCTGTTAACTACCATCAGTGACTAAGAATCTTGGTTTGTGCTGCACATTGTCTGCAGGACCATGGGGGGAAAAGTCTATATTTTTAAATGAACATGAGACCTGCCCTGTCCTTAAACACTAAGCACACATGTGGGGTGGGGCGGGGCGGGGGGAAAACATAGTGCAAAATGCAGCACCGCAAGCTGAGTTCATGGGTGCACATGCCAGAAATACAAAGCAAAGAGAGCACAATACTTTCAGTCATTTGATTCATCAACAAACCAAGTATACCTGTGGCCCAGGTGATGGGTATGACTGCAGGGACCAAAGTTGAACAAGACAGGCCCCTACCCTTCAGGGGTTCACAGGCCAGCGGGCTTAAGCAGGGAAGATTTACTCTCAAAGGAATGTTCAAGAAGGAGCAGCAGAAAGAAGGGTAGCATTGTATGAAGTGAGTCTTTAAAATCGCCAACACCACAGAGATGCTGTCAGCAAAATGCAGACGACTGTGGGAAACTCTACAGGACAAAAAAAACCTGATCTTTTTCAGGAAGTAAATTCCAAGGGTCAAAAAAAGAAGACATAGAAATCTAGAGACTTGAAAGGCATAACAACCAATCATAATGTATGATCCTTATCTGGATCGTGATTTAAACAAAAGATTTTTTAAAATTATGACATTTGTAAGAAAATTGGAAATGTGAACACTGACTATTTGATGATGTTAAGGAATTATTGTTAATATTTTAGGTGATGGTCCTTAAATAATGTATGGATGACAAAGTATTATGTCTGGGAGTTGCTGTAGAACAACATGAAGAGGAAGTATATGGGGATGTGGATGAATCAGGATTGGCCATGGATTGATTTTATTGGGGTTGGGTGAAGGGGATTATATATTATTCTGTACTTCTTTTGTGGATGTTCAAAATTCCTCATAATAAGATTTAGTTATTTTTTAATCACCAGGAGAGATTCAGCAGAAATCAAAGAGGTAACTAAAAGCATACAGGTCTCTGTCTGGAGGGGAGCTCAAACTCAGCACAAAAATCTAGTTTTTGCTGGGCATAGTGGCTGATGCCTGTAATCCCAACACTTTGGAAGGCCAAAGTGGGAGGATCCCTTGAGGCCAGGAGTTTGAGACCAGCCTGGGCAACAAAGCAAGGCGCCATCTCTAAAAAATTTTTTTTTAATTAGCCAAACACAGTGGCGCATGCCTGTAGTCCCAGCTGCTCGGGAGGCTGCGGCAGGAGGATCGCTTGAGCCCAGGAGTTCAAGGCTGCAGTGAGCTATGATTATGCCACTGCACTCCAGCCTGGGCAACAGAGCGAGACCCTATCAGAAAGAAAGAGAGAGAGAGAGAGAGAGAGAGAAAGAGAGAGAGGAAGGAATCTATCTCTTGCGGTGAATAATCCTTCTTGTACCTTCTCTTCTATTTGTGGGGTACAGGCAGGACCCCTCTTCCCATTTCTAGTACTTCCTTCACCTGGACCTTCTGATTCTTTTTCTAGGCATGGTGAGAGGTTTAAACTGATCCAGTTGTTCCCATGAGTGCTCCCCCTTTTGGCCAGCCAGCTCACTTTAATAAAACATCTGGCCAAGGCCAGAGCACGGTTGTTTGGGAGAGGCACAGACCACCATGGCCTCATTAGCCTATGGCTCCCACTCACTGAACTAGATCTCCAGCTACAGGTCAGCACCCACGTGCAAGACCTAGGTGTAGAGGGGTCAGCAGCTCATTTTCTGACTGGAGGTTCCGCAAAGCAGGGTAGTTAGAAGGTTTCTCAAGAAAATGTTCAAAACCTAAAGCAATCTGGAATCATTTGGATGCCAAAAGTGATGTGACACTGGTCTCCTCTTTCTCTGGATGGTTCTCTCTCTGGGACATCTTTTCCCGTACATCTTCCTCTCTTCTGTCACCCAGGTCTGCACCATCATTACATTCCAAGTTCTCCATAATTTGGCACCTGAGTCTACCCTGGGTAAAAACACATGGGCAGAAATAGCAATAAGATACCATTTGGGACCTATCAAATTGGTAAGGATTTTGTAAATGATTATGCCTAGTGTTAGTGAAGGTGCTGAGAAAAAGGAATTGTCACGTCCTGCTGGTTGAAGTGGGGATAAATATGTACCCCTTTCTGAAGGGCAATTTGTCAGTTGGTATCTAAAGCTTTAAAAATGTGCATATCTTTTGCCATAGTAATTCTACTTCTGGGAATTTGTCCTACAGAAATTAGCAATGCACAAAATTCATGTGTGAGAGTTCCATCCTGATGGAACGCTTGCAAAAAATAGTGAAAGACCTAAATTTCCAGTGACAAGGGACTATTTAACGCACGTTAAAGACATATAGTGAATTACTACTATGGAGACATTAAAATCGTGTCTCAATTGCATATTTAAAATGTGGGAAAATATGCTATATTAAATGGAAAAGCAGATTATAAAGTATGATATCATATGATGTCATCTTGTAAATGCATGGAAAGAATATATACCAAAGAATTGTCTGTGATTTGGGGGTAGTAGGATTTGTACAATTTTAATTTTCTTCTTTGTAATTCTCTGCTTTTGTCCAAATTCTCCATTGATTACTTTTTAGATCAGAAAAAAAAAACCCACCTTATTTACAAAAGCAAGTAAAATAAGTAAAAGCAGAATAAGAAAGAAACATTTTTTGCCCTCTTCCCTCTCTCTTCACAATTGTGATTGAAGGACCATTGTTATCAATCACAATAGTTATTGTAACAATAGCAAATGCTCCTTGAGGGGTTTCCACTGGTGCTGAGATCTTTTTGTGCATTTCTTTTTAGTCCTCACCACTCTGTGACAAAGTAGGTGTTCATCTTCTGTCAAAGATGGGCAACTCAGGCTTGCAGAGAGGTTTAGTACCTCGCCCATGGGCACACAGCTTACTGATGAGCCAAGCTTCTAACCTGATCTGATTCCAGAACCCACACTGCCTGAAAGACTCTTAGCCCTCCAAAGCCCAGAAAGAAGTTTCATCTTGTGTCATAACACGTTGAGAAATGCCATGCTCCAGGAAGACCCAAGTCCACCCAGACCAGAATTCTATCTATCTCTAGAAAAGGCAAAGAGCTGCCAACGGATGAATCTACCCACTCATCATGGAAATGCCTGCAGAAACTCGTTATTTGTGACTTAAGCCTGTTACTTCTGCTGGAGTGAGAAGTTTCTTAAAATTTTTAATCTCACCACCAGGGAGTTCTTTAGATTTGTTTGTGTTTGTTTTTTATTTTCCCCCCTCACTCCACCCTTTCTGAGAGTCTTGTATCACCCTAGGCACAGCCCATCATCCATTCTCCAATACTTGGCACAAAGCTGGTTTGCAGAAGATAATTATGCATGACTATTGGTTGGATGATGGAGTTCCATCAAGGCAAGGATTGTGTCTATCTCAGGAATCACTGTGCCTATGTATGGCATATAGATGGGACCCAGTATAGAAAGTCTCAAGATAGGTGTGCTGGCTCATTAATGAACAAATTATATAGGTCCTAGCTCCTCTCAGTTTTTCAGGACAAGAGCACTACCTTTTTAGTCTACCTGAATAGGAGCACCAGCTCTTACTTTCTTCTTGCTTCCACCTTTATTGCTTTCATTTTAGGTTCTTGGTATCTTGAAGTGCTGAGGTCAGATTTGCAACCCATGCCACTGGTAGAATTCACCATGGATTTGCACAAAGGAATCGTCAAGTATTTGGTTTGGTTTCTGTGTTCCAAGGCTTTTGCCTGCTAAAGTAAACTTCCTCACCCTCTCCCAGAGTGAAACTGCTAGTTCTGCTAACTGGGTCACTTGCCAGAGAGCCAAGATTCTGTCTTTTTCCCCCTGGTCTTGTCTAGGGCCAAGACCCAGTGAGTTGAGCTCTAAGGATTTGCCAAGGCTTTCTATTAATGCCATTTCCTACAAACATCCCGTACCCTCTCCTCCTGCCTTCAACCAGATCTTTCACCTCCAAAGGCAACCTGCCAGATAGTGTCTCTGGAAAGTTTGAGGCAGTTCCCAGCCTGAGGTCACTCACCTGGAGCCCTGGGCAAGGGGTACAGGTCCAAGTTCACAACTGCCGCCCCTCTGCCTAGATCATGGGTAAGAAGAACATTTCAAATGAACTCCCTGATTAAGAATTCTTGAGCCCAGCAGGTTTCCTGGGAAGTTGGATCAATTGCACAGCTCCAAAGACAACCATGTTAGAAGTTTGGATGCAGCATGTTTTTAAAAGTCTGTACAAAAGGCCAATTAATTGATGTGGTTGTCTGGTCCAGAGAAAGAAATTAAAGGAGCATTACTCAAGAGGCAGATGAGAAGCAGTGTCTCTTTGGGGAATTAGGGGAAGGGGGCAAGTCAGACAAACTCATGCTGATTTATTTATTTAACAGAAACACAGATACTATAATACACATATAGAAATGTAAAAAAATAAATATATTTAACAGATATATAGAGAATCATACAAATAATAAGTGTACACAACTTGATGAACATTCACAAACCAGAACCCCGATCAGGAAACAGACCTTTCTCAGTACACTAGAAGCCCCTCTTATGTCCCCCAATTTTGCCTATTTTGGATGGAATCATGCAGTATGAAGTATTTAGATCTGACTGCTTTTGCTCAACATTATGTTTGTGAGACTCATTCATGCTGTTGAGTGTAGCAGTAGTTTGTTGATTTATAATGCTGTATACTATTTCATTTTGTGAACATACCACTATTTATGTATGGGTTCCTTTTTTTTTTTTGAGACAGAGTCTCACGCTTTTGCCCCAGGTAGAGTGCAGTGTCATCATCAGAGCTCACTGCAACCTCAAATTCCTCAGCTCAAGGGATCCTCCTGCCTCAGCTTCCTGAGTAGCTGGGACTACAGGCACCCACCACCACACCCAGCTAATTTTTTCTGTTTTTGGTAGAGATGAAGCCTTGCTCTTGCTCAGGCTGGTCTTGAACTCCTGAGCTCAAGTGATCCTCTGGCCTTGGCCTCCCAGAGTGCTAGGATTACAGGCGTGAGCCACCGTGCCCAGCCTGGATCCCACTCTTGATGGTTATTCAGACAATTTCCAATTTAGGGCTATTACAAATAGTGCTGCTATGAACATTCTAGTACACATGTTTTGATGAACATAGGTACACATTTCTGTTGGGAATATACTTAGGAGTAGTATTGCTGGGTCATAAGTAATGCAAATACTCAACCTTAGTAGATGCTGCCATCCAATTTTCCAAAGTGTTTGTGCCAATTTTCATTCCACCAGTAGCAGTACAGGCTACTGACTTGCCCTTGGGTTTTTAGCATGGTGCTTGGGAGTACAGTTCTGAAAACATCTTACCAATTATGTGAGCATGGACATGTTACTCAGCTTCCAAGAGCCTCAATTTTCACATCTGTGTGATGGGAATATTGATTATATACACTGGTTTCATAAGATGATGTGAGAACGGATTAGGGTGGGTATTTAACTTAATGGTGTGTCTGGCATATAACAGGTCCTCAGTAATAAGTAATCATCTACTAATTGCTACCCTAGCTTCATTTCCAAAGAGGGAGGGTCTGTAGGTGCCAGGAAGACAGCAATGGAAGCAGGAAGAGATTGATTCTCTTTTGGAGGCACTTGGTGCAGCATTTTTGGAGTTCCCATTTTGTCTTTACCTAAGTCAGACTACAAACTGCCAAGGTGGAGCACTCAGAAATCTTTACCCAGGTAAGGAAAAGATGGGATTCAGCTGAAAGCTCCAGAGAGGAGCGCAGGAAAAAACTTTTCCCTTTGCATGCACACAGGGGAAGTTCTTACTAAAGCCAAGCAAAACAAAACAAACAAAACAGAGCCTAGGGATTCTCTTGCAAAGCGATCACAATGTTTCAGGTTCTTATGCAGTGCACCATCCAACTCAGATCTACCTGCCTGGCAAACTTGCAGAAGTTTGGGGGAATCTGAAATCGTCTCGTCTCACCCCTTCCCCCTTCCCTTCCCTTCCCTTTTCCCTGCCGGCTTAACTCCCGCTCTCAGCACTTAACGCTAATACCTTTGGGCAGGCTCCACCGCGGAGTTTAACCAGCTGCCAAGTTAAATAACCCGGAGGATCCTAAGCCGTCTTCCCAGGGAGTCGGAAATCGACATCTCCCAACTATGCAGGATCAGTCACTCACAAAAACGCCTTTTTATTTTGAATATACATATGCATATATGTGTGTATTATATCATATATAAAAATGTCATAGTTGTTCTTCATAAACGATTATTTCCTTTGGGTTGCACATCAAAATCATGTAGCAAGAGGAGAAACCAGGTGGGCAAGATGACTTCCTTCCCTCTCTGCGCCCACGAAATGACACGTCCCCTGGCAAATTGTTGCAAGCGGGTATTGGATCAGACTCTTGATTAAACAGCATTTCGGGTGACGTGTTCTCGATGGAATACAAGTATACACATACATGCATATAGACGACATGCATATATATGTTTGTCATTATATATGATCCGGGGAAGAAAGGAGAGCGCACCAAACTTGCACAGATAGAGACTGTAGATCTGTTCTTTTGGAAGACTCCCTCTGGCCTAGGAGCGCGTACACGGCCCAGATTTCCGAAGACGCAGCGAATGTCCTCGGATGTGATCGTGGAGGGGGTTGGGAGGATCCTGAAAATCATGATAAGTTTGCACCACCGACCCTCCTCGCCTCCACGCCTCCGCCTCCGCCCCAGGCTGCAAAGCCGGTTGCCCCTGGCTATTAGGAACCTCTCCCGCTCCAGGGTGAAAACTAGTCGGTGGGTGCGTTGAGATTTACAAACCGGTGCCTGAATGCCACGGGCGCTGTAAAACGGCCGCCCGGTGCAGTGGGACGGGCGCTCGGCCACCCTGGCTGCGATCACTGCAGCCTCCCAAAGGATGCGGGCAGATGCAACGGTTCTGGCCCATCTGTCCCTAGAGGCCCGGGCCTGGGACTGTGTTCCCGCGCTCTGCGCCAGCACCCAGAACCCGGGAGCTGTCTGGCGCGCCCGGCCTCGCCCGGCCGGGGTATCCGGGGCTCTTTGTCTCCCTACAGCACTAATCCTGAGAACAAGGCGCACCGAAGGCAGAGGCCCCTACGCCTTGGACAAGCCTGCCACCGGCAAGCCTGTTCAAATGTTTTCAATAAAATGCTTCCTGGGGAAAAAAGGAGAATCGCAAAAGAATTTCTCTTCAGAAGTTAATCTATTTTCAGCAGCAGTTAAGCGCGGCACCAAGTAAATCAGATTCTAAATGTCCCTCTTGAAAGAAAGAAGAAAGGAAGATAGGAAGGGAGGGAAGGAGGGAGGGGAGAAGGACATTCCTTAAACCATAAAGTTTATTTGGTTTTTGGTTTGGGCTTGGGGTTTTTTCCCCCAAAACAAGTCACGGAGGAGCAGGGTGAAAGAGCATCAAATCTGCCCAGTGCTTGTTTTCCCAAATTCAGCAGCCCTGAGCGAGCCTTCTCCCCCAAGCAGCTCAGCTCTCCGAGGAGATGGCATACATACCATGTATTATGTATTGCAACCAGATGAGAAAATAATAATGGTTTTTAAAATACAGTGCCCCTTGTCATCCAGAACCACCCGGGCTGAAATTGCAACACCTTCTTGGAGTGGAAATACTTGCCTTTTCCTTCCGTGGTGCAAATGTGTGAGCTTTTGCACAAGAAAGGGATTTTCCTCTGAGGTTGTCTACGCTGCGGGAAGGTGTCTGCTAAGTAATTTGTCCTAAGGTGAGGGCGATTTCTGGCATTAAAAAAAAATTTTTTTTAACAAAAAGTCATCATTACAGTGGTTCGGGTTAGTGACCATAAAATGGCCAGAGGGAAGGGGCAGGAGGAGAGGCTCAGCTCTAGCCGCGCCAGTCATATTTAATATGCTTCCCACAAGAGAAGCTCCTGTAAAATCAATAGACAGCCGCCAGCTGTGCTTAAACCTGCGATTTCAATTAAAACACTGCGCTCCAGTCCTTGGGGTTGGGCCCAGATCCCCAATCAGTGGTGTGCTAGTTGCTTGGCCAGGGCGCGGCGTCGCACAGCCGCAGACCCCGGAGGTCGCCGCCCGGGTCAGGCCTTGCAGCGCCGCAGGCGCGCCCGGCCTCGGCGCCCGGCTCTGCAGCGTGGGAATGGTACAGGCCACGGAGGGGCTTCAGGCCTAACTCTGGCAGTGTTTCCCTACCTCGGCCCGGATGTCGAGGCCTGAGCGAGGGCCAGATGGCAAAGAAAGCAAAAGCATCCGGCTTTCGGCTGGAGCGCTCCGAAGGAAATAGGCCTGAAGCTGAGGCCTTGGTCTGGGGCGGGCCCAAGGTGGATCCAGGCCCCGGGGCCTTGCGAGATGGGCTGTAGCCTACGCCGTCGAGCGAGGCGCTCTGCCGTGGGCCTGGGTGCCCCGCCATTGTCCGCACACGTCCTGGGAATCTGGCCTCTGGGGCGTGAGCGCGCGGCGTCCTAGCAGGCCTTTGCTGGCCTTGCTTGGTCCGCAACCGCGTGCCTCCCCATCAGGTGGCCTGCTGGGTCCTGGTCTCAAGGAGGCACCAGCACTCCACAGTGGAGTTTGTATACCAGCCTGGATTGGGAGAGGGACTGAGACTTCCAGAATGTCACCACGGCCTCGGCCCACTTCTACTGGAAAAATCATGGTTTTAAGGGACAGGATTCTCTACTGGAAAATCATCGCTTTAAGGGACAGGACTTGGGGGGGTAGAGTCAGGGAGTTAGGAAAACTATTTTCATGAATGGATCCATGTCCCTGAAACATCTGCTTATCCCTGGAACCTGTGTTGCCCTTCATGTCGAGTTATTTTGGATCTTCCCCCACTGAAAAAGTGTAGGTAGAAAAATCTCCTCTAATCCCACAGAACCCCTCCATCACACTCCCTAAAATTGTGAAATTTTAATTTCTATAGTTGTCCCTCTTTTCCTAATAAGCAGTTCAGCCTCAAAAAAAAAAAAAAAAAGGGATGCTGGGTATGAGAATGAACTTGGAGGGTTGGGGCAGTGAATGGAAATCTCAGCACTCCCTCCACCATGCGCCACATTTCCTCAGTCCTCTATTATTCTGCCTGAAATCATCTCGTTTACAGAAAATATTTGTTTGCACTATTAGTTGGTACTGGAGTTAATTACTCAATGTGTTAACGTGAAGTAATATGTATAAAAGTAGGATCAGTGTTTATTGTGTGGGTGAGCTGTTGAGCGGTGCTTGAATAAACTGCAATTAGGGTTAGATAGAGATTAATTAACATGTGAGTGGCAAGGTGTAAAATAGTTTCCAACCCTCCACTTCAATATAATCTGCAAGGGAGGGAAGGAGAAGTTTGTGGAAGCTAATTAAATACTTTCATAAAAGCCAGTGTATTCACCCAACATTTGGAAAGAGAGGCACATTAGAGGCAACTTGTTTTTACCCAAATGTTTTCTTTCTGCGGAGGTAGCACTCCTTTGTGGTGCCGGCAAGAGAGAGATGGCTTATGCAGCCACAAAAAGCGCTAGGGATTGCAAGGCAGGTTCATGGGAAGCCCTTGGAAGCCTTTCAGCCTGATGGAGCTTTGAAACCAGCAGATCTTTCAAGCTGCTGCAGAGATCAACAATTACCCAATTTGGAAAAAGGGTTGGGTTGCGGTGCTGGTGGCAAACGGGATCCACAGGAAAGTCGGGGTAGACATTCGGGTCTTGAGATGCGGCAGGTGTATTGATATTGTTCAATGTTGGGGTGAGTTGGTTTGTTTCATGTGTGGTGGGAGGAGGGAGTAATCTGTGCTCTCCTGTTCACATTACCATAGGGATGGGGGTCTGGAATTCCGCCGTTTTGAACATCTCCTAAATTAAATGGGCTGTATGGAAATGTTCTCCTCCAGACAAGCAAACCTCTTTCTAGCTTGGAAATCTGGAAATTGGGGTGGGAGTGAGATTAAGGGAACACTCTTATGGTTGCTGAATGTAGGGGCAGTTTCAGAGTTTGACAGGGTGACAGCATTAACCTACTGCAGTCCACCTCCAGGTCACTTTTCCCCAGAGACCTCTCTTTGTTCATCTCTCTTTGCTTTCCAAATATGCTTGTCCTTTTCCTTACCTGCTATGTCCACATCTTGTGTAAAATTTTATGTTAAGGGAGCCGCAACTGGATGGGTGGATAGAAAGAGAAGTTCTGAAGGGAAAGGGGAGTGATTTGCCTGAAATTAAAACTAGAGCTGTCCTCCACCGTCCCTTGAGGTTTGTTTTCTGGAGATGTTTTGCAGTGCTGAGGGGCCTGGGATGGGACACTCAGCCCCCTCAAGACCTATTCCTCAATGAAGAAGGAGAGGGTTTGCCTCCACCAGCACTTTCTCCGGCTCCACACGATCATGTGTCTTTGGAGATGGAATTCACTATCAAACTCTCAACCCTGTTTGCTCATATTATACCCACTGTAATCCTCTTAAACTGTGGTTGCGGCTACAAAGCTCGTGGTCTTGCAAAAGCCGGCTGGCAAGATATAATTGTCCCACGAACAAAACCGGCCAAAAGTTTTCAAAAACCCCTGCACCCCCTCCTCCCTCTTTCCTAAACCTAATTCTCTCGCTGGCTCTCTTGCTAGCCACCACCCCCCCATAAGAACCCTCAGCCTCGACCACTTTTGTTGTCGCCAAGAGCACCCGGCCTGTTGAAAGTGCTGGAGCGTCTTTGAGCAGTTTGTTGTGATACGCAGGTGGAATGGTCTGCAAACATGAATTCAGCCCCTCCAAACCAAGCGCGGAGCGCGCTGCTTTTGTGCGCCAGGCACAAAACGCTGAATTCCTCCGAACTTACTTGGGGCCTGTCTAGAAAAGGGCCTTTTCTTCCCTCTGCTTGTACCTCTGGCCACACTAAGTCTCTGCTCGCCCCCCTTCAGGCCCCCTCCCTCTCCTCTCTGATAATCCTTCTCTTTATTTTAGAAAAACACAAAACCCGGTTCCACGCGGTGCTTTAGTGGCTAAAAGTGAAAGAGCTGCCTTGGCAGAATTCAGCTCTATGAATCACTTCGGAAAATTGGTTCGACTGAATGGCATTAGGAGGAAAAACGTTTTAATAGGATCCAGGGGAGGTTCTGCTGTTTCAATCTGCTCCTTAAACAGGTGGAGATTGGACCTTCTCAATTATACAAACAGTAAGTACCCATCAGCGGGGAGAGCTGCGCTCCGAATCCTCCCCGCACGCAGCCCTAAACCAGCAGCAGAGCCTGGCTTTGCCTCAGAAGCCTGATCATAAATCAGCAATTCTGATCGATTAGGGTCTCCAATAGTCTTCCGGCTCTCGGTGCAGTGTCCCCCAGTCTCAGACGCGGAGCCAGCCAGAAAGCTGGAGGCGCTCCCGCCCGGCGCCGAGGCCCCCGGGATCCCGGCGCGCGGCCTTGCTCTCCGTGACGCTTCGGGGTCGTCCTTCGGCGGCGGGAGCTCTCTCCCGACCTCCGACGCCAGCCAAGGCGAGCTCGTTGTTTTTGCATAAATTAATATTTCCCCATTAACAAGTTCCCCCCTCCAAACGCTGTGCCCGCGTCCATGCGCCACATCCTAATGAGGTAATTATCATTTGCGCGTGTTCGGGGCTGGCGCCGGCTCCGTGGGTAAATGGCAGTTTATTAGCACGATGCCCAGCTCGGCTGCGGAGGGCTAAGGGATACTTCGGCTACTAGACTGACACACCCAGGGGCCCTATGGGGCGGTGCGTCCGGGACCCCCCGCCCTTCCCGCGTCCCCCAAACCTGCAGGCCTCCAAAGTTGTGAATCACGCACGGAACTCTGCCTAGGTTTGGGTTTGGGCTCCCCCCCCTTTCCTTCCACCGGCAAAACCATCACGATTCCTCCCCCTCCCCCTCCCGTCTCTTCCCTCTTTCCCGATTCGCAAACCGCTCGCACTTTCCCGAGGGGAGCGCGGGCGCCAGTTGCCTCCTTTTAAAGTTTGAGGGGCGGTGGTGGCGGCGGCCGGCAGGCGCGGGGGAACACAGGGGCCGCTACGGGAGCTGCGCCGCCGCCCATGTCATTCCACTTCAAGTGACTTCATGTGATGTCAGCTGAATGTAAAAGACAGTGATCTCACGCGGAGGGGAAGATGTTTGCCATCAAAATGTGACAGAAGAGACACGCTGCATGGCTCGGAACGCATCTCCTTGGTGGTGGGGGAAAGAGGTAAACGCGAGGTGGCTCTCCCGGTCCTCTTTAACTTTGCCCCTTCACTGTCCAGTTCCCAGCACGCGTGGCGGAGGCCCGGGTCCAGGGAAGGGTTCAGGGGGGTTAATTTGAGGCTCTTTTCTTCCCCCCCCCCCTTTTCCTTTGTAAACCCTCCCCCTCTTCCCCCTTTCAAAGTCCCAGGGCAGGGGCTGGTGGGTTCCTTTGCGCGCAGGGTTAATGGGCGGTAATTTGGTACCCTTGGGTGCACTTTGTTCTGCCCCTGTTCATTTGAATGCAAATGGGTGACCCGGGCCCGACTAGGTGCTTATTAAATTGCAGTTTTCCCCCCTGCCTTTTCCGGAATGCAGACTTAGAGGAGAGAGGCTGCGCCCTGGCCCAGCCCGGCTCGGCTCTGCTCAGCGCGTCATGGCAAGCTCAGCTTCCCTGGAGACCATGGTGCCCCCGGCCTGCCCGCGCGCTGGAGCGTCGCCGGCCACTTCCAAGACGCTGGCCTTCTCCATCGAGCGCATCATGGCCAAGACGTCGGAGCCCCGTGCGCCCTTTGAGCCCCGGCCTGGAGCGCTAGAGGCGGACAGCAGCCAGAGCAAGAAACTGCTCAACCTCTGCTCGCCGCTGCCCTGTATGATCCCCCTCCAGCCCCTAGGCTACGAGGTGCCGTCAAAGACACTGCTCAGTTACTCGGAGCTCTGGAAAAGCAGCCTCCGGGCGGGCGGCGGTGGAGGAGGAGGAGGAGGAGGCGGCGGCGGCGGCGGGGGGGCCCCGGTGTGCAGCGCCAGCGGCTTGTGTAAAACCAACTGTGGCGTGTGCTGCAAGGCCGAGCTGGGCCTGGCGCCGTCTGCGCTGCCCACAGGCAGGGTCATCAAGCCGCAGGTCATCAACCAGGCCGTGGGGCTGCCGGCCAGTGGCTCGCTCTACTACTTCAACTACCTGGACTCGACCGCGTACCCGCCGTCTGAGCTCCTCGGCGGCCACCTCTTCCCGTCCGGCCTCCTCAATGCGCAGGCCCCCGCCGCCCTGGCTGCGCACCCGAAGCTCTTTCTGCTGGAGAACGCCAAGCTGGCTGGCCTGGCTGCGGACAAGTTCCCCCATCCGGCTCCCTATCCCCATAAGGAGCGCTTGCCAGCGCCGCTGGAGCAGGTGCTAAAGGAGAACTCGGCCCTGACCGCCGAGCGCGGCGGCGTCAAGGGCCACAGCAAGCTGCCAGGGGGCTCCGCTGATGGCAAGCCCAAAAACTTCACCTGCGAGGTGTGCGGCAAGGTGAGGCCCAGAGTCCGCGGGGGCGGGGAGGGGCAACCGGCAGCGGCTGCTTCCCTGGGGCAGCCTGGAACGCCCCTTTCTCAAGCTGAGGAGCAACCCAGTAGCTGCCTACTCAAATTGGGAGCCTAGCTGGGACTCAGTTTCCTATTCTGTAAAGTGGGGATGCCCTTGTCAGCAGCCACACAGTACTGGTGTAAGCAGCAGATTGGGAAGCACTTTACAAAGTGGAAGTGGCTCTGGTTTCTGAAGGGGGGTGTGTTGGTTGGGGGAAGTAGGCTGTGACCCACAGGGGCTGACTGTAGGCCCTGGGATGGAAACACCACAAGGCCCTCTCATGGTTTTCCGTAGGTGTTTAATGCTCACTATAACCTCACGCGCCACATGCCGGTCCACACCGGAGCCAGACCCTTCGTGTGCAAAGTCTGTGGCAAGGGCTTTCGCCAGGCCAGCACACTCTGCAGACACAAAATTATCCACACCCAGGTACGTGCCCCCCCCCCCCCCGTCGGGCCCAGCCGGTGCGAACTTCCCTCCCACTCCCGCTCCCAAGTCCTAGCGATGGCGTTGGAGATAGGATGGCCAAGGATCCCCCGTTACCCTTTGGGGTTGAGGGGTGGGAGAGTCCCTTGGAGGTGTTTCTGAGGCGGCCTCTCCTGGCCAAGGGCTCGGCCTTACTGTGCGCGCGCCCCTCTCCGCAGGAAAAACCGCATAAATGCAACCAGTGCGGCAAAGCCTTCAACCGCAGCTCCACGCTCAACACGCATATCCGCATCCACGCAGGCTACAAGCCCTTCGTCTGCGAATTTTGCGGCAAAGGCTTTCACCAAAAAGGTAACGTGCCTGGCGAGGCCCTCTCCTCACCTCACCTCGGGAGTCGGCAGGTCGCGGCTGGTGGGAAGGCAAGAGGGATCCGGAGAGAGGCAGCGCGAAGGCTGCAGACGCGGGCGCAGCTTTTCTTTGGAATCGGGTTGTGCCGGGTGTAGGTGGAAGCTCTTCCGGCGGGGTTAGTAGACCGCGCTGTGTGCAGGCTGGGTGCACCAGGAAACTCCGAATTTGGGAGGTAGGAAGGAAGGGGGCAGAGGGAAAGGAAGTAGGAAAAGGAGAGGGTATTGCCCTATAGAAAAAGGTTCTCTTTGTACCCGGGACTCCCCTTTCAAATGAAAAAAAAAAAAATCGAGACAAAATCCACCTCCTGGGAACAATTTAAGACTGGGGGAAGCCTGTATGGTCCCCGGCGCCCCCAGGCCTGGCGCCCCGCTCGGATTTTCCAAGGCCGTTTTGGATCTCCAGGTGGTAGTTGGGGAGCCAGAGGGAATAACTTTTATAAAATAATAAGGGGGGAAAAAAAAGGGACAAAGCCTGGGTTCGTGCGAATTTCTTCCAGCGAGGCGTCAGCCGGGAGAAAGACCCGGGGAGTCTCTGGGGCTGGGCAGAAGTTTCCCGGCCGGCGGAGCCCGGCGGGAGGGACGCTGTCCCGGCCTCTGTACCCGGCAGGGCAGGCGGGCAGGGCAGCTCCGCGGGACTCAGCCCTAGGGTCCTGTCGAGAGAGCCCCCGGCTTGATGCATACGAAGTTTGACAGCTTCTTCACTCGAAGAGGTCGCGCCCGACTAGCCAAGCTTTTTTTTTTTTTCTTTTTTTTGCTCAGGCACCTGGGACGCCCCCCTCCCCAACCCCCTCCACTGCAGACTCCTACTTTTTTCTTTTTGGTCTCTTGTAGGGAACTACAAGAACCACAAGCTGACCCACAGCGGCGAGAAGCAGTATAAATGCACCATCTGCAACAAGGCCTTCCACCAGGTCTACAACCTGACCTTTCACATGCACACCCACAACGACAAGAAGCCTTTCACGTGCGCCACTTGCGGCAAAGGGTTTTGCAGAAACTTTGACTTAAAGAAACATGTGCGCAAACTCCACGACAGCGTGGGCCCCGCTGCCCCCTCCGCAAAGGACCTGACTAGGACAGTGCAGAGCTGAGAGCTACTGCCTTGCCCTCCCTTCCCGCCCCGTACCACCCCAGAACAGATCACACGTATAAACTTATTTCTAAAATTAAAAGAAAAAAAAAACTATAGCAGAGAGGCTAAAATCTATTTATCGAAACCAGCATATTTTTGGAAAGCTAAACGTTTCCTCGATGACTGGCAGCAAGCGCGTGGCTCCCACCTTTGTATATTCAGGAAACTTATTTAAATCCAGTTCGCCGAAACGTATTTAACTCCAGGCCTCGGCTTCCCAGGCAGCCGGTTTTAAACCCAGCCTGTCACCGTGAGCGCCCCAGAAGAGCGTGGCGCCCCCATTAATCTTTATACAGCCATGTAAATCCTCCTGTGCAAGCCAACACGGAATATATACATATATGACTCAATAAACAGAATCACTAGTGCGCGTTTTTTTTTCCCCCTCTCCCCTCGCCGCGAGGTCAGCTCAGCAACCCCAAAGAACGAGAAGGAAATAGGCGTGTACAGCATTTTCCTTCCTAAATGCACTTCATTTGGGGCGCTGGGGCCAGGGTGAGGCCAAACCAGTGTTTGCGCAGCGCCTGCGCGTTAGGGCCCCTAGGAGCGAGAGCCAAAAGGCCTACATCGGCCTCCACCAGGGGCCAAGTTTTTATATGGTGACTGTTCAGACGCTTGGGATTCTGGGTGTTGCCTTATTTGGGTGAGCAAATTCAAAGAAAAGGGTTAAAAGTGGGTGTAGGGGAGCAGCTTTTGAATGCGTCCTCGAGCGAAGCAGCGCGCCGCGCGAGGGTAAGCAGCCGGGGCCATGCCCTGCCGGGGCGCTTCTGGGCACGTCCCCTTCTGTGGGCGACCTAAGCAGGGTAACCACCGCTCCCAATCTCCCCTGGCGGCGAGAGCTGGAGGCTAAGGGTCCCCAGCCCAACTAGACATTGGGGCTCCCTGGCCTGCGCTGCTGGTCTGGGTCTGGCCTCCCGGTACCCTGAGCCCGGCCGCGGGAGGGCGCGCCCGGGCTCCCGGAGCTCGCCGCCGCAGCCGTCGCCTCCCGAGTCCTGATTACCGCTCAGTTAGCCTATTTCCTGAATAGCTATCTCCGCCGCCGAGCACGCTGATGAAATGATCTCACGCTTGCTTTCTAAGTAATGACCCAAATTAAGAGAGAAAACAGAGACCCTTCAAACAGCATTACATTAATCATCTAATCATTCCCAGGAGGGGGCCGGCCGCCGCCGCCCCGCTTGATCCGAATCTGGATAATCAAGAGCTCGGATTACTGGCGTGTCGCGCCGGGCCTTCCCCCCCACTCCCCCAACACTTTTAATATCCGCGCGGCGATTCAGCCCACGTCTTCTGGAACAATGTTCCCCAGCGCCAGGAGGAAATGCGGCGCGGGGCTCGGGAGTGAGCTTCCACGCCACCTCCCCACTGAGGGGGCGAGGGCGACTGGGTGCTGACCCCACGCGAATTTACACTGCAGGTGCTGGCTATTTGGAAGGAAAGATGGTTAAAGCAAAGGGTAACCCACCAAGTAACTCTGAAAGTGACTTGAGTGCTGGTTAGCCCAACGCCTGGTATACAGTAGGCGCTCAGTGGTGAGTGCGCCAGTGACTTCCACAAGCTGTCATTTCCCGAGCGCTTGCTCTATGCCAGGCACTTGACACACATTCTATCGAATGTTAACAGCAACCCGCAAGCGGGGGGCGATTATTCCCACTTTATGGACCAGGAAATAGAGGCAGAGACAAGCTGAACGACACGCCCAGGGTCACCTGGCTGGGAGGAGTATGGATTCGAACTCCGGGATTCTAGGAGACTAACGCTGCCTTCGGTCCTCGTTGGTGGACGAGGAATCTTGGAGCGGGGCCCAGGGAAAGATGCCCGAGGGCAGGGTGGAAGCTCTGTCCTGGTCACTGCCTACGGTTCTGTCCCCTGCCCCCGCCCAATTCGCAGACCCATTGCGCGGGGAAGGAGAATTGTCGATTTTGTTTGCACAGAGGACGGCGACAGCTTCCTCAGGCTGTCGCGGGGGTATTTTTAGTACCTCCGATTCAGAAATAGGAACGCGTACATTAGAATTCCATTTCCTGAAAGGAGAGCGTCCTCGTTTTTTTTTGTATTCCTCCCCTCCTCCCCCCAAGTCTAGGAAGACGCAGCCAGGGGAGGGGGGAAGAGGAAGCGAGGGGGAATTTAAATGTTAGCTCGTTCTGGCTGCAGTTCGCTGAGGGGAGATTGGGACCCAGAGGAATATGCAGATTTAACTCCGAAATCTCGGTGGATGCCACAAACCCCAGGAAACCCCAGGATGGGCGAGGAGGACTTGGCGGCTAAGGATATAAAAATATCGCCTTGCTTCTCCCAGACATCTATCCCCAGGGAGACTGCAGGCCGGTTTGAGGAGTCAGCTCCTTCCCTTCTTCCCATACAGTGTTTTATTAGCGCCTCCCCCGGCCCTTCCCACGCCCCCACCCCCATGTCTGGGAGACCTTGGGTGTCCTATGACAGTCACCTCAACCAAAGTCCTTTCCTTCCTGTAGACAGGATCCTTTGCAGATGCCGTTCTTGGAGACCAGACAATGGTCAGGGCAAGCCTACATTCTTAAACAGCTCCAGAACTTTTGGCAAGGGGCAGACACCATGACATTCTAGTGGGGGTAAAAATTGGCCTGCATGTGGAAATCATGGTCCAATTCTCTTTAAGAGGAAAAGATAAATAAAAGAGGGGACACCTCCACCCAGGGAAATAACTTTCTAACCATCAAGTGAGAGAACTTTCTTTAAGCAAGTGTGTTTTCACAGGAGAGAGACTCAAAGGGTCACCCATCTCATGAAACTGGAGAAATTTGTTTCTGGTTTGACAGTTCTGAAGAGGGGTAGGGATTGGTTGCTTGCAAGCTGGGCAGCAAATAAAATAAGCCTCATGGGTAGAGTAGGAGTCATTTCTCTAGGACTGCTCATCCCTGCAGTGGAGGACAGTAACTGTGGCTCAGAGGCATACTAGAGCAGAGTTTCTTGCACACTTCAACTTCCTTGGGGTTGTTTCCTCATAAGCTGATTGTTATTTAACCTTCACACCAGCTTCTGTCAACGGATCTCACCTGAGAAGGTGTTACTTCACATCTGTCGGTAATTGTGGATAAACAGAGTTCTTCCGTATCCACAAGGCTTAGCTCTACTTTCCACAGGTTTGAAGTCACTCCCAGGTTTAAGAAGTCTGCTTCCTTCAGGTGTGGCACTGAGGAAAGGATTCCTTCACCTGAAAAGTTGTGGGAGGAGAAACGGAACCTTTTGCCTGAATTACTAAACACCTTTTTCACAGCCAGCACATGTTCTGAAGCCAACACGAAACCCTTTCAGTAACCGTCTTAGCTGGGATACTTCTTAGTGATTCACCGTGCATCGGAATTGATGGGTGAAAGCTTCTGTTTTCTGATATTTTCCCCCTCTTAATATTAAACTGTTTGCAATGGCTTATAGTTTACAATATTAATAAATGACTTAAACAAGGTAGTCATCAGCTGCATATTAATATTCTAACCTTGATTAAATTGAAGAGGCCGCCCTTTAAAAATATTTTTTAAAAATCAAATTGCGGGGGAGGGGAATCCTGTCACAGACACAAAAAAGACTCCAATTATTTTTTCCCCTACAAGATGTTTGTTCTGTCCATGACTGCTCACACTTTCAGCAATCTTGCCAGCAAGACTCAAAAAAAAAAAAAAAAAAACAAAAAACCTTCTTCCAAAGCCACAGCCTTGTACATAACAGATTGTACAGTCCTATTGCCTTAGGCGGGTTAGAGGTTCCTCTCTGCAAAGAGCGACACAGAAAAGTTGCCAGCATCCAGACACATTTTGGGGGGCACTGTGCTCGTTCTTGCCTTGGCTGCAGAAGTGTGTCTATATGGTCCCCATTTTGCTGTTTGGCTCACAAGAGGGTAAAGGACTGCCTGAGCCCAGCCCAAGAGTTATAGTAATAAGGCGTCCAGGTGTGCTGGTGGCGAATGGGCTGGAGGAGGGAAGGGGGTGATAGGAGGTGGGGGGGCTGCAAAAGAGAGGACAGGAGTCTTGAGAAAACGCTGGGAAATAAACAACCTCAAGGCAGCTGCGTTGCCCTTTTCCCTGCACTTCCCTCTCAAACGTCTGAGCAACCAGTTTGCTCCTAGAAACATGTTAATTGCCAACGGAGCTCATTAAGGCATGCACATGCAAAACACAGCAAGAAAGATTAAATGGACAAAAGCGCAATAATGAACTGTCAACAATCGGGCCCATCTACGCGACCAGGATCACTCAAGAATGAGGCATTTAGAGGCAACAAAGGATTGTCTGGGACAGGAAGAAAAGACGACCTAGACTTTTGTTTAGTCAACACAATTGATTACAAATGAGAGATTAACAGGATAGCTTCAGATTTTTTTAAAAAGAGGCAGAAAAGAAAAGTCCAATTAAGTCCACCGAATGTTAACTACATTGCGTTCCATGCCTAGCCCCAAAGAAATTCTCATTAAACCATCCCTGGCGATCCCTTTTGGAAAGTAATTTGTCTCCCTGATGGAGCAGAGAAAGAGAATCGTGTAAAAGAAAGCGTTAGTTCTTGGCACAATGAGCTTAGGAGACACACTAGAAAGAGCCAAAGGGGGAGTTAATGAGCATCTGACAAACTGCTTGGATTCAGGCCTAGAGAACAGCGATGAAAAGATGAAATTGGCCAACAACTATTCTTTATATCAAACATAAAAAGGCCAATCTGAAATGGGGCTGCTCAAAACTGGTTGAAAGTACATAGCCCAGGAAAAGGGAGCCATGGCCAGGCCCCTTGGTGGACAGTGGACCGACAGTGTGAAGAACTCAACCGGCCACGAGTTAGGAATTAAGCAGAAAGGTGGACTCTCCGTTGCAGAGCAAACTCCAGCCACAGACCCCAGGCCTTTGGAGGTACTGATTTGAAGCTCTTGGTGCCCACCCCCACCCCATATTTCTTTCATAGATGAAAAATGTATCAGGCTAGCATTTGAGGGTCCCCCAAAAGTTCTGCTAATTTCGTACTTAGCCCCTGGCATTCACCAAACCACTCCCTTCTCTTCTAGACCCCCTGGAGGCACCATATGTTACCAGCTCACACTCAGTTTTTCTACTCTCCTTTGTCCTAGTGACCATTCAAAACCCTCACCCTCAGGTGATTACCTTCCTAATTCTGCATGGAGCAGAAGTTGGCAAGGAAATGAACATTGATTACACCATGGCTTTGTAGAACAAGTCCTGAAATATTTAAATTATTTCTCATAGCTGTTCATCTGGCTTTAAGAAACCACCTCATTTTAATGTTTCCTTTTTTGAACAAAGTAGGTCAACTGTATATGTCTATATGAGACACACATTACATCTTAATTAAACCTAAACGTCCAGGCATCCCAACAGCAGAAGTGTTTGGAGGTTCTTTTACACTCAATGTTCAACAGAGCCAGGTAAACAAAATCTAGAGGTGTGATAGAGTTTTCAGCTTAGTCCACCAGTGAAGCAACCAGAACAAATTTTCTGGTTTCTTAATGCCTTATTGATTCCATCTTTGAGGTGGATGGGTGCCATCCCAGATACTAGAGTGCAGCATTTAAATCTTGATTCTAGGTTTTGTATTCTTACTCTCAAATCCTTGGTAACAGCTATCACATTTCTGAGGGCTTGGCTTGCACTTCAGGCTTTGCTCATGCATCATGGAAAAAATATATTGGTGTCTAGAAGTAAGGAAGGGGGAAGAAGAAGTATACCAATTCAAAATAAAAACAGTCATCTAAGATTAGAGACTAGTTCTGGTTTTCAAAGCACAGAGTGTTATAGAATCTAGAAAGGTGTGTTTCAGGAAACGGAGGCAAAAATGAGACTTTTCTATTGCAGAGAGACCAGTCTGATGTAGTTAGTGTTTTACCGAGGCATCCGGTCAAAGCCATATGACCTGACAGAACTGTCGTCGTCTCTCTCCTTTCTTCAGTGTGTTTTGGTCCTAGGTCCTATTTGGAGTTCCTTTTGCTCAGTGAGTTTCAATGTCCTCACTTTGCCCCCAAAGTGGCTAGTGGTGAATTGCCCAGGGAAGGATGACATGTTATCTATGAGGACAGAATAGCTGGGAGCCTGGGATCTGGTATCAGAGCAGCTGAGTTCAAATCCTGTCTCAGACACTTATGGAAAAACAACTTTTATCTCTGTCCCTTCACCTATCTCACAGGGTTGTTGTGAGGATTGACTGAGTTGACACATATGATTAGAACTTTAAAACAACACCCAGTACATATATACTAAGCATTCCAGAAGCTAGCTATTATTATTAGAAAAACTCAAGTAGGAAAACTTGAATACAACACTTTGTAAAGAAACTACCAGTGTTATCTTGTTGACTCTTCATCACATATTTATTAGGTAGTTTTCTTAGCCCCGTTTATTTATTTATTTATTTCTGAGACAGGGTCTTACTCTGTCTCCCAGGCTAGAGTGCAGTGGTGTAATCATAGCTCACTGCAACCTCAAACTCCTGGGCTCAAGTGATCCTCCTGCCTTGGCCGGCCTCAGGAGTAGCTGGGACTACAGGCGAGTGCTACCACGCCCAGCTAATTTTTCTAGTTTTTTGTAGAGACTTGGTCTTTCCCTATGTTGCTCAGGCTGGTCTTGAACTCCTGGCCTCAAGTGATCCTCCCGCCTCAGCCTCCCAAAGCACTAGGATTATAGGCGTGAGGCATCGTGCCTGTTCAGCCCCATTTTAAAGGAGAGCAAACTGGGTTGCTGAGAGGGTATGAATCCCTTTAGTTCACATAACTGGAACATGATGGAGCTGGGACTTACACTGAGATGACTGACTATGGTGCCATGGTTTTAGTAGCAGGAATGTGCATAAGCATCACAGAAAGGTTTAGCTAAAAATGCAGATTTCTGGACCCCTTTTATGGTGATGCTGAATCAACAGATCTGGTCTGTGGCCCAGGAACCTGCATTTTGATCTAATGCAGGTGGTTCTCCAGACTATGCTTTGAAAAACACTGATTCAGCATCTGTGTTCTTTCTACCTCACCATGATGCTGCCTTTGAAAGATGAAATAATATCATCAGCTATTCTTAAATTAATTAATACATTTGATCATTCACTCAACAAATATGTTTTGATCACCTTTTATATGTCCAGGCACCACACTGGGTGCTGGATTTACAAAGAAGAGGAGGACATAACCTCTACCCAAAAGGAATTTATGCTTTAGTGAGGGAGAAAAATGCATACAACAAAAATCCCCATACGGTGCTTGGTTAAGAAGATGAGATTGGGCATTCAGTGTAGTCTGGGTTGGTGTGTGTGGTGGACATCTGTTATTTTTGCCTACTGATCATCATTCTTCTGTCTGGTAATAACACCCAACATTTCCTTTGGTGAAGTCACCCCTCCCCCACTCTCAGTCCATGTGGTTAAGGTGGAAGCTAGTCCAGCCCCCCATGGTGGGCATGTGACCCAGGCCTGGCCAGTCAGAGCATAGCATCTTCCTGGCCACAGTGAATGGCTCAGGCCTGGGCCCCTGACCTGAATGGGGCCAGTGAGAGTCCTACCCAGGACTTTTGCCAGGACAGAAGTCTCTCTTCTGGGTTTACAAGTAAGTTGGATGTTAGCTTGGAGATTTGGTGTGGGCATGTTTGCTATGATGTTAGGAAAGACCTTCCGGTACTGAAATGAAGAGTGAGAGGAACTGAGACCTGGCCCTTAACCTCATTGGACTCTGGTGTGACTAAAGATGAAAGCACACATGGACTTCACAGGTATTTGCTCTAATACAGTTTCTCTGCTCTAACCCTAAGACTCCTGACTGATACTGGGAAGGAGAAAGGGAAGTCCACGATGCCTCTCTAGGGGAAGTGATGTCTTGAGATTTCAAAGAGCAGCAGGTGTTAGCTATGGAGGGAAGAAGGGAAAGAGATCTCAGGCAGCCTAAGTGAAAGCACAGACACAAAAGAAAGACGGCAAGTCAATGGCAACTAGATGGAGTTTGATATGGCTGGGTTTAGATATGACTCTGAAACTTAGTTCTGCTTCTAAGCAGCTATGGGACTCTGGGCTAGAGGCTTGCCTTCAAGTCTCAGGTTCCTCTTCTGCAAAATGAGCACAATAACATCTGCACAGGGCTATTAATGATTCAATGCGATATGACTAGTTGAACACGTGATCCATTGCAGGCATTTAGGTAAGTGATTGCAATTATTATCACCTGAAGGTGAGGCACCTTAAAAGGGAGCGAATCAAGTGGACTTTTGGAGCTAGAGATGGGAGAACAGCTGCTGAAGCCTGCCTGTTTCTGAGTGAAGCAGTAGGATGTAGGGCTTTGGAGTCACGTACACCAGCTGATTTCAGTACTCACCAGCTGCATGACCATGGGTGATTTCTCTTGACATTCTTAGACCCAGTTGCCTCATCTTTAAAATCTTTAACATTAACAGGGTTGTTAGAAGGATTTAAATGAGATAAAAATGTGTAAAGTGCCTGGCACGTAGATGTTTAATAATTATAGCTATTTACTCTTACTGCTAATTACTACTGCTAATATTATTACCACTGTAATCTTGGGATACTTGGTTGGCAGAGCAAGTAGGACTACAAAATTCTTCCAACAATAAAGTGCTGTAAGCACTACAAAGGCAAGGACTGTATCTGCTTTGTTCCCAATGCTTGGCATATATTAGGTACTTGAAAATTAAGAGTTGGATATCAGCTTCCACTCCTCCCCATAAGTAGTTAGGTTACCCAGCCCAGTCTTCAGGGCAGCCATGTTGCACTCCATCCTGTAGGAACTCAGCCATAAAATATTTATTGAAGGCCTGCTATTGCTAGGCATTGTGTGGTAGGGATGCAACTGTGACAGCCTTTGACCTGTGGATCTTACATCCTAATGGTGGGGGACATGTGATAAACAGACCAAGAAACAGGAAATAATTTCAGATCATGGAAAACACTAGAAAGGAAATAAAAGAGGGTGACCGGATAAGACATTCCTGGGAGAAGGCTAATCGAAATAGGTGACCAGTACCACTGTTGGTGCAATTAAAGTCCCTGATGCACCCGGGAACTAAGAGAAGCATGAACACAACTCCAGTTGGGCCCTTGAATTTATCTTCTTGGATTTAATTAAAAAGCCTCCTTTTCCCCACGGCTCCAAATTACCCATTGGTTGGTCCAGGTCAAATCTGCTTGGGGCTCAGAAAAGGAGTTTTCCAAGGTATTTGCCACAGAAAACAAAGAGCACCCCAGGAAGTGGGTGGTGTAGGCCATTGACCCACATACCATTTTTCCACTGAATGGAATGGTAATTGATCAAAGTAAAAAAATTTATAGAAAGAGATACTGCTGCCATGTTTTTAAACCGTGCATTTCTCAGCCAAGTCTCCAGATGGAATCACCGAAGCAACACATCCTTGACTTAAATGTGACTGTTTAACAGTTATATTGGGTAGGCCATATTTTTCCACAAGGAGGTGGTTGCTTGTCTTAGGAACTTGAGACTCTTAACAGACTTTTGGGTGAGAGCTTTCCAGGATACCAGTCTTTCTCTCACACTTCCTGAAGTCACAGAAGTCAGAGACCTAGGTGTAGTGTCAAGAGAAGGGAACGACAGAGTGAACTGTTACACAAGCTCATAGAATGATGAGGTCTGTAGGATGTCTTAGTGCCAGTGACTGTCACTAATGAACAATTCGTAAATACAAGGATGGTTCAGTTTGTTTTGGCCTGACCAGCCTCCACCATCCCCCCTTCTGGTTATCAGCATTCTGATTTTGCTTTGGGGGAGCTGCCCTTTTCCACTGAGCACAGACCATTGGAACTGTGAAGCAAGGCCCCCCATGCCATGTCCAGTGGCCAAGGAACAGACCTGAGACCCAAGCTGGGTCATATAGATGCTTTCTCTGGGATTTGACCCTTGAGCAGAGGGATAAGACTGCAAATAACTGATGCTCATTCATTCCTAGGAGACTGTGGATCATCATGTTACTTATACATCCTGAGTTTCTCTAATTTCTGACCTTCCAAATCTGGCGTTACAACCTTCCCTTTGTTCTATTAGCAACTCCATAACTTTTAGGTGAATTCCTTTTCCACATAAATTGGCCAGAGTTGTTTTCTGTGGCTTGCAACCAAAGATGTGGACTAATACAGTAATTTTCCCACCCATAACCCACCTTCTTTTTGCAGTTCTAGAAATAGGACATCTGAAGTTCAAGATTGTATTTTCCTTCCCAGTATTGTTATTGTCTACCTGAATCCCTTCCTACAGTTCTGAGAATCTTTCAGGTAGCAGTGCTCTGCTTTGTTTCTTGAAGAAAATTTTGGAGGAAGAAAACCCTATCCACACCCTACTTTTATATTTAGAATAAAAATGTCTTCAGGGTAGGTGGGGCTGAGGCTGTGTCAAGAGGCTCACCGAAGAGAAAGGTTAAAATAATGGGATTTAGGGTTGTTTTGCTTGGAAAGAACTCTTAGGATGTAATCTGGTTATTTTTTTTTTCCCCCAGCACTCCCATGATGTAGGAACAAGTTGTTAAATGTAGTCTACTAAAAAAGAGGACATCTTAACACAGACTTTAGATAGTTGCCTGAGGCCGAGCAGTAAGATGGGAGGAAGGCTAGCTTCTAGGGTCTAAACTAGAAGTCTGTGCTTTGTTTATTGAAGAACACAAATCCTAAAACCTGGTACACATGTGGGGCAAGAAGATTTATCTATCCTTGTTCCTTTCTAAAAACGAATAAATATAATTTCACCCAGAATCCTATATATTCAATAAGGTTGTGAGTATAAGTAGAAAATTAAGGTAACAAATAGGAGAAAACCACACTAGCTACAGGGATTACTGAGAGAGAGAGGACTGGCTTTGATATTAAATCTACTGGTAGCTAAGACAAAAAGGGAAGGACAATGGGTTATATTGTACTGTTACTCTTCAAGAGGCATCAGAAAACAGACAGAACAGCTTCCTTGATCAGATTTTCTTTCAAGTTACTTCTTCAACCTTGAATATTGTGATGTGCTCATGAGACCTCATATGGGCTCATAAACCTTAGCCTATAAGATCAGGTTCTGATAGGCTAGCACCAGTTGGGTTGTATAATGACAGCTAGAAGGTGCCAGCCAACTTCAGTCATGGCACAAAGTTTATGGAAAAAGAAATGCAGAAAGCCAAAGCTGCATTGATTATTGTGGCCGATTCATGAAAATGCATGACTTTTAGTACAATTGCCCTCTTGGCCGGAATTTTCTCTCATATAAATTTCTCATACCTTATACATCTATGATAAAATGTGCAGGGTTTCTCTGGGGACGAGGGCAGAGCAGAGTTGGATATTCTGAGAGAGCCAGAGTAAACATGGGATTTTAGCTGTAGGTCTAGGATTAATTTGAAGAAGATGCACAAGGTCTCTATGGTTTTCTCTCAAATCTGTAAAATTGACATAAGACCACTGACTATGTACTGCAAAAGAATATTGTGTTGGAAAAAGAATGTACTGATGTTTGCAATTGCATCCCTCGAGGGGTGCTTTGTACAACTCACAAGTGGCTGCTCTAAGCTTAAAGTACTCATCACATCACTTCTGGTTAGATGATGGGAAATCAATAGCTTTGGAAGTCAGTGTTATACATTCCATCCTCTGGGAAAATAAATGCTGCAGTGTCTGCCAGAGAGAAGAGATGTTTTCAATTTCTCCATGAGTTCTTTAATGGTGGCTGATTTCCTCCTTGCTTTGCGTTTTCCCTTCTCCAGTATTTTGTCCTTGCTGTTCCCTTTACTTAGCCCGAATGAGTGTTGTCCTCCCTCTACCTCACTCTTCCTGAGGCGGGCTCCTTCTCATCCTCAGAGTGTAGCCTACTTCAGAAGAGCCTTTCCTGAGAAGAAAGGAGTTAAATAATACTGACTGTGTGGTAACACTTGGGATAAGTTTGTCTTACAAAGAGCCTTTGTCTCCCTTCACTCTACCTTGTTATCCTAGATGTCCTTTCCGTTCCTCCATCCTCCTTCTCCTCACTCATCCCACATTTCTTCCGTTCTTTTCCTTCATAGTACTTATCACAAGTCATATATTTCCTTGTTCATTTCTTGTTTGCTCCCCAAGTCCACTGGAAGTACCACAGGGCAGGGTCATGTTGTCACCAGTGTATGTCCAGTGCCAAACTCCATGCCTGGCCCCTTGTCGACACTCAACAAATCTAGGCAGAAGGTATGAATAAAGTTATGTGTTTGTTGAAAATGATATGCAGGGTTCAGACTGTAGCTGTTGCTGCTTCCATGCCTTCACTCAAACTGGGGAGTAGAAACTCCAGTCAACAGAACAGTTATCATGATAACTGTCGTTTATTTGGCACTTACTATGCACAGGGAATTTTATGAACGTTGTTTTTAGTTCTCCCAAACCTGCAAGGTACATGTCATCATTTCAGTTGGGTAAAACAAAGCCTCCCAAAGGCTCCAGTTTGGCCCCAGCTGTTACTGGCTGAGCAGGCACTTGAGGCCAGGTCTGACCCCCATCCCCACCCCCACCTCCCTGAAACTGTGCCCTTTCCACCTCCTTGTGATGTCTTCCCCTTTCTGGATGTGGCCAAATTCTGTGCATCCTAAAATTATAGTCACAGCTTTTTATCTATAGCTCTTTTATGATGTCTGACATTTTTTCCACCTTGGGTCACCAATTTCATATTCAGTCCCCTTTACTAGCCTGCTTTGGGTCCAACCTATGGCTACCATCTCATGCCATCTCCCTCTCTCCTGCATGCTCTGGGAATAAGCTGTGCTGGTTTCTTTCTGTCCTGCCAAAAGCCATGCCTTTTTGTTTCTTGGGGCCCTGGAACATGCAGTTCCCACTGCCAGATATATTTTCCCCCAACCTCATATTTGACTAGAGCTAGCTCCTCTGCATCTCAAATGTCACCTCCTCAGGGAAGTCTTCCTTGACGTCCCTATGCAAAGTAAGCCTCCTTGTACATTTTCCTCACCACATCTATTGTTATGCGAGTGCCTTATTTATTTATTTATTTTTGTGTGGTAGCCTTATTACAACTAGAAATTCTTTTTGTGAGCTATTTGACTTGTTTTTCTTTCTTTCCTACTAGGATATAAGGCCCAGGAGGGCATGGACTGTGTCTGTCTTGTTCATTAGTATATTCCCAGTACCCAAGTATATGGCCCAGCACAGTGCTTGGCCCACAGTAGATGTTCAGTAAATATTTGTTGAAAAACATTGGATCATGCCACTCTTCCACTCAAAACCCTCCAATACTTTCCCATTTATCACTCAGAATAGAAGGCTTACTGTGACTTGCAAGGCCCTCACCCTCATTCCTTCAAATCGGTGTTCTGAGCTCATCTACCTTCTTCCCCTTACTCCAGCTACGTGGCCCCCTTGGTGCTCTTCACACATGCCGAGCAAACTCCTGCCTCCGGAGTTTTGCATTTGCTGTGCCTTCCTCTGGAACCCTGTCCTCCATGGATCATCCTTCTTTTCAAGTCTTTGCTCAGGCCTTGCCCTCTGAGATTGTGGTAGGCCTTCTACCAATCTATTTGAAATGTGAAACCTTCCCCTATGCACATTTTCCCTCTCCCCCTCTCCCACCCCTACACATTCCCTATCACCCTTCCCTGCTTTATTGATTGTCTGTCTCCCCCTACTAGAGTGTAAGCTCCATTAGGGCAGGGGCCTTTGTATGTTCTCTTCACTGCTGCATTCCTCAGATCCCAGATAGTGCCTAACCACACCAGGTGTTTAGTCAATATTGCATGAATGGCTGCCTTGTTCCTCCTTACCTGCTCCATTGCTGTTCAACCTCCAGAGTCCCAGCAAGTCTTCCTTGAATATCATTTCAAAGAATGAATAAGGCTGACACTATATACTAAATATTAAATATGGTGCCTTCAAAGAGTATACCGGACACACTTCATTAAACTGGGAAGGATCTTCAGCAAACACCGGCAGGACTTTCAGAGAAAATCCAAGCCTGGAATAGTACTGCAAAACCTTCACTTTTTGCTTTCTGTTGTCATTGATGAGTCTAGCTAATCATTAATTAAACAAAATAATGTCTTCTCTCACCATCTTTTCCCCCCTTTCACGGCTGACATCTCTTATGGTTTCCC
The DNA here is from genome assembly GCA_023783475.1 of Daubentonia madagascariensis. Taxonomy (NCBI): domain Eukaryota; kingdom Metazoa; phylum Chordata; class Mammalia; order Primates; family Daubentoniidae; genus Daubentonia; species Daubentonia madagascariensis. The sequence continues at coordinate 36,719,902 of JAKFHU010001953.1, read as the reverse complement.
CTCTGCAGACTCAGTTTCTTTTTGTTGTAGACCATCTCTGGACTAAGTAGCTGGCTTCTGAAGGTGGGGCAGTTCTAGCAATCCTTGGGTTGTATAAACTTTTGGTTTAGCTCTACCCTTAAGAGGGAAAACAAAAAAGCAGTCAGAAAGAGTTGGAGAGGTTGAATTTATGAAGGGGGTTTTCCAGCCTAATTCATCCAAATCGAAAAGCTGCATTTCAAGGGTTACCTTAATTAGTATGACTTTTTAAGAGCTTCAGGTCATAAGGAAAGGGATGGCATCTGCTATTGTGCCAGCTGGGCTGTGTGATTCCACTGTACTAAACAGACTTGTCTGTGTGTTTTGTTTCTGTTTGTTTTAAGAAGCAACTCCCTTTAGCGTCTGTAACTTTTTCCTTTTGTAGAGATCTCAGGACCCTTTCCTGTACCCTCTGCCTTCTTCCTTTGTGCTCTGCCAGCACCTTCAGCTTCTCTCCATTGTGGCACAAGCCTCTGCCACACCCTCATCGATGAGCTTCTTGAGCACAGGGATAGTAGGGGTTCAAAAAGTTCATTGAAAAAAATTAATAAATGAATATAATTCACTCTCTTCATTAATGATTTGGGTTGTTAACTTTTATTTGACCTAAATGGAAGTCACACCTTAACTATTGTTCTTAGATAACTGATGACCATAAAATGTTTCATTTCAACTTTTTGGGATATGTAGAGAAAAATGTTAGCAGAATCTGTACTTATCCAATCACCCTGATTTTTTTTCTTTTTTAAACAATTATAGGTTAGCACAATTTAAATGCTTCTGAGGGAGGCCTGATTAGGAATCCCTTCTTTATTTTATAAAGTATAATAATTCACAATTTTTTTAAGGACTAAAGATTAAAAAGCCATGAGTTTCTATGAAAACTCACTTTTTGTTAGTCACAAATGCCCCTTAAGCCAGATAATTTTTAAATCCTGCTCCAGAATTTGCTTCTGTTCAGCACTTAGACTGATCAATTTTCAGAAATTGTAGGAGAAGAAAATAAATTCTGCCTCCAAATGATGTTTATAATCTCATATCTAAATTAAAACATGTCGATTCCACAGCAATAGTCACTATGGAAATAGAAACATATAGGCCTCGATTCTAAATCAAGAGAGTGTTTAGCTGGGTGGTATATATTTTCCATCATGTTTTTAAAAAATCTGTTACAGTGTATGCATTTTCAAAGGTCTGGATTTGATAAGCTTTTAAGAAATAGTACATGTGTGGGTCACATTAGAATTAAATGTACTTTGTATGATTTCAAATATGGTTTATAATGTCCTGTTCCATTAATGAAAATCCTGTTGGATTATTAGATTTATTTTATGGGATTTTTAAAAATAAAGCAAGAGTGTATTTGAAATAAATCCATGGAAGCCTCCATAGCAGGCAGATATGCCTAAACATTATCTCCTTTCAAATTCTTCTAAAATTCAAATGTTGTATTAAGAATACTGACAAGTATAGAATGGATTTTAAAGAGTTTAAATAGAATTGCCACTCACATCTCAATTTACACCTAATTATCAAGCTTAATTTAGTTTTAGAAACTGTTTAAAAATATATTTGCTAGTTTAAAAAAATTGCCAGTTTAAAAAAAACCCAAAAGGTAATAATAGAAATAATTTATTCTAAAGTTATATCATGCAAAAAAAAAAAAAGGCTTTAAACTTATTTAGAAGTTTTAGAAGTTAGAGTCTTTTTCCCCCATTCAGATGAATAAACAACATATCTTCACCCTTTTAAACTTTTTTTCCTGGCAATTAATTAACAAATATTCCCTCAACCAATATCTGTATGCCTACTATGTGCCAGGCAATGTTCTAAAATCGAATGTCACTTCCCAAATCATATAAAACAAACATATGCTGTGATCATTTTGCTTTAAATATCATAAGCCAAGCATATAACTCTTTTACATAAAATATATAATTATTCTCATTTTAAAATTACATGGTTTCTTTCTTTCAAGGAGCTCAAGATGTTTCTAGAGTCAAAACATATTATCTTCACATTACCCGTACCCTGGAAATGGAAACCAAGTCCTACCTACCTTTTCTTTCACCAGGCATGCCTTTCTAAAAATTAGAAATGGAAATGATCAATTATACACTCCTTGGTGAAGTCAGAGAGTGATCCAGCGATTATGCTAGTTCCCTCCCCGGTAATTGCTCATTGATTGCAGAATGATGAGGGTGGCCTAGTCTATCCCCTACCATAAAAAGATCTGTTGTCAAAATTCAGTCAATCTTCTCTTTTTTTTTTTCTTTCCAGGCATTAGATTAGAACAGCATCTCTCCCTCTGCTGATGTGATACTTAACTTCAGAAATTGCCTGCTTATATACACTGTGCAGTACCATGTAATTAAATATATAGGTCAGCCCATCTTGTGTATGTGTTCAGGACTTTAGCCATTTGGACATCCTTTTTAGAGTACAGCTTGTCTCACAATTGGCCAGAATGCTAAGATCTTTCTCAGTAGCAGCTGACATCTTGTAGTCATGCCTCCAAATGTATTGGGGATAATGATATATGAAATTCACATGTGTGAGGTCCCCCCCTCCCCCTGGCCTTGTTCTAATAGAGTGAATTTAGGCATCACTCTTCTTGTCTACCTTTTTTGCTGTCTGTATTCAACTTAATTTGCTAGAGGACCCCTCAGCTTTTCAGAGACTTGCACCATTAGGGTCTTTCTTTGACACCATTATCAACTCGTACACTTATTTTTTGTTTTTCCACTGAAATGACCAGCTGTTTGGGAGTCATACTTATCCACTCTTAGTTTAATCTCACAAATTGCTTAACAAATAATAGATTTGAAGTTTTGCCTGAAATTCTATAAAGCGAATGTGTCATTTAGAGCTCTTAGTTGCAAGTTACATGCAAGTGGCTTCAACACTAAGGAAAGTGATCATTTCATACTATCAGAAACCCAGAAGTAAAGGCCTCAAGTCTGTTTTTGTGTGATGCTATTATAAATTGGTTCTCCTCTGTGTGAGGATTTCCTTGAGGCTGGTAGAAAGATGCTGCTGGAGTTCCAGCTCCAGGTGCAGCTCCAACAATGTCCAGGTGAACAGCCTTCTGTCTCTTTTGAACCTTTCCCGGAAACCCTCCTGGCTGACTTATTCGCCTGTCTCATTGGCCAGTATTTTATCACATGTTCATTTCTCAACCAATCAATGGCAAAGAGAAGGAGATATACATGACTGGTTTAGATCAGTTGGAATATATCTCCAGAAGTACCAAGGGGTGGGGCGGCTTCTCTGAAGCACTCGATGTCTTAGAAAAAGGTGATAGCTGAATAAAATCTAGTTGTAGTTAAGAAGAGGGAGATGGGGGAGTAGTGATAGGAGTGCTAGATAGCCAGCCAACAGTGTCTGCTCCATATGGCTCTGGGAAAGAGGGCAAGGAAATTATTCACAAAGTCAGAGTGACATTTTAGAACTGATGGACACTTTCCCCTAGGTTAGCAAAAGGAAGGTAGAAAGCAACATATCTATCTTTTGGATCATAGGGTTCTTTTTTAAATCCATATCTCAGCACAATAAAAACACTGGGTATAGATAGATGTATTTAATGTTGGAAATTCCCACTTAGTACAAAAATAGAATTTGTCTTTTAAAAACTTTAGGTTATACAGTTAACTTGCTTTGTAAATTAGCAACTGTAACTAACAACAGAAATAAAGCATTTAACAACCTTTGTGTCCAAAGTTCAAAATGTTATCAATGGGGAGGATTAATTAGCTGAAGTCATCTAAATATACTTTGTAATTTGTTTTCCTCTAAATTTGATTTGACATTTAGATTAAACCCAGATTTTGGGGAAAAAAATGTCTTTGATGCTACTTGGCATATCTTTGTACTACATTATGTGTTGCTGCAGAATTTACAAGATCAACATTTAGATGTCACCAGAGAGACATATATCCTTGTACTGTGATAGACATTATCAGGCACTCCCAAAGTAGCAGCAGCTATTTACATTGAACTTAAATAGACAACTATGGAAATGTCAAGAAGCATTACATTTTTAGAAGCTGAAAACACAGAGACTTAGGCTTTCCATTTTGAATTTGCATTCAAGTGACCAGAAAGTGTCTTTTGTGTTAGAATGATTCTGTATGGGCAGAGCAGAGATGGAGGTAGCTAGCGTCTCAAACTGTTCATCACAAGGCTTTAGTATATCGTGAAATTAACTTGAGGCTCATCACTAGTATTTTTTTTCCTTCTATTTTGTTAAAAAAAAAAACCCAAACAAACAGAAAATATCAGAAGGCATTGTTCATAATAAGGGTAAGAGTAGGTTCATTTTGTTTGTACTTAATTTTTTTATAATGGAAATTTCAAGCATATACAAAAGCAGAGAAAATAGCATAATGAACACCCACAAACCCATTGCCTAGATCTAACAATTAAGTTTTTACTACATTGGATTCTTGATGTTACTTTTTCCACCTTTGCTTCTATTTTTTCTTTTTTTGCAGATATGTTTTAAAGGGAATCTCAGATATTACTTCATTTCACCCGTATACACTTTTGTATGTATCTTTAAAAAATATAGACATTTTCTTAAATAACCACAATGTAATTATTATCATTGCTAATAAAATGATTTGACATAATGTAATATCTAATCTATATTCTAATTTCCCCAATTGACTCTTTTTATTTTTTTATTTTTAATTTTTTTAGCAAAGATAATATTTTCTCTTTAATTAGAATCTGCTTAGGAATTATTCATTAGGGTAGGAAATTATTTTCATTCTGCATAATGAAAAGAAAAAAGTTAATATTGACTCTTTTTAAAAATAAATCTTTTTACAGTTGTTTTATCTGAAACACAAAACTTATTTATATAACTACCTATATATCTGTTTGTGGTAAGTCATGATGTGTAATAGATTTCTTAATGTGACTTGAAGTCAAAAACATTTTGGAAGGCTGGGTGTGGTGGTTCACACCTGTAATCCTAGCACTTTGGAAGGCTGAGGCGGGAGGATCACTTGAGACTAGCCTGGGCAACATAGTGAATACAAAAGAATACAAAAAATTAGTCCCAGCTATTCAGGAGACAGAGGCAGGAGGATTGCTTGAGCCTGGAAGTTTGAGGTTACAGTGAGCTATGATGACACCAGTGCAATCTAGCCTGGGCAACAGAGTGAGACCCTGTCTCAAAACAAAATAAACAAAATTTTAAAAATTTTTTAAAAATTTTTTGTAGAGACAAGGTCTTGAACTCCTGGCCTCAAGTGATCCTCTGCCTCGGCCTCCCAAAATACTGGCATTACAGGCTTCAGTCACCATGCCCAGCCTTCTTTTAAATCTCCAATTTTCCCAGCTAATTTCCTTATACTTTAAGAAAAAAGGCTGCTAAAAAAAAAAATTAAAAAATTAGCCAAGTCTAGTGGTACACACTTGTGGTCCTAGCTACTTGGGAGGCTGAAGCTGGAGGATCACTTTAGCCTAGGAGTTCAAGGTTACAATGAGTTATGATCATGCCACTGCACTCCAGCCTGGATGACAGAGCAAGACCCTGTCTGTTAAAAAAAAAAAAAAAAAAAGAAAAGAAAAGAAAAGAAAGGAAAAATCCCACACGTACATATATTTATGATGTATTAACTGTGAAATACTGAAGTGTTACAGATGAAGATGAGGTCCCTTTTGACAACCTACCTGCTTTTGTGTCCTCCAACATACAAATACATATTATCTCCTAAGACACATAGTAATACTTATTGTACATTCATATTTTTAGTAGAAATGATATATTGAATTATTCTGCAAATTGCCCTTTTCACTTAAAAGTGTGTCTTGGTGAGGTGTCTATATCATGACATGTAGATGTATTTCATGCCTTATAACTATTATATGCTATACCATCATATGACTACAAAATGGGATTTTTATCCATTTCTCTACTGATAATATCCAAGTTATTCCTAATTTTTTAAATATTACAAACCAAGCTTTAGTAAGCATTCTCATATATGCTTCATTGTCCAACTATGTTAACATTTCTCTAGGATATAAATGGAAATGTTGGGTCATAGGGGGTGTGCGTTTTCAAGTTTTGTAGATACTACAAAATCGCCTTCCAAAGTGGCCATACCCATTTACACTCCTACCAGCAGCATATGAAAGGACATTTTCCCTATGCCTTTAGCAACACTAAATTATATCAAACTTTGTTAATTTTTCCAATGTTATGAGGAAGAAATGGTATCTTGGGCAAATTCACATTTCCCTGATTATTGTTGAGATTTAGCACCTTTTCTTGCCTTTATTGGCTGTGAGTATTTCCTCCTCTCTGAATTCCTTGCTTCTGGCCACCCTCTCTGACTGCTTTTGGTTTGGACTGTGGCTGCTGTGGCTTCTCTGCTCTTTGATGTTTCTCTTCTTGTTTTTAAACAGAGTTATATATGTATTTGCTTTTTGCTCTTTTAATTTATTAAAAACATACTCATCAAGTGCCTTCTAGGTGCCAGACACTATTCACTGTGACAGGGGCTGCTGATATGCTGGTAACAAGAGAGTCTCTGCCATCATGGAGCTAACATTCCAGTGAGAGCAATAGACAACATATTAATAAATGGGTACATGACACAATGTTGTGTACTGTGAAGATAAGGTAGGTTTGAGGAGCGAGGGTCTTATTTTAGAGAGGGTGGTCAGGGAAGGTCTCTACTAAGAGGTGAGATTTGAGCAGAGACCCGAATGAAGTGAGGGAGAGAAGAACCTTCTAAGCAGATGCACTCGCAAGCGCAGAAGCCCTGAGCTAGGTGTGAGGAATGGGGAGAAAGTTGGTGTGGCTGGAGCTCAGAGGTCAAGGGGGAGAGTGGTAGGAAATAATGCTGCAAAGGTAGCCGGGATCCAGATCGTACAGGACTTTCTAGGCCACGATAGAGAGTCTGTATTTTATTTCAAGGGTGATGGGACGCCTTGGAGGTTTGTAGGCAGGAGAGTATCATTTAGATGGCTCTGTGGTGGAAAGAGGGGCAGGCATACAGAAGAGTCAGATGGGGTTCTCAGTAGTCCAGGTAAGGGTGTCCAGGACCCTGGTGATCAGAGTGGTCATGAATAGTCATATTTGGGACATATTTTGAAGGTGGTGCCAACATGACTTGTTGATGGGTTATATATGTATGGTAAGAGGGGGAAAAAGAAGAGTTGAGGGTGATTCCAAGATTTTGACCTTAGCTATTGAAGGAGGAGTAAGAGCATTTATAAAGATGGAGAAGACTGTGGAAAGAGTAGGCTTGAGGGGAGAAATCTAGAGCTCTGGGTTGGACATGTTAATTTTGAGATGCTTATTAGATATCTAAGCATTGAGTGGACATTCAGCTAAAGGGAAAAATCAGAGCTGAGGCTATACATTTGGGAGTTTCCCCTTAGGGGATTGTATTTAAAATCACGGACTGGATAATATCACTGAGGGAACGGCTAGAAAGGGGAATAGGGTCAAACACTGACCCATGAGATACTCCACTTATTAGGTGTTAGGGAATAGGAAGGGGAGTTGTCAGGGCTAGGGAAACCAAAGGAAGAAGAATTTCAAGAATGAGAGAGTGATTGTGTCAAATGCTGCCAAAGGATTGAGAAAAATGAGTGCTCAGGACAAACATTGGATTTAGTAGGATAGAAGGCACTGGGGAGCTCAACCAGAGCAGTCTTAGTGGAGAGCGTTGGGGAGAAAATCAGAGGTGAGGCAGTGAATATGTCCTTCATTTATGAGGGTTGGGCGCAGAGGGAGAGAGATGTATCTCTAACCTGCCATCTTGAAACTGGAAGACTCTTGGCTAATTTCTATTCTTCTGCTCATCTCTTAAAATGTAGCATAAGTTTCTCCTTTGTTCTCTCCCAGCTTCCTTACCTTTCTACCCTGTTCACACCTGTTTCCCAGGCCATGTTAGAAGCCCTACCTCAGTCTTTCCATAATACTCTACTTTTTCTGTATATACAGCTGACTCCCCAGCAACAAAAAGCTCTGAGGAAGGCACGCTTTTTATCTCGACCCGTAATTCCTAGTCCATTCTGGGTCTAAGTAATAAATATTTGTTGAATTAAACTTCACTTTCAATTCAATTTTAAAAGGGAATATGTGGTAAAAGGAAGCTTTGTTCTAATTACAGGAGTTTCTGAATTTGACAGATGTGTAGGGGAGTCAATAAAGAAAATAAGGTCTGTTAGATGAGCAAGTAATCACCTAATTGATGGAAAACCACCATTTCTCAGGTTATTGGCATTCACTAGGTCAGGATACTTTGAGGACCTGGTGTATCTGTTAAAAAAAATAATAATTAATTTTGACTGAAGTTAATACAAGGGCCTTTGCTCAGAGCCTTCAACTAGTTAGTGACAGTGATGTTAATTCCATTTTGGACTCTCCGCCTGTTAAGTTTATGAAGTTAAAACACATGCTTTGTGAAAGCAGTCTTTCCTTTCGACCTCATTTTAACTGGTAATTGCTTCTCTCTGTTTCCTCTGGAGAACCTGTTGGTGTGGTATTGGGAATAGGGGAGAAGGAAAAACTAAGAATGCTGAGTCCCCAGGTATAAGAAGGGAGCCCCTGGTGTGACTTCAACAGTCACTTAATATCGTACTGCTTCCATTTCACCATCTATAATTTGATGATTAATAGTATTCATCTATAATGTACTTTTCCTGTAAAAGATGCTTTATTATCACTAAGTATTAACATGACTTCCAGTGATTATCAAGGTCCTCTGAGGAAAAACAAACCTTTGATTTCCGTATCCAGCTTCATTTTATCTTGTACCATATGAAAACCAATGCCAAATTATTTTCTCTGGCTTGCAGCCTCATGCTGTTTCATCTTTAATAAATGTTCTCATCAAATGTACTTTAATTAAGAGTCCAGTCAAATGCAAATCTTGGTTTTAATATTCACCCCAAAATACTTATTGAGCATCTAATATCTTCTAGGCATTGTGTTTGGATTTGGGATCTAAAAATGAACACACATCTAAATATAATTCTGAGAACAAAATAATACTCTGCTCTTATAAACTTTTATTTACCTTTATTCTTTTACATTCTGTTGGAAGTGAAGTATAAAAATATCATTTCAGTATTAAACCTTAAGTTTCCCCCCAGATGCAGCAATTATGGGCTTCAGTTTAAATATCAGAGTGGATTTTTAAAAATGCTTATAAAGTTACTCAGAGAATTGCAAGGGCTCTTAAGAATTGTCTAGTTTAGTGCTATGCAGTGAAATATGTGCATCACATATGTATTTTTGAATTTTCTAGTATCTACTTTATAAAAAAGTAAAAAAGAAACAGGGGAAATTAGTGTTAATAATATATCTGTTTACTGTCTTTGAAATCTACTGTGTATTTTACACTTGTAGCATAGCCATTTTCATTGGAAAGACTTGATCTCTATTTAGATTTTATAAAATTTACAATTGAAAAAGTAGATTCACATACCCAAGTTGTTCCAAACATACTTAAAATTTTTCTAATAATTGAAAATAAATAAATTTAAGTTTCTCAGTTGCACTGGGTTCATTTCAAGGGCTTAATAGCCACCTGTGGGTAGTGGCTGCCATATTGGGCAGTGCACATATAGAACATTTCCACCATCACAGAAAGTTCTGTTGGACAATGCAGGTCTAATTCACCTCACTGAGGAAATTGAGCAGCAGATGTGAATTGGGACTACAAGCTCCTTTGTAAGGAGTTTCATAGACATAAAAAAAAAAAAAAATCCTACCCAGAATATCAACTTTTCAAAAGGCAGGCATTCACATGAATCTGAAAACATGGAGTACAATGCATTGCTTAAATGTATATAGAGATATTTTCTTGAAGGAATTAACCTTGCTTATGTGTATGCTTGTATATGGTTGTCACAAATAACAACATTTAAATCAAATAGCTAAAACATGGAAGTGTTCAGTTATGTTTAGTGAGGGACTTTTTTTATCATGGTAAAATATACATAACATTAAAATTTCCACTTTAACCATTTTTATACATATAGTTTAGTGGCATTAAGCATGGTCACATTGCTGTGCAACCATTACCATCATCCATCTTTAGAAATTTTTCACATTTCCAAACTGAAACTCTGTGCCCATTAAATGCTTAACTCCCTATTCTTCCTTCCCTTCAGCCGCTGGCAGCCACCATTCTATTTTCTGTCTCTATAAACTTGATTTTTCTAGGTACTTCATATAAGTGAAATCATATAGGATTTGTCCTTTTGTGTCTAGCTTATTTCACTTGGCATTATGTCTTCAGGGTACATCCATGTTGTGGCATGTTATGGCATGTGTCAGAATCCTTTTTAAGGCCAAATAATATCCCGTTATATAAACATACACACCACATCTTACCCATTCATCCATCGGTGGACACCTGAGTTGTTTCCATCTCTTGGCTATTGTGAATAATGCTGCTATGAACACTGGTGTACAAATATCTGTTGAAGTAGTAAGATTATGTTTTTTACATTCTTTATCATAAACCTATTCATTAAGCTTATACAATTTCCAAATAAGTAGCAATGGAAATGTTGCTTCACTGGACAACTCCAATTCAAGATCCTTGAATAGAAAGAGATTCTTAGTTCTAGTCATATTATCTGAGAGATTATGAAGTTTGCTTCGTTTTCTTGCATTGAGAAGACATTTTACATGTTTATTCTATATTAACCCTCTCACCATCTAATATACCACATATTACTTTTTTGTTGCTTATGTCTACCTTCAACCCCCTTCACCTGATTCCTCTGCCAGAATGTAAATTCCATGAGGACAGATTTTTTTTTACTGTTTTGTTCACTGTTGTATTCTTGGTGCTTAGAACTGTGTCTGCTACACACACAGTAAGCAGTCAGGAAGATCTGTTGAACGAATGAATGACAGGTGCTCAAATGTTACCCACCTCTGTGTTCACTGGGTATCAATTTAAAGGGCTGTAGATTTGGCTCCTTTTGAACATCTCAGTATTTGTTTTCCTGGGGTAGAGCGTTCCAGTACAAGGAAATGTTTATAAGTGTGGTAGACCTTATCAATGTCTGAAAGCAAGGCATGAAAAATAATTAAGTGGTATTGGGATATGAAAGAAGATAGAGCTGTATTAGATAAAACATATAAAGGGAATTTTTGTCTCCCTCTAATTTGACTGTATTGCGCCTAAAGTGGTATTGTATAAAATATTATAAAAATTTCTACATTGATAATCTAGATTCAGGGAGAAATAATTAAAAAATCCTTTGACCTTAACAGTGGAGGTTAAATGACCAATTACCATAAAAAAGATAGAAACAAATGAAATCAACACTTGCTAAAATAAGAACGTTTGTTTCCTCTCAATGCAACTATCTAATCGTTTTTTACTGTAGTCAATTTAGAAACTACTTTGCAGGGTCTCAGTCTCTGTCTTTGTCTGAGACACACATTTGGGTTTTTAAAATAGCAGGAACTTTAAAACATTACTATTACTTAGGGGGACCTGGTCCTTTTTTTTGTAAGCAGGGAAACTTGACTCTGCAAGGTGAAATGACATCCGGAAGCATTTTTAGCCTCTGGCTTTGTTGGAGTCATTTTCCTTTTCTTGGATTTTAGTAAGGATATAATCTCAGTTCCAGTTAGAAAGCGAGATCACAATGCCAGGTGTCAAATCCACAAATCAATCTTCTCCTTAATTGCCAAAGTTTGACATGTCCCCATGTTTGTCCTAGAAAATTCTAAACGCTCTTTTTTTTAACAATGGGGAATTAAATTTCCTATGTAGACAAATTAACATCTAAATTATAAGAGAAACAAACAAAAACACACAGGGTGGAACTGTGGTGGTGGTGGTGGGAGAACGCTTGTTCCAAATTGAAGCTTTCTCAAAGTAATCTCTCCTCTTCCCTTTCTCCATTTTTTCCACATTTTTTTTTTTTAACCTATTTGAACTCATCACCTAGTTATTACCTTCTCTGAAGAGTAGGCTTTGGTCTGCAACTCTTAAAAAATATCTCTTTATGTTAATTAAAGTGAAAGTGGTAAAAAAAAAAATAGGTGACTATTGAAATGTGGAGTGTTTTAAACCATGTAGCTATTACTGTATATTTGGGCAGTGCTTGAAAAAGAGGTGGGGAACTGCTCAGGGGATTGAAAACTTTATTGTGTTTTAAATAAAAGATCAGCTTTAAAAAAATTAAATAAAAGGATGTGACTTGGCTTAGAGTAAAAAAGTTAGATTAATACACTAATGAAAGAAAAGAATATATTTTATAGATAGCCAAATTATGCATTCAATTTTACACACTAAAACCTACCTCACAGTGGGTTTAAAGCTTAATATTGTCCTCTGAAATTGGCGATTGCAAACCCTGGTTTTTCACACACACAGACACACATACCACCCCCACATAAACCCGTGTGTCTCCAATTATCTCAAAAGTGAAAACAATCTCCAAATAAGTTTAATTTTGAATAAAAAAGAAGTATGCCCACATATCCACTTTATTATTTTTTGATTGGAAAAAAGAGGATGATGCAGAGAAGCCAAAATTGTAAAGAAAGTTAAAGGTTATCCTCATCTAAGCCTTAAACGGACATGTTAAGATACCTTGTACATAATGCAGAGAAAAACTGTGCCCCTTTGACTTCACTTTCGTTCACACTGCTCCCTACGCACAAGAAAGACCAGATGTCTGATTTCCAGAGTATTAGGCTTTTTCCTTAGTACTTAAAATGTATTTTTTTGAAGTTTGGAGAAAAACTGCAGCTCCTTCTGATCTTTACTTTAGCATTTTACGGTTTAATAATTTCATCTACCAGAAGTGTTGCAGCAGAAAATGAGCTTTGAATATTTATACATTTGCAACAATCCAAAACAGGCTTTGGAAAAAATTCTTTGACTTTTATTTTGAAAAATCCATTCTGAAGAAAATACAAATTCATAGTTTTCATGGAGAATAGTGGGTACAATGTAGCATGTGGTAAGGACACTGAATTAGGGGGGGAAAAGGTATGAGTAAACAACATTTCTTTTCCCTTTTCTGATTCCTACTAATTGTAGAAAAAATATATACATTATATATGGTATTCCTTCCTTCCTCACAGAAAACAATATTTGGAAATTCCTGCGTAAAGCTAATTTGCCATGAGGAATATAAAGCCCTTTAATGGGATATCCAGGTCCCTATGGGAATTTTTTTCAAAAAAAAAAAAAAAAACAGACACCATGTGGTGCAATCTGTTACAGTCTACAAGGCGGAGGTGGGGAGGGGAGCTCTGTAGGGGCCAGGAATAAAGTCATCTCTGGGAGTTTTTGAGGTATTAACAAAAATGGGAAAAATGGTACAGCTGAAGGCTAGAAACACCTTCCCTTCTGCCCTCAGTTGTAACCCAAGACGTATTAAACTTAGGCTTTTAAAAAAATTATTTCGCAAGTTAGTCAATTTTGGGGAGGAAAAACCTGAACCTTTTCTCAGATGGTTAAATTGCCATTCATTTTGTATTTTAATCTAACCTACTGGTGATTTAATTTACAGATCTCAAAGGAAGTGTACGCTCAAATATTTGAGGACGTTAACGTATCAACCACTGTGTAATTTTGGAATGTGCCTACTCGCTTGACACAATATTTTACCATCTAACAAATGTTTAGCCTTTTTTTCACTTGACTAAAGAGAAATAAGTTTCACATTGCTTCGTTCACCTTCTTATGTGCATATGCTGGGAGAGACTGGATGTTAAAAAAAAAAAAACTTCCTCATGTTCCTTTCTACTACATCTAAATCTGTTTACCAATTCGAAGCTGCTAAAAAAACCTGCATTCTCCTGCTAAATCAACTGGATGGCTAGAAACCAAACTGTAATGTAACAGAAAAAAATTATCAATTTATTTTCATGACAGAACATTCTTGAGAAGGTATAAAATTGTTCTGGTTGCTATGCCAGTTTTCTTTTTTCTTCCTTTCTCTGTCTTGTTTTAAAGGCTTTCAGCTTTTAAGCCGATACTTTTTATAGTTATATAACAGTTCTAATATTTTCTGACATTTCGTATTGTGACACTATCGATGAAATTGTCATCGGACTGACACCCTGTGCTGTTTATTCCTTAATTACAACTGTTAACACTGCAGAGAAGTGTGCTAATCTGCCAGCACATATTATGAAAACAACGTTATTGTTAACCACACCAACACCCACTCAACAGGATATTTCCAAGATGGTAGTTTAAAGGAACTTATCGGCACAATGGACGCTTCAGTATAGTTTTTGTTGTTGTGTTTTTTTTAGCTTGTCCTATTGTCTTGAAAACACAAACCAGTTTGAAATTTAAAACATTTGATTGTAATATGGCATAGATACCTTTTACTAGCAGAGGCTACCTCTATAGCTAGAAAATTATAAATTTTTTCTAGTGTTCAAGCAGTGGTGGACTGTGGAATCTCAAAGCTGTGTAGGGTTGTGACCCAAAGCTTTCTGACTGACAGTTTTTTCAGAAATAATGAAAATAGAAGGGAGCGGGAAGGGCAAGTTTAAAGATGAAAGGAAGAGAGAGGGGTGAGTTGCATTCATAGGGGTGGCAATTCTTAAACTACCAAGTCAAAATCCAATAACCACTCTCAGCTCTAATAGTTCTCCTTTTTCAAAACCAAGTCGTATAGTTCAGTTCTTTCTGTCTCCAGAACTTTTAGAAGGTTTGATTATCTGTGAGGGACAAAATTTTACGAATTTATTTTCTGATAAGTAGTATTTTAAAGCAGGTAAGTGTCACTATCTTTTCATTTGTTAAAAGAAACCATAATAGTAAGCAAAGAACTACCTTGATTCTATACCTTGTGCCCTTAATAAAATAACTAAAAAGATTTTAGAAAACTTAAAATCAGAACTTACATAACTGTTTAGAGGAGAATGATTGTAAATTATTTTTTAAAAAACACACACTGACTTAATAATTTATGTAATAAACTGGCCACCCTTTAATATTAGTTTTTAACATGTCCATTGGTTTGGTAGAAAGCAAATTCATGGCCTTGAAATAGTCATACGTGGTAACTTGAGACTTCCCAGTAGATTCTTACATCTTCATTGTCAGTTAGGAGATAATGGAATAATACGAACATATTCAGTTCCTAAAGTTCCTGCAATTACCTACATAGTTTTTAATATTCAGCTTTATTAAACAAGTTTTTTGAAGTAGCATGTGAAGAAGTTACCGCTGTGCCTCATTTTGAATGCTATTTTCTGCTTCATTTTGATTTTCAACATCAATAGGATATGGTGCTCTTCCTAAAAGAAACTGTTCCCATTTGGGAATATGTTCTTCTACTGATGCCCAGTAACGAGTCTGGAAAAAAAAAAATCCAAAAGTAAAAAAGCATATCAAGCAATTGAACTTGGCTCTTCATAATAGTCTAAATGTTTATTCACTTAAGTGTGTGTGTGCGTGTACACACACACACACACACACATATATATGTAGAATGCATTTCCTCTACAGAATATTTTATGTTAATTTTAGAAAAAAATCTGGCTACTTACTAGTGTTAATTTTTAAATTTCTCAGTAAAACCAGAGCCTGGCAGAATTACAGGTTTTGCAATTTTATTGTGATTTTACACGCCCTCTTGTGGCCAACTTTGTGACGACTGTCAGTAGTATCGTGGCTATACAGTCCCTAAATGTTTAATATTCTAAATCCCATACCAAACATTACCCACACTGAAATTATTTCAATAAAATTATTAGGCATAAATAAATGCTTCAGATTCGACATAAAAAGATTTGGCCTGGGATGAGATCAGGAACTGAAATAGACCTAGTATGTTATAGTATAGAACTCAGATAACTTGGCCCCTTAATTGCGTGGGAACTATGTATCCACTATACCTTTTATTTTTATTTCTAGAGAATGGGAGAAGAGACCCACTATGTCTTTTAAAAGGACATTTGATATGACAAATTTAATTTTTTCCCCCAATATCTTTTGTATCATGAGAAAATAGTACAATCTTTACCATTTTTAATATAAATAGCTTGGAAGTTGAGATGCTGTGTTATTTGTCGGATGGTCTATATGTCTATATGCTGTAGAAGCTCATGTAACACCGCCGTGCCATGTCTAGGAGCTTTGACAGTTTCTTGGGTGACTGCCCTAAGGAGGTCAAAGACAACTGCCAAAAGCTCTGTGTCACAGGGGGGCACTTCATATTAGATCATCACTATCAATCTCATTTTGGGAAGTCCAGCCAATGAGTTAGCATTAGAAACACATCATTATTCACTCAAAGCATTAAAAAGTACAGCAGTTCTGAAAGTTGAAAATGGAGAGGGATTCTACGTATCTATACATCTATGCATGTGGTCTGAGAAGCAGCCCAACATACCTAAGAATAAAGGTCATCCTGCTGAGCTAGACTAGTTAAGAAAAATACCATCTGAGGCCTGCGGTTGGGAGTGTCTCTGCCATTCACGGCTGGATTAACCCCTGTTGTGTGGGCCCTGTATGTGCCAGAGTAAGGTATTGGAGAATTCAGCAAAGAAAAAGACATGCCCAAGGCACAACTTTGTACCAGGTTTTTTCCTATCATTGATCACGGCCTTTTTTTTATTACTCTAGATGACACAGAAAATTGAGGGGCAAATTCTCAGCCTTTAATTTTGAGTCTATTCATGTCCTGGTTGGGCAGAAAGCAAAATTGTATTTGAAAAAGGTCATTAAAAATACAAAATGAAACTATCCTGTACGTAGTAAGTTTCCATTCATCACAAACACATTCATATACAAAATATAGTTTATTTTTGCCAACCGTCTTCCCAATCTGTTCTTGAACTGAGCAAAATAAAATAGACAACAGCCATACTATACTGTATGATAATATGCATTTAAATAGCTTTGGTTCAATTTTTGGTGAAAGGACTAAACTGCTACTTCTAACATTAGCCAGCAGGAAAAGCACTTGGGTTAGGCATGCTGTCATCTTAAGATTTAGTGCATATTGTCTGTGGTGGCTTAACAGAATAGTTGTTTCTAAGTGACGAGGTGAAGCCACACAAATCTTTATAAAATTTCTACTTGATAAAATTTTTTTTAATCAAGACACTTCTCAATTACCTACTATGTATAAAGCACGATACTGTGGACATATAAATATCAATCAAACACATATTTATTTAATTGAATAAATAAATCTGGGAAACACATATAACCAATGTTTAACTTAATATACACTACTAACAAAACAGGGTCCCTCTTTTTCCTTAACATTCCTCTCTTTGTTCCTCAAGTTTCTCACCTCAAGAGAAACCACCTCAGGCCGTGGAACTGGGTGAATCCTGGTCTCTAGAGACTTTTCTGCTGCTTCTATATCCTGTAACAGATATCAGCATTTCATAATCAAAGCCTATTTATATAATACAAATGACACCTGTAGTAACAATATCTATGTCCCAAACTGCTCACCTCAGCTCTTCACTGGATATACAGTTTGAACTGATAAAGGGACACTGAGGTAGGAGAACTGATCATTAGCCCATTTCAAATAAAGAGTACAGGGTTTCTTATTTTAACACAGAAGGGGGCGTGGTCCTTCTAAGTTCTGTCTTTTCACTTTGAATAGCTAGTAAATGCCAGTAATTCATGGCAAAAAGAGCTTCCTCTAAAATTGCTCAGAGCATTAATTTAGCTCTAAAACCACCTAAAAACAACCAGATGGATAATTCAGATATAAAAACAGTTAACATACGCAGACTCACCCTGTGCTAACCTTAAAAGTGAAGAGTTCTAGTCTCTCCAGATGATGCAAATGGTATATTAATGGCACACATTTCACTTGTTCAACATTCCATTTTAAAATTTTATATGTATGTAAATATGCACATTTAAAAGAACCTCAATGTAGTACCTCAGTACTTTATGACAAGAACCTTTTCACTATACCACCTAGATTTTTTTGGTACTAGATTTCTAAGTTAATTTCAATGGCAAGTTTTACTGCTAGGTGGTATATCATCATCAAAGCTGATGGCATTGAAGCACTATGTATTAATTTGTAGTTTAACTTGTAGATGTGTGTATTTTCTCTCATGGTTGTAAAAATACCAGGGTAACTAAACTGAATTCATACCCTGGTAAAGATTTTTACCCTGACACATACATGAAACACATGTCCGGAAATGTAGGACTCTGCAAGTTGTTACTGAAACATTTGAGCCCCATTTAATAAATGCTCCCTGAATCAGCACCCATGTTGTCTTCTGCCCACTTCTTATGTCTGTCAAGTTCACAGCAGCCTCGGTCAAAGGCCATAGAAATCTTGTCCCTCCTTTCAGCTTAGTGAGTTGATAGAGAAGAGAAAGTCCTCTGATCCATGTGCAAGCACTGGAGCAATCTAAGCAGAGGGCTGTTGGACAGACGGAGAGAGACGGGAAAGGGCGTGGGAGTGGGGTGTGAAGAAGCCAAGGCTGAACAGGAGAACAGAGACAGCAGATGGCAGCGGCGGGAGCAAGGAATGGGTGTGAAATGTAAAAGGGAAAAACAGGAAATTCCCTAAAGGGACTCCCCAAAGTTGCACAACCATTAATGCACCTGCTGTCTAGAGGAAGTTGATTTGAAGGAAAAAAGCCATCAATTTAGGGATAAAAAGCTGATCTATTAGCGTGTCTATTCCACACCAGAAGTTTACAGCTAAGATGCATGCTAAAGAGCTTTTGCTGCCGACCATACAACAGATACAGAAGCCTAATAATTTTTCTGTGATTACACTGAGATTTTACAAGGTCCTGGAAAAATTATTTTTTACTTTTATAAATCAAACAAAACACAAATAGAATAATCACAACCCCAATTATGTCACTATTCTAACAACAGTTACAAAGTTATTGTTAGTGGCAGATCTAGGTGCCACCAACATTGTAGACAATATTATAAACATTTTTCTTGAAGACCAGAAAATAAGGATACCGAATATCTCTAACAGAAGAGCAGATTTGCAAATGGAAGAGCAGATACGAGTAGGGGACATGTGGCCTGCTAAAGCAGGCCTGGGGTTAGACACTTGACTGTTATCTCTACAGCATTGTCACTAAGGATTCACTCTTCTGAAAAACTCCTACCTGAGCTTAAGTGATATTTACTTTTTCAGATGATTTGCTTACCTCTCTGATTCCTACTAGTCTTTCTCTTCAGCTGGCTCATTTTTCTCTCATTGGTCCTAAGCGTGGGCTTGCTTAAGATTTGTGACATCTGTCCTCATATTTTTACTTTCTCTCTCTCAAGGTTGTCTCTTATCTAGCTTCAACTACCTTCTTCTGTAGACGGATGGCCAACCTTTCTAGCCTTCATTTCTCAATATAATAAAACTAAGCTCATCTTATTTCTCCCGATGTACTAAATGAATGATAGTGGGAATTCCATTCACCCAGATACCTGTGCTGTATCCTCTATCTTTACCTCCTCTTATTCTCTGCCATTTAAAATTTCAAAGCTCTATAGATTGTTCCTTTGGGATGTCTCTTCTAGCCTTTCCATTTCATTCCCAATGCTATGGTCTTATTATTACACTTATTCATTCAACAAATACTTGCTGAGTGCTTACTCTGACTCATGCCTAGAGTGTATCTTGTTTTATTTCAATCCATACCTAACATGGGATTGATCAGTTTTTCTAAAGAACTACTTTAAATATGTCCTTCCCTACGCTGAAAAAAATCATCAATACCCACTACGTAGAGGATGAAGTGTGAGTTCCTTAGCCTGACTGAAAAAAAAAATCTTTGCAATTAGATCCCGGCCTTCTGTAGTAAGTTATATCCTAATACTTCCATATAAAAATCTTTCCTTTGACTATATACTGCCAGAAGGTAAGGACTATGTCCCATACAACCTTTATGCATCTGAGTAACCAACGATGCAGGGCATGCAGCAGGTATTTAAATATTCACTAATGAATGAATTTCTAGGTGTCAAAGTTTCCTGAGTATAAACCAAAAACTTAAAAAAAAAAAATTATCCAAGGTGGCGATAGGAGAAGGGGGAGAAAATGAGAGGTGAGACTTATGTGATTATACCTTGTTACTTTGTTTTATAGATTTGCCACTGGACCATTTAACATTTTATATAGTTATAGAACAAATAAGAAGTAATCCCCCCAGATTGGAAACCAAATGAAACAAATCTATTATCTAGTTGGTGGCATAACCACACATAGAACTACATCAACAGGTCTTAGAATACAGTATTGACTGGACATCCCTAGTGGGATATGCCCTAGAGACAAAAAGAATTGTAAAAGTATCTTACTGAAAACTATTCTCCGTAATCATATTGTTGGTAATAGTGATGTCTGTATCATGGGATAATTCTTGGGACACTGAGATTTTTGGTGCGAGAAATTAGAGGCACCAGATCAATGATTTTAAGAAACTTGGAATCCTATAATTGAATTAGAAGTACTGACAGGAGCTCTTGATATATTTTATCTTAAAAAAACAACAAAACAAGTTGCAATAAACACCCCAAGTGCCCAGATTGAGGGCTCTAAATATATTTCCTGCCAAAAGGAACCAGGGCTCCTTGGAGCAATGGCCAATTCCAGGTCTGGACAACAAATGCACACAATGAACCTGGAAGAGCTCATCACATCAGAAAGAAAGGAAACTATCAAAGACTGTTAGGATCATGTCAAAGGCATTCAGGAGCTAACTTGAAGAGGCTTCCACTTGGTAAAAATGGGACAATCTGAGCATAAGTAAGAATAAAAATTACAGAGGATCAAAACACTTCAAATCCCAGATAAATTTCAAACAAAACACAACACTTCATTGGTTACCTTTAGAGGATGCTAGAGAACCAAACTATTATTTCAAAAACTATAGGGAAAGAACCAAGCACTAATTATACTTTTTCCTATATGAACTGTGCTTCAGTGTAACCAAGTAAGTGATAAAAGGATTATCTGCATTAAATAATCAGCAATTAAATGACAAGGAATAAAAATATATATATTTTTTGAGATAGGGTCCTACTCTGTTGCCCAGGCTGGAGTACAGAAGTGCAACCATAGCTCACTGTAACCTTGACCTCCTGGGCTCAAGCAATCCTCCCACCTCAGCCTCCCCAGTTGCTGGGGCTACAGGCATGTGCCACCACGCCAGGCTAGTTTTTTTTTTTTGGTAGAGATTGGGTCTCAGTATGTTGCCCAGGCTGGTCTCAAACTCCTGGCCTCAAGC
This sequence comes from Daubentonia madagascariensis, assembly GCA_023783475.1. Lineage (NCBI taxonomy): Eukaryota > Metazoa > Chordata > Mammalia > Primates > Daubentoniidae > Daubentonia > Daubentonia madagascariensis. Next base: position 36,698,673 of record JAKFHU010001953.1, on the reverse strand, counting down.
GATCCTCCTGCCTCGGCCTCCCAAAGCACTGGGATTATAGGCATGAACCACTGGGCCAGGAAGAAAAGAATGTGAGTATCACTTTTTGAAACAGCTAATGAATATATCTAGGCAGGGATCATCAATGACTGACAACATTCCAAAATGAGAGACAACCTGGCATTATGTTTTCCTTCCCAAAACACTGAATCTGAATCTGATCAGACTTCTATATCCACACTGTTAATATGGTAGCCATTAGCCTCAGTTGGCTACTGAGCACTTGAAGTGTGGCAAGTTTGAATTAAGACGTGCTGTAAGTGTAAAATACACACTGAATTTTGAAGGCTTAGTAAGAAAAAAGTATATAAGATATTTAATTACTAATTTTTTTCTTAAAGCCAGCCAAATTTAGCAGTGGAGGGTTATATACCAACTTCAGTGACACTAATATTAATAAGTTCTAATAACCCACTACCATTGGACCAGCCTAATTACTAATTTTTAGAGCAAACTTTTGAAATATTTTGTATATGCCTCATTAAATGTTATTAAAATTAATTTCATCTGTTTTTCGACTTTGTTTAAAGTGGTTACTATACAATGTAAAATTACTTATGTGCTTACATTATATTTCTGTTGGACAGCATAGCTCTAGATCTATCAATTTATAGGAATTATGGGGAACAGAGAGAATATGCTAAATGATACCTCAGAGATGTAATTAGCAATATCCAGACTGGGAAACTCTAGAGGACAAATGACCTAATCCTGAAATAAATAAAAGGGGAACAAAAAGACAGGAGGAACTTTTAGAGTCTTATCAATCAGTTACAATGTTGGATTTTACTTGGATTCTGATTCAAACAAATGTAAAAACATGTATATAAGTTAACCCTGATTAAATATTTAAGGAATTACCGGTAATTATTTAGATTGATAATGGTATTGTGATTTTGCTTAAAATAGTTCCTATCTTTTAGTGATATAGCACTGAAATATATACAGTGATGTATACTGAAATAGTTATAGATGAAACACTATGATTTCTGGGGATTACCTTCAAAATAATTTGAAGGTTGGAGGGAGGGGATGAGGTATATAGATTAAACAAGATCGGCTGTGTTTTGATAATTATTAAAGTGTGGGTGCTAAGTACATGGAAGTACATTCTTCTATTCCCTCTTCTACATAGGCTTGACATTTTTCATAACAATTTAAAAAAAGTTTCTCATGTGGATGGTGGTGTACATGTTACTCTATGGCAGGATTCAAAAGCCTATATTTAAATGAGTTGACTCATGATTAGGAAAAGTAAAACATGACCACAAAAAGTGATGTGCTGAGATCTCTTTCTCTCCCCATCCCTACATATGCCCCTACCTCCCAAACTTGCAATATATTAGTATATATCTCACTATAAAGATATACAGTGAACGCAGCTATGGCCAGGCTGGTTTTAATCTTTTAATCTGCTGGAGGGCCAATTTCTGGGATAGAAAAAATAAGATAGTAAAGCACAAGATATGGGGTCATTGGTACAAGGAACATGTAAGCATTCATTAAACTTATTCTTCAATGAATTGGAGAAAAGAGAGACGTGGTCGGGTAAGTCACTGGCCATCCTGGGTGGCAGTGTTCTGAAGGCCTTGTTTAATTGCCAGCTACCCTGTGAAGACTTCCAGGGCACTCTCCAGTGGAAGCACTCGTTTTATCTCTAATCCGCTATAGCGCTTTCCTGTCCTTTCTCACTATAGAGTGTCTGGCTTTCTCATGAGACAATGTTACTTGCCACAGAATTGCCTTTCCGTATAAAACTAAATTTTCTGGCAGGTAAGGGGGGGAGAGATGACAGTTTATATCGTGGAAGTATTTACAGAAAAAAAAAATCCTCTTTTCTAAATCTATACCAATTATGTTTATGTATTTAAAAGGCAAATAAATTCTGTTTTACTAATACTAACAGGAAAAATCACTCAGCCTGTGTTTTGAAAATTCACTATCTTTTATGATAGTTACTGAAGCCTGACTGTGAGTTTTCTTCACTACATATATTCATATCCATTCATTTACTAATATGTTTGAATATTTGACAGAATTAGTTTCTTTCTTGTTCCTTTTTAAAAAACATTCTTTGATATTTGACATTCTTGCTAGTTTATTTTTCCAAAGGAATTTACAGAAATTTTATTGAGTTCAATGCAAATTTAATGGGATTTTCTTTTTTAAATCTAAAAATAATTTTGTGACAACTGACTTTAGAAAAACAATAGTCTCCCTAGTCAGGATTAAGGCATATATCTCCTTTTAAGTTTTCTTTTAAATCTCCTGCTTTAGTGTAATAAATATTTTTATACCAATCATGCATATCACTCGTTAAGAGCATTCCGAGTATTGTAGAATTTGATTGCCAAAATGAATATGACCTGTTGCATTTTCCAGCTGTATGCATAGGATTGCTATTGACTTTTGTACCTTTTATCCATTAATTTTACTAACCATATCATTTCAAAATGCTAGTGTTATAGCTTCCTTTCCAAAAGTTAAAGTTCAGGCTAGGCATGGTGGCTCATGTGTGTAATTCCAGCACTTTGGGAGGCCAAGGAGAGAGGATCACTTGAGGCCAGGAGTTTGAGACCAGCTTGGGCAACACAGTGAGACCCCCATCTCTACAAAAATTTTTTAAAAAATTAGCTGGGCATGGTGGGTCATGCCTATAGTCCCAGCTACTGGCGAGGCTGACTGGGGAGGATGGCTTGAGCCCAGGAGTTTGAGGCTACCGTAAGCTATGATTGCACCACTGTACTCCAGCCTGGGTGATGGAGCAAAACTCTGCTTCAAAAAAAAAAAAAAAAAAAGGTTAAAGCTCATTCCCTTTTAATGTTTATTTTATTGGTCAGAAGATCTAAATAAGGTCAAATAATGGATGTTAAAAGAGGTCATCCTTATTTTGTTACTACCATTATAGGGATGCTTTCAAGTTTTACTGGAACCCTTTTTAAAGTGTATGCTGTATTTCTAAAGTAACTATCCTAGATGTAACTTAACCTGTTCTTGATAAGGAGCATCAGGAGTAGTTACCCTATGGTTTCCTCATCTGTAAATTAAGGAATTAGCCCGGATCAGTGGTTTCACATTTCCTTAGAGCCACAGCTGGGTAGGCAAGGAAAGGATGGACAGGTAGGGCTTTGGGCCAAAGCAGGTCCACTTTTACCTATTTTACATATTTGAAAAAAGTTTTGATGCTTAAAAAAACCTGGAAACCTTTAGATGAGAATCTAATCTAATATACATACTTTTTAAAGTCACTTCCAACTCAAAATTCTATAATCAAGTCTCATTTATTTTAACTTCACACTGACCACGAAAATTATTTCCAAAGGTAAAAAAATGAGGAAAAGCAAGATTAAAAAAATTGCATATGCAAGTATTCAAAGAATGCAAAAAAAAAAAAGACAGGGAAGAGACTGCATCTTTAGCAGCAAGCATTGTGTCTGCAATGTGATAGGTGCTCAATAAACATTTATTAAAGTACCGAAAGAAAATATACAAAAATGTACTAATTTTTAGATGGGTGGATGACAGGGGTATGCTATTTCATCTTCTTTACCCTTTCAAATTTTTTTACAGTGAGGATATATTACTTTCATAAGCAGGGGAAAAAATACCATACCAAATTGAAGTCTCTCAACTATGAGACCAAGTTCATTATCGTCCTTATATACGAGACAATGATTTCTTAGCTACCCTTCTTAACTCTAGTCTCTCCACTCTTGAAATCACTGTGCATCTAAATAGCAAATGAGTCTTTCTTAAATACCCACTCATTTGGTTCTTAAATAAGTCTGTATTTTTCTTTTGCTTAGATACTTTCAGTATTCTATTTTCTCTACATATCAAGTCTCAACTTCTTTGGTCCAACAACAAATATCCAATCTTGTTTCCTGTGAATTTCCAAGCTAGTTAGCTCACACTCCCATGATCATTAACAGGGCCATTCCTTCTTCTGGTCTTGGCTCTTTTGTAAGAATCCAACAGTATGCCTTGCCTTCTGCCTATCTAAGCACAGCTCAAGCTTAGCTTCCTCTCTTAGATCTCTCAGAATATTCTAGCTCTCAAAGATCTTTTTACTCTTATTCCGTAGTCCTGAATCTATTCCATGTAATTTAATGTTTGATCACATAAAGTCTCGGAGTTCTGGACATTAAGGAGCTTTCAACCTTCTATCATCAACTAGGCCTGTCATCTCCTTGATATGAAGAACTCTGATTTATACTTATCTTGTTGTCCCCACTTTCTGATCCAGAACTAGCTCAATAGTAAGGACCCTCTAAACATTCATCACATACTTGTTCATTAAAAGGAAAACACTTGAAAACCAAATATCACATCACTTGCCGCAGGTAGGTTGCAATCAAGCCTTCTAATTTAGTTTTTCTAACTTTTCAGAGCAAATTCTAGATTATCCTATATATTTCCATTTAAAAATAAATATTGCTAACACCATTGGGCAAGTAAGACATATGGCAATATAGAATGCTTTGGTAGCACTATGGCTGTGACTTAAATTACTGTGGATCAAACTGCCAGAAGCTGAGAAGATAACTGAATTTTCCTCTTCCTTTATCCTCTAGTGAGGACAGAAGATAACTATATCATGCCTATCGATGAAAATATTTAACAATAAAAACCGAAAACACTGCTTTATAACTTAAATAATATAGTCTTACTACCAAATGTTTTAGTCATAGAATCTCTTGGAAGCTTGAATGGAAGCAAACTTTAGGGTTTTAATTATGGATGAAGCCATACAATTCTGGAAGCAAAGTATAACAAGCAGCCAAAAATGTTACACATATGATTTTACTCCACATGGGCACATTGGCCAAATGGTGAAGCCCCACACAATCACACACTTTGACCACCTCCTCCATAACCATCAAAAGGGATCTGTGAAATCTGTTATCATAGATATGAATTCTATGTGTTGACGGTGGCCCCAGTAGGGCAAAATCAAATTGTTCTTGTTTTTATGATGTTTGATAGTTTTGAGTTGGAGCTAACTATATTACAGGTATTTAATGGTCTGTCAGGATCTCCCTTCAAATAAAAGAAGACAAGATGAAAAGGTACATCTTCTATTTCTTACTTCTTGCACAAAGGTGACCTTAAAATTCCTTCTGTAGTCATTGATTTTCTGGTTGACTGAAAACATTTAGCTTAAGAAAATTTTAATTTCTTCATTTTAAGAAATGAGAATCCATATGCTACTTACCCATCTAACATGGGTTTACAAAAAAGATGCTGCATCATTAATTCTACTTATTACTCAGAACAAAGAAATTATATAAATCAAAATTATGAAATTCACCTAACTAAAATGTTTTTGGAAAGGTGAGAAAAATCTCTATACCCAAGTCATAGAAACTTACCTTTAAAAGACTAAGGTTCCTTTTAAAAGCAGTCTCAGCTGCTTGCAGCTGAGATGCCTTTTCTGTGTTTTGATCTCCAAATTTATTCTCCATTTGTTGAAGTAACATTAATCTTTGTGATACTCTATAAAAATGAAGATTATATAAAGTTAAAGAAAAAAAATCAAACATTTGATTGCCTAACCAATATAAAAAATTCATTTCTTAATTGTACTTCACTTCAACTCTAACCTAGTAAAGTCAATTACTATGGCAACTAATAAGAGAGCGAAAAGCAGGTAGATCAGTAAGTCTTAAGTCAATCTGGATAAAATTATTTTTATTTTCATTAACATATTCTTTATATATGCCATAAGTACATGTTTCTGTTTTTTAGCCTCTCTGGTCTTTTGAAATTATTTTAGAGTGTTGAAGATATGTTTTAATTTTTGGTGAAAATGCAAACTGTAATACATATCCCTTTGTACACATAGTTATATATACCTCCCGACACACATACATTGATATAACTTGCTATATGAAACCTTCTGCTTAACACTTCAGTACCCCTGAATCTCATGTTACACATTTAGAATTGTGCTAAACTTCCATATGTTTGAAGAAGCAATAAAAATATTTTTTTCCTCTTTTTCCAAGAGAAAGATGATAGTTTGATATATGAGTGAGAAGCTGTGTATATATGTATGCATACTCACAACAAGGTAAAACAGTAATTGAATAAAGATATAAAAAGTTATAAGTAAATTCTCAAACTATTTCATTATATATAATACACTTTAAAAGCTTATTGCTGGTCAAATGCTATTTTACAAGCTTTTAGTCCTCTTAAATGATTAATAAGAAAGTATGTCAGACAATAAAAAATATGAGTGGTATACATAACAGTCAAACCATTTCCCAAATAGTTGTGGAGGTTCTCAAGACTGTATTTCACTGGGCTGTCTTGAAAGAAGAATTAAAAACCTGGGTCTTTGAATAGTCATTTTTTGGTAAGGAAAATACCTTAGAAGCCAAGGAACAGGATCTGGTAATTAATTAAAGAGAAAAATTTGAAAGCCCATAGAGGAGGAAAATGGTTAATATTAAATGTAAGAGCAGGACTGGCTATGCAATTTGCCAGGGCTCAGTGCAAAATGATAAGACTGTGTATTTAGAGCATTAAACCAAGTGCAGAGCCCGTGACTGTATAGGTCACACACCCATCAAGCCAGCCCTGGGTAAGTGGCTTAAAGTCCATTCAATACTAAAATGGAGCCTAGAAAGGGTGAGAGGAAGGGCAAATTTATCTAGATATTAGTAACAAAAAGTAAAAATATATAGAACATAATCATACCTTTTAATCTTGGTTATTCTTAAAAGACAATGAAATTTCCAAACACCAAAATCTCTTAAGTGTCAGAAAACTAAAATGACACAATCTCAAATATTTATCTTCTTGTACACACAGTATTTCACTAATAAAGCCAGTACAATTTCTATATTTGAATTATCCTTTTAAAAAAAACTTACATTTCTTCATGTCTTTTAGAAAGGCGAATTTCTTGAACAAACAAGGAAGTCATCTTTAATCAAAGTTGTGTTATAAGCTTTCTGCTAAATAATAAAAACATTTAAAGTTACTTCTACCACATGTCCTCAGCTTTGCAATATTTGATTACTTTAGTACCTCAACCCATTGGTTCTCTCAGAAGGGAAAATAAAACTTAAGATATAATAATGTATAAAATGAAAGAATGCATTTAAACTCATTTTTTATTCAGGATGCATAGTTTTTCATATGCCAGATGCATCTAAGAACACCATGAATCAGGTAAATTCAACATATTTCACATTTTCCCCTCCTTTTTTCCCCCAGACTCTAACCTTAATCAGAATTAAAAACAAACAAGCAGCTGGTACTAAGACAAGTAAACACTTTATTGTATCAACAGACAGAAAAAAACACCCACTGTGTAAAATTCAACACAGGAAGACCATCCCTTATGCATGTGCACACACACACATAGAAAGGCAAACAAGCATGAGAACCAACTGGAAACTCATGGTCTTTCCTTTTTTGGAAAACTGCCCAGTTCTGCCATCGCTCTTCCAAATAGGAAAGTATTTTTCATGAATAACTTTGAGGAAAAGCAAAATTAGGCACCCTCATCCTACCCTGGCTGCTCAGCACTCAATCATCTATGTTTGGGAAAACCCTTTTTCATGGCTCACTTTACACCATCAGCAAGCTCACCTTGGCTAAAGAGACTGGGCCAATACAGACAGAGGTCTAGTGAAATGCTTTCAAGGCCCCAAGTCCGAAGGCAAATCATCTGGCTGGGTGCAAAAGCTGAAGGTGCTTGCCCTAAGGAAGAAAAAGACAGGGATAAAATTCTTTCTTGGAATGAGGCTTTCCTAAATTTTACGAAACTAAACACACCGATTGTCTATTAACTTCCTGAGTGTCGAGCGCTGATAGAAAGCACACACCTATTGCGCGTAGGGCGCTGAGCCCAGCCAGGGGAAACGAAACACCGCCCTGCCCTCATCAGGTTTCTTCCTGAAGGCGCGGCCGTCTTTCCTTCAGCACCGCGGACAGCAATCGCTCCCGGGCTTGCCCTCAAGGGTCTAATTACAGACACTCTCCCCCAAGACCGCTGCAAGCCAATCCTCGCCGCCCTCCTGTCAGTTTCGTTCTGCAACGGAGCCAATCAATGCAGCGTTAAGGAAACCCCGGAAAGTCAGCTCATAACTTTTCCGTGAGGCTCGCCGTCAGCACTTCAGACAAAACCCCACACAAACTCTCCCCTTCGAACCGAAGAGCCACACCGTCTCAGAGTCACGTGCCCTCCGGCCACCCCAACTCCCGCTTATGCCCGAGGGACTCACGGACTGTCCTCATCACCGCGGCTCTTCACCTAAACAACGTCCTCCCCACCGGCCCTGCACGCACCTGCGCGGCCGTCGGACAGGCAGGGCACCACCCGAAGTCGGACCTCACTCACCGAGCCAGCCCCTGGGCTCTTCCGGGAAGGCTCCGGCTACTGCGCCGACGCTGGCCTCAAGGCGGGCCTGGGCGTGGTCATGCCTCCATCTTTGCGCACGCGCGAAGCGGGTGACGTCATCGCAGCTTTATAAAAAGCGGCCGTCGGGCGCGCTCGGTTGCTAAGCTGTCGCTGCTCTGAGGAGGAGGTGGGCTTGCAGTACGCGGCGCGTGGGAGGGTGGCCAGAGAGGGTTATTAAGATCCCCGGGGGAAATCCATTTGGTGATAGCTCAATTTCAAGGCCTTTTGCAGTGAGACCTGCATATTTTAAAAGGGATTCCGAGAGGGAAGCTGGTTTCTTAGAAGCTGGAATGTCCCAGTAGAGTGTAGAAGTGGGGGAGAAGCTGCAAAGTAGTCCACAGCGCTTGAATGGAATTTTATAGTTTATTCAACAAATGCCTGTGGAACAGCTTCGAAGTGCTTGGCCCTGGGCGTCCGATACTGAGCAGAGCCGCAGGAAGCCCTTGCCCGCTGGTAGTTCGCAACCCCCCTCGCCCCCCTCCCCGCCCCGGGGACAACAATATTCATCCAGCGTTCCTTGGGTTTCTACGTATCAGTCGTCGTATTTATGTGGGTCATCTCGTTGAAGCCTCACAACGCCCCATGAGGATAGCTACCATTATCCTCATTTGACCAAGGAAACAAGCTTGGTTGTTAGTCTGGCACGCTTAATAATAATCCCTCAGTGCTGTAAAAGTGCATTCTTAAATGTCATTTTTATACCTTGAAACAAATGAAGTACGCGGTAGTATTAGTCCTCTAATTTACAGAGCAAGAAACTGAGGTTCGGGAGAAGTCACGTTTTGTTCGTAAAAGTTACTCTGTAGGTAAGTAGAGGGCAAAGAGCTGGGACACCAATTCAGGTGTTTTTTATTTTCTCCTCCTGGAGTATCTACATAAAATTTAACTTCTGCTTCAGGGACTATTGCATTTAATGTTTCCTTTGCTTGGAACGTACCTTCCGCAGACACTTCCATAGATTCAGTTCCTCAGTCTTTCAATGCTGCTTCCTCACAGAAGTAGTCTGTGAACCCTCAATATTATATCCCCACCTCCTGGCTCCCTATCCTCCTCCTGCTTTATTTTTCTCATAACACAGTAACATTCCGTATATTATGTAATCACTTGTTCATTTGTTCACCAGTGCACCCACCATTAGAACTTGAACTTCCTGAGAACAGATAATTTTGTCTCTTTGATTTTCAGCTGTATCCTTAGCAACTAGAACTGCTTGACATATAGGCGCCCCGTAAATATTTTTGAATGAATGGATGAAATAATTCCCCCCATTGAAATTCCATCATAATTTCAGGGAGCTCTGTTCAGATGATAGGAACTTTGATTTCACTGTTCCACACCCTTACCACTTAGTAAAGATGAAATATAAACCCTTGAGTGGTCCTGTGTTCTAGGAATGCAATAGAGCTTTTGCATGGTTGCAAGGAATTCTTGTTTATCTTTTACGTAAATTTACAAATAAGGATTTTTCTTAAGTTGGTAATGGGTTGCATGAAATAGAGAACTGAGACACCACACATTACAGCATTTGTATGTTGCTGGGAGACAAACTTTGCTGACCTCCTGCTTTGTGTAATTTTGCGTAGTAACACAGTTGGGACAAATTCAGCTCTTTTGACTTTGAGTCCAGCTTTTTTTTAGGTCATTGTCTGCCTTAGCTGTGAACCAAGGAAACCTTGGAAATTCTCTTGCAGTTTTTAGGAGAACAGTAACCAGAAATATGTCAGAGACACTTAGAAGTTATCTAGAGAACTTTGATATACTTTGATAATTTATAGCATCTGATAAAAGTGCTTACTCTCTACTTAAAGATCTGCTGTGACATCTGCCTTTCTCATGACAGCCCACAGTTGATCCTTTCTGTGAGACACCTCGCTGGTGAGGATGACTCTCTGGGAACTGCTTCTGTATTTACCAGGTAAGTTTGGGTACTTTCTAGAGTGAGGTATTCATGGCCTGCCATAAAAATTACTGCAACCTACTAAGTAACACTTGACCCATAATGGGACATTCTGTAAAGGTGTAGTGAAGTTAATGTTTCCTAACCCTTGGACTAGTTCTGTGTACCAGCATGCTATAATTATCCCCTTAGCCTCATATAATCTTCTGTAATTGTCCTGTTAGCTTTGCTATATAGAAATCATTGTGTCACTTAGTCATAAATTCTATAAAGATGTATGTATTAAACATCTGTAAGATGTAGTCTGCTCTTAAGAGCCTGGAATCTGGCTGGGCTTTTCAGATATACACAAACAACTAGAGGATTATGGCTGACAACATAAAAATGGCTTTTATTGAGTGCTTATTCTGCACCAGGCACTTTGTATGAATTACCCTATCTAATCCTCATAAAAACCTGATGAGCAAGGGTGCTGAACTCTTACTATCCCCATTTTTATAGCTGAGAAAATTGAGGCTTAGAGTAATGATTTACTTAAGATCACAGTGCCAGTAAATGAACTCCAGCCTATTTGATGTTAGTATTCTGAATGTTCTGTATGTTATCTTGAGAATGTGTAATTATAAAGTATCATGCAGATTTGAGGATGCTAGAGAAGAAAGGAGAGAGTACTATGAGCTGGAGTAGTATAAACAGCATTTTGGAAGGTGAAGTGGACTTGGAAAAATGGGTGGTATTTGAAAGGAATTTGATGATTGTGTGTGTCTGATGGCAGGAGGGTGTGGTGTGGAGTGTTCTAAGTGAGGGAAGCAGTTGCATAGAAATGTGTGCGTGAGAGTACGTCTGGTGTGAGGCCCAGTGGAAAGAAAGCTTTGAGAAGAGTGTTTTCTCATTTTCCCCAATTTTGAAGATTTCATTTCTGGTGCCAGAGACTTTGAAAATGGAGGCTTGACAGTAGTAAGGAGAAGGAATTATTGGAGAAGGTGAGACAGGTGAGTAGAGAACAGAACTGAGAACTGGCAAGGAAGCCTTGAGGATGAAAAAGGAAGGACAAGCTTTAAAGAGTGGGAGATAATTAAAAGAATGGCAGAATCCTTGACAGTTTCAAAGACCCCAAGTTACTAACTGTAAATTCTGTTATTTGTGTAGAGGCCATCTTTTCAGACTCTCTTTGAGTTCACTTTGTGTAGACAAGTACTAAGAAAATAAAGAACTTATGACTGAAATGGAGTTAGTTTTTCTTCTTGTTTCAGGAAATCCTGGATGAAATTTGTTAAAGTGGCTCTGGTTGCCTGTGTGTCTGCTTTTCTTCACTTTGAAGTAAAATCATTAGAATTTTACCTTGTTTCTTACTTGACTGTCCATTTTATTATGGTAAAATATTCTCGATTCAAAATATATCTGAAATGCTTTAAATTGGTGCTTGATGGATTTTGACCAGAGAGAATTTATAACCCAGATACCTTTTTAGGAGCTTTTGTTAGTGAACTAGCTATCAGTCTAGGTCCAATCAGATAAACCACTGCAATAGAGAAATCATTATCACAGCTGGTGACTGTTGTAGCTATTCTTGGCTGAGAGAACAAGGTCTTGCTGATAAAACTATGCTCAATTCCAGAGATTTCCAGTGAGAATTTGCATATGCCTCTTCCTTCCTTGGAAGAGCAAATTAGAAACCTCACTAGTTCTAAAATTCACTTGAGAAAGCATCAGACTTTTTAAATTGAAAGCACACATGGTAATTCTTAGGAAAATTTTTTTTTTTTTTTTGAGACAGGGTCTTGCTCTGTCACCCAGGGTAGAGTGCAGTGGCATCATCATAGCTCACTGCAACCTCAAACTCCTGGGCTCAAGCAATCCTCCCACCTTAGCCTCCTGAGTAGCTGGGACTAAGGATTCGTGCCACCATGCCTGGTTAATTTTTTAAAAAAATTTTTTGTAGAGATGGGGTCTTGCTATGTTGCCCAGGGTGGTCTTGAACTCCTGGGCTCAAGTGATCCTCCTGCCTTGGCCTACCAAAATGCTGGGATTACAGGCATGAGCTACCAGGCCCAGCCAGGAAATCATTTTTATGTTATATTGTAGAAGTAGGTGGAAAGATTCCCTTCCACCCTCGTTGAAGGTTCAGCTGAAATGACTGACAATAGACTGATTAATAGGAGAAAAAGGCATAAAATTTATTTAATGTGCATAAACAAGGGAGCCATATAAAATATGAGACTCAAAGAGGGTCCAGATGGTTGAGGCTTAAATACCCACCTCGTAAGGGAGAGAGAAATGGGGGTAGGTGCTGTAGGTGATTTTTAGAGGGATAGTAAATGATTTTAGGGAAGATAAATGGACCTTTTAGGGAGACAGAAATTTTAGCTTCTCTTTGGAGTTTGGATGAGCCCAAGAGGCCTAACAAAGTTCCTTCAGGTGTGGTTACATTCCTTAGTCTTCTTTCCTGGAATAGATAATGAAATTTCAGGGAGGGGATGGAAGGCAATTGCGTTCTCAGGTGGGTCAGTTCTTAAGGCAGCAAGGGAATATTAGAGTAAAATTTCACCCTGTGCTGGGGCTGGGAGGAGGGGAGGAGGGGGGGACGGGAGAGGTCAGAAAGTCCTTGATTCTGAGGCCTTTCTATTTTAGTTCAAAGTGCTCAGCACATCAAAGTGCCATGCTTTTGGGAGTGTTTTTTCCTGAGACCCAACAGTATGTACAGTAAATATGCATACAGATGCTCCGTAGCTTACAATGGGGTTACCTCCCAGTAAACCCATTGTAAGTCAAAAATATCGTAAGTCAAAAATGCATTTAATACTCCAAAAACCCATTGTAAAGTAGAGAAATCATAAGTGGAACTGTCATAAGTTGGGGACTGTCAGTACTTCTTACTTCCCAAATTTCAGTAATTTAAAGCTCACACAAACCTTTTATCTTAAACTGACACCCTTCCAGCTATATGTAATTTATAAAAGCATTTTTTTTCTTTTTTACAGTCCTGTCTCCTCGATTTTCCAGTGGCTCTCAATACATTCACTAGTCACTCTGTGACTGTTTAACCCAGCCTTTTCTTGAAGTAGGTATTTTCCTGCCTGTTTCTTTTTTTTCATGTTTTTTTCCCTTTTGGTCTTATAATCCTGTAACAACGTTATCATTAGTCCGCTATTGAGCAAGCAATTAAGAACCTTTTAAAATGCATACTTGACTACTGTACTTGGTAAGCATTGTAGTCTGCCATTCCCCATCTTTTTGTAAAGCTCTGCAATTGTGTTTATTGAAAACTTTCAAAGCTCTTTGTGCCAGCCAGTTTTTCATCATTATTGTTTACTATGTGCATCCACTTGAAAACTTTCATATAATTTCCTTTGAAAGAACAAGAGTCGCAGTTTTTAGTGGATTGTAACTTCTTTGTTTCAGGATCTAATGATGTGTTAAAAATATTGTCAGAAAAGGCTGTTGTGGCTTAATGCATTTGGGACAGTTAAAAAAAAAACATCTATACCCTTTATTTGTGTGAGAACAGCATGAAGAAAATGTTTTACCTAATTTTTTGAACACTTCGTGTGAAATACATTTCTTTTTTTGCTAGGCATCAAGTCATTTTCAAATCTGATTTTATTTAAGTATCCCTTTTTTATTTCTTTTCGCTTTCTTACATTGAAAGGCTAATTGTACTGATGATTTATTTTTACAAACTCTCTCCTCAAATTGGGATAGGAATGCCCCTTTTAACATAAGAATATTACAAAGTTTAATTAGTTGAATATACGTTTGGGATTTAGCTAATTTTCATAATCATTTTTCAGATATAATAAAATGAAATAGCTTCTGAATATCTTTTTATTTAGGTCTGCTTTTCTTGGACTCTGAAAAAAAAATACAAATTGTGGGCCATGAAATAGACTGTAAATGAACTTGACTTTTTAATGTTATTTCCCTAAAGTCCAAATGTGTATTAGGTTATTCATTGGCTTGTTCATACAATAAAAAATAGTGTTAAATTAATTTAAATGCGAATTTCAATTTTTAGTCAACTTAAAATATGTGCAGCAGGTGGAAATGTTAACAGTAAATTGAAAAATTGGATAAATAAGATTAACCTTTTACAGTTTTGTTGTCTGAAGAATATTTGTTTGATATGAAATAGGGATTAAACATGTTGGCTTATTTGGCCTAAAATTTTGAAAGGAGTAGCAGAGGGGGAAAGAAATGGATTCATTTTAACTCTAGATGGCAGTTAAACACAACTAACAAAGACTAACTTTTTTGAGATACAGAAACACAAAAATAGTAAAACATACATATACACACATTCTGTTTTACTATCCAGTTAATTATATTCTCAAAATGATGTCTGGGATTGATATTCTAAACAAACATGTATAAAATGTAATTATACACAAGTGAAATAAATAGTGGAGGCCTGTAATTGCAAGATTTTTTTCAGCTGGTAATATGGCATACACCCGAATAATGGTTTATATTGCTTGTATTTTATTTTGTCACTTTTACTAACATTTAGTTCAGTGCAATTTCATTTTATGTACAATTATTTACCAATATCAATTCAAACCATATGCCATTGGGAAAACTATTAAACAGTTAATGTTTTGAAATGTTTAAATAGAAGCAAAGCCTTTTTTCATGAAGTGTGTTCCATAAAAGTCCACTCCAAAATCTGGCATAGATATCCGTGAATGTGCATTTGAGATCGCATTTTCCTTTGCTTTACACTTAAAACTATATTTTTAGATACATGTATTTAATTCATAATGGTAGCTTATTGTTTAAGGGAAAGGAAAAGCTGGTCAGGTCATACTTTGTTCTCATCCTGTGGTCACAGCTGTCTGAATTTATTAATACTACCATTTCTGTAAACTTGTAGAGTGTATCTGTCTCTTGTTTATGATTACAGTACATTGGCATGGTGTCTAGTAAAGAGTACAAAAAGAACTTAAAGTAGACCTAAAGAGTCTCATCTGACTTGTCAGATAGCTTAGAAAAGGAAAGGATGTGAGAGAGAGATATATATATATATATATATTTATATATTTTTTTTTTTTTTTTTTTTTTTTTTTTTTTTTTTTGTGGAGATGGGGGTCTCATTATGTTGCCCAAGCTGGTCTTGAACTCTTGCCCTCTAGGGATCCTCCCATCTTGGCCTCCCTAAATTCTAGAATTACAGGTGTGAGCCACAGCACCACCCAGCTGCGGGATGTGATGCGATATCTTTTTTTTTTTTTTTTTTTAAAGCAAGAGTCTTCCTCTGTTACCCCGGCTGGAGTGAAGCAGCGTCATCATAGCGCATTGCAACCTTAAACTCCTGGGCTCAGGTGATCTTCCTGCCTAAGCCTCCTGAGTAGCTGACTACAGGCGTGTGCCACCATGCCCGGCTAATTTTTCTCTTTTTAGTAGAGATGGGGTCTCGCTCTTGCTGAGACTGGTCTCAAACTCCTGAGCTGAAGTGATCCTCCCACCTTGGCCTCCCAGAGTGCTAGGATTACATGTGTGAGCCACTGCGCCTGGCCTAGGATGTGATATCTTTTAAAATTATTTTATTGCAGATTTTATATGAAAAAACTAAATCCTTTTGAGAGGTTTTATTTTATTTGATTCTCATTTCCTATATTTAGCAATTTATGCCCTGAGTTTATTTCTACATAGTGGATTATCGCATAGACAGCTTATGCCCAAGGCAAAGGGCCTTGATCCCTGCTCTTCTAAGCCTTATAAAGTTGTTGCAAGGAATGTTGCTGTCCCGCACAAAGGTGTGGAGGTGCAGGTCAGCCTACTGGAATCTAGGACCTCATGGAACACCTCAGATCTTGGAATCATCATTTCCCTTTGGGGTTGGTTGTAGAATAAATGTTCAATAGAATCTCCAAGAGATGTGATCATGTTGTATAGAGTTCCTGTGCCTTTAGAATTGTTTCCCCGGACTCCAAACTCCTAATAGCAGGTATTGCTTCATAATAGGTTCTTGAGAAATGCCTATTGAATATATTAAGATGGCAAAAGGGTAAATGCTTTATTTCTTTTCTTTTTAAAGCAACATAAAAACAGTCCCATGTTACTCAAAAACTGAAGAATTTATCCATTTATTGTAGAGAAGTTTCTAGTAGAATTTTAAAATACTAAATAGAATTTCTGCTAACCTCCAAGATTGTTGCCTTGCAAGAATAAAAGGTGCCAGAGCAGCACCTTTTTTCAGGTTAAGATAGAAACCTGAAATTTCATATGAAATCATCTTATTTTTTAGTGTTAGCAACTAATTCAAATAAAAAACTACAAAGCAAAAAAATTAAAACATCCCAGCAGACTGTTCACAACATTTAATGTATAGCACCCTCATTTTTAAGCTAATTTTTAAAATAACATGTATTATGAATTTGATGGCTTAAAATCTTTGAATTATGATTGTAATCCAGTGATACTTCTTTGAGGCTACACTTTAGTTATCTTAAAATCTGATTTTGGAGTCTTTCTAAAAGTCTTCAATTTCATATCCACCATTAGTGTCTTGAGTAATATCTATGGATATTTTATCCCATCCTTTGCATTTTGATTCTTCCTAATTTCATTCTCAATAACCTTAAATTTAAGTTTTGGGAGTACCTTGCTATAGGTATTGTGTGCTGTCTACTTGGGTCCAAAAACCCAAGTACCAAAGAAATATGTGATAGCTTCATCATTAGTTTTCTTTCTTCTACTTTTTTCCTTTTACAGTGTTCTCCACAGTTATAGTGATTTTTTAAAAAACATAAATCAGAACGTGTAACTCCCCTCCTTAAACATAGTAGTGGCTTTCCATTGCCCATTCAAGAACTTTTCACTTGATGTTCCCTTTGCCTGGCACATCTTCTACAGAGCTTTAGATGTTTTTCACAGGTCACTCCCTGAGAGAGATCTTTCCTGCCCACTCTGCCCCAAATAATCCCTTTCTCTAGAATTTTCTGTCTTCTTACCTTGCTTTGTTGTTGTTGTTTTTTTAATAATAGTTACCTGTACTTGATATGCATTTGCTTACTTGTTTGTCTTTCCTCCCATAGGCATATAAATTTCATGAGGGCAGGAACCTTGTGCATCTTGCTGACTGCTATATCCTCAATACCTAGAACAGGGCCTATCCCTATTCTGCTTATCAGAATTGTAAAATAAATGAATAAATAAAGTCCTGGTAGCCACTCTGACATTGAGTGGTAGAGGAAAGATCTCAAGTTTGGAAAGGGCTGCAGAAGTAAAGCTATGAAGACATTACAAGTTATGATGCAGGTACCTCAATGCTGTACATTTGACAGATTTGCTCATCATGTAACCCATCACCCACTAGCTTTATTTCAATTTTAGAAATTTGACTTTCTATATTTTATGATAGAATTTAAAAATGGTATGTTAAACATGCTTTGTAGAACTACATTCACATAAATGACATATGACTGTCCTTTGAATTGCTATCAGATAACTAAGGATTCAGAAAAATAAGATTAAATAATTATTTGTATGGTATTTGCTTTGCTTTGTATATCTTTAGTTGGGGTAAGTTCTTGGTAGAGAAGTAATTCACAGTAGACGCACCATAGAAAATATTATATAGTTAAAGTATTTCAGTATTGTTGAAAGATTTTCTTGAGTAGTTTTTGTTATAATTAGTTTTGCATGAGAACTTTTTTTTTCTCCTTTTATTTCAGAATATTATGGGGGTACAACATTTTGGTTACATATATTGCCCATGCACTGCCCATGTCAGAGCTGCAATCGTGGACATCCCCCAAACTGTGTACCCCGCACCCATTCACTGAGAGTTTTCCCATCCCCTCCACCCGCCTCCTGCCTCCTGATGAATATTATTGCCATGTGTTCAACTTTTTATCTATTTGTGTGAAGCAAGTTTTCTAAAAAAGATGATTTAAGAGTGTGACAGTGGAACATTCATTTATTTCATGTGCCCAAAATATTATTTATTTCCCAAAGCCGTATAATTTTATGGTTCAAATGAATTCCTGACAGCTGTAATGCTTTTGAATTCCTTTTAAGATCACCATTTTTTTTCTTATTGATAGTTTTAGATATAGTCTGTTGAGAGTACTTATGTGATTTAATGGAAAGGTCTGTGAAAAAAATTAATTTATAAAAATGTACTTCTCTGCCAACTTTGCTATATATGAATATATCCATATAAAATTTCTACTTGATTGGGTAAGGATAGAGCACCCCTAAGTGCAGCATATACAGAAAAGTAAATATAAAAGTAGTAAACTTATCTTCCTATCCCAGACATAACAGATAAACCCAGTTTATATTGTAAATAGACCTAAGAAGTTTGACCTTTACAATTGAAATGCGCTGGAACCTAGCACTGATATTTGCTAGAGAGGCTGCATGTTGAAATGGACATGTGGCCAAAATAGAACCCATGGATTCTAGCTCTTGATTTGCCACTTAAGAACTCAGTTTCATCATTGGTAAAAAGGGAAAATATTACCACTTTTTTCTACGTTACAAGATACTTATGAGGGCCAAATGAGATAATGCATATGAAAGTGCTTTTAGAATCAAAAGGCATTGTAAAACGTAAGGGGTACATTTTGGAGTGGCATTAACAATAAAGTAGATCTATTTTATTAGACTATATCACACATAGTCTTATTACTAAGATGGTGTAAAAACCTTATTATATATTGTTTAACTTAGAACCTAGGATAAATCTCATGGACTATCTCATGGACTCGGTTTTCCTTGGTAGCAAGACTCTGGTGTATTTTAATACTAATTTATTCTATCAATTTCCAGTCCATATCTTTTGAAAGATAATATTTTCTCTCATCTTTGTAATAATGTTAGCTGAAAAGACTGATAAATTCTAAAGCTTATTTAGCATGTGAATAAAGGTATTTATACATTTATTTAACATGCAAATAAAGGTAAATTATTGATAGTAAATCTTACAGAGTAATGTCTTTAGCTTTACATTTTTTATTGGGCTTTGTGAACTAATGTTCTTTCCCGTGTCTTTTAGACTCAAAATTACTGAGTATTCACTTTTTTATCCTAGAACTTACAAAACTGAATTCTCAAAAATCACTGATAAGTAAATAATCTAAACTTAATTTAAAACGTTTTTAAACTCACAGAACAAAGTTTCCCAGGAGAGTAGAATTAACAAATCTATCGGATTTGGAGGTATTTCTTGAAAGCACAAAATTATAATACTATTTAATCCCCAGATGTATGAAACAGATCCTGTTGTTTTTGACTTACTGTTTAAAAGAAAGCTGTAATATTTGTATTAATATTTAAGTTTTACAATTATTCTTAGGGGCACTTTTAAGTACAGCGAGCCTTATCTAGCACTGTACAAGTAAATTCTGATCTATGTTTGAGAAGTGATATGTTTTCAAGGAAAAATGTGAGAAAACTGTACTGACTCAGACAAATAGTCTATTTTATAGTCTTTCTTTGACAGTAACATTATTGATATACCTACAGCTTCAATGGCTCTTATCTTCAAAGTCCAAACTCTTTAGGTTGATATTCAAGGTCTTCCATGGTATAAACCTCATCTTATTTTTCTAAGTTCTTCTCATTTATTAAGGTGAAAATTTTGTTTATGCAAGGCTTTCTACAACATTCACATAAACAGAATGTCCTTCATTGCCTATTTAGTCATTCAATATTTATCCATCTTATAAGGTCCAGCTGAAGTCTCATATCATTTCTGAAGCTTTTTCTCTGAAATCCTGTGGCACTTATTTACGTTAATAATACTAATCTCTTTGGGACCTAATGATAAACTGTTATGTATTGTTATTTATCTTTGCAGATCTGTATATGTTGTGTGCGTGTATGTGTTTGTATAGAGACTATATGTTACATTGTTTCTATCTTCTACAGGTCTTAGAATATGTACAGATAGGCATATAAAACATGTTCGTAATTGTTAAAATGGTTGTGATAGTTGCCTTCTTTAGTATTGTACTTCTTGGTTGGAAGGCTGGTTTAACATGTGAAGATGGGCTGACCCCAATCCACTTCTAGAAACTAGGGCATAGACTCTCTTAGCATAAGAATGCTTTCTCTGCAGAACAATACTCTAATTTTGGAAAAACTCTGACAAAAGTGTTTAAAAGATCATTTAGGAAAATGAACAATATTTAGTGATCGTACAATTTCTTTATATAGCTCTCAGTTATTGGAAGCCCCCACCTCACATAGTCATAATTGAGAGACCATCTTCTTGTCAGCTTATAAGGGCACCACCCACGAAGGCGCTTTTGGTGTGTTGGCCATTTTATCTTTTAGTGCTGGTTTCTCCTTACAGGGTAAGACAAATCTCATGTCCTTATTCATCACCCATCACCTTTAGCTTCTCAGAGATAACTCCTGCTTAACACAATGAAGAACAGACTTGGGATAAGTTGTCACAGCAAAAGTACAAGAACCAAGTAGTTCATCTTACTAATAAAAGTTAGAGGTTAACTCGTCAGGAACATTTTCAAGGAGAAAGTCATCATCTGAGCATTGAATAGGAGTGAAGGGGAGGGCATTTTTAGGAATGCTTAGCGAGGTACAACAGGGGTAGATTCTTAGGGATTCTTAGGGGTATGGCAAGGGTAAATGTCTAAGTGTAGGAATGAAGCAATGAGTTTGTGAAGTAATGTATAGATTGCTCTTGGCTCGAACAGGGGTGTGAGTTGAAGAGAAAAGGAAATACAAGGTCAGATAAATGGTAATAGTAAAGGGAAGAATGGAATCTTTAAAGACAAGAGTTGACACTTGCAGGAAGAGAGAACTATTAATGTTCTAAGGTGGATTGACAAGATTAAATTTGTTGATTTTTAAGGGAGATTAATTAACAGAACTTTGTACTTGCATTCTCTAAAAATGTTTTTCAAGTACATCCATTAAACATATTGGCTTTTATCCCTTTTGCTCCATCTCTTATGTGGCTTGCACATAGCCTGTGTGATGCAAACTTAACAGTATACTTTGACTTCTTCACATTCTCTGCCAAAGTGTTTTTTTGAAGACACACTGGTTATTCCTCAATAGCAGATTTAATCTTGTCTTTTTGATTTGTTTCTATATCTGTATAATGTGGATGTGAATATAGTTTTCTGTCTTCATTTGGACTTTATTAACAAAGCAACGTAATCTTATTTTCATGGCATAAGTATAATAATACAGCGTTCCCTCTGCTAATTCTAGCTCAGTACATAGAGAGTATACCGATCTCTTAAACTTTCCCCTAAACTGTTACATTAATGACTCCTAATTAGGCTATCATTAAATCATTTTTGTGGAACATCACCTGGAAAAACATACTTACCCAAGTATTGACTTTCATTTGGAAAATAAAGACAGTCTGTAAGAATATGGCTGTAAATAGAAAATATTTTTCACTCTTTCATGTAAATCATTTTGGAAGAATAACCTCCTGTTCGCTGGATATAAAATTCTGAGTTGACAGCGTTTTTTTTCTTTTGACACTTTAAATATGTCACTCTGTTGTCTTCTGGCTTGCGTGGTTTATGACAAGAATCTCCTGTAGTTCTTATTTTCTTTCCTTTTGGGTAACGTATTTTTTTTAAACCTCTCTGGTTGCCTTCAAAATTTTTTGTCTTCGATTTCCAGTGGTTCGAATATGATATGCCTAAGTGTGATTTTTGGTAAGGGGGGGTAGTCATCCTGCTTGGTGTTCTCTAATCTGCTTAGATCTGTGATTTGGTGTCACTAATATTGGAAAATCTGGGCCATTATTTCATCAAGTATTTCTTCCACCTCTTTATCTCTCTCTTCTTCATTTATACAATATGTACCTCATTTGCTATTGTTCCACAGCACTTGGATTCTCTATACTGTTCTTTTTTAAGAGAAAATTATCAAATTTATTTAACGTGTATACACAGGAACCCCCAGAAAATGAGGATTCTCCATACTGTTTTCGTTCATTCTTTTCCTCTTTGCATTTCATTTAGAGTTATATATATTGACCTGTCTTCAAGTTTACTAATTTTTTTTTTTTTTTTTTTTTTTTTGAGACTAAGTCTCACTCTGTCTGCTGGGCTAGAGTGCAGTGGCATCATCACAGCTCACTGCAACCTCAAACTCCTGGGCTCAAGCGATTCTCCTGCCTCAGCCTCTCGAGTAGCTGATACTACAGGTGTGCACCACCACACCTGGCTAACTTTTCTAGTGTTTGTAGAGACAGGGTCTCTCTTTTGGTCAGGCTGGTCTTGAACTCCTGGCCAGCAATCCTCCCCTCTCAGCCTCCCAGAGTGCTAGGATTACAGGCGTGAGCCACCGTGCCCGGCCTAGTTTACTAATTTTAATAAGTGTTTTACATGGTGGTTTCATTTTGCATTTATTCAATGACTAAAGATATTGAGCATCTTTTTATGTGTTTACTCACTATCTATGTATCTTTGATGAAGTATCTGTTCAGCTATTTTGCTTAATTATTTAAAAATTGGATTGTTTCTTATTATTAAGCGGCAGGAAGTAAAGAGAAATCAAGGATGACAGCTAGGTTTTTAGTTTGATTACCTGAGAAGATGCTACTGCTATTTACTTAGATGGTAGAAGATTGGGGGAGGAGCAGGTTGTGGGAAATTCTAGTTGTGCTTTTGTAATGTTAAGTTTGGGATGCTGATTAAACCTACAGATGGAGATGATAAGCGTTGTGTATGAATCTGGAGTTTAGGGTATGGGTTGGGACTAGATATCTACTTTGGGAGTTATTGGCATATAGAAAATACTTAGTTCCATGGGATTGGATGGAATTACCTGGGGACAGGTAATAAGGCTGTCCCCAGGTAATTATAATTTGAGGAAAAAAGGGCTGTTTTATGAGAAGCTTGAGTCATGGCAACATTTAGATGTTCAAGATATAAGGTAAATCTAACAATGGAGACTGGAAATGTAGCAGATATTGAGGTAGGGAGAAATCCCTTCAAACCCTGAGTAATTTTCACTCTGCAAAAGTACTAAGGGAGCTGTATTTTTCATATCCCAGGTGGTTCTCAGCATGTTTCTTACCAGTGAGGTAAGAGAAACATTACAAGAAAATCACAGAAAGGAATTATTAACTATGCTGGGATGTTCTGACACAAAATCCAGTTCAAATATTTTTAAGCAGTGTGAGAGTTTTGTCCCAACAAAATGCATCTTAATAAATAATAAATATTAATGATGTTTAAGTTCACATGATTGTTCATTGTTCCATGCATCTTTCCATGGAAAGTGATGTTTCCTAACAGCCCATCCCACATTAGCTTTATTTATTTATTCATTCATTCATTCATTTATTTATTTAAAGACAGTCTCTTGCTCTGTCACCCTGGCTAGAGTACAATGGCGTCATCATAGCTCACTGCAACCTCCAGCTCCTGGGCTTAAGCGATCCTCCTGCCTCAGCCTCCCGAGTAGCTGGGACTACAGGCACGCACCACCACACCTGGCTAATTTTTCTTTTTTTTTTTTTTTAGTAGAGATGGGTCCTTGCTCTTGCTCAGGCTGCTCTGGAACTCCTGAGCTCAAGCGTTCCTCCCACTTCAGCCTCCCACAGTGCTAGGATTACAGGTGTGAGCCACCATGCCTGGCCTCACATTAGCTATTTTTATATGGTCAATTTTGAAACATTGTCAGGATTCATGAGTCATGAAAATGTTAAATATTGGAATATATTTTAAAATTTACTGTTTAAACACTGAGAGTTATAAGAAAAATAATCATAGCTTATTTAAACTAATTATTTCTTTCTTCAATCAATAAAGTTTTGGCATAGGAAACAGATGATCTTATTTATATAGTGAGATACTCTCCCTATATAAAACAGGAAATGCTTCTAATTTATGTCTAATTCTTCATAATACAATAATGAGTGGCTAATGAGGTCAGGTAAATCTAGGATGAGGGATGATGGTTATGATAAAGATAGTGATCTACTAAAAGTAGTAAGAGATATAGGGGATAAAAATTGGCTGAGGCGAAAGGAATTACTACTATTTGCATTGGTTTATAGGGTTTTGGGGTAGAGATAGAACATTGCTGCTAATAATGGAAACGTCATTCATCTTTTTCATAGCACTATGCAATATTCTGTACTCAGTGGTTCACATAACAAATGTTATGAAACCTTCTGTTTCACTTTCTTGAAATTATAGAGCTGTTTTGTTTTTTTTAAATTTTTCCTTTTTAATGTGCATTATTAATCCATATTTAACATTATAAAATGGTCTTATAAAACATATTTGTAAGCACACTCAGACACATAGATTTTTTAAATAAAAGACTCTCACACTATTAATATGCAGTTAGTATGCAATACTAATAATATGCAATTAATTTCTATTAATTGCAGTTTCTTTTCTCACTTAAGTGTAATAAACATCATCTGGAAAAAGAGGTATAAATTTAATATTCCTTATTTATTTATTTATTTATTTATATTTCAGAATATTATGGGGGTACAACACTTTGGCTATATATATTGCCCATGCACTGCCCATGTCAGAGCTAAAATCGTGAACATCCCCCAAACAGTGCTCCCCGCATCCATTCAGTGAGAGTTTTCCCATCCCCTCCACCCTCCTCCCGCCTGCCCGCCCCCTTATGAATATTATTGCCATGTGTGACGTAAGTGTCGATCAGTTAGTACCAATTTGATGGTGAGTACCAGTGGTGCTTATTTTTCCATTCCTGTGACACTTCGCTTCGAAGAATGGGCTCTAGCTCCAACCAGGATAATACCAGATGTGTTAATTCACTATTGTTTTTTATGGCTGAGTAATACTCCATGGTATACATATACCACATTTTATTAATCCACTCGTGTATTGATGGGCACCTGGGTTGTTTCCACATCTTTGCAATTGTGAATTGTGCTGCTATAAACATTCGTGAGCAGATGTCTTTATTATAGAATGTCTTTTTTTCCTTTGGGTAAATACCCAGTAGTGGGATTGCTGGGTCAAATAGTAATTCTACTTTTAATTCTTTGAGGTATCTCCATATTACTTTCCATAGAGGTTGTACTAATTTGCAGTCCCACCAGCAGTGTATGAGTGTTCCTATCTGTCCACATCCCCGCCAACATTTGTTGTTTGGGGATTTTTTGATATGAGCCAATCTCACTGGAGTTAAGTGATATCTCATTGTGATTTTGATTTGCATTTCCCTGATGATGATTAGAGAAGTTGAGCAATTTTTTATAGGTTTGTTGGCCATTATTCTGTCTTCTTTGGAAAAGTTTCTGTTCATGTCCTTTGCCCATTTTTTAATAGGGTTGTTTGATTTATTCTTGTTGATTTTCCTAAGTTCTGTATAGATTCTGGTTATCAGCCCTTTATCAGAGGTGTAGCATGCAAATATTTTCTCCCATTCTGTAGGTTGTCTGTTCACTCTAGTGATGGTTTCCTCGGCTGTGCAGAAGCTTTTTAATTTGATCAGGTCCCATGTACTTATTTTTCTTGCTGCAGTGATTGCTTTGGGGGTCTTCTTCATAAATTCTTTGCCTAGGCCAATGTCCATAAGAGTTTTTCCAGTGTTTTCTTTGAGAATTCTTATGGTTTCACGTCTTAGGTTTAAATCTGTTATCCATCTTGAGTTGATTTTGGTGAGAGGTGAGAGGTGTGGGTCCAGTTTCAGTCTTCTACATATGGCCATCCAGTTTTCCCAGCACCATTTATTGAATAGGGAATCTTTTCCCCAGTGTACGTTTTTCTGGAATTTGTCAAAGATCAGATGACCATATGAGGTTGTTTTTATATCTGGGTTCTCAGTCCTGTTCCATTGGTCTACGTCTCTGTTCTTGTGCCAGTACCATGCTGTTTTGGTTACTATAGCCTTGTAGTATAGTTTGAAGTCTGGTAGATAGATGCCTCCCAATTTGCTCTTTTTGCTTAAGATTGCTTTGGCTAGACGGGGTCTTCTCTGGTTCCACACGAAGCGTAGAATTATTTTTTCTAGATCAGCAAAAAATGATTTGGTATTTTGATAGGGACTGCATTGATTCTGTAAATCACTTTAGGTAGCAAAGCCATTTTTGCAATGTTGATTCTGCCTATCCAAGAGCATGGTAGGGTTTTGCATCTGTTTACAGCCTCTGCAATTTCTTTTCTCAGTGTTTTGCAATTCTCTCTATATAGGTCTTTGACCTCCTTAGTTACATATGTTCCTAAATATTTAATTTTCTTTGGTGCTATCGTGAAAGGTGTTGCATCTTTAATTTGTTTCTCGGCTTGATTGTTATTAGCATATATGAAGGCTGTGGATTTGTGTGCATTAATTTTGTATCCTGAGACTTTGCTGAATTCATTTATCAATTCTAGTAATCTCCTGGTTGAATCTTTGGGGTTTTGTATATATAATATCATATCGTCTGTGAATAGTGAAAGTTTGACCTCTTTTGCCCCCGTTTGGACACCCCTGATTCCTCTGTCTTGTCTGATTGCTTATAGAGCTCTTTCCTTTAAAAAAAAAAAAAAAAAAAAAACTTTCTTGGAATGCACTGAGAGATCTAAACAATTAGAAGAGAAATATTCAAGCTTTTGGGCATCTGTATATTTGTCCATTTCCTGCTTCTGCCACTCTTGTTTCTGGACGGTAGGATATATGGGTTGCTTTCACTGTCCACTTCATTCTCACCCACCTCTCTCGGATCTAATTTGACTTAGTGAGCTTCCTCAATAGTGATGGAAATTTCTCAGCATTACTGTTTAATTGGGCAAGCTCAGGGAGTTGACTTTTTGTTTCATGATTGACACGAGGTCTGCCAAGCAATTAAATAAAGCAAGATTACAAGATACTTATAATGGCTAATATTAATTGCTTATTATGTGCTATCCTAAGATCTTTGCATGCATCATCTCATTTACTCCTCACAGCAGTCCTATGAGGTAAACATTAGTTTCTGTATTTCACAGATGAAGAAAATGGTGCCTAGGAAGGTGAAGTAACTTGGCCCAAATCACTGTCAGTAAGTAGCAGGACTGACTGGTGCCTTTGGCTGTTTGACCCTATAGTCCTCATTCTTGAACAATATTTCCTCTGTGGGAAAATGCTAAGTTCCAGTAACTGATTTAATGTAGAATAAATAGAATTTTGTGAGGGAATTTTATAATAGAGAATGTCTGTGGTTATAGGTCTTACTTGCTCACATGGGTGCATAATTATCTCTTTTACTCTTTCCCTAAAAACCATCTCTACTATAGTGTCAACTAAATATTTTTTAATCAATTGAAGAACTAATTCTTAAGACTAAATTGTAATATTTGCCTCCTCTGACTTGAAATGCCTCTGCCAACAACTTTATATTCTATAGAGTATAATTAACATGTGGTCTGTACTAGACATTCAGAAAATGCTTATGGAATGGATTCTAACATAATGCTAAAGATGTCTCTAATTTAGAAAGTTCTCCTAAGGTTTGCAAGACCCACTGGATATTGCCACAAGGCCTGACTTCACACCTTGCAAACGTAGGGTGTTGGGAAGGGAAAATAGTTTATAGACCAGTAAGTACAAAAGATTTCAAATTACCACAGGTCAGATAAAGTTAATTTCTTTTTCAATTTTTGAGTAACATGATTGTTACATTCAGATAAACTACTGCTGTAATTATCTTCCCTGCCAAACTTAACTTCATAATCACAAAAGCCAGTTTTAACTTGCTAGTAACCAACTTCTGGTTCCCATCTTCTACTGCCTTTATTTGATTTCAATATAGGCAGAAATATAAAGCTAGCATCTTTAATCCTGTCTCTGAATCCAGGCATGGTTAGTAGTAACTTGTTTCTAAATCTTAAAGTTCTGTAATTAGCTGTTTAAAAATTGATCAGTGGCTTTTTGCACTCGTTTCTTTGTGCCAGTCTTAGTAGCATAAATGAAGCTTCCTAGTCTTGGGTTATATCCTGGGCAGTAAAAGCCATGGAGTAGAAGATTGATTTGGTACTTATTTTGGACAGGCATAACTGGTGCTTAATGGAATCATCTTGTGTGGACATAGAGGTAGTTAGGAATGTGGAAACTCACTTTGCTCCGTGCTGGTTGACTAGGATTTTAATGACGGAAGACCGATGTAAATATTTCTACTGCTGCTCTTGGTGGTTTGTTTACCAGCCTGAGATGGAAGATGGTCTCAAAATTCATATTGTATATCCCAGAGGTAACTGCTCACAGGATGCAGGCTGGTTAATTAAATGACTGGTGATGGCCAGACGTAAGGTGACAGGGAGAGATGCAGACTTTGGTGAACTGGAGAGCACATACCCCACCCAAGTGGGGCAATTGCTGCTCCTCTCCACCTTGTTATTGCCACGGGAGACCCTGAACATGCTGTCATAATACCACACACATTTTTGAAAGGAGCTTGAAATCTGAATCTTAATGTAAAAGTTTTTTTTTTAAATGTTGTTAACTAACGTGAATTTAAAAAATTATGGGCCAGATAAATCTGTGGACTGAACACAATCTATAGGCCATCAATTTGTGACCTCTGGTGTACTCTGTGATACAGAGTAGTAGAGGGCCCCATGGGTATAATTTGAGGAAGCCTAGGGTTGTATCATCAGAGACTCATTCTTTTGTGCTAGAGTTCTTTCTTCCACATACTACTCCTACAAGGGATTAATACACTGTTTCTTAAAGTCCTAGTAACCTAGGGAGAGTGAAATATCAGCTCTTATCTCTATGGAAAGCAAAACTGGGGCCTTGGCAGAAGAGTTGAGTACGTACCTGATTTGGAGCCACTAAAAGTTCAGAGAGAATGGTGGACCAAAGCTGCCAAGTTCAGGATTTGTGTCCTCCTGTTTGAAAATATCAAAATTCCTTGTAGGTAGAAGCAATTGTACTAATCCTACATATATTTCATAGATTCTCCAGAAGTCTTGTCTGGATATATCCTTCATCCTACATAGTAAATATTAAGAAGGAGAAGTTGCTACAAATCTAGTTGATGTACTGGAAAAAATAGTAATTCTGTTTACAACTTAGCAGCAGAGTCATAAAGTGAGTAAAGTTTGATTCAATATGTGGGTAAAACTTTGTCATTGTTTACTCTTTAAAGGAGAAGGAACACTAATAAATCAACCCAGCAAAGACTTCTTTTTGATTTACTGCCTGTGTAAAGATGACTACTAATGTTCATTTTACTCCCATGAAAACTGAGAGGGTTGGTGGGTATTAATGTGATCTGTTAAGGGAGATTAGTAACCTGATTTCATTGGATACAGATATTTTCAGAGAAATGCTCAACACTAATGAATACATCAAAAACCATACTTTATTTTATGTATAGCAATACAATTTACATATTAAATAACACTATAATAGAATGATTTGATATAGTTTTAAACAGAAGAAAAAAGGGAAAAATTTCAGGTTACAAAACCCCTCCCCCCGAACAAATTAAAAAAAAAACCCACTTTTTCGAAATGGGTCAATGCGACAAATGTATTCAGTGACTAATTATGTCTAATTCCTATTGCACAAATGGTCAATGGAATAAAAATAAAACCCAACTTTCACAATTACTGCCTCAAAGAAATAACACATGTTGGATTCTTTTGGAATGCAAAGATGGTTCTTACTACTTCAATACACAGAAAGTTGAATTCATATATCCACCACGAAAAGGAAAAAAAAAACTATGACGGAGTTGAAACTAGAAAAAAATTAGCTTTATATGAAAATATAAAATTCTATGATTATATACCATAGATACAAAGTTCCCAGAAGATGCTTACCCAAGCAACAAAATATTTACAGTTTTAATGATTTTAGCTATTTCAAAACGAATTGAAAGAAACAGGAGTCAACATGAAGGCTGAATTCTTTAGAAACAATGGCTGCTTGCTAGTTTCAAATGTTCTAACAAAAAAGGAGTCACTACCCCAAATGTTGGAGAGTTGCAGACATTTTATAAAATTGACTGTCTCCTTTTCTGGAGATGTTTATTTCTTAAAACTCAAGATATTCTTCTTGAAATTAATTATCCTCTGTAGAAAATGCTTCCCTTTGCAAATATTTAACAAAAATACTAAAAACAGTTTAACAGCTAAGACAAAGTAGAGGCCAAATATCATTATTACAATTCCTTCTTATTTGTAGCATGCCTTCTTTCTAGAGATAAGTAAAGCCAATATCATGTGTTAAATGGCAACTAAGGGAAAGCGCAAGGGGTTAAGTGAAGTTACAGCTGTTTAAAAAAAAAAGCAGGCATTTCCCTTCATATAAAAGTTCACTGGCACCATTTGAACATAAATTTTAGAACACAGGAGTTGAAAATGCATTTTCCAGTATAACTGCTAAATTCTTAAGACAAACTACACTTTGATTATTTTTTCTTAAGTTATGATGAGTTTGGGTTTCTTTTATTTTTTGCTTAGAATTAGTAATATGTATCTTTGGTAAATTGGTATCTATATTTTAATTTTAAATACAGTATATATGCATTTAAGAAAAAATTCGTAACAAGGCAGTTGTGCTGTGTCATTATAAAGTAAGGTTATTTATTGATTTCAATATGTCACTCTGGGCTAAAAACTCCCAACATCCAGACCTTGAACACCATAACCCTTCTTTGACCTCGCTGGATTCTTCTACTTGAAATGGACTCTAAGAGCTCCAAGGCATAAAAATTAGAAAAACCAACTAACTAATCTTATTCTTCTGGAAATTCAAAAGTTAGCTTTTTCTTTTTTGAATTAAAGACAGTATTGTGGCTATTGGATGCAAGAAAGAATTTTCCTGATGGCAACAAGGTGTCTTTTCTCTGATGTCCAGCCCAGCCACTTGGACAGATCATTGCAATTCAGTTTTGTGTGATGTGTGCATTATGTTTACCTAGAGTTAAACTCCTATACAGAACAGCTTACTTTATAAAATAGCACACATGAATTTACAATAGCTATTTCCTTTCCCCTTGAGTACAAGTGGTGATAGCCTTGTCATGTACTTAAGCAGTGTGCTTATGTCTCAAAGCAAACACCATCTTTGAAACTCTCTGCCTCTGGAAAGATACAAGCATATTTTTGCCAATAACAAAATAATAGTGTGTATACACTCTGTGGTGAAAGTGCAGAACTGCTGAATATAATTATCCTCAGTGAAGTATGTTTGGATCACTTTGGCAAAATGGGCAAAGAGCAGTTGCTCATAGTTCAGTGGGTCAGGATCTGTAGACTTTGGTTCAAGCCTGCTGTAGACACACATTGCTCACAGAGAACTTCTAAACCATCCTTATTATGTTTCTGTCCTATTTACTAGCTGTCTCTTTCTTTTATAATCATTGTGATACCCTTTGTAAGAGTCACAGAATTGCACTAGAGGGTATGTATCTCCATGAATTGAGCCCTCTGTAGATAGCACAGAAGGAAATACTTGTTATGTGTCTTCTAACCAATGTTTACTTTTATTAAGCAAAAATTATTGAGAGAGGGACCACGAACCCTAACTCGAACACTACTTTTGAATGCCCACTTTGACATCTACTAAAAAGAGTTAGCTCACATCGATACTCTGTACAACTAAAAATAAACCACTTAATTGACTTAAAAAAAAAAAAAGTCTAGCTTTTTCCCTCCCTGACTTCCTTCAGCACCTGGCAGTTGTACTGCTCCTACGTTCAGGCTTTTCTTGTGTTCAGTAGAGCTTCCTGTGTCACCTTGGAGCAGAGGGGCTGTAAAGGTGTCTGTTATCTACACATAAAACCTAGCAAACATTGCTCACTTGAACACCTTTTCTCAAGACTGGCCTACACAGTTCTTGAAAAGCAGACTATTCTGGGTTGTGGAATCTATGTGATAAAAAGAGATTAACCCTGGTAAGTTATGTAGTTCATGAAAAATCTACTGACAATGGCTTTTGCATTGAAACTTTTGAACTTGGCCTGTAGACTCTCTCTCCTTAGCAACTTTGGTCCTCCAGCACCATTCTGACAAACTTCATAGAAAGTCAACTCAAGATAAATAGAACTTCAGTGTTGATCACACTTAATGTTTAATGCCTACTCAGATAGCATGATAGCAGCCAGTGTGGCGTTTTTGTTGACATTTATTGACATAAAAAATAAAACCCTATTCTTCTTAATAGGCCCAGTTCTAGTAATGATTTTACTACTGATAGAATCTGTCCCTCAAAAGCAAACATGCAGTAGAAGAAACAGATTTCAGTAAGTAGATTATTTTTCTAACAAACTCTACAGAAATTTCTTATTAATGCTTCTAATTTTCCCATTATGTACTATAGGGTGAATATGTTTTCAGAGGGTGGACCAAATAACTTCCTTGGGCTCTCTAATGACTATTGGCAACTTTTACTGAAGTGTATCTGTTCTTGACACTAAACCACACAAAAGCATACAAAGCCATGTCCCTCTAAACTACTTGAAAATATAGGTATCACCTTCTATTCAAGATTTTAATAGTCTGCAAATCAGATTTATCCATGTGTGGGATTTTAGATAGTCCCAAGACTTTTGCTAATACAGCATTTCCAATTTAATCTTAGGTAGAAGAATATATATTATTAGGAGATTTATTATGAAACATTTGGCAAAAAAGGAAAGACAAGATTATATATAGGTAGTTTTTATTAAATTGCTATATGAGTAATAGGGAATTTTTAGAAGACTAGTTTCAAAATTACACACCTGCAAAACTTTTCATTCTTCTACCTACCGTGAGGTATGGTATTATAAACCCAGAAGCATTCATGGAGAGTAACTAAAGGGTCTCATAACTGAGTTGTGTAAAATATTGCCATCTCTCTGTTGTAAAAGCCCTGATTTTTAGGGTGTAGCTATTTCAGAAGGTCAAAATGGAAATAACACACACTGTCCACATAGCTACTGTGAAAGCTGTAATACAGAGTTATCTTTTATTTTGACACAATTTTTTAAGCTGTGAATATAACTTTGTAACTAATAGGAGATGTTCACATGAAGCAACTCTTAAGCCTTCTAACTTCTTAATGGATCTCTTAACCATGTAAATGGAACTGTTTCAAGGCCAGGCATGATGTTAACAGACCTTCTTAGTAGCTCCCAATAGCCTGCTAGTCTGTAAAAGAAAACAATGCTCACCCACTCCATTAAAATACAGAAGGCATACAGTACTGAACAGTGCCTAAAAAAATAGGAGAGGAGGACTGAGGAAAAGTACAGCATTGCCTGCTAGTAGAATGCAACTGCTTTAGCAATAGTAATAATAGTAAAATCAAGATTCACTGTCATAACAAAGACCTTCACTCTACTGAACTAAAAAGTAGCATGTATGTTGTCATGGAATGTCACATCAGGGCTTGCTTTAGTATTAGATTATAGGCAGTAACACTGATCATATAGTGCAAACTAGGTAAAATTGCGTTTCACGGTGTGAAATGAACAGAGGTGCAAATGCTCAGTAGGATACCATTAAGACATAAAATGGCAAAAAATAAATATCAAAACTTTTATCAGTGTAAAAAAGTAACTGGGTTATTGTATAACCTAGAGTCTGGCAAAAAAGGCCTCAAAAAAGTTCTCAGTCTTCAGAAGTTTACAAATTAAGTGCCCTTTCAGGATTCCAATCACACTAGAGACTCCATGCTCTCGGCAGGGTCTGATTCATCTGCAATTAGAACAGCACCATTTTTGTCCACTGTCATGGGACCATTTCCATTTTCTTTAGTGCTGACCAAGCTGAGCATTGCCTTATAGACAAATTGGTATTGTTCCTGAAAAACAAGAGGAAGACAGTTTGAGCCAAAGAACAGCTTAGTCATTTCATCTAAGGTAGAAATACCCATTAAAAATGTAAGTGTGAAAAACACACTAGAGAAACATGAATAGCATAAATGTTATCTCAGAAAATTTTTAAAAAATCACTTGAATCTGTTCTAATCAAGACTTACCTTCTTCATGTTCTTTTGATCTCTGTCAGCTTGGAACCAATTCTCAATGTTGACAGTTCAAAAGATAATGGAATATCCATATCTTATAACTAGAGAACACTATCCTCTAAAGTAGGGTTGCTCAACCTCAGCACTACTGACATTTTGGGCCAGATGATTCTATGTTGTTGAGGGCTGTCTTGTGCACTGTAGGTTGTTTAGCAGCACCTCTGGTCTCTACCCACTAGATGTCAGAGCAACTCTCTCTGTTCACATTTGTGACAACTGAAAAAGTGTCCAGACATGGCCAAATGTCCTCTGGGAGGCAAAACTACCCCAGTTAAGAACTACTGCTCTAAAGTGTGAGTCTGAATTTCAACTGATGTTGGACAGGATTTACACACAAGCAGATTACTTACAATGTCTGTGAATACTCCAGGCCTCATAAGATTGATCATTTTTGCAACCTGGAAAACATCCACAGCATTTTCATTTTCCAGTTGCTGGG
The DNA here is from genome assembly GCA_023783475.1 of Daubentonia madagascariensis. Lineage (NCBI taxonomy): Eukaryota > Metazoa > Chordata > Mammalia > Primates > Daubentoniidae > Daubentonia > Daubentonia madagascariensis. The sequence goes on along the minus strand of JAKFHU010001953.1, from coordinate 36,663,960 downwards.
ACAGGGTAGTAAGGGCACATAACATTCCTGCTGAAACTGCTCCATACCTGGGGGAGAAGAAAAAATGTGATTTCAGATTTACAAAGGGACTGAATATGTTGGAATGAAATTACCATTATATATTTTCATAGAAACTAAGAATGTATTGACATCTTTTCTAGAAGACAAATAGACTTGGGAGAGCTATAGAAGATTTGGTATTAGGGATGAGCTGGGTGGTACAAGAGGAAAAACAATATAAGAGAACTTTGTCTGTAGGCTATTGGACAAGTAGCCAGTGGTGAAGGGCTCTGAAAAAAAAAATTTTTTAACGATCCTAAAGAGCTAAATTGAACTTATAAAATACAAGAAATAAAAAATGGAACTATATGGCTCAAAAAGAAGTCAGAGAATTTTCAAAATTAGTTACATATTAAGTAATTATTTTGGGCACAGAAGTGGAACTTTCCAAATGAGAACACCTTCTATAAAATCTTTGGAAAAAGAAATATGGTTCTGTTTGCTTCACAAAAAAGGGTTTAGAGGGGTAGTAGACTGTTTCATCAGGGCCAGGTTGGCAACTTCATTTTTCATAGGAATCTGTGATGGCATATAGTTCCCATATTAGTGATGAGAAAACAGATGGATTAAATGAATTATTCAAGGTGGTATAATTCCTGATTGGTGGCAGAAATGCTGATTGGTGGCAGAAATGAGACTAGACTTCCGATACCTAATGCCCCCTGTTGTCTTAAAAATGAGTCAATATGTAGTTTCTGAATTCATTCTTATGTGAAATAAAAAATGACACATTTTACATCTTTAATACAAATAAGACCAAAATCCCCCTTAACCCCTACCCCAACTTTAGAGCAAGCCTCTCTAGAGGTAAAAATGGTTACACATTTAGGTACTGCTTTCCAGATACAGGTATATCACTACATTTCAATCCAGCTCATTATTTCATCTGCTGCATGCATATCAGATTTACTGATTTCCCTACTGATGGACATTTAGCTTGTTTGTATCTTGTGCACATTAGTATAGGTACCATGAATAGAAGAACTGGGGTCACAGGTATGCCCATTTTTAGTTTTAAAGCCACTGCCGTAGTTCTTTCCCAAGTAGATATTACCTGTTCCTACTCCTCCCAGCACGAGAATACTGGTTTCTCTTCCTCATTTTAAACTTCAAGTGCTTTTGCCAATCTGATGGGTGAAACGTTGTATCTTGCCATTGTTTTAATTTGCATTTCCTTGCTTACCACGGAGGCTGAATATCTTTCTATGTTTATAGATCATCTGTATTTCCTTTTCTGAAATTGCCTAATTAATATACTTTTGACACTTTTCTATTAAGTTTGACTCTTTCAAATGGATTTTTAGGAGTTATTTTATAGTATCTGTAGTATGTGTTACAGGTATTTTCTCCAATCTCTATTTCTCTTAACATTGTGGTCATTTCTGTTATATTAAAGCATATAGATATATTCAAGTTTATCAGTCTTTTATTTTTGGCTTTTTTGAATCTTGTTTGAGAAGGCTTTCTATCACCTAGTACTTTAAAGATATTCTCCTACATTTTCTAGTTTAATTTTTTTATGTTGTTCAATTCATCTGATTCTTGTTTTTATGTAAGGGAGGGGTCTGATTTTAGTTATTTTTGTAATAGGTAACCAGTTGTCTGGCATTTTTTATTAAATGGTCTGATCTTTTCTTGTTGACATGAGCTTCCCTTTTATCATATACTAAATTTTTATATATGTAGGCCTGTTTCTAAACTCTATTTTGGCCCTTCCCTGTATTCTATTTGTTTTTTGTACCTCTCCACATTTGTTTCAATTTCTTGATTAAGTCTCGATATCTGATAAAGCAAGTTTCCATAATAGTCTTAGGCCTTCATATTGTTTTTAGTATTTCAAACCTATATTATTAAGTTTCATTCTTTACTTGTACACTCATTTCCAAATACCTCTAACCTTCTACCCCACTCTATCCTGTTTCATAGTGATTTTGAAGCCAGATTGTCAAGGAACACAAAAAGTTGTTGGAATTTTGATTAGGTTGCATTGAATATATAGACGGATCTGAGGAAATTAACATCTTTTCAATCTGGAATTTTTCTGTTTATGAACATGATGTCTTTTCTCCATTTATTCAGGTCTTTTATAGCTTTTAACTAGGATTTATAGTTTTCTTCATAGTCTTTGCCAATTTCATTTTAGGTTAATTCCTAGGTCCTTTAGAGTTTCTGTTACCCCTAAGAATGGCCTCCTCTTGTGACATTTTCTGTTTGGTTTCAGTTGATGTATAGGAAGGTTATTGATTTACACATGGTGAACTTGTACCCAGTCACACGCCAGAACCCTGTTTATGTTCTAATAGTCTGTGGATTCTCTAGGTAGTTGGCCACACTTTATTTGCCAATAATGCCTGTTTTGCCTCTTTTCAACTTTTATACTTCTTATATCTTTTGTTTTAACTGTGTTGGGCTAGAACCCAAATAGTTTTATGTACTAGCACTGAGAACAGGTGTCGTGTCATTAATGGTCAAGCTTCTAAGTTCTCAAGAGTAAATGAACATATTTGATCTACAGACTTCTGGTAAACAACATCAAGTTAAAGAGGATGCTTTCTATTTTTAGTTTGCTAAGAGTTTTTTTTTGGTCATGAATGGGTGTTACTTTAGTGTATGCTTTCCAATATCTATTGCTTTTTTTTTGTGAATCCCTTTAGTAATGTCCTGAATTCACTCATAGATTTTTGGTATTATTTAGCCAGCTTTACATAACCAGGATAAATCTTAATTTTTTCATAATGTGTAATTCTTTTAATGTAACATACTGGGTTTTATAAGACAGTATTTTATTTACATTTTTTGCATCCATATTAAAATAAGGAAGATTGGCCTATACTTTTCCCATTCTGGTGCTACCCTTGTTTAAATTGAGGTTGCATAAAATCTTCTGTGTGTTATTGTTTTAACGTAGCCTTGGTCAGGACTTGTGGGCCCTAACAGTTGGAGAACTCATTCTTTTATTCAGCTCTTGGTAATCACTAACACGTGCTGCGCTCTTACTATGTGCCAAGTTCTCTTCTAAATATTTTACATGCACCAATTTGATCCTCACAATACCCTATGATGTGGGTGTTGTTATCATCTCCATTTGAGTTTGAAGAAATAAGGGACATTCAGGTGAAGTAATTGGCCAAGATCTCATAGTGAGACTAGAGCTTAAATTTGAGCTGATGCGTATAAATGGCTCAGAACAGAGATGTGTTCAGTAAATGTTATTTTATTATGTTTTTTATCTAGGCTTAAAGTTTATTAGTATAGAGTTATAAATAGCCTCAAATCCTTATTTTATTTCCTTTAACATATCTGTATTATTTTTAGCTTTTTATTATAGGAGACGTGAAGCATATACAAAAGCACAGAAGGCTAACTTCCGTGTAGCCTTCGCTCAGTTACAGCAGTCACCAGCTCATAGCCACTCTTGTTTCATCTCTGTTTCATCCTCCATATATTTTGAAGCAAATCCTAGGAATTTGATTCATAATTATTTTAGTACAAATCCCTAAAAGATAAGGACTTAAAAAATGGACGTATTATCACACCTGAGCAAATGAACAATTCTCAAATGTTTTTAATGTAACTACAGATAAATGGTAGACTTCTTTCCTTCCTAATGTTAATTTATGCCATTTTTAATTTTTATCTTCACCATATTTTCCAAAGTTGTATTTCTTATTAGATTTTATTTATTGCTTAAGTTTTACTGTCTCCTTCCAGCCCCCATTCCATTACTGTTTGCTTTTATCTTTTAATTCCTTGGACTTTTCCTGGATTTATCTGGTTCTTTTTATGGCTTCTTGAGTTGAAAACCTAGTTTGTTTATTTTTAATCTTTTCTCTGACATATACAGTTTAGGCTATACATTTTTTCCTCTGAGTATAGTTTGGCTCCATCTCATCAGATTTTGAAACGCAGTGCCTTCACCATCATTTAGTCTTAAGTATTTTACAATTTCTACTTTGATTACTTATGAATTATTTGTAAGCAGTTCTAAAGGTAAGGATTTTAGTTTCTAGGTGTAAGGATTTGGGATCTTATTTCATTGTTGGTTGCTAATATTAATGTATTGTAATCAATGAATGTGGCTTTGTATAGTATTTGTTTTGGGGGAATGTATTGAAATTTCATTTATGGTCAGTTTATATAAATAAACCACTTGTGTTTGAAGAGACTATAGGTCTCTCCATACAGTCTCTCTTGGGTGCAGACTTCTCTATATCACTGTCAGATCCTGCTTTTTAATTGTGGTATTCCAGTATTCTCTCTGAATGCTGCTGTTCAAATGTATCCCGATCATTCAGTTTAAGAACTCAATATTTTATTCAATTCTTAGAAAATCTCAGCTGTTATTTGTTCCTGTTTAACCTTTTGTCTCCACATGGATCACTTCTTAGACATATGTTAGAACTTCTGTATCTAACTTCCATATCCTACTTTTATTTCAGCTTGGTCCATTCCACTACTAGCCCATCTCTTAAAATTTTAATTTCACAAATTATGTATTTTTTCCATTCTTAGGTCTAATTTATTCCTGTTTCATAATACGTGTTCTTAATTCATTTCATAAAATCTTCCTTTAGACCCCTGTGCACATTATTTTAATATCCTATTATGATTGCTCTATTAACTCTGATTCATTATGTTTTTTTGGTTCTTATTCATCATGTTGTTTTTCCCCAGATTCTAAATTGTCCTGAGTTGACCTCATTTTAGCTGGTATTTAAGAAAAATCATTTGTACTGGTTTTATTCAGGAGGGGAAGAATTTAACCTTTGCTTAATCTATTCTAGTAAAATGGCTAGACTCAGGATCCCCCCTTTTTTCTTAGCCCTTTCTTAAAGCTATCTATAGCCAGCCAGGCAATGTGTACCTTTGTTACCGAGTATGCACTCCACGTGGGATTACTCTGGCCTTTCTGTGGGTTGGTTTTCCTGTATTTAGCCACTCCTTAAATAAGCAGTTAAATTAAGAGGAAGTACCTACATAACAAGGCTTTAAATATGGCAAGAAACTATAATAATAAGTCAAATCAATCAAATGCACAGATACTTTTAAATATCCTCTCCATACCAAGCATTATAATGAAGAATAAAGTCTTGAAAAAATAAAGTCCAGTATCTTTCAGAAGTTTAGGAATTAAGTAGGATTAAACGGTGTTTGTTGAGTTACATGACTTTGCACTTAAAACTACAGGGACTTGGTACAAAAGTAATGCAAGGAATCTATAACCTAGATAAAACGAAAGTAGTGTATAAATTCACTGGCTTTGGTAGTTTGTTTGCCACTTCCTCTAAGGGCTCCCTTAAAAGTAATGCCTGTTTAAATAGTGTTGTTAAGGAACAAAAACCGAAAGTTTTTTCATCTTTCCCTTCAAAGAAATTACAAAAGGAATTAAAGTACTTTAAGTGCCTGATGTACAGTAATGCTTTTAAGTGCTCTGTCTATATTCACTTTAAAACACATTGAGGTTCCTTATATAGTCAATGTGCCTAATACTTGTAGCCATTTAATCACATTTTTTAGTATTTCATATAATTAGTTACAATGATTACAGCTTTGCTTTTAAGACTTTGTTTTTAAACTCATAACCAAGAATGGAATCCCGAGTTATATAACCCTGTCACTGTGAAGAAAGTGAAGCTTCCCTCAGAAATCAGCAGGGCAGGAAAGAAAACAAAGAATTAAAGCTTGAATACGTATCAGTCCTGGGGAAGAACGGTAACACAAAAGCTTTCAAAAACGAAGACTTGGGAAGTCAATGAGAGGATACAGAAGGAAAAAATTAAAGCGCAACCCGAAGGAGCGAGGGAGACGAGTGCAGGAACGCTTACTGTGACAGCGGGGGAGGCAGCATTCCCCGACCAGGTTAGACACCCAGGGACGTGGCCATGACCAGGGCCATCTTCCTGGCTTGCCACCTGTGCAGTTGCATAAGGCCCCATGCCTCGGTGGGCCCAACTGCTCAGAAGGGTCCTGCAGTCTGTTTCATGCTCTCCCCTTGCCATCTGGAAGTTCTTGATCTTTGAGCAGGGGGCCCTACGTTTTCATTTTACACTGGACACCACAAATTATTAACATATAGCTGGTCCTGGCTCTGATAGTCACTAACCATATGGATACACGGGTCCTAGGCAAGTTACTTAACGTCACTCTGCCTGTTTTCTCATATGTGAAGTGGGGCTCCTAAAATGACCTTCCAAGTGGGGTGGTTTTGAGGATTAAAAGAAATAACTGAATTGATTATGATTTGTGGGTGTCTTTGCAGCAGATGGTACAGAAAGCAGTCTGTGTATTTGGGTCTCCTACAGAATATCTTAGCTGTTTTCAAACTCTTTCATCTCTGGACCAAATTAAAATAAAAAGTTATTGAGGATCCCTAAAGAGCTTTTGCTTATTTGGGCTGTATCTATCAATATTTACTATATCAGAAATTAAAACTGAGAAAATGTTAAAATACAAGAACACACAAGCACACATTTTATTAGCCCTTAGGGTGATGTCATCATGTTTCATGTAGCTCTGGAAAACTCTGTTGACCACACATGACAGAATGAGAGTGAGCAAGGCACACAGTATTCTTTTTATTATTACTGAAAGTAGTTTTGACCTCTTGGAGCTCCCGGAAAGGCCCTGGAGATACCGCCCTTCCCCCAGTAGTCCTCAGATCATATTTTGAGAACTGTTAATTGAAATTTGCCTACTATGATATCCAAAAAGGTGACAGATGTATCTCCAGAGTGAATAATTAAGTATCTGCATAGAAAACTATTCTTCATTCTGTGAGTAAAGGGAATAATTTGGGTGCAAATCTAATCTACAACTGTCTGTAAGACTGTGTAAGAACCATGCTTATGTTCCAAAGTTCCTCTGTAGGAATATATAGGCTGTTTTTAAAATTTGACAGTAATGATACAGATTAGCCTCTGAGCAGAATAGTCTCGAACAGATGAATTTAGGATGCTGAGAATGAAGCAGTTTGCCTTTAAACTGTGCCTGTCCTCAAATAGAATAAGTTTACTTTTTGGTTGAGGAATTTCTTCCTTAGCTCATTTATCTAGAAACTTTATCCATGGGCACATAGAACTCTGAAAGTAGGTGTTAAAAGACCAAATAGATATCATGAAGTCTGTGCACTGAAAATTCAACTGTTTGCCTTAATATCGGATGTATACTCTCTAAGCCTGCTCACTCCCTATTATGACAGAGCTTAAAAATGCTTTGTATATTGGTTTTATGGTTCACAGAAGAATTTAACCAGGCAAAATGACTTTGAACAATAAATAGGACAAAAAGCAAGGCTCTCTGGGGACAATTCATATAGGGGTACATATCCTTAGTTTGTAAGTCATCATAATTTGAAGCACAGTACTCATTCATGCAAATACTTATCTAGCGCCCACTCTGTCCCAGGCATTGGGCTTCACCCTGTGGAGACTGGGATGAATTAGTTAACTACTGCTGGCCTCAGCAATGTGTGAGTGACAGTTGTGTACACAAATAGTTATGGAATGACATTTACCTGGTATGCATTAGGAAGGATGTACTGTTTGTTAATGATTTTGATTAGCACCTCTGGGATGAGTTAGAGATTGTCTCAAAGACAGTGACTTTTGAACTGCAAGGGCACTAAGAGGAAATAACATTTGCAGGGGCAAGGTGGTCCACAGGAAGTACTTCAGTGGTGGATTGGGATGATAGCTAGAAAAGTAAACTTGGACCAGACTGTAAAAGAAAGATTTTGAAAAGTTTATTGAAAGAATGGATAGCACCAACAAGACTTGGTGGCCAGTTAGATGTGGAGGTAAGGGAGACTCAGGGAGGACTAATGTCTTTCTGACTTGTACAATTAAGTGGTGGATAGGGTCAGGCGGGGGAGATGATGAGTTTCATTGTAGACATGCTGCATTTGAGGTGTTTGTAGGCCATCAGGAAGGGATGTTTAGAGGTACAATGAGTAGGTAAGATGGAAACTGAAAAGTAATGTGTTCAGAGTATTATACTGGAGCTAGCAACTGTTTAAAAATTTTAAAGTTGTCTTGAGTAATGTAGAAAAATAGTTTCTATGGAATCAACTTCTCCTCTGCAGGTGGAAGATAAATGAATTAATACATTTCTATAGGTGGCTTTTAACACAGGCCACCTATATGATATTTGCAGACTTATGGGTTTAGGATTTAATTTGCTCTTTTCATATTTAGGCCTAAGACAAGCTACATTTGGTTAATTCCAGAGGTGACATACTCAGCATGTGACATAAAGTAAAAATCACTGAATAAGTAAGACAAATATACCCAAAAGCTGTATATACGTAAGTGAATCAAACAGTTCTGTTTAGTGTTTAACTGGTGATGGTGGTTTTTCTTTCCCTCTTTCCTTACCCTGATTAGCTACATTATTGACATCAGGACAGAATTCCTCAGATGACTACCATAACAGCAAAATCAGTCATGGATTTGGGCAGCAACATTAGGATTTGGCTTGAGTTGATAAGAGCTGGTAAAACCCAGAAGGAATTTGAAGAACGGATCCAGACTAGTGGGGGGAAAATCTCTAGAAGTAGCCCTAACTTTATGCTGTAACTGCGTGCCACAAAGTTTCACAGACAAGTAGCAACTACCCAGTTACTTTGAGGCTGGCTGTGCTATTTAATTAATGTTTCAACTATAATGCTTTTCTAATCTTAATTTTTAATCTTACTAATTACGAGTCAGGCCAACATTTTGAAACAGTCACTGTTTCCCAGGAAAGACTGCAAAACTTTTTGGAAGCAGCCAGTGACATGGCTTACTTCAAGTAGGAGGGTGCTATCATTTGAGGTGAAGGTGCTGACATGGGCCCAGAGTCTTTGTGCACTTCATGTTACAGTATTAGTGCAAGGAAAACAAAAGACTTAGCAAGTTTTACTTTGAAATTTATTAATACCTTATGCTACTAGAGTAGTTGGTAATTTAATGAACATAATGGATGCACTGAGAATTTGCAGAGCTACCTTGAAACTAAAATGGAAATGAGGATGTATGATTGGTTCCATATTGGCTAAAGGTTTGTGAGGTTCTAATGATCCTGAGTTATACAACTGACTTACAGTCATGAAGTTCGACTCCAAATAGCCTTATCCCATAAGGTATATCTATGACCCTTTTCAAAAAGGAATGGGTTGGAATACCATTCTGACACTTAGAAGCTCTGAGCCCAGGTGCAAGTTATTTGTTCTCTTCAGGATTCATATTCTTTACCTTTAAGTCCCAAAAGAGAGTACTGTAAACTCTCAAACACATCACAAACTCCAAATATTATCAATAGTAGCTTTATCCTTACTAATCAACTAAACCATACTTTAAAATGTTCCTTCCCTAACAAGTATTTGCTGAAATTCAGTATAAGGATTTTAAAATAAATGTAACTATTTAATTAATGTAAAAAATTTTAAATTATTAATTATTTAACTATTTATTTGTTATTAAAATATAAAACCTCAAGAAGTACTCAAGTCTACTTTTGCATACTGAGATACAGTACCCTCTGCTTTCTAGAACATATAGTCTAGAAGAACCTGGAGTCTTGGAAGAGTATGACATTAAAATGTAAACAGAACCACAGTACTTTGCACACATATACAACTGAAAATAACATGGAATCATCACAAGCTGAGAGAGGGGGTAGGTTTTAAAATTCTGTCTTCCTTTTCCTGCACTACAGGAATTCAACAAGAAAAACATCTGCATTTTACAATTAAGAAACAGATACATACTCATCATGAACAATGGTGGGGCCATCCCTTGTTAAGGCCTCTTCCTTGATGACATTGATAAGTTCAAAGGTACTGCTTATGGGGGCATCTGGGTTAGGCCATTTGGGACACTGAAAGTGTCGAACTTCTAGGACATAGTCATCCTGTAACCAATACAACATGAGTCATATTCCATCCTTTATTTCACATATCTGTAATCTGATGATTAGAACTTGCTCTGGGGAAAGCATATGTTCTAGATAACTTTGAACAATGTCAGGTTAACCAAACAGTAACTGGTAAGGAGAAGAATACCAGGGAGGTCTGCCTGCCATTTAAAAATGAGCAGGTCATGCTAGTGAAACAGTAGAACCTCATTTTGTTCAGGCCAAAATTTCAAGTGACAACAAATTATAAGAGACCTGTATCCTACTCTATCTATCTTCTTTAACAAGGAAGGGGTTGGGATCATCACTTAAATTACTAAAGAGGGCTCCCACCCCACAAGAAGGCAGCTATTATACATCAAAATGTTTACTAAAAAAAAAATAAATAAATAAATATTATCATCTCTGCAACACATTGCAAGGCTTACATTTCTGATGGCAAAGGAAATATTGAGCTCTAGTATATTGTTTTTATAATTAGGTCAATAGACCTATTTGTATGCATGCTGAATCAGAGGAACTGTTACATTTCATCTAGCCAGCTGGAAAAAGCAAATATTTGAAGGAAGAAAAAAGGGAAATGCACATATTTAAAATTAAGTCTTACTCAAATGCCTGAGCCTGTCTTGAGGGCAGTAAATTACTTCATTATTACTTAGAAGGATGATCCAGGGCCCAGGTGTGTGCTATTATTGAGGAACTGAGGTTTAGGTTACCTGTGTAGCTTCAAGGATAAAGTCATGGATGATAATTTGTTCTTCATTAGAGAGGCACAGTCTGTCTTTGCTGATAAGGGTGACGGTAAAGGCCTCACAGTTCATGGATTCTTCTCGACTTGGCCAGTACACAAACTCATCTTCTGCCTTTGGGAACCAAAAAAAAAAAAAAAAACACCTCTGCAGTGCTGTCAAACATTTGTTTTTGAATTTTCTTGCAAACGGATTTCTTATGTTTGCCATTTCCCATACCTCTCAAGCCATCTTTTAAATTGAATTCATAAAATTATATCCCCATCTAATCATGCCATGTTCAATGGGTATTGTATTCCATTGTAAAATATATTTTGATAATAACCATTTCCTAGCACCTCTCACTGTAGCAACCCAAAATACTCCTGTTAGAGGGGATGTGTTACCCCCAGTTGAGAAATGTTCTGTAATAGAATTGATATAGTAAAAAAGGAGACAGGATCTAGGTCAATTAATTTTAAATTTATTATTTCACAATTGCTTAAGCAACCAAGACATGCTTATTGTTATTTCCTAACAATTGAGTAGCATTTTGCAAAGGACTTTCGTAAACATTATCTTATTTAATTTTTACAATATACTTAAAAAAAATTTTTTATTGTGCATATTTAACAACATGATATATGGGATACATATAGACAGTAAAAAGGTTACTATAATGAAACAAATTAACATGTCTGTCATTTCACATAGTTATTCATTGTTTTTTTTGTGGCATGAGCAGTTAAAATCTCATTTACCATGAATCACAAATACAGTGCAATTTTATTACCTATAGTCCTCGTGATTTGCATTTCTCTGATGATTAATGATGTTAAGCACCTTTTCATATACCTGTTGGCCATTTTTATGTCTTCTTTGGAGAAATGTCTATTCAGGTCTTTTGCCATTTTTTAATCAGGTTAATCATTCTATTGAGTTGCATGAGTTCTTAATACATTTTGAATATTAACCCCTAGATAGGAGATTTTTATCATCTGTCTTTACAGACGAGGACAAGAAAACCGGGGTGGGGGGTCCACCCCCACACTAAAATTGTCTAAAATCACACTGCTAATAAATTGTAAAGAATAGAACCTTTTTTGGAAAAGTTGTACATAAGTAAATGTGTTGGCTGTAAGTAGAAGGCACCTTCAAAAGAAAAGTTAATCTGTCAATGTTAGATTTCAAGAGGGAATAACATAGAAAGTCTTTCAGCCTTGAATCAAGCAAGCTTTAAATGTTCATCCATTTTAGCATTAAAAATAGATATTCAGGCTTGGTACTTGAATTCTATCCCTGAAAACTATGGATGCCTAGAAAAAGTAAATTGTTGCATAGGTTGGAGACTGTGAGAAATATGATTATGATAACCCCTCCCCCCCAATTTCCTAATCAGCTCAAATATAGCTTATAGTATATAGAATTCTATGGGGCATTTTCCTGGAAATGCCTAGCTACGATCATTGAAGTCAGAAATAATTCTGAAGAATGTTCAAAACAAAGAAAGCTTTGTTTAATCTTACATTGTTGCATTAGAAATGAGCCAACAGTCCAATAAGACTTATCACCCTTTCAAGTTTCAATATAGCTTATTGCCAAGTACATTTTTATTTTTAAAGCTCAGCATAAGGGGAAACAGATTAGCAATTGGGTTTAGTCTATACAAAAGAAGTCTGTAACTGTCATGGGTTTTAATATGTTTTGTCCAAGGAAACAGATATTAAAGACATAAGGTAATGATGGACAGGGCATCTAAATTTAACCAATATGTACAGATTAAGCATAGGATGTAGGACTGGATGTGATCCTGGATAAATTAATTAATCTCTTGGAGCCTTAATTTCCATATCTGAAAAGTGGGAATAATAAGACTACTTACCTAGAAGAAATATTATGATAACATGAATAGTAAATTATCTAATTAGCCTAACAGTTACCAAAGGGATTTTAATTATGATGGAAGAAAGGCAGAAAAAAACTTGAATAGATGCTGAACTAGGGAATAACTGTTCATCTCGAAAGACTAAGAAAAATAAATGCTACTTCTTAATTCAACGGGCACTCTGGTCTCATGGCTATTTTGCTTACAAATGTATTTATAACTCAAAGATGTCTGGGCATCTATAACAGTGCTTTCTGAGTTAAGAGCCAGTGACTTTTGGGCTACTCACAGAATTATGGTCTTGTAAAGTTATAGTATAGTAGTAATAACTAATAACACAACAAACAAAAAGAATCCAGAAATATCATCTTTAGGAAAAAAAACTATGCAATGATGAAACATAAAGCTGAGATAGCAGATGTGTATGATTCTAGCCTAGCCTCCTGAGGCCTCACAAAGACACTGAGAAGGGTGGTTCTTGTTATCCTTACTGTCTGCAGAACATGTATCCACTTACTGGGTCCAGTTCTCCCTCCCCCCATGCTCCCCATACAAATGAGCCCTTGGGTAGATGCTTTATGGTGATTGCCCTCTGTTAAGTGGCACTAACAAAATACTGACTCATCCAACAAATGAACGTTTTAACAACCTTAAATGCCTCCAATTTCCACATGCCAAGCAGAATAGACCCCTGTTGCCAGCTAATTTGAAAATTTACACTCCAGCTTTTAGTTTAAGATTCTCAACTTTGTTGCCATTCCATCATACAGAAGCAGTCTCGGTACCCTGAAGCTGGAGCAAAACGCGACAAAGTGAAGAAGTTCCTACTGCCTGGGCACACAGTCAAATGCATGTCACCAAGACTAGGGGTTCAATCACATGCTTTTCTTTCTTGATTAAAAAACTCATTAATTTGACACACACGGAGGCAGATCCTCATTGTTTTTTGTTTTTACCTTGTGGGCTCACGTGTCCACATAACCTTCGAAGACTCAGCTAATTATAATTCTGAAACTTAAGTACACATAAGATCTAAGCAGAAACATTTAAGTTTGTTTTATCAACTTGCTGAGCCCTCCATATAAAGACTTAAATAGAGAAGGACCAAGGGAGGGGAAAGAAGTAGTGGTTTAGTCAAAGTCTTAAAGAGGATCTTTAAGTTGGAACAAAATAGCCTTTCCTTTTATCCCGTCCCTGTAATGGATCTGATGTGCTTATTGGAATGTAAAAAAAATAATGATACATTATTAGTACTTTTGATACAATTTTTTTCTTTTTCTTTCTTTCTTTCTTTTTTTTGCTGGAAAACATTTATGATGTGGGTAGGGTATACATTATAGTAAAAATTGGCTTCCAATTATTTGTGTGTGTTCTTGGGCAAGTTAGTTCCCTCAGTTTTCTTAGCTATTAAATGAGATAATAGTAGTACCTAGTTCATAAAATTGTTGAGAGATTAAATGAGCTAATACATGTAAACAGGGTTACATACATGTAACTGTTTACACATACATGTTTTTACATACATGTAAGGTGCAATTATTAATTTTTCAGAAGTGACACAGCAGGTAAGAGTTGGAGTAAAGTCATATTAACGAGGGTAGTAGTAAAAGGACCTTTTTCAAAACCTCCTACCATACTGCCATGTATGGTACAATATCAACAGCATCAGAGAATCAAATAATGGAACTGACAGGGGCAGCATTGTGAGACTATGAAAGGAATCTCTACAGACTTTAAGACGAGAAGTCTAAATTTCCTCCCTAGCATATACGTTTGCTATAGCCCTATGGCAAGGTATCAAAGTAATTTATGCTTGTAGCCTCATGGGCTCATTAATATATAGCAGATGTGCTTTACTTACCAAGCTCTGGTTGTCTGGCAGCATGACAATGATCTGTGCGTTATGATCCCATATCATTCGCCAGAAATCTTTCGTAGTATGTGGCAGAGGATGCTGGGTTATAATAAATTCATTGCTCCTATAATAGCCCTTCAATTGGGAAGATGAAAATCAGTGATTATGAGTGTTTCATTCTGACTTTGTGGTAGTAAAATATATTCATGAAATAAGACAGCATTCTTTTGACTGCACTAAAATAATTGAGAAAGGCATTCAGTACATTTGGCTAATTTTTAGATGTACTTCTGCTAACATTGTGCAGACAATTTTCTCTCCACGTGCAATTCACTTCTAGTTACCCTTGCTGTTTTTACTTAACAGTAATTTCAACATTTATTCAAAACTAGATGGGTGAAATTAACAATAAAATTAATTCCTTAAGAAGCTTTTGCTTAATTTAAGCATTTTTGTACCCCCACTGATTAGGTATGTTTTGTTAAAAGTTTCAAAATACAGAAATTTCTATACACTGAAAATTATTTCAAGAATGAAATCAGTCACATAGGTGGTATCTGCTCTTTAACACCTTTCAGTTTAATTGATTTTATTTATAATTAACTGTTGACTCTCACCATGATATAAGAAGCATTAATGTAATCTGTTCCTTTCATTCCAGGCAGTGGTGCAAGACCCACTCGAGCACGCTCAGCTATCATATGGAAAAAACAAAAACACCACATTTGCCTTATTATACACACAGAACCAACAGCTCTTTGAAATTTTCTTGATGAATAACATATTCCCCTGGCTTCCCTTTCTAAGGCTTATAGGAATAGAATTTTACTGTGGGAGAGGTTTTCACTAAGAGAATACCCTGTATAGACATTATAAGAGGGTTTCAGATAACTTTTGGCCCTACTTTGATATTCCTACAATTACACCAATATATTGTACTCTACTCTTTTTCCAATCTTTTCTCCCCATGATGGGCTTAGAAACCAGTGGCTTTTTTCAGTAGAGATAAAGGTCTCCAACGATCACCCAAGCCTATGTCTTCAGCACACACACAGTGTCCTCTGCTGTGTCCTAAGTTATTTATACAAAGGTCACCACCAATCAACAATGCCTTGCTCTCAAGAGGCACAATAATTTAAAGATGTAGTTCTGGTTGTACACGTTAATCCTAGGACTCTAAGTTTTACAAGTATGTTAATGCCACAGAGATAACAGCTTTATTATTGTATTTTAAGTTAAAATATTATAGAAATAACCTAATTCTTGCATTGTGAGGTGAACTGAAGCTTGTCTTTATGTCAGATAGATGGAAAAACTTGCTGGCACTGACAGCTACCTCTCTTAGTTTCATCAAACTGCCTTAGTTGAACTGAGCATAACATTTTCCCTTTGGTAGTAGCTGCCTCTTTACATAATACATATAATCCAGTTTAAAAAATACTAACACACTGAACTAAGTGAAACTGATTTTAAGATCTTACATGGCACAACTGAAGAGTTTCTGTTCTTTTCTTTGTTACACTCTTTCTGAGCACTAAAACATTCCACGTATTTTGCATTACATTGTGTGACCAGCTGAAAGAAAAGCAACATTTTAGTCTTCATTCAAAGGTATAATTGATAGCATTTGCTTAACACTTTGGCAAAAATCCCAATAATCAGATTACTGATGAACAAAAACATTTTTGTGGCCGAAAGAACACTTTTATGCTTCACTAGTAGTACTTTTCTCAGTGACCTTGGTTGTATCCTTGTATTCTACTATCAGGCCCTAGGCTTCTTGAAGATAGGTACTATATGTGCAATAGATATTTATTGAATTGTGTGTATTTTTCTGTTACGTGATGTCACTGCTGTTGTGAATTTTGTTCCAGAAATTCCTCACTGGCACGTAAGACACATAAGTGAGTCTACACTAGAAAAGACTGCTTAATGCTATTAAGAGCTAATCACGGGCAGGGCGTGGTGGCTCATGCCTGTAATCCAAGCACTCTGGGAGGCCAAGGCGGGAGGATTGCTTGAGGTCAGGAGTTTGAGACCAGCCTGGGCAAGAGCGAGACACCCCCCCCCCCGCCATCTCTACAAAAAATAGAAAAATTAGCTGGGCGTGGTAGTGTGCACCTGTAGTCCCAGCTATCAGAAGACTGAGGAAGGAGGATTGCTTGAGCCCAGGAAGTTGAGGCTGCAGTGAGCTATGATGATGCCACTGCACTCTAGCCAGGGTGACAGAGCAAGATGCTGTCTCAAGGAAGAAAAAAAAAAAAACTAATGTTTCTTGAAAATAAAGGAGAACTTAATACGTTCTCAGTATATTTCTGTTGAACTGAACTGACATTGTCCTAAGGTGGTTATAAATAATCCGCCCAATAGTTTGATTATTCTTCCAGTTTATGTAGCTTGGTTGACCCATTTTGTCAATCCTATTTTTTTGGGGGGGGTCCATCTTAATGGAGTCTATGGGAACAGTCTCCTTCTCTAAATGCTTTAGTACTACTGTCATGGGCCCCAGATGTAATTTTCATTTTTGAGATTCTGATTCTTGTTTTTTTCTTCTACTTGAGTTCTGAAATGGTTAGTGCCTGTAAAAGAACCAATTACCTGGTTTCCAACTGAATGGACTGGTTTCGTCAATGAATTTTTAAAAAATATGTGTGAACAAATATTGCAGAAATGGGGAAAAAAAAGGCAGAATTTAAGAAATGTTGGTACTTAATATTTTGTAAGAACTTATTTTAAACATTTAAAATGATACATTGTGTCCTTACTATTAATTACCTCATATGGTTTCATTGTAGTTAGGATGTTAAAAGGAGAGCAAGAAATTTAAAATTATTGTTATGACTGAAATTAGTGAAATTTATCTATTTTTCATTTCATATCACTTGTTCTAATTTGCTTGGCAGTCTCATTTCTAGAGCTGAGATTCGAATTCAGGTTTCAGAATCTATGGGAAGTTTTACCATGAAAACTGAAACTGCACAGATTCATTTCATTCTTTCCATCTTGACACAAAGTGAGGAATTACTTACATATAGAACAATGTGCAAAAAACCAGAATTTAAAAGACTAAGAGACTAATAAATAGCAAAGCACGTTGTAACTGGAAAGACAGGCAACGTTTGAAAGTTATAAATTCTGATTTATTACCAGATGACTGAGGTTTTCTGATCTTAATTGTTTTAATAGTCCTTTTAGTCTCTCTTTTTCTCCTTTACTTCAATCAATTCCATATACATTTTAACTGCCTTTAAACTTATTCATGCCCCATCAAAGAAAAGCAACAACCATTTAGGAAAAGTTAACTTTTCTCTAGTATTGTTTAGTAACTCTTTTTTAATTTCTAAATTATTTTCTGGAATGGTTTTTCAAACAGGCATATTTTTAAGACAATGTGTCTACAAATAACCATTCTTAATACAGGTAAGATGGATAGATTTAATAAAGGTAAGAGAGAAAAAATATAGAGAATATTTTTTGGGCTGGAATGACTGAGTCATGTCATTGTGGCCAGGGGCTGATATTTATGTTCAGATGAAGTCAAAAATTTCTCAGAAGACAATATAGCACTGTATTATCTACTTGAATACCAATGATTCCTATATAGGTCAAAACCTGACTTTCCTTTGCATTACATTTAAGGAGAACAAACAGTAACGTATTTCAGTCTATATAATTAACTCAAAGAAGACATGACCCCTAAACTCAAGGCATTTTTAAAATTCCTTGCTTTATACCACAGAAATTTATTCCAAGCACTACCTTGAATTGTTTTTCCAGTCTTGTCTTTCCTCCTACTCCTGGTATGAGGATGCTGTTAACATAGCTATGCAGTTGATTTGAAGATACTTCAGTCTCCTTTCCAAGAATGGCTTCCAACAAGGCATCATGGATGAAAATGTACTGCTCCTAAAAGGTATAATATATGGTAGTCACCCAGGGAAGTGTTAAGGGGTAGCCACCCATTCATGATGTCTACCTTAGGTTAACTTTGCCCCTAACAGGGACCTCCCAGTGAATCCCTTCAAGCATTTATAGCTAGGTGGTTTGTGCCAATACTCACTTGCTTATTCACCCTAACTTATTTTAGGGCAGAGATTGTGTTAAGTTTAGCTCTGTATTCTATACTGCGCCTAGAACAGTAGGTTCAATGCAGAAAGCAATCGAGAATGTGTTCAATGACGGGCTTTCGAACCATTCTCTCCTATGTATTTCTCAGGCCAGACAACATGTTTAACTCCCCCATAGTATCTAACATAGCTCTTGATACAACTGTTATCTGCTTCATAAATGCTCTTGTAGTTTTTGAGAAATCCAAATGTTAAGATCCACACAGAAATGGAAAACTGCAATCCACAGAATAGTATCATGGTGAGGATATCTTCTAATACAAACCTGTAAATTCAAGCCCTAAGAGAACGAATCTCATATCATCCAACTTTCAGTTAAAGCATGTGCTAGACTCTCATGAGGGCACTGGCATGCTCCCTACCTCAGTCTGGACGAGGTAGTTACGCTGTGTTCTGATATGCTTCAGGAATCCCAGGGCATTAACTGTGCTTTTGTCTTTTATCTGTTGCAGCATGCTGTCTATTACAATGTAGGTGCCTGTCCTGCCCACACCAGCGCTGTAAGAAATGAAGACACTCAACTAGTACTTTTTGCTTTACCATATCATTAAGTGTGGATTAGAAAAATTACAATCTAAATATTGAGTGAATTTAGAAACAATCCCGTTGTTTAGATAACCTGGTATACTTGATGTAGGTTATTTACAAAGATAGCACCTAAAAACTTTATTAGGACATTTCCCACTTTAAGTCTGCCCTTGTACCCTAAGAGCTGGAAGAAAAATGTTATATACTTGTTTTCTCAGCCTCCTTTGCAGCTCAAACAATGGCACATAACCCAGTGATACAAGGGACCGAGAGGTGTTTCTCGTGGCAGCAGCCCTCTCTACCCCTGGACCAGACCTGCTGATGCATCCTGCAGGGAGTTTTTCCTTGCTGTTTAGACATGTGCTTGGTTCTCCAACTCTCCCAGTGATTCTGTGAGTGCCCATTATCCTTTTAATAAACGTTTTTCTGTACAACTCCTCCAGTCTGCTTTCAGTACCTGTAGTTTAGAAATTGACTAAATGTCCTCAGTAGGAGAAATAAAAGGGTGTTTTCCTTTAATAATCTAGGTATAGAATGAGAAATGATACATCTGGAAAATTTGGCCTCTTTTATTCACATTTCTTAATTGTTACTTAAAAAAAATACCCAGGCGATCTGAATTCTATAGTGCTGAATAACAAGCTGCTTTTGGCAGAATTCCCCAGCAGGTTCCCCATCTCAGACAACTCCGTTGATATCGAAGCTGTTTGATAGACTTATATCTTTATTTTAGTGATTCCTAAATGGATCAGTGAAAAAGTAAATTCTCACGGGATTTTAAGCAGAAGATGGGCTCCAACTTCTGCAAAGGTCTTGCTTTGTGAAAGCATGTTATAAGAACAGCCCGAAAATGCTTAGAATATGCCATGTGGCTATGCAACATAAATCACAAAATAAGCCATATCTATTTGAATAACAAAGTAAAAAAAACAAAGCCAAGAATGTAATTGCGAATGAAACACTATAAGAGCATTTTTTAAACAGCCAACTGATGATGTTTAAGAGAGGAAACAGGCTTTATATAAGGCCTTCCCAGTGTATTTATAAAGGCATATTATATGGTACTTGTCAACTAAAAGGTTAAAAATAAAATCTTTTCATACATACCATAAATACTATTATTTAGAGGAACCCTTCGGAAAAGCCATTTACAAAAACTCTAAATCTCTAGTGTGGAGAGATTAGACCTTAACTTGTGTTTAAGGTCAGATTTTTATTTATTAGGATCAGCATACAATTTCCCTATAAACAACGGGGATTTTATTAGTAATAAGATGATTTTGTAAAAACTTGAGTTTCATCTCGTTGAGGAGAATTTTGTTAAAATTGCAGAAGCAGCAGATGATTTCTTAATGTTATGGAAATATAGTTACTATACTCTAGGACTGTAACAGGTTTTATTCATCCCAGTTTTCAGTGGAAGACACAGCTTCTAGGTCAAACAAAGCAACAACAGAGGCACTGTGGCCCAAGTCCACCGCTCTGCCCACCTCCCGCACTGAACGCCAGGCCCCACCTGCAGTGCACCAACACCGGCCCCATTTCTGGCGTCCGCGCTGCGGAGGATCTCCTCACGAAAGTCAGGACTGGCAGGGCGTACTCAGGAACTCCCATGTCAGGCCACTGAGTGTAGTGATACTGGATCACTACCCTTTCATTCTGGCGCCCCTTGGGGTTTCCCTTCTGACCCTATGAGAAAGATATAATTAAAAAAAAAAAAAAAAGCTGAGGGTGGGCATTCTGGATAAAAATTATGTAAGGGTGTCAGGAAACATGACCTTTGATCTCATTCACCCTCATCCCTGTTCCTTGGCTAGATTATTTCCTCTTTGTGGCCAACTTCCATGCCATTAAATGGAGACGCTACCCTAGCTGGATATGAAGTATTACTATTTCTCAGAAGAGGAGACTGTTTAAGATTGTACTACAAATGAACATTTAATATCAGTTTTTTGGATTTGGAACTATCCAAAGCACTTTGTAATTTTCCTACAAAGCCTCCATTTCCTGACTTTCTGCCCCAACTCCAGATGGCCTCAGAGCTTTGCTTTCATCTGCCTATGGGCCATGATTCCCATATTCCTTCTCCACTGTCTAGGTTGGACCTTCAGGAGCCAGAGAGCTAGTTGCTACTGTAAACTCTCCAGGGAGTGATGGGAAGATCCTAAGTTTCAAATGATTCTCAGTCTCTAGAGTTAGAGGCAACATCTCATTTATCTGTTACTTTCATAAATGACTTTTTTAGAGTAGCTTCCTTTAAGTGACTGAACTTTTTACATTTTAACTACTTTGGATGACAAATTTCCCCAAATAGATCACTTGCTGTGATATATTTTATTACTAATGCCTCTAAAAATTATAATTTTTTTTGATGACTCAGGGTTATTACTCAACACTGAAGCTTGTAGGGTATCTGCCCCTGTGCTGCAAAGGCCCATGATGGCTTTTAGTTTTTAATCCTTCTGTTAACTCTCATTTTTCTACATTTTTTTCTTGTCAGTGTGCAAAACACCTAAGGTTCCTACTTTACTTCTTCCTCTGACTTTAGCTGTTTCCAAAAGAAGAGTAAGTGGGCCCTGTTTAAATACCTGAAGGGTTTCCATGAGTTGGGCTTTGTAAGTTTTATACTGGTTATTGGTTAGCTTGAGCCAGCCAACGGCTCTATTATAGAGATTCAGATATAGTGCTACTGATTTTTGTATTATTTCTGCCATTTTTGGAAATAACTATACATAGAAAGGACTGTTATAGGAAAGGAATGTTAACCTTGGATCATAGATGGGCTTCAGAGCCAGTGAAATTGTACATAAAAAAAATTGTAAATAAAAGAATGAGTAAACATGAATTCTTCCGGGGCAAGGAGGCTACAATTTTATCACATTCTCAAACATATCCGAGATGCCAAAAAAAGATTTAAGATCCCATTGCTACAAACAACTGCCATACCTAAGTTTCTGTAGAGTAACTATGTTTTCTTAATAACCATCTATCTAGAATTCATAATACAGTAGTTCCCCCTTACCCTAGGTTTTGCTTTCCTGTGGTCAACCATAGGCCAACCATAGAAAATACAGTATTACAATATTTTCTCTCTTGAGAAAGAGCATGCTAGAGCATATTCACATAATTTTTATTAGAGTGTATTGTTACAATTGTTCTATTTAGTATTGTTAATTGCTTGCTATGCCTAATTTATAAATTAAATTTTATCATAGGCATGTATATATAGGAAAAAACATAGTGTAAATAGAGTTCAGTACTATCTGAAGTTTCAGGCATCCACTGGGGGTCTTGAAACATATCCCCCACGGATAAGGGGGAGACTACCGTACTGCTGTGATGATCTGTGATTCTTGTTGTGACAGTAGATATTGAATAAGAGAAACTAAGATTACTTGAAAGCAGTATTATTTCCACAAAGTATCATTCTTAGGATATTAGTAGTTCTATAGAAAAGGGTTTTATTGTTAAGCCACATTAGAAAACATTAGGCAAAACAAAGTTATATAATTTTCTTAACTCTAGCACTCTGGTCACTTGTGTTCACCATAAATTTCTAAAACGGTGGGGAAGATATGCATTATGTAGCACCCATTTCCTATTCTTATTGAATAGCAGAATCGGATTTTTACAAGCATCTTACAGGACAAGCATTCCTTGGAACACACTTTGGGAAACAATGATCTAAAGCTGTCAGAAAATTGGACTTAAAAAGCTAAATCAAACAGATGCTGCCATATTTGCTCAGTATTACCAAAACCTAAGAGGACGATAAAAAAAAAGACGCCTTGTTCATGAAGAGATTAAGGAACTCAATCGGGCCAGTTAAATTCTATTATGTGCTTTGCCAATACCTTTCACACCATCCACTGTTGTCAATCAAAAGAGTTGTGAAAAAATGTTTTAAAAATACTTTTTAAAAACCAAGTTGGTTATGAGATTTGGCCTTGGTTGTACAGTAATTTTCATACAAGTATAAAGAGATGCCCTGGCAGCCTACCCAATTCTTTCAATACCTTTTTTACTTTTGTATTTCTGACCGAAAAACGACGAACAGTATAGCAGGCGTGTACTTTTGTGCTCTTCAGCGTGACAATAATGTTTCCATACTCCTCACTGTTCTCTGTTGGCCAATACTGATCACATTTTCGCTGCAAAAAGCAAAAAGTTGTAAATTATAACTGCCATTTATGGCACAATTCTGTAGATAATGTAATTTCAAATAATGTTAAAGTAACAGGTAAAATTGTCATTTACTCAACTGAAAAAGTAACACATGAGCTGACCTGCTTAAAAGCAGATGTGACCTCTGAAGAGGTGGATCGATGGCTTGGGATAAGTTTGTGCAAGATCATCTGAGAAAGGGACCTAGTATTTATGATCATCTCTTTTTTTAGAGACAGAGTCTTACTCTGTCACCAAGGTTGGAGTGCCGTGGTGCAATCATAGCTCACTGAAGCCTCAAATTCCTGGGCTCAAGTGATATGATCATCTTTCAATACATGATGTATTTTAAAGAGGGCCTAAGAAAGAAACTTCTGTGTTTGACCTATAAGAAATGTGGGGTAGGAGATGTTATAAAGGGAGTTTAAGTATCATTTAGATGGTTAGGCTGGATTTACGGAAGATCTCTTGTAACTGTGAGAATCTTCATGTTACAACTTGTGTCACCAAAGGCAGAACAGGAACTCTACAAAGTGAAGCAAAGTGATTTTGAGCAGGGAACCTGAGGCTTACTAAATTAGCATCATTTAATGTAAGCTCATAATCCAATAAATTCTACAACATTGGTTGTCATTTTGTTTAAGCAATTTTTGCTTCCCCTAGTCTGAACTATTAGCAGTTCCTTGACAACACCATGTTTCTTCCAACATCCCTGCTTTTTGTTCTTTCTGTCCCCTATACTTAGAATGCCCTTTCCTTCACTTTTCAGCCTTTATAACTCCTCTTCATTGTTGTTCAAGTCTCACCTCAAATATTAGCTCCTTTACAAATCTCTATACTAGAGGATATATTCATTGATTCCGCAGCATTCCCCTAATACCCTGTTCATCTATATCACCACATTTAATTTACTCTTATGATGCCTTAGCTCTCTTTCCCACTAGGCCATAAGCAAGGTAAGAGCAGAGAGAACACTTTTCATTTCTATAACTCTTTATACCTTGTCAGATTCCTACCCTACAGCAGGTACTCCATACACATTTTTTGAATGAAGGTGCATGATTAAGATAGTAAGCCTAGAGGCTCTTACTCTTCCTTTTTCCACAAGGTTTGTAATCATGATAATGATTCCAGTGTTTTGTTCCCAAATCATCCTCCAAAAATCTTCAAACGTAGACTTCAAAGGTCCCTGGGTGGCAATGTAGGCTTTTGCTTTGTTGTAACCCTTCAAAGATGACACAGCACAAAGTAAGATGAAAGCAGTATCACAGAAGACCAGTTAATAATTCAAATACCTTCCATATTGAATAGGCTGTGTTTTTAGTGAAAGCTCTGTACAGTATTAAAATATATTCGACAGTTTCTGCTGTAGTCTTCAATTTCCAGAAACAGGTTTATAAAAACATTTGTGACTTACATCAACATAGTTTGCATTAATGTAGTCGCTGTGCTTAGAGTCTTTTCCTGGTAAAGGTCTTAACTTCACCCTACTGTGATCATCTATAGAAGATAAGAAAAAAAATCAGAAACAAAATGTATAATTCAGAAACTAGCAGCATTCTAAAGCACAAAACAAGACAATCTGGTAATGTGGCATCTCCCAGAGTGTCCTGAGAAAACTTTTGGCAGAATAACAACTAAATAGTCAAAGACAAGAGCATTTGAACCCATCTCAAAAATACAGGGCCACTTCTACCTCATGCTGTGACCTGTGAGTATCCAAGATGCAAATTAAGGTCCTTATTAGTTCATGTAAACTGCAATCCTCTAAAATGTCCTTGTCCTATGTTTTGAAACCCAGTTCAAAGGTCTTTGATTACTCATCCCCCATCCCCTCCCCATTAATACAAATATAAAAAGGTGACTCTTATATTAAGTTCAGAACATCTATTTTTAGGAAAGTCCATTGCTAAATTCAGTTGGATTCCCTGCCACCTCAATAGAACCTACGTTTATTGAGGAAGCCAGAGCTTCTAAGAGTAATCTCATTACAGGAATTTGAAGTCAGTGATCAGATTTTAGGATGCATTTACCATAGTTTATGAAGAAAAGGTGGGGGGATGCATGATAATGTGTCTCTAGTTGCCCAACAGAGTGAGCCTGGTTTTTAGGATGGCAAAAGAAATAAAAGGAAGCTGAGGTCATAATTTTATTTTCCCTAGCTAGAAACAGAATGGGCAAAAGCCAATTAATATTTCTGTTTATAGTCATTATCGTAAAAGGTGAGTGCAAAAAGAAGTCCAATGAGTGGATTAGCCTAGACATGACTGACCTCAGACTATACTAAGCACTTTTTGAAAGCCCTCTATGTTCTTGGAATTGTGACTTGCTTTGGTGTTCTGGCAAACTCTCAGTCTAGGGTTGACATGAAATAGGGACTGCCTGACGTAAACAGGCCCCAAATGAAAAATTTCTCCTAAGGCATCTGGATCCAAACTGCTATGCCTTAGTAGCCATTATATTGTATATTGTTATTTCATAGACGACAAATAAGAACGTATACCCTTGAAGTTGCAAAATTCTTATTTAACTAAAAGGTAATGGACTGGTTAATAGATCAGTATGGGAGGGGTGACGTGGTGACATTCACATATACCTTTAAGAGAGAAGGCTTTTCCTACATCATGTTTCTGGCACATTCATAGTCTGATTTTACTTGTTTTCATGACATTTCTGTGCTATTCTTTGCTTTATAAAGGCTTTAATATAGTGGTATATGAAGGCACATGATGTGCCCAGAATCTGAGTGGCCGAGAGAACACCAAAACCCAACTCTCTGAACTTGTGAAAATAAAACCACAACCACTAATGAACTTGTGAATGTATAACCATATTTAACCAGAGATAATGGGTTTCTAGCAAAATACCATGATCCTTGGGCACATCACACAGAAGTTGGTTTGATTTTCTCTTCCTTGGCCACATAATTTTAGCCAAGGCAGTAAGGTGATTTGAAGTAAAGGTTGCTATGGTGGAGAGAATGATGTGTGTGATGTATGTAAGGCACAGGTGTATATATATCCCTGCCTGGTTGTCTGGTTAGAAAGGAGGTATATGGATGGACAAATCCTCATAGTCACATTACAGTGAGCCTTGATTGAGTTGGCCAACAAATACTGCCATAATCAATCCATTCAAAGACTAGGAAGAAAAGGAAAGTTGGACTCTTTCTCCCTTGTTCTCTTTTTTTTTACCTCCTCTTTATTCTCTAAGATAAGTGAGACTAATAGTCCTTTTCAAAAATAACTTGGGAGTTCTTTTAAAACTTTATTTAGAAGAAGTAAAACTCTATTTGTAGATGATATGATCTTCTGTATAGAAATCCAAAAGAATCCACAAGAAATAACTATGAGAATAAATGGGTTCAGCAAGGTTGTAGGATACAAGGTCAATATACAAAAATCATTTGCTTTATATACACTAGCAATGAGCAATACAAAAATAAAATTAAGTAAACAATTCTATTCACAATAGCATTAAAAAGAATAAAATACTTAGGAATAAATTTAGCAAAAGAAACACAACACTTGTACAATGCAGACTATAAACCACTATTGGAAGAACAGCTGGAACAATTTTGAAAAAGAGGAATAAATGTGGAGGACTCAAAGTTCCCAATTTCAAAACTTACTACAAAACTACACAGTCAGTAATCAAGACAGTGCAGTACTGGCACAAGGCTAGACACGCAGATCAGTAGAACAGAATTGAGAGTCAAGAAATAAACCATCACACTTATCGTCAGCTGATTTTCAATAAGGGTGCTAAGGCAATTCAACAGATGGTACTAGGACAACTGGGTATCCACATACAAAAGAATGAAGTTGGACTCCTACCTCATACTATATATAAAAATTAACTCAAAATGGATCCAAGACCTAAGTGTAAGAGCTAAAACCATAAAACTCCAAAAACATAGGTATAAACCCTTCATGATCTTAGATTAGGC
This sequence comes from Daubentonia madagascariensis, assembly GCA_023783475.1. NCBI lineage: Eukaryota > Metazoa > Chordata > Mammalia > Primates > Daubentoniidae > Daubentonia > Daubentonia madagascariensis. The sequence continues at coordinate 36,636,773 of JAKFHU010001953.1, read as the reverse complement.
AATGGTTCCCTTAGATATGACACCAAAAGTACAGGCAACAAAAAAGAAAAATAAATTGGATTTGACCAAAATTTAAAAATTTGTGCTTCAAAGAACACCATTAAGAAAGTGAAAAGACAGGCACAGGATGGGAGAAAATATTTGCAAACTATATATCTGATAAGGGATCTGTATCCAGAATATATAAAGAACTCTTACAACCCAACAATAAAAAGACAAAAGTAATCCAGTTAAAAAAAAATGGGTAAAGGGTCTAAAGAGACAATTCTCCACAGAAGATATATAAATGGCCAACAAGCACATGAAAAGACGCTCAACATCACTAATCGTTAGGGAAATGCAAATCAAAACTATAATGAGATACCACTTCACACCTGTTAGGATGGCTATTATCAAAAAAACAAAATAACAAGTGTTGGTGAGGATGTGGAGACACTGGATCCTTCATATATTGCTGGTGGTAACATGGAACCATTGCTTTGGTAGTTCCTCATTGTTAAACTGAGCTACCATATAACCTAGCAATTCTACTCCTAGGTAGACTTGAAAATGTATGTCTACATAAAGCCTTGTACAGGAATGTTCATAGCAGCATTTTTCATAATAGCCAAAAAGTAGAAAAAACCCAAATATCCAAATGCTGAATGAATAAATATTGTATATCCATGCAATAGAGTATTATTCAGCCCTAAAAAGGAATGAAGTGCTGATACATGATACAACACAGATGAATCCTAAAAACATGCTAAATGAAAGAAGCCAGACACAAAAGTCCACATATTATGATTCCGTTTATATGAAATGTCCAGAATATGCAAATCCACAGAAAAAGTAGATAAAAAGTGTCTTGGGACTGGGGAGAAGGAAGAATTGGGAGGGCCTGCTAATGGGTATAGGCTTTCTTTTGGGGTGTTAAAAATGTTCTAAAATTAGATTGTGGTGATGATTGTACAATTCTGAATATACTGAAACCCGCTGAATTATACATTTTAAATGGGCAAATTTTATATGGTACGTGAATTATATCTTACTAAAGCTTTATTAAAAAAAGTAAATAGTACTGTTCAAATTATAAGTGGCCCAATTTAAATATACTATTATATAAAATTCTGTCATGTGGTCATTATCATACTGTATATTAATTATAAATATCTGTGCCCTGGCCCTTAATATCAAAACATATAGTTATTATCTGCCAGTGACCCAAGCCCCACATGTCCATAAAATGTGGCCATCTAGCCGCAAAAGTAGCTTGTGCTTCTAGGGTATTCCTTGAGGCTCTGTATGAAGAATGCCTATTTGTTTGAGTCCCTGACCTCCAGGAAGGATACCCCTGATCCTGGAAGTATGTTGGATAGGGCTAAGCACATGGACCAGAAGGACTTTAGGCTCATCACTAAGGTAGAGACCAATTACTTAGTCTTAGAAAAGACTGCTATAAAATTCAGCTTACTTGATTCAATTCCCTGTATTTCTATTTGTGTTAAAATGACTTGACCCTCACAGGTTAAAACCAATGTCAAGATAGCCAAGTGACATTCAAACTTTGGCTCCCACATTTCATGTGAAAACAGTAAGCTCAGAACATTTTCTTTCAGTTGCCTTATTAAGCTGAGATCTGACAGCCTAATGCAAGACTAGGGGGGAAGAAAATGTCCCCACTTCTTCTTACACACTGTTGAAGATGGACTAATGAGAGGTTAGCTTGCAAGTATCATTCCTGGCATCCTGCTTCTGATTGCTTGGCTTTCTAGCTTATACCCAGCATGAAAATGTAATTTCCTCGCAGTTGAAGATAGTTTAAAGTTCATTACTCACATGCTAAAATGTTGATGTATCTGTTTTTGTGCTTGTTTTCTGGATGATTGGAATGTTCTGCAGTGATGTTCATATCAGCCGTACAGCGCTGGACTTCCTAATGAAGAAAACAAACAGCAAGATTTTAGACACAGTTCAGAAAGAAAGGAACACTACATACATGCAAAGGCATAAAGTATTTACTCACCCCCTAGCCACAGCCACCATTACCTCCCCAAGCCCAACTTCAGATATAATTACTGATACATTCATAATAAGCATATGAAGAATATGAAGAAGGTATAACGATTTCATTCTTTACTAATTCATCAATCATTTACTTTATTCCAGATTTTGACCTAGGCATTGGGATGTAAAACAGTACAGTATTCTCTTTTTGAATACATCACAAGTCTGTGGGTGAGAAAAACATTCAAAAAGTTAATGCCAGTCAAATGTGATCAATAGAAAAGAGGTCTGAAAAAACCGTGATGGGGGCATAGAGGAATAGAGGAAGGCTTTAGACAGGTGATGACAATTCACCTGAGTCTTAAAGGATGAACAGGAATTTCCAAGAACTATAAATCTCCACTATGAATGGCAATATGCTCATAGGCCTTCTAGCCTCATTTTATAACCGTGAGACTGCAAATTGACTATAAAGACTCAGTCCTGCAATGACACTAATATATAGCCCAGCTAATTGTCATATCTAGCTCAGATATGTATGACCATCACAAATTATTTGTGAACTCTAATTTTATTTAAATTATACTTCTTTAGAAAAGTAGCAGTGGCAGAGCAACTCTCTTCCACTGCCTTGGCCATGGATATAAACATCATCCATTAGCCTAATGCAAGGTTGCTGAAAAGCCAAATTTTTCTACACTGTGTATGCTTCAAATCCAAGACGGTACCAGAGCTAACTAATAAGGGAAGTCATTAGCAGTGCACAGCTGCTACAAAGAGCAGGAGCAAAGTAACACAAAATTATCAGGAGAAATGTTTTACATGTAACAGATGTAGCAGAGTTTAGGAACATGCAGATTTTTTTCCACAAAGGAGTTGCATAGCAATTATGAATGTTTCTCACAGCATTTACATTAAGCATAATGAAAACAAGGATCTGGTTGTCTTTCCTATTTACAAAGTACTTCCCAGTGAGGAGTCCCCTTCTCTCTAAGGAGGAACTCATTGTCCTCAAAGAATATAAGGTATAGAGACAAAAGATTTCTATCTGTTCAAAGAAACCACATTCATTGATTCTCCAATCCTTGGATGCTGTATATTGAATTTTTCATAATTGTAGGCCTTCCCAGCTGTCCATTAAAAAATAAAAGCCCCACAGGCATTACTCCAACCCACCTCTTTGGGGAAAGTGAGTTTCATGACAATTCTTACCCATTTCTTTCTCTTACTAAATGTGATAAACTCTCATATTTCCTGCTGAATTATAAAATAGTTTGTAACCTGTGGTTTTGAAAACACTGGTTTAAGGATCTTTAAGGCTGCCTTTGGCTCTATTCTCTAAAATGAGATAATAGTGTGGTCACAAAGTAATCATTCTGATAGGTTAGCATCTATAAGAACATAAGTAATGCTAGCCAAACTTGGAATATTAGCACCTGCCTTTTGGAATTGCCTTAAAAGCCTGAGGCATGTTCTTGTGGATAGTTTCAAGGGCAGAAAACTTTTGAAAATGGATTTGGAACAAGTCGACATGCTTTTGTTTCCTGGGTTTGAAGGCCATACGTTTGGCACATACCTCTTCAGGGCTGCGCTGTTTAGCTCTTTTATGCTGAGAGATCGTATGTTAGTCTGAGATATGCTTTATTGATTTTTCTTTTCCTGTTGTGTGGATCTGACCACCCTAGCTATGGACTAAGGTTGGGCCTCTACTGTAATATAATGCAATTGACCAAGACTGCTTGGGAGCAGCTGTCGGCATTGTTTAAAGCAGTCATTCAATATGGCCAATCAAACTCTTTGTTATCTAAAACCCCTGGTCTGATCTGTTGCCTCTATTTCACTTTTCCAATTATGTGAATGACAGAAAACAAAGAATAGTCATAAATAATGTTAAATTTGATTTTATAAGAACCCATGGGGTTTGCCTGAGGCCTTCTGATTTTGTCTTGTAGATAATAATGTCATCTGTAATTCCTTGCAGTACTGCTTGGCTCATTTAGATGCTGATAATATCATCTGATCCTGGAGTGGCTTTTCTCCATCAGAACTGGCATTTCAAAGTTAATGTGATTTTAATAGGTGTTAAAACCCTTTAAAGTGACACTGGCTGATGGAGTATGTATAGTAAAGTTACCTACTCAGCACTCTAATAAACAGTTTAAGATTTAAACTTGTTTATATTTTACTGTCTGTATAACAAAGCTGGAATTCTCAAAATGAATATTCTGAATAATAATAATAGGCATACAACCATAGGGGAGGGCCAAAGAAAAACAGGAGGTTTAAAATAAAGTAAAAAATCAAAAAATGAACAAAAAAACCCACTAAAATTTGATATACCCAGAATTCTTGGGAGATGACAAGCCAAATCACCCCCTGCATGGCGTCGTGGATGTGAGAAGCTGTCTCAAGAGCACTTGAAGGCCAACTGTCCTACCATTCAGTTCAAAAAAATAATTCAACAAAAACACATCTAGAAATCTTTCAGATTACTCAGTTCCACAAAGCAAGCTGAGAAGAAAATATTTTGGACTTGGTCACCAAGTATTAGACCGAGTAGGTATAACAATCTTTGTGTCTGAGTTCGGGCAGCCTGCACTCGTGTCAAGGGGACTGTTCTATAGAACACTGATAGGTTTAGGTCATGACTGTAGCCCAGGGCTTGTGCAATGTTGGACACAGAGCTGCCCCTTGACAGGTGCTGGTTACACTGCATCTTCCTGCTTCTCCTGCTTGTGCTCAGGCTACAAACTGCTGCCAGACTGATTTTCCCCAAATGTTGTGTTGACTTTGTTATTCCCTTACTCAGAAACCTCTGGAGAGATTCCAAATTCCTTAGCCAGGCTTTCAAGGTCCCATCCTCTTTTCCGCCAGCTCCCTTCCCAATCCCAGACAGTTTTAACTCCATGCCCTTTGAAAAGACCATACGATTTCCTGCTCTTTGCTTCATTGCCATTTACCTCGGTAAGAATGCCTGTTCTCTTCCTCTATCCAAATCCACATATTTTTGCCTTAAATGACTGCCTTTCCCATGCAGAAAACCAACCCAACCCAGCTTTGGAGAGTATAACACGGCACCTTTCACCCTACAGCTGGTTTTTAATGAAGAATCATTTTTCAAGTAGTTTGTGAAATTTGGCTCACTCACTTTTTTCTCCTTCTTCACACAACCCTCAACCTATGATTTTCTTCCTAAAAAGGGTTTAAAAATGTTTTTCTTTAAGATATTTAAGACTCAAACTGGCATTTTTGTCACAAAGACTCAGGAAACTTCTAGAGGGTCATTTTCTGCCCTCTTGCAGGCAGCAGTCTTTGCACAGCATTACACCTCTGACCAGGGGACCCCTCATTCTATGTCATCGGCAACCCTGGAAGCCACCATTCATTACTTAAAGTGATTATGGCCACGGGTCCCTCAGAGCATGGGCTCAGGTGGACAGAGCTTTGCTCTCTTGATTTCAGATGAACAACGAGCCTACATTTCGCTCAGCTGGTTAATTGTAATAGAGATGATTCCCCAAAGGATCTTGTCAAGAGGCTGTGGACCTCTGGCCTCATCTCTGCACTCAGCCTTTAAACTTTTGACTCTCCCAACCCCCGCCTATTAATTCTTTTGACCTATGGAGCTTTGGAGCGCCCTCCTTTTGAAAGAATATGCTAGCGCTGAGCCTTTGGAAGCTTTCTGTGTTATGACTGTGGGGGCTGTGGAAGAGGCTGTCAATCTCTTAATACTACTCTGGGAAACCACTCCCTGAGAAGGACAGTGAGGTTGAAGTTCACTCAGGTAGCCAAGGGAACAGTGTCATGGAACACTATCTTGAGACAAGGATTGATGTTATTTCCAGTGACTGCAAAATCTACTAGCGGTATGGCATTGCCAGCTTTTCACAGCCTCCAAAATTCATCTGACAGAGACAAAAAGCTAGCTTTCTGCATCACTTCTAGACAAAGACTCAAAATTACCAATGAGTCATTTTTCCCATTCTTCAAGCAGCTAAGTTCTGAAACTATGACAGCTATTTACCAAAAATTTACTTCCAAGATTTTTAAACAAGATGGGTAAATAGAACTTTTGCAGAAATTACCAATCAAAATTCATAGGAGCTTTTCTCCTCTGCACTTCTTCAGAACTTTATACCTGCATTACAGCATTTATTTTGTTTTGTCTTGCTTTCTACTTTAATTGCATGCACTCTGGTCTCTCCTTCACCCTTCAGACTGAACTCTTTGAGGGTAAGGACTCTGTCTAATTCATCTTTGTACCTTATATTATGGCCAGAGAATGGTAGGTACTCAGTAACTATTAGATGAATTGTTTTATCTCCTCTTAACGGCCAAATATCAACTTTTAAGTGGTATTTCTCTGTAATCTTAACACTTTGACTAATTTGAGGCTTCTATTCAGATGTTGGATAAAATTTTTATAAGTCAGATTCTCAGCTACCTGAGAAGGCCCTAGACCATAAAGATCATGTAATTGGCACCTGGTGCTCTCATGGGGGCTCCTAATTTTAGCTGCCCCCTCCCATTTTTCTCTTTTTTGCAAGGCACAGCTGCATGATCAGTTTTAGACAGTCTGGCAATCTGGATTATTTCTGCTTCTGATTTCAGCTCAATACGGGACACTACTTTAATGAAGAATCTGGATGGCACCAAGGTTAACTGTGTGGGTTCGAGTCAGATAGCCCTAGTCTTAAACCCTACTGCTGCCATTTCAACACTTAGCCACCGAATGCCTCAGTTTTCTCATGAGGAAAGGTGTCTCATCTGTAAAATGGCGACAATAAGACAGCACCTATCTCATGGGTAGTTCTGAGGAAGGAGTAAAATAATCCATATGCAGTGCTAGGTAAATGCTGGCCATCATTATTCCACATAAATGGGTCTAGAAATCTGGGGTTGAGATTACTTTAACTTTTTTACCATAACACAGGTTTTTTTTTATTATTACACAAAATCTCTTTTTCTGCTCGCTCTTATATAGCCTGTTATTATCTCTGTTTATAAAATAGCCTTAATGGTTTCTTATGTAGCCTATTACCAGTTTTCCCTTTTAGCAGAGTTACCAAAAGGAATACTATTTTAAAATACTTCAAATTTTCATTTACTTATAAGGTGACAGTATATTGGTGAGCTTTTCTACTATCTTACTCTCCCCCTTACGTTGTTGCGACTTTGCTGTTTGTTTCAGAAGAAAGGATATTTTTCCTATTCTGAATAGCTCTGATTTTAAACCTTTCAAACAGGAAAGATGGTGAAATGATAACAGTATAACAATGCCGCCTTCCTGCCTGCCCTCCCCAGTCCACGCTCATAACTATCAACTAGTTAATACTTAAGCTGGAAAATTCAATGTAGGCAACTAAAGCTTTTAGCCACAGTAGTAGTATTATTATTTTTTTAGGATAGAAATAGGGTACAGATGCCCAGGATTTGTTAACAGGCATGATTTTCATGCAGCAAAGCCCATTTTAAGTCAGATCAAGTTTACAGAGGTGTAGCTGATTATTTTGAATAATTAAATGGTGTCAAAACCAGCTGTGATGAATAGCACTGGGGTCTCCAATCATAAATAATTGAGAAACCAGAGTTGCATTTGATCGTCTTGATCAAATTCTGCTCTCTAGAGGATAAATGTTTGTCCTGAATACCATCAACATTGTTAAATGCCTCAATATTCTTGCTCAGTCATCCAGCCAACAGTCAATTGAACTAAATCACTTTAACACCACACACATTTGCTGTCCTCATGAATACAAAATGTTTGACTTAAACCATGTTCTTTGTAGTTGAATAGGCACCTTTTCTTTGTAAGCATCTAATAGCAGCATTAAATACTTGACATGCTTTAGTTTGTTCCATAAAAACATATGACTTTGCAGAATAAATCAGAGGTTCGTTCTTTCTATCACCTTTGCTTTCATTTTGCTCAAAAAAAAACCCCAAAAACCAAAAAACTAAGAGAAAGAATTTAAAATGAGTTGTCAATATAATTGCCTTTATGATAGCCTTTGGGGATTCCAAATTTGCATAGAACAGGGGCTTATAGTCCTGTTTTTATTTCTTATTGTTCATGCAAGATAATTGCACCTTCCAGCTGTATAACTCCTAGATGGTCCCAAAGTGCTTACCGTCCATTACTTCATTTGAGCCCCATAACCAATTTTGTTAAAAGAGGTGGGCAGGCTAGCATCATCATCATCATCATCTCCATTTTAAAGTAGAAATGAGACAGAGAAAGGAACCCACTTATCCACAAAGCTAGAAGACAGCTGAGCTGCCATGAAAACTTGGCCTCCTCGGCACAACTCTTGCTGCCAGAGATGTGCCTTAGTTAAGCGCCTCAGTGAAGAAAAGGGCAGTCTGTTTAATAGCTCCTCATTGACACCCTGTCACTGCTGAACTGGCACGGAACCCAGAGTTGGCAGGGTGGTGCGTGCCGCTCTCTACCTTGTTTCCTACACACCAGTTCTTAAAATCAGAAGGCTGTGTTAACCCATGTCTTCTCTCCAAGGATTAGTAATAATGAAAACAACATCAATCAACCTTTGTTTGGTTCTTAACAATTAACCCAGCACTTTCCAAGATGTTAATCATTAATTTTTTTCCAACAACTTTAGGATGTGGGTAACATTAGTGCCATTTTTTTAAATGGGGAAACTGGGCACCAGAGATGAAGTGATTGGCCCAAGGATACAAAGCTCACTACTGGTGGAGCCAGCATCGAGTTCCAAACCTGCTGTCCACACTATACCATGTGCATCACAGAGAAGACATGGAATTAGGGAGCTTTGCATTATGACCGTTGTTCCCAGTTAGAATTAAGATGAAGAAAGAATCTGAAAAACAATCCTTACCAGTTTGCCTCTTTTCTACCACTAAGTCTGTTCTTTCATAGAAGCACATGTTCAAGACAAGTACAACCAACTCATTTTCACCTAATTTTATTGGGAAAGGAATGCCTGTTAAAATTATAAATGATACTCTGGTTTCCCTTCAGATCATATAAATCTTTTGCATTTTACTAAAATTGCAAGTGAAAAGAAAAACAATCTCTACTTTCCACAGTTATTGTTTTGTTATACTTGGAATAAATTCAGTTCAAGTTTACAAAAATCTCTGTAAAATAAGAGTGAGTTTTCTGGAAATTAATTTCCAGTTTTGAAACATACCTCAAAATCCTCAGAGAACCCATGCTGGTTATTAGAATAGAGCTCACCGATGTGTTTAACAAACTGTTTGACAGGAATGGCTTCCATGTCATCTGGGGGAATAAAATGATATTCAAAGTCACATAGAATACTTCCATAAAACAAATGACACTAATAAAGCAAATCACACTTATCTAAGACAAATATTTGATTTTTGCAAAGAGTGATGTAACTAATTGTATCACCTGCAATAGATGTCATAAAGAAAAGTCTCAGGATTTACTTTATATTAGGATCTCATTATGACTTTGAATGCCTATAAGCCAGGTTAAATATGGTTTTGAAAAAAGGTACACAGAGAATTCCCTTTACTTTTTATATTCATGGCAATTTGCATAGTTAAATTACCACATCATACTCTTTGCAGTCTGAATTTATCAAGGGTACCTATTTGCCAAGAAATTTTATCACAACCTGGTTCTTTTGTTTTTGCTTTTTAGAAAATTGCTCTTCAATGGGGTCCAGCTTGAACTTGGAGCAATTAAGTTCTATTTCCAATCTTTTAAAAGTCTAAGCAATCTTTTATACACAATTACAGATAGATGCCATTGTACCAGCTGGCTCTGGGTACAATGCCATCTATCTTTAAGTGTTCAGAATTTTAGCTCAAGACAGCTGTGTCTACAGGATGCCAAATAATCAGTTTGACTGAATTAACTGGATTTTTTTTTGGTGTTGACAGACTAGGTACAGATTCAGGAAGACTCCACATTCCAATTTACTCTAGTGTTGTCACTTCAAAAGGACACTTTCAGTTCATGAGCCCAAAGTATGTTTTAAGCTTATTTATCCAGATCTTGTCTGCTACTTGAGTACCTCTGTAAAACAGCCACACCCAACTAACTGGAGCTCCCCAACCTCCTTCCTCCCTTCTCTCTCGACCCTCCCCCGCAAATATTTCCTTTTAAAAATACTCTGCTGAATTTGAGATAAACAACAGACATGACATTTACTTTATTCAGAGTGAAAGATCTTTGGCAAACGCACAAACATCTAAACTGCCACAGATGCTTTTCTTAGCAAAGGGTATGAAGATCTGTATGTGTAAATGAGGTCCTACTTTGGCAAGAATTTTATAGATCCAGGCCTGACAATCTGATTTCTCTTCATCTGGTGACAGTTAACATTGACTATGTCATTCCTTCTCTTCTTTCTTTCGAGAGAGCAAAGCTCTAGGGTGGCTTTTTGCATCTATTGACATTTTCAAACTTGAATCATTCTTAAGCAGAAAATAGCATCTCTTGTACTTTGTTTAAGGGAAGGTGACTTATATGTTCATAATCCAAGTTGCTTAGCATGGAAATGTTACTTATCAAATTGGTGATGCTCTGTAAGCACAAATTCTCTCTGTGTGAACAATTAAAGTCCTAATCATTTTAATAGGCAACCTTATGAAAAAAAATTGCCAAGTTATTTACAAATATTTCAGAATTGAAGATGTTCATGAATATGCAATCATTTTGCACACCCAAGAAATCTATAGCTTCCATGATGTAACCAGCATTAACAGAGTAAGCAGAGCCAAAATGTTTCTCCAGAATATTTAGCAGAATGCACAGTTCAAGAAAAATTTCCAAAATTATCTGATCACTTAACTTAAAAGGTTTAGAAGTAAGCAAATTCTACAATAATGATCAGTGGCCATGAAATGATCTCAAGTTAAGTTGAGAAAAGGGTTAAGATGTATAAAGTTGGAGAGATGTATAAAGATTAACCCAAGGATAAACTCAGTTTCAAAGAAGAGGCAAAATGAGTAACAAACACCATAAACACCCTAGAATATAGACTACAGCAGTTCTCTTCTATTTATGTAGAAATGAAAGATACAGCAGTTTTCAATGGCAGAGTAACATACTTAATAGTGTAATAGGTAAAGAGCAGCAGTAATTCCATAATGATAATTTAGATAGTTTAGAATTTTAGATTCCCAAGAAACTTAGCCATGATTAAGGACATGGACTCTAGTTCAAAGTAAGAAAAAGCATGTCAGCTTTAGTGCTGTTTTACTCTGCAAGGTAAAAACTACTGCATTTGAAAGGCCACAGCCTACCTCCAATCATTAAAAGAAATGCTTTCAGGGTGAGTCTTATTTTTTCCTGCAAATTGCTCAACTGTGATATCCAAGCTCATGTCACACATGCCCAGAAATCAGTATGCCTGCTATCCCCATAGCTAGATGCAGCAAAAATCCAGCAGAGCTCAGTATGATAATCATGGAAATATATGACTCACCGGGCTCTCCAATTTGCATCTTTATCCAAGGAAACGTAACCACACCCTCTGGGTTTCCAGGCACCACCAATAGCATCATAAAACTACCAGACAGGCAGACATACCTAGAGATGCATGCTGTGCCGACCACTGTCAGCTACCCAGATAACACATTATTTGCCTTTCAATTAAGACAAATAGCCAAGGGGTCATAAATCTTTTTTTCTCTATATTAAGATGAATATATAAATCCATGACTAATTAGAAGTCCTAATTGTTTTCCTCTCCATAGTTTTTCTATTAAATTTTCTCAACCTAAACCAGAGGGTTATAAAATTAATGTAACTAGCAGAAGGCCAAGCAATTAGGACAGCATCAGAGAACTGATCTGCTTGGTTTTTATTTGGAAAGATCTTATGTGTTTTAAGAAAATATCCGTCCATAAGATATTATCTCCACCTAAACATCTGAGTTTCATTAAAGATTGCAGGGAACATTAGCAGCACTAACTAAAGCACTTGCTATGTACTTTACGTGTATTAATTAATATATACTCCAAGAGATAGGTGCTATTTTCATACCCATCTCACAGTTGAGAAAACAAGTTCAGAACAGCAGAGGAAGCTGGCTGCAGACCAAAGGTAAAGAGTGCTCTGACTCAAGAGATAGAATGGGAAGCTACTGGATGAAGCATTTTCTGAGCACCTAGGACTCAGCCAGATGGTAGGAGATGGTCTCTAATGAAGGGCAACTCTTGTGTTGGAGAAGAGATGAACATAAGAAAGTGAGTGCAAAAGCAGAGTGTAATGACATGGTGAAGACCACAAGTGACATCAAAAGGATGGATTTAATGACTTAGGTGAGAATAAGTATCACAGAGGTAGTGGTGGTGGTAGGAGACATTAAAAAATGGGTTAGAATCAAAGTGAAGATGTTTTCACTGATTACAGGATAGATGGGAGATTGTTATGGTATAACAAAAAAAACAGTATAATGATAGAGTTGGTATAATGAGAAGAGAGCCACCATTTATTAAGTCCTTACTGGTGGCCACGGACTGGGCTTAATGCTTTTCACACATTTATCTTTATAAGAACCAGGTGAAGGGAACGTGTTATCATCACAATACACATAAGGAAAGTGAGGCAACTTGTCCAAAAAGACATAATTAGTTAAGTGGCAGAGCTGAGATTTGGACCCAGGTCTACTGAACCCAAAGCCTATGCTCCTATGCATTGTGATATACTGTTTATTTTCATTCTCAAAGCACCACAATTTCAAGGAAGAACGAGGAGTTAAACAGGCTATCTTGGTTAATCTGATAAAATATTACTGTATAATTTTGTACCAATATTTTTACTTAAAGAATTTTCAGATACCAAAGGTTGAAATTAGGCAAAAAAGGACCACTACTATTATCACTAAATCACCCCATTATAAGATATTCAATATAATCGACTGAGAGTCATACCTGAAGAGTAGGCTTATTGTTATTAAATATTATTATTTATGCTTAGTTCCAAGATTTTAGCTTTTTGTGGTTAGAATTAAACTGTGTAAGATGCCTTTATTTTGGTCAACCCACAAAGAACCCTCCTTATGTGCCACTTGTCATGAAGCCTGAAATTAGTCTCTGGTTTGCAGGTACCATGCGGGTACCAAAAGCAGAGCGTTAGAAGAGAGTGCACTGATGACAGAAACTTCTACTGAGAAGAAAGCACCAAAGCTAAGATAATGTTGACCTCAAATGCAATACTGTAGGAAATACAGAACGGTGCATTTGAACCTATGGAAAAGCTGTTTCCAAAATCTATGGTTATATCTCTGTTGTACTTGCATCTTCAGAACTATTAGAGGGAAATCACCAATACTTTAGGCTTCTAACTTACTCGTATATGCTAAATTTACTTTCTCTTCATCTTAAGGAATAGCAGAGATAAATAAAAAGAGAAAAAGTTAGTTTTCTTTTCTGCAATTTTTGGTTTGCAATGAGAAAGGAAAAGTCAGCAGCCAAGGCTGTCCATGAATATACACCACAGGAAGGAGCTGCTCAGAGGGCCCAGCCTCAGCACACTGTTCAGTGGTAGGGCTATTAGCCTGTAATTCAGTAAAACTGGGTAGCTGTTGTTTTCATCAGCTGCCACTGATGGAATGCTTTCTTGTATCAGGCACCCAGAGGCAAAGGTATGAGTGGAAAAGCCAGAGCCAGACTATGTAACTTCATGGCTCTGTGAGTCCCTTTCCTCATCTGTAAAATGGGAATAACACTACCTAATTCATAGAGTGTTGTAAAAGTAAACAAGATAACATAAGTACTTGAAAGAGTGCTCGGCATTTAGTAAATATTTCATAATTATGATTTCCTGTTAGGTGCTACTTGCTTTACACACACAGCTCTATGATCTGGGGGGCTGTGATTATGCCCATTTTATAGATCAGGAAACTCTGGCTAAGAGACCAAGGAGCTTACCCAAGGCCCACTGGCCCTATCACTTGATAGGGCCAGGCTAATGCCAAAGCCTTGGTTCTTCCATGTTATATTACCTCCCCAGACCTTACATTTGAAAGAAATTTTCTAATGAGAAAAGACTGAAATGATATGCTTTGCCTTTAAGGGTAAGCTTTAGTTACCTGGAAAATTCACCTTGGAGGACTGGTCACCTTGATGCCAGGTAAATAAAGTATTACAGAATTTACCTTCCTGTCAAGATGCTTAGCTGCTGAGGTTGATTGGCTTAAAGTCTGTTTAAGAAAAGATCCCTTCTTGCTTCCTCTGGGAGTGTGTGGGCATATACATGCAAATACCGCTAAGACCCCAGAGGTCCTTAAGTCACCGGCTCTGTGAACAATCCTTGTAAAGTTCATTTAACCCTTAGCAGATCTCTCAACCCTATCCCAAATTCCAACCAAATTTCCCTAGGCAGGGAGAACATACAAAGCCCTATCATAGTACTTGACTCAAATCAATGCTGCTCAGACCTTTCCCGTTCCCCCTCGCCGACCCCCACCTCCCCCACTGCTTCCAGTCCCTACGACTGGGCTGTTATCGGGTCCTGTTAACCACACCTCTGGTGGACAGACCCAATTTCAGGAACTCAGCTCCTCTCCTGTCTGCTCTCTCAGCCTCCCAGAGGCCAAGTTCAGGCCTCTCTGGGTGCTTGGTAATACCTGTTTCAACTTAGGAAGATAAAGCAAATATGGAGTAAAAGAACATTATCAAGATTGTAGTTCCTGAGTTAGGACACAACAGATAGATTTTTGTCTAAATCAGACCCTTAGGATGCAAAGAGTGTTGTGGAGATTGGACCATTTTATTTCCTGCCATAAAAAGAAATCTCTTTTCATTTATAACACAATGAAGTCAATAAAGAAAGGGCTTCATTATAGTCAAAAGACCAATGAATCTCCTTTGGAGATAATCTCTGTATAAATAAAATATGCCAACAAGGTTGGTTTAATCCCAAGGGCTTTAAACTGCACGTTTAAAACGCCTTTATATTCTGGCACCCTGCTGAAGCCGGTGACCTTCAAATTATTAAGATGTATTTTAACTGCTGGAAAGGCATGAATCATTTCTGATTTCTAAGCTAGTGGTTAGCAGCAACATTTTGTTTTGTAATGCTCTTATTAGAAAGTTAGCTTTTCTAATTTCCAGAGAAAAGCATTTGTAAGGACATTTGTGTTTGACAGTTTGTACATTTGGAAAGCCCTTTCAGTATGCTCTATAAATAGGTTAATTTCATTAGCTAAGTCCTGATTTTAAAAAGTTTAAAAAGTTAAGTGAAAAGTCTAAGAGAATAAGTGATACAATACAGTGAACACAATTTGTAGATGACATATGTAGGTAATGCTTCATTAATAACTGCAACAAAAGTATTATTCGAGTTTGTTGTTTCAAAAGAATATCCCAAGGTTACTAGATTTTTAAAAGTACTTGTCAATGTTAAGAATAATATGGATCTTAAAGATAGAATTTTGTGACCACTTCAGTATCTTAGAAGATGGAAAACATATGAAGGGACTGACAGCTGGGTTATTGCATTCAATTATGCTTTATCCTCACACAGTAACAATATGAAACCAGTAACCATGGAACATTTGATTTTGAAACAACATTAATAAAAAATATTAAGAGTCAAAGCCCCTTTCATTTTGCATAAGTCAGTTTAACTTATCCTCCCCCCACTTTCTCATACATCATACATGGGACAGGCACTACACTTTGAAAATCTTCCCGATGAAGGAACTGATGTTGGCTGGGCGTGGTGGCTCAGCCTAAAATACCAGCACACTGCGAGGATCGCTTGAGGCCAGGAGTTTGAGAACAGCCTGCGCAACAGTGAGACCCCGTCTCTACAAAAAAAATTTTTTAGAAGTTAGCCAGGTGTGGTTGTGCACGGCTGTAGTCCCAGCTACTTGGGAGGCTGAGGCAGAAAGATTGCTTGAGCTCAGGAGTTTGAGGTTACAGTGAGCTATGATTGCACCACTGCACTCCAGCCTGGGTGACAGAATGAGACCCTGTCTCAGGGAAGAGAAAAAAAAAAAAAGAAAACGATGTCATTTTCACAGTGATTGGAAACCAACCTCAAAAGCACTTCTTTCTTGCTAGATAAATACTCTTTCTCATAATGCAACATGTCTAACTAACCTTAGCCACCACATTCACAGTCTCTAGCATGTCCACATTTTCCTTAAGTGTAGGTGAGACCAGGAAAAAAATATCTTTCTTAAAAGACTGTCTTTGCTATATTAAACCACAAGAACATATTGAAGATACTAAATTTCAGTTAGAATTACAAAAGTTAATAATTCAGAGTTTTTCAATAATTCCTATAAACTGCTGTCTCCAAGGGATGAGTATCAAAAACTTAACAGCTTTCCTTAATCATGTTCCTATTTTATAATACTTTTCAAAAGTCAGTGTAACTTACTGATTCCACTTATGCTTTGGGATTTAATGGTAACAGCTATTTATGAATTTTAACCATAGCAGAATCATTCAAAAGTTGCTGATTTAGTGTCTAAATTTGTTGAGTGAGCATTCAACATGTCTGTGAATTCCTCCCTGAGTCCTTTAATTCACACAGAATTACACAGAATTCACACAGCAATACTTCCATTCCCTGTGTTTTTGCACAGGGAATGGAAGTATTGCTGGGTTGAAAATCTTGTTCTCAGGAAGGAAGAGAACAAAAATAACTGGAGAACAGAGATGAGAGGGGAGATTTTTTAATATGGAGGAATCTTCAACCCCAAATTTATGAAACTCCCTCCAAGAGGACAAAAGAGAATGTAATGGAGAAGCAAATGGCCAGTGCTAGTGAAAGAAGACAATGATCAAGAAGTCAGAAAAAACTAAAGAGAATATTCACATGTATTTGAAAATCACTTGATTTAATGAAGCAATGTCCAAATGAGGAGTCTGAAGTCTCGAGATATCAAAATTGTCAGTAGTATGCCAAGTGGCAGAGCAATTTCTAAGCATCTGCGCTTTGAAGTCGCACAGAGAATTCCAATGTTAACGCCACTGTTTAGCTATGTAACCTTCGGCTCATTAAATAATGTCTCTGAACCTCAGTTTCTTCATCTGTAAAATGGGGATATCAATGCATATATCTCTATAGGACTGTAGTGAAAATAAACACTTAGTTGGTAAATGCTCAATAATTATTAGATAATGATGATTTTTAAAAAAATGGCTAACTATAAAATAAGTTCTAGGAACAAAGTATATTACATATTCTACAGTGATGAACCTGGGACTCTATTTTTATAACAGTTTGGTACCTGAATTTTCAATCTCTCCCTGTTGCACATATTTTTAACCAGTATAATGGTTTAGTTTACTGGTGGTTGTCTGGAAATATCTTTTATTTAAAAATCACTTATAGAAAATGAAAAGCTCAATAAGTTGATAAATCTGGGGCCCAGTACTCTGTTACTAGGGTTTGAGAAGGTATAAAATATAACTAAGATGGAATGGGCAGAATAAATATTCCATATGAGTTCTATAAATCTCATACTATTTATAGAAATAAGAACAATTAGATAATTTCTAAGGTAAATCATTTAAAATAGTCCCATGGAGATCTCCATTAAAGAAGAGTTATGGTAAAAGCTTTAATAGAGTGAAAATAACTCATGAATTTATTAAAAATTGTGTTTTTCTTATGTAAGACACAGTTGTACTGCTATAACCAGAAGAAATCATAAGAATAGAATAATAGATTGTTAAAAGTGATTCATGAATTAAAATATTTTACAAATATAATTATTAAATAGACTGTGGGGTTTTACTTAAGAAAAATAAGAGATTGTGATCAAGCTCTTTAAGGAAAAAGGAAAGGTCATTTAGGGTAACAGTTTCCCAGTTAAGGGTGAAGTAGGCTTATTTGTTTAGGTGTGCCCCTATGCTATGCTATCTATCAAAACCTGAGAAAAGAGAGAAAGATTAGCCTCACTCATGGTTTGACTCGGTAAGCCCTTTAACATCACACTGGCTTACAACATTTAAAATAATTCATTTAAAAAAAATAAATAAATAAAATAAAATAATTCATTTTTACAAATGTGTTACAACTCATCAAGAATGCATCTCCTATGCTAAGTGAGGTACAACTAAACACCATGGATTTCTCAGTCAGTGGAGAATCTGAAGAAATTTTCTTTCCATGCGCTCATCCTACCAGTGAGTATGAATTAGGAGAAACTCACATTTAAAAGGGAGAAAAACACACATTTAAAGAAATGCCTTAGGGTTGTATTAAACTTGGTAATTAAATAGGTAGCTGGGAAATGAAGCAGAAAACATTCAAAAGCAATTTCTGGTCTAAGACACCTACTCAAAGGTGTGGCAAGGCAGGCACAATGTATGGCATTTTCAGAGGATTCTAGTGAATTGAAAGACTAATGGCCAAAACACATGAAAAAATGTTCAACATCTCTAGTCATCAGGGAAATGCAAATCAAAACCACAATGAGATATCACTTAACTCCAGTGAGAACGGCTTTGATCAGAAAGTCCCAAAACAACAAATACTGGCGTGGATGCAGAGAGATAGGAACACTCATACACTGCTGGTGGGACTGCAAATTAGTACAACCTCTGTAGAAAGGAGTATGGAGATACCTCAAAGAACTAAAAGTAGAACCACCATTTGATCCAGCAATCCCACTACTGGGTATTTACCCAAAGGAAAAAAAAGACATTCTATGAAAAAGACATCTGCACTCGAATGTTCATAGCAGCACAATTCACAATTGCAAAGATCTGGAAACAACCCAAATGCCCATCAATACATGAGTGGATTAATAAAATGTGGTGTATGTATACCATGGAGTACTACTCAGCCATAAAAAATGGTGAACTGATAACCTCTTGTATTAATCTGAATGGAACTGGAGACCATTCTTCTAAGTGAAGTGTCACAAGAATGGAAAAACAAACACCACATGTACTCACCATTAAATTGGTACTAATCGATCAACACTTATGTGCACATATGGAAATAACATTCATCGGAAATAAAGCAGGTGGGAGGCGGGAGGAGGGGATGGGTAAATTCACACCTAATGGGTACAATGCATAGTATCTGGGTGACGGGCACACTTATATAACTTTGACTCAAACGGTACAAAAGCAAATTATGTAACCAAAACGTTTGTACCCCCGTAATATTCTGAAGTTAAAAAAAAAAAAAAGTAAAGTTCTAAAGTCCAAATCAAAGAAAAGCAGGGCAAGGTGGGGCACACCCAGTGTATGTAGTTCAGTGTTAGGGACAATTTTAACATGAGAGCTATGCAAATGCTCTCTCTGCATGACTGCTGGGATTAACAGTACCATGATTTGGGAAGGAAAGTTTCAACAGCTTACACTTCTGGCTTAATTTATGCTTTCCAAAGTGCTTTTACACATATCATCTCATGTGATCTTTACAGCCGCCCCAAGTGCCAAGGAGGGCAGGCATCCTGTTCACTTTATGGATTCTGGAGACTAAGGCTCAGAGAGGTTAAGGCACTGACCAAAAGTTTCAAGGTGGAGGCAGGGTGATAGCCTAGGTTTTCTGATTCCTAATCCAGTGGTAAAAAAAAAAATAAAAATTGAAAAACAGCCCAAGAAGTATTTCACCATTTAACCTTTTAAAGCTGGATTTCAATTGCATAGCCACCCAACTGTGTTTGTCAGACAAAATCAGGTCCGGGGGAGAGAGGCTGCCAGAAATTTTCCAGTGGTCAACACATATTCTAGGTGATGCAAGAGGAAAATGAATATATGCACACTATTGTGCAAATCTGGTAGATTCAATGAAACTACTTATTTCATGCTGATGAAGACTGATGATTCCTGTCTGCTTCCTCTCCTCTCAAAGGAAGAGTGCAGTTTCTTTCACCAATGATAAAGGCCTAGGATTAGCAGAGAACATACAGTAACACAAAACCTATCCCATTTGTACAGGAATCATTTAGCAGCCACAAAATGATCCAGTAGGAACTTAATCAGAGACTTTTCTGTTACCCCTCTTGTTTCTGTGTGACAAGTTTTAGTGAGAAAAGCTGACTAGAATGGACAGAAAACATGGACAGAGTACATGGACAATCCCAGCAATACCTAATGACTTAACATACGCAGACACATAAAGGGCCAATTAAGTCCCCAACCATAACCACACCTAGTGACAATCTGCAAACAATAGAAGCATTTCTTTTTGGTACCCAAAGAATGACTGTATCTCTAAGTTTCACAGCCATGACCTCTTAAGAACTTTAAGGAAGTTTTGTGACATTCATTCATTCATATATTCAAGTAGGTAAAGAGTACCTAATATGTGCCAGGAATTATTCCAGCACTGAGGATATGGCCACTTGTCCTTATGAAGCTCTCATTCCAGTGAGGGAGCCGGCAAACAAACAAGTAAAATATATAGCTTATTAGTTGCTGGAAAATGTTATGGAGAATGTGGCAGACAAGCAGGATGTGGGCAGAAAAGCTGCATGTGTGGAGGGGTTGGCACTATACTAAAAGTAATGCCTCTATTTACAAAAGAATAATTAATGTCAAGGGGAGAGATGTATCTAAGGTATCTGAAGATATGTATATAGAAGCATATAATGAAGCCCAGAGGTAGAAAGTTCAAATCTGGCAAAAGGGAAGGGATGCCAAATAAAAATGGTGGTGAGATCTTCAAATCCCACATACTATCTATAACACCTAACCCACTGATGAACTTCTAAATGTCTATGGCATTTGGCAGAATTCACTACAGTGTACTCCACCAATCCCTACCACTAACACTAATCGAGTGTTTTAGCTTTTTACCCAAGGACAAATGAAAAATACACCAGACCAATAATGTATCCCAGACTTCCACACAAACATCCTGAGAACCAAAACTTCCAACATTAAGATATGTTATTTTCCGAGTGAAGATCTTAGAAGAAAAATCACCTTTAAAAAAATGTGTCACAAATTGTGATTTAACAAGGTAAGCACAAATTGCCTATCTACATGAAATTTAGTCCAGGTAGATTACACATATGTTTTTTGTATGTTTTCCCTTTTTTTTTTTTCACTGTTACTTCCCTTCCTTGCATGTGACTCTACAGTATGTTAACTCAGTTATTTGTTCCTCTTGAAGAGGATTTTATTACTTTGCAGATACGTAAAGGAGCAAAGATTTCATTAAATTACCCTTACTTAAAGATCTCTTAGACGGAGCAAGTTTTAAAACGGCTATAAAAATATTTTGTCATGGCTATCACACAAAACTGAGAATAAAAGAGAAAAACAATTAGCCTGTTGGAAATAAGAGTGGTATCTTACTTACCAGGAATAGGAATAATAGGAATACTTTCATTGGGGACCACCCGAGGTGAACTGCTATCTTCCACGTAGAAATGAGCAGTCTGAAAACATTTTCTGTGTAGATGAAAGAAAAACATGTAAACAATAACATACACTTTTTCTGAATTCATCATTTTTCAATTATTCTTTCACTGAATTTCCCAGCTTTAAACATCACACAGCACGGAGGGCAAACCCGTGTAAAAGTAACAAGATACAAGAAGGACAACATTCAGCCTATTACAGGAGCCCCAAATAGCTGAAGAATATTCATTTTTTATTATAACCATATGCCACTGATAGTTAAAAGGGAAAGGGCTAGAATTGAACTACTCAATACATGAAAACTTGGCACACAGTAAACTTGCTGCACAAACTGCTAGCATTACCCCACAATATTTCTAAATTTGACATGTTACAGAGAAATAATTTGCTATTCTAAACCCCCAGCACCAAGTTCAAAACCATACCTCGTACCCTCTCAAATGTAGTCATCAAACAGCCCAAGTACACAATAGCACCGCATTGTTCGCGCTTAGCAGAGGCCCCCCGAAGCCTCAGACAGCTCTGTAAAGAGGTCAGAGGGCTTCAAGAGGGCAAGCACTCAAAATCAGAGGCCCTTGCCAGACAACATGTGAGACAAGGTCCTGAAGCCCTCAAGTGTCATCTGCTTGTTTTTTGTTTTGTTTTGTTTTTACCTGTACTTCAGGCAAAGCAGGGAGCACACACTGGTCATCATAGGACAGGCAGTGAAGAGAAAAGCCATCAGCAGCTCACTCAGCTTCTGCCTCCTAATGCTGGCCAGCCCTCAGCTTTCCAGCATCCCCGTCACTGCTCCTTGCGGCCCTAATGAGCTGCCTGCCGGAAGCACAGGCTGAATATTTAATGAGGCTGCTCAGCGTGAATGGCTATTGTGACCAGAGAAGGGTCCCTGTTCATCTGGCGGAGGGGCTTTACAATAGCTGGCCCTACTGCTGGGTCTTTTAGCCAAGCAGGCGGCATCCTTCTGGTGCCCGGTGTCACTGGGCTCCGTCCTCCTCCTCTGGCATCATACATCAAGCAACATTTGCACACACTACAGCTTTTTCTTGGGGCACTATTCCAACTACTAGAGTAAGTCAACTTTTCTTCAGAGTTGTCCCTGTTTGTCTAATCAAAAGTATCCTGGGATGGTTGCGATGGATATACCCTGTTTCTATGAAGCCAAAGGAGGGGATTGGGGGGAAGTTTAGGAAAAAATCAAGCAACTCTATAAACCAAAGAAGATCTCTGTGGGAGTGAGGAGACCTCAAAGTCATCCAGATATTTCCATCTCTAAAGAGGGCTATTAGAACCACATGTAATCAGAAATGATCACATGTCACAGTGTGAAGTGCTGTTCTTTAAGCAGTGCCTATTTTCAGATGGAAGGTAGTGCTAACCAATTGTTCATTTGGACACTGCTCTAGAAGGAATCTGGATTGCTACTCCAGACCATTAGGGGATTTTGAACATAAACTACTTCAACTCTTGGCACATGTCTCACAGGACTACTCTTGCAGAACACTGAGGAAAAATTATTTTTTCTCTATGAATTATTTGGCATTTGTAATACAAATAATAAAACAAGTTTTTGTCACTCTCACTTAGTTGCCTTTACCTAAATTTGGGAAGAGTATCAGTTCGTCAGACTTAAGCTACATAGATATGAAATGTACATAATATTATAGGGCTCTGCTGCTAACCAAATCTTCTGAATGTAAAACTATGAAAATTCATGTGAAAAAACATGATTTTGTTTTTTGAGATAATAGCTTCTGTTTCTATATTAGTCATCTAGTTTTCTACTCTTGGATTCCTCCCCCCCGCCCCGCAATTTATAGAGTTCCAGAATGTAACATTAAAGTTAAAACATAGGTTATCAAATGGGCTAGAACTTTAACCACCCAGTGTCATAGCTAAGGAAAACCTGTTTTTGTTGACTTAAAGTATGACCATTCAAGTACTTAACAGCTGGAAGAATTGCTCTAAGTCATTCAGATGAATGGGACAGGGTCAGCCTTCAATAAACAGAAAAAGACAAACAAAAGAAATAACTTCTATTTTAAGACCATAATTAATGTGCACCTTAAATTTCTGAAATATAAAGCTATTATAAAATAGAATTGTTATTGGCCAAGTTACTGTGTTAAAGTCAAGTAATTTGGAAAGGATTTAAGCACTAGATAGATTTTTTTTTTCCCTAGAAGACAGGCAGACAGTCCAGCCAGTCTCTCAGTTACATGTGGAACTAAAAGCTCCACATTATCTTTGAAAAAAAGCAGTGTGTACTGAAGCAAATCACACTCCAGTGCCCCATGTGCTGGAGTTTATAATGGATTTTCCCTGGAGCAAAATAACTCCGTGATTGCCAGAGAAAAGCACACAACTGGGGATGAGGGTCAGAAACGTGGGAGACAAAGCTCCCTACATCTGCACCTTGCTGCATGCACGTCACACACTTTCCTACCACACAAAGACGTGGGTGGGCAACTAACTACTGAACTTTCGGTGGAATGTCTTCCCTTAGAATAAACGCTTCAATGGATTCAGCAAATGTTTGTACAGCACCCACTGCACACCATCAAGTGTGTAGATAACACATTCTTGCAACTGTCTGTAATCCTTAAAACCACTTCCTTAAGCCTGGCTAAGCACTGGGATAATTGATAAAGAATAGCCTAAGTAACAGATGATCTTTGCAGAAAAACTCAGAAATACAAATGAACAAAATGGAAAAAAAAAAATCAATTAAAATCACCTGAAATCCTTCCCCTAGCGATAATCACTATTAATATTTTGCGGTATATATCCTTCTACACTTTTCCTCCTGTACTTGAAGGGCTGGGAGCAGAATGATAAACAAGACACACAAGGCCCCTGCCCCGCTGGCGTTCATGTCTTCACGGGGAAAATCCACAACAAACAAGTACACAAATAGTTTCAAATAGTCAAGAGCTGTGAAGAAAATAAAACAGAATACCACGGTGATAACTGATGAGGGTGTGAAGGAAGGGGATTTCACTGAGGAGGTGGCATTTGAGCTGAGGCCTGATTAAGAAGGACTCGCCTTGTGAAGTTCTAGGGGAAGACCATTCTGGGCAGATCAAGCAGCTTGTTAAAGAGCCTTAGAGCGGAGGGAGCTTGGCACGTTGCAGGAACTGAATGGAAGCCAGAGCAGGAGCAGGGAAAGGCTGCAGAAAGTACAGCTGGAGAGGTGGGCAAGAGCCAGGTCACGTAAGATCCAGGAGGCCAGAAAGAACCTCCACTGGTGTCTAAGACCAACAGAAAGCCCGTGAAGGGCTTTAATCCATGGAGTGGCATGGCCTGGTTTGTCTCTTTCAAAAAGCTCATTTTGGCTGCTGTGTGATGAATGGATTAGAGGGCAGCAGAATGGAAGGAGATCAGTCCCGGCTATTGCTGGAATCTCACCCGAATACAGACAGGCTGTTTTCTGGGTTTTTTATGTTTTCAAAACAAAATACACGTATCTCCTTGATAACAAATATAGACTGACATCCTCTTTACTACTGTTTGCTTAATCTTCCATTTCATAGAGGGTACTACATTGCTGGTATTTAAATTATTCCTTTAATAACTACTTACTGTGTCTCTCCTGTAGACCAGGGATGATAAAGGTGGTAGGTTGCTGTCACCTTCTGATTGCCATTAACAACACTGAGATAGATGATCCCTTTGCCTGTATATACTCTACATTGTTTAACACTTAAGAAAAGCAGCTGGATAGTGCATGACACTATATTTTAACTTGCTTACTGTCGATATGTCTCGAGAGAAATTTTGTTTCTTGACCTTCAGTGGTATCCAAGAATAAAAAGGCAAAGGAGGGATTTTGGAAAAAAGGAAAAGAAAACACAAGTTTTAATGCCTCTAAACCTC
This sequence comes from Daubentonia madagascariensis, assembly GCA_023783475.1. NCBI lineage: Eukaryota > Metazoa > Chordata > Mammalia > Primates > Daubentoniidae > Daubentonia > Daubentonia madagascariensis. Next base: position 36,611,606 of record JAKFHU010001953.1, on the reverse strand, counting down.
TAAATGGAGATATGTTCAAAGAGGTAGTATTGTCTCTAATTTTGACCTCTGGGGAATGGGGATAGAATTTCTGAAAGTGCTCACGTGTGTCACTGAGCATGCAATTTCAATTTTCTACCTAGGTCTAATTCTCTTTCAACTAACTCAGCCTTAAAATCCCTCCCTGAATGAAACAGATTTCTAGGATCATGAAGAGCCATTTTCTCAAATGATAATTTCTTCATGATGAACATTTGCTTGTACAAGTACCTAAAAAGGCAAAAGGATGAAAAGGATCATGTTTGAAATGAAAAAATACATTTACAAGTTTAACTACAAATGATAACCCAATGGACGCCCACCATACATTCCCTGTTTCCACCTCTCCCTTCTTCTTACTTCCTGCCCTTCCCAGGGTGCTATCATGTCCCCTTTAAGGAACTGAGGCCAGGTAACATTATTTTCACGGACCCTGACTGGCCTAGTAACGATCCAAATTAGTTATCTTCTGCTTCCCCTAATCTACATTTGTGTCATATATTTTCCTGATACTTTCACTTCCCTAATTTAGTTTTGGAGGGTCCTAAAGAGCCTCTCTCATTAGTAAAGTTCCAGTCAAATGGTGGTTATTCACTAGCTGTGCATATCTCTTTGATTTAGGGAGCTTTTAAAATACCCGTACTGGATGAGTCCCCTCCTGGTGATTCTAAATGAGCAGGTGCAGGGTGGGCACAGCCCCCTCGTATTCTGAATAGGCTCCCTCTGAGGGTTCTGGTGTGCACTGTCCCTGGTCAGGAACCACTGTGATAAAGGCAAAGTGGTTCCTGAGAGTCTCCAGCACTGTAATCAAGAAGTCACTAAAAAATAAAACAGTCTTACATGGCAGATACCATTAAAGTACCCATAAAAGTAAGACTAGGATTTATAGGATCCCATATGGGATAAGAAATAGTGGTTAAGATTTCAAGGGGGTAACGTAATCATCTCAAAGACAGAAAGAAAAGTGGTATTGTACATATTTGAATAAGAATTTGAAGGTCTTCTGCTCCATTTCTGTTAGAACCTAAGTTCTAAGAAACAGGATGGCGTTCTCTGAAGTTAGAGCAAAGTGTTCTGCCATCGCTCTGAATGAAAGTCTTTTCTCAAATCACAGAAAAAAAACTTAGATTCTCAAGTGAAAGTTTTTCCTCCTAAAGCTACCTTTTAAACCACCCTTGTGGATTGCTCTACTTGTGTCATAGCAAAATTAATTTCAGTGTCTATGAAGGAATTGAGGTTGTCAATATTAAGTAGTTCATGATGTTCTGACATCCTGAATTCCAAGTGTCCTGCCACTTGAACAAATTGGAAAACCACTGTGTTGGATGGCTTTCTAAAATCCACCCCTGTCAACAAAGTACCAAGATAGAGGGAGTTACAGCAAACATTCACTGAAAGCTCCTAGATGGGAGCAAGAGACATCCCAGTTTGCACAAGTCAATTCACTCAGTGGGTATATGGGACAGAATGAAAATAAAACAAGAGTTGTAAATCCGCTGGTCCCTAAATTGGTCACATTACTCGTATGTCTCTCACAGAGTAAGCATCTTGCCATACTGAATGAGAATCCCTGTGTAAAGGTATGCATTTTTCTTACAACACAGCCCCTAAATGCCACTTAGATGCTACTGGTGCTTGACCAAAGATGGCCAACATATTAGACTACGCACATCTCCACAGAAAGTTCTAAGTAGCAAAATGGGACCAAGCTTCCTATATTATTCTTCATTCACTCATCCCTTTTTGGAAAACCATCATGGGCTCACTTATTTTAAAAAGAAACACTTGACCGCTTGACTGGAAGTCAAGAGGGCAAGGGTAGTGTGTGATACCGTCTCCAGTAGCTGATCAAATCCGTGGAGATTCTGGTTAGCAGCTCCCTTGGTCTCAAGCCCACACCCCACAAATGAGGTCCAGATCTGTAGGGTTTCTGAAGGCCTTGTGACAGGAGTGTGTACGTATGCACGAGTCTGGCTTCTAGGAAGTCCGTGGGACACACAAGGCTTATGGTCATGAACGTTTGCTCTTGGGCTGCAATTTCCAAAAATAACTTTCCATTCTTTCAAATAAGGGAGATACCTTTGAAGATATGCTTCAAAGGTCTTGAGGATAAAGACCTTTCCAAAAATCGAAAATTCTACTCTTGAGAAAGCAGAGCACATACATGTGCAGAGTACATCTTCTAGTTGAAATGCAGTAAACATTAGCCAGTATCAGCTGTCAACCTCAAGTCCCTGAGCTCCCCACTGGAACACACACACTGCCAGCACATGACAGGTTCCAGTGTTTAATTGTCTGTCTTGACTAATGAAATATCACCCCCCCATAGCTACTCTGACAGTGCTTTATATAATAAATATTCATAAAATTCAAGTTACAGAGGTTTACTGTTCAAACAAAATGTAGCAAACTATAAAAGTAAGCAGAAAATCTCTAGACTTCTGAACCCCAATTTCCTTCCAGGAATCTGCCACATTCTCAAGGCAAAATATCCACAATGACCAAATTTTTACATAAAGGCCTTCCTTTCTGCTGCTTCTGTTTTTCCAGGTACATGTTTAGATAACCTCTGATATGGGCTAACAATTTTCTTGTATCCCTTTCTGCCTCTCCGAAGACAATCTGGAAATAATTTAGGTGACCAACACTTTTCAGAAGCAAAGTGCTGATGTTGAGTCCAGAAAGACTGAATGATAGAAATATCTGGCATTTCACCCAACACTGCTATATATCACAAAGGCTCCTCCAAAGGAAGGCATCCAAAACTGCTTACCAGAGAGGGGGTTTCTGAGGTCTACAGACTTCTGCATCAATGTGAACATCCCTTTCGACAAGTTTGAGATGTCACAGGGTTCTCAAGCAGGGTCCTTGGCTGACTACAACAATATGCCCTCCACAACACCACGACTACTGGGGCATGGGCTGGAAGGAGGATCACAATATGGTTTCCAGACGCATATGAAAACCCAGAATTGCAAACTAACCAAACGTTGATATATAGGGATTAGAAACCAAGTCACTGTCTTCAAATTAAACTCAATGGTTTTATAATCACATCAGGGTGAGAAGGAGTTTGTTAGCAGTGTGCAGCTCAAAATTCTAATTGCAGACTAGAGCGGGTGGTTGGCTGAGCTGCTGCTGAATATTAATTAAGCAATCTTAACTGATTTATAGACTGCCCTCATTTAAATTTACAGTGGCATGCCCGCTAATAATCCCATTTATTCTCATGCTGTCAAGAACAGAAATCACATTACTATTTACTTTTGTAAATGGATTTGTTGTAGTAAACCCTGTATGAATAAGAGCCACTTATAAATAGAAAGCTGAAAACGTTCACATGCCTTCAAGAAAGGTGATTGAGTGCTATATTAAAAAAGACATGGATTGATTTATCAGGGCAAAATGTTTCCAGAAATTGAAGTGAGAAGTACAACAATAGAAGAAAAAGGCTGTTGCATTGTTGGGCTTTTCCTCAAAGAGGAGTGTCTGTTTGAAATAACTCTGGGATTCCACTTGGAAAAGAGCCCAATTTAAGTTGTAAGTTGAGATTTTTCATATACAACAACTCACTTGCTGTTAAGTTTCCTTTACTGCATGTTAAAGGATTCCGTTTATAAAACTCAGTTTACACTTTTACTGTCTTTTCAGGAAGGGATCTTCTAAAAAGAAAAATTCGGAAAGTAATATATGCCCTTCTGGTCATATTTTCTAAATCATAAAAGAGGACATGAGATTTGACAAATGTGGATGTGCTTGTGGGGATAATTGAATGGCATGTTTCATATCAGGGCTGTCCTGGAAATCCTGGGGCATGTGGTTTTCATGCCTCGGATAGACTGGGCTTATCAGATACAAAGTGGGGAGGAAGGGAAGGGAAGGGAAAGGAAGAGGGAACAAAATCATGCCGAAGATGGATGGCGTATGAAACAGGATGCAGATATCAAACTTAAAAGAGGAGAAAATGTTTCAAAATATTTTGGATTTCACATGAGTAGGAGAGATGTCCCAGTTAACTCTTGTTACAGCTGGAAGTGACAAAAATTTGATTCCCACAGTGAGAATTTTATTGGATGATTCATATTGCCTGCAATTAACATCTTTAGGAAGGTGGGAGAAAATTAACAAGTTATAGACACAAAAGCGGTCTCCAGACAATATATTCTCTTGCTAAAAGTTGAGCTACTGCCAAGAAATCCTTGCAGACACCAAGGGCCAAATGAAGTAATGCCAATACGTATTCTCCAGGAGATAAGAGAGCAAAGGTCTCTTCATAAACCACATTTTGGTGCTGAGCATGGTGGCTCATGCCTATAATCCTAGCACTTTAGGAGGCTGAGGCAGGGGGATCACTTGAGCCCAGGAGTTCGAGACCAGCCTGGGCAATAGTGAGACCCCTATCTTTATAAAAACAAAACAAAACAAAACCAAACAACAACAACAAAAACATAAACCACATTTTGACAAGACCAAAAACCTGAAGATGACGGTGTTTATATTATAGCTGGCTTCAAGGAAGTAAGCCCTGGGCTCCCAACTGTTACCTAGAAAACAAGGCTTGAAGTCAGGGGCTTTGCAGCAGCTGTCTCACCCGTTGGACCCTAGCCTGGAATGTTCTGAACATCTGGACTGAGGCTGGAGGGACTCTTTATCTCATTTGACACTGTTTTAAGGCACTGACATAATCCTCCACTGATTTGGGAAAGTTAATGGTGATGTGATGGTCCAACTTGTTTTGGGAAGGATGTAGAAAATGAAATTTAAATTTTATTTACTTTACATATTATTCAGTATTTATAATCTAAAATGGTCTGGTAACAGCTTTTGGGCAACTACTTATTTTGTTAATATACTGATTGACTGTATTTTGCTGTAAGAGTAGTATTGCAGGGATCTAGTAAGGTCTTATAAGCCTCTTCACTGAGCCCCAGATTGCAATATTTTTTAAATACGGACCACCTGGAAAAAAAAGGTTGATTCAGACATCACACTATCAACCAGGTTAAATTCCAAATGATTTAAGAATTTATTATTAAATTTTGAAACCATAAAAGTACTTTAAAAAAGTAACCTCTGAATGGATAGATTTTTTTAAAGATAATCCAAAATCTAGAAAACAAAAAAGAAAATATAGATAAATTTCATTATATGAAAGTCAAAGAAGCACCATAAACACAGTTAAAAGGCAAACTACAAATTGAGAAAAAATATTTGCAGCACATATGGCTAAAAAGGGATATTTGTCTTGATTAGGAAAAGACCAATAGCTCAAAGGAAAAAATGGGCAAAAGGTATGAACAGTGTACAGAAAAAGAAAACCAAATGGTTCAACCTCACTTACAATAAGAGACAATACATTAAAACTACACTGCGGCACTGTTTCTTTCTCACCTATGAGGTTAGCGAAAAGGCCACAGTCTGACAACACACTGGCTGGGGAGGCTGTAGGGAAACAGGCATGCTCGTACACTGCTGAGGGAAACCCACCTTGGCAGCCCATCAGAGAGGGCAGTTTGGCACCATCCGTCAAAATTACAAATGCACATATCCTGTGATACAGCCCATCTCTTGAATTTATCCTACAAATATACTTATCCATTTGCAAAATGACACATAAAGTTATTCACCACAGTATTGTTTGCAGTAACAAAAGACAGGAAACAACCAAACTGATAGCCACGAGGGATTGGTTTAGTAAATCATGACACATCTATACAAAGGAAGACCATGCTTCTGTAAAAAAAGAATAAGGAAACTATATAGGCATAGAGGAAAATTGTGTTAAGTGCAAACAGCAAGGCACATGATAGCATGTGCAGTATTCCGCTGTGTACAGGGGTAAAGGAATACGCGTGTTTGCTTTTCTATACATAACAATCTCTGGAAGAACAGACAAAAAATGAGCTATAGTGGCTACCTATTAGTGAACGGGTAGGGAGCGGGGTGGGTGGGTGATGGGATGGAGATTTAGGGGTGCATATAATTTTAAACTTCTTGATTTTGAACCATGTCAAGTTAGTACCTATTCAAAATTTAAGTCAGCTTTATTGAAAAATTAAGTGGTTGGGCCTGATTTCTGTTGTTTTCCCTCCTTTCTGTGGGGGATAATGAGCTATCACCTCTCACAGCCATTGTCCTGCTTTTAGCAATTTTTTGTGCACCGCCCTCGGCTGGCCCAGTCCCTTCCTTCCTGCTGTGGGACAGTGAGACAACAGGGGCAGAAGGGTAGTGCTGTGTTAACACGTGGAGACTTTGCAACAGCTCTTGCAGCTGTTTGGAGGGTTGTGATTTCGGCATCACTGGGGGCTTTTCTCCTGATCTCTGGCCACATTTTGGATGGAGATGCAGGCCAGGAGAGGAAAGGAGAGTGGACAGGAAGAGGCAAAAGTGGGAGACGGTCTGGAGGAGCTTCCCGCGATCCAGTGCAGCCTCCTGCAGGAGCCTGGCAGAAGTGGGGGCACCCTGTCCTCAGAAGGCTTTTTATGGAGCAGCAGCAGGATGGGCCTGGGAGAGAGCAGGGAGAGAAGGGACCGTGGGCGGGTGGGGAATGAGGAATCTGGAGGCTCTGGGGAAGCAGAGTGTGGCAGGGCAGCCAATGTGAGGAAGGGCAGAGACTTTGAGCCCCTTGAGGACGGGAACTGTATCTGGCCCATCTCTTCCTCATAGAGTAGTTAGCACAGCAGCTGAGCAGAGAGGAAAAGGGGCACGGGTCAGGACTCGGACCACTACTGTGGAAATCCCACAGCAGCCACTCGAGCAGGGTGGCCTAGCCATGTAACCTAGCTTCTCGGAGCCTTGTTTCCTCATCTTCTCAATGGGGCCACATATTTCACATGCTAAGCATATTATATATACTACCTCACTGAATCTTCACAACAACCTCATGAAAAGGAGCTATCATGAGACCCATTTGCTAGATGAAGAAATTGAGGCTCAAAGGGCTTCCTGGTTGCAGAGCCAGGAAGTAGTATGCAGGTAGAACCCACATCTCCCTGACTCAAAGTCTATCTTTTTCCAGTTCCATCAAAGTTGCTGCAAACCACCACCCCCCCAAAAAAACCTCAAAGGCCTTTTTAGCTGCTACACTATTAAAATAAATAAAGTAAATTATATGATTCACAATCAGGTAGAGTCTATAAAAACGTGTTTCCCAAGATGGTTCCCAACTCCTAGACCTAGAGGAAACTGACTGTGCTTCCCCCAAGTTTCCCTTACCAAGAAGTAGGGAAGATATCAGAGGGACTGGGACCTCTCTCTTATGATCTAACATATGTCTGTAACGAGCCCACTCCCACGCTGGGGCCAAGTACATAAATGAGACAGTCTAGCAGGCTACGGCATCATTTCTGGAGAGGACTCTTAGAAATTGGATGTGCATTTATCTTGGTGCTATTCACAAGGTAATGCTGGCTCTTTAAATTGTTACAGTTAAAAACATTATATTTATAATGGACCGGGTATGAAAGTTAGGCATTTAAACAATAAGGTCCAAGGTCTCCCTCTCTTAAGATTAGATCATTGAATCAGAAGCTATACAGAGGGGTTTCTATTGTAGTTTTTACCCTTGAAGTTTTGAAATGTATTAGAAATCAAAGACCTCAATAAGCAAAAAGAGACCACAGAATAATCACATTACCAGTGTCAGCAGTCACTGCCTTCCCTACAAGGCCAAAATGGCACCATACAGCTCAAAAGAAGATAGATCATGGACTTTCTCATTAATCTGTCATCATTCCTGAACTATACCTTCTCAGATATCATAGGTATATCTGATTATAATGGATGGATAGCTAAAATTTCATCTCAATAATCTGATTTACCCACAACAAATGGCGACAGATCATTCAATGTAAAAATTCTAACATAACTCCTATAATTGGTTCATTGAAAGTAAAAAGGGACTGTTCCTAACATAATATGGATTGGTGAATTAGCCTAATTAGCAATTTAATGTTAAAAGATCATCATATTAATATTAAATAGATTTTGCCTAAGATAAGCCTTACAGAAATGTTATCAAGAGGCTCAAGTATGGTGATTAAGATTGTACAATCATGAGTTCTAAAAGTTTATTATAAATCTTTTTAGGGCAATAGTTTTTCCAAGTATTCCAGCTATCTAGAACTCATGTGCTTTCATTTAAAAAAAAAAAAATATCACCCTTCCTATGGAAGAACACATGGTATTTCCACAATTGCTCACTTCTTTCTTCCCTTCCTACTCTTCATCCCTAACTTATCTATAAATTCAGGTTTCTCAAAGATATTTTCCATGAAATACATGCATTATATACTATTTTTAAAGCTCTAAAACATGCAAATATTTGAAATTTTGGAAAGAAAATGGATGCAATACACATACAGACATACAAACATGGAGCATCCCCAATACATACAAACCCAGAAACAAAAAACATCCCCCCAAACCACAAAATAAAGCAAAGCAAGCACACAGAGGACAAAGTTTAATCGGAACCAGCTACCCACAAGCTGAATTGATAGTTGCAAGCCTTACTTTTGGGAGATGGGGTAGAACAGGTGAGTGTCAGCATTGTGCTGTCTACAAGACTTCAATCCCCATGGCAACAAAACAAAAATTCGGCAAGCCAGTCCCGGCCATCAAGACCCCCCTTAAGCTTGACCGCCCCTCACCTGCTCCCCTTCTCTCCTCTCTCCCCAGAAGAAGGCACTTCACGGAAACGTCTGGGAAAGCCCTTGGACTTTATTTTGTTACACCCTCTAAATGGACAAAAAACAAAAGAGAACAGGTGTAGAAGACAGTATTTTCAATTGGCCACCAAGAGTTCCACACAAATACCCTCCCTCCCCTCTAACACAGACAGACCCTGTCAGCAGGCCTCGTTTGGGACATTTTCAAAAGAGGATGCTTATGCACAAAGGTGGCAGATTTTATGAAGGGCTTTTACATGGAGGTGTAAGAAATACCAAATAGGAACTTTGCTCTTAAAAGCTGTCTTTACATATTAGAACCTGTATTACCCCTGGTGTTAACAGAAGGTAAGGATATCACAAACACCATCACGACCTTTCTCGTTCATATACCCGCTCTTCCGCCTTTGACACGCTGCCCTGGCAAACAGGATGGCTTAAAATACCATTGGAATAAACAGAACTTGGCAGAAATCTACTGGGGACCATTTGGACCTCCCTTCTGCCACAAATTTCTCTGAATTTGGTGCCATTAGACAAATCTGGGGTTTTGTCTTTTCCCCATGCGTTCCTCCCATCTCTGGACAAACACTCTTCTGATTCATGATACAGATTTGTAGAATATATAGGCAAGGCACCTCAGAGAGATGGGAACAGCAACTAGCAAGTTATTACAATATATTAAGTCCTATATTCAGTTTCCCCTTAAAACTTAAGTAGCCATAGCATCTGAGACTTGGCCACAGAATTTGAAAGATACACTTTTGTCACACAATAACACTTGAAAATGTTTGTTTAATTATATTTAATACCCCAAACCACCTGGGCTATAGGATTTCACACTGAAATGATTCCTGTTGTTTCTAAACTCTCTTGATAGAATAGCAATGATAAACTCAGATATATGGATGTTCTCTTTTTTAGAAGCTCTGTTGAATCCCACATGGAACTCTGAAGGCAGGTATGTAACAAAGAAGTTAACATTTTGTTAATTTGTGAGTCACCTGATGGCATTCTGCTTCTAGGAATGAACATCCTCTAATTCTTGAGTGTTAGGTTTTTCTTTGCCCTCAATATAAGGTTTCGCTTATTTTGATAATTATTAGACTCCATATTGGGTAAAAGTACTTGGCACAGGAACCACAATTTGGAGAAGCCAAAGCTTGGAAATACGATTAAAAAGGGGAGAGGGAGTGCTGTAATTCAGAACTTCTTGTCTCCCTCTACCGAGTACATTCTGAAACGACAATGACTGTCCCCCAAACGTCACGAATATGCTCCGTGTGGCTATGAACGTTAATCTGAAGAAATCACGAGTGTGTTGGAATGTTTTTACAAATTTTCATAAAAACTTGAAATTTGCAGCTTCCTAAAATATTTAGACTTTTTCTCAACCCTTAGCCCTACTCTGAATACTGCCAGATTCACTCTTTCGGGAATTTTGGAGCGGAGCCGGCTATCTCCGCAGTTTTTCCTCACACACAATCACGAATGCTTAAAACTACCACCCGTAAACTGACAACACTTAGCTGAGAAGCAAATGCCACACAATCAATAACTAATATCTCGAATAATCGAGGGGGCTACCCGAGCAAACCAGCAGATACAATCAACCCTGGGGGGAGAATACAGTTAATTCTAAGAAATCCAAAGAAAGGTGGTCATTACCTAGAATAGACTGAGCATATAAGGAGTTTCCCTTTCCTGAAAAGTGAGCTTGGTTTAAAAATTTACCCACCCACCACTTCCCTAACAGAACCAGTCCAGCCTTTTAAGTATCATGGAGCATGTTTAAATGGCAATCTTTAGCAGTGAATCTCTCCCTGCTTTTGTCTAATGACTCTGTGTTAGCTTGTTCCAAGAGCTTCCACTGGCATCTCAGGGCCAACTCGACAGCAGGGGGCCGGTTACTATAACAACTGACGGCTCTCGTGAATTCTGAAAGGCCCCCAAGTAGCCATTTGGGAAACAGTTATTGAGCAAAAAGTTGCCTGGGATCTGCAGCATTAGCTGCCATGTGACCCAGATCTCCCGCACACAGTTGCACAGGGAAAGAAAAAAAAAAAATGTGGCCACCTCCGGGAACAGCTGGGGACCTCAAAAGGCTCCCCACCCCCATCCCTTTTAGTATCTCAGAGCAAGACCGTTTAACAACACCATGTCGTCATGAACTCAGACCCTCAGAGGCAAGCCATATTTTGGCATCACAAAATGTGCCTGAGCTGTCCCCACTGGCTCGACACATTGTCAGGCTTTGAAGAGCTGAACTATAAAAATTATCCCTAATGATTAAAAAAAAATTCTTGAAATATAGCCAAACATACAGGTTCCAGAAAGAGAACAATGGCACAGTCACTAGTCTTAAAAGAAAAAACAATGCCCAGAATACCTGTGGTCCAGTGAAGGGTCTGTTTGCAGAAAAGATCAAGGTGATCACACAAAGCCACCAAAAGTTATGACTTGGAAACTCAGATTTCTCCAGACTTGAAACAAGTTTTATATAAACCTATCTTTTGATTCTCATACTCTCCCTCAGCATAAGAGGATGCTGAGTAACTAGGACTGATCCAGTGCCTCTGTACATGCAGAACCTCCTAGAAAAGAATCTCATTCTACCCATAAAAGTGGACCTTTCTTTGCATAAAGGAGGGGCAGTTTGATGGAGCTTGTCCTCTGGCAATACTGGACGTGCCGTGATCGAATGCTTCTGGGTCATCTCCTACACAGTTGCCTCTGCCTGGAGCATTTGTCCTTTTTTCTTTATTCTGTAAAAATCACAGCCCAAACATCCTCTCCTCCAAGAAGCCCTCCCTGACTGCCTTTCCTTCCCACCCCAGCCTGACTGTGGTCAGAGTCCCTCCCAGAGCATACTATTTTCCTTTATCACCACTGCAACCCAGGGGAATGCAAATTCAACTGCCCCTAAGGGCCAGGCAGGGAACAGCGGGGAGGGCAGAGACTGGCAAACTGGCAAGTGAGTGCCCTTCCAAAAGGGGCCACCACAGTTAGCTCCATCCAGCCACCAGTGACACAAGGGAATCTGAGAACAATGTTGCTAGATCTTCCAATTTACCACAAGAACCCAGATAGCTGGGGTTTTCAGTCAAATCTATTTTCAAAATAATTCAAGACTGTAAAACAACACATCAGCTAAATAAAATCGGTTTGGAGACTACCAGTTTTTGACCTCTATTTGGGATAACCATGTTTTACCTGCTCATCTCCTCCACTAAGCTATGAGCCCCCTGAAGGCAGGTACTCTGTCTCCCCGATGAATCTCCAGTGCCTGGTACACATTAGATGCTTAAGAAATGTTGAATGAATGTACAAAGGAAGGAATAAATGAGCCAGCTATAAAGGGTCTTGGGTCAACAAAACAAAATCAAACCCCGGGTGTGAGAAACTCCAAAACTTATGAGCCATATGATCCTGGGCAAGTCCTTTCCCCTTCCGGAAACTGTTTCCTCTCTTGGGACAATGACAATGCAGTTCCTGATGCTTTGCCTACCCCACATGGCTGCTGGAGGATTAAATAATATAATGTGTTCTTTGTATTAACTTAACCATTATTGGTGGTGGTTAATAATGGTGTTTCCCCTTTCCTACCTCTATACCAGTCCCCTGCATGGGAGAAATCATCCTCACTGCACCTGTTTCCTTTGTGACTTTGCTGGGGCGAAAGGGAGCAAACACCTAAACCAAATCCAGTCATCAGCAAGTGAACTTGGAAGTGTGGGTGTTAGAGCAGATGGGTGAAGACTGCGTGCCTGGGCTCCCAGCAGCTCCGCGTGTCATTGTTGCTACTATAGCAATACAGGAGGGATTCGCGTTCCAGTGAGGCACATGTGGTCAGTCATCCTCGAGCAAGAGCGGGGTGTTCCCACATGCCCACACTCGACTTTCGCACGCATCTGTTTGTTTGCCTGAGACTCCATTATGCCAACACAAATCCCCCACACATTTGCGGTTTGCATCCCTTCATATTTATTACACTCTGTCTCCCACTGAACATCCAGGGAAGAAAAAAATTGCAATGTCAACAAAACTCACTTGTTTTCATGAATGGCATTCTTAATGAGGAGGCACCAACACATGGCAAACTTTCTGAAAATCTAAAGATGAGACTTAAAAGAGAGACCTTTACTTATCTGCATATGTGGCTAAATTGGTGTTGACTGATTTACCACAGAACTTACAGATGGCTCGGTCATGTACTGAAGAGGGATACAAATCTACCAGATCAGAGTGTGAGATCCTTCCAGGACCAAACTTTAGTAAACCTGGGTCAGATGCTACAATTCCCACTTAGAGAGTTTCCAGTTTTCTGTTCCAGAATCTGTGCAGTTAGCTCAGCCCTATCTGAACCTGAGAAGTAAAGCTGCTCTACACTTTCCAAAAGTGTAGAGCAGCTTCCTAGAATTTCCTAGAATTATGGTCAATGTGATACTAAATTTATCATTAAGGAAACTAGCATTGGTGAGCTGGTTAGTACAGCTCACAGACCAAATAGGTTATATTACTCAACATCAGAATCTTCTCAAAGTAATGAAGATGTAACTCAATGGATATACCATTTGTCAGCTTCCAAAACACCTGAAAATATAGTTGGCCCCTGAAGTTTTCTTCCACATGATTTTGGCAAATCCAAACCATAGGATGGTTTATATCTGGCCTTCCAAACCAGCTCACCACCACCACGTAGCAGCTGAGATATTCCCTTAGCCTAGAGTGTCTTTTTGACATGCAAACATGCACTATAAAAGCAGCCTGTGGAAGGAAGTAAATGCCTCCAGGCATGCTACTCCTCATCTAGGCAAGATAGCATACTGGTTAAGACAGTGGGCTATGAAGTCAAATAGACTGGGTTCAAATCCAGGTTCCACCAAAAATTAACACTGTGACTTGAGCATGTCACTTGATCTTACTAAGCCAGTTTTCTGATCTGCAAAATGAACATAATAATCATAATTATTTCCTAGTATTTGTATGCAGATTAGGTGAGGATGTAATCTGCTGGGCATATCTGGTATGGTAAATATTCAATAAAAGGTTCTTGGCTATATAGGCCTTTAGATATACAAAGCCATTTTGGGGGTGAGACTTTGCTCATCAGAGAGAGAAGGGCTACCTTTGAAGGAATTTTCCTCAGGATTACAGAAAAACACAAATTAAAAATATCTTTGCAATATTCACAATTCTAAGTGGACACAAATGTCTTGTTCACAGTAGCTGAGCTATTCTACAGCACAGCAGATAAACAAGTCGCACACCCTAGCACACTGATTGGACACCCGGCACACAGCTCCTCTCCCAGCATCTACCTCAAATTATGCAAATCAAAAAGAAACCTTCCAAAAATTTTCTTCTTCTCTGAGTGGCAGCAGCTGTGCTGCTCCAAGTCTTTTCAGGAACGTCAGCACATTAGTGCCATATAAACAGCTTGTCTTGCTAAGGCAGGGGATGGCACTTGGAAGGCACTTTCTGACTGCAGTAATTCAAAAGGTGTGTTTTGTTACCATCTTTAGTAGTAAGGCCAAAGTGGCACACTTCAAAACCTATTGAATTGATTCCTTCTCCCTCGTTTGCAATAGCTCTGAATCACTGCATACTGCTAGTATGGATTGCAGCATTTATAAGGCACACAACAGGGTGCCATTTACAAAAGGAGGCAAGCTGTAACTGTTAGTTGATTTTATTTTCATTAGCTGCCCCACAACCCTGCCCCTTGTCCAAAATCACTTTGCATGCATTTCTTCATAACATAGCTTCATAACAACTTCTGCATGTTACGGATTCCGGTTCCTACAGCTCTTCAAGGCACACCTCTGCAAGGAGCATTCAAGGGAGAACTGCTGCATCCTACCTGTAACATCTCAGCTAACAACATTTTAAAGTAAATTTCTCCCTACAGACCCATGTTGCTGCCTGGAAAAATACTGCTCAAATAGTCCCCAATGGGATTCCGTGTATCTGAGGTCTCTCAGACATACAGATTATCTGAAATTTCTACCCCTATTTTTGGTTAATATTAGGTTATTAAGTATGAAATGTCCCATTTCCTTAAGTGCTAAGTTTGACAGTTGATATATCTGACATTTCACTTTGACACTTCTTGTTTTATGTTTATTGGGAAGGTATATCCTCAGTCTTTCAAACACACATTTTGGCTTGTGATTATCTTTCAAAAATTTTTTAGAGCAATTTTTGTGAAACCATGGATAAGTCAAAAATTCATGTTATTTTCAAATATGAGTTCTGTTGTGGAACCAATGCAGCGCAGACAGCTCAAAATATCAATGAAGTGTTTGGGAAGGATGTGGCTAATGAACGCACGGTACATTGATGGTTTGAGAGGCTCTGTTCTGGTGCTTTTAATCTTGAAAATGAGCCACGTGGGTGGCCTGAGACCAAGGTGGATAATGAGCTGAAAGCTGTAGTGGAAGCGAATCCATCTCAACCTACATGTGAATTAGCAGCAAGGTTTGACGTTACTATTCCCTCAATATTGGACCATTTGAAACAAATGGGCAAGGTAAAGAAGCTGGATAGATGGGTTCTGCATGAATTAAATAAGCGTCAGAAGAGAAATTGTCTGGAAGCTTGCCTTTGTTTGCTGTCACGACATAGAGGCAAACCCTTTCTACACTGTATTGTTACGTGTGATGAAAAACAGACCTTTTTGACAATCACAAGCGTTCGGCACAATGGTTAGATAAAGATGAAGGGCCAAAACACAGTCCAAAACTGAATATTCATTAAAAAAAGCTAATGGTGTCTGTTTGGTGGTCCAGCACCGGTGTTATCCACTATAGTTCATGAAACCTGGCCAATAGGGTACAGCAGATGTGTATTGCAACCAATTGGATGAAATGATGAGGATGGTCATTAAGCAGCCGAAATTGGTCAATAGAGACAGGCCAATCCTCTTGCAAGACAATGCTTGACCACATGTCACACAAACTACGCTGCTCAAACTACAGAGGCTGGGTTTGGAAACTCTCCATCATCCACCGTATTCACCAGACCTTGCACCAACTGATTACCACTTCTTCCAGGCTTTTGGCCACTTCTTGCAAGGAAAAATATTAAATCCCCAACAAGCTGTGGAAAACGCCTTTTGCGATTTCATCATCACTCGCTCTCTGGGCTTCTTCGCTGCTGACATAAAGAAGCTACTGTTAAGATGGCAAAACTGTGTCGACAGTTTAGGTGCATACTTTGATTAATTGTACTGCTTCTTGTTTGAGATAGAATAAGCTAAACTGATTTGGAATCGGACATTTCATATTTAATGACCTAATAGTTTCGGCCAAATTTGAAGTAATGAGACTAATAACGGGTCTCTGAAGTTGTCCCTTTCAGGAAATACACACATAATCCAATGATACCAATGGGTCTAAATATCTAAGGATACTGGTGGCAGTGCTTTATAAATACCCATGTGCTCCCCCACCTCATCTGTGTCCTTGGGGTGTGTGACCATCTGCGGTCAGTGGTGAGTGAAGGAGTGAAGGGTTCACTTCCGGGCCAAGCAGTTGAGAGCTGGGTCCCTCCTCGACTTCTCTACCCCTGCTGCAGCAGTTTGGGAGACATGTTCCAGAAAGAGGAGCCACTGGAGGAGGGGGACTGCCCAACCCTGTCAGACTACACATGGGGGAGAAATAACCCTTTGTGTGCTGTTGAGCCACTGGGGTACTGGGGTATGTCTGCTGCAGCAACCAGTGAAGCTTACTCTAATACAGACAACCCTGAATTAATGATGCTAGTCACTGGGCTTCATAGTTGTCTCCCGAAGTGGGGTGGGAAGATAGGGTCATGTTTTTAACCCAGTTACTTAGGGATGTCCTTCTCTGGAATTGCCTTTTGGCCCCTTAGGAACATCACCCAAACCAATTTCATTAGCTTTATAGTCACCCCTTTCCTTTTTTTGGCCCAACAGTGGTTCTGCTCAGTTGGTTAACCTACATTTATACTATATTTAGCTCCAAACAGATGACTTTTAGCTATTTCTAGGATAAAAACTTTGCACAACTGAGATCCTTCAAAAGAATGAACTTTAGAAAGAAATCCCAAAAATTATTTTCAAGCATGTTTTATGCAATGGGACCTATTCTTGGAAATTGTGTACAGCTACACGGTGATTACATTTAAGGGACAACATTCATTTAGACCTGTGTGTATGATTTTCTTTATTAAAAAATAACTACTTTTGAGACACACCAGGACCCAGAGTTAAATTTCTATTTTTCCCTCAAGCCAGATCTGGTATAATACTATAGCTAATGTCTGCATGTTCACCGTGTGCTGGGTACCATGACAGGCATTTCCCACAGCTTGCACCAAATCCTCATGCGAACTCCATGGGCCATTTCTCAACTCTCTTTTGCAGATAAGGAAACTGAAGCTGGTGGAGAAGTCTTTGTCCAAGGTGGTGTTTCTCAACCTGTTTTTCACTGGCACCTTCTCTAAGGGGCCTTTATAGACTTCATAGATATTTTATCCCTAGCTGCCAACTCCCAGTGCAATTTTAATGCCACTAATGCACGGTATATCTGTGTATGTGCTATATGTATACCTGTGCTTTATGCACAGAATAGGTAAGTTTTAAAAAATTCTCCCCAGAACCGATTTTCACCCCTTGGGGGATGACAGCACTCCTGTTAGGAATACGTGCTCTGTGGCTACATGGGTAGAGAATGTGGTGGAGCGTGGCTCCAAATCCAGGCTGTGTGAGTCTGGGCAGCTCTGTGTGACAGAGCAAGATTCTGTCTGGAAACAAAAAAAAAAAAAGAAAAGAAAGAAAGAAAGAGCTTTATAACTTCTTAAATAATAGAACACTTAGCTGAACTAGTATTCAGCATATACTATTCAATACTAGCTGAACTTCTAAAACTAGTTGCCTTTCTGGGCCTTGATGGTTCTCTGGGAAATCACCCCTTGTCTGGCTTCAGTCCACAGTTTTGATGGCAATGGCACTGATCCCACTTCTGGGCTCCAGAGTTAAATATAAGACCCGGGATCGACAAGAGTATTCCATCCCTTTGGTTTCCCGTAGACTAGAGATGGACAAGTAACCCAAGTCAGTCATAAGAGAGGCCTTGTTGGGACTCAAGTGGAACTATTCAGGAAGAGAGATTCCCTTTCCACTGGGTGGAGAGATGTAAGTCTAACATGGCCAGAGGCCACTATGTGTTGGCAGAGGGCCTGCCTGAGAGAGAAGACCACATGGGGAGCGGATCCCAGAGACTGAGAGCAAGACAAATAGAGACAGACCAAACCAGCCAAGTCTCGATGTCCTTGTTCCATCTTCTGAATCCAGCCAGGCCTGATGCTCCTGAACTTTTCACTTCCATGAATCAACAAACATTTTTTTTTCCGTTTGCTTAATGCATTTTGAAATGGATTTTTGTCAACTGCAAAAGAAAAGGGCTCTGACCAAAACAGCGGATGATGATACTGCGTACTGGTTGGATCACAGCAGGCGTTCAACAAATGTGAATTCCCTTTCTCTTCCCTGGTCAAAGAAAGCAGGTCATCAAAGAAAATTGGTAGTAATAGTACCTACCATACAGATTTGTTGTAAGAATCACATAAGATGATGTCACCCAAGTGCTTGGCACAGTGCCTATAACTCAAAAAGGACTCACTCAACATTAGCAAGCACTAACATCACTGTACAGTGGGAGACTGGTGCAGAGACAGAATTCAGAGACCTTTGGTTTAGTTTTCCACTATTTCACAAACCTATTAAATCACAGAGTCAACAACTCCAAATGAGCACACTCAGTAACCAAAAAAATAGCTGCAAAGTCCAGTCTTTGGTTGTGATAGAAACTGCTGCCACAGTGAGCTGGCCTGAACCCCTGGGTCCCAGGCCTGCCACCTGAGGAAATGATCCAGCAGGTTCTGATCTGCCTCACTGCTCTACTTATGTCAAGTCAGTTTGCCAATCACCCACTCTTACTGTGCCCCAGAAGGCGGAAGAGAAGCCTTTTTGTTCTAGCTTCAAAACTGCATTGCCAAAGGGATGCACATCTCTTCTGTATTCACCAATTTTCTACGTGAGGTCCCCAATGCTTCCTTCTTTCACATTAATAATTAAAAAAAAAAAATTGGACAGAAAAAAGGTCCTTGTCCCCTCTAGGCTGTATGCTTAGCCAACTCATCCATCCTAACACTAATTCAGTTTTACTTTCCTTGCTCTGTAAGAATTTTCTCCTTCACACTGATTTTTGTGCTACTGGCATTAGGAGTTTGGTAAAAGCTCAAATCCAGACTCTAATAGTTGAAGTTTACAACTCTGGTTATTTTAAACCAAACTTTGGAAAAAATATAATATATATAATATGCATAATAAAAATATTTTAGACATGAACTACTAATATTTTATTCAATTCATATTTTCCATTTGGACTTACTGAGTTTTTCATAAGTATAAACAGTTGTTATTTTCTAAAGGGAAAAAATACATCTTGAATGGAAAGATTTTAGAGCTGTCTTTATTATATTACACAGCTCTTTTCTACAAGAAGCTTGCACTAAACACCCATGTTTTTTTTTGGCCAGCCTGGTATCTATGCCTCCTCAGCCACATGGTCCTTCTTGGTCACAGTGGGCAGAGGGGGTGGGCAGAGGTCTCCAGGTGGGCCAATGAGAAACAATCCTGAGGTTTTTGCCAGAACTGCTTGGTGCAAGGTGCTTCATTACGCTGGGAGTGCTAACCTGGGATCACTTAGCCTGAGGCAGCTGTGGGACCTCTCTGCTCCTTTGTGGGGAGAATCCGAGACTAAAACCACGTAGCACCAAGCAGAACCAAAAGATGGGCACGCAGACCTTTGTTGTTTTACATGCTCAGTTAAACTTACATTAGGTGGCCTTCAATTTACCAATGGGTTCCAGACACATGTGTTTGCAAACCACTTTTTCCTGGAGAAGAGATGACAGGGAGGTGAGTCTAGCATTCCTGTGCTCACCCCAAAACACAGTGTACTTCATAATCTAATTGGTCTGCAGCACTAATGGTCCCATGGTTACTGTCAGACAACTGGGGAAGCCTGAGATGCCCCCTTTCCTTATTTCCCTGATCCAGCCCATTGAGAACAGACCCAAGGACACACAGCCAGTCTGTCAGCAGATTCTCTTGCTCCCAACTTCAGAATATTCCTACGGCCAATTGATTTTCCCCACCTGCACTGCTACCCTCATCTGAGCCACAATCACATCGTTCTTGAGCTAGTTCAGTGGTCTCCCCAGTAGTCTCTGCTTCTGCCCCTGCTCCCCTTCAGGCTGTATTCAACACAGCAGCCAAGTAATCCTGAAGTCAAACCACAACACTCTTCTGTACCAATCCCTGCTCATCTTAGGATGAAAGGCAATCCATTACCAGCGGCCCCATGTACAGCTGCACACGACTCGATCTTCCTCTGCCATGTTTCTTCCTGACCTGATACCCTCTTCTACCACTTTCCCCTGGTACTCACATGCTCAGCCACTGAACAACAGCCTGGCTGTTCCTGGAACATGCCAGACATGCACCTGCCTCAGGGCCTTTGCATATGCTGTTTCCTCTGCTTGGAACTTGCCCCAGATGGAGCCCATTTGGATCCCCCCTCCTTTAGGTCTTTGCTCAAGTAGCACGTCTCACTTAGGCGGTCCTTGACCACTCTGAACACCCAGCCCTAAGCCCCCGCATGCCCCTCCCCTCTCCAGATTTAGTTTTCTCCATTATACACTTAACACCATCTTGGAAAGTACATGTTTTAGTTATTTGCTTTGTTTACTGGCTGTCTCTTCCACTAAAATGTAAGCTCTATGAGAGTAAGGATTTTTATCTGTCTTGCTCACTTTCGTATCACCAATGTATACAGTAGAGGCTCAAAATGAATTGAGTGAACGGAGAGAAGAGAGGGAGAGATGAAAATATGGCACCTGTTTCTTACTGGTGAAGCCTGTTAGATAAAGGGCAGAGGCCTCCTACCTTAGTCTGCGAGGAGAGGGCAGCCAGGCCAACCAAGTGGGCCAGCCTCGCTCCCTCAGCCCAGCTGGCTGAGACGGTGCAGCGGAAAAAACACAACTGCTACACACAGGCCTCGAGCTGGCTTCCCGTGGGAAGCGGTGAGAGCCAGTCCAAGGTTGATGATCACAGCAGGATGGCTCACAAACTGCCCTTTTATCTTACGTGTATTAACAGCCACATCATATGCTAAATGTTTTCCCATCGTCCAGTTTAATTTTCGGCAAAAGGCTATAAAAAGTTTTAAGGTAAAGAGGAGTTATTATGCAACCAAGTAAAGTATCATCTCAGAAAAACTGGAAATGCTATGAAACTTAACAACTCATTTTGCAGGTTCAGAAACTAAAGTTCAAAGTGGATGTGGGATTTGAATCCAGCAAGTAGCAGAGTTGGGATGTGAACCAGAAGCTCCCAGATTCTCAAGCAAAAGCCTCTTTGGTATTAAATCCCAGATGCTTACCATAAGTGCCTTGACCTCCACAGTGGCTCTGGCCTGCAGTCATCTTCCAGAGACAAGAGGGTCTCCCAGCTGGTGGCACTAGAAACATTCCAGCCACCTCACCTTCTTGAAAGCAGAGGCCACGGGCTTCCCCGTGCTGGCACCTGGCCCCGCATGCACTCTCTAGGTGCCACCTGGCTTACTCACCTCCAGTAGACAAGCACAGCGATGAGAAGGATGAGGCACACGAAGGTCAAGGCTGATACCACAATCAGAGGGATGATCCATTCCATCCTCCCTGGGGCAGGGCGGCTTATCATTCCAGAGGTGTTCTTTTCTGCAGCAAAGAGAAATCATCCCAGTCAGAAGACAGAGGGTAGCAGAGTTGGGGAGCCAGAGCCTGGTGCAGAGTTCTGCTCCGGTTCTGTGTGGTTTCTGCAGAACTGGGACACCTGCTCTGGACTGCCCCGTGACAGGAGGGGCAGTCTGCAGCCCTCACCATTTCCTACCCTGGCCCAACCCAAACAAAGCCTCTTCTGTGGGCTGCATCCTGTAATGGTCAGTGGGATGGATTTGCAGAGGGAGTTCAAGATGTTTTTAAAGAGAGCTGTACAGAAGACACAGACATCCAGCCTTACTCCAAGAACGTTACCAACCCAGAGGAGCCTCTGGATGCTCTGAGGACATGTGCTCAAGTCTCTGAAAGGAGCAGGGGTGGAACGGCCATTGGAGAGCCCCTCAGGTTCCCCAGTACAAGGGCAGGCACAATGGGATAACCGGCTGTGACTGCAATGGACATCTATTCTTTGTGGCTTAGCATCCATTATCCCTTCCTGTACTAACTACACCCCACATCTGCTGTGGGAAATTGCCTCTACCTAATAGACAGCCATGGTGGGACAGCCATCCAACTGTGGCGCTTCCCGCTGTCCTGGCCAAGGGTGGGTGTGGGACTCAAGCTGGGGCAATGGTGCTCTTACCCTGCAATCTCAACCAGTGACTCAAAGACTGAACAGCAGCAGCACGTCCCAGCAGGAGTACCCAGGTGCTTCTGCCCATCAGTTCCCACCACCCAGATCCCCAGAGGTCCTGTTTTTCCTCAAATCTGGTTCTCCAGCTTTTCCTTCAATCCCATCACCTACCCCAGATCCTTCCCAAAGCTTCTAAGACAAATGCAGACAAGGAAGCCATGCCTCCCCCTGCTCCCAGCGCACCTCTGCTTCTAAACAGCAGCCACGATCGAGGGGCTAACAGGGCAAGCCTGCCAAATAGTTCAGGGTTTGTGCTGGTCGGCTCATTCCTCTTACCCAGGTAGCTTCTTCCTACAACTCTCCAGGCCCTGAGTACCTTCAGAAGTCCCCCAGGAGCCCCAGCAGGAGATCCTATTGTCCCTCGTTCTGTGGGGTGGATGCCTGGCAAGTGACAGGTGGCCCAAATGAAGCTCAGGTGCGGTGCTAGGGCTGGGAAGGGCACAGGCACACAGAGGCAATGACGGGAGGCAGGCAGCGAGACAGCGAGGGTTAAATGCGACCGCAGGGAGAAGCCCCTAGAAAACTTCAAAGCTGGTTGCAGACTGACTTGGGCTCAGCAAGGATTCCTTCTGCTCTGCAAAAAACGAGGCCAGTGTTGAGCCAGCCTGGAGTGTCCCTGTGCAGGATGGACTCAATGCAGAGCTAATCAGGCTGGGTTTCCAGGTGAGAGAAGGTGGGCTAAGTAGGGAAGAAATAATTGGCCTTGGGAGCAGATTTTTAAAGAGGCAAGGCTCCCGAGTCACAAGAAAGTGTGTTACGGTGCATTTCCCTGGGTTTCCTCTAACGTACTTTACATCGATCACCTCCTTTGTTTTAGGCACAGGTCTGTGGAACAGGTGGGGCCCAATTCATCCCCAGTTCACAGACAAGAACACAGAGTCCTGCAGGTGAAGCACAGTCTGATGGAAAAGCACCACAGAACACTTTGCCATTTATAAAGTGCCTACCTACTAGCTGTGCCAGCCCGTTTCTCTCAACCCCTTGCTCTGTTTTTCCATTACATAGGTATTTGCCAAGCCCCTACTGTGCACCATGAATGGCATGGGATGGGGGTGCAGCAGCACATCACACTGGAGCAACACTATGCCCATGGGGTAGGAATCATTCAAAGGGGCTGAGGTGGGCCCATGAACAAGTAATTAGAATACAATGAATGTGGTGCCAGGGGAGGCCCAAGGGGCTGTAGGGGAATAGCTATATGCCCAGGGCTCCACAGGACTCCTGGAGGAAGTGATATTTGGGGTGTAGGGCAAGCTCTGAAGGGAGTTGGCCAGGCTAAGCGCAGGGAAGGTGTGAGTTCTGGAAGGAGAGCATTAAATCAGTGGGAATACAAGAATGAGAGGGAAGGGGACCAAGATGGGGAATTAGGAGACAGATCAGCCAGAGCCTTGTAGGCTGAATTAAGGGAACGGGTCTTAGTCCTAAGGGCAGCAAAAGCTACTGCAGGGTTTTAAGCCGAGACAGACAAGGATCACATGTGCATTCCCTCTATCAACATAATGCTTTTATTGCGAAGCTCTGGTGGCTGGCCAGAGGAACCCGAGTTGCAAATGAGAATAATTTTATGGGGCCCCAGCTAGGGGCAGATGAGCCAGGCAATTACCTGGCTGGTGGTGGGGGTATCTCAAAGACCTGGAGGTCCTGTTTATGGGAAAAATGTCAGGAGTGTTGACGTTATAAGCTACATGTCCAATTAACTTGGTGTCCACCCTGGGAAGCCCTTGGGTACTAGTGGGCCTCTCAATGTCTTATTTCTCTCCCTGCACTTTACAGGAAAGGATTCTTGGCTATGCTACTACACAGAATGCAAACTCCACATCCTATCTGTCCTAAACCATTGAAAAGGACTCCTGGCCAACATGGTCCCTTACTCTTATATTCCTAAACAATCACTGGAAATACCAGCTCCATGGTATTTTTGCCATCCTAAAGCCAGTAAACAGTGACCACTCCAGAATTTCTGGGCCTTAGGAGGGGCTTAGGAATGAGTATGTGGTTGTGATGATCAATGGCACATTACATCGTCCCTGAAACCCCATGTACATCTGTGTGTTGGTGGTTACATCTGTCCCTCCCTCCTCCTCCACAAAGTGAGTGTTCAAAGTTTTCATCAGATTCTCAGAGTGGTCCGGGCCTCAGAAAAGGGTGTGAACCACCAGAATGTCCTCCTTATCAATGGAGGAGGGACTGGAGGTCCAGAGGATAAGGATCTGGAAGTTGCAGCTGCCTGGGTTGGAGCTGGGCTCTCACCAAGGTTCCACAACTCAGACCCATTTTTCTTTCTAACATGGCACTGTATGATAATTTTGGGGGGTCGAGTAGTAGGGTTGAACACTATCTGAAATCCCACTGTGGACAGCTCCCAAATGGTGGTTTCTATGGAGGAGATCTCAGGGTGGCAGGAACTTGCAGTGTGAATAAGAGACCTAAGGAAATGATTATGACAACAGATTCACTTTGACCTTGCCTAATGGCAGGCAGTTGGATTTGCTTGGGTCTTTTACATGAAGGCCAGGCAAAAGTAAGAGTGCTACTGGATTTCCATATAGGGCATGAAAAAGTTGACTTCATTTTCAAATTCACAGTATTGCTTTGTCTTTTTGGTTCCAGAAGCCTGGAATTGGATTCCATCTCCAGGTGACCAAGTGAAATCTGCTCCTTTCACTGTCCTAAAGCATGGCCTCATGGCCTCAGGATAACCCAAGTCTCTGAACAGGGAGAGCAAGGCCCTTCAGGAGTGGGGTCTTCCATTGCACCCTGGCATCATCTCCTGCTGTGCCCCTACCCTCTGTTCCAGCCACTCACCCCATCAGTGACCACGCTGGGCCACGGCTCCACCTCTTCACCTTGTCCCCTCCTGTTCCCACTGCCAGGAATGCCTTTCTCCTCTAGACCCCAGAAGCTCTTTCTGATCCTTTGGTCCTGGTTCAGGTGCTACCTTTTCTGTGAGGTCTTCCCAAAGCCCTCAGTCTGTGCCATCTCTAAAGGGCACAGTTAAGATTATGGGTTCAGGCCGGGCGCGGTGGCCCATGCCTATATTCCTAGCACTCTGGGAGGCAGAGGCGGGAGGATCACTTGAGCTCAGGAGTTTGAGACCAGCTAGAGGAAGAGCGAGACCCCACCTCTACTAAAAATAGAAAAATGAGAGGCAGGAGGATCACTTGAGCCCAGGAGTGGAGGTTGCAATGAATTACAATGACGCTGCTGCACTCTAGCCTAAGGCGACAGAGTGAGACTCTCTCAAAAAAAAAAAAAAAAAAAAAAAATTCCAGGTTCAAATCCTGCTCTGCCACTTTGCATGTGACCTTTAATCAATAACTTAAACCAGTTTGGGCCTGGAGTTCTTAATCTATAAAATGGGATAAAAAGAACCTACTTTATAGAACCGTTGGGAAAATTCAATGAGAAGATGCATGTAGAATGCTTGGAAGTGTCCCTGGCATCGAGCAAATGCTAAGTAAGTACTATCGTCGTTGTCATCATCATCATCATCATCCTGTGTTACTCTTACTGCATGCATCACACTCGATTATAATTGCTCTTTTATTATCATAGGTCCCCAAAGGCAGGGATGATTTCCATCTGCATATGGAAGAACAGTAATAAAGCTCTTCCTTCTATGAGCTTTGCAACTCTTGGCAAGTGACCTAACCTGTCTGAGCCTCAGTGTCCTCCTCTATAAATGGAAATAATAATATTGCCTACTGCATGGTGGTGGTGTGAGGATTAAATGAATTTGTATACATAAAACACTTAGAATGTTGCCTGGCACCCACAAGTACCTGGTTTATGTTGGCTACTGCGATTAGTGTCACCACTGGCATCAGCATCTCCACTACCATCACCACTGTCTTCCTCATCAACATCCTCACATAGCACCAGACAGATGGTGAGTGCTCATTGGCTGGTGGCCGAATCTGACTGCTCTTTGTAATATCTGGGTGTGTAAGTGGCAGTCATACAGAACTTGAGATGTGCTGGGCATCATCAGTACAGGGGCTGCCTGTGATGAGATTGCTGGTAAAGAGCTAGTACCTCAGAGTTTGCCCTGAGACCAGACTAGCTGTCCTTCAGAAGAAACACTCACCCTGCTGCCTGACTCATTCTGTGGCCCTAATAAAATAGTGAACTGCTAGGAGCACACAACATGCTGCAGTGGCATAGTAGACATCTTCCTCTTCCTGTGCCCTCAGTTCCTCAACAACCTTCCCCATGCCCAAGGCTCCAGAGACCAGAACCTACTATAAACCTTTCAGTGCACATGAGGCAGTATGCCATGAGGTTACAATCCTGTACTCCAGAGTCAGGCAGACCTGGGTACAGATTCTGACTCAGGCCTTTCTGTATGTGTGCCTTTGAGTAAATGACCACCCATCTCTGAGCCTCTGGTCCCTCCTCTGTCAAAGGGGGACAGAGGATAACACTCACCTCTTGGGGGAGTCATGAGGATTAAATGAGATAGTCTACATGAAGCAGATTGTGTCAGCTATGGCTACACAATTTATGGGGCCAGACGCAAAATGCAATTATGGGGCCCCTTGTTCAAAAATTATTAAAGAGTTTCAAGTGCTGACAGTATGATAAGATTAGACATTCCCAACTGTGAAGAGTAGCAGACTTTTACTTAGAGCTTCCCTTATAACCTAGCTGCCTCCTGAGGGGTCCAGCAGAACTGGGCTGCCCAGTTACTGGAGGGTTTGCTTCCCTCCATCATGCCCAAATCCTGATATGAAGATAAATACAGGACGTCTGGGTTAATGCAGAGCCTTCTCACCTCCATCTCTGGTGCGTCCAGATGTTTTCCCAGCAGGACTAGCCCTTTGATTCCTACCTGCCGTGAGTTATGAACTGGTAACCCATGGATGTATTTAATTTGATACCCCTCCCCCAGTAATTATTTTTTAATTATGAGTTAGTTGCCAACAGTTAATTAGCAAAAGAGTTCACATAAAAATCAGCAGTGGAAGCTTCTACTAGAAATGTTGCAGGTTGGCAACAAAAGCCTGAATTCCCACATGGTAAACATCAGTTGGAACCAAGCAGCATAGGCCCTTCAGACTGGGTGTGTCTCACTGGTTTGCCACAGTCCTCACTACTCCCTGATGTCCATACCAGACCTGCTTTGCTCACTCCTACAGCCAGCTCACTCTAGCCAGCCTAATTTCAGTCTGCAGGATGGCAGTCTGACCCTACGAATCGGAAGAACACCACTAAATTGGGTCTTTAAAAGAGCCTCCAGCTCAAGAGCAAAAATCGTGGTTTAATAAATCCCTGACCATGATCCTGAATGTCCACTAACCTGGCTCAGGAGAAGAGGCTGTTTCTGTACAAAGCAGCTTTCTCCAATTCAATTTATTTTGGAAGAAGTTTTATTTCTCAACTAATTAGAAACTAACCATGCTGTTGCTCTGCCCATATAACATGGTCCATGCTCCTCAATGAATCTGGGCCTTTTTCATGGTCTTTCCAGAGCTGCCTCTTGCTGATCTGTGTGCAGAGGACGCGAATGATAAAGGGGCTATCAACTGATCCTCCACGTCTTCGCCCATGGGTGTGCTGTGCAGATGGATGGCCGCTAGGTCACAAGATGTGAGGACAGCCAGGGACCATACTCGGGAGAATAAGCCTGCTTCAGAAATGTCTTCCAAACGAAACTTGGAGCAAAACGCTAAATAACCCTGAGCATACGCAGGAGGAAGGTAAGGTTTAACCACGTCCCCAAGCCTCTCCTCCTCCCGGTCTTTATTTCAGCACCCAGCAGAATCTGAGTAAAGTGCCTCCATTCTGCTTTTAAAAAAAATAAAAAAAGAAAAAAAAAGAAAAGAAAAACAGTTTTCAGTGGCATATGTCATCACTGAATTAATGCTGTTTGCCTTTTACTGGCTTGGCTCTCATCCCAGTAGAAGCAAATAAAAACGGAGTACAATGTACTATAAATGCTACAGACAGTGATACATCAGATGGACCCATCTGAAATGCCTCCTACCCTCCAGTAAGGGCTCAACTTCTGCTACAGGACGAGAACCCCTCTGGTGTCACGATTAAAGCTAGCTTGGATCTTAGAGGCCACTATCAGGAGGAGGGAAAAACAAGATTCTTTCATGTGCAAGAAGGATAAAGAGAAGGACAATCTGCATACTCAGAAACGTACGGCCTGTTTCCATCGTGGGCAACTTCACCAAATTTGTCCCGAGTAACATCACTCAAAAACTGCCCACATCTGTGAATTAAGGTGGCAGCTTTTTAAAAAAAATTGTGTTAAAAAACACATAACACAAAATTTCCCATCTTAACCATTTCCACGTGCACGGTTCAATGATTTTAAGTATATTCACATTGTTGTACAACCGACCTCCAGAAGTTTTTCATCTTGCAAAATTAAAACTCTATAACCTGGCTCACACCTGTAATCCTAGCCCTCTGGGAGGCTGAGGCAGGAGGATCACTTGAGCTCAGGAGTTGGAGGTTGCAGTGAGCTATGATGACACGACTGCACTCCAGCCGGGGCAACAGAGCAAGACTCTGCCTCAAAAAAAAAAAAAAAAAAAAAAAACAAAAAACAACTTCCCATTCCTCCAGCCTCTGGAACCACCATTCTACCTTCTGTTTCTATGACTATACCAGGCACCTTATAAGGGGAATCATACAGTATTTGTCTTTTTGTGATTGGCTCATTTCACTTAGCTTTATGTCCTCAAGGTTCATCCATGTGGTAGCATGTGACAGGATTCCTTCCTTTTTAAGGCTGAATAGTATTCCATTGCATGTACTATCTACCACATTTTGTTTATCCACGTATCCATTGTTGAACACTTGGGTTGCTCTCACCTCTTGGCTGTTGTAAATAATGCTGCTATGAACATGGGTGTACAAATATCTCTTCAAGATCCTGCTTTCAATCCTTTTGGGTATACAGTTGACCCTTAAACAACACAGGAGTTGGGGTGCCAAACCCCTTGCAATCAAAAATCCATGTATAACTTTTGACTCCCCAAAACTTTGCTACTAATAGCCTACTGTTGACTGGAAGCCTTACCAATAACATAAACAGTCAATTAACACATATTTTGTATGTTATATGTATTATATACTATATTCTTACAGTAAAGGAAGTCAGAGAAAAGAAATGTTATTAAGAAAATCATAAAGAAGAGAAAATATATTTATTATTCATTAAGTGGAAGTGGATCATCATAAAGGTCTTCATCCTTGTCATCTTCATGTTGAGCAGGCTGAGGAGGAGGAGGAAGAGGAGAGGTTGGTCTTGCTGTCTCAGGGGTGGCAGAGGAGGAAGAAAATCTGTGTGTAAGTAGACCTGCACGGCTGAAGCTCATGTTGTTTGACGGTCAACTGTATACCCAGAAGTGGAACTGCTAAATCGTATGGTAATTTTATTTTCAGCTTTTCAAGGAATTGCCATAGTATTTTCCACAGCAGCTACACCATTTTATGTTCCCACCAGCACTGCCCAAAGACTTCCCATCTTTCCACATTTTTACCAACACTTATTTTCTATCTTTTTGATAGTAGCAATCCTAACAGGTGTGAAGTGATAAAGTAGCTGCTTTTTTACAGGGCCACAAAATTGGCCTTTATTTTTCTGGAGCCCTGATGTTACCTAAACTACCGCTGCAGAGGAATGATCGTTGGGTAGTTACAAAGACATACATTCTCCTGCAGTGGGACACTGGTACTGTGTTAACACGTGTGGGCTGGATTAGAGTGTCATTCCTTTCCAGTCATATCACTGCCTAAAGTCGTTGTGAAGAAGTGCTCCCTTCCCATCTCAAGCAGAGCTTAATTTGCCAGACTCAAACAATCAAATGATAGTCTGTCATCTCTATTCCAATTAGGTGTTGGAAGATTGAGGGCATTTGATAATCCTAATTTAATTTCAGGCCCCATAAATACAGCAAGTCCTAACCTACCAGACTGTCACCACAGGCACTCGGTTGCAACATCACATGGCTCTGAAGTCAGTCAGGGAGAGAAGCTGTATACTAATCTTACATCTGAGATGCCGCCGCCTACAAACTGAATTCTTGCCTCCAACCTCTCTGGAAATCTACCTGTGCTCAGTGGGTTCTGGTTTCCCACGCTGAGAGATTTACTATCTGTCTTAGTTCAAAGATCACTCAGTGGGGAACAGAAACTTCCAAGGACCCAGATACTTTCTGGGAGGAAACTAAACGGTATCGGCAGCTGAATAATCCCTTCAGGCTACCCCGACCTAGTTCCTATGGACATGCTAGGGAAAAAGAC
Source organism: Daubentonia madagascariensis (assembly GCA_023783475.1). Classification (NCBI taxonomy): domain Eukaryota; kingdom Metazoa; phylum Chordata; class Mammalia; order Primates; family Daubentoniidae; genus Daubentonia; species Daubentonia madagascariensis. The sequence continues at coordinate 36,581,174 of JAKFHU010001953.1, read as the reverse complement.
AGCTCAGAGCCGGGACAAGCAGAATTATAAAGAAAACATCTCCTGAAAAAGGAACCCGGCCAACAAAACTAGCCTTGGCTGAAAACTACTTCTGATAGTCCATACAAGTGCCTGATGTAATTTATTTTAAATAAAGTATGCTACATGTTCCCAATGGGTGGCATATTCATGATTTCTGCCCTATCTTCGTGAACCTGTACTATTACTTATTTTTGTCTTTAAATTAACTACTCCTTTTTTTTTTTTCCTCAAGTAAACTTCTTCAAAAAGGAATCCTCATATTAATACTATAAATCAGGGTTTATCAAACTTGGCACTATTGACATTTTGGACCAGATGATTCCTTGTTTGGAGGGCTGTCCTGTGCACTGTAGGATGTTTAGCGGCATCCTTGGCCTCTAACAAGTAAATGACAGGAGCATCTCCCACCCCAGTTGTGACAACCAAAAATGTCTCCAAATAATGCCAAATGTTCCTGGGGAGAAGGACAGAATTGCCCCTGGTTGAGAACCTCTGCCATAAATGAAAAACTGGTCTCTTTTTAAAAGCACACATTAAAACATTCACTTAATAATTAATATTTCATCTGAAATCATCTTGTGTTGCTCACTCTGGAAACTAGTGCCAAAGCCAAAAGGAAGGCAACACCACTTGGGTTTGGCCTCTGTCTTGCCATGTGCTGTGTGGCCCTGGGCCCATTCCTTAACCATGTGAGCCTCAGTTTCCTCACTGGCATGACAGCAACAATGACAGCATGGCCCTCACGGGGGTGCTGTAGGATCAGTGACATACACAGCTGGCCGCTAGCACAGGCAGAGCCAACACAGAGCAAATGGTAACTGGTGATATTGTTATTTCTATAATCTAAGGTTTTCAAGTGGGTTCCTTGGAGCTTGAGGGTTCCAAAGACACACCTCAGGCTTTGCCCAAAGGAGTCGGGTGGTTGGAACTTAGCACCCTCCACGGTTCAAAGGAGAACAGCAGCCCGAAGTCTCTGTCCAACTCTGTCTATTCTTAGCTCATGAGCCATGCAAAAGCAGGCCATGGGCTGGATGTGGCCGGTACGCTGTAGTTTGCTGACCCCTGAACTGGACCCTCCCTGTAGCACCTGGCTCAGGGCTGACCAAGAAGAGGCAGTCAGTAACCCCTCAGTGATGAGTGCTGATATACTGGGGTTCTGAGCAAGATTTAATCTGGGGAAAAAAAAGGGTTTCCCTGATTTAAGGAAACAAAAGTGGAAAACCTTAGCACTAAGTGATGAGTTTGTAGACTATGCCCACTCTGAAATGTTTTTGCTAGAGCATGCAGTCCTGCATACCACCTGAAACATTTCACTGATGCATCAAATGGCTTCTGGGTCTGCCTCCATGTTCAGGCTGTGGCTCCCATGGGAGGGACCATATGCTGGATTTCCATGTAGCACACCTGCAGCTGAGGGCTTTGCACTAAAGAGATGCTGGAAAAAGGCCTGGTGAGAGGCAGTGACTGCATATAGGCCTCCAATCCCCTGAGGGGCTTCCAGGGCAGTTGCAACTATAGCAATCAACACTGCTGTCGAGGTTGAGCACCAGTGGTTCCTACCTGGCCCAGGGATGTGTGTAGTTTGGCACATGTTTAAAAAAAAAAGAGAGAAATTGCTTTTAAAATTTGTACTCAAAAATTGGGGGGTTCTGCACAAAAACCTGGATTTCTGGCTCACTGGGCATTCTCACTGGCAGTGATCAGTTGGAGCTGAGTGAGATGGCCCTCTTTAGAAAGGACACGTGCTCTCTAATTTGCTGCAGTTCCCACCACTCCCTAATGTCTAACACCTGGTCCTTTCTTGCTCAATATCACCTGTCTGATTTCTGCAGGTGTCTGCGTTTGCCCCTTCTTCTATAGAAGGATTCCCCTCTTCACTGGGATATAATACTAAAGCTACTACTCTTAGTACTTAAAAAAATACTATCAAACGTCGAAGGAATTTAACAAGCCTTTTGGAGATACTTGTAAAAATATAACATAGTTTGTAACTTTAAACATTATCACTCTTTTCGGAGACTAAATATTGATTAAAATAATTGTTTTCACTTATTGTGAGGAAAAAATAAATGTAGAACAGATTTAAGCAAATGTACACACAAAATCTTTAAAATAAATCACAACTAACATTAAAATGATGGTGTTTTCATTAAAAAAAAAAAATTCCAAGCTGGAGGGGGCAGACTAGGCAAAGGATGGAAGTCAAGTGAGACCTTGGGGATTATGGGCTGATGTGAGCTTTGCTGGTTTTACCTTCAAGTTACTCACATCCTTCATTAACCAGTAGGCACACACATATTTCGGTTTAAACAGGAGTCAGCAAATGACAGATCGTGGACAAAATCAGGCCCACTGCCCGTTTTTGTAAACAAAGTTTTATTGGAATACAATCATGTCCACTTATTTATATATCATCTGTGGCTACTTTCGTGCTACAAGGCAGGGTTGAGTAGTTGCAACAGAGACCTATGGCCTGCAAAGCTGAAAATATGTACCATCTGGCCCTTTGCTAAAAAAGTTTGCTTATCTCTGGCTTAAACAATCACCACCACTGCTTTCAAACTTGCACTGCCTGAAATTCTGAAGGAAGAGCCTTTTTAGCTTTTGGAAGAAGTGGACTTTCCTATTGAGCTGAAGGTGTTGAGGAAGCAGCCCTGACTCACCAGTGCTGGGGATGGGCTGAGAGTCCTAGAGGTCATCTTCAATGGCAGCTAACTGGGGACCAGTATCAGCATGCTCTCTAATGTCCACAGATACTTGTAAAAGAAAGACCTATTAGGGGCCTCCTCACAGTCATTATCGTTATTGTGTAGCATCTGGACTGCTGAGAGCTCCTCCTTCCTTGCCAACGATGACAAGTGTGACGCTGTTTATCCACAACACCTACATTGAGGACTATCATTACCCCCACTTAGGAGATGAGGACACTGGACAGAGACTTGCCTGAGGACCCTGAGTGAATACAGGGCAGAGCCTTCTGGGTTGATCTCACTCCAAAAGCCACTCTGCCAAGATCGCAGATACTCTCAGATCCCTGAAGGATTGAAGCTGAAGACCCACATGCCACACCTGGAGCTGGGAGTCCCCAAGGTTCACCACCTGCTGCTTCCCCACTTTCCCCGGAATCTGGAATCTGACTCCAATGGCAATAACTCACTTCCACTTATCTGGAGCACTGCCGATCCCTGCCTCTTTCCTGTCCCTCAACTGAAATACTCCCAACCTAAGCTCCTAGCAGCCATATTTTCCAGGAGTGTAGTCAAAGAAATGTCTAAGAGGTACAGGCTGGGAATGTTACTTTGCTAGAGCTCTTAGTCCAGAGGCTGGACCACTCAAGCTCACAAATCAATTCCAAGTCCACCACTGGTGTTCGGAGAAAACACACTGGTCCAAGCTATCATCACCATTGCCTCCTAACTGGGCTTCCTGTGTCCACTCTTGCCTTACCTAAATCATCTCTATGCAGGGGCCCAAGTGATCTTTCAAAAAAAGTTCACCAGATGAGTAACTCCACTACCGAGATATACCACTGATTTCCCACATCCAGTAGAACCAAATCCTCAGCACAGCCAATGAGCTCTTCCAGTCTCTGAACTCACCCTCCACCACTCCGCCTTACTCTCTATGGTCTAACCACACTGGCCTGGCAGCCGATCCAAATTCATTCCCACTTTAGGGTCTCTGGACCTGCTGTTCCCGCAGCCTGGAATGCCCTTCCGTGGATCTTTGCATGGCCAGCTCCTTCTCACCACTTGGGTCTTTGCTTAAAGGTCATCCTTGACCACTCAGCACTACACTATCCCCCTCCCCAATTCTACCAATTAAGGCTATTTAAAGGTATGCATTTGTTTACTGGAATATCCTCAAGCTTCCCCACTAGAATGTAAACCCCAGGAGAATTGAAGTCTGTCTTGATCCATGTTCTATTCCCAATGCCTAGTCCCTGGCTTGTTATACCGTGGGCACTCCATAAATATTTCCGTAATATCTTCATATTGCAAGAAATTCAACATTTTCACAGCAATTCCCAGAGGAAATGTCACTGTTCATACAGAAATAGCTTCACACATGGCCCTATATTGCCTTCACTCAATTCCATAAAAGGCTACTCTGCACCTTTCCCCCAAACCACAACAAAACTGAGCAACACCCATAGGAGACCCCCACTTCAAAAAATTAGTTCATACCAGCTTTAAGAGCAAAGTAATTCAAAACATGAAAATTTATTCTAAGTTGTATCTTAACATACGAGATCTCAGCTTTAGATGAATTTTAATGTTTACAAGTGCAAAAGCAAATAAATATTTACCAGTTGCTTTTTTTTTTTGCACTCTTATAACTCCACAACAGCTTAGATGCAAAAAAAAATTGTTGCTAAACATCTTGTAGTCTGGCAAAATGAAGAATTTCTTATTAAGAAAACCCCTCACGACAATAACAACCCCTCGTGCTTATGGCTTCCTTGCAGAAACCATCAGGATGGTTCATCAAGATTTGAGAATATGATAGAGCAACAAAATTGCCACCAGTAAGGGTGAGATGAGGACCACAGCCTTGGCCTCACTGTCCATGAACTGGCTCATGCACACAGCAATGGGAGCTCTGGGAGAGATGCCCATATTTCTTGGGCAAGGACCATAGGCTAGCACCAGGTCTTCCCAGGCTGAAACTTTTCATTCTTTAGGTTTCAATGGAAACGTCCCTTTCTCCGGAGTGGCCTTTCTTAGTTAAGGCAGGTTCCTGGCCTCTCCATAATTCTCTTGGGCAGCATCCTGTATATTTCTCTATCACCATTTCACAATCGAAAACTTCAGTTAGCTAGCTGGCTTGCTGGCCAACAATCTATCTAGCTCGCTTGCTTTCTAACGTTCCTGCTGCCTCCCAGGCACGTGTTCCAACTAGCTGCCACCCATCACCTCTCCGCCTACCTCTTCATACTGTGAGACGCAAGAGGCAGGGACCGTGCCCCCTAGGGACACCACCTCACCCACTGCCTGGCACAACACTGGCCGTCGGTAAATAGATGTGTCGAATAAATGAATGAGCAGTGAATTCTTAATGAATAAACTTCTTAAGATCAATGCCTTCTTTATTTATTTATATCATTGCCTGGTTGAAGTCCCTGGAGTTATTCTGAGGCAAGGAAACAAATATCAAGGAAAGACTTATTCCAGCAAAGATAACAGGTTCTTCTCCTTAGAATAAAATAGGAAGACACACACAAACACACACACACACACACACACACACGTGTGTGTGTGCACCCCTTTTATATCAGGGACATATAGGATTCCAAGAATATTAAGCACTTTCTGAATCTTTACCCCCTACTCCCAATTTGTAGAAAAAGGGTAAGAGCATTCGCAAGAGCACGGAACCTCGGTGAAGAGCAGCACCACTCACCTGGATTGACAGTGATAAATTTGCTATCCTCAGAAAATCGGTCCCCTCGGGACACAGGCTTTTTAGATGGCGTTTCGGGTCTCTTGGGATCACTCCCTGCATACTGTTCCTCTGTGACCGTGGGGGGCACTTGGGTGGAGGTGACCGAATCGGGGTCCAGGCCTGGGTCGGCATCCCTCCTCTCCCCCGGCCGGCCTGTGGGGACGGCGGTGTGGTCTGGCTCGTGCCCAGGTATAGTCTGACGCCCGCCCTCCTGGGCAGTCCTGCTGGGAGCCGGGGCTGTGGGGCTGGGCTCCGTCTGGTTCCGCCCGTCGGCGGCGTGGGTCACCCCGCTCTTCTCCTTCTTCTCGGAGTCCTTCTCGCCGTCCTCCTCGTGCTCCCGCTCGCCGTCCTCACTCTCGCCCTTCTCGTCCTTGCCCCCGCCTTCCTCCGCCCCCTCGCTGTCCTTGGTCGGCGCTGAATCGCCGTCTGGCCCCGGGGAAGCCAGGGCTTCCGTGCTCGCGAGGACCGGCCTGCCCGCCTGCTTGCTGGGCGCGGCGGCCGTGGGCAGGCGCGTGGGCCACACGGTGCTGGGGAAGGACGAGATGCCCCCGCCGCCGAACCCCAGGCCGGCCAGGAGCGTGCTGGTGACCACCGAGGCCACTGTCGCCTGGCTGCCGCTGGAGGAGGGCCCCATCCCAGTCGCCATGGAAACAAATGAGAAGGGGATGCCCGAGGACGTCCAGGTGGAAGAGCCCGAGCTGATGGGGGCCATGTCGGCCGAAGAGGCAGGAGACACTGTGGGCTGGAAAGGGTCATCCGGGAGGTTGGAGAAGAGGAAGGAGAAGAAAAAGCAGAGACGTGTCAGTGATTAGTGCTGGGAACAAGGCCCTGGCTGTGACCCTTCAAGGGTTTCATTCTTCTATCCTACGGAGTTTCCCAAAGTGTGGTGCAAAAGTTGACATTAGGTGGTCCATGGGTGACCAACTCTTATTTTAATGGTTTTATAATTACTTTGAGCACATGAAAAAAATTTAACTATTGTATCAAACCCAACTTTTCACTGATATTACTCAAGATGAGGTAGAATGACCAAAAAAAGTAAGTTAGTTGGCTTAAAGACAAACGACAAATAAGGAATAAATTGGCAACATCAGATGGTCATCTGTTCTTGGGGTGACAGAGGCAGGATCCCCTTGATTTCATGTGTATCACTGACACTCCAGGAGAATACCCAGCTCTCAGGGCTCAGAAGACCCTGGGGCAATCTGGTCCAACTCCACCAACTTATAGTGAGAAAGTGGGTGGGCCAAGAGGGAAAGTAGCCTGCCCACACCTGCAGTGGCAGGTCAGACACAGGTGCCACGCTCTGCACTGCAAGCTCTGGGCACTGGTTTCCATCTCTGCATCTCCACGTTGGGTGCCATAGAGTCACGGTACCTCTCAGAGTCTCTGGGTTTATCCGCGGCAAAATCTATGTCCACATAGATGACAACACCACCAAAAACAAAAACAAGACTTCCATTTGACAAATGCCAGCTATGTGCCTGGGCTTTCCATGCTACCCTGGAGGCAGGCATGATCACCACCCCATTTTACCTCAGGGAAACTAAGTTACAGAGATGTTAAGGAGTTTACCCAGGTGCGTGGCCAGGAAGGTGCAAATGCAGGGCTGCCTGGGTCCAAACCTCAGCTCGTTCTTCTCACCATACTAAATTGGGGCTCAAATGTGGGGTTTTATTCCCATAAGGTATCTTAGGAAAGCAAGAAGTGTTGCTTTGAGATATTACTTTGACTTTAGTTCTTATAAGCTGGTGTACAGAATCCTGAAGTCCATCCCATCATTTATACAGTTCAAAACAATAACCAGAACAACTTAGGTTTCATACTTCATCTGCAAGTTTTACTTTGAAAACTCTGCAGTTTAAGGATAACCAAGTTAGCAAAGTTGAGTTCTGAGGGTGGTTTATGAAATGCCAAATACCACATAAGATAAGAAGTCAGACTGCCTGGGTGTGAGTTGATGATCTCTCACTTGCTCTCTGGGTGATGCTGAACACATAACTTTAACTCATGGAGCCTCAGTTTCCTCATGCGTAAAATGGGAATAATAGTAACAGTGACTTTGTGGGCTGCCTGGAGAAGTAAATAAAATAATCTGTGCCTGAAACCCAGAAGTGCTTAGTGAATTTTAGGCTATTATGGTTATAGCTACCAAGGTGATTAGTGTTATAATTATTGGTTGTACCAAGAATGGGGAAACTGAAATATTAATTCAGGCTCCAGAAATTTTCGGCTGTAATTTTCCATGTAATTCTGAGCAAGTGACAACCTCTGAATTTTAGCCTACATCAAATGAAGGGGTTGAAACAGATTAACTCCTTTGTATTCCTGCATTGTCTGATCCCACAGATCATAAATAATTATAAATCTGGAGGATTTTTACCTTGACAAAATTATACAAAATAACCCTCTAACACTGTTGCACTGCTTGTTTTCATAAAGTATTAAATCATAAAAAGTGAATAATGTAGGTTTTTTCTCTATTTTAACCTTGTTACATTGAGCAGTTTAACAACATTATACTGCCACCTGGTGGTGACAGTCTTAACTGCATGCAAATTAACAACCAGCTGTGACAAAGCCACTACCCTTCTCTACTTACCACTCCTGTTTTCACAATTCTGGTCCCTTGGAATATACGAGTGGTATTAGCTGAGAAACAAAGAAATTACATTGTAAACAATAAAACTTTTTTTGTGTGTGATTCTAACAAAACTTTACTTATGGACACAAATCTTAATTACATGTAATTTTCACATGTCAAGGCCGGGCACGGTGGCCCACACATGTAATCCTAGCACTGTGGGAAGCCAAGGTGGGAGGATTGCTTGAGCTCAGGGGTTCGAGACCAGCCTGAGCAAGAGCGAGACCCTGTCTCTACTAAAAATAGAAAAATTAGCCAGGTGCAGTGGTGCGTGCCTGTAGTCCCAGCTACTCGGGAGGCTGAGGCAGGAGGATCGCTTGAGCCCAGGAGTTTGAGTTTGCAGTGAGCTACGATGATGCCACTGCTCTCTACCTGAAGTGAGACTCTGTCTCAAACAAAAAAATTTTTTTTTCACATGTCAAAATAATATTCCTCTGTAGATTTTTTTCAACCATTTAAAAATGTAAGATGCTTCTTAGCATATAAGTCATACAAAAACATGCACAGAGCTAGATTTGACCTGACCCCTGTCTTAAGCTATTAAAATTTTTAAAACATTTTTATTGTTTTCTGTTTTATTGAGGTACAACTTACATACAGTAAAATGCATAAGATTTAAGTGTATAGTTCAATTAATTTTACATATGTAAACACTGTGTAACACTGTGTTACTAGCCATATTAAGATATAGATATTCTCCAGGGCTTTGCAGGAAAAAAGGTTTGCCTGTGCTCTCATACAATCAATAACCACTCCACCCACAAAGGTAACCACTGTTCTGGCCTCTGTCAGAGTTTTACCTATTTTTGAACTTCATTTAAATGGAATCATATTATTCTATTGTTCCTCCTCTATGATCTTTTTGGTCATAATTTCTTATATTATCCTTTTAGTGCTTCTAATATGCATCCTTAACTTACCACAGTTTACCTTAAATTAGTACTCTCACTACTTTGTAAAAATGTAAGAACTATACAATAATTTAACTCTATTTGCCTGCCTCACCTTTTGTGTATTGTCATATATATGTATGTATCTATACACACACACACACCCACTCTCTTATTTATTTATTTAGGACACCGAGTATCTCTCTGTTGCCCAGGCTGTAGTGCAGTGGTGCAATCATAGCTCACTGCAGCCTCGAACTCCTGGGCTCAAGGGATCCTCCCACTTCAGCCTCCCAAAGTGCTGGGATTACAGGCATGAGCCGCTGTGCCCAGCCCCAAACAATATAACTTTTTGAAAAGCCATAACAAACTGCTTCTTTGTGGGTATTTCAGGAAACAATAGTGCTCCATAAACTGAAAATCTGCCTCCTATATACATGGCATTGAAAGAATAGCAAAAAATGCTAATTACCAAAATAAATAACACTTGTAGCTGCTGTGATTTTTACCTAAACCAGAAATGGCAAGTGACCTACATATACTTTTGTTTGGTCTGCAAGCATTTAAAAAAAAAAAACAAGTGAGTTTGCCACCAACATTGTAACAGTAGCCTTCATCTAAAAATCCTAACCTCCTGCTTATCTGAAAACTCAGTTTTGGCAAAACCTGGCTCACCTTCCTGCAGGGCAACATTTGGCTAGGGCTGTCTGTCACCCCCTTCAGGTGGGCACATGATCTCCAGTTTCCCACTTGTAGCCCCCGCTCATTTCTATACACCCAGTGCCTGGCCCCATGGGCACTTGAGTTTGCAACCTTGACCTCATGATATATTCATTTTGCATAGATGGAAAGTAAAAAGTGCAAAGAGACAAATGTGGAGAACAGACTGAGCTATAAGTCTGTTTAGATTCCAGGTCAGATAAGGCAGCAGAGGAGGCAAATGGTGTGAGTCTCACCCGGGACTAAATATAGCCTCCCATGATCATCGAGTTGCTCAAGGATTGATACTTCACTGCCTCAGACAGGTGTGCACACCTCCCTTCATTAAGACAGGAAAAAAGGTTCCCAGGAGAACTGTTTTACCTGCCCTTTCAAAAGGGCTCTAATTAAGGCCAACAAACTAAACAGCCACTGCAGCAGCATGCCGGCTTTCCATTAGTCTTGAACAATCTCCACCGGGGTCAGTTAGAGCCCTGGCAACTAGGAAGTTTCCATGAGACCTTTCAGATCAGAAGTGCTTAACCTGTGGCCCTCAGGCCTAATGGAATTCAGGGAATTCAGGGATGGGGGGAAATTGACATCCGTGTCCTCACTAAGCTCTCACTGCAACCTGTAATTTTTTCTACTATGAATGTAGGCATCCAATCCCAGCTGCATTAGCAGGACCTGCAGCGAGTTTGTCTCTGATTGAAATCACAGATATTTTCATACCGCCTTATAGTTGCTGTAGCTATTTTGGAATATCATTGATGTTCATCACTACTCAGAAATCATGGTAGCTAACAGACAAGCTACTTGTCATTTAATGAAAAAAGCACATATATTACTACATCCCAAATTTGTTTAAAATATTTTGACAACTATATTTGAATGTAATTGGTTCCTTTCCTATGTATTTTACTTATATATTTAAAATTGTTCTGACAGCAGATTTGTGGGCCTTGCCGGTGATGGGTTTGTGGCTGAAAGAAAAGCTTGTGCCTGGTTGTCCATGACTGTTGAGAGTTGCAAAAAGGCTTTGGACACTTAATCATCAATCTTTTTACCCTTTTGTTGAAGACTGGGGGTAGTGGGTAATATTTACTCTTTGGGGTGGTCCATTGCTGTGTATAAGCAATTGGGCTTTGCAGTATAAAAACCAAACTCTGCTTAGTAGCCGAGTGGTTTTTCTCGAGTTACTTGCAACCTGAACATCATTTCCTTGTTTGTAAAATAACACCTACATTACAAGCTGCCACGGATAGAGGTTCAGATGAAATGATTTATGTGAAATGCTCTGTAACTGTGAGCCACTCTACAAATCTTGCTTGCTATTATTATTGTTATGGTATTGTTGTTATTATTATTATATGTAAATATAACATACAGAACATAAATATCATTATATTTAATATAATAAGGTAAACAGTCCACGTGGCTTCCTCATGCTCCCAAGCCAGATATAAATTTATTATTGAGAAACCTAATTATTCTTCACAAGGCTTCTGTAGAAATCTCCAGGCTTTTTTCTTTCCCTTTTACAAACTTAAGTCTTAATAGTTGATCAGTTTTGTACATTGGCCTCTATTGCTAACCAACTCCTCCCTGGCTCACCAGAAAATGTAAGGTTGCTTACCTTGATTAAGATTTAGTTTTTCACACTGCTTGCTTGGATGTTGCAGGGAAAAGCTAGAGCCATTGTGGTGAGGTGTAAATAAAGCCTCCTGCCCCTTTATCAATATGTAGGGATAAACACCAACGTAAATAACGAGTAAACTCATGTCCACCCCTGATTGAACAAAGTCTGTAGACTAAGTAGATATAGGCCATTTTCAGCAAGTTGCTGTGACCAGACATTTAAAATATTCTGTGCTTTGAATTTATTAGCTGATCGGGCCTTTTTGAATTATATTATATTACAAACATTTAATTTTTCAAAGTCGATGCAGAAGCTAGGGAGCTCAGTGGCCTATTAATCAGGTAAGGCAGTTCTGCAGATTCTAGGCTCTTGGTCAGAGCACATGGGAGGCCTAATCATGATTTATGTGTCCAAAGTTCTAGGGCCTCAGCCTCAGTAAGCACACAGTCTGGCCTCCCGTCTCTCTCCCCTTGGCTGGCACAGACCTGGCCTTGGCCTGTAGTCCTTTCTCAACACAGGGAAAGGGACCAGTATAATTCAGGGTAAAAGTGGATATAGTAAGTGTGATTTATTTATGAAAAAATGTAGACATTCTAATTTCCTTCCTTCCTCCCTCCCTCCCTTCCATCCTTCCTTCTTTCCTTTTTAGAGACAGGGTTTCACTCTGTCACCCAGGTTGGAGTGCAGTGACATGGCTCACTGTAAACTTGAACTCCTGGGCTCACGTGATCCTCTAGCCGCAGCCTCTGGAGTAGCTGGGACTACACCATGCCCGGTTAATTTTTAATTTTTTTATTTTTTGTAGATACAGGGTCTCGCTATGTTGCCCAGGCTTGGTCTTAAAACTCCTGGGCTCAAGTGATCCTCCTGCCTCGGCCTCCCGAAGTGCTAGGATTACAGGTGTGAGCCACTGTACTCTGCCCACTAATTCCAATTAGTTTAAATGGAAGGATAAGATCACTGTGAACATTAGCAAAGAATATTTAAATACTATAATGCAAGGTTTTCAAGCTAGAAGGGATGCTGGGAAGGAATCTAGGCTGGAGGGCTTCTTACCTTGGGTTCATCATTTATGATTTTTAAAATATCAAATCTAATACTAAGGGAGGGTTTATACGTAGTGGTAGTAACTAGCTAACTAGCACTTTGTGAATTACTTAACACGGTGTCACCCCATGTCATTCTACAAGGACCCTGTGAGGTCATTACTATTAATACTACCACTTTTTGGATTGGGAAATGGCAACTTCAAGACGTTAAGAAACTTCTCAGAGTTGTACAGCCACTAAGTGGCAGCCAGGACTCAGACCAGAGGCCCTCACTCCAGAGCCCCTTAATATGCCTGGAAGCTACCAGGGCTGCCTCATTAAAACTCAGATTCCTCCTCCCACTCCGAGATTCTGATCTAGCTGGTCTGGGAGGGGCCCATGAGTGTGCATTTCTCACAGACTTCCAGCTGATGCTGGTGGTCTACAACCTACTCACCTTACAGGGTCCCTGAAGTTACATGCAAAATTCTAGGGAAAAGGTCCAAAGCCTTCATCAGGTCCACGACTCAAAAAGGTTAAGAACCACTAGCCTGCTGTGTGGGTTTTTCATTTTATGGATGGGAAAACTGAGGACCCAAGAAGTAAAGAACTTGACCAAGGAGGGCCTCAGACTGGCCAAGCAGAGCTGCTGGTCCCTATTTCCATGCTGTTCTCAGCATGTACCATATTAATAAAACTACATCAGTATATTATGGCCCACAGGCTGGCTGCCTATTTTTATAAATTATATTGGAGCCAGGACAGGATTTAGGTTAGGGCAAGTAAGACAGAGTGCATCCTATGAATCTTTACTTAAAATTCTGATATTTTATTCATGAAATTTTTGCATTGATTTTGCTTTTTAAAAAAATCCCATTAAAATATTATGTCTCTTGATCATTGAGTTTTTTGGCACCCCTTTAAATTTTGCACCAAGGCAAATGTCCCACTTGCTTCACCCTAGTTCTGTCCCTGGAAATTTCTATGAATCCCTAAATCAGCAGGAACATATACCTAGATCCCAGGAATATCGAAGATCCCACACGCAGGGGCTCATTTGTGTGGCTGCACGTTGGAAGGGTGAACCATATCTGGTTTTGGCCTGTAGTTCTTGGGAGAACAGCTAACTGAATCATGCCAGAAATCCAAAGAGGATATTCAACAACACAACTGGGAGGTGACTTTGTGATCTGACACAACCACAGCGCTAGGGGTGAGAGAAAGGTCCAAATACGTGGCTCCCCATAGTTGGAGAATAACAATAAAACAAACGAACAAAATGCTTTGCTTTTCCTCTCCTCCTCTGGCCTATGAAACCTCCAACCTAAAAGACAAATCTAAATTACTGGGGCTTTCTGCGTGGGGTTTAAAACCCTACACTGATTCTTAGGCCAGGCTTGTTTTCTTTTGCCCAAGCACCTTAACAGGAGAAAAAGCCGAAGCATAGCAAGGGAGGTGGCTCAGGGCGCCCAGGGCACAGAAAGGGGAAACCAGCCTCACCTTGAAAGAGCATCGTCTGGCTGAAGTCGCTGCGCATGTCGTTCCGACACACGGCCTGGACTCGAAACAGGTAAAGGCTATCGGGTGAGACATGGCTAATGGTGGCTTTCTGTAGGTGAAGAAAGACAAGGCAGTGAGTTGGTTTTGAAGGCCAGTGCACACTTTGCATTCTAAAGACAAACCTGGGTACCGAGGCAAAGCCTTACAGAAATGAGGTTTCCCACCTGACAAAGGCTCACTTTGGAAGGCCATTCAGACCTTGTCTGGGAATCTGTTTTCATGACCTTGCCTAAGAATCTGTTTTCAACACGGAAATGTGCAGGAATAGAGAAATAAAAACATCATTCTTGACTATGGCTTAGAATGTGTCTTCAGCCCTCTTTATACTTACAAGGCTTGGACTTCTGTGATAATTACTGTACATGATAAACTATAATTATTTATCCTAGATGGCCTCTAGAATTATCAAATGTACTGAATCTCCAGAGCCATGCAGAGTTTAGAATATCAATAAAAAAATCTCTGCGTGTCTGTTTCTTTGCAGTCTAAAGGCCTTGTATCTTGACAATGGAGAGTACGAGGCATGACGCAAGGAAAAACACCAAGCAAAGGACATAGATCTAGCCTTTCACACCACTCACGAGCTGTGTGATTCTGAGCCAGCTCTTCAATGTCTTTCAGCTCTGCTACCTTCAACTTCAATTGTAAAATGGGAGAGGTTCTTGTGAGAACTATATAACATGGGCCAGAGAAACCTTGCTCATGGGTAGACCACACCAAGCAACAGAAAGGATGCCACTGGTCTAACACAGGGGTTGGCAAGCTATGGCCCACCATCTGTTTTTGTAAATCAAGTTTTACTGGCACACAGCCATGGCCATTTGTCTATTGTCTATGGCTGCTTCTACCTTACAATGGGATATTTGAGTAGTTATGACGCAGACTATTTAACCTATAAAGCCTAAAATTTCTAGAAGTTTGCCAACCCCTGAGCAAACATCACCACCCAAACCCAGGTCCCTGTTCCTTAAAGTTTCATTCCAACAGCCTTTAAAAGTGAGAAAATAGAAAATACCTAAGAGCAGGCAGCACTTGCTTCCTGAAGAAAAAACAACCACCAAAGCAACTGATTTTCAAAGATGCTTCCTAATGGATGAGATGTCATCAAAACCTGTATTCTGGGCCAAGTATACAAGCAGCTTTGCGAGCTCAGCCACTGAGTGGGTTTTCCCGACTCAGCTATTGAAAACCTCTGAACTGGTATTAAAATGTTATTGTGGCCACACCTGCTGCTGTTGCCTCAAAAACGGCTTCCTGGTGAGAGCGGTAGGCTAGGGTCTTGTTATTTCACTTTAAGCCTCATTTATCCCTTTTGGAAAAGGTGGGTGATAACACCTGCCCCACAGGTTTGTGGGGAGGATGTGAAAGAGGGACATCCACTAGAAAATGCTGCTCAAATGTTAAGTACTACTTTTAGGTTTCTGGATCACAATAACCACAAGTTAGAGAATAGCTTTGTTGCCACTAAGTCAGCACTCTTGACTTGTCCAAGAGTTAAGAAAATTAATTTTGTGTGTCCCAAAAGAAAACAACCACCCCAAAAGAAAATTCTTATAAAAAAGAACTTGCTGTCAAAGCACGTTTTTCTCTACATCTCTTTCTCTGAAACTAATTTATGCTTCATTCTCTAAACCTCTGACCCCATCTTCTGTTCAGAGCAAAATCTTCACTCCGTCTATGCAGGGATTTATTAGAATTCACTCCAAGCCGCTATCCATTCATCTTTGCATGTTTAATTATTTTCCACTTAGAACAAGAAACCGCCTAAGCGCCTAGATAGTTTCTGCTGATTAATGCAAGCCATCTTTACTTCAGAAAGAGAAAAATCCCTTATGGACTTTCAGTTGTGACAAGAGAAAGGTTAAAATACATCATAACCTTGGGTGCCTTTCAATAGATTCCTCTCTGATTTCATGAAGCTCACTTTTCCCTAACGTGGCCCAGACAACAATGTCTAGTGGGGAAATTGAAAATATAAATGGAAATGAAGTAAAAGAGTGTTCGTCTAAAGAAATACGAAAAGTATTATTCTATAACTGATTGAATGAGCCCCGAGGATTCTGTATTGGGAGAAAAAAAAGTGATCACAGTCATTAAGAATCCCACTTGGTGCTACTGCATTTTTCATGTGCATATACAATGACGGGTTTCATTATTCCAAAGCCTGCCTTTGATTAACAATAAACGCAAGGCTTTCAAACCCAAATGTGTCACTTTGCGTTTCCAGGCAAAGACTTCAAGACTAGTGCTCGTTGGAGGTTTGCTTTTACGGGGAAGAAGATGGCTTCTACAAACACCTGTTCTGAAGGGCCTTTTTGGGTGTTGGACAGTAGATGTTTATGTAAATTTTAAGAGGGAAAGATGAATTGGGCATGTGTGGCTGTAAGTGAGGTCAGATAGTATAGTATCTGAGAGTCTGAGAACAGAAGTAAAAAGTTACATGGCCACAGGGATCCAGCAGGTATTGGGAATGTATAAGGCAGAACAAAAGTGACAAAAGGGAGTCGTGGAGACAGTGGACAGCTGGTGGGGGGCGGGGGAATATCAGTGATGGTAGCCGTAGTAGAGGAGGAATAATTGTAATAATAATAGTTAGTATTTATATAGTGCTCACTATATGCTGGGATCTGTTGAACATCTGTGTAACTAGTTATAATAACCCTGTCATATGAAAAAGGCCTAATGGAGGTTTTATTCTTGTTAATGAAAGAAAAAGCAGTCAGTTTTGGAGGACCCAACACAAAGAAATTACCTGGCTCTCCTGGTCACCTAGCTGGTAAGTGGAAGGTCAGGATGGAGCCTGGGCAGGCTCCATCCACTGTCCCCCCGGTGCTACTGCCAGGCAGCACAGCCCACGCTGGTACCCACACTCAGTGGGCAGCGTGAGGACAGGATGAAGCAGAGCCAGCACGCCACGCAGTGCCTAGCAGAGAGGCGCAGCAGGAGGCCCCCTCATCACTGCAAGGGCAGCATGCCCCTTGACTTGGAAGGGGGCCTTACCAAGTCTTTGTCGCTGTCCTTTGTGAACGTCTTCTCCTTCTCGTCCTCGTTCTTGGTCCAGCTGTAGGAGATCATGTAGTTCATGATGGGAGGGTGGTAGATGGTCTCCGGCTGGCTCCAGGACACCTGCAGTGCCGTCTGGTTCAGAGGCTGCACCTTCATGTGGATGGGTGGAGAGCTGCAAACTGAAGACACAGACGGCCGAGCTCAGAGGGCTTCCAGCAACACACACCATTCAACTGTGTGCTCCTGAGGATTGCAACCTTGAAAAGTTGAAAGGGTAATACAGGAAACACCCACACTCCCTTCACCTGGATCCTCCTTTTGACATTTTGCCCCATCTGTCCCCTCTCCCTCTCTTTCTATACGTACACACAGCTGTTTTTCTGCTAAGCCACTGAAAGCAAGTTGCAGACATTCTGACGCTTCTCCCCTAAATACTCTGGCCTGCCTCTCCCAAGAATAAGGACATTCTGCTATATAACCGTAATACCATTATCATAGCTAAGAAGCTAAACACGATTTCAATAATGTTGTTTCATACATAGTCCAGATTCAGATTTCTCCAATTGCCTCCAAAAGATCCTTTATCACTGTTCCCCCCCCACCACCAACTTTAGCCTTTTTCCCATGACAGTTTAATTGAAGAAGCCAGGCCACCTGACCCAGTGGAGTGTTCCAATTAACTAAAATTGGAGATGAAGTTTTATTGTAAACAGGTAAGAGTGTAAATTAATACCATTTAAAATGCTACTTTAGGTAATTTTAAAGCAAAGGCATACAAAATAAGCATGACTTTCTCTGGACCAGCAGACCCCATGTAATTAACCTGATGTGGGGGTATAAGGAAAGTTTAGGCTAATTCATCTTCTTATTCCTTGTGGCTGGGAGGCTTTGAGAAACATGGTGGCTCCATTGGATAGACCTGTGAAAGTGTTGAGAGCTTTAAGTCAGCCTTTGAATGTGTTCTTTCTCAGGGTGCCCATGCCCCAGTGCCTGTGGTCCCTGCCTTCAGGGGGCTTATGGTCCAGAGCAGGGTTTATCAGCCTCAGCACCACTGACCTCTTGATCCAGACAATTCTTTGCTCCTAGGGGTAGTCCTGTGCACTGTGTAGCAGCATCCCTGGCCACTACCCACTAGATGCCAGCAGCACCACTCCCCATCCCCCGCCCACTGTGACAACCAAAAATGTCTCCAGATATTGCCACATGTCGCTTGGAGAGCCAATTGCCTTTGACTGAGAACCTCCAGTCTAAAAGGGGAGATGGGGACTCACCAAAGAATCATACATGCAGAGCCAGTGTTGCACTGCAGGCCAGGATGGATGGGGAGGAGGGGAGGTACATGGTGTTTCCCAAGCATATTAGAGGAGGCTGTGACTTGGGCTGTGGTGCCCAGGGAAGACTCCCTTGAGGAAGGTTCATGTAACAGAGCTGAGAGCTATGTGCAGATAAAGCAGGTGGGAGCCAGAAAGAAGGGAGGGCAGGCAAAGGGACTGCATGCAGGAGGAGGGCCCGAGGAGCCAGGGCAAGGTACAGAGAAGACAAGCAGGTACAGCTGGAGCGAGAGGCCTCAGGGGCCAGATTCAAATTCTGGCCTTCCTCCCACGAGCCCTCGAAAGCCACTGGAAAGATCTGAGCCTGAGTATGACACAACCAGGTTGCCACTATACAAAGATCCCCCGAGCTTCAGCTGAGTGTAGCAGGCCCCAGAGAAGCCAAGTGTGCAGGGGGGGCCTGTTAGGAGGTGCTGCAGACCGCCAGTTGCTGGCAGACCAGGGAGGGACGGCAAGTTCCAGAGTGCATGGTTGAGGGGTGAAACTGGGAGGCCTGGGGATGTGCCGCCGAGGAGGGGCGTCAGAGGAAGCCACGAGGAGGACCTTCCGGTGTGGGTGCAGGAGCTGGGTGAGAAGGAGCGCACTGGAGACAGGCCAGGGGACCGTGGCTTGCCTCTGACTGGCTGGCGTCTCCCGCAGCCCACCCACACGCCAAGCAGCCCACCGGGAGCCAGACTCCCCTATTCCCTACCCAAGACCCCCAAACCCAAGGCAGCCTTGGGGAGCAGGATGGCTTTCCTGCCAGAGAGGCACGGCCCAACTTTAAGGGCCTGGCTGCTGGAGAAAAGCAGAGATGGGTTTTGACAGGGCGGCAACCTTTTGCTCTTCCACTGCCAAACGCTGGTTCAGTCGGAGAGGTTCACTGTGTGCGACTGAGACAGGAAGGAAGGGGTGAACTAATGAGGCGTTCCCACTGCCCTGCACAACCCCAGGAGCCATCGCACCGCCCGCGGGGCAAATGCCACCAGAGCAGGGACATCAAACAAAGGACCCGAAGGGAGGATTCCGCAGAGGCGCCGAGGGCGAGATGACAGAGCACAGACACGAGGTGGCGCCAACGTACTATTTTTCATAAGATGCTTACAGTTCTCATAGAACGAGGCCGGGGGTAGAGACCGGGAAATAGTTACACCCCCATCTTGCTAAATACTAATAATGAACAGAGGAGATTTATATATCGGGAAGCTTCTATACCTCATAATGATGACCATGTCAGATTCTCTAACTTCTACATCTTTTCTCACCTCCTACCATGTTCTTATTTATCTTCCCTCTTCCGAAGCCCTTCACTCCCCTGCTCGGATCAGCGGTGAGCCGCGTGGGGATGCATCTCTCCAGCACTTGCATCATACCCACATAAATAATTCCATCACCCACATACAGATGCAATCATTCTTCTTATTTACTTTTTGAAATGAAAATAACTGGGTTTTTCTATGCAGATTAAGATGATTCTTGTTAATGATTTTTAAAAAGAAACCCAAGTAGTACAAAAAAGTAAGAAGAAAGTTAAAAGAAAAAAAAAAAAATCACCCCAAATCCCAGGAGGCTCAGAGATAAGCACTGTGAACATTCTAGGGGTCCAACATGCAGATACCTATTTCTTCATACACATGTGAAAGTACATACACACAATTTGATGTAAATGGAACAGGATGGGTATGACACTGTAACTGAATTATTTTTGTTATGTTTTACTCATTAATTCATCGATATATTTCCTTGTCAATAAACAGAGCTTGGTATCATTGCCTTGAATGAAGGTCCAGAATCCCACTGTCTCAATGCATTAAAAAAAATACTGAATTAACCTCTCAAAGGAGGTAGGTCTGGCCTTACTCTAATGGGATCATCTGCCAGGAAGGGAATTCCAGAACTGAGCGGCCTCCAAAGACCCGTGCTTGTTCTAGCATACCAGGCCAGGGGTTCGCAGGCTGAGAAGCCCCCGCCTGGCCTAACGGAAGAGCATTCTGAACAAAAATTTCTCCTCTGCTCCCTACTCCCCAGCCTGAGCAGTGAGGTTTTCTAGGCATAGTGGCCGGATTTGGAGGAGGTATATGCAGAGTACTAGGAGGACCTAGAATAGAGGTTGGCAACTTTTTCTGTAAAGGGTCGGATAGGAAATATTTTCAGCTCTGTGAGCCACACCATCTCTGTTGCCACTACTGATTCTGCCTTTGAAGCACAAGCGGCATAGATACTACGTAAATATGAATAAGCGTGGCTGTGCTCCAATAAAACTTTACTTATGGACACAATTTCACTTTCACATGATTTTTATGTGTCACAAAATATTCTTTTGATCTTTTTCAACTGCTTAAAAATACAAAAACCATCCTTAGCTTATGGCTACACAAAAGGTGGTGAAAGGCAAGTTTTGGCCCATGGATCAGTGGTTTGCTGATCCCAGACTTAGAAGATAAAGGGAGGCCAAATCTTATGTGAAACATGGTTATCAACTGCATTTGTATTTTTATTTTTTATTTTTGAGATAGGGTCTCACTCTGTTGCCCAGGCTAGAGCACAGTGGTGTCATTATAGCTCACTGCAACCTCAAACTCCTGGGCTCAAGTGAACCTCCTGCTTCAGCCTTTCAAGTGGCTGGGACTACAGGTCCATGCCACTGCACCTGGCTAATTTTTTTGTATTTTTTTGTAGAGACGGGGTCTCGCTATGTTGCCCAGGCTGGTTTCCAACTCCTGGCCTCAAGTGATCCTCCCACCTCAGCCTCCCAAAGTGCTGGGATTACAGGTGTGATCCGCCGCACCCAGCCTGTGCTTGTATTCTGGACACCAAATTCTGCACCTCAGCACAGCCTGACAGGCCTGCTCCTTTACAAAGCTTAGATTCTTCCTAGCATTTACTACTACAAGGTAGAATTATATTATTGACTTCATTGTGTCAATGACTATCTGCAGTACGTATGTCTTGTGTCATACATTATCCTTGAGTCTAAGATAGTGGCTCTCCATAAGTATTTGCTGAATGAATGGCACATTGGCTGTATATGGAACAGAATCCATAATCTTTCCCCTGGTCCACAGGTCCTGTGTGACATGACCCCCTTCCATGTTTCCAACCTCATGGCTTTCCATTTTCCTCCACAGTCACCCATCTCTGGCCAGCCCCCAACACAGCCTCCGTGAAGATCGGCTTCAACATCCTGCTTCCCCTTTGATGCTGATGGGGTGCCATGTCCTCCGCACGCTCTCTGCCTCCCATCTTACCGTGTCCATCAGACTACGACCCCACCATCCACCCACCCCTCTGTCCCTCTGACTGAGCTGGAAGCACCTCCAGGGTGGGAAGCAGGAAGGAAGCTCTTTATCCTGGGGCAGGGGCTCACATTTTGTTGACAGAATGAGGGAAGGTATTGTGTTCTTTAGTCATCTACACAATCAGTGCCACACAATTTATTCCTGGAGTCACCTTCAGGAGCCTCAAGTTTGTGTGAGGATCCTGTCTCCAGTCTTTAACTCACACCTTCCGTACGGAGATGTCTGCCAATCAGAAGATGCATTCAGTCTGTGGTGGCAACAAAAACCCCAGAATGTTCAGCAACAGGGGCCAAGGCACTCGTGCAAATGAGCAGGCAGCAGCACCACTGGCCTGTGCTCCCAGTGTCCTGCTTGCTTATCAAGTGATGGAAACCCTTCTTTCAAACAGAACCTCCCTCAAAAGCCTAAATATAAAACAAACAAAAGCAGCACTAGGGAGTTTTATGAATAAATCTGGAAGAGCTGGTATAATAAAGAAAGTGTGGGCTTTGGAGCCAGACCCATACAGACCCCTATGTTCTCATCTGTAAAATGGGTGACTAGGGTCCAGCAATTACCTTCCTCTCAGGGTTGGGGGTAGGATTACAGGGAACACTTTTGATAAACCAAAAGTTGTGGCCCTCAGGCCCAATGGCACATACAGGGGCAAGCTATATAGCCCACAAGGTGTTTTCAAAAATTGGTGTATTTTACATATAAACCTGAATTTTAAAAATGAGCCTGTATCCACACATGGCAGTGGTCAGCTGGAGCAGCAGAGCAACCAACTCCATTAGGCGGGGGGTGTATGCTCATGGGTATTTTTGCCACAGTCCCTACCGCTCCCCATCACCTCTCTCAGCCCACTTCACCCAGGGCTGCCCGGCCCCCCCAAGGCCGGGTGAGTTTTCTGTGGGTGTAAAACAAGCACTAGGAGCACTCTCGGAGGCATACTGCAGGTGCTCAATATTTGCACTTTTCCTTCCCTTGACAATGGCCCTCGCAAACTACACCTAACCCAGGAGTCTGCCAGAACTCTTGATATGTCCTTTTGCACAAAATTAAAGCCTTTTAACCACGCGGGAGTCGCCACACCCGGCTCTCTACACAAATATCCCCTGGGAGGTGCTCTTGACATCAGCCTTCGCCTTCTCAGGGGCCTGATTACGTTCCCACCGGTGTCTGATTGCTTCTCACAGGCATCTGGGATGATGCTTGTCACCCACTCTGAGAATTTCTGCCTTCACTCTGAACCGCCTTTAATTATGATCCCAGGCGTTAAATAATGAAGAGGCTTCTATCAGAGCACCCAGGGTCCTCTGATTCAAGATCAATGTCAAGGATATTTTCTCAGTGGTTCCACAAGTAAATGGTAGGTCCCCTGTCCCCTTCCCCCACCCCATCCTCTTCATTTTGGGCTTTAGACAAGCTAATGTGGTGTGCTCTGCCTGAAAGCTGATGTCATTTCCAGGTGCCTTAAACCATTTGGAGTGTAAGGCTCCTCCCCAGGGCCTTCTCCTAGCACCTGTGCCCTCTGAGTTTCACACCTGAGGCAACTGGCCAAATATCGATCAGGAGTCAAAGAGACAGCACTGCTCAAACAAAGCAATGTGGTGCATATTTGCTATTTCACAATACTTGTCAACAGAAAGGGAACTGCTGCCTCCTGGGGGGTGGGGAGCACATACAACACACAGTGGTGGTGTCCGAGGGACCAGCTTGGCCTACGCCAGCAGAGGACCATGGGGAGATGCCTTCTCCTGAGGGACCGCCTGGCGCTGGTGGGGACAGAGGGCAGGAGCCACCTCCTCTTAAAAGCCAGAGGGAACCAGTCAGCTGGAACAGAGCTGAGCCTTGCCTCAGACTGCTTAAATGTCTGTCCCTTCTTTATCACCCCGGCTCAGTTCAAGAACCCTCGAAATTTCTGAGATAGTCTCACTCTGTGTCCGAGCTAGAGTGCTGTGGTGTGGTGTGATCATAGCTCACAGCAACCTCAAACTCCTGGGCTCAAGCAATCCTTCTGCCTCAGCCTCCTGAGGAGCTGGGACTACAGGTGTGCACCACGACGCCCGGCCAATGTTTCTATTTTTAGTAGAGACAGGGTCTCACTCTTGCTCAGGCTGGCCTCAAACTCCTGACCTCAAGTGATCCTCCTGCCTCAGCCTCCCAGAGTGCTAGGATTACAGGCATGAGCCACTGCACTCTGCCAGGATTTCTCCTTTTGAAGGGCTGCATCAGAGAGGTCTAGGTAAACACAAGCCCCCACAGTGGATCGCATGGGACTTCAAACCTGGAATTTTGGTGCTCTGGGTGTTCCCTCCCCCCTCCCCACCCAAGAGCACATGAAGGGCAAACCCCACTGAGGAAGGACCTGGAACGACAGCCTCAAAGCAGGACCACAGCTCCAGCAATTTTTGGAGTTACAACATCTGAAGAGTATCTAGTTGGAGCTGCCAGCTGCCAAGCACATGCCCTGGGCCAGGCTCTGCGCATCCATCTCAGACCATCCACGCACACCATAACTGAACCCAAGAGGTGGGTTCAATCACCCTCCCCTGAAAGATAAGGATACCAGGCTCCAGAGAGACCATGTCACTGGGTTGGGCCAAGAAAACAGAGTGGGAAGAGGATTCAGAACTGGAACCTGGTCTGCCTGATTCTGAACCAGAGGGGGCAGAGGACTCAGTGGGGCAGTTGTGTGTGTTCCCCATAAACTTCCCACATCTGTTTTCCTATCTGCACGATGGTAATAAAGATGTCAGGAGAGCTAATCAAAGTGTTTAAAAGAAAGCCTAGCAGGTTCTATGCGTCTGGCCTCAGGCCCCTGGCTTCTTCACTAGGTTAACAATCCTTTGCACAAAAGGCTTTCTTCCTACGCCCTTTTCCCTCATCTCCCTCCACCCCTTTCTCTGTTCTCAATGACACATGAGGGTATGAGGTCTCTTGAAAATTTCCAGAGCAGCCTCCAACTCCTTTGAGTCCCTGTAAAACTGGACACAGCCCAATCATCATTCTTTACCCATCAGAAATGCATACTGAGCTCATGGTCCCTCATGCCATTGTGGGGATGCTGGAAATAATATGCAGTGGTGGTGGGGTGCCCATCCCCAAGGCCTTTGCTCGGTGCCTTCTGTGCTGACATATCAATAGTAACAAGTCCTATCTGATAAGCCTGGCTCTGGGCTGAGTTAGTGCATTTCACAAATTATGTCATCAAATCCTCACCATAATTTTATGGGGCTGCTGGCTGTATCATCCCTATTTCAGAGACCTAGATCTAAGAGGGTCATTCATTCACTTACTCTCCCGAGGGTCAGACTGCTTCAGTTCCAGACAAACCAGCTGTGTGGTCTTGGATAAAGCTTGGGTAAAAGCTTTTGAGATAAATGCATGAAATGCACAAATGCACACTGACTGACATACAGCAAGTGCACTGTAATAAATAGCTATTGTTAAATATTTACTGAGCACCTGCTATATGTCAGGCCCTTGACCAGGAACTAGGGATAAAGGTGAACACAGGCTGACAAAGCCCCTGATGTCCTGGAGATTATGGTCCGTTGTGAGAACAGACATCTCCCTAAAACAGAGTTATTAACTTGGGCCTCCTTAGGGGCTCTGGAAAGAATTCACAGAAGTCTGTATACTTGGATAAGAAAAAAGTACACTTTTATTTTTACTAATCTTTAACTAAAGTGTAGCATTTCCTTACATGTTGAATGTTGGCAACAAACTGCAGTAGTGTTAGCGGGCCCTGTGTGACATCACCTTTAGAAATCAGAGATATACTCCTGTTAGATTACGGTGGTTTGCAAATACAGTTGACCCTGGAACAACATGGGTTAGAACTGTGCATGGCCACTTATATGCAGATTCCCTTCTGCCTCTGCCACCCCTGAGGCAACAAGACCAACCCCTCCTCCTCAGCCTACTCAACGTGAGGATGATGGGGATGAAGACTTTTATGATGATCCACTTCCACTTAACGAATGATAACTATATTTTCTCTTCCTTATGATTTTCTTAATGACATTTACTTTTCTCTAACTTACTTTACTGTAAGAATATAGTATATAACACATATAACATACAAAATATGTTAATTGATTGTTTATGTTATTGGTAAGGCTTCCAGTCAACAGCAGGCTATTAGTAGCTTAGTTTTAGGAGATTAAAAGTTATGTGAGGATTTTTGACTGTGTGGGGGTTGACACCCCTAACTCCAGTATTGTTCAAGGGTCAATTGTATTTCACAATTTCCTTCATATCCATCATTATTTCAACATTACAATGGTTATTAGACCTGCTGTTGGATCTTGTAATTTAATGCCTTCATGAAGAAGCAGATGAATGAAAATATTGCAATTAAAAAATATTTTGATAACATCTGAGGATAATTGGCTTCCTTTGTAATCTACCGTATTTTATTCTATGCATCTAGAACTATCAATATGAAAAGAGATCTACAGGATTCATCAGATGGCTAAAGGGGTCCATCGCACCAAAAAGGTTAAATATTCCTCGCACTAAGGAATATATGATTACATGTTTTTAAGGAATATATTATAGTAGTTCTGTATAAAGTTTTAATAAAGGACCCTGAGTAGACTTGGAGGTTGGTTAGGGAAGACTTACTGAGCAAAGTGATGTTTGAACTGAAATCTGAATAATGAGAAGGTGTTTATAAAGTGAGCAGGAAGGAAGGAGGCCTCGATACGTCACACAGAAAAAACAGCTTGTGCAAAGGCCCTGGATGGGAAAAACTGGGAAGGAAACTATGTGTGGCTGGCAAGCAGAGAAGGAGGAGGAGGGTAATCCAATACTAGGACTAAAAGCTAGTAAGGGTTGGAGCTGGGGTCCACCCTGGGGTGGGTCTGGCTCCAGAGGCCAGGCTTTGCCACATGGCCACCTTCTTTTGATGTGCGAGACCCTGTTGCTCAGTTGCCCCCATGTTCTGCCAAGTGCTAGGACAACTGTTTTCAAGTTTTAAATCCATGGTGTCTTCACTGATGTAACCTGTGGACTCTTTTTCTATGCCATGCATGCTATGGCATCTCCTCTATTTCCATGAACAAGCCCTGAATTACAATTGAGTTTCTTGGGAGTATTTATGAGATGCTCTGTGTTGCAATTACCATGGAAGACAGTGAATTTGAAAACTCTTTCTTATCCAGTTGGTTGTCTCTGCTGCGCACGGAACTGAGCTCCACACTCAGAAAACAACAGACAGTGTCTGGGAAGGCAGAGGCAGAAATGCAACTCTCCAGTCCTCCAAGCATGTGGTTTTGACTTTCCCACATTACGCTATTCCTGACCTCTCTGACTTCCTTGGAGTCTTTTTTCTATGTGATAACCCTCTTCCTCTGAAAGCTAAAGGCCATGGGACGGGTCCATGTCCTGTGTAGGAAAGAGCATTGTTTGGCTCGGCGCTAAGGGAGGTGACAAAGTTTAGGATGATGCATCTTCCCAGCCCCACTTGATAACAGCTGCATCTTGGACCCTGGGTGGAGGGCTGGATTCCATGTACCCTGGGGCCCTTCTCTTTCAACTTTACGATGATGTGATTTCCTGCCAAAACAGCAAAATGGACCTACCCCACTTTAATTGAGGACAGCATCCTTTCCACATGGTGCTTCTGAAATTCCACCTTCTCCCTCTGCCTTGCTCTAGTCCTGGGCTCCAAATGAAGGTCTATACCAGAGACAGGTCGCAGATCTAGGGTGGGCAAATGCTGAGTCCCTTGCATTGCAGTGGGGCCTTCTGTGGCTGAGTCTCCTATTTCCCACTGCTGAGAGGATGTTACGGTCCCCTTTATCATGATGAAACAGCTGGGTCACTTAAAACAGAGCTGCTCTTAGCGATGCAAGACCGGGATCTAAATATCATCTAAAAGCTAAGATCCCACGAGCTGTCTTTATAAGTGATCCCAACAGCTATGTCAAGAAATCAACTAGTGACCCACACAAATGGATTTAGCTAGGCTTTTACTTAAATAATTGATTCTAGCTGATTATGATTTTATTGGTTAAGGTACTTCCATTTGTTTTCCATTTGGTCCTTAAAATAAATTATCTCTTAGAAATAGGTATCACCTAGGCATGGTACCTACTGTACTTAAGGAGTGTCCTGGCTCTTGCCTGACATTCACCTTATTAGCTTTGGATCTCTGCTTCTTCCTTGCCACTTGCCACTCTTATCCGTTCTCAGTTCTGGCCCAGTAGGGGTGGGGTGGTAGGATGTGCTCCATTGTTTAGATTCCAACCTTGTTTTGACACTCAGATTTGGCACCAGAACCAATTGGTCATTTGGTAAGGATGGCCCTATATGGTATGGTTTCAGAGTCTCCCACACCTGGGTACTGCCCTCAGGCAGCCCCTACAGGGCTTGGTCAAGGGGACCCAAGAGGGAACCAGGGAGCCTGCCACTCACATGGAGACCAGGCTATGAGCAGGCACCGCCTCCTACTGGGCCTAGTTAGAAACCACCAATTAGCATATGGAAGAGACGGAGCCACCTTGGGCTCTCGGCTGCCCCTAGCAAATGGGTCCATATGCTCAGAGGAGCTTGGGCTTTGCAGCTGGTGGGTAAAAACCAACAGTTTTAAATGGTCAGCATATTCCTCACTGAGAAGGCTCCTTTCTTCAGGGAAGCCTTTCCTGGTGCCAGCCCAGAAGCATAGAGACCGCATGGCTCCATGCACTTGATAACACTCGACAGCATTTAGTGTCAGAGGTATAGGCAGTGCCTTCTCAACATGGGCAGAGACTTGAAATGTGACAGCCAAGACGCTCATTTCAGTCCAAGCCAGTACTCTGGAATCACAAAACCAGTGGAGAGAGCTGCCCAGGAGTGATGCCAGCAACCATAAGGACCACTAGCTGCGTTGAGAGGGAAGGAGGAAAAGATGACTCGAGGACACAACACGGGCTCCCACTTCCATGTCTTAACAGTTGCTCTTTGATTCTCAGGCCACAGGGGCCAAGGAGGTGAGACCGTTTCTTACGCCATAAGAAAGCAAGGGCTCTCTCCATATTCCTGGACAGGTACCTGAAGAAAAACAACCTCGACCACCTCGGGTTTGTTTGAGGAATAATGAGTGGGAAGAAAGGGGAAGATAAATAATGTGTCTCCCAGCTATATTCCTCCTGTGGCTCCGAGGACAGACACGCAAACATCTCACAGCCTCACGTTTCACGGGCTGTGCATGCTAGGTAGTGAGAAAGGGGAAGTGTCTTGCTCTGGGAGGAAGGATTCTGTTGGCCTTTATTATTAATTTCCAGACTGCTGTTCACGAGCACCACGGTGCCCACACAAATAAACCCAACGACAGAGAAAATTTTTCTAGTGAGTAAAGAAAAGAAGAAGCCATAGGAGGGTTGCTAAGTTGGCCTTGAAGATCAAACTTCGTCTACCTGCCTAGAGAGAGAGAGTATTAAGTAATTAGGTAATATTTACACAGTGTGAAAACGATAGCTGGCACCTGGTGTCTGTTAACCAATATCTGCTCAACTGCTCCAAAGTCACAACAGCAGTTCTGTCTGGGAGCATCCTGACACCTGTGCCTGACACTTTAAGTGCCTCCATTCTCCGCTGTTAGGCTGTTCCTTGGGACAGGGAGTAAAGCCTTCTCTCCATGGCTTTTTTTTTTTTTTTTTAAATGAGTGCTTCCATCCAAGGGGGCTTTTGGTCAAAGTGAAAGATGGCTTCCCAAATCCCAGGAGCTTCTTCTCTGATTTTTGGAACTTGCAGGGGCATGAAATCCTACTCCAAATGCCGGGTTATGTTCCCCACATAAGAGCAGCACTTAACCCGGGCTAGATCATAAATGCCCCAACTGTGCCAACTCTTGCGGAAAGAATCTTTTATTCCTGGCCACCTGGCACGTTTGGGTTAGCTTCATCCATCCATGCAGCCATGCATCCATCCGGCCTCCCACCCATCCACGCATGCATGTATTCATCTATTCAATCCACTATTTACTGAGGAGCCAACAGTGATCACAGCACCTTCCGTCCAATAAAAAAAGAAAAATAAGACAGTCTCACCACTCATGGAGCTTATGGGGTAGTGGGAGAGCTAGATAAAAATCACACACCTGAATGTAAAATCCCAACTGAGATGAGTACTATAAGGGAAAGTTACTGGTGCCCTGACACGAGTGGCTGGGCCAACACAGTCAGGAAACTTCCTCGAAGAAGGGACACCTGAGCTGAGCTATGAAAGCTGAGGAGGGGTCAGTTAGGTACAGAGATGGGGCAAGGGCCTTCTGTGGAGGGGGAACAGCTGCTGAAACTGAAGTATAGGATGCCAAGGGAAGGGGAGCGCAAGATGTGCTGGGGAGGAGAACAGGACTTGATGTGTGGGCCACAATAAGGATTGTGGATTTCACCAGAAAGGGTTCAGCAAGTTGAAACAGCCTGGCTTCACACTTCTACCAGGAAGGGCGCAGGGCCCGCTTACTCTGAAATGTGTTCTCCAATGATCATGTTACAAATAACAGGTTGTCCTGAGCATACAAAGACACCACTGCTGTCCTATAGACAAGAAAGTACAATTACTTGCCAAATACTTTCCATGTACAAGACCCGGTACTACAAATTCCATAGACTGTCTGATTTAAAAGGCCACAGGCCAAAGAAGGGTATGTGTAATTACTATCTCTATTTTAGAGACAAGGAAATGAAGGCTTAGATATTAACCTGAGCAAACAAGCAGGTCAACAGTAAATGGTTGCTCTAGACTTAGAGTCTAGGTTGGTTTGACTCCCAAGTCCATACTCTAACACTGCCTTATAGTGCCTCATCATTAATTCATTAGTTCACTGAACAATCACCGTACACCTACTACGTGGCAAATACTGTGTTAGGCCCTGCTGTTTCAAGGACGCACAAGATCCTCTTCCTAGAAGGCCCCATGGTCCAGATCAAGTAAGTGCACCAGCCCTCCCAGGGTGGACTTCATGACCAGTCCCTCAGTCGCCTGTACCCTGAGCACCCAAGATAACTGGACAAAACAGATAAAGCCAGGCAGATAAAGACTAAGCCCAGTGATTCCTTTTCAGAAGGTAAGAGCACCTGATCCCCACAGATATGTCTAGTTTTAAAGCTCCTTCATTCAGGGAAGGAGTAATAAACTGTGTTGTTCAAGCCACCCGAGGACATCTAAAACAGGCCACCACTTGTGGATTCTTTTGGAAGCTGGGAGTCCCTTGGACGATAGAAAAGAACGCTGCGTTTGGACAGAAGAGGATCTTGGTTCTCAACTCAGCTCTACCACTTCTTGGCTCAGAGGCTCTGGACGAGTCACTTACTCTCTCTGAGTCTTAGACCCCCTCACTTGTTAAAGAAAAACAGTAACACTTCGTTTCTCTCTTTGTTCACCCTCCTCCATCCTCCATCCAAACTGTTAGTAAATGCCTGAGGCTCTACTCCAAAATCCATCCCTAACTAATCCTTTCTACCTCTACCATGATCATCCACATCCAACCTGGAATATTTCTATCCCTCCTGCGGGTCCTGCAACTCCACTGCTAGTCCTCTGCACACACAGCCAGAGTGATGGGTTTACACACCTGTTCAGATCATCCCACAGCCCTGCTGAAAACCCTCCAAAGGCTTCCAACTGCTGTAAGGACACAATCTGAACTCCTTATCAAGAGAAGTCCTTGCCAGACTCGCTCTTGCCCACTTCTGCAGCCTCTTCTCTGATCTTGCTTCCCCGTTGTTTCCCTGGCTCCAGGGCCCTTGCACATGACTTCCCCCTCCAGATCTCTGCAGAGCTGGCTCCTTATCACCACCTGCCCTATCCAAGGAAGAGCTCCTCCCCCCACCTCACCATGCCCACCACTCTTTGCGCACAAGTGATGTGATTTCCTTCAGAACAACACTGAAGCCTTATCATCGGTTGACCTGTTTATTTCTCCCCTCTAGAATGTAAACTCCATGACAAGGGACCTCTCTTTTGTTCACCTTTATTTCTAGTACCTAGAATTTGTTTGTTGTAGATGCTCAACAAATATGAAATGAATGAAAAGTGAATCCTGGCAGAGGCTGTTTTGAGGATTAAATAAAGTGTATGAATGGAAAGGCTAGTATAGTGTCTGGCACAAAAAAACCTCTTCTACCCTTTTTAACCATAGGTGCTTTGGGTACAGCCCCTAGCGTCAATAAGCTTTTCAAAGGGAGATGCAGATGTCTGACACATGAAAAGAAACTTACTGGCTACAAAATATAAAGCAAAATAGGTAAGGTTACATTGAATGTCTACAAAACATCAACATTATGTTAGCCAATCAAAGGCAACTTATACCAACTCTTATACATTTACATAAAATTATAGAAATCATGGGATGTCTGAGCATTTAAAAATGTTTGATGTAACATGGCAGGACCTTCCAAAGTATGAGAACTTAGAATGTTTCAAGGTCTTAAAACAGACCTATTTTTTGCCTTTTCTTAACCACTCTTAAGGTTAATGAAAATTATTTTTGAAAGAAGGGGGTTAGAAATTCTCTACAGGAGCTGCATGAAAAATGTAGTTGTGTTAGCACTTAACTGTGCTGAAAGTTTCTGGAAGTAACAAGAAAACTTTTTGGAAGACATTCTGGGAGGGCAGCTACCTAGAAAGGAATTAAGTGTTCATATCAGAGCTTCTTTTAATAAGATAAAGTAATTCAAGCTCATTAATCTGGTGAGTGGAAATGATTAAAATGAAAATAGAACAACATTATTTTCTCCAAAAATAACAGAAAGCTATGATTTCAACTTTAAATTTTTTTTTTAAAGCAATCATGGACTTACTTCTTTGTTTGCTAATTTGGGTGGAAGATGGGATGTTTTTTGTCAATGTATTCTGATTTAAGATAGGCCAGTTACTTAGGCATTCTCACAGAGCAGTACATGTTCTTTAAAACTGCTTTTAACCAAAACAGGAAGCAATCTTGAGTATGGCAAATGCAGCTAAAAAAGAGATCCCTCCATCAGCAGAAGTAAAAACTGTTCTCCAAAGAACATGGCATCGGCTTAGGAGATTAGAGGGTATGCAGACAGCATGGTGTCCCCTCAATTTCCTTTGCTTTTATTACATTATGCAGTGTCATTTTAATTAAGCCATCAAATCAAATTATCAGATCAAGTGGTTTTGATTCCACTGTGGTTTGAACAGGTTTCGTTAAATTAATAAACCATATGTTTCATGTTGTTGGAAGGAAAGTTATTTTTCTCTGTTCACTGTTCCAAAAGTCTTCACAATAGACAGTATTCAGCACTTAATCATGGAAAGCTCTTCCATGTGCCCGGGATGTGTTGCAGAATAACTGAAATGACAGCCCATTAAATCCTAAAGTCTGTCCAAGTTATTTACTGACAAAGGGCAGAGTGGCAAATTGGACGTCCCTTGAACAATCCACCAAGCCTAAATATTGTTTCCATTTACTGGAACTAAAGCTTTATATTTTTTTATGGATGACATCCATTATAAGTCTTTCTTCGGCAACAATACAATATTAAGATGACTTTCCCCCTCTTCCCTTTGTTGTCATGTGGGGCCATGCCTCTAGTGCTTGGCACTGAAAGGCTGGATTCTATATTCTCTATTCCAGGACGTCCAATCATCCTAACAGAGGGCAGGAAGGGGGTGTGTTAACTCACCCCCACCACAGGGCTGCTCTTGTTAATGGTCACAGCCACGGGAATGAGGGAGGTGGGGAGCTAGATTCAGTCAACTGAGGCTCTACTTACCCCTCTCATGTGAAGGGTGACCATGTATTAAGGTGGATTGGTAAGTGGTTGGTTACCAAGTTAGTAAATCTCTAGTTGGTCCCAGGGTCTAGAAAAGCAGAACCAACCAGTTCACAGTCATGGCCACTGCCATCTTGAAGACAGAAAATATTTACCTTAAAACAAGTCTATGATTTCTCCATTAGGTTTCTCCAACTTAGTTTGAGCCATCCCTCATAGCAGAGATTCTCAGGCCAAATCTGGTCTGCCACCTATTTTTACAAAGTTTTACTGGAAGACATTTTCTACACTCATTCATTTACTTTTTGTCTACAGCTGCCTTCATGCTACAATGGCAGAACTGAGTACATTGGCCCTTGTATCCATGGGTTCTGCATCTGTAGATTCAACCAACCATGGATGGAAAATACTGGGAACAAAAAAGTCACAATAAAAAACAACAAAATAAAAATAAAAAATAATACAAATAAAAAAATACAGTATAACAACTATCTACATGGCATTTACATTGTATTAGATATTATAAGTAATCTAAAGATGATTTAAAGCATATGGGAGGATGTGAGTAGTGCAAATGTTATACCATCTTAAATCAGGGACTTGAGCATCCAAGGATTTTGGTATCCATGGAGGTCCTGGAACCAATCCCCTGCAGATACCCAGGGACAAGTGTAATCGCAACACAGACCACAGAGCCAAAAATATTTACTATCTGGCCCTTAACCAAAAAACTTTAATGACTCCTGCCTTATGTAATTAATTTATTTTTCTTTCTTCTGTGACAATAGCCCAGTGAATGCATAAGACACCCATAGCATTCCTGGGCATTGAAAGCTTCCAATAATGACTAGAGAGAGAATGCCAATCAGACAGGGTTTGTTCTTTTTGAATTACTTGAAGATTACAGAATACCACGCTTCTCTTTTTAAAATCGTTTTCTACAGAAGACTGGAGAAGGAAAAACGACTCTTTCCTTACACTGGCTCTTCTCTGCTTTTATCTCTATGGTCAATGATCGAAGCCCTCCAAGCTGTCTGATGATTGTTAGCATCTGTGCCTGGCTTTTGGCCTATAGGGCTGAATTACCCGAGTTTTCTTGCAGAAAAAAAAGGAAGAGCATTTGATCATGCAGACTATGGTTCCATGACATGTGTATTTAAAAATGTATAGGGGCATCACCCATCACTAGGGAAATGGAAATCAAAACCACAAAGGGAAATTACTTCATATTCACAAACATGGCTAAAATAAAAAAAGATGCACAGTAACAAGTATTGATGAAGGTGTAGAGAAACTGGAATTCTCATACACTGTTGACAGGGATGTAAACTGGGTTGCCGCTGCTTTCGAAAACCGTTTGGCATTTCCTCAAAACTGTAAACAAAGGATTACCATATGACTCAGCAATTCTAGTCCTCAGTTTATACCTAAAAGAACTGAAAACATCTGTTCACACAAAAACTTGAACATGAATGTTCACAGCAGCATTCTTCGTAATAGCCAAAAAGTGGAAACAACTCAAATGTCCATAAGTTGATAAACGGATAAACAAAATGTGGCATGTACATATAGTGCCATATTATTTAGCCACAAAATGGAATGAAATTCTGGTATATGCTCCAATACAGATGAGTCGTGGAAATATTATGCTAAGTGAAAGAAGCCATAGATAAAAAGCCACGTATTGAACGATTCATTTATATGAAATGTCCAGAATAGCCAAGTCCATACAGACAGAAAGTGCATTAGTGGCTGCCTAGCACTGGGTGGAGGGGGGACAGAGGAAGGGAAAGAGAATGGGGAGTGAGTGACTGCTAATGGGTAGGGAGTTTCTTTTTTGGGTGGTGGAAATGTCCTGGAAATAGATAGTGCTGATAGTTTGCACAACTTTGTGAATATAGTAAAAACCACTGATGTGTACACTTAGAAAGCATGAACTTCGAAGAGTGGGCTCTAGCTCCATCCAGGGTAATACCAGATGTGTTAATTCACCATTGTTCCTTATTGCTGAGTAATACTCCATGGTACACATGTACCACATTTTATTAATCCACTCGTGTATTGACAGGCACCTGGGTTGTTTCCACATCTTTGCAATTGTGAATTGTGCTGCTATAAACATTCGTGAGCAGATGTCTTTATTATAAAGTGTCTTTTTTTCCTTTGAGTAAATACCCAGTAGTGGGATTGCTGGATCAAATGGTAGTTCTACTTTTAATTCTTTGAGGTATCTCCATATTACTTTCCATAGAGGTTGTAATATTCATCAGGGGGCGGACAGGCAGCAGGGGGGTGGAGGGGATGGGAAAACTCTCACTGAATGGGTGCGGGCCACACAGTTTGGGGGATGTCCACGATTCTAGCTCTGACATGGGCAGTGTGTGGGCAAAATATATAACCAAAGTGTTGTGCCCCCATAATATTCTGAAATAAAAGGAAAGGAAAAAAAAGTATGAACTTTATGGAATATGAATTAAATCTCAATAAAGCTGTTATTTAAAAAAAAATCAAATAGGGATACTATTCAGCAATAAAAAGTAATGAACTACTGATACACATGGACAAATGTTAAAATCCTAACACCAAGTGAAAGACAAAGGCACACCAGGGATTGCGGGGGCTTGAGGAAAGGAGAAAGAACTGACTACAAATGGGCATGAAGGAACTTTCTGCAGTGATGAAAATGTTCTAAAACAGGACTGCAGTGATGGTGGCACAACTACAAATTTACTGAAAATTATTGAATTGTACATTTACAGTAGTTGAATTTTATGCTATGTAAATTATGCCTTTAAGAAAAGGTTGTAAAAAAAACAGAAAACTTTCCTATACTGCTGGGGGCAGAAGTGTAAAGTGGTACATCCAATCACTTTGGGAAACCGTTAGGCAGTATCTAACCAAACCTGAGGTTTGTACTCGAGGATGCAGCCATTTTACTCCTGGGTCTATACCCAATAGAGATATGTCCATATAGTCATAAAAGGTATGTTCAGAATTTTCATAAGCACTAAAACTTGGAAATAATCCATGTGTTCATGTATACTGAGATGAACAAATAAATTCAGGTATAGTCACCCAATGGAATTCAGCAATAAGAAAGAACAAACTACAACTACATGCAATCACATAGAGAACTGTCAAAACCAATGCAGAGCAAAAGCAGCAGGATACAAAAGAGGACATACTAGATGACTCTAGTTCTATGAAATTTACAAACAGGCAAAGCTAATTTCTGGCAGTAGTTACCCTTGGGAACAGATAGTGATTAAGAAGGTGGACAGAGGGTTCTTCGGGTGATGAGTTTCTTGATCTGGGTGCTTGTTACTCAGGTGTGTTCAGTTTGTGAAAATCCATCAAGTTGTGCACATATTACATGTGTACTTTTCTGTATGTATGTAATTCTCCAGTAATATGTCAAAAACACAAATAAGACTGCAGCTAGATCTCTCTCTCTCTGCGCCTCTAGAAAGATCAGAAAACATTTTAATATTCACACATCTTGAGCGTCAGTAATGAACACTATGATAATTGGAATAAACCTTGTAGGATGAAGAACAGATTCCCCATATTTAAGGTCAGGTCCATGGCTCTGGTCAAATTAAAAAAGGGATGTTCAGTGGAATATCTTGCCCACTTTGACAATTTAACGCAACATAAACCATTATCTTCTTTTGCTTTCCTGGATAATAAAGGCCATGCATGTTCTCCATACAGCTGATACATCATATGCTCAGCCCATTTTTCAGCAAAGAGCTGAAATTGTCATAATTTCAGCGATTCTGAGCTACCAGATCTTGTGCTCACTTGTAGTATAAATTCCTCATCCCCCTAGATGTCCTCTACATATACCTCTCACAAAACAGCCAATCCCCTGGAGGCCTGCTTTTCCCAGGCAAGTCCTCTTGGGATAAGGCCTTCAGTTTTGGTCATTTTATTTTTTTAGCTAGGTTAAAAAAACTTAGCCCATGTGAGGTTTCTATGCCAGCCCAACCTAAGACATTTTACAGGTCTGTGAGTTTCTTAATTCTCTCATTGTTCCCAGAGAATGATGCCCTTGACAAAAAGCGTCGGCCTGAAATTACTTGACTCTCAAGCGTTTCTCGAGGGAACCTGGCCAGACTCACTTCTCCTCACTAACCTCAAACAAAGTCACACAGGCAGGAAGGAAATGATCACATTCTTAACTCCTTTTCCTCTTCTTTTAGCTCCTTTTCAGATACGTGAGCTTGGAAAATGGGCTCATTCTTATCATCAAAGTGCATGCCAATGCAGTTATTTGTGGAATATAAACTCATTCCCCCTGATCCTACAAAGTTCATATGCCAATAAGCCGGTCCCTTTTGTTAGGAGTGGGGGCACCCTTGAAACAAAACCTCCCCGCACAACTTACCACACTAACAACACCATAGTCTACTTCCCCTGTTGAGAAATGAGACAAGCTCTTCCTATATTACCCAAGCTCACAATTTTGAAGAAGGAGAGCACTGGATTGGGGAACATCCATCTTTTCACACCAAAAGAAAATTCCTTCTTGTTCCTTCCTCCCTTCCAAGTACTAGGGCTTTGATCAGCCTTATTCCTCTGTTTCCCGAGCTCTGTGCCACAATTATGACAAATCCCAGAGCCTGAGAGAAGGGGTGGGAAGGTAGGATGAGACTTTCTATTTTCCTGGGAGAGAAGTTCATGTTCATTTCCCATGAGAGAGTAGAAATGGAACAGACTGAGGTGCCTGAAAATGATAAGCTCATGTTTATCAGACATTAGGGATTAAACTGTTAAAATAATAGTTGAAAAAAGCAAAGGATTTTCAGGAGGGGTGAAAGCTAGAGTTGTAGTTCTTGCCTGGGGTGGATGTTAGTAAGAATGCTGCATACTGGGGTGTTGGAAGCAATTCAAAGGCCCTAATGTCTGAGCTCAGAGATAAACATCTGATCAACGGGGAAACAGTTAAAAAGTAAGACGCTTTTCAATAAGCTTTGTTTACACACTACTAGTTTTGAAGTTACAAAGTAAAAATGCAGAGAATGTTCTATTATTAGTCAAAAGTTAAATTATCATATCTATTTAACAGAATTTCTTCCCACAGCAGCTTCTATCTATCATCCAGATAAGTTTCTTTTAGCAGAGAAACATATGCACTTAACACCAAGTTTCAATTCTTGGCTGGCTTTGAACTCCTTTTAATTTAGTAATTTATGATAAGGAATCTTCCTCTGGGCAAGGGCACTTAATCCAAATATACCTTTAGAGGCTTCTGTCCCTAGTGGGTTTTCTAAGAAGTCTGTCATGTCATGGTTCCAGGCGTCACGGACGGCAGACTTGGACACCACCCGGTCATTCAGACCCTGCTGTGGTCGGAAGTTATTTCTCAGATATTCCACCGACTTGACGTGGTCTTGCTGCTCCGTGGTGAAGATGGAATAAAAAGCCTCGAGCTGAACAGAGAACCAGAGAGGAGAGAAAAGAAAACACACATCAATTAGAAAAGCTATGTGGTCCAAAGCAGGTGGGGGTGATAAGAACACAAAATGGTAGGAAGTGCCCGATGCCAAGGCTGATAAACCCAGCAGGACCAGAGGCTGCCTGCTGGAATCACTGCCAACAGGTTCACCTGGCTGTGGTCTCTGTCCTGCCAACTAACCAGGAAAACACTTCACTTGAGGGCTGTACAAAACTCTCTGAGTTTGGGTATCATGCAAGAGTCTTAGTCTTTCTGCAGTACCCGCCCCCCCAGCCCATCCCCTGAAAGACCTTTAGTATTATAGGAAAGAACATAGAGTTACGGTGAAACTGGTAGGTTTTGGAGCCAGACTGCCTGGGTGTGAATTCTAACTTCATCATTCACACAGTCTGTGACCCTGAACAAGCTGCTTAACATCTCTGAGACTCCATTCTTCCTCCATAAAATGGTGGTAATCATAGTACTTAACCACTAGGGTTTTTGTCAACATTAAATATTGACAAAACATTTAGTCCATGTACAGTGCTTAAAACAGGTCCTAGCACATAGTAAGAGCTCGATAAACATCAGGGCTTTAATTCTTATTAGCAAGCATCCTCTGACATACTAGAAATCAAGTTCAGCAAAGTCACCGAGATGCTAGATGCATGACTTGCAAGTTAAACTGCCCACGTTCAACATCTACCAGACAGGTAATCATGGGCAAGCCTTCTGTAATTCAAGTTTCTTCAACTGGAAAACACATAATAATAGTACGTACCTTATAATGTTGTTGAAAAGATTAAAATCTATGTAAATTACTTAGTACACAGTAAGCCCTCAATAAAGATCAGTGGCTATAATTATTATTAACATTATTAAGAACCACCTTCCACAAGACTGCTGATCAAACTTCCATGGAAAGCAAAGGAAAAAAAAAAAAAACAGGCCTCCAGGATCATATTTCTATTATCAAAAGGGGTTCTTTGTGGCTGTCAACATTCTGATCGTTAAAAAAGGTCATTCTATTATATATGAGGGATGGAGCAGTGACTGGGTGATAGAGACTTGTTCTCAAAGGGCCACAAAGTTATTCTTGTCACCAAAGAAATGAACTGTAATCTGAAATGCCCAGCTGCCAAAAATACTAACTCCTTGAGGTAGGAAAAGAAAATGGCACAAGGAAGAGAAAAATGAATGAACTGTTTCTGGCACATCTGGCTCCTCCAGTGCCAGATGAGAAAGCTTTCTGAAGGAGAGAATGACAAGGTGGAAAGGTGTTAGGAAGATGGTTCCAAGCAGGCATTGAGTGACTGCCCTGGGCTTCGGGGAGCCAGAGGGTAGCTAGCGCCATTGTGTAAAATAAAAAAGAGGAATCCCTACCTGAGAGTTTCTGCAAATTCTGGGTGCTCATCTTGAAGCCTGGAACTAACTCCTCTGTTTCTCAAATGGCCTCAGAGAATGACATAGAAAGTGACCTGCTTCCAAATGGTCAGAAACTGCCTCTCTTTTGCATGAGAAAGCAATGAAGTCACATAGCGATTTGAGCCAAGAAAAATCATGTAAGTGTGTGGATTCACCTATCCTTCTCCCTCCCCTCCAATTCTACTGTTTACGTTAAGTCATAATAAAGCATGAAACCTTTTCTGCCTTTTCATCAAGGTAATAAATGGAAACAGGACCCAGGACCGTCTCCTCAAGCAGCCTACAAGCAAAAGTAGCCCATTATTCTCGTGTTTTCCCAATTCTCCGTGAGTCTCTTCACTTCTAACAGCTCATACGATCTCGATACAGAATTTGCCTTCCGTCCCATTTTTCTCTCTGCTGTTCCTTCTTTATTTATAGTAAAGAGAGAAAGGTAATAAATGACGGAAGAACTAAGAAAACTGGACTGATTACTCTGCCCAAATGTGACCCACTCAGATGAAGACAACTAAAGATGTTGAAAAGTCACCTCTACCTGGTGATGTGGACTCACTTGACAGGACTACCCAAATCAGAACTGAATGCATCAAAAAAAAT
This sequence comes from Daubentonia madagascariensis, assembly GCA_023783475.1. Taxonomy (NCBI): domain Eukaryota; kingdom Metazoa; phylum Chordata; class Mammalia; order Primates; family Daubentoniidae; genus Daubentonia; species Daubentonia madagascariensis. The sequence goes on along the minus strand of JAKFHU010001953.1, from coordinate 36,540,454 downwards.
GACAGCAGATTTCTGATTTTCTAAGAGAAGATAACTTCTTCGAATTCTATGAAAGGAATTAACAAAGACCCTCTGGAGACAGTCCAGGGAAAGACAAACCAAAATGATGAAGAGGATGGAGAATAAATCCTGCGAGGAAAGGTTAAAGGAAGTGGAATTGTTTAGCCTGGAGAAAAGGCGAATAAGGAGTAATTTGATTAAAGGCCCTTCTATGTAGAAGATGCTGACCGGCTCTTCTCCATGCCCAGAGAAGGCCAAAGAAAAGGAATTGGCTTAAATTAAAGCCTTAGAGACATGAGTTGAATAGAGGGCGGAATTCCTTAACTCTCAGGGTGATTTTTAAAAGAAGGCACTGGGCTGCCATACACAGCAAGTTAGACTGGAAATTCTCTGGAAGAGACAGCCATCTGCCCTGAAATAGTTTAATTTCTGAGATGCCAGAAAAGACAGGCCTGGGAGACTGTCTTAGCAATAGACTCTGAGGTTTGTTTATTCTCTAGAATACATGCTTCTTCCACAGCTAGCATTTAGTTCTCCTAAAAAGTTTATTTCTGATGCCTCAGGAAGGAACGAGCCATATAACTGTAAAAAGAGGCAGGTTCTGAATTTAATACAAAAATGCTTTCGCTTAAATTGCTCTTACAGCTTAATGATATGCTGTGGCTTAAAAGCTTGGCGGCTTCCTTGTCATTAACTCAACTTGCCCAAAGATTTTGAAGGAAGGATGTGACGGTTCTGAGAGGGAACTGATGACCCGAATGATATTATACTGTCAATTGCATCACAGCTTTGCTTGACAGTCACACAAAAGAGGAAAAGGAGGACAAGCTCGCTCATCAAATGTCCTTCTGTAGGCTGGTGGCATTTACTAAAACTCCATAATTTCTCTCAGTTGAATGAAACTTGCCAGTGGCCTGTGTCTTTGGTAACTGGCATGCTTGGACAGTGAGTAAAGACGTCCACGATCCGTGCATTGGTGAAAGGAGTCTGCATTTCTCACTTTGGCAGCTGGGCAGTGATCATCCGGGCCAGAAACCTACTGATACATCATTACACAGCTGCTTTAGGCTGTCCCTTGATCCTCAACTTGCCTTGGACCTCCACCTATTTGATTCCAAAGGATGCCATAAGGCCACCACGAAAAGGTGGCCCCTGGAGTTGTGCAACATGGAAGCCCTGTGCAATGCCAGAGCCAGAGAAAAAACTATACAAAGTTGTGTCTCTTTGAGCCTCTGACCTGTCAACACGTGTGGTGCTTAATCTGTTCGACCCTTCTAGATCTGGTTAGCAGCTACACAGTGATCTCATAAAAATGTACATGAGATCATGTCATGCCTCTGTTCGATACTTTTCTTTTTTCCCCGAGACAGACTCTTGCTCTGTTGCCCAGGCTAGAGTGCCGTGGCATCAGCCTCGCTAACAGCAACCTCAAACTCCTGGGCTCAAGCGATCCTCCTGCCTCAGCCTCCCGAGTAGTTGGGACTACAGGTGCACACCACCATGCCTGGCTAATTTTTTTTTTTCTTTTTATTTTCAGTAGAGACGGGGTCTCACTCTTGCTCGGGGTTGGCGGGGGGCGGGTCTTGAACTTCTGATCTCAAGTGATCCTCCTGCCTCAGCCTCCCAGAGTGCTAGGATTACAGGCATGAGCCACTGCGCCCAGCCAATACTTTTTAACAGCCTCCCATTCTTAACTGTGAGGCCCTAATGATCTGGCCTGTGCCTAATTGTGCAAATTCAAAACCCTTACTCTTGCTACCTGGATTCAAAATCCTGTTTTTAAACCCTGCTTGCTGAGTGTATGATCTTGGTCAAATTATTTAATCTTTCTGTGCTTCAGTGTCCTTATTTGTACAATGCAGATAACAGCATTACCTGGTTTTTGTAACTATTCAATGAGTTACTATATATACAAAGCATTTGGAATAATTCCTGGTACACAGCAGGTGCTCAGTAAGTGTTATTATTACTACTATTGCTATTATTATTGTTTTATGAGGAATGTGGTAACCACGATTGCACTCTAAGCTTACAACAACTGTAAGATGCTATATCTGCTTTCTACTCCTCTTCTTCCTTATAACTCATATTTATCCAACTTATTATGTGCCAGGTACTTTGTTAAGCACTTTACAGACGTTATTTTGGTTTCTAACTTCTTTTTAGCTTAAAATAACATTCAAGTAACATTACTAATAACACTATTATTATAGCATTAACACTAGTAGCTAATATTTATTGAGCGCTTATTATATGCAAGGCATTATGCCAAGAGCGATACGTGCTTTCTCTTAATCCTCGCAGAAATTCCACGAGGTTGGTGGTACTACAGCGTGTCCCCAAAGTCACCATACATAGGGAAAATGGGAAATTGTAGCTAAATGTACCTTTATTTACAAAATATTCATTACAAAATTTTATAAAATTTTTCCTTTGTATGGAGACTTTTGGGACACCCTGTATTATAATTAATAGTAGTATTAGTATTAGTGTTATTGACTAATAAGGAAAACCGGGCTTAGAAACATTAGAGAACATGCCCAAGGCAACACAGGAACCAAGGGGAAGTGAGGCTGCGTGACTCTGCTTGGCATGCTCTCATGCCACACACACAGGCCTCGGAATGATTCACCGAACGAGTAACACCGCGGTGGAGAAATTGAACGTGTTGATAGTAGAGGTGCCCAACAATTCCCTTTAGCTGACCCCACGGACATTCCACGCAGTGCGCCCAGCACTGGCAACATAAATCTATGCATCATTCTGCACTGAAAAGAAACCGCCTATGCCCCAACACAGAAAGAATTGGGAAGCATGAACCAGATGGCAGGCACAGAGAGAAAATGCTGTCCACCTCCCAAAGTCCTCACTTTCACTCACCTTATCCTTTTCCAGAGGAGGGTAATAAACACAGTTGGATTTATCTTTACTTTAATACAACTAATGAAGTCTTTACCATTTAGTAAAAATAAATGAAAGTTTTTATTTCTATGATATTAAATTGACTCTTAAACTTTTGAAGTGAACGTGTAAAACATTTCTTTCTTTTATCCCTGCTTGGGGAGTTGTAATTGCAGTTTAACTGGTGCTGTTTCAAGAACAATTTTAACCTTGAATTGCAAATGTGTTGGCTGGAAGTGTATATAAATCATTTCAACTTAGTTTTTATTATAAAAGTATTACAGAGAATAATTAGTTTTTCATCTGTCAGTTCAAATCAAAGGAGAGTTGAAATTTATTCACGCCATTCATGTGCAGCAAGAGCTACTGTCCACAGGACTTGGGCAGGGGACCATTGTGGCTGAAGGCAAGAAATAAGAGAAAACCAGAAGTAATATAATTACGAGCCATTAAAAGGCTGATATGCACAATATTTTAAGGGGTGGGCATATAATAGCAATGAAACAAAACCAGAGTCCATTATTAGCACAATAAGAAATCTGAGGATAAGCATAGGAAACAAAATGTCTCACGTAAGGTCACGGAGAGACTTCAGCTTCACCATACATTTGAGGGATGACAGGGCAGGCTCTGTTTTGCTGCCTCATTATTAAACAAGACAATAATGATGGAATATTAAATTCCCAATAGCCTGGAGCATCCAAAGTTTTACTTACTGAACTGCAGCTGCAAAAATAAAATCTGAGAAGAGCTAGCTAAATGCAGGGCCATGTCCTTCCTGTAGCTACAGTTTTGCATGAAAGCAATTTAGAGAAAGGCCTTTACAGAAAGAAAACAACTTAGCTATAACTAACAACAAAATTTCTCTCTTTTGGGTAAATGATGGCATCTTCACCCACCATTTAAAAACCTTCTTTATTCACATGTACTGTACATCATGTGATGGAATAGAAACTTTCTGAATTAAGAGACTCATTAGTTGTCGTGGTCTTGAGATAAACCTTTAAAAGCTGTGACAGCCAGGAGCCACATGTGGCTATTCCATTTGGAAATGTGGCTAGCCCCACATTGAAATGATATTATTATGCCTCTATTGGGTTAAATAAGCTATAGTATTAAAATCAAGTTCACCTGTTTCTCTTTTCATTTTTTAGTGTGACTACTAGAGAATTTAAAATGATATATGTGGTTTTATTTCTACAGGACAGTGCTGCCCTAGAAGCTTGCTGATGGTTTAATAACAGCAATAAAAAACCCACCTAATATCCCCTGAGTACCTCCTGTGGTACCAGGCACTACTCTAGGCATTTTTATTATTACTGTCAATATTTTATAGACAAGAAAACTGAGGCACCAAGTAGTAGAGCAAGTTGAATAATTTGGCCAAAGAATGAAGCCATGAATGAAACCCAGGCAGTTTGCCTCCAAAGCACATGTTCTTAACTCCAAAGAGCTGCTCTACTCTTCCCAACAGAGATACCTTTGTTTTAAAAGGGTCATATAAATAATTTTTTTCTATCCACTCCAGCTTCCTATTAGGAAAAAAAAAAATCAAATACCCAAAGGCAAACCAACTAGATGTATTCAGACTTATTTATTGCCTTTTTGATAGCACCCCCAAGAAGTACTTTAGTAAAATTCATGCTGGGGAAAATTATAGGCAGTACCATATTTTAACCTAAAAGAAGCAAATAGTCCTGGAAAGGGAGGGTTGCATTAGTTGCCAATGGGCAAAGAACCATCATCTGAGAACCACTGTTCCAGAACAAAACAAATCCTAGTACACGGGACTGAAAGATAATTGTTTTCTCTGACTGATCATGAACACATTTGCAGGCAACTATCTCCATGTGCTGTCCCGCTGCTCTGACCTCCCACACCAGGGCTGAGAGTGGCACCGTTTTGTTTGGGCGACAAGGTCATGGCATAATTTTTGCCTGGTATTTTACAATAGATGTTTAGTGGAGCCACATAAGCCATGCTGACTACTGGTCAACCAAGCCAACATGTTTAGCAACGCCATATTTTGATCTAGAGTATTATCACACAAGCCAGAGGTAGAGTTTGCTGCCTACAGGGCTGGTCTGAATGTCCAACTAGACTCACAAATGACAGCAAAAGAGGAAAAACAAGTGGTTGCTCACATGTGCTCTGGAAGGCTTCAAAGAAATAATACGCATCATACAAGTGAACAGTTTGTGCTAACCACTACATTTTATGGTGAAGATGCTCTCATTTTCATTGCGGGCTGGCCCCCACACTGGATGAAAGAGAAGAGAAGACACAGACTTGAGAGGAGGAATGAAGGACTAGGAATGTTTTCTTTCTGATAGAAGCAGACATGGAATTCCCGACTCCTTGGCTTTCCCAAATTGGCTGTTCGCCTTTCTGAAATGAACATTCTGTGCTAACTTCAGAAAGAATGTTGGCAGGGTCAGGGTGGGAAGGTCTGAAGCGATAATACTTGGATGGCTCATGCTTTCCTTTGCAAGGGCTGACACAGCTGTGACCTCTGCAAAACTAGCCAGCAAGGATCCAGTTTGGCCGCATGAACATGAGTTGTTTTCCTCCCTCGGGAGAGAGAGAGGGCTGTGTGAAGCAGCGTCTGATAAAAGTAAAGTATTATCTGAAGATGGTTTATAGTAAGGAAACTGGATAGCAAATATGATTAGTTTATTTCTGTTCTATTTTCCTGAAACACAATACCTACAGAGAAGTCACATATGGGAAAGCAAAGAAAACTCTTCCATTATTTCTTCTTTGAATGTATGGGCAGCAGACAGCGGGAGGCTAAACAGATATTAACAAAGCACTTTTTCAGAGCCCCAGCTACCACAATGGAGCTCAAAATGTTTCTAATTGATAAGACATCCAAGCCCCAAATTCTGTCTTTTGTTTGAACCCACCATGGATCTGGAGCTGCAATGAAACCCAGTAAATGTTAATGGTCCTTATTTCTTTCCAGTTAATCAACTACTACCCTTTGCCTCTCCTTTCACATGGCATCCTACAAAAAGGTGGCCAAATCTGTACTTCTTAACTTCATTATCTTAAACATTAAAATCTTTGAAGACAAAAACATTTATCTTAATTGACAAAAAGGATCTTCTAAAAAAAAAAAAAACAAAACCCTCTCACCAACTCTGCAGATAAAAATATTTGGACTGTAATTTTATTTTTTTAAATAAAACAATGTTGGCTTCACCAGTAGGAAGAAAACTCATGTCTTATTTCATTATCTCCTCAAGGCTGGCAGATCCTGTTCAGAAACCAAATCACCAAGCCCTTCCTTTTTCTCCAGAGTGGAATTAGAAGGACAAAAAAATGTAAAATGACTGCCAACAGCAGTGAGGCCACTTAAATCTGTTTAGCCTGGCCCCATACCTGTCTCTCCTGCCCCTCCCTCCTTCTAGACAACCTGTCCCATTTACCCCCAGAAGGGCAATTAGGAGGCTACCTGGCACCTCTGATGACTCATGACCTAAGGCCAGCCGATCTGGTGGTTGGCTAACATATATTCGACCCATCTACTTGAACACTTGCCATAAGACCCAGTTTACTGTCAGCTGGTAGCCAGCGCTTGTAACTGGTACTAGAGCAATCGTACTGGGGGGTCATTCCTATGAAATGCCCTGATAAGAACCTTCCATTTTTAGATAGTCCTGGTTAATGCCTCAAATTCACTTTCTTACACATCCTACCCATTGTGCCTGGCTCTGTTTTCCACAATTATGCAGAAGAAATCTTACTTTTTCTATCTTAGTCCATGCTGAATTTTGGACAACTAATATATCCCTTCTAAGAATTCTCCCCTTCCCATCCACTAAATCCTCATGAGGTGACTCTTAAGGACCCCTCACCCCCCTGATGGTTCCCCTTCCTCTGATGTGGTCCTAACCCCAACTCCATTTTACCAATTCCCGCCCACAGTTAAGTGTTCAGCCTAAATCCTGCCTTCCTACGACATTTGCTCAGGCCACTCTCAGAAGGAAGCAGTATAGTACAGTGCTCAGAAACATGGGTTTTGGAATCAGACAAACTCAGGCTTGGTTTCCGGCTTCATCATTCATAACCATGAATCTCTGGGCATGGTACCCAATCTCTCCATGCCATTATGTCCTATGTGAACCATGGTAGTGTAACACCCATCTCTCAATGCTGTTTTGCGACTGATTAAGTTGACACGTGTAAAGTGCTTAGTGAAGAGCTTGGCACACAGAAAGAGTCCAACAATGGTATGTTTTATTTCATTTCTTCATGTACACAAATCTCTCTCTTTTCTGAACTCTGGGTAGGCTTAGTGGTCTTTGGGATCAGACACTGTGGCTTGGTTACCAGCTACATGACCTTGGGCAAGTTACTTACCCTCTGTGCCTCTTGCTCTTCTCTATAAAATGGGGGTACAACTAGTACCTACTTCATAAGATTGCTGTTCATGAAGATTAAATAATTAACACATATAAAGAGCTTAGAAGAGTCTCTGGCACCAGACACCATCATCACAAAGGACAGTTATTATTTCTCCTCAAGATTGAATACTTAATCAACATACAATTTTTTAAATATTTGAGATAGGGTCCCATGTTGTTGCCCGGGCTGGAGTGCAGTGGTGCAATCATAGCTCACTGCAGCCTTGAACTCCTGGGCTCAGGTGATCCCCTCACCTCAGCCTCCTGAATGGCTAAGATTATAGGCATGCACCACCACACCTGGCTAATTTTTAAATTTTTTGTAGAGATGGGGTCTCACTGTGTCACCCAGGCCAGTCTCGAACTTCTGGGCTCAAGCGATCCTCCCCCCTCGGCCTCCCGAAGTGCTAGGATTACAGGTGTGAGCCACTGCACCTGGCAATATCTAATTCCACGCCTGCAATTTTGCTCAGCTAGTTAGTTAATTTACAACTGAGAACCCATGTTTTAGGTTTTACAATTCTTGGGTTCAAAACATGTTTGTTGGAAAGACTCAAGGAGTCAATGAAGAACAGAGTGTCAAAAAAAAAAATCCTCACTGATGTATTCTAGCAATGTTGGATAGTTAAGTCAACACCAAACAAGTAAGCACGTAAGTCTCATGGGAGGAAGAATATCTACCTGATGGTAAGAGATGGGGACGGGTCTCCGGAAGACTATCCACTCCACAATTTCGCTACATGGTGGGGTGGTCAAAGAACCTGTGTACCGATAATAGCTGCCCAGGGATGCAGGCAGGAGGTCCCGGAGGACGAAAGGATCCAGAAAGGTCTCTTTCTCTGTTTGGGGAAAAAGGGAAAAGAAAAGCACAATGATAAGTTATACCATGCCGCAGACACGCAGTCAAAACCCTCGGCATGCTGCTGCCACATCACAAGCCTTATGTTTGTTTACATCCTGAGAAGGACTAGCATTTGGTGGTGGGAGAGCCTCAGAAAACAAAGCAGTGTCTCTCAGGGTGTGTTCTGAGGACTCAGTACCACATTATATTTCACAAAAAACAGGTTCCATGATGAACACCATTGGGCAACATTACCGTTCCTCCCCTTTCCCCAGGAAATAGACAAAATACTCTGGCATAGTAAAGTCTCTGAGAAGTCTTGCAGAAAAGAAATGAGTCTGACTTTATTTAACACACTGACTGCCACACTAGAAAAAAAATTTTTCCTTGGGGCCATGGTGTTTTATTACAAAAGTAGAATAAAAACTTTGAAAACAAAACGATCCTTTCTAATTTAATGAAAAACTTAACAAGAAATGAAATTTATTGACGTCTATTCATTTAATCCACATTTAATCCACATAGAATTAATTTGTCAATATTAATTGTAACAATAAAACATCAACAAGTACGATTTTCACGAACCAACTGCAGGGTTTTGCCCAGGTTTTGCTTCACAAGGCCCCGGGCTCAAAACTAGCATGAGTTAAATACAACTCACAAGGCAGTTAATGTGTTAACCCACCCCTTCCCAATCCTGTTTCACCACAGAACCCTTCTCTATCTAATACCTATGAATTCATAATCACTGGAACAAACTTTGGCACACAATGAGATAATCACTATGAAACAAAAACTGTTAAGCCACTGGTAACATGCAATTCCAAAGCTGGCTACATTTCACTATGATTCTACCCAAGTCCTATCCAAATCAAAGTGAAACCTAACCAAGGCATAATCCCGAACTTAAAAATGATGGTCCCAGAAATAGGCTGCTGCTTCTTCTTTTTTATTTTTTTACAAAAATAGACATATCTTTCCTTAAGTAGAAGAAATGACATTTAAGCTGAGACACAACAATGATACCTCACTAACTCTATGAGGAAAGCAAGCCATGGAATGGGTTAGCGTCTGCCCAAGGTCACACAGATCCTAAGAAGCAATGCTGGATGTGAATCCTGGTATTTTGACACCAGACACTGCATGGTTGTGACTTGGCTAACAAAGGAGTTGAAGTTAATTAGGTAAAAATTAAAGAATAGGAACAAAAAAAGGTGAAGAAGAGCATTTTAGATAGTAGGAACAGCATGTGCAAAGGCTCTGAGGCAAGAAGGAATAGTGTAAAAGAGAAGATTAGTCTTCTGTCTTATAATTCTCCCAAGCAGGCTCAGTAGATCATCCAGCTTCCTTCATGAGTCAAAGAAGGTTCTAGTCTCTGAATGCATCACCAGAGATCTAGCCCTGAATTTAAATCTGGGATTCTCTCCTCATCCCTGTTAGACATATAACAAGACTTTCAGAGTCCCACTAACGGGTTAACTTAGTTCCTACATGGCTTCCACCATGGCTCCCAGGACATTCCTGGGGGACCTCAGGGCTCCAGGTTACTTCCTAGACACACCTGTATCTATAGGAATATTCCTTCCAAGGCTCACGCCTCCTCCCTCTTCTTCTATCTTTCATGCAGAACAACCAGCACAGATATTTGGGCAAATGCGTATCCCTGGACTCTAAGAGTCTATGTAGCTGGGGGATAATGCAAAAACCCCAATGGAAATCAACTATATTAGAATAATTAAAATTATAATTTCCTTTTGGAAGAGATTAGTTGAACAAGACAATATTTATTTAGCTTTTCGTATATGCCAGGCACTAGTCTGAGTATTTACATGCTGCAAACATTTAAACAGCCCTTACTATATGTGCCAGGCCCTGTTCTAAGAGCTTTATAAAGATTGATTAATTTATTTAATACTTAAAATAGCTCCATGAAGTTAGTTCTATTATGATCTGCAACTTATAGAGCTGGGATGCAAAACTCTAGCTGAGTTTAGAATCCAGGCTTTCATTATTCACATCACTATGCTTTCTTATTTTACAACTCCATGAAGTATGTACTTTGAATACTCCAATTTTACAGATACGGACATCAAGGCACAGAGAGGTTAAACAACTAAGGTCAAGCTCACCAGAGAACAGTGAAGTAAAGCAGTTATTCGTGTGGCTCACAATCCTTGGCTGATTCCCACAGAGGCTTTCAATTCATTTTTTTTTTTAAAGAGATGGGGTCTCATTCTTGCTCAGGCTGGTCTTGAACTCCTGAGCTCAAGCAATCCTCCCGCCTCGGCCTGGGCTCCCAGAGTGCTAGGATTACAGGCGTGAGCCACCATGCCCGGCTCAATTCATTTTTTTAAAAGGAAAAAGTTCATTTTAACTGATCAATGCAAAAGTCTTCAAATCATAGGGTTCTATAATCAAAATTACAAAAACAGTTTCTGTTGGACAAAAGGCTGCAAATAACGGAATCACCCTTCCGCCTACTGGCAAGTCTGGGCTTTAATTTAAACCTGGTTACCAGCAGCCTAATGACAGGGGACATCTCTGCAAACGTGCTTGGCTGGAAGTAGTTTGGCCGGGAGGAGAAAGTATTTTGGCCTTTGCTTGCCGCCTCTGCACTCCCTGGGCTGTGTCAATAGTCAACCCAAAGCCCTAAGCATTAGAGGATGCACATAGGGCTTGGCACCACCAACTGCAAAACTGCCACCTTCATGTCTCCCTCACGTTGTAGGTAAACTTGGTGTCACATGACAACACACCAGCCTGCCTTAGGATCAAGGGCTCCAAGCTGATTGACCAGAAAGTCTGATGGGTTTTGCCCTAGGGGCCTGACCCAATATTAGGATTGCAGTTGCGCCCTGTATGCCAACAGGAAGTGACAAGATAAACCCTGCAAGCCCCCAGCAGCCAAGCCCCCATCTGAAGCACCTACTCTAGAAGAGTCCATGGCTTTAAAGAGCATAAACAGATAAGCAGAGACACCTGCCCCACCAACAGGAGACTAGATTTCAAAGGGGAACACTGATCAGCAGGATCAAGACTCTTAAGTAAGTTCTTGCATAGACTCATGATTTGGCAGGCACCGATGGAACCTGCAAGTGTGACCCCTGCTGCACACGCAGAAGGGCTTCAGAGGCAGGTTCTGGCTTTTGTTGATTAGAGAGCACAGTCAGATGGGTGGGGCGGGTAGACCGGTGGGGGAGTGGGGGAGGGGGGCCTGGCTTCACTGCTTCTTCCTTCTACCAGTATGCCTGTCGCTGGATCTTAGGACTCTGTGATCTGGAAGGGCCTTAGACAGCCCCAGTTCATTGGCTTTGGGAACCAAAGAAGCGTTTCTTCAAACAAAATCCTACCTGGGAGCCCAGGAACTTAAATAGCTTAAAAGCGCTGCCACTGTGGTTGAAGCTGAGTTGGGGACCCAGGGACCCTTCAAAAACCACCAATTTAGTCCAATTCTTTAATTTTACGGATAGGGAAATGGAAGACCAAGGTGAAGTAACAGATCCAAGGTCAAGAATATGAGGTGTATACAGAGACTTAATCGGGATTCTTTCTTTAAGGAAATCACTAAGGATTTGTAAAACAGTATGCCTGGAGAGCAGGAAACATCACTTAGCTGAAAACTGAAATGTAATCATTGCCTTCATCAGCACCCCAGCACTTGTCTGTGCCTACAGGGGTTGGCGAGGAGAGCACATTCTCAGCCTGCCTGGGTTCAAGTCCCAGCTCTGCCACCTGTGAGTTGTGTGAGCTTGGGCAGGTTATTAAACCTTCCTAGGCTGCTGTGAAGATTAAATAAATCAATATAAGAAAGGGGTTCAGAAAGACCATGGAACATAGTACACATCTCGTAAGTGATAGATATTATTCTAATTATCATTACTTTTGTTATTACTGTTATTATTTCTTTAAGCTACCAAGGTCTCATCATGTACTTCCTTTAATGTTTTGTGCATATGTGTTATTTTTTCAACTGGATTACTAGTGCCTTACAGGTGCACCCTGTCGGTATATTCCCCATCAGCATGAGCAGTATAGGATAGAATTTTCTTTGCCAAAGCTCTAGCATAGGCTTTGAAACTAACTGACATTTAAAGGCTGTCTGACCTTAGGCAAAGGCCTTAACCTCTCTGAGGTACTTCCATTTTCTGTAAAATAGGAACAATGAGAATATTCACCCTCACTGTTGCTGTGACAATTAAGCAAGCTAACAGGTGTAAGCGGCTTAGCACAGTGCCTGGCCCACTGTAAGCCCTGATTTATTAAGGCAAGCACTTGGGTGAGGGCAAGCCCAGCTAAGTTACAGGCTGGCTCACTTTGGGTTTTAAGGGAGGGTTTAGCAAACGTTTTCTGTAAAGCACCAGATAGTAAATATTTTAGGTTTTGCATGCCAAAAGGTAAAATTGAGGATGTTATATAGGCACTTAAATAGCAAACCGAAAAGTGCATTCTTCCACAACCTTATTAACCATATTCAAAATGCTAATAACTGGGTACAATTTTTTTTTTATTTTGTAATATTATGGGGGTACAACACTTTGGCTACATATATTGCCTATGCACTGCCCAAGTCAGAGCTACAATCGTGGACATTCCCCAAATTGTGCTCCCCGCATCCATTTAGTGAGAATTTTTCCCATCCCCTCCATCCCCCTCCCACCTGCCTGCCCCCTGATGAATATTATTTCCATGTGTGATATAAGTACTGATCAGTTAGTACCAATTTGATGGTGAGTACCAGTGGTGCTTGTTTTTCCATTCTTGTGATACTTTGCTTCGAAGAATGGGCTCTAGCTCCAACCAGGATAATACCAGATGTGTTAATTCACCATTGTTTTTTATGAGTAATACTCCATGATATACATATACCACATTTTATCGATCCACCCGTGTATTGATGGGCACCTTGGATTGTTTCCACATCTTTGCCATTGTGAATTGTGCTGCCGTAAACATTCGCATGCAGATGTCTTTATTATAGAATGTCTTTTTTTCCTTTGGGTAAATACCCAGTAGTGGGATTGCTGGATCAAATGGTAGTTCTACTTTTAGTTCTTTGAGGTATCTCCATATTACTTTCCATAGAGGTTGTACTAATTTGCAGTCCCAAACTGAGTACAATTTTCAAAATATATGTCAACTTAATGAGAAGAACAGAATTCTTTTTGGGGGGAATAACATTTCACTTAATTAGAAATAGAACAGAAAACCTTTTCTTAGCTCAGGGGCCATACAAAAATAGGCAGTGAAATGAATTTGGCCCTCAGGTCATATTTTGCCCACCCCTATTTTAACATAAGTGTTGGGGGAGAGGATGATACCACATGTTCAGGTGCCCCCATCATCATATAACAATTTCTTTTGTGAACATGAACAATATACATTACTGAATTAACTCTTGAGTTGTTTTTGCCCCCTTGGGTTTTCTCAGTTCAAATTAAACATCAGTTAACACTGATCTTTCTGAAAATTGCATTTCCTGCTCAGTCCCATAGGCAGTGCTCAACTGACAAATACAGTGCTCAGAAGGCTTAGTTATAAATTAGAAACAATTTTAGAAATGGTAGCCCTATATTTTTAGTATTGCCCATGAAGCCTGCTTAAACCATAAGGCCTTAACTGACTGGACTCAAAACTGGGGGGTCCTCACTACAGCCAGTAGGAAGAAGGAAGAATGCACTTTTCAGTTGAAAACTTAAACTCTTCCATTAAGAAAATCTTAATAGGTCCAGCATGGTGGCTCATGCCTGTAATCCTAGCACTCTGGGAGGCCAAGGTGGGAGGATCGCTTGAGGCCAGGAGTTCAAGACCAGCCTGAGCAAGAGCGAGCCCCCGTCTCTACAAAAAATAAAAAAAATTAGCTGGTCATGGTGGCATGTGCCTGTAGTCCCAGCTACTCAGGCGGCTGAGGCAGGAGGACTGATTGAGCCCAGGACTTGGAGGCTGCAGTGAGCTATGATGAGGCCACTGCACTTTAGCCTTGGCAACAGAGCAAGACCCTGTCTTAAAAAAGAAAAAAAAAAAAAAGAAAAAATCTTAATAAATGTAGATATTATAAAATGGGGAGAAGTACTAGGGGTAGGCCCCTGGATTTGAATCCTAACTAGTCTACTTAAAGGTCTGACCCAAGACAAGTTATTTAATGTCTCTGTAACTGTTTCCTCATCTGTCAAATGGAATAACAACAGCATCAACATTGTAAGGTTGACACTGAGTACTAAATGAGTTAACATAGTTGAGGGCTTAGGAGAGTGCTTAGCACAGAGTAAGTGCACATAAGTGCTTGTAAAATAAATCTTTTCATAAAAGGGCAGTGTGACTCCATGCCCATCCTGCCTCCAACTTTCATCCTAATTAGTGATTTGAATTCAAAACATTCTTATCCCAGCCACTTACCAGTTGAGAAAAATACTTGAAACACTCTACTTATATCACCATTCATTTTATACACCATAATAAGCAGGTACTGTGCATTACTAGATAAAAGAATTGAAAAGGAATGAATCTCGTATTCCACTTGCCAGGATCCCGGGTGCTGTATGCAGACAATATTGTATTTTAATAATTAATTGTTCATCAAAGAAAAAGATGAGGAACAGGGATGCTAAATTCAAAGTTATTCAAATTGCAAAAATGAATAATGTATGACTTTTATATTAAATACACACTGTATTAAGTAGTCTACATTTCACCCAACTCTGTCTTTCATTTTTAAACATTTTGAATGACAATATGAATAATCAGTTAGGGGAGGTTTATTTAGAAAAAGAAATACCTTATTTGAATGCAAACGGATTATAGCTGAAGATGATTAAATTTTTCTTATCAATTAGGAAATTTTACATGAGAGCTTTAAAGTCATGGTCAACCACTAAATCCAGCACAGCCCAGTTATCCTTGCAGTTTCCTTTCAACATTAAATTATATCTGGCTGATTCTGTTCAATTTCTTATTTCTGATAGCTGTGCCAGGAGGCAATTTTTAATTAAAGAAAATTTGAAAGATTCAAACATGCATAATTGGATTAAAAATGTGATCATTAAAACATTAGATGATAATCATCTAATCGATTGCATTTTTCAGTGTGTTAATAACCTAATATTTTCAATGGTTTGGTTATATAGGAAAAAAGAGAGCTCTTTATAGAATATGATGAACGATCAACTTACAGAAGAGACCTGTGCAGCAATCAAGAATTGTGGAATTATGCTGAACACATACACACGCACAACAATAAACAAAGTAGTACATTGGAAAGTGTTTGGACAGAATGTGGTAGTTTCTAGAGGATGAAAATCTGCAGTACCCCCAAAACATGGGACCCACTAATTTTAGGGAGGTATATGAGAATCCAAGCTTCTGGTTTTAGCACAATAATTGTTTAGTTTCTTTGGGGTTTCCCAAAACTTTTTTTTAAGGAAAAGCAATTAACTGTCCCTTAAATGCTTAAGATCACTGGGGCAGGCCTGGCCTTCTGCTTGTGTTAGGGAGGGAGGGAGGGAAGAGTCGAAAATGGAAAGAACTGGGCATTAAGTCACTCTAAATGGAGGAAGATTTATGACAGTGCTGCTCAGTCTTCAATGTGCATGCAAATTACCTGGGAAGCTTGCTGAAATGAAGATTCTGATCCAGTGGGTCTGGGGTGAGAGCTGAGGTTCTGCGTTTTTAACAATGTTGATTCTGGTGGTCCCAGGACCACACTCGACTAGCTAGTTTCTACAAGAACTGTATCAATGGGCTCCTACACCCTCTGTAGCCTTATCCACTTCTACTTTCTGATTCTAAAGTATAACCACACTGGCCTCCCTGCTGTTCCATGAGCACACTACCCCAGGCCCTTTGCACTGGCTGTTCACGCTGCCTGGAACGCTTCTTCACTACTCCGTTCATGGCTGGTTTCAGACCAAATGCTCTGCAGCTGCTAACAACTTAGTCATATTCAAATGACCGATTTCTCAATGAGGTCTACCCTGACCACTGTTTTGAAAATAGCAATTTCAAGAGCAGAATCCTTGAGAAAGAAGCATTTGATTAAAAACCTGAAGGCAGTGAGGAAGTAAGCCATGTGGCTATCTGGGGAGAAGAACATTCCAGGCAGAGAGAAAAGCCATCGCAAAGGGACTCTGCCTGGCATGTGGCTGGAGTGAAGTGAGCAAGAGGGAAAGTATAAGGAAAAGTTCAATAGCCCCGAACTTAACAGGTTCATGGGGGAAAAACCAGCTGCTGGGTAAGTACAGTCAGTAATTTGGCTAAAAATTGTGAAGAGGCTACTGAGTGGAGTGAATCACTAGACATGGAGTCAGCAGCTCTGAGTTAAGTGTAGACCTGCCATGAATGTCATGTGTGACCTGGGAGGGGTCTTAGGTCTGACAGCTGGTGACAGAAGGGCCTCCCAAACACAGGGATGGGAAATGGGCAGTCAGGAGGAAAGAAAGAGGCTGAGGGTTAGAATCCAGAGGTTTTAGGAATGCGGCATCCAGAGGGCCTCTGGGAGGTCAGAAAGTATTATAATTAAGAAAGATTCTAATTAAGTTGGTAGCAGAGGCCTCCCAGGGGAGCCCAGGAGGAGTTAATTTTATAATCTAAATATAAGCAAAAATACTCGCTCTCTATAACTGGATGTTGATTATCAAAGCATGTCATCTCTCAACCATCAATAAGGAGGATGAAATGGGGCAAGACAGGGCATGGGACGGGGCTGTCCTTTTTGCGAGGTGCAGCCACCTACAAGGCCTCATGATAAATGATTCTAAGGAAGAAGCACCAGACTGAGGTTATGATGAGGTGATCTGGGACAAATCACTCGAGAACCACAGACAACCATCAAGTCCAAAAGGGTCTTACAAATTAAAAAAACAAGGTTTAGAGAGGGAAAGAGACTGGACAAAGGTCACACAGTGACATGGGAAGGGTTAGCTGGGTCTCCTGACACTCCCCTTTCTACCACCTCATTCTGGATCCCTGGGCTCTGGGTCCTCACCTGCGGCTAACATAAACGTGATCAGGTAGGAAATCTCACTGAACACTAAAACTCTCTTAGCTATTTTAACATAAAACTAATCCTGACACTACCCAGCTTAAAATCTTCCAGTGGCTTCTCACTTCATTTAGAATAAAATCCAAACCCCTTACCATGGCCATGAGGCCCTACGTGACCTGTCTACCTCTGCAGCCTGTCTCTTCCTCTCTCTTCCTTGTTGACCAGCCACCTGCCTCACCTTGCTATTCCCTCTGCCTAGAATGCTTTTCCCCCACCCTCCATCTGGACAATTCCATTCCATCCTTCAGGTCTCGGCTCACATGTCGTCATCTGAGTGCCTGCGCTGACCAGCCCATATCAGTATGTTCCCTCTGTTACTAACTATCTATATTGTAACTGCTTCATTGCCTTTCCAGCATTTGTTTACCTGTTTATTATCTGTCTCCCCCAAGAGCCTGATTATTCCACAAGGGTAAAGACCGTGCCTGTATATATAACCAGCAGCTAAAACACTTCCCAAAACACACTAGGTGCCTAATAATCATGTGAAAAGAGAATGAAGAAGCAAACAAGCATAGTAGCAGTTGGTATATTTTAAATAACCAATAAATCCTAGATACTGTATTCACCATCAATCATAAGATGCATCATTATTTCAAATACCACTAATAAAGGCAACATGTTGCTAATTAAACAATGATTTGATGTCAATTCAAAGATGCATCCTAATTTTAGAGTTATTAAAATACGAAGACATGAGAGTCACAGAATTGATGAACTAGGATATTGATATGATTCAACAGAACTCACAGCAAAGGGCCCCATCGGCTGAGTCTAGTAGAAACAGAGTCCAGAGCCTGTTTTATGTGGTCACAGAGTAGGATGCTCCCGGAGCTACACAGCACAGCACACTGACTCTCATCTGTTTATACTGATGAGCTCTCCAGCCTCAGTTTACCCTTCATCAGCCTGCACCCCAAGACTCCATTCCACACTGTGGGATGTGCTTCAGTTCACCTCCTTTTACCAGTTCACACTTAGGGAGCAAGAACTGGGTGCCAGGCACTGCTGTGGCCGTTCTCTGAAGGAGGCCCCATAACCCTGGGAAGTAGGCATCAACATCTTAATGAGGGCTGAAAATTTACCCAAGGTCATGGATTGTACAGACCTGGGTCTCACTTACAGTCTGAGTAAGTGGTTACATAGTCTCAGTGGTAGGCTGGAGGCTCTGTTACAGCAAGACCATGCCTCCTGACATATCCCCAGCACCCAACACAGAGCTTTATAAAGGAGATCCTTTATACATGGCTGAAAGGAATTGATCAAACTAAGCCACTAAGTAACTCTAAGTCAAAAGTGGGCTAACTATGGCCCATGGGCCAAATCTGGCCTAGTGCCTATTTTATAAACGAGGTTTTATTGGAATATAGCAATGCCTGTTTGTTTACATATTGCCTCTGGCTGCTTTCAGGCTACAACTGCCGAGTTGAGTAGGTGCAATAGAGAATATATCGCCAATAAAGCCTAAAATATTTGCTATCAGTCCCCTTATGGAGAAAGTTTGCCAATCTCTGCTCCTATATAAAGGGCAGGATATTTAAAAAAAGAAGGCCAGGTGTGGTGGGTATACCTATAGTCCCAGCTACTGGGGAGGCTGAGGCAGGAGGACCACTTGAGTCTAGAAGTTCAAGACCAGCCTGGGCAGCATCGCTGGCAACAAGCAATACGATATGAGCATAAATAGGGCAACCTACATGTGGAGGTAGAGGTGTGGAGCTTATTTTTGCCTCTGAAACACTCTTCGCCAGCAGGCAGAGGATTAAATGCACACCTCCTGGCTTTCCCTATAGGCACAGTCCAGAGAAAATCCCAGAGGCTTACAATTTCGCATGAATAACTAGTGTTGTTGTGGGGTCTGAGCAGGGGTGGCTTGGGAGGGAGAGAGCCCACCTGATTAAACAGATTCCCATCAAGCACCTGGGGAGGCATGCTCCAGGGTCATCAAACAGCCACTCCACATGGTTCAAAGACAAGTAACCTCCTTGAACTTTATTAGTGGTTTCAGTTGAACAAGTGTGGCACTGTGATTTAAGGGTTGATGTTTGAATGAAACGTATGTTGACATTAGTATTTCCAAAGAGAAAGTACATAAAGATCACAGTCTTGTCAACAATTAAAGAAATGAACATGACATTTAAATTATACTGAGTTATACAGTGACAAAAACCCAATATTATCACTGAACAGTTTCATTGATTGCCTTTCTCCCCTACAGGGTTCTGGTGGCCATAACTGACATGATGTGTACATTCTTTTAGCTTCCTTTTGACGCTCAGTCAATGACCTAATTCACAAAGGAGAAACGAAGGTACACAAGAGTTAAGTGATTTTGACAACAATCAGGAAATCAGTCGATGCTGGAACTTATAAGCTGGCCCAGTAGAGCGGAAAGAAAATGCATTTCAGAGTGCAATACAACTGGGTTCAAATCATTGCTCCACTGCACAGCTGAGACAAATTAGCCAATCTCTCTGAAACCTCAGTTTACCCATTTATAAAATGAGATTAAAAAATTCTCATCTCATTGGGTTGCTGCTGGGATTAAATAAGATTGTATTTCAGAACATCCAGGCAAGGTTAGGTAAACAGACAGGGGGCAACAGTTGAGAGGCTGCTGCTTCTTCCTTTCACCTACTTCTGGTTCTCTGTCTACTAATCTCCCTGTGTCCCTGATCTCAAAAGGACTAGCCACCCCAAATCATCTTTGTCATCATCATCTTCATCATTTTATTTTATTTTTGTATCACCCAACTAAGTCAAGCAACATACATTCTATTTCAATAGCCAGGTAGTGATGGTGGCAGGAGCTCCACAATCGTCTCCTGCTATCACATGGCTTCCATGCTTAAGTTGACAAGTAACTACAATAATGACAATGATGGGCGAGGGGGGTGGTAATGGTTATGTACCAGGGGCCAGGCACAGTTATGTATAGTAAGTCATTGAATCCTCAGGATAAACCAGTAAGGTTAGTACTATATTATCACCTCATTATACCGTTGAGAAAAACAAGCCCCAAAGAGGCTAAGTGCGGTTGTCTAGGTTGTACAAGTAGTCAAAAGCAGAACTGATATTCAAACCCAAAACCTGTGCTCTTGGCCACTAGGCAACAGTGCCTATACCAAGGTGACATACACATGGCATGCAAGCAGGGTAAGAGGAGCACACAAGGTAGCCCCAAGTACTTTTGCATAGACAAATGGTGTATTTTTAAACTCTCTCTTTGCTCTTTACATCCCATTGAAACAACCAGGAAAAGGTCATTTCCTTGGATTCCCACAATCCTGTTCAAATGATAAAATACTGACAAAGGCTGGTCGAATGAGAATCGACCTCAAATTCAAATCTAACCTAAAATGAATCACTTTTGAAGTCTTTTTAAGTCTTAACATCATTGTTAACAATACTATTAATGATAAAATAAAAGTCGCACAGCATCCCATTTCCTGGCTAAGAAAAGAAATGGAAATAGCTCATATCTATGGTGGTGGTTTTGATACACTGAAATCCAGGAAACTGTGGAAATGGCTTAAGTGTGCCTGTTTCTAGAAGATTTTGAGATCAAAAGATTTTGAGATAAGCATCAGCCCTTCCTGGATCCTTAACAGACGTAGCCAATTAGCCAAGATCAGGGTGCTGCATATTTATAGCACACTTCAGGAAAGTTCCATGTAATTAAATGTTGGAAACATAAACTTCAAATGGGAAATTTTGTTGAGTGTTAAGATGTTCAAAATTATCAGTAAGCTATAGATAATACAGCATTGGTTTTCCCATTCAAAAGGGAGAATATAATTTGAATGATTTCTTTAAGTTAAACATTAAAACAGAACCCTCAATAACTCATTTGAAACACATTTGGATTATGTGATGATCTGGGCAAGATCAAAACTGAAGCCTATCTCTGTAAAGTCTAGCAAATGGTAAGCAGTGACCTGAGTGGGTATTTACATTGTCCCAACATAAACAAATCACTGGGTGAGGGCAATACTATTAGTAGAGCTACTACAATAGCTACAATTTAGATGAGGCCAGGGTTGACAAACTTTCTATAAAGGGTCAGAAAGTAAACACTTAAGGCTTTACAGGTTAGACTTCCCATTAAACTACTCAACTCTGCTGTTGTAGTACAAAAGCAGCCATAGACAACATGTAAACAAGTGAGTGTGGTTGTGTCCCAATAAAACTTTATTTATAAAAATGAGCAGTGGGACAGATTTTATCCACAGATTATAGCTTGCTAACCCCTGATTTATAGAACACTGGACACATGCCAGGTACCTTTCCTTTTCTGTGTTTTCCCTGTCTTAATGTATTTAGCAGTAATACTCAAGAAGTAGGCACTTTCACTATCCTCATTTTACACGGCAGAAACTCAGGGACAAAGAGATTCAGCAATTTGTACAGGATTACATGGCTCTCAAGTTGGAGAGCCAGAATCCAAATCCTGGCCAGTCTGAACTCTGCAGCATTACTCTAGAATCCTTGTTCAGTTGTGTTCCTAAGAGTCACATTTCAAGAAAAAAATAATAAAATTCCATTTCTTTAAAAGTATCCCATAATGCAGACTTTTAAGAAAAGCTCATTCCAAAGGTCCAATGGCTTATTTGTGTGAACATATGAGATTACTTTGCATGCAAATAACATTACTCTTTTTAGCACCAAGAATGGCAAGTGCAAAAAAAAAAAAAAAAAAAAAGATTACTCATGAGACTAAATTTTCCCAAGGGGCAAGGGAAGTCTTATTCATTTTGCCCCTAGCACCTTGACTAGCACTTATTAGGCACTCAATGAATGGAAGGATGAATGGACTTTATGATTAAAGGAGTTTAAAGTTCACATACACACAACAGGCAAGAACCCCTCAAACTGCATCAACTTACCTCTGCTCTATCTTCTTGCTATTGGATTATAATGACACTGACTACCATGTCTGCCTAATGGATTCATTTTTTCCCCCAAAGTCCATTTTTCTATGATTTGTCTTCTTCTTCCAAAGTCCACACAAGATGTTCTCATAAACTTCAGTCATTTAGCCTCAGAAGTTTATTTCATGATCTTAGACCCCAGGGACAGTCACAATGGTGCCAGAGTGACAATGACAGATTATGGTTCTGTTCAATGTCTTCACTTGCTCCTTCAGCAAAGCCTATATGATGAGCCTCGATCAAAACAGAAATTACAGCCAGGGACCCTGGCAGAGAACAGAGGGGGAGATGGCCTATGAGTAACAAGAACCATTTTGAAGTCATGAGGACCTTGATTTGACTCTGGGCTGTGTCACTTCTCAAGGTGTGACCCTTGGGCAAGTCACCCAGCCATGCCTGCTTGGCTTACCTTTCTGAACAACCCTCAGAGGGTTTCTGGAGGATTCAGTGATGCCTGGTGGGCTAAGCAGACCCTTACCTGGTGCAGAGCAAGTATGCACCAGCACAGAAGCAGTGAGGGGCCTTCTGTTTTTAGACTTGTCACCTAACACCCCAACCCCTTTGTTTCTGATTTCCTTTTTCTAAACTCCACAAATGGATATTTGCTTCCAAAGTCACCTCTTAATGATACAATTCCAAGGCAGCCACAGTTCTTTCATTGGCATGGAATCAATTTGTAGAGAGAACAAACAGCCTGCCAGGGGCAGTTATGGTAAAAAGTTTTTAAGAAAGTGCTGTCACTCCCCTCTTCACTTGCTGTGAGGCCACTTGGTACTTGATGCATCCCAGAGGAAAGCGCTGTCTGAATCTCTTACTTTCTAATGCTAATCGTTGTCTTCTTTGATTGTGAAATAGAACACCCATGCAGAAGGGTGTGCAACACATAAATATGCTGTTGAGAAATAATCCTGAAGTGAATCCTGGTGTGTGACTCTCATTCAGAATAGGAGGAAACTGTACCACCCCCTCCCTGGGCCAGCCCCTGGCCACTCTGCCATCCTGCCCTCAAGAAGTAAGCACCAGCCTCATTTTGAAATAATCATTACTTTGTGTTCCTTTTATTAATTGTTTTACCACCTACATACACACTCCTAAGCGATATAGGTTAGGTTTTCTCATTCTTTGAACTTTATATTGAAGTGTACACAATGTATTCCACAGAATCTCACTTCACTTGCTCCACCTTGTGGATCTCAGATGCACCCATGTTGTTGAGTGGGCCGTTCCTTTTCCTCATGGTGAAATGACTCCATCACACTGTATTTATTCTGCCTGCTAAAGAGGGGCATCGGAACCATTTCTAGGTTTGGTTAGTTAGGAAATGCAATGCCACAAACATTCTTGTACACAGCTCTCGGTATGCTTATTCTGAGTGTCTCTAGGGGACATACACAGGAGTGGGACTCCTAGGATCACCTTTCCTAGATACTGCCAAACTTTTCTAAAGAGTTATCCTCCCAACAGCAACGTATGAGAGTTTCTGCATTCATATCCTTGTCAACGCATAACACCGTCAGGATTTTTATTATTTGACTATCTGGTGCATGCTGCTAGATTTCTTTTTAAGCTTTGTGGATGTAATATCCTTGAAAAATTAATGTATAATATATATGGGCTATTCTTTAATTTACAAATAGTCAAATGCACAAATCTAAGGGAATAGCCTAGTAAATTTTTATATACCTATGCAATCATCCTCCAGATCAAGATATATTTAATACATTTTTATCACCCAAGATAATTCCTTTGGGTTCCTTCACACCAAATACTCCAACACCCAATTATTCTGACTTTTCTCTCCATGGGTTAGTTTTGTGGATGGACCTGTTCTTGAGCTTTACATAAAGGGAACGATGCAGTATGGGCTGTTTTGTTTTTGTGTATATCAGCAGTTCATTATTTTTAATTGCTGCATAATATTCCATTGTATGAACATTCCAAAACTTGTTTATTTATGCTCCCACTGATGGACATTTGGGAGTTTCCAGTTTGGGACTATTGTGACCAAAAGTCATATGTACAAATCTTTTGTAGACATTTTCCTGGGGATATTCCTAAGCATGGAATTGCTAGCTCAGAGAGTAGGACATGTTTGTAATGTTGGCAGAAGTGGGCACAAGGCTTTCTGAAGGGGCTGTGCCATCTGTATCCTCCTGCAGGGTAGCAGAGTACCAGCAGCACCACACCCTGGGGCTGGTTTCTTTTTAAACAGTGTATCTGTGGCCAGTGGTACAATAGTAGTCGAGTAAGACGAAGGCTATCCACTGCTTTAGAAGGTATTCAGAGGAGCTCCAGGTCTGGAGACACCTCCAAATAACTCTTCATTATAGAAACCTCAGTTGCAGCAGGTGGAATAAGGAGAAAAGAACAGATATAGAGCTTCTTAGATAGTTCTTACCAGTGTCTGAAAACACTTGGCTGGGCAGTCAATACATATTTGCAAATTTATTTCTTCTCTTTCTGCTAGAGGCCTGGAATGACTATAACTATCCTAGAATTTTGTCCATAGATTTGGTGAGGACATGATGAGTGTCAGAGGACCGGGGGAAAGGGGGCGTGGGGAACACCCCCAGAGGTGAGACCAGTGAATACACTAGTCACTCGGGGAAGCTATTTCCACAAGGAAACTGTGGATCTTGTCATAGTCCCAACTTCCAGTGCTGGGTTTTGACAAGAAAAGCTTGCAAGAGCCTCATTTTGTGACATGAATAAAAGGGTGTTCTCAGGTGATAATTTATTTGTTCCTTCACTGAGAGCTTTCTCGGAAGAGCCAGGGGAGGGAGGACAGGGAGAGCAGCCGTCTAGCTCTGACCGGTGGAAGATTTCGTTGTGTCTGAGGCGATCTCTAACCATCCCTGTCACATTTTCTCTGAAAGAAAAAGAAGCCTCCCCGTGCCTTACTAAGGTGGTACATTCCGGGAAGAAGAACGTGACGGTGACAAGGGGTTGGAAAAAGAGGGTCAGACAGACAAACTCAACGATCAAACAATCGCCACCAGCAAGTTTCCTTTCAGGAACAGAAAAGAGGTCTGTTGTGGGTGATTGGTGTAAGAGGGGGTAGTGTTTTGAGGCCTTGTGACCATGTGTGCACGTGTATACCAACAGCCTGCTGGATTTTCCTGGCATGAGTATTACAAAAAGGAACAGAAAGGAGGGGATCCAAAACTGTGAAAGAAAAATATACATACTTTTCAACTGACATAGGACATAATGCACATTACTCAACATTGAATAATTGTGTAAAATTACTTACAAGACTACACTTCTATACCAATTCACAAAGAAGATTTTTTAAAAAATGGGTTTTAAACAAATTAGAACTAGACTAAGTTCTTGGGAGCTAATATTTATGGATCAGGCGTAGCTGCTGCAATGCTGGTGCTTGTATACCAAAAGCACTGTAAATGACTGACTCAACACAGTGAGTAGGGTTCCCAACATCTCCTCAAATCTTTCCTCTCCAGTGGATGCTGGCGGTAGAGTGAATAAAAATACTTAATTAGACATATTTCAGTGCTTCCGTCTATCGCTCGATGGATAGGTAGATGGGGCCAGAATCAATGGCAAATCACCTCACTCCATTCTATTTATATTTCTTCATGGCTCTCAAATTTGTAAAAATCACAATTTATCTAGAAAAATGAACATATAAGAAACAGCACTTTAAGTGGCCAGGAGGTTTCTAGGGTGTCTCTCCCCAGCATCAGAGAAGCAATGTCACCATGCTCTGAGCCTCAAACATACAACATCCTCTCTTACCAACAGACACCTTCATCTACACTTGCCCTGCCTGAATCCCTTCTATGCCCAATATCTGTGCTCTTTAGGTCTCAATGGTCACTTTGTTTGAGATACTTCCAAACCCTCAAGTATGAGTTAAATTTTCTGCTCCCCACACATTAATGTCATTACGTGCTTAACCATGTCTCTCTCCCAAGAGT
The DNA here is from genome assembly GCA_023783475.1 of Daubentonia madagascariensis. NCBI lineage: Eukaryota > Metazoa > Chordata > Mammalia > Primates > Daubentoniidae > Daubentonia > Daubentonia madagascariensis. The sequence goes on along the minus strand of JAKFHU010001953.1, from coordinate 36,514,397 downwards.
CTATAAACACATTAAAGGTGAGTCCATGTCCCCAATGCCTAGCGTCATGGTGTACTTAGACTAAGCACTCAATAACTGGTCAAAATTAACTAGCACTGTTTGTAAGAATCTCTGAGCATTTTAAAAGTGAGGGGGATCAAGTGGAAAAACCTTTGGGAGCATGACTAGGAAGGTATCTTTGGGAGAAGATAGGAAGCTCTGTGCCAATCATAGAAGGGCACCCCTTAGACGAGATCTTCCTTCCAGAGACAAGCTTCCATGGTGAGGGTCGTTTAGCTGACAGCCTGCAGCATCTGCACCTTTGGGATCCACCAGTGTCCACACTCGGGCTACTCTTGTTGGGATGTTCTAGCCAATGACCATACGTAGTGGAAAATGAGGGCTGGGCTATTCCTGCCAACCCAGGACTCCTCTCAGGGGTAGGCTCTGCTCTGGGGTTCTCTGGTAGCCTGGCCAAGGCTTCCTTAGAGCTGCCTTCAGGCAATCCTCATAGCTTCCCTCCCTCCTTTCGGAGGTGTCAGATCTGCATTGTGGTCTGAATGCTCTCCCTACCCACCCCTGCCCCTCTCCCCTTTACCCTCCCCAGGCAATCCTTCCCTACCAAAAATCTCTCTTGCGCTTAAAATTCCATCTTGGCGTTTGCTTCACAGAGGACCCTAGTGACCAACTGCCAACTACGGTTGGCTGGTATGACCACGTTACTTGCTACTGTTTCAGCTAAAGGAACATTTAAAAAAACATTCTTCGTTTCTTTAAAAAAAAAAAAAATCACTTAATGAGAAATTAACATTTTAAGATATGACTCCCAGAACTGAAGAAATAAAAGCCATTTCTGAAGTGCAACAGAAATCCATATTGATTTTTCTCTTTACACATTTCTATCATCATTCCCAAGCCAGAGACTCTGTGAAGGGCACGATTATTTATGTTCCTTCAAATTAACAGATCATTCAAATCCCTCATAGGACCTTCCACTGAAAATGCTTCCAGTTCCAATAAATTTTTTTTTTAACTATTTCAAGTATCTATTCCCTTCTGGAAGAATGACAAACTCCTCTCCTTTCTCTTCCCAATCAAATCAAAACTCAGGTGGGCATCAGTTCCTCTTCCCCTCCATCAAATTTTATATTTTGATATTTTCACCTATTTATTTGTATGTTCACTTGATTCCATCATTTGGCTAATATTTACCGAGCACCGACTATTTGTCGGGTACAGCGTGCCACACAGACATGGTTTCCTGCCTTCATGAAGCTGATACTCAAGTAGCTGCTATATGAGTGGATAAGTAAGCACGTCATTCCAGATACGTTTAAGTGCTTGGAAGAAACAAACCTGGGACGATGTAACAGAGGGATGGGAGTGGGGAGGGGTGAGTAATTGGATAGGATAATTAAAAAAGAACTTTCTAAGGAGGCGAGATCTGAACTGAGACCTGAATGCATAAGAGGGAGACGCTCTTGGTACAAGCAAGGGAAGAACTGTCCCCATAGAGGAAACAGCAGGTGCAAAGGCTGGGAGAGGTGGCACCGGGCAGGCTGGAGGAAGAGGAAAGCAGCACTTCACTTCCCTTCCAGGCCCATGAAGCCTGGCCTGTGTCTGTCTTAATCAATGCTCCCATTCCGTGTTTGCGCACGCAACATATTTTTGCTGAAGAAGTAAGTGAACTTCCTTTGTAGGTAATGACCTTTTGCAGGTCTCCTCTGACTTTAGAAAGTAGGGTTGAAACCACACCCCAGGCATCTCTACAACCCTCCTAGAGCCAGGTAAAGTATTCCCACATGTAACTGCCTATACCATGGTCTGAATGTTTGTGTCCCCCCAAAATTCCTATGTTGAATTTCTAACCCCCAAGTTGACAGTATTAGATAATTAGGTCGTGAGGGCAGAACCGTCATGAACGGGATTAATGCCCTTACTGAAACTGTGAATGGGGAAGAAGGAATGGAAATTTCCTAAAATGAAAACGTCTATGGGGTGTTTTTAGTTACCCTATTTTCCTGCTTTCACTAGGTTTATGATTGTTATCTGCTGCATGATTAACAATGTTGAGAACAGAACAATTAATCCAAAAATCCTACTTGCTTCAATCGAACCCTGATAACCAGTTTCAGTTTCCCTGAAAGAGAGGGGGAAGAGGTTTGCTAAGCTCTGCGGAGTTGGCTAATGTCTAAAGACAATCCTCCCCAAAAGGTGTGGAGACATTTTATCACAGCTGTGGAGATAAAGAGGAGATTTATTATGGTTACTAATGCTATTTCTGTCAATGTCTTTGGAATTCTAATTAGATTATTAAAACTTCGCAAATCATTACATTACATCTAGACTCCACGACTCACTGAGACAAGGGGACTTTTGAAATTAGAGGATCCTGACGTCACAGGTAACGACGAAGTGCCGATAATGAAGTTGCAGGGAAATTCTTCCAATAAAAACCAGTTGGAAAAGACAGAACTCATTTATCTTACTTTCTCTCCCAGTTTTATGCCTGAGGATAGGAGGTCTGCTGCACAGAACAGCAGCCTAGCCTTTTCCATTCTAGTAGCTGCATGACGCTTGCTCACAGGCTGCAAAGTTTTTAATAACTTGTTGTGGCTACTTAAATTTTTTCCCTAAATCGGAGACAGAAATCAAAAAATTTGTAAATGAAAAGACAATTGAAAGAAGAATATTTTGGGAAGAGATAGGAGATAAATGGCAAGTTCAACACATATCTATAGTACATCTGAGGGCATTTTGATTTATAACATATGCATTCAAAGTGGTACCTGAAGAGAAACAAATTGCTTACTGTTCACCCAGACCCATTTGCAGGTAATAAATGGGCGTGCTCTTTACCCATCAAATAATGGCTGTAATGCCCTTCAACATCAGCAGATGAGGAATGGGTGTCACCCTCTGTCCTCTGCAAGATAACCCGATCCTTTAGGTGGAGATCTGAGCCCTTCACATACCAGCAAAAGGAAGTGTATGTGTCGTACTTACCATGATGTACGACGCCCTTCAACCCATGGATAATAGGATCCAGTGCAGAATTGTCCCTTGGACTGACCTACATGTAAAGGAAACATGATTGGTTAAATCTATTCTGGCATCAGACACAACAGCCTCAGTTTAATCTTCTAAAGAGAAGGGGGGGGGAATAGATGTTATCTAGCAAGCTGCTTAGGACTCACATATACCATGGCTCTCACCGAATGCAGGAGATTTATGACATAATAAAATCAAGTGAGGAAGTCTAAATCAAAACAAAGAAACTTCTCAGAATACATTATAACAGGAGAGAAATACCACAGATTTAAGCAAAATCTTAAAAAGTAACTGCAAGACTTTCTTCTTGCTTTGTTTTATTCAAAGTAGGCCCTGATGGGCTAAAAAGTCATTGGAAGTCATCAGAGAACAATCCATCATTGACTGAATATTTCAATACCTTCCGGTGTTGTGTTTTTCCCTTCTTTTGAGAAAATGGATCAGTTCCCTGCCAGCCTATTCTCCTTTGTGAGGACCCCAGTCCTCTAGGAAAAGTCACACGCTCTAAGGGGCATTTCTGAGAGTTATACAAAGCAAGAGAGAGTGTTTCCCACCTTCGTTTCCTTCTGGGGTCTTTAATCCCCCTGAAAGTCAAGCCTCTTTGGTCTTGATACCACCCATTCTTTCCCTTAGTTTTCTGATACTACTCAGCAGAAGTTCTCATTCTTGTCCTTTCTAGAAGCTGAAAATTCTACCAGAATATTACAATTGTGGCTTTTGGGTACTTTCATATATAGAGAGAGAGAAAGAGAGAGAGAGAGAGAGAGATTGATTGACTTACAAATGAAATGAAATATCTGGAATTTGCTTCAAAATAATCCAAGTGTGAACAGCAGGGGGAGTGAGTGGGGTACAGATGCCACAAGACTGTCCTTGAATCAATCATTTATGACCTTGGGTGATGAGTATACAATGGGTCATGACACAACTTTCTCTACTTTTGTGTATGTTTAATTTTTTCCAAAATAGAGAGTTTTTCAAAATCCATTATCTGTGGTCAGCACAGCTCCTGCTCCCCACCCACCCCTGCCCCAGGGATAGTGTTTACATTGAATCCACTTCGAACATAATGAAGTGGAGATATTGATGAACCTTTCACTGTGTAGCACGACCCAATTTGATGTTTCCAAGTTAATTCAGAGGAATCCAGAGCCATCTCTGGGTTGAATGTTAACATGACTGAACATTTTCTACACCCTTTTTTACCCTTACACATTTTTCCTGTTGGGTTGCTGCTCCTAGTTTGTTCTCTCTGACAATAACCCACATGTGACAGCAGTAGTTCTCAACTGGGGGTGATTCTGCCCTCCCAGGGGGACATTTTATCATGTCTGGAGACATTTTTGGTTGTCACAACTGGCGGGGGCCGGGGGGGGGAGAGGCGAGGGCAGGGCTACTGGCATCAAGTAGGGTAGAGGTCAGGGTTGCTGCTAAACATCCTGTGATGCTTAGAATGACTCCCCACAACAAGGAATTACCTGTCCCAAGATGTCAATGGCACAGAGAAACACTGGTTAGATGCTCTGTGAATTAATAGTGATTATAGCCTAATGTCTGGAGCCCTGAGTTATACCTAAATTCAGAACACAGGTACCATTATACACAGTGTCATGTTTATAGACTAATAAAATCATGTGGAATTTGGTAGTATATTATAAACACTACAGGCATGAGAAAAAAAAAGGACGGGAACCCAGTGTACCAGATCACAAAGGTGGAATTCTGGGAGTTGGCAGGAATGTACCTCCAAATTGCCCGAGGGCAAACTCGAGCCAGGGGTTAAACACACTGGTTAAAGTGTGAAACATTCTGGAAAAGGCAAATATACACCACAGAATACACCAAATAAAAATCGTATTTGAAGAAAAATCACATTTGCACCCCAGCAAGAAATTTGATCAAAATTCAAAAACATGGTCAAAAATGGAATCACAACTCAAGAGTGTAAGATAAGAGAATCTAACCAGTAAATGTGGCCAAATTTCAGGCTAGAATAGCATAAAATAAGAGCGCAGAGAAAGATTCCATATCAAATTGAAGTTGTAGGCAAAAAGATGGTCTCTTTGATTCATGTTCATGCCAGTTGAATTACCTGTAGTTACTATAATATCTGTGGGAGTTAGAAAAAATGGCCACAAATTCCTCCCATTCCTGTCACATGCACCTTTGCAATTTGACTTTGCCCTGCCCCATCAAGAGTGTATATGAACTTCTCCACCCCCTAGAACTGGGCTTGCCCACATGCCTTGCTTTGACTAATGGGAAGTGAGTGAACAAGATGCAGACAGACACTTATAAAGCACTTGCATTCTTTGGAATCCTGAGAAGACCAGGTGAAGAATTCCAAGTTAACGTGAAAGAAGAGAGATCACATATAGGAGACACAGGCTTAGGTTGTTCTATACTCACCAGCCTGCCAACTACCAGACAGGTGAGTGACTACATTCAAGACCACCAGTCTCAGATGAACCATCTGCAGTCCACAGAGACCAGCTGGGCTACCCTAACCAGAAGAACTGACCGGACAACCTACCAAACCATAAAATAATAAAATGATTTCTGTTTTAACTAACTGGATCATCTGAGCAAAATTTAACTGTTAGAGTTTCTGTAAGTGTGTGTAGAGGCGTAAGATGGGGTACAGGCTATGATATCGATAATTTTTTTTAACCAATACACTTTGCTTATGGTTTGTCTTAAAGGCTTCTCAATGAAACTCCACATCACAATACACAGCATTTGCTGTCCACCTGATCAACTCACACGGTCCTCCAAAACTGTATTATCCTTCCTCCATCATAGCAACATTTCTCAGATACTCTGATCTTCAGTCCCAACTGAGGGCATATTTTGTAGTCAGGGGATTGCTATGGTTTGAATGCATCCCCTAAATTTTCATGTGTTGGAAACAATCTCTAATGCAACAGTGTTGAAAGGTGGGACCTTTAAGAGGTGATCAGGTCTGAGGGCTCTGCCCTCATGAATAGATTACGGTCATTATGCCCAGAGTGAGTTTGTTATAAAAATGAGTTTGGCCTCCTCTTGCTCTCTCTCAGTCATGCCCCTGCACCATGTTAGGATGCAGCAAAAAGGCCCTCACCAGATGCCAGCACCACACTCTTGGACTTCCCAGACTTTCAGAACCATGAGCCAAATAAATGGCTGTTCATTAGAAATTACCCAGTCTGTGGTATTCTGTTATGGTAGCACAAAATGGACTAAGACAGGAACTTTTAAGTGCATTTATTCTTATCTGATGATATGCAGGCCCAAAGAAAGTGTTCCTAATCCTCCACAACTGATACTCACCAATAACATTTGTAGACCATGCAAAAGGAAAATAAGAGGGCAACTTAGTCCAGGTTCAATTTCTGGCCACTTCTGATTATAGCATCTCTGTGTCTGATGCTCAGACCTGGCCTCACCTGAGCTCAAGGATTTGACCCCAGAGTCTAAGGATTTGACCCCATAAATGGAAAGTCTTCCACAATGTCCATTCAGCTCCACAGTCCCACTGCTGGTCTACATGGCTGGGGTTGAGAAGATGGACGAGGAGAAAGGGAGAGAAAATGGAGATTATTGGCTGGTCAAAGTAACTTACTAATAATACTGAGCTCATTCTCCAGTCTATGTCTTGGTTCCAAAACTCAGGGTAGGGAATTCAAATAGCATGCTAATAAGTGGATTTGTTCCAGCAAGGCATAACCCTAACTGAAATAATCCCTTTCACTCACTGTTTCAATCAATTTGCCACTTAAAAAAAAATTCATGAGCATTAGCTAAGCAATTTTGGCAGCTTTTCAATATGACAACAGTGAAGAAGACTGTTTTAGCAACCTGTGTTTACATTTTGCTCTCCATCCAAGGTGGAGGAGGCTAAAGGATAGGGAAAATATGGAATTTGGAGTCAGGCATAACCCTTTGAGCTTCAGTGTCCTCATCTGCAAAATGGGGATACAATCTCATAAGGTGGTTATGAAGATTAAAAGTCTAAAACTTAGAGTACAATGCTGACTACAAATGCAGCATCCAATAAAGGGTAGATAGTATCAGGCAACAAGTTGACCTAAACACTCAAATTTAAATTTAAATGAATGTCAAAACAACAGCAGTTTTATCCCTGAGCCTGTCAATGTGCTTGGCTCTAAAATTAATACCTCCTTGAGTTCAAATTTCCAAAGATTTAAATTTATGTTTTATTTGACATCCACTCAATTTTGTAATATGCTACTCCTTTTAAAGCCACGTGAGGAGTTTTCCTGGCCCTTGAAATTTGCTTCCTTCCACTTTAAGATCAAAGGAGTTATGTGGTAATACTGAGAAGGCAGCAATTGCACAAATGAGCTTAAAATGGACTAGAAGAAACAGACACCCCCTTTCCCTGCAGAGTTTGTGCTCTCATTGCAAAACTTAGCTCCTGGCACTTCCACTTCAGAGGAGCTTTCATGGCATTAGTCATCTTCAAAAGGATGGCACACAAACATGAGAAAGGGGGCTCTGAATTAAAGCGTGTCAGTTGTCTTTAGGTATAACCAAAGTACGTAGAGACACTGACAATACAGAAAACCATGACACGTACGTTTGGAAGGCAGCTATGCTAACCACTACACCACTAATGCTTCAGTGACACATAGGTTTGGCTTAAAGGCCATAGTCATATAAATGAAATCTAAACTTTGTAAAATTTTCTTTTCAATAGCCCACCATAAGGATCCAACCAATTATGAAATTAGTAGCCAAGTTATCAATAATCTCTAGAGATGTGTTAATAATCCAGGCTCTACAGGAGGGCTGGCATTTATTTCCACTTGAAGCAAAATGAAATGGAGGCAGAGCGGACCCCGCCAGACTGTGTGTGCCTGTGTTCAGACATGTGCTGCCTGCCGCCCCCTGTGCTATTTGGCCCTTGACTTGGAGCCTACTAAATTTCAATCTATCAAGTCCTGGACATCTGCTAAATAGGATGGCCAAGATAACCTACTTGCCTTGAGTCCGACATCGCCAGCTGCTACTTTAGTCCCATAAACATCACATCCAACCAATATCCTCTTGTGGGAAAAAAGATTTATGCCTGCAGAGGGTGAATGGCTACACCATTAACCACAGCTATAGAAGAAAGTGACGAACAGTGGGACCAGAGAGTCTACACAGTCCTCCTGAATAGCAGAGCTCATGATCGACCTACACTGGCAGTTAGCAGGTAACTGCATCCAGAAGCTAACTTGCCATTTCAGGCAAGCACTTCTCAGGAGGTCTGATTTCACACCTGATTCTCCTTTCCTTCCACAGCTCTTACCGATGCCACAGCTTCTTTTTTGACTTCAATATCCTGGTTACCATCACCAGATTTTGGTTCAAGTTGCTGTCAAGAACTTCCTGGCACAAACCATTTATAACTTGGCTATTTCCCACCACCGCATTTCAGTTAGTCCTTACACAGAGACAGAGCACCGAACAGCTTCCTTTAATAATAAATTAAGCACTTGTCAATAACTTAGGGAATGTGTCTGTGTTCCAGAAGGCAATCCTAGCACAAAACCCAATAACCACAGAGCTGTATTGAAAACACCCTTCTTTTCCTGATTCTTCTTTTTAGTACTCACAAATATTGCTTTTCTTCTTGTACAGCCTATGGTCTGTTTCTGGTGTAGAAATTTCTTTTTTTTCCCCCCTTTTGACATCCCAGCATCGTTTTCTATTCTCTCCTGACTGTCACTGCTGGAATGGGATTCTAAAGAACAGAATCAGAGGTGTTGGTGCATTTAGCATCACAAACTGCCACGGAATAAAGTCAGAGAGGAAAACGGAGACAGTCCAGATCGAGGCGTGGCAAAGGAAAAAGGAGCTCTGCAAAGCCATAGGACTTTTTGTGAAATTCAGATAAAGGCAAATAACCAAGTGTGGATTCCTGGTCAGGAGGCTTACTTTAAATTTGACTACTACTAAAATTCACGATCACGCATTAAGCCTAATCTGATAGATACGAAAAATGTCACCAAGGCTTCTTGCAGGAGAATTAAGAGCCCCTGTCCAAGAGGAAGGGTGTGGCCCTGTATCATCATCTATTATCTAGCACTTGACAGGGACAGACTCCTGGGACTGGTTTCCATCAGCAAATGAGAAAAACTCTTAATTCCTCAGCCACGGGAAAGGATTAATATGAAAAGAAAACACAATTATAAATGCTAATAGGATTCACCCTCCCCCCCTTCAAATGGAGCTTGGGCACTGACATGGCTTACTTACTGTTAGTTCATAGTATTAATAGAAACTAGTCAATTCACAGGTTATTCATCTCCAGAGAGTTGAAATCCATAGCCAGAGAAGGCCACTGAAGAAATAAATCTTGTGTTCTTGGTCTACTTAAACTGACCATTCTCGGTCCCTCTGCCCCTACCTCCCCAGGCCACCAGAGTATTTCCCATCTAATTGTCAGGCTTGGCTTGGAGGTGCTCATTACTGGAAAAACCAACCCCTGCAGGGTGAGGGGGGCCAGGAGCAAAGCTGTACATATGGCAGGTCTTGCCAGCAGCTGGCTTGTCTATTGTCAACTCAAGCGATTTCTCATATTCATGAGGATCAAACTGTCCTGGGCTGGGTATACAAATTCCATTTCCTCTGGCTTTAGACTCATCCAACACTCCATTTCAAAGCCGAAGCAAGAGAGAGGGAGGAAGTAGGCAGGCTGGGATTTCCTGGCAAATGGTACTCCCAGAGGGGCCACATGGTGATTTTTGTCCTTCTTTGTCTTTTTTAATACATTACGTTTCACAGCCAAGAATGTGGTGGGGAAGCCTTTACAGCAGTTCAAGACAGGGTCCCAGAACCTGCCTGCCCCACCCCTGCCAGTTTTCTCAAAGTACAGGTTGTTCCTGAACAGGGAAGAGACAAAAAAGAAATTCCGACCTAGCAAAGCACAACCTAGAGAGTGTTAAGCTGCAATGCAAACCATTTCACACAGATATTGTCATGACCTTTGAATTAAAAAAAAAAACCAAAAAGTATGAGATCTGGGGAAGCCTGGGGCAAGAAAAGCTTATTTCAGGTTCAGTGACTTTCCTGCAAGTTTCTCTACAGTCGGTGTGGCAATGCTGGACTTCCCTTGTTAATAATCGTGACATGCACCGAAAAGCCCCAACAATATCAAAGGCTTAGTGGAGAAAGCAGAGCCGACTGTTTTCCCACGTAGCAGGTGACTTCAACCAAAACACATTAGATATGAACTCTCACCCTTGTTTTTTCATTCCCTCGAAGCAAAAAGCTGCTCCGGGCACTCCATTTACAAAAGACTCAAAATCCAGAAAGCATTGAGTGGGGACTGCTTTAAATCCCTGCCATGTATGCAGCAAGAAAAATACAAGAGACAAGGCATATTGGATCAAAGGAGTTGCCAGATTGATCCTTCTGTTGAAAAAATTTCTCCTTAGGAGTAGGTAAGATCATCATTTTGCATTGTTAGGGATGGAGGAAGACTGTAAATACATGATATTTAGGTATCATATATAAAATATTAAAATGACCTGAATGACCTTAAACACCCCTTTAGAGTTTGTGTAAGGAAATGACAGAGGAAAAATGGTATGGTGCCTTCAGCCCAAATTATAAGCACCCAGCTCTTTCAGCTCATTCACTCAACAAATATGTACTGAGTGTCTACTATGGCTGTGGCAGGCTGACTCTAAGGTGGTCCCCAATGATCCCTAACTCCAGGTATTTAGGCCCTTGTGTAATCTCCTCCCCCTTGAGAGTGGGCTGCATCTAGTGGCTTATGAGGCTAAGACAATGGGATATAACTTCATTTCTATGATTAGGTTACAAAAGATTCTAACCTCCATCTTGCTAGCAGATATCATTAGTGCCCACTCAGCCTGCACACTCTGGAGAAGCCCACCTAACAAGGAACTGAAAGTGACCTCTGGCCAACAGCAAAGTGGAAACTCAGCTCCTCAGTCAAACAGCCTTTGAAGGACTGAATTCTGCCAACAACCTGAGTGAGCTTGGAAGTGAATCGTTCCCCAGTTGAACTTTCAGATGAGACTGCAGTCCCAGCTGACACCTTGATTGCAGCCTTCTGAGAAGCCCTGAATCAGAGGACCCACAGAAACTGTGCGATGACAATATGTGTTTTTTGTTTGGTTTTTTGCAAGGTGGGCTCCCTAAGATATGTGTTGTTTTAAGCTGCTCAGTTTGTAGTCATTTGATATAGAGTAATAGATAACCATGTGCCAAAAACTGGGTATTGGAATAGGATATGCCATTGAGCTGCCCCCTCACACAGCTGACAGTCTAATTCTAGCCCCCAGAGAGGGTGAGGGCCCTCGTTTCTCAATTCAAACATCACCATTTTTCTTATACTGCTGCATCGGCTATCAAAAGGCAGTTCCCATCCTTCTAGGTAAGTTCTTGGCCCCTCATGGGCCTGCGCTGCTATGTTACCTCACAGCTCTGAAAGGAATCACTAAGTTTAGAATCCAAGTTCCAACCAGGAAAACTTGGCAAAAATAATGAGCAAACCCCAAATGGAGTAAATAAACGTCGATAATTCTGGGACAAAGAGTTTCCAGTAGCTTTTAAGTTTAAACAAACATAGAAAACCAATTAACTGCAGCACTGAACCTAAGGCCTTCATAATGAAAGATGTCCCTGGGCAAGGTACAGGGCATATACAGTGGCGTGAGCAGCTGCTGTTTCAGATTCACAGCAACCAAGTTAAGTGCAAACTGAGTACTGAGTACATACTCCAACGCTTTTTTTTTCCGGAGAGGATATTTTTTACTTTGTGCTTCCTTTGGAGCCCTGAATGGTTGCTCCCATAATGCAGTCTCTGAAGATTGATTAAATATCAATTCACTCTCTTAAGCAGTACCTCATAGGCCATTTCCTATTCCACACTGTGTCCTCATGTAAAAGGTTTTATGCCTGATACTGTAAGAGAGACTTAAGCTCCCCTGTCACTGTCCTCTGAAATAAACCCATTAACTCATCTAAACATCGCACTTCATCCATGGACAAATCAATGAAAATTGCTTTCAGGGGGCTACAGTTAAAGCTATCAGAGCACCTCATTTAAGAGCCTTAGTTAAGTGATGTTTTGGGGGGTACAAATAGCTTATTTAGGTGGACAAACATCTTTAAATCCACAAATTAGCAGAACTCCTTTCTAGTAAGTTGTAGTTTAAATAAAGTCCAGCCCCATCTTAAGGAGGACACAGATTAATGCTAACTGAACAGTTTGGCTTTGTATTTAAAATGCACCTGAGTTCAACAGAGGGTAAAATTAAATTGCAACAAGGAAAGACAAAATCTTTCCCAGCAGGCCTTGATTGATAGAACGTGACATTTGCAGCAGAACCAAATGGAAAACCAGAAAGTTTGTTCCCAGCAATCATTTCCTCACTGGGCTAACTCTCTCTCCTTTGAGAAAATAATACGATTTCTTCATAGAGCATGTAGTCTACTTATTTAAGCAACAGTGCTCAGGATCTTTCAATTCCTGCAGCAGTTCAGTTGGAAAAAATGGTCCTAGTGGCGGAAAGAAGGGAGTGTAGGTAACATTTAGCCAGGAGGAGGCTTATCTTGTGAAAGCTGCCATTGACAATAACCTAGGAATAAGTAACTCCTTAGAAAACAACACAGATGGATCTCCTGTAGTTGTTTGTAATTAGCTCATCTTAAACAGCAACTTTAGTATATGAGACTGGAACAGTGGTTAAGGGTAGGGTTTTTGAAACCAGGTGGCAGACCCATGTTCACCTCCCTCCCCCCCCTTAACAGCTGTTTGGTCATGGGAAAGTTAATTACAGTCTAGTTGTGCCTCAGTTTCCACATCCGTAATGTAGGGTTTACTCCCCCCAACCTCACAGGGTTGTTAAGAGAATTAAAATGAGCATTTTGCACAGTTCCTGACACATCCAAGATCTTTAAAAACTGTAGCTACAGCCACTCTTTCCCCAAAGAGGCAGGCAAGCCCTGCTGGTACCCAACCAGGCACACACAAAGATCCAAATATACTTCTAATTCTGGTTACAGACAGACCAATCGTTTTGGCATCCTGAGCCTAAATTCAGCCAATCATGATCTCCTCGCCTCCACTCCAATCTCTTATCTTCTATCTTTCATTTCAGTAAAATTGTTACATCTTTTCACCACGCAGATGAAATCCCTAAACCTAGGAATTATTCTGATTCCTCCCTTTCTTGCCACACAGCAAGTCTGGAAGATTCTACCTCCTAAACACATCTTGAATCTGACCACCACATCTCTCCAGCTCCTCCGTTCTAACTCTAACCTGGGTCAACACCATCCTGAACCTAAACCACTTCCAACAGCCCGACCCAACTGGTTTCCTGCTTTCTCTGCTGCACCCTTCAATTCCTTCTCTGTCTAACTGACCAGTGGTTCTCATCCTGGTTGCCACTGGAATCATCTTTAATCAGCTTAAAAAAAAAAACAACCCCCAAACCAAAACCAAAACCAGACAACAACAATGACAAAACACTGTTCTGATCGACCTGGGATGTGGCCTGGGCATCTTTAAAAGTTCCCTTAGTTTATTCTGATGTGCCGGCAGGGATGAGAACCACTGAGCCAGAATGATCTTTTAAAAAATAAACCTAATCACAACACATGGCTGCTTAAAAGCTCTCCCAGATCTGGGCCCAGCCAACCTCAGATTCTTACTGCCATGATCCCCATGGTTCACTGCCGGGCCCAGGGGCAGGAGGCCTCCCTCCTCGTCCTCTGGCATTTCACCAGGCCTTTGCCGCTGCTGTTCCCATGGCCTGGAATGCTCCCTCCTCAGCTCTCTGCAGGGCAGGTTCTCAGGCATCAGATCTCGCTCAAGTGACTCCTACCAGAAGCCTTCCCTGGCCCATCCCAAATGTTTGCTAACTCAGTACTCTCCTTAGTTCTTTCTTAGCACCAACCTCATCTCATCAATTCCTGCAGCAGGGTGTAGCCCAGCAGGTTAGTAGGCTGGAGAGTCCTGGAAGTTTAAGTAGGTCAGAGGTCTTCATGCCCTGCAGGTGTCACCGGGGTACCACCTATAACACATCCTCTCACAGCACTTACTGTTAGGTCTGTGGTCTTTACCCCAGGGAAGGTTTGCAAAACTAGAAAAGGGGATGGGAGGGAGGAAGGGAGATAAAAGGCAGCGGAGCAGGCAAAACGGGGGAAGGTTTGCAAGCCTGAAAGGGGGATGTGACTGAAAACAAAGACATCTCAAGGACTAGCCCTCTGCTATGGCACAACTTCCTCCCAAATGTCAAGGACTTGCTGTATACTGTGATTATTGTTTAATTCCCCCCCAACTCCACTCCCTCCTCCCAACTCTCTACAAAAAACTCACTAGACCCCATTTCAGGGTGGACACCTTTCTCGGCTTCCACCCATGTGCACCCAGGTGCTCAAATGAACAGTTCTTTGTATCTCTGGGCTTTACGCATTTTCCTCTCTGCTCTGACCTAACACTTACTACACTTCACTGTAATTTCCTATTTAAATATCTGCTTCCCTGACTGGACCAAAAGCTCCCTGAGGGCAGGGCTTGCGCTTTATTCAGTCTGAGTTCATATTCCCAGCTCCATCTCAGTGCCAACATAAAACTGGTGCTAACAAATGTTTGCTTTTCAGAAAGAACAGCAGGTAGCTAATTAAAGAGGAGAAGGAGGAGAAAGAAATGGGGGGGAAGAAGTTAGAAAACTTTAGCCAGGGTATCTAGAGCGTTGAGAAAATTCTGGGAGTTATGGCCAAAGAATTTGATTCAAGTCCTGGCTATGTATTGGCTGTGTGACCTGAGGTAAGTGACTTAACCACTCTGGGCAAATGGACAATGATGCACACCTCTGGGGTGGTCCTGCAGGGATATAATGAAAAGATGTGTGTGACACAGGCATTAATCTCCACAGTGTACAGACCAGGGGATTATTACAGTGTGGTGGGCTTTGGTTTTATCTTCTTTCAATCCACGACTAAAAAATGGTATGGACTTCGGAGGGGAAAGCAGAAAGCAAAAAAGATATAATTTAAAAAATATTAGTAATAATTATTAACAAATACTACTGAAGCAAGTTTTCAGCCTTTTTTCCCTTTTCTGGATCAGAATTTGCTCCTAGCTGGTTACATATTTGGTCTTCCAAGTCACTTTGCCTTGGTTCAAATCACAGTTCCATCACTGACATGGTGTGACAGAGGTCAGCAAACTATAGCCATTGGAACAGATCCCACCCACTGATTGTTTCTGTAAATAAAGTTTTATTGGGACACTGCCAGGCTTACTTGTTTACACATTGTGTGTGGCTGCTTTTGTGCTATAAAAATAGAGTTGAGCAGTTGGGACAGAGACTTCATGGCCTGCAAAGCCAAAAATATTTACTATCTAGCCCTTTGTAGAAAAAATTTGCCAATCCCAGTGTTACACAAATAAGTTACTTAACTTGCCTAAGCCTCAGATTCCTCAATCTGGAAAATGGAGATACTAGCAGTACTTTCCTCATGAGGTTGTTCAGAGAGTCAAATGACACAATCCACATAAAATACATAGCACAGTACCAGACACATAGGAAGAATTCAATAAATATTAACATTAAATATTACTGTTCAAATTATCAGTGCTAAACTCCATCCATTCAACCACCTATCCTATCCATTCATTAATTCACTCACTAACTCATATCCTGAACAAATACTTACTAAGCACCTAATAAGTGCCAGCAATTGTACTAGGATCTACTGTACTGTACATATATCTATTAGATGAACAAAAGCAAAAAGAGAAACAGAAAATAAAATTTTTTCTGTCCATCAGGTACTCAACTCTGTGTGTTATGTAATAGTGATATAAGTATCAGTAGACATGATTAGTACTATGTCAAGCAGACTTTGAGTTTTGTTTTCTTTGAAATGCACTGCAATAGGAAGCCCAGTGCCTCTTCCACAACAAGCCTTCAAATTATCTTTGTAGAATGACTGACAGATTGATGGTTGTTACAGAGGGTTCAACTACCAAGTAGGGAGGCTTCTAATGATGGTGCAGAAACTGCCCACGTTTTATGGCATAGTAAATGAACTGTATCTGTAAACATCACACAAAAATCTCCAAGAATCTACAAAACAGCTTTTCACAGGCGTTGTGTGATTCAGATCTTGGTATCACTACAAAAGTAACTCAAAAGACTAAGAGTGCACTGAGAAGTGTGAGAGTTGTTTTAGAACATTAAGTTTGCAAAGTTCAACACTCTTATATGAAGCACAGAGCAATAATTGTGTTGGTAGAACAGTACAGAGAATGAGCCACATTAATGCAGTTTGCCAGCTAACTTAGAGAGGTCCCCTTTAAGTTCTCAAACTTTATTCTGATATTTCAGATGAAACCTTTGTAAAATGTATTGCATGCTTCATTGCCTTCTTAAACATAGTCAAAGTCTCTGTAGACGACTAAAGATGGTCCTTTTGAATAATAATTGGGTGACCAGGTTCTAATAGAGCAAAAGTCCCAGGGTGTATGCTTCCATGCTAAGCATCACAGAAGGTAACGACACACAGAACCCTGGAGATCCCTCTAGTTAATGTAGCGCATGTGCTTTGATGTGTGGACATGGTGACATATAAATTGGTTCCTGTGAACCTTCAAAATTATTTTAAAATTATCGCCTGTGCATTAGCTTCTCGAAGTTGTCAGATACATCACCCACCTCTAAGTTGGGTGACAATAAGAGATCTCTTTAAGAAAGAACTCTAAGACACAGAGGGCCTTAGTCTAAAATGGTCCTCCCATTAGACATTGAGGCCCTAGATGAAATGTATTTTGAGATTTTCTTTTTAGTTTAATTTTTAATTGAAGTATAACATAAACCAGTAAAGTACACAAATAATAAGTATACAGTTAGATGAATTTTCACATATGTATACACCCATGCAACCTCAGCCAGTGAAGACAAATATTACCAGAACACCAAAAGGCTTAAGACCCTCCAGTCGAAACCCCCATATTCCACATGAATTAATGGAATCATACGCCAGTCTCTGGTTTCACCGGCTTTCATTCATCACTGTATCTGTGAGATTCACCCATGTTCATCCATGTAGCAGCAGTTTGTTTTTATTGCTGTAGAGAATCCCATCACATGAAAATACCATGATTTACTTATCCAATGATTTGCTACGTTAGTGGAAAATTATTTCTGTTTCTGTTACATAAACCATCACCAGCTTGACACAGTGTATGGAAAGAAGGTTTTCAGCCAATAAAGCACATCAGAGTGGATGCAACATTTCAGGAAAGGAGGCAGCACAGCAGTGATGCTGAATTTGAACTTTATCCAGATTGTATCAAAAGGCATGCCCGATACTAGACAGTTTCTCAATTTGTCCCATGACCATGGGAGTCAGCAGAGCACCACGGTCAAGTGCGAGGACTGTGTAAGAGCTGGGCAATCAGGCAGACTTTGGGCAAGTCACATAATCTCCTTGAGATTCAATTCCCTCAACTTTGAAATAAAGATAGCACCAACAATAACCTCTTATAGGAGACACAAGAATTGATACAATAATCCACTTATCAAATAAGCACCTGCAAATACTGGCTATTACTCTAAAGGAATAGTCGCTTTCAATACACTGAAAGCTCGATTGGCTAATTAAAAACATCACAGTAAGCTTATTTTTTGAACAACCCTCCTACTTATATTCTCTCCCAGTATTAGAACGTGCCTTGGATCAATCCATACTGCGCCTGGTACAGTTACACTCTATAATCTAAGTTGAAATTCTTAAATAATAAAAAGAAATTAATAATACTGACTTCAAGCAGATATCTAAGTGACATAGTAATTCTCTTCTTTGGGCTTGGCCGTCAGTAAAGAGCAAACATGAGCCTTACGGTCTTTCCTCCGTTACCAATCACTTTTCACCAAGTGGAACCTACCTGCTTATATTCTCAACCCCTTGAAAATCTCTTGATATATATGACTGAACAAAATTTTAGTTGGGAGTCTGCACTGAAGATAAACACACTTTTTAATCTCCTGAGGGAAAGGGGAATCTTTCATGTGTGATTTCAAGTCATCTGCATTAATGTTAAGAAGATAAACCAATAGGAAGGTTATCTATGAATTTTAGAAACTCTGTGCATCACCTCCCATGAAACCTGAGGGAGATTAAAATTCTGTCTGGTTGGTAGTCAGGCCACTAGGGTACAGAATCAGGAGGTAGAGTGATAAGAGATGAGACAAAATGTGATGATGGCCTGAAAACCTATATTTTCCTGATGCCCTGAAAATCTATAAGCATTAACTGTGCCTCTGTACAACTGAAGCATTCAGTTGAATCCCATTTTAGCAAGGCAATGTCGACTAATACTAGCCCAAGAATATAAATTACCATATTTATTTTGGGCTTTAAAAAATAGTTACTTTTAAAATTCACTTAGTATGTGTAATGGTCAATATTCCTTATTCTGTTTATTACTGACATTTTTACATAACTTAAACAGTTGAAGCGTGTGAAGTACTTTGGGTACCACACATAGAAAGGATGAGATTCAATAATAACACAAGAATGAACCCTGTGAGTTAAAAAAAATGACCCTCAAATTAAAAAATGCTCCATTTTAATGAGGAAACAGTCCACTGGGTACCAGCATACTTGGTTAGGGTAGTTACAATGAGCAATAGTCTTCCCAAATTTAAATTGGGCATACTTGTTGACCCAGGAAATCTGCTTCTAAGAATTTATGGAAGGAAAAAAACACGGATAAGTGGATAAGGGCACAAACACGTCAATACAATGCTTTGGTGGTGTTCATCACAGGAAAAAAATTTTGAAACTACTAAAAAAATCTATTAATAGCTAACTAGATGAATAAATTATGGTATTGCCATTCAGTGTATGATATGAAGTGGTTAAAAAAGGGTAAGGAAAATCTGTATCTACCAACATCAAGACATAATTATATCATATTACTAGAGTCAAAACCACTTTTATAGTAGAGTTTCATCCTATTAAGGTAACATGTATTTATAAACACTTTTGAAACTTACGACAGCAAAAAGAAAAAATACATCAGGGGTTCCCTCCAGAGGATGGGATCAAGTGTGTCCCACTTGCCCCTTTTTGTTAATGGGCCCTCCTGTTGCTTGAAATTGGTACAAGAACCAGAAAAAGTTATTTGCATTCTAAAAAACATTTTATTCAAATGTTGATATATTTCCTATATCAATTTTGATATATTTAATAATTTGTATATAATTTGATATATTTGTATATTTGCATAACTATCAAGTTTAGGCCAGGCGTGGTGGCTCCTACCTGTAATTCTAGCACTCTGGGAGGCTGAGGTGGGAGAATCGCTTGAAGTCAGGAGTTCGAGACCAACCTGAGCAAGAGCGAGACCCCGTCTCTACCAAAAATAGAAAAAATTAGCCAGGTGTGGTGGTATGTGCCTGTAGTCCCAGCTACTCGGGAGGCTGAGGCAGGAGGATCACTTGAGCCCAAGAGTTTGAGGTTGCAGTGAGTTATGATGATGCCACTGCACTCTATCAGGGGTGACAGTGAGACTCTGTCTCAAAAAAAAATTGATATGTATATTTTGTGAAACTCATCTGTGTATATATCAAATTTGGCATATTTGTATCAAATATTTAAATGACAAATAAATTAATTTGTATATGACTATATCACAGCAAGTGTTTCAGCAAAGAGCAACCCAGGGCAAGTGGGTTGCTGCCTTGGTCTCCAGCTGGTTGCTAGGTTTCTGACAGTGTCAGATATTATATGAATAAAACCAGAGCTTGACTTCTTGGTGGCTGGTAATATGAACAGGCCACGTTCTCACACAGCCAGTCTTTAACCCACTTCTCCTTCCGTGTGGAGCTGGATGGGGACAGGAGATACCGATACTGAACATCTCAGTGGACTTTAGAGAGCCCAGCTTCACACTGACCTGAGCAAGGAAAACAAGGAAATGTTTTACTGAGCATAAAAAGCTGTTTTCCCAAATCGGCTCAGAAGGAAATCAACTCTCAGGCATGAATCATTACTTTTTTCCCATGAATTGTGATGCATGTGATTCTCTATGATCAATAGGATTTCAAGTGACATGGTCTGCTCCAAAAGGTGAATAAGACCTGAAGAAATACACCCCAAAGTGAACTCTGGAAAAACAGTCACAGCAGAAGGGTCAAGTGTGGACATCTGATGCCAAACTGAAATAGCAACCTTGGGTATGAGTCACTGTTTTTCTTTCCCATTTCTGCAGGACCCCTACTCACAGACATGAACACACCTACACATCTTAGGGACAGGGTAATGTTTCCACTTGAACCTGATTATCAGTTACAGTCTCCTTCATTTCATCAATAGGACGTCTGAAAACTTAGTGCAAATCACTACAGTCATTGCTTCTAACATCCAGGTAGGACTTGCAAAGGACTATTCTTGGTGCTGGGAGCAATCTGTTCTTCAAGTAATAATAACAACAGTTTATATCTACTGGGAGCTTATAAGGGGCCACTCGCTATACTAAGTGCTTTATATTCATTATTTCACTTTACTTATAACAACCCCATGCGGTAAAACAAGCAATCTTTCTCATATAACTAAGGCTTCAAGAGAAGAAGTGTTTGCCAAAAGTCATACCTAGAAAGTGGTGGTGACAGGGCTCAAACCTGGGGCCGTGATCATTCTGGTACCACCTAAGCTATTGTGTACCTCATCACAATTCCTATACCTCATACGCATGGCTTCCCTTCTAGGACCCATGACCATTTCTCTAATCCTTCAAATCCTTAAGGATTGCAGTGACCACGAAAATTTTTTTTAAAGTCATAAGGATTCTCTCTCTCTCCCTGTCTCTCATACACACAAACACATACACACACAAACATACACACAGAGTAGGTGAGGGCTTTGAGGACAGATACGCAGAAACAACAGTCAGATTTCCCAGTGGGCATAGGGTAAACAGCATTTCTGTGGGACAATCAATATTTAAGGGAAAAAAGGATCCAGGGTGAATAATATTTCAGGAATCCTATGTTCCTTTTATTTCCAGATTTATCAGAGAGCCTTTATTATTTTAAACCACACTGTCACTTTCTAAGAGGAAGATATACTAGACTAGACAGCACTTTCCAGGACTTGATCAAGGTTGAGCACCTTCCAGGAGTAGTGCTCCTCAGAGTATGTGCTGGCAAAGGCTGGTCTAGCAAATTCTAGAGCATCACCTTCAGCAACAGTTCAGCTCCAAAGATGCTGCCTGTCAACATGATTTAACTTCTCTATAAGAATTGTACAGAGAAGAGAACACAATTCCACTCAAGGGACTCACTAGAACAATTCGGGAATGCTGACATCTTAGATATTATTCTGTACAGTGTACAGGTATGAAGAGATACCAGATTCCAATTATTCTGGCTCCAAGAATCTTGCCTGTGTAAAGCTTCCAAAGCTAGAATCACTTCCCACAGAGCCCTACAATCTCCAAACCAACAACATTTCACAGAGTACTCCTGCTTCATCCCACAGAGCTTGCTTCTAGTAATTTATACAGTCAAAGGGATGCCTTCTAAAGCCCCAAAATGTGCATATTCAGACACCATTTCAAAGATCTAGTGTCAGAAACTATTTATTTTCATTGATTACAGCAGAGCTACCGATTTACAGCCCTTGCAATCCCTACCAGCAATATTGTGTGTGTAGAGACAATGGGAAACAATTGAAAAGACAAATGAACGCCTATGCTCTTAGAACTGTGAGTGGATTGTACAGAACAGAACACTGGTGTTCTGCAACATTACTTAGCCTAGAAATAGGAAGCAATACAAATACTAATGGGACCGTAGGCTGCCTTGCAAGCTCCATTGCATTGTTGGGTAACTTTTCACACACACAGGTTCTGTCTCCCTGACAAACTTGCAAGGCAGGGCCAAAGTATCATTCCTTGTTTAGCACCTACTCCAGTGCCAAGCATGCGGTCGTTGCTGACTAAACCTTTGCTGAGTGGATAAATGCCTTCGTATTATAGAAAGATAAAAGGGTGTTTACTTATTTTGTACTCAATGCAGTCACGCTGGTGAGAATACTCAGTACCTGATTATGGAATGGCTGATGTAATCCATGCTAAAATAAAATCAGTTATTGGACATGTTGAGGAAAATGGGTGTTGGTCATGAGTTGATAGTTTAGTGGCAATTAATTCTTTTCATGGGTGGCTTTTCTCTTATCCCTTCTCCTTCAGTTAGGGTCCCAATAGGAGATAGAAACCACACCAGTAATTTGAACAGGGGCAGTTGAATATATAAAGAATTGCTAACAAGTAAAAGGTAGCTAATTCCCTTAATTACCAAAAAGCAAAAAAAGA
Organism: Daubentonia madagascariensis; assembly: GCA_023783475.1. NCBI lineage: Eukaryota > Metazoa > Chordata > Mammalia > Primates > Daubentoniidae > Daubentonia > Daubentonia madagascariensis. The sequence goes on along the minus strand of JAKFHU010001953.1, from coordinate 36,492,010 downwards.
GGGCTCTAAAGGGTACAGGAAAAGCTAATGGCTATTAGTTCTAGAATAGAGAGAGAATGAACAAGGAAGAAACTAAGAACTCAGAAAAGGGCCCTCCCCACAAGGCAGATATTCAGACCTTTGGGGAGGGCATGAATATCACAGGAACATGCAACCTATGGTTGGGAAACTGCCAAAGGGCGTGCTGGTGCCGATCCACAGGAATGGCCCACTAGGTGGTAAAGAAACTTGCAGAAGTGAGAGCTGGTCAGAGTGTATCCAGAAGAGTGGTTCTTTGGGTTACGGAGAAATTTATCAGACAGCATAGCCTCAAGCAGGTCCAAAGGCATCACTAAGAATGTTGTGGCAGGACCAGCCCACCTGTGGGGAAGAAACTTGCTGGAGGATGTTGTGAGAGCTGCTGAGGTGGGTGCCACTGGCTGGGCCTCCCTCTTGCTGATCAGCTGCCTACAGGGCCCTCAAGCAGCACACAGAACAGGAGGGGGAGCCCCACCTCCCACTGCCCTAGGCATCTTCTACTGACACAGCGGCCCCTGAACCAGCTACCAAAAGGGTTCAGCTGCAGGACCACAAACCTGGGCAAAAAAAGGTGAATTTGTAACTGAGCGGTAATAAATGGCTAACTGGCATACTTTCCACTAAAGAGTTTGAGCGAGAAAGCAGAGATTTCCATCGACTCATCCTCAACAGATGGTAAAAATCCTATAAGGCATTGATTAAAAGCTTTTTCTCTCCATAACAGAAGAATGAGAAAATATTAATAGTAAATACTTAGTACAATGACTGGCACAAGTAGGTGCTTGGTAACTATGTAATGACTGAATGAATACATGTTTTTACTGTTCTATCTTTGACCATGACTCTGGTTAGTCTGCTAGCTTCTGAAAGGAAGATCAGTATTCAGACACCAGGATATGTATTTTGCACATTTTCTTTGTTACAAGATCAGTTAAGGAACTTTCACTATAATATGTAACACATATTATTCAAAACTCAATTCACATGGAAAAAATCTCCAGAGTGGTCTTAATCCATTTTATACACTGGTATTTATAGCAGAAATAAACATTTCTTCAAGTTATCAGGTTATTGCTTGGGACTTAGAAACATTTTGTTTGAGTTATAAAAGCTATCATCATCATGTTATCTGTTCTAACAGTTTTTCATGTGCATTTTTTATGCTGTAGGCCTAACAATGCACCTTTAGTAGCCCAGAAGCTTCCTTTTTATGAAAACTTGGAGACACAAAAATCTCAAATTAGGAGGTGATTAATCATTTTATAGAAGTATGCTTCACGGTATGAATGATTTACCATAGAGATCAGTGGCACAATCGGCTTTCATGATGCACCAAAGAATCTGATTCTATTGACTATTGAAATTCTATTGAATTTTGATTGAAACATCATCCATCACAGGCATGTCACCTGCTAAAAGGGAGATATAACGAAGAATATGTCTGTCATTTCTATTTCTATAACTGTTTCATATTTCTCTTGTTCTCAGTCTTGATTGGAACACCTTGAACACCTCTCATTTATAGGTGAGAGAGATCCTGGTTCAATATAGGAAATCAAGTTCTTAATGTTGTCAGTAGCCTGACATTGATATTTCCAGTGAAGGCAATCAAGAAAAGACAGCTACCATTTTTCTCTTCAATAACGTTCTTGTATTAATATCGATCATTATCTTCTTTCTATGGAAACCATATGATTCCTCAGAAAGGAGACTGAGTATGAGTTATAAACCCAAAGATACTCAGTGCTACAGAAACTGATAAAATGATTTTAGCGATACAACTACTACATTGGAGGGAGCCATGCAACATGAAACACACAAGTATCTGTTCCTGTTCCTAGAGGAAAGCACAGTTTTACTAAAGACATCAAAAGGCCTTTAAGAGGTTGCAGGGGACCAAACAAATCAGGACTAGAGCTAGAAGAGAATTATATATTAATGCCCCAGGGCAGACAACATTTAGCTGCTGGATACTTGACAAAACTTCTCCCCTCTCTGATCTCATTTCTGTGCCTGAGTTAGGACTTTCAACACTGCCCTGTTTAGTGCTGAGATGTTCCACAAACACGCTACCTAACTCTGATGCTAGGGTCCAGTAACATAAAGAAAAACCACTCACCATGAATTGGTGACATTATCCCTGACCCTCTCCAGATTTCACCTCTGTCTGCAGGATGGCAAAAATATGGAATTATAAAATCTGCCCGTATTACCCCCTATCCAGTTTTCCTGTAGATATTCAGATTAGTAGGGCTACCATGAAAATAAAATTTGGAAATTTTATTTTAGATAATGACTATAAAGATCAGTTATTGTGATACAGTCTTGATGCTTATAAGAAAGGTAAAAATAATCCCCAAATTTGTGAATGTTACTACAGAAAATATTTCCACCAGAAATCCTCACAATAAAGCAGAAATTACATCTTTCATGTTCGTTGATGTATTCTAAGCACAGAGTGCAATGTTCTTAGACATTTACTAAATGAATGATTTAATAAACTTGAGAAGAGACCCAGAGATCCAAGTCAATATATGAATGTTGGGCGACATGTTACTGGATAACTGACTAGCTCCAGATTCCTACACATCAAGGGTTCCACATTATCTGTAGAAGTTGTAGAATCTGTGACTTGTGCATCCTCAACTGCCAAAACTAGAAATACCAAACCCACCCATACTGAGGCTCTGCTATATGTTCCCTCAAGCTAGTTTCTAACCCACCTATAGGAAATTCCATCAATGTCTTCCCCAGAAAGTCTTCAGGAAATCTGCTAGTCTTAAATGCCTCTCTAGGCAAGTAAACTAATGCAGCAGTCCCCAACCTTTTTGGCACCAGGGACCGGTCTCATGGAAGAAAATTATTCCACGGACTGGGGTGTGGCGGGGATGGTTTCAGGATGATTCAAGCACATTACATTTCTTGTGCAGTCAAACCTCTCTGCTAATGATAATCTGTATTTGCAGCCACTCCCTTAGGAGCATGCAACCTAAATCCCTCACATGTGCAGTTTACAGTAGCGTTCGAGCTCCTATGAGAATCTAATGCCACTGTTGATCTGACAGAAGGCGGAGCTCAGGTGGTGATGTGAATGATGGGGAGCAGCTGTAAATACAGATGAAGCTTCGCTAGCTCATCCACCACTCACCTCCTGCCGTGCGGCTCGGTTCCTAACAGGCCACGGACCGTTACCGTGGTTGGGGACTGCAGAACTAATGTATATCTGAAGAAAAGTGAAAATCAAAATGAAGCTTTCTATGCTATGTCTATATGAGGAAATCTTCACTGTCCTATTGACAGTATGATTTTACAGTTGTTGATTTTAGTTGTCTATATTAAAAATTCATCTGCAGCAACATAATTATTACTAATCTTGAATTTTCTCAAGTTTTATTTGCTTGAAAATAAATCATGACAAGGTCTAATAAAACTATGACAGTAATTAACTCAAATCACACACCAGAACATTAATATAGCTATTTGGCCACTGCTGCTAATACAGATGCCCTAGAAATACAATGAATTTCCCCACTGACAATGACTAAAACATGTTATTTGTCTTAGTGTAGATCCAGTCATAAATATCTGTGGACAATTGTTTCATCCCCCAATATCATGCTATAGCAATGAAGTTCTCAGATCCATTAATAAAAAATATAGCTACTCACAATTCCAAAACGACCGCACTTCTTCAGTTGAGGTGTTTCTCCCTCAAACTATATTGTTTACATAATGATGATTTCTTTATTATTTAACTAAGACATGTAATTGCAGGAAATTAGCAAATACTGATAGGCAAACTGAAAAATAAAAAAATAAAAATTTATCTTACCTAGATATAAACGATGTTACTGTTTTGGTTAATAGACTTCTAGTCTTTTTTCAATACTCCTAGAACAATGCAATAATCTGAGAATAATGCAAAGCTAAAAAAAAATCTGCAAAGCTCTGAAGTTTTTGACACATGGTAACACATGACCTTGCAGACCATCGCTTCCAGCTTTCGTTCCCACTAGTAGCACTGCATACGGGAGGGCCTACTCCCAATGAAGTGTTTAAGTGAATTATGTTCCTCACCAAAAGCAAGCCTAATAAAGAAGAATTAAGCTCAAGTCCGCTATTTTAAATGGTCCTTGATTGCTACAAACACAAACACCAGTCTACATTTCTCCACTGGACACTGAAATTGCTATGAGATAGCCTAACAGTGCCTGTTGCATACTAGGTGCTTCATCATAATTTACTAAGTGAATGGCTGAAGGAACAAATAAAGCAAGCCAAGATAATTACCAAGAGAAAGACAATTTTCTGATAACAAGGCAAAGGACTGAAAGCCCTGTAGGTTGGACTTCTCAGTATCAGGTAGAATTGAAACTTAGTTTTGGCTATTAGAATAGTATTCTGGAAGTTCTAAAGCTGTGGGATTTCATGACCAAATCTCATCTTTGGCTGACACAACAATGCAAAAGAAGACAATTACCGCAAATCATGGAAACAACAGGATGGAAGGTGAATGGTGCTATCTACTGTAATTTCACCATGACACTGCACCCAAAGTCCATGAGTTGTGTAAAACAGTACCATAACGATGTCCTTCTGCCATTGGCAATTACAAAACAATCCCTAGAAGGTTCCAAATCAGTGTTGCCATAAAGTGCATTTTGTGTTTTGGCAGGAAGTAAAACAAATAGGGCTCCCTCCCATGTAGCAGAATGCTTAGGCTCAACGAAGTAACAAAAATATACCTGATATTCTCGAGAACCTGCGGTAACTACATTGGTTAATCAGAGGCATGGCATAATGCTGACTGCGCTTTTCTTTCATTTATGATTTTATTGCTACAAGATTCTACACCTGATGGTGAGAACGGCAAGCGAGAGAAAATAGGATTCAAATTATGAGCAATGTTTTATAAAATGAGGGTTGCTTAAAGATTCGGGTCTACCTGCAAAATTACATCAAAGCTCTATAACCTGAGAGAACACAATACAATTCCTCAGCTGGTGGGTTTGCAGGTTGCTCACTTCTTCTGCCTTATCCCTGGATGCTGTCTCAGCCTGTGTGCCTAGATTCTCCAGTGACAGGTGTCATCAAAACGCAGACACAGATACTCTGCCACCTGGCCTGGGCTTGCTGCTTTTATTCGCCATCTGTCACAAAATGACATCAGAATGAAAAGAAGATGATCTGTAGGAGAACGCATTATAGTCTTGAAATTTCTTCTTGGGAACCAAGAAGATGTAACCAACTGGAGGGTAATTATGTGTTCCTTTCCAGGGCTGGCCTTTCTAGGCACCTCCAGCTATGGAAACAGAAAAGAGGTTTAACAACCACCAGACTGGAATCTCAGGCATTGGAGACGGATCACTCTTATTTTGTTCTTAATTCCTCTTTTAGAAGAGTTCTAGTTAGAAGTGTGGGAAGAGAAGGCAAAACTCTGCTTAGGATGACATAACTGGTGCGGCGCTGAGTGACACAACATTTCATTAAGAATTTCATTTAATGGACATAGACCCAGAACAGTGCAAAAGACGGGCTTCCGTGTGTTATGAGAGAGTCCAAGCATGCCACAAAAGATCATAGTCTTGAGGTGGAATGTTCAGTAGCTGGGAACACAAAATAAGGAAATTTGATGAGGAACAACTAAGGATGAGGATTTATGAGAAGATGTCTATTTTAAAAAGTGATTGTATAGGACCAGAAATCAGGAAGCAAGCAAGAAGAACAGGATACTACACAAGATGGGCTAGTGGGATATAACAGAAAGGCTTGCGATTTAACTCCTAGTTTTTAGTACCAATGGGAAAAAATGGGGAAAAAATGCCACTAAATAATCTATAGCAACAAGCTAAAAAACATCTTTTCAAAACTTGTTAACAATACTAAGTCTTCAGTTTAGGTGATGGCATGAGTGCAAGAGAAATTACTGGTAGGTGCCATGTAATATGAGCAACATTCAAATTTCAGCACAATACGATTCCTTTTCCTATGTAATGTTCCTGGTATGGAGAGAAAAGCTTACAGATCACAGGACAATTATTCCTGTGTGGTAGCCACTGCCCTCTCAGATCTCTCCAGGGGTCATCTCTGGAAGTAGTGATGATTTATTCTGCACACAAAAAAACCCCAAACCAGAGTTCCTAGTAACAAGTATTCTAGAAATTACCACTCAACATGGACACCATTCTATTCATTTTCAATTTTTAAAGAAAGATATCCAAACACAATAAGAATTATTTTAAGTACACTAAGCATCAGACCAGGGACTGAGGATGCAAAATTGGGTGAGATAACAGGAGCCCCTAAGGAAGGTTACATTTGAGAACAAAGGATGAGCCTCCATCCTACTGCAAAAATATTACTAGAGAATATTATAAAATGGGGAAAGATAGGAGCAAATACATTTTAAATGGAACAAAAGGAATGTCAATGATAAAGGTGAAAAAAATGTTCATTCTCACTGACAGCTTAACAAAAAAAGGGGATACCTTTTTTGGGGCTTATCATATCAGGAGAAATTTTGAAAAATAATAATACCCACTGCTCATGTGTATATGGTGAAATGGGCACAGTTATACAGTTGGTGGGAGTGCAAACTGGCACAATTGTTTTGGAAGACTGTTTGGAAATAAGTATCAAGAGTTTTTAAGCAGATCATTCTCTTTAGACTATGTGGTTCCATTCCTAGGAAGTTGTTTATAGTAGAAGAAATCAATCTGCAGGGGTAGTTTGGGCCAGACGAAAACATCTGGAGTTTATTCACAGGCAACTGGAGGCCACTGCCAAGTTCTAAAGGAGGATAATGATGAGAGAAAAGTGCTACTAGCATCACGGGAGCATGTAGGATGCCCTGGAAGGCTGAGAGTCTGCAATCAACACGAACATTTCAGATACTTTTACAGTAGTCAAGGGTAAGACAGTAAGGGTTTACAAAGGGCCTGAAGTTCAAAGGCCATAATTAAACATATCAAAATCAATTGATATTATCATAAAATTAGTTCAGTTGAAACAATCAATCAAATTATTCTTTGGCATGGTATACGTCGTATATGCAAATAACGTGATGGACCCTTGGAACTTTTATCATCTCGATTGCTTGTTTCGGCATGTTATGGACTAAAAGTTCCATGTAACTTCCCTGAAAACCACCCTTTCAAACTAAATTTGCTGCATCTCATGATGCAATAGAATTGCTGAGACAGCAGTTAAGTGACTGCTTCTTTTATTTTATGAGGATAATTTTTCAATATAAACAAAAGTAGAAAGAAAAAGTCTAATGAACTCCTGGGTGCCCAGCACTCAGCTTCATGACCAGTCTTCTTTCGTCTATGTCCTCACACTCCTCCAATTATGCTAAAGCAAATCCTCAATCATATTTTATTAGCAGATATTTTCATACGTATTTCTAGAAGAAAAGGAATTCTTCTAATGTCTTTTAACAAGTTCCCTTTGCATTTTGGGTACCACTTTATCACTGCAAATTATACTTTATAGAACATTTAAATATGAGAGAAGCTTTAGCAGAGAGGTAGGAAAAGAACTAAAGAAAGCTGGATCTACTTTTAGCAGCAAAAGATCAAAAAAAGACAAAACACACACACGCGCACACAAAAGGGCTGCATTTGAAACAGCATATAAACAACCCATCTGTCCACAGCTCAATGGAAACAGTGCACCATTTGAAAATGCTTCCCATTCTTTATTCCATAAAGTCTTTACTAGCATTTATTCCATGGCTAAAATGCCCAAGCATTTAGCCAAATCAACTTAAAAAATTATGAGATGGGAACTGAGGGATCTTGAATTTGGATCACACATTCCTGTGTGCCTCTTGTCTTTTTGCTTATGATTGGAAAGCAGAAAAACATCCAGGCAAATCTGGTATGTGTTCAGACCCACTCTCTAATTGAAGTGACACCAAATCAGTGATAAAGAAAGCCCGGTCTCTGTGGTTTCACTGCATAGAAACTGAAAGACATGAGAATGACAGCATAGGGGTGTGTTTTCACTCAGCAACAAAGAAATTCTGGGAGGTATGAAAAAGGCACCATTTATTTACTTAAAATTGCATTATGTTCTAATAGCAAAAGTATCATATGCTCTTTATAAGATACAGAAAAGACTACAACAGGAATAAGGCACCCAAATTCCCATTACACAGGTTGCCAGTGCTAGAAATTGGGTCACATGCCCTTCCATATTTTTCACACACTCACAAACACATTTTGCACCAGGGATGAGATCATTTGTTATGCACCTTATATTGGGCAAAAGAGCAGTAGTGGCTCAATTCAGAGGTTCAAATCCCTGCTTCTCCACTTACTAGGTATATGACCTACTAACCAGATTCCAGTTTCCTCATCTAAAAACTAAATTACTAAAAGTATTTATTACTTTATTACTATGTCTACTTACTACAAAGTGACTTGACATATGTTAAATGCTTAGATGAGAACCGAGTAGTAAGAATCATATATGCATTTGCTATTCGTAATTGCTGTCTTTGCTTGTAGTATTAGCATTTTACCAATAATAGTATTAATTAATAATGTGACTCATGTCATTAAAAGTATCCATAAAGCATAATTTTTACTGGTTACATAATATTCCCACTTCAGGGTGGGCCTAATTTATTTACTCATTTCCAAAATGTTGGGCATTTGAGTTTCTTCCAACAATTTTCACTGTCATAATATCAATATTATAATAGCAGAATCAACATTTTTGTGCCCAAAACTTTTCCAAAGTTGGAATTATTTTCTTAGGATTAATTTTCAGGCCTAAAATACCATTTTGAAAGATAAGTAGAGATGGGTTGTGAGGAATCAAAAAATCAGATTCCACAGTGAGGGTTTGCTTACACCAGAATTTGTGGTGAAGCAGAAATAGATGGTTATAAGAATCCTCAACTAATCCAACTTTGGGTTCTACTGCTTTAGTCCGAGTCACAGTGCAGGCAAATCTTCCTTATATAATCAAATCCCAGACAAGCACCCCAATTCTAGCACCAGTGATGAGAATTCCTAAATGTGGGAATTTTAAGAGCAAATCAGAAACACAGCCCTATGTGTAAGCAGGTGGCCATCAGGGCCACTTCTGGTCTCAAACAACTCTAAATTCTAAATTAGGATAAAAATCCATCATCTCAGAATGTGTTTGTGCAATGACACTGAGATACGTCTTTTGTTTCTAAAACATCCCGCATTTTACATTCCCATCTCTGGAGCCGGAACATATTCTGTGGCCACAACCCTTCAAGTTCATGGATTCAATTCAGTTCTACCATCTGTTAATCAGGAGCTATAAGCATGAAAGGTTAGAAGCTACCAAACTTTGCTATGTCCCTGAGAGTAAATACAAAAATGCTTAGCATGTCTTCTAGAATATTCACAGAACCTGTCCACTCATGAAACCTAAGAGAAGGCAAACAACTATAGAAAAATCAGCTTTCCTGGAAGGCAGTAAAGGATACGGGAATAAAAGCTACGGTTCTGGCTGCTAGTTTCAGCTAAGTCACCTCGGGCAAGTCACTTAACCTCTGATCTTTTCTCCCAAGTCTATTCAGAAAAAAAGCTGGAGCCAAGGCAGATGGTAGGACAAAATTCATAATGCCTTATTTGCCTACATGTGTCCCCTTGTATTCACGGGGGATTGGCTTCAGGACCGCACTGGATACCAAAATCTGCAGATGCTCAAGTCCCTTATATAAAATGGTGTAGAATTTGCATATAACCTACACACACCTTCCTGATTACTTTAAATCATTTCCAGATTACTTATAATACCTAATACAATGTAAATGCTATGCAAATAGTTGTTATGCTATATTGTTTTATTTGTATTGTTTTTCATTGTTGTATTGTTATTTTTGACTTTTTTCATATATTTTCAATTCCCAATTGGTTGAATCCACAGATGTGGAACCCACATATGGAGGGCTGACTGTACTTGTCTTAAGGATCAAATAACATACTTTAGGTAAAGGCACTTGATAAATTGTCAAGCCTATAGAAAAAAAATGGTATTAAAATACTTTTTCTTGTTCTTTTATCAATTAACCATGCAATTTCTCAAAAGCTTAGTATCCACAATGAAGATAACCTTGAATTAGAATTATTAAATCTCTGAGATAGCAACTGTTCAAATCTGGGCAAGTATGTAGTAGATATTGGCAATAGTTATTATTCTGAGATATTTACCACTTACTTTAATGACTGAAGCTAATTATTTGGCATTATATTGTGTATTTAGAAACATTTCACTGAAAGTACTTTTGAGAATCTCAAATGCCTCCTCTTCTAGAAAGTGCTTCCTGAGATAATATTTGGTCAGGCTTGTCATCCTGCTACATAATGCACTTTGTGTACCTTATAAAATAATACAGACGTGAAAGAGGACTGAAGAAGAAAATCAACACTATTTCTTTTTATCAAGAGTGCATAATTTAATTTATGTTTCAAAGCAGAACAGTAGAACCGAAATTCCTTAAAAGAGACCTTTTGGAATTTCTAGTTTTATGGTATTTTTCTGACCACATTAGTCCATATTTATTATTTATTAAATATATAATTTAATATTAATTTCATTATTATTTAATATACATAATACAGTGAATTTACCTATTGGACTACTGGGGTTCTTGGAAAGTTCTATTTTGTGAGCATGCTAGGTATACATGGTACAAAGACTGAATGAAGTTTATTTCATACTAGGGATGTCATCTAGAAATTTGTTTTTTGAATAGCTCCCTACTATGCTGTGGTGTTTTCTAATTTTAAGGAGGAGGAAAGAGGAGCCCTCTTTTCCCCCAGAAGAAGTGCGCCCTCCCTTTCACATTCATATACCAGTAGCATGAGCGTGTCAAAAATGCACCACTACTCAAGAGTGTTAATTTACTTATGTGAAAATGCTCAGACCAGGAGTCAGTCCTTTAATGAACAGTAGGTGCTGTTGTAGGGCTTATTTAGGTTTTCATTTGCTGGAACGGACACGGGTCTGGAGTAATATCACCTTTGGCAGAACATCCTGAACCGCATTTCATAGGAGTCATATTATCACTTCGCTGGAAGATTCCATGAGCAAGATCTAAAGGAACTGAGAAGGCCGTCCTTTACCAAGCCTATTTTATACCTTTAGGTTTTACAACCGATATCTTTATGGCACTAAGTGGAACAAGGCAATCCATTACAAAGAGACTCCGAGTTTGCCCTTTGCTTAAGTGTGTGATCATATTAACGGCTGGCTGGGGGTTTCTTTGTGTTTCTGACAGTGAGTTCCTAACAGTGTCATCTTAAGCCAGCTTGGCTCATAATTTCACTTTTGAGATGGTTAGCTTTTTGCTTTGTGTTTCTAAGATGAGCTAGTAAACTGTGTACATTTAAAAATCCTTCTGTGCTACAAATGAAACCCAAATGGAAGGTCTTTGGAACTATAAATTGTAATAGAGTATAAAATGTGATGGGCATTAAAGGCCACTGAAGTGAGGGACCATCCACCTAATTCGTTCTTTTATTCAGATAATTATAATCAGGATTCAGCCTGGTCATCAATCTGTGCTGAAACCCAGAGAGTGGAGAGATGATATGATACTATGAATGACGACTGTAATTTTTATATATTAGACATCTATGGACTATTTTCAGAAATACACTAATGAAATCCCCAAGAAGTTCAATTTATGGGTTTACGGGTTTTACAATATGGCTGCAAAATTAACTTTTACAATGAAAAGCGGTCAGCTGTATTTGCAAAGATAACACATGGCAAACCATACACATGAATGGATCATCATAATCCTGCCCCAGTACAGCTTTCCAAAATTAAAATGGAACCAGAAGAAGACAGAAGGCCCATTCAATACACTCATATAATGCACATAAAACAAGGAAAGAAACAAACACAACAGGAGAAAACATCAAATGAGAAAAGCAGTGAAAAGTGAGCTCAGAAAAATTGCCAGTATCAAAACAGCAACGAGGATGCTTCTATAAATTCGATTGTGAGCAGCATTTATAAAACCCCTCGTGACCTGCTTTCCTACTCCAGAAGTATTATTTTCATTAGTCACCAAGTTGCCTCAAATGCATGCTCCCAGAACCTGAAACTAATTTTCTTCCTCCTACATAAGAACATAAAACCTTTACAATCTTTGTAATAGAAAGAGATCATTTTTCCCGAGGTCCCAGCTACTGCCATCTCTTTTCTTTATGACAAACGGATGCCGATACCTCCTCCCCTGCTTCTCTCCAGCCCAGCTCTCTCCCTGGTGTTCCCAAGCTGCTCGAAATGCTAACCAAGTTAGTTCCCTTGCCCTGCCAGTTTTTCCATGACTTCCCCAGAAAAGTCCAGAGTTGATGACCTTCAAGACTTTTTGGGGTCCAGTGAGGCCAACACTCTATTCCAGCCCTGGTGGCTTTCTCTCAGGTGCTCGAACACTCAGTTCTCCTGCTTGGGGCCACTGTGCATGCTACGCCCTAGCAGCTGAGAGCCTGCTCTGCTCAGCCTCTATTTCCCACCCTAGTTAACCTCAGCTCAATCCCATCTTCTTCCAGAGAGCCTTTCCTGACCCCCAAAATGAGCTTTACCCGCAATGTGTGCTCTCAAAGTATTGAATGTTTCTTTCCTTCACTGTACTTAACACGAGTTGAATCATGTCCATTGGCACATTTACATGATTAATACCTATTCCCCCAACAGACTGTGATATCCACAGAGACCAAGACCACACAGTTACGTCTTAACCAGAGTAGTCTTGATGCCTAGCAGAGTGCCTGGCACGCAGTTGGCTACAAGGAATATTTGGTGAATGAATACTGAAAGAGTCCAGATTATACTATATGCACAATCTGAACAGACCTAGACAGTAACACTCTTCTTTCCCTGAGAATGCAGGATGCCACGCGATCTTCTATACTGGTGTCACATCTAACCATTGTCATCTGTATCCCAAAGAGTCTTGTAAGTCCCCAGCTAGGTTGTATCCAAACCAAGTCACAAAAATCTCCTTTTTGACACCCTTCCTTTGCCCCACTGAAGGCCACACAGGGGATGTGAGCTTTGACATTCTCGATAACTAATAGCATCACTGCATAACAGAGTGCCCTCTGACATCAAGACTGTCTGTGTAACAACTGGTGACGGTAAACAATGCTCTGTCTTTGCTTTATGGCCCAAGAATTTTTAAATGAAGCTTTTACAACAAGGATGTAACTGAAGGCATGGTACTTTGGTGAGTATCTGGGCTGTTTTTACATGTTTGCCTGACAAAAAAACCCTGTGCAACATTTCATCATTTATAAAGCTGGAGAGAAGATTATTATGTTGGTGCTCTGGAAGATAAAGGCACGGAAGGTAGATTACCATTCTGCACGGCACAGTCAGCCTGTGGATAGAACTGCTCCTTTGCGGCAGGTCGCAGCCTTCCTGATGTGGGAACGTCAAAAAAATGCCTCTTGGCAGAACACAGCCAAGCATGAGCAGAACTGCTTCTGGGCTTCCAAAAAGTTTCAGCAGCAGCTTAGGGGTTCATGAGCCTCCTGAGAACACCCCTGAGGCTCCCCAGTCTCACAAGATGAGCATCTTCTTGGCCTGGTGTAGAAATAAATCCTCAGCACGGGCCCTGGATGGCCTCAGTGGGGATATTGGGCTGGAAGAGGCTTGGCTCTGGGTTACTGAACTGTTTAGCAGGTGCTGCCAGTGTCTGGAACATCCTAGTACAGAACATCCAAAATCTCTTACTGAAGCAATGGGACCGGGGGGAGCTGCATGGCAACAACCATCAAAACCCAATTTGTATTAGTTTAAAGTGAGGTTCCTTAGGTAGTCAACTAAAATTGTGTGTTTTGGAGGTACGCTAGTGGAAAACACAAAGCTCGGCATGGTGTCTCACGCCTGTGACACAGCAAGACCCCATCTCCAAAAAAAAACAAAAAAAGAAAACTAGAACCCCCAGAGTAAGGCCTAGATGAATCATCAACCACCTAAGCAGAGAGCGGCATAATAGCAGTGGGGGCAGAGGGCAATTAAGGGGGCCCATGGGAGCCCTGATGTGCCACATCACTGGCCATGCTAGGAGCTCTCAGCCTGTGCTGCACTACCTAGAATTACATGAGTACATGTTAAAAACAAAGAAGCTCAGGTCACCTCGTGGACCAATTACACCTAAACCCCAGGGGTGGAACCCAAGCATCAGTGTCATTTAAAACTTGCTCAGTGATTCTGACGTGCAGTCATGGTTGAGGACAACCGTTCTCTACTTCCTCAGCCCACTGAGTTTGGAGAGCAAGAGCTTAAAAAAAAAAAAAAAAAAAAAGATACATTACAAACCTTGTTCAGGTGAGAATGCCTTTCCTCTCTAACACAATGCAGGTTAATTACTCTTCCCTCTGCACAACTTTTGTACTTGGTAACAAATTTTTATCACTTGTATACGTGGCAGGTACATGTTATTGCTTAAATTTTAATGAGAGCTAACCTTTACTGAGAACTTACTAGGTACCATGCACATGTTCATTTCACCTGCATCAGCTAATATAAACCTCACAATTCTCCAAGGTGGGTTTCTTATTATTGGCCCCATTTTCCAAATGAGGAAACTGAGGTACAGAAAGGGTAAGTGGGAACTTGACTGAAGTTTACTGCTACTAATGGGCAGAAGAGGGATTTAATTAAACAATGTGGATCCAGAGTCTATTTTATTCATCTAGCTGACTCTCAAGTAATCTCTCTTATTTTTATTCAATATCTCCCTGTGATAGGCATTGAGAATATTAACACCAAACAAGCAAAGGTCCTTGTGTTAAGATGTTTTACAGTTGGGGGTGGGGAGGACCTCTGTGATGACAGAGACCATGTTTTATTCAATCCTCTGAACACTGTGCTGACCACTGCATATGAGACACAATAGTGATTCCACAACTTTGCAAAGGGAATGAACAAAGAATCCAAGAGAAGGGACACAAGAGAGGAGGGAGGGAGGGCTGTGCGTATGGGATGATCTCACCCCTTCAGATCAGGAGAACTCGGAGTCAAAATTGCCACATACAGAAGAGGACCACATTTCCCACCCATAACTCCCACCTTCCACCCACATCAAACATCGGACTAATGAATCGCCAGAGCAGATAATAATTCACATGCCACAGTATGTTAAAATCTCCAATGACCACATCCTTATTATTGGCACTGTCTCCAACCAAGTAGACACTCATAAGGAACCTCACAGAAAAGGATATTCCTAGAAAAGACAAGGCCACATAAAGGACCCCTGTTTCATGACTTTGTCACTGGGGAGGAACTCACTACTGGGAATTAAGCACTTCCTTGGGGTCCAGATGAAAATCTTATGGGGCCCTTCCCTTCCAAATAGCCTCACCACCATCTGCAGGCATGTGGTTCCCTATCAATGTGTTACTTGTCGCTCTCTCCACTGACTGGCTGCTCCAATTAAATATCTATTTATTTCACCATCCAAAGTGTTACGACTAATTACTTTAGCTCCTCTTTAAAGGAGTAAGAGAGACATGTAGATGCTCCTTGAGGTAATTTGAATTTGGTTACCTCCTCCTGAATTACTGAGTTACAACACCAATAACAACCACTTAAGACCTTGTCTCACAGCCAAGGCAATCAGAGACCTGAAGCACCCTCCACCAAAATGCACACAGGCTAGGAGGATGTCTATATTTGACATACAGAAGCAATGTTTATTTTAGTGTGTATATTCTGGGACAGAATTCAGGATATGGGAAAGTAATAATTCAAAGTATTCCCTTTTGTTCTGGCATTGAAATACCTCGTCATTGCTAATTGTCATCAGCAAAACTATTACTATTTTAACAATTTTATAGAGTGCTTCAAAGACTTCTCTACAGTGCTTTCATATATATTATCTCATTTGAAGTTCACAATAAATCAATCATATATCAATACTTCTGTTTTACGGACAAAGGAATTGAAGCAGAGAGGGATTAAATAAATTTGTCCAAAGAAACAAGCCAGTAAGTGGCAAGTCAGAATTTATGCACAGAACGTCTTACTCCAAAACCTTAGACATCGATTTCATAATCAAAGGGACTTTTAGCATCTGGGGAAGGTTCTGGAATCAGAATCTCCTTTTCAGAGGGCTGTTATGAGCATTAAATGGGAAAATGTATGTAGAATGTGTGGCAGAACTGGCAGAGGATCTGACATATAACCGGAGTCCATAAATATTACCTATTGTTATTTTTATTATAGTTATTGTTTATATTCAGAGAGAATCAGACTCTGAAAATCTCTTTTCAGAATATTTGGGATTTTACCTGTATGAACTGTTTTAGCGGGATGAGGACATCTTTCACCTGTAAAATTCAAAATACAGGGGAAACACAAAGCTTTAGGCTGACTGCCATTAAAAAAAAAAGAGAGGGTAGCTGAGCTACCAAGTTCAGATATGACTCTGAACATTCATTTCCTTTCCTAAAAGATTTAGGAATTGGCTTTGTGTTAGTTAGCTGCTTGCATTTTTGAAGCATCTGGCACTAAACCCTGTAATCGGTTCAGTTTTTAAAAAAATAGAACTAGCGTCTGGCAGCCACCTTTGGAGAGTGCCTAAAAATAGAAATAATTCACTGAAACTTCATTAGAATGGCATTCAAGGATGCCAAGCTACCAGGGAAAACACTGTAGAAAGTCGAGTAAGACCTCAGTAATATGGATAGAGAAGTCCCCAGAAGTGAATTATTAAAGAGTCAGAATTGAATATTGTTTCAGAGATAAATAATTTTATTTCATTATATGTGGTGAAACCAATTGCTGGTAGTGTGATTTTAGGAGTACCCCTCACCAAAATCCATTTATGTAAATACATAAGAGTCCTCTGTGAAAACCAAAGGGCTATACTAAATGAATATCATGTACCATGGGTTGATAATGCTCAGTTGATACACAGATTAAGCAATCCCTCCCATTGCAATTTTATTTATATTACAGATGTGCCTAATCAGTGCCTTCTTAAAATGCAAAAGTAAGTCCTGGCTTACCTCAACTTTGGACAAACTCAAATGCCAAACAAGCAAGATCTAGGTTAGTTAGCTCTATTGTATTATTATATACACAGCTACCTAGGAATTTTCACACTACAAATATCATATAACTTAACATATATTCAGAAAACACAATGAGCTAAGAAAAACAGAATCTGCTATACCAGTGTGTCCAGGTGAGTCAATGCATAGGTATGTTTTACAGCTCCCATCAAATCCCAAACAAGAAGACTTGATGCTAAAAATTTTCCCAAAAGACACCTGTACAGTCATAAAAAAAGAACTGATGTGAGCTCCAACTACTGTGCCTTTTCCTATATCACATTTGGATTCTTACCTGTGGCAAGTTAAAAGGCAGGAAGAATAAAGTATTTCCATTATGGAAGTTCTCCCAATAGACTCTGTCTCCTAATCCCTCACAAACCACAGGAGCTGCATTCTTGAAAAATACCACAGTTGGCAAAGCAGTGTTACCAAGATCAAGGTGCTACAGAAAAAGAGAGATACTGGGAAAATCATAACAAGTCTCACATGGATAAATTATGTTTCTTCCAAGTTTGCTATCACCATGATGTGGAATGGCTTTCCACTAAATCAGAAAGATCTGTGCAGGCTGGTCTGTCTTAAAATATAATCCATGTGGTGTACATGACATCTGCTTTGGGAGTGTGGGTCATAAGGACATAGGCAGGCATCACCTAGAACAGACTGAGAAACAAAAGCCCTGGGCTTCAGGTGGGTGCAGACATATCATATACATCAAGATGCTACAGACAGAGAAAACAAACAGCAGTTTCAATGTAAACTGCTAAATACAAAATCAAAGGAGAATTGCAAGCCTCTTCTCCAATGGGCATCCCATGCAGTAGCACCGCAGGTGAGCAGCATCAGGATTCATACAGCTAAAGATGGTTAATAATTCTGGCCAGATAGTAAAAAGATTTCAAAAGAGACAATAACAACCCTCTGAAACAAGTTGGCATTAACTGCTTTAAAGTCCTGCCCTGGGAAAATCCTTCTACAACACTATGGGAACAGCGTAGTTTTACGATTTACAAAAGCAGATTCTCCTACAACCTCCGCAAGGGAGTTTCATTGACCTTTGAGTTTTTCAAACTAGCTCTCACTTATTTCAAGTTCAAAAGCATCTGCACATGCTCTTATCTTTGTTTACTTTTCTACTTCTAAGTGCATGTTCTATTAAATTGGTGCTTATTTCAAAAACCATCACAGTGTCTGGGAACAAATACACGTGTGGGCTCTTTAATTCAAGGGGGCAGAGGTGGACCTAGGATACATAGAAGTATGGCAGATTTAAATATTTTGACATGCAAATCTCTGCACCTTATGTTGGAATCCCAGTTTTTCAAGCCTTGGTTAGCCAGGGACTACTAGACTCCCTGAGCTTGGGATTATTAGTTATTCTTATGGCCACCAGCTTGCAGAATAACCCAAACAGCCCTCACTGACCCCCTCTACTGAGATTAAACCCATTTTGGTGTCCTCAAATCACTTAGCTGATAATCATAAAACAGAGTTGCTCAACCTCAACCAGCACTGACATCTTGGGCCTGCTAATTCTTTGTTGTGAGGGACGCTCCTGTGCATTGCAGGAAACGTAGCAGCATCTCGAGGCTCCATCCATTAGATGCTAGTAGCACTTCTGTCCTGGGTGTCTCCAGACATGGCCACATGTCCCCTGATGGGAAAAAAAAATCCCTCCTCCCTCCATCCCCCTATGAGAAGCACTCCATACAAAAAAGTTAAAGATGACCATTCAAATCTTTACGCCATTCATTCACACTATCCTTACCTAACCACACCATTCATTCTGTACTCTTTATAGCTTTTTTATAAAAGTGAAGAAGCTAAAGAAAAAGGATGTCATCAAATCTAAAAAAATAATTACAGGCACAAAGCCTAAGAGAATCTAGGATTGCAAGTTTTAGCTACGGACAAAAAGAACAAGAACATAATTTTAAGTTACAAGAAAATAACTCTTTGGGTACCAGCCAAATTAAGAGAGGCCTTCTCCCTCTACCTTCTTCGATAGAAAACCCAACTTTGCCAATTCAGTTTGCCACTAAGAGCCCAGACCCTGGAAATATACTGTTGCTATTGAAATGTTGGCTCCAGCATTTACTGGCCTGTGTAATTTTGAGTAATTTATATTGAAAAAAGTTCCGTGTCTCAGCTTCTGCATGTGTAAAATGGAGGTAATAATACATTGAGCGGTCCCAGTGAAGATTGAAAAAGATAATATGTAGTAGGCACTTTGTCATTAGCATTTTACGTGAATTAAGTCCTCAAGAAATGTTAACTTTTATTAGTAGGGTTTGCACTCTGTTAAGAAGCATCTTTCCAACCAGTTCATGTGGGGGAGGAGCAGTGAGGCTAGGAGCGTTGCCACTCCCTTCTAACGTAAGGTGCTTTATGTTTGCAGTTCCCCCAAGAGATCTAATCAGGGAAGGAGCCCTCCTAGATCACATTCCAGGAAGACCAAATCTAGGAAAAAACAACGCAACTGGATTGGGAGTCACGAAACTCGAATTCTTGGCTTGGTAGATTGCACAGAGCTATGGGACCACAGCCAACCATTTAGCCTTTCAGAGAGCCAGGCCAGTCATCTGTCATTATAGGGGGGACCACTGTAGAGCATATAAGATCTTCTCTGAGTCTAAGACAATCAGATTCTATGACTTCTATGAGAACTAATGGCCAAAACAATTCTAAACTATCATTCAATGATATACCAAAGCAAAGTACTTGGTAACTGTCCTTGAAGTGTAATGATTTAATTAAAATAGATTTTCACATGGTCACATTCAAAGAACTCAAAGTCTCTTAATTATGTAATGCTTCACCAATAATTAAATAGTTCTCTGTAATGTCCACTAAGAGGAACTTTGAATTACTGGCCATTTGCACACAGGAGATGTACTAAAAACACCTGATAGGCTATAAATTCAATGTTGTACATCCACAAATCTATTCCAAAATTGCATCTGAACATTAAGAATGACTCTGGCCTTTGCTTAATGGTAAGTCCTATGAAATCAATTAGCTGTTAAAATAGTTTAATTGGAACATATGTATTTTAATTTTTGTGTGTATATAAAAAAATCTCCTTAATCAACCCAAAACATTGTGAAATTATACTTCTAGGTAATGTAGTGAAAGAATTGAACTTATAACTGGGTAAAACCAAGGATGTGGAAAATGTCAGAAGGATGATATTCAAACAGCAGCGACTGGAAAGGAATAAATTAAGAATCATATTAGTTTATTGCAATTATCCTGAAAAGCAAGTTAAGAAGGAAGTTTTAAACAATCTTCTTAAACCACCACTCTCTGACACAAATTTACATGTTCACCAACCTAAAAATAGTTTTTGGTTTTCTTTGGTGGGCAGAGGGGGAGGATTGGTAGATGGGTAAAATTGCTAATTGGTTTTCTCTCTTTCTTTCTGGAGTGAGGGACCTTGTTTCACATTGCTAGCAGAAACCAGTGGGGAAAAAAAAATTAGAACTATCTACAGCAATGATAGAAAATTTATTCTTCATCAAAGAAAGAAAAAGACTCCTTGGGGATGGTTAAAAAAATAAAAAGATCAATTTAGGTCACCATGAATAAAAGGAATGATTTATACTTTAGTAGTGGTGTTTTGCTTTGTAGAACAACAGAAGAAAGAAGAAAAATGGAGAAAGGAGAGTTCTAAATTCTAAAATTCAGCTAGGAGCTTCCTACTCTCAAAATGAAATATGTATCATTTTGAAATTATACAGATATAATTCTTGTATTTTTCTATTGATATTTATCTGCCTGACCTGATCTGTCCTCCCCTATCACTCCATGACAAAATGATGCTACTTTTGAAGAAAGAAGTCAAAGGCCAACCCTTCTCAAAACGTACAGTTTCCCAATGACTTTGAGGGTAGGATATAATTCTGAAGATACCTTTGCAATTTTTGTGGAGCATGGCACAGAGACGGTGCTTAAGAAGTATTGCAGAATGAACAAATGAGTTAGCAAACAAGTGCATGAATGAATAAATAAGAAAATCTTACATTTTGTTTACTTAGAGAATCTGAAACGGGGGAAAGAGGAAGAAAAACATAGACCATAAAGAACAGCAAGAGCAAGAAAAAGCAAAGAAACACACACACAGATGCACTGAAATACACAGACACTAACCTATCAACCAGCACAGAGAGGCCCTAGAAAGAAAAAATGCAAGGAGGTGGCAGAGGCAACCAGAAAGAAAATGAGCAAAATAATCCAAAAAACCCTCTTCACCCACCATTTACTGCGATAAAAGCATTTTAGTGGGAAACTCTATAAAAACATTCTCAGATACAGATACATCCAGGTATTTCTGCTACTAAAATACCCCTTTAAGGCCTCTGAACGCACTACTGAAAGGAGGTGCATCCCTTTAACAACATGTTAGACCCAGTGGGGCCCTGGATCAGAGGGTGTCCATCCTCAGTCACATTCACAACCATCAGATCCAGAGCCTTACACTTCCGATACAAACACCACCTTTTTTGGGTGAAGCTTACACAGCCACCTAGACATATGCTTTCCCAAAAGCCAAATAATTAATGATGTGATAGGACTGTAAAAGGTTTCCTTTAACTCAGTCCTACCTAGCATGTATTGCCTCAGCAATAACTGAGGTCAAGGCACTGCCGTGAGGGCGGGGGAAAGGTGGGTGCGTGGAGTACAAAGAGAAGAGCAGCAAGACACAGACCTCAACCTGGGAGCGTTTATATTCCCGTATTCCCAGGTCCTTCATCCTCTAGTGCCTATTTCAAATACTCTGTAGCTGATAGGCGATAAGGCGGTCCCTTTCCAATCTACAGTAGAGCCTAAATATGCTTCCACTAAATTCAGTAAAGTATTTGCACAATCAAGCCACAGTGTTAGCCATGTGCGAGAGACACAATGATGAATAGACTCTCAGGCCTCAATGATCGCACAATATAAAGGCAGAGGAAAGCAAGCAAAAGAACAGGTTTAATACAAAATGGAATGCTACAGAGTCACAGGGGGTCAAAGGAAGGGCAGATCGTATCTACCTTGGGGTGGAGGGGGGAGGTGAAATGCAGGGAGGTGAAGAAAACGGCTTCCTCGCCAGCCCTGGATAGATGAGTCATCAAGAACTCCTCCTGCCTTCTCAATGTCTATAAATAATCCCAGGTGCTGCCATTTCATTTAATTACTAAGCCTCTCCAGATGGAGAAAAATAATTAAGCAGTCTCTAGCACCGACATGATATAAAGAATGGGTTAGTAACTTGCAAAACATTTGAGTTCTGAAGTTTCCTTTCAACTATGAAATAAGGGCAGAAGTGGAAAGGGGCAATGACTCTACAGACTTTAGGGAAAACTAAGGAGTTTAAATTCTGGGTGGAATTTAAATAAAAATGGAAAAAATACTGGTACAAAGGAAGTCAGCTCAACTCTCCTAGTAGAAGCAGAACTGCTGACATGAAATGAAGAAACCTCAACAGAGTTGTTGAAGATAGGTTGTCGAAAAGAAACACTTGAGCCAGGCACAGCAGCGTGTGCCTGTAATCCCAGAGACTCAGGAGGATGGCTTGAGCCCAGGAGGTCACTGGCCAGCCTGGGCAAACATACTGAGACCGCGTGGAGAAAAAAAAAAAAGAAACAACAAAGAAAGAAATACTTTAAGGATGATAACCTACAAATAATCAGATGCAATTTATTTATTTCTTAAATGCGTAAGAAATACACCTATGGACTGGGTGTCTGGATACAGACATGATAATTTTATACGTTGTTTCTGATGCAAAGATTCAGAAGTGACTACATCCAAAGAGAAAGCTGGAAAGAATGTCACGTGAGAAAAGTTTCTGAATGTAGACAGTCTCACAGAATCATACATTTGTAATTCCAAAGTTCAATGCAATACAAATGAAATTTCAGGCATGTGTAAGACAATGGCAATTGGGTAATGAAATGAAAGGGATGTTCCACCTCAAAGCATAAATTCCATGTACTTCACGAAAAAACACAATTAAACTTAAAGAATGGGGATACCAAACTTCTACAAGCATCAGATTGAAATCTATTAATAGAGACGGTTGCACGGTTAGAAGCACTTCAGTCCTGGTGGGAAAATGGAGGAAAGTGTTGACTAATGGTGAAGAAATAGGTTAGAAGCGAGAGAAAAATAAAATCAGAACCCAATTCTGAGGGTGATGACAGAAAATTCTTGCTCTAAAACAATATAGGCCTAGTTAAAGATAAGGCCATTCTGAGTACTGGGTGTTTTCACTCTATAAACTTCAATAGAAACCAATTAAATCTTTTCCCGAATTACAGTATTTTAAAAGCAAAGTATCCTTCCACAAATTGCCTAATCACTCTACTGATTCCATTTCATGTAAACCTGGGTTTTTATATTTATTTGTTCAGCTAGATGACCCATGCAGGGTGTTGTTAGAATATTTAATAGAGTACTTTAAAAGAGCATTTTAGTAACTTTTGGTATTTTACATTTTTACAGGCATTGAAATTAGGTTAACAGGAGAGAACAGTAGAGGTTCTACTTTAACAAATGGAAAATAATTATTTTAATTTTTGTCCTTACATAAATTAACAAGTGTTTATTCTCTTGAGTGGTTTAACAACTAATTCCTCTATCCCCTGCCAATTTTTTATTTTAAAATTTATTTTAAAAATCCTTGAAAAATCAAACTTCACTGTTACCTATCCCCGAGATCATACTTCCAGAGGGCTGCTAGCCCAAAGGTGATTTGTGTGAACTAGAAAAAGGTGATCCTTGCTCCAGACACATCACTACTATGTGTTGGAAAATTGCAATAAAATTTCCACTTATCAGTGGCTACAAAGTGAGTGAACCTTCTAGAGTTGTATGTGCCAAAATGTGCATAAGCATATGTGGCTGCCTTGATTTGCTGTCTCCATGTCTGGAAGACACTTGTGCTCACACAAAACACCTGGCTCACCATCTTTCGGCATTGAGACTGACCCTCAACTCTGTTACCAAAATATATCAAGTGCCATACAAATTTACTGAGGTCCGGGCCAGGCATCATGATCTTAAGATCATGTTGACACGAACACATGAATAAGGCTGCTTGGAGATTGTGTTGCAATGGGAATGCACAACCCCCTCCCCAAAGTAGACAGCCACTAGGCAGATCCTGATTATGGCTACATCATCAGGACTTTTTATGTAAAGTCTTCCATATTTAACTGAAAAAAAGAACTGTAAACACTATGCAGGTTCAACAAAAAAAATCATGCCTGTAAGCCACAATAGGGCTACATGCAAGCAACCTCTAGTCTAGGTCAATGTATGGTTGCGTGGTCAACCATGTGCCCACTACATTTGTGCTTGTTTTGGTGTTTTTGGGCAACACTGTGAATTTTATCATATCTAATCACAGCAAAGGCAGAGAGAGAACAAAATTTACCCGAAATAATAGGCACATGTTGAGGAAGAAAAAAAAGCAGAGATAGTGAAAAATTGAAACTGTTAAGAAAATTATTCCAGTGTATGGAGTAAATCAGCATCCAGACTACCACAGAACTTGGCCTTGCCTAGACTTACACACACTTATGGGTCATTCACATCATGTCACTCTGGATAATGAATATGCGGGTTTATGAGCACCAAGTGAGAGTGCAGCCTCTTTACAAGTAGAGGAGTTTCTCTGCTCACCTCTTTTTGTCCATCATCACTGTGACTGTGACAGTGTGGTCCTAGTGGACAGGAAATTATTTTTATTATGTTTAATGTAGCAACTAGTACCATTCCTGGCATAGAATCAACATTGAATAGATGATAAGTACTTCTTCAATACCAAAATGGAAGATGCCAGACTTGAATTTGGAAATACATATCAAGATTTCTCTGACTATTTTGGGGAAAAATACCAAACTGTCAAATTTATCATTCTTATAGAAAGACTCAAAATACAAAAATCTCAAAATATGAGATCCAACTAAATTGTCAAATTAAAATAACAATAATACTTTTTTCTTTGCACTGTATGACACAGTGGGAACCCAAGCATATAAAACACACATGTGGACTTACAACAAAGACAAAGGAAGCAGCTCAATACAGCTACTATCTAAAAAAAAATCCTGTTCTATTTTTATTATCTGCCCTCTACTTTGTGTCTACAGGATAGCAAGCAAAAATTTAGAAAAGGACCTAACAAATGAAATACACATTAAACTTCTTTATATGTGAACCAGTAGTCGTGTCCTAGAAATACTTTAAGAATTCAAAACCTAGATTTCACAGTGAGGTATTTTGCTAGTTTGCACACCAATGTGTCTTGCCTCCCTTAGACTCTAATTGGTCTTATATTTAACAAGAGTTTATGGAGCTGGAAAAATAGGAAGCGTCTGGGTAGAACATGCTGTGAACTAGTCATTCCAGGACTCTAAAAAACATTTAAAGCTTTATTTTCCTCTAAGAAAGATGCCCTATAAAGTAGACCTGGTTGGTCTGGACATAGGTGAGCATGACAGAGAAGTAGGCCAGGGTAGATTTGATGGCAGGGCTACAGGAACAGAGGCCCAGCTACAGGAAAAGCAGCATGCCAAGGGAACAATGACAGAAACAAGGGGTTATCCAGGTAGGTGGGAATCATTTAAGAGTAGTTTATGTGACCCCAGTGTTGCCAAAGGCAAACCAATAATGGTTTAGAAGCAGAAGGGGTCCAGACAGAACCTGAGTCATCTGCCAGCAGGGCAGTGTCCAGAACATGAAAAGAGGACATATACACCAATGCCATTGGAGTCTCCATCCCACAGAAACAGATGGATGGATATAGACACATATTATTTGGCATTTGCCAGGTACCCACCAAGTGCCAGGAACCATACTAGGGACTTCATTTAATCACCACTACAGTCTTCATGATGTATTAGTTGTCATCCGCAATTCACAGATAAGGATACTGAAGTTGAAAGGTTTAAATAACTGCATTATTATTATTCAGCTGTTACGTAGGAGAGGTGAGATTCAAAAGCAAATATTTTTGGCTCCAGTGAAGAAGCTCTTAAAACAGTATGCTCTACTGTGGTTCATGAAAAGTAATAAGAGAAAAAAGATGTGCTGGAGAAGCGTGGACAGGTCAGGTCAATACACAGCATAAACAGACGACTTCCAAAATATCTGACCGTGACCCACAGTAAGTAATACACATTATATCATGACCCAGTACACATCCAGTATGCATTACTGTATATAAACAAGTAAAAAAAAGTTCTATAAAAATATTTACCCTTACTGTGTGTGATACACTCTGATATTTTCTGATTTTTTCCCCTGTTCTATATTATTCTATCTCATTATTTTAAAAATGATGGTCAGAGCTCACTGAAATGGTTTCACGGCCCAACAGTAAGTGAAAACCCACTGTTTGAAAACCAGTGCCACATGATCGATGCTGATGACCAGCATTCTTACGGTTTATGACACTAGGTAGAATATTAAGCTTTTCAAATTTTCACACATAATCTCCCACTGGAGCCTTTACCCAAGAACAGAAGAGGGAGGAAGGGTAGTTAAGAGGGAGAGAGAAACCACGGAAAGAATTGTCTATCATGTGTCATCTACCAAAAAGGAAGATGAAATTAATACATTCCAAACAAGATGGCTCCATCTCAATGACAAAGAAGCTTGCTGAAAAAGGCAGATGTTAAAGACCTACACTGGAGAAGGTTCTGATGTCTTTAATGTTCCTTTGAGTTGTGAGAAAGACACTATTTTCCAGCAGTGACTCACTGGTAAAAGGAATACATGTATGTACGTCTTTAGGCAAATTTTAGGACTGAAAGAGAAATCACATGCCTACTACTCAGGTTACATTCCACAGAAAAACGCACCACAGTCTCCTGTAGGTAACTTGGTCAAGGCACTCCCTGATCAACACTACTTTAATTTGATTTGACTCATTAAAAAGCGTGGACAGTATTATCCATGGAAGGATGCAAGGTTTAGCGCTTTTATGTGCAGAATCAACACTGAGCTATGAACATTCATCAGCATAATCACATTAAAAGACAGAAAGAAAGGATGGGAATTCATAAATGCACTAATTTGGAAACAGTCTCAACAAAAACTTTAGTTACCATGGGGATTTCTGGGAGGGAAAGAAAAGGGGTCTCTTTACAAAAGTGACTGATGCTATTTATTAATCTACTTGTAAGTAACGTCAAATTTTAAAGTTGCACCAAAGAAAACCACCTTTTTTTTAAACATCAGACTCTTAATATGCTGAAGGAACCTGTTCAAAACGCTTCAGCAACGAAGTAACGTAGATGATAAATGTGTTCTTCAATCTGTGCACCAGTCAAGTAGCTATAAAATCAGAATAATTCATGCAAAAATTTTCATTATGTTTCTAAACATACTTATTTACATTTTAAATCACACTTTAGACAATATGAAATATCTTTCATTTAGACAGGTGTGAACTAGAAAACAGATGCATTCATTAAACGTGGAACAATTCAGCGAATTAAAAAAAAATCCTCAAAGAACTCTCTGGTTGAAGTACTTCAGCCACTGTTGACTTACTTGAAAAAATATGGCCATGGCTCCAATTATTCTGTTCTCAGAAATTGCAGTTTGAAAGCTGTCAAAGTCATCTGGATTGTAAAAGAAAATCTGCATCTGTAAAAGAACAATTAAAAAATATATTGGGAAAATTTTCAAACATACACAAAAGTTGAAAGAATAGTACAACAGAACCATGTTCCCCATTTACTAAGATTTTGGCAAATTTATTCATCTATCCATATTTTTTCTTTGCTAAAGTATTTCAGAACAAACCCAGACATCATGTCATTTTATCCCTACGTCCTTCAGAATGTATCATATCTTTTCACATAACTACAGTGCACTCACGCTACCCAAAATAAATAACACCAATGCCTTCTTGTTACCTGATACCCAGGTCATGGTGAAATTTCCCTATTAAAAAGCAAAATTTTAATAGAGTTAAACACCTTAAAGTAGAAAACTAAGCCTATGAGATTCAGTCCACACATTAAAATTATAAACACTTAAATGGGCACATTTTTATAAACAACTTCATATTGACAATGAGAATTCGAAGGGGTGTCTCAGTAGCTTTGAGAAATAGCCTGAATGGCATATTTCAGTGAATTAATAAAGAAATAGAATAAATAACAATAATGCTTTATATTTTGCAGTTTGCAAAAGGCCAACTCACATATCATTCTGCTCAATCATTTTAACATCCCCTATAAAGGTAGGGCAGAAATTACTATACCCAGTTATAGAGGACGAAACAGTGCTTCAGAAATTTGACATTAACTGGCCCAAGATTAAACATCAGAATCTAAAATCCAGGTGTCTCATCCCAACCTTAAATGCCACCTCTTATTATACATTTGGCTAGACCACAGTTCCTTACTAAAAAAGCAGAACACAGATAAATCAACTTAAAATCATTACACAATTTTAATGCTTGACCACACCTTGAGAGATATATATATTTGGAAACAGTGTCTTGCTCTTTTGCCTGGGCTAGAGTGCAGTGGCATCATTATAGCTCACTGCAGCCTCAAACTCCTGGGCTCAAGCGATCCTCCTGCCTCAGCCTCCTGAGTAGCTGGGACTACAGGTGTGCACCACCATGCCCGGCTAATTTTTTCTATTTTTAGTAGAGATGGGGTCTCGATATGCTGTCTAGGCTGGTCTTGAACTCCTGGCCTTAAGTGATCCTCCGCCTGGGCCTCCCAAAGTGCTGGGATTATAGGTGTGAGCCACTGCGCCCAGCCCACACCTTGATATTTAAAAAAATTCAGAAAACAAAAACAGACCACAGACTATCCCCAAGAGACTGCATATGTGATAAAAAGTACAGATCTGGGTTCTTATTCCAGCTTCCTCATTTACTTGCCTGTGGGACCTCAGGCAAGGTTATTTTCTGAGCATCAGCTTTCTCACACACAAAGTCAAGTATTTCTACTCCATGAGGTAGTTATGGGGCTCAAACAAGTCAGTATAATGTATGGCATGTAGGCAGACTTCATGCTTAGACCTCATCAGTGCTCAACAAATCGCCATCATCATCATCATAGTTTAAGGTTAACATTTTGGCAGACATCTTAACATTTCTAGTAAGAGTGTGATTCCACGGAGTCTTTCAGAATGACCCTACTCCTTACAGAAAATCGAATCTCCTATATCATTCACTCTCTTGCATGACCTCTATTTCCCCACTTTTCCAAATGGGATGTGGCTATTCTTCTGTAGTAGACTAAACAACCACACCCCAGATGGAGTTTAGAGATTTGATACTGAACAATAAACTCCTGGCGAGCAAAGCTAAGTCAGAGTGAGAAACAGAGTCTGATGACTGAATTAACCGAGATGCTAAGAACATGATGGCATTTCTTTTCTGAAGGTTGAAATCAGGTAGCTCAATTCAGGACACTTTCTAGGAAAACTCAGGTACCTAAGTGGATGGGAGAAGGATGGGTAGATTCTTTTGGAGGATTTTCTTTCTTAAAGAGAATTCGTTTTCTTAAGACTGTGAATTCGCACTGATTCTGGCAGTTTTTTACAAATGCTTTGCCTTAAGGTTTGGACAGCTTTAGACATCATGAATTTACGCTAAGAAAAAATCCATTCAACAAGGTGCGGATTAAAAGAGTTTAATAATGGGTGAATTGCTTTGGGTGCAATGCTACTAACCCAAGAAAGAAACGCCATACAAGTATATTCAGAAAATTACACTTCATTTTCCTTTTAAAACTCAGGCCCTCAAACTAAGTAGGCTCACAGAAGGCTTTCTTATACTTCAGCCCATGAGCAGGGGCGGCATTGTTTAATGCATCACCTGAATAGTGTATGATACAGAATACTTTAAGACCTCTTCAAGGGCATTTTCACTTACAACTGGGTAAGGAAATACATTTTTAGAAAATGTTTGTGAGTCACAGCTCCACCCATCTGGATAATAAAATGTCTCATGAAGAGAACAGTAGCACAGGCCTGAAATACCAATTCTCCTTGCTCTCTCTCAAGTTGCAGTCTACTGAATTACGGTAACGTTTGAAACTATCTAAAATATGAGTAATTAAGTAGATGGGGCTTTGCTGAGTGAACTGGGCTTTAACATTTTTTGTTAACTGTTGTTGATGGGCCAAGTTTGGACAGAGGCTGGAAACCTATTTTCCAAAAACATCTTTGGCAACTTTCTGAATTTACTCTCAAAAGCCAAACCCAGAGCTCTCCCTTCGGCATCCCCAAAGTGTATTCTTTTTAATAATGTGAATCTAGGTGATGGGTACTGTATAGCAATGCTCCTACCTAAGAAACATGGTACAAGTAAGCTGAAGAAAAGATCTGGAAAATCCAGCAATAAAGAGATCTCTATGTATCCCACATATCCTTTACCCAATACCACCCATGATTTACGTCTTACCCCATTTGCCCTCTCTGTACGCACACACACTCTTTCTTTTCCCAGTCATTTGGGAGTAAGTGGGAAATAATACGCCCCTTTACCACTAAATACTTAAGTGTGTAATTTCTAAGAATAAGGACATTCTCTTACATACCCACAGGATAATTACTAAAATGAGCAAACTTCACATTAATACAATACTATTATTTGATTCATGGTCCATTTTCAAATTTTGGTAAGTGTCCAAATAAAGTCCATTACAGATCATTTTTTGGTTCTCCTTCCAGGATCCAATCTAGGATCAAACTTTGCATTTAGTTGTCATGTCTCTTTACGCTGACCCCTCCCGCCCCCCACTTTCATCTGGAACAGTTACTCAGCCTTCGTCTTTCTTTACTCTGACAATTTGAAGTGTACAGGACCGTTATGTCGTAGAACTGAAGTCTGCCTCATGGTTTCTCATGAGTAGATTCAGGTGATGCGTTCTGGGAAGGTCACCACAGCAGTAACATTGTGTCTTCTCAGGGCGTCGGATCAGGAAGCACATTACGTGGGTGTGTGGGTTTATCCCAATATTAGGGGGGTTTATCTTGATCATTTGGTTAAGGTGATGTCTGCCAGGCTTCACCACTATAAAGTTACTAATTTTCCTTTTGTAATTAACAAGCACTTTGTAGGGAAATACTTTGAGATTACATAAATATCCTGTTCCTCATCTTTTACTCACTAGTTTTAGTGTCCATTGATGACTTTCTAACTCCACCATTCCTTTTACATTCGTTGACGGCATTACAGAGTAAGGAATAGCTTTCCCTTCTCCACAATTCATTCATTTATCCATTCATTTATTTATATCCATATGGACTCATTTATTTTTGTTTCTATTTTATACAACCCATTATTATATTCCATTACTAACATTATTTTGATGCTCAAACTGTCCTAGATTTGCCCAGTAGGAGACCCTTCAAAAGGATTCCTCTGTCATTCTGCCATTTCCCATCATTTTTTGTTTTACAGCATCTCCTTACTACCAGGCACAGATGTTTTGGGCTCACCTTGTATTTTCCCTGCCCCAGCCCTAGAACTGGACATTTCTTGAGTGAGCTCTGGTTCCTTTCAGTGGAAAATGTTATTCAAAGACCTAATAACTTGAACTCAATATTTTCCAAATATATTTGAGAATAGAACACTTTGGTTCTTCAAGAAAACCATATAGCTTAAGGGTCAGTGAGTCCATTTCAACCAGGATCCACTTTTGCAAGGGAAGGAAAGCTGGATAAACTTTACGTAAATGGATGTTCCTTCATCATGCAGAGTTCTAAGAGATATATACGTCGCTCCAAGCACAGAAACAACCTATATAAAGCTCAACTAAAAAGCCATTGATAGACTACGTGTACCAGGGCACAATCATGGGACCAGTTCTGCCAAATTTTTCAAAGTCATGAGTGAGAATCATTGGCCCAAAGGGATCATTCAACTCTACCTTGTGGAGCGGCTTGACCGGAAAACTGTCCAGTCATTTCTCTAGCCAGATCAAGATGATGGATAACCTAGCATATTATAACCTAGCATAATTTGACATTTGGAAAATGGAATTTTACAGGGGAAAAACAAATCACATTAAAAGCATCACCATCAACCAGGAAGCATCTCCTAAAATATAGATATAGAAAATGCCTACATGAATAGCAGCATGGCCAAGTAATGGTAGGCAGAAGAAATGGACACTGTGAGTACAGGGCTGGTGGCAGTCAGCGCTCCATTGTTGCAGGGTACTAGCATGATATATGGCAGAGTCACAACAAAATGCCCACTTATCTTCCCTTTTTTTCCTGCCTTGTGCAATTTTTCTCCTTATATTTAAAATGACTCTTGTTGCAATTCGATTTTAAGAACGTATTTTAATATGTATATGCCTGGTTTCCAATATGTATCACTGTCCATGTTAGGTTGCATGAACAGAAAGCAACAAATGTGAAAACTAGAGCCTTTATGCTATTATTATTAATGTTGTTTTTAAAACATTTAGTGCATGCCTACTGTATGCCAGTTACTGTACTGTATCATTCATTAACATTCGTAGCACCATGATCTTCATTTTACAGGCAAGGAAACCAGGGATTTCGAAAATTCATAATTTCCAAAATTTACAAAGCTCTTAAGGAAGGAAAGTGGGGTGGGATAGAAAAATTATCTTTCCAGAGTTCAAGGTCTTGATCACTGTGCTTCCTTCCAATTGGCAAAAATATTTGCTTAATGTCTATTCTGTGTAAGGCATCATGACTGATGAAGACACAGTCTGTACTTAGGAAGACTAAAATATCATTAACGAGACAAGGTTAACTTTGTTTTTGAATGCCAAAGTTGAGTAAGTGTATCATAAGGAGGCATAAGGCAATAAATGGCTCACAGTCAAGTGAGGCATATATTAAGCAAATATTAAATTAATACAGGCAATGGGCAAGAGGGGGCATTTTCTCGAAGGTGAACTTCCTGTTCCCTGATATTACAGTTGTGTGCCTAAAGTCAGCTCTCAGGTTGCTGTGATAATGGAGGCAAGAGGAAATGATCCAAACACAAGAGTGGAAAACCCAGCAGTCACTTCTACACAGATTTAGAAAGCTCTACATGTTATTTCCTCTCAAAAAACTTCTATTTCTCCCACATGCCCCCCACACATGGCCCAAGAAAAAAATAATGATGCATCAATAAGAAAACAGCATGCAGACTGCTCAGAGGAAAGGCAATCTACTGAAAGATTCAGCAGACATTTCCAGGCTACTGTTGGGAATTTTTCATAGAGTGGAAGAACACACAGGCAAACGCTATAGAAAAGAACAGACGGAGATGAAATGTAAACAGGATAAAATAAAGAAGGTAACTAAAAAGGCAACAGCAGAATTAAAAAATCACATAGGAGGCCACAGACAACAGAACTGAAGAGGTGGAAATGTTATTTTTCTAATCATGCTTGGCATTAACGTGCCATAAGCCAGTTGGGAATGTGGTGGTGAACGAGGCACAGCCGCCTAAGAATAAAAATGCGTAGTGAAGGTAGAGTAAAAATCCAAACACAGTTAATCAGCTGGTTCTACTTTTTTGATGCTTTGTACAGGATAATGTCAGAATTGAGGTTTTTGTAAAATAAATTCTTAATCTAACTTGCTTTTTAAATTATGTTGTACCTTAACTACTATTCAGCCAGATCGCAAACACTCAACACATCACGTTCTAACTCTTTAATTCTGCCATTGCCATTAGACTGGAAGAGGTATGTAGACAGAAAGTAAGTCTGCCCAATTCAAGGCCGTGTCCCCACCATGGTGCTGCTCATTGTAAATAATACTATTTATTCCTGGAATGAATGAAATGAATGGCAGCTTTAAGTGGCTCGAAGCAAGGACAGCCAAATGATTAACAAGGTCCTTTCTATCTCTTGGAATAACTAACAAAATGAGTGGCAACCAGGGATCATGATACTGAAAGAAGGAAGGCATTTAAACTGCGGAAGTAAATGCTCAGAGAGGTACAGATCTAGGCCAAAATCACTGTGAAATGGCTAAGTGGCCACAGGTATGGTTCTGCTAAACACAGATTATATTACTTTCTCTTTCATCTTCGAGAAATTCAAACCATTTTCTAACAAAGTAATTCTGGCCTGAAATTTTAATGCTCCAACAAAAGAAGATCAATTCATTTCAATACGGAGAAAGATAAATATACATAATATATATTATATAAAAATGCATAACACAAACACTGACTGGGTATCTTGTTTTATACTAATAAAGTTTTTATTCCTACTTACTTTTTTAAAGGATCATTATTTTTTGTGAAAGTATTTTTTAGATGTGAATAACATTTAAATCAGCCAATTTCAGAAGTAAAGCAGATGACCTTCCATGATTTAAGTGGGTCTCATGTAATCAGTTGAAAGCCTGAGGTCATCCTAAAAAGAAGGAATTCTATCCCCAGATTGCAACCTAGAAATTCTGCCTGAGTTTCTAGCCTTCAGACTCAGGACTACAACATGAACCCCAGCCAGAGTTACTTAGTTAGAATTAGAATTAATTAATGGGGGAGGGGGGAAGTTTTCCTACTGGTTCTGTTTCTTTGGAGAACCTAGATTAATATACCCCCAAAAGTCACTACTGGTGTTAAGCAAACATACACAGATCATGTATATGTATGTCTGTGTATCACATTATAAAACTGCTCTGTAATCCAGTTACTTTTTGAGCTTCGTTCAGCCTTTGACCTTTGACCTCTATCATCTTCATTCACCTCTTCCTAACAGGCTTCTTCCCCGGAAAATGCAGCCCTGTTACAATCCAGTTCATACTCTTATGGCTTACAGAAAAATATCCGTGAAGTTGGCAGAATTGGGTAGTGTTAGATGAAGAGCTCAGAGCATTTGCTATAAGGTAAGACCTCATTTGTATATTGAAGACACAGGAGATCTTTATGGCTCAGTGTTCCTGTCTATAAAACAGAGGTAACATGCACCTCATGGGACTGTTGTAATAAACTTTCACTAAGCACATGCTTCGGAAAAGTAAGAACAGACCAAACAGATCTCATTTTTCTGTTATTATATATCTTTATTACTCTATGACCAGAAGGTATATGTAAATTAAGGTGAAAATAAATCATTTCCAGGGTCCAGCCAACATCCGGATGAGTCATGCCACAAGGTGTAGCAAAGAAACCTGTGACTGGGTTTCATACAGCCTTCACTGGAAGAATATTTTTAGAAGAACCAAGCTCCAAAGAATAGTAGGTATTCAGCATCTTTGCAGGTAAGGTAGCATTTAAATAAACATTCTGAAACGTTTGCTTTATACAGTATCATTAATCACAGAGTGCACTAATCCTTAATTATTTCCTGTTTTCACTTGCCCTGTAACATGAAATTATCTTCAACTACCTTACAGCAGGAATCCAAAGTTTTGAAGCAGAAGAACCCAAAGTACACACTAGAGCTATGAGCCATGCAATCTGGTGCCAGGACATTTTTGGGATCCCTTTTAAAAGTCTCTGTGTGTAACTTGTTTATTCCATTATACATCTATTTATTAGCTGATTTTCAGGATTTCTGGTTCAGTGATGCATCTGATTAATCAAATAAATATTAAATCTTTGCACTTCTCCCTTGATAGGGAAGAGTTCAGGCTCTTGCTTGCAATAGTAAGTTGAGTTTTTCAGGGATTTACTATGCATGATTCATGAGTTATTTCTTACAGTTCAGCATAAGTTTGGGCACAAATGAGGTAGGTTCAGAATCTGGCTATATGTTGGCAAGACACCCTTATCATGTGCTCAGGGAAGAGGGCAGTAAGCTATAGTTCTCCCATTTAATAGCTGTGTGACCCAGTTAAAGTTAGTTGCCCTCTCTGAGACTTAATATCCCCATGTGTAAAATGAATTTAAAAAAGTCACGGGATTACAGGGAGGATTAAATAAAATAACTCAAGTAAAGCATCTCCCACCATGTCTGTCACTCTAAAAGCCACCAGTTTGTTCACATGTCTTTTAATATTAAAGAGGGGAAACCAGGAAGAGAAAGGGAAAAAAATAACACACCAACAAATACATTAGTGAAGGGGCTATCTGCAAATATTTCCAAATGGGAACCTACCTAAGTGCTAACCAATAATGGGATGGATAAACAAATTATGACACAGACACACAGTGGAATACCAAATGGAATGCACTACAACCACGGCAGACAATACAGACAAACCTCGCAAAGATGAACCAAATAAACCCGATACAAAAACAAAACAAAACACCCAAAACAAAAGAATATACTGTTTGACTCCACTGGAATGAAGTACAAAAACGGGAAAAACTCAAGCAGTTAGAAGCCAGCACTGTGGTTACCTTGGGGGTAGTAACCGGAAAATGGAGTCTGGGGGTACTGGTAATTTCTCTTGATGATCTGGGCACAGGTGATGAGAATTCTTTCAGCTGCATACTTATTATTTGTGATTTTTCCTCTTTGTATATGATACTTCAGTAATGAATAAATAGAATTAGAAAGAGAGCGCTATGCTTCTGAAACCAAGATGAACAAAAGTATATCCTTCTCACATAATAACAGAGCAGGGCCCAGTATGCTGCCCTGTTCTGCACCCATTTGATTCGAGATAGTCTGCTTTTAAACTTAGGAATAAGGCTAGATTGAATTTATTTGCTTGATAGAGCAAGTCACAGTGACTGGCCATGAATGTGCAGAATCACTCCACTCCAGGCCCGAATAACAATAACAATTACACCAGCCAAGCACCACTCCCGCCTACCCTTTGCCCTCGGCAGACACTGCAAGTGAGGCCAAGAGGCAGCCTCATGCATGAAACACTCCAGGAGAATTGTTTAAATGTATCCTATTCTAATACTTTACATCAATTAATTCCTTTAATCCCTTGCACCACTTTCTGGGGGAGATACTATTATTTTTCCTATTTTATACAAAAGAAAATCAAGGCTGAATTACTAGGTCTTGTCTAAAAAGTGATGACACTGGGATTTGAACCCAGGCACTTGACTGCACAGCCCCCACACTGAAATTGCTCTACCACACAACATCCTGTGCTAGCATCCTAGCACAAAGCTTCCAGAGCAGTGGTTCCTAACCAGGCGTGATTTTGTACCCCAGTGGAAATCTGGCCATGTCTAGAGACATTTTTAGTTGTCACTACTTGAGAGGTGCTACTGGCATCTAGCAGATAGAGAGGCCAGGGATGCTGCTAAGCATCTCACAATGCACAGGATTGCATTCTATAGCAAAGAATTATCCTGCCCAATGTATCAATAGTGGTGAGGTGCAGAAACCCTGTTCTACACCTACCACTGTCAACATGAGACATTATCAATGGATATGGTAGAGCACTTTGTTTTTCCTTTCCCTTTCGCATGACTATTGAACTTTGAGGGGAGCGGAACAATGTAAGGGGGCTTGACTTAGACGCAAGCAGTTATGTCCCTACCCATAAACCAGTAACTTCCAGACGGCTTTCACCTATTCCTGAGATTACTGTGTTGCCTTTCTTTTCCATTAAAACAAAGTTTCCTTGCTTGAACAGCTATTTTATATATAAGGTTGGTTCTGAAATGCAGTGGAGCTTAACGCCTTGGACACAGTGGAGAGGGAGGGGTCCCTAGGTGCATCTGGAGCTCATTTGTATTTCAAAAACACGAAAATAATCACCACAGTGTTTGTGCTCTTTGTAATATGAAACTTTTTAGAAATTGCTTTGTACTTGGGAGTAACAGCCACATGATTCACCATGAAATGAAGTCTGGAAAATCATTTTGGATAAATGGACCTATAAATTCAATAGAATTTCCATGACAACATAGACTGCAACACTCAACCACAAATAAAAGGTTATAAATCATTCAAAACCAACTAGGAATCAGCAATATGTCTCCTGTTTTGAAATACAAGAAACCTGATATATAGTTTAGTTGTTACTTACTCAACCAAAGTTCCCATTATAGTTCTTTCCTCACTTCTGATATTGTATTTTCTACCCCATAATAGGTTTTGGGGTAAAGGATGATGTCATGAATTTGCAATTAAACTAAATAAAATTAACACAGGTGTAGACTTGGTTGTATCCCCTCCCCTTCTCCCAGCCAGAGGCCTCCAAGAAAGCTTGTTCACAAGGACAAGTTACATGTTTTAACCAGAAAACTGCATTTTGCCCTACACAGCTAAGTGTTGCCAAATCATTCTTCATAAGAAAAGGTTGATGCAAAACATTTCTGAGAACACACATGCAAGACAACCTGGAGGCTTCCCAAATGCTTCTGAGTCTATAAATCCAAACCACACCCTCTAATGTCCTCAAGATAATAATTATAGGGAAGCATTTTTAAGATTAGCTGGGTCAACTGATCTAGAACATCTATTCTTTAAAACAGCTCTCTGCTCCTCAAGTCATCTTTTCATTTCTGGTGGAGGTCCCCTTACAACAGGATCTTCTGGAGACTGTGTTATGTGACCTCTCCCACTGGGAGGGTGCTTGCAGGGCTAAGCATGTGGGAGTCACTCATTACATGACTGTGGAGTGAATGAATGGAAATTATTTCTCACACAGGAGGAAATGCATTGTATTACTCCATTCAGACCTTCTCTCATTATTCAGTCTCCCTTAAAATAACCAATAGCTTTGGGCAGATGACTGGCAGAGGGGGAAAATGAAATTTATTTGGTTTAGCTTCCAGCAGGGCTGCCCATCCCCTCAAATATTGCATGCACTGGACAGTGTTGATCACTTTTCATCAGATGAACTCTTATGTTTCCATCTATGACCACGTGCTGAGAACTCTTCAAGACACATTTTTAGCCTTGATCTCATATGATACAACTATGGCTTTCCTTGGACTCTTCAAGGGCTCCGCAAGCCAGAAAGATTGAGAATCACTACTACTAAAAAAATCTGTGAACATGCCTCGCTGAGCACAAAATCCCTTCTCTAAGACAGACAGAAGTAGTTCAAACCAGACCATCCCCTGAAAAGAGTACACACCTTTTATACCCCAATCAGCAATGTAGGAGAATACCCATTTTCCTATGCCATTGCTAACACTGGATTCACGGATCCTTCTTATTTTTTAGCCATTGGATGGACACTTCTGTTCTCATCTTTTCCTAATAAATTTTCCTAATAACCAATAAGAATGAGGACATTTACTAATTTTTTTCTAATGATTTCCCTTAGAAAGCTCTTTATTAAAAACATTAATGCTTTGCCATAAGTGCTGCAAGTACAAAGACAAATACACAAGTACCTTTGTTCCACCATTGATAGTATCAGGGGGAAAAAACCTGATATGCATAATAAATAGGGGAGTGGTGAAACAAGCTATCAAGAGTGGCAAAGAAATTGATCAATAGGCACTAACATTGAAAGTTCTCAAAGATATATTGTTAAAGGAGAAAGTCAAGTTGCAAAATAAATAC
Organism: Daubentonia madagascariensis; assembly: GCA_023783475.1. Lineage (NCBI taxonomy): Eukaryota > Metazoa > Chordata > Mammalia > Primates > Daubentoniidae > Daubentonia > Daubentonia madagascariensis. The sequence continues at coordinate 36,452,535 of JAKFHU010001953.1, read as the reverse complement.
AGAGTGATCATATTTGATTTTTAAAATGCCATACAAGACAGTATTGTATGTGCTGTGTATGTATGTGCACAGATATATAGAAACTAAGGCAAGGCAAGGCTCAGTTCTGGAAAAATAACACAAACTAATGGTAGTTTTCTCTGGGGAGAGGACTCGGATTGGTTTGGGACCAAGAAAGTGGTTTGTTTTATTGCAACTGTTTTAAAATGCTTGCTGGCTCTAAATTATAACTCATCTAGAAAAAAATCCCCTTTGAAATGAGAAAAAAAGATCGAAAAGAAAAGAAAACAAAACCAAAATCCTACCACTGCTCCAAGGGGGTGGGGTGAAGCTAATGGATCCATTTGGTGACCCAACTCAGAACACCAGCCTCATAGCAAAGTAGTCCACAGGAAAGAACCTGCCAGCCCCTAGCAACAGATGGCCCAACATCACACAGGTGTGATCTTCCGTTATTCCTGATCTCACTTCGACACAATTCACTCTTCAGTTATTTCTGACTGCAATGAAACACACAGCTACTCAATCTACTAACACTCCAAAGGAGGCAGAAGTAAAGATTGAGCTACTGTTTCAGATCTATGCAGACTTTAATTCACTTAACAGAGCTGCTCTGTTGAAAAGTGTATTTATTTAGACTAATAATTCCCTACCTCCCTGGCCATAAAATTACAGTGTACACTGTAATTTCACTTTACTTTGAATAAACACAAAGTACTAATTCTTCCAGACCATATCTTTGGTCAGAAAGACACGAGAGAATTAGAGAGCAAAACAAAGCTGCCCAAAGCTGGGCAAAGCACCAGCCTGCTGATCTACTGGGTAAAACCTGAGACAGCTGATTTAGAGAGAAGCTTTTAGGAAGTGGTTAAAGGCCTTAGTGGTAAGGAGGACAGAGCGCTGCCACCACCGTAGCTTTGATCACAGTTCAAAATATTCTTGGCCGAATGATCTGCCTCTCCATGAATTCCCTGGAGAATGACTTTGGATTTCAGAATCTCATAACCAGAGAAAATATATGATGGAGTGGAAAAGATATGACTGGAAAATGGAAGAAATGGGTCTCCACTGCCAGTTACGGAAAAGTGAGATGATATTATTAAGTTAGTTTGGATGATGATGACTTAAAAAGAGGTCTGATGATCGAATATAACCTCAGAACAGTTTGGGGTTAGGATTTAACACCACAGGGAAAAATAAGAATGCCACAAAACCTATGGGATGATATCAACATTATCCTCTTCCTCATGATTAGTATAATAATAATTTACATAAAATTTCTTTTCGAAAAAATAGAGGTTTCTGTTCAACTGGTTACTTGATACTGAATTCATTTATTGTATGACTTCAGATCAAGTCCTTTGCTGATTAGATTTTCCCAATTTCTCATTGTATTTCATATGCTCTTCCCCGCACCCCCTACATTTTATTATGAATAAACTTTAAATGTAAGAGCAAAGTTGAAAGAATCTGATTCTGGACACCTGTATACTCACCACGTAGATTCTACCGGTAACATTTTAATATACTTGCTTTTATCAAACAACAGTCCATCCCTCTATCCATTCATTTAATCAGGTACTGAATTTTAAGGGAAAAAAAACCCCATCAGTACTCTCCAACAGCCAGCCATCATAAAACCAGTAACTTCGGCATCAAGAGAAAGCCAAGCAATGTTTTTCAGGCTTTGGGTCCAAGCCAGAGGATGCCCTGCTGGTTTGCAAAGGGGTTAATAACTCTATTAATGAGAGCGTCTTGAGCCTCTGATAGATAAATCTCAGCAGGGAACTGTTAGTAATTTGGAATAAAAATAGAATTTAAAAGAGGGAATAAAAACAACAAAATATCAAGACCATGGCTTTATGAAGCCAAGCATCCACAGGAGATGGTGTCAGCCAATAATCATGTTATCGACTGGCTCCATTCATGACCCATCCTGGTTAGCTAAAATAGAAAACAGCCAGAGAGACTATACCTGAAATATAATTGTGCTCAAACGTTTGTTTGTTTTACTTGTCTTGAATCTATAATACATAATGTAATAGTGAACACATCCAGAAGTCTGCCCAGGAAGCCTGGTTTATTATATACACACTGGAGATTCAGCCATCATAGAAAGTCACACACACAGAAACTCCAGCCCAAAATCTTAATTTTAAAGAAGGTATCAAAAGATGCTTAAAACTGGCTGCCTGAGTTGAAATCGGAGCAGTGTTACAGATGTTATTAATACAAGGGAGATTTGGGGCATTCAAGAAGCATTATTTATAATAGCAAATGACTGTAGACAAGTTCATTGTCAATCAACAGGAGAATGACTACATAAATTAGACTGCATCATGCAATGGAATATTATGCAGCTATTGAAAAGAATGATGTTGATTTTATACCTGGTATGCAAGGATGCCTGTGATACATTGTTGAGTTAAAAAGGCAAGTTACGGAACACTATGTACATGATCATCCCGTATTTCAAGTACAGGAAAAATACAGAAACATGCACAGAGGGGAAAAAACTGGAACAATTTATAAGAAATTTAACTGTGGTTATCTCTGAGAACTGAAAATACAGGGATAGGGATGAAAACAGTGACTTCACTTTTCACTCCATACATTCAGTACTGTTTAAAGATTTGCCAACGAGAAGAATTTCTTTTGTAAATATGTGAAATAACAAGTACAAGACAACAACCACAAAGAAAAACTAAAACAGGAACCAAACAGCACATGACAAGATTTCTTTTCACACTTTATTAAAAGTTGACATACATAGAGAACAGTGCACAGTTTTAAGTGCAACTGTCAGTAGCCTCAGTGAAGTTTCAGAGTGGGCACACCCACGTAACCAGCATCCAGATGAGGGGACAGAACACTTCTCGCCCCTCCAGAAGCCCCATGTGCTCTTATCCGGTCACCACCCCCAAACAAGAGTAACCATCTCCCGACTTCCAACGGCAGAGATTCATTCTCCTGACCTCTCCTGAGCTTTTAAGCTCATCCTAAACGTGAGATTCTATGATGCTTTAAAACAAATTCTCCCTTTCCTATCAGGCCAGAGTCCACATTTCTTACAATGCTGACAGCTGTAAGATCAGAAGTTGAGTTTCCATTCCTGGTTTATTTTATGGACAATGGGGTTTAGGGAAATGGTATCAGAGTCTTCAGAGGGCAAGAGTTAAGCTATTTTCAAGATGATTGCTAGTAGGTAGATGGAATGGGGTTGCAAAACCAGAATTTGAGAGATTCCAAGTTTAAAAATCATAATCTATAATTTTGTGAGCTCCACTTATGAAATAGCCCCAGGGACATGTGCTTTATGAAGATTAGGGAATTTTATCTTCATGACAACTCTACATGGGGGGGGTGCTACTGTGATCCCCATTTTAAAGACTAGGAAAGGGAGATTTAAGAATAGTTGAGCAGCTGCTTCAAGAACAGAGCTGGTGAGCAGCTGGTATCTGGGCTGATTGTGCAGTCTGTGCTCCTTCACAACACAAAAGACACCTGGGGGTGGGCTCCATCAGGCCATCAGGCCATCAGGCCAGACACCAGAGGATCAGTCACGCCACTCATCAAGAGCAGGGCTCTTCCATGCGGAAGGGGATCTCTTTCTGGTGTGAGGATCACTCATAGGCAAAAGGCAGGACACGCCCAGGTGACATCATAATGCCATATAGGGGAGGAAAGAGTCCTTCCCTCTGCACCAGAGCTCAACTTCAGTAGGTTCTGATCACTGGGGCTCTATTGTCTTTCTTCAGGTAGCCTGGACCTAGTTGGTCTCAAAAACTGCTTTGGTCGGAATTCAAGTTCTGTCCTACCTGCTGGATGCTGTGAACACTGAATTCAACCTGGTCCCTACTGCCTACCAGGGTCATGCTAATCAACAGCACCTAGGCGTGGACTGCAGCCCAGGACAGACACATTGCCTACATACTCAGCACATAAACTCACTAGATTCATACACACAGGGTAAGAATCCATAGGAGATATTACCTAGACATGAACAAAAAGATAGAGGAGGAGGGACAACAAGCTGTAGTATAAAACAACTGACACATTTAAAGTGAACATCCAAATGTCATCATTTTGTCAAGCTCCCTTCCCACCATAAGGCAACTTATGCTCCCTTCTAAAATTACTAAGGTGAAGTTAGCAATGGGGTCGTATCACACACCACACAATAAAGATATAGAGCTTAATGTGAAGAACTATGGCTAGGTAAACACAATTTTCCAACCTGCTTTCTGAATTGTATAGAGAAAGGCAATAAGGCTGGATCCACAGGGATTTGCATGCTAGGGGAAACACACCCGCACATGCATTGTTGTGTTTTCAAAGGGGTCTCTGGTAGGGGTTATATTTTTATTCAAAGCATTGTATTCCATCTTAATATAACCCCATGTCCTGGTCTAAAGGTTGGAGTATCGGGCTTTATTATTTCTTCAAACGCCTACACCCCAAGTATTTTTAACATGCTGGCTCAATAATTCTTACCCACGGATTCCTCCACATGATTGTCTATTTGCACTTCACAGAGATACCCTGTTTTTTGCTCCCAGTCTGGGAGCACAGAATGGTATACAACTTATAGCTCTCTGAGTTTTTTGACTCTTTACAGCCCATTAGGATGCATCTGGAGTTCTTGGGCATTACCTTTTGGAATATTAACTGCATAGCAGATGGATTTTTTCTGTTTTCCTTCTTTCCTTTTTTTTTTTAAAGCATTTTACTGGACTTCCAGGCCATCCGCACTGTGGCTCTCAGAGCTGCAAACCTGTCCGGGGCGCTGCTTTGGCAGAGTTATTTTTGTTAGTTGGCATTCTTTGCAGTAAAGCTCTGAGTTCATTTTTCAGTTTTTTGAGCTGTGACCAGTGTACACAACCACATTACTGGCTGGGGCCAAGAGAAAATGCACTGACTGATGTGGGGACATGATAACACCACCATCTACGGTGCAGATACCTTGACCTAGCTCAGGAAACAGCATCCTTTGGGAGTCCTAGCAAGGCAACCTGCAAAGAAGCATTTCTTTTGAAAAGAAGAGTGATACTTCTCCATCTCTTGGGCAGCAGAACACAGTGTGAACTGGATGATGAAGGATGTGGGTGAGTCTTAAGTCAGAATCTCTTGACAATGCTCCATGGCTGGCTGAGATTGGCTGTGGGTTCGCACCGTGCAGATCAGGGTTAAAAACCCACTGGTGTAACCAGGGTTAACTATCCCCTTTCCCTGACACTTAAGGCCCATTAAAACTCTGATCTCAATTGCAAATATCTCCCCAAAATAGTATGTAAAAACATCGGTCATTTGCTTTTCTCTGGAAACAGGGATAATCGTTTGTTGTTCAGTTTAAAGATCTTTACTTTTATCTCCCATTTATTCCAAAACCACTATCTTGCTTTGAAAAAATCAAGTTGTTGAGACAGCATGCATAATGTGCTTTCAGTCTTCTGCTCTCCATTCCCTCTGCCCCTCTCCTTCTCATGCCCATGGGTGCCACAGAGCCTCAAGGAAGTTCAACAAGGATGGCTTGTTCCTCACACTTCCAGCAACCACCCTAAATAGACACAAAGTCTAGGCAAAGCACAGCAAGGGCCAGGCTGGCACAGTTTAGTCACATGCCATTCTTCCCTTTCTAAACCAGTGGTTCTCAAACTGGGGGGATTCTGGCCCTCCCCCTGGGACATTTGGTAATATCTGGGGATATTTTTGGTTGTCACAACTATAGCAGGGGTGCTACAGGCATCTACTATATCTTAAATGTATTAGGCTAAGGATGTTATTAAACATCCTATAATGCACATAACACAACAAAGGATTATTAAGCATAAATGCTGAGGTTGAGATGCTCTATTTTCTATTTAGACTAAACAGAAGATGACTCATATGCCCTTCGTGCATAGATGGAGGCACATAACACAAATCTCAGAAGTTACCCAAAACTTCCAATTCCATGACAACTGGACCAACACTTCTTACTAGGGCATATTCCCAAGTCAATCCTGTCTGGACAAAATGTTCATATCATGATATTTGCCTACTCACCGCTGAATTAAGAAACATAGAATATATTTGGATATGAATGCATTTCCCTAATGCATGATTGCACAGTTGTTAAAGCCTTGGGCTATGCACTTGTGCTTGAATTCTCTCTACTGCATACTAGCTAGGCGAACTTGGGGGCAACCTTATGGTTTGAACTGTGTCCCCCAGCGAAAGATCTTGAAGTCCTAACCCTTTCTACTTGCAACTGTTATCTTCTTCAGAAATAGGTTATTTGAAGATGATCAAATTCAGATGAGGCCATTAGGATGGACCCTAATCCAATATGATGGTGTTCTTATAAAAAGGGGAAATTTGGACACCAGAGACAGACGCAAGGAGCATGCCATGTGAAGATGAAGGCAGGTGATTCATCTATGAGCCAGGGAATGTCAAAGATTAACAGCAAACAAAGCACCAAAAGCTAAGAGAAAAACACAGAAGAGATTCTCCCCCACTGCCTTCAGAAGGAACCAACCCTGTTGACACCTTGATCTCAGACTTCCAGCCTCCAGAACCATGAGACAATAGATCTCTATTGTTCTAAGCCACCCAGTTTGGGGTACTTTGTTAAAGTGGCCCTAGGGAACCGATACAGGGAACTTCACATGTGTCTCAGTTTTCTATATCTGAAAAACAAGATTAAATATAATAGTACCTAGTTCTTAAGGTTGCTGTGAAAAGCAATTGTGATAAAGTGAAGCAGAGTGACTAGCCTATGTCAGAAGCTCAACAAATAGCAGCTGTTCTGTCATTAGCACGCCCAGCCTCAATTATTGGAGCCATATCAGTTCTACCTCTGTGGCGCTTTTACCATTTTTTTTTTCCTAACACATTTTGCAATTCTAATCCAAAACATGGAAAAGTATATCATCTTTAAAATGAGTATAATGCTATAATAATAGTCCTATATTAATTACTGCTTTAAATTTTGCAATGTAGTAAAATCGTAGACTCAATTCCGCTCATACTTGAAACATAATTGGGCCTTAATTACAATATTAATCACAATAGCAATTTATGATGAGAGTGTATCAATTCAGAACAACCAGAAGCAGGAAAGCTTGAGATACAATTCTACCTGGAAAACTCCTACTCATCATCTTTCAAGATTCAAATTAAGTGCTACCTGCTACACAAAGTATTTCCTGGCCAGTGAGAAATCACTCTCCTGACCTGTTTCCCCAGAGAACCCCAAAGCAGCAACTACTTTTTGCTCCCAATATAGCCTGTAATTCAGTCTTTATAACTCATCTACAAACTTATTAGGCAACATACATGTCTCTCCCATGTAAGCACCATACGATCTGAATGCCCTGACACATATTACCACATACTTGATAAATGAAAGAATAATGCAGTTCTTTTAAGACTGCAAAATGTGATTTAAAAAAGGTACAAATACGATAGGGGTTCCCTTTTTGCTTCCATTTCCACATACCTGGAAGAATTCAAATGTCCCAAAGGGACACACGATTAGGCAAACTTCCTCAACCTCTACTGTTAACCTTGCCTTTTCTTCCTTACAGAGTCTTCCCTGGCAACCAAGTGAAGTCAGGTGACACCCAGAAGAACCACTGACTTCCTGATTAATTCGTTTCACCTAATTACCTGGCCCATGTCTCTCTCCCTGGAGGCCCCACCCACTGTTAGAAAACAGCAAGCTAATCAGATCCTTATAAGTGGGTTTGTAGACACTAATATCATAACAAGCTATTCCAAACAGGTGACGTACACATTAAAGACCAACTGGAGAGAGAAGACCACGTGGAAACATAAAACCAGTATTCAAAATAGTGGCTAATAATGGACATTCTGAATACTATTGAAGGCATACCAGGAGATTCTGGAGGCAGACAGGCCTTTTCCTTCTATCGGAGAGATAGAAATTTTAGAATTATCCTATCCCAAGAATAATATTCTAACACAATAAGAACTATAAGAGCAACAACAATCATACCTGGTCATCAACAGGCAAAAGGGGACAGAAGAGGCCTGGAGTCAGCATGGTGATAGCTTTTGGGTGAGGGTAGTGACTGGGCAGGTGCACCAGGAACCTTCAGGGGTGATGGACATGTTCCAAATCATGAGCTGGACAGTGGTTACATGGGTGTACACACGTGTAAAATTCATCAAGTGGTATTTACTTAATATTTGAACGTGTATGGTATGTAGGTTATACCTCGATGGAAAATACAAAACATTTAGCACTGTATGAACAGCTGGTTTGGCAGAGCTAGGAAGTCAAATGATCTAACCACCAGTCTGTACCTTGTGACCCTTTAAAATCCCTAGTGGGGAAAGGGAGTCTATATTTTAGTTTACGTTGAGATGAGAAGAACTCTCAGAACAGAGACCATGGCCTGAAGATCAGGCAAAGGTCCCGGAATATAACTTACTACATACTCTTTATCCCCAACACCACAGGTGTGAAGCAGATGTCATGCTTATCTTTCTTACAGCAAACAAATTCATGCCTTCAGAATATTAAGCACCAGCTAGAGAAGTTTCAAATATATTAAAAGCAAGGCAGTGAACTTCAAAATATAGATAATCGCTTACAAATTACTGATTTCCTTTGGAGGGCAATTACATTTATAAATATGAATACGGTCTATATTAAACCATGAAAAATGACACTCAAATATCTGTCAAGAGTTTGATGTACCCTTAGGAAAAAAAATTTTCAAAGCCGGAGCAATGCACACTAACACATTCCTTTTGTCAAACAGTACTGAAACTGGAAAAGCGAATGGATTCAAGAGACTCAGTGATCTAAAGAATAGTTTAAAAATTAATGTGTGTTGTGAGCTGAACTTCCTGACTACTCCGGGTATCTCCCCTTTTCTATCAACAAAGCAATTTGCAAATGAATCTGAAACAGAAAGAAGGCAATTATTAACATGTAAATAAGAATGAGGTATTTTTCTTATGGCCTAAATCTAACACTAAGTGGCAGTTTTATTTTATTCTCTTTCGTTTTTTTAAAGCCAAGTAACAAGGAAATGAAAGGGCAGAATATGGGCACAAGAGCTCCAAGGACTGGCCATTTCTTTTTTGACAGAACAGTGGTCTCTACATTTTTAGATCATGTACTACCCAACTGGTACAATGTTTTTTGTATGCAAGGGTTCCCAGTATTTTTGTTTACTGATAAGCCATATACCTATATGACTGTACTAATGTAATACGTTCATTCTAAAATACACACAAAAGTAGAAACAAAAAATACATGGTGGTAAAAGTGAAAAAACATTATTTCAAAATATCATGCTAATCTTTATATTACTTTTTGGTAATAAGTCACAACATATAGTTCAGATGAGGCTGATGGTTAATGACAGAGACATAAAAACATATCTCAAATTGTCTTGATAATTTATAATTTTCATGCCCAGCTTCATGTCAGATCTGATTAGATCCTTGTTGTTTTTTTACTTGGAAGATGACTAATGGAGAACATGTTGATTAAGCCAGTTGTCTATTTTGGGAGTGGTGGTTTAGTTACAAATGTAATATTAACACACAGATTCACTTACAATAGGCATATATAAAATGCAATTGATTGCAATATGCTTACAGCAACTGAATGCTCATGTACTTTGGTATTCCTATTCTTGCACTGGATACCCGCCAAATAAGACATGTAACCACCTGGCACACAGACCACGTGAGGGTGCCAGCTGCAATGTATATTTCAAATATTAAGAAAGCTTTCTTTTAATTGATAAAACATAAAATTAGCATTCTAACAAACACTTTCCTCTGAGCCCCAATGATTCAATGTTGTCTACCCCACTTAATTTTATCATGTATCAGAACTCACCTGGGTAGCTTAAAGAAAATAAAGATTCCCAAGCACAAGATTAGAAATTTGAATAGGTCTATAGTGGGGCCCTGGAATCTGAAGAGTTTAACATGATAATTCCAAATCACCTACTTTCAGAAACCCCAACTGGGTTTGCAAGTATGATAGAAATAACCTGCAAATGGCTTTTATAAGACAATTATTCATGTTTAGAGCACTCCTTCCTTGTAAAGAAGTTCTTCAAGTAGGTTGCACAACGGCGTCACCAGGAGGCTTGTTGAAAAAGCAGATTTCTGGATTCCCATGCCAGGAATTCTGATCCAGTAGGTCCAGGGCAGCTGTGCCAAACAATTCTCATAGCAGCTGGCTTTGGAATTAGTACCCAGTGCCTCTCCAGTCCAAACTGAAATCAATTTGACAGTGAGACTCTTGCTTCTTTCTCTATCTTGCTCATGGATGACGCTCAATGAATATTTGTTGGATTAAATTGTCCCAATGGGACGAACGGCAGCCTGATGAGGCAGAGCCAGGAAACCCGGAGGCACACCTCAGTGACACCCCTAAGTGGTTTTATGTACTGTGTCAGGGACATCCGCTGGCTTGACACCCACCTCTGACAACCAAGTTCTGACATCTTCTGGATAACAATTCCTTCCTCGCCTTCAGCACAAAAGCTTCCTGGAAAGCCTTGGACTACAGGGATGGAAATGTGATCCATTTAGACAAAGTAGGGGTTAATAGAGAACTTTCCTGGAAATATCCAGAAAGATATTCCCTTTTTCACTAGATGTCAACCTAGGAGGATGTAAGATGGAGCTGCTATACATAATCCCAAGAAGACAGCCTGGTCAAGAATGAAGGTAATCCAGGGAAAACAGGAGCCCACCATAGAAACAGACCTGATAAGTTGTCGGGGTTTTCAGTTATGTGACCCCCTAAGTCCCCACATTTTTCTTCAGGTAGATTGGAATGGATTCAGTAGTTTACAACCAAAACAATACAAACTAACAAAACTGTGCAGCCTAGTACACACCTAGGGTACAGCCAATTGCTCTTATGCTGCAAATATGCACAGCATGTGACTGTACTGAACACTGTAGGCAATTGTTAACACACTGGTAAATATTTGTGTATCTAAACATACCTAAACAGAAAAGGTACAGTAAAAATACAGTATTATAACCTTATGGGACCACCGTCGTACATGCTATCACTGACTGAAACATTGTTATTCAGTGTTTGACGGCATTTCTATTATTCTCTACACAAATGAGGAGGCTCTGTATCCTATTTTCTTTCATATAACAGATTTACAGTATTCTGTTTTACATATTGCTCCTCTTTTAACAAGTTCCCTATTTAGATATTATCCTTTTTCTGATACTGTTAATATCCACTAAAATACTCAACAAGCTTAATTTTCCAATCCATTGGTAGCTTTAAAAACCTCCTTGGTGTCATTTTAATCATACATTCAATTATTTCTAGTATTTCCCCAATTTAACACCACTTTTTGAAGTTTTTCGAGGTCTAGGAGAAACAACAAAGTATGGGAAATTCTATAGAAAGCCACATGAAAATTACTTCCTAACACCCCTTTATTTCAACCAAGCAGTTTTAGCATTCCTCAGATTGTTTCTGAATATCTCTGTAATATCTTCCTTCTCTACTCTGAATTCCCTTTGACCTACCATGCAGTGTGAGTACTGCAGAACTCAAAAAATATTCTGCGTGTAAGTGTCCCAAGAAGTGTTCCCATCAACGTTGTTACAGTATTCTGAACCTATGCAAGTTCAAAAACAAATTACCTCCTAGCATCTTTTGCACCTTACCTGGCCATTCAACTCCAGTCAGTGATTTTAATGGGCCCAAGACAATGAAAATCCTACACATCACTTGGAAAGTTACTGAGTAAAGATGCATTTGATTATGTGAAACAGCGAGTACTATTCAAAGCAAACTTTCATTATATGTACAATGCAATTTAAATATTTCAAATGGGAAAGACATTTTTACTAGAGTGAGACTTTCAAAATTACTTCTGAATAAACACTTCTCTACTCAGTATACTAAATGGCTAAACACCTCATTAATTTATTAGGAAGTGGAGAATCCTACAAACTAAAACTCATTTTCAAAGTGAAAAGTACCATGCATAATATGCGGTACAACCTTAAAACAGCAAACATGCTGCTCACGTTACATAGATCTGAAGTGGACAGGGAATAGCTTGAGTATTCAGTCAGCTGAAGGATACAAAAGGGGTATGATGAGAGATGTTTTTCCCCCTGGCTTCTGTTTTTTAAAAAAATACTTTTTAGGATCTTCACCTTCCCATTCTGTTCCAAGGTTATCAACTTCAAATTTGTGTCAAAGTCATTTCTTCTTTTTTGTATTTCCTCATTTCATTCACAAAATATTCAGTTATATATTGTATCCCTTTTGAAAAGGCCAGAGAGAGAAACAGGCAGCAGGCCACTTGTTCAAGCGTATCTCAAACTTCCTTTACTTAGCACCTTTAATTAAATGAAAGTTACGTGCCTTCACTGGACCAATTTTTGAATTATACATATTCTCCAGCTTTGTTCCTTGCAGGAGGGGAAAAAGAACATGTTCACCTTTACAGATCAAATAAAATATGATGACACAGCAATTATGTAATGCAGGTGACTTGTATAATTCCAGGTGGAGAATAAAGAACCACAAACATTTTCTGAAGACAGTAATAGTCCACTAATAACATAGTTGACTTCGATGTCAGTCTACAAGTTTTCATAGGGGCTCCCAGGCACTGAAAGAGACTGGGTGATAAATTAAAAGGGTGGTAAGAAGACATAAGTTTATACAAAAAAGTTTGTCCTTCCTGTTGATAACACTACATCGTTTTCTTACATCCCAACTTTACAAGAAGTAAAGCTGTTACTAATAATAGCTCTTGCAGTTTTCCACTGCACAGACGGATTTACTTTCTTTTCCTTTTTTGAGACAGGATCTCTCGTTCTGTCGCCCGGGTTGGAGAGCAATGGTGTCATCACAGCTCACTGCAACCTCAAACCCCTGGGTTCAAGCGATCCTCCCGCCTTGGCCTCCCAAAGTTATAGGCCTGGAATTATAGGCCTGAGCCACCACACCTGGCCTAAGGATTTACTTTCTGTCTCATCCACACTTAGAGATCACAAAATACATATCTTGGAAGAAATAAGGATACACTCTGAACTGTTTTGTTTTTTCTCCCGTGCCAAAGACTCAAAGGCAAGTAGTAAAAAAGAAAAAGAAACCTGACACTAGCTTTCTTCGGCTTGTGTAGACACTGCCTCACATGGGTGCATTTTCTCTAATTCTAGGAAAGAGCAACTTTCATTGCCTCCTTGTTTTCTTTCTTTTCTTACTTTTTTTTAAAGTAGGCTTTTTATCGTCAGTATACAATTCACCCTCTTTTCTCCTTAAAACAGCATTATTATGTTAACATGTTACATTAAATATGAAACACTCAGAGGTAGCTTGCAGAGGTAATTGTCTTACTTTCAGCAGGCTTCGAAGAAAAGCAAGTTTAGCTTCCCAATATGAAATATAGTAATTAATGGAGTGTCAGGTTACTAATGCACATTTTAAAAAATATGAGTGAAATTAGCTATGCATCCCACTGTTTTAACGCAGACTGGAGCTAAATAACTGTGCTGGTTTTTTTGCAATCATGTAAATCTAAACCTGAAATTCGTTTTTAAAAGGATGGGGGAGAGAGTGTTAAGAAAAGAAAGAGAAAAGCGTATTGCATTTATGAAGTCAAAGGCCCCTCCTGGAATGATTTACATCTAGGATGAAGGGGTCCTACCATCCTGAGGCATGTACTATCTCTGAGGAACTTAGCATTGACATCCAACATCAAATGAGAGGGGAAAATGCACATTATGTAAGGTGACAGCTGAATGGGGTAGAGAAATCTTACATAAAACTTGAACTTCACGCAAGTCAGGAAATGTGAGCAAGGCATTCAGGGATACTATTTAAATAATAGGAAGTTGGGCATGTAAACTGGGGAATCCAAATAATCCCTGCATTCTAGAAGCTACTTTCACACATAGCGTAGGGCAATTATATAGAAGTAAATGGGGTTATATCAGACAGCATGTTTTAACCAGAAAGACTATGACTTAAATTTGAAATAAAGCTTGTAAACCTGGTAAATATTGGTTCCAATTCTAGGTTCCATTTGTGGTTCTGTACTTACAGATATAGACAAATTATGCTCTCCAAGCCCCACTTATATCATCCATGATATGGAATGGTAATATTACCTACTTAGCACATTTGTGAGAATTAAATGACGTAATGTTCAAAATTAGCTCAACACACAATCTTGTACCCTGTAAGTGCCCAATAAAGAATAGTGGTTGTTACTAGTGGGTGTTATTTTTTCCATGCATATTGCAGGTGTAAAATATCTTTCCATATAAAGAAGAGTCAAAACAATCCAGATAAATAACAAACATCTGCTAAACTTAAGGATATCTTCCCAAAATGCTTTTTCAATACTCTTGCTTTAAATGAAGTCATATAAAGATTTTTGCACGGGAAAATGTGACTAGTTCAGATTGTAGGTGATACGTGAATTATGAAAGTTTGATTTTTTAAAAATCAGCACATAATTGTAAGAGACAAAGTCCCCCAGGCTAAATGCAGGGAAGAAAGACTTTGACTTAAATCAAAGGTAGCAAATAAGTTTAACCTAGCATGCGGACGCTGACTAATTGGTGGCGGCTGCTTTGAGAAGGATTAGGAAACCCTATCATGCTCAGAGGAAAGAATTCTATGAACAATTAGTAAGGTTTGGCATGGGCTCAGGAGGTGTACACATAAGGTATTCGTTACTCCTCTTTAATATATTGCTGTTGTCCTCCCTAAAGAAAGAAAAGGTCAATGGAAGGCAGACAGTCACATGGAAGGGAAAGAAACATAGAAGAAATCCTGCAGGATCCATCCCTACATGCACCTTCAAAGCATGGATAGGACAGAGTGGATGAGAGAACATGAGGGTATTATTCTTCGGGGGAGTCAGACTGACTGATGTCATCAGCAACCAGTATCATCCAATTTAAGTCTTGCTCCAATTCTACTCTTGCCTAACAGGTTATAAGTGGCCTTCTATGAACATTCATAGTGGGGCGAGGGTGCCCTGGTGAGGTAACTAGAGCACCCCAAAGTTGGACAGTCATGGTCCCCACAGAACAACTAAGAGAGGGGAATGCTGCTTTATGCAACTGTATCATAGGTAGATGGGGGAGCAGAGCACATCTTGGAAAGGTCAACCACCTTCCATTGATGATGAGTCCTAGACTGTGGTGGCCCAACTGGAGCACTGTCCTTGAGACATCCTGGCTGGACTGCCACCTGGTCTTGTCTGGCCCCACCACTTTGCCTCACCTTGGCCCATCCAAATGTAACTCGGTCTCATTTCAAAAATGGCACCTATGAATTAATGCAAAGCTTGCATTATAAAAGGTTAAAGCTTGAGTGTAGTTTTCCATGGAATACCACCAGATCTGGGGGGAGGGAGAAGCTCAGAACCATGTGTTAAGTCATAATCTTTTTAAACAGCCATTACCTGTTAAGAGCAGACCTAACACATTTTATTCAACGTAATGGCTGATGCTGGGTAACAGTTACCATTCTACACACACTAAGCTATCTTAACTAATGACTAAGGGCTCTTGACATGGTATACAAACAGCAGCTTTGAGGGCAATGCAATCAACTTCCACATGCCATTGATATGCTTCTGATTTGTAGAGATTTACATCTAAAAGCTGGACAAAATGAAGTTTGACTCTACATAATTCATTTCTGTTGGAGAATTAAAATGGAAAAAAAAAAAAAAAGAGTCCAGTGAGGAAAAAACTGCATTGGTTTCCGTCTCTGTTTCTTGGCTAAGGGCGGTACGGCTAACTTGACACCAGCTTTGTAACCTCCAAGTGGGTAAATTCAAATTTCCTTCAGATAAATGTTTTCCCAAATGAGAAAATGCTATTTTTAATGAAACCAAATAGCCTTAATTGGTTGTGATGGGAAGTAAACTCAGAGATAAACACTGCATAAATAATTCAAGGCTTTCCATCTGGGGAAACTTCTTCCTGAGTTAGATAACGAATATTCAACCTAAGAGAGTTTGCATCATCTAAAAAGCAACAACTGACATCTAAGCTAACTTCCAAACACACAGCTAAGACTCAAGGTAGCATTCTGGAACAAGTGTCATGAGTTCCATGAAATGGGTGCCCTCACCCCAGAACACCACCCGCTCCCGTTCTTGAAGGCAAATTAAAACACTCATCCAGGTCACACTCTTTTATCCTCTCCTCTGCCACCAATGCTGTTTAATTTAAAATAATTACTATGTTCAGGCTTGATTAAAAGGATGGGTAAGAAATGTTCCCAAGTTTCCAGGACATACATAATAAAATCCATTAAGTATTAAGGGCTATAATAAACATACAGAAAAAGTAAATAAGAATACAGAAGGGTAATTAATTCCAATGGGTGAAGAGGGAAAGCTTAATGGAAAAGCTGCCATTTGGGCTGAGCAATGACATATTTGAGATTAGAAGGCTATTAATAATAATGACAATATGGCTGCACAATATATGTTATTGATTATTTTCATCTTTTACTAATAGTCACAGCTCAGATTTCAGGAGTATTTACTGTGTATATTAACCACTTTCAATGCAATAGCTCATTTAATCTTAGAATAATCTCGTGAGCATCACTAGGTAAAGCAATTTTCAAGATGGAGAAACTGATCAGAGAGAGGGTGAGTGACTTGCTCAATACTGCACAGCTAGTAAAGGGCAAAGCTGAGAATCTGTGCACATAACCAGATTCCTGCAATCCTGCCTGTGCAAACAGCAAGTGTTTGAAATGTGGTAGTAGAGAAGAAAGGTTCTAAAGACAGAGGGAGGAGAAGAGAAGTAAGAGTGGTCATGGCTGCATAGATGCTAACCATCTGCACTGGGCCACTACGATTTTCATTAGCTGCGCTGTTTTCTAATGGCCTCTAGTGGAGATTTCAAAATTTTCTTTTACTGATAACTTTGTTCCTTCATTCATGTATTTTTTTACTAACTAACTAGATTACACCGCCTATTGGACAGGGGTCGGGTTTTCTACTTTTTTGGAACCCAAGAGAGTCTATTGTGGTAACAATCATAAAACTGGCAGAATGTTAGAAAAAAACTTGACCTATAACAAAAGCTAGTTCTTCTAAACCTAACCCAAGATGCCCTAACTCTGCAGCACGATATTCTCCCCAGAGTTACCGAATATTTAAAAGGACAAAAAAGGCCTCTTAAAACAGGATAATATGTTATCTGCCCTTTTGAAATCAAATAATTTTACTTCTTGTTGTCTTCCTTTATTCTCTCATGCAAAGGGTTCTATAGTCATTGCATAAGGGGAAAAAAATTCTAATTTCATTATCCCAAGGCAGATATAAAAATTCTTTAACAAAATAAGCACAACCACATTAAAATCATTCTGAAATAGTCAGAAAAGTCATTTGCTGATAATCGAATGTTGATTTAAAAAGTCTTGATGTGTGCTGCTGGAGAGAAAAAATAGGATATGAAAGTAAACAACATTGCATCTTGGAGAACAAAACACTAGAGGTGTATCTATAAAGTTGATTCTATACAATAAATATAGAAACCTAATAGAAAAACATATAGGGGTTCTTTATATATGTTGAGATCATTTTTATATGATCAAATTAAACAGTATAGAAAAATGAATTTTGCCTTTCTGTATTTCTTCTTTTAAAATGAAAATTTCAAACTGATGAACTTACCCCAACATAGCCCAATAACCTTGGCACATGTCACTCAACAAAAAAAATTTGAAGAGTATTTTCCAGATGGAAACTTATTTTTACTGTATGTGGGTAATAGTATGTAAGTAAAGGATTTGATCCTTTTTAAGATGTGGGTCAAAGGATAGAGGTCACAACCCTAAATTCTGTCCTGTGCTGCTTGATGTGTTTCTGAGGTACAAGCATGACATGAATTCATTAAAGCAGGCAATTAAGTTTTACTGAACACCTACCTTGTGCCAAGGTACGTGCTAAATGCTGAGCACACAGGGATGAATAGGGCCTAAAGAATTAGCATCTCCAGAAGCTCAAGGTCTTGTGACAAAGACAATGGAAGAAACAAGCACTTCCAGCACAGAGCACTAGGAGGCTATGAAAGGAGAAGCTGCTACAAGAACACCTAGTAGAAGAATCAGAGTAGAAGTTGGAGATCTGAAGGCTTCTAGGATAAAGCAGTTAAGTTGAGACCCAAAGGAAAATTAATAATAAAAAATGGTCCTGCAGGGTGATGGAGCAGGAGGGAGAAAGTCACAGTCAAAGGAACATAATACTTAAAGATCAATTATATAGAAAGAGAGAGCGAGACCTAGAATAACTGTCAGAGGATCAGAAAAGCTAAATTCAGAAAGGGTCTCAGTATAACAAAGACACATTATAGAAATCGCAGATCTTTAAAACATGGACACCGGGCCACCCTGGGACTTGATCTGAAGGCACACGGTCAATTGGATCCCACCTTCAAAGCCCTGGTTTATTCCACACCATTCCCTGGGAATGGCTTTATGAGAGGCCAGGACAAGGCTGGAAGAAAACACTGTTCACATCTCTGACTCTATAACTAGCGTGGAAGCTACAGGTCGTATTTGTGCAGCTCTGAGCTTGCCCCAAATCCTACGAGCACCAGGAGTAACAGCATGCCAGCCATGCAAGATTTCCCATGACCCTCTGACAAGCAACACGCAAAGCAGTTAAGAGCTGAGGCGGGTCTGGGTTCTGATCTCAGCTCACCATTTTCTGGGTATAACCCTGGGTAAACTAAAGCCTGTCTATTAAAGAGGGATGATTATGATGCAGAATTAAGAGGCTATGAGAGCGAAATGAGATAATGTAGGCAAAGCACTCAGCACTGTGCCAGCGACATGGTCACAGTCAATATAAGGGAACTGCCAGCATCACAATCACTACCATCACCACAACCACACAACCACCACTACCCTCGTCAAAATCACCATTACCATCACTGCCATCTCCATCACAACCATTATCATCACAACCATCATACCTGGGCATATGAGGTCTAGTAGAAGATTTTGCAGGTAGAAATGAGAAGTTCCTCTTAGTCACCACTTTAATCCTGGATAATATCCTAGAATGCCAGATGTGGCATTCCTAAGCACAGTGGGAGAAATCTAAATATTCAGAGTTAGGGGTGACAGGTTGTATCTGAAGGAAGAGGTTTTGGAGAATTTTCATGTGTTACAAAGAGGGAGAAATTCAAGGACATACTCGATCCTTTGTTAATGTCAGACTGAAAAGTCTTGTCCTGTATGTTTCTAGAATTCATAGATGGTATCATCTCAACCTTTTGACAATAATCTGCTCACCCATGAAAAAATATGCAGGTATTCTTCAAGTGTTACAAGGGAAGAAACAATATTCGGTCTTCTGGAATTATCAAGTTTGGCATCTGAAGAGGCTTCTAAGTCTCCAAGTCAATCCTTCTCTGAAGCACTGCTGCAAAGAACTAACTCTGCTATTCAATCACATGGAAAAATAATATGATAACAGTAAATGTTTAATGAATACTTAACACCTTGTGGGTGCTGGAGGCAGAAAACTTCAATATGCATCAGCTCCTTTACTTCTCACAATGACCACGAGAATCAGGTATTACCATCCACATTTTACAGAGTAAGATACTGAGAAACTAAGAGGCGAAATGTCTTGACTCAGACTCAACGAAGAAAAGTGGGCAGAGCCAGGACTCAAAGCTTGGTCTGTTCAACTTCATCACCTGGATCTGACCTGCACATCTGCCTCCACCCCAGTGCTTAGCCTAAGTCAGTCACCTGGTCAAAGCTGGCAAAACTACTGAAACTCCCATATATGCAGAGGCCACACCCAGGCTTTGAGAGCTATATACTACACAGGTGCTCTCTCAAAACAGAAATCAAAGTGTGTTCCCAGCTCTACCTGACGTCACCAACCAAGCTCTGACAAGCTCCTATACTTCACTGCTGTACGTTCCACTTCAAAACTCTACTCATGAGAACCATGTACAACTCCAAACAAACTCTATGAAGACAGAATAACGTTTCTGTAATGTCTTAAACAACGTCAGTGGAACAGAACATTAAATGTCTCAATCATTACCTACAGCACATTCCCCATAGATACTCGATGCTGGATAAATACATTTCTTCAAGTGCACCTTTGTTTCTGGCATCTTCCACGACATTAAAACTGAAATTTGGGGGAAAATTGTCTCTGATTTGTGAAACTTGGAATCTACTTTGGTGTGTGAAATATAAATATGCTTAGAAAGAAAATGAAAATGCTTTCTTCTTATGTTCATTAGGAGGAGTCTTTCAAATTTAGAGGCAAACCTCATGTTATATTTTATACACAGATGCACCAGGCAGCTATAAAAGCAACTTTTTAAATATTAAAGACTTAGAGCTGGTTGCCGGCGGGAAAAGTAACTACCTATAAAAAATACTTAACACTGAAAACCATGAGAAACCAACAATTTCTTATTAAATCTATTTAATGTCAAGAGTGTCTCACTGAGTGGAATAAGTTTTTAAAATATTTAACACATAGAGTCACTTGGAAGCTGAGAAGATTTTTTTTATTAAACATACTTAATGATTAGCACTGCTCTAAATGCTGTGGGTAGGGGGAAGGCAAGTGCTGTAACTGTTACAAAGCAAAGGCACCAAGTGTTTACAGCTGTGCTGGCAACAGACAGGAACCCTTATAAAGCATATTTAAGGCTCACCAGCTGTAAGAGTCCCTACATGGCTAATCACCCCAAACGTATTCTTAAATCAAATTTAACACATGGCCACATTTGTTTAACTGATCATCTATGAAATTAACTCCTCGGGATGGCAAATAATAGTTCTGTACATAGACTCTTCAGATCTACCAAAAATTGGGACCTGAAGTTCAAATTTGTATACAAGATCATGACTGGCTTTGAGAGAAGGAAAATGTGGGACAAACACAAATCACAGTATTTGGAAAATATCCTATGCTTTCATGTAGCTATTACTCATCTTGTTTCCACAATTTTATTAGAAAAAAAAGAGATTTTTATTTTCCTGTTGCATGAAAACACTTAATTCTTACCAGAGATGGTAAGGAACTTTACAGAAGTTTCTTACTAGCTTAAAAAAATTTTTTTTTACTTAAGTTGTACATATAAACACTTCTACTCTTTAAGAAAATCTCTTTCTCTCTCTCTTTTTATATAGACATCTCCATACCTGTACTTCTGCCTCATTTGGGTTGTGACGATTATGGTCACTAAGAAATAAAGTAAACTATTCATATCACTATTCATTGGAGAAACTATAATACAACTAATCAAATGCTCTGCAAAGACCAAGGGCTACAAACTTTTATTTCAGCATGTTTTTCTACTTTGAAGGTGGGCCTGAATCACTCACTTAGGGTACATGTGGAAAGATTTCTGGAATGAAAAGAAGAACAAAAAGCTCCTTCTTGTTAAAAATTACATATCTTGGGATAGATCATTTCATTTAACTTCCAAAACAAATCCCTAAAGCAAATAGTTTTACCCCCGTTTAGCAGGTCAGCAAATAGGCTAAATATACTTAAATAACTTGTCCAAATAATAGAGCTAGAACGTGAGCAAGCTCTGGTCTATTTGACTTGATGAGCTTTCTGGATATCCTCCCAACATGTCAAGGCTCAGTGTTATAGACTGAATGTTTGTTCTCCCCACCTCCCCCTCAACCCCACCAAATCCGTATGTTGAAGCCCTAACCTCCAATGTGATGCTATTTGGAGATGGGACCTTCGGGAGGTGATTAGGGTTAGAGAGGTCATGAGGGTGGGGTCCTCAAGATGGGATTAGTGCCCTCATAAGAAGAGACACCAGAGAGCTTGCTGTCTCTCCAGGAATGCACAAAGAAGAGAAGAGGCCTCAGAATGAAACCTACCTTTTTCTGCCTTTTGACCTTGGACTTTCCAGCCTCCAGAGCTGAGAAATAAATTTCTGTTGTTTAAGCCACCTAGTCTATGGTATTCTGTCCTGTCAGTAGAAACAGATTAACACACACAGCCACAGCCGAACAGTTCCTAGATGGATTAGAAATTTGACTAGAGATGAAGAGTTTGATTTTGGCATATGAGAGTCATTCTATGTAACCTGAGCATCTGGACCAGAGGTTCTCAAATGGGGATGATTTTGCTCCCAGGAGACATTTGGCAATGCCTGGAGACATTTTGATTGTCACAGCTTAGAAGAGGCTGCCATAATGGGATCAGGGATGCTGCTAAACATCCTGCAATGCAAAGAACACCTGGGCAGGGAGAGGTAGATTAAAGGTAAGAAGTGAGGACTAGTGATGTTAATTTAGCCAATCAGGAAGTACAACATCAAGAGACATATTCCACCAGCCCTATGATCTGGCATCACGTCAAAAACAATGACTTATCTGTATATGACCTAATGCATTCTTATATGACCTCTGGGGCCATACTGCCTGGATTCCCACCCCAACCCTATCTTAACCAGCTGCATGTGCCAGGCTTCACTCATTTAACTACTCCTGGCCTCAGGTTCCACATCTGTAAACTGAGGATAAAATAAGCACTTCTCTGATAAGGTTATTGTGAGATTAGATAAGGTACCCAAAGATTATTATCATTGAATAATTACTATTACTGGCTTCTGTACATTAGGGAACACTGTGTGTGCGGCACTGAGGGAGGTGGGGAAGTGGCGGCAATCAGTGCCTGAGCTATCTGAGTGCAGAGCTATGCACAGGCGTGTGTCATCCCATAGCCACAACAAAGAGGAATGGAGTGTGCCCCGGAGGCCTGATGATTTGCTCATGGCCATTTAATCAGAGGATGGTACAAATTACCCAGCATTTGTCTTCTGGCTTGTTCCAAAGCACATTGCCTTAGCTATTGCTTTTCTTGCTGTTTATTTACATGGCTTCCTTTTGGACCAAAATCTCAGTAAAATTGCTCTAGGGACATTTTTATCCTTTTCCTTCCCAAGAAGTTGCATATATAAATGAACCATTAGAACTGATTCAGGTCAGTGAATCACACCAAACGCCAATAAACGTGAGGCGGAATCATGCCTGAAGCCAACACCCTCAACTTAAGTCTTGAATGGATTTCATAAGAAACTGTAAGCATCACACACAAATGTAACATTCTGAATTCTGGAGATTCCAATTCTTATTAGAGTGAGTAGCAGCAGGAGGGGTGGCCACTGTTCCCAAATAATGCCAGGGCTCAGACAGAAGGAAAGAAAGCTCAGAAGTTTGGAAGAAATAAGGGAATGCATTTTCAGTTTGCAACAAGCCAGGATTTTTTATTCTCCAGTATGGATTTCCTTTTTCTCACTTTATCTGAAATTCCTTGTGGAGTTCTGAGATATTCCAAATCACACTTACCTCCTTCAATGCTTTGCTTAAATGTCACCTTCTTAATGATGGCTATTAAGCTGTAAGCCACAACCCCCAACAAATCCCTGCTCCAGCTGATTTCCCTTAATGTATGCAATTTTTTTTCCCCAAAGTACTTTTCACCTTCTAACATGTACAATTATTTATAATGTTTTTGGGCCTGTCTACCCCTTGGCTAGAATGTAAGCTCCATGGCCAGTGGCAAGAATTTTTTTTTGTTCACTGAGACATTCCAAGTGCATAGAGCAGTGTCTGGCACATAGAAAGCATTGATAATATGTTGAATACATCACTGACTTAATGTGACATCAACTCTTCACCCATAAAACCTACACTAAAAATTAGCAGTACTCCTACCAATTGCTGGACATAGGTCTATAACCGTGTGAGGCTTAAGTATTATATTATCCAGCACCAGGGGGAACAGCTACTCTCAGCACAAACTGCATTTAAAGTGAGGAATTTCACATAGGATGCACCCGCCAACTTTCCACCTAGAAGCTATAGCTCCTCCATTAGAGAATGATAAATGTCATTGTCATAATCAGAAATTTTCTGTGGTTTTCAATGTGCCGGCTTTTATGTTGAAAGCCAAAGCATTAATAAACCAATTGAAAGAGCGGGATTATAAGTCTATGAATGTCAGTGGCCAGGTTTCACATATGTCACTTTGCAATAATAAAGGACTTCAGAGAGAGTGCCGGGGACTGGGCGGAACAGGACTACTTGTATTTTTTAAATAGAAGATAGTGAAGACAGGACCAAAAGCAAATAAATGAGAAAAATGAAGGCAAATTCAATTAATCATTTCACCTCCTGACACTTTAATGCATTATTGTTACAATTACTCTGAAATGTCCTGGAAGATTCTTCATACCTTGTCACCCCACCCCACCCCAACCATTTCTCAGGGCGGCAAAGCTGAACTGCAACCCTTCTGATTGGCTTTTATGTTTGAAAGCACTATCCTCCTGTTTCCAGGTGATGCTAAGGTTTTTGAATTCCAGCCTTACCCGATGACCATGAATTCATGCCACTCTCTTCTGGGTTTAGTTTTTACTTAGAGAAGAGAAAACAGTCTCCAAATGCAGAGTCTGAAAACAGAGCCATGTTTAAGTCGCAAGCAGAGTCTTAATGTTCAGATTTTAACTTTAAATTTACCTGGGTTTTAACAGGTTACCTAAATTTAACAGGGTTTTGCTGTTCCCTGATCTAGCGGAGCTAACTCACTTAGAAGCTTAGGGGGCCACCCAGGGTGGAGCCCCCAGTGTGGGGCTCCTGTCCTACCTTAGAACGCTTAATACTCTCATCCATCACCTGAATCAATACAGTGCAGTCCTGCTCCCCAAGAAGGAGCCATGGACGAGGACAGCCACACAGACTAAATTAATTTAAAAGTAATAGAGTCAGATTGCTCCCATTACATTTATCGAACTGGCATCTCCAGAGGATGGCTGCGGTGGTGGCCAAGTCTACTGCACAGAATCATATGGAAAAACCGTCAAACCATGGCTTTGATTTTATTTATTTTATAATCATTCATCATTTCCTCATGCTAGCATGACATTTAAAAACTTTCTATACTAGTCATCATAAGAACAGGGAAATAACTTTAATGGACATCTACCACTAAGTAAGCGTAACTGACAAACTAGGAAGACCACAAAAGTGAAGGCTTTGAAAGACATTCTACCCCAACAGAGTCACACATGGCTTTGAGCAACTGCCTTTCAAAAACACCCTACAATCACACCTCACAGAGGGTCCGAACGGCACCAAGACCACTCACTGTAGTCACTAGCTGGGTGACCCAGAGCTGCATAATCTCTTTGTACCTCAGTTTCCTCATATAATGTGTATGAAGATAATACCGCCACCACAGGCTCCCTGC
Source organism: Daubentonia madagascariensis (assembly GCA_023783475.1). NCBI lineage: Eukaryota > Metazoa > Chordata > Mammalia > Primates > Daubentoniidae > Daubentonia > Daubentonia madagascariensis. The sequence continues at coordinate 36,427,258 of JAKFHU010001953.1, read as the reverse complement.
GAGAATTAAAACACAGCTGACTCTTGAACAACATGGGTTTGAACTACAAGGGTCCACTTATGCAGATTTTTTTCAACCCAATGAAGATCGAAAAGACAGTATTCACGGGATGCAAAACTTGTGTATACGCAGGGCCAACTTTTAGTATATGTAGGTTCCCCAGAGCCGACTGCAGGACTTGAATATGTGAGCATTTTGGTACTTGGGGGTGCTAGAACCAATCCCCCTTGTACACTGAGGGACGACTGTAATCCATATGCTTAGCACATAGCACTCAATAAACATGAACTTGTATTATCATTGTCTCTATGAGAATCATCAGTTAATAAGAAGGGTCTCTGGAAACCTCACAAAAGCAGTCAAGGCCGGGCGTGGTGCCTCATACCTGTAAATCCCAGAATTTTGGGAGGCCAAGGCAGGAGGCCAGTACTTGGACACCAGCCTGACTAATATAGTGAGACCCCATCTCTACAAAAAAATAACAAAACTTAGCGGGGCGTGGTTGTGCGAACCTGTAGTCCCAGCTATTTGGGAGGCTGAGGCAGGAGGATTGCTTGAGCCCAGGAGTTTGAGGCTCCAGTGAGCTAGAATCATGCCACTGCACTCCAGCCTGGGCGACAGAGAGAGACTCTGTCTCTTAAAAACAAAAAACAAACAAACAAACAAAAAAAAGTAGTCAGGGTGGTTGTTACTAAATTCTCTCCCTCTCCCTCCCTAAATTTTTTAAATAAAGACAGGGTCTTGCTATGTTGCCCAGGCTAGATCTGAACTCTGGGCTCAAGCGATCATACCCGAGGCTCCGGAGTAGCTGCACTGGCTCCCTCTCTAATTTGCATCCACTCCAAAAAGTATAGGGGACAATGAGAACAGACAAAGGGAAACCTGACCTCAGCAAGGAAGTGAGAAAAGGCTTCCTCCAAAGGTGACACTTGAACTGGAACTTTAAATAAAGAGGAGTCTGCTCAAAGGTATGACAAGCCAGGAGAGTAGGTTCAAAGGTCCTGAGGTGGAAAGAGGCCAAGGCCTTTTGAAGAAAGGAGGTCACTGAAGCCGGAGCAGAGAGAACAAGGGAAAGACCATTTCCAGATGCCACTGGGGTGGGAGGCCGGAGCTGGGTCACATACACACAATACAGGGCATCTACACCAGCATGTCACAGGCAAGTTGAACATCCAACGTGAGATTAAAACAAGATGAATTCATCGTGTTTCTATCTTAGAACTAGGTCGGTCATTCAACCATTTCAATACTATCTTGCAGGAGCAAATTTATAGATAAGCCTGTGTAAATTCTGCCATCTGATTCCCCTTAGCATTAATAGTTCTGTCTGACAAAACCACCTGCACTGGCCTCACACTCCGCTCCTTAACTCTCTTACCCATGAAGAGGCATCATGATTTTTCACTGATCTGAAATTAAAATTTCCAGCCATAAAAAATGTATCTGGATCCAAGGCTACACGTCACTCCTGAAATCTCGTCATTTAAATCACGTTAGGTGTTGAATGAGATACAGGTGAAATGTAACTTTCACCACATTTTAGTCTCGATCATGGCAAATTTATAACCCAGGAGTAAATCCCACTGTCAAGGAAAATGTCTTCACTAAATCAGATTTGTTGCTTCCCTCCTTCCTTCAATACTTTTGTAAAATTGGAATGCTCTTCAATAAAATCCAGTTGTTTCATCTCTTCCTAGCCACAAAGGCTCTACTGGAGTTGCCAGCTCAGCCACTGGAAACTTCAGAATTTCCTATAATAGTATATTCAGTATTCGGGTTTGTTCAGCAAATGGTGTCTTGCGTATTTTTATTCAAATCCATATTGACTAAATCCAAAGCAATTACTCAGGGAAAGGTCTTCAGTCCTTATCCCCACATGACTTTGAGGGAGTATCTGGCACTATTGACTGCTCCTGCATTTCAAAGCAAATGTGTCCCTTGGCTTCTGTGAACACAAGCTTTCCTTCCACTTCTCTGGCTATTGCATCCCAGTGTTCTCTGCTGCCCCCCTTCCCCTAGATGTCTCCTAAAGGGTGGTGCAACTCACAGCTCAGCGGGACCAGTACACACTCAGGCACCAATTCCCATGCACAAGCTAATGCCTCTCACACCTTTATTTCCAGTTCTGACTTGTCTCCTGAGTGGCAGGCGCATCTACCCAATTGGTTTCTTCATCTCTGACTGGGTATGCCCATGTATGTCTCAAAAAGAATTCATCTTCTTCCTCCTAAGCCCGCCCCTTCCACAGGGCTCACTGTCTCCATGGAGCTCCGCCTTGGACCCAGTTTCACAAAAAAATCTTGACATCATCATCTCTCTATCTTCTTTCCGTATCTAACACTAAGACTTGTCGACCTCATTTGCCAAATATCCCTTCAATCAGTTCACTTCTTTCCCTGGTCCCGGCCCCCAGTCAGATCTAGGTAAGTAACCATCCTCACTTAGCTGTAGTACTTTAAGAGCCTCCCAAGGTGACTTTAGACCGCAGGCCTCCTCAATGCATCCCACCATTCATACCACCCACACCACAGTCTTAGTCATCTACCAAGTAGATAACTCTGATCACACTACTTCCTTCTTCAGAACACTTTTATTCTCGTTTCCCTTAGGATAAACTCCAGACTCACTACTGTCATATCCCCTGTCTACCTCTCTAGCCTTCCCTATTATCATGCTAATCTGACATTCACTCTGTCCTTTGGCCATCAGGACTTTTGCCTCAAAGGTGTATCTCTCTCCCTAAACTCTGGGCCTTGACATAGTGTCCCCTGGAACATACCTTTCCCCACAGTCCTCTACACTCTTTACATTTCAGGGAATATAGAACTCCTCAGGAAGCAGTCTCTCACCTTCTAGGCTAGGTAAGTTACTCACCTCATTTTCTCCCAATGTAGATCACCTGTTGTACTACACTTGTAATGAGGATATTAGTTCTACCTCATTCACCTTGCATCTGGGCTGGTATATAGCCAGAGCTAAATACCTATTTGTTGACTAAGTGTTACCCAGGCAGTGGAGGCCAGCCTGCCCCACAGCATCGGTGAATCAGCCTTCATCCCAAATGAAGTCAGTAACAATTCCTTGTCTTGTTCAGTTTTTTGCACAATTAATCCCACTATAGAGACTCACATCATATCCTCAGATTTGTCTGTAACTGCACATTCTTTATTTTATACTATTTGCTGTTCATTAACTGTTCATAAGTGTATCTTACCTCTCCCAAATTGGATTTTACGATTTATGAATCCGCTACCGCTCCAAGACCCCTGCCTCCTCAATACTCACTTGTTGGTCACCTGATTGATCAACGATGGCATCTCCAGTAAAAGCTTGATCCCCTTTACTGGTAATCATGAAACACACTCAAGCTGACTAATATCCACTGAACCACAATTCTACAATAAATCCCTAGGTTGAAAGTTTCAATTTATAGAAATGTTGTGCCATCTATTAAAATATACTAATTAGTCTAATGTATATCTTTTTCCTCCTCCCTACCTCTAAAAGTTCCCTAAAGCAATATTTCAATTAGACTATTCATACAAGCAACTAATTTATGAGAAATTTGGCAGGTTATTAGGATACTATATAAATATGACTAACAACAGGATTAATAAAAATCAGCTAAACTTTTTTTTAGAAGTGGGGGGAATGTGTCAATATGACCTTGGTTCAAAAAATGCAGTAAGTAACAAGTTTAAAAACACAGGGAAAATTTTTCCATCCTTTCAGAACTGTGTGTATATGTAGAACACCTATCTGTATAAAGTTAAACCTATGTTTGGATATACATGATTTCACTAAAAGCCTCATGCAATTTAAAACTTGAGTAACTCAGGATACACAAATGATACAGGCAAATTGTAAACAATATATTTATTCATCAAACCCATATCCTTTAACAGAACGTAAGGATAATCATGAAAGCAATTTATGAAGTCATTCAACCAGAGCCAGAAAATGCAAGTTGCAAAATCAGATTGGACAATGTCTTGTGACAGGTGGAAGGTGGCCAGGCAATATGAAATGCACTGTGTTATTTTAGGAATGTTACTCTTGTTATCATCACTTATAAAGTTTAAAGTAAACACAAGGTTTTATGAAGGAAGACCTGCTCTCACCGAATAAATAGGAGTAGGAGTGTCAATGTGTTTGTATATTTTCCCTTTTTCCTCCCTCCTTTCAGTACGATAAGAATGGGAAGTGGTTGGCTGTGATAAGAGGGCTTTGAAGGTCACCCATGATGTAGTCAATTTGCCTTGGGTTTTAATTTATGTGTTTTTAAAATGTGGACAGCATCCAGATGGTAAGTTTTCCAATGGAGATGGATAAATTAATAAGTAAAGAACCTAAGCGTCCCTTCAGAGGACATGCTGCTATTTTGACTTGTTCATAAATAATACCTAGTGTTTTAGCAGTTTTTAAGGGCATGCTAGGAATGTGAGTCATAAGAGGACGCCCCTGGTCACCTTCTGATAATGAGTCCATCTTTAAAAAACAGACACCTTTCTCTCTGTTCTGGGAGACAAATTCGAAGCTTGTGAAAGTAAGAGATGTATTTGTGAGAATGAAATTAGCAGTGTCTCCAAATGGATTCTAAGTCAGGCCTGTGTCAGTCCTGCTTTCTTCAGATACTACAATGTGTCCAGATGATACACAGAGAGTTCTTGCAAGACCACCACTCTTGAGGTTTGATGCTCACTCAGACACATCTGGCCTTTCAGACGTCAGCATAAAAAAGTTCTTAGCGTATGAGAGAGTGGACGTTTTAGGGAGTCTGCCTGGCCCCCTTTTCTCTGGAAAAACCTGACGGGGGATCGCAGATAGAGGCCCGTAGCTCCCATGTATGTTCTGTAATCCATGCCTATAGCCGACTGGACCAGGTATGGGCCGTGCAATCCAAGATGGACCAATCAGGTTGTCTTTCCTGGGTCTTTGGCATTAGGCCAAAGGACTGTCAGTGAGAATCAACTCATAACCTGCAAACTCAGGAAGTATTAGGAACCAGACTGCATGACACCAACGGAGAGAACCTGTTCATAGCAGAAGATAAGAAGAAGAAACCATAAAGACACAAACAGAAACTGAAGATGTAAAAACAAGACTTCTGTCTACTTTCTAGCCCCTTTCTGGCCACATATGTACCCCTAAGTTCCATGAGATACTCCTGAATTTTAAAAATAAACCATCCCTTTATGTTTAAGCTAACTCGAGTGGGTTTCTGTTATATGCAATCCAGGCGTGCTAACAAAGCCCTAATACACAACATTCTGCTTCCAAATTGTGACCTGACCTCCTTGAGGGCCAACATGCAACATAACATAATATGGTGGTGAGGCTTGACTTATGAATGGTAAGGTTTGTGCAAATTCAGAAATGCAATCATAATACCTCAGCACTCTTGTTCCTCATCTGAACTAAACAATTTTCTTCTGACTGAATTAACAACAGGATTTAATGAAACCACACATTTCATAATGTGTTTGGTCATGCATTTCAGTTTTGTTTGGAATCAGAATCACTCCTCTCCTAGAATATGACAGATTAAACTATTAAAAATGTATAGGCAGTAATTAGTGTATCATTGCCAGAAACACAAGAATATTTTCCAGTGTAATGTGGATGTCACCACAGAGAGATCACTTTGAAAGAACTCTTTATGATTTTAAAAAATGCACATCTTTCAACAGGATATTAAAAGGGTATCTTTAAAAAGTGGCTCTCCTTTCTACCGAAGACTCCTTTTCTCCCCTTCAGAACAAAGAACATGCAGTTTCTGACTTCCAGTAAACCACTGTCTTATCCTTTCTGTAATTAATGGATGCTTTGATACCAAGGAATCCTAAAGAACATTTTTCAAGCCTTAAATGCAGGCTGGGCTGATTCACACATAGCACATCTAAAAAGATCTGGGGAATAAATAATCACGAGTTGCAAACACTTGCCCGGAGCATTTGGGCAACAACCAGATTTCCAACAAGTGATGTGATTTTTTATTATAACAAGGAAAATTACTTACTGAAACCCAAAAACGGCCTCTCTTTCTAACCCCCAGCCTTGTCCTATAGATGAACACACACATTTCCCGGGTGATCATTTAGCAAATCCTTTTTTAAAAAAAAAAAATCACATTGGCTCTGGGGCACATTTTTTGATGGATTTAGAAATCTGTGCTCATGAAGGAAGTTTATTTCTTTGGCTAGGCTTTTGACTAGGTTAAAATCTGATTAAGCTAGCCTACAGGTAAATTTTTGTCAGCTGCTTGGTTTAAAATATGAGTCGGCACTCGAAAATATTTGAAGAAATTAGACTTAGCATGGCTAGAGACTTTTTCAGATAAGCAACAAATTATTTTTACGCAGACATTTGCTTTTTGCCAGAATCCTGAACATCCAAGACTCTGGCTGCTGAATGGGGTATCTGAGGCGCTGATTTATGCTGATACACCCTACTGCATTTTTCGGGGGAGTGTGGTGTGGCAGGAGTGATGCTATAGAACTGAATCTGCAGTCACCTTCTATGACCAGAATCAGAATAAAGTGTAGGCACTGGAGGTCATTTTAAGGGAGACAGCTCTGGGGACAGTCAGGCTGTCGGGTGGGACACAGGCTTCCTTGCCCTCCCAATGTTCCTTGGAGCTAGATCTTCTCTGCCCTATTAATCAGTGATTTTAAGAAATGTTTGCAGAAAAACCATTTTATATAAATATAATAAGCTTCCCAGTTTTCCCTATTAAACAGCCATGGAGGAGAAAGGGGAATTATGATAAAAGAAAGGGAAAAAACAGAATTTAAACAGTAAGGGACCCCTTTCCTCAGAGAATACCTATGTTGAAAATGAGCCTTGCTTTGACTCAGTAGTAGTAACAACAATAATAAACACAGACAATAATAATCATTGCTAATATTTATTTGCCTATATGTCAGTCATCTTGCCAAGTACCATCAACACAGTAGTTGTTCTGTTTTACACAAGAATCTTCTAAGTAGATTTTTTATACCCATTTTTAAGATGAGAAAACCGAGGTTTCCAGAAGTTACATGTCTAGGTCATGCAGGGAGGAGTGAAGGGGCACACATTCAGACTCAGGCACAAGTGTCTGAGTTCAAATTTCATGCTCCAACTCACTCTGTTACTCTTTATGCCTCTGAGATGAGCATAAAGGAGATACTAATGGTAACCATAATACTTTATTGAGATAGAGAAGATACACGGAATATAAGGCCTGGTCTAGGAAGTAAAAAACAAGAACAAGTAGTTAATATAAACAATACCTGAATGTCAAAAACATTGTATTTTCAATGTTTAAGCATGAAGTTTCTGAAACCTCTGTAACCAAGAAAAACTAAGGCTAATCAAAGGCCAGTGTTTAATACAGTCATCATCAAACCCTTGTATGTGATAAAAGCTGCTTCAGCCTAAGAAATCAATTCCATTATGGCTATTTATGCAGTGACGCTAGTAAATCTATGAGAAATAAACTGGCCTCACTTACACCATTGATTACCCAGGCTTAAGACAGATGGCATTGCATACTTTAATGCATGGGTTGCAAAATCATTTTTCTCTTTAATAACATACCCTTTATTGAAAAAGAAATCATTTAGGCATCATGACAATAAAGCATTGCAATTTCTATTAACCTTTTCAAAAACTTGTGATTAGAAATGTATCAGTAAAATATGGAAAAGAATGTAAAAATGGTTTTGCCTTCTAAAAGCCAATACTTGAGGAAGCCAGTATTAGAGATTTTCTCTTCTAACTCTGATAAAAAATTAGTTAGGTCATCACTGAGAACTGTACATAGCCTACCCCAACAATTTTTTCCAACCAGATTATTTTTTATTATGCCTTTGTGCTAATAAAACATTTATAATTATTATATTAGTTCACAAGAGCATTGTTCTGAAACTATGATTTTAAAGGATAGGTAGATACTTGAGGGAAAAACCATTAGAGTAATTGAGGTCACATGAAAAGAATTCAAAGGGAAAATGATTATTCCATAATTTTACAGTGGTCAATAATACACAGTCTCGGAACCCTTTTGAGATCCTAATAACTCAACCAAAAAAATAATAGATGAAAATTTGGTTACTGTAAGAAAGGAAAAGTAGTCATCAAAAGAACTGAAAGAAATAGCTTTTCCATTGTACTGAATTGGAAATTCCAAGGAAATAATTGTAGATAAAGGAACACAAACATTACATTTTCTGAGTCCTTCCCATTCCTTCTGCAAAGTCACAGAACCAAATTCGCAAACAACGAAGCAAAATATAAAGCAAAGTTCCCTGTAGTAACATTAACACATCTGCATCAAGAATATGTGTGTTGCTATATATATGCATTCAGACCTATAATTTTTTTTTTTTTACAATAAGTTCATCTCTTAAGCACAGAGGTGGGTAGTGACAGCTAAGACACCACATATTAAAAATGTTTAGTGCTTCATCCCACTCCGTGTTACAGTGTCTAACTCTGACTTCACTGCCCACATATGAAAACCTTCTGGTCTAACTCCCAGCCTATTACATAAAGATCTCCCTTCTAACTGGGGTCACAGGCATGACTTTCACACTCCTGGAAGATAACTCTTATACTAATAAAAACCAAGAAATTGGTAAGGTTAGGTCAACATGACAGAAGCAGCAACCTGCTTTTAAAGATAGATTATTACGGAAAATGTGGTAAATAATTTCCTATCATCTGATACCAGTGAATTGGAAAATCTCATGCCGAAACCTGCGAAACAAACAAAGCCCTATTAAATGTCCCTAAATCAAGTACTATGAATTCAAGGGTAAAGCATTTATCAGATCTACTGAGCTTAAATTAATTCATTCATTAATTAATCCTTATCCATCAGATACCACATTAGGGGTTAGAGAAGGAACACTTGCATCCAAAAATTTTTACTTTCTTCAAAAACCCTTATTAGCATTTTTGATAATGGGTAACAAATGGTGAAATGCCCAAAAAGATTCTACAGATGTGAATAAACAGGAAAATCCACCCACAGCTAATGAAACTCAGATCAACTCTGACTTGACTCTAGTTTCCATTCCACCTCTGCTTAAACACAGGTAGTGCAGGCTACCTAAGTTTGGTGGAATAGAAAATCAAAATCAGTTAATCACAGTAACAGTGCCAAACATTCTTTTGAAGTTGCCTAGCACGAAAAAGCTTATGTTCTATACTTTTTTCCTAACAAAATCCCCACAAAGATAAAATACTGAACTTTCATTATCACCATTGCCAAAATAATTACACCATGGAACAGTAGGGGAGACGAGGGTATGAGCACCTTGATAGGAAGAGAAATTCATTCCTTTCTACCACCAGGTTGGGTTAACCCAAAGTACTGAAATAAGACAAAAAGGACTCACAAAAGAATGAAACTGGGTGTCTACAAAAGGGCTGGCAATGTGTATGTTAACTACCTTGATTTAGCCATTCCACAATGTATACGTACATCAGAACACCATGTAGTATACTATAAATATAATTTTTTCAGTGAAATAATATTAAAAATTTTAAAAAGAAAAGAGTCAGCAACCACTAAACAGACACACTCAAAACAGCCTTGTTTCATTTGTCTTTCTAAGAGTAACCCAAAGTTGGGCTTCTTTGAACCCCTTCTTGTCTGAAAAAACAATCATGATCTGTCCTAACACAAGCTTTTCACCCAGGATTCAAGTATTCCCCAACAGCAATGTGGTTAATAACACTGTCATTGAAGGATTGTTGCATGGTATCTCATAATCTTATTAGTATTTTTGATAAACCTTACACTTACCCAGGGTCTACTATGTTCCAAAACACTATCATAACCAGTACCTTCTTCAACGTTTGCCACAGACCAGGAGAGTAGGCTTTAATTTCTTCATATTTAAGACTTGGCATTGCCAAAGTCGGCCCTGGAATCTCAGAACAATCAATCCCCCTGGGTTTCCCTATCAGTAAAAAAGGCAGATTTGGGATACATCTAAATTTCAGGAAGTTTAGCCCTTTTTGGTAACTATGCATGGAAAAGATTTTTTTGTTTATTTGTTTAGGAGTAGAACAAGGATGATGAGTAGAGAGGAAAATAATGCATACTCAAAAATAATACCTGGAGGAGTGCATAGCAATAACAATATTCCAAACCAGATGGAACACTTATTAACAACTTTAGAGGAAAACTGGTTGGAGAAATCCCAGCGAGAAGGTGTAAAGAGAACTGGAAGAAATAGGGTCTCTGGCTAAAATTTCCAAATACGTACCACAGAGATATACGTTCATATGAATAGTGCTAATGAACAGTTGAGGTAAATGTCATCATAACTGTTTTTGATCAATTCCATCTTTAGCTAAGGAAAGGTTCTGACTTCCTGATGTACTCTCTGAGGGTGAGAACCACAATATCTGCTCATTATATATTTATATCTGAGGTTGATTCGAGATTGTGTTTAAATATAACACAGAAGTATAATTTACTGACAAGATAATATGCATTATTGTTTTTTTCTGTTTTATTAAACTATTCAGAACAGGTAATTCAATCATAACATATGTAGTAGTAAAGTTAAGCTGCAGCATTTTGAGGTTGAATTTAATTAGTGATATATTTTCTTAAGTAATGAATTTATTTTGTTTTGAATTTATTAATTATATTATTTCAATAAACATAAAATGAGACAGGTGAAGAACAAATTTTAAAATAAGAATACCTCTCCCTCAAAATAAAAGGCTTCAGATAAACTACATCACCAAGAAATCAATTACATATTTTTACTAAGTAAAATAATAGCTTTTTTCTGTAGAAATACTAGTTCTACAGAAAAGCCACTTATAGCTTATGTACAAAATACCTTTGAAATGCAAGTGCCACTAGGTTTGTTATCTTAAGCTGTTGCTAGGTGAATTTCAGACCCAAAAGGTATATCATTCCAGCTCTTAGCAAATCGATTTACTAATCCACCCAAGACTCCATCAATCCTGGAGCCAATCTTTCTACCTATCACCAAAAACCAGGGTTCCATCCCCATTCATAAGAACATTAGACATGTCAAATAAATTGTAAGGTCCTATTCAAATCCCAGTTCCCTGCCAGTTCTGATCTCTACCTCCATCGTTCACACAATAATCTACTTAAATTGAATAAAGCCTGTTGGGTAAGACCTGCCGAACTTTCAACCCTCTCCTGAGCCAAGAGAAGGTGACACACATTGTGCCTGCTAGTCAGTTATGTCAAAACAAAATGCCCATCTATACTGGTACCGGTGTGCCAAGTCCTGGCACAGGAACTAGATTTGACTAAAAGATATGGACATTTTCTTATAAACCTGAGCTGGAAGAATTCTCCTATGTTGTAATTAACTAAGATAAAGAGCAGTGGCTTCATTCTTTTATTCAACAAAAAATTTAAATAGGTCACCTAAAATGTACACTGTACTATACTCGGCACTGAGGTTACAGAAATTAATGAGACAGCAATGGTCCCTGCCCATAGGATGCTGGTAGAACAGTCACTTACAGCAGCCTTCACTGAGTTTTCAGATCTCTAGAAAATTCATGAGACCAGTAATGAGGTTATGAATAAAATTTTATGTAAATTATATATATATATATATATACACACACACATATATATATATTCTGTACATTAGAAAGTAAAAGACAGATTTGTCCTATAGAAAAAAAGAGTATGTTTCTCTCTCTCCCGACACTTTACTTTTTGGGGTGCATGAAAAAAGGAATCAGAAAACAAAACTAAAGTCTGAATGAAACACCAGATGAAAAGAAAAGAAAAGAAAGAGACCTAAACACACAAAATTTCACACATAGTTTCAAGGAATTTATTAGCCTTATATTAGGAACTCTTACATTGCATCCTGGTGAGGGAAAGTAATTATTATGATAGACAGTTTCAGACTCTACATATAAAGCCACAGCATGTAATATCAAACTAATTAACTTTTCCTATAGCATCCTGAACGTTCTCAATTCATGAAGGTAAGGGTAGACAAAGTCAGCTGTAACACAAAAAACTCAATTGGACATTAAATATCCCAGATATGAAACCCTGACCGATCACCAATTCTAGCCATAGGTAAGTTGTGAAGGCTGAGACAACCCTTTATTTTAACATAAAGGGTGTTTTATATATTTTATATATATACATATAACACACACACACACACACACACACACACACTCTTTTGGCTTCTTCAAACAGAGCTTTCTAGCCTCTTTTGAAAAAGTCAGATAGTCTGACTAACGTTGGCTTATATTCCCAAATGTCAACAAATCAAGTAGCATTTCAGATAACTCCTACCAATGCAGCTTCACGTCATATACCTGGCTCCTAAAGAATCTGAGTTTATCCCAGATATGTGATCTACGCAGCTGTGATGCTTCTAACAGGGACCAATGGAAAGAGTCAACACCACATGCAAAAAAAAAAAACCATGTTGCCTCCACACCATGGAGAGAAGCAAAAACTTATCAATCACCTACTGTCTGACACTAAAGTAGACACTAATTAAAATTACAATTTTAATTTCCATAAAAACTCTCATCAGGTAGATATTAGTATTAAATGCCATTTTACAGATGAGGGAACAGGTTAAACAGATGACCAGAGTCACACAGTTCATAAGTGGCAGTGATGAGATCTGAACCCCAGAAATCTGGCTCCAGGGCCTCGGCTATGCAGCATTTAAAACACAGAGATGAGCCCCCTGGTAAGCACTTGCTGCTGGTCTCAGGTCTGCCACTGAGCTGCAGGTGCAGACAGCTCTGACAGTGAAAGACAGCCATCATCAAGTAGGTGGAAATGAATGCATGAAACCATGTACAGCATATTTTATTTCTAAAGAGTGTTATGTGTTTGCAAGAAAAATACTTTAACTCATACACTGAGTTATATTATAATGAACATATATTACTTTGATAATCAAAAGACCATAAATGATTTGCACTTTGAGAAAAAATTATTTTCATGATTTTATACGCTGCCTCTATACTTCTTCCTGCTTAGAAAAATAAGATCTCATTAAATTAGACCCATTGTTCTGTTATGTTTTTCTTGATCTTAAAGTACAATGTGTTCACCGTGAAAAATCGGTAGAATGCACCAAGGTAAAAGAAAATTAGGTTTCATTTTTGAAGGACTCAGGAATATTATAAAATATAGAAAATACTCACAATATGCAAAGTAATAAAGTAGGATGTGGACATATACACTCTGATATTGACTAGACTTATACCTCTCCCCACCCCCTGCCAAATACTGGAAGGAAATGGGTCAAAATGGTAACAGATCACTCTGTGATCAATAGAAAATGGCACCTAAACTCAGCCTGCTAGGCTCCTTAAGTGATTTCTATCAAGACGACCTTAGACTCAACTGAGGTTTCTATCAGGAGGACCACTTTTACTTTGTTTTTTCAATCTGAAAAATAGAGATACTGGTTATTAACTGCTGTTTTTACAAAAAAATGTTTTTAAAAAGCGATAATTACATGACACAATGCATGTAGAGTACTCTTAAGTATACACAGTAAGTACTTTTGAAAAGTTAACTATCATTATTACACCAAAAGTTGTTTTGTTTTAAAAATTCTTTTAAAGGGACAAATAAAAATTGTATATATTTTTAGTGTACAAGATGATGTTTTGATATATGTATACATTGTGGAATGGCTAAATCGAGCTAATTAACATATCTATTAGTTCACATACTTATCTTTTTTGCTGTGGTGGAAATATTTTAAAATCTACTCTCTTAACAATTTTCAAGTGTACAAGACATTGTTATTAACTATACTCATGTTGTACAACAGATCTCCTGAACTTATTCCCCCTCCCAGGAGTTGCTGTTCATAGAAGTATGGAGAATATCTTTTACTTCTTGACACCTGATCGGGAGGTCCCCAGAGTGACTTATGGAATTTGATTTTGAAAAATCTTCCCTGAATTATGTAAAAGAGACAATCCCCTGATTAGCACTTGCTGTTGGCCTGGCCACTGCACCCCAAGCTGGAACCATTTTCTTTAGTAAAATCTGCTTCTGTATGTTCTGGTTCCATTCTGGGGCCCCAAAGACTAAGTTGATCCCTTCTTCTAAGAGAATCCCTTCAAAAACATCAAGCCCCCCAATCATGGTCTACCTGCATCCCCCCCACTGTCCATTCCAATCACTTCCTCTAGAACTGCGGTGGGCTCACTTACCACCAGCAATAACACCAGTGTGCCTTCTATGTCTAAAGCCTCCTCTCCCCAGTTCACACCCTGACTCGTGCCATACTTGGGCCCTCCTTCTTCCCTAGGAAGTGACTCCGCCAGGCCCGCCCACATTTTGTCCTATCAGAGTCAACCTCCTGTGCATCTTGTTCCAAGGGATGCCTTCCTCTTTGCAATGCTACCACTAGAGCATTATCTGACGAGTCTGATTAATGTATTCAATACAGCTAGAAGTCGTATCTTCCTCTTTCCTTCGATTACCATTTGAAGAGGCAGCAATATCTTAATTCAAATGGTAGAATTTTGGGCACTTTTGAGATTGAGTTGGTGACTGTGAATCATTCCAAGAAACTGGCCTAATGAAGAGAGAGAGAGGGGTGTCACCCCAGAGTCTACGAATCTTCTATTATTTGACTCCACTTCCTGCTTATATTGTGAGATTCTAGTAAACTTTGGAAAGGAAATCGTGAGAATCTGAGCACAATGGCGAGGCGTGGTATTCACATTAAAGATACATGGCATTTTATGTGAACATGCAAAAACAGACTGTCAAACAAGGGCTTTTGTTTCTGTGTTTATTTACCAGTAATAAGAAATGGACAAAAAGGACTCAAATTTGGTTTTAGAAAATAAAAAAATGCCCGTTTGACTTTGATGTAAATCCTGGTTAAGATTCAATCTGCTGGTCTCTTAGGTTCCATGAGGTCAAGGGGCTTGTTTGTCTTGTTCACTATGAAATCCCCAAATGTGCAGCATAATGCCTGGTTATCAATACATAGAGAATCCTGGTCTGGGGTGGCATCTGGGTGGGACCAACAGGAGGAATCTGGCAACGTTGTAACCTTTGTGTGTGGACACTGGATAAGCTTCTAGTGAACGGACCTGCAGAGAAATGCCGCACACAATTCTCATGGTTTCTGCCTTAGCTCATGAATGAAACTGATAATCTTAATCTAAAATTCCCAAAGGCATGCCTTTTAACTGTGCTACAGTAATTGCTCATGTACATATTAACAGCTCTCAAAAACGTGGACCTCATTGACTAATTGGAACAATCTATCTTGATATGTAGATGTAATGGCTGTTAATATAAGAGCTACACTCTGGAAGAACAGACCTTAAAAAGATCATTTTCTGAGCTGCACGATTAACCCTGAGCCTCACAGCATGAGGCAAGAGGAAGAATGTGTTTATTTGGGAGTAATTAATTTATTTGGATCTTTCACATCCTTAATACAAGAGGTAGTTTGGGGGGAGGATTTGCTTTTTTAGTTTCATTTTTTATGTTTCACTCATTTATCAGTCAGAATTTGCTTTTTTAAACGTCCTTTTTATGAATGAATTAAAAGTTTTCATTCTCAAGAATTACAGTTCCTTATCTTTTAAACCAGCAGGCCCACAAGATGAGGATATAATACAAGAATGTTGGTTTCTTAATAGGCATCGTTGCTTCCCTGTTACGGCGCTGCGATCATTAGCAGCTGAGACTCAGCGGTGAACAGCGGTGACAGATCCCTCTCCTCCACAAGTGTACGTATAGTGTATGGGGGTGAGGGACTGGGAGGTGAGTTAATAAACACGTAAACAAATCACTAAGTAAATAATTTCAAAAAGTGATGGGTGCTATGAAGAAAATAAAACTGGGCACTAGCAAAGACAGTAACTGAGTTAGGAGGGGAGAGAGCAAGAAATGGTATAATGGATACGTTTAGGAAAGAAATAAGCCACAAGGAGGGATAATCAGGGAGAGAACATTCTGGAATGGAAAAAGAGTCAGTGAAAACAAGGTGGAAAGCAGTTTGCAGGGGGGTGGCGGTGGATGAGGGAAAACAGGAGCCAGATCGAGTATGGCCTTGTAGGCCAAGGTAAGAGCTTTGAATTTATTCAACATGTGACTGGAAACCACTGGAAGATTTTAAGCAAAGGAAAGGTGTAATGCAATTCAAGTGTTTAAAAGGAAGCTTTGCTTACTGGATGAAGAGTGGATTATGGGGGACAAGAGAGACTTTTAAAGAAGCAATGACTACTAGCCAGGAGTGCTGCCACATGCCTGCAGTCCCAGCTACTTGGGAGGCTGAGACAGGAGGGTCACTTGGGCCCAGGAGTTTCAGGTTACAGTGAGCTATGATGATGCCACTGCACTCTACCAGGGATGACAGAGCGAGACTCTGTGCCAAAAAAAAAAAAAAATTTTTTTTTTTTAGAAATGGGGTCTTGCTATGTTGCTCAGGCTGGTCTTGAACTCCTGGCCTCAAACGATCCTCCTGCTTTGGCCTCCCAAAGTGCTGGGATTACAGGCATGAACCACTGCACCAGGCCCACTGAGGTAACATTAATGGCTAATACAAAATAAGCTCTTAGACCATACCAGGTCCTACTCAAAGCATATTATGTCTATTAACTCAAATTTACCCTATGAGGAGGGGGTTTGTTTTATTAATATTATGTTTAATAATCATTTCTCTATGTCTCATTCTTCTTTAGCATGTAATACATTATGCAATGAAAACTGGTATATAGTACATATTACACAAAGTGTGAATATTAGATAATCAAACATCTATAAGGCTTTTTTAAAAACCTAAATGAAATGCTACAAAATATTACAGACTAGTCAGTTATCCATGATTTTCTCTCTTCAAATTGTTCTTTTAAACCAAGAAATACAAACCTTATTAAGATAACATCACTATCATATCCTCCTCGAGAAGCATGTTCTTCCCTCAAAACAATCACAATCAGACCTTTCCTCAATACTCCCATCCACGGCCCACGCCACCTTCATCTCCCCTGGAATGTGATAATCATCTTCTAGCTTGGCTCATCCACGGGCATCCCCTCCTCTCAAGGGCAGCCAGAGGGATCCTTCTAAAATACAAGCCAGAGAGCCCGGGGTGGCATGCACTTGTAGTCCCAGCTACTCAGGAGGCTGAGGTGGGAAGATCCCTTGAGCCCAGGAGTTCAAGGTCAGCATGGGCAAACATCAAGATCTCATTGCTAAGGAAAATATTTTTAAAATTTTTAAAATGTTAAAAATATATAAGACAGATAACTCAGACTGAGGATGTTCCTGCTGAGAACGTTTCAATGGCTTCCCATCTTGCCTGCAGTAAAAGCCACGGAGCTTCCCATAGGCCACAAGGCCTCACATCATCAGGACCTTGACTCCTACGTGGACTGCACCCTCTGTCCCTCTGCCCCTCTCTTCTCTGCTCCAGCAGCACTGGCCTCCTGGCTGTGTGTCAAATGGGCCTGGCAGGCTCCTGCCTCAGGGTCTCAGCACCTGCTGAAGTAAAAGCCCCTTGTGGCCAGGAAGGACACTCTGTGTCCCCTACAGAGAAGGCTCTGTTAATCAATTGAATGTACAAACACTATTGATCATTTAGAACCGTCTCTAGAGAAGAGTGTAAGGAAGTAATGTAAACATTCTGTATACTGTATCATCACGGCATGGACCAGAGCTCTCCGCTGGACTATCTGGGGCACCATTTCCCTCCAGAGTATTCTCATCACTAGTCCCACAGGATATGCAAATAAAGAATTCCTTGGTGTACTGAGTTTCAGAGATTCCCAGTTAATGAAAACCAAGATTTCTCTACTGGAACACTTCTCAAGATTTTTCGTATGTTAGCTCATTATCAAACTGTAAAAGGAAGACAAATTATGCAACATTTCCTAAATCACTTTTTACATGGAGCACTGACTAACAAGAATCCAGAAAGTATACCTGGGGCATATTTTTGTAAGGGTGCTGCCCACATGTGGTTATGATATTTCAACTCCCACTTACCCTCTTAGTAAATGACACAGAGAGTGATGAAGAAAGAGCCAGAGAGTCAGAGAGAGAGGCAAATTCAAAGACAGAAGCAAACACAGAGACTGGCTGAGAACCAGTGGGGAACCACGGGGCGAGGTTTCTTTCACTCCATGTCTTCCTTGATCAGATGGTGAACACTGAGGCATAAACTCTGAAAATTCCCTGAAATACTGAACTTTATGAATCAATGCAGTGAAGGTTTTAAGAGGGGGATTCAGAAGTTGAAGCTATATCGGTATGGTAATAGCAGGGATTTGGAAGTTATTTTATTATTAACCCAAATGTCTTCCATGTATTAACCCGAGTTTTAAAGTATACTGTCTTTTAAGACATCTGCAAACACTCAAGAGATGAAATTTATATTTTTAAATAAAATAGGGTTTTGATGAATTTGCCCAGCTGTTCTCTGTAGATCAAGGTAAATGTATCCAGAGCAATATCTGTGCTCAGTACAGCACCAGGCCAAACAATCCGGACAGGGAAGCTTTAGAAATTTCCTTCCCATTCCATTAAAGGTAGGTGCAATGAAATTCTATGCCAGGGACTTAAAGGGGAAAAAGGAAATAGACTTTCTTTCAAACTTGACTTCTTTCAATGCCTTATAAATCTTTCTGACTGTCCCTTATGAGTGATGGTGGCACTAAA
Organism: Daubentonia madagascariensis; assembly: GCA_023783475.1. Classification (NCBI taxonomy): domain Eukaryota; kingdom Metazoa; phylum Chordata; class Mammalia; order Primates; family Daubentoniidae; genus Daubentonia; species Daubentonia madagascariensis. Next base: position 36,408,570 of record JAKFHU010001953.1, on the reverse strand, counting down.
GAACTTGCTAAAGGCTTTAGATTTAAGATGGCTTGAAACCTTCCCGCTCAAATTTTGACAGGACAAGAAAAAAAGGCCGTTGGTGGTGGTGCTGAGCCCTAGGTCCATAAATCCTCCTGACCTGAACTTACAATACGTCTGATCTGGTCGCCTGCAGTCTCCACCTTCTGTGCACAAAGGTCTCCCCAGCCAGCTTTATTTGAGTTCCTGAGCTTGGAAGTGGATTCTGAGAAGAATAGTGTTCAAAGCTCCGGGAACAAATGTAGTAAAAAAGAAAGAAAAGAGGAGGGGGAGGAGGACTTAAAGCTTATAAAGAAAAAAACCTGTACTGCATCTAGATGTACTTGCATCTAGATGAAGCCTTTTCAACAAGCAAGTCAGACCCCAATAGAAAACTGAACTACTGTATACATATAACAAATTTTATTGTGTGTATTTAACATGATATTATGAGATACATCTAGATAGTAATTTTATCTATAAAATCACTAGCGTTACTAGAGTGAAACACACTAACATATGTATCACCTCACATAGTTACCAATTCTTCCCCTTGTGGCAGCATCAGCTGTAATCTACTCCTCATGTTGTATATTAATGCTTTAGACTGGTTAGTCCTACATATCTGCACTTTGTATCTTTTACCCTTTTGTTGTTGGAAGATGAGTCCTCAAAATTATCAAAATTTCAGCATAAAAATTCCTCCTAAAGAATTTCTGTTAGTTTTTTGGCTTTTTCATTATGTAAATTTCATTATTGTGGTCTAGAATCCGTAAGTCTGCACGTTTCAATGCAGGAGCCACACCCACATGTGGCTACTATACATGTCGAATATGAATGTGGCCAGCCTAAATGGAGATATGCTGTAAGTGTAAAATACAAACTGGATTCCAAAGACTTGGCATAAAAACAGGATGTAATATGTCTCAGCTATAACGTTTTATATTGATTTTATGTTGAAATAATATTTTGAATATTAGGATAAATATTATAAATAATTGAAATCAATTAAATTTTAATTGCTTTTATAATAATCTATTATTATTAAAATATAATATAAATTGTATTATTGTATAATGTAAATTATATAGTATGAAATAAATTTTTAAAATAAAATAAAATTACCTGTTTCTTTTTACATCTTTTAATGTGGCTTCTGAAAATTTTAAATTATAATGTATGGCTCACATTATATTTTCTATCAAACAGTGTTGCTCTAAGTGATTAAAATTAGACGGAAGTGGTCAATCCAGATAAAAGGTGTAGCATTTTCCTCAGATAGCTCTAGGCAAAGAGTTGACAGCATTTTTTGTACCCTTCATATCTTTCTGTATATTTTATTACAGGTTCAGCAATCTTTGAACATTTGAAGCCCTTTAATTTTCTTCTTTCCTATTATAAAGGTTGAGCATCCCTAATCTGAAGATCCAAAATCTGAAATGCTCCAAAATCTAAAACTTTTTGAGTGCCAACCTGACACCACAAGTAGAAAATTCCACACATGACCTCATATGATGGGTCTCAGTCAAAACATTGTCACAACTTTGTTACATGTCCAAAATTATTAAAAATATTATATAAAATTACCTTCAGGTTATATGTATAAGGTATATATGAAACATAAATGAATTTTGTGTTTAGACTTGGGTCCCATGCCCAAGATATCTCATTATGTATAATATTTCAAAATCTGAAAAAATTCAAAATTCAAAACACTTCTGGTCCTAAGCATTTCAGATAAGGAATACTCAACCTGTACAATAAGCACCAGCTAAAATTCTAACAAAATTATTTCTCTTGCATTGGTGGTTCTAAAAGCAACCTAAAGCAATGACAAGAAAAACAATAAAATTACTTATAAAATAAAAAGAATAATGGTTAAGATTTTGTAGACATAAGAGCCCAGATTCTGGGGACTAACAGTAAACCTCAGTCAAGCCACTTACCATTGCAGAAGCTCAGTCATTCCATCTTTAAAATGGGTATGGTAAGAGCACCTCTCTCATAAAGCTGATGGGAAAATTAAATGAGGAAGCATCTGGAAAGCTCTTGACACAGGTAGCATTTGTTAAATGGTGTCTATAATACCATCACTATTACCACTACCATCACCAGCACCACTTCCAACCACCACCACCACCCTGAGCCTTCTCTTTGGTTGTCTGAGAGCCCCCAGGCCACCAAGTTTCTACATAGAGAACATTTCCAATTTAACCAGGTTTATGTTTTCTTTTCAGAGTGTGTCATCTTCTTGACTGCAATTCTCAGTATGATTCAATCAGCTATCAGCACACCACATGTTGGTGACACACCATCAAACAGCCCTGAGCCAAGTTCATATCTAAGGATGTCAATTTCTAAGTTCATGTCTAAGGATGTGATGAGGACTGTGAGAAATCACAAAGATTTAGCATGCCAGGGACCAGGGCTGTTTGACCTTACAAAACCTGCTCTATGACGTTGTAAAACCAGGCATTAACTTCTCCACTGAGCATTCGCTAGGCATCAGGGCCTCCTCAAATGTTTCTCTTAATTAACACAGGACATACACATAAAAGATCAGCCAGATGGAAATAAAATATTTCACCAGTAAAGGATGAAACACTCTGCTCCAAAAGGGAATCTTTATTTTAATAAAGTCATTAACTCAATCTCAACCAATTCCCTTGCCATTGGATGGAAGTCACTACAGAGCAAAACATGATCAGTGACACCACAGAAAGCAAACATCAGATAACCACGGAATGATCTCTTTGACACTTCCAAGGTTCCTCAAAAAGGCAAGGCAAGGAAAACAGGCACCGTCTTAAGCTCCATTGACAAAGGACTCTCGGTGAAAAAAGCAACTTTTCAGAAAACCTGTAACAAATCCAGGAATTTATGTAATGTACATGACACGGGGGGGAAGTATGACCCTGCAAAAGTTATTTTTAATAGAAAATGTCTCAGTCCCCCTCTAATGACAGTTCTCTGTAATGATAAAGCTAGTATCAAGTTCATAACGATGCTAAAAAAATTGTTTTTGAATAAGCCAAGATGTCTATAATTTTCTTTCTTTCTTTTTTAGAGAAAAGGTCTTGCTGTGTTGCCCAGGCTGGACTCAAACTCTTAGGCTCAAGTGATCCTGTCTCACATCAGCCTCCCAAGTAGCTGGGACTATAGGTGCATGCCACTGCACCCAGCTTTTTACAGTTTTCAAGATTACTAAAATCCCAAATCACTATTGGTATCCTCAAAAACATTTATTTGAATAGGATCCCTTTTCTTACAAGAACTAAAGGAAGAGAAGAGAAAATTATAAACCTACATTTCCAAAAGAGTAATACTATAATACTAACTGTTTCATAAAAAAGGAGATAGAGAGAGATCATATAAGTTTGCAAAAACATCGTGTTACACAAAGGTAAACATTTCTTCAGTGGCAGAGTCTTCAAAGCCCTTAATATGGCAATGTACAACATAAATCTTCAAGAAGGCATTTCATATGCCTAAACTTATTTCCAGCAGAAAAGGAAGGATATATTAATATAAAAGGGGTGCTAGCCTTATACAACATTTAGTCTATCCTTTGGAATATCATGCTGAAGCCTGGGATCAACGTAGGCTCAATCTCCAGATGGGCCGGTCCACATCTGAGTTGTGCAGTAGCCCGCCATGCTTGCATCAGTGCGGAGATGGTGATACCACCCCAGGCCTCTGTGAGTGTCACAAGTGCATGAGCTCACCCGGGTTAGAAGGAAGGCAGATGCTGGTCACCTGAGCGTCCTAGAGGTGCTCAAGATCACCTAGAGGTCATTACAAGATGACTGTCTAATCAGAACGTAATAGAAGCATTCCTGGGAAGAACCAAGATCCATTTCACAAAATGAACAGCCAATCAAGAGTCTAGCTCATGGAAGGAAGGCAGGATCTCAGCAGACAGGAGAGAATGCCGGAATGGGTCAAGGTAACACTCCTGAAGACATGGATAGTGAAGACAACAGCAGGCCCAAACAGAATGTTAAAATGAAAATCAATCACAGAACAAGGTCAGCCTAAAACCAGCAACTTCCTGCTGGACAGCCCTTAACTTTGACTAGGACTATTGTACACTATCACAACAAAGAAGGGAGGAGGAAGAGATAAGTACCTGGAAACATCCAGCTCTACAGATGGACAAGTAACTTGACATGATTGTGTCACGGTTATAATTGCCCAGTGCTCTCTAGGACATAAACCACTGAAGCCATGCAATGGACCCAAGACCCACACAAGGGTATTGGATACCTTTCTAGGACCAAAAGGTGTTTTGTTGTTGTTATTTATAATTTTTGTATAAAAACTTATTTAAAAATCTTGGTAAAATCTGATGTGAAGAAATATGAAGCTATTTAGAGTACTGATGTTCCCACTTAGTGTGACTGTGCATCTGCTTGCAATAGAAATATTAATGCATTTAAACGGTGCAGTTCCAGATCCTACTGGGTATCTTCTGAAATATATGTTGCTTATGTTCTATGATTCTGAATTCTAAAACATCTGGCCTCCCGGGTTTCAGATAAGGGAGTGTAGACCTGTACCATATGGTAATGTGTAGGTGGTGTGTATTAGGAAAAACATCTTTGCTACTAGTCATTCACTAAAATGCTCTAAACAGAGCTGAAATGAACCAGCTGTGAGTTTCAACAGAAAGGGTACACATAATCAATCTGGATCATTTAAGCTTATTGAAGACTTCAACTCATAAAGCACCAATAAGTCTGAATCAACAACTCCTGCAATCTTTTATTGTAATAAATAAGATTTTAATTACCTCAGACAAGCATGCAATGAACCTCTACTTTAATGGCACTCTTGGAGGTTTTTACCTGGAGATTTCTCTTTACATTAACTACAACTTCAGTTATTAGTGGAAACACGAAATGATTCCATTCCTGTTCGTGTTATATGAACCTTTATTTAAGTTACCAACCACAGAACAGGGAATGAGGGTGGAAAAGGAAAAAAAAAATTAGGATAGGACAGAAGTCATCATAAACAGCTGTGGGTGGGGAGAGCCGAAAGCTAAGTAGTCACACAAGAAGTAGAACAGGCTATCACTGTTTTAATCATTGGAAGATTCTGAGCTTTTTGACTTTAAGGATACTTAATCACATCTACAAAGTCTCGTCTGCCACATAAAGTAACAAATTCACAGGTTCCAGGGATTAGAGTTGACATTGGGGGTGCAGGGCATTTTCCTGCCTACCAAAACCCTCACTGACCTATCTTTATTCCTTAAACTTACTAAATACTATCTATCTCAGGGCCTTTGCATATCCCTGTTCTACCAGCATACTCTAACTCCTCTCTTCCATCTTCATACATAGCCCTGTGTCTACAGAGACCTTCCGTCTCTTGGCAAAAGTCTGTTCTGCTTCAGAGACTTTATTACAACTGATATTACACAGTTATTTACGTGATAACTTGTAAAATTTCTGTGTTATCACTAGAGTGTAAATACCTTGACGGCAGGGACTGTGATTTTCTGGTTTACCTTTGTGTCCCACAACAGAATACACCCAAGAAAAACTTGCTGCTAGGCAAGGAATAAGACTGCATAACAGGAGGTGAGGGCATCTGAGGACCCACATTGGGTCTAGTCTCTGAGGCATGGCATTGCAATCTGACTCCAACTTTCCTTTCTACCTTTAACTGAGCTGTAAAGAATGCAGGCTATTGAGGAGCTTTTGTTTTGTTTGGTTTTGACAAGAACTTTATTCTTGTTAACTATTAGACTGGATGTTTTTAAGTGTAGGAACTACAAGACCGAGTCCAGAATTTCATCCAGGAAAATGCAGAAAGGTCTAATTGCCGGATGCCTACAAAATTGTCTTAGATGACCTCAAAGAATTCCTGGGAAGCAACAAAACCTACAAAGTTGGGTTTGTTGCCATTTACCCTCAGGGAACAGATCCAGCTCCTTGTGAGGCATATGCTTAAAATTCAGCCTGCAGAGCTGGAGCACAGAGGGAGCTGCTGAAATTCCCAAGGTCGCGACTGCATCTCAAGTAGAAACGAAAGGAACCAGGACCAGCCATGCCGTTATACATAAGGCAAGGTAAATTTCCTCTCTAGAAACCACAAGAGGATGAATGACTTCTCAAGAAATAAATCCTCATTATTCAAATGTACTTAAAATGATGCCACAAAGGTAAAGGAATGTTCAATTCCACTAAACGCACTGCTTTCTCTACTCCAGAGTCTCACAATAGTGACATTTTTGGGCCAGATAATTCCTTGTAGCGGGGGGCTGTCCTATACATTGGGATGTTTAGCAGCCTCCTGGCATCTACCCACTAGAAACTAGTAGCATATCATTGCCAACAATGGTGACAACCAAAACGTTTCCAGATATTGTCTAATATCCCCTGGGGGGGTCAAGGGGGTAACACTGTCCCCATGTGAGAACCACTGCTGTATTCTACCAATCCCCATACGGTCTTCAACAATGACTCTTCTGTAGCTCTTATACACAGTGCATACAAGACAAACAAATAATATCCCCAATGCTGATAAATTACTTCATGACAAATTAAATTTTCTTACTTTCATCCTAGTTTCTTGGAGAACAGTATAGTTATATTAGAAGAAATAAACCAAGCCTGAGATGTTTAAACAGTGTAAAAATCTCAGGGAGAGCTGGTGTTAATAAAAAACTCAAGTAAAGCAATTTAACATAAAATATTACAAACACATTTTGGGCAAAAGTAAGCAACTTTCCTGTGCCTATTTTAAAAGTAAATTTAATCCAGTCACCTTTAATCTCTGAAATTCAAGTTCCTCCGAATATACCATTAAGTCATTTAACATGTTTATCACACTGTAAAAAAGCAAGCTATGAACCAGATGAGCTTTGATGAGGGACCCAGTTAACACAGGTAGCCCTACCGTATGATGTTACTTAAAGGAAAAAAATCCAAACACTTGGTCAAACAATAAGTCTGCGCATTATAGCTGCCATTTCTGATTAGATGCAGAATTCAGTGGCTCTCTTTGACTAATGGAAAACTAAAAATATTCATTTCAAGTCATAAGGTTTCAAGAGAATAATACATCTCTTCTATGCATTTTTCCAGAATCAAGTATAAGGAGGAGACAGGCTGTCTTGGCATTAGGGAATGTCATTACAAATGAGGCTGAGTTCCCAGTTCCCAGCCCCAGAGGGTGCTTTTCCAAGGTAGCCATCAGATTAAGTTTTTAAGCTTTCAAGACAGGTCTTTTGTCCAAAACAACATTAACTGAACAAATGGCAACCCAATTCTAAGACAAAAAGGCTGCAGAGCAAAGCTGGCTGGACACAAACTACCCCTTCAACTCACACTGCCAATGGGAACCCATCAGCAAGACCAGAAGGAAAACCCCACACTTGAAAACATGATGTAATTTTGCTTCTAGGAATCAAGTTTTCCAAGTATAAATAAAGCTCACACTTCTGAGAAATGATTCATTCCATTTATAGGGTGGAGGAGAGCCCATTAAGTAGAAACCCTACTCATGAGACATATAATTAGTATGACTAGGACAGGAAGTCCCACAGATAGAGGAGAGTCCCAATGCAGGGAGGATGCGGGGACTGAGAATCTGTCAGTGAAACAAGAAGAAATTTGAAGCATTTTCTCAGAGCTTCTGAGAAATCCCTGGTTTCTCCAGGAATAGTGGATAAGAAATAAATCTGTATGTCCATACAATCTTGTATAAACAAAGAAATACTACTGATTTTCTCATCTTGTTGGGGTTCTTCACTGAAGTTTCAAGAATACACAGAGGGTTCATGAACGGGCTTGAGGAGCTAGGGAGAATGCTGAAACCCTACCAATTATATGTAAATCTACGTGTAGATACACAATGTGTATGTTTCTTTGTGAAGGGGATCTCAAGAATGCATCAGATTATCAAAGCAGGACATGACTTAGTAGAAGTTATTAAACACTATAAGTTGAAAACCTTCCTCGGCCACTTGGCTCCTTTGATTAAAGCATGCTAGTATGTCAAAGGAGCCAAGTGGTTGAGTACAGCCACAGGCTGGAACCACACCCACTTTGTTCTTCCACAAACTTGTAAGGCTTACCACATGCAGAAACAACCAACCAACAAACATGTTTATTACAACGAAAGAATATTCATACACTGATCATGATTACAGGAAAATGTTAAGTTAGTAACAGATGGGATGTGCTATCTCTACCCAACATTAATAAAGGAGTTGGAGGTGTGCCCCCTCCCTCATCCCGGCTCAAGGCAGATACACATCAGCTCCTGACCTAGTGCACCCACACCCTTCTGTCCGGCAGCTTGGATCTGTGAGAAGAATACACAGCGGAAGCAAAATGTCACTAATGATCCCAGCAGAATTAATCCTAGCAACTCATACCACCAATGGTCACAGCCTCTTTCTCAATAGCTGGCAGGAGCAAAAAAAAAAAAAAAAAAAAAAAAAAAACAACAACAAACAAACAAACAAAAAACCTTAAAATAACTTTCCTACTGAGAAAATGTTCTGAGACTCCTCTTCATATGTCACTAACTTCTGTTTTCTAAAGGATGAAAATGAAGTCAATCAAGTTTCGTACAAAATGTCACCTTCAGAAAGCAGGGTTTCAGAAACAGACAGTGCAAAGAAACTGTGTCAAATGAAACAAACGATGAACATAATGGACCAGGGGTGAGTCTAGTCAAACTGCAATGCCTGTGACTTTTATATGTTTCTCCAGCTGAACAAAGATGAGAAACTTGAGGATGGATATCCACCCGCCATGGTATAAAGGATTTCCAGAGAGACAAAGTTAGGTACTATACAAGTTTGATTTGCAAAATGAGGAAAAGGATATACATCTAATTAACATAAAGACTGAAAGCACAGCTACACTCTGAGAGCTCCTCTCACCTCAACAGGAAACCTCCTGCCGTTGATGCTGTGTTCAGAGCCTGCTGAGCCATTGCTGTGGCCCCAGTGAAATTCCACCTTCTCGGCTTTGAATCTGCCAGGCAGGCCAGCGCCACTGACAAAATAGTCGTCTTTCAGAAGGATGGCAACTGTGTAAAATGGAAGGGAAGGGAGGAAAACAAAGTGAGTTTCAAAGCCAAACTAATGATTTCTTCTGCTGCTTCTAATAAAGTTCATGATTACCATGATGTGAATTATTTTCTCATGTACCTGTTAAAAAATAAGTCAAAAACACCAGTCTGAATAAATTAGCACATTCTGGCTGGAGAATGCTCTCAGATCACCACTGGGCTCTAAATCATGACACTTCCAAGGGAATGATCTGATCTCAGAATTATTTATCCATTTAACAGATTTTTTTTTTAATGGAGACAGTGACAGAATAAATTCCTTTGCATCAGTGTCTCCCATATCTGCTTGATGATCAAAATTATCTGGACAGCAAGATGTTTCTTTTTAAGCACCGATTCTTGGGCTACCCCAACATTCAAGGTCTGGAATGAGATTAGAAATATACATAAGACATATGCAAGAGCCATGTTTCTCTGATCAGAAAACCCATGCAAGATATCAGGAAATAAAACTTGTGGGTTCTTCCTAAACAAATAATAGTAGAAAGATAGCTGGGAGTCTTTGTGTTTGATAACAGTACCCGGCAGAGTGCAATACAAAATCTACTCATGGAGTCACTCAAACATTGGCAGATAACCAGATATCCTTTACTGCTTCTTTTAATTCCAAGAATAAGAAAATTTCCCTTAGCCCATCCGAAAGAACACACGAGAGCTTCCACAACATAAGGAACCTCAACCAATTCAAACCCTAAATTTCAAAAACACACCTCTCTTCCTTGAAACACAGGAAAGAGAAATTGAAAGTAACTTGGATTTACACTAACAGAAAAAATTATTTCTCTAAAAGGAATTCAATAGCTACGTGCATAAGAAACAGATTTTATTCAATTGATACATTCCCTTTTTTTTTTCCTAAAGTGGATTCATTCATTCAACAAATACTGGCTGCTAAATACATGTAAGATGCCAACTAATATACTAAATGGTTTGTGAACAAAAGCCAAGCCTGGGTAAGCCATGGGAAATCTCATATCCTGGTTGTCGTATCTTCCTAAAGAGATCCCACTTAGAACTTTAGAGAGGAATCCTGCATGAAAATTAGGTCTCCATAAAAGATAGGGACTAGACTAATGACCCATTTCTAGAACAGTGCAATTAGTTTCAGTACTTCGGTATATAAAGGAAGCATTAAAAGCAAGTGAAGGAACCCTTCTCATATAAATCCCTCCTTATTGCACTCAAAAGGCAGTTTTTCTCCAACTTCTGAAAAAATATACATTGAATGTTCAATTAGTGGGACAGCGAATTAAAGGGTAAAATGAGGTAAAAGCAAGTGTTTCTTGTGCCAATTAAACATGCTATGGTATTGTTCCACCTTTACTCTGTGTTGGGCATGTTTTAGAACAGGGGTGGGCAACCCCGTCCTAAAAAGGACCAGTTAGTAAATATTTTAGGCTTTTCAGGCCATTTAGTCTCTGGTGCAATTACTTTCCATCTCGTCTTTGTATCACAGAGACAGCCAAAGATAATATGCAAATGAATGGGTGAGGCTATGTTCTTATAAAACTTTATTTAACCACACTAAAACTTAAAATAATTTTCATGTGTCATAAAATATTATTCTCCTTTTGATTTTTAAAACTATTTATAAATGTAAAAACAGGCAAGGGCCTATCATTTTGTGACCCCTAAAATATCCTCCTAGATATTATCTAAGATATTATAAAATTTATATATATAGATATTATAAAATATCTTCTAAAATATTATATTTTACCAACCATGTACCCTTAGTTCCAATGTCAAAACACCCAGGCATTAGCTGAGTAGAGTCTTAAATACTGTTGATTATTCTCAGCTGGTTATAAATTCTATACATAACATTTTACATCCAAAGGATGAAGGCAAAGCATTTTGTGTGCATCTGTTACAATACACCCAGGGACTCAGCAGCATCTTATAAATATTTGATTTTACCTAAATCATTTATACCTCTGTCAGGGGTCATTTTACTCATTTTATATGAATAATTAAAAGCATAATTACGGAACTGTACAATCTGAAACATTAATCTCATTTTTCATTTTACAGTATTTCTTATGAGAGTACACAGCATGTTACATGTACATACATCCCTTCCAAAAATTGTTTATATTTTTGTTTACATATAAAACTAGAAAGAGAGAAATTTCCCAGCTATCATGTAACAGTTTTCTGATGACCATTGATAACACTGTACCGTCTTGAAACAGAATGTGTCAAAGGTAGTTACCACAAAACACAGAATATCTTACATGCATGAGCTCAGGACACGGAATCCCACTGTGCCTCTTAACAGCAGTGTGACCTCAGGCAGGTTACCTGACTTCTCTGTGCCTCCATTGCCACCACTGTGATAGTAACAAAGCCTACCTGGTGAGGCTGTTTGGACACCTGAAGGAAATCACACTGGGAGAGCACTTAACCCAGTGCCAGGAACCCAGCAAGCACACGCTCAATGGCGGTTACTGTCAAACTCTTTTCTAGAATCAGGACGGAGCTCATGTGTAGCACAGAATGGTGGCCACATGGTCGTAACTCTGTTTTCAGAGACAGCTCCATTTTAAAGTAATATTGTCTTCTGCACAAAAAATATTAGATTAAATATGAAATGTCCAATTTCGAAACAAAAGTGAAGTTTATTATATCTCAAACAAGAAGCAATACAATTAATCAAAGTATGCACCTAAACTATCGACACAGTTTTGCCATCTTAACAGTAGCTTGTTTATACCAGCAGCGAAGAAGCCTGGAAAGCAAGTGATGATGAAGTCGTGAAAGGCGTTTTCCATAGCTTGTTGAGGATTGAATATTTTTCCTTGCAAGAAGTGGTCCAAAGCCTGGAAGAAGTGGTAGTCAGTTGGGGCAAGGTCTGGTGAATACAGTGCATGACAGAGAGTGTCATAAGGTGGGGACAACAGAAAGGGCAGGTGTGTGCCAAATACTACTTGAGAGGAGAACTTACGTTTTAAGTATATGCCTTCAGTTCACTAAAACACAGTAAAAATGATACTTCTTTTTCTTGATCATTTCTACCTTTTTGATCACATCAAGGAAAAGAAAATCTCATTTTAGTGCTAATATAACCTGCACATTTCCCTGATACTCATTCATTTCCTCCCTTTACTCAAGAGTATGAAGCTAAATTTTAATAACATGGGTAACTTTGACTTATTTTCATAAATTGTGGACCTATTTCTAACAGTAAGTCTATCTGTGTCAAACAGCACTGGTTGCCCCATTTATGGTGTTGATAAAAAGTTGATAAAAAGGCTGGTCGCAGTGGCTCACACCTGTAATCCTAGCACTTTGGGAAGCTGAGGTGGGAGGATCACTTGAGGCCAGGAGTTTGAGACCAGCCTGAGCAAGAGTGAAACCCCCGTCTCTACAAAAAATAGAAAAATTAGCTGGGTGTGGTGGCACGCCTGTAGTCCCAGCTACTCAGGAAGCTTAGGCAGGAGGATAGCTTGAACCCAGGAGCTTGAGGTTGCAGTGAGCTATGATGACGCCACTGCACTCTAGCCCAGGGGACAGAGCGAGACCCTGTCTCCAAAAATAGAAATAAAAAAATAAAAAATAAAAAACAGTAGGTATATAATATTGCAAGAATAATAAATATAAATGAATTTTAATTTAAATTTTATAACAATAGCAGTAAGAGTTGAATCTGGATAAGGCATGTGTTGGAAGGTGGCAAGTGAACAACACAATGGTGTTATAGACTGAACGTATGTGTCCCCCTAAAAGTCATAAATTAAAATCATAATCCCCAAGGTCATGGTATGAGGAGGTGGGGCCTTGGGAGGTAATTGGGTGATAAGGATGAAGCCTTACATGTGGGATTAGAGGCCCCAGAGAGCTGGCTTCCTTTCTGCCAGGTAAGGAGAAGGCGTTGTCTATGAATCAGAAACCTGGCCCTCACCAGACACCAAATCTGATGGTGCCTTCATCTTGGACTTTTAGCCTCCAGAACTGTGAGCAATGTTTGCTGTTTAAGCCACCCAGTTTATGGCATTTTGTTAGAGCAGCCTGAACTGACTAAGACAGATGGGACAGGAGGGGAGGCAAGAAAGGCACATGTGTGAGTGGACTTTCTAGAACTAGCTCCCCTGGTGGCTAAACTGCTCACACGGACTGTGACGAAATCAAAGCAGAATGATGGAGGGAGTGGAAGGAGCTGGAGGCTTCAAATTCAGAGTTTCTTAACCTAGAGTCCAAAAGTCCATAGCAGCAGCTACCCCCGGACTCCTGGGTCTCTGCCCTCCTGACAGGAGAATTAAAATTCTGAGCAAGGTGCGCATACGGAGCTTAGGAGCTGGACTCTGCGGCCGGTGACTCTGAATTTGAGTCCTGGATCTGCCACTGTCCATTTACGAGAAAGCTCCTGAACTTCTTGGTGCCTCCAACCCCATGATATAAAATGGAATAAGACAGCAGCTACTTCACAGGTTTGTTAAGAGGATCACAGGGTTGACTCACAAAGAATGCTCAGAACAGCAACTCATACACAACATTATGGCATAAAGTTGGCATTATGTAAGTGCTGTCCATAGAGGTTATTCTCCTTGGGAGAGGATCCCCAGCTTACACCACATTCACCCTGTGTCTGAGGTCCCCCACAATGTAAAGATGATCCAGGCTGTGCACAGGGACAGGGAGAGAGTCGGGTCACACGATCACACCTTGAGTAAGGAATTAGTTTTCTCCTAGCTTAAAGGGATGACCGAGTAACTGGCATTCTTTGCAGGATATCCACCAACTGTTTATAAATTAAATTCAACATGGGTATATAATGCAGGCTAAAGCAAATGTTCACACCAAAATCTGAGTAAACAGCAGCAGGTGCTAAAAATTAAAGAGAAATGGATGGGAGGAAACTCAGCTGCTTACTATCTTATCCCCTACACCCCCCCCCATTTTCAACACAATAAAGTGGAAAAAGCCTACCATTAATGGATCTTAATGGTGGGACTCCCCCAGACCACCTCCCACCATACCAGTGTCCATCAGAGGATGCCTTGGGCTTTTTGGTAAAAGGGAAACACTCTTGTCTGAAAGTCAGAACACGTGGGTATTCCATGCATTAGTCTTCCACTAACTTCCCTATAGCCATCGGCATTTCTTTTTTCAAATATTCAACAAATATTTACTGAGTAATTACTGGGGAAGAAAAGTAGGGAAATCAGGCCCAGCTCCTGCCCTCACAGAACTTATGGTTGATGGGAAAGACAGGCCCTGAGAACAAAGCAGACAACACAACCAAACCTGCAAGTGGGACAAGCAGTACCAGCTGAGCATCCAACCCCAGACAACGGAAGGCAGGAGTGTCAAGGCCTAAGCTGAGAGTTAGAGGAGCTGCCTTGGAGAAGTACTGACAGGAGGGGAGAATGTCAAGGGAGAATCAGCTCGTGCAAAGGCCCTGTGGTAGTGGTAGTGAGTAGGAAGCCAGGGTGACTGGCATCCAGAGAGCAGGATGGGACATGAGGCTAGAGAATGAGGCAGGACAGTAAGCAGTCTGCCTTTGTCTTAAGAGAAATGGAAAGTCCTTGATATGGTTGAGAGAGAGAACAAGAAAGAAAGAAGGGGAGATAGACAGACAGACAGGATCAGAGCAGGGAAATGAATAGATTCCTCTGGCTGCTACACAGAGAAGACCTGGAATGATAGCACCACTGGTCGATAAAAACAAAACTTAGGAGGTTACTGCAGTCATCCAGTGAAGAGACACTGAACAAGCTGAGCTGGAGCAACTTCGGATATCCAAGAGATGACAAGCCATGGGATTATCTCGGGTCTCAGTTGACTCACTGCTGAACTGAGCAAGATGAACAAAGTGGACTAGTTAAGACTTGAACCATAAGATAAGATGGATAGAAGAGTCTAGTAGAGGATTATGTACCCTAAAAAAGAGTTCTTCAAAAATGAACGTCAAAGTTCAGGGTAATTGGTTAATTAGGCTTCTCTACACAAAAACTATTAATAGCTCCTACCACCCGAACGCAGGGCCTGGGGCTGTGGGGATGACAGAAAGGCAATGGAGCTTAGCAGACATGAAGCACAGTTTATACTCTATCTAGCTAAAGGGAGACCCCATGAAATATCTCCAAGTTCAATGCCAGGACTCAGGCAAGACTGGATAGTAACAGGAAGAAAGAACCCAAGAATTTGGGCCTTTGAAATAGGAAAACTTATAAAGTGAAGTGTGAAAGCACACTTAGTATTCCCCAAAGAAAGTATGGATTTTTTAAAATGAAACTTAAATTTTCTTTCTTGGGTAACTTTAAGCTAACCAGAGATGCCCCAGGGTATTACAAACACAGGGCTGGGCACACCCAACACAGATGAGGCTGTGCACCCAGATGTTTTGCTTTTCATCAGTAAGCTTGGCACCCTCTTTGTAAGCACCAATTCACTAGTGACACAAACAAAACTCAGAGTTAAACTGTGATTCAGGAATGAGGACCCCACAGTGGTCTACCATCAGTATCCCACATTGACACCTATTAAAGATCATTAAGAATTGAGGTGGTGTGGTAGTAGTGTAATAAAAATAAAAGTAATGATTTGGTAACACACGAGTTAGAAACCCCCCAAAAATATACTTGGGCAATCATTCATTCATGTATTTCATTTCTCCAGGCCTTCCCTATCCAACATTATCAGGGATAAGAGAGGTTTTATTAAAATGAGAATATACTTAGGTCATTGCTATCAACACCAAAATCTACTCCACAGATACAATAAATAAAACTTCGGTTCTCTTCTACGGCCTGCCCTAAGGAAGGAAGACAGGAAGAAGGGCAAGATGGGGCCCAATGCTAGGGGCAGAGATTGGAAACAGGCCCAAACAGGCCCAGAGACAGAGGCGAGCCCCAGGGGAGGCAAATTCAAAGAGGAGACACAAGAGCAAATGTGGGAGAGAACAGAACTGCAACAAGGTAAAGAGTTCACAGGGAGATCTGTGGAGAAAGACACATCTAGACCAACAACAGAAGAGAAAGAATAGAAACAGAATAGAAAGACCAAAGTGTCAGAAAGATATGAACACACACACACACACACACACACACACTCTTCCTGGAACCTTCCTTATTATAAATCTCAAGATTGCTAAAGGCTTCTGCATGCATGTTACCCTTGGACAACCATGCCAGTACTGTGGAATCACATCTTGAGTGGGGCTAGGCATGCAAATCCATCAGTTTGGGAGAGAAATTAAACGTCATGAAGACCGCCATTAAAACCCCTATAGGGCGCCCATCTATACCAGTAGCCCAGTGCTGACTCTCAGTAAGGCTCACATTGTCTCCACACAGGCAGCAGGTAGTTTGAGCTGTGAACTGCAATGAACTATAGAACACGGAGTATCTTTCAATTTCAGACACTCACTTTACTTTGAGGGGGCCTTACCCCCATGTCTAAGCACAGCGGCAAAGCCCATCCTCCTCTGACATGTAGCCTGGGTCACATCCTCAGTTAGGGAAATAG
Organism: Daubentonia madagascariensis; assembly: GCA_023783475.1. Lineage (NCBI taxonomy): Eukaryota > Metazoa > Chordata > Mammalia > Primates > Daubentoniidae > Daubentonia > Daubentonia madagascariensis. Next base: position 36,392,004 of record JAKFHU010001953.1, on the reverse strand, counting down.
CATGTGGAAATGACCGAGGTCGTTAAGATTTCATTTTTCTCTACGAACCAGCCTGCGATGAGTTTGTTCTTTTCTCAGCTTAAGTTTCTGTGCTCTTATGGTGCTACTTTGCTATAAAAGTTCCAAGATAAAATAAAGTCAATGCAACAGTCTGCTAATCCTTGTCTTAATTTTATGGGCTCAGTAACATTCTAGGAAATGGCTCCTGACCCACCTATCCACACCTACTTTCCCTGCTATCGATTTTCTTTTACTAATTTAACAACCATTTCTTGAATCCATCTGTGCCAGGCACTGTAGTATATGCAGACAAATAGGAAAGAACACAGGCAAAGAAAAGATATAGTAAACCAATATACAGTGGGAAAATGATAGTAATATGCACTATGGCAAACATATTTACTATTTGTCCTTGGTGTGGGATGTAAGAAAAAGTAGTCAAAAAAAAAAAACAAAACCCCAAAACTTACAAACCCTCCAAATAGTTAAAATTCACAGGAGGCCATGGCTTATTAACATACATCAGAAGCACCATCTAAGTCTTAAATTTTGATCATTTAGCTGGAAGCTAATGCTAGGAACGGCAAGATTGTCTTGAAATGTTCTTGATGAATGCATTATCTTTTCATTCTACAAAAATGAAAGAAAGGGAAATAACTTCAGGTGAAATCAAATGGGAACTGGCACAAGAGATAGTTATGCCTCCTCAGGAAGAAATAGAGAGATGCTATCTGTCTCGTAAAGGTATTTTAGACAACTTTCAAGAAGTGGGCTAGGTACAACCAAGTCACTTCATTGATTATGCTAGATTGGATATATAGCACTCTCAGACGGTTAAGACAGATCTGAGCATTTAAATTGTTTTATGAGAAACTTTCTGTATGTAATAGGCTGCTTTAAATATTAACTTTATTCATATTTTAATATACAAAAGGCAGAGTCTATTTTACAGATAAGTGACCTGTAAATTTCCATCAGAAAAAAATAAATCCTCCCTCCTGAATTTATTTTCTGGAACTACGAGATTCAAGAAAATACTTTTAGGGAAGAAAAATGTGTTGCTTAAAAATTAATGATTTAAGAAAAAGAAGTTTTTTCTTCATCGAGGCATGCAAGATAGACATAAAGTGAATGACCTCAACAAAGACCATGTGGTTTATGATATATGATTTTTTACAAACTAAAAAATTCAAAGTTTATTTAATTGTTTTCAGAATTGTAGATTCACATGTAGTTGTAAGAAACAATGCAGAGAGATACTGTGACCTCATACCCTATTTCCCCTAATTGTAACATCTTTCAAATCTATGGTACAATGATAAGTGTTTTTCTTTTAAAAACTGGAATTATCTAGGTTGCCTACCAATACTATTCATTGCAAAAATTATCAACCTCACCTTAATTTAGCCTGCACTGATGGGTACTCCTCAGTTGAATTTATATGATCCAGACAAAACAGAATCTCATTTCTCCAGAATGTTGGAAAATTTATGACCTCATTTGGCATTTTAAGATCTACAGAACGAAAGAAGTTACTAGGTTTGTTCTTTAAAAAAAATAAAAAACAAAAAATCACACATGTTGATTTCCACACCCAAGTTTCTAAACCACCATAAGTTGAAACTCTATCAAGTGATCAAAAAAACAATTCCATGTTCTTGTTTTAACTTGCATATAACTGGCTGCCACTTTTTAAAACCACTCTTACAGAATCATCTTAGAGTATTTATGAGATATTAGACTATCTAATTTCATGTCATGAATTTTACAGTAATAAGTGGTTTGAGAAGTAACGAAGATTTATTTCTGCTTCTCAGAACACTATGCTTCTGAAATCTCTGAGACAGATATGTTTGTATTTGGATAGCTGTGCTCTAAAATCAGGCACGTGCACTCGAAGATATGCAACAAGTTGTGGATCACTCTAGGAAGTCAGCAGAGTGACAGAGATTGATAATCAGCTTCTGGAAGACCAAGGTCATGAATCAACTCGCATTGAGTGAACCCTACATACATCTAAAACCTGTCATTGGTGATACCAAGCTGAAAGCTGTCACTGAAACGTGTTATCTTTGCAGAAGGCTGTCAAGCGTTGCAAGTCAAGTAGAAAACCATATCAGAGAGCCCAGTGAATTGCCTTTGGCAGGCTTCCAGAATGTGGCACTGAGGCAGCACTCAACTCCAAGCTCTGATTACACCCGGTGTGGCCAAGCTCTTATCCACCACAATCAGATGGTCTGAAGAGTAATCTTCCCATTGGGGTTCTCTGAAGAACACTCATATTTGAAATATAAAGTAGGACCACTGATAGATAAATTCTGAATTATAACAATAAGCACACACAATCTATTCTGGGAGAGTAGAGAGGTGTGGATAAAAAGATGCATACAAATAACATTGGTTCACAAGTTTTTCCTGAGCAGCTAGCCAAAGGGATGAATCAAGGTACAGAAGAAGGTAGCCTGCTATGAGTCAGGGAGAAGTGTTTATGGGGGCATTATATTATAAAAAAGAGCCCAAAGCCAAAAATCACTGCGCTGAGTGAGTGGGAAGCAATACTATGAACAAGCCTGGCAAACTCAAAGCAATCAGCCATGAATAATCTCAGACAAATGCTGGTTTGAAGAAAGAAAATAGATCCCCAAAGGTGCCCATGCGGCCAGTTAGGTTAAAAGAAAAGACAACTCTGTGACCTACAACACGAATGGGACCAAAGGGCTGGGAGTGAAGTCATTTTAGCCCAGCACGAGGGCTTCAGGCAGCCCAGGCTGCTGCAAGGGATTACGAAGAGTGGTTTGCAGTGACATCCTTGCTTACAAAAGGCTCATTTTAAAAAGAGAGAGAGAGAGAAATAGAGAAAACTTGTTTTAATGGGCTAAAGTTATAAGCAGTCAAGTAATAAGAGTGAAAAACATCTTTAGGCATCGACAGAACCCCAGGCAGCACTAAGCAGCAATGTAATGTAACATCCCAGTGCTTATTTTCGGATCAGAGAGTGAAGCTCAGCAAGGCATTCTCTGCCACTTCCATGAACAATCTGTTAAGTGATATTTGCACAACAGTAATTGATAGGGAGGCAGCTCTCCGCATTAGCAATGGCCAAAAGATGATGGTGCATATTCACAAATCCCAGAATGACAAGTGGGGTAAGTAAAAGGAAGTAGAAGAATCGAATTGCTGGTCTGATACACAAAGGGGTGAGACAGTTCATCTGTACTCTGATACAATCACAAGTATTAGCAAAGCAAAATCTCAAGGAAGAGGAGAATTCTATTTCCATTTGCACATGTGGCACAATGCCAGCTGATAGAACTTTCTGCGATGATAGGACGTTCTCTATCTCTGCTGCCCAGTATGGTAGTCACTAGCCACACGTGGCTGAAGAGCACTTGAAATGAGCCTGGTACAACTGAAAGACTGAATTTTAATCTTATTTAACTTTTAATTAAAACAAATTTAAATAGCTGCATGAGGCTAATGGCTGCCATACTGGGTAGGTTTCTCAAAATCCGTTCTATGCACCTTATATCTATTAACTCATTTAATCATTAAAACCCTACGAGGTTGATACTATTTTATTACCCACATTTTACATCTTTTTAAAAAACTGCTGCACAGAGTGGTTAAGTAATTTACCCAATGTCACACTGCTGGTTCTCAAACCAAGGGCTGATTTAGGCTCCCTAAAGCAATGTGCATTATTTAAGGAGTAAGTCATGGTTAAGGTAAACACCAGAGACATCCAAAATTATTTCATGTTGATGTGGACAAGTAAAGAAGCCATAGTCTACCTGTTTTCCCTGTGTTTTTCATCCAGGTTTTGTTAGAAGACTCGTTGTCAAAGCCATCAAGTTGCAGTTCTTGGTATTCTTCCCCGACATGAGCATGCTGGTCTAAAATGTCTATAGGAGACTGGTGACGGCCCCCACAGCTGACACTAGACGTGACCCAGTGCTCAGGACCATAGGCACCTGTTGAAAGAAAACCACACTTCAAATCTCATGGCTGAAGGGTCAGGGATGGAAGGAATAAGACTTAGGAAGCAGAGTACTCCATCTCCCAACATGTCCCCACTCCAAAGAGGTCAATATATTGAAAACTATGGATCAAAGCCATTTACTTGGTGTGGCAAGAAGATTTCAGAAAAGATAATGTTACTTAAGATAGTTTTGCTTCTTGATTCGCTAACTTTATCTTTAATCAGATTAAGGGAGTTGCGCAGAAGGGCTGTCAGTGTTGTTTGCATTTCTGAAAATTTTTAAATAAGTTTCCTAAAATAAGCAAAGCATTTATTCACAAGAAAGCATCTTAATCAATTTAGCATGTTTTGCTATTGTGAACAATATCCTAAGTACAACTTTCTTCTCAGCTCGTAAGAGTTTATAAATTTGAAAAGGGGCAAAAAAAAGCAACACAAGACTGGACGGGAGTCATTACAAATGAGGGAGGCAAGGAGACAGGTTTTTCCTTTGGCTAATTGTGAAAGATTTTTCAATTTGGCCATAGTTTGCACACTTGAGTGTCAAGGCACTCCTCTGTCCTTCTCAATCTCTCTCTCTCTTAGGAGGATGGAGGCATAAAGTTACCTTCAGATCAGACTCAGCACTAACCTAAATAAAGCCTTTTGGGGGGACATGTGCTGCGGAAATAAAGGAAGAGAGGGCCACCATAAAGCATAGTTCTAATGGGTACCAATCAGGTGTAAGTACTAAAAACACACTGTGCTTGCCTCTCTGCCTGATGCTGAAATGAAATATTATGGGAGCAGTGTCTATTAAGTTGATAACAAGCTCTTAGATTTTTCTGCACCCTACTTTTAACCTCCTTGACATAACAAAGCAAATGGAGCCTGCTGAAAAGTAACTTTGCTGGAAAGATTAAGATGAATCCTTTCTTGAGAATTAGATACAGAATACATTGAAACTTCACAATATTTAGAAGGTAAAATAGGCTTCCTGATCAATAAAGTTTTATCTCCTAGGTTTTTTAGCTTTCAATTTCCATGTCTAGTGTGTGTATATATATACAAAAATACTCGTCGATAGGTGGGTATTTTTGTGCCTTACTATATACCTAGGCTTGTATGATGAAAGACACAAGGAAATCTTGTTTAATTTAGTAGTAGGTAAATCTAACTACTAATCTTGTTAGTTTAGTAGTAGGTAAGAGCTTACATAGTGACCATCCTGCTACCATACAATCATGTGCCATGGCTTTCCCCATGTCCCCTGAGTCTGATACAGCTCACAGCAGAAATAAACAATGGTACCATGAAAAAAGGGATAATCACAGAAAATCTTTTCAGTCATGGTAATGGAAGCTTCACGGCTGCAAGAGCAATTGACATAGCTCCTTACAAATGATTCATATTCTTGCTATCTGGCAAATACTTCAGTCCTACTCTAATTCCTGGGTCATTTTCCCTAATCCTCACCCCAAAAACTAAGATAAAAACAGACTATCAGAAAGAACACGTTAGCCGATAGGCAAAGGTCTAGCAAACTAGGGGCACATTTGTAAGTGCCATAATACTATCTAGAAAAAGTTAATATCACCATTTTCTTACCGTAGGACTCCAACTATATTAGGAAATGTCAAGGACTCTTCACTGGTGTTTTTTCACCGCTTTGTAAAATCCCCTAAGACTCATATGCAATGAGTCATATAGGGACAGACTGTGCATTTGCATGTATTTTAGCCAAACTTTATATTCTTCTTGAATCTATATATTTGTAGGGAAAAAAAGAGGGAAAGGGGACCTAATGAATGTCTCTAATTTTCCTGTCCACAGTTTAAATTTTCTTTCAGATGCCAAAAAAATCAACTGAAAAATTGAACGCAATGATTGTTGATATATTGGATGACTGACCAAAATATGAATTTTAGTTCACAACTGGGGCTATATGTCCAAATTATGGAAACTAATGTTTTAATATTGTATATGTGTGTATAAGTAAAATGCCTTCTTGAAACTTACTATTGCAATAAAATCACATTCAGTGGAAAAAAATGGTATGGGACACAGTAAAATAACTCCAAATATATATGATTCCAACTAATAAAGGCAAGTCATCATTTGTAAAAACACAGTCACCTGATAATTATCCTACAACTAGTAATAATTTTTAAAAAATACTCTGCAATGTCAGAAAAGTACTTGCCATTCATATTATTTCTCATAACCTTCCAGGCATAGGTGAAATATAATTTAGCTCTCTATAAAAATATAATCAGGATTCATACCAGTGGGATTCATTTATTCACTGGTAACAATCTGAAGATTTAAGCCAACTACATGCTTGCTTTCACACTTCTACCCAATATATGTTCAAGTGCAATTTTAATTGAAACTGATCTTCCACTTCAGATTTTAAATTAATTCTTCTTTGGAGTGCTTCATGCTCCAGACACCCTTGCCTTGCAAAAACCCCTATGTCATTAGTGGAGGAAATAGAACACTTTTTCCAAGCTTGCAGGTATTGATTACCTATTCTCACATCGAAGCACCATTGCCATTCCACACTGTATAAATCTCTTTGGTGTTAAGACACTTTATAAAAGACTGAGAATTATATCATTAATCATTTTCAGTTGCACAAATCTCGCGGTATTGAATGCTTTGTTTTTCAGAACTTTGAATAAATGCTTAAAAAACATGACATTAAATAAGGACTGTGGTTAACTTAAACCTAGTTGGCACTGGTGGGGGCGGGGGAGCAATTAGCAAGAGAGCCTTCCTCTCTCAGGTATGACATTACCCATATAAAATAAGAAGAAGTCATTTGCACTTTTGTTTCCTCTTACTTACTCTTTCTTAGAACAAGCTGGATATTTGCATTTCGGTAGTGAGACCCCTTTTGAACAGCTCACGACCTCTGACACGACAATCTAATGTACGAGGGTACATTCTCAAAAGAGAAGAGGTAGGGGTCGGGGTAGAAACCACAGGCAGTTTGGGCTACCAAAAGTAATTTCCTGTTCACCTGTTAAAAGTTTCGTAGGAATGGCATCTTGATGGTGATACACTGCCAACCCACAAGTACCATGGGAACCTGTTTCTCATTCAACTTAGGATGAAAAATATTTTCTTTTTAATGAATTCAATAAATGCATCTGAAACCCCTGGCTAAAGATTTGAACTCAGTGTAAATGTCCCTTTGTCTGGGACATACAGAGGTTCTTGGTTTCTTGTAGACCTTATCATCACTATTACAACTTATTGCTTATTCTTAAATATCTGTCTTCCCCAGGAGTGGTAAACGCTATGAGAACAGGTTCCTCCTATGTCTTGTTCAACTTCATGCCAATGCCTATCACAGAGTCCTAAGACATATTTTTTAGGTACAAATAAATGAATTAAAAGAAGTGATTAAAGAGCGGCACAGTTCTGCCTTCTAACGACACTATGGTATGCTGTCTGTGCATTATTTTAGGTTTAATTTTACACATCCAACTGCCGACTTCTTACTAAGTATTCCTCACTCACTTGGTCTCCAGAGTTAGGATGTCAACTTCAGAAGTAAATACTCCTTTTCTTTCTTTATTAATATATTAAATTAGTTTGAACTGTGACATGGTAAAATAAGCTGCAAGTATGTGATGTACATGAAAGAATCTGTGTGCAAATTTAACAAGCCCATCAAAGGCGACTATAGTTTTTTTAAAGAAATGGTGCGGCAAAACCTTTTCTTTCAATGCTTTTCGTGAAGCATAATTATTTTTAAACCTCTCTTATTTTTTCTATGCTTTAACAGAACATCAATCAAAGAGGAAATTTTGTCTTATTGCTCAATCCAATACTGTATTCACTTAAATATACACTCATCATTGCTTAATACCAGACACAATACTAAGAAATGGACTCTAGGGGGCAGGGTGGCCACAGTTCCCTTGGGGTTCTCTGGACAACTTGAGCTACCAGTGGCTCAGCCTCCTCATCTGTCCAAAGAGGTATCCATATCAAAGGGTGGTTGTGAGGATTATATGAGATAATCCATGTAAAGTATTTAGAGCATTATTAAACGAAACAAGCTTAATGAGTAGTATCTGCTATGATTGCTGCCTTGGCGTGCAAACGTACAGTAGGCTCTCAAGAAACTGACCATACAAGGGACAGAAGAGATATGTAGCCCAACCAAGGCTAATGGAGGTGGATGCAGGTATTTCATAGTATGCAAAGGAGGGGGGTGGGCACCTGCCTTAGGATAGTACTTACAGAGGAGGTGACACTTGAGTGGAGTCACTTCCTGAAGGGCAGAAAATTTACTAGGCCCTGATCATCTTACCCAAGTATTTCCCACTTGAGCAGAGGCCAAGAGTCAAAAATACAGTTGGCCTCCCTGGGAAGTAGAGCTTAATCCCATCTTTGGCTGAATTTAGTGATCTTCTTGCAAAGAATTAAGTAGGGAAAGAGAAAAATAGTAACTTCACAGTGGAGAGGCCTGACAGACACCACCTTAACCAAGTGATGACGATTAACATCCCTGGAGATATTGTCAGGTCCGGCCTCTTGGTGGACTGTTGTCCTGGTTCTTTGGCTCCCTGCTAGGAAGAATCACAAGCGGAACTGGTACGACCGAGTGACCACAGACAAGAAGAAATTCCACACAAACAGTTTTTATTATAGAAAAAAAAGGGAGCTATGTACAAAGTGAAAGTGAAGAAGGAAGCTATAGCTATACAAAGTGAAAATATGTTCCAGAGAGAGGAATGGGTCCAGTCTCCAGGAGCGGAGAAAGACCTTGAGGACTCCCAGGTGGTTTCCCTTTATTAGGCTGGTCTGGGGGAGGGCTTAAGGGGTGTGGGATATTACCAAATGATTAACGGGTGTTCTTATATAACAAGGTTGCAGCTGCTTATGCTCCACAGGTGTGTAAACCTCAAAATCTCAGATTCCTGGTTTTTCCTTAACTGTGTCTTACTGCAGTCCCTTCCCCCACCCCCTCCACCCTTAGGAACCGCCCTCTTGGCCTGCATCACAATATTATGTGTCTATCATGGACATCCTGATAAGAAGTGATGAGAAGGGCGTATCACCTCCTTGGTATTCTTTCCAAAAATCCATACCCCTGGTCTAATCACGAGGAATACATCAGACCAACACAAATTAGGGAACATTCTACAAAATACTTGACCAGTACTCCTCAAAAATGTCAAAGTCATGAAAAACAGGAAAGATTAAAATGAGTCACAACAATAAATGTGGAGCCCTAGATTGAGTAGTGGAATCAAAAATGAAAATGAAAGGAAAAACTTGTGAACTCTGAATAAAGTTTGGAGTTCAGTTAATAGTAATACACCAGTGTTGGTTTCCTAGTTGATCCTTGTCAAAAGGTCATTCTTTAGTGGTTATTCTGTCAACAAAATGAAAAAACATTTATGAAACTGCACAAAACCCAAATAAAATCTAAGTTTTGTTTTATGGATTAAATTTTAATATCCAGATTTTACTGGATTTACTGGTATGCAGTTAGAGCATGTCTACGGCATAACAGATGAGGGAGATGGGCACTGATTTATGATGGATAATACTGGAGTTGTCATCAAATCCTTTTTGGGCAAAAGGAGTCTGCACAGAGCAAAGACGTAGGAAAAGAGAGGCTGGGCTAAAGAAAAAACCCAGTAAGCTTGTGGGTGATATTTCATTATTTAAAGTTATATAAAAACTTTATAATATATAAAGTTGAAGAAATTCTCTTTTAAAAATTGTAGTTAAGAAACATTATTAGCTTAATTTATGGCTCATTTGTGCACTAAAATAACCCACTTGTACCTCCTTAGTGTGCCATTATCAAGTCACTGTATTTTTCTCATTTTGAGATGCTACAATTCAGTAGACTAGCATCATGAAGACATATTTCTACAGTAGGGAGAATAAATCACACAACTGGAGATTAATTCCAACTAGCCTGTTTAAGGCAGACAGAATTCCCCACATGAAAATAATGGCAAATACTGTAAATCTGGGCTCATGTCTGAGACCCCACTTGACGTTCAATGTTTCTTTCAGGCAGATTTAGCTCAAAGAACTCGGTCGACATGCGTAAATTTTAAACCAATACTAGTTATTCTGTTTAAACAAGAATCAAATAAATCCAGATGTGGTGGTGCACACCTGCAGTACCAGCTACTCGGGAGACTGAGGCAGGAGAATCGGTTGAGCCCAGGAGTTCGAGGCTAAAGTGAGCTATGATCCCGCCACTGCACTACAGCCTGGGCAACATCTCTTTAAAAAACAAACAAACAAACAAACAAAAATCTGCGAGAAACGTCTTAATTTTGCCCCACCCTGACCCCCAGCAATACTAACTGAAAAGTCCAAATAAGAACAAATATAACTAGTTAGCAAGAAGACTTTTCTACAATTTAAGTAAACTGTCTCACTTCAATGTAATTCTCTATTAATAACTGTCCTGAGATAAAAGTTGTATTTTTAGAGCAAATAAATCACACTTTTGCCCAAAAGCAAGCATTTCAAATACCTATGACTTGTGTTCCAAAAAATTGGTTTCTTTAAATACATAAAAGGTACTTTGCTGAAAATAAGCATGTACATTGAATTTATTTTATCACAATAGATCCAAATAATGGTTTCTATTCACTAATGAAAAGCCATTAAAAATAATGAATTCTGTCTAAATCTAATTAAAAACAAAACTAATATGCATGTTATGTGCTGCTTCTAGTCAAATATGCTTATGAATGCCTCCCTCAATAAACTTATACTAAAAGTATTACCTGGATCTAGGCTTAATACTCTGCATCTTGTTGTCTACTTTTAACCAACAGCAACAATCCAAAAATATATGTATTCATTTTTTTTTACCTACTATTATAATTAATGCTTTTTCTCCCAAATCTAATACACATCTTTAAATTATTCTATTTTTTTAATTAAAAAACTTTATGGGGTTCAGCTTACAATTCTTTTGCATTCTCCAGTGCTGGTAGCTTAATTACCTTTTGTACATTTATTCTTGTGTATATGAGAAAGTGCTAAAAAGCATTCATGTTGTTGCTTGCCTCTATTTTCACTTAATTCATGTTTAATTATGAAGTTGTTCAACTTTGCTAGATAGAAACATTGTAATTTTCAAGCCAGTATTAAGAAAATATAAAGTTACCTTCCAGATAATAAAACATGCTTCCAAATTTTTTGTTTTTAAATTCTAGATGTAAAAACTTCATTCTTCCATTTCAAATCAATAACTATCAATAACTACCACAATACCAGAAATAATGCCAGACAATAACACCGGGAATAAAAACCACGTTGTTTATTTCTTAATACCAACTACTATCTGTCTAGTAATAGTTAGACAAATAGGGTGTCTATTTCAGAACTGGATGTAAAACTAATTTCAGGTAAAATTTGATATAATACTAACCTCTTAGTTAGTAACGAGGGGTCCCAGATTCTAATCATGATGGTGAAGCCATCAAGAGTCTATTTTACTATTCTGAAAAAAGAAGGTGTTACAAAGAATGAAGATGGCAATAATGACTGCGTTTTAGTTCTCAGCTACAGACCCTGAGCCTGAGTAGAGGCTCAAAAGGAGTTGACTGATTAGTGATGCCTGCATGGGTGTGTAATATGAAAATATTACAGCATGTGTCATGAACACACATGCAGTTTACACACACTGGAGGATTTGGAAGGTCCTTCAAAGACAAAAAGTCTGCATCTATGCATGTTTAGATACATGAATCTTTCAAGTTAAATCGGCCCCACATCCAAACATTCAATAACAATTTCTACCACTTACGGGGATCATTTATTCACTCAAAATCTAACTAAGTGTGGTTCAAAGTTGGGCCAATTTCATTTCTGCTTCTTGTAGATACAACATGGAATTGGTTACAAGAAGCATATGAGCTATTAACAATTACTAAGAATTGGACAATTCTTACTGTCCACTGCCAAACATCTTAAATGTTTATAAAAATGGAGATAAGCTGGTTCCAGACCTGAAGTTTTCAGCTTTCAAGTCAGGTACTTCTTTAAGTAGTCAATATTCTTTATTTGACAAAGATCTGTTCTCTTAGAATTCTGAGGATCCATTAAGACATAACAGAAACAATTGTCCAAGGATTAAAAAGGTCACATGGCACAGAGGAAAGAGCACTGGGCAAAGGCCAGCAGCTTGAGTTCTAGTTCAAGGATGGCAATGAGCTTAAACTCACATGCTGGCTCCAAATGACTCACAGATTGTGTGATTAGTTATCAATAATGATGAGATCAATCAGCAATGTCTACCAAGGGTGACAGCTATGCCACATTTGCTCCTTCCATTCCAGTTTCCACTCTGCAGAGTGCAGCTGAATGTGACAGTGGTCATGTTTTATAAAGATTCCATTTCCTCACCCATAAATTACAGAGTTACATTAGATCATCAAAAAACTCCTGAGAGTTCCAAATTCCGTAAGAGCACTTCCTGTAATACCTGGAAGAATCAAATAGGCATATAAAATATTTGTTGATAGTTCAGCCAACCTCCAACCTCCACCGGATACCTTCCTGAAAGTATGCACAGGGATGCAGTTTAAATAAATCATTACACCGAGAGCATGTTCAGCAGTACTTGTCACATACTAAGTGCTCAACAAACATAATTATCTACACTTTCTTCTGGGAACCACATGCAAACTCTCAGGTCTGGAAGGCACGACCCAGCCCCAGACCCAGAAATGGCACCTGACAGGTACTTGGCAATTTGGGGAATCCCATCTTACTTGATAAGAGATAGATTCAGGAAAGGGGGTTCATCTAGGCCTAACCCAGATATTGCATGGAAGAATCCTCTGGTCAGAGAGACTGGTTTATGTTGGTTCTATTCACAAGGCAAGGCCCAGACTTTTGTCTTGAGCCTGGGGGAGAATTTGCCCTCCTCCCTCGCATGTGAACGAAGAAGAAGAAAGGAACTAGGGAATTGGCTGAAGGCCAAAGCTCAGAAGTTCAAAGGTAAGAACAAGAAAAAGGCAGAAAAAATAGAGATGGAGACCTAATCAAACCATGCCTGAAATTTAAATTTTATCTCTAAACTTTTCAATTTTAACTGCCTTTGTATTTAAACCTGCTTGAGTAGGCTTTCTGCTATTTGTAACTAACAAATATAGGATATACTCAGAATGTTGGTTTAAAAAGACCAACAGTTAAATTATTCAACGTGTCCAACGATCATCACTAAAACGAAAATGTCAAATTATAAAGATAAAATCAGGAATACATGCTGGATGGAATATATAAAAATAACATCCCCGATTCCCTCCCCCTCCTTCTGTCTCTTTCTGCCTATCTTCTTTCCCTACAAGAGCAGAATAAACTTGAGCAAGGGTTTAAAGATCTCATTTAGACAAAAGGAGAGGAAACAAGCTCTGAAGTCCCTTGCTGTAAATTTTTACTCTGGTAACACAGGGGTCATAGCATAAGAATCCATGAAACATTTAATGGGAATAGTTGCCTCTCACCGAAGTTTTCTGTCTCAGAGACATGCCACAGCTCAAGTTATTATGTGGGAAAGACTTGCTGAGGTGACCATGCATTATTCTGAAAGGTCATAGCTGCATCTCAGAGAGCAAAACAAATCTGATAGTTAAAGTCTGGTTTAAACATGGCTGAGATTTCCTGTCTTTGTATGGAAGGACTTTTTCACACCATTACTCTAATATCCAGAAGGTTTTGTTTAAATATAAGCTGCTCCAGCTCATGAAAAATTTCAATGACAAGTAGGAAAAGGAAAAATTCCCAGAGACAGGAGTTCGGTGTTTGGGAGGGATAACAGTCTGTATTCCAACCCACTGACATAAGGGCTGAGCGGGAAAGACCAAGAAATTAAAAACAGTTTTATGAGGCACTCACTCAACAGCAGAGGGGCCTGGTGTGGATGGCATGTGGGACTAGGAAACACTTCAGAGGGTGCAGACAGGATGATTAACACCCTTCCTGTGACAACTATAAAAGGAGGAATGTATGCTCCAAAATATATTAACTATTAAACGCTATCTGGGGAAATGTCTAGACATAAAGCGCCACATTTATGAGGTAAAGCCAAAACAGCATGATGGATTCAGTGTCCCTCTGTCACACTGTGAATACTTGACTTCAATTTATACTTTTCTCTATTTCAATAAATCCATAGTGTAAGTACCTTCCAATAAATGGGACCTAGAAAGCAAATCAAAGGAATTTAGTGGAAATAACAGTGACAAAAACCACCTAATCTGAGGGGTCTTCCCTGACCTAGCTAAGTAAAATACCACCCCCATCCACACTCCATAACCTTGCTTAATTTCTCTTCCTAGTATATGGCCCATGAGAAAATAAGCTCCATGATGTCAGTGACTTGTTTGTTTTCAATATATATCTCTTCAACAGGGCCAGGAGTAAGATAAGGCAAATAAGGCACTGGACAAAAACTCAATTATCAAAAAAATAATATTTTAATGCAATATTTTAAAATTTAAAATGAGTGCAAAAAAACTATGATGAACAAATAAATAATATTATCAGTAACAGCACTGCAAAGCTATATTGGACTCTACCTCAAAAGGAAAAATCAGTAATCAAGTATATTGCACTAAAATATGACTTAATTTGATAATTGAGTTTTTTGACATCCTGGTCCAGGGTTGGGGAACTTGCAGCTTTAAGGCCACATGTGGCCTTCTAGATCCTTAAGTGTAGCCTTTTGACTGAATCCAAACTTTACAGAATACTTTTATTTTTATTAATACATTTTTCTTTGTCTTTAAATTTTTATTTTATTTTTAAAATGAACGTATTTAAGATACCAAAGAATAAAATAAGTTTCAATGAAATAATCCTCCCAGATTGACTGGTACAATTAGAACATTAGTAAGCTATAAGGGCTAAATGGACAGCTGCTACCCTCATGATTTAGTTCTAACTTTCCCCTGGTGCCACTACTGCATGAGGCTGGTTGGCGAGAGTTTATGCAGGTCGAGTACACCGGGATGTTATCAACTTTTGACGATGGTGCAGGTGCACTGTGTTTCTATTTGAAGTTGAATTTGTGAATAGTTGCACAGCCGACAGTATTTTTAAAATTCTGCCTGCTTAACAGTCCATAATGTCAAAGAAGACCAAGAGAACACTGAAGGAAGAAAACAACTTTTTACATGAGGATTGGGAATTGCAATATTATCTTGTTTCTGCTAAAGATAAGACGATCTGCTTGCTTTGTGATACTGCAATATCAACATTAAAGAAATTCAACGTTTATCAGCATTATAACACTCATAAGGACCACAAATATTTTAAATTAGAGGGAGAGGCATGAAAGGTTGTATTGCAGAAATTAAAAGATGAAAAGTAAAACCAAAGATAATTCTTTAAAGCAGCAAGCAATAAGACCTGAAAATAATGCCACTGAAGCAACTTATAAAGTAGCTTATATACTCAGGAAAAAAGGGAAGCCATTCAGTGATGTAGAAATTGTGAAAGAATGCATTGCTGAAGTTGTACAATGCTTAGACCCCCAATAATGTTTCAAAGTACAAACAATTGCCTTTTTCAAGGAGAACCATAAGTGATCGGCAGCAAGAATTAGCGTTCAACTTAACAGAACTTCATGCAATACTTCAAAAGGAAAATATATATTATTCAATCACTTTGGATGAATCAGCTGATACTGCTGACTTGGCTCAGGTTTTATACTTCATTCGGGTCATAACAGAAGACTTTCTTTGCTACAAAGAATTACTCGCTTTGGGTACTCTTGCAAATAGAACATGGGGAGTAGATACCTCCAACAACTTTCAAGATGAATGTCATGAAGTTGAACTAAATTTGGTAAATTTGGTGAGTGTATGTACAGATGGTGCACCTTCCACGACAGGAAAACATAAAGGGTTTATTGCGCAGATTAAAAAAAACTATTAACAGATCCAGATGCTCTCATTTCTTTTCATTGTATCTTGCATCAGCAAAATCTCTGTGCTAAAGCTACTATTTTAAGTGACACTTTACAAGTTATAAGTATGGTTAACTATATTCCTGCAAATGCAACAGGGCATCATCAGTTTCATAACATGCTAAAGTTGAATGAAGAGGTATTCAGTGTGGACTTGCCATATCATTCTAAAGCACATTGGCTATCACAGGGACAGGTGTTACCAAAATTTTATCTCTGTGAGAACAGATAGTTACATTTTATGAAGAACAGAATCAGCAATGTGAATTATTGAAAGAAGATTTCTATAGGAATGCAGCATTTCTGTGTGATATCAAGTCAAATCAAAACAACTTGAATATTTCTTTGCAAGGTGAAACTAAGTCTATATATGATATGTGGCCAAAAATCCAAGCATTTAAAGAAAAGCTATCTTTTTTCAAAACACTTCTTCTTCAAAAGGAAATTTTGGATGAACATTTTCCCCAGTTAGCAAAGGTCAATGATGAGCAGGATGATATATGTGAATCATTTGAAAAATATGCAGCTGTTATAGACCTACTAATTGGAGAATATAATGAAATTCTCACTGACTTTGAGATTCATGACATCACACTCAAATTAGCATTTCAGCCTCACCTCGTTGATATCACCAAGGCACCTAAAGAACTATACATGGAATTGACTGAGCACTCAGTAGATGACATTTTAAAGTCTTGTTTGGTGCTAAAAAAAGATCCAACTGAAATATGGAAAAGTGCAGAATACCTATGCCTTTGGCAACATGCCCCAAAAATCCTTTCTTGCTTTTCAACCCCTTATTGCTGTGAATCTACATTCTCCTACCTAACCTAAATCAATATGCCCATAAAGTCACAAATGACAGATACCCAAATAGAGGATCAACTGAAACTGTGGACCTCTATGCTGCAACTAAATATTCAAATGCTTTCCAACAAAAAGCAAACACAACAAAGTCATTAAAAGGTTAGTTAACTTTAAAATTAACAAATAGTTTTCATTTTTTGAAATTACTAAGTACATAGCAGTTAGCTTTTTACAAAATAATGTACATTTTTAAGTATATCTAATGGAAGTTTCTTGAATGCAGCCTTATTTGATTACAGCTAAATTAATGTGGCCTTCCAAAATGCAAAGGTTGCCCACCCCTGCCCTAGTCCTAGCCCTGCAATTAAATGACTGAGCAACATTTAAGAGTAGACATCAATAAAACAACACTGATAACGCATCATCCATTTGGAGAACATTCACTATATTTATGGTTATGAAAACTTTCTACATTTTATCTTCTTTGATCCTTTCAACAACTTGTGTCAAATATGTACTACTTTCCCCATTTTACAGATAAGGAAATTGAGGCTCAGAAGCCAGGAAACTTGCCCTTACATAGTAAGTGACAGACCAAGGAATCAACTACAGATCTATAGGACTAAACTATGCTCTACGACAGGGATTTGCAAACCACAGCCTGTGAGCCAAATCCAGCTCTCCATCTGTTTTTGTAAATAAAGTTTTATTGGAACATGGCCACATCTGTTCATTTATATATTGTCTATGGCTACTTTCATACTATAACAGCAAAGTTTTGGAGTTATAAAAGTGACAGCAAAGCCTAAAATATTTACCATCTGGCCCTTACAGAAAATGTTTGCTGACCCTGGCTCTAAAACACCACAAAATACTGCTTGTCTGACAGAAATGTAATACAAGTAATATATACAACATGTGCATACTCCAGGCCCCAACAATTCTAACATGTATGTTTATAAGAAGGCATTTTAAATTTCAACAATGTTTATAATATGAAAGAATTGGCAATAATGTAAATATCAATTAGTAGGGACTTGCTAAGCAAACTATGCTCATTACATAATATCATACAATGGTTCAAAAGTAGATAACTTCACTGTAGGATAAATCCCAAATAGGTTAAAGATTTAAATATTTAAAATAAATAAATAAAAGTACAAGAAGCAGTTGTGGAAAAATTTAGAACTGGGGACGCATTTCTAAATATTACCTAAACCCAAAGTCAGAAAAGACTGACAAAGCAAAATACATTAAAGAGTATTTAATTTTCTGCATTGCAGAAACCACTGTAAGAAATATCAAAAGACAAATGAGCAGTAAAACACATTTGTAATTTATACCACAAAAGGAAAAGTTCTTTAGTATAAGAAGAGATTCAAGATATCAATAAACCCCAAACCCACAAAAAAATGGGCAAAGGATATGAACCAAATTAAAAAAAAAAACGAAATACAGGTTGGGCACAGTGGCTCATGCCTGTAATCCCAGCACTCTGGGAGGCCAAGGCAGGAGGATCACTTGAGCCCAGAACTTTGAGACCAGCCTAAGCAAGAAAAAGGCACCCCCTCTTTACAAAAACCAGAAAAGTTAGCCAGGTGTGGTGGCACACACCTGTAGTCCCAGCTACTCAGGAGGCTGAGGCAGGAGGATCGCTTGAGCCCAGGAGTTTGAGGTTGCAGTGAGCTATGATGACACCACTGCACTCTAGCCTGGGCAACAGAGCGAGACCCTATCTCAAAAAAAAAAAAAAAAAAAAAAAAAAGAAAAGAAAATACAC
The DNA here is from genome assembly GCA_023783475.1 of Daubentonia madagascariensis. Classification (NCBI taxonomy): domain Eukaryota; kingdom Metazoa; phylum Chordata; class Mammalia; order Primates; family Daubentoniidae; genus Daubentonia; species Daubentonia madagascariensis. Next base: position 36,373,485 of record JAKFHU010001953.1, on the reverse strand, counting down.
ATGGCTCCTTGATGTAAGAGCTGCTGTACCTCACGAATAATGAGAAACACAAATTAAACCTATATAGGTGAGATTTTCACCTACTAAATTTGCAAACATCAAGGCTTTTGATTACAAACAGGAAGGATGTATTCAAATAAGGACTTTCCTATATCACCACTGAGAGACTGATACAATTCTTATGGAAAAAATTTGACAATAATTATTAAAATTACAAACATGCACTGCTTTGACACTGGTGCTAATTCTACAGACATACTTGTGTTTGTACAAGGTTAAGATTAGCTATGGCAGCATCATCAGTAATATCCAAGACTGGAAACAAGATAAATATCCATCACCAAAGGGCTAGTTAACTAAATTATGGCAAATCAATACAATGGAATGGTCTGGAATTCAGGAAGAAAATAGAAACTTCTTTAAGCTAAAATGAAACGACCTCCATGTTTTATTTTTAACTGAAAAACCCAACATGCATTATAATATGTTACCACTTGTGTTTAAAAATGAGAAAATAAATGACCATACGTATACTTTTTATGTACATAACATACCTCTGCAAGCATATTTAAGAAACTATAACACTAACAGAGGAAGAGGAAATAGTAAGGGGCAGTTTCTTTACTACTGATTCTTTTATACTCTTTGAATGCTGAATTGTTTAAATATATTACCTATTTAAAAGTTAAATTTTTAAAAATGCATAGAAATTTAAGATGGAGATAGATGTATCTGACACTATTCAGTGAAGAAAAGCTCATTCCATAACTATTATTACAGAATGACATCATTTCATGTAAAGAAAAAATAAATACAAATCAAAACCAGTGATGGAACACACACAAAGTTTAAGAGGAAACTTCCTAAACTGTTCATAATGATTACCCCTGGAATGGGAGTCAAAAGATGCTAGCATGATCTAGGAAAATACTTATTTTGAGAATACATGTAATACTTCTGTTAAGTAATTAAACAAACAAGTATTTAAAAAAATTGAATACAAACACTCGTAAGACCTTGACCTCAGAACATTCTTGGTGACATGTGAAACTTCTGAGGTCTTATTACATCATGGCATGCGTTCTCACAAGGGTGATACTGCCCCCAGTGGGGTGCAAGTTCATTCTTGGGTGACAAAAATATCTTACTCTTTTTATCTTTAAAGCACAGATATACATAGAGTAGATAATCAGATATACAATCTATCTAGTATTAAAATTTCATGGTCTAGGAGGCAATTAGGGGGAAAAAAGTCTGAAAAGGTTCCTGGGGGATGGGCAATAATAAATAACAAGGTTGAGAAATAATGCATTATGGAATTATATGGAGAAAAAAGACACTATAGTGTCTTTCATGTGACTGGTAAGTCAGATCCATAATAAAGCAGATACTCTATTTTTTATTATTTTTGTTTAATTTGGAAAAGACAATTTATTTATTTATGTTTCCTTTTATTAAAGAATATTATGGGGGCACAACACTTTGGTTACATATATTGCCCATGCACTGCCCATGTCAGAGCTACAATCGTGGACATCCCCCAAACTGTGTGCCCTGCACCCATTCAGTGAGTTTTCCCATCCCCTCTACCTCCCTCCCGCCTGATGAATATTATTGCCATGTGTGACATAAGTATTGATCAGTTAGTACCAATTTGATGGTGAGTACCAGTGGTGCTTGTTTTTCCATTCTTGTGATACTTCGCTTTGAAGAATGGGCTCTAGCTCCAACCAGGATAATACCAGATGTGTTAATTCACCATTGTTTTTTATTGCTGAGTAATACTCCCTGGTATACATATACCACATTTTATTAATCCACTCGTGTATTGATGGGCACCTGGGTTGTTTCCACATCTTTGCAATTGTGAGTTGTGCTGCTATAAACATTCGCATGCAGATGTCTATTATTATAGAATGTCTTTTTTTCCTTTGGGTAAATACCCAGTAGTGGGATTGCTGGATCAAATGGTAGTTCTACTTTTAGTTCTTTGAGGTATCTCCATATTACTTTCCATAGAGGTTGTACTAATTTGCAGTCCCACCAGCAGTGTATGAGTGTTCCTGTCTGTCCACATCCCCGCCAACATTTGTTGTTTTGGGACTTTTTGATATGAGCCAATCTCACTGGAGTTAAGTGATATCACATCATTTTAAACTAAAAATGAGACATCTATTAAAAGAGAAGTCAAAATGTTCCTCCTTGTTGTTTTATATGTTAACCCCCTATGAAAAACCCTGTCAGTTACTAATATACCCATTAGTACAAATGGACCATTGAGACTCACTAGCTGCATAAGTGCTGAAGCTGTGATTTGGACCAAAGTCTGTACAACTTTTCCATTATGCTGTACTACCTGGTGCTTGTCTACTACATTATATTTAATTTTCACCCATCATTCTGACTTCCCAGGAACAGGGGAGATCCTGATTGTCATCCAATTTCTGACCTATGTCTCCCAGTAACATGCCATTCACAAATTTAATAAATCCATCTCCTTTGTCAAGTTGTTTGATAAAAATGCTCAAAAGGCCAGGGCCAGAGATATAACTCTTCATCATTACAGTGCTGCATTATCTAGAATTCCCTGGGAAGAGTTTTTCAATCTATTATGAATCCTCATTTCTCCATGTCAACTCTGAGAATATCAAGAGATATTCTGTCAAGGCTCTTGCTGAAATACAGATACCCATGTCGGTTGCACTTGAAAATCTAGTAATGTTTTTCAACACACTGCAGGATTCTACAACAGGGGTAACAAAGGATCTCCCTTGTGGAATATCAGAACACAGTTTTTCAAGGGTGGGATATATAACTTCCTCACCTTTATAGCCCAACACCGGGCAGAGCAGGCATTTGGTAAGTAAGTGTTGCATTAAATAAAAGGGGTAGACAAGGGGAACACAGAAAAGAGCAACCCAGTGCAAACACAAAAATGGCCAGCTTTCTTTTTTCTCATTGTGTCTAAATTTGTGATCAAAATAAAATGTTTGATGAAAATCTTTACAAAGCTTAAGAATCATTATATTTTTAGGGGTTAAACAGATCATTGATGGAGAAGAAACAAATGCAACTGCAAGAGTTAAAGAAGGGATATATTTATATTGACAGCAAACAAAGTGGCCACCACAAAATTCCTACAGAATTTTCCTGCAGAAAAATACCTGGAATTTTATTTGTGTATGAAACACACTTTTAAGACTTAAGTGACAAGATGCGGCAGCCCGCTGACCGTGGCCGTGCGTGATGAAGACAGTGGTTCTCAAGACTAATGCTGAGAGTTATGCACTGAGAAACTTCATTAAAAATAAAACACGCTTTCCTGAGCCTCCATATCAGCATCTCCAAGAGAAAGGGTCAAGGAAATCATGTTCTGAGAAAGGTAAAAATAGCCAAGAACAATACTACGAGCTGATATTCTGTACCAGCACATTTGTGCCAAGTGCTTTACAAGAGTCATCTCACATAATTCTCAAATCAACTGTAAGCCATAAACTTCACTATTATCCCTGTTTTACAGATGAGGCATGTGAGAGTCAGAGGGTTAAACAATCTGTCCAATATCCCTCCCCTAATAAGCAGCTTATAATCCTTCACTTCGCATCCATTCTTTATTAAAAGCTAACACTTACAGGCCACTGACAATGGTCCAAGGGCCATAGATTATCTTATTTGCTCCTGACAATACTATCCCCATTTTATGAAGGAAGAAACTGCAGCCTAGAAAGGTTAAGTTATTTGGTATTTAGATCACACCATTAAGTAAGTAGTGGAAGCAAGATTCAAACACAGAGGCACCAGAGTCTTATTTAAACATCCCAGTATAGTGATATTTAAGTGGTGGGTACTTCTGGGCAGTTATGATGTTGGTCAAATCTGGAGGTCAGTTTCAACTTGGATTCCATATTGAGGTCCAAACGCTGAACTCAGCTGCTCCACAAAGGACTGGCTTTCTCAGCTAAGGCCACACACTGGGGAGAACAGCCTACTGGTATCTTTGACCTTGGCTCTTCATAATCAGCAAAGAAAATATTTACTATTATCAAAGTACTAAGAAAAGTACTAATATTTTCAATAAAGCCATGTGTTTGTAGGTGGGGCACAAAGCTAAGTAAATAAAGGGAAATAAAGTGAACAAGCAACTGCTTTTGTTGGCTAAAGACATCTAGTCCCAGAAAGTCACAATGTTCCATAAAAAAAGATAGTAAATTTGAGAAGTTTGATGGCATAAACATTGCAAGATTAAGACAGAAAGAAAAACTGGTGGAAAAGTGACATGTACAACTAATTAAAATCACAGACCTTTGTATACTAAGAGGATCTGCCCTATTTAAGGTAACAAAAGATTTAAAAATAGCTAAAAACAATACAAACCCATGCTAAAGAAGACAGCCATGAGGCATCACAGTAGGTAACTGCAGTAAACGCTTGTTTACTGGAAATGAAAGGAAAAAACTTAGGCTTGAGGTATCCCTTTATAGAGGTGTTGGTTCTGTAATTCTTCAACTAGATGTTTAAGTATCACTAATCTCATGAGCAAAAAACATCTCCGACAACATTGTAGGTACATTAGTAGGAAGGCAGAGCATGATTTGACAGTTTTGTGTTGGGCATTTACATATGTGAAAGTTTTTTTTGTTTTTTTTTTTTTAAAGGAGAAGAAATAAATCATTTTCTTAGACACTACAATGAAAAATCCTATCTGGCAAGATGCATAAAAATAGGATTAATAGGAAACTGAAGTTAAGATCCACAGCTTGTGACTGAGCAGAACACAGCACATGTATTTTTCCTTTTAGATTCTAAAGCTAAATCCTGAATGATGCTAGCATATGTCAATTCCTGTCCACCATACTGATGAACTTTAGCTGGAATACCTCAGTTGAGAAGCTCCCATTCCAGAGAAAATGCTTAGCGATTTCCAAAACAGTTGGATCCTGGTTTTGAAAAACAAGTGCTCTAATTAGCAAATTAGAAGTCCTTTCCTTGCAGATAAAACTGCTAATGCAGACAAAGCCTCAACATAAAATCATCATTTTCAGAAGATGTTGGACAAAGCAGATGAAACCTGCTGTAATCAGCCGTCATTCTCTTTGTAGTCTTGGTACTCAACTGCAGGACTACTTTTTAAGGGGAAATTTCGACCTTTCGAGTGTTAGGCAGGAGAGCTTGTTTTCACTTATTAGCATTAAATTTTCTCCCTCACTCCTTCCAAAAACACCTAACTCAGCAAAACAAAGGAAAAAATATTTGATAACAAACAGACATTTCCTTAAGCAGCAGGCTCTTAACCATGCTTGCTGAGCTAGGTCACAGAAACAGACCTCTAAACCACTGTGGTTCTCAACATCGTTCAAAGTACTGTACTTGTGTTTCATTTGGAATTTCTTTTAGGATAGACCAAATTAGGGCTGCTTCCCTCTCTTTGAATAAGATCCCAAAGAGAAGTTAATTGCAGGACACCAAGAGAAATCAATCAAACGACTTTCTTATCAAAGACAATATTGAATGAAACTCCATACCTACACAGCTCTTGGCCTGAAAGTGCAAGTCCTCGTTTGTACAAAATGTCCCCACTATGCATGCATACTCCTTCTGAGACCAGGGGTAGATAAAGGCATCCCTGGCACCTTTAGCCTAACACTCTTCTGCAAGCTTGCAGTATTGCTGTTCTGGAAGAGGTGTTGGTTCAAACCCCTCATGACACGCTCACACAGAAGGTGCAGGCCCTTGGGGACATATAATCACAAAACCCTTGTGTCAAATCCATCTGCCTGCTCCACATCTCCACTGGTGATTACCAGGCACCTCAGATTCTACATGTACAATCCTGCGATTCCAGATCTTTCTTCTATCCCAAACTCGGTACACTGTGGTCTCCACCATCTCCCTGGCATCCTTCAAGCACTCAAGCCAAAAAAAACCTTGGGGGTCATCTCTCATTCCTTCTTTAACTTATTCCCCAGTTACCACAGCAAATCCTAGGTTGGACCTTCATAAGAGATCCAGAAGCTACAACTTCTTCCATTTCTAACTGCTAACTAACGCTGTGGGCCACGCCACCATCCCCTCTCCTATAGATTCCTGCCAATTGCCTCCTACTCTGCCTCCCCTCCTTTGGGCTGTTATTAACACAGCAACCAGTGATCCTGTTAAAACACAAGTCAGATCATGTCACTCACCTGCACAAAACCCTTCAACAGCATCCTACATCAGAGTGAAAGCCAAAGACCTGAAAAACAGTCTACAAGGCCCTACGCATCTGCCCCCTGCCCCCATGATCACAGCTCCTAGTTCTCTCCCCATGGATCGATCCCTCTACAGAAGCCAAATGGCCACCTTGTTGTCCTGTGAACATGTCCAGCGTTTTCCTGCTGTCCTCTCAGCCTATCTAGGGTAACAGGCAACGCCTCACCTTCTTGCGATCATTATTCACACGTCACTTTTTCAATAAGAACTACACTTGCACTCACATTACAACCCCCCTTCCCATGTGCTTTCGTCTTCCTTTTGTCTTTTCCCTGTAGCACTCGCCTTATATATAGCACATACTCATTTGTGTCCTATGCTGTCTATCGTCCACTCACTGCCACCACTGGAAGGCAAATTCTATAAGGACAGGGATGCACCCATTATATGTACTGCTGTCAACAAGTATTCTAACAAACATAAATAACAATGCAGTTTCACTTTAAAATAGAGCAGGTTTTAAACAACTCTATTGAGGTATAACCTATCTATGCTTAAATTCAACCACTTCAAGTGTACAACCAGTGACTTTCAGTAAATTTATAGAGCAATACAACCATCACTGTAATTCAGTTTAAGAACACTTCCATCACATCAAATGATCTGAAGAGGGATTTTTAACTGGAAATATACCTACGATATATCTCCTCTCTTGTTAACAAAATGTAGTCAAACTTCTAGGAACACAGGTTTTGAAAGAACTTGCTCATGGACTACAGATAGTCATCAGTGTACAATTTCCTTTTGTTTCAAAATAATCAGTTTTGGTTCCTACATGGTACCCAGCACTGTAAAAGCAATGGAAATAACAAGATGAGTAGATTTTGATTTCTACCCTTTTATCAAAAATATGGAATTATCCATACAAATATTGATCTCCTGGTATTGCCTCTACCAAATGGGGAAAAGATATCCTCCACTGAACAACTTGATATAGTCCCAGTGAGACTAGGTTCTTGGACTGTCCTTCCCTCAGATATGGCAGGTATGTATGTCCTTCCGTGATAATGAGCCTACATTCACTTTTAGAAACTAAGTGCTCCCTGAAACTCCACTCACTAATATTCAAACCACACTGGGACATTAATGAAATAATGGCAGAGCAGAAATAAGTTAACCAACATTGCACTCTCAAACTCAGGATTTTAGAAGGTTTCAGGAATAAGTGGCAGATATAACTTTTCATATATGAACTCACTAGGTTCAAATTCCTTTATTGGGTGTTTCTTTCCTGACCTGCCATTGCAGACATACCAGGCTCAAAGCTAAGACTTAAATACGACTTTAAGACACAACTCCAGATCCTAGAATATTTTGAGAGTTCAAAAAAATTCTAAACCTCCACTTTAAAAATCACAATTAAGACACCACTACTAATATACCTCTACTATTAATTATGCCAAACAACTCCTTCTAATCCCAAAGGTTTTTTTTCCCCCTTGCTTATTTATGGATAATTTGTTATACATTAACAACTGAAATTTCAAAACGAAACACACATCGGGTATATGTCCTGTCAAGTATTACTTATAATTTTCAGACAAGGCTATTAAATTAGCTTCCAAAACTAGCAAACGTGAATACCAAGTTTGAAAACAAGGCAACTGTGTTTTCTTTGAGCCTCCTTTGATGTTTCCCTCTGTTTTCTACATTTCTTTGAGGGTAATTTTTCAAGACAGGGAAAAAGGAAACCTCCTTAAGTATGGTCTTCTTCCTAACACTAAAACATAGAAAGAAGTCAGAAGATGACAAAGGAATTAAAAGCATTCTTTTCTTTTCCTTACGAGATACGGAGTTTCTCAACACCATCTAAAAAGCCACCCAGGGACCCTATGCTGGTGAATCAAATTAACTTGAGTTGACATTATAAACACAAACAATCAGAAGATACATCTCACATGGTTCAAAAAAGCGGCATTTCATTACCTTGCTTAAGAATATTTATGACTCAAGTCAAATGAACAATTATTTGTGCTAAAAAGGAATGATAGGAATCTATCTATGGCTGAAGATTGATTTGCCTCACAATTTAACTCAAAATTATCTCAGACTCATTTTGAAATGTCTTAATCTCAAAAACAGCTTCACTGTTTCAATATTAATTTGCAGTTCCATATAAGTTTGTATTAATTTGCACTTCCGTATAAATTAATCTATCTTACCCATGTGACAGAGAAGTCATATGGGTGTGTAGTATCTACCCAGTGCAGCTTTCCAAGGTGAAAAACATTATCCCTGTATCTCTCCTGCCCCATCCCAGGCAGGAGACCTACAGGGCCAGGTGATTTGTTCCCCAGGTTGGCCATATGCAGCTGGTGTATGCCAAGTGTTTTAGTCCCAATGGCCAGATGTGCACACCAGGGTCCACAAAGCACATGGAAGATGGAAGGAATGAGGGTCACTGAGTCTTCAGGGTATTTGTGGAAATACCTTTCTGAAAGGTGCCACTTTCAAAGCCCAGACCCACCTCACCTCCTCACTTTATTCCCTGATCACCCTCCACTGACTACCCTGCCCAAGTCCTGCCCCTTTGAATGAAGTCTTCCCCATTGTCTTATATACTTTTTGTGAGGAAGATAATCTATATTATACAATTCAGTATTGGACTACTGTGTGCCCCAAAGTTTTTTTTTAATTATTTCATGTATTTAATTAAAATTCCCTAAGAAAAAATTAACTCGTTCATAAAGTATTTATTATACTACTCCTGTTATACATTCATTGATGTAAATATTCATCATCCAGTGGTTTTTTTCAGGCCTCATTATTGAACTCTGCATCCAGGACACGATGGAACATGGTTGAGGGACAAGGTTTTCCAACCCAATGAAGAACACATTCTCGTGCATACAACTACTGCCACTTTTGCTGTGGCTGTTGCTACCTACCATTAATGATGAACCATTCATCGAGCCAGGCAGTTGGCCTGTATTGTTTCATTTTATTCCTCATCCCCTCTTGTGTCAAATATAGCATTATGCTCCCATTATACATGCGTGTGAACTGAAGCACGAAGGAGTTAAATCACGTCGAGTGGGAATACAAATTCTGGTCAATCTGAGACTCAAGTTTATATTCTGAGTCTTAATCATTCACGCCATCATCTTTTCAGTAAAATATGCAGAGTATAGACACCATGTCTCAAAGAACTTAGGGATTTAAATGAAAGTGAGCTATGAGAATAATTACCCTACAAATATTCTTTAAAGTTGACCAGCTGTGTTAAATATATTTTCTTTGCATAATCCCCTGAAATATCACGATTCTCAGGAAGTATCACCGTGGCCATCCCCTCTTCCACCTCCCATTCAACAGATGAGGAAAGTAAAGTTGAGAAGGCTTAAATGAATAGCCCAAAGTCAATCCAAAAATGGTAGCACCTTGATTTTACCATGTTTCAAATCTACATCAAATTGATCTATAAGAAACTACAAATGACCAGGGTACAATGGCAGAAGTACTCTCAGATAATACTAGAAGCACTAAAATTTACCACAAATATTTCGGGGACAATTCTCAAAATATGTATTAAACCTTTAACAATTTTCACACTTAAACCCAGTGAGTCTACATGTGGGAATCTAAGAACCTAAGAAAGCCCATCTCAGCAAAGGAACAGAGCTATGCATAGATAGGCTTCATATCCATTTTTATAACGTCAAAAAGGGACGAACAAACTGCCTGTCCCAACAAATGAGAAAGTATACTGACTTGATGGAATACAACATAGCTCTGAAATATAGAGGCAAAGTCCATTAAACAAGTGAAAAGATTATGAAAAGAAATAGCAGAATATGGAATTATATACCTGTGATTGTAGAAACCACCATACACAAACATTTGATAAAGTAAAAGTCTTTACTTTTAACAATTCAGACCATTTTATCAGCCAAATATAATACTTGTTTATGATCAAAATGAGATAACTATTTAGCTTAACATCAGAAACAATTATTTCAATGGAGAATAACATGTCATTGTGAGGAATTCCTCCTCATTCTGACTCAACTTCCAATAAGGCATGTTTGATATATTTTAACATGTACCTTCCCCACCTCTACTTCCCCATGGAAGACCAAGATCTTATATCTAAAGATAGTCATACACCATTTTTATTATTATTTAAAATACTTGCTTAACATGTTCACTAGAGAAAACCTAAAACCCATTTTTATATACACAAATACACAGGTATTCAGAAAAACACATACAATATTTTGTTTATATATATACACCCTTAAAAACATCCATTCACTTTGACCCAGAAATTTCACTTTAAAAGATGTGTTCCTACCACAATAGTCAAGACAGACACAACCATCTTAACCAACAAGAAAAGCATTTATTCAAATTAGCCAAATTTACAATCATTGTTCAGTGGCAGGTGTATGCACTAAATCCAGAAAAATGTCACTCTTTTCTCATCAGAAGGTCACGATTATAAATTATTATGTCATTAGCCCTTTTCTGCTTTTAACTATATACCTTTCCTTCCTGGTAAGGGAATGAATTTAGACATCTAAAATGCAGCTAATAGAAATCTTAGGGTTTTGATGCATTACTAACATTTGAAATGAGGCGTGAGACCATCCCTATGGTGGGTTAATATTTCTTACTACTTCTGACAAGTAGAATTGAGATTAGGGAGTTGAAAAAGCTGAGATGAATTGAAGGTCTTGCTGATGAAATGAGTAATAATAAAATGTTTCTAATGGAGGTTTTTAACATTCTTCTCTGCCTAGTTTGTTAAAAAGCCTTTACAGTTCAGTGCAAGGGATCAAATCACCAACAGTCAGAAGCCCCCACGGACAGACCCATCTCCCTGCCAGGAATATGGAGACAGGTCAGCACGGCGATGCCTGGGACAGGCCCTGAGTGTGGTCTAATAACATGTTCAAAGTGGAGCAGAAGTGTCGCTTTGTCAAGGAAGTCTTTCTCAAGCCCCCATTCCAGATCAGTTTACTTTGTCATAAGCTTCAGAAAACCATGTTGCTTCCTTTTGGGACCACTGATCTCAGTTTCACTGATCCACTCAAAAGAAATTGAGCCTACGTTGTTTGTGACAACCCCTGCCTCCCACCAGCCCAACTTTAAGTTTCATGGCAGCCCCAAGAAATAGCTGGGAGAAAACTTTGGCCATGGACCTTCCCAAAGTGGCCTTAATAAACATACAAGATAAGTGAAAACAAAGCACTTGCTGTATCAAAGTTGCTTCAAGATGAATCCTGGTAGTTCCAACTTCTACCCACACTGTAGTGGCTGAATCTTACATAGAAATTCTAGAGCCACTGTCCATTTTGCTCCCCATCACTCTCATAAAGTATAGCAAAAGTGATGGCACATAATAGGTATCCAGTAAATCTTTCTTGAATGAATAAAGTGAGCAAAAACTAATAAAAGAATGGGAGCTAAGTCAGTGGGTCTAGTCACCTTAAAAAGTGTTCTTCATATGGTATTAATGAAGCATTATAAATACTGAGTCCCTGTTATATAATTCCACTGGTGCCAGCAGAAGACAGTGTCACATTTTTATATAATTCCACTGGTGCCAGCAGAAGACAGCCTCACATCAGCACACCCCAGCTTAAAACAATGGTTGGGCTCACAATCCATCGGCATTCCATCAGAACCAACGATCCATCAGAAGAGAGCCATACTTGGCCTTCTTGACATTCCCCATTCCCCACTCATCAGGATGACTCATTAACAGCCCGATCTCGGGTACCTCAAGTAATGTCTCACCTCCGTGCTGCTGGCCGCCTGTTTCCAGCATTGCCTGCTGTGCACACAAGTAATTAACTTGCAATGCTCCACTGGCTCTGACACATCCTATGGCATCAAAATATTCACCAGCAGGTAGTTAAGCATGCAAGGTGCTTCCCAAGTTAAACTCGATAACCAAATATCACATGTAAGTGTCAGTCAATATGGAAGACCTTGACGACACGCAAGTCCTGTGTCAGGTGCAGAGGCATGGTCACTATGGTTAAATCTCCTTCCTTTGAACTCCATTCATTTGGAGCCTGTGGTAATGCAGACAGAGTTAGAATAAAGACTTGCTTCTGCTATAGAAGAAAGGTTTCCTTTGAGAGCCCTAAAAATAACACTACATGGATCAAGTTCGACTAGATGACAAGTGCAATAAAGAAAGAACTCACACATAACATAGTGGTAAAGACTATGAATTGTGGAGCCAGACCACTGAATCTCACCTTTGCCACTTGGTATGTAAGTGGCCCTGGGCAAGTTACTGAGTTCTCTGCACCTCTGTTTCCTTGTTTGTAAAATAGGGATAATCACAGTACCTAACTTGTAGCACTACCAGAAGTGAAGGGCTTTAAATGGCACCTTGCAAACACTGAGCATACTACATATTAAGTATTAGCTATTATTGCTCTGAGCATCATTATTACCCAATGCTGAATACACAGCAGGACCATGATAAACACCTGTAGAAGAATGACTGGCTGAACATACCTAAAACTATTATTGCAAGCACTTTAGAAGAATCAATTTAACTCGCATTCTCTGCTCATTAATATTGGTCCATTTTAAAGGCTTTAACTTAATATTGTAGTTATCCTGGATCCTTTACTAAATACACAATTATTTCATTTTGATTGAATTTCTTTAAAAAAGTGGCTGAACAATTCAGAGAGACTAATCTAGACTGCATTTCCTTCTAACATTCTAGGTCAATGAGACGATGTGCGATCAAATGACAATAGTGTGGGTTGGAACCACCCAGCGACTCATCAAAAAGGCTTTAAAAAAAGCAGAGAGAATGAAGCCTGAAGCTCAGGCTGAGCCACGTGTGTAAAGCCATGACAACAAGGACGGACAAAGGAACTATAATAGAGAGTGGGAAAAAGTGGCAGAGGCAATAAAGACAAGAGGAGATTCACATGAATGGAGAATTACTGGCTTTATAGGTGCCTGGAGAAAGGCAGAACAGGTCGTATCACTTTTATTTCTAGTGAAGGGCAGTTCAGCAATTTGGAATTCAACAGTGTTTGATACAGGATTTTGATCTTGTTCTGGTGGCAGCAATGGTGGTGGGTCATTAACTCACGACCCCACAATAAACAAATGCATGTGACAGTGCTGCCCAGGATTGGACACCCGGGAGGGAACCATCCAAGAAATTCCCCAGTATGCAAGAAAGGATCTCTTTCCAGTGGCATGTCCCACCTCATTTACCACTTTTTACTTCAGTGAAGATCACTGATTAATTTTATCCTTTCTAAGTCATGGTTTATGTTATAAAGCCATCCTGCCAATATCTTTGAGAAAGTCTCCAAACCACTTCAGTGATTAAGGAATAAAATTGTTCCCTCTGTCCCATCAACTTAGTTCTACCTTCCTGAAAAGGTAACACATTAACCATTGTGGTCTGCACCTTCAGAAGCAAATTCCACATGATACTTGCAATTCTATCTACACTAATAAAGTTTGTTTTCTAGCTAGCTGTATGGTCCCCGGGTACATTAAATGAGCAACTGCTAAGGTACTGTGCAGAATGCTATCTGAAATGCATATGTGGAGAATATGTGGAGTTACATCCACTGATTTCATACGCTTGTTTAGTGTCTCTTTCTTCTCTATCTCCAAAACAGATAGGAGCACCACAAAAGCACAGATCTTGTCTAAATAGCTCTCCGTGCTGGCCCAGCTTCTAGAACACTGTCTGGCATATTGAGCATTCAAAAAATGCTTACTGAAAATGATTCATATATGACTTATTATACATAATACATTTATAATTAATGTATGACTAAATGTATGGCTTATTGATTAGCCAATAAATAAGTTCCCCACTTTTGACTGTATTTCCTAAATTGCGTGTTTGTTCTTCAGAAAAGCTCAATAAATTTGATTGTGGGTATGAAAAAATGAATCTTAAAGGTAAGGAGAAGTTTTCTATACACACACCACTTAACTGTCCCCATTCCACTTTGACATAGGTTGTATTAAACCCATTTCACAGATGAGGAAAGTTGTGCTCAGAGAGCTTAAACATATTTGCTCAAGCCATGCAACTGCAAGAGCAAAGCTAAGATTTTGCAAACAGGTGCACTCGATTCTAAATCCCAGTTTTCTGGTGTACTTAGGAAAAGTTGATTTCCTCATACCTTAAAGAAGAAAATTAACACATTCCTTTTAGACAGTCTATTATCCTGATCTTGTCTTGAGAGTCAACACAGCTGTCAACAGTCTTCCACAATGTTAAACACACTCTTAGAGACACATCCCTCTCACCATGTATTTCTTAGGCTTAGAGGAGCTTAAGGGACGGACTTAAGCGAGCTTAAGGTGTCAGATCTATTGAGGCAGAACAGAAATCAACACACTTACTACCCAACCCTAAAATCCATAATAGTCCCTAGACCAAAGTGCCTATAGGCACCAGAGAGGTGATTTAACTCAGAAAGGGGAGCTGGGTGTCAGGTAGCAGAGAAGGACACAGACTGTGGAGAACATAAGCCCAAGCTCTACCTGAAACACGTGGGCATCACCTAGGGTGCCTGATAAAAGTTGCAGCACCCACCCTGGAGTTTCTCATTTAAAAGCCTTGGGATGGCCAGGTGCGGTGGCTCACACCTGTAATCCTAGCACTTTTGGGAGGTCGAGGTGGGAGGATCGCTTGAGGTCAGGAGTTCAAGACTAGCCTGAGCAAGAGTGACACTCTGTCTCTACAAAAAATAGAAAAATTAGGTGGGTGTGGTGGTGGATGCCCATAGTCCCAGCTACTAGGGAGGCTGAGGCAGGAGGATCACTTGGGCCCAGGAGTTGGAGGTTACAGTGAGCTATGATGAGAAAAAAAAAAAAGCCTTGGGGTGGGGTGTGGAAATTTGCGTTTCTTATGAGTTCCTGGCTGACACTGCTGGTTGAGGGACCCCACTTTGAGAACAACTGGTCTACAGAAAGCAGTTTCTACTCAGCTCTTGTCAATTGATGAAACTGAGAAATGAAGACCCAGAAAAACTGTAAGATTTTGCAAGCAAGACGGGATTTTTAAAATGGTGCGCAGATCAAACAGAACAAGACTTTAAGATAAGAGCGTCCAAATCCTTGAGGAACGACGTGCCTGAATTTTCTTATTTAGGGGACTGAACAAAGCTTCGAGCCACATTTACCCTGAGAAAGCAGAAACCAATCTGACCTGAGCGGAAAAGTAGAGTGAAACGGTTTACTATTCCTTTATTGAGTCAACCCACAATTTTGAGATGCCCGTATGTACTGCCAACACAAAGTAATCCCCACTGCTGAGGGACCACTGCACACACACCTGTCCCCAACACTCCACCGCAAAGGTATCATTAACAATAAGGAAAGCTAAAGTCAAAGCAATGAATAATAAACAGATCCATGTTTATGGAAGCTTATCTTGCCCAAGATAATGTCTGTGGGTATTAGCACCACCCTTTCCCCTTCCTGGCCTCCTTCGAGGTAACGTCAGGGCCAGTCTTGAAGGGTCTCCTGGAGAGATGAAGACAATGATGAGGAGGGTAATGATGGTGATGCCAACGTTTTCCAACACTTTACTGCCTGTTTGGCTTTGTGTTGCGAACACACATCTTAATGAATCTGTACCAGATCCCTGCTCAGATAATACTATTGTTATCCCTAGTTTACAAATGAAGAATGGAGGCTAATGGATTATGTAACTTGCCCAAGTAAATACAGCTGATCAGTGAAGGGGCTGGAATTTGAGCCCAGTCACCAGTGTGCAACCTTTCATGCACACTACTCGCTGCCCTTAATTGTAGGAATTGTAGAAGCTGAGGTACCTGAGTACAGGGGACACTGGTCAGGACACAGGGAGGTGTGATACTTCCTAAGTCCCACTATAAAACTATAATCTCTTACTACCCAAAGCAACAGGCCTAAAACCTTCTTGTCCTCTGATCCAGAAACAAGGGGGGGATGGGTGGTAAAACTGCCTTAATTGCTCATCAAAAAATCCCACCCTTGTCACATCCGGATGATTAGATCTGCATTTGGGAAGCAAAAACAATGAGTCTAGCTGGCTGTCAAGCAGAGCATATTACATTTCTTGTTCCTGAGACAGAACCCATTGATCAGTTTTACTTAGACTCAGTCTCCAGAGTAGACTTCATAACTTAGGTTTATGACTTGATCAAATGATGCAGAAAAACAACCCCAAAAGCTAAATGATTATATTATGCACATTATAGAGTGCCATGTTCACGGCAGGGCAGCTGACTACACAAACAGGGAATTTATCACCCTGATACAGATGGCCTAACAAAGGGTGCAGTTTCAGTCACTGAAGAAGAAAAGGCTGTGTCACATCTCTGGGAGATGTATGACAGCCAGACAACTGCATGGTAAAGAGACATTTATGGGGCTCCCACTGGATACCAAGTGCTGAGATCCAAGGTGAACAAGGCAGAACAGCCTTCAGGGTTTCACATTCCAGTGGGGAGAAAGGCATGAACCAAGTAAACTAGCACAAACTTGCATAATTGCAACTTGTGAACAAGAATACAGAATGACTGCATGTGAAGTAAAAATATCAGGGAGACTCTACATGATACACACCTCTCGAGAAGGTGACATTTAAGCTAATCCCTGATGCATATATAAAGATGAGGGGAAGGGCATTCCAGGCACATGAAACAGCACAAACAAAAGCTGCAACATAGAAGACCAGGATGACAATAGCACAGAAAGTTAGAGAGCAGGACAGGGCTCAGCCCAAACAGATGTGAAATGAATGGAATGTCTCATTCTCTAAAACTGTGAAAAAGAGCAAGTTCACACTGGGCTTTTGTGGTCCAGGAAGGCTTCTCATATAGGCAGGGACACTGATCAAGCATTAGGGTGTAGGTGGTATACTTGAGAGTAGAAAACACAAGTCTTGTGCAGATAAGAAATTTTGAGAAGTAAAACAAAACCAGTATGGCTACTATTTTCTTCCATCCAAACATGGTCATTCTCCAGCATCTTTTGGTGGCAGGATTGCACTGCAGACACCAATCATTTCTGCGCATCCATACCCATCCCTTAGGGAACCTGTCTGCCTGAGGACAGGGTAGTTTGCCAAATCAGGTGACCCTCTCTTAGATGTCTTCCTTTTCCCAGGGCCTTGGCTGAATGAACCTAGATGGATTCTTGACCCAAAGAAGGCCCATGATATTCTCTCTGTAGGGAATTTGAAGTTGGGACACAGAACTATATCGAGGCCTTGGATTTGTGGGGACTGGAGGGAGCAACATTCCTGATAGGTCATTACTTAATGGAAGAGAAGAAAAGGCTCTACAGACAAAGTCAGACTGACAGATGCTGAGACCGTGGTATGGCAATACCATCACTCCAAGAGACAGACAGATAGTGGGGCAATGGAGTGGCATTCCCAGGACTTTCCCATAAATGGTCCCTTTGCCCCCTAAGTCCTGGCTGGATGGACTGCCCGGCCTTGAGTCTTAGAGACACTTCTGTACTCTCCAAATAAACTCCCCCCTTTGCTTAAAGAAAGTTTGTGTGGATTTCCACTCTTACCACCAAATGGTCCCTGACTGATACAACAAGGGTTCTTTCAGAGGGTATTTAGTCTAGAAAAATATGACCATCTCCAACTTAACAAGTAACTAGCAAGTGTATAGTCTGTGTTTTGCAGAGTGAAGCAAAGATGAAGAAGACTTGATTCCTATCTCTGAAGACTTTACCATCCAGCAGGGAAGATGATCATAAAGGGAACTTATGTAGGCAGACTCATAAAACAGAACAACAAAGGGAAAAAACCCTAACTATGGAAGAATACAAAAGAGGGCAATTAATCAAACTAAGAGAATCAGAGATGGCTTCATAGGAAAGACAGCATTAAGAACCCTCGACCTTCATCTGTCCTCAAATACAGCAACGTCATTAGGTTGCTATGATTTTACCTGATTCAAGAAAATTCCCTAAATATTGGTAACCAGCCCAATGATAGGCAGAAATAAAAGAATAGTAATAAAGGCTACAATGGTTTGCTTGGGGGAATGGTAAGGGTATCCAACAATCTAGCAAAATACACTAACCTCATTAAGGCAAATCCTCCAAGCCAGATAATGAAAGGAAAGTACAAGAGTCACAGATTATTAACTGGCTACAGACATCTGCTTTCAGATTCAGAAAGGGGTGGCCAAACCACCTAAGTGTCATTGTTTCAGCCCAAAGACCCTATATGAGACTTTCAGGTGGGGTGATTCAATAGTGCAAAACTGGCTGCTGCAAGTCAATTCAAATGGAATTGCACGAAAATAAGGGCTCTTTACAAACAGATGCAATGGAAAAATACCAAAACTGACCGCAAGACACAAGATGAAGTTCTTTTGACCAGTCACTCCAGGACTATGTGGAATGGATTTCTTCTACCTTCTAATAAAGCTATTGAATGGCACCAGCACTAAGAGAAGAGACGAAGACATGCAGTTGGAAGGATCACCTGATTGTTCCCATGGATGGGAAAGAACTGGCAATTACCTACACCAGAAGACCTACGTTTAGTGATTTCACGTTTGCATACTCTCCGTAAAAATGCCGCATCCAAGTCAATAAATTTGTGGAGTACATTATACAGCACAGTGCATCATTCACCTAGAACTGCACAGCCAAAGAAGCAGAGCAGATGGCAAGTGAGAAAGAAATATTGATCACCATGAATAATTTTTACTAAAAAGCATATAAAAACTGGATTTTAAAATATTTCAAAATAATTTATTCACTGCGGTCTCACTGTTTTACATTTCTGTTTATAAATATTTACAATGTACTACCTTCATAAAATAATTATTATTCAGTGTTCACAGTAAAGAGAAAGGCATCAGAGACTGTTTGTCTGCCTCTACTAATCTGTGTGACAATATTTTAATTTAGCATTAATTCTCAACTCTTCCCCGTTAAACACAAACGGCTTTATTTGTTCTGTTTTAGGTGATATTTATAGACAAGCAACATGCATCACAGTACTAGTTTTTATTTGTAGTGATTTAGTGATACAAGGGAGAGGCTTCAGGTTAATATTAATGTGGAATACTAACAAGTTTTCAACCCAACTTCCTATGTACCTTAAACAAGTCGACAGAATAAAAGAGTCAAATGATAGTAATGGGTATGACTCAAAGCAATTTCATTAATGAATGTTTTAAAGGAATAAGAGATACTCTGTGGTAGTATTTCAGGCTGAAGAAAAGCAAAATAGCCCATAACTAAGACCCCTCCTAGATGTAACATAACCTGTCCGATCAGAAATGTCACTATATCTTGAAATGGCTCTGAAAATGAAGGTACTGTACTCCTCCATTGCTGACAAGTAAAAATATCAACATACGGATATGGGAAGACTTAGCATATTCTTTCATTTTAACATATCAATAATAGTCCTTTTTGTCTCGCTTCATATTCCTTCTATTCTTACAATTTCCCTTATTCGACATTTAGATGTAGGGATTAGTAAATGATCACTCTTCCTGGATCTCTTTAACCACACTAGGACCTACTAGATCCTCATTAAATATTTTTTTCAATGAGTAGTGAGACTGAGGGCAATAACAGTAAGTCTGAGCAAAAGTTCTGGGAAGAAGGTTCTGAAATGCTTCTGCATATAGCTGGAATGTTAGTATCTCTAACTGTCTCTTCTTCTATGACTCTTTTTCCCTGTCAAACAAATGTGTGAGCACACAGTGTGTGTGTGTGCACGTGTGTGTGTGTGGGTGACAGAGAGAGAGCTGTATGTTTTGGTGATATTCATACAGCACGTAAATAATTAATGGAATGAAAATTAAAAGTAAGTCCTTGTGGCCCCCTTTGGAAGAGGGGAATCACGTATCTGTTGGAGATAAAGATGTACATGACAACTCAAAGGCAGAACGTTCCATTTTTAAATAAATATATTTCATCAGTTCATATGCTCTTTCATTTTCAGGATAAACTAAGGGGTTGGTATTTGTTCCTTCCCCCAGAAATAATGAACTTGGCAATTCTATCTCTGAAATTGAAATTCTGTTCTTTCATAAGCATATTACGTTGTGTTACACTCCTATTTTAGGAGTGAAGAAAAAAAATAAGAATTCTGTAACACTCCACAGTGATACGAAACAAACTATTTTTATTTTATTTCAGACAATATTAAAATCATCTATTGTTAAAGGAGAACTTTCTCAAGTACATCTGTATATACATACAGACATGTGTGTGCCTGAGAATGCTATTATTTCAGTGAAACTGAAACATAATATAAATCTTTAACTCCCCAGAGTAACACAGTATGATAATCACCAAGCACATTCCCCTGCCAAAGTAAATTTAAGACAAGGATATTTTTAATAACGGGTAACTGTAGGGGAATTTGACATTTAGTTGTAATTGAACAGGCAGGTTTCTAGCCAGATACCTACATTGCTCAGAATCCAAACACACATATAAATAGAATTAAGCCACAGTTGTACTTTTATACTATTTTATTTCTGGTGCCTAATTCACATACATTTATGTAGATGTTCATAAATTTTTGCTAAGTCCAAAATGAGATAGCATAGCATTGCAGGTTTTAAATATTATTTTAAAATTAAAAACAATTTGAACATTACCATTGTCATTAGCTAATGGTTTTTATCCTCCTCTGGGACAATAAAACCATTAAAATACAATTTATATAACATTTACTTCTCATAAGAGAAAAAAGATGGCCATTAACATTTTCCAGTTAAAAATATCTAACATCCTATTTGGTCACAAATAATAAAGACTTGGTCTCACAGACAAAGGTCTGAAAAAGACTGGAGGAGAAGAAAATAGAGTTTAAGGATAGACATATTGTACATAGGTCCAAAGCAGTCAGAAATTCTATTCATCATGTTTTCAGTCTAAACCATAGTTTATATTGAAGAACGAAGGTGGGGGTTAATGTTAGACTAACTGCTGGGAGATGTCATTATGTATGATCATTAAATTGAAATAATACTATGGTTATAACAATTTATCACAAGCTGATTCCATCAGATGATTATTAGGGAAGTTTCCTCTCTTCCCCAGGACATGTTGCTGTTGTTCAATCAAACTCAAATGTATGCAATCCCTTTTACCTAAATTGATTTCTCTTCAAGCTTGTCCTTTCCCATCTGATTTGTTAAGTCCTCCACTCCACATCTCATTGAGATGTTCATGCCTGTACATCCTGATCTTTCTACTTTATGCTGTATTCCCACAATTTCACCACAAAATATTTCCAGTGGACCACTGCTATAACTTAGTTCGAGAAAGAATAATGGATGTAGTTTTGGATTTTGTAAGGGATAAAGGAAAGTATCTTACAAGGGTCTGTATCTGAAGAATCTTCATCTTAAATTCTCCCCCTATGTTCCCTTAAGTCCAGTCTCCCCTCTCCAATCTTGCCTGCTCAAATGTGACCATTTTTCAGGGCTGTAATAAACATCTTCCAAAGAATCTCTGCAGATCCCTATTGCTTGTTTTACTAAATAGAGAAGTTCTACAAGCCAGCCCTTATACAGACCATCAAGGTTATGATAGCGGATGGCATTTATAGCTTTTTCTACCCTAAGAGTCTGGAATCCTGTGTTTCAACACCACTGCTTGCCCAGCCTCTCTCAACATTACACTCACCTGTAAATAAACATGTACAGATTTACCATTAATACCTTTCCCAGCACATCATCAAGGGTTATAAAAAATGACCCTCAAACTACAGAAGTTCAGCAGGGAACTATGCATACATTCACAGCCCAACAATGGGCCAGTACATTTGATGGGGGTGGGAAGTTGGGCATGGATGGAAGTTAGGTGCTAAAGTCAGCCCAAAATGTGAAACCAAGCAGGGTATCATGAAAATGACCCTCAAAAAATTCTTTTGGAACACCAATGAGTCTGTCCTCTTCCCAGATTTCCAACCCAACACTCTTTGTCCAAGGAGTACTGTACACACTGGCTGGCTTGCAACTTCATCTTATGTAGGAAGTAGATCTACCTTTAAATTCAGAATCACGTGAGAAAGTCACTATATGAACAGGGTGCAATGTCTGAAACAGCAGCAGATTATATCAGTCCCTTGTATCTTCTCTGGAACACATGTGCTTTATTGTGGAAGAGCTCCATTCTCCATGTACACGGAACGGTCTTTGTTTCTTCCTCGGGCCCTCACGGAGTGTAGTTGACTATGATGAGCTAAAAGAATGTAAGGGGCATCTCCATCATCCTTCTGCATTGGAGGAGAAAGTGCAGCAGTGAGCCTTGGGGATAGAAATTATGTTAATGAGATGAGCAGCAGGGAAGGCGCCCAGCCTGTGGGAAGAGTCTCTCCTCCCCATAGAACAACCACAACAATCACATTTATTACACTGCTTAATTGCCACTGCAATATCCAACCTTAATTTACTAGGGAGCCCTTAGGTAACCTTTGGAAGTGCTGCCTGGTATCCAGAAGTGTTCGTGTTCCCACAGAGGCACTGATACTAGAGGGTCTGCCTAAGTTTTTAAATACCGAGAGACAAAGTCAACAAGGTTTGCCCTCAATTCCTTTTCTAACCATTCCTTTTGCATGAGTGCCTGTGCCAGTACCAGGTTTCTCTCTATTTTTGCCCCTTTCAGGTAATCCTAAATTGTCAGTAACAGAACAAAGACGGGTAGGAAAATAGTGAGGCTCTGACTTAGCTGCGGGCAAGAGAAGCCTCCTAAAGGAGGTGATTAAAGCTGAGCTCTGACGCATGAGCTAGAATTTAACCAGGCAACGCAGATTGGGAGGAGGGAAAGGGTTTCCGAGTATAGACAGCAGTAGACAGGTGTAGGGGAAATTGTGGACTCAATATGGGGCAGGAGAGGTAGGCGGGGTAAGAAATGATGTTCGGAGGCTTCCACAGTCACCTAGGCAAGTGATTATTATGGAGTGGTGGCAGTTGAGTACGGGGAGAAAAATGGATCGAGAGACTCTGAGAAGAAACACTGGCATGCGTGAGCTGATGATCAACGTAGATGGAGAAAGAGAGGAACCCCAGGTCTAGGGCTAATGCAAATGGACTTAGGTTCTGCCATTCATTGGGACAGGAAGGACTGGAAGAGGAACAGGTTGGAGGTGAGGAGCAGGAAGGGGGGGCAGTGGCGGGGCAAATACTGTGCTTGGTTTTAAGGTGCCCTGAGAACCCCATGTCAAGGAGGAAGTTGAGTATACAGGGCTCAGGCTCAAAAGGGAGACCTCAGCCAGAAATATCAATTTGAGAGCACTCTTGGAAGAGCCATTATGAGGTTGCCTGGGGACACTGTACAGAGTGCACAGAGAAGGGGCCTCCAGGTGCATCCTTAGAGGAATCTCAACAGTTAAACAATTTAGTGAATGACAATGACTCCGCCCTTTTATCATTCAAAGCCCTGTGTAGGTAAAATGATGGCTTGTCACCCCCAGATCACAAACCTGTAAAGAATTCTCCAACACTGCTTAAAGCAAAATTGCCCAGAAAACCTTCAAAATCCTGTCTTACAGACAAGATGCCAAAGTGGTCCTACAAGGTAAATGGTGGCTTCCTGGGGCCCTGGGTTTGCAGTATTTTCTAGGGCTGCTAAGCATGCGCTGCCTGTACGTATGAGGCCTGAAGAACAGTGGGATTCTGATTCTATCAAGTTCGATTTAGGTTTGAGTTATTTATTAATACCACCCAGACAAGGACAACTTCACAGAACCAAATAAACAATTCCATCAGCAAAAGAGCATATCCTTCCTGTACTCTATCAAACAGCAGTAGTTAGTCAACTGTTGCCAAGAAGAAATCCACACACATTCCCCAAGAAACACTTTGTATAGACTGCCTCAGAACCAGGCACTAGAACAGGTACTGGGGATACACAGGAAAAGTAGGTAAGTTCTCTGCCCTCAGGGAAACCAGGGAGGGCAGATTAGGAGGCATCCTACCACTAAATAAATGATCCAGACCTAAACATGGAAAGAATTACTACAACCATACTAAGATGAAGAATATTTCTAAAAAACATTGCTTGAAGTAAATTTGCAGCCTTGATGTAACATCTACAATACTGAGTGAAAGAGTATCTTTCTAAAAACAGCACAAAGGTATAGTCTACCATAGGTGAAAGAAACACAAATTCCAAGCAAATTTTTAAAAGATGGGATTACTATTAAAACTAAGAACACTGATAGCTACAGTTCAAGCAGCTACCCAGGTCCAATTAGAAAGGACATCACACTTCCTAAACTGTTTCAGCAGAGGCTTAACAGAGGCCTCATAGAAAAAACTGAACAGGCTGGATTAGAAGTGATTGTCTCCTAGTAACTAGGAAAAAGAATTCAACTGGGACGGAAGACGACTTTTCCAATACAAAAGATGAGATCAGAAGGGGATTAAAGAGAACTGAAGCATTCCTAAAATCTGTATGGCTATACACTATCACATCTGACAGTGAACGGCTACTATCTCTAAGAGCCATGGGATAATTCACAGCCTCTTGCACTACTTAAGAAAATGACTTTTTAAATAGTTCCAAGTTCCTGCAATGGAAATTCTGCAGAAACAGTGAGCTGAAAGGGAGAGATGGCCTCGCTTGGAGACACCTGGGTTCATCTCCAGAGCAAGTACTTGTCCACACTGCAGGACAAAGGATTATTGCAAAGCCTCCATGATTTATCCCAGAAATTCTCTTCTTCAATAAGATAGTGTTTATGAATATAGTATGTGATACAGCAACCGGGCTCTCTTCCCAGTTTTGACTCTTTATATTGGTAATTTAAACTTAAAAATCTAAATACAACCACTTTCACATTTCCCATGGCAGGCATAAAATTGGTAAAATAATTAAGAGAGCTGAATCAACCAGTTCAAGTACAAATCAAGATTTCCCAGGTAAATAGAGAGTTTTTTATACAATGACCAGAGGTACAAGAAATCAAATGCAATCTATCCCTAACCCATCCATACACAAAGAACCTACAGCCAATGATGTTTTAAAGTATTAATTAAAACCATTTAAGGCATGGTTGCTACTTCGAAAATTCTTCTTGGGTCTTTGGTCTGAAAGAAATACCAAGAACCACTAACCCTCTCAAATCTCCATTTATACTTTTTCTTTCAACATTTACTTCCCTGAACACCAACTATGTATATAACCACAGGGGTGGAAAAAAATAAGATATAATTTCTGCAAGACTGCAATTCCCAGAAGCTCCCATGATCAAGCATTCAGAAAAAATGCAATTTAGAGGCATAATTATCATAACAGAAATATAAGCAAAATTACAGGACCACAAGAGGAGCCAAGTAACATGGTGCCAAGTGAGGAGACGGGAAAGAGTCGGGGGCAAAGAATGTCAGGAAAGACCGAAGAGCTCAGGGCAGGTGTGGCAACGGTCTGCAGGAACAGGCTCAGAAAGACCTTGTAATCTATGCAAAGTAGTGTAAGACTTTATCTTACTAGCAGTGCAAGGCCATTCAGGGACTGGAAGGGTCCAGATCACCTTTGCTAGGTTTGCCACATGATTTGAAGTATTGAAGGCAGTGGTTA
The DNA here is from genome assembly GCA_023783475.1 of Daubentonia madagascariensis. Classification (NCBI taxonomy): domain Eukaryota; kingdom Metazoa; phylum Chordata; class Mammalia; order Primates; family Daubentoniidae; genus Daubentonia; species Daubentonia madagascariensis. The sequence continues at coordinate 36,347,709 of JAKFHU010001953.1, read as the reverse complement.
AAAATCAAAGGCTTTAAAAAAAATAAAAATAAAAACAAAAACCTGAAGGCTTAGGAAGGGGAAAAAAATGCCCTGAGTTTCATTGCCTGAGCCGCCATTTGCCAGTCGTGGAAACTTAGTGCCTTGACCTCTCTCTATCACAAACTCCTCACATGTGAAATTAGCACGATATTGTTTCTCAGGCAGGGTGAGTTGTGCAGGAGGTAAGATACGCTAGGCCCTGCCTGATGCACATGGCACATGGTAACTGCTACCCAAAGCCTCACCTCAATTATGGTTTCTCCCCCAACAATGCCTAGACCCTGATTCTCCTCCACATACTTAATTTTTGTTGCTACTTTCCTTAATCAGACAGCCTATATCAGATCCTCTCCTTCATATTTGTACCCCTCAAACATAAATGGCTACATTTTTATTTGATCCTCATTCTGCTACCATCGACCAGAAAAACTGCATTGTTTTTATTTTTCCATCTGTTCATTTAAAACCCCACTTTTCCTTCAGTTATAAATACCCCTGTCACACCCCATTTTATTGTTTGTTTGGATGATTGGTTTTGGCTTTTTTGGTTGTTTTATGGGCTATCAGGTCACGCTCTAAAGAACGAAGACCTTTGGGGAAGAAAAACCAGGGCACTGGTGAGATCATTCGAGCAGTCCCATTAAAAACCACCACATGTCAAGGTCCCCTGGCATTCTTTTTTTTTTTTTTTTTGCTTGTATTTTTCACTGAGTGCCTTTGCCTCTTCCTCGGAGTGTTAGCAAGTTGAGCTCTGTTACTGAAAGTGAAGAAGAAATGCCTTTCTCTTTCCCTGACAGCTATATTCCCACTGTGACAAAGATAATCATAGACATTAACAGTGGTAACAAGCTATTAGATCATCAGCTCGGTGCTTCTGCCAGGGCAGGCAAAGCATCTAAAATAACACAGTATCAAGACTACATTCTCAAAGGTAAATACATTAACTCTCACTCCCAATTAACAAAAAGGCGCTTTATACACCTATGCTAAATCCCTCTGTGCTTGATAAAATACTCCAGGTATCCAAAGTCAGCCTCCTGCTCAGAGATTTTCAAACCTCTCTCCATCCTTTCCCTCTTTTCTCTAATACACCCAATCTCCTGATGCCTTGATTCCTCTTCCCACTCCAGAATCGGTCGACCTCTCTGCCCTTTATCGTAGCTATAGCAACCAATCACTCCACGTCTGGAGAACATATCCCACGCTGGACCCCCCAGCAACAGCATGAAAATGTTATAAGCTCCATGAAGAAAGGGATTTGGAAGGGTTTTGTGTGCTACTGAACTCCTGGCACCTAGAACGATGCCTGGCCATAGTAGGTGCTCAATAACTCTTTGTCGAAAGCATGAGTGAGTAAATGAATGAATGAATAAATGAATAAACAGACCACAGTTTCTTTCTTTTTTTGTCGCCCAGCCTGGAGTGCAGTGCCATGATCAAAGCTCACTGCAGCCTCCAACTCCTGGGCTCAAGCAGTCCTCCTGTCTCAGCCTCCCGAGTAGCCGGACTACAGGTGGACACCACTACGCCTGGTTAGTTTTTTTAATTTTTTGTAGAGACAGGGTCTCACTCTGTTGCCCAGACTAGGCTTGACTTCCTGGCTTCAGGAGATCCTCCTGCTTTGGCCTCCCAAAGTGTTGGGATTACAGGCGTGAGCCACACCGCTCCTGGCCCACAGTTTCTTTCTTGATTCCCTATGGGACAGGTGTTTTTCTTCCCCAGCCAGCATCAATTCTTCTCAATCTGATGACACACTCAGATTTCCTTTTGGGGAACTAGTTCCTTAATCCATATTCAGTCTTTCTGGTGTCAGGACCCCTTCTGAAAAAGGAGGCAGGAAGAAATCCAGACCTAGCAATTAGACATGTTTACCCCTCTGGATTCAGACAGTGACTGGTCCAAGGATAAGACCTTTGCAAGACATTTTAGGGAAAAGAGCTCTTGTTCTATCGCCATTGCGACTAAGGATGATTTAAGCCCAGCAATGCCAGGGACCACGATAAAGAAAGGGCCCGCATAGTAAGGAAGCCAAGCCAGGCAGAGGCATGCAGATGCAGGAAGCTGAGAGTCAGAACCAGCCCCAGACTGTTCCATTACTTCAGTCAATAAAATTCCAACTTTTCCTTCAGACCAGTTTGTCCTGGATTTTCTGTTACACACACCCGAGTAAGTTCTAACATATCCATGCCACTTTTATCTGGGTAACCTCCAAAGCTTCAGATTTCCTATGTATCACTGACATGGATTCACGGAGTACCTCTCTGCACTTCACCTCAATCATTGCCATATTGCTCAGGCATTGGTCAGAACCACCTCTACTGAAATGAATCCCTCCTTGTATCATGTAGTTTATACGTATAATTCTTCAGGCATAAATCGAGTACTCTCCTTTACCTTATAACATGGCTCCATAAATTGTGGTGGATTTTTAAACAAGTATTTTACATACTTTGGACAGATGCTCATTCCACAGGCCCACTACAAAACTGACCTTTAGTCTACCTCGGTTTATCTCCTTTTGCAGGCCCACAAATTAGCATGGGATCAAAAGCTCAAATGCCCGTACGATTAAGTTGGACTAATTACCATTGCTAATACAAGCACTGTCACCCTGGTCGGTCCACTTCGGTGATTTTTAAAAGGAACCTGGGCCTTTTCTATAAAAGAATAAATGTCTGCTGAGAACCTCTGAAACTCTTCCTTAGTTAACCCCAAACACACATCCCCCAAGAAGGGATTTTAGCAGAACACTCTTTCCTTTACTAGGACCTGTCACTTCTCATCATACTATGTCTAAATTTGCTCAAATGTTTTCACTCATTTTCAATAATTTTGTTAAAAGGTTCTAGAAGAGAGAAGATATCACAAGGAACACTAATGTAAGAACAAGCTCATGTCCTACAAATTTAGTGCGCTTGAAAAGGTCTTTGAGAGTTGAGAGTAAACAGATGTCTTCAAATTTCTGCAACAGAAGAGAACAGTGCCAAAATAGCACACTGGCGCAGTAAGCGACACTAATTACTGAGTACAGGTATTTTTGGCCTCTCATTTACAAAATCAAGACTGAGCTAAATCCACTGCAATGGAATAGCATACCTGTACTTGGCTTACCTGAGGATAAGCATCTCATCTAAATTAAAACACACACGGCACAATTCATGTGCTACAGAGGGCACTTCTGAAGGCAGGAGCAGAATCGCTATCAAATAGGCCCACAGAAAAGTATGCGACTGTGGCGCTTGTGGTTCTCCCTTCAATCTTCTTAATTATAACCTAAGTCTTCATGAAATCATTGCTAAATTAAATCTTTCTCTGTTCCCTCTTCCAAACCTCTCAGGCATGTCAGGAATTAACATTTTTATTTATCACATTAAAAAAAACATATATTTTATTTCCAGGCTTCTGCCAATTGTGGAGTTACTGTCAGAGCACAGGCTTGATCATACATCCCGATAGACAGAAAATCTGAAACATATTATCCACTGTGATTTTATTTACTGCTAAGGAAGAAGGAGCTGACTTTGGGATTGTATAGAGGAGGATCTAACACACTAATCCCCGGCTGTGTGTTCATGACCATCCAGCAATGCTTTTAATTTTGTGCTGTCTGAATAATTAATAACTGAGACGACAAGTCCAGTATTAAAAGGAACAATTTATAGTTTGATACAAAGAGAGAGACAATAGTAAAAAATAAATAAATAAATAAATAATCAATCAATCAATCAAGAATCTTGGCCAGGCAGAGAAAAGCTCATTTCAACAGCGATGTTTAATCAGCACATAGCTTTGACAAGCCACTTCACGTCTCTGTGCTTCATTTCTCTCGCCTATGGGACAGGAATAGCAATCCTGTCTGCTGCCGTCCCTGCCCTCACGGTTACTGTCACTTTATTCTGTACTCAGGGTCCTCAGGACAGGGCCTAGGTATCATTAAGTGTTTAATAAATGGTAGCCCTTGTTGATCTTATTAATTTAGCAAAATTACTTGAATAGAGACAACAAATTTATGTTCACAGCATGCCATCATACTGTACCAGAAAAATTTGTAGATTCATTGTTTCTGGCTTAGGTGAGTTCACTCAATCTTCCAACTGTGTCTTCTTATACAAGTTTTCCTTTTAAGGACTTTTGGTATCAGTTGGATCAGAGGTTTGTCAAAAGTACACAAAATTTCCTACAAGATTAGGAAGTGCCTGGTACTTTGCTTACAATTTGTTGGCCAAGACCGTATATCTTACAATATGTACCAATATTCTGTTTAATGGTCACTAACTCAGTTCTGCCCCTGTGCTATCCACTGCAGGTACATTTCACAGACGAGACGGGAAGAAAAGAAGAAAAGCAACACACACACTGCACGGAGGCCTTCGTAACATACACACAACGTGCATAAAATTCCATTCTTCTCAGCAGAACCACTGCACCACTGTAGTACACACAAAAGGGAGCACCTTGCAAAGCATCTCTAATGCTATAGGGAATTTCAGTGCAGGTGGTGGTGGGGATAAGCCAGCTGGCCAATGAAGCCATCCTGTTGGGGTCCCAAAAGATTTTTGTTCAGTAGCTAAAACCATACAGGCAAATACTAGACCATGAGAGTAATTTCTTAAAAAAAAAAAAAAAAAAAGTTTATCACCAGTGCTAGTACATTCCAGAGGGAAAGACTGTAGATTAAAATTGAAAAAAAATTTTTTTTTCAAGATTATACTTTGGCAAGGCAGAGGCTGACAACTATCCTAGCCATTCCCTGATGAATGCAGAGGTCTTGAACTCACAGACAGTTTGATTATCGGGTAACATATAGTTGTCTGGCCCTGTGAAAAAGGGATTTTCGGGCAGTGATAAAGTCATAGAGCTCTTTGAACTGACTTAAGGACTTCAATTCACCTTCATCTAATCCCCAGACTTCCACTGCACCCAGGTGACTGTGAGCTCTGAGATGGGGCCAGGGGAAATGAGAAGGATGGAGGAAGTACTATCTTCATCTACTACACAATGCTACCTGCCAGGAAGAATCACCCTGCCAATGCTAATCATAGCAGGCCACCAGTTGTAAGGTGCATCCCGATTGCAGCGGCATCCATACTTGAAAACTGTGCATCAAACAACTCAGTGGCTCTCAACAGGGGGTGGTTTTGCTCCCCTGGGCACGTTTGGACAATGTCTGGAGAGATTTGATTGCCACAACTGGGAGATGATACTGCTGTCATCTAGTAGTAGGTAGGGACCAGGGATGCTGATAATCATCCTACAGGGTACAGGACAGCTCCCATAATAATTAACCCAACCAAAATGTCAACAGTGCTGAGGTTGAGAAATCCTGATGTAACTGATAAAATATGGCATTTTGTTTGCCGCTGGAGCCCAGGCATATAGCAGCTGTTCAATAAATATCAAGTGAAATTAAGAATGAAGTTACTTTTAGTGTACGTAAACTAAAGGAAGTATAAAGCGATAACCCCAGATTTGAGATTGCCACCTCAACTCTTGTTTCTCTGTTTTCTCTATTCTCCAGGCTAGGGAGTGATGATGAGCTCTATCCCCTCAGTTAAACAGCAGCTGTCCAATCCTTGGGGAACATGAGCCCTGTCCTTTCATTCATGCTTTGTTCAAAGGGACCCACGATAAGTGACTACTGCTATAAAAAATTTCCAAGTATGTCAGGGCATGATGATGAGGAGGGCAAACCAATGACATGATGAAAGCTCCCCTGTATTATTCTTCACTATTACACAGGCAATATAACCCGACAAGAATTATTATATGTATTTTTACGAGCATTTATATGTTAGTATTTTTAGAAAGCAGGTTCACAACAATTGATATGCAAAAAATTCCAGGCTAGGACATGGTGAGGCCAAGAACTCCAAAACTCCAACCTCTAATTCAATTCTCTTCACACTCTAAGAATCTGTATCTGTTTTTTTACACAGGGATTCCTCTGCATCTGGTGCCTAAATATCAGGTAAAAAAAATTGTAATGAAAACTCAAAGACTTGTATATAACTCACTTGAACTTTAGAATGATCCACTGGCATACATGGGCATACATGTGGGGTATTTGATGTTGCAAAGCAAAGTCAGCATTCTGCACTTGGCAAGTAGATCTGTTTCCAGATGCGAGACAAAAATCTGCATCAAGGAGACACTGGTCTCCACATTTCAAGGAGAACACTACCCTTCTTCATACTGGCTAACAATATTCTGAAAGCCTGTGATGTCTACTTAATGATTTCATTCCTTACTTCCTGTTGTATTTTATGTTTGGGAAGAAAGTTTGCTCTAAGTCTTATATAAAAACCACATTTCCTCATGCAGGACATAGTCATAACCCCACCCCCCCAAAACCCCACATTTTCTATTCCCTAGAACAGGCAGTAAAAAAGATATTTAATACAGAAGTGATACTTTTGTTTCAAGATTTGGGGCAGAGTTTCTATGTTGTAGTAAAGGTAAAAATAACTGAGAATTGTCCACATCTGGGTTTAAGACATAGTTCTTCTGGTTAATAGCTGTGTAATTCGAGGCGTGCTCACAAACCTGAGTTTCTTCATCTCTTAAAAAATTGAAATAATAATCATCATCATTATCTATCTCAAACACTGGTTGAGAGAATTAAATGAGATATTCCAATGTACCTAGCACAGTTCTTGGCATAAAGTGGACAATAAATATTTGCTGGGCCTGAATCTGATCCAATAATAAGGACAAAATGACAAAAAGGGCCATGAAGTAAACTTATATGAGTGAATAGAGTCAAGGGAACTACTGGGTGCTCCTGGTCTAATTTTTGTTTTTCCTCATTTAATAGGTATACGAAAAGAACAGGCATTTCCAAACTCTGCTGTTTGGAAAACAACAGCAAATGTGTGATGACAAACAGCAATTGACATCTGGACTGAGTCAGAAGGCAGTAGGGACAGACAAGGACCATGGCTAAGGGGAGAGTACCCAGGTAGAGGTAACAGCCCCAACACAGCTCTGGCTAATTTTTGTCATATGCAAAGTATTCCCACTTTTTAAGGGAAAAAAATCTGTTTTTATATGTTGGTTAGCACATCAAACATTTCCTTAAAAACAAAGTATAAGCCAACAGAGTATGAGTCAAACTGTTTAAGAACCATATACAACCAAGATGGCCAATTTAAAAACTGCTTTTGAAGAAGAAGGAGGAGGAGGAGGAAGTTATTGGTCAAATTTAAGTGGTTAATTCAGCACAAAGTCATATTTTATGGCACCAAATAATCACTGGCCCCTTAACTGATCATCTAGCCCTTTGCAATTACCCGTTATAGAAAATCTTAATGATGAAAGTCATATATTTCAGGCACCGGGCTAAGCCCTTTACATGAATGAAGCTTGATTGGTGACTGCAAGACAATGGTTCTTGCATTATTATGACAATATGGCAATTATCACAGTCATAATTGACTATTATCTCTGATCCACACAAGTTTGTGAGATGGCACTTTTTCTTTCTATTTTATACCTGAAAAAGAATGTGCAGAGCTCTGTATTAATTTGCCCAAGAAGATCCAATAAGTAATGGCTGGAGTTGGGATCAGAATGCTAATCTGTCTGACCCCAAGTACAGAATTCCTTCCATCAGACCACATCTGTTTGACCATCATACAATAAGCATCTATTGAAGCCATAGGAATCAATAAAAACCAGAATAAAATTTGGTCCTTTCCTTAGCGAGATGTATAATCCTACCATGAGAACAAAACGAGAAATCATCACAAGACACACAAGAGCACGCACCAGATCAGATGCAGAAACGATTAGGGCAGAAACCGGCAATTGATGAAGTTGGAAAAAATCTCCCCACTTCTTTTAGAGTATTCTCACAGTTGTGAGATTAAATGTTCTAAAGTCCAGCATTTCTCAAATTTCATTCATTCATGCATGACCTTTGCAATTAGTGCATGACCTATCAATGGACTGATTATTTACTCAGTATTTTTCTAAAAAATGATTTTTTTCTTTTTAAAGTTAAAGTACAGAGAAATTAAGTAATGCAAATACATCAAAAACAAGTTAGTAATGAAGCCCAGACATGGGCCTAGTCCATACTTCTTTCCACTCAATTTTCAAAAGTTATCCAGAATTTTCTTTTGCTCTTTCCATCAAACATGGGTGGACACCAACAAATGCATTATGGCCAGGAGGCAGCAAATGAAGCTACACAGCTGTTCTAGGTGCAGAAACCCCATCTCTTCATGAAAGGGCAAGAGAAAGTTTTCTATTTAGCTTTCTAAAATAGATGATTATTTCTTTAATAAAATTAAGCATTTTATTGGACCCTTTGGACCAAAGATGGAGAATAAAGTTAAACATGACTCTCAAACCATTTCATATACTATTATTAAAAACTAAAAGTCCATCATTTCAGAAATAGAGTATGGGTTATCTTCTCCAAGATGAGGCACCTTGTTTACATGGCTAAACCTCAAACAACCTTATAAAATCCTAGGCAATTTCTCTGTATTTGCCTGGCATTTTCCTATGACGATAGATCTAGCAATATATCTTCACATTGCGATTTCATTAAGCATTGGCTTTTTCTTTAGGTTCCATCACTTATGACTTTTTATGAGCCTTGCGCATATTTACTCAATTTGGCTGTGTAAGCATCCTCTTTTTAAACTTATGGGAGTCAAGGAGCTTGTTTGAGGCCTGCTTAGAAGCACTTCATGCCAAGTAATTCCACTGGGCTTTGCAATCCTTACGTGAGTAAATATAGAGCTGCTTTGTGTCAGAAAAGAGTTTTTTATTTTTAAAACTTTCCTTAATTTGTGCAAAAACTGCTCCCAAACACATTAGGTGACTATCGATTTGGTCTAATCTGAACAGGATCCAAACAACTGTCAAAATGTTGAGTGTGGACATTGTGTACCAAATTCCAGTTTTCCCAGTTGTGTCAGTAATTTCTATATATTATAATTGAAATAACACACTTAGACTGGACAGCAGTGGCCCATTTCAAGCAAATATTACTGATGTTAGAATCTACTTTCCTATTCATAGATAAAGATCCGTTTTTACATTAATTATAAGGGAAATTAATAGCCACTTATAAAAGTTTTCATCCCCCAAAGCAAAAATCTGGAAACCAATTACACCTGGATATTGAATGATGAAAAAGTTAAGCAATACTAATACTTCTTCTCATTCCAGAAGATTTACCAGCTAATTTCTCCTAGAAAAAGAGACAACTATAATGAAAATTACCATTTTCCATTTTAGACTCAGTTTATAAGGTTTAAAAGTTAGACTCTGTATAAAGTATAGAGCAACAGCAAATATTTCAACTGACCACACCCTAAATAAAAAAATTGGTTAATAGCTTTCATTAGCAGACACTTCTGAAAGGTTATTAGGAAAAATAACTAATATAGGTGGAATGCTTGCACATTTCAAACATGGTGATATTCATCATAGAGTGCAGAATGCTAAATCAATTTCCCTTCTCTACTGGCATTTACAGATTCCTCAAGAACACCTAAAATTGAATTTGATTCATAATAAATTTCAATTTACATAAAACTTCAGGGAAATGTATAAGGCATACCAAAAGTCCTTTTCCAGATCAGAAAGTTTCTAATTTGCAGGATAAGATGGTGCAAATGCTTTCTTAAAACCCATTTTCAGAGTTTATGGTCATATGAAAGAAGTTTATACACCCATATCATGTGGTTATCCAACCGAATATGGACATTTTTTGAAATGTAAGAAGTAAAAGACAGGGGAAAGGGAAAGGAATGGCAAGCTGTCCAGGAAAAAAAAATACATATTAAAGCTTTGATAAAATGAGTAATTCAGATTTAGTTCACTACAGAGAAAAGAAATTTAAATGAAAAGGAAGAGTATCTTTAAAACCTCTACTAAGATAAGACAGATAACTTCAAATGCAGTCTTAGAACAGTGGAAAACCTTAAGTCCAGACGGAAGAAAAAGGTGGTATTATAGTTTAAAATTCCAATAAAAGCATTCATGGCAAAATTCTATTCTAAGATAATTCACTGAAGATTAAAAAAAAAAAAAAAAACCCAAGATCAAATGCAGGATTGTTTTTCCTTTTCATTTACAGCTTAAAAGCTTCTTGGCAGCACCGGTAATCTGTCAGAAAGGGTGAAAAATTGTGCTTAATAGATAATTTTAAGACTTGACTCAAAAGATGTTAATAAATATACTGAAGCTGGGAGTTGGAAGTGGCACCAGCAGTTCGATGAGCACAATGTTCTCCTTTTGCCGTCACCTGTTATAAATCTAAAAATGTGATCACTCTGACTGCATGTTTTTTGCCTCTAAAATAAGCAAGAAGCTGTGAAAATGTTTCCAAGTTTCCAGGCCTCAAAGAAAAGAACAGAGAACTTATAAAGTGTGATGGCTTCAGCTGCCTTCACCAAGGGCAAGTTGTTTTTACATTTTTAAGCATTTGTTCTGAATAATGGAAATACGATCAGCTTTAAATTCTCAGTGAGGATAAGTGTGTTTCAAATGGCTTCTTAGACTCTGGATCTGATAACCAATGTGTAGAGATGGCCTGGCCCAGCATCTGGGTTTAGTTTACAAGACGACTGCAACTCGTCATGTCCAGGATGTGAAACAGCACTGCAAACCTCACTTCAAAAGGACAGTTCGCAACAGCGGTGAAGCCAGGGTCAAAAAGAAATGGCCGGCAATTTTTGCATTAAAAGGAACTGGCAGGGAAGCTCAATCTGGTGGGCATATTCAGTCACTTTACTTGCCTAGACTGACTCTCCAGAAAGCAGTCCCTCACACAGGTTACGCCTCCTCAAGGCTTGCATCTTTCAAGGAAACACTTAGCGACCGAATATTCGGAGCACTTTCTTTTGATTCTAGGTCTCATCTAAATGACAGGGCAACGCTGCACTATATTTAGAGAAGACGATTCCTGTTTTAGTTCACAGCATCCCTGAGGGAGGTCTCAAAAGAAAGCCTCGTCTGCCTGGCCATTTGATTTGCAAGATACCTGTGAGGATTAAAAGCATCTCTTCAAGTGTGCATTACTTTTCTGAACTTCTTCAAGGATCAAGTTTTGCTTCTAAGCCAAACATCATGTTCCTCTCCTATGGCTTTTGTAAGGGGATGTTTTCACAGTGGTGGTTTTTGACAAAGTAAAACTACAGAAGGTATTCCTTCTCTATTATAGTTTCTGGTAATTCTCTTCATGCGTCAGCTATAAATAGCACACAATTTCCACATCCAGAACTTAAGGCTCTGAGACATGATAACCCAAAGCCTTTGCAGTGTTAGGAAGGATTCGAATGTGATTATTCCCATTTTACAGCAGACATGTGAAGGCAAAGGAAAAAAGCATGATTGGGCTACATAGCTGCACTAAAATCAGCCCTTCTCAACACAGAGCTCCCACTCTGGCCCTCCCCTGTATGTCCAGCAGACTGAGCACAGCTCTGTTTTGACATGTGTATGCATGTATGTGTATGTGTGTGTGTGTGTGTGTGTGTGTATGTGTTTGGGGGGATGCTGTCACTATCTTCTGGCTTTCACTTATTTAATGCACAGTAAACTATGATGACAGCCATGGCTCTCCCTGGTCAAAGCCAAGCTTCAAAGTCACAGGTGAATGCACTTGAGCTCAATGATTGCTCAAGAGCATGAGTTCTGGAAGCAAACCACTTGGTACTGAATCTCATCTCTGAAAAGAATTCTTGGGCAAGGCACTTGCCTTACTTAGCCTCAGTTTTCTTAAAGGGGATGGAAATGCTACCTATTCTACAGGGTTAATTGTCTTCGTCTATTTGCACTGCTATAACAAAATACCTAAAAGTCAGTAATTTAGAAAGCACAGAAATCTATTTCTCATGGTTCTGTAGGATGGGAAGTCCATGATCAGGGCACTGGCAGGACTGGTGTCTGGAGAGAGCTGTTATCTGCTCCCAAGATGGCACCTGTGCTGCACCCTCTGGAAGCGAGGAACACTGTGTCTTCACAGGGTGGAAGGAACAGAATAAGACAGCACGCCTTTCAACTTTGATCCCGTGTAGAAGGGTGCTAATATACAGAGTGTACAGAGTGATTTCTTGGAATTGGGACATCCTGTAAATATGTAGAAAATGTAACTTTTTTTTTTTTTTTTTTAAGGTGAGGGCATCTGAGAATTAGGATAAGAAAAAAAAAAAGATGAAATCAGCAGCAATGTCAGTGGTCAAAATGAACTCCCATAGGGGCTCTAGCACTCTAAAGAGTGGTCAAAATGTACAACTGACCAGCCACCCATTATGCTTAAACTCTCTATACCGCTTAAGTGGTGTTTCTTCCAGTTTCTAGAGAAGGATCCACTTGCTCTGAAGTTTATTTAATGTGTATTTTTGGTGGAGAAGGGTGTGTGGGTGGGTATGTGTGCACGTGCATAGCTTTGCCACTCTCTGTGCCACAAAGAAAGAAGCTGCAGTCAAGAGTTTGGAGAAGACAGGGTGTCCATCAGAAGCACACGAAGCAAGACGCACTCTGTCCATCTGTTAACTTGCAAAACTGAGAAGCTGAGCTCCATTCTGTAGATCACACTTTTAAAGAAGAAATGAGCAAACAGGAATGTGTCTGGAGGTGAGAGACAAGGATGGGGGAAGGACCTCAGCTTATGAAAATGCACAACAGTAAAAGGGAATGTGGGTGCTGGGCCTGGTGTAGGGGGAGGTGGGGAGCGGGAGCTGCACGTGACAGCCGTCTTAAAATCAAGTAAAGACACACACGTGGGAGGGGAAGGGGATGTCTGTAAATGCCTGGAATGGAAAGAAGAGCAAGGAAAGGCAGGTGAAAGGAAGTTATTGGAAACTGCACACTCAGGAAGTTAACACAGATGAGATGGGTTCCATTTTATTCATTCAAGTAACACATTTAATGCATCAGTGGTGTGTCAGCCACTGATTTGAACACCAGGGGACATGACACTCAATAGAACAAACAGGCTTCCCATAGTGAGAAGATTATATATAGAATATGTCAATTCATTTGAACAAAAGGAGTAACAAAACCCCCAAGTTTTACCTGGGGTCATGGCCATCCAAGTTCAAGACTACATTTCCCAGCTTCCCTTGCAACTAGGTATGCACATGTGAATAAATTCTGACCAGCAGGACAACAGTGGGGGCAGCACATGCTCTTAAAAGGAATGGGACATACCCTATACTTTGTGCCTTCCAGCTGGCCCTAGCTCCCACCTGAGATCACGAGATGAGTGGTGGATGGCAGAATAACAAGACAGGAGCAGTCTGAATCTCTGACACGGTCACCATATTAGCCCTAAATTGCCTGAGTGCGGACTATTACATGCAAACACAATTCACCATATTGTTTAAGCCAATGTTACTTGGAATATTGTTATAACAGATGAATAAGATTCCAAATACACATGCCTAGAAAAGATATTTTGATTTTGTGAATGGCAGAGTCAGTATTAGAAAATCCAAGTTTTAGAGCACATGCAAGAATATAATCCACTCTGCAGATTACTTAAGTATTCATCTCCTGAGGCATTCTGACATTCATCAGAATATGCAGTGTCAGTGATTCTGATTCTAGTTCATATATTTTTAAAAATATATGTATACACATATCTGTATATATATGCATATATCAAACTTAATGCGATGACAGCTATGCTTAAGACTGACACCTTCCTTTTTGTTCTAGCTAGAATACACATCCCCCCTTCCACTGAGAATCCAAACACCCAGTAAAACAAGCTAAATGTTCTCACAAAGCGAGGAAATTATAACTGCATCTTTGAGCCCATAAAATATTCAGGGACGAAAACACAGGTGCAAGACTGAAAGCCTGAGCCCAGCCTGACCCACATGTGGCTCACTTGCAGAGAGGAAATTTGCTTTCCCTGGGCTTGATGGCACAGATATCTAATGGGGTGAATTTCTGCAGCAGAGACTATTTTCAAACTAGCTGATCTACTGATTATATGTTTGATATAAATGCCAAAAAGGAAAAAACTGGTATCACTAAGGACACAAGGCAGAAATCTGTTAGATTATCTCATCATTTCCTATGGCTACTGGTGAGATACAGAGTCTAAAAACTGCTTTAGAAAATGTAGGGAATCAGCAGGACTGAAGAGCAGTGGAAGAGGGAACAGTCCCCACGGTCAACGTGAGTCACACTTCAACGGTCTTAGATGATCTCTTCCAAAAGTTTATTGCTTCCAAGTAAAGCAGGAAGGAGTGACACAGTAATAATCAATTCATCAATTAGTGGAAACTATTACAGCCAACCTTTCTGTCATCATTTACACTAGCCAGACACTATAACCAAAGCATACTTTGTGAAGAATCTCATTTTATCCCCTGAGCTGCGAATTGGTATCATGGCTATTTTATAGATGAGGAGACTGAGGTTTACAGAGATTCATTCATTCATTCACAACATATTTAATGAGTGCCTATCAGGTACCAAGTACAATTACTAGTTAAGAGCAAAAAAGACAAGGTCTCTGCTGTCATAGACCTACAAACTAACTGTAGACGGCACAGACTCTCAGCATCACTTTGATTGGCCACCAAATTCTTAGGATTTTGTGATTGTTACTTTCTTAACCTTAAGTTGAAGAGAGAATGCACCCTTCTTCCCCCTTCCATGTAGACCCAGGCAACATCATTCCCTACTGTCTTTTACCTCCCCTGTTTTGCATATTAATGATCCCTGGCCAGCTCCTATAGACATTTGCTTTGGGGGCCCCCAATCACAGGACTGTAACAGAGGCTGTGCTCAGTTTTGCTTGTCTGACCACAAATTCTAAGCCATATGGATTTCCTAATTGGCAGTCCCTCTCCAGACAGCCAACTTAACCATTCTGCACTTTAGCTTCTTTAGCTAAAAGTGAAGTTGCAAGTAGGGGGTTTTGTTTGTTTTTTTCTAGCCCTGGTCTTGGTCAAGATTAGCCTTCCCCATGGCTCTGAGGCACTGCCTGCCTCCCAAGAAATACTGAGACAAGGAGGACAACATGAGCATGCTGTGCCCGAAAAATCCTCCAGGGAAAGCCAATCAAGATCAAAGAACCAGCAAGAGAAGTGAATTGTTTCTGCCTAAGTAACCAAGATTTCTGTGGAGGTGGTTACAAGTTTTGAGGTCAAAAGCATGGGTTCCAGACCCACTTCTTTCCCTTACTGTTCAATTTGGCCAAGTCTTATGACCTCTTGGCTTCCATTCCCTCGGCTGTAAAGTGAGAATACAATACACTACGATGTTGAAGTCCAGCTGTGATAACGTAAATGAAATTATAAAAACAGTGCCTTGCACAGGGTAAGAACTCAGCAAATGGCAGTATTAGATGTCTTTATATTTGACCCTTTTAAAGGCTAGCGCCAAAGGCACTTGGTCAGCTCATGTGGGGAAGCTTATAATATATTTAAGTATTCATATTCTCCTACATCTTCCTCCCAGCTAAGATGCCAGAGGCTGCCAGAAATAATCACGCTATTTGTGATCCTATGTTTATGCAACAGAAATGAAATGGAATTTTATGGTCTGCTGTGTTCAACACCAATGCCCACATTGGGATAATTCCATGCAGTGCTCTGTTACAAGAATCTATGCACTATCCAGTCCAAAGATGCAGCTCTCAGGCTGGCAAAGCTTTACCAACTATTGGCTTAAGAAAGGAGCGAGTCAGTTGCACATCCACAGACCTCATGTGACACACACTTAGCAGGACATACATAATCGACCTGCAGAGTAAATCTCATCTTACTTATTTTTCAAAAGTAAACAGATTTTGGCAGGGGAAGATATTTTTAGCAAGGAACATGATTTAAATGGCAAAAAAATAAGTAAAAAAAAAAATCAAAATACAAATGATGAAAAAATGCCACATTTAGGGGGACAATAAATGTTGCCAGCTCATAAGGCAGACAACACAGAACAGCCATGGTTCAAGCAGGAGCTTTAAAAACGTTAGGCCCAAAGGTCTCACTTTGGAGATAAGAACAGGAACATCATGTTGTTATTAAAGATAAGAGTTTGTTATAACATCCATCCAACAAATCACTTGGATTAGACATTGAAAAATGATAATATGATCGTCATTCTTGAACAATCTATTGGCATTCTTTTTTTGAGGGGAGGTTGAGGGGAGGGAGGATATTCCTTGTTTTTTTTTTTTAAGCCACCAGAAAGTAAACAACATTGACTCTGTTGTTAGTTTGACTCTCCTCAAAAAATGTAATCAGGGAGGATCATACACTTAAATACCATATTCTCTGAGCTGAGGGAAAGGAGGATACAGCAAGGTCACAGGCAGGTGGGGAGACAGCTACAAGAAGAGATGGGGGTTTGACTTATGCTTTAGCCAGGTGCGCGCGCGCGCACACACACACACACACACTGCCTTTCCAGAAGATAGAAGATACAGGGAGTTTAGCTTAGCTCTGGAGGTAGCAGGGAGGGTGATGTGGCCACAACTTAGCAAGGCAAGAATTTACAAAGACCGTGGGCACACCACCATCCACAGCATAAAATGAAATAGAAAAGCAATTTGTCTGTGCTGAGCAATATTCTATTTATCCAATACTGTCAAGCAGGATTTCAGAAAAATAGATGTCTACTCCTTTACTTAATTAATGTAGGCCAAAAACTTATTCATTCATTTGACAAATATTTATTGAGCACTTACTACATGGGGGGAGGGGGTTAAGAACATAGGGGGCTAAGGAGGGTAGAGCAAAGATTAAGACAAGTTCTCTCTCTCTGTCAAAGAATTTACATTCCTGAGGAGGAAATGCAAAAAACAATTCTAAAGGAGCTAAAAGTCAGCAAGAGTAACTAGGAGTTAGCCACAACAAGGAATGAACCTTTAAGTAGAAATGCTGAGAGTAAGAATGAGCTCAACACTTCCAGAGTCTTCCAGAGCCTTTCAGGCACAGGGAACAGAGAACAAAAAGGCAGATCAGAACAGAGCAACGTGGCACAGCAGTGAGTGCTGCCGAAGCCTCATGAGCAAGAAAAGACCAAGTTGGGGAGGCCAGGAGGAGCCACATCGTGTGGCCCACCACGCACAAGAGGGTTTTGGGCCCCTCTAAGCGATGAACTCCAGGCTGCATTGCCTCCTTCTGCATGCTCTCTCCTGTAGTGGTTCAACAGCACTATTACCAGCATTCTTTCTTTAACCATAATTTTAATGTATGTTAAAGCACCATAGATGAAGCCCACGATCATGCTTGGCACCACAAAAGAAAACCACACACTACTGTGCACGCAGAGATTTGAGGTCTTGTGTTTTCCACACACCTTTTCAGTATTCTCCGTCCTTTCCTGCTTATCATCTGCCTCTAACTGGCAGATGAAGAAAACAGTTGTTCATAGTAAGTCAAAATAAGAGGTAACACGTAAGATGCAGTCCTACCCCCCAAAGTGAATGGACGCGATCACGCATGTGCTGTGAGCCCCTTGCCACACTCCTGAGAAGAGAGAGGGGACCACAACCCTGACCTCCAGGAAATCACCGACAGTCTTCCAGATGGAATTTGTTCGGACTAACTCCCTGGTGTCCCTGGGTCAACATGTCTTTCAAAAGCACCCTTGAAGGCAAGAAGCCACACAAAATACACAAAACAATTTCTATAAATATCAACCTTCTATATTCAAATCTTCCTAAAAACATACACAGCTGATACAGGCAAGATGGCTGTCACCGTCAAATTCTGTATGTACAGCTGTATTTATAGATATAGTGTAGGTAGCTCCATCTTTCTCTTTCTCTATAAATACTTATACTGGCAATTGTCAACTAGATCTCAGAGAATTTAAAAGCAATTTGTAGGAGTAAAAAAAAAAAAAAACCGCATTCTCAGTTATTATACCATTAAGTATGTCAATATCCAAGTACCCAGGGCAAGAAAGAACATTACTAATAACTTTAATTAAAACCAGGTATTTCATTACTGACAATTCAATGCCATTTATTTAGTCTAAACTGGTATCCATGTCTCTGTATTCGTATAACACAAAAGAAAAAGAAAAATAGAAATCAAGAAGCTAAAACTGAGCACATGAAAACTTTAACGCAGTTCAAGGTCAAAAGGATGCTGTCATGTTGCAAAGAACCCACTGCTGGCTCTTGTGCCACAATCACTGCAGTCCACAGGGCTAGAGCAGGAGTGGATGTCTGCACTAACTGTGAAGTGTGATGCTCACACGGTGTCTCCACAACAACCTGTGCTTCACTTTTCACATGTATTTCTGTTAATCTCAGGACACTCCTAAAATGAGTTTAATAATTTAATTCATCACTTTTTTGGGTAGTGATCCATCACAAAAAACTCACATCCAACAGATAACTTGGGTCAATGAATGGGCTTTTCCCAAAGGAAGCCCACAATAAAAAGCATATGGAACCAGAATGGACTATTCATTTTACAATTAAATGTTCAGTTCCAATCCAGGAAAGGAACTTTAGGACTAAATATGGGGTCATTTGAAAAATCACTGGATTAAAAGAGAATGGCCACTAAAGAAATAATCTTACAAAAGCAATGTAGTTGTCTCAAATTTAAACATAATTCTTCAGTAAGCTAGAATTCTATAATGTGAAATAGCACCTCAGTCTTCATTCCCAAAGAGAGAACAACCTCCAGGAAACAATGGTGACTTAGACATCTCACATCTGCTATTTTAAAAAAAACAATGCTTTATGCATGTGTTAAGTAGCTGATACATTTTTGACATGTTTTTGGTAATATTAAATGTCACATTAAATACCAAAACCTCAGGGCAGAACATTTGGTTTTGGTTATGCTTCACCAGGGTTTTTCGTTTGGGGCTGAATACTCCTTTGTTGTGGAGGGCCGTCCTGTGCATCGTAGGGTGTTTGGCAGCATCCCTGCCTGGCCTCTACCTACTACATGCCAGTAGCAACATCCTCCCATTGTGACACCCAAAAATGTCTCCCTTCAGACATTGCCAAAAGTCCCCTGGAGTAGGAGAAGAGAAAAATCACCTTTAGTTGAGAACCACTGCACTATTCTAATCCATTGTTTTATAATGAAATGACATTTTATTACATCTACAGACTGCCACAATACATCTGATGCCTTTCTATAAATATATATCAAGTCTGAAAAGAGATAAGACGTTTTCAACCCCCCTTTTCTTCAACATCTTTAGAAATTTAATTTAAGACTTTAAAAATAAGGCCGGGTATGGTGGCTCACGCCTGTAATCCTAGTACTCTGGGAGGCCGAGGCGGGAGGATCCCTTAAGGCCAGGAGGTCAAGACCAGCCTGAGCAAGAGCAAGACCCCATATCTACTAAGCCAGAAAAATTAGCCCAGTGCAGTGTGCACGCCTGTAGTCCCAGCTACTCGGGAGGCTGAGGCAGGAGGATTGCTTGAGCCCAGGAGTTGGAGGTTGCAGTGAGCTGTGATGATGCCACTGCACTCTTAACCAGGGTGACAGAGCAAGACTCTGTCTCAAAAAACAAACAACAACAATAACAAAAAAACCCTTTTAAAATGAAGTAAAAACAAAAGTGAAAACAAAAAAAGTAAACCACCAGTGTCTCTGTCTTCTTAGTCACATTATCATCGTAGTATAAAAGCTTTCGTTTTATGGAGACTCCCCGACAGCATCCTATAATTTAAAAGCTCAGAAACTTCAGCAACTTGTTCTAGAAAATATTAGCCCCATCCACGAAAGATGAATAAATCCTCTCCTCATGGAGTCTGACAATAGCTATGATTTTTCTTTCAGTAAATTCAAGTAATTTGATCTTTCAAATAGAAAGTAGGGGATTAAAAAAATGGACTTGGGTTTTCATTCTGCGTTCACTTGAGATGGGAAATCGTCACATTCTAAGGTCTGTGTGGCTGACAAAACACATTGCAGTTTCCTCGGGGTTGGTCACCTTATTCTGGAGGGGAGACGAGGCATGCTGTATTTCACAACTTTCAAGGTTTCTTGGGCATGTTCCCAGCCCACAAGAAGAGGGAAAGAAAGCAACAGGGTGTGGGCAACCAGAAGGAGTTGGAAGGCCACTCAATTCTCTGCTTCATCCTCCCAGTGACAAATGAAGTGACTGTATGTGAGTCACTTAACCTCTTGCCTCATACGCCTTATAGCAGAAGAAAGATGGTGTACAATCCATCATCTGGCTAATTTATCTTCCCCTCAACTTCACGGAAAATTCTTCATATTCAGCTGTGTGGCTGAGGCAGGCAGAACACCTGAGTTGCAGATGGCTTCCCGACCCCAGCCACCATCCTCTTTCCCCTCTTTGAGCACAAGTATACTTCACTGGGAGGGGGGAAAATATCCAACTTGACCATGCAAACAATTATGAAATCTTTACAGAGGAATTTTATCTACAGTTTCTACTAAAGAACTGTTGTTGCAAGAAGATAATCGGATTTACAAACCATAGAAATGACACAAATTTCAAGGAGGCCTCAATTTTATAAAGCAGGAAAATCTTATAGCAAGCTTTTAACCCTTACAAACAAACCACACCAAATACAGCCCCAGGGTTATTTTGTCCCAGTCATGCTTAAAAGGCGTCATTTTGCAGACTCAGATGGTTAGCAGCAAACCACAGCGTGTTCCCAAATGAAATCCTGCACACTTCTCAAAACCCAGCCAGCGAGTCCGAATAAATGGGATAGAGGGCTTCTGGCCGACACTCCTAGCCAAGTTCATCCTGTTTCCACAGTACAGGATATAACCATTCTCAAAACAGCCAAGTGGGAAACCTGCCCAGCTGGCAGGGACAGTCTGCAATAGGCCTCTCTCCATGGTTAGCTCACAACAGCACACCAGTTAATGAAATTCCAAGGGACATTTGAGAGCTCAGCCTTCGAATGTCTCACAAAGGCCGCTACAGGCACAGAGCTGTTGTCTGGGACCTGAAGATGTACCATGAAACCAACCACATTTCCAGTTAGCCAGACATTTATTTCCAGGGAAGCCCTTAGTGTTCAGAGCAGAAGATCCAGCTAGGGAAAAAAAAAAAAAAAAAATTCTCCATGCTTTGGAAGCTAAGAGGCCTACTGATGGAGAGGATCAAATGAACAGGACAAAAAAATAGAAGCGGAATTCTGAAATGGAATTTGATTGCTTAACTCTGGAGTTTCCTGCAGTCAAAAATAGAGTCCAGACACTTGACAGTCATACGCACCCACGCAGCTGTGCAGCATGGATGATGGCAAATTATTTTCAAAATAAAGACAAGAGATGCCATGTCACCTATGTACACCATCATACAGGTAGAAAGGACATTTACTGACTTACGTTTTCGTCCCCCTGGAGTTTTAGGTTTTGTTTTTTAATTTTCAACCTCCTAACACTGTGAACACTTGCTGGAGGCAAAAAGAAATGAGAAGACTCCTCTAAATAATTCTGGTCCACTTTGAACACTAAACCCCATCAAATGTACTAAGATTTGGATTGAATCTGGAATATCACTACAAACTGGAACTATACTGGATTATATGAGTGGGAGTCAAGGCTGGGCTACTAACCACTCCATCTGCTCTTTCTCCAAGTCTCAGTTTAAACATGGATTTCCTCCAAATGGCCTTCTTTGACACCTCTAAACCAGCATTTCTCAATCTTTAATGTGCCTGCGAATCACCTGGGAATCTTGTTAAAAATGCAGATTTGATTCTGATTCAGGAGTTCTGGGTAGGGTCTGAGGTTCTGCAGTTCTGACAAGCTGGCAGGTGACGCTGCTATTGAGGGGACCATGCTATGAGTAGCCAGGAGCTCAAGTTCCTACAGAAACACTGTTGGGGACCTCACCAACAGCCTGCCTTTTTCTAATTGCTGAAAGCACCTTGATTTTGTTGGAACAGTAATGTGCCCAAGCCAAGGGCTGAGTCATGACTGGGCCAAGCGAGTCATAGAATCCTAGTCCCCACTGGCAGACCCTGGTCTAGGGGTGGGCAGGTGCTCCAATTCTGGCCAATAGTTTTTAAGAAGTTGGCCGGGCTTCCTGTGATGAAAAGTTGTCTTCCTTCCTCCTGTAGCTCCTGCTTTGGACTCTGCCATGAGAGACTGGGTTACATGAGGCTAACAGAGCCATCTCGGAACCATAAGGCGGCAAGGATGAAGACAAAAAAGCACACAAAGAGGACGACAGAGTGGGAGCAGAAAGACAGCCGAGATCATGGGTCGGCACTACGGCCCACAGGCCAAATCCAGGCTGCCATCTGTTTCTGTAAATAAAGTTTTCCTGGAGAGGAGCCATGTCCATTTGTTTACTGACTGTTTATGGTTGCTGTCTTAGTCAGCTTGGGCTGCTATAACAAAATGCCATAGAGTAGGTGGCTTAAACAATAGAAATCTATTTCTCACAGTCTGGAGGCTGGGAAATCCAGGATCAGGGTGCCAGCATGTGCAGAGGGGTTCTTAATATAACCTTCCTGGCTTCCTGACAGCCACTTTCTTGCTGTATCCCCATTTGGCAGAAAGAGAGACCATTTCTCTCTGGCCCTTTCTTATAAAGGCACTAATCCCATTCATGAGGACTCCACCCTCATGACCTATGACTTCCAAAGGCCCCACCTCCAAATACCATCACATTGGGGATTAGGGCTTTGACATATGAATTTTGGGGTGACACATTCAGTCCACAGCAGTTGTTCTTGTACTAAAACGGCAAAGATGAGTAGTTGTACCAGAGACCTTACAGCCCCCAAAAGCCTAAAATATTTGCTGTCTGGACCTTTTCAGAAAAACTTTGCTGACCCCTGGCCTAGAGCATTAAATCACCTACCCATATACATCATCCCCCGTCTTCCCTTTCACCTCTGTAGTACTTCCAGCATGAGTAATTATTTCTTCCATAGTTGTCTTTGCTGATGGACGGTAAATACCATACCTGTCTTGTTCACTGCTATATGCCAATACTCAGCACCAAGCCAGGCACATGGGAGATGCTCAATAACTTGTGTAAACTGTAATTAAGCTCATACTTTTTAATCAAGATGTTTCAAAGTTTCTGTTCCCTTCTCTGGCTCTTCAATATAAGGCATTTATTTAGAATGTGCTAAAAATGACAGTTCTTAATATAACCTCGTGTTAATAACAATAGCCTGCTTTTCATCCTCCACAAACTCCATTTCCTTCCTCCATGGCTGCTTGTAGGCAGGACAGAATCCAGTTTCCAAATCTGGACTTGCCATATCCAGAAGCAGTTGACCCTGTGACCTGGAAGTGCAGGCCAGAATCTGCATGACCACCGGTTTGGCAAACAGCAGGATGGGCAGCCTGATTTCCAGCCAACTTGAGTCCACAGCACAGAGTGAACACACAGCAGCAGGCAGCCCTTGGTGAGCCCAAGAGGAAACATAAATTTTGAATAAAGGAAGAAAAGGAAAAACGAGTAGTGACTCCAAGGATGGTAAAAAACCCAACTTCCTATAGCATAAGAACTACTATAGGTTATCTTACAGAGACCTTTAAAAATGTTTATGAAATTGTCTTATAGCAAAATAGTATGCTGGAAATGGATGCTTACTAGTTATTTTCCAAGATGAATAGTTTCCTTGATAAAATTAGCAGTTAATACACTCCCTCTACTGTATTTTGTAGCATAATAGCACAGTGATGGAAACAAACAGGCTGTGGAGTCAGAAGTTGGCTGGAGTTCCCGCTTGGGGATCAGAGTAAATCATTTAGCCTTTTAGAGCCTCAGTTTCCTAATCTATAAAATAGGCATAATAATACCTCCCTTACACATTTGCGAGGTGGATACTTACTAGGATGGTAGCGAGATATTATTTCCAAAATGGAATGTCCCTCCCCTCCTTTCCTTTTTCTTTTCCCTCTGACATCCTCGCTTCTGTCCCCTCTCCTCTTCTGCTCTCCCTCCCTTATTTTATTTATCTGTCCCTGAAAGGATATTACATGTAACATATAAGCTGGTCAATTAACAATCTATTGCAGGCTGTCTCTGGATATTCCTCCTCAAGGAAACATGAATAAGAAACAGACAGTTTCAATACAAGGCCTGCGCTTTTGAGAAAACCCTGGTGATTTCACTCAGCAAGTAAAGAAATACATAGAACAGCAAAATATCATGTATCCTTAAGTCCATTCTTAGCGCTATTCTAAAGCCATTACTTATCACCACACAGCTCCGGCCTCCACCTACACACCTGCAAAATAGAGACTAGTTTTGTGATATTTGTGGAAAACAGACACAAATAGTTAAAGGGCCCAAATTATGGAAAAGACTGAGTTGATATGTCACCATTAATTAACTTATTAAATGTTAATCAGCGCCTACTAAGCTCTAGGCAGTGGGAAAACAACAGAGCCTAAAGAGTTAAATTCTACTGGGGGCAGTGAGACAACAAACATACAATGGCTAGTGGGAATCATTTTTATGAAGAAAATTAAAGGAAAGGGGGAGAAAAAATTAGAGCAGGATAGAAATACTGTTTTAAAGTGGCTTATTTAGGCCAGGTGTAGTGACTTGCAGCTACAATCCCAGCACTTTGGGAGGCTGAGGTGGGAGGATTGCTTGAGCCCAGGAATTCAGGACCAGCCTGGGCAACACCACAAGACCCCATCTCTACTAAAAATAGAAAAATTAGCCGGGTGTGGTGGCGCGCGCCTGCAGTCCCAGCTACACACATTTAGTCCCAGCATTTAGCACAAACACTCATGAAATGTTTGTTGAATGACTGAACAAACTTTCTACATGAATATGCAGGAAAGTTATCCAGGAGAAGAATATTTTTCAGAATTATTCGTAAATTATATTTCACCTAGGAATCAAGTCCATTAAGGTGATTTTTATAACTTTTAGCTGAGGAGTAGTAGCATGACACTGGGGGAAAAGGAATCCTTAGGCAGATCACATTCACTTGGAAGTTTGTGGCTCAAAAGCACAACATGCCAGCAGAAGGAAGCACAACAAACTTCAATATGTTGACTAGTTGAGTGAAATTTACATTTTGTTTTAATTTTTTTTTTTTTTTTTTTTGAGACAAAGTCTCACTCTGTCACCCTGGCTAGAGTGCAGCAGCGTCATCATAGCTTACTGCAACCTCAAACTCCTGGGCTCAAGCAATCCTGCCTCAGCCTCGAGAGTAGCTGGGACTACAGGTGCGTGCCACCATGCCCGGCTAATTTTTCTATTTTTAGTAGAGCTGGGGTCTCCTTGGTCAGGCTGGTCTTGAACTCCTGACCTCAAGCAATCTCCTGCCTGGGCCTCCCAGAGTGCTAGGATTACGGGCATGAGCTACCTCGCCCAGCCAAAATTTACATTTTTAAAAGAGCTTTCTTTATACTAACTCTAGAATCATGTTTAATACAATTAAAAACAGATCTGGATGCTTAATTTATCATGTTAGATAAACAGAGGCTGTACAATCTCAAGTAAAGTGCCATGTACAAATGTTAAGGTATGGTTTAATTAAGCTCAATATGCACATACTCTGCCTTTTACTTTATACGAAAATGTTATGGAAGGAAATTAATTTCCTAACCTTTAAGTACAGAATCCACTACGGGTTGAGTAACGCTTATCCAAAATGCAATGCTTCAGATTTTGGATTTTTTCAGATTTTGGAATATTTGCATATACATAATGAGATATCTTGAAGATGGGACCCAAGTATAAACACGAAATTCATTTATGTTTCATATATACCTTATACACATAGCCTGAGGGTAATTTTATACAATATTTTTAATAATTTTGTGCATAAAACAGTTTTGACTGCTTTTTGACTATGACCTATCACATGAGGTCAGGTGTGGAATTTTCCACTTATGATGTCATGTTGGGTACTCAAAAACTTTCAGATTTTGGAGCATTCTGGACTTCAAATTTTCAGATTATGGATGCTCAACTTGTAATACCACTCAGCAAGGGCTAATGATTTATATCATTATACATTATATTCCAACATACCATTTTCCATTTCAGCTTTCTGTCATATTCTCTAACACCTTATATATGTTCTCATTCCTTAATCATTTTGTTTAACTCTTCATCAAGATTTATCTTTACCAAGATCTTAATGATTAAATTACAATCAAAGAAAGTAAAACTTTCCTGAAGCTAAATGAGTAAGCTGTTCTCAATAAGACATGGATGGATGGATGGATGGATGAATGGATAGGAGGGAGGAAGGAAGGGAGGGAGGGAGGGAAAAGGGGGCAGATGGATGGAAGGGAAAGAAGAGAAAGAGAGAAGAAAAGAGAGAAATGAAATAAATTGATTGTTAAGAATTTTATCATAACAAGACCCTCAGCCGCAACATAAGTGCCCATTGTCAGCCAAGATTTGTGATGTTCAGTGGAAAAAAAGAAAGCTTACCATTGAACAGAAGCCAAAGTAAAACACCATATTTCACCAACTCTAAGACATCATCAATTCAAAATTCACCTTTATTAAATGTATCATTAAAATTTTTTAAAGATGGCCAATTCTTTAATGAGCAGCACACCAATGTTTTAAAATTGAACACATTTAAAACAGTTGAAATATGAAAATATAGGTCAGGCACAGTGGCTCTAGCCTGTAGTTCCACCTACTTAGGAGGCTGAGGTGGGAGGATCCCTTGAACCCAGAAGTTCGAGGCTACAGTGAGCTATGATCAAGCCACGGCACTCCAGCCTGGGCAACAGAGTGAGATCCTGTCTCTCAAAAAAATAAAAAAATTATATCTCAGGGGGCATATGGAATATCTCAGTATCTTTCTCTCAATTTTGCTGTGGACCTAAAATTGCTCTAAAAAATGAAGTCTTAAAAAATTGTCTTAAAATGGAGAATCACAACTATGAAAACTCAGTAGATGCTCATCCATACATAAACTATAGCATTCAAGCATTTGAAAGGAGCCTGCAAATGACGGAAGATGTATGACATTTCTGGACATGACCTCCCAGAGGCACAAAGTTGGAAATACTCTGGAAAGCACATTTGACAAGTGAGGGACGGTTTGTTCTAGAACTGAGATGTGGGGACAAGCAGGCATGCATTATCTCCCTATGGAGGAAAACATCTCACCCAGGGATCATCTCCCTCTTCCACAATAGAGTCTGTCACACTTTCCTAGAGCAATTCCACCGCTGGAACATAGTCTAGTTTCACACCAATCACCCCTTCTGGTTATGGGTGAGAACCAAGAGAATCTGCTAACTGGAGCCTGGGATCCTAGTACCATCATGTAATGATTTCTTTCTTCTTCTCATGGGTAACCAATAGGATTAGCAGACAGCAAGTACTGGTGGTCGCTTTTAAGTAAGCCCTGCAAAAACAACTGTGCACCTTTCCTAAAGACAGGTTATATAGCTGAAGAGGGAGGAGTGGAGGGAAGCACAAGTAACAATATTTTATGCAATTCCTGAAGACTTTTTGTTTAAAAACACTATGGATAGGTCGATCAGTGGATACGTAGGTCCACAGAGAAATGAATAAGGGAGAAACTCTTCTCTTAGAAGAGATACATGAAACAGAAAATGCTTCCCATGACTGGCTGCAATCACGATTCCCTAGGAACAGAACAGGACAGCTCAGGGCCATTCTCATGGCTCATCCTCACTGTCCCCGATGCAGCAGTTACCCCTAGTGTACTGTAAGGGTTGTGGGCAAAGCCCTCCTCTGGTTCTTGGCCACCTTCAAGCAGAAACACCATCTTGGAGGGAGGGATGGAGCTGTTCAGATCCAGGAATCCCACCTACGGCAGAGAGATGCATATTGCAGATGATCACCTGGATATTTTCTGAATTTGCTTAATATCTGTTGCAGAATAAACAGGGAGTAACCATTTGACCATTCTCTAGATGAATTTCTATTTCTGCCCCATCCTGACTTTGCAGAGGCCAAAACACTACCCCACCACGCATGACCAACCACATCTGTATCTCCAACCTCAACACAGCACCTGGAATGAAGCAGATGTGAGCTAATATCTGACTGCTAGACGCCACATAAAAACAACAGTCCTTTGCAGCTCAAAAGCCATGTTTATCAAGGACACTAGTTCAGGAATCACAAGAACAATTAAAAGCACCAATGCCATGACCTTTGCAAACATTTCAGGCACATGGAACTGAGTTCAAAACCAACTTACCTACTGTGGTGTGGGAGCAGACTGTGGCGATTTCCTACTCCCACTTGCACAACCACTGAATTCTCCTCAAGAAGCCATTAACAGCAACTACACAGGGATGAAAGCGTGTTTACAGAACCATGCTTTTCCCAGGAAATGAGGTCGCCTTTTTGACTCAGTGTAAAATAAATCCATGAGGATCAGTTGGATAGCAATATAAAATGTATGTTAGACAAAAAGGAAGGAGAGGTAGAGAGAAATGGTTTAAATCACTGCCGTATGCAATGGATGGCACGGGCATTTCCCGCCCCCACTCCCCAATCCATTCACGGTGTCTAGCTCAAAAACAGCCCTTTCAAAACCTTAAGGGGGTAAAGGAAGTTATTCCAGGTACCTTCCTTGTCCACGTGATCTCTGAGATTACAGGTGAAATAAAGAGATATTTACAGATTTTACTAGATATAAGTAGCTTCTACATACTATTTCCTATCCTCAGTGCTACTTGTACAAAAGGAAATCATTGTGATTTTTAGATAAGGTTAAGAAAAATTAATTGGTATACCCTAAGGTCATACAACTAGAAAATGATGGAGCTGAATATCAAATCTAGGTCCGTTGATTCAAATACCCAATGGTTATTTTCAGAGTACCACGATGCATCATAGTGCAATTACACAAATACACACATACAAACATACACATAGTCAACATATGTAAGTATACTTTCTCCTCCCTTCTATCTGTATATATTCCATTCAATAATTAATTTTTTTTCTCATTTATAAACCTGATGAGTATTAGTGTATCTGTGTCTAAATGTATCTGTGTTAGGAACAACTTGTATTTAATTCTCATTTCTTTCTGAGTTAGTCTCACAAGTATGCCTCACTTTCACATTGACATCAAAATTTCCATCATTCTATCCTGGGCTTAATCCAAGGATTTTTTTTGTTTAGCATATTCCTTGGAATATCTCTCCACCATCCTGCCTTTGCCCCATTTTTTCCCTCTCTTCTATCACTGGCCAAGTTACGGGGGAGGGGAGAATACAAGAGTTCTATAAACTGCTTCTTCTAACTTCTATTTTACTGATCTCAAAGCTATATGATCTATTAGTTGCAGGATGCTGCCCCACCCTTTATCAACGCCTGTTTGGGTTCTTGACTTCAACCCGAAAAGCAAACTTAATTAAAAATCCCTTGTTAGCAGGGCACGTAACCAAGATTTTAAGGGACGTTTGTCTGTCTCTCAGGAGCCTCCAAATATGGGCATATCAAAAGAAAAGGTGTGCTACTAAACTTCATACATGGCTCACACCAAGGTAGGGCGTCATTTTAGTAAGACGCAAAGAACCTGCAAGACAAAGATGAGTTAGACGCGGAACAACTGCCAGGCAACGTGGCATGTTCATCGCTTAAACACTCCATTTCATTCCAAGGTACCAAAACGATAATAGACTTTATTCTAATTGGATTGTCTGCAATGAGCCAATTTAAGTGCTAAATGCTGCGAATTATTCAGCCTGACATAGCAATGCACTGATGTGAGCCACTGCAGGGCAGGAGGTTTGTGGAAAGTGTGAGTTCCCGAAGCATGAAGAGGAGCCGCACATCTAACTTGGCAGACCTCCACCACACAGATTCATACTGTCTCAACAGGTGTGGGGGACCCAAAAAGCACTGGCTGCCACCTTGACCCAAAATGCATCTGCCATAATCCAGCCCCAAATCACTGGGACAAAGACAGGTTGAGTTCTTCATAAGAGAACGGCTCGGAACACAAGGAAAAACTATCCATAAGAATGGGCATCACTCGCCATCAATCTGGTCCCATTGTTTTGGCATTTCCAGAATGTTACAATGTTTAAACTTATAAAGTTACTGGCAAGGGTTTTACAAACAGTGATTAAAAGCTTGAGACCTGTAACAGAGGAAATGGATCTACCACATACCAGTTAGCTGAGCAGTTAAATATTACTTAATATTTCTATATCTGTTTCTTCATTTTACAAATGGACACGATAATAGTCCCTATATGTCAAGTGGCTTTTAAGAGGATTAAGTATATATAGGGATTTTGAATATGTATGAAGCCCAATACAAGCTGGCAACTTAAAATATATAATGATTAAAATATAAATATATACACAATAGTAATAACCTGTACTTACATATTTTCTTACAGAACAGATTTAAAGAGAAATAACTGAACAGGTATTTATGAAACTCCACCTTTAAGCTAAATGATCACAATCTCAGAGTAAACATACAAAGTTCTCTGATTTGAAAGTGAGAGTTTATTCTCAGCACAGTTTTTTTCAGCTTCACCTCGAGAAATCATTTATTTAAAAAACAAAAGATGGGGGAGGGTTAAAATTGATGGTCTCTTGGGTGCCATCTAGCACTAAAGTTCGGACTTTCAAAATCAACTTATAACTATGATAATCTCGTTACTAAAATACTTTTCAACAACACTGCCCTATATCCGAATCAAACTATCTTTTCATTAAATAGTATGGCTCTATACACATAGCCAAATATAAGTCTAGAATCCTGTGAAAAACTGAATTTACAAATGCCAACAAAGAAAAATATATGGCCAACTTTTAATGGCTCAAGAGGAGACTGTTTCCTCAGCTTCTTGACTAAAGGGTAAATTAAAAGTTCTCCCACGGCAAATGCAATCAACTGCATTTGAGCCAAGGAATTTACATGCCATAATATTCATATCTAACTTAACGGTGCTCTGGATATTTTTTATGCATAAGAATTAACAACAGCTGAACAGTTTATTTGATTACTTTTCCCTCGTATATGTAAGGTGACACAGGCCCAGAGACATTAATTCAAGAATAGGCTGCAATTATTTGTGCCATTCAGCTAGGAGTTGTAAATGCAACCCAAGTTATCTTAAATTCAGTGTCACTATTTGGGATTTCCTATATTATTCAGGTTCAGGTATTTGACTTTAAATCAAGGGATAATACGATATCATGCTTTGCAAACTCTAATAATACCCCCTAAGATTTAGTGTTCTTGTTGAAAATTTAATTTCCATTTACATAAAATATCTGAAAAATAACCAGATACTTCCTGAACTTGGAGGAGGAAGGGGGGAGGGGGAGGGGAAAAAAGTTCCTATAAGGCCAAACTCAGCAAAGGCTCCAACTACAGCTTCTGAATAAGGATTCACAAACTTTATTGTACTGATCTCCAGAAACAGGCCGAGGAATAATAAGATGATGACAAATAAGATATATTTCACAGCTCTAATTACAGAACAACAACGCCTTCCTCTAACTTGAAGCCGTCTCTTGCTAAAAACAGTAAAGAAACATGAACACTTCCACAATAATCAGGATTTCAGCTCAACTCCCCCACTGCTGCCATACTCAAGTCAACAGAGAAGTGAGAGAGATGTCCTGAAATATTCAGAAAACACAGAACAGGGAAAGTGGGTGAGAAAGACTGCAAAGGAAAGGAAATGAAGATTTTCAAAACCTTGTTCATTTAATTATTATGTAAGTAATAGATGTGCATTTTAAAAGACTCAAACAATATGGTAATGTTTGGAGAAACATAAAATGCATCCCACATAAAGCCCACATATTCCTGTCTATTCCCATTCTCTTTTTCAAAGGAGAGTTAATGACAATGTATTTGTTCTGTGTGTATTCTTCCTGTCCTTTTCTATACATTAAAACTATTTATATATTGAGGTCATCATACCTTCTTGTTAGGGTCAACATTTTACTTCCTTGGTAACAAATTAGGAAGAAAATTGAGCTAATGAGACCAGGAAGACATTTTACTTTAAAGAGGAAAAACTAATATCATTTCAGAACAACATCTTTATTCATAAAGACCAAGACCATTCTGACTAATTTATGAAAAATACTTTCAGATGCTTAAACTTGGAACTGAAAACAAGGAGATGGGCAAGTATCTGCCTCCTACACTGCTGTATTCATAGCAGGAGGGAGACGTAGTCAATGATGACTACCAGATGGCAAGGAGCTACCAAATATGGCCGGAGTCATATTTCTCTAGAACATTTCTCCAGAAATGAGCAGGGAGCAGAAATTCAAAGTCCCCAGGGGAACCAGATTTGAACTAGGCCTTGAAGTAGAAGAAGACCCATCTCCAAGAATATCAATCAACTTTATATCTTACTCCAGCAGCCAACACGGAATCACAAAAAAGAAATGTTGTCAAGTAAAATTAATCCTTTCCAATGCAGGAAAAGTGGGTTAAGGAAACCAAAAAGCCAGAGACCAGTGGAATCTCTATGTTGACCTTCATTTGATTTCTAATCATAACGTCAATTATAGAACCAGTCACCTGAAGTCTTGTTCCACTCAAGATAGGAACTGCAGATGAGAAGACAGATAACTCCATGACCCAAGGTTTCCACTCAGATGGGAAATAAACCAGAGCCTTTGGGATCACACTGTGAAATAGACTCAATTAGGCTGAAAAGGGTGGGAGGTTTTCTTTTTGTTGCAGCACAGACACAAAAGAGGACTCTTTAGCAAATTTGTACTAATCTCAGAGAGCTGAGCTCTTCTCTAAGACCACGCCTCTCAGTTTACAAAAGCTTTGAAAAACCAGAAATTCACACTGGTGAGAAGAAAGCAGCATGAAGAACTAAAAGCTGGGAGTTTTCCCTTAGAGATTAGCAGCATAATTGAGTATGCTCACTTCAGGTTAAATGAATGAGGTAATGCTGAGCCAGCCAAGGGTGCTGACCTAGTAGGGAATATGCTATCAATAGAAAAAAAGGCACATGCCACTTGATTATCTTTTTCTGAAGACCACAAAGCAAGCTTACAAAAAGACAGAGGAAAAGAAACCCACTTTGAAAGAGAAAAATCTGAGCAACTACTAAAGTCACATGTGTAGATGCCTACAGCTCTCAGAGTGCATTTGTGTGAATTAGGAAAAGGTGTCCCTTGCTCTGATATGCAGCCACCATTTGCCTCCTTGTCTGGCGCTTTCACAGTGAACAACTTGCTCAACTGTCCATTGCAGCTCTTCACATGCACGTGTTCATTTTATTTTCAGCATGAGAACAACCAGTAAAAGGAAAAGAAATTGGAAGAAAAAAAATATTTTAAAATGGTGAAAAAAAAACCCTTAAAACCTAAACATCAAGCCATGACTTGATTCAAATCCATACAGTCCCGTGTCCTCCCAGTAAACCAAAATACCCACATCAAACCACTCTTGAAATGATTCTAGGCTCTGCATAATTTACATGCTTTAGAAGAAACCCCTAACTGCATGGAGAATAAAAAAATGCCAACCTCCCAAATCTAGCTCCCAACTGACAAGAATAAGGGGAATTAAATATCAAAACTATGCAGATTATTCAAGAATATCAAACAAAAAGGCAAAAGATCAAAAAACAGCCATAAAAGTTTTGGAAGAGATTGTCAGTCTTCTGTGCACAAAAATCAATCATAATGACAAATTCCAGTGGATTTTTTTCTTTGCTTTTTTTCCTTTCTTTCTGTTCCTTTTTTTTTTTTTTTAACATTAAAAGGTAATTGAGTCATGCTTGAGTGAAGATTTGCAGTTTGAGTCCAGTAAGCAAAGCCTAATTCTAACTGATGCTGAGACACTATGGAATGCAAATCCATAAATAACTTTTAAATTTAAAAGGGAACCAAAAACATATCCTCCATTACATGAATTTCTATCTTTTCAGTAGACTATTTCTCACCCAACTGACCAGAAGTGTTACTGTTTTGTTTACTGTTTTGGTCTTAGCTATGGTAAGGGGCCATAACTACATTTAAATGGAAATTATATGTAAAGAAGGAGTATTTCTAAAGCTGACTCTATACTGTTGTATATTTTCTAAGAGTATCAAAAGATACTCTCAGAAACAAATCCTGTGAAGCTCCAGAAATACTTCAAAAAATAGTGCGCAGCTAGATAAGATCCCAACTACTGCTCCTTATACCACTCACAAAAAGAAAGGATTTGATTACATTAGGAGGACATCAAAGGATGCGCACTGACAATTTAAACAGAGGACACTGAGGGCGTAAATCATCCTAGTGAAAAACACACGAGTTTACCAGCAATGAAAGAAACGCAAATTGAATCGACTTTAAAGTTACACTTCAGAGCTATTAAAATACAATGAAATTATAAAACTCAATTTTGGTAGAGCTCTAGATAAACAGGTACACACTGCTAGCAATGAAACCAACCTCAATCTTTCTAAACAATCTAGCAGCCTTTAATAAGAGCTGTTCAAATGCAGTAATTCCAAAGAAATAACTTGGGGAAAAAAGAAATTAATTTATACCAAGAAATATATTTCATTATAAAATAATAAAATTGAAAACAACTTAAAATGCTTCCAAATAGGGAAATGATTATACAAACCATGACACAGCAGCACAGTATAAATGATATTTAAGCTAATGATGTGCACAACACATCCCCTGTTAAAAATAAACTTGTGGACAATGTTAACAGAAAGATGTGTATGTAAGTATATTTATTCAATCAACAAAATTAAGTGTAATTAAATATACTTTTATAGTGAATATAAAAAGCAGAATCAAAAGTAGTTCCAAATGGACAAATCACTTCAAATGTGCAGTAAAAATGAGACAGGGAGCCAAAGTGGTAGAATTATTATTCAATGCACCTATACTTTTATCCCATTGTCAACAAATATTAATTACACTTCTAGGTCTTAAGTGCTTGGCTGGATACTTGAGATACAGCAGAAAGAAACAAAGGCACAGTTACTGACCTCATGGAGTTCACAAATGCCTCTGCCACCCCCTGCCCCATCTCCTCCCCCACACCCACCCATCTTGCTCTATTACCCAGGCTGAAGTACAGTGGCACAATCATAGCTCACTGCAGTTGCCTCAGTCACTCAAGTAGCTGGGACTACAGGCGTGCACCACCACACCGGGTTATTTTTAAATTTTTTGTAGAGATGGGGTCTTGCTATGTTGCCCTGGCTGGTCTTGAACACCAGGACTCAAATGATCCTCCTGCCTCAGCCTCCCAAAGTGCTGGGATTACAGGCATGAGCCACTGTGCCTGGCCCTACCTTTGTCTTTAAACAAAGAATGTATTGAATATTAGTTTATAAATACTAAAGAGTTTCAAAGAAAGTAGAGGTTGTTACGGGGGAACACAGAGAGACCTAACCTAGTATGAAGGTCAGGGAGGGCTTTCCTAAAGATGCTATGAGAAACTTGAAGAGTAGACATTATTCAGGTGAAAGAGGAAGGAGAGAAAAAAGCAGTAGGAGCAGAGGGAACAAGATGTGCTGGGCCCAGAGAAGGCACTAGAAAGATAAGGAGGAAGTCTTCTGTGGCTGGAATCCAGGGGAGGACCGGGATCAAGGATTAAATCATGGTGGAGGAGGCTGGAGACCCAGCAAAGACTCAGACGTTCCACCTAAGAGAAGCCACTGACAGTTTTAAACAAAGCGGTTACCCTACAGGGTTTGTTCAGATTTCCTCTTGGCTGCACTGTAGGGAGGCAGGAGCTTCTGTGAAAAAAGCAGGTGTAGAACTGTAGAGAGACAAGGAAGACTTTGGGTTGTTAAAAGACAAAAAGAAACGCTAGGAGTAACCTCAGGTGGTATCTCACAGTCACAAAGTCTGTGACAAGCACTAGAAGGATAGCTTCACCCTAAACTTCTTAAACATAGTTTAAAAAAACATAGCCACTAACGGCAAGAAAAAAAAAAGGAAATGCAATTTTTAAAACAGGAACAGATTGAAATAGACAGTTTCCAGGAGGAGAAAATCTAGTGGTTAAAGATATAATATGATGCTTAATCTCACCAGCAACAAGAGAAAGGCAAAGTAAGTTACCATTTTACACCTCCTGGGTTGGCCAACATCAGAATACCAGGCAATGTGAATTATTGGTAAGCTCATGTGAATCTTTATATACAAATGATGGTGGTGCAGAATGACAGTACAGTCATTCCTGCAAGTGATAGAGCAGATTTTGGTGAAATTCCTTAATAATCAAATTCACTAAATTTGTAAAATTCATCAGTTGGTCAAAAATTCAAGAAACCTAAATTTGTATTGGTGGATACACACACAAATGCATGCATGCACACACATACATACTTATATATAAAGATCCACAAGGCAACAGTATGAAAGATGCTCGTGGCAGCACTGTTGTGTGGAAGCAACAGATTACAGACAACCAAGGTGTCCCTCCCTGTGGGAATGGGTAAGTAAGAATGGGATGGTTGGATACACGGAATACTACACAGCAATCAAAAGCAATGAACAAGACGTGCATAAGGCAATGTGGACAGATTTTGAAAGATGGTGTTGATTTAAGATGTAAAATAACATGATAAGATATAGAACACAAAAACAATTATGTGAATTAAAAATACTACTAGTGAAAATCTTCGGAGAAAAAAGAATGAAAGAGGAAAATAATGAAGTCAAATAAAACAAACCACAAGGGGCCCCTTCCCAAACCAAGGGTGACAATATGCCATGAACAGTGTGATAACTAAACTTTCTGAACCAGATGTCTAAATTAAAAAAAATTTTTTTAAATGTAATACTGAAACTATAAAACTACTAGAAAATATAGGGGAAATGCTTCAAGACATAGGTCTGGGAAAGATTTTATGAGTAAAACTTCAAAATTATAGGCAATTAAAAAATTAACAAATGGGATTATATTAAGCTAAAATGCTTCTGCACAGCAAACAAACAAACAAAAATCAACAGAGTGAAAAGACAACCTATAGAATGGGCGAAAATAATTGCAAACTCCTCATCTGATAGGAGATTAATATCCAGAATATACAAAAACTCAAGCATCTCAACAGCGACAATAAAAAAATACAATTTAAAAATGAGCAATGATCTGAACAGACATTTCTCAAAATAAAACATATAAACAGCCAATAAAATATATGGAAAGAATGCTCAACGGCACTCATCATCAGGAAAATGTAAATCAAAACAATAGTGAGGTATCATCTTACCCCAGTTAGGATGGTTATTATCAAAAAGGCAAAAATCAACAAATACTGCTGAGGATGAGGAAAAAAGGGAATTCTCGGGAATGTAAACTAGTACAGCCACTGTGGAGAACAGTATGGAGGTTCCTCAAAAAACTACAAATAGAACTACCATATGATCCAGCAATCCCACTACTGGGAATTTATCCAAAGGAAAGAAAAGCATTATACTGGAGAGACATCTGCACCTCCATGTTTACTGCAGCACTATTCACAACAGCTAAGACATGGAATCAGCCTAGGTGTTCAACAACCAGTGAATGAATAAAGAAAATGTAGTATATATCCACAATGGAATACTATTCAGCCATAAAAAAGAATGAAATCCTGCCATTTGCGGCAACATGGATGGAACTGGAGGCCATTATGTTAAGTGAAATAAGCCAAGAACAGAAAGTTAAACACTACTCATGCTCACTTATATGTGGAAGCTAAAAAAGCAGTTGATCTCACAGAAGTGAAAAAGTAGAACAAAGGACACTTGAGACTGGGAAGAGTAGGGGGAAGGGAAGGTTAGGGAGAGATTTGTTAAAGGATATAAAATTACAGCTAGATGGGACGAATAAGAACTAGTGTTTTATACCACTGTAGGATGACTACAATTAATAAAATATTATATAGTTTCAAACAGCTAGAAGGAGAATATTGAATGTTCCCAACACAAAGAAATGATAAATGTTTGTGATGATGGATATGCTAATCACCCTATACACTGTATGTATCAAAACATTACTATGTACTTTGTGAATATGTACAATTATTATTTGCCAATTAAAAAAATTTTTAAAGAAGTATATTGAGATCTGAAAATCAAAAAAATTTTGATGATTTTGTAACAAACTAAAAAAATGTTTTTAACTTAAAAAAATCTCACTTGCTATTTTATCATATAAAAATATCATGGCAGCAATATTAGCAATTATATTTCCCTAACAAATCTCATACATTCTAGCATTTTTATTATTAATATTATTTTGCTACCCTTCACATTTAAACTGTAAGATCCCAAAGATTTAAAAACCTGAATTGACAGGGATTTGTATTAGCTAGCTGGAAAGGGTACACTTAGCCTGAGAGAGCATCTCCTTTATCGTCCAAGAAATGCTTATGTAACGTGCATCATTTGCTTGACCTCTTACAACAGGAAATCTGGAATTCTTGGTAACTGATCTTGGAGTTTCTTACTGAAGAACTGCCACTGAGCATGTGGGCTCCAATGTGCTCAGAAAATTATCTCAAAATTGGCCAAGGAATGAAGCCAAGAATAGCCTTGCCATTAAAAGTACCTGGGGTTATCAAAGGCAGTAGAAAAATCCATTTCATTCTTACTCTTTGAAAACCCAAAAGCCTTTTTAGTGTTTCTGAGAAAAGATGACATTATTTAGTGAAAGGGCAAGCCACTGAAAGGAACAGTACGAAATCTCACTTGGAAGAGGTGGGGCAACATTCAGACCCCTCTGTCATATCTCAGCTTCCATGTACTGTCCAACAAATTCAGGAACTTGAGACTCTTACGTGTAGGCATAAGCCCTGAAATGATTTAAATCTATAATCACAGCAACATAATTCATGCTCTTTCTTTTAATGTCAGTATTATTCATTTTTATACAGATTGGTGGTAACTTCTACCTCACCAACAGATTCTCATTATGTCTGCTTAAGCACATAAAATCAAATTAATTCATGTTTGCTTTCTTTCTATCTGCCCTCAATTCCTGCAGAGGAGAAACACAGAAGCAGAAGGTTCCAGGGTTTATTACTGTGTTGAGTCACTAAATTATACAAGATTGAACTGCTGATCCTAAATTTCTCAAACTCTAAACATGTTCTCCAAAGCTTCCATGTGGAACTGGGGCCAAATGCAGCCAATGACCTCCCAACATATATCTCACAACTAGATTTCCATTCCTAAAATACTGATTTTTAATATTGCTTCAGACCTGTACCTTGACCTCTGCTCAAAAGTTACAAAGGAATTAAGCTCTTCAGCTTTATGACAATTAAGAAAAAACTTCCACTGACAGTCCGATTTCAGATAAAATCAGAGCAACCAAGGAATTTCCTAGGCCGATCATGATCATTTATGTCCTCTTAATTACAGAGACTTTTATGTGCATTTTGCTTATGGTTCTACTTGGTGTTGGAATAATCTTCCTTACTAGAAATCTAAGTTCCTGGAAAAAAGGATTTTCTGTACTTTCCTTCAGCACAGGGTTTTGCCCATAAAAGGACCTTCAATTTAAAAAAAAAAAAAAAAAAACCCTCTCATTCAAGGATGACAAAGAGATTCCATCTTGAGCACCAATTCGACATGACTGATGGAGGCAGCTTGCAGAGCAGTGCTGAGAAGAATCAGGAGGGCACATCTGGCCTCTGCTGGGAAGGCGCCTGATCGATTAGTGATGTCTCCCTTGATCATGGAGGCAGCAGAGACAGACCACGTGCCTGCAGATCCAGAATTAAGGCTTCCCGATAGTTGGGTTTAGAATTAGTCTAAGATTTGAGAGGTACCCTTAAGCTTTTTGTTGCAAGAGTACAAACCCAACATACAGTAAAACCCAGGACAGGCCAGTAGTGATTATATTCTATAATGAATACTTACTATAAAACACCATTAATGTAAAAAAAAAAAAGGAGGGCGAAATTGGGGAGGAGGAAGAACAAGTAGCACACTGTAACAAAACGTTAACCAAAATAACAACTTCTTGAGAAAATACTGTGTAATTTCAAACGCTGTGTGTTTTAAGTTGTCCAACTCAAAAATGCAATCACTTCATTTACTGGTTCAATTAACTCTGTTTTCTATGAAGGAAGAAAAATATAGCTCTTTCCCAAAGAGCGAGCCAGGATGCTTTTCTTAATGTTGTAGCCAGGAGCAGGGAGAGTTTTAAAAACCTAACTCAGATATGTTATTGGTACATTTCTACAATATAGGAATACAATCCCATAATTTTTAAATCCCAGGACTTAAAATGTTTTCTTCAAATATAACTTTACTTTCTCCATGGCAAAAAGGAATCCTTCCAACTTTAAGGTTATCACATGCAATTTGGAAACACAATGAAAACTTAAAAAATAAAACTAAATATATTCTTGACTCTCTGGAAATAAAATACATTAATGAAAAAATTAATGTTTACATGATTCTTTCATAAGAGAATATTTTCTCCAAAGTACAAGGGATTTTCTTTCTGGAGCCATATTAAATGTAAAGTGAGTGTTAAAATATTAAATGCTCTATTTCATCCAGAGGGGTATTTGGAAAGTCAAATGGACAGAGTTAAAGGGTGAAGAACATGTGGCTCTTGCTTTTGTTAATGACTCAGTTGAAAGTTTTCTAAGAGTACCTCTCAGCTGTCTCTGTTTACCCCACCATAGAAAGAGTGAAAATCAACAAAGTTGGGCAAAGATATGAATCTGTTTGGTTGGATTTCAGAAGCTCTCTCTTAAATTTGTAGATCTTTCATTCAAATATAAGCAAAAACACAGAATGTTCTCGATATGCATTTAAGATACTCCTGAGGATTGAACTTGTGTTACGTATGCAACAAAGAAATGGATGAACTAGTAAAATGTGCCAGCTGTTAAAAGACCACCTTTAACCTGAGAAGATGAAAGTTCAATACAGGAAATGAAGTCTGGAAGGCAGACAAAGGATCCTGTGGCATGGATGAACAGTAAGTGTCAAGAGACAGAAGGAGAAGTAATCCTTAAAAAACTGCTGAGCCACTAGATCTAGTCTGAGACAGCAGATTCTAACGTGACTCCTGGGAAGGGCACGGCAAGACCATTTAAAGGCAGAGAAATGAATCTTGGGAGTCTTGGGCTCACCACGTACTTGGGATCACAGTCAAGCTCCCTGTATGTCTCTAGCCTCAGTTTCCCCCACTGAAGCATATAGCCCTGCCTAGCCCTCACATGGTAACATGTGTAAGAGTAATAAGAACTTCATGGGTCAGAGCAGTCAGATTAACAGAATAACCTTCTGATTACCGCATCTGGTTTTCAATTATCCATTACGTGTCAATATTTTGAGCAGGGAGAAGCCTGTTTCTTTAAAAAAGCAATTCCTTTAAGGTCTTCTATGGGCTGAAAAAAGTCCTTCCTTCATCAAAGTACAGGAAAAGGCAGACAGCAGGAATTTGCAACCCATTTGCCACTTTGCTCATGAGCATCAAAATTAAAAAAAAAGTCTTTCAATTAAAATCAAAATCACTTTATACTTTGGTAATATTTAACAATCTACTAGGATGAAAACAGGGTAAAATTACTAGGCTGATTTTTGTCAACTGGAAAAAATATGTATATGTGAAATTTTAAATGCCAACTGTACTCATATATGCCTTTCATGGCTTTTACAGACTGGATTTACACCTTTTTAAAAGCACCTGGGCTACGGGATAGTTTTTTAGAAAGAATACATTAAATTCTGAGTGACAATTTAAACGCAGTGTATGCTTGGGGATTATGTAAGAGTTAGAAAGCTGACCACAAAACTAGGTAGATATGAGCCTGAGGCCTGTAGGCATCTGACAGGAAGGTTTTAAATCCTGTAATTCGGCAGTCTATAGTCATGCTGCAAACGGTGAAAGACCATATCACGGTAACTCTCAAAGGTCCTGGGAGGTAGGCTTGATCAGCACTGCCCACATTTGCTCGGGCCTGCAGGAAGATGGTTAGTCAAATGACGCAAAAACACAGCAGTGGAAACCACTGACCCTGCTTTAGAGGCGGAAAAGAGAGGATGTTTGCACTGCTTTCTCTTGGCACGAAATTTTTTCCTTTTCGTGAGACTTTCACAGTCTCTTAAGTCCTGAGGAAAGAAGGGAAAAAAAAAACCTAGCTCCTTCTGGATGGAGACTTACAATCGTAGCAGAGCCCAGTTTCAAGTGGTGGGTACTGGCAAGTCTGAGGCGGATGAAGGGCTCCACAGCTGCACTTGGGTGTTAAAAACGAGGAAGGACAGGATGAGGTTATGCCAGAGCGGGGGCAGAGAGCAGCACGTGCTGGGATCTGTCCCGGGGATGGAAAAAAAAAATACCCAAAGCTCATCAGATTCCCTCAGCCCCAGCAGGAGAAACTGAACACCCAGATGTGAAAGAGACTATTTACAGAAGCATCTCTTCCTGCCAATACCTGAATGACATCCATCTTTCTGGCTGACAAGTTTAAGTCGGTCCAGAAATGTGAGAAGACAGAAACAGATACACATAAAATGGAAAGGGGTGGGAAGAACCATCAGTGTTTAATTACATACTTCCTGCTAATAAGATATAAAAATAATTAAGTACAGACTGCCATATGACCTAACTGTAAGGCCCTGGACCTAGTTTGTTTAATATACAGAATAATAATTTATATAATTCAGTGGGATGTGCTGATGTGCATTAATAAAAACATGTATCTCTGGCCTGCAACTATTGTTAACTGGGCTTCCTCAAGAAGCCTACATCCCCGTGACTACCCTACTGCATTCAGTGAGTACCGTCAGAGAAGCAAAGGCAAAGCAGTACCATGGGGAAGGCCCAAGGAGGTAAATTACACTCGGATGGAAGGATTAGGAAATGCATCAGGAAAGAGGTAGCTTCTGGGGATTGCTGGGAAGCTGCATGTTCATGGCTGAGGACACAAAATGTTAGATGGCGAGAACAGCACAGCACGAGGTCAAGATAGGGAGATGAGTCAGGGCGTGGTTTGTTTGAGGCAAGGCACACCATCAGCTTAGCCAGAGTGTAAGGTACACAGAACGCTCTGGAGGGGACTGGGACTGCAAGGAGCTTGGCAGGTCTTATATGTACATATGCGACTGACACACACGTGCGACCCCAGTGATGAGGCCAAGGGACACAGTTCTTTCTGGTGGGAAAGAAGAGCTGAGCTCAGGGGCGATTCTGCCGGTTCCCAAGGTGGTAGATCCTTGTTATATCCACAGGACAGAGTACAGGTTTCACCAGGGCTAAGATTTATGTCTCCTTTGTTCACTGCTATATCCCAGAGACACAGAACAATGACGGATACATATTATGTGCTCAAAAAAGATTAACCAATTAGAAAGAAAACACCACCAGGAGAAAGGGCTGAGGGAAGAAAAGTTCATGATTACTGAGAGCTCACTATGAGTTAAGACACTGCTGATATCTTACAGGTATTAACTAATGTGGTCCTTACAAATTGATGATATAATTGCTTCCGTATTTTATGACTTACATCTTTACCTCTCTGAAATCAGGACAGATCCTATAATTGATGATCTCTTAGCTATACAGTACAGTTTAATTAGTAGTGAGTTTTCTTCCTTAGTGGTACATAAAAGGATGGTAGGTCTTACAATCAATGGTGTCTTCAATTTGATGAAATAAAAGCATTATTAATCACAAAATGCAGGTGATGGAAACAAAGGCTCAATGAATTAAATTTGTTCACTTAGGCCTAGATGCCACCTGTCTCTCAAACACCTGCTCCTCCGCCCATCAGCCCTGAGGTATTAAAAACCACACAACAGAAAGTAGCTCACTTAATCCTTTTCTCCCAAGCAGGCAGGAAGACTCCTTAGGCCACCCTGACAGTCATGCCCAAACCTTTCGGTTCCAATCAGCCTGGAAGACAGAAGAAAGTGGCATCTCTCCAGGCCCCAAGAGCAGGCTAACAGTCTGCATATGGTACACCCCATGGTGAGAGGGAAAGGGACAATCCACACTGGGTGATAACCAACAATTCAGTGTGTACCTGACATGTTCTTTCATTGTTCCATA
The DNA here is from genome assembly GCA_023783475.1 of Daubentonia madagascariensis. Lineage (NCBI taxonomy): Eukaryota > Metazoa > Chordata > Mammalia > Primates > Daubentoniidae > Daubentonia > Daubentonia madagascariensis. The sequence continues at coordinate 36,303,831 of JAKFHU010001953.1, read as the reverse complement.
CCAAGCTGGAAGGACAATAGAGCAGCTTCCCATCTAATCTCCTCTTTATTACCATGTTTTATTACAAGACAAAAACCTTCTTTGAGGAAAGGGAGGGAGGTATAAAAATAGGCAACCATAACTATCAGGTACTATTTTATAACGTCATTGCTATTAAAAAGATTCCTTTTGCTTTTGTAAAGGTCCAGATATCTGGCAATGACATCAATGTTACAAAATAAAAGAAAAAGAAAAGGCATTCTTCAAAACGTGGATCCTGAATTTACCTAAAATCAGATGGTTCAGACCCCAGGAGCAGGTGGTCACCCCTAGGAGAGCAGTTGGCAAATTGGCTTATCTCGGAAGCAGTGTGAAAAGGCTCTAGGCTTGCTGCATTGAAGAATCTGGGATGCTATTAACATTTAGCCAGTCTCAATGGACAGTGAAAGACATGAATGCTTCTCTGTGGGTTCAGGGATCTCCAGCTTGAAATTGGGGAGCGTACACATTTGGTATATAACACTCAAATTCACTTTCTGCTTTGTAGTTTCCAAGGGAGCTGATACACTACACTCCAGGTTTTTCTTATCTTATTTCCAATTCTACCTCATCTCAAGGTATATCACCCAGAGTGAACAAGTGCTAACACTTTCTTAGCCTCAGTGGTCAACAGAGACATTAAGAGTATAAAGCCATCCAATAACTCTTTGCATAACAAAACTCAAAAATGGAGGCAGCTCTTTGCTTACCAATCCAACCTGCATACTCCTTGCCTGTCAAAACACATTATTAGAAATGATGCAAAAAGCATCACCATTCTGTGTGGTTTTATCTCTACAGAAAACGTGAAATGTACATGGGCATGGTAGCAAAATATAACTTAAGAAAAAATCCAGCAAAATGTACGCCATACATGTAGATAGGTTTATTGGTATCTGGACTCAAAAGTTTTTAAATGCAGACTACTACAACCTCTGAAATCCACATTAGTCCATTTGGTTTGCCTTCTATTCCTACAAGGGCACCACTGCCTTTGTCAACAGATAAGACTGCTCAACTCTGTTGAACCATAATATATTCCAGGCACTAAACTGAGAATTTTCTATGCTTATTTCCATTGACCTTCACAGTACTTTTATGAGATTATTACTGTTAGCATCCCCAAATTACAGATGAGGCAATGGAGGCTTGGTGAGGTTAGATCCCTGTGTAAGAAGACAAAAGGACCAAGACTTGCACCTGGCCAGTCCAACTCTGGAACAACTATTCTATACTGCCATCTACATTTTTGTGAAACTAAAGAAACATATATAGTGACAAGTGCTTAAAATAATGTGTTCTGAATTCCCATGGACTCTCCCCTCTAATTTGTCTGATATTTGTTACCACCTCAACAATCCTGCCACCAAATTTTGATGTGGAAAGTGAGTTTATAATTTGTAAATCCCCAACCCAACTCATGGACCTTGGAATTACTGGGCCTCCAATTGCCTTAGCCTTGGAGACAGGGTGGATTGGGAGCTGTACTGTGGAAGATATGAAGAGGAGGTGTTTCAGGCACGCCTGTAGGGATGGAGGAATGACAGGAGAACACACTTTGCATCAGAGGACAGGAGGAACACAGTCTTTGCCAACTCTGCAGGTGTGCATCAATTTACAGACTTCTAACAGATCCGCAGATGTGTCTACGACAGGAGGAGCAGGCTTTTAATTGAGAGATTGGGAAGGAGGGAGAATTAACAACACAGCAGCAATGGTAGAAGTCATTTATTTTTCTAATTAAATTCTCACATTGGTGGGAGTAGCCTATTAAAAATACAAAACAAAACAAACCGGAAAATGTGGATGTTAGAGGTTAGCGTCAGCATTATTTTTTAACGATGATACAGATAAAAGAAGACATTACAACCTTCTCTTGTTTCCTTATTGCCTCTAACTTTGAGTATTTAAAAAAAAAACACTATTTCTAGCCATCATATCATGTCATTTGATACTTATAATTTGAGCTGATGCACTCAACAAGACTATTTGTGTTTAAAACTCTTAGAAAATTACATTTTTTAAAAAACAGACATTTATAGAGCAATTTCTATTTGCAAAGTGCTTTGCAGTCATTTTTTAAAGTAATTCTTAACAACAACCATATAAAGTAGGTCAGAATTATTATCCCTTATGCCTCCTCTTTCAAAAGGCTGAGTCAAGGAAGGTACAAAAAGGTTAAGTGATTTTCCTGGGTTGCACACAAAGTTGGTAGCAGAACTTAATATGCTACTACAGCTGCAGAACCCCACGTCATCCCAACGGATCCCGCTGACCTATTGGCCCCATTTCATGATTTCCTAGGATCTTTGTTATAAAGAATATACAGACTCCTGTCCCCCTCCCCCAATCTCTACTGAATTAGAATCCGGAAATAGGTTCTGAAAATCCAGTAACAGATGTTCCCCAGATGAGTCTGCAGGGAAGTCTGGTTTGGGACCCATTACTGGTGAGTCATCTGGAAGGTTCACCCTCACTCCCACAGGCACTGCTGCAACAGACAGCAAGGTCATAAGCAAGACTAGAACCGCACCAAAGTAGAAACTGACAGCTCTTCTCATAAAGGGGCCTTTAAAAAACTCATTACAGATCATTTTCAATTCAATGAAAATGATCCACTCTCAAACACACTGATTCAGGTATTTTGGCCTCTCTCCTGAAAAGATCTCCCTTAGGTTCCTTTAACCTAAAAATATTAGCAATTCTGTCTCAGCATTCATTCCAAAACCACGTTCTACTTCCCATTCTTCTTCCCTGCCAGAGTTGTTCTCCCATTCCATGTACAGCTAACACACAAGGATCAGAACTAACCCCCATTCATGGACAGCATACGAGGTACCTAGGTACTAGGCAGAGTGGCTGACTTGTTTTCTTTCATTTAATCTACCCTTAGAGAGAGATCCTCATTTCACAAATCGAAAAATGTATAAGGGATTGAGCAAGTTGCCCAGAGACAAACTATTACTAATTCCCAGAACCAAGGTTCAAGCCAGATTAATCTCAAACCAGAGTCAACACAATCATTTTCTCTTTCTTTGTTTCTTTTTGAATTCCTCTTCTTTCCTCTGTATTTATTCACTTCAACAACAAGTGGACAATCAAAAGAAGACTCTTGCCATTTAAAGTCCTTCCCTATACGCTGTGACCAATATGAAAAGAGAATCCATCCCAAAATCATACAATGAGGAGAGGTAACACCTGGGGAAAACAGTGCAATGTGACATAGCATGCCTATTTCCACTGCCAAATCAGAAAAGCTAGGTTTAAAGGTGAACGCAGATGATTCAGATATATCACCTAACACAGAACCTGCTCCAACTTGAAGCACAACCTATAGAGATACAATAAAAGAAACAAGGATAAAGTCAGAACAAGAGGGAGACAGAGAAATTCTAGAGACATGAGGGCAAAAAATGAAGCAAGTGCACTTCTGTGCAATGTTGAATAACATATAAACTATGTGATCCTCCATATCAACAAGGTAAATTGAAAAAAATCATATGATAGGCTGGGCACAGTGGCTCATACCTGTAATCCCAGTGCTTTTGGAGAACAAGGTAGGAGGATCACTTGAGGCCAGGAGTTCAAGGCCAGCCTGGGCAACACAGTGCGACCCTGTCTCTACAAAAAATAAAAATAAAAACATAGCCAGGCATAGTAGCACGAACCTATAGTCCCAGCTACTCAAGAAGCTGAGGTGGGAGGAATGCTTGAACCCAGGAGTTCAAGGCTGCAGTGAGCTATGATTGTGCCACTGCACTCCAGCCTGCGTGACAGACCAAGACCCTTGTTTATAAAAAAAAAAAAAAAATCATGATTATATCAATTGACATAGAAAGCATTTGACAAAATTCCGACATTCATTGCTGATCAAAAACCCTTACCAACTAAGAGAGAGAAAGGAATTACCTAAACTTCATAAAAACCATCTACAAAAATCCTGTAGCTAACATCATAATGAATGATGAAAGACTGAATGTGTTCCCTCTAAGATCAGGAACAAGGCAAGGATGTCTGCTCTCCCCACTCTTACCACAGTACTGAAAGTTCTAACCACTAAAATAAGGCATGAAAGAGAAGTAAAGGCATACAGAAAAAAAAGAAGACATAAAACTATTTCCATTTGCCGATGACATGATTTTCCATACAGAAAATTCAAAGGAATCTACAAAAAAAAAAAAAAAAAAACCCTAGAAATAAATAAGTGAGTTCAGTATGCTTGCAGAATAAAAGAGTGACCACAAAAATCAATCACATTTCTATATATTAACAATGGAACAAACAGAATAAAAACACCATTTGTAACAGTACTCCAAAGAAAATATTTAGGTATACGCTAAACAAAACATGTACAGCATCTATATATATGCTGAAAATTATAACAATGTTGAAAGAAATTGAGAAAGACCTAAATAAATGGAGAGATATACCATGTTCATGGACTGTGTGACTCAATGTAGTAAAAACATCAGTTCTCCCCAGACTGATCTATACTATTAACACAACTCCAATTAAAATCCCAGGAAAGTTTTTGTAGACATCAATGAGATTATAAAATTTATATGGAATAGCACAGACCCTTAAATACCTAAAATAACCATGACAGAAGAATCAAGTGTAGAATCATTCTACCCACTATTAAGACTTACTGTATAGCTACAGTAATCAAGACAGTGTGATATTGGTGGAGGGACAGGCACATAAATCAATGGAACAGAAGAGAGAACCCAGAAATAGACCCACATAAATATGCTCACCTCTTTTTTGATGAAGACTTAAATTTAACAGAAGGATAGCCTTTTCAACAGATGGTGCTGAAGTAACTAGAAACCCATAGGCAAGAGAAAAAAGAAAAAAGAAAAAACCCCCATCAACCTATACCACATATCTTAAATAAAAATTAACTCAAAATGGATCATATATTTAAATTAAACATGTAAAACTATAAATAACTTTTGGAAACACATAGGAGAGAATCTTTGGAATGTAGGGCTGAGCAAAGAGTTATTAGACTAGATACCATGAGCATGACCCATAAAAGGAAATTGGGCCTACTCAAAATTCAAAATTTTTGCTCCAAGGAAGCCATAAAGACAAAGTCACAGAGGATAACAAGACAAGTTACAGACTGGGAAAAACACTTGCAAGCCACAAATCCAACAAAGGACTAGTATTTAGAACATATAAAGAAATCTCAAAATTCAGTAGAAAGAAGGAAAAAGTCCAATTAGAAAACAAAATAGGCAAGAGATATAAACAGATATTTCACCAAAGAGGACATACAGGTGGCAAATAAAGAAGCACATGAAAAGTTGCTCAACATCATGGGGACTTCCCTCATCAGGGAAATCCAAGTTAAAACCACAATGAGACATCACTACACACTTATCAGAAAGGATAAAGTAAAAAACAGGGTCAACATCAAAAACTGGCAAGGATGCAGAAAAACTGGACTGCTCCGATGTTGCTGCAGGAATGTAAAATGGTACAGCCACTCTAGAAAACCATTTGCCAATTTCTTATAAAACTACACCTGCAACTACCATATAACCTAGCAATTGTACTCTTAGACATTTATCCCAGAGAAATGGAAACTTAGGTTACTCAAAATCATTTACACAAATGTTCACAGCAGCTGTATCTGTAATAGCCAAAAACTGGAATCAGTCCAGATGTCCTTCCACAAGTAAAAGGTTAAACTGTGGCACATCTGTACTTTGGAATATTATTCAGCAATAAAAAGGAACAAACTACTTATACACACAACAACTTGGATGAATCCCTGGGAATTATACTAAGCAAAAAAAAAAACCACCCAACTTCCAAATATTAAATACTGAATGATCCCATTTATATAACTTTTTTCTTTTTTTTTTTTACAACAGTGTCTCACTCTGTTGCCCCAGCTAGAGTGCAGTGGCATCATAGCTCACTGCAACCTCAAACTCCTGGGCTCAGGCAATCCTCCTGAGTAGCTGGGACTACGGGTGTATGCCACCACACCCAGCTAATTTTTTCTATTTTTAGTGGAGATGGGGTCTTGCCCTTACTCAGGCTGGTCTCAAACTCCTGACCTCAAGTGATCCCTCCTGCCTCGGCCTCCCAGAGTGCTAGGATTAGGGCTGTGAGCCACTGCACCTGGCTGATTTATATAACATTTTTGAAGTGACAAAAGTTTTAGAAATGGAGACAGATTAGAGGTTTCCAGGAGTTATAGTTGGAAGGAGCAAGGGAGAAGTGGTTTTCATTATAAACGGGAAAACATGAGGGAACCTTATGGTATTGGAACTGTTCAGTATTTTGACTGTAATGGTGGACACATGAACCTACACAAGTGTTAAAACTGTAAAGAACTTACTCACACAGACACACATACATAGTACGCATACAAATAAGTATAAATTAAACGCAGGAAATCTGAATAAGATCACTGGACTGTAAAGATATCAATATCCTGTGATATACTATAGTTTTGTAGAATGTTTCCTTTGGGGAAACTGGGCAAAGTATATAAGGAATCTCTCTGTATTACTTTGTACAATTACACGTGAGTCTAAAACCTCAATAAAAATTTAAATTAAAAATAAAAAAAGATAAAGGCTGCAGACCAGGACAGAGATTTTGAATGGTGGGGACCCTGAAATATAAATGGCATCACTTTTAAATGTATCAAAGAGAACCAACTCCTGCTTATCTGCAGCAACAGGAGACCAGGGCTATATTAAAACTAAACCACATCACTGAATGCCAAACTTCATTTTTCATCAATTGTTTCACCCCCTATTCACAATAAAACTTTGTCTTAAACTGCTAACAAGAAGCCCAATAATCATATTTAGAAACACTGAGCTTGACTTCCTAAAATAAAACGTCCTCCAGGTGATATTTTCAAAGTCAAAAGGTAGTCTTCTCTGTCTTAAGACATGTGGATAATTGCTCCTCGGTTTATAAGGTCAAAGTCCTACACATTTATATGCACGGCATGTGACTTTACAAGCTAGGAAACCTGGAGCAAATCATTACCTGAACTGTAAACTTAATCACTAGCAAGATAGGCCAGCAGATCTAAGGAAAATTAAAGGGACAGGAAGAAAAGCATTTTCATACCCATGAAGGTACCAAGCTCTGTTGCTATTTAGGAAGCATAGCTGGTTTATATGAAAGGGTGTGAGGTTCAGCTCCTTGTGGCCATTTCCCCTAAAAGTATGGTCCAAGAACTACCCTGCAGCAATCACTCTGTAGATTCCTTGGCTCCTGCCCAGACCAATGAAGTCACAATAACGTTCAGAAAGAACCACTCTGACATGGCATCACGTGACTCTCACATACACAGGAGCTTCAGAACCCCTGTTAAAATACTCACCTGTTGACAATTTAGTGCTACCTTCTTCATATAGAGTAGTGGTTCCCAACAGGGATGGATTCTGTCCCTAGGGGATGTTCAGCAATGTCTGTCTGGAGACATTTGATTGTCACAACTGTTGGGGTAGAGGGGCCAGGGGTGCTGCTAAATACCCAAAAATGCACAGGATAGCCCCCTACCACAAAGAATCATGGGGCCCAAAATGTCAGTGGTGCTGAGGCTGAAACTCCCCGACATAGAGGGATACTTGTGCATTGGGTTTAACACGAGGATCAATAACATAAAATAACAAATATGAGAACAAGGGTCGTAACTTAGAGCTCCTTTTAAATGGAGATGATCTCCAAGAGCAAAGGTAGCTGCTACCGTCTTGATCTTCTTAAGTCTAATTCATCCCAAGGAAGATTTTCTTTGTGACCATTATGTTTTAAGAACATAAATTCTGGAGCCACAAAGCCCAAGTTGGAATCCCAGTTTTGACACTTAATATCTTGGTGACATTAAGCTAGGCAATTACCTTTAGTAAATCTCTGTTTATTATCTGTAAAGGGAGATTAGTAACCGCTCTGCACTCTAAGAGCTGTTAGAAAAATGAAAACAAGTAAGATATGGCTGTCGAAGACCATAGCATAGATCCCAGACAATAAATATGTTTTACTATTATTAAGGAACTCTCTCTTATTCTCACTCCAGTCTTTTCATTTCTCAGCTGCCAGTGGGGTAAACCACTTCAGATGCTCCTCTTTTTCAGATTAAATTTGGGTAGGCTTTTAACTAGTTTCTGTTCCTCCAGCACCAGACAAGAGCTGACCATTTCTAATTAGCCTGTAAACTTAGTGCCGGTTGGTTTCTCTATAGATAATTCCACCAGCATCTCTATCAGCCACTAATACCCTCATATCAGGGATAACTTTAACAATGAGGAAGCCACCATTCCTATTGTGCAAGCAGCAGTAGACCCGACTGACACCAAAGAAATGTTTAACAGACAAATTCTTTAAGAGTTAGTTATATAAACGAAATGTTTCTTTTGGCCCCTAACCACACAAACTACACGTCCCAGCTCAGGAATCCAAGTCCAGTCAACAAATACTGATTGTATCCCATTGAGGGCCTGGCTGTGCTGAGCACTGAGGATAAAATGGTGAACACACAAGCATAGCTCCTGCCTTCAATGAAGTGATGGTTTAAACGTTTGTTCCTAAAGACTCTAAAATGCACCAGGACAACTAACTAGATGGAAAAAAATCCCCTTCTATTAAAGGAAATATCACCCAGTCTTCAAATGGATCTTTGCATGAGCCATCAAAACCGCAGAGGCAGCTGAAATACAGGAGTTGAGAACACAGATACGAAAGCCAGATTACAGCTCTTCCACCTACAATTGATACAACCTAATCACTTTGGGTCCAATTTGCTCAAAATGCTAAAAAGGGATATTAACATTGCCTACCTCATGGGGTTCTTACGAGAATTAAATTAGTTATTACATTTAATGCCATTGAATGATACCTGGTGCTCAATTAATAGTGGCCATTCTTATTCTTATTAGCAAAGGAATTGGAATTTCACAACCTCTCATATTATAGTTCTTGATTCTTCAACAAGTCTACCAGAATATCTTTCAGAAGCTTGCAGACACACTCACTTTCCCAAAATATACTACCTCCTAAAACCTTGATAAGTTCTTAAATTTTCCACCCTGGGAACACTCCAATTAGAACTTCCTCCCCGATCACACATGGCTTTCAGCAGCATTCATCTGCACTTCATCAGCAGTCCATGATAACGACGTGCCACCTATCAAGATAACAGCCTAAATGTAAGAACATCTGTTATTCCCTGCGTTAGAAGCTGGGAATGAATGTTTTGACTGCAGCAAGTTTGATTCTTATACTGTATTATACCTTCTCTTTAGTTATGAGCCAGCCTAAACCCTTAAATGGTCTTATTGAACAATGAACAAAAATAAGCCTAATTTTTTATTTAATTTATTAATACATGTACATATTGATATCTGAGGGCCCAAGTACCTACTTCAGAGTTACAATTGCACAGCACATGTTAAAAACCTGGTTTTGCTACTTTAGTTGGATGGACCAGAGAATGTTCCATAACCTCTGAGATACACAGTCTCACCTGTAAAATGGAGATAACAATATTAACTACTTCACAGAGTTACTGAAAAGACTGAATGAAAAATCCTTCTCCAAAATGGTCCAGTCTCTAGCACATTATCAGCACTTAGTAAATCTGAGCTCTTGTTATTTTTATCATGGAAGCTCAGAGATTATTTTAGAGATCAGCTAAATTAATTTACACTGGACAAAACTATCAGTTTATATTAACAATTTAGTGAAATCACACAAATATTCTTTGAGAAATGCTAATTTGTAGGACTGACGCTTAGGTGGGTGAACATCTTACATAGACTATTTTCATTAAAGTAAGACACTGACTCTTCCCATAATAAGTTAAAGGGTCAAAAAAAGTTTCAGTAAGCACCTGGTATAAAATGGCTTACAAAACACATTAGCCTCTCTTTAGGAATCTAAATAAATAAATATGCCTTTTCTAGTTTAAAACCAACCTCTGATTATCTCCTCCGCTCAGTTACCCCATGTGCTTTCTACAAGGTAAGTGTCTACCTTGACCTTTAACTTCATTCTCTGAATCCTGTCTCTGTTCACCATCATTAGGTGATCACCAGTTTGACTCACCAAAAAATGGCTACAACAGAAAGAATTCTCTTAAGAGCTGTGTTTCCACCAGCAGACAAAAAATAAATGGTTTACACATAGAAAACCTCCATGTAGACTTACAGGGGATTCACAAAAATGGTCTCTCAGAGGGTGGACCTGAGCCAGCTAAGGTCAAATGCAGACTAGGATGGAGGATGAGAAAGTTCACTGAGATTAAATTTTAAAATTTTTAAACAGATAAAACAGGTATCTGGAAAAAAAAAAAACAGTTCCAACATCAGATTTCTAAGAACCAAGTGTTATATTAAATTCAAAGTTTGCAAAAGTACTCACTAACTATAAAAAAAAGAGCTATCTTTTCATACTGATGTTAAAGTAACACTCTAAACACTATTTGCAGAAAGCTCCTCAGTCTCTCTCAGGCTTACATAAGCAATGTCTTCTTTCAGAGACTGAATGGCAGGTGGAAACTGCCCATATGGTTTCAAAGGGTGAGTAGTGGGGTGCATTTCAAAACAACAGGTTGGAGGAGGGCTCAGGTTGGGTTTAGATCTTTTTAAAAAGTCAATTTTTATACTGAAAATTCTTTCTCAAATTCGAGAGTTCAAGATGTAGACTTATTTCAACTCCCTGCATGTTTAGAACAAAGGGGGATAGAAAGTAGTAGAGTAGCTATTTCAAGGAATGTCTGTAATTTCGTTGTTGCCAGAGCTTCCTGGAGTCTTTGTTCAAAGACAACAGAGTTATTGAGTTAGGACCTGGAAAGAAAATTGACAAAGCCTGACAATGAAAAGGCTAAAAAAAAAAAAAAAAAAAAAAAAAAGAACAGAAATAAAACAAAAAACCCACAAGTCCTTGCATCGCCTGTCACCTTGTGTGGTAAATGCTGGGGTTGGTAAATCCAACAGGCTAAGATGTATTCACAATAAAGGGAGACAAGGAGAAACAAAGAAGGGAAAGACAACATCTTTTGCTAAATTTTTCCTGTAGTTAAATTTTAGCAATTTAGTTAACCTTAAATATCAAGCTATGGATTATTTTCCATCCAATAAAGACCTTAAGGATAATCATTGAGTTCCAAGTCTGACCTTCAGACTGCAAAATGAATCACACTCTGTTACTAAAAAGAATGCAACAGCTGTCCCCATATACCCTGCAGAAAAGCTTAAGTGGGAAAAACTTAAAATATCTTTGTACAAAAAGTATGAGAATAGTTATGTGCAAAAATCTCATGATTTGGTGGCTCCTTAACAGAATACTTGCTAAAATAATTCCATGTGTTTCAGAGAGAATCCCCCCATCATCAGTTTCTCTGACATTCTTGATTTGTTTGCAGGTATGTCTCTGTATTATAAGTCTCTATTTTTAATTAATTCCAGATTATGAATATTGGCCTTCTGCAGAAGTGACAAGGGAAATAAGTTAAATATTAAAGTAACAAGAAGAAAATATATACTAAATCACTAAATCACATCTGCAGTTCATTATAGAAATAGTTTAAGAGGGCATGACTGATTTCTGGGGCAGAGTGTAATGCCATCCCCCTTAAGAACCACCCATTTATTGGAAGATTCTATTTTAAGACAATACAAATTAACTTTAAGTAGACTATAATGTCTAATCCAGCTAACAACTCAAACATGCAAAACAGTAATAATAACAACAGCCTTTCGTATGAGTGACATAAAAATACTGATGGACAGAACACGGCAACATTTTAATGGTTAAGTTTTCACATTACAGAGCATATAAATATTCCACTATTGTGTTAAAATTTGCCTCTCCTAATCAAGTCAGACATAATAGGGACATGTACAAATGACACAGGAATCAGCTTAAAGGGATCACACTAGGTGAATCTGGGATAATCAATTTGAACACCAAAATAATGATACTTATAGATTATAACCCACTGAATAAAGTCAGAATACCTGAGCCCAAATGATAAAAGTCAATGAATGAATAAACAAATAATTGGAGAAGAAAAGAAAGTGTTTCCTTCCAGAAGAATGCCAAGGAATGTAAACAAATAAATGGCAATCATCAACAACTATCAATGGATGTTAAAACTAATGGGTAAAGGTTTGATGAAATATAGGATATTTACACAGATTCAAAGTATCCCCTTACAAATCACTTATTAACAACAACTCAAGAAAATAATAGTAGCTTTACAGTTGAGAAATTTTACAAACTGACATCCAGTGCTTCCTGAGATGCCCTGAGAAAAACAGAAAATCACCTCTAATTATTCCTAAATGACCTAAATCTAATCATAAAGAAATATCAGGGAAACAATTTGAGGGATACTCCGCAAAATAACTGCCCTCCACTCTTCAAAATGTCAATTTCATAAAAATTCAAAGACAGACTCAGAAACCGTTCCAGATTAAAGGAAACTAAAAGGACATGACAACTAAATGTAATGAGTGACCCTGGATTGGGGAGAAAGTGCCTACATAGGGCATAATGGGGACAGACAGAATTTGAATATGGAATACAGATTTAGATGATAATATCATACAAACATTGAATTTCCTGATTTAGATCATTATACTTTTGTTATAGAAGAAAATATCCTTTTTCCTAGGATACAGATAGTGAAATATTTAAAAGTAAAGTGACATAATGTCTACAACTTCACTAAGTAAATAAATAAGCACACACACACACACACACAAAGGAAAAGAATGATTTAAAAATTGGTGAATCTGTATCAAGGGTATACAGATGGATTTTATATTATTCTTTCGACTTTTCTCAAAGTTTGAAATTATAAAAAAATTCAAAGGTACCGAAAAACTTCTTAAAGGTATAGATAAAGACATGAATAATTCATTGTCATTTAACACCTATTTGAGTAGCTTCTGTATCTTTGACTCTGTTTGGCTCTATTTTTTAACATCTCTTTTATTTGATCTTATTTTAATCCATTTTGGTGTTCTCCAGAACTCTCTGATTGAATCTGTAATGTTCCTATGAAAAATTAGATTTTAAGTAATGTTCCTCTAATATCTTTGCATTTCCAGGAATATGACCTCAGCAATATTTAGATAAGTGATGTATTAATTTTTATTTAAGAGTAAAGAATATATGCAAAGAGACTCTGAGGTCCTCTTTTTTGCCCTAAATAAATATGGATGATTTAACCATCAGGTTTTTTGTGCTTTTTTTTTTAAACTTACTGAAAGCCATCATCCATAATTAAGGTCTGGTAATATATGGCACAGAATTTGCAAAACAACAGTAGTCAAACCACATAACGTGATTATTGCTTAAAACCACCACACAACGAACAAAAGGTTAAATAGCAGCTCACATCCAAAGTCCCAAGAATTCCATTAATTGGTAAAGAAACTTCCTTTGGGGGGGGGTGTATTTGGTGTGGTTTTTTGTTTTGTTTTGTTTTGTTTTCCTAGCCTAAAGAAATCTGAATATACTTCAAGACTAGGGACATGTTTGTAAACAGTGTGCTGGGAAATCTCTAAGTGAGAAAGTCTTCAAAATTTTGCTGGACTCTTTATTCTTAGCATGCGTTTTCACCGTGTCTAGAGGTCTTGTTAAAATTGGTTTAATGGCTCTTGGTTAGGGCAAAGAAATGACTGCCAGGGGCTTAGGAATCACAGTGGAGTCTTGTCTTGTAGATTTTTTTTTTCCCTAACTTTCCTTCCTCTCCTCACCAAGGGCTGAATTTGTTTTACCAGGCTGAAATGAGTATTTAATGATGGCATTTAAAAACAAGATGTTATGGTTATTTATACTTTTTAAAAAATAGTATTTACAGATAATGTTCAAGTAGAAAACAATCAGGAAATTGGAACCAGAGAGTTTTTTCCTCTTATTAGCGGAGCACACAAGATGCTTCATTGGTCTGCTTGATTGTCCATGAACACTGTGCACTGTGTGACTTCATCCCTAATCAAAACATCACTTTGGAAAAAAAAAAGAGGTCCAGTCCTCTTCTGATCAATTCTCCAACAGTAGAAAAATGCCACAATACTCAGAGTCTGTGAAGCAAAGAATCAATTGTTTATACTCAATTAAGCAGAAAATAAAACCCTTCTATTTGGAAGAAGATTATCTACAAAACACAAATCTGAAAAGAAAGAGAAAATAGAAAGGCTAGTTAATGTAGTTCAAAGTGGTCTTGGGCCATGAATAACCAGGAAGTACATACCCAGCAACATGTCTTGTGTCAAATAGCTCTCCCATCAACTTCCCATCGACCTGATTCAACCTGTCTACCTTTCCATCTTTGACTTCTGCAGATCCTGACAGCAAAGGGTGGGCTCTCGCAGGCATATAGATGTAGATCTAGATGTAGATCAATCAACATCAGATATCAATGTCCTTGAACGCTATCCTCCTTACTCTCACTCACTGATTTTTGCAACAGTTTCCCAGTGATCTCAATTCAGAATATTCATTAAAACAAACAAAAATACCCCCCACATAAAAGGGCATATAAAAATACAGATAAGTAAAGGAACTACTAAGTAGTCATTAGATATGACATTTAGATTTGAAAATTTAATGCAAAAGACTTACTTTTTTTATGTGTATCCTCAAGTAGCCAGGGAAGGTAATGGTTTTATCCCCCATCCCCTGTAAGAGGAGAGTTAAAATTCCTCCATCTCAACCCACTCACCCCCTTTTCTTCCTAGGAAAGAAGATGGCTTTTCCGATTTGAAACAGGAAAGAGGTATCTGGCAGGTACAGTGAAGTTTTCTTCCAGATTCTCTAACTTTAGGAGTAACTTGTCCATGATAAGGTCTCCTCTCTCTTTCTCCAAGAGATATGGGATATGTCACGGTAGGGTGGTGCTCTAGTTGTCTTCAGTCAGGGTTCATGGTTTCTCTTTCTTTGTGCGTGTGTGTGTGTTTCTATCTACCTGTGTTCTACTCTGAAGGCACCTTAAGTGTGAGGAAATGACTACCACTGTAGCTGGCTCAATGAAGATCTGCACTGTATGCCCCATTTCTGCATGGATAGGTCCCAAGATTGAGACTCAGGGAAAAGGAATATAAACGTTGTGCTATGATTGTAGATCCAAGCTGTGTTGTCCAATTCAGCATTATCATTGATAAAATGAATAGTTTGATCTTTATATGACACTTGGTCTTTATGTCAATTGGTGTAGACTTATTGGGGTAAGGGTAAGAGGAACAAGAAAGTAGGATAGCAAGACTGTACACACATGAGTTACCACGTGACTTAGAGTGAATACACACATACAGAAAAAGAAACTGGGAGAAAAAACACACCAATAGAGGCTAGCTTTTGGTGGTGGATGTATGGGTAATCATTTTTGCTTTTTTAGTCTTTAGTGTACTTTCCAAATATTCTGTAGTAGTAAAAAGAAACCCACACAGGTGTTTTGAAAAAAGAAACAGCAGAATAGAGCTTTGCAGGCAAAACTCAGAATACATTTTGGCCAGTGTCTGGTTCTAAACAAAACTGTCACAGTGTATCCTGTTATATGATCTACGAAATTTACAAATTGGGTGAAAAGACAGCAAAAATCTCACCTCTACACCTCATCTACTCGTATTTTCATAAAAGAGCACAGTTTTCAAATTGGCAGAGTGAAATAAATGACATTTTACTCCAACCGACAATGAAAGCAAACACCACATGTCAAGATTATTTACTGAGTGCACATGCAGGACAGATCTGTAAGCGGCTCTGAGTGTAAAAGCAGGTATTCTGATTAAACCTGAAGCATCCCACTTTCCCAAGCTTTAACCATGTTTTTCCTCTAGGGTTTTCTTTTGCTCGGGGCATTTTAAATCTGTCAGGAATCAAATTTGAAGATCACTCCCTTAGAGTTTAGTAGAAGTGGCAAGGGGAAAACTTGAACCACGAGGTAGCCTTGTATAAACACTTGCTTTTTGAAATCGAAAGGGATGAGGCCCTTTAAAAGTAAATAAAGTTTATGCCTTTAAAGAGAATTTTAACTTTTCCAAGGAAAAAAAGTTAAATTATTATTCCAATTACATAGATATTCCTCACTTCTTTAAACACATCAAGTTATTTCTAGCCCTGAAGTCTTTGGGTAAACTGTTCCTCCTTCCGGGGAAAACACCCTACCATAACAACCAAAAAACCTTGGACCTTCCCACTTTTCATAATTTACCTTAAATACAATCTTGAAGAGATCTTCCGTAATCTTCCTTCTAGGCAGATCAACTGTCTCAAAACTTTCTTTCCTCCATAAGACTTGATGCAATTTCTAATCATTTGATACATTTGTGCTTTATTTACCTCTTGCCGTCTCCCACACTAGACTCAAATCCCTGAGGGCAGACCCAACATCTGCGCAGATAACCTTAATACTCATTTCACCTAACTGGTATACCATGTGTTTTCACAGTAAATGAATAACACCAACTTTAACCCAATTTCTAAATTGGGTTCAATGTTCTGTCACCTACAGCATTTGATTGCAGTACATAAATATCAATTTAGCAACCATACAGATAGGTTTCAAAAGGGGGATAGGGTAACAGCAGGAGGAAAAAAATGTGAAACTCCCAAACAATTTAGTAGAGGCAAGAAGAAATGTCCTAAAGATGTCCTGGATTTTCCCTTGTCTTATGCCATTTGAATCACCAAAAGCTTATAAACTAAGACAACAAGCACACAACCAAGAATACAATGAGATAAATATTTCAACCCATAAAAGGCATTCAAAGTTTATGACATGCATTTGTATATTAACCTCATTTCTGGCCGTTTTATATCTTAACTCTCAAAGAGAGAGTTTTTGTTCCCTTGGAATTGTTATTAACTCTTACATATTTCTGTAAGCTATTTTAATTCCTTTTCTGGAACAAGGTGAGTTTTGAATTACTAAATGAGGACGACGGTTATTTTAGAGGTATTTTAAAGGGACATTCTAGTAAGAGAGATTATTCTGCCTGGAGCAATCAGGAACAGATTTCCAGATGACAAGCCTTATGGAACGGGTTGGGGCTCCCCAGATGGAGAACCACAGGGAAAGGCACACAGAAACAGGGACGTTGAGGTTGCACGTTGCAAAGTCTGTCTACTAACCTGAAGACTGGCATTGGGGTGACCGACCATTAAGCATCTAGTAGAATCCCCCAGCCGAGATGGCAGAGGCCTGAGATGGCAACAGAGGACGTGGAAAATGAAGGCTGACTACTGAAGGAGGTTTTGGAGGAAGAACAGAGGAAACTGGGCCACTCATTTAATCAACAAACATCTCCCGTGGATCTAGTCTTTTTGGAAACATGTATGATATAGAAACCAACAAAAACACTTGCTCTGGACTACACAATCTAGTGGGAAAGACAAGCAAGTGAACAGGCAATAGCAACACAGTATAACAGGGATTCTCATAGAGGTAAACCCAGAGTGCCCCGAATCCAGAAAGGAATACTCTAAAAACTAACAACCAGTATGCAGTATAAGATATTACGATATATAATTCCAAGACTTATCCCTTTTGACATTCATGAAAGTATGCAGGACTTTTCTAGAAAAACACAAATAAATGAAATGGCACACAGCTTAAAAGCCCTTAGTACCTTATACTAACCATGTTACCAAGATTGGACCAAGCTAAATCACTGTCTCCAAGATCAATGATTCACCTATCAACCGTAACTAAAAGTAACTCCATAGTAAGCACATTGATGTAATATCAAAATATGTCATATCAGAATAGTTTCCAAGACATTTTGGCTTCTCAAAATAGAGTATAAACCTACTTAACAAAGCTAGTCTTTTAGAAAGCAAATCCATCTGAGCAAGCCGTTTGGTTCAGAGGAAACAGCTTTCCAACTAGTCGTGGGCATTATATAAACAAACACATGCAGTTGACTGACCCATAATTTATGAGTTACCCAAATGCTCTTTAATTATGCTTCAAAATGCCAAATGATTTTTCCATTCAGAAAGTTGTTTCCAGCTTTTCTTCTCAGGAAATGAAAGATTTGGCATGTACTTTCTTAAGAAGGAGGAATGCTGTCAATACTAATGCCATACAACTAGGAGTTAATCAAACATGGAATTCCCTCCCCATAAGCTCTTACCCCCAGCCCGAGACTTCCAGGGGAAAAGCAGCAGCTGTGTTGTTATATGTGTTATATGTGTGTGTTGTTATATGTGTGGTGTCTGAAGCTGGGGGTAGGTGGTTATGAAAATATACTTCATAGGAGTGGGTACCATGAAAGGTGACTAAAACCTTGAAATAAACACTTTTTTGAAAGGACTTATTGAAGTGTTTAGAAACAGCGTGTATAAAAAAAGAAATTCAGAAATAAACATACTACCAATCTATATGATCTATCGTAGTGTTAATACTCCCTCTTTAATTTCTACATTGCCACGTGCTTTACCTATATTTACTTTCATGAGGCCTGTGAGAAAGGTATTACTGCAATCTGTTTTTACAGATAAATCATGGAGAAGTCAAATACATCAATCTCTAAATTTCATGCTTCATCATTCAAAACTGGTAAATATTCCTATACGTAAGACTGAAAAGACATAACCAAACTCCTAAGGCAGAGACCCCGTGGTCCTCACCCAGGGCCAATTTTGACTCCCCTACCCTGGAACATTTGGCAAAGTCTAGAAACATTTGTGATTTTCACAACTGATACTTCCTGCATCTAGTGGGAAGAAGTCAGCACTATTGCTGAACATCCTACTTCCCTGGCAACAAAGAATTATGGCCCAAAATCAGTCATTAGTCCTGAGGTTGAGAAACACTATTATGGAGGAATACAGATCTCCAAAGAGTACTACAGCCAGTGATTTTCCAGATGTGTCCCATGGTTCAGAAGGGGCCCACTGGCAGCAATCTAAGACAACAAAAAGGAAGCCAAGATGGTACCTGGGCTGAGGTTCTCTCTTCATTTCTGTATAGGAGAGGAAGAAGGGTGTAGCATAAACGTGTGTGAAAAAAGTGTTCTGTACCTAAAAATAAATCTACTCAACTCCATAGGAGCTGTCATCACTTCTGCTATTTTACCACTGCTAACTTGCTCATGAACAACCCAAATGGCTAGAAAAAGCCCCCTGCAAACTGATATGACGGGGACACAAATGATATAAGGATGGCAAGAAGGTAACAAATGAATTAAATGGAGCTCAACAGAGACTGTGGCAAAAAAAAAAAAAAAATAATAATAATAATAAAAATAAATAAAATAGCACATAGCATGGTCTGTCTAAAGAGGTCAGTAGAAATCTCCTGGTATAAAAAGACCCAAATCTCTCTCACTCCAACTTCCATTATTGGTCACCATTCTGAATAGTAAGCAACATGTGACCCCATCCATAGGACAAATATTTGCAACCAATATCATGCAACTTCCCTCCTCTTTGTCCTATATCCTGAGATTCCTGGCTAAACATCAATACCATGGCAATCACTTCCTCATTCTATTAGGTCTTTTTCACATGAAATGGATCCAGACCTTCTCACCAAGCCATGGGTCCATTTCTGAATGCATTTTAAAATACAAATTCTAGAAAATGTGGTGGGAAGGTAGTCTAAAAAATTTTACATTTATCAATTTGTTAATTTGTCTACCTCTAGCAACTAGACTCTAAGTTTCTTATTAACTGTTATTTCCCTAGAACATTAATTATGCCTGATATTTGGTAAGCACTCAATAAATATGTGATGAATAAATGAATTAAAATATCCTTATTAGTTTGCCAGATTTGACAATTCTATTAATGGAGCCAGAGACTGGTGGAGCTCTTTTTCACACCACGATGCAGTGAACATGCACGAAAAAGGAACTGTCAATGGAACCATCACTAGCTCATTTCTCAAGTGACTATTTCATGTGAAAGATCATGGGCTACAGTGGCAACAACGCTTGGTTCAGTTTTCCACATCCTCAACTACAAAATGAATTTTGGTTTGTTTCGTTATAATATAAAGCAGCAGTCCCCAACCTTTTTGGCACCAGGGACTGGTTTCCACAGACGGGGTGTGGGGGGAGTGGTTTTGGGATGATTCAAGCACATTACGTTTATTTTGCAGTCAGACCTCTCTGCTAATGATAATCTGTATTTGCAGCTGCTCCCCAGTGCTAGCATCACCACCTCAGCTCCACCTCAGATCATCAGGCATTAGATTCTCATAAGGGACGCACAACCTAGATCCCTCTCACACACAGTTTACAGTAGGGTTCACACTCTCATGAGAATCTAATGCCGCCCCTGATCTGACAGGAGGCAGAGCTTATGTGGTGATGCGAGCAATGGGGAGTGGCTGTAAATACAGATGAAGCTTGGCTCACTCCCCTGCTGCTCACCTCCTGCCGTATGGCCCGCTTTTTAACAGGCCACAGACTGGTACCAGTCCACGGCCCGGTACCAGTCCACGGCCCAGACGTTGGGGACTGCAGATGTAAAGGCTTATAAAAAGTACCACATAGGATTGTATATACATTCTGAGATATGGTTAAAAATATCGATGTACACAAACAGTAGAAGAAAATACACTCTAAAATATATTAGGAAATCAAGAACATCCATTCTCTTGTACTAGAGGTTCTAGCTAGGGAAACTAGGCAAGAAAAATAAAAGCCATCCAGATTGGAAAGTGAGAATTAAAACCACCTCTACTCACAGATAGCATGATCTCATATATAGAACCCATAAAAGCAACTATTAGAGCTAATAATCTAATTCAGCAAGGTTGCAGAATACAGAATCGATATACAAGCATGTACTGAATAACATTTCAGTCAATGATGAACCACATACAACGGCGGTCCCATAAGATTTTTTGTTTGTTTGTTTTTGTTTTTGAGACAGAGTCTCACTCTGTCACCCTGGGTAGAGCGCAGCGGTGTCATCGTAGCTCACTGCAACCTCAAACTCCTGGGCTCAAGCAATCCTCCTGCCTCAGCCTCCTGAGTAGCTGGGACTCCATGCACGTGCCACGGCACCCGGCTAATTTTTCTATTTTTAGTAGAGACCAGGTCTTGCTCTTGCTCACGCTGGTCTCAAACTCCTGAGCTCAAGCAATCCTCCCACCTTGGCCTTCCAGAGTGCTGGGATTATAGGCGTGAGCCACTGCACCCAGCCTAAGCATCAGGCACTCATGAGACTTTAATATATATATATTTTTTACTGTACCTTTTCTATGTTCTGGCTAAACATCATGATAATCACTTCCTCCTTCTTTTATCTCTTCATCATATGAAATGGATCCAGTTTAGATACACCAATATTTACCACTGTGTTACAATTGCCTACAGTATTCAGTACAGTAACAAGCTGTACAGGTTTGTAGCCTACAAGCAACAGACTACACAATGTAGTCTAGGTGTACAGTAGGCTATACCATCTAGGCTTGTGTAAGTGCACTCTAAGATGTTCCTACAAGGATGAAGTCACCTAACAATGCCTTTCTCAGAATGTATCCCTGTCATTAAGTGATGCATGACTGTATAAAACTCAGTTATTTTTCTATATACTAGCAATGAACAATCTAAAAATGAAATTAAAAAATAAGTCCATTTAAAAGAGCATTAAAAAGAATATTAAAAATACTTAGGAATATGTACTAAAAACTATAAAACACAATGGAAATAAATTAAAGAAGACCTAAACAAATGGGAAAGACATTCCATCTTTATACATCAAAAGACTTAAAACTGCTCTAATATTCCAGTCTGAGCTGATCATGAGGACACAGAGAAAAACACACCTAGAAGCACACAAAGAAAGCTGTCCCTCCGGTGTACAGTCAACACTCAAGGAGTCTCACCATGTAAAGTGAATAACAGCCTTTTAGTCCTATAGCTCACACTGCCCAATGATTTTTGTAAGGAATTTTTACAACTTTGGTTCATTACTTATCAAAAAAAAGGAAATACTGTTAATTCCACAGGATTTATTCCTGGTGAATTTATGTTGGTATCTTAATGATCATTACTTTTCACTTTTTTATATACTTGATTAGATTTTTTCTGTTACCATATGAAAGCAGTTGAAAAGACCAAGGAATTCTGGTATGCACGGGTCAGTGATCTTAAAGCATAAGATGCATTACTAGTTAAACCACGTAACTTGATGCATCTACAAACTGCCAAAAGTATATTGAAATATACTGTACTCTGACTCTAAAATTATAGGAGTCATTGTGTTTTATAAACCTGGGAAAACATCAAGTCACAACCAAAACAGAAATGTAAACTCAAGAAAATTAGTGTTCACATTTTATATTGCTTATTCTAACTCAGCAATCAACAATTAAACAGAACCCCACAGAATTAAATCCTACCAGCTCACATTTACTACTACTATTGTGTGGGGAAGGCTCTGCAGGGCAAATGGATCTATCGCTCAGAAAGCTTGTCAAATCTCCTGAAATTAATTTCTTTCCATGTGACCTAGCAAATTCCCCAATATTCGTAAAAGTCTCCATCAATAAAACAGAAAATGTTAAGTGTTTCAGTGAATTTTGGTGATAAATGCTAGAGTATGAGCAACAATTCTGATACCCTGACACTTCTACTGAAAATTGTCTCATACAGAAAGTCCCAAATTTAACAACAGAAATCTCAGGAAGTACTTCTCTCACGTAATGAGCCTTGGCAGCATTTCAAATTAAACACTCTATAGTGCAAGGAGCTAATTATGTTAAGATTAAACCCAAAGAATGATAGGGACATTTACTGTACTTTGAGTAATTATGCTGGCCTTCTATAGTCAAGAATACAACTCGTTCTTCCTAATTCCAAAAGGTCACTAACCCAATAAATTCCACAACACATAGCTTATTTGGAGTTTAAATACTTTGGAACCAAAGAGATTTTTTTCTTTCACCAACTACCATTCATTTTATATTTTCTGCTTTTTATTGTCATCATTTTCATTATTCCAGTCCCACTGCATTGTAAGTTTCCATATGCAAACATGTTCATATCCCGTGAGCATGTATCTGATGTGCAATTAAGTAGTTACTACTTTTTCTACCAAGGCATATAAAAAAATACTGAAACTTATCCTGTTTAGTATATTTTTATTAACCCGTCAATTATGATTAATTTCCGTAAATTGTTTGGTCAGCTGTTTCTCCCCTTACTGGTCTAATGATAAACTACAGAACATCCATGTGTAGGCATCTTTGTGGCTTCTCTGTGGTTTACTTATTAACCCCCTGCCAGGAACCTAAGCATTTGTACCAGAGTTTAAAAACCCAAAATTAACTTCTGAGGGCCAGGCCAGCATTCCCATACACTTCTCCACTGCTGCAGAACATCCACGTTCTCAATGCTAAGGGAATAAATACTCAAATACTAAGGCATGCACTCCCTGCATAACCAAAGTGGTCCCCCCAAAAATAAATAAAAGCTGGAAACTGCAGGATTTAAATATGATTTTTCTTCTTTGCAAATTAAAGTGTAAAATGTTCTTATATTTGGACCCAGATGATTGATGTCTAGGAAGCTACACTTCAGAAACAAAAGAATTTAAAAGGAGTACAAAGATTGCACAAAGCAAAGGCCTCAGATTCTCCTTCTGATACAAAAATGTAAGCTATATTTCTTTTTTTTTTTAATCTACCTGAGATAGTACGTCAACAAGCTGTATTTCTTAATGCCCAAAAGGGGGGGGGGGGATAAAGGGAGGAGTATAAGAATGTTTAACATTTTATGAATGAAGGTCTTACAGACTGCTGAAATTAAGTCCTGAATTTGTCACTTCTGACAAATTCAAAAAATGTAATATTTTATAACAGATATATGATATTATGTAGAAAAATATATACTGAAAAAAAAGCCACAAATTACTATTAAGTGGAGGGAGGAGGAAACTAATTATAGAAGAGCTTACACAATAAGATCCCATTCTATTTAATAAATATTATATAGATTCAGGTTTGTGAAATAAAAATCCTGTACCTACCTTAACACTGGGAGGTAGTCTGGTGACAACAGGAGGGGGAGTGAAGATAGGAAAAACTAGGAGAATTCTCACTTCTACTTTATATTATTTACATTTTTACAATAAGCCTATTACTTTACAACAAAAAAAAATGCCAGGTACTAACCTCAGAAAAGTTTATTAATGTATTCTTTAAATTTTAAAAATTAATTCATCGTTTAATATTTAATAATATTTAAAACCAACACTTTCATGGTTTTGTAACTCATAAAATGAACATATTTGTGAACTATTTCTGTGAACTGCTATTTAAATTGCTATCTGGATAAGAAAAGAACAGAAACTGTTTAACTGAGTTTGGTTATACATACTAATTATTGTTTTTTTAAAAACAAATTTGTATTGAACAAGGTTTGGATTTACAGAAAAGTTGCAAAAATAGTACAAAGAATTTCCGTACACCCCTCACCCAGTTTCCTCAAATGTTGACATCTAGTACAACCATAGTAGTACAATGATCAAAATCAGAAAATTAACATGGGCATGATACTATACTGAATGACAAACTTTATTTGAACGGTACCAGATTTTCTCCTAATGTCCTTGTTCAATTCCAGATCTTATCCAGCATCCCACACTGCATTTAGTTGTTAATGCTCCTTAGCCTTCCCCAATCTATCATATTTCTTCAGACTCCTGGTCTTTCATGATCTCGACAAAAGAGTTCTGATCAGTTACCGGAGAACATCCCTCAATTTGGGTGTGTCTAACATCATCCCAGGACTGGAGTGAGGTTATACATTTTTGTTAAGAATAACACAGAAGTAACGTTATATCCTAACTACTGTTTTTAACTGTAATACCCTCTTTCATTGACAGACATTGGGCTACCAAATACTCAAATCTAGAAGCCCTTATTTGCAATGCTTTTTTTAAAAAACTGCTTTTAGTCAATCATGATCGAGACAGACCTTCAAAAGTAGAGAATGGATTTCAGTTATGTTTCCCCAGTACCAGTTGGGTCCTTCACCTTGGGTTCTTATCGAAGTAGGTAGAAAATGAAATGGAATATGGCCTGCACCTCATCTTAATTCCAAGCAGAAGGTAGGAGTGAAAAAAAAAAAATCCAATCGCCTCTGCAAGCTTTGCTCTCCAGTTACATCTCTGTGAGAAATGATGGCACCCTTAAAAGTAAGAACAGAAAGACCTTGGCAAAGGCACAAAGACGGTCTTATAAAGTATATGTGTGTGTGTGTGTGTGTGTGTGTGTGTGTGCGTGCGTGTAGCTGAGGCATGACTCCAAGCAGACAGCCCTCCATCTGATAGATGTCTGAATCGTCAGCTACCCAAGTCCCAAAATATAAACACAGAGCAAACAGCTCCTTCAAGCCACTAGGTACTCTTCATTTTGACACACTTCCCAGTTTCCCTTATATATAAAGATGCCACTTTACTGATTAGTCAAGTAGCCTGTATAATTAACATTAAAAACATTATGATTCCTTTAAAAGAGGATCCTCTCTCTCTCTCAAAGCATTTTGCCTTGCAGATGGAATCAAGTACTTCTAACACCATCCCCAGGCAGGCCCAGGGCTCTTCTGAAAACAGCTCCCTGAATGGTGTCAATAGGAAATACCTCCTTAAGTGTCAGTTGCAGAACCAGAACACAGCGGAAAGAAGGCTGCAGCCTTTAGTAACACTCTCCATATTCTAAGCAGGTCTGTGCTTTGATATGACTTCTACACACTGGGAAGAGAAGAAGAAAATGAGATGAGGAATCAAAAGCCAGAGCAAAAGATTTCCTGAGATCTTTATCCACTCTGAATCTCTCTTCTTTAGATAAGGGCCCATGGCAGAGGAAAAAGATTTTTTAAAGGAAAAAATCTTCTATTCCTGCTCATCCTGTATACCTGACAAAGTCCTAGAATATGTGGGACTTTTCAGGTTTGTTTCTCTCCTGACCTGCTTTGTCTTTCAGTACCATATAAGAGGAATTCTTTTATGCCGGATTTATTAAACACTGAAACACCAACGTAAAAAAGTCTTGGAACTTCAGTTATGGGCATCAGACTACAACTCTCTCATTAGGCTTAGGGCAGGGCTTCCCAACTTCAGCATTATTAACATTTGGGGCTAGATCATTCTTTGTTGTAGGGGACTGTCCTGTGCATTGTAGGATATTTACGGGCATCCCTGGCCTCTACCCACACTACATGTTAACAGCACACTCCCCCTTGTCCCAAATCATAACAATCAAAATTGTCTTCAAACATTGCCAAATGTCTCAGGGGGGAAGGGGAGCACCCCTGGTTGGAAATCAACCACTATCCTAGAGCAAGTCCTACCAATTTAAGGTGGGTGAACTTGTGTGTGTCTTTATGTATAGAAAATAAGAAGGAAGAAAGGAAAAAGGAACTGTGGGCAGGTGAGTGAAAAGGGAGGCATTTATCTCTCTGACTCAAAAATTACCCCACCCCAGAAGTGCACACAAATTTGAAGTTATCTTGGTGCCTTTAAATACCCAATTCATCAGCTCCACTGAAAAGACATTTGCATTGTCTAGATAAATCATGGAGAGAAACACATTCGGTGAGACATGGTCAAACTTCAGAGCTTGATCTTCCCCATGGGGGTTAAGGGAATCCGGCAAAAGGTGCTGCTAGGCCACCTCAAAGTCTCCAGCACGAAGCAGAAAGAAAACAGAGGTGGCACCTGTTGATTATACTGCCCAGGCAGGGCTTGAGCTGCAAAGACAACAAGGAAAACGTGCAGACGCAATGTTACAGACTCTGGATTCTTGTGGCCATGACAGTCTGGTTCAAGCTTCTATTGCCAGGGTCCTATAGCTCTGTTTTAGAGTTCCTTTTCCCATATTCAACTATATCACTAAGAAACAGCTAACATTTATTCTGTGTCAAACACTGTCCAGTACTTAAATCAACAGAAATAATCCAATTCAGTCCCCACTACTCTCCTGGAGAGTTTTACAGGGGAAACAACAGGACAGAAAGGGGTTGAATCTCTTACCTCCTGTCCCACACTTAGTAAGAACAGGAGCTGGACATAACCCAGAAAGGCAGCCTCAGAGCCCTGATCATTTAGCTACTTGCTTATACTACTGAAAAAATGAGTGAACCGTCATTTATTTTTCTCTCATTATCAGAGAGCTAATGGGGAAAATTGTAAGCAGAGAATGAAATGGAATAAACCACCCCCCACCAAAACACCATATCTACACAAAACACTTCATTGGGCCACACATGACCAATTTATTTTCCTCAAGAAAACAATATTTTATAACATAAATGCCAAATGCAACCCATAATCCATCCCATAGTATTTTTCTTCTTTTCTACCAGCCATTTAAAATTAAGAAATGTTGCAAATGCCCAGAAACAATGTAACTGACAGCCACCCAGTCACTACTGCATTTGACGAGATTTAATGTTTTTGCTGTTTTTGCTTCAGATCTGTTATAACATTTAAGATATGAAATGTTATAGGTAAAGCAAAAAATTTATCCACGTTGATCTATGGGTCCTATTTATTCATTTTAGCAGTCGCATGGTCTCCAAAGGTATATGAATAAACCACAGCAAATTCACCTATTGCTTGATGAAGGTCATTCGGGTTGTAGCCAGTTTTCCTCCATTACAAACTGCTGTTATATTCTTGTACATGTCACCCAAGCTACATGTATCAAAATTTCTCTAAGTTACAAATGTAATTACCTGATCCAAAAGCATAGAAATCTTTAACTTTACTGAATTACTATTTAGCTCCCCCAAATGGTTGTATCAATTCATTCCACCCAAGTTACACTTTACAATTCTAATTCATTCTCTGACTCTTCTTCATTCCATTGATAGGTGTGTCTGATCCACAATCAACTCCTCAAAATTTTAAAAGATGGATCTCAAAGGTGGAATATCATTTCAAGGACAGCATCTCTGTATTCAAATGTAGTGGTTTTACCAGGCTGGGTACTTTAATTCTGCCATGACTTCTGAATTATTCTGGGAATGCATGGACTGGACATGCAAAAGTCTCACACAAAAACCAGCAAAGAAACTGCCCACCTCTCGAGAGGAGCACACTAGTGAAGCTCACTAGGGCAGATGGCTTGAAAAGATCCCCAAGAGAAATAACTGTGACCTTTTCCATATATATGATACTATACTGCATGAATGGTCATGAAAAAAATAATTGCAGTTAATACTGAATAAGCATTTACTAAGGGCCTGGCAACTTGCCTACATCAGAAGCCATCCTCAGAACTAAGCGTGATTCCCATTTTACAGATGGGGAAGTTGGGGCTCAGACAGAATAAGTAACTAGTCCAAGATCACAAAACTAGTAAGCCATAGAGCCAAACACTACAACCAATTCATTCTAACTCCAGAACCAACATTCTTACTGCATTTCAAATACCAGCTACACTAGACAGACTGTCCTATTGTGCAAGTGTACGTTACTTTCCAAAGAAAAATATATTTGGCCCATCCTGTCCATAACAAGACATTTTGAAAAGTGTTTCCCTTACTGAGGTTTCAACACTGAATGGAGTATATGAGAAAAGCTCCGTTATCCCAGAAGCAAGCTTCACTGCCCTGGTTGAATAGAGCAAGGGGGTGTTTCAGCTGTCAAGAGCTTTGGCTCTGAAAGCCTTGGCTCTGAGCTTGGCTTCTGAAAGGTTAGACAAGAACACTCAGCTCTAAAACACAGATCCCTGGATCCTTAATGCCTAAGGCCTTTAAAGTTAAACAGCCTTGCTGAGAAACAGACAAAAAGAGAAAGAGAGAAAGAGAGCGTAATTTATCTCCTTTAAAAGGGAAGGCAAGCTGGCAATGTTGCCGGGGACCCGCAATTCCGAAAGGCCTTGGTGATTTCTAGGCCCTGCTGCCCTGACTACCAAAGCTACTACACCCAAATCAGTGGGAAGTGGAATACAAGATGAATTCTAAAATATAAGGCTAGAGAGAAAGAAATCTTCACATCAACAAAGACTTCTTCATTTCATGGAAGTTACTATAGATTCTATCAAACAATTTTGACCATGATCCAATAGAGCCCGCAGGACGGAATTTTTTCTATTAGACTCAAACACCCAGCAATTTTATGCTTTTTTAAAAAAAATGGGAATGTGGAATACTGGAAGGGACCTTCAAGACACTCTGCTGATTGCCCCTTCACTCCAGGAAAAAGAAACTGAAGCACAGAGACTGACAGTCTTAAAAAAAACTATTCTCAATTTTTCCTGAAAACTTCCAATTTGAATATCATCTGTAAGTAACTCTATCCCACTGCTGATTTCTAAAGTGATTTTTTAAAAAATTTATTAGTCATATTCGTTAATTGAGCTTTCAGTAAATGACCTAATTTATTTCATAAACAGAAGCCTAGCACAACTCAGTTACTACTACTATGATTGCCTGTATTTTAGCCAACATTTCAATAGAACTTTATGGTTTATACAGACAGCACTTTCAGATTTTATATAATCAATCCAATACTCAAAACTGGGAGGAAAGAGTTATTTTTCCTACTTGACAATGGAAAATTTAGCATCAAAGTATGTTATGTATATAAACTATATATATATATATATATATATCTCCCCAACAAAATGCAAGAAAACAGAATGATATTTTATATACACTAGCATCTATGTATATTTTTGTCCAAAGATCATAGAAACAATAATGCTGAGCATTTCATACTACTATGGACTAAATGTTTTGTGACCCCCCAAAATTCATATGTTGAAACCTAACCCCCAAGGTATTAGGAGGTGAGGCCACTGAGAGTTGAGGCCTTTGCCAGGTGAAAACTCAAGACATAGTGATGATGACAAAGAGGAGGGAAGGGAGGAGGAGGGGGATGGGGTCATGGTGGTGCTATGGGTAGAGGAGGAGAGGAGAGTCACAGGAGCACTTAAGTGACTTGGCTAAGAATGGCACCCAGGGCTTCCGGGCACAGCATAGACAATTTTGGAACGGTCACAAGGTAAACACATTAAAGAAGCTACTGGAGCCATCTGAAACATGTATAACCACCTGACTAAAAAGCAAATATTCATTTTGAGTTTTGACCTTTCTTTTAGTCAAGCAGCCAAAATAACGAAATGTGATTCTTTTATTTCTCACAAAGATCTGCCAACAGACCGACCACAGATGGTCTTTCATCCTCTCCTTCTTGCAAAAGAGGGCCATACCCAGGAATTTGTACAAAGACACCCTTAAGTCAAAATAGAAAATAAATTCCGAATTACATGGAGACCCTTCAGAGAAGAAGGAAATCTCTATGAAGAGAGATCTGGGTGCTACTCCTCATCTGAATCCAGTCCACCACGGGCAGCAGCATCGTCAAAGGTACAATTGACAGTAAAGCTATAGAGGATGGACCAATACCAGATCCCTCAGAGCTAAAATAAAATTAGCAGCAGGAAAGGCCATAGTGTCCAGCAAGTGAAATCCCATCCTCCTAACAGTCTACAAAGCAGGAAAGCCACATAGAAGACCAGACGTGCTTTACAAAAATAGTTTAGATGGAGCTGACCAACCCAAAGGCCAGAAGATCTCATGATTCTGCTAAAATCTAAAAAAAAATTTCTGAGCAAGACATCAAACAGACCTTCTTATAAACGTGCATGCTGAATTAAATATGAGGCTATTTCAGGTACGAAGACCAATGCCCAAAGGCGTTTGAAACAATAGGAGAACTGGAGAGCCTGATCTCAGAAACCTTGAGAACTACAAGGAACGGGATCTGACCCCAACCCGAAGGGTATGCTTTATTTGTGCTTACCCAAACAAAAAACTATCCCTTTACAAACAATTTTTTAATACAAATTAGCCTCAGGGTAATTCCATAAGCCAAATGTGTTCACTTTGCCCAACAAAACCTTCGAAGTCAAACTTGCACAAGGAAAATGTAAAAGAAAGGGGAAAGAGACAGGAAGGGAGTAGATGAACAGGGAAGGGCAGAGGGAGGCCGGAGGGAACACCGAATGCTGTGGCCAAGCAGGGCCAGACCCAGCGTATCAAAGAGAGGCAAGAAGGCCAGGGAGCTCCAGGCAGAGTGGTAGGAAATGAAGCAATCGGATAACCAAGGGCAAGATGATGTAAGGCCTTTCTTCTGGCACTTCAGGATTTTGGAATCAATTCTGAGATAGGCAAGAAATCATGCGGAGGTAGCAAGCAGGGATGTGACATAAACCTTAACCTGTCTGATCATGGGGCCTTTCTACCATGAGATAAGATATAACAGAATCCACTGCACAGAGTCATTACGAGGATGAAATGTGATAACTAACATTGGAAACTCCCAGTCCAGAGTCTAACACAAAACTGGCTCCCAGGACATGCCTCCCCTCTTCTCTGTACTTCCTCATTTGGTTCAGGGAGAATATGAGGGGAGGCTTAAGTGAAAGAGGAGACTAGCAGTGTTGTGCTGAACCAATCCTACTTGTTGAACCACATCTACTGGACATCCACGGAAGAATGGAACCACACCAGCTTCTCATGCTCTGGGTTCCCCACAGAAAGGTGCTTGGCCCAAGGGCTCAGACCACTGTGCTCAAACTCTACAACCCATCCCTAGGCCTCCTGGGCTCCATGCAACTCTGGGCTTCCCTCACCTTGCAAAGGATCAGAAGCATCTGTGTGTCCCTGCAACTCAATTTAGAGTAAGGGAAGGCCTGTGTCCTCCATCTCTCAAACTCCATTACCAACCGACACAGGATATGTGCTCAGAGAATCCCTAAAGAGGAGAAGAGAGAGATGGAGAAGAGGTACAAGGGGAAGAGCTTGGACTGTCAAGTGAGATGGACCTGCCTTGAGGCCCCGTTTCTGACACTCAGCAAAATGTGTGACCTTGGGCACTTTATTTTTACCTCCCTGGGCCCCAATTTCCCTCTTTTTAATATGAAGATAAGAGTCATGAAAGGATCAAAGGAATGATAGGTATAAAGAGCTTAGTGCATGGCTCATAAAAAGCAATGAATTATTAAAGTTATTATTATTATAGAATACAAAGGTGAGAAAGAAGAGAAGGCAAAAGCCTCACCCTGGAAAGGTCATCAGCTTCAGCTGTGCATGCACAGCCTCCTACACTAGCTGGTTACCCAGCAGGCACCTACTTCCCTTGGCTTTTTCCTTCCATCAATTACCCATTTAACCATTCTCACTTCAGGCAACCAAGTCAGCTCAACAGGGGCCGCTGGTATGTCTCCATATGCAATTGCTCCTTGGCCATGGAGGGGGGCTGCAGGTTCTGCAGCGCAGGGGGTATGAGGCCATGCCAGGCACCCAGTGGGGCCGCCATCAACGCCTGCTGTTGCTGAATCACAGTGACAAGAAAGTCCTGCTCAGTTCCAGAAGGAACTTCTGGGGCCAGGAGGCCATCTGGTACCGATCCCTTTCCAATCCTAGGCAATCTGATGAAGAACTACTCCTGGCTGGAAGGATGATGTTCCACCCAGCCGACAAGAAGCCTTGAAACTCCTATCGAACCCTTCTCTGAGCTGCGGCCCTAGCACTCCCATAGTCTCTCTTCCCCTGCAAACACAAGTCTCAGTTAGAATAAAAGAGCAGCCAGTTCCAAGGAGGGGAAAACTCTGTATAAATGGAATTTTTACAGAAAGGAGCTATGCTCACTTCTCTCCCTCAACTCCTAGCCAGGTGTTCTAGAACAGGGATATGCTCCCCCTTTCCTTCTGGTCCTCAGCCACAGTCACAACCCCATACCAGCCTGGGCAGTGGGATCAGAAGCCTTCCAGTTCCTCCTCAACACCCCCTCCTGCTCTTCTGTGAGGTTAAAGACAAAGATCGTGGTCACAAGCAAACAGAAGCATGTGTTACTACAGGCAAAATGAAAAGCATTGCATCTGTGTCAAGATGGGAAAAGGGAAGTACAAGTGTTTAATAGGCAATGTCAAATAATAAAATGATACCTACTGAAAGTATCTGGAGGCAGCCTCCCTAAAGAGTAGACAGATCAAAGTCAGCCCATTCCTGGATGCAGTAGGGATGGCACTGCATGAATTATCCACACTACATATGAGCAAGCACAGAGGAGTCCCTTGGTTCAATTATACTGTCCCACTGGACCCTTCCCAGTATCCTCGTGCTGGCCCATCAAAGGAGCTATAGATCATATCTATGAACAAACCAGAGCCCCTTTGACTGGCAAAGGAAGCCTGTCTCATTGCTGACTTAACTATGAAGACTTGTTACAGCAACAGCCTACAGGATGATAATTAGATGTCAGTGCCTTCTGAACAACTGCTGAATCTCAGCATTTTCTAGAAGAGTACAGATGCAGCCAGCAGAAAATAAAGAACAGTACAACACAGCAGGCCTTCTGTGGCTGCTCTGGCTATGTGGCCATCAGAGGAAATACATTTTCTCCTAGGGCTGTGGGCTAGGAAATCTGGCTATAGTGGCAGAAGATGCAAAAGCAGAAAAGAAGGAGAACTTAGCCAATGAGAAAGCCCAGGGGCTCTGTCATGCTCATGTGGCGGAAGCAGCTTGCTGCCACCTGCCCTGTCGGCAAGGGGGGAGACCAAGGCCAAGAAAGGATGATTTTATTAGGACCAGGTATGGGGCCATCTGTGTGAGGACAGTGCCCCTAACCTCATCTACTCTGCAGATGAGATAATAGTCAAGGACTAAAGCAGAGTCAGTACAAACTTGGGTACCAGGTTGAGGTTACGTGAGTTCTAATCTTGGCTTCGCTATTTACGAGACATATGCTTTGGACTGAAACCTCTAGTGCCCAGTTTTCTCAGCTAGAACATGGAAAAATAATACATCCTTGTGGAATTTTTGGAGAATTAAATGAGATGCTCAAACGAGGGCTTGTATGTAGCTCTCTGAATGGTAACTGCTACTATTATTATTATTGTTATTACTGTTACTGTCACTATTGTTTGTAGGAGTTTGACATGCGTGGATACAGCTGAGAACAGACAGTGACTGACGGCACTCTAATTTGCCTACTATTAACCCCACAAATATCCAAGGCATTGGATAGCCTGGCCACATACACGAACCAACTCTCCCTTTTGCCTCTGGACAAAAGCAGCGTCATCCTTATTAAACAGCAAGAATGACCGCAGTCTCCAGACACAGCCAAACGTTTGAACATGCAGCACTGGAGGGAACAAAGCATAAAGTGGCCTCAGAGCATGTGAGTAAGGGAATGACTGAATGTGGCCCTGTGACAGTGGCACACAGGCATAGAGGGCCTTTCTAAGACAATGAAATATCATGACAGAGCTTCCACCAAACCATTTTAATAGAAGTGTGGAGAAAAACACTGTGGGACAATCTGGGAAGAATGAGAAAACAGATACTGCACATTACAAGGAGATGGAACCCCTGGTCTTCCCAGTATATTCCTGAATCATGGTCTCTTCTCAATTTCCAAAGCACAGATGTAGAAGTGAAAACCTTAAAATGCCTGGGCTATTTGAACACTCCGGGTGGCTGGTGAATTGGATTTAAAGATGGCAACAGCAGCCAGAGAATTACAGCTGTGAGGTGAAAAATTAAGAGCTGAAACAAATTTAGTTCACGTGCAAAGCTGAACTTGATAGTTTATTAGAGAAAGATCAAGTGACAAGCAAACTGACTCTGGTTTCCTAATCCCCTGGGGATTTGTCTTAATTCTCCCAGAATCCTTGAGAAGCTCAGTTTAGCTACTTTGCTTGCAATCGGAGCCTCCATGCCCAGCGATCGGGGACAGGGAAGCACTATCCACTTAGCCATCTGTCAAAGACGGACAATCTTCAGAGATCAAAACCATGAGACATCAAGGTCTCTAAATTTCTGTGAGACACCAGAATGCCTTTGTCTCCTAGGTTATTAAAAGAAACCCTGGGTGAATAAATAAAGGGGTGAAATGATAGAATAGGATCTGATTGTGCAGCAGGAAGAATTCTACAACCTCAGGTAACATCTATTGAGAATTATCAATGACAGGTGCCAAGGCAGGATTCTGTAGGGACTGTTTGAGTTTGTTCCCATAATAACCCCATGAGGGAGGTGTTTCTACTATGCCCACTGTACAAATGTGAAGAACTGGGGATTCAGAAGTGACTTGCCTAAAGTCCCATATCTTAGGACACAGTAAGATCCAGGGTTGGGACCCAGAGCTATTTGGCTCCACTGCTGTTTTCCTTACCCAGCAGGAACCTGACCTTGGGCAACTTGTTCAGAATAGGTATTGATAAGTGAGTTCTGCTAAATGCATAAGACAACACTGAGGTTCATACCAGGTCATTCCCTCTACCTGCTGAACTGTCTTTTTTCTAGTGAAAGTGGGAAAAGGTTAAACTTCAAGTGCAAAGCTGGCCTTTCTTTTTACCAGTTTAAATGATAGAATTCTATGACAACCTGGAAAAAACTTTAAGTCATCCAAGGCTTGAGAAGAGCGGCAGGGAGCAGAGCCCTGTCTTAGGAATCCAGAGTCATATTGCCCAAGGTAACATGGGGACTCCTGAGGCCCACACTGAAAAGCTGGGATAACTGCCTTGCAGAGCAAATAAGCAGAAAAGGTAAAGGGAAAATGAAGGCATCCTTCGCCCAGTACAAACTCCTGCCCAGTCAACACTTGATGTTTCAGAGGAATGCCAGTCTGAGAAGGCCAGGAATTAAGTGTAAACTACTGGGACCTGCAGCTAAATATACACTCCAGCCGACTTGTTCCCAAAGTGTAACTAGTTAAATTTCTACTAGATTATTTTCCCTGTCTATTATTATGAAAACATTCAAACACACAACAAAGTTGAAAGAATTTTACAGTGAACACCCATAGAACCACCAACCAAAATGCTTTAGCATCGCCACGGTGGGCATACAGGTGAGGCAGATAAGACTTGTCCTCACTAAAAAATAGTGAAGAAAGACAACGCCACGGTACCAGTCCATCGCCAACTCATTCCTCAGAGACCAAGAAGCCTCGTCTGTGTCAGGCCCTAAGTGCTGGCAGCCCAACGAGATACCCGACTGGCTCCTTTCACTAGACACGCAGTTCTAGAGTCTGCACATCCTTGTGCAGTGCATTCAAGGCAACCACACTGTATGACCAATCCCTGTTCAGAAAGTACGCCAGGTTTTATTGACTTTTAAAACTGGAGGAGAGTTTAAGGGTCATCTAGTGAAATCTGACCTTTTGCTTTTACACCTGAGGCAATTAAGATACCCCACCCCCTCCCACCCAGAGGTTAAATGTCATGCCCAGGGTCAGGTGGTAGGAGGGGACTTAGAACCTTCCAATAAACCACCCTGAGACTTTGCAGATATACTAACTAGACAGACATCAGACAAAAACTAAGAAAACAGGAGGTAAATCCCTGAAATAGATTTTTACAAGCAGGTCTAGAAAACAAAGTCCAGATAAGTGAAAGACACCTAATCTGCTACTCTTTAAGTCTGAGAAATACCCAGACATTAGCAATAATCCTCTAATACCAGATACGAAAGGTTCCTTGGCCAAAGTCTCAGGAAGGCCACTATTCTAGGTGACAATATCACAAAGTTTCAATACATTTATTACATGATAATACAACTTCAAAGTATCAGAGCATATGCCCCTTCTGCCTCTGCTTGGGTCATATCTTAATTCTGCCCCCATAAGGTTCCTTGGATCTATTTTCACAACTCATAATGCATCTCTATAACAGCAGTGTGCTCCTACCTTCAGGATGCAAGGCAGAAAATTTAAATATTAATAGTACAATAAAACCCATGGGCATCAACATGCATTAACTGCCCTACAGTAGCAATGACAGAGGAATGCCCACATGCCCCTTGAAGGAACTCAGCACCGATTGATATGATAACACATGTCCTCCTTCTCCCATCTTGGACTAATTAACACCACTCTAGGCCCCCCTATCAGGCTAGTGAAAACCACTGCCAGAGATCTGGGCTCACCTGGAGCTGAAAATTACTTTGCCAATAGCAAAGAACAATACTTTCCACGTAAACAACAACAAAGACAAGCCTCTCTAGTAGACCCTGCTTCATTTTCTTTTATGTGAATCATTTCTCCAAAGCTTTGAAGACAAAGGACAGGACTCTACTAACAGCCAACTATGGCAAGACAGTAAAAGGAAGACAGTATTGTCTGCCCTCTAGGGCTGTCTCCTACAGTGATACCTTTGATCAATGTCTTCATGGGATTTTGGTTTTGGCTCCCAGTTTGACAAAAGCTTTGAGGAGCAATGACCATGACAATTATTTTTAACTAAAAAAAGCTACTTAGTGGAAACTCTAAAGAATAAAAATTATAGCAAACAACCTGTCTTTACACCTTAAGTCACTGAAACTACCATAATATAGGCTTGCTTCCTAAAGGAACTTCTTAAAATGACATTCAATATTTTAAAAATCAGCAATAAAAAGAAACCAACTGTTGATATCCTCAATGATATGAATAATTCTCCAGAAAACTAGACTGAATGAAAAAGTCAACCCTAAAAGGTTACTTACTAAATGATTCCATTTATATAACATTTTGCAGTGACAGAATTTTAGAAAAGTAGGACAGATTTTGTGGTTGCCAGGGGTTATGGGTAGAGCCGGGGGGCCAGGAGGAAGCCAGGTGTGCTTACAAAAGGGCTACACTTCTTATGGTGTTGGAGCTGCTGAGGATCTTGATTGCCATGGTGGACACACAAACGTACACAGGTGAACAAACTGTATAGAACTTAATACACACACATCCCCCAGGAAAAACATACAAGGGACTGCTCTGTATTATTTCATACAACTGCACGTCAAGCAACAGTTATCTGAAAAGTTTTAATTAAAAAAAAAAAAATCGGTATCCTTCTATGCCCTCCGGGGGGGGAAGTCGTAGTTTTTTTCCATCTAACAATGGCTTTTTAAGGCAGGGAAGGAATCATCTAAGGGTCTGTGGCAGCTGAAAGGACAAGACCAACTGTCAATAAGATGCAATATGATGACTAGAGGCTATATTAAAATTTAGGGGAAGGATTTCCTTCTCAGTCCAGCATTCTTACCATCTCTTTCAATTTCATAGTCTACCCGGAGGAAGAACTGTTTTGTTTTTTTGTGTTTTGTTTTAACAGGGTCTTACTCTGTCACCCAGGCTGGAGTGCAATGGCATGGTCACAGCTCATTGCAGCCTCAAACTCCTGGGCTCACCCTCCCAGGTAGCTAGGACTACAGGCATGCACCACCATACCAAGCCTGGTTAATTTTTAAAAATGTTTTGTAGTGACAGGGTCTTGCTATGTTGTCCAGGATGGTCTTGAACTCCTGGGCTCAAGAGATCCTTCCACCTCAGCCTCCCAAAGTGCTGGGATTACAGACATGAGTCACTACACCCTGCCTAGAACTTTTTACTCTGAAAAGTACATAGAATATTTCCTCCTCTGTATCTCAACATCTTTAGTAATGTGACTAAGCAATCATACGTGATTTTATGGATTGGTGTACAAACTGGAATCCCTCAGTGTTTTCAATAATTGACTAAATTATAAAGGAAATGTAGTTAATAAATGATACAGCCTATTATTGATCAAAATTAAGGATGTCACAGATAAGAGTAATTCGTTATGAAAGAATAATGAAACACTGGCATTTACAGCATTTACACAACTGTTTACTGAGCACCTACTATGTGTGATAAACTATATTCAGTGCTAGAAATATATCGTGGACAAGGGAGTTTATGCTGTAGTGCAGGAAAAAAAACTAGTCAAGAGTAACTAACTAGTAATTATCCATGCAGTTTAAATGCCATGCTACTTAAAAACTATCCAACAGAAAAGTAATTTTAGTAGAGTCTCTCAAGAGACTTGGGGTCAGGCCATTAGCTATCCAACTGTTCAATACGGCGATCATTCACAAGTCTTTCTTTCCATAGTCAATTTACTTGCTTATTTAAAAAAAAAAAAAAAAATCAAGAGTCTGGAACAGCTCAGTGGGTTGGCAAACAAAACTGCCCAGGGCCTAGCAGCCATAACTATGGACTATCAAACCAGGACCTCAAATAAGGAACCCTCCTTGTGTTGTACTTGGGAGTTTCCATATGATTTTGCTTAAACAAAGTTTTCCATAGGTAAAGGGAAGAAAAAAAGAGGGACAACAACATAGGAGGAAGTAAGACTTTAGTTCATGATGGCACTGATTTTTCCTTGGTGTAACATCCTATGATTTTAGATAAAGTGTAATTCAAAATCAGACCTAGGTTTGAGTCTCAGATCTGTGACTTAGTAACATTGTAACTTAAGCTACATAATAATCCTCCTTTAGATATAATGTCCTCACTCCTAAAAAAAATCACTATGTGGATTAAAATTTTTTAAATGTCCCTAAGGTGTTTAACAATATCTAGCACATATTAGGTATGTAATAAATGGTCAATAGTATTCTCATGATAAAGGACTACAGTATCATTAAATATTTTAATACATTAATATTAATATGTATACAAAGCACAAATATTTTGAAAAGGAATATTCTTACTCCTTTTGAGAGTCTCCACTAGATTAACCTTTATTCCACTTAAAAATTTTGCAAAGTCGAACCCTAAACGAGTCAGAGACACAACCATAAAAATAAAAATATTATTCAGGAAGTTTTTTTGTCTCCATTTCCTAATTCTTTCATCATGCCCTGTATACTTAAAACATTGGAAGTGATGTTTACTAAAGCAGGAAGAAAAAAGAGAGACAGTATTTATTTTTAAATGTATGGGTAGACAGTTTATTAAAAGAAGTTTGTAAAGAACTAGTCAATCATGCTAGATATAAGCACCATGGTTATAATCTTTAAATTTCAATTTATAGTCTTCTCTAAATACACACTAAGGCATCATAATTAAAAGTTTAGGAGATTTTACCAGGAAAGAAGGCACTGAGCTGCCCTAATTTCAGCTCCTTCCAATTGGCCTTTGACCTGTTTTCCAAAGAAGTCATATCTTAGTGTGCTTCTAAACTAAAGTACAGAGAGTAAACATCCATTTATTTGTTTAAAAAAAATACACACAGAACACTTAATATCCCATGAAAGGTAAAAAAAGGTCTTTTTCTGTAATGTACTGAGAAAATAACTGACATCAAAGTTAATTTGGTTTAATCCCATAATTATACATTTCTATTATAAACACTATATTGATTACAGGTTTGTTTTGTAATCTGAATGGCAAATTTGTGTTCATTTTAAAAAACAAAATTGGCTTTAGAAGCACTGTTAAAGCAGAAAATCCTTTTTTAAGAGCAATAAAAGGAGTTGGTAATATTGTTAATAAAAATGGACAGAAATACATTCACTTGTAAAACTGTCTCCTCCATCCACTTTCTGAACTAGGCTTCTGGTAGTAGTGTGCCACCTATTGTTGTAAAATGAACTTCTATATTTGTAGTTCTCCTATTCAGTACTAGAGGGAAGAAAAGCTTCCTACTGTCTTTCTAAAGATAATGAGTGTTTTCTTTTCCTTCATGTTTTTCTGTCACTATTCCAACACCTAAAATACAAATGGGCCAGAGAGAAAATAACCTTAAAAAAATGCATTACAACCCATTGAAAACATGTATCAGTTTAACCCAGTTGC
Source organism: Daubentonia madagascariensis (assembly GCA_023783475.1). Classification (NCBI taxonomy): domain Eukaryota; kingdom Metazoa; phylum Chordata; class Mammalia; order Primates; family Daubentoniidae; genus Daubentonia; species Daubentonia madagascariensis. The sequence goes on along the minus strand of JAKFHU010001953.1, from coordinate 36,263,268 downwards.
TCTCACAGAGGGCTGATTTTGCTCCCAGGAGTATTTGGCAATGAACGGAGAAATTTCCAGTTGTCCAAATTTGGGGGACAGGGGGCGTTGAGGCAAGGAGAGAGGTGTTACTGACTTCTAGTAGGTAGAGGAAGGGATGGTGCTAAACACCAGAGGACAGCCCCCACAACAAAAAATTAACCACTCTCAATATCCAGAGTGCTAAGATTGTGATAGCCCGGTTCAACCCACCTTATGTTATTTCTTCCAAAAAAGAAAGCAAGCCATATGTGATTGTAAAAAAAAAAAAAAAAAAAAAAAAAAAGAAGCCAATTTCACAAAGCCAAAATTCAATGGCAATATACTAATAAAAAGTGGATAAAACATTAGGGACTACATTAGTCTTTGCAAGATAGTATAAAGACTAGTAACAGCACCAATGAGCAAGTTATAATTCAACCGCTTAAAAAAATTAAAGCAATGGTTGGCCAACTAGTCTCAAAGCCTTGTGATATATAGGACCTCAGCCTGACTTTATGATTGGTCCCTAGGCTGACTCTAACAATCCTTGAAATAAAATAATTCTCTAACCAGACTCAAGAATGGTCACTATCAGGATGCTGTGGTGGGGCAGAGGCAATCATGGCATGTATACCACCACTTGGTCTCTCTAGTCCACTCCCCTGGCCCAACCCATTCACAGCAGACTCATTCATCGATCAAAGACTCAGATTCATTCACACATGGTGCTCTGGGCAGCCACCACCAGTTGATGGAGTTGCCATGGGAGGTGTTGTGTACCTGGCATCCATCATGGCATCCATGAATTTAGAAGAGGTGGGTTCAAGTCTTACCTTGGCCACTGGAGGGCTGTATGAACTTGAGCAAGTCACTTAAACTCTCTGAGTGTATTTCCTTCAGTTATGTAAGATGCACCAAGGGATCTTCAAAGGACTTTTTAATTCTAACTCTAAACAAGATTTTGCAATATGAGATTTCTGGAGTAATGAGGTATTTGTACCTTAACTGCAAAACTGCCAAATACTAAATGTACGAGGCTATGTGAAGGGAGCAAAGAAGAAAGATTAGGCACACACAGGAATACCAGAGTAGGATGGGAATTGATCAGAAACAGAAATGGATGGCATAAAAAGGCATTTTATTTTTAACAATAAAGGAAGAGCATTTAGAGAGAATGCGCTCGAATTAGACTCGAAAGAGGTCAGTTGAGTGACAATGGCACAGAGCAGGACTGTTTCTGTGACTTAAAGTAGATGTCTTACCCTCTGAGGTTCAGTGCCCTAACATACAAAAGGGGCTAACTGTACCTGTCCAGCCTTCCTCCCAGGACTTTCTCTAGATTATTTACTAAATCTTCAAAGGGACTCCCACAGCAGCATGATTGAGTAATTCATGGACTATCCACACTACAAAATATTACAGAGCTACAGAATGAATAAGTTAGAGATGTTTATAACGACCTGGAGAGATGTTAATAAAATATGCTCACAAAAAGCTAGCTGCAGAGGGATGTGTACATGATAATACCATATTAGGATACACCTCAAAATGTTTTGGTACCAGGGTTGGGGGGAACAATCAGAAATGGTAAAAGGGGGAATGAAACCGTGGAGCAGAATGTGGGCTTCATTTCAGTATAACTTTGTTACTTTTGGCTTGTTCTTACACTACAGCTTTAAAGGTAAATCTTATCATTTTTAAAATACCTTCAAAAATTTTTGGTCTTAGAAAGCAGCCAAGTGGTTGCCAGGGACTGAGGGGAAGGGAAATAGAGAGTGACTGTTTAATATGCATGGGGTTCCCATGTGGGGTTCTGGAACTAGAAAGTGGTGAGGGTTCCAGCACATTGGGAACATACTAAGTTATGCCACAGAAGGGTACATTTTAAAATGTTTAAAATGGTAAATTTTATGTTATATGTATTTTGCAATTTAAAAACCCTTGGTCTTACTGTTCCACAAGTACAAGAGACTGAGGTCATCACACCTGACCCACCATCACTAGCATCTCCACCCACAGATACTGGGATATTAAAGGAAACATAAGAGGAAAGGAAAGGGACTATAAAAGCCCTTCTAGGGGTAGGAAGAGGGAGAAACTGAAGTTGCGTGGCCACAGCAATACAGCGACATCTGCCTCTAACTCAAAGGAAACTCACCCCCTGGTTCCTCAACACCTTGACATCCAGGAGTTGTCTCTCCCTATGTTTCCTTGGTTTAATCAACCCTCCAAGGAAGCAGAACCCCCAGAGCAAGACAATGTCCAAACAACCTGACACTTTCCACCTCAGCAAGTTTCCCAATGTGAGGCCTGAAGCACTATTCAAACCAAGAACATGAGAAATAAGAGAAAAATAAAAGTAAGAAATTATTATAATTACATGTGATTTACTTTCAAAAGGTTTACCCCATCATATTATTTTATATCTCAAAGTAAAACATTACAGAACTATAAAGTCTACTTTAACATGAACTTTCTAAAGCTATTTCAAGTCTTTCTTCAAACCAAGTTTTGAAGTTTTACATGGAAGACCAAAGCTATAGAAAGTCAAACTCTATAAGACTCCAAGGAACCCCAGAATTCTAGAACACAGTTTGAAAACCACCAGACCCGGGCAAGAATCCTGGTGTTTGAGAAGAGGTGTGAGAACATCTTTATCTACACCATGAAAGTGTAGGGGTGATTAATTACAAAAGACCGAAGGTATAAGTTGTGATGAGAAGACTACAAAATCCACGGTTCTGAAAGAACCTCTTGGGGAAAAAATTCCTACAGAAAAAGAAAGGGCAGAGATGAACTAGGACAAGAATCCAATTGTGAATGCTCTATATACTACTACTTTCACCTTCTAGGTACTTACGCCTTAAGGTCAGCAGCTGCAACCCAGAAAGCTTTTAGGGACCTACGCAGGGGACTGGGCACAAAACTGGCAAGGGAAAGGCTTGTTGTCAAAAAGGAGCAGCGCACAGTAACTGTGCTCACCTTCTGATGCAGTGAACATGAGATGAAATTAAATCACATCCATCTCCAAAAAGACTATGAACCACTGTAAATACTATGCATACCGCTATAAACCAGCAGCATTCCAGCTTTACTAGAAAAATTAATGCAAGCACATGATTCATACAACAAAGAAAAAATCCTAAAACATACGGAATTTTGAATCTTAAATTTAAAAGTGTAACATGCGGTTTTAATTGGTAAACCAGAAATATAAACAATTCTTCTCCACTGCACTGTCAGCATTATCTTTCTCTATAGTACCCACATTATAGACTGTCAGGATTACATGGACCTTTGATACTCTTACCTGACACCAGGTTTAAACCTCAGGTCAGTACTGCCCATTCAGACTGCTCTTATTATAGGAAAAGACATTTCTGGGTCTTATCTATGTCTGGTCCACAAGCACAGCTCCTGATAAGCCTGCAAATTGGCAATGCTGCATAAACACTACAGTGTACTAGTACAGTTTTCCTAATAGGGCAAGTTTTTAAAAAAAGGGTATGTACATGAGTACAGTATACATAAATGCATACATTCAAGAAGCATAGACCTTAAGAGGAAAAACTATCTAAATGGGGTAGAGCATTACAGGAGGGGGTAATAGAGTAAACAGAGGAGCCAGAGGGATCTTAACTTTTTTCCAGGTACTTCACCTACCTTCCCTCATTAACTTTTCACAACATGTAGAGCAAAGGAGGTGAAATCAGACCCATTTTATAGATGACAAAAGTGAGGCTGAATGTTTTTATAATTATGGTAAAAAAAAAAAATCAAGACACTGGGTTGCAGGTATCCTAACAATACCTCAAAGTGTCCCAAACTAAATAAAACTAAAGGACAAAGAGGTTTATTGTCTCTTATAACATATAAATGTTCAGGGCACACCTTGTGTACATGCGTATAGTACTGCCAAATTCAGGGCTCATCAGATCTCATTCTCTCTCTCTTCCTATTGACTCAGTTCTGCTTTCCAATGCTGGCCTCACTCTAAAACAGGCCTTCCTCTCTTGACCGGCTACCAGTAGCCCCCTAGCTTATGTTTCTATAAGCTTACGTTGATGTTTCTTTCTTTTTAAAAAAAATTTGTTTAGAAATGGGGTCTCACTATGTTGCCCAGGCAGGCCTCAAACTCCAAGGCTCAAGTAATCCTCCCACCTCAGTCTCCTGAGTAGCTGGGACTACAGTCATGTACTACCCAGCTTGTTTACATTTCTATAAGCACAGACCACAGAAAGGACTTTGACATGGCAGTTTGAAGAAAAGCACAGAACAGAGTTTCATCAGATGAGCGTTGGCCACATGCCCATCCCTGATCCAATCAAAGCCATCTTAACCCCCTGAATGACCAGGCCTGGGTCACAAATCCATTCTTAGAACCCAGAGTGAAAAAACAGCTCACCCGAGAGCACATCGACTTGGAGGAGAAAAGGAAGAGGCCAAAGTTATCTCCCTAAAAGGCACCTTTTAGGTAAAGGATTTCCTGACACCCTGCATTAGTTAGTGCATTTTGCAACCAAATCACCCCAAAGTCAATAACTTGAAACACCAATAAACATTTATTATCTGTCACCATCTCTATAGGTCAGGGATGTAGCAATGGCTTAGCTGTGTGGTTCTGGCTCAAGGTTTCTAATGAGGTGGCAGTCAAGATGTCAGCTGGGCCTGCAGTCGTGTGAAGCTTACCTGGTGGAGGATCCATTTCCAAAGCAGTTCATTCACGTGGGTGGCAAAAAGGTGCTGGCTATTGGCAGAGCCTCAGTTCTTCCCCAGCGTCCTAATGATATGGTGGTGGGCTTGTTCCAAAGGAAACAATCATGAGATCAAGGCAGAAGGCACAATTCCTTTCTGGCCTGGTCTTAGAAGACACACACTGCCACCTCTGCCATAGTCCACTGATCACCCAAACCAGCTCTGACTCTTTGTGTAAAAAACACTAGAAAAGGGTATGAATACCAGGAAGTGAGGATCACTGGGGACAGTGGACTTTGAGAAGTCCAGCTCTTAGGACCTTTGCAAATCCATGGATGTCCATAAGCTTTGCTGTGAAAACATTTTTTTAAATAGGCCATAGGGAATTGGACAATTTTTTTTTTACAAAGAAAACTGTTCCACGGTGGTGCTACTGCACATGGCAATCAAAGCCCATGGTCCTCACAGCCAACTTGAAGTTGACAAAAGGCACAGGCACCAGATACAAAGAGCACTAAGTAACCCAGAAATCCGGAGTCCCGATTCTACTGTTGATTCTCCCTCTAAACTGAACATTCATCACTACACCTCTCTGGGACTCCACTTAGATGCTCATTAGGAACAACATACTTGTGACTAAGACCTCAGCCCAACTATAACACTGCCGAAACTGGAGGTTGATGGTATACGCATGCCCATGTTTTTACAAAACTGTTCAGGTAAGAAAATCAGAACTATGCAAGTGGATGTGTCTAAACATAGATCTTCATCTTAATGTCAATTTCCATTTTTAAATGGTTATTCCAAGCATTGGGCCCACCTTATTAAGCATTGTTCAATGTGCTTGAAATATAACCGCTATGACACATTCTCCAGAAAGGTCAAAATAATCCTCATTACAACTTTATAACTGACCATAAAAGACAAAGTCGGATGTCATCCCTCTTGGAAAAGCATAGTGAACAAGCAAACAATGCCGCTTTTTCAAAGATTATGTTGAGGGAAAGATAGAGGCAGAAAGAGAGAAAAAAATAATATCTAGTATTATCTTTACACACCTTAGAAAGAAATAAACACAGATGGTTTTGCTAAACTCCCTAAAATTGAGTTCCAAAAGCAGTAGAAATATTTTACCATCAACCAGAAATATAGGCCCAACTGTATCTATACTGTTTTACTTATCTATTGCTACATAACAAATTACCTCAAATTTTAGTGGCTTGAAACCACTAACATTAATTTCATCACAGTTTCTGAGGGTCAGCCAATATAGATAACCATAATTATAAAACATTAGAAAATTATGTGGCTCCAATTTAAAATGACTGTTTAACCTGAAAACAACTTTCTTAACCACACCTTCTAATTTTTTACTTTCACAGTTATGCCATGGAAGGCAAAAGAGAAGACACTGATTGTGCTAGAACCGCAATCAGAATACATCTCTATCATTAGAAATAAGTTACAACAAACCCATCAAGAATAGCCTGATAATTCCAAGGATCCTAATGACAATTCTCAGGTATTTATAAATTTAAATGTGCTTTAAATGGTAAGTATACTTCACCTTAATCTAATTCTCTGAAAATAGATACCTAATTCAAACAACCCATTCCCCACTATGTAAACCAACAAGTATTAGATGTTAAAACCAAATTTTGACAACGTTAGGTAAGTTTGTACTGATAAAGCACGCTATAAGATATACTGGTAAATTTATTCGGTGGCAGCAGATATTGTGTATTTTTCTGGCCACCCTGCACCTGTATTCCTAAAAGCAGCTGGATTTTCTTTTGCATTAATGTTTTCCCAGCTACATCTTTTCTTTCGTGAACCATTCAAGCAGACTATTCACTCTCCCCTAAAGCAGACCCATCCTACAATGAAGAGACTTTGAAACACAAGCAGTGAAAAAAAGTTCAGATCAGATTCATTCCTAAATCTAATCCTTTCTGGGCTGGGTTTTTCAGCTTTCTCAGGGTTTCATCAGGTCCCCTATCTTTCTCCAACAAACTCCATCTTTGCTTAAACTTAGCCAGGGTAACCTCCTATTGTCTGTGACACAGACTGACACAGCACAAGTTAATTCTGTATTATTTGTGGACTCGGTCTTAGGACCATATAGTGGTTGTTCAACAGATGAGGGCAACCTACTATTAGTGAGTAGGTGAAAAGAAGGAGAGTTATTGTTTTTCTTTTTTTCTTTTTTTATTCCAGAATATTATAGGGGAGAGTTATTGTTAACATTCTGAGACTCCCACCTAACCTGACATCTATCTCTTCAGTGCTGGAGTCTCTAAGAAATGTAGTGGCAGGTGCCCACGCAAAATTCCTCTTACCAGATACACCACAGAGAAGCAAAATTGAGATCTACCTTTAAATATATCTTATTTCATACAAAGGCATATTTTGCTTTGCAAAAAGGATCCCTAAGATTTGCTTAAAGATGGTGCTTTCATTTTTGCAGTGTCTATTAACATTTTAAACGTGCCTACCATAAACAGTGGCATATGGGTACATGGAGGCATGTAGACAGATGTTCAGTAAAGTATCACCTTAATGTCAATAAAATATAAACAATCTAAACATTTAGTAATGGAGAAGCAAATAAATAACCAGGGAATAACCACAGTGAGAAAATACTTTATAGCAGTTTAAAACACGAATAAAGCACATACAAACTAATACACATAACATACACGAGCACAAATAGGGGAAAGTCCGTTTTTAAAAAGTATATTATTTATACACACACAAATAGTAATATATTATTACCTTCCATGTTTAAAAACAAAAGAACAAGGATATTAAATATTTCCCAAGGGGATATGAACATACTCACACATTAAAAACAAACTAGTAGTATATGTACAAAACTAGTGATCTCTTTTATTTGAGAGGAAGAGGAGAAGGGTCTGGGATTAGGGTAGTGGTCACCAACCTTTCTGGCACCAGAGACTGGTTTCATGGAAGACAATTTTTCCAGGGACTCAGGGGTGTGTGTGTGAGATAGTTTCTGGATGATTCAAGCACATTACATTTATTGTGCACTTTATTTCTATTATTATTATTACATTGTAACATATAATGAAATAATTATACAAATCTCTCTGCTAATGATAATCTGTATTTGCAGCTGCTCCCCAGCGCTAGCATCACCACCTCAGCTCCACCTCAGATCCTCATAAGGACAGTGCAACCTAGATCCCTCGCATGCACACTTTACACAGCAGGGTTTGCCCTCCTATGAGAATCTAATGCTGCCACTGATCTGACAGGAGGTGGAGCTCAGACAGTGATGGGGGAACGACTGTAAATGCAAATGAAGGCTGTAAATACAAATGAAGCTTCACTCCCTTGCTCACTGCTCACCTCCTGCTATGCGGCCCTGTTCCTAACAGGCCACAGACCAGTACCAGTCCGCAGCCCTGGGGTTTGGGGACCGTAGGATTAGGGAACACGTGGGCGGATGAGGTTTGTATGAAACATTTCACTTTTCTGCTAGAAAAATATAACTGTGTATTGCTTATAACAATTAAAAAAGCATTCATAAATATATAGTAGCCTTAAAAAATTCAATTCAGTACAAGTTAGTTCAGCCATGGGAACTTTGCTGAAACAGACCTAAAATAAAGAGTTTGAGCTGCTATGGAAAGATGACTCCAGGCACAAAGTCTGGGGTTAGCAAGTTAAATACCCCAATCCTATTGGGTATACCTGGGATTTGTTCTATGTGTAGTTTTGACTATCCCACTGTAGTTTTAAAATAAAACAAACAACAACTTCAATGTCTAAGTACAGTTATCTTTTGATTCCCATATAGGCTTCCTGTACAATGCATCACTTTCTATTGCATTAAGTTCATCACATTCTCTTCATTAACATTTAACAGCACTTGGGCTTCAGTTAGTCACAGTAAATCTCGTTTTCATCACTTTTGTTACAATACCCAGTTTTATTTCAAATCCATTTTCCAGGGAAAGCTTTCAAATAGCTGGAATCATATAGTGCTCTTTGTCCTCAACATATCTTTTCATGCATTTCCAGTTTATAAAATAAAAACTTGTAAAGTCGTTCATACAATTTCCCATGCTGCAGGTTCCAATCATTTATCCAGGTAAGAAATGAGTAAAACAAACCATCTCCCATTATGTGGATTTGAAAGCACTAATTGTGGTCATGGTTTTCTGAAGAATGTTATCTATTTCCATCCTGTACAAATTTAGGAGAAACTGTGGTTTCCTGTTCCAGGGTGTTGTCCAAAAAAAACGACTGCACAGAAGTCTGCAAAAATAATCCTTGCCGTTTTGTTTCAAGAGGAATACTTGGAGTGTTTCCCACTGAGAAAGGAAATGGGCTTGTCCCAACTGCAAAAGGCCCAGTGTACTCCAAAGACTGCAAGAACAAACACAATTTTGGTTTGAACAATGTTTAACGAAATCACCATTTCACAAGCACTCTGGGAGGGAGACCCTGCTGTGAGGTCACATAAGTTTTATTTTGTTCTCCAGCTGGGTGACCTGTTATGAGACCTCACTGAACCTTAGTTTCCTCATCTACAAAATGGAGATTAATTGAATCACTTGCCTCTTCCTAAGTTTTATTGTAAGGGTTAAAATAAATGCATTGTGTTTAGCAGAGTGCCTGGCACACGATACGAGCACAATAATGGTATTTTATACACGTATTTATATGTATTTATGTGTGTACGTTTTTTCTGAAATAAAGGCTTAGATTGAGTACAAAGCAACTCACGATACAGTATACTGAGCAATTTAGAGAACAGTAGCTCCTTATGTTGGAACAACTTCAGATTAACAAAACACTTAATATAATAATAAAAATAGTCTAAAATAACAATTCTAGTATGAAAAGATAAAATACATTTTCAAGATCAGATGAGTTGCTATAAAAGGTATATTAAGATACTCTAAAGGGTATCCCCACTTTTAAAAGAACACCCTTAACTTGAAAAGGTAAAAAATGCAAATGTCCTCCCAGCATTTCCCTTTGATTCTGACTCACTAAAGGTGAGGTTTGCCAACAGAGGCATCTCAGGGCCAAGAGGAACTGCTCAGAGGTCAGACACAGGGAGCCCACCCAGCAACCGAGCTACAACCTCATGAAAAGAGAGCAAAGACTAAAGAAAGGCCAGTGACTTCAGCCTCACCAGAGGTCACAGCAACCACAGGCAAATTCAAATCCCAATGGGGAGAGGGGGGCAGCCTCACAGGGAGGTTTTCACCTCTACTTCAAGCCTAGAAGGCTTTTCACTACCAGCCTGGTGTCACAGGGCACACAGGCTCCAGCCAAAGGAAAGGGTGCACAAGAGTTCATAATAAGTCTTCAGCCACAGCTCAAAACTAGGGAAGGCACCGCAGTTCTTACACATCCAGGAGCACTTGTCAAACTAGAATAACAAACTCTTCCTCTGCCTATTAACAGCTCTCGGCAGGGAGCGTGGAGTCTTTGCAAACATTTTTACAAAGTCTGAAGAAGAGGACAAGGGGAAAAGCAGAGCTGGATACAAAGGGAAGCTCTATATATAGAATGTAATTATGTAAGAGTTTAACTGTGGAAGTTCAATCAGAAATTCATCCCTCACAAGAGAGAAGGCTGTCCTAGTCGCTGTATCCACCTCTTCCACAACAGGAAGTCCCTGTGAATATCTGAACATGGTGACCAGCCTAGCTTTAAGGCAGTTTTTTTTTTAAATCATTTATGCGTTTTGCTCTGGATTGCAGGGCAAAGAACATACTTCATACAACTCATTCAAATCTTTTCTATTTTTTCAGCTTGAGCTTATGGAGCTATGAGCAGCCCAGGATCCCAAAAGAGTGGTGTCCAGTAGAACTTTCTGCAATGATGGCAACATTCAGTCTTCACTGCCCAAGACAGTAGCCACATGCGGCTACTGAGCCTTTAAAATATGGCTATTGAGACTGCGTGTATGAGTGTGCTAGGGCTGCCATAACAGAGTACCACAAACTAGGTGGCTGAAAGAACGGATATTTGTTACCTCACTGTTCTGGAGACCAGAAGTCGTAAGATCAAGGTGTCAGCAGGGTTGGTTCCTTCTGAGGGCTGTGAGGGAAGGAACCAACCTCATTCTCCTAGTTTCTAGTGGTTTGTTGGCAACCTTTGGCGCTCCTTGGCTGGTCAATGCATCACCCTGATCCATGCCTTCAAGTTCACGTGGTGCTCTCCCTGTGTGTATGTGTGTGTGCGCACGTGCATGCATGTCTCTCTGTCCTAATTTCCCCTTTTTATAAGGACACCAGTCATACTGGATTAGGAGCCCATCTTACTCCAGTATGATCTCATCTTAACTAACTAAATTAAGCTCTGCAATGACCCTATTTCCAAATAAGGTCACTTTCTGAGGTACTGGAGTTAGGACTTCAACATATGAATTGGGGAAAAGGGATACAATTCAACCCCAAACACTGAAGAACTGAATTCCTAATTTTATTTCATTCTAATTTGAATTTGAATAGCCACATGTGGCTAGTGGCTACTGTAATGGACAGCACAGGCCCAAAATATTTTCTTTCACTACCCTCATTGACCAAAGGCCTGCTGTGTTCTAGACACTATGGCAAGCTCTATGAATAGGAGGTACTGTTAGCACCAGTTACCCAAGGAGGAAGCCTAAATTCAGAGAGGGTAAGTATTTGTATTTTATTCAGTGTCAAAGAGCCTGTAAGCAAAAGAGTCAGAGTCAGGATGTCAATCCAAATAGGTGTTTTTTCACTCCAAAGCCTATTCCTTAAGCTGCTCTAGCACCTGTTTCCTTTACAAGTCAGTAAGAAACTCTCCTGGGACATGCAACAGTCACGTGGACGACTACATTCCTAGCTGCTTCTTATAAGTAGACAATTCATCACTCAGATATTAATTGCTATTGTACAGATTAATTACTTGCTATTGTAGCTTTGAGTCTTAACAACGTAACAATAATTATCTCTTTAAAATTATAGGTATAAATAATAAAATATAGCAATTCAAATTTTTAGAACATTTATCAGGGGTTAGACACTGAAGCGAGTGCTTTGTACACATCTTCAGTCCTCACAATAATTGCTATTATTATTCCTATTTAATAGATGAGCAAACTGAGGCCTTAAGCAATTTACTCCAGGCCACAGAGTAAGTGAATGGTCCATCTGGGACCCAAACACATCTGCTGGGATTCCAAAACTCTTTCCCTGAACCTCTCCGACATTTGACTTTATATTATACAACTTACTAATGCATATGCTATGTACCCGTAAAAATAATGGAAAATACATTAAACGATATGATGTATTTCATAGCCTCAAAAGGAGTTCACCTTGCAAAGAGTCCATCTCATATAACAGAGAACCTAAAAAGCTTTCTGTTTTCACCTTCCACAATATACACCCTTATACCATGAATGTCCCTTAAAGACATTTCTAGTGAGAGAGGTTTAGCTCAAGTAATGGCTTTCCATGAGAGTTTAAGGATGAAGTATGTTATTTTAAAAACAGTATCATGGGTTTTCAAGGGGAAAATTGAAATGTTATTTGAAGTCTCGGGATAATAAGATCAATAGACAACTTCCCAGTGGAGACATGTGCCTTTGACTGCCTAAAGCACAGTCTCTACTGTTTGCTCAAGAGGCTACCCCATGGTTTAATCTTCCTCACTGTTGGGTTATTTGTCCTCATCTATAGCCTAAAATTCTTTCTGTTCAATTTCAACATGGTAACCACAAGCTGCTCTCCCAAATAATCACCCTCCCTCCCTCAGTTTTTTGTACCCACTAAAAATCCTTGATAGGTTAACAGTTCATTCACACAGGCCCTGCCAAGTATCTGGCAGGTGCCTTTTAAATCACTAATACTTTAAAAACACAAAAGAAGAATATGAAATAACCTCCACCCACAAAATGCTTAAAACAGGCTGCTGGGGAAAGTGTGACAAAGCTAAAAGAAACAGAATGACAAAATGAATGAATCTATTTTCCCTTTATTCACAAACAACCATGTAAGAAATGGATACTTAGCACCTATGTGCCAAGCACTACAATATGATTAAGAACAACAAGTAAGCCAGCTATACCCTTGCCCTGTTTTATATAGTCAAAAAACATTTCAACTATTGCAATTATTTGATGTGGGTATCCCTAAACTATCTAGCCATTTAATGTCCTTTTAAACTTATATGATGAAATAGTTCTATAAACTAAGGTTGCCAGATTTAACAAATAAAATGCAGATGCCCAGCTAAATTTGAACTTCAGATAAAGGACAAATAAATTTTTGTATAAGTATATTACAAATATTAAATGGGACATACTTATCCTAAAAAATTATTTGTCTTTTATCTGAAGTTCAAATTTAACTGGGTATCCTGTATTTTATCTGGCAAGCCTAATATATCATTTGGCCAGTGATACCAACCTGCAAAACAAACATGAAATACAGGTTTTTGTACCAGAGCTTTAAGAGTTAATAACTTCAGGCAAATTACCCATAAAAATCCTCATGGTAGAAGCATGGAACAAGAAAACCTGGGTCACTACACAATCCCATGACAGTCATTGTGTATGGCACCCCCTGGGTTGTGTAACACAGCAACCCCGATGAGTGAACAAAAAATGGAAGTTTTAACTACAGTTTTCCTTATGGGATTGCAATTTCTGGTTTTATTTGATAAATATTGTTAAAGGAAGCAATGCAGTGTTGAGCTGGGCAAGAAATAAATAAGCCTGTCTTTGAGTATGCTATCATACCCTATACCACATTAGTCCAAAAAAAGTCAAGGTTAACAACCTGCCCCTCCAATCATCTCTCGATTCTATGTGCATCCATCACTTGGCAGCAATAAAATTTCTTACTGTTGCCGGATGGAATGCCATATACTTGAAAGGTGGTAGATTCACTGCAACACATACATGCATGCATACATGTAAACCCACTGTATGTTCTCTCACCAGTCTGGTGAACAAGCCTTGTCTCAAGTCTTCGATCCTGACCTTAGCAAGTACCAGAAACGCCACCAAGGGAGACAGTCCAGATCTCCCTTCACGACATGCCTCCCCTGTATTCCAGGGCTAGAGAGGAAAGATTCTGAAAGCCCCTATTAAACCAACCAAACTTATATTTAGTATGTACGGGACACTTATTTAAATTATGTCGCAGCAGAGACTTCTACTGCTACAACAAAATTTGTTTCCTTTTCTTCTGGATGACACAGATGAAGTGGACTTCCCAAACTCCCTCAGTGCAGTGCAGGTGTGGACAACAAAAAGCCAATGGAACGTTCCCAAGATAGATGGGGATGGCAGAGCTACAAGAAAGAAAGAGCCTAGGTCCCTGAATGACAACATAAAGGAAGCCTACTGACCAACCACACCTGCATTACTAACTTGTGTAGGTTAAAAACAAACTTTTATTCTGTTGAACCACTGAGATTTGAGAGCCTGTTATAACCATCATCATTTATTAATATATGCCCAAGCCATGACAAATCAAATGGAAATCCAAATTATATTTCATGAGATGTCTGGCATCTCTCTTACAACTCTGTTGCTCTGGTCTGATTGATAATACTTCCCATTTTCTAGAAAAAGTCTCTTATCTCTCAGTTTCATATTGATTCATTCTGAAAAGAAAATCCAGTTTTGCTGCATGTTGATTTAAATTTTCATAAGCCACATTACCACCAGTATTTGGAAATGGCTATGTCTCCAGTTCATCTGAAGCAAGAACTACCAGAAAGAATTTGGAAAAAAACAAAAATATCAGGGGTTTGTGTTACAAGAAAAAGCGTTCTCTGAAGTTAGTACTGAAAAGTGTGGTATTGCCAAAAAAATGCATATAGATAAATAAGATATCTATGCAGAGCCTAGAAACAGATCTATGTACAAATGGAAAATAAGAGATAAATGAATACAGTATAAGATAGTACCTACCCTCAGGGAGTATTTTGAGACAACTCACAGTAGGGAAAATTAATTGAAAATTTTGGTGAAGCAGCAGCTAAAATGATGACTGGGCTTATATGTCAGATACTTTGGCAGTTCCCAGGTTCTACAGTCTTTCCCAAATCTAAGAGGTATATCCCTAGGGCAATTTTCCTCTCTTTTTTATTACCATTCCAAAAATATTTATTCTATCGGCAGGATTCCATTGACTAAAAAAGAGTTTTTTTCATTACAACTCTGAAATCTTAAATCCTTCTCTAACGGAGCTAAAGTGGAACACATTATTAGTTGATGCCAACACCTGCTACCTGAAGTACTCAAAGCAGAAAATCTCTTAAAATTGGATGTTTCTTTAAAAGAAAAGTTCTCCAAGTTATCAATTCCATGTACTGAAAATGCTGCAAAACTCAGGCATAGTAAAATAACATTGTAGTTTATGTTCATATGATCAACAGCTTGGGAAATTCATATTTTATAGCTCTTAAAAGGAATACCTTTCCAAACTTTCCTTTCAGGCATAACTTCAAAGAGCAAGGTAGGAGGTCTAACTACCTCTCATTTTCATTTTAAATTGACTTAATTAATGTATAACTTACATAAAATAAAGTCTATTCATTTTAGGTATACAATTTGGTTACTTAACAAAATAATACAATCAGATAACCAGTATCAAAATCAAGATATAGAATATTTCTATCACCCCGCTATGTTCCTTCATGCCATGAATTGTCAATTTCTTCCATACCTTATCCCCTGGTGCCTGGAGACCATCCATCTGATTTTCATCATCTTAGTTTTATCCTGTATTTATCTTGTTTTATCTTGTATCTTGAATTTTATATAAATGGAATCCTATAGGACATAATCTCTATGTCTGATTTCTTTCAACATGTTTTTGGAATTCATTCATGTTGTTTTATGTATCTGTAGTAGGTTCCTTTCTATTGCTCAGTTGGATTTCCCTGTATGGATGTACCACAAATTGTTTATGTACTCACCAGTTAATTGAAATTTGAGTTGTTTCCAGTTTTTGCCAATTATGAACACTCAGGTAGCAGTTTTCTGTGGACCTCATGGTTTTGATTCCTGCAGCTTTAGAGTAAGTCATCATACCAGATAGTTTGAGCCCTTCAACTCTGTTCTTTTTCAAATTTGTTTTGGCTCATCTAGGTCTTTGGTATTTCAGACACATTTTAGAATCAGGTTGCCAGTTGGCTATAAAAAGCCTTGATGGCATTTTGATCGGATTAGCCTCAAATGTATATATCATTATCTAGCTCTAATGTTAATAGATTCTGACATATGAGTTCTCATTCCATCCTGCCCTTCATCTCACACCTCTGCCCACCCTGACACTGTGCATTTAGACACAGCTCCAAAACCACCAGGCTGACAAGTAGTAGGGGAAGCTCTGAGCATCCCAGAAGGCTGCACTCGTCTCTTCCAGTTCCCACCAGCAGGCCTAGCCTTCCACAGGACTCCTGCACTTCCCCAGCAACACAGCCTGTGGCTTCAACTTGGCTGGCAGCCCCTACTCCCTCCTTGATTCTGTAAGAAATACTTGATCCACCCCAACTGAGCCTCAAAAAGCTCTCTGGTGCTCTGGCTTCCTCTGCCTCCAGCACCTCAGAGTAGCTTTTCAGGAAGATCATGTCACCTGTCAATCTCACACGGAGGTGGTGAGGAGGACAATGATTTCAAGGAGGACTGTACATTTCTGCCACTCTGAGCTCCCCTGACCACGTGGGCTCAGGTGAGAGGCCCCAGCCTTGTACTGGCACATCCATCTATCCTTTATTCCCATGTTTATCTGTACTCAAGCAACTTTACTATCCCACAGCAGCATTCTCTTTTTCTCTTATTTGTGGTTTATTTTGCTTAGCCAATTGCCAGTGGATGGAAGCCCATGATTGTTCTTTTGTGGTGCCATTTTCTAAGCACAAAAACATTTCTTAAAGGCAGGAGGGTGATGTGGGGGTGGGGGTGGAGGAGGGCTAAGTTTAATCACATCTTATTTGACCTGACAGTGAAAAGGATTCAATAAAAAGGTTTAAAAAGAGCCCACCTTGTACCTCCGGTTAGTTCAATGCCCCATTAGTCCGGGTAATGACTTTATACCTACAGGACAAATAATTTTTTTTCTTTCTTTTAAAAGGAAGAAGAAACCTCACAAAACTAAAATCACTGTGAAGAGAGAAATAGGCTCTTAATTTCTCCAACTACAGGGTGCGCTAAAAGTCCTGGCCTTCACTCACATCTTTTTGAAAATCATCTGACTTGGAAGACCAGATAGAAAGGGTTCCCGCTCTCCCCCACCACTATTATATGACTATGTAAAATATTAATATATATAAAACACCTCTTTAACATTTTTTATTTCAACTTCTATAACAGTCACAATATATGAGTTGATATTTTTTATTGTTTCTATTTGTTAAACTTGGTAAAATAATCAGTGGATGGAAAAAAGGTATTATTCCGATAGACACCTATCTATCTGAAATTATCTATATCCTGTATCTATTTTTTACTTACATATTGTCCATCTCAACACCACCTCTCGCTCCCCCAGTGTAAACTCCAAAAGGTAAGGAAATGCTCTATCTCACACACCCACACCCACAGTGCCCAGCCACTCAATGATTCTTTGATGAAGAAAAGAGTATTTCTTCCTAGCGTTCAAATTGGCATGATCGAAGCAAGAAATTGTTACACAATTCATACTCTGACATCATCTGCAATAAACCCCATCCTCATTACACACTTATTAACTACTTATTAAATCACTTAGTTTAAAAGATGAAAACTTAATTTTTTGTTGCCCTAGAACAATAAGAATGCATTTGCCCAAATCATAATTCAATGTGTAAGACATTCACTTCTTGGATTATACGGGTTTACAACCCTCAATGTTTTAAACTTTAAAGATTTAGTTTAACTGAAGGAATACAGATGAAAATAGATCCTGCATATTTACACAGAGAATTAACAAAGAATGTTCTTAAGAAAGTTAACTGTAGTCAATCAAAAAATTAAAAGCAAGCAAACTGACTAAAGCAAGATCATACTAATTAAGGCAAAATCATATAAAGTAATATGATTTAGACATTGCAAGTGACTAGACCTTAACACTACTAGGAAATGTTTATGATATAATATCAAGGGGAAAATGCTGGAACACATCTAAATATATATGTGCATATAAACTATAAGTATATACATAAATATGTGTGTGCTCTATTCCCTAAATTCTAAGACTCCATGAATTCTGAAATACACAGTCGTTTTAATAGCAGCTTTTTTAGAGGAAAAAGAAATAGCACCACATAAAATACATACAACTCTAGGATGCATTAGGATTACAAAATTAAACCAAACAAGTGAGAGGTGTGAGTTTCATAATGGGGAAAATGCTGTGTAGGTGGGGTAAGGGGGTCTAACTTGAGAGGGCAGGGGATGAAAGGACAGTATAGAAAGAAAACATACAAAATGTCAAAAGAGGTTCTTTTTCCCTAATGTAATTAATCGTTATTTTTATTTCTTTAAATGTTTATTTTCCAACTTCTTTATATTGAGCATGCATTGCCTCTATAATCTTAAAATAAACTTCATCAAAAATATTTGTAAAGCATTTTTCAAACAAGAAAGTAATGTTGCTATATAAGGTTGTATGATAAACCAAATTCCTATCTTTTCAGGTCAAGCCCCAACTCTGTCAATCTTGGTTTAAAATGTTTTAGGCCATGCACTGGCTCTTGGAGCTGGTCCTTCCTAGAAATTCCAGGCTTCTGGCAGCTGGAGAATATTTACTATTTTGCTTTAATTTGTTTTAGCATTTATCTTCCTTGCTGATCTGGGGCTTCCAGGAGTAGCCGGACACATTTTTAAAGAAACAGAACAATATCATAGAACATTCTCTTGTGTCTACTGCTTTCTGTACATCAAAAATAACATTCATCCTACAGAGGCCAAACTCAGATCTACCTGACAGTAAATATTTTTCCGCTATAATCAACTCAAGAGCTATTTAAGTATATTTAACACATTAAATAAGCTTTTCCTGACACCAATAAAAATAATTTTCTGTGGAATTTCTTTTTTCAGTGATGGTTATAACTTTAAAGCCCATAAATGAAAGGTTATCTATTATCTTAAAGGATTTACACCTTGTTGGGTTTAGATTTGCTTACAACATTAAAAATTCTCCGGTACTAACATATAAGTCAGAAACCTGCATACGTCTCTCAATTTTTACTGAATTCATAAAGCTTTGGTTTTTCAGACATTTTAATTAATATGTGCTAACGTCACACTATTGTTCACTTAAAGACTAGCCTGTTAAGCATGAAAAGCTTAGATTTTATATAGCTCCTTTTAAATGCAAACTCTCAGAATTCTGGAAACAAAGGCACTAATAACATGCTATCAATTTTATTTACAGAAACACAAGACAAGAACTAATTCCAAATGACAGTTTTAGCAGAAGAAAGCAAATGAAGAAGAAAAAGCTCAGGGAGAGTGGTAAGAATACCCAATTTCTCACTTTTTGACCAGTCATTTGAATATTATGGAATATTATGGTATTATTGAAAGAAAACTTAGTCAACTACTTTTTAAAAGTTTTTCTAAGTTGGTATTTGGTTCAAAAGGTACAGTCCACACAAGCAAATTTAAGGCATCACTTATTTAAGAGATCATCTTAAGGGATTCACAGCAACAAACTATAAAATTCTAAAGGGAAAGCCTAATTTTATTCACCATGTAGGCCAGAATATCACATTGCAGGCTTTGTGTTCAATCATTTTATTATATATTTTTGTTACTATTTTATTATTATTATTATTATTATTATTTTTTAGAGATAGGGTCTTGCTATGTTGCCAAGGCTGGCCTCGAACTCCTGGGCTCAAGCCATCCTATCGCCTCAACCTCTGGAGTAGCTGGGACTACAGGTGTACACCGCTGTGCTCGGCATTCTGCTCACTCATTTTAAGCTAATCATTATAGAAACAGTTACATTTGCTGAGTCACGCACATTGAAAACTCAAAGGCATGCTGAAACTTACTAGGATGTCAAATTTGACAATCTTATTTCGAAATTAAATCCAAAAAGGATCTTTCAAATGGAAAAAAAAAGGCTAGGTACAGTGGCTCACATCTATAATCCCAGCACTTTTGGAGTTTGGGGTGGGAGGATTGCTCGGGGCCAGGAGTTCAAGACCAGCCTGGGCAACATTGGGAGACTCTGTCTCTATGAAAACACTTTTAAAAAAATTAGCTGAGTTTGGTGGCAAACACCTGTAGTCCCAGCTACTCAGGAGACTGAGGCAGAAAGATTGCTTGAGCCCAGGAGTTTGAAGTTGCAGTGAGTTATGATTGTGCCAGCCTATATCTAAAAATAAAAAATAAATTTTAAAAAGGGGGGGTGAGGGAAGTACCCGTATATATGCCAGTGTAGTTTTGGCAGCCTGACTCTACAGTCAGGCCCAACTTCTAGAATTAATCATTTAATACAAAAAGCAATTCTTCAATTGATCTCAGGTAGGCAACCCAACAGTAAAACCTTCCCAAGTTAAGTGCTTCTCACAAACCCAGGTCATGACAATGATTCTGGTGCCTTCACCATTTGTCCTAAAAACTGACCTCTTAACCCAATTCCCTCCCAATCGTCATATCCAGAATTTTGGGCCACTAATTTAATACCCCCTGAATTATGTCTCCCCACCCCCAACCTACTGCCTAGCATCCATATGTTGAAGCCTTAACTCCCAATGTGACTATATTTGGAGCCTGGGCTTTTAAAGAGGTAAATAAGGTTAAATGTGGTCATAAGGGTGGGACCCTAATCCAACAGGACTGATGTGCCTATAAGAGGAAGAGGGAAGAAAGGCAAGGCCATGTGAGGTCAAAGTGAGAAGGTGGCCATCTGTAAGCCAAGGAGAGAGGCCTCAGAAGAAACCAAACTTGCCAACACCTTGATCTTGGACTTCCAGCGTTCTGAACTGCGAGAAAATAAATTTCTGTTGTTTAAGTCACCCAGTTTGTGGTATTTTATTATAGCTGCCCTAGTGGACTAATACACTGGCTTCAGTGTCTTCACCTGTGTTTGATGATCCCTCAAAATTGATCATAAAGGCAGCTCCAAGTTGAAAACAGGGTACATGTGCACCTATACAGACATTCCTCATCCCTTTCCTTCACCTCAAACAAAAAATCAATGCTAAATTCACATTATCATTCAATTAAGATGCTGCTGACCCAACCTTATTTATGAGTTACTTTTCAGGCTGCACTTCAGCCTTTAATAATCTAGTACCCTCTACATCCTTAGTTTTCAGCAAGACATAAGTGAACAGAAGTCCCGCTTATGAGTCAAGTTCCAGGTTGTCCTACACTTTCACACATTTCAGTGGGTATTACTGGGTAACTGTCAAAAGATCATGGTCTAAAGACCAAGAGAACTGGATTCAAACTGAACTTCACCCATTTACAAACTGTGTCACCTTCAGCAAGTTAATAAAACTCACTGCACCCCTATTTCCTCAACTATAAAGTGATGGCAATCGAGATCTGATACCCTTAATGCCATGCCTTGATGTCGACAATGTCTGAGAGGTGTTAAGCAAAGTGTCTGGAAGGTAGTAAGAGCACAGTAGAGAGTGGCTGCTATATCTCATTATCACTACCCCTAAATAAAGTTGGCCACAAGGAGAGACAAAAGCCTAGTGGCTTGTTCTGGAATTGAGCCTACCATCCTTGTACACCAACAAGAGGCCTCAAAATTTTAACGACCTCAAGCTGCATTCACTTCATTTCCAAGCATTTACTATGTGCTACACACTCAGAAAAAAAAAGTGGAAGGTGATGGGTACTTGTACCGGAGAGGTCAGAGGATATTGAATGAAAACAGACAAGAGGTACCGACTATGAGAAAAGCATAAACAAAGAACAATGGTTTGGAAAGGACAGAAGAGACTGGGAAGGTAAAGACTCACCACTGGATCCCACATAAAGGTTTAAGAACAAAGATCAGGCTTGATGCCTAAAAACACCCAAGGAGCCATCAAGCTGCACTGGGCCCCAGGTATGTGTATTTTTAACACATGCCCAAAGTAATCCTGATAGAAAGGCAGGTTTGAAAAGCACTTCAGGATGCCAACAAGACCAGACCACCAAGTACTTGAATGGAGGCAATGACATGATCCCACTGATAAGAAAACCGACTTCACCATTTATCGGGGAGCCTGGAGCAAGGGAGGGTAACACTAGACGTAGGAGGGGCTGCCCAGAAGCTGGGTGCAATAACCTAAGCCCTTTTCTCCCAAGAGAACATTCAGGTGGAGTCACAGTAATGACCAAAGGCAAGGCAGCCTGCCTATCACCCAATGTGACAGGCACCTGGAAACTACCAAACTTGACAGCATAATTCTGAATATAAACATAAATAATCTCTCAATGGACCTGACTTTTATGATGCTGGATCTTAGTTGTGTTTGCACTTTATTTCTACATTTAGGTGAATTAAAGATGGAAAGCACAAGGGACTGTAAATATAAAACAAATCCAAAAACATAATAATAATAATAAGCCTAGAAAAGTAAGCCTTCATTGGCTTGGACTGACAATTTGGCTGAAATAAAATCCAACTGTCTAAGTTGTGAGCCCTGGGGTCCCAATATGTCCACTTTAAAAAACTTCCAGGATGGGGAAACAAAATCAGCACCTGACATCAGAACCAAATTTTTAAAACAATTAAGCTCAATAATAAAGAACATTCTGTACTATCAATTGCCCTATGACCAGGAGAACATCTTTGAGAAAGAAATAATATTAAGGCCAAAAGAGAAATTTTTATGAACAAACTTGGCAATATAAATATTCCAGATGATTCCAAGACCAATTTTTATCAAAGCTCAATCTAACAATTGTAACTGCAGGAGATTTTTTGTGAAGAAATGACTCAAGGGGGGGCAACATGTCAAAAGAAGACTCTGTAACAAATCATTTCCATTCAAGGTAATGTCTTTTTTGACAAATAACCTATAAGAAAGAATATAAGAATAAGCTATCTGTTAGAAAAATATTTTCTGAAATCCTAAAGCTGACCTCCACTTTATTAATCATATTAAGTTACTGTGCTGTGACTAACTGAAGCAGTAAAGTAGATAAAAAATAAAGAAAACCCATAACCTTGTGGATAAGAATAGCTAACATTTAGACAGAGCTCTCCCTTCAAAGCTGAGCTTCCACAGAAAACACTTCAACAGGAAAGGATGTAGTACAGAAGAAAGCAAGGGAAGCAGCAGGGGATGAAGGCGCCACCCGCGCACAGGTGCACCTGTTCGTACATCCTTGCAGGGACTCTCTATTAGGTCTAGAATTGCCACAAACACTACCCCAACCATAAAGCAATTGAGCTTTAATCTAAATTTCTGAAATAAACTACATTAAACCAGTAAAAGCTCTCGAGATTTCTTCTGCCCGTCTTTAAGTAGATTTGCTATATCAAAAATATGCACACTTGATTTTGACAGATGTAGCAAATTGTCCTGCAAAATTGTGGGCATGAAACTATGTGTCGTATAGAATATTGAGGGTCATTTGTGGAATCCACTTACAAAATTTCAATCAAGAGACTCTACCTCAGGCCAACTCAATTCTACTCTTCAAATAAAAACAATCAGGAAAATGCAAAAGATAAGAACAACAACTCTTTTGTCCCAATGGAATTATTCTGAGTCTCAGTTTTCTCGGCTGTAAGAGGGAGGTGACAGTACCTAACCTATAGGAGCACTGGGGGAAGTAGGTGAGATTTGTGAGACAAGGGCCTGAGAGCCCGAAGGCAGTACACCATAGCAGTTAACAGAGCTAGTGCCAACGCCACAAAGCCTGGATTCAAGTCCAGGCCAATCTCCTACCAGCTGTGTGACCCTGGCCCAAATGCTTAACCTTTATATGCCTCAAGATCGCCTTCTGAAGACTGTCACGGTACCTAGCTCATAGGGTTGTTATGAGAATTAAACGAGTTAGTACAGGCAAGGGGGTTTTAAGCACGTGATAACATTTATATATATAAAAGAAAGATAGTTTATTATTTTAGGCAGCAAATTCAATATTCCAACTCTATTTCCAAATCCAATAATTTTGAAAGTGGAGCTTCTATCACCATGTCAAAACCAAAAGCACAGCTGTGGGGAGAATGTGCCCATTACAGCTAAATGGAAATGTGAATTCATTTGCATGGAATTGTGCATGCAAAGCACCTCCTCTTCCTTGTTAGCCTGAACAACATGATTACACTTATTTTGGCAGATATAATTTTTTGATTGACTCTTTCTGGGATATTTATAATATATAAATGTATAAATCAATGTATAAATGAAATCCTTCATCTAGAAACATTTTTAAAATATTATTTTTTAAAAAACAAACCAACTAGAATAAATAAGATGTGAATTTATCCTCTTTTTTCTTTCAATAAGTAATTTTTTAGTCTTCTTATCTGAAGCATTTAGAAAAATTTTACTATCATCAACACCTATCGTGTGTGTGTGTGTGTGTGTGTGTGTGTTTATGTTTAGCTGTATCTATATACACACGTTTGAACCAACAATTCTTATTAAAAACTATCTCCTGTTTTCAATGGGGGAAAAAGTCTCAAAAATATCATTTCCCCATACGAAGGAAAAGTCAAGAAACATCCAAAATTTGGTAGAGTTTTGTCTCTATTTCAATGGTTATTGGCATATTTCTAACATCCATTCCTGAAATTCCCAATTCATTAATGTGAGAAATAATTATAGATGACATAATTGGATTAATATAGTAAAAAGGTAACAGATGGATGCTGCCCACAGCAGAAGAATGAACGGTAGCTTGAGTCTAATTCCACTGTGACCTGAGGTGAGTAACAAGCAAGGGACATGATATGACGGAAAAGAACAGGTGTCAACTGAAATAAAAAATGGAACAAAAGGTTCTTTCTGTGTGCAACATATTTATAACAGGAAAAAGTTACCCCAATGATTTGATGCAAGTCATATGACTTTAAAATTGCTTACTTCACTTCTTAACAGCTTATTCCTTCTCATCACCGTAAATGGGTATTATGTTCTCTCACAAAAGTTGTAAGACAAACGTTTACACACATTATTAATATATTTCAGTGAAAAGTCACCTAGCAGTCTCCTGGACTATGCCTGAATGATCCCTCCATAAAAATAGGATAGATACATACATGGCCCTACGTCAGTGAGATTAAGTATACAGTTCATTAAAGAAATATACTTCACAGCTAAATGTCCAACACTCTCCAGATATTCCCCAAAAACTTGAGAATATCAGATTGTGTGAGGTAAGGCTGCAAATGTGGAACCAGGCTGTTGGTTATACTTAAACATTCTCATTAGGTCTTAAAAAAGAAAAGAAGCCACCAAGCGCAAAGCACAAACTTCGCTTTGGCTACACAAATGACGATGTGCTGACAGCCCCTGAGGACGAGAACCATCACCAGTTTTAAATAAGTCAAAGACAGAGAGAGAAAACTGTCGACGAATCTCTGTCAAGAATCAGCAAATCTAGAGAAGTCCCTAAAGTTTGTTTTCCATTTAAAATAAGAGAGAGATTGATGAACAGATAAATAGAAAGATAGATGATAAAACAGTTAAGATTTCTTTTCTGGGTTTTATGGTTGAAATACAATCACACAAGTAAACATTTCAACCTAAGAGATGATAGTATTCTTCATTACAAGGATAGTAATTCCAAGCATGGCAGTCTCGAAATTCACACAGTGAAGTTTCCAAAAATATGGCAATTCTGATTTGCTGCACAGGTTCCCAGAACTGGCAGTATTCCCAGGGTTATGCCAGATGACATCACAGCATTTCTCAGAGCTGGCTTTTAAATGCATTTTTAAGTGAATAAATTTGCCCAGCGTTTGATGTAAATCTAACTTTTAAGGACAACTACTGTGTATAACAAAGGTGCAGCCTTCACATTGCAGTATTTAAATCATCACATGCAAAGAAGGTTTTTCCTCTTCTTTTCTGTGACCTATGTACATGTGGAGGACACGAGAACCTCATGGCATTATTAAAACTAAAACGAATGAAGTGGTTATCTTTAGCTGCATGCCAAACCAACAGCCCCAAAGAGACTATAAGCAAGACAACCTTCACCCCCAAAACACACAGGTGCTTTGCCTCCTTTCACTCCAAGTTCAGGACCATGATACACCAGCCAAATAAAATTACTGAGTGGTTTCCTGGATTTTATGCCTCTCACTTGAAGGATGATAGAAATCGTCAATGAAAAAAAAACAAAAAGGAAGCTGTGCCACACAACAACAAAAGAACAAAAAAATCCTGCAAGAGTCATCAATGTTGGATATACATTTATCTTGTGGATTAATACACTCTCCCCAACAACACTGTCTAGTGATTTGATCCAAACTGTAGCAGAATCAAATCTCCGGGTGGGGGTTAGGGGGAGGCAGTGGAGACAGCAGGAAGGGTCAGGCAGTATTTGCTTTTGGAGTAGTTAACCCACGAAGCCTTTCTTTTGGCCTGATCCTTTAAGCCAAAGTATTTCCCTGGTAGCAACGTTTAAGGCAGAGATCGGGCTAAGTAAAGCATGATAAATGGCCCCCAGCCTGCACCCGCCTCGACAGAGGCCCGTTTGGCCCTGGCTGCAGAAACAGAAAGGTCATTCATTACCCAATGTGAACAAACAGAGCGCACATTTGTGATAAATAACGGTCATTATTGAACTACAACGCTCTCTGGGAATTCCTTAACACTTCCTTGACATTAATGCACTATTCGTGGAGGGCTCAGCGAGGCTCTCTCAGTATTATTTAGTGCTTCATGTTTTACATGGGACACCACAACGACATTCACTTTTCCTTTGTTGGGATGCATGAGTCTGAACACATACAGAATATCTTCTCTTATATCCCATGCCAAGTCTGTTTCTCCTCTCTCACATGCACACATGCACATACACACATGCACACACACATATATATGAGGACATATATCTGCAAACAGAAATGAACAAAATATACACTAAAAATATTGGATAAATGATCTGTTTGGGCTTTGACCTCTTCTCAGCAGAGAGTCAGTCACATGGGTAACTATCTTACACCTATGACCAAGGGGGAAAAAGGAAATATAAAAGTTGTTGGCCCAAATAAATAGATTCCTCAGGGAAATGAAAACCAGTGCTCCCCTCTTTTCACATAATCCTTGCCACTGTGCCTTCACACAAGCTGCTGTCACTACAGGCAAGACTTGTCACCCTGTCCCCTGGAGGTCTACACCAAGCCAATTCCCACTGGCTCAAATCCAATACCATCTCATCTGAAGCCTTTCCAATGCATCCCACCCCAACCACGTGCAGTCACCCTCTCCCCTGGGTTCACGCAGTATCCCCTTGAAAAGCCGGATGAAGCACCTTGTTGGTTACAAGTACATGCAGTCACTCTCTCACTATTTGGTGTTAACCATGTGCCAGGTCCTGTGCAAATGAATGGCCATGTCTAAAACAGACCTCATCTACTCTGTTCTAGTCTAGGGGCATCCTCCTTGTGCAGTTGCTAGAACTTAGGACTTCTTCAATTACATATTCCCACATGCTACTGACTATACCTAGTACATCGTAGTTGCACAATATGCATGTTGCTACATAAAAGGATAAACAGATATATAGACAAATATTAACACATTGACTGCCACACTAGGAAAAAAATTTTTTTCCTTGGGGCCACGGTGTTTTATTATGAAAAGAGAATAAAAACGTCAAAAACAAAACGATCCTTTCTAATTTAATGAAAAATTTGTTATTTTTTTATTGTTTTCTGTGTGTGAGTTACATGCAACTTGAAAAACAGTTCTCACAGCTCCCAAGGTGAAGAGACGAGTGAGTTACAAATGTTTCATGAGGCCCCAGGCTCAAAACTAGTGTGAGTTAAATACAACTCACATGGCAGTTAATGTGTTAAGCATCTTCCCTACCATTGTCACTCAGGTTCAACTGCATATGGGAAAATAACTTACCCCTTTGCTTGCCTAGGATTTTATACCCTGTAAATGTGAGTGACAATTATTTTACTTCATAGAAATGCTTGGAATATAGAATCCATGGAACATGCCTTGATATCCTGAGAAGAAAGTACACACAGAAGGATAAAATCACATGCTACAGAAATGTAGCAATGACTCAGTACTAATAGCAAAACAAAAACTAACTATTGCTCATGGAATAAGAGTCAACGCTTAACTGACTTGATCTAAGAATCATCAGTTCATGTAAGAAAAGATATATTTTAATGGTAAGAAAAGTACCTAAAACTTCCAAATAAATACAGTAAGACTAAGTATATCTCTTTAAGTAGTACATATGAGGTAATGTGCTATTTTATTATCTCTTATTACAGACATTTTTAAGGTACTATATAATGAGCACAGTATGTACTCTAGTCTTGAAATAATTTTACAAAGGAGATAATATCTTATCTCCTTAGAGCTCTATAGTAGTTATATCAGGATATGGCCACCAGTGATGACCTATATCTTAGAATAGAAAAACTTTTATTTTATCTACTTAATATTAATATTTATATCATTTTGATATTTGTATAATCTAATGAGATTAAATACTGGGCCTTCCCAGTTATTTAGAAGGAGAATATACCCTTCTAGATAGGTAAATACAGACATAGAGATGGATAGATTATCACTACGGCCAGAGGCATTTCCATGGACTGACAGAAAGATAAGGGATG
The DNA here is from genome assembly GCA_023783475.1 of Daubentonia madagascariensis. Taxonomy (NCBI): domain Eukaryota; kingdom Metazoa; phylum Chordata; class Mammalia; order Primates; family Daubentoniidae; genus Daubentonia; species Daubentonia madagascariensis. The sequence goes on along the minus strand of JAKFHU010001953.1, from coordinate 36,234,832 downwards.
TCAAAGGACATCACAAGGTAATCTGAGTGTCTCAACACTTCCCTCACTCAGGTACCCAGGCTAAGGGAAGCTCCACCCTCCCGCTTCCCTGCCTGCAGAAGTTTAAAAAAGGGTACATAGGAAAGGATGCCGTTACTCTTAAAGTTTCCACTTCAAAGTAACAAATACTCTTTATACCCACTCACATTCCAGTTGCCTGATCAAGTTTGAGAGTCATTCCCAACTTAGAAAAGGGCAGGAAGTATAAAGCTATATCTGTGCCTGAAGATGGAGAACTAAAAATATTTCTTGAAGCATAGTAATTACTACTTCAATCACCAAATGATTGCAGAACAGGTTAGCTTTTGCCACCCTATGACCAATTAAAAAAAAATAACATTTTTAGAACGTTTTATGTTTGGCTATCGTGTCTAATGGACTCTATATCTATAGTACTTAACAGTTAAGAAACAGAGTCAATCATCTTAGCTTCCAAAAAAGGTTATACAGGGAGGCGTAAGAAGAAAATGGTAGGGTGAGACACAAGTATTTTGCATCATCATATTAATTTAAAAAAAATCATACTTAATGCCACACTGCCACTAACACAAACATTAAACATCTGACCATTCTTACGTTTTTAACAAATTAGCAGTCACCAAAAGTGGGGAAGGCAGAAAATGGTATAGACATTAGATTTTCAAGTTCTGGAAGGGACTGGGTGACCCCAAGATTACTGTCAAACACTTTTGTGAGGGTGGGAGGGTAAGGTGAAAGGACAAGTGCATTTCCCAATGATTCTCCAGTGACCTGGATCAATCAACAATAACCTCCATGTCACTATCACGTCAGTTCCACTTAGCATCACTGCAGGTTAGCCCCCTGATGCCGCCACGATTTGAATGTATCTACATTGATATTCACTATATGCAACACACCACGGGGGAAAGGGGTCCCTCTGACAGAAGAAGGGATGAATATTTTTAGCAGATACAAACTAAATTTCAAGGAAAGAAACAAATGAAGAGGTTTCTCCCAGCTACCCCATGCAAAAACCATATATCCAAATAAAAATTTTTAATTCAGATATCTATATTATCCTATCAAAACTATAGGGATAACTATTAATGATAATGATGGTTAAGGATTTTTGAGCATGTTCCATGTGCCATGCACACTGCTAAGTAATTTACATGTATTATTTCTACGAATCTTACAAAATTGTTACTTTTATCTTCATTTTATTAACAACATCATGGAAATGCTATGTGGTAGAACTGAGATCAAATCTTGGTCTTATTCCAGTTTTGTGAAATTTATTTAACTACCATGCAATATTTTCTCCTATTTCACACCCAGAATATAGTAACTAACTCCTAGTGCAGCTTTTTAAATTTTTTAAAACTATAACGCACGTTATAAAATCACTAAAACAAGAGGTATAGAACACTTATATTTCCACTTTTCTCCTTTGTATATTCTGGTCCTTATTATTTCTATGGATCATGACCAGAAGCAAGCTCAACTCTTAGATCAGTGGTTCCCAACCTTTTTGGCACCGGGGACAGGTTTCATGGAAGACAATTTTTCCATGGACCAGGGAGTGGGGGTGGGGGTATGGTTTCAGGATGATTCAAGTGCATTACATTTATTGCACAAACCTCTCTGCTAATGATAATATGTATTTGCAGCTGCTCCCCAGCGCTAGCATCACCGCCTCAGCTCTACCTCATATCATCAGGCATTAGATTCTCATAAAGAGCATGCAACCTAGATCCCTCGCATATGCAGTTTACAGTAGGATTTGCGCTCCTATGAGAATCTAATGCCGCCCCTGATCTGACAGGAGGCAGAGCTTATGTGGTGATGAGAGCGATGGGGAGCAACTGTACACACAGATGAAGCTTTGGGCACCCTCCATAGCTCACCTCTTGCTGTGCGGCCCAGTTCTTAACAGGCCACAGACAGATACTGGTCCACAGCCCCGGGGGTTGGGGACCACAGTCTTAGCTGACCACAGTACCTATTTGCATTTTTCTGTAGTTTTTCTATTTAATGTGTTCACCATGACCAGTCTTTAAAATAAAACCTGGGAGGACAGTAAGCCCGTTGGATTTTTCTTCATTGGTGATCTCCAAAAATGTTGGGACACATGAATGTGCAGCGTTATTGCATTCTGACCAATAACTCAGAGAGTTTCTGCAGCTTATGTAACCTCAGGGGTCCAGTTACTGGTGCATCTTCAGTATTGTGACCCTTCTCACCAATCACTCCTAGAGCACACACGGCAGTCAGGGGTAAAAGGTAACCCTTCATCTCTGCTCTAGAATGGCACCTTCAGCTTGTCATTCTGCCCCCATCTGATACATCTGATTGGCAGCTTCTGCAACATACCTGGGTCAAGGAACATATATCCCCCATATCTTAAGGCTCTGCCCTAAGAGGGCCATAAAATCTAAGTTAAACCTTGTATGATTTATCAATATTAACAAGCAGGTAGTTGAGGGGTTGTTGTTTACTTCATGCACAATTTTCTTGATTGTGGAGAAATCAGAATTTTATTTAAACATTCCATTGAGATTGAAAATCCTCACAGTGGAATCAACTTGCAGCTACGGTTTTTCTCTGCTATAAGGGGAGCCATCTTAGGTGTAAATCTTGGTTTTCTTCTACCTACCTGTCCTACCTGAGCAACCTAGTGGTAGAAGGCTCTGTGGGGTCTGTGGGTGAAGGCTACTTACGCTTTTATTAAGCACCCCAGGAAGCAAGCAAATAGAAATTTAACTTGACTTCTCAGGCAGAATTAACATGTTCACCTATAAATATGACAAGTATTTTCTGCAGAAAAGCCTAGAACATATTTTAAATAACTCAATAGGGATAGTTTACTCTGGTTTGTAAAACTGTTAAAAGTTTCTCACTCACATCTCACAACTGTCAACTAATTTACTGCCATCACTATAACATTGATATTTATCATCAGTAAATTTGCTGGACATATCCAAGAATTGAAGACATGTCTCCCTTGTTCTATGTTATCAATTTTTACTTGCATTGTAAATCCATGTGAACTTTAACTCCATGAAGAACAGGGTTGGGTTTTTTCTTCACTTTAATTGCTAGTCTAGAAAATAAAAATAATAAAGATGACCACAGTAGTCTTTAAGTTTTCTTCCATGGCTTCTGCTATGTTAAAATCTATTCCATTTTAAATGTGTAGATTTCTTTTTTTCCTTCCCATTCTGTATGATTTTATTGTTTTTCTTGCATTGTTGCATGGGCTAGAAACCTCCAATACAATACTGATTAAAATTGTGAGCACCAACAACGTTGCCTTCTTCTCAGTCTTAGGAGAAAACATTCAGTCTTTCAATATTAATTGTGATACTAGCTGTCAGAATCTTATAGATGATCATTACCCAGTTGAGGAAGTTAGTTCTATTCCTAGGTTGCTGAGGAATTTTACCGTGAATGTGTGCTGGCTTTTAAGTAGTTTGTTGTTGTTTTGGGTTTTTTTGCATCTACTGAAATGATTCCATGATTTTTCTTTCTTAATCTGTTAATATAGTTAATTACATTAATTGGTATTGGAATGTTAAACCCACCTTGCATTTCTGAGACAAACCTCACTTGATTATGGCATATTATCTTTTCTTTTTATATATGGCTGGATTTTATTTGCCAATGTTTTGCTTTTTTTTTTTTTTTGGAGACAAGATCTCATTCTGTCACCCAGGCTGGAGTGAAGTGGCTGGGTCACAGCTCACTATCATCTGAAACTCCTGGCCTTAAGCCATTGCTTGCCTCAGCCTCCCAAAGTGCTGGAATTATAAGCATGAGCCACCGTGCCCAGCTGCTAATTATTTTTGTATCTATGTTCATGAAGAATATTGACCTGTATATACAGTCAGCCCTCCATATCCATGAGTTTCACATCAGATTTCTTACACCAAAAATGCACACCACAGTTGAGCTTTCCCTGCTCCTCCACACTGAGCAATATGATTTCACTAATTAATAACCCCTGTGCAACTGGTTTATCAACTTCAGCTCCATCAGTCTCCCAATGTGACCTAACTTTCAGGTACAAGGTGCATATAATGGGATGGAATGGATGGTGGAAAGTATTCAGCCTGGGGTAATCAAATGCCTCAAGAACTCCTAAATAGGAAATGCAGATAATGACTACCACAGGGACGCTGACCTTCAACAGCAGCAGAGGATGGACACTCACTTGTCCTTCCCCTTCCTTTGAAAAGACACACCGGGAGGCTGTTCTCAAGCACCCTCGGCCATGCAAAGCATCAATCTCAAAACAAATACTGCCTTTCCTGTGTCTCGTTTTTTGGGGAAGGTATGAGGACACTGTCACAGAGGAAAGTCTCCTACTACGTATGGCTGGAAGAGTAAAACATTTGACTAAAAGGGTAAAGGTTGCTACACCAAGGACCAGCAACTATTTTAGCACCAAAAATACCCTATTAATGGCCATGTAAAAATAGCTTCACATTGGAAAATTCCTCCTTGCTTAAATTGGAAAGAAAATCTCCGGGCTATGAGAATTTTCACAAATATAACACTCTCAAGGATGGTGCTCCTGTCCTTCAAGGGCCTGATTTATTTTTCTTGTCCGTTTGGTTTTTCCAAACATGAAGGATCCCTCTGAGGACAGAAAGGATTTTTTTCTTGTCTTGTCTACAGAAAAGAAAGGAATTTTTTCTTGTCTTGTCGCTGTTCTACATTCATTACCAGAGCTGGCTGTGAGTACTTCCATCGGTGAATTATTGCGAATAAAGTTCAGGGACAACATTAACATGTAGTCCTCATTAAAGAAAAAGTTAAATCTAAATTCAGGGACAAGAAAGAAATTCTCTAAACATCAAGCCAACATTCCCAACAGGCCAGAATTATCTTCAGGCCAGCTTTTAGCTTTTCCAATTATAATGTGAAACCTAATCCTTCCTTACTTCATATTTGGGATGTGGGTGGAAAGAGAAGAGGTGACCAATAAGAAACAAGCACGGAAGTCAAAGAAACAGTACTGAGAAGACAAGAATGTTGCCTCAGAGGAGCAATTCCAAGAACAAACTCACTGAGCAGAGTCATGATGTTTCCCAGTCAGGAAAGGGAGATTCTCTACTTGGCTGTCCCACTGACTGAAATGTAGGTGTTCTTGGGCAACATACTTACTTTGTCTGGGGTACAGTCACCTACTCCCTGAGAGATGAAGGAGTAAGACAGATTACTATGGTGTGTCTGAGAGGCAGCTGAAATACTGGGTCATGCTCCTGCACTGACTTGGCAGAGCCTGCCCAGCGCAAGTTATATAATATTCTAACAGCTCTGTTTACTCATCTGTAAAATGGAGGTAATGATTGTGGCTACCTCATAAAGGTGCCCCGAAATCCAGTGATAGAATACTAGCAAAGCTCTTAGCACACTTCCTGGGAGGATGTTCTCTATTGTTATCATATTTAGTATTGCCATCATTCACATTGCTATTCATACGTTTACCTCACAACTCCTTACTTCCTACTGTTCCCAAGTCTTTAACCTCTCTGTCTGTCCTCTCTTCTTCTGCTTCTGTCTTGGACCCTTAGGGTCATCCTAGCTTTTCCTCATTAGCTTTGTAACTCATAGCACATCACTTGTCATTTACAGCTCAGTCCTCCGGCATGCAAAATGCAAGAAACGCTACCTCCCATAAAGGATTAAATAATGTAAAAACTGTAAAACTACTTTTCTGTCAACCTGACAAGAACATGCAAATGAGAACTGATCATAACAAATAGAATTTCGTGGTTGTTTTTATTAATTATTACTGAAAAAATTCAGACACATAAGGCTAAAGAAGTAGCTATCAATAGCTTGGGCAAATCTATGCCGAGGTGAATACTATGTAAAACATAGACAAAGTCCATAAGAAACACGGCATTATAAAAATTCTGGTTAAGGAAAGCAATACTTGAAATGCTTGGTGTACAGAAAAGAATAAGCCCATAAACGTTCACAGTGAATCAAAAAACACCATTTCAAATAAAGGTGTTAGAGGTAACAAATAATCAAGCTCTCCAGAGTGCCCAAGCAACCCTACGAAATGTCACATACCATTTCCCACCACAGTAACAGAGAAAGTGCAAAAAAGGAACCCTTGAAGATGAATCCTGTAGCTGTTACTTGAACAATCCTTAGCAGCCAGGAGCTTCAACGCACTGAACAGTAAAACCTGCTTTTTCTGTTTTGATAACCACAGTGATTAAGCACCAATAAATCACTGTTTGATCAACTATAGCCACAAGAACAACAGGAACACAGGAATAAGAAATTTAAAAAGGAGTGTTTTCTACTATGACGCATAATTTTATGTGTCAACTTGTCTGGGCCATGGGTTGCCCCGATATCTGGTTAAGCGTTATTTCTGGGTATGTGTGTGAGGGTGTTTCTGGCTGAGATTAGCAATTGAACCAGTAGACTGAGTAAATTTAGCAGATGGCCCTCTGCAAAGTGAGTGGGCATGGTCCAATCCCGAGAGTCAGAATAGAACAAAAAGGCAGAGGAAGGGAGAATTCACCCTCACTCTGCCTGGGTGTTTGAGCTGGGACATCAGTTATCTCAGCCTCAGAATCGGATGAGAATTCACCCCATCAGCAATCCTGGATCTCTCAGCCACCATAATCACATAAACCAATTCCTTATAATAAATCTCTTTTTACATATTTCCTTTTGGTTCTGTTTCTCTGGAGAACCCTAAATAATACATCTACTAAAATTTCAAATGAGTTATTCAGCATCTTATGTTCGCTATTTTGTCACACAAACCTTTTTTCTTTAATCTATTCTTTTTCATTATTAATAATAAAAGCCAAAATGTCATGAAACACTTAAAAATATATGAATTATCAATTGCTTAAGAATCTAATATTCATATTTTCCCAATTACATTATATTTTTCCATTTTATGATTTGTTTGCTTCAATCACGATCCAAATAAGAGCCATACATTAAGATAAATCAATGTTCTCTTTAATTTCTTTTACTCAATAGGTTCCCCCTTTTATCTCCTTTTACCTTGTTCATGTGCAAAATAAATTTTACCCCCTCTGTTGTATAAAGTTTCCCATGATCTGAGTTTTGCCAGTTTTGCTGATTGCATCCCCATGGTGTCATTCAACGTGTTACTCACGTTATTTTCTGTAAATTGATAGATCTAAAAGCTTGATCAGATTAAAGTTCTATATTTTATTGGCAGAATTACTTCATAAGTAGAGTCATATACTTCTATCAAGAAGTAAATAAAGTCCAGGGTATCTCCCCGTGTGTGATGCTAGTAGCCACCAGTAGTTATTGCCTAGATCCAAAAATTCATTCAGGATTGCAAAACTATGTCACCACTAGTGCTATCTTCCCAGAATTCACTGGGAACTCCAATCCTGCCAATTTTTGGGGGGGTATACATTTATGGGTACATGTGTAATTTTGTTACATGTGGTGAAGTCAGAGCTTTTAGTGTATCCATCACCTGAATAGTGTACATTGTACCCATTAACTAATTTCTTATCATCCTCTCCACTCCCACCCACTCGCCCTTCATTTATGATGATCTTAAACATAAAACAGTGGCCTTATTAGCTGAAATCCTTCTATAAAGAGAAAGAGCCTTCATCAATCATTATCTACCTATTCTTACATCATCAATGCTTCCCCAAGCTTTGAGAATGCCTGAAGCTTGTTCTCTACTAGTTCTCCAAAAAGAGATCTAGTCATAGGACAATTTTGCCTGATTTCTGGCATATTCACAACTGTCTGCTGCTTTATACTTGAAGATCAGTTTGAATAGTTATAAAATTCATGGTTCACATTTTTTTCCTTGAATTTCTTAAACATGATACTCCACTGACTACTGTCAAAAGAAAAAAAAAGTTCCACAAGAATCCACATTTTCTTCCCACATAGTGATAAAGTCTTTTTGCTGGGATGCTCAAAGGATTTATTTTCTTTTCATTAATGATCCACACTTTTACTATACTATGTCTCAGAAATGACTTGAGATGATTTTCTGAGGAACACCATGGCCCTTTTAACGTAGCCTTATGGACTCTTATTTTAACAAATTTTTCTTGTGGTTTTTTATATACTTTTTTTCTGTTTACTTTCAATTTCTTCTTCAAGGACTCATATCACACATATTTTGGTTCTCCTTTTGGTAACCTCTACACAACTTTTTCTCAATTTTTTCATTATTATATTTCTCTTAAATTATTAAAACATTCAATCTCCTCTTCCTCTTCTATTTTTCTCAAAATATCAGCAATTATGTTTACTTGCTCTTGCATTTTTTGAGTTTACTCTTAATTTCTAAAACATTGTTTTCTTTTATTTCTACTTCTTTCCTGAATTCTGCCATCTTTTCAAATCTTCATTCCTGTTTGTCTAAAATTAATGTATAATGCTCTTCCATATCATCTATTATGTTCTTAATATTTCTGTCTCATTTTGAAATATCAGGTGTATACTTTTCAACTCTTCTATGAGTACTTCTCCTTATCCTCTCTTACAACTTGGTATGGGATTCAACCTTGCCTTTTGCTGATTTTTTAATGTAAAATAAATATTCCCAAACATGGGGGCAGGGGCATGTAATTGAGCTTTTCTAGTTGCAAACATGTAGATCTGCCACTTTTATTGTTTTCACAGAATGATTCCAAAAAGTGTGACCTTCTTCTTTCATAGATGTCTTTTCAACTCCCACACTTTCATCTGAACCTTCTCTTTCCTTGGCCCTCACTGCCCCATCTTGCTCAATCTGGGTTCTGCTCCCAGCAGTTCCTCCGGTTGCCAAGTTTCACCTTAGAAGGGAATTAAGTTTGTCAATTGGGTAAATGATACAGCCCTGCCATCTCCAAATCTTGCTCCATTGCAGTGTCCTTGACCTCATCCAGGAACTGGGTGTCCTGTGGAACCAAGTCCAGTCCTTGATGGACACCCTAGATGGGCCCACCATACCTCCCCATCAGTCTCTACAATCTCCAGTTGATTTGGGGGCTCAGGTCTTCCGTTTCTTCTCTCCAGAACCAATTCCTCACAGGTCCTATAGCTGCTGGTGGTTTGCCCTATCCACACGTATTCTGAGACTGATGGGGATACCTTATAACCTTATTTTATTGCAGATATTTTTTATGATTTTACAGTTTAGCTTTCCTAATTGCTTTATTTTTTCCTAGAGGAATCTGAGATTTAAAAACTGCCTCCATTGGTGTTCTCTTCTCAGAATTCACTGGCAACTCAAATTATAATGATCCTAAAGCCAAAACAACCCATTAAACATTTTATTTTTCTTAGAAGTATTAAAAGGTACATTAAAATATCTCAAAACTCCCCCCCCCCAAATTAAAAACTCTCACCTACCAATGTTTTCTATAAAATTTTTCAACCACTTTTTTCATGAAAAAATTTTCAGGATTTAAAATGCAAACATTTGGCAATACTTTTAGATTATCAATATCTCTTTGTAAATATATTGTAAAACATATACATAAAAAGGAATTGATTACTGAAACCCTCAGTATCTACCAACAAGCTTTATAGCATTAAATTTAATTTAATCAATAAATTATCTCCAGCAAAAAGCTACATTTCCAAATAAGTTACAAGTGAAACTGGTTCTAATTAGCACACTGAGATGTCAGTCCTATCTCACCAAAGTCTTCAAATGTGGTCACTTCACTGTATCTACCTCAGAATCATCCTCAACCAAACTTTCATCATGTCTCACCAAGAACATGGCAAAAACTTCCATCCATGTCCCTCTCCAATCCATTTTCAAAGACTGCATAAACAATTTAAAAATATGTGGCCATGGGCGTTTTTCTGGGGAAAAGATGTCCAAGGATTTCTTGGCCCTCCAACCCTTAAGAACCAGTAGAGCTATAACTGTCCAGTAGGTGGATGGGGCACACTTAATAGTCCACCATTTTTTCTGGGTTTTTGAAACTGTTCCAAGTGCGAAGACACAAAACAGCAGCATGTCAAAATTCCTACTCTGAATGGAGTTACCATGCTATTTGAACTTCATCCTGGGTCTCAATTCCCCCCCCATAAACATAGGAGCTTGACTAGATGATCCTGAAGTCATCTCACAGACTTCATAACAAACGTAAAAGAATTACTCAACAGCAGGCAAGGAACACCCATCAAACTAAAGCCATCAGTTCTGCTATCAAAAGATCTTCATTCACTGAAATATTTTCAGAGGTTAATGATAGCCAGTAATCAGTGATTTTAGCCAACAAAATAGCCTACAATGAAATAAAAATGAAAATAATGAGAGGTCCACTCTAGAATTTCTAGGGCAAATCAGGAACCTGATGTCCTTTGTTCACTCCTGTATTCCCAGTACCTACAACAGTGCCCAGCATGTAACAGAAGCTTTATAAATATTTATTGGATGGATGCACGGGCCTCCCTTAACCTAATAAACAGCCACTATATCTTTCATCTTGCTTGGTAATCACTGAGACTATAGAGCAATATGGTTCTCAATAAGCACTTGTAATAAAGAATGGATAAGCTACTTTTGCTCAGTAAAACAATGAGGCCCCATCATCTGGGTCCCTACAATCTTGCCAATATATAAGCGCATATTCTCTGATTAGCTCAAATGAGAGATGACACTGAGAAATGGTTATCCCCATTATAATGTATTCCATCTCTGAGACCTCACTGGAAACAGGGTTACAGCCAATTGAGACAGTAAAATGAAACAATGGGATTTCTTTTAATAATAAACAAAACTAAATCTGAGAAAGCAGCAGCCATTAATGACCTGATTAGCAGGCAGGTCACACAGAATCTGAGTCTGAAGCAGCCCTGCAGCAGGCAAAATGTACTGGATTTGAAGCTAGGCAGATGTGAGTTTAAATCCTGTCTCCACCACTGGCCAGCCTAAGCCTCAATATCTTTATTAATAAAGTAGGAATAAAAACTGTTGGTTCTCCGATAGAGTTGCTGCCAGGGTAAATGAGATCAGGTATGCAAAGCACTAGGCAATATGCTTGGCACAAAGCAGGCACGCAATGCAATTTATCATCCTGAGCCCCTCCCAGTCACCCTAGATGAATAAAAAGAAGAAAAAGGCAAGACAGAGGTGGAAAACAAGAAAGACACCCTGTAAGGTCACCCAAGTTTTAACATATGTTCTTTCTCCTTTGGCTTATACATAAAATAAAGAAGAGGCACCCCAGGTAGCTAATCCTGACTTTATAGAATTTTAAGCAGCCTTCCATGTAACTCATAGTTCCCTGAGGTCTGAGGAAATCTTATGAGCAGATCTTAAATTATAAACAAACAAACAAAAAAACAAGCAGAAGACACATGGGGCTACTAGAGAGAAGCTGAACAGTAAGTCAGGTATCAACAGAGCAAGTTACCACTAGACATAGGTCTCCTGGTGGATTTGCTCTCTGTTAAAAACAAGAAAAGCCTGTCCTTGAGTCTGTTCTTTCATATAAGACGTGGAATAATGCAATGGTTACTGAGCACAGGCTCTTAAGCAAGATGGTACAAGAGCCAGAGGGCCCAGTTCAAGTCCTGCTCACCCACTTACTAATGGTGTGGCTTTGGACAAGTGCCTTAACTTTTTCCACTTCAGTGTCCTCACTGTAAAAGTAGTATCTCAGAAGGTTTCTGTAAGAATGTAATATGTGAAAAGCACATATTACAGTACTACACAAATGTTCAGGACATAAAGGAATTGCTTTGAGACTTTGCTTCTTTTGTCATATGAGAATATTAACAGCCCGTTCATCATAGGTTTGTTAGGATAAATCAAATAAGATGCTCCATGAAAGAGCCAGGAATATAGTATGTATGCAATAAATGCTAATTATTACTAATACAACTACTATTATTATATTAAAGGCATCCAGAACTCTTCAAGCCATGATGGCTGAAAAACAAACCGGTACAACCCCCCCCCCCACACACACACAGAGACAGAGAGAGAAGCAGGATTTTAGTTCTTAAATTCTATACTTTCTCTAAAGCCTCAGACCCCATCCTCTACCATTAAGTTGAGACCCACACAATACCACATGCCAGAGAATCTTTACTATGTTCTCCTTCGCTCATCTGTCCCAGATTCTCAAGACACTGGTCTTTGCCAACAATAATGGATAGGAACCTGTTTCAGGTAATCTAAGCAATTATTCATTGCATTTAACAATACTGTTTACAGGATTTAAAATTTAAATGTCTCCATAAAGCATGGGGGCATTTAAGACCCTAAAGGCAGTTATGCACATTGAGATGAATCTGGCATCCTCAACCAGTAGGTGCACATTAAATATTCATCAAACTAGCAAAACAGTTGTTCACAGCATTTCTCTCTGTCCCAGTGCCCTCAATCACTTCCCATACTCCTATCTGCATCATCAAAATAACTCAAGAGCTAGACCTACATGGGCAGGGATACTGAGGGTAGATAACAGAGAAGGCTTAAAGGCACATGTACTTCTTTAAAGACCAGGAGCCATTTGGCTGGTCTTGTTGCCCCTTCTGAATCTCTACTGTGGAAGACAGCTAAGTGAGGATGTAGAAACCCAGGAAATGTAATGCTGAATCTGAGTTTAGGTTGGTTTTGCAAAGGCATACATGTCTGTTTAGAACACTATTCAACCTCTGTTATGGAAAGCAACTAATTGGGCATTATGCAGAAACTTAGAAAATTTAATAACAAATCCCAGTTTAAACTGGTGGGTTTTCATTACACAGCGAAAGTGTATATATCCATATTAGACAACCTTCAACCCGTGTGAAAGATTATTATGTACAAAAGAAAAATTGATCATGCCCTGAAAAGGAGAGAATAAATATTTGTTGGATGTCAGACATAGATTGAAAAAAAGAAGGGAGGAAGGAATGAATGGCAGCACCATTGCTCAGTGACCCTCAGACAGTAAATCTAAAATTATCTTTGGACACTTTAAAAAAAAAAAAAAGTTAACGGCAGCTACCAGAAAGGAGTTGCCAGAAAACCTGTTCTTTGCAGCAAGGATGCACTGTATCAGGGTATCAGGATCTCTTCATCCTGCAAAACCACACGCATTTCTAAACCTGTTATATCCTAGCAATTTTACCCTCCAAAGACACCGAGGATAGATTCATGGTTCTCCCCACAATGTCCTCAAGCACATTTTGAAATAAAAGGTTTTTGGTTTTTTTTTTTGGAAGACAGGCCTACTAATAAATTAAATTATTTCTGTTATGCCACAACTAATGGAGAGAAAGCGCAGAGCTCAAGATGAACAATAATCTAAACCATTAGATCTGATTTGTAACCTAATGATATTCTGGTACTGGCAGAGGAACAAAACAAAACTGGAGCTGTAATAACAGGCAAGGTGTGCTGTCAGCACTCTTGAGGGAATTTTTATATTTTAAGCCTGTGGGAATTTGGAAAAGGTCCACAGTACTATTTTTTCCCTTACCTGACTGACATAACTGATTATACCTTTAAATTAAGTCTCACAATGTATGTTACCTTTGTTTATCAGAATACGAATGCTAAAGTTGTGTTACGTGTTATATGTTATATGTGTTTTATAAGTTATGTGTATTATGTGAAAAAGCAGATCATTTAACAATACTGAATGCAGGCATGATTGAATAAGACATTTCACTGACATTCAGCTGGTCAAATGGAGGGCAGATTACATGACCCTAGACACGACTGAGTCATTTCCCACAACACTATCAGTTCTGGCTCCTCTCGGTTTTCTGGTCGAAGAGCAGATATATTAGTCAACTTGTCTGCCATACAGGTCACATTTATGCTATGATAATACCGTGTGACCAAAAGGAAGGGAAAAAAATTGGGGTAACCATAGACATTTATTTCTTTCTCAATGGTATTTGCATGTACTGGGTGACTAAGAGTTAAGCTGCAGGTTGGGGCCAGGGAGCTCGCTGGGACCTGCAGCTGCAGGATTTAGGTCTTGCTTTTCTCATGGCAGACAGCAGAAGCAGAGAGGCCAAGGAAAGCCATGCAAGCATATTCAAGCCCTCTATTCATGTGCCTTCAACTACATTCCACTGACCAAAGAGAATCACAGGGCCCAGCCCAAAGTCAAGGGGGCAGTGAGATGTCCGCAGTTGGCTCAAATGGGAGGCACAGTGGAGTCACACAGTAAAGGGGCTGCCAAATTCACCCTAATCTGCTCTCCTGCTGACAGCCTCTCATTCCCTAACATAGGGAGGCAGGGGAGATCTCTCATTGGCTGGTAGGCGGCCAATCAGATACTCATTCTCTGTGGTATCACCTTGATGGTGGAACACTAAAGTAAAGGCCCACAAAAGCAAATTCAGCTGCCCTCTTTATAGCCGTTCTTGGGGACTGGATTTCTCCATTTGTCCTGAATTACTTATAATAAATGCCTATTCATTCTGATTCATTTCTTTGGGTCTCTGTTACTTCCCAGTCAAAGGCCACAGTGGGGACAACTGAATTATACAGATAAAGCTGAGAAGAAATCTCTCTCCAGAATAGGTAGGAGTTGGGTAGCGGGGACCCCAGAACTTGTCTTTCATCAGGGTTTGCATGACAAGCACATTGCTGCTCTGACTGAGGTCGTATGCCTATAGAGGCGATCCAGAGGTTTAAACAATGTTAAATAAGGTATCCCTTGGCATGGTCATTGCTAATCAGAGCCCCTAAAAAGAAATCATTCCCTAAGGCTTTTTATTTGGTTCTTTCCCATTCTTCTCTAACTTGGAATTCTTAGAGCTACATCGTAACCTTCCAAGCAAATGATTCCTAGATCAATAATTTCAGTCCTACACTCTAATCCTAAATTACTCCTGTTTATGGATCACTTCTTCCTGGATATCTGACCTGCACCCTGAACTCACTTTGAGTCTAGAACTGAATTTCCCAGCTTTTCATACAAACCTCTGCCCCTTCCTGTATTCTCTATATCAGTGGTATTGTTTTTATTTTCTCCTACACTCCCTACAGAGTACACTTTGGGCTCCAACATGCTATTATGCTCCCAATGCGGGTACCACTGGTTGCCTGGCCACAAGCCAAGAGCCATTTGTGTTGTGCACACTGAGCCCACTTCCAGCTACAGAAGCCCAACAGGCTAAACATTTTCCCAGCCTCCCTTTGCAGCAAAAAGGTAGGCACAGGCCCAACCCCAAGCAGAGACCCGAGGTAATGTGTGCGATAGGGCTTCTGGGAAAGTTCAGCCCCCCTGGTAAGAAAGAAAGGAGCAGGGGAGAAATTGTTCTATTTCTGCCAAGTTATCTTGAAATCATGAGCGTGCAAACTTCAATGTCTATTGCACCTGGTCAAAAAGCTTCCATGGCTCCCAAGTGTCAAGTGAATAAAATCCAAACTCCTTAGCTCAGGATTAAAATGCCTGACTTATCTTGTCCACATTTGTATTTTCAGTGTATGTCTTCCTATTCCCCTTCATATGAATAGAGAATAACTATATTATTCTCTTTTTGAGTTTACAATGTGCCAGATAACCTGCTAAGTACAATATATACCCACTCACTGCATCTGACCCCACATGGTCAGTGCTATAACACCCATTTTACAGAAATAAACAGGACCAGAAGTCAAATGCAACTTTCTCTCCATAAAGCCGCATGCTTTTCAACCACTACTTCTTGGCTATCTTGCGTGTGCCAGACACTATTACACCATGCCATTTCCTCTTCCAGTTGGTTCTTCTATCTGTCCCATTCCTTTAGGTCATTCCCTTCTGGGCTCAGCTCAGAAAGTTGTTTCATGTGCAATGCTCTCCCTCAAGAAGCAGCAAAAAGCCATCAGTAATCACGTCCTCATCTGGAAAAAGGGCAATCATGTGTCTGTTCTTCCAGTACAGCTTTTAGCCCTTCTTACTTGTACTATGGTAGTGTAATTATATCTTACCCCAAATTTGAGGCTGCAAGCTCTTGATAAAGGCAAGGTCGGCTGCTTATTCACTTTGTAACTTTCCCCACAGTCCCTCCCCCTCTCCAATAATAATAAGAGACAACAGTTATTAAGCCTTTACTATGTGGAAGATGAGGAGCTAACACTTCCCACATTTTTTTACTTATTCCTAAAATAGCTCTATAGATTCTATTACCCCCATTTTGCAGGAAAAGAAATAAAGTGTGTCAAGGTTAAGTTACCTGGCTCAAGGTCATACACCTAACAGGTATCAAAAACAGATTCAAACCCAACAGGTCCAGTAGAAATCACTTAAAATTTTTAAATGTTTTATTACACCTCAGTTTTCACCAACTGAGATACAAAAGGTCTAAACTTTAAAGCACTTGGATCAAAAGGCTCCATTAGGAGTGGACCCAAGTTTTAAATCCTTTTTCACTGCCAGATTTGAACAACAGGGTTGGTTTTAACAATAACCTTCACCAAGGTACCCTGGCCAACTTCTATGTGGGAAAGCAGGAAAGGGAGGAGTTTAATTCAGTACTATCTAGGCCAGGGGATCCATGCCCACTGCAATATACATTCCAGAGATTTCTGGCCTAACTTGAAATCTTTGTACATTCTGTGAAAAGGATGGTCTGTCCTACATAATTAAATCTGCTTTTACATGCAATATCATATTATGGAATTTAAATGACTTACACTCAAAGAAATTAATTCCTGCCTAGGAAGGTTATAAGGTTGAAAACCTATACTAGGGGTTCCCAAACTGGACCCAGGGACCACCTGTGTAAGAATTATCTGGGGTGGATGAAAAAAAAATCTAGATTTCACAGTTAAGGAATAGGGGTGGGTGCCACTTAGAAAGCTCACCAGGCGTGTCTGATGAGCTGCAAGATTTGATAACCACTGGATCAAATTTGTGGGTGGATTCCAGTCCACTCCACATCTTAACAGCTAACACCTCTGTAACCTGTTTGTTTAAAAACAACCAAACAAAAAAATCAGTGGATTTTCTTATAGTTTCTGGCTTTAGTTTCCAACAACTGCAATTTCGAAATGCTCCAGACTGTGATTATTAGGTCTCCTACATATTTGGTTACATCCACACAAAAGGCTTGATCCTAAGGAATCCATTCTATGCATTTTAGTAGTGCCTGTTGAGAATTCTGTTTGTATAATGATATCAGGACTGTGCCTGGTTAGGATTACATGAAGTCAGGAGCAGCGAGCACATTCTGGGGAAAGCAGCAAGCCCTTCATTCATCTGATAAACAGGCGTTAAACAAAGCACCACAAGTACTGGATGCCTGAGTCTTCAAGCCTTTCTTGAACCATATGTCAGAGTGCTCCTAACTCTGCACAAGATCAAAAATGCAGTCTCCCAGATAAGTCACTCTCTGAGCTTCTTCGCATGGGGAACAGGAAGGAAAGAAAAGGCTTTGCTTATAAGAATGGTATAAACAGTCTCGATACACAGTTCAGAGTTTGAATGGGTAAAACGTCATCCTGATAAGACTCAATAATACATGTATATATATACACATAAATATATGTACATACACATCCACATACATATGTAGACACACATGATTCTGTTATCAAGATGGTATTTATACATGTGTGCATATGTGTGTGTCTGTAGGGTTTATATATATGCATATATGTGTATATATTAGTTATTTCCTGGGATTCTTGGATTATCTCAACAACTTGAATCATTATCAGCTAAAAAATAAAAAATAGACACAATCCAGCTAACCACTGGGACTTCTATTCATCATGACTTGAGACACAGAATTGATCATAATTTAAAAACACATCAGTTTCTACAAGATGAAAGAAAAATAGGGAGAGAGAGTGAAAGGAAAATGCACAGCTCTCAGGGTCAAATCCGAGTTTTGACAATGTCACTGGCATACCACGCACTCTGGCCCAGAGACAGAGACGCAAACTTGAGTAACGACAAGTAACTTTAATTAAACTCTCCATCTGCTTATAAGTTTGATGAACTTCAAAATGTACTTGTACACCAAGTCAGGGTCTCTCAGAACAGTAATCCTTCCTTATTAATCTTTGACAAACTATTAAATTTCCCATTTTTCCCTTGACCAATGGTAGAATGCCCTCTCTCCCTGTGATTTACAAGTCGCCTCAGAAATTAGAAAGTGATGTGCAGCTCATCCAATTCATTTTAATAGGCATTTGAATGGCTTCTCTTTCCCTTTTTCAAAATATAATATCCTGAATTGTCCTATCCTTCCATGTGATAAATAACTTGGGTGCAGAAAATAAAGAATTTTTAAATGGCAAGATAAAAGGCATGATTCTATATTCTCTGTTTATGAAGGGCCTGCTCTTTGAAGTGATAAAAGCTGTGTTCCTGCTGTGTTTCCACCTGCAAAACTCCTATTAAATCTAATAGAACTTAGAGGGGTACATAAGCCACCGAGTATAAAACCTAATTTCCATCTCGGTTCATTTGATTTCCTAAAATTACATCAACAGCAAAATCAGATAGATGGTGGATGCTGGTTTTATGAGGCTTCTAATAGGTAAAACTCTATTTTAGTATTTAAAGAATAATCACCACTCTGTGATTTAGCCGGGGGCCTATCAGAGCCTATTTTTGTCACCTCCCTTCCCTTCGTTTCCGATAGACATAACCAACACAACCCACTAACTGCTCTATCATATTTTTGAGATAATTTAAGAAGAAAAAATGATATTCATTAAGATGCACTGTAAACACAGAAGCACAAAAATTACAAGAATATCCCCCACTCAGAAACTAAAGGGACTTGATCATTAAATTCAATTTTCCACTCACTGCATCTAAAATGAGCCACAGAGTAGACAGGGCATGTGTACTTAGAACTTGGACAAGAACGATGGTGAAATGAAGTCTTTAACCCATGCATTACAAACACCCTTTGAATTATTCCAGGGAGACTCTGTCTAGATGCCTTGTGCTGACAGATCTGCAGCCTCACTAACTTTAGACACCCAACTTTGTTTCTCACCAACACCACTATTTCCCACAAAGTTCATTCTAAGATCCTTCAGTCAAGTAAACTTGCTATAATTGCATTGTCTCTCTCTCCTTCTCTCTGTCTCTCTCTCTCCCCCTCGCTCCACTCTGAAAGACCAAAATGATAACACTGAAATATCATTTCAGTTTTCCCTGTCTCATGAGCTCAGGCTAAAAATGGTATGCAAGTTCTAGTAGAAACCTGGGCACACTAAATTCTATTTAGTACATTCGATTATTTGTCGATTCAAAAGAAATCAGCTCCAAAGGCCTGCCCCAGAACTTTAGCAATCATCCCAGTGAATTCTGTCACCACGTACTGAAACCCACAAAGAGATGTGCGCTTTCTTTTTCTCAAATGGCAAAGAGAGAATATGATCGACAGCTTAATAGAAAACACAGTCCACGATATAAAAACAAAAGGTCACGTCACACTTTGCAAACTGAAAGATTTGTAAATTTATGCTCCCTTTCCTTCTCACTATCTAACATCTACCTTCACAGGAAATCCATTAAACCAAAACACAGGAGTTTTGCTCTAGGTAAGATTTACTAAAGAGCACTCCTTTATTTCCTTCCAATCAGAAAGAAAATACAACATGAGATTGAATTGCGGTTTATGCCATCATATATCCCAGCGGGGTGGCTCATCTCGGGGCTGAATCGGTGACACCCTTTAACTTAGACCCTGCGACCTTCTGGGCTGTGTTAATTACCCTAACCCAGAAAACAGTCCTCAGAGGGCAATGTCAGAGCAGTGGGTAACTTGTACCATGGGGCCACTTTGATTTGTTGTCTTTCTCATTTTCAGGAAGAGTAAACCTGGGATTTTCTTTAAGAGGCAATTTATTAAGAATATACTGTGTATATTTTGCCTTGATGGCATATTTTTTTGAAAGAAAAAAAGCGAGAAGAAAGAAACACACAGACCACAGTTTGATCCTAGAAAGCGTCCCTTACAGCAGGGTTTCTTAACCTTGGCACTATTAACAGTTCAGGATAGACAATTCTTTGTTGTGGGAGACTGTCTGTACTTTGTTGGATATTTAGCATCCCTGGCCTCTACCCACGAGATGCTTGTAGTTCCCGTCCTATCGTAATAACCAAAAATGTCTCTAGACATTGCCAAATGTCCCCTTGGGGATAAAATCACCCTAAGTTGAGAAGCCCTGCTTTGGAGCAAAAGAAAGAGCTTCTTTAAAATAACTAAGGTCAGCCCTGGCAAGGTTGGAGGAGGAGTGTTGCAAATCTGTCCTCCCTCTGTGGGTTTTACAGCACCTGTGTCCCTGTCACCAATGAAGCTGGGAGCCACCATAAATAGGAAATACATCAACAGACCTTTATCTTAAAGGATCTGTCAAACTCTTTGTAATGTGCTATCATAAAACCAAAATCCAAAAGGGGAAAATGCCTGTGTCTGCAAAGGGGGGAAGAGAGTTAGCATTTATACATCAGAAAAGGAAAAATCCTATGCTTCAAAACTGCTGCACTGGCAAATGCCTGATGCTATGAGAACTATTTTTAAAATGGGGTGGGGGGCAAAGAAACAGAAAAGTCAAAGTATGTTTATAACATCTTTTCATCTTTTTGACATATCAATGAAGATTTTTTTTTTGAGAGAGACAGAGAAAGTGAGAGACAGGAGAAGAAAAAGTCAGTAAACCCTGCAGTAAAAATAAAGAATGGGCATACAAGCAAGTAGAGCCAACCATCAGCACTTTTAAGCTATCCTTAAACAAAAAAACACTGAAGAGACAGATTTATTTTAACCCCTTGGCAGAAGAGGTTGCCAAATACAGTCTATCACAAGGTACCATTGGAATAAAGAAGGTTCCAGTTCCATTTGGGGGATATAACAGCAAACCAAGTCTGGCAGCTTGAAAATGAAGACCTGAGATTACCTCCCTTTATCAAGAAATTGAGTTATTCAGGTGACAGAGTTCACACCCCAGGAAGGAGGATATAATCTAGTTCTAACTAGTAACCCCAGACTGCCCCTCAAAGTTAGCATCTTTTTAAAAAGAGAAGAAAGGTAGTCCTGGGCAGTACATCTTTGTCCATCAACCTTAAACAACAACGGAGACCTGAGAGTAATCCAAAAGTACTTTTTAAAAGTGGGTTGGCTCAGGGTAATTAATACTGCTCCCCTGCTTTTGTGTGCAAGAAGCTAGAAAACCAACACAGAAGACAGCAGATGGATATTTACTTACAGAAAGCCCACAAGAATTTAAGTGACCGAAGGCTTTTTCCCAGGGGCCTTGGAAATTGATATTCTTCTTCACTTTGAACCTGCATTCCACTCTTTCTCCATAAATGAACATGGTCTTGTTTGCACTAAGCACGTTCCAGAATTTCCCACTGAACCGTAAATCAACTCCAAAGGAAAGGTAGTGATTAATACAACAAATGGATCCTGCCACAATAAATTTTTCATACTTGACAACTATGTCCTAGAGGAAGCATAAAAGACCCTGGCACTGCAACTTTTAACTTTCCAAATGCTTGGTGATTACTCTACCAGACCCAGAAGATCTATGGCAAACAGATAACTTTAAATCTCTTGAGGAAGAAATGACTTTTGAGCACCAGAAAGCTAGTATACGGTGGTATGTCACCCAGCATGGGAGCCTCGCTGACCACCAGGTGTTCACATCTCAACACAACTTTGTTGTAAAAGAGCAACGTTCAGGAAGCAACAACAAAAAAAATCCTTTGGGGAAAAAAAATAGCTCATCAGGTGTGCAATAAAACATGAACAGAAGTTGAAACGGCACTGTGAGTTGCTGTATGCTCCGAGAAATGCTTAAGGCCTGCCTTCTATGAACCACGTTGTCCAATACAGTGGCTACGAGACACGCGGGCAGTGAAGCACTTAAAATGTGGCTCAGTCAGAATTGAGATGTGTTTTCAGAGTACGATATAAACTGGATTTCAAAGACATAGGAAAAAAGAAAATGTAAAATATCACTCATAATTTTTTTATTGATTGCAGGTTGAAATGATACTATTTTGGAGACAATGAGTGGAATAAAATATACTATTAAATTTAATTTCATCTTTTCCTTTTTACTTTTTTAGTATAACCACTAGAAGATTTAAATTACATGTGGGACTAGCACTGATGACTCACATGATATTTCTATTGGACAGCACTGCTCTAGAACAGGGGTCAGCAAACCTTCCGTCAGTGCCTGATGGAAAATATTTTAGGCTCTGGCTCTGTCTCTGGTGCTAGGGCAGCCATGGATAATGCGTACACAAATGGGTGTGGCTGTGTTCCAATAATAGTTCATTTACAAAACCTTCAGACTGCCGAATTTGGCCTGTGTGCCCTAGTTGCCTACCCAGCATCTAGAACATTAACAGTTCCCTGTAAAGAAGATGAACATACCCAGTGCCCGTGATCTGAATTTGGCCAGCAAATGTATCCAGCATGGGTTTTATACACATCTGAACTTGAAATGCCTTTAGACTGGGCATGGGTGTTCCAGGTTTCCACAGTCCCCATCTCTCCCCAAGTCTAACTGGCCTTCTTCACATAACAGCCACGTGTGTTAGCGTTCCTGCTACAGAGGTGGTGTCACACAAAGAGGCACTCCACGGGGAAAGTCAGGGAGTCAGATAATGTGTGTTTCTATCAGGGATTGATAAGTATGTTAATCACATAATTTATTGTCCAACCCAAATCAATTTTGAGAATGAAAAGAGGGGTATAATTAATAATTATTTCTGCATAACAGGCTTCAATGAAAATGTGTACAGTTATCCTAGCGATAAAGGAAGGTAGGTCTACAATAAAAATACTGGTCAACTTTCCCCAAGATGCAGCCATAAACAATTAAGGAAACTATTGATGACACTTTACAACATTAATACAGCACATTGTATTAATATTAAACAAACTCTTCCTCTAACATATCTAACGGGGCTGGGCTCCTTTAATATCTGTGTAATGAACACTGTAGTTGCCTTCCCAGGGGTCAATTCATGCTCTCTTTGGTCAGTTTGCCAAGCTCTATTTTTACCATTTCTGGATAACAATCTTGGTTTTATCCTGGGTGGTCACCCTTCCCTATCTGAATCACGGACTGATGATTAAAAAAAAGTTGTTCCACCCATGCTGGGTAATGAGTACACAAGGCCTCATTCTCCTACTCCTTCTACCCCTATATATTACTGATAATTTCCATAGTTTAAAACAAAAATGTTTTCATGTTCTGCCCAGACTGCAGGGTTGCAGCATGTACCTCAGGCCAAAGATAACTAGCTGCACAAATAATGGAGCTAGCTAGGAAGCAACCAACACAACCTCAAACACTGACCCTCTGGGCCTTCTGAGAAGGTTCTTCCTACCAAACAGCCCCTGCTGTGCACAGCAAAGTGCCCACCATGATGGAGAGCCAGCATTAGGATAAAGTTCACATTGTGGATGGCAGAACCCAGAAACAGAAAGAATCAGAACCCTTGACAGTCTTGGGATGCTGAAACCAACCAACAACAGAGGCCAACACAAACTTTATTCTTTTCCATTACTGTTGAAGCCAACTTGCATTGGGTTTCTGTTGCTTGCACCTGACATATAGTTTATTTGTATAACCATCATCTTTACCTTCCTCCCTCATCTCATCCTCCCCTTCCTTCCCTCCTCTACCCCCCTCTTCTGTGTGTGTGTGTGTGTAAAAAGTTTTATATACGTTCACATGGACACACACACACATAACAAGCCCCCAGAGGTCTGTACCTGGAGAGTATATGGGGGTGGGGGTGTGTGTGTATGCAGACCGCTGGGGGTAATCGTGAAAATATGTGTGCCTTTTGAAGCTAAATTAAGCAGTCAGAAGCCATTTCCCACCTCAAAAGCACTCCCCTGAGCTCCCGGTGCATCTGTTTTTGCAGAAGCAGCTGGTGACACACTTTTTACCTCACCAGGAAGTCAATTCCCAGAGGGAAGCTGAAGCAGGCAGTGCTGGGGCAGGAGCTTGAAGCCAGAGCACTGCAAGCAAAGCTTCAAGGGATGTCTGCTTCCCTGCACCTTTCTCCTCCCTTAAAGGAACTGTGCAGAGTTCTGTCCACATGACAAGTCACTCTTCTTCCTCCACTCCTGTTACCTCAGGAAAACGTGGCTTTCTTTGCTCAGCGTGAAACACTAATCCTGAGAAATAGGGCTAAGGACTGTGCCAAGCTCATAAGGAACTCTTCATCTCTGGAGGCAACTTGGATATCACCAATAACTAGTACCAATCTCCAAACCAGCAAAGACACTGAGAAGCATCCTTGAGAATCTCCCTGAGTCCCTACACCTACTAACCTTCTATTAAAAATTCTCTATTCTATACCAGTGCTTAGGATATTTTTGACCCACAGAATTTGTTTCTTTGTTTTTATTTTTGAAATTGGTGCTGCAACAACACGTCACCTGTCTTCAAATCACCTGGAAAACCTACCACCTTCTACAAAACTGCCTGTATGGAAAAACCGTATCAATTTAAAACTAATAATACATCTGCCATGCCCCCCTACCCAAACTAGCTTATTTACATAATCACCACTATATGTATTAAGTAATTATAATTTGGACTGATCATTGTACCATAGATTATTTCATTTACTCTTCACTATATTCCCATTATTAGATCCATATTACAGATAAGGAAACTAAGGCACAGAGAGTTTAATTTCTCTAGGATACACAGCTAGGAAGTATCAGGGTTGGAATTCACACCCAGACTAGTCTGGCTTTAGTGCCCACACTCTTAACTGTGATACTATATCATCTCCCAAATTAAGAATTCAACCCCTTGCTAATAAATATACTTACCTTTCAAGTGGGAAAATGTTATGTCTACATTCTAAAGGGTAGAGCATAACTCCCTACTCTTCAAGTGTAGCTGCACATAGTGACTTCCTTTCAAGAAGTACAGTACATGGAAGGGTAGGAGGAGCAAATTTACAGTGGAAAACCTAACAGATACTACCATAACCCAAGAGATCCAGGTCAACATCAACAGTCACCAATCACGTTGATAGCATGCACCCTTGACAGGATGTGACAAAAATGGCACTTTACCTCTGCTACCTTCTACCCAAAAGCCTATAACCCAGTCTAATTATGAGGAACAACCCCAAATTGAAGGACATTCTATGAAATATCTGACTGGTACGCAAAATTGTCAAGGTCATCAAAAACAAAGAAGCCTGAGAAACTGTCACAGTCCAGAAGAACCTAAGGAAACATGATGACTAAATGCAATGACGGTGTCCTGTATGGGATTCCTGGAACAGAAAAGGACATCAGATAACACTAAGGCTATCAGAGTAAATATGTACTTTAATAAAAATGTATCAATTTGAGTTCCTTAGTAGTGATACATGTATCAACCTAATGTAAGGGGTTAACAATAGGGAAAACTGGATATGGGGTATAAGGGAACTCTATAATATTTTCACAATTTTTCCATAAATTGAAAACTATTGAAAAATAAAATGTTTATTTTTTTCAAATGTATATGTCCCTAATAGTTGGAGGGAAGGTATAAAAGACCAAGAAACCCTAAAAATTTCCAGCTCTAGCAATGATGAGAACTCTGCTTAGGAACGGAAGGCTGGCTCTGTACTATCAACAGAAACCCCTTGAAAGACTCATGGTGCTTCTGGTTTGTTCCACTGACTGCTTCAGTCTCTACTTGCTGTTCATCCATGAAAGCAGATTATTTAATTCACTAGTCAAGTCCTTGTCTCCAACTCTTGAGTTATCAGATTGGCTGTTTTTGAGCTAACTCTTACCAGAAGACATTTACAAATGAAAAGAAAAGCCCTTCATTAAGGGCCCCTTCCAATGCAAAGGTCAAAATGAAAGGATTCAAAATCATCCAAAGGTTTCTTTTTAAAAAAAAAACAACAGCAACAACAATACTTTGAATGCCTTACCAGGGTAATAAATAATAGATTTTTTAAAATGCAAAGTGACTTTGAAAAATTTTTTTCTATTTCTTTCTGAGAAAAGTTTTGTGTATAAGTCTCACATGAAAAGCAGTGAGTTATAAGTGATTTTGACCAGCATTACACTGATAAAGTAATTTCATGCCTCATACTATTTCCAACACCCAAAAAGCCCTTCTCAACCTACCAGAAGAATTAACAGTTGTCATTTGCTGTCACATACAGTATTTTGGTGGGAACTTTTATAGGGGGGGCTAAAATGTTGAGTAGACATTTTGGCATTTACAGCTACAATTGTATCCATTACTTCCCACAATCATCTGAAGTGTCTCTTTCCTACATCACAGCTAATAAACTCTTTAAAAGCCGTGTACTATGCTGGGCAGGGTTAGCCTTTGCAGAAAAACAGATTATTCCTAGAAGAGATAATTCATGCAATTATCTATATTAAAATACAGACAAGAATTTCAAGAATAAAGAAAAAAATTACGTGATCATTACTGCCCCACCACAATTACTACATGCTTGGATTCAGCAGATAGATTCAAAAATCCCTGCCTTCGTTTATTTTATGCTGAGAAGAAAGTTCCATTGACCCGGTTTTCCTGAAATCTCTCTCTGTCTCTGTCTCTCACTTTAATTTTCTTTTTCCCTCCCTCCCCCAACTCTCTTTCTTTTTGATGATGAACATTAGAGCTGAGGGTCAGGTAAGGCAGGGCAGGGAGCACTAAATGATTCTCACACCAAACTACAGACCCAGGGCTCAGCTTCACAATTCTTCCAAGCACAGAGTTCTCATGGAGCCACTGGCAATCCATGGCACTGTAGAGGAAACCTAGTTCCGTACCTGAAAAACCAAAAACCTCGATTTGCAAAGGAAGACAGAGGGAGGGTAAACGACCACCAATTAATGTCAGCACAAGAACTAAAAGAACCCAGCCTCCCAGTTCCTCTCAGGCGTGTACTTCTCCTTCCACAGAAAGGCTCCTTTCTTTCTCATAGTGATGTTTGCATCAACACTTTTCTTCTCCTTTGTTACCAAAGACAAAGATCACTAACATTTAGTGCACACCTAACACCAATGCCTCCCTTAATTACCTTATTTCATGAAGTCAGACACCATTGATTATCAGACTTATCACAGTTTCAGTGATGTTCAAACAGGAAAAAAAAACCCAACAATTTTCAAACATTACTAAATGAAAATTATCTCCTGATTTCAAACATGTTAAAATGTGAAGAAAAAAAAAATCTTAGCACCAATATAATCTGCCAAACTGTTTAATCCTCAAGGGAAGCCTACAACACAGGGACCATCATTTCTGCATTTCATGGATGATGAAGTCGGAGCCCCCGGGAGTACTATGCACATTCATGCACTCCCTGGCCTCTAAGAAGCTGACAGAACAGGGAACTGCTCTACCTTTTCCTACAGTCCCTCACTTGATTTTTTATTTCCAAGCATTATAAAGTTGAATCCAAACATTAACCATTCACCTGGGAAAAAACAGATGAAGACAACCGCTTCATAAAAACACATGGAGTAAACCAGTAATTGATTTTCATTCTCTAAACACGTTTGGGTGCTTAGGATGTGCCACCAGGCCCTGTGTTAAGCCAGAAAAGATAGTGAACAGAGAAACAAAATCCCCGCCTTGGTGTCTAGCAAGAGAGACAAAAACAAGAAACAAGTTTATAGCAACAACTTGAATAAGGCCAGAGTGCTCTGGAGAGGCCATACTTAAGAATCAACGTGTATTTTACGAAAAGAAAGCAGAGGGAACCACGCATGCAGGGTCCAAAGGTGTGGGCAAGAAGCACAAAGGAACAACCCCCTCCCATGCTACCCTCTGACCCTTGCCAAAACGGTCAACCCACACATGGAGTGCCATGCGGGCTTTTGTCCTTCCTAGGCCGTTTCAACTGCCTCCGGGAACCAAGTTCTGCCCATTCAGGTTCTTACACTGACAACTATCAGCTCTCCTGGCTCCTGACTCCTCTTCAATAACCCCAGGGGTCACAGTCACTATTTTGTTACAGTCCTCTTTTGTTTTGAGAGTCATGTAAGAGGAAAAAGTATCAATAATCTCTGCTCCAGGACAAGCTGCTACAATCTTCTTTTTTATCTCTGCAGCCAAGATTAAAGGGGATGCTCAGGAAACGTAACAGGAGTTATCTTGAGTGTAGACTATCCGATTAACACCACCTACCTCAGCCCCCCAGGTCATCTGTCTCTTTAATCCTGCTCAATAGATAACATTTGGGAAAAGCTCCCTTGTCTCTCAGAGACATTATTTTCAGTTATAAGCTATGAGGATGTCCCCTCTAGTCATCAAATTTAATGGGATGATTATTAAAGGGAATTTGCTAATATTAATGCCCACTTTCAACTTGAGTGCCTGAGCTACAAATTTCTCCTCATTTTGGCTGGTGGGGAACAGACCAAGGACAAAATTTGAATAAAGTTATGGGGATATCTGCCGCTGTTCAATTATTTAATATATTGTGTAAGACAGAAGTAGTGATGTATTATCGACCCCAAGATATGATTACACTCAAAGCCACAGTGAACTTTTACTATCCAGAGGCCACTTTGTAATGGGGGTGGGAGGCACAGTATGTACAAAGTTTTAAGTTATAATAATAATTAACAGCCTTAATAATAATGAAATTAGCCAATATTTACTGAGCACTTACCACCTAGGCATCTCTATTTTGTCATTTAACCTCTCAATACTGTAATGAATACTGTTCAGATTTAACCTTTTAGAGATTAAAAAAACTAATATTTAGTGAGGTCAATCTTCTTGACCTTCAGAGCCTGCGCTGTTAAACCCTATACCACAATGAAAAAACACAACGCAGTAGCCAAGCCCATGAGCAACATACTCAGATCACCAAGGCTGAAATCCCTGCCAACTACTTGTTAGTTGTATGACCTGAGGAAAACTATTTATCTATTCTAAACCTCACTTCCCTCATCTGTAATATGGGATAATCATAGGGATCAATATATAGGGCTGGCTAAAGATTAAATGTGACACTTGGCACAGCATCAGGAATATATTATTACTAAGTATGCAGTGAATGCTGTTCATTAACACTGCTGCTCCTGGTACTACCATTAATAGTGATGTCACATTCCTAGTTGACTTTACAACACCTACAACTTACTATTCATTTAATTTAGCCATTCATATTATGACCAAACAAGTTCAAACACCATCATTAATATAATATGAACCAAGGCTGGGTGCTGTAGCTCAGGCCTGTAATCTTAGCACTTTGGGAGGCTGAGGTGGAAGGATTGTTTGAGGCCAGGAGTTCGAGACCAGCCTGAGCAAAAGCAAGACCCCATCTCTACAAAAAAATAGAAAAATTAGCCGGGCATGGTGGTGTGTGCCTGTAGCACCAACTATGCAGGAGGCTGAGGCAGGAGGATCACTTGAGCACAGGAGTTTCAGGCTGCAGTGAGCTATGATGATGCCACTGCACTCTAGGCGGGGCAACAAAGCAAGACCCTGTCTCAAAAAAAAAAAAAAAATATATATATATATATGAACCAGAAATTATAGAGCATAATACACACCTGATTCCTTTCTCATTCCCATGTGGAAGCCTGAGTCTATTGCCAGGTAAGTTCCCATGGTTGAAAACCAATTCATAGAATAAAAACACCAGCTTTTAAATATATTCCAGACTCAACAAAAATTGTCATTATAACCTGATGAATTTACTCGTTTTTCAGAGTACACAACCTGTAGATTATGGTTAAAATGCATAAGGGAATGTTCCATGTTTTAAAGATGTTTGCATATTCAACTTGTAAGCAGCAATCTGCTCTGGTGTAAGCAAAGCATGCTATCACTGACGTCTTATATTTCAATTTTCTTTGCACCAAAACAACAAAATATTTAAACAGTTAACATCTGCTCAAAGACCTAAGAAAGGAAAGACTTCAGAAGGCACGGGTGATGTGTTGACTACGGAAAAAGTCAAATTACACAGAGGCCAGATTTTTGAAAGCCTGACCTATTGTGTCAGAAAAGGAGAGCCAAATGCCAGAAAATGTATGGAGGGAAAAGTGAAACTGTAAACAATCTGAGAATATTTCAAAGAACAGATGGCAACAGAAAAATAAAGACAAGGAGAATTTTTAAAATAATAGTAATTCTAACATATCTTTTAAAAAAAAACACAAATCCATAATAATAACCATAATCAATTCTGATTTTTTAAAAAATAAAGTTAGGTAGGGGTGAGAAACAGGGAAAGTAGCAGAAAGGATAGGATTTAGATAAAAGCACTCATGCAAAATGATCTTCTGTGCCCAAACACAGAGGCAGTTGGGCAAACTCAACACAAAAGTGAGCCTCCAGCACTAAGCAGACACACCAAGTCTGTGACATTATCCACTTCCAAGGATGTCACCTCCCCTCCAGCAAAATCAGTTTGCTCCAACAAAATATCTGGCGGAAACAACTTCAACATGCCGTGGAAAAACATCAGTTTAACTATAATTGAATAATCAAAAAGATGTTTATTTCTGTATGGCAGGGAGAAACAGACAACAGATGATTCTCACAGTTTCCTTTTCACAACCTAGCCAAACTTGGAATTAATTTTGGTTCTTTTAGCTAAAAGGAAACTGGCAAGTGGTGGTGGCAGTGGCCAGAGAAAAGACAAGTAGGCAACATCCAGAATGCTGTGCTGTACCTGGACTCCTGTCAATTTGGAGGTGAAGGCCTTGTGCTGGTAATAGTAGTTTGTTATTTTTATTTAATCAGTGGCTTTTTGTGTCCTTTCTGCAGTGTATTACTTGAGTACCATTTGATAGAAAGAGACATAAGTCTAGGTCAAATAGATAAAGGAAAAAAGAAACGGAATTGACTTGAGTTAAATAATTTAAAAGTCTAAGGAACAAGGCTTCAGGTGCAGCTGGTTCAGGTATCACCATCGCTTTTCAGGCCAACAAGTTACCTTCACAAAGCCAAAACTGCAGCATACTGTCCTCTGGATGAGAAACACACCCAAAAGAAGATAAATTCTCTGTTTGTGGGGGGAACTCAGAGAAGACACTCATCAGTCTTGCTTGAGACACATGACCAGTCTTGACACCACCACTGTGGCTAGGTACTCCAACAAGCCTGGGTGACATACCCATTCGTGTGAAAGAGACGGGACTGGGTAAGTGGCCCCCTCCTGTTCTGGTCGTTGTGATGGACTGCCCTACTGGAACTCTGAAGAGTGAACTTGGGGAAGGGATGAGCTGGACCAGTAAAGACAAATCCTGAGACGTACCCAATACTCACAACCATTCGACCTTGGAGACCTTTCCTCCACTTGTTTAAATCCCCTATCTTATATTTCTTGTGCCGCCCTCAAAGCCTTTCTTTCAGTTTACTATTTAACGGATGAATGGCAAGCTACAGAGTAGAAGAGAAAGATGATTAAAAAAAAAAAATTTGCCATGGGAAAAAGAATTAAGGAAAATGTGACAAAGCACACCTGAGATTTGAACCCAAATTCCTGAATTCATTGGTGGAAGGGGCCAAGAACTGAGAGTAATGTGGCATGGGCCAACATGAGTCCACTAAACCTAGGCTCAAGGGCAAAGTAAAGCCATAAAGTCTTGTATGTTAAGGAAGGGGAGGGGCTCAGCACCCATGTGCTTCCCAGAGTCCGCTTTGGTGACAATGCACCTACTATAAGACTACATACCCCTCACCTTCCCTGCTTCCCCCAAAACTCTATACTCTGAGGTCACAGTAACGCAAGCAGAAAGATGAGTTCTAACAACTACAGCATTCCAGTGTCTAAAACTAAGCATTCACTTATTATGCATGAAGATGCATTAAACATGTGCTTTGCTGCCTTCCTCTTCTCTTAAACCTCTGCAAATCATTAACAAAATCCAAAAAGTGAGATGAGCTTAAAATAAATTCATTACTAAATAATACCTCTGAAAACAGGAGAGTGCCTTAAACAAAGTCCCAACTAGCACAGAGACTTGCAGTTTGTAGAACAGTCATTAAGTATTATAAATAAAATTTATTAGAAATATAGCACTCCTGGGCACCAGAAACGATTACAAATATCTGCCCAGCCTTTGTCTCAAAAAGCTTATCTAAGTAACAGGATCATTTTCATCCCTAAAGTCACTTGGTGATGTTGAATCAAAGGATGGAATGACATGTCTCAAAGAACTCATCTTTGCAACAGAAAATAATTTCCCAGTCTCTGTAGGCCTGAATTACCAATGTAAGAAACAGCACATTGTAAGTATCCAAGGTAAATGCTGACTTTGTTCTTCCTGCCCACTGAGAAATGATAGTTTCTGGCTTCTCAAAACTGTCCTCAAAGCTTGAGATCTAATGGCTCAGGATCAATTATATACAAATACATGTGGAGAAGTTACGTCAAATAATAAAAATGACATCATACTTCTTCCCTGTTTCATCAATAATTTAGCAACATGGCAATCATTAATTGGGCTGTTGTTTTAAAATTGATGACTGACGTCTTGACACAGTAAGAGGGAAAAAGAGCTGTTAATTTGTATTATATTATAAATTATATGATATTATTTATATCATAGATTATATATCATTTATGTTATAGATTATATATCATTTATATTATATTTTATAAATTATATAATATTATTTATATTATATATTATATTATAATAATTCATTTTAACCAAGAATTTCCTTGCCAACATACAACAGGTCAAAAAAACCCAGATTTTATCCTGAATGACTGTTTCTTTAAAAAAGAAAAAGAAAAAAAAAATTTTACAGTTATCTAATTGATATTCAAAGTATTATCAACAAATCAATCATTGTACCTACCTATATCAGAGATGAATGACTTATTAGACATATTTTCCTAGCAAAAATAATTAAATCACAATATGAATAACTGAATTTCAGAAAAACATTATCCCCCCCACCAAAGCCCAAGAAACCAAAGAATTTTAGAGATGAAAGGGATTCTGAGACTGAGAAGTTATCTCATGATGCTTCAGTGAGGCTATTTGTGAAACCAAGGGCAAAGTAAATAGCTATAAAGGTTCTGCTCCAGTGCTTCATCATTCATATAGGTAAGGAAAGTATACGTTTATAACCCTACATATAAACTTAGCCAAAAAGCAAGAGAATATTTTATCCATAAAGGTCAGTTAAATATCAGCAGCAAACTTTGTTCTCCATGATGGTTCTTACTCTAACTCTAAAAGCTCTATTAAACTCAATATTGATGTTTTCAGTAAAACAGTACATGGTCTTTGTTTTGTCATCAGGTTTGATTTTAATCTAAACCACTGGACTAAAACACTTTTTGTTCAACTGCAACTTTGCAAAATTAAGTAAGTGGGTGCCTAAGATAGTTATGAAGACAGGATGGCTCTCATATGCACCCTGTGCTTGAGGAGGGGATGAAAAGGGGGAAGGGAAGATGGCAACAACCCTAATGATCCACCACCGCAGCCAGTCAGCAACATTAGGGGACAAGGATTTTCTACATTAACAGAAAAACAATCAATCCTCAGGGTTCCCCTAGTGCAGGTGTGAGATGGGGAGAAGGCAGCCACCCTTTGTACTTCACTGCCCATGATACAGTTAAGTGATCACACCAGTCTACCCCACCGAGCTCAGGCGCAGCCTGTGAACTCTTCACAACTCAGGGAGACACCACCCACTGGCACAGCGGATGAAACCCTTTGGCTACCTGACCCTGATAGTACCAGGAAAGTGCTGCTGAAAATGAAGTCCTAAATAATGCGATGTATAGGATCTCCACTAGAGCAGAACATGCCAGTTTTGGAAATTCATTCCATGCACAAAATTCACTTCCTCCAGATTAGAGGACTAAGCATTACCTTATTGCACCTCACTTACAATAGAGGCCCTACAATAACCACCAACCCATTTGAAACAAAGTATCTCCAAAGTAGCATGTTATCGTTATCTGTGAATTAACTTCCATTACCATAATCTAAACACTTAAGATTTCTGAACTCTTTGCCATTTTCAGATAAAATACTTACTTAAATAGAGACATGGTGATCTTCACATGTATCAGGTCATGGAAAGAAAAAACCCTATCCATATAAAGTATTGAATGCAAAGCACTGAGGGGTCTCCTGAAGGAGGAGTGTGTTGTTATTTTTGTCCTCCTCATTGTTCCAGTAACATTTTATGCTTCACTAATTGTAGCAATTATAGCACTATATTTATACCTACCCATTTATGTGTTGGTCTAACCAACTAATATGAGGTTCTGTAAGGGCAGAGAGTATATCTTAATCATCTTTGTATCGTAAGAAACTAGACATACCAGTGCTCAACAATGCATGTTAAATTAAATGTAATACACAAGTACTGTAAGGAGAAAAGACATGCAAAATAACAAAGAACAACAACAATGATTAGGTCTCAAAGTGAGAATTTGTCAGTCAGGGTAGGAATCAAGTCTTGGCAAGAAAAGCCTTCATCTAGAAAAGGAGTCAGCAAACAATGGTCCCTGGGCCAAATCCAACCTTCTGTTTCCCTAAATAAAGTTTTATTGGTACACAACCCTGGCCAATTGTTTAGGTATTGTCTATGGCTGTTTTCATGTGGCAGGGTTGGGTAGATGCAACAAAGACTATATGGCTCACAAAGCCAAAAATATTAACCATGTGGATCTTTACAGAAAAAGTTTGCAACCCATGGTCCAAGAACAAACTGTAGCTAGAATTCCAGGGATCTGTGACTTGCAATGAATTATTTTCAACAATTTCAAATTGGTTGTTGAATTTAGCGTTTAGCATTTCCTCCAATTTATGAATGTAAGAAAACCCACAGTACGATTAGCAGTACTTGAAAATTTGTCATCATCAGAAATCACTCACAGTTGCTGCAGGTATCTCTAAATGTCATATGCACTCATGACAACTTTAATATTATGATAGTTATTAGATCTGCTACTAGATCCCGTAATGTATTAATAAAATGTTCATGTATTGCCAATCACAAACTTTAATATTTTGAAAATTAACTCAGTATAATTAGTTCCCTCTGTAACTCTATGTACTCTGGTTGGTACAGTTAAAAAATATTTATTACACATCTAGTAGGCCTATGCACCTGTACTTTTAATACCCAGGAATAAAGTGGAAATCTCTGCCTTGATACTTAGAAGACCCCGTACGGTACACACTGATGTTGAAAACAACAGTCTGAACTATGAAAATAAATCACTATTAAACTGAGAAAGGGAAAGAAGTTGGCCAACATGGTCAATTTTGAGGACAGAGGAAGAAACAAGCAGCAGGAGGCTCTCAAACTGGGAGCTACTATCTTGGACACTTTGAGAAAAATAAAGGATCTGTAGGAATATCCAAACTCACAATCATATCTCCCTGACATCGGGAGCCATCTTCA
Source organism: Daubentonia madagascariensis (assembly GCA_023783475.1). Taxonomy (NCBI): domain Eukaryota; kingdom Metazoa; phylum Chordata; class Mammalia; order Primates; family Daubentoniidae; genus Daubentonia; species Daubentonia madagascariensis. Next base: position 36,199,515 of record JAKFHU010001953.1, on the reverse strand, counting down.
AGAAAAAAAGTACACCAGCGGAGACAATATCCTTGGGGAAAAAATGGCCTAATTTCAAGACTTTTAACAGGACTCCACGGGGTAACAAGGGATATCACTAAAGCCATCATGGCCACAGATGCCTACCTAAGAAGGTAATTCTCGTAACAAACGGAAACTGCTTTACAGCCCATCAAGTCAATAAATCGGCCTTTTAAGAAGTTTCTAAGAACAAATTGACTTTAACAACTCCATAGGAACCATTGTGATATAATTGTGTCCATCATACCAAAATTAAAGGCTTCCAATAAGGAATGAACATTAAGGTCTGGGGTCAGTGATCAAGCATTTATGAGCTTCCCAAAAGGACATAATAAAGCAGACTATGGTGATTCAGTAACAGGCTGTGCTGTCCCAAGTTACTTAAGGGCTCTTTACTTCACAGATCACTGAAAAGTGAAACAGTAATGATACTGCTCGGAATCTTTACCGTTTCAAACACCAATGAAATAACCCATCCACTAAAACTAAGCACAGCAAAGTTTTTCAAACAGAGACAACGTGATTCTACCAAAATTGCCTTAGGTACATTTAGGAACAAGGCAGAGAAAGGAGTAACAGCATAATTAAATAAATCCTACAATGGAGTATCTCTTGTCTGTGGGTTCTTTCCAAAGTAATTTTCCTTAACTTGAATCATTAACATGAAATACAAATACATTAAAAGGCTACTAGGAAATGATAGTCACCATAATTCCTTCTTTATCAACCACCTATATGGCAGTGGGGGTGGGGAAGATGGATGGAGATAAACTTTAAAGTTCGACTCAACAAGGTATTTGTTTCTTAAAGAACTCTTTTTCTCTCTTTTCACATAAACAATCCAGATTTTGGGAAAATAGTAGAGATTCTTTTGGCCTATGTTATGACGCACTTTTGAAGAAGCATACTAGATCACCAACTATTTTCCCTTTTGGGATATACATTAAAAACCAAAACTGTCCTTTGCTTAGAAACACCAGCAGTGAGGCATGGAAGATCATGGTGTTAATTCAGAAAGAATTCAGAAGACATCTGCTTTCTCCTTGTCATTTAAGCAGTTATGGTGCGTACGGTTTCTATTCCCAGGGGTACATTTCAAAGACACAATGCTAATTTTCCTCAGATTTAGCATATTCTAAACCTACACGATCTAATCAGACAGAGAATAATCATTTAAAAATATATTAGTTCCAAAACTTGATAGACATATGTCATTTCTGGTGTTTTAAAGAAATAATCATGAGACATGAGTATAAAAATAGAAGAACCACAAGGGTGAAAGTAGGCCTTTTCTCCAAAAATAATACTCCTGCCTGTTTCTGACACTACCAATGACACACACCAGCTTTGAGGTGAATTTCTTTCCTGTTTTCTAACTCTTCCTTACCTTGACACTTCAACCCCCCTTGAATTCCCACAATAATTATGATAGCCAGCCTAGCTGTTTTAAAATTTTTCTTAAAGCCCTCTAAAGATAAAGGACCATAACTAGTGACCAGCTGATAATGAAATACCACACGAGGCTCAAGGTTATCAGGTCAACTCACAGCCAAATACTGCACTAAACTAAGTTTTGTTCTATCATGTGCCTTCCATGCCATGAAGTGAGCCCAAGTCATAATCTCTGTTCATTTCTCACATTAAAAGCTAGGAATAGTCAAGGACAAAGAAAAACAAACCCAAAATAAAATTCTTAGAAATGAAAATAAAGTGCCAATTGTCCAAGGCAAATCGTCCTCTTTTAATTTCTGAACAACCAGCCTAATGGGCACATCTGATACCACCTACTCCACCCCACTTGGATTATTTTATTTTATATAAATAATTTTGAATATATATATGTAAATTTCCACCCCCCACAGTGAATGGTAAGAAAAAAGCCAGGGGCACATATGATTTAGGAAACTTACATATGATGTTCATTTAAGGTGGCTTTTATAAGTCTAATTAGTGGTTGTCACATTCTGTTTAGAAAGGGAATTACAGAAAACGTGTAATGGTTACCACTGGGGAGAAGGGGTGGTTACGGACAGGCCAGGCGATGTACAGGAATCAAAGGAAGGGAAGGGGTAGGAGAGAACTGGCCCCGCTTCCCTTGAGAGACAGAGACAGAGAGAGAGAGAGAGAGAGAGAGAGAGAATATAAGGTAGGTTGTTTGTTAGGGTATTATTATTATGACCCTACATATACGTTCAACTCTGCTTACATGAATTCTTATGAATTCTCTATTGTTGTCAATGTATATCTGGATATAAAGACCATAATATATTCTAAGATGATTTATCAATATGAATATGAGTACCATTATGCTTTCAATTTGACATGCAGTGTTTTATATTTTTCATTTTATTTTCTCCCTAAACAACATCTGTTTATTGAGGGGGCGCTAGCAACTGAAGCCAGATCTACACCAGCAAAATAGAGCAAGACTGATAGAAATTATAAAGCTAATTTAACACCAAAAAATCTGCTTTTACCAGAAACATGTAGCTAATAAAGATCTAAGGGTTTGGGAAGGACTTTAATTAGCCTGAATTATCTGGATAATTACATTGATTTTTGCTAAAGTCAATTCATTCTTAATTGGTGAAGCTAATTATATAAATATATACATATCTGTTTAACAATGTTCTAGATTTTTCAAACCAAAGGGTTTTTGGTTTAATTTTTTTAGGTAGGTGCTAAATTGCACACTTCATTTTACATTTGTATAAACAAACCCGTGGTGTGGACATGACCTAAAAAAGCATGTATATCTCCTGAATTGTCCTCCCTCTAATTGCATCATCTAAAAACCAAATACAGCAGAGGTTAATGTGCAGAACCTATACTTAATTCACAAACGTGGCTTGGAAAAATGGTTAGCAGTTGCCTGTTAGAAGCACAGCCATGAAAATTTCTGTAGCATTTCTGAATGTAATTAGCCTCTTTTTTCCCCTTAGCTATTTATAAATGCATAAATATACCTGCGCTCTACGTAACGATGACAGACAGTGACAACATATTGATATACAGTGCCACTTTGTACTTGGAAATGAATATTTCATTAGCTAAGTTATCACTGCTGGGTTATGACCTTCAACTCTCTAATTTTAAATTCATCCGTTTTAAGACTATTAAGCTGTTCTTGAGCACACCACAGAAATTACAGATGTAGAGGTAAATTTCCAAGATAATTTTTAATTTCCAAAAAGGTCAAGGATATGCATACTAAATTCTTTAAAAGAATTGTATCTTGTAATGAGAACAAATGGGTCATTTTGGTTGTTAATGATATTTGCTTCTCCATGTAAAAATGGAAAAGGCAGAAGAAACAGATCATAATCACTGAATGAAATTATCAAGCTCCTAATTTCCCAGTACCGTGCACAAGAAACTTAAAAAAGAACAACTACCCACAAGATCAACTCACTACACCTAGCTTGAGCCTCACGGAAGCTTAGAGGGAAACACAGATGTCAGCTTCTAATTCAGCCTCAATTTCCCCAGCCACACTACCTTGTCCAGGGATACAACTCTATGATTCCTTTCACACATACAAACACACACACACTTTCTCTCTTTCTCTATTCTGTGGTTAAAAATATGTCTTTGTAGAATCAAAAATACTTACATATTATGGTACACATTAAGAAACCAAAATCTGGCCAGGCGTGGTGGCTCACGCCTGTAATCCTAGCACTCTGGGAGGCCGAGGAAGGAGGATCGCTTGAGGTCAGGAGTTTGAGACCAGCCTGAGCAAGAGTGAGACCCCCGTCTCTACCAAAAAAATAGAAAAATTAGCCATAGTCCCAGCCACTCGGGAGGCTGAGGCAGGAGGACAGCTTGAGCCCAGGAATTTGAGGTTGCAGTGAGCTATGATGACGCCACTGCACTCTAGCCCGGGTGACAGAGCAAGACCCTGTCTCAAAAAAAAAAAAGAAAAAGAAAAAGAAATCAATATCTGAACGAAATGGAGGAGGAAGAGAAGAAAACCATTAGTTGAATGACAGCTGCCTCTTGCTCAATCCAACACTGTCTAACTCCACCCCCAACCCCCACCACTTAGCACATAGCCTTGCCCTTCGGATCAGCTGCTGGGGACAAGAAAGCATGCTCCTGTGTGGGGGACTCTCTGACACCATTGATTACTCACCTCCTTACAACTTCTGAAGCAGTTTCTGGCTCACCCACCACTCTCAGTTCACTGTGCACTTTCCACCATTCCTAGCCTTCTCTCTGTAGGTTCCTCGTCCCTTTTCAGCTCTTTACAAATCAGTGTTTCTCAGGAGACATTGTTCTATAAATTTTCCTTCAGTCATTTTAGCAAATCCCATATCTTTGCCCTATCCCAATCTCAAATAGCCCATGACCAGCTGCACATTTCCAATAGTACATCTGGCTAGCACCTCCAATTAATACAGTCAATGGCTGCACAGATGCCTTCCATAGCTCTCCATCTTAGAGTCCAAAACATGACATGAAGGCTCTGCATGATGAGGCCCCTGCTTGGCAATCCAAGTTCATCTGTATCCCCGGTACCCACCTTCAAATTCCTTCCAGGGCCAAGGGCCACCTGCCTGTGGCCTCCCAGCACGAGCTGTGGCAGTTCTGGCCCCCACACCTTGCTCATGCTTTGTCTACTGCACCCAACAGGCTGTTCCCAGCCCCTTACCCCTACCCCAACACAATGTTAATTTCACCCTTCAACACACACCATCTCAACCCTCCTCACCCACAGCACGTATATCACCCCAGATACACAAAAATGTTCCCTGTTCCCCAAGCCACACCCTAGGATAGAATACAGCTGGGGCCTGTAGTAACATATACATTTCTTCATTATTGTGGTTACCACATGATGGTACTATGCGAACTGTCAACAATGTCAATTCCACCCTAACTACAATGAACACTTCAGTACTTTAGTTCCCAGGAGAGTGCTTGGCACAAAGCAGATAATCAATAAATATACTTTAAAAAGTGAATTACAAATGAAATAAGCAACCACATTCGTGCAATTACCACCATGGAAGGAAGAGCAGATAGATCCTGGATCCAACCTTCAGCTTAAAGACCACATCAGCAATGAAGGGTTCGGGGATGCCCCAGGTGAACTAGGTTATGTATTCTTCTTCAGTACTCTCTCTAGGTCCTTGTCTCATTAGAGCACTCTGCCTCAATTAACTACAGCAATTACTCCCATCCTTAAAACCTCACAGTTTCTGGCTCACCCAACATGCTTGTTTAGCTGCACACACCACACTCTTAAATCAATGACTGGTGAAATTATTTGTCTGATGTCTGTCTTTCATACCCACTAAGTTTTGGGAAGGCAGGGTGCCTCAGCCTGGCTGATGGTTCACACTCAATTTACTGACTGATTTAACACATGACTAAATTGATGAATAAAGTATTGTCTTCATCTATTATTAAATTAGCATTGATTGGTTTGTCAAATTAGCCAAGTGATACTTTGGAAAATAAACAACATCTGACATTGAGGAGATGGTAGATTAGACAAGTCCATTTGAGTGAGCTCATCTTTAAACAAGTTTAACGCAAGCCAAAGGAAGATGGAAATATTAAATACCTTTCCTCTTGGTCTTAAAGGTCTTAAAGTCATAGTGGAACTCTACAGTGGTGTTTCCCAATATTTTAGAGTGCCTACACAAAATAACTTACCCTCCAAGTGTTTCTGCTTAGACCTCGGGATTATACCCATTCAATGAGGTAGCGGTGGTCATGTCATGCTAAGCTGAAGCTCTGACAGATTTAGATCACATTTATTAAGTAAAATGGGAAGAGTAACTAATAATAAATTCAGTTAATTTAGTAATCAATAGCCTCATAATAATTCAATTGAAAATTAAGTGTCTACATGCAGAGCTGAATAGTGATATCATGCTGACAAAAACAAAATATTTGTAGACCAAATGCGCCCAAATCAGAGACAAATCTAGTTTGCCCATGATTTAGTCTCATGCAGGAAACTCACAATAGATGATTAAACACTCTCAAAATTTTTATACAGTGGGGGGTCAGGACATGGGAAGACATGACATCTATCCCAAATTCATCAATCCACACAACACAGAGTATTCCTCATTAGTTTTAAAAATACAATACATTACAAATAACAATTGATCAAAGGACAGTCATTACACCAAGACTATACTTTTTATCTATTATTTATTTCTAGAAAAATAGACTCTAAATGCTTGTATATCCAGTCATTTCTTGATGTTTTATGTGAAAGGCACACACAAGTAAACCTATTTTATATGAAACACTGGGTAAATTCCATTACATTTGCTTTTCCACTCCTAAAGGTTTATGAATTTTTTCAACACAGGTGGAAGGAGAAGAGTCAACACTGAATTTTCCAATAGATACAGCCATAGGACATCCATCCTCCTACAGAGGGCATCCTTCCTCCTACAGAGGCCATCACTGAGGCGTTCCTATCCAAATCCTTTTAATATCCACGTGTTCCTTCAATTTTTGGCAGACACTCCGAAGTCGTCTGAAATTAGCTAAGATAACTAAAAAGACCCAAGTCAAATACTCTCAGAGCTACATAATTAGAAAAATTCCTCCCCATTCCCTCTGGATGTTTTTGTTAACAAAATCCCATTAACTTATAATATCACACCATCAAGTACATCATCCTCTAAAACAAAGAGTATGGACGCAGGCACACATTTCAATTTCATAGATATTTCATCTTCATATTTAAAGCTAATTGGCAGAAGTGCCTAAGAATTCAGTTTTTCAAACAGTTAATAAACTAAAAACAAATTCTTAGATCACAGATGCAAATTCAACTGTCTCATGGGACTAGGCAGATAATATGAAGGGCTGAGCTCAAGATATTACTCATCAGTAGGGACCGAATAGAAGGCACTGCTGACATGTAGGAATGCAGGCTCCCTGTTGCCCCACTGCCTGATTTTACTGTTTCAGTTAAGAACGTATGTACTGTGATTTTAATTTAAGGAAGATATTCATATTGGCCTCTTCAATTAAAATTCCCAGTTTTTAAAGGTTGGAAATGAACTCAAAGAAACACTGGATAAACAAACAAAATATCTGCAAACCAAATGCAGCCCAAACCAGAGACAAATCTAGTTTGCCTGGGATATAGTCTCAGGCAGGAAACTCAAGATAGTTTCATTAAACATTCTCAAAATTTCTTACTGAGGGCCCAAGTGTCTGCTTGTCCCCAACTCAAAATTCTGATATTTTCTAGCTTCATAAAATGATCCCTCCCACAAAACAACAAAACGAAGTCTGATTGTCATTACCGAGAGCTGCTGATTAAATGACTAATTTTAAGTAACTTGTCATCACTTGATTATACTTTATATAGTAATGCTGACTTTGTCTTATTCAGAGAAACATATTTGGGCTTCATATGTGACTTCCGTGTCTGGCAACGAAGTTTTGTGGCCATTAAGTTCTTGTACCAACTTTTCTTAAGGTAGAGTGTTTTAGTCTGGGGTTCCCCAGAAACAGATCCTGAGACAAAGATTCAACTACCAGCACTTTATTTGGGAGGTGACCCAGGGAGCAACAGGGGAGTGGGGAATAAGTCAGAGAAGGTATTATCCAAATCTGGTCAATAATCATTGGCTCAAAGCTGCTAGCAGCTAAGGGACATGAATTCCCTCAGCCTGTGGCCCCAGAAAGCCCTTGGGCAAAGAGTCGCAAATGCCAACAGGTAGACAGCAGGTCAGCATGCAAAAAATTAAAAATTAAAAAATAAGTGCTTGGAAATGAGAAGAGAAAAGATGGGCAGGATGTTAACAGCAACTATGCACCTCAACTTCTTGGAATACCCTACCAATACTGAGCAAGGACTAAAACAAGAACACTTAAGAAACCAACTTTCCTAAAGCTAGAAGGTGTGGTGGGATGTCTACTCTCTGAGGTGGATCATGCCCTCCTTAAATGCCTACAAGACCATTTACATAACCTACATCCCGCAACTTCTGTCTGCATCTGCACTGGCTGGAGGGCTGCACAAAATGACCCACGCCTGGGAGGTATCTTAGTCTCACCTCCCCAGGGCCAAGTCATCTGTGATGCACAGTGCCAAGCACCAAGCCTTCAGCCCCCAACACCACCACGTGTAATTAGGAAGGCAACTAGGAGAAATTACACTCTTCCAGCCAATTACTGCCTCTCGCAGGGAGGCTCACTCTGAAAATTAGACCTGGAGTCAAAACCTACTTGTGCAGCACTATATCCTCCACGTTTGTCTCTCCAAGGATTCATCAGATGTTTCCCCACTTTATTTAGCTTCAAGCGTTCCCAAGAGAATATAGAACACTGTGCCATTTCTTAATGGATTTTCATCTATGGCCAAAATGGGGGTATCTCAAAATAGCAACATGACTGACCATAAGAAGTGTTCAGTCACTTCTAATGTGGACTAAAATTTTACAAACTTCCCTCCCTTAGAGAGAGAGAGGGAGAGTAAATTTTCGTGTAATGATGATTTCTCATCATCCTTAGGATTTTATCTCTTTAATACATCCTGTGTGACTCTGCAGGGTCCAGCTCCTTCCTCCCCTCTTAGACCTCATCTCACACTATTCCCTCTCTCCCTTATATTCCTCCAGCATCCATGGTCTTCAGTCAGATGCTAGAGCGAGCCATGAGCTTCCTCCACAACGTGGTCTTGGTATTAGCTGCTTTCTCTGCCTCAAATTCTTTCCCAGACTCATCATGTGACTGGGAGACCTTCCCTCACCATCACCTAAAACAGATCCCTACTGCTGTTATCTATCACAGGCCCCTTCATTTCCCTCATGGCGACAACAGATCAGTATTTGCTGATGTGTTCATGTCTTGCCTGACTGTCCCAGCAAGATGGGTCTCACGGGAGCAGGGACCGAGCGGGTTTTGCTCTCCAGCGGAGCCACAGCCCACCAGGTATCTGCTACATGAATGAATGACTGTTTCCTGTGCCCCTTCCATGTGATAGGTATTGTGCTAGGCACCGGAGAACAAACTATAAGCTAAATACGCCTCGTACCTAAAACCCTGGAAATTTAACAGTGTTGGGGCTTAGAGTCAAAGAAATGGACAAAGTAAAAGGACTTCACTCTGTCTTTTACAGGAGAGACTTTCTTCAGAATAAGGATATGGTGGGCAGGTCACATGATCACACTCTGCCATATGTCGCACATATCTAGAAACAGACTAACCATTGATGGCCTCCCCATCACAGCCCATAAAGTATGTTCAATTCAGGTGATCCTCTTCCGTGCTACCCTCCTTGACCTCTCCAGTCTTGCCCCACAGTTTCAAGGTTTGGGCTGCAAATGATCCTTGGCTTTATATCAATCTTTTCTATGTGTCCCCTATTCCCTGCTTACCCTGACAGCATCACATTTACTGTCCTGTATGAATGAGTGATGGCATCTCGTGGGTCCCTCTGCAGTACTGTGAGAGTTTCCCCAGTGCTGAATTAACCAATGCTTCTTGGTATCCCCAGGGCCTAGGACATAACAGGTGCTTAATAAAGATCACTGAAAAGAGAGGGGACGAGATCAAGATTGAAACAACGTATTTCTCTGCCTGTGCTGTACCATACAGCAGCCACGCGCCACATGTGGCTATTGAAATTTAAATTTAATTTTCAATTTAATGTAAAATGCAGTTCCTCAGCCACACTAGCAATATTTCAAGCGCTCAGTGGCCCCACGTGGCCAGTAGCTACCATGTTAGAAGAGAACATTCCCATCACTGTAGAAAGTTCTATCGGGCAGTGCTAGTAGGGATCTTTATAAAGTAAAGCTAGCAAGGAAACACTTTATTATTTATTGACTAGAAGAAATGCCATTTCTGACATTCCACAGAGACATGTAATTCAATCAAACACTTCAAATATTAATTTAGGAACTTCTCCATATACGGTACAAGGTTAGCCCGGAAGAGATTCAAAGAGGAATGACACTTGAACATTGACTCTCAAAAATTTCACAGACCAGTATGCAAAGCAAAGCGCACCAGTCAATAGTTAGCTACAATTGAGTGCAAAAAATAACAAATAAGGAAAGCCATACAGGCATGTAATAATTAATTCAAATTGGGGGGGGAACAGAACAAAATTTAAAATTTGGCAACATTTAGGCAAAGAAGTGGTTTTTGAGATACTCTTAAAGATGAAGAGGATTTTAACAAACAACAAGAAGCACAATTACACACAATTACAAAATGTGTATAAATTAGGATTCAGCTGCAGGAAAAACAGGAGAATGCTCAAGAGTGACAAATGTTCTTGGTGCTGAAGTATGATGTACAAGAGATACCGTGGAAAATACAAGGGTACAGATTACTGCAACCAGACAGCATGAAGAACCTAGAGGCTTGCGTTAAAGGGACAGAATTTCCTGTGCAGGAAGTTGGGTGCCTTAGTAAGGTCCTTCAGATAGAAGGTATCTTCCTAGTTCACTATCGATGCTACCTTCTCCTAAGTTTTCTGAGGCCAGGGAACTGGTCTGATCAAGAGAAAATAATAAGACACAAATTGCTTCTTCCATGACCATCAGGTGACACCAGGGATCTCTAAACATGTTTGCCAAAAAGGGGGAAAGCACCTGTGTCGGTATTACTCTGTGCAATGAAACTAAATTTAAAATTCCAATAATAATGGGAACTTGGGGTAGAAGAAATCATATAACCTTTTGAAGGAGTAAGTCAAGCTCATGGCTATCGGTCATCCAACATAAAAACTGGCAAAAGACTTTTGGATTGGCCAGCAGTTCCACTCCCTTAGCAAAATTGTATTCTTTAGGCTCCAAATCATTCCCCATCATAAAATTCTGGAGAAAAACCTGGAGATGTGGAGTTGTCAGACCAACTTAATCCACTGACTGATACTAGAACCTTGAATTCTTAGCCAAGACCTTTGGTGTTTGTTTTACATGGAAATTAACTATTGACATGAAGATATTTCTAAGATTGTTGAGCACTTCTTAAGACTCAGTTTGTCTTTTAATATCCACTAAATTATCAAAAGGAAGATTTCTAATATGAAGTGAACATTTTTCTCGCAACATTATTTTAATACTCTTAAACCGATATGCCCATATCCAGGAAATAAAGTCGGCCATGTTGCTTTGCAAGCTTTGCAACCATCTTGCAAGTTTAAAACTGTTGAAAGAATTTTCTTTAAGGGATAAAATGTCACACACAATCACAAATCAGTCAAAAATATTAATTGGGGGTAGAGGAGGTGGTCACCCGCTGGGAATTGAGAACTATGGAAGGCACAGGAAAGGGGCCTAATTTGGAACTAAATAGAGTGGGCATTACAAAAGAGTAAATTCTCCAACATTGGGACAGGTCTGTCCTAGTGCAATCTCTGGGGCACTTAGGCATCCACTCCCATCTTGTTTTTACCAATAACCTTTTTAAGGCTATGTTTTCATAAAAACCTGAGAAGCTGCTCAGCAGCCACGTGTGGATGGGGAAGGGCAGAGACACCAGCAGGCAAGCACCCTGCACTCCTTGCTGCATAAATCCAAGCAGCATTCCCCTTCTGTCGAATATATTGATGCTAATTGTAAAACAATGATTTTAACTTTGAAATCTCCAGAGAGTGATCAAGACATCCAGCCTTTGAAACAGAAAACAACTGAAACAGACTTGAGATATGCATCCAACTGAGGCTGCCAGAATCCAAGTACCCAGGTTGTCCTCTGGTGCTACTTTGTGTCCTCTGGTTAGGCCACAGTTGATCTGACCCCATTCATAAACTATTTGGACTCTTATGCAACAGCTCCAGTACCAACTCTCACATCACTTATAAAAAAGTCAAATTTTCAAGCGCCAGCAAACAAACTGCAAATGGGGTGTTTATATCCATGCACCCATCTGCAAAAATGATTAGCTGAATGTATGTAAATGAATAAATACACAGCCTGGCTCGGGCACACTTTCCCAGTATGCTGGCCAGACTAACACTAATGTCTCACATTCTGGGGACCTCTTGGTCACCAAACTCACTTGTACTCTGTTCTTGTAAATTATCTAGGTTTCTGACAAAATCTTCCTTCAATGTCATGCTTTGCTATGTTCTGTGTGGTCAACTTTGGGGAAGAATTGTGATATCTTAGATATTCCCTAAGCCTGTGATGGATCAACAAATGATGAGGTTAAAGGTTTGAAGTTTTTATTTAGGCAACAATTTTTTTGTTAATAAGCATCTGTTATGTGCTGGACTCTATTATAGGATCTCAGGATACAGCAATGAGCTTTGGGCAAGTTACTTAACTCTATAGCCCTTGACTTTCATACCTATCACCATACTCTCCTCTGATAGGGGAACTTACAAGACATTATTCACCTAAAACACCACTATACAAGGGAAGTAGTCAATAAATTATTATATATCCAATAACCACCTTCAATCCCAAAAGTCTCTCATTACGACCACATCTTCCAAAGCCACAGCATCCCTAGAACTTTCCAACATTTCTTTCTACCAAATTGGAATCTTTTATACTTTGCTAATCACTGGTCAGTATTGAAGTATTAATATTTCCTCTTTCTCATCCTCTTAAGCTCAAGCAATGGATCATTTTCATTTCTTAACTATTCTATCTGGTAAAATTCCATATCCTAAGTTTCTAATTAATAATTAATTGTCATTGTATAATCCTTGTCACTTTTTTTTTCTGAATAATTTCCACCTGACTACACTTGTCAGACATGCTAATGAAGATTTTATAGTATACATTCAATACCTCTCCCCCTCTACCCCGATATCAAACCTACCACCACCCTGCCCTACACGAGCCCTCAACACATATACTTGGCAGATACGCACCTGTGTGTTTTGATTTTAAGCTCGGCAGACCAGCATCTGATGATTCAAATGTTGTCTCGTCTCTCTTGTCTCTCTTGTCTTTCAAATGTTGGCTATAAAAGCAACTCGCTCACGGTTGATCAATTCACTTATTTTCAGTCTATATATTATGGAGCTGTTCTATTCATTCCTCCCATTCTTTGTGATGGAGAAATAATCAAATCTGAAAAGCCCTGTATTAAAGGGCACGGGAAAAAGTAACAGCATACTCTTTGATTTAGCAACCCTATTTTTGATTCTCTCTCTCACAGAAACAAAAGCACCAGCACGTGAGGACGGATACCACAGTGCTTTGGTAGTGTGAAAAAGCTGGATGCAAGGATGTCCATCAACGAGGAAATGTTTAAATAATGTATGGTATATCTATCCTACAGAATAGACACAGTTATTTTTAAAAACATGGATTTTTATGTATTGATTCAGGTGGATATCTACTCTACATTGTTAAGAGAATGATGTCACCGAAGTACAAATGGCTAAAAAAAGAAAAGTGTGTGTGTGTACGTGTACGTGTACGTGTATGTGTACACAAACATTAGAATGGTTATCTCAGGAAAGGAGGCTTGGAGGAAAGGGACAGCTGATTTCATTACCCAGTTTTCCACTGATTGATTTGTTCTAATAAGCATGTTATAGAGAAAATATTTTTAAAAATTAATGATACAAAAATTAGACATTTAGGAAAACAAGTAATGTAAATGGGTCAGTTGATTTGTAATCCTATTCTGACAATCCTATACGTCACCATAATTGGCAGCACCAAAAACCAGTATTTCCTAAACTCCTCATTCAACACTAAATAGGGACTTCACAGACTCTGATAGACAAAGCAGTCTCAAAGATCATACTTCGTTCCTCCCTGCTTAACTCACTCCCTCAATTACATAATTTCCCAGAAAATCCTGTCTCTGTCCCTGATTGGCCCCCAGTGGGAATCGGTAAAGTGAGAACATGGAGATGGTTCAGGTCATCCGAGTTTTCCTACCTGCTCACTTGGGTTCCTCTATGGTTCAGGAAAGGAAAAAGGGGGAAGAGAATACCATTTTTAAATCGTTCCAAACACAGTTCACTGGAATAGACACACATTAAGCCAAGGTAGGAAATAACAGCTTCATAGGCACAATAATTATTTTTGGTGTTGAATTTATATCTCATCGCCATAGTAATTGAACTGTAAAAACAAGTTACCAGAGATGCCAAAGAATTCAAGTAATGAGTCTAAGCATTTTGATGATCTTTAAACATGATATAACACACAGACAGAAGTCACATGTAACGATCAGCTTGTATGATATAAAGTAAACTCAAAGAACTATTGAAATATAAAATTAATATGCCTTTTGACTTACACAGGAAGTTAAAAAAAATAAAGACAAAAGTAGCCAGGTGTGGTGGTACGTACCTATAGTCCCAGCTACTTGGGAGGCTGAGGCAGGAGGATCACTTGAGCCCTGGAGTTCAAGACTAGAGAGGAAAATACAACTAGACCCCATCACGGAAAAAAAAAAAAAGACAAAAAGGACAAAAAGATAAAGCTCTCAAGTTTCTGCAACCCTTTGTTTCTCTCATCTTAGGTACCAGAGCAAACTTGAGCTAAATGAACACAGAGTAAGAGACCTGGCAGACTTTCTGACCTCCACTCAACATGATGGGAACTAAAAGCTTCATTATCAAAAAGTGTCAAAGCTTCATTACAATGCATCTTATTTTCTCTCTGTTCTGATTTTTTTCAAAAAGACATTGTTCTGTGTAAAAGAGATAAGAGTCCACTTTCTTTTCACTGAATTCAACTCTCCCCACCTTGCCAACTGCTCCAAGAACAAAAGATGAGTAGAAAGCAAAATAAAGAAGGCAATGCAAATAGTGAGATGTAGTTGTCTCAGGAGGAAAGAAGAGCCAGAAGAAGGGATAACTTCTCTACCTCTAGTGGAAGATAGAGGGGAATGGAGAAAAATCCCACCGAACAGAATTTAGAAGCCCGGGACACAAGGGTAGAAAGTAAAAAGAAAGGACACTCCTGTCTCTACACCAAGGGAAAAAAACCATTCCTTGGCAGGCAAAATAAAAGCAAAACAAAAGCTTTCTTTCTGCCTTGAAATTTAAACAACCAACTTTTAGTTGCACTAGGGTACGAATTTGAAAATAATAGTAAGAGTTACTAAGTTATAATGCTAGATAGAATTCTAACCCAGATCAATGTAATTTCCATTTTAAGCGTCAATTGCAAATCACAGCTTGTTTCAAATTCTTTATGAAGCCATTGCCACAGAAATTAGAGATGATCTGAATGAAACTAGATTAAATGAGGGGAGAAAAAAGGATATGCAAAATTAAGAAAATCATTCAAATAATTAGTCCCACCCCCATGCAAAAAAAAATACATATGTATGTATATTCTGCAGTCTAACACATTCCATGAATTAACATTATGATCTTGTCTAATGTTTTGATTTAACCCAGGCAGCAACTTTAATTCTTCACATAAGCACATGTGAGATGAAACTCTGTCATCTATAATCCTGCTAAGGTAGCCAATGTCTAAAAACAAACCTAATCATTTGTCCCTAAATATTAACCCTAACCAATGAATTGTACAGACTGGGGACCAACACATTAACTAAGCAACTCCTGACTGTTCATCATTTTCAATCTGAGCTACAATCAACATCACCCATACTTTCCAGGGCTGACACAGCACAAATCAAAGGGAAATAAAATCCATTCTGCCATATTTGTTATAACAAATGGTCAGAAACGCTTAAAAATCTGCCTACTTGCAATAAGGAAACTTTTAGAATTACGTAAAAAAACTTATCAGGTCAAAAATCATGGCCAATCTAATCATTTACCATCTAATAATCACACACTGTTCTATACTATTGCCACCTATTTAATTTCTTATATGCTCCATAGCAGCGGTTCTCGACCAAGGAGGATTTTTGCCCCCACCTCCCTAGGGGACACGTGGCAACGTCAGAAAACACATTTGATTGTCCCAGATGGGGAACGTGCTACTCTTTACAGTCAGAAAGAACAAAAGGACAATTACAGAATCACATCACCATATTGTATTCTCTCCCCATACTCTGTAAGCCCAGTTCTTTCCTCTTCCCTCTTAAAATTTAATTTCCAAGCTTAATCTTCTTTGGTACCCTCACTGCTGAAGTCCAATCATGTGTGGTCTGGCTTGACTAAAATCTTTAATTTCTTGTTATCAAAAATTCAGTTCTTACGGGGTTTCTTCCTTTCATCAAACCATATGTTGGTAACAATTCTTTTACTCCCAAATTCAATACAAAATAAAACCATCCCACACTCTCAGACCTTATGACCCTCTTAAGGAAGGTATTATACAAAACTCATGTCCACCAATTTAAATGTAGTCGTTTCTAACAAATATTTTCATTTATGGTGACCTGAATACATATTGTCATCACATTAAACTAAATGGTGTTTTCTTTGCCCAAGGAATCTTCATACACAAATGATCCATTTTCAATAAATAAAGAAGAAAGGAGAAAATATTTCGGATGTACACTGGCATAGTTTTTCCTTTTGCTACTTCATAGTAGGTGTGTGAATCATGTGCAACTCGTCTAAAGACTGAAATTTCCCTGTCACCACACTGCACCACAGCAGCACAGCCCTCTTAAAGCTGTTAGGAAATCATTATGATAGCAGACATTGATCCCACTCATGAGAATCAATCTTTTACCTCCTCCACCTCCCCGCACAAACACAGCCTCCCCGCACAAACACAACCTCCCACACACACCCATTTTCCTCTTTCCTTTCTCTCACTTTCTAATAGAATGTATAAGTGCACAGTGAAAGTGAAGTTTCCAATTCTTTATTAAGAGTGGACTATTAAAAGCTCTGAGAAGTCCTGCAGTGAAGAAACCCTGCATTACTATCTTTATCTCAGCATTTCCCAATCTCTCGTGGCCACAGAAACCTCCTGCCATAAAAAGCTTATGAACAAACAAACGCATTTTTTAAAAAATTTAAAAGCCTACGAACAGCCTCCTCAGCTAATGTTCCAGGCACAGATTTTGAGAAAATACTCTCTGAGCAACCACCTGCACATAGCTCCTTGCCAGGCACGTCCCCCTACGCTGAGACTCAGTACTGAGGCTGTCGGAGAGGAACTCGATTCTGCATTGATGATATTCTTTTTCTGCAGAGAAACTCTACACCCAGAGGCTAACACCAAGAAACCAGTAAAATTATTTAAATCTCTACGCAGCTAACAGTTAAATGGCTATAAAATTTGTCTCCCAATGTCTGAAATTAATTCCTGTAGTAAATGTCCCTACCAAAAAAAGACATACATCATACCTGCGAGTTACAGAGATATAAATTCACGAGCAGCTGTGATAAATGGCGTGACTAGCGGCTTTTTGACGAATAACTCTGTCTCAATCAAATTCAAAGACTATAAACATGGATTCTAATAACTATATTTATGACTAGTATTTTACAGACAAAAATCTAAAATCAATTAATATATTTCTAATTATTATATTTCCTGTCCTCCCAATGCATAAATCTGTTCTGTAAGGAGAGCTCAAAATAAAATATCAAATATTCATCTTAACTCAAATTTTAAGCATTCTATAGTCTGCTGAAGTATCTTTGAAAACTGAAAACATACATGTTTTCCACCTCTTATATTATTGCTTTACCTAATTTATTAAAATAACTTAAAACATCTAAATGCCAAGCAATTAATATGAAAGAATAATGTAAATGCTCTTAATATCCTATAAAATATATTCTGCAAAGGGCAGTGCTCAGTTGGAGTTACCTCTAGACAAATTACTTAAATGAGAACCTATAGATTTTGGGGTTGCCTATATGAGCAAAAATAGGAAAACTAATTACTGCAAGACAAGAAATTAATCACGTATTTGAATAAGCCAAAATGATATAGAGTAAAACAACATGGTATAATTTTCTGATTGCTAACAATTATTTACTAAAAAAATGAAATTTAGCAATTCTTCCTCTTTCTAAGTAACATATTTTCTAAGAAGCATTTCTAATTAGGAAAACATGTTAATATAATAATGGTGTTAAATAATACAGTTGTGACACGAACATATTTTCCCTTTTATAATGCAGTCTTTATTTGCACCAGAGAAATTTGAAATCCCAAATCTACTCCTTCTATATAGAGATGGAAATCTGGAAAATGTGGTATCAATCAGAGATGTTAGAATCAAAATCTAAGAAAGAAAACATAAAAGAAAAAATATCCCCAAAAATAATGTCTCTTGTCAACAGCACTGACTGAAGAAACTCTTCTGGAATTACTCTGGGATGTGAGAAAGAACCCAAGGTAGAGAAAAGATGCTAAAGCAATGCCAACATTTCTTTGGGGAAAAAAAGTGCTTCTCACATGACCTTCACCATCAATAAGCTTCTGGATTTGAGTTCCAAATACTAGGGATGGAGGAAGCTGGAATAACACACACTGCACACAATTTAAATGGATATGTCAATACTTTGGTCAGATTTTACCATCCCAATTTAAAGAAAAAATATTTCTGAGCCACCCTGACATATGAAAGATCTTATACCTTTTCAAACTCTTTGTAGACCTACAACAGGAATATTGAGATACGTACATTAGATTTTGGTATGCTTAACCTACAAAGTCAGTGGCTACCATTGATAATAAAACATCATTTTCAAAAGAGAAAAGAGGAAAAGAGACTTTGAGGTCCCTAGTGGCAGAGACCACATGAATCCATCTTTTTATTCAAACATGTACAAGACGGTTTGGGACAGAACACAGAACAACCATCTGCTCTGTGGGAAATTAAGGGCATCATGACATGTGTAGATAAATATACACGTATTTATACCCCATCACCATGGACCTTTTGTTTAATCTATACACAGAAGTGAGGAATCTACTCTGGGAAGAATCTATGGCCATTATTACAACATTTACATAACTCTTACCAAATATTAAGGTGCTGACACTTGACAAAAGGCTGGATCAGGAAGGCCCGTCAATCACCATTCCCAGCTCTGTTCTCCTTTCCACCTCTCTGTGAAAGGTGATCACTTAAGAAACTGTGCTATTCCCTTCCAGCCCTGAAGTGACTTGTCAAGGTTTACAACTGGGTAACTATAAATTTTCTCATGGTACTGCAGTGGCTTGGTCAGCTGATTCTTTAGGGCCCTTCATGGTTAGCAATACTAAGATGGATATTATTTCATAACAGCCTCTTAGATCAAAGAGTTGACACATGGAGTAGTCACCAGGGACCTCAAAAATAAAACAATAATAATAAAAGCAATCTCACCATCTCCTTACTGCAGCACAGCCATCATTCATCACCTTCACGTGACATAAGAGGTGGGCTTTTCACCATGACCAGATGTGTGATTGACTCCTTTATGATTTCATGCATAAACTTCTGGAATGGTCAACTTGCCACGATTTCCATTTCTACTCTTCAATCTCCAAAGAGGATTGAACACCACGCCACTCACTCGATTCTCTAATACCTTAGCCATCCTGCACAACACAGCTGGCTGTGCCTGTGCCACAGAATAGTCACTCAATTAAGGATTTGGATCAATAACTGGCTAGGAAGATGGAACTCTCACAGCATCATGGTGACTGCGTAAAAGCAAGGGATTCAGGTGAGTCTTCTGTACTGGGTTTCTCAATCATGGCACTCTCAGCATTTGGGGCCAATTAATTCTTTATTGTGGGGGCTGTACATTGTAGGAGGTTAAACATCATCCCAGGCCTCTACCCGTTCAATGCCAGTTGCCCACCCAACCACTCCCAATTGTGACAAATAAAAAAATGTCTCCAGACTTTGTCATATGTCTCATAAAAAGGCAAAAAGTAGGCCAGGCGCAGTGGCTCATGCCTGTAATCCTAGCATTCTGGGAGCCCGAGGTGGGAGGATCACTTAAGCTCAGGAGTTCAAGATCAGCCTGAGCAAGAGTGAGACCCTGTCTCTACCAAAAAAAAAAAGAAAGAAAGAAAGAAAGAAAGAAAAAAAAAGAAAAAATTAGCCGGGCATAGTGGCACATACCTATAATCCCAGATACTCAAAAGGCTGAGGCGGGAGGATTGCTTGAGCCCAGGAGTTTGAGGTTATAGTGAGCTATGATGATGCCACTGCACTCTAGCTGGGGTGACAGAGCAAGATTGTCTTAAAAAAAAAAAAAAAAAAAAAAAAAAGAGCAAAAAATCAGCAGTGGAGAACTACTTCTCTAGCACAATGGAAAATTTATCCTAAGCAAGAATATTGGGCCAGAAGGTTCTAGAATGAGACCTAACTAAAATTAGCAGAGTGATTTTTAGGTACATCATTTAACCTCTTCCTTCTGCCTGCAATGCTTACCCCACATATCCCCAGGGCTCAGTCCCTCCTTGTATTCAGGTCTCTGCTCAAATATCACTTCATCAGAGAGGTCTTCCCAGGCTAAAATAGCACCTCCCTTCCCTATATCAGGCTCTACAGCACTACAGCACTACCTCACTTTACACTTTATTTCACAGCACTATGTGATCAGATTACATGTTATTTTGTGTATGCTTCATCGTCCACCTCCACAAGGTAGGAATGGAACTTCACATGTTTTGCTCTCTATTGTAGACCCAGTATTTAGAATTGAGCTTGCCACCTGGCCTGTGCTTGATAAACACTCTTTCAGTGAATGACTCAATGAATAAGGACTGGCAAGAGGAAGCCCTCACCCCTCCCCACCCCCACACTCTACTCACTGTAAGTCCCTGATTTATTTAGCCAAAGACTCAGAACTTTGCAAAAACAATGCTCAAGAACTATACCCTAGCTCAACTTCCCAAGACCTCCAAAGGGAAGAGGGGTCTACATGGGGTCCTCCTAGATTTGAGGCCCCCCTTCCCTTATACACTTGGGGCATTGTGCAAGCTTTCCAGAAAGATCTTAAATCAACATCTGCACCAAATACTTTCTTTCCATTTAGGAGAATGTTTGCAGGTATCAGACTGTACCACTTGCCAAACTTAGCTTCAGTGGCTGGGAAGGTAAGAGGAGGCAGATAGGTATCAGTGCTCAGGAGAGGTCTCTAACTTGCTCCCCAAGAAACACTTCCCCACAAAGTTTTCCCCTTCTGCAAAAGGCACATGTCTCAGAGGGATTGATGTGAACATCAATTAACACAGAGCAATCAGCCCAGTGCCTTGGACAGAGTCAGTACTCAATATGTTACCTGCTGATTCCTCTATAACATCTACATCCTCTGAATCGCATGGTCTAATAGAACTTTCTGCAAGGAGGGAAATGTTCTGTATCTGTACAGAACACAAGAGTAGTCACTAGCCACCTGTGGCTACTGACAACTTGAAATTGGGCTAGTGTGATTAAGGAACTGAATCTTAAATTTTATTTCATTTTAATTAATTTCAATTTAAATAGCCACATATGACCAGTGGCTACAGAACTGGATAGGGCAGCTCTGAATACTTCAAAGGACTCCATATGTAAATTTAAAGGAGCTTTATTATTTTATTTGCCATGATGTCAGGCTTCTGAAAACACATTTTCATTTCAAAAGTAAACATATTTCTTTCCTATAACTTCTTCCCTTATTAAGGGCCATAGGGTTGCTAAGCCTTTAAGACCTGAAAAAGATGACAAGGGTAGAAACCACCATGGGCTACTTACCCAACACGCATTCTCCTTGCTACTGCTGGGGTAAATCCTGATTAGTCTAAGCCAATCGTGCTGATTCCATCCCTCTTCTCAGTGACTGGTTTAAGCATGAGTATGTGAACCAAGTCTGGCCGATGAAATATGAGGGTTGACTGGCCAGAGGTACGGTGCTTTGAAGAACATTTTACTTGCTCTTAAATAGAGACACAGAAAGGCACACTTTCCCTTCCTTCTCTGGACTCTGTAACTCAGCATTTGACTTTTGGAACTTCAGAAGCCATATTAAGACCATGAGGAAAGTGATTCTAAGGACCAAGCCTACCCACTAAGGATGGCAAAATATAAACAACATGGGATATGCCTTAAACAAGGAAGAGTACAAAGATGCTGCCCAGAGGTGTCCTACCTCTAGGTGTACTATGTAAGATAATAAACTGCTCTTATGCTTAAGCCAGGAGAGTAAACGGGTCTTTTCCAGAGGCTAAAACTGATCTAAAAGCAAATCCTTACACTCAAACATGCTCCTGGAAATGACTTCTGTGGAAATTTGGGAGAAAAATCCCAGTAATATTGCTAGCTGTGGTGTACTCAGATAACAAAGGGAAGCAAATCTTGACTAGTTCTTCCTGGCACCACAGGTAACACAGCCCAATTGTGTTAACACAGCTGGCCAACACAGCCCAATTGGCCTTGAGTGTTGAAACTTCCTTTTCACACCCTAGTGGATGGTGAAAGAAAAGATAGCTAATTAGATGTTGGTGTAAGAATGTAAAAGCCACAGGACCATCAAAAAGTGTCAAAATCGCTCCCCAAGAGGAGAATGTGGACTATGTACTCAACAACAGTGGGAAGAAAATACTTCCCATTATCACAGCAAGCCCCAGAAACAGAAACACACATAAAAATGGCTTTGCTCATCTTTGCAGGTGCTAGTCAAACAGCCTAGAAGAGCTTCATATTGCATTTTCCTGCTAAATTTCTCAACGACCAATCAATACCGACTGGACTAATGGCATGCATGCCCTGCTAAAAGGAAGAACATTGTCCTAACACTTGGAACTAAGAGGAAGGGTGGGACAGAGAAAAAAGGGTTCCAGGAAGAAAACAGGCCAATAGGAATTGAGGCAGAGCTACTAAATGATCCCTCTGGGAGCAGCAAAATTTCATGGAGCTTCAAGAAAAAGCTTGTTTTCCTCCCAGGGAATGGACTTCAACCTGAGAGAACGTGGATCAATATAAACAGGAAGTCTAGATCAAGTGGCTTCCCAAGCCCCGGGAAAATCTCGAGAACAACTCAATTCAAGAAGCAGGCTGCAGGGCATGATACATACCCTAAAACACCCCAAAGCCAGCCCTATCCCTCTCCAAAATTCCCTCCATCATGATAAGCAGAAAGGACATGGAAAACATTTAACAAATCAGACATAATAACCACTCACAGCGGATGGCAGAGGATGGGTGGAGAGGTCAACTGTAGGATTTTTAGGAGGATCCAAAACAGGGAAATGAGTTCATAAGGCAGTGATGGAGGGGCGGATTCAGAGGATTGGGGCCAAGTGTATATTTTAGGATTTTTAATAATCCATATGGCTATGCCAGAACCAGTACTTACAATGAGACATAGTTTTTGAATGAGGACACTATTTTCCTTAATTTTTAAACCAACTCAAGGCAACTCTATAACCTTTGTAATTTTTCACATCACAGATACAGTTTGATTATATAGCACACAGCAACAGGCATTTCAAACCTGCCAAGATGGTGATATCTCCTACAGAAGAGGACTTTATTTTGCTATGTTGGAAAGCCAGCTGTACTACTGCTTAGATAAAATTTTTCTTTTAACTGGCTCACTTTTTATAAAATCTTAAATATAAGAGGAAACGTAACACATCAAAATGGAAAGCTAGCACGGCTTGCCAGACGTGAAGAGTACCAGCAAATAAGGAAATCTATGAAATCAAATTCTAAGATACTCTCTCAGCTGAGGACTCTGAGGCCAGTTCTATCTCTGTTTGTTAAAAAGAGATATTGGCAAGTGATGGAGAGGTGTTAAAGACCTATTAGTACCAAATTGTGAGTTTCTCCTTGATTAAAAAAAAAAAATACTCAAGAAGAAATGACTTTATTATGTTAAAGTCAAATCCCTATATCACGGTAGAGTCAAGTTTCATATGACATAAAATCCCACTCAAGACTACACTCAAGAAAAACATTATTATATACTATAGTGGCATTCATGAAAAGTGAGGATTCCTGAAGTCATCAGGAAACATTTCTCAAGAAGGCAAGGTTCTACATTACATATGTACCACTGGTACGTTTTTAAACCTACACGAGGTCTCAGTTGCATAATAGAAAATGGGGCTTAAAGTAAATGAAATATAGGACAGGTAAGTTTTAATAGCAAGAAAGACAAGCCGAGGCTGGGCATAGTGGCTCATGCCTGTATCCCAACACTTTGGGAGGCTGAAGCAGGAGGATCACTTAAGGCCAGGAGTTTGAGACCAGCCTGAGAAACATAGCAAGATCCCGTCTCTACAAAAAATTTAAAAATTAGCCAGGCGTGGTAGCATGTGCCTGTAGTCCCAGCTACTCAGGAGATTGAGGCAGGAGGATCACTTGAGCCCAGCAGTTTGGAGTTGAAGTTGCAGCGAGCTGTGGTGACACCACTGCACCCTAGCCTAGGCAACAGAGCAACCCCTGTGTCAAAAAAAAAGACAACCCAGAAGATAACTACCTTTTAATGCTATTGATCTCAAACAGAGTCATAGGAGATTACCAGCTGAGAGATAGAGGTGAGGGTCATTTCAGGATAAGCCAACAAACCACTGAACACTAACATCGCCACTTTACACTCAAAGAACATGCCAGGTGGACTGACCACACAACAGGACCACGTGAGATATATGACTTTGCTCAGGTACAAGATTACATTTAACTTTGTGACTGAGTTGGTTTCCGCACTTAAATAAACAGAGAAAATTCCATCTTTAAGCATATATTAGACACTTATTCCAGGTACACACTGGCAATACTAAAAGTTCACAATCCTGTGAAACAGCTCTCCTTATTTTCTTCCTACTGCTACCAAGACCACCCCGCCAAGAGAAGCGACGAGATAAGGAATGAGCGTTCAGTTCAAGTTAATAATTTCAACAAGGGAAACTGCGGCCAATAAAGCGTTACTCAGCACGATATATACCAATAATATTTTATTTGCCAAACAAAATTCTATATAACATAGCTTAACAATATCCAGAGGGAAAGAAAGAATGTCCCCCTGTTTTAAATCTTCAGAAAGTGGGTTTTATGAACAAAATCAGATATAATAAATGAATATATTTTGTTAGGTTAGAAAAGAAGAACAGTAGCCTTTAAGTAAATCACATAGTTCATGCAAATAATGGCTCTCCAATTATTATGCATATATTTGGCTATGTGCATTTTTCCTTTGAACCTTTATAGTAACCATGTCCTTCCACCCACCCACATACCCCTCTCCCCAAGAAGCTAGTTTCAAAGGAGAAAACATCATCCTTTCAAATTTATGACCAGGAAAAAAGATGTTTGACTTTGATCCATCACAGATATGAAAAATATATATTTATATGTAACTCTGCATGCCTCGTGTTGACTCACTAAATTTATAGATTAAAGAATATTTGGATTTATGTTATGTCAGAGTAAATATTGACCTTATCTCTGCCTGGGTCAATATTTACTGCTTTGCTCAATAAATCTTGATGTTCATTTTCAAACTAAGTCAATATCAGTTCATTAATTTCTGCATGGTTCATATCAGCATTTTATAAAATTTGAAATGCCAGTGAAAATGTTTCACCTAAAAAATTTAGATGCAGCCAATTAAAGAGACAAAAAGGCTTTTGCTTTCCTTCGGCCTTCCCTTTTAGGTTTTTCTTTTCTTTCTCCCCCTGAAAATTGTTACAAAGAAAACTGCCTTAATTTGATACAATTTAGCCATCTATTCTAAAATAAAAGGATCATGTAAAAAAAAGTCATGGATATATTGGTATAACAAATTGAAATATTGTAGACATACGTCTATAAAATGTTAAAATATTATAGTAATATAAATATAAGAACGCAATAGCCCTCATTTCTCACTGATAGCCACAATTAATTTTTATGTGTAGTCTCCAGATTCCTCAGCTTTCTTTATTAATGGGACCATATGATCCATATTATTTTAATTTTAATATATCTTGTAGATCAACCTACTTCATTTTGGTGGATGTTTAGGTAAGCATTTCATTATAAGGATGTATTATAATTATGCAAATTTCTATTGACAATGATTTAGGCTGTTAAACACAACGTTACTATAGGGACAGGCACCTGCGTTTCTGAAAAACAAATTCCTAGAAGCAGACGTGCTGGATGAAAAACTATCAATATTTATCATTTTCACATATATGGCCAAAGAGCCTTCCAAAAAGGCTCCATCAACCCACTACCTTCAGAGTCAATTTAAAACCCAAACTCTCAGCCTTCCACTTACCCATGTTTTAAATGCCGCATCATAGCAACAATTGAAATTGTTATCACTGATATGTATCTCTTGACACCAACACTATACTGAACAATATTTCATCTTCCTAACAGATTTTTCCAAAGGTCACATGAACCCTAGGGAATGTATTCATGCCCTCTTATAATATACATTAGCGTCCATTAACTTTATAAACACTTGTGAAACCATTTCCATAGAGAAGATGCCAAGAAACTTTAGAATTCAAGTGGCAAGGATTAAAGTTTTTAAAAAAGAAAAAGAAAACATCTCTAAGTCGAGAGAACAATTTCTTTCAAACAGTGGAGGGAAAAAAAGCCAAATTCAGCCAAGCACTGAAAAATGCTCAAGGTACCTTAAGCATATGGCAGGCAACACATTTTTCTCTTTTATACATAAAACACTGATTAGTGTGTGACCATATGTGTTTTTTCTCACACGATCTATCCTTGTAATCACAGATCAAGTATAAAAGAAATAGAGTACCTGTAGGAAGAAACAGTTTATTCTACAATTTGTTCCCTACCTGAGGCCCTCCTAACCAAAAACATTTAGGTAGAAAAGGGAAATACAAAGGTTAATTACAAAGGTTCTACTCAAAGAACATAAAGTCTGAAGGGCATAAGAAATGTGGACAAAACACTATATATACAACACCTTAACAGGTTCTAGTTCAAATTCTTTATCTTTTCAACAAATCCACCAGTCTTCTCATTTACTGTTTTAAATTAAATGCAATGCCACCTTCAATCATCTTGGAGATAGTCCTAGACAAGTCATTTTGCTTCCTCCTCCATGTACAAATGACAATGAATTCCCCTGGGCTCTTCCTTTTATCTCTCAAATCCCCAGTGTTAATATGGTTAACAGCCTCATCATTTTCCATCCTGCCCTCTTCCTCCCACCGACCCATCCCTAACCCAACAACCAGTGGTTTTCAACATAAAACCAACTGTAGTCCAAGTCCAGCATGAAACCCTTTGATGACTCCCCATCTCCCACGGAAAGAAGTTCTACGTCACTAGCAGAATATCATAAGCCCTCTCTGGTCTAACTCCAATACTTTACATCATTCCCTTAACTTTCCCCACCCTACCATGTGCTCTAGTCCTTTTGAGCTGTTTCTAGTTCCCTAATCACTGCCAGATTATTTCATGTTCAAGGCCTTTACATGTCCTAGCAAACATCATCTGCCCATCTTTAAAGACTAGGATGTTCATAAGTTATTATTCCTTATAGGAGCTGGATCTGGCAACAACAATTCCATGAGGAGCTTCTCTGGCCCTTCCCATTATAGCACAACACCCGACATACAATAAGCAATTAGTAAGTGCAGTGAATGAATAAATAAAGAATTCTACTTAAAAACTGTAAATAGATAAGTAGTTATTTGTAGAAAAGATAAAAATTGTAAAAAAATAAAGAAGAAATTGAGGAGTTAAGGGAGAAACGGGTCAGGTTGAACATCAAGGCAGAGGTAGCCTTTGAGCTGGGACACAGAAGGATGAATCTCAAGGCTGATTCCTCCCCAGTGGTGCGGTTCCATCAGATCAGAAGGTCTCTACGGTGAAGAGAACATCTCTAGGGAAATGATTCCCTTAAGAGACTTTGTAGGAGGCTTTCGGAGAACGGGAAATAATACAACAATATTAACATTAAAACTTGAGGTTCTACAGTGCCTTTCATTTTTCTAATGACAAAAGGAGACTTCTGCAGGCATGTATATTTTGCTTTATCCTGTACAGACATTCTTAAAAATAGGAATGAAAATGTAATTTTAGGAATTTAATTATATCTTAAGTTCACCAGGGGAGCTCGTTACTTAAAGGGATCCAACAGTGAAACCTTTTGCAAATCACCCACTAATTTATCTGAATTTCATGGCAGGACCTCCCTTAGTGAGTTCCCAAGCATAGACCCTGGCATGAGTTAATTCATCCATCCATCCACTTGCCCACTTGAAAAATATGCACCGAATATGCACAAAACAAGATACTCTGGCACACTGTAGGAGAAACAATGAATTATAAGCTATAATCCTTGTCTTCAAGGATTCTACATTTAGCTGGGGAAATGAGACACACGCCTACACACACATAGGTGTTATAAAACGAGATGCTTATATGCATAGTGTAGTGAGGTGGCATATAATTAAGAGCCAAATAGGTAATACGTACTCTACTCCAGGGTAGAGGCCAAAATTATACCAGGTGCTTACGGATATCACCTCTAATCCTCAAAACCATCCTGCCAGGTATGCACGTTTATCTCCATTTTACAGCTGAGCAAGTCATCAAACCCCAAAACAGTCAGAAAGGACCTTGGATGTCCCCTAGCCAAGGCAGGAATGCTTCTTAGAATAATCCTGCTTGACCCTCACCCAGCCCAATGCCAGACACGTCTTGCAGGGAATTTTGGTCATCACATGTGTCAATTTTGGATTCCTCTAACAATGAGAAATGTCCCCCTTGTAAGGATTCTTAGAAGCTCTTTCTACACAAAAAGAAAAGATAGAGATTATTAAAAATGCAAAAAACCAGCCAGGCCCGGTGGAACATGCCTGTCATCCTAGCACTTTGGGAGGACTAGGTGGGAGGATCGCTTGACGCTGGGAGTTCGAGACCAACCTGAGCAAGAATGAGACCCCATCTCTACAAAAAAAAATAGAAAAATTAGCCAGGAGTGGTGGCGCAGGCCTGTACTCCCAGCTACTTGGGAGGCTGAGGCAGGAGGACTATTTGAGCCAAGGAGTTTGAGTTTGCAGTGAGCTATGATGTGATACCACTGCATTCTAGCCCAGGTGACAGAGCAAGACCCTGTTTCAAAAAAAGAAAAAAAAAAAGAAAAAAACCAAACAGGATTAAGTTAAAAACAAACAAACAAACAAAAAAAACCAAACAGGTGGGGCGGGGGAGGGGGGAACAACCTGTTTTTCTCTAAGTCTCTGAGGGGGAGGAGAGAAAACAGACAGTTTTATATTAATAAAAATGCCTCAAATTTCCAACTGAACTTGCTCCAGATTTGTTTCTCATTTCCCTTTCCTGCAAGGACGACCCACCCAGCATGTGTTACTTTTTGTGTAATAATTACAGAAGTTCTGGGCAAACTCCAAAATTCCTGAGCTGTCATCACCTCAAGTAACACAGAAAAATATCTATGTCTTAGTTGAGTAAAAGTAATAAAAAAGAAATTGTTTTAATATTTCCAGTGAGATGCTCTTAAACTATTACCTTTTTTCAGTATAATTCTACATGAAATACATAAAGAGGTCATTCTCATTTTTGTCTACTATGTTGGTATAAGAAAAAAGACATCCAGAGATAACACACTGCTATTATTGTTAACAATAATATCTTAAATTTATCTTCCACTTCATACCTTTTATGGATGAAGCTTTCATATTGAACTCAGATATTATGACCCCTTTTTTACAGTAGATGAAATTAAGAACCAGAGAAATAACCCATTTGCAGATGACCATAATCTCTAGCACACGTATCTCCAGATTCCTTGATAAACAGTTCTCTATGCTAAAGTTGTAGGTGTTCACAAAGGTATTTTCTGATAAGCCTACAAAAGTAAAGCAAATATAAATAGAGTGTCTGCATTATCCAAGGTGATGCAGTGAAACTGAAACTAGGCAAGTTCTAAAGTGCAAAGTTATTCTAATAGTAATGAATTACGGTCATGAAAATATCCTAAAAACAAGCTATCCACGGCTGGAAAACTCATGCACTCTTCTTGGCGGGGGGGGGGGGGGCGGTAAGAGTATGTTCCTGCTTTTATTGACAAAAAGCAGGATGCAGTTTGTAGTTTGCCAGCCTCTGAGCTTGAGGATGGTTTGCTTAACCCTCATTGCCAAATCCCAAATGGGCAACACTTGTGAATTATGGCTGATAGAATCTAACTTGCTCAGCTCTCAGAATTATCTAGTAATCACCCCCGTCAATCATGACTACCCACTGAGAATTACAACAACAACATCAATAGCAGTAAAAGTAACATTAACCACTTACTTTATGCCAGAAACTATGTCAAAGTTTTCATACACATCATCTCTCTTCATCCCCATAACAACCCTATGAAGGAAGTGTTATTAATTATTCCCATTTCACAGACGGGGAAACAGGCTCCAAGCAATTAAATGGCCTTTCAGCATCATAAAGATAGTAACTGACAACACTTAGATTTGAACTATGGTCTATGTATAGGACTTCAGAATTTATACTCTCACACACCACACCCCTAAAGCACCAATGGCATTATTTTAGGAGAAACTAAGATAAATGAGAGAACCAGAAGTACAAGATTAAAATCTAGACCATTAAACTGATCTTTCAGGAATGGCCTCCTTCACTTTTGCTGAATTTAGAAACATTTCCCCCAGCAAAGAAGGAGCCTTTTTTTGGTCAGTCCCACTTTTCAGGTAACATTTATACCTACAGGAACATAAAGTCCCACAGCTGATTTGCTGTGGTTTTAAGGCACTGGTCTGAAGTACCAAAAGCAACAGACCCCAAATTTTACTCCTTCCTGCCCTTTCCTTACCCATTGGCTAAATGCTAAGGAGTGTCTCTCTGATGGAACCCAAGTTTTTTTGATACAAGAACCGATATCGCACCACTCCAGCATGAAGCAACCACTGATAATGTAGAATTTTCAGGAAGAACTGTCTCAAGCATAAGAATTGTATGCCATCAACTGATATCTGCCTCACTCAGTCATTCTTCTATTACTCTTATTTTTTTAATTACACCTAGCAAATCACTTCACGGGTTCTTCCAAACCAGTCCACATCCTTCTGAGGAATACCTCATATGACTGTCCTATCTGAATTCCAGAAAAAAATTACCTAGAATAAGGGTTGGCAAGCTATAGACTGTGGACTTTATCCAATCAGCTACCTGTTTTTGCACAGGCTCCAAAGTAACAATGGTTTTTATATTTTTAAATGGATGGCAAAAAAATGAAAGAGAAGAACATTTCCTGACACATGAAAATTATGCAAAATTCAAATTCCAGTTTGCATAAATGAAGCTTTATCAGAACACAGCCAATCTGTCCAGAATTATCTATGGCTGCTTTTATACTACAATGACAGAGTTGAATGGTTGTAACGAGACCATATGCCTGAAAAACTTAAAATGTTTACTATCTGGATCTTTGCAGGAAAAGTATGCCAACCCCTGAACTTGAACCATTAGCCCTTCCACTGAAAGAGGCGTACCCAAATCCAGACACAATACATTCCAGAAAAACAAATTAGAGACTCCTTAAGTCCACCAGAGTTAAGAATATCAACAATCGCTGCATCACAAAGATGGTATCACTTAATGTACATTCTTAACTAAGTAATGGGAAAAGTTTTAGGCCTTTCATTTCTTCACTGCCATTTGCAACTGGAGATGCTGATGGGATATAACTTCCAATTTCCTAACAGCATTATTATTCTAAATTGATGAACTGTAAATAGCAGGCTACTTTATGCCTCCTCCTGACCGATACGGGAGCCACAGAGTTCAAAATGATAAATATTCTTTGGGTTTCTTGGCGAGAGGCTGTATATATGTAATTTTGGGTTTCATCTCCCAATTTCCTTCATTTATCAGAAATGGTGACAAAAAGGCTCTAATTAGATAATTCTAATCACAAAGAACTGGGTGTGATGGAAGACTTCAGAATCACTATCTGTTCATTTCAAAACAAAACAGATAGACTATTCTCCCCGTAGGGGCAGGAGATTTATCAATAGACAAAAGGATGCAAAAAGCCAATAGATAAGGTGTAATTAAAGATCAGACCTATAAATTTTACACTGACATAAACTTAACAGGATTCACAGGTAGAAATTCAGGATTTAAACCAGAGTATCATTATGAAATGGAAACCTTCCAGTTCTATATGCAAAAACATTGTATAAAACATTGCATAATACATAGATTTATTATTAAGACTAATACTCTGTGCCTCCAAGCCCTTTCATACAAGGAATTTGAATTATTCAGTGCCAAAGTAATTTCCAATGTGGTCTATCTTCCTCAAGCATTTCTCCTTAATTAGCTTTAATACATTTTCCCTATATTTTTGAGCATCACAATCTCTTTTAGAAATAACAATCCACCTATCGTATCTTTGGTAGTTGTGGGAAGCATAATCCAGAAAGGTCTGTATATAGCTTTAGGTCTTCATTCCTTTCCTCTTAAAATGTAAGAAAATTCTTTCCAGTGTAATTTTCAACACTGCAGTAACAATGCTCTCTCTCTTCACTGGCTCAAAGGCTAAATGTAAAAATAAAAATGAAAAGAACTGCAGAATATCGTGGAGGGCTAAAATATATTCAAACAAGATGATTTAAAAATAAAGTTGCATTTCTTGGATTAGAGCATAACAGATCATTTTGATATCTGATATTTGTAATATTTAGCAGACATTGAGTAGCTCAAGACTAGCCCTATATTTTCTGCCCTCTGAAATCACAGCCACTGAAAAATTGAAAAGACAGAAAAGAAAAAGCTGTGTCTTTCAGAAAATTACAAGTTTGGTACAATAACTCATTAACGAGCAAAGAATAAATGCAAATTGAGGGAAAAAAAACAAGATGAGAAAACAGGTGGGAGAGATCAAGTAAGGTACTTATAACCTTGAAGATAAACAGGCTTGAAGATTTCAACTTTAAGTGAACCACGAAAGATTTGAACAAATAGAACTCAGGTGTGAAAGCAATTAAACGTGTGCTTTTGAGTGAGTTTAATGGGATGTTAACTGGCCTGTACGATCCCAATCAGAACAATTGGACTTACCAGAGTAGGCCCAGTACGGGTCCCCTGAAGCCTTGCGCCTGCGGATCTGCACGGAGCTGCCGTGTCTGTTCTCGTGCAGGGCCCCAACGTAGCCTTCTGTCAGTGCTGGAACAGAGGGAGACCCGCAATGAGACAAAGTCATCACCCCCTGGACATCCAAAGGGTCAAATGAACCCAGCCAGGTGACTTCATAGAATCACAGACCTTGGGGATGAATGAATAGAACCAACCTATTTTACCAAAAAAAAAAAAACAACTACAAATAGTCTAGACAGATTGTCATGACTATTACTACTATTAATAATCGCTTCCAGTGAACCTTTACTTTGTGCCATGAAGCACAGCACACTAAGCACTTTATATATATTCTGCAAAACATTATTTCATCTGCAAAACATCACCAAGTAGTAAACACAATGGTCCCAACAATGGGACGGTTCTAAAGATAAAGCTTCAATAAGTGAAGTAACTTCAATTTGCCCAAGGTCATACAACTGGTAGACCTGAAGTCCATGGTTTTGGTCCCAATTGCATATATGAGCTTATGTCTTGGGTGTAAAGGCTCTCTGGTCTCACTGATCTTCAGAGAACTAGGGGTTATTCCATTCCTTTTACAGATGAAGGAATTAAGACTAG
Organism: Daubentonia madagascariensis; assembly: GCA_023783475.1. Classification (NCBI taxonomy): domain Eukaryota; kingdom Metazoa; phylum Chordata; class Mammalia; order Primates; family Daubentoniidae; genus Daubentonia; species Daubentonia madagascariensis. Next base: position 36,165,993 of record JAKFHU010001953.1, on the reverse strand, counting down.
GAGACTTCAGTAACTGGCTACAGGTCACACAGGTAAGCATGCAGCAGATCAGAAAACTGAACATAAGCATCCTGCATCAAAGCCAAGGCCTCTGCCACCCAAATGTAGCACAATCTGAGGCCTGCAAGATTCTCATGATCAGTACCAGTCTTCCACATCCTTCAGGCCACTAACAGTCGCCTGTGGTACCTATGGATATGCAACAAGAAACCCCCCAAGGCCAACAATGCTCAGAAAAGAAACACGCTTAATGATGTATATTTGAAGCCTCAAAATGAATCCAATCCAAGTGAAAGCAAAAATATTCTACCCCATTATGAAGAGCTTCCATCTGCCTATAGTGTTCAAAGTCCTCTCTTCCCAGCCACTTCATGCATGCAAATTTCTTTTGTTATGAGCCCACACCTGAATGCACTGACGTGAGAAGACAAATATCACAGGTGCCCAGAATCCAAAATGAAATGGAATTATACTCAAACAATATACCCTAGCTGACTATGTTAATATTTAAATGCACCCAAACAAAATCAAGTGTGCTTTTAAAAACAAAGAAAATGGCTTGGGAAACCGTATATTCAATTTAAGATGAAGATAGTACCAGAAAAACACAATCCCAAATTAGTCAATGAAATAACAATAATACTATCACCATGATAGCATTAGCTTTGTTGACAACATGACAGTCATAAAGAAAAATTAGGAAACCTGTAAAGTACTTTATGATTACATTTCAGTTGCAAAGACTAGCTTTAAGAGAAGTAACACTTGAACAAAGGACATTCCATAGAGATGAGCCCTACAGAGGGAAATGTGACTCTCTTAAACTCCAGATACATATCTAAAAAGTAAACCTGGTATCATTTATTTCTATTCATTGGACCTGAATGAAAGAGTCAAATCTAAGCTGCTATCCATTATTAAAGTACAAGGAATGTTTAGGTACCTATCATCCAAACCATCCTACAATTGTGCAGATAAGCCATTCAGAGCCCCAGGAAGTTGACCATTCTAAGCTTCTAGGGATCAAAAATAAAATTTCCCATCTCCTAGTCTCCTATTTTTTTTCCCTCCACTAAAGCATACTAAATAAATAATTCTTAGGTTTATTTACTTTCTGTGCATATGGAAAACTTTTATGTACCTGTTTACTGTGCTTCAAATAATTATTCCCACTAGACAATGAATAAAACAGTGTCTTGGCCATCTGAGTCATAAATGTGGCTTCCATTAGGGTATGTATTAGGTATCTTACAGACAGTTTCCATGTCAGTAAGATAGAGCTAAAAATACCAACCTCATAGGATTGTCATGAACACTACCCAAATTACAGTGACGAGCTCCTAACTCAGCATTGGGTATACAGTACTTTTTAAATGGCTGACAATACAGTGGAAATTTGCTGTAGAAGCTCAGTTTTTATAATAATCATATGAACTTCACCTAGACATTTGTCATGGATTGGACAGCTACCCTCTGTCACCACCATAGTGGCCAGCTCCAGGGGTGGGCCTTGTTCAGCTTAAGCCAATCAATCACTGAAAACCAAACCCTTGGCCACAGTGATGTGTTCGGGCACGGGCACGTCAGCCAATCAGAGATTCTTCTCTCTTCCTGAAACTATTATGACATGAGCCAGAAGCCTTGGGGGATGGTTTAGGGACCAAGTAAGGGATCAACAGAGGATCTCAAAAAGGGAACCAAGGCAGAGGGGGCAAAATCTATAGATCAATTCTAGAGACAAAATTTAAACCCTGTACAAAGTTGATTTGAAGCTAGCCCTTTCTGAGGCTCTATAGTTACATGAACCAATTACCTGCTAAAGCACATTTTTCTGCCCCTTGTACACAAAAGATCTCCAAATGACACCGATGGTGTCCTTTAAACCACCACTTGAACTCCTGATCATCAATTTCTCCATCTATAAAAGGCCATTGTTGGACTAGAGCTCTGACTCTCAAGCCTGGGCTGCTTTTAAAAACAAAAGGCCAAAATAAAACTACAACAAAAAAATAAAACCTATGCCCTGAGCCTCACCCCAGCCACACATACATATCACACTGTGGCATAAGGGAGGTGAGTCGAGCAGCAGAACTACCTGTCTAAAGGTCATTCACTTGGGACAAAAATAAGAGATACGGTGCTGCTGGATACAGACCAACCAACAAGAGGTAACAGAGAGGACACAGCCGTCCCAAGGAGTGGGTTAGACTTGTCTTCCTCACTTCCCCCCAAGTATTGAGGTACAATGTGGGTTTTACACAGCAAGGGCAGGATGGGCAGGAAAACGTTCTGAAGGGCAAGCTGCGTGGCCTACGAAGGGCTCTAAGCTCCCTGGAAATGAAGAGCACACGTATTCCCGGACAACTGTCAATCTACCATCCACGATGGAGCTCAACACAGGGTACGTGTTCACGAACAGTGAGTGGGTGAGTGAATGAATACATGAATGATACAAAGGCCGACGGTGTCTGTGTTTGGGGGGCAGTGATGGTAAGAGTATGTGTATCTATCTGCATGTATGTGTATGTGCATGTTTACATAAGCCACAGGCAAAATCACCACCTTCTCCTTCACGGGCTCTCTTTCTAGCCACAGCCCACCTACCAGAAACAGCAAACACTTAAATCATGAAGCAGGAAGGGAATGATCCTGAGTCCCCAATAAGCAATTCTTTGGGGAAGCAACTGAGAAACAAACAGGGGAGCAAAGGACTTTATCACTCTGTCACCAGACTTTATTTCCCCCCACGGATAAACTACTCATTAAAGGTGACTGGATTTAGTTTTCCCTTTCATTCCATCTATGTCAGTAATGTGTGACTTCTTTTCCCCTCAAATAAGAACATAATCACTTACAATCATGCACTACATAATGATGTCTCAGTGACAGGTGGTCCCATACGAGTACAATACTGTGTCTTTACTGTACCTTTTCTATGTTTAGATAGGTTCAGATACACAAATACTTACCACTGTGTTACAATTGCCTACAGTATTCAGTACAGTCACATGCTGTAGAGGTTGGTAGCCTACAAGCAACAGACTACACAATGTAGTCTAGGTGTACAGTAGGCTATACCATCTAGGTTTGTGCAAGCACACTCCGGGACATTCGCATGACAAAATCACCTAAAGACGCATTACTGCATTACTGGTACTTGCATAATTTAAAAGGAAACAACTAAGTCCCCTCCTCAAATGCATTTTAATCAATGACGAGGTGATTGTTTGAAAAAACTACTATTTGAATAGCAGTCAAAAAATATAGAGAGAGTATATTAAGCAACTTAGTATTTTATTGGCAAGGAGCAGTGACTTGCAAATAGAAACAAGTCTGTGGTTCCCAAGTAAAGACACAGAGTCAGCACACCAAATTCAATCAATTTTAATACTCTCTGTACTCTTCTAAGCTCAAACAGCCAACCAACTGCAGTATGGCAACGATATGGCATGGCTATGAATCATGCTATTGATTTGCAGTATCTCCTGTATAGAAAATTAAATTATGCAAATGAATGCCTTTACAGATCCTCACCTTAATGTGAAATCGCATACTTGCTTATGTCAGCAACTTAATTACACAATTAAAAATGGAGTATGCTTATGAAAATATGTAGTTTCACTCTTTAGAATAGACAGTAAGTGTAAATCTGCCTATGGTTATCGTGTGAATAACAAGAGGGAGGAGATGGTGTTATGCAAACATATATCCTACCAAGTGCTACAGCACCAAGCCCACTATGGTTTACGGAGCTGAAGTAATTTGTCAGCAGAAAGCTTAGGAGGGCTTTTACTCATGTTATAACATAGCAAGTACTTGCACTATGAGTTATACAAGACACAGGGATGCCCAGTAGTCTGTACAGTACATTGCTGCATATTCCTCCTCAAAAAGGTCATCTCTAGGGCCATTTTAGCCAGCACACACAGGCACACAAATGGGCTGGCAAACCTGGGCATGAGTAATATTAAATTGAAGCAATCTTCAAGGGTCTGGGAAATATAATAATGAAATGGGTTTAGAAAGGAAGAATCCAGCTACCACCATCATACAGGAGAATTTGAGTCTCTCAATTTTGACAAGATGAAAGTGGAGATTTCAAAACCAATAGTATTAACTAGCCAACGATGCTTACGTCTCACTCAGCAGGAGGAATCTTAAGTCAAGTTGGTTGCTAGGCAGAGAGCTAAATGAGTGACAGGGATTTTCATCAGGGAGTTTTCATAAACTTTGTCTCCTCTCAGAACTTCTTCTAAGCCTACCTCATTTCCAGCCTGAAGTGAAAAAGATAAAAATGTTTCTAGACCCAAAGGCCCAATCCTTTCCTATAAAAATATCCTAAGAGTTACCTACCACTGAAGATATTAACGAAACTGTTTCCTAGGTGCACGATTTAATTTCCCAGAGCCACCGGACATAGTTTATAAGAATAAATGTTTTTATTCTGGGACTATAAAAGAAGATGCGTAGCCCATCTGCCTTAACTATATCTTCAAGAGGATTCTGGGTAATCCTTACTCTGGGCGTTTCACAGAAATTTTGACTTGGTTAGGGGGGAAAGACTTTCAAGATGTGTTAACTCTTCTGTGTTAATTTACGGGCTAAACATTTTTCATACAAAGAGCCCCGCTCCTCTGAACACCACATTAAATAGTGTTCTTGACACAGATATTCTTTCTTAAGTTTTACTGTCAAAGAGAAGAAAGGGTCACCACATCTACATGGGATAAGAATAAATGTTATGTATCGACAGAGAATATTTTTATTCCAAAATTGCAAATGTGTGAATTGAAATTACAGAGTACAACTAATGTCTTACTTGTTTTGGCAAAGGTGGTCTGCTTACATATGCATTTATATACCTGAATATGAGTAGAAGTCTGAGAGGTCCACGAAGAAAGGAAGACACATGGCCATCGAGGATTCCAAAATAACCACTGAATTCCTCCAAAATACTGTGTCATTTTACCACATTGAACCAATAATGTCCACGTGATCTCTGCTACATCATGTCTCCCATAGGGAAAAGTGGCTATATAGCAAAGGTTATGTAGAGTTGGAATCAGAGTAAGTTTATGATGAGAACATCCCAAAGTTCCATCTACAATGTGGTTACACATCTTGTACCCAAAGCAGAATAGTGTTGTAACACCTGAGAGTATTTCCACTGTATGTCCAATTCTAGGTCATTCCAAAGGACTTAGAAGCCTGGAAGAACAAGTCAGCTTCCATCCAGAAATGAAAACATCAGAACAAAGAAATTCCGCTTCCCCAGTGCCAAAAGGAAAATTACTTAGGATGATGGATGGATGGCTCTCATAGAAGGAGTCCTAGTTCTTGTGCCAGAGTTACTGCCAAGAAATAAGCCCACTAAAAATAAGCAATAGGCACTCACATTTTTTAATACGGAAGGCAGATTTCCAAAATGGCAGAAAAGCAGTTAAGCAAGCTGTTTATATCTATTATAACTACTCATACAACAAACAAATTAAAGATCCCTCAAGGATGGCGAAATCTCCATGAGGCACAATTTTCTCTAAATTTTAAAGAGCATTTAAGAACATTAAATCCCACACAATAGTCTAAAATGAATAAATCTTTATCTTTTTTGTGCCTACAATGGGCAAAAGTATCAAATTATAGTTAAAAGTAATTTAATATTCTGATCAGCCTCTCAATTTCCTTTGTGCCTGTATTTTAATTAATTGTAGTGAAATGTACTTTGTGAGTGTCCCAAAAAGTAGAATCAAGAAGTGTGTTCCTTTGTAACTACTGCATTACAAATGGTCCCTCTAGTTGTTTGTGATACTGAGCTAACCTCAAATACAATAGACTATATTACAGTAGATTACCTATTATATCATATTCAAATGTACTTATTGTCCCAACAACAAAAATAATTTTCTCATCATCTAAAAGGATACAGAGACCTAATATAGAGCCATGATTTTTTTTTAAAGTAATATAAGTTACTAAAACTCAGAGGCAATCCAAGGGAAAGAGGAATCACACACCAATGTTGTATCCTAAAGGAAAAAAGAAACACAAAACAGCCTTGTAACAATGAGCTAAGTCAGGGAGAGAAGGAAAATACTGAACTTCTCTTCATTATTTTACTCTAAAATAACACCAATTCCAAAAAGCAGATTCTATTTTTTCAAAATCAGGGCTAAAAGGGATAAATGGCTAAAATTAGAGCCATTCCTCTGCCATTAACTCTGTCATAGTGTAAAAACTTCTATGCTTTTAAATAAAAAACACGCACTTTCCAACATATCTGAGAAAAGGTACACTTAGAAAACTGATTTATAATGGGGCTTATTACATATCTGTGATAAAAATCTGAAAAATATCATGGTTCATTCTTTCTTGGAGGCACCCTCCTAAAAAAAAAATTGGGCTCCTGGCTTCAACTATGTTGTAACAGACAGAAATAAAACAACCACCTCTTCCTGTCTATTTAAATACTGTTTGGTTCTCAAAGAATCAAGTCTCTTGATTCTATGATATTACCAGGAAAATGAGGATTAGTCATGGATAGTGTTATAGTAATGTCAAATGCCACAGATCTATACTTTCAATTGTACAATGGTGGCATCTCTTTGAATCCTCAATGACTTGATAGAACTGGCAAGCACAGTCCAGAGATCGCCTACTGGTGGCCACCATGCTGCATGCAGCCACCCGTCAGGATGTTTTCTTCCACCCATGATGAGTGTATACACGTGTGTGCGTGTGTGTCATTTGTTGCCAGTATGGGAAAACCCAGGAGAGAATACCAATATCTGTATTTTTATTTTTTTAATAGGACATTTGGACCTTTTTCCCCAAATGGCAACAATATGCTATGTGATAGTGACCAGCTCTTTAGAGAAGAGTCATCAGTATCTAGCTAGCCATGGTCTCTGCCCAGTCCCATTTGATCATTTATATTTCTTTCTTTCTTTCTTTCTTTTTTTTTTGAGAAAGGGTCTCGGCTCTGTTGCCTGGGCTAGGGTACAGTGGTGTCATCATAGCTCGCTGCAACCTCAAACTCCTGGGCTCCAGTGATCCTCCTGTTTCAGCCTCCCAAGCAGCTACGACTATATTTCTTAAATAATCTCTACGGCCATCTGAGTTTGTACCCATGGCCTGGCCCAACCATAAGTTATTTACTAAGTCAGTTATTGCTTATGAGTCAGGCTCTATTAAAAGTACCATCAGTACACACTGGCTCATGTAATTCTTCTAACAGTCCTGTAGCTTGGGTACAATTATTCAGAAAAGGTATGTTACTCACCAAAGAACACACAGCCTTGAACCAGAAATTGCTCCCAAACCTGTACAACCGACACTGAACTACAACTATTCTTCACAAAATTGAATTTTAGGCATCATAAAAATATCTGTAAGTTAATAGTTACTCCACTTGCTCAAAGGTAAATAAACATGACAAATGAAAATATTTCTACATGGGCCTCAGAAAACTAAAAATGTATCTCCAGATAAACAGAACCAAAAGGGCGAGGAAAAAAATGTAAAAACTATAATAAAAATTTAACAGTTACAGAAGAAAGAAGTTGTCCAGGTTATTCTTCCTACCACTACTGGCAATTGTCCAAGATAAAATTATGTTACCGATAGTACAAACAAAAATGTAGAGTGATTTTTCTAACTTGTTGTAGAAAATATCCAATTACAACTATACAAACTTTAGTTATTGTCTATGAAAAAGAAAGTCACTCCCATGCCAAGCAGAAATAAACATCAAGTTGATCACAACCAGTTACAGATTCCTTTGTTCCTTTCTCCATTCCCACTGTTTCACTTGACTAGCCTTAAAAAGATAAAAAATTTAAAAATAAAATAAAAATAAATAAGCATCAAATTACAACTTCAGTTAAGGAAAAAAGAAAGCGATATATTAACAAATTCTCTTCATTCACATTTTCTTCTGTTTCGAATGTGTAATTGTGACAGCCTGTTTATTTCATCCATGAAAGATAAACTTCATAACATGGGCCTTTTATATAGCTGAGTCATTTATACATAAATATTCCATGTGAAATATTGAATGAAATAGGTAGATTTTAATAGAAGTAGACAAAGATACCCTATTTAAATGTGGTTGTGGGTCTATTTGAAAACCTCAGCATATCTACTAACTCTAGCGCAGTGTGCCAGCAGCAAGCAAGTGATTCACAATTCCAGAACCTGGAGATAAGTAAGTTTCACAGTAACAAAAATATCCAACAAGATAATCCCCAAACACGATAGATGGTAGAAAACACATTGTGGGCACGAGCCCTACCTAGGCCCTGCATTTGGGGATCAAAAACAGAGGGCGCTGCAAACATGACACCCCTTTGCTCAAGGACCACATACAATGAGGGTAGACCTGATTCTAAAACCTCCCACCTAGGAAACCCAGAGATCTGCGACTTCCAGGACCAGGTTAAAGAGGCCACTTGAATCCTGGCTGGCCAGCTACTCAGTGGCCCGAGGCTATCCATTCCTCAGAGGTTTGTGCTTCCAGCCAGCAAACTATCTATTGCACCGCCACACTTAACATCTGCTTAAGTAGTTCCTAACTCCCGGCCAAAAAGAGAATTTCAAGGGAGTTTGTTAAGATTTAGGCAAGTATTCAGGGTCTCTCCATGGCAGGATGCTACTGTAACAAGTCATTCAACAATGTCTACTCACATCACTCCTGCCCTCCCTGAGCTCCCAGTCCACTAAGGGGGCAATCAATAAATACATAAATCCAAAGTTGTACACATGGTGAAACAAACGTGAAAACGACATGGCACAAACATGATACAGCCACAGAGAATACAAGTGGGGAAGGAATGTACTTAGAGAGAGGAGTCAGGGTAGGAAAGATCATTATAGTTGAGGGCACTGGCAGGGAGATAGGACAGACAAGAGTTCAAGACAGGAACAACACACAGGAGAATGTGAAGCAGGAAAAAGTGTGCATACGGAGGCCTGCCTAGCTGAAGCCTGGTGAGCCGGTGCGTGGGGAGAAGGAACTGACCAAGGATGAACAAGGGCAGGATCGTGCAGGACCTTAAAGGAGCTTGGGAAGGCAATGAAGGACTCGAAGGTGGCAGGCAGTCCATATGATCTGATATATGCTTTCCTTTAAAACAGCTTTATTGAGAGATCACGATTTTTAGTATAATCACAGAGCTGTGCAACCATTACCATAATCTAATTGCAGACCATTTTTACCAATGTGTGCTTTTAAAAAATGATTCTGCTGGGCAGGGAACAGATTGGAGGGAGGCAGACAAGAGCAGAAGCAGCGGCTCATCACCCTGGCCCCCAGGGTGAGTCAAGACAAATCATCGTTAAGTGTGTACTTGCACCTGTGCATGGGGGGGTGGGGGTGCTCCTGGAAGCAAAATTCAGGAAAGCAAACAAATATTAGCCTAACGTTTACATTCTCCTGGTCAAATACCTTCTCAACCTGTCTTTAGAATTGATATTATTGTCTACAAACTTCACCTTTGTCTTTTTTCATCTGAATTAGGATTGGTCAAAAAATGAACTGCTTATACATTATCAATTTTTTAAAAAAAGTTAACAGTCAATGAGAATCAAACCAAACACAAATGTGTATAAAGAAAATGAGGAAAGGAAAGAAGGCAAGAATACTCATTATCACTGTATTTTCCCTTAGCTACGTATCATACAAGAAAAAAATAGTACCTGCCTGTGTGATACTTGTAGAAGTATAGAGCACTTTACTCTGGATTTCAGAGAAATCCTAGGTTGGTGATTTTATTTTTTGAACAATTTTATTATTGTTTAAACATGAATGTGAGCATGACCTTAATCTCAACTCTTCCTTCCAAAATAATTCTCAAAAAAAAAAAAAAAAAAACTCTTCCACAAGTAGGTGTGAGCAAATGGAATACCAGTAATCAACCTGAGTAAAGGCTAATAAATTAAATCTATGCTAATTCCTCTCTGCACGATGATAGAGATTTTATCTTTATCAACTGTTCAGGGTTGTCTATAATCGTGAAAATGTATTCAGGAACATATATGCTTTGTGGCTGGTAGGGAGAAAAATCTCAAACATACTGCTCTCTCCCTCATTCCAATTCTATAGGACCATTTCTCCCTCCTCAAACACTAAAAATAAGCCTCTCATCGGCTTTGTTTGATTCAATCAATGTAGACCTGTTCCTGGCATTTCAAAGAAAAAAATAACCCAAGGAATTGGGGTTAGTATTGCCCAGGCAACCACTTTAATGTTGCAAGTCAGAATATCCCAAGGCTACAAGTTCATTTTTGTTATCTCCATTTTTATTAGGTGTTAGATTTGCTTCCTTTCCAGCAAGAGTGAGGTTGGCTTTGTTCTCTTCAATTGCAGAAAGAAATCATCAGAAGAAATAGCTTGCCTTTTGCTTTGCTTGAAGAGAGTTATTAACTTGAAATAACACAATACAAGTTTTAAGGAAAATAATTTAAAAGGGCTATTATAATCTTAAATAAAGTGATTTAATTTAAAAAATTCTAAGCACATAAAAATTTTCACTAGATGACATCAGATGGCTAAAGAACTTATCTCTAAGTCTGTTTAAATAGCTCTAAAAGCAATTTCTTAAATTAATTATATGGCAAAATTTTTTTTGCCTTTTTTGGAAAAAAAGCTATTTAATTAAAGTCCTTTCCTGATGAAGAAACTATTTAAAAAGCAAGGTTTGTTTCTTTTTCCTTTTTGTTGTGCTTTTTCTAAAACCTTCTCTGGCTCACACCATCTGAAGAATCAAACGGAAAAGCAGTTATGACTTTAGAAAGCTCAATGCAAAATTGAAAGTTTTGGTTCAATATTTCTTTTTTTCCTTTTCAATATCTATTTGTATACAAGAAGCTGAGTGAATCAATTTCAAGGAGACTTTTCAACTCTGAATTTAAATCCTTTTATGACTCTGCAAATACAATCAATCAAACTTGGGATGGGAGGGAGAATAAAAAGACAGTTCCCTTTTTTTGTTGTTGTTAAATGAATACACTAATGTTGAAAGGAAATTTTGTATCTTTGGGGGCTTCCGTATCAGGCAAAACTGAATTAAAAAAAATTGTTCCTTTGATTTTTAGACAGCCAATGAGAAAGACATAGCATATACAGTGAAATACTCTGGAACAAATTGGTACACCATGAGTGCCAAAACCACAGAACTGTAGATTACAGAAATCCTGAGTGAATTTTGAAAAATAAACACTCCTTTAAATATTACTTCCAAAGGTTTATTAAACAGATTTGCTCCTAAATATCACCTCTGCATAATTAGCAAGTGAGTATTAAGTGAAAAGGTGAGAGAAATGGATGGTATTGGCAGCAAGTAGAAATCTCAGGTTTTTCTTTCATGCTGGTCAATTCATGCTCCAGTTAATCCATTCTTTGCTATTTACTACCATGGAACCAAAAACTGGAGAGAAAAAAAAAGTCTCCAGATTCTAGGTGTTTCAGAAATCATACATGATCTCTGAGGTCTATTCAGGCACCAATGTTTCAGAAAAAGCAAGAAAAAGAAAAAGAACTTTGTAAAATGCATTTAGGACTTTTCTCTTCAGTAGGGATGCTCTAACCAGAGAGTTCTTATGAAAATAATTTACCCTAAGTGAAGAGATGTTCAATCCTAGGACAAAAGGGTAGAAAGGAATGGGGATATGAAGCTAAAGATATTGTGGCAGAAACAAAGATTTTTAATATATGTTTTGGGAAGAAGTAAGGATTTTTTTAAAGCTCCATCTCAGAGTCAAGAATTAAATCCATTGTTAAAATTCCTCCTAGACTGTTTTAGTTGCTAAAATTCACAAAGACAATGAATAGAGACACTAGTGAAAGCTAAAAGTCTTTAGCACTTACTATGGGCCAGGAGGCACTGTGCCGAGTTTTTCAACTGGATTATCTCACCAGAACTTTGAGGGGTAAATTCCCTCATCATTCCCATTTTAAAAACCAGACAACTAAGGCACAGAATGGTTAGGTACCTTGCCAAAGTCACATTGTACATGACAGCAAAAGGAGTTCAAGCCCAGATACTCGAAACAGAGGAGGGGAGACGAAGCTCCACTGAAACTTCTCCGTAAAGTCTATGGGGCTACAACATAGACATGAATGTGCACGTCTAGTTCTTTTTAAAAAATATATACAGTATAAAAACCCAAACACAAAATACCAATACAGAACATGTTTGAACTGATACAAAGTGACCTTTGAACTGGGAATCTCCTGGATAATTCAAATTTTACATATTCTGTCTCAAGGACTCCACTAGGTACTTAGATGCCCAACCCTGGGTCCCAAAAGAAACACAATATGTTTTTGACTGTCCTTTTAAGAGATTTCACACTGTAAAAAACTCTCTAGTTGCACTAAAAATACTGTAATAAAAGTGATAATTCCTGAAAATTATTACAGGGCTTGCTAAGAGAATTCTAACACTACAGCCTACACAGGAAGGCATTATGCTAACACCAACTAACTGCTGAGAAAACAATTCACTTTCTCTAAAACAGAAAAAGGGAATGTTCCACGCAGGCATATGTTCACATTTTAACTGAGAAGTGGGGACTTGAGGAAGCCTTTAGAACAGCATTGTCTGACACAGTAGCCACTAACTAAAACAGGATTTCAAATACTTAGTAAGAAAAAAGAAGGTAAACTATCTCATTAAGATTTTTATTTTGATTATGTGTTAAAATGATATTTTCAATATACTGGATTACCTAAAATAAATTATTGAAGTTCTCGCCTGTTTCTTTTTCCTTTTTTATGGTTGCTACTAGAGACGTTAAAAGTACCTATGTGGCTCGTGTTGTATTTCTGTTGGACAGTGCAGCACTAGAAAAAAGCTGGGTAAAGAAGTAAAGGAAAGAACTCTGCATCTAAAATGTCTGCAATGCATTGCTTTAAAAGCTTGCAGACCACTGTGGAAAGTCAGTTTCTGTGTTTTCTTTCCCAGCATACTTTCTACTAATGATCCTGCCCCCAAGCACAAAACTTTAGTCAAACCACCCCTCTTCTTTCTCTCCACCTACCCATTCCCACAAATTAGGGGAGCTCAAGTTCTTCTCTTTTCCCTCTTTTTCTATTCAAGAGATTGCTAACTCAATGGGGGAGGGGATTATTTTTATGGTGCCAACTTTGGTCTATTCATTGCTTTAGCAATGGAAACCTGAGGCTCATAAATCCATCAGGAGGCCTAACACCTTGACTCTGCACTGCAGAATACAGAAACAATAGCATAGTCTTCAGCAGTTTTTCAGAGGCAATGGGAGTTAAGGGGGCACACAGCACATACACAGAGAAAAGGACAATTTCATTTTAGCCAATACTAAATATGTCCTTTTGGGCACACAGCTCTAAATGCCCAAATCACTGGTTTAAAATGCCGGTGGAGGAATGCACCCCTAAGATCTTGATTCTACTGGACTACTGTGAGGCTCCAGAAAAACTTTTTTAACAAACTCCTTCTGGGAGCAGATGCAAGTGGTCAAAAAACTACATTTTGAGCAACACTAATTTGCTCAAATCATTAACAATGGAAACCCACTGCCAATGGAAGATAAGGAAAATGCAAATCTTTTACAAAGTAAGTTTAGAAAAATATTTTTAAATAGGCCCTTTAAAATGATGTCCTTGAAGAAAACTTGGAGATAAAAAGTGTGTTTTGTAATTCTTTCTGGTCTGGGTTTTGAAGGTCATAGGACTCGCAACAGATGTGGCCTGGTTTGAGCCATAAAGGTCTGCATGGCTAGTAACAGTTAGTGTAAAAGCACAACAGCTGAGGCGCGCTATAGCTGCAACAGTTGGTGGGCTCCGGCCCAGCAGGACAAGCCCCTGGCTCTGCCAAAACAGACGGCATCCCTTAGAGGCAAGCTGCCCAGAAGTGGGACCAGCAACTTACACGCCCCACGGTGGTCACAAACCCATTCACTCAAAGAAATCACCGCAGACCTAAGTAAGACCCACCTAAACACACCTAAGTTGCAAAGTAAGATGCACCATCATTTTCCTGGAACAAATGAAATAATGAACCATCACGTGGCTGGCAACAATCTTGGGGCCATGAAACTGATCAATAATTATATTACCACACATCTAGGTTTTTCCATGATAAATTCTTTTTTAAGTAAGATTTATTGCTTTTTCTGATAATAAAAGCAATAAATATTCATTATAGAAGCACATTAGGTGAAGTACATTAATGATCCGAGTACTTTAAATAGACTAGAGAGTACATAAAAAGCATAAACAAGACAATAAAAATAACCATTACCACTGTTCAAATTTTGTTGTATTTCCCTCCTTCATTCCAATAATTGATAGGTTCATTTTTTAAATGAATTGTTCAAACATGAGTCTGTGTTAAACCTTATAACCCCCAAAATGAAAGAATGTGTAAAAGTAAAACTCATTTCCATGAAAATTAAAAGTACCACCACTACCAAGCCCTGAGACTTTGCCCAAACCCAACTGCCCGGTCTGTAGAAGCAGGGGCTTGGGGAAATGACTGCTTTGGTTTCCGCAAGGTCTGACATGGTCTAAATTAAACAATTTACCTTTCCTGTTGAATAATGTCAATCAATCCAGAGCAAATGTGGCAAACTGGTAGCCAACTATATGGAACTCACAAACATAGCGTATTTTTTAGGTCAATCAGTTGTCAACATGCACAAAGGGGAAAGAACACATGACAATCCAGACTTTAGTCTTCTCTTAAAACACTTTAAAATCAAGCCATACTGAACCATATGGCAACAACTGGCTTAGAGGCACAGTTGTAGGCCATCTTCCCGTAGGGCAAATGCTCTCCCCTTTGCCACTACCCCTACCAATCACTATACCTTCCCCAGCTGGGATGCCAGGTATCAGTAGCCAGTTGTCCCCGCTCCTGTGCATCATTTTGGAAGCCCTTTCGGTTATTTACAGTGTGCCTCCCTGGTGCTTTTAAGCATATGGGTTTGTGAAACTTTTAGAGCACCTAGGGTCTAAAATAACAAGATCCCCCCCACACCAAAGAGTAACACACAGCTTAGTCAGAGATCATCTGAACTGAAAACTTACTATGTGCTTAGGCACTAGTTTTAATCCTTTATTTTAATCCTTTAATCCTCACAATATTTCTTCAAAGTAAGCACCAGTGTTCAGCCCATTTTAGGTGACCAAAATGGAGGTTTAGAGAGGTTAACGGGACTTGCTCAAGATCACATTGGGTGGTATATGCCGAGGCATGTCCCCGTAACTCCAAGCACAGAAAGCAAAGAAAGCGAGACATGCTGGACTCCGTAATTCAGTCTTCTCCAACAGCCTGTTCTTCTTTGCCAGCACGCTAAACAAATCGCAGAGGCGTACACGCACTCTAACAGGATGAAATGTCAATAAAGAGAGAGAAATGCAATGCAAGTATCACAAACGGTTCAACTGTAAAGTTCTTCACCTTGCAGACAGGTAGACCAGCCTTCAGCACCAGCCAAAAGCAAAACCGGAAAGTAGATGAAACCCAGGCATTGTCAGTCGCTATAAAGCTTTGCAAACTGCTGAGAAGAAAAATTATCCAAAATTGGAAATAAGGTTAAGAGAAGGCAGCATGCCCTTTCAATGTCATATTGGTGAGGAATTTAACAAGCTCAGGGCAAAATTATTTAATTACCTAGGAGAATGTACCACTGTTTGACTTGATATTCATTATGATTAAAGGCAAGACATGGCGAAGTTACACATTAACCTGTGGATATATGTCCACTTTGAAGAAAGAAAACAGGTTACAGTTTTATTATCCTGTAGGACATTAACCAGTGCTGGTTGCTAACCTAGCAATCATATTCCGACATTCCTTTGTAGCCTATCAATACCCAAGTTCCTCAAAATGCCCTTTCAACTGGCTTTACCATATTATCATTTGCCTTATTAATGATCTGAATTTGACATGCATTCATTTTATTTGTATAATAGCCATCTTTTTAACTTTTTGAAAATTATGATTTTATACTGCAATGACTTAAAACACTTTCCCAAACAACTTGGGCTCCAGATCTATCCCTTTCTCTCTTCCACTAGAAACCACCTTACTCAGAAAAATGCCACAGAAAATCAAAATTAAATTCAATAACTCAATCTCAGTAAGTAGGAACAGCTTTAACGTATCACAATTCAAGGGAACTGTCAATCTAACACAGAAGATTTCTGGGGATGCAAAAACACAATATTAACAATCCTTGATGGTGAAACTTCAGGCATCAAAACACACAATTTAGGGGGCATGCATTGGAGAAGATATAATTCTGCTCGCAGTGTGCAATGGATTATTAAATGGCTTTGTGGGCATCTTATATGTCCTAAGTAGGAAAGTGCCTACATACAATCATATTTAGCAATTTCTTTGTGTTTTCCATTTAATGGCAGTATATTTCCATTATAAAAATCCTCAATACAGGTGAGATCTAATATTACATTCCCCCCAAATTAACCCAATTACTCTAGATATACTCTAACAACCAAATCCTATATATTTTCAACCATTAACCCATACATATCTCTATGCATGGTGAAAAGGATCCCAGTAAGTCATAAATCAAGAGACCTTTTCACTTGAAAGAGATAATAAACAAGTAGACAGCAGGATATGCGGAAGTCCAAAAAACAAAGCCACTACACATAAACCACAGTAATGAAACTTGACTGAAGTCTGAAGATAAGAACTGCAGCTCCGTGCAGATTTATGTTACAAGGTCATGGAGTAAGATGATTCATTGGAAATGTTTAAACTGGAGAAGTTACATTAAATGTGTGGGGAAGGCTTGTGCTCTACCACCCATCCCAGCAAGCCATAAACTTCCAGCTAACACTCAGCAGTGCCTTATTTGATACCAGCAAAGCAAAAAAACAGTATTGTGGACACCAGGTGCCTATCCTAGACCCAAGGCAGATGGGACTCAAGGATCAGAGCACTCTCTGCCGAGCCAGGCCCTGCCCTCTCAATCCTGCTCAAAACTGGAGTGCAGAAAATAAAATAAAATAAAATAAAGCAGATGAACAGAGGTTACCAGTCTGTCACAATTGGACCTTAGAGTAAAATGTGCCACATGACGGTGAGGACTTCTCAAGGAGCACTTTGGTCATTGGCACTGAATATAGTGGTCATTCCAAACAAAAAACAAAGGAGGGGGACCATGGGGGTAGGTAATCAAGACTGCAAAGGAGAGACCATCACAAGAGAAGACTAGAGTGGGGGGAATCACTCTATTCACATTTAAGACTTGTTACATAGCTAAAGTGATCAAGACTGTGTGGCATAGGCTGAGAGACAGACACACAGATCAATGGAACAGAATAGAGAACCCAGAAGGAGACCCACAGAGTATGGCCAACTGATTTTTGACAAAGGTGCAAAAACAATTCAACGGAGGAAGGACAGTCTTTACAACAAATGGTGCTGGAGCAACTGGATAGCCACAGGCCAAACAATGACAATAATAATTAATCTCCACCTAAATCTCACACTTTATACAAAAATTAACTCAAAGTGGATTGTAGATTTAAACGTAAAACATGAAACTTATTTTAAAGCATAGCACAGAAGAAAATCTGTAAGGGGCATTTGTAAGAGGATGAGGAGACAGGCTCTAGACTGAGAAAAAATCCATATATCTGACAGGGAACTACTATCCCGAGTTACAAAGAACTCTGAACACTCAACAGCAAAAAAACACACAATCCAATAAGAAAGTGGACAAGAGACACAAAGAGAAGATAGCAAATGAGCAAATAGAAGGATATTCAACATCATTTAGCCATCAGGGAAATGCAAATTGGGCCCACACTGAGATATCACTGAACACCTATCAAAATAGCTAAAACAAAAAATAGGCTGGCGCAGTGGCTCACACCTGTAATCCCAGAACTTTGGGAGGCTTAGATAGGAGGACTACTTGAGGCCAGGAGTTTAAGACCAGCCTGGGGAACACAGCGAGACCCTGTCTCTACAAGAAATAAAAATATTAGCCAGGCGTAGGCCCGTAGTCCCAGCTACTTGGGAGGCTGAGGCAGGAGGATCGCTTGAGCCCAGGAGTCTGAGGTGACAGTGAGGTAAGATCACACCACTGCACTCCAGCCTGGGTGACACAGTGAGACCTTGTCTCAAAAAAAGCAAAAAATAATGACAACACCAAAAGTTGGAGGGCAGAAGGATGCAGAAAAATTGGATCTCTCGTGCCTTGCTGGTGGGAATGTGGAATAGTAAAGGTACTCTGGAAAAGAGTTTGGCAGTTTCTTTAAAAAAAAAAAAACTAGACATACACTTACCATACGCCCCAGCAATTGTACTCTGTGGGCATTTAACCCAGAGAAGTGAAAACATGTCCACCCAAAAGCCTGTATACACTGTTAATAACTGACTTTGTAGCAGCCAGGAAATGGGAATAACCAAAATCTCCCTCAAAATGTGAAAGGTTAAAGAAACTGGCACATCCATACCATGCAATCCTACTTAACAGTAAGGCTGAGGGGACTACTGGTGCACACAACTTGGATGGAGATCAGGGCATTATGCAGAGTGAAAAAAAACAATCTCAAAATGTCACACACTGCACAAGTCTATGTATATAACGTTCTCAAAATGACAACATGACAGGGATGTGAAACAGATTAGTGGATGCCACAATTTGGAGGTGGTAGGGTGAGAAGTGCGTGTGAGCATAAAGAGGGAGAATGAGGGAAACCTTTGCAGTGATGGAATCATTCTGCATCCTGGCTTCAGTGGTGATTACATACACATCAGATAAAATGTCAAAGACCTATAAACACATAGTGGGCCAATGTCAAACTCCTGGTTCTGATGCCGTACTATAATTATGTAAGATGGAACTACTGGAGAAAACAAGATACAGGGTATATGAGGCCTCTCTGTACTATCTTTGTACCTGCCTGTGAACCTATAATTATTTCAAAATTAAAAGTTAACTATATTTTTAATTATATATACACACACATATATTTGTGTGTGTGTATACGTATATATATATATATATATATATATATATATAAAAAAGACAGTCTAACAACAGCCAGCATTTTTGCTTTCTATCCAACCCATTTTCATAGAAACAAAGACATCATACCAGGAGAAATGTATTAATATATTTAAAAACAATGAGACTACGGGGGGGGGGGGGCAGGTCCCTTTTCTTGTTCCCCCAAAGGTTTGTTTACAACATTAATACCAAGGGAAGGGAGGGAGGAGGATGAGAGCCGGTAAAACTTAGCAACTTCTCAGAAAGATATCTCCACGGATAATTGGACCATAAAAATTAACAATGTTATGACGGGGGAAAAAATTAGAAAAGCCACCATGACTTTAAATCTGTTATTTCCTATGATCATCTGATAGAACACTGGGAAATAAAACAAAAGTGTGTTACCGCACATTACCAGGCCTTTGAACAATGTACCACTTGAAGGATGGATTATATAATTTCTACAACAAAGACATTTCCTGAAAAGAAAGCATAGTCCTAAATATTTGACTTAGGTTGAATAATGAATAGTTCTAACCCAGGGAAGGACTACAAAACAAACTCCTTTCAATTAATCCCCCACATCTGCCCACCCCAACAAGCCCACTCCCCCCCAAATCCTTCAACTGCCACTTCTCTCTCTCTATCATTCAAATTCAAACATTACTTTCATAACTCCAAAATATGGGCTGGCACCTTCATACAGTTCTTAAGAACAGAAAATATATTTCCATGATTAAATAACTATGTATTAAGCATCTGTGTGCCTGAAATTATACTAAGTCTTAAGGAAAATTTAAAAAGCAGTCCATTTAAAAATTTAACCAAAATAAACTAACATGACATAAAATTCACTGTTATTAATTCCCTAACCAAAATAACAATTTCACTTTGAAGTTGCGGTACTGAAATTAAAGGAAAACAGGACGAGAAATTTGATACTGACTTTCATATTTCATATGGTTGCTTAGAATATAAATTTTGCAGGGGAGACTTATGCATAAAGAGGTCCAAAAGGCCAATTCTAATTCTCGTATGTGGGCTGGATGTCCATCTGTTCCCCACCCTTACCTGACCTGCTCTCCTCCTTCAGATAAGGATGCATTCAGTCTCTGAATTCCCCTTCTACCACTCAGCTGAACGCTTTGCTATGATTTGAAGGTGTCCTTCAAAGTTCATGTGTTAGAAACTTGGTCCCCAGTGCAGCAGTGTTGGGAGGTGGGACCTAAGGGGAGGTGTCTGGCTCATGGGAACACCTCCCTCATGAGTGGATTAATGCTGTTATGTAGACATGTCTACAGCTGGAGACACCACTGACCCAAACTTCTAGGAAGGCATTGTATCCTTGTATTCATCATCAAATCTCAAATGGTTAGCAACACAATCAAATCAGATGACACTCTATTACCTAAAGCACTAAAACAATTCAGGTTGCAATTCTAATGTAAGCACCCACCTGGAACATTAATCAACTCTCAAACAGTACAAGAGAGTGACCAGTGACCAGAAACAGAAATGTACAATAATTTCAGGTTGGAAAGAATCAAGACTGAAGGGTAAAATTTGGTGCAAATTTATTATGCTTGGTTAAATTTACAATGTAGTTGACAGACAAGAAGTTAAATAATCCTGTAAGACAATCACCAGAGAGATGTCTAATTAAGTGCCAGCAAATAGAATAGACAATAAATTGAAATTACGATCAAGAAGAATAGACTTAAAGAGATCACAGGTAAAACACTTAAATAATCAAGGCCAACACAGAGGAAACAAGTGACAAATCTAATTGCCTAAGTTATAATGGCCAGTATCTTGCAACTGGATAATACTTCAAAAGCCTATAACTGCATTTTCCAATGACTGGGATTAATCCATAAATAGAGATCAGCTTTAGAAATCTAGCTACATCAGATATACAGCTTTCTCTCCCAATATTATTTTAAGTCACTCAATTAATGTGTACTTTGTGCCTATCCATGGGCTGCAGATACAGCTGTGAAAGAAACTGACAGAAGTTCTTGACATCTAAAGCTCATCTATGATGTCACAAGTCAGGATGGGATTAGCCCTTGAAATGGCAAGAGGGGTGCATGAGTATGCCGGTCAGGGCATTGGCCAGGTCTGACTTCACGTTTTAACAACAATACCCTGGCAGCTATTGATTCCAGATGTGCAGAAATCCTTTTGTCTTTAATAATGCAGATCAACTTTCATATTGATAGTACTGTATACATGAGAGTGTTAATGAGAAACACAGAGGCTCCCCACTTAGAATCATTTAATTCAGCCCCCTTATTGATCCACTTACTTGACAAAGGAGAGACAGAGAACCAACATGAAAACATGTTTCCTGACTCTGAGTTTCTGTTTTTTTCCACCATAATTCCTTTTGTAATTAGGCAAAAGTGCCATCTTCCAGTTTTCCTTGATTTATGCATTACACGTGTATTTATGGAAGCCTGCTATATATCCAGCAGAAGTGAATTATACAGGTGGGAGGAGCTGGCCCTCAAAGTCAACAACAAGCCACTGTGATTCAAGGAGTTAAGAGTTATTTTACCAAAGAGGCAGGTACAAGGGAGGGGCATCTGACAGAGCTTGAGTCATCAAGAAAGGCTTCCTAGAGGAAGCAGTAGCCAAGGTGAGGCCCAAAAGACAAACGGTTTGGTACAGGGGAGACCAGAAAAATAAAATAGCACATGGCTTGGCACAAAATAAGTGATCAACCTAAGTGATCACAGATACTACAAGCTGGATCACCCTGTAAATTCAAAATTCCTACTCTTACGAGTCCATATAATGCTGGTGAACTACGCTGTGGATTATTCCAGTGTCTTTCTCTAAATGATTCATCATTAGTATGACTCCCAAGTAACAAAACCTCTGGTTGTGATCGCACTAATCTAGAAGTTGTGGTCCTTTTGGGCAGCGATTAGATTGGCCTTGTCTAGAAAGAGAGTTTGCAATATGAATTAAAAGGAAAGTGATTAACTGGTTTAGGAAACCAGTTTCATACACTTCAGATGGTTAAATCAGCAAATGATGCATGTTCTAGGCAAGATGGGATCCTATGTTGGCCAGGGAGATATTTCTGTAAAGCAGGGTTTCTCAACATCAGCACTACTGACATTTGGGACAGGACAATTCTTTGTTCCAGGGGGCCGTTCTGTGCATTGTTTAGCAGTATCACTGGCCTCTACCCACTAGATGCCAACAGCAAGCCTCTCCCTCAGAGATGACAACCCCAAATGTTTCCAGACATTGCCAGATGTCCCTGGGGCAGCAAAATCACCCCCAATTGAGGAAAAACTGCAATAGAAAGGAAACCACAGACCTGTTAAGAGAGTTTTTGAAGGAATACTAGCCAGAACGGAAGCAAGACAGGAAAAAACTTCCACTTTTTCTGACCCATGACACTTGTGTTATTCAATAAAGAAGCAGAAAAATGCTAGGTGCAGTGGCTCGTGCACGTGATCAGAGCACC
This sequence comes from Daubentonia madagascariensis, assembly GCA_023783475.1. Lineage (NCBI taxonomy): Eukaryota > Metazoa > Chordata > Mammalia > Primates > Daubentoniidae > Daubentonia > Daubentonia madagascariensis. The sequence continues at coordinate 36,143,495 of JAKFHU010001953.1, read as the reverse complement.
TTGGGAAGGCAAGATGGGAGGATCGCTTGAGGCCAGAAGTGCGAGACCACCCTAAGCAACATAGCGAGACCCTGTCTGTACAAAAAAATTTAAAGCTTAGCTGGGTGTAGTGGTGTCCACCTGCAGTCCCAGTTCCTCAGGAGGCTCAGGCAGGAGGATCGCTTGAGCCCAGAAGCTCAAGGCTGCAATGAGCTATGATTGCACCACTGCACTCCAGCCTGGGTGAGAAGGAAAGGAAGGAAAGGAAGGAAGGAAAAAACAAGAATTAGAAAAGTAACAATCAGAGAAACTCAACCCGACTCCCAGCCCCATTTTTCCAACCCCTAAACACACACGGGCTCAATTCAGAGACAAGACGTCCGCTTGGATGAACACAAGCGCTACAGGGAGGAAATGGGGAGAGGGCCTGGGAAGTGGAAAAAGAGAGGATACAGAACCCAAACAAGGAAGGACAGGCCACCACCAGGTTTATTCCACTTTCTCCCTGTTCCCTTTCTCTGCCACTGCCAAGCCTGCTGCCAAAGACACAACTGCAGGCTGCATCACGCAGGAGGACTGGAGGCGTGGAGACCCAGGAGAGCTGACAGTATGAAGCACAGAGGAGGGACAGTCCTCTGAGCATGCCCAGAGCACCCCCAGACACTTCGGCAGGAAAAGGCCTCCACATAACAGTCATCCCCCAACCCCAGACAGAGGCCCAAGGCTGCAGGTGCTCCACAATACTTGAGAACATGTGCAGTCTTTACTTTTAATTAAAGAAATTAACCCCAGGGCCTTTCCTCTGTTACATTTTCATGTATAACACAAGTCAACAAATTCTTTCCCCAAAGTTTCTACAACTCATACTCAATTGTCATTGTTCTCTCTCCATGGTAAGACTTTATGGTTTGGTAGCAAAAGCAACACGATGCTTCATATACGGAATCTGCGCTGTTTGTGAAAGCTTTTGCAAGAGCAGAAGTGGAAATCCTTGCCTAAAATGAGGTTTTAAGGACTTCTATGGCTTTCAGTAAACCAGATGATGGCTGATATCTGTACTATTCATGGCAGATCGTTGAGGACAATTCATGAAGCCAACAAAGCTATAACAGGTAAGAATTCAAAGTTGATTGTTTCTCCCCTTTCAACTTAAGAACCAAACTCCAAATTCACTGTGCACATCATGATTCAATGACTGCTCCAAGTCAATAGCATTGAATTCCATGCTTCTCTTACAAATGGGAAAAAACTAGATGGGGACAGGGCATCAGGCCAAAAAAGGTCATCAAAGTCCAATTCCACCCAGTGAGATCATCACAACCTGTCCTATGAGTCTCTGGACCACTTCAATGCCTGCTACTTGCTTCCCAAGTCCCTAATTTCTAATTGCTTAGGAAAAGCTACTAAGTCACAGTAGTACTGAAGTCAGAACACAAGCTGCTATTCAAGGTACACTGAATTCCTGATTTTGTTTCAAAGCAACAGAGATACAAGGCAAAATTCTACCTTCCGTGCATTCTGCTCACCCCCAATAACTACTATAAAACAGTCTCAGGTATTAAAACTAAAGTACAGTATCAAAATGTCACACCAGTGTCCACTCTTTTAACCTGCTAAAGCCAAGAATGCATTAAAGTGGATCCATGCCTTCTCCAGCAAGCAGTACTAATCAATTCATTTTTCAATTCGTTTCTATGTACCATTACAGCCGACTAAAGTGAAAAGTAGCTAAGGATATGAATGGAACTTTCTAATAAAATAAGTGATGTCACTGATCTAATAAATTCTTCCCTGAATGTAACAGGTCAACAATAAGAAAATGAAGTTCAAGTTTCTAAATCTGTCATGGTTCTCTGAGTATTACTTTTTACAAAGCTATATTTGGGTCAAACAGGAGCTTAATATATTCTAATACCTATAATAAAACACAAATCATTCCTTACAGTAACACCTACTAGTTCTCCTTCAAGTAAAAAAGTGTACATATGTAAATTTACTCATTGTGGGAAAACACAAGAGTGATTTTGAGGCAGAGAACACTCAAGCTCTGGGTCTGTTGCCTTTGACCATGAGAACTTAGGCCTTAGTTTCCTCATCTGTAAAATGGGGATAATAACAGTAGGTACCTTACAGGGTTTATAGGCAGGATTATGCACTGCATATAGGAAGCACTTAATAAATTGTAACTATTACTATTATTACTGCTATTCTTTCATTTGGGCATTCCGAGATTAATCAGAAAAAAAGGCTCGTAAGGACTATTTGACTTAAGAGGTACAGAAATCTTTTACAACATGTGATTCCAAGAAATAGTTACATAAAAATCGAACAAGAGCATCAACATTTCTTTTGCAGTAAGGGCTAGAAGAGCTTAAGAAAAAGAAACAAGTCATCAAAATAGGTTACAGAGTCAACGTCCCTGAGAATTTTTATTAAAAAATTAGGAAAGTATTTTACACGATGGTTTAAGTACAGGTTTGTCATTTATCCCTAAAATGCTATGAATAACCCAGCAACTATAATAGATAATGAGAACATATATAAGAAGTGTAATAAATATACCGTTTTATTTATGAGAAGGGATCATAATTTGTTTATCCATAGGTTCTTGACTTAAATAATAGTAATCCAAAATGCTTATAAAATACTGTTTTCCCATAGGGGAGATGATCTTTTGTTTTGCTTTGCTTTGTAATAAGAAATTGATTTCTCTCTTCTAGTTGAGATACATCCTTGATAAACACCAAAATTCGCTGTCTTAACAAGATATCAGAACGCTGTGGATAAACTCTTCATAAAGAAAAACCATACAATTACCACAAAACAACACTTCAGAGGCAGAAACATACTTCTGCAGGGTTCAGGATGACGTTAGAACCTCAGAGTTGACAAGTGAGCCCCAATTCTGGGGGAAAAAAACCCAAACTCCCTAAAGAGTTATGAAGGAAGGGCAAGCAGCGCTGGCGGTGTACTAAGAGTTCAGAGCCATTTCTGCGCTTCCTGTGATTCCGGATGCTATTACACAAAACGTATCACAGTGCTGCGAGCACCCCACCACGGGGAGGACCTCTCCCTCCAGTATGACCCTCTTGTATCTAGCACAGTACCCCATACAAAGCCAACAGTCAGTAAGGATCTGCTTATCGATCCGTAGAGTAATAAATACAGAGCTAGCACTTGCTTCTAGATGCTAGAGATTTAAGTACCAAAAAGGGGAAAAAAAGGCTATTGGTGGAAAACCAGCACACACTCTATTCCATTTCTGATCCTGAGAGCACAGGGGTGTGATCACATGTCATCACTGTTGGCTTCTTTTATTTCTTTCCCTTTTTCTCTTTTTCAGTTGTTCAAAATTCACCCCTCATCCTACTGGCAGCTTCATTTCTTTATTGGAAAAGCTCACTCCCTCCACTGCAGGCATGAGACAGTCGCCCCACGTGCACACACTCCTACGATAGGAGCTGGAGGCCAAGGGCCCAGGGCCTTCCTCTACCCAACCCAGTAGAGTCAGGGACAAGACACACAATGTGGGCCTTGCCAAGTGGACACTGTCCTCTTGACACTACTGAATCAGAATGAGGCCCTTAAGGAGCAAAGACAAGGCTGGAGGTTATCTTCCCCATAGCAGGAGCCACACCTCTGACCAGACCATCCCAGCTGGGAGTATGTTGTCTTCTAGCACTTGCTTCCCAGCCTCTAGAATTTCTTGCCCATGACCAACAACGATTTTTCAGTTCGCCTCTCTATTCTGGGAGCTCCTGGTAACCTTCCAAAAAATTTAATTGGCTTCAGTTAATGTGGTTTCTGTTGTTTACAAACAAACACATCCAAAGTGACCCATGTAAAGAAAAAGATAGCGATATATTTATCAGGGTTAGGCCTAGGTACCAGCAATAGAAAACGCCAAAACAAGAATGGCTAAAACAAGATATCTCATAACCTATTACTTTTCTGTACCATTAATACAGTTCAGAGGTAGAGAGGTCTGAGATGGTGGGGCATGTCATAGCGTCAGGGCTCATGTGGCACCACGGAACAAATTAGAAAAAGGTTCCCTGCCAGGTGAAAGAAGCCCTAACAGTGCATGGCTTCGCAAGCACATGATCTTTTTGTGGAAAGTAAAAGGTCCAGCCTTTCTGCAGGAACACGACTTTGGAAGCAGAACCTAGATTGAACTTTAGCCTCTTACTCATCTCTTCAGTCAGAGGTCTTCCTGCAAGAAATGGTCTACACAACCGAATATATTCCCAGATTGCTTCTATGTCGTGGCTTGGCCATCTTCAGCACATAGTACCAACCATTGTGTTCACCCTCCAGCCAACAGGAAAAAAGAAGAGATTAAGGACACGCCGCCTCCCACCATTTCCACTTATATTCTACCAACTAGAACTTAAATCACAGCTAACCACAAGGGAGGCTGAAGGCTGGTCTTTATTCCTTGCAGCTTTGGGTCCACCTAGAAAAATAGGGCTTCTATTCTTGAGAAATAAGAGAAGACAATCAACAACCTCTGGTCAACTATCCAAGGTTCAGTTAATATACTGGTATATGACTAAGGGTAGGCTGTGGCTTTTCCTTGAGGTTTTAAAAAGTGTGGCACAGCTGACATCTCACATAATATATTAATAGTCGTAGAGTTCATACTTCAGAAAGCCAGAAAAGACTTACTAGATAGGGTTTTAGAGATCATTCAGTTCAAATCTCTCATTTGGATATTAACGTTTCATAACATATATCACTTTGCACAGATATATAATGCTATATTTTTAAAATACGGCATTATCATTCATTTGTAACCTAGCAATCTCTTTGTTAATTATTACAACAAATGCTTTAATGCCTTTTTAACATTTAAATCACCCGTGCAATTAGCACAATGTCTAATAACAAATGGAAACGGGCACATAACTTTTGCAGGCCATTTAATAAGAGTGTGGATGCCTCATTGCCACATAATAGATAAGGTGACCACCTTCTACGAACCAAAAATTGGTACACACTGCCTGCCACACACAGGAAGATGGTAACCACTGCCGAATGCTGAGGCCAGCATGTAAAATCTGGGACTCTATTTAACTACAAGTATTATTAACTTTGAGAAAAAATCATATTATACTAAATTTGGAGGGGAAATAAAAATTGGAATAGCCTGAATATAAGGTCCATGGGGGAAGGGTTATTTATTTATCCATCTCATTCTCTACTGTAACTCTCTTGCCTAGCAAAATGTCCAGTACATAGAGAGGCTTAAAAATACTTGTTGTCTCAAAGAATCTATCAAAACTCTGATAGGAACTTAAAGCTCCGAACACAGAGACATGCATTCTAGGAATTTGTGAGACACTGGAAAATCAAAACAAAACACTCAACAACAAAAAACCTGGCTGATGAAATGGGGTACTTGGGGTGCTAGGCAGGAATTCCTGAAGTGGTACGTTATTAATACAATGCCTACAAACCCCCGGGGAACATCAAGGAGCTCATTCTCTAATCTTATCACTTCCCACAAAGTACTTACTCAATAAATGTCAACACACCATTGATTATAATGTCATATGCTGAAACTGCTATATGTGATTTTCCAGGCATGTTTTTGTAGTTGTGCTACATATATAAGTATGCAAAACAAGGCATTACTTTGGGATAGGGAAGGAAAGGATATGGATGTTTAGGGACTTTAGCAATTCTCCAGTGTTTTCTCTTAAAAAAAAAATTTCTGAAATAACTGTGACAAAATACTAGCATCTGTTAAATGTCTGGTATATTTTCTCTAAGTAAAAATTTTACATAATTCAAATTTTAAAAACTAATTGATGACAGATAAACTAGAAGTAAAGGATTATCCTCCTACTAGCTATATCCCCAGCAAACTCTACTGCAGTAGCCTCATCTGCAAAATGGAGACAATAGCAGCTCTGACTCCATGAGGCTGTGGGAAGGATGGAAACACTGAATGGACTAAAAGCACAAAAAGCTCCAGCCTAGACATGCACAGAGCTGAAAAATATATACCTGTTTCTGGCTGCATTGTTTTTACCAAGATCTTACTACTAGTGTTTGCTTCCTTCCGACAGACTTTCTGAGAATCCAAGATTGCCTAACCTTCAGACATTTTTTTTAATTACCCTGTTTTATTTGCATTCTTAGGACAAGTCCCCTCAAAGGTGGTTTAGAAAGAGCCACATGAAAAATAAGAAGTTTCCAAAACATCTTTCAGAAACCCAGACCAGTAGTCTCCATTCAGAACTAGCATTTTATACGCTCAAAGTAAGACTTGTGGAGAGCCGGCTCATTAGGAAAGATCTAAGGCGCCAAGGTTCTGGTGAGCTAATGATCCACCGGAGTCAGGGTGTGAAAGACACCCAGTGTCCTGAGGCTTCTGGAGACACTTCTGGAGGCAGGTCACTGCTCCAGTGATGACTTTAAACGATGATGCACCACCCCTCACTAGTACAGAAGACTAACAATATTCAAATTAGTCCCCAACATAGTGACTCAATATGTTTTTTAGTGGACTTAGATCACCAATTGGCTGGGATGTACAGAAAGGACAGTCCTTTCATACTTTGCTAGTGGGAGCAGTACAAAGTGACATTGCATTTCGGGAAGGCAAAGTACCCATTAAAAATAAAAATTCCCTTTAAGACTATGATGGTAACTTTTATATATCAACTTGACTGGGCCACGGGGTGCCTAGGTATTTGGTTAAACATTACCATGGGTTTGTCTGTGAGAGTGTTTTTGAATGAGATTAACATTTCAATCAATAGACATATTAAAGCAGATTGTCCTCCCTAATATGGATTATGGGTTGGTCTTACCAATCACTTGAAGGCCTGAATAGAACAAAAAGGCTGACCCTCCCCCTAAAAAGAGGTTAATTCCTCCAGCAAGACTGTCTTTCAGCTAGGATGTTGATTTTTTTCCTGCCTTTGCACTGAAATTGAAAAATCAGCTCTTCTTGGTCATTGAACCTGCTGGCCTTGAACTGGAACTACACCATTGGCTCTCCTGGGTCTCCAGCTCGCTGACTACAGATCTTAGGACATGTCACCCTCCATAATCACATGAGCCAATTTGTTATAACAAATCTTTCTATCTCTATATACATCCCATTGGTTCTATTTCTCTGGAGAACACAAAATAATAGAAATACTAAACTTCTGTGTATTTAATCATAGATAGAAATGCACATGGGCATGAAGATGCATGTACTAAGTTTTGCTTTTTTCACTGCAGCATTGTTTATAATAGCATACAACTATGAACAGCTGCATGCTCTATAAACTATGGAATACTGTGCAGCAGTTCTACACAATGGAATACCACTATGCAGCAGTTGACAATGATGAAGACACTACCTATGGAATGACCTGTGCAGATTTCCAAGAGATTAAGTAGAAAAAAAAGAGTAGGCTAATAATATAAATATACCACTGATACAACATGAAAGTTAGGTATTTCCCATGTGTAAACACATAGTAAATACACAAAATTCACAACACTTACCTCTGAGAGGGGACTGCAATTAGAAGGGATTGGTTAAGTGTGTTTCTGCATTTTTAGAATTTTTCAAACTGCAATGTGTTCATATATTGCTTCTTTAACTAAAAATAACAAAAATATTAATATACTAGCACAGTAAGATGAAAATCAAAGAAAGAAAATGAGTTAATGTAGTTTCTACACTCATTCTCCAAAGCAAGAAATTAGGGTCTTAGCTTTATAGATACTATAAAGACATATAACTTTATAGATATTATGTCACTATATATGTTCCAAGGATTAGTAAGAGAAGTAGGTCAGGGCCTCAATTTAAATTGAAGATGCAGCTCACACTGGGCACTTACTCACTAGGACAGCTCCCAGCTGCATCCTATGTATTCTCCCAGGTTTGTTTTACAGGGTATGTGTTTTTTGGTTTTCTTTTTTAAATGATAGGCAGCCCCCAATTCTAAAAGCTCTCTTTAAGTCTTAGTGCCCAAGGCATTTCGGAGTGTTGATAGATTAGAAGCACTTAATCTTTTCTGCATTAGCAGGGATCCCCTCTTCACATTCAATGAGCTATCCCTCTCCAGACTTGGGGGGCCCTTGGGGTCTGGCTCTTTTACAACGTAACTGTCTCTCAGGGCTCACGCAAATAAAACAATAGCAAACAAGTAACAGAACGAGAGGCACAACATTTTGGGAATGGGACTATGCTGTGTATTCCTCCAATCTTGTCAGCCATCTAGGGAAAAGTCAAAAGCAAAGGGTGGGGAGAAGAATGGGGGATGAATACAACGATGAGGACGAATGCATTGACAACTGCACCACAGCACGACAACCACAGACAGCGATGCCACCACCAGCCTCTGCTCAACCATCAGTCCTCACTAAGAATGATGAACGCAGGGTAACACCTTTTATTAATTCAGTCATCTAAGCCAGCGGTCCCCAACCTTTTTGGCACCAGGGATGGGTTTCATGGAAGACAATTTTTCCATGGGCAGGGATGAGGGGTGGGGGGGATGGTTTCGGGATGATTCAAGCACCTTACACTCATTGTGCAGTCAAACCTCTCTGCTAATGATAATCTGTATTTGCAGCTGCTCCCCAGCACTAGCATCACTGCCTCAGCTCCACCTCAGATCATCAGGCATTAGATTCTTGTAAGGAGCGTGCAGCCTAGATTCCTCGCACGTGCAGTTTACAGTACGGTTCGCGCTCCTATGGGCTTATGCGGTGATGCGAGCAATGGGGAGCAGCTGTAAATACAGATGAAGCTTCACTCACTCCCCTGCTGCTCACCTCCTGCTGTTGCAGCCTGGCTCCTAACAGGCCACAGACTGGTACCAGTCCATGGCCCAGGGCTTGGGGACCGCAGATCTAAGCAACAATATGTATTGAAACAAATGGAGCTAAAGATGACATCTTTACCTGGCCCTGGTGAAATAACAAAAATGAAGGCCCAATGACAACCTTTCATAGCATCAAATTCATTCAATGCAAACAACTCCTCTTGAGTCTATTGGCTATGCTTCTCCTACTATTTTGGTGACAAAACATCCTTTCTTTCATGCAATGATAGTGACCACAAAGGGTATCTTTTTTTTTCTTTAAATATCCTTATCTGACAAACTTAAACGTTATTAAGTTCACAGCAGTCTTCCGGTTTTATTTTAAACTGGCCCACAAAACCCAAAGCCTGAAACCACTGACAAAACTGTATCCTTGAACAAATAATGGAGAATAAAGGAAGAATCAGAATCCACCCCACCCTCTTTCCCAAACTTCAGCTCCCTCCCGCAACAACCAAAACCCATCAGATACTGCTATTTTGCTCCCTGTTTTCCAAGTGCTTTTTCAGCAGTGTAATTTCCACCTATTCTTCACACCCATCACAGGCATCTTCACTAACTTAACTTCAAGTCTCAGGTGCCCCAAAGACAGCCCCTTAGCCAATACCTCTGGGGTATGTGGTCATTAACGGGTGACTAGCCAATACCTGGGGCTCAGCCACCCAAAGCCCTTCAATGCGTGTGTCTTTTATCCAACTCAGCTAAGCTCACCCACTGCCTGGCACTTGTGTCCACACCTCCAGCAGGCTGGACCTCTCCCAGGAGCCGCTTGGCTTTAACATGATTTAACAGGTCTGCTCTGAGCAAGGACCTATTTGCAGGAAGCCAGGGAAGCTGGGCTGCAAATGACCAGGTAGCAGAAAACTGTCAAGTCGCAGCAGCCAGGCGCAGGGGCCTGAATGAATGCAGTTCATCTCAGAAAGCATGTCAATAATTCAGTAAGCAGGGGAATGGGAACAAACAGACTTTTGTTACCTGGGCTTTGTTAGCTTTTTGTTTTTGTTTCCATCAATGGGGCACCAGGTAGGGAATAGTGGCTTGTTCAGAGGAGTTTTTCTTTAAAGTAACAGTTCCCAGGAATTTTTACCATAGCATCTAGAAGAGAATTTAACATAAGACTGGTGGTTTTCAAAGGGGAAGGAGCAATCAGGGAGTGTGATTTTCCCCCTCCAGGGGACATTTGGCAATGCCTAGAGAAATTTTTCGTTGTCACACTGGAGGAATCTAGTGGGTAGAGGCCAAGGATGCTGCTTAACATCCTACAGTGGACAGGACAGTCCTCCACATCGATTATCCAGTCCAAAGTGTCAAACACTGCTGAGGTCAAGAAACCCTGCACTAACACATTTAAAGCCCCAACAATCCTAAATGGTGGGTACAGTTACTTACCCTTTTTACAGATGCACAAACTGAGATAGGGAGGGTTAAATAACTGGCTCACAGCCATTATACTATCTGGCTCCCAGACAACAAATTTTTTGCCTCTGCTCTCCATAGCTATTCACCAAATCTTCTCCCCCACTGTAAATCCTATTGCGTACAGGTGGAGTATGGCTTGTTCACTTCTCCACCCTCACAGCACAAGGCTGCCCCAGAGTGGCAGTCCACAAAGATAAGTGATTTAAAGTGTGATCAACAGTGCATCCAGCTCACTTTTGTTGCAGGAAGACCAAAGAGTATCATTTTCATTTAAGCTACGACAGTATATATCGTTGTCCAGAACAATAAACCTGATGGAATAAAATACTTCCCCAAAATGCAGAGAGTTGAACGCTCATTTAATATTAGAATTGGAACTATCCTTTATAGTCAAGGAATCCTGAGCTAATATGCATGAACAAGCCTATGAAATTTTATACAAATCTGTATTTGTTTTTCAGAGAGAGTCATCCTTCAGATTACCAAGAAAAGGTGCAAACCCTAGATGCAATCCTATACCTTCCGTTTTACAAATGAGCAAACTAAAAAGAAGCTAAGGGCCTTCCCAAGGCCACAGAACCAATTAGCACAAAGGGAGAATGGAAATATATGGCACCAACTCCCCCAGCCCTGTGGAATGTCTTGGAAATACTATTTCTGGTTTCTGAAACAGTACCAACACTATTAAATAAAATAAAGCCAAGAGAGAAAAAGTGTCAGCCTAGTTAAACACAGCTACTCTCTCAATACCAATCTTGTGATATCTGACATTATTATAACTGAAATTTCTTTTTTTTTCTTTTGAGACAGATTCTCTCTCTGTTGCCCAGGCTGGTCTAGAACTCCTGGCCTCAAGCAATCCTCCTGCCTCAGCCTCCTGAGTAGTTGGGCCTACAGGTGTGAAACATACGCCTGGCATAATTAAAACTTCTTTACAATCTCTTAAGGTCAAGCAATACTGGTAAGATGCATTCTTCCAGTGTCCTTTAACTGTTTTACAGAAAAGCATCAGTCTTAAAATGACGGGCAGTTTAATGGTCTGGTACCTATATAAGTGAGGCAAACACAAGCTGCTAAGAAACATCTCAAAGTGCCAGTTCACTGAATTTTCATATAAGGACATTCTACAACTTCATCACCTGGAGAACAATACAGATTTTTAAATTCCAGGCAGCCGGAGAGGGTCATGGTAAAGTGCCAAGGCTCTGCCGATAGAGGACCAAACGTTCAAATGCAAGTTCTGCACCCACCTTATGAGTAGGCACCCAAGGGAACTGCATACAAATATGCACCCATAGGCATTTACAAAATTGCTCTTTACAGCTTCATTCCTAAAAGACTAAAACTAGAAAGAATTCAAAGGCCTAGCAATAGGAAAGTGAGTAAACTCTGACTATTCATATAATCAACAAAAACTAAAGAACAAGTACTTCACAACATCCTGTGTGAATCTCATAGACATTATGTTGAGCAAAAGAAGGCAGACACAAAAGAGTACCTATGCATGGATCCATTTATTTGAAGTTCTACGGGCAAAACTAACTATCATGAGTGAAGTCACAATAGTGGTTACCCGGCAGGGGACTGGGGAGAAATGACTGATGTGGGTGGGATGCTGGAAATGTTCGGTCTTGATCTGGAAGGTGGCCATGCAGGTGAAAGCAGAAACACTCCCATATAAACATATACAGCCACACACTTAAGATTTGTGCAATTTGAAAAATATATGTGTGTTTTAACTCAATTACAAAAATAAATTTAACTGCCTAAAGTAAAAAATAAAAATTTTTTTTTTTAGTGGAGGGACTTCAGGCCAGACACTTTATTTCCTGGGTCTCAAATTCTTCTTCTCTAGAATGAAGATAATAATAGTCCCTGTTCTCATCAAGTTGTGGTATATATTAAACAAAATAAAAATGGGTGGCATCTTAGCACGATGCATCAAAGCACAAAGCACACAGGCTGCTATTACTTTTATGTTCATCATTATAATTAACAATTCTTACGGACATTTCTGCACTTACTTCTTTAATATATCGTAGAGGTAAGAATTAGCCACTGAATGTAGGCTTTGGAGTTTTCCCCCCACACCCTACCTTTTGGCAAAAAAAAAATTTTTGAATAAAAATTATTCTAATAACATGAAACTAGAGATGCAACATAAATAAGAAAATGTGACCTGGGCCTCCTCAAACTCAGAGCTACCAGAGATCTGAAAATTAAACAGCACTCGCCCAGCAGACTCCTGTGTCTTGCATCCAACGTGATATTGAGGAGTTGTCAGATACCTTGTTAGCAGTGGGTGCAAATGTGAGAAGTATCACACTGCTATTCTGCATGTTCTGACAAGATCAGGAGGAAACACAGTCCCCAAAGAATCAGAGAGCCCAGCATGCAACCTGATTAATCACCAGAGGAAAAAGCCCATATGGTGTGACAGTGGAGCTCTCCCCAAACACACAGGATGAAATATGTAGCCAGCCTTAAACAGAACAAAGGGGCATGCAAGGAGGGCGGGGGAATAACAAGTACTAAATCTCTGGCTGCATATGTTTCCAAAAAACCAGGAGCTTTCCCTCCTAGACTGTTTTCACTTCCTTGCTAATTGCCAGGATTCCTTATTTGGTAGGGCCTTTTGACCTGGATGGAGGCAAAGCTTACAGCTGTAGCGTAAATGATAGGGATGCACATTTGTTTCTTAGGGATGCACATTTGTTTCTATCAGAGTGTTTAGGATGTTTTACATGTATTTCCTGTGGAGTGTAAACGTAGCAGATGTAATAAATGGGTAAGGGGTCTATGCACATAATGAAAATGATACAGCTGAACATGAGTGTGAAAAAATACAGGTAGTTCTTCTTCTACATTCAGAAGGGAAAAATCCCAAAATGTGAACATTCTGGAAGGAAGCTAAGATTGCTTAGTTGCCTTTTGCTTTTTTTTTTTTTTTTTTTAAGGACGTCTTAGAAGCGTGAAGACAGTGATGTTCACGCCACCAGCTTCCACATACATAGCCGTATCCTCACTGAAGTACCACGGCTATAAGAGGTAAATTAAACAGAAATATGTTATAATGGGTAATAAAAGTAGGCAACCAGGGAATTCACTGAGCCCAATTTAGTTATAAATTTCCTTTAAAGTTAAGCTAAATATAAAGAAAAGGCAATTAGGTACAAGCTTTTAGCAGTGTGTTGAATTACTTTAATATTCATTTCTATCTAGTCAGGGCGATGAGAAATCTTACTGTTGAAAAATCTCAGCTTATTTGCAGCTTTATCCCCCAATCTATTTACTCGCAGATATCTAAGAAGAAAACAGATCTGGATAAAATAATTTTGTCTTTCTTTATGAGAAAAATCTCACATACATAGGTTTATATTAGGATCTCACACCATTTTAGCAATGTGAGTCAACTACTTATTTCTTGGTTGAAATGCCAAGTTTTACCAGCATATGGAAATCCTTGGGGGGCGGGGGGCGGGGGGCGATGGAGAGAGGAATAAGGACAGTGGGTATGAAAATTCCCAAGTTGTCCAGAACCACCTGTTCACTATATAATGATCAATTCCAAGAGACCACAGAGACACATACCCCCGGCCCCACTGAAAATACAGAGTTTCAGGCATCTTTGCCCTGAGTTCAAGGGCCCTCAAAACTTAAGTATGAAACATTTGTTCTTGAAAATCCTCCAGAAAAGTTATTTCAAAAGCAGTCACTCTAAGGTTGAGTCCCCTTTTGTATGTAACCTTATTTTCTTGGAGCTTTTCAAGTGCTTCAGTTTTATGCAAATCATTCTTTTAGGCTTCTTTGTCATCACCAGCTTTTTCCTGTTCTGAAGCTAGCTTCTTTTGTTCCCCTTTACTCCAGTGAATTCAGACTATCTCCCGGCTTTTGTTTTTCTACAGTAGTAAAACTCTATTGTGATGCAGCGGCAGACACTTTAAGTTAAGGTTACAATCATCTCAAAAAATAAAGCAAACCTGCTTTCATAAACTCCTACCACATGACTAAATATGCCTTCTACAGCAGGGGGAAGGGAAAGACACTGCAATGCTCACTTTTAGCTCAGGAAGAGATGACAAAGGAACTTGGAAATAGGGAAAAGCAGCTGGCATTTACAAGGTAATACCTAACTTACTTTCCCTTAATGATGTCTATAGAATAGCGGTTCTCAAAGTGTGGTCCAGAGACCCCTGTCCCCAAGACACTTTCAGGAAGTACAGGGGAGCATTCATGAGACTGACTACATGACTTCTAATATCACAACAGATTGAATGCAAAAGCAGTTGTGAGAATCTAGCTGTCTTCTGCTGAGCCAGAAGTTAAAGAGATTTGCAAAAATGTAAAGAAATGCTACTCTTCCCACTAAAATTTCTTGTTTTGGAAAATAATTCCTTTACATAAAAATGTGTTACTTGTGTTAACCTGCTATAATTTTATTAGTTATTTTAAATGAATTAATGGTTTTTAAATTTCTCAGTTTTGATTTTTAAAACAGTAAGTATCAACAGATAAGAGCCACATCAACAAAAGCTCTTGGGTCCTCCTCAGTAATTTTTAAGAGGGTAAAGGAGATCTGAGATTAAAAGGTTTGAGAACCACTATGATGTAGGGATCAGCAAACTATGTCCCACTGACTAGATCTAACCTGCCAGGTTTTATAAGTAAGGTTGTCTTGACACACATAGAGACGTTTGTTTATATACTGTCTACAGGCCAAATCTAGCCTGCCTGTTTATGTAAATAAAGTTTTATGGGAACATAAGGACACTCATTCATTTACATAGTGTCTATGACTGCTTTCCTCCTATGAGGGCAGAGCTGAGTAGTTGTGACAGAAGACAGTACGACCTGCAAAGTCCAAAACATTTACTATCGGGCCCTTTACAGAACAGGATGATGATGATGATGATAAACAATCTTAACTGACCATCTCCAGTGAGCCAGACACTGTCATGGAGGCTTTTCAAGGATCAAATTGTAGGGGAAAAGAAATATCTTTCCTTCTCATATTAAGTTCATGGTTGAAGAACCTATAACAAAAGACAGATTAACAAGGGGAAAACATACAAATTTATTAAATATAAGTTTTATGTGACAAGAAAACCTTCATAAGGAAATGAAGACCCTAAGAAAACTTAGGTATTTTTATACTTAGGTTTGATGAAGAGTGAACAGTTGTAGAAAAATAGGATTAGAGGACAAAAGTATATGATGTAATGGTATCAAACTGAGGGAAAATTAGCAAGGCCTGTTTGTTCAGATTCTTCTTGGTGTTGTAAGGGCAAAAAGAACTTTCCCTCCCCCTCTGAAGGTTTGAGTCTGCTGAAATCAACTGACAATAAACAGATTAATGCGAGACAAGGCATACACATTTATTAATGTGCATAAGCACAGGAGCCATACAAAATACACACTCAAAGAAGGGCCACACGGTTGAGGCTTAACTATCCTCTTCATAGAGGAGAGGAAGTGGGGGGCTGTAGGCAATTTTAGAGGGGTAGTAAATGAATTTTGGGGGGAATGAATGAACCCAAAGGACAGACAATAGTTTGTAAATGACTCTCTTTGGAAACTGAAGGGTACTAGATACTGGACAGTGAGGGGCGGAACTGCACTGTAAACAAAGACCATCTAATTATGCAGATGAAGTCTCCCAGGTAATCCCACAAAGCTGCCCTCAGAAGAATACACCAACGAAAAGTCTCTCTGGGCATAGTGACTAATTTTATTCTTTGCTCTTCTCTAGTGGTGAATCTTTCCTGGTTATTTGATGAGATTCCTAGGGAGGGGGTTTTAAGACAATTGCGTTTCCTTTGGAAGAGAAAGTTTGAAAGTCCTTGGTTCTGGAGCAGCTTTTAAGGCCTTCCAATTTCTCTTAATTCAAAATGACTCAGCAAGCCAAAGCACTGTACTTTGGGGTATTGTTCTCTGAGCCCCAACAGTGTCTCTGTGTCTTCAGTGATAAGGATGCATCTTTCCAATGGGTACAGGGAGAGCACCTCTGGAATGAGGGTCTTATGACCTGCTTCAAGGGAGAAGGGTGAGGGCAAAGGGAGAGTGACATTTCTGCCTCTGCTGTTTTCTCAAATGCCAAGATGCCATATTTTGGGGTAGCGTTTTTTTAAACTCGATCAAAATCAATCTTCCAGCTGGGCAAGGTGGCTCACACCTGTAATCCCAACTACTCAGGAGGCTGAGGCAGGAATATCTCTTGAGCCCAGGAGTACGAGACCAGCCTGGGTAACATAGTGAGATCCTGTTTCCAAAAAAATAAAAATCAATCTTCCCAATAACTCCATAAGGGAAACCCTGTCACTATCCCCAATGTATAGAGGAAAAATATAAAGCTCAGAAAGTTTACGGGACTTTCAGGTCACAAGACTGTATCAGTGGAGAAGGCAGTATTCAGATCTGGGTCTGACCCCAACATCAACCATTACCCTACTGAAGCATGAAAAATAAAAACATGACAACTTTTCAGAAAACCTTCTTGCACTCTACCCTACACTGGCAAAAGCCAGAAAAGGGATTTCTCCACTGAAAAGAGCACAGGGCTCCAGTCATTTCCATTGCAAAGACTACTTCTCAGGTCCAGTTACCTGCTCCTACATGCAGCTACCCACCAAAGTACCTGCACAAGAAAGTGTGTTCACATCAGTGAGAAAGTGTAGCCCACCAGTGAGAGCACAAAACCGTGTAAGGACTCACATTAGAAATGAGCACGTGGTTAGAATATTTTTTAATAGATACGCACTTAAGATGTCAATTTGTAGCCCTTTACAACAACAATAAAAAAGTAGTTAGCATGACCATATAAGCATTAGGGGGGGATTTAGAGGCACTACAGTATATCAAAGAACCATGTTATAAGGTTTGTTCTCCTGGCAACACCCTCTTCCCCCACAATCTTAAACAAATAGAATACCATACAAATTTTGCATTTGGCTTTTTTTCACTGAATACGTAAATGGAAGATCATTCAAAATGATAGTCTCCTCTTTTCTTGTAAATGGCTATACAGTGCTCCATTACACAAATATCACCATTTAAAATTCCCCTAATTATGGATATTTACGATGTTTCAAGTTTCATGATATTCCAATAGTTGCTGCAATGACTTCTTCTTCTCCCTCCTTCTGCCCCCTGAACACATACACCTTTTAATACCTTTGTTCTGTAGATATACCTTTGTCTCTGTTCCTGGAGTATTTGAGCATACCTTTCTAGGGCAAGGACTCAACTCTCTACAGGTACTCGTTAGCACTAAGCCTAGCCACCTACCAGGCAGAAAATGTCTGCTGAATCTACTGGAAACTGGCTGACAGACACTATTGATATGAACATATATTCAATTATAACACATTACCTACGCATTTAACCATAAAAGTTCAGAATATATTAGAAAAAAGGAATATAGTGCCAAGTTTACAGACACCTCATGGGTAATAAGTAGAAGCATTTGAATTTTCTCTTACATAAAATATATTATTTCCCATCACAAAACCTAATGGGAACATAAAAATCATTTATTCTAACAAGTTTTGGACGGGTATTAAATTCATAATTTCTCATATATTAATCATTTATACATCTTGCTAAATAGTTGGACCTTAATATGATGCCTACCTCTCCATAAAAATGAAACATCTGATATAATGAATGGGCAAATTGCACTTTTAATATTCTTCCATTGTTAATCTTTTTTACATTTTTATTCCAAGGAATAGCAACCAATTAATAAAAATTCTTAGTTTCACATTATATCCAATTGCTATAAAAACAACTATTACTGAAAGGGCTGGGAAGATATTGAAGAAGAAAATGTACAACATACCAAGAAAGTTTAATATGTGCTTGCATAGATGTAGCTAACTTTTGCCAGGAATTTATCAATTCTGCTCATTTTCACAGTATACTCTAGTAATAACAACTAATATCTCTCAAAGAACATGTGCCACAAACTGTAGCTTATGTCATTTTTGTACACTATTTCATTTAACACATCAACTTAATAAAATTAAGTAATTTTATAATTCGTATTTTTTAACTAAAAAAAACCCCAGCAGAAAGCTTAATGCAAGGATGTATTGCTACTAAGTTGTGCAATGGAGACTTGAATACTGGTTTGTCCAATTCCACAGGGCATGCCAAAAAAAAAAAAAAAAAAAAAAAAAGAATGTTACTTGCAAATTATGTAATATGTGCAACATTAAACTTTTCATCACACCACCCTTAACTGGCACCACCCTTATTGAAGGACAGCTGACTCCTTGAGGAGGAGCCACTGCATGGGAGCAGAAAAAAATTCATTATTTATCATATATTATTCACTGTTTAGTACTGGAATGTGCTCAAAAAATAATACAAGTCAGAATATAGCATGAAATACTTATTCTTCATTCTACTTACCGAATGTACTCCCCACAACCTAAAACGCATTTATCTTCGACTTGTGAACATCCCCTTTCTGTCTTCCCATCAGTAAGGTCTTTATGAATCAGAGGTTCAAACCTAAATCCTCTCTATTTAACATGACTCTACTGTACTTATCAGGCCTTAGAAAAGCCCCACATGCTTTTGATGGCATTAAAATTTTACTGAAATACTTGATGCTACCATCTGTTCTTGGTGAGAACCAAAAAGGTGGCCTCAGGGAAAGTACTGAATGCATTACAAACATTGTCGGGATATTTTCCAGAATTTGTATATCCATAGTGTATAAATATATTCTCATTGTATGAAATTAGGACAACACATAGGTTAAAACAAACACAATGGTCAGTCACCCTTTGTCCCCTTCCACCCAATGCTGCCCGAGGGAACAGAGTTTGGTTCAAGCCTTCTAGTCATTTTTCTAAGTAGTTACACAAACATACGCAGAGATACAAACACATATTTAGGCTGGTCCTGACACTCATTTATAAAGCACAAATAGGATCACATTCCATTTTGCATATTGTTCTACAACTTGCTTTTATCACACCACAACATACTAAACATTTTTCCCTGTCTGTATACACAGACTTACAACATTTGAAGGTGTGTAATATTCCACATTTCTGGTGTACCATATTTTATTTAACCATTCCTCTATTGACAGATTATGTGGTTTTATTTTTTCTATGTAAAAACACAGCAACTCTCTCCAAAAATCAATCACTCTCTGAGCAGTTTCATCTGAGAGATGTAAAGAAACAATAACGTGCCTTTCAAGGAAGACAGCTCTGAGATCTAAAACTGTCTGGCATTGAGTGTATCATCTATTAATTTCCTTGAAAAAAATCACTCTCTAGCAAAAGCCTGACACAAGCTCAAAAGCCAACAGAGGGTTGCTGTTATTCAAAAGGCTTTGTTTCTGGCCAAATACTTAGAAGGGCATTTCAAAGAGAAGAGTCATCAACTACCAGAAAGTATTTGAGTGAATGGCTTTCTCTTAGGATGTGGAATCTACAAATTGCACAATCCTGGCCTTAATGCATGGTGATGAGGAGGAAAGACAAATCTATCCCTTCACAGACCTTCAGGGCGAAAACACACTGAGCATTTTGGGGACCCAAGCTTTACCTGGTTTTGTGCATGTTTGTTACCGTATTTCCTCTGCTTTGCATGTATCAGATGTCCAGGAGACAGAAAACAAGGCAGACAGGGTCCTGCAACAGCTGTTGTATACAACACATGTCCCCATCAAGCACAGGGACAATTAAGCAACTGTCTTTTGTCCTGGAGAGAAGCCACAAATGAGCCACCCTGCAACAAACACTCAGAAAGGGATCTGACGCTGCCTCTGAGTGGGTTTTTGCCATCTCACACTTTCTCCCTTCTTGGGTTTAGTGGCCTTGAAGAACCAGGAGGCCCCTGCACTTTCAAGAAGTGATGGAGACCAACTGCCGGAAGAATCACTGCCTTTGCATTCCAGGCCATCTGCTGCATACAATGAGAGCTGATGACATTGTCACAACAAGTCAAGTCAGCTGCCTGGTTGGCGCTAATGCCAGAATGAAGTCTAGCAAAGCTCTCCACCATCACCTAACCCAGGGGAGGACCTGGACAGTGCCCAGAGGGGGGAAAAAATGGAATCAGAACAATAGCATGAGAAAAACAATGAGACTTGATAGAATGCCCTTTGCTGATGGTACTTCCAATAGAGTGCTTGCATTCCGAAGCACTTGAGAGGAATACTATTTCTAACCCCACTAACGCTTACTAGCTAGAGAATTTTCAGAATACGAACTGAAATTCCCAAAATGCTTCCAGTATAGAATAAATGGCATCTGGTTAAAACCTCAATTTCTCTAATCAACTAATTTCAATGATGGGATGAGCATGCTCTAAAATGAGACATACTTCTATTCTGCCGACATCATCATTATGATTATCATACCATTTTGTCCTCTTCCATTTCTTGAGAGAGTTCCTCCCCATCCATAAACATAAAGACTAGAACTCCAAATGCTACTTCACCTGAGCTACATAGAAATGCCCCTGAGGGAAGTGGATCCAATGCAATTCACATTTGCCCTTGCCAATGGAGCTCTGGCGCCTAAACTTCCAACACCACCACGATCCTCAGCATCCTGTAACAGAAAGTAGTTCTTCCTAGCTGGGCAGTCACACCAGCCTCTCACTAAGTCTCAGTTTCAGCTGCTCTAGAAGAGAATGATAGCCTATTTACTCATTTCAGATGCTCTCCCAAGCCTCCCTCCAAAGTGAATTTCATACACGCCACGCAATCTACTTATTAAGTTAGACCATCACAAATATGCATCCAATTCTGTTGAAAATCCTTCTAGACTTTTTGTAAGACCCAGTAAACAAATTATCGTGTCTGTGTGTGTGTGTGTGTGTGTGTGTGTGTATGCATGTGTGAATATATACACATACTTTGAACTACTATGGATAATAGGGGAGCAGTTATGTGAATCACTCCCCCAAATAGGTAATTCCAACTGCCAAATCACTTCTGGCTGGTATTAGGGACTTCTGTTATAGCAGCCCCAAATATGAATTGCAAAATATGTTTTTCTTAGGCTAACAGTAAACACAATTGTCATTCCTAGAACATAAAGAGTAATGGATTATTACAGTAAAAATAATTCTCAAACAGGAATCAGGATGCCTGGGCCAAGTAAGTCCTGATTCCCCAGCATCGGCTCCTTAACCAAGTGCAGGTGCATCTCCAAACTTCCTCAGCCTCGGCTGTCTCTGTCAAGGTAAACGGCCCACCAGACATGTTAGGATATTTTCCCTGATGCGCTGAGAAGAGAGACAGGACAGTCCACAAATATGCCAAGTCCATCAAGGTCAAGCTGCCCTATAGAAGCTTCTGCTACTGACAAGGCTCACAGAAGACAAGGCAGCAAAAGGAAGCTGGGATATGGCAATGTTTACCATTTACTAGGCAATGACCCAGAAACAGGAAAATGATACAGAATTTAAAGTAGTAGCTGACAAGGGCACTGACAATCGAATTTTGCAAACATAAGCGTTAAGTCTTTTGGTACGGAAAACACAAGGGGGTGGTGGAGATGTTAGCTCCTTTCTTTTACTCAGAGTTGCCTGCATCCTACCTAGTGAGGAGCCAGATTAGCCCGCTACAATCCACCGCAGAGCTCCCGAACACAGAGAAAGAAGAGCCTTCCCCGCAGTGCAGCTAATCACCAACAAAGCTCAAGACCCGCTGCCACAGCTGGTGGCCTCTGAGTCTCTGGAAAAACAGAGGCAACCAAGGAAAGAGGGCCTCTGATGAGCCCTGCTTTATCTAGCTCTGATTCCTTAAAGATCCCCAGCTAGGATGACAAATGCCTGGATACAGAGTCTAGGCTGCCACTTGGCGACCTGCTTCCTCAGCTGGTCAGCACGCAGCCCTTTTTTTTCTTTTTTGGCTTGAGGTCCACAACAATTTTCCAGGGCAACACCTGTCTAAATCCTGGTCTCTGTCTAATCCCCTGTAAATAATATAAATCTGGATGGAAACATGGATTACCCCAAGGGAGGCGCCTCTCTCTGTCTCTGTCTCTCTCTCTCTGCAGACAACATCCTACCTGGCAACGCACCTTCCCTGACAACCACCTCAACAGACCCAAGGTCTCGAAAGTGATGTCAGCCACACTCAGGAAGGCCAGACACCCTTAAGAGAAGGGGCTGAGTGGGCACATCTCCAAACCATATAATTACGGACTTCTGCTAAGAAGAAGCTTGCAAAAGCCAGGTACCCAATTCCTTTTCTAGAAACATGTCTGAGCTTCCCACACCCCTATCAACATAATGGCATGTGATTAAACTGTCTTATTCTGTTAGCTCTTTCAAAAAAAGTCATAATCCTGCCATAAAACTGTCACATTCCAAGGGCTATTTAACAAATTGATTTCCCGAAAAGGAGCAGGTATTGCTGCACATTTATACACCACCCCCACAAATGTTTCTCTAAGTGAATGCAAATTGGCCTCTAAAGAATTTGTCTAATGTGTTAATAAAAAGATTTCTATGACCAACAAAGCTACAAAGTCTTCGTTAAAAAATAAGTCACGCTTTCCTAACTTCTCATTCTTTTCATACTTTTGTATAAATAGAAAAACTCATTCTTTTTGATACTTTTGAATAAATATAAAAGTTAATAGTTTTGTTTTCTTTTCATTGCAATCATTTGATTTGAGAGGAACAAAGAATATTAACCAGCAGTAGCACATGCACGCTACTTGGTAGGCTGAGGTGGGAGGATCGCTTGAGGCCAGGAATTCGAGACCAGCCTGGGCAACATAGTGACAGCCTGTCTCAAAAAATAAAAAATAACAAGACTATCAACCAGTGACTTCCAAAAGGGTCCCAAAGCCACGTTTAGTCAAGTCAGGCTAGGCCAGGTCCCCTAATGTCCAGCCCTAGAGTCCATTTACAGCCTTGATAAATACATCTGGAAGGTGGATTCCCCAGAGGACTGCCCAGAAGAATCACTAATCAGTGTTATACGACTAAATGCCAGCTGTCACCCTCAACAGGGCAACCTCCACTGCAAATCTGAGTCTGTGCGTACCCTGGTGGGTGAATGGCTAAAGACCAATTTGAGTTCCCCACTGAAGGCACCCTAAATCAAATTCCAATTAAACCAGATTAAGATTTTTCAAGCTGAACCATTCCCAACATTTCCTCCAAATTTGGTGAAAAATTCCTAGGTGTTTTCCTCCCCACTGGAAATATTAAACAAACAGATACTTTGTTTTATTTCAGGAGAAGTAATGTCTTCTGATAAGCTTTACATGATCTCTTCCTTCCTTGTCCTAATGGCCAATGCCTAATTCATTTTTGGTTAGTTGGTTTGGGGGATTTCTTTATTGAATTTAATTTTCTGAATTGATAATGCATATATTATACAAGTCAAAGTCAAAGATACAAAAGGATAGACTTCTTCCCTCACCTCTTCCCCATACCTCAAGGCAATGTCTGTTGTCATGATGCTAGTGATAATCCTGTATGTGTCCTCCCCATAAAAGTAGCCTAATCTAAATACTGTTGTACACCTTGCTTTTTCCCCCCAATTAACAAGATATCTAGGGAAATACAGATATAGATATATAGACAAACATATGTATCCATTCATAGGGAGATGTTTCACTGATTGTAACAGCTGCACATATGCCATTATTTAGCATAGCACAATTCATTAAAACAGCCCCTATTAATGGGCTGTCAGGTACTTCTAATCCTTTCCAAATCCAAACACTGCTGCAATGAATAACCTTGACACTAGTCATTTTGCACTGTGGACAAGTACATCTGTTGGGTAAACACCTGGGGGCAGAGTTTGATGAAAGGGTATATGCATTGTGACAGACATGGCCTAGTCACCTTCATAGAAGCTGTACCAATTTAAAGTCCCCACTAGCGATGTCTAAGATTATTCATTTCCCCACAGCCTCACCAACTATTTATGGCACAGGCCGGTTCTAAAAGGCCATGAACCCTGGGACAGAGAACAGTAAGATGTACCAGAGGACTAGTGTGGGCCACATTCTCTTTCCACCCATTCCCAACTCTTTCTGCCACATGAGAGCTGAGCAATTAAGATGACAGGCGTGGAGGGCAAAAAGAGCTGAGGTCCCATCCCTGCCACTGCTGAGGTGAGTGCCCTGGAGAGTCTTAATTTCTAAGTTCTCTAAAGCTCAGTTTCCTCACCCATCAAGTGGACATGCGTGCATGCATCCTTCTGCCAGAACGGAGTATAAGCTAGCCCTCCCCTCATTGTGCTCACCAGAGTGCCCGGCCCTGGTGAACGCTCAGCCAATGTTCACAATGACGGCATTCCCAGTCAAGCCCCCATGAGGGGTAACTAATCTTTCCAAGCTCAAAGGAGAGATCATGGCAAGAAGGGACCTAACATCTGAGCCCTCCTCTGAGCCTACCAGTGTGCCAGCAGTCATTTATACCAACAAGAGCCACACTCGGGGGGCACAGATTAATTGGATACATTTTTTATTACAGTTGATGATAAAATGCTGTGATGGAAATAAACAAGACAATGTGATAGAAATAAGATAGCATAGGGACCCTAACTTAGACTGTGAAGCAGCCCTGAAGGGGCACAACTTGGAGCTCCCTTCAGGAAAGAACTTGCTGCTCAGTGGCAGGGAGCCTTCAGGATCCAAGAAGCTTCTCGGTGGAGGCGAAGCTCCTCCCCAGCCAAGGGCTGTACACAGTCGGGCGTGCTGGGGTCTGCCTGGTTCTGCCCACTGTGCCAGATCTTCAGCATGTTCTGAGATTCTCCCTGCCCGGTCCTGCTTCCTCCCCTTACTTCTGCCACAGACCTTAACCCCCCATAAACCCCTCGCACTGCTAACTCAGTGTCCTTATCCCTGGATCCACACAGATGAGGTAGACAGATCCCTCTAGGGACCATCGAGGACACTCCCAATTTTAACCAGATCCTTTTCATTTCCCTGGTCAGACCTTCCTTTTTAACCTGCCATCCACAATAGGGCACCTGGTGTAATCCTTCTCGACCAGTTTGCCTGTTGGCACGTGCCCGGTTCCCTGTCTTGCACACCTCTGGCCTCCACTAATAATTTCAGATTCCCACTTGAGTAAGTGCAGACGCTTTGCCCAATTCTTCACATGCGTTGTCTCATTTAATCCTCATGACCACGGGATGAGGTAGGTAGGGAATCTTGTACTTAGGGAAGAGAGAGAATGAGGGGAGAGGGAGGGAGGGAGAGAGGGAAAAAAGGAGGGGGAGACTCATCTTCAGGAGATTAGACTTGGGTTAAATAATTTGTCCCAGGGTCAGTCAGTGGCAGGGAAGGGACTCACACCTGGGTGCCTCTGGTGACAAAGATCATGGTCATCTTCACTGCCCTTTCTTGGTTCTTATAAAACCTGGTTCCCAAACTCAACTACTTCAGGAAGCCTTCCCCAGTAAATTATAAAGCTTGGATCCCCAAATCCTTTGGAATCTTACAGGCAAGTTTTAATCTATATTAATCCACATTCGCTAATTCTTGGTTTTGAAATTGTTCTAAGCTGTATCACATGGTAGGGTTTTTGCTCCCAACATAAGCTGTAAATGCCCCAGGGATCAGAGGCCACAGCTTTTATGACTTTTGTGTTTTCTACAGCCCTGGGTAATGGACTTCCCACAAAAACAACCACACTAGGTTTAGGAGCTCCTGTCACATGTTGAGACAGAGCCCCTCTGGGCTTGGACATGTTCTCCTTGTTTCTCCCAGTATCGCTGGAGTGTGGCAAATACTGGCTCAAAAAAACCCACCCGGAAATGACTGCATTTCTGAAAAGGGCTGTAAATGCTCCAAACCGAAAAAAATGCCAAAAGTTAAAATGAAATGTACACTCACCTTGAAAGAACAGGCAACCACCCTCTAAAGGGATACATACAGGCACACAGATGCATCCCCACAACACAGCCTGGAGAAGAGCTGACAGCAGCACGCTGACGTGGAAGCAGAGCAAGAAAACACCCCTACCATGACACACACCCCCACATGTGAAACAGGACAGGCTGTGACCGCCTAACAACTTGGGAGGCAAAACTTCTGTCTGAACTACTCTTAAAAACACAGAAAACATCTCTGATCACCTTCAGGAAACAAAGGAGAAAATAGTGGCAAATGGAGGCATGACTTTCCCACGGCTGTTCTGTCTCCAGGGAACCTCAAACTAGTGTACAACTACAAGCCCCTGTTTATGTCATGCTTTCTGGTACCACAAGGTACTCTCTCTCAGGGGTACCCAACCTGTGGTGAGTTGTATAATTATTTCATTATATATTACAATGTAATAACAATAAAGTGCACAACAAATGTAATGCACTTGAATCATCCTGAGACCATTCCCCCGTTCCCCGCCCCAGTCCGTGGAAAAATTGTCTTCCATGTAAATGGTCCCTGGTGCCAAAAAGGTTGGGGAACGTGGTCTATCTAAACAAGGAACTGCTGTATCTAAACCATTACACATTTCTAAATGTTACCAATATAGCAACACATTCTAATCACAGCCCCAAGATAATAATCACATAATTTCTACTTTGTGCATAAAGGCTATTATTAAATGCCTAGACTCAAATGGGAAGTCTCCTTTATAACTAAATTTACCATGTTTTTAAAAATGTGGGTTTATTTGCTCTGCTGCCAATGCCAAACTGTTAGCCTCAAGTCTTTCACTGATGTTTTTCAAGAGGGCTTCCAATATTCAAGTGAGGGTTAAGTCATAAATCGAGAGAGAGCTCAAGTGCAGAGAGAACTAAATATAACAGACCAAAGAAAGGAACACTGTGTCCCATGAAGAGCAAAACAATTCAAAGGGATTTCCAGTTTAGTTTGGCTACTGAAACCATGGTTTTAGAAAAGGCCACAAACTCAAAAGTACTCCCGAGACAGCCAAGTAACCCCAAGGATAACGGAGCTGTTAAGTGTCATTTGCAGAGGAGAATTTGGATGCTTGGTTAACCGAACAGTATGGGAACCACATATTTCCTGAACAGGAAAAAAACATATCCTTGACTTGGAATTGAAAATTGCAGTTCCACGGAGAATTGACTCCTATTTCTAGGCCAATCCATAGCAACAGCTGTTACCATTGCTTCATTTACATGTAACCCATTCAGAAAACTGTCCTGAGTGACTGATACTGTTCTGGCTGTGCAGGCCTTACCCAGGGTTTCCAGGTTGAGACTACTGTCAATTACTAGCCCAGCTGTCTTCAGCCATCTTGCTGATCTTTATAGCCTGACTTTTGCAATGCTGACAGCAAAGAGCAATTCAACTTTACGGAAAATAACAACACCTCAATGGGTCCATAATGACCCACTTTTCAGCCCAGGTGTGACATCCCTGCAATTAGTCAGCAAGACACCTTTGGCTTTGTTAGGCCTAAAAACAAATCCATTTACCTACCATGAGGAGCTATTCATACCACATGGAAAATTAAGTAAATTTGAGGGGTGGGGGGGGAAGCTTTCCACTTAAAGACAATTTAGCTAATAGATCACATATGTTCAGCTTTGTCTTCCTCCTGCCTTTTTCTGGTTTTAAATTTTATTACCCTGGGGCATTTGCACCAAACAGAATCTTCTTTGTTGCTTAGGAATTAATCCACCCCTGCTGTTTACTCCTCATTTGAGTCATAATCCTCCGTTTGTGACATCACAATTAGCCACTTGTGGTGGTGATTATAATGTCATGAACAAAGGATTATGACTGGGAGTTGGAAACAAAACAGCAGGGGCCCTAAATGCTCGGAAAGGAACGTCAGTAGGAATCAAGAATTGAAGGGTGAGAAAGAAGGAAAGGATGGGGAACAAATTGACAGAAATCCACCTTTGGCCTGGGGAAGCTCTATGAGAACTGAACCAGTAGTTTTACCTAATGAATAAATACAGAACATTTACCAGTTACATTTTCCCTCACCCACCTACTTTATTAAAAACTTTTTTTTACGTTGAAAATTACAACAAACTCCTATATACCCATCACCCACACCCATTATTGTCAACATTTAGCAGCATCTGCTTTATTATTGTCTATGCTCATATTTTTTCCTCAACCATTTGAGAATACTTTGCAGAGATCATGTCCCTTCAACCCCAAATACTTGAGTGAAAGTCTTAAGACAAAGACATACTCTTCCATCATCACAATACAACTATCAAATTCAGGGGACAATATATATGATATAATATGATGTAATTTACAGTCTATACTTGCATTTTGCCAATTATCCCCCAAATTTCTTTTATGTCATTTCATTACTAGCTCACTTTTCAATAATTAACAAAATGAAGGCAACATTGTTTTTCAGCTTTCCTCCACGGTCAAAATCACTAAGACAAAATTCAGGATCTTAGAAAATTTAAATCCACAGCAAGAAAAAAATTATAATGGCTACCATTTCTTTGGTGCATACTATAGGCCCAAATCAAACACTTTACATGAATTATCTCATCTAAACCCCGTAAAAACTCCATGGGGCATGAGTCCTTCTAATCCACATTTTATAGAGGAGGAATAAAAAAACACCTCCAAAGAATGAAGCATATATTGGAAAATGTATCAAAGTAAACCAAACAGCCTAGTCCTTCTCCCTAGGACAATAGAGCTGAATTCAAGCCGGACCTAGCATAGGACAATGTTTCCTCTGAAGAGCTGAATTCAAGCTGGTCCCAGCAGGCAGTCTGACATGAATAGATTACAGAGATCCAGTCAACCTTCAGGACAAACAGAAAGCAGATCAATACTCCCCTGTAAATGAAGACTGCAATTAAGAATGCAGATTGCAGGGTCAAGGCTGATTGTCATGTTTCAGCATTTGATTATTACAGAATATTCCAATATATGTCTTGCTCTCTGAGCAAATTTTATGGTTGGGTGTGCAATGGCCAGCTTCTATGGCATTATTAACTGCCTATTTAACAGATCCAGGAATGCCATTTATTCTAAACACAGAGTGGAGGCTTTAAAAGCAAGAAAAGAAGGTTTTCACAAGCTAAAAGCTTTTAGGACCGGATGGACCTTAAATTGCCTATTTCACAGAGACAGAAATGGCTCCAGGGAAGCTTGGACATTGTCACACTTTTTTTTTTTTTTTTTTTAAGGAGAACATAAGGATATAAGATTAACTAAACCTGACTCAAAACCAAAGCTGCTCATATAAACTGGCTGTAGAAAGGTGGAAAGGAAAAATTCAAAAATTCACAACCTAAAAGCCATAACCACATTTGAAAATAATGACTTCTTTACAGCCCAGTTCCCACATATAAAACACATCCCACAGTGCACATGGCATGTGCCACATACAGATTCCCATCACCCAGCAAAATACTCACCTAACACCACCTAGGTGCCGATCATTATTTTACTGCATGCTGCACCCTTGGTCAGCACCCCTGCCCCTGCCCCCTCGCACCCTGTACCACAACCGGATGATCAGAAACAGCTCTGGGAAAAGTCTGCTCACCCATGTAGCCCCGTAGCCTATACCAGAGGCTAGTTATACGCTTTTATTCCCCCTTCATTTCCTGTTTTGCTGTTTTGTTGTGTTTGTTTGTTTGAAGGACAGAATGGAGAACTTCACTGCAAAGCAGCCAACAGTCACCCACATACTTTGCCAGCCTCCCCGGCATGCTGCTTTTATAAATCTGAATAATTAACAACATGTTAAAATCAGAACTAAAAATCCAAATCTCCGGCTTCTCTTGAAGCTCAGTTGGGGCAATAGCAGGTGCACAGTCACCCAGGGCAGTGCCGGTGGAGCCCAGTGGCAGAGATGAGGCCTGTCCCGGTCACATCTCCACCCACCCTGCTTCCCTCAACACTGCTCGTGCCTGTGGCGACCTCATAGTTAACTGCCTAAACCGGGACACTTGAGAGTGAAAGAGAGCAGTGTTAATAATTACACCAGGACAAGGTGGCCTTAACAGGACACACGGCCACCCTACTTGGGTTACCCGTTTCGGCCCTGGCTTCCATTCCCTGTATCAGGTATGTCTTTGTCCTTTTCTGGCCCAACTACTTTGGTCTGCTGTGCTCATCAGTTTTGGCTTGGGATTGAGAGGACAGGACGTTTTAATGTCTAATTAGGAAATTGCTTAAGGGGACAATCAAAATCAAAACGGAGAAAATGTTCTACTAGTGGGGCAGTTGAGGAAAAGTGGGACAAGTTGAAGGGGGCAAGATGTCATGGATTTTACTTCTCCTTGGGATCACTCTTCACTTCCCATGGGGTTTAATTCTATTAAACCCTGTGAACCTCTGACCCACTGAGGTTTTTATTAGCTGGAATCTAATGAGGAGACCTTAAGACCATACAGTTAATGCTCTTCGTGTATTTACCAGGGTCATTCTGTGACTTACAAGCCTGTCTCGTGGTGGGGGTGTACCTTTTAAGGAAAAACAATACAAACTCCCCTGAAACTGAGCAAGTACTCAAAAAGGAAGCATGCATTCCGTCCTGATGTGCTGTCAGATCTCCTTTTATAATGAACAAAAGGCGCAGTTGGGCTCCTTGCCAAATGTGGTGGCCATTAGTTTGAAAACAGTTTGAGATGCTCAAGCTTTGGAGTCCTATAATCAAAATCAATTAATGTACCATTTAGGAGTTTGTATGTACATCCATCCCTAAGGCAGCAAGCTCTATAAACTATCCAATTTGACCATGGCACAATCTTGCAGGGTTTCTATCAGTCTCTCCAATCACATCAGACTGGTGCCCTCCATGAATACTCTCTCCCTCTCCTAGTCAAATAAACTTAACTTAGGGATGATTGTCTTCGTTTAAAGAAAAAAATTTAAAAAGCCATTACTCCAGAAAAGCTTTCGAGGAAAAAAAAGAAAAAGGAAAAATTGGATCTAATACAAGGATCCTTCATGAGGTGGGCTTTGGGAGGCATCCCAGGACTTAGGGGTGGGGGATGCAATCTGAAAAGGCCTACTGGGCATTACAATGGGCATTTACTTTTGGAGACAAAAACAAATTTCTAGTCAAACAACCAGTAGAAAGTGGACGAGTTTGGGGTTATTTTTAATAATTACCAAAATGGGACATGGTTATAACAAGATCGCAAAGTAGCTAAGGCAAACTTTTTCTAGAAACCTGGAAGCCAACACGGGAAGTTCACAATGGGCTTTCAGGCAGTGAACTTTCTGTCCAGGAGGCAGCCACCTTGTGTGGGATGCTCTGAGCTGGAGAGATCAAAGATACAAAGAGGGGCAAACTACCACCACCGACTGCACTTCTTTTAAAATAATTAGGGGATGAGGGGAAATACCACCAGGTTGTGCCCACCAATTCCAGTCCCACCTGACTCCTACCAGTTCTTGACTCCTCCATTGTGTACTGCAACAACTCCATCTGTAAAGACAAGACCACTAAGGAGACATTTTAAAACACATACTGAATGTTTCTTCCCTGGACAAAACATGAGTATCTATCCCTTCCCCTTCACTTATTTAAAACCCATCAGGCTACCAGTTCAGCTATTCGGAATAGTATTCTCCATTGCCCATATTCAAGCGTCTTTTAAAATGACAGTCATTTCCCATTCATCATCTGTCTCCTTTGGCTTGGGGGAAGGCAGTCACACAAGTACCTCTGGTTTGCTCACTGAGCTTGATCAGCTCAGCCTCAGCCCCTTACTTAGCAGTTGGCCGGTGCTGTTTCTCTAATGATGATAAAGCATCTTAATCTATTCTACATCAAGGCTCTCTGCTCAGCTCTGCACACAGCATGCTGTGTTTCCAAATGCGGTGTCTGTACCTCTGGGTATCAAATTTCCCAAACAGCTTTGATAAATTTTAATTCATGAGGAAGGGCTGCACACAAGCTACCTTTTGAAACAATACTGGTCACTCCCCTTCTTCTCATACCCCACGGTCCAGCACTTGTAAGGACTCTGTATAACTGACTTGTGGTCTGTGTGTTCCACAGCAAAAGGGGCTGCCCATTTTCAGAAATTGCTAACTTAAGAAATATATCAGATAAGCAAGCCACTCTACCACTCTGGGACCCCATGCATTTGAAATTTGGTTCGTTCCAAATCAAATTAAGGAGGACAGAAAATGGAAAGTCAGCAAAATTTAGCTACTGAGGCACAGATAGGAAAGAAACTTTTAAACACATAACCAACAGGTAAGGAAGATTTTAATCACAGGCCTTTATCTACGGCTTTCATTTACATACATTGTAATTAGTTAATAAATACACATCTACCAAAAATTCATCACTGATTTATAGGGATCTTGATACAAGCCAATAAATGGGTTAACTACGATGTCTAAAAATCTGTATCTACCTGCGGGACCTTAACTGAACAAGTTAGTTTCTTTCTCTAGGCCCCATTTCGTCACATATAAAGTCCAGAGAATGATAGACACTGCCTCTGAAGGCTTTTGTAAAGGTTCAATTGGATAAGATAGGTGCCCAAGTAAAATACAGCACCTGTCCCACACTGAACACACGTAAGAGGCAGTGACTAATAATGTATTATTCTTACCCAAACTGACTTGGGGCTCACAGAACAGATAACAGATACTCTTCACTCAGGATTCTCAAACTAACTGTGGAAGCTAAAAAGGAAGAAATTGCTGGTCCACATGTGAACAGTTGTGCAATCTCTATTCTGTCTGGCTTTACTGCCCTTGATGAGGAGAAGGCCTAGATTAACTCTCAACTGAGAGATAGGAATTAGTTGCTTGTGGTAAATAAACAACACAAAGATGACAGACCATGCATGAACTATCCATTCTCCACTTCCCAATAGATGTCTCCAGAAGAGTCACATGCAACTGCAACATGTTGAAATATATCAAGGCACCAAGACATCTGGCAACAAAAATTATCTGATGGGACTAAATTGTGTGTATGTGTGAAACTACAAGATTCATTTGAATTGCAATGAAGTATTCAGAAAATTTATTAATATCACAGACTTTAATAACTTTTCTAAATAAAGATTTTTGGTTATTGTTAACTGGGCAAAATCTCTTCAGTTATCATAATTCCAGATTCTTTCTGGGTATATATAAAAATAAAAATTTAACATACAAATTCTTCTTAAGAAAATGACCAAATTTTCACCCATTTGCAAGAGTGGTCTAAAAAACTGAGAACAGAGGTATCTAACAAGAGGATATTCGTTAAATTATAGTCTATGCTACAATGGAATGACACATGGCTCCTAAGAACGATGACAATGATGTAAATACGTAGACCTGGGAAGAGGTTTATGACCGATGGACACACTAATAAATTTTTTATAAAGGAAAATTCAAAATGTATGCAAAGGCAACAGAATACAGTAAACCCTCACGTACCCATTACTCAGCTGCAAAAATTATCCTAAACTTAGGGCTAACCTTGTTTTTAGCAGAAAAATTAGTCATACCCTTTGCCCTTCCCCCCATTATGTGGAAGCCAATACCAAATACCATACCAATCACGATATTCTATTAAATGGGGAAAAAAGACAAAAGACTTCTTTAAAGCATAATCCTGTTTTTAAAAAATAGCTAAGGCTAGGCACAGTGGGGCTCACGTCTGTAATCCCAGCACTTTGGGAGGCCAAGGTGGGAGGATTGTTTGAGCCCAGGAGTTTGAGACCAGCCTGAGCAACATAGAGAGACCCTGTCTCTACAAAAAAAAAAAAAATTAGCCGGGTGTGGTGGTGCATGCCTGTCGTCCCAGCTACTCAGGAGGCTGAGGCAGGGGATCACTTGACCCCAGGAGTTTGAGGTTACAGTGAGCTCTGATGATGCCACTGCACTCTCGCCCAGGCAACAGAGCAAGACACTATCTCCAAAAATATAAATAAATAAATAATAGCCAAAACAATATACATACTAGGAAAAAGTCCTTTCCTACAAATGCCTAACAGTGATACCTGTGGGTGATAAGAATTCAGGGCTCAGTTTCTAGCAGATGCATTTTTAATCAACTTTTTCTACAATGAACCATATAGTACTACTTGCATTATAAAGATAAACTCACTGTGTTTTTAAGAATGTTTCAGCACTAAAAATGAAATAATTTCAACCATCACTTCTACTAATAATATCCAAATTTACTGCTAAATCTTATTTTTCTGTATTTTCCTAAACTTTACTATTCTAGCCTAACCCTCCCCCATCCTCCAAAAAAAAAGGTTATCCAAGCCAGCAACGTAAAAGTATCATCAGGGTGAAAAATTACAGAGGGACACAGAAGTATAGTTTGTGTCAAGTATATAGCCTGCTATACATCACATGCCAGTTTTTACTAGAAAATAAATTGTTATTCAAAAAATGTTAAGAGTTGATGCAAATTTATAGGGCAGCAGCACTGAGTGACAGACATCTGCAGTAGGGTAATGCTAGGCTGTTTCTTGCTTTGTTGATTCAACAATCAGCACTGAATGTCTCCTGTTCTAATTTATTTTAACTTCTGCTTAATTAAATGCATAAAAGAACTAATGTGTTGGATTTGGGGATTTAAAATGACTTTCACCCAGCTGTTTTTAAATGCACTAGGAAATTTCTTGAATATAATTGTTCTTTTAGAGGCAAAAAAGGAGACTGTAACCATGACATTCACACAGAGGGGAATTATCACCTAGTGACACTGGCTGACAACTTGTAAACAGTAATTCCCACCCAGAGTTTGAAAGACATTCCAGGACTTTCTCAGCTACCTCATGAGGTGATGTAAAAGTTGCAAAAAGAAAGGTCAAGATAAAATTATTTTAAATTGATTTTCAACCAATTCAACAAAGAGTGCCCAATAAATATTTGCTAAACCAAAGAGAATGCAGCAGCACATCAATCTAACTTTTTGGAGAACTGGGGAATCTTCTCCTCCTACCTCCCATTTAAAAAAAAAAAAAAAAAAAGAATGTAGTATTTATGGAGTCCCATTATGACTTTAAATACATTAGGTAATAGTAAAATCCAAAAATGAGAGAGCAAGGCCAGGCACAGTGGCTCATACCTGTAATCCCAGCACTTTGGGAGGCCAGGGCAGGAGAATCCCTTGAGCCCAGGAGCTTGAGACCAGCCTGAGCAACATAGGGAGAGACCCTGTCTCTACAAAAAATACAAAAATTAGCCAGGCATGGCGGCACGCGCCTGTAGTCCCAGCTACTCAGGAGGCCGAGTTGGGAGGATTGATTGAGCCCAGGAGTTCAAGACTGCAGTAAGCTAAGACGATGCCACTGCACTCTAGCCTGAGCAACAGAGCAAGACCTTATCTCAAAAACAGAAAACAAACAAAAATCAGAGAGAGCAAGGAGATGGAGGTCAGTATCCAGAGCTTTCTACTCAAGCCAACATTAAGGTGTCTGTCTCTGAGATGTTCAATGGGTTTTTCTCATGTAAAGTCCCATGTTTATTTTCTTACCACATCTTTTTTTGTTTGTTGTTTGTTTCTTGTTTTGGGGGGGTTTGTTTTGTTTTGTTTCGTTTTGTTTTTGAGACAGTCTTGCTCTGTCGCCCTGGCTAGAGTAAAGTGGCATCATTGTAGCTCACTGCAGCCTCAAACTCCTGAGCTCAAGCGATCCTCCTGCCTCAGCCTCCCAAAGTGCTAGGATTATAGGCGTGAGCCACCGTGCCCGGCTTCCTACCACATATCTTAACATAAGGAATTTACATTCTACTTACTCCAACCCTCCCCATCCAATTAAATGTTGTTCAAAGTTGTATATGTAAAAAGAGGAACATGTAGGGATGTGTTTTCTATTCAGTCTGATGCCTAATGCCAAGCTGGCACTCAATAATGGAATTCAATTACACTATCTAGGCTGTATCAGCCTCATTTTGCAGACTGAGAAATACCTCAATGACAGCCCAACTGTGTAAAATCTCAAACTGGTGTTTCATCCCATGGGACCATTCAGGCTCTTCGTTATTTACCAAAAAACTCCAACCCAGAGTTTTCAAAAGAATCTTTGCCAAGCTAACAATCCACAGAAATTTCTATTACTTTCAGAAAGCACAGAAAATTTGGTTCACAAGCAGGGACAACTTTTGTTTTACATGAAGGGGCAACTTATAACTTTTTAGACTCCAAAATATGAGGGACTCTAGGGAACAGTTTTCTCTGCAAGGCTTGTTCACACTGTGTTGGCAGAAATCCTAAGACCGCAAACAAAATAAGCTACACAGAAAAGTCTTTTCCCATAGACACCTAAGATTTTTTATTTCCATCTGTCTCTCCTGGACCCCATGACAGCCTGGAGATGGGCACTATCACATTCTCAAATTGAATCTGATCTCAACTGAAGCCAGCTTAAGCACTACCTACTCTCATTGTTCCAGTTTTGCAGTGTCTCTACCTCGCATCTCTCCCCAAGTCAGGGAAAGCCTAACCAAGACATGGGATTTCAATGGCCACAACACAAAAAATGTCAATGAAGGACTCTTCCCTGTGATTCTACTTAATTATATCTCAAAGAACTAAGTGATAATTTTCAAATGACAGCACAAACTCAACCATGACAAATTCCCCCATGTTGTGAAAACTGGCACCAAATCTAATGCCTATAACCAAGGCTCAGGAAAATGCAGTGGGGCTGAAAGAGACTTTAAACACTCTGTCTCCCATAGCTAGTCCCCTTCTGGAAGGTTTATATTTTGTGTCAGAGAGGTTAGTGAGTTAGTGGGTCTGCTCTAGGTCTAGCTTTGGAGTATGAACATATGGGAAGCAGAGATAAGCAAGTAAAAGATGTGGCAGTGATCAATATGGGGGCAGATAATACCATTTTGAAAACAGATTACAAGTCCACAATGCATTATAACATAATTTAAACAAATATCACAGAATGGATACCTACCAGGCAAGATGCTCTCAAGAATCACTCGGGTATGTATGGAAGCCACAATGACATTTTAAGACCCCTGGGAAATAGTTAATTCACAGACATCCTTAGATGACACCTTGCTGGCCTGAAAGAATTAGCAAATTTCCAAAAAGAACCTGATTTCAGGATAAGTCAACCCCCTCCTGGGTCTTCCCAAGTTTTTGAACATAAGCTACTGACTACATACTGAGTTCCAATGCAATTCAATCAGTTCACATTCAACTAAAGAAAAGTTAACACTCGGCATTTACTGCCTACCAGGCCCAAAGCTGGGCTTTTTAACATCTTTCCAAGAGGCTATGTATAATGTAGGTATTTATCCCCATCAAAGAGACAAGCAGACTAATGTTCAAAGGGGTTGAATAAAGTTGTCCAAGGTCAAACAGCCAGTAAGCCAGGATCTGGGCAGAAGTCTGGGTCTGCTGGACTCCAGAAGTGAAATTTAACCACCCCATCAAGCTACCTCTTCCATGAAAAGTGCAGCCCCACGTGATTGCACCCGTTGATCTCCATGTGCATTCTAAGACGGCACACGTTCTGGTCTGTGACACCTCCTCATTCTGGCTTTCACCATGCCAATGCCCAGCCAGTCAACCACAGCGCCAGGGTATGCCACAGCCCTTCTCAATCTGTGCCAAGGTGTCTGAAGTACAACTGATTTTTGCAGCAGTGGAGGACACATACCATAAAAAGTTATGTGTGTTGTACAGAATGTTAAGATAAACCTTCCAATGTGGTTCCAAGCAGGAAAATCCTTGCTTTAAAGGAGAAGAAAAATCAAAACATTCATTCATTCAAAAATATACTGTAAGCATGGGGTCCAATAGTAAACTTAAATTAACTATCTGAAACACACAGAACTGTAATGAACAGTGGTGCTAAGGTCCAGGAAGAGAAGTAAGGAAGAATAAGAGAGACAGAAGATGCTCCTGCAGATGCTATAAACCCTGTGGCTGCAGGTGTGACTGACTGTGCCGTCATCACTAGAGCCTCTTACTATGGTACCAGCATCTGAGCTTGGTACACTATTTGGAATCGGTCCTTGTGACTTGATTCTGGGTCTCAGTGAACAAATTCATGAGCCTCAAGCTCTAAGCCACAAAAATCATCCATCAACCCCACAGGAAATGAGGCACTGAAAAATCTCTGCCTGAAACAAACACTTCTGCTCATACTTTTTGTTTTGATCTATACAAGCTCAGTCCACTCTCAAGCAAAAATCAAAGTTTAAAATAACCAATCCTAGAGAGCAGCCCAGCATCCTTCACTCACAAGGGCCTAGGAAAAAACATCAATAATAAAAATGCAAAGCACAGTATTACTTTAACCAGGGGACAAAATTGTAATTATAAAGCATTTCTATATTAACTAACATTCAGTATAATAAATGAGCTTTCAAAACTAGGCCACCATTGATTTAGTATATACTAAATATTCTGTGAATTTGGTGTGAGCAAAAGTCTTTATGTTGCGGCTCATCGTAATTTCAGACAAAGAGGAGCTTGTGTGGCAGAGTGAATCCTCCTAAGAAATGAGTCTTAGTGTAACACACTCTTAGCCCAAGATAATACCATCTCTTGAAAATATTTCAGAGTCACATTTGTTGTTATTCTACTCCAACATCTCATTAAACTTCGGGAAGTGTCTACAATGTTCAGCAGAGGGTAATGTTCACAAAGTAACCTCTTTAAAAAGGTGATAAACCCATAAAACCAATTAAAGCCTTACACATTTCCTCTAATACTTTTTCTAAAATTTGCATAATTTCTGATTTGACGAAAGAAACTCAATTCTTGGTCTCCCCCACCTAACCTTGATTTGCTGTGTTATAAGGAGCCACCCACACATTGCCATTTGCTTTCTATAAAAATGAGCCTGATAAAAATGGGCCTGTCAGTTTCTATTCTGAAGCTATTGCAGAAAAGCACAAGAGGAATGGAAACTTTGAGAGTGCTATTTTCCAATTTTGCAAGTTAAAGCCCCACTTGGTAGGATAATAATGTCCACACTCATTTTCTGCAACACCTTAATTGCACACTCACTGACAAATGTCCACCAATCTGTCTTGCCATGCTCTCTCCCATTTTTAAAAAAAATTTTTACATTAATTAATTAATTTTTTTGAGACAGGGTCTCACTCTGTTGCCCGAACTAGAGTGCAATGGCATCAGCATAGCTCACTGCAGCCTCCAACTCCTGGGCTCCAGCAATCCTCCTGCCTCAGCCTCCCGTGTAGCTGGGACTACAGACGCATGCCACCACACCCAGCTAATTTTTTTATATTTAGTAGAGACAGGTCTTGCTATTGCCCGGGCTTCTCTCCTATTTTTCATGTGTTTATTTTTTCCCTTCCCTTCTGCCAAATACCCTGAGGAAGAAGGGTGTCCTATAAATGTTTTAACATCCATCATAACACTGAGAATAGCACCAAATACTTGGGCCCTTGCTGTATAAGATGAATTTTAACTAAATTTTATTTGAATGTTTATGAAAGTTTTTTTTTTTTAATTTTCCTACCTTTCTGGAGCATATATATGGATGAGAATGATCTTGTGTAGAAGTGGAAAGACTTCTTCTGTAAAGAGCCAGACAGTAAATATTTTAGGCTTGGCAAGCCATATGGTCTCTATTATAACCACTCAATTCTGCTGTGATAGCAAGAAAACAGCCAGAGACAATAAGTCAATAAGTAGTAGAGGCTGTATTCCAATAAAACTTTATTTACAAAAATAGGCATTGGGCCAAATATTTGCCTGTGGGCCATGTTTTGCCAACCCCTGGACATGTGGATCAAGTTCTAGAATCGGCAGAATGAAGTTAAAGACTAGTAGCCAGACTTACATTCATTAACTGGGTAATCCTGGGCAAGCTACTTAAGTTTTCTTTGCTTCAGTTTCCTTGTATATAAAATGCAAAGGGAGAGGCAGGCATAAAAGAATCATAACGTAGGGTTGTTCTGAGAAGCAAATGAGTTAAAATAAGAAAAGTGCTTAGGGTAGTAGCAGGAACACATTAAGTTGTATATAAGTTTGCTACAAGTATTATTTTCTTTTTTTTTTGAGAGACAGGGTCTGGCTCTGTCACCCAGGCTGCAGTACAGTGGCGTGATCACAGGTCACTGTAACCTCGAATTCCTGGGCTCAAGGGATCCTCCTGCCTCAGCCTCCCCAGTAGTTGGGACTATAGGAGCTCCACACCATGCCTAATTTTTAAAATTTTCTGTAGAGACTGGGTCTCGCTGTGTTACCCAGGCTGGTCACAAACCCCTGGCCTCACGCCAATTTTCCCGCCTCGGCCTCCCAAAATGCTGAGATTACAGGCATGAGCTACCATGCCTGGCCTATAAGCATTATTCTTTTATATGATTAATATCATTATCCAGAACCAGTGGTACCAAATACATATTTGTTTCTTTCTGTTATGGTTATGTCAAAGATGCCAGACTTTCTAGGAAAAGTTAGGAATAGGTTTTCTTTCTATCCCTATGCTAATGCCTATGCATCTTAAAAACAGAAGTTTTTAAATATACATAGAGGTTAAAATGTCAAGTCAAATACATAAGCTATGCAATCCAAATTTATATTGTTGGGAAGGCATTTAAGTTTTGAGCTTATTTATAAGACACTTGTGGTTTTCTTAGGATTTGAGTTCTTCTATTATGATTTGGGGACATCTGAGAGCATTTCAGCTCTTGTTTCCCAAGCCCATCCTAAAGTGATGAATGCTAGTTTAAGGCAACAGAAAGGAGTAGATGGCTGGGCCTAAGTTTTAAAAGTACCTTTTAAATCATCAATTCAATGAATGTCAGGGGCGGGGCGGGGGTGGAGAGACACTACCATTATATAATTTCTTTACTAAATGTAAAAGCAGTTATTAAATTGAAGTCACCCATTCATTTCAAGTAATGTTCTACACCATTTTTGAACAAAGGAAAAACCTAATATCAGCTTTTCTTCAGTACATTTCTATCAAGTGGTCAGGGACAAATGTGCCTTGAGACATCTCTGGTATCACCGAAAGGAGGCGCTGTGATACTGGCTTCTAGGATAGAGGCCAGTGATGTTGCTAAACACCCCATATAATGCACAGGGGAGTCCTCTACAACAAAGAATTATCTAGCCCCAAATGTCAGTAGTGCTGAGGCTGAGAAACCCTGCCTTTGACTTAGAGAAAACCAGTAACAGTAAAACCACCTGCCAGGTACTACGTGTTTATCATCTCATTTCACCCTCATAACAACCCTACAAAGGCTGGCTTTCCTTTTTTCCACTGTCAGATGCCATAAAAGATGACACAGAGAGGTCAGGCTGCCTGCTCCAGGCCCCACAGCCTCAAAGTAAAGCAGAGAACTGAACACAAGCTTGCGGGGTTACCACACACCCTTGGCAGAAGTGGAAATTATTTGGCAAATGAAGACTGGTAGGTTTAACTTAAGGGAAATAAGATATCCAAAGCCTCTGAGCTGCTATCAAATGACAGTCCCCATCTCTGTCAGGCCCAGAAGTAATTCAGACCGATAGCAGGAGAAGAGAAATCTCATCACCTTCGCACCAGTAAGGAGCCTTCGGCTCTGCAGCAGTGCCCTTGATCTTCACCAGCCAGCATAAGAGGAACAGGGGTTTTATGGAGCACCTGGGAGTTTATTACACTCTGCAGCTCTTTCTCCTTTATAGGATTTTCTGCCCAAACTCAATAGTCACCAGCATTCTGGAGAGGTTAACATCATTCTTTATTTACTAAGGAAGATACACAGCCACCTCTTTCTGCTTCCCGGTATAATTAGCCATCTCATTTGGCAAAAAAAAATTTGAAAAAGGAATTCAAAAAGGCGTTAAAAGCCAGACTTCTAATCCTTTCCAATGTAAGTCCAATTTTATTTCATTTTCTGGACCTCTCAAATTCATATACAAAATTTCAACTATAAGAGTTTCATATGCCTATTTCATTTTTAGAAAAATAAAATCTTTAATGTATGTATGTATGTGTTTATTTATTCATTTAAAAAAAGAAAAAAAGTCAGTATCTTTGCTTTGGACTTTTTAAGTCACAACTTGGCCCAGGCTTGGGAGATAACTCTGAGCCTCCATAAAATGCCGACACATCTCTATAAAAGAACCGTTGACTCAAACAAACCTATTTGTCTGACTTTGTGCAATGGATTTAAAACCATATTTCCAGGAACAGAACAGTGAAAACACACAGGCAAGTACTGCAGAGGGCCAGACAATATATTTCTTGGATCCCATTTCTTACCTCTTCTAGGGCTTTAGTTCTAAATGACAGAAGGTAGGAGCGTGTGGGATCAAGACTATTCCTTACCTACTACACAAGATCTCCTTTCCTCAGCATTTCACCTCAGATTACAGCCCAGCAGCACAAAACAGAACAAAATCTGACATTAAATATGAATCCCCTCGTGAGAGCTCTTATTCAAACAGGGGTGACCCTGATAGAAGCACTAAGATTTATCAGAAAACTCCACTTGCCAGTGGTACAAAAAGAAAAAAAACTAAACAAAAACACGGGATGTCCAATTCTTTAAACTTCATATAACCCTTCAGACAAAAACTTGCTACTCAATATCTTCCTATGATGCCTTTTTTAAACCCAAAACTATCATCCGTAAGTGTTACTTACAGCACAATGGTAGAATTGAATTGTTTTTACAGAATATCCAGATTTATACAGGGTTACTTTACTGGAACAATCCCAGTGAAAGAAACGAATAACTTTGACATGCTCTTGTACTGAAGATTACTTGGCAAGGCGTGATAGTCTATCAGATCTAGAGCTCGGTTCTTGGCCACCCCCTCAGTGAGTCCCAGGAATGTGGCTTCCTGCTGGATAACTGTGACTCACAGCTGTAACGTTATCTTCTTGGAAATGAGAGGGGCATGACATTAGCTTGACTACGAGGAGCATGTAGGGTGGGAACTTGGCAATGATCCACTTAACATGATCCAGATGTGAAGCCAAATCCAACAGTTCATTTTCTGAATTCATCAGTGACAACTTAAGGAACTGAATTACTCAGGACTAATTCTGCCAAAACATAAAGTACAACATGATCAAAACTTCACATTCATTCTCTGACCGTCATAACCAGAATTAATTCCGAAGATTGTGAAAAATACATGCCTGCCTACTATAGGAGGTGCTTTAAATAAACTAACTCCAAGCCTTACAATAACCTTGTGAGAATCTTCTACCTTATTAATGTTCATTAGAAGTAAGACGTTAAGTCCAGCCCTTAGTCGATGGGAGGAAAATTAAGCCCCAGCTTTTGAAAGAAGGAATATCAAAGAATTTGTTGGCATATTTTAAAATGACTGTTAACATATAACCCCCTCCAAGATGAGAAGAAGAGATCAGGTCTTCAAGAGAACTCAGGTTAATTGACTACAAACTCAGAAGCCAGAAGGTGAAACAGTGTTGGTTTCCATTCCTTGCTCTGCTAACCAGAGCTTGTCAACAGGCCAGCTACACCACAGTAGCTGAAGACAGAAAATCATACTTGATGAGGCATTGAGACCAGTGCTTATTACAATTTAAATTATCAACATTTGAAAAGAAACAGTAAGGGATTAGGGTTGGTTTTTGGGGTTTTTTTTTTGAGAGTCCAGTATCCTTAAACCAGAATCATTTCTCTCCTTGCCACAATCACATTGCAGAACTAGCTTATAGGTGCTGCATTTTTCTATGTCTAGGGCTGCACTCCTCCTGTAAGAATGCTAATATCTATGCACAAATTGATACCTCCCCTTTACTCCAAAGAGAGGGGGGAAAAAAGACAAGTGATTAAGAAATAAAGCTCTTCATCCAATGCAAAAATAAAGGGAGCAAAATTTATAAACAAAAACAAAATAAACTTGTTCTTTAATTTCTAGTGTTTCTGGTAGTTACAGCATAACAAAATGCCTCAGCCTAGGAAGAGTCATTCACCAAAGACGCTATAATTCTAAGAAATATTCAGTTCTATAAATGCTTACATATTCTAAACTGCCTCAGACAGCCAGATAAATAAGATATACACAGCACAAGAAAGAGCACATAGGCACTAAAGGAGAAATAACATAT
The DNA here is from genome assembly GCA_023783475.1 of Daubentonia madagascariensis. Classification (NCBI taxonomy): domain Eukaryota; kingdom Metazoa; phylum Chordata; class Mammalia; order Primates; family Daubentoniidae; genus Daubentonia; species Daubentonia madagascariensis. Next base: position 36,099,353 of record JAKFHU010001953.1, on the reverse strand, counting down.
TCACCCAAGCCAAGGGGTGCTGTTCCTCTACCCAGAAATAACTTCTCTCTTAAAAAAAGTTTTGTAAAAAGCTAACTTTTATAAAAATAAGACTTCACAGTAATCTCAGCAATCAGTAAGGCCAACCCCTCCTTTTTAAAAATGACGGGAAAAAATGCTCAAACCAGTTTAATGAACTGTGTAAGGGTTCCTATGTCCAATAATCACCACTGTCGTGAGCACGTGGACGCTGTGTTGTACTGAACTAGGGGCTGCTCTAGAAGCTTCCTCTGTAATGGCCCCTTTAACCCTCGTACCAATACCATGAGGTAGGTATTATTAATATCATTGCCCATATTTTAACAAATGGGAAACCGAGGCTCAGGGAAGTTAAATACATTTACCACTCACTAGTTATGTGAACATGGGCGAGTGGAGGGGGCTCCAACCCAAAAAATCCAGCCTTAGCATCCATACTCTTGACCACTATTCTACCCTGTTGTTCACTCCCTACATATAAAGGTCTCTCTCAGAGAGGACTTCGGGAGACTTTGGGCTCAGAGTTACCTCCTGGTCAAAAAAAGAAGCCTACCAACAATGTACTATCCCTGTACTGCCTTTAAAAATCACAACAAACTGTCATCTGCATTAAAACCCCCAAAACAATGTTTCCAGAATTTCATTCTTTCTCATACTATGTTCGAAGTTTCTGCCATATCCACATATCCCCTGTACTCTAACTTATTCTTATTTTAAAAATTCAACTCACTTCTTCTAGTTAAACGAATTTATTTTTAAAGGAAACCTTATATCACATCCAGGAATAAAAGACTAGTAAATAGTTTACCAAAATAGGTTACCATAAGTAATAAGTCTGTCACGAGACTTTCCCACTGGGCCCAGACATGACTTCAGAAGTCTTCTCAATGCAGTGTTCTAAGTAGTCTCTACCTATTAATCAGCAATGACATCAAAATGCAATCTACTGGCTATACCACACTGAATCCAATACACTCTTTAAGCAAAGAAGAAACTTGATACTCAAATGCTTTTTAAAAAAAATGTTTATCTGCCCAAGCTTTTTGGGGGAATGAATGCTCAAAATCAGGACCCAGACCCCTAACTTTCTGACTGTCCTTCCCACTGTCTAGAGAAACCTGCAAAGCCTTTTTCCACTTTAAGAAGCGTACACACAGCTTCATCACACCATCTTCTTCTCCAGTGAAGCAGAATGCAGTCAGTCGAGAGCTCCTGAAAATTGAACTAGAAAACACTCAACTGAGCACCACTGTTTGGACTTGCATAATCACAGCCTTTGTCAATGAAAGAAACATACATTTCATATGCCCATATGAAGCCCTGAGAACATCTAATCAGACTGACAGCTTTGGAGCTACAAGAATAAAACAATCAGCATCCTGTCTTTGATGTTCAGCAGGCCGTGGCTCAAGACCCTTAAAAGCAGGGATCAATGAGGATTTCAGGCTGAAGGAGCCCCAGGGTGCCCCTGCCAGGCTTTGGGCACTGTCTGAGAAAGGGGAGCAGGGAACAGGGCAGGGGCAGGAGAAAATACAGCACAGCTCATGGTTCTGAGTAGAAGGCTGTCAGCAACAATTCCCAAACACATTCCTCCAAAGCAAGCCATGGGAAGGAGTGCTGCATTCTTGGTCTGAAAACAGACTCAGAAGTTAAGTGCTCAGGGCATAGTGCGCAGAATCCGTAATGTCTAAAACTTTTACAGGCATATACTGTGCTCTTACTTGAAGACGATCTTTTCCTGGCTGTGGCCAAGAAATAAAAATAAAAAATATGGGGGCCAAGGAGCACAAGATCATGACCACGAGCTTCTAGCAAACTCATCCTTTTGTTCTATAAATACCTAATAGGTGCTGAGTGCTGAGGCAGAGCAGTGAACAAGATGAATCAAATCCCTGACTCTCAAAGAACTTGTACCCTAGCTGGGGAAATAAACAACAAAACATACACTTATCTCAGGAATAAGTGACAGAAAGAAAACAAGATTTGAACATAAAAGTGTGATGGGGATGAGGGTGGAGAGAATAGAAACCAGGGAGCTAAGTTAGACATTAGATCCCTATTTTAAACATGGAGAAATGAGCTCAAATTGTTACTCAACTTTGCCAGGGTCACAAAAAATAGTTAACGGCAGAGCTGGTATTTGAACCCATAGCCACCTGACCGGAGAACCAACCAACCTCTCAATCATGATTGCACATTGCCTCCTCTAACCCTGTACCTGCTCCTGAGACCTCACCTAGTCACTCTCCTGGGACACCCTCTTGCCAGGGACATCTGAATCCATAATGACCTGCTGCAGTGTGATGAGCCCCAAATTCATATGCACTGGTACCTGCTTGGACCACGCCAGAACATTCCCATTCTGGCAGCTTTCACAGCTGCTGAGCTTTAAGCCAATCAAACCGCCAAGTATGTGTCAGAAGAATGACCTGACTCAAGATGAACAGTGCATGAAGACTCTTCACTTCCAAATCTGGGAGTTAGAGTTAGGTCCTCTTTGCATCTCATCCCAGGGCCTGGAGCTCTTGTATTTCTCAAACATCTTCTTCATGGAGCTGTCTGTCCATGGGGTGGCACCCAGTGTGAGTGCCCAGGGAAGCACTATAACCACGTCTAAGTGCACACTCATGTCACCAACAGCGACACAGCCAGGGCCAAGATGACTTCAGCCACTCAGCAGCCCTCCTTTTTAACAAGCAAAATACAAAGCATCTTCCCCGCCGATGGCCTGCTATTGATTAATTTAAGGACAAAGAAAACCAGTCTCCACTCTCAGTAGCCACGCGAATAGCACTTTTTAAGGGAGGGAAATCTAAATGCTCAATAGTGAATAACTGCTTTAAAGCTTGCTGAATTCATTTCATGTTTAGTTAATTGTTCATTTTGAGCAAAGAAAGTTGGAGGAATGGGGGACAGCATACACAGGAAACACTAGGGCACAATGACTCCCAAGAAAACAAATCAAAGACGTATACAATGATTTGGCTACAAGCTTGTGCCGGGGGTGAGGACACATCACCCCAAAATATGGCACCTTGGCACGGCAGAGGACAGCAGAAGCAGGAAGGTCTCTCTGACCTTCTCTCACTCCTGCTTCCCTGAAGCCAGTCACAAACCTAACTGACTTTCCCCTGAGAGTAGATCATGAGACCCGTATTCCAGGAGTCCTCTCTATACCTGGAGGAAAGAAATGTCCTCACCTCTGAAGATACAGAGATACCAGGAAGAAACTGAACAAACAGGACTTGCTGAGTCCCCCCAGTTTATTACCATCAGACAATGCCCTTCTGTCCTCCAATCATACTTTGGCACCACTGTCCATAAAAATACAGTTTTCCTTGTTTCTTTGAGTCTTCATTTCTGAAGGCTACCATGTCATGTAAAACTTTTCTCTTGTTAATCTGTCTTGTTATAGGAATCTCAGCCAGGAACCTTCTGCTGGGTGAGAAGAGGAATCTTTTCCCCCCAACTCATGTCCTAGAATGTCAACTCTATGAGGGCAGGGATCTGTTTTGTGCACTACTCTATCTGAAACAGGGGTGTCTGAAACAAGGGTGCCTGGCATATAGTTGCAAATAAATATCCGGGGAATAAATAAAAACATATTTATAATGGCAATAAATTAAAAACAATTAAAGGATGTGAGACCAGAGAGCAAAGAACAAGAAACTAAGGGAAATGTCTTCAATATACAAGAATGTTGGACATGACCCAGGCAACCCATCTCCCAAAAAGCAAAATTAACATTCCAGAATCCTTCTGAATCCCAATATATCCATCAAATAAAATCAGGTAAATGAACTGTTAGAAGACCGAACCGAGAATACACTTCAAGACATAATCCCTAAAAGTCAATTTTTAAAATACTGTCGCCAAAGGAGAATGACTGACGTTGGTACCAAGTAATCGGCATGGGTATCTCAGACTGCGTCTCCTCTTTCCTCGGGAAATTCACCCGTCACAAGATTCCCTCCTAAAAAATGCATTACCTGTTATTGCTCATTTTGTGGAACTATCAGCTCTTGACTATTCACATGTAAATTGGGGACTTGGAGAAGGATTCCCATTCTAAATCTGCTAATCCCTGAGACTAAGACCACTTCTGTGTCACCTCACTTTTTTCATCAGATAAGGGATGCTCACACACTCAGGAAAGGAAGTACATCCTTTCATGAAATAAATGGTGTCTATACTTAAGAGTGAAATAGTCAAAATGTGCAACCATCCATTAGCACAAGTAACTTGAAGACACCTTCGAGAAAAACAACCGAGTGTAACTGACACTCCTTCTTGACCGAGATGTTCCAATGGTAATGTTCCTGCAATCCATATTTTTAAGCACCTACTATGTGCCAGGCACTGCTCTAGGACCATGTAATACAAGAATGAATAAAACTGATAACAGTCCCTGAAGAGCTTACCTTAATCTACAAGTTTCAGGAATGTCACGAACAGGTCAACAAGTAAGTGAAAAATGTAACTTGCAAATATGGTTAAATGCTGGGAAGACAATAATCAGTGATGACATAAGGACAAACAGGAGAGAAGGAGATAACATCTATTTCCCGTCATTAAGAGGCAGCGCTCCGCTCTTGTACAACTCTGGATGGGGGGGGCCGGGCACGGGACTCAACACTTCCACTTGCAGGATGACTAGGTGACAAGGACTCCCGCACCACATCTCAACAAACTAATAAGAAAGCATGGGTGAGCCCTCCTCTGTCACCAGCAGGCAGTTCAAACCATGAAGCCCTGGGCTGCACTCAAGAACCCAGGATAGAATGGTCAATAGACCAGAAAGATACTATAAATGTATATTCACCTACCCACAAAGGCTCAGAACATCTGAAGCAAATCCTAACAGAATCCCACCTACCTCTCCTACGCGTGCTGTGAAGACTTGAGCACACATGTCAAGAGTCTGGCATATAGGAGGTACTCATAGGGTAATTCATTTTAATTCCAAAGGGTGGGTGGGTAAAGAACAAGGGCAGCCTCCATTCTCTTGAGTGACTCCCACGTCCCAGACCCCATAGCAGATGCTAGTCACACATCTGATTCAATCCTCACAAGAAGCACAAGGGTAAACTGAGATCAGAAGAGATTAAGTAATCTGCCAAGGTCAAAGAGCCCAGGAAGGACACGTAATTTCATGCCCCCTCTGTATCTCTCAAGTGCTGCATTGCTCCAGCTTGAAAACTGGGAGCAGTTTGAGCCAAGGTTAATTCTAATCTCACGGGCGGCAAATTCTAGAGCTTCCCTTTCACAGATGCTGGGCCCTTACACAGGAAGAGGTTCCCTGATGAGCAAAGAAAGTTGAAAGGGTAGGGGATAACACATGAGAAAATAGCAGGGCACGATGAATCCCAACAAAACAAAGATATAGGCAATGACTTAGCTACATGTATGTAGCTGGACTGTAAGATACATGAGGGTGACAATCTGCTTTGTTCACTGTACTATCCCAAGTATCTGAAACAGGAGTGCCTGGCACATAATACAGTATAAATAAATATTTAGGGACTAAATCAAAGTATTATTTAGAACAAAAAACAAAAACAAAAACAAAATGTCCAATACCAAAATGACAGGATATTAGACATTGGTCCATTGAGGATTACTATTGCAGCTGTTAAAAATGACGAGGAACAGGGACAAGTGTACTGTCCATTATGAACTATGCTGAAAAGGGGGACTTAAAGAAATGGGGAAACGTTCACAATATAAAGTGAAAAGGCAGATTACAAAACATCATGGACAGGATGTCTTGACTATCCCTGTACATACAGCTTGTCCCTCCTATACATAATATGTATAGGAAAAAGAAAAACTACAAGAATATAATGACATCAAGTTGCATTTATCTCTAGATGGTGAGATGATTTTTTAAATGGTCTTTTTTTTTTTTGCTTGTAAGTACTTTTTTAAAAGTTGCCTTTCCCGTATCTTATGTGTACTTATAAAGTGTTCTATAATGAATATAAATTTGTTGATTGACATAATTTCTACCCCCATAATATCTAGTGGTTGTGTTGTAAATCTCCCCTTCATGGCACTTTGCCAGAGATTCTGCAGCTGCCAAAACAGGCTTCTGATCTTTCACCCAGTGACAAAAAGCTGCAGTTACTTTAGAAGAATGGTTCCCAACTAGGGGCAAAATTGTCCCCCCAGGGGACATCTGGCAACCTCTGGAGAAACTTTTGGTTGTTCCAACTTAGGGGGATGCTAGTGGCACTGAGTAGGTAGAGGCCAGGGATGCCACTAAACATTCTACAATGCATAGGACAGCTCCAAAAACACAGAATCCTCTGGCACCCAAATGCCAGTAGTGTTGAGGTTGAAAAACCCTGTTTAGAGGTATTGAAATAAAAATCATATAATGTTATAAAGTGGTGAGCCTGAGGACCTATCTTGAGTATAAATAAGAGGAGAAGAAAAATTATTAACAATACTCAAAATACTATTTCTAGAGGAACAAGAGAAGGGGAATATTTACTCCTCTGAGCATCCCTTAACCACAGCACAGTCCATGGCACAAAGCGGGGGCTCACCAAGTGTGCTGTCCATAAGGGAACAGAGGGTTGCACTGAAGAGGAAATTCCAACCTCAGCCCTGCCAATGGCTAACATACTCTGCACCTGCAGAATGAGGACCATGGTACTATTTATTTAATTCTTGTATGACTTACATGGATCAATGTATATAAAGCTTCTAACACTGCCCAAGACATAGAAGAGGTGCAGTATTAACAGGTGGCCTGCCAAATTCAACGTATACATGCAAAAAACTTCCGACATGTTGGTGTCTGGAAATTGCTTAGCTTCAGGCTTAATACCAGTGAATCCAGGGAAGGTTAATTCTTATATGGACCCATTATTATCTGCTGGGGGAAGCTGTGTGTTGCAAACCAAGTCTAGCCCTCTGACCTCATCAGGCTTGTTAACTCGCAACTGCACGAGGACAGAAATAAATGGCTGCTACCATCTGTCACAGATTCTTTGTGTGTGAAATTTCTTTAAAAAAAAGATTAACAATGGGACAAAATATAAACTACAACTTTCTTTTTAGGTAGGGATCCAAAGGGGGTAAGATTACCTCTGCTGACACTGAAAATCAATACACAAAAACTTCATCAACTAAACCCTACCAAGATACCAGATGGCCTCTTAAGTATTTTGGGGATTTTTATCTTACAGCCAACACACCCATCTGGTAGCATATAGAAATTATGTTTTTCCTTTTAAAAAAAAAAAAAAAAAGGAAAGAGAGAGTGTCCAAATACAGCCATATAATTGAGGTTGATGAATAGGGTTCTAAAAGTGTAGGCAGTGAAGAAACAAATATAAACACACACACAGATAAATGTGTAATTTATCTGAACCATTAGAGTCAGCAGAGTCACATAAACTTTTTACTAGACAACTCCACAGCAAAAAATATAGGTTCAAATTGCTGTATCATTGTTCAGATGTAAATAGGATTCCTAAAACTTTTATTGGTAGTTAAAATTAGTTTACAACATAAAGTAAACAAGAAAAGCAAGCTATAAAGCCAAACGGGGGGAAAGACCCTTCCAAATGCACATATTTCACGAAGGAACTCATTTACAAATTAAGATTTAAAACAATTGAAAATGTTTGAAAACAGTGACATTTGAAAATGAAAACGAACACGTTAATAAATTTTAAAATAAAACCTGACTATGCGTTTGATGATGCAATGTTTAATTTGATTAAATTTTCACAGGAGTGTTGGGAAACATTCATTCCACCAAAAGAACGCTGCTCGTTAGGAACGCATGGGCTCTAACACAAAACTTCTTCCTTGTTCAGATATCACTCAGAGATCTTACAGTCTTCCTCATGAAAACCATGGATGCATCCAAGGGATGGATAACTATTGCCTCTTAATGAAATCAGGTGCCAATTTTCCCTTATCCTGGCCACGGCTCAATCATTCATGAGCTCTTTTTTGGCTGCTTCTCAACAGTTTTGTGCAGAACTCGACACTTACGTTCTTCAAACATGAGTCTCATTCCACAAAAATCTTGTATTACACATTCCCGTTGATGTTCCCTGGTGCGTAGCAATGGCCAATTCCACTATACTATGCTGGCATTCAACGTTTTTAGGATCACAGTACATGGAGCCCCCACCCTTGGCTTCTTTGATTCAGTTTTGTAACCCTTATGCATTAAGAGATAATTTCTTGGCACCAGTATACAGCTCTGGTTTTCACATTTTCACTATGTATCACTGCATTTATACAGGGGGAAAACAATTACCAAGCACTTTAATCCCCGGTGCTTATGGGTTTTATTTTTCCTTTTGGGAAGAAGAGGGAAGAATTAAGGACAAGGAGAAATTGAGAGAAACCAGAGATGCCCCTTATTAAGTTTACTAGTAAAACCCAGTGCCATGTTTATTAGCACCATCAGGCTACTGTTTGTAAAAGGTGTTCTTTACAGTCTTCATGCTCAGGAACATAACAAAGCAGGGTCCAAACCCCAAACTCAGGCTCTACCAATTTCAAGCCCTGTCACCAGCCACATGATCTTGAGCAAATAACTAAAACTTTCTTAAGTGTAGTTTGCTCATTTATAAAATAAGACAACCCATTTCTAAGGAGTCAAGCTATAAGCAAAGTACCTTGCACTCTACTTAAACCAATAAATCCCACTGTTATATTATTCTGACTGAGCCCTGCTATGGTGTGAATGTGTCTCCTCCAAAATTCCGGTGTTAACAATGTGGGCTAAGAGGTGATTAGCCCATGAGGGCCCTTTCTTGTGACGGGGATCAAGGTCCTTATAAAAGAAGATTCAGGCATTGTTCCCTTTGCTTGCCCTTTCCCTTTCTGCCTGAGAGGACACAGCCTTCCTCCCCTCTGGAGGATGCAGCAATAAGGTGCCATCACGGAAGCAGAGAGCAGCCCCTACTAGACAACCGAACCTACTGGCACCTGGATCTTGGACTTCCCAGTCTCCAGAACTGTGAGAAATAAATTTCTATTGTTTATAAATTACCCAGTCTCAGGTATACTGTGGCCAAAGTTGCCACTAGGTTTTTTATCCTTGGTAGTAAACTCATATAGGATTGCTCTATAACATTGCCATTGCTATACCATATTAAACCTGTATGCATTTCTTAACTTTTGGATTTCCTGAGACGATTCAAGGAAAAGACAACCCTTTTTCCCCCCTCTTTAATCTAGTGTTTTTTTTTTTTTAATTTTGGCATCCTTTGTTTTTTCATGTAAATAAACAATTGCTTCAATAAAGATTAGAATCTTTAAACTGGAGATTCACTAACCAGCCCCCACCACCACCACCACCACCACCACCACCACCACCACCACCACCACCACCACCACCACCACCATCATCAGTCTTCTTATTTGGAGCTTGAAATACACAAGAAGCACATGAAAACATTCTCTTGGGAAACATTCAAGCAATATGCCATTATTCTTCCAATACAGGGTAACAGAATCTAATAGAAAAATTTCTACCCCCTCTCCTTGAGTGTATTACATATGGAAGCAAAATGAGTGTGTCAAACGTGTGTGTTCTGCAGGAGAAAGCCTAGGAGGTGCAAGCATTAGACATTCCCTTGAAGCATCAGCCTGGGGTCACACCACTCAAACACCTGCATTTAGGTGCTAACACAAAATGAAATATTTTTGTCTCAGGATAGAGGAACTGATATATTTTAAGATGTGTAATTACTGAAGAAAATCTCTCTTTTGCTGCCTAGTTTTCATTCCCCCTTGTGATGAACATGTGTGCCCTGACAGGGGCAGGCTAAGTGTCTTATACCTGGATCCTTACATCAGGACAGTGCCTGGAACACATGAAGACATTCAAGAAGGAAAAGAATGAGTTCCTTGGAGCTGCCATGAAATCTGCAGCAGTTATATGCTGTCAAGTCCAGCTGAGATTCAGTTATAAGACCTTGTGCATGAAACAAGGATTGTATGGGTAAATGCATCTACAGCTATGTTTATAAATCTACGTTAATTTCAGAAAGTCTCCATCCCCATTGTGGCCCACTATACCCTACAATAGTTTCCTGTAAGATTTTCACTGTTAGGATATTCTTAGGTGATGATGCATAGGACCAGTTTCATCAAACGTTAAGCCTTGACTTACCGTGAAGTTATAGAGTGTCTTGAGCTTCAAACATATCAAAAGCAAGACAGAAAAATGAAATCCAAAGTGGCAGAGGATTCGTGGATGGGTACAAGGGGATATGAGCAGGTGGACAGGTGGGCCTCAAAGGGCACAATCAGAATCAGGACACTTTATAAGGGAAAATCTCAAGGCATCCAATGCATCAAACATTCAGTGGAGTTTCAGAAAGGCAGCCTAGTGAGGCAGTTAACAACTCTACCTCCAAAGTCAGAGTATGAATTGTTAACTCTTAATGAGCTAGATGAACTTGACCAAGTTAATTACATACTCTGTGACTCAGTTTCCTTCTCTAGAGAAATAACGGTATCAACCCTCCTTTGGGGAGTTGTTATGAGGCTTAAATTACACAGTATGTGTGTGGTGCTTAGTATAACACATGGCATGTAAGAGAACGGCATTACTGTTTAGAGAAAATTAATCCAGATGATAGTGTCAAAGAGACAAAAATGAAAGATGGTGAGAGCTGTTCAAACACTGCCAACTCAAGTTGTGACGTGCCTAGTTAAGGAGTAAAGTTTGGCAGTTTCCTAGAAAACTAAACATGTATTTACTATATGACCCATTAATTGAGCATTTATCTCAAGAGAAATGAAAAGTTAGGTTCACTCAAATACCCTGTACACAAATGTTCACAAGCAGCTTTATTTGCAATAGCCCCAAACTAGGAAAAGCCCAGATGTCCTTCAACAGATAAATGGTTAAACAAACTGCCATTCATACCACAGAATAGTGCTCAGCAATAAAAAAGAACAAACACCTTGGATGGGTCAAGGGAATTACACTGAGTGAAGAAAGCGAGTACCAAAAGGTTATGTACTATATGATTCCATTTCTGCAACACTCTTGAAGTGACAATGGATTAGTGATTGGAGGTTAGGGATGGAGGGGTGGTGACTATTAAGAGGTAGCACATGGGATCTTTGTGGTGACAGAACTGTCCTGTGTCTTGATTTGGTGGTGGTGGTTATACAAATCTACACATATGATAAAATGAGTAAAACTACACACATACACACATGCATGCACACACAGCTGAGTGCACACAAAACTGGTAAGAGCCGAATAAAGTCTGTGAATGTGACAATGTCAATTTCTTGGTTTCGACACTGTATTATAGTTACACAGAATGTACCACTGGGAGAGGCTGGGTCAGAGGTATATAGGACCCCTCTGAGGGAAAAAAGTTTTGAATGGAAGCATTTTTGGATTTGGAATTCCAGCAATTTTGGACAGAGAAGGTAAGTTCCATTAAGAATTAGATGATCTACTGCAGAGAATCAGGAATGAGCCGTATCTTAGCCAAAAGAGCTGCCGTCTCTGCCTGGAGCAGCCCCTATTTGTGTCTGTATAGAGCATGTAGGGTTTTATGGCCTCCATATATAGTTAGTTAGACTATGAGGTCTGGAAGTAGGAATGAGTATCCTAGTGGCAAGCAAAGTAAACTAAGTCTACCTGATCTAAGAAAAAGAATTTGTTCAAAGTATTAGGTAGCTCAGCTCCCAAAATCACTGGGTAGCTAGCTCAGGAATCAGCAAATTACAGCCAAATCCAGCCCACTGCCTGTTCTTGTAAATAAAGTTTTATTGGAACACAGCCATGCTCATTTGTTTATGTATTATCTATGGCTGCTTTCACACTAAAACAGCAGAGCTGGATAGTTCAAACAAAAACTGTATGGCCTGCAGAGCCTAAAGTATCTATTACCTGGGCCCTTTACAGAAAAAACTTGTCAACCCCTAGGCTATATAACTGAGCTCAGGAACCAGGCCAGTTAAGACAACGAGACCCCTCCACTGCCATTGCTGTTCTTGTCAACAAGATACTGTAGCCACTGCCAAAATGGTTTTTCCTCCATCCCTGTGTCTGCAAAACTAGCAAGAGATCTAAAGTCTGGGGCAGATGCATATGACTGGTGAAGCCCACACCACACACCCACACACTAGCTGCAAGGGAGGCTGGAAGCCTGAACACTGGAGAGACTCTGCCTCCCTCCAGGACTCATAAAGCAAACAAGGTCCAAACCCAGGACTGGGGAGGGGGTGGAACCAGATGGCTGAATAGAAACCTCCAGCGATCATCCCTCCGCATGAACGCCTAATTCAACAACCATCCACACAAGCAAGCACCTTCAGAAGAACCAAAAATCAGGTGAGCGATCATACTACCTGGTTTTAATATTATATCAAAGAAGAGGCACTGAGGAGGGCAGAAAAGACAGTCTTGCACTGCCTACACCACCCCTCCCATCCTCTGGCAGTGTGCGCCAGTGCACCAAGTGGAGAGAGAAACTGTGTGCCGAGGGAGGGACAGTGAAGTGATGTGGGACTTTGCACTGAAACTCAGGGCCGCCCTGGCACAGGGGAACACAGCACACAGCAGAATTCTGCTGGTGCCCACAGAGGGAAAATTTTGACCAGCCTGGCCAGAGGGAAATCCTCCACCCCAAAACCCAAGATCCCGAGATCCCGAGATCCAGCTAGCCCCAACCACCAGCTGACAAAAAGCGGCCTGGAATAAATTCCTGAGGCAGTCGGCCACAAAGGCTGCAGTACTTGGGCAATTCCTGCAGCTATGCTGGCTCGAAGCCAGTGGACTTGGGGTACGTGTGACCCAGTGAGACACCAGCCAGACACCAGCGGTGGCCAAGCCAGTGCCTGTGTCACCCCTCCCCCATCTTCTTCCACTTGGGGAAAAGGAAGGGAAGAGTTCAGAGGACCATGTTTTGCAACTTGGGTTCCAGCTCAGCTGCAGTAAAATAAATTACCAAGCAGACTCCTGAAGCCCCTGAGTCCAGGCGTTAGTTCCTGGATGGCATTTTTTGACCCACCCTGGACCAAGAGAAAACAAGCTGCCCTGAAGGGAAGGACCCAGTCCTGGCAGATTCACCACCTAGTGACTAAAGAGCCTTCGGGCTTTGAATAAACATCAGAGGTAGCCAGAGAACAGTCACCACAGGCTTTGGGTGAGACTGGGCAGGCTTCAGGTGTGACCTGGCACTGGTGGCCATGAGGGAGTGCCCATGTCACTCCTCCCCCAACTCCAGCAGCCCAGCACAGAGAGTGAGGGAAGAGAGTGAGAGACTTTGCCTGGTAATCCAGGGAATTCTCCCGTATCTTACCCAAGTCCACCGAGGCGATACCACGAGGAGTCTGCAAGAGTCACAGCATTACTGGGCTTGGGGCACACCCCCAGTGCTGATACAACTACAGTGACCAAAGACTTAGATCACAACATTCAATTTCCTTTGAATATCTGGAAAGTCTTCTCAGGAAGGAAAAGTTCAAACAAGCCCAGACTGTGAAGATTAAAATAAATACCTAACTCTTCAATGCCCAGACATCAACAAACATCTACAAGCATCAAGAACATCCAGGAAGATGTGACCTCCCCAAATGAACTAAATAAGGTACCAGTGACCAATCCTGGAGTGATGGAGATAGGTGACCTTTCAGACAAAGAATTCAAAATAGCTGTCCTGAAGCAGCTCAATGAACTTCAAGACAACACAGAGAAGGAATTCAGAAGCCTGTAGAGAAATTTAACAAAAAGATTGAACTAATAAAAAAAAATCAAGCAGAAATTCTGGAGCTGAAGAATTCAACTGACAAACTGAGAAATGCATCAGAGTCTCTCAACTGCAGAAATGACCAAGCAAAAGAAAGAATTTGTGAGCCTGAAGGCAGGATATTTGAAAACACACGATCAGAAGATAAAAAAGAATAAAAAAGAGTGAAGCACACCTACAAGATAGAAAATAGCCTCCAAAGAGCAAACGTAAGAGTTATTGGCCTTAAAGAGGAGGTAGAGAGAGAGAGATTGGGGTAGAAAGTTTATTCCAAGAAATAATAATAGAGAACTTCCCAAACCTAGAGAAAGATGTCAGTATTCAAGTGCAAGAAGGTCATAGAAAAACAAGCAGGTTTAAGTCAAACAAGACTACCTCAAGGCATTTAATTTAATAATCAAGCTCTCAAAGGTCAGAGATAAAGAAAAGGTCCTACGAAAAACAAGAAAAAAGAAAAAATTAACATATAAAGTCTGGCAGCAGACTTCTCAGTGGAAACCTCACAGACCAGGAGAGAGTGGCATGACATATTCAAAGTGCTGAAGGAAAAAAGCCTCAACCCTAAAATATTATATCCTGCAAAAATATCCTTCAAACGTGAAGGAGAAATAAAGACTTTACTAAACGAAAGCTGAGGGATTTCATCAACACCAGCCCTGTCCTACAAGAAATGCTAAAAGGAGTTCTTCAATCTGAAGGAAAAGGCATTAATGAAAAATAAGAAATCATCTGAAGGTAAACACCTCACTGGTAACAGTAAGGACACAAAAACAGAACACTCTATTGCTGTTATTATGGTGTATAAACCACTTACATCTTGAGTAGGAAGACTAAAAGACAAACCTATCAAAAATAACAACTTTTTGAGAGATAGACAGTATTAAAAGATATAGATAGAAAACAAGTTAAGTGGAGGGAGGAGATAGAGTTAAAGGGTAGAATTTCTGTTAGATTGCTCTTTGCTTGTTTATTTATTGTATTTGTTTGTTTGTAAGCTGAGTTGTTGTATGTTTAAAATAATTGGTTATAAAATGTTTCTTGCAGGATTCACGGTAACCTCAAATCAAAAAACCTACAACAGATACAACACAACCTACAACACAAAAAATAAAAAGCAAGATATTAAGACACACTACCAGAGAAAATCACTTTTGACAAAAGAAGACAGGAAGTAAAAAAGAAACAGAGGACCACAAAACAACCAGAAATCAAAAAACAACATGGCAGCAGTAAGTCCTTACCTCTCAATAACAACATTGAATGTGAATGGACTAAACTCTCCAATCAAAAGACACAGAGTAGCTGAATGGATAGAAAAACGAGAGCCAACTATCAATATATGTTGTCTCCAAGACACCCACTTCACCTATAAAGACACACATAGACTGAAAATAAAGGGATGGAAAAAGATATTCCATGCAAATGGAAACCAAAAAAGAGCAGGAATAGCTATACTTCTATCAGATAAAATAGATTTTAAGACAAAAACTGTAAAAAGAGACAAAAAGGTCACTATATAGTGATAAAGAAGTCAATCCAGCAAGAGGATATAAAAATGTTAAAAATGTATGGACCCAACATTGGAGCATCCAGATATACAAAGCAAATATTATCAGAGCTTAAGAGAAAGACAGATCCCAATGCAATAATCACTGGAGACCTCAACACTCCACTTTCAGCATTGGACAGATCATCCAAACAGAAAATCAACAAACAAACATTGGACTTAATCTGTACCATAGTCAAATGGACCTAGTAGATATTTACAGAATGTTTCACCCAACAGCTGCAGAATTCACGTTCTTCTCCTCAGCTCATGGATCATTCTCAAGGACAGACCATATGTTAGGCCATGAAACGAGTCTTAAAAAAGTCAAAGAAACTGAAATTATACCAAGTATTTAATCTGACCACAGTGGAATAAAACTCGGTATCAGTAACAAGAGGAACACTGAAAACTATACAAACACATGGAAACTAAACAATATGCTCCTGAATGACCAGTGGGTCAATGAAGAGATTGAGACTATTTATCCATATGCACAAGAATGAAACTAGACACTTATCTTTCGCCACATACAAAAATCAAACCAAAATGGATTAAAGACGTAAATCTAAGACCTAAAACTATGACCCTACCAAAAGAAAACATTGGGGAAATGCTTCAGGACACTGGTCTCAGCAAGGACTTCTTGAGTAATACCCCCAAAGCACAGGCAACCAAAGCAAAATTGGACAAACAGGATCACGTCAAGCTAAAAAGCTTGTGCACAGCAAAAAAAACAATCAACAAAGTGAAGTGACAACCCACAGAATGGGAGAAACTACCCAACTGACGAGGGATTAATAACTAGAATATATAAGGAGCTCCAACAGCTCAAGAAAAAAAAAATCAAAAAATCCAATTTAAAAATGGGCAAAGGATCTGAATAGACGTTTCTCAAAAGAAAACATACCAATGGCCAACAGGTATATGAAAAAATGCTCAACATCATTAGTCACCAAAGAAACACAAATCAAAACCACAATAAGGTATAACCTCACCCCAGTTAAAATGGCTTTTATCAAAAAGATAGGCAATAATGAATGCTGACAAGGATGTAGAGAAAGGAGAACCCTTGTACACTGTTGGTGGGAATGCAAATTAGTGCAACCACTATGGAGAACAATATCGAAGTTCCTCAAAAAACTAAAAATAGAACTACCACATGACCCAGCAATCCCACTTCTGGGTATATATCCAAAGGAGGGGAATTCTGTATATCGCAAAGATATCTGTACTTCCATCTTTACTGCAGCTCTACTCACAAAGGCCAAGATGTGGAATCAGTCAAAGTGTCCATCAATGAATGAATGGATAAACAAACTGAGGTACATATACACGATGGAATATTACATAGCCAGAAACAAGGATGAAATCCTGACATATGCACCAATATAGACAGAACTGGAGAACATTATGTTAAGTGAAATAAACCAACTACAGAAAGACAAATCTCACATGTTCACTCATATGTGGGAGGTAAATGTTAAAAACAATTGATCTCATGGAATGGAGACAGAGAGTAGAATGGTCGTTTCCAGAGGCTGGGAAGGGTAGTGGGGGAAGGTGAGGATAAAGTGGGTATGATTAATGGGGACAAAAATATAGTTAGATAGAATGAACAATATTTGACAGCATGCCAAAGTGAATATAATCAATGATAAGTCAGGGTATACTTTAAAATAACTAAAAGAGTAGAACTGGAATGTTCCTAACACAAAGAAATGTAAAATGCCTGAGGTGATGGATACCCCAATTACCCTGATTTGGTTAATTCACATTGTATGCCTATATCAAAACATCACATGTACCCTATAAAGATATATAACTATTATGTACCCATAAGAATTAAAAATTAAAAAAAAAAAAAAAAACCCAGGAAGGGGTTTCAGACAGCAGGCAGGCAAAAGCACAGCATAGAAAGGGTATGTGGAGTGTGGACAAAGATATTAACCACAACCCAACTGGGAGAGTTTTTATTTTCTGTGGCTCAACTCAAACACTGGGTTTTTGGCCAGTTTGACCAGTAAGAGGTGTTAATCGTTGTCAATATTTGCTAAGCCTGGGCTTTTATTTGTTTACTTTCATCTTCAGTTTTTCCTTATACCTTTTGTACTATATTTTTATCCCTGGGTTGGAAATGCTTAGTTTTTTTTTAATGCTCTTAGTTTGGTAGGAGAAAAAGCAATAATCCAAGCTCAGAAGGCTCTTGTGTGCATTTATGAAGCTAATTTTAAAAGACAAAGCAAACGAGGCAGCCCTAATGTCCTAACTACTTCCTAGCAGCAAATAGATCCTGTCAACCATAAAGCAACACCTTCTTTTCTTGCTGGATTTGACTTTAAGACAAATGAGTATCTCGCCCGTTCAAAGCAGGAGGCAAAAAGTTCCAGCAATCTAAAGCTTACAAGTAACTAGAGAAAGGGGAAAGGGTAGTATTCTTAATGATGATCTCATTCAAAACATCTCTCTTAAATTTTACAGGGTTGCATAAATCTTAAGATATTACAATCACATTCCTAGCATCCTGACTTGCATCCAGGATTTCTAACTCAAAGATTTCTTCCAGTTAATGAAAGCCAAATTATTCCTAACTGGGACAGAGATGGAACAACCGATTGAGGGGAGCAAACACGAGATGCATATCCTTAGTGCTGGAGCTACGACTTGCAAGATCCAAGTTCAAAGCCCTTCAAAAATAGTCATGGGGGATGGGTAAATTCACACGTAACGGGACAATGCACACTATCTGGGGGATGGGCACACTTACAACCTTGACTCAAACGGTACAAAAGCAATTTATGCAACCAAAACTTTTGTACCCCCGGAATATTCTGAAATTAAAAAATAATTTTAAAATTTAAGAAAATAGTTATGTCCCAAAACATACCAAAAACCCACTGAGCTTTAGAATCACTCTTGAATTCCCTTGAGCAAATTTAAGTTCTTCCCCGGGATTACTCTCTTAGTTCATTTAATTCTTCTGTCTCCCCAGAGGTAAAACACTACAGTCACTCACAGACTGGCCACCCCCCTTGTTAGAAAATGGTACATAGAATTTCTACTTATGGGAAGTCACATCTGTTTCATAGGAAGTTTTCACAAGGCACAAAAAAATAAAATGAAGACTTGTGGGAAATGATATTTAAAACCTAAAGCTTCAAAGTTAACTTTGGCATATCTGCCAAAAATGATTTTCCAGAGCTGAAAAGACAGAGGCCTGACACAGTAGGTGACACCTCTTTATCAGTTCCAAGAACTCCAGGGCACATAATTAGCACCCAATTAGTTATTAATAACTTAATATTCACACATCTGCTGAAACTCTGTAGGTGCACAGTATAATTTAAATGTGATCGTGATCCTCTCTGTTAGGGTAGGTGCTGTATACATAATGGATTTGGTTGCACAGAGCTGGAAGGAGGAAAAAACTGAAAGCCTAATCTATTTCTTTCTGCAAGGTTCAAATGGTCAACTCACAATCAAAATGGTATCCTAGTTTGTCTGCAAGAGTTAAATTAAACTTAAATATTATAATATATAATCAAATTGACCATTTAACAAACATTTGCTGACCGCCTACTATACACAATCACTGTGGTAGATTAGATGCCTTAACATACTCTAATAAAGCCAGCATATCAATAATAATTACTTATAAAGCCATTATGATGTGCCAGGTGCTGCTCTAGAATCATTTTAAACATATATTACTTCATCTATTATTTATTTCATTTACTCCTCACAGCCACCCTGTGAGGTAGATCCTGTTATTATCCACCATTTTACAAACGGGGAAATTGAGGCACAAGTTCACATAATCTGCCAAAGACAACGAACCCATGTCTGACACAGCTAGGACGCAAACTCAGTTCTGTCTACACTACAGCCTTTGCTTTTAAAACACAAAGCTAGAGTTAATCTCTTTCCTTTAGGCCTTTTACGAAACTCCACATAAGTGGGTTTTATATAAGGCCAGGCAAGGGTCCTGAGTCCATCACAGAAGGCCTGGGTGCAAGTCTTGCTTTCATCATTAACACTGCGTGATTACAGACGAACCACTTCATTTCTGTATCATATTGTCACTTTTAAAACAGAACTCCTATGTTTCCTATAGGCACAAAACTCCCCATCTACCCACTTTGCAAACCAAACATCTCACCCCATAGTTACGTAATTTCCCTTTTCCACAGAGATGAGAAATGGATGTACTCTCGTGTGCAATTTGGAAACACTAACCAAGTCCACATCCATCTCTCAAGGATGGTCCAGTCTCAAACTGCCAGGGTGAGGAAAGGAATATGAGAGCAGAACTTGCCCTCTGATCACAAAATACATGTTTCTATGAGGTTTCTAAACAACCCTAGCACCTGGCTGCACCCCCCTACCCAAACCAAAGCATTTTAAAACAATGGTGAGGGTGCTTTATAAAAAGTGATTTTTACATGCATGGAATATGAGCACTGCAGAGTCACTTTCTTGCTAGTTTATTTTCAGTGCACCATGCTTACAAAGGAAATTTTACCTTCAGACAAATAAATGTCAGAGCACAGGGTGGGGCTCTTTTTTTTTAAAGCTTGATGGTATGCTGAATATTCATTTTATTTTACAGATGCTACTCAACCACACCTATGATTGGCATCTTCGTTGCCAATCTCCAGTAAGAACACTGTTTCTTCTGAAGATGAGGGGAAGAATGGGCAGTTGTGTGAACATCTGTGAACATCTAGACAAGCTTATGAAGCACAAAGGATATTGAAAATATGGGGTGGTCCGGCTTCAAGAAGCTCGATTCTGGAAAGAAAAAGAAATCCTCTCCAAAGAAAGCTAAGAACATTTCCTAAGCAAAGCACACAAGCAAAAGCAATCTGAAACACTGGGGATGTATACTGCCTCGGCACTTCCAAGAAATGTATTTTAAGGAAAGAAGGGTATGTGTTGAGATTTAGTTAGAAGGATTTTCATCACAGCACTCACTATGATATCCAGAATAGTAAGCATCACTTATTTAATAATAAAGGAATAGCTACATAGTAATAAAATCACAGTTTAAGCATTAAGCTCAACATTTCTCTACAGTTGATTCTAAAGGTTTTAGAAGAATATTTAATGGTCCAGGACAATACACAAACAGTTCAACGAAAAGGGCAGATTACAACAGTGTACAACAGTATTCATTTACATTTTTAAAAACCTGAGATACGTATATACACACAAATATATCAAGGTACTCAAAGTAACTCAGATTTATTTCACCTATGTTTATTAAATAAATTATTTTTAAAAATAAATAAAATAAAAACACAAAACTATTATTACACCTAAATTTTTTTTTTTTTGGAGACAGAGTCTTGCTCTGTCACCCAGGATAGAGTGCCATGGTGTCAGCCTAGCTCACAGCAACCTCAAACTCCTGGGCTCAAGCAATCCTCCTGCCTCAGTCTCCAGAGTAGCAGGGACTACAGGTGCACACCACCACGCCTGGCTAATTTTTTCTATTTTTAGTAGAAACAGGGGTCTTGCTCTTGCTCAGGCTGGTCTTGAACTCCTGACCTGAAGCAATCCTCTGCCTTGGCCTCCCAGAGGACTGGGATTACAGGCATGAGCCACCGCGCCTGGCCCACACCTAAATAATTTCAACAACAGTTAGTTCCCTAATACTGTCCCATTTCTAATTAGGGTGCAAGCCTCCAAATGCCATGTTTTTACTAGTTAACTCATTTGAATCAAGATCTAAATAAGATACACACAAAGAATGGTTGGTATGTCTTTTTTTTTTTTTTTTTTTGGAGACAGAGTCTCCCTCTGTCACCTGGGATAGAAGTGGCCTCATCACAGCTCACTGCAACCTTGAACTGGGCTCGAGTGATCCTCCTGCCTCAGCCTCCTGAGTAGCTGGGACTACAGTCCTGTGCCGCCATGACTGGCTAATTTTTCTTTTTCTTTTTGTAGAGATGGGGGTTTTGCTCTTGGCTCAGGCCGGTCTCCAACTCCTGGCCTCAAGCAATCCTCCTGCCTGGGCCTCCCAGAGTACAAGGATTACAGGAGACAGCATCTCACTGTGTTGCCCAGGCTGGACTCGAACTTCTGGGCTCAAGCGATCCTCCGACCCCAGCCTCCTGAGTAGCTGGGACTCCAGGTGCTCGGCTTTGGTTGGTATATCTCTTAAGTTCTTTACAGGTTTTCCTCTCCATCTCTTTTTCCTCCCTTTCAACTTACTTGTTAAAAGAAAGCAGATCTTTGGTCACTCTGGAATATGCCAATGGTATCCCTATAATATTGTTTACCATGTTTCCCAGCCCTCTGAAATTCCTGTAAATTGGTACTTTGGAGGTAAAGTGTTCTACCATCAGGGGCAGATAATAGCTAGCTGTCGTTTCGGGGGGATATTGCCAAATGTTCATGTCTCACGCCTAGATCCATCAGTTCATTAATGGGCTGCAAAATGGCAAAACTTCCCTTCATCTATGACTTGGTTATCCAGTATTAAAAGTTATTGTTAATTCTTAAAATACATATGTACTACACATCCAAACTTCCACTGCATACAGTACGGCCAGAAGCCACAATCAAAACCCTTGTTATTTTCAAGTCAAATCTAGGGTTCAAGGAGTTCACCCAAAGAGTCAAGAGAGACACCCTTGCGTCTATGTCCATTCAGTACAAAGGGCCGCAAAGAGAACACATGGAGCCTGAAGAGAATTCCAGCCTCTCTCTTACTCTGCTATGCTGGGGGCACAATACAGACCTCTTCTGGGGACCGTGGGCCCAGCCACCAGCTTGTGGAACCAGACCACTCCTCAGGTGCTTTCCCAGAACCGTCAGAGGACCCTGAGCTGCTCCCCAAACCTGAAGCAGGCATCTGTGACCAGAACACTAGATCCCCCAAGGTTGGCCAAGAAAGGTCCTTGCATAAGGGCAGCACAGCAGAGCAAACTGACAAACTGTACACAAGAAAAATGGAATCAACAGTCTGAACTCAACTGAACGACAGCTTTACAAATTGGAAAGCTGACGGGCCCGAGGCAGAGAAAGGCAAACACCTCAGCACAGGGTCAGGGCCTCTGGCTAGTGGGCAGCTCTGTGGCTGACAAAAATGGCCGGAGGAGCCGATTTAATAACTCAGGGTCAGCACTTGGGCTTCTGCCTTGGGCCTTTGATTCTTAAACTAACAATCCAGGCAAGTGGGGAGCACAAAAACAAGTGCACGGGTGAGCCCTGCATTGCCAGCAACTGCGCCAGGTTTCTCTCTGGGGCTTCCAGATGGGGAGGCTGGGCACGCCCCCCCTATTGCCAACAAGGTCTCCTCAGAAGACATTCATTAGCTAAATGTGCACCAGCCCACAAGAGAGGGGCCCGGGCCATTAAATATAAATGCAAAACAAAATTAGACCCATCCATTCTAAATCTCAGATCTTTGCAGCAGGCAAGGTTTACTTCCTGCTTTTCATTTTTCTAAAAGGCATAAGCTCTGAAATTATGGCCCATGACTGTGCTTCTAGATTTGGACCCACTCCTCCCAAATCAACAAGAGAAACTGATTTTTCTAATCACTGTCAGATTTCATGAGGGCATCTGTTGACACTCCTAAACCTGGATTAAGTTTCTATATATGTAATGGTGACCCATCTTCTAAACAGAACCTCAAGCCCATCTGCAGTGGGACAAAACACAAAAGCTGATAAGCCTTAAATGAATTGGAAACATTTACCTAAATGAGAGTCAGAACTCGAGATTTTTCTTTAAAAATAAATCAATAAAAAGGATGGCGCAGAAAGAAGGCAAGGAGAAAAAAACATTTGAAAACTCTCTTCCCCAGATTAACAAAAAAAGTATTGCTTAACAAACTACTCACTATAACTGCAGTCCACGGGATAACCATGGGCTGGGCTTCTTGCTCTCCTGAGCTTTCCATTTTGTTCTACTGGTAGAAGTGCCCATGAGGGCAAGGGTTTCATTGGCTTCTATTTGCTGCTGTGTCCCCAGAGCCAAGAACCAATGCTTTATGGTAGGTGTTTTATATATATTTGAGGGAGGAATAGGAAGAAGGAAGGGATAGAGTGGGGAGGAGGAGGTAGGAATTTTATTCATTTCACTGGAACCAGGAATACTTCAGAACTAACAAGATACTCCAAGGAGGTGATGATCAAAGAGTCAAGTTTCAGAATCTTCTCTGCAAATATACCTCTAGTTTCACGTAATCAGAAAATAACCTCCCTGGACCTCCCCTTGCCAAAGGTGGAAGAGTCCTCCGCTGATCTCTCCCCATCTCCACACCAAGTTTCTCAGAGACCCATCAAACAGCACGGGGCACCACGCAATCCGTCCACTTTTCTCATCTGCAAGCACCCTCCCACTTAAAGACCAGGGCCCTGTTTACTGCAGACCTATTCTGTTCAGACAGTGACCCAAGAAGAAACCAGAAGTAGACACTTGAAATATCTAAAAGCGAGTGGGTCTGGAATAAATCACTGCATTGCCTTTAAAACAACTGCAGTTTGTGTTAGGCTTCATTTCCTTAAAACCTGAAAGCCCATTTTGCAGGATGAAAGGGGGGCAAGACTGTTTAATAATAACCCTCAGGCTCTGATCAGGCTGAGACCCTTGCTAGCCACAGGACTTTAAACAGGCCACTGTTACCTCTGAGACGCCAAGATTTGCCTCACCTGTAAAATGGGATAACAACAACAGCTGCTCCCTTTCGGGGTTATATGAAGATAAATATGGTAACATGCAAAAAGCTCTTGGTACAGAGCCTGACCTTTGTGTTTATGTTGCGTTCATGAGGAGGATGAGCAATACTCAGCACACACTGGAGAGAAAGCCCATGTTAGTGTTAGAGATGGCCAGGCTATATACCCCAGGTCCTGCTCTGATCTCTCCACAGGGTGGCTTTCATTTTGGGAAAAGACAGTGACTGCTGTCCCTTGCCCAGCAACTGCATCAGCTTCGTTTCTCCCTTAAGGCTGCTATGAATTTTCTTGGTCACATAAAGGGTTCAACCAGCAAACCTGGCTGTTAATCACGGATGGTGGGCAGGACTCTGACAGGGCAGAGCTAGCCAGGGAAACATCTGGCTGGCTAGGGGCTGGTGAGAGTTCAGAATAGGAGGCAGAGCTCTGAGAGTCTCCAGTAGAATGCAAACCCAGTTAAAGAGAGACATGGTGTCTGTAATGCCTTGAAAGGTATCCAACCAGGCCCACCCCATATCTAGTATGAGCTAAGTTTTCATTGAATGAAAAACAGAAAATAATGCAAAACAAGCCCAACACATCACCTAGTGCCCAAGAAGGAAAAGTGGTAGCTCTTGAGAGTGAGCGATATTCTTCTGCTGAGCGTCTGGCATTTTGCATTTATGCTTTTGCCTACTAGAAGCAATCTAGTGGTTTAGGTTACGGTAATGGGCTCCAACCCTCAAAAAAGGTAAGTCCACATCCTAATGCCTGGAACCTGTGACTGTCGCCTTATATGGTAAAAGAGTAAATACAGGTGTCCCTCGATGTGCAGGGGATTGGTTCCAGGACTTCACAGATACCTAAATGCCCAGATGTTCAAGTCACTGAAATAAAATGGTACAGCACTTGCATATAACCTATGCACATCCTCCTGTAAACCATCTCTACATTCCTTATAATACCAAATACAATGTAAACGCTATATAGTTTTTATATTTTTTATTGTTGTATTGTTATTTTTTATTGTTTTTTCCCCCAAATATTTGCAATCCATAGTTAATTGAATTCCACAGATGCAGAACCCCCAGATATGGAGGGCCGACTGTGTTACTTTACATGGCAAAAGATGTGATTAACTTAAGGGTTTTGAGAGAAGGGGTTTATCCTAGATTATCCAGGTGAGCCCTAAATCCAATGACAAGTATCCTTATGAGAGTGTGGCCAAGAGACATTTGACAGGCAGAGAGGAGGCAGCAGTGGGACCAAGGACACACAGATGGAGCCGCAAGTCAAGGAATGCCAATAGCCACCAAAACCTAGATGAGGCAAAGAACAGATTCTCCTTCACAGACTCCAGAGACAGCACGGCCCTGCCGGCAACTTGATGTCTGGCTTCAGGTCTCCAGAACTGTGAGAGAATTAGTTTCTATAGTTTGAAACCACTCAGTTTGTAGTAATTTATTGTGCAGCCCTAGGAAACTAACAGCTACCTCACCTCACATGCAAGTACATGCCCAGGTAACTTGAATTGAGGAGTCACCTCCTCCTTCTTAAGTGGTCTGGGAGCCACAAATTGAACCAGGCAGGTATCAGGTTTTGTCAGAAAGTGACAAAGTGACAACTTAGCTCAAGGTGGCTGGGGCAAGACAAGAATGTAGGGATGGGACCGGCACCAATGGCTCACACCTGTAATCCTGGCACTTTAGGAGGCCGAGGAAGGAAGATCGCTTAAGGCCAGGAGTTCAAGACCAGCCTGAGTAAGAGCAAGACTGTTTCTACAAAAAAAAATTGAAAAATTAGGTGTGCATGGTGGTGCACACCTGTAGTCCCAGCTACTTGGGAGGCTGAGGCAGGAGGATTGCTTGAGGCCAGGAGTTTGAGGTTACAGTGAGCTATGATGGTGCCACTACACTCTAGTCCAGGCGACAGAACGAGACCTCGTTCCCCACCCCCCACCAAAAAAAAAGAATGTAGGGACAGTATAGCACAATTATCAGTATTTAAGGAACTGTGGATGTCACCTTTAGATAAGTACACCTGATATTTGAAGTTGGTATTATATATACTCACACACACACAATTATGTTTAAATTGCTCTGCAAACGTGCAACCTCTACTTTACAAAATGCGGGAAGAAAAGATCATATTTTGTAGTCCGACCCACAGGCTTCATAAATGTATAATGTGCCACCTCCTGGAGACCACCAGAGCCCTCACTTCCTACCTGGGGCTTATCTCTGGGCCAGGGTTTCTGAATGGGGTTGGAAGGCCACATTCTCAGGAGTCCACAAGTTCAAAGTTTTTCCTTTCTATGACAACCTAAAAATAAAATATTCTCATTTATGAACAGCAAACCAGGCAAGAACTCTGATAGTTGGCAGTCAAAAGACACTTTCATGCAAAAAGCTTAAGTATCTTTTGTTTGTGGGGCTTGGAAAAATTCATAGGGTTCTTGCAAAGTGTCTTCCCCTGTGACAACAGGTCTATACATAAATTTGAGAAACATGCTCCACAGTACAGTCCTGACATTTTGTTAAACGTAACAGAAGGAAAACTGCATACAAATATTAAATTATCCTTATAGCGGATGCTCTTGAATATGAAAAAAATCAGTGTCATTTCCATATCAGCATCTGAAGAGAATTAGCAATAAGACGCCTCTCTTCCCTCAGCCTATTTGGTTTTTATAAGACCACTTGTGAATACCTGCAAATACTAACTTTGGGCCACAATTTTGAAAACGGTGGCTGAAGGCTTAACAAATCTAAGGACAACCACCTCTTTTTGAATGGCAACCAAGAACGTTTTTTTTTTTCTTAATTATGTCTTTAAAATTCCTCAAGACTGAGTCACAGCTCCAAGTGATAACTGAAATCCGATTATGATGCAGAGATTACACACAGTTCTCTTAACAAGATTATTCCAGTCTGAATAAATACTAATGCACAGACTGGAATGATAAGATGGCTATCCTCATTTATCAACATCACATGGTAGGCAAGGTTCTCAAAGGGCCGGGCCATGTTTATGGACAGGAGTTTTTTCTCCAGCAGAGTTTTAGATGTGATTGATATCTCTGTTTGTGGTGCATGGCCAACAACAATAAACACACACACAAAAATCCAGTTGACAGCACTGTCGAGGAAGGAATAGCAATGAAACAACGCAAAGCAACCCTGGTCAACTCCTAAGAAGCCCAAAATTCCACAGGTGTGTGTTCCAGCATCACAAACAGCTTCACTTCCTTCAGAAACAGGAACCCTAAGGGAACAAGGCTCAGAAGGAACAGGAAATGTTCTGCTTGACCTGTGTAGCTCCACCTCTGACACTGATAAAGTCACAGAAAACTCTCGGGCCTCTGTTTCCATCCTTGAAATACAGCCCTTACCAACGTGTCCAGCACATGAGTACTTTATAGGGACTGCTTCACTCAGTGCTCTCAAAAACACTGTGAGGTAAGTTCTACTATCATCTGTATTACCTGGATGAGAAAATTAACCAAGTGAAGCTTCAAGTAACTTGTCCAAGGTCATTCTGATAATAAGTAGTACAAAAGCCAGAATTCAAATTCTGGTCTGAGCCGGTATATGAAACAACTAACTAACCTGACTAGAGATGAGCAATTGGTGTAGATAATCCCATAACGCCAGAACATCTTATTGCTGGTAGAAATGTAAGGGTGTTTTTAGAATCTAAAATAATTCATATTAACATAAAAATGTGTTAGTTCCCTAACTGCACACAGACCAATGGCTAAGAGGAGATGGCTCTGTCCGTCCACAGTAATAAACTATATGGCAGAAAGGCAACCCCCACTCTACAGTATATTGATCTCTGATTTGGACAGGGACAGACAATGGGAGAGTTCACCAATTGGCACAGTACCCAAGGTTGAAATGAACCAATCCTACAATCGATCAAAGAATCAAAATTTCAGCCTTCCAGCAAAGTGGAACCAGACTAACACCAAAAATAAGAGATTTTACCAAATAAAATATTACATTCAGGTTTACCGATAAGTAAATACAGTGCAGGAGCAGAGAGAGACCAACTTTTCAGTCAAAAAAGCATTTGAAATAAATGTTTATACCAATACCAGCACTATTCATAATAGTCAAAAAGTGGAAACTACCCAACTGTCCATAAAACAATGAATGGATAAACAAAATGTGGAGTACCCATACAGTGGAGTACTGACACTGTAAGATGCAGGAACTTTGAAAATACCAGGCTAAGTGAAAGATACCAAACACAAAAGGCCACATATAAAATGAAATGTCCAGAATAGGCAAATTTATAAAATCAGATAGTAATTAATAGTGGGCTTAGGGCTGGGGTGTTCAGGAGAAGTGGGAAGGTGGCTGCTAAAGGAAACAAGGTTTCTCTGGGTATAACAAAAATGTTCAAAAATAGACTGTTGTACAACTCTGTGAATATATGAAAAACACTTAAAATGGGTGAACTATATGGTATATTAATCCTATCTCAAAAAAGCTGGTACCAAAAAAAGAAAAAAGGAAGCAACTGGAGCATTTAGTTGTCTGTCTGTTCAGAGACAGCAATGTACAGTACTATGATTGCCAGGAAAGCTAAACTGACCTTCAGGATGGCTCAAAATAAGGAAGAACTTACTCAACGATGAAAAAGATTGCCAACTTGGAGCAGTGAGCTCTCTAGTGCTAGAAGCATTCAAGCAGAGGCTATCTGACTTTTGGTCAAGAATACTACCGAAAAGATTTATTTCAATTTAGGACTGAGATCTCTAGGGAATCATCTGTAAGATACTCAAATTCTAGTATTTCTCAGATGACATTTAAGTGACTAAAGAATTAGTCATTGAATCAGAATTAAGTTTAAGAATACAAAATATGGAGATAGGCTACCTGGGATCAAATTCGTACTCCACATAAGCCTAAGGGAAGCAATCAGCCTATGACTTCAGTTTTTTTGTTTTGTAAAAAAAGTCCATAATAATAATAATAATATAAATTAACACTTTACAGGGTAATTGGTAAGAACTAAACAATATACTGATAAGGCCTTTCTCATAGCTTCTCACTGGAACAGGATTTTTAGTAACACTGTATGATCTATATACAAATTTCCAACTGAAACAAAAATACCATCCACCAGCATTCATTGATTAAAAGGGGCAGGAGCCTGTCCTAAACATAGATCCTAACAATAGGGCATAGATACTATTTTCCAATCAATATCCAAAAGTTCTAAAAAGAAAAAAAATTATTGCTATTTTAATACCTTAACAAAGGCCTGGTATAAAATATCAGACAATAGAAATCTCCCAACAAAAGACTAATACGCCTCAAACTACTGAAATCACTAAGTTAACACAATACAATTTTACGTATGTCCTGTCTTTTCCTTCGTTCTCACGCTTGATAGCTTGTTTTTCACCAACTCATTTTGGAGAGTTGGTCCCATGCAACCAAATCATGCCTGTAATATGGCTGTTTGACAGGCTCCAATGAATAGAAGTTAAGTCTTTATTGCATGCTCAGAAGTTCAAATGTATATTTTACAAGGTCTCAGCTCTCCTTCGAACCTTGTCTACTATAAATACAAGCTTTAGATATATTATTCTCACTTTGAGATCACCGACACCATTGACTATTTGCAGGCCAAACGAACGCAATCAAACACTACAGCGTTAAAGAGATTAGAGAACTGCCAAGGTCTGAACTATATCAACAGCTTGAAATCAGCTCACTCAACAGTGTTGTGACAGTATTACACCTGCAAAACAAACACAGCAACGGTGTGCACATCAGATATGGCATCACATTCTAGCGGTTTGTTTCTGAGACTTACAGAGAAACATCCTGTCATTAGAGCTGTTCCCAGAGGACAAGCACAGGCATCCTTCTTAGACAGCTAACCCTGTGACAAATACTGCTCCAGTATTTGTCAGAGACAAATGGGAGAAAACGTGAAAACCTAACAAACCTCTGGTGAGCAGGGGGTCAGGAAGAAAAGTTACCTGCACCCCCATGTTTATTTAGACAGCACTATTCACAATAGCCAAGATAAGGAATCAACCTAAGTATCCATGGATGGATGATTGGATAAAGAAAATGTGGTGTATATATATATATACAATGGAATACTATTCAGCCACAAAAAATGAAATCCTGTCATTTGCAGCAACATGGATGGATCTGGAGGTCTTTATGTTAAGTGAAATAAGCTAGTTGCAGAAAGGCAAATATTGCATGTTCTCACTCATATGTATTAAAAATGTTGATCTCATGGAGTAGAGAGTAGAATGACAGTTACCAGAGGCTGGGAAGGGTGTATGGGGTGGGGGAGCATGAAGAGAGAGAGGGAGGTTAATGGCTACAAACATACAGTTAAATAGAAGGAATAAGCTCTAATGTTCAATAGCACAGTAGGGTGACTATAGGTAACAACAACATATTGTATATTTCAAGATAGCTACAAGAGAAGATTCAAAATGTTCCAAGCACAAAGAAATGATCAATGTTCAAGGTGATAGATAGCCTAAATACCCTGACTTGATCATTACACATCGTATGCATATATCAAAATATCACTTATACCCCATAAAGATGTACAAATATTATTTATCAGTAAAAAGAAGTAGGTTTCCACAGAAAAAGCATCTGACAAAATCCAACACCATTTCATGATTAAAAAGAAAACACTCAACAAATTAGCAATAACAGAAATTCCTCAACCTGTTAAAGGGCATTGATTAAAAACCCACAGCTAACATCACACTCAATGGTAAAAGACTCTGCAGTTTTCCCCCTAAAATCAGAAACAAGATAAGGATGTCTGATCTTACCACTTTCTATCCTGAAGGGCACTTCTATTCACTTCTACACTGGAGAGGTTAGCCAGGGCAATTAGGCAAGGAAAAAAAAAAAGCCATGCAGATTGGAAAGGAAGTAGTAAAACTATCTATATTTGCAGACGACATGATCTTGTATATAGAAAATCTTAAGGAATCCACAAAAAATACTACCAGAGATGACAAAGGAGTTCACCTAGATTGTAGGATATACTATACAAAAATCAATCATATTTCAATACATTAGCAATGAATAATCCAACAATGAAATTTTTAATAAAAACTGGTGTTTCACATCACCTTGTTCCAAATAAGTTCCAAATTTCCAATCTATAAGTTGGATATTATAAAAATCATCCCAATGGCTTTCATTTCCGGCTCTTGGAAAACTGCATGAATTGTACCTTAAGCAACTAAAGACACATTTATTCAGTTAATAACTACTTATCAAGTGCTTCATATATCCTTCCTACATCCCAGGTACTGGGGAATCAGCAGTGAACAACAATATCCCTGCCACTCCCCATCACGAAACTCACATTCTAGTTGGGAATACAATAAAACAAACAGATGAACAACAATGATAGCTTCTGATAGTGTTAAGTGCCATAAGAAAAATAAAACAGGAAAGAGAGATAAGGCTGATGGAAGAGGAGGATGTGTTTTAGATAGAAAGGTCAGAGAAACCTGCCTGAGGAGGTGACATTCTAACGATGAGCCAAATCCAGAAGGGGGTTAATAAGGATGGCTTTCTGTGTAACTGGAACAGCGTGTGTAATAACCCTGGAATGGCAACAAGCCTGGTATATGCCTGAAACAACCAGTATGCAGGGTAAGCAAGGGGGCTAGTCCTGGGGGGAAAGACAAGAGACAGATCACAGGGAGCCTTGCAGGCCACAGTCCAGAGTGAAAGCCTTACCCTCTATGTAATGGAAAGCCACGGTCAGGGACGGGAGAGGGGTGACGGGAATGAAGGAAAGTGATGTGATGTGATCACTCTGGTTCTTTGTGGACTAAATGGTCAGAAATGCTCAACTCAAATGCATGCTCATGTCATCACTGACTGTGTGGCCCTCGGTATGTCGCCTACCTCTCTGAGCCATTATCTAATTTATCACAACTGCCTCCCAGATTTTCCAAGTGCAGCAGATGATATACTTGAAAGCTCTTTGCAAACTGAAAACGGCTATTGAACGTAAAATAAAATTATCATCATCCTCATTGAGGCCTTCTCTAACTTCTGAAATATAAGTAATTTCTTTCTCTGGAAACCAAGAGCTACTTTATCTTTCTACCTCCTTTAGTACTGATCACTTCCTATCCAGTATCATAAGCATGTGCTATGTGTCTTACCACTTCCTCGAGACTACAAATTCTTGACTCAAATCTCACCTCTGCAGAATTGATCACTCCCTATAAAGCGGCTCCCACTGCCCCCAATCCAGACTACAGTCAGAGCATCTACATCATTTTATTGCAATTGATTATTTATATGTCCCTCTTTGTCACTAGATTATATATTCCTTGAAGGGTGGTTCCACATCTTGTTCATACCTGTATCTCCAGTGCCTAATCATAAAAAAACCAAGGGGAAGCTTTTCACGTGTCTGTAATTTACATTTTCTCTACTGATCAAGAAGGGTCTCCTCAATAAGTGAGGAGAATGAACACTTTTATATTAATAGTATTTACACTACTTACGAAAACAAAGGGCTTAAAAACTTTGGCAACATGGATTTGTAGATAACAAATGTGATTTTTAGAAAATAATATACAGTAGTCTCACCTTATCCAAGCGGGTATGTTCCAAGACCCCTAGTGGATGCCTAAAACCATGGATGGTACCAAAGTCTATATATACCATGATTTCCCTATACTTACATACCTATGACAAAGTTTAATTTATAAATTGGGCACAGTAAGAGATTAATAACAATAACTAATAATAAAAGAGTATCATTATAACAATATTCTGTAATAAACATTATGTGAATATGGTCTATGTCTCTCTCTCTCAAAATATTTTATTGTACTGTAGTACTCACCTGTTTTCAGATTGTGGTTGATTGTGGATAACTGAAACCTTGGGACGTAAAACCTTGGATAAGGTGGGGGATGACTGTAGTCATTTAACAAATCCAGAAAACTTTTTTACACCTGGCAAGAAGGTGCTAGCCATTTTTTTTTCCTTATTGTACAATTTCAAGGTAGTAAAACTACAATGGTCAGTTTTGATTCCTCAATCCCAATGACAGTCCCTTGCTTCCAATACTCTGAAGATTTGAATTTTAGTTAATCTTAAAGATACATTTTTTAAGTAGTTGACAATTACTATAGCACTTTGAGGAAAGTACGCTAATATTTTCTTGCTACCCTTGTTGTCAAAGAGACCTGAGATGATAAATACTTTGAGCCATGCCAAACCACTAACACATTGCAATGACTGTCCGCTGAACTGAAAAATTCCTTTGGCTAAGCCAATCTTTTAAAAGATCCCCTAAAGAGCTCTCCAAAGACAGACAGTAACCTTTTTTTTTTTTTTTTCCCTGACTGGAGAAGGACAACAGAAAACATCCTTGATTTAGAAAAAATCATATTACTAGGAAAGCACAGAATACTAAAGTATTAACTTTAGTATTATAGTTTTAGTGCTTAAAACACAATTATAGTGCTTAAAATAATATTATAGTCTTATAGTTTAGTGCTTAAAACACTAAAGAAAACCTAAATGTGTTATTTCTATGTGATTTTCATATTCATACAGGAAGGTGGAAAGCCAGAATAGTGGAATTTGTTCACATTACATGAATTCGCTCAAGTCAACTCCTTGAGAACGAAGTTCCTGACAACATCTTTAACTAAGTGAATGCTTACCTCAAAATTTGCTCTGGACACCAACTCCATAAAAAACACCCTGAATAAAGTCCAGGAAGCAGGCCTACAGTTCCCTCCTCATCATTTTATTTCGTACCAATAATATCATCCATTTAAAGCACACTCCTACCACCCTACGGCCAAGAAACCCCACCTAGATGCACGTCTCAGGCATAAGCTGATACCCGGAGTCTTTGGGCACACTACGGCAACCCCAGTGACTTCTCCAATTCCATGATTTACTGTCCATTACTTGAAAATGCTGCTCTCCATCCACCTTCTGTTTGACAAACATTTTTTATTTAATACTGGACTTCATTCCAGGGCGGCTCATCAGCCTGACAAAAGGGCCCTTGAAAGGCAAAATAGCCTAAAGCTGAAGACGTGTACACTTATAACTCCAGTTAACATCAAGAGCCGCTAGGAGATCAACCAGAATCTGCCTTTTATTACTTCACAAACTCCACAGTAAAACTTTACCCTTTTTATCTCCTTCCTACCTGAGACCACAAAAGTAATATCAGCTACAAGGTTTAGGAAGATATTGCCTTCTGTCAGTGCCTGCAGCTGGCAAGGAGCTTCCTTCACAAAGATCTCTCTATATCACATCATGGAGACTTTTTCAAGTTTGAGTTTAAAACAAAGAAGCAATACATACAAAGAGCTAGCCAAGTCATTTCACAGTAACTAAACCTAACAGTGTCTCTTCTCTGTCCTTCCTGGGCCCCTTTTTTACCCAGAAAATAGTTGAGTTTTGTAAAAATCTAATTTAGGGAACCTTGAAGTTCATGCAGATGCCCTAAGTGAACTGATTCAAGGCACAAATGCCTCTATTTCCAAGTGTCCCTCCTACCTGCCCCTAAACTTTCTGTATGAAATCAACAAGAAATAACATCATGGTGAAAATAAATGGCAGATATTTCACTGTAAAACTGCCCCTATTACCTACTGCCCTGGAGAACATATATGGTCTGTTTGTTACAAGCACAGCTTTACACAGACCTGGGTGTTTACCAACAAAGATGCTTATGACGCCAGGCACGGTGGCTCACGCCTGAAATCCTAGCACTCTGAGAGGCTGAGGCGGGAAAATTGCCTGAACTCAGGAGTTCCAGACCAGCCTAAGCAAGAGCGAGACCCTGTCTCTACTAAAAATAGAAAAACCAGCCGGGTGTCCTGGCATGTGCCTGTAGTCCCAGCTACTCGGGAAGATGAGGCAGGAGGATCGCTTGAGCCCAGGAATTTGAGATTGCACAGGGCTATGATGATGCCACTGCACTCTTCTTGGGGCAACAGAGCAAGACTCTGTCCCCCCCAAAAAAAAAAGCAAATGCTCATGAGCCATGAGACCTGGATCAAGTTACTTAAGCTCTCTGAGTTTCCTTTCTCTCCTCGTACAACGGGAGTAATTCTTATCTTGCAGGATTTGGGGCTGGAATAAATTAGACACGTCTTCACGTAGTACATGGCACAGGGGCACAGGGTCAGAGCTGGATTAATGGCAGCTGTTCACCTCCCCCTACATCACCTCACCTCCAAACTGCTTCAACCTAACCACACCTTTTCCCCAAATCCAAATAATTTACCATCACTACAGACATTATTATGTCATTAGAATTTGATAGGGCAATGTTGCTAGAAAAAGAGAAAGGTAACAAGAAAAGAGAAGGAGGGATGAGTGGGTGAAGCTGACAGTTTATGTTCAAGTTGACAAAAGAGCAAAATACATATAATTGTTATTTGTTTTATTCCCCAGTGCATAGCACACAGCTAAATACACAGTAGGCACTCCAAAATATACTTGTAGCATGAAAGAAAATGCACAAATGAAAATAATGGTTTAATGCTGAGGCTAGGGATTAATCTGTCCATAAATCCTGGCTTATCTCAACTACCTAAACTTAAGGTCCAAGGTGTGACCGAAAAACCTTGGCACTGTTTCATTTAAGCTGGTGTTCTCTTCCCTTAGGAATGTCTGACCAAAGGCCAGAAAGATTTTCCTTTGGCTCCGTTTACAATGAAGCTGCAAAACATTAAACCACACCTCACTTGACCTTAATAAACCCAGGACACAAGAGAACAGATTTATTCATTTCCCCCAAGTTCTCCCACAATTTGATTCTTTCATATTTCAAATTTCTTTTAATGACTTTCTACTGCATTCAGCAAATAAAGAATCCTCCCATTGATAATTAAACACCTGCTAATTCCTATAAAAGCATTCTAAAATTTAAAAAGTGAAGAGTCTGATGAATAAAACATCCCCTTTATTCCACAGGGCTGGTTCAAATACAGAAAAATGGGTCATTAAATAAAACCTGTCCATTCTTCAGAGGCTTGGTTGCTGCAGTTAGTGACCATGTTTATAGTTAGATTACTTTGAGGTGAAAAGGTTATATATTTAAATATTCATTACCCCAAGAATACATAAAAAGAAGTAGGCCTTGTAAAGTCAGCAGCCATCATGAAGAATAGAACACAGGTAAGTCATTATTACTTCTTAACTTTTTGTTATAAAAATTTCCAACATTCAAAGACAGAAGAGTCCCCACATACCCGCTCCCTACCTTCAACAATTAACACATCACACATGGCAAATCTTACTTTTTACCCCAACCCACTCCCTACTCCAACTGAATTATCTTAAAGCAAATTCCTGACATAATCATTTCCCCTATAACTAATTCAGCATCTGCCACTAAAAGATAAAGGACTCTTTTAAACATAATTCCAACACTTATTATCTTGTCTATACCTAAAAAGTGGCAATAAATCCATAAATCAGATAACATCCAGTATCCAAATCTCCCCATTTAAAAAAGAAAAGTTTTAAACATCGATTAGTTCAAATCAGGATCCAAAATTCACATGCTGCATTTGGGTAATAGGTCTATTACATCTCTTTCAATCCAAAGGTTTTTCTCTGCCTCTTTAAGCCGTTTGATATATGTGTTGAATAAACAGGGTCATTTTAAGTGTAGAATTCCCCTCATTGTGGGTTTTTGTTGACTGCATTCCAGGTGTATCGTTTTACATCATGCTCTATCCTCTGCCTTTGATCTAGAAGCTTGATGTGATTTGAGTTACTATTATTTTTTCCAAGAATACACATAGGTGGTCATGTGGATATAGAAATGAAATTGGATGACAAGTGTAAAATGCCTCTAATGATTTGCCAAGCAGCATCGGCACCCCCCTTCCCCCCCTCCCCGACCAGCCTTTACTCCTGACATTGCTGGGATGTTGAGAATCTGCCCACTTTGGGCACCCAGCAGTAGGATACGTGCAGCAACAGTTAAGAATGGCAATCTTACTTCCCTGGCTGGGACTGCAATTCTGAGACAGTTAATATTAATAATTTGGTGGATGCAGACAGAACTAACCTCCGAATCATCTTCCTATCTCACATTGAAACGTTCCAATTCCTTGGCATAGGTGGTTTTGAATGGTAATGCTCTAAGTGAAAAAGGCCACATTCAAGTCACCTACCCATTCCACATTCTGCCAATAAGGAAAATGTAACCACTTATGTCTTATGTTAAATGAAAAATGGAATACAGTTTACCAAATCCCTTTTTTAATGGCACACCAGCAGGCAAATATAGATTTAAGGACAAGCAATTTCTACTATCACTGCTAAGGGAGGGTTAAAAAAAAAAGAAAACAGAAAACAGGCTTCCTTTTTTGCTGCTGTCAGGATGGACAATTAAGAGTGCAGAATAATGCATTTTTAGTTTTTAAAAAGCTTTATCGGGAAATAGGCCGCCATAAAGTAATTCATCTATAAAGCAATAAGAGATGTCATCAATTTTACCTTATGCTTGAATCACACTCTTGATTCCTATTCAGCTGTATTTCAATTATGCTTTTTATTTGAAGAGAAGCCCATACAAACACATAATGTCACCTAAAAGTGATCTTCAAAAAAACCCTGTTGGGACAGGAAAGTTATTTATTTAATGCATAAACTACTCTGCTTCACTCAGGAGGTAATGGTCTCAATGCTTGCATGAAATATTTGCGAAGAAAAAGAAAGCAGCTATAAGAACACTGGGTTCAAAATTTAAATGTAGTTGAAGTTCTGCAACAGTAGAAACTTCAGCATTTTTAAATACACAGAATATGATTTAAACAGGTCCTACCTTAGTGAACTTATATTGGAGGGTGAATTGTCAGATACGTTAAATATCCTGAGGCAGCCTGTCTTGGGCACCCTACAGCTCATTTGACGTTCTAGGATACCAATGGCCAGTAAATTCACAAAGAGCAAACAAATTTATTCTAAAGAATTCTAAAGAATGTGAAATAACAAACAATAGACCCTTGTATTTCCCACTCATGGGCTTGAAACCCACCCAAGTGAATGCTCTTGAGCACACAAACACAAGAACATCATAAGAGCTGATAATTAACATCCTAAAACTATAACTTGAAATGTAATGGCCCCTATATAAGACCTCAGATCCCAGAATCTAGAGATATAAGCTAAAAGTCATTTACACAACAGGACAAATTTTTTTTGGGGGGGGCAATTTTTCATGAAGAAGTATTTGATTTTTTATAAAGAGTTTCTGTACTCAGAAAAAAGGAGAGACTAAAGCTTCACTGATAATAACGTTACATATGCACTGTTATAGGTTGAATTATATTCCCCCCACAAAAAAGACAGGTTGAAGTATTAACCCCCAGTACCTCAGAATGTGACCTTATTTGGAGACAGGGTCTTTACAGAGGTAATCAAGTTAAAATGAGGTCATTAGGTTGGACCCTAATGAACTAGGACTGGTGTCCTTGTAAAATGAGGGAGCATGGACACAGAGACATGCTTA
This sequence comes from Daubentonia madagascariensis, assembly GCA_023783475.1. Classification (NCBI taxonomy): domain Eukaryota; kingdom Metazoa; phylum Chordata; class Mammalia; order Primates; family Daubentoniidae; genus Daubentonia; species Daubentonia madagascariensis. Next base: position 36,060,825 of record JAKFHU010001953.1, on the reverse strand, counting down.
GAGGGAGGAGGATGTGAAGAGACATAAGGAGCAGACAGCCATCTATAAGCCAAGGAAAGAAACCTGGAACACAGCCATCCTGCCCAGTCCTCAGAAGGAAACAACCCTGCTGACACCTCGATCTCAGACTTGCAGCCTCAAGACCAGTGAGACAGTACATTTCTGCTGTTTGGGCCTCCCAGTTTGTGGTACTTTGTTATAGCAACCCGAGCAAACTAATGCATGTACCTATATGTAATATGTGATAATGATAACAGCAATTTAAAAAGAAAAGTAGCAGCTACCAGTCACAGTGGTAAGTAGTTTGCCTGTGCTGTCTCTGAATCCTCAGAATGACCCTAGAAGGGTAGTACTATTATCCTCATCTTGCAGATGGGTAATCTGAGGTTGGGTATCAAGAACTGCATTCTGCTGCTGCTCTCAGAAGCTTAAACATACAAGGGTTGGTTTTCTTTCATATAACAAGAAGTCCACAGGTAGGTGGCTGCAGGTAGAAAGATACTCAGCAGCTCACAGATGCCCAAGTCTCTGCAATTCCCTTGGCCTTTCCCTCACAGTCCCAAAATGGATGCTGTAGCTCCAAGCCATCACATCTGAAATGCAAAATGTGAAAAATCAACAAGAGCACACTTCCCCACTTGAATGAATCCCTTTATAGCAGCGTTCTTGGAAGCTCAAAACAACAACTTCTACTTGCAACTTATTAACCATCCCTACTGGCATGGGAAGCTGGGAAATGTTTTTTAGTTGGGTTCATTGCTATCCCCAATAATGCAAGGATTCAGTTGGAAGGAAAAAGGAGGGAGTAGATTTTGAGTTAGCAAATCCATCAGAGGCCCAAAGAAGTTAAAAACTTGCCCCAGGTTCATAGCTATTAAATGGAAGAGTTGGGATTCAAACCCATGTTTTATTTTAATCCCAAACCCATACTGGGATTGGGAACCACCATGCTACCCTGCACTCTCAGCAAACCCAAAACCTTTATCAAGGGGTGGCCCTAAGTGAAAAGGAGATGGAGAAGGTTTTGAGCTGCTCCTGACCCCAGTGGCCTCTCTTTCTGAATTTCAAAGTAAACTGAGAACCTTTGAGCACATAAATCCAAGGAAGTGATCAGGTCGGCAGCACAGCCTTTGCTGTGCCCCCAAATAGCAGCATTTCTCAATAAACACTAGAGTCTGTATTTGATGCTTGGTAGTAAAATTCGGGAATAGACTTACCCTGCCTTCTGCCGTTCCTTTGGATGTTTTGTTTCTTCAAGTGGTATTTATAATCCTCAAATAGGTAAAGCCTTTCACAGGTAGTCCTGTACTTGGCTTCTACAAACAGCAACTGAAGGTTTTCTTTGTGTCTTCTTTAATTGCTCCTTTCCAATTATAGAAAGCCTGTATTTAAAGGCGTCCACGCTACAATATTGTCAATACTTTATCTCTGCTAACAGAAAGAGATTTTCTTTCCCAATTTTAGATAGCATCACTTAGGAACCAAATTCTCTAGCCTGGTACAAAGGTAAAGAAAATGAGCCAGAGGATCCAGTTGTAGTCTCAGCTCTACCTACCTCCTGAACAAGGCACTCACTCACCAGGGCTTTTATGAGAGATTTGGGAGCCACTTCCTGCTCCAACATTTGAAAACCCATTCTATGATCAAAACCCTGCACTGGATAATCTTAAAGAAAGACAGCTCCAGCTGTAATTAGCCTCATGGTCCTTTCCCCTCCCTTCTCCATGTTCTAATCCCCCAATTTTCTTCTGCCTTATCCATGCTGGCATCCTGTCCTCCCCAGCCAAGTCAATCAGAATCTCTCCTAGGGAGAAATCTGAGTCTTGGGAGTGCCACCCCTAAAAACAAAACAAGGTAGGGACCAACTCATTCTAACACCAGTTGACCATTAGCTCCCACTGTCCTGGTTCCTGCTCTTTCCAAGGTTTGGTTATCTCACGATTCCTTCACCCTGAGGAAAAAAATGTATAGTACCCTTCCAAATCCAAATTTTGCCTTAAGTCAGTCATAATCTATTCTGTTGCTTGCAACCAAGGAAACCCTGTTGTATCAGGTTGATATGCATGTGAGGTATTTCCCTGATATTAGATACATAGTGGAAAATTAGTCTCTCTATCACATTTACAGGGTGATGCCTGAAGTTCTACAACAGAAAAAATAAGGACATTATTACTTTTACTAAAAGCAGGAAAATAATACTTTCCCTTTATTACATTTAGGGTACAAATGTGCCTTCCTAAAGACAACTTGGAAAAAAGGAAGTGACTGAAGCACTTAATCTGATTCATTAAGAGGCAGTTACTAGCTGGAAATAACCAGAATATATTGCCCTTCATCTTTGCTCAGTAATCCACACAATTTAAACTTCTTCCCTATTAAGGTAAGACTATTACTGAATGCTCAAAACCAGAAAACAGATTCTAAAAGACATGAAAAGTTTTACAATTATTTGTGTAATAAATCAGAGAAAAACACTTCCAGTTGCAAGAGGAAAGTAATTTACAAGATTCATAGGTCCCTGTTACTTAGTAAAATTAGGTCTTTACCTGCAGTGTCTAAAATTCCAACAACATAATCTTTCAAATCAAAGTAGGTGGCAGGTCCTAAAATACGTACTGCAATCTGTCACTTAAAAATAATAGCAAAAAAAAAAAATTATCATCCAAAGTGACTGACAAGAGAAAACTACAGAAACATACCAACTTCTGTTAGGCACTAATTACAATTAGCAAACTCTCCTTCCTGAAATCCTTCCAGCTCCCCCTTCCTCATTTACCTTCTGTAATTTCAGAGCAAGTCTTCTGATTACACCAAAAGCTGAGGTTTGAGCAACACAAAAATGCCTTTCTACCTGACAACTAAAAATTAGTCCTTTGATTACCCAGTGAACAATGTGTTGGGGAGGGAGGCAAGAAAGTCAACCACAAAAAAAGTTAAGACTTGGTTTCTAACCTCCAGACACTCAACTTACTGGGGAAAACAAAAGTAAAAGAACACCTAAATGATCTGTGCCCAGCAAATATTGTACTATCTGTCCACCTTGGTATATAAGATGCTCTGAGGTTGAGTGAAGACTTTCAAGAAATATTTTCAAGACTTCCAAAAAGGACAGGGACCACTAAGAGAATCATTGCACCTGATGAAATGAGCATTTACACAATGCCAGACCCTGTGCTGGCTATTTCACATACATCCTACTTAATTATGTAGAGAGCCATATGGGTTGGCAATGATCTCCACTTCACAGGTAAGAAAACAGATAATGAAGATAATCAGAGGAGTTGACCAGCTTGGCTAAGATCACCTAACCAGCATAGTTGGGTTATCTAGGGATAAATCCACTGATTCATTCATCCATTCATTCAAATATTTTAATTATTCTAACTTCAGATCCCATACTTTTTTTTTTTTTTGAGACGGGATCTTTCTTTTTTGCCCAGGCTGGAGTGCAGTGGCGTCATAATAGGTCACTGCAACCTCAAACTCCTGGGGCTCAAGTGATCCTCCCGCCTCAGCCTCCCAGAGTGCTAGGATTATAGGCATGAGCCACCACGCCCAGCCCATGCTTCACATTTTTAATGTTTTATAATTTACATAAGGTTTTAGAATAACATATATACATAAGTAAAAAAAATAAACCTACATATATTGGGGGCATGGGTCCAAATTTTTTTACTGATAAGACAATGGGATCAATGAAGACCACTGATCCAACACTAAACTCATTAAAAGAGTTAACTGCTAACTTCAAGTATATTCCATTGCCAAACCAAATGATGTGACTTTAGAACCGCTTCATTCATTGGAGGAAAAAAAAAAAAAAAAACTCTCAAGTTTCATCTCAGTCTCTCCTCAAAAGGTATTTAATTCCTAGCTGGTTCTGAGCACAATCAATGGCTGACCATTACAAATCTGTGGGGCCACCTCATTATGAGTTCATACGGCAACCAAATCCCATTTTCCCTCTGCAAATTCAATTCACATCAATAGCCCCATATATCACTGGCTACTGCTGTTGGCTGCCTGATTTTGAAACATAAAATTTTTTTTGAAAGATTACTGCCAACACATAATAGGCAAACTACAATTTCAATTCCCTACACATGTGCTTGAAGGAGGGGGCTACACAAGCTACAAAATGTAAATGAAGCCTGTTGTTATCAGCTGTTTATAAGCCCCATGACATCGCCCTTCCTTATTCCTCCAGTCAAGTAAGGCAGAAAAAAACATCAAAAGTGCCACCATTCAAGAAATTCCTTTTATTATTCTACTCAATACTAGTTCCCTGGTCTCTTAATTTTCTGAGCTGTGTATACAAAATGCAACAAAATTAAGCAGCGGTGGCTGTACACAGCCAATCTTCATTAGGGGGAATTCAGTGTGAAGGAGTAACACAATTGTGAGATGTTATTTATTAAGATGTTCTCATCAGCACCTTTTTTAAGAATTCATCTCTTTTAAGTGACATTTAAGGAGTGACATCTACTCTAACAAAGGTAGACTTCCTCGGGGTCAAAGCAGGTCCCCAAAGCCCACAAACAAATCTACCTTAACCTGGCCCGTTGCAAACTTCTGGCTCTGTCCATGATACCATTTACCTGATACATCGCTAATTCATCATTTGCCTTCCTTGTTGACTTCTTCCAGAAAATATGATTTCTTTTAAATTCACATTTAAGGCTGGGCACGGTGGCTCACACGTGTAATCCTACCACTCTCGCAAGATGAGGCGGGAGGATTGCTTGAGGAGAAGAGTTCGAGACCAGCCTGAGCAAGGGCAAGACCCCATCTCTACCAAAAATAGAAGAATTAGCTGGGCATGGTGGCGTGCACGTGTGGTCCCAGCTACGCAGGAGGCTGAGACAGGAGGATCACTTGAGCCCAGGAGTTTGAGGTTGCAGTGAGCTATGATGACACCACTGCACTCTAGCTGGGGCAACAGAGCAAGACTCTGTCTTCAAAAAAAAAAAAAAAAACCCTCACATTTAATATACTACCTACTAATATCCACAAGTACTGTAATGGGAAGATAAAATACAGTTCACAGTCCATGGTGAATCCAAGCCCATTTTTACAGTGGAAGACCAAGGAAGGCACTACAGGCTCACTATTCAGTGTTGGGTTTCTCAAAAGCTGCACTACTGACATTTTGGATTGGATAATTCTTTCCTGTGGTGTCTGTCCTGTGCACTACTGAATGTTCAGCAGCATCCCTAGCCTCTACCTACTGAATCCCAGTGGTACCATCCTCCCGGTCCTGACAATCAAAAATGTTTCTGGACATTACCAAATGGCCCCTTAGTGGAGGGCAAAATTGTGAACCTCTGGTTGCAAATCACCGGTCTAGTGTGGTCTACATACCCATGAAGAGGCAGAAATTGTATATATACGGAACTCCATACAGAAACCCATTACAAACCCAGACTTTCATGCCCATATTCCTTTCTGAAACACCAAAGTCAAGTTTGCCTACCAAACAGAAGAAGGCTACGTTAATTCTGATCACTAAAAGTCTACTGATGGTCAAATGTACTCTTTATAATAAAAACGAATACTGACAACTTTATTACTGCATTAACTCAATAACTAACCAGAGAAAAAATATCTGGTGCCACCTAGAAAATATCTATCATGAGTTTTCCATATTCATCAACACAAGGCCTCCAGAAAGTTCAGGTTTATGGGCCAAAATTCTTTATTTGATTAATTGTTAGGAAAGTCTTAAGAAAAATTTCTTCACAGCCAAATCCCTTAATAGAAGATGGATATGCTGTGGTATTTAGTTTAATAGAAATAAAGAGGTGAATCTTCTTTTCCCTAAACAACCACTGCTGAACTTCTGCAAACCAATACTAAAAAAGACAATTTTTATTTAACAGTTAAAGAAACCAGCTTCCAAAAGCTCAATTGCCATCTGCAATTATAATCAGGCCTAATTTAGAATACCCCACCATGTTTTAGTCTTAATTAAAAATGGCACATCCTTGCAAGGGAATGCAATGTGAATTCACAATTCAAATGTTAGCAGGACACACACACACACACACACATCTCATGCTAGAGTTTAGGCTTGTGAGACTTAACTCTTTTCCAGTTTCTTAATGGATATAACTTCAGTATAAACTTTATTTAAGTTTCATTTTTTAAATTAGAAAGGCATGCGGATTATGGTAAGACAATTTGCCAGAAATACAAATGGATTTTTTTAAGCCTGCCATCTTTCACACAGCACATGGCTGATCCTGTATTCCAGCCACTATTATCTTTCCTCTGCATAAAAGGCACACTGCTTCAGTGTAATATTTCCAGTGATGCAAAAATAGTTTTTCCACCATGCTAAATAATAAGATTTACCAAGTACCACCTGGCCCCTTTGTAAGCTTAATAATTAGTTATAATGTGTCCCTGCACATTTATAATTCAGCATAATTTTTATATTATAATTCCTTAAAATGGTCTCTAACATTATCAGGTCTTTGCCTACAGGACATTTATGCAGACATTATCTGAAAAACACTATACAAATTCCCACTGTCCATCAAAGCCATTTAAAATGTGATACAACAGAGGAGACACAGAATGCAGGACCTAAGAACAACACAGGCACACCTTTAACTCACAGAATTAAAGAGAGATGTTTTCATACCTATCCACTGTAGTGATTCCTTGTAAAAACCCAACTTCATCTAAAATTCTTTAGTGTTAGATTCAGGTCCCCCTGCTGGAGCAGAGCCTCTGGCAAGGAAGGCAAGAGGGGGGTGGAAAGCTGTGAACAATAAGCTTGCCTCCCCTGTAAGCCTGTAAAATTAAGCCTCTCTCAGTTGGACAATTAGTTCTATATAGCTAATCAGGAAGAAAGAAATGAAGGCCATCTGGTTCTCGGAAGTTCTTTATCAGCTTACCACTACCTTCTTAAAAGAAAACTTCCTATGTACAAGAAGGCAGGAGAAAGCAAACAGAAAAGAACACCCCTTTAAATTGCTTGTACACCTTGATAAACCCACATGCAGATCAAGTTCCTAACTATTTCATCCAGAAGTAACAGAAGAGTGATCAAATGCAGACCACCCTAGCTAGATAGACCTCATTTAGATTCTACTGCTTATTAACGAGTTAACCTCTGGCAAACAAGTTGACCTCTACAGTAAAATGGGTAATCAGCCCCTGAATCCAGGTCCTTTGCCAGGTAACTTTGCAGTTCCTCCCACACGGTGTACTTCTGTCCCTTGACTTGGGGCTTGACCATGTGACTTGCCTCAGCTGGTAGCTTAACTTCAAGACTGAATTTATCATAAGAATATGGGATTGTCCCTCAAATCCCAAGGGCAGGGATGCAGCTACCCTCAGATACAAACCAGGATCAGGCACCCAATCCTTCTACACAACCAACAGCAGTCCTCCTTCTCTATCCCTACTCTGCCCACGTACTTCATTCCCCTCTCACTGAATGGTATTTTCTCTATCTTCCATTGTCAATGGCAGGAAATCTACTACCAACAACCACCTTTCTCAAAATTCCTAGGTTCAACAGAGCAGCACACCTGCAGCAGCAGTGCCTGAATCCCAAGGTGGGTGAGGAAACAACTATCAACCAATCAACTGTAGGGGGGGAGGTGTCGTAGAGGCATCAGGTCTGCCACATAAACTTGGATACTTTATGTACAACATAAAGGTGCCTGGTCAATTAAGAGCAAAGAAATCCAGCCCATACACTCTGCTTGCCAAGCCAAGTACTTTGGCACCGGGCTGCTCCCCACCAGGAGGAAGGCAAGCCTTATTTTGCACAAAGGTACCATTTGTTCAGAAGGAGTAACCAAGTGGAGGAAGAGGGTGTCTGTACACTGCAGGGAGAAGTGCTTAGCATGGAGTGCGCGTGTCTAAGAGAGTTGAAGAGGATGGCTATGTAGAGGAGCGATCCAACATGCAGTGGGACAGATTGATAGATTGAAAGCCTAAGAAACTGTTCCAGACCTGAAGCAGACTAACAACTGACATATGATCCCAAGTGGTTCCTTTTGTTATTGGGACAATCGGGGCATACTTGAATGGGGTCTGAGGATTAGAAAGTAGTGTGGTATCAAAGTTAATTTCCCAATCTCGATGGATGTATTATGATACAGTACTGTAGGAGAATGTCCTTGTTTGTAGGAAATACACATTCAAGTGCCCAGAGGTGACAGGGCACCCGGTTGGCAATAAATCCAAGTGGTTCCAGCTGGAGGGTGGGGGGTGGGGGCGGTTCTTATATGTTGTTGTTGCGATTTTTTCCTTTCTATTTAAATTGTTTTAACCAATAATGGGTAGAGTGCACAGTATGTATGGAAGGGGTGGGTTCTTTCAGAAGGTGAATGGGGAAGGTCACTCAGAAAGAAGACACTTGAGCTGAGATGTTCAGAAGGAGCTGCCACATAAAAATCCAAGGGGCAGAGATAATAATTATGATGTTGATTTTAGAACGGTACCGTCATCTATACAGTGCTTACTGAAAGCAAAGCAATGGTCTAAATTCTTTTTGCATTTTAACTCATTTATTCCTCAACCCAAACTTAAGTAGAATTATTAAGTATTATTAAAAATCAGAATTATTATCACACCCAACTTAAAGATTAGGAAACTCACCCAAGGTCACAGGGTTGGTTAGTAGCACAGCCAGGATTTGAACCTACCAATTTGGTGCCAGGGTCTACACTTGACTACTGTGCCATCGAGGCAACCCAAGTAACTAACGGTGAAGGACGGTGAGGCAGGATGGAGCCAGGCCTGATGCACCATCCCAGCCATGAGGGCTGGAGCTAGTGAGTAAGTGGGGAACAGCAGGGGAAAAGGTGAGAAGCAGAGGCAGGTCCCCCAGGTGAAAGTTTGGATTTTTTAATGTGTTACCAGGAAGATGTTTCTAAAAGCAGGGTGACCACTTAGAAGGCTGTCACTATATTTTAACTCAGGGAGGATGGTGGCTTCCCATCCAGTAGCAGTAGAGATGGACAACTGGCCAGAGAGATGCAAGATTTATTTTGGAGGCGAAGCCTACGGGATGTAGGTGATCATTCTAGAAAGCCATGCCATGAGACCACCTGTTAAGTACAACTGTATTCACCATCCAAAGTCCTTGAATTAAATATACAGAGGTCACAGTAGATTGCTGATGGTTTTCGGTTCTGGTTACCTCATGATTCTTGGGGGGAGGGGGGAAGCACAACAGCGAGAAAACCACCCCTGCCCTCTTCTACTATGAGGTCTTCGGTAACCCAATAATGGCTGTGTTTTAAAGTGAGACTACACCATGTTCAACGTATGTAACCATTTTCCCCCCATAATAAACAACATCCAGTTCATTCTAATTCCATAGCTTTCCTTCGTACAAAGAGAATCTCTCTCTCTCACAGATTAACTCATTTGTTCTCCCTGCGTCTCATCAAAGATCGTACCTGGCACTGTAATTGGAAGGGTTTTAAATAGATAATTTAACCTTGAGAGGATGTTCATTTCACTCAATACATCCTTCCAATCTAAGAAACACACAAATTCCCTTTCACCTCAGCATGTCTTTCTTTAATTGTGACAGCAGTGCCGAAAAATTCATTTTCAAAGAGTTGATTGAGCCACAAGGGAATATTAATACCTAAATATTGAAGCAATCCTGATGCTTTGCTTAAAGGAAAGCTGGCTTTGATAGATGAAAAGGTTCCAAAATGTCTCTGGTCTATGTCTTTTAAAAAAAAACATGTTTTTAGCATATTTTCATCTCTCTGCATTAACTCCGAAAGTAAAAGGCACAGTTTATTTCTCTTAAAAATAGAAAAAGCCCTTTGCTTCCTACTGCCAGCAAATGCATTTGCTAGGATGCTGCTAGGTTTTTGAGTGTCCTAGTCTAAAGGGCATGATTTTCTTCACTTTTGAATATAGAGGAATACATGTTCTTCTGACTGTTTGACAGTCTAAGTGTAAGCCACTCTGCTATGCTGACTGTGGCTACATAGAAAGCATTTCCCATGCAAAGTGAACACAGACAGTGAGGGATGGAAGGAGGACTCGGGACAAAGCTGACCTGTCCTTTGTCATCCTCTGGTTCACAGTAAAGGCTGTTCCACCAAATGATTACAAGTACAAAAAAAAAAATTAATTCCAGGAACCAGAGAATTCAGAACGAGTAATCAAATTCTCTCCCATGATTTACAACCTGGCAATCTATCTCTTTCCATTGATTATGCTGCTATTGTGGGATAGAACTGCTCTCTGCCCATTCCAAGAATTCTAAAGTGTCGCACTGAGAATACACTAATGCACCTTTAATGTAGAGAAGACAGGCGGGGGCGGGGGGGGGGGGGGGGAAGGAGAACCCAAAGGAACAAAATAGGCTGGTGAATGCATAAAGCTGAAGATCCTTTCAAAAGGGGTGGAGAAGTTAACAGCTTTTCAGGGAGGCAATCAGGCAATTCATGCCCAGCAGGTACCTGGGCTCACAGCGCTGACACTGCTAACTGGAAATAAGCTACATGCTCTGCGCTGCCGAGAACTACCTGGAACTGAACTGGAAGCACATGTGCATCTCACTTTGGGCAAAGGCCATCCAAGAAAACAGTTTCTCAACCTGATGGAATTGCGGAGTCCCAACAAATGTTACAGAAAGATGCTTCACATTCCAAGATGCTCACCAGACAAGCTCTTTAAATTGAGAGCACACAGGTTATACATTATGATATAGTATCAAAACCTTGATGCAGGGGTCAACAAACCACCACCTGCTACCTCTTTCCGTATGGTCCTCAAGCAAAGAATGGTTTTTATATTTTTTAATGGTTGGGGGAAAAAATCAAAAGAATATTTTGTGATACATGAAATGTACATGAAATTCAAATTTCAGTGTCCATAAATAAAGTTTTATGGGAACACAGCCATGCCCATTCGTTGATGTATTGTCTATGGCTACTTTTGCACTACAATGCAGTGAGTCGGTCCAACTGAGACATATGGCCTGCAAAGCCAAAAACATCTACTATCTATCTCTTTACAGAAAAACTTTGCCAATCCCTGCCTTAATTCACCCACAAATTTCAGGAAAACAGCTCCAAATAAACTAAAAGCCCATAGAAAAATGTAGTTACTAATGAAAGAAAAATTGTTCTTTCCCTTCTAAATAGGTTCCCTTCTCAGAAAATGCCACCAGAAAAATCAGCAACAATGGCATAACATAAAGTCTCCAAAAAACCTTTCAAGTTTTCTGACTTGGTAGCCAAGAGGGTGGTTAGAAATAGAGCAGGAAAAAGATGAAAATAAAAAATGATGACAAAGGCAGTTTACATACGTAATTCCCTTTGATCCACACAACAAGGTTCTGGGGGATGGTTATCCCCATTTTATAGGCGAGAAGACTGACCCCAAGACAAGCTGAATAGCATCCTAAGGTCACAGCAGCACATGATGTCTTCAGAGCTTGAGCCCAAGTCTTATTGGCTCTAAATCCCACGCTTGCAACTGCTACAAGATGATTCAAATACCTGTTCAGAAACTTGCTTTTGCCATTCAGAAAAAGAATGACACAATGAGAGAATAAATAATGTTTAAGTGAATGGAACGAAAGAACTACCTACCTGTAAAAGGAATGGTCATTTAATAGAGACATTTTGTCTTATTAAATGCTGCATATGCTTTAGTGTTGAGCTCTTAAGTAACGTTCAGTTCCTGTTCTTACTATCACCCTGAGTACAGCCAAATCCATGTAGGCAAACATACTATATAATCTCTTTATCCATCTGCTATGAAGATTGCTGGCTACAGCCCAGCATCCTTGCCCCATGCAGGCTCCTTTTCCCAGGCTTACCTCCCAGGGCAATTTTTTATATCCAGCAATAAATCACTTATAATCTAACAGACAGTGACAACACATCTACCAAATGATTCAGGTCTTTCAAAATCTCTTAAAGACTGATGATGTAGCCATTAGTAGTATTGCAGATTTTATTGCCATTATTTTGACTATGCATAAAAGTGACCACACACAGCACTAACAGTGTGTCAGGCTCTTTAAATGTATTAACGTATTAAATCGTTGAGCCTCCCATCCCTACAAGGTCAGTATCATAATTACTCTCATTTTACAGATTAGGCAACTGAGGCACAAAGAGATTAAGTGATCTGCCAGTAGGTGGCAGAGCTGGGATTCAAACCCAGGCAGTGTGGCTTAAGAGTTGACACTCCTTACCACATACCTCACTGACTCTCCATACCAGATACAAATAAACATATTTAAGTGTGAAAATCAATTGTGTATGACTAAAACTTATCTGCATTATTAACAGAACGGCAGTCTTTAAAGGGCAGTCTTTCATTTTTAACTAATCAGGAAAAGGTTGGGAAGAATAACCTGCATAAATTGATAGAAATAAGAAAACAGTCTCTTAAAATGCAATGTTATTTCTTATTAAAAAAAAAAAAAAAGAAGAAACATGTGGAATGCTTAGAGATGTGGGGTGCTTCCCGGTGTTAGACAGCAACCCCTTTCTGTTTTGTCCTCTTCTAAGAGCCCGAAACTTTTGGACTGTACTAAATACAACTCAGCCTTTCCTTGAAGGGTGAGGCTCTTCCAGCATTGAAGGCATATCATTCTGAAGAATAATTTTCTTAAGTGGAAAAGGTCATAGTTTAGTTAGTATTAATCCATATCTAACCCTCTCTAGAGCCCAAAGGCATCAGTATCATGTTCAGGCTGCCTAACGTCAAACCATGGATGACAAACACATGGTACTCCTGGCACTCCTCAGGCTGAGCCACCATGGCAGATGTAAGTGATCATGCTCTTCCTCACTGAGCCCAGAGCTTCCTCCTCAACAGGAAGATGGATGATTCTCCAAAGGGCCAATAACAAGGGATCCATTTAAGGAAACAGGATGAAATCCTACCATTATCTAGCGTAGAACTGGTGACAGCCCAGGCCCAGCATCAAGGAAGAAATTCTTTATCACCAACAGTTCATGAAGTCTAGAAACGTACTGGGGTCTTTCCCCTAGTCTGCTTCTCAGGAATATTCATCCTGCCTTGGGCAATAAAGAATTTATTATCTTACACAAGTGGAAGTCCAGAGAAAGGCCAGGCTTTCACAGCCAGCTGATTCAGCAGCTCAAGGATGTTGACAAGAATCCAGGTTCTTCCCACCCCTTCTGGGTCGGCCCTCCTCAACCTTGTCTTCACCCTCAACAAGACAGCAGCTGTGGGCGGCACATCCTGACTGCATCCAGGGCAAGCAGCACAAACACAGCTTCTGAGGCTACAAGGACAGGCCCAGCAGACACATCCTCCCACACCACTGGATAGAGTGAGATCACATGATCAGTCTTGAACCAATCACTAAAAAGGGCTGTAAACCAAAGACAGACAACCCTGGAGCTAGGGTCTGGCTTCTCCCTAGCTACTTGGCTTCATGGAGGAGGGTGGACACCTGTACAAAACTGAGGCCCTATTAGGAAGAAGGAAGGTAGAAATGGATGCTGCCAAGGCATCAAACAACATCCCCAACAAGCCTGCCCCAGGCAAGATGCAGACCAGAGATCAAAATCGGCCACCCACAGGACAAGCCCAGCCAAAATACAATTATTTCAGCCCTCATGCACTAACAAAAACTGAATTCATTAGCAAAACTTAAAAATGGGAGGTAATTAGGTGAAATTTCAGATCTCTAGTTTCTCTTGAAATATTAGAATGATCTGACAACACTGACTCAAATCCCCACAGGGCAACAATCAGCCCACGCCCAACAGACCTGGTCCTGGAGAAGCAGCAAGTTGTGTCCAGCTTTTCCTGCTGCTCTGCTCCCTCCCTCCCTGACTTTAGCTTCCTGAGCCCAGATGGCATTGAGTGTGCAATTTCAGTATAGGCTAGCACAGACACCCGCTGAAGAAAGTGGGCCACCGAACTGATAAAACCCAATAGCTAGAACTTCCACACCTAGGCCCTCCTCACTGAGAATTCACTGCTAAGGAGAAGCAGGAGGGGAGAGTCGTGTGAATAATCAAATTTCCAGCCAAATTCTGGTATCTTTGCTGAGACCCTCCCCCCAAAATCAACAACAGCGGCAAAAAAAAAAAAGGGGGGGAGAGTTTTTGGAACTGCCTTTTTGTGGGAAAGAAAAATCCTATGAAATGAGAGCAGCAGTGATGCGGCTCAGCGCGCAATCTTAGATTTACTGCGGCATTTGATGCATCTGGATAGCATTTGGCCCCAGGCATTTCAGTTTTAACGAATCCCAAAGAACATAGTTTGATCTGACTTCTGAATTCATGTGGCATTTTCTCAGGACAATATTCATAAGTATTTAAAGGATACTCATGTCAAGAAGACACAGGATTTACACCAAAATGAAAACCTAGCAGGAACTGCCCCTTACCCACAGCATTTATTTCACAGGTGGCTGTCCACACCACTCTGTGTCACCAGCTGCAGTGTTGAGGAAGGAGGGACAGGATACAGCAATTCTGGATCCCTGGAATTATACCAAGTTGATCAGTATACAATGTGTCAGGTCACTCTAGGTTCCAAAGTGGGCATCTATTATTTTTATCTTCCCAAGGTTTGTTCTTTCCTTCACCTGGCAAATACCCTTCTTTCTTAAGAGAATGCCATTCTGTGAGGCTGGGGTGGGGGCTTTCAATGTTTGCAATATTCCCCTAATTTTCTGAAATTAAGAACATTTAAATAAAGGAAAATAAAGGCATCTCAGACTGAGGCCAGAGGACTAGGACTCTGTGCAAAGAATCTGAAGAAATAACATTACACTAAGCCCAAGGACTGATAAAGCAGAAGCTATTCATAAAAAGCCTGCCAAGGTTTATGTACTCAGTGTCCCCTAACTGTGACTTGTACATGAACCATGGGACATACCTGGCTAAGGTTAGGGGAGGGAATACATGGGAACAACATGGGTCCAAGCCCAAAAGGATGGAAGAGTCAGAAGGAAACCCCAGATGTGGCAACAAAATTCTAACATGGCCTTTTTTTTTTTCCCAGCTTTACTGAGATATAACTGATAAATCAGGCCAGGTGCACTGGCTCATGCCTGTAAACCCAGCACCTTGGGAGGCCGAGGTTGATTGATTGAGGCCAGGAGTTCAAGACCAGTCTGAGCAACATAGCAAGACCCTGTCTCTACAAAAATGTAAAAAGCTAGCTGGGCATGGTGGCACCCACCTGTAGTCCCACCTGCTCAGGAGGCTGAGGCGGGAGGATCACTTGAGCCCAGGAGTTGGAGGCTGCAGTGAGCTATGATAGTGCCACTGCACTCCAGCCTGGGCAGCAAAATGAGATACTGTTTGGGAAAAAAAAAAAAAATTGACAAATAAAAGTACATAAATTTAAGGTGTATAACATGATTTGATATACGTATTTACATCAAGTGAAGGTGGAGGCAAAGACTGGAGTGATGCACCTACAAGCCAAGGAACGCCAAGGATTGCCAGCAAGGACCAGAAAGAAGCTAGGAAGTAGCAAGGACCAGATGCTCCCTCAGAGCCGCCAAAATGGAACTAACCTTGCCAACACCTTGATTTTGGAATTCTGGCCTCCAGAACTGTGAATCAATAGATTTTTGCTTTTAACCCCACCAGTTGGTGGTATTTTGTTAGGAAACCATTATAATATAGGGGATGCCCCCAGTCCATGGTGTCTGGGTAAATGTTTTCCATTCAGCTCTTGGAGGGCGGCTGATTTGTAACATTTGCTGATTTCCATAGTGTAAATATTCCCACGGTGGCCAATTCCAAACCCCCAATGTGACATAACGTCACTAAATGTTAAGAAGGAAAGAGATATGCAGTGGCAAACCATTATACAGTATTTCTACCACACATAGGCAATAAACATAACCCCTAGGGCACAGATAATAATAAAATGTAGTAAAATAATTAGGAAGGGATGAGTTTGTGGTATTTATCACTTCTTAAATATAATTTGATCTTAAGTTTACATAATTCTGTGGTTTAAAAGATTATGTTTAATAACTAGCTCTCAAAATTTCTGAAAATGTAACAATCAGTTCTCAGGAGCCAGCACAAGCAGTGACCCAGGAAGGAAGCAAAGAACAGAAGAGATGTGTTCCAAGCACAAATCCTCCACCCTCACAGGTCTAGACCCCGCCCGGCTGGGAGGATGGTCTTCAGAACCAAGCCCCTCTGTAGAAGAGGGGTCATGCTTGCTGTCTGGTGGTAACAGACAGTGTTTGGTTAATTAAGCAGGTTTTAGTGCAGCTAAAACCCTGGGCCTATCTTCTCCCTAATCCCAGAAAGCATCTGTGGCAGCTCAGTTTTTAACCAATACAGGAGTAATTTGAAATCAATTTCCTCTCTCCTTGATGAGCAATGGACTATTTAGTGTGACCCACAGAGAAAATTAGAAGCCCATGTTTGTGAAGCAGCTATCTGGAGCCCCAGCTGCAGCACAGTTGGATGCCTGACTGGTACCACCATGAGGACATTGGCCTTATTCCCCACTGAACTGAGTTATCACCACTGACTTGGGTGTTTGAACCCCTCTCTTAATTATAAGGGGGCAGGAGCCACATTTTATCCTTCTGGTTCATTCAACACAGGTACAATGAGCAACAACTATGAGCTAGGCACTCTGGAGACCCAAGTGGGCAAGACAGATACAGCCTCAGCCCTTCTGGCACACACAGACTGGCAAAAGACTAGAAGGGTCTGAAACAGAAGCCTAAGAAGGCTCCCATTAATGCAGTCACATAGAGTCGTTTGTCCAGTTAGCCAGCTGCATCTTGCAGAAAGCCACCCACAGGCTGGAATTCTACCACTATTTCCTAGCCACCTGATCCTGGACAACTTTAGCCTTGGCTTAATGTTGATCATAATGCTCCTGCAGGGTTGTTGTGGGGTCCAAATGAGACCATGCGTAAGAGTGAGCTGTCTTTTCCCTCTGCTCCTAGAAACTACATGCTTAACGTTACCTCCTTCACATTTTAGCTCATTTGTCAACTTTTTCCAATGAGGTCTATTTAAAAATAGGTGGCAACCTACTCAAACCTCCCGCCACTTCCAACAACTCCCAATTTCTTTTACTCTTCTTTCCTTTCTCCTGACACTTGTCACCTTCTAATGTGTTCCCCTCCACCCCACTAAAACACATGCTGTACAAAAGAAGGTATTATTTGTTGGTTTTGTCCCTTTTCCAAATACCTAAAACAAAATGAACAAACAGCAAACAGGAGGTACTCAACAAATATGAGAGATGGATGGATGAATGGATAGAAACTAAGGACTCTTATGGAAGAGATTGTATCTGATTAATCTTTGAATCTCCAATATCTTACATAAATTATACTCAATTTTTGTTGAAAAAATGAATAAAAGAATATATCATGAGCACTGATTTGAGCCCATAAATAACCTAAGATTACCCAAAGGATATAATATCCTTACTTGTTGCAATTTTCCTCGAGGTGATAAAACTCTCATCACGTGGCAAAAGCAAACATGCTCACTGAACTCTATAGTTTCTCACGTGGCAAAAGCAAACATGCTCACTGAACTCTATAGTTTCTCAGCGTCTTCCCCAACTGTGTTCTGCATGAGTTAGCTCAACCAAGGAAGGGCCGGCAGGGGTTAGGCTGAATAGAAGCCTTTACTCTGATTCAATCAGAGAAGTGCTTTTTAAAAATCTGTGGGGTTATTGTGGGGTTTTTTTGGTTTTTTTTCTTGAGACAGGGTCTCACCCTGCTGCCTGGGCTAGAGTGCAGTGGCATCATCATAGCTCACTGCAACCTCAAACTCCTGGCCTCAAGCAATCCTCCTGCCTCAGCCTCCCGAGTAGCTGGGTCTTACAGGCATGCCCCGCTATACTTGGCTCATTTTTCTGTTTTTTGTAGGGATGAGGTCTCACTACGTTGCTCAGGCTGGTCTCAAACTCCTGGCCTCAAGCGATCTTCCCGCCGCGGCCTCCCAAAGCGCAAGGATTATAGGCATGAACCACCGTGCCTGGCCAAAATCTGTTTTATATATTGAGATTTCAAGTAAGATTTTACTTGCAAAATAGGCTCCACTGCTAAAGGGAGGCTTGAAAACACTCACCTTTAAAACATTGAAAATAAAACAAGAAAATCATCAAACTTTAGTAATAAGTTCAAAAGTCAGTGTACAACGTTCCAGCCAGAGTCAAAATTACCCTTAACAAATCCCTTGAATCACCCAAAAAGAACAGTACATGTTTTATGTAATGATACAGTTCATGTTTTGTGTAATGCCAACATTTGTCACCCACTGATCTTGATTAAAATCAAACTCTTCATGCAGGTGACAAAGGATTAGAATTATTATGCTTTTTAGTACCCAGAAAAGAACAGAAGACAAGAAGAAGATCCTAAAGCGTGCCTGCTCATCTATAAGGTTCATTCTGTTGCATTCTTTCACAAAGCCTCTATAACTTTCAGAAACAGGAATGCATTTGTTTGCTGTGAAAGGAATGTGGTATATGTGAGAGCAGCTAGAAAAAGTTTTGTCACAGAGTAGGTGTTCACTAATTTTGAATCTGCAGGTCGCTTGCCTGGAGGCACTCTTAATTGAGATTTTAGAGACACAAAACTAGCTATCTTCCTATCCATCTGTTATGGGTTGAATTGTGTCCCCAGAAATTCAAACATCCAAACCCCAGTGCCTCAGAATTTGACCTGATTCGGCAGCAGGATCATTGCAGATGTAATTAATTAAGATTAGGTTATGGGCGGGCCTTAATCCAATACAAGTGGTGTTCCTTATAAAAATGGGACACAGACACACACATATAGGGGACATGCCATGTGGACATGAAGGCAGACATTGGGGTGTTGCATCTACAAGCCAAGGAATGCCAAAGATTACCAGCAAACCACCAGAAGCTAGTGGGGAGGCACGGAGCAGATTCTCCCTCACAGCCCTCAGTAGGAACCAACCCTGCCCTCACCTTGATCCCAGATTTCTAGCCTCCAGGACTGTAAGTCAATAAATTTCTGTTGTTTGAACCACCCAGATAGTTGTATTTTAATACAGGGGCCCTAGTAAACTAATACAGCACCCAAGCTCACATTTTATCCTATGGCCCCACTCAACGGATGTCACACCCCAAGTTCTTCAGCACTGGTCTCGTGACTCGAAGTGGAGTTACAACTTAACTGATGGCTGAGTTTAATGACTATGTGTTATAGCTCTTCACTCTATCATCAAGTAATAAACCCCAAAAATAAGAGACAGGATAGGGACGGCACAGGATGATCAAACTCACATCCCAGTTCACAGGTAAGAAAAGGAGTCTCCAGGGTAAAAGAGACAACCACTAGCTGCACTGACTCACTGAAGCAAGAAAAGCTGCTCTTCTCAATTTCTCTACTTTGTTGGCCCACTCCTTTTCTTCCCGTGGTGAATAAAAACACCCAAGGGGAAATGAGGACCCATTCATCAACATTCCTAGCCAGACAGTGAGCTGCTTAATGGCTTTATCGATTCCTTGTTTTGCTCTACATTATGTGTTACATTGGCTCAAGCAGTCCATACAAGAAGAATCAAGATGGTGTTGGCAAAAAGGCATTATTTCATTTTAAGCTTGTTACCACTGAGACCAGTCAACCCTGAACAGAAGTAGCTGAGTTTCAAAGCAAGCATGTGCAAAATTTCTATTCATTCAGTGCCAATAGCTCCTTCCCATGGCCAGTGCCCCTTGGTTTCAAAGCCGGATCTTGGTTGGTAAAGAAAAACAAACTGTGGCAACAACTGCGCCCTTTAAGTGGATTTTTCATGCTAGAATAACGTTTGGTTTTGTTTTATACTCCATGATAATGGTTCAAAATACTTTAAGAGGATAAATTTCATATTAGTAAAATGACCCTAATTACAACTAACACAAATCACTGTGTCTATCCATTTTCACATAAATATCAGTATGCGGCAAAAATAAAGTGATTAAATGGCTCATAGAAGTCTGTCAAAGAAATACAGTCTTCAACATCCTTGCAAATTTATCCATTTTAATGGATTAAATTAAACATGACATAAGCCAACAGCACACAGGATGTTAAAACAAATTTATTAAGTTTGAGACAATGACCTAACACCAAATTCTACATGGTAAAAAGATTAAATCAGACCCTCTAACAAATGAACTTGGATGCCCTAGACAACATGGGGAGCTTGCAGTATCCTAAGCTAACAGACCAGGGAAAGTAAAATTCAACATTAAATGTTCTACAGTTGGCCCTCCGTATCAATGTGTTCTACATCCTCAGATTCAACCAAGAGCAGACTGAAATTCGAGGATCTGGAGGGCTGACTGTACTACTCCATTTTATGTAAGGGACTTGAGCATCTGCGGATTCTTGTGTTTGGGTCACACACATCCCTACCCCCCACCTTTGCCTTTCCACCCTCATCAGATGCCAGTCCCTTGATCTTTGACTTCCCAGCCTCCAGAACCATGAGCCAATAAATTTCTGTTCATTATAAATTACCCAGTCTCAGGTATTCTGTTACAGCAGCACAAAATTGACTAAGACACATAGTTACTAAAATTTGGGTCAAACTGGAAATAATTATTCACTTCTGAAAAGTAGTTGGGACTCTAAACTCACATTCATGCAATTAGCATTTCTGTTCATCATCTTTTCTGTCAAAGAGGAAACAATCACAAATAGCAATTGGGAGAGGGGTTGCAAACACCTTTCTGCCACTAACTCACTGTGACCTTGAATGGGTCTCAGTTCCCTAGACCTCAGGTGTCTCATCAGGAATGAGAGAAGAGTTGCACTAGATCAAAAACTAATACCTAGTTTTAAAGCCTAACATGGTAAGGGTCTTGCTGTGCTGCCACCCCAATTATCTTTCAAATAAAGAAGTCACAATACACATTTCATATACTGTGCTTCAACAAAAAAGCATCAGATCTGAAGAAAGGATTCTGTGTTTAAAAAAAAAAAAAGTTCGAAAACAACTGGTAAATCTAGTCTTGTTTTTTGGGGGAAAACAACCCGTTACTTATATAAATGGATATGTATGTTGTCTCACACACAATAAAAGTAATATGAACCTGAAGTAAAATTACACTTAATTTTAACTTAAATGTGCATACCTAGTGTCTTCTTACAAAGGGAAACAAGTTAGGACTGATTTTAGGGGATTCAAAACTGGGGGGGGGTGACCACGGATAAATTTTTACTTTAAGCATTTCAAAGATAAACAACTTTTAAAGAATACTCTCTTCTAAAATATCTTTTGACCAAAGTTACTGAAAACTGATCTAAAAAGCATACATTTTCCATTTCTAAAACCAAATACAAATGGAGATTGTTCAAATTTGTTTTCAAAATGAATTGTCCTTTTACCTATATCCATTTTTGCCTTAAGGGCAGGCTATGGATAAATTACGGGAGGGGAGGAGCTTACTTTTCAAAACTTTTCTAAGTCTTGTTAAAAAATACAATGGTGCTAACATTTCAGTCTCTAGCTGCTCCAAACTTCGTTTACTGAGAGAAACAGAAGTATAAAAAGAAACACAACATATAAATTATCTAGTCTTTTAAACTGGTATGAACATTAGCTAGACTTCTTGGCTATTGTATAAACCCATTACCCAAACCTATAAAACCAATAAAGACTCTAGAAGACTCAAATCCAGTTGTACATGTAAACTTTAGACCAGGGGTGGGGAACCTGCAGCCTTAAGGCCACATGTGGCCTTCTAGGTCCTTAAGTGCGGCCTTTTGACTGAATTCAAATTTCACAGAACAAATCCTTTTATTTTTATTAATACATTTTTGTTCATCTTTTATATTTTTATTTTATTTTTAAAATGAACATATTTAAAATACCAAAGAATAAAGTAAGTTTCAACAAAATAATCCTCCCAGATTGACCGGCACAATTAGAATATTAGTAAGCCATAAGGGCTAAATTGATGGCCGCTATGCTCATGATTTAGTTCTAATTTCACCTGCCTGACTGGCACCACTTCCACACGAGGCTGGCTGGCGAGAGTTTATGGGGGTTGAGTACGCCAGTCTGTTATCAGCTTTTGACAACAGTGTACTGTTTCTGTTTGAAGTGGAACTTGTGAAATAGTTGCACACCTCAACAGTATTTTTTAAATTCTGTCTGCTTAACAGCCCAGCATGTCAAAGAAGACCAAGAGAATGCTGAAGGAAGAAAATAGATTTTTTAATGAGGATTGGGAATTGCAATATTATCTTGTTTCTGCTAAAGATAAGATGATTTGCTTGCTTTGTGATACTGCAATAGCAACATGAAAGAAATGCAATGCTCATCAGCATTATAACACTCATAAGGACCACGAATATTTTAAAATAGAGGGAGAGGCACAAGAGTTTGTATTGAGAAAATTAAAAGATGAAAAGCAAAAGCAAAGACAATTCTTTCAAGCACCAATAAGACCTGGAAATAATGCCACTGAAGCAACTTATAAAGTAACATATATACTCAGGGAAAAAAAGGAAGCCATTCAGTGATGTAAATATTGTGAAGGAATGCATTGTCGAAGTTGTAGGATGCTTAGACATAACATTTCAAAGTACAAACAACTGCCTCTTTAAAGGAGAACCATAACCAATCAGCAGCATGAACTAGCCTTCAGCTTAACAGAATTTCATGCAATACTTCAAAGGGAAAATATATATTATTCAATCACTTTGGATGAATCAATGGATACTACTGACTTGGTGCAGGTTTTAGGCTTCATTCAGGTCATAACAAAATATTTTCTTTGCTATGAAGAGTCACTTGCTTTGTGCACTCTTGGGAACAGAACATGGGAAATAGATATCTTCAACAACTTTCAAGATAAATGTCGTGAAGTTGGACTGAATTTGGTAAATTTGGTGAGTGTATGTACAGACGGTGCACCTTCCATGACAGGAGAACATGAAGAGTTTATTGCACAGATAAAAAAAAGTATTAACAGATCCAGGCGCTCTCATTTCTTTTCATTGCATCTTGCATCAGCAAAATCTCTATGCTAACACTACTATTTTAAGTGACACTTTGCAATAAGTTATAAGTATTATTAACTATATTCGTGCAAATGCAACATGGCTTAGATTTTTACAGTACTTAGATTTTTACAAAATAATGTACATTTTTAAGTACATCTAATTGAACTTTCTTGAATGTGGCCTTATTTGATTACAGCTAAATTAATGTGGGCTTCCAACACGAAAAGGTTCTCCACTCCATCTCAGACACAGTCCCGCCAGAGCTTGACAGATACTGTGTATACAAATGGTACTCCAGCCTACTAACTTATGGGCGTCACATTAATTATTTCATTTAGAAGGGTCAAGGCCCAGGGCCAAACTACTAAATCATCAAACTGAAATTCGTTACCACCTTGCCTCAAGCAGTCACAGGAAATGCCTTCTTTACCCAAATTCTGACATCTAGTCCCTTTCTTGGAGCTGCAACACTGTTGCCACGTACGTTGCAGAACAATGCAAACTTTTGAGGACACATTCCCAGCTCTGAGAAAAGACACCTTGGAGTTCCCACCATTTTTTAATACTTCAGTAAATGTCTTTGAGCAGCTAAGTGATGATACTCTATGTATATCTCAGATTTTTTCCCCTTCTACAAAAGATAGAAGTACAATTAATAAATGTCTTTAAATGTTAATATATTGATTGTGATGATCCTACCACCCACCCAGCACGGAAACAAATGGTTCACCAGCAAACACTGACAGCAAAATTCCTACATTCAGGGTACGAAGGTTCTGTCCAGGGAGGTGGGAGATTATTGCTGCTCTCTACACACAGATACGTGCAGCGTGTCCAGATGGGAACCAAAAAATGTAGACTGTCACCTGTGTGTATTGACAAAATGACAAACATCTGAAAACAGACAAGTTTCCTCACTTTTCATCTAGATGAAAAGAAACTCCTTCATTTTCCCACAAGGGACTAGGAATGGTTAAAAGAAAAAAAAAAATGCACTAATTGTAACAATTCCCTGTCGACTTCAGACCTTGGCTATGCTTAGATCAGGCCAATTTTCTTGTAACATCGTGTTTCTTCCTGTAAACTATGTCCCCAAACACACTGTGCAGATTTCTCTGTCATGCCTTATTGATAAGAGTCAGGCTTGAAAGCAGGGCCGGCAGATTATTAGCATAGTATAAATTACAGACATGCTGATGGATGTCGGTGCCACTGGCACAACCAACCCAAGGCAGATTTGAGGTTCAAACCAAGGACCTGGCACAAAGTAGATACTTAATAAATATTTGCCAAATTGAGTAACACTCTACCTAACAAACACAAAACAACACTAGTCCTGGGTGTGCTTTAGCAGAAATAATTGACCTGGATGGGGGAAGGCACATGGAGAGGGTACTCCTCCAGTCTTCTCAAGTTGCCCTTGTCCTCTAGATAAGCATTTGCAATCACAACCTCTCTTCTGTGTGGACTCCCAATGTCTGACAGCCACAATTAAGACCTGACCTACTTTACTCGAGCCTATTTGCACCCCAGCCACCCAGTCAATTCATGCTTGGTCTGCTCAGAAATGGAAGAAATGCCCATGTAACTAACAACCCACAGCTGCACCCTACAGAGGCATCAGTGAAGGGCCCTGCATTGTAATCCACCCAGCACCCTCCTCCCGGATGAGCATTGTCATCCCCTCTTTGTGTTTAAATCCATTTGGGTCCACAGCATTCTGATTAGCCCATGCTAGGCAGAGGACAGGCTTCCAAATACTTATTCATTCAATCCAATCATTCATGAACAGGTAGGATATTCAGTTAAGAACCATGCCTAGTATATAGTTTAGATTCTGCTTTCAAAATTGTATTTTTTCAAGAAGTAATTCTAACAATCAATACACATTCATTACATGCCACAGTGAACACCCTGAGATGCATTTTGTTTTTTAAACACAGCTGTCCATCTGCTGCCTACATTGCTTTATCAAACCCTAAGTGATTAAGGAAAAAAGAGAATTCGTTTGCTGTGATAATACACAGATCTGTGTATCTTTCCAATTGCCTTCAAGGTTGACAGAAATGAGGTCTTGATGAGTACCAGCTAACTATTAATTAGATTTGGTAGCAACAAAATATTACTTTTCAAGCACTTTAAAGAACTGAGAACAACTACAGAGCTCAGCAGAATTTTTCTTTCTGTTTTTTGGTTTCTGTGACCCCCTTTTCTAACTCCTCTCCTCATTAAAAATGCCTCAATCTTAAAGGAAATGAAGAGAACAGGAACAAGAGCTGATGAGCAAATGCAGGCGATTATTATAAAAACCTCATTCATCTCCAATTTTTGAAACCAGTTCATTTTGTTTAACTAAGAAAAGGAGAACTGTATACACAGCTTATTTTTAAGGAACTCACTTTAAGCCTTTAAGCAGCAATCCCCACCCATGTAACCACAGTTCTAACTGTGACAAAAATTTGGACTATTTTTTTTTTTTTTAATCTCATCATTTTTACCTAGCTAACAAAGGAAATGCTGATTCCTGGATTAAAGGAAACTATAGGGCCACCTAAAAGCAATTTACCATAGTGGGGCCTCTCTTGACATATACTGTTTTAGGGTTTCAAAGGCATCTGTCCTGATGGGGGACAGAGGTGCCTGGGGCGTATATGGGGGTATGCAGCAAAGAAGGGATGTATGGACGTAGGCCAAGTTGCCCTGACCTGTTCCAGTCCTGTGTATCTCAAATTCCCAAGTGTGCAGAGGAATCACTTGGAGAATCTTTTTAAGTACAGATTCTGATCCATGAGATCCCAGAGTGGGGCTGAAGAGTCTAAAATTCTGCATTTCTAACAAGCTCCCAGGTGGTGGTGATGTCGCTAGTCAGAGGACAACACTCTGAGTAGCAAGATGCAGAATATCCTAGAATACCCTAGGCCCACTCAGAACCCATGCTCTTTTTGCCTACCCAGCATCCATTCTCCCTAGGAAACCACCTTCATTCAGCACATTCCCTTGACCACCCCACACTTAGGTCAAAGATGCAGCCACCCCCCAAGTGAGTCCAGGACCAGTCAGCCCCAGGGTTCTTGCTGGAACTTGTGGGGAACCTGGATATCTTCTTAACACGGCTTATTCAACCTGCGGAACACAAGCTTGTGGGGCTGCCTCCACCAGATTTCAAGGAGGTGAGAGGGTGATTTTCAGAGACAGAGTGAGTATTGAGAAACCTCTGGAAAGATCACTCCCTTTCTTAAAAAAAAAAAAAAAAAAAAGAGTGTTTCTACAATTACCACCAAGAAAATAATTTGCAACTATTTTGATGAGGCATAACTTGATATAAAAACAAAAATGGCATGTTGCAGTATCCATTTACTCCAGCACAGTTTAAGCTCCAGAGAAAGGGAAGAGTCAGTCATCATTTTTTCTCCCCCAGTGCCTCTGACTGTGAGAAATCCAAGCAGTTTGAGCTCATCCAACATTTTATTTATGCTCATTTACTTACATGGCAGTTCCTAGACTATGTTCACTCTGAAGACAAAAACACATCTTAGTTATCCTTTCCAGTCCCCAGCACAAAATTCAGCAAATGACCTATCGCAGAGAATTAACAATTAGTACCTACTAAGCGTCAACACCTTGTGTGGCCCTTAGTATCTGTTATCTTCCGAAACATCTCCCTTTCCCCTTTTGAGAACAATTCTCAAGGATCCTCAGGGAAACCAAGGTTCAGAGCAGATTGACAAACTTAAGCTGGTTATGCCTAAAAACAAGATTCCAACCAAATCCAACTACCCAGTTCCAAAGCCCATACCCTGCCCCCAACACCTGCAACTCTATCGTGGTGCTTCAGTGACTATGTCTAAACAGGGGCGTATCACACTTTCACTGCCACGCTTAAAACCTGTGTCCACAGGATTCTCTCTAGTTCCTCTACACTCCTCACTGTCCTCCCATCTTCCTACTGCTTCTCCACCTTGTTTCCATACCACTGGCCTGGAGGGGGATGCCACAGGCCCCTCCTGCTGAAAGGCAATTTAGCCATTAAGGCAAGGATGCCCTAGCAAATTTGATACATCTTTTCTGTGACTCCACAACAAAGAAAGGGAAGAAAACCCATTGCAGGGCCAGTGACACAGCATGAGGGATGTCCCTGGATTCGTGTATACTTGGCCTACAAATATCACAGCAAGCTCATCCCTGTGCCCTCTCAACCTCTTCAAAGAAAGCAACAGAAACAATATACACAAGAAGCGAGGCTAAGAGGATCAGAGAAAGGGAGGGCTAGCCAAGACCTCATTTCTATTATCCTGTGACCCAGCAGTTCCAATTCTCTGTATCAACCTTAAGCAAACAGTGGCAAATATATACAAGGAAGAACATATAAAGATTGTTCGCTGTGAAGTGGCCTTAATGACCATCAGCAGGAAAATGGCTAATCACCTCTGCGACTTATTTTTCACAATAGAATACTATACTGCAATTAAAAGGACTACGTTCATGTATTAGGGATCAACAATGAAATATTTTCAAAAACCATTATCAAGTGAAAAAAAGCAAGCAGTACAACGATAAATACAGTATATTATTTATTTTAAAATAATCTCTGTATTTGTATAAATATATTTACGTATACCTAGCTTCATATTCTAGGATGGCAGGATGAGGGGAAGTAGTCAACATATTTAAGCCTTAGCTGAAATGTTCTAAAAAGGAACACATTCATATATTATACATAATTTTAAAAATATAAATGCCAGTGATGCCTAACCCAGGAGTAGATGCTCTTGTGCTCCTGGCCCATCCATCCCAATCAGAAACAGAGGAAATGCCAACCTAAGAAGGCACGTGCCTGGGTTTAAGCACTCCCAAAGAGCTACGTCACACTCAGTCACCACCCACCAGAATGTGTCTGGGACACCTTCAGTCTGATGCCCTCATGGCTCCCAGCCTCATCTCTGGCCCTTCCTCAACTTCTTGCCACAGATTCCCTAAGGCTGTGGGCCTCTTGCTCTAGCTCAACTTGAAATAGCCATTTTCTGTAACTCTAATCTAGTAACAGACCCTGACGACACGCCTATATTCTACTTTCATTTTCCATGCTGAGTTTAGACATCATCTAGCCAGCCAGCCAGCCACCCTTCAACCAGAAGCTACCACATGCTCGGCATGCTAAGGATTTAGCAATGGGCAAGGCAGTCTTGACCACCCAGACCAGTCTAGTGGCCTGAGCTACCCACAATGGCCCCCTACCCATGCCACCAGCCACCTGAATTCTGAAAGTTCAGAATGACCTTGAGTCACTGAGAGCCAAATTGCAAAAGAGTTGTTTTCAAATCCCAGTCCCCCCACTAACCAGCTGTGTAATTGGGGGAAACTTTTTCTGTCTGTGAGCCTCAAAGTTTTCTCATTTCTAAGGTGGAAACAATATCTTAGAAGCAGATAGTTTAGGAGACCCTACTCTCATGGGGTTACAGCGAGGATTAAATTAAAATATGCAAAGTGCTAAATTCAAGACCTGGAACGTATCACTCAACAAGTGGTAGTCTCATTAATGAGATGGCGTTAGGGAAAAAGTTAGCCAACTCCTACTCTAACAGGCCACATAGTAAATATTTTAGGCATGCAGGCTATATAGTACTCTGCCATTGCAGTGCTGCTTATAAACAAACGGAGCCAGACATGATGGTACACACCTGTAATCCCAGCTACTGGGAGGCTGAGGCAGGAGGATCCCTTGGGCCCAGGAGTTGGAGGCCACAGTGAGCTATGACTGTGCCACTGCACTCTAGCCCAGGCAACAGAGCAAGTTGCTGTCTCAAAAAAGTGAAGGAGGGGCGTGGCTGTGTTCCAATAAAACTTTATTTATGGACCTAAAATTTGAATATCATGATTTCACATGTCTCAAAATATTATTTTTAATTCTTTTTAACAATTAAAAAATGTAAAAAAAATGCTTAGCTTGCTATTATACAAAATAGGTAGTAGGCCAGATTTGGTCCGAGGCTACAGTTTGCTAATCCCTATATGTTAGAGGAAATCCTATAACCTACAGAGAGACCAAGAAATCCCAACCTACCATGCAACAAGTTTTTCCTCCCTGTAGAGAGTTGACTGTAACTACTGTTTATTGCAGAATTCTCCAGCACTGGGCTACTTGAAGAAAAAAACAGAACATCTATCAGTTCATATACATGGCTGCATATATGTGTTTATATACATATGTTAATATGTATATATAAATATTAATTTATTCCTCCTACATTTTGTATTTTTGATAACATCAGAAGAGTACATGCATAATTTAGAAAAACATGTTGAATACTTTCTCCCTGCAATAAGAATACCAGATCTAAAAGAGTTAAGCAAGTTAGTTCTACATGCCTCTTTTCAGAAGCAGGACACCTAACTGTAATAAAAAACATGATAACCTGAATCTAATCATAAAGAAGCATCACACAAATCCAAAGTGACAGAGATTCTTAAGTGGCCTGTACTCTTCAAAGGGCAAGGTCATGAAAGAAAAAGTTCCAGATTTAAGAACACTAAAGAGACAGGACAACCCAATGTAAAGTGTGATTGTGAATTTAGATCCTGGACCAAAAAAAAGTTAAAAAGAAAAATACCTTAAAATTTGTAGTTTTCCTATAAAATACATTGAGATAACTGACTAAATTTGAATAAAGCCTACACATTAGATCACAGAACTACATCCATGTTGGTTTTCTGATGTTGATGACTGTATTATGATCATGCAAGAGAATGTCCGTGTTTTGAGAAACACACCTTGAAGTATTTAAAGGTAAAAGAGCATCATGCCTGCAACTTACTCTCAAACTATCCAGGGGAAAAAAAAAAAAATGTGTGTGCTGGGGGTTGGGGGGGGAGTTTGTTTTGTATGTGTACATAGAAATGAAGACAAAACAAATGTGATCAACTTAATATTTGGAAAATCTGGGCAGAATGGAGTACAGCAATTTTTTGGTACAATTTTTGCAACTTCTCTGGAAATCTGAAATTATTTCAAAATTTAAAAATTTAAGGACAAAGAACAAATGATAGCTACAAGTTCCCTGTTAAAAGTCCTTTATATTGAGAACATGTTTATATTTGCTTTTCATGTTTCTATTTTGCAAAATAATGTAGGATGATATTTGCCATCAGTACTGCAAATAAGCTAACATCAAGATTGTATCTAATGTCACCACAGGCCCTTAATTTCTGCCCTGGGTAAGATAAAAAGGAGTCAAAACACTTCCTCCATCCCTGTAACAGTAGTCCCGTCACAGATAACCTCTCTGCCCTTGGCACCCACCAGGTGACTCACACATGCTCTGCATGCATCCCATGTGTGGGTAGAGGACTAGAAGCAAGTGGACATACCTGAGTGCAGAAATAGCTGGGTGAGACTTTGCCCTACAAAGGAATAACCAGGGAAAGAAAATGGTAGCCCAGTCTGTCTAATGATGCCCTACCATTTCCATATCAACCTTAGTCAAAGAATCCACATAGATTCACTGCAAGAGACAGCCCCAAGATACATGGGACATCTGGACCAAAGGAATGCTCTCCTGTTCCCACTGCCTTTCCCATCCCTGTGTTTACAGGTCACTGATTCTCATGACCCTACTGGTCTCATCATCACTGGGACCAATTCCTTCCCGGGAAGCCAGACTCTAAAGAGTAGCAACTTTTCAGTACTGCTGGACCTGCAGACAAGACAACTTTAGAAACTGGTGTTTCAAATGAACTGAAGAACAGTCAACCTTTAGTTTCCTATCTGCGACCGGTGGCGGTCCAAAGCAACAAGATCTGAAACCATCTCCAATTTCCCTGCATTAAGAAGGTGCTCACTATTTGCCATATCATCTTCACACACCAGAGTCTAATCCCAAAACCCTTACGTGAAAATGACCTGCTAATTGGGTCCCCAATGCCTCCATCATAAATAGATACTACAACTGGCAGTGTAATTAGCAAGCTTCTGCTGCAAAGACAACCACTCCCTGCCACCCAAATGAAGAACTTGTCCTTCCTGACCTTAAGTTTCAAATCCTAGATATCTGGGGACAGAAAAAGTCTACTCAATCAGCAGAATCTATCACCTAATAAAAGCAATTAAAGTAGCAATTAATACAAAATCCATACTAGCAAAAGAAGGCAAAAAATAAAGAGAAAAAGAAGAAAAATTAAGCAAAAAGCAAACTGTATTAATAATTTCCTTCGCCTCAAGTCCAGAGGCCTTACCAAAAATGCATGTTATGAATCAATAGCCCAATCAGTGTCTTCATTTTTCTTCTGTGACCAACTTGATGTTTCCACAAGGCAGGCAGCAACACCCGGCACATAGTAGGTCCCCAACAAATGAAATAGATTTGGGAGAAAAGAAGGCCGCTTCTTTAAGAATTTTCCAAAGGAGAACTTGGACCCTCATCATTCATCTCCTAAGAATCAAGCTGCATACTAAATAAAAAGATATTCTAATATTCACAATATGATTCTAATATTGTTTTTAAAATGCATGAACAACCCACCAAAAGGCTATAGACCAAATGGTAAATCATTATTTATGACGAGGTGTTGAGGTTGCAGATGATTTCTATTTTCCTCCATGTACGTTTATGAATTCCCCTGTTTTCTTTAATGAACATTTGTTACACCTCAATAATCAGTGAAAAAAATTATGAAGAACATGGAGATTAAAATAAGACTCCCATTCAAACAGAGAGAGCAGTCTTCAAACGCCAACATGCACCAAATCACCTGGAGATCTCGTTGTTATATAAATTCTGATTCCATTGGTCGGGGTGGGGCCAAGATCCTGCATTTCTAACAAGCTCCCACATGAGGGTTGGACAAAAACTCATGGCACTTTAATCGCTAAGGACCTATAAAACAAAAACAGTTGAGATGCCAGCAATCCCAGTTTTAAAGACATGATGATGGTGACAAGGCCTTAAATCAAAGCAGGGTGACATAAGAAAAGTCTTACAATGAAAAATTAATGTGTTTTGGGCATCAGCCAGAAAGAGCAAAAAAACAAAACAAAACAAAAACTTGAACTTTACTTGAAAGTACAGTGCTCTGCTGGAAGCACTTGTCTTCGTAGTTAAAAACAAATGAAATTTCTTCTTATTGATTTTAATTTAGGTTGGAACACTTGCTGTCCAATAATGCCAGAAAAGGAAACTGTGAGTGGGGACAAGATATGATAAGAGAGAAGAACTCTGGAGGTAATCAGACACTCTGCTGACCTCCCGTCTAAGCAGCAGTGAAAACATGACAGAAAGGATTAGGTGTGAACAAAATATATACCCAGACATACAGCTTTGCATTAGTCTCATCCTCCAGGGCCTCTTACCATTATGGACTCTTTTTATTATTTTTTTAAATTCAGGCTCTAAATGTTGTTCAATTAAGTTTTACTCGTTTCCTTACAGATCCTTAGGATTCTAATTTACAAATAAAATCAAGAGAAGCAGTTAGCGCTAAGTGGTATCAGCATGTCTCCTTAAGAGAGGCTGTCCCTAGCACCAAAATAAAAGTCCTCGACTCCTGAAGATAAAAAGCTCAAAACGCATGAACTCACAAAACCAAGCAGAGGAACAGAACCACTGTTAAAGGACTATTTTTGGCAGGCAGGAGAAAAGGCTCCTGTCCTTCTCGACACACCTAGTTATCCATCCCTTTGTGTACTTCCAGTGGATATTGACACCATTTGAGTGAAAATGACCAACGTCAACCCTTGGTTAACACAGGCAGAAAAAGAATGCATTGAGAGGACCTTGGACATCTCAAAGAGTTCAATCAAGAGCTAAACAATCCGACTTTGGAAAGGGCAAGGATCAGAGCAGCTCTGAGGATTTAGGGAGCAGGAATTGAGAAAGATGATGGTGGCCTTGTGTCACCTGGCTAAATCTACCAATTCCAGGGAGAAAAGGTGTGGGTTTTGTACCACCCTCAACAAGGGGTGAACAGAGCCCCTGATCAACAGAGAATCTCATCAAGACCACGGAGAAGAGATCAATACCCAAAGAGGAGCAAAGGTGCTATTAGCAAAAAGTGTTAAAGAGATGCTGGATAGGCAAAAATAAGAGCAGTACTTTGAGAACAACAGTCAGGTGCTTGCTAGGGACCAGTGTGTTCCTCATATTCTCATTTAATTCTTACATCAACTCTGTGAAATAAGAACCAGCATGTCATCTTACAAAGGAGGAATTTGGGGAACTAAGGACACAAAGCCAGTCCTCGACGAAGCAAGGAGACACCACAGTCTCAGTTTACAAGACCACCGTGAGAAAGTCATTGAGCCTTGTCCTGTGCAATTTTATAGTTTCCATAAACAACAAGTACAAATGCCTCAGCCTAGCATTCAGGGGCCAGTCAATGCGTCCAACACTGGCTACCATGCCTCTCAAATCTCTGCAGGGCCCATCTGCAAGCTGACAGTCACTAATGGCTTTACACACAAGGACACACTGCAGGTACAAGGCAGACACGAGTCCAGCTCCCAGAAATGTATGACTCTGCCCTAGGAATAAGCCCATTTACCTACTGGTCAGCTACCCTAGGCTCATGACTGCCTCTGCTCACTTCCTTATGTTCACAGAAAATACCAGCCAGGCTACTCCCAGGAAGGTATCTTACCTCACTACCCTACTGCTCTATAGCTCCTCAATACTTAGGGTCTCAGGTCTGAATCAGCACTTCAGCGTTTATTATCTTCAGCCTTACACAGCAATACGAACTGTTTTAGGGACTTTCATCTTATTTCCCTAATTTATACACATTTTTAGAACCCCCATTATACCAAGTAAAGTGCTAACACATGGAGTTTCAACTAATAGTTGACTTGAATCCATTATTTTCCTGGCAATAATGTGCCAGAGGATACCCCCTTATAGTTAAAAATCATAATGTCCCACTGGACAGCTCAGGCACTCATTGCTATATCTACAGACCAGAAACAGTAAGGTCTAGAAGTCAATAGCTCCACCCAAGAATCAGTCTGGTCATCCTTCCCTCCCCAGCATCCCAACAGACAAAAGAGTACATGGTGAAATTCAAAACGAATTCCACCCTGATCAAACACAGCAGAGGCTACCTGGGTTCAAATTTCACTACTTCCTGCCTGCAGTCACCACCTCAGATAAATTGTTCAACCTGACACTGTCATCTTTCTCTCCCAGAGAAGCAGCATGGATTGCTAGCTAGGTCATGCCAGGACAACCAGAAACAATGTACTGGAAATTGTTACCACTTTGGCTACACGTGATTGCTACCCTTGTAACTTTCATCATTTATATATTGTGACATAAATAAATATATTATATATTCAGCATTCCCAGCACCCTCCCCCACCCAAAAAAAAATAAATAAGGATATTGCACCTGCCAAGATCGAGAAGCAACTACAGGTTCTCTCATTTACTCTTTGCCCTTGTTCGCTCCTGCTACCCTCTCACATCCTTGCCGCCACATGCTCTCAAACCGCTAAGTAGAAACCTAACGTCACAGGACACAGAAAGCCCCATGCCTGTGCACAGCCTGCACTCAAACACAGAGTTAGGGAACCAAGGGAGGAAAAACATGCCAGGAAACTCTACTACTAAAACAAGGGCTTCAGTTGTGTCCAGAGACAGCTGATCTGACCTTCCTTCTACCCTGAGCTTCACACTTGAGCTAGATTAGGCTATGTCTGAGACTAATACACAGGTGCACGAAGGAAAGGAAAAAGCCTTGGCAACTAATTCTCTGAGGGAATTGACTCTAGATTTACAACCCCTCCTCTAGGCTAGAACTAACTGAGAGCACAGTGAGATTGGGTTCATTATTCAAATAGTATCAACCTATTCAGCTTTTGAAACTATCCATAGCCAAGAAAGTTAAAAATACACCCTGGCTTCCTTGGTTGCCCTTCCTTGGCTAGACGATGGTGCATATCAATAGTAACAACAATAACTTGAAAATGAAGCCAAGTCCTGAAGCCTTTGAAAAGTCAGAAGGCAAGAGCCCATGTTGGCTACGCCCTGGGACTAGCAATAAAGGAAACACAAATATTTTTTCTCCATCAAAAGACATTACTTCTCTGTAATTACTTGGAAACCTCCAGAACCCAGTACAAATCACACACTACCTTGCTAACATGCCCTCTGTAGACAGAGGGTATAATTATATCCTGTTAGCCAAGGTAACTTAAGACCTCCTAAAGGGTGTCTATAGCCGAAAGAAAATAATAATCTTTATGTCGTATCATTTTATTCTTGGCCACAGGAATAAAACACACTTACCCAGTAAGGTTTTTTCCTTACTTTTATTAACACGTATATCATTTATTAAGTTTAAAATGCATTCTAGCATTTCACTAACAAATCGGAGTACAGCTCACCCTTGAACAACTCGGGGGTTGGGGCACGGACACTCCCTCCCAACACAGTCAAAAATCCCTCTATAAACTTTTGACTCCCCCAGAATTTAACTACTAACAGCCTACTGCTGACAGGAAGCCTCACCAATAACATAAGCAATCAATTAACATATAAATAGTATCTACATATATTTTATGCATTTATGACATTTTTTTCTTAAATTTGTTTTTGTTTTAACTTTATTTTATTGGCCGAATATAGTCCAACTCATTCACCGAGTTACAATGTTTATACTCATTTTTTTTTATTTCAAAAGATTTAGGGGGTACAGGTGAGTTTTTGTTACATGGATGAATTGCACAGTGGTAAAGTCAGGGCATGTAGTGTACCTGTCACCTGAATAGTGTACATTATACCCAATACATAGTTTTTGATCCCTCACCTACCTCCACCTTCTCACTATCCAATGTCCATTTACCAGCAGTCCCCAACCTTTCTGGCACCAGGGACCAGTTTCACATAAGACAATTTTTCCACGGACTGGGGGTGGGATGTGGAGCTCAGGCAGTGATGCGTGGCCCAGTTCCTAACAGGCCATGGACCAGTACCGGGCCGCAGCCTGGGGGTTGGGGACCAAAGCATTATACCACTTTGTGTGGCTTGTATACCCATCATTGTTTGGCTCCCACTTGTAAGTGAGAACGTGTGGTATTTGTTTTTCCATTCCCGAGATACTTCAGTTAGGATAATGGTCTCCAGTTCCACCCAAGTTGCTGCAAAAGACATTACTTCACTCTTTTTGGTGGCTGAGTAGTACTCCATGGTGTATATACACATTTTCTTTATCCACTCATCATTTGGACACTTAGGTTGATTCCATATCCTTACAATTGTGAATTGTGCTGCGATAAACATTCGAGTGCAGGTTGTCTTTTTAATATAATGACTTCTTTTCCTCTGGGTAGATACCTAGTAGTGGGACTGCTGAATTAAATGGTAAGTCTACTTTTAGTTCATTGAAGAATCTCCATACTGTTTTCCATAAAGAGTGTACTAATCTGCATTCCCACCAATAGTGAATAAGACTTCCCTTTTCACTGCATCCATGCCGATGATTGTTTTTGGACTTAGCAATGGCCATTCTGACAGGGGTAAGATGGTATCTCACTGTGGTTTTAATTTGTATTTCCCTGATGATTAGTGATATTGAACATTTTCTCATGTTTGGCCATTTGTATATGTTCTTTTGAAAAATGACTGTTTTTCAATATTTCCAGGCTATGTGGTTTGTGATTTTAAATTGTCACAAATCTCCAATAAATTTTCCAATGTTATATTTATTGAAAAAAAATGCATATAAGCAGACCCATGCAGTTCAAACCCCTGTTGTTCAAGGGTCAACTGTAAATACAAAGACTTGATCCTATTCCATGTATCCCTACTGTGGCTAAGTGCCAAAGAATTAAGATGTCTGTCCAGGTGAGCCTTCAATCCTTGCTCACCTGGCCTTTCCCCTTTTCAGAACTCAGCTATCAGTCTTAAGGACCCAAACTTAAATCCAATCAGTGCACTTCACAAGTGGTGCATAGATGGTTATCTATGTATGAATAGAACCACTGTGTTGTTAGAAAGATCACTGGCTTTGGAGTCAGAAGCCTGGTTCCACCATTTTCAAATGTATCTGACACTCGGCAAGTTTCTTAACTTAGCAAAACTTCTACTTGCACACCTTGGAAAGGCAAGGATGAATTACAGATAAGGTGTGTCAAGCCTCTAACATGAGGCTATTTTATTTTACTGGATCATCATCATAGTAGGTGCTCAATAAATGGTGGTGAATGGTAGCCACATTGTAAAAACACCTGTAGAAGGAATAACAGCAGAATTTCAGGGTGCCCTCCCTCACTCCGCAAGACTGGCTGGTGAGGGAAATGTTCTGCCTTCGGGGCTTACAGTGGAAACTGCACAGAAGTAAAACTCCCAGACCTAGTGAAGGGACAGGGAGAAAGGGAGCTGTCACTAGTGGCAGGTACAGGTGATCACAGGACTCCCTAAAAAGGACGTGCCTTGATAACTTGGCAAGGGATGACTTGGCAAAAAGCTCTGTGTGGACAGAAAGGTCTGGAGGACTAGTCTCCTTTAAGAGTCACTCTGAAGTCTGGCTCCACTGAAGTGTATAAAGAAGTCCTCAGAGAATTCCCCTTCTTCCCATTCCCATGTGGTCATGCACAGCTGCTCTCAGAAGCCCTCCCCTGAGTTTCCAACACAGGCTCAGGGTGGGGCCTGAGGACCCCACAATGCCCCTTCAACACCCTAACTTAAAGACTTCAACATCCTTATTTATCCCACATAAAAGAACTTACCACTGAAACCCAGATTCTTATCACCTACACCAAACAAAGGGCCTATGTCCACCCTGACAAACATTCCCTGGGAAGGAAGCATTCCCATCAGGAACCTAAAAAACAATTAAACAGGGATGGGGTTTTCCCAGCTGCCCTCCATTTCTCTCCCCAGCACCAGCCACCCCTGCCCACATTCTTGGCGTCTAGATGCACTTGGACACAACAGGACCCAAGCTAGAAGCAGACCTAACAGAGCTTTCTGATAAGAGTTATGTCCTATCTGTCTCTCACATTTTCCCCATTTTCCTTTCCAAGTTAAATAGCAAACTGTAGAGTACAGAGAATATTTAATCCACTTGGAAGAGCCATGCATTTTAACATTCTGTCAGAAAAAAGAAGCAAGCATCCTAAGAGGGGGTTTTGGATGTCTCTAAATCATACAGATGCAGAGATCACCACCCAATCCAACTGACCAAATAAATCCACAGCTGTATTAAAGCCTG
The DNA here is from genome assembly GCA_023783475.1 of Daubentonia madagascariensis. NCBI lineage: Eukaryota > Metazoa > Chordata > Mammalia > Primates > Daubentoniidae > Daubentonia > Daubentonia madagascariensis. Next base: position 36,022,665 of record JAKFHU010001953.1, on the reverse strand, counting down.
GACCACTGGTAATAACCTGGAGCCCAGAGCCTGGATCCCGTGTGAGCCTGGCTATTCACAAAATGCCCAGGAAAGCAAATGCAAGGATCCAGGATTCTAAAAGCCTCCTCCGCCGGGCACGAGGGACTGAGTACTGTGATGGATTAGCACTTTGTCAGGGAGCATCTGCGGGCCATGTGCAATCTCTGAAGATCTCCAAGGTCCCTTCTGCCTTTCACACATTGCCGAGCCTGAGCTCAATCAGTATGCTCAAGGTATTCTAAGCTGTCCCTGGATTTCCTTGGCAGCAGGGGCCAGTCTGTCTGCAACCCTCCATGGATCCCACGACGCATCACCAACATCGTGGTGAACCAGAAAAGGGAGAAATCAACACCAGGAACTCTCCAGATGCCCACTCATGAGCCGGTAGAATAACAGTAGCGGCTATCAATTGATTACTAGATGCCAGGCCTGTACCATATGCCTTATGTGGCTTATCCTATTCACTCCTCAAACAACCTCATGGAGCAGGAACTGTTACCCCATTTCACAGACAGGCAAACAAGCACACAAAGCTAAATGATTCCCAACTCGCTATCCTGATACACCTGGAATATCCCAGCGACAGTACCTCCCAGAAGGCAACCCTCTCCACTCAGTGACAAGAGTTTTGCAGGGGTAGGGAGGGAGAAGAGGTAATCAGTGTTGCACAGGTGACTACAAACATGAAATGCTCTTCCGCAAGGTGAGATGAGGTTCTACAGAGCACTCTAGACTAACGACGTCTGATAAAAATATAACGCAAGCCACGAATGTGAGCCACAGGCATAATTTTAAGTTTTATGGCAGTCACATGAAACAGTAATAAAAAACAGGTGATATTAATTTTAGTATTTTCTACTTTATATCTAAAATATTATTTCAATAGCCATGAAAAATATTAATGAGATATTACACATACTTTTTTCATATGTCTTTGAAATCCAATGTACATTTTATACTTACAGCACATCTCAATTTGGACAAGCCATACTTCAATAGCCACATGTGGCTAGTGGCTACCATATTGAATGGAGCAGCTCTACAGACAATACATAGTAAATACGCTAATGCTCAACATCAAAAGGTATCTTTAGGGGAGAAAAATTCATATCCAGGAATGACATCATCCAAGTACTTGGTATATTACCAAACACCAAAAATTTATCTGATGTCAGCTTCACAAAAGAATTCCTTTCACCTTTCATTCCTACTCTCCAATTTCCTTATCAAAAATAACACTGATCAGAGGACCACTCAAATTTGGAGAAACAAGCCGCCCTAAAGGTAACAATGAATTTATTCAGAGTAAACCCAAGACACTCTAGTGGGTATAAACAACAGGGGAAAAGGACCCATTAAGTCAGTCACAGTTTGAAAAACTGCTGTCACCAAGCCCATTCTTAACACTTACTTAAACAGCTAAGAATTCAGAAAGGTGTCACTTTGGAAAACAAACAGTCCTACAAGTGCCATAATCTGATGCAAAACCTCTGGGCTTTGAAGAAAGGAAAAATATGCAAGTGATTTTAGATCCCTAAACCTCCATTAGTGGATCTCACCAAATAGAATGTGATGTAACCACCATCAGGAGAGTGGACTTTTTTTTTTTTTCCTGAATAAACAAATGTGAGTATGAGTCCAAATCAGTTTCGTGGACCAGGAAACCTTAAAAATTGCCCACGTGGCAGCACACCTATTTATAAGGATATAAAAGCCCCTTGGCTATGCTTCTCCTTATTATGTTATTTTTGAAGGTTGGCTAATCTGTCTTAGTATAGCACAGAGATGGCACAAAAAGTCCTCTCTCAGGCCAAGTCTTGCAAAGGATTCTAAGATCTAGTTCAGGCTTTAGCAGCAAAGAGCCCTATGATCAATTAGCAATGTCTGTCACAGCTAAGGGAATGGGGACCATTAGCTCAAATGCCAATCTCCAAACCTCTCTAGAAAAACTGCAAAATAACACACAGTGGCAGGAAGAAGATATGTGCTCCTGACTTTCATTGAACATCACTGTTATATGCACCTAGGGGTGTGATGGGTCCCATGTTGATACAGAGATACACAGCAAGGCATGTGCATCCTACTAACACTGATAATTTCAGTAATGAGAATACCAAGAGTAGCTATAAACCTGTTCCTCCAAGTTGGGGGCTATATAAGGCAAATTAATACTAATAGCCATCTTTGCTTAGTCTCTGTCAGTAAAATGTTCCTGGTTAGCCATGTGAGCCTTCAATTCATCCACCACCTGCTCTGCTAGCAGAGAAGGAAGCATGACAGCATCTATGCTGTCAGTGGCATTCTGGTTCTGCCACCTCCCTAGCTGTAGGATCTTCACTCTCCCTGACTTCCGGCTTTCCCACCTCTTCACAGGGTTGCATGGCATCAAATGAGAACACATTTATGCAAGCATTTGTTTCATAAATCTTGAGCAATGGCTATGAAAACAGGTACCATTTATAACATTCTGTGTGCCTAATGCGTTTCTGGTGCTCTGCACACATATCTCATTTAATCTTCACAAGGACTCTACAAAGTTGAAATTCCCATTATCCCCATTTTACAGATGAGAAACCTATGAAGTTAAGTAACTGGCCAAAGTTAACAAAGGAAAAAACTGGGATTCACTCAGCATCTGCACAATTTTTAAAACATGCGTTTGCCACTGGCCTTTTTCACCAGAATATGCCTATCTTTAAAAGTCTCATTCCCTCAGAACCCTGTTTAAAGGTCCCAAAGCACCTAAGACGTATTTCCACAAAATCCTTTGTTTCTGCGGTCAGAGAGCTTGTATTTTCCCTACATTCCCCAGAAATAAATTTTCCCTCCACTTTGTATCATGTGAAGGCAGGAATTTCAAGAACCAGCAGCCCCCTCATATCAGTTAAGACACTTCAGTAGCAACCAAGAAGTTTTTCTTCTAAAAAGCACATCCTAAAAAATGTTCAGAAAGAACTCTAAAGGCAGAGTTATCCACTGCTATGGTTTGAGCTTTTCCCCACCAAAACTCATGTTGAAATCTGATCCCCAACGTGGTGGTGTTAGGAGGCCTAGTGGGAAGTGTCTAGGTCGTGGGGGCAGATCGCTCATGAGTGGGTTCTTCTGGTCATGAGTTCTTGCTCTGGTGAGACTGGGTTAGTTTTCATGGGAATGGATTAGTTCCCTCGAGAGTGGGTTGTTACAAAGCCAGGATGCCCCTAGGGTTTTTTTCTTTTCACGTATCTGCTTCCACTTGACCTTCTCTGCCACGTTGTGACTTAGCACAAGAGCCCTCCCCAGAAGCCAGGACCATGAACTTCCCAGCCTGCAGAACCATGAGCTAATAAACCTCTTTTCTTTATAAATTACCCAGTCTCAGATATTCTGTTATAACAACACATAATGGATTAAGACAACCACCCTACATCACATGAAATTTCAGCAGCTTCTGCCCAAATTGACCAATTGAGAAAATGAGGGGCTGATGCTTAAAACTGTGAAGAGATTTTCCATACCCTCCACTCATGGCCTTTACACACATGTAAGTAAAAGAAAATGACTAGTTTTAGAAGAGAAAACAACTGGTTGGAAAAGGAATAAAATAGTGCAGGCATCAACTAGCAATGTGTTCAAGAAAACTTAGCTTCTGCCTAAGCACATTTGGAATCACCATTATTCACCAGCCAACATGTCTCTAATCGAGGGCAACAGACAAGGTGGTCAACCAATACTTGCCATTCAAGCAAAACTGGTCACTTCAGGCAAGCCCTTCTCCTAGACCAATCTGCCTAAAGCCATTACTAGACAATAGATCAACACTCATCTTCAAGCTTTAGTCAGCTGAGGCAAACTCTGCTGCCCTCTACATACCTCTTTCACTGTTTCTAGAACAACCAAAACAGAAATAAGAGTGCCTCTTCCCCTGGATCAACCTTAAAGCCAAGGCCACTTCTGACACAATGACTACCACACATTCACAGAATTTAGCCTAAGTCATTCCACAAGACAGGAAAAAAAGCTTTGCTACCACTGCAACCATCAAAACGTAACTTTACTGTCCCACAGACATTTGTCCTCTAATTAGAATAGAATCTTGTTTTCAGCAAGAGATACCTCAGTGGCCAGCAACAAAAGGTATAAATTTAGTATCTCCCTTTTTATAGATGGACTTCAGCCACCATGACAATATACATGGTGAAGGAAGATTTCTCTTAAGGAACATACGAACCTTGGATATCATATCTCTTAAGAGGATGCAATATACAAATGTGAGATTTCTGGAAACTACATGCAAGGATATCAGTTTCTTGCAAAATGTCCTGAAATCATTTTGAAAAGCATTATCTGTCAGTCCTCAAATGTGACTACTGCCACCATGACACTGAAGATACAGCAGATGGAAGCAGGAATCTGGGCCTGCCCTCAAAGAACACACAGTCTAATTTAGGGGAATGTCATATGCAGGGAATTTGTGTAAACATACTATACATTATAATGACCACTTAAGGAACATGTGCTGAAATTAGGGTGAAGGAATCATCCCCTTAAATCTTTTGTCTGTCTAAGCCAAAAGCTAGCCACTCTACTCAATACAAAGTTCAGACTTTCATATTTTGTTGTTGGAAAAATTAAGATATTCAGTATTTCTATCATTTATTAGAAATACATATGCAAAAGTTAGGGGGGCAGGGATATTGAAAAAATTGTCAAGGTACCCACTAATAAGGCATCTCCAGTATTAATTTGCTCAGACCCTACTGTATTGGTCACTGGCCTTCTCTCTTGTCCCCCCATCATCCATCCCCTTCTTGGGTTGTTTGGTAGCAAAAAAGTGACCAAGACAGCCAGTTCTTAAATCAAATGGGAGATTTTTCAAAACACCAGTTTTTTCATTAAACAAGCTAACAGCAATCTAGATCACCAGTAGAAGTAGCAGGCCATTTGTAGAGCCAAGAAAGGACACAACCAGGATAGCTGAGCTTCAGCTTCCTAGGCCAGACTGACAGGAATGAAGTCACATCATCAGCCAACAATGCACACGCTTGCACTAGCACAAGTGCACACACACACACATTTATCCACAACCAATCCAAGCAATACAAAACCCCAAACAGGCCAAAAATAAAAACAAAAAATCTGTCCCTCAGGTAGAAATCACCTATACACGGGTGACACACACCTCTGGGAACTAGCTGAGTATTGTAAATAACCACTATGGGCCAGGTGTGTGCCCATCCCAAGAGGTAGCCACTATGAATTGCAGCTTAGTGTTGTTGCCAAGCAGGAACACAGGCTCTACACTGCTATACCTTCCCATTTTGCAAGAGTAACCCAGACTTTTATGGGAAGCTCTCACAAGGGCAGTAGCTGCCATCTGTTTTGGTCACCACCGTCTCCCCAGGGCCTAGGACAGGGCCTGGCATACTCCACGTACTCAGAATATACTTGTTGATGGCATGAATGTGAAATGACCAATTTTAAACTTAATTTTTTCTTTCAAACACAGTACAGCAAACAGAGCATGTGCTGGCCAGATGCCCCCTGCAGAACTCCAGATAACCCAAAAGCCTGTTCTTTCTCCATCTCTCTTTTCCAGACACAAGAGCCAGAATTAGCTTTGTGTTCTCATTTTAGAGAAAGACTCCTACCTGCACCACCCCAGCGATAAATCACATTAGTTTTAAAGGCCATACATTAGATAATTTTAAAGGCCATACATTACTTTGTTGGCATGAGCAAACCTCCATTTTTTTTTTAACCTGGACTCCAGGAAAAATAAAGTTTAATGTTTATAAAACAAAAAAAAATAGCTTATAGACATTCCATTAACCAAGATCCACTCACCACCTTGTTTGCTACTCCCTAGGGATATTCTCCAGGAAGGTTAGCAAGATAATGGAAGGGTTCTTAGCACCTTAGAAAGCAGATTCTCCCAGGAAAAAGTTAACAAGTGCATCTCACAAATCACAATGTGTAACCGAGCATTTGACTAGTATATTGCAAAAAGGCCACAACCTTTCCAAACTGTCCAGCCTGGATTCCAAACAATCCCTAAAACTCTAGAAAAATTTTAGAAACCATTTATAGTTAAGGGTGAGGAAAACAACCCCAAAGAAATCTTGAGGGTCTTGCCCAAGATCCCACAGCTGGTTTGGCTGGCTCCCATGGCTAGTTCTAAACTCCAGAGGAAAAATCCAGAACCCAAACCATCTCTTGCCAAGCACAACTCCCTCAGACCTTTTCCTGAAGTTATGATTCAGAGCCTGCAGCCCACACTTAGATGATATATATGGGATAGTAAAAATACCACATTATTATAAAGTAACCATATTTGAAGCCCCAAATACAAAAGTTCTCAAATTACAAACCCAATCAATTTAGGTTATTTTGAAGAGGAGTCAAGAAAAAAAAAAATCTCACCACCAACAAATTCAGACTCTATCCACAGTTATTATCAGCTTATTCAGAAGCTAAAGTAATTTGCTGAAAGGTCCTCTCTTCAATGTAACCAAATAAAATCCTATACTAATTGTGTTATTTCCTTATTTAATTGTAGCAAATACAGGAAGACACCTTTATTTCACACAGTGTTTATGGCACTTGCTTAAATGGGTAAAGTAATAGGGTGAAATGCATAGAGCTGGCTGTTTTTAAACTGGTTCTTTTGTGCAATTAGGAAAAACAGCTTCCGGACTGTCTTCAAACAGCAACTGGTTCAAAATTCAAAATAATCCTAAGAGATGATTAGAAAAACATATCATAGCCACCCCCCACTTAATACCCAGGTGATCTCGTCAGAATCCTACGTTTCGGCACCAAACATGTCAGGGTGGGAGTCTACCCTGGGTTCTTGGTGTGCTCTTGGGCGAAGAGTGACCAGAGACACCAAAGCATCAAGTCCAGACTATTATTCCGGTCCTCTGACTCCTTTCTTGGAAAACTCACCAGCAAGGCCAATGCAACGGAGTAACCTCAGGCAGGGAGCAGTTTCACAAGAGCAGCTCTTTAATGTAGAATAAAACGGGTCTGTCTCCCAGAGTAGAGAGAGACAGACCAACTCACTGACTGACCCACTCACTTCTTATTTTGACTTCTCAGATTGTTTCCTTTTATTAGCCCAGTCTGGAGGAGGGCTCTTGGGAGATGTCGGATGTTATCAAATGATCAACAGGTGTCCTCAATCCATCTGCATATAAGAGTGCCCTCTAAGAAAGCCCACCTTGGGGGGGTGAACCGCAATGCAGATTCAAGCTAATGGCATATTAATTACTCTTAGGTTACTCTATGTCACTTTCTAAATCCTATCCTGCCTGGGCTGGGGAATTCCTAGATTGATAGAGCCTTCCCCCTCCTTCCCCAGGTGTAGCAGTTGCTCAGGATAGGATTAGGGGTGGGGCAATGCAAAAATGCACTGCCTGCCCTTGTCCTTCCTCCCAGGTGGAGCAATTGCTCAAAACAGCACCCAAACAGGGAACTCCTGTCCTGAGGAGAGCCAGAAATCCTAACTATCTGCCTAACAATCTTGGACAAGTGACAACCTCCTTCAGCTTTAGTTTCCTCATCCTAAAGTGGGGATAATCATGGTTTCTACTTCCAGGGAGGATTACAGGCATATAAAATGCTCAGGCACAGGGCCTCAGTCACAAGTGCTTGGTGAGTGTGGGCTAGTATAACCATTATTCCCATTTTAGAGATTAAAACGCTGAGGCCCATTTGCCCAAGGTAACTGCTGCAAGAGATCAAGAATTTCAACCCAGTTCTCTGGGGTCCTGGTGTGGTTTCTGAATAAGAGGTATGTATATATGGAACTCCCAGACCCCCAGCACCACTTCCCTAAGATGTTGAATAACCCACCCAGAGCAGCCCTGCTACCCAGTGACAGAGCTAAGACTTTAGCTGACTCTCAGCTTCCATACTCACTGAATAGAAACACTTCAGGAAAAGTGTTGGGTTTTTTTTTTAATGGATAGGACACATTTATAAATAACCAACCATTGTTTTGTAAATAAATCCTTTTGACAATTCTTAAAAAGTTTTAAAGACAATCTTAAAAAGTCAGTATTTCCTCACTAATTTCTACTATGCTTTTATGCCTACTAAATTGCTTGTGGCTGTGTCTCGTATCCAAATTATGCCAAATTAATGAGTTCATCTGATTTAAGTGCACTGCAGGATTTATGGGGCAGCAATGGTATGAGAACTCAGATACTTCTTATATTCATATTGTAACTGGTATGAATTCCTCAAAAGTATACCCACTGCATTATAAAACAACCTGCTTCACTCACTCAGAAAGATAGTATCACAGACCCAAAAATAAGACCAGTTGTCCTATTTTCTTACATGGAAGTGTTACATATTCCATGAACTATGCTTTCATTTCTTCATTTTTAGTTGCTAGATTTCAGCAGCCAACTGTGTCACTTTGCTACTCCCCAAAAATAGCTAAACTGAAGAGTTTAAAATCACATTTTGTTGTTTGGCCAGAAAACCATCATGCTGGTTTCAGTCTGCAAAAAAAAGATGAGAGGGCAGGAGCTGTGCATGGGCGTGTGGATCTCTCTTGGAAGCTCTGTAGGTCTGAATCCACGACAACACGGAGACAGGCACGTGAGTGTGTTCGAGGGTCACCCAAGTGCAAAACAAAAACAAACGCCCAAATACTGCTGTTTGTTTCCCATTTGTGGCACCAAACTAAAACCCAGAAAAATGATAAGTTACAGAGCAGACCTATTTCCCTCCCTTACCACGCAGCCCACAAGGCCTGAGAAGAGGAATTAACATCTCAGGGGGCATGCCCGACCAACTCTTTCTACACAGGGATTTGGGAGATTTATGAGGCACATTTTAAGCTTACAGAAAGCATTTTTCCCATTTTAAGCTGAGAAAGCAGAGACCTCCTTTGCAATGTGGGCAAGGAGTTATCTCAGACCTCACTGAGGTTTTCCCACTGCTTTAATTCTCAAAATGTAATCATTTTACTAATCTCCCAGGGGATGTCCTTGTGCCCATCCTCAACAGCAAAGGCAGGTACGAAAACCCATCACACATGCTTACATAAACTTTTAAAAAAATTGTTCATACAAACAGTCGTCCCTTCAGTTCTATTTTCCTCTTTTCATATACTCCTATCCAAATCTCTTAAATAGACATAAGATAAAAATGGTTAATTTATTGAGCACTTACTATTTACTATGCACAGGGCTAAGTCCTCACATGCATATTCTCATTCAAGCCTCACAAAGACCTTAGGAGTGAGGGTTCTCTTACTACCCCACTTCACAGAGGAAGGAAAAAAATAATGAGCCACAGAGAGGTTAAGTAACTTGTTTGAGGTAGCACAACGGATAATGGCAGAGGCAGGATAGCTCCCGAGGCCATGTTCTTACCCACTTTGCTATATTCTGTACAACTCTCAATAGCAACCTGGTTTAGGAAAAAAAATAAAAAGCATTAACAAGTTCCAGGTTCCTAAAAGATTCTTTCTTGCTATGTGCCGACAAAACAGTAGAGTGACTCTCATCCACTGGTTGACAGATATCAAATTTCTCACTCAATGTTTAAGTTGCCTCCCACCCCACCCACCCGAAGTACAACAGTAACCCCACCCCCTTCAGTCAGGGGAGCTTCCAAAAGAGAAACCAGGTACATACAGAAGCTCATCAGCTGTTATTCCTCCAGCCAGCCCTAAAAGCACTTTTTAAGATTTTTAAATAGTCATATCAAGTGCTGCACCCATAAAAACCTTGAGCCTGCATAGGCCCAGCAAGGCATCTCACATAGGTTATATTTTTCTGTCAAAACAACATTTTGTATAAATGATACCAAGTAACATGGCCCCACCAATTATAGGTGTCCATATAGGAGGGGACAATTGCTCAGGGAGCCCTCTAGCTACTTAAAGCAATCTTGCATGGCCATCACTTAGAAACCCAACAATCCTTTTCATATGAGTAAACCATGAATTAATCTGTTATATATTGCAATAATCACAGACTCTTCTGAAAGCAAAATTCATCTACATTACTTCAAGATTTTTTAAAGAGACATTAACAATCTGTGGCCTTGGAAGTTTGAGACAGAAGAATTGCAGGAAAAAGCAGGGAAGTAAATACAAGTTTTTGAAACACACATTTTTTTTTTTTTTGGAGTGATTTCACTGGTTACAACTCCACATAAACACAATACCAAAAATAAGTCAAAGCAAAGGCCCTAACAGATAACTCCTTTTGATAGATGTGCTTTTGATTTTCTACGGGCACAGAACATTGCCACAGTCCTAGGTTCAGTTATTTTGCAAGCAAGATGGTCGCTCCCATTTCTCAGACTGGGAAATGGAGGTATTTGATCTTTTAAATCACTTGCACAGGCAACTTCATTCGGGGACAAATTCAGTGACTGTTGCCAAATTCCACAAGAAGCTCTCACAGCCTGTTGGGAGCAGTCTCTTTTCAGAACATTTCTCACTTTCCTGAACCCCTCCCTCCACCTCATTAGTGGCTACTAACTCTACCTAGATCAAGCTCAGGTGGAGAATTAAAAGTGGGGGCAGGGCACCTTTCGTTGCCTTCTGTTATATTAGTAGACACACAGGCCTAGTGTTCTCTACACAGATGTAATTTCAAAAATGCAATTTCAGTGATTACCACCCATCACCTGATAGTGGTCAACCTGTAACCAAAGAGTTTCAAGGGCTTGTTTGAGGGTATCAAGTGGTTTTGAGGGAACTTCAGATGCTCAAAATTTTTCCCACAAACTCTGGATTCTGAAATGTGACCACATGAAAGATGTGCCCCAGGATGAAAGTGTTAATCATAATTTTTTTAATCTCCCAGATCAGAATGCACACCCATATTGTCATCTTCATCCTGCTTTGAAATGCCATTTCTCTGTCCCACATGCTAGAAGTAAAGTGATGAATGAAAATCCAGATTTAAAAAAACCAAACAAGATTTCTCCACAAAAGGGAAGTGTGAAATCAACACTAGCAACAGCCCACTAGCAATGCTTAATTTGCTTTCTTCACCTAGGTAAAGCTAATTTAAGTGTCCAGACTGTCTCTTTGGTTAAGAAGTTTCTAGGAAAGGAGGTAGGGGGTATGGGGGTAGGAAGAGTTTCCTAATAATAGTTGCTCTAGGGCATTTTAAATGGCAAGAAAGTTCCTCTCAATTGGTACAAGGGTATAACTGTTTATACTATGTTAACTTTCGAGTTTTTCAAGATAGAAAGTAAGTCTGAAAGGGTTTTTGTTTTCTTGCATTAAATAACTAGCATTCCCTCTGACCACTTCATGTAAACACCACAATCTTTTTTATTCAATGAAAACAGGTCCATAATTAAGAGGAGATACTCAAAGCTTCACTACAGGATAGTACCTTTTCTCATATCACACCACTTTCCTACGACCTTTCTTCCTCTGGCGGCAGCAACTTCCCCTACTTCCCAAAGGTCCTATTTATGCCTATTTATTTGTATTAATGTTCTAACTTCACCAACCCTCTAACATGAACATTGTTTAGAAGGAAATATCAAAGATTTTATTCCGTAACTGTGCCAAAGGGACCCAGTTTAGAGAATGGATAAAGATTCTTCATTTTCAAGTAAGACACTTGAAGGGGGGGAAAAAACCTGTATGATCTTTCACCACATTCCTATGAGTAAGACTGCTGCCTTTCAAATATTACTTTTGCCTTTTCCTAAGAAGGCCATAAGGGATGTCCATGAGGACTAAAGCATGGACATGCAAATATAAGAGACAGCTTAGAGGGAGAGTCACAATTCACGGGACATCAATCACTCTAATTCTGACATATCCAAGGTACACAGCTGAGCTTATCTGAAGTGTTTCCAAAGGCAGTCTCCAAGATGTAATGTAATTATGGTACAAAACATATCAGAACCAAAGAGAACAGTTTCACTCTGAGAACCGAAAGAAAGAAGAAATCAATAAAAAAAAAATTCTGCTGAATAGCTAGAGAATGTAGAATAGATAAAAGGTTAACCCTCTCAAGTAACATATTTTATATCGTGTCAGAGGCAATTAAATTCCCAATGATTACAGATATATACCAAAGTTTAAATGAATTATGTGTAGGATTTGCTTTAAAATAATAAGGTGCTGGGGGGGGGGAACAGATGAGAGAGGACTAAGTTGATAATTACTGAAGCTGAGTGGGGGGTCTTCAGGGGTCCATTATATTTTTTTTATGTTGGTAAATTTTTCCACAGTTTTTTAAAAGATGTATAAGAATGTATATGCCCAATATCATGTTTGAGAACACTTCTGCTTTGCACTTGGAAAGCATCACTTGTAGCACTAACCCTGATATGGATCCCACACCTGCCATACTGCTGTTGTTGAAAGACTAAAAGCCACCCTTTCGGATCAGCTGGGACAAGACCCGCGCCCGCCCGGGCTGTTTCCAAAACCCTCCCCAAACTACAGCTACCCCGTATCCTCAAGAGGAGCTGAGAAACACAACCGAAAAGGCAACTGAAAAGTTAGTCGATTCTGAGAGGAAACTAAGTAAGTAACAAGGGATTTTGGCTAAGACCTCACAAGGAGGACCCTAATCCAAAACCACAAACATTTTTATCCCTTGAGTCAAACAGATAAACGCTTTCGAGGTTATGCCAGGCAAGAAGGGGTCCCAAAGCGAACTCCGGCCTGCACCGGGTTTCGGGAAGCCCAGGAGCAGCAGCCCCGAACGGAGGTCGCCCCCTCCCGCCCAGGCGCGTCCGCGGACCCCGAGCCTCGGGACCCGGGCACGCGCGCCCCATCGCCGCGGCGTGGAGGTGGCCGAGGCCGACCAGTGGAGGTGGCAGGGGCCCGACGAGGGGCTCCGGGGCGCCCCCTGAGGTTCAGCGGCGTCGCGGCACTCTCGGAAAACGGAAAGCCAGCGTCTCCCACCGTTCTGGTATTTTAACTTTGCCTGGCTCCAAAGGCTGCAGCACCCTCTGCGGCTGCACTTTGCCAAACCAGACCCCCTCTTCCCTGCGCCTCCCACCACTGCCCCTTCCCTTTCCGACACCCCTCGGCTCCCGGACGAGGGAAAGGGCTATTTACCTCGCAGCGTGGGCACGAAAATAAAATGAGAAGACGAAAATGGTCCAAGCCCCACGAAGGCAGGATCCCTGGGAGGCCCATTTTGGCTTTCAAGCTTCCTCAAACACCAGAAAAAACAAAATCACGGTCGGCCCACTAACTGCATCCCCCAGCGTAAGAAGGCCAGAAGTGGAGTTGGAAATTCCTCTTATTTCGCAAGGTTGCCCTCCGCTGCCTCCCACCGCCCCATTAAAGCGTGGCCCGCACAAAGCTCGACCCCTGTGTGCGTGCACCTGTGCCCTCTCAGCCGGCAAGTCTGGGGCAAAGAAGGGGAGTCTAGAAGGAGGAGATGATTAATACAAACACTGAGCAGTGATCTTTAAGGGAAAAGAGGCCAGCTGTTTCTCAAGAGAGATGTCCCCACGGCCCGCACCCCCGTAGAGGCAGGACCCCAGTGGGAAAACCCCAGGCCTCCGGGTGAGTGTGGACGCACGTCCTCGCTCGGCCTCCCAGCTGGGTTTCTGGGCTGTGGCCGGAGCTCCGTGTGGCTCCACGGGCAGGAGGATGCGCAGAGAGAAACGGGGGGTGCAGACGAAAAGACGAGCTTTGCCTCTCTGCCCCTCGAGGCCAACCCCGAACCTGCAAAGGGGGCACTCGCTGCCAGTTCCCCCGTAGCGGGTCCCCGAGGGCAGCCTGCTCCGGGGCGCGCGACGGAGCTGGGGGACCCGCTGCACCAAAACCAGGCGCTCTGGCTGCCGGGGGACAGGCGGCTGTAACCAGGCAGAGCGGAAACATCGGGGCACGTTCCTCTTTTCCTTCATTCAGATAACCTCCACCTCCGGGTGTCCAGGAGCTGGTGGATGAGAGGGTGGACAAACGGTGGATTCTCTGTCCTTAGGGGAGCGAGGGATGAAAACCGAACTGCCCCCTTTATCCCACCCCTTCCCCCGGCTAGGGCAGAGGACTTGTCCTCCACACCCAGGGATGGAGCGGGACAGCTTCGAGGGAGGCTCAAGGCTGCAGCCCAGTGAGCCTGCAAGAGGGGAGAGGGAGGCGGCCGGCCTCTGCCCTCCCCGAGGGGAGACAGTAGGGGGGCCTGCCGGCTGAGGGCTGGAAGTGGAGGGTCGCCGAGCCGTACACCGTTACGTGCGGTGATTTATTCTCGTCATCAATGGTCGATATTGTTCCTGTCTTAACCTGACCAGAAAGGAGCGGGTCTGGGTCTGCCAGCCGCGAACAGCCTGCAAAAGGGCAAAGATGAAGGTAGGCAGGGCGCGCGAGACAGGAAAAAAATCCACCCCGGCGCGAACAGCAACCCGGCCGCCGACCCGCCCCCCGCGCCCCGAACCCAGGAACCCAGCCGAACAGAGTCGCGGAGAGAAAGGGCAGCGGGGCCGGGGCTAGGGGAACCACGGGTCTCCCCATATCGCCTGCTCCATGCCCTCCTATTGAGCCCAGGGAGGCTGCCCCACGCCGGCACCGAAGCGCAGCCCGCGCCCCAGCCCCAAGCGGGCGGGGGGCGCCCCCGGCCCCCAAGACCAGAACGCAGGCTGCTCCCCACATCCTCAGTCCTCCACGGCCAGCCTCCGGCTTCCATCCCCCAAACACCAACCCTCCCAAAGGGTCAGAGAGCAGAAAAGCGGGCCCCCGGTTCTGAGCTCCTTCAATCCCCACTGGAGCGAGGGGCGCATCTCGGGCCCCCAAACCCACAGAGGCATCCTCCCCATGGCCCCAGTCTCCCCGAACCGCTTCACAACTCTAGCTCTCCCGATCAGCGGCGGAGCAGCAAAGCAAGTCCCCTTTTCTCCCCGTTCCCGCTCCCCAGGCCCCCCAAACCGGAGCGGGAACAGACCCCTGCGTCCCCCGTCCCCTCCTCGGCCGGTGCCTGCCTCCACCCTTCCGGACCACCAGCCTCCCTAAACAACGCCAGAGCCAGCGAAGCGGATCCCCCTTTCCTTCCCCGGGCGCCAGGTTCCCCTCCACCCTCTCCGGGGTCCCGGGGACGGACGCCCGAGCTCCGCGCCCCGGCGACAACTGCGCATCCCCCACGCGCGCCGGCTGGGGCCGCGTCCCCCCGGTGGCCGGCACTCACCGGGGAAGCACACGACATAATGGAGCACAGAACTGGTGATTTTCAGGAACAAAATCCACCAACACGGTTCCAGTAACCTCCGCATGTCCAAAAACGCACATCGAAAAGAGGAAAGCAGGGGGGGTAAACTTGTTGAGTAAGTTCTTGCCTCCGTGCGAGCCTCCGCTAAGCCGGGGCGCTTCCCCGGCTCTCCTGCTCCCCGGGCCCCCCGCGCTCGGCGGCCCGAGTCCCCTTGGAATCCGGGAAGCCGCCGAGCGCCCCCCGGAAAATCTCAAAAAGTGACCGGGAACGCGAAGCCACGCTGGGGACGATCCTCTCGGCGGAGAAAGCCTGCTTTCCGTTCAAAAAGGAGCGAGCCGAGCAGGCAGGGCGAGGAGTCGGCGGACGGCGGCGATGCCCCGGGCCCGGGGCAGGCAGAGACCGCAGGCGGCGGCGGCGAGCAGCCGAGGATCCCCAACTTGAGTCGGCAGCGCAGCACAGCCCGAGAGCCGGCGGGCGGCGGCGGGGCTGAGCGCGGCGCGGCGCCTCCGGGCTTCAGGCAGGCAGCTCCTTCCAGGGCCCCGGGAAGGAAGGAGGCATGTTTGGGGGGAGCGGAGAGCCCCCCAAAATAGAAACGGCCGGAGGAAACGGAGGAAAACACAAAGGATCTCAGAGGGGCGCTGGGGCGAGGGCGCCTTCAGTCCATGCTCCTGAAAGTTGTGGCTCCGACGCAGGCTGGGGAGGAACGGGGAGCGCGGGGCTGGAACCTGGCCATGCCTCCATACAGGAAGTAACATGTGAGCATGGATCCTGGCAGAGACTTTAAAGCCGGCGAGCGAGCGAGCAGGGGACGCGCGACGGCGGGGGCGCGCGGTGGCCGCGGGGGCGCGCAGTCCCGGGCAGCTGGCGGCGGGCGCGCGCGCGCCGTGCTCTTAAAGCAGCCACGCTGGGCTCCCGCCTCCAAGGGGTCCCACAGCTCTGCTCTACCGGCGTGGCCCCGGTGATTGCAGGCTCTGCTGGGGCAGTTTGGGGGCTGGGGGCGACTGCGGCGCGGTCTTGGAAGAAGAGGGCGGCTGCCTTCTGGGGGCGGCGTGTCTTTGCCAGATTCCCGTTGTGCGAGCTCTTAAAGAAGCCGCGCGCTGCGCGGGTTTGGCGAGATCCCCTGTCCGCGTAGCTCGCGGATCCGGGACTTGAGGCGCCCCTGGCCTGGGTCCGGGGAAAGGAGGAGGGCAGTCAGCTACCTTTTTAGGGCGAAGGGGTTTCCTGTTCGGTTTCACCGCGCTGGCAGTGCCGCGGCAGGGCACACCGCCTGCGCCCCTTGTTCGCGCCCCCAGCCCAGCGCATACCCCCGCCTGGAAACAAAGCCGAGCGGCCTTTGCCCTCGGGGTGCGCTGAAATTTATTTTTTTTTTTCCTTTTCGGGCGTCTATTGGCCGAGTCCACGGCTGGGGAGAGAGGGGAGGGGAGGAATATCGATCCCAGGCTTGCAAAATCCAGCCCTTCCGTGCCCCACACCCCCTTTCCCGGCGCCACAATGGATCGGCAACGGAGTTTTCCCAACTCGCAGCTCCTCGGGAGAAGGTTCCTGCACCGGGGCTTGGCCGCCGAGGGGGCGCAGGAAGTGCGCCTTTTACCCCCTGCAGGGTGAAAGCGCCTTGGGGCAGGACTGATTTCCTGGCTACTACCCGGAGAGCTGCTGCTTCTTTAGCAATCGGGGAGGGACATCCTGGGGGAAAGGGAGGACTAGGCTTATCTGTAATGAGTTTTGTCCCTTGGCTCCCAGTGAGAAGATCTTTATCGCTTAGCCTTCTAAGCGCCCTATTTTCCCCCACTGGTGCTGAAAGTGGGGGAGGCGGGCTTTAGATTAAATGTGTAATTGAGCCAAGGTAATTAGCCATTTGTAATTTTTGCCTAATTTTTCTGCCTCTGTTTAAAAACGATATTGACATGTTTCTAACGTGTCCCTGCTGTTTCATCCCACCACGGCAGGGTCCTCCACCCACCCAAACATCCCAACCGGATGCTAGGTTTTCAAATAATATACAGATGTTCGGAGATCCTCCCGCAAGATGTGATTAGGGAAGCAGTTTCGCACCCACACTTCTAAAAGAAAAATCTTTGAAAAGTTACGTTTGGGATTACAAATTAATAAAAGCCAGGAAGTTCCCGGGGAGGGCCCGAGCTCTATCTTTAGCAGAACGGGGGTGAACACCCTCCCCCAGCCAGGGTGGGGAATGAGGCCAGTTTGTTTGCTTTGGAATTTGGTCCTTCCTGGTTTTGTTGGAATCGTGACTCCCTAATTATGCTTGCGAGGGCCAGTTTTCTTTAAAGTGTTGTAGCTAAGGGATATTCATTCGTCAGTAGAAGCTTTGAGACAGGTTAGAATCACCCCAGCGTGCCTGACTACCCTCTTAGAGGTTGAGTGATAAAATGGGAAATATCTGTGGAACACTTGGGTTAGCATCCTCAGGTGAGTTTCCATTGTCAAATGGACATAATAAATGCTGCCGTTTGTGGAATGTTTACTGTCTACCGGATACTTTGCTAAATTCTTCCCACAAACCGTTTGCTCATTCAACAAATGTATTGAGCACCTACTGTGTTCAGAGCATACTGGGAACACAGCCATAAACAAAAAGAGGGCGGGGGGAGCTTTTTGGAGTTTATCTTCCCAATACATGCTACGTTCTCTCCTGGAGTCCTTACAATTCTGCCAGTTGTAAGAATTATTTCCCCCATTTTATGGGCAAGGAAATATGCTTAAAAGTGTAAAATGATGGATCCCCAGCTAGTGAGCAGCTGAGATTCTGAACCCAGGCCTGTTTGCCTCCACAGCTGTGAACAGGCCAAAAAAAAATGATGGTTTGAGAAGACAATGCAATGTGGGATGCAAAGAAACAGCTTGGGGGGAGGAGGAACCTCAATGAGTTTGGAGAGTGAATTATCACTACCTAAGTAGTGCAGGAGTCCCCATGCTAAAATTTCATATCAAATTACGTCTGGGCTGGTGACTGTCCTAGCGCCCCAGGCTGAAGTTTACCCCCAGACTGTTCTTCGAAGCACAACCCAGGCCCCACCAGTTCTTACAGAAGATAAAATTTTACAGACATACCACACAGATGCCTTTTTATTCATTCTACAACCGATTACAGAGCAGCTCATACACACCAGACACTGTTTCACTTGCTAACAGCACAAAAATGACCTGGCAGTGGCCTTGCCATGTTCCCACCTGGCGATTACACCCCTCAACCCAGGTGATGTGGGGGCTGTACAAACAGCGAGCAGAGTTAGTGTGAAGAGTGCTGGGAGTGCCAGAGAAGGGAGCGCCTACCTACCCAGATGGGAGGATAAAAAGGCCATAAAGAGAAGGTGCCCATTGGTAACAAATTACCCTCAAATTTAGCAGCTTAAAACAATATATACTTATCTCTCAGTTTTAGAGGTAAGAAGTTGGGGCACAGATGGCTGGGTCCTCTGCTCAAGGTCTCATCAAGCTAAAATCAAGGTGTGGACCAGGCTTTCTCATCTGGAGCTAGGGCTCCTCTTCCAAGCTCTTTCAGGTTATTGACAGAATTCAGATCCTTGTGGTTGTAGGACTGAGAATTGTCTTGCTAGCTGTTGTCCAAGGGTTGCTCTCAGAGGTCCAAGCCACATGGTCCCCTCACAACATGGCAGCTTTCTTATTCAAAGCCAACAGGAAAATCCTCCTACAGTTGGCTATGGAGGAATCTTAAGACATCACAGTGATGTAATGATTCAAAAGTGAGCCATCACTTTTGCCATTTAATGTAACCTAATCAAGGGAAAGACTAATCGGGCACATTCGCAGATCCCACCCACTTTCAAGAAGAGGGGATTACATACCAGGGGATGGGAATCTCGGGGGACCTATTTTGAGTATAACTCTAGTTGAGTTCTGATGTTACTGACATCTGCATGAACATAGGCAACTTAACCATTTTGTGCCTTGGCTTCCTGATTTGGAGAGTGGGGACAGTGTAATGACTATATCTATTCCTAAATTGAGAGGATTAATAGAAATTAATATACATAAAGTACTTAGAGCAGTACCAATCACCTAATAAGCATTTAATAAATGTAAGCTATTACTGTTATCTGTTCATCCAGTATATGTGATAAGGAGTGAACATCTTATTTTTTTACTTGCTCAGCTTCCATGTCCTTTCTTCTAGTAATAGCATCTTGATTTTCCTTTGTGCTAATCTCTCCAGATGTCTTGGTAAGTCTTTCTTTCTTCCTTCACCCCTACCCTCAGCCTCTCCACCTCAGTGGCTCATCGTAGGCATGTGCCCCAGCCCTGACCATTTGGAGCTTCTCATGCCTCTGTCCTGACTGACCTAGGGATCAGCACATGTTTCTAGTTGGTCCAAGGAGAGTCAAACTTCCTCTTGAGTCTGCCAGGCTGGATGAACTTGAACTGCAGGGAGGGCCACACATGGGATAAGCCCGCCTTAGGCTGAAGCTGACACACAGAAGAAAGCAGAATGGAGAGGTGAGGGCCAACAAAACCCTGGTATGATCACTTGAGTCCTTGAATTAAGTCATACCTGAAGCCAAACCAAACCTTGGACTTTTCAGTTACTTGAGCTGATAAATTCCTTTCACTGCTGTGCCTCTTTGAGTTGGGTTTTTATTCATTGAACCTAAAAAGCTGAAACCTGGAATCAATGATGACAGATAAGTAAAATATCCACACTTCACACAGAAGGAAGCAGAGGCTCTTAGAATTGCAAACCACAGGTGATTGAGGTGATTGAGATTGCAAACCACAGAAGACTCAAGCTTCTGACACCAGATCTACTGTAACAAATCACTCCAAAACTTAGTAGCTTGAAACAGCAAACATTTCACTTGTCCTTGATTCTGTAGGCCAGCAGCTTGGGCTGGGCTCAGCTGGGTGGTTCTTCTGCTGGTCTTGTGTGAGGTCACTCATGCAGCTACAGCACCAGCATCCAGAGGCTCAACGGGGGCTTTCTGGTCTGAGATGGCCTCACCCACAGCACTCATTGGTCCTGGCTGTTGGCTGGAGCACCTCAGACCTCATCCATTGGCCTCTGCAGCAGCCTATCAGACTTACTCACAAAAAGGGTTCAGGGCAGTAGGAGAATGAGTGAAAGTTACAAGGCATCTAGAGACCCAGACTTAGCAGGTGTATGACATTATTTCCACTGCATTTGATGGGTCAAAGCAAGTTGCAGGGCCAGGCAAGCTTTAAGGGGAGGTGGAAATAGACTCCAGTTCTTGATGAGAGGAGAAGCAAAGGGACATGAATATAAGGAAGGAGGAACTGTTGTTTGCAAACAATCTAGTTCATCTGCTGTTAAAACTTAATGGTGCTTGCCAGGTGTGGTGGTTCATGCCCGTAGTCCCAGCTACTTGGGAGGCTGAGGCAGGAGGATCGCTTGAGCCCAAGAGTTTGAGACTGCAGTGAGCTATGATCACGCCACTGCTCTCCAGCCTGGGCAACAGAGCAGGACCCTTTAAAAAAAAGAAGAAGAAGAAGAAAGAAAGAAAATATGACTGATAAAGCTCTTTCAGTTATGAGTAACAAAAGCCCAAAATGAACCAACCTAGTGGTGGAAGCAGGACTCACTCCTGATTGTCACTACTTTAGGAGGACAATGAGTAGGAGAAGGGTAGGCAGGAAAAAATTAGCTACAATAGCATTTGATGCTTGTCGACAGTCCTCTGAAGTGGAAAAAAATATTATCCCTATTTTAAAGAAATGAAAACTGAGGCCTCAAGAAGTTAGGTAATATGAAGCGAAACTACCAAGGACTGGGGAATAAGGCAGGAATTCATTGACTGGATACCCTAAGCCCAGAAATAAGACCTGAAACATAGTTACCAGACCTCAGTGCTAAAGTCACAGCCAAAATCATAGTAACATGACTCACAAACATTGTAGGCCCAGAGTAATCAGAACTGATGACAATTTACAAACAATTTTCATGCCAGTATTTTCAGCTGAAAAATGTCCAACTATTGGGGATCAATTAAATAAATTGTTATATAGCCATTTAGTGGAATACTATTATGCTGAAATTTGTAATGATGCTTTTGAAATTGAACATGTTAAAATCTAAAACAGTTTTTATGACAGTGAAAAAAACTTTATTGTTATGAAGCCATAACAATGCTTTCCACAATTGCAGAAAATAAAGAGACTTCAAAGAAATATGAAATATGTGAAAGCAGTGCATTTAGGTTTTTCTATTTAAGATTTTCTATGTTAGTGAAGAAAACAAGGCTCCCAAATTTATCCAAAATGGCTGACTTTCCACATATTTAATGTCTCTACAAGTTAACCCCCGAAAAAAACAAACAACCCCCTCCCAAAAGGAAGAAAATTCAAATGCAAAATATTCATTGATAAAACTCAATGCTGGAAAACATGCAGTGAAATGGGTACTCATAATGCTGCCAATGGAATATGAATTGGTATAAACCTTCCGAAAAACAACTGGTCAGTATGTATCAAGAGCCTCAAAAATGTTCATATCTTTTAGTCCAGAAATTAAACCATTAGTACTCTCTTAAAACTGAGATAATAAAAAAATAGAAATCCCTCAAAAATATTTATAAAGCTATCCCTTACAATAATATTTATAGTAGCAAATTATAAATACAAAGCAATATGGTAAAAAACCTACTATCAACACAGTAGTTTGTTTCACAGTGATTAAAATTATGTTTATGAAGACATATAGAAAATGCTTACCTTACTCTGTAAGGTAAAATCAAAACACAAACTTAGAGTCTTAGCTCAACTTCATAAAAAAATCCATATGCATTTTAAAATGATTGGAAAAAAATACGCTAAAATATTTACAATGATTATCTCAGGATAGTAAAATTGCCAGTGATTTTTATTTTCTTCTTTAAATTTATTATATTTTTAAAACTTTTCTACAATGAAAATTTTAAAACAGAAACATTTATTTTGAATAATTTTAAATGTCTAGTTGCCTTGATAAAGTGCCATGAAATTGATTTGAACAGAGGAAATTTAGTCAGAAAGCCTAACTACAGTTTTCTTCAGCTTTACAATAAACCCACATAATTCTTATTTGAAAATATGAAGTTCATTGCTCAGCCAGCACTCATTAGAGGATTCTCCAAAACCCTAGAAACATATTCTTTTCAGCATATCAAACAGGAGGATACTAAGAAGCTAAGGGATCATTTTAGAAGATCAAGTTGTTTTAAGAAACATCATCTGAAAAGGGTCATTTTGTATTGTACTTAGCAGAAACCACCATACACAGGTAGTCTAACTTGAACCATAAATACAAAGAGTAGTATGACAAGTTATCATTAAACTGTAATCATTCTCTCCTTGTTGACATTTAATAGTCATCTATAAATGTTACTTATATCATATTGCTTTATAAAACACATTTATTGTATTAATCATGAATTTTTATTAAACTGCTGTGGCAGACAGTCTTCACTGTCCATGCAATACCTCTTGCCCCTTCTTCCTTGCCAAGAGAACCCTGATCAGTTTGAAATGGTAACGGAGCCATCCCCAACCCTGTTCACTGTATCAGATGTTTGATTTCCCATCCTCCTTTGCAGTTGGGGATAGGCATGTGATCCAGTTCTGGCCAATAAGACTGAAGCAGCCGACTACTTGGCAGGGGAGGGGGAGACAGAGTATTCTGGAAAAGTTTACTTTTAAAAGCAACACCAGATATCAGCCTCCTGAGGAAGACACCACCACCACCGATAAAGTAATCTTCAAAAAAGTTGAATGTGAATCTGATCAAGCCTCCAGATCCAACTGTCACTTTATAGCAAGTGCAGAAGAAAGAGGAACATGTTAAATGACATCACAGCAATGAAATCAGCAAAACCCAGACCATGAGAACCACAGGACACCCTTATTTCTTCAACAAATGCATTGCAAAGAAGGAAAAAGGAGTATAAGCTATAGATTTAAAAAAGATTTAAGAGCCATATCAAAAACAGGATGACATTTATGAGAATATCAGATATTTGATGATATTAAGGATTGGTTTATGCCTAAATAATCTTTTCTTTTAGAGATATATACTACAATGTTTGCAAATGAAATGATGATGATGACTGGGGATTGCTTCAAAATATCTCTGGAGTGGGAAAAGTAAGTAGGGATATAGGTGAAACGGGCTTAGCTATGAGTTGATCATTGTTGAATCTATTTAGTGGGTACATGGAGTTAATGGAGTTTATTGCATTTATTTGTCTACTTTGCTATATGTCTGAAATTTTCCATAATAACTTCTTTCTTTCTTTTTTTATTTTTTAGGGGTCTTGCTATGTTGCCCAGGCTGGCTTCCAACTCCTGGGCTCAAGCAATCCTCCTGCCTCAGCCTCCTGAGTAGCTGGAACTATTATAGCTTCATAATAAAACGTTTTAAAAGTACATGTGGGGAGGGTAGATTTAGCTGATACTTTTCTTTCTTCCCCTTTTTCCTAACTTGGAAATGGATGTGGTGCTGGAGCTTACGGTTACCATAAGGCTTAAAAGCATGAAGATGAGAATGGCAGAGCAGAAATATGGAAAAACTCTTGGGTCTAAAACATCCATAACTGATACAATTACTATGTAGCAAATCTGACTTTCTCAAAACTGAGGTTTCAATTTCCTTTTCCACTATTATATAGCACATACAAATTTATTAAAAAATTATATATATTTGGTATTGAGAGTTTATTGTTATGCAGAATAATTATATATATATTATATATCAAATATTGCTTAACTTAGGAAAGATTAAGGCAGAACCATAAATTCTGATGTGGAAGTTGTCCAAAACTGTGCTGCCTAATATGGTAGCCAAAACCCACATGTGGCTATTTCAATTAGTAAAAATTAAATAAGATTAAAAGTTCAGTTCTTTAGCTGCACTAGCCACATTTCAAGTGCTCAATAGCACATCAGTTGCTAATGACAACCATATTAGAGAGTGCAGATGTAAAACATTTCATCATTGCAGAAAGTTCTACTGGACAGCCCTGGTCCAAGAAATATTTCACAAAGGTACAAAAATAATTCACTAGATTAAGCATAACCTTTTTAACAAATGGTGCTGGAGCAACTGGACATCCACAGGCAAATTTTTATATATATATAAATTTAAAATGAACCTCTACCTAAACCTTATAATTTATACAAAACTAAGATGGGTCATAGACTTAACTGTAAAAGTATAAAATTTAGGGGAAAAATAAGAAAATCTTCAGGATCTAGAGCTGGACAAAGAGTTCTTAGAAATGGCACCAAAAGCACAATCCAAAAAAGAAAGAATTGATTAACATTGGATTTCATCAAAATTAAAAAACTTTTGCTTTGCAAAAGCTTATATGAGAAAGTTGAAAAGATCAGAAAATGGACAAAATACATAACGAGCATTTCACTGAAGAGAATATACAGATGGCAAATAGAATTTTTCTGTACCTTGACTATATCACTGTAAATATCCTGGTTGTGATATTATATTGTAGTTTTGTAGGATGTTACCGTTGGAGAAAACTGGGTAATGGGTACCTGGGATCTCTCTGTATTCTTTCTTTCTTTCTTTTTCTAATAACAGCTTTATTGAGATACAATTCACATATCATAAAATTTAAAATTAAAAAATGTACAATTTAGTGACTTTTAGTATGTTTACAAAGTTGCACAACCATCACCAATATTTAATTCCAGAAGATTTTCATTACCCCTAGAAGAAACACTGTACGCATTAAGCATTCACTCCTCATTTCCTCCAGGCCCTGGCAACCCCCAATCTGCTTTCTGTCCTATGGATTTGCCAATTCTGGATATTTTATATAAATGGAATCATACAATACATGATCTTTGTGTCTTTGTAGATTGCACATACTACATGTGCAATCTCAAAAATAAAGCTATTTCAATTTTACAAAACAATTTACTATTGTGATGTGTCTAGGAATATTTACTAGAACAACTACAGGAACCTCTGCAATAATTTAATTTTATTATATAATTTCTATTTTTACTACTTGTGAAATGAGAGATCTTATCTCTTCTGTGTAATCTTGCCTCATCATAACATTCATAAATTATTGTACTTTCTTCTGAATTTTCATACTACTTGCTTGGACCTATGAATACTAGTCAGGACTCTTACAGTTGTAAGTGATAGAAATCCAACTTAAATTGGCTTAAACAAAAAATGGGAGTTTAAAATCCTCAACAAAACATTGGCAAACTGAGTCCAGTGGTATATAATAAGAACAGTGCACCGTAACCAAGTGTGGTTGACCCCAGGAATATAAGGCTGGTTCAATATTTGAAAATCTGTCAATATATTCCATCATAGTAACAGACCAAAGAAAACTACATAATCTTATCAACTAAAGCAGAAAAATCATGATAAAATTCAATATCCATTCATGATAAAAACTCTCAGTTAACTAGGAACAGAGAGCAAGTTCCTTAAAGTAAAGAACCTCTATAAAAAACCCACAGCCAAACTCATACTTACTTGTACTTATTGGATTCTTTGCCTCCAAAACCGGCAACAAGGCAAGAATATCCACTCTCACCACTCTTATTCAACATTATTCTGGAAGTCCTAGCCATTGTGATAAGGCAGCAAAAAAGGCATACATATTAGAAAGCAGGAAATAAAACTGCCCCTATACGCAGATGACATGATTGTCTACATAGAGAATCCCAAAGAATGTACAAAAAAGTTCCTAGTGAGTTTAACAAGGTTCTAGGCTACAAGGTCAATGTACAAACATCATTTGTGTGTCCACATATGAGCAGCAAACAATTGGAAACTGAAATTCAAAAAACTGATTTGCAATAAACCCCCCCCAAAATGGAATACTTTGGTATAAATCTGCATGCAACACACATGCAGGATCAGTATATGGAAAACTACAAGATACTGTTGGAAGAAAGAAAACTAAAACTAAATGAGAGATATTACAGGTTCGTGAGTTGGAAGACATTATAGTTAAGGTGTCAATTTTCAATAAATCTGTAGATTTATGCATTTCCAATCAAAATTCCAGCAGGACTTTTTGTAGATGTAGACAAGTTGATTCTAAATTTATATGGAAAACAAAGGAACTAGAGTAGCCAAGCAATTGTAAAAAAGAAAGTTTAGAAGCCTCACGTTATTCGATTGTAAGACTTGCTATAAAGCTACATTAATCAAGTCAACATGGTATTGGTTAGCCTCTCTCCAATTCTTGTCGGTCTTACTCTAGGCTGGATTTATTCTCAGGTCTTCTCTTTGATGGGGCTGACTCTCATTGGACCAAAGCGGGTCACGTGTCCATCCTAGAATCTTGGAACATGCCTGCCTGTGGCCAGAGGAATGGAATAAGCTGATTGGCTGGGCCAGGGTCGTATGCCTATGCCTGGTGGTATAAGGGTAAGTGAAGGTCAAACTGATCCAATCCACATGGACTTGAGAATGAGGGAGAAGTGGTTGCCCCCCCAAAATCAAGTTGCTGTTACTACAATAAAGGGAATATATGCTAGACAGGCAGAAACTATCGATGTCTCTGACTTCTTCTTGATATTTCTTTAATTATGGATTATATTATACCCTATTGACATGTGATATCTTACCTATAAGCCACAAATTCTTTGAAACCAAGGACTCTGCCTTATTTTTCTTTTTAGCTTCCAATACCATACACATTTCCTTCAACATAGTAGGTGCTCAATAGTATTAGTAACACATGATAGAATGAGAGATCACTGTTTATCAGTATGTTTATAAAACTATACATTTGTGTGTACAACAAAGCCTCTAAAGGCACATTATTTCATGTTTCTCCACAAGCACATTAATAGCCACATTCCCGTTCAATCTTGCTTCTCTCTACCAAGGTTTTAACATGTACAGCTCCGTTTTCCAACAATGGCAAATCAATCATTACATCATCATCCATCATGTCTGAGTTCTCAGTAATGAAGGTGTCTTTCTTTCCACATTAGCAATTTGGGTGGGCGAAAGAGCCATAAAGATGTATGACAGAAGACTGGAGAATTGGATTAAACAAGGTTAAGCAAGATTCCATTTTCTGGGTCCCTCTTCGCTGCAGGAATTTTGTTGATCCACAGAATGAAGGAGCCAATTGTTTGGAAGTTCTTTTCTTCAAGCTCGCAGAAGAAAATTGTACTGAAATCATTTTTTTGCTCTGTTATTGGAACAGCAGAGAGCTGGGAATAGCAACTATAAGCAATGACTTGTTTATCTTAAAGTTATTAAAGGAAATGCCCTATGCACCTAAAATCATAAATTGTAGTAGCTATGGGGCCCGGGTTAATTTTTCTGAAGAACCACAATTAGGTGGGCTTATTGCCACGGCCAACAAAGCCCTATATGATTTGGCCCCAGTCTCTATCTCCCTCGTCACCTTCCACTCCCCCCAGGCCTCAGAATTTTCCATCCACACCAGCCCTCTGCCTATTTCTCAGCTTAACAGTTAATTCCCACTTTGGGGTCTCTGCGGCTGCCCATCCCCCTCGTTCAGGGTTTCTTACCCTTGGCACTATTGATATTTGGGGCCAGACAATTCTTTGTTGCAGAGGGCTGTCCTGTGCATTGTAAGATGTTTAGCAGCATCCCTGGCCTCTGGCCAGTGGATGCCAGTAGCACCCCCACTCTAAAATGTCTTCATACATTGCCTAATGCCCCCTTCCCCTCTCCCTGCCTGCCAGTTGAGGTGACTATTTTGGCTGGATTCACTTCCCTCAACTCTTGGTTATTCCGTTTTCATCATTCTGAACTCGATTTCACAGAAAGCTATCACTGACCACCTTATCTAACTGGTCACTTTCTATCACAGCACACTGTCGCCTTCCCAGTAAATTATCACATTGTGTACGTGTGTGATCTGGTGGGTGTATTTAATCATTGCTTTTCTCCTTCATGGGAGTATGAGCCTCATGCAGGCAGGAAGCTCACATATGCACATTGTTGTGGTCTGTAGAACAGACTCTACACAGAATGAGGGCTCAGCGCATACAGTTAAATATGTTGGGTTAGTGAATAAGAGAGGGATGGTTTTGCCCCTAGGACTTTTACCAGTTCAGTCACTGGCATTTCCACTGCTGAGAGTTTCTACTTCTCAATCTCTCTTAAAATTTCTCAGTGTCTCTATCTTGGACTTGGAAGGAGCTGCAAGCATACGAATTAGTCCCCAGATAAGCCCTGCAGTACCTGCCTCCACTCTGCTCCTTATAGAATTTCTTGAGCCTGAATGTCTTCTACCTCATTTTTACTTAGTATAACTCTTAAACTTGTCTTCCTTCAGCAAGCTCCGAATCCGTGGAGCATAGGCACCATTTCTTAGACTTCAGGTCAACTCACTCCCAAATTAGCCTCTTTTTCTCTCTTCCTCCTCCTCCCTCCATGTCTTTCATTCATTCATCAAGCGCCTGTTGTGTACTATGCCCTGCTTAGACCATAGAGATATTGCCATAAGGTTTCCAACCTCAGAGTCCTTACAGCCCTCCCCAGGAGACAGGCAGTAGGCAGCGGATGGACAGTATTTGCATTGTGAACAGAGGGTTCAAGGAAAATTGGACCTAGGAAGGCTTTGAGAAACATCTTTCACATTGTGCTCATATTATAGGTGCTCGTATATGTAGATTTCTCTCCTTTTCTAGGTTTTCAGGTCCTTCGGGACAGAGACTTTGTATTTTCATTATTTTCATCTCTGTAGGTTCCTTCCCCAGCACTCAGCATGGTGTTTCTAACACAGCAAACACCCAATAATTGCTTCTTGAATCAGTTAATAAATAGTTTGCTTTTAAAATACTGATATGGAGAGGCTGTATCTTTTTTTTTCCTTTAATTTGAAAAGAAAACACATTTTCAGTCACTTTAGTTAGCGTAAGGACACCTCTACAGGGAAACGAATAAAAAGTCTTTTAATTTATTTGATCCCTCAAAAGACACAATGGGAACTTGAACTTGAGAGGGAGTCAGGTGCCTGAATGAAGAGCACATGGAAAGAAATAGACAAATATTAAAAGTAATTCAGATAGAAGAGGGCTGTTGAACTGGAAAACTATTAATGGTGTTAATCAGTTTCCACTGTGAACTGTTAACACTCAGAACAAAGCTGAAAGCACCTGGAAGGCACATCCGTGAAGTCAGGAAGCCACTGCAAACTTTTTTTTTTTTTTTGTCTGTCAACTTTGGAAAACAGAATAAATATAAACTTCTTTTTAATGTGAAAAAGAGGTAGTTTTGGCTTAGTTTACATAGTCATGTGATTTATAGATTTCCAAATTGTTCCATACGGCTAAAAATAGAGGATCTGAACTTGTAGTTCATAAGTTATGTTAACAGGAGAGTTTCTGTTCTCAACCTCAAGACAGATATGCTCCTCTTGGCATTTGTTCTGAGCGCAGAAATCAGGGCATGCAGAACACACTGAGATTCAGACGTGGGGGCAAGCTCAGCAGATGGTAAGAAAAGAGGGGTTTTACTTCAATATAGTCGTAGAAACACGTGGTGCTGGCTATGATTTACTATGACATAAAGACGATTAATCCGGAGCACCGGGTGCGAAGCAAAGTGGGTGGGAGACTGATCAGATGTAATGAAGACAAGACGTGAATAGATGGCGCAGGTCATGGATAAGCTTCAATTCTGCTTTGCTAAGCAGAAAATCTGGCACAGAGCAGAGAAACACGGATGCTGGCCTCAGAATACTTATTTAAATGCCCTGATCTGTGGGTTGTAACAAAGGGTCCACTAGAAGGCCAGACTTCCTAGAAACGATTTAGCATCAGTGGGCAAAGACCTTAGGGAGACCCCACATCCAGCTTGGCTCCCTGTGCTGTTCACATCAGCCAAATAGGGTACTGTGTGCTGAACACCTGGCGTGGGATGGGCTAAAGGTAGGCATTATTATTATCACTATTTTGTGAGTGAGGAAAGAGGCTCAGAGAGATGTAGTGACTTGCTGAAAGCCACACAAGCCAGTAAGTTGCAAAAGCCAGAATTCAAAGGCAATTCTTTCTAGTGCCATAGAGCATATCATCCATCTACACCTTTGCTACCCCAGTCGTGGTCCCAGCAGCAGCAGCCTTACCTGGGAGTTAACCCAGACCTGCAGAATCAGAATCTGCATTTTAACAAGATGCCTGGATGATTCACATGCTCATAAAAATGTGAGAAGGACCGTCCTAGATGTCAATCTTTGCTATAGGTTAGAATCACCAGGGGAGACTTTAAAATCAAAGACACCAAGGCACACCCCAGAACAATTATATCAGATTCTCTGGGGGTGTATTTTTTTAAGCTCCCCGGGTGACTCTAATTCTTAGCATGACACTGTCTCTGAGGCCCCTTCACAAGACCAATTCTAAAATGAATTCTAAAATGAGAAATAAAAATGTGTAAGACTTACAAGCGTGCTCTAGGCTTTGCTCTGGGAGTGTTTCAGTGATTTCTGCTCCCGTTGGAGAAGAAGGAGACCTTCAGAATAAGGAGGTGGAGAAGGCCTGTTTTGAGGCCTTCATGGAGCCCATGCCTTGTTTCAAGCGAGAGTTTGTCTAATCTAGTGGTTCTCCACCCTTATTGCACACAGAACCACCCAGAAATTTAAAAAAATCTTGATGTGCAGACCACACCCCATACCAATTAAATCAGAAGCTCTGGGGGACAAACCCAGGCATCGGTAATTTTTAAAGCTCCCGAGTGTTTCCCATGTGGAGCCAAGGTTGTAAACCCCTACTCTAATTAGAATCTCCGGGACTCTGAATCTCATCAATTTCCCAGCCATAAATGCCAGTTTGCAGGAAATATGGGGAATATAAGAACAAGTGAAAAAACACTATGGGGAAGCAATCAGCCAAATCAAAAATGAGGGACAAATAACCCAAATAACCCAGTTTCTCTAACAAATACATCAATGGCATTAAAGAAAGGGAAAAGGTCCAGCATTCTAATTTCCCTATACTTGTGTACAGATATTCACATTTTTAATAATAAAAAGTCTTGGATTTTTAAAAAATCTCAGGGGTGAGGGGAAGTGCCCAGAAATCTGCAATGTAACCCTGTCCTGGTGAATAATTAAACTTTGAAGACTCATGCTCTATAGCAGAGAATTCATTATGCCCCTGGGCTTTCTTGGATCCTACCCAAGTGGGTTCTAGTACTAAAAGCATATTTATTCTTAGCTTGCCAATAGCATTTGAACTATCCTACATTTTTGCAGAGGTTGTCTAGACCTGCAAACTCCATACAGAAGCCACCAGCGCATGTGGCTATTGAACTGTGGCTGGTTCAAATTGAGATATTCTATAAGTGTAAAATACACACATATTTCAAAGACTTAGTATGGAAAAAAAAAGTAAAATAATTTTTGTATTGATTACATGGTAAATATATACTATTTTAGTTTTTAATGTAACATTTTAGGTATGTGTTAAAATATATTAAAATTAATTGTTTCAATTTCTTTGTTTTTGCAAGGTGGTTGCTAGGAAATTACATATGTGGCTCACATCATATTTCTACTTAACAGCATAGCTCTGAACCTTGCTATTCAAAATGTGATCCACTGACCAGCAGCAACAGCACCCTCTGGGAGCTTGTTAGAAATGCAGACTGGAGCCCCATCTTCGATATTGGAATCTGCATTTGACCAAGATTATCCCTCTGCCTGCCTCTCGGGCTCTCAGTCTAAAACCCAGAGACTCCATGACCAACACACTCATTTAGTTCATTCCGCTGCCCTAGGCAGCATTGCATTCAAACTCTCTAAGTACATCATCATCACCACCAGCATTATTATCATCAAGTTATCCACCTTTCTGCTCGGAGCCAGGAAACAGAAAATTTCCTCCTCTTTTAACCTCCTTCCTACAATTTAAGCCTTTGATTTCCAGCTCTGTTCTCAATCACTGTACAACACCGGTTACTATTTTTCTTTTCCTTAATATTTCCTCTTCCAGGCCTTCTTTAGATTTTGTTTTCCTTTTCTCAGCTACTCCCATCCTTGTTGCATAGGACCCATTTCCCAGCCCTTGTAATCATCATCTGTCCCTTTTCAAAGGCACACTGTCCCACTCAAACAAATTCACTAAATGCTGGGGTGTTACCAGCCTGTTCTTTATGTAAAATGTGAAAATGGCAGGTGCCGGGCCGATCATTTGGAGAGAAGATTTTGATAAATATTCCTGTCTTTGGAAGGTCAGACAAAAGGAATAGGGAGGGGCTGAACTCCCTCGGAGACCAAACAGGAAATGGTAAAATGAAGTGCTTTTGCCTGGAATGAAGAGGGTTCAGTGGAGCAAGAAGAAGAGGCAGGAACTTAGGGATTCTAATTTTGGTTCTTTCATTAGCTTGTCACAAGCTCAGGAAAAGTCAGTCACCAAGCCCAACTGCCCCAGTTTCCTCCAGTCAATGGGGATTATGTTGTTGTTCTACCCCACAGAGGATTTTTAAAGGTTGTGATTTAAAAAAATAAACAAATAAAAAGTAACATTCTTTAAAAATTATAAAACAAGGCAGTATCCTGGTTCATCAGCAACATTTATTTCAACATGGGCCATGACAGTTTTTCCCCCGCCCTTGGGGATTTCTATGTGAACTTTACTGGTCAAATGGATAATACTTCCATTTTGCAAAGTCAAATAGTTCTTTAAGCAAGTCATTATTCTAGAACACCTCACTGGTATAAACTAGCTCATAAAATCCAATACATTGATTCGATGACTCAGGGACCCTCACTTTCGCAAGTGAAATGAGCAATTTAACACTCAACAGAGAGCCCCTGAGTGGCAAAGAGAGAATTTGAGTGTATTATTCCCATATTAAAGCTAGAGACATTCAACAGTGGAAATCTTTGAAAACCGGAAATAAATTCATTTTACTAAAGGGATCTCATAGAGAAAGCAGTCCTATAAAATTCCTAATTTTTTTTTACTTTAATTTTTAAAAACTTGCCTCATCTCCCAAGGCTTTTCTTAGCTCTGCTGAAAATGAACCCAGGTCTCTGAAAGCTAAGCATCACCACCACCAGCTAATGTTTTCCTGCAAAAAAAGCATTAGAATAGTTCCATTCCCTCTACAGTGCGATAAAATTCCAAAGAACTTAACATTATGTTTTACCCTTTAAAAATTAACCATATTCTGCATTTTCAAAACACTTTACCTCTGCTAATTAATATCACAGTTGGGAAAGTGACTTTTTATTCTTTTCTCCAGGCAAACACGCTGAGAGTTTAAGTGATTTACCCTTTCTGAGATAGGAGGTCACGGACAGAATTCCAGGATCTGAACCTGTACAAAGACCATTAGGCAACTTTTCAGGGACTTAACAAATACCCACCTGGTGATGTTAAACTACCTTTGAAGAAAGCAGCTGTTGGCCCAAATTGTGGCCTACAAGGAACCCCTCGAATTTTAAGGGTAAGAAAGATCCTTATGAGGTGGATTGACTTCTCTCCCAGGAGGCAACCACATGGAAGGCATATGTCCCAGTGATAACAACAGCGGACATTTATTGAGCATTGGCAATGTGCACAGGACTTGCATAATTTCATTATCTCTCCAATTCTTGGAAGTGTGTATCTAATTATCACCATTTTACAAATTAAAAAATAAAAAGCTTAGAGAGATGTAATAACTTGTCTGAGGGTCAGAGGCTAAAATTTGAACCAAGAGTCCAAAGCTAAAAACTCGTATTCTAACCAACACCCTCTTGATGAAAATCCTGTGTTTATATCTGCAGAAGTCATTCACCTTCCTAAACCAAATTTCCATACCCAATCTGCTTCATTTACAGAATGTCAGACATAATGATTTCTTATTTAAATTTGAAAGCCTGGTAGATTAAATCTTACTGACTTCAAAGTTTACATTATTAAAGAAAGACATGCTACATCACCATTTTTATTTCTCAATTGTAAACTGCAGACTTACAACAGAATAAATAATTTTGGGGAAAAATGAATGATCAATTAAGAGTATTGATAGCTCTTATTTATTTGTTTTTTGTTTGTTTTTTTTAGAGACAGGGTCTGCTCTGTTGCCCAGGTTCGAGTGCAGTGGCATCATCAGAGCTCACTGCAGCCTCAAACTCCTGGGCTCAAGCAATCCTCCTGCCTCAGCCTCCTCAGTAGCTAGGACTATAGGCACATGCCACCATGCTTCACTAATTTTTTTTATTTTTTTATTTTTTGTAGAGACAGGGTCTTGCTATGTTGCCCAGGCTGGTCTTGAACTCCTGTGATAGCTCTTATTTTTAAATCACCAAAAGCAACAAGCTGGGTTCAGAGCATATCTATATCTCTATATCTTTGTCTATTTCTATTTCTATTTTTTAAATAACATAATTGTTTTATTTTCTGTGAGGGGAAAGGGTGAAAGTGATCCAGGATATTGCATACTTGATTGTAAATCCATTTTATTTAAATGCAGACTGTACCAATTTCTTTCATAACATAATTTTTCCTACTTTATTTCCCAGAGATTTTTGTTTTTAAACTTTAAAAAACCTACTAACATTATTTTAAAATAGAGGAACTAATCAGAATTCAAGTCATCAGTAACAATAAGATAATAGGAGAGCTTTTATCTAAACTTTCTTCTGAGCTTTTATTATTTTATGTGAATACTTTCATCTATCTGTATTTCTATATGATGGTCTCATCTTTCAATCCCTAGCTAAAGTGTTACCTTATCATTTAGACTTGTTCACCACGGTTATGTTGCTCACATCATCCTGAAATCATCAGGGTTTTTATTTATTTTGAAGCTTAGACATTGTAAAATGGAGAACTTTGGTTGAATTAGGCCCACTGACTTTTTTTTTCCTCATAATGTTTTATGAACATTTGAATTAGTTACTAACATTAAAATTCTGGAAATTTTACATATATGAACATATTACTAATGTCTCTTGAAAAATCGGGAAGTCTGGAAATACTGAGCCCATATTCCCCCATAGACCGTGGTAGTGAATGCCTTCTTTAGACAGGAAAGTACTCCCATCTCACCACCGTCTCTGCTGTTCCGTATCCTGATACCTGGAGACTCCCTCCAACTGCACTTGGGTTTGTTGTTAACTGGCTGTGTCCTCCATCCTGCCCACCCTGTCTGCTTTGTTTAGAGTTGTATTCCTAATACCTATAGCAGGGCCTGGCACACAGTAAGTACTTGACAAATATTTATTGTAAGAATATGGAGAGGATAGAACAAATTCCATTTGACTTGCAAAAATGAGACTCCAGTTGACTCATGGAGATTTAAAAATATGTCCACAAATTATTTGGCACTCCTCCATATAAAAGGTAGAGACTAATTCCCATCCCCTTGAGTGTGGGACAGATTTAACCACTCACTGCTAGTGAATAGAATGTGGCAGTGACAGTATGCATGATTCTTGAGATTGTATTATAAAAGATATTGACACTTTCGCCTAGCTGTCTTTGGATCAGTCACTCTGGGAGAAACCCACCTTCAGTATCCTGAGGACATGTAAGCAGTCCTATGAAGAGATTCACATGGCAAGGAATTGAAGCCTCTTGTCACCAGTCAGCACTATCTTGCAAGGCAAGTGAAGGATCCATGTTGGAAGCTGATCTGCCAGCCCCACTCAAACCTTCAGATGACTGCAGGCACAGCTGCCCTGACTAATAGTGTCTTGCTCTGTCACCCAGGCTGGAGTGCAGTGGCATGATCACAGCTTATTGCAGCCTCAAATTCCTGGGCTCAAGCAATCCTCCCGCTGTGGCTTGTAATCTGCTGCCACGCCCAGCCCCGACTAACATCTTGACTGCAACCTCTTAAAAGACCCTGAGCCAGAACCACCCAGCTAAGCCACTCCAAAATTTCTGATCCATGGAGATAATAAATGCTCATTGTCATAAGCCACTAAGTTTTGGAGTTATTTATTATGAAGCAATAGATTACTAATACATGCCTCAAATTAACCTAAATAAATTTGGTTGTTCATAACTTGTCTGTTCTTTTTGATGGATATTAATACCGTCCAATAATTAGGGTAGGTGAGGGCTTTAGTTCTTCTTCTTAACAATATTACTGAATTAAAACAGCTAAGACAAGTCTTAGATCTAATACTGGCATGCAAACAAGCAGACACAGAGCAATCACACATCCAGTCTTGTGAACTCACTGAAACTGCCATTCTTTGTCATTTTAGGCACTTTGATAGCATGTTGCATGAAAGGTTTATTCTGAGACAAATGCAACCATGTTGTGATGACAGGATCCACTGTCTTTTAGTCAGATCGGGCGAAAGACTCTCCCATAAGTCAAGAGGATGGGGAACTCAACTGAATGATAAACTTTCAGTGCCACTCAGGAGGCATTAGGCTTCTGGGCTCACCAGATAATTATACGTCATCCATGCCAGAGTGAAGATGCCTGTACAAATTTTCCTGCCAACTTCACATTTCACACGTGAAAACTTATTTTTAACATCTCTCATGTTAATTAATAAAACTTCTGGTGCTGATTCAATAGGGATATTTGCAGCTCTCGGGGAAGGGGGCTTCTCTGGTGCGCTGATTCCTGATTAGGATCCTTGGGATGTTGACTGGGCGTGGACTCCTGATCGGGGCACTTTGAATGTTAATTCACCACACCTGGGGTGATAGAGTAATGAACGTTCACTTGCACATACATTACACGTTGTTGCTACTGATATATTTTAAAACAAGTTATAGACAAGATAAAAATAAGGGATGTTGTGTGAGAAATTTCCTTGATGCAATGATAGCCTCCAAATACACTAGCAGGCAAGCTAACAAAGAAGTCACTTAACTGAAAGGCTCGAAAACCAAATTGAGATGTTTAAATCGTATAGTTCATCGAAGCAATTTAAAACACAGTGTGAAGCAAGGGGAAAGACGGGATAGCTTAACACACTGCATGTAGGGTTAGCCTATCAATAGGGGGAAAGGCTCACTTTATCTGAATTTTGAGAGTGTTTCCATTCCCTCCCCTTCCCCCTCCCTGTCTCCTCCCCCTCCTTTCCTTCCTCTTCTCCTGTTCCTCCTTTCTATTTCACTGCCACATCAGTCTTTTCAGTGCTGGTATGTTTAGGAGGACCGAGTGAGTTGAGCAAAGAGCAACGACAAGATCTGGACCATAACCTAATTGCTTATTGGAAACATGCTTGCAAGTACCCCTGGCCAACATCTGTAGCTTGCCAGAAAGCTGATAAGAAGCCATGTATGTCTCTTGGGCAGATACCTTAGGGCCAGGATGGGTGTCACCAATAGGAGACAATTTAAGACCTCTTAGATTGAATATTGAATGCCTCATGTACTTGAAGGCAACCATTGCATTAATGTAATTTCCTACACAATATCCCTTTCTAAAATGTTGTCTCTAACTTGTGTGGCAGGAATATTCGGAGCCTCTTAGTCTTTCCATGCCTTCCTATCTCTGTTTAGCACCTGTTGCTCTACTTACCTTATCTACGTCTCATATGTCTCAAAAGCTACTTGCTTCCATGCTTAGTTTCATCTTCTCCTCTTTTGCTTCTCTTATTTTCCATTGCAGAATTGAATAATCTTAAATAATACAGCAAACACATATTACAAGAGATTATTATAGAATTAAGAGATTTTGAAAAAAAATTTGTTTTAGAAATGATGATGGAACCTATTATACAAAATTCATTTAGCTTATCTATCTTTGGAAAGTGCCAAGGGAAAAACCCTTTTGTTGATGGTTTGTTTATGTAGGGATTTTACCTCTAAAAAGAGAAGGCTTTGAGGAAAGCAGACATTGCAGAATTAAATTTTTTTTCCCAGAATTAAATTTTAAGTGGGTTTGTGCACATGAAAATTGGAAACAGGCTAATTCAATTAATTTCTATTCATGCCATCAGTGAGACAGGAACTCAGAACATCAGGTCAGATGCAAGAAACAGAGTGAAGCAGGCTGTGGGAAACCAAATGACTTCCCCAGAATTGCAGATACAACAACCACGAGAATATTCTTGGTTGAGCTGTGTCGATCAGCTCAGTACCAAGACCTGTGGTTCATTTAAGAGGCCTGTACCTGCCGTAGAAGACATTCCACAAGGGGGAGCCGATTGGCTTAAATGAGTGAATTATTTCACTTCATAAATCACTCTGCTGGAAATTCACCTGTTTTTCTTGAAACTCAAAGCACTTTTTCTGCTTTTTCTCAAAATTCTATATTGAATATAAAAATGGGCTCCCTTGGCATGAAGGAGAATAGTAAGAGTAGAAAGCAGTTGCAAATAAGTTTTACTAGTGCAGAATCTCATAAATGAGTCCCCATTATGAGATTCAACTGGGCTGTTTATTAAAATACACATTTCTGGGCCTCATCCAGACCTAACCTATTGAATTAAAATCTTATGTCCAGGAATCTTCAATTTTAACAAGCTGCAAAAGGGGTTCTTCTGCACACTTAAGTTTGATCAACTACAGAATTATTTTAATAATACAAGGATGGAGTAGTTTTGTTTGGATCTGTGTAGAGGGTAAAGCCCTTGTAAATTTGACCCTTTACAATTAGAACCACAAATGGTGCAGCTGAAATGCAATGAATATTTTTCCATCCTTATTAATAAGAATAAGACAGTGGACCAACAAAAAAATTCATCAGGTGACAGCTGTGATTTTTTTGTTTTTATTTTTTGTAGAGACAGGGATCTTGCTTGTTGTCCAGGCTGGTCTCAAACTCCTGACCTCAAGCAATCCTCCCACCTCGGCCTCCCAAAGTGCTGGGATTATAGGCGTGAGCCACCTTGCCCAGCCTGTTTGGGTTTTAATAGCTCTTTTTGATTGAGTTTAAATGACAGAAGTTGGAACCCAATTTCCTATAGAGTAGGGCTTATTCCTCTTACTTCAAAGCCTAATGATTTTTAAAAGGGCTAAAATAACATTTCCAGATTGAGATTGGATTACTTAAGTGGCAATTTCAAGACTCTTTCCTATTTCTTCAGCTCCCATTAACCCCACTTGCATTTGACTCTTCAGCAAGTTACTAACCTCTTTGGGCTTTGGACCCCTCATCTGTAAAATGAGAATAATTCAGAGCACACCTAGTATTGCTTGCAGGAAGCTTCACAGTAGCCACCAAAATTATGGTCCCTGATCTGCAGTTCTTGAGTTTCCTTCCTTGGCTTTAGCCACTAAGGGTGCAACTCATTCTCATCAAGATCCAGGAAATCAGCTGGAAGATTTTTTTTTTTTAAGAGGAAAATAGGTAAAAACCAGGAACCTTTCAATTATCCATTTGTCTCAAGAAGTTAATTTGTATTCCAGCAATTTGCCCATCTAGGTGACACCTATTTCAAAGGCTCTCCAGCTATTGAAACAAGAACTGCCCATATGCAGGGTTTTCCAAACTTCCCTGGTCAGAATAATCACCTAGAGCACTTTTTACAAAAAATACAAATGCTAGATCTGTTCTTGGATAATCTGATTTAATAGGTCTGGGGAAGAGGGTGCAGGCATCAGTATTTTTAATGAGATTCCCCAGGTGAGACCTAAGACTTGTCCATTGAGAATGTTACCTGAGAACACTGCTGTCCCTTATTAATCACAAAACTGATTTTCCTTGTAAAAACATCAGCTGTTTTCTTCTTCTGAGGCAAACAGGTTTAAATGGGATTGGGCAGGTAGGGGGCTGACATTTTTATCTGACTGTGACCCCTCCTGTACGATCTGCCAGGGTCCATTCCTCTGATGAAAATAGAGGTAAGACAGCTTCATGCAAGGGTATGAGCAGGTTGAGAAACCTTGACTGAGAGTAGATATTTAATAGTAGGAGTGCATCTGATAATAACAAGTGTTTTTTGAGCATTCATTGGCGGTTCCTTAAAGAATATGTTCAAAAGGAGCTCTTCTGCTTCTGATTTGGCCAGCCAGCCTCATCTGTGGATGCTCCTAGCATTCCAGAATTAAGACACATTCCGTGACGTCAGGGTGGGCTGAGGGAGTCCCGTCCCCCCGCCGTGCTCACTGTCATCCTCACTATGTCAGCTCACTGCTCGTGGTTAATAATGGCCTGTAGGTAAACTACATTCCAGAACTTGTCTTGAACTTTTCTTGGGTTCTCTGATGTTAGCTGACCTTGGTGAAAGTATTCCGGGAGCCAGACATGTCTTCTGCAGCACGTCCCAGGCTCATCTTGCAGGTGGCAGCTCTGGGCACCATTCGCTCTGACACTCCTTCTGTGACTTGGTCTCAGTGACTCCACGTTGCCTGCTGGGCATTCCAAAGAACATGCGGACCTTTTCTGAACCAATGGGGGTGGTGACAGAAAGAGCACTTGGGCGTGGTTTGACGGATCCGGATTCCAGGGACACTTCTGTGATCTTGCGTGTGTGACATAGATGTTTCTAGGCCTCTGTGTCCTCATCTGTGAAAGAGGGAAGAGTACTCCCCCCCTCACAGGTTCTGAAGATTGAAGAAGATAAGGTACACAAAGTACCTGGAAGACTGTTCGGCAGCTGGAAGACACTAAAGTTTTAGTTGTTCTTGCTATTACCAATTTCATCAATTTTGACACATATCATTTTTCACGTTTTTAACCACTTTCAAGATGAGGGTGCATCTTACAAATGGTGGCATGTCACGATTTAATTGGCGGCACTTATTTTAGCAGTATACTAAAAAGTGGCATGTTTTACAATTGATGTTGTCTTAA
The DNA here is from genome assembly GCA_023783475.1 of Daubentonia madagascariensis. Lineage (NCBI taxonomy): Eukaryota > Metazoa > Chordata > Mammalia > Primates > Daubentoniidae > Daubentonia > Daubentonia madagascariensis. The sequence continues at coordinate 35,981,862 of JAKFHU010001953.1, read as the reverse complement.
GTTGGGTTAGAAAGGGCAGCAGCCATAGTCATCACTATAGCACTTGTATTTGTGTCCTACGGGTCCATGTGTATTCACTGGTGGAGCCATTTAGCTCTATGTAGGTAAGTTTTTCATTTTTTGGAACGATGGTTTACCAGTGAACTTTGTCTCTCTTTGACTTACCGATACATCTGCAGGATGACTCAGAATCCTTAATTCTGGGTGCCCTTTTGAAGAGAATGCTATTCACATACTGGAGGGCTTAAGTTCCTCTCTAAAGGAAGTAGACTGCTCTCTCTGCCTGCAGGGACCATTCTTCAGACTCAGGACTGTAGCATGACACTGGATCCCTTGTTGTTCCCTCCAGCAAGAGGCCATAAAATGAGTGAATAAAACAGGTGTGGTGATGGACCCCTGTGGCAGAAGGAGGAAATAGGTAATTGGTTGTGGCATAGACTAATCATCACGCCATGTGCTGTTGTGCTCACCTGGAAAATCAAAGTGTCCCCAAGCCCTGTGAGCTGGCTCATGTCAATCCTGCCTAGAGCCTGCTTACACCAGAGTTACCCATGTCGGCATTCTTGGTCCTAGAGTTAGTAAGAGTCTACCTTTATAAGTACCTATTTATCTCATCTACCTCTATGTCTTCTCATTAAGCATCTACATTGTCTCACTTAACTCTCCCAACAGGCATATTAGGTGGTGGGTGTAAGCGTAATGAGTATTATATAGAATAGTCATAAAGACCAGGGTTCAAATCCTAGCTTCCCCGCTTACTACTTGTGTAACTTTGGGTAAATTACTTAACCTCTCTGAGTCTCAGATTTCCATCTTTAAAACAGAGGTAAAAACAATACTTATCTCTGAGAACTGATATGAGGATTAGACATCATTATCCCTGTGGGTTACTAGGCACAGTGTGGGCACACTGTCAACACTCAGTGGAGGTTTCCCAAAAGTGGTTACTGCTGTTTCCACAGCAACCCGCATGCTGCTTGGCACACAGTAGGTACTCAGCAAAAATCTCTTCAGAGAAAGACAGAAAACTAGGACAGGTAGTTCATCAGTTGATCAATAAGAATGAAATATCTCCTGTAAGCTTAACCCTGGTCTGGGAACTGCAGGGGTCCAAATGAACAATAATAACAATTTGTATTTACATAGTATTTTATAGGTTGCAAAGCACATTTATGTTTTTTTCATTTAAAACTCCCAAAAAACCTAAGACAGAAAGGGTATTCTTATTAGTAGCTCTTGAGATAGTGAGGCCCAGAGAGGTAAGGGGGTGATAGGGCCCCTTAAGTGCCTCCCACAAATGAGGGAGAATGATGACAGCCGAGGTCAAGGGGTTAGCAATAAGGAGGCCCTTGGTGACTTTCCAGAATGCATGTTCGTTGGAGTGCTGGGGACAGACGCCAGAACTCAGGGAAATGAGGAAGTTGTGGGCGGGGAGGAAATAAGAATAAACCTCTTGGCAGCAAAGCAAAGGAGAGAAATAGGACTGGAGCAGGATCAAGTGGTGGCTTTTTCAAAATAAGAGTGACCTGTGCATGGTTATCCCTTGGAAATGACTTGCTCTGGCTGACTCGTGACAACCCAAACTTAGAAAGGGATAAATCATGAAAGCTGAAGGATCACCTTGAAAAATGATTCTCTGCTTTGTGAAAGAATTCTCAACAGAATCCAAGTGGCTGGGAAAATACACCCAGCCTCCACATAAAATAGGTACTAGTTAAAGTAAGAATAGGATGCCATTTTCCCCAATAAGATTGACCAAGATGAAGCAGTTTGATGCTACGGAGAGGAGGTGAGGAAGTGGGAACGCAGGGATTATTGTGCACCATTGTTGGGAGTGGAAGTTGGTGCACTTTTTGGGGGGATATACTTTGAGAACGTCTACCAAATTTGACATGCACATACTCTTCTACCCAGCAATTTTACTTCTGGGAAATTATCCTATAGGTGTACTATATATTATCCTGTAGATATGTATATATTTGCATATATGTATAAAGATATAGTTACAAGGATATATTTACCAGGATGTTCATTGGAGCACTGGGTGTGTTTGTGTGTATGTGTGTGTGAGTGTGCGTGTGTGTGTGTGTGAGAGAGAGAGAGAGAGAGAGAGAGAGACGGAGAAGAAATCACCTAAATGTCCGTAAGTAGAGAAATAGTTACATAGACGATAGATGTTATAATACATCCATTCTGCCACTGCAAGAATGAGAGGGCTCGCTATCTCTTAACATGGAGTGGTGTCAATCACGTATCGATAGGTGAAAAAAACCCAGTAAATAGATTTTATAAAATCATGATGGAATATGCAATGATGGAAAATGGCTGGAGAACAGGAAAGGGTTAAAATTGATTATTTGGAAAAAAATTGATTATTTGAGAGGAGCTGGAAGGAAAAGTGATTTTACCTCTCATATTATTTCTTTCTTTGCTTTGTGGATTTTTTTAAACCCTAAGCATGTATTACATTTAAAATAAAACACTGGTTTGAAAAATGCCCAATAAGATCCTTTTAAATCTCTAAGGCTCCTTATACACTTAAAAGAATTCCATTTATAAAAATTTGATTTATTCACTCTTTTTTCTGAAACACATCTACTGCATTAAGGTACACCAATGCGGTTAAATGACCCATCACCAATAGGTTTCTATAAGGACTTTCTTCTCCACTGGCCATTTCCTCTGTTATGGAGACGAACAAATTGCCAGGGAGTTGAGTCTTCCAACCTGCCGTTAGAAAGCTTTCCACAGCCTCAATGCAATCAGGCTCAACTGAAATGACTTTTATGATTACAAAAGATAAGTTGAGGATGCTGCCCCATTCTGGATTAGCAGATGGAATCTCCCAAATCTGACTGATCTCTGTCCAGAGGTACTTTTTAAAAACAGACAGGCTCCTTTATCACCCCTCCCCCATTCTGAGCCAGTAAGTCAAGGTTGGTGTCCTGAATCTTTTTTTTTTTTAAGTTCTTAAGACGATTCTGATACAGAGCCAGGTTAGGGAACTCCTGTCTTGCACTGTTTGGAGATTCTCTCTTTTATTTCCTAGAAATTACTATGCAGTGGTACAAGCCATTGTCTCTAGAAAGGGAGTCCCTATTTATTAGCTCAGCAACTAGAACATGTTTACAACTGCCAGAAGTCTATTGACTTGCAGAGAGAATGCACAAGTGAGGACAGTTTTTCTTAACCTTCTGCCATTGCATTTCAGCCATACAAAAAGCCTTCTAAGAGAGTACAACTATGACATCTGCTAAGGTATGATTGTAGGAGGCAGGACTGATGAGAGTGTTTAAAAAAGCAGCACTTCCCAATGGTCTAAAGACATACAGAGCTTGTCAAGGCAGTCGATGTGGAAATAGGGGTCCTTGCTAAAACAATTTCCCCTAATATCCACCTTTGTCAAAGCCTTGCTTACGGTTCACTGAATAGAAATGGACATCAGTCTTGCAGGAAACTCAGTTTTGTCTTAAATGTGGATACCTGTCCTCCTCTCCACTACACTATGTCATCTGACACATTATCCAGGGGTTGGCCCAAACTGGGCTTGGCATCAAGACAACTTCCTCTCAAGACCTTTTTATAGTTTTTCTTCACCACTGGTAGAGACTTAATCTGCTTTTCTTTGGCTCACACTCATTTAAGACAAAAATTGTGCTTTCATACTGAAAGCATATTCGCTGGCCCTGCCTGTCTCTCCAGATTAAATTCTCATTGCCCCCACCATTTTTTGTCCCCTTAGGTCTGACCCTTCTGAACTGCTTGCAGTTCCCTGAGTGCTCCAAGCTGCCTCCATGCTGTGCCTATGCTCTTTCTTGCCTTTCCAGCTTGGCTAATGCCCACCCTTTACCTCTGAAGTCAGCCTGCAGGGGAGGCCTTCTCCAACCCTTGCACCAGGTTGGGTCTCCTTGTACCTCTCCAGCCTCATCTTTAGTAATTCTCATTTTACTTTCTAAAAATTCTATTTATTTATTGTGCATAGAATATCTCTGGACAGTATACTAGAAATAAATAACAATTGTTTGGACAGTTGAATGGTTGAGGAATGGGGTTGGAGAAGCTTCATTGTACATATACTTTTTGTTCCTTTTGGACTTTTGTACTTCATAAATTTATTCCAATAAATACAATTCAAATTTACAGACAATAACAAATCTCAGCTGTAGAAGAAATTCTATTCTATACTGTTCTCAGATTAACATCTTTTAGGCAGATTTCCATATCTGTCTCTTTTTAAAAAAAAAACTTTATTTTTAATTTCACAAGTAACATGTAAATTTTCTCTATTGTAAATGCCAATGCAAATTAGTCTTTCTGTTACCAGTCTTTCCTGACACAATACTCATCTAATTTTCATTCTGGTCTAAAATGTGTTTTAAGTTAAGTATGTTTAAAAAAACAATTTCTGGAATGTATTACAAACCCAAAGAGGGACAATTGTTTACAAATGTGGACTTGAGGTGCTTTTAAATTAGTAATGTTGGGTTTTGCTGAAAAGGGTAATTAGGGTGACCAACTGTTCCAGTTTTCCTGGAACTAAAAGGGGATGCTAGGCTTTCAGTGCTAAAACTGGGGAAGTCCCGTGCAAACAGGGATAAACTGGTCACCCCAGACATTCAGCCAAACAGAACAAATACCCTAGCAAGTCAGAATGGAGACTGGCCCAAAGAGAAGAGATGTTTGATGTAAAAACCCACACTGGGTATTGGTGCGTGGCAACCAATTACCAGCCCTGATTTTGCAGCTCTTTCTTCATCTTTCCAGAAGCATAGTTCAGCAACTCTATGACATTTAAAAAAAAAAAACCTTCTACTTTAAACTTCATAATGAAATAGGTGGCATAAAGAAGGAATTTCCATGCCATTTGGTACTGCTATATTCTTAACTGAAGCTTGGAGATTTATCACCTTTAATGGTACATGCAAAGTAAATCTTATTTTTAACTTTAGACCCCCCTCAAAAAAATACCATTCTGAAATACTCCAAGGTGTTTTGCTTTGTTTTTTCTGAAATAGTCCAAGGTTTACTAAGAACCCCTGAATACTATTGGGACAATATGGCAGAATTAAGTAATTAAAAAGTAAATTAGCAGATGAAAATAATGAGTTTGTGAGTGGAAGGAGCAGAAAGGCCCATAAAAAGTATTCAAGCTAAGAAAAAAGTGAAGATGATTAATTTCAGTTAGAAGTTGATATAGAGAGTTCATTGTGTTTTCAGCCTAATACTGCAATGCATGCTGGATAGGGCTATTCTAGACTTCGTTAACCAGTAATCTATGTACATAAGAGTGGCACTAAGCAGATAAATGTGGTAGAGCAAAATAAATAAGTTTTTCAAAATGAATGTCTTTTAACAGTAGTGAGCTAATTAATTAAAATGACGGAACTCCCAAAAGCAGTTCTAGGAAGTTTTCCTCTTTGATGTTTTCTTCGCTGTTCACAATTTGATTCCCTCATTTCAGGAACCTACAAATAAAGAGGGCAATTTCATATATTCCGTGGCTCTTTTCAAAAGGATGAAAGCTACAGACGGGAGGCTTTGTCTACAGATGGGTTAGTCAGATCACACAGGACACTTTAAAATGATTTACCTTGGCCATTTCTGCTAGTTTTGGGGGACCCAGAGTAGGAATTCTTTACCTGGAAACCTTTCTGGAGACACAAAACCATCTGAAACTATCTGCAAAGTTTTATGTTTATGTATTCGTGTGTATTTTCCTGCAGAAGTCTTCAGCTTTCTTTAAATTCTTGAAATTTAAAAGCTTTCTGTCATCCCCAGAATGTTTAGTAAAAATTGAAGTCCTATACAAATCGCTCCAATGTCTGCATGCTCTTGGGAGCACGTTTTCTCTCTCTCTCTCCCCCTCCTACCCCCCACCTCCCCCACTTTTTGGTGAAAGGGTTTGGTAGGGTTTTCTGTTTGCTTTACTTGCTAAGGGCTGAGAACCCAGCTCTGTAGGCGATGAATGATACTCTTATTCCTTACCCGTTGTCAAATAGATAAATACATGCTATAGATAAGTAGGTAGAGCACACACAGAAGGCTTGCAGATTGCTGGGAGGAGGTGGGCAAATTTGCATACAGCCCAAGGAATCTTCAGGGAGTAAAGAAATCTAGGTCCCAATACTTTCCCTTTTCAATTTAAGTCATTTTTAATGGACTGGCGTGGCCCTGAATAAGGCCAGCTGACTTAAAAATAAAATGGCAGCCCTCTCCAATGGTGAAAGTAACCCTCACTAAGGGTGAAGTGTGAACTGGTAACTTGGACTCTATATGATGTTAGGAAAAATATCCAAAACTTGGAAATAGGGAAGAGATTACTGAATGTTCTTTCTGTGCTTACTGGATGTTGACTTTCTGTTGTTAGGGCCATTTTACAACTCTCAGGGGCAGAGGTTAACTTGTAGATTTTTGTCTGATAGGATTTAGCTAGATGAAATTAGTTTCTATCAGGGGGAACAGATAACCCTCAAGGTTACAATTTATGGCCCTGTTGGACATTAACCAATTCTTTAAAAAATTGGAGTAAAACTCATAGAACATAAAATTAATCATTAACTATTTTAAAGTGTACAATTCAGTGGCATTTAGTATATTCAGAATGTTGTTGGACCATCACCTCTAGTTTTAAAACATTTCATCCCTCCAAAAGGAAACCCTGTACCCATTCCTCAGTCATTCCCCTTTCTGCCATCCTCCCAGTCCTTGGCAACCCCAATCTGATTTCTGTCTCTATGGATTCTCTTATTCTAGATGTGATATGTAAATGGAATCTTACAATATGTGGCCTTTTCTGTCTGGCTTCTTTCATCTAGCACAACGTTTTCGAGGTCCGTCTGTGTTGGTTGTAGTATGTTATCAGTACTTTATTCCTTTTTATGGCCGAATAATATTTCACTGTATGTGTATGCCACATTTTGTTTATGCATTCATCTGTTGATTGACATTTAGGTTGTTTCTACCTTTTGCCTATTGTGAACAGTGACACTATGAACATTCAAGTATTTGTTTGAATACCTATTTTCAATTCTTTTGGGTATATATCTAGAAGTGGAATTGCTGGGTCGTGTAGTTATTCTACGTTTAACGTTTAGAGGATGCACCAAACTGTTTTCCACAGCAACTTTACATTCCCACCAGCAATGTACAAGGGTTTCAATTTCTCCACATCTTTGTTAACACCTACTTTCCTTTTTTTTTTTTTATTATGGCCAACCCTGTGGGCATGGAGTGGTACCTCACTGTGCTTTTAATTTGCATTTCTCTAATGACTAAAGACATTGAGCTTGGCTGTTTGTATGTCTTCTTTGATGAAATGCCTTATCAAGACCTTTGCTACTTTTAAATTGGGTTGTCTTTTTGTTGTTGAGTTGTAGAAATTCTGGATATTAAACCCTTATCAGGTATATCATCTGACCGGCACACTGGCTTATGCTCGTAATCCCAGGGGCTTGGGGGGGCTGAGGAGGGAGGACAACTTGAGCCCAGGAATTTGAGACTAGCCTGGGTGATATAGCAAGACTCCATCTCAAAAAAAAAAAAGATATGTGATCTGCAAATATTTTCTCCCATACTGTGGGTTGCCTTCTTACTCTATTGACTAAGTCCAATTTTTCTATTTTTTCTTTTGTTGCTTGTGCTATTGGTATTATATCTAAGAAACCATTGCCAAATCCAAAGTCATGAAGATTTATTCCTATGTTTTCTTCTAAGTTTTATAGTTTTAGCTCTTAATTTACGTCTTTGATCCATTTTGAGTTGTTTTGTTTTATTTTTTATGGCATAGGATATGAAGTAAGGAGCCAACTTCATTCTTTTGCACGTGGATAACCAATTGTCCCAGCACTATTGTTGAAAAGCCTGTTCTTTCCTCATTGAATGATCTTGGCACCCTTGCCAAAAATCAATTGACTATAGATGTATGGGTTCATTTCTAGACTCTATTCAATTCCATTGATATATATGTCTATACTTATGCCAGTCCCACACTGTTTTGACTATTATAGCTTTATAATAAGATTTGGAATCAGCAAGTGTGAGTCCTTAAACTTTGTTTTGTTTTTTAAAGGGCTCCTTGCAATTCCATATGAATTTTAGAATTGGCTTTTCATTTATTTCTTCAAAAAAGGCCATTGGGATTTCAATAGTGATTGCATTGAATCTGTAAATTGTTTTGGGGAGTGACATCAACTAGTTTTGTATCTATGCTAACATTGCCTATAAATATTTAGCTCCTCAAATGCTCTTCGAACTGATTTTGACATATTATTGGCTCCTTTATTGAGAGTTGAATAAATTGGACACATTCATTTTAATTTGAATAAGAGTGATGATTTAACCTTTTTGAAAATGATATTTTAATAATGAGGTCACACATTATTTTAGGGAAGTGGTTCTTAACCACACTGGACTCACAAGGGGAGCTTTAAACAATACTGTTGCTTGGGTCACACATCCAGAGGTTCTGATATCATTGGTCAGGGGCATAGTGTGAGCATTGGTTGGGTTTTTTTTGTTGTTTTTTTTAAAAAAAAAAAAAAAGCTCCCCAAGTGATTCTAATTGTACCTAAGGTTGAGAATTACTATCTTAGGGGAAGTTCTAGTGAAACTGCTTCTGATCCAGTCTCATAGATGCTGAGGGGTCCTCACTGGGAAAAGTGACTACAAATAGGTATCACTGAAGAGATGTCATAGTGGGAGCCCATTCTTATGTTGGCCATGAGCATCCTTAGGGGAAAGGAACACTAGGAAAAGAGGATATTTTTCTTGTATATCTTCCCACCCCTGTGGCTCCTTTCTGTAAGACAACTGAAACTGAATCCTTGTCATATGCCTCCAAAAGGATAACATGATCCATTGTCTCCAAAACAATGACAAGAAAAACAGCAACCTAAAAGTCAAGGCTATCAGGTGGTGAATACATTATTAAACAAATAAAATGTAATGAAGGAATTGAGGGAACAAAAATAGGACCTTTGGAAGAAGATGTTGGTAACCTTGGCAAACTAGTGAGGGAGATAGTTTGACTACAATGATGCCTTCTCTGCTTTTGCAGGAAGAAGGAGGAAATATGGAGGGGGTGTTGGTCTTGGACTGACTTGGTGACACAGGCAGAGTCACTCACATTGTTAATCATTTCTCTACTTGTAGCCTCTTTCTTTCTCTTCCTATGCTGTCCCTCTATATGTCTGTTCTTTGGGTTAATTCCTCTCTTTTCTTCTCCCCTTATTCTAAAGGAAGCTTCTTTCTAAAAGGAGGTTTTGCGTAGGAGTTGGGCACATAGTCTTTGGAGCCAAACTGCTAGGGATTTTAGCCCAGCTCTGCTACCTACTAGATGTGAGATGCTGGGTAAATTACCTAATGCCTTAGTGTCCTCACCTGTAAAACGGGGGAACTAATAGTATCCTCTTTATAGAATTATTGTGAGTTAGTACATGAAAGTGCTTAAAATAGCATGTGGCATAGAATGAGTGCTCAATAAATGATAGTATTTTATTATTATATTATTATTATTATTGTCTGGGAGTTAGAGCCCTCAGTGGAGTAACAGATACAGAAATCTGAAGGGCCTTGGAAGAGGAAGTCTTTGAAGAAGAGTTCTTGAAGGAACCACAGAGGATATGTCGCCCTGATGCTAACAATGAGAAATTCTGCATAAAAAATGACTTGCACAGGAAGTAGATTAAGTGGATTGGGCATCTGCTTTGACCAACCAGGTGAGTTCTGTTTCACTGCTAATTGGCCTGGAAGATGCAGATTCCCCCTGGGAGATGGGGTTCTGTGTAGGGGAGGGGCAACGGGCCTCCCAAGGGGGATTTCATCCACCATTTCCAGCTCCCATGGCTCCAGAAACTTCCCAGACCACAAAGGGTGACTCAAAACTTTTCCTTGTTCACACCTGTAATACTTCTGCTGTAACAATGTGGTTATCCTCTTAGCTATGCCAATGATATGGACAACGTCTGATCCATTCTCTTTGCCCATGATTTCTGCTCAACCCCTAAGCAGATCACAGACCCCTCCATATCCCAGGGCAGAGCAAATAGAAGCACAGAAGTAGGTGATTCCAAGGTGGGATTCCCAGCTGACTACTGAGCCCAGATTCTTTCTTTCTTGCAGACTCTGTCATCTTCAGTATATCAGTGACATGTGTTTCTTCATAGTTACAAGATGGCAGCTGCAATGGCAAAAAGCAACAATGTCCAAAAGCAGGAAGGGTGAGAGAGAGAGATATTTCTCTCATTCATTTCTCTCTTTATCCCAGGAAACATTCCCCTTCAGACCCATTGGACAGGAGTGGGTCACGTCTACACACTGACTCAAGGAGGATCATAAATTGCGTATCTGGATTTTTAGCTTCTTGGAATAGGAGGAGGGCTCTGCTGGCAAGAAAGAGGGTAGGAAAATTGTCGTTAGGTGTTTGACACACAGTAGTAATACCACTTTCTGTTATATGATTGCTTTGCATTCTAAATGACCACACTTGAGCAGGCTAACATATCTTGTTGGGACAAAATAGGTTTGCTTGAGATGCTACTGTCTGCAAGCAAATCCTATCTCCCATTGACGACCCCATCAAACTGAGTCCTGATTCAGTGTTGCAGTGGCTAGGGAGCCCTAGGTGTCTTCTTCCTTTAGGCTTCTGTAGAATTTGTAATTCCCTAAGAACCAATTTAATTTAATTAATCTAATAAAGGACAACACAGGAGAAGGCTGCTATTGTGCTGCAATGCTCAGGAGGTAGCTTTGTGTTTGCTTATTTTTTTTTAAAAGTTTGATTAAAAATCCAATAGAACAAACAGGTTACAATGTATAATTATCATTAATCTCAGAGCATATTATTTTCATGAATCTATGAAAAAAAAAAACTCCCGTAATCTTATCCAGCCTTGCATTATAGAGGTAAATTCACTGTGGAGTTCCTCTTTGTCTTTCTTCGTCTTTTTTCAAGGTTCGGGTCTGTCCCAATATTAGAAAGTTTAACTATTTTTTAGTGCATATTTTCCACTTTTTTGATCAGTTGTTTTATGCTCAAACTTTAAAAAAAGAGTTCTTGTTTAACAATGCATGTTGGTTATAAAAGAAAATACAAATAATATAAACTATAGAAGGTAAAAAGGGAAAGTTCCCTCCATACCCCCCTAAACATCCCCCTTAACCCCCAACTTCCTACCCTCCCTGCCAGAGCTGTCCTCAGTTAACAATTTCGTTCTTGATCCAGGCCTGTACAAATATACATATATGCATGTACACCTATAGAGTTGTGTGCTTTTTAAAAACCACATTATATATTATTCTACAACTTTCTTTTTACATTTAACAATATATCCTGTTCAACTTTTCACTGGCTTATGTATAGATTTAAAAAAATTTTTCATCATGATTTTATATTCCATATAATGTACCTTCTACAATTTTCAGAATATTTTTATTTCCCAGCCCCCTCTTTTTTTTCATGGAAAAGAGCTCCCCTTTATGATAATGACTTTCAGGAGTTTTTAAAAACAGCTCTAATGAACTTCATTAATACTAAAGTCTTGATAGAATACAACCTTCTCTAGCACAGAACTGGGTAGAAGAGGACGCTATCTCTGATTTTATGGTGATGATGATTATGATACCTCCTACCTGTGCTTATACATTTTGAGACAATTTTCTATAAAGGATCTCATTTAAACTCCGTCTAATAGTATCTTGTTTTGGAAGTGCCGCATGTTCTCCTGATAACACTGTTTTTATTATAATAAAGTCTTATAGCATGAACCAGGAACAGCATGATAAGATTGTTGTTACTATCCATGCAATTATTATTTACTAAAGATGAAAATGAATAGCTCCAACATTACTCCATGCCCAGCCTTACCCAAATTTGAATGTAGATTTCCTGACTATATCCTGCTGTTTCCTACTTCTAAGCCTCAAAATACATGAAGAAGAATTGACAGAATTAAAGGGAGAAAGACAATTCTACAATAATAGTACTGAATGTTAATACTCTATCACAATAACTGATAGAAAAACTAGGCAAAGAAATCAGTAAAGACTTGGACAATTTGAATAACCACCTTGATTTGATTGGTATTTATAAAATACTACATCAATAACTGCTGAATATATCTTCTTTTCAAGGGCTTATGATACATTGATAAAAATAGACCATAAGCTAGGCCATAAAACAAGTCTCAATAAATTTAAGGAAATTAAATCATATAAAGTATATTTTCAGACTATAGAAAAATTAAAAACTAATAACAATATAATACCTAGGAAAACCTTGAATATTTAGAAATTAAACAACATATTTCAAATAATTCATGGGTCAAAGAAGGAATCATAGGGGAAATTAGAAAATATTTTGAACATATGATAAAGAACATACAACCTGTCAAAATTTGTGGGATAAAGCTAAAACAGCATTTAGAAGATAGAAAATAAAAAAAGAAGAAAAAAAAAAAACCAAAAAAGAAAAAAGAAAGCATTTAGAAGGAAGAAAAGATCTAACTTTAAATTCTTATATCAATGACCAAAGGTTGTACATTCACAAGAAGCTGGAATAAGAGGAACAGAGTATACTCAAGTAAGTAGAAGGAAGAAAATAATGAAATCAATGAACCCCCCCCAGATAAACAATAAGGAAAATTAACTAGTCAAAAGTTGGTTCTTTGAAATGATCAACAAAATTGACAAACCCCTAGTTAGAATGATCAAGGGAAAAAATAAAATACAAATCACCAATATCAAGAATTAGGTAGGTGTTATTGTTACAGATCCTATAGGCATTAAAAGGATAATACACTATTACAATTTTAGGCTGGCAAATTCAACAAGGTAGATGAAACCAATAAATTTCCTGAAAAATACAACTTACTTAACCTAATACAAGATGAAACAAAATCTCAATAGCCCTATAGCAATTAGAGAAATTAAACGCATTATCGAAAACCTTCCCACAAATAAAACACCCTTCAGACCCAGATCATTTTACTGGTGAATTCTATGAAACATTCAAGGAAGATGTAAAACCACTATTATACAATCTTTAATAGGAAAGAGAGGAGAGAATACTTCCCCACTCATTTTATGAGGCCAGCATAACCTTAATGCTCAAACCTGAGAAAGACATTACAAAAAGAGAAAGTTACAGATCAATATTCCTCAGGAACACTGATGCAAAATGCTTAGCCAAAAATTAGCAAATTGGATCCAACTTCCAGGAATGCAAGATTGATGTAACATTCAAAACTCAATTGATGTCTCATTTTTCCTGCCACCTGCCAGACTTGAGACTATTCATATCTGACAAGAGATACCAAGGTAGGCATGTGGAGCTTGCAGGACAGCCCCAACCATATCAGGTGGCCTGGTCTAAGAAGCTTCTTTGTCCCCGTGGTTCAAAACTCTCCTCCCTCACCCAGAGACAGCAAGGCAGCTGGGGGCCACCAGTAGGTAGATTCCACAACATCCTTCTCTTATCAAAAGACATCTGGTGGCCTTACCTGGGGAAACTTCTGTCCCTTCAGACAGCACCAGAGTCATCAGATAAACCAAACCCATCAAAATAACATCCCAAAGTCTCTGAAAATTAAACTGCCATTGAAACCACACCCCACAAAAGTAGGCCAAGACCCCCATGCTAAACCTAAACAGAGTGACTCACTGCTAAAATAAAAGATTTACATAGGACCCAGAGTCTCCTAATAAAATAGAAAAATGTACAGATTACAACTGAAAATCACCCAAAAACCAAGAACCAAGAAAATCACAATTTGAATGAGAAACAACAATCAACTGACACAAATACTGAGATAAATCAGATGTTAAAGCATCCATCACAAAAATGCTTCAATAATCAATTACAAAATCTCTTGAAACAAATGAAAATGAAAAAATAGAAAATCTCAGTAAAGAAATAGAAGTTATAAAAATGAAGAAAATGAGAATTATAGAACTGAAAAATACAATAACAAAAAATTTAAAAACTTGCTCATGGCCTCAATAGTAGAGTGGAGATAAGAGAGGTTAGGATCAGAGAGGTAAGGACAGAACAATAGAATTCACCCAATCTGAACAACAGAGAGAAAATAGAAAACATAAATGAATAAAAAGTGCTACAGGGACCTGTAGAAAATAACGGAAGATTTAGCATTTGTATCATCACAGTCCTAAAAGGAGAGGAGAGAGTGGGGCTGAAAGAGTATTTGAAGAGACATGATTGAAAATTGCTCAAATTTGATAGAAATTGACAAAACAGATTTTAAAATTCAATGTAGATGCAAACAAACTAGAATTGCCAAAAGAAGAACAAGGTTGGAGGCCTTACTGTACATTAGATAAGAGAGCATCTATGCTGTTTCTATTGTTGTATTCATCATGTTTTACTTAATTACTGTTAATACAGTGTGTGCTCCTTGAGGGAAAGGGGCCATGCATTAATCATCTTCGCGTCCCTTAGCAAAAGCACAAATGTTTTCAGTAAAAGGTATTGAACTGGTTAAAAAGTAATTACCACTTTTTACGTATATAATTTGAATTTGAGCAAAAAAGAAAGACTGGGCATCTCAAGCACTGAGCAGGTGGGTAGTACTCTCTGGTGCTAACATCAGAAATATAGCCAGCTTTTTCTCTTTCCAAGAGCAAGATGCAGCACCTTGGAACCGTGGTTTCCACGTGACACATGGGGAACGTCCCTTGAGGTTATTCAGTGAGTTTGGTTTTACATTGAGGAATTACTTGGAATCTGACTTCAGCCAATCCTAGATTTAATTATTCATGGCAAATATTGCTTGCCAATTAACATCTTTGTTTATGTTGACTAACGATCCACGTCTTGGGTCACGTGTGGCTTCTCTTTTAACATTATGCAACACTCAGTTCTCCAAGGTGAAACAGAACACCCCCTTTCCACATTGAAGATGAACTCCTTAGTTCTGGGAAACATTAACCCGTGCATTTTACATCTTGCCAATTCTCTAATACTTTATTCTTAATCCACAACCCTGGCTGTGGGCTTTTATAATAGTTTTGATAATTCCAAAAAGCCATCCACTTTTTCTTAACAGAAGTTGCAAATTGGTATCTGTCCATGTTTGTGTATTTCCAACCATTATTCCTACCCAAAGTTGTTTATTTGTGATGAGATTTGGTCCAGTTTAGTGTCCATTGAGATTATCCACAATGGCTTTTGAAATCATCTGGTTTTTGAAATCATCTGGTTTTTGATTGTTTATCTCCTGGAAACTTTACAGCACACTATTGAAGCCATTCCAGCCAAAGCCTGTTTTTCCTTCCATTAGGTCATTAAGGACAGCACCAAATCAAGTATAAGAAGAAACTTTTTCCATCCAGAAAAAACAAAGATGCTCCTATTTGGTTTTCTGGTTTGTCATGCTCACATTTTCTGATTAAGAAGATTTAGACAGTGTCAGGGTGATGCAGAACAAATGATCTGTTCATATAAATCTGTCCAACAACGTCTATTCTGAGGGTAGATGTACAGGACAGAAACAAAGCATATGCATTGAATTATCAGATTCAACCTCACAGGTGTCATCTACAGGTAGATGCTATAGTTAGTCTACAGGTAGCATCCAACCAGTCAATGTTCATTGAGCATCTGTAACATGCCACATTAAGTGCTCTGAGGATTCCAAAGAAGAAAATGATAAGGTTCCTAGACATACACATGCAAATAAGGCAAAGAAATATATGATAAAGATCAATTAAAAAGTATGAATTAATGTATAAATTGGAACTGAAGAGGGGAAAAAACACCTTCCAATTGGCCAGATTTTAGGAGATTTCATGGGGGAAACTGGTATTTGAACTGAGCCTTGAAGAATGGATAACAGTTCCATCAGGAAGGAAGGATAAACCATGTGGATGAAATAGCACATGCAAGGGCCTAGAAATCAGAAAGTCATAGGCTGTGGGCATGGTCTTCTGGGCAGCAAAACTTCAATATTCCAGCTGCTTCATTCATAATGGTGAAGAGATAGGAAGCAGTTGATAGGTTCAATCAAGAGTTAACTGTACAGAAGCCATCTAGAGATTGCTTGCTTGAGGGAGTTGATATTTTTTTTCAAAAAATAGCTTACTCACCCCATAGAATCCAATCCATATGTAAAGATTTTGCCTTGCACATTATACTGGGCATATGTTTTCTCTCTGTTGAACAGATTTGAGGGAATTAGGGCATAATCCTGCTTTGACCTACACAGGGTCTAGTTGTTAGGTTGGGCCACAGGCAAGGGGCTTCCCAAAAAATGGGGACACAGCTTTAATGATTGCTGCCTGATACAAATATCAACTTTCAGAATCACAGCATATTAGAGTTGGAAGGAATCATAGTGACTGTTGAGTCCTATGCCCGATTCTGTTCAAAAGAAAAGTGAGCCTTGGTGTAGTAAAGTGATTTGTCCAAGGTTGCCCTGCAAGGTTGATGAAGAACTTGATCTCAGATTGAAGTCCCTCAAATCATTCAATCATTATCCATAGTATGGAAGTGAAGAATTTAATGGATAACATCAAATCATTTTACTTGAGCTTGGAATGTGATTTTTATATCATCCTTTCCACCGTTTTCATGTAATTTAGAAAGTAAAGGTGACTTACTAAATCTTGTTTGGCTTAAGCTAATATTAACATTTGTTTGCAAATTCTGAGCTTACTCTTCAGGTATGACCATTAGGGATGGGGAAGAAATGTATCAGGATTGTATTGAATGAAAAGTAGATGCAAACATTAATGGGCAATATTCATGAATTCATGTCTCTCAGAGTTGCTGTGAGCATTTCATGAGTTAATATATGCAAAGTGCCTACCTCAATGTCTGGTGCATAGCAAGTACTCAATAAATGAGAAAAACTATTGTTGGGAGATGAAGTTACTTGCCTAGAGTTGTACGTGGCTAGGCTGACTAAAGAGCACCATGCTGTTAACCTTTATAATAATGAGATTTGTTGTTTTGCTTGATTTTGTTTCAGAAATCTTAACTTGTATATTTTACAGGCCAATAAAAGTAAAATTTGAGTTCCACATTAAACATATTCAAAACTAAAGTAAACATGGATGAATCCTTCAGACACTGTAACTCGAGCATTTAAAAAACACGTATGCTACACCCATGTTCACAGCAGCATTATTCACAACCCTAGTGTCCATCAATGGATGAAGGGGTAAACAAAATGTGCTATAGCTGTACAATAGAATATCATTCAGCATCAAAAAGGAAAGAAATTCTGACATGTGCTACAAAATGGGTGAATGTTGAAGACAGCATGCTAAGTGAAATATGCCAGTCACAAAAGGGCAAGTACTTTATGATTCCACTTATATGAGATACCTAGTATAATCAAACTTATAGAGACAGAAGGTATAATGGTGGTTACCAGGGCCTGGGGAAAGGAGGGAAGGGGGAGTTATTGTTTAGTGGTTACAGAGTTTCAGATTTGCAAGATGAAAAAGGTTCTGGAGATGGATGGTGGTGATAGTTTCAAGATAATGTGAATGTACTCAATGCCACCGAACTGTACACTTAAAAATAGTTAAAATGGTAAATTCTATTTTATGTATATCATATGATAATTTAAAAAACGTGTAGAGAAATTGAAGTTCCATATTTTTTAACAAAAATGCAAAGGGCTTCACAGTCATCATGATAAAAATGAGGCAGCATTTTTAAAAATAGGCAGAAACCATTTCCTTCCTTACACATTGTGGATGCCTCATGATAAACATTTTGTTTGTTTTGAGTATTGAAACATATTAATTGAGGTCTTCAGTATTCAGCAGTTGAATGCTGGGTTTCAATCATCCTCTTCTCTGCTGTTTTTCTAATGTTCTTATTTCCAAAGTCTAATTTTCCTGGGGAATGTACTACTCCCTTACAGCAGGTGAACAGTTTTTATAATTTAAATATTCAAAAATTTGAGGCAGCTAGGGGGTGGGAGGCCACAGTAGGGAGAGATGCTATTTCCTTAGGGACACTGTATTACAAATAAATTGCATTCTTCATTCCCTTCTAGAAAAAGGGATGAGAACTAATATTTTTTGAGCACCCATGGTTTGAGCAACCATGCTGGGCACTTCGTATATGTTATTTTATTTAATTCTTATGGCATGGGGATAAAAGAAAACATATCAAATTATAAGAGGTTGCAAGTGTTTTCTCCCACCTCATTTCTGAAGGAGGATTCTTGTTTACTCATTAGTCAGGGAGCTACCTTTGTTGTAGAAAGAAAATCAAGAGATGGAGAACTTCAGTTGACCTACATCACCATACCTTGACGTTTTGTGCAAATAGTTCTTCGTTTGGGGCCTGGCCTGTGTGTTGTCGGATGTTTAGTAGCATCCCTGGCCCCCACTTGAGAATGACAGATACACACGTTGAAGAGTGGAGACCTGGAGGGACCATGGGAATGAGACTAGAGAGGTCATAGAGCTGGATGTTGAGGATAATTTTGAGGGGAAAGAGAGATAAAGGGGAATTTTGGGGGGCCCACTGCTACATTTCAGACAAAGACTATGAGAAGCCACAAAAGGATTTTTAAGCAGTTATCTCTTAAGAGTAAACTTTCTTGAATGTTTGAATCAAGATTTGAATGGCTCTGAATTGTGTTTTTCTATGTGATTGCTGTTTCTTTGACTGTGATTCTGTGTTGAAACTGGACCATGTGGTAGGGGCGTATATAGATTTTATGTGGGTTATACTTATAACAGTCTTTTGAGTTAGCATTATCCCATTTTTATAGACAATGCCCTGACCTCTTAGAAAGGTCGAATTGCACATTGTACTATTCTGCCACCCCTCTTCCCTTTACCTTCACAAAAGCACCATGTTTAGCTTTCTTGAGCCTGTAAAAAGACAAGTAAGAAAAGACACTCTCTCTCCCACTCTGTTCATGATGTCACGTCTTACATTCAGAGGTAATTTTACGAATACATCTGACCATCAGGTGATTCAGAAACGTCTATCTGCCGGTTTCTTATTGCTGCTGTAACAAATTATCACAAATGTAGTGGCTTAAAGCAACACAAACTTGTTATCTCACAGTTCTGGAGATCCGATATCAGTCTTACTGGGCTAAAATCAAGGTGTTAGCCAGGCTGCCTTCCTTCTGGAGTCTCTAGAGGGTGACCGCGTTTCCTTGCCCTTTTGAGCTTCTAGAGGCCCCGCGATCCTTTGCTTGCGGCCGTGTCTCACTTCAGCCTCTGTTGCTCTCATCACATCTCTTTCTCTCTTTGACCTGCCTGCCTCTTTCTTAATAAGGACGCTTGTGATTACACTGGGCCTACCTGAATAAATCAGGATCATCTCCTATCTCAAGATCCTTAATCACGTCTGCAAAGTCCTCTTACCATGTAAGGTAACGTATCACAGGTTCCGGAGATAGGATGTGGACATCTTTGGGGGCCATTACTCTGACTGCCACAGTATGGCTGTAAGAACGTGCAGTATGTGTGGTCTCACTATGATAATATGCCTGAATTGTTCCACTGGCTTGATTTTTTTTTTTAAACATGCAATCTTTAGGCTTAAATGAGATTTAATTTTCATGTTAAAAAAGTGGTAAGAATTAATCTAATGATAACATTGATGGAGTACTGATAGAGTTCTTAGTAAAAACTCAAGTTCCTCTTTAACCTCATTACTAGTAGCTAATTACCAGGCACATCAAGATGATTAGAGCAATGTCTATAGCAAATTCAATGGTCTTCCTGAAACATAGGACACATCTAATAGTTATATCTAAGGAATGAATCCTTTTCCAACAGATCCAAAAGGACTCCATGCCAAGCACAGTACTTGGCACAGAGTAGTGTTCCATGAATATGGGTAAAATGATTAAAAGAGTGCACAATCAACCAGGTGCTTTTTTTTTTTTTTAAGAGACAGGGTCTCACTCTGTTGTCCTAGCTGGAGTGCAGTGGCCCAATCACAGCTCACTGCGACCTTGAACTCCTGGGCTCAAGTGATCTGCCTCAACCTCCTGAGAAGCTAGCTACAACTACAGGCAAGTGCCACCACACCTGGTTAATTTCCCTAAAAAATTTTTGTAGAGATGGGATCCAGTTATGTTGCTCAAGTTGGTCTCAAACTCCTGGGCTCAAGCAATCCTCCTGCCATGGCCTCCCAAAGTGCTGGGATTATAGATGTGACCCACCATGCCCAGTTCACATCAAGTTTTGTTAATGTTGAAATATTTTGGCAGGAGATGGGCTCAAAAGCTGTTAAAAATTATTACTTACATACTTAGGGATAATGTGATTTGACTTACACCACCTAACTTCAGGTGAAGCTCATGAGTTGGGTATGTTGTGTTTGTGGCACTTCATTTCAATTCTTCCTTATTAAGCTTATGCAGAAGCTGTTTTCTCTTAGGCTTTTTCCCTTTGCTCACTTAAAAATTTAAAAAAATTTTTAATTGTTATGGGTATATAATAGCTGTATATACTTATAGGGTACATGTGATGTTTTGACACAGGCATACAATGTAAATTAATCAAATCAGGGTAATTAGGGTATCTGAGCCCTCTTCTCTTTACTTACTTTTGTGTTTTGCTTGATGAGGCAAAGTCCTGTGTGCTTCAGAATGCCTCTTTCTGGAAGTTCAGTCGGGGCTGACGAGAGTGTAGTGTAGGAGTTAAGAGCGTGGACTTAGCAGCCAGACAGATAGTGTGCTCAAATTCCATCTCTGCTGCTGGCCGAGAAGCCACAGGGCCAGCCCTTACCCTCAGTTTACCTATCAAATTATTGGGTTGTAAAGTAGGCCTTCTAGCATTTTCCTGCCTCCATGATTATTTTGAGGAGACTTTCTGGGAAGAGCCTATCTATGCGAGAGACTATTTGTGTCTCATCAATTTTTTGGAAAGGGGTGGGTGTAAATAGATAAGAGAATGAATCTATCATATGCACAAAATACAAATACACAAAAGAAGAAGCGCTGCCTCATTCTCACCCTTCACCCAAGGCTGTTGGCTAAGTGTGGAATGACTACAACAATCTGCTGATAATGTCTGAGCTCCTACTATGTGCAGTGCTTATCAGTGACACCTGAGATATCCCAGATATAAGTGGAAATGCAGAGTGTGTTGCTCTGTATCTTCACAATTTACTGGACACCTCCTGTGAGCTTTAGCTCTAATCATCATAATCTGGAATGTCAGCATTTCCTCCCATTTCATAGAAGAGGAAATGGAGGAGGCCCTGGGAGGTGAGGCAGTACATTTGTTTATAGCATGGTTTACTGAATATTTTAAGCCCACTGTTGAGATCTACTGCTCAGGAAAAAAGAAGCCTTTTGAAATATTACTGCTCATTGACAGTGCACCTGGTCACCCAAGAGCTCTGATGGAGATGTACAAGGAGATGAATGTTGTTTTCATCCCTGTGAACACAACATCCATTCTGCAGCCCATGGATCAATAAGAAGTAATTTTGACTTGTGAGTCTTATCATTTAAGAAGTACATTTTGTAAGACTATCATTGCCATAGATAGTGATTTCTCTGATGGGTCTGGGCAAAGTAAATTAAAATCTTGTAGGAAGGATTCATCATTCTGGATGCCATTAAGAACATTCATGATTCATGGGAGGAGGTCAAAATATTAGCATGAACAGGAGTTTGAAAGAAGTTGATTCCAGTCCTCATGGATGACTTGGAGGGCTTCAAGAGTTCAGTGGAGGAAGGAACTGTGTGTGATGGAAATAATAAGAGAACAAGAGTTAGAAGTGGATCCTGAAAATGTGACTGAACTGCTGCCATCTCATGATAAAACTTGAATGCATGAGGAATTACCGTTTATGGGTGAGCAAAGAAAGTGGTTTCTTGAGATGGAATCTACACCTGATAAAGATGCTCTGAACATTGTTGAAATGACAACAAAGGACTTAGAACATTGCATAAACTTAGTTGATAAAGTAACAGCAGGATTGGAGAGGACTGATTCCAATTGTGGAAGAAGTTCTACTGTGGGTAAAATGCTGCCAAACAGCACCTCCTGCTACAGAGAAATCTTTTGTGAAAGGAAGAGTCCACTGATGTGGCAAATTTCCTTGTTGTCTTATTTTAAGACATTGCCACAGCCACCCCAACTTTCAGCAACCACCACCCTGATCAGTCAGCAGCCACCAACATCGAGGCAAGACTCTCCACCGGCATAAAGTGTATAACTTGCTGAAGATTCAGATGATTGTTAGCATTTTTTGCAATAAAGTGTTTTTAATTAATTAAGGTATATACATTGTTATTTTAGACATTTTGCTATTGCACACTTAACAGACTGCAGTATAGTGTAAATATAACTTTTATGTGCACTGGGAAACCAAAAAATTCATGTGACTCTATTGCAATATTCACTTTATTGCAGTGGTCTGGAATTGAACCCACAATATCTCTGAGGTATGCCTGTACCCAAGAGAACTGAAAATAGGTTTTCCAACAAAAATTTGCTCATGAACATTTATAGCACTGTTACTTACAGTAGCCAAAAAATAGAAACAACCCAAATGCTCATCAACTGCTGAATGGAGAAACAGAATGTGATATACCCATGTAGTGGAATATTATTTAGCCATAAAAGGGATAAAGTATTGATACATGGTACAACATGGATGAACCTTGAAAACATACTAAACAACAAAAGCCAGACCAAAAGGTCACATATTGTATGATTCCATTTATATGAAATGCTTATAGTAGGCAAATCCATAGAGACAGAAAGCTGATGAGTGGTTGCCAGGGACTGGAGGGAGGAGGAAGGAGGGAATGCATCCTTAATGGGTATAGGATTTCTCTTTGAGGTGATGAAATGTTTTGGTCCTACAAACAGGTGGTGGTGGCACAATGTTGTGGATATAATAAATCCCACTGAATTGTACACTTTAAAATGGTAAATTTTATGTTATGTGTATTTTACCATAATCACAACAACAACAAAACACAGGATGATCTAAAGGTCTCCCTTCTTCTGAAATTTAGGAGACACAGATATTGGGAGGGTATGGAAATATTTGCATAAGCATCAACTGGAACTTAAGCAAAGGTAATTGGAAGTTAAAGATTTCAGAGATGATGCCTGGAGTGTCTCTTCCGTTTATTTTTTAAAAATTAAAATCAAATAAAATTAAATTTAATATTTCATTTAAAAACTATCTAAAATAGACCTGATTTCTAGCCATCTAATCTATTTATCAAACACTTTATCTGTGTAGCCAGCTCTCTATCCGTGTATATAGAAAAATTTCCATAATAATGTTCACCTAATATAAATAATAGTAATTTCTGGGTGGTGGAATTTGGATGATTAAAATGAACTTTCCTTTTACTTTTCTGCTTTGCTTTGATTCTTTATAATGAATGTGTATCATTTTTATGAACACCATGGTGTGATTTTTCTTATATAAACAAACTACCCCAATAAGCAAACAAAGAAAAGGGAGGCAAATATACCAAGATGGAATGATAATTAATTCTGTGGGATATTCATTTAATTGTTATTTATTTCTTTGTACTTTTTTTGGGTCTTTTTTCAATTCCCATAGTAGTATTTTAAAAAATCATAAAATTTTAGAAAAATTCATACAATTTAGAAAGAGAAACATTAAGAAACTTGCTCAATGACTGTTAAAGGTGTAGCTGGCTGGAGTTCAAATTCAGATTTGCTGTACTCCAAAGCCTGATTCTCAGCCTCAAGTTAATCTTGCCATAAGTAGTATGGCTTTGTTTTTCAAAAATTCAATCTCGATGCAATTTTCCCCTGGATTCTAACTACGGACTGAGTCCTACATCTGTCCTTCAAAATGCCAAGACTGCAGGGGAGGGCATTGTCTGTGTTTCCTCTCAAGAACATGTTCCAGTTCCAGGAAATTATCCACCTACTACAAAATGTCCAGGAACAGAGCATCTGCTGTGTATAGGGCACAAATAAGATGCATTGCTCAGTGACTCTGAGTCTGAAGTTGTCGTGAATTAAGATGCCCAGTAGCCCACTGTAGAGGGGGCTTTGTGGTGTTCATTTATCCATTTACTTACTGTTTATTGAGTTCCTGGGAACTATTAATATAAATGTTGATCCCTGATTGTCAGTAATGTTCTCCTCAAGACATTTTTGCTTGCAAGAAACAGAAACCAACTTACACTAAGCTAAAAGGGAAGCTTTATTACAGGAATACTGCATAGTTTTACAGAATTCAGAGAGAGAGATACATCTGAACCTCGGGCACAAAATGGCAGCAGAGATAGGACTTGGTGGTTTAGAGCAAATGGGCTAATGTCAGATCGTCTGGATTTGAATCTTTGCTCTGATACCTACTAGCCCTCTGACCTTGGAAAATTTACTTAACCACTCAGTTAACTAATCTCTAAAATGGTTATAATAACAGTGCTTCCTCATAGGTGGTTCTGAGCATTAAGCAGTTAATGCACGTAAAGGACTTATCCCAGGGCCTGCTACTTAGTAGGTACTCAATAACTGTTCGTTCTTTGAATTCTTCTTGTATCACTGAAGACTTGATTTCTTAACTTTCCCATCTACGTGAGTAAGAAAGACCACTCAGTCCTACTGATTTTGTATGCTCCTGGTCTAGTCTTAGGGGACAAATAAACTTGACACATTCTTGATTCTGAATCCAAATTTCTAGAGAAGAGATTGATCGGCTTAATGGAATAGGTATCCATTCCTGGTCTAATAAACTGAAGCCAGTAAGTAGGGGCCTGCTACCTAGTCATGACTGCCAGGAACCCAACGTTGTAACCACGTGGGTGGAGGGAAGGGATGAGAAGGAGACACTGACTAGACAAACAGAAGTGTACAATACACTAAGACAATCTCTTAATGGGCTACTGTTTTGGTGGCATTCAATAGGAAAAGGAATAAGTGAAAAAAAATTATTTTCTTTATCTTGGATGTCTAAAGAGTATCTCTGTGAATTTCCATCTGTCTTCTTAAAACAAACAAACAAATAAACAAATGATGTACTTGGATTAAATATTTAATAATGGAAACTTTGAAAGTTGCCATGGAGATGATGGAAGAAATTACACACTTGTTCCTTTTTGTTTTTTCTTCACAGCCTATGCATAAGAATGGGCTGAGGTATTAGCCTTAGCTCTTTTTTCATGGTAAAGTGTTTTAACAAAATCTGCCCCTCTGCTAGCAATAATAGATTTTTCTGCACGTTAGTGTTAAAATCTTCTCATTGTAATAGATTCAATATCAGGCTATAGTTGTTTATTGAGTAAGATACTCTATGCTGTCTGAGCTGTGAATCTTTAAGATATCTGGATAATTTTATTCAAGTCTGGTTTTTAAAAAGATGCTTATCTTTAATATGGTTTCAGCCTCAATAATTAACTAGATTCATTTGGTTGCAAATAACAGAAAACTCAACTTGGACTAGCTTAGACAATAAGGGGAATTTATCAGCTTACTTAACTGAAAAGTTCAGTGGTAGGGCAGGCTTCAGGTATAGATTGATCTAGTGGCTCAACCGTATCACGAGGGTCCCCGTTTCTTTTTGTTCTCCATATTGTCCTCCTCCTCCTCAGTTTCATTTAAAGATTGGCATCCTTCATGGCCACAAAAGGCTGGTAGCAGGAACAGGGGCCACACTTTTCTGTTTCAGCAGAGAAGAGAAAGTATTCCTTTGGTAACTTCCACAGAAAAGAAAGAACACTTCTTTCCCAGAATTCCTTTAAAAAGCCACTCACTCTGGCTGGGAGAAGGATACACTGGTTGACGTAAGCCAGTTAGGGCCGACCCTTAGATTCTTGGAACGGTTCAATTCTAGTCAAACCTCACGACAGAGAAGTCCGAGGTCCTGTTAAAAAATGTGGAAGGCTAGAAGGTATATAGAGAAGGTGACCAGCAAATGTTCTCTCCAAAGTGCTTTTTATTTCAAGGAACACTCCTTTTATATTCTTCTTTAAATTTCAATGCAGTATAATCTTTTTGCCAATTTTTGGTGAGTGTGGCTAGATGTCCGACTTTAGTTGGAGAACAATCATCCTCTCACTGTTTATAGACTGCCTTAGAAAGAAATTAAGAGGGTGGCTCTAGCTTTTCCTATTGCAGACATCCATCAGAAAAATCACATTAGTTTTGATTTATCAAATAAGTGCCTTTGTGTTTAATGAAATACTATGCAGACCTGTTATTGTTTGAAGGGAATCGTGCTGAGACATCTTGATTTTGGATTTAAAATAGTTCCAGCCTGACTACTGAGCCCCATTCCCATAATAGAGCCACTAATTATTTAGGCATTACTGAACATTACCCTTACCTCATTGTCAACAGCTAAATTTATGATGGTGCCTGAATTACTTGACATTATATATCGAAGGTGTGTCTGCAAAAAAGGAATGCTGAAGAGCAAATTGTGGCATAGAGAAAAAAATCAATTTAGATGAAATTCGGAGCCTGACTATTTAAATGATGGGCTTTATGGCCTTTGTTGGTTCCCTTTGAACAAATAAAGCATAATTCGAACATCTGGAAGACTGAGGTTGATTGCCAGGGGAAAACATTGATATGTCAATATAATTGTTCCCTTTACACTCCTTTTCCCTAGTGACCTAAATATTTACCAGGATCTAAGTTCTTTTCATTTTGCCTACTTATTTTGTAAAGCCTTTTGAGATCTTCCCAGTGTTAAATCCTCGACTAAGTCCCATGGCATCCAGGGGAAGTCTTATATCATTCCTGGTCAGCTGGAATATTAATATGATTAAAGAAAACTATTGGTTGTCATTCATTTAGCAAATTAACAAGGAGCATTGTATCACCTAGTACCAACATAGCCCCCAAAATTTATTACATTTTTCTCATGTGAAAGCCAAAAAAAAAAAGAAAAGTAAAAAAGAAAAAAAAGAATTAAGCAAATAATTAAAACAAGACATTCTTTACATTATGCTGTCTTTAAATATTTTGCTATCCTAGGTATCCTTGGTTGCTGTCCTTAAAACAAGGTATGATTTCTTATTAATTCAGATGGATACATAGAATTTGTTAAAAATTATTCATATGTTTTCTTATTTTTTCTTTTCTACATTGTCAGGTTTTTTTCATATGACAGTTAAGTGTACCTGCCTGTGTAATAAAGAAATGAAAGGTTTTTTAAAACTGTCATAGTTCTGACATGGTTTCACGTCTAGTTGCATGAAAAGATGCAACTTTAAATTATCCTGATCTGCTGTATATTAAATTTTATTCTGGAAGTATTTTGGGATCGGACAGGTAGAACTCAGACTTGAAACCCAGGTAGGTGAAGGCTGGCTTGTAGGTATAAATTCTCAGGGGAGTTTTTCTCTCTGCCATTACTCAGAGCTGTTTTCTTCTGGTTCCTATCAGTACACTGGTTTTATTTCTCATTGCTCCTTGTACAGAGGGTATAGCCTGTTTGGGTCTCAACTTTATGTGTGAATATCAAATTAGCACCCCTCTGCACCCCTACCCCTCAGACGCCCACTCTGAGCAGCTGCATGTGCCAAAGTTCAAGGTCTCTAGTCTCAGAAAAATGTTTCCCAGGAACCTTGCTTTTCTGTTCTTGGCCTCTGGAGAATCCTTCTTTCGATCCCAGCCAGTGAAGCACTTAAACAGACATTTTTATGTTTTTAATCCAGCTTTTTACCTGTTTCATTCAGCAGTGTTGTTTATCTAGTGTCTGCCCTGCTGACATGAACATTCTGAATTGCTTTCTAAAATGGTCTTTCAAAGGCTTGTTTACAAATAATCTGACTCTTGGATTTGTGAGGTTACACATCCAGCAATAGTTTCTAAATCTATATTACATCTTTGTCTTTTTTTTTGTTTTGGCTGGAGTGTAATGGCATGATCATAGCTCACTGCAGCCTCCAGTTCCTGGGCTCATACGATCCTTCTGCCTCACCCTCCTGAGCTCCTGGACTACAGGCAAGTGCCATCACGCCTGGCTAATTAAAAAACTTTTTTTGTAGGGTCAGGGTCTCGCTATGTTGCCCAGGCTTGTCTCGAACTCCTGGCCTCAAGCTATCCTCCTGCCTCAGTCTCCCAAAGTGCTGGGATTACAGGCATAAGCCACTGCGCCTGACCATTTTTGTCTTTTTATTTTTTAAAAAATATGTCAGGTGACCCCATAATCATCCCAAACCAGCATTGTTGAAGTTAGTTTTGGTTAAGTAATCTATTCTTCAAATTAAAGAATTTGAGTGCATGTCTCGTAATGAGAGACTTGGTAGGGACTAAAATACACTGCAAATCCCTTCTTTCTGGTGTATACATTTTTGGTAAAATAAAAACTTACCTTATACTCATACATATATAATGTTCTTACACAAACACCCTTGGAATACTCTAGTTTCTATATAGTTGGTCTATAAAGGTCTTAGTCTTTACTCACAGGCCTTTAGTTTCTTGAGGCTAGGGACTGCCTTACTTGTTTCTGTGTCTCTTGCCACCAGCGTGATAGCTGGGCTTTGCATCCAGCATGCTCAAGAAATGGTTGAATGAAATAACTGGTTGTCTTAGAAGTGTTTCTTTCTTTCCATTGTGTTTCGTATATCTTTGATTATTTCCATATTACTGTTCATCAGTTTTGGCCATAACTGGAGCCTGAATTTCCATCCACTCAACAAGCTATGTATTTCCACATCATTTATACATAAGCATGAGAGAAAACTGATGGAAATAGTAAAAGACACACCTATCTGGCCTGACTGTAACTTTCCTCTTTCTGCCAATAGAGGTAGAATACTTTGCTGTTGCCACGCTCTGTCTCACCCTTCCTATTCCTTACCAGGACCTGGGTTTCAGGCATAAACAGGTATATGCTTATAAAATCACCTGGAGGGCAGGGCAGTAAATCTCACCCTCATCTTTGCATTCAATTGATGCCAATTAAAATGCTCTTGCAAGCCTGGTTTTATTCTCATTCCAGCCTGACCCATAGTAGTCACTCACAATTTAAAATGAATGAATGAATTCACATGCATCCCTAGAGAAAGAGAGAGAAGATTATGTTCAAACATCCTAGCAACTCCACTGAAAAATGAAAATCTCAATACCATTGCAGAAAATCACATTGAGAACAAGTAAGAGCTTTGCTCTTGCCATCGTTAGGGCCATTAATAATAATAATATTGGCCCGTTCTTTTGAATGCTTATGATCCATGTGCTAAGTACTGTGCTGAGCATTTGGCATATGTCCCGAGTTGGGTTCTTCAGAAGCACATGCTGAAATGGGGTTTGGGGTGCAAGATGTTTATTAGGGATCAACACAGTGTAAGGGAGGAGGAGGAAGTAGGATTAGGTAGAAGATGAACTGTGATTTAGGTCCCCCAAATTCTCATCCAACCTTGTGGGGAGTTCTGAGTTGAGTATTGACTATGAGGAGGTCCTGCATTAGGCTGAAATAGCCACTACTTTTTTTTTTTTTTTTAAGAGACAGGGTCTTGCTCTATTGCCCAGGTGGAACGCAGTGGTGTGAACATAGCTCACTGCAACTTCAAACTGCTGGGCTCAAGTGATCCTCCCAAGTAGCTGGGACTACAGGTGTGTGCCACCATAACTGGCTAATTTTTAAATTTTTATGTAAAGAAGGGGTCTCACTATGTTGTCCAGACCTCAAGTGATCCTCCCACCTCAGCCTCCCAAAGTGCTAGGTTACAGGTGTGAACCACTGCATCTGGCCTAGACACGTCTTTATACTCGTACCTTCCTCAGTCACAGGGTATAGGCTGCCCCAGGCGGGGCCTGACCTTAAGTGAAGGGCTCTCTGCAGCTAAGGCCAACACAGAATTGACAGCTAGAGAATTTGCTGCCTGTACTCCCTGCAGCTGGACAGCAAGTTCTTCCTTGAAGGGGATGTGGGTAGCCTATCTCCATATTTTTACCATGGCATACATTATTAGATGTAATCAGCACAACAGCTCTATGAGGTGAATATTGTTAATCTCTCCATTTTTCAGATAAAGAAATCATGGCCTAGAAAGATTAAGCAAGTTGTCTAAGTAATGGAGCCAGGATATATATATCTAGGTCCGTCTGACTCCCCAGATTTGGGGCTTTGTTATACTATTATAGATTAACCCAAAAGATTGGATATTTATCAGATTCTTAAAACCTCATATTGGGAGGGAACCATACACATCCTTACTGAAGTCAAATTCCAAGACAAACTTCTCAGCGAGGACTCTTTCTTATCCTAACAGCATTTATCTTTTATAGCTTTTGCCCATGGAGGCACAAGATGGATGGTTAAAGTCGGGGTTGAGGTCGAGAAAAAGATGTTAAAAAGAAATATGTTAAAATGAATTTTTAAGAGAGCGACTATGTGTCCAAAATTCCAACCAGAATAACACAATTCCTAAAAGACTTATTTCTGCTTGTTTTTCATTATTCCAAAAATACTTATTGAGCACCAGTTCTATGCATTTGCTATTCTGGGTGTTGACAGTACCGTGGAGAACAAAAAGAACAAAGCCCTGCCCTCATGGATCTTTCTTCCAGTTTTGAGGGCAGATGTTAAATAATTATGAGAGGGATACATTTAGATTAAAATCTCAACTCTTTACCATGATCTGGGCATCCTCTATCTCTGACCTTACCTTGAACCATCCTCCTTGCTCTTCCCAGCACAGCCATGGTCATGGTGATTCCCACTCAGGGCCTTTGCATTTGCTGCTTCCTCTGCTCCTGCTCCACATCATCGCTTGATAGATGCTTCTCATGATTTGGGCCTCAGCTCAAATGTCAGTGCCTTGGAGAAGCCTTATTTAACCACGCAGTCCTGTCTGTCGCTCTGTTTTAGGTCTTCTTTGCTATACAAAGTTAGCCTCTTTGTTTATATCAGCTACACAAGAACAGAGGCTCTGTCCATTTTGTGCATGCCTTACATCTCCAGCACCTAGGAAAATGCCTGGCACATGGTGGGCATGCAATACATTTTCAGTGAAGGAAAGAAGGAAGGAATGATTACATGACAGGGAAGTGCTGTAAGCTATGAGAATCCTTAAAGGAGTCACCTACCTAATTAGGGATCAGGTAAATACTAGACATGTGATGTGTAAATGACCTTTTCCTTCAAGTTGAATAGAAACTCCTGAAAGGGAGGAAGTTTGTTTTATATTTTTCGGAATCTTCTTCTGCCAGCACATAATAGTGTGTTTGAAATACTGAAAGTGCTTACTAAACAAAAGCTACTCCGTGTTCAGAATCTGGAACAGAGACTCTGTAACTTTTGAGCCCTTCTATGGTTGAGCTTATCCTACTTTATGTCAATATTTTAATTGTGTATCTGTGTCCTCCTCTTGTCACTGAACCTCTTAGAATCTTATTCTGTTGTGTATCCCAGAGCCTAGCAGAGCGAATGAAGAAATGAACACCCTCTAAGAGGATCTTTTCCCAGCTTCTTTGTCAAGGAAGTTAGCCATCATGATACCAAGTACATAGTGTGTGGCTCCTAGGAGATGCTTAATAAATAGTTATTGAAATAATGAATTCTGCATCCTGGTGAATAAGTATGATGCATCTACAATGAATGGCTTGTGACATTATGTTTTAGAGACAGGTGAGGAATCCTGGTTCTAGTCTGGCTCTGCACCAGAGCTGTTGAGTGACTCTGAGTACCCTCATGACCCTCTGCTTCTCAGTTTCCCCATCTGTAAAATTATGTGCCTAACCTGAGGGCTGATATGTCAGGGCCTGTGGAATCTGATCTTATTCCACCATTACTGGCACCTGTAAACCTTGGGCAAGGATAACCACTCTGACCCTCAGTTTCTTCCTCTCTAAGGGGTAAAAAATAATAGTCCTAACTTTCTAAGATTGTTACTGGGAATAGGATACAAAATTGAGGGAGGTGTCAAAAAACTCATCAATCAAGTTAAATAATATTTTAATATCATATTTTTAAAATATCAAAATTAATGCAAAAAAATTCATGAAAAAACTATCAACATTTTCAGGAAAGACAGGATCAGTAACAGTGCTATGCCAAACCATATTGGAGCCCGAGGTAAAAAGAAGGGTTAAATGAGATCACGCTTGTAAGGTACTTAGCACAAAGCCTTGCACATAGTAAGCATTCAAAAAATGTAAACCAGTATTATGAAATAACCTCTGAGGTTTCTTGTAGTTATGAAATTGCTTAGCTGCCAATTGTCCCCACATAATTTTGAGTCTTTTAAAAAATGTCAACTATTGACTTAATTTTATGCAAAAATTCTGTGGGGTTGTGCAATGCCCACCATCCATCTGCAAAAATGTAGAATTAGTACTAGTGAAAAATAAAATAAACTACACTCTAAACTTCTTTTATGTGCACATAGGATACAATTAAATAAAGGCATATCTCATTTTATTGCACTTTGCAGATATTATGATTTTTACAAGTTGAAGATTTGTGGCAACCCTGAACAACAGAACAAATCTGCTGGTACTATTTCTCCAACGGCATGTGCTCACTGCATGTCTCTTTGTCACATTTTGGTAATTCTCACAATATTTCAACCTTTTTCATTGTTATTATATCTATGTTATGGTGATGTGTGATCACTGATTGTTGACCTTACTGTTGTAATTGTTTTGGGGCACCATGAACTGTGCCCATAGAAGACAGCAAACTTAATCGATAAATGCTGTATTGTTCTGACTGCTCCACTGATTGGCCGCCCCCTCCCCTCTCTCCCTCTACTCGAGCCTCCCTATTCCCTGAGATACATCATTATTGAAATTAGGCCAAACAATAACTCTACAATGACTTCTCAGTGTTCAAGTAAAAGGAAGAGTTGCACTTTTCTCACTTTAAATCAGAAGCTAGAAATGATTAAGCTTAGTGAGGAAGGCATGCGGAAAGCCGAGATAGGCCAAAAGCTAGGCCTCTTCTGCCAAACAGTTAGCCAAATTATGAATGCAGAGGAAAAGTTCTTGAAGGAAATTAGAACAGCTACTCCAGTGAACACATAAATGATAAGAAAGCGAAACAGCTTTATTGCTAATGTGGAGAAAGTTTGAGTGGTCTGGATAGAAGATCAAACCAGCCACGACATTCCCTTAAGCCAAAGCCTAATCGAGAGCAAGGCCCTAACTCTCTTCAATTCTGTGAAGGCTGAGAGAGATGAGGAAGCTGCAGAAGAAAGGTTTGAAGGTAGCAGAGGTTGGTTCATGAGGTTTAAGGAAAGAAGCCATCTCCATAACAGAAAAGTGCAAGGTGAAGCAGTAAGTGCTGATGTAGAAGCTGCAGCAAGTTATCCAGAGGATCTAGCTAAGATCTTTGATGAAGGTGGCTACACTAAACAATAGATTTTTAATGTAGACAAAACAACCATCTACTGGAAGAAGATGCCATCTAGGAATTTCCTAGCTAGAAAGGAGAAGTCAATGCCTGGCTACAAAGCTTTAAAAGACAGGCTGACTCTCCTGTTAGGGGTTAATGCAGCTGGTGACTTTAAGTTGATGCCAATGATCATTGACCATCCTGAAAATCCTAAGGCCCTAAAGAATTATGCTAAATTGACTCTGCCTGTGCTTTAGAAATAGAACAACAAAGCCTAGATGACAGCAAATCTGTTTGTAGCATGGTTTACTGAATATTTTAAGCCCACTGTTGAGACCTACTGCTCAGAAAAAAAGAGGCCTTTCAAAATACTACTGCTCATTGACAATGCACCTGGTCACCCAAGAGCTCTGCTGGAGATGGACATGTAGATGAATGTTGTTTTCGTGCCTGCTAACACAACATTCTACAGCCCATATATCAACAAGAAGTAATTTTGACTTGTGAGTCTTATTAGTTAAGAAATACATTTTGTAAGGCTACTGCTGCCATAGACAGTGATTTCTTTGGTGGATCTGGGCAAAGTAAATTAAAAACCTTCTGGAAAGGATTCACCATCCTAGATGCCATTAAGAACATTCATGATTCATGGGAGGAAGTCAAAATACTAACATGAACAGGAGTTTAGAAGAAGCTGATTCCAACCCACATGGATGATTTTGAGGGGTTCAAGACTTCAGTGAAGGAAGGACTTGCAGATGTGATGGAACTAACAAGAGAACAAGAGTTAGAAGTGGATCCTGAAGTTGTGACTGAATTGCTGCCATCTCATGATAAAACTCGAGCAAAGAAAGTGGTTTCTTGAGGTGGAATTTACCCTTGGTGAAGATGCTCTGAACATTGTTGAAATGACAACAAAGGACTTAGAACACTGCATAAACTTAGTTGATAAACAACGGAAGACTCTCCACCAGCAAAAAGAGTACAACTTGCTGAAAGTTCAGATGATTGTTAACATTTTTTGCAATAGTCTTTTAAAATTAAGGTATGTACATTGTTATTTTGGGAATAATACTATTGCACACTTAATAGACTACAGCATAGCATAAACATAAGTTTTATATGTACTGGAGAACCAAATGATTTGTGTGAGCTGGGCCTAGTGGCATAAGCCTGTTGTCCCAGCTACTTGGGAGTCTTAGGCAGGAGGACCACTTGAACCTGGGAGTCCGAGTCCAGCCTGGGCAACGTGGTGAGGCCCTCATCTCTTAAAACAAAAATTTGTGTGAGTTGCTTTATTGCAATATTCACTTTATTGCAGTGATCTGGAACCAAATCTGCAATATCTCTAAGGTATACCTGTACATTGAACTGTTAACCTAATTTCAAACAAAGGTAAGTCTAAATATAACCAGAATCAGAGTCAAACCAAGTACCAATATACCCTGGTTGCTTCTGATCACCCAAGTACCCATCCACCTTTTCAAAAAATACATACTGAAGGCCTATTATATTGCATTTCACTAAGCTAGATGCTGGACCTACAGCATTACAGATTAAAGAGGCATAGACCCTGTGCTTAGAGTCTCTACTAGGGAGGTAAGATTTGCCTGCAAACATAAGGGGTCTGGATCACATGTTAACACTATATCCCAGGAAAAATACAACTCACAGTGCAAAGACTTATAATGGGAAATTCTTTCTATAAGAATTATTTAAAAAAATCCAGATACATACTCAGAGCCACACCATGCAATACTTTTGATCCATTAACACTGACTCAAGACACATTTAAAAAACACTTAAAAGGCATTATGTAATTACTGAAGAAATAATAAAAGTCCACGTGCAATCATTTGTGCCTCAATTGTTGACCCTTGACTTGGTGGAGGAATTACAGGGAAATGCTAAGTTGCACAATGTATCAGGGCCATGAAAAGTATGTTCTTCAATGAAAGGAGTGATGAGGAGGAGGCAGGAGGAGTGTAAGGATTGTCCAGAGCTACCTCGTTCAACTCTGCATCTGTATTAACTCCCCTACATATTGCGGAGGTGAGATGGAGATTGGGGGTGAGAAGGAGCAATTTGATGAAGGTCCAAGAAAGGTCTTTCTTCCTTTATATCCATCTTAAAGATAATAAAGAAGGAATACAGTAGGCCAGTCTGAAAAGGTTACATAGTGTATGATTCCAACTACATGACCTTCTTGAAAAGCTAAGACTGTGGAGACAGTGATAAGACCAGTGGTTGCTAGGGGCTGGGGGAAGGGAGAGATGAATAGGCAGAGCCCAGAGGATTTCTAGGGCAGCAGAACTACACTGTAGGATACTATAATGATGGACGCATGTCATTACACATTTGTCCAAACCCACTGAATGCACAATATCAAGCGTGGATTCTAATGTAAACTACGGACTTTGGGGGATAATGATGTGTCAATGTAGGTCCATCGGTTATAACAGATGTACCACTCTGGTGGGGGATATTGATAATGGGGAAGGCTGTGCACGTGTGGGGGTGCAGGGGATATATGGGAAATCTCTGTACCTTCTCAATTTTGCTGTGAACCTAAAATGGCTCTAAAAAATAAAGTTTTTTTTAAAAAAAGAAGGAATAAAGCATCTACTGCTTTTTATCTCCAATCTTAGAGTTGTGTGTTAGAAGCCTTTCAATGCTTATGATGAAGTGTTGGGGTGGGGGTGGCCAGTGAGGTTTATGGGGTAGTCTCCCTCACAAATTTGGAGAGCTAAGGCTCACCTGGCAGCTGCTCCCACTGTACACAGGCAACATAGCAGAAGAAATGTCTTCTTGGTGAATCAGATTCTCCTTTTGATTGTACTGTCACAAAAGTTAATGTGACTGGAGATACACAGAGAGGTTCTTTCGGAGCCTGTTGTTCGCTGCCACCCCACATTTCCAGAGCTGGGTTAAATACCCTAATTTTTGTGATTTAGAATCTTACATGAGCAACTTACATGTGTTTTGCTGTCTGTAATTGATTTAAAATTATGCCAGCAGAGAGAATGTGATCTAAATACGTGGTTGGTTAGTTTTAAGCTACACCCTAGGAGCAGACCATCTCTCTGATTGGGAATAGGCTCCAGACATGGCCAGTTTGAGTTTATTCAAATAAGACCACACTCCAGATGAATTTAACCACCAGTGTTTCAACTACTGTATATTTATTCTTGACCAGTACCAAAGGTCTTGTTAATTAGCATAATAAATATCAGAAGTGGGTTTTCATTGGTAAAATGACTGGTGTGCAAGATATGTAGATTGGCTAAGATATTTTAGAGTCACTCCCCAATATTGCAGGTATAGGATATAAAAATAGTGAGCTTTTTATCTTTCAACTTCCAGAATGGTGCCTAAAGCTTGATTCTAATATGGTCCTACCTCCATTTACTAACTTAGTTGATTCTGGTTGCCTAATGTTGGCTAAGAGGTTAACTGAATTCTGCCTCAAGAATGTTTTTGTGTCTGTCTCAAGAGAATGTTTTATGCAAAAAATGATTAGAATACCTGGAAGGACAGAGAGCTGAGACTTCATGGAATTTGAGGTTATGTGGTTGTATTTGTGCCTGCTTTCTAATAAATGCTTATCTAATAAGTGTTTGTTTGTGTGACAGAATTTGGTACTAGACTCACTTTTATTGCAGCAAGGTTTGGGGGATGTAGTTTACAGTGACCTACTTCTAACTATGGAGTAAACGATGACTGAACAACTTCTATGTGCCCTCTTGGAACTTATATTTTATTTAACCCCCCCCAGGTATTTGTACTTACCCAAACTGGCCTGAGTAGTCAGTTCACACTGTTCTGCTACATCCTTCCAAGCTGGAGACAGATACATTCCAGTGGAGAGTTTGTTCAGACACCAGTGGTTATCATAAAACATATCCTCTGTTTCCTTTCTTCCTGGATTTTGTCAATAGAAGACTCATTTAACTTGTAGGAAAAAAATACAAGAATGTATGTGGGGTTTGAGAGTTTGAGCATTCATATTTTAAGGCTTCTAGGCTTTTCCCAAATTCTCCGTGGGAAGGTCTTGCTTTCACACTGGTGCTTTGCTCACAGGCCTTCCCTAGCTCAATTAGCGCTGCTACCCAATGATAAGACTTTGTAATGCAGTGATAGCAAAATATGTTCCACATAAATGAGCAATGTTGATTTGCAAAAGGAACACAGGAAGGGTGAGTTCGCAAAGTAGACCCCTCTAACTGCAATTCAACAAAGTAAGTGTGTGAAAAATATAGAAAAGCACATGGCAATTTAGAGGAGGGAGCCGTTACCTTAAGCTGGGGATGATGAAGAACAGCTTCATGAAGTAGGTGACGTTTAAGCTGGTCCTTCGAGTGGCTAGGGTTTGTATGCACATTTACACATCTACACTTGGTTCCCCGTGTTACAAATAAAGGTAAGAAATGTGGAGGTGTTAATGTGAGTTTTTCAAGATGACCATTCAATATAGTCACATACAAAATACGGTGACTGCTTATTTCTCTGATGGGGAAAATCTTTTGTAAAAATCAAGGTGGTGTGGAGAGACGTGGATGGTATTACAGTACACTTGTTAAGGCTATTAAACATAAGATGAGGCCAGCAAAAAGGGAATTAAGTAATGTTGAAGAAAAAAAGCAATTAAAGAGCATGAAAAGGGCTTTAGTTGTACATTAGCACTGTGGGATATATTTGAGGAAATAGGACTTGCTAATAAATAAGAGGGGGTGTGAAATTAATAAAGACTTGGTAAGTAGCTGAGACATTACACACCTTTTTTTCTGATCATGTCTAATAAAACTAATGGAAAGGAGAAATCTGAAAAATTAGGAAAAATTGCAAAAGGGATGTA
Source organism: Daubentonia madagascariensis (assembly GCA_023783475.1). Classification (NCBI taxonomy): domain Eukaryota; kingdom Metazoa; phylum Chordata; class Mammalia; order Primates; family Daubentoniidae; genus Daubentonia; species Daubentonia madagascariensis. Next base: position 35,943,757 of record JAKFHU010001953.1, on the reverse strand, counting down.
AGAAAACATGCTCTTTTACTTTTGGTAGGAGTGTGAATTGGTAATTTGGAGAGCAATTGGCAGGGTATCAATTGGTTTATGCCACAGTAACTAGCAACACCCAAATGACTGTGGCTTGAAACAACAAATGTTTATTTATCATTCATGCTGTGAGTTTGTGGCAGGTCAGCTGAGGCTCTTTCACGCTGAACTCACTACAGAACTCAAGTTGGTGGAGCTGCCACTATCTATAATATTGCTATCACCATGGCAGAGGATAAAGAAGGCTCTGGAAGATTTCAAATGGGCAATAAATGTGATGACATATGTCCTTTGCATTCACAACTTATTGGCCAAGTCGCATGGCCCTTCTACCAACAAGGGAACTAGGAGGTGCCGCCTTCTGAGGCTCTAGAAAGCAGAAAGTTGGAGCTCAACAGAATTCCTGCCTTGGGCTATAAATATTAAGATCATTAAAACTATTAAAATGCTTATATCCATTGACACAGCAATTCCATTTTGGGGAATTCATCCTAAGAAAATACTCCCGTAAATACTTAAACTTGTATGTTCAAGGATGTTCCCTCCAGCATTGAAAATCTGAATTGGAAGCCTAAATAACCACCAATAGTGGGATGATTAAACAAATCATGGGATACCAAATGCATTGGAATTCTATAAAGTCATTAAAAAGAATAAGGGATACTTGCTCCAGGTAAATTAAGTGACTAAAAAAATGACCAAAGCTTGTGCATAAAATGGTACCATTTATGTTAAAAATTATACATTATGCCATATTATTAGTACCTTTGCACAGAGGAAGGATAATACAGAACTCTTGAATAATAATAATATTCCTAATAAAGCTATTGGTTATTGAACATTTAGTATGGTCCGGCACTGTAGTAAGTGTTAAATGCTTCATAAGCATGATTTCCATCTGAATTAATAAGAATAATGCCCATCGTTCCCATTTTACAGATGAAGAACCTAAGGCTCTGAGAAGTTAAGTCACTTGTCCAAGGTCACACAGATAAGCAGCTCTGCAGCTAGAGTCCCAATCTGTCTGAGAGTAACAGCTACCTCTGGGGGTGGGTAGGGTTACTGGTGGGGCACAGAAGGGAGGACTTTCGTGGTCTACTTTATGGTGTTTCATGAACTGGTATTTGTTTTTCTTATGACAAGTATGTATTTCTTTTGCAAAAATAATTTTAAAATAAACGTGCTTTTTAAAAATTTAAAGTGATGCAAACAAAGGGAAAAAATAGAAATGGTGTAGACAGGGTGGAGATAACCGTGTATAAATAGAAGTTGAAGATTCTTGGGAAAAAATTTACAAATGTACTAAACACCCATCCAAGTATTTGAGTTACAGCGGCGGTAGGAAGGAAATCTTATATCAAACTGACCAAATATCTAAAACAAAGATAGGGAAGGGAGCCTGGTGAGAGACACTGGGAGGAAGGGTCTCTCAGTGAGGTAGGGTGGCCTGGCAAATGGCTGTTGGGTGTTTCTAACAGCCTCCTGGTGAAAACCGTGAAGGCCATCTTGAGAACCTTTTGGTAAACACTGAGGACGATGAATCACTGAGAACAAGCAGCAGGGTTCATAAGGAATAACTCATGTCAGGCAATTTGACAACCTTTTAAAAATAGAATTATTAGGTTGGTGAGTAAAAGAGCCATTATGATCCTCTGCATTTGGAGTTCAGTGGGATGGTCTCAAGAACTCCTCTCATATAATTTTTTCAAGTGAGCTGGAGCCGGCAACATCAGTGTGAATTCAGAGACAGGTGGAAGATACTCATTTACGCGCTGAAGAATGCAAAGATGCACATATAAAAATGGTCATCACAGCATTGTGTGTAATAGGAAAAAGCTGGAAACCATCTAAATATCACCAATGGGGCATTAGTTAAAAGTATTTTGGAATATGCACAGAATGGACTATTATGCAGCTGTTTAAATCAGGGCTTGGCAATCTATGACCCATGGGCCAAATCCATCCCAAGAGTTAAGAATGGTTTTTATAGGTTTACATGGTTAAAAAAACTTAAAAAAGAAGAATATTTCACAACACATGAAAATTATACGAAATTTGAATTCCTGCTCCATAAATAAAGTTTTTTGTGACACAGCCTGGCTATTCATTGGTGTGTCATCTCTGGCTGCTTTCACATTGCAATGGCAGAGTTGACTAGTTGTGGTAGAGATCCAATGGTCTGCAAAGCCTAAAATATTAGTATTTACTACTGGGCCCTTTGCAGAAAAGGTTTGCTGACTCCTGTTCTAGAATAGATCATCAAATGAGAGTCTTACGAAGAGCAGATTCATTTTAATCCCCTTCCCTTCCTTAAGTGTCTGTGCTTTCCTTTTCATCATGGATCTTTCTCAGCTTTCTTTGACCTGATTTGTTTATTGTTTGACTTAGTTTTGTGTTTTCACTTGTTCGTCTGCCTCCGTCTTATAGCTGTTGCAGATTATTCATTATTCTAAAAACCAAAATTAATTTTTTCTTAGGCCGGTAACATCTAATAATTATTGAAAAAAAATCCAATATGGCAGTATAGAAGATATCTTACGTCAGTCTCTGTCACTAGGTTGAAAACTTGCTGAGGGCAGGGACCCTATTCTCAGCATATCCCCCAGCACTTAGCACAGGACCTGGCATATAGTAAGCCCTCAATAAATACGTTTTAATCAATTATTGTATGAGCGCATGAACTATAGTTCATATATACATGTGTTATCTATATATAAATGGTATTTTTTACAACATACTGTTCAGCAATGTGCTTTTTTCTACATGATGATATATAGATGATATATATGTGTACATTAATACACATAGATTATATTGGACGTGTGATGAGAAAGAGCGTTTTCCTTCTTTTTTGGCAACAGAAAACACACCCGTCTGCACAGTAGCCAAGGCCCTTTTAGTAACTCGCCTTCTGTAGGGCTCAGATGCGGCCTCAGGCAGACAGAGTGGATTAAAGTCAGGAAGCATTTTGTTAATCCTTTTTGGAGGTAACACTCGGACAGGGACACAGGAAAACTGGCATGGAGCATTTCCTAGACCTTCTTACTTAAGAGGGAAAGAGTATTTTTGTACCATAAGCACAAACCTTGTCTCCTCCCTGCCCATACTCCCTTTTTGTTTCTATTTTTTTGATTTGCTGCTCTGCCCTCCCTTGTCTATCTCTTGCTTTTTCCTAAGATGCTGTGCATAGAGGCGAGTTAGTAACGCTGTACTCCAAGTGAGTGGGTCTATGCATTGTGTCTTTTGAACCTCTGATTTCTCAGATTTATGGATTATACTGAGCAACTTTGATGACCCCTATTTTACAGATAAGGAAACTGGGGCACAGAGAAGTTGAATAATTTGCTCAAGGTGGAGGTCTGGCTCTGGAAGCAATGCCCTAAAGCCCTTTGCTAGGCTGTTTCTCCAGCACGTCTTCTGTCTCCTACTCCAGCGCTATTCTTCTCTGCTAGGTCAACAGGGCCTTAGTTGCTTCTGTATCCTCAGTACCTAGCAGAGAGCCTGCACTGGGGAGGAGCAGACACTCTGCCTATTGAAAAGGTGGATTAGAAACACACTTTATGATGCTTCCCCAGTGTTTCATGGGCAATAACTTTATAAGCTCTTTCATACAATGGCTAGAGGTGGAATAGGGTATACATGGTTAGAACTTTCCCAGAGAGCAACTTGGCAATGTACAGCAAAATGTCCCTATATTGGGCAACAGCAATTTTACTTCTAGGAATTAAGAAAATTTTTTTTAATTAAAATTTTGTTTTTCTTTTAGAAACAGAGTCTTTCCCTGTTGCCCAGGCTGGAGTGCAGTGGCATGATCACAGCTTACTACAGCCTCAAACTCCTAGGCTCAAGGCAACCTCCTGCCTCAGCCTCCCAAGTAGTTGGGACTACAGGCACGTGCTACCACTCTCAGCTATTTTTTTAAATTTTCTGTAAAGATGGGGTCTCACTGTGTTGCCCAGACTACTATTGAACTCCTGGCCTCAAGTGATCCTCCTACTTCAGCCTCCCAAGTAGCAGTGCCACTTCGTCTGGCATGTCTAGGAATTTGTCTTCAGAAAATAACCACAGATGTCTGTGCAGAAATGTATATATGTTCATCACAGTGTTACTTATAATAATGAAAAATTTGAAACAGTCCAAATGTTGAACAATAAGGAATTGGTTAAATAGATTATGTTACATTTCTATGATGGAACATTATGCAATCAGAAAAAGTCATTTTCAGTGAGCAAGTGGTTACCACTGGAGATGAGAGGAATATCACTCCAGAGGGATATTTGTAAAGCTTCAACTGTGTGTGTAACGATTTCTTTTTTGAGCTAAGTGTTCATTATATTATTCTTTATACCTCTTGGTATGTTTGAAATATTGAATAATTAACTGAAAAAATAAATTTGAAAAAATCATGTTTAGAATTTTAGTGATATGGAAGAAGAATGATCATAAAATATGTTAAAACAGATTGTGATAAATAGTATAAACAATATGATCCCAACTATCTAAATCAGAGTCTATGTTTAGGCATAAAAGAAACATATTAAACTTTTAATTGTGTTCATACTTGGGCAGTGTGATTTCAGATGATTTCTATTTCTACAATGAACCAGTATTATTTTTGTAAAAAAAAGGGTAATACTTTTTAATTTACCAGCTCATATCCATGGCTATTGTGTTTTCTACTTTATGTCTAACTTCCTAAGCCAAAAACTCCAGCATGATTTCCAACTTGTCTTTTCCTTTGTATTCACATGACCGGTGTTTTTAAACTTCTCCTTTGTCTCTAGCCACTCTCCACAAGATTTTAGACTTTATTTTTGTTATATATCTAAAGCAGATGATCTTGGAATTATCTACACCCTAATCTGGTGGTATTGAAAACCCCTGTGTGTTTTCTGTTAACCAATCTGAGTTTCATTTTTAAGCTCCTTGAAGACAGAGTTTGACAATAAATTGCTTGTAAGGAGTCAAGGATGGTGAGAAATTGACTTTATGACTTTACACTAGTGAGGCATGTTGGGATACTCAATAGTTCTATCCCATCACATGGGAAAGACTATTAAATATTAATAGACTAGCATCCCTCACTGGGGTGTGAATGCACTAAGGGGCAAAGTGTGCACACCAGGATGAGCTCGAGGAGGCAACCCCTCCTGTCTCCGATTCATTCTGATGCAGAACTTGCTCGAGGTATTAGATGGTGGTACTAAAGCTAATGACCTTGGCCTGATAGGATTTCTTAAAGAAATCACAACTGGAAGAAAGGCATCAGGGTGATAGGGGAGGCCAGCCAGTCCACAAAAATTGAAATGATTTCCCGAGGAAAGAGAAACAGCAGAAGTCAAGTTCATTTGGAGTGTTTCAGCATATGTTCTGAATTTGAAAACATTGTGCAGAAGGAAGGCAAGAAAACAAGATTTCACCACATAGCTTAGGAAATGTGTGGGAAAGTGTTTGTAGCAGGAGGATTCAATTATAAAAGCTTCCTGTCCTTTTCTTATGCCTGTATCTCTTTCCTTTCTAGACCAGAAAGAGTAGTTTAGAAAGTTCCGGATGAATGGAATAACTACCTCATCAAATAACCTTTGTGGAGGTCAATCTATTGCTCCCCATGCATATTAGCCAGGATTTGTGTGGTTGCAAGTGACAGAAACCCAACTCAAAAACAACTTAAGCAAAACCAAAGAGGACGTTATTGGCTGATGTAATTGAAAAGCCCAGTGGGTAGTGCTACTTCAGTCACGGCTGGATTCAAGGGCTTGCATAGTGACATCAGGAACCTGTCTTCCTCGATCTTTTGGCTTGGCTTTCTCCTCTGAGTTGGCTTGATTCTTAAATGGACTCTCCCTTAATGGTGGCAAAAATGGCCTGGATCTAACTGGCTTAACAAACTCAGCAAAAATCACCTTCTTCTCAATGGCTCCAGCAAAGAACGGCTCTGAGTCTCATTGGTCTCGTTGAAACTGCAAAGGGATTTCGGCCTAGGTCCAGTTACTGGTGGTACAAAGATCCAATTATTGAGACAATGAGGGTTGCCAAGGGGGAAAGGAGTTTTTTAATATGAGAGACGGGAGAAGCTGCCTCAGATACATCTCGCCAACTAACAGAGATCATGGGCTTTTAAAGGAGGGGGCCACATGCATTGGGGCAGGTCATGATGTATCTAACAAGGGGCTATGTGCATTGGGGGCAGGTTATGGGGGATGCTAAGTCTCGTATCAGGAAGTCTGCCCAGGGGCCTTCAGAATTTCAACTCCTTTGTCTTGTAGAAAATCCACCTTTACTGGGAAACAACTCAAGAGGTCAAGTAGTTAGTCAAGGGAGAGGGGTATAAAACAATACAGGGGTCATTGAAATTTGCATGGGGCTGGTTACAGTCTGGCTTGTGTCATGTGTCCATCTTGGCTCCATCACTGTGGCCAGGGAAATTGAATGCCCTAACAAACTAGGCCTAGGTTCTGTGCCCACCCCTGGAACTAAGGAGGTGATGTCAACCCCACTGAAACTACATAGACTATTATGGGGGAATGGAGGTCTCTCTGAGGCATGCTGAGATGCCATCCTCAGAGAGGGAAATAATAATGGCTACTGGCTGGTCAAACATCTCAGAAGTGCACTCCCCTCCGGAGTCTGTTCTTCTTAAGATCAACATAACTGCTGCATCTAGAACTAGTTTGTTAACAATACTACATAACACCAACGTACATAACATTGCCTTAGCTGGGAAAGGAAGGTCCCAGCCCTTATTCTGTTCTGCTATAATTTGTTCTGCAATGACTAACTCTTTAGCCAGAAATCTGTGACCAAGGGCTTATTACCATAGAAACTTCCTTTGGGGGGACAATTAGCATCTATTGTTATCATTGCAATGTCATCATTTCATCAGGAGTTGCTAATAGCAGTGCTCTTTTGGCTTTCTATTCTTTCCTAGAGATCATTGTAATCAGTTCCCTGAGGTCATGGTCCACATCAACACACTACCAGGCAGCTAATTAGTGGCTTGTCAGATGTCCACTTGGTTCTACCAACTTTTCCTCTACATTTAAACTAACAGAGGCTCCTGAGGTGCACGAATAAAGAAAAACTAGTGAGAGTAGTTCTGGGTTTGCCAGCCCAAGAACAGCATTTTAGAGCTCTAACTTAATAGTGAACAAGGCAGAAAAAAAGATCCATATTATACACAGAGACTACAAGCATGGTATGCAAGAGCAGAAGAAAATATTGTAAAAACAGGATCTCCCTATGCTGTTGAAAATATTTGACAAGTTCCTTATGTAGAAATGATAGCTGGAGATAGCTAGTAGAGACTGTGGGGCTTGCTTAGGGTGGGAACTCAAAAAACATATGGAATGGAATGGGGTAGATAAAGAACTCAGATAACGACCACTCAGAGGGTGAAACAATAGCCACAGGGTCTGGAGAGTCCGAAGGTTGTAAAGATAAGTGGCTGTTCCAGACAGAACTCCCCCTTCCCAAATTTTCATTCAAGGCTTCTATAAAACTCGCCACTCTCCCTTCCTTGGTGTGGACGCTCTTTTCGGCCTCCAGCCACCTGCACCCAGGTGCCCAAAACAAACGGCGTTTTGCTGTATCTTAGGCTTGAGTGTCTTCCTCTCGGCTCCGACCTAACAGAGACAACATGCCCTTTTCCAAAATAATCAAGTAGGAAAGCACGGAAAATTCAAGGCAATGTTTCTCGAAGGCTGGCCTTTTAGATAGCTTGCATCAGAATTGCCTGAGATATTCTGGACTATCACTTTGGTTGCAAGCATCAAAAACTGACCAGCTAACTTGAGCAAAAAGTTATTAGTTGAAAAGATATTTGGGCAAATAGGATGGGAGTTCACAGAATTGAGAGGAATCTGAGGGACCAGGTAGTTACCAAGAAAACTCTGCAGCAAAGAAGCAGAAAGCACATGATCGTCTCATGGTTGGAATGGGACACCACTGCTCAGCTGCTACAGCATTTCTGCTTGTTCCCTCAATCAAAATTCAAAGTTTTGAGAGAGGGCATGTGATTGGCTAAGCACAGGTCACGTGCCAAGTCCTTGGCTAACCCAGTGGATGGGAAAGGGGATTTGGCTTCTATGGAGGTAAGTACCTGGAATTGCCTTCCTCGACCAAGGCCAAGGCCATGGCCATAATTTATTTATTTCCTCCAAACAAAATTGGGTTGATTTTAGGTCAGGGAATGAATGATGGGCACGTACAAAGTAACAATTGTCTGCTCTACCTATGAAGCTTGTTGAAAACACAAATGTCAGGCTCAAAACCAATGTTATTGAATCAAAATCTCAGAGTGTGGGGCCCTGGTGTTTCTGTTTTTAATAAGCTCTCCAGGTGGGACTTATGCACACCAAAAGTGGGGAACTGGACATTGTGGGAAGGGGTATGGGTATATACCTACATCTGAAGAATTGTAGTACAAAGTCTGCCTTTTGTATTCGTGGATTCCGCATCCGTGGATTCAATCAACCGTAAATTGAAAATATTCAGAAAACAATGGATGGTTGCATCTGTATTGAACATGTACAGACTTTTTTCCTTGTCATTATTCCCAAAACAATACAGTATAACAACTATTTACGTAGCATTTACATTATATTAAATATTATAAGTAACCTAGAGAAAGTATACAGGAGGATGTATGTAGGTTATATGAAAAATATTATACCATTTTATATAGGGTACTTGAGCATCTGTGGAATTTGGTATCCGTGGGGGGTCTTGGAACCAATTGCTGAAACGTGAGCTGGGAGAAAAGAAAGGAAAAGATTGGTTCAGGCTGGGCACGGTGGCTCATGCCTGTAATCCTAGCACTCTGGGAGGCCAAGGTGGAAGGATTGCTTGAGCTTAGGAGTTCAAGACCAGCCTGAGCAAGAGTGAGACCCCTCTCTACTAAAAACAGAAAAATTAGCCGGGTGCAGTGTCACATACCTATAGTCCCAGCTACTCAGGAGACTGAGGCAGGAGGATCACTTGAGGCCAGGAGTTTGAGGTTGTAGTGAGCTATGATCACACCACTGCACTCGAGCCTGGGTGACAGAGTAAGACTCTGTCTCAAAAGAAAAAAAAAAAAACTGGTACAGTTAGTAACCAATGTTCTAAATATGTATTCCCTCTTCCCTCCAGAATTTGCTAGGGAGCATTAAGGACCTACTCTTGGCAAACATTTAAGGATTGCAGGCATTCCTGGAATAATTGGCATGCAATGCTTGCAATCAATCCATGATATTACCTAATGACTCATTGAAGGTTAGGTTTGGAAGAGGTTTCATACTCATTCACTATTCACTTATATTCACAACATTCATATTCAGTCACTTAAAAGGTAGTAGAGTTCAGTGGCTAAGAGATTGGGTTTTGAAATCAGACAGAACTGGGTTCAAATTGGGCTCCGCTAGTTAGTTTGGTGATCATGAACAAGTTATTTAACATCTCTATGTCTCCCTTTCCTTGTAGGTAAAATGGGACTAGTAATTCCAACCTCAAATGGTTGCTCTGAGAATAAAACGAAATAATAGATGTGAAATTCTAAGCACAATTCCTCATATGCGGTCTGTGCTAATTAAACGGTAGCTATTATAATTAACTAATACCAGGTATTTGTGGATTGCCTACAGGCAATCTAAGACTAAGAGGTGTCCACTCTCAGGGTCTAGGGAAGGAAAAAGAAAGTCGCCCTGCGGTTTTCGGGGAGCTCGGGAATGGGAAAGTAGAGAGCGTTCCCACTGGTCTCCCTCCTTTTTCTTTCCCTTCACTGGACCCCCCAGGGTCCTGGCATCGGGTCCTCCAGCTTCTGAGTGCTGTTTCCAACTCCCGCTTGGTGGTAGTAGCACGTTCTTCCCATGCTTTGAGTGAGGGACCTTTCTGTTCATTTGTATTCACCAAAGGGGAACTCCTCCAAAGAAGTCAGCCTTTTCTGTTACTCACATTAACACGTTAACATCCCTTCTAAAAATGTCTACTCTTTTTACTCTATTTTCCCAAAGACTGTATCCCCCTAAAGCTCACAAGTGGAGCAAAGAAAAGGCTGAGGGGGTCAGAAAATCATGTCAGACCTCGGACACTAGAGAAACATTCCTTTACTAGTGCAGTATTAAAGAATTTACTAGTCAGTTGCAATGGGAATTGTTACTAGCTAATAACAATAATAGTGAAATGAAAGTTGGTACTAAATGCTGGAGAGGCTGTGGAGCAACTGGAACTTGCATACACTGCTGGTAGGGATATAATATGGTAAAACAACTTTGGCAGTTTCTTTTAAAGATAAATGTACACCTACCATGTGATCTAGCCAGTCTACTCCTAATTATTTACCCAAGAGAAAGGAAAGCACATACCCCCACAAACACTTATACAGGAATGTTTAGCATGGATTTACTTATAATAGCTCAAAACTGGAAACAACCAAGGTGTCCAGTAACAGATGAATGGCTGTGCAAATTGTGTTATATCCACACAATGGACGACTATTCAGCAATAGAAAGCAATGAACTATGGATACACACAACATAAATGGATCTCAAAATAATTATGTGAGTGAAAGAAGCCAGCCAAAAAGAGTATGTACTATATTATTCCATTTATATAAAATTATCAAAAATGCACATTTAGAGTGATAGAAAGCAGATCGGTGGTTGCCTAGGAATGGAGATATAGGGAGGAATAAAAAGGCATAAGCAAACTTTTGGGGGCCATATTTATTTAAATATTTATTGTGGTGATGGTTTCACAGGTGAATACATATGTCAAAATGGATCAAATTGTATACTCCAAGCATATGTGATTTAGTGTACTTTAATTATACCTCAATAAAGTTTTTTCTTAAATAAAAAGCACGTTGGATTAGGAATCAGAAGATAAGAGTGCACATCCTGGCTCCTACACAAAGTCACTGTGTGCCCTTGGACAAGTCTTTTTACTTCTGTGAGCCTTCATTCTTTCATTTTTAAATTGAAAGTGATAGATCAGTTTATGTTTAAGGTCTCACCTAGTTGTAAGATTCTGATTATGTAGTGGCCTTTGGGCCAATAGGTGAATTCATCAAGGTATCAGTTTCTTCAATTGATCTTTTAACTCCGTGGCAATTTTTTCCCCAGGTTTAATCGATTTACTCAATTTTCAGATCTCAAATACAACAGACCAATAGAATTAACTTTTTCAAGCTTTGAAGTGAGATCAATATAAGCCTGAGGTCGTCATGTTAAGTCTGTTATCAGTACCTGCGGATTCATAAGCAACTCTCAGAGGAGGGATGGAGGTTAACAATGATTGTTGAGGGTGAGACTCACAAAAGAAGTATGCTCACATTTCCTTAACATCTGCTTAAAGGACTGTACAGTAACTGGATGAGCTTGCACACTCTCTGCACTCCTGAACCTTCCTGGAACCCCTCTGTGGGACTCACATCTCTCTCTTGGAATTCAGAAACATATTGCCCCCTTTCTTATTGTACTAATGTGATCTTGGGAGTATATAACTATTCTATGCTCCTTGTCTGTAAAATGGGTATAATAACAGAGCTCCTGTTTAGATAGAGAAGGTTTAGATAGAGAAGACATTCCATGCAAAATATTTAGAACAGTCCCTAATACAATGTAAGTCCTCAAATAAATGTTAATTGCAATAGTTCTAATTAATAATATCACTGGGTAATATAGTTATTTAGATACATGTATTGTCTCCTTGAGGGAGCAATGATTGCTTTGGATTCATCTCTATGTCTCCTGGGGCTGAACACACAGTAGGTGTTTGGTGAATATTTTTTGGATAAAGGCACAAATGATGACTAATAGCACATATAAGGGACTCAGGATGTTAATTTCTTCATTGGACACACTGCCTCTGTACGAATCTTGCTGACTGCAAAGGAAATGTCACCAACTGTCAGAGATGCAGCAACACATTGCTCAAACATATGTGCCAGGAAAGCCAGAAACTTGTTATTGTATGTGTGAGAAATCCATAACCAACACAGTTAAAGAAATGCTCTTGGATTCTTCACTGGACTCCAACAATGTACTTACACACATTTCATTCTCTCGTGAGTTTACAAGGGACATTTATCGCTATGCTCCCTTGGGGCAAGGTCATGGGGCACAATAATAACTCCAACTGGGCGGTGTCCCTCCCCCAGTGCTTTCTCACTTGTTCTCTGGGGGCCGTTTTCTTCCCCCAGGATTGAGTCATTCACTTTGGAAGCCGCAGCAGAGACTTTAAGACTCAGTGAAAGAGGCTTCTGGCCCCAAGATTTTAGATGCATGCTTGCAGGGTGAGTGTTTCCACCCTGCAGAACTAGATAAACCTCTGGCTACGGAAGAGGGAAGAAGTGTTGGGGGAGCTATTCTACCTGGAAGCTGACTCAGTTCCAGGGTCATTTGGGGGCCCTATCCAGGGAAAACCATGTGCTGCCAGTGGCCAGCCCATCTGCGACTGTGTCCCGCTTGAACTAATAGTTGTAGGTGCCCCAGAGACTCTGGCTGGTTCTACTTATAAACCTCTACGAACCCATTGCTTGTAGCCAACCCTCATGTTTCTGTTCCAGGAGACCCTTCAAACCACTCAAATAAAGAGTGGGAAGCATGGACATGTTTGAGGCTGGTGGTGGCACATTAGTAAAGCCTTGATCAAAGTGGGACGGCACAGAACCTGCTGGAATTCATCCTATGAGCCATGGCACTCATGAGCACGTCACTTTCTTTTTCAGGAGTAAGGAGCGCTCTAGAGTCAGACTGCATCGGTTCCAATCAACTCTACCATTTTCTAGCTGTCTGACCTTTTTTTCCAACCTGTTTTGTCATCTTTTCAATGACAATTAATTTTCTTGAGTTGTAAGCAATAGATACTGCTTCTAATTTAAGTAGAAATGGTTTAGAGGAAGGATATTGGGGACTCATAGATTTGAAGGCAGCATGGGATGCTAGGAAGAAGGAAGCCCCAAATGGTCTCCTGGCCAGGGGAGTCTGGCCTGAACGCAGCCCCAAAGATGGAACGGAGCACCAACTGTTTTCAGTCTCATTGTCCCTCTGTCCAAGATCCTCATTTGAGGGAAGGAGCACTTGCTTGGCTTTGCTGGTTACATCTTGACACTTGGCTGAGGAAGGTGGAGCCGTTGTCTAACAGTCCTGCTCTAGAGAGTGTCATGTGAGAAGAATAATCTATCAGGGGAGACAGTGGCTATTAAGAATTGTGGATCCTGGGTAGTCCCCAAACAAAAAATGCCCATTGTACTAACTTGGACGATTTTTGTGAGCATTAAAGTGAGACAATGCATGTCAAACTCTTAGTATAGTGTCTGGCACAAGAGTAGCCACTCAGTAAATATCAGCTGTTATCATCCACTGGAGTGTAGGCTCCCTGAGGCCAGACATTGTGTCTATGTTTGTCCACTGCTGCCGGGCACAAAATAGTTGTTGAATGAATAAATGAGTGAATATGAATTTGTAATCAACGTGTTTTATTGTATGTTTATAAAGTACACAGTATATCCAAAACCATACACAAAATGTGAAAAGTGAAGCTTTCCATTTCCCTCGGCTTGTCTTAATGATCAGGAAACATTTAAGCTAAAAAGTCCATATCCTGGACCCCTGAAGTAAATTCCACAAAGGACAATCTCTGGATATTTTAACATCAATGTTTCTAATTACCTCTGGAAGCATCTGGCTGGTCACTATAGATGGTAGTATGCTGGGTTGTTTTAATGACCTCTAGGTGGGTCACCACCTACAATGAGATAGAATCGGTTAAGTGATCTTAGTGCCTTATCCTTTGTTTGAGAGTCATTATTATTGTTTTTACCACGAGCAAGTTAGGCCATGATTGATGTGTTTATTCACCCAATTCTTATAATCGTTAGGTACTGTGAGTTGTGACCTTTAATAATATTAAGTTGCGGGACCTATACTCTTAAGGGAAATTATTTGTACCAATCATTCATTCATTCTTTCATTTATCCAACAGATATTTATTGAGTGCCCACTTTGTGCCAAGGACAGTGCTAGGGGCCAGGGAGTCATGTGGTAAATAAAAGTAAACAGAACTCAGGTCCACATGGAACTAAGCATTTGGGGGTGAAGACTGACATGTCTCAAATACTCACAAATATATATAAAACCACCTGTGATGAGTGTTATGAAGAGGTACGCATTGTTTATAAAAGGAGGATCTGGCCTCATCCAGATTTTGGGAGCATCTTCCCCCATTAAGTGATGCCTGAGCTGAGAGCTGATGGATGAGTTGGCATTAACTAGGCAAACAGAGAGAGAGAGAAGAAAGAGAGTTCCAGGGAGCATGAGCTCAAAGTGCGCGTGCTCTGAAGCCAGAGGAACTTGATGGAGGCCAGGAGGTCCTGAAGAAAGGCCAGTGTGGCTGGAGCAGGGCGTGCAGTCTGAGGTGGGCCTGGAGAGTTGGGTTGGATGTCCGCTCACCCAGGGGCCTATAGGCCGCGTTAAGGAGTTTGGTCAGCAGTGGATTTCAATCATGGACATGACTCAACATCATTTGCATTTAAAAAGAGAACAGTAGTTTGGAAGAGGGATGGGAAGCAATACTCAGCATAATAATTGTGACTCAGAAGTCTGCAGAAACATGTCCTGGGTTGGTGTGTGTAGCAGATGACATCTGTGGTGAGAACTGTTACACCAGGCATGTTGTCTCCCATCTATTACCAACATTTGGTAACTGATAACTCAAATACTGTCTTTAATTCTGGCCTCTACAGAGGCCTTATTAGCAATTAGAATTCTATAACATCTCTTAAATAGATCACAGTGATTTCTATAGAAAGAAATGTGAATGAAAAAGCTGCAAAAAGATGATACATTATCTCTGTCCCAGCTAGATTTTATCCTTCCCATGTTCATTTAAAAAAAGTAGTTGAAGCCCATCTATCAGTCTTCCATTGTTACTTTTCATTCATGTATTCATCCACCAGTTGGATAACTGCTATGTCCAGTCTTGCTCTAGGTGTTGGTGAATCAAAGAGGAATAAAAAAGTCCTTTCTCTCCTTCAGAGAGAGCACATTCTAACAGGAGGGAAGACCAACATGTAAATAATGAACTAATGTGCTGTGATGGGTTCTGTGATGGATACGGAAATAAAATGTGAGTCTTGGAAAAGAAGCAACGACTGCTTCTATAGAGGCGACAGGGAAGCTTTGCTGAGGGAGCAAACTTTTGGCTCAGTTATAACAGCTGATAGCTATTATTGAAAAAAAGGGAAATCTGCACTGGGGGAAGGAAAATATTTTAGGTTAAGTATTAAGTATATAAGATGAATTTGGTTAGTGAGTATACAAATATATCATGTATGCTTGGACTGTATGCTTGGAAACTGTATGTTACATTGGTTGAAATAGAATTTTCTAACCCTGTGATTATCCAGCATGGTAGCCACCAGCCCCATATGGCAATTTACATTTACATTTAAATGAATTAAAATTAAATAACATTTCACTTCCTCAGTAACAATAGCCACATTTCAAGGACTCAGTAGCCACAGGTGGCTAGTGGGTACCATATTGGGCAGCGTAGATATAGAATATTCCATCATCACAGAAAGTTCTGTTGGAAAGTGCTGTACTAACCTAACCGGCTTTGGGAGAATTGATGTATAGTTGTAGGAAGGCTTCGGTAAGGGTCACCTTGCAGGGTATTTAGATTCTTGGGACCACAAAAGTGAGATAAACCAGTGAGAGATAAACCAAGTGAAGCAGAGGATTGGCTGAAGTACTTCTGATTGTTTTGGTGAGAGGGGCTTTCATCTCATGTTAATGACATGACAATGAGAAAAGCCACGTATAGGTAAAACAGGAATTGTGGGTGGCCTGGCTAGTTTCATTGTGGAGGAAAGTTGGGGAGAGATTAAGGAAGGTTGTGTGCCACAGGAACAAGGGATGGGATGTCAAGGGGTTGGTGGGGCTGTCAACAGAATGGTTGCAGCAAGCTGCTGAGCTTGTGAGCTTATGGGGGTGACTCCAGTGGTTGCAGCCAGTAAAAAGAAGTAGGTGGCTGTAAACACATACTGCCTTGCCTGCTGAACCCGGCAGCCTCTCAGCCCAGGGGAAAACCGGGCTGGCAGGGACAATAGCACTCTTTCTCTGGGAATTGGCTTGGGTAACTAGATTTTGTTAGCTTGTTCCTCAGTATTTCCCACCTTTTGCTACCAAAAAGAGGGTTCCAGCCTACCCAAAGGTGTTAAGTGGGTGGAAGAGAATATCAACTTTGAGAGGGAAAAGGGTAGCTCGGAAGTGCATTGAAGTGGCAGGAAAAATTTGTTCAAAACCATAAAGAAGGAAAAAGCCTGGTATGTTTGGGAAATAATCCTGTGACTGAAACAAAGAGAGTATGAGGTAATAATGGTAAATGGGGCCAATCATTTAGGGTGGGGCCAGACCATCAAGGGTGTGCTGGCATGTCATGATAAGGGGGGGACTCAGTGGAAAAATCATGGTCCTTGGAGCCAGGGTTCCCCCGCTTACTGGCTCTGTGACCATTTTGTGCTTCAGTTGCTTCATAATAACACTCTGTAAGTAGGAATTTCCTACTGAAATAAGCACGAACATTTTAAATACTACAATTTATATATGCAAAAAATTTAGAGCTTCTTTATTTCCCATAACTAAACTTCACGAGGGTCCATTCCCTTTGCTCACACATTTGAGTAGAACTTCGGTTCTGCTCTCAGAGGGCTACCCTGCCTCATTTCCTTCTAAGGTGGTACCCACGTATGCATATCCTGTGTGTTGTCATGGGTGGGGTTTGGCTCACTGGGCCACCAGGCTGGTCCCTCCAGGTCTTTGCTGATCTCATGAAGATCTGTTTGCTCCCACTTGGCAATTGCTGCTGAATTTCAGAGATGGTAAAACTTTGATCTTACTTTCTTGATTAGCATTCCTGGGTGTGTTTTCCCATGTTGACATGGGCCCTCCTGCTGCAGATCCCCTGAATCTCAGCTACATCTTGTCTGTGAATCCAGGGTCTGGTTGACCACCCCAGCCTCGACCATGAAGTCACCTCTTATTGGAGTGCTGATGCTCAGCTTAATAGTTACCTCTTTTTTTATCCCTCACTGGGGGCATACAAAAACATCTGGACTCCTCCAGGCCATCTCTTTGCCACAAACATGCCATGTTTCCTTTTCCTTCACTGTTGTACATTTGTCAGAGGCAGTCTGCAAAGTGGTCTCTTTCCAGAAATACAAATGGAAAGTTGGACCCAGATCCCTGAGGCTTCCAGCTCTTCCCTCATGCTCTCTGGTGTTTTGCCTGCCTCTCACGCAGCCCCACCCAGGCTCTTGACTCTGTAGAAGTCAGTGCCCTTGTGTCCTACCTCCTTTCCCACATCCACCCAGAGTCCCAAACACCCTCCCCTTCCTGTTTGGAAAGTTGGGAACCTGATTTCCAGGTTCCTCTGGCTTGTGGTAAGAAAAAAAAATACATTCAGATCTTTTATTTTTAAATTTTTTTTAGAGACAGAGTCTCATTTTGTTGCCCATGCTGGAGTATGGTGGCATGATTGTAGTTTGCTATAACTCAAAATTCTGGGCTCCAGTGATTCTCCTGCCTCAGCCTCCTGAGTAGCGGGGACTATAGGCATGTGCCATCTTACCTGGCTAATTTTTCTATTTTTTGTAGATATGGGGTCTTGCTACATTGCCCGGGCTTGTCTTGAACTACTGGCCTCAAGCGATTCTCCCACCTCAGCCTCCCAAAGTGCTAGGATTACAGGCACGAGCCACCTCACAGGCCTCATTCAGATCTTAAAGCTTTACTTTTGATTTGTTAAAGGGAGATTTTTGAACTCCTTTTTCTTGCTCAACTCAGTCTGGCTGCCAAGATCATTGTTTCACTGGTGTATCTTTATCCCAAAGGGATGGTGATTGATGGAAATACCAACAGATGAAGTTGGAGGATATAAGAATCTTATAGGGCAAAGGATATAGAAACAGACTGTTAGCTAGAGCAGAATTTGTCATTGAGTGCTCTCAGAAAGATGGCTTCTCGGGTCCCCCAAGTTCTTCATAGGGACTGACAGCAATGAATGACATCATCTGAAGACTCTGACCTATCAGGCGTGCCCTATATATATTGGTGCAATATAGTCCCATCTCCTTTTTTAGTGTTCACTGTAACCCTAAGTGAAGTGAAGGTCAATTTCCAGAACCACCCATCCATCAGCCTCTGAAGTCCACTTCTGCAGTATAAGACTCTAAACCCAAATTTCATGGTTATAGCTGAGCAATATTTTTTATTGTTTTATTGCAGGATTTCTCAACCTCAGTGCTATTCACATTTTGGGGCCAGATATTTCTTAGTTGTGAGGGGCTGTCCTGTGCCACTGTAGGATGTTTAGCAGCCTCCCTGGCCTCCATCCACCCACCAGATGCCAGTCAAGTTTTCCCACTGTGACTATCAAAAATGTCTCCAGACATTGCCAAAAGTCCCCTAGAGGACAAATTGTCCCTAGTTGAAAACCACTGCTCTAGTGTGTATCTCCTCTACTCAGGAAACATTGAAACCATTTACTCAATGGAAGAAAAGCACAAGGTACATGATTTAAGGGGAATTTTAAAAAATCTTTGTTTAATAATTTAAAAATATTACAGTTGTTACACTATTAAATGGAACATTTAGAAAATGCCCAGCATATGGTTTTTTAATGGTTATTGTAAGGATTTTGGACTTAATCCAGGAGGAAAGAGGTTTGCCACTGATGATTTTTAAAACAGGGCACTAACAATGTCAGATCTATGTTTCAGAAAGGGATCTCTGATGGCACTGTGAAGGATTGATCGAAGGAGGTAAGGTTGGTGATAGCAAGATCAGTCTGCGTTTAGCAAGAGAATTCCAGCACTGATGGAAGAGTCTGGGCTGGATACGTATAAATATACTGGTTGGAGCTGAGATAATTTGCTGCAATCAAGGCATCATTCAGACAGTCTCTCTAGAAAGACTGGAAGGCCAAAGGAAGGACCTCCAGGCAAACAGGTTCTGTTTGTGGGACATTGTAGCATAAAATACTGCAACATAGAGGAGCCTGCTATTTTTAACCCCGCAGGTGGACCAGACTCCAATCATGAACATTTGAAGTGTGTTAATATTATAACAATTCATTTCTTGAAGATGGCTTTCTGCAGATTAGTAACATCATTCACAATGCCCAGAAGTCTCCTCTTTGTCAGCTTGCAGTACCTCACTGGAAAAATCATTTTGAAAGTTTCTAGGGAGAAATGATGGCTTGTTTGTGTTCAGGTTTAGCGCTGGTATCCTTTTGCTATGTCATAATTTACCTGCTTTAACAGAAGATTTGGCTTCTAAACATCCTAAGACATAATTCCATTTTGCTGCCTTGTACATTTTGTATATGTTGCATTCTAGTGGATGAGAAATGGCTATGGTTGCTGCTAAAATGAATTTAGAACTTGAACTGCACGTGGATTAGTAATTTGTTTTGAAGAGAGGGTGCAGCAAGCAGCTGAGTGCTGGAAGCAGTAAGTGGTCTTTCTGACCAATTATAGACTATAACTTGTGCATGCTTTTGTTTCCATTTTGAACTGGTAACATTTATAAGACTAGCTGCTTATCAACCATCAGTGGTTGACAGACACAGTGAAGCCGTGCTCTCATTAGATTTGTAGGTGTGGTTTTCAACAAGGACAATTTCTGCGTTCCCTTTCTCCTTTTGTGTTAGGAAATTGGAGGGATTTTTTTTTTTCTGGGCTCTGCTATGTCTCTCTCCAACTTGCAATTTTTTTTTACTCTCCCCTCAATAATTAGAAAAATGAGCTTGTATGATGAATTTGCTCTTAAATTATCTCCAAGAATGTTCCCATCCAGATTGCAATGTTAAATGTCTTCCTAAAAATCAATTAAGCCCATGAAAAGTTTCAGTGCATGGAGAGAAATGGTATAAAGAAAAATCACCAGCATTTTCCTCCGGAGTTTGATGTTTACAGAACCCACTCTTCTTTTACACTGTACGAAACAAATCTCTTAGGTTTTGCTTATGCTGTCCTGATTTGCCACTTTGATTTTTTATTTAAGGCCAGACTAGCTACTGATATCCTGCTGCTCAAACTATATAGGTCCTCTGATTTAATGCCAGCCAGTCCTTCTCAGTATAAAAGTCATGTCTGTAATCCACTGGCAGGCCACCCAAAGTGATCTTTTGATATTTCAAAGTCGTTTTATTGTACGGTTCCAGCCTCTGGCTTTGTAAAACACAAGTTTCATAACAACTGTAATTGCTAAGTCCATTTTTCTCATACACTAGGCCAAGGTTTTCTGGAACATCTTGCTTTCCCAAATTAACAGGCTCCCCTTTCTCCCTCAATTCTCACTCCCTGATTCCTTTCCACATGGTACCCCCAGCTGGGGAATGTATTGGAAACTCAGCTAAAGTAAAATAATCTTCTTCTTAAGGAGAAAATAAGACTCATGCCTGCTTAAAAAGAGAGCAGGGCAGATAGTATTTGTATTCAGGGATGATGACGATGGTGATGCTGATAGTGCTGATGGTTATGATGGGGATGATAATGGTGATGATTATGCTATTGTTAATGGAAATAGCTAATATTTGTTGACGGTTTATCAGATGCCATGCTTGGTGTTAGGTGCTTTACATACACTACATTACTGAATCCTCACAACAGTTCTATGAGGCTCTATTACTATTCTCGTTTTACAGATAAGGAAACCAGGAGAAGTTATGAATCAATAGTGATTAAAAATAAAGGGAAGAAGTAAAAGTTGTCCTGAATGTTAACAGTAAAGGCAATACCCGGTGGCATTGATTCATTCATTTATTTATTAATAAATTTTTATTGTAACCTATATACCAGGCCCTAAGTTGAGTGCTAAGCTGTAACACTCTCCAAGGTAATCCTCAATGTGCCTAAAGTGGTGATTATTTTAGGCATTCACAGAAAACCTGCAATATACAGGACATATCTGCTGACACTGTATGAAAATTTGCCAGTTTGGAAGCTTGGTTACTGGAAAATCTAAAAGACAAAAGTCCCTTGTAGATATTGAACCAAGTGGGGAAGAAATTTAGCTCTCTTATTACTATTTAATCTATTTTTTGTTTGTTTTGTTTTGTTTTGTTTTGAGACGGAGTCTTGCTCTGTCTCCTGGCCTAGAGTGCAGTGGCGTTATCATGGGTCACAATGACATAGGTCATTGCTCCTGGCCTCAAGCAATCCTCCTACCTCGGCCTCCCAAAGTGCTAGGATTGCAGGTATGAGCCACCACACCCGGCCTATTTAATCTATTTTTTAAAATTAAAATTACCTGCCAGTTGTAATAAAATATTTTAGACGTACTTAACATAGAATGGAAAGTCTTTAGTCCCATTTATTAATTTTTATTGAGTTGGGGTTGGATCTTTGTTTCTAAAGGTACCACAATTTTTAAAAAAGAACAATAGCAAACTGTTTTGAATATAAATATGTTCCTATTAGTTTGTGAGTTTTCTATCTATTTTGAGTTTTTTAAGATTGATTTATCAAATCCTAAAATATAAGGAGGAGGGGGATACTAAGATGTAAGTGGAATAAAGGGATATACTATTTTTTTTCACATGGGTACTAGACTAATGGGACCCATATTCTAAGGGATGGTACAACACAAATATTTCCATCTCTTAAAAAAGGCTATGTTGAAGTTTATAAATGGCAACCAAGGAAAACTGCCATTTGAATTTGATGTCAGGGAGGCTACGCTTTCTTGGAGCTGTTAATAGCCATCATTCGTTGAGCAAATACTATGTGTAGCCATTATGTTATGCAACTGTTTGAATCATATATATACTTTTACCCAAGCCCCTTTGTCAATAGTGTTACGGAGAGGCTGTACAATCACAGCCATTAAAGATTTTTTCTCTTAGCCTTTAATATAAAATGAATGAAGGAAGCACAAATGTACTTATCGATACAGCTATAGGGATGTTCACTGCAGTGTTGTTTTGTATGGCTGAAAATTAGAAACAACCCAAATGTGGAACAATAGGGAATTACTAAATAGATTATATAAAATGTAGTCATTAAAATGACAATGCAGAAGACTAATGAAGACATAGGGAAATGCTCACAAGCAAATTCCTAACAGGATGTACAGTAAGATTCCATTTTTAAAAGTTTTATGTGTGCATAGAGAATTGATTAGAAAAGACATATTTTAAATGTTAGCAATGACAAAATTAACATTAACCATGTGTTATCTCCAGTGGTAAAACGATAGATGATTTTATGTTCTTTTTTCCCCTTACCTTTACTTTAAAAATATCCTACATATGGCACTGGAAGCCGTTATCCTAAGGGAAGTATCTCAGGAATGGAAAAAGAAATACTGCACGTACTCACTTATAAGTGGGAGCTAAGTGGTGGGGATATGCGGTCATACAGAGTGGTATAACAGACTTTGGAGTTTCAGAAGGAGGGAAGATGGGAGGGAGGTGAGGGATCAAAAATTAGCTGTCGGGTACAATGTATACTATTCAGGCGAAGGGTACACCAAGAACCCTGACTTCACCACTGTGCAATGCATCCATGTATCAAAAAACCACTTGTACCCCCTGAATCTATTGAAATAAATATTAAAAAAAAAAATCTTACAATAAGCATATATTACTTTGGTAATTTATAAAAATAGCAAAAGTTACAAAAAAGAGAAGGAAGGAAGGAAAGAAGGAAAAATGGAGAGACAGTAGGAAGGAAAGAAGAAAGGAAGGAAGGAGAAAAAGCTAGTTCAAAGGTTTTAAGACAAATGAGGAGCCCAGGAAACATAAAAACCCAACATAACCTGAATAGGTTAATATTTCTAAAAAATTGGGGAACAGTATTGTCTCCTGTGATTTAACTTTTCCTTCCTCTTGCATTTCTTAGGTTCATTTTTCGTGGATTGAATTGTTTTGGACAGAGAGATTTAGTTTCGACTAGGCAACTGAGCCTTGTGGTTTGCCCTATGTTATAAATTACTTGGCCCAAACATTGCTCTGCTATGGGGACATCTAATAAGCACTTTATAAATGTTTTCATTTCAATTATCACCATGGCCAGACGCTTCAATAACAGGCACCATTTCTGAAATCCTGTTCACAGTTTATGAACTTGCAAAATTACTGAATCCACTCCCTGTGCTGCACCACTCCCAGAGTATAAGTGAAATGCAAAATAAATACAAAACAATCATGGTGATGAGAAGGATTAAATCACATAAAAATAAAATTATAGTTATTTTACTTGAACCTTGGAGAAACTTAATTTTGTTATAAAGGTGGGAAAATGTGTGCTTTTGACTAGAAATTATGTTGAAATTAAAATATGGAGGCTGCTATAATATCAGTTTTTCTAATATTAATGTTCTAGGGTGGTTGAAAATTATGTCAAAGTGGAATGTGATTAGAAAAGGGTAAGGTTTGTAGGGCTGGGGAGGCTGAGTGGGTGGTATCAGGACCAGCTACATAATTTGCAGGGCCCCTTGTGCAAAACTTATTATGAATCTCAAGATTGTGGTAACAGAGCACTAAACCAGGTGCAGAGCCCTTCTAAGCACAGGGCCCTGTGTGACTACTCAGGTTGCACAGCCATGAAGTCAGCCTGTGTGGAAATGTCAGAGTACTGGTCCCTTTCTGTCATCAACTATGTGACTAAGCAAGTTATGTATTCCCTCTGAACTCTGTGTTCCTCACCCTTAAAGGCAAAGGGAAACACTTTGTTGTAAGTGACAGAGATCCAACTCCAACTGTTGTAAGCAATCAAAGGAAGTTTTTTGGGCTCATATAACAGTTCAGAGTGTTAGCTTTGCTCTAGAGCAGAGATCAGTGAACCTTTTCTATCAATAGCCAGATAGTAAATATTTCCAGCTTTGTGGGCCTTATGGTCTCTGTTGCAACTACTCAACTCTGTTGTAGCACAAAACAGCCACAAACAAGATTTAAATGAATGAGCATGGGTGTTTTCCAGAAAAACTTTATTTATGGGCCCTATATATGAGTTTCGTATCATTTTCATGTGTCACAAAGTGTTATCATTCTTTTGACTTTTTTTCCAACCATGTAAAATGTAAAAACCGTACTTAGCTCTTGTGTCATACAAAAACAGACGAAGGGTTGAATTTGACCTGTGGATGTTGGTTTGATGACCCATGTTCTAGAGACAGAGGCATCATGAGGGATTGGTGCCTCTGGATGTGTTTCTTTCTCAGGTGGCTCTGTCCTCTCTTGTTGTTGATCTCATCCTTTTTTCACCACAGATGGACTTCCTCCACGTGACCAGGTGAGGGGAGGTCACATGGGGAGGAGATTGCCAAGGAGAACTCCAGCCTTGCTGTTCCAGTTTGGTTATCTCAGGGGAAAGAGTGCCTCTTCTATCTTCCAGTGTCTGCAAATAAATCCTCTCTGACTGGATTTATTTGGCTTATGTGCTTTTCACAGGTCCAACCACTGTGGGTAAATACACAGGATATTCTGACTGATCAGACTAAAGTCCGCGGCCACCCTCTCCTGTGGCAGTGGTAGAGTGCAGATTCCATACATTTGCCATCCCTGTCAGAATCACCTGACTTAGAGGATGGATTGTTCTTCAAAGGTATAAGGCAGGGGATGTAGAATAGAGAAAAACGGTAGAACGTTGCTACAAGGACAATGGACAAAATATTCTTTTTTTTTGGAGACAGGGTCCTGCTCTGTCGCCCTGGCTAGAGTGCAGTGGTGTCATCATAGCTCACTGCAACTTCAAAGTCCTGGGCTCAAGCAATCCTCCTGCCTCAGCCTCCCCAGTAGCTGGGACTATAGGTGTGTGTCACCATGCCCGGCTAATTAAAAACATTTTTTTTTCTAAGTCTCCACATGGTTTTAATCATATCATGCCTGTTGTGTGCTTCACTCTCTAATGAAGAGGATCTCTGTTGCCCATCTATCTCTTCCTGACCGGAATGCTGTGTACACAGGTGATAAACATTTCTCATTAAAATGCAATTGAACTTAAAAACTCTTATGCATCAAAAGACAATAACAACAGAGGAAAAAGGCAACCCACGTAATGACAGAAAATATTGGAAAATCATTTCTAATAAGGGATTAATGCCTAGAATATATAAAGAACTCCTATAATACAACAACAAAAAACAAACAACTGAGTTAAAAAATGGGCAAATGACTCAGACATTTCTACAAAGAAGATATATGGATGGCAAATAAGCACATGAGAAGATGCTCAATATTACTAATAACTAGGGAAATGCAAATCAAAACCACAATGAGATACAAGTTCACCCCCATTAGGATGAGTATGATTAACAAACAAACAAACAAACACACAAAAAAACCCAATAACAGGTGCTGGTGAGGATGTGGAGAAATTGGAACCTTTGTGCATTGCTAATGGGAATGTAAAATGGTGCAGCCACCGTGGAGAACAGTATGGTGGCTCCCCAAAATATTAAACACAGAATTACCATATGATCTAGCAATTTCGCTTCTGGGTATATGCCCAAATGAATTGAAAGCATTCATCAAGAAGATAAATGGATAAACAAAATGTGGCATATACATACAGTGGAACATTATTCTGCCTTAAAAAGGAATGAAATTCTGACACATGCTACAACATGGGTAGACCTTGAAGACATTATGTTAAGTGAAATAAGCCAGACACCAAAGGACAAATATTATTTGCACTTGTTTCCACTTACATGAGGTACCTAGAGTGGTCAAATTCATAGAAACAGAAAGTAGAATAGTGATTACCAGGGGCTGGGGGAAGGAAGGAAGGGGAATTATTGATAAACGTATACAGAGTTTCAGTTTGGAGTGATGAAAATGTTCTGGAGATTGATGGTGGTCATTGTTGCACAATGATATGAATGTACTTAATGCCACAGAACTGTACACTTAAAAATGATTCTAATGGTAAATTTTATGTGATGTACATTTTACCACAATACAAAAATGAAAAGAAATGTAGTTGAACCTAACTGCATTGCAGAGGACTTCAGTGCTTTGTGTAGTCTCTGGTAGCAGTGGTACTACACAGTGGGTTACGTCCCTCATTCCAAAGACAGCTGGCCATGAAGTCAAACCCCAGCCTTGTCACTTATGAGTTGTGTGACTTTGGGCAGGTAACTTACCTCACTGAGCCTCCCTCTCCCCAGTTCTGGAATTGGCATGATAACAATAGTAACAACCCCATGGGGGTGGTGATGAGGATGAGGCAAGGATTGCAGAAGCCTTAACGAAGTGCCTGGACTACAGCAAGCTTTCAGTGAGTCGAAGCTATTATTATGATTTCACATACTTCACATATGCTAAGTAATAAGGGCAATTTATGGAGTTTCTCAATGAGCTCTTTGCCTCCTGGGCTACCATCTGGGATGGAATCTCTGTGCAATCATCCATTTTCATGGATGTACAGAGTCTTAATATCTTCAATTTGCTTTAGCCTCACTCCCCCATCATCTGCCTAATGAACTCAGACCTGCAAAGGATGAGTGAACCAGGCAGGTGAGGCTTGTCAGCCATCCTTGGCAGAGATCCATGACATGGATATAATTTAGCAGCCATTTTTGTACTGCGTGTTCTCACCGCACACTGCAGTCCTCATGTGTCTGTGTGTACTTGGGCTCATGACATTTGGGGTGAGCTTTGTGATATGACTAAGTCAGAGGCTACACAGGGTATTATTTGATTAGGACAGACACGTCTGCATTCCATTTAAGAGGCTGTTGCTGCTCTTGTACACAATCCCACAGAGCGTATCTGAGGGTAGAGTTCCCTTTGAACTCTGCAAGAGGTTTGTCCTCAGACAAGCATCCCAGCTCTTGGAACATGAACAGAAACTGAGCCCCTTTTGGGATCACTAAATAGCGTGAGTTAAAGAAAAATCCAGTGTCATGATATAGTAGCAAAGTAGAAAAGCTTGTCTTAAATATGGAGAAGAATATGTTAATCTGCCTTTACTCATTAGGAATTTGGGCAAATTTAACCATTTTGAAGTTTACCTTTGTGCTATGTATGAAGTATGGGTTACTAAGCAAATGAATCATAAATAAGATAGTTTAGATAAATGTTTAACCCATTTTTGGGATCAACTTTTTTTTTTTTTAAGGATTTAACTGGGTCAGTTTCTAGGAATTCTCCAAAATCCTTTATTCTAGTGAAATTGTCTCATTCCTCTCCCCCACAGGGTCCTCCACTACCCAGTTAGTTTTCTTCCATGCTACTTTATTATATGCCTTTGTCCATTAGGCAGGAAAGCCTCTTCCTCTCTCCTCTAATGCCAACTAAGTCATAAAACATTGACAGAGCACCTAGTATGTGTCAGAGCCTGTGTTAAACTCTGGGGTCACAGAGAGAAATGAGGCCTTGGGGAAGATGAGGGCAGGGGTTAAGAGCATGGACTTGGTATTAGATGGACATGGATTTGAGTCCTGGCTCTATCACATAATGGCTGTATTACTGGGAAAAGTTCTTAATCTCTGTAAGCCTCAGATTTCTGATGCATAAAAGGTAGAGAATTCCAGTATCTTCTCCAGAGGATTGCTATAGGAATCAAATGAAGTAGAGTGTGTCTATTAAGCAGATATTCCAAGGATCAGAAGCAGAACCCAAAATAGCATAATCAAAAAATAGGCTATAATGGCTCATATAACTGAAAGGTCTAGGAGTGGATTTAAGGTATAGCTGAATCCAGGGGACTTAATGTTATCAAGATTCTGCCTCTTTTTCCATCTCAAGTTTTGCTTGCTTCTCTATTAGCTTCATTCTCAAGAGACCTCTCCAGGTTTATGTTATTATCCTTACAGCTAGTAAGTACAGGAGAAAGAGACCATCTCCTTCCCAATAGTCCCAGCAAAACTGGAACTAGTTCTCACTGGCTCAATCTGTGTCACCCTTGATCAATGACCACAGAAGGGAGATGAAATATTTTGAGAAGTCCAGCCTGGGCCACATGCCCACTGATCTAAACCCTATGGACTATAAGTGTGTGTGTGTTGTGTTAGGGGAAGGGATGATGGGAGGGAGAATAGGGAAATTCCCTCCAAGTCAAATCTGGATGCTATTTCCAAAAGAAGGAGAAATGGATGCCAGCAGGCAAAAATCAGGTGTCCACCAGAGCAGGTTAACATAGAGGCTGGCATATAGGAATGTTTATTACTATAATTATTACTTTGAAAACGATTAAACTGAAAATAACGGTCAGGTTTCCCATCACAAAGAAGAGGATAAGCAGTAAATTAGAAGAGATCGGGGTTGTTACCGAAGGCATACCAGCAGCAGTTGGGGAAGACACTGAATAACAGTGACTGACAATGCTTCAAAGACTGTTTGCCCCTTAACGGTTCCTGAAGGTATCACTGGATAATAGCACAGGGCAACAACAAATACCCATAATAATGACTCTTCATGAAATATGGCCTTTTGTAATGAGGGAGTCTTTTGTAAAGAGTCTGTGCGTCCAATATCATTTTAGAAATATTTGACCCTCTGATAGGGTAGGCTACTCAATAAATTCATTGGTTCCCTAAGAAAGCCAGATTTAAAGTCCTCTTATGTTTCTTTGATGTCCTCCCCAGCATTTTGCACATTGGTGGGCATGAAGTAAGGCATTCAGGAAACACTTATGGATTAATCTAGGTGCAAAAAACAACTAATGCACATTTACAAATGAGTCTCATTTGACAATTAACACTAGCTCTAACATCATGTCCAGTACTTTTATAGCCTTTCATTTTTTCATTTCAGGGGCATGTACTAAAAAAAAACATTTGTTTTCTTTTCAAATATTTTCCTGTTCATATTTTACTAATTTAGCCTTATCCTCATTGATCCAAATTAGTGCGATTTTACAGTCTACACACTCTTGAATACTTATTCCTTCGTTCCCACAATAATTCAAAAGCTGTTTTCTTATTTTAGTTTTCCAAAATGTGATTATTTCCAGCTCTTCCATTTTAAGCTCAAGTATCTTTTAAATGAACCATGATAAAGATAAATATCTTGCATAAAAACTCTTAAACCACAGACACCTCAATTTCAGACTTTATTCTGTTTATAGCCAAAAAAATTTGGTATCAAATATTCTCATTATTTATAATCCCATTATATCCCCAAGACCTTGAGTCATGCAATGTTGTGGGCTGATTTTTTTTCCTCTTTTTTCTTTTTTTTCCCTGTTAGTGCAGTAAGATTGGTATCTCAGCTTCTGAAAAATGTGTTTCAAGATCTATTTCATTTAGGAGGATCATATGATAAACAGGAAGTATAAACAGTTTTTTATCAAAATCCTTTTATTTTTGCAGTGAACTTTTAATAAGTTCAATCCATTGTTTTTCATCCATAATCCCTTAAGGAATATGTTCTGCTTGATTTATGATGCACAAGTTTATTACTTTCCTAAGTTATAATCAATACTTACAAGGTGCTCTGGTTAATTAGGAAACATTTTATCATTTGATTTTCTATTTAGGAATCCTTAACTTATTTTTGCTGTGCATTTTAGAGACTATGGCTAGTATTTTGGGGGTTTTCGCTCTCTTTTGGTGTTTATTCTTTTCTTTTCTACTTGATGCTAAGCCCTGCTCTATGGCCTTAAAAACATCGCTTTAACCAGCATCTCCTATCACAATTCTTGCTGCCCATGACTGCATTTTACAGGGCTAGGGGTTTACCACAGGGACTAATCAAACATTTATTGGTTCAGTTTGATCACAGAACAAATCTCAGAGGTATCACAACACGTACAGTAGTTGTGTAAAGAAACATTTATACATACACGTGTATATTAAAATGTTTATTCTTTAAGCTAATCAATAAGCTTGTCTGGAAAATCCAGAGGGTATTTTAATAAAATAAGGAAGTCAGTTTTCTTTATATCGCACCTGGCATAATTTATGATCCATCCAGGAAATTGGACAAAAGCTTTAAAAAACTTTTTTTCGAGCAGAAGTCTCTTTGGAAAAGGGTAAAAAAGGGGAAGTAGTTGGGCGATTCCTTATTCTGAGTCATGTATTCAAGCACCATGGGAGTGTCAAATATGGAGTTAGGATCACTTGAATGTATAAGAATGATTTTTTATTCAGTTAGAAAACTGTTTATAAAATATAGAGATCTTACTATGACATTTTTATTTTTTAGAATTGTCATTTCTTCAACATCATCCTCTCTTTACCAGTCAGGAAAAAGGAGGATACTGGTGGCTGAGAAATATTTGGTGATTGCTGTATTTTTATTTTATGTCTTCTCCAGCTTTGACCCCTTCTACCTGGAAAGATTATTTACATTAAAGAAACTATAGCAGCATCCCAATATGTACTGGTGAAGAATGTAAGATTAAGCACTCTCCATATAGTGATGGTACATTTTACGTTGGGCAATTATATTACAGTTTTTATGGATGCCTAAAGTGACCAGCTGGCTCTATTTTCTTGGGCAAGCAAATGGCCCATATAATAACAGTATGTAATATCTCCCCAGATAAGTAAATTGTCTATATTGTGGGGATTAGTTTTATTGGCCATCTAGGCCATGAAGATGCAGAAGAGACTACTACAATCAATACTATCTTAGCTTTCGCTGGTGATACTATCTGGACACAAGTCAGTTGGTCTTTATACCCCAAAATGGATAGGTTGACCACTCTGATTTTGCTAAGATCATTTTAGCACAGGCTTGATTGCACAGAGGATGTGAAACTAAGAGTGAATTGGGAGTATATCTGCTCAGAAAACAGAGGAAAATAAAATTAAGGATCAGTTAAAGGGTCTTGGTTATCTAAGATAACTGATATGGCCATTTTTAGTCCCATAGATTTTAAAAACAGCTTTATTGAGGTATACTTTACAAACCATAAAATTCATTCATTTTAAGTGTATAATTCAATGATTTTCAGTAAATTTACAGTTGTGCAACCATTGTAACAATCTAAGTTTTGAACATTTTCATTACTCTCCAAAGAAACGCCCATTTGTAGTCACTCCCTGTTTTCATACTCATCCTCAGGCAGCCATTAATCTACTTTCTGTTTCTGTAGATTTGCCATTTGTGAACATTTTAATTATTTAATTATTTATTTATTTTGAGGCAGGGTCTCACTCTGTTGCCCAGGCTAGAGTGCAGTGGCGTCATCATACCCCACTGCAACCTCCAACTCCCGGGCTCAAGTGATCCTCCTGCCTCAGCCTCTGGAGTAGCTGGGACTACAGGCACACACCATCCTGCCCAGCTAATTTTTTAGTTTTTTGTAGAGATGAGGGTCTCGCTATTGCCCAGCCTGGTCTCCAACTCCTGGCCTCAAGGGATCCTCCAGCCTCGGCCTCCCAGAGTGCTAGGATTACAGGCATGAGCCACTGTGCCCAGGCCTATGAACATTTTATATAAATGCAATAATACAATCTGTGATATTTTGTATTTGGATTCTTTCACTCAGCATATTTTTGGGGTTCATCCACGTTATAGCATTTGTCAATACTTAGGTCATTTTTATAGTATTCCATTTTACAAATATATCACATTTTGTTTATCCATTTGTCAGTTTTTGGCTGTTATGATTAATGCTTCAGTGAACATTTGTGTGCAAGCCATTATGTGGACACACGTTTTCAGTTCTCTTGGTTAGATACCTAGGAGTGATTTTGCTGTGTTATGTGGTAAATTTATACTTAACGTTTTAAGAAATTTCCACACTATTTTCCAAACAGGCTGCACTATATTATCTCCTTGCTACCAGTGTATGAGGGTTCTAGAGTACTTTCCCTAAACCCTACTCAACACTTGTTATTGTACATCTCTTTGTTTATAGCTATTCTTGTATGCATGAAATGGTATCTCATAGAGTTTAGTGGGTGTGCATTCTCATCCATGCATCATTCAATTGCTCACCAGATACTTGCTGAATATCTATTATGTACCAGCCCCTATACTAGGCACCAAGTATACAAAGAAGAATAAAATAACATCTTCAACACCAAGGAGTTCACAGACTACTAGAAGAACAAAAGTAGTAGATGTGTTTCATTGTCTGCCTCACCCTTGAAGCTTTCTAGATAATATATCAACCTCCTTCCTTGCCCCCAGCTGCTGTAGATTGGACTGGGGATGGACACCTGACTCTAAAGTGGTCACTGCACTAGTTGGCCACCTACCTGTGACTTCTGAGGTACTGTCCAAAGTCAGATCAGCTTGGCTGCTCAGATACTCAGGTTATCATTGAAGATGGGCACTAAAGTAGACAAGTCATGTTCTCTGGTATCTGAGGACATCACTGCTGGACTGTGCATGAGATGAGTAGTAGGCAGGGAAGCCAGGTTGACAGAATGACAAAGGAGCTGACTCAGATGCAGAAATGAGAAAGGCCTTATAGAGAAATCTTGGTTGTTCTGCTCACCATGCTCTGGTTTGCATAATGTTCCAGCAATTCATGTCTTCTTTTTGGATTCTGTGAGGTTGTTGCAGCATTACAATGAACCCCACCTCCCATTTTCACTTGAGCTACTTTGAGTAGGTTTCTGCTGCTTATAATTGAATGAACTTTGAGGAGAACAGTTATAATGCTAGCTCATAATCATCGTGTGAACTTTCTCACTTTTAGGTCCTTGTAAACAAGGTTCCAGCTTGGCTATTATTTATCACTTTTTTCTTTCTGACTATGGACTGACAGCATTTAATTACCCATATTAGTAAAAGTAAGTAGTGAAATGTATAAAACAAATCACAAGACCACCTTTTCCTCTCAAATTTCATAGTTCACTTTGTAGTCCATGTGATTAAAAAATAATTAGTAGCGTACCCTGAATACTTGACTATTATTTAGTCAACAAACTTGTTGACTGCCGACACATTCCAGACACTGTCCATACTACTGGAAAGAAGTGACAAATAAGAGGAGGTCCCTGCAAACCCCCAGCCAGCTTTCATTCCCATGGATGGTGGCCTAGAGCCACACTGAGTACCATGGATTAAAAACGTTGTGGAGAGTTCACAAAATGGATACAAGGAAAGAGATGATATGATTGTGCCACATCAGGCACATGGTGACGTTATTTCTCCTATGAATGATGCCGCAGTGAAGATGGCTGCCTGAGAGCCAATGCACAGCTGATCCCTTCCTCAAGGCCTGAGGGGTAAATTATGGCAAAAATGAACAAAAGTAATTCACCTACAGCAACTGAACAAACAGAGGGACTTAACTGAAGGCAATAAACTCCCAGAACTGTGGCCCCAGGGGAAGAAAAACCAAAAGCAAAAAAAACCCTCCCCAAACCCTCCAAAATTCTAGAGTAACTGCAAAGACCGGTGGTGGTGGGGGGCGCTAGCCCCTAATCCTGTCTCCCCAGAAGAGAGAGCCCACTGGAGAGCCCACAAAATCCCAAGGCTTCTCACAGACGCCCCAATCTGAAGACGCAGGCGTATCAGGAGGGCTCTTTGCCTTTGCTGCGCTCTCTCCCAAAGCACGTTTGAAATGGCGCAGGGAACACAGGGGAGCTGGATGCGACTGAGCCGGTTTCCTCCCTCCGGATTTGACGAAACAACCGGAAGTCTCAGCGCACCCACTTCCGGAGTGGGCCGGCTCCTTCGGCAGGTTCCGGTAATTCAATCACAGTAGCGGGGAGCCGCCGCAGGGATTCTAACGGCAGCCTCGCCCGGCTCCCGCGCATGGTGGGAAAGTGGGGAGGCCTGGACAGTCTCTGCCTGGCACCTTCAGGCCATAGCCTTGACAGCTATAAGGTGGTGGTGGTGGGGAAGTCACACCAATTCTGGGATAACGGAAAAATGGCAAAGTTTCCATCAAGAGAAACACTAATACCAAGTGAGAACTTAGGCAGAAGCCAGCCGTTCAGGTGAGACTGTGCCCATCCCTCCTGGGTCACCTCACCACAGATGAGGTGATGCCCGGCCTCTGTCCTGGGGAAAAATGGCAAGAGCAGTAGGTTAGCACTCAGCAGTACTAACTCTAATCCCAGCTGGGGGACCTGGTTTGTGAAATAGGGCACATGAATGCAATCATGATCCTTAAGATCCCTTAGGCGCTAATAAAATTATATAGTGCAGTGATTCTGTCAACAACTCTGGCAAAGATAGCATTTACTTGCTAGTACATTCTGCTGTGGCAAGGAAGGTTCTAGAATCACCTCAGCACTAACTTCAGGAGCTGATCACTCCACAACTCAAGGATAGAAACCTTGAACTTCTGAATTTGCTGACATGTTTGAGACGAGGTGGGAGAAAAAGGCTTTTAATATATGATGCTCCTTAATCTTTGGTATGTTACTCAAATAACCACCAGTGAATGGAATTACAGTCCTTGGGCAGTTTAGCAAGATTCTTTATAGCAAACTTGGCTCCTACCAGCGGACTATCAGTCTAAAAACACTCTGGGAGCAATTACACACTCAGTAACCTCTTATTAAGTAGCAATTTTATCTAACCTTACCCGTTTCCTTCTGAGTGTGAGAATGAAGGGAGAAATGAATTAAAGCACATCAAGACGCTCCATATGCTCTTGGCGTGGATGGTGCGGAGAGCAGCAGGGTGGCATAATATATGCAGCCGCGCCATGCAGAAGTTGAGGGAGAGGGGATTTTGGTTAACACTTCCCACTCTCCTGCCACCCACGCTTCAAATCAGTCCGAATTCCCAGTGCTGTCAGAGAAAAGGGGAGGTGTGGGAGGGAAATAACGCTTGCTGGCGCCGGCCCCATTTCAAGTGGCAAATGTGCATGTGGCGTTAATCCTGTTTCAGAGTTGGGGGTCTCAACTGGAAGCTAGAAACAACTGAGAAACAGCACGAGACAGAAGCCCTTGAGAGGGGGGTGATCAGCTATTTCTCTATTCCTATTTCATTTTAATTCTTTATGGTAAGATTTCAGTATTTTCCTGAGTAGACCTAAATTAATCTATAACAGATTATACCTGTGTAATAGATGCTGAATCAAATGCATACAGATGGGAGATAAAATGGATAAAATGGGAAGTAGAAGATCCCAGAACAATACATTTAAATATTTTTACAGACATCTTTTTTTTTTCTTGTATAGTGATTCCAAATTACCTAATGACAAACTTGTTTTCCTCTTTTTTCCATTCTGCTTTCTTTTTGTAAATTTAATTTAATTTCTTTTTTTTTAGAGACAGGGTCTCACTCTGTCACCCAGGCTGGAGTGCAGTGGCACAATCATAGCCCACTATATCTTCGAACTCCTGACCTCAAGCGATCTTCCTGCCTCAGTCTTCTGAGTAGCTGGGATTATAGGTGTGAGCCACTGCACATTCTACTTTCTTTAGATTCCCTGTTTGCTCTATTTTCCCTGGCCACTGAAAAAATGAATAATGTTAATAAAGAATATCCCTAGGATCTCTCTCCCTCTCCCTTAATTATAAATCTTTGGTACCATTTTCCCTGCCCTTAGTTCTGGAAGGTTTGTTATCAATAATCACGAGACATAGTAAATGGTATTTTTTCCTTAATGGTGTGTAGGTAAGAACTTGGTAAGGAAAAACTATATTTTTAACTTTTTGACATTTTTTTCAGATCACTTGTTTTAAGAGTTGTGTAGGCTATACAGTGTCATGGAGCCGAACTGCCTGTCTCTCCCTGTCCCAGTGCTATCACATACTGGGTGAGTTTCTTAATCCCTCTGCCCCTGTTTTCACCTGTCCATAGCAGGGAAGGTAATTGTCACTACCTGGTAGGGTTATGTGGAGGCAGGAGGCAATTTGTGCGTGGAAGGAACTTAAGACCATGCCTGACACATAGTATACTCTTACTGAAAATCAATTACAGAGTTCACTTCCTCAACTGACATTTCTCAAGGACCTGCTGGTGCAAGGAATTGTTACAGACATGTTTAAAGATACAAAGATGTAAAACCTGCTTTTAAGAAACCTTTTTAAACTAAAACATATCTTGGGACTATTTCCTCATTTTATCAAACATCAGTTTATAAAACAGGCTGCATGGTATTCTGTAATTCAGTCAATTCTGTTGTTCAATTAGATTGTTGGTTGTTCCCCTTTTAGCTGTGGTTGTAGCTGTTGTAAACATTGTAGGAGTGTTCATTGTTGGTGTTACTTACATGTTTGCATGCTGTTCTGTCTTTTAAAAATATTTTCAGGCATGTTTTGATACATGTTGTCAAGTTAGGGGGCGGTCCCTAATTTGATTTTTCAGTGGATACAAACTATTCTAAGATACCACCCATGATCCCTTGCACTTTCTCTTGACTTTCTTTTCTTACAGACATCTGTCGTGGTTTCTTCTTTTTTGCCTTTTGCTGAAGTGTAGGTGGAGGGAGTTAGGCCGTTATCAGGGCTACAGAGATGAAATAACCTGTCTGGCACCAGTCCTCAATCCTGTTGCCGTCTAAACCACCCAGGTGGGATCATAGGCCCCACTCCAGATTCTGAGAACATTCTAGATTCTCTAGTTGAGAGAATTACTATCACCAAAGCTTCACAACTCAGAGTCATCATGCTGTTTGTTCATCTTCAAGTTTCACTTCTTGGTTTTTTTTTCCTGTGACCTCATCACCTGATTTGAGTAGCAAGTTCCCTGCCTTTGCTACGTATTTGTGAGTCCCTGCTTTGGGTCTCAGTTTACTAACCGTGCTTCAATGGTGGTTTTTTCTTGCCCCCGAGGCTTTGTAGGGCCTGGTCCTCTATTATCTCCTTGCCCAATTATCTAGGTTCTGCTTGTGCTCTTGGGTTTACCCTAACTGCTTATTTTACACTGTGGCGTCAGGGTCATCTCAGTCCCATCTAATATGAAATGAGAAAAATGAAAATAGCCAACTCACTTCTTATCGCCTTCTTCTAGTTTTCTATTGCTGTGTAACAAATCGCCCTGAAACTTAATGACTTAAAACAACAATAATTATTTTTTCTTTCATAGTTTCTGTGGGCCAGTACTTTGGGAAGGGCTCAGCTAGGAAGTTCTGGATTGGGGTCTCTCATAAAATTTCAGTCAAAAGCTGGCTGGATCTAGAGCAGCCAGGGGCTAACCACGCGTTTCTCTCTTTATGTAGCCTCAGCAGTTCTCCATGTAGTCTCTGCATGGACTAGGTTGTGCTTCCTCACAACATGGCACCCTCAAGGCGGTGGGAGTGCTTACATAGCTCAGAGCTTCTTCTTGAGTATTCTGGTGAAAAGAGCAGAAACATAACTTTATGACTTAACCTTGCAGGTAGTAGTGTCTGTCATACTCTATTGGTTGAAATGGTCACAAAAGCTAGCCTGTATTTTAGAGGAGAGACTTAGATTCCATCTCTTGATGGAGGATATGGCCATCTTTGGAAAATACAATCTGTAACACTCCTCTACTGGATGCTTTTCTCCAGTTTCCCTCCAACATAATACACTAAGGTCTTTGGAAAAGTACGTAGGCAATGCAGATTCCTTCCTATGTCTTCTTCCCTGTGAAAGGAATGCCTGTTTGTCTATAAAACCAGGTCAAATGCCTCTCCATCCTCTGTGAGGCCTTTCTCAGCTCGCCGTAGTGTTGTCTCTTCTTCTGAGCTAGAAAATAACAAAACACTGGGATAGTGCCTTATATTTTGCCAATTACAGTGCTGACTATTTCACTTTGTATCTTTATCAGTGCTGTATTAGTGTGAGTTTCCCCTTCCTATGAGGGGAAATCCTGTGTAACAGACTTGATGTTCCTTCCCACCCCTACTGCCATCCTAGCATTGAGATCCAAAGTCGTCCCCGTGGATATCTGTTTAATGAATGAGTGAATGAAACAAAATAAAAGACAAACAAAATGATAGAGAATTATGCTGAAAACCATCACAATTAACTAAGCAAACTTGGCTTTTAAATGCCTGTCTTTAAAACTGCCATAGGCTTCAGATGTGCTTTTTGGTGGCTGGTGGCCTAGTCACAAAATTGCAACTCTTCTCCAAAATAGGCACTCACCAGAGATACCTCCTATTTACTCTGAGCATCCCTTGGACTGTACTGCCTTCTATGCTCAGCAGACCAGTTAAAAGCAGAGTTTCTGATGGACCAAAGTGTAAATTAAAGGGCTGGGATACATCATTAGACATATGGTCTCCTAGGAATTGAGATTTTCCTGTAGTAGGTGGAATTTGTAACACTCTGGCCTCTAGGACCATATGGTTGTATTTAGAAATGCCAGTAGAAATAAATACTTGACTTTTCATGCAAGATTCTTTTTTGCTCATCCTCCCCCACAGCCACAGAGAAGTTTCCTGCTGCAAAATCTAAAAGCACAACATTAATAATTGACTTAGGCTCATGCCTGTAATTTCAACACTTTGGGAGGCTGAGGCAGGAGAATCAGTTGAGGTCAGGAGCTTGAGACCAGTTTGAGCAGTATAGTGAGACCCCATCTCTACAAAAGATAGAAAAATTAGCTGGGCATCGTAGCACACGCCTGTAGTGCCAGCTAGTCGGGAGGCTGAGGCAGGAGGATCACTTGAGCCCAGGAGTTTGAGGCTACAGTGAGTTGTGATGATGTCACTGCACTCTAGCCAGGGCAACAGAGTGAGACTCTGTCTCAAAAATAAAAATAAAAAAAATAAAAAATAAAACGACAATAAAATAAAATAAATAAAAACAAAAAGATAGAAATAAGCGGAGAGATATACTCTTTCATGGATTGAAAGCAATATTATTATAGTGTCAATTCTCCTCAAATTAATGTATAGACCCCATGCAGTCCCAGCCAAAATCCCAACAGGCTGTTTTGTTTAATAGCCTAACATACTTTGAAAATGAGCAACAGAATTGGAGAGCTAACAATACCTGATGTCAAGAATTATTTTAAACCTACAATAGTCAAAATAGTATGGTATAGTACCACGATAGACAAATGGATCAATGAAACAGAATAGAGATTCCAGAAATAGACCTACATGTATTTGGTATAAAGATTTTTGACAAAGGCAGTTCAAAGGATATTTCTTCCAACAAAAGGTGCTGGAACAATTGTATATTCATATGCAGCAAAATGAACTCCAATCCGTAACTCATGCCACATATAACACTTAGCTCAAAATGAACCATAGACCTAAATATGAAACCAAAACCTATAAAACTTGAGTAAGAAAATATTAGAAAATCTTTGTGACTTTGAGTTAGACAAACTATCTTAAATGTAACACCAAAAGTATAATCCATAATAAAATTGCTAAATTGTACTTCATGAAAACTAAAAACATCTGCTCTTTAAAAGACACTGGTATGAGAATGAAAAGATAAACCACAGACTGGAAAAAAATATTTGCAAATCACATATCTGAGAAAGGATTTGTATCTAAAATACATAAAGAATTCTCAAAATATATTAATAAGAAAACAAACAACCCAATATAAAAATGAACAAAAGATTTGAATAGATATTTCACGAAAGAAGATGTGTAGAAAGCAGATAAGCAGAAAAAATGCTCAACATCATTATTCATTAGAGAAAGGCAAATTAAAACCACGAGTAAATACCATCACAACTATTAACATGGCTAAAGCTAAAAAATGGACATACCAAGTGTTGGTGGGGATCTGGAACAACTGGAACTCTCACACACTGCTTGTGAGAATGTAAAATGATACGACCATTTTGGAAAACAGTTTGGCAAGTTTCTTAAAAATTTAAATGTGCACTTACTAAGTGATCCAGCCACTCCACTTCTAAGTATTTACCCAACCGAAATGAAAGCATGTGTCTATATAGAGATTATACACAAATATTCATAGTGCCTTATTCATAATAACCCCATACTGAAAACAATCCAAGTAGCCATCAACAGATAGATAAATGAACAAATTGTGGGGGGACTGTGTGTGTGTGTGTGTGTGTGTGTGTGTGTGTGTGTATACATATAGTACAGTATATACTACTTAGCTGTAAAAAGTAATGGACTATGATACACACAATATTGTAGATAAATCTCAAAATAAGTATGCTGAATAAAAGAAGGCAGTGAAATGGAATACATATTATATGATTTCTTTTATAAAATATTCTAGAAAATGTAATCTGATCTCTAGTGACAGAAAGCAGATCAGCAATTGCCTGGGCACGGGGGCGGGGGGGCGGGTGGGAGGGGGGAGGGTCAGAGGAGTGGATTAGAAAGTGTTCAGGAAATTTTGAGGGTGACAGAGATGTTCACTCTTTTGACTGTAATGATGGATTCACGGGTGTATGCGTAAGCCCAAACTTGTCAAACTGCGAATTTTAAATATGTCAATTATACCTTAGTAAAGGTATGAAAGAAAAAGAGAAAGAAAAAAAAGAAAATAAAGAAAGAAGCCCTAGAGAAGCAGAGACCAAGAGCACTTGGGTCATGCTAACAGCGAGCTCTAGAGTAGCAGCTCCCGTTGAGGAGGCTGCAGGGTGACCAGATGGCTAGATCCTCCTTGGATCCCAAATGAGCCACAGTTCAGTCCTGGTGAATACTGACAATCGAGCTGACTGTTATTTCCCTGAGATTTCCATTTCCCTCACTGCCATATGTGACCCTACAGTCTTCTCACATTACTAGAAATAGCTTCTGTATAGCCCAAAGAGACTGACTGATATGCCAGGTATTCCGTCCACCTTACTTCTTTCACACGAACGTGTCTTTTACAGGCTTATTTGCCACATAAACTCAAATTGAGTTTTTATTTAGTTTTTTCTTGTTTTTGTTTTTGACACAGGGTCTTTCTCTGTTATCTAGGCTGGAGTGCAGTGGTGTCGTTATAGCTCACTGCAGCCTAAAGCTCCTGGGCTCACGCGATCCTCCTGTCTCAGCCTCCCGAGTAGCTGGGACTACAGGCACATGCCACCATGCCCGGCTAATTTTTCTATTTTTTTTTTTAGAGACGGGGTCTCACTGTTGCTCAGGCTGGTCTCAAACTTCTTGCCTCAGGTGATCCTCCCATCTCAACCTCCCGAAGTGCTATGATTACAGGTATGAGCCACTGCGCCTGGCTAGTTTAGTTTTTATTTCCCCCCTCTCTCCTCAATTGAGCTGTGTTTTTTCTAGCTTGTCTATCCAGTATTTAGACTGGGATATTTGTGACTCCTTACTCTGAGCTTGCAGATGAACCTGTAGTCTTGGACAGAGAAAGGAGAGAGAGAGAAATGGGGAGCATATGAGTGCTCTGACTTCCTTTGTATGGGTGTTCAAACGTTGAAGCTGGTTGATCTCTCACCCATGTTTACTTGCTGTGGTATAAGACTAAGAGCTACTGGAGGGCAAGGACTGTGTTTTATTTGTCTTTGTGCTTAGCACAGTAACTACCATAGATAGTTGCTCAATAAATGTTTATTGAGTGAATATTTGAAAGTGGGAGAGAAATTGCCTCATATTAAGCCATGGGAAAAGTTTCCATCCTGACTCTCTCTAGCCAGGCCCTTTCTGCAGTGGGCAAAAATTACGTCCATATGATCTATGTGAATTAGTCACAGCTCTTTCATTTGCAAGTTATTTAATTTATTCATTCCACAAATATTTGCTGAGCACCTACTCTGTTCCAGGCACCATTCAAGTTGTAGGTATGAGCAAATAGACAAAAAACTCTGCCTTTGTGGTGTTTACATTTTAGTTGGGGAGATAGAAAACAAATAAGATAAATATGTAAAATATATAATGTTTTAGATGGGGTAAGTACTTTGGAAAAATAATGAGGGAAGGGGCTTAGGAAGTGCCAGGATGAGGTGGGGGTTATAATTTTATATAAGATGAACAAGAGAAGCTCTATAGAGAATTTGAAGGCTTTGCTTCCAACTTGACCTGTTTAAAATACAAAGGAAATTTATTAGCTCACAGTGTACAGGGTCCACCCCTAGCACAGCTTAAAGTGCAGAGCTTAAAGTGAAATTTTCTGAAATCTATCTCTGTTCATCTCTTGGCTTTGTTTTCTTTTCCTTGGCTTCAACCTCTGGCTGGTTCCCTCCCAGTGACAAGATGGCTGCTGGATTTACAGCCGCTCAACTGAGAAGCCCTAGGGAAAAAGAGAAATCATCTCCAGGGGTTCCAACAAATGTCCTGATGTTGAGTCTCATTGATCTGTCTTGGATCCCATGGAACTGGGAATATGCTGATTAACCAAGGTCACCCAGGTGTCTGCCTCTGGGGAAGAGCTGGGGAAGTGGGGTTTGCTGACCCAAACCACAGGGATTAAGGGGGGGAGGTCCCACAGAAAGGAAACGTGTTATTATTAGCAAAGAGAGGATGGGTGCTGGACAGGCAGTAACAACAGATGACCACCATGCTAGCTTTTGCCTGGAGAAGAGAGGTTGCTGGCTCGGGCTCACCACGCACCTGCCATGCATGAAGGGAAAGAATGGCCATAGGTCAGAGCCACAAGTGGAGTTCTGGCTCAGTGCAAACCTCTACTCCACTGGACATTAGCTTGGGGGTGCCTGCAGATGACCCTTCCTCACGTGCAAGCATGCCATTGCTAAGAATGCTTAACCCTCAGGACCTCAGAGCAATTCATTTCCAGGTAACGCTGTTTAAATGAGAACTTAGGGGTATCTGAGGGAAGGAATGTGTGTTATATTTGGAGAGGATTGATGTCAGGGACAGGCTGTTTACAATGAATTCCCTAATGAATCCCCACTGGGACCATTCCCAGATTGAAAGTGACTAGTATACAAGTAAGGATGTGAGGTGAGAGGGTTGAAGTTCCATAATACTTCTATGTTTCTACTCCCAAGAGGCAGGAGAGCACAGTGGTTAAGGGCATGAATTTGGAGTCAGCGAGATCAGGGTTAAAAGCCCAGCCCTTCCACTTCTCTGGACTTTGGTTTACCTCCCTGCCTCTGCTTTCTCACCTATAGGATGGGATGATCCTAACATCTATATCATGTGGTTCTTGAATTGATACATATAAGGTCAAGTCTAAAGTCTTAGTTGTTGGTATTGTTATGGTCATCACTGTGTATGACCCAACAAATAGCTGCATCAGGAATTATCCACATGGTACAATTTGAGGACAGTAGAAGGCATGTACTCAAAAACTTTTTTGCCACAAACCTGCTTTGGGATCTGAGGTTCCCATGTCCTTTCACATCTTTGGATTAAGGAAGAGTTTGTTTAATTATATTCTAGGAAATTTTAAAGGTTTCAAGGTTGTACTTCAAGGACCAATAAGGAAGGGAAGGGGTGGGGGATCAAATAGTCTTTGGGCCCCTCATCTGCTACTTCCAGCAGAGAAATTTTACTTTTATTTGTTTTACATACTGACTTCCACATAAGAATTTCTTTGACTAAGAGTTCTGTGGTTGAAGAAAAAAGTTTGGAAACTGCTGCATCAAGGCATCAAAGCCTCTATTAAAACATCATGATGCTTTGTCCTGTGATCTTAACTTAAAAAAAAAAAGAAAAAGAAAAAAAAAGACAGCAAAGAAAACATCCTAATGTCATCTGGAAAGGCGGTGGATTGTTTTGCTTGAGGGAGAAAAACCACAGGAGAGATGGTGCTGACTTTCCTTGTGTATCTGAAGGGTCACCACGTGGGTCCAGAGAATCAACAGGAGGCAGATTTTATTATAATAGCTTGTTGGACAGGAGAAAGACGTTTGTAGCAATTCAAGCTCTTCTTCCAGCAATTCATTTTTAGGGCATTGATATACTGCTGTCCCTGGAGATGTCCCTGCAAAGGCTGTCAAAGACAGTACCAAGGGGATTCCATCAAGAGCAGCATGATGGATTGTGACCGCCAAGATTACATCCAAACTCTAAAATTCTGTGATCCTGAATAACACATCAAGCTATTAATGTGTTACACCCCAATGAATGTCTTGGTGAAATTTTATCACCTACATTAGATTCAAAGAGTATGCTTTAAAAGAATGTGCCATAGGACAGTTTCATTTTGAACTAATTTGAAATTTACAGAAAAGTTTTGAAAACAGTACTTTTTCATTACCCCTCACCCAGCTTCCCCTAATGTTAACATCTTACATAACCATAATGCAATGATCAGAACCAGGAAATTAATGTTGGTATGGTACTGTTAGCTAGATTAAGGACCTTATTTGGATTCCATCAGTTTTTCCACTAAGTCTATCTCCAGTGGTAAGAAACCTGGTTCTTATTACCTACAATATGTTTAGTTATTTGATCACTGCTAGTAGAAATGACATAAGGTAGTTTAAGATTTACCCTTGTGAGAAACTCATTTCCTGATTGTATTACACCCCTGTTATCCAGAATTGCAGAATTTTAGAGTTTGGGTGTAATCTCAGCAGTCGGTTCATCC
This sequence comes from Daubentonia madagascariensis, assembly GCA_023783475.1. Classification (NCBI taxonomy): domain Eukaryota; kingdom Metazoa; phylum Chordata; class Mammalia; order Primates; family Daubentoniidae; genus Daubentonia; species Daubentonia madagascariensis. The sequence continues at coordinate 35,899,526 of JAKFHU010001953.1, read as the reverse complement.
TTTTCCTGTTGAAGGGCTCTCTGTGTTATTATTCCTGACAGCCCATCTTAGGGGAGGGAGCTACCTAAAGGGGAATTTTTTGGCATGGTTTTTCCTTCAGAACAATGTTGTCATTCATAGGTGCATGTCAGGCACTAGAAATATAGAAATAATAAATATAACTCTTGCCTTCTAGAAACTTGTAGTCCAGTAAGAGACAGAGGAGTAAATGGACAAATATAATAGAATGGAATATGGGCTAGGGAAGAGAAAGTGAATAATAATACTACATGGGATAAGTGCTATAGTAGGGATAAATACTATGAATGCACGGAGAGGGTGATTCAGCCATCCTGGACTACCAGAAGGGCTTTCTGGAGAAGATGAAGAGTAAACCCAATCCAGAGGGATTGCATCCTTACACTCAGTTCCTCCAACATCTCCTCCAAACCTTCCAACCCCAAGGAGTCTAATTCTGAAAGTAACCAGAAGATCTACATAGGTACTTAATGAGCTAGTGTATCATGCTTGTAAGGTTCTTTACTAATGTGTTTTTCTGTGTTATTTCATTGGCTCCTTATAAGAGCCTTGCTAGATATGTAGAACAAATGATGCTTTGGCTGCTGTGTGGAGAAGAACTGTAAGAGGGCAAGAGTAGAAGTTGTGGCTCAGGCCAGAGATGCTGCATGTCAGCTCCCTCATCTGTCAAATAGAGAGTAATAACACCTATCTCATAGGATGACTGTGAGAATCAGAAATAATATTAGAAAGTGAGGTCCTGCAGTGAGGCTATGGCTGCCACTCTCAATACCAGCATCTGTCAGGGTCCCAGCAGGAAACAGATGGTGCACTCAAATTACAATAATTCAAAAAGGGTTTAAAGAAGGGATTATTTCCATAGCTATTGGCAGGGTGTGGCACCCCAGGTCTTGTAACAGAGGGAGTCCTTACCATCTCTAGGCCTGACGAGACATGCAGTGGGAGCAGGTACAGAGCCAGGAAGGAAAGTTTGAGTGGAGAGGGAAGTCACAAAAAGAGCTGTGGTTGTTGGTTAAGGGATGCAGCTAGCCTGAAGGGACCCCTTCCTCATTTGCTCTCCTGCCATTGTTACCCTCCCACCAAACCCAACCAGGAACTACTGCTATCATCCACTCTAGTCAGCCTCTTGAGACAGAAAGCAGGGTTTCTAGAGTGGCTCTAGCAGGGCAAGTGGAAGGTATTTGGCTCAAACCATGAATGGAGTGGAGAAAGTCTCACAGAAGGGTAACTGGCTGGGAAGAGACCCCCAGAAGGGTCCACTGCACTTCCCCAGCTTTCTTGTCCATTTGCCTCCTGTTGCCCTGGCTCTCGCCCTATCTTTCAACTGGAAGTTTCAATGGACATTTGTTGTTTTCCCTGACAAACTCCATTCTCCTTTCTTCTAGCAACAATACCTGCTTTTCTTGTAGAGATTCATCCCTTCCCTGCTCTCTCAATCTGTTTGCTTCCAGTGGGCCCCTGTCCTCCAAGGGTGAGCATGTGACCCAGGTCCAATCAGTATGTGCTATTCTCCTGGCTGTTGCGGTTGGTCCACGACTGAGTGCATGGCTCAGTTAGAAGTCGTGTGACACAGTGAGCGAGTCTCTTGCTAAGAATCGGGGGAGAGAGGCAGAAGGAGCTGCTGCTTCCATTTTACCATCAGGAGGGACAACTTTGAGCCTGAAAATGAAACCAACCTGGCAAAAAACAGACCAGAGAGCCCTGAATCTATCTGTGTCTGAAGGTTGTACCACTGCTGAATTTTGTAGTTAAGTATAAGCCAAAAAATTGTATTTTCAGTTATGTTGTGTTGTGTTGGATTTTCTGTTACATCAAAAAGAGTCCCAACATAGACAATGACCCTGCACATTGTTTTTTGTTCTAGATAATAATTTTAATGCAAATCTGAGCTTAAAAATAAATATAAGGCAGTGTCACAGTTATTAGAGGCTGTTCCATGTATCCCATACTGTACTATACTGCACCCCTTGAAAGAACGGTGTTAGTGGTATTCTAGCATAACATAAAGGCAATTAACATGGTAATCAGCTGTAAATGTAATAATAGGGTAGTTGAGATTTGTGTTTTAAACACATTCGTGCACAATTACTTCCCCATTAAATTCATACAGAAAGCTGAGGTTGGAAATCAAGATTGATATCACATATCTGCTAAGTGGCTGTCTGGGTAGAAAACGAAAATCGTGCTAAAAGTTAAAATCCACTATTTGACTGAACTGACAAAATAGTAAAATTCCAGTTGATCTAATTCCCAGTAGCTGGTGCTGTTAAAACTTTTCTTAAGAAAAACTATGATTTGGGAGTTATGGAGTTCTCTCTCAATCATTGATCAGCTGTTCTTATTTAATGCCTCTCTTTCAATAGAATTCTTAAATTTTAGCTAATTGAATTTTAGAATGCAAGGAGCATTTTAAAGAACATGACTTTAAAATTGAGAATTTAAAAAGTCAGCTCTTAACGTTGCTTTTACTTAGGAAATTTAGAGCCTATTTTCTGCTAAGATATAATAAGAGTTTTTTCTTTTTGGTGACAGTTTTATTGAGATATAATTCACATGCTATAAAATTCACCCTTAGAAAGTGTTCAATTCATTGGTTTTCAGTATATTAACAAAGTTGTGCAGCCATCACCACTAATTCTAGAATTTTTTCATCTTCACTACCCTGCTCCTCCCTCACCCCAGCACCTGGCAACCACTAACCTCTACGGATTTGCCTCTTTGGACATTTCATATGAATGGAGTCACACAATAGGTGGTCTTTCGCAGCTGGCATCTTTCACTTAACATAGTGTTTTGAAGGTTCATACATTTTGTAGAACAGGAAATCTTTTGCCTGAGCTTGAAAAGAACAATGAAGACCTTGACATAAGTAAGATGCTAAAGTCTCCCTGCATGCCCTCTGACCTGCTTTACCAATCACTTCTCCACAACATTGCCAGAATGGTTTCTTAAACCCTACATCAGCGATGGCCCTTCCATCCACAACATGACCCCCATGCCCTGGTCTACCTTCCAGCTCCATCAGCTCTGCTCTTCTCTTCTTTAGTTCCCAGACATGCTCCCTCCAGCCCAGGAATCTGCATATGCTGTCCCTGCTACCTGCAGCTGCTCTTCTGTCTCTTTTAGTCACTTCCTTAGATTCCTTCTTCAGATCTCAACTCTGGTGTCACTTTCTCAATTCTAGGTCATCTTCCTTAATCACTTTTTTGCATAGCATTTATTCAATTTGTAATTATACCTCCATCATCGTGACTGTTTCATTCATTTTATACCCCCCAACTAGACCATATACTTTCAAAGAATAGAGGTCATGTCTGTGTGGCTCATTTAAAAAAAATCCATTGTTCCTAGTACATAGGAGGTGCTCCCTTTGCCTCAAAGAATTTCTAAAATATTTTAGTGTAGTTTTCATGTTCTGTATGTTTATTAATAGTGGAATACTTTGAATATTGGAAACTCTGTCAACCAGAATATTGGATTGGCCTTTGTCTGACCAGGCTGTGTAATAGAGTTCACTGTTCTTTGTTTAATGTTGACCACACTGATCAATATTAGTGGGCTAGAATCATGCAGAGAGCAAAGGAAATGGGGAGTTAACATAAAAACTCCCCAAATTTTGGATTTAAAATAGCTCCCTTCGCTCCTTCTCCCTTTTCCTCCCTCTTCCTTCTTCACTCCCTCCCTCTCTCCCAGCCAGAGAGCAGCTTTCAAATTAAATTATAGGCCTCCTTCCTTTACAAATGAGAATCAGCACATGTATATGTTTTTTTTTAAAAAAAACAGCCCTACATTTTTATAGAACAATAAATGACATGATCTCATCTTTTTACAAGATAATTATGTTAGAAAAACTCTTAAAAGTTTTACATACAGTTGATATAAATGCCTTTAAAAACATGACAAACTATGGCAGATTTGTTTTTAGAAAGAATAATTGATATCCTGAGGGACCAAATGAAATGTTATGGGAATCTCTGCCTTCACAGGTGTTATGAAATTCAAAATTGACATTGAAGATCAGATTATGCCAGTGGGCAATCTTACCCCTCCCCGCCCCCTCACACACCTCCCCTCCCTGTCTAGGGGTCATTTGGCAATGTTTGGAGACCTTTTTTGTTGTCACAAATGGAGGGGGGGAGCTACTGGCATTTAGGTGGGTAAAGGCCAGTGATGTCACTAAATACCCTATAATGCTCAGGACATTTTCTGCAAGAAAGAATTACCCAGCCCAACTGGCAATAGCGCCGAGGTTGAGAAACCCTGGTCTATACAAAATAAGTGTTTTGAGATGTTATTAAATTCCAACCAAATGGTTATTTATTCCTTTGTTAATGAACAGTTTGTGGAAATTCTTGAATAGTAAAATATTCCTTCCTTTGTTCATTCAACCAGTATTTTTTAGCAACTACTTCATGCCAGAGACTGGGCTAGGCACTACAGGTACATGGTTTAAAATACATGATATTTGTCACTCAGTTGCTTACAGTCAGGGAGACAGACACATAATTTGATATTTAATATGTATACAAGGAAAGGATTAAGAGAGCAGTGTGCTCAGGGTGCCCTGCTTACACATGCAAAGAACACTTTGCCTCACCTGGGATTCAAAGAGACTTAGTGGTAGATATGATACACCTGGAATGTATCTTGAAGGTTGATAAAAGTTACGCAAAGGAAGAAAGGGCATTTGGCAGAGGGACTAGCACACCAGCGGAAGAGACTTTTGACCAATATCTGCAGGCACTTTGATGGTAGTAGCATAGCATTAAAAGCAAGGAGAGGCAAGAGATGGGGCTGAAGAGCTAGCTAGGGCAGGTGATGGGGTGTCTTGTGTGCAGGTTGAGGAACTAGAGAGAAGGAGAGGCAAGGCCCAGGTTTTAAGCAGCAAAGCAACATAATCCAATTTGCATTTTATATAAATAACTCTAGTTACCCTGGAAGTGATGGACTTAAGGGGTCAAGACTGGATGCAGGGGGACCAATTAGTAGGCTACTGCAGTGGCCCAGGTAAGCGATAATGAGTGCTTGGACTTAAGCAGTGGCAGTAGGATGGAGAGGAGGACTTGGATTGAGAGATGTTAATGAGACAGAATCAGCAGGGTGGTGATTGATTTCGTGTGAGGGCTGAGGGAGAAGGAGCCCTCAGGGAGGACTCCCAGGTTTCTGCCTGGGTGTCTGGGCAGAGTGGTCTTTAAATGCAGGGTGGGGATAGAGTAGGAAAAGCCAGTGATAATTTTGTTGTGGACACATTAAATGATATGTTCAGGAGGAAGCACATTTGAAGACTTTGACAGGTCAGGACTAAAGATGTTGATTCGGGAGTCTTCAGCACAGAAGGAGGAGCTACACTCGTGAGAATAATGAACCTGTGCAGACAGAGTGTAGTAGTCTGCTAGGGCTGCCATGACAAACTAGTGCTGACTGAGGGGCTCAAACAACAGAAGTTTATTTTCTCACAGTTCTGGAGGCTGGAAGATCAAGGTGCCCACAGGGTTGGTTTCTCCTGAAGCCTCTCTCTTTGGCCTGCAGATGGCCACCTTCTCACTGTGTCCTCATCTGGCCTTTTCTTTGTGTGTGAGCATCCCTTGTGCCTCTCTTCTTGATTTTAGCCAAGATGTAGAGAAGCAATCTCTCTTTTTATAAAGACACCAGTCATACTGGATTAGGGGCCCATCCTTATCATTTAAACTTAATCACCTCCTTAAAAAGGTCCTATCTCTAAATACAGTCACTGCAATGGACTGATATTTGTGTGAACCTCCCACCCCCTACCAATTACATATTGAAATCCTAACCCCCAATATGATGGTATTTGGAGGTGGAGCCTTTGGGGGGTGACTAAGTCATAAAAGTGGAACCTTCATGAATGGGATTAGTGTCCTTATAAAAGGGACCCCAGAGAACTCTCTTGTCCTCTTTCTGCTGTATAAGGATCCAAGGAGAAATGGGCAGTCTACATCCCAGAAGTGGGCCCTCACTAGCACCTGACCATGCTGGCACCCTGCTCTCAGACTTCCAGCCTCCAGAACTGTGAGAAATGTTTGTTGTTTAAACCACTCAGCCTGTGGTATTTTGTTATAGCAGCCCACACTGACTAATACAGTCACATTAGGAGTTAGTGCTTCAACATATGAATTTGGAGGAGACACAATTCAGTCCATAATATGAAATAAATATAGAAGAACAATGACTCAAGGATAGAGACCCCAGTGACCTAAGGACAGAAAGTTACAAGGTATTGATTATTATATAATATGTAAATATGTGTATGCATGTGTGTGTATCAATATCTATACAGTATATCTGTCTATATCTATATCTGTATGTAATGTCTGTTAGATGAGAAAAAAATACAAGGCATAGAGAAGAAAAGAAAATAACTCATAGTAGTCTAATGCTTATATTACTTTTGTTGACATTTAAAAATAATTAAAAGTAAAGCATATCGTTATGAGTTGAATTATGTTGCTCAGAAAGATATGTTGAAGTCTTAACCTCTAGAACCTGTGATTATGACCTTATTTGGAAATAAGATCTTTGCAGATGTCAGTGAGTTAAGATGAGGTCATCCTGTATTAGGGAGGGTGGGTCCTAATCCAATGACCTGTGTCTTCATTAAAGACAAGGAAATTTGGACACAGACACACAGACAGGAATGCCTTGCAAGAACAGAGACACAGAGAGAATGCCATGTGACAAAAGAGGCAGAAATTGGAGTGATACATCTACAAACCAAAGAATGCCAAGGATTGCCAGCAAGGACCAGAAGCTAAAAGAGGCAAGGAACAGATGCTCCCTCAGAGCCTCCAAAAAGGAACCAACCCTGCCAACAAGTTGATTTCAGACTTGTAGCCTCTAGAACTGTGAGAGAATAAATTTCTGCTGCTTTGAGCCACCCAGTTTATGGTACTTTATTATGGCAGCCCTAGGAAACTAACACATGGTATTAGTTTCCTAGGGCTATGCACCATGGTAAGACTATTTAAAAGTAAAGAAAGATAGAGAGACAGCAAATTGTAAGTAAATTCACCTTGCTTTTTTCATTTCATTAGATATTTTGGAAATCTTTTTACATCAGCACATATAGAACTACCTCTTTCTTACGAACTGCTGCGGCCCAGTGAGAATACCAATGTTTGGTGGTTAAGCAGAGAAAAAGGAGAAGAAATCTTCAGAGAGGTAGGAGGAGAATAAGGTATGAGCAGCATCTTGGAAAGAGAAAGTATCAAGAAGACATAAGTAATCAGCTGGGTCCAGCGGAGAAATAGACCCAGGAAAATCAGGACTAAAAAATGTTCTGTTATTGGCATGCTGGAAATCCTGGGCCATCAGTGGAAGAATATTTCAGTGGAGTTAGAGTAGCCAAGGCTAACATTAAGCAAATATTGTTGTTCTCAGGTGCCCATTCTCTGAGACAGGACAAAATAATGGACAGGACAAAATAGTCACGCAGAAGGATACATAGGTGAGTGTGAGATACAGTGGTAGAATAGAGGTAGGAAATAATTAATTATAAAAGGTATAAAAGGCACGATTATATTTTAATGTGGCTTCAGAAGTCAGTGTAGGTATGCACCCACCTTGGGCTCTGTCTGAAAATGTCATTAGTAAAGGTGTAAGCAAATAAGGCTTTTAGACTAGTATGTTCCACCTCTCATAAAGTTGACTGCTGGCAGGGTCAAGGACAATGTTTTATAACTGTACAAATATTCCCTCCTAGCATTTACTGAGAACTTATTACATGCTGCGCGCTGTACCCTAAACGTACCTCATTTAATTCTCACAACCATCCTCTAAGGTAGGTCCTTGGTATCTTCATTTTACAAATTGGAAACTAAGGTCCATGTAAATTACCTTTTCTAAGGTCACTAAGTTAGAAAGGGGAGGTGCTGGAGTGTGACTCCCAGGCTCATGCGACTCCAGAACCCAGGCTCTTAACCACTAGGCCATAGCACACCGTGGGGTGGAGGGCAGGAGAGGAGATGGCAGTCCCCTCTCATTGTGAAACAGTGAATTGCTGGTAACTGGAACTCAGTTCTAGCTGCACTATGGGCCCAAACAGTATTGCCCCGCCAGACTGAACTGACAGGGAAAACAGAGGAGAAAGAATACATTTTGGTCATGTTTGCTCAGCTGCAGTTAGTAGAGGCATCCTGGAATACGGTCAAATTTAAATTTGTGTAAATTTATGATGTAATATTATATAACATTCTTATTGCCTCCAAAAAAAGTAAGCCATCAATGGGAGAAGTGAGTTCGGTCCTAAGACCCAGTAGAGACAGACTCTTAGCCATGTTAGCCCAAGATCTGAACTTGTTAAGATGGGCTGTAGAAGTTTATAACCTACTGGGCCCTGGAGCAGACTCCCTGATATAGTGGTCCCTTCTATTTTATAAGACAAACTGAAATTCTTCGAGATACTTGTTTTTCTTAAAAAAAAAATTATGTATATGCACACTATTTACATACACATATATGTATACTATATACATATACATATATATGCATAAATGTGTGTATAATTTCAAGCATACAGAAAAGTAAAAAGAATAAAATAGCAAACACTATGTAAGGAATGATATGTAAAATGCTTAATAACCACAAGTCATCAGACAGTGAGAAGAACGTTAGCCAAAACAAGTGGAACAGAACTGAGTTGTGAGCCCTGTCCTCCCCTCCCCTAAAGGAATGCCTCTATTCACTGAGGAAGAGCACACATTGAGATTAAGCTAGTGTTTTTATATGCAAATTTCTTTACTCTGCCTGGGATATTATTAGCATTCAATAAATGGTTTTTCATTTATATTTCTAATAAGGCATGGAGTAAATAATACATATATTAGTTTTAAATTAAATAGAAACACAGACTCTGTCTACACAGGGCAATTTCTGTGAATTGCATTGTCTCACCTAAGATGTTCCTATTCTCTCCTCTTAATTCTTGATCTTCTAGAGGCCAGACAGAGGGTTAAATATGAAAAAGAGTTAAGAAGGAGGTAAGGAAATTATGGACCAGTGCTTTTTTTGCACACAGTCATGGGGATCACTTCTGAGAATTAGCTCCCATCCTGACAGGACAAAAGTGGTTTGTCTGGAAACCCCCATTTCAATACAGTAGAACAAATGTAATGTGTTGATTGCTAATTTTTCTGGTAAAATGTTTTTAACGGAAATCTGACTCCCAGTGTAAGAAAGAGTGTCCCTGGCCCTCATAATACATACTGGTTTATTCATTTCTCCCATTCTTGTGAGTCACCAGATACAGCCATAATACAAGTAATACTTCTCTCTGGATCCATGAACCCTATCATAAAATAGTAGCAGTAAGAGTGTTAGATAAATCTTGGAGATAATGAAACCTGACTTACCTACCTCACAGGTTTCTTGGGAGGATAAAATGAAATAATGGATGTGAGCATGTTTTTAAAAAGCAAAAAGTGCTATAAAATTCAAGGTAGTATTTTTTTGTGCCTTGGTTGCAAAATTGTTTTCTATTGTATTCATTGTTTATCAGCTCTTTTCCACATACATGCATATGAAAGAAGCATTCATAGTTCTCTTTCCCTATGCTCAAGGAACTGGTAATTTTTTTCTCTTCCTTTATGAAGGTAGTATCACTTAGATTTTAATAAAATTCTCAATTCCTCATTTATTGTTTCTACACCTTTCAGGGTGAGTTTAAGATAAGTACATAGCTCACTCTCTGAGGGCTTGTAATCTTTTGGACAAATCTAAACAGCACAAATGAAAGGATCTCTCTGGGAGTAACATCTCCAGTCCGCTTTCAACACCTATGGATCAATCTGTTGGTAAATTAACACTGTGATATACCAACATATTATGTCACCCACATGGATAATAACATACTTGTACTTAATTTATAGATGACTCTTTTCTCTGAAATGTAAGCTATAATGATTCCAGACTCCCCATTCAAATATATCCTGTTAGTCTTTCTTCTGAGGCATCATTAATTTTTTTAGCCTAGCTAGTAATTTCTTTAACTCTAATACCTGTCCATTTGTAAAAGGAAGATTGGAGAAATAACATAATAATACATATTCGAATGGTTTTCAATTTTGAACAATGTGTAGCTTTTTATAAATAAAACCAAAGACATGAAACTAGAAACAAAATGAAAATGTGGGCTGTATATATTTGTCTCTGAATGCTACTTGGATAAGAAATGAGTCCCCAGATGAAAGTGATGTGAGTCATTTCAAATCTAACAGCCTCACATTATCATAAAATTGCGTTGATGTATTTGTAAAAATCCATGAAGAATTCTATAAGGAACTTTTGATCTTGGCAGGATCCAGGGGTAGGGATGCAGACTGAAGAGGGGATATTTGTGTTTTTTTATTTGGCAGATTCTGGAACATAGTCACGTTTAATTTAGTAACAAAAGAAGTATCAGATTTTTAGAATAAAGTATTAAGGATGAGATTTGAGGACAAAAATAATTGCATTTCCCTACATGGAATGTAAGAACTACAAGAGGACTTAGTATCTAGTCTAGAAATAGATCATTCCCTATCCTACTTACCTTGCTAATTACTCCCTGTAGTCCTTCCTGCTAAGCTTCTCCATGACCTCAGAATCCTTCTCAACACAGTGCTCCAGGTGCTCATTAATAAACAATCAGAGGTGACATACAAGTGAAATCTTTATTAATGTTCCTATGGAGCATTTCAAATAATCATCTTTAATTGCCTTCAAAAATATGTCACAAATGTTTCTCATATACCAGACATTGGGCATATGCCCAAATACAAGAGATCTGAATCTTGCCCTCAAAGGACTTACAATTTAGAGAAGGAAAAAGAGAAATTAACAGGTGATTAAAACAGTGTCCTAAAAGCAAAGATGGAGGTATGCATAGGCTACATGTGGGAGGCCTCGTAATACCACCTGGGGCTGGGCCTGCTGTTTTTCTTGATAGATGATGCCTGCTTTTGTCTTGAATAATCAGCAGGAGTTATTCAGGCTAAGCTGAGATGTTCTAGAACAGCAGTCATCAATTTTTTTTTTTTTTTTGGTCTTAGACTCATTTATAATCTTGAAAGTTGCTAAGAAGTCCCAAAAAGTGAAACATAGAATTATTGTACAATCCAGCAATTCTACTTCTAAGTTTACTCCAAGGAATTGAGAGTACAAACTCAAACAGATACTTGTACACCAATGTGCACAGAACATCATTCACAAAAATGTCCATCAACAGATAAATAAAAGGAAGCATATACATATAATGGAATATTATTCAGCGCTTAAAAGAAATGAAATTCTGACACATGCTACAACATGGATGAACCTTGAAAACATTATGCTAAGCGAAATAAAGCAGACACAAAAGGACAAATACCGTATGATTCCGCTTAAATGAGTGAAATTGATAGTAACAGACAGTAGAATAGAGGTTACCAGAGGCTGGAGGGAGGGAAAAATGGGGAGTTATTGTTTAATGGGGAGTTATTGTTTAATGGGGATGGAGTTTCTGTTTGGGATGATTAAAAAGTTCTGGAAATGGATAGTGGTGATGGTTGCAAAACATTGTGAATGTACCTAATACCATTGAATTGCACACCTAAAAATGGTTAAAAGGGTAAATTTTATGTTATGTGTGTTTTATCACAATTTTTTAAAAAAGTAATTGAGGACACCAAAGAGTTTTTGTTTACATGAGTTATGTCTGTCTATATTTGATGAATTCAAAACCAAAATTAAAAAATTAGAAAGTATCTATTATTGCATTTAAAAATAAAATAAACCTATTGCATGCTGACGTAAATAACATTTTTTGGTAAAAATAATTATATTTTCCAAAATAAGTAAATTACAAGAAGAGTGGTATTGCTTTATATTTTCGCAACTCTTTTTAATGTCTAGCCTTAATAGAAGATAACTAGATTCTCCTATCTGCTTCTGTATTCAATTTATTGTGATATGTTGTTTTTGTGGAAACATAAGAAGAAAATCCAGCCTCACAGAGATATGTAGTTGGAAAAGAGAGGCATATTTAAGAGCCTCTTCAGATAATTGTGGATATTCTTTTTGGAAATTATATCAAAACTGGACAAGTGGTAGTTTTTTTTTCCTTTCTTTCTTTTTTTTTTTAGAGACAGGGTCTTGCTCTGTTGTCTAGGCTGGAGTGCAGTGGTGTGATCATAGCTCACTGCAGCCTCCAACTCCTGGGCTCAAGTGATCCTCCCCAAGTGGAAGTTTTTAAAATGCTGCTTGCAAGGTGGAATCTGAAAACTATATCAATTAACTTTTTGTATACTGTTACATTACAATCCATTGATCTGTCTTGCAATTTGAATGGATTTTTTACTCATGGATAATTTTGTGACATCATGCACCAAGTCTTTGGAAAATACTGGATCTTTGATTTTTGCAAATCTTCCAAATGTTGACATATTTTATTGAATAATACAAAAAAATCACATACATAAATATCACCACCAATCTCATCAGAAGGCTTTTTAAATATTGGAAGTTGTTAAGCCCACAGTGGTAGATACAAGTTTTCCAAAATTCTAATTTTTACTGGAAAGCTTGAGTTTTGCCATTGGCAACAGATACTGTCAATTGTTTTGAAGAGACAGGCTCACTTTTCTTATTTTTAAGAAAAGTTTTGACAAAATGCCTGCTAAACACCTAAATCTAAATAACCATACATTATTCCACGAGAAAAGCCCTAGTTCAACTAGCAACTCAAACCATCACACAAATGTTCCCCATCCTGGGAATGACCATTGAACTTTGTTACATAACATAAGTACTTTATGCATATTTTCCATTTTCTTGCACAGAATGTTAAAAAGACATGGATTCAAAGGTCAAGATTTAATAAAAGTAATCATTTATACTCTTTCAGCAAAGACAGTCTTAAGGAAAACAGGCATTTTTAAAAAAATTGCAAACACATGGTAGTAAAGAATACAACTTTTCGTATGGGTTGGTGCCGCTGTCTTGATTTATGCTGTGGCACCAATGGCTTTACCCACCATTGTTGTTGCACCGTTAGTGCCAATGTCAACACAGTGAAAAAGCAAATATCTTAGTATTGTTATGAAAATCCTTTTGACCTTATGGACAGCCAGGGGTCTGCACACTTTGAGAACCACTCTTCTAGGCAGGAGAGATACATATAAAGGCCAGAAGGAGACAGAGATGAACTAAAGTCATAAAATTTGCTGCAACTTATATTCATTCATTCGATTAAGTAATTAGTGAGTATCTATAATGTTCCAGGCACTGCTGTAGCAGCAGGCATATAGTGATGAACAAAATTGGTCATCTCTTTTCTCATGGAGATTTCATTTGGGCGGGATATTAGGTAGAACTGATAGGTGAGAAAAGAGAAGATACACCAATTTTTCCATTGTATGAATAAACTACAATTTGTTTATCCAGTTACCTATTGAGGGATATTTAGATTGTTTCCAGTTTGTTTGTTTGTTTGTTTGTTTTAGCTATTAAAATAAAACTGACAGGAACATTTATACACAAGTCTTGGCCTTAGTTTGGGCTGCTTATAACAGAATATCATGGACTGGATGGCTTAAATAACAGACATTTATTTCTTATAGTTCTGAAGGCTGGAAGTTTGAGATCAGGGTGCCAACATGGATGGGTTCTGTTGAGGGCCTTCTTCCTGGTTGCAGGCTGCCAACTTCTGGAATCCTCACATGGTAGAAGGAGAATGACAGAGCTCTCTGGGGTTTCTTTTCTAAGGGCACTAATTCCATTCATGAGGGCTCTGCCTTCATGACTTAATTTCCTCTCAAATGCTCCACTCCTAATACTGTCACATTGGGGGTTAGGATTTCAACATATGAATTTTGGAGGGACACAACCATTTAGTCCAGTGCATCTCTTTTTGGACATATGCTTTCATTTCTCTTGAGTAAATAGCTGATTGTGCAATGACTGGGTCGTAGAGTAGATAAATGGTTCTCAACGGGAGGCAATTTTGCCCTCTAAAGAACATTTGGCAATGTTTGGGGACATTCTTTATATTCATGAATGTGGGGGTGCTACTGGCATCTAGTGGGTAGAGGCTAAGGATACTGCTAAACATCCTGCAATACACAGGACACCTCTCACAGCAAAGACTATCTGACCCAAAATGCCAATAGTGTTGAGGTTGTGAAATCTTGGGTTAGATGTATGTTTAACTTTTTAAGAAACTGCTAAACTGTTTGTACCATTTTGCATTTCCACTAGCAATGTGTGAGACTACCGGTTGCTCTCCATGCTTGTCAACACTTGGCATTGTCAGTCTTTTTAATTTTAGTCATTTTACAAGAAGTGTAATAATAGCTTATTGTAATTTTAATGTGTATTTCCTTATTTACTAATAAGTTGAGCATCTTTTTATGTACTTACTGGTCATTTGTGTATCTTCTTTTGTGAAATGTCTGTTGAAATCTTTTGCCCATTTTGTTTGTCTTTTTATTACTGAGATTTAGGAGTTGTTTAATTTTTTTGCCTTTTTTATTACAGTAAAATATATACAACATGAATTTACCATTCACCCATTTTTAAGTGTACAGTTAAGTGGCACTTTATATATATTTTTTGTTATTTATTTCTTTTATTTCAGAATATTATGGGGGTACAAATGTCCTGGCCACATAAATTGCTTTTGTATCAATTGAGTCAAAGTGTGCCCATCCCCAAGATAGTGTTCACTGTACCCACTAGGTGTGAATCTACCCATCCCTTCCACCGCCCTCCCACCTGCTTGATTTCTGATGAATGTTATTTTCATATGTGCACATAAGTGTTGATTGATTAGTTCCAACTTAATGGTGAGTACATGTGGTGTTTGTTTTTCCATTCTTGTGATACTTCATCTAGAAGAATGGTCTTCAGTTCCATCCAGGTTAATACAAGAGGTATTAGTTTACCATTTTTTTAATGGCTGAGCAATACTCCATGGTGTGTATATATATATCATATTTTATTAATCCACTTATGTATTGATGGGCACTTGGGTTGTTTCCACATCTTTGCAATTGTGAATTGTGCTGCTATAAACATTCGAGTGCAGGTGTCTTTTTTATAGAATGTCTTTTATATATTTTTTATTCAGGATCTTTATCAGATATTTTCACCCAATCTGGTGCTTGCCTTTTCACCTTTTTTGCAGGGTCTTTTGAAGTGCTGTTTAAAATTTTGTTATAGTATAATTTATTAATTTTAAAATTGTAATTAATTTTTTTGTCTTGTCTAAGAAATTTTTGCCTATCTCAGGGTTATGAAGGAATTCTACATTTTCTTCTAGAAATATCATAATTTAGTTTTATGTTTAGATCTATGATTCATTTCAAGCAAATTTTTGTGTATGATGTGACAGAGGGGCTGAGTTTCATTTATTTTTTCCATACACTATTCATTTGATCCAGCACAATCTGTTGGGAAAAAAAAACTATTCTTTCCCTGTTGAATTATTTCATCATGTTTGTCTTAATTACGTAGGTTTATAGTAAGTCTTGAAGTTAGGTGATATGAATCTTTCAATTTGGGTTTTCTTTTTTTTTTAAAGATTGTTTTGGTTATTCTAAACCCTTTGGAATTCCAAATACATTTTATAATTACTTTGTCAATTTCTACAAAAAATATCCGGATGAGATTTTGATGGGGTTTCTGTTGAATCTGTAGATCCATTTGAAGATAGTTGATATTTTTATTAGTAATAATATTGCATCTTTCAGTACATTAAGATGGTGTGCTTCTCCATTTATTTATGTTTTCTTTAATTTCTCTCAGCGGTGTTGCATTGTTTTCAGTGTAAAGATTTTACTTTTTTCTAAATTAATTACTAAGTGTATATGTTTTTTGATATTATAAATGGTATTTTGAAATTTCATTTTCTGATTGCTGCTAGTATAGGGAAATAAAATTAATTTTTGTATATTGATCTTATATCCTGTAATTTTACTAAGTTTACTTAATTCTGGTAGTTTTTTTAAAAAAATAGTTGCTTTTGATTTTCAGTGAAGGCAATGAAGGCATCTGTAAATATTGTTATACTTTATCTTTTTCAATTTCTATGCTTTTTCTTTTTTCTTTTTGCCTGTTGTACTGAGACATCCAGTTCTATGTTTAACAAAAGTGGTAAAAGTGAGAATCATTGCCTTATTCCTGATCATAGGGGTAAAGTGTTTAATATATTAACATTTAGTTTAATATTAACTGTATGTTTTTCATAGGCACCCTTTATCTAAATGAGGAATTTCCATTCTATTACTGGTTTTCTGAGTGTTTTGCTTATCAAATGATTTTTGTGTATTTAGTATAATGATCATTTGATTTATCTCCATGAAAATGTGGTGAATTACATTGATTGAATTGATTACTATTTGAATATTGAGTCAACTTTGCATTGCTGTGATAAACTTCACTTGTTCATAATACAGAATTCCTTTTATGTATTTCTAGACTTAATTTACTAATATTTTGTTGAATATTTTGGCATCTGCACTCATGAGGGATATTGGCCTGTAATTTCATTTTCTTGTAATGTCTTTGCCTTATAAAATGAGTTGCAAAGTATTCTTTCCTATTTTATGAGTTTATTTAATATTGTTATTATTTCTTTCTTAAATGTTTGATGGAATTTACCAGTGAAACCATCTGGACCTGGAGTTTTCTTTGTGGGAAGGAAGATTTTTTACTATGGATTCAAATTCAGTTTCTTTAGTAGATATTGGGCTATTCAGAATGTTATAATTTTTTCTCCACCGGCTTTTATAAGTTGTGCTTTTAAAGAAAATTGTTCATTTCATATAACTTGTTAATTTTATAGGCAAAAAGTTGTTAGTAACATTTCCTTATTATCCTTTTAATTTCTCTAGGACCTGTTGTGGTAACTTTTCCTTCATTCCTGATATCAACAATTTCTGGGCTTTTTTTTTTTTTTTGGATAAGTCTTGCTAGGGATTTATCAATTTGATTAATCTTTACACAGAACCAACTTTTGTTTTTGTTTATTTTAAAATCATTTTTCTGTTTTCTATCTTATTAATTTCTTATCTTTATTATTTTCTTTTAAAAATTTACTTTGGGTTTAATTTACTTTGGGTTTAATTTGCTCTTTTACTAGATTCTTAAGATAGAAATTTAAATCTTTGATTTTAGACTTTTCTTCTTCACTAATATTATCATTTAAAACTGTAAATTCCCCCTTAGCACTGCTTTAACTGCATCCCACAAATTTTCATGCATTTTAATTACGTTTTGATTAGAAATATTGTCTAGTTTCTCCTGAGATTTCTTCTCTGACCTATGGGTTGTTTATGAGTATATTGCTTAATTTCCAAATTAAAATATTCTATTGTAGAGCTGGCAAATTTTGCTAATAGAGTAGATGTAGAGTATGAGAGAAAGAGTGTAACCGAGCTTGACTCCAGGGTTTTTGGCTCTGAGCAACTAGGTGAGTGGAAGTGTGATGTACCGCCACGGGGAATGCTGAGATAGTAGTGAATTTAGTGTGGGAAACCAGGAAGTCAGTTTTGGACATTTTAAGTTGTATTGGTAAATGTATATTATGAAAGTCAGGGAATGACCATCTCCAATATTCTGAAAGAAACATATTCTAATTTTCCTTATGCTGGAGTGATACACATGAAGTGGAGAAAGAAGAGTTTAAGGAAGTGCTCCCTAAATATAACACCATCAGAAGAGTGTTTACCATGTGGTTCTCTGAGTTCTGTCTGATTACAAGTACGAGATTTTGACATTTTCAAAAATTAGCAATGTGATTCACAGTCCGGTTAAGGGTCATAAGTTTGTCTGAAAAGGTATTGAAGGGCATGTGCCATGCATTGTCAGTTATGCTGAAAGTCAGTGGTGAAACTGTGTCCCACCTACAAATGGCTACCATATGATTCTCTTATTGGAAGAGCATCAGAAAAATAAAATAGTGACCAAAACAGAAAGAGTGGAAATAGTCGTAGATGTGGGTGGCTCTGTGTCTCCAGGATGTGATGATAGTTGTTACATGGAAAAATCTAGTACTTCATAGCTCAGTACATCTATTTGTCTATTAGAAGCTATGTGAGATAAGATGGCATACTTCCTGGTCTTCTTTTCTTTTGGAAGTGGATACAAGCCCAGTTAAAATACTTTAAAAATTCAATTATTTTATTAAAGTTTTGCCATTGGTTTTTAAAAAAGTGAAATAGAGTGAAAATCTCCTTTTTATTCCTCTCACCCATAGATCCAGTTTTCCCCATGTCTACCAGAAACTACAAATTTTTTTGGTATCTTTCTAGAGTTTCCTTATACATATATAAGCAAATATTAACATTTATTAATTTCCTCCCCCTTTTTATATAATGGTAGTATATTATACATAATGTTCTATATTCTGCTTTTCTCACTTAAAAATACATCCTGGAGTTTTTTCCAGCTGCATATTATTCCCTTGTATGAATTACCATGTATCATAATTTGTATAACCAATCCTCTATTGATAGACATTAAGATTTAAAAAAATTTTTTCCTGTTGAAATTAATGCTACAGTGAATAGCCTTATACATAAATCATTTATCTCTAGTATAAATTCCCATGGGTGAAATTGCTAGGTCAAACAGCATTTGCATTTATAAGTTGTTAGATATTGCTAAATTGTCCTCCATTGGCAAGCCGAGATATTTCAAGAGTATTCATTTCTAGAGTCCAATACAGTGTTCAACTTGCTGCAAGAATTTGTCTTCACTAGACCAGAGGAAGGAGAAAGAGAGATAAGATCTTTTGAGATTATTTTCATAAGTAATTTCAAACTCTTTATGAAACAAGGAAAGAAAATAAGAGAAAAAACATTTAAGTTTTACTATGTATTATGTATTATTCTTAGTTATTTGTGTAGATAAATCATCACCACCACTCTAAAGTTGTTTTCATTTTTCTTAATCAAAGATGGAAAACAAGTCTCAGAAAGGTTAAATATCCCATCCAAGGTTGTGCTAATGGTCATTCAACAGAATCCAAAAGTTTTTTTCTTCTTTCTTAAGAAGCGGGACATGTCTGTAACTTCGGAGATTCTTTCATGATTAGGCTCCTATGCCCTGTGATAGTGAATCCATCTCATCCCTGATTCTTGTGTCAGGTTGAACTGCTAGGACTATATATGCTTACCATTGGGTTCTGATTCACCCAAAACTTGGCTGAACTGTGAAACTCACTGTCAGAAGATGGCACAGAATTAAATTCTTTGGAATAGATATATTTCATAGTTCTGTAGAATATCTTATCTAATAATAGCATTTTCAGTTATACAATCTAAGATAAGGCAATCAGACCTTTTGCTTGAGGATATAAATTAATTGCTGGCAGAAGTCAGTCAAGAGAAAGAATGTATGTTTTGACTAGGGTCCAGTGAGCAAGAAGTCTTTATTCAATCAGGCCACTGATTTCTAGATGACATGAGGCAAGGTATTTAACCATGGCTGTTTTCAGCACTCCATCTGCAAAACAGAGGGTCCTTATAAATAGCACTGATCACTAACAATATACTTGGCATAAAATTAGTCATGATTTCTAATGCAGCATGAGATATGAACTGGGTAGGAGAACAGATTTTGTAGCCAAATAGACCTGTTTGAACCTTTTTCTGCGTTTTACTGACTGTGTGACCCTGGGAACTTTAGTAATTTTTCTGCTTCTTTTTCTTTATCTGAAAAATGAGAATATCAGTAGTACCCACCCTATAGACTTATTGTGAAGATTAAATGAGATCACATGTATAAAATGCTTAGCACAGAGCCTGGAACATAATAAGTACTCATTAAATGGTAGCTGCTATTATTAGTTTATGTTACTATTCATTTTTTCTATCCTGAAATCTTTTTAGCACTGGCTGTTGGGACAGATTTCCATACTGTAAGAACCAACTTTGTATGTTTAATATGGCTTTATGCTCAGCTAAATCAAAACACAGAGGTAAAGCTCTACCTGACCTTGTTAGCGATTAGCTTTTGCCTTTTCATGCGTGAGATTTGATTATCTTTATCATTGTCTAAGCTTGTGTTACCTACATATCATAAAATTATCCCAACCTTTTAATATCCTGCCACACACATTTATCTTTTTGACCTTCAGTGGAATTGTGGTAAGAGTGCCTGCTCTTGAATACGTCTGTCTATCTCATGTAATGTGAAATTACCAGTGTTTAAGTTTAATATTTATACCGTGGTCACTTAGATGCCGTGAGCTTTGATTCATCCTTGCCACTAGATGGCACTGTAATAGAACACATTCATTATAGTTACTATCTTATTATCTAGGTAGACATGCCATAGAAACAGAAGCCAAGGAGTAGCCTTCATAAGTGAAACTGAAGATGAGAGGGCTTTGAAATAGGGACATTTCGTAAATGGAAGAATTTAGTGTTTGAGTTTTATGTGGTTTGTGTTTCTCCAAAATGTGATCATGGGAATAGGAATAAGGAAGCAGGGAGAATGAGATTGGAAAGGAAAAAAAGGAGAAACGGTAAGGGTGATGTTTCAAGACTACTGCTGTGGGCACCAGGGCTTAATTCTACTGGAACGTTCTAAGAAGCACATGGAATGTCTCCCAGAATTGTCCACACAATGGTTGGGAGGCAAGAGTGCTTATTTATTAGCTCCTGTCCCTTGGTCAAGATTGCCTCCTGCTCTTTCTCTGCACGTATGTATGGGCCTAGAAAACTCCTGCTAGAATCCAAGACAGCTATGGGGCAGAAAGTAAAGATACTCAGTGTGGGCTAGAGGTGGGATGCTATCAGGTGAAGCAAATCTAAGGTTGCAGTGATTTTTCTATTCCAACCTGGTTAAAATCAGATGTAGGGCTAGGCGGATGTGACTCAGGGCACCAGATGTGTCTGCTACAGCGACCTAATAAATCACGTACTCTGTAAATTCTTCCAGTTGAAATAAACAAAGAATCCTAATGAACCATCTGCATCTCCAAATCCTTGGAGGCTACCCAATGGGTATGCTGGCAAACGTTTAGTGAATAAAAATATAAATGGTTACTTTATGAAATTCTGAGAAAGGAGATATTTTGCCCTTTATATCCTAGTAGGAAAAGATTTTCAAATCCTTTTATCCTTGTATACTAGAATATAGAAGCAGGAGGTGTTTTTTGTTGTAGAAGCAGGAGGAGTTTGCTAATAGGAGAAAACCTGGGTTGGACAATATGTAGAGAGGGAATTGTATTGAACTAGGAGTCAAAAGAGTTTAGGAGCTACCTGTGATGTTGGATAAATTACTTAGATCACCCTACACTAACTTTTGGAACCTCTGTGTCTTTATCTGCAGAAAGGATATGTATGTGGCTGAGCTCAATCGTCTTTAAGATTTCTTCTAGTCCTAAGATACTGTGAAAATTATACATATAGAAAAACAGTTGAGTTTTGTGATGGGCATATTGTACTTATATGTATATTTATGTTTGCATACATGATATGATGAGTTTTTAGACATTGGAATTGATTATCCACTTGAGGATGTGGAAATATCCTTGATCCTTAAAAACAGAAAAGTTTTGTTGGATTCCAAATGGTGTGTCAGACATGCAAGTAAATAGAAGAGATACTAATTCTAAGACATGCACAGATAATACAAATGAAATCTCTGTTTTTTAAAAATTGTTTAGTCATATAACATCCTTTATTCTTATAAACCAAGTAATAGTTATTTTAATGGAGGCAGGAAGCAGGATAAAGTGCCTGTAGAGGTGGGAAATCATGTAATTTATTGCATATACTGGACACTTTGGAGAGTGAAAGGGGGCGCTAGTAATGACTACTAATACATTCAAGGATAAGAGACATAACTCAGAACCATCCCAGGTGAACTGGGCCTGGTATCACTCTATTTAAAGGTTGATTTCAACTTTCTTAGTGGTTCAGAAAGTAGTAGGATAAATTTAAACCAAATTCCCTAGGAATTAACCCTCGCACTGAGAACAACTATAAATTCTCAGTAAAATACAAAATAACAGCTTGTTGAAGCCCTCAGACAATAACCAAGGTAGCCAAAACTTGAGTGGCCAGGATCCCAAAGAGAAAGGAAAAGCAGAAGGTGAGTCCTGAGTTTACCAATGCTTTTGCCTTAAAACATTTGTTAATTTGCCTTGTGGGGCACAGAGACTGAAGAGAATGCAGGGATCTAGAGCTTACAGCAATATCACTAAGATGAGATCAAAATTGAACTTCAGGGCTACTAAAGTACCCCGAACTTAAGGGTGTCAAGATTCTGAAGAAATGGGAATTTCAGAAAAGTGATCCCCGCATTCTCTACATATTATAATTTCCCTTCAAGTCATTAGCTAATTCTTAAACTGGGCATGAGTGGAGTGAAAGGCTAGGAAACCTAGAAAAAAGTAGTTGCTAAAAGGCTAAAAAACTAATTAGAGCTTTTGGCAGTCTCACAGTGCTGAGGAGAAACAAAAATTATAATTTAGAACCTGCCAAGGATCCCAGTAAATTCTCCAGACTTCTAAATGAGAACTCTGAAGTGTTATGACTGATGATAGGGATAAATCAGTAATAGATCAGCCCTCACAAAGTCTTAAAAATAGCCTCCAATTATTTCATCCTCTGATTGGATCAGGGTTTCCTGCCTTTTAGGTAGAAGAAAATAAAATCTTCTCTGGAGAAATATAATATCATCCAGAGTCTCTACAATCATTCATGCACAATGTCAGTATTCAATCTAAAATTACCAGGTAGGCCAGGAAACAGGACCGAAGGACAAAAGCCAAGAGGAAAAAAAAAAAATCAGCAATAGAAATAGGCCTGTAGGTGATATAGATATTGAGGTTAACAGAAAGATAACTTTAACCAAATATAATTAATATGTTAAAGTAGACCTAAAAATAGAGAATATTACCAGAAAATCAGAATCTATAGGCTCATAATCAAATGGAAATTCTAGAGCAGAAAGGATTAAGAAGTCAAAAAATGAGTTTAACTGCAGATTAGGCAACAGAATGGAGAATTAGTGAGCTGAAAGTAGGTAAGTAGAAAATATTAAGTTTGAAATGCAGAGAGGAAAAATGAATGGAAAGTATAAATAGTAGCATAGGGCACTTATGAAACTTGCTAAAAGTGTCTAATATATATCTAATTGAAGTTCTGGAAGGGGAGAAGAGGAAAAATAGAGCAGAAGAAATATTTGAGGATATGCTGGCCAAATAATTTCCAAAAGGATATTGCACTGCAAATTCATTAAGCTCCACAAACCCCAAACAGGATAAATATAGAATATCACAACAAAAAGTGCTAAAACCCATAAATAGACAATCTAAATCATATTAGAAAAAACAAGACAAATTGCCTTTAAAAGAGTTAGAATAAACTGACAGTTGACCTTTTAAAAGAAATGGTGAAAGCCAGTAGATAATGAAATGATACATATATATAAGTTGCTGAAATAAAATAATTGCCAAAGAAGAATTCTATACCAGTAAAATATCCTTCAAAATTGAAGATGAAATAAACACATTTTCATTCAAATAAAAACAAAAAGAAATTGTTGCTAGCAAACATACACTAAAATAAGCACAGGGAGAGTTCCTCAACAGAAAGTTAATGATCTTAGATGGAAGCATGGGAATGCAGGAGGGAATGAAGAGCAGTAGGAAAGATAAATATATGGGTAAGTTTAAATAAATATTGATTCTTTAAAACAATAATAATAAGATCTAGTGGATTGAAAATATATGTAGAATTAAAATACATGACAATAGCACAAAAGGCAGGAGGGGAGTAATTAAAGTGTTAAGATATTTGCATTATTGGGAAGTGGTATAATTACTAATCTATGATAGATGAATAAGTCCTGAATGTATGTTGCACTATCCAGGGTAAATACTAAATGAACAAGAAAGAAAGAATGACGAATACTCCAATAAAAAGGAGAAAATGTAATGACAAAATAATTACTTGATTAATCAAAAAGAATGCAAGAAAGGAGAAAAAAGAAACACAAAAGAGATGAGACAAATAGAAAGCAAATAGTAAAGTGGCAGATTTAAACTCAAATATGTCAGTAACCATATTAAATGTAAATGGACAAAACATTTCCATTAAAAGCAAAGATTGTCAGACTGGATTTAAAAAATAACCCAACTATATATGCTTACAAGAGATATGCCTTAAACATAAGGACACAGAAAAGTTGAAATTCAAAAGATAAAAAATGATATGGCGTACAAACACTAACTAAAACACGGGGTTTATCTATACTAGTACTAGACAAAATAAACTTTGAGACAAAAATTATTACCAGAGATAAAGAGGGTCATTTCATAATGATTAAAGTGACAATTTTAAGATATAACAATCTTAAATTTGTAGGCACCTAAAGACTTAGATTCAAATGTCATGAGATGCCTACAAATGACAAAAACCAAAACAGATACAAATAAAAAGAGAAATAGAAAAATCCATAATCATCATAGTGAGATTTTAACATATCTATCTCAGACAAAAAATTTTGTAGAGATATAGAATATTTGAGCAATGCATTTAACAAACTTGCATATGAGTGCATGTGTGTGTGTGTGTTGTATAACACTGCATCCAACAAACACAAAATATACACATTCTGTTTTGGGTGCATATGAACATTTATTAAAATAAACTATATGCTGGGTCATAACGAAAGTGTTGGCAAATGTCAAAGGATTGAAATCATACAGAGTATATTCTCTGACTATCCAGAATATAAAAACCATATATGTACATATCATCCAATGCAGGATTTATACCCAGAATTCATTAAAAAACCGCAAATCAGAAAGGAAAGATGTCCAATGTTAGCTGGATTTAATGACTCACTTCCAAGGAATAGAGTATGGAAAGGGAAATATAACTTCACAGAGTAGTAGAAGCCTGGTGAACACCACCTTAACCAAGAGTTCAAGGTTGACATCACCAGTGATAAGTCATATTGATATTATGTAACTCTGATAGGATATGATGAAGAGGGCACTCCACCTGTGCGATTTTCTTTCCAAAACCCCAAATCCCCATCTAATCATGAGAAAAACATCAGACAAATCCAAATTGAGGGACATTCTACAAAATACCTGATTGATAATTCTCAAAACTGTCAAGGTCATGAGAAACAAGAAAAGACTGAGAAATCATTATAGAACAGAGGAGACTGAGGAGACATAATGACTACATGCAATGTGGTATGCTGGTTTGCATTACGGAAGAGAAAGAGGACATTCTAGTGGAAAAACTGGAGAAATCTAAATCAAGCCTGAAGGTCAGTTATTAGTAATGTACCAATGTGAATTTCTAAGTCTTAACAAATGTACTGTGGTAGTGTAAAATGTTAACATTAGGTGAAAATGGGTGAGGGGTATACAGGAATGCCTTGTACTCTTTACAATTTTTCTGTAAATCTAAAATTATTTCCCCAAAAGTTTATTAAAAATCAGAAGAAAAGAAAAGACAATAGAAAAATGGGCAAAAAACTTGAGAGGGACATAAAAATGATGATATACAAATGCCCAATAGCAATAAGAAAAGATGGTCAACTTCACTGATCATGAGGAAAATGCAAATTAAAACCTTAATGCATCATCACTACACATCCTTCATCATGGCTAACAGGGAAAGGACAGAATAACAAGACTGGGGAGGATGTGGAGCGAAGAGACTGGAACTCATATTACTGCTAGTGGGAGTGTGAATTGATAAAATCTTTGTATTGACATTTTTTTGGCAGAGTTAAATAAAACTAAACATAAAGCTACCCTACCACCCAGAAAAGAATGTACACATGGGTGCTAAAAAACATGAACAGGAATGTTCAGTGTCCCTTTGCTCATAATAGTCCCAAACTGAAACAACCCATAGATAGATAAAGGTCCATATATAGGTCAATAATTTGTGACACAGGCATACAATAGAATACTACATGTTGACTTATAAAGTAGGAACTACTATTACATACAAAAATATGGATCAGTCTCACAGACATAATGTTAAGGGGGGAATCTAGACAGAAAAGAGTGCATACTTTATGATCCTGTTTATTTGAAGTTCAAAAGTAGATAAAATTAATCAGTGGTGATGAAGGTCAGAATAGTAGTTACCTGCATGGGAGGTAATGACTGAGAGGGGCGAGAGGAAGTCTTGCTGGTGGTGTTCTATGTCTCTGTCTCAGTGGTGGTTACAGGAGTGTGTTCACTTTGTCAAAATTCCTTGAGCAGTGCCCTTAGGATCTATGCACTTAGCTGTAGGAATATTATATGTCAGTAAAAAAGACAAAACCACAAATCCTCCGAAATCTGAATTTCAATAATAAAACATGCTTTCACCCTGTTTATAATATAAACTATAGCATAATGTTTTTGCAATAGTTCTGTAAGTTTTAGAAACTGAAAATCCAACTAATATATTATTCAAAGATAATAGAAAGAGTTTAGTGTCAATTGTTGGTGTATGTATGTGTGTATTTATCTTTTACAAATCAAATAGATATATAGAATGCTCTAATTAGAAAACATCTGCACAATACTTTGATAACTAATTAATTGGTCTTCTGTGCTTTGGGATTTGTTTTATTCACTGCATGAACAGATCTGGGGAGATCAGTTACAATTATTGTACCAACTAAGGCCAAATCAGGCAATAGATTCACCTGATGTTCTAATATTTTGAAGTGTACAGAGAACTGTTTGAATGCCAAATAAGGCTTTTGCAAAATTTGGGGACTTCATGATCAAAGGAAGCCAAGATTAATACTCATGGCACATTTCACTAAGAGAAAATGTAAAGGTGAATCATTAACCCTGAGAGGAGATTGAGAAGTAAAGAGGGCAAGCCACAAGGGGGTTTTAGAGCTTTGGCATTCCTCTTTTGAAATAATAATATATATATTCTATTTTAAAAATTCTCACAGCTCTGAAAGACACTCTTGTTATCCTCCCATTTTGCAGATGTAGAAACTGAGACTTAGAGAGATTAAGTTGCTTGACTAAGGACATCCTGTCCATGTGTGGCAGGGCCATGATTCAGACTTAGATATGGCCAACTCTAGAGCCTGTGCTTTTATTCACTCTTATTCACAACAGTATTTCTCAAAGTAGGAATCATGTATCCAGATCACGGGGGAAGGCTTGTCAAGTATTGATTCCCAGGTACCCAGGGCAGGCAGAATCTCTGGAGTTGGAGTCCATGAGTCTCAATTTTTCTTAAGGGCCCTGAAGATTGAGAAGCACTACTATTTGCTCTCATGACTTTGAATAGGACTGTCTTATCCCAAACCCAACCTAGCAAGTACCAAGTTTACCCAAATATCAAATAATATAAGAGAATCACGCTTCTTGAGTGTGGAAATGCTGTTTTTGTCTCATACAATCCCTCTCCCATCCACTATCTTTGCACCTGAGATTTTCAAGGGTATCCTTTTCCAACCATTTTCAAGCTGTTGATATGTTGACTATATACAAAGGAAGCACTGAGTTTGTTTAAATAAACATTCGTAACTACCAATAAGAATATATGCCTATTGATTCTTTCCACTACATTCTAAATATTAAGTTGAAGCAATAAATTCATCAAAAGGAATATTATCCTGCCCACACAGTTTTCTGTACTGAATCCCATGAGACTGGTAGAAATACCAAATATGGTGTGGCGTGTGCTTTTTTCAGTATAAGATACGAGACAAAAAGCGATGTGGAAATGATCAAATAATATATAAAAGCTGATTCTTTCAGCCTTAAAGAAATTATTTTAGGATGTTTCCTTCCCCAAAGCTGTACTTTCTTGAAAAAATGAAGAAAAGGTGGGTAAAAGCATGAATAGTGGTTGTTAAAACTTGAACCTTGCTTTTTTTTCCCCTCCCAGTTGTTAGAAAAAAAAATTGAATATCATATTTTAAAAATTTCTTGGTAGTGCAGGAAGAGAAAAACAACGAAGAAGCTTAGTCTTTGGCATATGAAGTGCAGCGAGACCTGGGTTCGAGGCCACCTCTTCCACCTAGCATTATGACCTTGGGCGAGTTCCTTATCATCTCTCTCTCTAGTTTTCTCCTCTCTAAATATAATAATAACGGAACCTATTTCATGGGACTCAGAATTACATGAAATAATTGCATGTGCAATGGATAGAACAGTGCCTGGAACATAGGAAAGCACATAAAAAAATCGTTAGCTATTGTTGTATAGTAATTGTTAGTGTCTATTTGTTCTGTGATACTTGCCATTTATGTTTTAAGGAAAATTTTCTTTTATAGAAACTAAACGTGAAATATATTATTACAAGTTTCATTAGTTCAGAACTGATGAAATAAAAATAACAAGAGGCCATTTAACATTTCCAGGCTTGTGTGATTTTAAGAGCTCTGCTGTACCAGGTGTATGCTGCCTTAAACAAGTTCCTTATATTTTTCCTGGATTGTGCTGCTGTAGAGGTTTCTTCTGTTTTCTTCATGGAGCCAGAGTTGCTGGTTTCTTTTCTGGGGATGAGAAACTCCCATGGCACCCAGAGATAAGGTTTGAGAAACAAAAATAAAGTTGTCTTGTGGTATTGAGGAAAAGTTGATAGAAACTAGCTAGCTTGTCAGTCTGGTATGTTTTCTGAAAATCTCCTAGTTCTAGTGTTGCTATGTGCAGAATTACTGCAGTGATTTTTTTCTCCGCTAAAAAATATATTTTCCTGCTTATACAAAGAACGTATAGTTAGTATAGAAAAACTGAAAAAATAGAAAGTTAAAATATGAAAACAAGCATTTCTAATGTTAAAGAAAATTACAGTTAACACTTTGGATTGTTTCATTATAGACTTTTTCCCCCTTCTATGAAGCTACATATATATAGCCACATCACTGTCATAAAAGTATATCTTAGCCATTTCTGGGGTTGAATTCTGACATATGGGGGTGACAAGTTTGACTCAGTGAATAGCTTTTCTTTTGTTCCAAGGTCTGGGGGAAAGGTGACCCAGACTCAACTTGTTTTATGGTGTTTTTGATAAAAAGGATCCTTGCGCATGACATTTGTGTGTGTGTGTGTGTGTGTGTGTGTGCATGTGTATGTGTGTATTTAGAAATGTACTTTCAAAAAAGCTCTTCATATGTACATTTATTCTTTGAATGGAAGTGTATTTGCATTTGGTCTGCTGAGACCTCTCGTATGACTTCCATAACCTCCCCTCTAAGTTCTCCCCTCAGTCTTCCAAATACTTGCTTCAAACACAGTGTCCTCACCGTAATGTGCTTCAGAGGTAAACTCTAGCTGGAGCTAGGCAGAAACTGTGGTTTCTAATCTGAAAAGGTAATTTCCTTTCTAAGATTTAAGATTAAAAAATAATTGGGGCCCAAGAAAAAGGTCTGTCCTATAAGAAAAATGACTTCTTCCCTTGTGATATTTTATTGTTGAAGGAGAGTTAAGAGTAGGAATTGGCTGGGAATGTGGGTAGTAGGAGCAAGTGGGTGTGGGGGGAGGATAGAGTGGGACCCAATCCCAAACTCATCTGGGTCAACTCATAGACATGATCATTATCTGTAGGCAGTCCTACAGCAACAGATGAAGGGTGCATCATGGACCCTGGCTCTTGGCCTCATATGAGCCTATAAATGTGCCTATTATGCTATGACTTTTATGTTGTGTAACAGGGATGGACATAACTTGTAATGTTTCTTTATTAGCTCAGTATTATATTGTTTTTAGGGCTAAATCCAGAAAGAGAAGAGCTGGCTCTCCTGGTTGGGGAAAATGGCCTAATAGGCATTATATTCCTAATATTTTTAAAAAGTTTTATATATTTTTGTCAGAGTAATACACACACATGGTTTAAAAAATTAGTTGTACAGAAAGGCTTATTATGAAATGCAATTGTCCCTGGCTCTGCCCCTCCCCACCACCAGAGGGAGACCCTTTTGACCATTTCTGTTTTCAGGTGGTTACCTCAATATTATCTCAGTATCTCTAAATGATATTCATTTCTACTATTTTTTAATTGATCCACTTTGCATTGTCAACTACTGACTCCTCAAAAGAACCACCAGAAAAACCCCTTCATCAAGGAAAGCTAAGTTTATTAAACTTGCTCCAGTAGGAAGAACACCTTGACAGAATCTTAGCAGTGTCTCAGAGTGGGGAGGTCAGGGAAAGATATCTGTAGAGTTTACAGTGATTTTAAGGCAAGTCTTGTGAGGCATAAAGCAATTGGAATTGGGCTGAGTTTATGGTATACTAATTTTTGATTGGTGGGCAAAAGGTGAAATTTTGAAGCAAATGTTGGTGTTAATCTTGATAAATAAGCTGTTTAGTTAGTTCAGAGTCTTATCTGCCAGGAGCAGGTATTCTTTGGAGCAAGCAAGTTATTAATATTTATCGTTTGGTCACAGTATTGTTTAGCACAGAAACACACAAAGCAGGTTTAGTGTGGGTTCTTAGGACAGTGCTGAGTAACTTCTTGCTATGATCGTGAAGATTGAATTAGATTATTTACATCATCCCCCCTTATCCCTCAAAACTAGTTCCTTCAAGGACCAACTCTACTCTTTCAAACAAGAAACATGAACTTTCTATTTTTGTTCCATCACCACACATAATGTCTCTTTAGCATCCCCTCCCCTTACCTCCAACTTTGTAGTGTGGATTTGTTCTACTCTTCTTGGTTACAAGAAAACTCACATTTCTTTAGTTTGCCAAATTAAACTACATCTAACTCAGACCTCACCAGTCTACTAGGCATGATGTCTAATCAGTTCTTTTGGGCACCCCCTCCCTCCAGGACTGGAAAATGGTCCCAGGGACTTACTGAATGTCCAGAAAAACCAGTTGGTGGTGACTGTTCTGTTTCCTCTTAACCTGGGTTCATTTGAGGGAGAGCAGTTCTGAAGTCCCCTCTTCCATGCTGACTTGGCTACTGGGATTTCATACCATCTTTTAGCAACATTAAGCTTGGTGCTTAGTCTGTAGGGACCCACATACTCACTCCATCAAAGCTTTTGTCAACCCATAGGGTTCTGTGCGGGAGTGGGGCATGGGTCTTCACCTACACTGAGCCCTTCCATTCCCTGGTTTTGAGAGAATCCAGCTTTCTATTGATTCAGGGTATTTTCTTCCCTTCAATTTTCGAAAACCTCCATCTCTGACTCAACCAGTCCTAGCATTCTTATACATGTAGTAGTTAAGGCCACAGGCTCTGTAATCAAACTTCCCAGGTTGAAATCTTTACTGTTCCCGGAGCTATCTATGCCTTGGTTCCCTAAGCCTCAGTTTCCTAGCAAATGGGAATGATAATAAATCCTATTTCATGGGGTTGTGGTGAGGATGAAATAATTTAATTGTCATAAAGCATTCATTGTACTATGCCTGGCACTTAGTAAACCTTCAGGAAATGTCAGCTATTATTATAATTATCATTATATTGTTCCAAAATTTGAGGTTTTAAAAACAAAGTCTTCAACTCTTCCCTGGGGCAAGGGAAGCTGAGTTCTCCAGGAAACAAAGCCTTGGTTCCTCTCTAGTGAGGAGAGGAGAAAAATACTAGGAAAGTTAGAGACAGATGATTTTTCTACTTGTTTACTCAGTCATAAAAGAAGGCTTGGTTTTAAGATCATAGAGGGGCTTCCCCAGACCAGGAATTGGCAAACTATGGCTTACAGGGCACCGTGCCCTGATTTTATAAATACAGTTTTATTGGAACACAACCATAGCTGTCTGTTTAAATTTTATTATAGCTTGAAAGCAGTCATATATTGTATAAATCTATGTATGACCCACAAACCTGACATACTTAATATCTGTCCCTTTAAGAAAATGTTTGCTGATTTCTGCCCTAGACCATTTAGGTGGATTTAGAATTTAAGTTAATGTCCATTGAAATAAAATGTGCACGGGTGAGAGTGTGGGGGTCAAAGAAACTCGTCTACTCACTACATCACTACTCTGTGATACCCAGCTTTCAAACAGAGGAGGACATCGACAGGACCTTCATGTTGTCTGAGCATGAAAGGGAAATACCTGTGTGTCAAGGAGTGTCCCAGTTGCCTTCCATGTGTGTTGTAGCAGGCCTCCCGAAAGTTCCTTTGGGTTCTGCCCTTAGACATGGGCAAGAGCAGAACCCAACTTTTAAGAGACTACACATATTGTAAATATCCAAACACAAAGATAGTTTTTCTTTTCACTCTTGAAAGAAAGTTGAATTAACATTTGAATGAACAGCAAGGAAGGAAGAATGAGCTTTGAGCCTAATTGGGCCCCCACAGCCTGAGATTGCAGGGTTGAGGGCATGCATGCATGGGGGCAGGGGTCAGGGGTGGGAGGGGACATGGAAATCACAGCCCCTGTGCTGGAAACCAGGGCTGCTTTTGTTTCAAGTTGGCTGCCCCGAGTCACCCTAAGCAGGTGTCTATATAGACTGAGTTCCTCAGATAACTTGGTAGTATAGTTTCTTTTCTTTTTTTTTTTTTTTAAAAAAACAGCTTTATTGAGATATATTCATATACCATAAAATCTATCCATTTAAAGTCTACAATCCTATGGTTTTCAGTATATTCACAGTTATGCAACCACCACCACAATCAATTTTGAACATTTTTATCACACCAAAAAGAAACCTGTATACCTATTAACAGTTGCTCCCTATTTCCTCCCCACCCCTCAGCCCTGGGCAATCACTAATCTAATTTCTGTTTCTACAGGGTTACCTGTTCTAGATATTTCATATAAATGGAATCATATGATAGGTGGTATTTTGTGACTGGCTTCTTTCATCTGGGATAATGTTTTCAAGGCTCATGTCATAGCATGGATTAGTACTTCATTCATTTTTATTGTCAAATAATATTCCATTGCCCACTCATCATTAATGGACATTTGGATTGTTTCCACTTTTTGGCTATTATGAATAATGTTGCTGTGAACATTCATATACAAGTTTTTGTGTGGACATGGATTGTCACTTCCTTTGAAAGCAGCCATAGACTGTATAAATCTATGTATGACCTATAAACCTATCATGCTTCATATTTGTCCCTTTAAGAAAACATTTGCCAATTCCTGCCCTAGCCCATTTATGTGTACTTAGAATTTAAGTTAATGTACATTAATATCATTGAAATAATGTACATTGAAATAGGAGTGGAATTGCTAGGTCATATGATAATTCTATGTTTAACTTTTTGAGGAACTGCCAAACTGTTTTCCAAAATGGCTGCATCATTTTACATTCACGCCAGAAAAGTGTGAGGTTTCCAATTTCTCCACATTTTTGCCAACACTTGTTATTGTCTACCTTTTCGATTGTAGCCATCCTAGTGGGTGTGAAATGGTACTTCATTGTGGTTTTGGTTTATATTTCCCTAATAAGTAATGATGTTGAGTGTCTTTTGATGAGCTTATTGGCCATTTATATAACTTCTTTGGAGAAATGTCTATTCAAATCTTTCATTTATTTTTAAACTGGTTTATTTGTCTTTTTATGATTGAGTTGTAAGAGTTCTTTATATATTCTAGATACAAGTCCCTTATCAAATATATGATTGTGTAGGGGAGGAAATAGTCTTTTTCCTTCTATCCTTTTAGGTTCTTGGATGGGCTCTGTAACAAAACACAGGTTAACAAGAGGAAAACAAACAGAAGTTTATAAACATGTATATCTTATAAGTATAACGGAGAAACAGAGGGATGAGTAACTGAAAGAGCTGGCTGGAACTGGGGCTTATATAGCATCTTAACAACAACAAAAAGCAATACATTTTCGGAAAAGCTACAAGACAAAGGAAAAGGACGTTGAGTTTGTAGGGCAGCAAATTGTGGGAAGATAAATATATGAGAGACTAATGGAAGATAAGGGTTAGTCAGTAAGGTCTGTTATGTAGAGTGCTCTAGTGCTGCCTCTGGGCTGGTAAGGGTCTAGGGTTGTCAGTGATTAACTTCTGTACAAATGTATGTCCTGCTTTTAGGCAATAGTGGCAGAGAAGAGAGTTTTTCTTGTATCTGCATCTTCTTAATTGCCTTTAGCTCAAAGTAGTCCTTAGGCTAAAGTGATATATTTTGAGGTGGCAAATTCTGCTATCTTTCAACTATAGATATTTTCTCTTATTCTGTGGGTTGTCATTCCATGTTCTTGATGGTGTTCTTTGAAGCACGAAAATCTTAATTTTGATAAATCCAATTTACCTACTTTTTCTTTTGTCATTTGTGCTTTTGGTGTTGTATCTAAGAAGGCTTTGCCTAACCTGAGGTTGTGAAGATGAACTCCTATGTTTACTTCTAAGAGTTTTATAAGTTTACCTCTTAAATTTAGGTTTATGATCCAATTTGAGTTTAATTTTCTGTGTGGTAGGAATCAAACCTCACTTTTTATATGTGCATATCCCAGCACCATTTGTTGAAAAAAACTACTGTTTTCCCATTGAATTGTCTTGGCACTCTTGTGGAAAATCAGTTGACTATAAATGTGAGCTTTTATTTCTGTATTCAATTCTATTTCAATGATCTATGCTTTGGGTTGGATATCTGACCCCTCCAAATCTCATGTTGCAATTTGATCCCCAGTGTTGGAGGTGGGGCCTAATGGGAGGTTTTTGGCTCATGGGGGTGGATCCCTTATGAATGGCTTGGTGCAGTCCTCATAGTAGTGAGTGAATTCTCACTCTATTAGTTCTTGAGAGAGTTCCCCCAAGAGCTGGTTGTTAAGAAGAGCCTGGCACCTTCCCCCCTCTCTCTTGCTTCCTTTCTTACCATTTCTTCTGTGTGATTTCTGCACACACTGGCTCCCCTTCCCTTCTGCCATGAGTGGAAGCAGTCTGAGGTCCTCACCAGATGTAGGTGCCAGTGCCATGCTTCTTGTACAGACTGCAGATCTATAATCCAAAATATATCTCTTTTCTTTATAAGTTACCCAGTTTCAGGTATTCCTTTATGGCAACACAACTGGACTAAGACAATCTATATCTGTCCTTAAAGGCATATATCACACTGTCTTGATTGTTAAAGCTTTGTAGTTAGTCTCAAAATTGGGAAGTATGAATCTTCCAACTTTGCTCTTCTATTTTCAAGGTTGTTTTGGCTATTCTGAGTCCTTTGCATTTGTATATGAATTTTAGTATCAGCTTGCCAATTTATGTAAAAAAAAAAAAGCCAACTGGGATTCTCATAGGGATTGTGTTGAATCTGTAGATCAATTTAGGGAATATTGCCATCTTAACTATATTAAATCTTCCAATACAGGAATGTGGAATGTTTTTCCATTTATTTAAGTCTTTCATTTCTTTCAAAAATGTTTTCTAATCAGAGTTTACATTTTGAATTTCTTTTGTTAAATTTATGTCTAGGTATTTTATTCTTTGTGATGCTATTATAAATGGAGTTGTTTTCTTAATTTTGGTTTTGGATTATTTATTGCTAGTGTCTAGAAATATAATTATTGTTTGTATATTGATCTTGTATCCTGCAACCTTGCTGAACTTAATTATAAGTTCTAGTAGTTTTTTTTAGTGTAGTAACCACCCAGAAGTCCTGGGCTTGGGCCCAGGTAGGACTTTCATCCTGCCCTGCCCAGCTTATTTGTCCTACCATGTAGTCTAGTAAGCTTTTAACATTCAGGCTGGAGGACTATTCCCAGATATTGGCTACAGGACCTTGGATGGGATTGGGGTTGATTTCTAACTTCTAGATATTTTGACAAGTTATGTGGTCACCAATTGCACTCTTTTTTTTTTTTTTGAGACAGAGTTTTACTCTGTTGCCCAGGCTAGAGTACCGTGGGCTCAGCCTAGCTCACAGCAACCTCCATCTCCTGTGCTCAAGCTATCCTCCTGCCCCAGCCTCCCGAGTAGCTGGGACTACAGGTGTGCGCCACGATGCCTGGCTAAATTTTTTCTATTTTTAGTAGAGACAGGTCTCGCTCTTGCTCAGGCTGGTCTCAAACTCCTGAGCTCAAGCAGTCCTCTCACCTGGGCCTTGCAGAGTGCTAGGATTACAGGCGTGAGCCACTGTGCCTGGCCGAAATTGTACTTTCTCATGGTCCACAAATGACTGAGGGGTTTGTTTTCTATATACAACTTTACTCTTTCACCACCCCCCACCACTACCTACCTGCCTCTAGTCTCATGCATTTTATTTCTGTTATTTAGATATTCACCCTTTTGGGTTAAGGCATTATTCCTTTAAGAGTCTTTTATCAGGGAAAGTTTGCTGAAATGAGGCTGGATGACTGATTACTTGTCAGGCACAGTATAAAGTAAATGTGATTAAACTAAGAATGTGTCTTTTTTTGGGTGGTGGTAGTGGGAAATCATGATCACAGTAGCTATAACATCTGCCAAAAATGAAAGATAAACTTTGTTTCCTAAAATCTTAATTCAGGAGAAAGCCAGGCTTTTCTCCAAAATGATTTTTTCCTGTTTTTCCTATCCATTTTATTTTCCTGTTTTTATTATTTTTATGATGTATTAAATTGAACCATTTACTTGCAGTGTGCTAGTTAAGACAATTTCCTTAGCATTTGCTGAATGATTTGGCAGGCTAGACGTCCTAGAGCTAAATTGTAAAATCCCATTAAAACCTAGTCATATAAAAATAAAAGATGCTGCCTGGTGCACTCCATGACATGTTATGGTGAGGTCTCATCACATTACAATAACAAATGCCCGAATGAAGTGACTACTGAGTAATAGAATATGATGAAGAGAGAGAAGTATATTAGTGATGCAGCCAACTGCATTTAATTAAATCCTATGTCCAAATTAGTTCCCTGATTGGCATGTAAAAAGAAAACATGTTTACTATGATAGTTCAAGTAGCACAGTTGTTGTTTTAGCACACAGGCTTTTTAGCCTCTCTCTCTTTTTTTTGTCTTCAAGTGTCTTGCCACCTCAGGGATGAAGTAGGTATTACTGAAGTCCCTCATGTCTCAGGTGAAGAAGAAACAGGCTCACATTGGGTAAGTAGCTTGCTCAAGTCTCCAGCTTGTAAAGAGCAGAGCTGGAATACAAACTTAGGTCAAGAAGATTCCAGAGTCCATGCTCTTTCATCTGTGCCAAAGATTGGCAAACTATGGCCTGTAGGCCAAATCTGGCCAGCTGTATGCTTTTTTACAGCACAAGAGCCAGGAATAGTTATTATATTTTTAAATGGTTGAAAAAAATCAGAAGAAAAATATTTCATGATGTGTGAAAATTATAAGAAATTAATGAATTAACATTTCGATGTCCATATATGAAGTTTTATTGGAATGCAGCCATATGCATTTATTTATGTATTATCTACAGCAGCTTTTGCATTACAGTGGCAGAGTTGAGTAGTTGCAACAGAGATTATGTGGCCTGCAAAGCCTAAAACATTTACTATCTAGACCTTTATGGAAAAAGTTTGCCAACGTTTGATCTAGCCATGGTTGTTAAGCCAAGTTAAATTTAAATATTTAATGTTAAGTTAAACATTCAGCTGAAGGTTGGGGCCCAGGGATCTGCATACTTAAATATAAATCCCCAGTTTCATTTTGAATACCTCCAAAGTAATTATTATTATTACTGCCTTACATCATGATTATTTGTGTATTTCTCCCCCTTCCTTATGAATCTTTGAGGGCTAGGACCATGCTGAAGTATTTTTTAATGAATAAATGAGAGTAGAGTTAATATTAATTCATTAGGCATACACATCTGCGTGTCTACTGTATGTCAAGTACTCTTCAGTGATAAAAGAGAAGATCTACAGTCGGGGGGAAGACAAATCAAAGGGCCAGGAGAAAGCTACATGATAAGAGGCCCACATTAATTGATTCGAATCATACTTGCTGTATGTAATGGTAACTCATAAGACCCTTCAAGTTTCCAAGAATAAATTATTTTGGCTCCATTATAGTATTAGATGTACTTACAGAATTTAAGAGTTTATACATTAGTAGTGTAAACATAAGCTACAAATATGTAGCTATCATTGGAGTTTGGGGGCCAGATAACAGGGTGTTAACTATGTTTAGATTGGAATGGTGAATTGATGTGAATCCATAAGACTTATTTGTATAGCTGTTATCGGTTATTGTAAGAAAACAAAAATAAAACCAGATGGACGTCATTGTGCCATAGATGGAACCAGATAAAGAGGGCCCACTTAACTTCAATAGGAAAGTGTCTGGAGATTAGTTTTAGCAGTTGGTATCATTATGACATTTACAATGCTGTGTTGAATAAACCTAATGGATTTAAAAGTATTTTTTTAAACTTTGACTTAATTATAATTTTTTAAAACTAAGTCTCCATTTGTCAATATGCCAATGTATCATATTAGAACAGGAAAGTAAATTTTCAGTTTTAGTATTCCTCCATCCATTGGCCATGGAAGAAGCAGCTGTTATCACATTACCAAAGCAGGGTCAATTTTTGAGAAATACATTCCATGAAGAGCAGAAATTAGAAAATTACAATGCTATTAGAAAAAAATACCCCAATAACTTAAAAAAACACCACTTTTCTATAGATTTACGTATTCGTTATCTATGGCTGTATAACAAATGACCCCCGAGTTTAGCAGCTTAAAACAACAAATATTTATTATCTCACAGTTTCTGTGTGTGAGGAACCTAGGCACCGACTGGTGGGTTACTGGCTTAGGGTCTCTCACAAGATTACATGGCCAGGGCTGCAGTCATGTGAAGGCTCAGCCACGGCTGGACAGTCTCTTTTGAGCTTACTGACATGGGTGTTGGCAGGATCCAGCTCCTCAGGTGCCATTGGACTGAGGATCTCAGTTCCTCACTGGCTGTTGGCCAGAGACCTTCAGTTTCCTGCCACATGGATCTCTTCGTAGGGCCATTCATAACATGGCAGCTGGCTTCCACCAGAATGAGCAAGAGGGAGAGCAATAGAGGGCAAGATGGAAATCTGAGTCATTTTGTAACCTAATCGCAGGGGTGACATTCCATTAATTTTTCTATATTCTCTTTATTAGAAGTGGGCCACTAGGTCTAGCCCTCAAGAGGAGGGCATGAATACGAAGAGGAGGTACAATACAGGTCATGAATACCAAGAGGAGGTAAACCACAATGTTCATTATTTCTGATTATAAAAGTAATACAGACATAACAAATTTAACCATTAAAGAAACAGCATTCATTGGTAAAATATCTATTGAGAGCCTACTATGTGGCAGGCATGAGGATACGACCATGTTCAAAACAAGCAAGGTTTTCCTGCCTTCATGTAGCAGACTTTATGGAGGTAATAAACCATTTAGAAAGCATATTATAGTGCCTGGTCCATAATAAGGCTCTTAAAAGATGTTAGCTATTTTATTTTTGCAGGGTAGACACCCTGTCACAGAAACAGAGCCAAGCTCCTTAGTGTGTGGTATCTCTAATCCTATTGTAGACAAATATGATTTGCTTAACCAGAGCAGAAATGGTCTTTCTCTCACTTATGCTCATAAGAGGCAATTCATAATATTTTGCAATGCTACACATTCATAACTTCCTTTCTCACATTTGTGCTTTTAAAGTGGCCTTTGCCAGAAAAACAAAATAAAAATAAAAAACACTAAAGAGTCCCACAGAAGTAGCTGTCCTAGTAGTTTTCCTGGAGTGCCCTGCTGATCACTGTATCATTTTGTACTCCACATGCCAAGTTGACCTAACATCTTCCAGCTCTGAATTATTTTAATTGGTTTTTTTTCTAGATGCATCTTTTCAGTCTTTCAAGTGCTCTTGAAAAAATGGCTTCTTGAGCTACAAACAAGATTTCAAATGTGTGCCTGGTTATGCCAGTATTCTGCAGTCACTTTCTCTAATTAATATTCCCTATCTCAAAAACTGTCTTAAGATTTTAATTGACTTTTGTCACCCCCATCTCATTCAAGTACTGTGCTGGCCATCCTTGTACATTATTAATAAACCATGAATACTGTGGGGTTTTGTTCCCCCTGCCTGATGTTTAGTTCTTTCTTGAACTTTGTTTTGAATGGCAATTGAAGGATAATTTATTGTACTGGGCTTCCAGCACAAGTATGGTGAGCTATAGATTGCTGTGCTAATTAGGAAAAAACTGTCAATCAAAGAAGTTACTCACTTGAGAGAATAGACATAGCTTATTTGTCTTTATTTAACCTCCTTCAAATAGTATAGGACTAACTTCCTACACCATTGAGGGAAGTATACTAACAAATCTGAGTTATAAAATTTTTATATAGAAATATTGATTTAGTACTCTCAGCTTTAAAGATGGATTTCCAAAATATAGTAAAAGGATAAGAATTTTGATGAATAGAATGATTGTTTATTAAAATGGATTCTTTGAAAACATTCTTCAAAATGCTCAAGTTCTTCTATTCATCATTTCATCATTTTTTGTTGTTAATTTTACAGATTCTGCCAACTGAAACTTTCTTACAGCTCCTTTCTGATGTATCAGAAATTTCATGTGGGTTGCCACCAAATCAGCATCATTGGTGCAGTGGTAGTGTGAAGTGAAGTGAAGCCTGTTGATCTTCTCTGTGGATTGGGACTTCTAGGTATGGAACATCTATTTGTAACAGTGTTGACTTCTCCCAGTTCAAACAACATTTTTGTAGTGCTTTTCTAAAATTTTTTTTTTGAGATAGGGTCTCGCTCTGTTGCTCAGGCTGGAGTGCAGTGGCACAATCATAGCTCACTGCAACCTCAAAGTCCTGGCCTCAAATGATCCTCTTGCCTCTGCCTCCCAAGTCGCTGGGACTACAGGTGCGAGCCACTGCACCCAGCTGTGTAGTGCTGCTCTTCTTAAGTTTATATATCCATCTGAAAGTAGAAGCACGTTCACCTTCTACTCAGATCACCTAAGTACAGCACATGGAAACTACAATGCAGGCAGTTACTTTCACTAGTGAATGAAAAGAAAACATATCACAAAGAATCCAGCCCTGTGAAGAACAATTGCCAGGGGAAGCATGCCTAATACTTTTAGGACTTTTTTTCCCTCAATTGTCAGAACACTGGAGTCTAGAACAAATATTTTGGGTTTATTCTCTTCCAAGCTAGGTAGTGATAGCTACAGGAAAGTGGATGGATTTAACATGGATATTTTAGGGTGTGGCAGGCTGGTCTTCCTCCTATTCCAAGCACACAGTGGGCCACCCAGTAATGATATTTCCCGTGGCCTCTGACATATTTACTTGTTCTTGCTGTTATCCCATACTTATGTTAGGGATTTTTGACACCAAACCCATAACAGCTCTAAAATAACTATTCATCCAGGTGCCAGTCATCTGCCTGTTTCCGTGCATGCCTGTTCCCTACCTCCTTCTGCTCTGCTCAGTAACCAGGATGCTGATCCTTGCAAATGACATGTCCCTGGCTTCCTTGCCAAGTGGCTGGTGGCTGGGTTTGGCCATTGCGAGGCACTGGAAGGGGTCTGGAGGAAGAGAGAAGGGGAGAAGCCAGGATATTTTTTTCTTTCTTTCTACCTGGGCTGGTGGGTGGGAGTCCATAATTGGCTGCATTTCCTTCATTGAAGCTCTCAGTGGTCCAGTTCCTCCCTCTTTGCTCCAGTCTCCCATCAGGCAGCTTCAGCTTCTGGGCTCTGTTAACAGCACCTACTCTTTGTCTGCCTCCAGTCCTAGTGTAATAGTCACTTCCCATTATTACAAATCTTTGGGTTGCGTCACTATACTGTTTGGCTTTTCACTTCATCCAACCTTTTGTAACTAGTTCCCTGTATTAAATTTTCTTTGTAAAACTGCCTGACATGAACACTTCTACTTTCAGGAAGATGGAATAGACATGCTTAACCCTATTCCTTCTGCTAAGTCTAACCAAAAATCCTGGACATTACATATAAAACAAACATAAGATTTTGAAAGGTGGACAGAAGAAGGCAGACTGGCTGGGGACATTAGGACCCAAA
The DNA here is from genome assembly GCA_023783475.1 of Daubentonia madagascariensis. Classification (NCBI taxonomy): domain Eukaryota; kingdom Metazoa; phylum Chordata; class Mammalia; order Primates; family Daubentoniidae; genus Daubentonia; species Daubentonia madagascariensis. Next base: position 35,857,652 of record JAKFHU010001953.1, on the reverse strand, counting down.
TAGAAACATAGGGATAAGTCTTCTGGGTTTTTTTTTTGCCTCATATATCTGATACTAGATACCGGTGAAAATGGCAACCCCAAACTGCCAATGGGTGCAGATAAAACAAGCCCCAACAAAAGCCTGCTCTCTCTAACCAAAGGCCAGGAAAAGGGTAAGACAGAATAAGCAGTTTTAGAAAACAACTGCTCTACAGTAGCCAAACACCACATAAAAAATGGTGATGGGGATGGGATGTGGGCCCATCCCTACCCCTATTCCCACCAGCAAAGACTGAGCAGCCTGGGGTCCTGTCTGTGCCAGGCTGAAACTGAGATGCCAGATGACAGAACTACAAAATATGTGAAGCAGAAATGATAGAGCTAAAAGGTAGCGTAGGCAAATCCACAATTATTGTTGAAAATTTCAACACCCCTCTCTCAACAACTGATAGAACAACTTGACAGAGAATCAGCAAGGATACAGAAGAACTCAACACCACCATTGACCAACAGAATCTAACAGATGTTTATAGAACATTTTACCCCACAACAGCAGAGTACATATTCTTTTCGTGTGCCTATGAAAGAATACTTAGGTAAGCTATATCATGGGCCATAAAACAAGCCTCAACAAATTTAAAAGAACTGAACCATGTGGAGTGTGTTCTTCGACCACAATGGAATTAAGACTAGAAACCAATATCAGAAAGCTAACAGAAAAATCTCCCAACTAAATTGAAGACTAAACAACACACTTCAAAATTATCCATGAGTCAAAGAGGATGTCTCAAGGGAAATTTAAAAAATACACTAAACTGAATGAAAATACAACATATAAAAATTTACAGGACACAGAAAAAGCAGCACCGAGAGGAAAACTTGTAGTGCTAATGATTACATTAGAAAAGAGGAAAAGTCTCAAATAGAGAATTTAAACTCCCACTTTGAGAGCCTAGACTGTTGATAAAAGTCAAGGCAGGGTTAAAGGAAACCAGCAAAGGATGGTGAAGTACCCAGGTTTAGCAGCAATAGAAAGTGCTAGCACTCGTTAGGCCTGAAGGAACAAGAGGAGGGAGCTTTTGCTAAAAACTGGTGTGAACTGTAGCTCTAGGATAAGACAGTCTGGCAGGAGCTTGATATTTGTTAGAGTAATGTAGTCACTGCCAACTTGCAGGGAGGGAGCCAAGGATTACATAAACACCCTGTCTTCTCTTTCTTTCTGCCCTCTGATCTCCTATAGTGCTGCCCATTGACTGAACCCATTGGGAAGCCAGAGGGCAAGGAAGACTTGTTGGTCCAGACAGGCCTCCCAGAGATAGAATAGGCTGGAGAAGGGTGGAGGGTGAGTTTGGAGGGACAAATGTAGAATTTTCAGCACAGTTTCTTTCAAAGTTATTAAATAGCTTCAACTGTCAGCCGAATATTTTCTAGAAACATCTCTGAACTACTTTAATAAATTAGAGAGCTATTTGTAATGATCAAATTTGTAGAGATTTGAATAGAGATGTTATATTTTACAGAGTTTGAGATATTTGAAAATAATTGCCTCACTTAATAGCTGCTTTACTCCCACCCCCCATCCCATACTATGTGTAATGAACAGTCTATGAAGGAAATATTGCTGAGCAATAGTAGACATCATCTTGGGTTTAGAAATATCAGCAGACTAGTGTTTGACTCTTGCCTCTGCCCTTTTCTTGCTGAATGACCTTGGGCAAGTTACTAAACCTCTCTGAGCTTCTGTTTACTCATCTGCAAAACAGATGTGATAATGTCTATCTCCTCGAATGGTTGCGGTAGCTAAGAGAATTAAATGAAAGATGCATGTGAAGGCACCTGGTAGGCACTCAATACATTCTGATTGAATTTGAATCACAAATTCCAAATTAGTGGCTTCAAAATTCATGAGATAAGGCCAGAAGTTAGAATTAAGAGTGAATTTTTAAAAAGAAAAGAAAATCTGTGTTTAGACTGTTAATGTCATCTATCACTCAATTGACAATTATGATAATATGATCAGCAAACTGTTCTCTATTGATGGATTTTCACCATGTTTTGAGTACACACGTGAAATCTTACTAGATTCAGCTTGTATTAGGAATGCAGTGAATTTCTTAATTACCTGATAACCTGCAACCCCTCCCCGCCAAACAAAAACAAAAAACAAAAGCAAGCCCTTTGTTATAGGATGCTCATTACATCAAGACTTTGTACTTCACCCATTTAGTCAAAGATGAGCATTACTGGTGAATATCAGCTATAGGGAAGCCTAAGGTGCGTCTTTTCGCAGCCCCTCTCAAACAGGTTGCCATGGTAATGTTGACAGTCATAAACTCTTCATAGAGACTACTAAGGGTGTGGGGGGAAAATAAATATTGCAGATAGAGTTCTGATTCAGGAATATTTTAATTTCTGTGGTATTAGTCAGGTTTCCTTTTCAATTGCATGCTCAGAGTTGGTTATTATAAACATTTATCAATTTTAGCAATCTTTGTTTCTGTTAATTATCCTTTTATTGACATACTTGTTAAGAACAAGACAACTGTACTATTCTAACAGGCGGGTATATTTTATACATAAGAATTACCTGGCTGGGTCAGAGAGCCATGCTCCTTATATCTTGCCTGTGACAGAGCCCTTAGAATTATATCAATTTCCCTTCCAAAGCAAGTTTAAGATACCTAAGGATCTGCTACCACTAGATATATTTTTTTAAACAAAAGAATAAGGGGTTATCTATGTTTGAATGGTCAAAATTTTTAGCAGCAGAATATTCCCCCTCTGCACACACACATACACAAAATCTTGTGAAACCTATCGTATGACTATAAGCACCATGAAAGCAGGACCCTCATGAGTTCTGTTTGCAACTATACTCCTAGTGCCTAGAACAGTGGCTGGCACATAGTAGATGCAGTACAGGACTGTGGTTTAGAGCAGGAATCAGCAAACTTTTAAAATAAAGGCCAAGACAGTAAATATTTTAGGGTTTGTAGGCCATGTGATCTCTGCCACCTCTACTCAACTCTACTATTGTAGCAAAAGCAGGCATTAATAACATGTAAATGAATGGGCATTGCTGTGTTCCAATAAAACTTTATTTACAAAAACAGGCAAAGGACTGCATTTGGCCCATGGGCCATAGTTTACCAACCCAATCTGCCACCTCTAGTTTAGAACATAGACTCTGCAGCTGGACTGCCAGGTATTTATCCTGGCATTGCCACTCACTAGCTGTGTAATCTTGTTATTAAGTTATTAATATGGGGAGATATTAAGTACTCTGTGCCTCAGTTTCTTCATCTGTGAAAAGGGGCTAATGGTAGAGTCTTTCTGATACAGTCATTGCTAGGATTTTGTGAGTAAGTATGTGTGAAGATCTAGGACAAGGACCTGTTTTATATATTAGAATACTGTAATATCAGTATTCATTATTATTATAGTTTGCTGAATGGACATCAAATAGACAAATCAGTCTTTAACAGTACAAAACACAAGTATGTCTTTAAATATATAGCATCTTACTTTCTTTAAAGGTAGTCAGTGACAAGCTGGGGAACAACAAATGTGAAATTGCAGACTTTGGATAAGTGTTATAATTTTCTATTGGTCCTAGCATGCTATTTACAGTCATGTGCTGCATAAAGACATTTTGGTCAACAATGGACTGCATATATGACAGTGGTCCCATAAGATTATAATGGAGCTGAAAAATTCCTATAGCTTAGTGACATCATAGCACAAAGCATTATGTGCTTGTGGTGATTCTGGTGTAAACAAACCCACCGTGCTGCCAGTTGTATAACAGTCTAACACACACAATTATGAATGGTATATAATACTTGATAATAAATGAGTATATTACTGGTTTATGTATTTACTATACTACACTTTTTAACTTTAGAGTGTAATCCTTCTATTTATAAAAAATAGTTAACTGTAAAACAGCATCAGGCAGGTCCTTCAGGAGGTGTTCAAGAAGAAGGCATTGTTATCATAGGAGATGACAGCTCCATGTGCGTTGTTGCCCCTGAAGACCTTCCAGTGGGACAAGATACAGAGGTAGAGGACAGTGATATTGATGATCCTGACCCTGTGTAGGCCTAGGCTAACATGAGTGTTTGTGTCTTTGGTTTTAACAAAAAAGTTTGAAAAGTTAAAAAAAAATTTAGTGGAAAAAAGCTTATAGAATAAAGATAGAAAGAAAATATTTTTATACAGTTGTACAGTATGTTTGTGTTTTACATTGTTATTACAAGAGTCAAAAGTTTAAAAAAGTAAAAATTTTTAAAGTAAAAAAGTTACAGTATGCTAAGTTAATTATTGAAGAAAGAAATATTTTTTGGTAAATTTCATGTAACATGAGTGTACAGTGTCTATAAAGTCCACAGTAGCCTACAGTAATGTCCTAGGCCTTCATATTCACTCACCACTCACTCAGACTCACCCAGAGCAACTTCCAATTCTGCAAGCTCCATTCATGGTAAGTGCCCTATACAAGTGTACCATTTTTTATCTTTTATACTATGCTTTTACTGTACTTTTTCTAAGTTTTGATATGTTTAGATACACAAATACTTACCAGTGTGTTACAACTGCCTATAGTATTCAGTACAGTCACATGCTACACAGGTTTGTAGCCTAGGATCAATAGGCTATACCATACAGCCTAGGTGTGTAGTAGACTATACCATCTAGGTTTGTGTAAGTACAGTGTATGATGTTCGCACGGTGACAAAACCTCCTAATGATGCATTTTTCAGAACATATCCCCGTTGTTAATTGATGTATGACTATATTTTTTTCTGGTTTCACAGTATTAGGAAGAGCCTAAAAATGGTTTTAACTGCTGGTGGTGGTGTTAATCATCTCAATCTCAGGAGACTCTTCAAATAAGCAGGAACAGTAAATGAATTTGAAATCTTAAGTTTATATAAAAATGAGTTAATCTGAATGTAAAATTAATATATTAGATGTAAATTTGGAATATATTTATGTGTGCACATTGGTTTTTTAACATTTTTATTTAAAAATATATGCATACTACAAAATGTGAATCAGTCATGTATGGATTCTCTGGATGCCTTAAAAGTGGACATATGTATATATGTACATATATGTGTGTATAAGTATGTATACATGCACAGATACACGCACAAAATGGAAATCAGTTATGTGTGGGTTCTCCAGATGCCTCATGGAATCCTCGCATTCTCTCCAGCTTGTTCTGTAAAAAGCTGTGTTGTGTTGTGGCAGGTCATAGTTGCTGTTTGCTCCTGTGTCTCCTGATGGCCTCTAATCTGTCCTTGACACAGTAGTAGCTTGAGTGATCTTAAAATATGCATCAGCTCCTGTCACTGCCTTGCTTAATATGCTTTCTTGGCCTCTCTCAGCAGGAGCATCACATCCAAGCTCCTAACTGCTTCCCACAAGGCCCGGTGTGATCTGGTTTCTTCCTAATTCTCAACATTGCTTTGTGTCTCTCTTATCACTGTCTGTGCTTCAGCTCCCACCAGGCAGGTGAAGTAGCTGAGGTTCCTTTCTGGCCTTTCAGCACACTGGCCTCCTGCCCTGCTGAGTTCTTCCCCTTTGCTCATCCTCCCTTGGCCTGAGCCTTCCCCCCAAGGTCCTGCCAGGCTGTCTCCTTCTCAACCTCAGGCCTCATTTAAGCAATGTGACCACCCAGTGGAAAGTGGCACCTCCTCGCCCGCATTGACTTTATGTCATCACCCTGTTTGCTTTCTTCATAGCGTTCATGATTATCTGCAATTATCTTGCTAGTCCCTTAACTGTTGTCTTTCTCCCCTGTGGAATGGCAGTGCCATGAGAGTGGGAGCTTGAACATCTTGTACTGTTGATCCCGTTCGCCTACGACAGCCCCCAGTACGTACTATGTAAGTATTTATGGACTAGATGCCTCCAGGCCTACCAGCTACATTATTTGCAGGGCCCAGTGCAAAATGAAAATGCAGGTCCCCTTGTGCAAAAGTTATTAAGAATTTCAAGACGCAACAGGAGAACATTAAACCAAGGGTGGGGCCCTTCCAAGGTCACAGGGCCCTGCCTCTGGGCAAATTACTTAATCTCTCTAGACTCAAATTCCTCCTCTGTAAAATGGTAAAGGTGGTAGTACGTCTTATTGGGTGCTTGTGAACATTAAAGGAGATCACGCAAGCAAGGGCTTAGCAGCGGTGCCCTGCCTCAACCCGTGCTCTGTACACTATAGTATTATAATTAATTATCAGCCTCCCTCATGTGAGGCAAAGCCCCCATAGCACTAATTTTCCAGCATTCTTCCTCTCTGAGTAACCTCCCTAGCAACTCTCCCAGGTGACTAACCCAACTCTATCAAATGGGACAGGAATGTGGGTGTTGCTTGCAAATTATTTTGACACATTCAAGGTATGGACCGACAGCATATTTGGCTTGCTGAAAGGAATGTGTCAAATGGAGTTAGGCTGTTATGAAAACTCGTTTGACAATAGGTAAATCACATCACCCTTCTGAGCCCACCAGTGACACTGGAATGATAAATAAGATCTGCCACCCACCTTCCTGACATGAGCGAGGCGAGCAGGAATTGGATTAAGAAACCAGTCAAACACTTTGATTTTCTTGGAGAGAGGGCATAAGCAGACACTGCTTGCTAGAATACGTGCGTATTGTCAGTCACCCTGTTTACTTAGTCTGTGACTTTGGTTACCATGTGCATTTTGTAACAAATCAATTGTACCTTGAATGGAAACTGTTCACAGACTCTCACATTTTGATTTATTTTCGTGGTACAGCCAGCAATTCAAGTTAGCTTAGAAATGCAGAGAGGAAGAGCAGCATGTCTTTGTCATTTATAGAAAGTCCTGGGTGCTATGAAACCTGGCAGACTGGGAGATGTGGGTTGACTCCCTGGGGAGGGGAGTCGATTTAGTTCATTTACTGGGGGAGCGCCCTGCCTGGTGAAGGTCTGAACACTGATTTTATCAGTGGTTTCTCTTTGCTAGTGGAACTACAATGAAGTGGAAAAAGAACATCTGTGAAGCATGTATTATATGTGGGAAACTCTGCCTGGTGTTTTGCTTGCTCTGAGAGGTTGTATAGTATAGTGATTAAGAGCATATGCTCTGGACCAGACAAGTGACTTAACCTCTCCAAATCTCAGCTTCCACATCTGTAAAATGGGGTATGTTGGATATCTTCTCTCTGACTCTCCAAATCAACTCTTCACAGTTTCTACCCTGATTTCTGCTCCAAGAGGGTAGTTGTATGGACATCAGCTCAGGCTACTGCGCCCTCTGCTTCCTGTTCAGGTTGGCTAATAGGGGGCTCCTGCCATAGCTAGGAGGGAGGGAGGAGAGTGAGGTTAGGGTATTTATTTCCCAGCTTCCCTCACTGTGAGGTTGCCTTAGGTTAACTGAAGTCTTGGCCAAATGTCATAGCTTCTATCAAGTTGCCAGACCATCTTTATACAACTCACTCCTTGTCCCTGCAGGTCTAAGGATGGTGGGTGATAGCTCTGCTTCTCCTAGCCTCAGGTTCCTAGCCTCAGGTTCTCGCTTGTAGTTATCTACAACCAACCTACACCTTTATAACAAGCCTGTCTACAAACAAGCCATCATAGTGCTTTAACTTGAGCATGTTATTTTTTTTTTCTGTTAAGATCCTGGCTAATACTTGGGGATATTCAGAGTAGCTACCTCCTATGGTTGGTGTGAGGATTAAATGAGTTTACATATATGTAGAACACTTAGGAGAGTGTCTGGCACATAATTGAGATTTGGATTAAATAACTTGCCCAAGGTTACATGGTGTGGTGAACATCTGGTGGTTGCTTCACCAGTATCCATTCATCTTTCCCCATCCCATCCATGCTAGGTTTGAATTGGGAACCTCTAGGGGTGTGGAAAAATTGATTCCACCTCTGGGATCAGAGCGTGACTTAAGCTAAGCCACACAGTACCTTCCGTGTCCCTGCACACCATGATTAGCTTAAGGATAGGTGTGTGACTTCATGTAGTCCAGTCAGTGTGGCTCTCAGGACTTTTGTTTGAAATTCTGGAGCATAGTACCAAGCATTGGGTGTGGTTGTAGCTGGCCTGGCTGGGAGAAGCATTTTATCCTTGACCTTGTTTTAAATTGCCACTGCGTGGTGATGATAATCATTGACCCAATTTTGTTGGTTTTATTATTGTTTAAAAATTCTCTGGAGATAATGTGACTCATTGTCTGCACCCAGGGTGGACAGCTCCTCCCTCCCTGTTCTTGGTTCACCTCTGTGCTGATGCTGTGTGTTCTGAATGATAAGATGGACTCACACAAGGCTGCTAGGGGGAACCAGTCTGAGGGTGAAGCTACGAAGAGAAGAGCAGAGCCTAGGAAACAGCAGAAATAGGGGTGGAGCCCTGTTCAAACCACAGTCGAAGCCCTTCCTACCACTGGACTTTCTCAATTGTACCAACCAATGATTTTCTTATTGTTGAGATTTTTTTAAAACCAAAAACATTCTTACTGATATGACTGGATAGCATTTGGATTTGAAACCAAGTCTTTTTCTGGCTGTGGAGACTGACAACATTTTAATCCACTCATTTTCCTCTTAAAGATTAAACCACACCTTATTTCCTTCAGATGAAGTTTTTTGTGATACATTTTATTATGTGAGTTTCTGCCAGGGGTGGGGAACCTGCAGCCTTGGGGAACATGTAGCCTTCTGGATCCTTGACTGTGGTCTTTTGACCGAATCCAAATTTTACAGAACAAATCATTGTATTAAAAGGGGTGCAGCAGAGAAAGATGAAGCTCTTCTTGCCTCCTTTGGTGCTTAAAAAAGAACAATCTTGAAATCAGAAGGCCGCAGTTCCTCTCACTTGGCTGACTTTGGGCAAGTCATCTCCCTCAAAGCTTCTGCTTTTCTATCTGTAAGGGGAGGAGTTTGGAAAGGATATGTCCTTTCTGATTCTAGCATTCTGTGAGCATCCGCACGTATAGTGCAAACCAATCTCTGAGTTGGTACAGCCTCTTTGGTCAAAGGCTAATGCAGATTTGTGCCAATTAAAAATAAAAATGGAGCAACCCTACTCATTAGTATAGAGATGTGGGTCATTTTTTCTACGTTACATTAATTTCTTCTAATTCAAGCTTCCTGAAATTGTTATGTTCCACATTTTGGCAGTTTAGTACATACTCTCTTATAGGGTTCCTGAATCATCCCCCACTGGAAAGTCTGATCCCCCTGGAAAAATAGTAGGCAACTTGAGGGCAAGGCCCACTCTAATGGTTTTTCAAGTGCTGGTAAATCTAACCTCCTTCCCAGACCTGTCTCCTGCTTGTCCCTTGGGCACCTTGAAGGCAACTTATCTACAGATGAACCAATTTTTTTTTTCCTCTCTGAATCCTGTCCTTCCTCCTATGTTCCTCATCTCAATGAAAGCATCACTATTTACCCAGTTGGTCAAACCAGAAACCAGGAAATCTTCCCTCATGCCCATTCTGTCCTGTTGATTCTGTTTCCTTAATTTTTTTAAAACCTTGTATTAGTTTTATAGAGCTGCTATAACAAATTAACACAAACTCGTTGGCTTAAAACAGCAGAAATTTATTGTCCTACAGTTCAAGAGTCTAGAAGTCCAAAATCAAGATGTCAGCAAGATTGGGCCCTTCTGGAAGCTCTGAGGGGGAGCTGTTCCAGGCTTTTCTCTTAGCTTCTGGTGGTTGATAGCAATCCTTGGTGTTCTTTGGCTTGTAAATATATCACTTCAGTCTCTGCTTCCATCTTCACATCACCTTCTTCTTGATGTCTCTGTGTATCCTTTTATGTTTCTCATAAGGATATTCTCATTGGATTTAGGGCCCACCCTAATCCAGTATGATCTCATCTGGATCCTTAATTCCACCTGCAAAGGCCCTATTTCCAAATAAGGTTACATTTTGAGGTTCTAGTTAGATATGAGTTTGGGGAGGGGCATTATTCAACCTACTACTAATACAAAGCTTTATATCTCTCATACTCTAAGTTCTGGCCCTTCCGGCAACAGCCTCCTGACAGCCTCTTTCTGTCTCCAGCTTTGTTTTCCTCCTACCCCCAGTCTTCCCTTTAGTTAATTTTCAGGACTTTCTAACCCTCTTCTACTTCCTCCTTATGCACAGAGCCCTGGTGGTTAGGAATGGCAATGGGCCCAGCTAAAACTCTGTGTACCAGCCTCTCAGCAGTTGTTGCTTTTGTGGGATGTGTGGAATAGTTCTGGCCAATAAGAAATCAGTAGTAATATGGGACTTCTAGGAAAGGTAGGCAGATTTGGCTAGCACATAACTCTTGCCCTTTGCCTCCCTTTTCTCTCCAGCAGATGAGACACTGCAGTTGGGGCAGCTATCTTGTGAACACAAGGGTTAAGTACATACTAAAGGTGGCCAAGCAGAGCTATAGGAGGACCTTAAGTCCCTCATGGCACTGTGGTGCCTTTGCATCCATCCCAACTGCCTACCCTGGGAGTCATTGTTTTATTAGAAAAATAGAAACTTTTATTTGTTTAAGGCATTCTTTGCGGGGATCTGTTACTCACACTCAAATGCAGTTCCTTACTGATTTTGATACATCTATCTACCTCCAGCATCATCCCCTACCTTCCCAAGTTCATATACTAAATTCTGGCCATACTGATTTACTTCCTGTGTGGTAAAAGCACCATGTTCTGTCTTCCACCTCTGGGCCTTTGTAGATGATATTCCCTCTGCCTTGGAATGCTATTCCTTCTGTTCTGGGCCTGGCTAACTTCTATTTATCTTTGAAACTCAAGTGCCACCTTCTCATGGAACCTTTCCTAACCTTCCAGGCTAGATTTAGTATTAATATTTTTATCACTCTGTATACATCTTCAACCTAGTTTTTTATTGTTCTGCATTGTAATACCCTGGTTTTTTGTCGGTCTCTCCCCCAAGTCCCTGAGGGAAGGGTTCGGGCCTTTCTTTTTATGCCCAGTGCCATGCACAATGTTAGGCATGTAGTAGATATTAAATAAATGTGTGAAGGAAGGATAGAAGGATCAAGTGTGGACCATAGAGCCAAGCACATAAGCAGTATTGAGGAAACCCTATTGAATTAGATGTACATGGACCACATTCCCTCCTTGGTTATGCATATGATTATAAAAACGGTATGGAATAAAAGCTTGATATGATACTACAAAGCAGATTAACCATCCATTACTCAAAAACATTCATCAATGGACTATTATACATTTTTTGAGGGCTAGCTCCTTATTTTACTCACATTCGCATTCTTAGTGCATGTCTGGCAGTTGAAAATACATGATAATATTTTTTTTCTATTGGACAAAGGTTCAAATCAATACTGTGGGTTTCCAGAGGAAGGAGAGGGTTAAGGAAAGAATCCCAGAGGAAGTGGCATTGGAGCTGGGTGAGGATGCTTGGTGAGGGGTGGGACTCCAGTGGCAGCACCAGCATAAGCAAAGGTTTGAAGATGGGAAGGCATAAAGCGTAGTGTTGAGTGCTGTGCAATGAAGTTAAAGAAGAGAGATAAGCCTCAATATGTGAGGTGGGTTGGATCATGGAGATCTTTGAATGACAAACCTTCTGGTGCTCTGTCAGTCTTGTTACCTGGAGCAGAGGTTACTGTGGCCTCTCCAGTATCTGTTTGCCCCTTCTTTTTAATAACAGAACCTTGATTTTTAGCTGGGCACATTTCACAGCCTCCTTTGCAGCTAGGTATGCCCGTGTGAATAAATTCTGATCAGTGAGATACAAACAGAGGCATTGCATGGGACTTCAGGAAGTCTATTTAAAAGGATGGGTGTGCTCTTCTTTGCCTTTTCCTCCATCGGCTGCTGGATGAGGATATAAGCACAGAGGTCAAACAGCCATGTTGGACTAGGAGGGTGGGGCTGCTCTCTAGGCATGTCCACAAGGATGGATGCAAAAAACCTGGCTCCAGATCACATTATAATTATTATTTTTGAGGCCAGACCTGTCCTCAAGTGACTTCCCCCTACATAAGAGAGAAATAGGCTCTTTTTCCTTTAAGTCGTTATTACTTGGGGATTTCTTGTCTCATGTAGCTGAACCTAATCCTAATTGATACATCACCCAACTTCACTGTTGGGGAACTAGTATGAATTTTCCATGAGGCTAACTGTTAATCCTGGGCATGTTCAATTTCTTGAGGGTCCTCTCTTCCTAGGACTGGCTGTGGAATGAGACCAATTGTCCCCAGCCACCCACCCTTTTGCTGCCCCCACACATGGTCCCTTTCTGTTGTAAGGATGTTAATAGCTAATCGCCGCGGGGAAATCAGTCAGGAAGTAACAAACATGACAGTTATTAAGTGTCCTTATACCATTTTCACAGCTGCAATTCCTCTTTGACACTCCTTAATTCATTTTCTTGGAAATTATCAGGGAATTTTTAGTTATTTATTGGTGCATAATAAATTACCCCAAAACCTAGCAGCTTAAAACAACAAACTTTCGTTATTTCACAGTTTCTGTGGGTCAGGGATATGGGCATGGATTAGCTGGGTGCTTCTGGCTCAGGTCTTTTATGAGGTTGCAGTTACCCTGTCTATAGCTGAGCCTCAGTCATTTGAAGGCTCATAGAGAGGTCCAGAGAACCCATTTCCGGTCTCACTATGTGGCTGTTGACAGGCCTTTAGAGATCCACTTCTAAGCATCTTTGTGTGGTTGCTGGCAAGCCTTCATTTTTTTTTTTTTTACCATGTAGACCTCTTCATAGGCTGCCTGAGTGTCCATGTGGTGTGACAATGGTGATCTGAAAAAGAGAGGGAGAGAGAGAGAGCATGCCAGAAAGAGACTAATTCAGAAGCTACAGTCTTTTTATTATCTCAACTTGGAAGTGACATCCTGTCACTTCTGCCGCATTCTACCTGTTAAAAGCAGATCAGTAAGTCTGGCCTACCATCCAGGACAGGGGGTGACACAGGACGTGCTCATCAGGAGGTGGGAGCCTTCGGGCATCTGAGAGGTTGCCTACCACAGGTAAATTCACTTATCTTCCTGAAGATAGTATCTCTTCAGACATTCTCACCTCCCTCACCTCCTTAGAAGGTTTCTTTTCTGAGTTGGTAGGCCCAGTGAGCCTCATTCATTTAACCAATATTCAGCAAGCACCTACTGGGTGCCATGCATGTGCAGTAGGCTTGGGAGAGACTGGTAAGTAAAATAGATGTGGGTCACTGCCCTAAAGTCTACGGGGAAGCCTGGGACATGACTATGTGGGAACTCATTGTGTTTTGTCCCCCACTCTGGATATGAACAACTTGAGATTGTCACACATTTTGTCTTGGTACCTCTAGTCTTGGTCATCCATCTTCTCCAACTTATCACTAAAGGGTCCCCTGGACTCAAGTGACGGAATAGAAACTTTTTCTTCAGCCAGACCTCCCATCAGAAAAGTACTGAAAGTACTGAAAGCTTGGTAGGGAGGGGACTTTCTGGAATAGCCTTGGATTCCAATCCCAGTTTCCTCTCTTCTCTAAACCTAATTTTTCCTTATCTGTGAAATGGGGACAAAAATTGTCTACTCAAAGGGTTCTGGTGAGGGTTAAATGAGAAAATGTAGGTAAAGTACTTGGCACAGAATCTGGCAGATGGTAGACACTCACAGGGTGTTAGTGATTCTGAATCATTACTTTGTTATTAATTTTACTGCTGTTATCTATTTGGAAGAAGGAATCAACACAGGAAAGGAATTCTTCCCCAGATAATCCTGTCTGTCAGATTGTGTATGAGCTACCTCAAATCCTTTTTGCAACAAGCAGGGCTGGGTATAAATCAATTAACTAATGAAGAAAAAGGGATATGTATTTTGACTTTGTATAACTGTAAACCTTTTAGCAATTGGGAAATAATCTTTCAGTAGATAGAGAATGTGGAATATATTCAGACTAATAAAGGTTAGTCAAAATGGTCAAATATTTAGCATGCCGGATACAAGCGATAGTCAACCCTCAGCTCTCTCAAGAGTATGTATCCCCCACCCTCACCCGTGACACACATTCTAGCTTCTAAATGTGCACCCAGCCTTTCCGGTGCTTCCTGCTTAAATGTATTCTGAATTTTTCACACATGCGCACACACTGGGAATGATGAACAGCAGTTTTAAAAACACATCGTAGAAATGCCAATTTCCAGATGGATTTGTTTTGCTACAAAATTCGTTAACACTTGATTCATGAAATAGCGGGTGGAGAGGAGATGTAAAGTGGGTGCTTATAATCAAATAGGATGAACCTGCCAAGGAATGGATGGCCAAAAAGAACTGGGAAAATGAAGCAAGCACTCAGATAATCTTCTGAAGATAACTCATCAAAGCTATGGAGAGAAAGGGAAAGGCAGAAACCAAAAAGGCATGCAAGCTGGTGGGTAAATGTTAACCCTTTTCAACATTAAAGCTGTAAAATAAAGCTGTGATTGACTTTTCTCTGAGACTGCCTGCTTTGTTACTGAATGGCTAAATACGTGTGGGAGAACAAAAGCTTTCAATCTATTAGACAGTCTCCTTACCTTCTCTTCCTTTCTTTTTCAAAAAAATAACATTTCTTGGGAAAGGCATGACCCAGGAACATATAAAAGAGTTTAGAAGGACTCCTTACCAAGCAGTCCCTTTCTGGATTTAGACATGCTGTAATTTAAACCCTGAAAATGTGGTGATGTACATGCTCTTTACTGTTACGTATAGGTTGCCTTTCTCTCTGAGATGCTCAATAAGTAATGTTAAAATAATGAATGGATGATGCTTGAGAGTCAGTCTGGGCTGTTGGACTTTGTGCTGATGCCATCTCTGCTAGTGACTGGACATGTGATGTTGGAGGGATGGCTGCTCCGAGTTTCATTTTCCTCATCTATGAAACATATGCCTCATTGGGTTTCTGTGATGACCATGGCATAATCCATTCATTCTACAAATATTTATTGAACACCTACTATGTGCCAGCCCTGATCCCAACACTGGAGATACAGAGAAGGGCAGGACAAAATCCTTGCTTTCATGGAGCTTATAGTCTAGTGGAGAAGACAGACAATCAACAGAAAAATTAGTGTCTAAGCTGTGTAAAAATTTCTTTAGAATAAATACCTGTAACTAGGATTAATTGCTGTCATCTATTTAACTTGAAAAAATCACTGTTAATAATGTCTGCATCTGTCTACCCTCCCATTGGCGAATGAGATTCTTTACACCTGTATCCCCACCAACTCTTAGCATTATCCAACTGTGTGATTTTTGCAGGTATATAGGTTAAACTTGATGTTTTTCTAATTAGTAATGATATTGACATCTCTTTATATCTTAGTAGTATTTCCTCTATTGTAAATTGCTTGTTCATATCCTTTGCCCATTTTCCTATGGGAATTGACATTAGAAATTATTATTATTGATTTGAAGGAATTTCTTGTGTATTCTAGACCTGTGCTGTCCAACATGGTAGCTATTAACCCTGTGTGGCTTTTCAGCACTTGAAATGTGGCTAGTCTGTATTGAGAGACATGCCATAAGTGTAAAATACACATGGGGCTTTGTAGATTTCATAATTTAAAAATGTAAAATATCTCACCAATAATTTTTACCAGAATTACATGTTGAAAAGATTGATAAAAATAAAATACATTATTAAAATTAATTTTATCTGTTTTTTATTTACTTTTCTAGTGTGGCTATTAGAACAGTTAAAATTACCTATGTGCCTTACATTATACTTCTATTGGACAGTGCTGTTCTACATACAAATCCCTTGTTGGTTTAAACATTGCAAATATCTTCCCCTGCTTGGTCATAGATCTATTAACTTTCTTCATGGTGATCTTTGCTGTAATCACATTCATCATTTATTTTGCCCTATGGGTGGTGCTTTTGAAGTTTTGTTAAAGAGGTCCTTCTCTATGCCTAGGTCACAAAGATATTTTCCTACATTTTCTTTATTACTTTTATTATGTTAGCTTTCACATCCTTTATACGTGGTGTCACATCAGGATTCAGGTTTATTCTTCTCTGGCTTCAGTTTTATTTTTCTCCATATGATGAGCCAGTGTCCCCAACACCATCTACTAAGTTGTCTGTCTTTTCCCTGTTGATTTGTACTATCCTCCTTGGTGGTACGTTATTGTATATTAAGTTCCCTCACATAAAATTCAATTTAATTAGTTGACAACATTGAAAAATTGGGAGATTTCACATAAGAGTTTGGATTTCTAGTCTTTCTTGAAAAATTGGAAGCTCTGGCAGTGCTGGGCTTGCTTCCCTGAGTGGTGGTCAACAGCTGGCCCTGAGCAATGGCTGCTCCATCAGAGGGGTAGGAGCCCACACTGCCCTGCAGTCTCCAACAATCCCCAGTGTCTCCTGACACTGAAGCTGAGGGTCAGCTGCCACTTCTCATGGTATGAGCATTGCTGTTTTTCTGATGGTAGAGTTAAGAAGAAATGGAAATAACCTTAATCCCCAACGTCTCTTGATAGTGGGGAGAAGAGAGACTGAAAAAGTCTGCTTGGCTCCTTTCCATTGCCTTGCTCACTCCATTAGTATTTCAGTTTGTCTCTTAATCTAGACTAATATTTTTAATACTATATAAAATCGCTTTTCAAGTGAAATTTTAACTGGAATGCCACATGGAACTCTTCTGGTAAAAGTGGGCAGGATGGGTTTCCTGGGTGTGTGAACTATTCGGTTGCACAGGCTCCCACGTCCAGAAGGTCCCCATGCTTGGGTTAAAGGTTTGCTGTCACCACCTTAAACTTTTTAATAATTTTATTTTTAAACTTATGTTTTATAAGTGAAGTCAGAGGGGACAAAGGAGCATGCACCTGAGCAGAGGAGATAGGCACAGTATGAGTCGTCTGTTCTTTGTTGCCCCATTTGCCTATGCCCCATAAGCACAGAATATTGCCCCATAAGCATGGAATTCTAGTTGACCCACCATGTGTGGAAGTTCAAAGATACTCAAAGCCACTACGAGGTGTGTGACATCTATGATTGAGTGAGCAGGGGCTGAGAGGCCCTATGGGTGGTGCTTTTCATTAGAATCAGAACCTGCTTCTAACACGGAAAGAAGGCAATGGAATGCTAAGAAACACAAATGACCAAGGAAACCCATCATATCCATTCTTACTCCTGTTACTTCTTTGTGTCAGCCGATCACTAATGCTGAAAATGATGAAAAAAGGGAAAGGGAAAGGTAAATCAAGCTGTAGTTTCTTTTCCTTGCAATCCTTCCTTACTTATCTGTAAGCCAATGGTAGAGAGTATTGGTAGAAAATGTGCATATCAAGAAGTAAAATAAAACACAGTTGAGTTAGTTTTGTGAAGCATTTCCACTGTTTTAGTAAGAACAAAATACATATGCATGTATGAGCTACAACATATCAGTTTTTTAATTTCAGTGATTTTGCATATGAGTTAAGTGTTCTTATGTTTGCATTTGAAACTGCATTCCTTATGCAATAGAGATAAGTGGTACAATTCATGCTTATGATTTAAAATTTTAATTTTTCTTTACCTAGAATAACGCTAAAAACCAAATAAAAAAACACCGTGACAAGTTAAGAGAGAAACTACAGAAGAAAGGAAAGAGTTTTATATTTTAATACTGTCAGTAAGGAAAAACTTTTTCTCTACCCTCTTATGTTTGTTGTTTGAGGGCCTGCAAATTAGACTGACAAAAGACAGATAAGCAAGAGAAAAGACAGATTTTTATTTCCGTAAGTTCTCAGGAGTGCACAGAAATATGTGACTCAAAGAAATGGCAAGAATTTGGGTCTTCTATACCATCTTACAAGGGAACGGGATAGAACTTCAAGGGACAGTAAATGGTGGGAAATGACTGAGATATATATGGGGGATATTAATGCAAGGTTGTTACCAAGCAAATAAAGGTCTCGCTGCCTGATGCACATAGAAGCCAATACCATGGCCCTGGCCTTTGAGAAAAGAAAAGCTTTATTGTAAGTAAACTAGAAAGGAGACAGGAGGAAATGTTCAAATCTGTCTCCCCAAGCTTGGGGCTGCATCGGGTTTTATAAGCATAGGGTAATGAGGCATGATCTGATTGGATCTTGCAATGGGGTGATGCTAGGAGGTGTACTCTGACTGGACCATGCCATAGGGTGATGCCAGGGCTCAATCTGATTGAATCCTGGATCCTGCCATGTGGTGTCTGCATCTTAATTCAGTCCTTGCTTCTCTGTCTGAGCACATAGGTTCCATCCATGGTTGCATGCTTGGTTCGTCTTGGCATGCTCAGGTTATGTGACCTTCAATCTGGGAGTCCATGGCAACTGAAAAACAACTCACAACTTTGTTATATAAAAGTTGAGCCAGATTGGTCTGGTGTGGTTACAAGGTGAGGTTTGTTTTAGTAAAGTCTGTTTATGAAATTTCTCATCCCAGCATGGACTTCTCATCTCTGGTGGCAGGAGTCACTCTTTTCCTTTGGTACAAGAGTCCTCCTCTGAAGAGGGGATTTATTGTAGTTGATAAGGGTGGCTATGTTTTGGGCAGAAAAGGTGACTTCAAACAAAGCCTCTTCCTGCATCTGTTGATTTTCAACTGTCTTCATCTTAAAATATTTTTATGCCATGTGTGGTATATTCTGGATCCCTTTACGTATCTTGTACTTTTTTCCTGCTTTTATAACAAGGGGCCTGAGATTTTCATTTTGCACTGGATGCTTCAAATTATGTAGCTGGTCATGGAAATAGGGTGGGAGAGTCTAGAAAAATCCAGAATCCCACCTAGTAAGCCTGCCTCTATCAGGTGTCCATGAGGTATGTTGGTACAGTACTGAGCCTCTACTGATTTAGACCAATAAACTGGTTGGATTTTCCCTGGCTTTCTTTTTTGTTTCATTTTCATTTTCTTTTCTTTTTTTTAGAGCAAGATTCATAAGTTCCATAAGGAAAAGAACATTGCCTGCAAGGCTATGGGTTGTACAACCCCAGGGGGCACCATTTACATGGATGGGGGCCCCTAAAAGCTGTGCAGCACAGTGGCCCCGTGTACTTATTTCTTTCATAGTAAGGCCACACAGAGGAGTCATCAGAAATTTGGTAACAGAAGTCAATATTAGACTTTTAAGCTTTAGTTCTCTTCTTCCTTTATAGACCAGCTCCAATGCCATTGCCTCCAATTCCACTCCTTGATGTCCCTTTCCATTTTAACTGACTTTCTCTCCTTCTAAATTTCTCTATGATGTATTTCTATCCTCTTTTTAAACTCTCATTTTAATATTTTTTCTATTTTAACTATAAAAAATAATGTATGTTTATTGGGTAATAATAGGTTTAAAAAAGTAAAAAGAAACTAAAGAAAAACAGGCATTTATAACTATACCACAAGGAGATAAGCATTGTTAATATTTTGATAAATATTTTTTCTCTCCCTTATCCAAACAAACCAACGTAAAAATATTTTTTTCTTTCAAAAATGGAATCTCACTGTAAATAATTTTTGGTTAGCTGCTTTTTCAGTTAATAATAGTATTTCGTCAACAGTTTTCCAAGTTCTTAAATATTTTCTCCAACATCTTCTTAAATGGTTGCAAACTATTCCATCATTATTAACAGGTAGTTTTTAAAAATGTATAATTCTTAACTATTCTTTATTTAGGACATTTTTTCACTGGAGTAAAGCTTCCATAAAATCCCTGTAGGCAGCTTTTTTCACACCTCTGTGATTATTACCTGAATGTCTCCATTGTTTAATCTCGTAGAGGCACAAGTCATTTCTTCTATAAACCAAACTTTGAGTTTCCTGAGGTCCAAATTCAGGTTGGTCCGCCTTTGTTTTCCTCAGAGTACTTTAAAATTAGGGGGTCTTCCAAAATGTTTGTCAAATGAGAGAATTTATTGGTATGTACTCTTCCTTAAACAGCATAAAAAGATAGCAAGACGTGAAAAGAGGCCAAGTTAGCTGCCTGTAGCTGACTTTTAAAAACTTCTACCAGTCTCCTGCCAAGTGGGCTATCTTTGGGGTTTTTTTCTCTCCTATCCTGTGTCTTTTTATTTTCAGAGTCAAAAACATCTGGCTACATTTTAAATTGATTCACGCAATTTATTTCACCAGCCTCTAGGCCCCAAGCTGTTTCTAGATATGCATCAGTGTCTGCAGTGGAAGTCAATGGGGGCTCTGCCTCTGCCTCTGAGAAAGTAATCTGCCCTTGAGTCATTATGTTAAAATGATTCCCCCACATTGAATTGTTGAGTGTGAAATAGGATTGTTTGCATTCCATTTACTCTTTACTTTCTTAATTAGAGTGACCTCCAGCTTGAATCCACCAACTGTTGGATTCTATTATATCTTTCCAGGAATCCCTTCTGTAATAAGGTTAACTTTAAATACTGTGTTTCCTCAAGGATGACATAAAATTTACTCTCCTTTAGAGAAAATGAATCCAAGTACTAAATAAATGATGCCAGACGGAATTCTAGGAATATTGAAGTTCTTTGGATAATTTTGGATGTTCTTCTCTTCATCACTGCATATAAATATTGCCTTAAAGCAGCACTTCTACCTTCCAGGAGGCCCTAGGTTCTGGGGCCTCTCTCCAGGGGATATCAGGACATTGTTTACTGATGAGCGCTAAAGATAACTCTAAAATATTATTGCTTTTGAGTCCAGAGAAATAATATTAGAAATATTTCTAATATTCTAATTATTTCTAATTATGTGACCCTGTCTTTTGAGAAGTAAAAATAAAATCCTAAGCCCCCCAATCAACTGAACAGAACCCCTATTGGTCAAAGGGACCCCCAAGAAGCCTTAAAAACTGAGCTCTGGCCATGACTGGATGGGAGGTTGGACATGCCTCATTATACTCTCTCCCTTGCTAACCACCATTGGACTTTCTTTCCTAAGTGCTAAACAGAAACCAGCCCTTTTGAAAGACTTGCTCCACCACTGATTTCAGTGGGACTCCTCTCCCTTTTTGTGGTTTCAATGCAACAACTGACCAGCA
This sequence comes from Daubentonia madagascariensis, assembly GCA_023783475.1. Classification (NCBI taxonomy): domain Eukaryota; kingdom Metazoa; phylum Chordata; class Mammalia; order Primates; family Daubentoniidae; genus Daubentonia; species Daubentonia madagascariensis. The sequence goes on along the minus strand of JAKFHU010001953.1, from coordinate 35,836,703 downwards.
TTTCTTCTTGGTAAGAGCCCACAGACCGTGGACTGGCTGCGGTCAGTTTACAGAGGTTGTGCAAGGATGCAACCTGTGTCCTCTGTTTCACCTTTTGATATATAGAGCCTCATTTTAATGCATTTAAATGTTGTTTCTACCCCAAAGTAAACATGGGACATATGTAACATGCATGTTTGCTTACTTTGCATGTGCATGCTCTCCCTTTGTGAATATTCATAGCTCCTCCTATAACCCATTGAATATGTGTACTTAGCCCACCCATTCAGCATAAATTCCTGTCCTACCCTTTCTTCCCTTGAAGTGCCTGCTTCTGATTTCTGCAGGAAGCCATGCTTCTCAGCCTGAAGGCTGCAACCCTTTATAAGAAATTAAGCTCTCCTCTTCAAATGTATGAACCTCAGGATTCTTTGGTTGACACTTTCTGTACCTATAAAAGAAAACTAAAACACAATGGTGGGTAAGATATATTGGAGAAGCATATTATATGGGTTGATAAAGGCATTTGGTCTTTTTATTTTTGCCTCTGGAGTCAGCTTCACCCACATCCTCCCTAGTTTTCAAACCCAATATGTGACAAAATGGTAAGGCTGTGGGATGAAGTAGCCAAAACAATTATCAAGACTCTTTCCCCCCAGTCTCTGAAGGGTTAGATAGCTTTTACTTTCTAAGTGATGTCTGTGGCTACCACCTAGTCCTTGCTCTCACATGACTTGTCTAATGCTTACTGGATCTCCTGACCTTAGATGTCCCATGTCTCTGGTAACTTGAAATCTCCCTTTGCTTGTCTGGAAGCGCTGGTTTCTTCCCCGGTGCCATCATGGAAGATGACAATTCCATTGGTAACCCTCACAAATTCTGAAAGCCTGAACAAATAGAGGCATCACTGTATTCTGTGTGACATGGCCTTATCTACCCTTCCACCCTGCCCCCCGCTTCTGCTGTACTCACATTTGAGCATTTTAAGCTCTAAGGGGTGGGGGCAATTTGTGTGTGTTACTCCCTCTGTCCTGGAAATTCTTCCCCACTTTTCCCAGTGCTGGTTCTTTCTCATGCTTTTAGACTCCACCTTAAGTGTCACCTCTTTGTTGAGGCCTTTCTAGACCACCAGGAGTGCTGCTGTTAATAGGCATAGGTACCGTCCAATCAGAACAGACTCCAATGTTAACCAATATTTGCTTTTCTGGGTGTATTTCCTAGTAGTTTCCATGAAAGCAAGACTTTTTGTGTTTTGGTCACTGTCAGGGAGGAAAAACTTTTCCTCAATCCTCTTACATTCAGTGCTTGGGAGCCTGTGAATTAAAACAATGAAAGACAGATTAGTAAGAGGAAGAACATTTTTATTCATGTATATGCATGGGAGTTCACATAAAAATGTGACTCTTTGAATAGCCAAAGATAGGGGTTTTGTTTGTAACCACGTAACAAGGCAAAAGGAATGGGGGGAAGAAAAGGCTTCTGTGGAAAGAAGTTTCTTTAAGAAAGACAAAAGGGCTTTTAAGGAGGATAAAACAGGAGTTAAGAAAGTTTGTGACAATGTTTGTTTATGCAGGCAGAAGTGGTCTTCTCCATCTTCTTTCTGGTCAGTATAAACTCCGCTGGAGAGAGGACTTATGGTAGTTTCACTCTTAGTCTGCTTCCTGGAGTGAGCTGCCCTGAAGAGGATATTTATGGTAGCCTCATTTCCAGATGTTTCTGCCTTTAGTCAGATAAGGAAAGCTCCAAAAAGGCTTCTTTCTGCATCTGTTGAATCTCAAATGTCTTTGGTTTAAAATAATCTTCATATCAGTTCTGGGGGTCTGAGTGGGTCCCCATATCACCTAGCACCAAGTACTATGCCTGATACATAGTTAGTACTCAACAAATACTTGTTGAAATGTGAATAAATGAAACAGCAAGTAGAGAAATTACTCAGGTGGCCAATAATTTATTGTGATTTTTTTGTCCCAGGCAGAAGTGTGTGTGTGTTTGTGTGTGTGTGTGTATGTTCTCATCTATGTGAAAGCCCGCCACCGCCAAAATATTCACAATGCTCTGGAGAAAAAGGATACCTTAATTTTATAATTTAAAATATATGTTTCTTTTGTTGGAGAGTTGGTACATCCCATGGCTTGATGCAGATGTAGCTCAGAGGTAAGATTGTTGAATATGTGGGCCTTCTATGGCATTTTTTTTTGTCTTACATGAAAAAGCACCATTTTCTGTGTATGGTAGTCCAGAAAGAGCTATTTTTCATTTCTTCCTGCCCTTGAGATCCCCAAGGATGGGCAGCTGCTGGTGGTAAAGGCTCTGAGAGTGCCCAGTCCTACGATAGGCAGTGGGGTGTGTGGAAGGAGGGGTCTTCTTCCCCTTGTGGAATGGGCTGAGGGGGTGGCTTCTCTCCATACCCTTGTCTCTATCTGAAGGGTTAATAAATATTATGGCAGCTGCTATCCTATTCTCTACTGAGATGAGATACTTATTTTAAAACTTTATTTTCTTTAAAGGAAAACTTGAAACATAAACAAAGTAGAGAGAATCATGTCACACACCCCCATATACTATTACCCAACTTCAACCATTATCTAAATTTGGAGGGTCTTGTTTCATCTCTAGCCCTCTCCTATAATTTCCTTTACATTCCCCAACCCCTCCCCTCACCAGATTATTATTATTATATTTTTAGAGACAGCGTCTCAGTCTGTCACCCAGGCTGGAATGCAGTGGCACAACCATAGCTCACTGCAGCCTCATACTTCTGGATTCAAGCAATCTTACCGCCTCAGCCTCCCAAGTAGCTGGAACTATAGGTGTGCACCGCCATGCCTAGCTAATTTTTCCATTTTTGTAAAGACGGGGTATCACTGTTGCTCAGTTAAATTTATTTATTTATATATTTACGAAATGAGATCTTGCCCTGTCGCCCGGGCTGGAGTGCAGTGGCATGATCATAACTCACTGCAGTCTCAAACTCCTGGGCTCAAGCGATCCTCCCACCTTAGCCTCTTGAGTAGCTGGCATTATAGGTGTGAGCCACTGTGCCCAGCATTTTTATTGTTTTTTTAATTTTATTTTTAATTGACAAATAATAATTGTATTCACCAGATTATTTTAAAGCAAGTCTCTGGCCAGGCACGGGAGAACTGCTTGAGGCCAGGAGTTCAAGACCACCCTGGGCAACATAGCGAGACCCTGTCTTTACAAAAAATAAAAAATTTAGCTAGGCATGTGGTGCACACCTGTAGCCCCAGCTACTCAGGAGGCTGAGCCAGCAGAATCGCTTGAGCCCAGGAGTTTGAGGTTGCAGTGAGCTGTGATGATGCTACTGCACTTTAGTCCAGGCAACAGACTGAGACCCTGTCTCAAAAACTCAAAAGAAAAAAAAAATCAAATCTCACGCTGCATATTCTTTCATCTACTAATACTTCAAATCTTATTTGTAACCAATGACCACACAGTTTTTTAAAAAAGTTATTATATTTGCTTATTTTGTTTTGGTGGGTTGGTTGGTTTGCTGTTTGTTTATTGTGGTAAAATATACATAACAAAATTTTCCCTTTTAACCATTTTTAAGTGTACAATTCAGTGGCATTAAGTACATTCATGTTTTGGTACAACCATTACCACCATCTATCTCCAGAACTCTGTCTTCCCAAACTGAAATTCTGTAGCCATTAAACAATAACTTCACATTCCCATTATCCCCCAGCCATCCTACCTCTGTCTCTGTGGATTTCAGGACTCTAGGTACCTCATATAAGTGGAATCATACAATAATTGTCCTTTTGTGATTGTCTTATTTCACTCAGCATAATGTCTTCAAGGCTCATCTATGTTGTAGCATGTGTCCAAATATCCTTCATTTTTAAGGCTAAATAATATATCATTGTATACATATATCACATTTTGTTTATCCAATAATTCTTCAATGGACACTTGAGTTTCTTTCACCCTTTAGGCTATCATGAATTATACTGCCAATAAGTATAGGTGTACAAGTATCTGCTTGAGTGCCTGCTTTCAGTTCTTTTGGGTATATACCCAGAAGTGGATTTTCTGGATCATATGGTAATTTTATGTTTAATTTTTTTTAGGACAGCACACATTTTAAAGAACATAACCACAGTTCTATTGCACACCTGAAACTTTAACAGTAATCTTTTTGTGGCATAGGCTTTGCAGTTTCCCAAGAAATAGTACTGTTGTGGTTAACAGCTGAGCCAGTGAGCCTGCCTACCTGGGACTTGGGCAAATCACTGAACTATCCTGTGCTTTAGTATCCACATCTATAAAATGGGGGAAATAGATTAAGTGAATGTGATGGTTAATTTTATGTGTTAACTTGACTGGGCTAAGGAATGCCCAGATAGCTGATAAAGCATTTTCTTCTGGGTGTGTCTGTGAGGATATTTTTGGAAGAGATTAATATTTGAATCAGTAGACTGAGTAAAGAAGGTCTGCCCTCCTCAAAATGGGTGAGCATCATCTAACCTGTTGAGGGCCAGTATAGAATAAAAAGACAAAGGAAGGAAAAATTCTCTCTCTGTCTTCTTAAGCTGGGCCATCCATCTTTTCCTGCCTTCAGACATTGGCTCTCCTGGTTTTCAGGCCATCAGACTGTGGCCTCTCACCCTCTCCCAAGTTTTCAGGCCTCTGGATCTTTACTGAATTATACCACCAGCTTTCTGGTTCTTGTGCTTGCAGACAGCAGATCTCAGAACTTCATAGTCTCCGTAATTGTGATAGCCAGTTTCCATAATAAATATCTATATCTATATATATCCTACTGGTTCTGTTTCTCTGGAGCACCCTAACTAATACAGTGAGTTAATATACATGAAGCACTTTGGGCAGTGTCTGCTCATTGTAAGTACAGTCTATACCTTGGCTCTATTATACACGTGTCAGATATCAGTGTTACCAATGAAAACTCTCATATAAGTCTACTTTTTATTCTATGTATTTATCCCAGGGCTGAATACAAGATTTGAGGGCCTAAACTTTACTTTGTACAGAAAAGACCACAAAACTAGACATATACACACCAAAAAAAAAGAAAGAAAGAAAAATTTTGTATGAAATTTATTTAGAATTAAAGAAAAAATTCAGAATAAATGATTAGAGTCTTGGAGATTCAAGTCTCTTTCTCCAGAGACCTCTTTAGCCAGTTGATCTGAAGTGCTTACAGGCGTCAGCCTGGCTTCCCCTCTTACCTGGGACTGTTTTGAGCTTTAAATGAATTATTATATGTAATGTGCTTAGATCAGTGGCTAGCATAGACTAAGTGCCGCTGAATGTTAATTATAATGGTAGGTAGGTCCATTCTTTGAGAGGAAATATTGGAAGAGGAGTAGTTCAGGGAGGAAGCTGGGGGAGAATGTGATGAGCCCAGTTTGGGGCAAGAGTTTGCAATGCCTCTGAGAGATCCAAGAAATAACATCAGATAGCACTCAATAAGTGTTTGATGATGATGATGATAATGGTGACAACGGCGAAGACAGCTTTTGACTCAGTCCACACAGGTCTCTGTATTGTTAGCCTGCAGACAGGCAGGCTGCCTGGGAACTCTGAGGATGTAGGCAAGGGTTACTGCTCAGCTGGTTTCACTTCAAAGTGAGCAGGCAGGGAGCTGCTTTCTAGACCCAAGGCTCCCAAATGCCAGAAAGTTGGCGTCTATATGGTGAGAGAGCCTGCCTCCACCCTAGTATTCCCTCCTCTCTAGACTACTTCAGCTTTTTGTAGACAAGAGTCATCTGGCTTTTCAGCCTGGGGGTAAAAGGCTGGGGTTGGAAGGTGGTGGAAGTAGAGTAAGTCCTAGATTTGCTTGCTTGGGGATCGGGGAACTTGGAGGGGAGCGTGAGAGCCACAGCTGCCCTGTCAACCAAAGGCTGCACTGCTTGCACCAGGGCTGGGGAAGGGAAGGTGAGAGAAGGAGCTAATGGAAATAGACCTTCCAAAGGTAATTTCGGTTAACCTCTTTCTCATTCCTACTCTCTGTTGACTCTGCCCATCTTGACTGTGCAGCTTCTTTGGAGCTCTCGTAGCAATTGTCTCCTTCCTCCTTTGCAATGTCCTCCCACTTCCTTATTCCCTCTCTTTCATCCACCAATAGGCTTCCACTCTCCACCCATCTAACAGAAATTTGATGAGGTGTCTTATTCATTGATGGTCCCCCCTCTGTGCTTGTCTTGGTTATGGGATTATTCTTTTACTATCATTTATTGGGTCTTGGCAGGGAGAGATGATAAATGCTTGTGGTCCGTTCTCTGTTCCTAGTAGATGCATTTCTACAGATGTCTAAAAATACCTTTTACTTGAATATTCCATCTCTAAGAAAACAATCTATTCTTTAGTGCCAGAAGTGAAGGGCAAGGCTGTACTGCTAGTAAAGAATTATCTAAAGCAAATATGAACAGTGATGGTTGTCCAGGGCATGTTTCTGTTATCATTAAATACACTTTGCTGCTGCTTTTGTTTATGGCTTTAGCAAACATAGGCTCTAATGCCAGCATCTCTCAGGCCACTGAAGATATTTCAGTTTGCTCTCTGCCTGGTGATCTCTACCAGCCTGACATAAAGTTTTCTATCTTTTAAATAAGTTGATTAAAAATGCTCACATTTTCCAAATACACGGTTACCAGTTTTGCTTCCTAACTTTTACCATTCAGTTTTAGAATGATCAAAAACCTGAAATAGACTCAAATCATTCATGGCAAACATAGCCACACCGTAGATAAGTCATATCACAGTTCTCCACACAATGGGAACTACAACAAAAAGCTAGAAAACCTTGACCCCAAAAGCCACATACTTATTCATTTATTTGAAAACCAACATAGACTATGAACAGAAAATCTGTAGGAGCAAAACGTCCGCTGAAGCCCAGGAGTAACTGAAAATCAGCACTTTGGTGGAATAATTTTCTCAGCCTTCTGTTAGCTTTAGTTAAACATACTTAGGTGTGCTTATTCCCTGGCTTTGGGTATTATTTTTGCTTTTGTATTAAAAAGCAGAGAAAATGGAGGGAGGGGAAGCCTAATGAGGAATAAATAATGGAAAATGGTGAAAAGAAAATTCTTTGTTTGTAAGTGTATCAGACCTTATAAACTTAAATAATCCACGGATCATTTCCGTGGTAGACTGTTATGGCTCCAAAAGAGCCATTGTGCTAATGTAGCAGCTGATGATCTTACACACAGAGTATGCATACTAAATGCCCTTTTGAAATTGGGAATGAAATATGGGAGCCGAGCATGGCCAATAACCATTTGTAAAAATAATGAAGTACTCTACCACCTCACTCTTCCACCAGCCTCCGCCAAAGTCATGGGGAGCTGAGTCAACCTAATGAACTAATTGGCTGAAAATGTAATTTACCAAAAAAAAACCAACCAAACAAAACCCACAAAACTCGGTATTTGTAGCAGGGAAAAAAACCCCAAACTACACCAAAACAGGGCTCATATTTTGAAGCATAAAACATATTTTTGCACCCAGAGAAAATCGGTGAGCTTGTGCCACATTTCATTTCAGCAGCTGATGTTTAAGCCTTGTAAACTAAATCCTAGACACCCTGGGTTTTAGACAAGGGATGGAGGTGGGAACCTGGCTTTGCCAAGGCCCTTTGGGTCTAAGTAGCAACACCCTGCTTGGCCATTCTGGAGAATAGACTGCCAATTGTGCCAAATTATATGATGCTTTTGAGATGTGCACAAATAGCCCAATACACTTTTCACAGCGTTCCTTCATTAAGCCTGCAGAATTGTTTCTTTATGTTTTCCTCATAATAGCTTCTGAAAGGTCAAGAATTGCTTACTTGACTTTCTGGTGCCCTTCGGAGAATAGTGCCATTAACCATTTGCGGTTTCTGCTCCTCGGAGCTGACATTTGCTTCAAGGTCTCCCATTGGCTGTGAAGACTGGGTCCCCTTCCCCAGCACACGTGCACACACACACACACATGCACACACCCCTTTGATTGGGATAGGGAATAGAAAGAAGATTCTGGAATCCCTGCCAGTTGAGATTTTGTTTGGCTTTCTTACAGTTAATGTTTAGCTCTGGTGGCATTAGGGAAGCAGCAGAGGGGGGTGGTGTTGAGAGTGGGTCCTGGATCAGACAACCTGAGTTCAATTCCAGACCTACTCCTTCTGAGGTAGGTGACCTGAGGCAAGTCATCTCAGCTCTCAAGGCCTTGGTTTCCATCTGTGTAAAGTGGGAATAATACTAGCACTACTTCAGAAGGTGCTTTCCTGGCATAGAGTCAACATTAAAGTGTTGACTCAAAACAGAAGCATGTAGCCTTGGAAACCTGTCAAGGGTAGTCCTTGACCAGCAACACTGCATTATATACACTCTTCCATTGTCAACCTGCTGGCACACTCCCAGCCCTCACTCACATTTGTATGGAGGCAGTGACATTTATCAAATGCCTTCTATGTGCCAAGGACTTACATGTATTTCTCATTTAATTCTTTACACAATTCCTGTAAAATAAGTATTCTTGCTGCCATATAATACATGAACTGTATTATAAATTAATGCTTAGGAATAGTGGTAATGGCTTCTGTCTTAGTCCATGTTCTGTTGCTTCTAACAGAATACCTGAAACTGGGTAATTTATAAATAAAAGGAATTTGTTTCTTACAGTTATGGAGGCTGAGAAGTTCAAGATCAAGGGGCTGCATCTGGTGACGGTCATGCCTATTGGCTGGTGAGGATACTTGGCAGAGTCCCAAGGTGGCTCAGGACATCACATGGTGATGGGGCTGAGCATGCTAGCTCAGGTCTCTCTTCCTCTTCTTATAAAACCATCAGTCCCACTCCCATGATAGCCCATTAATCCATTAACCCATTAATCCATGAATGCATGAATGGATGAATCCATTCATGAGGCAAGGCCCTCATGACCCAATCACCTCTTAAAAGTCCCACCTCTCAATACTGCCATGTGGGGATTAAATTTCAACATGAGTTTTGGAAGGGACAAATATTCAAACCATAGTAGCTACCATTTAGTGAGTCTTTATTATGTGCCAGGCACTGTCTTAGGTACTTTGATCTGTTTTTTGTTTTTTGTTTTTGTTTTTTAAAAAGACAAGATCATACTCTATCACCCAGGCTGGAGTGCAATGGCACAATCATAGCTCACTGTAACCTTGAATTACTGGGCTCAAATGATCCTCCTACCTCAGTCTTCAGAATAGTTAGGACCACAAGTGTGCACCACCCCGCTTGGCTAGGTTTTTTTTATTTTTTGGTAGAGGCAAGGTCTCGCTGTGTTGCCCAGGCTGGTGTTGAACTCCTGAGCTCAAGCAATTTTCCTGCCTCAGCCTCCCAAAGTGCTGGGCTTACAGGCATTGATCTGTTTTCTTGTCAATGGGCATTTCAGTTTTTTCCAGTTTTTTCCTATTATGAAGAGTGCTGCTGTGGACCTTCTTGAACATGGGTGCATGAGTGGGATTTTCTCTTGGGCATACAGTCAGGAGTAGAACTGCCAGATAGAAGGTGTGTGGCTGTTCAACTTTGCCAAGTAATATGAAATTATGTTCCAAAGGGACTGTAATAATTTATCTTCCTGCTGGAACGCGTAAGCCTTCTCATTGAGTCTCATCCTCTCTTCCATTTGGTATTCTTATTTTCCTAAACTAATGGGTAGAAAATAGCATTTTGGCCTTGATCTGTATTTCTCTGATTACCAGCAAGGTTGATAATCTCTTTTTATATTACATGTGTCTCCTTTTCTGTGAAATAACTATTCATTTCTTTTTCCCATTTTTCTATTGAATCATTTGCTTTCTCTGTTGATTTGTAGGAGTTCCTTATATTGTTTTCCATACTAATCTGTTGGTGGTTGTATCATTGCAAATATCTTCTTCCTATACGTGATGTCTTTTTTCACTTTCTTTTGGGTGTTCTTCGTGTAAGTGCTTGGTTTTCATGGACTTGAACGTATCAGTCTCCTCGTTAATGATTAGCACTCTTTGCATGTTGTTTAACAAATCTCCCTCAGTCTTCTCTATTTTTTCCTAAAAGTTTTTACTTGTGACATTTAAGTCCTTAATATATCTATAATTGACTTTTGGATATGATTTGAGGTAGGGATCCAAAATAATATTTTGCTATTACAGAGAGCTGTTTTCTCCAGCTCATTTATTGAATTCCCTGTCCCTGCCTGTCACCCTCTCTGGCACACACGGCTGCCATTTCTTCTGTCATATTTCACATTTCCGTATGTATTTCTGGGTTCTCTGTTCTGTTCCATTGGTCGATCTGTCTATTCTTGAATCAATATATTAATATGGCTACTATGGCTTTATAATAAGTCTCCATATCTTGTAGAACAATTCCTACTCTTTTTCTTCTTATTATAAAAGTAACAAATATCCATTTTAGACAATTGAGAAAGTCTAGAAAGTTCCAGAGAAATTAAAATTTATTTAAAATGTCATCATTCAATTACAACAACAGTTAAAATTTGGGTGTATATTTTTCTAGAATATACAAGTACATACTCATATGAAAATACATACAGATTCATATAAATATATACATACACTCATACTTTAATAAATTTAAAACAAGTATTGATTGTTTCTTATATGCAAGGCTCTATGTTTAAGGCTTTATTGTTGCCAAAGCTGAGAGATAATATTTAGGAAATATGATAATGCTTATGATACTAATAATAATGTTAGAAGGAAATTTGTTTTCAATTTGGCAGCTAATATAATTCCTCTTTGGGTTCCTTAGTCCAGAAAGACATTTATTTCATATCCCTAAGCTTTATTACTGCCCTAAACTAAGGAAATAAATCACTCTCCATCCCTAAAGTAACACACTTATCCTCCAAGCAAACCACTATCAGCTTGTTTAATAAAACAAAACATTGTGTATTGCATTTTTAAAGAGCTATACCTTGGCCTTAAAATCAGATTTGTTTCTGAGTCCTCAGCCTGCTACTTATTAACTTTATGACCTTGGACAAGTCATAGAACTTCTTGGAGTCTCAGTTTCTTCATCTTTAAAATGAAGCTAATGTCTACCTCGCAGAGTTGCCAGGAGTGTTAATGTATTTTTTATAAGCCTCATAAAATGCTTGCCAATATTTGCTTTTGCATTTTTAATTAGTTTTTGTTTTATTATAAAAGTAATATGAGCTTCTTGTAAAATTTTTGATCAGAACAGAGGGGTATACAGTGAAATGTAGAAATCCCTTCCCTCCAAATGTACCCTGTTCTTCCCCTCAATCAGTCTCTCTCTCCTGAAGAAAAAACATTAAATTCTCAGGACACATTATTATTAAGAACATTCTAAGGTCCCATGACAGGCAAAAATCCTTGAGATCCTATATAAACATCATATCACAAGTAAGCTAAAATGTTCAGAACACTTCATTTCTTTGACAGCTTTTATTTTGAAGTTTTTCTATTTTCAAACAATTTAGGAAAAAATAGAAAATGAAAACTTTCCAATTAAGACATGGGAGAAGTTGGTCAGAGGCTAATCCCCTCTAATTTAAAATTAATAGTGAACATTTAGATATAGGAATTTATTGTTTTAAGAATTTTTTTATTATAATGATAATGCATACTAACAGAAATGTCAAACAATTGCTAGATGTATAAAGTAAAAAGTAAAATTTCTCTCTCATATTCCCCTAATCTTACTCCCCAGAAATTACCACTGGTAACAATTTTGATGTCTTAACTTTCTTATTTCGTACTCACCAGACTTGAAAATGCCTTAGCTTACTTGCTTGGTTTCACTCCTTTCACCATATAATTACTCATTTTGCTTTGGTTTGCTTGGTGCTGCATTTGTTTGTTCGTTCATTTCTTGATTACCAGATATCTGCTCTGGGCCAGGTACTGATCAAGGTGCTGGTGACTTTTGAAGCATCAGGCCCAGTCCTTGCCCTCACCTCTAAATGATAAGTATAATATTATGTCATCAGTGCTTCATTATAGTCAGTCATACAAAATGCTGAGGGACCGTAAAGGAGGGACACCTAACCCAGGTTATTTGGGAAGGCTTCCTGGAGGAAGTGATCTCTAAGTTGAGAACTGAAAGCAGAGTGGGCATTAGACTGGTGAAACGGTTAGAACTGTGGGACAATAGTGCATTGGGATGGTGAGAAGCTGGAATGAGGACAGTTGTACAGGAACAGGGACTGAGGATGTTGGGGAGACAACAGGCTTGAATGTAGAAAGGGGTTCGATCATGAAGGACTTCATAAGATGTGCTAAGTATGCACACCGAGGGCAGATGGACCCCGTGAAAGACACACAAGTAGGAGAGTGACATTACTATGTTTGCATTTCAGAAGCTCCCATCTGGCTGTAGTGGGGAGGAAGAAGTGGGGAAGGTAAACCAGGAGACAGGGGCAATAAAAGGCCCTTGTCGTAGTAATCTAAGTGAGCAATGACGGTGTTCTGGATTAAGGCAGTAACAGTGAGGGTGGGAGAGGTAGATAGATTCAAGAGTAGAAGTGATCTTCTTTATGCAAGGATAATCGATACCTGGCAGAGGCTACTGAGAGTGAAGCCATTTAATACAGGGACCATATTTTTTCAACTAAATAGTGGGGCAAAAGACTTGATTGAAACTCAGCTTGAAAAATTAAACTAAAATTAGTTTTTAAACCCCTACTTTTATGTTATCAAGAATTATTTAGGTTATAATCACAATTATGAACTAATGTTTAAGATGAAGAATGAATCAGGAGCTTGGGGGGGCATAATTTTTCAACACAAATTTTGTGGTAGCATGATACTGACATTTTTCACTTCGTGTTTAGCAGCAAGTTCATAATGAAGGTCATTTTGAGAAAAATATTCAGTATTTGTCAATTTCCCCAAGGGTCTCTTCCTTTGATATTCAGATCATTTTTTTTGAAGTGCTATTATGTCATCTCCCATATGAGTTTTTTCTTTTTCAGCTGTTAACTAGTCTAACTAGGCAAGATTGTCATTTGCCAAAGGCTTTGCCTGTTTCTAGTGCACTTCTCCCAGATCACTTTGATTGACTTCATGAAACTCTATATCCTTTACAAGATTTGCAATTTGTCTGAGGAATTGATTTGCTTTGGGTTTTATAGTGTAATATAAGTAATTTGTAATTCCAATTTGTAACTGGCAAGGGATTTTAAAGCCAGGGGTAATATTATAAATGGTAAGTTCAGTGGTAAATATTTCTGTGTTGTAATGACTTTTCTATGCAACCTGTTGCCTACAGCGGCTTGGGTAATAAATATTTGGATAATGAGAACCCCCGACAGTTATTAATATCTGCCACCTGTTCACCAGGACCATACCCCACTGGGGAAATGTGGAACAAAGCTCTCTTCAGGGAGAAGGAAGACAGATAAGGTCTTCATATTCTAGGCCTAAATTCTTTGAGTACATCAAAGACACAACAAAGGAGAACATGAAATGCCTTCTTCAAATTTCTCTTCCATGCTTGCACAGCTGAAGGTATTTTCTCAGCAGTGCTCACATCGAAGGTCACAGGATTTGCTGGAAGAATCTGTCACTTTCTGGAAGGAAGCCCATATCTCAATATTAACAAGAGAGCTTCATTTTAGTCACTGATGTTTTCTGAAGGAAAAAAAAAACAGCAACTTTCCACTTCCTTGATGGGAACATAGTGTTCTCTCCACCCACTCCCCAGGCCCCATAACCATCCCTAACCAAAAGGAACCAGGGAATCTTGATTTATTTTATTGTCTTCATCCTCATGAGGATTTAATATACTGGGTCCTGTGCATCAGTCCTGAATTTACACTGTTGTTAAAATCTTTTGATTGATGACTCATTGATTGAATAGCCAACTTTCTAATTCTCACCCTTCCTCCTTTTCTTCCCAATTTTCTTTCATAAATATGTATTGTGTACCACTTTGTTGTGCTTGGGTGCTGGGGCTCTAACACAGACATCATCCCAATACGGTGGGAAGCATCATGGGGAGTGCCTGGGTCTGATTTATGTTGACTGAGAACATTTTCCTCACTCTGAATCTTTATTCCTGCCTTGTAAGGCACAGCCTATAAATATAAGTGGTGGTTTTCATAGAAAAGCCTAAGGAATGCTAGCCTTAGCTAGACAGTCTATTCCACCTTTGCTGTCTGACTTCTCATTCACTGTCCTTTGTTTGATGGGGATCTTGGTGAGCAGCAGCAGTTCCCAGGAGTAGGAACTCAGATTGGAGTCACAGAACTGACTCTGAAGCCATCTCCTTTGTGCATGCTCCCAAGAGCTTAGGAGGTACACAAGGCCCAGTGAAACCTGGGAAAAGCTCAGGGGATTTTATATCAAACCACTCTGACATCCCTTTTCCAAAAGCAACCCCCACCACGCAGATATTTTCCACTCTCTCTCCTGTCCTCCGTTTCTCCTCTGAGGTATGTCAGCTTAGCTTTCTCTGCTCCTGGATCTTTCCCTTCTTCCCACACATATATTTATATTTCTTTAGAAAAGCAATTCAGCTCTGACCTGGAAGCTCCAGTCTTACATCCCCACACCCTACACTTAACATGATCTTCAAGTAGGTAAAACAAAAACAACCATTGCCCTATAGACAATGACCTTGTAGACAGCCAACAAAAGGTGCTCCAGTTTGCAACTGTGCCTGTCATGTCTCCTCTGCATTCATTCATTCACTGATATTGTGTGTTGGTGTCACTTCCCCTAAAAGCAGAGCCTCAAACAAGGGTTTGGGTGCAGGAAGTTTAATTGGTGGTGGGGAGGTGATCTTAGGAAGCAAGAATGAAAGAGTGGGGGGAGAGAGAGTAGGAAGGAAAAAAGTCAGTGAAGAAGTATTATTGAGCTGGTTCTTGCAGTGGACAGCTGGGGCTCAATCTTGAGGGGACCCTCTAAGGAACTACGTATAACGCTCCTTAGAAATGTCCTTCTGAAGGATGGGAGGGTGGGACATTTATCCATCAACTCCCCTTCTGGTTGAGGTTGCTCTCAGGGACCACTCCTTTCTGGGCTGCCCTGCCTGAGGCTGAGCAAGCTCCTGCCCAGGGAAGCTCTGAGCAGGAGGGAAGTAGGAAGCAGGCGCCGGAACTGGGGAGCTGTCCGCCACCGCTGTGGCTGAAATCAGAGGACAGCTGAGGGGATGCAGCCTGGTGCACCAAGAGTGGCAGCTACAAATAGCATTCATCACAGTTGTATTGTGATAATTTGTTCTTACTTGGTCTCTTCCATCGAAGAATGAATTCTGCAAGGACAAGGACGGTGTCTTCATCTTTGTTTTCCCAGTGCCTGGCGCAGTCCCAGACTCCTGGGAACCATTCAGCTTTCACTTGCTGAATGAAGGAACTCATGAAAGAACAATGGACTGAAACCGGCAGCCTGAGTTCTAGTCCCTGCTGGGTCACAAATTTCTGTGTGACCTTGGATATGTCAGAACCTCCCTTACTTATTCACTTACAAATTCTTGTTTAAAAAAAAAAGACACCCAAAAGTTATGGTAAAAGGAGAATATTCCCTATCGGTGACTGACCTTAGAATAAAATATTATTCTCCAACTTCATGGCCGTCTCTGATTCTAGGTTTAGGTCCCTCTGAGGTGTAAAGATGAACGCTATTGAGGCAGAAAGCGTGTGCTACAAAGTTGGTTACCTGAAAAATGTTTCATTTTCAGTGGGATACATGGCTCGGAAAACCTTCACTAGCACTCTCGTGAAGAGTGATGGAATGCTAATTTCCCACAGATTCATTATCACCGTGAAAGAAACTTTGGAACACATCACAGGTGAATATGATGTGCAAATGTAGAACTCAACAATTTGAGTTTTAGCTATGTCGTGTTTTTACACCTCTGTCAACAGGATCCTCATTAAAATATTTTTTCCCATTATTTTACTTTAAAGGAAAACTGAAGAGAATATTGTAATATCCAGGATGGAGAGACGTCCTTTCCAGTTAACCTTTTATGAAGGGAGCTCATCTGTATATATATTCCTAATCATTTTTTTATCCAATCACAAATATTTATTGTGCTGGGCACTGAGCTAGGTCCTGGGGATACAATCTTAAAAAAACTCATACTCGGTGCCTGCTTTTGTGGTGCTTACAGTCTAGTGGAAGAGTACTATGTAATTAAAATGAGTATAAAATTACATTCTAAAGTAAATGCTTCTGGGAAGAAAATCTGGTTTTATTAGAGCTAAGAACAATGGAAATCATATGTTCTGGGAAGTTAAGGAAGATTTCCCCCCAAAAGTGGGATTTGAGTGGAAAGCTGAAGAATGAGTTAGTAGAGAGGAGGACAGCATGTGCAAAGGCTCAGTGGCAAGAATAACAGGAAATCTCAGAAGAACTGAAAGAAGGCCAGAGTAGCTGGCTTGCCCAGAGCAAGGAGTGTGGCACAAGTGATGCTAGACAGGTGGGCACAGACCAGGCTACGTATGTCTCTGGAGCAGGCTAGGGATTCTGGCCTAAGGACCAAGAGAAGTCATTGAACAGTTTCAGTAAGATCTGGCGGCATGATCAGGTCTTCATGTTTTATAAAAGGGCCTTTGTTTTCACATCCTTTCATATTTTCTATAATTATATGAGCAACTCAAGCAATAGCATTTGTTTCTACTTGAATTATCCTAATAATTGCAGACACAGGCACACACACACGTTGCTTTTCTGAAAGATGTCTGTCCAGTCTGCTCCAGCGTTATCAATATCTTTCACTCTCATCTGGATAACATTTAGTTTGTACTTCTGGGCACTGACTGTATTTACCTAATAAATTCCATGCTGGGATATCTTGAGGAATGAACAGAGAGTCCTATCCCCACATATTAAGTGTGCAAGGGACATTGACCTTCTCTGTTGGAAAGGGTGAGAGCAACAGCAATTGCGTCAACCAGATGGGTCCAAATTGAATTATCTGGTGGCATCTGCAGGGCGTCTCTAAACTATCTCTATAACCCAAATTTCTTAGCATGTCCAAAAATGGATTAAGTTGCTTTGACAGGCTCTATTTTTTATGAACCTCTTTGGCTATTACTTACTATGTTATTTTCCTCAAGGTGCTCATGGACTGATTTATGATTTCATTTAGGGTTTTGACTGGTAGTTTGGATACGCTAACTAGCCCTTTTCCTGGATCTGCTTTTGGCTGCTTTATTTCCAACACTAAATCAGCCAGCTTAAATATTCCCTGGTACATAAGTCTCTACGACAAACACTAGTATTGCAGGTACGTCCTGCCTTAGTCGGTTCGTCGAATATGTTCAAATGAATCTCATCCAGCTCTGCTGATTTATAAATATTTAAATTGTGTAAGTATTCTTTTACCTGCCTCTTATTAATTCTGTTTCTTGACATTCCCAGAGACTCATTAATATTTATCTTACTGAGCTCCTGCTTCCTTCATTCTTTGTGCTAAAGGCTGAGACAAAACAGTAGCTCCATAGTCACTCCCTTTGCATCTTTCATTATGTTCTCTCACCCCTGGTTTAGCAAAAGTAGCCTTTGTTTTCTTGGGCATACCATCCTATTGTATTGTTAGAAGTCTTTGCCATAATTTCTTGCTTCTTTTGCTTCTCTAATTCTGCTCTTTCAGCCACTGTCTCCTGGAGTTATACTTTCTTCATACTGAGTATTCTTTTCCCAAAACCCTACACAGTTGAATTTTTGCTTTGCCCCCACCCCCAAAAAGAAACATTCATGCTTTAAGCCTTGCATATCAGAATATGTGTGTGGTTATACAGCAGCACCCAGCAGCCACTGGTGTGTTCTTTTTTTAGAGGATGTACTTTAATGCCCACACCCATGTTTTTTCTTTCAGTAGAACAACAGGAGTAGTAATCATTCAGTTTCTGAAAGATGGTTGGATGCAGTCCATTAACTTCAGAGCATGTCCACAAAATTGATCTGAAACAAACAGCAAGTGAATATGAAACCAAGACAAGGGATTTCCAATAACAAAAAATTAATAATAAAAACATTCCTGGAAGAGTCTAAGAATCTACCTCATTAGAAACACACTGGAAATTTTAATGTGTTTTCAAAAGAGTACATGCTGCGTACCACAAAAAAAGAAAGAAAATTAAAGAGTACGCATTGTATTGGTACATTTTTGCAAAGTTCAAGAATAGGCAAAACTGAACTGTGGTGACAGAAGTCAAAAGAGTGGTTCCCTCTGGGAATAAGTATTGACTGAGGATCCTGAAGATGCTGGAAATATTTTATATCTTGATTTGGGTTGTGGTAACATGGATGTGTACATACGCGTATATATGTACAAGTTCATCAACCTGTGTACTTGTGATTAGTGCACTTGAAAAAAATTAGTGCATTTTACTGCATGGAGTATACCTTAGTTAAAAAGTAAAACAAAACATCAATGTGATTACAGACCCAGGTGCTAGAAGTTGTAATAGATACTTTCAATAGCTATGGGCTATGTCTGAGGCTATCTGAAATATTATTATTTTTAAAATTTGGCATAAATTTTAAAAATTATAAATTTAAAACATATAAATTTATGTTATTGGACAAACTTACCTGCTTGTTAAGCTGGCAGAAGGAGAACGATCATGGCTTGCATTTCCTGAGTAGCTGCAGTGTGGTAGGCATTGAACCCACAGTTTGTCATCTCAGTGCAGGGAAGGTGTCACTATTTCCATTTTCCAGGTGAGGACATGGAGCCAGAAAGATCTCAAGTATTTGCCAAAGAACACATAGCTAAGAAGAATAAATTAGAGATTTAAACTCAAGTTTCTAAAACTCCAGAGTCTATGGTATATTTTTTCCTACTCTATGTGGTGCACAGGAATCCTAGATGATTATGTGTTAGTATTTTTATTAGTCTTTTTACTATAGGCAAGGTACTCTGCTATGTATAGCTTTCAGATATTCCTATCTCTTGTTGTAGGAAGTAAGTGAATCTGGATACACTGAAATGAGTTATAAATAATATTAGCTGACATTTATGTGGTATCTAGAATGTGTCCGGTTCTATCCCGAAAGCATCACCTAATTTAACAAGCACAGGAAGTCTACGAAGTAAACAAATATATATTTATTTTTTTCCATTTAACAAATGAGGGCACTCTGCTTCTGAACGGTTAAAAGATCAGATAGCTAGTAAATTTCAACCTCGGGCAGTCTGACTTCAGAGCTCAGACCCTTTGCCAGTCCATATACTGTGTATTAGTGATTTTTGAAGAATGTAACTAAAAGAATTACACTGATCAATTTTCTAAAATTGGAAAACAATTTACAAGAACAATAGACATGAGTAAAAGGAATATTTGTCAGATTTGCATCTATTCTTAAGATGAATTTAGAAACTATATTGCTTTATTGGATCTTTTCTTCTGTTTAGAAAGCTTATGAACTGATGAGTTCAGCAATTGCACGCCATTAGGCATTTTTTAAAGAGATCATGCAATTGATGCCGACGCTTACGAAAGTGGTTGAAAGCCAAGGCTCCCAGCTCTGCCAGTCATCTCTCCATAGTGTAACTTGTCATCTAAGACGACAGGTCCAAGATATGTATTCCTCTCTCTTGACTTGCCTTCATGACTATTTCTGGCACTTCTTTAGCTGTCTTGGATCATTTCACTCTAGTTCTGTTATTTTAAAGGTATTTTCTTATGTGTAATAAAATCTATTTATATATAGGGCCAAATATTATCTCTATGGAGACGGCTCTTATGTGAATGCTTTTGGTCCCAAAAGAATTTTTATATGACTTCATACACTGCCAGATTATCATATTCTCTTGTACCTACATCCTTTATTTTTTGCCATTTCTCTCCCAACAGATTTGAAGCTTTTAATCAGAAAGGATTTCCCCACCCCTGCTTTTTAACTAACAGAAAAGTTGCAAGAACAGCACAATGATTAACCTTATACTCTTCACCTAGATTCATCAATTGTTAACATTTTGTCACATTGTTTTGTTTATATATCTCTATGTATGTATGTGTGTATAAATGTATGTGTATATATACACACACATAACTTTTTTGAACCATTTGAAAATTAGACATTGTTGCAGACATCATAGCAAATATTTCAGCAATCAGCTCCTAAGAACAGGAAATTCTCCTACATAATCACAATACAGTGATTATATTTGGGAGTTTAACTTTAATTTAAGACCATTATCTAACACACTGTCCATATTCAAATTTCTCCAATTGTCCCAATAATATCCTTTATAACTGCTTTTTTTTCAATCCAAGATTCAATTGAGGATTCCACGTTGTATTTAGTGATCATGTCTCTTTAGTTTCTTTTAATCTAGGACAGTTCCTCAGACTTTTTAGTGTTTCATGAACAAAAGTCTTTGTTTTAAGCATCTTCATTGAGTTCCAAGCGTGGTTCTAGGTACACTCATCAAATTCTTGGTTTGTTTCATATATTATTCCATTTTAGTCCTGCAAAAGTAAAATATTAAGATAATTCTTGTACACTCTGGAAAAGATGGAAATAACTTTACAATGCATGTTAGAACTTCAGTGATTCTCTTTTGTTCATCCAGTAAACATATTATCTAGACTCAAAGGACACAGAGAAGAGAGAGCTTCCACCTGAAAATCTCTTTCAGTTATAGATGACCTGGAGGTTTTGTGCCATCCTGGGTTTTAGAAAGAAAGCAAAGTTTCAACCAGTCCCTTTATTACTAAAGTCTTCTATACTGTCAGAAATCAGGGACACCACAAACAGCATGCTGAGGAAGAAAACAAGTTGAAATGCAAAGCGTGACTAATAATAAAATGTTATTTTTCCAAAAGTTATTGTTGTGAATGTTTCTATCACCATGATACACAATTTCTTTTGATACCAGGATGAGCCTTCTGAGAAAGCAACTGGAGCTTCCTTGCAAAGCAAGGAAATTAGCAAATGTTCAATGACTGAAAGGACAGTTGTGTGAGAAGTTGCCATAACGACATGATGAGGCTGTCCGTGTGGCTTAATTTCAGTCACATTGAATTGGGCTCAACGTTGTGTTTTAAAATATGAGTTAATATTTTAGGAATTTAGAAGAAAAGATGTAAATATGAATTGTATAGACTGAGTCCTCTTCTGAATGCAGGTCTTGCCAGTAGGAGAGTTTCTAATTTACTCTCCTCATTTCTGCAGCAAACAGAAGTATTTTTCTCTCAAGTGGAGCTTAAATGCTGTTTCTGGAAATCTACTTTCATTGCACAGAGAATTTGATAAACTATCAGGTTACACATTGCCATTAAACAAATCAATACTGGGTCTTTCATCCATTAACAAATTAGTAGGAAATCTAAGTGTGTATTCTCCAAATGTTGAAGGCAATGTCAGCCATGAGCATTTTGGAAGATGCATCTTTCTATTGGCTAAAATAGAAAACTATCTTTATGATAAGATTTTTCTATTCTTACTGTGTTGAGGAAAATATTGCAATAGCTAATATTTATTGAGTACTTTGGGTTACGCTGTATGCTTGACATCTTTTATGTGCATTTTTTTCAGTTAATTCCCACAGCAAACCTATGAGGTAGGATTTTATATTATCATCTTCATTTACAGATAAGAACCTTGAAACTCAGAAAGGTTAAATAACACATTTGGTAAGTGTTGGAGTTGGGATCCAATCCCAGAGCTATCTGTGCTGGAATCCAGTGTGAATTCTGATTTAGTAGGTGTGGGTAGAGCTTGAGAATCTATATTTCTAATAATCCCCCAAGAGCTGGTGCTACTGCTGGTTCAGGAACCATACTTTGAGTAGCAAGGGCCTAATCTACTACACGATGGTTCTTATACTTGAGTATTATATGGACTCTTTGTACAAGAAAAACTAGTGGACCCCAGAAATACATTTGAAGACCTTAATTGCAGAAACACCAGTGATAATCTAGAATCTAATTCTATTAAACTGCCTTTCAATCAGGGAATATCACAGCAAGAGTTGTTTTCTTTCTATAACTGGTAAAATATTTTTTAGATTGTGAGTTAAGTGACAATATAAAATACTTGTACAACTCATGAACTGCAGTGTAAAGACTATGAACTCTTGGGATTCTATGAAATCCAAATAGAGAAACGGTACACTACATGTTACATGGCAGTTTGTAAATCAGTTGCACTAAAAAAACACACTTATGAAGTACCTACTCTTCAAGTTTTGCTAGTTGTTGCTATGTTGGTTTAAAAAAAAAAAGGCTATTATTTAGAAATCATTCCATTGATCAAGATTTTTTCCAAGCAGTTATATTGAATTATTTGCAAAATAAATTTATATAATCTTCATTTTGTATGCTTCCTTTCATCAGTATGTAAATAGATGCTACTACAGATTGGACTAGAAGGCAAGCTTTTGCATTTTTGATATTCTATTTAGAATGTGTTATTAAGAAAGAAATTCTTATACCTTTAACTGATCTGTGAGGTTAGAGATGATGGAGCTCTCTAAAGGAAAGAAGTAGTTTTGTCCCTGATAGGCTGATTGATATGTAAACTAATGTTATTGATATTTTAACCTAAGTGATTGATTTCATTCAGCAAGAATGTTCACTTGAGGAAAAGAGGCTGGGAAGGGGAGAGGAGAGGGGCCAGGAGCTGTTGTAAGAGTGTATGCCTCTCAGTCTTTTCCACCCATGCCCATCTTGACGCAGTATAGTATTTTGGTTAAAAGACTGGTTCTGGAATCAGACAGACCTTGATTTGAGTCTTGACTCTGGCCCTGATCAGTTGGGTGGCCTTGGGGAAGTGACATTGGCCTCACCAACCTCTTTGGAAAAGAAAGACCAGTTCTCTAGCAGACACAGTTAGGTGGCGGACCCTATCCCAAACCCATGGGTCTCTTACCATTGTCAAGAACACCAGCTGCTTTCTCTCCACCAGCCCTTAACCAATGATAGTGTGGGGTCTAAATACTCTGGCTCCCTTGCTGGATCAGGATAACTCAGCAGTGTGCTGCACCTATGCTTTTATGTGCATCAGAATCCCATGAGGGCTTGTTAAAATAAAACATGTGGGGTCCTACCCCAGAGTTTCTCATTCAGTGGGTTTGGGGTGAGGGCTGGGAAATTGCCCTTCTAGCAAATTCCCAGGTGATGCTGCTGCTGCTGGTCTGGGGAGCATACTTTGAAATCACTCCTACACTGTTTCCAGAGTTCCCCTGCAGGATTGAGCAGTTTCCTTAGATAAGACTTTGTTTATAAGACACCCTTGCTTGATTTCCTTCCCTTCCCTATCCCACTTTCTCATTTCCTTCCCCACCCCCACCAGGCATGAAAACACTTCTTAACACTTCCATCCAAATTCTTAGTTTGGGAACCCAAACTGAGATAAGGGCCCACCTCATAGAGCTGGTCTGAGGATAAAGTAAGTTAGCTCTCATTATCAAAACTTACTCCCCTCATCTTTGAAAATCATCAACCTTGCAGACCTTCCCAAGGTCATCCCAAGATGATTTTACTGTATTTCATATATTAAAATATAAAATTTGATTTATATTATATAACCAAGCCAAACCATAGATGAATATGGTTTATATTATAGAATAATATATAATTGTACTTTTCCAAATAAAAATGTTGTGTGTGTGTATACCTCTGTGGGTACGCAGAGGCATGTGCCAGGGTGGGTCATCGTTGCTGCCTCTCCAGCAGGGGAAACTGGGACATCAGGAACACGTCAGGGTTGGGCCTTCTAGGTTTTTGTGGCTTGGAGAGTACAGTACTTAGAGAGTACAGAGATGAATCTGGGATCATCTTTGAACATTTAGCACTCACTTGTTTAATAACTGCATACTGAGGCAATATTCTGTCACAGTTAAAAGCATGGGTCTGTCCTATAACTCAATAGCAAAAAACCAAATAACCTGATTAAAAAATGGGCAAAGGACTGGAATAGACATTTCTCTAAAAAAAGACATACAGATGGCTAAAAGATATATAAAAAGATGTTAACATCACTAATCATCAGGGAAATGCAAATCTAAATCACATTGAGCTATCACCTCACACCTGTTAGGATGGCTATTATCAAAAAGTCAAAAGATAAGCATTGGCTAGAACGCAGAGAAACTGGAACCCTTGTACACTGTTGGTGGGAATGCAAAATGGTGTAGCTGCTATGGAAAACACTACGGAAGTTCCTCAAAAATTTAAAAATAAAAATACCATATGATCCAGCATTCCCACTTCTGAGTGTTGAAATCAAGATCTCAAAGATATATAAGCACTCCTATATTCATTGCAGCATTATTCACAATAGCCAAAACGTGGAAACAACTTAAGTGTCCCTCGACAGACAAATGGACTTTTAAAATGTGGTAATACATACAATGGATGGAATACTATTTGGCCTCCAAAAAGAAGGAAATCCTGCCATAGATGACAACATGGATGAACCTGTAAGACATTATGCTAAGTGAAATAATCTACTCACAGAAGAACAAATATTACATGATTCTACATATAGGAGGTCTCTAACATAGTCAGATTTGTGAAAGGAAAGAGTAGAATTGTGCTTGTGGGGGAGGGGTAAGGAGCTGGAGGGAGGTAGAAATAGGGAGTTGCTAATCAAAGGGTATAAAGTTTTAGTTATGAAAGATGAGTAAATTCTAGAGATCTGCTATACAACACTGGGCCTATAGATAGCAATACTGTATTGTACACTTAAAAATCTGTTCAGCGGGTAGATCTCATGTTAAGTGACCTTACTACAAGAAAATTAAAAAAAAAAAAAAAAAAGCTTGGGCTCTGGAGTCAGATTGCCTGGATTTCAATCCTGCCTTTACCATCTACATGGTCAAGTTTTAAAACTGTCGTAAGTCTCTGTTTCCTCCTCTGTGAAATGGAGATAATACCAATCCTCTCGCCTATAAAGTGCTAACAGAAGAGGTTGTATTTTTGTTTTGATTTTTCACCTCAATGATCCATGTAAAGAGTTCAGTACATTCCCTGGCAGAGAGTAAGAACTCTGAAATGATATCACTATGTTCGTTTTTGTTATTTTCGTCATTGTTGTTGTTGGTTTTGTTGCTGTTAATAGCACTAATTGGGTGCCAATCATTAGGCAGTGGGATGGCTACAAAGATGAGCCATAAATCCCAGCGCTGACGTGAATTTATAAATCCTGGGGACTTGACACACACTTTGAGTAGTCAGGCTGAAAAATCTGCTGGATGGGGCCTCATGTGGATCATCCTGCCCTGAGGCTCACGTTGGAGCCCCTGCTTGCCAGGCCCATCCCGCAGGAGGGTTGATGTTGGCATCAACACACCCTAGCATGGCTCTGCATGAATGTGCTTCTTGCTGAATGATTTTTATTAACTCACCTGGCTTCACCAGATGATAAACATATCACCAATTGAGTACTTTATACTTGTTGTTTGCAATTTGTAAACAGGTATGAATATCCATCTACAACCCCATAGGTGGAAGAATGATTACATTTCTTAATTTTCTTAAATCTTTCCTTAGGTTTTCTCATCCTGCGAGGGAGAGTCTAATTTCAACCTTGGCCATTATTGGGACACTTTTCTTCCTCATATTTCCTCCCCTGACCTTCACCTAGGGTGCTGTGCAAAGGTCTGTCTCACACGGCCCCAAGGGGCACATGGGGGTACCATGCAGACACCCGTTCTGTCAGCCTGCGTGCCCTTCTTGGGCTCCATGTGCTGGAATTGGGGCTGAGGTGGTACCTGAGTGCCTCGCTTCTGGCCTGCATAGGAGCATCCCAGAGTAGTTCCCTCTGAAGTCTTGGTGCCCCCTGAGTGCTGCCATGATGGATCTTAGGTCCCAGCTATTTAGAGGATCCCCCAACCTTTGTCTTCTTCCCCATCTTCCCTGAGAAATGTCTCCCTCAGCCTTTGAAGTTACTCTTCCCTTTCCCCACCAGCCCCAGAAAGCCCATAGTAATTGTTTCAGTGACTCTTGGTTTCCATACAGGACAGGAATGGCTGCTGACTTCAGACATCCCCTGAGACAAGGAAGCCCAAATCCTGGCTCTCTGTTTGAAATGAGGATCATAAAAATATAGGCAGAATGTACAGAAGTGAATACCATCCCCAAGTTACCCTGCAGTTTTTCAGCTGATTGGCAGTGTCGTTCATTTGCTTGGTTACTGAGCACCCACTGTCTACCAGGCAATGTACTGGGCACTGGGGACATAGACATGGCCCAGACCCTGCCATCGTGATCCACCTAGAAGCACAGAGGCAGGATATCCCAGGCTGTGCTGAAATCCCACAAGTGCTGCTGGCCAGAGCCCGCAGTTGCTGCCAACTTGGCCATGTTATTACTTGACATTGCTGAAACTCATGGTCGCTTTTATTTCCTTCGGTGCTACTTGTGGAGGCAAAGCTTGTGAAGATGAACCATTTGGAAGTCACAACAAGTAGTTGTCAGGGCTTCACTGAGCTGGAAGTTTCTGGCTGAAGTGTGCCACTTTTGAAAGGTGGCACTGACTGATTTTCACTGCCTCTTGGCAGGAGTTCCACTTTTCTTAGAGTTTTCTTTGAGGAGCTAGAAGATTGAGGCCAATTCTTAACCAACATTTTTTCTTACCTCTCAGAAATCCCTGAAATAGTTATTATTGCTTAATTACATTTGAATGATTTTTGTGCCCTTATTTGGGAGTTTTGTTTTTCCAACAAGAGCTTCTTGAGGATACAGACTGCATTGTATCCTCGGTTCACTCTTACATGAATACTTAAGGAATAGAACTATTTGCACTTGTTTGCAAGGTAGACTTTGGATGATGGCGATTTTTTATGCCCTTTCATGTACAGTATTCCACATTGTATGTGTTACATTTAGCTCCCTTGCCTGTTTTTAGCTGTTTATACCTAAATTGCCTTTCTGTGTCTGAATGATGATTTCATTTTATTTTTCAGTAACCATTCAAGAAAAAATATAAAGAAGTGACTTCACACGATTGGCATGTAGTAGGTGGCTTGGCTGGGTTTCTTAAGTGAGAAAGCAGAAGAGAGAGATAGGGAACAGAACAGCAACCATCCTCAGCTTGTCATTTCCTATTTATTTGTAGCCCAGATAGCACACAATTTATTTGTAGCACACAGTTTTTATGTGCTTGGGAATTAATAAAAGAAAACAGAGGTGCAGTTGAGTGTGGAACGTAAGAACATGGGCTTTGGGATTCTATGGACCTGTGAGTTGCTATTCTGCCTCTTTGTTGCTGGGTGATCTTAGGCTGGTCACTTTGTCTCTCTGGTCCTCAGTTTCATCATCTGTGAAATGATGACATATTGGTATCTACTTCAAAGTGTTGTTATGAGGATGAAATAAGGTAATGCATGGAAAGTGTCTAGCACTAAATCATTAGTAACCGTTATATCCATTATGATATCTTTCTACTACCTCCCAGACATTTGGCAAAGTTCTCAGAGCAAAGCTGTGGAACACTGGAACAATTAACATGGACCCTGATGCTTTGGGGACATAAGTAGATATTTAAACCAGCTGATGATTAAAAGAAAAATGACGTTGGCTAATACAAATAAAATCAACCTTTCTGCCCTTCCCTTCTCTTGCCTTGCCATATTAGGATTAAGCAGATAAATTTGCTCTCTAGCTCTCTTCCATGTATTGTTCAGGCCTATTGAAGATTTTGTGACTTCTTCAAGAATGCCCTGCCCCACCTGTGGTGGTTAATTTTATGTGTCAACTTAGCTAGGCCACAGTACTCAGATATTTGGTCAAATACTAGTATAGATGTTGCTATGAAGGTGTTTTTTAGATGAGATTGACATTTAAATCAACAGACTTTGAGTAAAGCATATTACCTTCAATAATGTGGGTTGGCCTCACCCAAACAATTGAAAGTCCTTAGAGAAAAGAGCTTGACCTCCCCCAAGGGAATTCTGCCTCCAGATTGCCTTTGGACTCTGTGACATCAACTCTTCCCCCGGGTCTCCAGTCTGCAGGCCTACCCTGCAGATTTTGGACTTGCCAGTCTCCATAATCATGAGTCAATTTCTTAGAATAAATCTCTATATACGTCCTATGGATCTATTTCCCTGGAGAACCCTGACTAATAGACCATCCCACCCCCAATTTTTTAAAGACAGATCCCAAAGTAAGTTAGGCAGGCTTTTCTATCTCAATAGAGAAAGGGAGAGGAAGGGATGTGAGCATGGTCTGTATTTCCTCCTATGCTCCCAAATAGGGCCTTATATCTGTACCTGTGCAACTGAATCGTTGCTTCGTGTTCACAGGTATGTGTGATGCTCAATCATCCAACGTGACAGATTCTCAAGGGAAGATGAAATTCAGTATACTCTCCCTAAAAAGGCAATCTAGGAAGAATTTCAACAATAAGTGTTGGAGTGCAGGGATTTCCAATTAATCAGATTAACCAGAAAGTGTCATTCCTGGAGCATACTGGCTAATCCATCCCTTAATTTATTTTAGAAAATATTTATAAGGGACTTTGAGAGTGCTGAAATGAAATTCTGGTTTTGAAAGCACAAGAGCTAAGTAACAAACACAAGTTTTTTGTTATGACCATGTTCATACAGTCTTCTAAAAATCTGACCAGTTTCTTTCATTGCAGATTTTACTAGCTAAGTTTACTAATTTATCTCTTGTTTTTAAGACTAATTTTGCAACTAGTTTTTTTTCCACAACTGATTTAAACTACATTGGAATGATTTAAACTACATTTCAAGGTGTGTAAAATTGCTTAATATTTTCTTAAGAGGCAAAATTTGTGCTTGGGTAAGCTTGTTGAACTTTTACACATTTTAATAATCCAACACCCACTTATGTGGGTTTCACACGGTGTGGTTAGCACTTTTACTAACATATTTCCTAGATCTTTAAAAATATTATGTATTTTTGAGTCTAATTTAGATTAAAATAAGATTCCTTTTACATCAAGTTAACGTAGCTTAACAGTATATGATATTTATTGAGGGGGGAAAAAAGAAATCTTGCTCATCTTTTAATTTCTTGTTGAGCTGTGCATGGAGTTTCTATAAAATACATTGCAATTTACTTGGAGAAAAAGCACTCCCTTACAGCCTGCATTTCTTTCCAGGAATGTTACCAGAGTATTGCTGAATTTAGTGGGCCATCACGACTACTCTTACTTATTATTGACTTTCATCAGTATTTTCTGCATGGGCTCTGCTGGGGATGGGTCTCTAGATTTTAGATGCAAATAGGATGAGGCAAATATCTGCTTGACTGGTGGCTACGTGTAGAGATGAAAAAAATGCTGCCTGGTATATGTTATAATCACGGAGGCGTCAGCAGTGACAAGCAAGTGCAGGAGGCAGGAAGATTATGTCCCAGTTTGAACAGAAGCAGCTCAGTGAAGTGCTGCTCAAGTGAATATAGGTTCTTCTAGGAAATAGCACAAAGATCAGAAAGAAAGAGAAGATGCACTTCTGACAGAGCAAAGCTATATGTTTTATGTTCCCAACTTCCCTGGATTATTTGTTTTAGGATAACATGCTTTTTATGGAAGCCTTGGAGCTAAATACAAAGCAAACTACAGTTCCCATGCTTCTCTGTTCCAGGCAGCCTCTCCAATCCCCCTTGGCAGTGAGCACTCATTTTCCTAAGCACTTGGCTCAATGAAGGAGTAAGGTAAAACTGGCGAAGACAAGAGAGATAATAAAATCTTGTGCCGCTGCGAGGGATTATGGAGAGAAAAATCTTATGTTTAGGTTTTCTATGTCGCAAGGTGTTTAATATAAACAAGAAAAGAGAGCTCTTCTAACAGACACTGAAGTAGGCATACCATACGTGCTCTTGACAGACTCTACTTGGCTTTCTTTTAAAAAGGAGGTTGCATTGGAGAAACACATTAATTAAAATATACATGTGGACCCTTTCTTTGCTTCACGTATTTGTATTTGTTTTCCTCTCTTAACAAGAAAGTAAAAAATCGTTTTTGGCTAAAGGGAAAAAATGAGTTTGCAGCTAAATGTGTTTGGTTATACCTCATCGTCTGCTTTGCAAAAACACTGTCGTCGTTGCTTTCCTGCGTAACAAGTAATCCGTTGTTAGGGATAAGTGTTGTGATGTTGGGAATAGAAAATGAAGACAGTCCGTGGCAAGTTGAGACTTTCTGTTCATTTCACATTAGATAGGACTTTTTTCCTCATTATTTCTCCCTACTCTTTTCTTTTGTTAAATTCTAAAACTCGAGTTCTTAGCCCTACCCTCGGGTTGAGATGATATGATATAGAGCAAAAGACTTCTACTTTCCTCAAATTGATCAATCATAGTTCTCAATGTTGGAGGAGGAAAAACGTTTCCTCTGTCCTCTTCTGTTCATTACCTGGGGGCCTGGGAATTAAACCGGCAGAAGAAAAAAGAGTTTATTCATATGTATACAGGAATTTGCAAAAGAAGTAGCTGAATAAATGATACGTGGTTAAAGTTAAGCACTTAAATACTTAGAGAAAAGGGAGGGGAGAAAAGGCCTCTATGGGAGGACTAGATGGGGTTCTTTAGGAAAGACAAATGGGTTTCTGGAAGAACAAAGCAGAGAGAAGAAAGTTTGTGACAGTGCTTGGATATGCAGTGGGCTTTCCATTTTTTTCACGGCCATGAACTTCCCCTGCAGAGGGGATTTATCATAGGTTTACTCTTGGTCTCCTTCCGGGAGTAGAAGCTGCCCTGAAGAGCAAATTTATGGCAGCCTCATTTCCCAGACGTTTCTGCTTTTAGTCAGATAAGGGAAGCTCCAAGAAGGCTTCTTTCTGCATCTGTTTAATCCCAAATGTCTTCAATTTAAAATAATCTTCATACCAACTCCGGGGTTCTAAGTGGGTCCCTACACTATCCTTAAGCTTATGGCTCATTATTTTTTAAAATATTTCATTAAAACACCATGTATCTTTTTTTTGTTGTTCTTTTTAGAGACAGGGTCTCACTCTGTCGCCCAGGCTGGAGTGCAGTGGTATGATTATAGCTCAGTGGCTCAAGCCATCCTCTTGCCTCAGCTTCCCAAAGTGCTGCGATTATAGGTAGGAGCCACAGCACCAGCCCAAACACCATATATCTTGATACTGAGTTTTTGGCACCTCCTTAAATTTTTCTCCTGAGGCAAGTGTCTTGCTTACCTCACCCTAGTCCTGCTATTTCCCTGCTCATCAACAGCCTTTGAGAAGAAAGCTTCATATGCTGAATGGTGGTGTTTATTAACCAACTACTGTCCTCTTTGGTTGAGAGTTCCCCCAGAAGGTGTTAAATTCCTGGCATTTCTGAATGCCTTGCTTTAGGGATATCAAGCTCCCCTGGTATGGGAGAAAACTCCCAAGCAAAGAGGGAGAAAGGCTGGAGTAGGTGAGATGCGAAGCTGTCAGTATACGTGAGAATTGTGCCCTGGTACAGAGGGGGGCCAAGAGGATGGGGAGAGAGGGAGCACAGAGTGAGGAAACACCAAGTGGGCCGAGATCCTGATGCACCCTCTCATTGAATCTTCCCTATAATGCCATAAGGTAGGTACTCCTTGGAGTCAGGACTAGGGTGAGGTGAGGGAGCGCCAAAAAACTCAGTCATCAAGATAAATAATATTTTCATGCAATACTTTAGAAACTCAAAATTAATGCAAAAAAATTTATGCTAAACAAAATGTTAACATTTTAACCGAAGACAGAATCCAACCCTGCTCTTGCATGATGCTACCTCATTCACCTCACCCTAATGCTTGGCCTTGGTTCCAATGAAACTTTATTTCTTTTCTTTCTTTTTTTTTTTTTTTTTAGAGACAGAGTGGCTGGAGTGCAGTGGTGCAATCACAGCTTGCTGCAACCTCGAACTCCTGGGCTCAGGCGATACTCCCGTGTTAGCCTTCCGAGTAGATGAGACTACAGCTGTGCTACCAAGCCCGTCTAATTTTTCTATTCTTTGTAGAGATGGGGTCTTACTATGTTGCCCAGGCTGGTTTTGAACTCCTGGCCTCAAGCCATCTCCCTGCCTTGGCCTCCCAAAGTGCTGGGATTACAGATGTGAGCCACTACGCCTGGCCCCAGTTAAAGTTTATTTACAAAAATAGGATGCTGTAGATTACCAATTTGATTTAAAAAAAAATATTGCATGAAAATATTATTTATCTTGACTACTGAGTTTTTGGTGCCCTCTTAAGTTTTGTGCTTGAGGCAAGTGCCTCACTTGCCTCACCCTAGTCCTGGCCCTGGTCCTAGTATTGTCTCCGTCTTCCAGATGGAGAAGCTGAGTCTCAGACACATGATGCAGATTGCTCTAAATCACATAGGTGACCCCAGATGACTCCAGAGTGAGCTCTGTCAACCGCCAATGCAGACCTCTGTTCTAGTTGCTGGCCTTTTAGTGGTTATGTCAAGAAAGTATATGTATTAGTCAAGGCTCTCCAGAGAAACAAAACCAACAGGATATAGGTATGTAGGTAGGTAGGTAGACAGATGAGAGGGGATTTATTAGGAGAGTTGGCTCACATGGTTATGGAGGCTGAGAAGGCTCGCAATATGCTGGCTGCAAACTGGAGCACCAGGGAAGTTGTTAGTAGTGGCTCAGTCTAAGTCCAAAGGCCTCAGAACCAGGGGAGCTGATTGTGTAGCTCTCAGTTCAAGGTCAAAAGGCCTGAGAAGCTGGTGCTAGTCTCAGAGTCCAAAGGCCCAGGGACCTGAAGTTCTGAAATCTAAGGGCAGGAGAAGAAGGGTGTCCCAGCTCCAGAGACAGAGAGAACAAATTTACCTCTCCTTTGCCTTTTTGTTCTATATGGGCCCTCAACACATTGGATGGTATCTGGCCACATTGGGTAAAGGCTGATCTTACTTACTCAATCCACTGATTCAAATGCTAATCTCTTCTGGATATACCCTCACAGACATGCCCAGTAATGATACATTACCAGCTATTTGGGTATCCCTTAATCCAGTCAAATTGACACCTAAAATTAACCATCACACTGTAGAAGTGATACACAGTTCCCCACCTCTGCCTAATCTCCTAAGCTTTCACCTAGTTTGGGTAAATTTGTGAGTACTAGGTATATATCTTTGCAGGAAAAAGTACAGCAGAATTAAAATGATATGGGAGTTCTAACCCCTGGCAACTTTTCACACTACATGTAGATGTAGCAAACTGAAAACTTGCCAATTATGTGAAGGTCTGTTGAGATGTTGCAGCAGCATGTGTTTATTTCATAACTGTAGAGTAAAACCTGGGGGTATGTGTGTGCTGTAAAAGGAAAAGTTGGACATTTTATAATTTTTCAATATCTAATAATGGCACATGAATGTACCTGATTTTCCATTAGCTAAATGGAGTTGCCAAAAAGAACTAATGAATATTGAATGGTTGAGTTCTGTCACTTTTTAAAGGAGGGACTGGACATGAAATCATTTCTTTTAATACAGAGACAAAGACAAGTGACTTTGTCGTTTAATGAAAGGCTCCAGATCGGAAAGCTTGCTACTGCACATCTACCTCCTCTCCAAGTGGACTCGCAGAAGGCTCTCAATATGGTTGACTGATTGGCAGCCTAACTGACAGCCTGCTAGGCACAAAGCTTTAGGATACAAAGCAGGTAAATTGTACAGGTTGGCACAAAGTTCCTGATAACACACCCAGCTCTTTTGTTCTGGGTTCTCACAAATGGTGAGAGTGTGGGCTAGGTTTTTTCCTGCTGAAAATGTCGGTGATGCTGCTGTAGAATTCTAACAGATTTGGAGAGAACTCTTCTGGAATTTCTGGTTTGGCTATTTTCATGGCAAGGCTTACTATTGGTGGTCACCAACTCTCTTCTTCATTATTGACCATGCCATGCCATTGTTTTCCTGATGATGGATGTGAAAATATTTCCCTCTTAATATTCATGCAGTGATATTTTTATGTTACCTATTTGGATAGGCATTTTTTTTTACCCCTTTACTTAAAATGATTCTGCAGACTCACAAGATGACTGCTTTTGTCATGTCTCCACGGGAGATCCCTTGATGGACAGATGTCCATGGGATGACCACAGGTTGTGTTTAAGCCCCAGCTTTTTAACAGTGGGACAGCCTATAGTCATTATCTATTGAGTTTCTAAAATTAATTTGAAATGTTGGCCATTAAAGGGACAGAGAATAAATGAATCCTAATGCACTTCAGGAGCATAAAATTAAAATGGTGTGGCTTGATTGACAGCAGTCTAATTTTATTAGCAATTATCTGGTTAAAGAGGGAGGGGGCATGTTTCTTCGAAGCCACAATCTTCATTTTAGTACTTGGTAAATTATTAACCATTCTATTAGAAAAATAATGAGGATCTGCAGATTAAATGGCAAAGGCACAGTTAGTAAAAAATGCCTTTGATAACTTTGACCTTGGGAATGTGATGGGTGTGGATTAGAAACAGACTGGTTGGTTCCTCATCTTAGTTCTTTTTACTGCCATATAAGGTAGGCCTGCCTCTAAACTCAAGACAAGGGCAGTAAGACTATTCCATAGCCCGGAATTAAGGACATTGTAAATGTATGGGAAGTGTCGGAATAGATTTAATTAAATTTAAGACATATCTGCTGAAGGACTACTGTGGGCAGAATATTGTGCTATGACCTTGAGAACAAGGAGAATATAGGAGCTAGTAATTGTCAATGAGGAGTTTACTGTCTGGCTGGGGAAACAAACAAAAGTATGTAGCAGACATACAATTTACTGTGGCTGCAATATATGTGGGTCAAATGAAGTGCTAAATTGTATATTGGAGATAATTTGAGAATAATGGTTTTTTTGAAAGGTGTGAATTATGATGATCATTAATTAGTGGAGTTTAAATGGAAAGGGTAAGTGTAGCCAATCAAGACGTATGCCATGAGTTTCTTGCAATGAGTAGGGCAAGTTCTAGCTATTATTGGAGGGGCAAGTGGAGTATAAAAATCCTCCTGTCCCAGTTAGATTACAATGTCCTCCCTTCTGGTAACTCTTTCTCCATCCCCCTTTCAGCTCTTTTTCCTCTCTTGTCCTTAAATATTTGAGTTCCTCAAGACTCAGTCCTGAGCCATCTCCTTTCCTCAGTCTTTGCTATCTCTGTCTGGAAAATCTTATCCATTCCTATGGCTTCAATAAGCAGGTGTTTCAAAAATTTACATTTTCAGCCCAGATAGCTCCTCTAACTCCAGACTCATATACCCAACTGCTTCTTTGGCATTGCTTCTTAGATGTCTCAAAGGATAAGAAGAGCACATGCACAAAACTGGGGTTATGACTTAGTTTCTTTCCACACTTAGTCTCTTTCCAAAGTTTCCTAGCTCAGAAAATGACCCAAATATCCATCTAACCTAGTCAAGGCAGATACAAGCCGGAAAACTGGAGGTCATCTCTGATGCTGCCATCCTTCTCACTACACTATTCAATTCATTGTCAAGTCCTGGCAATTTTACCTCCTAACTATCTGGCAAGTGTGACCACTTCTCTCCATTGCACTGCAGTCTGTGTCCTGTTCCTTTGTTACTTCCTCTCATGGAATCACGTTTCTTCCTTCTATTGCCCCTAGTTGGTAGTTAGTAGGTAGTTGCATCAGGCGCAGCTAGTTGCCTACTCATCATTCATTCTCACATTTTCCCTTAATAACAAAATCTGAATTGTGTTCAGGTATCTGCTCCTTCCTACATGACTCAGGGGAAGGTGACCTTGTTTCCATCTCACAGTCAATCCCCTTGCCAATGATTGGTTAAAAGGAGGACACATAACCCAGTTTGGGCCAATGAAACAAAAAGGGATACATGTTAGATGACTTTGGAGATAGTATTTCTTGCTATTAAGAAGAGGATCCAGAAGGAAACAGTCCATTTTCTGCCTCTGCTGATCATGATGAGCTGCCTAGAACAGCTTCAGTCATCCTGATGCCAGCCTAAAGATGGGGACCACAGGAAGAGGAGGCAGCTCTGAGATATATGCAAGTGGGTGGAGCCACCTTACCGCCTAACTTCCCACAAGAGGTGGCAAATTATCCATATTGGTTTTTGCCAATCTGAGATGAAGATTTTCTATTACTTAAAGCTGGAGCTATCTTAACGGACACACTAATTCTATTCTTAATTAAATGATTA
The DNA here is from genome assembly GCA_023783475.1 of Daubentonia madagascariensis. Classification (NCBI taxonomy): domain Eukaryota; kingdom Metazoa; phylum Chordata; class Mammalia; order Primates; family Daubentoniidae; genus Daubentonia; species Daubentonia madagascariensis. Next base: position 35,800,731 of record JAKFHU010001953.1, on the reverse strand, counting down.
TTTGAATAATCAAAAGACCAATCCCCCAACTAGACTATGTCTATGTCTGATTTGTTCACTATTAGATTCTCTGTATGGAGGACCATGACCACACATAGTAGGATTCAGGGAATATTTGATGGATGAATGAATGCCCTAGCTATGGAAATGGTAGGTGAATATATAACAAGAAAAGTAACGACACTAAATGATTTTAAATCAATGCTGGTGACTAGTATGGATATAAGTTTAGGAGAAGCTTGGAAGAGGAATAAACCAGAATGGTCTAGGTGACTGCAGTAATCTTCATAGTGGAGATAAACTCTGAGGTGATCTTTGAGCCCTGTCTGGATTTGGACAGACAAACAGAAATGGTGGCAGTGGGGGAAGGGTACAGCAGTAAGGGATCCAAGGGCAAGAGAGTAGAGTAGGATTGAGCATGTTTTGGCCAGTGCCTCAGCTAGAAAATTTGAAAGATATTGCGTGTTGATGACACGTGTCCTTGAAAGCTCTGTATAAAGAGTATGGACTTGTCCTGTGAGAAATGGAGAATGCTTAGAGATTTTTGAGCAGAAGTGTGACCTGACCTTATGTATCTAGCTGGTACTTAACTCCTGGGTGAGGGTGACCCTCACTTTACAATCTCTAATTATTAGAGAAAGAGAAGGGCCCTGTGTCCATGATTGTACAATTATACATACAATGGGAAAGTAATTAAAAAAAAAAAACCCTTTCATTTTAAGCTTTTAAAAGCATGTCTCCCTAGTTGAAATTGAAAGAATAATTGCATACACGATGTCTTACCTGTGGGCAGATTTCATAGTCATTCATTTTCAAATATCTAATGTCAGTAATTTAAGTGCGACTTCCAGAACATTATTCCTTTGTGTTACAATGTCGGCTACTCAATAATTTCCAATTGATTCATTGCTCTACCTAATAGAAAAAATTATTTTAAGTACTCTACCTATTTTTCCTAAGGGAAAATGCTTGGGAGGCTACCATTCAATAGTTCTCTTGATGTCATGACTTGATTTTACATGCCTCTCCAATAAGATTTTAAGGGATTTGGAGTAGAGCTTTAAACATGTTCAAATGCTAATTGGGGGAACCCAATGTTTTTGAAAGTTAATTTGCTTTGTGCCTTAAAAACAGAAATTTCACAAATAATTTTTTTTGAAGTTTATTTGAAGTACAATTGACCCTTGAACAACAAGGGTTTGAACTGAATAGGTTCACTTATATGTAAATTTTCTTCCACTTCTGCCACCCTCAAGACAGCAAGACCAATCCCTCTCTTCCTCCTCCTCAGCCTATTCAATGTGAAGACAAGGATGGAGACCTTTATGATGATTCACTTCTACTTAACGAATAGTAAATATATTTTGTCTTTCTTATGATTTTCTTAATAACACTGACTTTTCTCTAGCTTACTTGATTTTAAGAATATAGTATATAATACGTATAACATACAAAACATGTGTTAATTGGCTATTTATGCTATTGATAAGGCTTCTGGTCAACAGTAGGCTGTTAGTAATTAGGTTTTGGGGAAATCAAAAGTTATATGTGGATTTTCAACTACATGGAGGGTTGTCATGTTGTTCCAGGGTCAACTGTAGTTATAAATGCCTACTAATTTTTTTTTTTTGCCAGTTTCAGGACTTTTTGATATTTATAAAAATATTTGGTACATATTTTCTTAGGAAAAAAAGATATATGTATGAATACGATTGTATTCCTAGCCATACTTCTTAATAAGAAAATAGTTCAATATATAGAATAGTTAAATATATAGAAACTCTGACTTGCTTATTTGAACTCCTAACTATTAATATTTCTCAGACCTTTATTAATTTGACTTCTTTAGTTGCAAGTAACAGAATGGGAATTTGGCTGACTTAAGCCAAAAAAACCGCAAAAACCAAAAAACAAGAAAGGGAGGAAGAGGAGAGGTCTCAGAATCCAAGGAAGAAGCTGAGGCCTCATGAGGGGCAAGAAGGGATATAGAAGGGCAAGAAGGGGGTTCAGTGGTTGTTGGTGACAGAAAATAGTGCAGTCTCCTAAGGACACTGCCATAGTGGTAAAGTGGCACCATCCATTTCAGTTTGTTTGTCCTTTTGCTCATGATTCAAATTCCAGCAAGAAAGAAAGGATGATTATGATTAGCCTAGCTTGGGTACCCTGCCCATGTCTTCCCACCAACTTGCAGCCAGCATGGAAGGGTCTTTCCCAAGGAGAATCCGCGTGCTCTTTCCAAAGAAAGTGGGCCGCCTGTGGATATAGCCCAGGCCAAAACACCAGGTGTCACTTACAGCACCCCACACCTGGACTCTTAGGTGCCATTTCTTTCCAAACTTGCTCTCTCAAATTTAGCCTTCACAATGGCTGCCAGAGTGATCCTTGTAAAACTCCAAATTGACTCTCATCCTTCCTGCCTTAACTCTTGGCAGTGACTTCTTAGGGACCTGGTGACTTTTTGGCGTCACTTGTCACTCCTCTCAGCCTGGACCTGACGCCCCAGCCTCACAAACTGCTTAGAGCATTGCCCACCTCAGCTGTGCGCTGCTCTCCCAGCCACCGGGCATAGAGCTCACGTCCTCTGGGTTCCTGCTGTGTGTATGTCCATCCCTGGGCTTACCACACCACGTTGCCATGATCAGCTGAAGGGCCTGTTTCTTGCAGGGGAATCATACCTCATTCATTTTTGTACCTCTAGGTATGACACACCACCCGGCTTTAGTATTATTTACACTATTGCCCAATAAATTTTTGCTGAATGAGTAAATGAGTGAATGAAATATATTTTTCCTTGGTGTTCCTTCACAGGTAACTATAGTAAAACCTGATGTCTGTCATAACCATCTTTTTGGAAGCTAACTAGCTTCCAACAATGTTGTATTATTGTTCATCCGAATTCCTTAAAGGATCATTTTTATCTGGGGGCCCTATTTCTACTGTGACAAGAACCCTGTTTATTTCTATTTTTTCAGGCTTATTTCTTATGTTCCCTTGCTATTTCAGAAGTATAGAGATGAAGATGGGGATTTTTATAGTGAGGGGCATATTGTTAGGTACTTTTCTAAAGTACAAATTGGAAAATCATGAGGTGACTTGGAATAAGTTAGATTACTGCATGTATTACTCAGCTCTCTTGGTACCAGTAATTTCATATTGCTCCTCTTCTAGAATATCTACCTCCCTGTTTTTGTTTTTTGTTTTTTTGGGTTTTTTTTTGGTACTAGCAGCACATCGTAAGCGCTTGTGAATTTGTTGTAGACTATCACCCCCAAATCCTCTTAAGCCTTTTTGCTCTTTAGAAGAATTCTCAGTTTATGTCTGTGCCTCATAGTATTTTCCCCAAAGTGTATTGTTTTATGTTCTTGTAAATTGAACTCATCACACTTGAGCTGGTGTGCCTCTCCAAGGTCTCTGGATTATTCCATACTGTTGATCTATTTTTCACTGTTTATGATTTTCTGCAAATAAGAATAATGTACAATTTGTTTTGTGCTTCAGATCATTAATAAGGATATTAAATAGCATGTGCTTCAGTGTTTGCCTTCTGGCATCCTGCTTTTCCCAATTTGACTCTGGCCTGCTAACAGTTATTTTTTATTCTGTCAGAGGTTTTTTTTTTGGTTCTTGTTAAAATATTGTTGTAATATTTTTAAACAGAAAGTAGCTTGTAACTTTTCTCCATTTCAGCACCAAGAAATAGATAACCAAGATAAATTATGTCAGAAGGTCCTTTTTCTTTTCCTTTTATATTTTCACCTGAAATATACATGTTTTGGGGGAATGTCAGTTGATTATTGTAATACTTATTGAGAAGGTACTATATTAATACTTATAGCAAACACTTATATAGTATTTGCTATGTTCCAGACCTATTCTGGGTATTATACACGGAATAGCTCATTTAATATTCACAACAACCCTAGGAAGTATTATAGATAAAATTATTTCCTTCATCTTGCAGATTAGAAAACTAAGGCACACATGACCCTGGTAAATTGCCTAAGTCACACAGCTAGTAAGTGGCAGAGCCAGGACTCAAACCTAAACTGTTTGGCTTTGTAATCCAAGCTCTTAACCATCATGCTATCTTGGATTCAAACAAGGCCTCCTTAAGTGAGAGATACTGAAATGGAGCAGAAATGGGTCCTACCCCAAGATGTCTGCAACAGAATACAGGATTTGCACATCAGCAGCCTGTATCTTCTTCTTTCTCCCCCCTTCTCCCTCTTTCCAGTCAATCAGCAACCAACTTTTACCTTTACAACATTTCTTCTCTCCATCTGCTGTTAGCACGACTTTGGTTCAGGACATAATTATTACATGCTGAGATTTCTACAACCGTCTCCTCAACTGGTATCTCTGATTTCCATCTTGGGCCCCTAAAACTCATTCTTTACAATGTAGGCCCACTTACTTTATAAAAATTAAAAAATAGTCTTATATCTGCCTTTCCTAAAGCCCTCAGATGGCTCCCAGGAAAAATTCCAAATTCCTCAGCAGGCATCCAAAGGCTCTATCCCTCCCTTCTTCCCACTTCATCTCCTGAATTCCACACTCCGTGGAGTTCATCCTGTGCTCACCTATGTTAGCCCTTTGAATAGAACGCTTATTCATTACCTACCACATGTGGTTTCCTCACTCTCTTCCTAGAATGTTCTGATTGGCAAGACCTGGATGATGCACTCACACTTGGAGCTGAGGAGGCAGGGGTGGGATTTACCCCACATAAAATGTAGGGTCTGAGAGTGAGGAAAGGGTAAGTTTCCACGAGGAAAATAAAGATTCTGCTTCCAGAATAAGGTGACGTGGATCCTGGTCAGGATAACACAGCAGATGCCCATCTTATAGCAACAATTCAGAGGGTATGAAGCATGTAATTGATGTCATATAGGGCTCTTTATTTGAAGCTCTCCAATTATCAAAACTAATTTATAATTTTGATTAACATCTTTTTTGAATAATTTTGAATAACCTCTTATAACTGGTAACTTGAATTTCACCTGATATATAGAGAAAGTGATCTAGGAAGAGGTTAGGTGACTGAAAATCATTAAAATGTCTGTAAGGAAGAAATTTGAATTTTCTTTGCAATGGAATATCTTTGAAGCAGTACATTGTTCATATAGAATAGTACAACTCAGGAAAGATTCTTAAAATCACTCCTTAGCCAAGGTACAGGTATGGCTCCCCTGCTTATCTGCTTCAAAATTTATCATTGTAATGAGACAGGTGTCATGAGTGAACCGGACCCAGAACTGTAAAATTCAGTCAGTCTGTTTTGCCTGAGTTCATATGGAGGTTATCTAAATGGATGTGGTCAGCGTGTTTTGTCATTTAGCATTTGAAAATGCTCACCTCTCTCAGGAAGTTCTTAGCTTCACTGGCAAATCAAGTGAGAACTGAAGCTCATTGAATCTATCTAATCATCCCACTTTTATGCAGGATAAATTTAGGTTTGGGGCTTTAAATGCCCTACAACAATCAGTTATGTGGATGAGCTGTGGACCATTCACTGAGTTTTAGCATAAACTCTGCCTTCTCTAGATGTGACTTGTGTTATTAGCTTTAGAAATGGCAGTGCTTTGGTGCCAATACAAAAAACCCCAATCTGTATCCCGATCTTGAATAATATAGAAAATGAAAAATGTTTAGGGATAAGAAAAGACATGAGCATAATGTTTGTGTTCAAGTGAGGTATTTTTATGTAGTCAATATTCTCAGACCCTGAGCATGTCCTGAACAATGGCTTCCTCTGTGCCACTTTCTAGCTAAAGTAGCATTTGTTCAGCTTTCGTGAAGGATCTATCGTATTGGATGGTAAATGAGACCAACAACTGTTCTTGAAGTTATTGGCATCCCAGCCCAATCTTTTTCAGCTCAGTCTAAACTTTAGGTTTGAGTATCAGTGGAATATTGAGAACCCAGAAGCATTAAAGCAGGTTGGAAAGATACCAAATATTTTTTGAGGAATAAAGGTTGGTTGCTGATACTAGAATTTAGGGACATTAAAAGACTGAAGCGTTGTCTTTTTTTTTTAATGATTTGTGTACATGGATTCTTTGATTATTACTGCTGTGTAACAAATTACCCCAAAACTGACTAGCTTAAAATAACCATTTTATTTTGCTCACTATTTAGTTGGTCAGGAATTAGGGAAGGGCTTAGTTGGGCAGCTCTTATTTGGGATCTCTCATGTGGTTACAGTCAGGTGTCAGCCAGGGCTGCAGTCATCTGGAGGCTTGACTGGGCAGAACCTCCAAGATGGTCACTCACATGGCTGCAGTAGATGTGGCTCTTGGCTGGGGGCTCAGCGAGGCTGTCTTACCTGTCTACGTGAGTGCCCACACATAGCATCTCCAGCTATGGTGGTCTCAGGGTAATCAGATTTCTTCATGGCACTTGGCTTTCCCCAGTATGAGCATGCTGACAGAACAAAGCAGAAGCTGCATGCCATTTTCTGACCTAGCTTCAGAATTACACAGCATCACTTCCACTGCATTCTTTGGTTACCAGAAAGTCACTAAGACCAGCCCAGATTCAAGGGTGGGAGATATAGACCTCACCTCTCATGGAAGAGTTGTAAAGAAGTTGTAGACATGCTTAAAAATCATCACAGAAGTCTGCAGTGGGCCCTTGGAATTGTCTTCCTCTTGTTGCCCAAGATAATTTCTAGGTGTACCCGTCGTCCAGATACTTCAACATTCTTCATAATGGTGGACATTATGGAGACACAATTTTGCCTTGGTGCTCCTCATTGAGGCCCAGCATAAAATACCAATGTATTATTTCTCTTCTGAAGCAGATCTGAGAGTTTTATCCCCCTGCTGTATGGGGAGAAGAATAAAAACTGAGAAGTGTTTGGATCTGATTCAAAAAATGGGGATGTTAAATCCACCTGTAATGCAAAACCAATCTTATCCAGTGCTCTTTAAATTCTCTACTGAGTTTGACAAGATTTTATTTTTAACCCAGCAAATGAAAAACCCATTTGAACTACTTTGTTCTTGAATAGCCGCATATTAAAGATAAATATGAGGCTATGAATGATATGTTGTCTGCTTTGTAAAATCAAGAGAATATAAATTGTGCAGCCTTTTTTTATAAGCAATTTCTTTCTATAGACCTTTAATACTAGCAAATCTGTAAAGGTCTATTGCTGACCTAGATTATCCTATAGAAAAATGAAATCTTTTCAAAGTCAACATTAATATTCACATTATTCAGGGCTTTCTTTTTTTGAGGTTTATCTTAGAGAGTGCCTATGGGAGCTGTTTTGCTCCATATACGATAGTATCACTACTGGCTTTAGCTCAGTTGGCCCTATGGTGTTATCCATTATACAGAAGAGTTTGCTAGTTCATTAATAAACTGACAAGGGCTCAAATACCTGTCCTCGATTTCATTTCTCTCCTCTGAGAGACAGTCTTTCAGATATAATACAATTTGTTAATGATATTCTACATTTGAAGGTAAGGCACCTGCTTCTTCACAATTATAGTAGTTGGACTATTACTAGCTCTATGAAGACTGAACCTCAGAGTAGACACAAGCAGGATTTATTTTAATGGTGTCCCAATGAATGATGGGTTTTATATTTCAAGCTAATGAATTAGAATAGGTTGTTGCATTTGTATCTGCTGAAAGAAAATAATTCTCCTTGACTTAGTATGTGGAAGTTAAGATAACCATGAAAATTATTTAATATTGCTTCTGGTTCTCAGCTGGAAGGTTCTCTCTAAGGTCCTTCTATTAATGTATTTCCTACCATGTTTATTAAAAAGCAAAGCAAAACAAAACAATCCTTTCTTTATTGTTTCTACGTTCCTCTTTTTTAAATGACAAAGTATTTTAAAAAACATAGTGATTTTGCTAATTGCAAGGGTAATACTCTAAGCAAAAAGGAGATTAAGAATAAAAAATCACCCCTTATCTCATGGTGCTAAGACTATATGTTTATATTATTTCAGTTAATTTCTCTAATACATGTATATACATACACACATACACACAAATTATTTTTGAATAAGTAATGCAGTCTCATGGTTCAAAATTCAAAAGGTAAAAAGCTTAAAAGTGAAAAAATCTTCTTCCATTAGAACCACAGCTGTCCAATTCCATTCCATAGAGACCTCAATGTTCTCTGATCTTGCAGAGATAATTCATACATTCAAATAATTATATGTATATTTTTTCTTTTTACCCCCACTCAAATGGTAGCTTAATATTCAAACTATTCTGTGCCTTGTTTTTCATTTAACCATCTATCTTGGCAATATTTCTATATTAATGCAAAAAGCATCCTCTTTTTTTTCTGGTGTGTAGTATTCAATATAAAAAAATACATATAATATACATATAACAATTCACTATACCCTTAATTTACTTAACCAGTTCCCTATTAATTGTTATTTAGGTTGTTCCCAGTGTTTTTTGCAATTCTGCAGTGAATAACCTTGTGCATTAGTTTGCTAGGGCTGCCACAACAAAGTACCATAGACTAAGTGGCTTCAACAACAGAAATTTATTGTCTCACAGTTCTGAGGCTAGAAGTCCAAAATCAAGGTGTCAGCAGGGTTGGTTCTTTCTGAGGATTGTGAAGAAGGTTGTAGTTCCAGGCCTCTCTCTTTAGCTTGTAGATGGCCATCTTTTCCCTATGTTTCCCTGCATCTTCTCTCTATGACTTTGTTTCTATGTCCTTTTCACAAGGACACCAGTCATATTTAGTCTAGGGTCCACACTAATGATCTCATTTTAACTTGACTACCTCTGTAAAGATCCTATCTCCAAATAAGGTGACATTCTGAGGTACAGGGGGTTAGGATTTCAACATACAAATTTTGGGGTGACACAATTCAACCCCAAACACCTTGTATATATGTTATCTTGCATATAATAAAAGTGTATCTTGGGATAAATTTCTAGAATTTGAATCTAGAATTGCTCAGTCAAAAGTTATGCACACACAATTTTGTTAGATATTGCCAAATTACCCTCAATACAAGTTGTACTAATTTACAGCTCTCATGAGCAATGGATGAACATATCTTCTTCCTCAGCTCCTTACCATACAATGTTATCAAACTTAGGGTCTTTGGCAATCTAATAAATGAAAATGGTTCTTGATGTAGTTTTAATTTGCATTTCCCTTAAATGTGTGAAGTTGAGTATCTTTTCACATTATTAAGAATATGTTTTCTAAAAAAAAATGGAATCAAACTACAAATACCATTTTGTAACTCTTTTTTCCCCATTTAAGCAATATATAATGGAATCCTTCCATGTTATTCAGTATTTTTCTACAACAGGAAAGCTATATATTGTAAGTATGTGTGGATGGCACTACTATGGCAGAGTAGTAGGCAACATATTTTTGGACAGTTTGGGTCTTGTATCTCTCAACTTGTGGCTTATAAGCATAAATAGAGCTAGGCAGAATAACAACCAACACTTACTGAGTACTGGAAATGTATTAACTCATTTAATCTTTTTTAACAAAGATCAGGAAACTAATGAGGCAAGGGGCAGGGACACTGTAATAGACAGCCATAGCTGCAACAACACTGTGTAACAAGCTACCACAAATCTCAGTGCCTTACAATAGCAAGCATTTAATTTTGTTTTGCTCACAGATCTACCTTTGGCTAGTGTTCTGCTGTGCTTGGCTAGCACCAGCTGAGTTTGAATCCAACCTACCCGTTGGGTCCACATTTGTTCCATATGTCTCTCATTCCCATTTGAACCAGCAGCTACCTGCAGAATATTCCTCTCCTGATGAACAGCAGGAATGTAAGAGGCAAACCAAACCGTGCAAACACATTTAAGACCTCCATTACCATTTCATTGGCCAAAGTGTGTATGTCAGAAACCAAGTCTGATATTAACAAGGCAGAGAGAGGTATGTTTCACTTATAATGGGAGGGAACTGTAAAATTTCATGTATAATTCTGTCACAAGACAGAGGAGAATTGGAACTAATAATCTAATCTATCATAGATACCTTTCAAGAATGGATGAGTAAGTGACGAATTTCAAAATTTTCATACAGAGACCAAAGCCATTATTATTTTGTTAACATTGTGTCTGAAGGCATACAGGGCTGAAAGTCCCCAAAAAGACTTTTTAATTCAAGAGATACTTAATTTGAGAGATTCAGTTAAGAAGATTCAAACATTTGAAAAAACAAGCCTGCTTATATACTAGTTATAATCTACTGGGGGAGAAAATATAGCATTTATACAAATAATTCTGTGGCAAAATATAAGATGGTAAGTGTCCTTCAAAGACCAATTGCAAGTAAAAGGGTAAAGGAAATGATGTAATAATTGGGTTTTCTTAGCTTGCTCTCCCACTTACTAAGTTCTTTTATAATGAAAAGTGTAAAAAACATTTCCTAATACTAAATTGGGAAAAATTTTTATTCTCCAGAAACACTACAGATGCACATTTTATTATGCAAATTTTAGAAGGAGACTGTAGGAGCTCCACAGTTTTGGAAAAACAGATCAATGTGTTTCTTAAGCCTTCTGTCTTTCAACAAATTGAACAGTCTGGAGTGTCAAATTGAAAATGGAAAAGGAAAAGAATCTACTACTATGAAGAATCCTACCAATAAAAATTTAAGACAATGAGACCCATTGTTGACAAATTTAAAAATTGTCTTAGTCTCTGAATTGAGAAAATAGGAAGTTAAAGAAACAAACATGATAATATAGCTCTCTGGAAATAATTCATTTTGGGTCACTTATTTTAGAAATTGGAGAAAATCATTCACCTATGAATGTAGGAAACCATTGTTAATTGTTACTTTTGATATAAAAAAATTATAGTAGTTTGAAAAAAATTTATCGTCTCACTTTTTATTGCGTTATTTTGACCTAAATTATCTGAAAGATCAATTTGAAGGTGAAAAAACATCTATTGAGGCTGAGATTGAAGGCATTTCCACATAGCTTATTTCAAAAATTGAGACAGATTTTTATAGAAACGTTATTTTACCTTTAATGATATAGATGTTTGAATTAATTTTCCCCAACAACTTGCTAAGATTTTTATAGCCTATGTGAGAGTAACAGAGAATGAAATTGGTAAGCAATGGTATCAGTAAACTCATTATAATATAAAAGAATTTCACCACAGGAGGAAAATTTGGGGTGCAGCTGTGTTAACAGCTTCCATATCCGTTTGATATGTACTAGTGTGTTAACAGGATGCAAAAACAACCTAAATGGATGAAGACAATAATATATTAATAATAATTTAGGCTCCTAATTTAGTTATAGGAAGACTGAGAGCTATTTTGTCTCATTAGACACATGTTTAAGCTTAAAGTTTACACATGTTTATTGGATCATTCTTTCAGGTGGAAATTTTTAAAAAAATGAATATTTTGTGTTCACAGAAAGAGCATAAAATTTCATCTTCCAAGACATGGTTTTGAGTTCTAACTTTGCTGTTTATTAATGAGTTGCTCATCTTCTCTGAGATTTACTTTTCTACTCTATAAAATGATAATGATACCAACTACAAAAGTTGTGATAAGGCTGAAATGAAATAATTTTATAATACAACATAATTAATATAATTATATATTATATAATATATAAATATAATATGATAATTGCCTCACACACATGGGTATTCAATGAATATTATTATAGCTATTTTCCACCAGAGAGATGACATTTGAAGAAACATTTTTCTTATTTAAAAAATACATAGCCAGGTGTGGTGGCTCATGCCTGTAATCCTAGCACTTTGGGAAGCCAAGGCGGGAGGATTGCTTGAGGCCAGGAGTTTGAGACCAGCCTGAGCAAGAGTGAGACCCCCATCTCTACAAAAACAGAAAAATTAGCCGGGTGTGATGGTACTCGCTGTAGTCCCAGCTACTCGGGAGGCTGAAGCAGGAGGATCCCCTGAGCCCAGGAGTTTGAGGTTGCAGTGAGATATGATGAGGCCACTACACTCCAGTCTGAGTGACAGAACGAGACCGTCTCAAAAAAAAAAAAAACCCCAAAAAACAAAAGCAGACTGCCATATACTTTTGAGTCAATTAAGTGTTGCAAAGGTATTCTGTGCAATAATGAACTGTCATGATTAGAGGTGCTTACAAAAATGTAAGTATAAGATACAGTTACCAATGTAAGATCAAATAGAGAAAAAGGTAACACATCTGTGAAATAACCAGTGTATTAGTTATCTGTTGCTGCACAACGAATTATCCCAAAATTTATCAGCTTAGAACAACAAACATTTATTATCTCAGTTTCTGTGGGTGCGAGATTAGGAAGTGGCTTAACTGGGTGGATCTGCCTCAGGGTCTCTCATGATGTTGTAATAAAGACATTGGCTGGGACTGCACTCATTTAAAATCTTGACTAGGGCTGGAAGATCCACTGCTAATATAATTTGTTTACATGGTTGTTGGCAGGAGGCCTCAGTTCCTTATCATGTGGACTTCTCCAAAGGGCTGCTTGACATGACATGACACTTTGTTCCCCCTGTAGGGCAAAAATAATAACCCCCATCAGTTCGTAACTGGAACAGACCTCTGTTACAAAAGATCAATTAACAAGAGAAAAACAAACAGTAGTTTATTAACATGTGTATTTCATGTATACATGGGAGACACCTAGAAAATGAGTAGTTTCAAAGCGGTGGCTTTGAATTCCAGCTTATATAGCATCTTCAACAAAGAACAGTAAATTTTTGGAAGTGACAAGGCAAAGGAGAAAGACTTGGGCAGCAACTTGGGGGAAGGCAAACAAATGACAGATATAGGTTAGTTAGTAAAGCTTGTTAATACAAATTCCTCTGATATCATCTCAAGGCTGGTGAGGATCTAAAGCTGTCTTCAATGGTTAACCTTTGTTCTCCCTGGTAGAGGGTGGGAAATCTATGTAAATCTATATCCTGTTTTTAGACAAATAGAGGGAGGGCAGAGGGCTCTCCTGCATCTGCTTCTTAACTGTCTTCAGCTCAGTAATCCTTCATATTTTAGGGAGACACATTCTGGTCTCCCACACCCCACACCCCAGAGGAAGTGTTCCAAGAGAGAGCAAAGTGGAATCTGCAATTTTATGACCTGATCATGAAAGTCACACACAGGCACTTCTGTGTATTTTATCTGTTAGAACTAAGTCCCTAAGTCTAGCCTACACTCAAAAGAGGAATATGAAAAACACTGGGGGGCATATTTTAAAACCACAATAATCAGTCTGCAGGAAGTGTCATTTGAAGTTGTGTGTGTTCTCTTTCAGTTTACTGCAATTTTGACACACAATTGATAAGTAAAGTGAGGCTTAGGGTTTAAAGGGCAGTGAGAGATTAGCAGAGGTGGTAAGAGTTACTTCTTAGGTAGCAGGAAAGTTAAGAAGAGGTTGAGGACTAGAGTCTCAATTTGTTAAAATAACCAAGTCTTCAATTTCTAAGATTAGAGAATCAGCAAGTTGTTTATTTACTCACAAATACATAATAAATCAGTTTTAATAAGACAAGATGTTCCTTCATCGATGACTTAAAAATAAGACCAGAAACAGTTAAATGAGGACTAGTGAAGCTGTAGGAGAAAGGTTACTTAGGCCATCATACCCAGAAGAAAGACTTGAGATTATCCGTCACACATGCAATGGTTTTACAAAGTTGTGTTTGAGAGATTTTTAAGATAGGGAAGAAAAGCTATAGGTTAAATGTCTCAGAGAAATATAAATCAAAAGTTAATTAGCTGTACTAATCAAGGGTGTTTGGGTTATGCAAAATGTTTTCCCACTTGACTCTGGATATTGGGATTTAGAGAATTCACAGTTCTTTTCTTGCTCTAAATGTGTTTTAAAATTATCATCAAGAGACTGCTTTCCCTGGTCACGTGTGAAGTAAGGGGTTTGGAGTGGAGGTGATTGGGTGGGTGCAGTACAAAGGGAAGTCAGCCTGTCCTTAATATTCACTTTGGATGTGCACTTGCCATGATTCTTTTCCCCATCAGTTGGGGTTAGTGGAGAAGGATAGTGATATGTCAGGATCTAAGTTACAAAATCTTTTGAGATCAAGAAAAAGCATTACATACCCATATTGAACAAATAAATAATAGGGGAAAGTCTGGAAAGGGAAAAATAAACATTCTAAAGAGGGAATGTTCAATAATATGACTTTGGAAAATGATGTAACTTCAAACCTTTTTTTTCTCAATTTGACTTGAATATGGTACATAAGGAGGGGGAAAAGAGAGCAAAAATAGTAAGACTGCCCTTCTGAATCAATTGAGATTTGGTTTTTGAAATGAAAAAATATATATATCCACACACATATTTATATATTAAGGGGTTATAATAAAGTGGTGGGGAAGAATGAAGACGTAGACTCCATTCTACACTGGTAGGGCTGACTCCATTCTATTGACTTTTCCTGCAACTATCTTCATCTGCAGGCAGGGAAACCCTGCCTGGGATTTTGTTAGTGGGTCTGTTAGCCACAAATTTAGTGCATAAAGGCATCCAGTGGTAGGTAAGATCTATTTTTGTGGTGGTAAAGCATTTGCCTTGGTCTGCCCTAATTATGTTTGCAGTAAAATTGAAACTGTTACAAGGGTAGGAAATCAGCTGAACGATCATAAATAATTGGTCAAATGAGTGGCAGTGCTGCCCAATCAACAACATCATTTTTGTGGTCAATGGTGTCTAAGGAGTGCCCACTGGGTGTCTGGCATAAATGAAGCAAAAGCCAAGATTCTGAGGGAATTACCAGGCCTGATTTCCTCAGGGCTCCATTGTGCTTTGCTCTGGGAGTGCCTGATTCCTTTGTGCCACTGCTACTGCAAAAATAACCTTCGAACACTCCTGGCTCACCCCCCTGCTTCCTTCTCTCCTCATCTGAGAAGCTTAATCCCCGCCGCTAGCTAAACTTCAGTGTGTGGGTCTAGCTCTGCCCTTGGTCTGTGGGGATGGGAGGAGGTCAAGGTCACTGCTGGGGTGCCTCAGTCTTTATGCTTTGACCCTGAGTCAGTGTCAGGGGACATGAACCACTACACTATACTGCCTCTAGCTTCAGGCTGCTGAGGAAAGTTCCACTGCAAACCAGATCCTCAAACCTAAGAGCATCCCCTCTGGCCCTCTTTCTTTCACACCCCACATCCAATTTATCAGCAGGTCCTGCTGACCCTGCCTTCCAAACAGTTTCCAAATCTGGCCACTTCTCCCATCTGCAGGGTTACTCTCCTTTTCGAGCTATCAAGCTGTTGTCATCTTTTGCCTGAACTACTTTCATTCTTTTTTTTTTCTTTTCATTTCTTTTTTTTTTTTTTTTTTGAGGCAGAGTCTCACTCTGTTGCCCAGGCTAGAGTGCCATGGAGTCAGCCTAGCTCACAGCAACCCCAAACTCCTGGGCTCAAGAGATCGTCCTGCTTCAGCCTCCCAAGTCGCTGGGACTACAGGCATGAGCCACCATACCCGGCTAATTTTTCTATTTTTAGTAGAGACGGGGTCTCGCTCTTGCTCAGGCAGGTCTCGAACTCCTGAGCTCAAGTGATCCTCCCACCTCGGCCTCCCAGAGTGCTAGGATTACAGGAGTGAGCCACTGCACCCAGCCCACTCTTAACCTCTTATACAATCTGTTTTCCACGTAGAGGCCAGAATGCGCTTTGACCAAAAAAAAAAAAAAATATATATATATATATATATATATGCGCTTCACTCTCACTGTTTTAAAAATACCTTGAATAAAATCCAAACTCATTATCTTGGCTGAAAGGTCCTATTGGTAGGATCTGACTACTGCATCTTTATACTCCAGTCACATGTGTTTATTGCTGTACTGTGAACAAGTCAAGTGTATTCCACTTCAGATCTTTACTTGGGCAGTTCCCTCTGCCTAGCATGCTCTTCTCGCAACTCTTGCATGGCTGGTCCATCTAACCACCTCCTCAGAAAAGCCTTTTTTACTATGCTATCTAAATAACATTATGCTCCCCTTTTCTGTTCCCTTACTCTGCATTAATTTCTTTACAGCATTCATCATCACCCAATGGTTCATCATCATCCAGTGGTTCATCATCACCCAATGGTGTACTAAACATTTGTTTATTGTCTGTCTCCCCCACTAAGAACACAACGATGATGAGGGCAGGGACTTGGTTTTGCTCACTGCTGTATCCCTAGAACCTAGAATGGTGCTTAGCAAATCACAACACTCAAAAAATATCTGTTGAAAGTATGAATGAACAAATATCTACTACCATAAAGTTGCTATATCAGTCACAGGCCAAATTGTCTCAGATTGCATTTTCCAGAAATGACCCCTACAATCTTCCATCCCATAAGATCTCTTTAAACTGTGACTTTGACACTCCACCCATTGAGAAGTGGGGTTTTTTGACCCTTCTCTTGAATTTGGGCAGGTTTGTGAGCAGCAGGAGTGATGCTAATTGACTTTTGAGGCTATATCAAAAAAAGAAGCTTCCACTTGGCTGTCTTTGGGTGGCTTTCTCTTACAACCCCACCATCACTCAGTTAAGAAGCCCAAGTAGCCACAGGGTGAGGCCACATGTGGGTGTAATGGCTAACAACCCCAGCTGAGGTCTACGTTGGTGACCGGCATCGACAGTAAGACATGTGAGTTAAGGAGGCCTTAGAGATGGCTAATGGCCCTCAGCTGTTGATTTGCCCCCAACATTCAGATCTTCCCAGATGAGGCCCTTGACATTGAAGAGCAGAGATAAGCCATCCTGGTAGTGCCCTTTCCAATCCTGTTCCACAGAAACCATGAGCGATGATTAATTGTTGTTTTATGTCGCTAAGTTTTTTGACTTATTACACAAAAACAGATAGCCAGGACAAATGACTCCCCTCGCTCTTTCCACTCTCCATTGCTGAGGTGTGGGTAAGGTGGCAGAAGCTGGAGCAGCCGTCATCTTAGACTCAGAGGCAGAAGCTACCAGTAGATTACGGCAAAGTAACAAGATAAAAGGAGCCTGAGTCCCTGACACCATCGAGCTGCCATATCAGTTCTGAGTGAGGAGAAATAAAACTCGGTTTTGTCTAAGTCTTTGTTATATTTGGGTCTTTATTATTCACGGCTGCAGCTGGAGCTTATATCCTGTCTCCTACAGGAACTATCAACATTTTCAGTGCTAGCTGTGTGCTGGGCACTGTGCTTTACGTATGTTATCCCATTCAGTCCTCATGACAACAGGTACCCTCAACATTCCCATTCTGCCGAACGGTAAAGTGAGCTCAGAGAAGGTAACTTAGCCATGGTTTCACAGCTAGGAAGTGGCAGAGTTTGGATTTGAAGGCAAATCAAAGGGATATCAGAACCTGAGCTCTTTGAGCTCATTTTTGTGCCTCACATCAATTCAGCTCGAGCTTTCTTTCAGAAGAGTGGGAAGTAAGCCTGTAAGGAGAAGAGGCAGAGGAATAAACCATCAGCAATAGCTGCTTTAGTGATGGAGGGCAGCTCATAGGGGCTAAGATGCGCCATGTTTTTTTCTTAGCCATGGTTGTATATATGAATAACTATGTCTTCTTCAAACCAGAACAACAAAATATGTAAATATACAAGTAATCTGCCTCAATATAAATATCTTTGCCTTCTTTATCACATACTGTTGTTGGTGTTTTCCATACATGCAAATGTGGATATCTAAATATATATATTCACACACGTGTGCACACATGTGTGTGCCTGCACACAGTCTCTCATGGTGTTGCCTGTTGCATCCAAGGATACTACAACTCAGTAGCTGCTTATAATTTAAAAATCTAAAAACAATTCAACAAAATCTTTCTATAATGCTTGCTTTCAGTGATGAGGTACAAATGAAATAAGAAATATGAAATCTTTTTAAAAGAGGAAATATGAAGGATTCTATTCATGCCTGGGAAATATTACAAATAATACCACCTATGTTTTCATAAGAGAATCACATAATCTCAGTTAATCCTAAATTAATCCCAGTTAATCCTAAAGGTAGGAACTATTATCCTATTATAGATTAGGAAACCAAGGCACAGAAAAGTTAAATGTTTTTCTAAAGGTCGCACAGCAAGGAGACCTTCTATTTGACTGCAACAGAAGGATGAGAAAAACCCTGTTATTTGCTTTTTAGTATGAATGAATTTGTTGTATCAACTCATATTTTATTTATTGCATTTTCTACAGTAAAAATATTGGAGATGATATCTTAATTACAGTTAAGGTATAAGGTCAAAGATGTTCTTGCCGTTTCTTTTTGAAGGAGGCAAAATAATCTGAATATGATTTAGTTAAATGAAATCTACATGGCAAGGCTATTATAGTGTTTGAAAGTTGCAAATTATATGGAAGCAGTACAAGGAATATCAAAGCGAATTATGAAACGATATGAAGTAAGAAAAATCAAGTCACCTCCTAAGAGGGAAACTCTTATTTGCTGTACCTAATTAGGAGTCTCTGAAGCAAGAGCCATGAGAGTTGGGTGGCTGAAGAGATGTCAAAGGAAACTAGACTCCGTAGTAAATGAGAAAGAGTTGCAAGGTCCAGCCCCTCCTCAGATGAGCAATGGATTAACTCCTTAGCCTTCTTGCCTCTCTTCTCTTCTACCTTTTGTGGTTCTATCCAGAGTTATAAATGTTTCATGTGAACTTGCTTACATTTCGCTAGAATGTGGGATTTTCCTTTATTACTTTTTAATAAGAACTTTGAAGAGCACCATTTCATTCTCACCAAGCATACGGTATATTTTCAGAGACTCCAAATTCTATTTTTCATTGAGCCCATTGTGATGAAAAGAGTATGAGTCGATTTTGGAAAACCTGGGGTGTGTGTGTGTGTGTGTGTGTGTGTGTGTGTGTGTGTGTGTTTATGGGATTATTTTAGGCATCATTGTTGGTACCCTCAGGTTTGAATGGACTGACCCTCTTTATTACATGTTCTGCTTCTCCTAGGTTCTAACGTGTCCAAGCATTAATGGGATCAATCAGTTGTTTATAGAACAATAAAGAACAGTTTTGGGTGGAGCTCAGAAGATAGAATTTTCTTGGATTGATTATTTCATCAGATAATTGGTAAAATGTCCTGTAAAAATTTGAATTTCACCAACTCGAGGCTTTAGATCAAGGTCAATAATAGTTCAAAGTAAAAATGAAAGCCTGGTACTAAATTGCTAGCTACAAATTACCTAAGATACTGAAATGAATTTGGAGAAAAATAGCTTGCTAAATCTTTTTGTAGGTAGATTTTAAGTCTACACTTTTCCAAAGTTTGTTCTATAAAAGAAAATAAGTTGCAGGTTTAGAACTCTACAATTTGGACTGTTTTGGGATTTATGGGCTTCTAAAGCACATAAGATTATTAAAGTACACTTACAAGCAATACCAATCCATAAAGTAGTATCAAGCATAAAAGTCATTCACCACACCTCTTTTCAAACAAATCTTTATTCTAAACTATTACATTGTATGACCCATTAGTGGATCCCCACCAAGAAGTGTCCAAATTACTTTGCCAGCTTTTTCAGTCTCCTTTCTACCTCTCCATCTTGCAATACGTATTTATTGAACATAGACCATGTGTCACATGCAGCAATAGGCCTTAAGTATTAAGACATGATTCCTGCCCTTAAGGAATATTTAGCTCTTTAGACCAGCAAATTAATTTAAACTGGTTGTATTACAGTTAGCCCTCTATATCTGTGGGATTCAGCCAAACACAGATCAAAAATATTCCAAAAAACAATTCCACAAAAGTCCAAAAAGCAAAACTTGAATTTGCCATGTGCCAAGTACTACATTGGATCCATGTGAATGAACTGATGTATAGGCATGGTATTAGGTATTATAAGTAATCTAGAGATGATTTAAAGCATACAGAAGGATGTGTTTAGGTTATAGGCAAATAATACATCATTTTATATATGGGATTTGAGCATCTGCGGATTTTGGTATCTGCAAGGGGTCCTGGAACCAATCCCCCACGGATGCCGAGGGATGAATGAAGTTATATAATGCTGTGTAACAAATTATCCCCCAAAATAGCATCTTAAAACAAACACTTACTTCTCACAGTCGTTGCGGGACAGGAATCTGGGCACAGCTTAGCTTTGTGGTGTGGCTCAGCGGCTCTCATGAGGTTATGGTGGAGTTGTCTGAAAGGCTTGACTGGGGCTGGAGGAGCTGCTTCCAGTCTCTCAGGAGGTTGTTGTCAGACCTCAGTTCTTTGCTGGCAGGTGGCTGGATACCTCGGTTCCTCAACACCTAGGCCTGTCTTTAGGGCATCCGAATGTCCTAACAACATGGCAGCTGCCTTTCCCACAGTGAGTGCTCATCTCCAGTGGAGTGTAGCAGCACTTCTGCAGTGTTGTAAATGGATAGACTACTGACCAACCTGTACATGAGGAAGGGGTCTACCCAAGGGTGAGAATACCAGGAGGTGGGGATTATTGCGAACCATTTTACAGGCCAGCAGCCAAACAGGTTTTTCTGAATATCCCTTGTCTTGAATAGTACTACCTCCATCACCCAGTTTCTTAGTGTAAAAACTCTGGACTCATTCTCTAGCTGCTGTCCCTATTCACCAATGCTATGTTATCAATACTATCAATCACCAGAAGCTACCATCTTAATATCCTTTGCATCTTCATTCTTCTTATTGTTATTGCTTTAGTTTTGGCCCCTTAGCATCCATTACAAGGGCATTTTTAATGACTCTCTCTCATTTTATTTTATTATTCTTTTATGTAGATCGAATCATATGGAATTGTCACTTTTGGAGTCAATTTTGGCAGTGTATTAGTCAGCTTGAGCTGCCATAACAAAATATCATAGACTAGCTTAAATAACAGCCAGTCTACTTATTTTCTTATAGTTTTGGAGGCTAAAAGTCCATGATCATGGTGCTCAGAGTCTGATGAGGGTCCTCTTCCTGGTTTGTAGATGGCTACTATCTGGCCATGTGGTTTTTTTTTTTTTTTTGGTTGTAAAATAATTTACTAAAGGCACTATTGTTAAACATCAAACTAATTTGTTACCAATAAGGTACATCATTGTAAATGTAACAATTTCAAGAGATACGGGGCTAGTAGGCAAACAATACAGTTTTTTTTCTTAAATGACAGCTTTCCTATTTATAAAATCATATCCCTTCCAGCCATGTCCCTTCCAGCCAGGGACATACAGTGATGCCATTGCTCCAACTGTGACTGGAAGAGAGCTTGGAGCTCATAATTGAGCTCGTAATTTGAGATCACTACTGCCCGAGATCTTATAAAGCTCCAAAATTCTTCACTCATAGGGGTCAATTCTAAAATTCCTGGGTTTAGAAATCACGATACTTGCTTTGTACTTCCTACCAAAGCACACAAAAAAGGTATGGACTCAAAGCCCCCAAGGAGCTAGCTGGAAGGCACAAGCCCTGACCATATGGCCAAGCATCAACTGGTGAGCTCTGCTGCTAGCACAGCATCACAGAAAATGGAGAAATTATTCAAAGGTGGCTATTGAACATTACCACCATGATAAACACAGCTCATACAGCTAAAAGCTAGATTGATTTGCCCACAATATAACATTCATATCTCTAATGCTGAAAAAGCAGCTTTTTGCTTCTTTGTGTGCACATGGAGAAAGAGCTCTGGAGTCTCTTCCTCTTTTAATAAGAACATTAATCCCATCATGAGGGCCCCACCCTCATGACCTCAGACCTCATCTAAATCTAATTATTTCCCAAAGGTCCCATCTCCAAATACCATCACATTGAGGGTTAAGGCTTCAACATACAAATTTTGAGACAGGGGACACAATTCAGTCCATAGCAGGCAACTTGTTTGCAAAAGTAGTACACGTTCATGATAGTAAATCAAAAAAATACAAAAAGATGAAAAGAAAAATCACTCATAATTCCATCATGCAGAGATAAGCAGTGATTACATTTTTATGTATTTCCCAGTTTTTAAATGCATTGCCTTTCTGAAGAATGGGCTTACATCATATATTTAATGTTATATTTTGCTTTTTCATTTAACATTAACTTTCATAACATTTCCATGTCATTGAATATTTTTGGAAATAATTTTAAATGACAGTGACATATTGCATTTATTTAACTGCTACTTCTTTGGTTGCACATAAAAATGGTTTCTAATTTTTCAGAAATAAGGCTGCAGGAAGGAACATCCCTAAATATACACTTTTGTCTGTATTTCTACTCTCTTAATGTAGATTCCTATTATAGAAATAGAATTATTGGGACAAATGGCATGAACATTTTCAGCATTATTTTAAAATTCTTTACTTGATTTACATTATTGCAAATAGCTTTTTAGAAATTTACCAATTTGTATCTTACCACCAGAGTATTATTTTGTTAAAATTTTTGGTAATTTAATAGGCCAAATAAATTTTTATCTAATTGTTAACAGTGACTTCCTTGTTGATCTCCTTCCTGGAGTCATATCACATTCCAATCAAGCCTCCAGATTGTTCTCTAAAATTCAAACTTGGTCATATCACTTGCTGGCTAAAACCAATCACTTGCTCCCCACTGTTCGTCACATCAAGCCATGAGTCTAGAGAATGTTTCATCAGCTCTTTCATAACCTGGCCTTTGTCTACAGTTCCAGTCTCATTTTTAACCTCTCTCCTATTGTTCCCCTCTCCAGTAACGTTAAACCACTTACAGTTTCTAGCCCGCCTTGTTTTAGACTTTTCATTTTCACATGCTTTTCCTTCTGTCTTGAATGTCTTTCCCCTCTTGGTTTGAACACTCATGAAGTCTGTTTAGAAAGAGGCAGAATGGTGTCCCATTCCTGGAAATTGGAGTGCTGCTGTGGTCAGCATTACCCTGGGTCTCCCTGTCATTGTCCCCATGAAGATGTGTTCCAGCCTTTTGCATGGAAGCCGTACTGCTGTTCTCTTTCAAACCCCTTACATCATGGTGTATCTTCTTACAGCAATTTCTTTCAAGTACCTTTCATATAATTTTTGTTGACTCTCCCTGGCTGCCGTGGTGTTTACACTGCCCTTCATAATGCCAGAGAATAGCTTTCAGTCTCCGTTTACCTGATTCTGTCTTCTCAAGCATTTCTTAAAGGCACCCTGAACCTCTGTAAGACTTGCATTTTAATGTCTAGCATGGTGCTGTCACTTTGTTGGTTATGGCAGATCTAGTATGCAAGTATCACTTGCATAATTTTTGTTAAGTATTTTGTGTCAAAAGTGCTTTTGAAGACACAAAATAAATTGCCCATACTCAAAATAATGGCAGAAATATGAGCAAAAATATGTGTTGTAGAACACTCTCAACTCAGGGTTGAATGGTAGAATGCAAGAACAGGGGAACCCCCCCTTTCACTGGCCGAGGGCATCTGGTATGCACTGCTGTGTGAATGGTTATTACCTATATGCCTGCAAAAACACTCAAGATGTGAAAATTTTAATTTATTTATAGTATACTTTAATAAATTGTTACTATATATTTACATATTTTTAAAGAAACTATCATAGGGAAAAACAGCTTCTTAAAGAATCAGCTCTGAATGGAGCATTGTTCAACATGGTATGTGTGATATAAACCAAGTCCTATTTGCATTTAAAACTGTGCAAGTTATAATCTCCTCTAGGAAATCTCTTCTGACACTTCCCTTACTTTGTGCCTCCTTTTATATGATTGATTTGTATTGATTTTTGATTTGCTGAAAGGTTGAGGTGACTTTATAATAAATTACAGTCATGTGCTAGACAATGATGTTAAGGTCAACAATGGACCGCATATATGATGGTGGAACTATAAGATTATAATACTGTATTTTTACTGTGCCTTTTCTATGTTTAGATATTTTTAGATACACAAATATTTACCATTGTGTTACAATTGCCTACAGTATTCAGTACAGTCACATGCTGTACAGGTTTGTAGTCTAGGAGCCATAGGTTGCTGCTGTACCATATAGGATAGGTGTGTAGTAGGCTATACCATCTAGGTTTGTGTAAGTACACTCTTATCATGTGCACACAACAAGATTGCCTAATAACACATTTTTCAGAATGTATCCCTGTTGTTAAGTGATGCCTGACTGTACATATATGATTACTATGACCAAACTTTGATTGAATCAAGTAACCATTGAGTTGGATAGGATCTTAGATGTCATTTTGTCCAACCTCTCATTCAGCAGAGGAAGTGGTAGAGGGTCACATCATGTTGGCTAGGATGGCTTTTATTGTTAGAAAAGTTATCCCTCATGTACAGAAAATTCCCTTCAGTGATAAGCACTTGTTGGTCTGGCTTTTAACTCCAAAGAATGAATCCAACCCCTTTGTCACAAAGTAGACCTTCACCTGTTTGAGTCCAGCAAGCACATTTTGTCTTCTTTTTTTCAGGCTAAACATCTCCAGTTCCTTAGATGTCTACTGTGTGCCTCTTGTACAGTTTTGGTGCTGGTAGAGTCTAGTCTGGCTTTAGGTCTGGAGAATTCCCAAATTATAATAGAATGGGAGAGTATTATCCCTTTCATTTCACTGTCCTATTCTGAGTAGCTTAAGAGTTTATCTGTCAGCTGAACTTTGTGGATTAGACAGGACTCCTTTGCCTGCCAGTAACAAAAACCTAATTCAAACCAACTTAAACAAGAAAAGGCTTATGTGACTGGCAAATCTAAGGGGTGGCTTCAGGCACAATTGGATTCTGGGATGCAATGCCAGCTGGGCTCTATTTCTTTCTTCATCTCTTTTTTCTGCTTGTCTGCTTGACTTAATTCCTGGGTAGGCAAGATAGCCAGCAGCTCTGCTCTGCTATCATCCCTCCTCGGCCCTCCCCACTTTAAGCAGGTAGGACTGAGAAGGATTACTATGGAATGGGGTTAGGGTTGGCTCTCCAAGGGAGGTGATCCTGGGAAGACAAGCATATGTCTACTAAGTTACTTAAAAGGCTGTTCTGGAAAGGCCATGGCTCAAACATTCAAAGTCCAAAATGCAGAAACGATACGGCTGGACAAAAACAGAAGCAATGGTCAGATGGAACACCTTTTTATATCATGCAGGCCATTTTAAATTCAAAGTTGCCCTAATGGTACCATACACAGCATCAGGACTCAGACTATATTTTATTGAGAAGCTGCCTACATATGCTTAGGTTGATATTTTTAAAAAGTCACTTTTCCTGAGGAACATGGTATATTGGTTTATAGTCATAATGTTCACTTGCTTACATGTTTGAGTTATACTTCATTGAAGCCAGGTCATACATTCTGTTCCACTTCTAAATCTATTCTGATTTGAAAGATTCCCTGTTGTGAGACTCTTCTTTATGATATTTTAAAAATACATGGAGAGATGGAGGCTGAGCTAGATTAACGTTGTACAAATCTGATTAACATCATCTGCTCTGTTTCAAAGGTCAGGTGCACTCAACGAATTTACTTTGAAATTATTTTGTTTATTTTGTGGGCATATACATCATGAGCTTTCTAAAGGTCAAAAGTAGAGTTTGTTCTTGGATTCTAAAGCAATCTGATTTCCATTTACAGTATGCTTTGGTGACCCTAAATGCAGAAGCAGGCCCAGTTAAGTCATATTTCCAGTTTGTGTTTGCTTTAATTTTCTCAGGAAGAAAATCCCTGCTAGATCAAGGCAGTGCTGAAATATCATTTTCCCTAAATTACTTTTATTTTCAACTAGGTTCATAAGAGAATGTTACTCATAAATGACATCTGAACTCTGAATGCTGGTTTCATGCCCATTTTGTTTTCAAAGATGTGGAAGCATCTTAGTCAGCTAGTTTCTTGCCTGGAAACTAGAGCAAAGGTCAAAAAAGTTAGGACTCCTGGGTTTTATTAACATTTACGTGGTAGGGGTCCTGAAGCTTTATTAATTAATGTTCGTAAAATCACTGTGTGCTTCATAGAGAAGAGGCTCCAGTAAATTATACAGTCTTATTTACTGTTCAGAAAATCAAGGGTCTAGTTACATACACAAAGTATTTTTTTTCATTAATTATTTTAAAGGGTTTTTTCCGCCTTACCATATGTACTTTACCAAGATAAAAAGAAAATCTCTCAGAGTATTTTGTATTCATGTTCATTAACATTCCAGTGGAATAATAAACCTCAAAACGATTCATGTATGAATCAGTGAGGCATGGCTAATTACAGTTTTCAGCCACACAGCCAATAACATTCACCATGAAACGTGGTGTCTGTTAAATACATCTCTCTGATTTTTTGTTGGGGGAGAGTGGTAGGAAATAGGGAGGTTGCAAATTGCAATTTTAAAATGTCTAAATATTTTAGGGGCTTGTACATTATAAATATCTTTCAGGCAAGTATTTATCACAAGCATGACATCTTGTTATCAAAACAGAAAAAACCCCCACAGATTTGCCTTAAAAACAAAGCTAAACAAAACAGAAACACCACAAATCCTGAGAATGGACCATGTTCTATCAGAAAACAGAAGAAACTTCTGGAAACATTAGGAAATACAACTTACCATAAAATTTAAAAATACATTTTATATTGAATTTTATAAATAAATTTCCTACCCCTTAAAAAATCATCTTTATATTTTGACTCTCTCTAGTCCACAAACATATTTAAAAGACAAAATTCTGAAAGCATACAGAGGACACAGTAAATGTTGAATGTCGTGGCTGAAATACTCAAATTTAGAATCAATTTCATAATGCATATTCAAAATCTTTTCTATTACTTTTTTGTTTAAAATATTTTCCCTTAATACAATCCATATTGTTGAATACCCAAAGACTACATGAATAAAAACACTGATATTCACATTAAAAAAAATTTTAACTTGTGTTCTTTCTATGAGTGACAGATGGTTTAAAAAAATGTTCAGACTAGTATAAAATAGAATAAAAGATATTCCTACCCCCAGTGCCATCTCCGTCCTCTAACCATTGTTCACAACCACTTGGGATGCTCCCTGAAGTTTTCTACACGAGTGCAAATATAGGTCCACCATCCCTTATCTGCAGTTCTAAAATCCAAAAAGCTCTGAAAACCAAAAGGTTGACCTGATGGAAGGCTACAGATAGAGTTTATTTATCCCATATGTGTTTTGTTGCAGACATGTTAATATGTTCGATGACAGGGTGCTGTCCCAAGACTGCTCTAGGAGTGTTGTATACTGGACGGTTTAGGCATACTTTTCTAAAAAACAAAAAATTTATTAATTTCCAAAACACATCTGTCCCAAAAGTTTTAGATGAGTGATTATGGATCTCAATAACTATGTGTGTATATAACACACAATCCTTTTGTTTACACAAATGGATCATACTATATATACTGTCTGGCAACTACCTTTATGGAATAGTTTAACATTTTCCCTTAAGATCGTGCCACGGCCTACAGAGCCCTGCGTGATCTGGCCTCTGGTAACCTTTAACCTCTTCTCTCATTACTTTTCCTCTCATTCTCTCTTCTTCAGCCACATGGGCTGCTGGCTATCCTCCCACCATGCCGAGCTTGCTGGTGTCTTAAGGACTTGGCACTTACTATTCCCTTTGTCTGGAACTATTTTCCATAGATTTCCTCATGCCTGGGCCTCCTACTTCATTGAGATCCTTGTTCAGATGACACTTCTTCAGAGGCCTTCCCTGACGACCCTATCTAAAAGAAGACCACCTATCACTTTCTAGCCCCTCATTCTGCTTTTCTTTTCTAGCATTGGTCATCACCTAGGATATAAATTTGTATATTAGCGTATGGTCTGTCTTCTTTACTAGAAGTTTCATGAGGGTGGGGATTTTTTTTTATGATTTAATACTATTAAGTCCTTAGCATCTAGAATAATGCCTGGCATATAGTAGATGCTCAATTAATATTTGTTGATTTTTTTTTTTTCCTTTTGCCTCCAAATTAAACAGTTTATTTTATCATTACAAGGCTCCCAATTGCTTCTGTGGCAAACTAAGGAATATGCCTACGAAACCCTCATAAGCTGACCTTTGGGACTCTTCCAGCCCCTTCCACCACTGCCCTACTTCCACTCCAGGTTGTAGACTGATAAATCTACCCTGTCTGAGCTCTGGTGCTTGCAATGTACTGTTGCCTCTGTCTGGAAGCCCCTTTCTCCCCTAGAGTGGAGGAGAATCCACTCATTCTGGCATTGGCTCATATGGGGCATCACATTGATTTGTACCTGTCTCCATGCTTATAGTATTCACTACAGAACAACTACTGGGACTGTGTCTTATTCATTGGTGAATCCCAGCCCCCAGCACAGTGGCTGGCACAGAGTAACCCTCAATATGTGAAAAATTGAGCTGAATCAAAATGACATACCATTCTGTACTAAGTTCTCTACTATAGAAATATATTTTTTAATTTTTAGAAAATGCTTTCAATGGATTTTATCTTCTAGAATGATGAAATGCCTTAAAGCTTCAGTGAAATCAGGGCACTGTGTTTAGAGGCATAATTTCTTGAAAGAGAGTGACGAAAAATCATAGCTTATCTCTGAGCTACCCTAGTGAGATCACAGCTTGGACACTGAGCTTAGTTTTATGCACCTTATGTTCTAGGTAACTGGAAGATGATTGCAAAAGATGGCAGTAAGAAGGATTAAGTGTGATTATTTATGAGGCATAGTTAAAAGGAGACAGCATGCATATGTTCACTATCTATAGGGAATAGACCGATCTCTAAATATCTGATGAACAAATCTGTCCAAGGAATACATTTAACACAGAACAACAAAGGGATAAATAAGATGAGAGAACAAAAAATATAGGTGAAAAATTTAGAAAATTTTTGGCTTATCATAAGATGGCTCTTACTAGCAACCAGAATTCTCCAATAGCAGCCAAAAAGCTTAATGATAATGAGTTGAGAAATTTGTGGAAACTGGAGAATTTGGATACAGCTGAGTTTCCCAAGCTTTCTACACTTTGTATTACAAAAACAATGAATTGTTTTTCCTTTTTCTAATATAATATTTTCATATTAGACATGATTTTTTTCCAAATAACCCCTCCCCACCAAGATTCGTGTCTGAAAGTCTGGATTATGACCTGTAACATATGGCTGAGATGAATTATGCAGAGGGTTGAACTCTTTGACCTCTAAGGCCTTTCTGGTTTTGAAATTCTGTTTCCATGGTAAAGATTTCCTTGTAGGTCCTGTGTTCTTGGAGAGAATGCTGTTGGGAGTGTTCCACTAAAGCAGAAGAACAGCATGTAACCACTAGGCTTTCCACATACAAAGATGTTTCCAAGCTTTGTGATAGTGGGAAGTTATTTCGAGGTTACCTGTGCCTCTTTGATTCATGCCTTACTTGAATTTTACAAGTGGTGCAAATGTCAGGCTCTTCTAGTACTTACCCTGTTTGCTTTTTGTGGCCATAACATATTCATTGACCACATATTTATTGAGTGCTTACTATTGAATAAGACAAAAACAAAGTTCTTGCCTTCAAGGAGTTTACATTTGTTTGGAGCACACAGATGACAAACAGAAGGACAAATAAATGGTGACTGTAATTTCAAGTAAAACCACTGCTTGGAAGAAGTGCTATAACCGCACAACCCGCAGAGGTCAGTCTTTCACAAAGACCTGTCTTCTAGGTCTAAAGGCACCTAGATCTTTATGCTATTCTCTCAAAATATCCAAGCCCTTTACTTGTGTTTCTTCAAGATCATGAAATGAAAAATACATTGTTTTCAGTAATATTTCTTTAAATTTTCTTTTCTCCTTTTCTTGATCTTCTTCCTCCTCACCCTAACCCACCTTAATCCTCCTGAAGCCCCCTACTTAAGTGCCCAAAGAGTTCTTATTCCCCAGGGTAAATGAGGCTTTTGTTATTGTTTGGTTTGTATGTCTTAGTGAGGATTTAGAAAGTATAATCTATCTTAATTGTTCATATGATGAGTGATACAAGGTGGTAGATTGGCTTTTTTTTATATGTATATATTCAACTCTTGAATTATTCTCATTCTGCTAGTCTCAGTGACATGAGCTTGTGTGAACCAAAGCCACCTGTAGCAGATACTCTTGGTGCCCTGCCAGTACCCTCTATTCCCTTACTATTTCAGTGCATACCAGCCTGACTCTTAATGGCAGTACCTGTATCTCTGGCTTTCTTTGGCCACCGAGGCAACTCTGTCCCCTTGTACAGCATGGCAGACAAGCCAGGGACTTAATAGTCCCTGAAAGCAGCCCCCAATCATTGACTGATGGGAGTTGGTGTTTAAACAATCCAGTTCTCTTGTCCCATTGGTGGGATAACTCAACCTAATGCATGTGTTCCATATTATTTTCCAGAGATCCCTAGAATTAAGTTCTAGTTGCCCCTAGTGGTAACATGTTAGCTAGGGCACTTTTATTTTGTCTGTTTTCCCTTCCCTATTTCACTTTCCTACTCTCTTACTGATATTTCCCACAATTACCTCCTAAATAAACTATTTGCACTTGAATACCTGTCTCAGGATCTGCTTCTGGGAGAACTAAAACTAAGGTGATTATTAATTCAGTCACATTGCAGATCAACTAGTAACCTCCCACTGGTTGTCGTGGCACTTGGAGGTCCTGGGTCCAAGGCAAGTGCCATGTCTTAATGTTCTTTGTGAATGTATGCATTGCTCAAGGTCATGGCTGACCTTCAGCCATCAGTCAGCATCACCCACAGCTAAAGTAATACCTGTATGCTCATATTAGGCTGTCCAACAATGGTGTAATAATCATTAATACCACTGTTTAGATACTGAGTACGTACATGACATTTGCTTTTTGACTAAGTAGAAGATGTAATGATTATAGGCTGATGCTTTATCAGGAGGAGAGTCTTGTTGTTGAGCTTTTCAGTTTCATATGGTTCTGATTTTCTCCCACGTTTAGTCTGGCTGCTGACACATGTGTTGAAATCTCTCATGCCAATCAGCTTGAGAAAAGCTAGGACTGCTGAGCTAAGTCTGTGCTCATAAAAGCTAGAAAGAACTGTTGAATTATAGGAAACAACCCCAAATTGACAGAGGATTAGGCTAGGAAGCCTGAACAAGGGTTTTAATCCCTATGCACAAAATTAGTCTATACACATATTGATCATATTCCTGCTGTTTTAACTGTAATTGTTTTCAATTTTACCTTATTATTCACAATTCTCTAATATGTTATGTGGCTATGGTGTCTGCGTGATGACCTATAACCCAATGTGGCATTCCCCAAGAGTCAAACTTCCAAGGATATCAGCATTTCACATCAGGACACTTTGCTACTCTCTGTGGGGTTCAAACATCAGAAAGGACGAGAGATCTAAGACTTGGTGTAATCACCTGCATGTAATGAATCAGGCCAAGGAAAAAAGTGAGGGGGAGAAAAAAAAGGAAATGGTGCTAGGGAAAATAGGGACACATCTTAGTGCTGTCCACGTGTAATTGCTCTTTGTTTCTCCCTTTTAAAATGTGAAAGATGACTGGCAAATATCTCTTCTTCCTTGGACCTAGGATAGGAGGGGAAGGGAAGTAAAGGAAAGGGGGGCATCTTGAAGAAGAGAGGTAGCTAAAAGCAGCAGCATGGTGTAGTGGCAAGAGTCTGAGCCAGGATTTTAGTCTCTGATTAGGAGCTGCATGACCTTGTGAAAATTATTTAGCCATGCAATTTGTGATTGCATTTATTGCAAAATTAAGTTTACTTTTCATACTCCACTAGACATAGAGCATCTTGAGGTTAGGAATTGGGTCTGAATCAATGATTTCTCCAGCACCCATGAGGCATCTGGCAGAGAATATATTCAGAGAATGATTTTGAATTAAAAAAGGGAGCAAACACAAGGGACCCATGGTAGGTCAAAGGTGGCTTTAATTGATCTGCATCAGAGAAGGGGAGAATAGAGCAGAAAGGTCACTCTAGATCTCATTTAATTATTAAAAAAACAGTATATTTACTATGTGATAAGCACTTTTCTAGGTGGTAGAAATACTGCAGTGACCAAAACAAAAATCCACATGTGCATGGAGCTTGTATTCTAGTGGGCAAGTAAGATGATAAAAAAGGATAAGTGAATTTTATACAAGGCTTGGTAATGACAAATGCTAAGGAGGAAAATAGCACAGAAAAGAAAGAAAGAAAAGGGGAAGGGGAGGGGGAGGTTGTCATGAAATTTTGTTAGGATGCCAGGGAGGGCTGAGTGCAGTCATAAATTGGATCAAGTCAGGGACTGTGAGTCCATATTGTGAGAGAAACATTAAAAAAGGAAGGCTTAGGGAATCTAGAAAGATCCAGAGTGGGGAAAGGAAGTGAAAAGAAATCCAGCCAGTGGGGAGCCGTGAGGGGGTAAGTTAAGCACGTTTTTGGGGAAAAGAAGAAAGCAAAAGTGCAACACTGAATTTCATTTCACGTTTCTTTTTCCATTTGGAAAAAGTCAAAGATTGTACGATTTATGCCAAAAATCCCATCCCAAGGGGATTTTCACCTCAGCTTCTCTCCTGAGAGGGACCGTCTTTCCCGCCCCTGAATCAGGGTACTGCCACTATGGTTCCCGATTGGTCTGCGTAGGGGCGTGCTCTGCGCCTATTGGTCTCCGCTCCTGTCCCCAGACGAGCGGCCATCTTGGGCCCGCCCCTAGCGCGGGGTTGTGTGGGATTGGTAGTCCCAGCCCCCCTCCGTCCCGTCACAGGACCTTTTGCCCTCTGTTCTCGGGTCCTTCAGGAGGCCACGCCTGTGGGTATACGACCAGGCGGCGCTCCTGCCCCACGCTCCCTCCCTGTGCCCACAGCTTGGAAGGTAGGGGCGGGGGTCAAGCCTAAGTGGAGCAGTGATTCTGGGGCGCGGGGTCTTGGTTACCACGCGCGTCTGGCCATTGCCCCAGTGGCGCGGTGGGGCCGGGACCGGGCTAGCGCCGCTTGCGGGGCAATAGGCTTCTGTCCGGAGGACTCTCTCCCCACCTCCGCCCCCCACACACCCCGAGCCTTCTCAGGGTTGGGACTCAGGCGCCCCAATTCCCAAGCACCGGCCCCCGCCCTAACCCGTCCCTCCTCCACTGCATTTGATTAAGTAGGAAAACGCATAGGGTCACGCCAGCGGGTCCAGGGACGCCCCAGCTCTCGGCCCTGGTGACGTAGTTGGCACTGGCCATTTGTGGATGGACTGTCAGTTTCACAAAGAAGTAGCAGGAATCTCTACCCCAACAGGTCTGTTAAACACGCAGCTCTGGGTCCCCCACACAGGGCTGAACACGTGCCCAGGGTGGGAGCAAAGCACGGCACAGAGACGGCAGTATTGGGGAGAGAATGTTACATTTGGTATTTAAAAAACAAACGAAAAAGCATCGAATTCGTTGTGGTGGGAGAACTCATCAGTACTCTGTTGGGAATTTCTTACACCTATTTTATGGTTTATTGTTGTTTTTGTTTTTAGATTCATAAGCCGGGATTTTAAAATTACATGCAAGTGTGTGCAGGGAGGGAAAGGCAGATTAGTGGATCTTCAAATGGATTTGCAGCTTCCTTGGTAGGTTCAAATTTTGCCTCTGCTGTTACCTGGGAACAGCCACTCACAGCGCTTATCTGAGAACAAAAAAACAAACAAACCCTGAGGTTCCCTGCTGAAGCGGCCTAAGGATACTGCCCGAAAGCTAAATTGATGTCATGCATGTGAAAGTTTACCACTTGCAAGCTTACTGCTATGTTTATTCTGGGTCTCTCAGAAATGTGCTGGGACCAGTAGAAAATACCCCCACTGGTTGTTTTAGAAAGGCTCTGGCCCGGATGCTGGGCCCTGACTGCCAAGGGCCGTCCTGACTCGCACCTGTAGTTAAACTGGGTATACTACAGGTATGCCCTCCTCACCTCCATCTTACCGCCGGCGGCTTGGGCAGCAGAGGCTTCTGGGAGTTGTAGTCCCGCCCCTTGTTTCCCGGCGGGCTGGTACTCCGCTTTCCAGGGTGCCATTTTGCACGGCGAGATGTGTCCTGGGAGGTGAAGTGTCGCTTGCAGGCGTTCTATGGAGCAGCTGCTGGACTGGGAACTACAGCTCCCATAGGGCTCTGCGTTCTCGGCTGCCAGCTTCTGCGTCCGCCTCCTACGACCTGGGACTAGAGGGAAATGTTTAGTAAAGATGTCTTGCGTGTGTGTGGTTTTTGCTTTCATTGTCGTTTTTGTTGATTGCATATGCTCTTTCAAGTGTTAGATATGGGATTGTTGTATACGGTGTTGCAAGTATTTAGATAGGGAATGTGCATGCTTTCAAACACAGCTAGCACTGGACAATTTACACAGTATGTTCACGTCTCTCTTAATAATATTGTATTTCCCATTTGTAGATAAGAAAAAGCTTGAGAAGATGGTTTGTCCATGGTTATACAACTAGTAATAAAATATATATATTCATTAAGAAATATATATGTTATTATAATTTAATCATTATAAAAGCTGTCTGAGAGAGATAACCATTTTTATATCCATTTTACAGATTAGAAAACTAAGGCTAGAGAAGTTAAGTGACTTGTTTAAGTTAAATCAGCTAGTGAATAGAAGTAGTGGGATTGTAACTCCTTGTCAGTCTGTGCTTAGAAAAAGACCCTACTTTTCGGAGCAGAGAGGGAGCCCAACATTTCTGACTATAGAATTTGGCATCTTTCCGTAATACCATGTTGCCTCTGTAGTTAGACAATATATGTTAGAGCTGCAAAAACCTTTGAGATCATTTAAACCTAAGGCAAAGATCTTGGAACAATTCCTAGCATATAGTAAAAGTCCCACAAATGGTAGCTATATATAGCTTTATAATACCTTTATTTTAGAGATGAAGAAACTGGCCCAGGTGGTAAAACAGTTTGCCCAAGGTCATGCAGTTGGTTTGTGTCAGAGATGAGACTAGACCCAAGTGTCTTAATTCTAAGTACAGGATTATTTTCATTCTACCAGCAGTCAGCTAGCAGGAGCACCAGATGTGTAGCTGTTGAGATAATGGTTTCTCACCTAATTTGTTCTTTCTAGGCCACAGACCAAGACCAATTATTGTAATGTCTCTTTTTTATTAGTAGTGAGGTTGTAATATTTCATTAATTTGAATATTTTTTGAATTTCTTTATATGTTCATCTCTCTTTTTAAAGTGGAGGGGCCATATAGATGAAAAGGACCTAATGGGTTAGGACTAGAAGGACCTTATAAGTCATCTAATCTAACTATTTCATTTTCTAAAGGAGGGGAGTATAGCGCAAGGTAATAGGCGGTCTTCATCTCACGACTTTATGTCAAAAGCATCCTGTTTCTGCAAGGAGGCAGGTTTCTGGAGGCCTCATAGTACTGTATGTGACCTTTTTAGGCTCACGCTTTTCTACTTGGTGTCCTCATCCTAGCTTCATTCCTGTAAGTGTTTGATGGAATGCTTTAGGAAATGGTTTTGTGTCCCCATCTTTATTTGCATATACATGCAGCTTCAATATGCCCCTTTTCTATTTTGGGTCTTAGTCTTGATTTGGCTCCCAATACTCTTTTCTCTTTTGTGATTTCAGATACTTGAGAGCAAATTCTGACACTGTTTGCATTCACAACAGTTCTTAAAATCTAACCCTGTAATATCAAATATCAGAAATGTAACGAGTTGTTTAAATTATACAAAACTTTCATTTTAGAAGACATACTGGCCCTGTCAATTATGTATTCACAGATAATAAAGCAGGTAACTCTCACCTTTTCTGTGTGAAAGATGATTTCTACATAATTAGATAATAAAGTAACAGTTTTGTAAATTATTGGCTAAATATTCCTGAAACAGTCACTAGGCGAGAAGTTCTCCCTATCACCCTCTGTGACAGCCCCTCTTCCGGCACTCTTGCAATGGACAGTCTGATTATTCACCTTCCAGCACGGTGCCTGACCATTCGCAGACACTGAAAATGTGGAATTGCACTCATAAGCCCGAGCTCTGTTCCCACATCTTATCCTTGAATCTCAGTTTTCTCTTTTAATGCAGAAATGCTTTGAAATGTAAGATGTAGGAGGTTACTTTACTTTCAACATGTACATTGCAGAGAAAAATCTCAGCCTTTGAGGTCATTCTCCAGGCCACTGTCTCTTTGGGAATGTCCATGTCTGTGACTTCTCAGATGAGAAAGTGATCCAAACAGCAAAACATAGCAGAGAAGCAATAGAATGGTTGTCTGGAGGCCTATGATTTAAATTCCATCCCTGCCTGTTAGACAGGTTACTTAGCTCTTGGTTTTTTCTTTGTAAAATAGGAATAATAAGCATTTCTACCTCGCAGAGTGATGATGAAGAAGAAATTATTTAAGCTTAAGTTTAAAGCTTTGAGCATGTTATCAGGCTATCAATAGGTTGCAGTCAACAGACAAATAGTAGCTCTTGTTTTGTTATTAATGTAAGCTTGATACATGAAAATTCAGATGTACCCAAGATTTAAACTTGAGGCAGATATTTATTTTATAAAAGGGTTTGCCATTTGTTTTCTGAGAGTAGCAGCCTTGGCCATCACATTTAAAATATGAAGTTACCCACAACTCTTGGTAACCCATCATGTCAGCGCAGTGACACTCTCGCACGTGGGCAGAGAGATAGTGAGCCTTTCGGCTTGGCTCTGCCTGCTGAGAGGTCCCTGATCTATGGTTCCATCCATATATTAAATCTCGGATTTAAAAGTGGCCTGTTTCTGTCAGTGGGGCCTTCTGTCCACCTCTAGAAAGGACTGGGCCTATCCCAGGAGCCTCAGGGTTAAAGTGAAGCGGTTGTCACCCAGTTGGTGAGTAATTCAGGGGCAGTGGCCATGGGTACATGGCAGTGCTTCTTTCTAAAGCTGACAACTTCAATAGCCATGAGGTTACTGATAAGGAAGTGAGTTACTGAAAAGGAGTGATGTAGGGAACAGGAAGGAGAAACAGGAATGAGCATCACAGCAGCAGCAGAGGGGGATGGACAAAGGAAACAGTGGAGGCCCTCAGTATCTTAAACATGTCTTTATTCAGCACTTTTATCTTGCTCCTAACCCTGTGCCAGGCACTGCACTCTGCAATGGTGAGGGAGCAGTGAATGCGGCTGGTAGGGAGGTAGTGATGGTGGTGAGTGGTGGTGTATTCTAGGCAGGGAAGAGCTTAGTAGAAGAAAGGAAGGAAAGAAGAAAAGGGGGGAGGGAGGAAGGGAGGGGATGTGGGATCTGATGAGCAGAAAGGTATGTGTGGCTGGGGTCTGAAGATCAGTGGCTGGAGGAGGTAGGGAGATGAGGCTGCAGAGGGAGGCCTGGATGATATTAGTCAGAGTCTGGTTACCTGGATTTTAAAAGAATTTTGGACTTTATTCCAAGGGCATTTGGGAAACCATTTAACAGTCTTAAGTGGGGAAATGAAATGATCAGATTTGCTTTTTAAAAATTATGGATGCATAACAATGTATTATATACTTGAAAATTGCTAAAAGAGTAGATTTTAAATGTTCTCATCACAAATAAATAAGCATGTGAGGTAATACATATGTTAACTAGCTTGATTTAGCCATTCCACAATATATATATTTCAAAACATATTGTACACCATAAATATATATACTTTTTGTCAATTAAAAGAATAAATAATTTTTTTAAAAGTATGGATGCAGTATGGATAATGAATTTGTCAGATGCAGTAGTTGTTGCAGGAAAACCAGGGAGGTCTGTGCTTCTTTATTGTGCATATCTCCTGCTGATCTTAAAATACAGATTCCGATTCAATTAGACCTGGAATGGATCAGAGATTCAGTTTTTCTAACAGGCTGCTGCTGCTGGTGGTGGTCCATGGGACTATACTTTGAGTAGCAAGTGCTTAGAGACTCTTCAGTGGTCTAGGAGAGAGATGATGGTGGTTAAGAGAATGGATTCTAGAAAGCAAAAGACCTGGTCTTTAATCTCGGTCTTACCACTTACTATGTGTGTGATTCTGGGAAGTGTCCTAATCTCTCTGAGCCTCAATTTCCTCATCTGTGAAATGTGGGCAGTAATTCCTATTGCAGAGGGATGTTTTCAGTTTTCAATGAGGTAAGTAACCCATTGAAAGTGCTTAATACAGTAATTGGCACTTTTAAATGGTAGCTTTTGATTTTACTCTTGTTATTGTTAACAAAAATTCACAACTTTATGCATCCTGCTCCATATTTCCTTGTTTATCATATTTTGAATGCTAAGTGTATAGATTACCTTTGATTCGACTATTTTTGTTTACCTCTCACATATGATGTCTGGAACTTCTTCAATCCTTTGTAAAAATTTGAGTATTTGGGTACAGGGGAGAACTATCCTTCCCTCACCCATCCTAGGTCATGGCTGAGGCCATTATAACAAAAGACAGATTAACAAGAGAAAAGCGTACAAATTTAATTATATAAGTTTTATGTGACAGAGGAGTCTTCATAAGGAAATAAAGACCCAAAGAAACAGGTAAACCTGTGTATTTTTTAATGCTAGGTTTGATGAGGAAGTGGATAGTTGAGTAGAAGTATGAGTGGATAAAAAAGTATGATCCAGTGGTAATAAACAAGAGTAAACATAGCAAGTCATGTTTATTCACATTCTTCTTTGTCACCCTTCTTCTTCAGAGATAAGGATGTTCTTTTCTTCCAGGTATAGGGAAGATACTTCTCACATAATGGTCGTACTATCTACTTCAGGGGAAGGTCAGAAAAATCCTTCCTAGGTTTTGTGACCTGCTTCAGGGGAGAAGGGCAGAGAGAGTGACCTTCCTGCTTCTGCTGTTCTCTCAAATTCCTTCAGCTTAAAATATTTTAGGGTAGCATGTCCTGAACCCCGTCTTGGGCAAATAGATCTATTTCAGCCCCTGCAATTGAGTCTTTCTAAATTTGATAGACAAAATCTGGGATCCTTAAATTATTAACATGTTATATCTGCTCACTAAGATGGGAATTTGAGGTACCTTGCCTCCTAATGTAAATTTATTCCTTCTTTATATAATTTTAATGTGCTTGGGTTGCTTTGCAACTAGTGGCTCATGGCCCTGGCTGTAAGTTAGAATCACCTGGGGCTGGTCCCATTCAGATAACTTATACAAGACTGGGGAGGGGAGGTAGGTGTTAGTTTTGTTTTTTTTTTTACGTTTCCCAGGTGATTCTAAAGTGCATTTAGGATTGAGAACCACTGATTCTAACAACACAACATCAGGAAATGAATCAGGTATAATCTAATAGGTAAAAGGTCGGGAGGAAGAATGAAATATCTAGAAAGGAGCATTTAAAGGCTTTGGGAGTGAAAGAGATGAGAAGCCCCATCACAAAGCTCTCGTGGAATTTGATAAACTAACTATAGGTTGTGCACTAGGTTATCTTTTAGATTAACTGCCAGGAACACTCTTTCTCCCCTACTCCTCTTGTATCTCTCTCTACCTGTGCTGACTCATGATTCTCCTTATATTGAGTTTCAGGTTGTTTCTCTTCATGGTACTTAGTTTGATCCATTCCTCATAGCTGGGGGGAAAAAGTATTTAAACATTTAAAGCATGTTGAAAAGAAACTGAGTTACATGCTTTCATGATCCATGGCAGTGTTACTGAAAAGGTTTAAATGATTGTTCAGATAAAATACAATTCACTTTTACTAGTAATGTTCTTACATTCTAATTCAGTAATTTGAAATGAACCATTGAAATGAACCACTTCTAGAAAGGCTGCGTATTATAAAGTTCCCTTCCTTCCTTCCTTCCTCCCTTCCTCCCCCAACCCCTCCATTTCAGGGCAGAATAATTAAGCTAATTTGATTTAATATCTTTAATTTAATTTTCTAGATTAGTCATAATATATTGGGCCTGTAGGGGAGGAAAAAGAAACTCTTACTCTGTCCTCTTAGTTTCTTCTCCTGGGGCCCTGGAAATTAAACTGACAAAAGACAGATTAACAGGAGAAACTGTTTATTGTGCATGCATACAGAGGCCTTCTTAGAAAAGAAGTGAAGACCCCAAAGAGGTGGTTAGCCCCGGGGGCTTATA
Source organism: Daubentonia madagascariensis (assembly GCA_023783475.1). NCBI lineage: Eukaryota > Metazoa > Chordata > Mammalia > Primates > Daubentoniidae > Daubentonia > Daubentonia madagascariensis. Next base: position 35,760,838 of record JAKFHU010001953.1, on the reverse strand, counting down.
TACCCTGTGGAGAAGAAACAAGATAAAGGAAAAGGGGATTGGGGCTTCTGGGAAGGAGGAGTAAATTGTTAGAAAATAACTAGGAAAATATATGGTAAATAAAGGTTGTATAGGCTGGATGTGGTTGCTCATGCCTATAATCCTTGCACTGTGGGAGGCGAGGTGGTAGGATCGCTTGAGGCCGGGAGTTTGTGGTTGCAGTGAGCTATGATTGTGCTACATCACTCCAGCCTGAGTGAGTGACAGAGACCCTGGCCTGTCTCAAGGAAAAAAAAAAAAGGTTGTTTAGCAAGATTTGCTATGGATTTGCTATGGAGATTTGCTATATGAATTCTTTTCTTCTTTCTGATTGGGAGAGGGGTACACTTTTACAAGTGGAAAATATGGCACCTTTTAGAAAGGGAAATTTATGCCCTGCTTTTAGTCAGATGAGGGAGGGCAGAGAGTTGTTTTTTGTCTGTCTGCTCTTTCTTAATTGCCTTCAGCTCAAAGTAACCCTTATGCCAAAGTGGCATATTTGGGGGTGGCATATTGTGATCCTCTTCAGGACTCTTTCCTTTTAAAAGTTTTTATTTTTCCCCTCATAGAAAATGCATACACTTAGGTTTGTTTGAGTATTTATATTTAAAACCTTATATCAAGGGTCCAGGATTGTTCTGGGCTTGAATTTATATTACCCAACACCATAATTTCATTTTTCAGCATTTCCTGAAACTCTACTCACCAGGAGGTTATTTCACAATGTAGTAGCTTTATTTTTCTAGTCTGTTGACTCCATAAAGAGAAAAAGAGAAAGTGGGAAAAAGAGTGTTTTTGCTAGAAGGTTTAATACAGTTAAAAAATTACATATTTTAGGGGTAGTTTGTATGTATGCCAGTTTTTCTTTTAATAATGAATAAGTAGGAATAGAAGAGAAAATTGAGAAACTGGTTAAGAAGTTCACAAAAGGTACACATTGACAGTATTCTGGAACTTAAAGACTGAGTCTTTTTATGTGTTTATTAGTGTTCTTTGTTATGGATTTACCTCTTTTTATTAACAATCAGGATTCTATTAAAATTCAGTATATTTTGCAGTTTCTCAGACTCACAGCTACTGCAGTTAAAAACCATCATAGATAACGTTGAAGTATCAGTACTCCCTCATGAGGTTTAATGCATGCATATTTTAGTTAGGCACAGGCTGGAGGAGAGTCTGCAGTCATTTAATCAGTGAAGTTTGTGGTATGTGGTAAGAACAAAATTTTTATTTTCTGCAAAGTCTTCTTTCCATGTCTTCAGTTTTGAAAAAAAACCAACTCACTGCTGTTTTCAGACTCCACATTAACTGAAGAACAGTATCTACTTGGTTGTGCCAGGAGATGTTTAAGTGGTGCCCAGAAGCACAAGTTTATGTATATGCTTGGAGCTTTGAGGGCAGGAGGAAGGAAGGGTTAGGACCTGCTAGAATAAAGTTGTTTCAGCCTTGGAGCACTGGTGATTTCTGTTCAACCTCTCCCAGGAATGAGCCTGGTGAGAGAAGAGTCAGGATCCAAGGGAGAACAGGGGACAGCAAGAGAGAGGTAGAAACAAATGCAAAGAGTATGGAAAAGGTATAGTAACAAAACATGGCTGGGTGGAGGGGGAATGAAAGATTTTTGTTATTGCAGTCATCTGTGTAAATAAAGTTAGTCTCTGCCTGCCAATTACTATGGCAGATGAAAGAGGCAGGTCTAATTTTCATTGAATTTGGTCTACCACTTTGGATGGGCTGCCAGGAAGTATAGACTATGTAGCATACTATATGTCATCACTTTGGGACACGTTGAGAGATGGATAGTCACACTCTAGCACAGCTGAAATTGAGGTACCAAGGCCTGCACCACCAACCCCTTCCAAATTAATTGATACGGATGAGACCTGCTTTAGGTGATTCTAAATTGTAGCTGGGGCTGAAAACAACTGGTTAAAAAGCAACCCTAACAGGTTAAAATTACAAAACGAAGGGGGCACTATAATTGAGCTAAATAAATTTCCTTTAGGAAGCAAGGTGCCTTAAATTCCCATCTTAATAATCATGTTATTAAGATACAACATGTTACTTTAAGGATCCCAGATTTTTTTCCATTAAATTTAGAAGACTCAGTTGTATGGGCTAAAATATATCTATTTGCCCATAATACCCCAATATTTACAATGGATTGAAGGAGTTCCAGCTTGGGTCACATGCCTACCACTTGGACTTGTTCCTGTAGTCAGTGGGATGGGGTACTGTGAATGGCCAGGTGTGCAGAAAATGCCCACCTATGCAGAGGGGAGGTTTACCCAAAAAAGTGGGCAGGGTTGTCTCATTGCTCAGCATCAGGGGCCACCATTCATATCAGAGTATGTGTGAATGGTGCCCCCTGGAGTTGTGCTGTGCACAGCTTGCCTGGTAGAATACATAGAGAGCCCCTAATTGATGGGAGTTACTGATACCTTCAGAAGAGAGGAAGTGATACTGGGGATACAGAAACAACAGGTGGCCACTGTAGTTTGAAATCCCAGTAGCTGGGTTCTGCCAGCTTAGGGCATAAAAACAAGGCCAGGAAGTTCAGTAGCCAGTGGCCCCAGATAAATCTGCAGCTGAAGCCCTTCCTTGGCTCCTCTGAGCAGGGCATAAAGCTTCCTCTAAGCTAAGGCTTCCTGGATAGCCTCTTGAACTTCCAGAAGCCAACAGGCCAAGGTTTCCCTGGCCTAGAGGAGTTAGCTGTGTTTGGCTTCCTGGTGCAGGTAGAACAGCTGAGTCCAACTCCTATGGGTTGAGGATGGGCTAGAACTATATGCAGGGGTCCTGGTGAGGCCGGAAGCTCTTGCATTTCCAGCAAGATGCCAGGTAGTGCATATGCTGCTGGTCCATGGGCCACACTTGGAAAAGAAGGGTTCTAGATCTTTATGGATTCTACTAGGTTGCCATTTTGTTTTAATGTAATCAGGAGTGTTGTTTAAAGTTCACAAATATATATATACACCCCCCCACACATATATGTATCTCTCACTGTATTACAGGCTGAGAGTCATCTTGGGAAAGTTTCACTTTGCAGAGTTGCCTCTGTAAAATGGATTTAATAGTACCTATTTCATAGGTAGGTATGAATTAAATGGGTTAATCTATATAAAATATTAGCAGAGTACCTTTCATATAGTAAGCTCTCCATAAATGTTAGCTATTATTTTCATTATTCTTATATTTTTATTTTTATTATTTTTAAGCTCAGAGATCTAGATTCATAGACCCAAAGCATGTGGCTTTACCAGTTATCAGATATGTGAGCTTGGGCAAATTTCTTGGCTAAGTGTCAGCTTGCCCATGTTGAAGATGGGTATTACAACAGTGGCTACCGTTGAATGCTGTGAGGGTGGAATAGACTGTGTGCATGAAGTCCTTGGCATACATAAGCCACAACTCTCATTATTATGGATGCTGATCACAGGATCTGAGAGGTCTGCATAAGCAGCCTCCATTGCTTTGGGTTGGCCAGGTTTTTGTGAGTACCTGACGGTAGACGCTGTCAGTGGGGTAGAAGCAGACCACAGACCCCACTAGGTCCAGTGGCAGGTACGTGGAGAGTGGGCCGGGGGTCTGGAAGCAGGTAAGGCAGGCAGGCAGGTGGAGTGTGGGATGACAGTCTCCAACAGTTATATTTGCAAATCTGACTTGATGCTAAAGGTTGCTCTGGCCTTGTACCCTGCAGGCCTCACTGAACTCCTGCCTGTCTCTGAGCCCAGGCCCTGCTTGTGGCCCTGTTTCTGTAAGTGAATCACTGTAACTCAGTGCCTGCCTTGACAACCTGACCTTCCTGGGCCTCAGTTTCCATTCCAAAGCCCCAGCTATGTTCTTGCCAGTCTTCTTGGGTGTGAGTTCTTCTCTTGTTCTTCATTAACTTATTCACTCAGTAAGCATTTACTGATGCCTGTTATATGTCAGGCACTATGCCGGGTGTGCTTATACATCAATGAACAAGGCAGGCACAGTGCTTGCCCTCATAGAGGCTAGTGAAGGGGGCAGATAATACACAGGCAAACAAATGTAATAATAAGATGGCAAGTGCAAGAAGGAAGAGTATAAAAGTACTGTGATAGTGAAAGGGGGGGGTGGGTAACCTATTTAGATAAAATGGCCCAGGAGGAGGAGCTGATAACTGAGCTGAGACCTAAGTAAATGATGAGAGGGAGCCGGCCACACGAAGAGCTGGTAGAATGGTGTTCCAGGCAGAAGGAATAGCCTGTGCCAAGGCCTTAAGGTGGGAAAGAGCTTGACATGATCAAAGGGAAAAAAGGCGTTCTCTGTGGCTGGACCGTAGAGATTGAAAGGACGACTGGCACTAAATGAACTTGGCCATACAGATAGGGCCCAGGCCATGAGGGTCCCTGAAGTCAAAGAGTGGAGTTTGGGTTTTATTCTCTGGGTGATGGTCCTGTCCCCGAATCTCAGTTCTGTGGTTGGAGCCTTGGTCTCTGCTGTTCAGACCTCCCTTCCACTGACCTGCTTCTCCACTGAGCGCCTGCTTCTAGACTTTTTTTCCTTCCCTCTTGCCAGAACATCAGTTATCATCCTAGCTGATGCCTCTGTAATGGCTACTATCTTCACAGGCTGCTCTGTTGCTTGTTAATGCACTCTATGGACACCAGGTTCCGTGTGCATAACCCAATTCCTTCTCATTTCCTTCACCTGGGCTCTGCCTGGAGTGTCTCTTACACCCACTTCTGTCCTCAGTGGGATATCAGGCCCACATCCCTCCTCATGTGACTTCTCTGCCGTGTGGCAGTGAAAATCAAGAACAAAGCTCTTGCTGTAGGAGAGCAGATGAGCTGAATGAAAGGGACTGAGAAGGAAGAACAGTTTGGGATCTATTGATTTGTGGAAGGAAGAAGAGAGAACATATAATTTTCATATGTTAGAATTATGGCTTCAAGGGATTTTTAGAAAGAGCTTGAAAGAAGCTTGTTGAATTTATCTGGTCTACTCTCCTTTATTTGCATATTTGGAAAACTGGTTCTAAAGAGAGGGGATGACTTGGTATGGGTCACAGATGGGGTCAGTGGCAGAATGGTGACCTTTCTTTGTTTCCTATGGGTTAGGTCCTGTGTCTTTAGCTTCCTTGACTACTTATACTTTTTACAGATTTTATTTAACCTTTAATTTTTAATCAATAACTTTCTTCCCTCTAGACTGTAAGTTCTATGAAGGGCAGGAGTAGTGGCTATTTTGCTGATGGCTATCTCCCCCACACCTGGCCCCCATGTGGGGTAAGCAGTTCAGTCAGGACCCTAACTTAGAATTCAGTGCTGCACTTTCCACTGTACCACACTACTGCTGGGCCATCCTTCACTACTAGTTATAAGTCATTTCTATGGTTAGCTGAGTCTTATCTGCACGGGGTGTATAGGTAAGTGAAATCTACGGAAATCCTGGACTCCTGCCCCTCTTACCATTTCTCTGAACTTGCATAGCCTCCCATTCCCTTCCCACATTGGGGATAATGCCTTGTTTATTGTGTTAACATTGTCTGTCTTCCCTCTCTAGAAAGTTAGCTCTACCAGGGCAGGGACATTGTTGGTCCTCTTCATTGCTCTGTCTCCACGCATAGAACAATGCATGGCCTATGACAGACAGAATGAGTTATGTCTCATTATTGCCACTGAGATCTGAAAGTCTGGGTTGTCCCAAAGGCTGTTGCTCCATGTAAATAGGTTATTTATGCTATACAGATAATATAGGATTTTTCAAATGCCGAGGAGTCAAGGAGGGACTCTTAAAGTGGGGGCTATAAAGAAGAGCTTATTATCTGGTCTGAGGATGCACTTCTGGCTTTGCTTTTTGTTTGCTGTGTCTTCTTGAACAAAGTACTCAACATCTCTGAGCCTCACTTTTCTGTAAATGGAGGTGATAATACTACCCAGTTCTTAGAGCTGTTGTGAGGATCAAGTGAAATCGTTGGTGTAAATTATGCCCTATACAATGACTGACATATAGTCAACACTCAATAAAATTACCTGAGATCAGTGTCATTAAACCTGGAATGTTACTCTGTCTACTACTACTGGCTAGTAATTATACATGGGTGCCAATTTTCACTTTGAAAATCATAACTAGACCTTTCCCATAGTGCTATGTTATTTGGTGAAGTTTCATGTTCACTTTGGTCATCAAATAAACGTAGAGATCATCAGTTCTGGCTATGTAAAGTTTGCTGAAAATGTTGATGAACAACAACCCAGGATTCAGCACAAAAAATAAATGCTGGCTGATGTTAAAGACAGGAATATAAATCAGAAAACAAACACTTCTGCAGTACTGTAATATTTAAATGCCTTCTCATAAACACTTAAGATTCTCATTAGTCCAACATCAGAAAAATGATAAATATTAATATTTGTCATCAAAGGAAAACTTAGAAATCAAAGCAGAGTAAACAACTGTTGTATTTCAAAGATTACATAATACCAAATGCATTTTTAAATTAATACCCCAAAACTCTATGTTTTAAAAAAAATTCTGTATGAGATAGCTAATTTTTATCCAGTGCACAAACCAAGAAAGATGTACATTTAATCAGAAAATATTCAGGTGATTTGCTGATTCCAGATTATGTTCTCAAAGGCTTACGTTGTGTTGTGTTTTATGACTACAAAAAAGACCCACATGTGTCTGAGCCAACCCTCCTTTTCCATTGATCTCTAGTTCTATTTCAGGAGAGTTGATTGGAAATGGGCCCCAGGTAGATCATGAAAGGGCACGGGTGCTTTCTGTCTTCACTGTGGGTTCTCTGCCAATGTGTCTCTACAATTCTCAGGTCATAGTGCTGCTGCTCCGAATGTGCCAGGAAGCAGATGCAGCAGTCCCTAGGGTCAGGTGGGAGCAGAGGGAGAGAGGACAGCCTGCTGCCCTCACTCTGAAGCTGTCAAACTTTCCCTTCCTGCTTGAGATGGCTGATTCACCATGAGAGGTCCTTATCATGTCACCCAAAGAGCACAGTACTGGCAGTCAGGAGACCTTGTTTTTAGTCTGGCTCTGCCACTGCCTTACAAGTCTTTTCCTCTCCCTGGACCTCCTTTTCCACATCTGTAAAGTGAGGGTTCGGATCTGATAATTGTAAAGTCCTGTCCCTCTCCAGCATTCTGTGACCTGGTGGAGAGCTTCAGGGATCTGATGAGCCCTTTCCACCTCCCAATGTAGAAGAGTAATTCTGGCGTGGCTGGCTTTGGGGCAGACAGACCCATATCTCATCTTAGGTAACTCAACTTAAGTTCTCAGTTTCCTCATACATTAAATGAGAATAGTGCAAGGTTGTCGTAAACACAGAGATAAATGTTTGGAAAACATCTAGTACTGTATTTGTTAGATCACAGGGATTTACTGATGATGCTGTTAATGTTATGTTATTATTATATTGTAATATATAAATATAGTATATTGTATTATTTTATTACATTATAATATATAAATAGAGTAAATGCAGTACATTGTAATAAAATGTATTTATAGCTTGACTTAGCACTTTTCTGGCCCTTTGTACCTGATTCCTCATCTACGAACTGGAGATAATAAGAGAACCTACCTCATTGGTTAGTTGTGAGCATTAAACGAGATAATACATGAAAACATGTAGGACACTTCCTGGTACCTAGTAAGCACTAAATACATGTTAGCAATTATTTTAGCTATCATTTTTTATTGTTAGTCACAATATCTTGAATATAGTATTAATAGTAATTTTTGTGAAAGAAGTGGACAGGACAAGGCGAATGGAGTAGTTACCTTCTCTAATACACGAGCTGAAGCAGATTTCTAGTGGTCTAAAAGCCTCAACATTTTCCCTAAACATCTCATTTATCATAGGATACACTAAGCAGATGATGTCAAATCTGTACTTAAAAGTCAAGTATTTGTATCCAACATGGGTTCTTAAACCAGGATGCTGGGACCTCTTCAGAATCTGATGTTTCAGGGCCATGTTCTAATCTCCACATAAGAGTTGAAAGTGAGTTAGAAGAGACCTTACTTTTAATAAGATTACTATGGGCCAGACGCTAAACTAAGACCTTTGCATGGATTCTCTCATTTCATGCTCACAGCAATTCTATGAGGTAGACACTGTTATTATCCCTGTTTTATAGATGAGAAAACTGAAGCTCAGAGAAGTTAAGTAAGTGCTCAAGGGCACCCAGCTGGCAAGTGGTGGGGCTGGGATATGGGCCCAGGCTATTCAACTAGGGAGCTTGAGCTCTACTAGCTGATGTCCTTAGATGGTAAAATGGTCAGACCTGCCTGGTAGCTATTTTTCCTGTATAATGGAGTCTAGCGAATAAGGACAAGGATATAAATGGAGTTGATTTTTGTCAATGACATAGCTAATTAACGTTCATTTTTATTGTTTTCAAGATCATTCCACTTCAAGTAAGGGGATGAATTTCAATATAGAATAGACTTATTTAAGGAAATAGGCAGCATCAAAACTGTATGGAATTAAAGAAAACACATTGCATTTATATAATGCAAATTCACTTGAAAACATAAAATTTCTTTATCATTTTCTGTAGCATAGCTTGCTGCTGTTGGCATCAGTCTATTTTTAAAACACAAAAATAAATTGTTTCTTATTAAGTTCGTTGGATCTGCAGGCAGATATTAGACAAAATTGGAGTGGATGAGTCCACCATCTTGGTCAGAGTGCCCAGAGTATTCTATAAGAAGGTACTATAAAAAAAAAACAACTTTTCTTACCAACTGCATAAGAAAAATTTATTTTAGAAGATTTAAAAAATACAGAATTGTTCAAAAAAAAAATCATTGCCATTCCACCCCTTCGTGATAGCACCATCAATATTCCAGTGTATACTTTTTTCCATCATTCCTTTATCGTATGTATATATTTGTACTGTTTTCTAACTTTGGATCATACTTTACACTTATAGTTTTGTTTCCTGTTTACACTTATCAATGTATTATTGTGTGCATTTTCCCATATCATTAATGTCTGCAGAGTATTCCACTGTTAGAATATGGTGTTATTTTTTAACCTATCCCAATTGGTTAACATTTAGGTTTCCCCCACCTTTTTTTCTGGTATATTTGCAAGAGCATAATCACATCCATGATTCTTTTCTTAGGATACATTCTCAGAAGTAGGCATACTGGACCACATTGTAAGCTGTAGGAGTAGCTGCCTAGTTTTTCTTCACTGCAGGCAGTGCTCTCCTGTGGACCTAGAATCCTCACTAACAGCTTCTCTGGGGCTCTGCTTCCCAGGAGCTTCTGAGAAGAGACTATAGAGTCAGAAGCTGGTGGGGCAATTAACCACATCAGTCTTCAGGCTCTGCTGGTGGATCAACTTAAATGTATTGGATTGCCTGTACCAGCCTTAATGTGTCATGTATTATTTAGTGGATTACCTTGTCAGCTTAGAATGCTTTCAGCTGCAAGTAACAGAAAACCTGATTTAGGGTGGCTTAAAAAGACTAGAAGTTTGTTTCTTCCACATGCAAAGAAATCTAGAAATGGGTGGCTGTGGTTTTAGTTCAGTAGCTCAGAGATGTCATGGTGAGTGTATCTGTGCTATTCTTGGCCTTTCTGTAATGGGCATAGGATGGCTGGGGCTGAAGCAAGTATCATGTTTGTATTTAGGGAGTCAAGAAGAGGTGAGAGAACAGAGAGAGATGAACGACACACATTCTTGATCCTGGAAGTTGTTAGCTTGATTTAAAAAGTAGTGTTTTTTTCACATATTGCAGAAGTAATATATATTCATTATAGAAAATATATTTCACCCTTAATCTCACCACTCATAGGTAATCACTATTCTCATTTTGGTGTCTATTCTTCTCATCTAGTTACAAATAAACAAATGCACAAAAAAGTGGTGTTATCCATTTATAGACTGTTTTGTAACTGGGCTTTTTAATCAGCAGCCAACTCAGTGCCTAACACCTGGTAGATGCTTTGAAAAATTTACTGAAAAATTAATGAATGATTTAAAAAATGTACTATGGATATTTTCTATGTCTCTGAGCATTCTTCTACAGTGTATGTTTTACAGCAGTAGTCCCCAACCTTTTTGGCACCAGGGACTGGTTTCATGAAGACAGTTTTTCCATGGACTGGGGGTGGGGGATGGTTTCGGGATGATTCAAGCACATTGCATTTATTGTGAGTCAAACCTCTCTGCTAATGATAATCTGTATTTGCAGCTGCTCCCCAGTGCTAGCATCACTGCCTCAGCTCCACCTCAGACCATTAGGAATTAGATTCTCATAAGAAGCATGCAACCTAGATCCATCGCATATGCAGTTTACAGTAGGGTTTGTGCTCCTATGAGAATCTAATGCTGCTGCTGATCTGACAGGAGGCAGAGCTTATGCAGTGATGTGAGTGATGGGAAGTGGCTGTAAATACAGATGAAGCTTTGCTTGCTTGCCCGCTGCTCACCTTCTGCTGTTCGGTACTGGGCTGCAGACCGGTACCACTAGTCTGCAGCCTGGGGGTTGGGAACCGCAGTTTTACAGTATAATTTTTAATAGCTGCATATTATTTGATTGTTTAAATGGTCCAAAATTTCCTTCGTTAGTTCTCTATTATTTTACATGTAGATATTTTTCAAAATGTTAACTATGACAAATAATTATGCAATGAACATCTTTGCGTATATATCTGTGTGTGTGTGTATATATAAAAATGTCTCATTATTTCTTTAGATAAATTTCTTTTACAAGTGGAATCACTGGGTCCAGGGATATGCCAATTTTAGGGACTTTGATGTAGATCACCAAATTGCCCTCTTCCAATGTGTCACTTTACTCTACCACCGGCAATGAGAGTTATCATAGCCCTCTTCGAGCTTTTTGTTTTTAATAAACTTAATTTTTTTTTCTGCATCAGTGAAAAATTTTAATTTGGATAAAAATCACATAAGTATAAGGTTGTTGGGAACTATGGAAAGGAAGGGCTCAGATTAAGGGATGTAGCACACTTATTAGGAGGTAAGATCTCCATAATTTACCCGTCCTGGCCTGGCCTTTTACTATGGTATCTAGCATCTGGGGTGAACTATGGACAGTATCTCCACTGGGGCTATCACTTAGACTTAAATTTTTTTGAGTAGGTAATCTATTCTTCATTTGGTTCAAAAATCAAAGTACAAAAATGTAGATATAAAGTGAAGTTTTGTTTCTGCTCCTTTTCCCATACCCTCATCTCTGTCTCCGTCTCCCTTTGGGTAGCCACTTTTGTTAGTTTCCTTTACATTTTTTCAGTGTTTTTAATGTATACAGGCAAGTATTTATGTACATTATTTTCTTTCCTTCCTCATACAAAAAGTAATGTACAATATACATTGTTTTGTACTTTATTTGGTTTGACTGCTATATAACATTCCATTATGTGACTATTCCACGGTTTTATTTATTTTTATTTTTATTTTTTTTAGAGACAGGATCTTGCTCCGTTGCCCAGGCTTGTGTGATCAGAGCTTACTGTAGCCTTGGGCTCCTGGGCTCAGGCAATCCCCCTGCCTCAGCCTCCTGAGTACCTGAGACTACAGGCATGCGCCACTACGCCTGGCTAATTTTTAATTTTTTTTGTAGAGATGGGGTCTTGCTATGTTGTCCAGGCCTGGACAACAAGCTCCTGGTCTCAAGCTCCTGGCCTCAAGTGATCCTCCAGCCTCAGCCTCTCAAAGTGCTAGGATTACAGGCATGAGCCACAATGCTCTGCTTCCATAGTTTTGTTTATCTGTTCTCCTGTCTAGTCTTATTTGAAACCTGTGTCTTTTCAAGCAAACCGGGCCCAAGTGAACCATAATATTCTGGCCCTGCAGCTATGCCTAATAGGAGTAGGCAGCTGTATCCTAATTTCCTAGGCTTACTACCTGGCTTACTGCACATTTTGAATTTGCCTCCCAGGGTGTAGTTGGCAGTGTTTGAAATATCTTGAATTTTTTAAGAAGGAAGAAAATTTCAAAGGTAGGTTTATCTTCTTGAAGCCTCACTGGCTTGTCCTTCTCCCCCACCTTTGATTGTGAGATAGTTTCATGTTCTAGTTTGGGTAAACAGCTGACCCCTCTATTCTCATCCAAGAGATGGTGGGCTCATATAGGAAGTTATTTCCTGTGTACCCTTAAGGAACTTAATCTCACAGAGTGCCAGGTCCATATGTTTAATTTTACACTTGGACAATCTCGTATTGCCTTCTTTGTTAAAGGCAAATGTCAGCTTTGCTTTTTCTTCTCACTCCTTTTATTGCTACAGAAGAGCAGAGCCTTGCCCTAAGAGCACACCACACTCACAACCCAAAGCAACTTCTTCCATTATTCAGAATTTTTGCCAGGTAAAGAATACGGATATAAGAGATAAGGACATGTCCCTATATCACATTTTGATTTTCCATTTCTGTGGCTCACGTAGTTCCCTGGAGCTAAATTTATGTGACTAATATGTGTCCTTTATTAAAGGGTTAAAAATCACCTCATCAGTGAAGCTTCCCTGATCATCCTAACAAATCCCTCTCTCTGTTTTCTACATCAGCCCCTTCTTTTTTTTATAGCACTTGTTATAACTTGCGATTATTTGTCTGTTTGTTTATTGCCTTTCTTTCCAAATAGAGGGTACATTCTGTGAAGGGAAGGACTGGGTTGGCCAGCAGACTCCAGTGCCTAGCATAGTGCCTGGCACATAGATGATGCTCAGTAAATATTTGCCAAATGAATGGTTCATAATAATAACTGTTAATATGCTATGTATAAAAGATGGTTGATTACATTTATTGAGCTTTGAATCTGACCAGATTAATAAACATAGTCAAGAACTTTCAGAGCCCAGTGAGTATTTTTTTAACTGAAATTTTTATTCAGATAGTTTAGATTCACATGCAGTTGTAAGAACTAGTACAGAGAGATTCCTGAATACATATTACCCAATTTCTCTTAAAGGTAACATTTTGCAAAACTATGGTAACCTATCCACAACCAGGATATTGACATTGCTGCTATCTACTCATCTTATTCAGATTTCTCTGTTTTACTTTTGTGTATATTTTATTCTACATAATTTTACCAGTGAGGATTTTAAATTTTAAAAGGATGACTTCTTACTCTTGAACACTTCTGTGACGGCCAGAGTCCATAGTTCATAGTTCATAAATTTATTTAAAAAAATCACAGAATGGGTTGGGCATGGTGGCTCATGCCTGTAATCACAGCACTTTGGGAGGCCAAAGCAGGAGGATTGCTTGAGGCCAGAAGTTCGAGACCAGCCTAAGAAACAAAGTGAGAACCGGTCTCTACAAACATAAAAAAAATTAGCAGACATGGTGGTGCGCGCCTGTAGTCCCAGCTATTCAGGAGGCTGAGATAGGAGGATCACTTGAGCCCAGGAGTTTGAGGTGAGGTTGCAGTAAGTTATCATGATGCCACTGCACTCTAGCCCCAGCAACAGAGTGAGACTTTGTCTCAAGAAACAAAACAAATAAACAAATCACAGAATATTAATGCAGGAATAAAACTTTAATAGATTTTTCTGTGCTATGCCAGTTCCAAAACCTTAGAATTTCAGAGACTATAAACATTATATTTGAATTGGGAGGTGAGATATGATGGGAGCTGACATAGGATTGCTAACTTTTAATTTTGCCAAGCAAAGACATTTAAAAAATTATTTCTGTTTTTAATTTTTCTCATTTTGTCAGGAACTGGTTAAAAACTATGCTATGGTCTGGTCCTGGTTTGTTGACTGGTCCTTAGGAACCCCCAATCTAGTCCAATTGCTTCATTTCTGAGGATCAGAAAATTTAAATGTGTGGTCTAAGTCATTGTTATTGTGTCACAGCATTTTCAAGTCGGAAATACCTGAGAGATGATCAGAACATGCTTCTCATTTTATAGCTGAAGACAACGTGGCCCAGAGAGGGGTGAGTTACCTTCAAGGTGGCAGCAAAACCCTGTGTAGGTATCTCATTTTCTCCTACTGGGTTACCTAGGAGAAATGATTACTGGGTTGATCTAGAAGGAAGTCTAGAGGATGTTTATTCCAGTCTCCCCCATATTATAAACATTACTTCTCCAGCATTTCTGGAAAATGATTTATCTGGTTTCTACTTACATATGTTCAATGGGGAAGAGATCCCTACTGTATAAATTAGCCTTTATTACACCTGTCGATGTATCATTCTAAGTTCTACAAATGCTTCCCAGTAATGCTGAACTCATAAATAGTAACAATAATATATAATGAGAACTCTGTTCCAGGCCCTGGGCTGTGTACTTGATATATCTCCTTAAATCTATGACCTGAGAGATGGGTACTCTTACTGTCTCTGATTTCCAAATGAGGGCCTAGTTCTCAGAGGGTTAGAGTTACAAGCACTAGGTAACAAAGCTAGTAAGGGGCATGGGCTTTGTATTAGTTTCCTAGAGCTGCTGTAACCAATTACCACAAACTTGGTGGCTTAAAACAACATAAATTTATTCTCTGGCGGTTCTGTTGGCCAGAAGTCCAAAATCAAGGTATCTGGCAGGGCCACACTCTCTCAAAAGGCTCTAGGTGACAACCTTTCCTTGCCTCTTCCAGCTTCTGGTGGCCCCAGGCATTCTCTGGCTTGTAGCTGCATAACTGTTTGCTTCCCCTGGCTTTCTTTTCTATATATTCTCCTCCTCTGTCTGTCTCAGATTTTCCATCTGTCTTTCTTTTATAAGGACACTGGTCATTATATTTAGAGCCCACTCAGATAATCCAGGATGAACTCACCTCAAGATTCTTAGCTTGATTACATTTGCAAAGATCTCTTTTCCTAATAAAGTAATATTTGCAGTCTCCAGGGATTTGATGTAGACTTTTTTTTGGGGGGGGCATCATTCAACCCACTATTGGCTTTGACTCTAGTGCTCTGTTCCAGAATCTGTTTTCTGCTCTGCTCTACCACGTCCTATGAAGTGCCACAGAGAAAGTCCGTTTTCTTTTCCACATGAAAAGAAAAGATGGGCTTTCTTGCTCAGTGTTGTGTTTTCATTACCTTGCACAGTGCCTTGCATAGAGGATGTGCTCAATAAAACACAATGGCTTGATCAAAGAGTGACCTGTCCAATATATGAAAGCAGTTTTCCTGTCACCCATTACTTTTCTCCAGGCTGAATATCCCCAGGTTCCTTATGTGAAGTTCAGAACCTCCCACCATTCTAGTTGCCCTCCTGTAGGTATTTTCTAATTTGGCCAATATTCATCCTAAAATATGCTTTCCAGATTGAACTCTCAATGAGATCTAGAAACAGGTGTAGGGGAAGCAAAATTTTACTTTTACCTTTCTAGGGTTTTTGACTGGACTTGAGAATTAAATTGACATAAGACAGATTAATAGGAGGAAATCATACAAATTTATTTAATATAAGTTTTTGTGACATGGGGCCCCTTATAAGGAAATGAAGATCCAAAGAGGCAGTTGGAGTTGAACACTATATACTGAATTGGATAAAGAGTAGTAAATTGTGAAGATGTGACAAGACAAAGGGCTAGGGTAGTTAATTTGGTGGAGAAGTGACTAGGAGGATAAGTGTTAGTTTAACAAGGTTGGTTTGTACAGAATTCTCTTGGTTTCAATTTCCTGTCCTTAATGATAAAAATGTTGCTTTGTTTCTGGGATAGGTAGGACACCTTCCATATAGGGGTTTTACTACCTGCATTCAGGAAGAAAAAGGGGATGGTCAGAGATCCCTTCTTGCACCTGCTGGTTTGTAAAAAAAAAATTTTATAAGTGCCTTTAGCTCAAAAATAATCCTTATGCCAACATGGCATAGTTTGGGGTGGCATGTTCTGCCACTTTTCACAGGGTAGAATATTAATTCTTATGGTTTGTACACTGTATTTCTTTAAAGTAGCTGTAGATTGTGTTCATTTCAGAGCAGTTGCTAAAGTCATTGCTGGTAATTAAAATAGCTAAAGACATTTAAAAATAAGCCTCTCCCTGCATGAGTAGCCCTACTCAGTCATTGAGTTTTTAGGGTCAAATTCAACCCTCAGTTATGCTAGTGCAATTTTTATTGATTTTGGATTCTGGGGATGGAGTTTGAGTTTGGAAAGAAAATAATGCAAACATCACACTCTGGGGTTTAGTAGAAAGGGCAAGCATACTCATGAATATATCTGGTTTCCCTTTTTGGTCCAATTTGTTGATCCCATGGAAAAAAATCATGTGCTGTAAGAGAGATGAATGATGATCCAAAACAATTTTCTGCAAGAACAAATCAGGATTTTCATGACCAAATATTAGAGAAGAGAGAGACTTTTTCTTCATCATTTCCACCCATTGTGGCATGTAGTTACAGTCTTTCTCTCTCTCTCTCTTTTTTATTTTATCACATTTACCAACTGCTTGTGTTAATTTTCATGTACTTGTACCCTGAGCAAATTTATGCTCTTAGTATTGTATGTGCTGCAAGTTTCACTGCTGTCAAAACATATTTTTAAAAATAACCCATGGGTTTTAACCAGTACAGTCAAACTAAATTAGATTTTTTAAAGTAAAATCTACCTTAATATTTAGATCAGCAAGAAAATGTGATTATGATTAACTTTTGCCCTTATGTGGCAAGCTAGGACAGAGTTATAGTAATGTTTAAACATTTTTTATTAATTAATTTTTCAAACTAGGGGTTAAAATAAGGAAAAGATAATAATTCCCAGTGGTGGACTCTATGGCTTCATTTACTCCATTATAGTTTCTACTAATGGTTTCTTTGAAAGGAAACATTTTAAGGAGAAAAGCCCTCTGC
The DNA here is from genome assembly GCA_023783475.1 of Daubentonia madagascariensis. Taxonomy (NCBI): domain Eukaryota; kingdom Metazoa; phylum Chordata; class Mammalia; order Primates; family Daubentoniidae; genus Daubentonia; species Daubentonia madagascariensis. The sequence continues at coordinate 35,744,064 of JAKFHU010001953.1, read as the reverse complement.
TTGTTACTCTCCCCCCTCCCCTCTTACCTGGCTACCTCTAATTATACTTGAGGCCTGAGCTTAAATGTCTTTTCCATAAAAAAAACCTTTTTTGACCCATAAGGCTTGGTTAGTTCTTGTATTATAAGCGCCCTTGTACCTCGCACTTCATTTTTTTGCAGGCTCATTACATTAATCTCAATTGCTGGTTAATATTTGCCCATTATCCTAGACTGTAAACTCTAAGAGGGCAGGGGCTGAGTCTGTTTTCAACATTCAACTAGTACCTAGTTCTGTGTCTGGCTCATACTAGATGCTTACTAAACATTTCTTGACTAATTGGCCAGAGGATGAAAAAGTCATGGAAGGGTGTATGGGAACAGTAATTTCAACAATATTTGCATTTGTGTTTGTGTATGTGTGGACACTAAGGTAATAGCAGTGAACTCTTCTTTTCTGTGTGTGTGTGTGTGTGTGTGTGTGTGTGTATTTGAGTACCACTGCATCAAATTACTGAAGTAGAAAGAATAGTTGACATTCTGTTTTAAAGTGACCATGTATTTGACCCACTTCTTTTCTAGTAATGTCATCACGATTGTATCTCATTGCTGTAGGTTCTCGGAGGCTGACAGGCGGAACAAGTTACTTCAGCACACAGTCCTCATCTGTCATACAGAACAGCTTTCAGATTCTTATTATGTGAATGAAATATGGAGAGAGGGATATTTTTCTTCCTAGGCTATCAGGGTAATTGAAAGTAACCATATCAGGGCATGAGGGGAAAAATGCAGGAAAATAGACTGCCTTTGTGAAGGGCAACTCATCAGCTCTCAGAACCACAGGTGTTGAGCCTCATCTCCAAATGAAAAGGCTTAGAAAGTGTTTCCTGTTATCAAAAGGCCTGAGATTCTACCAGCATATTCTTACAATAATGAAAATGCCTTGGTTCACGTTACCACCCCTCAGCTGTCTGATGAGATGCCACAACCATCGTCTTTGGAGGCACATCCCATGGGACAAAGGCACAGGGCTTTGTGTGTTCTTTAGCCAGGGAAGAAAACTGTTTTAGTATTCCAGATCAATAAACTGTGGTAGCAAATTGGAAATGTGCTATGAAAAATCATTAAAGAGAGAAATTCTACTGTTCCTGAGTTTTGGATCAGAAGAAATAAATAACACTTGATTGCTCTTATAGTTAATATTTTATAAGCTTGGCCCTGGTGAAATGGAATATCAGATAATACTGTATCAATGACACTTTGCCTTCTAAATGGTTTGGTTCTGTAGATAGAAATTGTGCTTTATAGAATTGTTTTAGTTAACAGGAAGCTTTTCACTTAACACTGGTGAAAGGTACTAACGTGGGGATGGAAAGCAAGGTACAATTCAGCAGTCATTCAAGTCATGACTTTGTTATATTTTGAGATAGCTTTAAAATCACTTAGTCGAATAAAATTCTAAAGTACTCTAACTGCCAGGTTGCTTTATCTAATTTATGAAACAGAGGCAAAGGAATCAACAATAACCCTCCATTTACTATTATTAGATTAGCTATTACTGAAACCGCAGAAAGTATATAACCCTTTTCTTTGTGTTCACTTGAATTTGGTTATTAAGCTTTGATGGAACTTTCATTTAACCAAATGCCTTTGTTTACAACAATAAGCATGTTAAGTATTTTGTGTTCTGAATTTGATATGACCATTTTATAATAGTACATGCCTCACACAAAGGCATGTTAAAGTTAAAGATTCTATTCATTTGTGCTCTGTCAAACATTTTCAATTCAATCTGGTTAGGGTCTTGCTTTTCTTTCCAACTTTCAAAAATACGTTTTTGGTTTTTTTTCTGTTAAGGCTTCTACTTCTTCAAAAATATAACCAGGCATTAACAAACATGAAACTACTCATAGCAACTCCATAAAAATTGATTTTTCAAAATTAAATAAGCATCTGGTGGTCTGAAAACATTTTATACCTGATATTTAAAAGATATTTTGACTATTGCCAAAAGGAATCAATTTCTTCATGCTGTTTGCCTTGTGGATGCCGTCATATGCCACTGTGTTGTGTAAAGTACAGGCTCTGGAGGGAGGCAGACTTGGATTTGCACCTAAACTCTGCCACTTATATGCCTGTGACCTTGGACTTTACCTCTTAGGGAGGTCAGTTAATTGTAACTGCCCTTTCCTCAGTGTGTAATAGAGTTCAAAAATAGTACTTATTTCATAGTGTTATATATGAGAGAGTGCACGTAAAGTCCTCAAACATGTGACTGTTATTATAATTAATGTGTGTATGTGCTGTGTGTCCATTCATACTCTATAGGTACATGTCAACTTGAGTGAAACCTTATTGATTCTAAATTAGTTTATAATGGCAGAAATGCCATCCTCTTGTCACGGTCTGGTGTCCACGGCTGGCCTTTGAATATTTGCCCCAGTTCTTGGGCTCCTGGCTTGGAAGAATCGCAAGCCGGGCCGGCACGATGGAGATGACAGACACTCAGCAAGTATGCATGAAGGATTTATTGGAAATAGTGAAGTTATAAGATAGTATAGGGAAGAAAGCACAGACGTTTCCTAAGGGGAAATGAGTCTGTCTCCGCGAGTGGAGAAGACCCTAATTAACTCTAAACTTCTTCCTTTATATGTTAGCAATTTATGTTGATGTAAAGGTTAGTCACAAGGTTAGTCATAATCACCTGTGACTATATGTCACAAGGTTTGGGGACTGAATTATACATGTGATGGAGAAAGTCACCGTTTAGGGTGTTTTTCTATTTTCTGATTGGTGGTCAGTGTTCCATGATTTAATTACCCCATTCTTTAAGACTGAAATAACTGTTTCTCCTGGTTATTTTTCTGTAACCATTTCCTCCTTATTGTTTTTCTATAAATGCTTTCTCCTTTCAGTTTTTATGATTTCCATTACCTCTCACTTGTTTTTCTGTCCCTAACACTCTTTTCAGTGCTTAATGTTCTGGTATCATGGCTGTATCTAAAAGCAACATGAAGCATAGTTACCATTTTGGATCTAGCCAGAGCCACAGCTCGAAGACGAATCACCATGAAGGTGGCTGTTTCAGTTGCTGAGATTGGAGCCCATGAACCAAATCTCTACTCCAAAGAAGTATTACTTTTAAAATGGAACTTTATTTCAGTTCTTTTGAATTGATGTAAAAGCTAGAATAAGGAGTGTTTTAGATATGTGAACTAGAAATATATGGCCCTTCCAATAAGAAGGGATCCTATAGATAATTCGTTGTCAGGTTTTCACTGACTTTGTTTCCCAAATCTACTAAGCTTCTTTCTATGTGCCTTGTTCGCTTTGCATTTTTCAAATGCAAATCGTTGTCTTTTATATCCATATTTTTGGGGTAGCATAGATGGGTTTGGAGAAATCCACACTATTTCACCCAGTGCCCTTTAGACCACTACCTCATAGAGGAGCAATAGGAAGTCAGGCTGGGAGATCTGCTCTCTAACATTAGTTTCCAGCAAATTGACGTGGTTCATATGGGGGTAGAATTTTTCTCCTTATCTGTACCATATTCTGTTGGCTTGAATTATGAGTCACAGAAGAATGAAGACTTCTTTAGCTGTGAAAGTTTCAGCAAGAATAAATGTTAGACCCATGGTGTTAGTGTAATGCAAAATAAGATAGCATTTAAAGACAGTCTCTGCTTCAGCATCATATTGACAATGCCCCTCACTTGAGTCAGGGATTGGGGACTTACTGAGACACACCATCTGGCAAAATACGGAAGGCCAGTCTTGTGCCAACTGAAAAAGCTGCATCAGTTCCAACTCTTGTGTACTTTGCACATTATTGGATGCCTTGCAAAACGTTTATCACTTTTTAATTAGGAAGGGCTAAGGGATTTTAGTACCCCAAAGAAAATGTCAGCAACCCAAAGATAGAAAAATTATCCAGTGGATCATAAGGGGCAGTAAGTATTTAACTTCGAGCTTACACAGGAAATGAGGACAGTTTCATACTAGTATTTTTGTTGGAGGACATGAGGGTAGTGTGTCCTTGATCTGTCTGGGTGGAACTGGAGATCTGGTCTTTCTGTTATCCTGACAGTTCCTGAGCTTGTTTCTTCTGCAGCATGGCCAGTCTTTGAAAGCATATGCCAAGAGATCAACTCTGTTCTGCTTCTTGGCCTATCATGTAAACTGTGGCCTGTCATGTTCATTAAAATGAAAATTTGTCGAATGGAATTTGCCCGACTGGCAGAATAGTTTAAATGTCAGATGTTGTTAGGCCTGGATATAAATATTATGTTTCTATTGTTAATTAATTGCAGCGCCTCAGTACCAGTGATCCAAAATCCAATTTAGTCTGCAATAGGCCTGTGGATAAGGGCCAGAGATAATGAATGCAGAGGGAAAAAATGTATCCAGAATTTCCATTGTATCTGTCAATGTCCTCTTAGAAAAATAGCAAACTTTGGTGTGTCACTATAGTTCAAGAGGTGCAAAATGGTACAGAATTAAGACTCATTGTCTTTTGAAACCTCTCAAATGTTATTTACTATTGAATCTATTCTACTGCTAGCCCTGAGTCCATCCCAACATCAAAATTCCTGACACATGCTGCCCTGTTCCCTTTCCTTGACTTCCCCCCGTGGCTTGCACCCCTGAGTCTGTTGCTATGTTCATAGCTCACTTCAGAGTTGTGGGACTGAGGCATCTAGTCCTGTAATCCTCCTCATTTCTCTTCACATGTTCAGTGTCCTCTTTGTTTGGCCATCAACCTTTCCTTTCCTTTTCTTTCCATCCTTTGTTTTGGTCCCCAGGCTCAGCAGCCTGTCTATCAAGTCTGCCACTGTTTGTTAAGATCATTTTGCTTCCAAATTGAGCTGGTAGCTGAATATCACTCAGGATAATGCTGCTAGAACTGTCTGCATTAGAAAAGGGAGCAGAAATCTTGCCGCTGGTGCCCAGACCTCAGAACTCACTGTTGTTGTGAAGCTATGAGCCAGCAGGCATTTGTGACCACCATTCTCAACCAATATTTTGTTGAATGCTTGCTGTGAGCATGGCATCTTACCCCACCACCTCCCTGGTGGTGGGTGTGCCAGGCAGAAGAGGACTAATTAAGACTTTGGAAGGCAGGACTAATGTGTTCCAGTGGTCAGGGACCCTCATTTAATTCCTGGCATCCTGGTTCATGCCAGCCTCATTCTGCCCCTGCGATTATGCCAGCCGAGAAGCAGAGAAGGGAAGATGAACTTTGGTCTGCTCTGAGTTTCCCTGTCCAGCAGTGTCTGTCAGATTAAAAATGAGAGGGAAGGAGGCCAGAGAATCTTCCAGATGGAGAGTTCAGAGGAGGGCACAACCAGACTCCCTCTCCACAGTGATGTTGCTGGGCCATCAGAGCACTGGGCCAGGAGCCAGGAGCACAGGCTGCTGCAGTGGAGTGGGGGCCTGGCAGAATGGTCACCCTTAGCTCAGGGTGGGAGCAGATTCACACTAGGCACACACAGGCCACCTGGTAGAGGCAGAACATTTACCCCCAGGGCTTGGTCAGTCTGGTTGGACTGACCCCATTGGCCCCCCAGTCCAGATTGGGCCCCCCCATTCTGGACTCCTCTTAAGGGTCCTTTCCCCAAGTCACATGGGGGTAGAGTTGGCAAGTGCAGAAACCAAATGGGGAGTTGGTGCTCTCCAGTCTCTGTTTTCTTCCTTTAGAATGAGGCAGCCATGCAAGAAAGGTGACCTTAGTTAGGCTGGAGGTGGCAGTAACAGCGGTGGCCCTGTGTCCTTGGACTGACTCGCATGTGGACAGCAGTTCCAGGCAGCAGGGGTTTGGTGAGGCCACAGTGCACTGACAGTCACTATCCATACCTCTTGGTAGCACAACTTGATGACTGGTTTCTGCGTTCATTGAACAGTATCCAGTGTGGATGCTCCAGGAGCAGGATTTTGCTCAAATGAGAACTTTTTTTTTAGACTAAGGCTATCTGAGGCCTATGTAATGATGGCAAGGTAACGAATGAGGTTAAACACTGAATATCTGATTTGATCCTCCTTAAAAATGGATTATTTTAACATTGCATCTGCATAGCCTCAGTTTCTCCCTGAGATGAAGCTCTTTTTCTCAAATTCAGGCTATTAGAGTTTGGGGGGGGCCTGTGCTATTGGGAGCAGAGCTGTTTGACTTCAAATGTCATCCCATTCTGAGAAAACATACTGGGGCCATGTTAGGGCATCCCTGTGCAAATGCCACGTTGTCAGAGTGTCTCCCCTGGGGTTAGAGTAGCCATGGTACTTTCCAGTCCTGTCTGGGTGGTCACACAATTCACTAACTCCCCATTGCCAGGACACCAACCCATCTGGGTCATGCTCCCCGAGATTTCATGAAATTTGATTTGTCTGTAACTCTGTGAATTTTCAGATGCTAATTATTGGCTGATTGGTATTCTACTCCTCAGATGTCACCTAATGATTTTCCAGAACTTGTGCTAGTTGACAAATTTACTTTTTTGGTGCATGGAAAATATGACAGCATTGAACAGGTGTCAAAGGGGTGTGGTGTGTTGTGTGTGTGTGTGTGTGTGTCAGGCCACAGACGGGGAGACTTCAGTAGAGAGAGATCTCTTTGTTTTATGAAAGCCTACAGTACAAATTAAGAGAAGGTATGAAAAACAAGAGCAAAACCCAAAACTAATCTTAGTTTAAGAATTCCCAATCAGCTTTCACTTTTAACAGTAATGCAAATTTATCATATTCTTTTGTTAAGCACATTTTATTGAGTGTGTGTTATGTGCCAGACACTGTCCTGGAGGATGTAGATTCAATATAGAGTAAGACAGATGTGGTGTGTATTACTATTGAACTTATGGTCTAATAGGATGAATTTCACATACACTTTGACTATATTGATCAATTTTCCAGGTAAATAACAAGACTAAGAATTATTCTGGTCACCCTGCCCCCAAACTCTAAATATTAATATATCTGCGTTTCACAAATTCTGAAAATACTCTATAAGAAATACATACATATAAATTGAAACAAAACTTTTAGGAAAACATTTGAGAAGTGTCAGGTTTGTGGAGTCTTTGCTGCTGTTTCTTGTGAGGGTTTAAATCAGTATGCAGATTTTCAAATAATTCTGTGTGTTTAAGATATTAATTTATCATCAGGTAGTTTAACCAGGGCTATGTTTTCCAACTGTCTGGTTTTCACCGATATGTAGAAAAAGTTTTTAGAAAGAGGTTTAAGAACCTTCTCTCAGCTGAAAATTGACAATCATTTGAAAGAATGTTGCAATGATTTGTCTGCAGTAACAGCTCACTGAATGTAGCATAAAAATGAAAATGAGAGCTGAATTTATAGTGTCTTTATTCTTGTACCTGAAGGTACAGACTCTTTCCTGGGTATGTAAATAATTGCTAAAGACTTAAAGGTTAACAACCAATCCCTTAACATGGCAGTTAAGTCAGGTGAGGTCTGCAGAATGCAGTGATGGAAGCAAATCCCTTAATTCCAGGCAACATTGCTTTAAGTGGGGTGCAGCTGGAAGGTTCTCAGATAGGTGTCAAGTGGGAGAAGGTGAATCACAATCAAAGAAGTTTTCTGTATTGGGGAAAGATGTTTGTTTAAATTCAGACCAGTTTTTAAGGGAGCTGGGGGCTGGATCATGGATTGAGAGGCTTGGTGTTTGTAAAGATTTTCTGGAAGGCTATACTCTGAAAAACCACCAAGATAAATCAGTGTGTTATTGGCCTGTACTGCTCTGCTCCCATGTTGATTTCTTTTAGGAGTAGCTGAAGCCCAAACCTATTTGGATTCATTTAGATCTAATTTATGTCTTGCAGGAGGTCATATGAAGGATACAGAGATTGTCTGCTCTAGAACGAAATGTGGATAAATTAGGCACAAGGAGAGTAGGAAGTGATATAACATTGTAGCTGTAGGTGAAAATATTTTCATGGCCTGTAGAAGTTTTGGTCCTTGGATTTTCAGGTCAAGGAAAACATGTGGACCCTAAGGTTCACATCTGGAGACAAAGCTCAGTCAATGTCCTTGTGCAATTCCAACTCAGATAGGGAAACTATCATAAAGATTGTAATTTTCAAACATATTTTGAACATCTTATTTCATAATCGTTTTCCAACTTTAATGCACTGTGATAAAAAACTTGTTTGATATCTGTTGAGACTACCTTCATGGTCTAATATATGGTTAATTTTTGCTTATGTTTCGTGTGTGCTTGTGAAGAATGCTGTGGCAGATTGCATTTTCCAAAGGTGGTCACATCAACACATATATCCAGTCCTGTGTGCTCTTCTTACCATGTGATCAACACTCCTCCCACTGAGCGGGGCACGGTATTTTTTCTCTTCCTTTGAGTCAGGGTGGGGTTTGTGGCTGCTCTGACCAGTGGGGTGCAGCGTAAATGGTGTTATGTGACTTCTGAGCATAGGTCATTAAAAAATATAACTTCTGCTTGGCTCTCTTTTGGAACTCTTGCCTTTGGAACCCAGCCACCATGTCGTGAGGAGACTCAAGCCAGATGGAGAGGCCACATGTAGGTATTCCAGCTGATAGCCCCAGCTATGCTCTCAGCTAACCCTCAGCAAACAACTGGCAGATATGTGGCAGAATGAGTCTTCTGATGATTCTGGCCCCTAACTTTCAAGTCTTTCAGCTGAGGCCTCAGGCCTTGCAGCATACAGAAAAGCCATCCTGCTATACCCTGTCAGAATTCCTGATCCATAGAAACCATGAGAGATAATAAATTATTGTTTTTAACTGACTAATTTTGGGGTAATATGTAGCAATAGATAACTAATATAATACTTGTTCTCCTATTATTGCCAATTTCGATTTTGCCTAATAGTAACTTATTTTCATCAGCTTTCTTTTGGTTCCTATTTCCTTGGTGTATACTATTCCATACTTTTCTTTTTAAACCTTCTTTATATGAGAATTGGTTGGGTTTTCTTTGCTCCATGTTGTTTTCTTCATTGGTTTGGAAATTTCTATTCTTTTGGGGATTACTCTTATATGTTATAAAATTGTGAAATACAGCATACATACAAAATAATATTTGAAAGTGTACATACACAGTTTTAAGAAAAAAATAAACTGGTCATCCAACTACCTCTCCCCAGGGCAAGAAATAGAACATTCCCATATTCCAGAATCCCCCCCAAGGCTTCTCCCAAATTACATCTCCTCCCCTACTCCCAAGATAAAGATAGACCAAATTTGGTGTAAATCATTCCCTTGCTTTTCTTTGTAGTTTTTTGTATTTTACCACTTGCATGTTATATTCCAAAACAGCATAATATTTATTTTTGCCTTTTTTAATGTTATACAAATGGAATAATAATATGTGTAGCTTTCTGTGACTTGCTTCTTTTCTTTTACTTTTATCATATTTTGAGAGGCATCCATGTTGATGTGGGTAACTGTTTCATTGATTTTTTTCAAAGTTGTATAGTATTCCATTGTAGGAATCTGTAAAAATGTGTTTATTATAATGCCAATAGATGTTTGGGTTGTTTCCAATATTTTTGGCCTTTCCAGCAATGCTGCTCTAAACATTCTTGTACGAATCTCTGTGAGCACATGCGCAAAGGTCTCTTTGGTTAATACACAGAGAAAGAAATGCTGGTTATCCTTAACAAGTTAATCAGTAGTTTTAATGTGTATCTTTAACATCTTAATCGGTATCTCTGTCTTACTCCCAATTTCTTCCCCTCTCCTTTATCCCATATGATTGTGATAAACCACTCATTTTCACTTTATTTGTAAATCCTAGAAATTGGTAGTTATTGTTTTTACACTTTTTCTTACAACTGGGGTTAATAATAATAACCCCATAAATAAATAATAATATTTATTATTAAATTTACTAGATTTACCATCCTGCTTGATAATTTCTCTGCTTCTTGTTTCTCACTCTATCCTTCTGGGATAAGTTCCTTCTCATTCAAGTATATCTTTTAGTATTTCTTTCAACAAAAGCAAACTACTGTGAGCAGTAAATGATCTTTTTTCTGCCTGAAAAATGTTCTTATTTCTCTATTATTATTGAATGATAAGTTTAGCTTGGGTATGGAATTTTAGTTGAACTTTTTTCCCCTTAGCATTTTGAACATGTTATTCTATTGCTGCCTTGCTTTCATTTTTGCTGATGACATGTTCTTTTGCCAGAAGTCTGTTTTGTTTTGTTTTGTTTTGTTTTTTTGTAGAGACAGGGTCTTGCTATGTTGCCCAGGCTGGCCTTGAACTCCTGGGCTTAAGTGATCCACTTGCCTTGGCCTCTGCAAGTGCTGGGATTACAGGCACGAGCCACCTCACCTGGCCTCCATTTTTTCTTTTCTTTCTGGTTGACTTTAAGACTTTCTTTTTATCTCTGGTGTTCTGTGATTTCATTCTGATGTATCTAAATATGGATTTGCTTTTATTTATCTTGTTGAGATCTTAGGTGTGCTTTTTCAAGAGGATTCATGTCTTTCATTGTAGAAAATTTATATACATTATATTTTCATGTTAGTTTTTTCTCTTTCTTTTGAGGTTGGAGATAAATAAATAAATAAATATATACAATACACACGCGTACATTCCTATATGTGTATGTGTGTATATATATACATACATGTCAAATCATCATTATATTTTGTTTAGCATATCTGTATTTGAAGTGGAAATGAATTCAGCTCAATCTTCCATGTTGTCAGACCATAAATCTCTCAGATTTTACAAAATGCAATATTATACTATTTTATCTAGTCTTCCCCAAATTATGCTTCTCCTAACCCTATTGCAACCCATATAACACAGGAGGAAGGGGAAATTTCTGATGTGATCGCACAGAGGACCCTTTCCTCCTGCATTAAAATTCTAAGATTTACATCATAGCCCATAAGTCTGACCTGTTCTTTGGTGGCTGTGCATCAGTGGTAATGGGTTCTTTGGTGAGATAGGGGGATGTGGAGGGAAATAGCCCAGTAAGAGCTAAAGCAAACTTAGGATATTGAAGGGCAGGAAAAAAAGAACCATGGAGTAGTTGGCCATTCCAAGCTACTGCACCATTCAGAGATGTTAGGAACTAGCCAAAAATGAGAGACAGAGGCATATTCCAATTATTTTCGACTATAGAGCCACCATATGAGTAATGTTGAACCACTAAAGAATCAGCCCCATAACCCCTTACATTATTACTATTGCTTAACAACTATAATTTTACTTTCACATTGACTTTTATCACATTGACTTGTATGTGGTCAGTCTATAGGACATATGTTTTGGTCATAGGGAGCTGAAGTTAACAAGTCAAGATTTGATTTGAAATGTCAAGTTGTGGCTTCCTCTGTATTGTGAGTTTCTTCTGAGAAAAGGCTGCACTCTACCTAGAGAAAGGGTAATTGTCCCTGTAAGCATGCACACACATATTCCTGGAGACAAGTGGTAAGGTGTGGATTGGAAGGACAGTGCACCTCATATAAATGCAATAGGCTTCCCCAAGTAAAATTTTTTTCTGGGAAGCAGAAATAGAGCATGCAAGAAAGATGACAAAAGGAATAAGAAAATAAAATGCTTCATCAGATTGAGTGTGTCACACTAATGTTTAATTTGATTTTCATCTACTTTATAAGCTGTTTCCATTCTGTTGGGGAGTTCACATCCCAAAAGATTTGACTATAGATTTGGCCAGGTTTGTGTGATTCGTTTCTAGGTAGATGTGTGTGTCATTTTCAGTTTATAAGTGTTTTTTTTGTTTGTTTGTTTTTGGCCTCTTGTGCAGGAGGTATGAGGCACAAGTTTTATCAATGGTTTATTTGGCTAGCACCGCATACCATGGCATATGGAAATTCTATTTAGAGACATGGAGAGAAAACGTTTGGTGTTTTACTCACAGACAACTCTGTCTTTCGTTTTTATCTCTTTGTAGCTTTGAAGCTCAGCAAAGAAGGGAAATCCATTGAGGACAGTCTGTAAAGGTAAGTGTATTTATTACATGGCCTTGACAAACATTGCCTTTACCACATTGATTTTTCTTTTATTCAGAGATTTAAACACTTGGATTAAAGATATAGCTGACAGGACAACTTCCTTAACCACCTGCTTGTCCTCCCTCATAGGCAAAAGTGCTGAGCAATAGTTAGCAGAGAGTAGGAGGAAATAAAATGATGTGTTGAGAGTAGCCAAATGCATTTGTGTGCTTGCTGACTTTTGCTTTCTTCTCAGCAGTTAAGACATTCCAATGGAGCTAAGTTTGTGAAGATTAATGCTAGATGGAAAAAGAATGCACTTGTACCACTTCTAGTCAATAGTTAAATAAAACTAGCTGGCCAAATAAAGCATTTAAAATAAAATGCAGAGTGGCATTTCAATTGGGTTGGATGAAATTTATCATGAAAGTCAGTTGTGCAGTTGCATGGAGGAGCTAGTTTTGCAGAAAGGAAAAAGCCAGCCAGTTTGGTGTAGCTAATTTCATTCCACCCAGTCACTGTGGACCCTAAGTGAATTACAGGAAATGAACTTCCAAGCTCAAAGCAATGGGAAAAGTACCCACTCTGCCTCCTGCGAAACATTACAATCAAGTTGGTTTTTACATGGAAAAATGTAATTGTTTCCTCTTTGCTAGGTATATTTATAAGCATACCTCTGTACAGCATTGTTCTTTGATTCATTGTTTAATTTCTGTTCTGCATGAAGTCTTTTAATTTAAAGAATTCATTCTGGGCAATTACAGGGCTGCAGTTTCATCAAGAGTCTTTGGTAGCCAGGGTGAAATATGCCATAATTTTACATTTGTTTTCATCATAAATTATGTTTTTGACACTTTTAGGGGTTTTTATGTCGTTTTTATTACAGCAATCATGACCATGACCACTTTAGTTAAAGTTGAAAAGCCATTTTGATTTACCTTATATTTTAAGTTATTCCTAACTTTATGACAGATCTACTTCTGGAGCTGAATTTTTAATGTTATTTTGAAGGGGAAGAAGAATTTTACAGGGAAATTGGAGAAAACCCCTTTTGAATAATCAAAACATGAGCTATAAAAACACTGTTCTGAGGATTTGCTTTTGGGTGACTGAACTCTGGTGCATGAAAACTGGTGGCTTGGGATTTTGCTATAATGGTTGTCCATTAGTGAAGAAAACACTGTCCTAAGAAGTAGATAATTCTTATTTTCAGCCATATAACTTACATATCCCTGGACCATTGAGCCACATCTTAAAATAAAGCAGTATTTGATAGCTTTTAGAAATAAATTATTGGAGTTAGTTATGATATAGCCATCTTAAAAACCTTGTAATCTGTAGGCATAGCTATGGTGCTTGCATTCCTTTTGGGGAGTGTTTTCACACAGGCACAGTCCATTTTCTCTGCTTTCAATGAAAATCCCTTGTTGAATTGGTACTCTGGAGTTAGATGTGGGTTTAGTCATGGTTTGGCTTTTACTAGCTATTGGACCATGGACAACTTATTCACTCTATCTGTGTCTCAGTTTCCTAATCTCTAAAATGGGGATAATAATATTGCCTGCCTCATATGGTTGTTGTGGACATTAAATGAATTATATATGTCAAGGGCTTAGAAAAGGTCCTGGCCCATGATAAGTACTCAGTAGATGTGAGCTGCTACTGCTCTTGTTAATATTATTAGTAGCAGTAGCAGCAGCAGCATCCTTATGAATTTATTCACTAGATATTTTGAGAAGTCTATTCTTTTTAGAAGCTTTAGGACAATGTTTCCAAAATGAGCATGTTGTTACCAAAGAAGGGCAAATTTCACTTGGTCCTTAGGAATCAAATGAAAAGGTAACTTTTAGGTACTATGAGAAGTGAGGCCTCTGGAAGTGAAAAGTTGTCAGGTTGAAGTTTTGTAGGCATCAGGGAAAACACCTTCTTTGGTTGTGTGTGGTCAATCACTAATTAATATAATCTTAAGAAATTAGCAATCTACTGCTAGGTAGATTCTTCAAGAATTTTGAAGAAAGTCTTGGTAAGTAGAGAGGAACATATACCCCTTCCTTTGTTTTTTCCTGTCCTGTGTCTGTTTTCCCTTCCTAACAAGCACCTTTATTTCTTTTTGAAGTAGCATAATGGAACTGTAACCAGAGGCCCTACCCAGGGGCCTAAACTCAGCCTATGTATGACCACAAGCTTGGTTAAGTGGATGCGCCTTTGGAATTTGAATCTTTGAGAGGTTCTTCTTTGCCATTGACAGGCATTCTGATCTGACAGTACACGCTATGAGACCACTATAGTAGGTCCTGTTTTCTAGCCTCCATGTCTGTCTTGGCTGCTAATGGTCTCCAAGCCTTATTTTCCAGTCTGCCATGGATTCTCTGAGCCTTCGGTTTCCTTCTGCTAATTCTTCTTATATGAGCCAATTGGTTTCTGTTGCTTGCAACCCCAGAACCCTAACCGATAGAGTAGTTTATACATTAGTGAGCTAGATTTAGAATAAATGGGGCATGTTTGGAGGAGGTTTACAATTAAAATACTATTCATTACTTTCTTCAATCATATATAAGCAGCTGAATGTTTTGCAGTAGATTACAAAAAGTACAAAGTTCTCAATTAGACTCTCAAAAATGTGGTATTTTGCTGAACTTCCCAGTACTCCTGTGTTTGGTACAGAGAAGTCACTCTTGGCTGCTTCTCTAAGCTCTCAAATGATTTGTGTGTATGCAGGGGAGGGTTGGAAATGAGAAGAGAAGCAGAGAGGTCATTTGTCCCTCCCAATTTCTGTGGGCCTGGTCTCTTTGTGGCCTGGGGATTGTGAAGGGATTATGATTTCCTTCTGTTTACCCCAGCATCCCAAAACAAAACAGGAATACTCTTTAAATATTTCTCTACTTTTCCCTGAATTTTTATTTCTCTTTTGATCACTTTCTTGCCCTACTGAACACTTTCTTTTCAATGATGTGTAAAATGTGATTGAAAACTCAATTACTTCTGTTTCTGGCATTGCTTGTGGTTTCCTGAGAATGGAATGGGCAAATTTTCTCTATTTACCCTTGTGTCTTGTTTGTTGACTACTTCTGTGTTCTGTGCAGTGCCTAGAACAAAGTTGGTTAATTATTTTTTTTTACAGGGACATCAATTTTGCACTCCTACTGTGAATAAATAGCACGACAGCATTATATAGTGGGAAAAGCCTTAGCTGCAGTGTTAGGAAACTTGCCTTCTAGTTTTGGCTCTGCCACTTGCTAGCTTTGTGACTCTGGGCAAGATTCCTCCTAACTTTCCTTAAGGTCTCAGGTTCCTCACTTCCAAAATCAGGATAACCGTTGTCCTATCTATTGCATAGGGCTGTTTTGAGGATCACATAAAGGCAATAAATGTGAAAGTGCTTAGCAAATTGTAACAAATATATAACATCAAGGTATTATTATCATGTCATATATATTTCTTAAACAGATAAAAAATTGAGGGGCTTGTTTTATGGGAGTGAGTAAGTAAATTAAAAAACAATAACCACCCCATATAATGCTTGTGCTGGATAGTCTCCTTTTGAGCTTCCAGCTCCTTTCTCCTCTGAATGGCTCTGTGCACCAGGTGGCTAACCCTGATTGTCAACATTCTGTGGGCTCCCTTGTTTGCTGGCTTTCTGTTTTGTTAGCCAGTGGAAGGTTCCGGACAAAGATCTGGGAATGCGAGTTTGAAATATTCTTCCTTACCTTCTTACCTGCAGCACTGTGGGCTGGCAGTAGCTGTATGCCTCTAAGGAAGGCCACAGTTGCTGTTGGAGGCCTCTCTTCTGCAGCTATAGCTCTTTCCACTGTCTGGTGACTGCTTCTTCCCTTTGCCCCTTTAAGTCTGGAGTGTTAACAGAATTTTTGCTAACTCCGGGGTACTGGGCTATCCCTTAGTGGTTTCCCTTAACCCTGCATTCACCCGGGTGAAGGTGCCATCTCCTTCTTGCTGTGACCTTGATTGTACAAAGGAACTTTATTCTTTATTTTTTTTCCTGCCATCCTCAACTCAATTCAACAAATATCTTTTTAGGACTTAGAGTGTGCCAGGGAAAAAGTGTCTATCGTACACTTGTAAAGAACTGGATATTTTAGTGGCATAGCTGGGGGTATTATATTAGTTTTCTTTAAAAAAGCAAATTTTGATAAATTGAAATACTTTATATGAATTCCAGTATATAAAGAATACAATATTGTATTTATATACTTTATGAACTATCCTTAAAAATTCATTTTTATTTTTATCAAAGCAGTATCTACATTGTTTAAATAAAGCAGCATTAAAAAGCAATTATTGAAACACTGCAACATCTATCGCCTCTTTCTACCAGTCTGCCTCTCCCCAGATTCCTTCCCCGGAATTGGCCATTTTCAACTCTGATACTTCTGGTGTTCACCTCTCTATTTCTAAATAATGGACTCATATTATTTTTTCCTAATATATCAATTTTAGCAACAGCTGTCTGACATTCCCCACTCCTACCACTTCTGATCCCCACAGCCTCCTAACATAGTTATATTAAAATTTTTGTTTAAATCAATAAGTACTATTTACCTTACCATGATTATTTAACTTTTTTCCCACTACTGAGCCAAGTGGTATGGTCTGGTTTGTTATGTTTTCTTTAACATGTAACCTTTTGTCTTTCTTGGGATTAATATATTAGCTTGCTTTCCTAAGCATCTACCTTATGAGATAGGTAGTCATAGTCTTTCAATTTTATTCATGGTCATATTAGTATTTCCATTTTATAGTTGTGGAAATTGAGGCTTAAGGCTAAGTGTTTTGTCCAGGGTCACACTGCTAGTAAGTGTTAGAATTGGGAGAAGATAGTAGCCAGTCTGTCTGCAGAGCCTACATTCTTAATCATGACATTATTTACAAATACTGTGACTTCAGTTGTTATCCTAATGGCTACATTAATAAGAAAATCCTGGGTTCTGTCTTCAGCGATTCAAAATCAGTAAGTCTGAGATGGGAACCAAGAATCCATATTTAAAAACTCTCCACAGGTGATGCCATTGGTCAGCAGGTTTGGGAACTCTTTTCTATATCCTATCATTATCGTAATTACCATCGTCACCATCATGATCATCACCACCACCATCCTCAGGAACAAATGACTGTCCAGCTCAGTGCTCTCAGTAGCTGAGTAGAAATCTCGGTGTCTGTTAATGCAGCTGCTCTTTGACCTTGTAGGTGAGATCACACTAGTGGCTGATTCAGGTAATGATTCATCTGGCCATTTGTAAGTTTGGCAAGTGCTTTGGGAGGAATTGTGCCCCATAGAAGTGGACAATATTTGTTTTAGTTCAGCTGGTTGTTGCTCTGGTACAAAAGCAATGAGTATATCCTCTGACTTAACATTGACCTTAAAGGGACTCATTTTTTTTTTTCTGGAAAATTCCCTAAAATGACATCTAGAGGAATACAAAGTCCTAGTAAAAGAGAAACTTTGAAGTCTTCGTTCTGATTTCCATTCCCCCATCCCCTATGCTTGTGGCATTTTTTATTTATCAGGCAGGAGGGAAGCAGTAAAATTTGGCCTGGGGTTTTCTCATCCCTAGGTGTGAAATTATTTCAGAACTATAATAAAAATACTTTGCATTTCTATAGTACTTTTATTTGAAGATCTAAAAGTGTTCTGTTGGTGTTAATAGAGCTTCCCAGCACCCTCTGAAGTAGGTATTATTAGAGAATATTTCCTCCAAGATATTTTCACTTCACATTCCACGTGTGACTTGAAAATGCTTTTGTATTATTTGGGAATGTCAAGTGTTTAAAGTGCCAGGCGTAGGGGGCATTTCCTGTCTTCACATTCACTCCTCATTAATCCTTAGCACATTGAGGGAAACATAGCAGTTTATCATAAATGGGTATGTCATTATTTAGAGAGAATTAAAATAAAAGCAATCTGTTATTGCCTTCTCTTTGAATATTTTGCAAATATTTAATAGTATTCATCAGCTATGGAACTGTCTGTCGAACAGTTTTCCTTTTCTAAGGTAGCGGAACTCGCAGGAGTGAATATATTGAGTAACTAGCGGTGTCAGGGCCCAGAACCCAATACCCCAAAGTATGGCACCTTGTTTTGCTAAGTACGTTGAACTGAAGGGAACTAGAAAGGCCTCACCAAGGTCTCTCTGACCTACTCCTGCCCTCCTGTCTCCTACCTCTCTTTCTCCCCCTGAGCAAGTCTTACAAACCAGAATTCCTTTTCCCCAAGGTGGGTCACGGAAACTAGAACCCCTCTTCCCCAGAGCAAGCCATAAAACCAAAACCAAAAAAGTCATTCTCTCCCCTCTCCCTTCTCCCTTGAAGACCCTCATTACAGAGGGCCCCTACCCCATACCTGGGGAGAAAGAATGCTACAGAGAGGCCGTGAAGCATATGAACAGACCGGCCTTGCCAGGTTTCCTCCCTCAATCTATTACCATTAGATCATACCCCTTTGTCCAATCACACTTCTACTTGGCTATTCATTCTGTATCAAACCTAAGCATGGAAATAGACTGTTTTCCCTGGGTCTTTGGGTCTTCATTTCTGAAGGCTCTCGTGTCAGTAAAACTTTCATTAAATTTTAAACATTTGTTATGGTTTTCTCTTGTTAACCTGTCTTTTGTGATAGGAAGGTCAGCTATGACCCTTATGGTGAGTGAGGAAACGTGTCACATCTTTCCACCTCTACAGTGGGAACTTGGCCTGGTAGTGTGGTGTCCTTTGGGAGCTTATGATATGTGAAACCAACTAAAAACACAAATTGAGTTTGCATTCTGATTTAAAGGTTTCATTTTGAAAAATTATGTTGAATGTTGCGTGCATGAATTTTAAGCATGCATGTGTGCATACTTGGTTACATTTTTTTTCTCTAAATGTTGGGACGTTCTATCTCAGTGGTGTTTGGGGTTTCTACTCACTTAGGGTCATTGATGTAAAAGTGCTGCAGGTCTGCCATAGCGCAAAACATTCGGGAAAAGGCCCTCAGAACTTTAGTAAACACTGGTCACCCTGAGAGTCTCCTTGTCTCTGCGGTACTGAGTGGCCCTGTTGTACCTGTGCAAAGAAGGCTGGGATCTTCACTGTGGCTTCAAGGCCTGAGTATTCACTTTCCCAGCATCCCCTCACCATCCCCATCAAAAGCCCTGTTGCCTCTCTGCCAGGGAGCAAAGTGCCAACCTCCACTACTTTAAAGAACTGGAAAACCTCCAGCTTCTCCCCAGTATTAGGAAAGCCCAATTCATACTCTACTCCGGCTGTCTACCTAAACAAGATCAGAGGAAACAAAATAGTTTTAAGCAAAGTAGAACAACCCAAATGTATCTTTATCCCTTTCCTTTCTCCTGGTGTCTAGCACATTCCCTTCAACGAATTTGGGCTTTTGAAAAAAAAAAATCTTCAATGGGGACTGGATTTGGAGGGGTCTAGGATTACCTTCTAGTACCTTCTGCTTTTGGACATGCCCCTGGGACAAAGGGAAGGCAAAATTCATTGAAGGTTTTGAGATGAGAAAGGGAACAGTATACACAGAAGGGGTAACAAAAAGTACAAATTGATATTTTAAAATCATGCTGCTCCTAATTCAACACTGAAGACAAGATGATGCTTTACCATTCGTGAGTTGCTTTATGACTCTCATGATGAGTGTCAGATTATCACATGATTCATCTTTTTTCTGGCATCTCAGTTGTCTTTTTTGGGGGGAGGGGAATTCACTTAAGATCTATCATCTAAAGATTTTGGGGAATGTGGGCAGAATTTTGAATCACTGCACCATTTTCTCTGGAGTCTTTGCTCAAAGGAGGCCACATAAATTTGCTGCTAATTATGTGAAGATAGATTTATCACTGAAGATGCTTTTGGGTGCAAATAATCAAAAAGTCATCCCAAAATGGTTTAAACAAGAAGGGAATTAAAAGAAAAAAGCTTTCCACCCTATTCATGTCTACCTGCTGAACCCCATGGATGTCATGATTGATGGGAAGTCATTATAGAATCCTGGCTCTGAATGTCTGGAATCCAACTGCAATCCACTTTTCCCTAGTGCCTAACAACTAGGGACCCATCAGGGTGCCTCTGATGGTTGTCACTGCAGCAAAGAGAGGATTCTGAGCGCTGGGCTGTTGATAGATTGCTAAGCACCATCAATTATTTTATGAATTGCTCTACTAACTTACATTTGAAAAGTCACAAAATTAAACCCATCAGAATAAGAAAAATGAATTGTCTCAAGGAGTAAGATATCCTGGGGTGGGGATGGGGGGGGTGTTGCAGCTCCAGGTTTTGTTAATTCAGTGGCTTAACAATGTTATCAAAGTCCCTATTTCTTGCTCCTTTTCCTCTGCCATCTTCAGTGTGTTGACTTTGTTCTTAGACTTCATGGTTCTAAGACGGCTGCTTCATTATGGGGAGCCATAGGCAGACATGGTAGCATCCACTGGCAAAAGAAACTATCTGTTCTTTTGTGTCCCTTTTTGAAAGCAAGGAACTTCTCCCGTAACCCCCCAGCAGGCTTCCCCTCAAGTCTTATTTGACTGAGTGCAGCCACATGCTCCTTCCTGAATCAGACACTGGCATGTGGAATGGCATTAACCACAGGTGGCTTAGATTGGTGCTTCCCACCTTTATTCTTGTTATGGCACACACAAAGAATAAAATTTTGTCAGCACATGAAGTAAACACAGGAGGTTGCTCACAATTGGAGGTGGCCAACATGTGTGTGTTGGACACACGTTGGAGGTGCATGTGAAGACTCCGGCCACCCTGGCCCTGTCCAACTGCCCTTGGGGCTAAAGGGATGGATATCTGATTAGCTGTTACCCTTTTCCTGTTTTAAACTAATCAGGATTTATCCCTGAACTGGGATAATCTCACCTTCCCTGGGCATATGGCTTTGTGATAAAACTGGGGCTTGTATTAATCAGGATTCACCAGAGAAATAGAACCAAAAGGATATTTATTTATTTATTTGTTTTTTTATTCATTATGAGGAATTGGCTCACTTAATTACAGAGGCTGAGAAGTCACATGACCTGCAAACTGGAGACCCAGGAGAGCTGGTGGTATAATTCAGTCCAAGTCTGAAGGCATGAGGGGAGCCAATGGTGCAAATCCCAGTCTGAGGGCAGGAGAAAATAAGATAATTTGTCCCAGCTCAAACAGTGAGGCAGAAAAAAAGGACAAATTTCTTCTTTCTCCTTTTGTTCTGTTCAGGCCCTCAACAGATTAAATGATGCCTCTCCACATTGGGGAGGTCAGTCTACTTTACTGAGTCCACCTATTCAAATGCTAATCTCATCTAGAAACACCCTGGGCAGAGACACCAGAAATAATGTTTAATCTGGGCACCCCATGGCCCCGTCAAGTTGACACATAAAATTAACCATCACAGGGCTCTACCTGTAAGGCAGAAGAGGGTAATTTCTGTTTGACAGGAACTTAGCAGTGTCTGCTGTGTGAATGTTTCTTATCTTTGCATATGTACCTAATCTCCTTCTTTGAATCATTAGTTCCTTACCAAGAAAGCCCTAAATCTTGCAAATTTTAAGTGCTCGGTAATTATTTGCATATTGAATGAATGAATATGTACTTACATACCTGACTAACTGATGCATTCAATACCATTGACCTCCTGTAATGTACCAGGAATGTGCTGTGTGATGTACAAGGAATGTGGGCCCTGCCGCTGACTTTACACCCTGGGGAGGGAGGCAGATCATACCTAGTAAACAAACAAAGCATGTAGAGTTAAAAGTTATGTTAAGCCTTGTTCAGGAACCATCAGGAGGCAAAACAGGGCAGGGCTCTTCATTTGGAGTAGCTAGAGAAGTCTTCTCTGAGTTAATGACATTTAAGCTGAGATCTGAGAGGATGAGAGGAGGAAGTCAGCTGGTAATGAGTGGGGGAGGAGGGTCCATATTCTGAACCTTGGAACTATGTCTTAGGAATAATTTGTTCTCAAGAAAAAAAAAAACAAGCAAACAAACAGCAACAAAAGCAATGAAAGACGGGGCTTTTGCTATAAGGCCACAGGACAGCTTACTGGTTTGAGGGCAGGTTGGACAGAAAGCCTCCTGAGGCATTAGACCAAGAAGTGGTGGACCCCCCAAAACTAACAGGATTGGGACAGGTAGGTGGATAAACACATCTGCTACACACTGTCTTTCAGTGTCTCAATCATAAAGAGCAGTTTGCTGTCTCAGGAGCTGCATAGCCTCTCCCCACTTCTCTCTGCAGACTGGCTTCTCTGCTTCTCTCTGCATTTCCAGTCCAACATGGCCACCCCTGCAGCTCCCTCTGCCCCATTCAAGGGGCTGATAGAGACTAACTGGAATTCCTATACTGCAGTTCCTCTTTCCTGGGGAAAAGAAGCTAAATGACTTGATGTAAGTCAGGTGCCCTATCTTCTTGGCATCAGCTGTGGCCCAGGGCCCAGGGTCCACCTGGCTGGCTGCCAACTTAATTCTACTTAGTTCTACTTGGCAGGATTGGGAGAGACTCTCTGGGAAGGTAGAGTATAGGGTAGGCAGGTGGATTAACATCCCTGTTAAATGCTGCTTTTCAGGTTCTCCAACTCTCATAACACTGGTAGAGTCCCAATGGTGTAAATAACTTTGTTACCACCAGGCTTATTTAGTCGAGTATTGATACCTACTACAGGGCACTGTATACAACAGGTGCTTAAGAAGTAGTGATGGTGATAGTAACAAAGTTGAATGTGAGATATGATGTAGTGCTTTCTCAATAGTGCAGGTGAATTATATTGTGTTAATGAAAATGCTTTTGTTTTGCAGATGAAAAAGTCTTGTAAATGCCAGTCTATATCTTCAAATCACTTTATATTAATAATTACTTTATTCCTATTACAAAAGTAATGCATTTGCATTTTAAAATATTTGGAAACCAGATTAGCAAAAGAGAAGAAAGTAGAAATTGCTCATAATCCTGATGCCCAGAGCTGACCACCTATGGCATTTTGGTGTGTTTTTTTTTCCAGTTGGTTCTCTACGTAGGTATGCTTTTTAAGAAAATGCTTTTTCCACTTAACATTATATTGTGAACATTAAAAATTCTACTGTATCATTAAGGGCTGCTCTGTGTTCCTTCATGTGGATGTAGCATTTAGAAGTGGATGTAGAGATTTGAACAGCACCTATGCTGCTGAATGTGGTCCTTAGGCTGGGATGGATTGGGATGCTGACCCCGAGGTCTCTGTAGCTGTATGGATACTGCCTGACTGACTTCCGGGAGCAGGGTGGCTGTGGAAGTTGGTCAGAAATTAAGTTTGTGTGATAATGATCACTCTTGTCCCTGTGGCCACCACTTTCCTGAGCATAATTTGAATGAAGCTCATTTACTGTTTTGCAAGGAGGATGGCTCAGCTGAGCATCCCTGGAAGGAAAATAATCAGCATCCCCCTTAGGGTTCTGGGAAGCCTCTTTGCTGCTTAGGTCGGGGTGGCCCCTGCAGTCTATGCTTGCTTCTCCTGATAAAGCAAATTGCAAGCATGCCAAATTGCTTTGCTCCAGCTTAACCCTATTCCAGGATGAATCCATAAATGCTACAAAAGGAAAGCTTATGAACATATGCTACATAGAACTCAGAAAACGTCCTGCCTACTTAATCCTTTTCTTACTTCAGGGAAAAAAAAGTCTGTTTATACTTGAACTGAGAATTGAGGGATCACAAAAATGAAGATTGGATGCCATGCTAGAAATCACCAGTTGCGTTTTCTCATTTCCCCGAGAGCCGTGGGTTGATTTTTCAATACAGCTGTGTCAGTGCGGAAATGTGCCACTCTTTCTAGAGTTCTTAGATTCACTCCCAATTATGTGGCTGCGTCTAACTGCCTTTTGAGGAAATGCAAGTTCCCCTTGTTTAAACACAGGGTGTTCATTATGGTGGATTCTGGCGGCTGGAGGGCACCTCTTGAGGTCATTATCTCTCCCCTCCTCCTCCCGTGGCTGTACATGTAGATGACCGCAGATGGAGAAGGGCACTTTTCCATTTGTGTGTTCTTGGGCAGATTCTTCCACAGAGAGGTGCATGGAATCCCAGTAGATGTGCACCAGCTCAGAGGGTCAGGAACTTGCCCTGACACTCAGAATGCATGCTGGTCCTTCTGGCTCAAGATGATTTCCCCGCAAAATAATTGATCTATGTCCTCGCTGGCATATTTGCTCATAGACACCCACAGAAACTGTTCTGGAAAACTTTCTCACCCTCCTCAGATTTTTGATCCTGTGCTCTTTGCTGTGAGCCATCCCACAATGGAGCCGTGGAGGACTCTCTAGCAGGTCAGCTTCTGTCTCTCTGTCTCAAGGAAGGCAATGCAATTTTCCTGCCTGTGTCTTATTTAATGTGTGTCTGTATCTTCCAGCTGTCTTGAACTAGGGGTCTATGGGGCCATTTGGTTTGACACCAAAGGCACTTGTGTGTATAGCCAGTCATAATGAATAACTGTAAACATAAGTAGATGCTTGCCCAAAGGGGGTGTTAGCTGAGAGGCGTGTGAATCTGCTTGGAGGGGCAACAGCTGAGATGTCAGAGTAGTTTACCATCTCCTGGGCAGAGGCATTGGGGGAATATTTTCTGTCTGAAAAATATTACAGGCTTTAGGTCCCAAATTTTCCCTCCTGTGGCTGGTGCTCATCCTTTTGAGTTAGGAATGAGGAAAACTCTATGGGTATTACAAGTATAGGAGATTCAGACAGAGAAAGAAGTGAAAAATGGAGGTGCCTTCAAAATGGGAATGAATTGTGGTCATCTCTAGCCTGGGATACATTTGATAAGGTGCGTTTATGAATAACAGTTGCACGCGATGCTTTGCTGGTTAATGCTACTGGGACCCACTAACCTGCTCCATTCTTTCTGTAAACATGAAAACCCTAATACTGGCAAACAAGGAAGATATGAGGACAGCAGAATGAAAGCATGTAGGTGTCACATTATAACAACATGGACCATTATTCCATTGATATTTATCATGGTATTGTGATCTGGTCCAAAAATGTAGCCAGCATCTTTGGCTTTTGATATACTCCAGGCAATGTGATAATGAGTCACTTTTCTTGAACTCTCTCACTTAATCTTTATCACAACTCATAGGCCAGATGTTATTCTTCAGTATTTAACAGATGAGGGAATGGACGTTTAGAGAGGTTAAGTAAGTTGACCAAGATTGCACAGCTTCTAAAAAGGAGGCACTTTAAGAGAGAGAGTGCAGCAAAACTTTGTCTAGACAGCAGGGTAAGGGGAGGAGAACCTGTCATTTCTCTGAAAAGGCAGAGGGATACCAGCAGATTTGTGCTATGTTCCTTGATAACTTTGGATGTGGTTGGGATAATTTGGGGGTATGCCTTAGGCACGCAGGTGCTCCTTTCTGTAAAGCTGGTATGTTTTCATACATTTGTTCATTCATTCACTTAGGGTTGATTCATTCAGATTCACTCGCTTTTTCTATGAATTGGGCACTTGTTTTGCTGAGAGCTAGGGTTAAGAGCAACAGAAAGATGACCAGAGAATTGACAATATGATTGGAGAGAAGGATACAGAGAGAAAGCTAGAACATATGGCACTTGGTGGTGAGTGTGGCAAGAAGCAGCAGAATTCAGGAGCTTGTTCCAGGAGTTCTTGGAGTGACCTCTAGGTAATGTATCTCCTCCCATTGGGAATCCCAGTTAGCATTCTAGAAATTTGTATCTCAGCACAGGGACTGGCATTTGTTCTGCACTGTCAGCCACAATGAAGAGACCTATTAACAGCATGCGATTTCCTTGTGATGGATAATTTGTGAGCTCAGACGTGTATGTCTAAAAGAGACAGTGCCTAGAAGAATCTTCAAATCAAATAGTACGGAGGATTTCCTCTACGACACATATTCAGGGACAGCTCCAGATATAAATAATTGTGAAGTGGGTCACTGCTCTTTTGTATTCTTACTTCTCATAGTTTGTGGCATCTAACCCCACACCCCAAGTCCCCAGCCTTAGACATGCTCCATCAGGTTCTAGTGCCCTGCCTACTTCTTTTGGTGGTCCCTCAACTTTTAATCTCATTAAAAGGACAGAATGGAGTGGTGTTGAGAATTCTAATATGATTCGTTTACTCTCTAGTATGAATTTGAGCCAACAATTTATTACAGTATTCCAGGTGGTACATGAGATGAGATGAATGAACACATTTTTGTTAGTCACATTAGATTTTTCAGTTTCCTTCTTTTTATGGCAAGTGATATTGGCTATATATATTTACATATATAATATATATATAATTGACATTTGATATTTATGGCAATATAAAATCGTCTCCTTCAAAAATTAATTTAGTTTGGCAAAATTGAGTTGATTTAAAGAAAAATATTGTATTAATAGTATAACATTGGTTTTCATAGATATAAAAATCATGAAATGGGTATGTGAATAACTAAAGTTCTGGAGTAATTGAATTGTTTATTTGGGTATGTGTACATTTTGCACTTTATCTTTAATTATGAAATACTGTGTTTTGTCTCATAGGAAGAAAATTTAATTGATCAGGGTTAGGAGGAACACACCTGAAATCTTATTCATAGGTGGCCATCTACTTCACCTATCAATACTGTGATTCACCCAAGTTACAGATGACTCCTGTCATTTCTCTTTCAGTTAATGGTTATATTTCAGAGCAAGTGATTCTTCCTTCGTAGTATCCAATTTTATGTAACTATGATGCACATATCCACAGAGTTCTTCTTCACTAAATACTCATGTGGGCATGGACTAATGCTGGTTAGAGTATGTAAACTAGACTTGGTATCTTCAGCAACCAGAATGAATAGTGGCAACCATTTAACCATACAATTATAGAACAGAAATGTAATAGAATAAATAGAATATTTATTTCATGTGCCAAAAATACCACCTAAATCTATTCCTGAACCATTTTTCTAAGGGACAGGAGAAATTGTCAAAAAGAGATTTTTCTCTGAGAATAATAATTAGGCTAGGAAAGAGAACAAGTTACTGCAATTTTAAGTGGGCCTGATGTGGCAGGATTCCGGGGCTTGCTAGCATTAGACTAATAGGACTACTTGGTAGAGTTTTTTGGTTTTTAAGTGGATCTATCTTCAGGCAGAGCAAGGAGAGGGAACCAGGGAATATAAAAGCAGCCTGTGATGGTGGAATTAAATAAAATTTGTTGGTAATCTGCGCATGTCAGGCCAGGTGACATCCTGGGCTCCCTTCAGCCCTGTGATTGTGAATGATTTTTTTTTTCCCAGTCCCACAATATATTTGTTTGATTGGGTGCTTCCTACAAATACCAGAAGGAACACCCGTTCCTAAAGGTTTGTTGTAACATCTTTTCCTAAATGCAGTGGAGAGATTATTATTACACAGAGTAATTTTTCATCCTTCTTATAGAAGGCAAAAATTGGCATTTTCACAGTATTTGTTTATTTATTTGCTATAGCCTCTATTTTTAAGATTGCTTTATGGATCAGAGAATGCTATAGCCTCTTGGTAGTTGATGAACAAGAGGCAGAAAGAAAAAGCAAATAGTGTTATGATTATTGCCATTCTTGGTCATTACTTGGTTGGGATTTTATCTAGTTTGGGGGCCAAATTCTTCTTTCTGTTGACAAAGAACAATTAATTGCCTTCAGATAATTTAGGATGTTGTGTCTCCAGTAGGTAATTTGTCAAGCTAAGAGTATCACTTTAACTTAAGAATATTTACTTTCCTTGTATTTGGTGTGAATGAGGGAAAATAATCCAAACATTTGAATTCCTTGTCGTTATTTATTCAGTAGTAAAAACAATGGGAATAAATGTACTTGGAAAGCATATATCTTATAAAACTGTTAGATTTATAATTGTCTTAGTCCATTTTGCGTTGCTATAAAGGAATACCTTTATAAAGAAAAGAGGTTTATGTGGCTCACGGTTCTGCAGGCTTTACAAGAAACATGGTGCCAGCATCTGCCTTTGGTGAGGACTTCAGGGAGCTTCCAATCAAGGCCGAAGGCGAAGAGGGAACAGACGTGCCACATGGCAAGAGGGGGAGCAAGAGAGAGAGAAGGAGGGGTGCCAGGCTCTTTTAAATAACCAGCTCTTGCGGGAACTAATAGAGGGAGAGCTCACTCATTACCATGGGCAGGGCACCAAGCCATTGATGAGAGATTCACACCCATGACCCAAACACCTCCCACCAGGCCCGCATTTCTAATTTCAACAAATTTCAACATGAGACTTGGAGTGGACAAATATCTAAACTATATCAATAATCTGAAGGAACTCAGACCTAAAATGGTAACTATCATTAACTGTCCTCCACTCGGCATCAAGATTGACTGGTAAAGTAAATCATTCAGTAAGCAGTTCCCATGCTCTTTCTGTAAGTCGGCTACGTGCTGGGCATACACCTGTTCACAACATTGATAAAGTCCCTGCCCCACAGTTCTTGTGATATAGCTTTAAATAAAAGCAGGGCAATTATTAATAAATCAATTAGTATATTGCTTGGTACTTTTTTGTGACCAAATCAACTATTTCTTGAAGTAGCATCAGTTTTATTCAGACAGCTGTACAAACATAACTTTAGTATTTAGTCTTAGAAGACATGCAAAACATTCAAGTCTATTCTCCCTAAACACTGGAAACTGACAAGAGAAGAGAAACTGAAGTAGGACCCCCCTGCCATTGTCTTTACATTTCTCATTTATGGAACACAAAACTAGGTCTAACCTATTATTTAATGTATTGATTGTTGAGAGGGAAAAAATAAAAGCCTATTTAACATATTATCTCCTGACTTCCTGTAAAGTGAAATAAACTTAATCAGTACTGGTGTTTCTAAAAACGTATCAAGTGTTTACATCTTAAATGCAATTGTTAATGAGCTATTATTATGAAAGTTCACCACATCACTCTAAATCACTTGCTGAGCCAGCCATCAGAGGCCTACATCCCAGCAAACATTTTCTGGAATTTGCAGGGCACAATTATGATTGACTACAAATCTCCTCATACTTTCATTACAGGAATTAATATAGTGAATTGCTATATAAATTGATGCTGCGAGGGAAAGACATGCTAAGAGGTTCTAATAAGACTGCCAGTGGCTCAAGTTTGCAAAGTCAAACTTTTAAGTGTTTCCAGACGGCCTTCCCTCTTGCCCAGTGTGTATTTTCTTCTTGGTCTAGCTAGCAAACTGCTGAAGGGAGAGAATGTGTATTTTATGTCAACTTTTTATAGGAGTATAACATACTCATAAAGTATGAGTATGAGAAGTATAAAATACTCATGGGATTTGTAGGCTTGCAAATCCAAAGCATACATCTTGAATTGTCACAAAGCAATCATGCCCAAGGAACCAGCATCCAGAATAAGATATAGAACATGACCATCTCGTGACATCTTTCAGTCACTACCCTGCTTCCAGCATAGTCTATCACTATTTTGACTCCTAACATCACAGATTAGTTTTGCCATGTTTTTGAATTTTTATAATAAATAGAATCATACAGTATGGACTCCTTTGTGGCATCTTTTGCTCAGCATTATGTTTATGAAATTTGGAATAATTTTTTGTGTTTAAGAAATAATGTAGGCTCGTGAGTGTCAAATGAAATGATAGGGTGGGAAAATACTTTGGAAACTTTAAAATGCCTTGCAGATATAACCATGGGTTTGTTGACTGAGAATTTAAGTAATTTGAGGTATTTTCATGTGTTTGGAGAAAAAAATTGGTTTCATTTCATTATTACTGACTAGTTCAGCTACACAATTTGCACATGCAAATTTGAGAGTGATTTATACCATATAACTCATTTATATCCTAATAGATAAAACTGTAAGATTTTTGGATATTAGGATTCCAAAGGTCATTTTAGAAATGTACTCCCTGAGGTTTATTCTTGTACAGGTTAGTGGATAATTTCTTATAATTGACTAATTAAACAGAAGTTAGAGTATTTTTGAACCTAAGGCTATATCTTAATGTTTCTACCTTTTTATATTTAATTGCATAACTGTGTGAATAATCTATAATGATAACATTTTTTTCTTTCAGTGTCACAATATACATAGAATTTGGCTCAGAGGTCAGACTATATGCTGGATCACCATCTTCTGGAAGGCCAAATATGTAACGGTTTTCCTGAAAAGAACACTTCTTCTTCGTCGTCGTCTTCTTTTTTTTTTTTTCTTGAGACAGAGTCTTGCTCTGTCACCCAGGCTAGAGTACAGTGGCGTCATCACAGCTCACTGCAACCTCCAACTCCTGGGCTCAAGTGATCCTCCTGCCTCAGCCTCCCAAAGTGCCAGGATTACAGGCGTGAGCCACCATGCCCAGCCAGAAGAACACTTCTTACCCCTTATTCCACCACCTCACCCATCAAAACCAAATTAAACCCCATCTTCTTAGCAACACATTGCAGTGTCTAAAAACATGAGGTTGATGTCTTTAGGGTATGTGACTGGGTTCCTTAGCCTCCATAAGGCTCCTTTCCTCCCTTGAAAATGAGGATAAAACAATAGCAACTCTGATGGTTTTTGGGAGTCTGATAACACAAGACAATTGAACATAGGGCTCAATCTAAATGCTCAATATATACCAGTTAGTATTGTTATCAACATTCTCTTTTATAATTTCCTCAATACATAGGGATTTAATGATTAAAATTAAGCAGGTAGTTCTAAGAATTCTTTCTTAAACTTTAAATCAAAGCAAAACTCCCTACTTCATCCTTCAAGTAGAACAGACTCATTTAAACTCCATCCAGACCAATGGGATGCATCACTGATAGGTTTTTTATTTTTATTTTTACAGAACAAAAACCCTAGAAAATGGTTGTATTTTAATGCTGGAAAAAACACAGTAGCATTTTTCAATGTCTATCTGATGACAATCTGGTTATTAGGTTGTCAGAATTTTTTGACAAAATATAGTGTTGGACTACCTAATTATATTGCTTCAGAGTCCAGTGGGGCCGCTGATCTGTTTTCTAATAATTTTTGGCTGGAGTTGTTTTGTTAAAGGCAAACGTATCAGTCATTTGAGAAATGTTTGCTTTTTATATTTACTAGCCTAAATATGAAAAATCCACTTAGGCCTGCTATTGTGGGGAGTAGTAATAATACACAGAACTCAGATGTCCCATTCATCTGAAAGTTTTAAGTCACTGGGGAGAAATGTCAAAGAGCCAAAAGTTTTTCAGGTTTTATTTTATTATATATTTTGGTATTGGGAAATACAATTAGGAGATCAGCAATCTTAAAGACGTACATTTAAAATCACTTTTCGCTACTCCTTCCCCAACCTTTATTTTTTTATTTTTAAAGATCAGGAGTTTCCTTATAGATTGAAAATTTGAGCAGTGGAGAGTCCAAACTAAAGAAGTAATTTTACAAGCCTTTCCCTGTATCAGGGCACATTCAGATTTTGTGGGGTTAGAAGCTCATGCAATTTGGAGGGTCCTCTTTAAGAAAAAGAATAAAAAGTTGTGAATACAAAATTATATGCAAAGGTAAGTATTTCAATGATTCAGTTAAGTGATTTGGTTCCCTTTCTTTTGAAATCTCTTTGCCAAATACTTCTTGGTGTTTCCTCCCACCTAGAACACTGACTCCCAAGCTCTCAGCGCTCCCAGGACCCCTGCAATAGGGGCCCTGAAGATTAAGCTTCATCAGCATTGTGTTAATCCTTCTTTGTCTATTTGAATATGCTGCTGAGTCAGTGAGAATATAACTGGTTAGATGATATCTAGAAAACTGAGGAGGACATTTAGTTG
The DNA here is from genome assembly GCA_023783475.1 of Daubentonia madagascariensis. Classification (NCBI taxonomy): domain Eukaryota; kingdom Metazoa; phylum Chordata; class Mammalia; order Primates; family Daubentoniidae; genus Daubentonia; species Daubentonia madagascariensis. The sequence goes on along the minus strand of JAKFHU010001953.1, from coordinate 35,712,356 downwards.
GAATTAGCTGTGAAACTGATATTCAAGTTAACCTTGAGGTAGACATTATAGATTCTTAAGTGAACTGAGGGAAAAAAAGTGTTATAAAGTACAAAGCTCTAAAGATAGTTCTCAAAAAGTAGAATAATTTCAGGATACTTAACCTCTCTGAAGGAAGAGGTGAAAGTTCCATTAGAAAAATGTATCAATAAAAAGAAGAGTTATTGATACTTTCCAGATAGCTGTATTTCCTGAGGTGCATATTGCTTTGTATGTCTCACACCTGGCCTTGACATCTTGTGTGAATCTTTATGTTATCTTTGAAATAAGATTGCAGCACTTGCCTATCATCAGTGGGGCATGAGTTGCTGGTCTGTTGTTTGATGGATCTCAGCACACCAATCATTGTTGTCACCACAGGCCTCAATGGCTCAAACTCGGGGGAAGAGTTTTAGTCCTTGGCCATGGTATGCCTGACAACCCAGAGGAACCTAAAACCCAGGTCAGCCTCTTGATTCTGTACATTTGTCACTTACCTGAACCCTTGTTGCCAGTCACTTTGTTGAACACTCAGAGATACTGGTATTTGTCAACTATAATTTGCTTATGCAAAGATGAGAAGAGATCTTGGCTACTGCTTTATCTGTGTAGTTCCAAAGGATGTCAAAAGCCCAGTAGTTTCGGAATTTAGGTTCATTACCTGTTGTCTTACTCTGTTTGTGCTGCTATAACAAAATACCATAGACTCAGTAAGTTATAAACTATAGAAATGTATTTGTCATTGTTCTGGAGGTTGAGAAGTTCAAGATCAAGGTGCTGGTAGGATTGGTGTCTGGTGAGGGCTGCTCTCCAATTCCAAGATGGCACCTTGTTGTTGCATCTTCCGGAGGGAAGGTACACTGTGTCCTCACATGGCAGAAGGGACAGAAGGGCAAGAGAGAGCTCCTTTCAACCTCAAGCCCTTATATTAGGGTGCTAGTCTCAATCATGTGGGCTTTGCCCTTATAACTTAATCACTTGCCAAAGGCCACACTTCTTAATACTGTTGCATTGGGGATTATGTTTCAATATGAGTTTTGGAGGGGACACCATCATTCAAACCATAGCACCTATGTTGTAAGGTCAGGCTAAGTCAATAGTACATGTCATGTGTTCGTTATTTAATGAAAATTTTCCTAGAGCTCAGTTTGGTGACTTTGATGGAGGGGTCAAGCTGCCATCTGGGTGGAGGATGGATGTTGAGAGGGGCAGAGATGGACAGAGAGGGGCTTTAGGAGAGTTTGCAGTGGCTTAGGAGTGTATTTTGCCCATCTGTTATTTCTTTAAGAGAGAATACAGGTATAAATTACTTGAACTACTTTTAATTATTTTTGGTTGCTTGTTTTTGCTTTTTGTTGTTTTTTTTTTTTTACTGTGTGCTTTGTGTGACAGGTTTTTGTACACATTACTGCTTTGTTTTTCTTCCCTCTTCCTCCCGCAATAACAGTATGTAAACTGTTGTCATGTTCTTTGTTCTTTTCTCTACCTTTCATGTGGTTTTTATAGCAGCCCCATCAGGAACCAGGTCTTCTCTTAATGCAAACACAAGAAGATGCAATTTTGTGGTTTCCCCAAGATCATACTGTGTGCTTTTCACCAAGAGTAGAACCCAGCTGCCTGTATCTCTAATGTTCTAGAAGGGCAGATGAGTAGGCCGGTTTGGATAATAGTGCCCTCGCAAACATCCTATTGCAAATGTGTACTACATAGAATTGCATGGTGACATCTTAATTGCCCATTTGGAGTTTATGTAGAAACAGCATTTTCAAGGTGTTTAAAATATCAGAACAGCCTGAAATGTGTAGAAATAATCTGCTGAAATTAATGAGTGGAAAAGACTTAAAGATATGCCAGTGTCTTAACAACTGAAAACAAAGTTTGGCGTGGCTATAGCATGTGAAAAATTTACTTCCTACCGAAAATACATGCCAAATCAAGTGTTTTCTTCTGGAAGTTAACCAACAGTTGGGCTGTAAAGATGGAATCCTGAGTTCCCCCACTCCCCAGAGTAAACTCTGAATAGATCAAATTCACCAGTGTTGATGGGCCATGCAATTTTCAAAACCCTTTCCTGATGCTTTATATTTAATTATATACCTATTTATTTAGAAATTTAAAATGATATTTACTCACATAAATTATATCTGTAATTAGATGTCTCTTTCCTCAGCATTGCAGTATAATTGTTTTATCATGGTGATTTTTGGTTTTGAGACTCTGTTAGAGTTGTCAGCTGTTGCATTTACTTTCGAGTTAGATCATAAGCAATGGATGCGTATTTTGCATGTACCGCAAGATCTTGAGTTTCCTAATCTGTTTTTATGTTACTTAAACAGAAAAGAGAGCATAAATAGGTGTAAAAACTGAGTCCGTGTATTCTAGGGGGAAGATGTATGTTGGGACCTTTCCTAGCAACTGCGGTTTCCTTTGCCCACTCCTCTGTAACCAGCCTTTAGGAGTGGGACACCCACACCCCCATCACTGTATGTGGGTATCGTGGGGTCCTTATATGTTCTCAGTTACTGCAGGTTGAGATTCAATCAGAAGAGTTCTTTTTCAATTGCATTTTGCTTAAATAAAGGAATTGTGCAGTCAAAGTCCAGAGCACTACAGAGGACACAGAGTGATAGCAAACAAGATGACAAGTTAGAAGGGACATGTTGGCTGTGATGACTCAGCAGGTCCTAGGCTTTAAGCAAGGAGTAGTGAAGATTGGAGATTAAGGCTGCTGTTGAGATGCGTGTACAAAGCTACTTCTCCTTAACCTGGCTGGGTGCCCAAACCTCCTGCTAAAAGAGTCACTTTTAAGTGTTAAATTTATCCCTCAATTTTCTTTTTTATAGCCTAATAGTCTCTTTCGGTTCTCACAGGGTAGAGTGGTAGGAAATTTGTATTTTTTTTCTATGAAACTTTCTTCCACTGAAAGCTTGTTGGAAAATGAGAACTATGTTTTGTAAATAAACCCCAGAGGTATAATGGTCTATGTATATGTATATTCTGTGAAATACAGTGAAATGCTATCCATCAGAGATACCTTGCAGTTCATACTACCAAAGACATCAAAGGCATTCTAACAATAATAAATATCACACACAGGTCTTTAGAAACAACATATATACATACACTGTGGTTGCTTTTAGTCCTTAGGCAAGCACAATTACTGGCACCTTTTGAAGTGGTAGATTAGTAAATTGTCAAAACTCCAAAATATAACTGAGTTTTTTAAAAAAAGATCTTTTTTTCTTTTCAGCAGCTCCAACCAGAATACAACAACAAAAGAAATTTTCATTGTTCTCTAAGAGGAAATATGGCAGGACAGATGGTGAACTGGTGGCCTGTAGGCCCCATCTAGCTGCCCATGTATTTTGTTTGGTCTGCACAGTGTTTTGCAAAAATTAATTTAAAATACCAGCATTTAAAAATTGAGGTATTTAAAATAAATTTATCAATTTCTGACATCCCTGGGAAGATATGGCAACATCTGGACCTCTTTTCTCCATGGTAGTATTTCCTTGCAGCAGAATAGTTGCTGCCCTCTCCAGTCCAGGCACAGAGGTGAAAGCTCTGCCCTGCTTGTTTTGTCTAGGGTAGGCCTGTTTTACTCATTTACATTGCCTGCCTGCCCCTGCTGGCTGTTTGTGACCCCCGACTAAGGAAAATAGCCTTTTGCAAACATTTTCAGGGCTAGGAGAGGAAGAGGCTTACTTTGTACTGCAGAGGAAGAACTGGCATCAGTGAGGGCTGTGTGTGTGGGAGGGGTGGTGGGGAGCATTCTAGGGATGTGGACTTTAGCTCCAGTGTCAGAATGAATTTTAGACACTTGACTTCTCAGCCCTGAAACTGTCACAGAAAGTGTTTGGACACAGTCAGATAACCATCTGTGTGGGAAAATGAAGAAGGAATTCCTCCATTATCTTGGGAACTGTACTCTTTCCCCTTTTAAGGAATTCTTCAATGGTTAGATTTTAAAAAATTATTATAATTGGGTAATATGATCACCTGATTCAAAAGGTGTTAAAAGGTGCACAGTGGAAAGTCAGTCTCCCCCTACTGCTGTTCCTCATGCCTTAGCTCCTCTCTGGTGGTAACCATTGTGTGTCTTTCTTGTGAGTCATTCTGGAGATGTTCTATGCATACACACAATTATGTACTCTTCCTTACATGAATAATGAGTCATTATACATACTGGGCTGCCCTTGCATTTTTTCCCCCTGCATATTTTAAGCTAAGTTTATCTTAGAGATCATTGCATATTGGTACATAGAAAACGACCTTGTTCTTTTTGATACCTTCATTGTATTTTCTTATATAGTTGTGTCATAGTTTATTTACTGTATTGAGTACAGGTACTGTATATGTAATTGATATTGTTTTCAATCTTCCAATGATAAAATTCTGTGGACCCACAATTTTCTCATTTCTGTACCCTCTCCCTTTCCCCCATGCCTTTAATTTTACTCACAAGACCAATGGTCAACATGAACATGAGACTTTTGATCCACCCCCAGGCAAAAATACAGGCAGCTTAGGTCACAATAAAATTTTCCTTTCTCCCTCCATTTCTCTCAGAAGAAACCACTATATTTAGTTGCATAAAAAAGGGTTAGTTGAGGGAATGTTCTAACAATTCTAGGGGTAGTTATGTTTCCCTCATGTCTGGATCAGTTTCTCAAAAATTAAAGTTCCTCAGACTTTGATGTACATAAGAATTTTCTGGGGATCTTGGTACAATGTAGATTCTGATTCAGCAGGTGGGGCCTGAGAGTCTGCATTTCTAATAAGCTCCCAGGTTGCTGGGTTGGCAGACCACATGTAGGGGTGAGGGGAAACTTGCCCTTTCCCCTGAAAGTTCTCTGAAAGATTAACTCACAATTAAGGCAGATTAATAAGAGAATGGTTTATTTACCATGTGCATGGGGAGAACCACAGAGTGATTATCCAATATCCCAATGAAGTTCGGATATTTTTATACCTGTCCTTTTGGAGGGGAGACGAAGATCAGATGAGGAGTACAGGTAATTCTGTTTAGGGGAAACACATGGTGCTAGGGAGGATAAATGGATGGGGGCAACAGATTGGCTTGTAAATGATTCTCTTTGCAAATTAAATTAACCTGAGCACATTAAATTAACCTGAGAGACAGGTATTATATTTAAATGATTTGGGTCTGGTTGCATTCTTGGTCCTTCTTCCTGCAATATGTTGAGATAACAGGGAGAGGACAGGAAGTCAATTGCCCCTTTGATCTTTTGACTGGTCAGTCCGGTTTATGCAGATACAGGGAAAGCCCCTTCCAATGCTTTTTTGATCTTGAACGGCCTTTCATTCAAAATATTCTTTATACCAAGGAGTCATATTTTGGGGTGAAATTTCCTGAGCTTCTTCACACACTTTGAGTAACAAGGCTTGTAGACATGTGTTGCCATTTTATTTTAACATAGTTGGTGGTGTTACTTAGGTTTCACAGGTAAAATATTGCTTAGATTTCACAAACACCTGTAATCATCCTGTTCTACAGGCTGGGGGTGGTAAATTTGGTGGCCATTAGTGGTATCTTTTGCTAGGATAAATAACATATGCTTAGTTTCTGTTTTGGTATATTTTATAAAATCCTTGATTTAGGTATACGATGAACTTAAGTTGGTGTACTGTCAAATTATTATTGTGGTCTATAAATTAAGATTATAGAGATTGAAATAACTTTTAATTTCTCATTTTATTTTTTTAAAGATGTTATTTACATATGGATCCATCTGGGAATAAACTTTAATTGCAAATTAAAACCAAGGTAGTTTGACCCAGTTGTGGTGACTTAATTACCTCTTTTCACTAGATTGTAAATTCCTTGGGGACAAGAATTGTTGAATTGAATTGTTTGTAAATTTGCTATTGCCTTAAGACTGTCTCCTTGACCATACTTTATTTAGGCTCCTCTGAGCCCTCTTCTTGACTAGGTCTTGACCTTAGCCCTGGTCCCCACTCCTGTTTTTGGCCTGCATAGCCCAGTTTTAGCAAGAATACTGTTAAGTGCTAAGTTCCTCACGCCTCTCTTGGTGTCTAAGTCCTCAGCCTGCCTTTAACAAGAATCCTGTTAGGATTGAATTAACGAGAATTCTCCTATGTTTCTTAGTAATTTTCCATCCACCAAACACCTTATCTATTCTAACATTGGCTATAAGTCTCTGTCTATCTTTGTTGTATTCAGAGTTGAACCTGATCTCTCTACCCTGTTGCAATACCACTATTGTAAAAGTCCTTAATAAAGTCTTCCTTACCATTTTAACAAGTGTCAGAGTAATTTTTTGTTTAACATCTGCTGCTTGCCCCTCTGCACAATTTCTGTCTTGCATCATTTTAAGAGCAATAAAAAGGAACAGAAAAAAGTTTATTTCTCATCACATTTCATTTTTTCTGTATGATTTAAACTAATTTAATATTACTCACAACTAAATTCATATTAGAGGTGAATATTACTCAGAACTTAAGGTTTTTAAAAATAGAATTTGAAATAAAGTCTGAATTCTTACCAACCTTTTAGGTTGTTAAAAGATAATTTTCAGAAAAAGGTAAAGTCATGACTCATATAGGTATAAAAATGAACACATGCTAAAGATATTATTTTACTTATATGATTTGAGGGAACCAGGCAGATGTTATAACTGGCTCAAAGGAAAAGTTAAACAGCACAAATTTATGTGGAGTAAAGGAATATTGAGATGAGTTGCAAATTGAGATAAAACTGGTTTTTCCACAGTGGGAAGGAAGTCAATTAAAATCACTACCTGTTAGGACAGAATTTATATGTATCTATCAGTTATCTAAAACTTAAAAGTGGTGCAAGATAGCTCAAAGACAGTGTACAAAGCTAGAGTCCAGCAGCTGGGAAGGGTGTGCTATAAATGATGTATAGGTTTCCATTGAAATGCAATATTTTTTTCCTACAAAGGTGAAGGCCATCTTTGACTTAGGAGTACGACGTAAGTATTGACTTGAAGTTTACCTTTGACACAATAATTGAGGGTGACCATATACAAATTAATGACAAAGAAGACATAGAGGTCAACATTTTATGTATTTCCACAAAATAATGAAAAAACTGGAGCCATTTTGTAGCACATAGCCGAGGGCCTTCACCCTTGTAGCCTGAAGACTGAAAGGAAAAAGAAATATCTTTCTCTGTACTGGAAAATTTGAACTTCATGTTGTAAGTCAACTATCCACCCAGATCAGGCTGTTTACAAGAATTCATTTTCATAATTGCGCATACTCACTTATACCAGAAAATATTTAGAGAAGACAATATAGCTGGAAATCAACAAAACAAGTTTGAAACAGATGATGGCCTGAAAAAAAGGGTATGCATGTTTTCTGTCTCTTCAAAATCCCCTCACCCTTTTTGAGAACTAAAACCTACATCCCTGCCTCAGGCCAGTGGTCAGGAGGGGCAGGGGTATGTCCTTTGTTCTTTGTGCCACAGGAGATGGCTTAAGGGAATTGTCCAGGCAGAGGTCCCGAGATTGTTTAAGCCAAAGATGGGATTGATCAGAATGTTAAAAGCTCTGTACTTCTGCTCAGAAGCATGACACTGGTACTTTCAGATGGGAGTCTGCCAGCTTCCTCATTTGCCAGCAAATTAATAAACTTCTCTTTCCTTCTCCTCAAACCACTTGTCCTCATTCTTCTGATGTGGCCTGGGGGACAAGTGCTGAACTTTGGTAACAAAACCATGCCTGGAACTAAATACATATTGTTCAGGAACCAAGTTGAGCCAATGACTGCAGGAGTGAAGATATTGCATTGCCTCCATTATGAGAATGCCAGTTGGAATGTGGCGTTGCTCAAGATGAGAGTTGATAAACCCTGTTATGAGATTGACTTAGGTCTTCCTCACTGGGAGATAGGGCCAGAAAAATGAAACTTCCAAGTAAAACTGAGAAAGTAGTGCCTCAGGCAACTGCTGTTAGGTTAAATTCTTTCAGAGGCATTTTATAGCCATTCTTTGCATGTTTTTGTCAGTCATGTTTGAAGTAACATTTCCAAGAGTGTTTGTTACTTTTTTATCTGCAGATCCTTTTCTCTACCTCAGGGGTTAGCAAACTTTTTCTGTAAAGGGCTAGGTAGTAAATATTTTAGGCTTTGAGACCCTACTGATTCTTTGACAACTGCTCAACTCCACCTTGTAGCATGAAAGCAGCCATAAACAATAGGTAAATGTGGCTGTGTCCCAATGACATTTTATTTATTGGCACTGAAATTTGAATTTTATATAACTTTCATATGCCATGAAATGTTATTTTTTTTTTGAAAATTTGTCAACCCTTTAAAAATATAAAAATTCTTCTTTGTTTGAGGCTGTACAAAGAGGCAGCTGTCCACATGTGGGCTGTGGGCTGTGGTGTGCCGGCCTGTGCCTTACAGAATGGGCAGGATGTAATTGCTGGGTACGGATTAGATTTTTATATTATGGTTCTCTCACTTATCAGCTGAGGGATCTTGGGCAAAAAAGCTCACCTCATTGAAGCCAGGTTTCCTTTGTTGTAAAATGTGGATGATACCTAAACGCAGAGTTGTTTTGTAGATTAAATAAACTATGCCAAAATATGTAGCTTTACTCTTGGGCCTTTAAAAGCATTGAATAACTGTTTTATTTCTCCTCTCTCTGTTCCTTTCTACCTTTTAGTACCTTATTTCTTTTAATTTCTACATATGTAGATTTTGGGCAGTAACTGTTTCATTTTGTTATGAATTGAATTTTTTTTTTTCAAGATAGGGTCTTACTCTGTGGCCCGGGCTAGAGTGCACTGGCATCATCATAGCTCACTGCAACCTCCAACTCCTGAGCTCAAGTGATCCTCCTGCCTTAGCCTCCCAGGTAGCTGGAACTACAGACATGCACCACCATACTCAGCTAATTTTTCTATTTTTTTTGCCGAGTTGGGGTCTCACTATGTTGCTAAGGCTGGTCTCAAACTCCTGGCCTCAAGTGATCTTCCTGCCTTGGCCTCCCAAAGTGCTAGGATTACAGGCATGAGCCACCGCAGCAGGTCCTAAATTGAATATTTATAAATGGCATCCGACTTTTATATTTATATTAAATATAGTTATTTAATAGGGCTATGAATATAAAATATTTAGATTAGGAGAGTGCTCAAGAAAAACCCTATATTGAATTGTCATATTAAAGCAGATAATCAACTTCTAACTCACCCATTCTGTCAGCTCATATTTCCACATGTTGGATTTTCACGTTAGACTTTCTGTAGCAAGATATGTTTTGGTGTGGTTTTTCTGAAGAGTGGGAGGTGGACTCCTGATCATCCTGTCTGGAGTCGCTCCCTGGGCTTCTCTACCCGCTGCCAAGTGTGTGGGTGACTACTTCTTTGTCATTTTACCTCTTGATGCTTCACAATGGCACTTGCTAGAATCTGCAGTGATTTTCTTTTATTTGTTGATCTTATTATTACCTGACTCTCCCACTCTTTCAGGATGGCAAGTACCACGTCTGTCTTATTTAATGCTATGTGCCCAGTACCTCACACAGTGCCTGGCAAGGAGTAGGTACTTTATGAATACTTGGTGCCAGAATGAGTGGGTAACATTTATGAAAGTCACCATGTTTTAGAAGCAGGGAGGATGGTCCACAGTTTTCTGTATTGCAAGTGAATATTTGGAAAATTGGTTTTTAGAAAGGTTGATGTGAAACAGATTCAATTTCAGTATTAAATAAGTGTCTGTATTAAAAATCAAACAAACAGCAGAAGGGACCAATTATTGCTAATAAGGAGTTTAAAAATATAGCCTGCTCCTTTAAATGGGAGGTTTATAAGCAAAGACAATCAGAAGAACCATATGCTAGGATCCAAGAAACACTCTAAAGAATGTCAGGTCTATTTTATTTTACAGTATGTCTGGTGAGTGTCTGCCTCTTTGAGAAAGTGGTATAAGTGAAAACAGAAGTGTAATCAGGGAGGAATAGGGGAAAAAGTACTGGATTTGGAATAAAAATACCTGTGTCCAAGTTCTGGATCTTCAGATAACTGGCAGGACTGGCAGTGTGACTTAGGCAAGTCTGCTGATTTCTCTGAATGAAATAACAGCTCTCAGGTTGTTTGTGAGGATCAAATAGCACGTGTGCTAAGTGGTTGTGCAAACTCTTAAACTCTGTACCCATCTACATTCGTATATTTTAGCATAAATTATTGACCAAAAAATCGTGGCATCAGCTAGCAGGCAGTAATGGTACACAATTTTGAATTCCTCCTGCCCATTTCTAAGAGCCCTATGCAAGCTCTGTTGATTGTACCAGGCAAAAGTACTACAGTCTTTTCCTACCCTGGGTTCCTAGGCCTTAGGAGTCTAGACCAGGCGATGACGATGATGATACGAACGATGACTATAATAGCAGCTATTATTTAATTCGTATACACTCTTTGCTAGTCAACTTTAGGCAATTAATATGTGTTACTCAAAAAATCTCTTACCACAGTCCTGTGTAATAGGTTTTGTTATTATTATCCCCATTTTTCCTCATGAGTAAACTCAGGCTTAGAGACTTTAAGGAATGTGCACCGTGTCTCACAGCTATAGCAGAGTCTGAGGGACTCTGAGGCCCATCTTTGTTCTATGTCAGTGGTTCTCTAACAAGCGTCAGATTCACCTGAAGGGCTTGTAATATCTAGATGGCTGGGCCATCGTCCAGAGTTTCTGATCCAGTCAGTAGGTCTGGGGTGACACCTGAGAATTTCCAAGAGGTATTGCTGGTCTGGGAACCACACTTTGAGAAGCATTCCTCTATACTGTGCTGTTTCTGTTCCATAAAAGACTCAAGCTATTTGCTTTTTGTGCTTTGCCTTTGTTCTGGTTCAAAATATACAGGAATTCCTAGGTTCCTTTGGATTTTAGAACTCTTTGAAGGAAGGAAGAGGAATTTCAGAAAGTTTTGATCTAGATCCCTTCTTAATCTGAAGGAGAACCATTGGACCCTCTAATAGGTGATCCCCATGGTCTTCCAAATCATTAACACTTATGTCAAAATATAGCCTCTCCTCTTCCTTCTCCTTTGGTCAGCTTTGGTCCAGATATGTTTTTCTGATTTGTAACAGGAATATTCATAGCCCAATCTATTCATTGATCTATTGCTTTATTGATGAATGCAGTTGTAGGGGGGAAGAGAATACCTTTCTTTCTCATCACTAGGTTCATGGCTGAGGCCCCTGTGAGAAAAGACAGATTAATAAGAGAAAAGCATACAAATTTATTTAATACACAGTTTTATGTGACACTGGAGCCTTTGGAAATGAAGACCCAAAGAAACAGGAAACCTGTGTATTTTCAAGTTAAGTTTGATGAAGAGTGGACAGTTATGCAGAAGCTTGATTGGGCAAAGAGGGTGTGATCTAATGCTAATAAGCTGGGGGGAACTTAGCAAGGCCTGTTTGTTCAGATTCTTCCTGTGTCTCTGTGTCTTCAGAGATGAGGATATTCCTTTCCTCAGGGCACTGGGGGAGGTACCCCTTGAATAAGGTCTTATGACCTACTTTAGAGGAAGGGCCGAGAATTCTTTTATGGCCTGCCTCAGGGGAAAAGTGTATGAAAAGGTCAGAGAGAATTTCCTGTTTCTGCTGTTTTATCAAATGCCAACATGCCATATTTTGGGGTAGTGTGTCCTGAACCCCATCACAACAAATATTAGAGCCTTCTGTGTGCCGGGCACCCAACTAGAGCTGGAGGTACAATGGTATGCAAAACCAGATATAGTCCCTGTCATTAGGGAGCATTTATTCTAGTGAGGAAAACAGATGTTAGTCAGATGGTATTAGGTACTACAGATATAACAGGGAGATTTAAACCTGTTGGTGGAGAGGAGGGATGGTTAGGGAAAGTTTGTTTATGGAAGCTATGATTGAGCCTAAATCTGAAGGAAGATTAGGAATTAACTACTTCCAGCTTCTGGAGTGGGGAGGAGGCAAGAACATTCCAGGTAGGGGAATGGCATGTACAGAGGCTGTGAGAGGAAGGAGTATGGCACAGTCCTACAACTTAAGTCTCTAAATAGGATATCTAGTCCAAGATCTATAAATGTATTAAAGGATAATTCTCAAAAGGAGGTGAAAGCATGAATCTCATACTGACATAAAATGGAAACATGTGAAAGATTATATCAACTCATAATGAGAAAACCAGGCAAATATTATAACCAGTCTAAATAGAATCCAAAGAACAAACACATTTAGAGATCAGGAATACCAGAATGAATGTTATTAATACAAATGATGGCAAAATGGGATTCTGGGAATGGGTTGGGTGGGGGTTGATTGAACCTGCAGGGGATAGGACAAAATTTGTTTGTCTATAGATAAGAATTGTATTGCATTGCTATCAGTTATCTATAATTTATAAAATAGTCCTCACAGAATCAGAATCTGATAACCTGATAACCGGGAGGTGGTTTCTTTTATAGTCTAGACAATGCATAGTTTTCCAATGAAGCATAGTTTTTTTCCCACACAACTTCCATCATGAATATATTTTTATGGTTTAGAGCTAGTTGGATTTGGTTTTAAGTGGCCCATAGCTTAGATGTTGGACACTCCAAAGAAGTATGGGGTAGAATTTACTGCTAGACCATTTATATTCCACCTTGAGTATGACCCACCATGTTAAGTAAAACATCCAGCTGGTAACTCCTTGGTAACTCCCTTTAAACACAAGTCTAATGGATGTCCTATGACTAGCTTCTTCCTTCTTATGGCAAAAAACAAGAAAAAAAGTATTTGAGAGAAGGCAAGCAGAAAGCAAGAGTAGAACTTGGCTTCCATTCAGGAGCCCCTCTGAGAACAAAGGGAGACACCTTTCCAGTGAATCTGAAAACCGAAAGTAGTTTTGCCAAGTTGAGGTCTGGCACAGCCTCCAGGGGGTTTGCAACAAAGAAAGAATTTCTTCAAGTGTGTCAGGTAGACTCTTAACTAGGAGAAGGATAATCATTTGGTCAATTAACAGGATGACTGGTGTTGATGAGTTTTAATTGATGATTTGCTTCATTGAAATGTTAAGCCAGCGTTGACAGATACTACAGCTCTTTAATTGGCACTCCCACTCAGGAGTCATGTGTTTAAAACTTCCTTACTGTTTAAAAGAAAGACAGGATCACTCCCCTTTTTCTGTTGTAAACTGGGTATGTTGAGTGAACAGTTGTCAGTATCAATGTCATATTGTACAAGGAGACAGAATTAGAACAGTACCTTTTAATTTAATTTGTAGCAGGTTAGAGTTCGAAATGTCAATTTCACAAACATTTGATAAAAAATGTCACTGGTTTTGACTGAGTTGTGTTATTAACCTCTAGCTAGAGAGTCTTTTTATTTTTATTGTTTGAATTAGTACAGATGTGTCTGACTTCTCAGTAACGCATGCTATCTTTAGTTTTGTTTCTGCTGGAAAACTCTGGCCAGTGGAATAATGCATTTCATTGTCTGGTTCAGCGCAGAGACTTTAAATAAAGAAATGGCAAGATAAGTTAGTTACCTACAGAAGATAGCACTGCTGATTTTTTTTTTCCTTCTCCAAACGTAGTAAAAGATATTAAAACTGTCTCTTAAAAATAGCAATTTGTTTCCTTCTACTCTAATCATGGGCGAAAGTACTGTGAAATCTATATCATTTTTTGAACTGTGGATGATTTAGTTAAAAGAAAAAAGTAAAAAAAATCTTCAACCCAACTAAAGCAGGCTTACTCTTTGCTAAATCAGGCCTCTAATAGTGAACAGCTCAAAAAGACTTCCGCAATATTTATGAACAATTTCTCCATTTTATATCCAGATATTTCTGTTACATTCTGCAAAGGAAGTAATCGGGGCTGCACAAAAGAGAAGAGCCTTTTTTAGATTGAATGGACTGGACAATTCAGTAGCTAAGTGTGTGATTACCAATCTTTCAAGCAAAGCTTTTATGTAAGGCAACTTTATAACTTCATCCATTCCAAAGAGAAATGCATTAAAGACCATAGGGAAAATAAAAGGCAAAAGAGAAATGTAGAGAAATAGCCCATTCTTTACATCTCTATAGCCACTTGTTTCATGGCTATACTCACTGAGTTAACCCAATTTAAAGCCACAGTGTAACTTTTACAGTAAGGCATTTCACTGTTCCCCATGATAGTCAGTCTATACAAATAACGACAGGACATGACTACCATTATTTTTCTCTCCTCTACTGTTTTAAAAATATGCTCATCTCTTCCACTGTGTGTTCCTGTGTTTTACTGCATAGGAAAAGGTAATAAGTGTCATCAATAACAGCCATCTGAACATGCTGCAGGAACTGTCAAGTAACAGTGACTACTGTAAAATATGAGCTTTCTAATTTCCTTGTGGCTCACAGAGTCAAAATTTCCAAAGTCCTATCTCTACAAAGAAACAAATGCATTTATTTTTTCCCTTTAACTGATGCATCTATGTGCATGATTTCCACTTGATGGTGGGTCACAGTTTGTTTTTCAGAGCTTGGGTCTTCCACCATCTGCCTCAGAATCACATGAGGCACTGAAAACAGGGCAGATTTCTGGATTCTATCCTGGAGTGATGAAATCTGAATCTTGGAGCTGGGCTGGGGTGGGGGACAGGAACATAAAGTTTTCTCAAATTCTCCAGGTGAATCATTAGCACATTTGAAGTCTGAATATTGCTTTACGGTAATGAAAAGCCTGGTGATTGAAATAAACTTGTTGAATGTGATTTAGGAAGAAAATATGCAACAGTTGTGGCAGATGTTGTCTATTCTTTATCTTACTCCTTCTTTCATTCTCTGATGTCAAAAACTCCAGGCATAGTCATTTTAACCAGGCATCAAAGTTCTTGGGAACCTCCCTACACAAAATGGGCATGTGCACATAGACATCACATTTTGCACACAATTTCACGGGTTGATGAATCCTTTGAAATCCACCCATGGACATTGACGGATGTTCCTTGTATCCAAGGAACCCTTCATCAAATGGGATTATTTTAAGGGGAAAGAGAAAGAGGAAACATCAAGTGATGAAGGAAGAAGCATGGCATATATATCCAGACCACCCCTACAGTTGATTCTGTGCATTGAACAAAGGTCCGCATCCGAGGATATGGGAGGGGTTGAAATGCAGCTTGTGCACCACTGGCCATGTTGTGTACCCTGTAGTGGGACTTTGTGTCTGCAGGGAGGGGAACCTTTTTATAATTTGCCTTCTATGTATAGATCTCGCCAAACATAAGCCTGACATATTCCACCTGTTTTCATCAATGAGGCAGGCTAACTTCCTGAGTGTCCCCTCTCGGTGGATCAAAAATTCCATGAATACCAAATAGAAAATGTTATTCCTGTTCATCTCAAATAGCATTGCCTAAGATCACATGGGAAGAGACGTAATTATTTTTCAATTATTAAAATAAACCGCAACTAAAGACCGGACCAATGCCAGAGAGAAATTAAGTATTTGTTGACTGGTTAACAAGAACCTGGTTTTTCTTCCCCCTTTTTAATGGTAATAGTTAGGATTGGGCAATCACACTTGGGTCTAAAAACGTAAGCAGCAATGCTGGATCTTGATCCAGTGTCATGGGGACTTTCCCCAGTCTACTTGTAAATCATCCAATTGTCATTGCAACTGCAGAGAAGGACTTGTCACGGGGTCTTCTAATGGACTGCTAGAGTTTAATTATATGTTGTTTTATGGTGTCTGGCAATGTGACTCCCCTCCTTGACATAGTTTATAGAGCTTTTTAAAAATAAAGATCATCTGACTTTGTGTTCTCATTTTCTAAAAAGCATTCATTCTTTTGATTCTTATAGATCCTATTGCTGTAGTGAACTTGGACCTGGTGTTATTTTGTAAAAATGTCCTCAAAATCAAATGTCATTGAATATAAAGACATTTCTAAAGCAATTAATGATATAGAAATGTAAAAGGAGAAAGCATGTGAGGACTGTGTCAGGTGATCTGGCCTTTCCGTCAGAGATGAAACCATATTTGTAATGTGGAGTAGGGAGCAAGGTTTGTCTTCATTACTGGGTGAGGGATGAAATGCCCATGTTGAGTGTAGCACTATACATTTAGTTAGACAATCTCCCTTTTATTTACAGTTTCTCAGAAAGAGTTGTGTTCTTCTGGTTGCCTGTTGTTTTATTTGGTTACCAATTATGGAAGCTAGTTGTGTTTCAGGAAGCCCTCTGAAAGGTGTGCATAGACAATAAATCCTGCACCTTGCTCGACATATTGATGGTTCTGTTGATGAGAGGTTGCACAAAGTCAATAGTTGATTCTACTTCGTGGTGACATTTGCATTGAGTAAAAAGTCATGTTTATTGTAGCTTCTGTATAAACACAACCGGCACCTAGCGTGTGTGTTATAGCTGAAAATGCTTAGTGGAGAAGAGAATGTCCAGCTGAGAAGGAAACATAAATAAGAATGATTATTATTATTTTTTGTTTTAAAACAATTTGGACTTCAGGTCACAGAGATTGATTAATTGTTAATATAACCCTTGGTTCATGACATACTGTCATCCGTGGTACATTCTGCTTATTTATTTATTTCAAAATATAATAAACAGTCATAAACCTAACAGGTAAATACCACCAATAACTCACAAATGTGTGCCCCTTTTTATCCCATCTCTCCCTCCTCCTAAGGGGTAACTACTAATCTCATGTCCATCATTCCTTATCATTTTTTTATTGTTAATTTTAAGTTTTATATATACTCTTAATCAATGGCCATTTGGTTTGTTTTCTTTTCTTTTTTTTTTTTCTTTTTTGAGACAGCATCTCACTCTGTTGCCCAGGCTGGAGTGCAGTGGTGTCATAGCTCACTGCAGCCTCCAACTCCTGGGCTCAGGTGATCCTCCTGCCTCAGCCTCCTGAGTAGCTGGGACTAATGGTGCGCACCACCACACCCGCCTAATTTTTCTGTTTTTTGTAGAGATGGGGTCTCACTCTTGCTCAGGCTGGTCTCAAACTCTTGGCCTCAAGCAATCCTCCCACCTCGGCCTCCCAGAGTGCCAGGATTACAGGTGTCAGCCACCATGCCCAGCCACTTTTTCTTTTCTTTTGCTATGAATGGCGCTGCCATGAAAGTTCTTATACACCTTTCCTGGTACATATGTGAGAAAGTAAAACGTGGCCTGGCTGGCAACCAGAACATAAATAATCTTGGAACGAGGCATGAACAAAGCCATTCTGTGACCCTACAAATGACTAAACATCCCTCTGTTCTGACTATCACTGCCTTTCTGTGAGTGATTGTTGCTTCTGGTCCAACTCTGGACTGTTTCAATCCCCCAAATCCTAGAAGAAGCCCCTGATAATTCCCCCTTACTAATATGCTCCCAGGGTTCCTCTGGGTGCTTTCTTCTTTGCCACAGTAGGCTGAATCACTTAACTTCGACCACCAGTGTTCCTGGTGGCCTCTCACTGATGGACTTTGACATGTGCAAAAGTTTCTCTTGGGTATTAATGTATACCTAGGTGTGAATTTGTGAATTTGCTGGATGATAGGGTATGTGAATACTCAAGCTTGTAATCTTTAAAAGTCTTGCCAATTCCAATCCAAGTATGTTCCATCACATTTTATTTTCATCCATCATGAAAAAATAGTCTACCTGACCCATTTCTGCACACACAGTAAATGCACAAGACAGTCTGTGTATATATAGATATACCCCTTACAGTGTATGGGATACATCGGTACTCACTGTTTTTCTTTAAAGGAATATATGTCTAATCTATCTGTTGTCATATGATGTTTCAATAGTTGAATGTGCTTAGCATAATTTCTTTTGCATTTTAGCCTGTGGTATATTCATCTTTTAAAAAATTCAGCTTACAAGTCACACCCATGTGGTTTTCTTTACTTATAGTTGTCCTTCCATTTTTGAATGACCCAAAACAGTGGTTCTCAAACTTTAGTGGGCATATAAGAATCATCTCAAGAGCCTGCATTTTCAAGACAAACTGCAAGGATCATAAGTGGAAAGAGCGAGAGGGTCCTATAATGTGTTACAAATAGATGTATTAGTCACCAGTGTCAAAAGGAAAGCCCCCATGCAGATTCACGCTTGGTCACACCTAGAAGATGAAGCATTGACATGACGTTGCAATTCTAGAATAGTGTCAATGAAGAACATATTAAGCTGAACTGGGACATAGTAAGGATTACATAGTAAGTGTGGTATTTGGTGAATGAGTGAGTGTACTACAAGGGAAATTATATAAACTTTACCTCTTAAACAGTACTTGGAGGAGAGGTATGGTATTTTCTTGGGTCTATTTAAAATTCATGCTTTCAATACTCATTGCTAGGGATATATGGTAAACCAAACAGATATGATTCCTGTCTCAGCAAGTTTTGATTCTTAGGCGGGAGACAGATCATAAACAAATGATTTCAACATTATTTAGGGACAGTTTTGATAAATTTCAGGGTGCTATGAGAGTAGGTAACAGAGGCCTCCTCTGACTGGGCATCTCCCCAAGGTCAGCAATGTTTCTGTGAAAAAGTGAGGTTTAAGTAGACTTAGAGAATTGTAGGAATATGGGCTGGTGGTCCCAAGACCATCCTTAGGTGCAATGATTTGCTGGGAGTACTCATAGGACTCAGCATACAGTTGTACTCACCCCCATGATTTATTACAGCAGGATAAAAAGCAAAATCAGCGAAGGGATAAGGCATATGGGGTGAAGTTCTGAGGGAATCAGAGCAAGGTTTTGAGAGTCCTCTTCCAGTAGAGTCACATAGGACATGCCTAATTCCTTCAGCAATGAGTTGTGACAACACATGTGAAATGTGGTTTAACAGGGAAGCTCGTTACAGCCTCAGCACCCAAGGTTTTTATTGGGGGCTGGTCACGTAGATACCTTCTGCCTAGCATGTACCAAAATTCCAGACTCCCAGAAGGAAAGGAGATGTCTAGCATAAACCACATTATCTGAACAAACAGTTAAGACATAATGAGCCACTCTTATCAGTTTTGGGAATGATAGTAACCCTCCCCTAATCCATGTTCCCAGATGCCAGCCAAGAGTCAATTTTGCAAGCAGGACTTTCTAAAGATAGCAACCTCAGGCCTGCTATGTTGACTCTTTTCGGCACAGCATAACGACTGAAGAAAGTGGGATGAAATGCCACGATGTCTCGGCCTTGCTTTAAAATATTTCTACGAAGAAAAAAAGAGAAGATAAATGAAGCAAATGTGGGAAAATCTTGATCATTGTTGGATCTGGGTGGATGGGTACTTGGAGGTTCATTATATGAATCTCATTTTGTTTGGAAATTTTCATAATAAAAAGAAAAAGAAGAAGAAAAAGAAGAAAGAATTGGTAGGTATTGGCCAGGCATGGGGGGAGGGAGCTAGATTTTGCTTAGTTCAGTTCAATTTAGTTCAGTTTAATTACGAAAAATTAATTTAGTACCTATTTTGATTTAATTCAATCAATTCAACACATTTTTATTTAGCACCTATTATTTGCCAGGACCATAGCTAAGTCCTATGAAAGGTGCAGAGATCAACAACACACCGAATCCTTGTGTCTGGGTGTGTTCACAAGTCCCCCCTCACTTGGGTGTTGCAAACAATTGTTGGAAAGTGAAAGAAACCAGCTGCTTCAAGTTTCTTTAGCAGCCATGAATGTCATAATAAATGCAGATTGCTACCTTGGGGAGGCACGCGATTCTCTCATTGGCTTAGAAGAATATTCAACTGAGGCAGAACCTTCCTGAAGGGAGTGGAAGTGATGGCAGGGATACGGCCTGGGAGGATTGCCTTCGGCAGTGGCTTGGCAGGGGAAGAGGGCCTGTCGGGGTCTCCTTTTGAGGGGGTGAGACCATGTGGGCTAGCTTTTATTTAAAAGGGAATAGATAAGCTATCGAATTGGAGCACATCAGAAGTGGCTTTATTTGAAAATGCTTTCAAAAGCTGTTTTGACAAGAACAGGGAGGAGGCAGTGGTATCATTAAATAAGCTGGCAACTTTTGTAACCAGCTTTTTGGTTTTCCACCTCAAGGGAGAGTCAATAAACTTTGATTCCCAGCATTAATGTAATTATTTTGATTTTTCTGGCTCATTCCAGGGAAGGCTGCAGAGCTGCAATATCTGATGGCCGAAAGCAATTCAGAAATCCCGTGTCCCCAAGGACACCCACTGCTGTTCAGAAGTAGCAGGGGAGGGGGTGGAATAAATCATTTCCTCTGATCTTGTTAGTGTTGAGAATATTACGGGGAAGCAAATGCATTGCAGCACTAATACCAGAAGGCTACTGCAGGCAGAGGAAAAAAATTGCAAAATTTCTCTGCTTTTCAAAGGTTTCCTTTAAATATGATTTCCTCTTTATATATTTTTCAAATTGTTATATGAGGGGGTTTCCCCTCCCTTCTGATTCTGAAGATGCTTCCTTCTATATTATCATGTTGTCTGTCATCCGGGGGGTTCTTCCTGATACTGCCCCTGGCCGCTGTAATATACTTTATGTCAATTGTTACTCCAGTAATATGTTCGGTTCATTTAGTGTTAACGGCCCTATCATTCTGGGAGGTTTCCCTGGGCCCAGTGAGAAATGGCTTTCATGAATATCCAGGCATGCTTGGCTAGAGGGACCTGCCATGTGTGAGCCTAGTGATTCTTTTTTTCTTTCTAGAAAATGCACTGTATTTAATTTTTAAAATGCCAACTGATTTGGGGCTTTTGAAGATGATGGGCAGTCATGAAAGGAATAGAGCAATTGAAATTTCCTAATAGTGGGAACAGGATCAAAGAATATATTCATTTGATTTGAGGTGATATATACATAGTTACAAAATGTGTTTTTCCCTTTGTCCCCCGAACAATGAAGTTAAAAGGTGATATACATGTATTTACATAGTTTTTTTTTTTTTAGCTTCAAGTCTTGCTAACAAGAATTTCAGGCTGGCCTCTTCTTACTGTAACGTAGAAATATATCTTGAGGCCTAGGCCATGGACATTGGCTGTAAGTCATCATTTTCATAATAACAACAACAACCAGGCCAAGACTTTCAGAGTGCTGTGAACATTGTCTGCCGGAAACAAACTTCAACTTACAAGTTTCAGGCCTCTGATATTAGAAGGCCAGCATTCCTTACTCAAGTATATCATTACCTGAGAAGGGATTTTCGATATTATTTTCTCCAGTGACCTTCTCAATTTTAGGCTCCATCTATATCACCAAAATGATCTGTCATGTCAGTCAAAGACAAAAGCAAATACAGCCCAAGTCATTAGATGTTTGGGAGTTTGGGGGCAAGGGAACCTGGCAATTTCGACATTTTCCGATTGGGTGTTCACTATCATCAGTCATTTGATTAGTCTCTACACACTATTTTCTACCCTCTAAAAATTGTATTTCTTCAATTTTAAGAAGTATGGATTTTCCATATTTTAATGTTTCTGAAATAATATCTTACAATTGATATGCTCATTTGGTGTCATATTTCTTCATCTTGTCAGAAAAGCTATCATTAAGCCAATGGTTTTTCAATTTATAGCATCTTAGATTTCAGAAAATATGTTCTCTCTCAAATTCCTCTTCTTCACTTCATCTGTGCTGCCATCACCTGAATTTGGGCCACGAGTGTCTTTTAATTAGACATTTGGAATAGCTGGCTAACTGGTCTGCCCACAGCCATCTTACCTACTTCCAATCCATTTCTCACCTTGGTGCCATACTGATCTCATAAAGCACAACTACCATCTTGTCATTCCTCTGTTTAAAGTCCGTTAACGGCCTTTCACTACTTTTAAGATAAAGACCCAAATCATTATAGGAGTTTGCATTACCAGATCCTTGCTTTCTTTATCCATTTCATCTCAAACTTTTCTGCCTTCTCTCCGGGCATCCCAAAATTCAGTCATTCAGAAGCCATGGTTTTACAATATTCATGTCCTACTTGTACAACACATACTAAAAATTTTTTTTTTTTACTTTCTTTTGCTTAAACTTAAATTTATTTTAAAAGGAAACTTTGCTTTACCACCCTAAGTGGAAACTATAATAGTATTCTTCTAATATGTATTTCAAAACACTTGAATGTATCCAGATTAAAAATTTAGCCTTTTTATCAACAAAAATCAGCTCTACCCCTTCAGTGGTTCACTTACCACCTCTTGGCAACCAGTTCTCCAGCTAAAGCTCTCTGCTCTCTGTTATCTCTGTCTGTGTTTTCCACTAGATGAGAATTCTTTTGGCTTAGAGAGTTTGGCCTTTCTCCCAGTCTCTCTGAGCTCCCTCACTTAGCTAACTCCTACCCGTTCCTTAGGTTTCAGCTTAAACAATCCCTGCCCCTAATTAGATTCCAGTCAACTGTTTAATTCCATCAGATCAACTGTCTTCTTCTTTTTCTTTAATAAAAAATATTTTCTTATGTCCTATTTATTATCATAAAATGAAGTTCATAGATATTACCTACATACCTGCATACTCATTCAAAAAAATGGTATGATGGTTGAACTATAATATAAAGGAGAAAGAAAAGGGAGATGATTTACAGTAAACTAAGTATTCCACTGTAAATGCTCAGGCACAGCTTCACTTGAAGACAAAATGAATTAGTCAGTTGCTTATGTCTACTTGATATGAGTAAAATTGGATTTAAGAAAAGAGTATCAGAAGCCATTCTGTGGAAGAACAAGAAAGGAAAGAAGGGAGGTATGAAGGGCACTGGAATAAAAGCCAGTCTTAAGGTAAATAGTAACATGTATGATGAGAAAAAGAGGGAAATAATCTTAGTTGAAGTAGGGCTAGCATGCTAAGGATAAATAATACAGTTTTGAGGTACAGAACGTAAGCGAGTATGCCATTCCTGGAAATGCACTGGACTTATTTATAAGGGTAGCTGCAAAATAATTCCCTATGTTATGATGAGGGACTGAGTGGTGCTGAAGCATCACAAGAATACTTGTAATCTTGAAATCCTCCTTCAGGTTGATGCATACATTTGGTCTCTAGTTCTTAAAAAGCCCTTCAGTAGGCAACAGGGAATAGGGAATGGATTGGAAAAAGAAACAGTAATCATAAAAAAGGTGGTGGGAGACCTCTAGGAACAGTTTCAGTGTAAGATTGAGAAACAAGAAGCAAATCCAAAATGAGTAAATAATTTTAATCAGTAATTTTTAAAATATAGATTTCTCATCATTGTATTGTAGAATTTTTTAAAGGTATACAATATGGCAATAAAATGAAATATTTAAAAAACACTCTCCATGAATGCAATTTGGTGATATCCTAGAGTGTCATGTGTCATGGCCATGTGACAAATAGTAATATTATTAATAATATTTGATACTAAGCCTGTTTCTCTCTTATATATCTGCATGTGACAGATATGAGTGCAGACTAATGCAGTTGTATTATATTGGTAGACTGAGTACCAAAAGCCTCGTTGCTGTCAGTGTTGTGATTTTCTGAAATAGTGAACAACCGGTAAAGTGTTGAACAAAATAAAGTATATTATTCCTTCCGTTAGTATGCTACTTGCATTCCTGAAAAATTCAGTGAAAATTAAAAACGTGCAAAAAATTCTTTAGGTGATAATCATAATTTTTTTTTCACCTAATGAATGAATGTCTGGTGGGATATTTGAAAGTCATGAGGGACACAGGATCGTTTTTCATCATGTGGGCCTGTCCTGCATACTGTAGAACATCTAGCGGCCCTGGTGCCCTTCAGAAAATACCAGTTACATTCTCCATCAATGAGACAGCTCCTCACACTTCCAAAAAAATCCCTCTAAGGAGACAATGTTGACTCCATTTAGCACTGTGTAAAAGCCTCTCAAAGGCCTCTGCATTTTCCTTCTTCCCATTTAGCACACTTATGATAACTTGTTCTTTGGCTTTCTTCTCTGACAGATTGAAGGTTCCATGAGTGCAAGGAAAGTTGGACTTACTTACCATTGTATCCCCCTGCATGGGGCAATGCCAAACATATGGAAGACTTTAAAAAATTATTTATTGAATGAAGAAAAGAACAGAGGCAGTGCCTTAGGTTCCATTTATAGTTGCCTTGGTAAGTCCATTGGAGAGGTTATACTAGGGTACCCACACATCCTAGTTTGCTCAGGACAGTCCTAGTTTATACCAATTGTCTCTGCATCTTGTCCAGCTTAGCTTTTTTTTTAAATAGAAATAACTTTACTTTTGTAAACCATTTTAGAATAGGACTATGTTTTAAATGTCTACCAGTATAATAAAACCAATTTTTTCAGTCAACAAGTGAATATTTTTAAAATTAAATAATTGTATTTATTATTAATACCCCCTTTCAGTCTCAAAAGTGTCTCAGTTTGGATGATAAATTATTTATAGTTACCCTATGCATGATCCTTAGCAACATGTCAGGAGGTTGTCCTTGTCATTTTCCCAAAGAAAACCCTTTTCTTCTTTCCCTTGATATGCAGTAGATGCCATGGAAATGCCATCTATTATTCTGCCACCCACTGGTCCCATTTCAATGGTTTCTCACTTCTCTGAATTTTTTCCCTGACTGGTGTGACCTTTCAGCCTTGAAATATTTGCCTCTTAATTATTTGATAGCTTTACTTTTAACATTATGAATTATGTTTCTTTCTCTACTATGCTTTTAGTTAAATGAAAGTTTTAGTTGTTAAAACTAAGGGATTGAATAGTGTTTCTATGGCAAACTCTATCCCTTTGAAAACTCTTTTCATTGGAGGCATGGGGATCCGGAAGGAGGAGTTCCAACTGGGGTTTATAACTCCTTTATCTTCGTTTGAACTCTTCATCTGGGAGTATAAAAGTTTACAAATTTATGCTTTGAATTTTGTGTATTACCTTTCCCTTAGGTTGAAGCGAATAAGATCTAAATTAAAAAAAATTTTTTAGCTTTAAATTCAATGGCCATACAAGAAAATACTAGACTTTACTTTAAAATTAGAAACTGTATGTCATATATTGCCCTCGTAAGTATTAATACAAGAGATATTACTGCATATCCCCATGAAAAAGATATGTACAAGAATGTTCATGGCAGCTTTATTTATAATAGTGAAAAACTTGAGAAAGTCCAAATGTCCACCTTGGACATCATTGTAAACAAATTGTGGCATAGTCATACAATGGGATACTACTTAGCAATAAAAAGGAACAAACAACAAATATGTAGAACAATATGGGTGCATCTCAAAAGTGTTATGTTGACAAAATAAGCCACAACCAGAAGAGTACATACTGTATGATTCCATTTGTATAAAATTCAATCACTAGCAAAATGAATCAATGGTAATAGAAACCAGAAAAATGGGGGAATAGGAGATTATTGCCTGGAAAGGATCATGAGGGAATTTTCTAGAAATAAATTTATATCTTGTTTTGGGTGGAGGGTCCTTGGGTTTATACATATGAAGATGTCATGCAGCTATATACACTTAAGATTTGTGTATTTTACTATATGTAAATTATCCCTCTAAATACAGCGTAGAGAAGAAAAAAATCCGTATAAAATTTCTTTTTCATTAAAAGATGCTGTGTGCTTGTTTAGAAATTAACAAAAATGGAAAGAAAATAAATCATCTATAGTCTCATCACAAAAATAATTTGGTTAATTTTCTTCTAGTCTTTTGTCTGGGCATAAATTTTTTTTTTTAACTTTTCTCCCCTCTATCCCTCTTTTTCTGTGTCTCTTTGACATGTTTAATGTTTGTATTTAACTGAACTTTTGAATCTGGGAATAATTCTTTCTGAGGGAAGAGGAGGAAATTCTTTTGTTTATTTATGAAGTTACATTTATAACAGATAGACTTCACATTAGAAATATGATCATGAATACAATAGCCAAGTGATAAAGGCAAATGTAGCTAGAAAGGACCTTGGATTTGTTTATAGTTTTTTCCAAGGGTAAAAAAGGAACTGGCTTTCCTGAAAATGAATGATAAAATTCCATGATTCTCCCTAAATTTTTCCTCCATTTTTTTTTTCTCTTCCCTGATCTCATATTGTATTTGTACATAGGGTTGCTGCTGTAGAGGAATCATTCTAAACCCATGTATGTAACTATTACTTTTTATATTTTTATACATTTGAAAGTCTTTTACAAATCTTGATCGGATTGTTTTGTTATCTTCAGGGAATAGCCAGAAAGGTCTTAATATTGTGAAATTTGGGGGTATTGTGCAGCCTGACAATTCATCACTCACTCTTCTTAAATTCATATTGCAGCATATTAAAATTGGATCCCAAGATCCTTTGCAGAAGAGCCTTGGCACTCTGACTCACCTTATATTGAGCCAACATGACAGAAAAATACATCATTTTTTTCTATCATGAGAGGAAACAAGTGCGAAAATGATGGGAAAGATGTGTAGTCTAAAACAAAGCAACAGAATTTGCAGTGTGAGTTGCTTAATGTATTATATAGTTATTATCTCACTTAAGCTCCCCAGGTAATATAATTGCTAATATTAAAAAATCTGTTTTGTTTTGTCACCTCAACAGAACATTTTGCCTTGAGACTTAATTAATGCATCTCTCTCTTAAGCATGTGTTTTAGACACAATGGGTGTACCCTTAGATAACCTTCAGGAATACCATGCCTTTCTGCACTGTTTCAAGAGGCATAATACAACAACAAAAAGAATTTGGTACTCTACGTTCTCTCTATAACCAGAAGAGAAGAATTTTGTTGGAATCATCTTTATTAGAGGCAGCTGTCAGTATGGGTTTTTTTCCACTGGGTGAAAACAAAAGGCGCTACTGAGGAATGTACATAAAGATAGCACCCATGAGGCATTAGGATAAATAAAAGTAGGCAATATTAATGATGCTCATTAGCTGATGTCACTGTTGGGGATGAAGTAAATTCCATGCCAAAGTGTTTCATATATTACACTTTTCAAAACTGTCAACTTTTTGACTTTGATGTATGTCCATGTGAATAGTTTTAATAAGTTCCTACAGCCGCTTCTTTGCATACACGCTGAAGAATCCTGTGGCAGCAATATCACAAAGACATTTTTGCCTAATGATTGGTGCCACACTTGGAAATGTGAAGGCTCAGATCATTACATTCGCACTTATTCATGGTGCAAATATTTGTCTAAGAATTAGTTAAAAAATATTGTATGACCAAGCAGATTTTATAGTTTAAAGCAATCTTCCACAGACTGTTGCCTGTATAACTAATAGAATTACGTATGCATAAAACTGCTTTTACTGTAGAAGCCAAAATGCAGAATAATAGCTTGTCAAACTGTCATTTGCAAGTGAGATCATAGATTTTATAGTCCAAATTAGGTTGTGTTCTTTTCCTTTTTGTCAGGTCATATTCTAATAACCATATTGTGCACTAAACCCTGTGATTATCCCAACACTTGACAGATGGTAGGCTGTTAATTTGTATGTAAGAGACAGTGATTGCCAGCACCCTAACAGTATACAGCAAAATATAAAATGTCAAAATCCACTTTTGGTTCCATTTTGCTTGACTTATTCTAGCAAGGTAATGCTAGGCAGAAGAGTTTCAGTAGCTTAGCATATGTTTCATTTTACTACTCTGTGTGGTTTTACTAACCACTAGAAATAGAAAGGATTAAGGAAGAAGTAATTTTTCTTGTTTATGTCATGCTTTCTGCTTTTCTTTGGAGAGTGATCATCAGCCTGAGGGGTTAATCGAAGAGACTAGATGAGAGCTGGGAGCAGACAGGATTTAATTGCTCAGTGTTGAGAATAATTGTGGTCCAATAGTAGCATACACTGATGTTTAGAGGAGTGGTGGGGGACAAAATAACTTAAAAGTTTAAGTTATAAGTGCATTGGCAAATTCACTAAAAGCTATTAGAACTAATAAAGGAGTTCAGCAATGTGGCAAGACACAAGATCAATATACAAAAATCCATTTCATTTCTATACACTAGCAATGAATATTCTGAAAATGGGATTAAGAAAAAATTCTAGTTTATAATAGCAGCAAAAAGAATAAAATATCTAAGAATAAATCTAACAAAAGAAGTGCAAGACTTGCATACTGAAAAATAAAACATTGTTGAAATATATTAAAAAATAAATAAATGGTAAGATTTCCCATGTTTACGGATCAGAAAACTTAACATTATTAAGATTGCAATACTGCCCACAATGATCTACCTATTTATAGCAATCCCTTCCAAAAACCCAGCTGTTTTTTCCCCCAGAAATTGACAAGCTGAGCCTAAAATACATATGGGACTGCAAAGACTCTGGAATAGCCCATGTGTTTTTACACAAAAGAAGAACAAAGTTGTAGGACTCACATTTCCTTGTTTCAAAACTTACTACAAAGCTATAGCAATCAAGATTGTGTGGTACTGTCATAAGGACAGATCAACAGAATAGAATTGAGAGTCCAGAAATAAACTCTCATATTTATGGTCAATTGATTTTCGACAGGAGTGCCAAGATAATTCAATGGGTGAAACAGTCTTTTCAGCAAATGTTGCTGTGACAATTGGGTATCCACATTCAAAACAGTGAATGAAAAGAATGAACTTGGACCTCACACCACTCTATACACACTGGAATGGCTAAAATAAAAAAGACAATAACAGGCATCGGTGAGGATGAGCAATTGGGACCCTCGTATATTTCGGTGGGATTGTAAAATAGTGCAACCCCTTTGAAAACAGTTTAGCAGTTCCCCAAAATGTTAAACACCGAGTTACCATATGACCCAACAATTCTACTACTTCCTAGGTGTATACCCAAGAGAATTAAAAACATATATCCACACAAAAATTTGTACATGAGTGTTCATAGCAGCATTGTTCATAATAGCCAAAAAATGGAAAGAGCCCAAATGTCTCTCTATAATGAATGGAGAAACAAAAATGGTACATCCATACAATGGAATATTACTCAACCATAAAAAGGAATAAAGTACCCATACATGCTACAATCTGAATGAACCTGGAAACATTATGCTAAGTGAAAGAAGCCAGTCACAAAAAGCCATATACTGTATAATTCCATTTATGTGACTTCTCCAGAATAGGCAAATCTATACACAGAGTATATTAGTAGAATAGTGGGGCTAGAGGGGTAGGAGGGAAATGGGGGGTGACTGCTAAGGCATATGGGGTTTCTTTTTGGGATGATGAAAATGTTATATAATTGATTGTGCTGTTGGTTGCACAACTCTGTGAATACACTTAAAACTAACGAATTGTACAGTTTAAATGGATAAATCTTATGGTATGTGTAATACATTTCAGTAAAGCTGTAACAAAAGTACATTGTCAATAGAATAGTAAAGGTAATTCATTTATTATGTTAGCAAGACAATAATTGCCTAGACTATCAATACTGTACTACTTACAGAGAAAAGAATGCAATTTTTGGAGTTAAAAAACTCCAAAAACAGATCTACAGAAAATTCTTTTTAGGTAATAGTTTTCTTGCCACATCTGAATGCTAAATAATGACAAGACCAAGACCAGTCAAATTCTGGTCAAAGATCTTTCCTCTGCAGCACCATAACTGTTTAGAAATGCCAAACAACCAGTGGTTTTCCAACTGTATAAGCATCTATCTCTCAAAAAATAATCCATACACATAACATGTACACAATATGCATACACTCTATATATTATATGCCATGTGTATCATGATACATTATCCATGCATATAGTAACCACAGGACCAGCCCAAACTGGCCCTGCTCTGTTGGTAACAGAATGTAAAGTTATCTTGTGTGTATAATAGAGCCCAAACCACAAGTCATGTAGCACAGGTATGCACAATAGAAAAAGCTTTGACCTCAAACAACACCCAGAACCTATGATTCCTCCTCCAACGAAACCAAGACCAGGACATGACCAGAACCTAACTGCTGGAACCCTTTCAGAAATGAGGGGTCTGTTGGCCAGGAAGATCCAGAGCTAAAATTCACCTCAACATACCTTACTATAAATGGTCATATTGGAAGCCCTCCAATCAGACCCTGCCAAGCCAACATTCCTACATCCTTTCCCTTCCCCTCCAACATCTTAAAACTTGCCCCAGACCCCAAATCAGGGGGACAGGTTTGAGCTGTATCTGTCTCCTTGTTGGCCAGCCTTGCAATAAAGCCTTTATTTTTTCAAAAGCCAGTGCCATAGTATTAGCTTCTGTGTGCATCAGACAGCAGGCCCATTTGCTTGGTAATATATACACCAAACATAAACATTAGAAACTTGTACCAAATTGGATTCATGACTGCTTTTTCCTTCCCAATAATTCTTCCCAAAGATTATGTCATCATTTTTCCCTGTTAATTGGTTGGATGATTTCTATCCTAAAATATTTCTTTTAAATAAAATGAATTGGTGACATCATATATTGTAATTTAAAAACCAGTTGGTATCTTTTCCCTCAAACTTGTATCTTCACGATTGGTTAGACTATCATTAATTTTGTCACTTTGTGGGAAGTGAAGGGCAACGTTCAGTGCACTTGAGAAAGAAATATGAAATTTACTAAAGTTAAAATATTCTCTGGGTTGGGTAAAGAAATGCAATTTAAAAATATACTATAAGGTATCTATTATATAGATCATCAATAAGGTAGTAAAAGAAAAAAAAGCTCAAATCTAACTTTTTAAAGGCTTTTTGGAGGTTAATATTTTGCTTTTTTTTTGACTATGCATCAGAGATCTAACTTTTTCCCTAAAATATGGTTTTTAAAGGCTAACAACCTAATTTTAAATGTTAACTGTTACTCCTGTTTGGATCACCCCTTTTGATATGGCATGGTTTAAGAAAGTCCCAGTGAGAAAAATATTAACGTACAGATCATTTGTGGAATACTTTTTTATTTTAAATAGATTTAAATATTATAACTGTTATTTTTCCTTTTTCTGTATCATTTTTATAGTGATCATTTTTAATGGTTGCATGTTTTTTCATTATATTGTTGCGCCATGAGGTATTGAAACACAAAGAAAGAATTTTAGAGATGAGCTGGAACATCTCCAGCCCACTCATTTAAAAGAGAAGGTAAAGTAATCACAGCAGGTTAGTGGTCTGAAGTAGAACCCTGGTATCTTTTTCCCACTTCAGTGATTAAAGTCACGTTTAAACACATCATTGACTTGATTTATTTTGCATGCAGTTCTCAGGAGCACATCTGTAGCATGAAATGATGCATAATCACATTGTTCTTAGATATTAGGGGAAAAAAGATAAAAGATGGAAGTTTAGTGATAGACCTTACTTTTGACTCAGCAGACCAAACTTTCAGTATCAGGGAGAAAAGAGAGTTAAAGGAGAGAACAACCTAGTATTTTCTATGCTTAAGAGTGAAACCAAAATGAGAAAAAAGATATAATCAGAACCCACCACCATCCTATTTCAGCACAGCATGTAATTCTCAGTTCAAAAAAAAGTTTTTTTTAAGAGAAAGCATTTTAAGATAATATCTCTATGAGCCATTTCCGTGAAAAGCTAGTGAAGCTCTGACTCCCCCTGAGAAATTGCTTTGCAATTGTGAAGGAGCAGAGAGAGGCATGTCTCAGGGAGGTGTGTGATTGGTCATGTGGGGGTGTGTGAATGAGCTGATCTGCATGAAACCTGAATAGTAAATGAGAACCCACTGTGGGGCCTGGTTGAACTAAAGTTGTTATGGTGATGCATATTTGCCAAAGAATGAAGCCCAGGGTAACCAAGTACTCTATTGCTGGGAGCTGGTAAAAACCTGGTATCTGATTTTAAGAACTGACTTTGCCATTACAGTCCTGAGAAAGCCGGAGCCTCCTCTGGGTCAGCCAATTGACAAAGCTATAAATGACTGCCATTTTGTACCGAATTGGGACAACACAAAGCAGAGAACATCGATCCTTGATTTCTTTCTCTCCCTCCCCCCTCCCGGCCCCTCAAACTGTAAAAGGAACTTGAAGCTACATCCAAAGTGATAGCTTCTGTGTTCTGTTTCTGAGACATAGCCTCACTGCTTCAGTGGAGTGTCTGGGAGAGGGTGCTCAGTATTGACATTTAAATGAACGTATCAAATCTCTCTCTGGGCTACAGAATTTCTTTATCTGATATTGCCACAACAAGCAGCTCAGAGGTATTTGTCTGTAGCACTCTGGGCCTTTTATATTCGACTGTTGAATGAAAGGATCAGACAACTAAGACTTCTCTTTGACAAGGAGAAGTCCATTATTGTTGTCTTTGAAGCTCCGAAGAGGGTACATTCTACTTGGATAAAGCACCACAATAGGTGGAAGGAAGCAAAGACAGCCCTATAAATTTCCCTGTGAGCAAGCAGACCTATTGTTATCTTTATTAAATATATGCCTACAAGCAGGTGGTCCTGTTCTGAGTGATACCTCCAAGAGTCAGCTTGAAAGAAATCACTGGAAAGTTCACATGTCCCTCAAACAGCTTAGGCAGTCTTGAGAAATGTGAAAGAAGATCAAATTACTGTGCTGAGTGTTCTGGGTGTGTTGAACAAATTTATTTTCAAATTTTAAAACTTGAAACTTTGGCAATTATATTAATAAAGATAAGTAAACTAGTTGACATCAACACATGCATTCTGTTTGTTCTTTGTACATCTCCGTGTACCTCCCCGAGAAGGATGTGACCCAGATTCCATATGCATTCAAGACTTTCATTAGATAAGAATGACATATACTTATCATTAGAGCATACTAATTAAAGCAGAAAGTGACATTTCAAAGTAATCATGCTCCCTAGTGTCTCAATGTAAAATACTCCCTGGTCTATTTTTAATGAACTGGCATGCTATGTATGTTTAAAATATTATTTTGTTATGATCTTGTGTTTTCATTATTTTCAATGCTGGTGATGACCAGTAAGGTAGAATATTCTAGATGACTAAGGAAGGAGACCAGTGGAACTCACCAAGGGCTTTGGGCTTTGACTGCAGTCACACCCAGGGTGCATCCATGCATTCCTGCATTCATTCAGCACTTTGATTGCATGCTTGCTACTTGCCAATCACTGTGCTAGGTGCTGGGATTCATTGGTTACCAGGACCCAGATGGTTCCTGCCCTCAAGGAGCTTACCCCCTCCCTTTGATTATGACCAAAGCCATTCTTTATATTATATTTCTTCTTTTGTATCACCAGTAGCAGCAGAAAGGATGATGTGTTCAGTGCTGGTTATATATACACCCTCACCAGTTATTACAAACTTTTAGATAGTCTTAGTTGATAAGGATAGCTAAAGAAAGACAGTGTCTCCTTACTTATTCTATATTTCTTTCTCACAATTGCCACCTACACATTATCTTGATAATAAAAGCAGACAGGTCATCATCATCATCATCATCATCGTTTTCATCATGATCATTATAGCTGTTGTTTATTAAGTATAGAAATCCCATGAGACAGGTGGTGCCACTATTATTTAAATTTTATGGATGACTGAATAAGTTCAGAGTGTTTAGGAACTTGCCCAAAGCCACAGAGCTGGAAATGACAGAGTCAGGACTCCCCACCAGGGCAGGCTGCCCCAACGTGCCTCTATACTCTATCACTTCTCCTTGTCTTCTCGGTGTGTATCATATTTTATGCCCTGCCTTGCACAAACAGCTGTTAAAAGTCTTTATCCTCATAGTTGGTGATGAGTTAAATATTTAGGTTGTCTTTGATCTGTGAGCGAACATTGCCATTTTTTGAGTCTTTTTCTGATGAATTTTCTAAAAGCAAATTTCAGGCTTTCAAATGACTGTGCTTAGTGATGGTGACTGATTTTAGACTGTTCTTACTACTGAAATCCACTTAAAGTACCAGCATTCCCTAAAGTGATGTGTACCATAAACCCTACGTGGACGCTTATAATGCTCATATACATGAGCTAGGATTCACCATGTGAAAATGAGATTGCTCATTTTGCTACAGCAAAATTTTTTGAAGCATTTATTATGTGTGTACCCTGCTATTCAAATTCTTAAAAGAAATCCTGCCTATTTATTTATTTTCCTGCCTACTTCTACAAAGGACTTGAGGTAGTTACTAGTGTATTTTACCTGTCACTGAGAGCTAAAAATTCATAGGTAGAATATTTTTACAAAACAGATTGATGTGACATCTTGATACTCGTCCTGGAATTGATGTGTCTAAAACTAGTAATAGGAATTTAGAGTCTGGAATCAGATAGATCTTGCTTGGAATTTCTACCTGGCTACTTGCTATGTGACCTTGGGCAAGGCAAATGGCTTCGGGCCTTAATTTCTTGATTTGTAAAATGGGGGGTAATAAAAGTACCTCATCACTATGAGGGTTACCTGAGATAATACTCATAAAGCACTTAGCCCAGAGTCTGGTATCCAGGAGGGGTTAAATAAATGTAATGATGGTAGAGGTGGTGGTTGTGGCGAAAGAAGTAAGATAACACACTGCTTCATTTCTTGAAATGGAATCTTACGTGGAAGCTGAATATATGAGTCTGATTGGGTAGGTGTGGAGCCTGCCTTATTTGGCCCTGCCCCAGAATACCAGTGCTCAGCCGTATCCACATGCATGGTTCAGAGGTGACGATTCGTGCCTTGAGATTGGGGAAGTGAATGACAGCAGGTGGTGTAGTAGAGAAAGCACCAGGACAAGACGTTAGCTGACTTGGCTTCGAATTAGAGTTCTGCCGCTTTCAGCCCAGGTAATGTGAGGTAACTGCTTAACCTTTCTAAGCCTCAGTTTCCCCTTCTGCAAAATGATGATAACAGTGTCCCCCCACCAGGGCTGTTCTGAGGACTGAATGAGATTAGTATGTCTGAATGGACTTTGAAGATTGTCTTAGTCAGTTCAGGCTGCTGTAAGAGAATACAGTGTAGACTGGTGGCTTAAACAACAAACGTTTATTTCTCTGTTCTGGAGGTTTGGAGATTCAAGATCAAAGTGCTGGCAGATCTGGGGTCTGGTGAGGGCCCTCTTCCTGGTTTGTAGATGGCCATCTTTTGTATCCTCACATGGCAGAGAGCAGAGGGAGCTCTCTGGGGTCTCTTTTATAAGGGCACTAATCCCATTCGTGAGGGCTCCACCCTCATGACCTAATCACCTCCCAAAGGCCCCACTCCTAATACCACCACACTGGGGGTTAGGATTTCTACACACGAATTTTGGGGGCATACAAACATTCAGTCCATGACAAAGTATACTGGCTTACAATTCTTGTTTTTTGTTAAAGAGATCATAATAAAATAAAAAATAAGTTTGATATAGAGTTGCAAATGGAACTTTATTTATGGGCAAGGTACAGTCCACAGCTGTGGTTCTTCTTTTATTTAAAGATGCAACTCCCTCAGCTGATCTCATTTACATGGAAATTCTAGAGCAGCAACATAATACTTTGAAGTCAAATGGTTAATTTTCTTTGGAGGCCTTTCCTCTTTGGGTTATTGGATGCTGTGCTTATGTTCTTTAAACTCTGGCAGTGAGGAGGAAGCCCTTGTGTGACAATGGATTTAGTGAGGTGTAAATCTACCTAACTAGCAGCTGGATGGCATCTGATGAGGGTCGGCCCCAGAGCCAAGCCACATTAGCCAAGTTAGAAGGATGTGCTGACTTCAACTTCAAGCCACGGGGCCCAGCAGCAAACTGCTGGGAAGCAATAGCAGCCTGTGGTGTTGTGCCTGTTGTGCCACCGTCATTCTTGTCAGCGTCACCATCATCACCATTAAGCCTTTATTAAGTGCCAGCATGTGGAGCTCCCTCAGGTGTCATTGCAGGCTGACAGGCAGCTGTGTGTTTTAAATAAGAGCCTTGCTCTGGGCTGCGAGGTGAAAAGGCCCAGCTGTAATCCTAGGCAGGCCCACAAGCATGGCCACATGGGCTCATGAGAGCATAGTTGGTGGCTGTAGAAGGTTTTTGTTTGTTTGTGGTATCAGCTCAGCCTGAGGCCCCTTCTTCTAAGAACTGCCACCAACTCTCACCTTCAAGGATGGGTCCTGGTGGTCCTGTTTTTAACTTGGCTCCCATGGCTATGGGTGGGTGGACCAAGGATGCATAGCTGCCTCAAACTAGGCCAGTCAGATTGTCTTTCTTAGAAGTTCTGTCTGTGACTAAGATATTTTTGTAGACAGACCAGGTAGATGGGCAAACTTGGGAGCTGTGTGAAGCTGTGCCTTAGATTAATTCAGTAATCCTCATAGTAGTACTATGAGATAGGTCCTCTTCTTATTGTCATTTTACAGAAGAGGAAACAGTTACAAAGAGGTTAAGTAATTTACCCAAGATCATATATAGTTGGTTAATGGCAGAGCCAGGCATGAACCCAGGTAGTATGAACTCATACTTTTAGCCACTATACAACTGACTTTCTGAGAGAGAGAGAGAGAGGAATACAACAGACCTACAGAGAGATGCAGGTTAAAAAATTGTGAGGTTGCAGGGAGGGAGGTAGGGGGAGAGAGTAAGACTGATTGGCTAAGAGAGTAGCTGCCTTGATTCTGTAGGCTTTCTAGCTCCAGGATCCAGACCTCAGTGTCTGCACTTTCTAACCTTGGGCTCTGAGAAGTGCCTCTGTGTCCTTATAAATAAATTTCCCTTTTGTGCTCAAAGTAGTTTCAATGGATGTCTATTACTTGCAACCAAAAGAGTCTTGACTAAGTGACCACACTGTCACAGTTTGGTAAAAAAGACAGTGGGTCATCCACTGGCCTTTGTAGCCCCAGGTATCTTTACATTATCTGTAGGTAGCATCCAGGCTAGTGGAGGAGAAAGGCAAGTACACCAGTGATTGGAGCATAGTGAGACAGGGCTCTGAAAGAGGTAAGCATAAGTTGCTATAGAAACTCAGAGATACGGCCAAAAAATGAGACTGGGGTAGGGTGTGGGGAATCAGGACAGCTTCTCAGAAAGGGAATATTTAAGTTGTGTTTTGAAGAATGAGTAGGATTTAGCCATATGAAGAATGGATGGAAAGAAGGGCATTCCAGGTAGTGAGAAGGGTGTGTATAAAAAAAAAGCGAAACCCATGGTACATTTTAGAGAAGGCAAGCAATTCAGAGTGAGGGGAAAGGGGGAGGCAGGAGGGGGAGGGATAGGATAGCAACTGGAGTTCTCGGCTGGACCATATTGCAAAGGGTCTCCAGTGCTAAGCAGTGGAGTTTGAACCCTAGCCTATAAGCTAGCAGTTCATTCCCTGTGTGGTTCCTTCCCTCCCTCCCACATGGGAGCATTTTTAGATTTTGAAATCAAAAAGATGACATTCTGACAACATTAAATGCAGTTTTAGAAAAAACAAAAAGAACAAATTACATGCAGAATCCCAACACCCAATACCACTATTTTCACTTTCGCCACTTTATCTTCTATATGTCCTCAAACATGCCTGTTTTTATACACGGTTGTAATCCATCTACATATCATTTTCACTTCTCAGTAGATCAAACAGGTTTTCCACATTCCTATGTTATCCTCTCCTAATTATTATGGCAGCATGACAGTACTTCATTCAACAGTTTTTCTGAGTATCCACACTGCTCCAGGCAATGTATCAGGCTCTGGTGAAGCAAAAATGGTTGACTTGGGGATTCCTGCCTTTCAGCAACTCGGAATCTGAAATCATGGTCTCTGCTGAACTATTTAGCCATATGCATTTTAAAGCATGTGGGTTTAATATTGTTATTTTATAAAACACATATTTGGTTCTTTCAGGGTCAATTAGAAATCCTTTTCTTCCGTACTCACTGTCCTCAGGGCCCCAACTGCTACCATTAAATTCTCTGTGGCTAACAGATAGCCATATCTTCCTGAGCTTCTGTGTTTGTGCACTATTTACCTATTGTCTGTTCATATCTTATGCTCCCTGAAAGCCATTTGGTGGCTAACCATAAACAGACTCCAAATCAAGCTCTTGAGCAGAGTTAATTTGATTATGAAACATTATCCTGATTGTGGCAAGTGTCCAGTGGTCATCATTTTAATGATGCAGGCCTCCACTGCCTAAACTAATTACAAACCAGCTCCATTCCAGGGAGGGGGGCATTGCCTGACCAGCCTACCCAAGGCTGACCCAAGTGTCTGTGGGGATGATCACATCTCTGCTTTTCTTTCCTCTGCCCCTCTGCAGATGTCATCTATGTCATTCTCTCTCCCTCCCTGCTTTTGTGTTAAAGAAAATAGGGATGATTGGCCAAAACTGCTCCTTAAATTAAACTTTGCCTCCTACCTACAGTGTGATCATGAGCCTCCAAATTAAAGATGCA
Organism: Daubentonia madagascariensis; assembly: GCA_023783475.1. Taxonomy (NCBI): domain Eukaryota; kingdom Metazoa; phylum Chordata; class Mammalia; order Primates; family Daubentoniidae; genus Daubentonia; species Daubentonia madagascariensis. The sequence continues at coordinate 35,674,159 of JAKFHU010001953.1, read as the reverse complement.
GATAATTTTGCAATCAGATTTATATTTTGGTCTGTAATGAGTTTAAAGTCTTTAAATGATTTAGCTTTCCCCTTTATGATACTTTTGTTGATTTAATTTAGCTCTGTGCTTTTGACGGCATGTTGTTGTTGGTTTTTGCTATAGTCTCCATATCTAAAAGTTCTTATTTTCTACATTTCTAGTCTGTGTGTTTGCTGAAAAGACATTGATCAATTAGTATAAATTAAAAAAAAAAATTAAAGAAATGCATTCATTGAAGAGTCTAGAAGTGCTTCCTTATCCATGTAATGAAGAAATGGACAGGGAAACTAAATAAACTATACATATTCTCTGGAAATCCTCATATCTGGTCTGACGTATGTGTGTGTATTCAGACACAAGTATGCAAGTGTGAGTTATTGACACACACTTAAAATGAAATAGGGTGTTATCCATAGACCTTAAAAGATTTAAAAACTTTATAAGCCTCAATTTCCTCCTTTGTAAAATGGGAACAATAATACATCTGAGTATATACAGTTGCAGAGATGATTCATTTGATGATGCCAGCAAGGTGCCTGGTACATAATAAGTGCTCAGTAAATATCAATGGTTAATATCATGACCCTTTACCTGGAGGAGTATAAAGCCTTCTTTATGATCTTAACTTTGAGCTATTACTAAGTCCCTAAGTTCATATCTTTATACAGAGGCCAAAAAGCATTGAAAGAAAGCTTAGACCTTAGACAAATTTCCCAAGCCACATTCTCTTAGCATTTTTTTCCTCTTTACCCAGTCTCATAATGAATGATTAGTCATTTCTACCTAGTTTTCACCAATACCACCTTGGTGGTAGGTGCCCATGGTGGCCTTTGTCACAGTCCCTCTGTGAAATCATCTCTGATTTCAGCTGCAACTGTGGGGACCAGTTTTGTCCAAGTCAGTTTCCCACCTCTAGCACCTACTTTTCTGCTTTCTTACCCAGGACCATCTCCCATGCTGGGAGCCTGCGTGGCCAGGGCTGAAGAGAAGCCTGGAAGTCTGGGGGAATAAATGCCCTCTGGGGCTACCCTCAACCGTTGGGCATTTGAACATGTGAATAAATGCTCCAGCCTTCCATATTCAGGTGAACAGTTCTGGAGGCGTGCTGTGTGCTTCTCAGGAGGCCCTGGCCAAATCAAGCCTCTTGCTCTCAGTGGCAAACTTGATTGGCACCCTTAGATTGGCTTTTATTCCTTCCCTTTTTTACTCCCTGTTCCCTCATCCCTGCTTCATGGAATCATCTCCTAGATCAACTCCTGCAACGAAGTCCTTGTCTCACTCAGGCTCTGCCTTCAGGGGAACCCACCCCATGACAACCCTGAAATATTCTGTCTTCTTGATGTTTCTAGGACATTGCTTATGTAGTCTTTAGCCCCAGATCATTTCTTCTTCTCTTGTAGCTCAGAGGGAAGAAATGTCTTGTGGATTTTTGAGGCCAGACTCTTCTTCTTTGATCTTGGTCCTATCCCCTCTTAAATCCTCTGGGCCCACAGACAATCGTGTTCTGTTTACTGCTACACCTCCGATGTAAAGTGTTTGACTCATAGTAGAAGCTCAACAAATACTTATTGAATGAGTGAAGAATGAATTATTTCCTTTCTCTTGCATGGTTTGTAGTTCCCTTCTGTCCCATACCTGCTATTCTCATCATTGGTTGTTCTTTTAGCTTTACTTGGGAAGTCCCAAGGTGTTTTGCTTTGGAAGTCTTTCAAGTCTTTTGCCTGAATCCCAGAGCCCACCTCTTTATTAAGCCTACAAGCCAACTTCCAACCCCTTGTCAGTGTTGGACCCTGTTGAGCACTTTCTCTTTCTTGAACTCTACCCCCCCTTGGTCTCTTCAAATCCAACCCTCTCATGATTCTTCTCCTGACTCTCAGACTTCCTTTCCCATTGTTTTTGCTGGCTTATTTAACTGGCTGGGATTCTACCTTTGGCTTTCTCCAGGGCTCCATCTTTGATTTTTTTTTTTCCTGGAGTTATATACTCAATCTGAGTAAAGCAGCGACTCTCATCTCTTCAGCTGTGGGGATGATTCCTAAATCTGCAACCTCCAGACTGAGTCTTCTGAGTTCTAAACTCTTAGAAATCTCCATATGGAATTCTTGCAGCTATTTCCAACTCACCATGTTCAAGGTGGAATTCATTTTCTTCTTCTTCTTTTCATCTCTTTTCCATACCATGTCTTAGTTGATGGGATCCCCATCTACCTGTATTGCAGTACAGAAGTCTTTGTGTGATCCTTAACTGCCTTCCCTCATTGCTTTCAAGATATAATTTTTTAGTTCCTACTGTGATCCAGGCACTGGGCTAGGAGCTGGGAAGACATGGACAACAACATAGACATGGTTGTACCCCCAAAAGGCTCATAGTCTGGTAGATACATATATTATTCTAACATCACACAAATATAGCATTATAAACTGAGGTAAATTCTGTGCAGGAAAAGTCCAGTGTACTTTGTGAGCATGTCACAGAAGGACCTAATCTATTCCTGGGGTTTGAGATGGCTTCCTTTAGGAAGTGGCGTTTGATCTTGGACCTAAAGGCTGAGTAGGAATGAACTAGGAGAGAGGAACTCTTTCCTCTTTGTTGCTATGCAGTATAGTCACCAAGCACCGTGATTTGTTATGAAATGCCTGTTTTTCTATGTTCTTTTTTCATCCTGGATCATTGCAATTTTTTCCTCCACCTCCTACCCTCCATTCCCATCCATTAATTTTCACTTGCTGCCAGAGTTCTTTTACTGAACACAAATCTACCACACATTTTCTTCTACTTCTAACTTAAAACCATTGATAGCTCCCTTGTGCTTCCAGAGTAAAATCTCAACTCTCTGGCTTGGCTTCAAAGACTTTCCAAATTTTGGCACTGACCTTTGTTTCTAGCCTCATCTTCTGCCACTCTGCACCACATTGCCCGTTCTGTGGCCCCTGCAGGCTCTTTACAGTTTGCTAAAGACACTGTGTCCTCATAGGCTTTTATACTTTGGTTCATCCACCAGCCATGAGTTCCTCTATCCTTCTTTTGCACCTGGCCAGCTCCTCCTGCTCCTATTAGGCCCTACATACATGTCACATCCTCCGTGAGACTTTCCTTGGCCCCCCTATCTGTGTCCCCATTTTTGTATTATATTTGCATGTTTCTCTCATGGAGCTCCCATCCGTTTGCCTTATAGTAACTTACTTGTCCGTCTAGAACATGTTTTTCTCTGGGACCAAGACTGTGTTGTGTTCATCTCTTCCTTCCCAGGGCTTGAAATATAGCAGGTGTTCAGTAAATATTTGTAATTGAATCGATCATCCATGTATGCATACGGTAAAGGAGGCAAGACATGGGGGCAGGGGAACTGAAAGAAAACAGCCAGACCTTCTGTCATTACGAGAACTGGTGATCCCAAGCAGGGCTTGACCAAGACATGTAGGTGGCCCAAGTAGACTCATAATTCAGTGTCCCTTCAGCAATCAAGTGAAATAACAGATCTGAGCAGTGCTGCTTGTGGAGAAGGATGATGACAGATTTTAGTGTCCTAGCCTTCATAGCCAACTCAGTAAAATGAAAGCCCTCTGGTTGCTGGACCCACCCTACAGGAAGGCATTTTATTGACCTTGTTTTATTCAGAGCATGCCACCTGTATTCCTACCTCAATTGTCTCATTGAAGAATTTCTTACAGTTAAACACAATTCCCTTCTCGAAGAAAGTTCTGATAAATGCTGTTTCTAAACCATGTTACTTTTCTGGGAATACTTTAGTACCTCTTCTAGATTGGTACCCTGGGCAGCTGCTGGCCAGTCCTCCCATTAATCCTGCTCTAACACTGAGGAAGGAAGACTAGGATACATAAACCTCTTAACCAGTATTACACCATTAACCTATAAAGAATTCCTTTACAGGCCTGGCTTATACCCAATTAACAAAGAAATCCCTTTTCTGTTTCAAAACTGTCAGGATGTTCCTGTGAAGTGTGTGGCAGAGTAGGCTCATGTTCTGGTCTGTGCTTTTACAAATGACAGACAAACAGCTGTGGCCTAGGGCCAAGAGTGGGCTGCTACTCTCCAAGCTTGCCAAGATTGCTCCATGCCTGGGCTGCCTCGTATGTCCAGCACCTACCCATGCCATCCTCTCTTGAGCAAGTCTGTGAGAAGTGTTGAGTGATACCAGTGTGTGTATGTGGGTGAGGGGCTTTCAGCCCAGACAGGCCACAAATGGCCTTCACTTGAGTGTGCCCAGGAAGGAAGGTGTTTTAATAACAACCAAAGATGGATGCTAAGGGACTACCTTTTTGCTGATTTGACTTTGTCCCTGGGATGGCAACTTACCGATGCTGATGTCCACTAAAAATGCAGTGGAAAATTAGTAGTTGCTAAGGGACAGGAATGTAGAGTAGAAGAAAGATCAGTTCAGCTTCCAAAGTACTGGGTACTATGTGCCAAGCACTGTGTAAATGCTGGAGGAACAAAGGGGGATATGGTAAGGTCCTCATCCTGGAGGAGGTATTATTTTTATTTGTTGAGTTATTTAAATTCTTTTTACTTCTAAGGAACAGTGGAGGTGGCAATCTGGGATTGGTCATTTGGAAAATTCAGATTTATGTCCTGAATCTACAAACCTTTCATTGGAACTTTGGCCAACTACCTTAATCCTGTGTGTTTTATAAAATGCTTTCTATAGTGTTTTATAAAATGCTTTCAAATGTATTATCTCATTTGAACCTTGTACAGGGCTAGGATCCTTATTTTTATTTTAATAATGAGAATCCATGAAACCCAGAGGGTTAAGTGTCTTGTTCTAGATGTCCCAGCTTCTCAGATTCAGAGCTTTCTGTCACCGTTGGTCTCCTGATTCTTTTCCTCTTTACTCAGCCACCTCCCTGCCTAGAAGATCTATCATAAATTTGGATTTTCACATAGCTCCTGCTTTTGTGTATTTCAAACTCAATTTGATCCTACACAGCCTTCCATCTAGCTCTAGTGTATTGAATGTTAAATGTGTGTGGCATTCTCCTGTGTTTGTGTGGCTGTTCTTCTTCTTCTTAATTTAGGCCTTCTTTATTTTGTCCATTTTTTTTTTAACTGGGGCAGGGGAAACTTAACATTTGTCCTTTTCCAGTCTTCGGGTTTTCTGTTTCCCTAACATCTGTGAACAGTGGTAATGGGAAGTAACTAATGACCAAAAGACTGCTTTCTCTTATGTTTACCTTGTTTGGAGGTGTGCTCTGAATTCAGAATTGCTGAGTCTTTGGGTAAATGGTAAGAAAGGGGAATTGGGCATTTTATACGAAAGCACTGAAATCTTAGTCTAGGGAAGTCTTTCTAGCACTGAGCAGCAGAACTCATGAGTAATACAGCCTATGAAGTTGTATGGCCATGGAAATGGCAGAAATGGGTGAGTTTTTGCAAAGGAAGACGTTTTCCCTGGATATTCTTAGCTAGAAGTCATTTCTTCCTTCTCTGACCTCCTGTAGCATTTCTTTGGACCTTTTTTAGGCCTTGCATTGCTTCTTATACTATATTTAGTTACTTTTATTGTTACCATAACTCCTATTAGACTGTGGTCTTTTTGAGGACAGGAGTGTTGTCTGATTTACTTTGATAACTCCATGGCAGCTCTAGCACTCAGCCTAGAATGTAGTGCTTAGCAAATACACATTTTCTGGGATTTCTAAAGACTTATACTTTCTCCTATATGCAATACTGTTTCATTTGAATATTTTACAGTAAGCATGTATTACCATGCAATCAGGAAAAAAAAGTAAAGATATAAATTTTTTTTGAATGATTAAATGGATAAGTGAATGATTAAGAATTCAATGCTGCTAGGGAAATTTGGAAGCAAGGTATCGCTTACTGAACATCTAAAACACTGGTTTTCCAAGAAGTGTAACATTTTTCATACTTATTACCCTAATTACTTTTTCAGCATCTTGATGAAATGGAGAGGCACAGGCATATAGTAGCTGAAATATCCAAAGTTCAAGACTTTCACCTCTTGATTCTATGCAGTTTCTCCAAGCTTTGAAGATCTTGCTTTTGGATTTGTTTTTTATTCAGGTATTCCCAAATGATTTTAAGGCAGCAGAAAGGCTATTAACCAAATTATTCCCTATGGTGTGAAAAAGTGAATTCAGTGTTTCTCTTGGGCTCCATCTCCAGGGTGGAGCCCGTTTATCAGGTGAATGTGGCTCATTCATTCCTGAGTTCAAACATGCTCCACAGTTCCCATCCATTCATGGTCCTTTATCCCTGTACAATCTGTCACCAAGCAGTCACACACTCTCATTATTTCAGGTTGTATAAAGCCAGAACAAAAACCAGGCTAGAAAAAAACATGCATGTGTTTAGATGCTACAAATCACCTAATTTTCTCATTGTCAACAATTAGAGTGAATTCAATTTTGGTAGCCTCTTATGCAAGGATCACATGGTTTGAATGTTTGCCGCTATATTTGTGCCTTAGATGGGGACTGCCATGTTATAGATGAATACACAGAACATTTCTAGAAAATGCAAAGGAGGCAAATGCTTTCCAAGATCAAGACTTTGTGAAATGTCCTAGTCTTTTTGGACTAAAGGACATTGTTTATTCACAACTATTGAGGCCTGTGAGACTTTGTGGGAACTGCAGATCAGCTTGTGTGGTGTGACATATACAATTCAGCAATGCCTCACTTGACCTCCTTGCATTGCACCTTAGAATTTATGTAGGTCACAGTTATTGGAGCTCAGCATTTTTTCCTAAGTAAGAACATATTTCAGGTAGGAAGCATGTATAGGGCCCATACTTATATATGCCAGTAAACCTTTTGAATGATTTTCAAGTTGAGCACTGGAGAGGAAGAAAAACAGGTTGTAGATAACCTTGAATCTTCCAGAATAAACATTGAGAATTTTTAAAAAATAACTTGTTTTTTTCCCACAAGATAAGTGTTTCCCTTTTGAGAGCCTGCAGAGCTTATTACTCTTTTCAATCTTAAAGCGTTAGTTTAAATCCCAGTAGTGCAGGGTTTGAAATCAACAAACTAAAGAGGTCTCAAATGACGCCTGCTGCTGCTGTTTGGGGATAATCATTTCTTTGGCACACAAAGAGAACACCAAACTAGGACAGGCCCACACATATTCCATGTGAATGGGACAACATCATGAGGTATATGTAGCTGATGGAAGTGCATTTCAGCTTTGGAGGTACTATTGCTGATATGTAATTGCAGGTTAGATTTTTTAAAACATTAGGGAAGAATCCCCACTATCTGCTAAATTATGTAATTTAACCCTCCTGAAAATTTAAGAGATACTTACTTTTATCTTTCATTGTAATTGGGGGAATACAGGCTTGGGGATGTTAAGTAACATGCCTAGTCATACAGCAAGTAATTGGCAGAGTCAGGATTAGAACCCGTGACTGTTTCACTTCAAAGTTGTAGGCTTTCTGTTTATTCCCTGGCCTCACACTGTCTTCTGTAATTAGGTCTTGTGTAGTCTTTACTTTTCAGCTGGAGTTTATCCCTTTTTCTTTTCTCATTATTGTCCATTTTGTCCTTGCATGAAATAACTTTGTTTACCGATTTTTCTCTTCAGATTTTTCAAATTAATTATGAACCTTTGTGAATCCCTAATTTCTGCTATAGCAACTTGTCCATAGGAAATGTTCAATAAATACTTGAAAAAGTGAATTTAAAATACAGTATGTTGTCATAAACACTTTGTTATTTTTTTAACCCATTTTTATACTTTATTTTTAACAAAGCCTCTTTTAAAATCAACAAACTATAGGCATTTAGAATACCTTCTGTGTGTAAAGCAAAGTGGGAAACATAAACTTATTCTTAAGAAAGCTTAATATTTAATTGTGAGAGACAAAGCTGTCAAGAAGGCTTAATTTCCTACTCATATTTTTAGGTAATCAATCCTTTGCCTATTTTGATTAGTGCAAGTACTTCTTCCCGGCATTTCACTTGCCTATTAACATTTGATTTTCTTTGCTATTTAAGAGTTGGAGATCTTAGCTCATCTATATAGGTGTTTTATATAAAATTCCATCTGGGACTTTAATTGTGGCATGCCAAACAGTTGAGTGGCAGAACAAAATATGCATGGCTGTGGCAGTGTCTAGTTTTTTTTTTTTAAATTTCAGAATATTATGGGGGTACAACACTTTGGTTGTATATATTGCCTATGCACTGCCCAAGTCAGAGCTACAATTGTGAACATCCCCCCATAAGTGCAGCATGTACCCATTAGGTGTGAGTTTTCCCATCCCCTCCACACCCCTCCCGCCTGCCCAACCCCTGATGAATATTATTTCCGTTGTGCACATAACAGTGTCTAGTTTTATATCCAGCATCTGACCATGCCTCAGCAGCTCCACTGCGACCACTCAGGGCCAAGCCACCAGCACCGCTCACTTGGGTTATTGTGGCAGGCTCCTAACTTGTCTTCTTGCTTCTATTCCTTTGCCCCTTTCAGTTGATTCTCAGCACAGAAGCCAAGTGATTCTGTGACAATAGAAGTTGGAGAAAGGTTGCTCCGTTGCTCACAACCTTCTCATTTCCTTATGAGAAGAGACTGCAGGCATGACAGTGGCCTACGAGGTCCTACGTCATCTGCCCCCACCCTCATGGTTCTCTGACCTCACCTCCTTCTCCTTTCTCCTTGGGCACTCCACTCCGGGCTCTCTGCTGCTCTTCTAGCTTTTCAGGGGTGCTTTGCCCTCAAGTTCACTCGGCTCAGTAAGCCTTATTCCCAGGTACTTGTCCAGTAGGGCTTGCTCCTTCGCCTTCTTGAGGTCTTTACTTAAAGATTCCTCTGAGGTCCATACCATTCAAGTTGCAGCCTCTCTCACCATCACCCCGGGACACCTCATGCCCCTTCCAGACTTTGTTTTTCTCTATGGCACTTACCACCATCTAACATGCTAAATATTTTCCTACTTTATTTTGCTTTATTGTCTATCTCCCCCAACTACAAAGAAGGCCCAGAAGGCATGAAGACAAGTCTTTTGGTTTTGGTTTTGTTTTCTGTCTTGTTTACTGTTGGGCCATAGTGCCTAGAATGGTGTCTGGCCAAAGTAGGTGCCTAATAAATACATGACTGAAGAATGAGTGAAAATGTAGCTGTGAGACTCATAAATGCCATAAATGCCACATTCAACTCTTTCAGCATTATGAACTGTAATAATATACTCATTCAACAAATACTTACTCAGTGCTTTACTATGTGCCTGCGGTCCCCAACCCCCGGTCCGCGGCCCGGTACCAGTCTACGGCCTGTTAGGAACCAGGTGGCGCATCACTGCCTGAGCTCTGTGCTACCCTGCCAGTCCGTGGAAAAATTGTCTTCCATGAAACTGGTCCCTGGTGCCAAAAAGGTTGGGGACTGCTGCTGTATGCCAAGCCACAAGCTATGCCCTGAAGATACAATGGCCTTGCTGGAGCTTACTATTTAGTTGGAGAAACTGACATTTAACATAAATAAGTGTATAATTATCCAGTGCTACTCTTGTGGCATGTAAGCTCAGAGAACAGGGGTCCCTGCCTTAGTCTGGGCTTAGGAGCTGGGAAGGTTTCCCTGAGGAACACTTGTCTAGCCCTGATTTGTGAGCTTAGCTATGAGCAGGGGATGAAGGTAAGACCACTGAGCTGTTACTTGCACAGGCCCAGAGAAACTCTCAAACAGCTTTCTCAAGCCACTGTGGGTTTCAAACTTGAATGGCATCAGAATCACCTGGAAGGCTTGTTAAAACACAGATTTCTGGCCTTTATCCCCAGAATTTCTGATTCACTGGGTCTCAGGTAGGGTCTGAGCATTCACATTTCTGACAAGTTCTTTAGTGGTTGTAATGCTGCTGGTCTAGGGTCCACACTTTTAGAATGATTGAATTATAGGAAGGGTCTGGCATGACTCTACCCAAAACGGGGAGGCTTGTTCTGAGGCAAGAGCCCAGGAAGACTTGTGGAGAAAGGGCCACCTGCAAGGAATTTTGCGAATAGGTTTGCTGAAACCATAGGGCAGGCATAGAAGGAACTAGAGATGATGTCTTTTTTTTTCCCCTGGGTATATCCACAGATTTGAAAGCTTGATATATATAATCACTACATTGTTTTCCTTGTGAGAGACAAAATACATTTGGCCTGGAATGTTAACATTTTTGTTGCTCTTTTTTTTTTTTTTTTGAGATGCCTGGGCTAGAGTGTAGTGGCCTCATCATAGGAATTGGAAGTCGGGGAGCCATGGTTCAGCCTTCAAGCCTTTTCTGTGGAAGTGGCATCTTCTCAACAGTATTTAAAAGTGGTGAAATGTTGGTTGCTAAGACTGCTTAGAGATTAGAAGCTGCAGTATGAAGTTAAGTGGCCAAAACTTTCAAATACCAGGGCCCACCCCTGGTTCTATCCCACTGAAGATAAGACTTGGCTAAGCTAAGCCAAGTATATGATCGTGGTCATATACTTAATACCCTGAGTAGTAACCCTCCATCCAGTTACCTTGTTTGTAAAATGGAATTAGTAATACCTACTTTGCAGCACGTGGGGACTGGAGAGGATTATGCATGTCGAGGGACATACTATATTGCTTGATGCTACAGAAATATTACATATTGTTGCTGTTGTTTAAAAAATTTCCTTTCAAGATCATTCTCCTCCCATCTGTCCCTGGTTTCCCCATCTGACCACTTGAAAAAATTCTGATTCCTCCACTATCCCCTCTCCTTAGACTCTGGTCTAGAACAGGGAACATTTGAGTACATAGTTTTAAACAGTTTAAACCTAATTATTTCATTGTTCACATCTTGAATAAAAGATAGTTGATTGCCAGAATTATTTTTATAAAACTGTGGAAAACAGTACCCAGTTTTAAGCCACCTACAAAGTTGAGTGGTTTGATTTTCCATGTTTTGGGGGCATTTACTTCTGGATTCCTCCTACCTGCTTGGAAATTTGCAGCTCATCCATCAGGTTAATCAGGAACTATTTATGGAGGATGATTATTTATAAGAAAAATTGAATTAAAAACAAAAACAAAAAATTTTTTTTCTTGATCCTTCCTTTTACTTTGTTTTTAACTAAGATTATTTTGAAGATCTATTGTCTCTTAAGTTTTCAAGCATTCATATGCCCAATGTAAGGTAGTTTTAACTTCTTTCTCTTGTAGTAAAAATATTTTGAATGAATAGGTTAAAATACAAACTTATTCATGTGCTCAAATGTATTAATTTTTTGCTTTGTGTTCAGTAAAAAAGTGCCAATTGAAATAATACTTCTTGCAAACAAGTGATTTCTTGTTCCTGTGTATAAACCAGTCTTCCATGAATCATATTTTTTTTTGGTTTTTTGATGATTCCAAGGGAAAAACCTTTCTTTTGTACTACATTAACCTCACACTGTATTTATATTAAACAATATTCTTTGGAGAAAGAAAGGTTTAGTATACTTGGTGAATTATGTACCCTCCTAGAGGCAATGCAGACTGTTAATGCTCAGTGGAACCCAGCAGTTGTAACTGATGAAACATCAGCATGGAGGCTATAAAATAAAAAAGAAGTAATTGGGGACATGTTGGGAGCTGGCAAATGGAAAACACTAGCAGATGTAGCACTGAGAAGAGAAAAGAAAGTTTAAAAAAATCACATTTACTAGACGAGGAACTGCACAGATGGATGATAGAAGTTAACATTTCATTCAGATAGAAGGTAGATTAGGAATTATATTTCCATTTCTATTAAATAATACTTGAACTCTCACAATTAGCCATATAAAAGTTGCTTTACATCAACCACATATATCTCAAAAGGATATTTTTCACTGAAGTTTTCATCCTCTTAAAACATAGTATAGACATTGCTGGAGCCAGCTTGTACCTATTTGCAAGATTTGATTATAAGCTTCTTTTCCCAACACCTTGTTCAGTAATATCATGCTGGCAGCTTGAAACCAGCCATGGTGAGAGTATGTCTTTACACTATGAAAATTGGAAAACACTACAATAAGAACATGCTTCTTCTAATGTATTTTGGTGATCTTTGTAATAATTTTCATGTTAACATCTTACCATTTAATAAAATTGTTGAAAAAATGCCACTTTGGAAAAATGAACCCTGGGGACCTACTAGTGGTTGGTGGTTTCTAAAGGCATTTCTGTAAATGAGAAAGGTCTCTTGACATTTTAGGTAGAGTTGGCTTGCTGAGAATGTCAAGAAAGGATGTACCCTCCAACCTGTAATTTCTGGTTTGTTTTTGAATGAACATTTCTCTATAGCCTTTTGAAGTCAAGACTCTGAATATAAATATGGTAATATTTGTTCCATTGGAGGGCTTGGCCTATAGATTGTCTTTCTAGAGTTGCCTTATAATACAAAAAGACTTCTGGAATCCACATGCTCAAGACATTTCTAATATAACAGCCTAATGTTTATTAAGTGTTTGCTGTGCAAGTGACACCATGCTAAGAGTTTTACAGAGTAACCCATGGTAATCCCATAAATCCTTATAATAGCCCCTTGAGTTGGGTATTATTGTTATTAACCCTATTTTTATTTGGTGAACTGAGACTTAGTGTATAAAGTGACATGCTCTGAGTCACTGGTGACAGAGCCAAGAATTGAACCCAGGTCATGTAAGTTCAGAGCTCATGCTCTTAGCTATTGTATTAGTACTTAACTACCCCTTTTAATTCAGGGGCTGCATTAATCAGGGTTGTCCAGAGAAACAGAACCAAAACAAAGAGATTTATTATGAGGAATTGACTCATACTATTACAGAGGGTGAGAAGTCCCATGATCTTCTGTCTGCAAGCTAGAGACCCAGGAAAGCTGGTGGTGTAGTTTCAGTCTGAGTTTGAAGTCCTGAGAACCAGGGGAACCAGTGGTATCAGTTTTAGTCCAAGTCTAAAGTCCAGAAAACTGGAGGGCCAATGGTGTAAGACCCAGTCCAAGGGCAGGAGAAGACCAATGTCCCTGCTACAGAAGAGAGAGCAAATTTGCTTTTTCTTTGCCTTTTTGTTTTATTCAGACCCTCAGTGGATTGGATGATGCCCACCTGCATTGATGAGGGTGGTCTACTTAGACTACTGATTCAAATGCTAATCTCTTCCAATAACATCCTCACAGACACACCTAGAAATAATGTTTTACTAGCTATCTGGGAACCCCTTAGCTCAGTAAAGTTGACATATTAAATTAACCACCACAGTATTTGTGAGAAGCTAAGCTCTCATGAACAACCTGGCCAGTCACCATGGACACTGCTGAACTGAGAAGAGCCCACTGTGAGAGAAGGCTGTTGTAGGATTGCTGCAGTGGAGATGAGTAAATTACAGCCAACAGTTCATTAGATATAAAAACAGGTATGGACTTGGGGGTGGCAACTTCAGCAACCTCTAAGTGGTCTATACACTCTTCCCCGCAAAACTGAAATGAAGATGCCCAGTAGAGGGTCTTCCCTGATCACCATTCACACTCTATTGGGCTGTTTCATAAATAGTGAAAGTTGATCACCCCCAATACTGTTGATGGGCCCAGTGGGGCTAGCATTAAAGTTATCATAAATAACAGGAATAAATTCTGCTTGCAAATGGGATATCAGAGATGATTATGATGCTAAAAACAATAATTAATATTAATAAATAACATTATGAAGAACTTAGCATGTGTAAGACATGATTAATGTGCTTTACATTTAATTCTTACAGTACTGCAGTAGGTATAATAAGCCCTATTTTACAAGTGAGGAAACAGACACACTGAGGACCTAAGTTACTTGCCCAGAGTTACCAACTGGAAAGTTATGGGGTTGAGGGTTGAGCCCAGGTAATCTGGAGCCAGAGTCTACATCCATAAGCCACAGGTGTGGAACGGGTTAAAGGTGCTGTGAAAAATGATGCATTTAAGACGGAGACAGAAACTGATTTGTATGTCAGAGCTTTTCTCGCTTGGCCTTGACTTTGGATAGAGGGTGACTTGCAGTTGTTCTCAGTTTAAATTCTAGGCCCCAGAGTCAGGATTGTCTTTCCTCAGTTGCAGCTCAAAAAATCCTCCGGTGAATATGGGCCCTTCTTGCTGTGCTCACATCTCAGACTGCACGTAGTGTCCACTGAGGCCAACTTCCCTAGGAATCTTCAGGAAATAGAAATAACCAGGGGAAAATGAACAGTAATTACCTGGCATTAAGTTGAGACCTTTTGTGTGAAAGGCATGTGAAGATAGGCCTTTCAGCGACTTAATGAGCCTTATCACGGGCCTTCAGCTTTTCTGAATAAATTTGGAGGTAGTAAAATGTTGGACCTTGCTTTCAAACCAAATTATACCACGACATTATTTTGAAAGACCTTTGGAACAAGTGATTGAAAGTTTTTTTCCCTCCTCCCTGAAGATAGAATCAGTTTCTCCTTATTAATGAGAGCCCAGAGTAATTTCAGAAGACAGCCAGTAAATAAAAGTATTTAATGAAATGAAATAGAATCTGATTTGTAAAAATGAACTCAAAGGAGTGCTGCATCCTGTTTGCCATTCATAGCTTTGTTCATTCATTCAGCAAATGTTTTGTAGCTTCCCTTTACTGTGGGCCAGACACTGAGCTAGGCACTGGTGATATTGCGAAGAACTTGACAGACCAAGAGGACATAGACAATTAGCAAGTGGAAAAACAAAGAGCAAATAATTAAAGATTTTGAAAGGTGCTAGGAAGGAAATAATGGGAGCTGCCTTGGGGAATGATGACCTACTCTAGCTTGGTCAGGGACACAGGCTCACGGGAGATGACATTGTACTGAGGCCACCTCGAAACCACTCATCAGATAAAATTAACAATCAATAAATGTATATGTTTGTAGAAGAATAAGTGCCTCTTTCAGTGATGATGTACTCAGTCTTCTTGTAGAGTTCTGTCCCTGTTTGCATTCCTGTGCCCTCTTACAGCCTCTCTGTGGTGTTTAGGGCCATCCAGGGACTTTTTATTACAAAATATACAGACACTCTTTTCAGACTATGTGCTTACTCTTCCAAATCAATTTCTGGCATTGTATCTCATGGCTCATTTACTCCAAAAGTAAGGTGATTTTAGTTAACATAGGAAGAATTTTAGGACAGGAATATGGCCCATTTTCTATTCCGTGGTACATTTGATTGAGTAAACTGAATTTAAACAGAAGGCACCTGCCTCACAAGCAAGGTGACCTCTCTTGGGTGAATTAAATCATGTCTCATGTTGCTTAAAAGATGTTATGACTCTAGAGAATGTTAAGAGGGACAGAAGCCATTATGGAGTTTATTTTTCCACTTGTATTTATCTTTTAAAATAATACAAGAAAATCCTTAACTGTTTTAAGAAGAAAATTGTTGGAAGCTTTCTTTAAAGTTGGCTCATTCTATTTTTTTTTGTACTGTAAACTATCTGGTAAATCTAATTTAAATGCAATTTTGTTTAATGACTAGGTTGATATTATGATTCATCACTCATTTACTTAATTAGTAACACTTGACTTCATGTACCCAAAATGTCCAATTTGCACACTGATATTTTTTCAGTTAAATAAAATTATGTTTTGAAAAGATAAAGCTTTTTTTCTATGTTTGAAGTATGACTTTTAGTTTTTGTTCTTGATTACCATCAAATATAAACCACCAGTGAAAGTAGTAAGATGAGTGTGCCACTGATGTATTTCAGAGAAGACAATAGTAGTTTGGCTTGGACTAGGACTGTCTGGGTTCAAATTGTGGTGCTTACTTTGTTGGGCTTTGGGAAGATACTTTTCCTTTCTTTGTCTGTTTCCTCATCTTTAAATTGATACCTACCTCATAGTATCTATGTACCTACCATGTACCATAGTAACTGCCTGTCATGTGAGAAAATGAATTTAAAACCACCTAGCAAAATTTTAATGTTGACGTGATTATTAATATATATTATAGGATTTGGAAGAATGAAGAGTGGCTTTTAGAGGTCACGACTCTAGTCCTCTGCTCTAAGGAAAAACCTCCCTAGTCCATTTCTGATTAATTTCATGGTTCCCAACTTAGATAATGAAATTGACCCTGCATGCAAAGCTATGGACAAGGGCATCCTCAAAGTCATAGGCTAATGGAAGCACATTCATGGCACATCATTTTTGCTTCAATATTTTGGGGAATTAAAAGTGTATGTATGTATGTATTATGTATTAAAAGCAACATAATTATATTATGCAATAGCATGTGAAATTTGCATGAATTTTATAGTTATAAACTAGGCTTCAAAAACCATTTACATTTATAGTGGAAAGGTTAAGATTGTACCCACAGGACCTGACAGTCATTTTCTTTTGTTATTCTGGAAACTTCACTGGAAATGTTTGAGAAACACTAGAAAAACTGATGGGCCATTTACAAGTTGTAAATGTTGTTCCTGTAAGGACATTTTAGGATTGTCCTCAGTCATCTCTTTTATAATATCTTCTAGCATTTTTAGGTAGTGGGGGTGGATGAGTTAATGATACTATGCAAGCAGTTTTGTGCAGCTTATAAAGTTCTGAAGTGACTGCAAGTTGGTTTGATGTTCAAGGTCGTTTGGCTGTTTGGGAGGTGATCTTGGTCCTGGCTTGTGGAATTCTGTTATTGCTTCATTCTTACATTTCTTTTATTAACACTGTGTTGCCTTTCTCTTTATTTGATGCTCTTTTTCCCACGCCCTGTGCTTTCCCACAAGTGGCAATGACCAGCCAGACCTTTTTCTTCTGAACTGTATGCACTTAAACACATATCGTCTCAACATCTCCTCTCAGCTGTCTCGAGGTATCTTTAAAAATTAGGTTAGTAAATGGCACCTCAGTTCATCTGTTTGCATGTGCCACAAACCTTGGAGGTCATTCTGGGTAGCTGCCTTGCCATCACCATGACACTGCCCCCCCCCCATTTTATCAGCAGCTTATTTTTATTTTATCTCCTGAATACCTCTGAAATTCATTCATTTTTCTTTCTCTCTGCTGTCGCCCCTCCTTGTCTAGCTTTCATCATCTTCCTCATGTTCCTTCCACCATATAGCTGGTCTCTGCCTGTTGCTCCAGCCCCCCCTTGCATGGCATGGCCCTTACTCTTGGCACTCCTGCCTCATGTCAGGCTTTCAGCTCCACTCTGTGCCAGGCTCTCTCTAGACACAGTACCATCCTCTTCACCTGGTGAACTCCTGGCCATCCTTCAGGCTTCAGCTTTCTCTCTTCCAGTCCAAGAATGGTTATCTTGTTTTCCACTTATTTCCAATTATAATTACACATTTATTATACATAACAGCCACCATTTGACTATTGTCTCTCCCTCCCACTAGGCTGTGGGTTCCATGAAGTCAAGTCTTCTTATTCATAGTTATATCCCCAGCATGTAGAACAAGAGCTCATTAGTTATTTTTGACTGAACGAACAGGTGATTTGCCAAGACAAGTTCATGTGTAGATGGGAAAGGAGGGGTATATTGGTATATCCCCCACCAGTCTACTGGATTGAATTTCTGTTTGTAAAAGGAGAAAGCATTTTTTGACCCTGATGTCAAGCACAAAAGTGTTTGGACCAAATGATGTTGGGCATTGAGTGGCAGGCTACTGAGTTTAAACTGTGTATTAGAAGCACCGGGGAGCTGCCATAGGTGGGGAGTACCTGGGCTAATGGTCTCAAACCTGGAATTCCCTGGCAGGAGAGAGGTAAGTGTGTGTTCCACGCTTTGCTGAGACCAGGAGGACCACTGGGTCCTTGAGGGGGGGGGCCTCCTAGGGATGGGAACACCTGAAATAAAACCCACTCACTATAATTTTGTATTAACACGACAGGAAGCTTCAAAGGTCAGATTTCCATGCTCCAAGGCAAGGCTCTCTGCACTCACAGCTGACTAAATAGTAATGAGGAGGAAGATGATGAAAATAGACACCCTTAATATGTTTTTCTTCTGTGCCAGATTCTGTGCCAAGACTTATGCAAAGGAGGTAATAGTAGTATCTCATGGGTGAAGAAAGAGGTGGAGGTTATGTATGGGTGAATGCCTGACAGTAACTAGGTGGTTGAACTGACCAATCCCAAAGCTTGGGTGTCTGGCTGCCAATAATCATAGCAGGACAACTGTTAATAAGAGTAAATGTTATTAATAATAATAGCATCCTTATTATGTGCCAGGCACCAACTCAGGGATGCACATTTATTTTCTCTTTTTAATCCTATGAGCCAGATAAGAAAACACTTGTTGCTAGGTTCCTTGGAGCACTGAGAATTTTGTGTGTTCCACTGGCCAGCATCCCTTGGGTCTTAAATGTTCAGTTATAATAATAATAAGCTTGTAACAATATAAATAGAGAATGGAAAGAGACCCTGAGGAAAGATTGGGCATGATTTCACTGTATTCCGAAAACTTCTCTAATATGCTTTTGTGCCCATTTATTCTATAATGAGTCTTTAATATACCTCGATAGTCATAGAGAAACCCCTTTTGCTCTCTAATATCTGTACGGAACTGTAGTGATAATAATGGTTGCTCTTGTTTCTTCCTTGTTTGATGTGTTTTGATGCAAAAGACTATTCAGCTCAGACAGAGACCATGTGCTATAGGTTAGGAGCACATGTCCTGGAGTCTAGTTTGAATGTGACTTCTGTTAGTTATAGCTATATCAACTCGGGAATGTTTCTTAACTTCTGTGTGCTTCCTTCATTTATTCCTCAAATGTTTATTGAACATCTGCTGTATGTCAGGTATTAGGTTAGAAGGTGGGCTTACTATAGGGAATAAAAACAGACATGGTCCTGGCTCTAGTGAAGCTTACAATTCAGTTCTAAAGAGAGATGTCAAATGCACAAATGAGTTTGTGATAAGCTTAAGAACCAAAAGGTACTTGGGACATAGAACAAGGAAATGACTCAGGCATGGAAGGCTTTCTAAGGATATATAACTGTCAGTTAATGCATGCAAAGCTCCCAGCATGGTGCTTAGTACATAGTAAGTGCTCAATAAATGGTAGCTATTTTTACTATATGGTTAATTTTCCCAAAGAAAGAATCACAGACACAAATATATTTAGTGGAATGTGACTAATATGGTTGACTTTTGGATTTTATATTTTATAATATAATCCTATGGCCTTATTTATTTAATTTTCCTAGAAAGAAATGAGGTCAGAATCGTTGTGTGGAAGAATTGTTCAGATAGGCCACTAATGAAGACATCTAAACACAGTCATCTTGTTCCACAGTTAGTTCCAAGATAAAGTCAAACAGAAACAACTAGAAGCCAAGGCCCTTGAGGGCATTGTTTGTTTGGTAAATTTTGATTCATGGTCTCATTAATGCCTGATCAGCCTTTTGACTATTAGTCTGGGCAGGTAGCTCTGTGTGGGGATCTTCATTCTTTGGCAGCCAAGATAGGGTTGTCCTAATGATGATTGGTTTTAGTGTCTCTGTAACCACTGGCCCCTGAATATAAAGCACTGTGCATATCTAAACAAATTCTCATTGCTTTCAGCCTGTGTGCAATTTAGCAGCAAGAGATTTCATATCTCACAGCATTCAATAGTCCTACTTAATTAGGAACTGCTTGTGAATCAGGCCAGCTGATGATCATAATGACTGAAGTCGACATGTTTGCCCTGAAAAAGAAGAGAAAATATTGAAAAGAAATTTAGATAGTCATTGGGTAATGGAGAAAAGGACCAGAGTGTTTTCAGGGGACACGTGTTTTTCTTGGCCTTCCTGTCCATGGAACTGTCCTACAGGTTATGATAACACAGTTGGCACACTCCAGAAAGGGCAAATGTGAGGAATAAGAACTTGAAACTGGGCCTGCCTACGTTTGCTGGGGGTGGTCTCTTGTCTCATTGTTAGTCTTTCTCTTATTCCAAGGCACAGATTTTCACTTTGGGGGGGAAAAAAAATTAAGGCAATGCTGAAAGAGTACGAAAGCAGCTCTTCCTTGAACAGAAATAAAAGCACTAAAATTACTCAGAACACTTTTAGTGATAAGTTTACATGAATGTATTGCATATTATATACTGGTTAAGGGCATGAACTTTGAAGACAGATAGGCAAATCTTGACTCTGCCACATGTTGTCTGTGAACTTGGAGCAGGTTACTTAACTTCTCTGAGTCTGTGTTTCCTCATCTGTAAAAAGGGGAGTATAGTTATAGCTACCTCAAAGGCTATTCAAAAATTAAATGAGGTCATGCTTGCAAAACACTATGCATAGAGGCTGGCATGTATTATATTAAGTGCTAAGTGACTGTTGTTTGATTTGTGAGTTCAGTTTTCACTCAGTTTCTGATTTCTGCCGGCTAGAACTTATGACTAAATTAAGACATCCCACTTGTTCAAAAGGTAGGAGATTCAAATTATATACATACATATATACACACACACATGTATATATATATCTCCCTAGTACACTGTCAGACCTTGATCAATTTTTTTCTAGTTCCAGTGGTGTTGGCATTAAGTTAATAAGACAACCAAGGCTGAATTGGGAAAATGTGGAGTAGATCTATGATAGCAATCATTAACATTCGTATTACTTTAGAATTTAAAAATCTCTTTCAGTGTGCATTGCTTATTAAGTCCTTACAACATACATTATTGTATTTAATCCATACAATAATCCTGGAAGTAAGGGAGGTAGGGAAGTATTTTTTTGCCTATTTGTTCATATATTCTT
The DNA here is from genome assembly GCA_023783475.1 of Daubentonia madagascariensis. Classification (NCBI taxonomy): domain Eukaryota; kingdom Metazoa; phylum Chordata; class Mammalia; order Primates; family Daubentoniidae; genus Daubentonia; species Daubentonia madagascariensis. Next base: position 35,653,501 of record JAKFHU010001953.1, on the reverse strand, counting down.
TCCTTCATTCAGCAATGCACATGTGTGCCTGTGATATGTCAGGCACTCTGCTCATGCTGGTGAATCAAAGAGATGAGATCCTTGTCTGCCCAGTTCCGTCTTGGGTGATCCTCCAAATGTATATCCTATGATACTGGAAGGTAGCATAGGCAAGGTAGATATTTCCAGTGATTAACGTTTTATAGATGAAAAAAATTGAGATTCAGTGTGGCTTGTAAGTGACAGAGCCAGGTCTCAAGCTCCAAATCCCAAGTCCTTTCCACTGGATCCTACTGCCTGCCTCACTGAATATATAATTTGGAACAAATGCTAGAGATAGTCTGGTGTAGCCATTCATTTTGCAGATTAAAGGCGCTGAGGCTTAAAGTGGGTAAATGATATGCTCAGTACCATCTCTGCTTTAGAGGTAGCTATCAGTTCCAATGAGGAAGCCTTTTGACAGCATGCTAAATCTTTGGATGTATATAGCTTATTCTGCACTAATGTAATAGCTGCATTTTAATAAACCTTGTGTTATAAAAAATTAAGTATAAAATGTTTGTTTCAGGAGACATAGTTAAGGGGCACTAGAGAGTTTCAAACTGGCAAATCAAAGTGGTTTTTTTTCCTAGCAAGAACTTAATAAATAAGAATATTGTTTTATAGCTATAGAACTTAAATGCCACTGAGCAAACCCAGCATTTGATAACATCTAGCTTTCTTTCAGGAGTAAAGGACTTTCACTTTCTGTTACCCTAAGACTACTATCATTATGTGTTTAGACCTCAGTCACCCACTGTTACAGGCGACCAAGCTCAAGCCACTCAAGCAAAGCAGTTGTATTTTGTAGATGCAGAGGTTTTTTCCTTCTGCGGTGTGGTGCCAGTTCTCGGTGGTGATTGAGTTTTATAAAAGAGTTGGCCAGGCTAGTCTGGGCCAGACCCTATTCTAGGCACAAAAAATGAACAGAACAGACCGTGCCCCTATGAGGATGGAGCTTTTGTTCTATTGAGAGAGAGAGAGTGATTAAAGGAAGGGAGGGAGGGAGGAATATTAGGTCAGGTAGTGGGTAATATGTGCCATGAGGAATTATCAAGCAAGGTAGGGTGAAACAGAGGGAAGGGGAAGAGGTGGGGGTTGGTTTGTGTGCTACTTTAGGTGAAGTGATCTAGGAGGGCCTCTTAGGGCCATATCGAAAATATGACTGGAGTAAGGAAGCAGCCACATGGCTCCTTGGATGAAAAGTCTCCCTGGCAGAGGCAGCAGCAAGTGCAAAGGTCTCAGGGGTAGAAACATAGCAGGCCTGTTTGAGGAAAGCGTGGAAGCTCGTGGGGCTGGAGGGAAGAGTGCCAAGGGGAGCATGAGAGAAAAGGCCCGAAAGATGGCTGGAGACAAGTGTGTGAAGGACCTTGTGAGACTTTACTCTGGGTAAGATGGGAAGGTTCTGGAGGTTTAGGGCCAGAGGAGGGACAGGATCTGACTGTAGGTTCACAGACTCCCGAGTGAGGATAGATAGTCCAGGAGCACAGGCAGAAGCTGAGAATTTTAGGGAATTATATGTCCTTTCCAGCCAAGACTTGATTGTGGCTTGATTTGGGAGGCAGTGGTAGAGCTGTCAAGAAATGGTTGGATTCTGTTAGACTTTTGAAGGTTGGGCTGAAAGGATTTGGTGATGGACTCCAAGGTGTTTGCCCTGAACAACTGGAAGAGTAGAGCTGCCGCGTATGAGCGCTATGATTTGTGTGTTCTGCTATGTGTCTGTGTGAAAGACTAAGGTATGCTAATGGAGATCGTTCCTTCAAGTCACAGGGTGTGTGCAAATGCCTTACGACACATGTTCAGATACAAATTAGGGTGGGATTATAAAATTTGTCCACTCCTTCATACATGCATTTCCCCCCGCCACCCCCATATACTCATAGCGTTTCTTCTTAGCTATTCCTCACCCCCGATACAATGTTCACTCTTGGGAAAGGACCAGTCATTTACCATGTAGTTTGATTTTTAAGTCAGTATGATACCTTTCCTAGATGTATTTACATTTAAATCTTACTTCCAACTCTCTGATGACACGTAGATTTCATCTCTTATGCTAACTTTAATCACTGGCATTGCTTGTCTAGAGAACTGTGCTGAGAAAGTTTGTGAAGCTGGTTTTGGGCTCATCAGGAAAGAGGAAACCTTGACCATATCTGCCACTATAGGGTCCAGGGATGGCATATCGTATGTGCCTAGTATTTGATAGCCTAGCTAGGGTTGCCACAAGAACAAAACAAACAAAACACCAAAAAACCCAACAACTTCTTTTTGTTCCATCCTTCCCCTCTTTGAGGAAGTTAAGGCATCAGCAAGTAGGCAGGAGAAATATTTTTCCTTTTTACTTTTTTGAGACCCACTTGCCCCAAAATCATACCGAGGAGACTATTAGTCCAAAGATCAGACTGTAATATCTAAAAGCCTTGATGAATTATATGATACGAAACTCAAGTGCTCTAGGCGTTAGGTCCCTTACCTTAATGGGTAATGCCTTTGCCGGGTCACAGTCTATTTTTTCTCTAGTATTCATCATCACTGCCAAGCATACTGTAACTAACACTCATTTATTACGTGTACTGTTAATATTTCTCTGCCCCACCAGAATGTGAGCCATAGTACAAGGACTTTGCCCTGTGTTGTTCAGTGCTGTTTCCCCAGTGTCTAGAACAGTGGCTCTAGGAAGTATGTGTTGAATGAATAATAATAAGTTGTAGCCTACAATTAGGGTAAATGATTACTTAAGGTAGCAGCACTTTTTTGAAAGTAGAAAGCTCCTGTTACAATAAAAATCACAATAGCTTTATGGTTTAATGAACGTTAGTAATAATGAGAGTAATACTGATGATGATAATAATAATATTAAAAAAAGACATTTCTGAAAAGAAGAGAAACAAAGGGCCAACAGATATATGAAAAAATGCACAACATCCCTAATCATCAGGGAAATGCAAATGAAAACCACAGTGAGGTATCACCTCGTATTTGTTAGAATGGCTAATATCAAAAAGACAAGAAATAACAAGTGGTGGTCAGATGTGGAGAAAAGGCAACCCCTGCACACTGTTGGTGGGAATGTAAATTAGTAGAGCAACTATAGAAAACAATATGGAGGGTCCTCAAAAAATTAAAAGTAGAACTACCATATGATGAGCAGTCCCACTACTGCGTGGACATCCAACGAAATGAAATCAGAATGTCTGAGGACATCTGCACTCCCGTGTTTATTGCAGCATTTTTCACACTTGCCAAGACAAAGAATCAACCCCAGTGTCCACCGATGGATGAATGGATAATGAAAATGTCACACACACACACACGGGAATATTATTCAGCCTTCAAAAAGAAAGAAATCCTATTATTTGAGACAACATGGACAAACCTGGAGGACGTTATACTAAGTTAAACAAGTCAGGCACAGAAAGACAATACTGTATTACCTCACCTATATGTGGATTTTAAAAAAGTAGACTCATAGAAGCAGAGAATAGAATGGTGGTTACCATGGGTGGGGGCGGGGGGACAGTTGGGGAGATGTTGGTCAAAGGATACAAAATTTCAGTTATGAGAGGAATGAATTAAAGAAATCTATTCCACAGCACGATGACTATGGTTAATAACAATGTATTGTATTCTTGAAAATCCCTATATAGAGAGTAGATTTTAAGTGTTCTCACCACAAAAAATGATAAGTATATAAAGTAATACATATGTTAATTAGCTTGATCTAGCCTTCAACAATGTATACATATTTCAAAATATCATGTTGTGCTTGATAAATTTTTATTTGTCAATTTAAAAAAATAATTAATTAAAAAAATCAAACTCCTAGAAGCAGAGAGCAGAATGGTGGTTGCCATTTCTGGTGGGAAGGGGCGGGGGAAATGAGGACATGTTGGTCAAAGGGTACAAAGTTTCCGTTGGACAGGAGGAATAAGTTCTGGAGATCTATTGTACAGCATGGCAACTACAGCTAATAATAATGTATTGGGTACTTGGAAATGGCTAAGAGAGAAGAGCTTAAATGTTCTCACCATACACACACATAAATGATAACTTTGTGCGATGATGGATATGTTTATTACTTGATTGCAGTAATCATTGCACAATGTATACATATATCAAAACAAACAAAATAATGATAATAGCTCTTTTTGAGCACTTATGTGTGCTGACCCTTGGCTAAGTGCTCATGTTCATTATCTCCCCTATGAAGTACGTCCTCATTTGTTAAGTGTAGAAATTCAGGCTCTGGGTGACTTGTCCAAGGATACAATGCTAATAAACAGGGGAGTCCAAAGCTAAAAAGAAAACACCAAGACTTCTCCATATAGGAAACTTGGCCTTTTATCTGCTAAATTGGATCTTTCTCTTTAGAGCCATTCAAGACCATTGGGAAAAGAAAAAACAAACTTCTGGGAAAGTGGGAGGTTTGGCTGCCTTTTGCCATTGTTAAAAACTCAAAAGTTATTGGAGTTTGAAAGAGCCTTTGGATTGGTTCATTGTTTTGTTTATTCTGCTAATCCCCGGTAAGAGAGAACCAGACCTTTTTGGTACAGATAACCTTTTCCCAAATATGTTGACAAGCTGGTTATAAAGGATCTCAAGTGCGTATCAGAGAAAAGAGGAAAGGAAAGTCTCAAAACCTTCACACCTAAATGCAGGCTTTTGAGGTAAAACAGGTGGTTGGGGCGGGAAGAGCTGGGGTTAAGGGAGAGCTGATCCCAAACTTTGTTGCTTTGGGTCAGCTGGGCAGACCACCTTTATTATTACTATCTTAATATTTTTTTTAAAACTGACTCACTTTTATTCGCTTGCATTCATTTGTAAAAACAGAATTTGTGGACCCTCACCATGAATGAAAGACCAGCATCATTTGCCATAATAGAAAGTAATAATATACATAGTGAAAATAAAGCAATATTATTTGATGTTTTTAAATTAAAGATTAAAAATAAATAATGAAGTATAAACTTGATTGATTTTACAGAAATACATGCTGGAAAATAGCTTTCCCTGTGAACAGAATGGAACTGTTTATAATCAGTTACCAATAAAGGGACATTTAGTCCCTTGTTACTTGAAGAAAAAGATGAAAAGGTAATTTTCCCTCAGTTTTCATATTAATCAATACCAAGAATCCCAACATATATGCAAATATATTTATGTAAATATTTATTGTGTGTATATATATATAAAATACATGGTATATATAGAAAAAATATATATAGTAATTGTTTAAGCCAGATTTTAATTTGACTTTGTAATAGTGGTTGGTGGTCCTTTGATCATGGGGACATGGGCAAGAGGCAATAAACTAAGTCAGCAATTTCCATTTGGCTTAGACCAGGAGTGCTTGCCCAGGCCCTCCCTGTGGGAAAAGGGAGTTTAAGAAACTTGTGCAAAGTTGTTTCTTTTTTTTCCAGCTAACTCTTCCCAAGCCCTTCAGTTCAGGCCTGAGCTCTGGCATTGTAGAAAAACATGGCACCCAGGGAAGTCTAAGACCTGCTAGCACAGATCGTGGACATCTACTTATGTCAGACATTACCACCTCACTATGCATGACATGACTGTACCAGAATAAAGCCTCTTGTCTCAACACCCTAGAGAGTAACGTGGTCCAGGCATCCTCCACAGGAAACCCAGACAGATGTCTAACCATACCTGTTTAAAGCATTGTCCATTCCACTAGTGGGAAGCACTGTCCTAACCTCATTCTCTACCTCTCTGTTCTCTGTGTGGCCCCAGCTTGACATTACTGTAAGCAGCTATTGTAAAGTGAGTTGGTTCGATCTTGCCCAGCTGTGTCCCAGGACTTTTATCATTCTGCCACCAGGAAGTTCATACACTCAAAATTGGTCGTTAGGAGCAATGACCTTAGCACTCTTCCTCTGTGAGGGTAAAATTTGAGAATAATCTTTGTTTGTTAAATTATGGCAGGATCTCTGTGCCTGTGTAGCACAATTAGACGTTTTGCAAGATGGAGGCATTATTATCATCACAGGCAGATGGTGAAATGTTGCTCCATCCTTCTGTGACTGCTTTAACTTCCTTGCACAACATCATTTAGGGGGTTTCTTTACAAATTGCAGTTTATTTGGGAAAGATTTAAAGCCCTGAGGGTTTGGCAGAAAGCTCTTGGTTATGAGTGCATCTACTTTGTCTGTCAGTAGCAAAAAGGGCACCTCTGATTAATACTGACTTTGCCCTGCAAGCCAGATAGAGAGCAGATGGGATCCCTGTTTCTTCCATACTGTTCTGGGGTGAGAGGAATTTGGAAGGTCAGCTCCTTGTGGCCCCCTGGAAAAAGGTTAAGTGGACACTGAGCCAGGGATGGAGGCATTTCTTGTGGCAGGCGTCCCTGTAGAATGAGGTGGAGAATTCCACTACCCAGAATTCCAGAGGGCTGCTTCAAAAGAGAAAAAGGCATTCAGGGCAGGTTCTGCTTTGCAGGAGTTACACCCTGAAGAGAGGGAACAGGTGTCATGAGCACAGTAAATGTGGTGGCAGGGAGAGAGGAAAATGGCCCTGAGCACACCCAGAGCGGGGGTAGATTAGAATGAAATACAGAGAAAGATGAGTTTCTTTCTTTTTTTTTTTTTTTAAAGCAGCTGCTTGAAGGTTGGGGGAAAATGGGTGGATGAGAAGAATTTTTGGCTGCTCTTCTGTGCAATGCACTGGCAAATCCATACAGAGTCATTCTTTGTGGACATATTGTTGGGCAGATGCAAGCCTCAAGGCAGCCCTGATTTATTTGGGTTACCTGTGTGTAAAGTCCTGTTTGCATAGGTGCCAGGAGGAATGAAGGATATTGAAAAAAGTCCTTGTGGAGTATAGATCCTACATGTATGTGAGACAGCCTTAGAACTGTTCCATAGTAATGAAAGATCAAGCATATCGCAGTGTTTATGGAACTCCCAGAGCGGTTCCCTGGGGGCTTCTCAGAGGAGGAAGTTTGAATGAGGCTTTCTTATATTAAAAAAGGTTTTGTGGCCAGATTCACAGCTACTTCTCTTGTCCACTTTTCAACATAGTATAGATAGTATTATTCAGGGCATGCCTCAGAATCAGCAAATCCTATTTTTCTGGTAGTATATGCCATGAGTAGAGAAGGCCCAGGCCTTCTGCCACCACCTGGCCATAAAAGTGTGTGCAAAAACCATCGTCATAGTAGCTAATTCTTAGTGAACATGTACAGTAGTCCCACCTTATTCACGGTTTCCCTTTCTATGGTTTCAGTTACTTGAGGTTAACTGTGATCTAAAAATATTAAATGTAAAATTCCAGAAAGAAACAATTATCAGTTTTAAATTGTGTGCTGTTCAAAGCAGCATAATGAAATCTTGAGCTATCCCATTCTGTTGCCTGGGATATGAATCATCCCCTTGTCCAGAGTGTCCACTGTGGACATTATCCGCCCATTAGTCACTTTGTAGCTGTCTCAGTTATCAGATCAACTGTCTGGAACCACAGTGCTTGTGTTCAAGGAACCCTTATTTTACTTAAAAATAGCCTCAGAGTGCAAGAATAGTGATGCTGGCCTATTGTTATAATTGTTCTGTTTATCTTTAGTTATTGTTGTTAATCTCTTACTGTGCCTAATTTTAAATTAAACTTCGTGATAGGTATGTATGTATAGGAAAAATATACATATAGTTCAGGACTATCTGTGGTTTCAGGCATCCACTGGGGGTCTTGAAACATATCCCCTGCAAATAAGGGGGACTACTGTACTATGTATTGGGCATTGTGCTAAATACTTTATAGGGACTGTCTCATTTTATTGCTCCAGGATCCCTCTTGGGCAGATACTGTGAGCATTTCAACTTTGCAGGTAAGACTCAAAGAAGTTATAGTTCAGTCAGTTATCCAAGATTGCACATCCAGTAAGCAGCAGAGGCAGAATTTAAACCCCCAGATCTGAGGTTCTTAACCATTCCCGAATACTGTCTTCTTCACATTATAATGATCTCTTTAGAAATTCTACTGCATCCTGGTTATTACTTTATATTGAAAAATGTGTACCTCTAACCCAGTGGTCCTTCACATTTTTGGACCCTCTTCAGAGAAAAATACACACATACACACACACGTATGTATGTGCATATGTATAATTTTTTTTTTAAATTTCAGAGGTTTTAAGAATCTCAAGTTGAGAACACCTGCCCTTGCAGGGAAAACTCATTTGAGCTCAGAGTCTGGTTGCTGTTTACTTCCTTGTAAGAGGGCACTAATTTTTGCTGAAGTTAACAAACTCTTCCAATGTAGCAGAGTCAAACTTCAAACCTTTCTGTTGGTCTAACAAGAATAGTAACCATTTACTTATTACGTGTACCTAACAATTAGGGTTGACAGTGGATACACACATTGGTGCAGTCCTACTGGTTACATGTAGTGGGCATCCATAAAGATTTGGTCTGGGGTGAATATCATACCTGCTAACAACCTTTTGAGGTAGGTGGTATTATACCCATTGTACAAACAAGAATCCTGAGGCTCACAGTGCTTACTCAAGAGCTTGTGTGTGACAGAAGCCTGTCAATGTAATTCCAAATCAACTGCTCTGATCCACTCTCTTGTCCTGGCTCTGAATCTACCTCTTCTTCCAAAGCTGCTACAGGTTCTGTATTATATCACACTGCTTCCCTCTCTTTCTCTCTCTCAACCTTAGCATTATTGGCATTTTGGCTTGTATAACTCTGTTGTGGGGGCCTGTCCTTTGCATTGTAAGATGTTTAGCAACATCCCTGGCTCTACTCACTGGATTCCAGAAGCACCCCCTATCCAGGTTGTGATAGCCACAGATGTCTCCAGACCTTGCCAAATGTCCTCTGGGGAGCAAAATCATTCCCTGTTGAGAAACTACTGCACCTTGCACATACACACTCTCTCTCTCCATACATATAAATATTAACATTTCTCATTGAGTGCTTACTATTTGCTAGATAAAGTGTCCAGTCTTTCCCATGTGTTATATCAGTAGGTCCTCAAAACATCCCATCATCTTAGTTATCTCATTTTACAGGTGAGGTGAGGCCTGGATATTTTGGCAGATTAGTAACTTGCTTAGAGTCACACAGCTGCTGTGGGTAAAGTTGGGATTTGTCTCAGCTCCGTATGCCCCCAGGGCCCTGCGATTTATGAAAAATGTTTTCACTGAACTACATAGTTGTTTGGGGCTCCAAATTAATCAGACTCTGGATATTTTCATTGTTTGGGATTTGTTCAGCTAGTAAGCTGGAAGAAAATTTTAATGGAATTGTAGGTCATATGTTTCATTATTATTTATTTATATTATTCTTACACCATTGTGTTTATTGTAATCCTTTCTCACTAAAACATCATTATCAGCAAAAAAATTACCAAAACAAAATCTTACTTTTGACCCTAATTTCTGAATGTAAATATCATCTTGTTCAACTTAAAAAATAAAATAGATTTCTTTATAAGAGAACAACTATTTCTCTAAGTCATCTTCAAATAACTTTTTCAATTGGTGCTTTATGTGCTTCTTAATAGCACAAATCACTACTAAATAACTTGACCATAAAGGCAATGAATTTTTCTGAACATTCTAATAGGAAAATTCTCAACAAAATAATTTCTTTTCAACAAGAAGCGTATTTTTTTTTTAAAAAAAGGGACATGTATACTTTAGAGCTCTAGGGCCTTCTTATTTTTCTCAAAATGAGTTTCAACAACAACTTTAAAAACTAATGATCTATATTAAAGGAATAATTACCAATTAGAGAGAAGAGGGTGCAGCCTTAATTGAGCTTGATGTAGTAGGTTCTGGGGATATAATAGTTTAAGATTAATAATTCTTGGTATCGATACCTGTGCAGTATCTGTACCCTCCTTCTTTGAGCCACAACATGCAGATTTTTCCCTTGGAGAATAACTTCCTCCACCACATGCAGTATTATTGGGGCGGTCAAACACCTTGCCCTCCCATGGCCAAGCAGTGGTCATGTGATCAAAGCAGGTGTCTGTCTCTCTCTCTCTCTCTCTCCAGGGATTCTCAATCTTGAGTGCATTGACCCAAGGATGGAAAATGGTTGCAGCCAATTCTTCCTGATGATGGTAGCCTGAAGAACTCACTGACCATTAGTTCCTGGGGTCCTGGTTCCTGTTGCTTCTAAGTTTGATTTAGTTTCACTTTGATTTTTAGTTGCTATTCTGTATCTTGCAGTAAATTTCTTTTCTATTTTGCTGAAGTTAGGCAGGATGGTTTGTGTTGCTTGTCACTAAAGAACCTTAACTGATGCATTGATTTGTTGATGATAGTGGTAAGGAGGAGGAGGAGGAGGAGGAGGAGGAGGAGGAGGAGGATAGTAGTAGTAATAACAGTAGTAATAGCAATTAACATTTATGGATTATCTAATTTAATCTTATGAAGTAGATATCGATACATGCTTCCATTTTACAGATGTAGAAGGCTTAGAAAGGTTACACGTTTTGCCTTAGGTTACGTAAGTGGCAAAGCCAGGATTTGAATCCAAGTGTGATTTGAGAGCCCAAACTCCTAACCACTACACTGATTGGAGTGTAGAAAAGATGTACCAAAAGCATACATTCATGTTAGGTCCGTTTTTTTACTTAGGAAGTTATTTTTTATCTTAAGAGTGGGACCATTTCGCTTCCATGTGTTCCATAATACAAAACAAGCTGCAGAATGTAAGTGCTTTTTTCCCCTTGTCTTCATATGGTAAATTAGAATAATTATTGTTAGTTAAGGGATGTGAATGAGATGTCTTTATCAACGACCGAGTTAAATGGAGTTTCTGTTTTTAAACCACAGAAGATAATGCTGTCTTGACAGATTGTGAGTGACAGAAAGAAAAGTGTTTTCAGCAGGATCCAAATGGAGATGTTGCAGGAGAAAGCATAAATAGCAGAATCAAAAAGCTCTGGGCATGGAGTGATATCATCAATGCATTTTTACTCTTTTGGTTCCTGACAGTAAAATAACTTGGTACCTTCACATTTTTCCTGTTGATTTAAACGAGTGACAAAAAAAAAAAATAAATAAAGGAAAAAGAGAGTAATGGGCCCCAAACCTTAACTTTGTTTATCATTAAATGGTTCTTGGATGTGATTCTAAATATATATCATCCCCTTCCCTCTTGTGATTGTTGGTGCCTATATCCGTGCATTCACATCCCCCCTCTGTTTTCGCTCCACACACACTCTCACGGCCACCCATGCACATACACCTTCTCTCCCAAACACGCATGCACAGTGAAATTGACTTGTCCATTGAAAGGCCAATGGCATTTGGAATTTGGCCCATCGCCTTTGTGGTGAATTTGGATACACATCTCTAAAGCAAAGCTCTCTTTTTTCTCATGTGATGGAAATTCCTGAGAGACTGAGAATGCACTCAAATTCTATATCATTTCTGGCCATCGCTATGAAGGCAGAAGCCTTGGGGGAAATCCCCTTGGGAGGTGCTCCAGTCCTTGCACACACCATTGAAATATGTTAAAATGAACAATGAAGGCAGATTTGATAACAATCCTTGGTCAGAAACATGGGTTCTTGGAATTTAGAAATGATATTAAGAGTTATCTGTCCAAACGATTCTCAGACTTTGAGATCAATACAATCTTCCCCCCTAAAATTAAGCTGACTTCACTTTGTTGACTTTTATTTATGTACAAAAAAGGACATAAATGAAAAAACTATCATTCACTATTATCTCCTAAGAGATTGCTTTTTTTGATAAGAGTGAAAGACATAGTCCTAGAATTAAAATGATCAAATATATTTAGCTTTATGAAAGCCTCACAGTTTTGTCTTTGTTTCTGTCATTTCACCACCAATGAATGAAAACTTCGTCATGTATTGGCATCATCCTGTCAATTGGCTTTTAGGAACCACTGATTTAGATCAACCTTTATCTAATGCTTGCTTCTGTAAAGATTTCTGCCAAGGAAATATTCCATTTATATTTGAATACTTCCAGAGAAGTAGAACTCATTATTTATAAAAACAATCTATTCTTTCTTGGAACAGCACTGTTGAAAGGTTTTTCTTATGTCAAATTGAAATCTCTCTCCTTGTAGCTTCTACTCATTGGTTATGTGGATCTGGGGGTAATTTGGGGCTGAACACAACAAGGCTTAGCTTCTTACACATCATGACTCTTTGGATTGACAGTTCTTGTCCTACTCATCTTGTCCTTCTCATCTCTCCTTGCCCCAGATCTCAAGTCTTCTTTAAATAATCTCAACCTTTTTAACTGTTCCTTCTGTATCTTTCTGATTATATATTTTAAACCAAAATTTTAAAATTTTATTTATTTTTTTTTACTGTGGCAAAATATGCATAACAAAATTTACCATTTTAACAATTTTTAAGTGTATTAAGTACATTCACACTGTTAAGCAACCATCACCATCATCCATCTCCAGAAACTTTACCTTCCCCAACTGAAACTCTGTACCCATTAAGCAATAACTCCCATTATCCCCTTCCTGAAGTCCCGGGCAACCACCATTATACTGTCTGTCTCTATAAATTTGACTATTCTAGGAACCTGATGTAAGTGGAAACATACAATATAACTGGCTTATTTCACTTAGCATAATGTCTTCAAGATTCATCCATGTTGTAGCACGTGTCAAGATTCCTCTCCTTTTTAAGACTGAATAATATTTCATTGTACGTATATATCACATTTTGCTTACCTGTTCAATTGTTGATTGATACTTGGATTGCCTGATTATGTGCTTTTGAATATGCAATTTCATGTCAAAATCCATTTCACAGTACTGGTCTTGGAGCTATAGATACTGTTTCAGGAGTGGTTTGCTCACTCAAGGTATCAAAACTTATATTTAGAATAATTCTACAGGCCTATTTCACTTGCATATTATGTGTACAGCTCCATTAGATAATATGAGGTCTGCTGAAATGAGTCCATCTCTGGATCTAGTCTCTAGCTTAATCCTCAAATGTAGTGGGTAGATAAGATATTCACATTTCAAAATTGCAAAGTAGACAATGGACAGTGCCATCAGAGAGCCAGGTATGAACTTAATGCTAGAATTGAGAGGAAACATTGGAATATGTCCATTTGATAGGATCACGTAGCTGTCAGGGAAATTCTGGCACTGGGCCAGAAAAAAAAGAGTAGCATTTCATACATGTAGAAATGTAGGGAAAGCATTCCACTGCAGGTCATGACCCACGCTGTTGCCTTATTTACTGGCTTTAGGCTGCCATGTAGGTTGTTTGGCATAGTGGTGCCTCAGTGCCAATTCATGGGACCTCTGTTGTCTTCATGTGTCTGTAGCACAATGAACTGCCCTTTATTCTGAGATTATGTGCTTCCTCTCATTTGGGGGAAATAAAATGGTCTTTCCTTTCTTTAAAATGATGGGGATAATAAATGATATTTTATTATGTTTTAAATATCCTGATTGGTGAAATAAAAAGTTGGTGACTCAGGCTGCTGTCTGTGTTTTTAATGTAGTTTCTGCAGTATTAAAGTCTAGCAAATACCTATTAAAGAGTAAAAGAAGGAGAGTAGCAACAGTAACTATTCATAATATGTATATTATATGGCAGCAAGCTTTTATAGTTGTTGGCTCATTCTATCCTCACAACAATCTAAAGGAGGTATAGATATAAATACTATCCTCATTTCAAATGAGGGAACAGAGGCTTGAAAACTTTAAGCAACCTTCAAAGTCACACAACTAGTAAGTCATTGAGCTGGGAATAGACCCAGCAGTCTGACTCAGGAGGCTTTTCCACCATGCTGTCTACCTCCCCTTTGGATGCCCTATATCAGTCTTCCAAATATTGAATGATTTTTTTTTCTGCTCCAAAAAATTCTGAGAACCACAGGTCTAGTAAATGTTGCCTGTAGAAGATAATGATGTAAGCATAGGCTAAGGGCACGTATACTGATGTCAGTGATTCCACTGGAATCGTTCCTACCCTCATCCCAATGTTCTTCTTCTTCCTCTGGTGCTGATTTTCCCCAACGTCTATGACTCTCAACGACTGCCCACATTTGCAACACTTCCTAAGTGAATACTCATTTCATCCCTTTCCAGCCCAGTCATACTTGCAGTTTTCTTGAAATCGTTTTGGCTGGTGCAGCAAGATAAGACCATTTTGGAGTAGAACGCATTCATTGTATTTTGTAGTTCTTTCCTAGCCTCTTGGGTCACTAAATAATTTGTGTTAGAGGAGTAAAGAGGAATTTTGAAATCAGAGATTTTATTATAATTTTTGATACCTGCAAAATATGAAAATTTTCTTGGCATTGGTGAATAGTTTATACTCCCCTGCAAGCTTCCTTCAGTGGCTCCTGTGGAGCACAGTTTCCAGTATATTTTCTCCTAATTTTAATGACTTGCACCACAAAACTTTTTTAAGTGTACCTCTACACTTTGAAAATCTCACAAAGGCTTTCTGTCATTATAGGAAGCAAGGGACTCAGCTTTGATTTGCAAAATTGGCTCTACAAGGTAGCATGTTGTTATTCTATTTAGAGGACTTGAAAGCAGATTCAATGATTCAATTATATTTAATCTGTAATTAACTCCCTCCCAAGCAGCTAATGGTGCATAACTTGGTCACTACTATTCTGGAGTAGAACAAAGATGGCTTCTTTTAGAGAAAGAAAGCCTATCTTAGACAGGGTCCCTAGGATTGTAGTAGTACTTCTTGGGATGACTTTCTGGTTCTAAAGCAAAACTCTTTTCAGGGGACTTTCCCCTGATCCAAGAGGTGGCTCCCAGCAGCTGAGTCTGTACTGTTTGACCCTGCTACTTGGTACAGAGATGACTGATCTAGGGCTAGGCATCTGACTTGGTTATGCCAATCTGATTCTCTCATCTAAGAATTTGGAATTTTGAACTAGGAGCAAAAGGTAGATATTGATGGTATTTTAGTCATTTAAATCATGGTGCTCTAGGGGGAGGTCTCTGAGTTCCTGCCTCCCGGTTCTCTGGATCAACCTTGATTTCTGTTCTTCACAGAGCTTGGTTTTTCGATTCCTTTTTCAATTTTGTGAGATACTGCAGTATTCTTCCAATAAATTCTTCCTATTTTTGAGTAGACTTGCTAGGGTTGGTCTCTATTTCTTGCTACCAAATTTAGTACAGAGACTAAAGAAATGAAGTTTCTACTAAATCTGTTAATGCAAGTGCTAAAGGCTGCATCCACTTGGTGGAGATTAATTAAAATATGTAATTTTATGTGTATTTGTGTGTGTATGTCTCTGTGTTTGATTGAATGATTTAGTATTTTACCAGATGCTGTAGAGTTTTATTATTTTTAGCATCACTATCATCATGAGCATCATTGTTATCATAATAGCTCTTGTTTATGGAAAACTTTTTATGACTCAGCTACTGTATTAAGTACTTTGCATACAAAATAACAATTATTATATGATTACAACAATACTATCAAATGGATATTGTCATTATCCTCATTATATAGTTTGGGAAGCTGAGGCTGAGAAACTTGCTTGAAGTCATACATCTGGAAAATGATGTAGAAGTGATGTGAATACAGGTTTGTCACACTCCAGAGAATGATCATACTCTTAAGCTCTGTATTGTAATATACAAACTTGGTTCTGCCCCCGAAGATGTTAGATTTCTTGGCTTACTGTTTTCTTTATGTTGAATGCAGAAATGGGATGGAGATAGCATTACACCTTTGGGAAAGTTCAAACTCTCTTTCTCTTGGCTTAATTTTATTATCCCATTTTTCATGTATATTATATTGTTTGTGGGGATGAGGCAGGGGAGACACAAGATTAGATAAATTGTCTTGAGAAGGCCTCTTTGAGGAGGTGACATTGAAACTGAGACAGAATGACGAAAGTGAGGCAGCTGCGCAAAGATCAGGGACAGGGTGTTCCAGGGAGAAGGAAGGACAAATGCAAAAGCACTGATTTGGGAATGAACATGGTGCGATTACAGGAGTTGCTGGAGAGAAGGGAGCAGGGAGTGAGTGCTGAGAAATGACGGAGGGGAAGGCCGGGGCTGGGTCATTTAGGATCTTATAGGATGTGGTAGGGAATATGGAGTTTTTATAAGCACAGTGGATTAGCCATTAGCAAATTCAAAGTAGAGGAATAATATGATTTAGTTTATATTATAAAAGATGAATTTCTGCTTGTGGTAATGGTAGAATAGCTAACAACCCTCCAACAGAATAACTAGAAAAGCTAGATAAAACAAAGAGAAAACATTTGTTTGAAGGCATTGAAGAACTACCAAGGCCTCCAGGACTTGAGGGACCAGAATCTTGGAGGGAAGAAGTGCATTGGAGCAACTTCAACATGCTCATTCTTTTTCTCTTTGAAGAATTTGCTGATTTGTAAATGATCAAGCTCTGAAAGGCTAAAACACCCAATAGAAAGCAGCAGTTAAGGAGGTAGGGAAGTTGAGCAGAGATTTTAGCAGGCTCAAGGATGCAAAAATCCTAAACAGTGTAATTAATAGCAGACCAGGCAAAATTTGAAAAGGATATATGTTATGTTCAAGTTGTATTTATTATAGGTATGACAGGTTGGCTAATGTTTGAAAATCAAGTGATATAATAACAGAAAAAGGAGAAAAAACATATGATTCTTAATAGATACAGAAAAGCATTTGATAAAACTCAATGTCTAATCCTCATGAGAACTTTTTAACCAACTAGGAATATAAGTAAATATCCTTCCTAAAGATTCTATATTGGGCAGGGTGTGGTGGCTCACGCCTATAATCCTGGCACTCTCGGAGGCCAACGCAGGAGGATCACTTGAAGTCAGGAGTTTGAGACTAGCGTGAGCAAGAGCAAGACCCCATCTCTACGAAAAAATAGAAAAAATTAGCTAAGCATGGTGGCGCTTGCCTGTAGTCCCAGCTACTTGGGAGGCTGAGGCAGGAGGATCACTTGAGCAAGAAGTTTGAGGCTGTAGTGAACTATGATGACGCTACTGCACTCTACTCAGGGCGACAGAGTGAGACCCTATCTCAGAACAAAACAAATTCTATATCTATTAAAAAAAAAGTAAAGAAAATATCATACTTTTTAGTGAAATATTGAGAGCCTTATCCTGAGATTAGGTATGAGAAAAGGGTGACTGTTCTCACCATTGATTGCATGTACCGGAAGTCCTAGTGAATGTAGAGGCAAGGGAAAAAAAGAGAAATAAGGATTGGAAAGGAAGCAATAAAATTATATTATTTGCAGAAGATATAATTATGTAAATTTAACAAATGAATTTAGCAAGATTGCTGGATACAAAGTCAACATGAAAAATCAATTGTATTTCTATACACCAGTGACAAATAATTAAAAAATTAAATTTTAAAAAGATACCATTTAAAATGAATCCAGCAACATATAAAAAGGATTATAAACCATGACCAAATTGTATTTTCAAAGAATATGAGGTGGAACAATTGGATATCTTTATCCAAAAATGACCCTATACTATATACAAAATTAACTTGGAATGGATTACAGACCAAAAAAGAAGCACTAAAACTCTAAAACTTCTAGATGAAAACATAGAAGTAAGTTTTTATGACATTAGTCACAGATTTCTTAGACATAACACCAAAACCAAGGTCTCTAAATGAAAAAAAGAAAGATGAATTGGACTTTATAAAATTTAAAAACTTAAGTTCTTTAAAAGACACTATTAAGAAAATGAAAAGACAAGCCAAAGAATGGGATAAAATGTTTGCAAATCATATCTGATAAAGCATTTATATCCCAAATATATAAAGAACTCTTATAAGTTCATAATAAGGACACAAACCAGAGCATATATAGTCATGGCAAATAATCACATGAAAAGGTGCTCATCATTACTAGGGAAATGCAAATTCAAAGGAGAGGAATAATATGACATATTATTATACACCACATTGAAATACCAATTCTTATCCACTAGGATGGCTAAAATAAAAAAAGACAGAATAAGAAGTGCTGGTGAAGATATGGAGAAACAGGAGCCTTCACACACTGCTGTTGGGAATGGGAGTGGTGTAGCTCCTTTGTAAAACAGTTTGGCACTTTTTGAAAACGATAAACATGTTATCATATAACCCAGCAATTCCACTTCTAGTTATTGAAATGAAAACTCCTAGAGAATGCCATGTATGTCTACACAAAGACTCACGTGTGAACATGTATAGCAGTGTTTTTCGTAGTGGCCTCAAGTTTATAAGTATCCAAATATTTAGCATGAGTTAAATTTTATTTAAATTTATTTTTAAATTTATTTAAATGAGTTAGCAACGACTGGTGTATTTACACAAGGGCGTACCACTCAACGTTGTGAAGGAGTGAACTGCCAACATATGAAACAACCTGGATATATTTCAAAAACATTATGCTAAGTGAAAGAATCCAGACACAAAAGAGTCTATATCATATGATTCAATTTTTAGAAAAGGCAAAACTACAGAGATGGAAAGCAAATCAGTTGTTGCCTGGTATGGGAGTGGGGATTAACTGCAAAGGGATGAGGTAACATTTTGGATTGATGGAAGTGTTCTAAAACTACGTGTGGTGATGGTTGCACAGCTGTGTAAATTTACTAAAACTCATCAAACTGTATAATTAAATGAGTGGATTTCATGGTATGTAAATTTTATCTCAATAAAACTGTTTATAAAGTTACCATTTAAAATAGCATAAAATATTAAAAACATAGGAATATGTCTAACAAAAGATGTATTAGACTTCCGTAGAGAAAGATATAGAATATTACAGAGAGAAATTAAAGGTGACCTAAGTAAACAGAAGGGCATAAATATCCATGGATTGGATGACTCAATAGGGTAAAGATGTTAGTTCTCTCCAAATTGATCTTTAAATTTAATGCAATCCCAGTTAAAATAGAAGAATGCAAAAGGCCAAGAATAAGCAAGATAATTCTGAAGAAGAATCAGAACAAAGTTGGAGGACTTATACTGTCAGCTATTCATACATTCATTATGAAGCTACAGTAGTTAGCATAATGTGGTATTGCACAAGGATAAACAAACAGATCAATGGAACAGAATAGAGAATTCAGAAATAGAGCCATCCATATAGGGACACTTGATTTTTGAGAAAGGTGACACTGCAGAGCAGTGAGGAAGGATCTTTTCATTAAATAGTACTAAATCAATTGGGTATCCATGAGGGGAAAAATGAACCTAGACTGCTTCCTCACATCATAAACAAAAATAAATTCCAGTTGGATTGTTGATCAGAATGTGAGAGTTAAAACAATAAAGCATGTAGAAGATAATATAGTAGAACATTTTCATGATTTTAGGATAGCCAAATATTTCTTTAACAGGACATGAAAAACACTCACCAAGCAGCATTATAAATAATAGCTCCAAAGTGGACATAACTTTAATGTTCATCAACTGATGAATAAATAAATGTGGTATATCTATAGAATGGAATATTATTAGGCAAGAAAAAGAGATGAGGCAGTTGTATATACTACAACATGGAAAAACTTTGAAAACATGATGCTAAGTGAAAGAAGCCAGTCACAAAAGACCACGTTTTATACGATTCCATTTATAAGAAATGCCCAGAATATATAAATCAATAAACAAGTGGCTGCTTAGGGTTTGGTGACGGTGAGCATGTTGGGAGGAATGGGAAGTGACAGCTAGTGGGTATGAGGTTTCTTTTTGGGGTGATTAGAATGTTTTCAAATTAGATTACAGTGATTGTTGCATAGCCCTATGGATATACTAAGAAACTTTGAATCATGTACAGTTGATTGGTGAATTGGATGGTATATGAATTATACCTAAATAAAACTACTTTTAAAAACAGTAGCAAAAAATGAAAAGATAAATATACTATAGTACATTAAAATGGAAAGTTTTTGTACTAAAGGCACCATTAACTGAGAGAAAAGGCAAGCCACAGAATGGGAGATGATAGTTGTAATATATCTGGCAAAGGACTAGTGTCCAGATGATATAAATCTCATCTATAAATCAGTAAGAAAAAGATATAGCCCAACAGGAATATGGGCAATGGATTTGAACAAACCCTTAGCAATAGAGGATATCCATATGACTAACAAGCATATAAAAAGTTCTCATCATGATTAGTCATCAGGGACAATGACATACCACTGGACACCCATCAGAATGGCTAAAATGAAAGTGACTGATAATACTGAGTGTCTGCAATAATACAAAGCAATGGAAACTGTCACATAGTGCTGTGGGGTGGAAAATTAATACAATCACTTAAGAAAACTGGCGATATTTACTGAAGATGAACAATTATAGGTGCTATCACCTTGCAATTCTACTAGGTGTATGATAAAAAATGTGAGAACATTCATAGCTCTATTATATTTAATGGCTCCCCTCCAAATGGAACTCAGTCTGAATGGTCATCAACAGTTGAATGAATAAATAAAATGGTATAGTCATACAATGGAATATTTATAAAGCAACGAAAATGAATCAATTACTTTTAGTTGCAACAGCAAGGATGAGTCTCGCTAACAGAAGAAGACAGACAGAAAAGTGTGTGTAATGTATGACACCATTCACATAAAATTTCGAACCATGTAAAACTAATCTATGTTGTTAGAGGTCAGGATAACGGTCCCCTTTGGGCTGGAGCAGGGGAGAATTAATTGGGAAGGGGTATGAAGTATGCTTCTGGGATGCTGGTATTGCATTTCTTGATTTGGGTGCTGGTTACATGGATATGTGCACTCTGAAAATTCATTATGGTTTATGCGTTTTTCTGTATGTACGTTACATTCCAATAAATACCTTTGTTTGGAGAATGGATTGGAGAAGTGCAAAAATGAGGGGAGAATTTAGGAAGGTGTTACAATGATCCGAGTGAGATGATTATGTGGGATTCAGGGCAGTGGTGCGGATAGAAAGAAGCAGACAGATTTGAGAGGTATTTAGGGGGGAGTCTGCACATGACTTGGTGATTGACTTAGCATGGTTGTGTTATGAGTTGAATTGTGTGCCCCCCTCCTCAAGATATTTGAAATTCTAACCCTTCTTTCCTCAGAATGTGACCTTATTTGGAAATATGGTCATTGCAAATGTAATTGGTTGAGTTAAGGAGATGTGAAGAAGAGGTCATACTGGAGTAGGATAGGCCCTTAATGCAATGTGACTGATGTCCTTATACGAAGAGGGGAAAAGGCACAGAAACACAGACACATGTGGGAGAACACTGCATTATGACAGAGGCAGAGATTGGAGTGATGCAGTTGCAAGGAACACCAAAGATTGACCACTACCACCAGAAGCTGGGAAGAGGCATGGAAGGATCCTACCAGAAGTCTCAGAGGGAAGATTATCTGGGTGGATGGTGCACTGAATTGACTAAATTGAATCATGGACCATAAGACCAGAATTTGAATATTTAATTAAGGTTATGATGATGCTTTTAGCAGACAGTAGAACATAATGCATCATGGATTGGGTACTTTGAGAGAGCATTTTATTCCTCATTCTGCTTTCAGCTAGGAATTCACTTAAATCTCCTTGACCAGTTAGGAATGTATCTTCTTCTTTAAACATTTGAGAGAAGGTTCACACCCTCCCTTAGAAAGGGTTGGAAGAAAGGCAGCCAAAGTGGCAAGTTGGTCTGAGTAGTTAACATGTCCCTTCTTCTTTTTTCCACCTTGTGGGGCACAGCTGCAAGTGGAGCCCAGGAGACACAGCCTCTCTATTTTATTATGCTTTGGGAAATCTGAACAAGGAAGCAGCGTTACTGCAAATTAGCTCCACTGCCCTTTCTGTTTCTCAATTCCAAGTACTAGGAGATTTGCTAGGGCCTGTATTCTTTTAATTTTTCCTGGCACTGGGAGACGGATCTTTGTTAGTGAGGTTTCTCTCCAGCCTGCCTTGAAATAAAGAAGCAGGTTTGTGAGGTGGGAGGCAGCAAAGTCCTACTAAATTTAGATCTCTGCCTCTTCCTTGCAGTGACCCTTTGACAAGGCTGGTCTGCTCTGAGTTCTTTGCAGATCTCATTCAGTGGCATGCATGTGAATTGGAACAAACTTTTTCATTGTTTTTCTTCCTGCTGTGACAGCCCGGAATGTTTCCCCATTGGTGGAAATGCCCCAGTAATCCATCATTTTTAAAGTTGTCAGGGCTCTTTTTTGGCTCCAGAAGAGAAATAATCAAGTCTAACCAAGCACCTTACATATTCAATATTATTAGAGGAAAAATGAATGGATTTTGTAAACTCCTATTGATACTAAATTCTACTTGCAGTTAGTCTTGGACATAAATTTCAGAAAATTACATGTAAATGTACTCATTAGTGCACTAGAATATTGAAATAGTGCACTATTTTGTCTCTGGGCAATTTTTCTTTTCTTAGCACAAAAGCTATTTCTACTTATTAAAAATAGTAATTGATTTTCCATTTTTTTAACATTTTTTTTTTCACTTTCATTTCATCTCTGCATTTTGGCTCATGCATTCCAATAATATTTTCCTAAGGCTTGTGAAAGAATTACATTATGCTCTAGTAATTCTAAGGGCAAAGGGGAGGAAGGGCAGATTTGGTGTTACTGGAGAAACTATTTTAAACTGGAGTGGGCCCACCTTGGAACGACAAATTGAATGGCTTCATGCTAAGGATTTGATTATATTGTGTGTGGTTTCATCTGAACATCATAGATCTTGTTTTGTAATTATATGTTTTGATAAAGCCCTAACTAAATAGTGCTAGTGTCAAAATATGGTTTCAATAAAAGGTTCTAAAACTTAACAAATCAGCCATATAGATTAGTTGTAATGTGAATGCTTTGTGTGTTCTTTTACGTTTGTTTGATTTCTACCCCAGTGTAAATTCATTCAAGAAAAAAATGAAATATTGTAAGAGTTTATGATAATTTTAATTAAAAATTTTATTTATTTCAAATGATTATTATATTTACTGGTATATAGGGCATATTCTATCCTCATAAATAAACTCTTTTGGTGAAAAGAAATAAAAATACTCTGCATATTTAAATGTGATTTTTTAGGGAGAATGTACAATTTTGTCCATGTGAGTATGGTATTACTTATCCTGAAGGGCAAGTGAATGAACTTCTTTCTGTCATTTTGTGACTTTTTTTTTTTATGTTTTCAGGGCTCAGCAGAAAACAAATTGAGCACAGCGTAATATGTGGGGGGTGTGTGGGTGCATGTGAAATAATGAATCTTTCACATCATCAGATAAATTAGGTACTGGAGATTTAGCAACCATATACTTGTAAGAAAATAGAGAGGAGGAGATTTTGTTGATTTTTTTTTTTGTATTTTTCTATTTTCACTATTTATTGTGAACCAAAAATTGGCAGTTTTTGTGATTCAGGATGTCCATCAGGCAAAGTTCTTTGCTGAATGTATTCCTCCTGCTGGTTTATATTCCATACCATGGCAGACAAACAGACTGGTATCTAAATTTTTTAAATCTCCCTGTGAAAAGCCAGAAACACTATAGTGTTCTCCATGTGAGGATGATTGTGTAGTTTGGATTGATGGCTGTGGCAAACACGACTGGTTATTTATACTATTATTTATTTAGTTAGTTTCCCTTAAGTCCCTGAGGCAGTATATTGGTTAAGATCAAGGTGGTAGAGACTCTCAGCCATCAGCCTCAATTGAAATCTCAGCTGTACGACTTACTAGCTTTTGTGACTGCAAGCAATGCTTTTCTCTTTTCTTTTTTTTTAAGAGACAGGGTCTGCCTCTCCATCTGTAAAATGTGAATGATAATACTACTTATTACATATGATTGTTGAGTTGTATAAATGATTGAATGCATGTAAAGCATTTTGCAAAAGCTTAATTTTTTTTTTTTTTTTAAGAGACAGTGTCTCCCTCGCCCAGGCTGGAGCGCAGTGGTGTGATAACAGCTCACTGCAGCCTCAAACTCCTGGGCTCAAGCGAACCTACTCCCTCAGCCTCCCAAAGTGCTGGGATTATAGGCATGAGTCATCTGTGCCAGGCCTGAAAGCAACTTTTTAAACCTCTGTGCGCCTTAGTTTCCTCATATGTCACAAGGAGAAAATTTTGATACCTGATAGATTTGGGGGAGGATTTAATGCATCTAACATGTTGAGAACAGTGTCTGGCACATAGTGAGAACTTGATGTTAAAAATTTTTAAAAATTGAATGTGACCAGGTTTTTTCCCCGACCTAGTCTGTGGTGCCCATATTGACTTTCGTATTTGGGAGAAAGGACATAGAAGCAAATGTTTTAAAAATTATATGCAAATGTGAAGATTATATAAAAAATACAGATTTACAGAATGCTAATTTTAAAGAAATCAGCAGATTACAAAACTTTTCCCAGCTACAGCTGTACCACTTTGTACTCTTAATAGGGTATCTGGGTGGGAGTGAATTATGATTGTTTTTCAGATTACATAAAAAGCTGTTGATAGTAATTTCAGCTTTTATGAACATTATTATTGGCTTAAAGTCAGGTCATTGTGGAGTTTGCAACTCAGCTTCAAGAGTTATTTAATGAAAATATTATTGGAGAAGTAAGATGTATGGTAACTCTTCAGCAATGATCAGTCTTTAAACTGACTAGGCCATAATGTCGTTCTAATTTCTGTATGAGGGACAAGGGTGGGGGTGGGGAGGTGGAACTGAGAGATCAGGGATTGGTTATTTAATAGAAATAATGACTGTCATGTTCCTGTATGATGTTCTCCACTCAATTTTCAGAGAAGTCATAGGGATAATTGGTACTGCCCCCTTTTTGCAGTGAAGAAAAAGGAAACTCTGGTGTTTCAATGGAAATATACCACAAAGCATAAACGACTAATACCCTATCAATTGTTTATCCCACTGCGATTTTCTGCCTCTCTAGTTAGAGCGATGGGTGAATAAAAATTAATTAGAAGCTGGAATCTGATTTTAAGATGGGATGTCAGACACATATATCAAGTTGTTAGGTTAGCTGTAAAGCATAACCTGGGATTTATATATTTAGAAGTCATAATAAATCTGTCTGTCATGAAAATCAGATTACCCAGTGTTGCATGCTAATGGCTATAGTCCCATGGAATTGTGGTCTCCCCAGCAATTGCCCGCTGGCTCTGCTTTTTTCTGGCTTGCTGTCTGCATTGACCAACTAGTAGTTCCACTCTCCCCACTTAGCAGAGGACCTACTTTAATAAATGCTCTGGGCCTTTATAAAGAGATGTTTTCTCCTGGACTGTAGTGGCGGCCTCCTATGGCACTCCTTGACTTTATTTCTTCAACGATCATTCAACCCATCAATCAAATGTGATCCAAATGTGATTTTGGAGTCACATTGTTTCTGGTTCAAATCATGCCTCCACCACTTACCACCTGTGTGGGCTTGGACAAATCACTAACTTCTTTGATCCCAGCGTTCTTCTGTTCTGTATGGTTCTACCTCATGTTGTGGAGATTAGAAATGATATATACAAGATGCCCATCACTATGCCAGGAACATATTAAATAAGTAATCCATCTTTTAGGTATTATATTATTTTCAATGGACTTCAGGTATAAAGATGGGGCAAAAGTTTTATAGCCTATTTGTTCTTAGAAACATAAAAATTGACAGATTGAAGCATGCATGGTCCATCCAACACCCACCGTCTTGGTACCAAAAGAGTCCTGAAGAGACATGTTGTGGGAGGACCTCACTTTTCTTTTTGCCTCTGGATATGAAAGGTTTGGTCCATCCCAGGTTCTTTTACCAGCCATTTATAGCTTTGTCATTCACACCTTGACCTAAGCCATTCTGAAAGCCTATTATTTTTTTCTACCTCTAGGAGTAGATGAATTCTGGAGGCTTAGTCTCTGTATGGGAAAGTGCTTTGCAAATTAAAAGGCATTTAAGGGTTTCTCCTCTGCATCCCTTGTTTTTGGCATGCCTCTATTCCAGCTGGTATAGGTTGATATAGCAGATCATCTGTTGGTCTGGTGAGTAGAGAACAGGCAGTGTTTAAATTGCAGATTTTTCACTTGTTAGCTTTATAACCTTAGGCAACCACTTAGTCTATAGCTCAATTTCCTTCTCTGTAAAATGAAGATATTTGTACCTTGGTCATAGGGCATTTATGAGAGAATAAATGAAAAATAATGTGAGGTACTCAGCAGAATTCCTATCACATAGGAAGCACCCAATAAATGACAGCCATTATGTTATTGCTATTCATATTTATAATCATTATTTTCATCAGAGTGTTTGTGCGTCTCCTTGGTTAGACTCAAAACTTCACAACAGGAAAACAATGTTTTCAAATTTCTATATCCCTAGAGATGCTTGACATGCAGGAGGCAGCAAAGAAATACTTACTTAATGAATGAATGACAAAAAAATAAAGTATTATTATCAAAATGTGTTAAAATGTACATACAGTCCTTTTTACATGGTAAGAAATCAATACACATTTGTTCCCTACCTGACTCTTCGCTTAACTTTCCCTAATTACGTCAAAAGGTTTTTCTGGGTTCTTTACTACGGGATTTGGTGAAGAAGATTATATGTGTTTCTCCTCACCTCTTCTGGTTCTCTGAAGGGTTTTATCTTTTATTGTGTTTCTATACAATGGTGTTCCTAACCTTCAATCATTTCAGATTTGTTGGGTCCTAATGCTTTTAGTTCTTTGGGTAACTAGAAAACTGTTTCTGAGTGGAATTCCCTGAGTGTAGCTACCATGAAATAATACTTTCTGATTATGTATATGTATGTACATGCATGTTTATTCCTTTTATTAAAAACAAACATCCCTTATAGCACTGCCCCCCCCTTGCAGGAGGATAGAGACCGTAAAACCTATGTGCAGTGGAGCAGGAGCTCCAGATGGAACAGGAGGCTGCTGCAACAGTTCCCACCAAGAATGTCCCAATGACACTTTGGGGAGTGAAGGCAGCTTCCTGTTGAGCTAACTTATTCTCCTGAAAGGAGCTTAGCCAGGGGCTAAGACATTTTTGGTAGAACATTGGAACTGCTTTACTCTTCCTAGCTCTCAATCCCATGCTTGCTATTTGCTTAGTTTTTCTTACAAGTGCAGTGCTTGCTTTTCTCTTTCTTGGCTTAACAGCTTTTTTGTCTGAGCTAGCTTGGCTTTTCCATATGTCTGGTATCTTTTCCACAGAACTTCTAACTGGGTGCTTTTCACAAAGGGTCACATACTCAAATGCCCTTGGAGGTCAGCTGGGAGGATTCTGTTAGTGAACAAAGGGGGTGATGTAAGAAATTCTTTACTTCTATAAAGAATTATATCCTCTTTATTTTTCTGGGAACAGTCTTCTTAACCCATCTTTAGTTTTCCCACTTGTGATTGAGGCTCACCAACATGAAATATTTGTCTTCAATTTTACTTAAGAAAAATAACATTACTATTAAGAAGAAGAGAGGTAATTAACATTTGGCCTTAGAGACAGGGAGACTACCTGGGTGGTGTGATTGAAGCAAACTACAGAGTGCATTTTCCACTCCAACAAGAGCAGCCTCAACTCAGCTCCAGCCATTTGTTATTTTGTAGGAGTGTGGCATCAGTGAGGGTCAGAGCTTCCAGCATTTTCAATGAAACCTGTCAATATATAAATGTTGAAAACAATTTAAAAATGTTAAATCACTAAGTTGACCATTACTGTATGGTCCAAATGAAACAGAGCAATGGGTCAGATTTGGCTCATGGGTCACCAGTGTTCAACTTCTGCTGTAATACGGTAGATGCACAATTAGTGTTTTTAGACATCCCTCCATACTGTTTTAGTTCTGAACAAAACCAAGATTACAGTTAGAGATGTCTCATTTCTAAAAATCTATTGAATACCCTTTGAAAAAGAAAAGACCATGGTATTCTCTTCTGAATATAGCAAAGCTCTGAAGTATTATATAAGTTCAATGGGTTAGTTGTTTTTCACTCAGTATTGAAACTTAAGAAGTTTTGTGTGTTCTTCCTCTTATTTTCCATTTGGCATGCGCTACTTATGCTTTAAAAAAAATTAAACTGACATGCAGTGAGAAAAAGTCATTGGAGCCTGAAAGTTGGTTAATATCAATTACATTCCCATGTCTAATAACCCATGCCTGGGAAATGCAACTTGTTTGTTGCAAATACTCAATAAGAATAAACAGCTGCTTTGTTTTAGTTGGTATTTACAGCATCACTTTAACTACTTTGACCCTATTCAAGGAGGTAATGAAGAGCTGGGTGCCAGTGATGTTGATAAACTGTGGCAATTTCTGCATTGTGTCCTTATAGCTGCCTCTGCTTCAGCCTCCATTATTTAAATTGCTAGTCATTACAGTCATGCCATTAACTGGAAATGCAGCAAGATGACACATAGGAACAGGGCCAGCAGGACACTGTTAGCCCTTCTTATTGAGCGCCACATTCTGGAATGGGGAGCAATAGTTATAAACAGGAAACACACAAACCAACTTCCTAAGGTTTGAATACTCATGAATTCTTTGCAATGCTTGTAGGGCGATTTTTGAGTTCCCACTTGTACATATTTTTTGGACATTAGACACAAATCATAGATAATATTCCAGGCTTTTAAAATTTAATATTTTATTTTTCACTAAAATAGAAAATATCGAAGCATATCTCAGGTTGGTTTATTCTTCCCCATCAGGATCAGATGCAAAAGTAATATAGGAAGAGAAGGTTGTTGAGTCTGAGATACGGAATCGAATAAAGTAATTGCCCAGTCACTTGACTCGATTTATCAATGTCATTTTTAGAATAGTGCATATTTTATTACTATAGAACCCCCATAGGCCAGGGAGCCTGTCAGTCTTCATTACTTGATTAAGACTCACAGTTAATGTAGCCCATGCATATTCAAGTAGCAAATGCTTTCTTTTGATCTAGTAGCATACACTCCATCCACCCTGATCTATCCAGGGAACCTCTTACAAAAGCATGGCCTCTGGCCAGTTGTTCAAGACCTACAGGGAGAGAGGGATTGGAGGAGATCTTTGTTATTTTAGATTTTTTTTTAGAAGACTTAGAATTCCTTTTTAGCAAGAGATAATCTATCACAACACATGTCTTTCCTTGAAAAACTTGTTTTTTTGGAACTTTATAGTATTAAAATTAGAGAAATTGGGTCCTGTGTGTATGTTTTGGGAAGAGAGAAAATGTCTACTTACTTCTTTATTTCTTGTCACCTTCTCTATAAACTACACATATAAATCATAAATAAGTGTATGTTGTGCATATTACATACATATTTAGAAGGTGAGAGAAAGAAGGGAAGACTTCTATTTGTTGAAATCTGCTCTCTGTCCTGGGCTTGGCACTTTTGGTTTCTGTATCACTTAGCATACTTCCAGATGGAAGTAATAGAAATCCCAGTTCAACTGACTAAACAAAAATGTTAAATGTAGATAAAAATTAAGGCCAGGCCAGAAATCAGCAACAACATTATCAAGAACCAAGTTTCTTTCTATCTTTTATTTCTGCCCTCTTTCAGGTGTTACTTTTCTTTGCAGTGCTACAGTGCTTCTAGACATCCTCAGATGCAGTGTCTGAAGGCCAGAAATGGGAATGAATACTCATCTTTCCAGGCGTCCTTTGTTTTCTGAAGAGCCATGAAAACTTTCTCAGAAGCCCACTCCACCCCAATCCTCCCAACCCCCACCTCCTGCCAACAATTCTCCTTCCCAGTTATTTAGCCAGAATTTCAAACCACACCCCGAAACAATTCCTTGCAAGGGGAATGCACTTACCTTCCTTGTCCTAGTCCAGTCAACCCCAGCCTCTTGTCCCTGTGTATGGGGTGTGGGCAGTCAATACGTGAATGAAATCACAGAGTCAGGTCCAATGAGAAAGGAAGGGGAGGGAGAAATAACTGTTGGGCAGAACAGTTAATTTCCTTCTCATTTAATTCTCTCAACAACTCTATACCAGAAGTCCCAAACACCCAGAGGGAATGATCTTATCTGTGGTCATGGAACTAGAAAGTAGAGAGCTGGGATTTGAATCCCAGTGATTCTGCCTCTAAAGCAAATCTTGGAATAGATCAAACAAGGGGGGGAATATCCAACAACAGACTGACTGTATCACTGGAATACTCCAGGGAAAATGGCAATGGGTAAATTTAGCCCACAAATCAGTAATAATGTAATATTTTGTGGTTATAAAAGTAACATGTACATTGAGGCAATTTAGAAGATATAGAAGAATACAAAGAAGAAAACAAATATTCTCCATAATTCCACTATCTAGCCATAAGCAAAGTTAACATTTTGGGGTATTTCTTCTTTGTCTTTCTAAACACATATACACACATACATCACTCATACATTCAAAAATATTTATTGATCATTTTCTATATAGAATAATATGCTAATATATAAATATATATGCAGATATACTTTATAAACTTATTAGAAATGGGCTAAACGGACTTTTATATCTTGCTGTTTCACTTAGCTTTATATCATGTATATTTTTGTGCACTTTCCTATAAACTATAATTCTTCAGGAACATCATTTTTAATGACTGCATAGTGACCCATTTTATAGATAACAAAATGTATTAGACAAGCCCTTTGTTTGTTTCTCCCTATTTCTCTTTATGGGAAGTAACACTGTAAATGAACATTCATACATGACACATCTTTTATTATTTCATCAGGATACAGTCTTTGAAAGAATGGGTCAGGAAATTAACATTTTAAAGCTGTGAACATTCAAAGCCTATTGCTAGGTTGCAATACAGATATGTTGAACAGTCTGCCTTCCCAACAACAATGTGTGAGAGTGTTTTACTCTTTCTTGATGGCTCTTGGCTAGGAATTTTCTTTTCTTTTCTTTTGGAGTACTTTTGGAAGTTCCATATCAAGGCTTTGCATTCCACAGATGGGTTTTTATTGGTATCTATTTGTCATTTTCTCAAAGAGATTGCTGAGAGTTCATTATGCTTCTTGTATTAATTGTACAAGGCAAAAATGGAACCCCATATATTATAAGATATTGATGAAAACCATAACAACCTGTCCTGAAATGATATTTGACTTTGTCTCTTTACCACAATTGAAATAAAAACCTCCATAAGTGCTAGTGCATTGTTAAAATGTTCAGATAAGTTATTTGGTTCATAAATAAATAATTTTAACTTTTATGATAATGGGGAGGAGGAAAGTTGGTATAAGACTTTCTGAATATGCCAATAATTCATTCTCTTGCAGCCAAGATAAGCAGCACCATGAACTAAATGACAAAACATTGGCTGACAGGCTGCACCGTCCTAAGACTGGGCGCTTGTTAGGGATGCATGTATCCATAAAACTTATAACATAAAGAAGAGTTGGTGCTATCTACCCTAGGAGGTCCAAGAGAAGATGCTCTCAAAAGGGACAGTTGGCAACTGTTTTGTAGCACGTTTGTTACAAAGAGAAAGAACAGGAGAAGGCAGGAGGCTCATGTGCACAATTCCTTTTCCCACTGTCCTGGATAGAGCTGGAGAGATTGCACTGGGTCATGATAGGTTACAAAGGCAGAGATGAATTTGAGGCAGCTGAGATTTGCAAATTTCTAAACAAGTCTGTTCATTTCAGCAGGGGTCTTTTGAGTGATTTTCACTGGCAAGCCAAATGTGACCTACACAAAACTGCAGGAGGAGACACAGTATGTTGAATATCTGCCTCTTCCCTGTACTTCACTTCCTGCTCTGGGCTCCTTCTTCTGGTCCTCACCCTATGACCTCATGCTTTGACATAATGCAGCCTGCCTTTTTATGCCAAAATTCATTCATTCATTCACATATCACATATTTATTGGCTAAGTTCTGTGAACCTGGTACCATACCAATCAAAATGCTGGTTCCCCATCCTGCTTATCTGATCTGTTTATCTGACTAGATCAGTGTGCACTTAGTGTTAGGTAGATAGTTAAGATCTCTGGCTCTTCTAGGGACAAGGGTGCCCTGCTTTGGTGCTGTCTTGAGTGATTGCTCCACTTGGGAAGAAGGATAAGGGTGGGTAATCCGTTTTGGTGTTGTCCTACCCTTAATCCTATCCTGAGCAACTGCTACACCTGGGGAAGGAGGGAATGCTTTATCAGTCTAGGAGTTCCCCAGCCCAGGCAGGATAAGATTTGGAAAATGACCTCGAGTAACTTGAGGGTAATTATGTCATTAGCTCAAGTCTACATTGTGGTTCACTGTAAGGGAAAACCCGTTTGTATAGGCAAAAGGTTTCTTAGGCCAAACCAAGATGACTGCTGGCGTGTTTTCTGGCCCAGTCTTCCAGTAAGGCATGAGTCAGCACACTTATGTAACTATGATGTAATCTCTTACGTAAGACCCACGTGCCCACCCTGTGATTGGGCACGTTGCCACTATTGTTCTGAGCCGTATATATGTATGAGTGCTTGCCATGTTACTTGCTGCTGTGCTGCTCACTTGCTGCTGCAGTTGTTGCTGCACCCTGACAATAAAGAGTATGTCTCATTTGCCTGCTGCTGCTCACCTCTTCTTCCAATTCCCAGAACCTGCTGTGGTACCCTTGCTGGCTGGCCGTGGAACTCGTGCCCCACACTCAAGCCCCCACCAGGTGGCCTTTCAGAGAGGGAGCTCATATGTGCAGATGGCATTTTGAGGACACCTGTTGATCATTTGGTAATATCCCACACCTCCTGAGGAGCCCTCCCCTGGACTGGGCCAATAAAAGGAAACAATCCAAGATTTCAGAGAGAGAGTGGGTGAGTGAGCCGGTAGTCAGTCTCTCTTCACTCGCAGAGACAGACCTGTTTTGTTCTACAGTAAGCAGCTGCTCATGTAAAACTGTTTTCCTTCCTGAGGTTATTCCTTTGCATTGGCCCTGCTGGTGATTTTTCCAAGCAAGGAATCAGAGGACCAGGATAATAGTCTGGACTTGACACTTTGGTGTGTCTGGTCATTCTTTGGCCAAGAGCACACCCAGAACCGAGGGCAGACTCCGACCGTGACATTAGGTCTGACCAAAGCTTGATTCTCCCAAGATTTGCATTTTGAAGAGGGCTTTTTTCCTACTTCTTCATCATTTACCACAACACTTCCAATGTGCTAAATTCTGGGGATACAAAGAGTTTTAAGTCATGCAATGACGGTAAGAAAGGATGATATTCTTTAGTGTGGAGGTGGTTAGTACTCCCTGCTAATCCAGGCCATGACTTCTCTTTTAATCACTTCCTTAATTGAAATCACTCCCTTAATTTGGTTGGGCTAGAACTAAAATAAGGCGAACAACACCAGATTTTCTCACTTTGGTTAGTAACTGCACACTTTAAAAGACTCAGGAAAACAGGGTCATCACCTATAGTAATAGTCCTTAATCATGGCTGCACATTATAATTACCTGGGGAATGTGGGAAACAAGCGCAATGCCCATAACATGCCCCAGATCAATTACATCAGAATCTCTGGGTCCTGTGACCTGGACATTCTGAGGTGATTCCAGTATGTAGTCAAAGTTGAGAAGCACCAACCCAGAAAGTGAAGGTACATTGAGTTACCACCTTTCACCTAATGGAGCAACCTTTACTGTTGCATTTTCCAGGCAGCCCAATTGCATGATGCGTGCCATGGAGGAAATAGCCCATGGCTAGATAGGTTTTGAGAAACTTTGCCCTCCTTGGAGATGCACAGCATGCACTAGTATTTTAAAGGCCCTGAGGAGTCTTGCCATAAGAAAAAAAGAAAAACATGTTGCATTCTAGTGGAATTCCCTATTATTTTTGATCCAGTATTGGCTTGTATGCTTACTTTTGCTCTCTTGTGTGCTTGCTCTGTTTTTTTCTCTCTCAGGAATTTCACTGGATACCTTCCAAGAAATGGCTAGCTTATGCAAGAGCTGATTATCTAGTCTAGGAATGATTTTGATTCCTTGTTTCTCTGTTCTTGGGTCCCCCTTTCTGCCCTTTTTCTCTTTACTTTTTGAGTAGGCATGGGCCCAATGAAGAGGTAAAACTGAAGTCAATCTCTTTGTTACCAGCTTTAATAGACTCTTTCAAACCATGTGAAGTAAGGCTGCACTCTGTGGAAGAGTCTGGTACTTCTGCCATTTTCTATATTGGTGGTTCTCAAAGTGTGGTCCCTGAATTAGCAGCATCAGAAATGAACTAACTGGTGTGGTAGGCAGAATATCCTCCTCCTCTCTAAAGATGTCTACACCCTAAAATCCCCAGAACCTGTGGATGTTATCTTACCTGGCAAAAGGGACTTTGCATATGTGATTAAGATTATGGACCATAAGATGGGGGGATTTATCCTGGTTATCTTTGTGGGCCCAATCTAATCACATGAGCTCTTTAAGTCAGAAAACCTTTCCAGGCTGCAGGGAGATTTGATGATAGACGAACAGGCAGGCAAGATTCAAAGCATAAAGAGAACCCAACCCCTCACTGCTGAATATATGATGGAGGGAAGGGTCAACATGCCAAGAAATGTGGCTGGCCTTTAGAAATTGAGAATGGCCTTCAGCTGATAAGCAATAAGAACACAGGGACCTCAGAACTGCATTCTGCCAATAACTCAAATGAGTAAAGAAACAGATTCTTCTCTAGAGCCTCCAGAAAGGAACCTTCTCACACTTTGATTTTAGCCTGGTGAGACCTGTGTTAGTCTTTTGATCTACAGAATAGTAAGATAATGAATTTGTGTTGTTTTAAGCCCTGAGCTTGTGGAAATTTGGGCAGTAATGGGAAACTAATACACCAGGGATCTCATGGAAATGAAAATCTCAGGCCTCATCCTAGAGGATGAGAATGGAGTCCTAAAGTCTGGTTTAACGATTTTGACATGCTGAAGTTTGAGAATCACTCTTATACTGCTAGATAGATAGTTAGGATCTCTGGCTCTTCTCGGGACAAGGGTTCCCAGTTTTGGCGCTGTCTAGAGCGGTTGCTCTATCTGGGAAGAAGGATAAGGGCACGCACTCCATTTTGGTGTTGCCCCACCCTTAAGCCTATCCAGAGCAACTGCTACACAGGGGGAAGGAGGGAAGGCTTTATCAAACTGGGATTTCCCCAGCCCAGGCATGATAGGATTTAGAAAGTGACCCAGAGTAACCTAAGGGTAATTATTATGCCATTAGCTTGAATCTGCATTGTGGTTCACCCCCGCCCCCCAGGAGGGCTTTCAGAGAGGGAGCTCATATATATGCAGATGGAATTTTGAGGACACCTGTTGATCATCTGATAACATCCACTTCTCCTGAGAGCCCTCCCCCAGACTGGGCTAATAAAAGGAAACAATCAGAGAAGTCAGAGAGTGGGTCAGTGAGTGAGTGAGTGAGTGAGTGAGTGAGTGAGTGAGTGAGTGAGTTGGTCGGTCTGTCTCTCTCCACTCGCAGGGACAGACCTGTTTTATTCTACAATAGAGAGCTGCTCGTGTGAAACTGCTCCCTGCCTGAGGTTATTCCATTGCATCGGAATCATCATTGCTGCTGATTTTTCCAAGCAAGCGGTCAGAGGACCAGGGTAATAGTCTGGATCTGACACTTTGGTGTGTCTGGTCATTCTTTGGCCAACAGCACACCAAGAACCGAGGGCAGACTGCAGCCCTGACAATACTATAATAGAATTCCCAAATATTAAGTAGGCACATAGCTGCCTAGAACAAAGACTGCATTTCTTACTTTTGTTGCAGGTGGGTATGGTCATTTGACTAAGTTCTGGCTAAACAGGTTGTGCAGTGAAGGACTAACTCAGATGGCTTAGGGTATTCAAATTCTGCACATTCCAAAGAAAAGGCCCTTGACCAGATCTTGGGAGATAAACTATGAGCTCTTGAAATATCCCATCTGATAAGACCTTGGGCCTTGCCAGATAGTTTATACTAGTTTATACTGACAATGTGATTTATGGTGAATGCTGTTTTTATTCACCTAAATCCCTGGGCTATGCTGTATCAATTTAACCTCTTGGGAGCTAGGAGATTGGGTAATTAAGGTCAGTCATGCAGGCACTTCATGTGTATATGACTGACTCCCAATAAAAGTCATGTACACCAAGGCTTGGGCGAGCTTCTGAGGTTGGCAATACTTTTGACATGTCATACATAGTTGCTGGGGCAATTAAGAAGCATTTGTGTGACTTTGCTCGTAAAGGACAACTGTAAGCTCGTGCTTGGTTTCTCCTGGATTCTTGCCTATGTTCCTTTTTCCTTTGCTGATTTTGCTATGTATCCTTTCTCTGTAATAAACCATAACCATGAGCATATAGCTTTTTTGAGTTCTGGGAGACTTTTTAGTGAATCATTGAACCTAAGGGGCATCGTGGGGACTCCTGATACATAGATGTAATAAGAAGCTTTATGAGCAATGTTCTGGACATGTTCTTGCAGCAGGTGCACCATGCCACATCCCCTAGCCCCACCTAATTTCAGTGCAGCTGTGGCAAACACTTCCAGGGGCTGCCAGGGTCCTCAAGTTCTGCTGTGCTATATTTCTACTATTCTGGTTTAGGCCTTACTCTAAACCTGAAGAAGGCCTCCCAGCCTATGCACAGGCAAGGTCAGTGAAGTAACATCTCTGGGGCAATGCTCGACCAATGGGTACAGGAATTGGTAGATTGCCTCAGCCTTCATCAATTTCATGGACCGTTGTGAGGTGCATTCTACACAGTTCCTCATATGGTCCTGAAGGCGTTGATAACATGTGCTTTATTGGCTGTTTCCCCTTTCCTTCCAGTTCTTATTTTGCCCTCTGTCTCACTCCAGTTTTCTGAGATCACCTTCCAAGTAAGCTACCTGAGCCTGTGCCCTTGGTCCTTGTCTTAGGCTCTGCTTTCAGAGATACCCAAACTAGGAGAATCCTTAAAGGGACAGGATAGCAGAGTTTCCTCCCTTTTGCTGACTGGGATGCAGATTTAATGGCTCACTAGTTACTTTTGGCTATGTTAAGGTGAATTCTATGGTTTGAATATATCCCCCAAAGTTCATGTGTTGGAAACTTAATCCCCAATGCAATGATGTTGAGAAGTGGGACCTTGAAGAGATGATTAGGTCATGAGGGCTTTGCCCTCAAGAATGGATTTACGTCATTATTACAGAAATTGGTACATTATCAAGAGGGTGGGTTTGTTATAAAAGTGAGTTCAGCCCCCTCTTGTTCTCTTGTGTGCTTTCTCTTACCAGGTGATGCTTTCCACCATGTTATGACACAGCAAGAAGACCATCACCAGATGTGGCCCCTCGACCTTGGGCTTCCCTGTCTCCAGAACTGTGAGCCAACAAATCAGTATTCTTTATAAATTACCTACTCTCAAGTATTCTGTTATAGCAGCACTAAACAGACTAAGACAGCCATGCTTTAGGAATACAGAAGTGGTAAGTTAGAAGGCATCTGGGTCTGTAATAAGCTTGTAGAACTGCCATGCAAGCCCTGGACTGCTGACCTCTAAACTTGTTAAATGAGAGAATAAAAGCTTATGTGGTTAAGCCACTGTTAATTTTTGGGGGATGGTGGGTAAAATGTGGCTCACATGCAACTTAATTCTGACTAACACAGCAACTAATGGCTACATGGAGATTTTGGCTTATCGTCAGGCTGAAATTAAATTGTCCCTGACCTTTATCATGACAATGATGAAGGACTGATTGTATGAGGGACAAGCACATTAGATTTGGAGAAGGGCAGTAGACTAGGAGTCAAGCTCTGAGTTTACCCCTAAGGAGCTGTGCATCTTAAGTTCTTTTGGACTGGACTTCTTGATCTCAGGGTCTGTTTTGATTTTTACATACCATGATTCTGTGAATTTGCAGTATTCAAAAATTCACTTGCAAAAACAAAACACTTGACTCATTATGAAATGTAAATGTGAGGACATCGTCTCTATTTGCATTTTGAAATTTCATGACTAATAGAATGATAAGCACCTCTTAGCCTCTGTGTGTGTGAGTTTAAATGACTCATGAGATAGAAGGCCCTTGAGGCATTATTAAAGTTGATCACATCACTCACTGTGAAGACTCAAACTTTCCTTGAATGTTGGAAGATGTTTACAAAACTCTATTCACCTGACAGTGATTCTTCAGGCTGATGGGAACCTTCACACGTTCTTTTCCTTTGCCTGGGTGGTACCCAATCAGTCTATATAATGAGACAGGCCAAAGGACAGGGAATTATGCCACAGGACAGGCTTTGCTCTGTTGTTTGGCTTTGCATGCAGAAACTACAATTTATCATGTGATCAAGAATGATATAAGTGGGCAGTATAATGAGCCTGGGATTGTTGGATAGTCCAGATGTACACAATGACCTTTGCTGGATGGAAGTGTCAGACTTGGGCACATGAATATCAGTTGTGGATAAAGACCCTGCTTTGGGAGTCAAGGGTCATGAATTTTTGTCTCTAGGCAGCATATATGTAGTTGCCTGGCAACTGTGAGAGCAGTTTTAGTCCTTGCTATATGATCCTGTAAAGGATTTCATCCATCTTGAAAAACTAACAGCATAATTTAAATTTTGGAAGCAGAGTGTGGGTGTTCTCAAGTGGCAGAGCCTTATCTCACATCTAGTTGCAGACTATATCTGCATAAACTTGATGTTGCTGAAATTTCCCTGCATTAAGGATGCTGTAAACAAAAGGCTAGAACTCTGAAGTGAGGTTGAAAGACAAATCCTTCACTGAAATATATTCAGCACCAAGTAACAGAAAACCCAACGAATAGTGTCCTAAAACACGAGGATATTTACTGTTTTCTGTACAAGAAGCCTCCGGATAAGTAGTCTCAGGATTGATTTAGCTGCTTAACAAGGATCCAAGCCTCTCTGTTCTTCCATTCCACCACTGGTGGTGTGTTGCCCTTTATCCTCAGACTTGTTACCTCATGCTCACAAAACAGCTGCCAGGGCTTTCAACACCACAGTGTCCCAGATTAGCATCAACACAGGACAGGAGGGAAGGGAACAAAAAGGGCCTTCTAGTGGTGGGCCTCTCTCTCTGTCTCTCTCTCTGTCTCCCTGTTTCTCTCTCTTCAGGAAAGAAAATCTTTTCTTAAAGTCTCTTAGCAGATTTCTTTTTATTTTTCTTTGGTTAGAACTTGGTCACAAGTGTATTCCCTCCCAGGCTAGTCAATGGCAAAGGAGAATTTAGTTATCTTCAGTGGCTGAAGCTAACCAAGTTTCAGCTTCCTGTGATAGGGGCAGGGCCTATCTTCCCTGAGCATATTGTCACCTTCCATGTACCTGAGAAAGATCAGGATGTGTTAGCAAGGATGGAGAGCAGATGGCTGCTACGAAAACATATCACAGTGCTGCTACAAGACCTTCCACATTATCACTCATGTGTGGAGGTCAGAGAGTGCAAACTCACCCTCAAAATGTTTTTAAAACATTGAAATTAGAATTTAGAAATAGAAACATTTTGCATTAAAAATTGGATTTTTTACCGTTCTTGAAAGAATGCATTGATTTGGCAACATTTGAACTGCATGCACACATGGGAGTATTCAGCTCAAGAGATTGCCCTCTTCAGATGGGGCATGTTTTTTGGTTCACCACATTCTTCACCACTCCCTTTGTCATACACTTGGCCCTCTTTACTCATGTATGTTGCTTTTCTGGCCCCCATAGACATTTGAGTTTGTGAACCTTGGTCTAGATGCCTTTTTAGTTATATACTGATGTTATGAAATAAGAACTTACAATTGGACTTGTCCATTGTGCTCCAATATACCACTTGCCCTATTCTCTTTCATCCTTCCCATGTTTGGAATTCTTCTGCTTTTCTGATACACACACACACACACACACACACACACACATAAAATGACTGTGGAAGGGAGTATAGTACAATGGTCAAGAGTGATGGTTTGAGCCCTGGCAATGTATCACTTATGAACTTGTGGCCTTGTATTCACATCTGTAAAACTGAATAATAATGGAACCTACCCCATGTAGTTGATTTGAGAATTAGTGCATAGTTCACCTAAAACTAATCTTGATGAAGATGATGATGAAGAAGAAAATGATGATATCTCTGTGAGTCTATGTTAATTATAACACTGCTTTGAGATGCCATTTGGAATGCAAAGCATGGCATCTTCAGTGAGTATAGCTGATGGATAGCGACTGCCTATCCTGTGGAGCTAGAAGAGGTCCTTTGAGTGACTGTGCTGGAGGAGCAGTAACCACCTGGAATAATATTTTTTACTCCTTTTGAGATAAAATCAGATCCACCTAATTCATGCCTCCAGGTAACCAACACAGCTCCCAGAAATTCAGTTCTGCCCTCAAGATTTGCTCATTTCTATTCAGACTGGGGCACATTCTGCATTTACACTGTCAAAAAGCAGTGGATATTTTAGTTTATGCCTGGGGACGTGGGAAACAATTCTTGATGTCTCTAGTGACCTTGAGAGTCACAATTTCCCTACCAAAAAGTCTTTCTATTCCATCCTTATTTTTTGGTCTAGATTCCATGAGATTCATCTATCTGTAACTCAATCTGGAGAGAAGTGGAGGTCACCATATAAATGAGTTCAGATTAGAAGAGTTGTTTGGGAGAGGCAAAAGGATATTTTGAGGTCGGTAGTTGCTTTATTTCATTCTCAAGACTGGTCAGGTAGATCCTAGTACATTAGGAATCCCAAAGGGAATCTTAGGGAACTCATTATAACCCCATTTTTAAAATAATTAAATTAAAAATCATTTGGTTGGGATAAGAAACATTGTGGGCAAAAATATGGGGGATATAGACACACGTACCTTGTTGAGGATATAAATAAAATAGTAAACTTTGAAAGGCAGTTGGGAACTATCAACCATAGCCGAAAAGTTTTGACATAGAAATTCTTTGAAATGTCTAGCAACATACTTCATAGATATACTTGACCAAGTCTATAAAAAGTCCAATATAGTGTTATGCATCTATACATTGAAATTACTCTGCAGCCATTAATAAGCATGGTGTACATTTCTATGTATTGACATGAAAAGATGTCAAGCATGTGGCAGAACAGTATGTATTATATGAATGTAAAAATCTATGCCTGTATGCCAAAACAGAGATACACGCTATAATATCGGCTCCCTCAGGGAATGAAATTGTGAGGCTATGAGGGTAGGTGGACAAGAGGAAGAAGAGGAGGCAAAATTCAATCTTTATATACTTTTATACATGTTTTGTAATGACATGTACTCTATACGTAGTATTTTATGTTTGAGAGTTTGGAATGGAAACCTAGGGAGTTGTAATGTTCCTTCTGAGGGATAGTGTCATGTGGAGGTTAAGAACACAAGTTCTAGGGCCATGTTGCCTGACGAGTCCTAGCTGCATCATTGGCAAGCTGTATGTTCAAGCAAGTCCATGAACTTCTCTAGGCCTTTGCTATTCCATCTGTAAAAGAGGAAAATAATGATACCTTCCCTATAAGGTCGTTGTGAAGATTAAACAAATTACTACATGTACAGCATGTTGAAAAATGTTAGCTATTGTTTCTAGCACAAGTTCATAGTAAAAATGCAGAATAACTGAAATGAATTAAAAATTTACCTTGGGCATCTGGAGTCTAGGGTTAGGAATTTA
The DNA here is from genome assembly GCA_023783475.1 of Daubentonia madagascariensis. NCBI lineage: Eukaryota > Metazoa > Chordata > Mammalia > Primates > Daubentoniidae > Daubentonia > Daubentonia madagascariensis. The sequence continues at coordinate 35,611,991 of JAKFHU010001953.1, read as the reverse complement.
TGAAATGCAGTGATATTCCTTTGATATGAAATAACATGTATTTTTAAAAAGGAAGCTTTGAAAGGAAACAAGTGACTGGATAGATAAGGACAGGACACACAGAGGCCCTTACCTGTAACTGAGGTGCCAAGTCAACAGCCTTGAACGAAACATATATCACAACGGGAACATAAAACAAACCGGCTGAAACTGGCAGATCCAGAGATTCAAAGGAGGGAAAAAAAAAAGGGAAGGTGTTCAACAGCCTCCTAAATGTTTCATAAACTTCAGTCACTTCACTCTTCTTCCCTGCTAGTCCACTAATTCTTCACCTTATCTGTTCTCTGCCAACAACAAGTCCTGTATTTGATTCAGATTTTATCTCTTTATGGGACGGCTGATTCAACAATAATGTATAGTTTATTGAAGAGCCAGAACATTCTGCAGAATAGTGAAACAGTCACTTGGAAACGGGAGGACATGCTCAGGGATGAATGCTATCAAAAGAAACTACTATAAATGAATCAGCAGGGATGAAGCAAGAACAAACAAAAACATTTGGTAGCAAATGCTTAGAAAACAGGATAACTTGACCTCCAATCCTAAGACTTAATTGAGCTGAGGAAGTGAGTGCCATTGAATCATCCTCTGCTGCTGCTTGGATGAAAACCCAGCCGGGCTGTAAGAACAGTGACTGATTGACATTGACAATCTTCCATCTGGAGCTTAATCTGTCCCTATACCTCTATGACAGTGGTGCATCTTGCAGAGCAGGTTCATGCAATTCTGAAGGCCAAGCATCAAACAAGAAGCCAGAGTCCCAGTCATTAGTAACACATCCAGGCCACAGGACAATTCCAGGGTGTCGCCTTTGCTTGCAGCTGGAGAAGATGAGATGGCCCATAACGCAGTTCCTAATGATGAGTACACACAGATGACAGAGCTAAACTGCAGCAGCAAGTTACTGTTAGGAAACAGCTCCAGCTTTAGGGAGTTTCCCTCTGTGCTTTTTTTCCCAGAAAGCTGCTGGCTTTCTTTTCTTAGCTACAGATGTGTCTCTCGATTGACTGTCTTCACTGTAGCTCATTATGGTGTCAGGTGGCAGCCTGTTCAGCTATTGTAAAGTACAGTAAGTCCTCACTTAACATCATTGGTAAATTCTTGGAAACTGCAACTTTAAGTGAAACCGACATGTAACAGATTTGACCATTTGATATATCATTTGATATCATTGATCAATTGATATAAATAGGAGTTAAGTTCCTATGGCATATTTCTGGTTACAAAAACATCACCAAACTTCTAAATGAAAACCAAAACACTTCTGATATTAAACATTGAAATAAATGTGAGCTATACATACATTTAAGAAAGATTAATAAAAACAAATAAGATAATTATTTACCTGCTTATTCCAGCTCAGGGTCTCAGATGCCTGGAGCCTGTCCTTGTAGCTCAGGGCACAGGCAGAAATCCACCCATCACAGGATGCACTCATACACACACACATACAGTCAGACTGGGACCATTTACACACACTGGTTAACCTCTTCTGCACAGCTTTGGAATGTGGGAGGAAATCAGAGTACCCAGAGAAAACCCACGTGGACATGGATTAACATGCAAACACTGCACAGAAAGAGGCCCTGGATGGGAATTGACTTTTTTTCTCATCAATGTTTCAACCAAACAATGTTGAATGAAACAGCACTATTGGAGGACCTGCTGTACAGAGCTGCCCCTTGTTCCCTACCCTCAAGGCGCTGAAGGCTAGTGTCTCCATGTCTCAAAGACAATCATCAGTTGTTTCCTTTGAAGCAGATTTTGGGGACTTGAAGTTCCCTTGAATCATTTAAGGTCTCTGTTTCATCCTACTTCAAAGAGGATGTGTGGCTGTTTACAAATGAAAATATTACTTAGGGTAATTTGAGAAAGGGATAAACTATGACACAGACTCACTTAAAAAAAAGCACAGGATTATGTGTAACTAGGCACCCAAAATTAACTGATTTTCTTTAGTTTATGGGTATTCAATTTGACTTAGTGCTTTCTGGCAAAAAAAAAACCCACATTGAATTAAATGGCTTTCATTATCTGACAAAAGCAAAGCATCCACTTTTTTTGGAATTAAATTCATGTGTGAATTAATTTAGTTAGCTGTGGCCAATGGGACATTGTGTAACATGTTGGACGGTATTTTCAAATTAAGTTTCACTCATTAAAGTTACTATAACACTGTTCAAATGGATGATTTTTTAATTGACTCTGTGTATTAGCTAACAGGATAACAATAAATTGTAACTTAGAGAAGTGGTTAGTTGGGGAATGAAACACTCTAGTGTTTTAGGAGAGTCTAGAGAATAAACAGTTATGGACCAACAGTTCTTAGAGTTCCTCTTTACTGGGCTCAGAGAAAGGACACAACTTGGAGGAACAGAGTTGTGTGGTAATTGAGAAAGTGAATTCTGGAGGCAGACTGCCTGGACTCCAATCCTGGCTGCATCATTTATGAGCTATATTTCCTTGAGCAAGTCCATCCTCTTATCTGGACGTGGTTTGTTTATCTGCAAAGTAGGGATAACAATGGTACCCACCATGTAAAGTTGTTGGGTTATGCTCTTTCTGTAGATCTACCCATATCTTCCCTCCTTAGGAAGTATGTAGGGGAGGCGAATGAGTGAGAATGATGCTATTTTAAGGATAATCTTAAATATACTTTACATGTGTGTATGTGATTAATCACTGGAAACCATCATGGAGTATGTAAAATATGTAGACATGGTTCCAGCACTGTAGAATTCAGTAAAACAGTCTGTTATGTCATCCATGGAGATTTGTGCTTATATAATCATAGACCTAGAGCATCATAAAAATCGTTTATGGAACACTTACTATATGCCAGGAAGTGCTCTAAGTGGTCTATGAGGATTATCTCATTGAATTTTTTCAACAACCTTATAAGGTAGGTATTATTTTATCTTTATTTTTTCTGTGATATTAAAGAATTTTCTAGGCCTCAGAGCCGTTCTCTGTTGGAGGTAATTCTTGAACTTCAGTTTGATTCCTGATGCCAGCTCTCAGCTACTCCAGTTGTGAGGTTTATAAGGTTCTATGACCCAAGGAGCCTTCACCAACTGCCTGAGCTTTTCAGACAGTCGTCTTAGCTCTTGTTCACATTTCTTGGCGTAGAACAGTCTTGTGTCGCAAGAAAAGCTTTTCCTTGCAGGTGAGATATGTTTAGCTGGATTTATTTTGCATTTTTAGTAACGCCTGACTCTTCATCTGGCTCTGCGTTTTATCTGCCACTGGAGTGCAGTGAACCTTTCGTTACAGCTTCTTCACCCTCTCCCCCCACCCTCCACCCCCCATACTTTCCACGTTTAATGTTCCAATGGCCTGGATATTCTGAAGGAGACTTAACCTATATGTTATATAAATTATGGCCTTTGTGTTCTTTGGTGTACAGAAAAAAAATGTTACAGTCCTTGGGTGTATCTTATTTGTGATATTTTTTCCTACCAAAGATATTCACCTCCTTTCTTTCCTGTACTTACTGTGTGGTTCATTGGAAACCACCAAGAGCTATCACCTGGTGGTGGTTCTGGCAAGCAAAGACTGTTTCTACCACCAGCTTTTGCTGTGGCCAAACCTGAGTAACATATGAATGCCATTTAGAGGGAAAAAATTCTTACGAACCCCCAATGTTGACTTAATTTTTTTGTTATTGGGTTACTGAAACACATGAAAATATAAAACTAGGTAAAAACTTCTATGTGTATAGTTCTTAGACAAATATGAAACCAGTATACATTTGCAAATTAAATGCAATCAAAATGACAAAACTAAATTCAAATTAGCAACATTAAATTAACACGACAGATGATGTTGTTTTATTTAAACAGAATCATCTCTGGAAATGTCAATATGAGATATCTGTTATGTCAAAGGCCTGTGTTAGCCTTGCCTGTGTGATGACTCAATTCCCCTAACATTTTTAGCTGTTACTGCTGGGGCAATTCATTTGTACCCTGTCCCTACTCTGAGGTCATGAGATACAAATGCATTAGTTAAGAAGCTTGTGACAATTAAAATAGCACTACCTGATACTACCACATTTATAAATACAAATGCAAGGCCAGGTACAGAAATTTTGTGCTGGTATACATATTTTAGGTACCATGTAGCTGATCCAGAATACATCTGCAACATTTTAAATGAGTAGTATCTAAATAAAAACAAAAATTAAAAATTCTCATCAAGAACATTCACACTCCTAACAACATGCCCAAGTCCCTAGTTTGAAAAAGAAGAGGATCAGCACGCCCTCATCTGTGGACAGGATTGCTGTTCCCTTTGCTGGGAATGCTCTTCCCATGGAGTGTTGCATAGCTTACTGCTGCTCTTCATTCAGGTCATTGTTCAGCGCAATTGCCATGGGAAGGCCTCCCCTGACCACCCTGTCTAGGGTAGCACTCTCATCAGCTTGGCCCCTTGCTCTGCCCTGTGTTATTTTTTCAGAGCACTCATTACCACCTGGTATTGTTGCTTGTTTGCTTTTGTCTGCCTCTACCATTAGAATGTAAACTCCATTGAGAATGGATTTAGGTTTACTTATGCCTCGCATAGTAGGTGATAAAGATCTGTTGAACCAAAAAATAAATGATCTTGCTCTCAACTTCCTTTTGGCTGCAACCCAAGTCTCAATGTCCACCTGGGTAAGACTCATTTTAAAAACTGCCCCCACGTAAGCCTACATCTCCTCTGTCCCTCATTGGAACACCTAGAATCTTTATTGGGACCCCTCTTATGTTACTCATAGGTTTTACCTCCTGATATTTTTTTCTTCATTTTTGTCTCTTCTACTAGACCCCGAGTTCCTTGAGGACAGCATCTGTGTTTGATTAGCCTCTATAATTCCCCCAGTATCTGGCATGAATGTAGAAATGTAGTTATAAATGGGAATCACCCTGAATCTATAGAGTACTTGGTTCTAAATATCACTTACTTCTGTTCCCAGTATCCCTATGGAGTGGCCAGCATGTGGCAGGAGCTTGATGAGGGTCAGTGGATAGCAGATGGTATAAAATACAGTAAGCTTTGGGGATTAAAGTCCCTATGGCTAACCTGATGCTAATCCTACAATAGAAGAAATTCAGTTTAGTTCAACTGAGTTTTGCTCATCTCTGTTATGTGAAAGACCCTAGTTAAACATTATAGTGGCTACAATGAGCCATGTGCTGCCTGTGAGATCACAGTCTGGTGGAGAGGACAGATAGAGGCAGATTGAGACAGACGCAAGGGATAACATTCATTCATTCATTCATTCATCCATTCACTCTTTCTTCAGATACGGAGTGTTATGTGTTTGCTACTAAATGTAGGAAAAACTCAACATAGGCCTTGCTTGTAGCCTAGTCCTAGTGGAAAAGAGAGACACAAATAATACTAATGACAACTGTGGTTAGTGCAACAAAGGAGAGGAATGCAGAGGTATGAAGATGCATGTGTGATGTGCTCTACCTAATCTGAGGCAGGGAAGCTTCTCCTTGAGGTAAGACATTGAACTGAAACCCCAAGGATGAGTGGGCCTTTGCCAGGGGCAGCAGCAGAGGAGTAGCATGTGCAAGGGACCCTGAAGTGTAAGATGGTAATAGAGGGACCTCAGAGTTCCCTAGGAGTATGGGGTGCAAAAGAGTAATTCTGGGCATAGGTCTGAGAACCTTCATGGAGAAGGAGAGTTTTGACCGGGTACATGGAAGAGGAGGAGACAGCGGTCCAGACCAGGAGACCAGCCTTCTCACAGGCACAGAGGTGGCAACGTGTAGATCTCGCTTGGGAACCGTGCAGGGAGGGGAATGGCTAAATTGCAGAGTTCATAAAGAACCTCTCCAGTACAATAATCATAGTGATGAAATACAGAAATATTTGAGGATCACAAGTCACAAATCCAAAACATTTGCTGGTCGAAAATGAAAGCTTGTTGTGTTTAAAACGTTAATAGTGTATAAAGAATCAGCTAAGATAATTCTTAGCCGATGCTACTATTAACATTTCCATCAATTAAAGATCTTTATCATTAGCACTGTATGTCAGCCTTTTAAAGCAATTTATCACATGGAATCACAGATACCTTTTTTCAGGAAAAAAATGAGATAATTTGTTAGAAAAACATTACAAATTATATTGAGTTGACATCACTCAATTACAGCTACATTACTGAATTACACCTGTTCAGCCCAGAGCTGGGGAATTTATTAGCACAGCCTCCATTAGAGCTAATGGGAAATGCAGTTCCAAAGCTCTTTGAATCCATTGCATATTCTGTAAGAAGTGTTTTTCCTGTTGGGACTGTCCTCAGACCTTGACAAGGCGAGCTGTGAGGACTTTATTTCTTACGGGGTTTGACAAAACCACTCCAATACTGTTTATTCACACAGGCTGTGACATCAGGGACTAGTTGGGCTGTGAGAGCCTGTTCAGACAGGTCTTTTCTAGTCTCCGGATAGATGACCCTCTCCTCAGCCAGAGAGACGCAGAGGAGCTGCTTCCTTCCCAGTGCTTGCTTACCTGCATTTTAGTTTTCATTACCCAGCCATTATGCTCACTGCCCACAGCCACCTCCGCTTATTGATTTGGGACCTGTGCCAGTTTCTAATTGTTTCCTTCAGATTGGGTTTGCTCCAGATTGCTGACTCTTGTCTAGTAATTTCTTTCCTCCATATTGTTCCCTTCTTTGCCCTCCCTTACTAATTTCTTGAGTAGCCAGAGAAGCCATGGATTTGACCCGTTGACTCATACCAAGGCCACATGAGCTGTGGTGACTTAAAAAAAAAAAAATTAACTTGGAACTTTAGAGCACAATAACAAAAAAAAATCCAAGAATCATTAGCTTCTTCCTCCACCCTCTTTTTCCTTCCAGGACCTATTTTTTGCATGTGAATGTATTGCGGGTGTCATTCTTGTTACTTAACTGAGAACTTCTCAAGAGGCATGGCAGGTTGAAGAATTCCATGAGTCATCTTATATTTGAGATCTCTTACGTACTTATTTTTCAGTTTTCCAACAGCCACTCACTCTCCAGGATGGATTGGAAAGAGAGTCCTTCCCTGTAGTGGATGGGGAGGGGTGGGGGGTACCTGGTTCTTCTGGTCCTCTTTCCCTGGCTTCACTATTATTCAGTGTTCCCTTGGTGAAGAAATGTATTTCAAAGTTTCACATTTTTCTTTTAACGTTTATCAAAATACCATAGCAGTTGTATCATAAAGCAGCAGAAAATTTCACAAGTTTCTTATTTTATTTTTTTCCTTTGGAACCTATATCTGGTATCTGGGTGAATATTTTTAGGATAGAAGAAAATGCTAACAATCATCTTAATTTTTAAAAAATAATAGACTAACTAGCATCTGAAAGAATTATCAGCCTCTCAGTAGATGGAGGAATCTTGGAACCTTGCTATAAACAGTGTTCATTCTAAGCATGGATCTAATAATATAATGTAGTGCAGCACTACTCAAAGGGCGGTCCTTGCCTTGGTGCCAGTGTAAGACAAAAGAAGCATAGAAATTAAGAGTAAGGATTTAGAAACTCATGTGCAATTTAACAGAGTAAATTTTTCTGCTGAATCTAATAACAAAAAATTTGGACTTTTAGTGATTCATTTTCATTGCATTTTGTACAAGTATTTATCTGCGGCAGTTGTGGATGGGGCGGAGGAAAAACCCTGATCCTTCATCACGGATCATTTTTGTAACACTGGTGTGTTTAGGTTAAAAACACAAGCCCCGAGCATTGGTTTTTCATGCCTTGGGTGTGAGTCCTGGATATGCTATTTATTGGCTGTTTGACTTGGGCCATTTACCAAGTCTTTGTAAACATCATACTCTTTATACTGAAAATGTAAGGAAGGTGGTACTATACTTTGCAGGGTTGTTGACAGGAGTAATTGAGATGTTGGTAAAGCTGCAGGGTCACTGCATCAGGGTTCAGCCAATTTTGGAAGCCCTAGAAAGAATTTGAGTGCTTAGTGCCTGAGATAACTTAATAAATGTTGTTTTCCATGCTTTATTATTAAGTAGAATTTTCATATGCCTTACATCCTATCTGAGGGATATTAGGAAACAAAATACAATGATATCCTCATTTAGGTCATACATTTATAAAGCTCTCTCAGGACATGGACTTGAAGGAAAACATTATATTTAGGCTCCAATAAAAGTCTTTTCTTAAAAATTATCTCGTTACTGGTTTTCTTAATCTTATATCTTCTGGTGGACTATGGAAATTACTAGAACATGTCTATAGAGAGCATCTCTGTGGAGCAGATGTGCATTCTTACTCATCATTAGATGCAGTGTAATTTTTGCCCTGCCTCATGAATTCTGACTCTACTTTGGAAAAATGGTCACACATAACTTCTTGATAGATTTGCTCAAATTAGCTTCCAGAACTTTGTACAGAAGGGCTTTAGACTCCCCCCACCTCTTTGCATGTGTTATATTTCTTTTTTGGCATAAAATTTGCAAATTTATTATTCATGCAACAAACATCGATCAGAAACATTTTGAGGGCCTGTCATTTGCCAACTCAGTGGTGGTTGCTGTAGCTTCTAGAAAAATGGAGGTATTTTAGCCAATGAGACGTGTAAGCCAAAAATAATCCAAGAACAACAAGAGACAGAGTAAAGGTACCTGTGGAGCTGAAGTAGGGGATGCCTTGTAGGTTTTTAGAAAATCTCATTTTCATCAGCATTTTTATTATCATAACTTCCTTTCCATGACTCTTTATTCATAATTTTTAAATGCATATTTTTTCACATTTTAATCTTCAAAATTGGGATAAATCTCAGAATTGATGGTCATATAATCACTGCAGGTAGGCAGCAGTTGGAACATAACTGTTGTGGTCTGCGTATGTGTGGACATCAAAACTCACAGAATGGATATCAGTGACTTGGAAGAAAATCCAAGGAACAGAGTGGGAACACTCTTAGAAGAAATGCCTGTGCTGTTGATGACACAGAGGAGGGCAGTGTGCAGGCTGGAGTGATCTGGCCAGTTTCTCACAGTTGGAAGTGGAAGAGCTGGTCAAACCAATGTTTTACTCCAAGCTTCTGCCTTAAAAAAATGAATTGAGGAAAATTTCGAATATATACAAAACAAGGACTAATAGCATCATGAACACCATGCATGCATCATCCACCTTTAATAATGATCTCATCTTTCCCCATTTTCTTTCTTTCTTTTTTTTGTTGTTTGAGTATTTTAAAACACATCCTGGATATCACATCTTGTCACCTGAAAATTCTTCAGTATGTATGTCTAAGTGATCAGGACATTCCCCCCTTTACTTAAATACCATGCCATCATCACACTTAATGAAATTAAAAATCATTCATTAATATCTTCTAATATCCAGTCCATATTCACATTACCCTAAGTGTCCTTTCATTGTTGGTTTTGTTAAAGCTAGGATTCAAATGAAATTTATACACTGCATTGAGTTGTTATGTTGTTTAAGTCTCTTTTATTTTATAATAGTACTTCTATTCCCCTCCCCTCAATATCCTTGATTTGTGAGAGAAACTGGATCATATGCTCTATGTTATGAACTTAATTGTTGCCTTCTTTGTGGTAGTGTTTAACTTATTCCTCTATAGGTGAAAAGAAATATCTTTCCTTCCCATCTTAGTTTTATGGCTGAGGCCCCTATAACAAAAGGTAAATTAATAAGAGAAAAACATATAGATTTATTTCATATAAGTTTTATGTGACATCGGGGTCTTCATAAGGAAATAAAGACACAAGGAAACAGGTAAACCTGTGACTTTGTTATTCTAGGTTTGACGAAGAAGTGGATAATCTGGAGGAGTGTGATTAGGCAAAGGAGGTGTGATCTAATGGTAATAAACTGGGGGGAACCTAGCAAGGCCTGTTTGTTCAGATTCTTCTCTGTGTCCCTGTGTCTTCAGAGATAAGAATGTTCCTTTCCTCCAGGTATAGGGAGGGTACCTCTTGAATGAGGGTCTTATGACCTGTTCCAGAGAAAGGTCAGAAAAATCCTTCCTAGGTTTCATGACCTGTTTCAGGAGAGAAGGGCAGATGGTGAGCATGACCTTCCTGCTCCTGCTGTTTTCGTAAATGCCAAAGTGCTATGTTTTGGGATAGCATGTCCTGAATCCCATCACTTCTATAGCCTGGTATTTAGCTTGGAGTCTTGATTATATTTTATAGATTTTTTTTTTTTTTTTAGGCAAGAACACTTCATAGGTGGTACTATGTATGTCCTATTACGTCACAGCGTGAAGAAAATAACGATGTTATGCCCTTTTGTGAGGATAAGATTAATTAGTGGGTTCAGGCGTTGTCAGCCTGTTCTTCTGTTACCAAGTTCCCCATCATGCTTACACTGATGGTTTTAGGGTCCCTTGGTGGTAATTGCCTATATCTAGATACAGGTCTTATTTCATTAGGGGTTGCAAAATGATAGTTTTCTAATTCTGTCATTCCTCCTGCATTTATTATAGGGAGTTCTATAAAGAACTTTTCCTTATCAACCATTTGGTTATCTTGAAATACCATTCATATAGGCAGGAAAATGCTTGTTTCTTTATCATATTTTAATTTTCAGTTTAATGAATGAATGTCTAATAACTTCCAATTGGTAACCAATGAGGTTTCTTTGGTTTCATTATGAACTGTTTTTAAACTGTATCTTATATGTTTTAATTCATTTTAGTCATTAACCTTTTTGATGCTCAAATTTTTCCATCCTAGGCTAGTGGGAACTCCTTCAAATATTCTCCTTATTGTTTTATTTTTAATTGTTTAAATTTTTGTTGTGTAAAATGTCAAATATATACAAAACTAGACAGAATAGTGTAATCAATTCCCATGTACCCATATCCTGCTTCAAAAATAATTAACTTGTGGCCAATTTTGTTTCTTTAATACCCTAACTTACCTCTGTCCTCCCATATTTCTTATGATTTCATCTTTAAATACTTAAGTTTCAATCCCATTAACCTTTAACTTCCATCTGTCTGCCACTACAAGATGTCCCAGGTAGAATATGTGCTTTGAACCACCTGACTTACTTCATTAATTAATTAGAGTGATATTAGCTGCTTTAGCACATAGTCTTTAAAATGTAATATGGCTTAAGCAAAATAGAAGTTTATTTTTAACTCACGTAACAGTCTGGTATTGGTGCTCCTGCAAAAAATTTTCTTCCTCAGATGATTTCCGGTTTCTCCCATCTTGTGTTTCTGCCTCCCTGTAGGTCCATGACGCTATCTGCATCCAGACAGTGGAAGGGGAAGAAAGGGCAGGAAAGTATACACATTTCTTAAAAGACCTTAGCCAGAATTGGCACATATGCTCTTGGCTGAAACTCAGTCACATGGCCACACACAAGTGGGTCTGGTCAAAAGGAGTGAAGATCTGGAAAGAAGAATATATGAATTTTTGGTGAATAGCTTTTACATTGTACTGTACTGCACATTCAAAAGATCCACAAATATTTCTGAAATTCTTACTTTTTCGGCATAATTACCTTTGTTATATCTTTAAGATATTGTTCTAGTTCATTAAATGCATTTTTTTAGCTCAAAAGAACTGCTTTTTAAAAAAAGGCATTGAAGGAAATCAGTGATGAATGAACCTTGAATTGAGTGTGTTTTTTAAAAAAATTATTGGATCATACCTATCTACAAATCATAGATGGGTGTTTCTATCTTTGTAAAGAGGCAAGGGTAGATACCAGCAATTGTGAGTTTGTCAGATTCTGAAAAACAAAGAATAATATCAATAACGGAAAGGGCTGATTAATATCCATGATCACACTCAAGTAGAAGAAGGTACAATAGTGTTGCTAATTGATAGATAAATCAAGAGACTCAAGAGGAATGGTGACTTGCACAGACTTGATCTCCATCTTTTAGGAGGTGCAGATTTTGAATAGTCTTGTCAATTTCATAATAATATCAGGGTATTGAACCTTGTTTTAGTAAGTTCTAAACTGAGCTGTGACATCCAGTGTCCAGCATGCACACCAGGGCAGAGAGGGGAGATCCTAGGGGAGGAGTGGGAGGCAAGGAAGGGCTGTCAAGGAGAGGAAGCCCGATCTCCACATTAGAGTGCTTATTTATGGATTGGATACATGCTCCCTCCCTGCAGGATTACCAGTCTGGCATGGGCCTTCAGCTGGTTATACTCTCTGCAAAGGCAAAGGTTTTCCTTCCAGGGGGAATAAAGTATAAATAGGTCCTATTGTATTCTTACCATCTGATTTTGGGGATGATAACTGAATAGGGATGGGATGTCTCTGAAACAGTGCTTCCGATAGCCTATGCTCATACTTCATGTGCAAATATTTAATAGAAGCAACAGATACCACACACATCTCTGCTACCCCTGGCCCTTGGGCCATGTGCAGTCTACCTAATTCTATGTAGACCCCTTAATCTAGTTAAAGACTAGCGATTAGAAAACTCTGTGTTGCCTCAACTCAAACATGCCCAGATATTAACATTAGAGTGTCTAAAAAAAAAGCAGTGATAATTTTCTCATTGAGGTACTATTTAATAAAGTAGATAGTTTAACTTATAAAAATACACCTTTTCTTATGGGATTTAATAAAATCATTATCATTCTGGGTGGATAAAGAAATTGGTGGTCCATCAACTTATCTATTTTTCCTGAGTTGCTCTTTGTGCAAAATAAAGTTTGTACCGACCCTGCTGATCCTCAAGAGTGCTTTCAGTCCAACGTTTAAAAAACAAAAAAGGCTAAGAAATTCTCTGGGTCTATGAAACTTGATTTAGGTAACAGGATATAGTAGATGCTGGTAAAATCATCGTGATTCTGAGCTTCTTAAGGTGATGGGTATTCTTATTGTGATTCAGCAAATGTTTTAGGTCATACACAATAATCTAACTTTTACATTTTGTTTCTTTTGAGAAGATTTTAATCCAAAGCAGGAAATTACCTTTCCCATAACATTATACTTTTTAAGACCTTCTTGCACTGATTCTTTATATAAACCTATATGATGTCCTGTCATCAAAAGGGACTTAATTTGGACATTTAAAGTGGAGAGTGAGGTTTCATTATACCCCCTTGAATTTACAAATGGCCTTTCTCATCCAAGAAAAACCAAAGCATTATTCACCAAGATTCAGACCCACAAGGATTAATTTCACTTTGGTGCTCCTTCTTTGCCACCATAAGTGATATTGCCTGATTTACAAATAATAGCCTGGCTTTTGAAAGAATCTTCAAGTTGGTAATAACATTCTGTTCTAAGTGCTGCAGTAGCCCGCAGTCAAAAATCCCTCCTAACAAATTTTAAAGAGTCTAGGGTACCACGGAGCAAAATATAATAAAAAATCTTAGTAAGAATTAAGTGTAAGACTTTCTGTATATAGGTAGATCTCCCAGTAAGGATTTCATTGTGTCTAAAGTAATCTTTCCAGAAAATGTTGTAATCTTTCTATAAAATGTTGGTGTTTCTTACTAGCTACAAGTGTAGCCTTTGTAAAAATAGTAGTGCTGGTAGTAGCAGGAGCTACACTGAGCATTTGTTGTGTGCCAGGCACCACTCTGAATGCTTTTCATGATTATGTCAGTATTTTGGAAATTGTAGCCCCACATCTGCAGCCTTCACAATCATTGCCATTTTTCCATATTGTCTTTACTTTTTTAATTTTTTTAAGTGAACCCCTTTAAATCATTATGGAGATTTTCCAAATACACACAAGTAGAGAGAGTAGTACAATGAATTTCTACACACTGAACACAAAGAGCAGACTTCAAGGGCATGTAACCTGAGAAGTGTGCAGAGCCTATGGCTGGTTTAATGCTGTACTGTCACTGTTTTGAAATTCTTAATCACTTATGAATAAGAGGCCCTGCAGTTTTATTTTGTTCTAAGTCCTGCAAATTGTGTCCCTAGATTCAATAATCATCAGGACTTTTGCTACATTTTCCTCATTTTTTCTTTTTCCCTCCCCCCTTTCTTTCTCTCTCTTGCTTTCTCTCTTCTGAGGTATTTTAAAGCAAATCACAGACATCACTTCATTTTACTCTGATGTATTTCAGAATGCAGCTCTAAAAATATGGACACTTTTGTACTTAACCACAATGCCATTATCATATCTAGCAACATAAACAGTAATTATTTGGCGTTATCTAATCCCACTTCACATCAAAACTTCCCCAGCTGACTTGAAAATGTCATTTACTGTTTTTCTTTTTTTTCAAGTTCAAACAAGGTCTGTACATTATCTTACATACGTTCCTGAAATCTCATAATCCTGCCTCCATTCCCACTATTGACTTGTTACAGAAACAGGGTCTATTGTCTTCTAGGAGGTCATGCATTTGGGTTTCTTGTGTTGTTATTTAATTTTTTCCTCCATTACTCTTATTTCCTTTAAGGGAAGCTATCTCTACATTTGATTTAAAGTAAGTGTTCTGGTCAAGAATGCTTTGCAGAGGGTGTTCTTCACACTGTGTTCATTAGAAGGCATCCACTGTTTTGAATCACCTTTAGTGATGCTAAGATTCATCAGCTGACAGCCTGACCATCCCATTTTAAAATTCCACATTAATTTTTCATGTCATGGTCTCTTCTGTTGATGATTGTTGCCTAAATCAATTATTTCATTAAGTGATTGCAAAAATCATGATTTCTAATTCTGTTATTTCTTTTACATTTATTAACTAGACTTTTTTTGTAAAAAACTTTCTCTCACCAGCTTAGACTATTTGGAACTCACTTTTTCTTTTCCTTAACTTAAGTTGCCCTAAGCAATAATGTTAGTTAGCTTGGTGTCTTTGTCTCTTTTGTGCTGCTATAACAGAATGCCTGAGACTGGGAAATTTATAATGAACAGAAATTTATTTGGCTCACAGTTCCACAGGCTGGAAAGTCCAAGATCAAGGAGCTGCATATGGTGAGGGTCTTCTTGCTAAGTCATCCCATGGCAGAAAGGCAGAAGGGAAAAGAGCACATGTGTATAAGAGAGTGAAAGGGGCTAAACTCATCTTTTTACCAGGAACCCATTCCTGCAATAACTAACCCTCTCCCCCCCATGATGACATTAATCCATTCATGAGGGTAGAGCTCTCATGACCTAATCCACCTCTTAAAGGACCCACCTCTGATGCATTGGGAATTAAGTTTCCAACACATGAACTTTGGGAGACACATTCAAACCATAGTACTTGGAGTGCTAGTTATTTATATTCCAATATGTTTGGAATTAAACACATAATTATTAAAATAAAAAGAAAACCACTTATATACTATCTAATATCATTGGGTATACCCAATAGTATATATGCTAAGCTTTGGGAAAAACTATTATTTTCTCTGCTTTACAGATGTGGAAACTGAGGCAGAGTGAAGCCAAGCGACATTCCCTGGGTGGATTTTGGACCAGAACCCAAGTGCTTTAATACCAGAGGTAAGCATAACCACTCCAATCTCATAGTACTTTTCTGAGTGGCCAAAGTTTGTATTAAAAAAGGCAGACTGATTTTTGAGGTGGACCCAAGAAAGCGATTTTATAATGGCAAGCAAGTGAGAAAGCCCAGAACTCTCAGATAATTGATCTGTGTTCTCACTTTCAGCTGGCGCCACCTCCATGACCAGGGTGATTTATTGTGCTTACAGGTTTAAATCAATAATCTGAGTATATTAGAGCCTAGATTGACCTAATAAACTTCTCAAACTTCCCCAACATAATGTTTTTGTAGCTTTTGGATGAAATACTTAAAACTTGTTTTTATCTTTTCTTTATTATTCTTAGTAATCTAAAACTCATCTTTATGACAATAGATAGAAACCATTATTATTGTTTTTAGAATGGAAAGGCTGTTACACCCACACCAGCCTAGGCAAGACAGAAAGCCAAGCTTTCTTGGGACAAATTATTGCTCAGCCCTTTGAATCACAACAGGAACTTTTGAAGTGCCCTTGAGAAGTCTCTATACCACAATCCAAACATTTGGTTGGGAAACTTGGATGCAACTTTAAATTTTGAGCATTGTTTCTGGCCATTTCATTTGATTTGCCTTTCCACATCAGTGAGATGCAAAGTGTCGCACTGAAGACTTTTGAGGGATTTTCTCTATTGGAACGTGCATGCTAAACATTATTAAGGAGCCAGATGAGTGATGTGGAGGTGGAGCTGGAGCAAAAGTAGGACAGGACCTGCCTTGAAAATTTACTTTTTTCTTACTGGGAAAATATCAAATCACCACTATCTGACAGTGACTTTTTCTTGGACAATATTAAGAAAGAAGATGTTATTTTATGTCATTCATGGAATTTTAAACCTTCAGGAATAATTTAATCTAATCCTTTTAATTTACATGTAAGGAAGCTGAAGCCAAGCTAATTTAAATAATTTCTCCTGAGATTATCAGCTAATTAGGTGCAGAACTAGAATTAGAGTTCAGGTTTCTTGACTGACATACCAAGGTACCGTATTAATTAATGTTATTTGGTTGTGAGCAATAGAAACTAATTCTGAGTAACTGTGGAAGAATAATATATACAGGGTAGATTTGGGGTAGTTTACAAAGTCTAGCGTCAATTTTACTACAATTTTTGTAGGGAGAGGTGAGAAATAGAAATGGTTAAGTAACACAAAGTGTATTTTAAATTTAAAAAATCACAATTATGATGGATAAAAATGCAAAAACTACATGATTTAAACATTTATTGAGATGAGATTCATGTAACATAAGATTAACCATTTTAAAGTGAACAATTCAGTGGCATTTAGTTAATTGATAATGCTGTGCAACCACCACCTCTCTCCAGTTCCAAAACATTTTCATTCATTTTAAAATAAAACTCCATACCCATTGAGCAGTTTCTCTTCATTTCCTACAACCCCTGTCAGCCACCAATCTGTGTTCTGTCTCTATGGATTTACCTATTCTGGATATTTCATATTTTTATAGAATCGTAGAATATGTGAGTGACCTTTTGTGCCTGGCTTCTTTCACTTGGCATGTCTTCAAGGTTCACCTATGTTATAGCATGTATCAGAACTTCATTCCTACTTTAGGGGTGAATAATATTCCTCAGTATGTATCTACCCGAATTTATCATTTAACTCATTGATGGACATTTGGGCTATTTCCACCTTTTGGCTATTGTGAATAGTGCTGCTCTGAACACGCATGTACGTGTACCTGTTTGAATAATTGTTTTCAGTTCTTTTGGGTATATACCTAGGAGTAGAATCTCTGGGTTATAGGGTATCTCTGTATTTAGCTTTAGAGAAACCACCAAACTGTTTTCCACTGTGGCTAAACTATTCCTGGGTAAACCAGGAATGTTGGAGGGTTCCAATTGCTCCATATCTTTACCAACATTTATTATTTCCCATTTAAAAAATTATAGTCATCCTAATAGGTGTGAAGCAGTACCTCATTGTGGTTTTGATTTGCATTTCCGTAATGACTAATGATGGTGAGCATTTTTTCATGTGCTTATTGGCCATTAGTATGTCTTCTGTGGAGAAATGTCTATTCAAGTCCTTTACCCATTAAAATATTTTTTGTTTTTTTGTTGTTGAGTTGTAAGATTTCTTTATACTGTATATTCTGGATACTAGACTCTTATCAGATATATGATTTACAAATATGTTCTCCCATTCTGTAGATTGTCTTTTTACTTTTTTGATAATGTCCTTTGATGCACAAAGGTTTTTAATGTCAATGAGGTACAATTTATCTGTTTTTTCTTTTGTTGCTTGTGCTCTTGGTGTCATATATAAGAATCCATTGCCAAATATGAGGGTCATGACTTTACTCTGATGCTTTCTTTGAAAGAGTTTTATGGTTTTAGCTCTTATATTTAGATCATTGATCCCATTTTGAGTTAATTTTTATATATGATGTGAGGTAGGAGTCCAACTTTATTCTTTTGCATGTGGTTGTTCAGTTGTCCCAGCAACAATTGTTGAAGAGACTATTCCTTTCCCATTAAATGGACTTGGCACCTTTGTTGAAGATGAATTGGTATATGTGAACTTTTATGTAGATCATGAAACTTCAAAGAGTGTCTTCCTTGTGGAGTTTGCATAGAGCCCTGCTGTAGTAGAAAGAATGTTGCTAGGCAGCCAACACAGCAAATGTCCACTACACAGCCCAGCCACTGACCTGTCTTTGTGTGAAATTCTGATGTACACATATTTTCTTCTGTTGAATTTTCTGCAGTAGTGACCTGCAAGAATTTCAGATTTGTGAGTTTGTGAACTTGGGATAATTACTAAAAGAAAGATCTGGAGGCAGAGTATGAAAAACAAAGATAAAGTGGAAGGTAGGGGAGAACAGAGTTTTCCTATTCAGCTTGTCTCCAAGCTCCGTATGCACACTGGAGACTTCCCTTCCACACCACTGCTGCCCAGGAGAAATATAATGGGAACCACAAATGCAAGCCCAGTATACAATTTTACATTTTCTAGTAGCCACGTTCAAAAGAGTAAAGACAAAACAGATGAAATTAACTTGAATTATATATATATATATACACACACACACACACACACACACACACACATATATATATACTTTTTTTTTTTTTAAAGAGACGGGATCTTGCTGTTGCTCAGGCTGGTCTTGAACTCCTGAGCTCAAGCAGTCCTCCCGCCTTGGCCTCCCAGAGTGCTAGAATTACAGGCATGAGCCACCATGCCCGGCCTGACTTGGATAATATATTTTTTTAACCCAATATATCAAAAAATATTAGTTTTCACCCTATAATAAATATAAAAAATTATTGATGAGATAGTTTACATATTTTTCATACTAACTCTTTGAAATTTGGTGTCTATTTTACACTTACAGCATGTTTCAATTTGGACTAGCCATACTTCACATGGCTGGTGGCTACTATATTGGACAGTATAGTTCTTGACCAGGGATTTGTACACTTTTTCTGTAAAAGGCCAGAGAATAAATATTTTCACCTTTATAGGCCATGTATTTTCTGTAGCAACTACTCAACTCTGCTTTTGTATCAAAAGCAGGCATAGACAATATGTAAACAAATGAATATGGCTGTGTTCCAATTAAACTTCTTACGAAAATAGGTTGCAGGGCATATGTGATGATTAATTTTGTGTCAACTTGACTGGGCTGAGGGATGCCCATCATTTCTGGGTGTATCTGTGAAGGTATTTCTGGAAAAGATTAGCATATACATCAGTAGGCTGGGTAAAAATCACTCTCACCAATGCTGGTGAGCAGCATCCAATCCATTGAGGGCTTGAATAGAACAGAAAGGTGGAGAAAAGGCAAATTCGTTCTCTTGCTTGAGCAGGTATATCCATCTTCTTCTGTTTTAAGATATTGGTGCTCCTGATTCTCGAGCCTTAGGTCTGAGTCTGAACTGGAACTTACGCTATTGGCTGTCCTGGTTCATAGGCCTGTGGGCTTGGACTGGAACTATACCTCCAGCTTTTCAGGGCCTCCAGCTTGCAGATGGCAGATAGTGGACCTTCTTAGCCTCCATAATTGCGTGAGCCAATGCTTTACAACAAATCTCTTATTATCTATCTACATTTATCCTATTGGTTCTGTTTCTCTGGGGAAGCCTGACTACTATACCATATTTGCCTTGCAGGTGATAGTTTCCATGTTTTAGGCTGTCCCTTTTACCCCTGTCTGCAATAGAAAGGATCTTCTTTCCGGACAGTTGATTTTTTAAGGCCTATTAGTCCCTCACTTCTAGTGTCTTAATGTGTTCAGTTTTGGAAATGGGTTTTCTCTGCTCCTTCTGGTTTTTGCTGTACCAGAAAGGAGGTAGGATGAGGAAGCGTGCTTCAACCCTTGGGGGTGACTTCTGTGGGTAGATTAGGGAAATGAAAGAGGCTCTCAGGTGCTCTGACTTCAGGGTGGAGAATATTAAACTTACTGTACACATGTGCCTTTTACCATGTGGAGATTCACCTTCTGCTAGTGTGCCTCGTGTTCCTTATTACTCTACAACAGTGTAACTCCTTCCCATCCACAAAAGACCTCTTGAGGCGTCCCAGCTCTGGAAGGTTCCTGGCTCCAAGAGGGAGCTATAAGGAGGTTAAAACTAAAACTGTAACTTTCGTGTGGACAAGTTACTATAGTCGGTAAATTTCTGTATTTTCAGCAGATAGCACAGTCTTTGTTATAGGAGGTTCTCAACATGTGTTTCTTGAATGAATAAATGAAGGAATGGAATAATATCAAAGCAGCTCCATTTCTGGACTCCTATCACTCAAACTGGTAATACTGTGGTTGGTAAAATCTCCTCTTGTGTTCTGTAGCTCAAAAACACTATGCCCAGATGCATAAAAATGATGCTCCTTGATTCACTCACCTGCCATGAGCATCTGAGCAGTTAGTTACCAATGACCCGGCATGCCTTGATTCATTGCTCATTTGATTTAATTTACTGAAGGTGACCTTACTCTATTTGCCTGCTAGAACTCTGGCTGGATCACAGTTGGTGGTGGTCCCCAGGGAATAAATTGCAGGCAATGGCTCTCAGTCATTTTAGGATTGCCTGTTCAATATAACTTTCGTGTGGCTGTCTTAGTGAACACAGGCCTTGAGGCTGATGATGGTATTTTGTAGACCGGCTACAATGACCTGTAGTTCATAGACCCGTAGTTGGATTACCTGCAAGATAACAACATTCTCACTTGTGGGCAAAATGTGTCATTTGTGTCTGGGAACTCTGAAAAACAAACTTAAATAAAACCCATACCCTGATTTTCATAGCTTTGGCACTTAACTGGGATTATAAATAGAGTGAAATGAAGTCAATTTACATAAGGTTGGGTAAAAAAGAAAAATTTGAAACTATTTAACAGATTTCCATGTCTCCAAGAAATATATATAAATTAGTAAGAAAGTAATCAACAAGTTTTGAGAATGAGACACTTAGGTAGAGTTCCACCTTTTGGGCATTTGGGCAACTCTGATTTGCATTCCTCTGGATTTGCTAAAAGTGTTTATAACAAGTATGTTTCCAGATTCTGGTGGTAACCTCTAAGACCTTGTAACTCTGCATATTCATGGAGACTTTCAAAAGTTATCTGAATTTTACAGTGATAAATTTTAATGACTTCTGTTTGTGTATCATTAACAAGCTTCTGGTGGTTACCAAAACTTGTAAACAAAGTCATTTTGCCAGTGAAGACAGTATCTTTCTGCATTTGAATATGACCTTGAATTAAAACAAACAAATAAATAACTTTTGCTTATAGTCCTTTTTTGCTGATCTGGAGAACACGTCAGAGCATGTCACTCCTCTGCTCAAAACCCTGCCAGAGCTCCTTATTTTACTCCACATGCAAGCCCAAGTCCTTTAGAATGATAAGGAGGCCCTTCTTCCTACCCAGGATCTGTACCCTTCTGCCCCCCTACCCTTTCACTGGCCCTCTCCTCACACTCTCCTCCAGCCACATGGGCCCCATGCTGTTCCTCAAACATACCTGCCCTAGGACCTTTGCACAGGCTTTCCCCTTTGTCTAGAATGCTCTCCCCTCTGGCTCACAGCCTGCCTCTCCTTTAATGTAACCTCAGTGAAACAATCAAACCCGCCATATTTAAAATTCCTCTGTATCTCCATCTTCCTGATCCCTCTAAGGCTGCTCTATTTTTTTTTTTTTTTTGTCCTTAGCATTTAGCTGTCTAACATACCATTTAATTTAGTCATTATTATGTTTATCATTTATTAGCTGCTTCCCTAGCACTAGAACCTAAACTTTGTGAGTACAAGGACCTTTGTCTTCTTTGTTCAGTGATGTGTCCAATAGAAGTTTCTGTGATGATGAACATGTATATAGTAGACATTAGCCACATGTGCTAATTGAGAACTTAGAATGTGATTTGTACAAATAAGCCCCTGAATTTTCATTTTATTTAATTTTAATTCATTGAAATTTAAATAGCCACGTGTGGCTAGGGCCGACCTACCATACTGGACATTACAGATCTTGAAAGTTTATTTATTGAGTGAATGAGTGAATGTCTCTCTAGGGCATTACTTCTTATGCTTTAAAGGAATCACCTGGGCATCTTGTTAAAAATGCAGATTCTGACTCAGGAGGTCTAGGGTGGAGCCCAAAAGTCTGTGTCTCCAACAGGCTCCCAGGTAATACCTCTTTAAACTTTAAGTAGCCAGGCTCTAGAAGACTAACGCTGCCTTGCTTTTAGTTTGCGTGCTTACTGAGATAGGCCAGGTGGCTCCTCATTTCCTGGACAAGAGAAATTACTAAAAATAACTTCTTAGGTTCAAATAACAACCTGTGGACCCAAAAGACCACAAAAAGAGAAAAATTTATTCCCTTATCTCTGATAAGAATGTGATTCTCTTTCTAACCTTTTCTTTCTAATTTGGTTTAATTCAGTTGTGGTTAATTTAGAAAATTTTTTGTTAAATTCTATGTTTTTTTTTTTAATATGCCAGTTGGTAGTTGCCTAATGTGTCTACTTAACTTGCAATTCATTTGTTCAGGTCACTGAAGATATGTGCTAGTTACCCCTCACAAAGAATTTCCGGCTGGTGCTGGACAACTCAGTTCCCCACCCTTCGATTATGTGAGATAGCTGGCTAAATCAAATCCCCACAGTAAAAACTCTCATCAGTCTTTTCTATTGTTATAATCACATTGTTCATCTACAGAATAAACATTACCCAGTTATTCCCTCAGGGAGGAGTTTAAATCTTGTTCATATGCCTTATATTGCTGCAAATCCATGGTCTTTCTTCTTAATTACCATGTGCTCTTTTCCGGGTGGATTTTTGTCAGAGTGGTAAATCTTGGTGCAGATCAATTGTAGGTATTGTTAGTATTTAACAACAATTAAGGTACTGATGAATATATGTAATATTGCCTGATTTATCATTCCCTTATAGGCGCTTCACAATTTATCAGAGGCACAATTTACAGTACCTGTCAGGAGAAAAAGGATAAAATCATCTTAAAAACCCAATTTTGTTTTGTTTTCCTCAGGAGGGAATCAGGAATGAGTGTGTATTTGGACCTTTCTGGAACAGCCCAGGTCTAGTCTTCCCTCCTTATCTGCTGGACCTCCAGGAATGTTCTAGTAACTAGTAGAAGTCCTGGAGGCCAGGACTACTAACTGGACCCCAGTGTGTTCTCTGTTTTTTGCTTATTTTCTTCTCTCTGCCTGGAATGCCCTCTATCCAATTCTTATACCCTTCCCTGCCCAGGAAAGACAACTCTAACACTCAAGGCTAACAACAACAATCCACAGTGGCAGGTAACATTTGTTGAGCACTTTTGAAGTATCAGGCACCAGACTAAGCACTTTACATATGTTGTGTGATTTGACTGTCACTACAATGCTGTCAGGAGTTACTATCTTCCTTTTTGCAGATAAAGAAACAGAGGCTTAGAGAGGCTAATTAACTTGCCCAAGTTTACACAGTTAGTGGGTGAAGAAGTCTGGGTTTGAGCCCAGGCTGTTTGATTCTAGAATCCTTCTTCCTAACTATTATGCCATTCTTTACAGATTTCTCCTTGTCTGTGCGACCTTCCTCCCTTTTCTTGTTTGCTTTGAGGCAAATGAGACTGGTGCCATTAACCAGGGCCTGGGGTGTGAACTCACGGCATCTCCCCCAAGTCATGCCGTAGCACTTTGTACCTACCCATGCCATTCCCCTCATATTATAGGTTTATGTGTTTGTCCTCCTTGCTCAAGTGTCTTGGAGGCAGGGAGGGGCCATATCTTCATCATCTTTGTATCTCCAGTGTTTTCATGAACTGTAGGAAGCTATTTTGTCTTTTCCTAACTGTGTTTCTATATAGTAAATTTTCTATAATAATGGTGGGACTTGAAGCTATGAGCTTATTTCTTTATCATGAGGATCAGAATATCCAGTGTAGGGTATTTAAATATAATAATCTAATTGGGTAGACTCAACTGAAGCTAAAAACTTTTACCCTTTTACGCACCAACTTTAGTGCTTTGAAGATGAACCGAAGGCTCTTCTTGAAGCTTCTAGGTTCCTTTTTAGGACAATGGTCAATTTAGTGGCGTGCTGGTAAATGTTGAACAACTGGCTCTCTAGGAAAAATATGTTTGCAATTGATGGATAAGTACCATTGAATAATAGTTTTTAATAGTGGAAGAATATGTCTTCCATTTTTTTGTGTGTTATTTGGAGCATAATGGCCATAGATACGGCGCACTTCAAGTTAACGTGCATATTCTCCATCACTCTCAAGTCAACAAAACAATATCAAGTCTTAATTTGTAGCATTTGCCAATTTGGCTGATTTCAAGCTACCAATGTGACTTTACTGAAAATGGAATTGGGACAAAATACACAGCAGCTCTCTATTATACAGCATTTCTACTCTACAGACACAACAGAAACAAATAACCATAAAGAGTATAGATGATAGTAAAAGAATTAGGATGTGATGAGCTTCATGTATTTATTACCTTTAAAAATATTTTTATTATATTTTATTTACTTATATAACTTAATTTTAAATAATAGGCATGTTTGACAACTGGCTTGCAAAGTTTCTGAAACTTAGCACTTGGAGGTAAGTCTATAGAATGTAGCTCCAGTACACAACTGGGTCAGTCCAACTCAAAAGTGGTGTTTGGTTATCAGACTTGGGGTGTGGTAGGTTGAAGTTTGCATTCCAGCTCTGCCTTTTGCTTTCAGTTTATAAATTAAATTACTTACAGTTTGTTAAAGCTTATTGTAAGATGTGAAGTATTTAATAAGGCTTAAGATTTCCAAGATCAGGTAAGACTGGTGCAAAAAAGTGCAGGCCAGGCCCTGGGCTAAGAGCTTTACATGCATTATCCTGTCTCCTTTTGACTCCTTATAAGATAAGTACTATTATTACCTTCATTCTAGCTTTTTTTTTTTTTTGAGACAGAGTCTCACTCTGTCACTTGAACTAGAGTGCAGCGGTGTCATCATAGCTCACTGCAACCTCAAACTCCTGGGCTCAAGTGATCCTTCTGCCTCAGCCTCCCGAGTAGCTGGGACTACAGGTGTGCGCCACCACAACCAGCTAATTTTTTCTATTTTTTGTAGAGACAGGGTCTCGCTCTTGCTCAGGCTGGTCTCAAACTCCTGACCTAAAGTGATCCTCCTGCTTTGGCCTCCCAGAGTGCTAGGATTACAGGTATGAGGCACTGTGCCTGGCCTATTATCTTCATTCTATGGAAGGGGAAACCAAGGCTTAGAAAGAACTGGAGGCATACATAGGTCAGTGGTGGAGGTGGGGCTCACACTCAAGCCCCAGAGACTCCGATGGCTTGTGCTGCACAAAGCAGAGAGGAGAGGAAATGAAAAATGGCAGACAGGGTGCAAGGCAGGCTCCTTTACCACATTTCTCTTCTCTCTTCCTCCTTATTCCTCTCGTTGAGGCAGGTGTGGTGGTGAGAGAGTGCTCCCTTCTTTCCCCTGCATATAAAATCACTTCATCCTTGTTGCAGAACAACAGAAAATGCATAGAAGTATAGAGGTAAAAATAAAAGTGACTTCTTTCCTATCACCCAGAAATAACCAAGATTTTTTTTAACATTTAGGGGTATATACCAATACATTTTTGTGTATATAACATAAAATGTAAAAAATATATAATGGGGTAAACATCAACATATACTTTTATTTATTTAACAATTATTTCTTTCCATTGTTATTTCCAGAGTTTAGAAAGGGTGACCCTTTTGAGAACTGTAATCCTTAACTATTTGGAAAGTAATACTTAGGGGCTGGAACTACAGAAACAGAAGCTACATATAATCATCAAATCTTTTCTTACTTATTCCAGTCTTTCCCCACATAAGATAAGCACCAGATGTATTAACAGGCACTACCTGAGTAATTTGAGCTTAACTTCCATTTCTTACTTTTCTCCATCCCTTGGTGTAGATGGCAAGTAGGAGAGTCAAAGTTTGGATGATTCATGAACTCAATATCTGAGAGGGAAATAAAGTCTTTCTCAGACAAGTACACACTGAGGGAATTTGTCAAGACAAGACCTGCCCTGCAGGAAGTACTGAGAACTGCATTATACATGTATCAGCACAATAGACAGTCACCAGTGTAAAATCACCCAAAAGCTAAAGGCCAAAGGCCAGATACCACAATGGCTCAAGAGATAAAACAAAGCAACAAAGTTCTTCTCAACAGGATGAACAGAAATCCATCCCACTTATCAATTCTTTCAATAAATGTGAATGGCTTGAACTGCCCACTGAAGGCACAAAGGCTGGCCAAATGGATAAATATACAAAGCCAAGTATCTGCTGTCTTCAGGAAACATCTAACCCACAACATATCTAACTCATTCAAACTCAAGGTGAAGGGATGGAAAACAATATTCCACACAAATGGAAACCAAAAGAAAGCTGGCATAGCAGTTCTTGTCTCAGATAACTTAATACTGAAATCAACAAAAGTAATGAAAGGCAAGGATGGTCATTATATAATGACCATATAATATATATGTATATATGTATTGGTCATATACATATATGTATATGGTCATATGTATATATGACCATATAATACCATATGTAAAGGGAACAATTCAACGAGAAGACATAACCATTCTAAATATATACGTACCTAACACAAGATTCATAAAGCAAATCCTACTTGATCTAAACAAAATGATAAACAGCAGCACCATAATAGCAAGGGACTTCAACACCCCTCTGATAGAACAGGATAGATCCTCCAAACGGAAAATAAACAAAGAAACAATGGACTTAAACAGAACTCTAGAACAAATGGGCCTAACAGACATTTACAGAACATTCTACCCCCAAACCACTGAATATACATTCTTCTCATCAGCTCATGGGACATTCTCTAAGATTGACCACATCTTAGGCCACAAAACATGTCTCAACAAATTTAAAAAAATATAAATTATACCATGCATCTTCTCAGACCACAGTGGTATAAAATTAGAAATCAACTCCAACAGAAACACTCATCTCTACACAAAGTCATGGAAACTAAACAACCTACTGCTGAATGATAGTTAGGTCAAGGAGGAAATTAAGATGGAAATCAAAAGATTCTTTGAACTAAATGATAAAGGGGACACAAGGTATCAAAATCTGTGGGACACAGCTAAAGCAGTCCTGAGAGGAAAATTCATAGCCATAAGTGCATACATCCAAAACACAGAAAGATCACAAATCAACAATCTAATGAATTGTCTCAAGGAATTGGAAAAGGAGAAGCAAATCAATCCTAAACCCCACAGAAGAAAAGAAATAACCAAGATCGGAGCAGAACTAAATGAAATTGATAACAAAAGAGCTAAACAGAAGATTAATGAAACAAAAATTTGTTCTTTGAGAAGATAAACAAAATTTGCATGGCTCTCACTAGATTAACCAGAAGCAGAAAATAAAGGACTCTAATAAGCTCAATGAGTAATGAAAAAGGAGAAATTACAACTGATACCATGGAAATACAAAATATCATCTCTGAATACTATAAAAGTCTCTATGCACATAAACTTGAAAACATGGAGGAAATGGACAAATTCTTCGAAACACACAGCCTCCTTAGGCTCAACCAGGAAGAAATAGAATTCCTGAACAGACCAATATCAAGTACTGATATTGAAGCAACAATAAAAAACCTTCCTAAAAAATATGTCCCAGACCAAATGGTTTTACACCCGAATTTTACCAGACCTACAAAGAAGAACTGGTGCTTATCCTGTAGAAATTATTCCACAACATTGAGAAGGAAGAACTCTTCCCCAACATGTTTTACAAAGCCAACATCACCCTGATACCAAAGCCAGGAAAGGACTCAACAAAAAAAGAAAACTACAGACCAGTATCCCTTATGAATATAGATGCACAAATTCTCAATAAAATCCTAGCAAATTGAATCCAACTGCTCATCAAAATAATAATCCATCATGAACAAGTTGGCTTCATCCCAGAGATGCAGGGATGGTTCAACATATGCAAATCTATAAATGTAATTCACCACACATAAGTAGAAGTAAAAACAAAGACCATGTGATCCTCTCAATAGATGCAGAAAAAGCATTCAACAAAATTCAGCACCATTTTATAATGAGGATGCTTAACAAATAGGCATAGAAACCACAGCTAACATCATACTGAATGGGGAAAAAATTAAAGCATTCCTGCTTAGAACTGGAACCAGACAAGGTTGCCCTCTATCACCACTTCTATTCAACATAGTGCTGGAAGTCCTAGCCAGGGCAATCAGACAAGAGAAGGAAATCAAGGGCATCCAAATGGGGGGAGAAGAGATCAAACTATCACTCTTTCCTGACAGTATGATCTTATATCTAGACAACTGCAAAGATTCTGCAAAGAGACGCCTGGAATTGATAAATAAATTCAGCAAAGTCTCAGGTTATAAAGTCAATGTACACAAATCAGTAGTGTTCATATACACTAACAACAATCAAGCTAAGATGCAAATCAAAGGCTCAATATCTTTCACAATAGCAGCAAAGAAAATACCTAGGAATATGTTTAACTAAGGAGGTGAAAGATCTTTACAGGGAGAACTATGAAATGCTGAGGAAGGAACTCTGAATTGCAGAGGACATAAACAGATGGAAAACCTTACCATGCACATGGATCAGCAGAATCAACATTGTTAAAATGTCTATACTACCCAAAGTGATCTACAGATTCAATGCAATCCCTATTAAAATACCAACATCATTTTTTTGCAGATCTAGAAAAAATAATTCTATGCTTCTTATGGAACCACAGAAGACCCCATATAGCCAAAGCAACCTTAACCAAAAAGAACAAATTGGGAGGCATCAATTTACCAGACTTCAAGCTATACTACAAGGCTATAGTAACCAAAACAGCATGGTGCTTGCACAAGAACAGCAACATAGACCAATGGAACAAGGCTGAGAACCCAGATATAAAACCATCTCATATAGCTATCTGAACCTTTGACAAAGCAGACAAAAACATACACTGGGGAAAATAATCCCTATTAAATAAATGGTACTGTGAAAATTGGATAAACACATGTAGAAGACTGAAACAGGATCTGCACCTCTCACCTCACACAAAAATCAACTCATTATAGATAACAGACTTAAACCTAAGGCATTAAACTGTAAGAATTCTAGAAGAAAATACTGGAAAAACTCTCATAGACATTGGTCTAGGCAAAGAATTTATGAAGAAGACCCCCAAAGCAATCACAGCAACAACAAAAGTAAATAAATGGGACCTGATCAAATCAAAAAGCTTCTGTACAGCCCAGGAAGTTATCATTAGAGTGTATTGACAACCTACAGAATGGGAGAAAATATTTGCATGCTACACCTCTGATAAAGGGCTGATAACTAGAATCTATATAGAGCTCAGGAAAATCAACAAGAAAAAATCAAACCACCCCATTAAAAAGTGGGCAAAGAATGTAAACAGAAATTTTCAAAGGAAGTTAGACTTATGGCCAAAAAACATGTGAAAAATTGCTCAACTTCTCTAATCATCAGGGAAATGCAAATCAAAACCACAATGAGATATCACTTAACTCCAGTGAAGATGGCTTTTATCAAGAAATCCCAAAACAACAAATGTTGGCATGGATGTGGATAGGAACACTCATACACTGCTGGTGGGACTGGAAATTAGTACAACCTCTATGGAAAGGAGTATGGAGAAATCTCAAAGAACTAAAAGTAGCACTATCATTTGTTCCAGCAATCCCACTACTGGATATCTACTCACAGGAAAAAAAGTCATTTTATAAAAAGGACATTTGCACTTGAATGTTTATAGCAGCACAATTCACAATTGCAAAGATGTGGAAACAACCCAAGTGCCCACGAATACCTGAGTGGATTAATAAAATGTGGTATATGTATACTATGGAGTACTACTCAGCCATAAAAAAATGGTGAACTACCTATTGTATTATCCTAAATGGAGCTGGAGCTCATTATTCTAAGTGAAGTATCACAAGAATGGAAAAACAACCACCACATGCACTCACCATTAAATTAGTACCAATCATTCAACACTAATGTGCACATATGGGAAGTAAATTCATAGAGTGTTGAGCAGGTGGAAGGGGGGTGGTGGGGGTAGGTTAATTCACACCTAACTGATGTGGTGTGCACTGTCTGGAGGATGGGCACGCTTGTAGCTCTGACTCAGGCAGTGCAAAGGTAATTTATGTAACCAAAGCGTTTGTACCCCTGTAATACTCTGAAATTAAAAAAAAAAAATCTACTTCCTGGATAATTCTGTATTTTATCTAACATTGAGAACACTTTCCATATTTCCACATCTGATCGGTAAATTTGAATTCTGTTAATGCCTTGTTGATAAGGAAGAGAGATAAGATATTTATGTTAAAAGTGCTTATCCATTCAAAAGGTAAAAGCAAACTAAAATTCATATCTCAGTTCAGGCTATATTTTCACCCATCTAGCACTTTGGAGACATTGCCCATGAAGAACAAAATCATATGGAATGACATTTGGGCATTGACCTAACTAAGGATACTTCTGGGGCCTTTAATCTACTGCAGCAACAATCATATTTGACCACAGTCAGTGAAACGTTTCCCTTTTTACATTCAGTTATGTGACCAGTGAAATCATTTAATAAGCTCTGTCCTATAGCCCATGATATATAAGTCCTGTATGGTTTGGGCTAATAAATCCTTATCCCTGTCTTGATCTTCAGATGTCTAATAGGTCATATTACTCTGAAAGAGATGTTTTCAGAATTTGCACATAAGAATACGTCAGTCATTTTCCTGTTTGTGATGGCCAAGCTATATAGTGATGGAAACATAATGTCTAACTGGGAAATGAATGGTGGAGAGAAGGTGAAAAAGGAATATTCTTTACTGACAACTGATAGATATAGACAAGGTGATGTCTAAAACATTATAATCTCTATAGTTTTCATAAATAGCAGCTTGAATTATGGCATATGGTAAGGTTAAGGCTCAAAGAAGAAAAGCTGTCTCTTGTACATTAATCAGGATTTCTCCATAAAGAATGTTTCCTGAGCAACTGTAGTGGTTATTAACAGAAGCAATGTTTAGTAATTTTATTTTACAGCATATTGTTAATAGCTATGATCATATTTCATTTTAAAGATAAACCTTAAAAATCATAAAATTTGTTCTCTTTTGAAATATTTTGATAGCTTGATTTAAATTACAGTTTTGTTATAGCATATGTTCACCTGGTATTGTTAGAATATTCCATCTTATACATGTAATGATAACCAGCTTCTTGATGATGTTTTTCTTTCTTTATCCATACTTTGTTCCACAAATGTAACCATAAACCTATAATTATACAGTTTTTTTTCTTTAAAAAGAAAAAGAAATACCAAACAGAATCTCTTCCCTCAAGAAATAAAACCTAGCCTTAGCAGAGAACTTAAAGCTTAGGAGAATTCTTAGCTCAGCCTCTTTGAAGACCTAATCTTATCAGTTCTCTAGTGTTGAATGGGAGAAAGTTAGTATTCAGAGTTTGCCTCTCTATGGTTTGATTAGGATTTTTTTTTTTAGGGAGAACAGGGTTGAATTTCATATAAAAATCTTAGTATTATAATTTTTAAAAAAGCATTCTTTGGAGTTTAGCTTTCTCCCTTTTTTTACCCTCAGTAATAGATTTATTTTTAAGACATACTCTGTCATGTGCAGTAGAATCTTTTCTATTCTGTTTGCATCATAAATTTCATTTGATAAAATACACTATATTATCCCATTATTTTCCCAATTTGATTGGCTTTTATAATACTGTCCAAGATTTCAAAATCATATGAAAAAATGAAGATGTTACCTTAGACATTCCTTTTACTCCAGTGCCTGGAGAGTAGGTAGTCTCACATAAAGAGAACAAGAAATGACAGCTTTTCTCAGAGAATTCTGAGTAGGAATGTGAAAAAGGTTCATGGAAGCCAGCTCCTGGGTAATGTTTAAAGCTATAGAGAAAAGAATCTTCTTTTGCATTAAAACACTAAGGTATAAAGAGAGCTATGTGTGCTGCATAGCATCATACAACACAGAGCATAAGTGTGAAAGAACCTACAATTCACTACATTTTTGGAACCTCATAACATGCTGCTAAAACAGCAGTTTTTCTGTTCCCACCTATGGCAGTCTATTAGACTTCTTAGTCACTATGTTGAAGAGACTCAACATATACTTATTTTTTAAATTTAATTTTATTATTATTTTTATTATTCTACAGATTTTTGTTGTCATTTTTATGTATTTATTATTTATTTGTAGAGATGGGGTCTTGCTATATTGCCCAGGCTGGTCTCAAATGCCTGGCCTCAAGCAATCCTCCCACCTCAGCCTCCCAAAGCTCTGGGATTACTGGTGTGAGCCATCATGCCCGGCCAACATATATTAATACTAATTGATTGGTCTTATTTTCAGAATGTATTACTGGCTTGCTCTTTCTTTCCTCCCTCCCACCTCTTGCATGCCCCTACCATCCCTAGAATGTTATTTCTTATAACATTCAAAGGTATGAAAAAGAAAAAAACTGTATCATTTCATACTGGGAATTTGCCAAATACAATGATAAACTTTTTTTGTTTGTTTGCTTTTTGTTTTTTGAGACAGGGTCTTGCTCTGTTATCTGGGCTAGAGTGCAGTGGCATCATCATCGCTTATGCAACTTCAAACTCCTGGGCTCAAGCAATCCTTCTGTCTCCCGAGTAGCTAGGCCTACAGGTGCACACTACCACACCCAGCTAATTTTTTATTTTTTGAAGAGACAGGGTCTTGCTCTGTTGCCCAGGCTGATCTTGAACTCCTGGTCTCAAGTGATCCTTCCACCTCGGCCTCCCAAAGTGCTAGGATTACAGGCATGAGTCACTGTGCCCAGCCATATAAATTTTTTTTTCTTTATAACCAATATCAACTGTTTGAACTAATCGGTATATATTTTATAACATAATGCATATAATGGACAATACATACATATAAATATGAGGTATATATGGGTGCATTGTAGCTGATATATCAGATATGATAGATTAAAAAATAAACACATATTTCTTCTAGGAAAGATTTTTTCCTAAGGAAGGCTAGCCTAATTTTTTTTACTATGTCAAAACAGGAAAACCAAACTTCAAATCAAAAATTGTCATTTAATTTAATTTTTCATGCTTTATTTATTCCATTACTGTGAGGATAACTGCTGGTCTAATTTAGAATCTTAGTGCCATTCTGTCCAGTTTATTTAAGGTTTATCTGTTGTGTGATCCAGCTGAACTATTTGTGTTTTACTGAAGATAGACACATTGAGAGGGAATGAGGACCCAGGGACAATGGAAATAGTTACAACAGAGGTTTAAATGAGAATGTGTATTTATCCCACGTGTCAGAGAAACATAAATAAAAATAAAACCAAAAAAATGAAAAACATATAGACAGTGATGAGATTAGATATGTTGTGATTTATAATTTAGTATAAATTAGTTTTTGATAATTTGGTTTGATAGCAAAAAGAATAACATTAGAAAGATTCTGTCTTATTTTATCTCAGTAGCCTTAAAAGTCTTTGCTTTGAACTTTCATTGTTGGAATAATATATTGTGTTGATGGATGACTCCATAGGCTGTTCCTTAGGGATCTGTGACTGCCCAGCAATCTCCTGGGCCTTAGGAGAGGTTTCACAGTCAAATCCCCTTTTGTGTTAAACCTAGGAAAAACAAAATTAAATAACTATCTTGAGAAACTAAAAATTGGAGATTTACTTCTCTTTCAAACTAATGTAAATGGCGTTTAACTTTCTAACAGCAAGTTGGTTTGCTATTTGCTCACATTGAATGTTTCTAGGATTCTCCTTCATCTTTTCTAAATTGGGAAGAAAAACCTCACTCTTTTTCCTTGATTAGTCACATGCATCTTAGTGCTGTATTGATTAGGGCCTCTTATAGAGTCAGACAGATGTGTTTTTAAGTCACGGTTCCATCACTTACTAGGTGGGTGACTTTGGGAAAATTACTTAATTTTCTCAGGCTCAGTTTCACTGCTTGTACAATGAAGATGCTAAAGGTACTTACCCAAAAGGACTGTTATGAAGATTAAATTGAATAAGGCATATATACTGCCTGGCATATAGGAAATGTTCAATAAATAATTGCTGTTATTTTAATTTTTGTCAGTTTGTCTTAGAGCTCAAGTCCAATTGTTGAATTTCAGTAGAGCTGTTGCTGTTGGCTCTTCCCATGTCTTCTTTTTCCCTATTTTGGTAGAACTGCTCAACTTTGAAGTTTGCTTTGTTACCATCTTTCCCAGTATTTTGTGGGAATTTTTTTTTGGTCACTTCTGCATAAGGTAGATGTTCCTTTTCTGTATCAGCTGATTATTTCTTGTGATTCTGAGAGATATTATAAATTAAAGCTGTCTGTTTATAGGAGATGATACCCCACCCCATTACCAAATTCTTCAGTATCTTATTTCAGCAAGTCATTCATTTGTTCGTTTGTATAATTTCCTGGACATTTGTGGAGCATGTTAGACACCCAAGTGGTAAAACTGAATGAATTTTGGACTCTGTTTTCAGGATGTCTAATGTGAGCCCAGATATGTCCCTAATCGTGACTGGCGGGAGTAAAAATTGTGTGAACAACACACCTGCTTCATAGAAATGAAAAAAACAAAACTGTCTTGGGAAATGAGGCCTAATTTTATCAGAACATGTATTACCAGCCCTCACAGTTCTTGAGTGTGTTCCCTTAAGAATCTCCATAACTCAACTATTTATCAGCCCATCTTCTAATGAAACCTGCTTTCCTGCAAGCACTTATATTCAAAATAATGAACGTGCACACACACATAGTCTTTGGCTTCTACTTCATTTTCAGTTGTTCTCATTACTTCTATTGCAATAGGGTTGTTTTGTGATATTTTGCCTTTGCCTGTGTGCAGGTCAGTTTTGCGGAGAAACCTGGGCGTCTACGCCCATTTGTGATTTGTGTCTGTATTCCCACCACTGTGCAGACTTTTAGAACAGATCGTGTTTATAACTTGCCATTAATTTGAGTACACACAGATAATTCCCACTTGGAATACTACTCTGGGTAGCTAAGTTTACACTCTATGGTTGCTATGAAAATCCAGGTGCTTGTTTCATTAGTGATGGAACCATGGAGCTGAGGGTCCTTGGGAACTCTGATGTTGTGAATCAACTTTCTCACAGAAAGAAATGTTGAACAGACACAAAGTCTGCTTTCCATATACCTGGATAGCTGCAGGCTCTTAGCCATTAATGGTCCATTATCAGTAACTTTTAGGAAACCAGGCAACATAGATTTATCTTTGTTTAAACAAATAGCACCAAAATGGTAAGTTCCAAAATCCCCTGCATCTTTAAATAATGCTTATGCTGAAATGAGCATTTCTTTGTCCTACTCTGGTTCTTTGTTCTACTCTCTTGTTTTACTGTTTTGGCAATTTGGTACTTATTTTTGTTGTTTCCTGTTTTCTACCCTAGGGATAAACTCTTTATTACTTTTTAAAATCTTTGTTCCATTAATCACCCAATTTCCATTTCATCACTTATCACCTTCCCTTTTTCTCTGCTTTTCTTCCCTCTGGCTTTATTCTACCCACCTGCTCCTTACTTAAATTATGGTTAATGTGATGAGAGGCCTTGCCTAGGAAATCAGATGGTTTAGGAGCTTCAGAGAATTTCTTAAATGTATTTACAACTTTTATGAGAGCACATCCTTTTTGGGCCTGTTTCCTTCTGTTTGGAAGGGGCCTGTACACATGGCACAGATGTTCACAGAGGCCTAGGAGAGTAGACTAGTAAAGGAGAAATCTCAGCATAGTTATGTAGTTGAACACTTTAGCAAATAGTCTTCAACACTTATTAGACTGACAAGTTTTTTTAAAAAGGAAGAAAAAGAAAAAAGTTCCTTTGAAGATATGTATTGTTCCTCTGCGCTTTGACATATGCCAGTCCTTGGAATGTTCTGGCTTTTTTTCTGCTTTCATCCCACTTGACCCTCCAGAAAACAAGTAAACGTTTGACAGTAGTCACTATGCTAAACTCCAACCCAGAGGCCTAAAATACTACACTAAAGTGGAATAGAAAGGAGAGAGAGAGAGAGAACTACATTCCTTTATGTCCTTCACCTGATTTCTTATTTAACAACCAGGAGTAGAACCATTGCATTGTATCCAACTGAATGCACAAAATTGCTCATCTGAACCAAGTTCCAGAGTGCTGGTTTGCTTTAAAGCAAACAAACAGAAAGCCATAGTGACATTCCTGAAGGCATGCCTCCAAGTTCTTAATGTAATTACTTCTTGGTTCCTGAGATGTAATTAATTAGATAAAAAGAGATCAAGCGTAATCTGAAAGGATACAGGAGATTTTCTAAATGGGAGCGACTGTGGGCTTCGGAGCCATGCAAAGAAGTCACTAGATGCAGGGACACAAACATCTCCATCAGCCCATTGTTGTGGTTGGAAAACCTCTTGAAGGTGAGAACCCCTGAAAGTTACTTAGAGAAAGGCTCATTGGAGGGATAAAAAAGAATTTTTTTCCTATAGTCTGTAGGAAAAGTCTTAATTTATTTCCCACATAGTCTTTCTTCACCTGGGGTGGTCTGCTTTAACTGACATCAAAGCTATCACATTGAAAATTTTTCAGATTCTTGATGAAGCATTTAGCCTGACATACTTTGTCTATTGTTACTGCTAAATGAAATTTCTCTCTGACAGCTGACCACCAAGTCAGGCCCCATTTCGTCTGGGAGCTTCTTTGATTCAGAAAAAGTACCTTATCTGGCAATGTCATCTTTTTGTAGCTCCTTTTACACATATTTTTTAACAGGTTTCAAGAGGAGAGAAAAGAAGATCTTTAAAAATTTCTTACATATATATTAAGCTAGGAGAATTGTGAAGTCGTGAAAGTATAGAGAGCTACAGATTAATGCAGCTCTTGAGCTTCATAGCTTCTGAAAATATATGTCCCTCCCTCCATCTCTCTTTTCACCCCCCGGGCATATACCTCAGGCTCTTCTAGGCAGCAAGGAGTAAATAGTGATGTTTGCCAGAAACAAAGGACATCAGAGAAGGGAAATAAATGAATATCAATGAATTTTCTAGTCATAGCTGAAGAATCATGGTATCTTAGTGCTGGAAGCGATCTTAAGAATTGTAAATTGTGTTTCTGGCCCTTTGCCCCCTTCCAAGGAGAGAACACAAATTCCCACAGCAGAAGTTCTCATCATCGGTGGGGGTATGGGGCTAGTGGTGCAGCTTGAGTCAGAATTTGGAAAGGCATGCTGGGTGTGGGTATTCTGTCAAAAACAAAAAACAAAAAAAAATCCCAATGCCCTTGGCCTGGCCTTCCTCATCTGCCCTCCTTGCCCCTCTTCTGCCCTTCCTCAAATAACTGGTTTAGACCAAACTTCTCATTTTACAGATAAGAAAACTGAGGTCTATAGAGAGGTCACAGGCCTTATAAAGGTCATTAGACCTTGAGAAATACATTTTCCCTCTTGTTTTATTAGACATTCCTTGTCTCAGAAAGAAACCCATGAAAGAAATCAGTCTACTATTGCTGTTGACACAAGAACGATATTAAACAGTAAGTTATCTTTCTTCTCAAATGAAAATTAACTCATGTTTTAACCCTGTTGTGAATTAGTGATAAAATTTAGCTGTCCCATATTTGAAAAGGGCTTGGTGCTTTAAGTTGCCCATCTCCTCTGATGTCATTATGACATTTTGTTACCTCCTGTTTTGTCTTTCTTCCTTTTCTGTTTTCTTTTTGCCATGCTGGACTTCATATTTGTGAAGACACTTAAAGAGGGATTATTCCTGAGAATCTGCTACAGAATCAAAGCAGCACATTTATATTTTAGACTTAAAAAGTGAAAAGCCTATAAATAGAATGCAAGATGAATTTTTATAATCACAGAACCATATTTCAAAAGCACTAGAGGAGATTGTTATTTGAAAGAACACTGTAATGCGTTTTATGGTGAAGTAAATAATTAGTATCATATTTGTTTGGAAAGTTCCTGACAGCCACAGTTCAGTGATTTGGTGATATCAGCTATTCAGAAACTCAATTTCTAAGGGGAAAGTGGATCAAAGAGCAAATCTGAAAGTGGGTCCAGGAAAGCACATCTTTTAATTCCAGAAATAATGACAAGGCAGGAGAAACAAAACAGAAAGCTCCATTTTTCTTTTTTTTTCCTCCCTGAACCTTGAAAGAGTTCTGGAGAAACTATAGGCCTTAAATTTTTTAGCATAAATTTAAAGAGTTGCAAAGAACATAATTTATGGTATATTACAAATATTGACATTTTAAAATTAAATGGTTAAATAATTTTTAAGCATATTCATTGGGAATCTAAATACTATAATGATTTGATTCTCACTATTGTCTATTTCAAAATATAAAAATAACATATTGGTTGAAAATCATACTATTCTTTCTCTCAACTCATTTCATTTTCTCACAGAATTTTATCAATGTAAGATGCTTGAAAGATTTTATTGGTCATCTTATAGTGTCAGAACATTAAAATTAAAAAAAATTTGAATTAATAATCCTCTAAGTTTAAAAAATTACATATGGATTGAATTTTTATTACTATTATTATTAGCATAAGATTGATCAAAACCAAAATATATAACAAATATTGATAATCATTAAATATAAAAATTAAATTCATTGGAACTTTATTAATGAGATGGTCAGGGCTGTTTTTTGAAAAATTGGTTCCTATATCCAGTCAAATATTTATTTCAGGAACAATACAGGACTTAGCACAATTTCAATTTTTTAGTTTTCTAGATGAAAGCATTGAGAATTCTTTCTCACATAAATAAGTAGATGAGATTGGAGGGATTTTTATGTCATTGAATTCGTAAAAACTCCTTACCAGTTTTATGCCAAAAATCACATAATGATTTCTCATCAAATTATTTTTCCTGATTCATCCTCTGACAACTCAATTAATTCTCCAATTTTGTTGAAAGGAAAAACTGACTTAAAAAAAGGATTTGTTACTTACTTAAGACATTCACTTTCTCTGTTTCTAGGAAGTGCCCCAAAGTCTTACCAAGGCTTCTCAAATGCCCGTTACTTATACCTGTTGCTCTTTCTCTTAGAGGCACCACATCGAACCTGATATACCTAGAGGTGGAAAAATAGAAATATTCCAAATTTCAAATATATCTCTGCAAATATAGTTTTTAATTTTTGGACAAGATTCTTTTGTTTATCACATGCTTTAAATGTATTTCATCAAAACCTTGGAGCTGCAGATTTACCTCATTAGGTTTATGGAAAATGTCCTCCATATAACCTATTTTGAAAAACTTATTTGCTGATTCAATCAGCCAGATCAGGCTTACTTTCTTTTAGGTTGAATTCTCTCATTCAAGTAAACTTCCTCATGGGCCTTCAAATGATAGTCATTTAATTTCTGAGTTCTCAATCTAAAATGGATTGAATCTAGGTATGTGGAGAGGCTTGCAATAAGTCTGCCTCTGAGAGAAATAAAGCAGCACCAGGGTTGGTATGTCTTATAGATTCCCTTTTTGCTTTGCTCTCATGGGACTTTTTTTCAGGAGCAATGTATTCTTTGACAATGGCTTGCAGATGAAAAGGCAAGGTCTTTAAACAGAAATTGTCATCCCCATGACTCCTCGGGTGCAGATACATTCTCAGATCAATTTTAGAAAAAAAATTGAGGATCTGGAAATTGATTCTTTCAAAACTATCTGATTCTGTGAACTCTGGTTGGAAGACCACTGTTATAAAGTCTGTAAAAATCAGAAGAATGAAGATACGTAACAGCCTAAGAGAGGCCATTTAGTGTATTGATGATTAGTTTTAACCCCCTTCATATATTGTGAGGATTTCAATAATTGACGTTCATTGATCACCATTGGGATTCATCAAAAATTTATGAGGAATAGTTTCTGCCTAAAACAACATTTCAGATCAATTTCCATGCAAGAGTAAGATAAAAATAAAAGGGAAACTCTTTGATACTGAAAGTGGTAAGTCTTTGGAATCTATGTCTTTTGCACCTAGTTCCCATGATGAAATATTTTATAACTTGTCATAAATAGGAACTCCTTCTTCAGGATCAGTTTTGTGGAATTCTATAACCATGGTTGTAAAGGATTTGGAAAATTCTTTAAGATAATACAAGAAACTTTCTATAATCTAACTCTAAGAACTGATAAATAAGCCAGTGCCTGTAATTTCTTGGTTGTTCAATAGTCTATTACTTCAAGATTTCTACCTTGTAGAGAAAAAGGAAGCATTAGAAGCTTACTTAAAGAAAACAGAAATTTTTCATGTTAGAGAAAGTGAATTAAAATTATTTTCCAAGAATTTTTCATTAACACATCATTGTTTAAATTACATAATTACATAAATAATGTATCATTATATCATTACTTCTACATATACTAAGAGTTCAGTGGAATTAAGATTATATATTTTTCCAACTGTTACTTTCTGTAAAACACAGAACTGTCAGCTCCTTCCTTATATTATCTACTTCGTCCTGCACAATTCTGCTACAATGAGAAATGTTCAAATAGATCTTAGAACCAATTAGTTTATTTTGTGTGCAATTAAACTGTGTTCTAAGAGATATCACAAAGGACTTTAAATACTTCTCTTATGCTACTGACAGGACTGAAGGAAAGCTTGTGGTCTAGCGCAAATTATTTGCACAATGTCTTCCTTGGCTATTAGATAGAACATAATATCAAGTTTGATCCCCTTTGTTTAACCCAGATTGACCAAGCTGCAGGCAAACCCAGATGCTATGTGGCCGTACATGATACTTAACCTTTCTAAGCTTTAGTTTTTTCATTTGTAAAATGGGAATGGTAATAGTACTTATTACATATGATTGCTGAGTTGCATAAATGATTGAATGCATGTAAAGATTTTGTAAAAGCTTAAATTTTTTTTTCTTTGAGACAATGTCTTACTCTATCACCCAGGCTGGAATGCAGTGGTGCAATCATAGTTCAATATAACCTCAAACGCCAGGGCTCCAGCGATCCTCCTGCCTCAGCCTCCCAAAGTGCTGGGGTTACAGGCATGAGCCATCACGCCAAGCCAGAGTTTAACATTATTAGCTATTATGATTATTAGTGGGCCTGAAATAATAGTCTGAGTAAAAAATATGGACTAATAGACTAATACTGGATCACTTGAATGATATGTGTTTTTAGTTTGATGTAAGTTTAAGATTACCCCAAATCCAATAAATTCAATCAATTGTTTACCATTTACTTTTTTTAGAAATCAAGTGTAGGAATGCCTTGTTGTCAAGTATATTAATAGTGTGGACATTTTTGGTAATAATTTGAAATGCCCAGAGATACCATGCTTCAGGTGATGTGATTATTGTTGGAAACACTGAGGCTTGATGTAAATTACCATCTCTTTCTAGTTTCAGTGTACCACTTAGATAGATGAAACTGCTTGCTATCTAAAA
The DNA here is from genome assembly GCA_023783475.1 of Daubentonia madagascariensis. Taxonomy (NCBI): domain Eukaryota; kingdom Metazoa; phylum Chordata; class Mammalia; order Primates; family Daubentoniidae; genus Daubentonia; species Daubentonia madagascariensis. The sequence goes on along the minus strand of JAKFHU010001953.1, from coordinate 35,570,481 downwards.
GATTTGTTAATGTAAATTTTCTGCACCAGTGACTATTTGGGTAGGTCTAAGATATCACCTTGTCATAGAATTCCTTCCAAAATAGAAAGGAGATCTTCAAGTTCTTTTCATTATTTCCTAAAGGATATTTATTAGCTACTACACTGACTATGAAAAGGCTACCCAACTATCACATTTTCCTATTTTTGTCAAGGATTGAGTTAATTCTGTGTCCTTATTTTGGTCATTTTTGATCAGAAGTTCCATCAGACAGTTTACATATCTTTCTCAATAACAGCAAAAAAAAAAAATTAATTAATTATTAACCTTGAATAGATAGAATATTTTAAAACATGTACTCCATTCTCAAATGATAATAAAAGGAATCCTTGATAGTGATATTGTGAGAACTACTTCTTTGGGTAGGTTGGTTTAGGAGCAGTGGGGCAGGAGTAGGCACTAATATTCATATGTAGTATCTATATAATAACTCTATTTTATTAATTGGTCTATATTACAGGCACATGATTCTACAGCAGTCAATTAAAAGACTGAATTTATTGGCTTTCACCAAGGCCAAAATTTAATTACCATTTGGCCAATTGGTCAAATTTGAAGACTCCTATTTCTTAAGACCGGATTTTGTATACGGTAGTAGAAGAAAGCACTCTAGTTAGCATTTCAGAGAAGAAAGCACAAAAATAAGAAGTAAGGACAAATTAGGGAACCATAAGAAACAGAGCCAGAGCACACACCATACGGTCTTCTGGCACTGAGTGAAGGTGGTGCCCACAGCCATATTGCTCTCTCCTTCCCTTGTCAGTGTCAGCCATTGTTTTGCGGGAGACACAATGGTACCCTGCCTATCTGTCACTTCATAAGCTGGGTCAGAGTTTATGTTTTTTCTGACTGGCTGCCTCCTCAGTCTTCGGAGGGCTCAATAAAATATATTAAACGCAATTGATGAGTAAAATTACTGAGGAAAGAAACACTATTATTGGGCAATATTTGTTTGGGAATTTCAGAGTAATAAAGCAGAGTTTAGAAATAAGACCATGTGAAATATTGAGTCACTGAATCAGATTGTGGAATTAATTTACTGTGGAGGTTAGTTGCCAGTTTTCTGCAAAAAAAATTCTCCAAATTAGTTTGATTATTTTAGTAATTATTATCTAACATGTGCTAAGTGCCCACAGTGTGTTGGTGCCTTCACACGATATCAGAATGCACTATGGAAGGAACTAAACTTGCTATTGGATTTAATTAATCTCTCAAGTTAATTGCCAATATGGGCCACATTTCTTACGTGAGTAAAATTGGAGTGTGAGAAAAGATAATGTCCCTCCCTCATTAAGCTGTCCACGTTAGATTTACAGGGCGACAGTGAGGCCTATTCAGGCTTAGTTTTGATAGCTTTCATTACTGACAGCAGAGCGTAAGTGGTGATCTGTCCTTTCATTATTAGACTCAACCCAATTGCACAAACACAACCACCTCTATCTGGGAGGCTTCAAAGAGCTGTTTGTAGTTTGATGCTCAGCTTGTCTTTTTTTTTTTTTTTTTTTTTCCCTGCTAGCCCTAGACTCCTTTTGTTCTTCCAATGCAGGGAGAATTGTAGTGCAGGGCCCTGCCTGACACCTGCCAAGAAGGGCAGCTCTTGCCACTGCAGCCTTCCCTAGAGTAGAAATCAGTTAGTGACTTCTGCAAATGATGTGAGCTTGTAGATCTTAGGAACTTCTCTCACACAGTTACATAACTGGCATGTGACTCCTGCCCCGCTCCCCAATCCCCAACTTGTGCTTACAAAGCACCATGGACAGGGCCTTCGAAAACGGCTGAGATATTTTGATTACCTGCAAGAACTGGAAGATATTTGTGTGTCTGTCTTTTCTTCAATGCTTATTTCTATAGGGTCTTAGGCTGGGTTCCCTAGAACCTGGGCATTGGTATGCAGGTGATTATTAAGGGAGGGCTCTTGGGAGGAACCAGGAAGGGAGTGACAGAGTTAGGATAGGGAGGGGAAAGAATCTACCAAGGATGTGGTTTCAGATGAAGTTAGCCTGAACACATGGGGAGTCTCTGGAGCATGAATCATACCACAGAGTCAGTCCTGCCTTGAGGCAAGGGTACAGGCTTTTGCGCCTTCCCTTCCCACTATTCAGTCATTAGTTATGGGCCCTGGGTGGGGGGCAAGTTTGGTGGTATATCTCGTGGGCACCTCTGGGTGAGGTGGCTCTGGTCACCCAAGGGCAATCCTTTTGGGAAGATTGTCAGGAACACCTGTGGAAAGGAATGCGTTAGATGCCAAACTGGTAAAAGGGATCCCACAGGGGTCCGGGTGGGGCATCAGCAGCCTCTGCCGTGTAGGATACACATTCTATAGTGGCACGGGGCATTTGCACACACAAGGAAACCCATGTTTCCTTCAGTCTTTAATAGGAGATCAGGAACTGAAGTGGAAGATGAAAATCACATAGTATATTTTTTAGCTTTATGGAAGATGAAGTTGTAGTTCTCAAATAGATCTTCACCTGAGAAAAAGAATATGAAATTTCTTAACCCCACTGAACCTAATTAATCTATCACTCCTCCATTGATTTCTAGTAATCTTTTGTTAATGCCTGTAAATGTAATTAAACAAGACAGATGAAAAAACGATTACACTCTCAAGCCAAGGAAGAAGTAAGGTATGCAAAATGTCTGGGGGCTACAAAATAGAGCCTCTTGTTACATCAAATGACAGGGTCTAACTTTGTGATGTAAACACATTATTGCAAATGTCAGTGCACAGAGAATTGTTTAGACAGACTGCAAAGATGATTACTAAAGAAGAAGCAAAGCAATAAAATACAGAACAACATTTCATTCATTAAATTATAATTCATACTTGTTATCACTTGGATGAACCATTTCAGATAGAGACTTAACTTTTCTATGCTAAGCTTTTTTTTAAAAAAAGCTTTTTAAAAAAAAAATAAGACAGCGAGATAAAAGAGGCAACATTTGATATTAAAATATTAAATACATTAATGTAAATCATAAAATGTTCCATATCTCAGACTGCAAAGGACATGTTCTGTGGTTCATCTCCCTTTGTCTCCATCCCTCTCTCCCCTTCTTCTTTCCTATCAAAAATATCAGTAGCTTAATATAACAGATCAAATTATAAAACTTTCTACCATGTAAGTTTCTGAATGTAGCCATGTTGTATACATTTGTATAACTAGATACAATATTTTCTGGAGCCTGGAGTAAAGATGCTTTATTCCTTCTGTATTATATATGGATTTTACTAAAGCTTCAACTTTGCTAAATTACTGCTGAAAAATCCAATCTACAGAGAAAATACATGATGTGTATTTTATGTAAAAGTGTGATGCATTTCTTGAAATGCAATTAATTGTAAAAAATAAAAAAAATTAGGAATTTTTTTCTGCAATCGTTTGGTATTTTTTTTTGTGCCTGCTTTTGATTTTTCATACACTATTTTTTTCAGAAAGGAAATTTTAAACACAAAACTTGGTAATGGCCCATTACATAAATTTCAAATGTGAAATGTCACCGCTAAAATATTTATAACCTTGGATTCATGAAAGATTTTTAATTTCATGTAGAATTTTGTTGTTTAGCATTTGTTATGGTCAGTGACATTGCTGTTTTTATGGTAGAATAATTTTTAATTTTTTAAAACATTCTTTGTTCAGTTCTTTGTTGAAATGATAAACAAAAGAAATTTCCTTAAACATAGCACTTGAGGTTGCCTTGTTAAGTCTTCTTTTGGCAGATTAAAATCTAATCCCTTATTTGGGAGCAGGAATCCATTTTAAAAGGAGATTCAAAATTGAAATTATAACATTAATCTTGGCCTTTTTCAAGTGAAACTGTTTTACAAACTCTCTTTCCCATCAGCATGTTTACCAAGCTCTTTATTGTCAAATGTGACTTTAGACAGTTTTTATTTAAAAAAAACCCACAAAACTTTGTTGTAAGCAGAGTAGGAACTGCTTTTCCTGCTCTATACTTTTTTTGCCCAGGAGCTGTTTTCCTCGGTTGCCTTCCCCTGCTTTACTTGCTTGCTCTTCCCCTTCACTCCCAGATTCTGAACAGTGTGGATGAGTGGAGTGGGTATGGACACAGCTGGTGTGGAAGAAGGCGCCATTCCCACTGCTGGGTCCTTTCCTTGAAGGAAGACTTGCTAAGAGCCCATCCATGCTGAACTAACCTCCCCAACAACAGTAAGTAAGTAAGACTTGACTTGGCTCTCACTGTACTCCAGGCCCTGCTCCAAGTGTTCTAAACACGTTCTTCATTCATTCCTCACATCAACTCTAGGCACCACATTTTATATTATTACTGCATTTCACAGACAGGGAAACTGAAATTTAGAGAGGTCAAGCCACTGTAACACACAGCTTTCTCTGACAAAGCTTCTTCTTGTGACTGAGGGGCCAAGATTAACAAAGAGTTATCAGTTGGACTACTTCAACTACATAGTGATCCCCTATTTAAGGAATTCTTGGTGTTAGTTGTAGAAGCTCTTTAACCCGAAGTTAAGATGAGGTGTTCATCATCATCACCATCACCACCATCCTTTGTCACCACCACTACCACAATCGTCATCACCACCACCACCACCACCATCCTTCATCACCACCACTACCACAGTCATCACCACCACCATCACCATCACCACCATCTTTCACCACCACCATCACCATCACCACCATCTTTCACCACCACCATCACCATCACCACCATCTTTCACCACCACCATCACCATCACCATCACCATCACCATCACTATCATCCTGCTCCTCCTCCTCATCATATCTACCAATTATCGGATCTCTTACACGGCAAGCTCTAAGTTGGATGCTTTACTTTTAGCAAATCTTCCTCTAATTCCCCTCAATTTCATGAGAGAATTATGTGGTGTGCACAAGTAGCCCATCTACATAAAATAATGGCAAAATCATTGGCTTAGGAATTTGACAGATCTGAGTTCCTAATTATAATCATAAGCAAATTAGGTAACATATCTGAGCTTCATTTCTTCACCTTTCCCATAGCATAATAATTCCTATCTCATATTTTCTAGGGAGAATAAAATAAGATGACATATATAGCAAATGCTTAGCAGTATGCTGCAATCACAGTAGCCACCAGGAAACATCGTTCTTCTCCCTCTCCGCTATACCTCTCACGTGGGGAGAAAATGCTGGGAGGCATAGATAATTGCTAAATTGAATTGTATAATGAAAAAGAAAACTCTTATTATATATTTAATAACTTACATTTCTCATTTACTAAGTTTAAGGTATGTTTGAGTGCATAATGTGCCCTATATCATTTAATTTTCACAGCAGCTCTCTGTGGTAAGCAGTTGGTTGATTTTCTGAACAGTAGGAATCAGGGACTCTATCCTTTTCTACCTGATGACCTATATGAACTTCATCAATGGGTTTTTTTTGCCTTCTGGTCAAGGGGGAACCCAGGCAAGAGATTGGGATAATGGAGGAGAGTGAGGTCAAGGGATTAGTTGCCTTGGATCCCTCCCTGTGGGGTCACCTTGTTCCTCTGTTGAAGGAGATAGCTCTTTTTGAGGTTGACCTCTCCACTAGACTTTCTCTTTCCAGGGTCTAGTCACTGCTCCCTCCCCTTCTACCTTTAGGCCTGGGGATGATAACAGCTCCTGAGTGCTAAACATCCCTTATGGTTTCCCTGTGTACCACCCAAAGTTTTATAAATAGTCCCTTTGTTAAAATCCTCCCAAACTATTCTACTTTGCTTGGGCCATCCCTGTCCTGCTTGGATCCTACTGATACAAAAGAGGGGAAAGTAAGGAACTTTTTTTCAAACTGTGTGTTCATACCAAGCACTTGGTTTATTTGGGGTGGCTTGGGTGGATACAGGTAGAGTTGATTAGGGAGCTACAGACACTGAAGCCATCTTTGCCATTAACACTAGTAGAATCTGTTTTTATCAGTGCCAACTGATGTTAAGGACTTTTGTTTCACTGCGGACATACTCTGTGCTCAAGTTCTTTCATTTGCATAATATTCATGTGGCTCCAATACTAGATTTTGCGCTCCTTTAGGGTAGGGACTTTCGTTCACCTCTGTGCCTTCAACACAAGTACAGCACTATGCTTAGTAGGCAGTCAGTACAGCTGTTATTTAATAATCCATCTGCCCACCCCCAAGGATGAGGATGAACTGCAGTAAGTACATAAGTACATCGGCAGGGCACATTTTGCTTCTTGATGTTAGCTTCCATAAAACCCAAAAACGATATATTGCTGATATGTTATATTTGTAAACATTACAGAAATGGACATGCCTGACTGATTTCTTTAGCATCTGCTATAGGAGAAAACTTGGATAGTTGCCTGCAAGGCATGGACAATTGTAACTTTTCAGTAGGATGTACTGATCTCGTTTCAGTTTGAAATAATAAAGAACATTTTTTATTCTCTTGTGCCTTTTTTGCCTATTAAAATTTGTTCCAAAATGTTCTCAATTACTGGATATTGATATTTCTTACTTTGAAAGCCTGACTGCAGATACCCTGGTAATAGTTTTTTACCTTTTAATTAATGATAAGCACTGGAGAAATCAGTATTACAGCAATCCTAGCTTCAGCTTTTAAGGGACATAAATACAGTGAAGTAGTGAAATCTATATTATAATTGAATATTAGAATTATCAGAATTTTTATAATGAAGGCTTTCATCACTAATGTTTCAGTACATTTAAATGTCAGAAGGATAAAAACTGGTAGTGCTTGGTCAATTCAGTGGCTGTGTTTTAAAGTCTGGTTTGTAAAAGAAGAAGAATTCAGATATCTTTTAAGTTAGAATAAGTTTCTTAATTTTACAAGGGAATAACAGTCTGGTGTTCCCCTTCAGATAGGTTTTTTTTTTCTTCTTTGCAGATTGCAAATGGCTATCAATGTTCTGAATTCACAGACAAATGGTATGGGTCCCCTGAGAGGGATACTTTCTCTAGACTTGACATGGATTCCTCTTGGGAGAATTTATATACAATAGATTATATAAAAACCTAAGGCCCTTCTGCCATGCTTTAGCTTTTTTGTTTGTTTGTTTATGCATCAGTGCAAAATGCCACAAGCAGACACAGTTGGTCTGTGTTTGATGGGGAAGTATTACAACAAAACCCCTTTCAGCAGCATCCCTGATTCACCAGACCTGGAGAGAAGAATTACAACAGAGGTGGGCTAGGGTCAAGAGAGAGTTGAAAGGCAACACAGGAATTGGCATAGAGTTTGCTAAGCCATTGAGGGGATTCCAGCCAAGCAACTACAAGAAGGGGCATGGAGGAGGGAATTGGGCCTGGGGCAGGAGAGGTTATTAGAGGTGTGAGCATCTGAGATGGGTTTACAATCTGCTTCCAATGATAGATGCAGATGCTGGGCATGTCACAAAGGAAGAAATGCCTAGATGAGAAATTTTTACCCTGAGCAATCAGCATGTCTGATTTAAAAAAAAAAGCAACTTTAAATTTTGTCACAGAAATAGTGAGTAGAATGGTGGTTACCAAAGGCTGGGGGGTAGGGGAGGGAATGGGCAGATGTTTATGAGAGGCTACAAAGTTTCAGTTAGACAGGAGGAATAAGTTTTTGAGATCTATGGCCCAGCATTGTGACTATAGTAGATAATAATGTCTTGCATATTTCAAAATTGCTAAGAGAGTAAATTTCATATGTCTCACCACAAAAAATTATAAGTAAGTGAGGTGATAAGTTTATTAATTAGCTTGATTTAATCATTCCACATTATATACATACATCAAAACTTTACATTGTACCCCATAAATGTATACAAATATTATTTGTCAATTAAAACAAACTTTAAGTTTTGAAAGAATTATAGATTCACAGAAACTAGCAAAGAAATGTACAGGTCCCATGTACCCTTTACTCAGCTTTCCCCAATGTTAATATCTTGCCTAACCATAGTACAATATAAAAACCAGGAATCTGACATTGGTACAATCCAAATCCACAGAGCTTGTTCAGATTTCACCAGTTACATAGGCACTCATTTGTGAGTGTGTGCGTGCGTGTGGGGGTGTGTGTGTAGGTCTATGCGATTTTATCACAGGTGTAGTTTCATGAAACCACAGCCATGATCAAGATATTTATCTGTCCTACCACCAGAAGACTCTCTCATGCTACCCCTTTATAACCACTCCTATCCCCTCCCCCCATCCTGAACAATTGCAATCAATTATCTGTTCTTGATCTCTATAATTATCATATTTCATTAATGCCATATTAAAGTAATCATATAGTATGTATTTTTGGGGATTGGCTTTTTTTTTTAAACTCAGCATAATTTCCTTTATGTCCATTCAAGTGTGTGTCAATAGTTTGTTCCTTTGCATTGCTGAGTAATGTTCCATGTTATGATATATCACAGTTGTTTTACCATTCGCCTGTTGAAGGACATTTAGGTAATTTCCAGTTTGGGGCCGTTACAAATCAAGCCACTACGAACATTCACGTACAAGTTTCTGTGTGAAAGTAAGTTTTCATTTCTCTGTGACAAATGCCAAATGTACAGTTGCTGAGTCATATAGTAAGTTTATTTTTAGTTTTAAAAGGAACTGCCAAACTCTTTTCTGGAATAGCTGTACCATTTTAACGTCCTACCAGCAATGTATGAGTGGTCTAGTTTCTCTGCATCATCACCAGCATTTGATGTTATCACTATTTTTATTTTAGCCATTCTGATCAGTATGTAGTGATATCTTTTTGTGGTTTTAAATTGCATTTCTCTAATGGCTAATAGTGTTGATTGTCTTTTCATGTGCTTGCCACCTGTATATGCTCTTTGGTGAGATGTCTCTCCATGTTTTTTTTTTACCTATTTTCTAATTGGATTTGTTATTGTTGTTTCTGTTGCATTTTGAGAATTCTTTCTATATTGTAGATACTAGTCCTTTGTCAGATATGAAGTGGGGATGGCCTAGGGTTTCATTCACTGTTGCTGCAGGCAGATCAAACTGCCCATCTGTGTCCTGGTGATGGAGTAGGGGCTGGGGTTGGGCTCCCCTTCTAGGTCTCTACTGGGCTTTTCTAGTCATTTAGCCAGAGGGCCAGAAGGCTCTGCCTGATGGTGTTTTAGGGTTGCAGGCCTCTCTGGAGCCCAGTTCAGGGTATATTGGAAATAAAAAGAAAACCCAGGGAACTCATTACATTGTTCTCCCTCAAATGCTTAGGTCCCTAGCCAGTCCTCACCTTCTTTTCTCCAAGTTTCAGAGTTCTTTTATCATTTTCTGTTGAATAATTTCCAGGGTATTTAGTTGTATTTAGAGGGAAGGAGCCAAGAAAAATGAGTCCAAACCATCTTTCTTCAGGACCACCCAGTAGATCTGATACTTAAGAAGCCATTTGGGATCAAAGAGCAACAGGACTGATTTTCCTGGAGATGTTATCTGATGGACAGTAAGAGTATGATAAGCTTTGACCTCCTAATATCTTGCCATTTTGCTTTAAGTGGCCTTTGCATTATGGTGGCTTTTTAAGACTAAAAGCTTAAAAGTGACAGTCCTTAAAGCCAGAGCTTAAAAATATTTTTCAAGACAGAAGTGTTTCATGGACTCTGTGATGCATTGCTCAGGTCCTACCCCAGGAGCAAAGGGCTTATTACCCCACCTGCTGGAGGTGCAGACCACAGAAAGCCCCTTTCCTAAAGGCACACCTCCTTTGTGAGGTGGCCTGCTTCCAGGGTAAAAAGTCCCTTGTCTTCTCACTCCAACTCAGGACAGCCCATGCTATGGTCTGAATTTTCATGTCCACCCAAAATTTATGTGATGGTATTAGGTGGTGTGGCTTTTGGGAGGTAATTAGGTCATGAGGATAGAGCCCTGACAAATGAGATTAGTGCCCTTATGAAAGAGACCACAAAGAGATCCCTCACCTCTTCACCATGTGAGGATGCAGTGAGAAGACAGCTATCTGTGAACCAGAACTTGAGCCCCCGCTAGATACCGAATCTCATGGCCCCATGATTGTGGACTTCCTAGCCTCCAGAACTGTGAGAAATAAATTTCTGTTGTTGATGGTATTTTTTTTTTAATAACAGCCAGAATGGACTATGACATCCCGTCTTCATTATTACCTGCAAGCTGCTATTCTTCCTTCAACACACCTGCTTCCTTCTCTCCCTCCCTTTCTTTCCACAAGTGTTGATCCCAAAAGTACTCTTTTAAAAACCTTCTTCAAGTTAAACGCATGAAGAGTCTGTTTCCCAGGGAGTTCAACCTGCCTCAAAAGCCCTTTGCAGGTTTTCTACTGTCTTTTTCTAAATGGAATTGTTCATTGTAAATAGATCATGTACTTTCTATTTCTTCTAGAACTATGGTGTCTTTTTTTCCAAATAAAATGATGGCCATACTAGTTGGTAATCCTATTTGTTTTCAAAATCTTCACTTTGGAGAATAAAAAAGCTGGGATGCCATGCATTTCTCCCCACTGTTTGAAATCCATAACCTGAGAACTGTAGCTTAGAATCCTTTTTGATTTCTTGGAACCATCTGCTTTTATGGAGAGCCATCACCAAACACAGCCGGTTTTGTAGATTATTATTTCAGAAAGTTTACTCAAGTCTGCAATCACATCTTTTGCAGTTGCTGTTAATATTTAGTCCGTGCATGCTAAATGTATGGTTCCTGGCACAGTGTTCTCCATGTGGCACACTAGTCTGAATTTCTTTGCTTAATTTGGAGGTTTAGAACAGTAACATGGTACTGGCAGTACCCTTATCTGTAAGCTTTTTTCTTGGCCACCAGCTGATTGCAATGTGTAAACAGTAGTTTGCACATTACTCAGTCATACACACCTCCCACCAAGAACTGGTTACTCTTTCCCTTATCTCCTTATTTATTTCCCACAGTGCCTCTAAATTGACTATGTGGAGATCTCCTGCACACTTAAAGTCACTCTTCTGCCCTCTGCTTGTTCATTGAGACTTTTCTCTATTTGAATTACGGTGAACCATGGAAGAAACTTAAATAAGTCAAATGCATCTTTTTAAAAAAAAGTTATTATAAAGATGTTTCACATTTGATTTTATTCAGTAAATGTGTACCTAAAGACACCAGTAAATTGAATTCTTGTAAGGCTAATAAAAATGTAAATGCATTAGAAAAGCTTACTATTCCTATGGAGAGTTTTTTCTTAAAGGTAAATGATAAACCTTTAACTCGTGTTTAAATCAAGCTTTTAACTATATCAGGTTCTTCCTGAAAAAATTTATGTGAAAGTGAGCCAGATGGGTTCTCCTATTTCTTTCTGAACTGCAGTATGGTTTAAACGGGCTCAAATAGGAGGTGGGGAGGGGATTAATAAAAGTAGACTTTAGTAAAATTAAGGACATTTGTTTCTCACAGAAGTTACTAAATACCTACTTGCTGATGACAATCTCTAAGAAAATAAGGTAATGTTCACAAACATTTAATGAGCAAGTGCATCCTCAAAATCTTTAACCCTATCAGTTTATTATCCAAATTAGTATCTATTACAAATATTTATTCAAATTATTCAATAGATTTCTCTCTGGAGATTTGCAGTTACAGTGCCAGGGAAGGTTTGTTTTGTTTTGCTTTGTCTTTAATATTTTTTTAAAAAGAGAAAACTGAGGCTCTGAGGGGTTAAGCAACTCATGCTAGGTCATATATTTAATAGGCAGCAGACTGAGGGCTGGAACCAGGCTCTCTGATTGCTAGTCACTTCTTGTAGGGTCAAAAATTCAAATTCTGCAGTCAATACTAGGACCAAGCAGGTAATGGAGATAAGTGAGTAAAAAACAATAGAGAGTGGTGGGAACATTGATAAACCAGAGCTAGTTTTGACCCAGAGATGACTGGGAAGTGTCTGCCCCTACCCAGCTCCAGTTAGTTGTTGCCAAGTGGGCTTTCTGGTCCAGTGTGCTAAGATCTTCTGATTTTATTTTTTTTTGAAAGAGAAGCCAGAGACTCAGATTTTTATGTAAAAATATTGACACCTGCTATAAAGAAGCAAGCAAAGAGACAGACAGACAAACACCGGGTAGTACCAACATTTTATCTTTCTCTGCTTCAATCTGTGGCTGTGAGGTGTTCTGTCTCCCTAATTTTGGACCCATTAGATGCTGAATGAAGGTGATTGTAAGGCACCTGAGGGCAGGGATTATGCCCCGTGTATTGTTGCATCCCCGAAGTCTAACAAGGTGCCTGATGGTATATTCTTTTGGGTCAAGAATAAAGAATAGCAACAGACCAGAGGGTTCCCACAAAATCTCTGGGAACCTGTGTCAGCACACAGGCCAGCAATGTGTAGTTAGTTCTACTCCATAATGCTGAAAGCACATTAGAAATATTCAGACAGCTAAGTAATAATTTCTATTATTGTTTTTCAAATGGAAATTTTAGGACAGATAAAATGAGGGTAAAATTTGTATCTGTTTCTTAAATTACTGAAAAATATTATTCACACTAAATAAATATAGCACATGCCAAACATATTTATTTCCATTAAGTTATCTTTCAGTGATTTCTATATCTGAATGCTCATAACTTTCAGGCACAGTGGTATGTGAAAATGATAACTTTATTCAAGGGATTCTCAATTCAAGTGCACTCATATTTAAGCAGGAATTCATTTATCTTAAAATGTTTCAAGGGATCTCTTTAGTTTATAAAGGAAAGAAAAAAAATGCCATATGACACTTTGGTTAATGTTGATAATATATATATAGGTGTGTTGTCATGGATTCAAAGATATAATTCTAAAATGTTTAGAAATACTTTACCAACTGTATTATGAACATCAGGGTAATTCAGGGCCGATGTCTTGGGCCCCTTATTTTCTTTTAAGCAATTAAGTGTAAGCAATGATAATTGAGTCCTCATAGCAACAACAAAAAGCCACAATTAAAACCAAAATCATAAATGTGGATGAAAGGAACCTCTTGTCCTATCTATGGCTGGTTTGAAAAGGGAGAGATCTAGTTTAATGTATATTTTATTCCACCTTTAGAACATCTCCGCATCCTGTTTTCATTAAGAAGATTAAGAGCCGGAGGAGCGCATACCCAGAAATCTGCCTTGTTCCACGTCATGTATCCAGGCTTTGGGTAACCTGTTGAAAGCAAAACAAAACAATTTACCTCCAACCGTCCCACCACTCTCTGACTTCAAGTTCAGCTTCACAATTAAATAACTTGCCAACTTTGAATTAGCAATAAACAGCAACTCAAGATGTGTAGGGCTTATAAGCAAGTCAGAAGTGGTGCTTGGAATGATTACATTCCTAAGCCCACAATTACCACAGTTCAGAACTAATTTTTATGCCTTAAATAAAAGCAAAAGAATCTACACAAAGCATTTCATTTTCCGGGAAGGTTAAATTAAAATTAAAGTGTTCAGTGGAAAATCATCCTCTTTAAAGTGCATTTACTAAGAATCACTTAGTTGAGGAAGGAGTAGCTACTGTCATTTTAATTTTTCGGGTATAAATCCCTTTACTCCTTACAATAGATATAGAGAGGCTACTAGTATTTATTTTTTAAAAAGTGTGATATTTTAAAGATTATTCTTCAAGGCAGTTCTTCCAGGTTTATAGATTGTACACATTTACACAATGTGGTAATTTATTAACCAAATGGGTAGCTGAGAGTGCCTGAAACTGAAACAGACGATATTCCAGAGAGACCTACAGTAGGCAGTGAATAACAGCCAGTGTAGCACCTCGGATTATGTCACGCGTCTCCTGCAAAGAGTCCGCGTGCTTTCACAGCCCTCTTTGAAACCTTCTGCATAACATCCAGGTCAGGGTCTGGAGAGAGGGAGGACGCTGGGACAGCTGGAGCCACAGCAACTGTGTTCTTGCTGCATGAAGAGCTGAGAGGAGGGAGAGGTAAATCTCCCTCTCCAGCTTTGGCAGCTCAAATGTTTTGGGGCTCGTGGGAATTTCATTTGAGATCCCGGTTAACTTTCATATGGTGGGAATCTAACAAGTTGTCTTGTTGACCTTTCAGGCAGCAGATGTATTAAACTATTTCCCCATGGGCTCTATCTGGAATAATGAGTGCTTTAAAAAATTTTATTTATTTATTTTTTTAGTTCTAAACACTTAAAAATCTGGGCTTATAGATTCTCTTGAAAAATTGGAAAATCGGACACCACCATTGTTATTCCTCTGTGGTAGCTGAGCTAGAGCTGTGAGGTTTCGGTGGGATGTGTGCCCCTTACATGACACCCCACCATTCTTGGTTTTCCTCGTTTTCTTACCTATCTGGCTCCTGGGTACTTCTGAGTTTGTCATCCCTGCTGTGTAAGCTCGCTAGGGTGATTTCACGTGCTCCCCTTCCTGTTGGTCTCCAGCCTCAGACATTCCCATCTCAGTATCCCTCCAGCTCCCGGCTCAGCATCTCCAAAGCCAAAATCTTATTCCCAACAGTACCCAAAGTTGCTTTAAGCACTTGATCTATATATCTCATTTAATTTTCAACAGGTGACTACATGTGTTCTCCATTTTGCAAATGGGGATACTGCAGCTAGAGGCAGGATTGACATTTGAGACGGCTTGATTTCAAAGCCCATTATTCAGTCTCCCTTCTGTCTCAGAAGGGTAAGTGATCACGCCACACTTTCCTTCTTTCTTTTCTTTCTTTTTGTAATGTGCTCAGGAAATTCAATTAAACATGTAATACACTTGGTGCTTACGTTGCTGCCTCTTCCCCCACATTCTCCATCCTTTGAGACATGCACAACTGTTAGGATTGCAATTCCCCGTTTCCACAAGGACAGAATCTTAGTCTTCATAGCAATTTAGAGCCGTCTAGATCGCTGCCGTTCAAATGAAATACAATGTGAGCCACATGTGTAATTTAAAAAAATTTTAATAGTCACATTAAAAAAGTAAAAAGAAAGGTGAAATTAATTTTAATGTGTTATTTAACCCAATATATCTAAAACATTATTTCATCATGTATTCACTATTTGAAAATTATTAGTGATATATATTTTCCTTCTTTTGGTAGTAAGTCTTTAAAATCATGTGTATATTTCCTACTCACAACACATCTCCATTCAGACTAGTCACATTTCAGGTGCTCAAAAGACATATGTGGCTCATGGCTACTGCCATAGACAGCCTAGGTCTGTGTCATTAGCCTTACACACAGAGGGAGAAGAAGGCAGAGGGATATGGTTCCTGTTGTGGCCAAGGCACAACTCAGGATTTCTGGGCCCTGGTTCAGACCTCCTACAAACCGATGCTGTGAGCCTTAAGATGTGCAAAGGAAGAGAGTTATGGAATGAATTATTTATTCCTTTTTTTATGGATACAGCTGCTCAATGTTTGGTAAGCCAAAGAATTGATGTAATTTTGGTATTTCTCTCCTACTTTTAGTGCAATTCTAGAGTTTTGATGGAGGGAGTTAGGATATGATTTCACAGGAGTGTGTTTTATCTCCCTGGGTGATTTGTATTCCCTTGCAAGCCTGAGGTGAGAGCACAAGTCCAAATCAATTCACTTTTAGAAGAAGTTACTTTTTGCCTACCATCAGGGATAGTGAGTAAACACACAGAAAGGAGGATATAACATTGTTGGGAATTTGAAAACTTCTCTGAAGAAGCAACTAAAGAACAATGCCGTAAAGTATGCAATAAAGGTGCTAAAGTAGTTTCAGGCAGTGCCAAAACGGACATCCTGAATCCAGAATGAAAGTTTGTTCGATGCGCTAGTAACTGTGATTTGTAATAGCTAGAGATGAAGACTAAAGGCAATCAATTATGTATGACTTGTTATTACTTTGTGAAAACTGGTCCTGAATTGTTTTATTATTTGATAGTGTTTTTCCAGGAAAATAAGGTTTCCTTTGCTATCATTTTTCACTGAGATAGATGGAGAAAAACTCTGAACTATTCTAGTGAGCATGTATTTCTAGCTAGTTCTCTGATTTGAATTTCAGATTGTGATGATATGGTCATAAAAATTTGCCCTGGGCACATTTTCGGCTGATCTTAGCTTAAAAGCATTTTTTAATGCCATGCGATGGGACTTAATGACTTTTGCATTGTGGGTTGGGTTGCTCTATCAGGAAAATGAATCCATTCGGATTCTTTTCTTATGCTGGAAGCCCTCTGAGTTTCTTTTATCGAACTGCCAGAAAGTGCTGTTTAAACATATGCTCCGCACTTCAGTTGTTCCACAGCCTCCTGTTATTATTTTGATTCTTTATAGAGCACACAGGTATTTGAGGTATATTTCTAATATAGAAAAGAAGTGATCCTGCCCCCCTGAGCTTTCATTTAATGCAGACAAATTCAGCACAAATGAAAGGTAAGGCGCTAAGCAGGTGTTGGCAATCACCAGAGTGGTTTTTGAGAAGTTGGTCATGGCCCCCGTTTGACATGCTTCCCAGTTGTCTTGGTACTACGCTGAGCTTTTCCTTAATATGTTCCTATGGCTAGTTGCCTTTCCTGTGGCTGACAGTATGGGTAGAGCTGTTTAACATAGAAAGCTGCAAGCAGCCTTGGAAGTGAACAGGCCCCCGAATGGTCCTGAGGTTACTGTTTTCCTGAAAAGCGCAGTCACCATTTATTTATTTAGTTATTGAATAGTTAACTCTGATTCAGTGAAATGATATATTTAATAAAATTAAGGTATAACATACATGCATCAGCAAAAGTTTATAAAGTAGGCTAATTTATGTATATGGCTTGATGATATTTTTTCATATGTATATCCCCACGTAACTACCATCTAGATGAAGTTGTAGAACGTTTTTAAGCACTCTGGCAGGCTCCCTTGTGCCCCTTCCAAATGTTTTCCAAATATACTCCCTCAAGAGGTTACTACTATTTTGATAGCTATCAACACCAATTAGTGTCACCTGTTCTTGAACTTTATCTAAATGGAATCACACAGCATGTAGTCTCTCTCCTGCCTTGACTTTTTCAGTCACCATATTTGTGAGATGCATCCATGGTATTGGGAGTGCCAGTAAGTAGTTCATTCTTTTTCGCTTCCGTGCTGGATTTCATTGCATGAATAGACCACATTCCTGTTGATGAGCATTTGGATGGTTTCCAGTTTTTCTAAAATTCTCTTTTGGTCCAGATTCTGCCATGCTCAGGACATGGAGAAGTGGCATTTGTCCAGGGACCTGGAGCACAGAGACACTCTATGCTCACGGAAACCTCCAAACCTTCTCCCATAGGTTTGTATTGTAGCCTAAATGATCCGGGTAATTGCATGGTGCTTTACCTCATCCTTTTCCTTCTCTTCCTAATTTTAATAATAATAATAATAATAACAATAACAACAACAACAGCTTATATTCACTAAACACGTACTACGTGCCAGGCCCTAGCAGTACTCTATATTATGTGTAATGTCTCATTTAATTCTCACCAAGACCTTGGGAATAATTATTATTACTTTTTTCTTTTTACATGGAGAAGCTAAGGTCGCACAGCACATTAACGGCAAAGCAAAGATTCAAACCTAGATTTTCTGACTAGCGCTGTGTTCTTAATTGCTACACATACTGACAAAGAAGGGCCTTAGGATCTATAAGGAAATGACATCTTTGAGTAGAACACAGTTTTGTCCATCCTCTTTCCCCATGACAAACAACAGCTGTAATTTTTAAAATGTCAGTTAGAACCCATCATTCCCTGGCTTTAAACCTTCGGTGGCTCTGCTTGTCATTAATGCAGAATCCTAAATCATGCCTGCAGGGTCCCACCTGATCTGCTCCTGCCCCCTCCCTGACCTCATCCCCCATCCACCACCCTCCTCAATTCCCTCCAGTCACTGAACTTCATCTGCTCTTCAACGAGCCAGGCTTGTTCCTGGTATTGGGCCTTTCATTGGCCATTCCTTCTGCCCAGAATGTTCTATCACATTGCCTTATTTTATTTCCTTCCTAATGCTTACTATTCCCAAACTTATTTTGTTCATTTAGAGTGTTACTTATTTATTGTCTGTTTTACCCAATTGTCATGTTCACTCTAGAAAAGTGCCTGGCACTTAGTAGGTACTCAACAGGTATTGGTTGAATAAACAAAGGAAGGGATAAACGTACATTTCCAAGATCTCTGAGACTCTATAGGACATTTCCTTATATATTTTATAAAGAAAGAAAATATTTTGAAAATATGACTTTACATGCTGGGGGGGAGGTCCAATCTTCTTATAACACAATAAAAGCGGGAGGGGAGCTGAGCACATTGTTAATTTTATGTGTGGAAGATGCTTGCGATCGCAGGAATTGACTTCTGGCAATGAAGCAATTTCCCAAATGTCAGAACTAATCATATGATCCTGGAAAGTGGTTCTTTTCTTGTTGTCATTGTTTATTGTTTGTTTATTGCTCATTATAAAATACTAGTATGGGTAAACTGTTTCCTGTCCAGCCCCGGAGCATAGCATATAACACAAATCATAAAAATTAACGCATATTTTTTATACTGGAGTTTAAAAATAAGAAATGTCACAAGAAAAGCATATCTAGATGCTCTTTAATCACTGCCATCCCATTCTAACATGACAAGCCTAGGAATCATTAATGATCCTTTGTTCTGCTCAATGCATGGGGTTAACGTGGATAGCTTTAGTAACAAGCTGTTCTTTATCTTATCATAAACAACAAGCTGCTGCTTTGCCATTTGGGAGGCTGTGGACCACTTTCTGTAAATTCACATTCACCACTCTCTCAGCTGTTGTTGCATTTGGGAAGTCTTTAAATGTCTTTAGTTCCAGCATGTAGATTAAAATTCCTGGTCCCTGAGCAAACTTGGTCAAAGGGATTTGCAGCACATTGCTCCTAGAATATTGCATGCCAGGCACCCTAGGGTGTGCACAAGAGTTGTGGGTGTGATGGGCAGGGCTGGGACTTTTGTGGAGGAAAGAAAAGCAGCGTTAGGAGAAATGTAACTGTGCAGTTCAGGCTAGGCGTGGTAAAGGATTGTGCTTCTCTGCTGGCCTAGGCAGAATTGCTTATTACCCCACATCAAATTGCATCCCTCGCCTCTGATTCAAGCCTGCACATTCATCTCTTCCTCCCACCTCAGGCTTTTATTGATGCTTCCACCTCCAGGCAGTGCACAAATGCAAACTTCTGTTTACCATCTCTGAGTAATGATATTAATTCCAATGCCCAGGGATAATGCATTGCTTATTAAACACTGTAGCAGTAACCATTAGGTGGTAATTCAAAGGGAAACAAAAAAGAGTCAAAAAGCACCCATAACCCCCTCAGCAAAAAATGGTCAGAATTTAACATAAGCAAAGTTTTCCTGTATATTGGGGGGGAGGGGTTAAGATCCTCACTGCTAACTTGCTGTGTGATCTTCAAAGAGTTCCTAACCTTTCTAAACATCAGTTGACATGTAGGTAAACTGAGAATAATAATTGTACCTACCTCCTACAGTTGTTCTGAAGGTTAAATGAGAGATTTATGTAGAACTCTCAGCAGAATGTTTCGTATGTAGTAAGAGCTTTATTAAAGTCTCTGTAATCAGATGTCTTAGAAGAACCATTTTGTCATCTGCTTGGGGCATGGCATTCATGCACTTTGCAACAAACTTAGGAAAAACACCTTAAAATACAAGTATTTCCTTCCAACACTACTGGTGGATCTGTAAACCAAAGACTTCAACGGGATAACGTACGTCGTGTCTCTACCCAGTGACCAAATTATCTTAAATTCCTTTAAGAAAGTCATGCCCATTTGAAAAAAACTTTTAGCAAGTATCATTCAGAATCATGGTTACATTCTACACAATGTATTGAATTTAAGATTCTTGAGGCTCTCTTCATTATATTCAGTGTCATAAAGAGCAGCCTCCTCTCTAGAAAGTTGTCTAGAAGCAGGAGACTTCACGTGCAAAATGCTGAGAGATTTAGCTCAAAGAAATATGTCAGCTCTTCCCCATTGACCTTGTCAAGGTTGAACATTCTTGAACAGGCCTCTGTGTACCCAGCTCATCCTCTGCCACTCCTCCTTCATGTATCATGTCGATCACTTTCCCCTTCTGTGCTGCTGGTCAGCTCTCACTCATCCTTAGGATCTCAACTGCAATATCATCTCCTCTGGAGAGCCTCTTGGTTCCCCAGAAATGCTCCATGCTTGATTCTATGCTCCCATTTCTCCTGGAATGCCTTCATTTTATTTTGTCCTCCTGTAATTATTTATTAATTATTCATAATTATTTGTTTAATGTCTGTTCTCCCCACTAGATTGTTATCCCCATCAGCTTAGGGATTCTTTTGTTCTCCACTGTATTGCACAGTCCTTGGCACATCTTAGGTGCTCTATTGTACAATTAGGGCAAGTGCTAAAACTTATTCTTTGTAAGGATTTATTTTCATGTCACATATAACTAAATGGTTAAAATATTAGATTGGATTTTTTCTCTTATATTGTAACAATTCTCATCCACTATATTTGAAGTTTACCTTTTGTACCATCGAAATGATCATGTGTTCCTTTTACAGGTTAAGATTTAAGAGCATCTCAACCAACAAACTTTTGATTTTTAAAGAAGTCTCTGTTTAATACGTTGGTACAATAGTACAAGGTGACATTCCCTCTCTCTCTAAGAAGCCTTCAGTGTTCAAAGCACATCACACAATTTCATAAATTAACCCTGGGAATAAGTGTGGTAGTAAAGATATTGATTTTAGAATCCTGATGGAAAAGAAGGCAGAGCCTAATGTTTGAATTCTAAGAGTTATAATCAGATATAGTAAATCACCAAGAACAAAGGACAAATACCCTCAATACCTAGAGTCAGGAGGCTGGAAGAGAACTTGATAGGCCCAATTTCAATCTCTTTGAAGAATCATACCTCCTGGAAAGCCTTTGGTCCTTGTTGCTTCTAAGCTAAACTGTGGACTTACTGATATGGCTCTATAAAATGATTTTAGCTTTATGCTCTTGTTCAGGATTTTATAATAGCTCTGAGCTGCCTTATATCATGTTTGAGTTCTGTCTGCTTTTCAAGTCAATTTTACATCAGACCCCCACCTCAGCTTAACTAATGAGATGCTATTAAATCTTAACCTATATTTCTTACTGCTCACATATGGTCTGGTCTCTCTAACATTTTACGGCAAATATCATGTGGGGTACCAGTAAATTTCATGCTGGCAATAAAATGATGAATAAGACCCAGTTCCTGCCCTCAGGAGCTTGTGATCTACTGACTGAACCAGGCAATGTAGACTTATGGAGTGTATGCTATATGAAGGCACTATGGGAGATATAAAGAAATGAACAAAACAAGAATGAATAAGAATTAATGAATAAGTGCCTGTAGAGAACTCAGAACACGGCCAGGTGCACACCAATGGTACGATAAACCTCAACTGAGTCCTGTGGTGCTGATGAGATCTCTGGCTTGAGTACTTGAGTGTGTGGTGAAGCCATCTCTGAGATCTGGAGCCCAGGAGATGGAGCTCAGGGTGGGCCTGACCAGGTACACAAACTTGGTTTGAGAAAAACTAGAAATATCTGGGGGAGGCATCAAAATGGCAATACCTAGTAGTCAACAATAGAGAAATTTGAAATTTGGGAGCATAATTAGGCAGAAAGATTTATTGTTGAACAGTTAGGAATCCAGATGATTCCTATTAACCAATCTCTTTCCATCTCAGAGTACTAGCTTCACAATTTTCTTTTCTATCAGTATTTCAGTCTGTGCCCCTATCCCCCAAATTTAACTGAAAGATATATTTACCAGCATTCAGAATGGGGGATATAAATAGAATTAAAGCAATTTTTTAAAAAAGCCAAGATCTAATCCAGCTCTCAGCACATTCTGAATCTAGTGGGAGGCAGATAGACTAAAGTATAATTAAAATACAAGGCTGGCCTTGATAGTGACAGTAATTCAGTGGTTTTCAAAGTGTGGGCCCCGGGCTATCAGGGATCAGTATCACCTGGTGCAGTAGACTGAATAACAGCCCCTCAAAGTTGTCCACATCCTAATCCTTGGAATGTTACCTCTTATGGCAAAAGGGACTTTGCAGATGTGATCAAGTGAAGGATGTTGAGATGGAGAAATTATCCTAGATTATCCTGGTAGGACCAATGTAACCACAAGAGTCCTTACAGGAGGGAGAGAGGAGATCAGAGTTAGTAGTAGGAGTTATGATGACAGCAGCAAGAGGTTGGAATGAAGCATGAAAGGAGCCATGGGACAAGGAATGCAGGTGACCTCTAGACAGTTAAAGAGCCAAGCTGTAGATTCTACCCTGGAGCCTCCAGAAGGAACCAGCCCTGCCCACACCTGGATATTAGCCCCTTAAGAACTATTTTGGACTTACGACATCCAGAACTGTAAGAGGATAAATTTGTGTTGTTTGAAGCCACTAAGCTTGTGGTCATTTGTTATAGCAACAGTAGGAAACTAATATGCCTGGGAATTTATTTGAAATGCAGAATCTTGGGCCACACTTCAGGTTTATCCTCAGAAACTCTGGGGCTGGAACCAAACAATCTATGGTTTAAGAGGCATTCCAGGTGACTATTATGCTCACTAAACTTTGAGGACAACTGTTATAATATAGAGAGGGAATTGTAACTGTCTGTACACCAGAGGCAGACTACAGTTGTCTTCCCTAGGTCACACACTATATGCTTGTTAGATGACTTCTCCTGTGGCCACAGACAATGGGACATTATGATTGATGACATCACCAGGAACACATGAAATTTCAGGGAGTTCCTGAAAGGAAACAGAATGTTACCAGAAGGTTAGGTCACACACTATATGCTTGTTAGATGACTTCTCCTGTGGCCACAGACAATGGGACATTTGATTGATGACACCACCAGGAACACATCAAATTTCAGGGAGTTCCTCAAAGGAAACAGAATGTTACCAGAAGGTGGAGGGGATAGTTTGCTCAAGAGAAAAAACAAAGGCTGTCCACTATAAGTATATAACTTTAGTGGTGAGTTATGGAAGGAAAGATATTCTAGTATAAGGGAAGACATTGTAAAAGGATCCAGAAGCAGAAAAACCTGGAACATATTTAGGAAATGGCAAAAAGGATTATAGCAACAGTATGGTATCAAGAGGGTGGGGTGGGGGTGATAAGTAGTGGGAAATAAGCTTGAAGGTCTCAAAGGCCATACTTATGAGCTTGGATTATGTTTTGTAGTGATGGCAGCACACACAGTGGTTTTTGAGCAGTGGGTAAAATGATGAATATAGGCTCTGTGTTCTCACAACTGCCTGAATATCAAGCCCCATTAGTACTAATCTCTGCCATCCCATATGCACATTGGATGCTGATTATGCATCACTCTAGGGATTCTCCATGCATAAATTTTTATCATTATGTGTTTGAATGATGATTTTCCCCATATGGAAAACTTTAGCTTTCAAGCTGTTAGATCATCCATAGTAAGAAATACATTTACACACACACACACATACACACACACAAATCTTCATGAAACTCTACCTATTCTTACCATTTGAGATATATGCTACTATTTTCTATTCAATTCTATTTTAGTTTTTTAAAAAAATTCTGGTTAAAATTTCCTAATTTGATTTCATAACAAACTTTTGGGTTATGTCCTTTAGTTTGGAACTTAATACTTTAATGGAAAGGGACAGTATTTTGTTCATTTCTGCATCTATACGTTCTTAGCACAGTTCTCTGCCTACAAAAGATCCTCATTCAGGCTTAAATATCAGATCCATGAAGTTTTAGCCAGAGTTCCAAACATTCTTGATGCCATATGATAGCACATTTCACTTGCCAAGTATTGGGTGACAGATTATTAAGATGTATATGCAAAGCTCTGAACATTTGGGTGGGTCTATTTCGTGGGTGGGGGTGTAATGAAGGGTCGGTGGAAATAACGATGCATTTTCCCTGTAATTAATGTCAAAGCTTAAGAAGAAGAACATTGGTAGATTGACTCCTAATAACACCACAATGAAACATTTTTCTCCCAGATCAGAACTGCCTTACGTGAAATAAGCTTTGCCCTGTGAATTGGGCATGTATCATTTTGAGATGTTAAATCTGCAAAACTGGCATGACATGCAGAATGATAAAAGCTATTATGCTAAGATGTGCACAGAATTTGATTTCTGGAAAAGCTGTCCTTTGAATGGCACTCTCTTTTCTTGCAGTATCAAGGAGATCCACAGACACTGGCTTCTGAGCTATGTAGCTGGGTTGGATGGAAGACGCTGTTGAAGGACTTCGCTTTTGTGGATTTTCCACTTTCTGAAATTGATCGTTTTCATTAGCTTGATATATGTTTTTGTCTTTATCATTCCAGGAGTGATTTTTTAAAAATTCTGTCTTACGTTATCCTCATTTGCATTCCTTTCTAGGATGCGATTCTCCTTCCTAGAGACTCATTTCTGTCTTCCAATGTATGTTTAAAAAATAAAATAAACGAGGAGAACAAGACTTAAGAAACACATTATTTATCCTCTTCTTGTTAAATTAACAAACTTATTATATGATTCTCAGTAATTTTGGTTGCAGTATATGTTTATGGTCTTGTGCATGTTAGGTGTGACACTTAGCCAGATGTCAGAAAGTTTTGGTTTTCATCTGTGCTCTGTGCTCTGAAGTGTGTGACTATCTTCATAACATCTACTCTCTCCAAGTCTCAGTTGCCCATATATAGGACAGAGGTTACTTATACCTTCCCCACTGAATCTTGCAAATTTGCGGAGGTCAAATGAGTTAATATATAGGAAAGAACTTTTTTATTGCAAAGTTCTCTCCTGGAGATATATCAAGTCTCATTGAATGTAGTGACTGTTTACAGCTCTGTATTGAGACAGATTTAGAGGCTGTACCTAGGCTCAGCCAGAAAAAGTACTGTTAAAAACTTTGAGATGTATGCCATGAGTGTAAGCTTTAGGAATGGTAAGCCTATACGTCCATGACTACCATTCTCGAACAATACATTTAGGCAGTCGTCACCTTCTTTTCCCTCTGTACTAGAGTCAAGGTTAGGCTCCACTTCTGGTCTGTATTCTTGCCCAGTTTGTGCTGCTCTCACGGTTACAAAGCCAGGTCACTAATGCTGCTGACACTGTTGTCACTAATGGTCGAAGGCTGTTACAGTGACTGTTCCTATTCTCTCAAGCCAGCCTCTCACCTCCCCCAGGGACTCCTCTGTTGCCATTGAGGCCTGAGATGCACTTGATGTCTCAGCCCCTGTGTATGTGCAACCTGCAAGTATAAATGGCCATTGAGTGGATACCATTCATCTCTCTTCTTCCCCTGATCTGCTGTCCAAAGGAGCTGTCATTCACGTAGCCTTTCTCAGAAGATGGGTCAGGGAGACCTGACAATCAGTTGTGCTTAATAACAATGGTGGCCAGGTCAGAAATGTACCCTCGTATCTGCTTGTCCTCCATCCTTGCCTCATTTTCTTCTTCCTTCCCTCTTACTTCCCTGGATGGCTCATTCTAATAAATTAGGAGCATGTACGATTTTGTCTTAGGCTGTGCTTTCTCTGGAATCTGCTAAGCCACCATCTAAACATACAGGTAAGTGCGTGTACTGTGCACACACACATGCACACACACACACACACACACACACACACACACAACACAGGGAGAGGGTAAATTGGATTGAGCCAAAAGGAACATTCAGAATCTGCTTTGCTAAGTTTCTGCCTGAGGGGAAGGGAGGCCTTGAAGAGATGCTTATATGTACTTTCAGGGGAATAGGGGAGGCCAAGCCGTGAAGAGGCCAGCCCTGGTGTCTCTTGTCTAGCCCAGGCCTAGAGAGTTGGTCTGAGCTCCAGGGAAAGTGAAAGCCATATGGATCATCAGATGAAGGGCTCAGTAAGACTCATCTATTTTCTCGCTACTAACAATTTAAATAGTAACAGAACTTAATGAAGGATCCCTGAGTCAAGGCAGTATTCTTGGTGCTAGGGATTCAATGGCAAACAAGATAAATGTGGTCCAAGTCCTTATATAGATTACAGTCTCATGGGTCCCACTACTTGGTATCTACCCAAAGGGAAAAAAGTCTTTCCATCAAAAAGATACCTGCACTCAAATGTTTATTGCAGCACAATTCACAATTGCAAAGATGTGGAATCAGCCCAAGTGCCCATCAATTCATGAGTGGATTAATAAAATGTGGTATATGTATACCATGGAGTACTACTCAGCCATAAGAAAGGATGAATTAATGCTGTTTGCAAAAATTTGGGTGGAACTGGAGACCATTCTCCTAAGTGTAGTATCTCAAGTTTGGGAAAACAAACACCACATGTACTCATTATTAAATTGGAACTAACTGATGAGAACACATGTGCACAGAGGGAAATAAAAGTCAGTGGAAATCAAGCAGAGGAGAAGAGGGAGAAGAATAGGGGCAAAAACTTCCCTAATGGGTACAATGAACACTATCTGGGTGATGGGCACACCTATAGCTGTGACTCAACCACTACAAAAGTGATCCATGTAACCAGAAACATTTGTACCCCCTTAATATTTTGAAATAAAAATCTCATGGCAGAGAAAGACAATAAACAAGTGAATAGCCAAAGAAAGGACATAATTGCAGTTCTTCATAGCATGCAAGTGAGTGCTCTGTAGGAAATAAAGAGTTGCAACAGAGAATAACAGAGTGAGGAGGAGAGTCCCCGTTGGGATCTGTTGGTCAGGGAAGGCCTTTCTGTGGAAGTGACAAAAAAGAGGGGAAGAGATGGCCATGCACAGAGTCGGCAAGGAGCAGCGAGAGCGTCCCAAGCAGAGAACACGGGGGATGGAAGGGCCCGAGGTGGGAAGGATGTGTTTGAGGAAGTGAGAGCGCCGTTGGCTGATTACATTTATGAGGAGCTTTCGATGGACCGACACTGTTCTTGGCACTTTACATGTAGGAGCTCACTTTACTTCTCATAACAATCCAATGAGGTGTGTAGCGTTGCAGGTAAGGAAACTGAAGTGCAGGGAAGCTAAGTTGCTGGCCCAAAGCCACACCGTGCACACGGTGAGTAGAGGACCTGGAATTCTGACCCAGGCTTCTTGTAGTAGGAAGGGGACCACAGATTCGCCTCTCATTTGTCCCCCACTGGACGGACTTCTGTAGAGAGAGGCTTGGGCCAGGTGCCAGCAGACCTTGTGGGCCAGGGCGAAGAGTTTAGACTTTATCCCAAGTATAACAGGAGGGCACTGAAGGATTTTAAGCCCAGGAAGATATGATCCATTTAATGTTTTTAAAAGATCCTGCTTGCTGCTATGTCCAGCATGTATTGGAAGGGCAAGAGCGGAAGCAACACATTAGGAGGTTCTGGGATGGGCCCACATAAGAGGTGATGGCGTTTACTGTTTAACCGACAGGATGTCTGCTGAGATGGAGAGAAGGGGAGGACCTGAGGGACATTTTGTAGGTAAAATTGACAGATCTTTCTCATAATTAGATGTGGAAGGTGAGAGAAAGAGCCTAATCAGAGATGTTTCCTTGGGGCCTGAGCAAACCTTCCTCAGGCCCACGTGACAGTGACAGTGTTGAGGAGAAGGGCGTTATCTGCATTTCTGCATGGAACATTCCAGTGTGGCTTTCCTGCTACAATCACTAAGGCAGCAAGGCTGCTGCTGCCTTGTAGAACACCGGGCTGTGGCTTCCTGGGAAAGGAAGCCCCCTTCTCCTGGAGGACACTGGGGACAGAGTCCATGGCTAGGCACCATCCTCAAGAGGGGGACCTGAGCAGAAAGGCAGAGCAGGGTACCACGGGAGGGTCTGCAAGTGAGAGCACGCAGGCAATCGCCAAAGTAGTCAGCAGCCAGATGTGGGGTGTTAATACAGCCGCATTTGTACCTAAATAGGTAATTATAATATAGTCACATCTACATCCATTTTTTATTATTGGCAACTGCTCAGAAAGGTTGAAATTCAGAATCGAGAGGGATCATAGAGTCAGGAAAAGTGCTGGGCTACCAGGTGGCTGCAATTTCTATTAAGGCACATGTCATTAGATTGTTTCCCGTCTCCTGTGTCACGCTGACTTCATCTGGAGGAGAGGAAGGTGTCCAGTGTAAATGTCCCCATTCTCCTATCTTTTCCTGAGGTGGACCCAATAAATGAGAGAAAGTGGTCTGGGATCTACCAGGCATGCATCTCTGAGACTGTCGTCGGGGAGTTACGAGTAGGCAGAGAGGTGATTTTCATTTTCTGTGATAACTTCCTACAGTAAGTAGGTGGGAGGGTAGGTGATTGATGAGCTAAATTAGACGGAAAGTGGCTCAGATCAGATTCTAGGTGATTGCTCCTGCCTCTCGACTCACTGCACTTATTTTCTATTCCACTCATTTAGCAAACGATGTCGGTCTGTCTTGTGACATTTCTCATATTGTTGCTTCATTCTTTACCTTTTTGCATTTTCTGTCTTTTCTCCAGCTACATCAGTTACTCCTTAGGGGCAGAAATGATGTTTCGTTTATTTTTATATCCTTCTTATGCCTTATACAGAGTAAATGCACAGTGATTCTGTGTTGTTTGATAGTTGCTTGAGATGGGATGTTTTCTAAAGAATGTTGCTGAATTTATCTTGCCTTAGGAAAGTGGGAAGTAGGAGTGAGAACCGCACTCAGTACATTTCAGTTTAAAACACGTAGCCTTTGAGTAGATGAATTTGCGATAACTTTGTTCTGGTCAGCATAGCTCAGCCATAGAAATGGTTTAGTTTTTTGTAACAGTGAAACTTCATTTCTCTAAACAGGATATGAAGGGGAATCATAAGAAATTGCCAACATTAGAGCTACAAATATGGCAGTATCATGTGGATCAATCTAATAAGACAGATAAGCCAATAATAATTTATTCCTCTGATTCAGTCTGAAATGAAGATAAGCTAATGGGCAGCAGGCCCCACTTCTGCTGTCACAGCTTGGGGGAGGGAGGCTGGTAGGGTGCAGGCCCTGGGACAGAGGAGGTGATGGCAGGGGCAGGAATTCCTGAATGTTCATTGATTCTTGTCATAAGTTGGCACTTCTGTGGTTGGTACATCCTTCCTGCTCTGGTGATACCCCAAGATTCTTTAGTGTCACTTAAACAGAACTCATGACAGGGGCCCAGGAGGGTCAAGGCATGACCCACAGGAGTTATAACACCCACCTACTGCCAGCCCCATCTGTCCTGGAGAATTGCCAGAGGAGTCAGGACAGGCAGGACATGGCAGCTATGCTCACTGTTTCAGTTTTCTTCTATTTCCTTCTTTGTTTTTATTATACTCAATAAAATAGCTCCATTTCCTTTTTCCTTTTTATTAAACCCTGAGTTTTGAGTGCTTGGCTCAGTCTGCTGTTGTGGGTGTGTCAGGGAAGGCAGGCATTACCTGTTTTCCCCTTAATTCCTCTGGTTGACTCAGAGGTATCTTCTAGATTCCTCTAGAGAAACTCAGATTCACCAGCCGGACAGCGTGGGAATGAGGGATCAAAGGGGAGCCTGACTTCAGGTTGCAGAAGAGAGACTGGGAGGGAGGGGGCAGCTTGGGAACAGGAGACTCTGACATTGGAAATAGGAGCCAGAGAAGTCCAGGAGAGCAAGTCTAGAAATTGAATTAAGTGGGGGCAAAAAATTATCAGGTGTATTTTTACCATCAGATAGAGCAAGAAATATTTTAAAAAACTCCACCTGCTCTGGATTCAGTCATTACTAAAAGCATGATCAGAGAATGGCTTTCTGGAGTCAGAAAAGAATTGGAAATGGGAAGGTATGTTTGGCTTAGTGTGTTTAGAATTCTACACAACTCACAGTTGTGGATCTAAGAAGGAGCCGGAATCACAGTATTAAGAAAAATTAAGGTATACTTAAACATCATAGCGCCCTACCTCCTTTTTATTATCTGCGGATAGAATTTTCATTCCTTCCTTCCTTAAGTGGACCTACCAGGTTATGCACAAGATCTCATTTTTTCCTTGTAACAGAGTTAGGATGGCCAGTTTGTAGATGGAGAAAGTGAACTCAGAGGGGTTTAAAAAACTCACCTACAATCACACAGGTTGCAGATAAGGGACAGAGTTGGGATTCCAACTCGAGTTTGATTCTACAGCCAGTGCTTTTTCGACTATGCCATGCTTCATTTCTCTCTACTGCAAGCGCCTTTAAAAAGGAGAAGGAGTCAGGTGAAATCCCCGTAAAGAAAAAGGCCAAGGGTGGGCTGCTGCCCCAGACGTGAAGAGTGACAGTAGGGCTTAGGTTTCCCTAAGAGCAGAAATGCAGGATCCCACCCAACAACCAGAATTGACATTTTGACAAGTTCCCCAGGTGATGCAGAACCCGAAGCCCCACTCCAGATTCAGAATTGACATTTAAAAAGGATCACAGAGTGATTTGTAGCCGCATTAAAGTTGGAGAAGTGCTCTTCTACCCTCCCCTATAGAGATTCTCTCTATTTGCTCCATCTCGGATCCTTTAAGG
Organism: Daubentonia madagascariensis; assembly: GCA_023783475.1. NCBI lineage: Eukaryota > Metazoa > Chordata > Mammalia > Primates > Daubentoniidae > Daubentonia > Daubentonia madagascariensis. The sequence goes on along the minus strand of JAKFHU010001953.1, from coordinate 35,540,052 downwards.
ACCTGGCTCAAGGAAGGCACATGGCTGATTACTGCCCGGGTATCAACCGACAAGACATCTACAAACAACAGGGGTCATACTTTTTTCTCTCTCCTCCTTTAACCCCTCTTCTCGTTCCAGTCTTTTCACTTGTCTGTACGGCAGCAAAGTAAGGAAAGAATGAAACAAAGAGCATAAAATTAAGGAATAGGGATTTCTGGCAAGGTTTTTCTGTGACAGCATCATGCCTCCTTCCAAAATGGTGCTAAGAAACATGGCTAGCAATGACTCCCTTAACAGAGGCTTCCAGCATCCTGACTGTTCAGCACACCCTTTTGGAATTATTATAGCACCTACAATTATTTTGGAAGCTGAGCACATTTGCTTGTTCGTTCAATCCAGACAACAGCTCTCTAGGTTTTATTTCTACTTCCCACACACTCATACACTCAAGCATCTTAAGGGGGGCTGAGCGTAAGTATGATAAATTTCAACCTTTGAGGACAAATTTGAGAAAACCACCATTGACTGAACCCCAGGGTTCAGAGTAGCCCCTTTTGGTCGGAATGCCAAGTCACCCACACTGTAACATTTGCTGCTTTTCACCACCCAGGTGCACTCTTAACTCTCACAATCATGCCTTTTGCTTCCGCTTTCAGCAACAGTGGAAATGAGCTTATGTGATTTTCTCTCTCATTTCCCCCCACCCCGTGTGTGATTATGAATGATCTGTGAAGCAGAAAGAAGACAAAAAATTTCATAAGCTGGGTCTACCCTGTGGTCTCAACAGTAATTTAGCAACTGTGACATGGGAGTCAACAGGAAACCCACACACCCATCATCAGACTGTCATGTTGATGATGAACATGTCCGATTTCTTCCCTGCAGGACTTACTTTCAAACATGCCAACGTGTAGGTTCTTAGGCAGGAGTTAATAAAGGAGATCCCTTTGATAGAAATTCAGGTCACTTTTTAAAAATGGAGAAAAAGAGGCATTCAGAACACTGGAATTTTCAGTTAATAGTGAATGTGGCAAGGAAATGCTCCTTTGCTGCCCCTGCCTCTGGGATACAAGAAAATATTGGGGAGGGGAGAAATGAGGTCTGAGCTTTAAGAAAATCTGAGGAGGCAAATGATATTATATACACAGTGGCTATTACAAAGCTAAAGTATGGAATGAGGAGTATTTTGTTTTACATGTCACATTTTTCACTGATCAAATCATTGTCCCCCTCTAGGGTTCATTAAGAAAACATTTTCTTCATAGAAACAGTAAGGAAACAACAGTTGATACCACAAGGTAAAAATGGAGCAGATAATGTGAGTACCTCTTTGTTGTATTAGAATATCAACCCATGGCATTGTGTTTCACTGTCTTTTATAGAGACATCCGGTTCAAAGAAAAAAAAAAGATATTGTCTTTGGATCTGGATTTGAGGTGGTGAGCCTACATTGGGTTGTTTCAAAATATGTTCTGAGAGACATCATTCTGAAGGAAGCATCTCACTCCAAGTGCTTTATGAAAATATTTGGTGAAGTTAATGAATGGTCTAAGAATTTCCACTGTGTAGATAGAGTTGATTTAATTTCATTTCAGAAAAGTGTTAATCTGAAATTAGTGTTGGTAATGATTTGAATATGTGTAATTCTCTCAGCCCAAGGTGTGTAATATGTTCCAGTTATGCAAAATTGTATGCTTTATATCAAGTTTTAAGCTGTTGGTGGGTTGTGAAAACAATTTAGGGATTTGTGATCGGCATTTGGTTTTAGTGAAATGAAGTAGAATAGAACATATCAGAGTTCATTTAATATGATAATGGTTTGTATTTTATGCATATGTAATATACATGGTCATATTATAGTTAGGTAGGTAGATATAAAGATACTTTTCACTGTGAGTCATATTTAAAAAAAAGTTTGAAAACTACTGCCTTGATGAATTTTGGCATGGACAAAATATGGCATCAGCCATGATTGGCACACTGAAAATTTTACTTTAAATAGCCAACAAACTTGTCATTTTTCTTTTCACTTCTCATTTATTTCGGAGTTGTGAAATGGCTATACTTTTCTTGAAATCTTTCTCTCTTCAGTCTGTTCCTCCTGGAGACAGTGATTAGTTATGAATGAGGGAAATAAAGCTACACTTCAAAGTTCAACATACATTGGCAGGGCATATTTTTAGGGAAGGGAGTATTTCACATATTTCTAAAAATTAATAATTCTGACATGTGCCTGCCTTATGGCTTTTCAGTTACCATGACTCACCTTAATTTCACCTTAATACCACTGTTTGACATTAGATGCCTCTCTAGAGAGGAAGAAAATCATTCAGAAATTAGGTGCATAAAGGTTATTAAACTAATATTTAAAATTCTGGCCCTGCACATTTTACTTTATTCCTAATTAAATGCCATGAGTAGAAATGTATGATCCTCAGTATGTGCACGTGCTTGAATCTGTGTCCACTTGAAGGCCAATAAAGATGCTGAGGAATTTTCATTTAATTTGCAGCTTTTCTCCTAGGAATGTTACTTATAGCTATCATCAGCAACCATAGTATTAAACCAAAGCTGAAGACAGAATTTTAAAAACATGCAACACATAAAGATTCCCTTCTTTCTTGGAACCTTTTATAACTTGCTCCATCTTCAAATAACTAAGCTCTGTGAGGAACAAGTTAAGATGCCAATAATAATCTAAGTTTGGAACTTCAAGAATGGAGCTGTGTTATTTGATATTATTGACACATTTCAGGTCTCATGTCTTGGGCATCATGTACATGAAGGTGGGAAATTAAAACATCATTAGTGGACTGGAATAAATTTTATCACGTATATAAAAAGTATTCCTAATGCTACTGCATTATTTCAATGAACAGCTGGAGTTTTATTCTGAAACCTGAGGGTTAATCACTCTTGTCGATGGACTTGGTTGCTGCTACACACTTTTCTGATACAGCTATATTAGTAAGGACTCTTGGTTGCGGATCTGAAATCCAGTCTTACTAAGCTGGCTTAAGCAATAAAGGGCATTTCTTGAGTCACGTAACTGAAAAGTTTTGGGTAGTATTGGCTTCACTCTTAGGCAGGCCTTTTTATGTGGTGATCACCACATGGAACCTTTCATTCTGCTAGTTTAACCAACCCAGCAGAGTTTCTCTTTCCAGTAGTTTTCATGAAATCCAAGTAGAGTCTCATGGGAATAACTTAGAGCCCATGCTCATTGCTGAACCAATAACTCTGGCCAATGGGATGGAACAGTGATTGGCCAGGCCTGAGTTACATTCCTATATTTGTATTCCAAAGGTAGGAGGAGAAGGTTCTCCAAAGAAGAAAATCAATGGCTATTACAAAGCTAAGATTTTATGTAGATTCTGAGCAAGGAAAAACAGAAGATGCTACTACAGAGGTTTTATTTCGACTATTTAAAAAACTGAGATGTCATTAATTTAATAAAAAACAGTGACAAAATCTCTGTCTCCCCATCTGAGTTATCCATTTAACAAATATGTGTTGAGCCAGGCACAGACATTCCCTTTAACTTCTCTGAGCATATGAATTGTGTACATGATTTTGAACAAGTGTCTGTAATATTTTATTAAATGATTTTCATCACCTTGGATAATAAACAGGTGATTTGACTTAGCAGAGTACAGGTGCTATTTTTAATACTTAGTGCTCTCTGGAGAGCTTCCAAATAATAATAGCATCTTTAAAAGCTTTGGATTCCCCAAGGAGCAATAAAATTTTGCTGAGTATTGTCTGTGATAAATAACACATCTCCCTTCTCTTGTCTTCCATATTCCTACTTGAGAAAGCTCCAGATTTCCTGACATTATCTGAGGGTTGATTGCCTAGTGAAGGTCAATACTTCTTTGCTCTCCCTTACTATGTGTTTCTCTGCGATTACATTGAAATGATGAGAATATGACTGTCTTTAAAAAATATTAAAAGTTAGGGAAAATAGAAGCATGAATACATCAACAAGGAATATAAATTAAAATTTTATTTTCTAAAGTGTAAACAGCTTAATTTTTTCCTGGCCAGTGGGGTTCAGGGCAACCAAGAGAGCCAGGACTTGAAGAATCAAGATCCCAGAGTAAAGGGGCCACAGAGAAGTGAGTTCAACATGCTGCATGGAATTGTCCCTTGAGGCCCAGGGAGAGACAACAAAATATAAAGCTGAAAACATCTGATAAGAGAACAAAAGGCAAAGCAGAGATTTTGGCAGTCTCATAATGTCTCACAGAGTTCAGGACTTTCAGGAAGATAGGACCTTGGTAAACACCCAAGGTTTTCAATTGAGGCCCCTGAAGAACTGCATCCTAGGATAAAGGCAAATTGGAAATACATCAGTCTCAATTGGATCAAGATGATCTTTCTGTACTCCACCTGCCTTCCAGAAGAAAATCAAATCATCTTAGGAGGAAGATAACATAATTCAAAACTTGTACAATTTCCATAAACAGTGTATCTGTCATTCACTAAAAAGTAGTAGGCATGCCAGGAAATAGGAACAAATGACCAAAAATCAAGAGCGAGAAATAGTCAAAAGTAATAGATCCAAAAGTGATTGAGATATTAGGGTGATGAGACACAACTTTCAAATAACTGGTTAATATGTTCAAGAAGAGACAGAGAATTTCACCAGAGATCTAGAATCTATAAAAGGAATCAAATGTACAACTTGAAACTTAAAATTATAGTAACTGAAATTAAGAACTCAGTAGATGGGTTTAACAACAGACTTGACACATCAGAAGAGTGGACTAGTGACCCAAAAGATAGGTCCTCAGAAAATACCCAGATTAAAGTACAGAGCAGAAAAAAGAATGTAAAAGTAAAGAAAAATTCATAAGAGACATACAGGATAGTATAAAATCTGGGCCAGATAACTGGAGGCCCCAAAGGAGATTAGAGAGAAAATGGCAGAAGCAATATTTGTAGAGTAGTGGGAAAGAATTTTCCAAAGCTGATGAATGACATCAAGCCATAGATTCAAGAAACTGTAAAAGCAAAGAAAATCAAATAAAATATGGAGGCATATTACAGTAAAACTGCTTAAAAGCTGAAGACAAATAAAAGAATCTTTAAGCAACCAAAGGAAAAAAAAAGACACATTTTCAAAGGCACACCAGTTAGACTTACAGCTAAGTTTTTAAACAATGGAGGGTAGAAACCAGTGGAATGACAGACTTAAAGTGCCAAAAGAAAATGTAAATTTAGAATTTTAGACCCAGTGAACATACTTGTCAAAAAAAGATATTTTTAGAAAAATTAAAACCAAGAGAATTAATTGTCAGCGTTATCTACATTGAAACTATTAAAAGGAGCTCTTCAGTCAGAGGGAAATGGTCACAGATGGAATCATGGAAATGCAGGAAGGCATGAAGAGCCCCCAAAAGGATAAATATATAAGTAAGTGTAAATGGATGTAGATTGTTTAAAACAATCAAAATAATATCTAGTGGAGTTTAACTCCCGGTAATCAAAGGTGGAACAATTTAAGCAATTGTTAGGATAGTGACTGCGGTAGATTGAAATATATCAAATTTTTTTTTTTTTTTTTTAAAGAGACAGGGTCTCACTCTTGCTCAGGCTGGTCTCGAACTCCTGAGCTCAAGTGATCCTCCTGCCTCGGCCTCCCAGAGTGCTAGGATTACAGGCGTGAGCCACCGCGCCCGGCCTGTATTTTAAATCCGTGAATTTATAATGTTAATAATAATAACCAATCAGTTACTATGGGAGAATGTTAGTGAATCAATTTATTATTTCGAAAAATGGTATATTAATGTAAAAAAAATCAAGCGTTTATCCCACATCTCTTATATGACTAAGTAAACACAGAAAGGTGAATTTTCTCTTAATAATTGTATCCCAGCTAATAAATTTAAAAAAATTCTTTTTTTTAAATCCTAATGAATTAATGGATCCAGGCATTGAATATTAATGGCTGTGAATACTACAAAAACACAACGAGACATGGTCTGCGTCCTGAGGAAGGAACACACGCCACCAGCTATGAGGTAGTCTTACCCAAAACAAAACAAAACAAAACAAAACAAACAGAAGAACCTGAATCTGATCAAGTCTCTAGCTCTAACTACTAACAAACAGAAATTACATCAAGGGAGCATCTTTTTAAAACATAATGCCATGAAAAAAAATCAGATAGTGGAAACTTCAGTTCCAACAATCCACTTTCTTCAATGAATAAATAGCATAGAAAAAAAAAAAGATTAAGGGGAAAAAATAGGTTAAATGAACTTTACAAGACACATCAACCAATCACAGTGTGCATAATTTATTTGGATCTTGGTTTTAAAATACCTGTAAAAATAGTTGTGACATTTGAGACATTTGGAAATTTGAGCGTTTACAGAGTATTTGATGGTATTCCGGCATTGTTATTTTTGTATGTTTGATAATGACCCTGGAGTTATATGTTATAAAAAACATACTCATCTTTTAGAGATACATAGTGAAATAGTCACAATAAATACGATGTTTGAGATTTGTTTTAAAATAATATGGTTAAAGGAAAAATGGATGGGGTTAGTGGTGGAGCAAGATTGGCCATGAGCTAATGATCATTAAAGCAGGGTGATGGATATGGAGGTTTCATTACATTGTCTATTTTTGTATATGTTGGGAATTCTCTATAACAAAAAGCTTGAAAAATGTGTAGAATTACAATAAAAGGCAACAAACAATAACATACAGAGTGGGAGTGGGGTAAAATGTAGTTAAAATGATGCCAAATTGTTACCCAGAGAAGTTAAAAGTATCAATTATGTTCATATTTTAGTTTCTAGGGTCACCACTTAAAGAATGTATAACTACTAAGCTGATAGAGGGGGAAATGGAATCATAAAAATATATTTAGTTGAGGCCAGAAGGAGAATTAAGGAACAAAGAACTGGGAAACAAATAAAGAACATATTAACATGGTGACTTGAACACAAATATAACAGTGATTACATTAATGTGAAAGGACTAACTATTTCAATTTAAAAACAAAGATTATCAGACCGGATTAGTAAAACAAGAAAACTATAAGCTAACTATGTGAGGTACAATCTAAATATTAATATAAAGCCATATAAGGATTAAAAGTAAAAGCATGTGAAAAAAGAAATATGTAAACACTAACAAAAAGAAGCATATATAGCTATATGTATGCATACAAATAGTATGGTCTCAAAATATTAAAAAGTAAATAAATAACAACACTAAAAAGGAGAAATATGTAACTCTTCAGTCTTAGTTGGGATTTTACCATACCTCTTCCAGTAATTAGTAGAACATGTAGGAAAAAAGTTGATAAACATATAGAAGATTCAAATACCACATTTAATAAACTTGATCTAAGTTAATATAGAGAACACTCCACCTACCAACAAAAGAATATACATATTTTCACATTTAGAAAAAATTTTGTGTCCCTAGACATTAGCACTTCTTAAGTTTCAAAGGCTTGAAACCATACAGTTTATTTTCTGATCATAGTTGTATTAAGTAACAAATCAGTACCAAAATATTTTCTAACTGATAATGAAAATGCCACATATCAAACCTTGGTATGTTGCAGCTAAAGCAATATTTATAGGGAAATTTATATCCTTAAATTCTTAGAAAAGAAGAAAGGATGAAAGTCAGTAATCTAAACATTAGAATCAGGATCTAAAAAAGGGAACAGTAGAATAAATTCAAAGAAAGTAGAAGAAAATAAACATAAAAGCAGAAATCATTAAAATAGAAAACAAATAACAGTAATAAAAAATAGAACTAGAAGTTCTTTGAAAAGGCTAACAAAATTGACAAACCTCTGGTAAAAATAATTAAGAAAAAATATAAGGCACAAATTACTAACATCAGAAATTAAAAAAAAATTGATAGCACTAAAAAAGATAAGATAGTACTATAATAATAAAAAGACATTACCAAGATTTTGTGCCAATGAATTTGAAAATTTAAATGAAGTGGTTAAATTCCTTAAAAACACAACTAAAACTGATATACTACATTTTAAGAAATCTGAATTATTCTATATCTATTCATATGTTAAGAAATTAGCTTCGTAATTATAAATCTTCACACAAAGAAAACACCATTTAAATTTACCAGCAAATTCTTCCAAACATTTTAGAAAGAATCAATATCAATCATATGTAAACTCACATTATTAGGCCAGCATAACCTTGCCCCCAAAGACAAGAGGGGTATTAAAAGAAAGGAAATCCACAGTTCAATTTTTCTCATGAAGATAGATGGAAAAATCCTAGCCAAAACTTTAGTAAATCAAATCCAGTGATACATAAGAAGGATAATATATCACTGTCAAGTTGGGTTTATTCCAGGAATAGAAGTTGATTATTTGAAAATCAGTCAATGCAATTTACCACATTTATAGAGTAAAGTGAAAAACCATATCATCACCTCAATAGATGAAGGAAAAAAATTTGATAAAATTTAACACATTTACTCATGGTAAAAACTCAGCAAAATGGGAATAGGGCAGACATTCATTCCTTAATCAGATAAATATGTACAAAAAAAATAGCAAACCTCATACTTAATGTTGAAATAGTGACAATTTTCTTGTTGAGTTCATCAATAAGTATGTCTATTATTTCTACTGTTATTCATCATTATATTGGAGACCCTAGCCAGTTCAATATAACCTTGTGATGGGCAAGAATCTATATTTTTAACAAGTCACAGGTGATTTTTATGCACACTAATGTGGGAAACCTTTTGACCATGTGGTCTAAGAGGTGATTTGCTTCTTATGTTGAAGTGGCCACAGTCTAGAAGTTGGAAAGCTGTGAGGAGAAGTTCATTTCTACTCTCTATTGGGACTGCCATTCTGGCAACACATTGGATCAGATTGGATGTGGATATTGCCATTTTTCTTTAAAAATTATTTCTGCTTACAAATATGGTATTCACCAGATCTCTTACTAACATTTTTTAATTGATCAGAAACAAATAATTTGCCATGCATAATGTAACAACTTACTTCTATTTACCTATAATTGGATTTAAAATGGTAATGGTGTCTCTATATGTTTGATTTTCTTTTGTATAGGTGGTTTTCAAATACAGCTGAGCCCTTTTACAATGTCAATGGTTAATTTGTAGATACATATCATGGACCAGTCTGATCATGGTCCTAGAAAAATAATGATATATAATGAAAGTCTAGTGTAATGCATTTAGTTTCCTTGATAAATGTTGCCCCTCACTAGCCTGGCATTATCAAATAGTGATGTTATTTTACTCATCTTGTTTTTCATATCTATTCTTTTTTCTTCTATTTTTGTTACAAAATAACACCTGCTCCTAAAATTCAAACAATGCATAAGCATAAAAAGTAATAGCAAAAATCATCTATACTTGTACTCTAAAACCATTCCTTAGAAGTAACCACTGTGAACATTTTTGTCCCATCATTTTTATTTATATATTTATATATACTTTTCTATATTGTTTTCAAAGAGTCATCAACTTGTTACCTAATTTTTCGAAATTCAGGTATATATATTGAAACCAAGGTTAATCCTTCTTGTCAAATCTGACAAATAGGCAAACTCTTAGGTATTTGTAATGCTTGTTATTTTACAATGTTCTGTTTGTTTGTTTAAGGGATTAAGCAACACTTTTGGGAGAGAATGATGACTACCAATATGGTGTAACAGCATGATGCCTTTTGTTCCTAGAGCAGCATTCATACATATTCCCACAAATAAATTTATGTTCTCATCTTGAGTGAATCCTTGCCAGGAACAAGAAGTACACATAGCAGTGCTGATGGAAAATGGCTGAGGAGGTGAGCAAAGCAGTTTACCGTGTATCAAGCTAAGAGTAACAATAATATATTTTTACAAAAAGACACTATTTATACTTAAGATAAAACATTTTATAAGTATTTGATTCCTCTATCCATGAGGCATAAATATTCCGATACAGACCACTGTGCAATATGATTAAGAGTCATGATAGGTTTTGAAAGAAAAGTATTGTATCAACTAAGATAAATCTCCAAGACTATATAGTAAAGAGAAAGCATCAGCTGATGGGGGAGTACAATTTGTAGGCCAGATCAAATACTGCAGTTTAGGACATATGTGTAAAATGCACCACAATCCCTTTACCTAATTCACTACCAATTCCTAAATATCTCTCAGATTTGTCATATTTTACCATATTTTCTGTTCCCATCATAGTCTAAATCATCATCGTTACTGCAATAGTGTCTTGAATGAGGCCCTCGCATCAACTCTTTAGCCCTTTCAATCCATTTTCTACACTGAAGCTTGAGAGAGATTTGCAAAATGCTAATTGGATCATGCCGCTATCCTGGTGGAAACCATGCGCTTCCACCATTCAAAAACCTGACATGGCCCTTGTTTTCCTCTCTCGATTCTTCTTGTATCTTGCTCCTCTAGCTTCTGAACTCAAATGACACTGCCCCTTTCCTTCCTCGAAATCACTGTCTTCCCACCTGCCACAGAGCCTTTGCACATTCTTGTTCCCTCAGCCCCATGGAACTTTGTTTCCTTCATCTCCACTGAGCTAATTCCCTTCCTTCAGATTTCAACTCAGATATTTTCTCCTCTCCAGAGTAGCTTAGCCCCTTTTCATAGTATCTTCTTGGCACCTGCCGCTGCTATGTGTCACAACAAGACAGTTGGCTCCATGTGTTCAGAAACCAGGTATGTTTATGCCCAGTTACCAGCTCAGCCTGGCGTATGCTGTTTGTTGAAAGCGGAAAAGAATGTGAGTAAATTTGTAAATGGAATAGTTAAGGTTATTCCAGCTGAAGATGTTATGATCTGTGACTAATTATAGGAAATAACTTTAAAGGGAATTCAAGGGCAGAAGTTCTGATGAAACATAAAGAACTGATTTTTCAGGTGAGGTAATTGAGGCTTCTTGGGGTTAAGAAATTCTCACTTAGTGGGAACATAGGCACTAAGTGACGGAGCTAGAATTTCAACCTAGACTTGTCTGATAGCACCACTGTTCCCAGGAGTGGTTACACGCATGAAGTCTTTAAATAAGCATGGCAAATGCTGTGTACTCTATCCCCCTCCTGAAAATTCACAAGGACCATTATGAATGTTAAAGACTGACAATTCTTGGAGTAAGGAAACCTGTTGAACTTAATGTAACATAGTAGCCCTTTCATGTAGTAATAATACTCATGAACGGAGTTCACCTTGGCCAAATGCTGCTATATATTTCTTCATTCACCTGTTTGTCCTTAGTGTTTACCACACTAATTGCAATTACATTGTGAAAGAATTCTTTCCAAAGAAGACATTTGCCAAATACTTCCACCTAGCTAGAATGAGAAGACAAAACTCCCTTCCATTCAAGATAAAACATTGTCTTTTAAAGTTAATTTGTCAAACTTAGGGTCAAGTGTCCAAAGACACGGACCTCATTTCACCTTCATTCTGTCTCAGCTATACTTATTGCCATGAAATTATGCTCTGTTCCCCCCACATTATTTAGGCTACCAAACTGCACATGATGAAGGGCCACCTGGAATAGCAGTAAAAATTGTAATCTTGCAACTATTTTTCATGAGAAAAGGAAGGCATTTGGTCAAACTCAGTCCAATTACCAATGATAAAACATACCAGTGTCACCTTTAATGATTACTAAAGAACAAGACTTAACTATAAATAACACTACATCTATTTCATTTTCAACTTATTTCATTTAAAAATTAATTCTCGCTAAACAGTTCTTGGTGCTAGGGAAATTTGCCAAGACTCATTTCTTTAGAACGGAACATAAGTCTTGCAGGACATACATATACTGTACTTCTCCAGATTTCTCATAAGTTTAAATATATGGATTTTGTGTCTGGGAAGAGAATTTTGCCATGCCCCATTCTTCTATATAGGTATATTTACATCAATATAAGAATATTGGGAAAAATCTATGCATAATCTACAAGCTGACAGGAGGTGCCTCTGAGGATTTTTAGCCTAAATATGACTACATATTTTTAAAAGCCCCACAACTATGTGATGTGAGTTTGTAATAATTCAGCATGATATATGTAGTTCTTTTTTGAGTAAAAGATTTTAAGTGTTTTATTGAAAACTTTAAAGTTCATGCAAAAGAATAGGAAGGAATCTAGTCTAAATTCAACATTTTTTCCCCTGAATTAACTGCTAAAAAATAGAAGCAAAATTTTCAATGTGTCTGAATACATGTATTTATTCAACAAATAGGCATTAGACATTATCCCTGGTTTCCTGGAGTTTACCTATGTGGAAGAGACAAATAGTGATGCACATATGGTACTAGGGTTAGGTGCCATCACAAGGGGGAGGCAGGGTTCTGTGTAAACACCCAAGGGGACACTTGCCTTATATAAGATCAGGGATTCAGGCTGGGCATCTTAGAGGAAGTGACATCTAAGCTGAGACTTCTGTGTCTCACCATTCTGTACGGTGAAGAAATTGACACAGGAGGGCCTGTGTCACCTTTAATTAACTGAAAAAAGAATCTGCAGTTGTTTTGTAACAAGTAGTCTTTTTATGGCAGCATTTTTGGCTATGGATAGAAAAGAAGAAGAAGATGGTCATGTATTTTTCTGGCTCTAGTTTGCTTTTGTCTGGTCTCCTTATTTTTTACTGCCTTTTTCTGTAAACCCATAGAGAGCCACGTGACAATGATCTCTGCCCCGCTTAATATCTGATCTTGAACAAGATATTTGTAGAAGTTTAGCTGAAGTGTGCCTTCTATGGAAGGGGGTGTATGTAAGAGTAGTGTGTAATCCAAGCTTTGTTGGAATGACAGCCTGACCATGAACTCTTCTGTGAGACCTGCCCTTCTTCCCAAAGGGCTGGCACCTACAGCCGTGTTTGCCCAGTGTAACCCCCTGAAATTAGAATATTCACAATTCATTCTTTGTAGGACACTGACAGCAGAGGCCCATGGCCTAATACGGCCTGCAGATGTATTTTACAACCCAGGAAATGTCAGTGAAAATAGGATTTCTGTTATTACATTGCCAAAGTTGAGAAGCAGCATGAGCTCTGTTGCAGACCCTTTTCTTCCAGCTTCTTGTTTCACACCTGGTCAGCTTCACACCTTTAATTACCTGCATGGCCCCTGTAGGTGTTAGAATTGGTAACTCCTTATGTACAGTTGTGTCTGATTAAACCAGGTGTGGACAGATCTTGACCTTGGTTGGGTTAATCAGATTTTTTTCTCTGGACACTTTGAAATTGTGCTCAGGACACTACTTGGTTTAAATTTAAACCACAAAGAGATACAAATATTTGGTCATGTCGATGCCAAGGCAGAGAAAGCATATCTAAAGGTAGAAGCAATAAGGAAAAGGTTTCAGAAAGAAGTAAAGACACAAGACCTTGTAGCCCCAGAGAGAGAGCGAATGTATCGACCTTGCATCTGAATGGCTTCCCACATCCTGGCTTTGGTTCCTTGTGAGCCTGGCTGTACTTCCTCTCCTATGTGCTATGGGATACCTCTAATTCCTTGTCCAGGATCCTCCTTTGATATGAGCTCCTCAAGTGGGATTTTGTTTCTTGTAACTAAATGAATCTTAATTAAGAGGCTTACATGTGGTTTTTGTGATATTTTTGTTTGAATGGGGAAATGTAACTTTAGGTTTCTAGTAATTTTTCATGAATACTCCCGTTGAATTAGAACAAAATATTGTAGTCATTGAATAGGATACTCTGGTTGACCATTAGATACCTTTGGACTATTCTAGTTGCATTAGCATAACAAAATCTTATTGTCATTAAGTAGGGTTTTGACTGTTTTGACCTCTGGGTTCAAGCCTTCCTTGAGTAGTTGTATCTGTTACTGTGTTAATATATTGAGATGCTACATTGAAGAACTGACTTGCAATAATCTAGAAAGTTGCCTTCCTTTTTAATCTTGGTGTTTTAAGAAAAGTACTGTGTAATATTTTGTATTTATAAAACAGTATGCTTGGAGCATAATAAACTAAACATACTCATGAACCACTATCCAACTTAAGAACTATGATGTTACCATCTAGTCATGTGTTCCTGCCCTATCTCATCTCCTGCCTTTTAATTCCAACAGTAGCCCTTGTACTAAATGAATGGATATATACTGGATGAATTTTTCATTCACCTTTCCCTTGCTTTTCTCATTTTAAAATAATTTTGTCACATGTATATATATCGCTAAACAAGATATATTTCAGTTTTTGAGTATTATAAAAATGGCTTTATGTCATAGGTCAGTGCTTCCCAACTTCTTCACATCATGGCATACATTGAACTCGAAAATATTGTAGAGTACCCTGGTGTAAATGCTCACACCTCACCATAAGAGTCTGGCCACTCCAGGTTCTATTCATCCCCAGAACTAAAAGGATCAGTATATTAGAACCCTTGTAACTCGCTTACTGAAATACACCACTTGGAAAGCACTGCCGTATGCAGTCTTCTGTATGTGCTATTTCCACTTGGATTTTTGTTTCTAGGATTTATCCCTGTAGTTGTGTGTGGCTATACTTCATTCCTTTTCACTGCTGTATAGTATTCCTGTATGAACATACACACATTTTCATCTTATCCTGTTTAGACCTCTTCCTTGCTTTTCATTTACACTGGGGATCATACCAGCCTACCATGACTTATAGAAGACTATTGGATTTGATTTACTATTTTCTTAGGATTCAAAGAGGTGATTTTAAATTTTGGTTTTAAAAATCTGTTTAGTTTTAAATTTAATCATGAAGTATATGGCGACAAGAGATAGAATTAACTTGATCAGTATATAAGATACAACCTTCTCTATTTAATTATATTATTAGGACAAATCCCTTTAGTTTATAGTGTTTGTCTGGAGTACTATTGGGAAAGTATTTTTAGTCTGTGTCAGAGCTCTGTGGTTAAGAATTCAGTGATCAGCTATTGATGTCTGCCCTGAATAAACCTCATTGGTGCAAGGACACTCTTGCTACGTTATCTGCCTTCCCTAATCTAGTATCTCTATCTGCCTCTCCTTCTGTGGTTATCTTGACACTATCTTAATCATCTGGATATTATGTAATTTGTAGCTAACCTCTTTTGGGAAACCAAATTCATCATTAAATTTAAAAAATCTAGAACATCACATAGTTGTGCTCTTTTCTCTGGTAACTTGTTATGGTCTCTAATTACCTTCACCACAGTTGATGCTTTTCTCATAAGTATCTGAAACATTTCATTCCTTTGGTAAAGCATATTTCACCATCATTATTGAGCCCCAAACTAGAAAATAGATAAAATGTCCTTTGGTAGCCTAGTTTCAGGGTTTTGAACTCAGCTTTACATAGATAGATCTTGTTCCCTGTGATTTAAAATAACTAGAGTAGCAAAGCTTCTTTAGACTCTTCAGACCCTATTAAACATTATTTTTAACATAACATCTTTCCTTGTTCTTCATTTATGAATGTTTGGTCAGGAAATAGTCATAAAAAGCTTCAAATCCCAATTGAATAATGTGTTCTTAAAAGTAGCTGCCAAGTGCAAATACCATGGATATACATTCATGCATATGATAGTATATAAATAACCAGGGAAAGCATAGCAAAGGTCAATCAATTATGTATAGGTCAGAATGCTTTCCATCTGGATTGAGTCATTTTAGCAAATGACATCATGTGTCCTTTGGATTCTATTGTGAAATGTGGCTTGAGTCATTATAGATTGGCTTCTTCTCTGGGTTACCAGGATGGTAGTGGTGAGGCTCAATAAATAAATGTATTGGACTCAGCAGGAGCAGATTTACATAATTAGGGTGCAGCGATGAAGGCTTCTCATTCTGCAGAAAACCTTTGGGCCCCATCCACCAATTTCTAGTTTCTTATCCTTGTTGGTTGACTTTTTTTTTTTTAAGGAACTTAAAGATGAGAGTTGGAACTGAGCCAGATGCTCTTTATATAACTGCAGTGGATAACTTTGCATGGAATTGTAAGCAGGTAATCAATAGTAATGAATCTGGCACCCTTCTAATCTCTTCTCACTTCACCCTTGCTATTCTGGATGGGGCTTCTTGGACCCTATAAGTGTGATTTATAATTTCTACTTTGATCTGATGGGGAGTAGTCATACCAGTCAGACCCTTGAGTGACTGGCAGGATAGGATGTTGTATGAAATGGGAAGGGATGTTGGCATTTTCCAATTGGCACAACAGGAGCTGAATTTAGCTTATAGACCAAGTGACAAAAGGAGCTGCCAAGTCCAGTCATTTCTGATTAGTCAGGGCTTGAGGAGGTAAATGTTACTTGACAGAATTTAATGTGTGATTTTTCCCTCCCTTCAGGATATTTTGGAAATGTTAAAAAGTTGTTGACTTTTTTTTCTTTTTTAAGTAGGATAGCTTGGAATGAAGAAGGACTTTCAGTCAAAATTGCTGTCATATTTTATAGGCATTTATATGCAATCTAAGTTTGGTTCTGAGTCCTTGGAAGGAGGAAGACTTGGACATTCTCAGCAAAGATGAAAGGAAATGGTCCTTGCCTTTAGAAAGCTTCTAGTCTAGTGGGAAGACAGACATGCAAATGGATTACCACAGTATAAAATGATAGTTAATATTCTATGTGGTATGAGTGAATCCAAACAGTATTGATATTTTTGTATTAATACCTTATATAATATTATTCTTTACTTATTTATTTGGGTTGTGAGTGAGTATGGCTTAGAAACATGCCTGCACTTGTTCGTATTCTCCAGTTATAATGAGAGTGAACTTTCAAGATGGCCACTGTAGGGGAGGCAAAATTTTATCTTTACTCTCTTAGTGGTTTTTTTGTTGTTGTTGTTTTTGGGTTTTTTTTGACTTGGCCTGAGGATTAAACTGACATAAGACAGATTAACAGAAGAAAAGCATACAAACTTATTTTATGCAAGTTTTACATGACACAAGAGCCATCATAATGAAATGAAGACTCAAAGAAGTAGCAAAATCTAGGTGGTTTTATATTAGGTTGAACAAGGAGAGGCAATTGTGGAAAAGTAACTGAACTATATGGGGAGGGTAAAGGAAGATAAGAATTATTTTTAACAAGGTCTGTTTGTACAGAATTTCCTTGGTCTCAATTTCCTATCCTCGATGATAAGAATGTGACTTTCCTTCTGGTATAGGGAGGACACCTTCCATATGGGGGTTTTAGCTCCTGTTTTCAGGAAGTAAAACAGGAGGGTCAGAGAGCCTTTCTTTCACCTGCTTTTTTTTTTTTTTTTAAAGTGCCTTTAGCGCAAAATAATCCTTATGCTAAAGTGGCATATTTTGGTGTGGCATGTTCTTTAACCCTTATCTTATGTTTTGGCCATTCAGAGGCAATGTGGCTGCTCTGCTTCTGGAATGGTACCTGTAATTCTGCACATGACCCAAAGTCTTAACTCTGTTTCAGTGAAACTCCATAGATTCATAGGGACCATTCTTTGATTGTGTCTCCCTAGACACCAGAAGATATGGTTAAAAGGTGAATAAATAGGTCAAGTTGTCATTGACTTTTCAAGTTGCCTATGGTATCTAACAGCTGATTGTACTATCTTGTTTTCTTTCCCCTGCTGTCGTGGTTGGCTGAGATTACAATCTGTGGTCATGGATCGATTAACTGATTCAGTGTGGTATAGGTAGATAAAAACTGGAACCTTTTCTGCTCCATTCAAAGAGACCTTTCCCTTTATTTAGGGTAAACAGCCCTGCTATTTGCTGTAAGTGTTGTTAACGAAGAACAAAGTCTAGCTCCTGTTTTTTTCGGCCCCATCCAATTCATCTTTCTTAAACACTCCTACCAGAGTTTTTTCCCCCATCTTCTAGCCAGATATTAATGCTTAAGCATATGATAAAGTGCTAAAGTTCATTAAGAGTCAAGAGACCTGCATTCTAGTTCTTGTTTCACCATTCATCAAATGGATAATGTTAGGCAAGATGTTTTACTTCTCTGGGTTTTTCTCTTTATTTAGTTGTTTCAGTTCCTCTTGGTCACAGGCTGTCTCAATGTTTGGATCCTATGTGCCTTATGTAGTACCTGGCACCACAGCAGATCTTAAATGTTCCCTGACTAGAAAAATAGTAATATTAATAGAAATAAACAGTATATGTAGAAAAGAATGAAATGGTTAATAGTGTTAAGCAACTCTAAGAATTCTATCATTGTCATGTTTTCTTTGCCTGTGCTCTTGTTCCTTGGATAAGTTGGGTCTCTAACTCACAGCCTCCAGCTGATTTGCTTTGAAGGATATTAAAGGTCTTTTTCCTTGTATCTAGTTTTCTTTTCCTTATTACAAAACAGTACATATTTATGATAGAAAATATAGAAGCTACCGATAAGCACAAAGATAAAAATAGAATCTCCTGTGTGTCAGGAATGTGTTCAGCTGCAAAGTAAAGAAAATCCAACCAATGGTGACTTTCTCCAAGTCTTTAGAGGCCAGTGTGGAGCTGGTGTTTTGTTCTCTCTCTTCTACTGTTCTTACCATGTTATTTTTTGTTTTCATGGTCATGAAAAATCTGCCACTCCTCCAGGAGGCATCATGGTTGCATTGGGAAGGTAAAGGATAAACACAAAAAGGGACCTGTTAGATGAATCTGCCCCTTTTAATCAGGAACAACCAAAAAAAGCCCTACCTAGCGGACTTCTTGCTTAATATCTCATTTTCTAAAACACCCCCAGCTGCAAGGAGTGCTAGAGAGAAGGGATTGTAAATGGAAGATGGTTGGTCAACCAAGGTTTGCCAAACTTGCAGTCTTATCCAAATAGAACCATTGTCAATACATATGATAACATAATATCTACTGTTGTTGCAATGTTGTTTTTCCCCCTTAATAATACCACAAACATTTTTTCATGTTATTAAATACTCCACCCCATAATTTTCAATGTCTGTATGGTACAGTCATGTGTTGCTTAACAAGAAATGTATCATTAGGTGATATTGTCATTATGCAAACATTATAGAGAGTACTTACACAAACCTAGATGATACTATAGCCCACTACACACCTAGCGTATACAGTTTAGCCTATTGCTCCTAGGCTACAAACCTGCATAGCATATTATTGTACTGAATACCGTAGGCAGTGGTAACACAATGGTACCTATTTGTGTATTGAAGCATAGCTAAACAGAGAAAAGGTAATGCATTGCTCTACGACATGACAACTACAACATCGCTAAGGCAATAGGAATTTTTCAGCTCCACTATAATCTTATGGGACCACCATTGTGTATGTGATCTGTCATTTAATAAAACATTGTTATGAGGTTCATGACTGTATCCTACTTTACGACTATACCACAATGAGTTTGAACAATCTTCTTTTGTTTGACATTTAGGATTTCCAACTTTTGCTGTTATAAATAATGCAGTAATGAACATTCTTATAGATAAATCTTTTTCCAAACTCTTTTGACCTTTTTTCTTTCTTTTGCTTTTTTTTTTAATCTGCAAGTAACAATGATATAAATAAATAAGCAGATATTTAGGTACCCTCTTTAAACAGAGTCTCGGAAGAGGAATTTTTAAATAACTCAGATAGCTTAGATTATATCTGCAAGATGAAAATATCTTATTGATTTGGTAAAAACAGAAAAACAATTGGTAAATTTAGAGATAGGGCAAGGAGGAGGGAAGTGACCCATTTTCTGATGGAATCAATTTAATCAGTTTAGTTAAAATGAATTAATGTCTTTTGCAGGTCTGGTGAAGGGGATCTCGAAGTTTGCATATATGTCAATTTTCGGCATTCCTCCTGCCTGAAAATATACTTTCACCTGGTATTGTGTTTCTTTTTGCATAAGGGTTATCAAATGGGAGTGGGAAGGCAGCTCATCTCACAGCTCATCTGTCAGAATGTACTGTAGTCATGTCAAGGTTGAAAGCCTGGCATCCACACCAGCTAAAAGAAGAGGCTGCAGAGAAGTTTGGCTTCCGGGTGAGTAAAAGGGGAAGTGCCCCACTCCTGCTACCATTGCTGTTGTGTTTGGTGAGGGCATTAATGACCCCTTCCCTTGCTTGAGAACTAGCAGTGGATCAGCAAGGCCGAGCATAGGGCAGAGAGTACTGGAACTTGCTGAGTACGTTACCTTTTATAACAGGGCTTTAAATGTCAATGCTTTTTCTAATGTATGCTAGGACTACTAATTGAGAAGCTGGCCCGTACACTTTGACTATATTCAACTATATGTTTCTTTTTTTTAATGTTGCAAAATAAGGTTAATTTTTATGGTGAATATTTTATGGCCTGCTTTCTGTTATGTGCCAGACAAATTGAGGGCGATGGAAACTGATGGGTGATGAAGATAAAAGAGCGGTCTTGACCTTTTGGTAAATCATTCATCATACTGCTTCATCTGTGAGTGGTTTTCCAGTTGCAGCTCATTTTTGCTATCACTACATTTGACTCTCAGTTCTACAGGGGCTGTTTGCCTTGTTGTGGATTATCTTTTCTTTTAAAATTTTGGTTATTGTTATAGCTATTTTATTACCTGTTAGTTCCTCCACCAGAGGGGGCTTGTGGATAGAGAGAGGTGGGAATTAATAATTCAGTTTCTTTCTGCCGGTCTTCATTGTGACCTGTTTCTCCTTGGTAGTTGAGATGGACTTTAAGTAATCCATTCACCTAATTGTTTTTGAGTGTTCTTGTTCCTAGTGCAATTCAGTTACAAAATGACTGTCTTTGGCAGTGGTCACAGACTAGAAGAGTTAACTAGTGTTAATGGGTATGTTTTGGTTTTCATGTTGATCAAAGTTCCATCACGAGAAACTAAAGGGGAAAGCAAGAATAGCCTCTTAGTTCAACCCTGGGTCAAATACTAGAAACTATGGAATTCATTAGAATGGAAGAATAAATCTGTATCCTGGACCCAAAGTGGATCCAAGGCTGGGCATCTGGTAGAATCTACCTCACCAACATTGTAGACATGTATGGGCTTCTAGGTTCTTGAGCTTTCTGCCTGAATTTTGCCAATCCCTAGAATTCAAAAACAAGGTTAATATATAAGACCCCTTTAGAGATGAGTCAATCTGCAGGTCTGGAGGCTAGGATGGACACCCAGCACCTGTTCTAAGTGAGGACACTTAAGGGAAAGATTTTGCCTCAGGGACCCATGGAAGTTGACTAGAGAACCCACTAGGGAATCTGACCACTTATAATGCTGTGCTGATTAGCCCCACAGAGGATGTTTCTCAATTATGTATTTTAGGGTTTGTTAAAGTAGGTACTGTGTCCCCTCTCTGGGCTAAAGAATATTTTGATATTTTGATTGCAATTAAAATGGAAATTGTGGACACTAAGAGACAGTAACTAACTGAAAATGTTTTACTGTTTCTTTATTCCCAATCACATGCAATGCCAAGAAATATGTAGATATTACCTGCACTGTGCCTAAAGTTGGGATTCTTGAATTGAGGGAGTGGTCCTGGGTCCCAGACTGGCATTGTTCATTTGGTTGGTGAGTGCAGATGGACAAAGTTGTTGCTTGTAACTTTGCAGCTAAGCTTCTGAGGGCATGACCACAAGACCATTCTGGATGTCTGTGTGTGTGGTTGGGTGGGCATGGAGGTGCAGGTTCTGATCCCTTTTAAAAATTATTTTGTTAAGGCACAAATTATAGGATTGCAGTTATAGCCCATTAGAATACCTTTACCTCATTTTGGATACCAAAGAACAAATTTCTTTATTTTCTTTTATAGAAACACAAAAAGCAAGAAATATGATTTCTAAATAACAACAAAATCTTTTAGAAGGGAATTTTTGGAAGTTACATTTTTCTTCCTTTGTTAGGGATAAAAAGCCAATCTTTGGTGGAAGGGACACTTAGATGTCAGAAAAACAAGGCAATAGTCATAGTCTATTAATACTAGATGCTTCTTATGGGAAGGAATAATTCTTACATGGTGGTGATATTTTAGACTTTTAAAGGGGACTTTTTTTCAAGTGTCTTCCATAATAATATAGTATAGAATTTGGTCTGAGAAGAGGCTGAAATGAATTAAAATGAATTTTTGGAATCCTGCTTATTGGAAATGTTCATGCTATTAAGCATGACTTTGCTCATCTTCCTGCTACAAACTTACCAACTTACCTAGACTCATACTTGCTCTTGCCTCTTTTCCTCAAGACTCAGAGATTAAGAAGAATTTCCTGTGTCTTTAAACTCATTTCTGAATGGTGCCTTCACCTTTTACTCTTCTGCTTTGTCCAATATAGTAACCACATGTGACTATTTACATTTAAATTAAGTAAAATCAAACAAAGTAAAAAATTCAGATCTTCAGACAGATTGGCCTCATTCTAAGGGCTAAGAGGCACATGTGGCTATTGGCTGTCTTATAGGATAGCTTAGGTGTCAACATTTCCATCATCATAGAAAGTTCTGTTGGATAACACTGCTTGATAATCTTGCCTACTCCCTAAGGAGGATTCCTTGTCACCCTCTCCAGTGGTGGCTGTTTTTTTCTTAGTGTCTGGCAGTGGAGTTGGTGTCCTCTTTGTCACTTCTAGATAGCTTCTTCTCTCCTCACCCACGGAAACAGTTCTAAAGCACATGCCATCAAACTATCCTACAGCCCACTTCTCTGTATTTATTGAAGATTTTACCCCCTAGCTCCCTGTCTTTATGTCCATCACTCTCCTGCCATCATTCTTGGTAAAAACATTCACATAGAATACTCAAACCCGACCTCTCAGTTGCTTAAGTTTCTCACTTATGAATATTTCTCTCTACTTCATGGTCATACCCCAGGCCAGTGGTTCACAATCTAGGAAGTACCATTCTCCTAGGGAGTATTTGCAAATATTATTATAAGGAGTGCTATTGGCATTTAGAGGGCAGAAACTAAGGATGCTAAATGTCAGTCAGTACATGAGACTGTTCCTGCACAATGAAGAATTGTTTCACCTCAGATGCCAATAGTGCCCTTGTTGAGAAATGCTGTGTTAACCTTCAAAGTGTGTTTTAAAGCATCCGTCTTTCTGACCACCACCTCCTGTCTTTTCAGAGCTGCTACCTCACATGACATTAGCATCTGTGCTCCAACAGGAGTTCTTTAATCCCTGGGGGCCTCCCATCTATTGACCTACTGTTTTTATGTCCTATTCGTGACATAAGTTCCCTCTTTCCCAGCTTAGATGCTGTAGTTCATCACTTCTTTACATGCGCTCAGCTCCTTTGCTCGCCTCTCTCACCCTCATCTGGCAGAACTCTAACCCTTACTCAGCTTTCTGCCTACTTTAGGCCTGAGCGTGGATGGGTGGAGGAGAGCACAAAACTCTGCTGACTGCTCTGCTTTAAACAATGTCCACAAGTTTCAAGTGGATCCTCCATTCTACTTGGCAATCTTACATTGTTTACCAAATACTTGTACTCTCTGAGCCAACTTTTGTACCCTTTTACCCCTATCTCAGCCCTCAGCCCCATCCCTGGTTCTCCCTCTCAACTGATTTCCTCACTTGACGTTTAATTGAGGAAATAGAAACAATCAGAGGAAACTACCTCATCTCCGCCAGCAAATCTACAAACCTATCTGTATGCATGCTCACTGTGCCCGTCTCCTTTTCCCGTACTCTGCGTGAACTGTGTAAAACCCCACAGTAGCTCTCCATCATCCTCAGACTCAAAGCCAGTCTCTTTGCCATGGCCTCAAGGCCCTTCAAGATTTGGTCCTATTCTTTCTCCCCTTGTCCTGTGACATTCCCCTCTTTCTCCTCATGGTCTGTTCCTACTGGGTTTCTTGCTATTCTTCAAGTATGTCAAGCTTATTCCTACCTCAACATCTTTGTATTTGCTGTTGCTTCCATCTGGAAATCTTCTCCGCTGGATATTTATATGCCTTTTCCTCTGTGGCACTCGGTGCTGCTCACATGTCATCTCTTCGGAGAATCCTTCCTTAACCACCCTGCGTCCTGCAGCTGTGCTCCTCCCACATCACCCTCCATCTCCTCACCCTGCGGTATTTTTCCTCACAGGGCTTATCACTCCCTGACATCATATCATAAATTCATGTTAATTTGTTTATTGTCTGACTATAACTTCCATGAGAGCAGGGAATTTGCTTGTCTTATTTGCTTCTCTATCCTCAGTGCCTAGAACAGTGTTTAGCACTGAGTATTTGTTGATTAAGCATTTAACACATTTTTGATAAATGAATGTCAAATAGATAAAGTGTACTGTCTACTATGGCAAAGGCTCTTTTAATTTGGCATGGCTTTACTACTCTGAGCCACATGATGACTCAATTCTCTTACCACCTTTCTCTATTTGAAAGATTGGGGAACTTTCTTTTGTACAGTGTCCCATAATATCATTTGGCTTTCACTTGATCCAAACACATCATTTACATATAAATTCTGCCTTTGTTCTTTTCTCATTAGCCCATAACAATTAAAATAGACCATTACTCTGCCACACTATGAGTTTTTATGATGTCATATCAAAGGCCCCATTAATTAAATAACTTAATAAATTAAAGCCTTATTCCATGACAATATCTGTCCATTGCAAATTATCTTCACCAAAGAGCACAATAGCAGACATGGGACAATTTTAGCATTAGGACATGCCAACCTAACAGCCAGATGTGCTTACTGACACACTGAAAGTTAAAAGCTGTCATTTTAAGTGATTGTTTGGTTCCAGTGACACTGAGAACAGAACAGAGTCAATGGGGAAAAAAAAGAGACAAACTCAGGCACTGCTATCAGAAAGCACAGCTTAATTATCAGGTTGTCATTTAGATTGTTCAGAACATTAATTGGAATAAAACCACAAAAAGTTTTAAAAATTCTCATAGAATGTTTAGAGCTATGAGACTGTACCTTTGGATTTCAGTTTGAGAAACACTGAGCTGCAGAGTAAAGTTCAAATTTCTTCACTTATAGTATGAGCCCCTTATTTAACTGGAGGGCAAGTTGGAGTGGTAGGTAGGTAGATGAAGGCAGGGAGAGAAAAGATATTAATGCAATTGTATAGGTAAGAGATGATGAGAGACTGGGATGGACAAGAAAAAATGTCGAAGAAGAGAGAGAATGAGAGCTGTTCCAGGCAGAAATTTTTACAAAAAGCAGGGGTAGGAGAGGGATATACAGCAACATGGAGGTAGATGACAAGTGAATTCATTTATTTTCATGTTGTAGGTAAAGAAAGAAGAGTAGTGGACTAGCTATTTAGTTTGGGAGTTTTTTTTTTGGTGTTATTTGTATGAAGATTTATGACCTTGTAGCTTTAAGAGAATATAATTTGCTAATGTGTCTAAATTACTTAACCAGAATAGCTAAATTATGAGCCTAAGCTAGAATACAGCAATGCTTGCTGTGATGTGCAGTACTTGGTACATTTAGAGCCCATAATCCCCAACTTTTAGGAAATTGTAGATTAATTAGATGGTTGAAATAAGGCCAAATGTATCAGTAACCACAGCATGTATAAAAGTGATTGAACTTGTCTGTCAATAGACAAAGATTCTTAAGCGGGATGAGGGGGACAGCTATATTCTCTTTACAAACTATTTACAAGGGACATCCCTATTAAGGGTAATGGCATGGGAAGCGTGAAAGAAAATGAATGGAAATTGACATAGTATACCCTGCAAACACCATTCAAAAGAAAGCTGGTGACAGTGTATTAATATCAGACAAAATATACTTTAAAACAAAAAGTATTATTACAGATAAAGAGAGTTATTGTTTAGTGATAAAAGAATAATTCACCAGGAAGAGTTAATCCTGAATATACATTAATATATAAGGTAAAAATTGACATAGTCACTAAGAAGTATTGAGAACCTACATAATCATAATCTGGAAGTTTTAACTATTTTTTCTCAGACACTCATAAATCAAACAAACAAAGAAAATTAGAAAGGAGAAAGGATGTTTTAAAAGCGCAGCTGATTAGCTTGGTCAAGTGTACAGATATAGAACTTTGAACTCCATTAACAGAGAATATACATACGTAGAAAGCCTCAACATTGATGAATAAAAATTACATCTCCTACATTCTTTATCTCAAAGGAAAAAAATTAGGCTAAAAACTGATAGACATCAAAAACTCTATACATTTGGAAACTCAAAATCATACCTCTAAATAGTTCTTGAGTCAAAGAAAGTGATGATAGAAATTAGTACATACTTCAACTCTTGCGGGATACAGTTAAAGAGGTACATGGGGGAAATTTATAAATTTATAAGTATATATATTAGAAATGAAGGAAGGCTGATTATTAGTGAATTAAGCATTCAACAAAAAAGGTATAAATAGAATAGCAGAGTAAACCCAAATACAGTAGAGAGGGAGGAATAATATGAAATATTACAAAAACAAATGAAAATGAAATGAAATATAAAGGAGTAGAAGAGATCAACAAAGCAAAAGATGATTCTTTGAAAGACTAAAAAAGCACATTAACACCTGGCAAACTTGATCAACTACAGAGAGAGAGAGAGAGACAGAGAGAGACAGAGAAACAGTATTAGAAATAAAAAGGGGACCTAAATATAGATGCAATAGAGAATGTAAATCAAAAGAGAATAAATTCTTTATGGAAATACACTTGAAAGCATACATTCTACTAAATAGGCATGCCCAGTATGTGTATGATACACTCATTCTAAGCTGTGTCACAAGTAGAGATTGAGAAACATGATGTCTAGGTTGAGTCCGGCTTCCTAGAATGGAAATTCATTCATTCACTCAACAAATATTTGTGGACAGCTCCTGTGCACTCGTAATGTGCTGGTGCTAACTTGTATTTTTATGAATGAGATGGACATTAAACAAATCATTAAAAAGTAAGTATTTATACTTATGGTAAGTGCAGTGTAGAAGCAGCGAGATTGTTGACAGGGAGCCTAATCTTACTAGGGAAAGGGCAGATCAGCAAAAGCTACTTTAAGAAATGACATTTAAAAAAAAATTATATAAAGTGTTGAATGTATATTCTAACTATCCCAATTTACATTATTCTGAAAGACAGTGGTAAGGTGGGGGAGATAAAATATATGTTCTGGTCAAATAAAAAAAAAAAAAAGAAATGATATTTAAGCTGTGACTTAAATAATCAGGAGAAATTATCCAGGCTAGAAGGTGGTACAGAGTCTAAAGACAGAAGAAAAAGAAAACTATATATTAAAACAGAGTGGTATGAAAGACCAGTAGGGGATCATAGGGTGGAAAGGGAGATTTGGTTTCAGTGATGGCCATGGAAAATGGTCAGGATTTATACAAGTCAAACACATTAAATCCACACATCTCTGCAAAGCACAAACGTATTTTCCCTTGTTAATAGTTTTATTTAAATGCCTAAGAACATAATGTGTAGACAAAGTATAAAAACATGGATGGGAAGGAAATAAACCAACATCTTTCAGAATAGTGATGGCTTCTACAGAAGGGAGAGCACAAGGGTCCTCTGTTTCCATCCCTTGTAGATGGCAATTTCCTTCCTGAAAGGAAGTATAAAGTTAGCCACAAGCATGAGTTAATTTTTTTATTTAAGTGTTGACGTTATCTGGAAAAAGCCCTCAATTTAAAATATCGAGCAGAAGATTATGGAAGAGAAACTTAAAAGATGCCATTCTTAAGGGAGCAGTAGTTTAGACAGTAATACTCAAAGTGTGGTCTGCAGACTGGTTCATGAAGAGGGAGGTGCAGAATTTGAGAGTCAAGATTTAGAGCAGAACTGTCCAACACAGTAGCCACTAGCTACATGTGGCTATTAAGTATTTGAAATATGGCCAGTTTGAATTGAGACATACTGTAAGTGGAAAATGCACACTGGATTTTGATGACAGTATTAAAAAAACAATATTAAATATCTCAATATTTGTATATTGATTACATGTTGAAATGATAATATTGTGGATATATTAGGTTACATAAAATGTTATTAAAATTAATTTCACTTATTTCTTTTTACATTTTTTAATGTGGCTACTAGAAAGCTTAAGTTACACATGTGGCTTGCATTATATTTCTGTTGGACAGTGCTGGTTTAGAGACTTTTATAGCATTTTGGCATTGCCACAATATACAAGTGCATTTTTTGTTGTATTTTACAAATATATCATCAGCCCACAACATATTGGAAGTGAAAAATATAGTCAACTAGTTTTTACATCTTAGGTAGTTTGTGAAGTACTCCTTTAAACCATTCACAACTTCCAGGCCATTTTAACCACTACGCTTACTGTAGGAAATTATGTGTACTATATTGTTGATTCCTCAGAGCTCTGTGAAATAGTAAGGAACCAACTGGTAAATTGATTTGGCTCTCTGTGTATGAAAAAAAGTGATCGATAAAGATGTTATCATATAGCCCTCAGATTATGCTCATATTTATTTTCAGTTACATAACTTGTATCTTGGAGTTGGAAAGAATATAATAAGAGGGTAAAGAACCCATTTTTAAAAAGGCCAGTTAGAGGACCAGTCTGGTATCCACTAGTGGTTATTTTGATAATTAAAACATGGGTCGGGGATGCTTATATCTCAAATTAGTTACATTGCAGCACTGGTAATATACTTAAGTAATTGTCTTCCCTGGGTTTTGTTCTATAAAATTGACTTACTTTTCTTCAGAATGGGCTAGTTAACATTGGACTTAGAGTTTGGCACACATGAGCCTGTGATTTACGGGGCAATTTTTCTCATCAAAACCTGGGCAGAACCATTTATTTTAAAACCAATATTTATTTTACAATGGGAAGATGGAGCAGATTAAAGGAGCATAAAACCATGATAAATCACCCAATCTTTATCCCATAGAAAATCCTTTAAATGGCTCTTTAAGTAATGGCAGTAAAACCGTCTCACAGAGTTTGTGTTTGGATGGTTTTTTAGCATATGGTATAGTCATGTAGATTAAAGTCTAATTAATGAGGAATTTATAATAATTTATAATAAAAGGGTCTGTATGACTCTTTTTTCAATAATAAGTAATAATGTTTTTTTCCTTAGTGAAGTTTCTGAGCCTTGTTCATGAGTAAAGGTTCGATCCAGTCTAATTAATGGCTGTTCAAATCAGCCTCAAATTTAAATTCCTTCAGTCTTTTAATTTCCTAATCAGTTTTTTACATTAATGTTTAGGCATTATATTTAATGTTATATTAGTATTATCATGCAATATTGTTGAAGAAAGGAATTTTTATAACTTATTACATGTTGTTTTATTTGATTCCCATTTATGTCTTAGGTTATGATAATTTCTATAGTGAAAAATAATGGAGTTACATTTCTCTAATAGGATTCTTTAAGGCTGTTCTGATGATAGTGAAGTTATATTGCATAGAACCTTTGGGTCAATTAAAAAAACGCTAAAGGGGAGAAAATATTTGAAATGGAAGAGATCTGCTTGCAATGATGGTGATTTTTTAAAACTGGGGAGTCCGTGTCCCATTGTGGAATGGATGTCTGGATTCTGTCTCTAGTTAATGATAGATTCTAGGTCAGGGTTGGCAACCTTTCTCTGTAAAGGACAGAGGGTAAATATTGTAGGTTTTTCAGTAGTATGATCACAACTACTCAACTCTGTTGTTAATGGACGTAAGCAGCCTTAGACAATATATGCATGAAGGGGTGTGTGCAAATCCTTTAACCTAGCAACTCTTTATCTATGAATGTTCCCTAAGGAAATAATGAGAAGATTTGGAAAAGATTATCAATCGTAATATTACCTAATAACATGGAAAGCAGAATATGAGCCCTGGTTTATTAAAAGAAAAGCAACAAAATAGAGTTTAAAGTGTCATCCTACTTTTTTTTTTTTTTGAGACAGGTTCTCACTCTGTCACCTTGCGTAGAGTGCAGTGGCGTCATCATAGCTCACTGCAACCTCCCATTCCTGGGCGCAAGCGATCCTCCTGCCTCAGCCTCCCAAGTAGCTGGGACTATAGGTGCGTGCCACCACGCCGGCTAATTTTTTCTATTTTTTGTAGAGACAGGGTCTCGCTGTTGCTCAGGCTGGTCTCAAACTCCTGACCTCAAGTGATACTCCCACCTCAGCCTCCCAGAGTGCTAGGATCACAGGCATGAGCCACCACACCTGGCCTGTGTGAGCCACCACACCTGGCCTGTGTCAGCCTACTTAAATGTAATATATGTATGTATATCAGGTTGGACCATGTGGAATTAGTGATTATTGACTGTTTTCTATCTGCATATTGGAATTTTTATATGGTCAACCTAAGATGAATATATAGAAAGAGACTGAAAGATTATCCACCTATAATTTTTTGCATGGAAGAAATAGAATAATTTTTATTTTACTCTTTTTCATATGTTCATTTTTTACAATGAACATATTTTAATTTGCAATGAGAAAAATGATGCAGAATTTTTAGAACAAAAGAAACTCTGCCATTCAAATTGTGGTTTCTCGTGGTGGAAATGCAGAAAGGATGCACATGTAGTTCTTTTTGGAGGAGACAGGGCCTCCTATGAGGAACTTGGAACGTTGTTTTTCAATTGGCAGGGCCATTCTTGTTATGGCAGTGGATTCAGGGAGCTGCAGCCAATGCACGTTGTGTATTCTTTTCCATTGGTGACTCCATCTCCCCTGATGCCGTTTAACATTCAATTCATCAAATGAACTTCTCTTGTTCAGATTCCTTACACATCAAATTGCTGCCTGATTAGGATTTGGCTTTGCATGGAGGACATCTACAGGAAGGGAATGAATGTACTGGTCATTCTGACTTCTGTGCAATGGTTACACTGTAAATTGGAGACTGCTGCTTTGACATTCTGGCTTTATAAGTTGGTCTTGTGAGCATGTGTAACAGAGTTCACCTCCTGAGAAATGGACTTCATACTGTGTGCTGAGAAAGCCAAGGCCAAGAGGGCCAAAGCCTGGTGAAGGGACTGGGTAAGGTATGGATGACCTTCAGCTGGGCTTCTGGAGGGGGAGCCTGTTGCCCTTCCTCCAATAGCATTCTACTCAGCACAGCACAGTAGGAAGCTTGAGTCTGTTCCCATGTGAAACTTTGCCCCTTTCCAACTCTCAAGTTCTGCCATTCTTTGACTTTCTCTCTTCGGCCCTTTCTTGCTCTGTTTCCCTAGCTGCTTTTGTCACCTGGCAGAAACACAATGGGGAGAGACCACTACACAGAAAGTATTTAACTTTCTCCTGGAGTTTTTGCTAGATGACATTAATTTCTAGTGCAAAGGGCGCTCTGCTTTGGAGCAGACCTGGAGAGAAAGAATCCGTTAGGCCTGCTGTGAGACTGGAATCCCCTTGTCCCAGCAACAGGAATTGGCATTTGTGTGAGACTGTGGGACATGCCCTTAAAGCTGGGTGCTTCTTGCAGTGACGGTGTGAGGAAAAGCAGCAGGGCGTTTCTCTACCCGAGAGAGGCAGACATTTTGTGAGCTCACATGTTTTTCTCATCAGACTCTGAAATGTCATTTCACTGTATTTTGATACAACTGTTCAAACTACACATTAGGGATAATTTCTGCCTCATTTGGAGCACAAGTCAGAATGATTGTATCTCCATTAGAGAAAATGAAGAGGGCTCTATGTCTGATACTACTTCGTTAAAGAGAAAATATTTTCCCAGTAGGCAAAAGTTACTGGTTAAATACAGCCCCAAATCAAACATCATTCCTACCAAGAACTCTTATATTAGCTTCCTTTTGCATGAATTAATGTGGGTCTGTGGAATTTACATTTCCTACAAAATATTTGCACATTTTCCCTTTTCAGCGGGTGAGAGAAAATCTTAATTCAAGACACATTCTTTTGTCACTTTGGGGACTGATGGAGGATGAGAGTTCTTTGTATTTAAAGACATCTCCAAAGCAATTGGTAAAACTGCTTACAGAATTCAAGGTTACACATTTTGAGGAAGCTTTAGGTCTGGAAATTGAAAAGACTTCAATTCACAAAGTGTTGATTGCATCACTTTGCTTAGCAATACTGCTAAGTTATTTTAAAAAAGTCAACTGAATACATTTTGGTCTCATCAATGAAATGTATCAAGAGCCATAAAGTTGTGGAATGATTTTAAGAAAAATAACATTTCATTTTTTCCTTGCTTTCTTTGTATTAAAAAAATGAAAATTGCCCTCTTTTCCTTTGAGTTCATGCTACAAAAGTGTATAAATTTTATGTTGAATGTTTAGATGTTTATGTGAGGGGAGTTCAATCTATAAATCTGAATGCTACCAACAAGATAATTAATTTTAGAAAATTGTCAGTCAGCAGACACACTGGTCCTAGAGCAAGATGATTCATTTTCTACATAGGCAATAATGTATGTTATAAAAAGTCAGGAGATAGTTATACAGAAAGGGGAAAATGAATATAGATCAATAATTTAATTTAACTCTGACCTGGCTAAGTTCTATAGCATGGTTCATAATTTTTCAATGAATAGACCCTTAATGTTTTACATATAGTGCCTAGGTTTTGTATTGATCTGCCCTAATGTATTCCTCATTTCACAAAAGGAATAGCGTATCTCAAATCTTTAACAAACACACATTGTGTGGGCCTACAAATGTTACCAAAATATGACAATCTATTAATGTTATTTACTCTCGTTTCAGAACTACTTTTTCCCTGGCTAAATAATTTAAAAAGTTAGAAGAGAAATGGGTAGTAAGTGAATGATGACTTGGAGGGCAAGTTCGTGGAGTTCTCTCTTAGTTAATAGATTCCTAGTCTTTCTGCATTACTTAATTGCATATTAAAAGTGGAAGCCTTGATGTACTATGCACAGTGTATATTTATTCTGTGGAAAATTATTAATTTTTAATGGAACTAAGTGGCTGTTTGGACAAGGGACCCTGACTATTAATCTGGAGGCAAGTGATTGACTGACTTGCATGTTCATTAATTATACAAGAAAGTTCAATTATAAGGTCCACAACAGAAGAAAGTTATTATGAGTGAGCCTGTTAACATATTTTAGCACCATATTCATCTACTCATTTAACAAATATTTAATATGTGCCAGGTACTGATGATTCAGTAATGAGTAAGACCATCAGCTGCTGTCCTCATGAAGCTTACAGGGCAGTGAGTAAAACAGAAGTGTGTCACTGTGTTGAAGAGAAGTGCAGAATGCCATTGAGCAGTTTAGGAGACTCAGTGTTGTGTTTGACTCCTGTCTATATGCAGAAGATGATTCTTTGCACAAATTTCCTAAGTCTCCTGGAAATTTGATCTAGCCAATTCTCATTGCCATCTGAGAAAATATTTTGTTTAGAATGATGGGGACGTAGTTTCTTAGAGTCGGAAGGGATTTGAGAAGTTACCAGGGGATACACCCTTGTCTTCCCTGCCTCAGCCTGGCTGCTGCTGATGCCAGGAGGGGAGCACGCTCACGTGTGGGGCCATTTCTGCGTGGATTGTTTGAAACATCTTCCAAATAATGAAGTGCAGCTTATTCCCCTGCACATCTTCTTTATTGATTCCATCCTGTATTTTGGGTAAAATCGTAACATCTCATTTACCTCTTATTTGGAGCATTTATCACAATTTTTCATTTATTTGTGTGTTTTTAAAATTATTACCATCTTATCTCCGTTAGATGCATACACCTTGATAGCAGAATTGTGTCTGTTTTTTCTCATTGTTATTTCTCTAGCTTTATCACAGTGCTAGGGAATGAATGAATGAATATTTTGTCTTGTTCCAAAAGGATTTAGGGAAGAATACATGGATTAAAACCTTATATGTATTAGTTCATTAACTAGTTGAGAACTGTCACAGTTCTTTGCTCCAATTTTTCTCATACTCAGATTAAGATTCTTATTTCTTCAAATTCTCTTCACATATGACATGGTATCCAGCCCTTCGCGGCGTCCATCTCCCCCCAGTACACCCCACTTTGTTAATATATGTTTTCTTTTTCCCCACACAGTTTATTACAGAGAAGAAAGAACCATACAAAGTGAAAGTAAAGAAGGAAGCTACCCATAGTGAAAATACGTCCCAGAGAGAGGAACAGGTCAGTCTCCATGAGTGGAGAAAGATGAATATATATTTTTTAAAGTACTTGTCTCACCAGAAGGTTTGGAGAAGGCTTCACAGAAGAAGTGAAAACTGACCCTGTGTTGGGTCTTGAAGAATGGGAAAGTATTCTCCATGAAAGTGGGGCCAGGAAGGGCACTTTCAGAGGTGTGGTGTTATTAAAATGCTAACCCCTGGCATCTTTTTACTAGGCCATTTGTACTTCCTAATCAGGCATCCTCTTTGGAGTTTTTTACTCTTTTTTTTTCCATCTTCCCCATGAACTTCACTATTCTTTCACTGTTTCCTCTTTCTCAACATTGCCTCAAAACTGAAGGCAGAATAGCTTGTGGTTTTGAGCTTGCATTAAGGAGTTAGACAGTCTGAGTTCAACCCATTTTTTATATATCCTTAGGCAAAGTAAGTTACTTTGTTGGGATTTAGCATTCTCTTCTTTAAAATGGAGGAAATAATAATACTCACCTTATAAAGTAATTATGAGAATTATCAGATAAATTATATGTGAAGTGCTTGGCACATAGTAGATGCCTGACACACTATAACTATTATCCTTGCCTCCCCTCTCGGGAACTCCTGCTGTAACTCACTTCTGGTGGTGGTATAACCATCTGTCCAGAGGCCTCAGCACATGCAGTGGCTCAGATATATTTTTTCAAGGAAACTCCACCAATGGCTAATAGAGGTAGAGCTATTTCAGTTTTTTCCAAGTTCTCAGTTCAATGATTTTACATCTCCACCCTTGTTTCTTTTGGCCTCCAGGTACATGGGATCCAGTGATTTTTTTTTTTTGGTATGGCTGTACAGGAATCGGATTTGACACATTCTTCTGTTAATTTCTCTCCTTTCAGGTCTCCATTTCTCCTGGTACTACAAGGGCCTGCATTTCTCTGATCTCACCTCTCCTAGTTTCATCTGGGTAACCAACATACTCATTTCATTCTGGTCAAGATTTTTCTCAATAGCTTTATTGCAGATTGCTGCAGCTGCAATCAGTGTTTACAATCTGATGACAAGTTGGAGATTAAGGCTTGTCATCACTATTTAATTAACCTCAAATTAAGCAGTTTCTGGCCCCATTCCATGCCCTCCCGCAAGCCCATCAAAGCTGCTAAAATAGCGCTGTGAGTCCTGATAGATTCTGGGTCGTGCCACTGGAGAGTGGGAGCTGGCTTAGCAGCCCCTCTGAAGAACAACAATATTTGATCCTTACTCATATGCTTGAGGGCTGAAGCTAGGTAGCTATCCAAAGAAAATGTAAAGGGAGGGGAAGAAAGGAGGGCGTTTTTCTAGTTCTAGACAATATATAGTCTGTGAATTGCAAAGGAGATAAACCAAAAAGTATTTCAGATATGGAAAAAAATTCTGTGCTTAGTTCTTAAAAATAACTTGCTTTTCTTATTGCAGAAGTAGTATATGTCATTAAAATTATAAATGGTAATTGTAAAAAAGGAGGAAAAAAAAAGAAGAAAGTAAAAAGCACTCAAATTCCTATTTTCCATACCTGCTTACCTGAGCTGTCCAGTCTGGTAACCATGAGGCACATGTGGCTCTTGAGCATTTGAAATGTAGCAAAACTGAATTGACACATGCTGTTAAGTGTAGGGCACAAACCAGAGTTCTAAGACTTAGTATGGAAAAGAAGAATTTAATGTATCTCATTATTAATTGATATTGATTACATGTTAAAGTGTTATTTTGCATATATTGGTTTAAAATATGTCATTAAGTAAATTTCACCTATTTATTTTAATTTAAAAAAATTTAAATATTAGACACTTTAAAATTACATATGTGCCTTGTATTATATTTCTATGGGACATACTCTTTGAGACCTTTCTTTTTGTATGTATCTCAAAAATTTTTACAAAGAAAAACTGGGTTATTCTATATACGACTTTGTATCTTCCTTTTTTTAGTCAATAATATATTAAGAATATGTTCATGTCATGAAATACATGGTATTATTTTTAATCATTCGTAATATTTCATTATATGAATGTGCCTTAATTGATTAATCCAATCTTCTATTGTTGAACACTTATGTTATTACCATTTTTAAAAAAAGTACAAACTGTCCATGAGCATACTTGTAACTGTAGCTTTGAGTTCATCCTTAATTATGCTCCTAGGATTTGTTTCCAGAAGCCAACTAGTTGAGTCACAGACTTGCTTGTGGTGAGATTGGCTACAGGGGAAGGGTAGGATGGCTCATCATGGGTAGATGATAGGTGGGGAAGCTAGAGAGAGGGGGGTACCAACTGCTAGGGGGCCCCCTCCTATCTCTAAAAGAAAATGGGTGACACACTGAAACTGAGGGATTGAAGGAGGTTTTAATGAAGGGAATATTGACAGAGATGTGGGTAGAGCTAAGTGAACCAAAAAAGATGGTAAAGCAACCATGGAACGTCTGAAGGGGCAAAGGGAGAGAACAGCATTGCCAGAACCCAATGAGAGCCCCTGCTAGGAACTAGGGAAGAAGGGTCTCTGATTAGCAACCATAGTCACAGGTCGAAAAACACAGGCACTTGTCAAAACCTTCAGCTGTGCAGTAAGAGGGAAGGTGGGAGGAGATGGGGAATTAATACTCCAAACTCTTTCCTCCCACCCTCTGATCCCCTGACACTGCCTGCCATTGTCTTAGCCCAACAGAAGCCAGAAGGGTGTGGGAGCTGAGTCTGTAGAGATCTGTAGAGGAGAGACTTCCGGCAGGGCAGAGAAAGGTGGAGAATTGATAGGAAGGGGCGAGTGGAGGGAAACCAGAATACTAGCTGTGATACTCACCCCCTGGGGTAAGGCACTTACCCTTTCTGAGCTTTGCTTTCCTGACCTGTAAAATGTGCATAATAATATTAATACCTACCTCAGAAGGCTGTAATGGAAATAAATGAGAGAAAGCACTTAGCACCATGGTATTTTCTTTACTTGTATTCTTCAGTGTCTTATCAGTGGACCGTATCATCTTCTTACCATCTCGTCCATTTATCATTTCTTATAAGTTAATCGGAAAAGAAAGTAGCAGAGAAACTTACTCTGACAGACCTGGACCTTATACTTAGACTTGAAAAGTTCTATACACCCTAGTGAGGTGGTGGCCGTTTATGTTCTAAATTGTACATATCAAACCCTTGTACTCTGGTAAAAATCCATAGAATTTTTCACATAGTTGGATAATCAGGCCACATGCTGTTGGCTCTGCTCAAAAATGGTCATTTAAGTGTCCTTTTATTATTTGGCATCCACTGGGAAATTTAAATAGCTACTGCCAGTGTGTTTTCTATATGCGTTTTAAAAACGCTGAAATAGAACAGAGTTTAATACAATTGCTGGACTATGGGCTTCAGCAGGCTCTCTCAGAGATAAACCTGAAAACACAAACCCCAAACCCTAAAGTAAGTACTTCTATAAATCGGAGACTTCCACAAGTGCTCCGTGGGGAGTGTAGTTTGACTAATACGGAGTTAGTTTACAAGCAAGGGTGGAAGCTGGCAGCATCAGAGGTGATTTGGCCCCTTCGTTCTCCTTTGCTTAGTGCAGATCTGTACTGAAAATGAGTGTCAGCACTTGAAACTAAGGGACCCTGAAATGTCATCTCTCTAATTCTTATGTAGAAAAAAGGAATAGCACAATAGTGTAAAATAAATGAATATATTTCAAATACACAAATGCTCTTAAATTACCAGGCCCTTTATAATTATTGCATGAATAAGGGATTGAATAAGAGGAACAGCTTGCATTTATTCAGTCTTTACAAGGTCTAGTCACTATTTAAAATGCTTTATGCATATTATCTCATTTAATCCTCACAGCTGCCCTATGAATGGATAGTGTTTTCTTTATTTCACAGATAGGGAAATGGAGGCTGTAAGAAATGAAGCAAAGTGATTATAGCATTATGTTTAGTAAGTAGCAGAGGCAGGGTCAAAACACTCAGCTTTTAACTCCAGAGTCTGAACTCTCAACTGGCACTCACTGCCATTTCTTTCTTAAATGTTTATAGAGTGACTTGGGATTGCGAGGAAATTTTGGAAAAGATGACAGCTCGGGCAAACCTATGTGGGATATTCAGGCACAGTTTTTATTCCCATAAATTACCTGCAGACTGTAGACGTGTTCCTTGGTTTGTTGCTAGCAAATGCCTTCTTAATGGATCTCAATATCGAATCTACCATACTAGTTGAGCTAAAGGAGTTTTATGACCAATGAAGCAAGCTGTTTACTGACTATTTGGTTAATATTAATGATTTTTGATTTTTAATAACCGAGTGTTATTAAAAATGTGACTTATACTAGTTACATCATGTGCTGAATGGCATCTTTCATCGTGTATTTATTGATTGTGAGAGAATGCAAAGTGGCTTCCACAATTTTAATTAACTGTTCCTCCTCTGGCATTTCATTACAGGTTTCAGAAGTGACAGTGGATGGCAGACAGTTACCTGTGAGAATTTTTCTATAAAAAAGCTAAGATGGAGAAATGTTAGAGTTGTCTTGGTAATTGGAGAGGGAATCAGGAAAGGGAGAGGAATGGCTGTTAGCTTAACATGTTAATATCCTGCTTGGGTAAACAAAGTTTCCATCATTTGTAGGTAAGTTTTAAAAATTTGAGCAGCTAGGCCAATTGAAATAAAAAAATAAAGAACTCACTAACTTCAACTTTTATATTGCAAAAGCAATATCTTTCTCCTGAAAGTAAGCAGCTCCTAACATCATATAGCTTTACCTGAAAGCGTTTCAGAGGATTTTCTGTGAGTCAGAAGAGGTGAAGATGTGAAGGTTGAAGATAATGGGTCATCATCTAACACTGGGCTGATTTGCCAAGCACCCAGGACACATTTTTATTTCTTTTTTATGGTAAAAGCCAGAGAGAACACTGTGGAGTTTAAACATGGTTTCTGTATCTGGTGCCCGCATGGGGAGATGAAGGTAAGGAGGCCAATTTATCCAGCAAATGTGCCCAAGCAAGACAGGAATAATTACCTCCCTTGACATCTGATGAAACTTTACCACATCCCCACAGAAAATCTATGGGCAGTCCTTCTGAGTCCTTTTCAGAGACCCCACCATGGCAGGTGAGCTTATTTATTTATTTCCATTTTGAAAGTGGCACCTTTCCGGACTCCCTTTTAAGGTTTGCCTCCTGCATAATGAATGGAGGAGACTAGCTGGTAGTTCATTACCAGGTATCTCCCTGCTGCAGGTGCTTGCTGCCTGGAGAAGTTTCCTTCTGTTTAGCTTGCGAGCCTCATTTATTTTCCTGTGCTTTCTACTGTGGGCAGAGCCTGGCCAACTACATTATCAAGTTATCATTATTACACTGTGATGTCTTGGCATGAACAGGGGCTAAGTTGGAAAAGATAGTGTTGAACTGAGAACATGTCTTCCCCCTTCCTTGAACTGCCCCAAGTGGACCTTTGCTGGTTTGCTGGGTCCATGTCAACACCAGGATTCTTTGAAGATAAAGGGAAGGTCTGACCAAATCGAAGCATTTCTGCTACTAAGTGTAACGAATAGGAATTTCACTTTTAAGTAGTGTGCTTTTGATTTGGGATCAACTGGACAATTCATGACGGTATTGGGGGGAGGGGATGGCATTTGACATTCAAAGCTATTTGACATTTTAAAAGTTATAATGTTATTTTTAAAACTATACTATTACTAACATATTTGCGTGTAATTCATTTACAGTTTACACAAGCTTTGGAAGCCTGTCTATTCTCAGCAGAGAAGTTTTAATTAAAAATATTTGATTGCCACTCCAAGCTTTCTTAAATTAAGGCACTGCTCTTCACTTCTCTGTTTTTCTTCCTTATGCGCTCTTGATAATCTGCCTAGCCTTATCTACAATGATAAAAATTATTGTTGTTATATTTTAAGTGTTTTCTCATTCACCACCTTATCTCTAATGCCTGTACAATGCCAGTACATAGTCGGTGCTCAGTAAATTCTTGTTGAAGTAGTGGTTCAACACTGCCTGTGTATCGTATGTTCCAGCCATATTGGAAGATGTTTTAGCACAGACACTGCTTGTTCCACCTTTGGAGTTTTACCCACCTCCCAGAAAGGTCCTTTGCCTTTCAAGTCATAGTACTTTTTGTATTGCTTGTTTGTGAGTTTTTCTCCTCCTTCCCCTGTCTAAGCACAGTTCCAGTATATGCATTAGGTGCTCAATAAATATCTTAAAGAATGAGTGAGTTATTGAATGAACACACACCGTTAACCCAAGGAAAAATTGTGTGTGACATTTTATAAACAATGTTTTTAAATAATAAAATAATAAAAATGAAATTTGAAACACTATTTTCCCTGTTCAGTCCTTAACTCAGAACTCTGTAATGCTTCCCCATTCCCTTTAGCAGTGGGTTTCCAATTATGATAATCCAATCATGGGATCATGACTTTTCCCTGCTTAAAATCTTTCAAGGGCTTCTCATTGCCCTTGGGATAAATGTAATTCAGATTCTTTAAACTTGGCTGGAAATTCTACCTCTCCAGCCCCAGTTCTCCCCAAGCCTTGTTTAGTCTTCTACTTGTTGATTGTACCGTTGTAGAATCCATGAGGTTTCTTCTTCCCCAGGGCATGTTGGATTTCTTCTGCTTGGAGCCCTTTTCACCCTTCCTTAGTTAACTCCTCTATTGTTCAGGTTGGTCTTATATTTAATATTTAAACTGTTAATATTTAATGTTAAAATGTTAAATATTATCTTCTCGAGGAGGTCTTTCCTGCCCACTCCCTGCCGCCACTACTGGTCACCACCATTGTCACCCCTACCCATGTCTACCAGTTTAGATAATTTTCCTTCTTGGATGCCTTTGAGATAGTTTATCAATAAAATAGAATAGTGTGGGTTTTTTTGGCCAAGTCATGTGAAGTATTAAGTTAATGCAATTTCAATTGAGAATTTGTGCAATTTTAAGTGTTTCTCCCATAAATTTCTCTTGAATGTTTTGGCAGCACACATGACTGTCCCTCCTTCCTGAAACACACATTTATTGTAGGTGAATGCTATGCTAAGTGTTTTATATGCATTTACTCATTTGCTTCTCACACCAGCCTTATAGTGGGTACTGTTATTAGCTTCCATTTTATTGAAAAAAGTAAATTCAGTGAGCTTAAGAAACTCACACAGATGATAAATGGCAAGCTGGGGTTTACGTTCAGGCTATACGCACTCTTATTCTCTGCCGCCAATACACAGATAGTGATTAGACAGTGCTGGATAAATATCCAGTAAGTATTCGAAATACTTGAAAACAGCCTTGTTTGTGCACTGGTTATCTCCCATTTATCCCTTCATACCTACTTTCTACCCTGCTTTTTGTCTGAGCGGTTCTCTGTGGGCTCCCCCTCTGTCCCTGGGTACTGCAGTAATCCTTGGTTTCCCCTATGGTGCTGCAAATTACCCCATTTGGGTGTTTTGTGTCTCAACTGTTTCTTGCCCAGATTGTAATTGATACAGACACCTTTTTTTTTTTTTTTACATTAAAACTGTAGTTGTGGTTGTGCTTTTGTATTTCACATGTAGTACCAACTTGTATTTATTTCTTTCTACTTTGTCTTTAAGTTTATATAATGGAATTGAATAATGGAATTGAAGATTGCCATATTTCATACTGTCTTGAAAGTAAGACATACCATGCTCATGTAGAAATGGCATATTTCCAAGGAATTTAACCTTATAACAAGTTGGAAAGCCACAAACCTACAGAATATTTTCCAAAACACTTAGCCTGACATGAGGCCTCTTGAATCTTGACAAGAGCTTAACCTTTTGCTCTTCTCCACTGAGCCCCCTCTGCTTACTTTAAATGTGGGCTGTACCCTGTATCTGGGGGTAGTAGTGTTCCAACTACCTGGTCCATGATTGATTTAATGTCTGGCTTTAAAACAACTCACTTTTTTTTTACTCACTTACGTTTACATATGAAGAAAATCATATATTATTCCATAAATGGGAAAAAAATCTTTTGTCATGAATAGGGGCATAAAACTTTAAAGGAAATACAACAAAAATAAAATGATGCTATTCAGAGTAGCAAGTGTTACAAAGGTGTTTTAAATATTAATTCTGAATTAATATTTTCTCATTGAATGAATTAAAGTGACTAAAAGCAAATGTGAAGAGATATAACTTTATTATTTTTTGGCTTGCCCTATCAGTGGACCATATATCATA
Source organism: Daubentonia madagascariensis (assembly GCA_023783475.1). Classification (NCBI taxonomy): domain Eukaryota; kingdom Metazoa; phylum Chordata; class Mammalia; order Primates; family Daubentoniidae; genus Daubentonia; species Daubentonia madagascariensis. The sequence continues at coordinate 35,497,894 of JAKFHU010001953.1, read as the reverse complement.
GCACTGGGGTTCCATGCCCTGATGTTTGGAGAACACTATGTTTTTGCCACTGTTGTGGGGTCAACCCACAATGCCTTCCTCCTCCTGGTTTCTTTGCCCAGATCCTCTCCATCCTTCTTTTTGAAACTTTCCTTCACCCTCTTAGCCCCCACAAATCTCTCCTCCTTAGAACTTCCTGACACTTACTCTCTACCCTATTCATGTGAGCTTCTGATTGTTAACGTTTTGATTTATTATTTCAATAGTGTATATTATGTGTCTTATCTTCCAAACTATGTGTAAGTTTTTGTCTTCAAACTATAACAGAGATAGAGATTGGGACCTGTGTTTCTGGGACCCCATATCTAGTAAGAGTTCATTAAATGTTTGCTGAGTTGAATAAATTTGACCCAAAGTAAGTTAGGTACTTTTTTTTCCCAACTATGGGTATAGTTCACAGTCATAGTATGTTTTTGTGTCTGGGTGGGGTGCACAATTTATATCTTTGCTGCTTCTTCTTTTCATGGAAATTACATTCTAGAAGGGGATATAGATAAATAACTGACACACTTATAACTACATAAGATAATGTCAGGTGGAGTTAAGTGGTATAAGGAAAGTAAATCAGCATGCACTGATAAAGAGTTTGGGTTTATTTTTTAGATTGGGGTGGTCCAAGAATCCCTTTCTGATGAGGCAACATTTGAGGACAAACCTGAATGAAGTGAAGGAGGGATACTATATGAATATTTGGGGGACAAGCATTTTAGCTAGAAGCACAAACAAAACCTGAGGATCTGAGTTGAGACTATGTTTGATGGAGGCCAGCATGGGGAGGAGAAGGGAGCAGAGGGACATGCCATTGGAGAGGTGGCAGGGCTGGATTAGGTAGTGCCTGGCCAGCCATGGTAAAGATTTCAGATTTAAATTGGGAAACCACTGGAGGGCTGAGAGGAAGGAAATGATGTGATCTGATTTATATTTTTAAAAAATCATTTCAGCTGCTGTGTATAGAAGAGGCCGAAGGGGACAAAAGGAGTGGCAGGAAGTCAGTCAGGAGGCTCTGGCCGTGTGCCAGGGGAGGTGAGCATGGCTTGGAGCCCAGTGATCTTAGTGCCTGAAGTGAGAAGTGGTAACGTCTCAGGGATAAATTTCAAGGGTACAGCCAACTATGTCATGCCTTCTAATCTATTTACTACTGTACAATGCATTCAAAGTAGCATTCTCTGTTGGCATTTATTTTCATTTTACAATTCTGTTAAGCCTTAAGTTTTCTTTCTATTTACGAAATATTCTTTCATTTATAGTTGTTTTTGAGATGACACTAATGACTAATTAGTCAATAAAAACCAGGGTTCTATCTGGGGCAAGAATGTGTTCCCAGAGCAAATTTATTTATTTGTTTTTTTGAAAAGTAATTGCATTTTCGTGTTCATTCTTGAATACTGTTTCAAAAATGTTGTCATTTCCACAAATGACTATTTAGGAGGTGGAATTTTTTTATGCTATTTTAATTCTGTATTCTCTTCCTTTTAATACCCTCATCTCCACTTTATATTACAAACTTCATCAGACCGCTGCATGCTATTATAGCTGTTGTCACCATGGGGAGAAAATGACTAATTGAAACTGCTTATTGATATAATAGAGCAGGTTGTGACACTTGGCGAGAATGCTGGAACGATGGGTTCCAGCTGATGTTATGTAAAAATATTCAGCCATGAAATATGCACTTGCGGATGGCTTTCTGCAGATGTCTGCAGAATGCAGATAATCTGTATTCTGAGAAGGTCTGCAAATTAAAGGTCTATCTGACCAGTCAGAATTATACTACAGTGAGGACAGAGTGATGCAGTGGGTAATGAAATGGCCTTGAATCTTGAGCAATAGTAATTATAACCTGCCTATGGTTATAAGCAAAAATGGATTATTTTTACCCCCACCCTATTTAAGAGGGAAGGGATCAGTTGGCAGAAAAATGATGATGAATTTTTGGTTATTTTGGAATTCCTTCAATGCAAGATGTATTGGTATCATGAAGAAATTGGTATATTTTCTTTGGAAAGCTATTTGGCCATAACTATCAAAATAAAATGCACACATACCCTTTGACCTAGCAGTTCCGTTTCTAGTAATTTATCTTAGAACGGCAGTCATGTAGGTACACGAAAATCTATATACAAAAATATTCATCATGGCATTTTGCTTAACAAAAAAAAAAAGTTTAAAAACAGCTTAAGTGTCCAAGCAATAGGGGATCCGGTAAATACATGCTGGAATATCCATACTTTGTAATCTTTGTAATACAATTAAGCCATCATTAAAAAATGTGTCTATATGGAACCATCTAAATGATATTGTTAAGTGAAAATGGGTTAGAATATGCTGTTATTTATGGTCATGGAAATTAAAAATATATGTGTATATGTTTATATACGTCTATGTTGAAGACTGCACAGGAGATCATTAACAGTATGGGTGGAAAGACTTATTTTTCAGTGTACTTTGGTACTCTGGTATTGTTTCAATTTTTTACTTTGTATATATATTGTCTATTCAAAAATTATACATTAAGAAAATTTTAGAGATGATATATTTGTATCTTTTTACCCCCTGACATAAAGGTGTCTTTAGTTCATTCTGGGCTGTATTGCACCTGACTTTTGTTTTGAGAGTGTTTCTTGGTATGGGATTTTGTAACTTCTATTAGAACATCTTTTATTAGGATATCATTAGCACTGACACTTTCAGTATTGAGTAGGCAACTCCCCTTGTTTCTTTATTTCTTGTCATGACTCTACAGAATATAGTTCTACTACTTTTTTCCAATATTCCTATCCTTCCTGTCCAGGATAACTATTTAGAAACTTGTTTGAATAAATGGCAAAATCATTCAAACCCACTGGCTCTGAATTTCTAATGGGTACATTTACGAAAATGGTAGGGAGCTTCTGGAATTATAGGCTCAGTCCTTTTCAACAACAAATAAAAATTAAAGACTAGTAATAATGCTTATTATCAACTTTTTAAAAGGCCTCCCTACCCCCAACAAGGTAAAGAGCAATTTTGAAACGTGTGGCCAAAAGCTGTGTCATTTCCTACTATTATATGTCACATCACAAGGCCTTGAGAACAATGTTTAAAATTGTTTTAAATCATTGTTATAGAAGGAACTAATGTGTGGTACTATTCAGAAACCCCATTGCTCATATTATTATGTTTTGGGGGAGAGGGGGAGAAGAAAAAAAAGAGATGGAAGAAAAATACATTCCTGAACAAGTTAAATAACAACTTGTAAATTTCATTCTCTGTTGCTGGAAAACCAACTCATTATACATGAATGTGTAATAAAACAAGTGTTTGGCACATTGAGGTGTATGAACTATGTAGTGTAATCAGAGCTTATTTTCCTGCAGTGGAAACTGAAATTTATACATTTCTTCTAAGCAGCACCTTTCATTCCATTTTTATTTTCTAAGGGAGAATGAAATTTACAAGTTGCTGCTTAACAATACCAAAAGTGCTAGTTCCTATACAATGAATAGTGAAGTTTACAAGTTGTCATTTGACAATGCCTACGTTTCTGTTTGTTTGTACCCCTTTCCCACAATGTACAGTAAAATTTATAAGGTTCATAAAAACCCTTCATTATTAATACAAGGTTATATTGCTGGTGGGGATTCCATAAGTGGCTTGTGAACATATCTAAAGGGAGAAGTAAAGGTGGACATTATGAGGCAGGAAATTCTTTCAGGAACATTGAATTTATAATGATCACTGGTGAACATGTAGACATTCATGGTCTTGTGTCCTCATGACCCCATTCCCTTGGCTCCTTGATTCTGTTTTATCCTTTGTGTATATTTCATTGGACCTTCTTTTTTGTTTGTTTTTTTTTGGGGGGGAGGGTAAACTTTGTTTTTTGTTTCAATAGGTTAAGGGGGGTGCAAGTGGTTTATTGTTACATGGATGAATTGTATAGTGGTAAAGTCAGGACTCTCAGTGTATCTGTCACCTGAATAGTGTACATTGTACCCAGCAGGTAGTTTTTGATCCCTAAATTCCCTCCTACTCTCCCCATTCCTAGTTTCCCAAGTCCCTTATACCACTCTGTGTGACCACATATACCCATCATTTAGCTCCCACCTATAAGTGAGTACACGTGGTATTTATTTTTCTGTTCCCGAGATACTTCACTCAGGAAAACGGTCTCCAGTTGCATCCAAGTTGCTGCAAAAGACATTATTCATTCTTCTGTATGGCTGAGTAGTACTCCATGGTATGCGTTTTTTAATCCACTCATCAGCTGATGGGCACTTAGGTTGATTCCATATCTTTGCAATTGTGAATTATACTGCAATAAACATATGAGTGCATGTATCTTTTTGATATAATGACTTCCTTTCCTTTGTGTAGATACCCAGTAGTGGGATTGCTGGATGCAATGGTAGGTCTACTTTTAGTTCTTTGAGCAATCTCCATACTGTTTTCCATAGAGTTTGCACTAATTTACATTCCCACCAATAGTGTATAAGCGTTCCCTTTTTCCTGTGTCTGTGCTAACATCTATTGTTTTTTGACTTCTTGATAATGAGCCTTCTTTTTTGAAATCCACCTTACACACCTTCCTATGTAAGTCCTACTCAGATTGTATACCCCTCCTCTTCCATGGACCTTCTCTTCCCCTTCCATCCTCTCCTTTGAACACTCAGAGTGGGTATAGTGTGCATGATTAATTAAATGAATGGGTCATAGCCTTGGGACATCATTTCTACAATTATCTGACACTCCTACTTAAATATTTTATTTTTACAATATTTTATTGCTATTAAAATTTCAAGATATGTATTCCTTATTTCACCAATTGTATTATAACAAGCTCCTTGAGGGGAGATATCATGGCTTAAAATGCCTTGTGCTCCCAATGGAGGCTTGCACATAGATGTGTAATTAAAAGGAAGTGGATAGTTTAGCAACTGAGAGAACAGAGAGAAGAATAAAGTGAAAAAGTGACAGACACCCTGTGGTAGCTGGTCTGCAGACTGTTGTCGACAAATCCTTCCATTCCTGTCTGTGCATGCCTCTTCTCCCATCAAGAGCTGAAGTCCCTTTTCCTCCCTTTGAATTTTATTTGGCCTTTTGACTTGATTTGGCCAATAGAAAATGGCAGAAATGCACTGTTCTGGTTCCGCATCTAGACCTTAAGATAGCTGGCTGGCGGTTTCGGATTTCACTCTCTTGGAGCCCGGTGCTGTCACATAAAGAAGCCTAGTCATGCTGCAGGAGAGAGGCACTTGTTAAGAGGTCCTGCAGGACAACAAAGACATGGAGAGAGGCCCAGCTTGCCCCTGGCTGTCCCAGCCAAGCCAGCTGAGGACATGTGAGTGAAGGGAAGCTAACTTGCATCTTGCAGTCCCAGTTGAATTGCCCAGTCAACACCATGTTGAGCGGAGATGAGCAGCCCCACTGAGCCCTGTCCAAGTTGAAGAAGTAGGGCAAATAAATGATTGTTGTTGTTTTAAGTCACTAAGTTTTGAGGTGGTTTATTAAGTAGTAAAGATCACAGAAACACACCCAAAATAGGATAAGCTGTACATTAAATTTTGTGGTCTACAGCAGTGCTTTTCAAAATTTAACATACATAAACATCACCTGAGGATTTTATTAAAATTCTGGTATTCAGTATGTCTGGGGCAGAGCCTGAGATTCTGCATTTCTTAGAAGTTCCCAGGTGATGCTGATGTCCTGTTCTGAGGTCCATATTTTGGGTAGCAAAAGTCAAAGGAGGGAAGACTATGAAGCCAAAGATTAACAAATTGCTTATTACAATCAGGCAGGTTAATCCTTTTTGTTGGGATTGCAAACCCTGTACTGGCCCTCTCATTTTTATAGTAAATATTTTATTTCCAACAATATAGAGTCAAACAAATATGTATTTTGATCCAGGTATTTGGCTGGGCAAGTTATATTTTCTTTAAATCTAACTTTTCTCAGAGTAATTTTATTCCCCTAGGCATGATGTCTGTTTAACCAAGGTGGATGCTCTGTGACAATCATTAATAAGGACAATAATGATAGCAACCACTTCCACGTGTTGAGTGCTTTGCTTTGAACCAGGCTCTGCACTAAGCTGTTTGTACTAAATCTTTTCCCCTGTGCCCTCCTAGGTTCTCCAGATGGAGTCTGTAAATTAGCCTGAAAAATAGAAGATTAACAAGAGAAAAACAGAACTTTATTAACATGTATGTTATGCATACACATGGGAGTACCCAGTGATGAGTAGTTCAAATGGGTGATTAGAACTTGGACTTATATAGCTCTTAACAAAAGAGCAATACATTTTCAGAGAAGTGACAAGACAGAGGAAAAGGATGTTGAGTTTCCAGAGTGGCAAATTGTGGGAAGGTAAATATATGAGGGAACAAATGGAAGATAAGGACTAGTTAATAAAGTTGATTATGTAGATTCCTCTGGTGTCTGTCCTGGTTGATAAGGGTCTAGAATTGTCTCTGATGATTAACTTTTATTTTTCCTGGTGGGTGAGGAGGGCACCTTTACAAATTTATATCCTGCTTTTAGGCAAATAGGAGGAGGGCAGAGAGCTTTTCTTATATCCGCTTCTTTTCAGTTGCCTTCAGCTCAAAATAATCCTTATACCAAAATGGCATATTTTGGGGTGGCATATTCTGGTACCCCTCATCTTTATATACATTTCCTCATTTAATTCCTATAATAACCCCGTGGCATGACTGTCATTGTTTTATAGATGAGGAACCTGAGGCTCAGGGAGGTTCAGTTACTAGCCTAGGTTACCCAGTGAGTAAGCCAGGAAGGATTCAGTTCTAGGTATGATCTGATTCCACAGTCCAGGCTGATAACTGCTCTGCCACATTTCCCCACCACCACCCCCTAACCAAAAACCTAGCACACCTGAGCTTCAGGCCTTAAGTGTACTGAAGCTCACATTCTGTTCTTTTTTTTACTAGTTTATTTTTATTCTAGTAGTAGTATAGATATTTTCCCTCCATGCAATATAGTTGATTTTGGGAGATCCTGACAGAGGTACCTGAAATGTTCATGTGTGCTTTTGCGTAAGGCAGAGGCAGAAACAGCTTTGAAACCCATTAGTCAGGAGACTTAATTTTTTATGGTAACATTTAGGTAATTATTGTCAGCATCTTGCAGTGGTATTTAAAGTGCTGACATGATAAAAGTCATTACCAGAATAAGTGTAGATTATTTTTTAAAACTTCAATAGTCTCTTGTTTTCATTTTGTGTTGTCTATTGAAACAAAAATAATTTTCCCCTATCCCTTTGCTTCAGACTTACTGTTTCATTCTCTATGGTATTTGTCAGAGAGAAGCTACTGCTGTTGGTGGTTTTCATCAGAGCAGCATAAAATACTTCTTTTAAAAACTACAAAAAAGACTCTGATATGAGACCTAGTTTGAAATTAGAGTGCCAGGACATCTCTTCACTTGTCAGCTTTTAATGAGTCTTCTGCGTTCCCTTGAAGGTTAAAGAAACCGACAGTGTTGGAAATGGCAGCGCTCTGTGGGGCTGAAGTCAGAGTCATGCAGGGGACCCACCCCATGAGTGACATGGGTTTAAAGGAAGACTCTAGGGCCTCTGGCCAGGAGGCTTTGCTTAGCTCTCAAATTCCTTTACTGGGCACGTAACTGTTCTTTGGAAATCACATGATGATGATGATCACCTAGAACTGGTGATGGTGGTGGTGGTGGTGGAGGGGTGTGTATGTGTGCATGTGTGTGTGTGTGTAAAATTTAAATGGAACTCTCAGTAAAGAATAAGTACTCTATGGAATGGAGAAATAAAAATACATGTTTGACAAATGGATAACACACAAAAGGGTATCACTAAATGAGACTTTTTATAGTGTCAACTTAATCCTTGTCCAATTAAAGGAAAAATATCTTTGCAAAATGTGTAGAGGGTGTCGCATGGTTTGTTTCCTTACAACTGGTTGCAAATCTGATATTGGAACTTATTTTTAGAACATGTCATGAACTGTGGACAAAATAAAATAATAATAGCTTATGATACATATTTTGAAAGTTGAAAATAGCACTAGTTCACATTTTTTCCTGCCAGGAAGTTAAGAGCCGTGATTTTATTTCTGTCTTAAAAATCCCCAGTTTCTTTTGGTTGCAAGTGTGTAAAATTGAATGCAGATTATCCCAAGAGAAAGAAAAAGGTGCATGTTGGCTCACATAATTGCAGGTCCAATGGGATGAAACTGGCCTCTGCCATAGATGACTATGGGTGCTTTGTTGTATCTTCAAAATTCTCCCTCACAGGGGTGGATCGAGGTTTTGTATGACCTGAAGCTTATATAGTTGTTTGGAGAGCCTTCTTTATAAAAAAATTACAAATAGCCACGTGAACACATTGCTAGAAAAGGACTTGCAAGTAAGTTTAAATTGTAATAGCTTCAGGGTAAATTCACCTTTTTCCCTGCCTCACAGGCCTTTTCTTCTCCCTGTGGTCTTCATTTTACCTTCAGCCTCAGTCCCTGTGGTAGGAAAAAATGGTCCCATGGCAGCTTCAGACTATGTGAAGTGCCCAGTATCTCAAAGGGCACTCTCTCTTACTGCTGATTTATACACATCTCAAAAAAGACTCTGATGAGTTAGTTTGAGTCACATTTCTATCTTTGGTGAGGGAGATGAGGCCCCTTGATTGAGATCCCCAAAGAACCACAAGGAGTTGGGGAGGGGCAGTGCCCTAAAGGAATCAGAAGTTGCACATTCAAAATAATGGGTTTACACTTTCCATGGTCCTCACCTGCCCTTGTAGATCTGGGAGGGGTGTGTGTTCTAAATTGAATTTTCAGCTCTTTTCAGGGAACAAGCCAACCTTAGTAAGAGGAGTGACCATACACAGACGCATGCTGGGTGGTCAATTTCTGGTTTTCCCAAGTAACGTATCACTAGGTACCTTTTGAATTAAAGGTACTGGGCAGTGATATCTGTTTGGGATCCTCTCCATTGTATCTTTACCCAGAATTCACTTTCAGATACTCTATGACAGATACTCACTTTGTTGGTCAGTACTGCTTTTTCTCATAGAAGCCCTGTGGGAAATTGCAAAGGTAATGAAAATCTGGTTTGTAAACTCCTTATTTGTCTTTCCACTTCCTTTAGATTTCCTTCACCTTTGCCTCCTCTCTGGAATGGGATGATAAGGAGAAAATGGAATGATATGAAGTGTGTGGTATCCAAAAAAATGTACAGAAAGCATCTATACATAGAGCACCACTTCACAATGCTGCCTTATGTACTATCAGCATAAAAGAGCATGTTTCCATTCCATGACGAAGGTACTCATTCTGCACGGCAGCTGCCGTTAAAAAGTACCTTCTATTATAGATGATGTAGCTGCTGTAATTTTTGAAAGTAAGTGTTGAGTACGAGAATATTAGCTAAGGTGTGGCAGCAGTAATTAAAGTTACATTAAAATAGGAACATGCAAAAATAAGAATACTTGGACAGCTGGGCTCTTTGAGGGCAGAGGTCTGTCTTACTGTTTTGTCTTTCCCTCAAAGCTCCACAAAGTGCCTTTCCCATTTTAGGTGTTAAGTGAATGAGTGAAATGAAGGAGCTGGCGAATGGCTCTGCTATTAGGCTTCTCTTTGTCGCCCTGCGTTTTCAAGCTTCAACTCTGCTCATGATTTCTGTCTCCCCGCCAGTCCCTTTTTTTTTTTCATAGGAGACTTCTATATCTTTTTTTTATCCTGATCTTTTCTCTTTTAACCTTTGATTCCTGACATTTCTCACTATCTTTTATAGTACAACCGTCTTTGTCTGTTTCAGTCTCTCTTCTCCATAGTTTTTCGTGTCTATTTTTCCATTCTGTGACTTTCCTCTTTTGTAGATACTGCTGGTGAGCTGGTTACTCTGTTGAGTTAAAGGGGGCACCCTATTGTGCTGTTGTGAAAGAAAACTGATTAATTGACTAATGATATAATTTCTACTGTGTCAGGGGTCTTTCGGGGCTACCTACTGAGGAAATGGACCGCTTTATAATGGCATTTTCAACACAGTCTAAACCTCAAAGCACCTGTACTTTTGTTCCTTTTTCTTTTGATTTAAATATTGATCTTCAGACTTTCCTTATATTCTCTATTTTAAAAATAACACCCATAACTGAACACACTATATTTAGATGCTATGTTTATAAAAGTTAACCCCCACCCCCCAGCCCCAGCTATTATTTGGCTTCTAGCTGGTCTGATTTTCCAGCACAAGAAAGAGAACTTACCAGAACCCACTGAACCCTCCAGAATTCTGCACTGGGCACATAGGAGATACCAGATACATATAATCATTAGGCTGATGTGATTAATATGTTTGCTCCTCTAAATTGTTTATCTGAAGGGCAGAATAGCATCATGGCAATGATAATGCACTCTGACACTAAATTTCTTAGGTTCAAATCCCAGCTACTCCACTTACTAGCTTGGGCAAGTTATTTTGCCTCTACAGGTTTCAATTTCCTCATCTGTAAAATGGATATATTGTTAGTGTAAATCACATAAAAGTATCCTAAGGATTAAATGGGTTAATATTGCAAACCCCTCCGAATAAGGCCTGACACATAGTGAGCATTCAAAAAGCACTAATGATCCTCAATTTATTTTCTGACAGTCTATTCTAATTCTTCTTCCCCTAACTTTTTATTTTTAAAATATTAAAACGTAAGAAAAGTTGAGGGAAGAGAGCAATAGATACTCAAGTACCATTCATGAGGACTCGGTTATTAACATTTTGTCACAATTGTTCATTGGCTTTCTTTTTCTCATTTATATACTTTAAAAAAATCATTTGCATTTCAATTGCAGACATCATATTAACCCCTGACATTTAGCCTTGTCTCCTAAGATCAATATGTAACCATAATTCCTTTAGATTTTACTCATTCATTTAACACCTAAAATGTGGAAGGTACTTTGTGGAGCTTTGAGGGAAAGACAAAATAGTAAGACAGACATCTGCCCTCAAAGAGCCCAGCTGTTCAAAATATTCTTATTTTTGCATGTTTCTATTCTAATATAACTTTAATTACTGCTGCCACACCTTAGCTAATATTCTCCTGCTCAACACTTACTTTCAAAATTACAGCAGATACATCATCTACAATAGAGGGTACTTTTTAACGGCAGCTGCCATGCAGAATGGGTACCTTCATTATGGAATGGAAACATGTTCTTTTATGCTGATAGTATATAAGGCAGCATTGTGAAGTGGTGCTCTATGTATAGATACTTTCTGTACATTTTTTTGGATACCACACACTTCATATCGTTCTATTTTCTTTTTTCTCAACCCATTATCACACCTAAGAAATTTAACATTGAAATGTAGTCTAATATATTCAAATGTCCCTATTAATGTCCCTTATACCTTGTAAAGTCGTTTTTTCCTTTATTTCTATTTTCTTTTAAAAAATCCAATCAGGAATTACAGATTTCACTTAGTTGTTGTGTCTCTTTGGACTCTTTTAATCTAGAATAATCCCCTGCCCTCTATTTGTCTTTCATGAGTCTTTTTTTTTTTTTGTGAGACAGGGTCTCACTCTGTAGCCTGGGCTAGAGTGCAGTGGTGTCATCATAGCTCACTGCAACCTCAAACTCCTGGCCCAAGTGATCTCCTGCCTCAGCCTCCCCCGTAGCTGGGACTACAGGCACGCACCACCACGCCTGGCTAATTCTTTCATTTTCTTGTAGAGACGGAGTCTCGGTCTTGCTCATTCTGTTCTTGAATTCCTGGCCTTAAACGATCTTACCGCCTTGGCCTCCCAAAATGCTAGGATTATAGGCATGAGCCACCGCGCCCGTCCGAGTCTTTATTTTTGAAGATTCAAAGCCAGTGTCTTGTGGTTGCCATGCAATGTGGATCTGTCCAGTTGTTTCCTCATCTGAGATTCAGTTTAAACATTTTTGGCCAAAATACTCCCTAGGTAATGTTACATACTTCATGTTGCATCACATCAGAGGTACATAATTTGTTTATGCCATTATTGGTGATGCTGTTTGATCACTTGACAAAGGTGATGTTCTCTAGATAGCTCAATTTTTTTGCTTTGAAATTAGTAATCTGTGGGTTAATACTTTGAGACTGTGTGAATATTCTGTGTGCCAAGAACCTTTCACCCATTTGTTTTATTGTGCATTGATGGTTCTTTCCTAATGGTGTTTTTCTATTTGGATTATCCTTATGTTTCTGGGCTAACATTCTTTGATAATGAAAGAGCTCCCTTTCCCTATCCATAGGACGACTGGATAATTATCATTATACTTGGAATAATTTATTCATAGACCATGGTTCCTCCTTTCAGCTAAAGTAAAATATATGTTTCCTTTATTTCTTCTATCATATATTTTTTAAAAATAAAGACATTATAACTTTTGAAGTATAGCAAAGCTACAGAAAATACACAAATTACAAGTATGTAGCTCAACGAAGTTCCACAAAATGATATAACTGTATAGACAGCTGCTTATTCTTTTGTGAGGCTCAAATTGTCCCTAATTTAGCCAGTGGGATCCCCTGTATGCTAGTTCCTGTATCCTTTTAACATGTCTCCATCAGTCTCTTAGTATGCCCTTGTGCAAAACAAGATATTTCAACTTTACCTTGTATTTTCCTTACCCAGATCAAGAATCAGTCAAGCTCTCACTTCCTTTAGTGGAGAATGGAATTTAGAAACAAAGTTTTAGTCACCAGGTGGGCTCATTGTTACTGGGTGTCATTGCTTCTAGGAGAGAGAGAGATGTATGCATATATGTAATCATCTACAACTCAAAAATTCAAATCCAACATCACAGGATTCTTCCTCACCTTCTTCTGCATATTTCATATTTGTATCTCCTTTATTCCACAGTGAGATCCCAATGCATTGATTCATCTGCTCTATCCTCTAATACACAGAAAACAGTTTCAGAATTACTACATCAATACCATTCCCGACAACCAATCTACTAAGTAAAGTTCAAGATTTGTTTGCACTTCTTTTTGCCCTAATATTCTACTAAGGGCATACATTCATATTGTATTCAAAATCTATTTGAATTCATAATTTTCCTCTGTGGTTATTTATATCAATATGATATATCATTAGGTTCATTTATTTTCCTGCCTGTGTGCATGTTTAAGTTTTACTTTTTAAATCCTCTTTCAATTTTGAATATATAAAACTTTACATGGTTCAAAAGTCAAAAGTAGATAAAAATTTGTTCAAGGAAGTCCCATTCCATCCCTACTTTTCCACCCCATTCTTACCCATCCGCTATAGGAAACGTTTTCATTAGTTTCTGGTTTATCATTCGTGTGTTTATTACAAAAAGACGTAAATACATATATATACACATGTGCTTACTTTTTATTCTTTCTTATTACCTGTGGGTGGCCTCTAGATTCTTTGCAGTATTTTGTTATTAGAAATACTGCCACAGTGAATAACTTTGCATCTGTGTTTTTTTTTCTCCATATGATTGAAGGTGTGTTCGGGGTGAATTGCTATAACTGACATTACTAGTAAGTAAATATACAGATATGTAAGTAAGTAGACGTACAAGGAAATAGGTATATAGTTTTGTTAACCAAAGCCAAATTTCCCTTCATATAGGTTATACCCTTTTGCACTCTCACTAGCAATGCATGAGAGGGACCGTTTCTCCATGGAGTATATTGCTAAGCTTTTGAACTTTTGCCAATTGGGTAGGCAGGAAATAGTATCTCAGTGTAGTTTTTTTTTTTTTTCTTAAATCAAATTTTTAGTTCAGAATAGTTTTAGATTTACAGAAAAGTTGTGAAGATAGTAGAGCGTTTCCATGTACCCCACACCCAATGTCTCCTGTTGTTAAACCTCTTACATTAGTATAATACAGTTATAATTCTTAGTGTAGTTTTAATTTGCTTTTCTCTCATTATAAGTGAAGTTAAGCATATTTTTATATGTTTAAGGGCCATTCCTATATCCTTTTCTGGGAACTTCTTGTTCTTCTATTTTATTCTAAAAATGGGTTTTAAGAATTTAAAAATATACATTGTGTTAGAGTGATTAGTGCTTAATCTGTGATATATATTATAAATATTTTCTCCTATCATGCATTTAATTTTTGACTTTCGTTATGATGTTTTTGTTATGCAAATTTAAAAATTTTTTTCATATAATTGAATTTTTCAATCTTTTTCTTTTTTTTGCATTTGAATTTGAGTCATAGTTAAAAAGAATTTCCCCACGTCCACTTGTAAAGGAATTCACTCATGTTTTCTTCTAACACTTGCATTGTTTCATTTTTTGCAATAATAGTTGCTTTGAATTTTAACACTAATCAGGCTGAATCTCAAGGGCTACCAGAACTCAAAAGATTAATTCCAGGAGAAGTTGGTGACGGGAGGAGAGGGAGAAGATGGAGAAGCCATGCTCCTTATCTCTCCTTACCTCTCCTGGGCACTCAGATTGGGAATTTTGGATCATTAATCCAGGGCTCAACAAAGTCAACATTGAATAGCTGAAAGAATGAGTGAATGAATTAAATTATAACTAGAATGAATGATAACGTGGCTTAAAAATTATGCTATCTCTGGAGAACAGCTGAAAGGATGAACGAATAAATTAAATTATGAATAGAATGATCCGTGGCTTAAAAATTATGCTACCTGTGGAGAATCTGGTAAGAACTCGATAGTGGCTAGATAAGTGGTTCTTAGTGTATTTTTCACCATGACCCATATTATTGTTGAGATGCCCATGAACTTCCTTGAACCTACAATGGTTGCTTGTAATTCCCAGTACACATGCTATAATCCCACCTCTTTCTCTCAAAAAAAAAAAAAAAAAACTAGCTACAAGTGAATGAGAATCACATTATTATAGGGATAATCTTTCAAAGTTATCAAACATTAGCAAAATGTAATACTAAGTTATTATTAGTAACATGTTACTTGAGCACCTGACGTATTATTTTGGAGCACTGTGATTTAGAACGTCTTCCCTCAATGACTAAATTTTTTCCCTTTTACCATCTATGTATATTTGATGTATAATGACTTAGAGTCATTTTTTAAAAATGATTCTTGGGCTTTTTAAAGAGCAAATGAGCCCATACTGTACATATTATTCTGCCACATACTTCTTTCACTTAACAACAGGTCTTAGGGTTCTTTCCACACTTAAAGTCATTATTGTGTTACTTGTCTGAGATGGCCACAGCCTTGACTTTCACTTGGATGGAACAAGGTGGTGCACAATTTAAGAGAACGTCCAAAATACTCAGTAATCAAGACAAATATTTTCATTCAATGTTTTTTAGAAAATCAAACAAATGCAAAAAAATCCATGATGAACAACATTTTAAATAAGGATTAATACAGTGCCAAGTCATTTTGAAGCCTAAGGCAAAAGAAAAAATAAAATTAATTAATTTAATGAAATTGAATAAGTTAATTTAAAATTATTTAAGATTGCCACTTGGTGATGAGAAAATGTCAAACATGGTAATTCTTCCACTGAAAACAAGATAAACAAAGAAGTAAATGTGGAAATATTTTTGATGACTTTGTCCCATTAAAGCCAGCAAAGTGAAATTATAATGAACTGTGGTTTCAGTACAAATAAAATATTTATACTTAAAATAATCTGAATTTTAATTTACCTACTTTTCAATTTCTCAATATTTTTCAATGATCATAATGTTCTACAAAAAAAATTGACTTTTAAAAAATACATAAAAACATGTAGATAGGCATGCATGTGCAGCCTTGACTATGATTGGCATGGCATTAATATTTATTTAAAATTTTAATATTATCTTCACCATGATTTTTTCCATTAAATTTAATTTTTAAAAATATTCCACCAAAGTATTATCTTGATTACTGAGGTTTTTTCTTTTCTTTTTCTTTTTTTTTTTCTTTTAGAGGCAGGGTCTTGCTATGTTGCCCAGGGTGGAATACAGTAGCTATTCATAGGTGCAATCATGGCACACTACAGTCTGGAACTCCTGGGCTTAAGCAATCTTCCCAACTCAGCCTCCCAAGTAGCTAGGACTACAGGCATGGCCACCACACCTGGCTACTGAGGTTTTTATTAGTACTACTTAAATTTTGCATCTAACTCACCTCACCCTAATTCTAATCCTGAATCCTGAATCCCTCTGCCTTTTGACTGAGTTGGAGATGAACTTGAGGCAGGAGACTACATGACAGCAGTACAAGGCATGATAGTGCTTTCTGATCCTGCATGGGGTATTTATACCAGTAGTCTGCCCCCAACTCTTTCTTTGGATTGACATTCCTGGGTTTTGAGCACATTGTCAGTTAGGCAAAACAGCTCCTGGGGGCTGATGAGTCGGGGGTGCTCCTCTGAGGCTTCCTGTGCCTAGTGTGGTATTCAGTGTTCAGAGAGATTTCCCTTCTCTGCATTTGATTTGTTTTTTGGAGCTTCTCCACTACTCCTGATGTTCCTCTCTTCCTCAGCCCCTACTGTCCTGTTTCTTTATCATCTCATTCCTTCCCTATAAACCCAGCTGGAATTTTTTAAATCCTGGAATCACGGTCAATTTTCAGCATCTCATAAAGATGTATGCCTGAGAGAAAGCAGCCTAATTATCCCCGGCTGGGTTTTGGGACCTTGGTGGTTAAGCCACTCTTGCATATACGTTGAGCTATTGTTGAAAGGTTTCCTGTTGGTTGTGACAAGAGCTCCATGAACCCTGGCCTTTGGCTCTAGTTTTAGGAGCAGTTTCCTTTATTTGCTGACAGCCGTTACCATTATGAATCGTGCCTTTTTGCAGGACCCGTGGATTCTGCAAAGGTTTATTAATCTTGATTTAATATATTCATATGAAAAAATATAACAGTGAGAGAATAAAGCTTATGTAGGCATTGCAGGGGTCCCTTTGGGGGTTCACTCTATATAACTCATAGCAATGAAAAGTAAAAATGGCAAGTTATATTAGCTAAGTTCAAGATACAAAAGGCAATATTAATTCCACAGGAAGTGTAAAAGGATATGCAAATGTGATCAACTCCCAGGAAAACACTGCAATATATCACTCCAGGCTTTGAAATTATTCAGTTTAATAAACACTTGTTAAGAAGCTTCACACACCAAACATTGAACTTTAAAGCAAGAGTTTCTGATCACGTATGGTTTTTGAGGAATGGCTTGATTTTCCTAAGCTTTTGGAACCCTAAACTGGAAGATTGGGGTGTTCAAAGTAGTGAATTTATCTGCAGCAGTCACATGTTCTTGGGAAAGCACAGATGGTTCTGGAAAAAAAAATTTCATGTTGTTGTTTTTCAATTAAAAGCATAATTTAGTAATTTAGGAGTGTAGGCCATTAGACTAGAACGTGAAGTAAAAATTTCTAAGGCAAATGTGTTTATCAAGTAACTGACAAGGGAAAATTATTCATGGACTTTTAATTAGTACAAGCCTGATAAGAGAAGCTTTCCCATAAGTTTCTTTCCACAACTTCCTTAGGTTTATGCTTCTTGTATAGGATCCTTCCTATTCATTTATAATCAGAACCAAACTCCAACCCCTACAAAATGGGAAGGGCTGTTAGGAAATTGTACCAGATTTTAACATCTTAAAGACTGAGTTGTTCAGGAAGAGTGAAAAAAATGTTCATCTTTGAATGAAGTGGTCTCTTAGGACGTTTCCGTTGATTGTTAGGGCCTGGGAGCAGGTTTATAGTATTTTTAGACACATATCAGTAATGTTTTGTTCTAAATTGGCTTATCTGGTGCTTTTGCACCCACACCTCACCCACATTAGCATTATCACTGTCTGTCATCCTTTTTATCTCTTGATTTCTTAACACAAGACTAAACAACCATGTCTAGGTATTTATCTTAAAGAAATATTTGGACAAATTCACAAAGGTGTGTGCCTGAATAATTTTCTCAGAGTTGTTTATGATATAAAAAAGAAAAACCAAAACATCCTAAAAGCACAATAGTTTGTTCAGTATTTTATCTCTTTATACAGTGGAATACCATGTGGGCTTTTAAAATGCTGTTGCAGACAACTTTGTAACGTGGAAATATGTTTGTGTTAAGTGATAACGGAAATAGATAATAAAACAGGAAATATAGTAGAGAAGAGAGATTTTTTAGTAGGTATAAAAAGAAGAGAGGGTTTTTAAAAATAGATATTTTTATATACGTGTGTGTGTCATATATGTCCTAAAATATTAACAGTTCCAAAATTTTTATTTGTTTTTGCTTAACTAGAGTTTTAATTTTTTTCTAAAATAAACATTGATTACTTGGTAATGAAAGTAATAAGAGCAAATGCACCCATCAATGAGAGAGAACAAAGTATAATATAGGTGATCCTTGCTTTACTAAAGTATGTGATTATAAAACAGATTTGTACTACCAATTATTGTTTGCTCTAGAGAAAGATTCCCATGGTTATGATGAGTGAGCAGTGTCTTTTTTAGTAATTTAGGTTTAGTTCACAGCTCTCTAGTGAGGCTCGCCTGCTGAGGAAACCTGGGGTTAGGGAAAATGAAAGGCACACTGCTAGGAGATGAAGGGCCTGCAGAAATAAAGTTCATGCATTTTGAAATTGCCCAGAGGTCAATAGGCAAATAGGATTTCATTCCTACATACACCTTCATATATAGTATAGCGAGGGACACTTACAATTAATCAGTAAGGGTAATTCCTTTATAAACTTGGCATGGGAAAGGCTTTCTGTAATTCAAAATTCAGATGTAGTAAAATTTGATTGTGTAAAATTAAAAATTTTAAAAAATCCCCTTTTGCATGGAAAAAAACATAAAGTCAAACCATAAGTGATGAACTGGGAGAAAATAATTGCAAGATATATTACTGATAAAGTGCTAATATTTCTAATATATAAAGAGTTATTACAAATGGAGAAGAAAATCTCATAGAAAAGTGGCAAAAGACCTAGAAAGTTGACAAAAATTGATATAAAAATAGCCCTTTAGTGTATGAAAGTATGTTCAACTTCACAGATAATAAGACATATGCATCATTATTTGTAATTTTCAAATATTAGAAATATCCTAAATGCCTATATGTAGGAGATTGTTTGAATGAGCCATGGTACATCAATATAGTGGTGTGCTACAAAATAGGATTAGAAAGATCTCTATGAATTGGGATTGGAGTGATTGCCAGGAGATATTGGTAGTGCAAAAAGCAAAGTACAGAAAAGTATATATAGTGTGCTACATTTCATGTAGAAAGAAGGGGAAATAAAAATGTATCTACATATCTATTTTATTATTTTTGCAAAAGTAACACAGGAAGGATAAACAGGATGAAATGAAATTGGTAATCTATAGGGTGGGCATGGGATTGGAACAGTTAGGGAAGGGAGAGAGTGATATAGTACTTCTCCGAATGTACCTTTTTATATAGTTTTAACTTTAAAACTATGTTAATGTTTCGTATGTTCAAAAAATAAAATTAAATAACAAGATTGAGGGGTAAATTGAATAAAAACAGAGGTAAATGAACCTAACTATGTATCAAATGGATGACATGATCACACATAGGGAAAAAATACTAATTCATTTTGAACATAGTTCCTTGACTGTATACCTTCAATCTAAAGACAAAAGAACTGGAAGGAAATCTTGAACTTTATGCGTTTGTTGATGATTGTGCTATTGGTGGAATAATTCTGAAATTATTTTGTATCTATTGTAAGATTAAGTAAATATATTATTTTGGGGGGAGCCAGGGTTATCATTGTGGAAGAAGGGTAATACAAATATGGATTAGGGAAAGGCAAGCAAAAGCCCTGAGGTATTAGATAGGGATAGAAGTGTCAATAAGAATACATAACTAAATATATATTTGTAATTCTTGCTTGCCCTCTTAAAGGGCCTACCTGCAATGCCACTCCCAGCAGCAATAAGCATGCTGAGTGCTCAGCTCTTGGTTTCTAAATAGCATTCCCCACTGGAGGGAATAAGAGCCCCCTGGAGAAATGGCTGATTCCAGGTCCAGAGAAGGAAAAGTACAAGAAAAGCCTGAAACATTTTGTTGTGTGAGAAAATAAGAAACTGCTAAAAAAAAAAACAAAACCCCAAATTGATGAAGACATGTTTGAATTACATAGGAGTCAGCTTGAAATGAGACACTTAAGGATCAAATGAATAAGGTATACTTATGACAAAAATAAAGAAAGAATGAAAGAAGAAAGAGAAGCTCTTTCTTACACTAGAATACCAACTAATAAATGTGGAAGAAATGATAGTTAGAAAAACCACTATTCATAACTACTATAGTAATAATGGATTCAGACTAGTATCATCAATAGGTGCTAAAACCATTGAGTTAAAGTTTGTTGGGTAACAGGATATTTATTTACATGGTTTCAAAACATCTCCCCACCATTATTTATTAAGTGTAAAAGGGGAAAAATCAGGATATACACCCACAGAGGAGTAATCTGGCAGATAACATCTTATACAAAGGATCAAGGTTAACACACCAATAATGGGACTGATTTTCATCAGGTGCCTCTTGATATAATGCAGTGAGAAGGACACAATATCACGCAAGTAGTATGCCTTTCAAAAATGTTCACTGTGAATCTAATCCTGAGGATAACAGTCAGACCAGCATAAACATCCTGCAAAGCCACACGCCTGTCCTCTTCAAAAATGTTAATGACATGATAGGCAAAAAAAGGCTGAGGAATTATTCCACATTCAAGGAAGCTAAAGAGACATAGCAACTAAAAGCAATGTGACCCTGGACTGGGGGAAAATGGCCATACAGGACATTCTTGGATTTGAAGAAATGTGAATATGGACTATATGTAAGATAGTATTTGTCAACGTTGAAGTCTTTGATTTGGGTCATTGTACATGTGAGAGACTACTCTTATTCTTAGAAGGTTTTGATATCCATACTTATACTTAAATGGTTTAACAAAAATCACTTTTTATTTGTTTACTTAAGGGAAGGAAGTAGAAGGGGAGGAAGAGATAAAGCAAATATGGCAAAATAGTAGTAAATGGATGAATCTTGAATAGGGTATATGCGAGTTCATGATACGATTCTCACAAGTTTTCTATAGTTTTGAATATTTTGTTCAAAATGAAAAAGCATTTTTTTTAAATACTAAAAGCTCCAAAGCCTTAACTCTTCGAATTCTTTGCCCAGCCACAGAGCTATGAGTATCAGGGATTCTAAGTTTCCAAATGAAGTGACTGTATTTAGTCTCCATTTCAAGACAGCTCATTTCATTCTCTGTAGCACACTCACCCAGATGACGATCAGTGGTATCTGTGCATCTCACATTATCTCTTGACTAAAAAATTGTTTCACCCATTGCTTTGAAATTGGATCCTGGGGTCAACAGGTGACAGAATTTATGTGTTTCTTTTCTCTTGGAGATACCATAATTGTTTGTGTCCCTGAGGCAGCATCGAGTATCCTTGCTTTGGAAAGGATGGGGGTCACTGGTGGAATAAGCCATGCTTATTTGCATGGAATAAGCCATGCAAATAAGATGTTTGGCACTGGGGAGAAAGTGTCTGATAACATCCATCTGAAATAAAGCCTTTTGGAACTAATGTATATTTAATGTTTCATTGTATCTAACTATAGCCTTTTCTGATTTGGTTAATTACACGTTGAGTTAAGAAGGGATATATCATACTTTGTCATCTTGAATTTCAGATGCCATACAAACCAAATTAGACAAAAACAACCCCCCAAAGAAAGCATGTTGGATGTTTGATGTAGTCAGTGAAGATGAATTTAGAAGTTGTTAGAATGTAAGTGCTGATTTCAGGGAAGGCCAGCATTCAGAGAATTCGTTCTTGACTTTGTGACAACAGTGAATCTTTCCCATTATTCTAGAATGGGCCTCACTAGGGAAATATCAATTGTATATTACCCTGCTGGGATTTCTACCTGACTTTGATTGCTTGTCCTAATCCCTATGCGTCTCCTTGATATTTCTCTCTTGATTTGTGCTAGTCTAGTGATTGTGGATGGGATCCTTGACCTCAATTTGGTTGGAAGGTATCTGCCCAGATGGTTCCCCAGATGGGCATGGCCTTGGGCCTAACAGAGAAGGGTCAGCCCTGGAGCTAGTTCAGGTGCAGCGGCAGTCATTAGACATTAAGGATGGCTTTGAGAGAAGTGGCTGCCTGGCTTAGCACAAGTTATTCTGGCTGGCAAGAATAATATAACATCAACATTGCCTAAATCCATGGCAAATCTTGTCTCACAAAGAAAATTCTCAGGAAAGAATATGGCTTTCTTGGCCTCCACAGAGTGGGTAATTAGTAAATACTGGCTGCATAATAAGTGGAACTAATTTTAATAAATATATATTTTTGTACATTTAACAGTCTAGGGGAGGAAAAACCTTTCCTCTACCCATCTTAGTTTCTTGGCTAGGGCTCTGGAAAAAAAGACAGATTAGTAACAGAAAAGCATACAAATTTATTTAATACCAGTTTTATATGATATGGAGCCTTCATAAGGAAATAGAGACCTGAAGAAACAGTTAAACCTGAGCATTTTTATACTAGGTTTGATGAAGAGTGGAAAGTCATGGAAAAGTGTGATAGGACAAAGGGTATGAGCTAAGTGTAGTAAACTGGGGAAACTTACCAAGGCCTGTTCCCTCAGGTTCTTCTTGGGGTGTTCCTCCAGCTTCAGAGATAAAGATGTTCCTTTGCATCAGGTATAGGGAGGGCACCCCTTACATGAGGGGCTTGTAGTCCTTCCACTACCTGCCGTTTCTCAAATTCCTGCAGCTTAAAATATTCAAAATGCCCATGTGCCATATTTTGAGTAGCTGTCCTGAGCCCCATCAAAAGTAATGTATACCCATTGCAGAAAATCTGGATAACAGAGATTTCTATAAATATAAAAGTAGATAATACCCATAAACCCACTGTGAGGTTAAATCTGTATGGTCCCTGCCATGGTTTATCCATGTGTGGATATTTTAACATAGTTGTATTTTTGTAGTTATATATCTTTTCACTTAACCTTATATCACAAGCATTTCCCCATATAATTAAAAAGTATTTGTAATCATAATTTTAATGACTGCATGCTGTTCTTCTAGATGGCAGAATTTAATTATCCCTCTATTGTAGGGCACTTAGGGTCTTTCCAATGCTTTTATGCTTTCAGTAATGTTGGTATCAATATTTATAAATTTGCTTGTTTGAGATCAACAAATATTTATTTATAAGTACTTATAATTTGCCCTTTTCCTACCTTCTCAAGAGGAAGGATAGTTGCTGCTTTCATCTGGCCTAAGGAAGTGCTGAGCAGAGTAATGGGAAGAGTTGTAGACTTGGGGAAGCCAGAGAGGCCACTCGAATATACATTACAAATGACAAGGGAACTACCCAGAAGGAAAGGTCCAAGGATGGAGAGCATAGGGATGACCTGAAAAAGGGGGTGGGTTGGGGTGTTAGTGAGAAAGAGAACAAGTCTGGCTGTCAGTATTAAAGCTGGGAGTGTTGGGAGCAACTGGGAAGGATTCCAGGTGGCTTTTGGTGGTGGTGGTAGGGGGATTATGGGCTTGCCTAGTTTATATTTAGCCAAAAAAAGATCATTTACATCTACTATTGCTATCATTTCACAAAAAAGCACATGTCAACACCAAAAAATGTGGAAGGATGAAATCTCAGAATTTAAAAGTGAAATGAAATAGCTCCATTTAAACCTATCAAAATGTCTGTTTTTCTCATTACTCTGCAGATTGTTGATGATTTGACTACACTCTGACAACAGATTCTAGTCAGTCCATGGACTGACATTGTGGGGCCATAAGACTAAATAACCTTTAAAATCCACTGATTCAAGCTGGAGAAGCCTTACCTTTCATGAATAGTTGGGTTTCAATCTTGGTGCCATATTTGATTTGATGGATGACTTTTGAGCCATGTGTCTCATTAATGTCCCAGTTTCCTTACTTGCTCACTTAACTTTATGAAGATCAAGTATAATATTGTTTGTTGAAGTGTTGTTGTCTTAATGCCTGGGTACTTCCTGATCTGAGGCTCAGAAAGGGAGTGTAATAAATTGTAATAAATTGCACTGTCCCAGAAAATAAATGGCATTCCATCAACCCATAGTCTGTGCAGTAGCCCATCTTTTTGCAGTTTCTGAGAATGATTGCAAGAGATAGAAAACACAACTCAAAATAGCCAAAATGACAAAGGTATTTCATTGGCTTTTATACTGAAAAAATATAGACACAGATGACTTCTAGAACTGCTGGATCCAGAAGATCAAAAGATTTATCCATTGTTTATTTATTTTTTTTTAATTTCAGAATATTATGGGGGTACAACACTTTGGCTATATACATTGCCCATGCACTGCCCCTGTCAGAGCTGCAATCGTGGTCATCCCCCAAACTGTGCTCCCCGCATCCATTCAGTGAGAGTTTTCCTATCCCCTCCACCCTCCTCCTGCCTGCCCACCCCCTGATGAATATTATTGCCCTGTGTGATGTAAGTGTTGATCAGTTAGTACCAATTTGATGGTGAGTACCAGTGGTGCTTGTTTTTCCATTCCTGTGACACATCGCTTTGAAGAATTGGTTCTAGCTCCAACCAGGATAATACCAGATGTGTTAATTCACTATTATTTTTTATGGCTGAGTAATACTCCATGGTATACATATACCACATTTTATTAATCCACTCGTGTATTGATGGGTACCTGGGTTGTTTCCACATCTTTGCAATTGTGAATTGTGCTGCTATAAACATTCCCGAGCAGATGTCTTTATTATAAAATGTCTTTTTTTCCTTTGGGTAAATACCCAGTAGTGGGATTGCTGGGTCAAATGGTAATTCTACTTTTAATTCTTTGAGGTATCTCCATATTACTTACTATAGAGGTTGTACTAATTTGCAGTCCCACCAGCAGTGTATGAGTGTTCCTATCTGTCCACATCCCTGCCAACATTTGTTGTTTGGGGATTTTTTGATATGAGCCAATCTCACTGGAGTTAAGTGATATCTCATTGTGGTTTTGATTTGCAGTTCCCTAATGATTAGAGAAGTTGAGCAATTTTTTATATGTTTGCTGGCCATTATTCTGTCTTCTTTTGAAAAGTTTCTGTTCATGTCCTTTGCCCATTTTTTAATAGGGTTGTTTGATTTTTTCTTGTTGATTTTCCTAAGTTCTGTATAGATTCTGGTTATCAGCCCTTTATCAGAGGTGTAGCATGCAAATATTTTCTCCCATTCTGTAGGTTGTCTGTTCACTCTAGTGATAGTTTCCTTGGCTGTGCAGAAGCTTTTTAATTTGATCAGGTCCCATGTATTTATTTTTGTTGCTGCTGTTATTGCTTTGGGGGTCTTCTTCATAAATTCTTTGCTGAGGCCAATGTCCATAAGAGTTTTTCCAGCGTTTTCTTTGAGAATTCTTATGGTTTCACGTCTTAGGTTTAGATCTGTTATCCATTGTGAGTTGATTTTTGTGAGAGGTGAGAGGTGTGGGTCCAGTTTCAGTCTTCTACATATGGCCATCCAGTTTTCCCAGCACCATTTATTGAACAGGGAATCTTTTCCCCAGTGTACGTTTTTCTGGGATTTGTCAAAGATCAGGTGACTGTTTGAGATTGGTTTTATATTTGGGTTCTCAGTCCTGTTCCATCGGTCTACGTCTCTGTTCTTGTGCCAATACCATGCAGTTTTGGTTACTATAGCCTTATAGTATAGTTTGAAGTCTGGTAGATAGATGCCTCCCAATTTGTTCTTTTTGCTTGAGATTGCTTTGGCTAGACGAGGTCTTCTCTGGTTCCACACGAAGCGTAGAATTATTTTTTCTAGATTGGCAAAAAATGATGTTGGTATTTTGATAGGGACTGCATTGATTCTGTAAATCAATTTAGGTAGCAAAGCCATTTTTACTATGTTGATTCCGCCTATCCAAGAGCATGGTAGGGTTTTCCATCTGTTTACATCCTCTGCAATTTCTTTTCTTAGTGTTTCATAATTCTCTCTATATAGGTCTTTGACCTCCTTATTTAGATATGTTCCTAAATATTTAATTTTCTTTGGTGCTATTGTGAAAGGTATTGCATCTTTAATTTGTTTCTTGGCTTGATTGTTATTAGCATATATGAACGCTATGGATTTGTGTGTATTAATTTTGTATCCTGAGACTTTGCTGAATTCATTTATCAATTCCAGTAATCTCTTGGTTGAATCTTTGGGGTTTTCTATGTATAATATTATATCATCTGCGAATAGTGAAAGTTTGACCTCTTCTGCCCCCATCTGGATGCCCCTGATTCCTCTTTCTTGTCTAATTGCTGTGGCCAGGACTTCCAGCACTATGTTGAAAAGAAGTGGAGATAGTGGGCACCCTTGTCTAGTTCCTGTTTTAAGGGGGAATGCTTTCAATTTTTCCCCATTCAGTATGATATTGGCTGTGGGTTTATCGTATATAGCTTTAATAGTTTCGAGGTATGAGCCATCTATGCCTATATTGTTAAGAGTTCTTATCATAAAAGGATACTGGATTTTGTCAAAAGCCTTTTCTGCATCTATTGAAAGGATCATATAATCTTTGTTCTTGCTTTTATTTATATGGTGAATTACATTTATAGATTTGCATATGTTGAACCATCCCTGCATCTTGGGAATGAAGCCCACCTGATTGTGATGAATTATTTTTTTGATGTACATTTGAATTCGGTTTGCAAGGATTTTATTGAGAATTTTTGCATCTATATTCATAAGGGATATTGGTCTGTAGTTTTCTTTTTTTGTTGTGTCCTTTCCTGGCTTTGGTATCAAGGTGATATTGGCTTCGTAGAATGAGTTTGGGAGGATTCCATCCTTCTGGATATTTTCAAATAATTTCTGCAGTATAGGCACCAGTTCTTCTTTGTAGGCTTGGTAGAATTCAGGTGTGAATCCATCTGGTCCAGGACTTTTTTTTGTGGGAAGATTTTTTATTACTGCTTCGATTTCGGTGCTTGATATTGGTCTGTTTAGAAATTCTGTTTCTTCCTGGTTGAGCCTAGGGAGGTAGTATGTTTCTAAGAATTTGTCTATTTCCTCCACGTTTTCGTGTTTGTGGGCATAGAGATTTTTGTAGTGTCCGAAGATGATGTTTTGTATTTTCATGGTATCAGTTGTGACCTCTCCTTTTTCATTTCTAATTGAGCTTATTACAGTCCTTTCCTTTCTGCTTCTGGTCAACCTGGCAAGTGGCCTGTCTATTTTGTTTATCTTCTCAAAGAACCAACTTTTCATTTTATTAATCTTCTGTATTGTTCTTTTGTTCTCGATTTCATTTAATTCTGCTCTGATCTTGGTTATTTCTTTTCTTCTGCTGGCTTTAGGATTGCTTTGCTCTTCCTTTCCCATTTCCTTAAGATGATTCATTAGTTTACTGATTTGTGACCTTTCTGTCTTTTGGATGTGGGCATTTAAGGTGATAAGTTTTCCTCTCAGGACTGCTTTTGCTGTATCCCACAGATTTTGATAACTTGTGTCCCCATTATCATTTAGTTCGAAGAATCTTTTGATTCCATTTGAATCTCCTCCTTGACCCAATAGTCTTTCAGCAACAGATTGTTTAGTTTCCAAGTTTTAGGATGAAGATGTGAGTTTCTGTTGGAATTGATTTCTAATTTTATTCCGCTGTGGTCTGAAAAGATACGTGGTATGATTTCTATTTATGTGAATTTGTTTAGATCTGTTTTGTGGCCTAGGATGTGGTCAATTTTAGAGAAAGTTCCATGAGCTGATGAGAAGAATGTATATTCAGTATTATTTGGGTGGAGTGTTCTGTAGATATCTGTTAGGCCCAAATGTTCTAGAGTCCTGTTTAGGTCTTTTATTTCTCTATTTGTTTTTTGTTGGAGGATCTGTCCAGTTCCGTCAGTGGGGTGTTGAAGTCCCCTGCTGTTATGGCATTGCTGCTTATTATGTTGTCTAGATCTAGCAGTATTTGCTTTATGTACCTGGGCACTCCTGTGTTGGGTGCATAAATGTTTAGGATTGTTAAATCCTCTTGTAAGATTTTTCCCTTCACCACTATATAGTGTCCATTTTTGTCCTTCTTTACTTTTGTTGCTTTAAAGTTTATATCATCTGAAATAAGGATGGCTACTCCAGATTTCTTTAGGTTTCCATTAGCCTGGAAAATTGTATTCCATCCTTTCACCTTGAGTCTGAATGCGTCTTTGTGTGTAAGGTGTGTTTCCTGAAGACAACAGATACTTGGCTTGTATTTTTTAATCCATTCAGCCAGCCTATGTCTCTTCAAAAGGCAATTCAAGCCATTTACATTTATTGAGAGAATTGATATTTGGGGTAAATTTCTGATTATTCTATTGGGTGGTGTCTTTGGTTTTACCTCTTGCATCATTGTGGAATCTGGTTTCTGGGGTTTTAGCTTTTGCGTAGTTTTACATAGGTGTGTGTTGGTTGTGTTGCTTAGTGTACAATGCAGGTCTAAACACTTCTTGCAAGGCTGGTCTGGATTTCACAAATTCTAACAGTGATTGCTTATCTGGAAAAGGCTTTATTTCTCCCTCATATAAGAAGCTTAGTTTGGCAGGGTACAGAATTCTGGGTTGGCCTTTGTTTTGTTTTAGGAGACTGATGATGTCTCCCCATTCCCTTCTGGCTTGTAAGGTTTCAGCTGAGAAATCTGCAGTTAATCTGATCAGTTTCCCTTTATAGGTTACCTGCTCTTTTCGTCTTACAGCTCTGAGGAGTGCCTCTTTTGTGTTTACTTTGGTCAGTCTAATAATTATGTGGCGTGGTGAATGCCTTTTCACACTGAGTCTCCCAGGAGTCCTGTGTGTTTCTTGTACTTGGATATCGAGATTTCTGGCTAAGCCATGGAAATTTTCCTCTATTATTCCTTCAAATAGATTTTCCAGCCCACACAAATTTTCTTCCTCTCCCTCAGGGATGCCTATGATCCTTATGTTTGGCCTCTTTTACATAATCCCACATTTCTTGTATGCTGTTTTCATGCTTCTTCTTTTTGTGTTCTTTGTCTTTGACTGATTTATTTAGCGCACAAGAGTTGTCTTCTAGCTCTGAAATTCTTTCCTCTGCATGGTCCACCCTGTTCTTAAGGCTTTCCACTGTGTTTTGTATATCCTTGAATGCTTCTCTCATTTCTAGGATTTCTATTTGATTTTTCCGTAATATTTCTATTTCTTTGGAGAATTTTTCATTCATTTCTTGCATTTTTCTTGTGGTTTCTTTGTGCTGGGATTCAATTTTCTCTTGAATTTCATTGAGCTTTCTTATAATCCATAAACAAAATTCCTCTTCTGTCATTGTATTCATTTCATTTGAGTTGGTATCCATTGCTGAGGAACTGATGGTTTCTTTTGGGGGTGACTTTTCACTCTCATTTTTCATGTTCCCTGAGTTCTTTCACTGGTTTTTTCTCATCTGGCCTCTTGGTTGAGAGCTGGGGGTGTTAGAGCTAGTTTATGGCCCTGTCTCCAGGCCCACAATTTTCGTTCCTTGGCAGAGCCAGGGAGAGAAGTAGTGGCCTTTATTGCCTTAGGTGTATTTTAGCAAGTGTGGTGGATCTTGAGTTATCTCTGGCCTGTTGTCTTCTCCTCTTCCCGGTGGAGTGTGGCGAGAATGACCTCCCAGCTTGGGGTCTAAGCTAGTGAATTGTACTTGAGGATATGAATCCACAGCTCCCTATTAGCTAGGTATTCTGTTATGTCCGTGGCAGACTCTGATCCCCCAGTTGGGGTATGTGAAAGCTGCGCGCTTTGGGAGGGGTCTTGTAGCTCCTAGGGGTTACTTTGACCCTGCTCCTCCTGAGGTGCAGGTAGAAACATAATTTCTTTTGGCTGCAGTGTGAGAGATGAATTGGGAAAATTCTACACAGCTCAGAGGTTGCTTATCTAGTCACGTGTGTCTGCCCTTCTGATATGCGTCTCCGAGTGATACTGACTGATAGGGGGATCTCCAATTGTGCGCCCCTTTTCCACCACTAGACCCCAAGGCGAGGCGGGTGGTCATCTCTATCCCCAGCAGTCTCCACCGGGGGGATGTTCCCACGGGGAGGGGGGAGTAGTGGCCACTGGAAGTGCTCTTGGATGGCGCGAAATTCCCTATTGAAGTGGGCAGGGTTATGGGGAGGTGCTTTGGTTCAGCCTGTGGCTCTTGAGGTATTTGGTTGTCATGAGAATGAGCAGTTATACCAAATGAGTCCCTATAGCCAGCAACCTTCAAAATGACCGATCTCTGGGGTACAGGAGGGCTGGGACCTGAGGGGCGGGCACTAGGACCAGCACGGAGCGGACTTGTCGGAGGCCAGAGCCGGGGTAGCAGGACCAGATGGATGAGCTGCAAACTGTTTCCAATATCCAAAGGTCCCGCCGCTACAGTTCCGGGATCTCGTCCCACCTGGAACCCACGAATGAAGCTGTCCCTGGCCACCCCAGGCAAAGCCTGTCTCGCCCCAGTAGAAGAGCCCTGGGCCGGGGCGGGGCGGAGCTAGAGAGGCGGGTCACGGCTCCGCGCGGGCGGCTTTAAAGATGGCGGCCGCCGCCAGCCTGGCGCACAGCCGGGCTCCGATCGCGCCAGGAGCGCAGCTTTTCTCCACGGGCAGTTGTTAGCAACCTCTAAGGGCGTGTCCCGCTCTCGGTTAAACTCCTGGGCCCAGTCCCGCTGACTTCTAGTGGCGCAGTGCCGGCCTGCGGGTTCCCGCGCACTGTCCCGGGAAGCTGTATCTCGGTCCCCGCCCAGTTGCTCCCCAGCCCTTGGCAGTCTCTGTATATTGCAGCTGCGAGTTGTGTCTGGCTCTGGCTACTTCCTCCTCTCCACAGGGCTCGCCGTCCCGAGCAACCGCTCTGTCCCAACTCTGGGCTTGTCCCTGACTGCGTGTATGGGGAGGCGCGTAACCGCTTGGGGGGCAGGTCGCGCCGCGCCGACCTGGTGAGCTTGTCCTTTCCACGCTCTGGGCTCCATTGTGCTCCGTGCGCCCTCCGATCTTTGTGAAAATTTTGTACCTGTTTTCTTGGGCTGGGCGTTCGGCGTTGTTTCTCTGTAATTCACAATGCTGTTTTCGGAGTGAGCGGTCCATGCTTGCAGGTAGCCGCTGGCGTTTTTCACCTCCTTCCCTGGGAGCAGTGCGGTGGGAGGTCCCTGTCATACCGCCATTTTTCCCCCTCCCATTGTTTATTCTTAAGCGATATCTCTCTCTAATGGCAAGAAGGCTTTCCAGTTATACATACCCAACCCATTTTACTAGTTTTGCAATCCCAGTGGGAAATAATAGTTTCACATTTCCAATAGTTCTAGTGAAAGTTCAAAGTTTTAATCTCACTGGCACTGTCTTGAGTTACATGCCCAGGGTAAATCGACTAGATCTGAGTTATGTGCCCATCTCTGAAGCTGTAGGTGGAATCAAACCTTCCTAAAAAACATGAACTAAGAATAGGGGTAGAGTAGTTTTCCAGAAAATTGGGTTGCTGGTAATAGAAGATGGGGGCATGGATGATGAGCAGGCAGAACAACAAAGAACTATCATAAAGTAGCAGTAGCCTGCCAAGCCAGGAACTCAGCCAGTAGAACAGCCCCAGCCTATCTGGGAAGGTCTTTCAGGCCTGTGTGTAAGACAATCTCTACTGACTGCCACAACATCATTGTTTAGTGACAGGCAGTGTCTTTGGCATCAATTAAATCCTAATACCACTAAGCAGAAATTAAAAAGCTTTAATGGGATCTTCAACCTATTGATGAATGCCCATGACAGTAGCTCATGCCATTGATGTGTGGAGTCAAATGTCTTTACCCACTGGGGATGTCATCATTTAAATGGCCCTATTGATTTTGAGTTTTGGCAGGGCTTCTTTAAGCCTGGAAGGCTCCAAGTCGCCTGAGGGGACATAAGCTAAGACACAACTAACTCCACGTTATGTAGTCCTGAATTGGACCCAAACTCACTGAATCATCTGTCCTAGGGCAGTCTGTCCTAGGCAGAGTCTCTGGAAACACTAGAGCAGTTCATTTTATGTTTTATGTTTCTTGACGAATTCATTTGGAAAAGCTGCTTCCAGGCATTGCACACATTCTAGTCATATAAGAAGGACTACTTGTCTGGAAAATGTTTAATTATTGTACCAAGTTTAAATGCAAGTTTACAGAATGAATTTTCAGGTTATCAGTTTTGGTTGTTTCATTTATCGATTGCTGTGTAAGAAACTATGTCAAAACCTTGTGGCTTAAAGCAACAAGGATTCATTATTTTCCAAGGTTCTGTGGGTCAGGGGTGGGGGCGTGTCTTAGCTCGGCAGTTGTTCTGCTCCATTTGCTGTAGGCTGGATCATCCACTA
The DNA here is from genome assembly GCA_023783475.1 of Daubentonia madagascariensis. NCBI lineage: Eukaryota > Metazoa > Chordata > Mammalia > Primates > Daubentoniidae > Daubentonia > Daubentonia madagascariensis. Next base: position 35,465,562 of record JAKFHU010001953.1, on the reverse strand, counting down.
GTCTGCTTTCAGCTTTTGGCCATGCTGGCCTGGAAGATCAAAGAAGGATTCACTCACATGTCTGGTGCGTTGGTGCTGTTCACTTGACCTCAGTCTCCCTATGAGGTGTTTTACCATTTGGTAGTGTAGACTGAGCTTCTTTACATCATGGTGGCTAATTTTCCCAGAAATCTTCAAAGTGGAAGTTGCCAGGCTTCTTAAGGACTATACCTGGAACTTAGAACACTGTGCCATCAGTGCATTCTGTGGGCCATAGCAAGTCGGAAGGCCAGCCCATATTCAAGCAAAGAGTGCATTTTTAAAAACAGTTTTACTGATGTACTAAGCATGGCTTCACAGAGTTTTATTTTGGGTGTTTGTAAACTTTAATGGAAAAGATTATAAAAAAACATAAGGTGGAACAAACATAGGGGCATATACACAGATATATAAACATTTTAAAATTTTTGTGTCTTAAAGAATCAATGTTTTCCTCCCTTTGACAAAAAGGATTACATATCTCATCCTGTTTACCTTTTTTTCCTGTCTACCAAGAAGCTCAGAGCTAAACTGAATCATATTAACCTAATTTGCCACTTCTTTTGATTCATGGCTTTGATTTTTTCCTTTGGGTTACTTATCTGTTTCTGTCAATATTTATATTGAGCCTTTTGAGGAATAGCTGCATAAAAAATTTTTTAAGTGAACCACACACAGAGATTTATCACATCTATAGTGTAGCATAAAGAACTCAGCCTTCAGAGTTAAACAACAGAGGTTCAAATCCTCTCTATTGCTTTGTCTCACTTTCTCCATTGGTAAATTGTTTTTTATAAGGATAAACTGGATGAATGTGTATTCATCACTCAGCTGTGTGCCTAGCATATAGAAGTGCTCAATAGATTGTAGCTATTAAAAATGGATCTTCTCAAAAATGAGTGTATGTAAAACTGCTGAAATTTGAGTGAGGTCAGTGGATCGAGTTAATATCTTGAGTATGATATCTTACTAAACTTATGCAAGTTGTTACCATTGGGAGAAACTGAGCAATGGGTACAGAAGATCTATCTGTATTATTTCTTACAACTGCATGTGAATCTATAATTTTCTCAAAGTGAAAAGTTAAAAAAATAGGTAAGTGGGTAAGTGTTATAGAACTATCACTTCCATACATCCAAACAAAACCATTGTTCTTTTTTTTATATGGGCCTTATGCTGACTTTCATATACCTACTTGTAAAATTATTGAATGCAATTGAGTGATATCTTAAATGTATTTAAGTATGTATCAGCTAGTTTCATTGCCAGCTATGAAACTTTCCATTTATATGAATACCCTATGTCTTTGTTTTTCCTGCTGAGAATAAGTCAAGAAATAGAAATAGTTTTACATGTTCTTCTAAAGCCAACATTTAAAGGAAATGAATAAACCTATACATTTTTTTCTTGAAAAAAATTTTTAAAGGGATCTTCAGCTCAGGATGTCTTCAGGAGGAAGTGGGAGATGCTTATGCTGACCCCAGAAGAAATACAGTAGGATTAGAATTTGATTTATAGAAATTCTATTACAAACCTTGTATTCCTATATTGAATGTGAAGCAGCTTTCACTTGTATCCTCACCACCTTGCTTCCATTTGAAACATTCAGGAAATGTAGTTTACTAAAACTAAACAAACACTAGAACTCAGACACTGAATGGAGTTGGAGAAAATCAGATGCTTTATCATGTTTTGACTGTTAATGTGTGCTCCAAATCTCCCTGGACCCTGTAGAGCACATCGAAATGTCCTCAGGAGTTAAAAGTCAGGTGACAACCTTCCCTCTAGTGTTCACAGTTCCTGGAGCAGTAGAAAGCTCATAGCTTGGGAGCAGGAAACCCAGTTGGACTCAGTTACCAATTTTCTGTTTCTTTGGAAATGTCATTTCATCTCTGAGCCATACTTTTCCTGTGTCCAAATCAAAGAGATTAGATCAGGTACCTCTAAGAATCCTCTTAGCTCAGATATTCAGTTATTTTCCATATAGACATCCATGTTTTCAGTCAACCTTTATAAGGAAAGTTTCCTTTTATGTTTTCATAGAAAGGAGTACTTATTGGTAGTGTTGTCAAAACTGCAAGACGGTTTCGGTCTAGGTCCAGTTGCTCTTCACACAAAGATCCAATTATTGAGACAATCCAGACTGCCAAAGAAGAAAGGAATTTTTAATGACAGACGTGTTGCCAGGAGAGCCAGGAGATCATGAGCTGTTTAAGGAGGGGCCATGTACTTGGGGGCAGGTGAAGGGGGATGGTGAGTCCTGGCATCAGGAAGTCTGCCCTGGGACCTTCAGAATCTCAACTCCTTTGTCTTGTAGAAAAGCCATCATTTCAGGCCAGGAGTGGTGGCTCATGCCTATAATCCTGGCACTTTGGGAAGCAACAGGAGGATCACTTGAGGCTGGGAGTTCGAGCCCATCATTACTGGGGAACAACTCAAAGGGTCAAGTAGTTAATTTAGGGAGAGGATTATAATTTGGGTTCACAGAGCCAATTACACAAGGCTAAACGTCCTTATTTTTAAATAGCCTTTGGTCCCTCCCCCTAAAGTCTTGGTGCTACCTCAGCTGTGACCAATTTCTTCACACTTACTGCATCCTGGCCAGAACCTAGAAAATACCATTTTTGGTAAAAGGGAGTTTTAAAATTTCAGTAAATTATTCATTGTTTTTTATCACACAGAATTTCAAAGCAAATTTTAACCAACTCACAAGAAAAAACATATATGCAAAACCCAAAAAAATCTGAACAGACTATACACCAAGGTCAAGGGAGGGAGGGAAAAGGAGGGGAGGGTTGAAAGCATTCTAGACAACCTGAAGCTAGTCCTGCTCTGAGCTCTGAGCTTCTTAGATGGCCAAGGCAAAAAGGAGAAGTTATATAACTGCCATTAGCTACAGAAGGAAGTGTTACCAGAAGTTTGGCATTTCTCCCCAAGGCCACATCAAAAGAACAAGGACAAATGGTTTGAGGAGAAGGAAAGAGAAGTTTATTAATTTGCTGGCAAGTGAAGAGGTTGGCAGACTCGCATTTGAAAGTACCAACCTTCTGCTTCTGAGCAGAATTACAGAGCTTTGAAAGGAGAGGTTTTCAGCTTTAGGCTATTGCTGTTCAACTGTAGTTAATGGTCTTTGGCTAAGACAATCTTATGCCCTCCTTGGGGACAACTCCCTTGAGCCATCTTCTGTGGTACAAAGGACAAAGGACACTCCCCTGCCCCTCCCAGCTACTGGCTTGAGGCAAGGATGCAGATTTTAATTCCCAAAAAGAGTGGGGGAGGTTTTAGAGAGAGAAAATATTTTTACCCTTTTCCAGACCATTCCCTCTATTACAGAAGAATACCACTTTGTCAGGAGGGACAAATTTTTCCTAAATGTAAGAAAACCTTTTCCTGCCAGCCATTGTACATATGCTTTGAAAAAGCCATAATTGATAATGTTTGCAAATATAGTCAAACAAAAATGTCTGTAAGATTATAGATCTGATTGTTTCTTAGATTCATCCTGGATAACAAAGCAAGGCATATTGTAAACTGGAACTCTGAAAAGACATTTCTACAGATTGCTAATTAATGTATTATAGTCTGGTGGTATCTGCCTTTCTAGAGAACTAATTTTATATAAGAACAGAATGTCGAGAAAATGGAGGAATGGATTAGTAGGCATTCAAGACCGGTTTCTTCCTGACCTAATCAGGAAGAACTGTTTAAAAGGGAATGTGATGGATAGAAGGTAGGACCCTGATCATACTGTTTTTCATAGCCATGAGTACTAAGAATTTGTCTCTTCCCAGGCCTCCTCTATGATGCATTTTCCATTTCTAGACTAGCTTTAACACCCTGCCTTTCTGTCTTGAGACAACTGCTCCTTTTTCCTGCTTAGTAGGTTTCTAGCATTTGTTAGCCTCTGATTCTGGATTGTTTTCTCTTATCAGAAGTCACTGTGATATTTACTAAATACCATTGTCCCTATGAATGTAGTTACATGAAACTGCTTTTACCATTCCTGATCTCTTAGCCTGCTGATGATAATGACATATTGATTATGGAAAAGCCAAAAAGATTTCAGGCAAAAATAATGGTTTTCAAGTTCTTATGAATATTGGATCACTATCTGATTAGCATAGGAATCTTGCCAAGATTTTTGAATGCTTATAATTTGGATGGCAAGTGTCCTGGGTAGGGATCATATTTGCTTGTATGCTCTGCTTCACACTTGGCCGACTTTCAGCAATTCATGGATATTAACCCCAAAATAAGATAATCAAATTTGTCAAATAAACCCCAGATAACTGAGTCTTATGGATTCAATTACAGAGGGATATGTTTCAAAAATAACTTGTATTAAAGCAAAGATGGGTTGTATTTGTTTTAATTTATTCATTCATTGGAAAGGTATTTATCGAGCACCTAATATGTGTCAGGCAATGCTTTAGGAAAGACAAATAAAATATTGCTCTTATTGAATTTTATTTTATTTGGGGGAGAGGGGAAATAAATATGTGAGCCAAAAAATGAACATGATAATTCTGGCATTGAGGATACTTCTAAGACTATAAAACATATTAGTGTGTCAGAGATTGTTGGAGAAAGGGACAATTAGGAGGCTATTGGAGGAGGTGACCTTTGAGCTGAGAATTAAATGTCAAGCAGGAACCTGCCATACAAAAGATTTGGGGAAAACTATCCCAGGTAGAGGAAATAGCAAATATAAAGGCCCTACTGTCATAATAAACTTTTGATGCCCCAGGAAGAGAGAAAAAAAAAGGCCAATGTGACTGGATACAGTGGGGTAGGAAGGGCAATATTTGGTGAGGAGGTAGGAGAAGTGGACAGGAATAAATTTTGCAGGGCTTCATAGACCTTGTCTGGGAGATTGGAATTTCTCCTCCTTTGGTTGACCAAAAGAGGGTTTTAGACCAAGGCATGACATGATCTGATTTATGTTAATATTTTAGAATACTTATTCTTGCTTAGGGATCTGTCATAAAAACTCTATTATGAATTTTTTAGTGGCTAAAGGACCATGTCTGTATGCAGAAGGGTTTATTTACTCTAATTTGGACTCTTAATAAATGCTTAATTTGTTAAAGTTATACATTTTTAAACTTAAGTTTTTTTATTATTGATACATAATTATTTTACGTATTTATGGGTTACATGTGATATTTTGATATATACATTCAATGATCAAATCAAGGTAACTAGGATATCTATAACCTCAAACATTTATCAGTTCTTTGTGTTGGGAATATTTCAAATCTTCTCTTCTAGTTATTTTGAAATACATAATAAGTTATTTGTTAACTGTAGTTCACACTATTGTGCTATCAAATACTAAAACTTATTCTTTATATCTAACTATATGTTCGTACCCATTAACCAACCTCTCTTCATCTGCCCACCTCACTTCCCAGCCTCTGGTAACCACCATTCTACTCTCTACCTCCATGGGATCTACTTTTTTAGCTCCTACATATGAGTGAGAACATGTGATATTTGTCTTTCTGTGCCTGGCTTATTTCACTTAACATAATGACCTCCAGTTCCATCCATGTTGCTGCAATGACAGTATTTCATTCATTTTTATGGCTAAATAGTATTCCATTATGTATACACATTACATTTTCCTTATCTATTCATCTGTTGATGTCCCCTTAGGTTGATTCCATATCCTTGTTATTTTGAAAAGTGCTTGCAGTAAACACGAGCATGCAGGTATCTCTTCAGTATACTGACTTCCTTTCTTTTAGATATATACCCAGAAGTGAGATTGCTGGATCATATGGTAGATATATTTTTACTTTTTTTGAGGAACCTCCATAGTGGCTGTACTAATTTACATTCCCACCAGCAGTGTGATAGCATTCTCCTTTTGCAACTCTCTCCAGCAGCTCTGGTACTTTTAGTCCTTTATATAGCAGCCATTATAACTGGGTTAGACGATATCTCATTGTGGTTTTGATTTGCTTTGTCGTGATAATTACCAATGTTGAGCATTTTTCATATGCCTGTAAGCCATTTGTATGTCTTCCTTCAAGAAAAAACTATTCAGATATTTGCCTGTTTTTAAATTGGAATATTTTATTGTTTTTTTGAGTTTAGGTTTTGAGTTGTTTGAGTTCCTTATATATCTGGTTATTAATCCCTTGTCAAATGGATAGTTCACAAATATTTTCTCCTATTCTGTAGGTTGTCACTTAACTCTGTTGATTGTTTCTTTTGCTGTGCATATACTTTTTAGTTTGATATATTAGTTTGACCCCATTTGTTTATTTTTGCTTTTGTTGCTTGTATTTTTGAGGTCTTACCCAAAAATCTTTGCCCAGACCAATGTCTGGAAACATTTCCCCATGTTTTCTTCTAGTAGTTTCATAGTTTCAAGTCTCAAATTTAAGTCTTTAATTCATTTTGATTTGATTTTTCTTTATGATCAGGTTCATTTTTCTGCATATGGATATCCAGTTTTCCCAGCACCATTTAATGAAAAGACTGTCCTTTCCCCACTGAATGTTTTTTGGCACTTTTTCAAAAATCAGTTGGCTGAAAATGTGTGGATTTATTTCTGGGTTTTCTATGCTGTTCCATTGGTCTGTGTGTCTGTCTTTATGCCAGTAACATGCTATTTTGGTTACTATTGGTTTGTAGTATATTTTGAAGTCAGGTAGTGTGATGCCTCCAGCTTTGTTCTTTTTACTTAAGATTGCTTTGGCTATTGGGCTCTTCTGTCATTTCATATGAATTTCAGGATTATTTTTTCTATTTCTGTGAAAGATGTCACTGGTATTTTGATAGGGATTTTGTTGAATCTATAGATTGCTTTTGGTAGTATGGTCATTTTCACAATATTAATTCTTCTAATCCATGAACATGGGATGTCTTTCCATTTTTTTGTGACCTCTTCAATTTCTTTCATCAGTGTTTTATAGTTTTCCATGTAGAGATCTTTCAAATTATTGGTTAAATTTATTTGTAGGTATTTTACTTTATTTTTTATAGCTATTGTAAATGGGATTGCTTTCTTGATTTCTTTTTCCCTTAGTTCATTGTTGGTGTATAGAAATGATACTTTTTTTATGTTAATTTTTATTCTGCAACTTTATTGAGTTCATCAGTTCTAAAAGTGTTTTGGTGGAGCTTTTAGGGTTTTATATATATAAGGTCATGTCATCTGCAAATAGAGACAATTGACTTTCTCCTTTCCAGTTTGGATGCCCTTTATTTCTTTACCTTGCCTAATTGCTCTGGCTAGGACTATGTTGAATAAGAGTGGAGAGTGTGGGCATCCTTTCTTGTCACAATTCTTAGAGGAAAAGCTGAGCTTTTCCCTGTTCAGTATAATGTTGGTTGTGGGTTTGTCATATATGACCTTTATTATGTTGAGGTATGCTCCTTCTATACCTAGTTTGTTGAGGTTTTTTTTTTTTAAATCATGAAGGATGTTGAATTTTATCAAATGTTTTTTCTGCATTTATTGAGATGATCATATGGTTTTTGTCCTTCATTCTTTTGATGTGATATGTCATGTTTATTAATTTGTGTATGTTATACCATCCTTGCATCCTTGGTATAAATCCCACTTGGTGATGGTGAATTATCTTTTTAATGTGCTGCTGGATTCAGTTTGCTGGTGTTTTGCTGAGTATTTTTGCATCTATACTCATAAGGGATATTGGCCTATAGTTCTGTTGTTGTTGTTGTTGTGTCCTTGTCTGGTTTTCATAGCAGGGTAATGATTTACTCACAGAATGAGTTTGGAAGAATTCCCTCCTCTTCAATTTTCTGGGAGAATTTGAAAACAATTGCTGTTAGTCCTTCTTTAAATGTTTGGTATTGTAGAAGTATCAGTGAAGCTATCAGGTCCTGAGCTTTTCTTTGATGGGAGACTTTTTTTAATTGATTCAATCTTGTTCCTTGTAATTGGTCTGTTTATTTTTTTAATTTCTTTTTGGTTCAATCCTGGTAGGTTGTATGTGTCCAGAAATTTATCTATTTCTGTTAGGTTTTCCAATTTGGGGGCATATAGCTGTTTGTAATAGTCTCTCATGAACCTTTGTATTTCTGTGGTATCAGTTGTAATGTCTCCTTTTTCGTGTCTGATTTTATTTATTTGGAACATTTCTCTCTTTTTCTTGGTTAGTCTAGCTAATGTTATGTCAGTTTTGTTTGTCTTTTCAAAAAACCATCTTTTTGTTTTGTTGATCAATTGTTTTGTTAGTCTCAATTTAATTTATTTCTGCTCTGACTTTATTATTTCTTTTCTTATACTAATTTGGGGTTTGGTTTGTTCTTGCTTATCTAGTTCCCTGAGATACATTGTTAGGTTGTTTATTTGAAACCTTCCTACTTTTTTGATGTAAATATTTATTGCTGTAAACTAGCCTGTTAATATTGCTTTTGTTTTATCCCATAGGCTTTGATATATTGTGTTTCTATTTTCATTTTTTCAAGAAATTTTGAAATTTCCTTCTTAATTTCTTTATTCATTCGTTGGTCATTCAGAAGCATGTTATTTAATTTTCATGTATCTGTAAAGTTTCCAAAGTTCCTCTTGTTATTGATTTCTAGTTTTATTCCATTTTGTTCAGAAAATATACTTGATATTAATTTAATTCTTTTAAATGTGTTGACACTTGTTTTGTGCCCTAACATGTGGTCTATCCTGGAGGATGTTACATGTGCTGATGAAAAGAATTTGTGTTCTACAGCTGTTAGATGCAATGGTCCATAAATGTCTGTTATTTAAAGTGCAGTTTAAATCCAATGTTTCTTTGTTGACTTTCTGTCTAGATGATCTGTCCAATGTTGAGAGTGGGATGTTGAAGTCTCCAACTATTATTGTACTGGAGTCCATCTCTTCCTTTAGATTTAATAATATTTGCTTTATATATCTGGGTGCTCTGGTGTTGGATGCATATGTATTTATTATTGTTATATCCTCTTCCTGCATTGATCCCTTTATCATTACATAATGACCTTCTTTGTCTCTTTTTACAATTTTTGACTAAAGTCTGTTTTATCTGATATAAGTATAGCTACTTCTGCTCATTTTTGGTTTCTGTTTGTATGGAATATCTTTTTCCATCCTTTCACTTTTAGTCTATCTTTTAGTCTATGTGTCTTTACAGGTGAAGTGAGTTTCTTGTAGGCAGCACATATCTGGGTCATGTTTTTTAATCCATTCAGCCAGTCTATACCTTTTAAATGGGGAGTTTAATTTGTTTTCATTCACATTTATTATTGACAGGTGAAGACTTACTCTTGTCAATTTGTTCATTGTTTTCTGTTTTTGTTTTGTTTTTTTTTTTTGTATATACTTTGTTCATTTATCCTCTTCTTGTTTACCATTGTGGTTTAGTGGTTTTCTGTAGTGATATGGTTTACTTTTTTTCTCTTTCTTTTTTATGTAGCTGCTCTACTAGTGAGTCTTATACTTTTTTGGTTTCCATGATGGTGATTATTATCTTTTTGCTTCCAGATGCAGGACTCTCTTAGCATTTCTGGTAAGGCAAGTCAGGTGGTGATGAATTCCTTCAGTTTTTTGTCTGAGAAGAAATTTATTTCTCCCTCATTTTTGAAGGATATATTTGCTGGAAAAAGTATTCTTGGCTGCCAATTTTTTTCCTTTCAGTACTTTGAATATATCATCCCATTCTTTCCTGGCCTGTAAGATTCTACTGAGAAATCTGATCTTATTCTAATGGGGATTCTCTTATATGTGACTTGCATGTGTCCTTGCCTTTTGACAATTTGAATATGATATGTCCTGACAAAGACCTTTCTGGGTTGAATCTATTTAGGAACCTCTGCTCTTCCTGGATCTGGATGTTCATATCTCTACCCAGACTTGTGAAATTTTCAGCTATTATTTCATTAAGTAGGTTTTCTATGCCTTTTTCCACCTCCTTTTCTTCTGGAATTCCCAAAATATGAATATTTGTTCACCTAATGGTGTCCCGTAAATCTTGTAGGCTTTCCTTACTCTTTTATATTGCTACTTCTTTTTTCCCCCATCTAACTGGGTAATTTCAAGTGACCTATATTCAAGTTTGTAGATTCTTTCTTCTGCTTGATCAAGTCTGCTTTTGAAACTCTCTATTATAGTTTTATTTTATTCATTGAATTCTTCAGCTGCAGGATTTCTGTTTGGTTCTTTTATTGTATCTATCTTTTTAAAAAAATTTTGCATTCATGACATGAATTTTTTCCTGATTTTGTTGAATTGTCTATCTGTATTTTCTTGTGTCTCATTGAATTTCCTTAAGATCATTATTTTAAATTCCTTTTCTGGCAATTCATTGATTTCCTTTTTCACTGGGTTATGTTATTAGAGAGTTATGATGTTCCTTTGGTGGTGTCATATTTCCTTGCCTTTTCATATTTCCTATGTCCCTACATTGATATCTGTGTATCTGGTAGGACAATCACCTCTTCTAGACTTTCTAGAATGGCTTTCATAGAGAAAAACTTTCACCTGCAGTTGGTCTTAGTTTGTTTGTTGAGAAGGGTGTGGTGCCTCTGTTTCCATGTAGATGCAGTGGTATAGTCTCCACACAGCTTCTTTAGCTGTGTTTAATGTCAGCAATAACTGTGGGTGCCTCAGTGGCCTAGGTTGTAGAAGTTAGTGGTATTGGTGGCAATACATAGAATGTTAATGTCCTTGGTAGCTAGGGCTTTGAGTGTCCTCCTATTCTTATTTTTCCCACAGTGGGGAGACTTAACCAAGGGGATCCCTCTAACATAGCCTACAAGAAGTTGCCATGGCACTGAGTTTCAGGTACAGGTGCTCAGAGTGGCTGTGGGGCCAGTGTCCCAGGCTCAGGATCTTGCAAACCTATTGTGACACCTGGGTCTTGGAGTATAGGTTTACTCTCTGTGGCCAGATTGGATGTAGGTTTCCCACAGAGCCAGAATCTGCAACTCTGAGGCACCCTTAGCAGCTCAGGTCCATTGGGACAGATTGTAGTGATGCTTCCACCCCTGGAGGATAGGGCACAGCCCTGGCCCAACTCTGAGGAAAAAGGGATGCTCTGGAAATTTGAGCCCAGAGCAGGGTACAGCTATAGTTTAGGAGACTAAGCCAACTGGGCTCAGTGGCAACCTGGGTCCCTGGGGATGAGGCATAATTTACTGGTTATTCTAGACCCTGGGATGGTGGGGCTCAGTAGTATCCCAGACTCTGTGATGCCAGATGCATTGGCAGCAAGTACCCCAGAATGGTGAAGCACAGCTGTCATTTGGGCCCTGGGGGACACTGAGTAGCACAGTGATGACTCCACTCTCCAGGGAGAGAGGTGTCTCAGAAGTTTAGACTGTAGAGGGCTAGTCCAGCTCCAGAGAAGCAGGGTAGTTGAGTTATTTGGCTTGTAGGGTGGGGGTGTCTCAGCTTAGCCATTGCTCTCTTTTCCTGGGATGGGGGATTATTACCTCAGCTCAGCCCTGGGATGTGCAGCTGCTGAGCTTGGCCAAGGCACTGATTCACACTTCATCTCAGGCATGACTGTTCTGGGCAGCCCAGGCACCATTTTCCTGGGATACCGAACTCCACTAAAGCACTGTTTCATTGGGAAGCAGTGTGCATTTTCAGTTCAGGACCCTAGGGACAGGGCACAGCTGCAGCTGAGACAGACAAATAGAGCTGTTCTGCCAAAGCATCTTTTCCCCAGGAGGGAGTATTCAGCTTCATCTCTGGCCCAAGGGGGCAGGTGGAATGGTAGGTGTAGCAGCTTTACCTCTGTTTTGCCCCAAAGAGAAGTGTGTAACAGCTGCTGGTTTGGGAATGTTGGGCAATCTGGTGGGGATGGTTTAGGGGTGGCTTAGCCTCAGGGAGGAAGGAGTGCTGAAGAGCAAGACACACTCCAGCAGTAGTTACAGTTCCAAGATGGTGTAGCACAGGCACCATGTGGGCTATGGGGTGTGGGGCATAGTACTGGCTCCTTCTCTGGGGGTAGTGTAGCTGTGTTTCCTCTAGGAAGCTCCCTCAGCCAGGCTTAATGCCTGTAAAGACTGCCGGGGACTCCAGTAGTGACAGCTATAGGTGTCCAAGGTGTTGGTGGGGGCTGCTGGGATCCACTTGCCTACCTCTTTGCCACAGGGAGACGTTCCTCCTGGTTTCCAGCAAATCCCCGCTGGGGGATGGACTGGTGGAGTCCTGGTGTTTCCTTCCATTCTCTATGTGGCTATCCTGAGTTTCTGTGCTCATCAGGGTTTCTGTTACTCCTTTGATTATTCTGGTGCTCTCCTTTAGTTATTTTTGTTAAAATGAAGTTGTTTGTTCATTGTTTTGGTTGTCTTTGTGGAAGGGACCAGTGCTAGAGGCTTTTAGTCAGCCATCTTGCTGACATCACTCCATTAACCTTAACTTTTAAAAGCTTTTAGATTAACTCAGATTATTTTGTTGTGCAATTTATGAATTTATGAATGTCATAAAAGGATAAACTCTGCTTACACTTTTGTTTTTACTTAATTAAATTCTTCCATCCATATTTTAAAGTGCATTTATAAATTTAACATTTTTACTTTCTTTGTAAACACTTGGTATGCTTCACAGTACAAGCTCACAACCTTAATAGGCAAAACCTTTCCAAGCTTTGAAACCATGTTTTGAATCAAACATACTAGACTCATAAACCTAGTAAACTCAGTTGTCTTAAACATCTCAGCACAACTTACAGTTGAATTCTCTTAAACCTTCCTACCTAAAATCAGAAGTCAATAATCAATTGCATATTTAAAACTGGAATTGAAGGGGTAATCTGTCAGATTCTTAAACATGATAAATTCTCTTAAACATTACAAACACTTGATGCAAATCCTCAGATTGTCCCAGTGCCTAAACAAAAAGTATGACTATCATGGGTTTCATGACTATATGATCTATTTAATTTTTATCTTCCCCAGAGTTGAAAAATCTCTTACTAAGGGAACAATGATATCATCTCAGGTGGGTTGAGGTTAGGTTTCCTGGTAACCTGAGGTTATTTTCTCATGTAAATTTATGGTATCAACAATTTATGACCACAATGTATTCACTTCTTCAGAGAGCTCTCATTGGGATGAAGCCTTAGAAATATATGTATAAATGAACCTGTATTTTTATATATATATATATATATTTATTTATATACATATATACAAATTATACATATAAATATATAAGTATATATATTGATATATACTTATATATATTCATGTGCATATATGAATAACTCTGTCTTCACTAAAGATTGACAACCTAAAACTTTTATTTTTGTGAAATAATTAAAGAAATTTATTATAGATTGAGCAAGAGAATAGCCTACCAATGTATTAAATGAAAACATGAAAATGCTATTTTTGTCAGTTAAAAATAGTCAAATATTGGCAGTGTCATAAAGTTCAGCCTGCAAGATTAAATCAATATCGAAATCATTTCCATTAAGTAATCATCATCCTCACTTTTGAGACAAATTTAGTTCACGTCTTTGATGTAATTTCAAGCAAAGGATCACTACTTTACATGCAGAATTACATAAAATTCTCCAATACTAAAAAATAGAAATGGCCTAAAATCCCCCAAATACCAAAATTAGCTAATATTTCATTTTAATATTAAATGAATTCACAGTTTTCTTTTAATTCTAAACTCGACAAGATGCACCAGTCAGATATATTGAATACTAATAGTTTACCTACTAAAATCTGTTCTTTTTCTAAGGTGAAAATGTGTTAACTACTCACCCTAGAAGTTAGACTGCATTTCTTTTTTTTTTTTAAATGTCAGAATATTATGGGAGTACAACACTTTGGTTATATATGTTGCCTATGCACTGCCCGAGTCAGAGCTACGATCGTGGACATCCCCCAAACTGTGTGTTCTGTACCCATTAGGTGTGAGTTTTCCCACCCCCTCCACCTCCCTCCCACCTGCCTGACCCCTGATGAATATTATTTCCATGTGTGCACATAAGTATTGATCGGTTAGTACCAATTTGATGGTGAGCACCAGTGGTGCTTGTTTTTCCATTCTGGTGATACTTCACTTCGAAGAATGGGCTCTAGCTCCATCCAGGATAATACCAAATGTGTTAATTCACCGTTGTTTTTTATTGCTGAGTAATACTCCATGGTATACATATACCACATTTTATTAATCCACTCGTGTATTGATGGGCACCTGGGTTGTTTCCACATCTTTGCCATTGTGAATTGTGCTGCTATAAACATTCACATGCAGATGTCTTTATTATAGAGTGGTTTTTTTTTCCTTTGGGTAAATACCCAGTAGTGGGATTGCTGGATCAAATGGTAGTTCTACTTTTAGTCTTTGATGTATCTCCATATTACTTTCCTTAGAGGTGGTACTAATTTGCAGTCCCACCAGCAGTGTATGAGTGTTCCTATCTGTCCGCATCCCTGCCAACATTTGTTGTTTTGGGACTTTTTGGTATAAGCCAATCTCACTGGAGTTAAGTGATATCTCATTGTGGTTTTGATTTGCATCTCCCTGATGATTAGAGAAGTTGAGCAATTTCTAAAACTTTTCATACTTGTTTATAATGGAGCTCTCTTTTTAATCCCATACCCGTTACTACTTCTGGAACTTTGAGTTATTTGCTTAACTTCCCTAAATCTCAGTTTCCTCACCGGTAAAATAGAGATAATAGTTGTGATCTACTACATAGGGTTGTTGTGAGGATCATATGCAAAAATATATGTAAACTGCTTAGGACAATGCATGGCATACACGAAGAGCTAAAAAATATTACTTTTACCACTATTATCAATTATGCTACCTTCAAGTTTTGTGCTCAAAAACTATGGGCCTTTTAGACCCAATTAACCTAAATCTGATAATTTTCAGGATAGGATAATGTGAGAGGCCCATTAAATCAAAGGTCCCTGAATGCTGAGCAAGCACAGTGAACCGGGTAGCATGTGGTAGAGGGCAAAAGAGCTCTGAGGATAAGGCCTGCATGTGGGTCAAGTTTGGCAGAACTAACATGGTATTTCAAGAGTACACTGATGGGCAGCTCTTCCAATAAGTGGATAGTTTGGGAGCTAGAGTAGGGAAGTCAGTCTAACACCACTGTAGGAGGAGGGTGGCCAAGGGGCGGGTAGAATTCCAGTGTAGGGAATCCAAGATCTATACATGTGGTACAGAAATATGAATGTTGGACATGTAGTAAGCATCAGAAAACGTTTCTAAGGTAGTAGGTCCTATGTCTTTGAGTAGGTTCAAGTGTGTAGGTGGGAGGAAGGATAAAAAAGCCAGTAAAGGCCAGAGTTCATTCCTTGAGAGATTTAGGTCCTAGCCAGGTGACCAAGAGTTGAAGGCCAGGTATGAAAAGAACATTGCTGACTACTATTGCCTGACATGTGCTCCTATTTTTTATATTATCTATATTATCTCATTTCTCTCCCTACAGACTCACAAAGTAAATTTTATTGTATCTGTTTTATAGATGACAAAGGAAATGATTAAGTAAACATTTCCAAGGTCATGCATCCAGCAAATGGTCAAACAGAATTAAACACAGGCCTACCTATTTCAAAGGTTGTGATCTTTCCATGACAGCACACTGCCTCAAAGGTGACTTGATGTTGAGCCCAGAGCATTGTCCTGGCTAGTCTTAAATCTCTGCTGCCATATGTCATGATTAGTCTTGAGAAAAGGATGGGTTGAGACTATAGAAGGGACCTAGGTCCAGTATTGCAGCTTTTGAGAGAGGAGGACCCTGGAAGCTGGGATGGGGTGGAACCTAAGCAACGACAGTGACAGATGCATAGGCTCCTTGTTCTGTCCCTGGCCTGGTCACTCTGCCCTAAACAGGACTCTGGTTCTCCACTGGAAGTAGAAGGGAGAGAAAGTCAAGCTAGATGACTACTTATGACAGTGATTCTTAACCTCTGAACGTGATGAAAGATGTTCTAGGAGGTTGCCTAGAAAAATGTACATAGCCCAGGAGTCATACCATTCCACATTCAATTTCAGAGGGTTCCCAGAGCTCTTGAAGCTAAGGAAGGGTTTGGTCACTAGTCCGGGAGACTCTTTAGACCAAGAAAATCTTCAGACTGAGGGTGCACAGGCTTTTCCGAAGTTCTCTTTGAGGATTGCTGGCATGATTGGAATATGCTGCTGCTGGCGGCAAACATTTATTTCAAGTTTAGTAAATACCAGCTTTAATTTTATTAAATTCTTTTTTAATTCTTACAATCACCCTATGCAGGTGCTACCATTAGCCTTACCAATATACATGAGGAAATGATTCAGGGAGGTTCAATAACATGCCCTAGGTTACAGAACCAGTAAGTGGGGATGTGTTTCATAAAGTTCAATAATTTCACAACTTAAAAAATGTGAGTTTTTGATGTGGCATAGTTGGGGAGTGAGGACAATATTTAACACATGCCATATAAATAGTGACGTTTGATTTTTATTATAGGCACTTGCTTTGGGGTGACAAATTTCACCTGCCACATTTTTAAATGCCATAGCAGCAGGCCTTACTGTTGGACATCCTATGCATTATCGAAGTTTATCTAAATATTGTAAAGGGCTCTGTTGTTGAAAAATACTTTCTGAAATGGGAAGTAGACATTAGCCAGGTTATATTTCTTTCCATTAGCAAATTATAAGATTACTACTTAGAATTTTAAACAGTGCTTTTTCCTTCGAAGGACTTTACAGCTATCAGCCAGTTAAGCTTCCCACTCCCCTGCAGAGTCAGCCGATATGAATTTCACCATTCCCATCCTGTGGGCCGCTATTAGGACCCTGTATATGCCAGGACCATCAGATAGAGGCAGCTTGGATGGTTTGTTGGTTTGTGTACTTCTGAACAGTCTTCATGCAGAGAGAATGGTAAACACATCTGTAGAAGGGCGGGCCTTTTGTGGGACAATACACAAAGCCACTTGTTGAAAGAAACAACACTGCAAAGCAAATCCACAGCTCCCTGGGGCAGCTATAAGTACTTACTTTTACAAGGCTGTTACTAAATATTTTCCTAACAGGACAGAAAACAGCTTGCCCAACTTTACATGTGTCTCTTTGGAGTGAGCCATAGGTGGTTATCAGAAAAAGCATTCAATGGTTTCAAATCATTCTTCCTCATAGTAAAATCATTTGGAGGGAAAAATTGTATCCTTCTGCTTTCTGATTCATACACCTTGGTTCTGCTTTGCAGATTCCTTTACGAAGCTGCTGTTGAGTGTGATATCTCTCTCTCTCTCTCCATCCCTTCAAAGACAGACAAACAAACAAACAAACAAAAAACCAGGTTGGTTGGCATGCTATCCTACAAGTTTTTCCATCATTCAGAGACCTTGAAGCTCAAAACTAAGAACACAAAAGTTATAGGTATGTTGCAGGAGTGTCTGATGCACAGGAAAGTAAATAATAAATAATCTTTATTTTTCAAAGGGGGAACAATTTAAGCATCTTTGCCTACAAACTCAAAGGCAAAACTCTTCCGGACTTTTGTGAGTTGTTGCCAGTCCTTGGTTATATTACTACCCTATAATTCAGGGATTCCTGAAAGGAGTTAAGCAATTTTAAGGCCATCATAAATTTTATTATTATTTCCTGGGATATATTACTTGGGCTCTCAGGGTGATCATTAAATTTGTATTCTCTTTGAATCATTCTAAGTAAGGGTTTGTCTCTAGAAATGATCATTATTCTTTGTTATGTTTTCCAAAGGAAAATTGGTGTTATGGGCTAATGACTGAGGAAAATGATTTTTGAGATAACATGGTTTTGTGTTTGAAAACCTCAGAAACCTGGAAGCAAAACTGGCCAACTTATAAAAATGCAGAAAGGAATATATTTTTGCTCCTCAAGAATTTTTCTGGGTAGAGGAATTAAAGAGAAAAAAGTAGAAGAACAAAAGGAGAGGCAGCCAAAAGGAGAAAGATACTCCACGGATGCAAAATATCTGATTATCCCTTCCCCAAGGGGTCTCATGGAAAATATGTATTTATTGGAATCAAAGTGAAGTGGTATTATACTGAATTACAGGATTATAGATCCCTGAGCTGGACAATTCATGTTAGAGAATTAGCTTCTTGCTATAAGTTTTTAATATGTGTGAAATTGTTTGCCTATAAATGTTTTTTGCAACAAGTACTCATAAGCTATAGAAAGAACTGAAAGCATTTCTTTATAGTAGGGAATTTATACAACAAACAAAAAAATCAGGCTTATGGCAAACTAAAGCTCCATTCAGTTGTGTGTCACCCTTAGAGACACACGCAGCAGGCAAAATACACAGTTCCCTTCAGTATGATTTTGCAAAATGTATTTGCCTGCTTGTATCATGAAAGAGGTTTCTGTAATCAATTGAACTCCATTTGTATTTGCCTCTATATACTCCTTTTAAAAAACACAATAGGATATTTAGCATCCTGACTTACACGTTAAATATGTCACCATTGCTGGATACCTTCCTAATTTACCTAGAGCCCTTTAAAAACAGGATGGAACTTTGAAAATATCCTTGCACATCTAATAAATTCACTATTTAAAAATGATGATATTTAATGCTGAAAAAGTTGTGATGAAACTGTTAGGCTGTTAAACTTCTGGTGGCATTATGGGGTGATGAATTCCTTTTGTTGAGCAGTTTGACAGTACAAAGCCTGATTAGGAGAGATAATCCTTTGCGATAGGAATTCTAGGGGACTTTTCCTAAGGTAGTCATGTAACAGAAGGAGAATGGAATATTCATTACAGTGGCGTCGTAATGTGGTCTATAATTTCACTGTGAAGGCAATGTTAAAATATGCAAAAATGGTTCTAATATAACTTATTATAATGGTTCTGATATAATGAGAAAAAAGATACAAATGGCAGGTATGCAAGATTTGCAGATATGCAAAAGTATGCAGGCACATGGATAAGGACAGAAGGGCAAGAAGCGCAAACAGGTTTACATGGGACTTTTTTTCTTTTTAAAAGTCATGTTATCACTGCTGCTCTGCTGTTGTGATCTTTTTAGAAAATTTATTTAAGAGTAAGCTGACAAATGTAGAAATTAATAAGAAAATGCTCCAATGGGGCTGCACTGGCAATGTCCAGGGTGTCACCATGAGAGCAGGCTAAGTGACTGTTTCCCAAGCAGTTCTCTTGGGATGGGGCACGGGGATTCATTTACCGCGGTCCATGGTCTGGTCCATGGGAGAGTCTTCCAGATGGAATCACACTACCCAAGCTTATGAGACTTAGTAGCCCAGAATTCCCCTTTGTGACTTTACAATAAGCAGGTGACCCACTGTGTAGAATATAACACAGTGAACCAGTGAATTCCATCTTCTATGCAGGCCTGAGCTCTGTGGGAAGCCAGAGCATCAGAAAGTTGCCTGTTTTGCGTGAGAAGAGAACAAAAGGAGTTGAGTGACATGCTATGTTTTCATATGACATGATATGTGACATGACTGTTAGACTACAGACAGCTTGATGCTGAGGTCTCATAATGAGGATGGCCTTGCCTGTAGAACTGAAACTCCAAGACCTTAGCTGCCTACAACCTCCTGCATCTCTCTCCACATTAGGGGTGCCTTGTTCCTACATTAGAATACTTGAAGGCCATTAGCTAAAGACTTCTTTTCCCTAGACGATGCTTAAATGGCCACTGCCAACATCTGTACATCTGTCTTTATAGCTCTTCTTTGTCTATTTTTCCATGGCTGACCACTTTTTCCTCCCTATATTTTCTATCAATTGAAAGTCCAGTCCTGCTGACCTGTTTTCTTTCAGGTGATTAAATATCTCTGTATTGATCCATTATGTATATAGCAGAGCAATATGAGTTTTCTCATTTCTAAGTTTTGTGGGCATGCACTTTACCATTGCTCACATATGCTGAAAACAGCAGGTGACAGAGTTGAGCAACATGAATTTATATGTCACACTAAGAGGAAAATGGAGGCTTAGGTAAGTCAATGGATTGTGTGCACTGTGGTGGATTATTTCCAGGTGCCCACGATATTTACTATAAATCATCCTAAGAAAAAAATAATCAAATAAAAGTTTGTTCTTTTGTCAGAGTTCACACTGAATAGTAAAGCAAGGTATTGAGGGCCCCTGGGAGCTGAGGACAAGATCTCAAGAAAGGACCTCACCCCCTTGTTGTTGTCAGATATGAGTATTTGAAGTCATATAAACTCCAGTAAAAGGAGTTTGAATGGGGTAACTTGCAGTAATGGTGACCCTTGCTTCAACTCTGGCTCCCTGTTATCTATACTGGCACTTCTGTGGCACCTGTTGAATGCAGAAACCATCTCCTCTTTTCGGTGACCTCTCTACCCTCTCTGTAAGAGTGGTCCCTTGGACCTTAGCAACCATATTTGGTCACCACATGGCTCCTTGGCAACAGTTACTTGGATGAGAGTTGGACACCTAATCCAAGCTTAGGCCCCCCCAAAGTCTCACTTCCTGGAATTTGAAATTCAGAGATAGGCAGTCATTCTCTGTATGTGGCTAGAACTGTGGCAGGTAATCCTGAGATCTGTGGGCAGCTGTATTTCTCTATGAGGACTGCAAAGCACAGAAAGGAGTCTGTATTCCCTGGGTTCCTGCTCCCCTTCCACTTCTTGGCACTGGGGGAACTGGCTGCATCTCTGCCTCTGAGTCCTCGAGACACTCTTGTGCCCTTCTAATAACGCTCCTTCCATTTTAACCTAGCCTGATTTTGTTTCTGTTACTTAGAACCAAAGAGACTTACTAATACATTCTCCACTTTAAGTCAATTCCACTGATAATAGTCCTTAAAAAACAGAACCGATATTCAATAGAGGGGTGAGAAGATTTAGGTGAAATAGGTATTATCTTTAAATTTAATGTGTTAAGCATATTTTTAAATCTCTGATAAACTTTCCAAATCCTTCCTGTTGTGTTGCCAGAATCTTTCCTTAGGTAAGGAACCAATCTGAGGTTGGTTCCTTGGGACTTGGTTAACCTGGGAAATCGCTTCAGAATTGACAGAAGCCAGACTGTTGTACAGTGTTAAAAGGCCAAAGACTAAGGCACTCTAAAATGTAGATAATTAAAATAAGTCTCTTACACGCTCTTCTCTTCCTCTCTCCTGCTATCCCACCCTGCTCCCTAAACACACAAACATTCAAAAATATTTGAAGCTAAGATGGGCATTTGAGTTTTTACTTGTTATTTTCATGCTTGTCCTGAGATTATTGGCCTGAAGCTTTGCTTTGAGATTAATAGGCAGAAACAACCATTTGATTGTGTCTTTAGGCTCTTAAATTCTATCTGCAAATCAATTTCAAAGAAGCTTGATTTGAGAAGGTAACAGGGGAGTTAATGTCTACATGAAAAGGTTTAGCTTAAATTTATTAGCATATCCTCATTGAAGACCATTTGCAACTGATTCTGAAACAATGTGTTACAAAGAAAGTAAATTGTCAATGAATCCCACTCATGCATTGATTGGAAAATATTTTTTCCTAGAAAAAAGGGAGCTCTGATTGTAAGAGAAGGGGCTCCTTGAGGCTTTCTGTTGCTTATGGGTTGTTTCAAAGTGTAGAATTTAATAAGGCACAAACAACTCGGAGGAGAATAGGGGGTGACAGGCATAGAGCAGTAAGTGTAATATATAGTAAGAAAGGGGAATCCATCAAGCAGGAACACTTTCTTGGTAGGGAGAGAAAGCATTGCTGTGTAAAATGGGATAGCTTTGACGGAATTCCAAGTCTTTATTTTTGGCCATTCAACTGTAGGCTAGGGTTTCATAGGCCTCATGTTAGGTTTAGAGGTTATGAAATACTGTTTTCCAAATGGAAATATATGGCTTGCAATCTCAAAGAGAAAGAAAGGAAAGAGAAAGGAATGCTCCTGGCCAAGGCATCAATAATCCTGTTACTCTGAGATCTGTAATGATCGCTCATGGGCAGTAGCTCATTCTCCTGCTGCCTTTCCAACTCTCTTTATGATTTTATTTAAAAACCTTCAATTCTATTAAGATATGTCATCACAAGCTATGTCTTGGTATGCACATAGATGTGTCATTGAGAAAGGTCACATAAGACAGGCTTTATATGCTCCCTCTACTGTTTTCTGCATTTCTCCACCTTTGGGAATCTTAAGAGAGACTAGGTTATGCTGCAATAACAAATTAATCCCTAAATCCCAGTGGCATAATACAAAGAAAGGTTTATTTCTTGTTTATGGTACATGTTCAACACAAGTTGTCAGGGGGCTCTGCTTTGTGTAGTCGTTCAGGGACCCAAGCTGATGGAGCCACAAACATCCTGTAGTTGCACCAGAATATGTGACCTTCTTAGGGAAGAGAGACTTTTAGAATTAAACATAGGTTTTTCCCTGACTTAACCCTGAAATGAAATATGTTACTTTTTCTCATACCCTGTAGAGTAGAGCTAGTCACATGATCCTGCCCAACCACAAGAGACTGAGACGTACAGGAGTCTCTATACCCAGGGCTGAAGGAGAACTAAATGAAATTGGTAATGCCTGTAATATCCACCAGAGTTAAACTTTCTTAAGACTTTGTTCCTCCACAAAGTCTGCCCTGATCAATTCACCTCACAGCCATAACCTCTTCTTTTGAAGATCTGTTAACACTTGTGTATGTCATTAATTTGTCCCTTAGCCTTCACTGCTTTTGATATGTAAATGTAATACTTATGCATATATGTGAATATGAATAAATATTTGCATCTTTGTGATGTCTCCTATATTTGATTGTGAATACCTTGAAAACAGACAAGATATATTTTTTGCATTACCCACAGTGCCTTCTGCATTCAGTAAGTGTGGAATAAATATAGTTTATGGGTGAAGCCTGTGTTCGGGCAGGAAATAGATAATAAGCAAATTTGCTAATTTTATTTAATTTATTCCACAATGCATAGCAGCTTCCTTATGGGAAGGGTTGTTCATAACAGATGAATCAAGCATTCCTAAAATCTTTCTTTGGTCATTAAAAAGACTCTTGTAGACTCATGTTGCTGAGGGCCATGCACACTTTGTAATAGAACACTTTCAATTTTCTGGCTTCTGCTCAGCTAGGAGGAGAAAAAGAAGGCAATCTGAAGAGAAGGACCTAAGACTTGAAAAAAACAATTTCAACAGTTAATGGGGAAAGAGGAAAATCACAGGAACTCAGTTAATCATCAAGCATGGGAAGGGAGAAGACAGGACTTGGTGCTTGCGTGCAATAAACTTACAGCCTGCGTGCTGAGATGAGGACATAACTGTCTCCTGATGATTACGAGAGAGAGCTAGATGTGTAAAGCAGCATGTGAGATGTCTCATCTATAGAGTTGCTACTAGGCAAAGAAACCCTCTCTGTTTGTTATCTATTGCTGCATAACAAATTATGCCCAATTCAACTGCTTAGAACTGCAGTAAACATTTGTGATCTCATGTCATTTCTGTGAGTCAGGAATTTGGGACAGGCTTAGCTTGGGTGGTTATGGCTCTAGGCCAGATCTATAGTCATCTGAATGCTTGACTGGCGCTGGGGGTTTCATTTCCAAGGTGCCACCTGCCGGCAGGTTGGTAGAGATTATCGGAGGAAGGCCTCAGATCCTCCTCATGTGGGCCTCTCCATGGGCTGCTTGAGTACCTTCGTGATGTGGTGACTGGCTTCCCCCAGAGAGAGCCACTCAAGAAAGAGAACAGAATGAAAACATTAATGACTCAGGATTCTTATGACCTAGCCTCAGAAGTCACACATTTCTGCAATATCCTATTGGTTACACAAGTCAGCCCTATTCCACATGGAAAATGACCATGAGTGAGAATACCAGGAGGCAAAAATCTTTTGAGGCTGGGTATCACACCCTCTACATTTTAGTGGAGAGAGAGTCAGATTAAAAATAAATGTCAAGTACATTCCTTCTAGAGATTGAAGAGGAGAAGTTATAGAAAAAGCAACCCTAGGTATATTTGTGGCAGGAACATGGAGCCTTTGGGGACTGATGACACACATATCTGACTCAGGGCCTCCAGCTGGGCAGACTTCCTCTTTCATCCTTACTGAATACTTCCCTGAGTCACTTCTTAGCCACCGCCAGAACAGGATGATTTTGACAATTAAAAAAAAAAATCTACAACTGTGTGAGGAAGAACTCTGATTTCCCTCTAAAGGAATCTCACCTATGGAAAATTTAGCTGTTCATTCTATGTACTCTACTTCTCCTAATAGCAGTGTAATGACTTGAGAAGAAATGAATGTTTCTTAGGTGTTGTGCCTGAGATGTTGGGCCCTCTCTTTTCTGAAAAACAGGAATAACCATGCCCATCTCACAGGTGGCCAGGAGGCTTAAGTAGCATAACAGATGTGAAATGCCTAGCACAGAACCCAGGACAGAGCTGGAGCCTAATACATACTGGTCCTATCTCCATAGAGAGTCTCTTGATATAGAATCTCTTCATACCAAGAAGAATGGAATATATACAAATGATTAAAACAAAAATTCAGAATCTTGTAAGACTCCACAATAAGTGAATTTGATCATATAAGTTTAAAATAAACTGAATTTTATTAGTTGTGTCTTATAAATTACTACTTTTATCTAAATAAGTACTTTTTTTCCCTACAGAAATTTCCGCAATGATGTTTGATATGTACGCTGAGCAGTACAGTGGCCACTGGCCTCGTATGGCTATTGAGCGCTTGAAATATGGCTGAGGCTGAGGAAAAAAGATTATGTACTTTTACTTTATTCAAATTTAAATAGCCACATATGATTAGTGGCTACCATATTAAACAGCATAGACAAAAATGCCAAATGCATATAATTTTTTTCTACATCAGATAAAAATGGGAGAATTTTTGAGTTTTTTGGTCAGCACATGCCTTTCCTTGTATGTACCTCGTTTATCTATTTTAAGCAGTTGGTTTGTTGCTAATGAGAAATTTTCTCAAAGCCAACATATAGATTTACCACCTATTTTACTTTATTTGATTTTTATTTCCATTTTATTATAAACAAAGATGATTCAGAAGCTGAGCAGCGTCTCTGTAGATGTAGATATGAAGAGTTTTACAGTTAGAAGATACAGCTGGATTCTTACATGCATCTGCCCTCTTTCCTAGTTTCCTTGGAGGTAATAGAATCTTTCAGGGTTTTGATGTACTTTCAAAGGTTTTTTCCGAGTTGTATTAATAAATATCATCACACTTGAGGGCCATATTTGGGTGCCTAAGGGTATCCACTAATATCTCCTAAAACAATGTCAAAAATTATATGCAAGTTGCTGGAAATTATTTGTCTTATCATGCTTTTGAATAGGTTCTTTTGTTAACTTCAGAATGAAATCTAAACTACTGAGAGGTTCAAGTCAGGACAACTTAAGCTTCAACCTCACCTGCCATCAGTCCTTCAACCCGATACAGGGCCCTGTTTCCTGACTGTGCCACACCACGCACCTTCTTCCTGAATCTCTGGCTTTACTGATGCTGTTTCTTCTACTGGCTTCTCTCTCCTTGATCAAGTTCTCCACTCCAGCTCTCAGTCCCTTCTGTGAGGACTCTCTGCTTTCCTGCGGTGAGAGAAAGCACAGTAAAGTGCAGAAAAGTGTGGGCTCTAGAGTTGGGCTTCCCAGGTTAAAATTCTAGCTCCACCACTCACTGACTGTGACTCTGGGCTGCTTTCTTCATCTGCCTGTGCCTCAGCTTCCTCATCTGCAAGATGGGAAGGATTCTGTTTCTGTCTCATAGGCTTGTTGTGAAGAGAAGACAAGTACTCAGTAAATGTCAGCTGTGATTATTATTCTGATCTCCCTTGTACTTTGTTCATACTTTTATTCATATCTATATGAAGGTGACATTAGTGCCTTTATTATATTCTTTGCATTTTTGTCGCTTGTACGTGTTTCTGTCCTCCAGAATGAGCAATTAGAAAGAAAGGATAGTATCTTTTTCACTATTGTATCCTCAATATCTTGCCCAGGAACCATCAAAGAGGAGGTGCTCAATACATGTTTTTAAACAAATAAATGGAAACATGAGTGAATTCACTTATTCCACAAATGAGCACCTATCAGGTACTTAGTAAACCTGAGATTGATGAAGGATAAGGCATATTTTAGTATCTATTTTCTTCAGCCTGTTCTCTTCTGTGATGTTTAATGCATAATGGTTTATTAGTTTTCTAATGCTGCCATAACAAATTACCATGAACTTAGTGGCTTAAAACAACACACATTTAGTATATTACAGTTCTGTAGGTCAGAAGCCCAACACAGGTCTCACTGGACTAAAATCAAGGTATGGGCAGGGCTGTGTTCCTTACTGGAGGCTCCAGGGAAGAGTCCACTTCCAAACTCATTCAGGTTGTTGGCAGAATTCAGTTTTTTGTGGTTGTGGGACTAAAGTCCCTATTTTCTTGCTGGCTATTGGACAGGGACCACTTTTAGCTCCCTCAGGTCTCTTTTTGGTCCCTACACAGAGCCTCCTACCTTTCAGAACCATCAATGACACATCAAATCATTCTCGTTTTTGTGCTTGGAATGTGACTTTCCTGTGTTGCATTGTTCCTGCGTCCCCTTCTGTCTTCTCACTCTGATTATTCCTCCACCTTTTGCTTCTGTTTTTAAGGCCTCAAGTGATTACAATAGTCATCCCCAGGTAATCTAAGATAATCTTCCTATGTGAAAGTCAGCTGACTAGTAACCTTAGTTACATCTGCAAAGTCCCTGCACAGCAGCACTAGTGTAGTGTTGAATTGGATAACCAGGGGAAGGGAATCTTGTAGAAACATCGTTAGAATTCTGCCTATCACAATGTGGCTGTGTTTAAACTGTTCAAATAATTAACTACACTTTTATTTACCTTTCATCTGTATGGGGGCAGGGATTAGGTCTGTTTTATTTGCCAGTTTATGTTTATCACGACACCCATCTCATAGTAGATATTCTACAAGTATTTGTTAAACACATTCAAATTCCTGGACCCAGATATTTAGTTTTTTAAAAAATTTTTTCCTTAGAAACGGGGTCTCCCTCTGTTTTCCAGGCTGGAGTGCAATGGCCCCATCATAGCTCACTGCAGCCTTGGACTCCTGGGTTCAAGCGATCCTCTTGCCTCAGCCTCCTGAGTAGCTGGGACTACAGGTGTGAGCCACCGCGCCCGGCTAATTAGGTTTGTTTTGTTTTACTCATTTTGTTCTAGGTTACCAAAATGATCAAACCAGCCTTTTTTTTTTTTTTTTTAATAAACGATTACGTTTATTTTGGTTTTGACTTTGTTCTTTGGTGTCTTATAACTTTGGATTTACCACTTGAACCCCTACCTTCTTTTAAGTTTTAGTGCCATTTAACTTTTTTCTCCTAAAAAAATTGTGCTGGACCTATATTTGGAACTTTGGGTCCTTTTGCTGTGATTTCAAGGGGATCATGAGGGACTGGATCATCAGTAATGATGACAGTGATGATAACAATGACAATGATGTTTTGCTCAGGGTAGGCCAGTGGTTCTTAACCAGGAGTGATTTTGCAGGTGACATTTGGCAATATCTGGAGACAGTTTTGGTTGTCATGGCTAAGGGAGAGGTTATTACTGTCGTCTAGTGGATAGAGGCCAGGGATGCTACTCAACATGCTCCAATGCATAGGACAGCCTTGCATAACAAAGAATTTTGTAGTCTAAAATATCAGTAGTGCCCAGGTTGAGAAACCCTGAGGTAGGTTAACTGCTCTAATGAGCAACATCAAATCTCATTAGCTTAACAGAAAAAAAAATTATTTCTTACTCATTCAGAATACACCGTAAATGTTTCTGAAGGGTGGCTCTCCTGGGAGGTTCTTGGATAGGATCCAGGTTCCCTCCATCTTGTAGCTCTAAATTCTTCAACAAGTAGCCTTCAGGGTGGTTGAGAAGGGAAACAGAAAGAGTAAGGGATAGAGTCTGGAAGATTTCTCTAGGCCCATCTAGGAAGGGGTGTACATCACTTCTGCCACATTCCATTAAACAGAACTCAGTCATTTGGACCTAACTAACTGTATCAGAGCTTAAAAATGTGGTCTAGCCGTCTGACAGAAAATATAACAACACAGCAGTAAAAACAACATTAATACCAATAACACCTAACGTTTATTAAGCTCTTCCATGGCAGGCATGCATAATAATTTACCTGATGTAGCTGAGGTTCAAAAAAGTTGAATGCCTTATCCAAGTTCATACAGAGGTCTATGGGGAGACCAGAGGTGAACCCAGGTCTGTTTCATTCCAAAGTACATGTGTTTAACCACTACTCTATACTTTAATAGGGATAGAAATTGATACTGCTCTTAGTGGGGCTTTATTTTTATGGAATAGAAACTGGACCCATGAATACCCCAAATGCAGAGTGTTCTAGACTTCTAAAACTTTTAAAACAATTCTTGCTAAAAAGCTGCTGAAATCCTTTTTAGGGAATATCAATATACAGATTGCATTCCAAGTTTTTGTCTGGATCACAAATGAATAGACAGGAAGAAAATAATAACATAGGGGAAGGCTATAATGGTGCTTTTATTATTTATTTATTTTTTGAGGCAGGGTCTTACCCTGTTGCCCAGGCTAGAGTGCAGTGGGATCATCATAGCTCACTGCAACCTCAAACTCTAGGGCTCAAGTGATCCTTCTGCCTCAGCCTTCCACGTAGCTGGGACTACAGGTGTGCACCATGACGCTGGCTAATTTTTCTATTTTTAGTGGGGGGGGGTCTCGCTCTTGCTCAGGCTGGTCTCGAACTCCTGGCCTCAAGCAATCCTCCCGCCTTGGCCTCCCAGAGTGCTAGGATTATAGGTGTGAGCCACCACACCCGGCCTCATGGTGCTTTTAAATCATCCTGTTGCACTTAGACATTGTAACCCATGATTATATATATTTCGAATAAGTCTTCAGTAGCCCAGAGGGACTGCTGGCCAAGGTAATGAGCACTGCTAGGAATCTGGACAGCAAACTCTAAATGGCCTCAATGCTGCAGAGTTTCAAGAAAGTGGGACTTTCTTCAAGTACATGGCTATTTCTGTCCTATTTAATAGGTAATGTATTCTCATCTGTCTCATATTAGTGGTGGGCCTTGTGTCACATGTAATAGTTATAATAAGGCACGTACCAAAACTTCCTTTTAGGAGTGGAAGGCACTTCATAAAAAGGCCATCCTGGTAGACAAAGCAACATGAATGGGTGAAGGTGTGAACAGAGTTTAGAATCTTTCTTTAGGATAAAACTGCAGCTGTTTTCCTGGAATGTTCTAATTAACTTATCAGGGTCTGAAAGCTGACCACAGATGTGATGGTTCTGAATGCTGCTGCCTTCATTATAGGCTTCTGCTTTGACCATGTTATAGCACAAAATTCTTGAGTTCTCTATTTTGTGCCATGAAAACTGAACTTCTAATCTTATTGCTTAAAAGTTTTTTTTTTTTTTAAGTAAAACCAATCCTGTTTTTCTTTCCTGTCATCTTCTTTGCTGAACACTGCATTTTTCTTTTTATTTACTTACAAGAGTATCTGCATTATCACACTGGTTTAGACCTTTGGTTCAAGTACTCATGCAGAAAGTGTTTACTGCACGCACGTCATGTGTCAAGCACTGTGCTGGGCACTGTGGCACAGTAGTGAC
Source organism: Daubentonia madagascariensis (assembly GCA_023783475.1). Taxonomy (NCBI): domain Eukaryota; kingdom Metazoa; phylum Chordata; class Mammalia; order Primates; family Daubentoniidae; genus Daubentonia; species Daubentonia madagascariensis. Next base: position 35,435,974 of record JAKFHU010001953.1, on the reverse strand, counting down.
CAAGACAAACAAGGACCTGCTTAGCTGTAAAGAAGTCATGGGCTCAGGCGAGTGCTAGTACTTTTTGCCACAAATAACAATAATGCTACCCCCCATAACAATCCTATCTAACATTGGTTAAGCTCTTATGGTCTAGTGATCCAGTCGAATTTATATGTTGTCTCTGATGATGATAAACAGAACAACCAAGAACCCTGCTAATATTCAGTGCATGCTAACTCTGTGGCCGGCACTAGGGTGAGAGCTTTCCATGTATTATCTCATTTAATCCTTACAAAAAAAGCTTTGTCATTATCCCAACTTTACAGATGATGAAACTGAGACTCAGAAGGATTAGAGATTTAAATCAAGTCACATAGCTGATAAGTAGCAAAGCTGGGATACAATGCAGGGCTGTCTGACACCTTAGCTTGTGCTCTAAACTCAGTTGTGCAGAATTGTGGAGCATGTTAGGAAGGACACTGATTTTCCTTTGACGTCTAAGTAAAATAGTAAAAGGTATATCCCAGTCATGAAAACTGCCCTTAATTTTTTTTCTGTGCTTATTATTTTGTTGTGATTTATTATTATTATTATTGTTTTGTTTGTGCTTTTTATTTTTCTTATGTGTGCTTGAATAGTTAACTCCCTTCAAGATGGTGTTAGCACAGTGGTAAATTATAATTGGCCATTCAATGTATGTACATTGAGGCTCATTATATGCCAGATGCTGGGTGAAAGAGACTGATATGGTCCTTACTTTCACATATCTTACAGTTTAGAGGAGAAGACAGCCATTAGTCAATTAATCACCCTGTGATTATAAAAGGGGAAGAAGAGAGTGCTATGGGAACTATACCACATTGGGAACGTTGCCTGGTTTTAGAGTGGAACCACGTGTAGGTAGACATTAGACAAGTGGAGAGGATGTCCAGGTGTTGCATGGTCTGCAGGCCTGAGAGTGTATGGTAGATCTGTGCACTGAAAGAAGATGGCAGATGGGAGCGTAGAGAGCCGATTGTGGTGGAAGTTAAAGACAGTGAGGCAGGTGAGAACAGATCATGAAGGCCTGTGGATCGCAATAAGGTTTAGGTTTTTATTACGGAAGCAGTGGTGAACCATTGAAGATCTTTAGGCAGAGGAAGAACACAAACTGTTTGGATTTTTTAAAGATCACTTTGTCTGCAGTGTGGAAAGGGGCTTAAACAGAGGAAAAGTGGAAGTCTTGCATTAATATTGTCATTGTGCTATTCTGACATTAGGTGAATCAGCTTTTGTTTCCCCTATCTGTGCCTTTTGTAATTTTGAAGACATCCGCTATGTCAACTCTCATCCCACCTCTGGCTACCAAGAAGCAAACTTAGCTGCCTTGAATGTGTCACAGTTTCATTTGATGGCTCTGAACCTTTTCCAACACAGCATTCCTCTGTCTGCCTCCGTGTCCTTTGCCAAATCAAATGATCTCTTTTTCCTCCTCATCAAATACTTTAACTGAAACACCATCATGATTACAACTTAATTTCTCTCATCCAAAAAGACGTGATACATCTTTCCCCCAAAATAATAAGCCTCTTTAACCTTATACCCTCATCCTGCTTAATATAATATCTGCATGGTTCTTTGCTTTTCTGGTTTGTTTTTACTTCTTTTGGATTGGATTCACCTTCATTCTAGCTCATTCATCTTGTCAGTCTTAAATGAGAGGTTCGTTAGGGCTGGAGAGAGGGAAACATGTATCTGTGTAGGCTGTGGAAGGTACACTACTGAGCATCAGAACTCTGAAGGGGTGCCACAGGGATAAAACCGTGAATGAAGTTTTGTAGTTACTCCTGAATGTACTCTTGCCCCATAACAAATGGAGGTTGATGTTAGGGTGGTATATGAGTTCCGAATGCTTTCAGCTACAGGTAATAGAAAACTCAAGAACCATAAGGATATTTATTTACTTACAAGAAGACAACAAGTAGAGGGTCTCAAGGTTACTTTAGTAGCTCAGTGATGTCATGAAGGACTCAGTCTCTTTCATCCTCAGGATCTTTCATCTTTTGGCTATTGCCTCGGGGTCAAGTTTTTACATGACAGCATCCAAAGCAGGAAAGAAGAGGCAACTCATGCAACGCTGGCTTTTTATCACAGGTGAAAATCTTTCATGGAAGCCCCAGTGTATTTTCACTCATTGGTTAGATCTAGCTCACATGAGCACACTGAATACCAATCAATGGCAAAAGGAAACAGCATTGCCATGATTGGCTTAGATCAATAATTATCCGTATCTAAGGCTGAGCACATTGTTGTCCATCAGAATTTGGGTTCTGTTCTCAAAGAAGAAGATTACTTTTTGTCACATTTGGATTAAGAACTAACAATCATAAAGCTTCTAAATTAGGGTCTAAGAGAAAGCCCTTAGGAAGATATTTTAGAGATGAGGAACTGGAAGCAAATGTGGTAACTGACTCCCTGGTTCCCTGGCACCAAAGCAATCTTGAGTAATTCCTTTAACCCTCCCAGATATGAAGAGGCACTTCGCCCTTCCTGCTCATCCCAGATACCTGTGTATGGCAGGCATTGGTTGTTCTCTTCCTCAGATCCATTTTCCTTCCTTTCCTTCCTACCAGAAATCTGATTTTGTTTGGAGCAGGAATTCTCAGCTCATACCCAGTATCCCAGTTAGGAGAAACTGTATGACCCATTTATGGCCAGGGAGATGTATGTAGAAGTCACTGGATGGAATTTCCTGGAAAGCTTTTAGAAAGGGATTGACTTGGCTGGCATCTCTCTTTGCCCTTTGCCCTTTCCCCTCTTCTTGCCCTAGAGTGAAGGTGCCAATCCTGGAGGTGCAGCAACCATCTATGACAATGAAAGTGAAAGCCTCACCTAAGGACAGCAGAGCAAAAAGGTAGAAGGAGCCTGGGGCAGTGGTGACACTGTGAGGAACTGGCTCAGTGCCGAACTGGAACTGCTTACCTTAAGATATCTTGTTACAGGAAAGAAAAAAGCTCTCTGTTTTTAAATCACTGATGAGCTGTTGCTTAGCTAGATTGTGATTATGCAGCTGAAAGCAATCCCAGGTGATATACCTTCAAAACCTAGAAGCATGGGACAAGATGGTGAAGATGCATGACTGTGTTACTAACTGCCAAGGAAAATTTCAGAAGCTTTTTTTTTAACCTTTTAAAAAATTTTAAATTTTATTGAATATATTTGTACATATTTATGAATTACATGTGAAATTTTGTTACATGTCTAGAATGTGTAATGATTACATTAGGGTATTTAGGGCATCCATCATCTTGAGTATTTATCATTTCTATGTTTTGGGAAGATTTCAAGTCCTCTCTTCTAGCTATTTTGAAATGTACAATATATTATTGTTAACTATAGTCACTCTCCTCTGGTATCAAACATTAGAACTTATTCCTTCTATCTAATTGTATGTTTGTATCCATTAACCAACCTTTCTTCATACCCGCCCCCACCCCACATGCCCTTCCCAGCTGCTGGTGTCTCTCATTCTAATCTCTACCTCCATGTGATCAACTTTTTTAGCTCCTACGTATGAGTGAGAACATGCAATATTTGTCTTTTTGTGCCTGGCTTATTTCACTTAACATAATGACCTCCAATTCCATCCATGTTGCTGTAAATGACAGGATTGCATTCTTTTTTTATGGCAAAATAGTTTTCATTGTGTATATAGATCACATTTTCTTTATCCATTCATCTGTTGATGGACACGTTGGTTGATTCCATACCTTTGCTATTGTGAATTGTGCTGCAATAAACATGGGGGTGCAGGTATCCCTTTGATATCATGATTTAATTTCCTTTGGATAAATACCCAGTAGTGGGATTGCTAGAATCATATGGTAGTTCTATTCTTAGATTTTTGATAAATCTCCATACTGTTTTCCATTGTGGCTATACTAATTTACATTCCCACCAACAGTGTATGAGTTCCCTTTGCTCTGCATCCTCACCAGCATCTGTTGTTTTTTGTCTTTTTAATCATAGCCATTTTCACTAGGGTAAGATGATGTCTCACTGTGGTTTTGATTTGCATTTCCCTGATTATTAGTGACATTGAACATTTTTTCATATATTTGTTGGACATTTGCATGTCTTCTTTTGAGAAGTATCTATTCATATCCTTTGTCCATTTTTAATGGGATTATTTGGTTTTTTACTGTTGAGTTTCTTATATATTCTGGATATTACTCTCTTGTCAGATGAATAATTTGCAAATATTTTCTCCCATTCTGTAGATTGTCAGTTTGGTCTGTTGATTGTTTTCTTTGTTGTACAGAAGCTTTTTAGTTTAATATATTCCCATTTTCCTATTTTTATTTCTGTTGTCTATGCTTTTGAGGTCTTAGCCATAAAATCTTTGCCTAGACCAATGTCTTAAAGTGTTTCTGCTATGTTTTCTTCTTTTACTTTTATAGTTTTGAGTCCTATGTTTAAATTTTTAATCTGTCTTGAGTTGATTTTTATATATGGTAAGAGATAGGCATCCACTTTCATTCTTCTGCATTTGGATATCTAGTTTTTCCAGTACCATTTATTGAGGAGGGTGTCCTTTCCCCACTGTATGTTCTTGGTGCCTTTGTTGAAAATCAGTTGGCTGTAAATACAGGGATTTATTTCTTGGCTCTCTGTTCTGTTCCATTGGTCTATGTGTCTGTTTTTGTTCATTTGTTTGTTTTTTATGCTATAGTCTTGTAATATATTTTGAAGTCAGATAGCGTGATGCCTCCAGCTTTGTTCTTTTTACTTACAATTGCTTTGGCTGTTTGTGCTCTTTTTTGGTTCCATATGAATTTTAGGATTGTTTTTTCTATTTCTGTGAAAAATGACATTGGTCTTTTGATGGGGATTGTATTGAATTTATAGATTGCTTTGAGTAGTGTGGTCATTTTAACAATATTAATTCTTCCAATGTCCTTTCATTTGTGTTTTATTCAATTTCTTTCATCTGTGTTTTTTAGTTTTCCTTGTCAAGCTCTTTAACCTCCTTGGTTAAATTTATTCCTAGGTATTTTATTTTTTTGTTAGCAATTGTAAATGGGATTTCTTTTTGCTGACCTCGTAGAATGAGTTAGGGAGAATTTCCATCTCTTCAATATTTTGGAATAGTTTGAGGAGAATTGGTATTAGTTTCTTGATTTCTTTTCCAGCTATTTCATTATTGGTGTATAAAAATGCTACTGATTTTTGTATGCTGGTGTTGTATACTGCAACTTTACTGAATTTGTTTATCAGTTCTAAGAGTTTTTGGAGGAGTCTTTTGGTTTTTTCTAAATATAAGATTGTATTGTCTGCAAAAAAGGGGCAATTTTATTTCCACTTTTCCAATTTGGATGTCTTTTATTTCTTTCTCTTGCCTGATTGCTCTGGATAGGACTTCTAGTACTATGTTGAATAGGAGTGGTGAAGGTATGCGTCCTTATCTTGTTCCAGTTCTTACAGAAAAGGCTTTTAACTTTTCCCCATTCAGTATGATGTTAGCTGTGGGTTTGTCATATATGGCCTTTATTATGTTGAGGTATGTTCCTTCTATGCCTAGTTTGTTGAGAGTTTTTATCATGAAAGGATGTTGAATTTTATCAAATGTTTTTCTGCATCTATTGAGATGATCATATGGTTTTTGTCCTTCATTCTGTTGATGTGATGTGTCATATTTATTGATTTACATTTGGTAAACCATCCTTGCATCCCTGGTGTAAATCCCACTTGATCAGTGCTCTTGGATTCAGATTGCTAGTATTTTGTTGAGGATTTTCACATCTGTATTTATCAGAGATGTTGGCCTGTAGTTTTGTTGTTGTTGTTGTGTCCTGTCTGGTTTTGGTTTCAGGGTAATGCTGGCCTCATAGAATGAATTAGGGAGAATTTCCTCCTCTTCAATTTTTTGGAATAGCTTGAAGAGAATTGGTATTAGTTCTTCTTTATATGTTTGGTAGAATTTGGCAGTGAACTCATCTGGTCCATGGCTTTTCTTTCTTGGGAGAGTTTTTATTATTGATTCAATCTTCCTACTCATTATTGCTCTGTTTAGGTTTTCTATTTCTTCCTGATTCAATCTTGGTATTGCCCAGGAATTTATCCATTGCCTCTAGGTTTTACAGTTTGTTAGTGCATGGTTGTCCATAATATTCTCTGATGATCTTTTGTATCTCTGTGGCGTCAGTTGTAATGTCCCTTTTTCATTTCTTATTTTGTTTGTTTGGGTCTTTTCTCTTTTTCTCTTGGTTAGTCTAGCTAGTGGTTCATTGACTTTTTCATATCTTTTTGAAAAAGCAACTTTTTGTCTCATTGATACTTCGTATGAGGAAAATTAGGGAAGAGGGGAAGTGAAAAATATAATTGGTTTGATGTGATCATGAAACGTCCCAGTGTTTGAAGACTTTGAGTTTAGTTACTTTATCAGTGTTACCTTGTGCTTTGTCAGAATATGATACTGCAGTGGCTAGATGATTTGGAGGGGTCACAATACAAGAAGTTCACATTCTGGTCCCACTGGTGAATCTGAGCTCTTGTACTTCCTTCAAGCTGGGTGTTATTTTTTAGATATTTGGATATTATATTTACTTTTTTTTTGCATTTATGGTTTTTCATAGTAAGTAATTAGGTCTCAAATTAAGTTTTGCATAAACTTTGAGGCATTATGAAGGACACCAAAGGGATGATATTTAAACAAACTTTGGGAAAAATCAAAATTTTCTGTTTCATGTACATAAATCTTTTTTGTACATGGAACAGATAAGTACATTGCAGCTGAATGTTAATGCAAAAATATGCCTTTAACTATTATTGGTGATTGCAATCCAAATAAAAAGTTACTTCTTTCTTTTTTGTCTTTCTGGATATTCAGGTTTACTAACTATTGAACCATTAGATAAAAGATGAAATGAAGCAGAGTATCAAAACTGTCATTAAATTGGCTTGTTGTTTATCTTAAAGGCAGAATTATGCTAAGATACACCACATATGCTCAAATACAAATTAGGGTTTGCTTCCCCAAGTTTATTATCTCCTAGAAGTGATGACCTTGTTTTATATTTGAGTCCTTTCAAGTGCTGCTTTGGGAAGTCACAATGGGCTGAAATGGCCTCACCCAATGTTTGTTTTGGGTACTTGTGAAAGTCATCTGCTGGGATCAGTCAAAAAGGAGTAAAGAAACCGAACACAGAGTTTGTCGTGATTCCAGGGGCTGTGACTTCACAGTTCCAAGTATTCGGTGTTGTTCCAAATAGAGCTTTTGAAAATCATGTGAAAAAACAATACAAGGTTCTTGCAGATCATATTGGGCAGAAAAAAAATTTTTTAATTAAAAAAATAAAGCAATATAAGAGATAGGTACATTGTGGGCATCAAAATGCATACCTGTATGAGGATGGATTTTTATTTAAAAGAGCAAGCTAATATTATATAAATATAATATTACCCATTTATTATTATATTATATTTATTATTATATTATATATTATGTAAATGGGTACTCGTGCCTTTAGAGACAACTTCCAGAGACAGCATCACACATGATTCAAGGAGTGACTCTTCTCAAACCAAGAGAAGTAGTAGTATCTGGAAAACTCAGTTGGAGAGCTGAAAAGGAATCTCTTACAGGGTGCAGATGCTCACATCAGAGTTTGAATAAAATGTGTGTTTTTAAATGTCCAATTAAATTAATAAATTAAAAGTATAAATAGATATTTAACTACTTTTTCCATATCCTAAATGTTTATATGTACAAGCTTTTAAAATTTGTTTAATCTTTTCATTGAAAAAATGGAATATTTCTTTATATTCAAGGCTGCCATATATTTGATATCACTAACTACTCTTTTCAATTTAGTCTCACTACATCCTTCCTTGATGTATTACATTTTAATATAATATACAAAGTTTTAAGCCACTAAGAGAGTTCTAGAGTGCGTGATGGGGTGACATACGATAGCTCATGAAAAAATGTTACATAGTTCATAATGAGACAGACTGATGAAGAAAGTTATTAATCTTTGGGTTTGGATTTAACAATTGTATTAGTCAGGATTCTCCAGAGAAACAGAACCAGTCGGATGTACATATACATATATATAGAAAGAGATTTATTTTAAGGAATTGGTTCATGTGATTGGCTGAGAAGTCCCAAGATCTAACATCAGCAAGCTGGAGACCCAGGAGAGCTGATGGTGTAGTTCCAGTCCAAAAGTCAACAGGCTTAAGACCCAGGAAGAACCAATGTTTCAGTTAGAGTCCAAAGGCAGGAAACAACCCATGTCACGGCTGAAGACTGACAGGCAGGAGGAGTTTCCTCTTCCTGGGAGGAAGGTCAGTGTTTTTGTTCCAGTCAGACCTTCAACTGATCGGATGAAGTCGACCCACATTAGGGAGGGTGATCTGCTTTACTCAGTCTATTGATTTAAATGTTAAACTTGTCCAAAACACCCTCACAGAAACACTCAGAATAATGTTTGACCAAATATCATGGTCTCTATGTCCCAGTCAAGTTGATACATATGATTAATCATTACAAGACTTATGGAGATGTGGACTTTTTTTTAGGATTTATATCAAGCCTAATTCCAAAAAAGATATATGCAAAGTATAATAAGATTAACTATACCATAGAAAGATTCAGATCTGCTTATTTGCTTCATTTTTTAAAAAATTAAACTTGTAAAGAGATTTCTTCAGGGAACTTCCGTGAGTTTGATTATCTGTTTACATTCTTTGTTGAGAAAATGGGCCACTGGGGACCAGGAGACATGATAAAGTTCTTTAAGGCTGATGTATTTTGGTTTTTAAGAGAGAGACATCATGACATAAAGATGAGTGGTCTTGAATAGAATGTAGTTACATCTCGTGTGCATTGAATTTTGCCAATTTTAACCACACAGAATTGGCCACAAAAGGAAGAATAAGAAATACTGATTTGAATAATATAGACTATTCTGTTAGACATTCCCCTGAATTACTATATGATGCTTAGTAAATGTGAGATGGAGGCTGAGAGTCAATGTCATTTTCCCGAATCTCCTAGTATGAGCATCTTAGTGCTGAGTGTGATTCCAGTATTGACACATTCTGTTATGCATGAAAAAATATATGGCTAGTACACTCACACCCATGACTTCAACTGATCTTCAATCAAAGAAATAGCTATCTGTTCTACTGCTAGAGGAAAGCCTCTACTGGACCTCCTGAGAGGCTGTACTGCACTTTATTCTGGGAGGAATTAAAGAAATTTTCAGGAGACTCTCTAAGTTATGACTTAAAAACTACCCCCAATTTGAGATGCCACTCAGCTATCTTTGGTCTGGGATTGTGTCTTTCTTAACAGGAAATGTTAACTGCCAATGTTTTCAACAGCATTATAATTTTGGGTTTGCTCTTTTAAAAAGAGTAGTTCTCCTCCCTTTCTGCTGGAGAGGATCTGGCACGCAAGTATGAGCTTTCCTTTGTGTGTAGGTGTGTATGGGGTGGGGGTGGGTGAGCATAAAAGCACTGCTGTAAAACCATCCCTGTGGTTTAGAAAGGCATGAATCCACTCTTTTGTAGGTATGTGGGGGCATTTACTAATCTGTGCCCCTTGTGTTGGGGTTTATTGAAAAATATAAATAAGGTAGATTGAATAAGATATTATTCAAAGTAATGAGTAGGTTATATAAGTTCCGTTTAGAGAAAAGAAGTTTATAAACTAGAGACACCTTGTCTAAAATTTCAAAAGCCTTCAGTATAGCAGCTGGTGTCATGGGTCAGCTGAGGAGAGGAGCCTTCTAAAGGAATTTACTGGACCTGGTTGGGCATAAGATGTGGCAGGTGTGCCCCTATTTTGTGACAGGCACCTGGCTCTGCATAAACAAATGATGAACGAGATACTTGTTTTATCTTGATGGTGTTTTGGTATGTGTGTTTGGGAAGGAGGTAGGGATAGGTAACAAACAAATAATGAAAAAAGTAATGGGATGTGATGAGAGCCATTAACAAAATAAAAGATTTGTGTCATGGAGTGACCTGGTGTGGGTGAGGAGGCAACTTTAGATTGGATAGTCAGGGAAGGCCTCTCTGAAGAGACAACGTTTGAGCTGTGACCTGAATGATTTCAAAATACACGATTTAAAGATGCAGAGCATTTCAGAGAGAGGGAAGAGCAAGTGCAAAGGCCCTAACAAGGAAATGGAACAAAGGACCACTCAGTTTCCTAATTAGCTGGTCCAGTGCCCAATACCTTCCAGTGCAGAACACTGATAAAGGTAGGTGACCTGGCAGGGGTCTTTAATGGGGCTTCCTATCACTTCCTAAATGGCTCCCTCAAATGAACAGCATGCTCAAGAATTCGGAGCGGGGAACAGTGTGAGGAGATGGGGAAGAATGAAAGTATGGGAGGAAAAGCAAGAACTCTTGACATCAACTTGGCTTGTGGATGCTACTGCCTGAAGTTGGAGAGAAGGCAGGAGAGAGAAGAAGAAAATGGTTAGCCTGACCTGAGGCATCAGACTTTTCCCAACTTAGAAGAGAGGAAGTAGAAACGGGGAAAGGAACCTTTGTTGTATAGTGACCCTGCCACCTAGCACATAAGACTCAATATGCTTAAATTTGGCTAATCAGATTAAGAATTGCTCCTTGGAGAGACATGGGGTGTAGGAGGCAAAGATAGAGTGGCAAGCCTAATACCTTCCCCTGTATGGATATTTTCATACCTATTTTAGGGATGAGGGATCCAAGCACATAAAGAATAAGAAACTTGCCCAACAGGTAAATGGCAGAAATATCATTTAAAAGCAGGTCTGTTTGATACCGAAGTAGATCAGACTGCTCTTTTTAGAGATCAGGATCAATCAATGAATTTTTCATTCTTTTGCCCTGAAAGAATTTACTTACCTTCCAGGTAAAAACCTCATTCTGTTGGATTGGACCCAATTAATTTCATCCTTGCACTTTGATATTTAACATTATTTTTGGAAACACAAAAATTTTATATATATATATTTTTTTTTTTTCCATTTTTGCAAAAGTCCTGTAAGGAAATGACACGTTCACTGTTTGTGTGCAGAGGTAGGAGGCGTCCCGTTGTTCAGTCTGTCTCCAGGGGAGGACGGACAGTGGTCGTGAATGCTGTGATCGTCCCATCTACTTTGGTGTGTGGAAGGGTCAGAATCCAAATAGTATTTCTCATCAGACCTCTTTGCTTTCTTTCTCATCCTCTCTGTTGCCCTCCCTCTTCCTCGCTCTCCTCTTCTCTCCCTCTTCTTCCCAGCCTCTTACTGAGTGTCTACTTTTTGTTCTTCCCTTATATAAAAGGTTAACATGTGAAGGCTGCTCTAGTTATAATTACAGTTTTCCCTTTCAGGAGACAGTTTTGCGACTGATGATAAAAATATTCCGTCTCCATGGGTAACTGTAATAAATATATTTTAAAAGGGATGTACTTTCTGAGAATAGAGACTCTTAATGTTATGTCCAAATTTATAACTGGTTGTCTATTCCTTTGGTCGAAAATCTATGTCCTTAATGTTCAATTTCGATTCCAAAATATTTAGTAACTTTTCAAGTGTGAAATCACTGAACTGGGTGGTATTTGGGACTAAGAGCTGCTAAAGAATGATTTAATTAATGTCTGCTGTTAAGGTCAGTTTGGTGAGCTTCATTGAAGAAAAATCCTTTATGTACAAAACTTTAGTCATTTTAACCACTAACAATAAAAATAATAGCTACCAGCTTTGAATGCTTACCACGTGCCAGACATTGCGTGTATTTTGCAAAGATTACCTCATTTCATCCTCACAACCACCTCATTAGGGAGATATCCGCATTCTCATTTTTCAGACAAGGAAATTGAAGCTCAGAAAGGTTAAATGGCTTACTCAAGGTTGCACCCTAATTAAGTGCCAGAGGTTGGATTTGAACCCATGTCTGTCTGACTTCAAAGCCTGGCCCTCCAATCTCCTGAAGACACCAAGTTGAAATCTTCAGGGGTTGAAGGGTGGCCGTCTTTGAAGAGTTTGGCCTGGGTTGACAGAACGTGCTATAACTCTAGTCATCATCTTGCCATGTGGTGAAAGTCATAGCTGAAATCTGAGACCTAGAGCTCTGGCATTCCAAAAGTCCCCAAATCTCCTTTTAGTTAACATTACTAAAAATTATCTTAGAAAAGGCAGTTTGATAGTAAAGTTCTCAAGAATTTCTAAATTTGGAGATGGAAACCCCTGTAAATGTAGAGAAACTGTGCTTAGGGCCCAGGAGGGTATAGCAATGAAAGGAAGAAATAAAAGAGATTCAACGTAAAGGAAAGAAAAGAAAGCTAAAACGTCTTATGAAAAATAATCTGAAGTAGATTTCAAAAAGGAAGAGGACTGGCAAACAGACAAATGCCAAAGGGGAGCTGAAGACAATGATGTCTGGATTAGGTCATCTGGGAGCTACCTAGAGGCTACAGCCACGGGCACTCCATAAATGTATGATGGTGGTGGGGACGGCCTGCAGCAATAAGGAGGAAGTACAAACTAGGGAAAAGAGGAAAAGAAAGTGTCTGAGTTGCGTTACACCATAAATCCAGGAGAAAAATATTCTCTCTTCATATGTCAAGGGTAAAATTGTGCCTCTAGTTCTCTATTTCATTTAGCATACCTTATTCCCACAAAGGAGCACCCTGGAGGGACCAAAAAAATGGAGACCAAAAAGTGAGTATATCACAGAAATGTCAACTAATAGGAAAATTCATTCTGCTTTCTTGTTTCCTGTGGTTTTACCATAGGCAGAAATTTCAGGGAAAGAAAGAAGAAAGTGAGAGAGGAAAGGAGGAAAAAGAATTCCAGTTTCTAAATTCTTGTGACATCCCATTGCAAGTAAGTGCCAGTAAAAGGGACTCATGGATCTATTTTCTGAGATAAGAATTAATGGATTGCATGGGTTCATGTGCTTTCCTATAGAGTAGATAGGGATTTATTTTTGGAAAAGAAAAGGACCTTCCTTATTTGATAGTCCTATGGTTTGAGCCCAATATGCTGTGTTGTGGGCTCGGAAAGAGTAGCCTCTGTCAGGAATCCAATCTGCTGAGATGCAATCCAAGCATAAAGAAGTGCTTCTGTGTGCGGTGGGTTTACCTTCTATCTTCTGAGAACCCAGTGCCAGGGTAAGATCTCCTCCATCCGTAAAATATGCAAGTGATAGCTGTTTAGAGGGGCCCTAACTGGAAATGCCAGCTTGGAACAAAAAGATGCAGTTTGCCATATTCTTCTGTATAAGATTTCAAAGGGCGGTGTGTGTGTGGGTCTAATGAAACAAGGGTTAGATTAAAATCCAGCGCATTATTTAGTATCTGCTCTGGGCCAGGCCCTGTGGATGGTGCTTTTGCATATGTTACCTTATTTAATCTTAACAATGACAAACACATCTATTAATAAATATATTAAAGTTATAAGATGTTAATATTAAAACAGTGGAATAAGCTTTGTTGGAAGGTTTACAACTTTGTACTTCAGCACCTACCTGGTAAAGACTGAGTGGGGGAGATTTGGTAGTTCCTTAAACATGAGACGGTTTGAATACCCAGACATCTAAAGGTGGTATCTATTGCTTCCTTCTTTAGCCTAGCTCAATTGTTTGTTCTCAGATATTTACTTTCATGCTTGAATACACAAAGCAATATAACTTGCACTGTACAGGTGGTTTAAGTTTACCATTAAACTTCAATGGTAAGTTTGACGATATGCAACCTTTGCCTTAGGCTCTGGCTTTAGAACTCAAATCCCCTCCCTTAAGATATGACTTTACCATATTTGTGTATAGGCTGTTTAGATCCTTGGGAATGCCTTGGAGATTTTGTTTACTGTATTTGTATATATATTTCTAAATCTTCCATTCCCTCTCATTCTTTCATGCATGCTTTGGCTATATGGTACATCTTTATTAGTGACAGGTTTAATTTACAAATGTATAACATATTGGACACAAGGGTGATAACCTTTTAATTTAGCTCCAGGTTTTTAAAATTTCATGTATTTCCTTAAGAATAACATGCTATGTTATGTCATATTGATTTTAATAATGTAACCCAACTGAAAAAGACATGCAGAGACTCCATATTCCAGTTGAGGTTATGTCCACATTTTTCTGGGTGAACTATCTGTATAGCAAAGCAATAAAGCCATAAATGCTTATTACTTTCTTAATAATCTTATACAAGAGACTTAACATACAATTGCAAATTTGTTCTTTTCTTTTTTTCTTATACCTTTGTTTTAGATACATTGCCAGTAGTATAAAACTGCATTACTAAGTGGCAAACATGATCTCTCCATGTGTCTTATGTATGTGACATAAACAGCTTCATTTTCAATGTTTTCATATAGATTCATTAATTACTCCAGTAGTCTTTGAGATTGTCCCAGACATCAACCTGTGAATTAACAGGTGGAATTTCATTTAAAGCAGACTGAGAGCTCTTGAAACATTATGGGATGATCAAGTTTGTTTCTAGTGTAAGTATATGTTTATGGTAGTCAAAGAAAACTGAAGTCTAGATATAAAAGACAAAGCATCGGCACTGGAGGGTATTTGTATAGCCTAACTAAGTCCTGGGGCCACATGTGCTTCAGTCTTAAGATAATATAGCAACTGAAATAATTGAAGAATAATTCTAAATTTTATTTATGCTTCTCCAAGAACATTGAAAATTATTTTATGCATTACACATGGCAGCTCTTCTTAAAATTCTCTCCTATCTTTCTTCTTGTTTCTGGTGATGTTTCATTCTGCACTGCCCAGGAGCCAGGTACTCTTTCTATCAGTCTTTTACTCTCAAACAGCCATGCCATTTCTCTTAAGTCTACAGCCTTAGATATTTTTTTCCCTCTTATTTTCCTCCCGCCTTTCCAGTTCTGTTTTTGTCATCATTCACATAATTCTGCATCACCAAAATTGATATTTTTCTTAAAAAGTGGGTGAAGGGGAAAGGCTAAGCAAAATACATTTATTTTGTGGGGGAATGGAAGGCTTGGAACACTAGCATTTTAACAATATTTGTCTTTAGTACACTTAAAGTTGATTAAATATATTTTTCATTAAATTCGTTACTAACACCAAGCTGGGAGTAAAGAATTACGATTTTTTTTAAAAAAATAAACTTCACATTTAGAGTGATTTTAATAAACAGATGTAGTAGAAGCCAAAAAGAAGGGAATTCATTAATTTAGAACAAATGTAGAGCAGAATATCAGAAAAAAATCCAGCAGATCACAAAATTGTGACATAGTGAACAAATAAGTACCTTCAGGGAAAATGATCAGGGGTCACAGAGGACATTGAATAATAAGGCAGCTATGTAGCACTAATGAAGACCGAGTTGAATTTAGCCATAAGAGAAATGAAAAACACTTTCTTTCCTTCATATTAAACCCGGAAAGACATTTTTCTAGTTCTTGTACTGATTTTTAAAGGATTCTGAAAATTTTCAACTAAGTTTGGAAAATAGTCACAAATATGATTAATCACATTTGAAAAGAAAAAGCTGAAGTGTGATTTTTATAAGAGAGGATGAGCACCAATAGCTACCTCTGGGTCTTCGCTTGTGGCATTGGGAAAGAACTGATTTATGTAACAGTGAAGCATATTTGGTTAGTCATTGGCAAAAATTATTACATGATATTAAATGACAGAAAACATTTTTTTTTTTAAATAGACAATGTGTTTAATCACATTCTGGGGAAGTCTTAAGAAATAGGTTTCATCTTAGGGCTCTAACAACTGTGGAGGCAGGAATAAGAATGCTGTGGGTTTGTGTATGGAGGGTTTTTCCTGCCCTGAAGTTAATGATTTTGTGAAATACCTAAGAAAATCTGTTCTCCAAGATTGCACAAAATGCCTTCGTTCCTCTTTGTTGATTTATATGATTTATTTCTTGTTTCTGGAGCTTACTACTTCTGCTAAGTTCATGAATATTTTAAATCACTTACCTAATCAATAGAGAAAATTTTTCTCCTATTATGTTTGCCTAATTGAACATTTGGCCAAATCAGAATAGGTAAGTAAGATTCTACCAAACAGTATAGCATGCCTTTGTGTTATTTATAAGGTATTTGCTAGGATCTGTATTTCCTTAGACAGAGTCAGCTTTCCCCAATAAAATTATCCTAAATTATAACTGCTCTTACCTTATTTTGAAAAAAGTTGCATATCTCTTAAATATATATCCAAACTCTATTTTTCACCAGTATTTCTCCCTGTTGATAATTAGGAATACATACATACATATTTGCCTTAACCCCAATATGTCAGTTTTGAGGTAGCCTGCAAATTAACTTTATCTCCTGGAAATATGCCACTACCATGTACTCTGTCCAGAACCCTCCTTTTGTTACCTGCCTTGGACGAGAAGGATGAACACTGTGTCATTCTCTTTTGCTTATAATGTGTGCTTGTGTCTTTTATTTACACTGAGAAAAAGAAATTCATGATTGGCTTCCTTTCACTTCATTTCAGACAAGTGTAGGATTTTTACTATGCTTACAAGAAATTAAATACAGTCCATTTGGGGAAGTAGTCTGTGTTATCAATAGATAAGGTTTCTAGCTATTCAAGTGTCCCTGCTGTTAGCCTTTGCAATTTCAGTTTGGGGAGCAAATACTCAAAAGGTTCAAAATCCATCACAAGAACTCGTAGACTGAAGGAACTTTCTTCTGGTTGCTTTAGAGGGCAAAGTATTTGCAAGACTTGCAAGACTCTTTTGGTTAGGAGTATTGAAAAGATAATTTTGTCTCTAGATGGCATTTATAAGAAACTATTTATAGTGGTAGAAGTCTCTCTCTGGCTGTGTTTTTACTTAGCATTGTTCTACAGGATAGATTTATGTCTTGATATAGTTGCGACATAATAAAATGCTTATTTTATTTTCCTTTAATGAGGAAAAAAACCTGCCTTATGAGACTTTCCATCCTCAGGAACCCCCTGAATTCCTCAGTCATAGCTTCTTTTTGGCCTGGGAGTCTGAAGGAATTCTCTCTGGTTTCCCCTTTCACTTGGTGGTTCCCATTCCCAGCTCACCATCACATTGTCTGGGAGCTTTTTAATTGCATTCCTACATGAATTGTAAACTGTATTCCCTTTCTTCCTGACTTTCTGCAGATAGATCTGCTCCTCACTATGGCTGTGGAATGCCTCACCACAAGGCATTCAAATGCAGATCTCTAGTGCTTCTACCCTAGTATTCTGCCTGGTAGATCTGACCTGTGTGGAGATAAGAGTAGCAGGGAACCCTAAGTTCTTAGTAGCATCCCTTAAAGAGCTGCTTCTACGCAAAACCATGTCTTTGCTGCTGGGTTGGATAGCAGAGTTAAAGTGGTGCTCCTCTGGTCCTAAACTGCTAGACCACATGGAAAATCTTTTGGATGGCTAAGCTAATGATTTCTCCTTTAGATATTTTGCCCACATTAAGTTGAGTTATCACATGTTCATCTTGCGTGACTCATTTTTTTAAATGTTTGTCTCCTTTGCCTAGCAAGGAAAAAAAGATATATTAAAACTCATTTAGTTTCTCCAGGTTCTTTAATAGGCTTAAGCAACTTTTTTATCTGCTATTTGAATATCAAAGATTTTTTGAATATGAAAAATGGCATATATACTTTGAGAAGAAGCCTATGGGTCCTTGGCTCCCTAGTTGATAAAATGTCTCTGGTTATAGAAAGTGTTAGCAATGTGTGAATGAAAGATCACAATTTGGGTATCATTTGGGCTAAGCTAGAAAAGAAGTCACACTCTGAATTATTTTTTTGTGGTGGGAGATCAATACTGTCTAGACATGGTCTCATTAGGACTTTGCATTGACTAAGGCAGACTCGGTCAACAGTGGGGCTATTGGTGGGATATTTCTGTTGTCCCTTATTACAGAGAACTCCAGATGCACTGGTATCAACTCTGTGTATCCCAGCATCATTCCATTCAACTCTAGAGTTATCCTTAAGGACAGGATATGCCCACCCATGACTTTGTCAAGACTCTGAATCTTAGAAGTTTTGAGAGCTGCTCTTTAGGATGTCCTAACGTGCTTGGTAACAGCTGTGTAGGGCACAGGTTCCCTATAGTCTCCAAAACGTAAAACCAAAGACCATAGGTCAACTCACATCTAAAGGGTCAGCCCATCCCTTAGAGCCAAAAACCTTTTTTGTCATACAGTCTTTCCATTAATTTCTACAAATAGTATCTTCATGTATGGAAATGTCACAGTTATTCTTTTTCTTATATTCAGTAGTCTTCACATTTATAAGAAATTTTCATCTATTTGAATATGTTTTTTAAATTGAGGAAGTTTGTGCTTCCTCACTTAGGATCAGAACTTAAAAGTCCTGTATCCTTTCTGTTAGACATTCAGACTGCTAGCTGTGCTGCTCTGCATGGAATCTTAAATTCTTCATTTGCGGTTACTTGTTGGCATTTTGCAAGGGAGTGAAGCAATGTCTGAGCCACTAGAGGCCAGAGGTGGCCCAGCCCGACCAGGTTTCTGACAGTGGAATAAATATGTTATTTGTCTGTGTCTTCACTTTTCAACTTTGGGCAAGATGAGCATAGACATTGAGAAATAATGCTGATTATACAAAGGATTGCTCATGATAAAAGATCTCTTTCTGGGAATTTAAGTGTTCCAGTAGATTAGCATTATTGATCATACTCTTTCCACATAGTCTACAGATGATTTTAGAATCCTGAAACTATTATTCTCCCTTGTCTAGTGTAATTACCAGAACGAGGAATAATCTAATTAAAAGACAACAAGGATGTGTTCTAATTGTTCTAATAAATTATGTTAATACACAACACATGCAGTTACTTTTTAACCGGAATTTATTTAACAGATTGACAGCTTGTCCTTTACTGCCACAATCTTAACTTTCATTTCTTCTAAACAAGACAACTTACAATAGGGTAAAGTATTTAAAAATCTGTTGGATCGTTAAGAGAATCTATGGTTCCATTTAGTACATACAGATGAAGAATTGGATTTTGGGTTGTCTAGATAAAATAATGACACCTTTACAGAAGAGGGTAAAAAAAAAGACTGGTAGAGTCTAAGGTAAAAACCTGAAGCAGAGTGTTGCAATGAAGGTAATGGACTTTTCATTTGTTTTTCTATTATCAAGTATAGTGTACATGATAATACCCTACTAACTCATGTGTTAGCTTAATTTTAGACATTTTATACAAATCTGATAGATACCACATTGTATATTGCAGGCATGAAATGGTGCCCTCAGTAGAGTCATGTCATGATATGGGCAAAAATTAAGATCACTACTGATAGGCCATATGTTTTTCTACAGAAAATGCTGGTCTCCCTGCTTATTTGAACATCATTCAGATATAGTTTGTTGTATAAGAAAGGCCTCAAGGCAATACTGAAAAAGATACCAAGAAGAATGTGGGGGGGAGGAAATCTGTGTAGAGAATGAGGGGAAGTGTCCAATCAATTCTAAATAAATATGACCACACTTTACCTCTTTCAGAAAAGCAGATTCTCCGTTTGGCTTGTGTTATTGTCCTCCCTTGAGACAATAATCTTTGACATGTAATTAACAAGCTTACAGGTAGGAAGGGACCTTAGCACTCACTTAGCAAGACTGGAAAGTGTTTCTGGAAGAGATGTGTTCTTACGAGGAAAGGTGGGGACTTTGTAGGAATAATTTTCCACCTCTGAAGGACTGATTCATTCAAATTGTCTAGTTCATCAAAGAGCATGGAGAGCTGGCACATAGGCAGATTCTAGTCATACACATAAAACTGACATATTTTAGAACAGCAGGCACAGAGACAAAATAGAAGACAATAGATACATCATAAAAGAAATGGGAATTAAAAGAAAAATTGTCTTTAATGGTAATGGAATGAAAGCCAATTTCCTTCCAATCTGAAGTGCATCTTGGCCTAACCATGGTGATGATTTTTGGTTCCTTACCTCCTGTCCGTTAATATTCTAGTTCACCTCTTTATTTTTGAGGGGAAACATTCATGCTTTATTTTTCTGTTTTAAAATGTTTGAAGTGACTTTCAAGGCCTTTAGGCTCTGAAGATTTCTTTCCTTGAGAGAGGATTGAGTGCTAGAGAGCTCCTAACCTAACCAAAGAACCCTCGCCACCAGACCTAAATTAGATCAAGCCCCCAAGTTAATCTTGCCTTCCTTAGGGTTGGGGTTGGGGTTAGGGTTAGGGTTAGCATGAAGGTGGCTTTCTTATCTTTTTAATACTTGGACTGAAAGGAATTAAGAAGGTACTTAAATATGCGCTTATGTTACCACATAGAGACCTTTTATTTGGTTCCTTATTTTTTTCCTACCCTTTTCTGAAATTATTTTTCACCAAAAATGTGATACCAATTATAGTCAGTGAGATCCACCTACATGACTGCAGAAATAAATTCCATTTCAATCCAAGAATAGACTCTAGATGCTTCTAGGAGTTGGGAAGGTGTATGTGGCTGGATAAAGGTTCAGCAAAATGAATGGGGAGGGGAGACAAACAGGGAACTAGCACCAGTCTCTGAAGGTTTCTGGAGCTTGCTGGAGACTGGGCATTTCTGGAACAAAGAACGTGAACTTGACAAACTGTACATAAATATGTTTTTTTAAATCAGCCATTGGCATTGGAACATTTTCATTTAGTAAATAATGCAAACTCTATTAAAATACACTAAGAAATGTAATGTTTTGACAAAAACTGATAAAAGCCAGGGAATTCAAAGCTACAGGAAAGCTGAAACGCTTCACTTAGTGTGCTGCCATCTAGCCATGATCTCATTCCATGCTGCTTCCTTCATTGATCACAGAAACACTGAAATCATTTGGCAGGCAGGACGGAGTGTGTTTAAAATGGAGTGTAAAAGGCAGGGAATCAGCTGAGTCTTTTATTTTTATCGGCCATTAACACATCCTACCAGTCCATAAACTAAATTTTGATCCATATTAGACTAAAGATAATATTAATAATTCAATGAAAAGCTCCTTTAAAAAGGGTATTATAGTAGCAATCATTGCTTTAATATTATATCACCAGTTTCATCTATGTGGCAGCTTCTCATGGTACAAGGAATAAAGTTTAAACTCCTCAGGAGAGGATGAGAGTCCCCAGCATCCCTCCCTTACCTGTCTTTCCTATTTCATATCTGTTTGTCCCTACAGATGTCCTGTACTTCAGCCAGGCATTAGGTCTTATTGGTTCTCAAATGTACCACCTATTCTGCTTCCATCAGAGCTTTTGGGCATGTTTCCCCCTCCTCCTGAGATCTGCTTTTACACCCTAACCTTCAGAACCTAGTTCACACATCTCTTCTGAGAAGCTTCTACTGATTCTTCCAAGCAGTGCTGCTTACCTTCTCTGTGTCAGCACTGTGATGAGTACCTACTTATATTTTGCACTTACCACACATTATTGTAATTATTTTTCACATGTCTATTTCTCTTGTCAGAATCAGAGTTCTTTGTAGCTTGGTAACATTTCAATTCAATAGGCTTCAGTTCATTGTATGTTTTTTAGCTCTCCCTACATGTATTATTTTTCAGTCTCTGTTAGGAGTCAGGAACTTAAAACTTTCAAGTACTGAATGAAAATAACAGTCAACAGTCAAGCCAGAATCCTATAGCCGGTGCAAATATACTACATGAATGAAGGGGAAGTCAAGACATTCTCAGATGAAGGAAAACTAAGAGAATTTGTTGCCAGCAGACCTACCCTAAAGGAATGGCTAAAGAAAGTTATCTAAATGGAAAGGATACAATTAAAAATAGATCCCTTGAACATCAGGAAGGAAGAAAAAACATAGTGAGCAGAAATATGTGTCCTCTTGGGATTTCTAAATTATATCTGAAGGTTGAAGCAAAAATTGCAACATTCTGATATGGATATAAATGCATGCAGAGAAAGTATTTAAGATAATTATATTATAAATGGGGGAGGGTAAAGGAATGCAAAGGGAGGTAGGGTTTCTATACTTCACACAAACTGGTAAAATGATAACAACAGTAAGCTGGGTAACTAATGAATATATAATGTAATACCTAGAGCAACTGTTTAAAAGTTATGCAAAGAGGTACACTTAAAACTGCTTTAGATAAATCAAAACAGAATTCCAAAAAATGTTCAAATAGCCTCCAAGAAGTCTGGAAAAAGAAAAAAGAAAAACACAAAACAAAGAGAGCAAACAAAAAACAAAGAAAAAATAAAATATCAAGATAAGTCTTAAAATATCAATAATTAAATTACAGATAAATGGTCTAAATAGACCACTTAAAATACAGAGAATAGAAGAATTATTTTAAAAACACAACCCAATTATATACTGTCTATAAGAAGCTCACTTCCAGTATAACAACCGAGGCAGATTGAAAGTAAAATAATGGGAAAATATATATCATGCAAACTTTAATCAAAAGAAAGGAGTAGCTGATTCTTTGAAAAAGTTAATAAAGCTGACAAACCTCTAGCAAGACTAACAAAGAAGAGAGAAGGAATGAACCAGGGTATATCACTACAGATCCTGTAAACATCAAAAGGATAATAAAGGAATTCTGTGAACAACTCTACACACGTAAATTTGATAACTTAGATGAAATAAACCACTTCCTCTAAAAACACAAATTCCCACATTTACCTATCTACTATGAACTAGATAATATGAATAGCCCATAACTATTGAGAAATTGAATTCATTATTTTATTTATTTATTTTTTAAAGATGGAGTCTTGAGTGCAGTGGCATGATCATAGCTCACTTTAGCCTTGAACTCCTGGACTCAAGTGATCCTTCCACCTCAGCTTCCCAAGTAACTGGGATTACAGGCATGAGCCACCATGCCTGGCTGAATTCATTATTTAAAAACTCCCCAAAAGCAATGTCTAGGCCCAGATGGTTTCACTGGAGAATTCTACCTAACATTTAAAGAGGAATTAACACCAATTTTACGCAGTCTCTTCCAGAAAATAGAAGAGAACACCTCCCAATTCATTTTGTGATGCTAGTATTAACTACATACCCAAACCAGACAAAAACAGCACTAAAAAGAAAACTATATACTACTAACCATCGTGAATATAGACACAGCAATTCTTAAGAAAATATTAGCAAATAGAATTCAGAAAACAAAAATAATTATACACCATGACCAAATGGAGTCTATTCCAAGTATGCAAGGCTGGTTCAATATTAAAATGTTAATCAATATAATCCATCATATTAATAGATTAAAGAGGAAAAAAATCACATGATTATATCAACTGATACAGAAAAAGCATTTGACAAAATTCAACCCTGATTTATGATTAAAACTTGTAGAAAATAAACATAAAGAGGATCTTCCTTATCTTGATAAAGAGCATCTATAAGAGACCCACAGCTAACATGTACTTAATGATAAAAAACTCAATGTTTTCCCCCTAAGTTTGGGAAATGAAGAAAGGATGTCCATTCTTACCACTCCTATCAATGTAGTGCAGGAAGTTCTAGTCACTGAAATAAGGCAAGAAAAGGAAATAAAAGGCATATAGGTAGAAAGGAAGAAATAAAACTGTCACTATTTGCTAATGACATGATTTTCTACACAGAAAATCCTAAGTGATCTACAAACAACAAAAAAAATACAACTCCTAAAACTAATAAGTGAATCCAACAAAGTTGCAGGATACATGATAAATTTTTAAAAAAAATCTATTGTATTTCTGTGTACTAGTAATGAATATGTGAACAATGAAATTAAAAATACAATATAATTTACAATAACTCAAAAATATGAAATACTCAGGTAAAAATCTAGTAAAACATTTACAGAACTTGTATACCAAAAATTACATAATGTTGATGAAAGAAATAAAAGGAAATCTAAATATATAAGAAACGTTGTATTCATGGATTAAAGTCTCAGCATAATAAAGGTACCGATTCTCCCCAAACTAATATACAGATTTAATGCAGTTCCTATCAAAATCCCAGCGTGATTTTTATCATATATGGCTGAGATTATTCTAAAATGTATATGGAAACAAAAGAACTAGAGCAGCCAAAACAATATTGAAAAAGAAGAATAAAGTAGGAGAAATCAGTCTGCCCAATTTCAAGACCTATTACACAGTTACTGTGTGGCTATCCACTGAGTGATAGACACATAGATCAATGGAACAGAATAAAGAACCCAAAAAACAGACCCAAACAAATAAGCTCAACTAATTTTCAACAAATATACAATTTCTCTCAATAGAGCAAAGAAAGAAGAGCCTTTTCAACAAATTGTCCTGGAGCAATCGGCAAAAAAGAAATGTCAAACAAAGTCTCACACATTATGTGAAATTAGCTCAAAATGTGTCATGGACTTAAATGTAAAACATAAAACTATAAAACTTTTACAATAAAACATTAGAGAAAATCTATGACTCAGCAAAGAGTTCTTAGATTTGACACTAAAGCACAATTCATGAAAGGAAAAAATGATATGTTGGACTGAATCAGAATTAAAACTTTTGCTCTGTGAAAGACACTGCTAGGAGAATGAAGAGACTAGCTGCAGAAATGGGAGAAAATGCCTGCAAACCACGGATCTGACAAAGGACTAGCATTTAGAATATATAAAGAATGCTCAAACTCAACAGTTAAAAAAACCAAACAATCCAATAAGAAAATAGGTAAAAGTCATGAACAGACATTTTACTGAAGATGTTATAGGGATGTCCAACATTATTAAGCCATAAGGGAAATGCAAATTAAAACCACAATGGGATATCACTACAAATGTATTGGAATAGCTAAAATAAAAAAATAGTGACAACACCAAATGCTGGTAAGGATACAGAGAGACTGGATTACCATTGTATTGCTGGTGGGAATGTAAAATGGTATAGCCATTCTGGAAAATAGTTTCACAATTTCTTATAAAACTAAGTATGCACTTATCATACTCCTGGGCATTTATCCCAAGGAAATGAAAACTTATGTTCACACAAAAACCTATACATGAATGTTCATGGCAGCTTTATTTGTAATAGCCAAAAACTGGACACAACTCAAATGTTCTTCACTGGGTGAATGGTTAAACAAACTGTCGTCATCCATACCATGGAATACTACTCAGCAGTGAACTATTAATACATGCAACTACTGGACTGAATCTTCAGGGAATTAGGCAGAGAGGTGGGGGGAAGCCAATACCAAAAGATTACATACTATATGATTCCATTTGTATAGCATCCTTGAAATGACCAAATTATATAAATGGTGTACAAATTAGTGGTTGTCAAGGGTTAAGGAAGGGTGGGATGGGAGGGCACTGGGTGTGGGTATAAAAGGGCAGTAAGAAGATCCTTGTGATGAACACATTCTGTGTTTTGGCTGTTTCAGTGTCAATATCCTGGTTGTGTTATTGTATGATATTAATAGTTTTGCCAGATGTTACCATTGGAGGGAATTGGGTAAAGGGCACATGGAATCTTTGTATTTTTTTCTCACAACTTTCATGTGTCTACAATTTTCTCAAAATAAGAAGGTTAACTTAATAAAGGAGAGAGGAATATGAACAAAAATGATAGGAGGGTAGATAATAGAATATAATTGTAGAAGCTGCCTTAAAAGGCCAGAGACTGATTTAGAAGGGGAAAAAAAGATGAAATCTAAACTGAGATTCCACACAGTGTCAGGAATTAGTGGCACTCTAAATTTATGAAAGTGTGAGTGAAGGAATATTAAAAGAATATTGAAAGAATAATAAATAACTGTTAGATCCTGAGAGTCCGTGCCCACCCTGTATATCCTGGGAACTGCTTCTCCCACCACCTTGCTCCCTAATTCCCTAAGAGGAAGACTGGAGAGGGTAAACCAGTCTAGGGTAAACCGGACTGGAGAGGGTAAACCAGGGTAAACAGGATGTGTGACTGGAGTCACCAGGCATAGCTGGGGACAGGGATATGATAATGAAACAGAGGGCTTAAGGGAAAGACCACATGATGGGGCTCCCACTCTTTCATATACTTAGATCCCAGAACAATGGTGATACAGGAAAGGGGACCCCAAAACCGAGGTCTGGCCTGAGGCCAAGTGGATTCTTGCTTTGTGCAGGAAAGAATTCAAGAGTGAGCCAATAGACTAAGGCAAAAGCAAGTTTACTGAAGTATGAAAAGAAAAAGGTGGCTGCCCCATAGGCAGAGCAGTGGCTCTCTCTCAGTGCCACAGAGAGTAGCGTTTTGTGAGTTTCTGGATTCTTATTTTATACCTTCTATTTAATTTTATGTTAAGGGAAGGGAAGGTTATTTATAAGATTTCTGGGAAAGGGGTGGGGAGTTTCCCTGAACCGAGGGTTCTTCATCTTTTTAAACCATATAGGGTAACTTCTGGGAGTTGCCATGGCATTTGTAAACTGTCATAGTGCTGGCAGGAGTTCCTTTTAGTATGCTAATACATTATAAGCAGGGTATAATGGGCAGTGAGGGTAAGCTAAGACCATTTTTCGTGGCCATCTTGGTTCTAGCTGGTTTTGCCTGGCTTCTCCACTGTCTCCTATTTTGTCAGAGACCTTGGTTCAGGTCTTTTGACTCTGTATCGGGCAGGGCCTGGTGGTTTCCTATCTCAGTGGCAGCCAGACTTACACCTCTAAGGCAGGAGATTGGAAGATATTTTTCTGGGGAATTTGACCAGCCCAAGAGACCTAGAAATACCAAAACCCAGGGTATTTGGTAACCAAAGCCAAACTCTCTATGACTATGTTGTCCAATACGGTAGCCACTAGCAACATGTGGCTACTGAGCATTCATATGTAGTTAGTCTGATTTGAGATGCGCTATCAATGTAAAGTGCACTTTGAATTTTGAATACTTAATATAAAAAATGTTGAAATAACATTTTCAATATATTGGGTTAAATAAAATATGTTATTAAAATAGTTTTTAAAATGAATAAGAAACTGAAGTTCTCCCAGATTGAAAACAGGAAAAACAACTTTTATGGAGCCTAAGTGCTTTCTTTTATTAATGAATTTAAAGCAACATAGTATCAACACAAAGGGAGTGATTAGCCAGGAAACAGAAAAGAAAGTCATATATCTGATATGTGTGATATATCTCTTTTTAGGTAGTTCTTATTGAAGTTGGTTGTTAAAAAAGGTATAATCTGCTGAATGGTAGAAGTAGGCAGGCTTTGGATATACCTGTGGATTTCATCCTCCTGAGTTTCACTTGACATTAGTACATTTGTTATGTCCCAATAGACATTGAGACATAACAAAGAGGTCTTTTGTATATTAGTAGAAAAGTATCCAATATGTTTGCTTTGTTGAGTGAGTCATATATCTTAGTACCCTATTGCTGAAAGAAGCCTTTTAGATCATCCTAGGAGGGTACTGAACTAGTCAGAGTGGATGGTTAAAGGCTGGGCTCTGGGGTCAAAGAGTATTATGTTCGAATCCTGATCCACCCTCAGAGCAACTGGGTGGTCTTGGACATGCTATTCAGCTCTCCTCTACTATGGCATCATGATAGTGTCTCCCTCATAGTTTGTCATAAGGATAAAATTAGATAATGTATGAAAAATCCTTAGCACACTAAGTGCTTCATAATTGTTAATTTTTTATGATTATGATTTTTATTATAAATATGAACTAAGTCTTGAAGCTAGTTAGTGGCAGAGGTACAACTGGAACTCTGGTAGGTCATTTTATTCAGAACTCTCTCTTCTCTACTTTGCCATCTAATTGGTTAGTTTTCATTCACCCTTTTAGAGTCTACATTTATGAAGTCAGAGTTGTTAGTGAAGATTTTAGAACATTTTCCAGGAGTTTTTTTGAACTGCCAAGTCCAGAGATTTAGGATGTAGCTTGGTGCTGAAGTAATTGGCTCTCTTAGTCTTGCATTATAAGAGGTTCTCTTTCAGAGTATAAGGTTGAGAACCATGAGAGAAACTCTCACATTTTAGTAATTGCTTTATGGAATAACTTACCTTTTAAAAACATATGTTATTCAGCTGTGACTTCTTCCTTCCCTCACCTTGCCATTTTGAGAATCTCATTATATATGATCACTATCTTATTTTCTGAGTTTCCCCTTTTAACTATTTGCTCAAGTACTGTCACTTAATAATATTTTCTTTTCTGTTTATCAACTAGTTAGCAAAGTGGTATACTTGTTAGCGCTGATGAGTTTCTTAGGAAAATACAGAAATGATTTAATCTTAAAAATTTTCTACCTGTCTAAGAATTGAGGCATTATGAAAGCTATTTGAAGCAAGCTGTGTACTACTTACTGCTCTTATGTCAAATGTACACACAGTTTGTCATCAGAGATTAATTCAGAAATTCTCATTAATATGTTGAGCTAAGGACAAGGATGAAATGTTTTCATACCTCCATAAATGCAATGTTTTTTGTTGTTTTTTAGTTGGATTGATTTGGCTGTGAACAAGACAGAACTCTACAGTGCTCTAATATTGATAAAATAGGTATCTTCTAAATTTCTTCTAAATTGATTTCCCTTCTTCCTGATAGTTAACTAGATAGATTATATTATAGCTCTGTTTTCCCAATTTAGAGGAGACAAAAGGACTAACAGTTTTTTCCCAAAATAACTGAGAGAATATTAGGATATGGAATTGCAAATATATTTCCATTTTATCATAAAGAAGCTTCATATTTTCCCCCATTACTTAGGAATCAGTTAAAACTATGACATTTCTCTTGTTCCTATTAGCAGTAGAGTAAGAAAGGGAAATATTTTATTATAAAGACCTCATTCTCTGAAAGAAATCTCTAATGATATCTTAAAATTCACTTACTCTCTTCTTTTGGTCTCCCTGGTTCTTCTGTTTGATTATTGGGCTACTTTACAGTGAAAATCATGCTAAACTTTTCAGCTACTTTTTTGAGTTGTTTCTTTTCAACCTGGAGGTTAGAGAAAAATAAGTGTAGGGGAGGAAGAATAATTTTCTCTCTACTTTTCATAGTTCTTAGTTCGGACAGACCCTGTTAACAAGAAGTTTAATATCATGTATATCTCATGTATACATGGGAGATACCCAGAGATATGAGTAAATCAAAGAGGTGGCTTTGAATTCAGGCTCAAATACCATCATCCACTGAAACAAAGAAAGAAGGGTGTGGGGGGAAGTTGGTTGTGGGGAGATGCCCAGGAAAAGCACAGTAAAATGTTTACTAAATTAAAGGTAGTGTGAAAATAACAGAGCAATTAACCACGAAACAGAAACATGACCATCTTTAGCAGTATAATTTGGTAGGCCCATGGCATGAACTAAACTTAGTTGTAAGTATACTGGCTGCTAAGCAGAAAGGGAATTATTTGGCTTATGTAACATTGCTTGTCTGACCAAAGAAAGCATTCCAGTTTTTTCATGCATGTGGAATCTCTTTGGGATCAAAACCAAAAGTGGAGTTTATTAGTTACAAAGTGAATATTGACTTTAGTGTGTTTTCCAAACACAGGAATAGGTGTTGGGAGGTAAGGATGAGGGCACTGGGACTGTTGTGTCCCCAGAGCTCAGCACACTGCCTGGCTCATAGTAGGTGCTTGACATATACGACTTAATTAAACTATTCAATGGATAGTTTTGCACTGGCTTTCAGTAACAATGCAGATGTGCTATATACTCTTGCCTGTGAATGTCATCTTCTCTTTCCCTAGAAAGGCATCCTCCACCCCTTGTTTGTCTTCTTCTCATGCCTTAGGCCTCAGGTTTAATTCAAGTTCCTAATTTGTTTGAGTATCTCTTAGAATGGTCTTCTCCTTTCCTTTAGAGCTGTTCCCTCAGCTTGAAAGGATACACTCCCTGTGGGAGTCTTTGACTAGTGCCTACCTCCTCGGACAGCTTCCACGAGGGTTTGATCCCCTTATTACCCCAGGCCCTAGCATGGCGCCTGGCGCTTATTAGACACTCGATAAATACTTCGTTAAATGAATGAAAGTAATTAACTACTAAACAACGTGGTGAGTTGTGCTTTTAATGAACTATGAATGAAAGTGGGATAATGGATTAAAATGAAGATAGTGTTAAACATAATAATAATGATGACAATGATAATGATGATAAAAAAGGTGAATTCTAACCGTGTGCTGGGCCCTTTGCATAAATTATCTCACTGAATTCCCCTAACAACTCTATGAGGAAGGCAAAGTTATTACCCTCATTATGAGCAGGGGGAAGATTGATGACTTGGGTAGAGTCACGTACCTATTTGGTTGGTAAATCCCAAGATTCAAACCCATGTCCTTAATCACTGCATAACTTTGTATCCCTATGCTATTTTACTAAAGCGTTCTTAGGTTTATGATCTGGAGGAACAGAATGATGGTGTCCTGATGTGTCCTGAATAGTGTGACAAGTTATCCTGTGACAACCTAAAATAGCAAGAGTCCCCCATCGTTTCACTGTGAGGCTTCAGTCATGTTTCTGTGCAGGAGCAGAAAATGTAGAACCAGAGGCCGTATGATTCTTTCTTTTCGCTTTCAGGAGGTTGGAAAGGGATGTTCGTTTTGCCCATCCTCTTTTGGTGCACAGCCTCCTTGCTAAATGCCCTTTGCTGCAGTTCCATTTATAAGGAGTTATCACATACTTCATTTGTTCATTTGAAAATCCAATGTTTATTGCAGTGCAGAGCAGCCACGTTATTATAAGTACTTACTCAGACAAATTAAATGATTCAGTGTCGTAGCTCTGAAAAGTCTAATTTCCATGTGTGGAATCATGTTTATCATCACCCAAATTCAAAGGCACAAAATAGCATATTTACATTGCTAACTTATTCATAACATTCCTTTTCTACCTTGCTTGTTTTATTGTTAGAAACCAATGCGAACCTCATCTGTAGGATGACACACACAAAAGGATGATATTTAAATATTAGGGCGCGATAAGGGCCAAGCAATTGAGGCAAATGCAGCATTTTACTGGTGCCTTTTGCCTCCTAGTTGCATATATAAAGATTTTGGGATTGCCAGATTTTTCTTTAAGGCTTTGGCTAACTGTTTCTTTTTAAACACACAGTGTTGACTCAGGAGGAAGCATTCTGGTCAGTTTGGGCTTTCATTTCGTAATTTCGGAACTTTCTTGCCAGCTTTTTTCCCTCCACAGAGTCTCCCTCTAGGAAGAGAAGGGAGTTCTTCACAACTCTAGCCGCTTTAAAGAGTGACACCTCCGTGGCTCAAAGAGGATCTTTTGGTTATTAACAGCAAAAATGAATTATCCTAAAGCAAAATCCTTTTTTTTTTTTTTTTTTTTTAGTAAAGATTTCATTTTGTAGGGAGAAAACCTAATCCCAAGCCCTAGAACATGTAAGGTTAATGGCCAACTTGCTTCAAGGAGAGATGTATGAAAAGCAAAATTGCTAAGTCTGTTGAAGAATTAATCAAGTATATTGTTCCCTTGATTCCAGAAAATTGCAGTGAGCTTTGGAGAGAGGTTGAAAAGATGTCCACGGTGTGCTCTCACTTTACTTTGTCTGTAAATGTGTGTTCCCTCTGCCCTGTGGTGTTGGTGGTTCCAGAGGTGGTGGGGATGTGCTGAAGAGGATGGCTACTGGTGGGGTTCTAGTGCTCCCCTGGCACACAGCTCCTTGTCATTCCAAATGACAGCTGGTTCCCTCTGCTGGCTGAATGGAAATTCAGCCCTTCAAACTGAGACCATCTGGGAGGAATCATCATCAGTTTCACTGATTATTAAAACATAGTTTTGAGCTTCCTTCTTAAAAAACCAACCATCTATGACCAGCTTAAGTGCACTCCAGAACTGGCAATGACTTCTGTCTTTCCTTCCTTCCTTCCTTTCTTCCCTCCCTCCTTTATTTCCAGAAAACTTAAAAGTACACACAAGCACAAAAAGTAATATAAAAAAATCCATATTCCCACTATCCAAAAACAAGCATCTGTTTTTGTTTGGTCAGATTTGCTTCCAGTGTTGTTTTTTCTTTATCTTGAGAAGTTATTGATAAACCAAGTTCCTTTTCAACTGCCATGTCCTGTCTTGCCCTCCACCCTCCACTTTCTCTGTTGCCTGCGCCCCCTGCCCAAAATTCCCTACCATAATTTTGGAATGTATTTGATCACACCATTGTTTATACTTTTATACACATATATGTGTGCTGGCAATGAATACATACTATTGTGTTTGTACGTTTAAAATTTTTCTTTTTGTTGCTTTTCCTCACAAGACATTTATGAAGTATCCACATTGATGTCTATAAAACCAATGGATCCTTTTTAACAGCTGTGTATTATTCAATCCTATAAATGTAGCATGTTTTATTTACCCATTTTCCTTTCAGGGTAACTTTTAGGTCATTTCCAAGTTTTGTAACACTAAAATAAAATGTGCTGCAATAATATTTTTAGTATATGTCTCCTTGTGCATGTTTTTTGAGCCCAGTATACCCCCCAGGGGGAATCACTGTGCCGTAGGATGTGTATAGTATCACTTTTGGTAAATATAGTCAAGTTGCTCACTAGAATAATGCACCAATCCATGCTCCTGCCAGAAGTAAACTAGAATATTATGCTATTTTTCTCATATCTTGGACAACACTCAATTTTGTCATGTTAACTAATCTGATAGAAGAAAAATGGAATCTCATTATTTTAATTTGCATTTTCCTCATGTCTAGTGAGGCTGAGCTGCTTTTCTTATGCTCATTGTGATTTCTTCTGTTTTCTATTTTATTTATCTTTTTCTTTTTCTTGATTTTAGTAGTTCTTTATATGTTCTGGTTACTTATTCCCTGTCTGTTACATATGCTGCCGATATCTTCGGCTGGTCTGGCATTTGAGAAGATCAGTTCTTCCGATGATCAGTACAGTTAATTGTTGTGATTTCTAATTTAATTGTATGTATTATCAAGAAGTCAGACATATGTCTCTAGCTTTAGTCAATTGCAAATCCTTTTGGACCTACTTTCAAAATATGCAGCATAGGACTAACTGCTTTTCACTATCCCTTGTGCTACCTGTCCACAGTACCTTTATTCACCAGGATTACTGCAGGAGCCTCCAAAGTGGCCTTGCTTTTCAGTTTGTTCTTACCAAAGATAGCCAGATATTATTAAGATGTAATTCAGATCTTGTTCCATCTCTGCTCAGAACTGCAATGGCTTCCCACCTTGCTCCAGATAAAAGCCCACGTTCTTATAGGGCACATAATGTTCAGCACCCTCCAGCTCCCTGTCACCCCTCTGACCTGATTTCCTGCCACTCTCCCCTTGCTGTTCCAGCCACACTGGCCCCCCTGCTGTTCTAACACGCAAATACGTATCTACCTAGGACTTGGGCATTTTCTGTTCCCTCTGCCTAGAATTTCTTCATCCAGAGCCACGTTCGCGGCTGTCTTCTGCACATCTTTCCTGAGATGTTATCCTTTCAGTGAGATCATTCCAGATCTCCTGGCTCTAAAATACAACAATCTCCCTAAACTCACTGTATTAGTTCCCTAGGGCTGCAATATCAAAGTATCACAAACTTTAAGCGAATTAATACCCAAATTTTGGTCCCAACTGTTGGAGGTTAAAGTCTGAAAGTGCCAGGGCCATGCTCCCTGTGAAATCTGCAGGAGAACCCTTCCTTGCCTCTTCTGCTGGTCTGCCAGCAATCCTTGGCATTCCTTGGCATGTAGATATATAACTCCAATCTCTGCCTTTGTCATTACATAGCGTTCATCCTCCTGTGTGTCTCTGTCCTCACATGGTCATCTTGTAAGCACCCCAGTCATATCAGATTAGGAGCCCACTCTACTCCAGTATGACCTCATCTTAACTTAAATAATTATATTTGTAACAAGCCTATTTCCAAATAAGGTCACATTCTGAGTACTGGGGTTTAGGACTTCAACACATCTTTTTTTCTGAGGGTCCGGGGGAGATATAATTTAACCCATAACATTCACCATCTCCCTTTCTACTCTGTGTTTCTCTAGAGCACTTAGCACTATTTAACCAACCATGTATTTTACATACTTATTTTGTTTGTTTGCCTTCCCCACCAGAATGTAGGCAGCATGAATGCAGGATTTGGGCTATTATGTTCACTGCTATAGAGAATAGTGCCTGACACCTTAGTAGGATCTCAATAAATATTTGTTGAATGAATGATTATGTGCTTTCAATTAATGCATTGAGCAAACCATGTAACATGATGTGCATCAAAATGATTAGATAAAGAAGGAAATAATTACCTTCAAACAAAATCCTAGGGAATGAATTGGTGTTTATGATTATGATATTTTTATTTCAAAGAAGGGCATGTGGAGGAAACACAGAGGTAGAGGTCAGAGCAGTGAGGAGTGGACACGTAGGGGGATTAGTATATTGTCATTGGCAGTAAAGTCTCTCTGGCCTCCCTGCCACTCCTCCACGTTGGGGTTATCCCTTCAAGTAAGGTGGGACATGGGGCTTTCACTGCCCTAGCACCTAGCATGTACCAGAAACCATGTTTGGTGCTTTATTCTCATTTAGAAAAAAAATTATCCTCTTAACATACATATTCTCAAATATTATCATGCTCATTTGACAGAGGAGGCAAGGGAGGCTGCTACATAGGACACAGAAATAGTAAATGCATTCACAGGATTCAAACTCAGGCCAGGTGCACCAAAAACCCATGTTCTTTCACTTGTCAGATTCCCTTAGATTCTTGTGGACATGAGGGTTTCAAAGGAAAGGAAGTAAACTAACCCACAAATGACTCTTCACACAGATGGTTTGGCATGGACCACCACAAAACCAGAGAAGTGCTCTTCCTACCACACTCATGGGTTGGCCTCATTTTTTTTGCAAAATGGAATGCCAGGACTACCCAGCTCCTGAGGAGGGTCAAATGGTGTGGCTGGAACAGCCCTGGAGTAGGAATCAGAAATGGAGAGTTATGGCATTGTTCTGCCACTTCCTTTGTGTGATTGTGTATGAGTCACTTGCATCTCTCAGTGCCACAGTCTCCCATGTGCAGAGTAATGATAATACCTATAGAAATCATATATGTACCTTTATTCTGCTCTTTTTACAATGCCTATGCAGTAATGCTAGCTCAATATTCGAGGTGAATGTTCCTAATGAAATTGTACCTAGAAGCCATCCGGATCACTGCTGAAATGACCATGGAAATTTCTTGTTCATGATGTAGGTGTCCTGGGACAACCTGCCTGCCTAGATAGAGCTTTGATGAAAGCTCCTTACATCCTGCTGGTGAGGACTCCAAGGAAGTAGCAGTAGGCTGAAGGGTAGTGTTTACTTAATTTTAAATTTTTTTCAAATAGTTTGAAATAATTGACCTGCTATGGACATCCCTATAATAGTAATAACATTTCTATGTACATGTAAAACAGAATTTTTTAAATGGTAAAATTTCAGGGCTAGGTTTTGTTGGAGAATTTACCCGCTCTCAACTTCTATTTGTAGCTGCCATTTTAAAAATTGGGGTATAAATATTATGTCAGTTAAATAAAAGAGTGATGACTTCACTTTCTGAAGAAAGCATTACCTTTTCTTTCCATGAAATGTAGCTTACTTGTTACTTGATTGACATGCCATTATATTATTCTCCCCCCACCAGACAGTTACACATATTTAATAATTTTATATATAAAAAGTAAGGTTAGACAGTTACAAAGTCAAGTTGTTATGCTTTGCATGGCTTTGAGAGTGATCGTGGAATGGCAATGAAATTAGTAGCAGCAGAAACAGAGTCTGTTATGAAACACATCTCCTAAAATGGCATGAGATACGTGGTCAGAGGAAGTCCTAAACAGAGAAGGTTTAAAGGCATGCTTTAGGGCAATGAAGGATAGCGCTTGTAAAGAGGCTTGAAGATAGAGTAAAATAATTGCTTTTCTGTATGCATCTTTGGTTTCCCTGGATAAGTTGAATATGTATTTTTAAAAATAGCAATAAAGAAGGGGAAATGTACTGATCTGGTAATTTCCTCAGCATGTCGTCAGAGGACCATGCTCACTGAACCCCTCCCTAGGACTCACGTATACACTACTCTCCTTTTCTATAACTTCCTCTCACCTTTACTCCTTTAATGATGTCTTTCATTCCTAGGTCGCAACAAACAATTTAGCAGGTATAATAAATATATATATTGAATAGCTCCATGTGCCAGAACACAGAGATACTATACTCCTTTTCCTGCTTCCAGTTAGGACCCAGTCTCCTGAATCCACTTTGCAATGCCTGTCTGCTTATCCTTGGTCCTGCCTTCCTTGCCCGCGCTGCCATGGCCACCAGAAACCCATGGGTTTATGCAAAGTTTATAAAGTTGGGCGGGAATTGCTCCTAGAATTTGTAGGACTTTGAGACATTGCTGCATATTCTAGAAGTACTCACCAAATGCAGATTGTGGTGGGATGAGACAGGCATCTCTCCTTCCTAATGTGCCTGAATTCTCTATAGTGAGTCACCTACCTGTCTGGAGAGTTTACCTGGAAAACAGAGAAGGTTTAAAGGCAGTAAATGAAATGAGATGAAATGGAGCACTGGTATTATGTGCCCATTTACTAGGAGTTTTTGCATGTAATTATTTGATGCTTGTGTTATTGTTCTGATTAGTGTTTTAAGCCCTGAATCAAGGCTCTTTTTAGACGTGAAAGCTGTCAATATAAAATATATATCTGAAAAGGCAGCTTTTAATATCAGTAATTATTGGAAAGGGGAATCGTAGACTATTTTCAAGTTTTAAATCTGCACTTCCTCTTCCTTGCTGAAAAAGACTTCTCTTTTTCTCCTAATAGTAGAGGGCATGTGTCCAATGACTCCAAATACCCCTTCTTTGCTGTTTCTTCTCTTTAAGAGGACTGACTCTGATGTCTGCTGTTTGCTGTGTGATCTCAGTCAACTCACTTAATCTCTCTGAACTCTGGTTTCTTCCACCATAAAATGAGGCTAATTATAGGGACTAACTCATAGAATGGTTATGAAGGATTAAATGACAATTTATATAAAGTTCCTGGCATACAGAAGCTCTCAAGAAGTAGAAGCTATAATGATTATTATTAGAAGAAAATGTACACTTACCAACTCTGTGTTGGTATTTAAGGATTTTCAATATTTTATTTCTCTTAGCATATTATCTATGGCAGTTTTCAATGAGGTAAGATATAGAGATATCTAAGACCAAAAAAATAAGGTAAAATAACATGGCAAGGTACCATGTAGATAATCACTGGTAGTCATGAGCCTGTATAAGCCTCATTGCTTTGAGATTAAATGCTGCCAGTCCAAGAGCCAGAATTGATTGATGTTTTATCATTTTATCATTGAACTTTATGCTGTGTTTTCATTCCAAACTTCTCATGTACTTGGCAAGATGATCAACGAAGTCCTGAGTCTGACTTCTGTTTCTATTTAAAATTAAAACCAAATATCACTAGTGAGGTAATGGATAAAGATTAAGTATTTTGAGGAGAGGAGTTAGGAAATGCAAAGGAATGTTTCCTAAATGTGTTTACGTGTTTCACTTTCAATATGGCTAAGTAAGCTCTACTGGACCTGACATTTCACAAAAATTACCTGGAGGCAATAGAGAGTAAAAATAAGCAGGCAGATTCTGGAGGGGAGTTGAGAGTCAAAGCTTGGAAGCATGGATTGGTCCAGAGTGAGCTTCCCAGTTTACTTTTAGATTAAGGGCAGGCTGAGGTTAATGTCACTTAGGATAAGCTAACCTTCAACAGAAAACTCACAGTCTTTTTGAACTTTGAGTTTGAAGACTCAAAGAACTCAAAGAGTTCAGGGCAATGACAGCCACTGGAAAATGAGTTTAGAATCTTGGAAAGGGGAGAGCCAGAGAGGGGAAGCTCCAATTCTGTACATAAGTACTACCCAAATTTCTGGCCTCTGAATGATGCATGCGTGGAGCAGACGCAAATTAGCACAGTTAAAGATAAAAGAACTGAACTGAGATTTGAGCTGTCATCCAAGAGATAGTTTTCAATTTGAGCATACCTGATTGCCTGCTAAAAGAAATAAATCAATATTCTTCAGAGAATTACAATGGAATTCAGACTCTTCACAACATAACATTTACATTTATACAGTCACATGATAGAACCCAAAATTACATGATATATGAAGAACCAAGAAAATGTAACCCATTCTGAAGAGAAAAGGCAATTATCTGAGACCAATTCCAAGATTACCCAGATGTGGGAATTAACAAA
This sequence comes from Daubentonia madagascariensis, assembly GCA_023783475.1. Classification (NCBI taxonomy): domain Eukaryota; kingdom Metazoa; phylum Chordata; class Mammalia; order Primates; family Daubentoniidae; genus Daubentonia; species Daubentonia madagascariensis. The sequence continues at coordinate 35,397,841 of JAKFHU010001953.1, read as the reverse complement.
GATTATAAGTAGCTCCATGAATAACAGGAAAATAGACTCATAATGCATAAGAAATTAGTAAATACAAACTAGGAAAAAGAACCAAATGGAAATTATAGAACTGAAAAATACAATATTTGAAATAAAAACTCACTGAATAGAATTATAGGAGTTGGAGGTAACAGAGGAGGTTCTTTAGTGAACGTAAAGATAGAGCCATAGAAATTTTTTTTCCTGAAGAACAGAAATAAAAAAGATTTAAACAACTAGATTTATTCAGAGGGGTAGAGTCAAGATGATGGAACAGAGATACCAGCTGCCAGATCATCTCAGAAAGAAGGAAAAGTATTAGATGAAAAGAAAAAACAAACAAACATATATCGGGTATAATTCCAAGGGAAATTACCAGACCCTACCAGAGACTCCATGGGAAGAAGGTGTGGAGCAAGGTATCAGAGATCAATTCCTGAGAAGCCTGGAGTCCAGTGAGAAGGGTAGATAGAGCGGTTAGTTTCTCCCCCCCTTACATCTCTGATGCACGGTGGGTTCCCGAGCTGCTGGAGAGAACTTCTGCCCACACAAGCCCAGAGGCTGCTGCTGCCAGTGAGCTGGGAGCTTCTTGTGGACAGAGCACCAGGTTCCCAGCCTCCCTGGGGTGCTTCCTGCCCCACAGACCCAAGCTGGGGTGGCAGGCACCATATTGCTTCTCTACCCACCATGTGCCTTTGTCCTCCGAGGGAGCTTCAATTCCTCAGGTTTCATCTGGCTTGTTCCCACACAGACATTTTCCAACTCCAGCCAAGACTGCAGGAGCCACAGAGGTTCAATGGGTCCCAGATGACCTGCATGACTCTAGTGCCTGGATATTCTGGGTGGACGGCCTCCTGGAAGGAGGCACAAGCATTACCAGAGTGTCACCTTTCCTATATCCAGACTTCTAGTCTCCTCTTCCCCTCCCCTACCCGTGGCTGCAGAGAGAGACAACTGAGCCACAACACTGAGGCTTCCACAGAGAGTGGGGTCCTGCAGTGGAATGGGGGGTTGTTGGACTATAAACTCCATCCCCGTCAGCTGTCCCTGGTGCTGTTTGCCCAGTGACACCATCAGAGCGGGGCATGCCCTGAGGTGGACGGACATTGAACCTGCTTGGGCACCCCATGGGCAACTCAGGACCAGCATGCTTCTCCCTGCCATGGCCAGGGATTGATTTTTGGGGACCTAGGGACAGATCATCAGGCCAGATCCCATACACCCAGGACTCGATTGCATTGCTTGGGGGCAGGGAGGGGAGATTTGTGAACTAGTCTTAGGAGGCGAGGCAGCCTGCCTGGGCAAATCAAGGGAAGAGTGCAGTGTGGGTCCTAGCTGCAGCGTGCTTGCTGGGCACCACTCCCCACATAGGAGGGCTATGCTGTCAGCACAGGCCTGGATCCTAGGAAGGGAACTTCCCAGCCCACATCACAGTCATGGGGGAGCCCAGCTGGCTTGAGCTCCTGCCTGCTCACAGATGCTGGTGGGAAACACCTCGGAGCAAGAGAGGGCAGAGAAGGGCAAGGCCTGCTCTAAACTGCCAGACTGTGAATTTCAGACAGCCCCGCTTACACAAGCAGACTTTCTGGTTGGGTGGGGCACTTCAGCTCCTCCCAGGCAGCTTTGCCCAGAAGCTGGGAGAAGACCATTGACCCCTGCTGAAACAGATACCTTGCCAGCTTTTGTGGAGACTGAGGGCAAGCTCACCCAACCCAACCCCACCCAGCTGCACTCTCCCAACCGCCTCTGCTGTGGCAGAGAAGTAGGATTCCCCTGAAGTTCCAGAACCCCACTCACCACCTGGTGCATTCGACTGCTTTCTCTAGAGGGACTAGAGCTGGTCACAGGACCCAAAAACAACATTGCAGCTTGTTCCCTCCAGCAAGCAACACCTACTGACAGGGAGGTCAATTTGCATGCCCCTTATAGCATTTTCTGATTCAATCATACAGGGTGTGGTTCATTCTCACCCATAAGCACCGCCTACTATCTCAGAGATTAAACAGCATGACATTATCAAAACAAAAGAAAATGCAAAAGTAAGAAGCAACAGCTGCTCCAGATGAGAAGGAATCAGTGAAAGAACTCCGGAAGTATGAAGAATCAGAGGAAAAGTTCACCCCCAAAAAGGAACACCAGCTCTTCAGCAATGGATACCAATGAAAATCAGAATATTGAAGTGACATATAAAGAATTCCAAATATGGATTATAAGTAAGCTCAATGAAATACAAGAGAAAATGGAAAAGCAACACAAAGAAATCACACAAAAAAATTCAGGAAATGAATGAAAAATTCACTAAAGAAATGAAGTTATTGCATGTTACACATCTGATAAAGGACTGATAACCAGAATATTTACAGAACTTAGGAAAATCAACAAAAAAATCAAACAACCCCATTAAAAACTGGGCAAAGGACATGAACAGAAACTTTTCAAAAGAAGACAAAATAAAAGCCAGCAAACATATAAAAAATTGCTCAACTTCTCTAATCATCAGGGAAATGCAAATCAAAGCCACTAATGAGATATCACTTAACTCCAGTGAGATTGGCTTTTACCAAAAAGTCCCAAAACAACAAATATTGGCAGGGATGTGGACAGATAGGATCACTGATACACTGCTGGTGGGACTGCAAATTAGTACAACCTCTATGGAAAGTAATATGGAGATACCCCAAAAAACTAAAAGTAGAACTACCATTTGATCCAGCAATCCCACTACTGGGTATTTACCCAAAGGAAAAAAAGACATTCTATAATAAAGACATCTGCACTCAAATGTTTATAGCAGCACAATTGACAAAGATGTGGAAACAACCCAAATGCCCATGAATACATGAATGGATTAATAAAAATGTGGTATATGTATACCATGGAGCATTACTCGGCAATAAAAAACAATGGTGAATTAACACATCTGGTATTATCCTGGATGGAGCTAGAGCCCATTCTTCAAAGCAAAGTCTCACAAGAATGGAAAAACAAGCACCACTGGTACTCACCATCAAATTGGTATTAACTGATCAATACTTATATGCACACCTGGAAATAATATTCATCAGGGATTGGGCAGGTGGGTGGAGGGGATGGGAAAACTCACACCTAATGGGTGCAGGGTGCACACTTTGGGGGATGTTCAGGATTGTAACTCTGACTTGGGCAGTGCATAGGCAATATATGTAACCAAAGTGTTTGTACCCCCATAATATTCTGAAATTAAAAAAAAAGAAAGAAATCAAATTATTTTAAAAAATCAAATAGAATTTCTGGAAATGAAAAATTCATTCAAGGAAATGCAAAACACAGTGGAAAGTCTTAAGAATAGACTAGACCAGGCAGAAGAAAAAATCTCAGAGCTTGAAGGCAACACCTTCAAATTAAACAAGTCAGTCAAAGATAAAGAACAGAGAATTAAGAGGAAGGAACAAAGCCAACAAGAATTATGGAATCATGTAAAGAGGCCAAATATAAGAATTATAGTCATCCCTGTGGGTGAAGAAGAAATCACACAAGGAAAATTGGAAAAACAATTTGAGGGAATAACAGAGGAAAACTTCCCTGGTCTTGCTAGAAATTTAGATATTCAAGTACAAGAAGCTCAGTAGACACCTGGGAGATTCATCACAAAGAGGCAATCACCAAGGCACATAGTCATCAGACTGGCCAAAGTCAACACAAAAGAGGAACTGCTGTGAGCTGTAAGGAGAAAACATAAGGTAACTTACAAAGGAAAATACATCATGCTAGCTATGGACTCTTCAACTGAGACCTTACAAGCCAGAAGGGATTGGGACCACAACTTCAGTCTTCTTAAACAGAATAATGACCAGCCTAAAATTTTGTATCCTGCAAAACTAAGTTTCTTATATGAGGGAGAAAAAAATACATTTTCAGACAAGCAAACACTGAGGGAATTTGTCAAGAGCAGACCTGCCCTGCAGGAACTACTCAGATCTGCATTATACATTGATCAGCACAATAGAAACCCACCAGTGTAAAATTACCCAACAGCTAAAGCTCAGAACCCATGTAAAATAATGGCTAATGAGGTAAAACAAAGCAACAAGATTCTTCTCAACCGGATGAACAGAAATGCATCTCACTTATCAATCTTTTCAATAAATGTGAATGGCTTGAATTCCCCACTCAAGAGACATAGGTTGGCTGATTGGATTAAAAAAATACAAGCCAAGTATCTTCTTTCTGAAGGAAACACTTCTAACCCACAGAAACTCATTCAGAATCAAGGTCAAGAAATGGAAAAAAAAAATTCCATGCAAATAAAGAAAGCAGGTGTAGCCATTTTCATATCAGATAACAAAGACTTCACATCAACAATAGTGAAGAAAGACAAAGAGGATCCTTGTATAATAGTAAAGGGAGCAATTTATTAAAAAGACATAACAATCCTAAATATTTATGCACCTAATACAGGTGTGTCCAGATACATAAAGCAAACCCTAGTAGATCTAAACAAAGAGATAAACAGCAACATCATAATTCTTGGGGACATCAACACCCAACAATAAAGAAAGAAAGAAAATAAATAAGAAACACTGTGCTTCAGTGGGACTCTAGACCAAATGGGCCTAACAGACATTTATAGGACATTCTACCCAAAAACTTTCAAATATATATTCTTCTCATTACCCCATGGAACATTCTCTAAGATAGATCACACCTTAGGCCACAAAACATGTTTCAACAAATTCAAAAAAATAGAAATTATACTGTGTATCTTCTCAGACCACAGTGGAATAACATTAGAAATCAACTTCAAGAGAAACACTCAATTCTACACAAAGTCATGGAAATTAAACAACGTACTGCTGAACAATTATTGGGTCAAGGAGGAAATTAAGGTGGAAATCAAAAAATTCCTCAAACTAAAGGATAAAGGGGAAACAATTTATCAAAATCTGTGGGATTCAGCAAAAGCAGTCCTAAGGGGAAAATTCATAGCCTTAAAAGCCTACATTAAAAAGAAAGATGACAAATCAACAATCTCATGAATCATCTCAAGGAACTAGAAAAGGAGGGGCAAACCAAACCCAAACTCAGCAGAATAAAAGAAATAACTGAGGTCAGAGCAGAACTAAATGAAATTGAAAACAAAACAAAACAAAACAAAAATACAGAGGATTAATGAAACAAAAAGTTGATTCTTTGAAAAGATAAACAAAATTGATAGACCTCTTGCTAGATTAACCAGAAATAGAAAAGAAAGGACCCAAATAAGCTCAATCAGAAACAAAAAAGGATATATTAGAACTGATACTGTGGAAATACAAAATATCACCTGTGAATACTATAAAAAATCTCCATGCACATACATTCGAAAATATGGAGAAAATGGACAAATTTCTGGAAACACACAACCTGCTGTGGCTCTGTCAGGAAGAAATGGGACTCCTGAACAGGCCCATCACAAGCAACACTATTGAAGCAGCAGTAAAAAATCTTCCAACAAAAAAAGGTCCTGAACTAGATGGTTTCATAGCCAAATATTATCAGACCTACAAAGAAGAATTGGTACCCATACTGCAGAAATTATTTCTTAACATCAAGAAGGAAGGAATGCCTCCCCAACTCATTCTATGAAGCCAGTATCACCTTGATACAAAAGCCAGGAAGGGACACAACAAAGAAAGAAAACTATAGACCAATATCCCTCATGAATATAGATGCAAAAATCCTCAATAAAATTCTAGGAAACCGAATTCAGCAGCACATGAAAAAAATAATCCACCACGATCAAGTGTGCTTCATCCCAGCGATGCAAGGATGGTTCAACATATGTAAATCCATAAATGTGATTCACCACATAAATAGAAGCAAAAACAAAAATCATATGATTATTTAAATAGATGCAGAAAAAGATTTGTCAAAATTCAGCACCCTTTTATGATAAAAACTCATAACAAAATAGGCATAGAAGGAACATATCTCAAATTATAAAAGCCATATATGACAAACCCACAGCCAACATTATACTTAATGGAGAAACATTAAAAGCATTCCCACTCAGAACCAAGGAAACAATCAACAGAGCAAATAGACAACTTACAAAATGGGAGAAAATATTCACATGCTGTACATCAGATAAAGGGCTAATAACCAGAATCTTCAAAGACCTTAAGCAAATGAGCAAGAAAAAATCAAACAACCTCATTAAAATGTGGGCAAAAGACATGAACAGAAGATTTTCAAAAGAAGGTAGACTAATGGCCTATAAACGTATGAAAAAATGCTCAATAGTATGGAGATTCCTCAAAGAACTAAAAGTCGACCTACCATTTGATCCAGCAATCCCACTACTGGGTATTTTCCCAAAGGAAAAAAAGTCATTGCATCAAAAAGACACTTGCATTCGAATGTTTATTGCAGCACAATTCTCAATCACAAAGATGTGGAATCAATGCAAGTGCCCATCAATTCATGAGTGGATTAATAAAATGTGGTATATGTATACCATGGAGTACTACTCAGCCATAAAAAATGAATTAATATCTTTTGCAACAATCTGGGTGGAACTGGAGACCATTCTCCTAAGTGAAATATCTAAAGAATGGAAAAACAAACACCACATGTTCTCATTATTAAAGTGGAACTAACTGATCAGCACTCATGTGCACAGATGGAAGTATAACTCAACAGAAATTGTACAGGTAGGAGGGGGTGGAGGGTATGGGTGAAATCATACCTAACAGGTATAATGTACACTATGTGTGTGATGAGCACATTTATAACTTTGACTCAAGCAGTACAAAAGCAATCCATGTGACCAAAATATTTGTACCCCCGTAATATTCTGAAACAACCCAAAAAACATAAAATAAAACAAAAAAACCAACTAAACAGAAAAAAATGAACATAGCCTCAGGGCCCTGTGTGACAAAAATAATAATGTCTAGCGTACATGTAATTGGAGTCTCCAAGGAGAAAAGAAGAGAATAAGACAGGAAAAATATTTGAAGAAATAATCGTCCCAAATTTTCAAATTTGGTGAAATACATATATGTACAGATCAAGAAACTCAGAAAACCCCAAATGGGATAAAATTGAAGAAAACTGTGCCTAAGCACATCATATTCAAATTGATTGTAACCAGAGAAAAATGACAGACTATCTTTGGGGAAGAGTATTTTTCATCTTAAAATATTTAAAATAAATTGGAGCTGTTAAAGCAAAAATTATAACATTGTCTTTTTGTGTTTATAATGTAATGTGTGTCAATATAGTACATATGATAATTATAGCATAGAGTGGGGTGGAATGATGGTAAATGGACTTACACAGTTGCAAAGTTTTCAAATTTTATATGAGGTGGTATAAATTAACTCTAAGTAGACTGTGAAAGACCAAGAATATATATTTTAATGCCTAGAACATCCACTGAAAATCCAAAAGATAAAGTAAAATAAAATCCTAATTTTTTTTAATGACTGAAAAAAGATTGCAGGAGAGAAGAAATAGAGGAACAAAAAGGCAGAGAAGCAAATAGAAAACAAATAGTAAAATTGTAGCTCTAACTTCAATCATATCAGTAATCAGATTAAACATAAATGGACTAAACACTAACTAAAGAGCAGAGATAACTGAATGTATAAAAAAGCAAGAACAACCGTTCTGTTAAAATATAACCTTTAAATATAAAGACACAGTTTTAAAGTAAATTGGTGCAAAAAGATATATCATGCAAACAGCTTAGTAAGTCTAGAGTGGATATATTAATATCAGACAAATTAACCTTTAAGACAAAAATTGTTAACAGAAATAAAGAGGATAGTGTTGTAATAATAAAAGGATCATCACATTAAGCAGATGTAGGAATTATAGATGAATATGCACATGATAAAATTCCACATGAAATCACTTCATGTATTTTTGACTTTAGAATTTTTTTGAGAACAATCTCAATCATGAATCAAGAGACACAGATCATTCATCACTTTACAATAACAATCCTTTGATAAAATCATGGAATGAAAATTCAATACAGATGAAAAATGTAATTGGAGAATATAGCATTCTCAGCACAACTAACTGCTTATAAGTTTTTCATTAACAATATTTTACAATCTGTTTGCTTCATTTAATGCATTGTATATATTTGAGTACCTTCCAAGATCCAGGATCAAGCTGGACATCTTCATAATCCTTCAAACAGAGTTCATATTTAATTACTATGCACCAGAGTAGCTATTAAGTCCATTCTGGTTGGAGCTCTTACCATACTATTTTTTAAAAATATTTTGGATATCACTTGTCTTAGTTCACTTTCACTGCTATAACAGAATACCTGAGACTGGGTAATTTATGAAGAAAAGAAATCTATTTCGTTCATGATACTGGAGATTGGGAAGTCCAAGCGCATGGCATTGGTATTTGGTGAGGGCCTTCATGCTGTGTCATCCTCTGGCAGAATTCAGAAGAGCAAGAAGCGTACAAGAGTGAGCAAACAAGAGAAGGCCAAACTCATTTTTACAACAACCCACTCTCATGATAATGAGCCCACTTTTGCAATAATGACATTAATCCATTTGTGAGGGCAGAGTCCTCATGGCCTAATTACCTCTTAATGGTCCCAACTCTTAATACCGTCATAATGGCAGTTAAATTTCAACATGAGTTTTGGAGGTGATATTCAAATTGTAACATCACCCCTGTTTATAATAGTTATATAAGTTCAAGGTATTTCCCCCATTTGTCGGTGGAAGGATCTGTGGCTCAAAGAGTTTCAGTATGTTGCCCAGTGTCATAACTGGTGGATAGCAGAGCCAGCCTTCAAATCTGAATCTGTCATTTCCAAAGCTCTCCCTACTGCTCTGCACCATTTCCTCTAAGGCAACACCATTAATTCATTTTTATTAGGGTATGGCTATGAGGAACTACGGTGCCCTTTCCTGGATTCCAGTAAGAACAAATGAACATTTTAATGGTATGTCTGGCTACATTCCGGACACAGTCAATGGCTTTGAAACATGGGGAAGCTTGCTATTTCGCATAGAGATAGAACCATGATTCTGGCCCAATTCTGTAGGTACGCTAAAGTATAAACCATTAAACGTGAAAACATCATGTGTATTTTCTTGATGGAGTTCTATATTTCCAGTAGAAATGTTTATACTAAGAATTTAGAGATTATAGACAACTCTTCCAGATTTCCACATGCCCTGTGAAATAAGAGAAGGACAGCAAATGTGGATCCTTGTCCAGTCTGGGGCAGAATTTTACAACAGTGTATGAAGTTTGGAGGGATAAGTGATTTCTAAATGATGTTTAAGGGTCTATGCATTTCAAATGTAAAAGCATAATTAATAGAACTGCACTTATTTCTTAGAGTCAACATTTCAGACTTTTCAAATGTTACTATGTATCAAATATTACACTGGGGTGATCTCACAAATATTCTCTCTGAGTCTTCACAACAATCTTAAGAAATATATATTATTCCTATTTTAGAAATAAGGACACTGAAGCATCCATATTTTCTCCTCTTAAATAGAAGGTTAATATATTTGCTCTTCTCCATGGCATAGGACCCAAGCAATAAGTTATGTCTTCACTGTACTTGCTTGTGAGATTCTCTACATCATTTCCATATTATATGTGAGGGGCCCTAGACTGGAGTCAGGTGACATGGATTCTTGTCATGGCTCCCATACCAGCTAGCTAAGAAATCTCTATTGCATTTGTGGTGGCTTATAGACAACACAATATGGTTACTAAAATATATATAGAAAACCAGGAGACAAATCTGCTGACCACTACGGCTAATAGAGTTGCAAATATACATTGAGCATGGGAATTCACTCTGAGTTTTCTGGCAGGCAGAGCAAAGAAGGAAACACAGGAAGTTTCATATACTTGTTATCAAAAAAGTTAAAACATGTCAGAAATTTCTCATATGGTCTCTAAGATCCCTTCCTATTTCTGAGATTTTATAAAAATGAGGGTAATAGCATTTACCATTCAGAATCTTAACAGGATTAAATAAAACCATATTTGTGAATAAATGTTAGTTTACTGTTTTCCTTCTTATATAATCCCCATAAAATTTCCTGGTAGAAATCTCAGGAGGGTCAGACTGTAGTTAACTGTGTGAGACTCCATACTCTAAACTTCCATGGGTCAACTCCTTACTATTTATTTAGTATCCCTATGTTGTCAGCAACTGTGAGAAAGATTTTTACAATCTTCTCTATACAAAGTAGATGTTATTGTCCACATTTCATAAATTAGGAAACTGAGCCCCCAAGAAGTGACATAATTTGACTAAGGCGACATAGAATTTCAGTCAGAATTTGAACCCCTATGTCTCTGTCACCAAAGCCATGTGTTTTCCAGTCCACTAAACTGCTTCTACACTACTGAATAATTTAGCAGTTTTGGCATTATTTTTAAGAATAATTCTAGTTTATAAAGTGGTCTGTGTGAAGAACTGGTACAGACTGGGTTAGAATTTATGTCCTGTGAAATCACCAATGGAGCCATGGCTCAGAAAGTTTCACATAACCCCTGACAACATCAGAGAACTTGAAATATCTCTATATTTTGTGTTTGTGCTTTGTTTTTAAAAAGGAATTTCTTCGTCAAGACTTGAGGACTTGGAGAGTGGCAGAGAGTTATGGTTACCCGGGGACCATCAGTGACAGCTTTGCCAATACAGTTGGAATGTTCCTCAACTGTAAAGCTTATTTAATGAAAAGAGACCCAAAAAACCTTTCTCCTAATGTGTAGTGCTCTCTCGTCAGTTTGAAATGAGCAAACTGTCAGATTGCCGATTACCATGCATACAGTATATGCTCATTAAATCATGTACTGTGGGTTTCTTCAGGTTGTCAAATTGCTTAATTGAAAAAATGTGTAGTGTTACTCTTATGGGAAAGAGGCAAGAATCAAAGGGTTGGAGAGCTTACTCTCAATATTTCAGAGTTTGCTTTTAACTGCAGCCAGAAATTGTTCCGTTTTACAGTTTTGATTAAAGGACTATTCCTTCTGCATTTTTCTTGTTTTGTTTATAATTCAAACACTGTAATTATAATGGAGTTGCTTTTATAATAGAGCTACTAAATCATTCTGCCAGCTGATGAAAACTGAAGGGAAGGGCTTAATTTCTTGAGCTGTAACTATAGGGCCAATGTGGGTGTGTTGAGGCTGAAACAAACTGGGAATCAAGAGATCTGGATGGGTTTTAGTCTTGCTAAATCTCTGCTTCAGTGTTTACATTTCCTAGGAGGTTTAGGCCTCACCATTGTCTCAGTGAGTAGGTTCATCCTTCTGACAGAAATGCCCTTAGGCTTCTAGGGTTTGTCCATTTGTTTATTTGGTAGCTTTGAAAAATACTAATGCCCAGGCTCCACCCCAGACCCAAATAAATGAGAATCAATCCTTGGGGGTAATGGTGTTTTTAAAAGCTCTCCAGATGATTCTAAGGTGAGCCACGGTTGAGTGAAACTAACCTAAATTGACTCAAATTGTCCAGTGTCTCAAGTCAAACTAATCCTACCGGCTGCTATCAACAACCCTGCTTACAACAACTAATGTTTCCTAAAAGGTTATATATCCTTTAAGGTTTCAGAAAGTTAAAAACCCTGATTTCTGGGCTCTACTTAGATGTATTAAATACGTTTTTTTGGGAGCAGGGCCCAGGAATCTCTGTTTTTAATAAGAACTCTAGGTGATTCTTATATGCTAAGGTTTGAGAATTTGCTAAAGAAGCAAGATGATCTTTATAGGTGCAGTTCAGTGGAACTTCAGGGGAGAGTGTGCAAATCATAGTAAATTGAAGGCAGGTTTTTTTACTTTTTCTAAACAGTAGGAATTTTGATACCTTTATTTGGATCTAACTGAAATCATGCATGGTTATAATAACATGAACTTTATTTGGAGGGAAAGCTCCCCACTATCTAGTGCCATATAAGACCCAGGAATGCACACATATTCTATAGACTCTAACCTTGATGTATCATGGACTAATGACTAGAGCCAATGCATTTTCAAGGGCCTGTGAAAATACTGAGAACTAAAAGAGGAAGAAAAATTAGTATGGTTTCTGTGTATGAAGAAGTTGCAGAATCAGCACAATCTGATATTATATTTAATGAAATGTCAACAAAATGGAACTTTATGCTATTGTTATTAATTACTAAATTTAACAATTATAGAAAGTATACTTTTAGAGATATGAGTTAGCTTTTCTTCTTAAGAATTTCTGAAAATATATGATTACTGAGAAATTTTAGCCAATTTTAAAAATTAAATCAACCAAATTATATGTAAATAAATAATTTCAAATGTAAAAGCATAAAAATATTTTCAAAGATTTCACATACAACAATTGCTGTGTATGTTAAATAAAAAATTTATAGGAGGCCATTGGTTTGGACAGAGCTCCTGCACTAGGCCCAACAGACCAAACCAAAATGGAATTACTCTTGCTGAAGTTTCAAGCCACCAAGCTAAAACTAAGTAGTCTATCTGACCTTCCAAGAAATCAGAAGAGAGAGAGATAATAGCCAAATTCCCAAACAGGCCAGTGTTAGCCTACACGATAAGGAAGTTCCTCTGTTTTACCCTGTACAAGGAAAGTAACTTTGAAACAACCAATCCACTTTTTGTTCTGTTTCTGCTTTCTTCATTCCTTTTCTGTTTGTCTATAAAGCCAATCTCCTCTGCTCAGCTCATCAGAAAACTCATTCTAGTTTATGGAATGAGGTGTTGACCGATTCTAGAATGGCAAATAAAGTAAGCCTACAATAAGGCTTACTTTGGCTTACTTAATTTCATTAAGATCTTTAAATGAAATTTGTTGTAATTTTGTCTTCTGACATGTAAATATATCTGATATAGGATATACTAAGAGGTTGAGCCTCCGAAAGAAAATGTGCCTAAAGCCTAGGAAGGTAATGTAGATATCTCCAGATTATAAATCTCAAAATTAGAGGATATTTAATTTCATTCTCATTGACAAAGTTATCAAGATATATGCATAAATGCTAAACAACGTTCAAAAGATAGAGTTGAAATTAAACTTGCTCGCTTTCCCTCCTCTAACTCCCCCAAAAAAGAAAAAAAGTTAATATTTTTAGCCCTTATCACACTACCTTTGAAAGCACATGACTTACCTAAAAGTTGGGACTATTAATGAGCATCAAATGAGAGTGACAAGGCAAATTACATACTATACCTCTTGCTCAGAAAATTATCCCTCAGCAATTGCAATAATAGTAGTGAAACAACACATGACTACAATAAAAGACAGAAGTACATGCCACTGGAAATTTAGTCTCTGAGATCAGTTGATGATCAGAGCTAAATATATCTTTTTAAAATTCTTAGTGCCATATTCGCACTTTTGATTCGACTGCATACGAGGTCCCCAGTTTCAGAATTTTCCTGATCCACTGATTATCATTCCTGCTACTGAGGTTTTTACTGTCATCTTTAAGGTACATTTCACTTTTCTCTATCTTAGCGTCTTTTTTGCTTGATTTTTGTAAAATGTGCTACAACTGTTTCATTTGTCTGTTTACCTTCCTTTTTGATTGTCTCCTCTAGAATGTAAGCTCCGTGAAAGCAGGAGCCACGGCTGCGCCTCTTTACCAAACCCATCCTTGGAACAAACAGGGTGGTGGCAATCACTTTGCTCTTGCCAGCAATGATCAGTCAGGAGTGTCACGCCATTAGGAATAATATTATAAATGCTGAGCTGGTCAGGAAATATTTTGGTACATTGCTTTTAAACTTTGGATTCTGTAACTCCAAGTCATTAATAAACGAGTGATGGCAGGGTAGTTATATTCATGGCTCTTGTAGACCTCTCTTATCTCCCTCAGTATCCAAAAGGAAAAAATAATGCCACGAGAATCAGCTTGTCTATAAATTCTACAACTTCTAGATAAATAAAATAGTTAATTATTCACTTGAAAGTAACTACTTTACAGTTTTGGAGAGAGGCCTGAAAATTTCTTGGCAATACTTCAACTGATTAATAATTTAGAATGATGATTGACTGGAGAATGGAAGTGGAGCTAATAGCCTCTCATTTTCCTCTTTATTATTTCAGACAAATTGGTAAGGCACGGTGGAGGCGTGGGATGTTTCAGGGTCAATTGGCTAGAAGCTTTGAATTAAAAATGGAGGGTGATATTTGATCTTAATTTTCTAAGGTGTTGGCCCCACCCCTGATGGTTCGAGATATCTCTGTGATTGTGTTGCTTCTGATGTTTAGTGTTCCTATTGCATTCCTAGCAAAGTCAATGTGAACTACAGCAGAGTTTTATTGTGACTCTGCTATGTGTGCCACATGGTGTTAGACACTGGTTGGGATAAAACAGTGGATCGACACAATCCTGACTATGAAGAGTTAAAAAATCTGGCAGGAGAGATACATATGCCTATAAATCGTTCTCCTATCAGGTAAAAAGTATTAAGTGTCTTAAGAGAGGGATATGAACAAATACCATGGGAGCCATTAGCTTACAGTACCGATGTGAGGGATCTGCCTAATAGGGAATTAGTGATTTAAAACAATGTGAGAAAGTCAAACTAGTACAAATGGTATATGCTGATAACAGCTATTGGAATTATAAAGTGGCTCAGAAAGGAATGCTGGCTAGAGAAGCTGGTTCAGATTTTCGGGGCTACACAAAGCTCCAGGTATACCTTCAGAAGGATAAGATTCAGATAAATTGTATCCTAGAATGGCCAAAGTAAGCCTTATCCTAGAAAGCGCACAAGGGTTTAGCTGGAAATGTCCATTTGTTCTTGGGAGAGATTGTGGCATGTAACAGGAGCCAGTGTTCTGGCTGGTGCCAGAGGTGTTGATGTTCTGTCTGTAAGAGAGAAGTAGCTGACCCTCCAACTGAATCCCACAAATTCTGAAGAGAGCTTGGTTTTTCATCTAAATAAAACAGTTGTGTATTTGAGTGCCAAATTTTCAGGAAAAACTCCCCAAATTCCACTTCCTGAATTTTTGCTAATATAATGAGGACCTGGATGCAAGAATTCACCTCCAAAAGCAAAGGTTTATGCATGCTTTTCCCCTCTCCTCCTGTGGACTTAAGTAACTTCTGGAATATGCATGCTTTGAGTTAACCATTTTCATTTGTATATGTCATTGTTATGGACTGAATAGTGTCCCCTCAAATTCATACGTTGAAGCCCTAACCCTTGATGACTGTATTTGGAGACAGGGCCTTTAAAGAGGTAATTAAGGTAAAATGAGGTCATAATTTCAAGGCCCTAATCCAATATGACTGGTGCCCTTATAAAAAGAGGAAGAGACACCAGGGACGCAAGCACACAGAGAAAAGGCCATGCGAGGACACAGCAAGCGAGAAGGAAGCCATCTGCAAGCCAAGGAGAGAGTCCTCAGGAGAAACCAAACCTGCTGACACCATCATCGTGCACTTTCAGC
The DNA here is from genome assembly GCA_023783475.1 of Daubentonia madagascariensis. Classification (NCBI taxonomy): domain Eukaryota; kingdom Metazoa; phylum Chordata; class Mammalia; order Primates; family Daubentoniidae; genus Daubentonia; species Daubentonia madagascariensis. The sequence continues at coordinate 35,382,405 of JAKFHU010001953.1, read as the reverse complement.
CTCCAGAACTGTGAGAAATAAATTTCTGTTGTTAAAGACACCAAATCTATGATATTTTGTTATGGAAGCCCAAGCCGACTAGAATAGTAATTGACAAATCCCTCTGATGGGTTTGATTTATGAGCCTAAGTCAATGTAAATAGAACTCTTCATTCAGGCCAAAGCAACTATGAAAGTCCTTAAGAAATTATTCTCCTGCCATGCTTGTTAAACAATGCCCAGCATAACCATAGTATAAACCTACTTATTTGTGTAGAGCAATTTTTTCACTCAACCATGTACTTATTTAACAAATATTCATTGAGTACCTACTGTATGCCAGTTGCTCATAGATTATGCTCAGAAAGATCTGTAAGTGTAGAAGAGGAAATAAAATAGGCACATAAAACGTAGTGATTTGTTTGCAGAAATGCCATGGGCATGTCAAGAGTGAAGGGACTCATTGCAACTGGGATGTCAGGGAAGTCTCTGTGGAGGAGGTAGCATTGAAGGAGGGTTTTGGGGGATAGATGGGATTTGGTCCTACAAGGTTGGGCAATGGGGGAAGGACCGTTGAAGAAGGGAAAAGATGGTCAACAGAGGCTTAAGAGGTTGAATCCCTGGGAAGTTTATGGGGAGGTGCGAATTTTGACTGAAATGCAGAGTATGTAGAGGGAAATTTTTCTCCATAAGGCTGAGTTATCTCAGACTTCAAGGGCTTCTTTCAGAAAGGAGTGATAATATGCCAGGCATTGCCTTACAGACTTTATTACATTGATTCATCCATACTCACAATAACCCTACAAGGTATGTGCTAATATTATCCCTACTTTATAGATGAAGAAACTAAGGCATAGATAGGTTAAATTACTTGCCAATTACTAATAAATGGTGAGCTGGGATTTGAACCTTGGCCTTCTGGCTCCAGAGCCCTTGCTTATATGAAGGAAGGCTGAGCATCTGAACCAAAGTATGAGGGGAAGTACCAGGGGTTGCTAGATTTGCAATCTGGGCAAGATACAGAGTTTTAAGATAGTGGGCAATTTTGTGTGTGTTTCCTTGAGCAAAGAGAAAAGCAAAGCCCCTGCCTCCCACAACCATAGGGGGATCCCAGTGCCCTTGACCGCCTTCCTGTAAGTTAGCCATGTTTGCAGCCCTCCGTGGAGATAAATCGTTGGTGCAGGGAAACAAAAGTGTTTTTCAGGCGCTCTGCTGCCATAGTTAGCCTAGGACAGGATTATGAAAGGAGCTTTTCTGCTTGTGCTGCCTTCCGGGGTTACGTTCTTAGTGAATCTACTGCCTCAAAATGGAGCTTGTTAGTTGCGTGTCATCCGAGGGTGGCAATTAGTTGCATGTGTTTGGTTGGGTGCCAGCCCCTGGGGCGCCAGACCTCAGTGCCCAAGCCACTGTTTGTCATGAATTAGTCTTTAAATAAAAGCAAGTTTTTAAAATGGAGCATGCTAATTTGGGTTTTGCTAACTCCTTCTGAAGAAGGCTTGGCCTGTTCAGTGCCAGCTGGCTGAGTTGGCATTCAGTGAGAAACTGGGTCCCTACCAAAAACTGCATTGCTCCCCCCGCCCCCTTTGAGAGCAAAATGGCAGCGAGGAGCTGGTTGGCACAGAGAAACAAGGTGAAACAAGGGGCAGGGACAGCGCTGAAATCGGCGTGATTAAAGGGAACTGAACTGCTATAGTATCCCCACTTCTCCCCACCTTAGAAAGGAAAATCTGCCCCTCTCTTTCCCCACTCATGCCACCCTCGGCCACCCATTCAGTGACTTTCTACATAAAAGGCTTCCTCATCCAATTGCTTATACACTGCACCTTTTATACTCTTCCAAGTCATCCTTAAGGGATTATCACTGCAGCTTTTAACTTCCCCTAGAAGGAGTTGAATGAGCGTGAATGGGGCGGAAGAGTCTTCAGTGAGAAAGTGCCCTCCCCACCCCAAAATGCTCACAAAACCCCTAATCACGATGGAAGAATGCCATCCTGTTTTTGGCGGCGGCTGGTTACAAATGCGCTAATTCACAATTACTGTACATACAGGCGATGATCACAGGGAGTCATGTCACACACGCAACTCGTGGTAATAGAACGCGCTGCACACGCTGGGCCCTGGTCACTTTAATATGGCGCTTTTTCCGATTAAGAAATCCCACCGATCATGGTTTTGAGTTTTGAAACTCAGCACTTTGACCAATAAGTGCTAATTGGAAGACTTGTTTTCTTACACTTGCCATAATCTGATAATCTGATCGTGAGAAATGGTAACTGTGATGCAATCAACGGCTGAAAACAGAAAGTCTCCCATCTATTTATTTATTTGTTTATTTCGGTTTTGTTTTGCAAACATCCCTTTGTCTCCAAATAGGATTGCTCATATTGGGAGAGGAGCCTTGTACATAGGCAAGACAGAAAAGGAATTTTAGTAAGGTTTCTATTTGTTCTGAAGATTCAGGAAAGATGGAAGCTTTTTCTCATACCAATGTATCGGTGCAGTAGATGCCTGAGAAATAAAAGTCATCCTGATTACTGATGCAGTGTACATTACATTTCCTGGAGTGAGGTTTCTTTTTTTTTATCCTGTTTATTTGATGCCAGCACCTCTGTTCTTCTGAAGGCAGCATATTAAGTTTACTAATAAACTGACAACCAGTTCCTAAGAGACTCAGCCTGAAAGTTTTCCTGACGGGACAGGAAAATCATTTTTTTAATAAATATTCGGGGAAAATTGAGGATGAAGGACATTTTGAATACTTGAGTACTGTAAATAGTTTTCAGGGGGATTACAGTTTTTCATGGCAATACATTTTGCAGTTTCTTTAAATGCTCATTTAATATTTTGGGTCTCTCCAGGACAATGTGTTGCTTTTACGAATAAGAGCCGATAATGAGCCCATAGAGCCTTTAATTTATGATGTATCTGACAGCATTGTGGTGGATCTGATAGGGGATGCATGTGATTATGTCTACAAGCTGAAAATAAACCAGCTGGTATTTGTTCTGAAAACATTCTGAGAACACCCTCCTGTTAATGGCCCATGGCTTGATCCAGCATCTGGTAAACTAATATATTGTCATTTTTACCATGAAAGTCAGCACAAATCATTAATGATTCTGCAGCCATTTGCGTTTTCCTCTTGTCTAGAATACGCCAATTACCATGAAATTATTCCTATTAGCGACATGACTGAATGATAGTAACCTGACTGTAACTTGTTGGCAGAAATTCTCTCATAATGCCAATAATGAACTGTGCTTTGAGTCCTTGCTGAGCTCTGTTAAATAGGAAGGTTGGATATTATATGTTTCTAACCCCTCACGAACAACACTTCTTAATGACTGTGTGACTTGAAGGAAATGTGCTGTTTTGCAGATTTGTTTCAATGTGGGAACTTACCATTTTTGTTTAATTTGTTAGGGGAAGGAATCACTGTTTGCCACTTAAAATGCTATTCAGGGACCACTTTGCAATATGCACACATTACGATCATCACCAGTATAGACAGCCTGGTAGTATCATGCTCACATGATAGACAACGTCTCTGAATTTTTTAACGAAATAGTCCACACATAATCATCAAAGAATGAAAGAATACCGTCAGTGCCAGTGACCCTAAGAAAAATACAGAGAGCCCAATACTGCCATGAGATTAATAAATCCATTTTCATTTCTCTTTTGGCTAATCTTGGTCTGTGAAGCCACATCACCTGCCTAACTGAAAATGTGTATCAGGCGATAGTTGAAGATACATAAGAGGAACCAGTGAGAAGCCAGCTACAACCCCCCGGAAGTTCCTGGTAGGGCCTCTACAGGGGAGCAGGACAGATTAGCTGTGTTCTCCAAAGGTCCAGGGACACTAATTAATGTACTGGACACTTGTGGCCCATCTCACATCCTCTTGGCTCACTTTTTACTCAGGCCATTGTTGTGGAAACCAGTTTAGGGCGGTGTGACCCAAAGCATCTTGCCTAAGCTGCACTGGGTATCCCCGTTTTCTGTCCTGGGGCTTCTCTGACACCTTGAGGGTGGGTGGGACTGGCAGCCTGGGAGTGCAAGAGAGTTAATAACCCATGGAGTGACCCTTGATCAGTAGGGGATGGGAGCTGGTGGGTAAATGATCTCCCCTCTTCCATGTCTTGTTCAAACATTACTGAAGCATATTTTACATACACACACACACACACACACATCTGAAACACATAAGTTTTCTCAGAAGTTTCCAGCAGGTTGAGCCCTAGTTGCCCATAGTGGTTATATTGTATTTCCCTCTGTGGAAGTTGCTATTTGGCCCCCACCAAGATCACCTTTACTAGGTCAGCATACCTGTGCCCCTGCTGCATAGAGTGCTGGATGCTAAGGTCTCACAGCTGAACCCATCTCAGGAAAATTAACTCTACTGAGGGGAGCCACCTTCTCCAGAAATACCTGAGAGGTTCCCCTACCCCTGGCCAAGGGCAATCCATAGCCAGTGACTAACTGACGCTGTAAAGGGGAGCAACTCTGTGGGCCATTCATACTCCAGAGCTCCTCCTGGGATTAGGCCAGGGCTAGACTCCAGCTGGAGCCACATCTTTACTCGGCTTTTTCTCTGGCACACTCTGCTTGCTCATTCCCTCGTGGCTGTCTCCTGAGGGCACTACTTCAATCAACTTTTTGTACAAACATACCCATCTCAGGGTCTCCTTCTAGGGAATTTAATTTAAGACACCTTTCTTCCCTGTTTCACTGTCCCTAGGCCCCCAATCTTATTGTCTGGGATTCTTTCCCAAAATAAACTACATGCTTGTAAGCCTTTTCTTAGGCTCTGCTTTCCAGGGTAGGATGTGGGAGTCAGGTGGGGAACCCAGGCTAAGACAATAAATGATATCAGTATGCTTTAGGGTTTCCCTCCACGCTGCTGGCTGGATTAAGTGCACATCTTCCCTAAGAAGTACCCCATGGAGGGAACTTAGATTTAGAAAGAATTAGGTAGTATAAGATTATACTAAAGTGAATGAGTCAGATAATAAATGTAGAAATTGAGAGACCTATTATTTGGGGCTAAAGAGGGTATCTGTGGTGTTATTATGTATATAGGTTTTCATCCACGGTTCCTGGCTTAAAACTCCCATAGTCCTTGTTATAATGTTGGGGTACTTTAGGCCTCAGGAAACAGAATCTATCTGACCCTCTCCTGTCGTCCTTTCACCTGTCTGAGGCAAGGTTCTGATCTGGTCATGGGTCAAAAGACCCTCATTCCAGAGAGGGTCCTGCCCCATACCCTGGAGGAAGGAATGCTGCACAGACAGGCCGGGAAGAATCTGAACAGGCCTTGCTGGGTTGAGATCATGTGCTTTTTTGTCCAATCACATTTCGACACAGTTGTCCACGCTCCAATCATGGGCAACTAATGAGGTCTCCATGAAAGGAGTAAAGGATGTGGTTCAGAGAGCTTCCGGAGAGCTGCGCACGTAAAGGCAGACAGGAAAGGGAACAAGAACTCACCCACGTGCTTGGCGGGGTGGCACACCCCAAATCCACAGGGAAAGAAGCTTCTGCACTCTGGACTCTCTGTGTCTTGATCACTGCTGTATCCAGGCCTATATCTAAAGTGTGTGGGGCCCAGGGCAAAAGTACAAAAGGATGCCGTGTACCATCTGTTTAAATATTTAAAAGTTATAAATCCAGCTAATAAACCATTAAAGAAATGTCTTTTATCCTTCTACCATGACAATATAACTTTTTAAGGGTAAAATCCAAAAGTATAAGTACAGCTATGGTTTTTATATGACTGAAAACTGGCCAAATATCAAAGACAACTGAATTTTGATTAATATTGTACATGTTCTGCTATTGGACTGATGATATTTGGATGTTTTTTTAAAAGACACAAATAATTCTTAAATTATTATATGTTTATTCCAAATAAGTTATTTTTCTTATCTTCATTTCAGTAAAATTGTTATGGTGTTATAATAAGGTTTTTATTTTTTATTTTTTTGACATAATTTGTGTCTATTGACAGTTATGATCTAATGCAGGAGTCTGCAAACTAAGGCCCTGGGGCCAAATCTAGCCACCCCCACTCACATAATACATTATCTATCATTCCTTTTGTGCTACAATAGCAGAGATGAGTAGTTGCAACAGCCCAGAATGTTTACTATTTGGTCCTTTACAGAAAAAGTTTCTGACCCTGCTTTAAAGAATTAAAAACTGAACTGCATTTGTATTCAAAGTATATACAATTTGAATATATTTTCATCAAGCATATAAATTAATTAAAAAACTAGAAAAGTAAGAATGCCAGCGGCTGCCTGCGAGCACTGATCGCTCACTCCGAAAACAGCATTGCGAATTACAGAGAAACAACGCTGAACGCCCAGCCCAAGAAAACAGGTACAAAATTTTCACAAAGATCAGAGAGCGCACGGAGCACCATAGAGCCCAGAGCGCGGGAAGGACGCGCTCGCCAGGTCGCCGCAGAGCCACCTGACCCCCAAGCGGTTACGCACCTCCCCATACACGCAGTCAGGGACAAGCCCAGAGTTGGAACAGAGCGGTGGCTAGGGACAGCGAGCCCTGTGGAGAGGAGGAAGTAGCCAGAGCCAGACACAACTCGCAGCTGCAATATACAGAGACTGCCGAGGGCTGGAGAGGAACTGGGCGGGGACCGAGATTCAGCTTCCCGGGACAGTGCGCGGGAACCCGCAGGCCGGCACTGCGCCACTAGAAGTCAGCGGGACTGGGCCCAGGAGTTTAACCGAGAGCGGGACACGCCCTTAGAGGTTGCTAACAACTGCCTGTGGAGAAAAGCTGCGCTCCGGGTGCGATCGGAGCCCGGCTGTGCGCCAGGCTGGCGGCGGCCGCCATCTTTACAGCCGCCCGCGCGGAGCCGTGAGCCGCGTCTCTAGCTCCGCCCCGCCCCAGCCCGGGGCTCTTCCGCTGGGGCGAGACAGGCTTTGCCCTAGGTAGCCAGGGACAGCTGCATCCGTGGGTTCCAGGTGGGACGAGATCCTGGAACTGTAGCGGCAGGACCTTTGGGTATTGGAAACAGTTTGCAGCTCGTCCATCTGGTCCAGCTATCCCGGCTCTTGCCTCCGACAAGTCCGCTACGTGCTGGTCCTAGTGCGCGCCCCTCAGGTCCCAGCCCTCCTGTACCCCAGAGATCGCTCATTTTGAAGGTTGCTGGCTATAGTGACTCATTTGGTATAACTGCTGCTTCTCATGACAACCAAATACCTCAAGAGCCGCAGGCTGAACCAGAGCAGCTTCCCATAACCCTGCCCACTTCAATAGGGAATTTCGCGCCATCCAAGAGCGCTTCCAGCGGCCACTACTCCCCCCTCCCCGTGGGAACATCCCCCCGGTGGAGACTGCTGGGGATAGAGACGGCCACCCGCCTCGCCTTGCGGTCTAGTGGTGGAAAAGGGGTGCACAATTGGAGATCTCCCTATCAACCAGCATCACGCGGAGACACACATCAGAAGGGCAGCCACACGTGGCTAGATGAGCAACCTCTGAACTGTGTAGAATTTTCCCAACTCAGCCCTCACACTGCAGCCAAAGGAAATTGTGTTTATACCTGAACCTCAGGAGGAGCAGGGTCAAAGTAACCCCTAGGAGCTACAAGGCCCCTCCCAAAGCACAGGGCTTTCGCATACCCCAACTGGGGAATCAGAGTCTGCCACGGACATAACAGAATACCTAGCTAATAGGGAGCGGAGGATTCATATCCTCAAGTACAATCCATTAGCTCAGAGCCCAAGCTGGGAGGTCATTCTCACCACACTCCACTGGGAAGAGAAGAAGACCACAGGTCAGAGTTAACTCAAGATCCAACAAACTTGCTAAAATACACCTAAGGCAATACAGGCCACTACTTCTCTCCCTGGCTTTGCCAAGGAACAATAATTGTGGGCCTGGTGACAGGGCCATAAACTAGCTCTAACACCCCCAGCTCTCGACCAAGAGGCCAGATGAGAAAAACCAGCGAAAGAACTCAGGGAACATGAAAAATCAGAGTGAAAAGTCACCCCCAAAAGAAATTATCAGTTCCTCAGCAATGGATACCAACCCAAATGAAATGGGTAGAATGACAGAAGAGGAATTTCGTTTATGGATTATAAGAAAGCTCAATGAAATTCAAGAGAAAATTGAATCCCAGCACAAAGAAACCACAAGAAAAATGCAAGAAATGAATGAAAAATTCTCCAAAGAATAGAAATATTACGGAAAAATCAAATAGAAATCCTAGAAATGAAAGAAGCATTCAAGGATCTACAAAACACAGTGGAAAGCCTTAAGAATAGGCTGGACCATGCAGAGGAAAGAATTTCAGAGCTAGAAGACAGCTCTTATGTGCTAAATAAATCAGCCGAAGAGAAAGAACACAAAAACAAGAGGCAGGAAAAAAGCATACAAGAAATGTGGGATTATGTAAAGAGGCCAAACATAAGGATAATAGGTATCCCTGAGGGAGAGGAAGAAAATTCCCATAGGCTGGAAAATTTATTTGAAGGAATAATAGAGGAAAATTTCCATGGCTTAGCCAGAAATCTCGACATCCAAGTACAAGAAGCACACAGGACTCCTGGGAGAGTCAACGTGAAAAGGCATTCACCACGCCACATAATTATTAGACTGACCAAAGTAAACACAAAAGAGGCACTCCTCAGAGCTGTAAGACGAAAAAAGGAGGTAACCTACAAAGGGAAACCGATCAGATTAACTGCAGATTTCTCAGCTGAAACCTTACAAGCCAGAAGGGAATGGGGAGACATCATCAATCTCCTAAAACAAAACAAAGGTCAACCCAGAATTCTGTATCCTGCCAAACTAAGCTTCTTATATGAGGGAGAAATAAAGACCTTTCCAGATAAGCAATCACTGATAGAATTTGCGAAATCCACACCGGCCTTGCAAGAAATACTTAAACCTGCATTATACACTAAACAGAGCAACAGACACCCACCTATGTAAAACTATGCAAAAGCTAAAACCCCAGAAACCGGATTCCACAATGACGCAAGAGGTAAAACAAAAGATACCACCCAACAGAATAATCAGAAATTTACCCCAAATATCAATTCTCTCAATAAATGTAAATGGCTTGAACTGCCCATTGAAGAGACATAGGCTGGCTGAATGGATTAAAAAATACAAACCAAGTATCTGTTGTCTTCAGGAAACACACCTTACACACAAAGACGCATTCAGACTCAAGGTGAAAGGATGGAATACAATTTTTCAGGCTAATGGAAACCAAAAGAAATCCAGAGTAGCCATCCTCATTTCAGATGACATAAACTTTAAAGCAATAAAAGTAAAGAAGGACAAAAATGGACACTATATAGTGGTGAAAGGAAAAATTTCACAAGAGGATTTAACAATCCTAAACATTTATGCACCCAACACAGGAGCACCCAGGTACATAAAGCAAATGCTGCTAGATCTAGACAACATAATAAGCAGGAATGCCATAATTGCAGGGGACTTCAACACCCCACTGACGGAACTCGACAGATCCTCCAAACAAAAAACAAATAGAGAAATAAAAGACCTAAACAGGACTCTAGAACATTTGGGCCTAACAGATATCTACAGAACACTCCACCCAAATAACACTGAATATACATTCTTCTCATCAGCTCATGGAATTTCTCTAAAATTGACCACATCCTAGGCCACAAAACAGATCTAAACAAATTCAAAAAAATAGAAATCATACCATGTATCTTTTCAGACCACAGTGGAATAAAATTAGATATCAATTCCAACAGAAACTCACATCTTCCTCCAAAAACTTGGAAACTAAACAATCTATTGCTGAATGATTATTGGGTCAAGGAGGAGATTCAAAATGAAATCAAAAGATTCTTCGAACTAAACGATAATGGGGACACAAGTTATCAAAATCTGTGGGATACAGCAAAAGCAGTCCTGAGAGGAAAACTTATCGCCCTAAATTCCCACATCCAAAAGACAGAAAGGTCACAAATCAGTAAACTAATGAATCATCTTAAGGAAATGGAAAAGGAAGAGCAAAGCAATCCTAAAACCAGCAGAAGAAAAGAAATAACCAAAATTAGAGTAGAATTAAATGAAATCAAGAACAAAAGAACAATACAGAAGATCAATGAAACGAAAAGCTGGTTCTTCGAAAAGATAAACAAAATAGACAGGCCACTTGCCAGGTTTACCAGAAGCAGAAAGGAAAAGACTCTAATAAGCTCAATTAGAAATGAAAAAGGAGAAGTCACAACTGATACCATGGAAATACAAAACATCATCTTTGAATACTACAAAAATCTCTATGCCCACAAACACAAAAACGTGGAGGAAATGGACAAATTCTTAGAAACACACTACCTCCCTAGGCTCAACCAGGAAGAAACAGAATTTCTAAACAGACCAATATCAAGCACCGAAATTGAAGCAGTAATTAAAAATCTACCCACAAAAAAAAGTCCCGGACCAGTTGGGTTCACACCTGAATTCTACCAAGCCTACAAAGAAGAACTGGTGCCTATACTGCAGAAATTATTTGAAAATATCCAGAAGGATGGAATCCTCCCAAACTCATTCTACGAAGCCAATATCACCTTGATACCAAAGCCAGGAAAGGACACAACAAAAAAAGAAAACTACAGACCAATATCCCTTATGAATATAGATGCAAAAATTCTCAATAAAATCCTTGCAAACCGAATTCAAATGTACATCAAAAAAATAATCCATCACAATCAGGTGGGCTTCATTCCCGAGATGCAGGGATGGTTCAACATACGCAAATCTATAAATGTAATTCACCATATAAATAAAAGCAAGAACAAAGATTGTATGATCCTTTCAATAGATGCAGAAAAGGCTTTTGACAAAATCCAGCAGCCTTTTATGATAAGAACTCTTAACAATATAGGCATAGATGGCTCATTCCTGGAAACTATTAAAGCCATATACAATAAACCCACAGCCAATATCATACTGAATGGGGAAAAATTGAAGGCATTCCCCCTTAAAACTGGCACCAGACAAGGGTGTCCACTATCTCCACTTCTGTTCAACATAGTGCTGGAAGTCCTGGCCACAGCAATTAGACAAGAAAGAGGAATCAGGGGCATCCAGATAGGGGCAGAAGAGGTCAAACTTTCACTATTTGCAGACGATATGATATTACATAGAAAACCCCAAAGATTCAACCAAGAGATTACTGGAATTGATAAATGAATTCAGCAAAGTCTCAGGATACAAAATTAATACACACAAATCCATAGCCTTCATATATGCTAATAACAATCAAGCCAAGAAACAAATTAAAGATGCTATACCTTTCACAATAGCAACAAAGAAAATTAAATATTTAGGAATATATCTAACTAAGGAGGTCAAAGACCTATATAGGGAGAATTATGAAACACTGAGAAAGGAAATTGCAGAGGATGTAAATAGATGGAAAGCCCTACCATGCTCTTGGATAGGCAGAGTCAACATAGTAAAAATGGCTTTGCTACCTAAATTAATTTACAGAATCAATGCAATCCCTATCAAAATACCAACATCATTTTTTGCCGATCTAGAAAAAATAATTCTATGCTTCATGTGGAACCAGAGAAGACCCCGTCTAGCCAAAGCAACCTTAAGCAAAAAGAACAAATTGGGAGGCATCTGTCTACCAGACTTCAAACTATACTACAAGGCTATAGTAACCAAAACTGCATGGTATTGGCACAAGAACAGACACGTAGACCAATGGAACAGGACTGAGAACCCAAATATAAAACCAACCTCATACAGTCACCTGATCTTTGACAAATTCCAGAAAAACGTACACTGGGGAAAAGAATCCCTATTCAACAAATGGTGCTGGGAAAACTGGATGGCCATATGTAGAAGACTGAAACTGGACCCACACCTCTCACCTCTCACAAAAATCAATTCACAATGGATAACAGATCTAAACCTAAGACATGAAACCATAAGAATTCTCGAAGAAAACATTGGAAAAACTCTTATGGACATTGGCCTAGGCAAAGAATTTATGAAGAAGACCCCCAAAGCAATCACAGCAGAAACAAAAATAAATACATGGGACCTGATCAAATTGAAAAGCTTCTGCACAGCCAAGGAAACTATCACTAGAGTGAACAGACAACCTACAGAATGGGAGAAAATATTTGCATGCTACACCTCTGATAAAGGGCTGATAACCAGAATCTATACAGAACTTAGGAAAATCAACAAGAAAAAATCAAACAACCCTATTAAAAAATGGGCAAAGGACATGAACAAAAACTTTTCCAGAGAAGACAGAATGATGGCCAGCAAACATATAAAAAAGTGCTCAACTTCTCTAATCATCAGGGAAATGCAAATCAAAACCACAATGAGATATCACTTAACTCCAGTGAGATTGGCTCATATCAAAAAATCCCCAAATAACAAATGTTGGTGGGGATGTGGACAGATAGGAACACTCATACACTGCTGGTGGGACTGCAAATTAGTACAACCTCTATGGTAGAGAATATGGAGACACCTCAAAGAATTAAAAGTAGAATTACCATTTGACCCAGCAATCCCACTACTGGGTATTTATCCAAAAGAAAAAAAGACATTTTATAATAAAGACATCTGCTCTCTAATGTTCATAGCAGCACAATTCACAATTGCAAAGTTGTGGAAACAACCCAGGTGCCCATCAATACACTAGTGGATCAATAAAATGTGGTATATGTATACCATGGAGTATTACTCAGCAATAAGGAACAACAGTGAATTAACACATCTGGTATTATCCTGGTTGGAGCTAGAACCCATTCTTCGAAGCGAAGTGTCACAGGATTGGAAAAACAAGCACCACTGGTACTCACCATCAAACTGGTACTAACTGATGAACACTTACATCACACAGGGCAATAACCTTCATCTGAAGGAGGGCGGGCGGGAGGGTGGTGGAAGGGATGGGAAAAACTCTCACTGAATGGATGTGGGGAGCACAGTTTGGGAGACGACCACGATTGTGGCTCTGACACGGGCAGAACAGGGGCAATGTGTATGGCCAAAGTGTTGTACCCCCATGATATTCTGAAATTAAAAAAAAAAATTAAAAAAAAAAAAAAAACTAGAAAAGTTAAAATATTTTTAAAATGTTTTTAAGAAATATTTATATTTATATGTATATTTCTTGTACAACATTCAAAATTATTAGAATTGAAAGGTAAGATGCAGATATTTAATTAATATAAAAATTTTAAATCAAACATTTAAATGCAGCTGAATTTTTTGACATTTAAATTAAATCTTATTAAATATTTTTATAAAAATAAAACAATTTCAAGTTTTGTGTTGAATGTCCATCTAGTTGTCAATCTAAAGAATTGATATCAGATTTTGTACATGTTATGTTGCAACCTAAATATAGTCAAATTTAAGGAGAAAGTGATTTGTTTAATATTGCAAAATGTGCCTAGCTACTTATGTGCCACAGTTATGAATGCTGCCCAAATTTGTGAGACCTCTGAACTATGAAATGGAACCATCAGATTCTGATGAAAGAAAATAGATACAGAATTCAGCACTACTGGGAACTGTGATTTCTTTATGCAAGAATCTGTTGCACTCATGCTATCTGAGAAGAATTTGACAAATTAATTTCTCTTTTTCTTGATTAAGCCTTTCCACTGCTCATATCTTATCTACACAAAGCAATGTGCACCTCCACTGTCTGTAGTTTTGCAGTTACACAACCCCCAACCCTTCCTGACATTCAGACTCAGTCACCTTTTCCTCAATGACATCAGGCAAGAGAGGTAGAGAAGAATTTTCCCAGGATAGTTACATCATTTGGTAAAGAGTAGGAATTACTAGTTGTGTCTACAAGAGACAAGCTCCAAATCCTGACCACAGAGGCCCTAATGTGTTTTCTAATTACTTTTGGTGGGAATATGTTTGTAATATGGAGGCCCCTCTAAAGTGTGGGGTTCAGGATATATAAAATAATAGAGTAATACAATACAAATACATGGCCTTTATAAATTACAAAGAAATGGCTGGAAATGTCAAGAAGCTGAAATACTAACAAGGTCCCCATTACCTGATTACAATGCAATAAATTAGAAATTAGTTGTATCAAAACCTAACAATCTGGACATTTTAAAACTCTCTCATAAATAAATCTTAATTCAAAGAAACATTCCAAACCCAAATTGAAAACTATCTAGACACAATTGATAATGAAAATATAACATGTAAACTTACATGCTACAGCTAAAGCCTTGCTTAGAAGCAAATGTGTAGCCTTAACACATTGACTGCCACACTAGAAAAAAAAATTTTTTTCCTTGGGGCCACAGTGTTTTATTACAAAAATAGAAGAAAAACTTCAAAAACAAAATGATCCTTTCTAATTTAATGAAAAATGTGGTTTTTTTAAATTGTTTTCTGTGTGTGAGTTACATGCAACTTGAAAAATTGTTCTCGAGGCTCCCAAGATGAAGAGACATGTGAGTTACATATGCTTCATGAGACCCTGGGCTCAAAACTAGCGTGAGTTAAATACAACTCACATGGCAATTAATGTGTTCAATAACTGAATAACATGAAGAGAATGAAAATGAAAGAATTAAGCATCTGACTTAAAAGAAGAACAACCAAGAAACAGAAGGAATGGAGAAAGAACTAAATAATAAAGAGAAAAATCAGAAATTGTTTTCTAATTTAAAAACAAATCCAATAAGTATAAATAAACCCAAATGCTGTCGCTTTGAAAACAATGTCAAACAATGAAATAGTCCACTTACTAGCCTGAATCAAGAAAAAGGTGGGGTGCGTAAAACACAAAATTAGAAGTGAAAGGGAGAAAGGAACCATGGCTAAAGAAGAAATTAAGAGAATCAAAGGAGAACCTTTGAAAAACGTTTTGCAAATAATTTTGAAAATCTTGATGGAATGGAGTTTTGTAGATACAAAAGTTATCCAAACTTATTCAAGAAGAAAGAGAAAAACTTTAATAACATTAGAAAAATCTGAGGAAGTTATCAAAGATCTTAAAAAGCCTCAGGTCTTTATACTTTCAGAGGCAAATTATTTTGATCTTTCAAGGAACTGATAATGATAATACTATTTAAAATGGGAACTAGTAAAATTAATTTTATATCTGCATAATGGAATAGTGTGCAGTCATTAGATAGGATGTGAAGCTTCTGTGTATGGCTATGAAACAATCTCTAAAATATATTAAGTGGAAAAAAAACCCCAGCAAGCTGCAGAGCTTTGTGTCTGTTGTGCCACCATTTCAGTAAATGTGTGCGTGTATGTGTGCATGTGCAATACGTACCTGTAAAGGAATACAAAAGCAACTGGTAACAATGGTTGCCTCTGGGGAAGGGATTAGGCAGCTAGAAGACAGGTAGGAGGCAGATACTTTTAAATTCATGTCCTTTTGTACCTTTTGAATTTGATATTCAGTACATGTATTACATAGCCAAAGAATTATAAAACTAAACAAAATTGTGCATAGCACAAATAAAGAAAGAAAACTGCCGATGTGTTTTTATGAAGCCAGCACAATATAGATACCAAAGTCTGAGAAAGACAGAGCAAAATGGCAATCTATAAATCAATCACGTTTATGGACTCATTATGAAAATTTAAATTAAAAGTTAGTAAACATAATTTATCAGATTATTAAAAGAGTATTAGCCTTGTCAAAAAGGGTGCTTATTCCCAAAGTGCAATAATAGGCAATGTATTAATATACTCTTAACTACTATCTTGCACTGCTTCTCAAGTGGCAGAGCTGTGTGTGAACTGTCCATCTATCTATAACTATATATTTATCTACTGCATTTTAGCAAATCTAAAATGCTATCAAATGTGTGACAGCTTGATTCCAGAAATGTTAAAATGTGAAGAACTGTTTATCTTCGAATCAATAGAGTATCCATCCCTCCATCCATCAACCCTCTCTCCATCCATCCATCCACCTATACATTTTTCCTTCCCTTCTTTTCTCCTTACATTTATCTATCTAGTCTATCTATCTAGAATAGTTATCTAGATAGACTATAATATCTAGAATCCAAAATTTATTCTTATGTGAAAAAAGTAGCATAGTTTGTGTACTATAGTCCAATCTTTGTATTTTTTAAAAGAACATTTAAATAGATAGTATGTGTATATGTGTTTTTCCCTTAGAAAGATTTACAGAAACCTGTAAACGAGGGTCACCTTTCAAAGAAGGACTTGGGGGGGGAGTAGTAGAGGGTGGGTGTGAGAGAAGGGAGGCTTTTATTTTCTATCTTTCTGTAGTTTTTGAGTTCTCTAACCTTATTCTACCCTCACCTTGATTTTTAAAAAATCAGCAGGAGTTATCATGGCAGGGAGATATGGGCCATTTGTTGTTTTGTTGTAGCAGAAGGCACCAAGGCACCACCCAGGTACCATTCACTGTTTCTGTGAGCCCCTCTCCAGCTTCTGTGTATTTCCCTTCCAATGGCTGCATCTGCAACCACCTTTGCAAGACCAGCTGGAGCTGCTGGCTTCACTAGGTCTGCTGAGAACTGGAAGTGCTTGGAGCTTAGAAGATCCCCCCAACCCCCTAAGAGAGCTCTTAGCCAATGACAGGTAGGCGAGGGAGAGTGAAAACCCCCTTCCCTTGCCTCTGGTGGGAAAATTCCCTTTAGAGGATTCCACTCCGAATTACAGCCTTGCTTGGCTTCTTGCCTTTCTCTGTTCTGCCTCTTGCTGCTCCCTCAGCAGTTTCTCTTGGGAGCCCTTTCTTAAGAAATGACTTGTTCATGAACCACATTCTCAGCATCTCACTCTGAGACTTAAGACGTTTGTATTCCACTTTGAATTTATGGATATTTGAAAAGAAACTTTAAATGTCATATGTATGTATATAAAAGAAATAACATACATATAGTGGAATCAAATGATAGGGAGACAGCAAGGAAATGAGAACCTGCTTCCTCCCATTGGACATTCTTGTGTCTTTTGGTTGCTAGAATCTTTTCTTTTTTAAAACCTGACTTCAGCCTCTGGTTTTGTAGTTTCAGTAAAAGGTTATGCCTACTAACTTCAGCATAGCCATTCATTTTCCTGGGTGTGCTGGAAGACCACTATTTAGCTACTTATAGCAAATGTATTATGCAAGTTCCTAACAACTTCTGGGGCTCATCTTGGTAAAACACAAACCATCCATTCTCAGTGAGGAAAAAAAGGAAATTGTTTTCCTGAAGGATAGTCTCAGGATGGAAATATTAATGACTATAAAGAACTCTGCTTACTTTAAGAGGAACCTGTATTGTGATTCCTCAGTAGCTGGCCTCAGTGGGCAAGTGAATTACCAAAAAGCACTTTGCTCATAGATTGTAGTGGTGCCTCTGAGTCCAGAGTTCGTTGTCAAATAAAGCATGTCAATTGGGTGCAGCGTCTTTGCATTTTTAATCACGTTCCATCTCTCAGTTGCTCATTTGCAACAGGTCTGCTGGTCATTGATGTGAACCAGCAAGGCTCTGTTGCAAATGTTTATGCTCCTCAGGCAGTTTATTTATTCTGGTAATATTCGAAGTATTTATAATCCTCCTGTCTTTATCCTGAATGTGTGCCTGCATTTACAGCTATAAATTTCTCTGGATTTGAGTGGCTGTCGACAGCATGGTTTTAACTATAACATATTCTCTGTGTGTGTGAGCATGTGTGTGTGTGTATACACATCTATATACATGGATATTTATTCTCACAACCACGAACAGGGTAATTTATAGCATAACACACATACAGACTTAAAAAAAAATCCTGCTGCTGTCATCAAGAGTGGAGTGTTTTCTCTTTAATGTAGTGCTGGGTATTAGAGGGGAAAACAGCATCTAAGGTGTTTATTTCTGCAGAAGTAGGGTGAGAAGGTTGGGTAGGAAACCACCCTGATTGGAGACTGTTTCTTCTGCTGTCGGGGCATTGCCCAACAGCCCCTGAGAGAAGTCACCAAATCTTTTGGCACATTGTGCATTTGTTTGGAACCAGCCCACCATCTGCAAGATCCCAGGAACTAACTTGTTTGTGACTGACTACTGATGGGGAGACACCAATTTTGAGAGGAGGCATGTATACAATTGAAGATGATAAAATAGTAAGCATTGCTTACATTCTGCTTTGCTTCCTTTTTATGTATGTCTTTAATAAGGATGACACTGTCCATTGCTGATTATTAGACTTTGTTAGCATTCATTTTACCTATTTACAGGGAGACAAAGATTTAGGGAAATGAGACTTAACTGGGGACTGGAATGTTCTCATTTATACTAGTCCTGACATTATTCAGAGTTGACAATTTGTTGACAGTTGACAGAAGACCTGAAATCTATTTTTTTTTTTAGCTCATCAAGTTGCGTGCTGGGTACCATGGGCATATTATATTGTTTTCCCATTTTCTTGTGAGTATTAGTTTTCTCTGTCCCGCAAAACTATAAGATTCTTGAAGGCTAGAACTATGCTTTGTATTTCATCTGTTCCTCCAAAGCATGTTGCATATTATAGCAGAGTACTGGGTACATTGCAGATGCACAAGAAATACTTATTAGTTGGACTTCTTCCAAGGCAATCATTTAGCTTCTGCTTAGCTCAATCATAGGTTGTAATAATGGTCAGGTGGAAAGTTTAGTTAAATGTTTATTTGTTCATTAAGTAGCTCAGGGAATTAGTGTATGGGATTATTACCAAGGTATTTTTTTGGGGTTGTATCGGTAGTTTTCATGCCTTGTTTTTTTCTTTAGCTGAGGAGCCCTTTCTTTACTGGGCTCCGATGTGGAGAAACAACATGTACAACGGATGAAAGGGGAGTTGCTCTGTATAAAGCAGGGGCAGAAGATAAAGGCCCTGCTTGAACAGCCTCCTTTTCATCACTCCTTTCCTGCTCCATTCTCCCAAACACCTCCAAACCAAGTGGCCAGTAATCACCTCCTAGGACCAACAGGGCTCCTCTGAGTATAGTTCATAAACTATTTATCTAAAGAAAGTGTCTTTGAATGTATTATTATATTTGGTCCACCATTTTTAAAAAGACTTTATTTTCTAGAGAAATTTTAGTTTTACTAAAATTAAGCAGAAAGTACAGAGAGTTCCCACATATCTCCTCTCCCCCTGCCCACCATTTCCTCCATGATTAACATCTTGCACTGCTATGTACATTTGTTACACCTGATGAGCTGATATTGATACATTGTTGTTAACAAAAGTCCCTAGATTACATTAGGACTCACTGTTTGTATGGTACAGTTCTATGTGTTTGGACAAACATAATGTCATGTATCTACCAATACAGTATCATACAAAATAGTTTCACTGCCCTAAAAATGCCCCCTGCTCCATGTATTCATCCTGTTGTCCAACTTTTTTTAAGGTACCCTTATGTTCACAAGAGTGGTGGTGGTAGGATCAGGTTTGAAACTCTAGATGTTCTGCTCTCTCCCTTCATCACAGTTGGGAAAAACCCCGGGTTTATACTACTGAAAAGGGGAACCAGGATTGCAGATTATGATCATGGTCCTGTTCTGATAACTCAGTAGACCACCTGCGTTTTGGAAGAGCTATAAATTTATCAGTGAGGCTAAATGCCAAGGTAAATTTCACTGGAGCGATGCCATGCTTATTTAGATTATGTTGTGATATATTTGAATCTAATGTGTGTTAATATGTGGGAAAAGGTTAATTTTGACAATTTTCATGTCCAAATTCTAGACCTGTCTTTCCTTCACCGATTTGTGAAATACGCTTTCCTTATTTTGGATCTGCCTTTGACTTTGGTGCATTGCTAATTATGCACGCAATTTTAGAACCACACTGACAATGAATACAAAATATTAATAAACCAACAAGACAAGCGGTTTTCAAGAACCACATTATGTATACGTACTGCCTAACTGACCTTTTCTACAGTTACTTAAATCTTTTAAAAATCCATTTAATTTCAAAGCCAGAGTATTAGCCTATTTATATGTAAATTGTCTTTAATTCATGCATTGATTTAAAAGACTAATCCAAAAGATCTTTTTCCACAAGTGACCTTTTTGACTCTATACTTCTGGGAAAACTGTGAAGTGGTTTCTTGGTGACCTCATATCCACCTGTGGTACAACATATGCCAACTCTGGTCTGTATAAATCACTCGCAATTGTATAGTTTTCAGCCAACATTGAATTATTAATGGTATAATTGTTTTAGTTACTGTCACAGTTTCCACAGGACTATTTACAGGGATGATTTCTTTTTTTCCTTCTGGTGTCATTCTTCCTATATCCATCCTCAACTAACAAACCTAATTAGAAGACTTACTAAGAAATATCTGTTATTTAAGGGACACAGAGTCAGGTGCTTAATAGTTACTGTCTCCAAAGACCTTAGATGTCAAAGAAGTTTAAATTTATATTACTGTCTGCCACACAGACTTGAGAATCCACAGATTCTTAGGAAAGCAAATGGGACAGGCTGACATCAATATTCTTGTTGCAATGCGTGTGTTTATTCAACTCTTAGTTTTCTGCTTGTGTTTAGTTTACCTTAGTGAATGTCTTTAGTCAGTGCTTCACAACAAATTATCTTTCTTCTTAGTGTACATATATTTTGGAATTGCTTGGTCCTTGTTATTAATGCATGAAATGCAAATAATTTAAATTTAAATTTTAACCTATATAAAGCATAAGTAAAATTGAGTGTGCCATATATAATTATCTATCTATCTATCCATCTATTTATCCTAACCTCTATCTCTCTTGATATTGATGTCTCTATCAGAATTTTAATCTAAGGTATGTGATCAGAGGCCAAGAATGCCCAGAATCAGGTGTAAATGTGTATGTGTACATGTGTATTTGTATGAAATATCACCACATTGAACAACTCTATGGGGTAGGAATATTCATTTGGACATATTGTGAATGCCAACACCTACATTCCCACCCTGGAGGTATGCAGCATAGGGTTCATCCCCCAGTATTCATGTCTTTCTTAAATTTTTAAGATAGGTTGCATGACCCCAAAATGGTTAAGAACTACTAAACATACATACATATACATACGCATACACACAAACTTATTAAATATATATATTCCATATACATACAGTTGATTCTTAATTTTCACAGTAATCACATTCGATAAAGTCATAACAAACACTGCAATAGTGAATTCTGACCCACTGCTCCTAGGGGAAATACAAGGTTAGGTTCCTGCAAGCCTCTGGTCACAACATTTTTGGTAACTGATCAATACATGAACTTGTTTCATGTTTGTTTTTGTTTAAAGGACACCTTATTTAATATATAATTAACTCATTAACACTGAACTCATGGCCAACAGCATGGACTATTTAACTCAAGTCTGAGTGAAGCTTCTCTAATACTTTATTTTCCTTGTAAGACACAGCATAGCCTTCTTGCACTTATGAACACTAGCACTTCAGCACTACTCTTGGGGACCATTTTAAACAAAAATGTAAGACACATGGCATTAAATAGACCATGAAAATGACACTTGTTAACAGTATGAGAGTTGGAACAAGAAAGCAGATCTTTGCTTTGTCCTACCTCACTTGGGAATGTGTGCGTTGGGTGACAAATTTTTCACTGTTCTATGAATGTCTGAAAATGACTGCAGAAATGTCACAAGGATTGATTTGGAGCTTACAAATAAATTTTCGTGAGTAGGCAAATTCACAAATACAGAATCAGAATCCATGAATAAGGAGTGTCAACCATGCATGTGTATATATATTCACTTATATATTCACTTACCTGTTTTCCTGAAAGGCATATGCAAGTGTTGGTGATTTCAGGGTGAACAGGCAGACAGGAAAACTACCCTCATGGAGCTTGCTTGCATCCTGAGAAGGCACACAGATATTAAGCAATTAATTATCCAAAAAAATACCTAGTTACTACAGTGGTCTCCACTCTAGTAGAAGGGTACCAGATGCTATTAGAGCATGTAACAAAGTATCCAGCCCAGGCTGAGGGGTCAAGGAGAGCTTCCTTAAGGAGGTAGCATTTGAGCAGTGCTCAGAAGAATGGATAAATATGTAGGAAAACATTTGCATGTATAATAAGCTGAATCAGGGATTTTATGCTAATTTATATTTTCTGATACTTTTGCTCTTTTAGGTAGAGTTAGTGGCGTTTATATAAATATATATTTTCTGACATAAGAAAACATTTCTCTTTATACCTACTACATGAGTCATCACTTAGAAGCTCCTACTCTAACCCTTCCTTAGGATCTGTAGCTAGAAGACGCTGATAAAATAGTGTATCACACTGTAGAGGGTAAATTATGTCTTTAGAATGGAGACACACTTTTTCTTGTCCATCTTGTTTTTCTTCTCTTTTTGTCTTGTTTCTCTCTCTCTCATTTCCTCCCTGCTTTCTTCTTTTAAATTGGCTTCTTCTTTAAAGATTATGAACAGGATTCTGAGAGATGAAAGAAACTCTCTAATTCTTCCTAGTGTGTTAAATAAGAATGATAACCTCACTGGAAGATGAATAACCAGGTAGTATTTTTAAGCTGTAAAAAATGCCTCTGGCTTTTCCTACCCTTAAAGAATAATCTCGGAGAACTCACTGAAATGAATTAATTTTTTTTTAACTCACTGGATTGAATTTAAACACTTAAAAGTTGTATTTATGTATTTATTTTTTTGGTCTAGGCTGATTTAGCCATATATAGATGTGGCCTTTGATAGAATAGGAAAATCAGCTCATTTATTCATTCATTCTTCATTCACAAATGCTTATCAAATCCCTACTTTGTGATAAGGCACTGGTGACATACAAAGATGAAAAAGATATATACCACTACACGTGTATCTTCTGTATTGTTTTAGATTTGCCTAAAACAATACCAGTCTTTTTAGACCATTATAATTATATATGAATATTAATTAGAAACATTCTGTGCCAAGTACCGTGATAGCATTTTACACACAGTATCTTCACTACTACTCTTGGGGGCCAAGAGGTCCCTGTGAGGTAGGTTTTGTTATTATCCCTGTGTTGGAGATGAAGTACCAGACTCCAGGAGGTGAAATAACTCATTTGAGGATAGTTATTGCTAAGTAGCAGAGATAGAGTTTGAGCCACCTCCATTCATAAGCATATTACGCTGCATCTCTTCCTGAAATCTTTATGAATAACTTAGTAACTTTCAGAATTTTATTTTAAGATGTCAACTAAAGTAAGACTATATAATTAAAAAAATTTTTTTTATTCACATAAGTTACTTGTGGGTTATGGCCTGTATCTTGATTTCTTATCAGAAAACACACATTGCTTCTCCACTCCATCTACCTGATTTTATAAATGAGAAAATTTAGGCACTGAGTGGTTAAGGAACTTGCCTAAGTTCAAGTTGTTAGGAAGAGACATGCCTGAGACTTCTGCCCAGGGCTGTCTTTTTATTTATTTATTTTTGAGACAGGGTCTTGTTCTCTCTCCTGGGCTACAGTGCAGCGGTATCGTCATAGCTCACTGCAACCTCAAACTGCAGGGCTTGAGTGATCTTTCTGCCTTAGCCTCCCAAGTATCTGGGACCATAGGTGCGTGCCACCAAGCCTGGCTAATTTTACTATATTTTGTAGAGACGGGGGTCTCGCTCTTGCTCAGGCTGGTCTTGAACTCCTGGCCTCAAATGGTCCTCCCACTTTGGCCTCCCAAAATGCTAGGATTACAGGTGTGAGCCACAGCGCCTGGGCCAGGGCTGTCTTATTTTTGACTATCAAGCTCTCTTTCTAAAAAGGAGCTATTTTAAAAAATTGCTTTTTTTTTAATACTTCAATACTAATTCACACTGCATGTAGAAATACATATGAACAACAAAAACCATTCAGACATTGAATTCTTCTTCTGTCTCTATCTCCACAGATACTCCCAACTTTGTCACTAAGTATGTGGGGTTTTTTTCCTATTTGTTGCATGGGAGTTAGTTTTATTTCTTGCCTGAAGCTGTTTGCTCCTGGAGGGAGAAGACAATTTCATTTAATTCTTTGTCTCCTATAGCATCTGTCTCCTTCCTAAGCGTATGGCTAATTCTCAGCAAATACTTGTTGCTTTCAATGGAATCGAAATCACCTGCTGCCCAGCATACTTCTTTTGCATACCCCGTTTGCAACTACAGGAGGCAGCAACACAACCCCAAAGGCCCATGCCAGGAAGAGAATCCTGTTTTTATGTCATTCTCAGATTCTGTCTCCTGTGCCTGGGGAATTGCTCAATTGCTATACTTTTCTCTGGGATGAAACTTAGAGGACATCAAGGTCAGCTTTCAAACAAAGCGGAGAGCCAGGCTTCAGCAGGAAATAAACCCTCCGCTAGTCTGTCGCTCATATCAGGAGTACAGTGAATGTTGGCAGAAGGAATCAAGGAGGCCCTTCCCTCCGTGGGGGTTTAATGGTATGTTCTTTGCCTGTGAAGAGAAAACAGGCTTATGGGCTTCCGCAGGCTGGCTGATTCCATCACTGTAATAGGCCACTCCTGTTTTTACCTTGTCTATTGTCACCAGAGATCTCTCTCTTTTTTTTTTAAGACTAGAGCATATTTTTATTTTTTGAATTAATTAATTTATTTCAGAGTATTACGGGGGTACAGACATTTAGGTTACATGTATTGCCTTCACTCTGCCCGAGTCAGAGCTTCAAGTGTGCCCATCTCCCAGAGAGTGTGCTCTGCACCCCTTAGGTGTGAATTTACCCTTCCTTTCCTCCCCTCTCCCACCTGCCCAACACCCAATGAATGTTACTTCCATATGTGCACGTAAAAGTTGATCATCAATTAATGTGTTACTTCCATATGTGCACATATAAGTTGATCAATTAGTATCAACTTGATGGTGAGTACATGTGGTGCTTGTTTTTCCATTCTTGAGATACTTTGCTTAGAAGAATGGGCTGCAGTTCCATCCTGGATAATACAAGAGGTTTTAGTTCGCTGTTGTTTTTATGAGGTTGAGTAGTACTCCATGGTATACATATACCACATTTTATTAATCCACTCATGAATTGATGGGCACTTGCATTGTTTTCACATCTTTGCAATTGTGAATTGTGCTGCTATAAACATTTAAGTGCAGATGTCTTTATTATAGGATGTCTTTTTTTCCTTAGGGTAAATACCCAGTAGTGGGATAAACTGATCAAATGATAGTTCTACTTTTAGTTCTTTGAAGTATCTCCAGACTCCTTTCCATAGAGGTTGTACTAGTTTGCAGTCCCACCCGCAATGTATAAGTGTTCCTATCTCTCTGCATCCCCACCAATATTTGTTGTTTTGGGGCTTTGTGATATAAGCCATTCTCATTGGAATTAAGTGGTATCTCATTGTGGTTTTGATTTGCATTTCCCTCATGATTAGAGATGTTGAGCATTTTTTCATGTTTCTTAGCCATTAATCTATCTTCTTTTGAGAAGTTTCTATTCATGTCCTTTGCCCATTTTTTAATGGGGTTGTTTGATTTTTTCTTGCTGATTTTCCTGAGTTCTATGTAAATTCTAGTTATTAGTCCTTTGTCGGATGTATAGCATGCAAACGTTTTTTCTCATTCTGTAGGTTGTCTATCCACTCTAGCAATAGTTTCTTTGGCTGTGCAGAAGCTTCTTAAAGGGTAGGGTAAATTCACACCTAAGGGGTTCAGAGCACACTCTCTGGGAGATGGGCACACTTGAAGCTCTGACTCGGGCAGAGTGAAGGCAATACATGTAACCTAAATGTCTGTACCCCTGTAATACTCTGAAATAAATTAATTAATTAAAAAAATAAAAATATGCTCTAGTCTTAAAAAAAAAAAGAGAGAGATCTGGTGACAATAGACAAGGTAAAAACAGGAGTGGCCTATTACAGTGATGGAATCAGCCAGCCTGCGGAAGCCCATAAGCCTGTTTTCTGACCTTCTGATTAGGTTCCAATTGTTTATTTTTGCTGTTGCTGAGATTGCTTTTGGGGTTTTCTTCATAAATTTTTTGCCTAGGCCGATGTCTGTAAGAGTTTTTCCAACATTTTCTTCTAGAATTCTTATGGTTTCATGTCTTAGGTTTAAGTATGTTATCTGTCGTGAGTTTATTTTTGTGAGAGGTAATAGCTGAGATCCTGTTTCAGTCTTCTACATGTGGCTATCCAATTTTCCCAACACCATTTATTGAATAGGGATTCTTTTCCCCAGTGTATGTTTTTGTCTACTTTGTCAAAAATCATATGGCTATATGAGGATGGTTTTATGTCTGGGTTCTCAGTCCTGTTCCATTGGTCTATGTCTCTGTAATTGTGCCAGTACCATGCTGTTTTGCTTACTATAGCCTTGTAGTATAGTTTGAAGTCTGGTAGCCTCCCAGTTTGTTCTTTTTGCTGAAGGTTGCTTTGGCTATATGAGGTCTTCTCTGGTTCCATACAAAGTGTAAAATTATTTTTTCTACTTCTGTGAAAAATGCTGTTGGTATTTTGATAGGGATTGCCTTGAATCTGTAAATCACTTTCAATTGGTTAGCATGTGGTTCATATATGACAGAGATCTCAGTTACCATATCAAAGGGCTGCTGATCTCAGTCATCACTCTCTGACCTACTCCTTAAAATTCTCCTTTTGGCCTCTGGACTAGAACTCTATCTCTACTTCTGCTTCTTACCTTTCCACCTGTTGTTTCTCTGTCCTGTTTTTCAACTTTCCTTCCTCCTTTCCTCACTTTGGGTGCTTCCTAAAGTTTACTCTTCAACCCCATTGCACTTGTCTCTTGATGGTGTGATTTCCAGAATCTTAATCCAGAATTCCAGCTTCAGTTATCACCTATGTGTGGAGAACACCCAAGAGTCCGTTACTTATACTTCTGGTTTCTGTTCAGTTCCCCACCTTCCTAGTGGAAGTGCAAGGGCATGTGCAGTAACCTGGTGCTAGCAGGGGCTCTTACCCGCCTGTATTAGTCCACTTGGGCTACTATAATAAAATACCATAAACCAGGAGGCTTGTAAACAACAGAAATTTCTTTCTCACCGTTCTGGAGGCTGAGAAGTCCAGATTCAGTGTCTGGTGAGCACCTGCTTTCTGATTCACAGAGGCCACCTTCACACTGTGTCCTTACATGGAGGAAAGGGAGAACCCTGGTCCCTTCAGCCCCTGTAAGAGCACTAATTCCATTCATGAGGGCTCCATTCTTTTGTTCTAATCACCTCCCAAAGGCCCCACCTCCTAATGCCATGACATTGGGATTAGATTTTAATGTATGAATTCTGGGAGGACACAACCATTCTGTCCATAGTACTTCCCTAGGCCTCCTCCCTGAAGGGATGAGGGGAAGAAGCAGTTAACAGAACCTGGAAGGAGAGAGGTCCGGGTACAGCAACCAGGGTGAATCAGTCAGGGTGCATCTGGACCAGTAAGCAGATGACATTCATAACCACCATGGGTACTAGTGGGCAGTTTGTGACCTGCCGAAGAATCACTGAGTATTAAATTCCTGAGGCCAGGAGTGACATGTCTTTTTGAAGAAATATCCATAGTGCTTTTATTCTTTTGTAAAATAGTAAGGAAAGCACCAACCTTTGGGAACACTAGGTATCTTGACCATGGTTAAATATATGGGAAGGGGAGTTGGGATTAGAACCTAGTCTTCTGAGCCCTTGCCTTGTTTTCTCTCCCCAAGAAAAGCCTCCTGTGGGTTCTGTTAAAGGGCCACATGTGCACAGTCTTCTCTGATTTCTTGGTAGCAAACCTTATGAAAGAGACAACTGTTAATGAAACGTCATGTTAAATCCATTGGTCTTTTTTTCTTTTTAAACAAAATGAGTCATTAAATAACCAATTAATTATAAAAGTGATTTATCAGGAAATGTAGGGCTCTTACCTCAAAATTTATTTCTCCACACCCAGGTATAAAAAGAGAATTATACACTGGAAGAACTTTTAAAGAATTACAAAACCCTGAGTACACTGTTACACTAAGCTAAGACATCATAGATCATTTTAGAATACCTTGGCCCTGCTCTTTACCCACATGGAGATAAGCAAATTTCTATACCTTCAAGCTTCCTCCCATCTCCTTTGTGGACATCTATAGTATATAAAGTCTTACTCCTCTGACCTCTAACCATCCTGTGGACCATGTCAGGCCTCCACTTACTTGTGATTGTTCAATTAAAAAGCCACATTGGTGCCCTTTGGCCCTGTCTTTAATGACCTATTGAAAGACCCTGCTATGGTTTGAATGTATGTGTTCCCCACCACCACCAAATTAATATATTGGAACATAAGACCCAATACAATAGTATTAAGAGGTGGGGACTTTAGGAGGTGATTAAGTCATGAGGGCTCTGCCCTTATGAATGGGATTAGTGATCTTATAAAAAGTCTCAGGGGAACCAGTTAGGTCCTTTTTGCCCTTCTGTCTTCCTTTGTGTGAGGACACAACAACAGTCACCAGCTTGGAAGCAGAGAGAGAACCTTCACTAGACATGAATCTGCCAGAACCTTGATCTTGGACTTCTAGCCTCAAGAACTGTGAGAAATAAATTTCTATTATTTATAAATTACCCAGTTTGTGGTATTTTGATATAGCAGCATGAATGGACTAGGACAGTCCCACAAAGGAAACGTGTGGCCAGTGCTTTGGTATTTGACCCCTTGCAGTTTGGTTCCAAATTTCTCCTTTGAGCCTTACTGAAGTGGCCAAGGTGGAAAGAAAATGAACTTGTTACTAGAGAGAGAGTGTCAGGGATAGCATCAAGCTTTGTAAGTGGCTTCTCTCCATCAAGATAGGGTTAATTTTGCACTGTGATGGTGTTCTCTTAATATCCTCATCTGGTCCCTGCCTCACAGCCATGCTCTTGGCTTTCCCTTGGACCAGCTCTGGCCAGGGATTTTCCTGTTCTGGCTCTCTTACATCATTCCAGCCTTTGCTCATATACTACCTCCTCTGAAAACCTTCCCTAATCACCTGAGCTAAAGGACCACCTTTCTCTCCCATCCCTGGTAAATCACTATCTGTGACATCATCTATTTTATGGGCTTCATATTGACACATACTAAAATTATCTTATTTGTGCACTTATTTCTTTCCTTATTGATGTCTACCTATCCCCTTCCCCCAATCCCTACCAGTATCATTATATTTTACCAGGGCAGGGATCATGCCTGTCTTGCTCACCAATCTCTCCTGAGAACTTAGGATAGAAGATGGCACACAATATGTTCTAAGTCAATACATTTTGAGAGATTGAACTTAACTTTCCCTGGGTTTGAGGGCTGGAACCAATGATCAATCCCCTCTGCATAAAACCCTAAGGCTTTCCTTCGAGCAAGTTCTTCAACTTTGGGACTATTTTTTGCAATTGAGTTTTACCTTGAGCATTATGAGTTTTTTAAAATGATAGTGCCTTTAAAATGTTATTAAATAATTTTTTAATCCATTCATCTATTGATGGACACTAAGATTGATTCCATAACTTGTCTATTGTGAATAACGCTGCAATAAACATGGGAGTGCAGAAATCTTTTCAACATACTGATTTCAAATCCTTTGGATATATATCCAGAAGTGGGATTGCTGGGTCATATGGTAATTCTATTTTTATTATTTCTAGGAACCTCCATAAAATTTTCCATAATGGCTATACTAATTTACATTCTCACCAACAATATACAAGGGTTCCCCTTTCTCTACATCCTCATCAATATTATCTTTCATCATTTCGATAATTGCCATTTGAACAAGTGTGAGTTGAAATAGGTAAAGAAAATATGGTATACATATATGATGGGGTACTATTCAGCTTTAAAAATGAGGAAATTTCATTATTTGTGACAACATGGATGAACCTAGAGGACATTATGCTAAGTGAAATAAGCCAGGCACAGAAAAATAAATACTATGTGTTCTCACTTATATGTGGAATCTAAAACAATCAAACTCATAGAAGCAGAGAGTAGAATGTTGGTTACCAGAGGCTGGGGGTTGGGGGCATGGGAGATGTTGGTCAAAAGGAGCAATGTTTTAGTTAGACAGAGGGAATAACTGATAAGTATTTGAGGTGATGGGTATGTTAATTAGCTTGATTCAGTCATTCCACATTTTGTACATATATCAAAGCATCACTTTGTACCCCATAAATATATACAATTATAATATTTCAGCATTCAATAAAATGGAAAAAAATTAAACAATTTTTGAACAAAGTTATACAAGTGACGCACAACTTTCACAGTCCTACGTCTTTCATCATTCAGCAAGCAATACCCTTTTCTGTTACTTTATTTGTAGAAGACCTTAAACTTTTCTAAAAACCCTTCCAAATATTTTATACTGTGGTATTCTCACAGTAGATTTTGCAAAGTAGAAAGAACTAGTAATATCACCTGTTCTTTGAACATGAGGCGATTGGGACCTACAGAGGTCAAGTAACTCTTACTGTATCACATTTTTAAGTTGAAAAATAGTGAACTGCAGGTCAATGGGCCTCGTTTCCATTGATTCATTATCTCCCTCATTTTCTTTTCTTTTTTCTTATTTAATATGAACCTCTTTACTAATCTCTCTTTCCTCACGCCTTGAATATGCCATTTGTTCTATATTTTCAATGATTTTCTTTGGGTCTTTAATTTCTTCATGGATGTTCTGCTGTCGTGCTTCTTGGCCAGTGCAGAAACAGTCTTCTGGTTCTTTTGTGTGCCTTCGGTTTCCGGGTGCAGCGCAGTGGTGGGCATACGGTAAGCTCACTGGTGAGGAAATAACTTAATGAATTGAGGAGTGAGTCTAGCTTATCCAGTGCATAAAGCTTGGCGGTCAGCAAGAAGACTGTTTTTAAAAGTATTAAACTGAGGAGAATGGGATCACGTGTGCATTACCCATTGGATTTTTATTTGTTTGTTTGTTTGTTTGTAGGGTTTTTTTTTTTTTTTTTTGGCCTTCTCCCTCCTGGGGAATAGAAGTGTATTGGAAGCAACTGTTGGTCCTTAAGGTGACCTGGTTTGTAGTCCCTGCTCTTTCAACTTTTACTTGTTTGTGGTTGGTAAACTCATATCTGGAGTGAGCTCTGGTTCTTTCCCCTATTACAGGAGCATTTAAACTTTCCTTATTTAAAAGCCAGTATAGGCTGGGCGCAGTGGCTAGCACCTGTAATCCCAGCACTTTGGGAGGCCAAGGTGGGAGGATCACTTGAGGCCAGGAGCTCAAGTTCAGCTTGGGCAACATACCTCTGTCTCTTATCATAAAAATTTTGTTTTGATTTTATAATAAAAAGCCAATGTATACTTTGTTCCATTCCAGCAATGACCTTATTTAGATGTGTTAAAAAATAAAACAATATAAAAGGAGCTATATTGGTTACAACAATGTCGTGGGATTAGTCTGCATTGACAATTTGGAAACCACTGATCTATTTTATAAAAATGGGCACAGTAATACAGTAGTCTCCTCCCTTATCTGTGGTTTCACTTTCCATGTTTGCAGTTACCTGTGGTCAATCAAGGTCAGAAAATTCCAGAAATAATTCATAAGATTTAAATTGTGCACTGTCCTGCGTAGCGTGATGAAATCTCCAGCCGTCCTGCCCCATCCCACCCAGTATGTGAGTCTTCCCTTTGTCCAGCATATCCATGCTGTCTACACTATGCTACCTGCCCATTAGTCACTTAGTAGGTGGCTTCGTTATCAGATCGAGCGTCACAGTATTGCAGTTCTTGTATTCAAGGAACCCTTATTTTACTTAATAATGGCCCCAAAATGCAAGAGTAATGATGCTGGCATATTATTTTATTATTAGTTATTGTTGTTAACCTCTCACTGGGCCTAATTTCTAAATTAAACTTTATCATAAGTATGTATGTATAGGAAAAAATAGTATATATAGTGTTTGGTACTATATGCAGTTCATCCACCAGGGGTTTTGGAAGGTAACAGCCATGGATAAGGAAACCACTCTATTTGCTCCGCCCAGCTTTCTGAGTTCTCTTAAGGATCAAATGAAATAGGGGATGCGAGAGAGTTTTACAAAATGTACTTTGTTCTATCCATTATGGTGTCATCATGAAGATAATTTTGCCATTTTTATATGTTCCTTAAACTCATTCATCAAACATGTAACCCCCAAACCTAGACTGAAAAGTGTAAATTCTTAAAATGAGCAGCCACATCCAGTAGTAATGTTTTAATTCTATAGGAGAACTGAGTTTAGAAACACTTGGAAAAATACTAATCAAGATTATCGAAGGCAAAATGATGGTGCAGCCTTATGAAAGGAGATGGTATTAAGCCAGAAATTGGATTGGCATTGTTTGACGTTAATTAAACTTGTAACAAGTCACAATAATTTCACTGTAGCTTTAGTCTGGATAACTGTATTCTAGTTCCCAAGTGAATAAATCAGAAGGCCAAAGGACAAATAGTTTAACAAAAGGGAATCAGATGATTATCTTGTAAACTAGATGAGCAATGTTATTATGGCTTAATTAGATAGCTTGGTAGAAAGCTCAAGTTACAACTAGAGTCTTAACGCAGTTGCCTGGTCGTGTGCAAGATGCTGGAATCGTTTAATTTATGAGAGAAGAAAAAGTACCAAATGGCCACTTATATCTATTAATAAGAGTAGAGATACAGGGAAAACAGAAATGCCGTAATGGCTCACAAATGGTTGCTGGGGGAAAACACCAGGGAGAATCATTTAATATACTGATTATAAAGAGTAATGGAATGCATGAGGAGTGTTTCATTAGTGATCAAGAAAATTTCGTTGACAAGTATTAGACACCCATATGATCGGGGATGAAGTCTAGGGAGATGTTTGGGTTTAACTGGATACAGAGCTAGTGAGTACACTAACAAACAGATATTCTTGCTTTGGACCTTGGGTTAATTGTTGAGTTTTGACTGTTTTGATGTGTCTTTAATTTTGACTATTACAGTACATAACTCTTAATTTCTATACTTTTGTCTGGAATATTTGAGTAAAATTTGACTTTTTTTTACCTTGAAATTCCCTCCTTATTTTCCTAGGAAACTTCATAGGTAACTTGCTCTGGTTAATGACTACCTACTTAGATTTTGATTATGTGTCTATGGTGTAAAAAAAAAATACAGATGAGATGCAAACAATCCACTTAGTCTATCATCTGGATGTTTAGTTTCTATTTTAATGATAATCTGGATGCTTCTGGGTATCAGATTATTAATCAAGGTCCTGTGAACACATCACAGGGGCAAAACCATTCCAAGTTCCAGTTGTAACTTTTTTTCACCTGGAAGAATGCAGCTTCTAGGCCACAGATAGTCATGGGACAGTCTAGACAAACTTACTGGTTCAACTTTAGTTTAGAGCAGAAATTTTTGTAACTCATTATATACCACCTATGTTTGTCTTTTTCCAACACTATTAAGAATCTGTCAGCAGTGCTAGTGCTAAGCTGCTGTTGTCTGGATTGGGCACTCCACTGAGTTTCCTGCGGAAGTGAGCCAAAATTGTGCCTGCAGATTTTTAGCTTGATGACACCTTGGCTTAATAAAAATTCTTGAAGAAGAGAATGTGATTTTTTTTGAAGTTCCAGGCTGGTAAAAATGAACAATTTTGCATAAGAAATAAATCCTTAGCATTAAGATAAATGAGAGCACCAATGATGTGAAACTAAGTTTGCTTTGACATAGATAAGGGGGCTAAGTAGGATTCTACGGGAATTTGCACACTGGATCTAAATCTTTTTTTAATTACTGCATCAAAAATGTGCTTTTTTTCCCTCCCTTAAGATGGCTATTTAAATACTTTCCTCTAGCACTTTTTAAACAACCTTCTTCAGTGGTGTAGCTTGCCCTGTGCTCTTAGACTAGAAGCCTGAGAAGGCACTGAGACCCTCCTCTCAGAAGGTAGGCCGTGGAGGCCTCTACAATTTGTGTTCCACATTACTAATCAGCCTGGCAAATGGGACAATTCCTGCCATCCTTGCCTGCTTTAACACGCAGAGCACTCAGTTCCTGTTTTGAAATTACTCGGACAGATTTCTTAACACTTTGAAGGAGTTTGCTAAAAGATGGTGTTGATATGCAAAGTGTAACCCAAAAAAGCAGACAAAATAATTGTTGAGCAGTAGGATATAGATAAATAAATACTGCATTCAAAGCACTGCTGTGTCCAGGGATGTGCTTCCAACTTGCAAGATAGATGAAGAGCTTGGCTTTTGACGTAGTCCAAGGTGTTGCCATACTCACTGTCAGAAAAGTATATTTCATACATAAACAGACTAGCCTCAGGCTGAGGAGGAAGATTGAGTTGGAAAAGGAAAGCAGGCGAGAATCTGGAGCTCGGAGTTAGTCTCATTCACTACTCATGGCTTAGTGGTGAAGGAGTGTGCTGGACATTCCACACAAAAATATTGCTAGGTTACAGTTTCCTGAGAGGGGACTGATAGGTTGTGAATAGTTAAAACAATTTTTTGCCTGGATATTGGAAATGGGAGAAGGAAAATATGGTCAGGGTGTTAGTTACAAACAGCAGAATGAGCTGTGACTAGTTTAAATAGGAAAGGCATTTATTAAAAGATATGAGACATTTCAAAGAATCATTGGTAGTCCCAGAGAAATAGACTTGAGGCTAAGCTTCTGGTAACAATGCCCAAAACCATACTGTAGAACTGGCATGGTGTGAAAACAGCCATTGACATGTTTGTTGGCTGCAGAACCATTTCATGGAAAATTGTCACCATCCACTCGCTGGATACCAGAACATTTTCCTGACTGTAACCTCTGTGGATACCAAGGACTTGATTTTTTTGCAATTTCTCCTGATGTCCCAAAAGCTGGACACTTCTCTCCCACTGTCTACACTGGCAAAATGGATATCCACAGACAGCCTGTTTTTTCTCATCACTTACTTCCACACTGAAGACTTGTGTGGCCTGAGTAGAGGAGGGTAGACCACATGCCTGCACCTTCGCTGCACAGGAGACTGAGGATGTGAGTTTTCTGGAGTTTCCTTTGAGAAGGAAGGATTCGTGATATGGAGAAACATCATAATGAGCAGGAATATTCAGAAAATGTGGGGCAGCCATGCGAGACAAATTTCACTCTGATCCCTTTCTTGTTACCAAACATCAATAGCACTGCTTTTTTCTGTATTTCAGCTTTCATGTCATAATAACTTGCTGTGACCTAACATAATGTAACTTTCCCTTGAACAAATAATCCGTCAGTTATTCTGTCCAGGAAGCCCTCGATGCTTTTGCCTTTTTGGGTTTTTGGAGTCTAATCAGTTGCCATGGCACCTAGCTGTAGCAGGAATACTCCAGAGGATTTTCTGCATTCTAGATATTCTCTTTTTGGCCTCCACTGTGGGGCAGAAACCTTATTTCCCAACTGATAATCAAGACTGACAACTCCTGCCAACACAATAACTCCTCTTCTTGCCAGTTTGAGTGGGCTATGAGGTGTCCAGTGGACCATTTCAGCTTCCGTTTCAATAGAAACACCGCTGCATCTGTTGTTGGAAGCATTTTTCACGTGGAGTTACTAAGACTTCTACATCAACAGAGCTCAAAGTTGCTGGGAAGGAAAACAAACATTGTATGAGTGATTCAGTCTGTGTAATGGTAAAAGGCACTGCTCTCATTGCCCCCCCTTGCTCCCTAGACCCATGTATTCTTGGTATGAAAAAATAGCACTGTAATTAGTCACTAGTTAGGAGAATGTACTGGAGCCCGTTGGATACTCCTTTAGCTTTTCAGGGTGTTGTCTCTTACCTGGCACCATAACTGAGTTATTAATAGGCCATTCCACTGTTGAGATGAAGTACTAGATAAGACTATTAAACTCCACGAGCAATAACTAATTGCTTTACTTCTTAACATATGTAAATATAAAATGAGTTTCTTGGTCAAGAATGTTCTGTGGGAAGACCACTGGTGCATGAAACATCTAATGTTGCTAGAAAAAGCATGGAAAAGGGGAAGAAATGTATATTCTAGAGTATAAGTATCTCTTCCAATAAGGACAAATTTTCATCCCCTCTATGACATATGGGGTCCATAAAAACAACATGCCCCCCAGTGGCTGAATGGTCCATTCAGGGTATTTTTCTGTGTCTTTGATTCAGGATTTATATGTAAATCAGAGTAGGGTAGGAGCATATAAACAAATTAATCCTGGAATCTCAGTGTCTTAACACAACTAAGGTTTATTTCTCACTCATACAAATTCCTATGCAAGTCAGACAACTGTTCAGGGCAATTGTTCTTTATGCAGAGAATGCCAAGCAAGTGGCATTCTCTGACCTCCATCACTTGGTATGCAGGGAAAGTGTGTGCGTAGCCAGTGCTAGAGAGTCCTTAGGTTTTAGTCTACTCATAGCCCGTTGGCCAGCTCTAGTCACCTGGCCCCACCTCACCACAAGGTGTCCAGGAAATGTCGGGGAGCTCATTGGTATTCACTGCACAGTAAAAGTCTCCACCAGAACTGCTTACTGACGTTTTGGGCAAGTTGGACATTTGGGAATGGCCGTGGTCAGGGCAGAATTGGTGAAGTCATTATTAGTTAATCCATGCAAGCCTCTGTCCTTGGCCACCATAGCTACTAAATGGCTTTTATGTGTGTGCTGGTTAAGATTTCAGTTGGCAGGGAAAGAGGCGGATCATCTGGCCTACCTAATTACTGAGCACCTTCCCCACAGTGAGGACCTTCTGGTCTACATTCACATGAGACACGTATTTTCACACTCTGGTAGGAGTTTGAGAGGCCTAACCATATATGTGTTTCCTTCTCTTTCAATCTTCCTCTCTTTCCTTCTTCTTAATGCCTAGCTTGGCTGAGTCCATGAATTCATGTGGAAACTACCTTAGGTCATCTCTTTTTTTCAGGCAAATTTGACCACAAGAAGTAATTCCTTAAAGTTCTGCCCACTGGTGGGATTTTTCTTCTTCAACGTCCTTTAGGGCTACTCACCTTGAGTGGGGTTGTAGTATTCAGGGTCTACTTCAGCCTGGTGCTAGCTCATTGTGCAGCATTATCTGTCGGCTTTAGTACTTTTCCTTCTTCAGTTAACTGATTATAGAGAATTCCCCATGAGGTCTTAGGTTTTGGTTAGGGAAGGGGTGGCAGGAGTAGACACAATGGTACAATCCCATGTAATCTACTGTCCCTGTGTTTCTATTACCTAGCCCAGTACCTGGCATATAGTAACACCCACTGACTTGATCAAAATGGTATAAAGAGAAAGGTCTCTTTTCAACCCTAGTGCCTATGGCCGTCTCAATGCTATAGGAAGACCATGATTTCTGGAGTCAGACTTGGCCTTGAATTCCTGGTCTACCATTTGAAAAGGCTCCTGTGTTAAAGTGCTAGTGTCTGGGCTTATTTGAGACAATAGAATTCTCAGGGATAAAATTTATCAGTGTGCTACAGGAGAAAGTTATTTAAGTATGGCTATTCATGATCTTTACCATTTCCCTAGCTTCTATACAGGAAAAATCTGTGCTTTCTGGGTGAACCCCCAAGTCCTCTCAAAACTAAAGAATACAGGAAGAAAACTAAAGAAGTTGAGAGGCCATGTTGAAGTGCATAATAAAGAGTTGAGAGATGGAGAGAGCGAGCCGGACAGGCTGCCCAGGTTGGGTGTTAGAGCGTTTGGTGAGGAACAGGAGGGAGACTGTTTCTGAGCCAGCTGCCGACCATGTGAAGAAGGTTCAGAAAGGTAGCAATGAGGCGAGAGGAAATTTATGGTGTTTTTCATGCATTAAGAATGGACCCCTCCCTTTTACTTTTTTTCTTGCATCTAAGTAAAACTGTGAAGAACTCTCTAGATCCCTGGTTGTGTTTGTCTGTGTATGACGTGGTACCATGACTAGATCACATGGATCCCCGGGAATTTTTAGTGAAAGCATATTTTATTCACTTTATTTTTCTGGCTTTCCTTCCATTTTTCCCACTATTCTCATCCCCACCCAAAGCTGGTGGGCCCCAAATCATTTTAGATGAAATTTGTCTTTCTGTTTTAAGCACTGATATTCACTTTTATTTGAAAGGAAACTTGGTCTGCATTTTGAACATTTATGAGTCTGTGGCAAATTCCCTCTTGAGAAGGTGCCCAGTCTCCTGGTGTCTAAACTCCCTAAACTTCCTTTTGCTAATGTAGCAGAGACAAAGACACTTGAGGTTTCCTCAGGATTTTCAAGGTAACATCATTCTAGGCGGTATAGCTTTTAGTGCTGCCCCTTACTTGATGAGAGGTCACGGTGCTGGTTTTGACAGCATGTTTAGAAGCCTCTTGTTTCAATTTCCTGGGAACTGCCATCCCCAGTGCCAGTCTTTTGTCTTTGAGCTTCAAATCTTGCAGTTCCTCTTTTTGTCTTATGATATCTATTCAACTAACCAGCTGAGAGAAGAGACATTCACTTCTGCTTTGCTGAGACCAGTGCCATTGAGGCAAATATCTGACGGCTTGCCTAGCTTATGAAAGGCAAATGTTTACATCTGAAAATCCTGGCTTCAATGCTAAATCAACAATGAAATATATGTTACCTCTATTTGTACTTTCTTTGGTTTCAGGTTAAGACTATGACCATCATCTCATCCTGGTTTGTTTTCTTAATCAATACTCCCTTGCTCTTTACTTTGTATAAATATCATGTAGAATGAGTTAAAATATGCATTTATTATTCCCAAAGAACCGAGTTTAATACCCTGAGATTTAGAAATAGAAGTTACAGAGGGATGCAGATGAAACTTGTCTTCATATTCTGTCTGGGTCGTTCCTCTTTGCCACTCTGGGTTTGCATTGCCACTGCTTAATAGCAGTGGAAGTTAAATGAGCTTTTACCCTGCAGTCCATCCACCTACCCACCCACTCATCCACATACAGCTGAGGAAATCCGCTTCATGATGAAATTGACCCTCAGGGCTCTGTTTCTGAAAGGCAGCCTGGGAGTTTTCTGCATCCTTGACCGGGCTGTTATAAAACCATTTTGGCAGATGTAATTACAGTGTGTCTAGTGTATGTATGTGCGTGCGTGTGTGTGCATTTTCCTACCCAGCTAGGACAGTTTTACCCTGAGGAATTGATAGCATGCCCCATCAACTCCAGGCCCCTCCGGAATGGTGGGAGTGACAGGTGAGGAAGCACAGCATAATGGAAAGTGCGCTGGGCTGGATGTCAGGAGATAGGCTTTCCAATCCCCCTTGTACCACTAATTTTCTGTGTGACCTTGAGTAACTTAGTTAACCTCTCTAGGTCTCAGTTCTTTCACCTGTAAAATGGAGGTAATAATACCTACCCTTCTTAACTCAGAGGGTGATAGGGAAAATAAAATGAGGTCATGGATGTATGGGCAGTTTGAAATGGATAAACCCCACTTTTTACAGATAATCTTCAGGGTGCCTGACAGAAGGGATATCTTTATCTGAAGTTAAAAGCAATATTAGCAGGAGTAGCTAATATGGAATGGCCTTCTACTTCATTTCAAATTGAAATGCTATCCTGGTCAAGAGAGCTAGCAGCCTTGTAATATGAGAATCTTGATTTGTTTATGTGCTGAGCATTGTGCATATACTATTTTTACTGACATAAGGGTTGCCTGATCACACTCCAGTTCTGTATGAGCAAATACTTTATTAAGGAATACAGCTCATCACCTGCCATATTGTTGGTTAAGTGCATAGGCTTTGGAATCATTCAGACCTGGGTTTGAATCCTGGCTTTGCCACTTACTAGCTCTGTGTCCTGGGACAAGTTATTTATCCACTCTAATCCTTAGTTTTGTCATCTATAAAATGGACACCAAAATAGTACCTACCTCCACAAGGTAGAGATAATACAATGAATTGCTTCACACATTGCCTGCTATATAATAACTCAATAAATGCTAGTTATTAGTAGATAACAGTAGGTGTGGGGTGCAGGTGGTTGAGTATTTTATTCCTGTGCTTTTTTGAATTTCGAAATGTTCTATAATGACTTTTAATAGTCAGATTTAAAGAAAATCATTATTTTTTTTTTTAGAGAGAGCGTCTTCCTCTGTCATCAAGTCCGGAGTGCAGTGGTGCAATCATAGCTCACTGTTACCTTCAACTCCTGGGTTCAGGCAAAGTGAACCTCATGCCTCAGCCATCTGAATGGCTGGAACTATACGTGTGCACCACCACACCCAGCTATTTAAAAAAATTTTTTTGTAAAGACAGGGTCTTGCTATATTGCACAGGCTGGTCTTAAACTCCTGGCCTTAGGCTATCCTCCCACCTTAGGCTCCCGAAGTGCTGGGATTACAAGTGTAAGCCACTGCATCTGGCTATGAAAATTATTATGTTAAATGATTGCAATCATAGTGAATAATTATGGTCATGAATTGGCACAGTGGGCCCATCATGTCAATGATTCCTAACATTTCCATTTGGCTTTATAAATTAACACAGCACTTTCACACGTGCTGTCTCATGTGTAAGCTGACAAGCAAGCCTGTGGAGTCAGTACTACTCATATTCCCATTTTACAGATTTAGAGGCCGAGGGTCACAAAGGCATGCACACAGTTACAACATCTTAGGAAGGGGTAGATCTCAGATGTGTCAAATGGGACTGTATTCAGTTGCAGTGAACAGAAACCCAGTTAGAGTGGTGTAGCAGTGTAGTAGTTAGAGAAACAGAACCAATAGGAGAGAGAGAGGAGGGAGGGGGAGAGAGAGAGAAAGATTTATTTCAAGGAATTTACTAACACAATTGTGGAGACTGGCAAGTCCAAAATCTGCAGGGTAGATACCCAGGGAAGAGTTGATATTGCAGTTCGAGTCTGAAAGCTGTCTGCTGGCAAAATTCCCTCTTCCTTGGGAGAGTCCAGTCTTTTTCTTAAGGCCTTCAACTGATTGGATGAGGCCCACTCACATTACAGAGGGTCATCTGCTTTACTCAAAGTCTACTGATTAATGACTAATCTCATTTAAAAAATATTTGCACAGCAACATCCAGACAAGTTTGACCAAATATCTGGATACCATGGCCTACCCAAGTTGACACATAAAATTAACCATCACAAGTTGCTAGACCAAAGAGGGGTTTATTTTTCCCAAGATGCTTTAACAAATTCAGAGTGTCACCAGGACCCAGCTCCCTCTATCTTTTTTTCTTGTTTATACCTTGCCATGGGACTTTTGTCCTCATGGTTACAAATTGGCTGCCCCCTCCCTGGGCATCACAGGCATATCACAGGCAGGAGAAAGAGGGAAGAACAAGAGGCAAAAGTTAACAAACTGTTTATGTTATCCAAGTCTTCCCTTCTCAACAGACCTTCCTGGAAGCCCCACCTACCAACTTCTTATTGATATTATTAATTAACTAGTATGTTTTTGATCACTCCTAGATGCAAGGAAGTCTGGGAAGCTGATTGTTTTTAGCTAGGTCCAAAAAAAAAACCAAAAAAAAAAAAAATCTGGGCAAGAACGGGAGAATAATTGTGCAGGCCAGTGGTGGCGTTACCCACACCAGGTGTTGGAATGCCGCAGCATTTACTCTGCACCACACCAAATCGCTCACCATACACACATGGACGTGTCTACACTTGTTCAGACTGCCCTTTGTATGTATTAATCTCTGAGTTCTCTTTGGAGATGTGACCCAAGGATCAATGTGAAATTGCCTTAGATGTGATGCAAGCCAGTAGAAAGGGAAGGAGAAGTTTGCTGGATGTAGCCTTTTCTTTCCTGTCTCATCATGGCCCAAGTAGAGAAACTTCTTTCTTTCATTTTATGCTGATGGAAGTGGCAAGAGAGGAAAATAAAAATGAGGCATGAGGGGAGGGGCAGGCATTAGTCAATGTTTGCATATCTGATATATTATATGGGCCAAGTGATTTTTCAAAGCCTGTTTGCATTATTTAATATGTTCCAGCTACAGGGCATGAAACAGTCTATCTCACTATCGTTGTCACAGCTCAAGTGCTTAAAGCCCAAGGAGAGACATCTGTAGCATTGGTCTGCTATGGTGCCCAGGAATGAAAGAAATAAGGATGGAAAGAAAATAGTGTCAGGGACTATTAGAACACCTACGGTGATAATTGTTTGATTTTGTTCTCTTTTTTGAAAATCAGACATTCAAAAGGTCTCCTTTATATTTACAAATAAATATTTCAAAAGCCATTTAGTGAAAAATCATTTGGAATTAAAGTAGAAACCATGGGTCACATTATTGAAATGTGACCAGAGCAGTGTCTATTTTTATATTTTGCTCAGAGAGAACAAAGCAAAGAAAAAAATAATTTTTTTCTGTTAGTCTCTGTCAGACATGCATGTGCTTATGCACACATTCACACGTACGTCTGTAACACCAGATTCTGTCTCTATGTTATCTTGTATTCATTTCATATACTTTTCTTAATATCATTGTGAAACTACTTTGTTGTATAATTTCCATGTAGCTCTTTTGGCATTTTTGCAATTCTAATTTTCACTGGTTATTGCATTACAAAAGAACGGAAGGAAAATAGATTTGCATGCAGGACATTTTAAATTTTAATGTCAGGGGTCATTAGTCTTTTTTTTTTGCAGTTATATCTCGGAGCTGGGATTTTACATACCAGGGATAATTTACAATCAAGCTTTTAAAAGTAGGGTTTCAGATATATTTTTCACATTCTCAGAGCCCACAGGGCTAAAGAGAAAGAACCTAAAATAAGGGTCATTTCCATATATTTGAATGTTGTTGTGTTCATTGTGTCACTCACATCTGTTGGGGACACTGGGGACAGTCACATTCCCTTAAGTTCACTTCACTTTCAGTCACAGTGACTGGCACGCACATTCTCCGTCCACAGTTAGGAATGAGTATCTCCTGTGGTGACTGGAGGAGAACACCGCCCAACGCAACCTTTGCAAATCCTCTTCTCGTAACCTCAGGTTGCCATGTCCTCTGTGCATTTCTTACATGAATATCTTATTTTTTTCTCTACCTTAGATTAACATTAATGTCTTTCATTAATATTAATGCAATGTATGGATTCACACCAAAGGCAGTTTAGAGCCCAACCCGCTGCCCAGCAATGCTACATGTCCCTACTCCACCCACTTGCCCTAGATGAGTATTTCCTGCTCTCTTCCCTGTGCAGACGCCCAGTAGCTCCTCCCTGCTTCTCTTGCTGTGTGGATACCCTGACTTCCTGTTTTACTGACAAAAGCTCAGTCGGGAGGAAACCTCCACATGCTCTCACCAGCCTACCTGCAACTATACCATGTGCTCTGTTACAGGGGGTGAACTGTCTCGCCCCCACCCACAGCCTTCATGGCCTCCCAGCCACCCAACACCTCCTGCCTACTAAAAGGCATGTCTTCTCCAATTGTATGCTCTCCCCTGCATCAGCTGGGCTCCTCTCCCTGCTAGATAATTGCTGGTAGCATACAAAGGTGCTATAATATCTCTAAACTTAAGAGATCAAAGAAAGAAAAAAGAGAACAAAGGAAGGAAGTATGGAAGGAAGGGAAAGAAGGAAGGAGTAAGAAAACCTGCTTAACTTTTCCAGCTACCACACATTTCTTTGCTCCCCATTTATAACAAAGGACATGAGAAGAGTTGCCCATACATGTTCCGTCCATCAGACTTTTATCCCCACTGTCTTAAAATGCTCTGGTCTGGATCACCCATGGCCCCTTCCTTGCCAAATCCATTGTTCTACTCTCAGTTCTATTCTTACTGAGAGTCTGATCCATCAGCAATACATGATACAGTTGAGCACTTTCTCCTTCTTGAAAAAGTCGTTTTCAGTTGGCTTTGGGGACACCACACTCTTGGTTTCCCTCTTATTGTACTAGTCTCCTTTGCTGGTGCTTCCTCCTCTTTCTGACCGGTCACCTGCAGTGACTCAGGGCTCCATCCTTAGAACTTGTCTCTTTTCACTCTCTTCACTTCCTAGGTGATCTTATCCACTCTCATGTCTGAACACTGACGTTCCCAAATCTCTATCTCCAGCTCAGACCCTGTTCTCAACTCTAA
Source organism: Daubentonia madagascariensis (assembly GCA_023783475.1). Lineage (NCBI taxonomy): Eukaryota > Metazoa > Chordata > Mammalia > Primates > Daubentoniidae > Daubentonia > Daubentonia madagascariensis. The sequence continues at coordinate 35,338,476 of JAKFHU010001953.1, read as the reverse complement.
ACTTCGATTATATATCCCATGCCTACTCATCTCCCCTTGGATATCTAAGAGGCATATCAAATGTAAGTGCTACCACTCTGGCCCAATCCACCCACATCTCTGCTGTAGACTTTGGCCTAAGTGTTTTCCCTGTTTCTATCCTTGCCACCTTATTTGCAGCTCAGAAGCTAGAATGATCCTCTTAAAACCAAGCCAATTCCTATCACTACTCTACTCAAAGCCCTAAAGGCTTCTTGTTTCAAAATAGAAGCCAATATTCTATGAGGGCTATTGGTCTTGTCTCGCCTGTCCCCCGACTGCATAGGCTAGCAATGTCCTCCTCGCCTCCTCTGCTTCAGCTGCACTGACCTTTTATTGTTACTCAAAAGTGCCAAGCAATTCCCACCTCAGTATCTTAGGATTTCTCCTCCTGGAACATGCTTCCCCGAGATGTCACCATTGTTTGCTTCATCTTTTCCTTTAGGTCTTTGCTCAAGTACCATCTTGTAAGATAGGCCTTTTATATCTCTCTTTTATAGATCAGCAGTTCTATTCCCAATTTCCCACTCTCTATTCCCCTGAACTGTTGTTTATAAGCACATAAGATATTGTTCACTTGTTTATTTTCTGGTTATCCTCTAGAATGTAAGCTCCAAGAAGGTTGGCCTTTTGTTTTGGTCTCTGCTCTATGTCTAGTTCATAAAATAGTGCCTTGCAAGTACTAGGCACTCAACAGATGTTGATGGAATAAATGAAAACTTGAATGAGAAATATAATATAAATCTAAACATTTAAGCAACAGTTCTTGGAATTGGCCTGGAATCAAATATTGGTGACCACGAATTCTTACTTTGTTTTCTGAATTTTCACACCTATGATTTTGGCATTTTATCTCTTTGGTCAATTTATGGTGTTGCTTCTCCTGAAAAGGTAAAGGGGTATATGATTTCCTGCTAACCTTTTTTGGGTTTATGACCCTTACATCATGAACATGTAGCATCAGCTGAGCAGAATATTAGTCAAGGATCACAGTAACTGAACTTGTCAAAATCAAATCTTTCCCCTCTCTTTCAATATCAGTAAGGGGCCCACAGGAAACAGATGGCATCCACAGATTGAATAATTCAACTAGAGTTTAATAAAAGTATTATTTTCACACCACAAGGCATAGTGCAGGACCCTGAGGCTAGTAGTAGCCTTTTCTGATGCTTCCCAAGGCCTGAAGGAGCAAGGGGAGGGAAGGTTATTGGAACCTGAGGGAGAGCTATGGGAGAGGCCACCTGGCAGAGGCCATCTGAGGGATGGGCAGGGCAGCCTTGGGTACAGGGATACAACCAGCCTGTGATGGACCCCAGGGAAGGGAGGAAGCCAAGGGAATAAATATCCCAATGTCTTTCTCCCCCTTCTTCTGATCTCTGACTGGGGCTTCCCATTGGCTGAGAGCCACAAGGCAAGAGAGCCCTGGGCTGTAATCCAGATTAGCTGGCCTCTGAGGCAGGCAACAGGACAGGAAAGGGTGCAGGGTAGATCCGGAGGGCTAATGGCCGGCGTCCAGCAGAACATCCAAGCGCCACCTACCAAATCCTTTATTTGAACATCATCACTTCAGGAGGCCCTCCCTGTCCTCTTGTCTAAAGGAAGTCTTATGTTTATTCTCTGTCAGAGAATATTTTCCCCACAGCATTTATCACAAACCATAAATGGCCCCTCCCTCTCTCTCTTCCTTGCTGTGTTTAGTCTGACTATAAACAAAGCAAAGTAAGTTTCTTCCAGGCATCGGCTTTCTCTGTCTTGTTCACTTTATGATCTTCAGAGTCCAGAACAATTTCTGGCCCAGGGGATTTCTCAATAACTGTTTGGTATTTGAGTAAATGAACATTCTTTTCAATGAAAGCATCTCCCCATTTATGCAGTAATCAGGGGGGAAAAAAGCTTACCTTTAAGATTATCTTGAATGTTTTTGAAATTTTCTCTCTCTAGTATTTGGGGGATCTCAAATATATTAATAAGTGCTGAATATATATTTGAACACAATAAACTTACTAACAAAAGAGCTGATTTTCTATAGCTCTGGCAGATTGTTTTATGTGATTGGCCTAATATGTCTTCGAAAAATGCTAAGCTAAAAGTGAACAATACCCTCTATCCAATTTGTAGTTTCACGGCATAGCTAATTACACGCAGCTGACTTTCGGGGTGACTTAATGGAATTTGGAGTTGTGTGCTAACAAGGCTTGAGCTTTAGAACCAGAAAGACGTGGCCAAACTCCAAGTAAGCCACTAACCAGCTGGGTAAGACTGTGACAAGTTACTCAGCCTTTCGGAGCTTCAGCTTCCTCATCTGTAAAACCAAGATAATGTGGCCTGATTCCTAGAGTTGTTACAGGATTACAGGTGATAACACAGACCTCTCTTTTCCCTGTGTCCATCACTTTCCCTTCAACACAAAAATATGCTCAAATCTTCCTTCTTTTCTCTTTAGGCTGCTACTTCATCAATACTCTGTCCACAATTCATGTTTTATTAGTCTTTGGATCTCATGTCCATATTCTGGATATTGGGAATCTTGCTAGAAGGCGTTCCTGTCCACACTTCCCTTTATAAAGTTGAATTTGCTCTCTGGTAGAAGTAGCCTGGAGCTTGATTGTGCCCGTGACAAATTGCAGACCCATCAGGCTTTTCGGTTGGCATCATATTTGCCAGACAAATGTAGACAGCACTTTATGTAGCAAAGCACTTTTTTAGTACTTCGAGCCTCTAAAGGACAATTTGAGTTGGAAAAAAAAAAGGCATTGAAACCTTGTACAATACTCACTCCATTACACAAGGAAAACCAAATAAGTTTATCTGACAAAAAGGTATTGGTATGCTTTTGATAAAAGAAGCCCAAGCCACAGGACACTCTCTACAGAGAGACAAGATGTGTTGAAGTTTTGTCTTTATTTCTTTTCAGAGGAGTTTAACTAATATGCTTTGAGTGCACTCTATGTGCCAGGTACTTTCTTTACTCTTTTAGATGAATTTAGAACTATGAAGATTACAAAACAAAAATATTTAGGAGCAGGTGGCTTTTACTAAGATTTGACCAAAGAATAGAATGCACACTTGATAGGTACTAAATAAAACAAAGACAAAGTCCCTGCCCTCTGGGACTTTCCAGTCTGGCTCAGTGTTCTTTAACTTATTTAACCAATGTCCCTCTTTTCTAAATATAAATATCTCGGATATCTCAGGCCCTTTTTACATACTATTTGAAATCTGAAATAAACCAAAGTTGAAGACAACTAGTTAAAGACCTGCTTTATTTTTAAGTATACTTAGAAATTTATGTCCCTCTGAGAAATACTGATCTACATGGTGATGTGAGACACCACAGCTTTGCACAGTGTGTCATTTATTGCTAAGCTCCTCATGGTTGGTAGGGGGACCGGAGGTTGGAAATTAGTGGTAATATGGGCCCAATGCAGATCACAGAGTTGTTTTTGTTGTCTTAAGCTTCTTAATTGATGCAGATCACAGACTTGTTGTTATCTTAAACCTCTTAATTAGAAAATATCTCAATTTAAAATTAAAATTTAATTTAAAATTAAAATTGAGATATTTTCTATAAACTGCAGATTTTCAGCTTCCCTTAAAACATTGGAAGATCTGGTAGCAATGGGCTTGCGTTCCCACCTGACAGCAATGGGATGGGGCTGGCTGGCTGCTGCCCCCTTCAGGGAGGACATGTTCTTGTCAGTTGCCATGTCCCCACCATTCACACTGAATGCATGTGCCAGAAAATTGGCTTGCATCATGCAAATAACCTTCCTGGCTCCTGGAAAACACTTGAGTTTGAGAGCCCTGGTAGATTCCAGAGAGAGGAGATTGAAGGATTTTCAGAATATGGAGTAGGTGGACCTTGAGGTACTGGTAGGATTTATACAGTTGAAGAAACACTGAGAGGAGGTCATTTCAGGCAGGGGAATTACTTTGATGCTGAATCTTGCCAGGTTTTTCTCTATAATATTTAAATTGCTTAAGGATGCAGATGATTTGCTTTTATCTTATAAATGAAAGCAGATTTAAGGTTAAGACTCGTACTCCCTTGCAAACTTGGAATCTGATATACTTTCTTGAGAGGTAGGAAAAAGGGCAGAAGTTATAGTTAGTAAGAGCTAGGAATTGGGTATAACGCAGGTTCCGGCAATGGGAGACTGTCAGGTTTATTAACATATTGACCGCCACACAAAAAGAACAGAAACTTTTCCTTGGGGCCACAGTGTTTTATTATGAAAATAGAATAAAAAAATCTTTGAGTATAATTTAAAGGTAAACATAAATAGAAAAATGAAATGTATTGACTTCTATTCATTTAATCCATGTTTTCAGAATTAAATTGTCAATATTAATTGTAACAATAAGAACATCAACAAGTAAGATTTTATATATGCTTCACACGGCCCTGGGGTCAAAACCAGAGTGAGTTAAATACAACTCTTAGGGCAGTTAATGTGTTAATTCATCAGTTAAAATTGTGTGTGTTTGTGTGTGCCTGTGTGTGTAGAAGGTATAAGGTAGAAGGTATAAGTAGAAGTTCAGAACAACTGTGCCACTGCAGTAAAGATTCAGATTTGTCACAGAAAATAAGGCTGACAAAACATACCATTATATATCTCCCAAAGGATAGTAAAACCTTCTCTTCATAGTAGTTGAGCCAGTAGTTTACAAGGGCAACTGGGCAAATAAAAAGAGTTAGAGATTGTGAGTTTGACCAAGATACCTGCAAGGGCAGGTCCTTTATCACCAAAGATACTCAGTATCCTGCAGTATATTCTAAACCAGCCTTTGCTCATACATGGGATCCCCCCTGTTAACATCACTTTAAAGATGATGTCTCCAAAAAGCCATTTTTAGGATAAAGTTGCATCTAGGAGTGGTAACATCTTTATATTTGAGGGCTAGTTTTTATTTTCTAGGTTAACTAGCTTTGCCTGTCAGGCAGAGGGCTGAGGAAGAGTGCAGATGGGTAAGGTTTGTTTTGTTTTGATATTATCGGAGAATATCAAATGAAGAAGTTTGTTTTCCTGGCAAGGCCAGGTCCCTTGTATAGTTGGATGTTTCTGTGGTCTTCAGAAGGTTCACCATCAGGATTTATTTTTGTTAAATTGGGAACAGATCTCCTTCCAAAGGAAAGACCCTTTTATTGATCTGGCCTTTTCATTTTGCTGGGAAAGTTTTGTTAAGTTGCCTTTTAAACAACCAGAAATTATTGGGTTTTTTTTTACTTGTAATCTTTTATTTATCCTGTTCAGAGGCCTTACATGCTTAAAGGTAAATTTCCTATGGAAATCATAAAACAGCCCTACTCAGTGAAGAGTTAAGAATATAGACCTCTTAACAAATCACATGTGTGGCTTGTCAGGGGGCAGTTCAATACCTAATTGTCCCTGGCCTCCTCCTCTTCCATTTGCTTTTCTTCTGTTGTTTCCATCTGTATCCTGTGAGCTCCCACAAGAGGTACTTCAGAGTTTATTTCATCTAGTAGTGCCCTGAGAAAACTTTAAGCATTGAATTGGGATTATATTAGCTGAAAGAATCAAGAAATTAATTTTCTTCAAGAGAAGAATGCCATGTCTGGCCAAACAGAATATTGCTTAATGTAATAGAACTCCCAAATGAAATTGGGGAGCTGATTGCTCCCTTACCTGGGGGATGTGTAATAATTGAATTCCAGATTTCTGTATAAATTAACATCCAAACGAGTGGGTCTGCCCCCCACTCTGCCAGCAATTTCTTTCCCTTTTTCTGATTGTTCTGGACATGAGTGTTTCTGTCACCCACCAGAGGGCCGCACGTCTTCAGCCAGCTTTGTCAGGGAATAAAAGAATTAATGGATCGGAATTTAATCCATAACTCCCTAACTCTGCAGCTTTATTTTTTTTAATAGTTCATAAACTTCTTATTTTTCCTTTTAGCCTAGATTTCCTTTGTGGTGAAGGAAAGGTTTGCCAACCTGTGTATTTGCCCCATAAAAACACCTTAAAGGACAATGCTGGGTTATGCGAATGCCTGTAACTCACCTTCATATAATATTCAAGAGCTGTCCCAGAGTTTGTATCTGAATTTTTTCTAATATAATATAAAAAACCCTGGGGTCAACAACACAACTACTTCCAAATGGATTAAGTTTTGCATTCTTAAAGACTTAGGAGGCCAAGGAATATTGCTTCTCTTAGGGCTGTCAAAAGTAATATTATTGGGAGCATGACAGCTGCCTAACAGAATATGTAGAGATCTCTATTTTGAAATTTCTGAAGTCAGATACTAGGGTTTGTATTTTTTCAGAGTAACTAAATTAAGTGTCTGTCTTTCAGAATTAAAATCTCTGTGGGCTCTATTTTGCCACCTTTGACCTCTTCTGGATGATAGAATTGGGAGATAAATCAGTAACTGATTTCTGAGAAAGTTAGGTTTTGAGAAACATTTTATAGGCTACATATGCCTTACACAAAGCATTCTAAAAGCAAACTGGCATTAATGGGATTTTGAAACAGTGGCATTTGCTGTCAGGATCGTGAAAGCTCCAAAAGTGGAATTTATCCAGAATTGTGGGTTTGAATAGTTTGCAAGGTAAAAGGCAAAAAGTAGCCATTGTCGAGAACTCAGCATGGAAGTCTCACTTTGCACCCCTAACTGTTTTTTTCAGTCAGAGGGGGCCTGGCCAGCACCTACTGACTCCAGCCTCCTGGTTTTCACTCCATGGCCCTCCTGGTGGCACAAAAGCCTTAGTTTAGTGAGCTGCTTCTGGTGAAAATATCGAGCACGTGGCTGATTCCCTTCTTTCCAGGATTTCACATTTATCTCTTGGGAAATAAAAAATAAGTACGAAACCAAAGCATGTTGTGTAATTTGTGTCATTTCTTCCTGAAGTATACTTTTTTTTTGGGGGGGGGTGACAAATTCATTGCTCTCAATGTGTTTTTTTCCCCAAAAATGAAAATAGTTTTTAAAAAATTTTTTCCTGATTATTGATATGTGCCCTTGGGATAAACTAAAGAAGAGAGTAAGACTTACCAGAAATATGAACACTCTGGGACATTAAAATTTCTCAAATTTTCTTCCAAATGTCTCACTATACATACACATGAAAAATACAAGATTTTAGGTACATTTTACATACTACGTATAATATTATACCTGTAGTTTTATAACCTAGTTTTTTAGACTTAATATCCTCATTCTTTGTTGGTAAGTACACATCTACATCATCATTTTAAAAGACTTCATAGTATTCTACTTTATAGGTATACCACAATTTATTTAGACTATCCTCCATGGATGGACTTTAGATTGTTTCTGGTTTTTCATATTTTAAAGAATAGAACAAGTATCCCTATACAAATGCCTTTATGGATTTGTCAAGTTGTTTCCATGAGATATAATCTTAGAAATGAAAATTGTTACATAAAAGGTAACAGTAAAGGCTTTAAGAAAGTTGCTACCTTGCCTTTCAGAGAGGTACTAATTTCTACTCATCCCATCTGTAGATGAGTCTTCAATTCCTTACAATGTCACCAACAGAGGGTAGAATAAATCTTTTAAATCTTTGTGAACCTGAAAGATACAAAGAAATGGGTTTTGGGATTTTTGTTTTAATTTCTTTGATTGATAATGAGGTTGAACATTTCCCCATCATTGGCATTTCTATTTCTTTCTTCAGGAATTATCTATCCATACCCTTGGCCCATTTTTCTGTTAGGCTTTTTTCTTTTTTCTTGTTGCTTGCAATGGTTTTCTGTAAATTCTCGATATATGTGATTCTTATACAAGCATCTGGACAGGAGCTTGTCAGAAACATATTTAAGAAGAATACAACATAAAAGTGACAGAAGAGTTTAATACTGTCTCACCCCAAGTAGCCGTTTAGCCTCTCTGTTCCTCAGTTTCCTCTCATATAAAATTAGAAAAGAGTAGTCGTTCATTTCTTTAGTTGTAACACAGCCAGTAGTTATTAAAGTAAAGCATTTCACCCATGTTACCTCCACAGTGAACACTTTGGTGTCTTCTATTGTTTTAATCACCATCTGTTTACCTGGTGGGTGAGGGAGGGACTTCTGCCCCAGGGTTGTGGGAATGACTGAACACGACACCCGACACAGGACCTGTGAGATTGACAGGAGTTTATTAGTCACACACACCCACAGCTCAGGGGAGGAGGATGCTGCATGCCACCCAGGGCCACATGGGGGTTGCACTTGGGAACAGAGTGAACGATCAGGGGCTGTGAGGGGCAGGGTTTGTAGTATTGAGAGGGTGGGGTGATCCCTGTTCCTGCGGGAGGATGGGGTTGGCTTGTTTAAATAATTCTGTGAGCTGGCAGGAAACCAAAACCCACTACTCAGGAATACGCAGGAACTTCTTACCTGGTGTCCATGATAAGAAGTGTTGTTTGGCTAGGGGACCTTATCCACAGGAGTAGAACGGGGAGGGGGACTTGCAGTTAGGCTATCGGAGGCCCTCCCGGGTTTCCCCAGATGTCAAGGCAGCACATCATATGGGGGCCTTAATTTTAGGCCTCATACCACAACTTATCTCTGAGAGGTGAGTCCCCAAATTCAGTGGCCACTTCCCAGTCCCCATTGCCCTTGACTGAGTTCGTCTTGTCCACTCCCGAAAACTCTTCCTACATTGGCCTCCTTACCACTGCCCTGTCTAGGGAGGCATCAATCCGATGCCCCTGAGTGCAACAAACATGGCTTGGATGCCACGTCTGTTATCTACTGGTTGCAGGGCTTTAGGGAAGATGCATTACCTCTCAGCCTCAGTTTTCATGAAATAGAGATAGTACCTACCTCATCAAATAACATGTAGAAAGTCCCTGGTGTAGTGTGTGGCTCCTCCTGGCCACTTGGACCTTAATGCTTTAGTATCTTCCACACGTTTGTCTTCACATGCCTGCCACCTAAATAAGCGTTAACTAAGGTTTGTTCCACTCCTCTTTCTCTGCCTTAGCCTTGAAGCTATGTTCACATTGTCTATGGCTTCAAGTTGCATCTTTAGGCAAATGACTCCCAAGTCGCATTTCTTGCGCGGATCACTTTCTGGTTCTCTGGTCCTACATGTCCAGCTGTCTCCTAGAGATTTCTCCCTGCAGCGTCTTATTTGGCATGTTTAAAATTTTTCTCCTCAAATCAGTGCCTTCTCTGGCTGGCTTCCTCATTAGTGTTAGTGGTGTCAACAGTCTCTCTGTCATCTTGGCTTAATATTCTTAAGTCACTGTTAGTTTCATTCTCTTTCAGACCTAGAATAACTCAGTTATTCAGTCAGGGGCTGTTGGGGTCTTCTTTCATAAAATAGCTTGAATCCATCCTTTCCACTCCGTTCCCAGACATCAGTGCCTTTAGAGTTAGAGAGTTGCACTAGGCTCCCAGTTGGTAATGTGGGGACCCACTCAGAATCCCAGAGTTGGTATGGAGATTATTTTAAGCTGAAGACATTTGAAATTCAACAGATACAGAAAGAAGCCTTGTCAGAGCTTTTCTTATTTGACTAACAGCAGAAATTTCTGGGAAATGAGGCTTCCATACATTCCTCCTTCAGGGTGGCTTTTACTCCTAGGAAGGAGACTAGGAGTGAACCTACCACAAATCCCCTCTCGAGGGGAGTTTTATGGCCTTGAGGAAGACAGAGAGACCACTTGCACCTGGATGAACAAACATTATCACACACTTTCTGATCTCCCATTGTCTTTCCTGAAGACACCCACTTGTTCTTCCCACAGAGGCCTTTTCTCCCGACTCCCTTTCTCCTACTAAGTTAGGTATACAGTTAGCTGTCCATACTGTGGGTTCAATCAACAGCAAATCAAAAATATTTGAAAAAAAGAAATTGTGCCTATACTGACATGTACAGACTTTTTTCTCTTGGCATTATTTTCTAAACAATGCAGTGTAGTAACTATTTACATAGGCTTTACACTGTATTAGGTATTACTAAATATAAGTAATCTAAAGATGATTTAAAGCAGAGGTCCCCAACCTCTTTGGCACCAGGGACTGTTTTCATGGAAGACAATTTTTCCACAGACTGAGGAGTGGGGGGGATGGTTTCGGGATGATTCAAGCACATTACGTTTATTATTCTATTATTATTCTATTGTAATATATAATGAAATAATTATACAACTCACCATAGGTTGGGGATCCCTGATTTAAACTATATAGGAGGATGTGTGTAAGTTATATGTAAATACTACACCATTTTATACAAGGGACTGAGCATCCCTGGATTTTGGTGTGTGCAGGGGGTCCTGGAACCAATCTCCCATGGATAAGCCTCTAACTTTAACCATTTCCTGAGATACTTCTTTTGTAAGCTCCCATATGAATATGAATAAACTTTTCTCCTGTTAATGTCTTTTGTCAGTTCAATTCACAGTTCCCCAATCACCTAACATAAGAGGGTACAGGGAAAGTTTTTCCTCCCCAATAGTTACCTCGCCTGCAAACTTCCTTCCTATCCCCCCAGTCCAGCCTATGTCCCATTGCCTAGTAAGTCTTTCAAAGGCTCACCTCTATGTTTTCTCTATTCCAAGGCCTCTAATTCTTCCTCGGTACCCAAGTTGCTCAGCCTGGCACTCAGGGCCCCCAATAATATAGTCACAGCTGATTCCTAGCATTGGTGTCCCTAGCATTCCTTTCTTTAATCAACTTAATTAACTTAATTTTTTGGTTTTAATCCCCAGGATATGCGTTTCCCCCAATTTTCTTTGCACATTTGTATATGATTTTACTCTATCTGAAATATCCACCTTCCCATTCCCAGTGTTTTAAAATCTTGGATTCATAATTCAAATCCTGGCTTTGCTGGTTACTAGTTTTTTTTATATATATATATAAAATATATATATATAAAACCTTGAAAAATCACTTAACCTCTCTGGACCTTGGGTTCTCATTTGTTAATGGGGATAATATTATCATGTTACAGAGTTGTTTATGAAAATAACTAACATAGTAGTTGTGCCATAAACACTCATTGAACTGTTTCTGCCACTGGTCCTATCACCCCAGCCAAAAGTAATCTTGGCCTTCTCCAAATACCTACTTTGTTACTTATAAGACACTTATTTTATATTGTCTTGTGCTGTGTTATATTTCAAAATGTTCTATCTTCACTCACTACACTGAAAGTTCCTTGGAGTTGGGCATCAAATATTGTATATCTGTATTCATTCAGCAAAGATGTATTGGGCATTTTGTGTCTCGTGGTATGCTAGGAGCTAGGGATACAAAACTGAAAAAGACTTAGCCCCTGCCATTGAAAAGCTTGCACACTATCTAATACTATCTAATTATCACCTAGACTACAGCTGAGATAAGATCAGTGAGCACGCAGAGAAGGGACACCTGACTCAGCTGAGAATTCAGGATGGCATTTTGAGGAAGTAATGTCTAAACAGATCTGAACAGCCACAGGAATTAGACAGTTGCAGACGGGAGGGGCAGTGCCACAGGATGGGCAAGGAAGGGCGGTCAGTGCAGAGAGCAACACGTTCACATGCACAGAGGAGAAGCAGAGCATGTTCTTTTGTGAATTGCCAGAACAAAAGGACTGTGATCTTCGTTTTAAAGGAGAATTAGCAAGAGATAAAACTAGGAAGGTAAGCCAAGGCTGGATCATGAAGTGTTTTCAATTCTTTCTACTGTTAGTAGTGCCTTGTACAATGCCTACTTCTGGTAGGTTTGGTAAATGTGTTTCTAGTCTATAAATAGTGGATGCACATGGTTTAGTCTTGGAGAGATACAGTCAAGGAAACTCCTTTTGGGGAGAGAACAAAGTTTCAAAATAGCTGAACTCCTTTACTTGAATTTTTTAAAAACTATGAAGGAGAACATATATCTAATCCAGACCACATTTATAAATAAACAAACAAACATACAAACAACCTTTCAGCTCCTACCGCCTTCCATGCCTTTACACAGATGTCTCTTTCTTATACCCTAAAAGTAAAACCAAAACAGGAAATGTTTTCCCTCCTCCACCTGTGGCATCCTTTGTCCCTCCTCTTCCTGTTCTCAGATTCCTCAGTACTTTCTCCATCCCTCCTCTCTGATTTGCTCTGCTTTTCTCCATTTGCACAAAAGTCCAGAGTAACTGCTTGGCAGAAACTGAGCTCTTCTCAGGTGACCACAGGTTAATAATGATCGTCCAAACACATGTAAGGGGTGAATGAACCATTGTGTGGAAAAACCAGAGGCCATTGCTGTCAATGCTGAAGCCCCGTCTGTGGTAATTGGGTCTACCTCAGAAACTCACCCTTTCATTTTCAAAATAAATTTGTTCATTCAGAGTTCTGTTTCCTACCCCACCCCCTTCCATTATTTTTCCTAAGCCTTGAATCATAAACTTCTGGAAAGCAATGTGAATAATTTATATCCTTTTATTACTCATTGCTTAACTCCCTTTGGGAGAAATGAAGAGAAACATTTGTCTTTTGCTGCTTACTCTCCCGTGGACTGAGACCATGTCAGCTTCAGGAAATAACAAAGATTTATGACCACAGGAGCTGTCATTGTGGAACTGTTGATTGACCCATAGTTTTGATTAACCAAAATACTTTTTGAAAAATCAGGAGCAGTGCTAATGACACTAGAGTAGAAATTCAACATTTCACCAACTTCAGTTGAAAACCTGCTTGTTATTATCTGTCTTGTCAATCCTGAATGATAAGCATGTTCCTTCCTACCTATTTAATGGGTTTCCTGTGGAGTCTTACTTAGAAATTGTAAATTCAAACATAGAGCTATGATTACTCAGAGCACCTGGTGGTACCTTGCTGCTGGGGATGAGGGAGTATAGACATGTTCAGATTCTTTTTATTTTGGTCTTTCTAAATGTTTTTACTCAGCTTCACAGAATCAGGAATTATAGTTAGTACTGATCTTGGGCCACTGGGGATGACTCTGATACATTGGGTTGGTCCTATAGCAAATATTGTTAGAATATATCAACTTCACTCTATCACTTCTAACACCACACCATCCAAGTCCAAATTAGCATCTCCTCTAAAGTCTGTAATCTAGAAGGCCTAGACTACCTAGGCTACCTAGATCTACTCCGGATACCCCCTTCTCCTGCCAACCCAAATCTACTTTTTATCAAAGCATAAATCTGATCATAGAAACTACTACCACTACACCCTGCTTAAAAACCTCTAAATGGCTTTCTGTTGCTCAAAATCTTTGAAGTGGCCCAGAAGGCTTTGCATGGTTCCTACCAAAACTCTCCATCTTTATCACTCAGTCCCTTGCATTGTCCACTTTAATCACACTGGCATTTAATCAGTCCCTATATGTACTGATCAGTCTCACTGCAGGGCCTTTGCACATCTGGTTCCCTCAGCCTATGATGTTTTTTTCCTGGCTTTAAATCTCAACTCAAGTATTACTTCTTCTGAAACGAATTTCTGCCTCTCCACCCCACAGCTAGACTCTTTGTTACAGATCCTCCTGGTACCACAATACCTCTCTTTATACACCTTTCAGAGGGTCAGTTTTATATTTGTGAGATCTTTGGTTAACAGCGTTCTTTCCTCTGGACTCTTTGAGAATAGGGCTTACTTTTGTTTTGACTCACTTTGATATCCCTAGCACCTAGCACAGTGCCTGGCACTTAGGAGGTACTTAATAAATGCATTGCACGATTGGATGAATACATAAAATTCAGTATAAGTTTAATCAGAAAATAGCCCTTATCTTGTTTTTAAGGGATTTATCTAGTTGACAAGAATTCCTGACAAATCTCTGTTGAAACAGCCAACAGAGAAAATGTTTTCAGACGCAGGAAGGCTAGAAACAGCCTGTAGTAGCCAACTGTACCCATCTTATTCTGTACTGGGTCAGACAGATCTTTATTAACATCTGTTTAAAATGGGGGGGGGCACTGCTAATGGTAATGGTTTGGGGTAGGTATAGGAACAATTTCTCTGGGACTGCTAAAAGTTTGTTCCACTCTGATATTGGGTTCCCAGCTATGCAGTGTAAATGGTTCTCTCCTGTTTCCCTGTTTTTGAGGGACTTGTCATGGATCCCCTATTAGAACAAAGTTGTGGACACTTAATAGCAAGTTGTGTACAGATGAGCTTTCATTGTTTCACTGATGCATCCCTGTTAGTTACCTTCCTTGTCTCCATGCTGTCTGCCTAAGAAACATGAAATATCTCATTTGGGAGGAGAGATGGATTTCTTGGGCACATAGTATTTTTTTCTGAACATTACTTCTAATTTGCAAAGGAGAGAAGTAAACAGTTGGAGCAGGGAAAATGCATGTTTTTGGTTAGTAGCCAGCTATGGAAGGCAAGAGAGGGGAACTTTACTAGGCATTGAAATAGTAACTTTCCTGGTCTCAGGTCAGAACATCTGTCTGTGTCTCTGGGCAGATTTGGTTTAAGGCCAAAACAAATAGCTCCCCTTCCTTGGGTTCTGACCCACAGGGCAAAAAACGGGAACTAAGCTAGTCCAACTGCCACTGCTGGAGAAGTCATTGTTCTCTCCAACCTTCTGGGAGCCCCAAATAATTAACTGTGCAAAGAGCAAGTTGGAATCAGAATTCCCCTCCAGGGTTTTCTATGTCCAGCCAAACAAAGTGAGCTGAGCTGAGCGACAAATAAACTCTGTGAAAGAGAGCCAGTGCTGCCTCCTTTCTTCTTCTTTGCTTCAGTTCTGGCCCTCTGGACCTGCATCCTCAGCTTCCTTCTCTCTTACAGTCCCCACCCCCGACCATTCTCATCATGTGTAGCCAGAGGGAATTTTCTCTTAATTAAAGAAGCTAGCGGGCCACTTTCCAGCAGGAGGTGTGCTAAGGTGGCACTTTGGGACTTAGAGGGTTGGCATGTGGAGAGGGAATTCCTCCCAGAATTTCTGATATTTTCAAAGAGAAGCCAGAAATCTGGATTTTTGTGTGAAGTCACCTAATTTTAAAATGTTTGCTACACACCTAATGGGTACAATGCACACTAACTGATTGAAGGGCACACTTACAACTTCGACTCAAACTGTACCAAAGCAAATTATGTAACCAAAACGTGTGTACCCCCATAAAATTCTGAAATAAAAAAATAAAATAAAATAAATGTTTGCTACGTTTTTTGTGTTGTTTATGAACAAGGTGCAGGACAAATAAAACACACTTTTTCATATCTCTGAGCTAGACCATAAGCTTCATGAAGGTACAGATTGTATCTATCCTGTTAGCACCTGCATCCCCAGAACCTAGCATAGTGCTTGCTACATAGTAGCAGTTCAATATTTCCCGACTGACATCCCTAGGACAGTGGTCCCCAACCTTTTTGGCATCAGGGACTGGTTTCATGGAAGACAATTTTTCCATGGACTGGAGGTGGGGGGATGGTTTCAGGATGATTCAAGTGCATTATATTTATTGTGCACTTTATTTTTATTATTATTGCATTGTAATTATAATGAAATAATTATACAACTCATCATAATGCAGAATCTAATGCCACCATTGACCTGATAGGAGGCAGAACTCAGGTGGTGATGTGAGCGATGGGGAGTGGCTGTAAATACAGATGAAGCTTTGCTAGCTTGCCTGCCGCTCACCTCCTGCCATGCAGCCTGGTTCCTAACAGGCCACTGACCGATACTGGTCTGTGGCCCAGGAGTTGGGGACCATAGCCCAAGGAGACTCACTATACTGACATTCCCTGGATATTAATAATAATAACAAAGTATAACAATAACAATAGGATCAAGTACTTTTTATTGAGCAAATGTTAAGTGCTTTATATATAATTTGATCTGCATTATGACCTGAGAAGCTGAGTATTTTTTTATTATTCCCATTTTGCAAAGAAAGAAAGAAGCGTGGAGCCTAAAAATGTGACCCCAGCCTGTTTCAAAGCTAATGGGTGGATTCCGATTTAGGCAGCACTGCCTCCAAAGTCAGCGTTTGTAATCCTGATGCTACAATGCCTCGTGCTCTGCTCTGCTGACTCCAGCCAGAGGGAGTAAGAATGAATCCTCCTGGGGTTAGCTCTTCCAAAAAGGAGACACCAAGCCTGGTGGATTGTCTGTCTCCCAAGTTGAGCCTTCAGGGCAGACATCTGAAAGGATGGATATGGTAGGCACGGCATTCTTCTTTTACTTGTACATAGCATTTAAAACTGTTTCTAGTTTTCCATCACCATCTCTTTATGAAGAATTATTCTGCAGGGGACTTTGATAAGTTGTGATTGTCATGGCATCCTATTATTTGATATCCTTAAGTGACAAAACAGTTCATATTCAGGCATTTTGCTAGGACTCAGGGGCACTCTGAGCTGAGGTTCACAGAGTCATTGTTTGGCTTCCTTAACTAAAAGCAAAAGTGGTGACTCGTCATCAGCTTAGGATACAATTAAACCTATGGACCCTAAAAGCAGAACACTGTGTTATAGCCTGCTGATCATGAAACACATTTTTCCCATGGTGCAAATACTTTATTGCAGGTACTGAAGTGTTAAAGCATCATGCTATGAGAGGCACAAAAGCCTAGCTAATTTTACAAAGTGGGGTAGCTCTCTACAATAGCTACCATTTGATGGACTTATATTTGTTAATGGTTTCAGCTACTGGGGGATACTTTTAATCAGGAGAAATGGACAATAGGAATGAAGACTATAGGCCTTCAGAAAAACTGAATTACATGCCCATGCCCTGCTTTCTACAGGGGCTACTTCTCAATGTCTCTTTTGATTTTTCCAGGCTATTTTCCTGGTGTGAAGCCCATTTACTCTTTGGCTAAATTGTTCTCTGATAGAAGAAGGTTTTGCAAGCTGGACCATTGGTTTTGAGAGGTGGAAAGTAGTTTTGTAAGGAAATTCATAGTAATCATAATCAGCTTCATAGCTTCACTTACTGAGCCATCATTTAAAGATTTTCTACTCATTCCCTCCTTTAGTCCTTGCCAAGACTTTGTGAGATGGCCATCCTTTCCCCCCTTTTTACAGATGAGAAAACAGGCTCAGAGTGCCTCAAGTCATACAGCTGATTGGTAGCAATGCCTGGCTATTGTTTCAAGTACTGCTTGTGCATCAGAATATCCTGGGAAACTTCTAAACGTAAGTATAGCTTCCCAGGCTACAAACTTCTGACCTGCTGTCTCAACTGGAGGGACGCCTGGGAATCTATTTTTCAAAAGTCTGCAGGTCACTCTGATGTACAGTCAGACTTGGAAAACGTTGCCATATATTACACCGTACATTATACCACATCCTTTGAAGTAAATCGAAGTACAGATTCAGTTTGGAGATTTCAATGGTTGCTTTCTCTGGTTCAACACAGCCATCTCCAGTTCTGCCTTAGGGGCTACAGAAAGGGCTTTTCAAAGGAGGTAACATTTTGCTAGGTCTTGATGAATGGATAAGAAAGGGAAAGTGCATTCCAGGCAAGTGACCACAGGCAAAAGTCAGAGAGCTGCAATTGGACTTGAAGTGCCTGGGGAATGTTACAAGTTCAATATGCCTGAACAGACGGTGACAGATGTACCATGTATGTTTCAGCTGAGTCCGAGTGGAGACTGTCTTGGGATGTCTCACTGGCAATCCAGCAGAATTGGCTTCAGCTGTGGAGCACAGACTGCCTCTCTCATTGGCCAGTTTCTTTGACAGTGTGCTTCAGGGCATCCTTAGCTGCGTGCTATCTGCCTGACCACTTGCTGGAAGATGATGGGGAAAGTGCTGACAGCTCAGATAGGGTTCCTGTCTACAAACTTCTTAAACTCAATTGCAATCGGGTCAGATCCACTGTCAGAAATGACACTGGGTGAGAAATAACTTGGCACAACACAGTAGGTGCTACAGCAGAGGTTTGAAGTGAAATTAGGAAATCTTTAGCTATTTTAAGGAGCTGGCTATAAACCAGAAAGTTCTGCCCCTGCTTCCATGCTCCTGTAAGAGCATGTGGATTCCTGAACAAGGAGGTTTTTTCACTTTCTATTGAAAAGGAAATGACTTTGATAGTTTAGACACAGCAACTTGTCTTTTCCTACCAACCCAAGGCTACCAAAATATATCTGTCCATGGACTTTTTTCTAGATTAATGTTGATTGGATGCTCCAGCCTTAACTGAAGTAGGGAGTACAGTGAATGCTTCTATGATGGTAAATAAGATGGGCAGGCCTCACAGTCAGTAGGCTTTTGTCTAAAAGAAGAAGAAGAGGAGCAGGAGGAGGAGGAGGAGAAGGAGGAAAGAAGTGAAGCACTTAGAATGTTACTCCTAGGAGTTGGTTGATGGATACTGAACTCATCAACTTAACCCCAAATGGCCATTTTAAACACTATTTCTATGCAGTTTCATGGGTACCTGGGTTTGAATTGCCTTTAGTTCTATTTACAAAAGGCTTGTCCTCATTTCCTTGGCAGCTATTTTGTGGGAGAAGTACTGGTTTTAAAGAAAAATCCTGAGGTGGAGGGGAATGGGGAGTTTCGGTTTGAGAAGATGAAAATGTTCTGGAGATGGGTGCTGGTGATGGTTACACAACAATGTGACTGCACCTCACGCTACAAAGCTGTACACTTTAAAATGGTTGAAATGGTAAATTTTGTGTTACATATATTTTGCCACAACAAAAAAGCCCATCAGGCCCTAATAAAATAGAGAGGTGGCAATATCAATAACAATGGTAATAGCTATTGTTTTCTCCAAACGTTTGCTTGGTAGAAAGTGTTGTGTTAAGCCCTGTGTAAATTATTTAGCCCTCTTAACAAATCTGTGAGGAGGGTACAATGATTATCTCCTTTTCATAGAGAAAGACTTGGGGATTGGAGGGGTTAATGAATTGCCAAGGGTCACACACCAAGCAAATGGCAGAATGTGGATTTAAAACCAGGTGGTCTCATTCCAGAGCTCTCTATTTTGGCTTATGCTCTTAGGCTGAACTACCTCATAGGAGAGTCCTTTCAGTTGGAGACTCCCCCTATCCAGCAATCAACAACTATAGCAAACAACTCTCCTTTTAGAGTCAAAATCACCTAAAATACACCTCATTAAATGACAGCAATTCTGATATATGCAGTAATCTTTTAGCAGCAAAGAGGTACGCTCTGATTCTTGCCTGCCTTTATAGCTCACCTGTGTAATCAGATAGAGGGATATTCTATTATTTATCGGAAAGATGGTCACCCCGACATTCTTCTTTTCTTTGATATAGAGCTGTCAAAATGCCACTTTCCACTTACACTTGTGAATTCTTTAGGAGGGGGACAGTATTTTCCCATTCATCTTTCTACCTGGCAGACAATAGGTACTCACTACACTTTTTGTCAAATGAATTTCCAGTGATATTGAAGGTGTGTGTGTAGGTTTTCCTAATAATTAGGGGCACTATATGGATGTTTGGTCCATTAATTTATCTCCTGGAATCTAAATTCTGGAAGATGCATTACAGATTCTCAACTGGGAGCAATTTTGTCTCCTGGGAAATATTTGACAGTGTCAACTGTCAAACAACTTTTTTGGTTGTTATAATTGAAGGGGTGTGTGTGCTATTCTCATGTAGTAGGTAGAAGCTAGGTTTGCTGGAAACATCCTACAATGCACAGGACAGCTCCCACAACAAAGAGTTATCTAAACACAGATATCAGTGGTGCTGAGGGTGAGAAATCCTGCTTTAGAGGTTTTATTCTCTCGTTCATTCATCTCACATGTGTTTATTATCTGCTTTCACCCTCTGATTGAAAGACGATTGTTTGTCCAAGACCACCCAGCTAGATTGTACAGATCTAGGACTTGAACCCCTGTCTCAGGGGTAGCTCTTCTTCAAATGCATCAAGGTGGCCTCTTACAGCCTGATAGTGATTCAAATACCATCTCTGTGGTCACGGTGGAGCAGGTCCTGCCAAGACAGATAGGACTCTGAGCTGTGCTTGGTGCCTGGAGCTGATGGCAAGGGCAGTGATCTAAGACAGCTTGCTTAGGCTGCGGAAAGTCCCCGGGCGTGGGCGCCCTGAGCTCTTGCTGGTTCTGCTGAGGCAGGGGCCCTTTCCTGGGATTTCTGTGTATGCTACATTCCATTGCTGGGCTGGTTACTCTTCGCTGAACTGTAACACTATCTCATCCACCCTGTTTTCACGGGGCCTATAAGCCATACTATGGACTTTGTTGTAAGAATTATCATGTTCACACAGCTCTGCATTTGCAGTAGGCTTAGGACTCTTCTCAGGTTTGAGCACTGGCGGTCTTTAATGCGCTCTGCTTTTCAACCCACATCACATTGTCTCCCCCTCCCTTTGCTCTCCCAGTCTGACTACTTGCTGCCCTCTGATTGTGGTCTGTCTTAGTATGCAGAGTATCCACAGCTGAGCCTAACAGGTGCTATACAATCCTCAAGATGGTAGAGTTGATGGATTTTTAATCAGGTGAGTACAGCTTAATGCAAATGCTCCTTTAGCTGAGACTCATAAACCGGCTGCTCAATATTATGGTCCCAAATATTAGTTCAATGCTCATGGCTTACATAAATGGCTTTCCTTTGGGGCTAGGGTAGGGGAAAAATCAATAAAAACCAGCTGGAAATGCAGAAAGGAACTGTGTACTTACATTCTATTGTGACGTAACCCCTCCTACCCAGCACTATCTCACACTTTTTTGGTTTTTTGCCAGTTCACTTTTTTTTGTGGTCACATTTAAGGCTCCACAGAGATATGAAAAGACACCCTGATTCCTCCATCTATTAAATGGGAAATGCATACGAACAAATAGAAGAATTGTGCCATATAATACAGCTGAAATACAATGTTATCATCGTCCCACTCTGAGCATTTCTCAGGATGGTTTACGTCCCAGCAGTTAATCGCTTGCTGTTGTTGGTGTACCAACACAATGCTATTAGCAACACAGAATTCTCAGGCTTTCTGTTTAGACTGTCTTCATGTAGGCTAGCCAGAATTTAGATATTTGTAAATGGAATTTGAACAGAGGCCTTTCTTCACAATATAAAATTCAGATAAGTGTAACCGGTCAGGGCCCAACTCTTGTTTATTAATTAAGGCTTTATAATATGGCACCATTTTTGGAAGCTGTGGCTTATGCAAAGAGGAATACTAATTACATTCTGCATTTTCTGTAATAATGGGGCAGTGCTTTGGACAATGCAGTTTATTCAGACAATGCATCTGGCTCATAATGTAGTTTATTAACAAGGAGGCTCTGAATGTTTAATGGGAGACTGATACAGCTGTGAAAGGGTAGCATAAATAATATTCCTGGCCAGGCTGGGGCAGTGGCAATATGTTGCATGCTGTTAACCTCAAGAGGTCTCCAAATAGCTTTTATGTATGCCTGCTATATATTTGTTGGCCATTTCTTGATACAAAGGAAGCCAAGTGACCCAAGAAAATCTATTTGGTAATTTTGTTTACCCATTCTCTTAACACTTGCTGAGGCTTTAAAAACAATAGGCCTTTGCATTTGTATGGCTCTTTCTTTCTTAGGCTTTTCCAAGAATGGGCACTTTTATATTGTTATCATTATGGATTTCTTACAGTGGTCATATGTGAGAATCAGAATAGGCTACCATTTATTTTTAATAAAATATTTTTCTTATTGAGTTAATGTTCACCCTTTGGAAATGTACAATTTGGTGGTTTTAGCATATTCACCAAGTTGTGCAGTCATTACCACCACTTAATTCTAGAACATTTTCATCACCTCAAAAAGAAACCCCATACCCATTAGTAGTTCCCAGCCCCTGGCAACTACTAATCTACTTTCTATCTCTATGGTTTTGCATATTCTGGATGTATCATATAAATGCAATCATTCTATATGTGGCCTTCTGTAACTGGCTTTTTTTTTCCACTTTGCATAATGTTTTCAAGGCTCATCCAAGTTATAGCATGTATCAATACTTCGTTTCATTTTATTGCTGATATCCCACTGTACTATATATACTGCATTTTGTTTATCCATTCATCAGTACATGGAAATTTAGGGTTTTTTCCATTTTTTGGTTATTATGAACAATAATGCTAAGGACATATGTATATAATTTTTTGTGTGCACTTATATATATTTTTTCCTCTGGGGTGTATACCTAGGAGTGGAATTGCTGGGTCATATGGTAACTCCATGTTTAACTTCTTGAGGAACTGCCAGACTCTTTTCAAACTTCCATTTTATATGCCCACCTGCAGTTTATGAAGTTTCCAACTTCTCTACATCCTAGAATACACTTGTTATTATCTACCTTTTTGATTATAGCCATCCTCGTGGGTATGAAGTGGTGTCTCATTGTAAAGTTGATTTGCATTTCCCTCTTGACTAATGATGCTGAATATCTTTTCATGTGCTTTTTTGCCATTTGTATATCTTCGTAGGCTATCATTTTGACTCCTATTTTATAAAGGAGGAAACAAAGGCACTGAGTAGAAACAAGCCTTGCTAGGGTCACTGCATGAGGTAATAGCCCATTAGTACTGAAATTTAAGTTTTCTAACATAGTGATGCAAAAGCTTAGAGATTCAGCACCTAATAATGAAATAAGCTGAGTTATTTGCATTGACTCTTTCATTTGCAAGTGACAGAAACCCAGCTCTAACTGTGGCATAATGCAAGTAAGAGGGTTTTGGCTTATCTATCTGGAAAGTTAAAGCTATTGCTTTCAGGAATGGCTGGATCCAGCTGCTTAAAGATGGCATCATAAATCTGTCTGTGTCATCTCTTAGTTCTCCTTCCATCAGATTAGTGTCATGCATAGGCAGGGTCTCTCTTTGTGGTAGGTAGTTGGCCACTAGAAGCTCAAAGTTTTCATCTTGCCAGCTCAGCATACCTACAGGATTTAGAAAGAAATTCTCCTCTTTCTCAATAGTTCCTTCAATAGTTCTCAAATCTTAGCATTAAGTAGCGTTGGACTGACTTGAATTAATGATTGGGTCCCTGAATCACTCATCAAGTGAATTATATCGATTGGTCACTTGTTCATTCTCGGTAGTGGGGAGTGAGGTTAGCTCCATCCACACAATCTGGACTGAGAGTTGGGGAGGGGGGTTTCCCACAGGAAAGTCAGAATGCGGACACTAGCATAAGGAGGAATGCATGCTGGAGCAAACAAAACTCACAGATGTCCACTAGGATACTCAGTCTTTTCCTTGGGCCTTGATTTATCATTCACTGGTTTTCTGTTGTCTGTAGATTTGGCTTAAACCACAGGGTCTCTGAAAAGTAATTTTTGTTCTCTTACAAATGAAAGATTAATCAACCAATCCACATTTATTTTCTCAAGTATTGAGGGATAATTTGTTTTAATAAATGCTAGTAAGTTTGCTTATACTTAAAGATATTTGGTTTTTCATTGTTATTCTTGATGCTGGTCATTTTGTGTCTGATTTGTTCCAAACTGCTTTGGTTCAATGTTTCAGAAATGAAACAGCCCTTTGACTATAACTATAATTATAACTATAACTATAACTAACTATTCATTTATTTATTTAAATCAGCAATCCCTGGGAAGTCATTTACAGTTCGTTTATTTTAGTATGTTTTACAAGGCACAACAAAAGCAGCCTCATCACATAGTAAATCTTTCTTATGGGATTAAATTTTAATGGGTAAGGTAAATCTGGCATAGTCATTAAAGTAAAAATATTGTTTCTTCTTTAGCTCTTTCTTGACTGTTTAACTTGAGAGACCTAACTTTCTTCATTCTATGTTGTCTAGCCTCTAAAGTATAGAGAGTTTGAGAAGCAGCAGAAGCTGTGTGTTATGTTCTCTGTTTATTGAACAATAAGATTGTATGTGTACCTTCTCCATATGATAGGGTTTTTAGCTAACATGCCAACCCTATTTCTTAATAGAAATAGACAAGATGGACAAGATCCATCTAGAATGCTTTGTTTAAAAAGTTTCTAGAGTTGCATTCAGGCTTAGCAGAAAAGAATGTTGTGATCACTTAATGATGTCCGTCACAGACCCAGGAGAGTGAAGCAATGACACTTGCATCATGTATTTTCCATCCCGGCTTACATCTTGAGACGAAGCCCCAACACCAAATATTTGCAGGATTGGGACAGCTGCCTTGGTGCTTCAGACCAACAGATGGGTGCTTCATTCATTGCTCAGATAAACTGTTTTGCCTTGCCTCTATAGCTAAGTGTTTTAACCCTCAAGATTGCCTCAACTATGGAGACTTAGACAATATTTTGTCCAGAAATGCACCAAGTATACAATAAAAACTTCTAACCCAGCAAGATTAGGCAAATAGACTTCTTATTTACTCAAAATATACACATAATGCCTGCAGGATGTGCAACATTCTGCTAAGTCTTTATCTGGTGGGAAGGTGGTGGGAGACAGGGTCCTCAGCTTTAGAGATTTATAGTTTAGGTGTAATTAAAGGAGATGAGAGATCACTAATGGAGCACAGAGTGTACATATGAAGGCTGAAGGAATAAAGTGGTTTGATAATGAGGACTGAAGGGTACAGTGATCTAGGGAAGATTGTGTGGAGGAAGTATTTTCTTAAGCGAAGTCTGAAAGGAAGTGATGGGCATGGGTTGGTGGAAAGGATG
Organism: Daubentonia madagascariensis; assembly: GCA_023783475.1. Classification (NCBI taxonomy): domain Eukaryota; kingdom Metazoa; phylum Chordata; class Mammalia; order Primates; family Daubentoniidae; genus Daubentonia; species Daubentonia madagascariensis. The sequence goes on along the minus strand of JAKFHU010001953.1, from coordinate 35,313,947 downwards.
GGTGGTTGGGGTGGAGGGTTATGGTGAGAAAGATGAAAAGCTACTGGCTGAGGGATGGCATAATCCAGAGGTTTCAATCTGCCAGCTTACTGGCAAAAAACCAAAACCAAAAACAAAAAGAACCCTTCACAAATAAAAACCCAGATGTCTGCTACTCAAGAATATAGAAATGAAATATATCGAAAAAACAGATTTCATGCAAAAATTAGAAAATACTGGAAAATCTGCAGGTGTCACAAAAAATTCAGGTTTTCTTAATTTTCTACAAAAACTGGAAGGTCTCACAATGTTGTGCTTAAATTCCTTCTTGACAATAGGTGACTGGAGGTGAGTAGCAATTGCCACCATACACAGATGGTTTGCAACAGTCTCTACCTCTCCCTAAAGTCTCTTAACGTTGAGGTCAAAGGTTAATTGCCATCTACCATCATGCTTGCATGGTTGAGACTATTTCTTTATACCTATGTCTCTGGCAAAATTTGGAAAAATGAAACAGATTTTGAGAAATCTGTTTAAAAAAGGTGGGGGTGGGGTGGGGTGGGATGGGATGGGAAACTGTGTGTTTAATATAAAATCAAGTGTACTGATCTTTATTTTTCTTATGACTAGACTGCTCTATTCATTTATTTACATTACCTTTCAGTGCAATAGGGATTTGAGTTTGCATTTTTCCTGGATTTAGCAAAAAGTACTAGGTAGAATTTAGCGAGAAGAGTAGAGAGGGTGGTAGAAAATTCCAATCTGGCTGGAATAGAAACCATTGTTTTTATCTCATTTTATCTGCAAAGACTTGAGGGAAAAGATTAAATGGTAAACTGAAGAATTTAGTTTTGACCTGTCTGAAAGGGTAGGTATTAATGGTCAGAAGCATTGTTAACAGAAACGTTAATGAGCATTTAATGAAAGGAGTTAATGTGGATTTGCCAAAAATGAAGTAACCGAGACAAATATTCCTTTTGACAGGGTTACTGGAGTAGAATAGAAAGTCAAGTTTGAGAAATAGTATATTTCATCAATGTATATGTATCTCATGGTATTCTTGTGGTCAAGACTGAGAAATGTGACATGGTTGATAGCACAACCATGAATTTAGAGCCGGTAGAAGAATTTTTACATTATTCATAGAATTTTAAAAGTTTGCACAAGGTTTAAACTCTGTTACAGAAAACAAAATTGAGGTTTTCCTGTCTATTTGGTTATGTACACAGTATGCTCCTTTTTATTACTGTTTTATGAATCAAATAACTTGATCCAGGTTTTAATTTATAAAATACATTTGGATAATATTTTAGTCATGGGACAAATGCTCTTTGATCTCCTGGAGAGGCTTTACTTTCTGGAGTCACATAGTAAGTTATCTTTGCTTTCCTATAATGACGTTCCTGCCTCATTCACATTTTATACTGATATGGTTTCCTGACCATACAAACTATACAACAGCATCACAGTAGAGTCACTATCTGCCTCTATTGTTGTTAGCTGGATTAGTTTTATCATAATTATGTCTTTGCCATAGCTGGTCTGGCTTCCCTATCTCTTTCTTGTTTATCTCAGTTAAAATATATAAAAGTGTATTAACATTTTGATATACTGGGTTCTCTGGAGGGCTGTGCCCTATATTAACTTTTGGTTTCCTAAATATAGGGAAAGAGTAGAGGGACTTGGAATGTTTCTGATGCTGAGTTTTTATTATGTTGTGAGCTTTCCTTCAGCACTTTAAGGATCCATCTTTCTCAATATGGGTAGAAGTGGGGAACTGAAAGGGAAATTGTTTTCTGCATTCACTATAATGGTTTTTATTTAAGAATGATAAAGCAATACTCACTAAGCCCAGACCAGTTTCACAACAGACAATGCTGAAAATCTCAGGGGAGATGGAGTGATGTTTCTGTGTTGGGAGGAAATAAACTTCAAAATGTTATTTGGTGTATAAAGTTATTATAAGTTATTGAAGACAACTTCGCCTACTGTAAAAAAAGACTCAACTTGGAGTTGGGCTAGCCATGCTTAACCCTTACATGTCTAGTTGCTTCTGTTCTGAAACCATATGAGCCATGATTAAGAGGACAAACACAGACAGCAGGGTTCAAGGTCTGACTCCATCCTTTAAGTAGGTCAAATAACATTCTAGCACCTCCTTTTCCTCTTATATAAAATGGGAATATTAGTAGAATTTCACTCATACTCCTTGGATTAAATAAATTAGTTGCTATCTTTTAGGTGCTTAGATACAGGGCTATATAATGTAAGACTCATTAAATGTCAACTATTATTACTGTATTTATTATTAAGCACTCAGACAGCATAGGGAAAGAGAATTAGACATGAAGTGAGGAACTGGACTTTTCTACCATAAAGTTATTTGAACTTGGAAAAGTCGATTGACTTCTCTGTCTACATTTTCTCTACTGAAAACTGACAGACATCCAGACGTGGTTAGTGAAAACAAAAGTTTTAGACATCTGGGAAAACATTCCCAAGATCCAGTTGCTCTAGTTTCAGACTTTTCAAAGCCATTTTTACTTGGATTTTGCCCTATAGACAAACAGAGAAAGGGTAGCTTTGAAAATCAATGCTATTTATTATATTATTGGTTAATGAATTCCCAATTTTCAGATTGGAAGTAATTGACTTCATATCTGGATTTCTAATCTTGTTCTAATTGACTTACTCCATCAATCATCTAGTCACTAATGCAATTTTTGGAGTGTTGACAAAACCTCTTCAGCCATCAGATCAATTTTGAGTGATATCTTGAGTGATAAGATTCCTAACCCTCTTTTGAGTTTGAAAGGGAAACCAACCCTTTGTTGTCAGCAACTTGACCAGAATTGGGAATGTCATCTACTGGTGTTAGATTTTGGCTTGTTTATTTTTGTATACTTTGCATATGTGCTTAGCTACTATTTGTTAGAAATTTCTATCCAACATTACTTGGCCCCCACTTTCCAGGGCTGTTCCCTCCCTCAATTTCTTATTCCTTTTCCTGCTGGCTCTGTGACTAAGGGAAATTATTGTACATCAGTGAGCCTCAGTATTATCATCTGCAAATGGAAATAGTGATTCTTCCTACTTCATGGTAGAAATAGGTTGGTGGGAAGATCATATAACCTGATGCACACTAAATGCAAGCACAGTGCCTGGCACATCCTAAGTACTAAATACCTGCTAGTTACTATTATTAGTAGTAGTAGTAGTACCAGTGGTAATGATAGTGGTACTGCTTCCTGATATAGCAAAATACTAAGCAGATTCCTAAAATTTAAAAAAAGACCAAATACAAAAGTTTTAAAAAAGGCTCTTAGGCTGTTGGTCATATACCTAGAATCCATATACTGGTACCTGTTTATTTAATTTGTGTGGCCAAAAATTACATGAAACTATCTCTGTGGGTGATTCAAAAGATGCCATAGGACAACTGGATATCCACATACAAAGGAATGAAGTTAGACTCCTACCTCACATCATATACAAAAATTAACTTAAAATGGATCAAAGGCCTAAATGGGAAAGCTAAAACTATAAAATGTTTAGACAAAGACATGGGCATACATCTTCATGACCTTGTGTTAGGCAGTGGTTTCTTAGCTATGATGCCAAAAGCATGGCAATGCAAGAAAAAATAGATAAATTGGGCATCATAAAAATTAAAAATTATGTACTGTAAAGGACACCATCGAGAGAATAAAAACAGCAACCCACAGAATGGGAGAAATGTTTTCAAATTACATATCTGATAAAGAACTTAGATCCAGAATATATAAAGAATTTATACAAATCAATAATAAGACAAATTAACCCAGTTAAAAGCGGGCAAAGGAGCTCAAAGAAGATATTCAAATGGCCAGTAAGCCCATGAAAAGATGCTCAGTGTCATTAGTCATCAGGGAAGTGCAAATCAAAACCACAATGAGATACCACTTCATCCCACTAAGATGGCAATAATCAAAAAGACATAACAATTGTTAGCAAGGATGTGGTAAAATCAGAACTCTCATACACTGCTATTGGGAAGTAAATGGTGCAGTTCCTTTGGAAAATGATTTGGAAATTTCTTAAAAAGTTAAACATAAATGTGACCTGGTTATTCCCCTCTTAGGTATCTAGCCAAGGGAAATCAAAGCTTATGTGCACACAAAAATTTGTATATAAATGTTCAGAGTAGGACTATTGCTAGTAGCCAAAAAGTGGAAACAACACAAATTTCTATCTACTGATGAATGGATAAATAAAATGTGGTATATCCCTACAATGGGATATTACTCAGCAATAAAAAGAAATGTAATACTGATACATGTTACATCCTGGATGAACCTGGAAAACATTATAGTAAGTGAAAGAAGCCAGTCACAAAAGACCATAAATTGTATGATTCCATTCATGTGAAATGTCCAGAATAGGTAAATCTATGGAGACAGAAGTAGTTTAGTGGTTACCTAAAGCTGGGGGTTTTGGAGAAAATGGGTAGTAATTGCAAAGGAGTAGGGGTTTCTCTATGGGGTGGTACAAATGTTCTAAAATTGATTGTAGTCATGGTTGCACAACTCCGTGAATATACTAAAAACCTTGAATTGTACACATTATATGGGTTAATTATATGGTATGTGAATTATATCTGGGAAAAAAAGCTGTTTTAAAAACAAAGAAGAGATGCCATAGGGCTTGTTTCTGTGGAAGAAGCTTGAAATATGCTAGAATAAATGCTTCCATGGCTGCTAGCACGTAAGTTCTGTGAGGGCTGAGAGTTTAATTTTTTGCTATATCCCCTTTGTCTAGAAATAGAGGCACACATTAAAATATTTGTTGAATGAATGACTGTGTTGGTGGTCCCCAAGACCACCCCCAGTTTCTCTAATTCTCTGGAAGGACTCCTAGGACTCAGAAGTTGTCCTCTGGTTATGGTGTCCTACAGTGAAAGGATATGAAGCAAACTCAGCAAGGGGAAAAGGTGCATGGTGTGAAGTCTGGAGGAAATCAGAAGCAAGCTTACAAGAGTCCTCTCCTAGTGGAGTCACATGGGAAGCTCTTAATTCCTCAAGCAAGTGGCAACAAATGTGTAAAGTGTTGTCTACTAGGGAAGCTCATTAGCGTCTCAGTGCCCAAGGTGTCTACTGGGGGCTGATTGCCTAGAACATACTAAAATTTCATACTTCCAGAAGGAAAGCCGGTGTTCAGCATAAACCACATTATTTGTACAAACAGTTAAGGCGCAGTGGCCACTCTGTAATTTATGGAAAATTTTATATCATTGTAGGGAACAGTTTATCAGCTCAAGTTCCCAGATGCCAACTAAGGGCTAACCTTGCAAACAGGACTTTTTAATGATAGGCCATCTCGGGCTTGTTATACTAACTCTTTCCTGCATAATGAACAGAAGGATGCCAGGTTCCAAATTTCTCTATTATGTACAACAAGCCTATATGTGCAAAAGATGTTAGGAAGAGGAGGCAGGGTGCCGTGGAAAGAGTGCTTGCCTTACACACAGCTGGCAACTCAATACCTGCTCATCTCTAATGAGGAAGAAGGGTCTAGAGGTGGGTCTGCACTCTGATTTTTCTTCCTGATGCCTAGAAATAGGTGAATTAAGACTTAAAGTAGCAGTTCTCAAACAGCGTGATCTCCCCACCTCCCGGAGGACATATGGCCATTCCTGAAAACATTCTATTGTCACAACTGGTGGTGGGAGATGCTACTAGCATATAGAGTAGAGACCAGAGATGTTGCTAAACATCTTATAATGCACAGGACAGCCCTTGACAATGAAGAATTACCTAGGCCAAAATTGTCAACAGTGTCAGGGTTGAGAAATCTGCCTTTGAGAATATTTATGGGAGAAAGTAGAGTCTGAGACAGTTAACTAGTAAATCTTTAGGGTGAAGCTAGACAAGTAACATTATCAGGCAATAGCTACCCGACCTTTTAGGCCCACCCCAACCCACACTCCCCTTTCTTATTTCTTGAAGTCTATGACCTGAAAGTTATAAATTCTTCTTTATTCTGCATCTATGGGGGACTGCTAAAGGATGCTATGGGCAGGGGAAAGAAGGCACCCCCTTCTTTGAGTATAAAGGCCCTGATTTTAGGGTTTCACATCTGTTCCCTCTTATGGGTTGCTCAGTCACCAACTCTGAAGGAATGTGTGAGGATAGAAATTTCAGCCTTCATATTTTCATTGTTGAATTCCTAATAGCTGATAGTTATTCCTGACCATATCGTCTGTGAGCCTTTCCTATTTACCACTGCTGTTTATAGCCTCATTTCCTTCCTTCTCTTTTCATAATGTCTTTCGAAGTGGAAGCTAATGCGAATTTTGGTGCTCTCCAACTCCTAACTGGTATGTCTAACGCCACCACATTGAATTAATTTGAACTATTAAGCATGAAGTACATATTACTATGGAGCTTATTCCAGATGCACTATTGTTAGTTTAATTGTTATGGCTAATCATTGATGGTGATTTTTCTGGGTGCTTGAAATAATAATAATAATAATACTCTTTTTTATGGTGCCTTTCATTTGAGGATCTTGAAAAGCCTGTGTCCTGGAACCATTTATTATAAAATTGTCATTATCTCTGTATTCTCATTTGGCTGAAGTTTGGGTAGGACTATGCCAGTGTATGATTTTAAAAGCCAAGAAAAATTTATATTCATGAATCATGCTGTTTTTTTTTTCTTTTTTTGCAATTTACCAGCATGGAACAACAGGGGGAGGGGGAATTTAGCCCACTGGGATATTATTTCCAGAGAGCAATCCTATGCCTTTTATAACAATTCTGAGGCCTTTGTGTTGGCTTACTATCAGCTCTGACTTGGAAGGTTTTAGTTGTAAATGGTTCTCAGATTGTGTGAGGCCTACGTTCTGTTTTGTCTTTCAAACCAAGACATTTGGTTCTTTGTATGTGTGTGTATTTTAAAACCTTAAAAGAGGTAAAGCTTCTTTGGTTACTCCTCGTTGCTTACATAACATTTTGAAAAGTTCAAAATGAGTGAAAAATATAGTGCAAATATGTCTGTTCTTAAACATGTCTTTACATGTACAGAGGGTTGGTCACTAGGAAGAGGAGGCCTATTAAAGTATAGTTTGGTCTCTTGATGTTCCAAATACTTGAGTAGGGAAGGAGACAGAAGGTAAGGGAAATGGTTCCCAGCTCACGTATTTCTTATTGTCTGGCTGAACACTCAGGAGGTCTAACCTTTTTTTAGCAGTTGAAATTAATTGCTCCCATAAAGCGATTGCTTCAACAAAACAATTATGACAGGTTTATAACGGAATCCTGATGAGTTTTGTTAAATCAACACTTAACCCTAAGGACCATCTTCATGTGTTGGGGAGTCATCTTCATGTGTTACTGTACTTCCAACAGTAGTTGGATTTCCCTGGAAAGGTTTCATTCTGGTTTGGGTGGTAGATGGAGACATTCCACCATCTGGCTGCTGTCAAGGGGCCCAGAGGAAATAAATTGCTGGACTCTTGCTACATGGATTCATACTGTTGTCCCTTTCCATGGGAAAAGTGAGGCCATAGACTCATGCCATGAATCATGAGAATTCTTCTTGTCACTCGGCATGCTTTTCTCTGGAAGTCTTGGAGACCACAGCTAGAAAAAGGTAAAGCAGTCACTCTCTACCTTGGCTGCATACTGGAATCTCCTGTGGAGTTTTAAAAACTCTTAGGTGCCTGGGTCCCAACCCCCCAGAGATTCTTTTTTAATTGGTCTGCAGCAGAGCCTGGACATTGAGAAGTTTAAAGTTTCCCAGGTGATTCTAATTGTTAGCCCATATTGAACACTGCTTGGTGTCTAGTTCTTAGCAAGACTAAATATTTGAAGTATGTAACAATTGGTATACCATTGAGCTCTTGCTGTCTACCAGGCACTGTGCTAAATGCTTTACAGATATCAATCCATTTGATTGCCATAATCACCATATGAATGAACAGTCATTAATTCATACATTCATTTATTCAACAGACATTAATGGAGCATAGTCAACAGGCCAAGTAATGTGTTTGGTTGTTGGGGATAAGTGTCACGGAATACTTTTCAGGGGTGATGACATTTGAACTAACATCTAAAGACTGAGGAGGAGTTACCGAGGTAAAGAGAGGAGGGAAGGCACCGCAGGCCAGGAGGATGGCTTTTGCAAATGTACTGTATTGGGAAGGATGGCCGGTTCAAGGAACAGAAAGAAAACCAGTGCTTCTGGAGCAGAGGAAGCTGGGGAGCATGATGCAAGATAAGATGTAGAGGTGGGCGGGAACCACCTCGGCAGAGGCTGTAGGTCTGCTAATGGCTTTTGGCCTTTATTTTGAGAGAAAATGCAAGCTCCCATCACATTTGCTTTTCTTAGAATATCTCTCTCGTGCAGTAGGGAAAACAGAATAGGGGAAAGCAAGAGGGGATGCAGCGTAGTGAGTTGGGTGGCTATTGCAGGAGACCTGGAGAGACATGAGAATGGCTTGGACTAAGGTGCAAAGGGAAAGAGGGAGGTGGGCATAATTGAGTGACACTTAGATGGAGGAATCATTAGGACTTGGAGATGGATTCAAAGGAGCAGGAAAGGAAGATAACTGCCATCTCCAATTTTACTTTTATTACCCCCAATTTGCAGATGAGCTGATGAGAATTTGTGTAGTTCTTCTCAAACTTTAACGTGTGTAGGGATCACCAGAGGATCTTGTTGAAATGCAGATTCTGTTTCAGTAGGTTTCCAAGGGGGCCTGCAATTCTGCATTTCTAAGAACCCCCAAATGATGCTGATGCTGCCAGTCTGTGGACCATACCTTGAGAACCAAGGGCTTAGAGAAGCAAAATAACTTAAGATGTAATAGAATAGAGCCAGCATTTGAACTATATCTGTCTGCCTACAAAGGCCATGATCTTAATTATAAACTCTATATCTCCTAAAAGATAGAAAGTTGTATACCAGGCTAAAAAATTTGGATTTTATCTGTAGGCAATTGACAGCCATTGAAAATATGTACACAAGGAGTCCAATCAGAACGTTTGTTTTATGGTTTCTGGATATTTGCTATAAGTATTTTGTTTTTTCTTTTTTGTATAAAATTTTTAGGTCAAATTGGAGTATTGTTAAAAGGGAAAAAAGAATAGGCCTCCACATTTTATAAGTAATAGGGATTGTTTGTTAGATCATCTACCCTATAATGAGGTGTGATAACTGGCTCTTATTTAGTGTTTCCTGCCCAGCCATCCCAAGGCACTTTACTGATAAGCATCATCTTTCTTTCAGAGCTGAGGAGGCTGACGGAGAGAGGCTAAGGGACTTGATATAGTGGGGCTGGCTGCTGGGCATGCCTTCACCATTTCTGTGGTATCTAGAGTCTTCTACAACAGTTCAGGTATATACCTGAGCATTTGCCTTAACTACTAGACCTGTCTGTTTCAGTATTTACCTGGGTGTGTCCCAGGGACCTCTAGCCCAATAAGAAGCTAAATGAAAAAAAAAAAAGTATCAAAAGTTTGGAAAATGCTGTATGTTTGTTCTCCTTCTTGGAGAAGTGTAATGTATATCAGTATAGAAGGGTTTTGAGAAGTCCCACAGTAAGAAAACAAAAACAAAAACTTGTGTAATTCTGTATACCTCATAGTTTTCCAACCTAATTCGACCTTAGAACGACCCCCAACTTTTTCCTCCCTCTCAACTCTTAACATTCCATTAAACAATTGTTCTGTCTGATGGAGTTTATGAAATGCTGGTCTGCGATCACAGATAACTACAGTGTCTGAATGCATCAATATCAGTTGCCTGGGGCTGTGTTCTTTTCACGAGTGACTGGCAGATTTGGCATTTTGGCATCTAAGACAACAATATAGCTTAGTTTTCACCGTGCCTTACCTTAAGCCCCGTGCTCCTACAACTGTTAAAAATATTAACACATATCTCTATTTCAGTGGTTAGTTGGAAGGGAAATCACTGATTTATCTGTATGTTTCCCTGTTATCTGGAAGGAATGAGTTGTGCTTTTGTTTCTTTGTTTCCACGTGTTTCATTCTATTTTGGCAGCCATAGATTCTTCCTGCCCACTCTGTTTCATGTAAAAGATTCCAGAAATAGGATCCTTACCAGACATGACATTTACATTGAGTCATTTTTTTATGTTAAGTGAAAAACATAAAACTTTGAATGGTTTTTAAAAATCTGAGTCAATTTCGTAATTTGACAGTAAACTAAGTTTGTCTTTTCTCTCGAAGGATCTTGCATAAGATGAGGAAAACCTTTTAAAAAATCAGACTATGTACAGTTAGCATTCATTTAAATCAGAAAAATCTGGCTAAATAAATTTCAAGATGTTAGTGGAATAACAGTACAGGGTTGGGATCCAATATCATAGTGACAGAATGAAAACAAGTGTAATGACATAATAGGATAGAAAGTTGGATTTTTAAAAAAAGTTATTGGTTATTTTTTAACAGATGTTGGCATGGCTGTGGATAAATGGGAATGTTTACACTCTGTTGGTGGGAATGTAAATTAGTACAACTTCTATGGAAAACAATATGCAGATTTCTCAAAGAACTAAAAATAGAACTACCATTCCATCCAGCAATTCCACTACTGGGTATCTACCCAAAGGAAAAGAAACTATTATATCAAAAAGTTACCCATACTTATATGTTAATTGCAGCCCTATTCACAATAGAAAAGATACAGAGTCAACCTAAGTGTCTATCAGTGAATGATTGGGTAAAGAAAATGTGGTATATATACACAATAGAATACTATGCAGCATAAAAAAGAATGAAATTATGCATTTTGCAGCAGCATAGACAGAACTGGAGGCCATTATCTTAAGTGAAACAAGTCAGACACAGAAAGACAAATACCATAGGTTCTCACTTAAAAGTGGGAGCTAAATAGTGTGTACACACGGCCATAGAGTTTGGAATGATAGACAATGGAGACTTGGAAGGATGGGAGGTAGGAGGGAGGTGGATGATGAAAAATTACTTGATGGGTACAATGTACATTATTAGAGTCGTGGATACCCTAAAAGCCCTGACTTCACCACTATGTTATCTATCCATGTAACAAAATTACACTTGTACCCCATAAATTTGTACAAATGAAAAAAGTTATTGGTTATTTTATAAGGTGAATTTATAACTACTGAATAGACTGCATCTAAATGATGCTTGAGTTTCCTAAGCAGTCCTAAGCAGTCAGTGAGTTGGTTTCTTGTAGCTTTCATTGAGTTGGTTTCTTGTAGACAGCTATAGCATTCTTAGTTTAGAAAAATGATTCTCACATGTTGGCAGGTGGTAGAATTGGCTATGAAGCTCCTTGAAAATACAGATGCTCAGGCACCTAAGAAATTCTAATTAGGTAGGTCAGTATGGCACTCAGAAATTTGCATTTTCAACCCTAAGACAGGTAATTCTGATACACATAGAGTTTAAGAACAACTGCTCTTGAATATTTTCTAAAGTTCTAGTATATCCAAGATTCACACAATTTATTAAAAATGCAATTTTTAAGTCAAAATCTTGGGCAACTATATATCTTTGTGCAAGGTGTATAGTGTACAACCTGCACTGCTGTTCAGGTAGCCCCACCTCATCCTCAGATATTCTGTTTTAGTAGGCCTATAGTGGGTTTCACAAATATACATTTCCCGCTTCAGCTATATTAAGGTATAATTGGCAAATAAAAACTGCATATATTTACAGCATTCAATGTAATGTTTTGATATATGCATACATTGCTAAATGATGAAATCAAACTAATTAACGTATCTGTGACCTCACATATTTTTTTGTGGCGAGAGTAGATCCTAAATATTATTCTCTTGGCAATTTCAGACCTAATCTCTTAGCAATTTTCAAGTATACAATACATTATTAACAACTATAGGCACTATATGTAACAATAGATCTCCAAAACTTACTCAACCTTTCTAACTGAAACTTTGTACCCTTTGACCACCATGTCCCCATTTTCCCCTTTCCCTAACCCCAGCTCCTAGCAGCCACCATTCTACTCTATGTTTCTATGGGTTCAACTTTTTTTAGATTCCACATATAAGTGAGAATATGCAGTATTTGTCTTTCTGTGCTTGGCTTCTTTACCTTAGCATAATGTCCTCCAGGTTCATCTGTGTTGCAAATGACAAAACTTCCTTATTTTTAAAGGCTGATTAGTATTCCATTGTATACACAGTCATGTGCTGCATAATAATGTTCTGGTCAATGACAGATATGTGGGCTGTCCCATAAGATTATAATGGACCTGAAAAATTCCTTTGGCCTGGTGACATTGTAGCCCTCATTACATTGTAGCAAAATGCATTACTCACGTGCTTGTGGTGATGCTGGTGTAAACAAACCAACTGCACTGCCTGTTATATAAAAGCATAGCACATAAAATTATGTACAGTACATATTTAATAATGATAATAAATGTTACTAATTTACGTATATATTATACTATACTTTTTATCATTATTTTAGTGTACTCCTTCTACTTATAAAGAAACAGGTAACTATAAAATAGCTTCAGGCAGGTCCTTCAGGAGGTATTCCAGAAAAAGGCATTGTCATCATAGGAGATGACAGCTCCATGTATGTTATTGGCCCTGAAGACCTTCCAGTGGGATAAGATGTGGAGGCGACCCTGTGTAGGCCTAGGCTAATGTGTGTGTTTGCGTCTTAGTTTTTAACAGCAAAGTTTAAAAAGTAAAAAAAAAAAAAATTGAAAATAGAAAAAAGCTTATAGAATAAGAATATAAAGAGAAAATATTTTTGTACAGCTGTACAATGTGTTTATGTTTTAAGCTAAGTGTTATTGCAAAGGAGTCATAAAGTTTAAAAAAATTAAAGAGCTTATAAGATAAAAAAGTTACAGTAAGCTAAGGGTTATTATTGAAGAAAGAAATTGTGATGTAGCCTAACTGCACAGTGTTTATCAAGTCTACGGTAGTGCACAGTAATGTCCACAAGGCCTCCACATTCACTCACCACTCACTCAGTGGCTCACCCAGAGCAACTTCCAGTTCTACAAGCTCCATTCATGACAAGTGCCCTGTATATGTGTACCATTTTTTCTCCTTCATACCATACTTTTACTGTACCTTTCTATGTTTAGCTAGGTTTAGATACCCAAATTTTTACCCTTGTATTACAGTCGCCTACAGTATTCAGTATAGTCACATTCTATAAAGGCTTTTAGCCTAGCAGCAATAGGCTATACCATATAGCCTAGGTGTGTAGTAGGCTACACCAACTAGATTTGTGTAAGAACACTCTCTGATGTTCACACAAGGATGAAATTGCTTAACAACACATTTCTCAGAACATATTCCAATTGTTTAGCAACACATGCCTGTATATACCACATTTTCTTTATCCATTCATCTGTGGGTAGATACTCAGTTTGATTCCTTATCTTGTCTTTTGGGAATAATGCTTCAATGAACATGGGAGTGCAGATGTCTCTTCAAGATATTAATTTCATTTCCTTTGAGTATTTACCCAAAAGTGGGGTTGCTTCCAAGAAGTAGTTCTATTTTTAAGTTTTTGAGGAGTCTCCATACTGTTTCATAATGGCTATACTAATTTATATTCCCACCAGCAGTGTGTAAGGGTTCATTTTTTTCCACATGCTTGCCAACACTTGTTGCCTTTTATATTTTTGATCATGGCCATTCTAACAGGTGTGAGGTGATATCTAATGGTGGTTTTCATTAGCATGTCCCTGATGGTTAATGATATTGAGCATTTTTTCATGTGGCTGTTGGTCATTTGTATGTCTTCTTTTGAACAATGTCTACTCAGGTTCTTTGCCCATTTTTTAATCAGCATATTTGTTTTCTTACTATTGGGTTTTTTGAGTTTCTTATATGTTTTGGATATTAACTGCTTGTCAGATGTATGGTTTACAAATATTTTCTCCCATTCTGTAGGTTGTCTCTTCAGTCTGCTGATTGTTTGCTGTTCAGAAGCTTTTTAGTTTGATGTAATTCCATTTTTCTATTTTTTCTTTTTTTCTTTTTGCATGTGCTTTGGGGTCATATCCAAAAAAATCATTGCTGAGACCAATGTTGTGTATTTTTTTCCCTGTTTTCTTCTAGTAGTTTTACAGTTTCATTTGTTATGTTTAGGTCTTTAATTCATTTTGTGTTGATTTTTGTATGTGGCATGAGTGAAGGGTACAATTTCATTCTTCTGCATATGGATATCCAGTTTTCCCAACACTATTTATTGAAGAGATTGTCCTTTCCCCCATTGTGTGTTCTTGGCACCTTTGTCAAAGATCAGTTGACTGTAGATATATGGATTTATTTCGGGGCTTTCTATTCTGCTTCATTGGTCTATATGTTTTTATGCCAGTACTATGTTGTTTTGATTACTATAGCTGTGTAGTACATTTTGAAATCAGGTAGTATGATGCCTACTGCTTTGTTGTTTTTGCTCAATATTGTTTTGGCTATTTGTGGCCTTTTGTGGTTCCATATGCATTTTAGAATCAGTTTTTCTATTTCTGTGAAAAATGCTGTTGGAATTTGGGTAGGAATTGCATTTAATCTATAGATCACTTAGAGTAGTATGATCATTTTAATAATATTAATTCTTTCAATCCATGAACATGAGATATTTTTCCATTTATTTGTGTCTTCTTCAATTTCTTTCATCAATGTTTTATAGTTTTCAATATGCAGATATTTCACCTTCCAGATTAAATTTATTCCTAAATATTTTTTGATGCTATTATAAATGAGATTGCTTTCTTGATTTCTTTTTCAGATAGGTCATTGTTAGTGCAAAGAAATGCTGTTGGTTTTTGTATGTTGATTTTGTATCCTGCTACTTTACTGAATTCATTTATTCTAACAGTTTTTTTGGTGACGTCTTTAGGGTTTTCTTTATATAAGATTAGTCATCTGCAAACAGAGAATATTTTACTTCTTCCCTTCCAATTTAGATGCCTTTTCTTTCTTTTTCTTGCCTGATTGCTCTGGCTAGGACTTCAAGTGGTGTGAGTGGCTGTCCCTGTCTTGTTCCTGATCTCAGAGGAAAGCTTTCAGCTTTTCAACATTAAGTATGATGTTAGCTGTGGGCTTGTCATATATGGCTTTTATTATGTTGAGGTTCATTTCTTCTATACTTAACTTGTTGACAATTTTTATTATGAAAGAATGTTGAATTTTTTCAAATGCTTTTTCTGCATCTATTGAGATGATTATATGATTTTTATTCTTCATTCTATTAATGTACTATATAACATTAATTGATTTGTGTAAGTTGAACCATCCTTGCATTCCAGGGATAAATCCCACTTGATCATGGTGAATGATACTTTTAACAAGCTTGTATATTGAATTGGGTTTGCTAATATCTTGTTGAGGATTTTTGCATCTATGTTCATTAGAGATATCAATCTCTAGTTTTCTTGTCATGTCTTCATCTAACTTTGGTATCAGGGTTATGCTCACCCTGTGAAAAGAGTTTGGAAGTATTCCTTCCTCTTTAATTTTCTGAAAGAATTTGAGAAGTATTGGTGCTAATTCTTCTTTAAATGTCTGGTAGAATTTAGCAGCGAAGCCAGCAGATTCTGGGCTTTATTTATTGGGAGTTTTTGATTACTGATTCAGTCTTCTTACTTGTTATTAGTCTGTTCAGATTTTCTATTTGTTCATGATTCAGTCTTGGTAGGTATATGTTTCTAGGAATCTAACCATTTCTTCCAGGTTATCCAATTTGTTGGCATATAATTGTTCTTAGTAGTCTCTAATGTTCTTTGTGTTTGTGTGGTATCTCTTTTTTTGTTTGTAATTTTATATATTTAAGTCTTCTCTTTTTTTTCTTAGTCTAGCTAAAGGCTCATCAATGTTATCTTTTCAAAAAACTCTTAGTTTAATTGACCTTTTCTATTTTTTTAATCTTTATCTTGTTTATTTTTGCTTTTATCGTTATTATTTCCACCCGTCTTCTGACTTTGGGCTTAGTTTGTTCTTATCTTTCTACTTCCTTGAGGTATAAACTTAGGTTGTTTATTTGAGATTTTTCTTCTTTCTTAATGTGGGTGTTTATTGTGCTAAACTTCCCTATTGAACTGCTTTTACAGCATCCCATAAGTTTTGATATGTTTCCATTTTCCTTTGTCTCAAGATATTTTTTGATTTTCATTTTGATTTCTTCTTTGACCCATTGGTTGCTCAGGAGTGTGTTGTTTAATTTCCACATATTTGTGAACTTCTCATTTTCTTCCTGTTATTGATTTTTAATGACATACCATTGTCATCAGAAAATATACTTTTTATGATTTTAATCTTTTTGAATTTATTAAGACTTGTTTTGTGGCCTAACATATCATTTATCCTGGAGAATATTCCATGTATGCTTGAAAAGAATAAGTATTCTGCTGCTGTTGGGTGGAATGTTCTTCATATATCTGTTAAGTCCATTTGGTCTACAGTGTTGTTCAAGTGCACAGTTTCTTATTGATTTTCTGTCTGGGTGATCTATCTATTGGTGAAAGTAGAGTATTGAAGTCCTCTACTATTATTGTATTGCTGTCTGTCTCTCCCTTCAGTTCTATTTGCTATATATAATTAGGTGCTCTGATGTTGGGTGCATGCATATTTATAATTGTTATATCCTCTTAATGAGTGACCTCTTTGTCATTATACAGTGTCCTTCTTTGTCTCTTGTGACAGTTTTGACTTATAGTTTTGTCTGATTTAAGTGTAGACACCACTGCTTTTTTTTGGTTACCACTTAATATGGAATACCTTTTTCTATCCCTTCACTTTCAGCCTGTTTGTCCTTAAGACTAAAGTGAGTCTCTCCTCAGCAGCATGGAGTTGGATCTCATTTTTTTAATCCATTCAATCACTCTATATCTTTTGATTGGAGAATTTGATCTATTTACATTTTAAGTAATTATTCATAAGTAAGGACTTACTACTGCCATTTTGTTAATTGTTTTCTGACTGTTTTGTAGTTCTTTTGTCCCATTTTTTCCCTTTTGCTGTATTTTTTGTGTGTTTGTGATTTGGTGATTTTTAAATTTTTTTTTGTAGTTGTCTGTTTGGATTCCTTCCTCTTTATCTCTTTTGTGTATCTACTATAGGTTTTTTTCCTTTTTGGTTACTATGAGGCTTACAGAAAACATCTTGTAGTTATAACAGTCTATTTTTAAAAATTTTTTTAAATTTATTTTTTGTTTGTTTTTAAAGACAGGATCTTGCTATTTTGTCCAGGCTGGCCTCAAATTCCTGGGCTCAAACAATGCTCCTGCCTCAGCCTCTTGAGTAGCCAGGACTACATGTGCACACTACTGTGCCAAGCTTTAACAGTGTATTTTATGTTAATAACAACTTAACTTTGACCACATACAAAATTGCTATATTTTAGCTTCTCTCCTTGCATTTTATGTTTTGATGTCACTATTTACATCTTTTATATATAGTGTATTCATTAACAAATTATTGTAGATTTAGTTATTTTTAATAATTTTGTCTTTTAAATTTTATGCTAGAGTTAAAAGTGATTTATGCACCACCATAACAGTATTAGACTATTCTGATTTTGACCATATTCTTACCTTTACAGTGAGTTTTATACTTTCATATGTTTTCAGGTTATTGGTATCTTTTCCTTTCAACTTGAAGAACTTTCTTTAGCATTTCTTGTAAGGCAGGTCTAGTGGTTATGAACTCCCATGGCTTTTGTTTGTCTTGGAAATGCCTTATTTCTCCTTCATTTCTGAAATAAAGACTTGCTGGGTATAATATTTTTAGTTGACAGTTTTTTTTCCCTTTTAGTACTTTGAATATTGTCCTATTCTCTCTTAACCTGCAAGGTTTCTGCTGATAAATCCACTGATAGACTTGTGTGTGTGGCAGGGGCTCTCTTGTATGTGATGAGTTGCTTTTCTCTTGCTGCTTTCAAAATTCTCTTTGTCTTTGATTTTTGAGAGTTTGATTATATGTATCTTGGTGAAGATCTCTTTATATTGGTTTTCTTTTTTGGGGGATTCATGGATCTGGCTGTTCATTTCCCTGTCCAGATTTGGGAATTTTTCTGTTATTATTTTGTTACATAATCTTTCTGCATTTTCCTCTTTCTATGGTCCTTCTGAGACTCCCATAATGTGTATATTGGTTCACTTGATGGTATCCTGTAATTTCCTTAGGCTTTCTTCAGTCTTTTTCATTCTTTTTTCTTTTTGTTCCTCTGACTGGGTAATCTCAAATGGCGTGTCTTCAAGTTCACTGATTCTTTTTTCTGGTTGATCAAGTCTGCTGTTAAAGCTGTCCATGGAATTTTTCACTTCAGTCATCGTGTTCTCTATGTTGAGAATATCTGTTTGGTTCTTTTGTAATGATTCTATCTCCTCATTAAACTTTCAATTTTTTTTGTGTATTGTTTTCTTAATTTCATTTAGTTGCTTCTCTGAGTTCTTTTGTCACTCACTGAGGGTCTTTAAGAATATTCTTTTGAATTATTTTCTCAGGTAGTTCAAAAATCTCTGTTCAATTAGGGTCAGTTATTGGTGCTTATTTTGTTCCTTTGGTGGTGTCATGTTTCCCATATTATTTATGATTCTTGTGGTCATGTGTTGGTATTTGCACATTGGAAGAAGCAAGCACCTATTCCAGTCTTTACAGACTGGATATGGCAGGGAAAGCCCCTTACCCTTTACCTGTAAGCTGGTCCAGAGATTCTGGTCAGGCCCTCTGGTGGGGTCCATGCACAGGCTTCCTGCTGGAATCCTCAGGAAGAGTGGCCTGGTACCTGGGTCCACAGCGGGGTGGTCTGGAGCCAGGATCTGCAGGGTGAACACTGAAGCCTGAGTCCAATGGGCTGAGCCTAGGGCTGGGGTCTTCTGGGGCAAGCATGGGTGCTGAGTTCATAGAGGCCAGCTTAGTGGTGGGGTTCACCGGGGTGGACTTGTCAACTTGGTCTGTGGGGGTTGGCCTAGAGCCTGTGTCCACAAGGGCCAGCCTGAAGCCTGAGTGTATGGTGGCAAACCTAGTTCTGGGTAGGCCCTGAGCCTGAGAGTCTAATAGCTGGCCTGGTACTGGGAAAAGCCTGGAGCCTAGGTCCATAGGGATGGGCCTTTAGCCTCAGTCTATGGGGGCTGACCTGGTGCAGGGGTGGTCCTGGAGTCTGAGTCTATAGTGGCAGGCCTGGATCTGGGATGGAACTGGAGGATTGGTCCATGGGGGCTGGCCTAGAGCTTGGAGCTGTGGGGGCCAGCCTGGAGCCTGGGTCCACAGAAGTGGTCCTAGAGCCTGTGGCTACAGAGGCCAGCCTAGCCCCAGTGCATACTGGGGCAGGCCTGGACCCTGGGTCTATTGGAGCTGAGAGCCATGGGACCAGCTTAGAGCCTGGCTCCAGCCTGGAACTGGGGAAGGCCTGGAGGCTCTGTTCACAAGGGCTGGCCTGGAGTCTGGGGCCATGGAGGCCAACCTGGCTTTTGAGTAGGCTTGGCCGGGTTCTGGCCTAGAATCTGGGCTACAGCCAGGTGTTGTAATCTTTCACCTGGTTTTCTTAGCTCTTGTAAAGGTATGAATTAATATACCCAGAGGATGAGCTATAAAGTAGTGATAAGAATTTTCCTCTCTGTTCTTAACTAACTTTTTTGTCAGACCAGATTTTGAGTCTGGAACAGCAATTCTCAAAGGGTGCTTCACGGACTCCTGGGGATCCCTGAGACCCTTTCACTCTGCAAGGTGAAAACTATATTACTGAAATACTAAGTTACTATTTGTCTTTTTCACTATGTTAGCATTTTCCTGTTAATGGTGCAAAAGTAATGGATTTTAAAATCACCAGCACCACAGCATGAATCAAGGCAGTGGCACCAAACTGTACTATTGGTTTTTTATTCTTTGCTGCCACCGACTTATGATTAAAAAGTAAATAAAAAGCCAACTTCATTTAAGAATATTCTTGATGAAGAGTAAAAATTATTAATTTAATTCAATTTTGATTGTCAAGTACCCATCTTTTTTTAGTATTCTATGTGCTGAAATGAAAAGCATGCATAAATTACTGCTGTTGTATACTGACGTATCATGGTTGTCTCAAGGAAGAGCGCTTGTGAGAGTGAATTGTGAACTGAACTAGCTGCCTTTTTTATGGAATACCATTTTTTACACGAAAGAACTATTGACAGATAAAATAGGGTTATGCAGACTTAGACATTGAAACATATTTTCTAAGAAATGCACAAAGTAAGCCTGTCACTTTAAGTAATCCATTGGACAGTATTTTTTGTCAATGATAAAATTCAATTTTTCATGCAAAACTTCAAATTTTGGAAAACTTGCATCTGCCACAATAAGCTTGATAGCTTCCCAATACTTAAAGACATTTCTGATGAGATCAATGATATTAACAAATGTAATTTTTTTTATATCATATAATGAAATGTGTCAACATTTGGAAGATGTGCACAATTCAATGAGCCAATATTTTTGTCCAGAGCAATACATGCTGTTACAAAATTTTGCATGGGGAAAAAAATCCATTCAAAGTGCCACATAGACCATGGATTTTCACATAACAGAGTACTAAAAATTTATTGATATAGTTTCAGATTCCACACTGCAACTATAACTTTTGAAGAAACTACCATTTGTCATGTTCTGATGCAGTATTAGAGAAAAATATCCACAGTTATTTGAAAAGGCTATTAAAATACTCCTCCTGGATTTTCCTGGTATACTTCAACCACAATAATATATCACAACAGAATGCAGAAACAGATAGGAAAATCCACCTGTCTTCTATTAATCTAAATATTAAAGTGATTTTCAAAACTGTGAGACAATGCCACTCTTTTCACTAGCTCTTTTTTTTAAATATATAATGTATATTTACATGTAATGGTTTATTATTATTTTTAAATGAATTAATAGTGTTTTGAAAGTTTTCCGTTTTAATTTCTAATGTGGTAAATATCCATAGATCTAACCCACAGAAGCACAAGCTCCTTGGGGCCTTCAACAATTTTTTAAGACTGTAAATGGTTGCTGAGACCAAAATGTTTGAGAACTGCCAGCCTACAGAACCATTTTCGAAAGCACGTTTCATAGAATGCTCTCCCTTGAGATGCTGTACAGAAACTCCGTGCCAAAAACAAAAGGCAACATAAAGCAACAAGAATTTGTGATTAAATAAGTTTAGAAATGTTACTAGCTACAGCACCTTATGGCCTTATGAGATTCATAGTTCATAGTAGCACATTAAAGGTTGAACTTAAACTTTGTTCAGCTCTCTTTTCTAAACTCTCTCTCTCTTTTAGAGACAAGGTCTCGCTGTGTTGCCCAGGCTTCAAGCCATCCTCCTGCCTCAGCCTCCCAAGTAGCTGGGACTACAGGCATACGACACCATTCCTGGCTCTAAATTCTTTTGCCCATGAGAATATTTTTTTCTATGGAATAAGCTTTGGGAAAGCTTGCCAACAATGAGTGTTAAAATTTTAAATATTTTCCAAAATGATGGGTTAAAAAATTGTATGCCATTGTTTTTTGGCTCCTAAAGTCTAGACTTTTAAGTTAAGGGCCAATTGTGTTTTCCTTTAGAACAGCCTCTAGAGAATAACTTCTGAACTCAGGCCACCAGGGAGGTAAAAGGTTTGGCAACTACAGACTATGGTTTGACTTCATTCTGGCTTTTTTAGTTCAATAAACTCAGATTGCTTATCAGGTCTTAAAAAGACAGCAAATTCATGCAAACCAATGATGGTAAGAATTTTTCCATGGGTCTCACACATCAGTGGACTGGGGAAGGGGATCTTTGCTCTAGGGCAGATGACAATTAACTCAGCAAGCTGCTGCCTTTACTTGAAATGAATGTCCTTTTGATAGAACCTGATTTCTTCTTTCTGTGTCAATGGTTACTCAACCATATATGCTACCTGATTTGATTTTCTCTGGGAAATTACCCATGAGTAAGGCCATGTAAATAAGGTGGGTCAGTTTTATCACCATATATATTTCTCCTAATAAATGATAATCTACTAGAATTCTAGTTTAGGAATTGGTTTGCTGATAGCAATTCTTTAATTACTAGAATAAAATTATACTTGAAAGTAAGCCTTGCTGACTACTGTATTTCCACTTGTAGGAATCTATCCTAAGGAATAAACAAAATGTGACTTACATATGTATGTATGAAGATGTTTTCCAGTGCATTATTTATAATACTCGAAACTGAAAACAACAAAAATGATGATAAATATGGAAACAATGGAAAACTGTGTATATTCACATAACAAAATGCCAGACAGACATTAAAAAGTTTGACTTTTGAAGACTGTTTAAAATATGGGACAATACACCCAAAATAATATCAGTAAGATAAAAACGTCATGATATATATTGTCAGATTGTTTTCCAGAAAGGTTGTTCCAATTCACATTCTCACTAGCATCTTTGAGAGTTCTTCTCTCCCTGCACTCTTGCCGAGTATGAGTGTTATTTTAAATAATATTTTCTAATATGATAGGGTAAAAATGATATGTCATTCTTATATTAAGGAGACATTCAAAAGGGAAGACAGAGCAGTAATTGGCACTTCCAGAAGAGACTTGACTCTAATTGCTATCTTGTAGGCAGAACTTTTGGCTACACTGAGTACAGATGGACTGACTGATTACTGACACCTGACATCTCCTGGGAGAAAGTTCTAGAGCCCAGGGAGATGATTTGAGTCTAGAAATTAAAAGTAACTAAGAAAATTCCATTTAGTCAGATTTAGTCCTTTATAATTTGTCCTTGGATAGATTAAATAAATACTGAGTTAAGGTCATCTCTATCCATGTGTAAAACCCCCAAATAAACATAGAAAGAGACTTGGAGGCAGAGAGAAAATATATGCCTGTCAGTCTCTTGTGTGTCAGTGGCTTTGCCATTATAAAGTTATAGTAGATCATAGAATTGTCTGTCAAGTGATTAAAATTGTCATCACGGTTTCCATTTTTCACATCCTTTACTTAAAGCACGTATGCACAAGGTTTGCAGAATGCCTGTGGGCTTTTTGGAACCATTAAAGGGACTTGTTGCCTATCTCCATTCCCTGTCACTTACCACAGAGGTGCCAGTCATGCCTACAGAAATCTTTTGTCATAGTTACACTGCAACTGGGTAGAATATTGAGGGAAACGTCAAAAATGTAGCCATGTGAAAAGAATCAGAAGGCAGTGTTGTTATTCAAAGAGTTTGCTTCCGGCTTGGGCTCCTGTCTGCATGGAGCTGGCTGGATGTCTAATTTCAGCAGTACAATTAATTCTTGGACAAGATGAGCAAAGATGTAACTACCACAATTGTATAACTTGGAAGTTGCTTCACTAATTCATGTGCTTATCTTCTTTGCGATTTCATCTGAAAGCATCTTTTGATGGCTTTTTGTTGTTGAATTTTTTTTTATCTTTTGAATGATGAAAAGTGGACAAAAACAGAATTCAGCAAAATGTAAATGAATCAGAGCAAATGGGATGCGAGAATATATTGTGCAGATCCGGAATGAATATAGGGATATTTGTTCTTCCTTTTTGAGGAAAATCATAAAACTTTCCATGGTGTGTCAGACATGGTGTTTTACATTTCCTATTCCCCGGCATTTAAAAGGTGACAAAATGCAGGTTTAAAATGTTGAGGTTATTATTGTGCATTCTGACAATAAACTAAGTGTTCATTCTAACAGAGATTTGTCCTCTAACCCTGATATGATCTTTCAACACCACTGTCAATTTCTTCTTTCTAAAATAATGATTCCACTTTTGATGTTTTTACTTTTGTACTTTTCTATAATGTCATCTCTTATTATAATTATGAAGATATCCCTGATGCAGATTTTAAAGAATATTCAGGACTGAGTCCTGGAAATAGCAATTGTCTGGTGAATAAAAGATACCAGTATAATGGTCTATATGTTGTTGGATATGTATTTTTGAGAATGCTATTGCAGAAAATATATAGTTCTATTATATTCTCATTTAAAAAGGATTATTTGCACCCCATATTGCATAATGAATAGGTCATAATATTAAGGTAATTAATTGGACTTGCTGGGATGGCGAGTGGAGGATAAGTAGAGGGTTGGTGGATAGGAAATGCATGGGTAGCTTCTTAATTGAGGTATAGAATGTTTAGACTCCTTTTAGTAATTAATTAGTGAATTTTAAATTTTTGTTTATATGTGTGTATACCATTTACACCTACATGAGTATGTTCTTCAAAGGCTTGAACATATTTACTGGAAACTATAAGTTTCAAAATTGTATTTTTCTCTAAGAGATCTGGTAATGGCATGAAACCACCATATCCAAGTGGTCTCTAGAGACTAACATTGAATTTCAAACTCTAATTCAATAGAATTGCTTTC
Source organism: Daubentonia madagascariensis (assembly GCA_023783475.1). Lineage (NCBI taxonomy): Eukaryota > Metazoa > Chordata > Mammalia > Primates > Daubentoniidae > Daubentonia > Daubentonia madagascariensis. The sequence continues at coordinate 35,289,589 of JAKFHU010001953.1, read as the reverse complement.
TTCCTTTTTTTTTTTTTAAGTACATTAAATCAGAATTAGTGTCCTTTATTCCCATCATCTTTCTCTTTCTTGTCTTATTTTTGTGACTCCTTTTTGTAACTTGTGGTGACGAGCCCTCACTTTATTAGCCTTGCTTGACTGGCTCTGAAACAAGGTGAAGGTCTTCATTTCCCTTTGGTCTCCATTTTCTTATGTGTAAAGAAGTTTATTGATGTCTAATGTCACTTTCCTCTCTGCAGTCCTATGTTCATGTCTCTTTTTTCTTTTATCCTGTATCCATTATAGATTTACTGTAAGGATAAAATAAGAAAAGTGTCATGAGGGTAGTTTGAAAATTGTAATGCAGTGTACAAATATAAAGTATGATTGTTGCTGTCTTGTATCATTCTCTGTAGTTACTCTTATGTATATAACAAGATTGCATTTCTCCAGGTGTGTAGTATCTTAAACTTAAAAAAATTTCACAGTGAACTTAATATAGTATGTGCTAAAGAAACATCCATGGATTGGTACATTCTTAAGCCAATGATGTTTAGTTCTTGAACAGAGTGGCGGTCATCTGAAGATTACCACCTAAATAGTTTACTTCTAGGCATTTCTTGAGGCTAAATGACAGGTTGGTATCTGAGAGGTAAGAATATATTCCCAGACTTTCAGACAACCAAGCAGTTGATGATGAGTTTTAAGAACATTGTTTTTAAGAAGCAGCTATAATGATTAATCAGAGGACTGACCAGTGAGCAAAGTATGACCCATGACTGAATTGGACCACCCTGTTCTTCCTTTGATTTGTGTTTAAAATACAAATAGAGAAATGATGAAGAAATTAAGATGCAAAAGCTAATTGCAAAAAAAAGAGTTTCATTTTTCAAGTTGTTTTTATGTCTTTTTCTGCCTAGAGCAAACTCTTGCTCCATGTAACAATAACCCCTTGAAATGCCATTTAGATTGGAAGTGCTGATGCAGCACTAATGATTTTACAGCAAATATGTTACTCTAATTTTCTCCATCTGCTATGAATAAAAGAATATGTGTATGAAGTCTGGGAGAGTTGTAGAGAAAATCGTTTCTTAGAAAAGTTGGAGATATTTTAAAATGTGTGCAGGTGGGAGGGAAGAATAATTCCTTTTTTATTTTGTCAAGTGTCTCAAAAATGGGAGAGTTATTGTAGCTCAGTGGAAATATCAAGAATTTTTCTGCATTTGTTAAGACTTTAGGAGAGGATCAAATGACTTGAAGACCAACCATGTAGATTTTACTGTGACCCAGTCCTGATGATTCAGATGAAAACATTCATTTTGGGTTTGTTTAGATATTCTAACTAGGGATGAGAACTTATACCCTTGAGTGGAGAATGGTTCTTTTCATTTTTGGATGATTGTCTTCTTTTAATTCAATGCACATGTAGTAGTGTGGGATGAAGGGGGTATATACCCTTCTAGCTTCCTGGCCAACTCTGCCAATCAATACTGGTACAACTATATTTTTAAAAGTTTCTGTAGCTATTCACTTTAAAATCTAGAAGAAATGATCATTCTTTAGGAATATAAATGTATTCATATTCAATATTCACATAAGCAAATTTAAAAAAATTAATACCAGTAATCATAGAAGAAAGTGAAAATTATTTAAATATACAACTAAAAATGGCACCAGGTCCAGATAGTTTTACAGCTAAATTAAATCTTTAAAAACAGATACTTTGAAAGAGTAAAAGATACTTTTAGCAGATTAAAGATTTAAAGACAGATATTTTCTATAATTATCAAACAATTCAAGACTATAGAGAAAAAGGGAATGGGCTTTAATTGTAAAATATAGCACAACTTTATATCTAAACTTGATATACATAGCTCTATAAGAGATATGCCAATTTCATTTTTATATATAGAAGTATATAATTAAAAATAGTAACTTAAGTATATCTGCATATGAAAATATGATAAAATGTTTGAAATAGGGTTTATTTCAAAAATTACTAACTGGTTCAGATTTGGAAATTTATCTGTACCAATAATCACATGAGCAAATTGAAAGATAAAAATGGCATAATTATATCAACATATGCTTTGTTAGGTTCCTAGGGCTGCCATAACAAATTACCAAACCGAGTGGCTTAAAACACCAGACATTTATTCTCTATCAGTTTTGGAAGCTAGAGGTCCAAAATCAAGGCACCAGCAGGGCCATGCTCTCTCAGATGACTCTAATGGGTGATCCTTCCTTGCCTTTTCTGACCTTCTAGTAGTTGTCAGCAGTCCTGGACATTCCTTGGCATGTGGATACATCACTCCAGTCTCTACCTCCATCATCACAAGATGTTCTCCTTGTGTGTCTGTCTGTATCTCTCTTTTTTCTTCTTAGGAGGATACCATTCATTGGATCAGGGCCTACCCTAATCCAGTATGACCTCTAATTACTAATTACTGTAATTTAACTATTATATCAGCAAAGACCTGATTTCACAAAAAGGTTTTCTGAGATTCTAGGTGGCCATACGTTTTGGGGGGACTCTATTTAACCCAGTATACATACTAACAAAGAATTTGATTAAATTCATTAGAACTTTCTAATAACACTCTAAGTGGATTAAACACAATAAAGAATATTGACAAAACCCCACCATCAAACATTACATTTAATAGTAAAATATAAAAGTCATTCATGTTAAACCAGGAAAAATACAGAGGGATATTTGCTGTCGGCACTCTTACTTAGCATTGTCTTGTGGATTTTGCCTGATGTAATTAAACAAAAAATTTAAGCAATATAAACATTGAAAAAAAATGAAACAGACTTATCTTCAGTTTTGTAAAATATGATTATATTCCTAGAAAACTTGAGACTCTGTTACACACTATTACTAAGAAAACTTGTTAGCTGGATGGCCAAGGTAAATATATAAAAATCAAAGCTTTTCTTTATATTTTCAATAACCAGTTACCCAGAAATAGAAAAAAAATTTGGTAAAGAAAAAATACAAAATCCTTAGTAATAAATTTAACAAAAAAGGTGAAGGGCCTGTATAGATGAAAGAAAAATTTTATCAAGAGATAAGACATTATCTGTCAAAATAGTCATACCATATTCCCTGATAGTTTCTAATATTATTAAATGTCATTCCTTTCTAAAAATAGATATATGTCAACATAATTCATCAGAATGGCAACAGGTTTTTGTTCCTACTCTTTCTTCTAGACATTAAAAGTTAATATAAAGTTACTGTTGTTAAAATGATATGTTGTTGGCCATGAGAAAATCTGTTCAATGGAATAGAAAAAAGAATCAGAAACAGATCCAAATAATACTTAGTAAAAGTGCCTTTTCAATTCAGTGGGGAAATGTATGTTTATATAATAAATGATGCTATAATTGGCTTTTCATCAAGAAGTTGTAAATGTTAGACCACTATTTCTCACCATAAAATAAAGAAAATTCAGACGAGTTAAAGATGTGAATGTACAACATTAAACAATATAAACATTAGGAAAATAAGAACTCCTACACACTAATGAAATAAAGTTATATATCATATTTGAGAAAAATGGCTAGAGATATTAATTGACCATTCACAGAGGGAAAGTTTAAATGACCAATAGACATGAAAATCTGTTCAACTTCACTAATAGTTGTGGAAATACAAATTTGAATCACAATATAACACTCTTCCACTAAAACAGTTGACAAAATTTGAAAATTTGATAATGTGTGTGCTTGGAAAGGGTGCAAAGAAATGGAAAATTTTCATATATTGATAAATCTGGAAATATTTATCAAAATTAATAGTATACTTGCTCTTTGACACCGCAGCCTTACTTTTGGGAATCATTCATCTATCATATGAAAATGTATATTCAAAGATATTTGTTGCCTGAGTGGCAAAAAACAAAACAAATCAAGATAAATAACATTAACAAAAAGATAGCTCATGAATAGTGAGATTGTTGAATATATTTATATCATAACCATATTGTAGAAAATTATGCAAGGAATAAAAAAAATACATCTCTATGTGATATCCAGCGTGTCCATGATATAGTAGTAGGTAATCATTTGATTGAGTAATTGGAACAGTATGAGCCCATTGAAATTAAAAAGAAATAATGACTCTATCTATGTATAAATTTATGTTTGTATCTACTTGTATGAAACTAGAGAAAGATGTGAAAAGATATACAAGCAATTGATTCTATTTTTTTGTTTTGTTTTGTTTTTGTTAGTCACCACAGGAAAATGGGACTGGAAATAGGGCTAGGGGAAGAGTATTGACTTATTTTATATATATGTCACTTACATACATATGTGTGTGTTTTTGTTTAATTTGTTATGCTGAGTACATATTATTTTTAAAATTAAAATATTTGCTGTAGAATTTTTTTCTCATCTTATAAGTGTGTGTTTATCTTAAATCCTCATGGTGTTGTATTTGAAGATAATGCTTTTACCTCATAGAAGAATGGGCCAAATTCAAAATACTTAATGAATTACCATTCAGAAAGTATTTGAGTGGTAATCCAAAAAGGAAGAGCTATAAGACACCAATAAAACTGTCAGCCTCATTAGTTATCAAAGCAATCATAATTAGAGCAATAATGAGATTTTGCTCAGACTGGAAAGTTTCCAAAAAATTGGTACTTCTCAATATTATACAGAGTGTGGGGAAATATGCATATATTGCTTGGTAAACTTTTTGGAGGGCATTTTGGCAATATTAACTGCAGAGCTCTAATAATATTCATACTTTCTGGTCCAGCCATACTACTTCTGGAAAGTAATGCTAAAGAAATAATTGCAAAAATGTGTGTATGGATGTTCACTTCAGCTTTGTTTATAATAGTGGAAAAAACTGTAAATCTCTGTATTCATAAATAGTTGAGTATTTAAATAAATCTACTTACAGATTATATTACTTTGCAACTATGCACACATAGACACATATGCAATATTTTTAAGTTATAATAAAAATTTATGTACAATGATGTGGATTTCCGTTTATGGCATAGAAAGATATTCATGAAACAGTTGATTAGTTCCAATTGTTATATAGTACAATCTAATTTTGTGATATATTTATGTATTAAGATGAACGGAAATATAAACACCAGACTGTTAACAGTAGCTTTCTCTGGGTAATGTGGCAATAGATTATCTTTTATATTTTTGTATTTTTGAACTTTTTGAAATGCGCTTGATATACTTTTATCATGAAAAATACGTGGAATCTTTTTAAAACATCCTGATTTTACAAAAGCACACTAAGACCAAATTGGAAATGTTTTAAAAATTAAGAGGGGGTTTAAAAAGTAAGAGTCTATGTTTTAAAAATAGAGACTCAGTAAAGAAAGCACTGCTTATTACTATTAATAGTCTTAAATAGTACAAGTTGTTGGTTGATAATCTAGGCCTGTTGAAATGCCTCTTGGAAGGTTTGTTTTGAGCCTATTGTTACTTAAATATCTGACCTTTCTGAATTAGCTCCCCTGCCATAGGTAGTTTAACAAAGGATTTTTCACTAACATATTTGCTTTATCCTATTTGTTTGGGGGTGAGGTTTGCAATTTTTCTCCAGGGAGTAAATTACTTCATGTACCTTGTTCTCAAACACTTATCTCAGAAGCAGCACACCTTTCTGATAGGAGGCAAATGTCATTACTGAAGGCATGGGACAGAAACCAGATTTATATTCCTAAAATGCCTCTTTTATATTCTAGAGGCCAAATCTGCATTCTTTTGAATGGAGTAGAATGTCAGTACAAATGCTCTATCTATGCTGAACCTGGTGAAGAGGAAAAAAAAAAAAAGTCACACTCCACTTCTTTATTTAGAGTTTGCATTGAGAACGGCAAGCACTATTTGAAAGGTCATCCCATTTCAAGTAGCAGATGGATAGGAAAAAAAGACTCTGGCTTTTACAAATAATTTAATTGAATTCTCCTTGCCATTTCTGTGGGCAATTTGGGATATTTTTTAAAGCATTGATCCATGATTATCTTTCAGAGTGGTTAGCCTTGTTAGACAGATGTGTAATTCTTCATGTATATAAGGGAGCAATGCAGCATCCATTTTACCTATTTGATTGTCTTTTCCTTTACTGTGCAAACAAATGCACATAATAAAAGTGAAATCATTGCTTAAAAAAAGGAAGCAAATTAAAATGTTTCTTCGGATTTGTTTTTGATTTGAGGCTCTCTTTTCTTAGGCATAGCTACATTTATAAGGGTCAGCTTCTTTGCCTTCCTATAAGCAAATTACAATTTGTGTCTAGGCAGCCTATTTGTGTTTATAGCCCCTGGGCATAAGAATCACAGGGAGGGTCACAAACCATGAAATACAAATTTATCATGTTAATAAAATATGAAACAGAAATGACTAAGACTTTTAAGAATGCATTATATCTGTGGTTTATTTTCCTGTCTTTTTTTTTTTTTAAGTATTTGTAATCTAACCATGCCATTCTGACTGAGTTAAAGTTGCCAGATAAGATTCAGGACACCCGGTTTAATCTGAATCTCAGAGAAACAATGAGTACTTTAAGTGTAAGTATGCCCCATGCAGTAGATTGGAGAGTCACCTTAGAATAGAACATCCTATTTAAATAACAGTGTGAAATATAATTTATATAGGAAAACTGCATGGGACATGTATGCACAGATTAATGACTAATTATAAAAGAACACCTATGTCAACATTTACCCAGATCAAGACAGAGTATTTGCAGCACTCCCAGCAGTGCCCTGAAAACATCCCTGATCTGAACCCAATCTCTGACCACATTAGAGGTAGTCACTATCCTGTACTTTCAAATAATCATTTCCCTTCATTAATCGGGACCTTTATCACCAACTTAGGTACTTGTAATCATTACAAGTTTTGTATATTTTAAATTTCATATAAATGGAATTATACTGCATGCATTTTTAAAGCTAAATATTAATAATTCAATCCAATTTTGGGGCAAATACTAGTGATGTCTCTCCATCAGATTATGAACTTGAGAACCCCGTTAAGCTTGAATATACTTGAGTTTTCTATGTAGGAAAGACTGAAGAATAATCATTTAAAAGATATCTTTTTTAATGAGTTCACTCATGTTAATGGTGCCATAAATATTTGCATTTTTTAAAATACTCTCCCCCTCAAAATGTTTGTTCTTTCAAGCTTCATTGATTTTCCAGAACTTGGGGCCCATCCAGTGATACTTTCACAGGGTTTCTGTTGTGTTGATATCAGTGGAGTAAATCACATCTCCAACCTAAGGTTGTAATGTTCAGCAGTAAATGGATAAAGGGCCTTTTGATTTATTATTCATGTAGATAATAATACTCAGAATGACTAAGGAACATTCCCTTTTATGTCATAAATTTTATCTAGTGACATTTAAAAAATGTCTTCTAGAGCCCAGCCCTCTGATCCATGGACTGTCTTTTCCTCTGTTGATGGTACCATGTTCTACTGTTCTCATTTCTCCTTTATCTCTTTAATGCTGAAGATGGCACATTTTCCAAGTTGCTCTGAAGAGCAACCATCACAAGAGCAAAAATAATAAAATGCAATTTAAAAACAGATTTCCGGATGTTCTAGGAAATAGGCAATTTTGCATGGCAAGCACTTGAATCCAGGAGTGATTTATTATTCATTTCACTGTAGTGAATATTCATGAATTTTGCATGTTAAATTAGAATTATTGAAATATTTGTTTACCCTAAAGAAGTGTGGAAAGTCTTGTCTTTAAAATTTGGATGTACTGAAATTCACTTTTCAAAGTATAGAGAACTATCTAGAAGAAATCTTAAAAATGATATGGTTAAATCTGCTAGCTAATGTATATTAAAACATTCAATGTTTTATAAAAACCAGACTGATATATTTTATTTGAGGGCACATACACACAGAGCCATGATGTCCCTCCTTTCCTCCTTCCTTCTTTCCTTCCTTCCTTTTTTTCTTCTTTTAAAGCAGCACGGCCCTTTACTAGAAGAAAATCTTGCCCAAAGTTTCAATATGTAAAATAGCTACAGTTACTCTGTTTGTATAGAGAGTGGGTTGGGCCACACCCCCTGTTCCCAGTCCTCCATATGGACTCCCAGAGTACCACTACAAAGCCATTCATTTTCTAAGATCACAGTTTTAAAACCATTCATGTAGAGCAGAATAATTTATTTATCAAACATATGTGCCAGACACTGTTCTAAACACTTAACAGATATTAACTCATTTAATTCTCAAATGGTTCTTATTACTCCCATTTCATAGATAAGGGAAATGAGGCACAAAGAAATAAGGTGCCCAAGATCACATAGCTTGTCAATGGCAGAGCCTGGACAATCTTGTGCCAGATTCCCTATTCTTACCCAGAATGCTTTGCAGCCTCTCCCTAGCAGCAGCAGCAATTATATTGAACTCTTATTAGGAATTAGACACTGTGCTAGGAGCTTTACAAGCATTGTAGCTGATGCTCCCAAAGCAGCCAATTAAGTTACAGTATTATCCCCAGTTTACACATGCAGGAAATGAGGCATAAAGAAGTTTCTGTGAGGGGCAAGAATGACATTTGAACCCTCAAAGTTTGAGTTCAGAGCCCATTCTCTTGACTGTTTATTTCATTAGGTTCCATAAAAATGAAAATATTTGTATATTTCTGAATAGTTATAATCATTTTCATTTTCTTTTATGTCGGTCCTCATTGGTGAATAGTGCCAAGAGAGCATCTGTATTCTGAGGAGCCCAAACAGCTCTACTGGAAGGATCACGCCCAGAGAAAATTTCAGCATCTTAGTGTTCCTTACCTGTGTCCTTATGATTTTCAAATTTCCTTTCTGGTTCTTCCCAAATTAGCCTGCTTAATTTCCTCAGTATTCTTTGCAGCTCTACTGATCAATGTCATCAAGCAATTATACTTATTTGACAAGGGGCTCTCTTATTAGCCAATGGTTCTCCTCCTAGGCCAATCTACATTTTAACTTAATTCTCCTGGGGATAAAAAGTTCTTATCCAGTTTGATGATTGAAAGGTGGAAATGTTAGATCTTTTTACAGACTAGTGATAGATGATGCTTCTTCCTATTCAGTGCTGGTCTAGCTAAAGGACTATGTCTCCAGAACAGTTGTGTTCAGTGTGCAAGCATAAGATGATTCTTATAGTAGGGTCAGTGAGAAGCCTGATGGTGTAAGATCTAGTACTTATGGGTGAATGAGTTTATGTTATTCATTAAACTATATTGTGCTTTGGCTTTTTTCTGCTGTGCAGAAAATTTGCAGGACAAGGTCAAGTGAAGAGTACTGGCAGCCATGGGGCCTTTGGCATTGGCAAGGCAGATGGTGCTGCTGTGTTAACTCTGTAATTAGATGTTTCTTTTAGAAAAGTATAGTCTATTCCTTAGACTTAATATGCCTTTGTCAATTCCTTCTTAATATTTACCCATGACTTTAGCCTCTTGAGTTAAATCTTGGGTAAACACAGGGATTTTCAGAGACCAGTGAGTGGAGAAATACCTACTTGGTCATATTTGACCTTATGGAAATCTTGCTCCTATGGCCTCCTATCTAGACAGAGAGAAAGATTTAAAAATATTATCTTTTACCCCTTCCCCAGGGAAAATTAGTGCTATATAAAATTAAAATAGATAGGCCATGGTTCTTCCTATTCAAACAAAAAAATTATTACAGTTAGAAAAATATGCCTACTTTATAAAGGTATAACTTCTTAAGCTCACATTCACTCATGAGTGAGTGAGTTAGGAGGATCAGCACCTTACCCAAGAAGGGATTGAAGAATGCATGACATTAAATTGATATCTTCATAGGAGCCTCTAATATAACTACTTCAGTTTCCTATAAAAACACTCAAGAAGATATATACCAAAAAAGTCACCACCACTAAAAATTAGTTCTTGTAGTCAACCTAGTCTAGAACTAGAATTTCAACTGATGATTCCCTTGTGCTGTGTTTGAAAGGAGGAAAGACCTTTAATCCTGTGGCTGCTGTCGTTCCTCTGGTTCAGAAATAAGCAGACTAGTTGGAAAAGTGAGTAAGAATTACTATACATCAGGGCTGGGGAACCTGCTGCCTTAAGGCTGCATGTGGCCTTCTAGGTCCTTAAGTGCAGCCTTTTGACTGAATCCAAATTTTACAGAAGAAATCCTTTTATTTTTATTAATACATTTTTGTTCATCTTTCATATTTTTATTTTATTTTTAAATGAACATATTTAAAATACCAAAGAATAAAATAAGCTTCAATGAAATAATCCTCCCAGACTGACCAACACAATTAGAACATTAGTAAGCCTTAAGGGCTAAATTGATGGCTGCTACATTCATGATTTAGTTTTAATTTCCCCCGTCTCACTGGTGCCACTACTGCACGAGGCTGGTTGGAGAGAGTTTATGGGGGCGAGTACACCAGTCTGTTATCAGCTTTTGACAATGGTGCACTGTGTTTCTGTTTGAAGTGGAATTTGTGAATAGTTGCATAGCTCAACTATTTTTTAATTCTGTCTGCTTAACAGCCCATGACATAAAGGAAGACCAAGACAACACTGAAGGAAGAAAACAGATTTTTTAATGAGGATTGGGAATAGCAATATTATCTTGTTTCTGCTAAAGATAAGATGATTTGCCTGCTTTGTGATACTGAACTATCAACATGAAAGGAATTCATCAGCATTATAACACTCATAAGGACCACAAATATTTTAAATTAGAGGGAGAGGCATGAAAAGTTGTATTGAAGAAATTAAAAGATGAAAAGTAAAACCAAAGACAATTCTTTCAGGCAGCAATAAGACCAAGAAATAATGCTACTGAAGCAACTTATAAAGTAGCTTATATACTCGGGGGAAAAAAGGGAAGCCATTCAGTGATGTAGAAATTGCGAAAGAATGCATTGTCAAAGTTGTAGGATGCTTAGACCCCTACAACATTTCAAAGTAAAAACAACTGCCTCTTTCAGGGAGAACCATAACTGATCAGCAGCATGAATGAGCCTTCAACTTAACAGAACAACTTCGTGCAATTCTTCAAAATGAAAATATACGTTATTCAATCTCTTTGGATGAATCAATTGATACTACTGACTTGGTGCAGGTTTTATACATCATTTAGGTCATAACAGAAGATTTTCTTTGCTATAAAGAGTTATTCACTTTGGGCACTCTTGTGAACAGAACACAGGGAACAGATATCTTCAACAACTTTCAAGATAAATGTCATAAAGTTGGACTGAATTTGGTAAATTTAGTGAGTGTATGTACAGATGGTGCACATTCCATGACAGGAAAATATGAAGGGTTTATCGCACAGATTAAAAAAGTATTAACAGATCCAGATGCTCTCATTTCTTTTCACTGCATCTTGCATCAGGAAAATCTCTGTGCTAAAGCTACTATTTTAAGTGACACTTTGCAACAAGTTATAAGTATTGTTAACTATATTTGTGCAAATGCAACAGGGCATTGTCAGTTTCATAACAACATGCTGAAGTTGAAGGATGAGTTATTCAGTGTGGATTTGCCAAATCATTCTAAAGTGTGTTGGCTATCCCAGGGACAGGTGTTAGCCAAAATTTTATCTCTGTGAGAACAGATAGTTAAAGTATATGAAAAACAGAATCAGAAATGCGAATTATTGAAAGAAGATTTCTATAGGAATGCAGCATTTCTGTGTGATATCATGTCAAATCAAAATGACTTGAATATTTATTTGCAAGGTATAACTAAGTCTATATAGGATATGTGGCAAAAAATCCAAGCATTTTGAAAAGTTTTTTTCAAAACACTTCTTTTTCCAAAGGAAATTTCAGATGAACATTTTTCTCAGTTAGCAAAGGTAATTGATGAGCAAGATGATATATGTGAATCATTTGAAGTATACGCAGCTGTTATAGACCTATTAATTGGAGAATACAATAAAAGGTTCCCAGACTTTGAGAATCATGACATCACACTCAAATTAGCATTTCAGCCTTACCGAGTTGATATGACTAAGGCACCTAAAGAACTACACATGGAATTGATTGAACGCTCAGTAGATGACATTTTATTTATTTATTTATTTTTTATTCAGAATATTATGGGGGTACAACACCTTGGCTATATATATTGCCCATGCACTGCCCGTGTCAGAGCTACAATCATAGACATCCCCCAAACTGTGCTCCCCGCATCCATTCAGTGAGAGTTTTCCCATCCCCTCCACCCTCCTTCTGCCTGCCCACCCCCTGATGAATATTAGCACAATTCACAATTGCAAAGATGTGGAAACAACCCAGGTGCCCATCAATACACAAGTGGATTAATAAAATGTGGTATATGTATACCATGGAGTATTACTCAGCAATAAAAACCAACGGTGAATTAACACATCTGGCATTATCCTGGTTGGAGCTAGAGCCCATTCTTTGAAGCAAAGTGACACAAGAATGGAAAAACAAGCACCACTGGTACTCACCATCAAATTGGTACTAACTGATCAACACTTAGTAGATGACATTTTAAAGTCATTGTTTGATGCTAAGAAATATCCAATTGAAATATGGAAAAATGCAGAATATCCATGCCTTCGGCAACATGCCCGAACAATGCTTTTTTGCTTTTCAACCATTTATTGCTGTGAATCTACACTGTCCTACCTAACCCAAATCAAGACGTCCTTAAGGTCACAAATGACTGATACCCATATAGAGGATCAACTAAAACTGTGGACCTCCATGCTGCAACCAAATATTCAAATGCTTTCCAATAAAAAAAGCAGACAGAACAAAAAAAATTAAAAGGTTAGTTAACTTTAAAATTAACAAATAGTTTTCATTTTTTGAAATTATTAAGTACATAGTAGTTAAGATTTTTACAAAATAATGTACATTTTAAGTATGTCTAATTGAAGTTTCTTGAATGTGGCCTCATTTGATTACAGCTAAATTAATATGAACTTCCAACATGAAAATGTTCCCCCCCACTATACGTTATAAGTACTTTTTTGAAGCATTACTTTTAGTGAAGACTTCTTTTTCTGCATGCATTTAAAGAATGCAAATAGTGGTTGACCAAAGGGACGGTCGTATGTTAGTTTTTTATGGCTGCTGTAATAAATTAATACAAACTTTATGGTTCAAGACAGCACAGATTTATTATTTTACAGTTCTGGAGGTCTGAAGTCTGAAATGGATATCACTGGGCTACAAGCAAGGTACAGCCAGGATGAATTCCTCTCTGGAGTCTCTAGTGGAGGATCTGTTTCCCTGTCTTTTACACTTTCTAGAAGCTGCCTGCACTCCTTGGCTTGTGGCCTTCTTTCATCTTCACACTCAGCAATGGCTTTTCAAGTCTTTCCATACTGCATCACTCTGAATCTTCGACTTCTCTTTGATATTTAACAACCCCTGGGCCCACTCCAGTAATTCAAGATAATCTATTTTAAGATCAGATGATTAGCAACCTTAATTCCATCTGATACCTTAATTCTCCTTTGCCATGTGACCTAACAGATTCACAGATTCTACAGATTAGAATGTAGACATCTTTGGAAGGCTATTATTCTGGCTGCTAAATGGGGCAATAATATTTTGGAAGCATAGTTGTCAATTTCTGTCATAGTTAAAGCACTATAGCTATGCTGAATGTAAAGAGGACACTGGGGATTGTTGTTTTTCATAATCAGATTGAACAAAGATCCCTGTGGTACTAGAAGATTCTATGCCAATCCAAGCAGTTCCATTAGATGGAAAACCTGCTAGAGGCTTAGAATTGGGATATAAATTGTGCAAACCAACGTATCATCCAGTTGTAGGGGATTCAAGTGACACATAAATAAAGACAATCTTCATCTCTTTCTTGACAAATTCTGGCTCTTTGATGCTAAGCTAGAAATAAAAAGAGATCATGATGGACAAGGGACGGGGAATATTATCTCAGACACTCAGGGTATAAAAGTTGACCTCCCGAGATGATTTGCCACAGAGATATGAGGGAATTTTTAGAAGTTTGGCATCCTCAACAGTGTCAGGAAAGAGAAAGAGAAATGAGAGAAAAAATTTAGATTATGAGAAAGTGGAATTATTTAGAAATGGAGATGGGTTAGTTAAGAAAACACTGTAAATAGATGAGAATGCCATAACAGAAATAAAATCTGCAGTAGAAGTTGAAAAGAAATCAGCATTTAAAAAAAAATCACTAGCTGTGTGTGATAGCTCATGCCTGTAGTCCCAGCTACTCAGGGGGCTGAGGTGGGAGGATTGCTTGAGGCCAGGAGTTTGATACCAGCCTGGGCAACATAAAGACCCTGTCTCAAAAAAAAAAAAAGTTGATAACTTCTGTCAAAATGAAAAAGAAAAGTGCAAAAGAAATTAAAATAGAGAGGATTAAAAATATAGAAGATAGAAATCATACACTTGAACGCCTAGAACCAATCTAAGAATTACAGATGTTCTTGAAGCAGAAATGATTAGAACGCAAATAGTAATGAAAGATTAATAAAAGTTTTTCTGTGCAAAAGAAAAAAAAATTCCAAAACCAAAAAACAGCAATTGAAAGGGCTTTCCATACTCCAGGCAACACTAATGAAAAGGATTCTGTATCATGACACCTTGGCCTTTTTTTTTTAACACTATAAGAATAAGGAAAAAACTCCTTCAAGCACACAGGCAAAGAAAATAATTTACCTTACAAAGGAGAAAAATTAAGACTGGCTGCCTTTTTCTTTTTCTTGGCCACACTATATGATATAAAATAATGCTATAAAATCTAGAAAATTGCTTAGAACAGTTATCTTTTGGGATGAATGTAGCGATCTGTTTGTTAGTCTTTCTCGGAGATTCTTATACACACCAACACTGGAAGCACTGGTCCAGGTAACTAAGAAAGAAATCAAAGTTAAGAATGTAGTAACAGAGAAGTGAATGACTATTAATAATTAAATCAACTAAACAAAAAGTGAGAATTAAATGATTGCAACTTTGATTATAACACTGAATACAAGTGTAAAACTGTATTTTTGAAAGAGAAAGCATATAATGTAAAATACTACTTTATTAAGTATTGAGTATTTAATATCTTAATATTTAATACCAAGTAATAATAAAACCCAGGATCATATTTACAAGGTCCAGGAATAAAACTGACAAATTCTCATTTTTCTAGGGGTAGACTCAAAGATTCCAAGTATTTGAAAGCTTTAAAATGTATTCATTCATTCATGCATTCAACAAATATTAATATTCTTTTTGGTATACCAAGTACCGCTATTAGAAATGAAAGTAAGGTATATGACTTCCAAGTTAATAGAGAGAGAAAACAATGTGCAGCCTGGCCTAAATTGCCAAGTACTATATCCCTTGGTATCTGTGGGGGATTGGTTCCAAGACAAGATTTATCAGGCAAAGGCAAAATAAAGCAAAAAGCAATTTTGGCAATACTTACACAAAAGAGAATAAAAGGCTTATGAAAACATTAAATGTGATCAAGAAGGTTATATTTTCTTTAGAATGGACTTCACAATGAAGATAGGACAGTTCTGAGTTTTTATTGACGTAGTAACACCCTCAAAGTACATGAAACAGAGTCTGTTATAAATGTAAGAAAAAATTGATAGAAGTAGAATTGTTGTATGAAACTTTAATATACTTTTATTGATCTTTCATGGGTCAAATAAACACAGAATACAGAGTATTTTAATAATCTAATAAACTTGACTTAATAAATATTTATTGAACTTTGTTCTCTAGAAATAAAGAATATGTTTTCTTTTTAAGGAGCCATGAAACATTTAGAAAAAAATTGATCATATATTATATCTCAAAGAAACCATATCAAATTATGAAATATAAAATGTTAACAGGCTACATGCTCTGCCTACAATGAAATAGAATTAGACATTAATAGCAAAAGCTTAAATGCATAGCTCAACAACTTGGAAAACAGCAATAAAAACAACAAAAACCAAAAACATTTTTTGAAGAACTCAGGTTCAAATAGGAAAGCAAACAGTATAATAAACTGTTAGGAGAATAAGAACTCTATGAATCCACATTTTAAATGGCCAAAGCTGTATTTAGCAGAAAATTAATAGCCCTAAGAACTTTCATTATTAAAAGAGAGTAACAAATTTAATCTGCAAAAATTAAAAGTAATGAATTAATAAATATGGACTCCTTTTTTCTGTTAAACAAGAGTAACAAACAATACTCATTCAACAAGCTAGGAATAGGAGGAACTTACACAGCATAATACAAGATATCTATCAGAAACCTGTAACGAAATATATTATTTAATTTTAACTTTGGAAATATTTGCCTCACTGCCACAAATGAGATGAATAGTAGATGCTTTCTACTACTTTAATTATTCAACATTGTACTAGCCATTGTAGAACATGTTCCCAGCCAATGGAATCAGGAAATGAAAGTAAATATGAGACAAAAATGTTGGAAAGAAGAGACAGACAATACTACTTAAGAATATGTAACTATCTGTCTTAAATATTCAAGAAACTCAACTAAAAAAACAATTAAAACTGATAGAATTTAGAGGGTTCTATTGAAGATATCAAGAGATTTCTTGTACATTTGTAAGAACCACAAAACTATAAGGTTCACAAATAAACTAAAGCAGACTGGTCACCAACTATATTAAAAAATGTTAAACTCTACAAACGGTTTAAAAGAAAACCTAAATAAATGAGAAGAACATGTTACCTAGTGGGAAGACACAATATGTTTAAATATGCACCATCACAATAAAAATTCCAACAGGATTTCTTAAGGGGACTTATAAGCATCTTCTAAATTTTGACGGGGAAAGACAATACCTTAGAATTATTAAAAAAAAAAAAAGGATAGCCAAGATTTATTTTTGAGGAAGAACTATAATGGGAGTATTTAGCTACTAAAAAATTAAAACACTTATACAATGTGGCTACATTTCATGTATATACAAAATTATAGTTATTGATATATGTGGAATACTAAATTAATGGGAAGATGGGCTTTCAGTAAATGGGGCAGTTGGCTATCCACCTGGATAAAAAGTTATACACAATATTGCCACAAAAAAAATTAGCTCCTGTTAAACTTAGAGAGCTACACAGTTTTTTGCAAAAGTTTAAACACACTAGGAGAAAATATAAGAAATATTTTATAACCTTGGGATGAAGAATATCTTTTTATACCAGATACAATACACAGATATTATAAAGGGAAAAGACTGACAATTTAGACTTTGTAAGTTAAAAAAATCCAATGGTCAGCTGCTATGGTAGCCACCCAGGTTGTCTATAAGTATTTTAGTTCTCCTGCTTCTGGGCACATTGAATGGGTGCACTTCTTCGCACTTTGAATTTAGGCAAGGCCATGTGGTTTGCTTTTGAAACAAATATGAAATGTGAACTAAAGTGACGTATTTTGATTTTAGGCAAAAGCATTAAAAGTGAATGTACAATTTACCATGTTCCCTTTTTCTCCTGCCAGGAAGCTCAATAGATTAGTAAAGGTCACCAGCTTGTGTCCTTGAGTGAGGATGACATGAACCTTTGTTTATCTGGGAAATGGACATGTGTCATGAGTCAGGAAGTAAAACTTTGTATTTTTTTAAGCCACTAAGGGTTTGGGGGATATTTGCTAATGAGGCATTATGAAACTCGTCGTGACTGATGCAGACACCATAACAAAGTTAAAACACAAGAAACAGTGACTTCTGCTTCCCTTATGGCCAAGTGAACTCCCACAGTTAACAACTATAAACTCTGGACCCAAAAAACAAAAAACAAAATAAACCCAGCTCCCTGAAGGATTACAGAGTGAATAAAGCTGGATTCTGGAGGGAAGTTGATGACACCTGGAAGAGGTGACTGGTACGGGTTAAGTTTCTTATTCTTATGACTTTGATCCGGTGGTCAAACTAAAGTCAGGGCCACACAGAGTGGCTGAAACTTCAGTAAGAAACTCAGTTTTTATGGCCTGAAGAACCAGAGGACAGAGTCTGGAGCAACCACAGCTACTGGAAAATATTCTGTAGTCTATTAAGTAGGGGAATCTCAGAAAGGAGAGAGCCAGAAAGGGAGAGC
This sequence comes from Daubentonia madagascariensis, assembly GCA_023783475.1. Classification (NCBI taxonomy): domain Eukaryota; kingdom Metazoa; phylum Chordata; class Mammalia; order Primates; family Daubentoniidae; genus Daubentonia; species Daubentonia madagascariensis. Next base: position 35,271,536 of record JAKFHU010001953.1, on the reverse strand, counting down.
CATGTTGTTGCTATAAACTCTGCCCAAATCTCTGGCTGACCTTTTGCACATACCTACACAGGCAGACGATAAGCAGTCAGCAAAATAGATAATATACATTTTCTCTGTAAAGAACAGAGATTTTTATGAAAAAGATTTAAAAAGCCAACCAGAGTCTCAGGGTCCTATGGGATAATAGTTTTTGGTTTCTCAGAATAGTAATTGGTTTCTCAGAAGAAAAGGAGATAGAAAATGGGTTTTACAAAAAATTTGGAGAAATAATGGGCCCAAACTTCCCAAGTTTGGTGAAGGAAATAAATGTACATATTCAAGATGCTGAGGCACATTGTAATCAAATTGCTGAAAACCCAAGACAATATTGAAAGCAGACAAAGAAAAACAACACTGTATATACAGAGGAACTACATTTCTAAATACTGCCAACCTATCTTCAAAAACTATAAAATCTAGAAGACAATGAAACAATATCTTTAATGTGCTGAAAGAAAAAGAAACTATGAATCCAGGATTCCATATCCAATGAAACTATACTTCAAGAATGGAGTCAAAATAAAGTCACTTTCAAATAAAGAAAAATGCAGAAAATATATTTCCAGCAGACCAAATTTTACTACAAGTAATGCCAAAGGAAGTTCTTCAGGATGAAAGGAAATAATAGACGGAAATTCGAGTCCTCATGTAGGAATGGAGAACATTAGAAATCATAAATAGCAAGGTGAATACAACACCAAGGTTTTTCTCTTAATTTCTTTAAAGTGCATATGTCTATCTAAGTAAAAATTATGGCATCATCTTGTGGGGTTTATAATGCATGTAGATGTGATTCTAATGACCACGTCAATGGAGAGGGGGTTTCTATATTGTATGTGAAATAGTACAATAGCAGCTCTAGGTAGACTGTGGAAGAGAGGTTGGATTGAATTCCAGGCAATCTGGGTGTAAAGGGGAATGCTGGCTCCTAGAATGAAGGGAAGTGTGCAGGATGGAACCTTGCAGATCCTTCCTGGCCCACATGTCAGGCAGGTGGAACGTCATTGTTTTCTATGTGAAGTCTGGATAAAGCAATCTCTCGACAAAAAGCAAGTTGGCTTTTACTCACCTTCAAACTGAATGCCCTAGGCCAATCCAGAAGACATAGCATGGTTTCTTTCTCTTGCCCATTTGAATTTCCTAAGTAACAGCGGATAGAAAGTCCAGAAGAAAGAAAGAGGATGACATTGTAGGGGAGGCGAAATTTTACCTTTTAGGGTTTTTTTGGGGGGGGGGGGGCTGGGTCTGAGGATTGAATTGGCATAAGACAGATCAACAGGAGAAAAGCATACAAACTTAATTAATACAAGTTTTATGTGGGCACGAGAGCCCTCAAAAGGGAATGAAGATCCAAAGACACAAGGTTGAACACTCACATACTGAATCGTTGAAAGAGGAGTAAATTGTGAAAATGTGACAAGGCAAAGGGACTTGGGCTAGCGTAGTTAACTGGGTGGAGAAGTGACTAGGGAGATAAGGGTTAGTTTAACAAAGCTTGTTTGTACAGATTTCTCTTAGCCTTAACTTCCTGTCCTTGATGATAAGAACATTACTTCCTTCTGGCATAGGGAGGGCATCTTTCACACGGGAATTTCATCTCCTGCTTTTAAGAAAAAGAAGGAAAGTTGGCATATTTTCTTGCATCTTCTGTTTTTCAAATGCCTGTACCTCAAAATAGTGGAAGTAACATTCATCGGGTGTCAGGCAGGTGGGAGGGAGGAAAAGGGGATGGGGAAATTCACACCTAATGGGTGCAGTGCACACCATCTGGGGGATGGGCACGCTTGTAGCTCTGACTTGGGCAGTGCAAAGGCGATATATGTAACCTAAATGTTTGCACCTCTGTAATATTCTGAAATTAAAAAAAAAAAACATATGTCAGAGCAGCATATTTTGAGGTCTGAACTCCTTCAGTATTTGGCATTTTCTCTTCTGTTGTACTGCAGACTCATGGGGACTGTGAGAAACCAATATGAATGGGAAAGATGTAATATTTTTTCCCAGCAAAGTTGCTTTGGTGACCTAGTGTGGTTTTTGAACTAGACTTAGACAGCCAGCTGGATATCGGAAAGGAAGCCAAGAATGCATGATACAATTTGTTAATGGGCAGCTCAACCCTTGCACTCTCCTTGGAAGAGGCCCGGGCACTGGGGGAGCAGAATATTGACCTCACTCTGAGGAAGGGAAGACCGAGGGAGGCCGAGGTGTGAGGCGGAATGGAGACGACAGGTCACACAATGAGATGGAAGACAGCACACAGAGCGGAAAGAACATGAACTCTGAAGTTGGAAAGTCCTAAAACTAGACTTGTCTACACCAGATCCACTGTGTGACCTTGAGCAAACGTGCTAGGCTAAAGGTCCCCCCAAAATATCCATATCAAATGTCTGGAACTTGTGAATGTGATGTTATTAGCAAAAAAGGTCTTTGCAGATGTGATTAAGTTGAGGATCTTGAGATGAGGCGATCATCCTGGATTATCCTGGGAGCTCTAAATGCTATTGCAAGTATTCTTATATGAGAGAGGCAGAGGAAGATTTGAGACACACAGAGGGAGAGAAGGCAATATGTCCATGGAGGCATCAGAATGAAGTGGCTTTAAGTCAAGGAATACCATAAACCACCAGAAGCTGGAAGAGGCAAGGAATGGAATCTGTCTTAGAGCCTCTGGAAGGGGTTTGGCTCTGCCAACACCTTAAGTTTGCACTTTTGGCCTCCAAAACTGTGAGAGAATAGATTTCTGGTTTTTTAAGCCACCATGATTGTGGTTATTTGTTACAGCAACCATGGGGAGGAAGCTAATACAGCCAGCTGCAGACCTCCTTGAGTCTCAATGCCCTTATCTGTAAAATAGGATCATATTAGCTACCTTGTAGCATTTTTCTCAGGATTAAGTGAGAAAATGTGTAAAAATAGAAATATATACAAACAAACAAACAAAAGATAAGGATCATGCTGAGAAAAAATATAGACACTGCATGTTTGATGTTAGTAATTCATTCCTGATGGTCAGATAACTGTTTTACCCAAAAATAGTCTCCAGGAGGCAATTTCTTATTGTTTTACACGGGAAAAATGACATTGTGTTATATGTCAACCCAACCTCCTAACCAATTTCCTGAAGTATAAGTAAAGCACAGTAAAATGCCCACAGTTGAAAAGTAAACCGTCATAGTGGGATTTAAAATACAGGCATACCTCAGAGATATCGTGGGCTGAGTTCCAGACCACCACAATAAAGCAACTATTGCAATAAAGTGAGTCACACAGATGTTTTTGTTTCCCAGTGCATATAAAAGTTATGTTTACACTATACTGTAGTCTATTAAGGGGACAATAGCATTATGTCTAAAAAAATATACATACATTAAGTTAAAATATACTTTATTGCTAAAAAATACTAATGATCATCTGAGCCTTCAGCAAGCTGTAATCTTTTTGCTAGTAGAGGGGCTAGCCTTAATGTTGATGGCTGCTATTGATTAGGGTGGCCATGGTAATTTCTTACAATAAGACAACAATGAAGTTTGCCATGTCAATTGACTCTTCCTTTCATAAAAGATTTCTCTGTAGCATGTAATGCTCTTTGATAGCATTTTACCCACAGTAGAACTTTTTTCAACATTGAAGACAATCCTTTCAAATCCTGCTACTGCTTTTTTAACTGAGCTTACATAATGTTCTAAATCCTTTGTTGTCATTTCAACAGTGTTCACAGTTTTATCACCAGGAGTAGATTCCATCTCAGGAAACCACTTTCTTTGCTCATTCATAAGAAGCATCTCCTCTTCCATTCCAGTTTTATCATGAGATGGCAGCAATTCAGTCACATCTTCAGGGTCCACTTCCACCTCTAGTTCTCTTACTATTTCCACCACATGTGCAGTTACTTCCTCCACTTAAGTCTTGAACCTCTCACAGTCATCCATGAGGGTTGGAATAAACTTCTTCCAAATTCCTGTTCATGTTGATATATTGACCTCCTCCCATGAATCACAAATGTTCTTAATGGCCTATAGAATGGTTAATCCTTTCCAGAGGTTTTCAGTGTACTTTGAACAGCTCTATCACAGGAATCACTTTCATGCAGCTATAGCCTTATGAAATGTATTTCTTAAATAATAAGACTTGAAAGTTGAAATAACTCCTTAATCCATGGGCTACAGAATGGGTGCTGTGTTAGCAGGCATGAAAACAACATTCGTCTCCTTGTACATCTCCATCAGAGCTCTTAGGTTACTAGATGCATTGTCAATGAGCAGTAATATTTTGGAAGAAATCTTTTTTCCTGAGTATTAGGTCTCAAGAGTGGGCTTAAAATATTCAGTAAAACATGCTCTAAACAGATGTGCTGTCATCCAGGCTTTGCTGTTCCATTTATAGCACACAGGCAGAGTAGATTTAGCATAATTCTTAAGGGCCCTAGGATTTTCAGAATGGTCAATGAACACTGGCTTCAACTTAAAGTCATCAGCTGCCCCTAACAAGAGAGTCGGCCTGTCCTTTGAAGCTATGAAGCCAGGCATTGACTCCTCTTCTCTAGCTGGGAAAGTCCTAGATGGCATCTTCTTCCAACAGAAGGCTGTTTTGTCTGCAATGAAAATCTATTGTTCAGTGTAGCCACCTTCATCAGTGATCTTAGCTAGATCTTCTGTATGACTTGCTGCAGCTTCTATATCAACACTTACTGTTTCACCTTGTACTTTTATGTTATGGAGATGGCTTCTTTCCTCAAACCTCATGAACCAACCTCTGCTAGCTCCAGACTTTTCTTCTGCAGAGTCCTCACCTCTCCCAGTCTTCACAGAATTGAACAGAGTTAGAGTCTTGCTCCGGTATAGGCTTTGGTTTAAGGGAATATTGTGGTTGGTTTGATCATCTATCCAGACCACTGAAACTTTCTCCATATCAGCAATAAGGCCGTTTTGCTTTCTTATCATTTGTGTGTTCCCAGAGCAGCGCTTTTAATTTCCTTCAAGAACTTTTCTTTTGCATTCACAGCTTGACTAACTGTTTGGCACAAGAGGCCTAGTGTTCAGCCTATCTCAGCTTTAAACATATCTTCCTCACCAAGCTTAATTATTTCTAGCTTTTAATTTAAAGTGAGAGACATAGAACTCTTCCTTTCGCTTGAACACTTAGAGGTCATTGTAGGGTTATTGATTGGCCTAATTTCAATATTGTTGTATCTCAGGGAGTAGAGAGGTCCAAGGAGAGGGAGAGTGATGGGCTAACAGCTGATCGTTGGAGCAGTCAGAACAAACAGAACATTTATCAGTTAAGTTCATCATCTTAAATGGGTGCAGTTTGTGGTGCCCCAAAACAATTACAATGGTAACACCAAAGTTTACCAATCACAGGTCACTATAACAGATATAATAATAATGAAAAAGTTTGAAATATTGTGAGAATTACCAAAATATGACACACTGAAGTGAGCACATGCTGTTGGAAAAATGGCGCTGATAGACTTGCTAGATGCAGGGTTGCCACACACCTTCAATTTGTATAATAAAAAAACACAATCTCTGTGAGGTACAATAAAGCAAAGTGCAATAAAACAAGGTATGCTTGTGCTTAAAAAATTGTATCCTTGATCACTCCTACAGTTAATATGGTTGTTGTAAAATACTTGCTTTGTATATAGTAGCTTTTCTCTCTTGCTTTGATTTTTTTCTCCACTATCGTCTCCAGTGTTTTCTCAACTCTTTGGGGACTCCAACAATAAGCAAAATGAAAAGCCAAATGCAAAAGGCACTGTGGAAATGTGCTCCTGTGTCTGGTGGCAGAGTGGGCTCACACTGTTACTAGTATGGCTTTTTAGCACCAGCAACATCTATAATGAGTATCCCTTGTGTTGGCACTCAGCGTGCTTTTCAAAATATCTCTATATATGATTCTGACATTCTACTAAAGTATTTGGCAAGTATCTTTAGGATTTTATTGTATGTCACTCTGTAAAATTTTTGCATTGAGTTTTGGTGTCATAAATCTAAATTTTTGCTACATGAACACTGTCAAAAAGTAGATTATGAAATTTGGATTTTAAAAACTAAGTGTCATTTTACCAGGAAAATATTAATCAAGGTGACATTCTGCAGGCTATGCCTTCATTTGCAGAATGTTTAACAGCAGAAAATTGACATGAAATATATAAAGAGTTAATATAAGTAAATAATCATAAACAAAAATTAATTGAAAAATGATGAGGGCTCTAAACAAACATAAGTTGCGGAAGTAACAGAAATGGCCAATGAATGAATGAATGTACCACCTCAAAAGTAATTGGGAAATATGTATTAAAAGCACTATAATGTAGCTTTTTACATCTATACAGTTGAAGAAATCAAAAGAAAAAAATAGAACTCTAATAATATCAAGTGTTGGTGAGGTTGTGGAGCAGTGGAGATTGTCATTCACAGGGCAAACTGGTATAGCTGCTGTGGAATATAGTATGGCATCATCTAGAAAAGTTGAAGATGTGCATCTCCCATGGCCCATGTGCCCAGGGAGATGTGTACAACGTACTTACAACAGCATTTCTGGTAATTCAAGAAAACCTAAATGTCCACCAATGACTAACAAACTAATATTATGAAATATTCATCTGAGATGGTTTTTGAAAAGCCAAAAAGGATGAATAAGAACAACATATATTAACTGGGCTAAGTCTCAACAATATTATGTTGAGTAAAAATTTTTAAAAGATAAGTTTCAGATATGATTCCATTATATAACAATTTAAAACATGCAAAAAAAATCATTTTTGACTAGTTGGCATCTGTGGTGAAATTGTACATAGGGACATCCTCCATAGAAAAAGGAAGTTTTTGTGTTTTTTGATATAGTGATCTCATTTCTAGAAATATTTCTTAAGGATATAGAAATGCAGACAAAAATTAATTATTATATTGTGTATTACGGTGTTAAATTTACAGAATAATTAGGTACTTTAAATAATCTGTCAGTGAATTGGGGAATTGTTAAATAAATTATGGTGCATAAGGTAGCATTTTAAAAATTTTTTAAATTATATTTAATGACATGGGAAAATTGCATGGCTATATGATCTAAATTTGGTTTAAAAAAATCAATCAACAAACAGCAAAAACCATGAAGGCACGCATATAAATAAGACTTGGAAATATCAAAACACTATCAATGTTTATCTCTCAGTGATAGAATAATATGTGATTTTAAAAAATGCTTTACTGTAATTCTCAAATTGGGAATTGGGTGTAGTGAGCAGATATGACTTCCATAATCATAACAGATGGCGTCATTGGCCTTTTTCTAAAATGGGTAGGACTTCATGAGGATTGAGGTTGTTTTTGCCAACTGGACAGATTCATATCCCTTTGTCTTTCCCTGTATTGCCAACTTCTGTCTATACTTGAAAGGAAAGGGCAGATTTCGATATGAAAGTGCTTAACGGGGCTGCAGGAAGTAATCTAAGTTGTGTAGGCGTTGCTAAGATTAAATGAGATTATGAATGAAAACAGCCTAGCACAGTAACTGGCACTAGTACCTATTAATTATGATTATTATCGTTGACGTTATTACTGCTTTGTTGTTACGTTACAGATGAAAGTTTGCAAATTACTTCTTTGATAGGACCCAGACCAGTCACCTATGAGTATAAAAGCCCTAAAGATGGAAAACAAGATGACATTTATTATGCCACTGATATGTCTGAGACAAGAAGAGTTTAGGGGAAGAACAGAAAAAACAAATAGTAAATCTTGTCCTTAAAAAGAAGGGGCCATCTGTCCCCATTGCAGACAGCTGTCATGCACAGGCTGGAGCCATTCTTTGTGCAGAATCAGGGACACTTGGAAATGGTAAATCTTTGAAACTGAGAGCTTTGTATTTTGCAGTTTAGGATCATAATCTATTACCTCTCACCTCTACCCTGTGTCTTTCTCTTGGATAACTGATTCCATGTATGCAACTTGCAACAGGAAGGTCAGGAAAAGGGCCTGGAAATTGTTAAGCTCTAGATTTTAATGGCATCTTGGGTAACTCCTTATAGGAAAATCTGTCAGTTACATGGCCAATGAAGTGGTAGGGCTGATACTTGGTAATTTTGCATTCTATTAAATAGCTATATGTTATATATCTTTTGGTTCTGCAATAAATGTTTCTTTTCTTTTACTTCTTTGACCAATGAATTGTCATCTCTGATAACATGCAGTTGCTATATGAAAATAAAATTGTATTTTAAAAGAGACAAAAGATTTAGCAAATGTGATTTTATATGCCAAAAAAAATATTAGTAGCTTTTATGATAAATGTCCTTGAAGGGAAATATAGTGAATTTGCACCTGATTAGGCCATCTTTAAATGACAACAACTACAAAAATGGCTAAAAGAAGCATAAAGCAGTTTCATGTGCTTGGATGGCATAAATGGGTTCTTATTGTGAGACATGATGGTGGCATCTCCCTGTTCCCTCTTGCATTTGGAGGTTATAGGTGGGGGTTTTCAGGGAGTGGTCATGATCAAAATCTATTTGGGTTCCAGGCTGGGCGCGGTGGCTCATGCTTGTAATCCTAGCACTCTGGGAGGCCGAGTTGGGAGGATTGCTTGAGGTCAGGAGTTCAAGACCAGCCTGAGCAAGAGGGAGACCCCCGTCTCTACCAAAAAATAGAAAAGGTTACCCGGGTGTGGTGGCGTGTGCCTGTAGTCCCAACTACCTGGGAGGCTGAGGCAGGAGGATTACCTGAACCCAGGAATTCGAGGCTGCAGTGAGCTATGATGACGCCACTGCATTCTATCCTGGGCGACAGAGCAAGACTCTGTTTCAAAAAAAAAAAAAAATATGAACCAGAAATTATAGAGTATAAAACACACCTGATTCCTTCTCATTCCCATGTGGAAGCCTGACTCTGTCTCAACAAAACAAAACAAAACAAAACAAAAAAAACCCTAAAAAAAAAGAAACTTATTCGGTTTCCAAAGCCTGTCCAGGAGAGGTTGTAGGTCTTTTCTCATTTTACCTGGCATGTACATAATTGCAGATAGCAGCGTGTTAAGTTGTTGGGTAACTCATTTTTGGTTATGTTCTCTAGGTTACACGTAGGCATTTTTGCCTACCTTGAGACATTCATTCTCTCCTTTGGTAGACTGCAAGCTCCATAATGAGAGAGACTTCTTCTAACTTGTTTACCTCTGTACTCTAGCCTGGTAGCACTGAATGAAAACATGTTGAAAACTAAAGAAAGGATAAATTTAGTGGTTGTCCCATCTATCTGTCTGTCCGTCCCATCCGTCTGTCTGTCAGTTCATCAACCTCTCCAGATTGCTTCTTTCTACAGCAGATATGTCAGCCTTTGTTTCCTCACTTTGAAAAGTGATTATTTAAGTTCTATACCACGGATAGATTGTCAAAGGCACATGGCAAAAATAAACTTTGAGGTAAAATTTTAATCTAATATGCAGAGAGATTGACAAAGTTAAGAAAACAAATTATATGGCTTTTGCCATGCAGACACATGAACCATTTGGAAACATCTCAGCAACCTGAAAGGGAGGATCTGATGCCTGTAATTGCCCTGCTCCCCATTTTTAGCTGCTATTCACATTTGCTTCTCTTAAACGTATTTAATTTGTGACAAGTTGGAAGCCAACTATTCTTTTCTGAGATGATTTTTAAAGCATGATATACTTAAGCTGCAGCCTGTTTAGATTATTGATCTGTATTTACAGACTCTAGCCAGGTATTATATTTCACCTGTAAAATGAAATCAATAAATAAAACATTGAAAAAGAAACAGACTAATCCTTAAACATTCCTAAATGTATTCTTTCTCCCATTTTCAAAAAGAAACACTGCTTAATCTTTACTTATTGGAAACTTCTTTTTGAGAGTTCAATTTCCTCTGTCTTTACCTTTATTCAAAAGTGCAGAAGCTTAAAATGGTACAAAGAAAGTTTATTCCAAACCAGACGTATTTGGAAGCCAGTGTCATTACTAAATGTTGTTGGTCTTGATAAGCTCTTTGATGAGCTGAGGTCAGATTCTATCACAGAGACAGACTGGTTCATTATAAAAGAGTGTGAACTACTGCTTAGGTAGAAGGTACAACCAACATGTAATTACCACTGAGGAAGGGCTGGTTATGGTGATGGAAGCTGGTGAGTCAGACCAATTGAAATCTTCATATAATCTCCAAACCTCATTGTAAAACTGTTTTCCTACCAAACTGACCTTCATAACTTTTGAAGAGAGAAAATATGGAAGAACTTGAGCTTCCCCTCTCTCCTTATCTGTCCTCTTCTGTTCCTGGGCAGAGACATTAGCTATCAGTCAGATATCTGAGAATATACTAAAGACTGGATAACTCATTTGATAATTACTATTCATCATTTATGAGCACTATATAGTAGTGGGTGGTAGGCAAAATAGGATCATTTGTAAAGTTCAGGTGTTGGTGGTGGTAGTAGAGAGGGATATTAAAACATTTTGGTTTTAAAGGGCAGTGATTTTAGAGAATTAGTGACTTCTGCTGGCAGCTACAATGAAGTAACTGATATCAATCTTGACTTCATTTCATAAACAACTATAAAGTTAGGTAAAAGTGTGAGGCAACTGTTTTCAGAAATTGACTAACAGGCAATTGCAGGGCTTTGATCTTTGAGAGAAGGCAAAGACCTGAGGTAAGCCTTGCTTTATCTTTGTTTTATGCCTTGGGGTGCATACACTGGACCAGAGGGTAAGGAGATGGCGGCAAATATTGTGTGATTGTTTCAGTAAACAGAGGAGGCAGAGTTTGTAGTTTAAGGCTGCCGAGGTGGCTAGAATTAGCAGAGCGGGGGACTGAAGAAAAGAGAGATGCCTGGGAGAGGACACCTAGAAGTGTCCGTGGGGGTTTCTTTGCAGGTCATTGTCTGAAGGCTTGACGATGCACAAACAGGACAAGAATCCATAGCAGAGAGTCACTGTGGGTTCAAGATACCAGGCCCAGTCTCCTCTCTGACACAGTCTGAGAGGAGAGACTTCACAGGGCATCAGGGCATTCACTTAAAACTCCAGAAAGGCCAGCCTCAGAATCGAGAACCATAGCCTAGAGTAAGGCCATGTTCTATAACTAAGAACAAAATTGAAATAGATCAGCCCTAACAATAAAAGAGTCAAGAGGCTATTTTAGTAATATAATTACCTGCCAGAACAGAACTCAGGACCCTGTAAGGAAGGCAAAATAATGCAGAATTTCTAAATGCATTACTCAGTGTCCATCATACAATAAAAAAATTACTGGAAACGTGAGGAAGTGGCTCCATTAATCAGAAAAAAGTGATCAATAGAAACAGAACATAAAATAACCCAGACATTACAATTAGAAGATGAAGATTTTAGAACAGCTAGATGAATATATTCAAGAACTTGATGTAAAATGGGTGACAAAATGAATGAAGAGATGGGAAATCTCAGGGAAATAAATGTAAACTATAAAAGGAAAAGATATATATTCTAGAACTGCAAAGAATAATTTATGTAATTAAAACTTTATTGATTGATCTTGGCAGCAGATTAGAGACTACAGAAAGGGTCAGTAAATTTTAAGACAGATTGGTAGAAATTCTCCAACCTGAAGAACAGAGGGAAAAAATAGATAAAAAGATAAACAAATCTTCAGTGTCCTGTGAGGCAAAAGCAAGTGGTTTAATATTTGTATAATTAGAGTCCCAGAAATGAGGAGAGAGAGAATGAGACAGAAAAATAAAAAATAAAAATTAATCAGCCAAATTTCCCCAAACATGGTGAAAAACATCAAAGTACTGGCATAAGATGTTTAGCAAACCAAAGCAGGATAAAAACTAAGGAAGCCACACCTAGGCCATGATAGCCAAACCAGTAAATCCAAAGGTAAAGAGAAAATCTCCTGAGAATTGGAGGAGGGGAGAAACATTATATACAGGAGAACAACAGTAAGAGTTATTTTAGACTCCTAAATAAAAATTATTCAAGGCAGAAGAAAATGGAATGGCATGTTTTAAATATAGAAAGAAAAGAAACCTGTCAACTTAGACTTCTATATCCAGTATATATAGACTTATTTCATAAATCAACAGGAAATGAACACACATACTTAGATAAACAAAATCTAAGAAAATGTACTGCTAGCCAACCTGCACTACAAGAAATGCTAGAACAAGTTCTTCAGCAAGAAAGTGATACCTAATGGAAACTCGGATCTATAGGAAGGAATGAAGAGCATTAGAAATGGTAAACATGTGGACTAGTATATATATTTTTAAATCCTATTTTTATCTTCTCTTAATATTTTAAAGGATGATTTAATATTTAAAGCAAAAATCATAACATTGTAATGTGATGTTTATAATGTACATATAAGTAAAACACATGACAGCGATGGCATAATGGGTAAGGGAGTGGTAAATAGAATTATGCTGTTGTAAGGTTCTTATGTTTTACATGAAATGGTATAATATGAATTTTAGGTAGATACTGATAAGATAAGGATGCATATTGTTAGTTCCAGAGTGCACGTGGGTGCGTATGTGCATGCACACACACACACACACACATTAACAAAGAGGTATAATTAAAAAGCCAAAGGGAGCAATAAGATGGAAATCTTAGAAATATTCATTTTAACAGAAAGAAGGCAGGCAAGAAGGAAGAGGGAAACAAAAAATAGATGGCACAAATATTAAATAAACATTGAGATGGTAGACTTAAAACTGAATCATAACATCACATTAAATGTAAATGGATTAAACGCCCCAGTTAAAAGTCAGAGATTGTCAATATGGCTAAATAATAAATAAAACCAAACTATATGCTGACTACAACATATGAACTTTAAACATGAAGACACAAAGAGTGGAAAGTAAGAAGAAGAAAAATATCTGTTATGCAAATACTAATTTTTTGAAAGCCAATGTTGCCATATTAATTAGGTAAAGTAGACTTCAACACATGGAGGTTTATCAAATAAAAGAGGGACATTTAATAATGATAAATGGGCCAATTAATTAAGAACACATAATAATCCTAAATATTTATTCAACTAATAACAGAACTTTAAGATACAAGAAGCAAGGGCAGGATTTTTTTACCCCCTGAATATTATATTATGAAAAAAATTAAACACATGTAAAAGCTAAAAGAATTTTTCAGTGAAGACCCTTTATACCCACCACTTGATGTCTAACATTAACATGCTACTATGCTTACTATATACATTTCTATATCTGTTCATCCTTCTTTCTATTCATCAATTCATCAATTGCAATGACTTTGAAACTCTGCTCTGTGAAGCTTCAGGAAGTGTGTGTGTGTGTATTTGTGTGTGTGAGTTTTGGAGGGAAGGATGTGCTCTGAGAACACTGTTCCCCATTTGATCAAATAATTTATGCTTTTATCTATTACTCTATTTTATATATTGGATGACTTCTGTTTAGATTTCCTGAAGACAGGGTTTTGTGGCTAAAGAAAATTTTGAAAGCTTTTGTTCAAAGGCATTATGAGAGTAATCTACCCTCCTGATCTATTAGTAGTTTAGCATAATCCAGAAACCAGACCATGTGTTCCTTGATGACACTGAGTGGGTGTAACCAAATTAGATGGCTTCTGTGAGAGCAGAGACCATCCTTCATTTTTAATTTCCTTCAGGTCCAGGCCTACAATGAGCTGTCAGTATACTTTGCTAGATGAATAAAAGTGGGAAAAGTATTTATTCCAAGTGTAATATTGTATTTTGTAGGCACACCTATGGGAACATGGCACAAATTGGACAGTTCTTCTTGATTCTCAGTTGTATTAATTACCAACTAATAATGGGGCTGTTTTACTTTTAGAATCCCTCAAGACCATTTATTAATTAGAATAAGACTATAAATTCCCTCTGCTTAATTCAACCTTCACTACCTGACATCCCCCAACTCAGAAATGTCAACACTGAAACGTTGCTTGCTTTTAAATTAAACAGGTAAAGTTTGAAGAGAACTTTGTAGTCTAAGAGGTTACATCTAATGTGTTCTAAATACCAGGACTTATTTTTCTTCTGAGTCTATTCCTACAAAGTGGGAAGCACTTGATAGCTCATTTCATGTCTTCTGAAGTTCTATTTCCTTTGGTCACATTGTCCAGCAGTTTCCTGTATATTCAGTGTGACCAGTGATAGAAAATCTTCCACACAGAACGTGCTCAGAAGACTTGATGAGCTTAAGCAATTGCCTTATCCTCGGGCACACAGTGAATATTTGTGTCCCCACTACACAGGAAAGAAGAGACACTGAGAAATAAGAGAGGTTGTCTCAAGTCCCCAATAAAACAGGATGAGGTTTTTAGGTTTGAGAAAAGTGCCTCACTCACTCCACTCCTGCTGCAGAACACTGAGCAGCATGTGTCTAGGCTGAGTTTTCTACTATGTGAAACCTTATTTTTTACATATCAAGAATGCATTGCAGTTGAAAGAATTACAGTCTTTCCATACACTAAAATTAACTCCAGCTGGATGAAAGCAATAAATAAATGTATAAAGTCAATCATTAGAAACCCAGAATAGAAATGAGTATTTATCCTGACTAGGGTGAGAGAGGACTTTATAAACTTGAAGGAAAAGAGAAAAGATCATAAAAGAAAAGAGTAGTAGATTTGACTCCATTAAAAATTAAAACTTCTGTTTGTCAAAAAAAACAAAACCAATGTGGCGATAGGTGTGTGCAGCAAATGTGAGGGACAAGTGGCTAGGGATCTTAAAAGACCAAGCCAATTGGTAACAATGCATGATTCTAATAGTTAAATGGGAGGTCACACACCCAGGCTTTTCTAGCCAAAGGCTGTCATTTTCAATTCTTTCTTGCTCAGTGGGAGAATGCAATTTCTGAGGGTCTCTTCCCGTTTGTTATTCCATCACTCCTACTTCTGAGCTCCAGCAGGGGCCTGGTCTTACATTCCATTGCATTCCCTGCCTGAGGCCCTCTAGCTCCTACATGTAATCTTTAGTGATCTTTCTGTGAGGCCTAAATAATTTGGGGTTTCCCAAAAATGTTGTTCTATGCCATTTGTTATTAAGCATTGGTGTTTTATACTCATCTTTTATTGGAGACAAAGTGGTTTTTATTTTTAGAAAAAAAGGTGACATGTTCCCCTACTTGACTTCTCACCTTATTTGGAAAATTGAATGCTTGAAATATGTGTGTATGTGTATGCTTGTGTGTGTGTGTGTGTGTGTGTGTGTGTGTTTTCAAGAGTTTAGACTAGAGGGGAGTAATGGCTATAGGAAGTGATGCTGGGGAGGTCTGCCACAGCATTACCACATTTTCTGATCTACTGGAAGCAGAAAAATGTTTGTGATGACCAAGGGAAACGATGACCAAGTGAACACATGTTCTGAACCACGTTTTAGTAAATCCCACTGAACACGATTCTCACTGTTTTACTCCTATGTCCATTCGCAGGGGCAAATACTTACAACTCATGCTTACATTTTTCTAATAACCACTCTCTTAAGAGGTAGGTCTTGTTGCATTGTATAGCCCCAGAAAAATATGCATAAGCATTCATTCATTCATAAGAGCTATTCAGGAATAACCCACTATGTTCAAGGCACTGTAAAATATACAAAGAGAAATTTTCAAGATGTTTCAAATTTTAGCATCTGTATATGTACACAAATACATATAATATCAAAAGGCATTAAGTGTCACAAGAAAAATGAATGGAAATATGCAATAAAATATAGTAAACAGAATTCTGGTCCAGATAAGATAGTGTAGACCAATTTCCCCCATTGCTCCCTTCTAAGCACAACTCTAAACTCTGGTAATGGTATAAGAGACAATCAAATGAGAACTGTGAAAGGTGATAAAGAGAAGGTGAGCTGGTTTGAGGCCCTAGGCCTGGAGGAACAGCCCAGTAGCAGAGTGTTTAGAGTCTGCCAACCCAGAAGAAGGCAGCCACCCAGGCCAGGTGTGTACTAATTTCCAACCTAGCAATAAGCTGATATTATCCCTTGTTGAATGGGTATCACTTTGGCAACATCAGGCAAATCAAATACTACCAACAAAGGGAAGCCTCACCAGAAATAATTGGCCAGAGGAAATGCTCTCTACTTTTCCATCAGTCCTGAGGTCATCACTTTCTACCAAGAAATACTGAGGCAGGTGGGCAGAACAGGTAAAAGAGAACCAGCTATAGCAAGTGGTGCTGTCTGGGAAGCCTCTTTGTCTTTGTCCTTAAATGCTCCTCCACTGCCTAGAGATCTTGGGGCAAGCAGACAGAACCAGAAAGGGGGGTGCAGCCACAAAAAGTGGCCCATTCCGAGAAGTCTCTTTGTTCCTACATACCTGAGACTCTCCTCCCCTGACCAGAGACATTGAAGCAGCTGAAAGGCCCTACCGCACCTGTCTTCCACTGACAGACAGCTGAGGCCCACTGTGGGGAAACCCCTTACTACTCCTCAGGCAGTGGGGTAGAAGCAGGGACCAGTGGGAGCTCCATGCCACCAGGTAAGTCAAGCAGACCAAAATAACCCCTTAAAGACTATAAAAATTTGAGTACCATTAGAAACATAGCCCATAAAAGTAGCCAAGACCCACATGATTAATTTAAAGGTGTTACTGCCTGCTACAGAAAAAGATTTAAATAGGACCCAGAATCTCCTATCCTAATAAACAAAATGTCCAGGATACAATGAAAAAAATCATCCATCAGACCAAGAACCAAGAAAATCACAGATTAAATTAGAAAAGAAAATCAACTGGCAGCAACACCAAGATGAATCAGATTTTGGAATTATCTGACAGAAATTTTATAGCATCTGTCGTATGTATGGCCCAATCAATTTCAAATTCTTTTGATACAAATTTCAAAATATAGCAAATCTTAGAAAAGAAATAGATGTTATAAAACAGAGCTAAATGGAAATTCTAAAATGAAAAATACAATAACAGAAATAAAAACATTGCTGATAGTTTTAATAATAGAGTGGAGATGAGAGAGGAAAGAATTAGTAAAGGTGAGGGTAGGACAATAGAATACACCCAATCTGAACAACAGAGAAAAAAACAGACTGAAAAAATGGACAGAGCTTCAGAGATTTGTGGGACAATTACAAAAGACCCAACATTCATGCCATTGGAGTCCCAGAAAAACAGGAAAAAGATAATTGGGCCGAAAGAGTATTTGAAGAAATAATGACTGAAAACTTGACAAATTTCATGAAAGACACAAACCTACAGGTCCAAGAAGCTGAATGAACCCCAAACATAATAATTGCAATGAAATCAATGCCAAGATACATCATAAATTTTTAAAAAATGAAATATAAAGAAAAAGAAAGCAGTAAGAGAGAAATGACATATTGAAACCACCCTTTTCAATAAAGAGGTACTAGGCGAGAACTGGGGTAAGGGCCTAAAAACTCTGTGAAGGCATAGGCCTAGCTAAAAATAATGATAATAATTAGTCATCATCCCCTTGTTTGCTTCTCTATAATTGCTACTCCGGAGCCATATAGCTCGTGGTCATAAGATTCTTAACTTTCTCTGTAGGTAACATCACCTTTTTGAAACCTAAATGTGCTTTCTGAGATATCTTCCAGGTCCCACATTCCAGTGGATTGGCTGACCAACCCAGACCAGTGGTCCATACCAAGAAACTGACTCAACTGGAATTGTCACCCCAACCTAGGAACAAATTCAACACAAGATTTTGCCCTGATTGCCTAATCCTTTGCCTGCCAAACTATCTTTAAAACCTTGTCTCCCAAATTATCAGGGAGGCAGATTTGAGGAATTTCCCCCATCTCCCCACTTAGTATTCTGCAGAATTAAACACTTTCTCTGCTGTAACACCTGCTGTCTCAGTGTATTGTCTTCCTCTTGGGCAGCGGGCATTGAACCTGGTTGGGCAGTAACAATATTACCTATAGAGGGATACAAATTCAAATGACAGCAGGTTTCTCATCTTATACAATGGAAACCAGAAGAAAGTATCACAGTATTTTTCAAATACTGAAAGAATTGTCAACTATAAATTCTGTGTTTGTCAAAACTATCCTTTAGGAATCAGGAGGAAATAAAAACATTCTCAGATGAAGGAAAAGTAAGTGAATTTGTTCCTAGTAGACCTACTCTTAAAGATTGGCTAAAAGAGGTTCTTTAGACAGAAAGGAAATGATAAAAGATAAAACCTTGGAGAATTAGGAAGGAAAAACAAACTTTGGAAAGAGATGTATGGGTACAGACCATAAAGTATCCTTTTCTTCTTGAGTTTTATAAATCATATTTGATGATTAAAACAAAAATTTTAACACCATCTTATACTCAAGTCAATAATATTTAAAAGTGGGAAAGGCAAGGGACTTAAATGGGAGTGAAATTTCCACATTTCATTCAAACTAGTAAAATGTTGATAACAGTAGCCTGTAGTAAGTCACATATTATATTATAGTACCCAGAGTAACCACTATGAAAACTATACAAAAAAGTACTTCCCAAAACACTATACATCAAGATGGAATGCAAAAAAATGCTCTGATAACCCACAGGAAAGCAAGGAAAGAGAAAAAGAGGAATGAAAATCAGAGGAATCAAATAGAAAACAAGTCATAAAATAGTATACTATCAATAGTTACCTTAAATATACTATTAATAGTTACCTTAAATATAAATTGTCTACATACACCAGTCAAAAGACAGAGATTGACAGAGTGAATAAAATAACATAATCCAGATACATGCTGCTTGCAAGAAACTCACTTCAAATTCAATGATTGGGTAAGTTGGAAGTAAAATGGTGGAAAACATATACCATACAAACATTAATTTTTTTAAAAAGGAATGGTTATATTAATATCTAATAAATGTAGACTACCAAAGAAATAAAATATCTGGATACAAAGAGGAGCATTACATAATGATAAAATAAATGAATCCACCTGGAAGAAAAAATGATCCTAAATATAGGCACACCAACAAACAGAGCCTCAAAGTACATGAAGCAAAAACTGATAGAGCTGAAGGAGAAATAAATAAATCAACAATTATAGTTGGGGACTTCAATGTCCTCTCTCAACAACAGGTAGAACCATATACAGAAAATGAGCAAGAATATAGAGGATTGAAACATCATAATCAGCAAATAGTATCTAATTGACATATATAGAACACTCCATCCAACAATAGCAGAATACACTTTTTATATCAAGCACCAACAGAACATTCACCAAAATAGACTATATCTCAGACCATAAAAAACCCTCAGCAAATTTTTAAAAATTGAAATTACATAGAATGTATTCTAAGACTGCAGTAAAACCTAACTAGAAATAAATAGCAAAAATATAGCAGAAAACCTCTAAACATATGAAAATTAATAAACAAACATAAATTACCAACAGATCAAAGAATAAACCTTAAAGGAAATTTTAAAACATTAAATGAAAATGAAAATACAATATATCAAAATATATAGGATGTAGTAAAACAGTGCTGAAAGGGAAATTTATGCCACTAAATGCTTATATTAGAAATGAAGAAAGGTCTCAAATCAATAACCAAGTTCCTATTTAAAGAAACCAGAAAAAGAAAAGAGAAAAATAAACCAAAAGTAAGTAGGCAGAAGGAAATAATAAAGATAAAAGCAGAAATCAATGAAATTAAAAATAGGAAACAGGTAAAATCAATGAAACAAAAGCAGGTTCTTCCAAAAATTTAATAAAGTTGATAAACTACCAGCAAGCTTAATAATCAAAAAATTACCAATGTCAGGAATGAAATACAGGATATATAACGAGAAGGATAGATCTTGTAGTCATTAAAACATAATAAAGAAATACTATGAACAACTTCATGCTCATATATTCAACAACATAGAAGAAATAGACCAATTTCTCAAAAATCATAAACTACCTAAACTCAGCCAAGATGAAATGAACAGCCCTGTAGCCATTAAAAATTGAATTAATATTAATAATTAAAAAGCTTCCAAAAAAGAAATCTCTAGGACTACAGTGTTTCACTGGAGAATTATACGAAATATTTAATGAAGAATTAATGCCAATTTTACAAATTTCTGTTCCAGAAAATAGAAGAGGCAGGAAAACTTTCCAACTTATTTTATGAGGCTGGTATTACCCTGATACCAAACCGGACAAAGACAGCGCTGAAGAAGAAGAGGAGGAGGAGGAAGAAGGGAAGGAGGAGAAGTAGAAAGAGTGAGAGGGGTGGAGGGGGAGGTGGGCGTGAGCAGGGAGGAGGAAGAAGAGGGGGAAAAGAAGAAGATTATAATTCAATATCGCTTGTGAACTTTGACAGAAATTCTCAACAAAATATTAGCAAACTGAATCCAACAAAGTGTAAAACATTATGTACCATGACCAAATGGGATTTATTCCATTCCAAGTGTGCAAGGTTGATGCAGTCATTTCAAATGAATTAATGTAATACAGCGTATCCACAAGCTAAAGAAGAAAAATCATATGATCATATAAAAGAGCATTTGACAAAATCCAACATCCATTCATAATGAAAACTCTCAGCAATTTAGGAATGGAGGTGAATTACCTCAACTGGATAAAAAGCATCCTTGAGATTGGGAACAAAGCAAGGATATTCACTCTCACTATAAGTACTGGAAGTTATAGCCACACCAAGAAGACAAGGAAAGGACATAGAAGGCATGCAATTTGAAAAGGAATTAAATAAATCTCCATTTGCAAATGACATAATTATCTATCTAAAAATCTGAAGGAATGCACAACAACAAAAAAACTCCTAGAACTAATAACTGAGTTTATCAAGGGTGCAGGATGCACACAAAAATCAATTGTATTTTTATATGCTATCAATGAACGTGAAGAAACCAAAATTGAAACTATGATACTGCTTATAATAGCTCCAAATAAAATGAAATATTTAGGTATACACTTAATAAAACACGTACAGGGTTTATATGCTGAAATTATAAAATGTTGATGAAAGAAATTAAAGAAGACCTAAGTGAATGGAGACACTTGGAAATCTCAACATTGTAAAGATGTCAGTTCTCCCCAAATTGATCTTTAGGTTTAATTCAATTCCTAAGAGAATCCTAGCAAGTGTATTATAAATTTATATGGAAATGCAAAGGCCCTATAATAGCTAAAACAATCTTGGCATAGAATAAAGTGGGAGGAATCATTCCACTCAGTATGAAAGGCTTACTATACAGTTGTAGTAAGAAAGCCAATGTGCTTTTTGCCGAGGAATATAAAAAGTTGAACAGAAAAGAGGACCCAGAAATAGACCCCCCACAAATCTGCTCAGATGATTTTTGTCAAAGGTAGTAAAGGCATTCAATGAAGGAAGCTTGTGTTCCCTTTGTTGTTCAGCTTGAGGAGTCTTTTGATTTTCCTCTTAATTTTATTATTGACCCAATAATCTTTCAGCAGCAGGTTTTTCAATTTCCATGACTTTGTGTAGAATTGAGTGTTTCTCTTGGAGTTGATTTCTAGTTTTATTCCACTGTGGTCTGAGAAGATACATAGTATGATTTCTATTTTTTTTGAATTTGTTGAGATATGTTTTGTGGCCTAAGGTATAATCAATCTTGGTGAATGTTCCATGTACTGATGAAAAGAATCTATATTCAGTAGTTTTGGGGTAAAATGTTCTGTAAATGTCTGTTAGGCCCATTTGTTCTAGAGTCCCATTTAAGTCTAGTGTTTATTTATTTTCGGCTTGGTTGATCTGTCCAGTTCTGTCAGTGGGGTGTTGAAGTCTCCAGCAATTATGATGCTGCCATTTATCTCTTTGCTTAGATCTAGTAAGGTTTGCTTTGTGAATCTGGGTGCTCCTGTGTTAGATGGATAAATATTTATGATTGTTGTGTCTTCTTGTTGAATTTCCCCCTTCACCATTATATAATGACCATCCTTGTCTTTCTTTACTATTGTTGATTTGAAGTCAATTTTATCTGTTATGAGAATGGATACACCTGCTTTCTTTTGGTTTCCATTTGTGTGAAATATTTTTTTCCATCCCTTCACCTCAAGTCTATATGTGTCTTTATGGGTTATATGTATTTCCTGGAGACAGCAGATACTTAGGTTTTATTTTTTCATCCATTCAGCCAGCCTTTGTCTCTTGAGTGGGGCATTCAGACCATTCACATTGATTGATAGGACTGACATATGGGATGCTGTTCTGTTGATCCTGTTGAGTAGTACCTTATTGCTTTGTTTTACCTCTTGTGCTATTGTTTTATATGATCTCTGAGCTTCAGCTTTTGGTTGGTTTTACACTGGTGGGTAGCTATTGTGCAGATCCATGTATGTGGTTCTGAGTCTTTCCTGCAGGGCAGGTCTAGTCTTGGCAAATTTCTGCAGTGTTTGCTTGTCTGGAAAAGTCTTTATTTCTCCTTCATATATGAAACGTAGTTTTGCAGGATACAAAATTCTAGGCTGGCAGTTGTTCTGTTTAAGAAGACTGAAGATGGGGCCCCAATCCCTTCTGGCTTGTAAGGTCTCTGTTGAGAAGTCCACAGTTAGCCTGATGGGTTTTCCTTTGTGTGTAACTTGATGTTTTCACCTCATGGCTCACAGGAGTTCCTCCTTCATGTTGACCTTGGCTAGTCTGATGACTATGTGTCTTGGTGATTGCCTCTTTGCAATGAATCTCCCAGGTGTTCCTTGAGCTTCTTGTACCTGGATGTCTAAATCTCTAGCAAGACCAGGGAAGTTTTCTTCAATTATTCCCTCAAATAGGTTTTACAGCCCTTATGCATTTTCTTCTTCCCCCTCAGGGATTCCTATGAGTCTTATATTTGACCATTTTACATAATCCCATATTTCTTGTAGGCTTTGTTCAATCCTCTTAATTTTCCTTTCTTTATTTTTGACTGAGTGAGTTAATTTGAAAGAGTTGTCTGCAAGCTCTGAGATTCTTTCTTCTGCCTGGTCTAGTCTATTCTTAAAACTTTTTACTGTGTTTTGTATTTCCTTAAATGAATCTTTCATTTCCAGAAGTTCTATTTGGTTTTATTTTTCAGTATGTTGATCTCTTTGGTGAATTTTTCATTCATTTCCTGAATTGTTTTTCTGGTTTCTTTGAGTTGGTTTTCTATGTTCTATCGGATTTCATTTAGCTTCCTTACAATCCATATTTGGAATTCTTTACCTGTCATTTCAATATTTTCATTTTGGTTGGTATCCATTGCTAGAGAGCTCATGTTCCCTTTGGGGATGGACTTTTGCTCTGCTTTTTCATACTTCCAGAGTTCTTTCACTGATTCCTTCTCATCTGTGGCAGCTGTCACTTCTTATTTTTGGTTTTTCTTTTCTTAGATGGGGCTTTTCCCCCTCCCCCCCAGTCACACATAAGGGAGTGTCTGTAGCATATGTTAGGCAAGAACCTTTGGCTTTGATTGATAGGGGTCTATGTTCTGGATGGATGCCTTGGTTGTAGATATCCTTAGTGTGCTGGTTTTCTTAGTTGCTAGTTGTTTATAGGCTGTAGCAGTGGTGAGCTATGTGTGTGGGCAGATTCCCCGTTTCTCTATAATAAGGATGGATGGAGGTCTTTGAGATCCTTTCTCTTTCCCCAGTCCTGTGGTCTTAACAGTGTGAATTGTATTGGCACGCCCAGTTTAATCTCTGAGACAGTAGGTGGTGCTTGTGGGTATTTACCCAAAGGAAAAGAAGTCATTGTATCAAAAAGACGCCTGCACATGAATGTTTATTGCAGCACAATTCACAATTGCAAAGATGTGGAGTCAACCCAAGTGCCTATCAATTCATGATTGGATTAACAAAATGTGGTACATGTATACTATGGAATACTAGAATCCATGAAGAAAGATGAATTAAGTCCTTTTGTAAAAATTTGAATGAAACTGGAGACCATTATCTTAAGTGAAGTGTCTAAAGAATGGAAAAACAAACACCACATGTACTTGCTATTAAATTGGAACTAACCGATGAGCACACATGTGCACAGAAGGAAGTAAAACTCAGTGGAAATCAAGCAGGGGGGAGGGGGGAGGAAGGGATGGGCGAAAACCTACCTAATGGGTACAGTGAACAGTATCTGGGTGAAGGGCACACTTGTAACCTGCTTCAAGCATAACAAAATTGATACATGTAACCAAAAACATTTGTACCCCTGTAATATTTTGAAATTAAAAAAAAAAAACTACTAAAGGGAATCCTGCAGGTTGAAATGAAAGGACACTAGATAGTAACTTGAATCTGCACGAAGAAATAAAGATCTCAGTAAGGTGTAAATCCATGGGCAATTATAAAAGCTAGTATTATTGTAACAATGGCTTGTAACTCCATTTTTTTTTCCAACATGATGTAAGAAAATAATACTTTTCTTTAAAAAGCAATTATTATTCTAAAAGCTAGTATTACTGTAAGTTTGGTTTGTTACTCCACATTTTGTTTTTTGCATAGTTAAAGAAGCTAATACATTTTCAAAAAATATTACTTTATGTTTTGGACACAATATATGAAGATGTAATTTTGTGACATCAACAATTGAAAAGACTAGGGACAGAGAAGTAGAAGAGCAGCATTTTTATATGTTCTTGAAGTTAAGCTGGTATAAATCCAAATTAGTGTATAATTTTTAGATATTAAATGTAATCCCCACGGTAACGACAACAAAAATAGATATAGAATATACACAAAAGGAAATGAGAAGAGAATTTAATCATTTTACTACAAAAAATAAATCAACCAAACACAAAAGAAGACAGTAACACAAGAAATGAGGGACAAAAAAGCTATAAGGGATATAGAAAATCAATAGCAAAATGGGACAGAAGAAGTCCCTCCTTATCAGTCAACCTTAAAAAGAAAGGAAATTCTGACATATACTGCAACATGGATGAAACTTGAGGACATTATGCTAAGTGAAATAGGCCAGTCACAAAAAGATAAATACTGAATGATTCCATTTATTTGTGGTACTCAGAGTATTCAAAATAATAAAGACAGAAAGTAAAATGGTGGCCAGGGTCTGGGTAGCATGGGGAATTGAGACATTGGGGTTTTTTAATTTAATTTTTTTGTTGAGGTAAAATATGCATATATAACTTATCATCTTTACCATTTTTAAGTGTACAGATCAGTGGTAATAAGTACATTTATATTTTTTTCTTTCTCCTTTCTCTTCCTCTCCTCTTTCCCCTTTCCATCCTGTTATAACCACCAATCTACCCTTTTTTCATGAGATCCACTTTTTTTTAGCTCCTGCATATGAGTAAGAATGTGCAATATTTGTCTTTCTGTGCTTGGCTTATTTCACTTAACATAATGGCCTCTAGTTCATCCATGTTGCTGCAAATGACAGGATTTCATTCTTTTTATGGCTGAATAATATTCCATTGTGTATATATGCCACATTTTCTTTATTCATCACTTGTTGATGGTTACTTAGGTTGATTCCATATTTTGGCTATTGTGAATACTGCTTAAATAAACGTGGGAGTGCAGATAACTCTTTGATATATTGATTTCCTTTCTTTTGGATATATACTCAGTAGTGGAATTTCTGGATCATATGGAAGTCCTATTATTAGTTTTTTGAGGAATCTCCATACTGTTCTCCATAGAGACTGTACTAATTTCCATTCCCATCAACAGTGTACGAGGGTTCTCCTTTCTCCACATCCTCGCCAGCATCTCTTATTGCCTATCTTTTTGATACAAGCCATTTTAACTGAGGTTAATGATATCTCATTATGATTTTGATTGGCGTTTCTCTGATGATTGGTGACATTGAGCATTTTTTCATATACCTGTTGTCCATTTGTGTGTCCTCTTTTGAGAAATGTCTGTTCAGATCTTTGCCCATCTTTAAATCAGAACACTTATTTTTTTTTTGCTGTTGTTTGAGCTCCTTATATGTTCTGGTTATCAATCCCTTGTCAGATGGATAGTTCGCCAATATTTTCTCCCATTCTGTGGGTTGTCTATTCAATTTGTTGATTGTTTTCTTTGCTGAGCAGAAGCTTTTGAGCTTGATGTAATCCCAGTTATCTATTTTCTGTGCTTTTGGGTCTTACACAAGAGATCTTTGCCCAGACCAATGTCCTGGAGCATTCCCTAATGCTTTCCTCTCATATTAAATACTTTCATAGTTTCAGGTCCTAGATGCAAGTCTTTAATCCATTTTAATCTGATTTTTGCATATGGTGAGAGATAAGGATGTAATTTAACTCTTCTGCATATAGTTATCCAGTTTTGCCAGCACCATTTATTGAGAGACTTATTGTTTAACGGGTATATAGTTTTAGTTTTGCAAGAGGAAAAGTGTTCTGGAGGTGGATGGTGGTAATGGTTGTAAATAATATGAATGTACTTAAAACCACTGAAATGTACACTTAAAAATGGTGAAGATGCTAAATTTTATGTTATGTGTATTTTATCATAATAAAAAATATTGGAAAAAATTAATGGTAGCACCAAATGCTGATGACGATGCAAAGAACCTGGATCAGAGAAACTGGACACCTTATTGTGAAATGTGCCTGAAGGCAGGCCGGGGTGATGAGACAACACCTGTGGAATGGTAGAGGCTGTCGAACCTGATCAGATATTGAAGGTGATCAGATATTGAGGATGGGAGGTTCTGGCTAAACCAGCTTAAAAGGATTCTTGCTACAATTGGGCAATGCAAAGAAAGACACAGAAGTCCAAAAGTCAAAGCCTAGATGGGAAGAGGAATTAGAGGAACCTAATTTGTCAATAGCATTAATTTCACTGTATATAGAAAGTACTTAATTACATATTTATTGAATGAATAAATGACTTACCATCTTTTCACCACTAGATGATTCCTTTAGTCATTGACTATCTGCCAGCAGCCCAAGGTTTGCAAAATGAGAAAATGAGAGACTCTGGACAATGTGCTCATTTTGCCTTACTGAAGCATTGACTTTCTCCCATCTGAAGTCAGTGTCTCCCAAGGAGGATCTATTGGTATTCTGGGCAGGACAATTCTTTGTTGTGTGGAGATAACACACTGAAGAATTTTTAGCAAAATTTAGAGTATCCCCCAAATGTCAGTATTGTCTCCCAATTACTGGGACATCAAAGAAACACCTCTCGCCCACTTCCTAGTGTCCTCTAGGGTTGTTGGTTGAGAATCAGCACTTTATCTCTCTCAGAGGACTTGGGGGATTTACATGACTCCAAGAGCTCCAGCCCATCTTCCCCCACAGCATGGCTGCATATACATTATAGAAAGAAACAGGACTTCCTTGCCTTCACAGTGGCCTAAGTTAGAGTTTGAATTGGTCTAAAGTATTCATTTTGCTTTTTTTGTGCTGGTTGTTATTTTTAATGGGCACAAAGAAATTTTCCCTTTCAGAAAAATGCTGCTGAGCACATACTGTATAGCACACCCCAAACCAATTTCTTTCAATCTCAACAGAAGAAAAATATTTGAAAGGGAAAAGTATTAACGAATTATTCTTGTAAATGTGAAAAATCTCTTGGAAGGGCAATTTTCTCTTGTTGACTGGCAGAAAAACAGCAGTGTTAATTATGTTGCCTTGTTAAATCTGAAAGAATGTACATAGTTAACGTTGGAAACCTTTCTAATTGCCTTTGTGGAAAAGCATCTAAGGGAGCAGAAACCATCTCTACAGAGAAGTGCTGAGCCAGCTGTCCCCCTCCCAAGGCACTGGGTCTGGACGTGCTTAGAGGAAACATTTTTGTGAGCTTAGGCCAATGAAACTTTTGGGAAAAACTCCTGGGGAGGTGGAGGGTAGAGAAAGGCAGAAGTCTCATCTCATATTTTGAGTACTTGACAAGTTCTTTTCTTTTCTCCTTTCCCTTTGGACAGAGGTATAGGAGGTGAATTTGAATGGAGAGTTTGTAGAAGTGCCCAGATTCACCTGGGGGCTGAGGTCCTCATGCTTACTATCTTGGGCCATGGTGGCAGGTAAGCTTTCTAGCTGTGGGAACAGGGAGAACCAATCTTGCCTCCAGTAATACAGTTCTTTCCAAAAAGCCCAGGCAAAGTGTGTGGCTTAGATAGAAAACAACAACAAAAACAAAATGATGATTTGCATAAAAAAATGGAAATGCCATGTTGCTTTCTCATAAATCTAGTTCCAGTATAGAAACTTTGAATGCACAGAGAGCCCCAGAAGTGTAGAAGAATGCCATTTGAGGTAAAAACAGGAGTTCAGAAGCCCAGTTTTTGTATCCTGCTTGAATTTCAGATGAGAAAAAAAAAAAAAACCAGCAGCTCTGCTAAGTTGCAGTGCAAAAGCTTACATGGCTTCTTGAGAAAAGCAATTTATTTTAGATTATAGCACAGCAGCTATCGTTTAAACTGCTAGGGATTGTCATTGAACTCAGAACCAACCTTTTCTGTGAACACAGGGTGCAGTAACACGTTTACCCAGGCTGTTCTAAATAACACGGACACGAGGCTTTCAGGACAGGCGGGTATAGTAGTCCAAACATGGAGTCACTAGTGTCTTGCCAACCTTCCTACAACTAGCCTATTCAAAAATAAATTCTTGGAAATGTACCTAGCTGTTCACTGAAATATGTACTTGCTGTCCATTTTCTGGGATATTAATATGAGACAGCGAGGAGGCAACAGTCTTAGGGATGTAAGAGAATATGCAATTAGCACTAGGGAACTTTTTATCTAGGGTCATGACAGCGCTTGGGGGCTGGGAAGAGGGGAGAATAGAGGATAAATAAAAGAGTTCCTCTTGAGACTGAATAATCTTTGATTTGATAATGAAGGGGATGTGCTTACCCTCCAAACCCCAGAATGTCATCCTGTCATTAAGTCCTAGCGCAAGCGTAATTGTTCTGTTGGGAAAAAATGATAAGTCTCATTTCCATACCGTGCATTTGCTCTCGCCTTGTTACACATAAATCCAGTTGTACTAGATTCACTATTCCTCTGGAGTTGTTCAGAGACTTAGAAGACAGCTTCTCATCCAGGCTCAATTATTGATTTTTGTTGTAACTGAAAGAGTTTGTCACAATGCACTTGCTCTTTTAATACTGTTCTTTTTTGTTTTGTT
Source organism: Daubentonia madagascariensis (assembly GCA_023783475.1). Lineage (NCBI taxonomy): Eukaryota > Metazoa > Chordata > Mammalia > Primates > Daubentoniidae > Daubentonia > Daubentonia madagascariensis. The sequence continues at coordinate 35,242,489 of JAKFHU010001953.1, read as the reverse complement.
TTTTATGAAAGCAAAATCAGCACATAGTTAAATATCAAATAGTTAGGAACACACAACACTTACAATGGCAAGCATCTGTTCCCACTTCCAGCCTTGCCACCTCTGTTCCTGCTCCCTAAATGCAACCACATTTACACATTCCCAGTCTGCTACATTGCTAGTTAATAGTCATTTATTGATGTTTTACATTACCTACTGATTTTCTTCTAAAAGCAAGAAGGATTTAGCTTGTTTGCACTGGCCTTTTCACGTTCTCCAACTATAACATGACATTATTCTCAACTTCTATTGGGCTTGCCACTTCCAAATCTTATTTATACCTCCCCTTACTGGTCCATCAATTTTGTCAGTGTCCCTTGCCTCCTCACACGGCAAGATGAGATATGAGCACTCATACTATTTTATTTTATTTTATTTTATTTATTTATTTTTGAGACAGGGTCTCCCTCTGTCGCCTGGGCTAGAGTGCAATGGCGTCATCATAGCTCATTGCAGCCTCCAACACCTGGGCTCAAGCGATCCTCCTGCCTCAGCCTCCTGAGTAGCTGGGACTATAGGCACATGCCACCACACCCAGATAATTTTTTAAAAATTTTTCTGTAGAGACAGGGTCTTGCTATTTTTCCCAGGCTGGTCTCAAACTCCTGGTCTCAAGCAATCCTCCTGCCTTGGCCTCCCAAAGTGTTAGGATTACAGGTGTGAGCCACCTCACCTGGCCCATACCCTTTTGTTTACTGTTCCTCTTCCTCTTCCACTTTCCACTCTCAATCAGTTATACTGTTATTTTTGCATTGTCAAGTTTAATTTACATTTGCTTTGTCACCAGAGTGGTCTTTCTTTGTGATTTTTCCAAAGTTGAAAATAATGAAAATACTTGCACAATTAGGACTTTGCTAAATTCGTTAGTGCAGACCCATGTGCCCTCTGTGGTTACAGTGATACAACTCTTGATACTCAAGGGAGATAGTGCCTAGAGTCAGGTCCAAACAGATTCTCTTCCTTTAATTTGTTTTGTCAAAATCATTCCATCTTTTAGTTTGTGTAATGTGTATTTCAAGTCTTTTCTTACAAATTTATTTTTGTTTGTTTTTATTGGGATTTCTGTTATCCTCTTGCCTTTTCTGAGTATATTCCTCAATCATATCTTCAAGTTTTTTTGAGTTCATAATGACACTCTTTGTTCTATTAGTCCTCTCTGTTTCTCATAGACCTCCATGTTGCTCCCATTTGGAGAGGTTGCTCTCTAGACTTCCTGTATAGAATCATCCTGCGATGTGCCCATTGCCCTCCAGGGTTGGATTCACTGTTTGCTGAATCCAATGGGCTTTCATTTGGGGGATTTTTTTTGTTTTGTTTTGTTTTTTGTTTGTTTGTTTTTTGACTTACCTTCTAATTTTGCTGTTAACTTTCTAAGAAAGGGTGAATGGGAGATAAGCTTTCTGCGTGTTTGCAAATTTAGAACTTTTTATTTTGCCCTCAAAATGTGATTGATAGTTTGGGCATAGACTTCTACGTTGAAAATCATCTTCTCTGTCTTTTAACATCTACCTCCGATGCTAATAAGTCTGATGGTACTCTGATCCTTACTTTTTTTGTAGGCTACCATCTTTTTCATCTTTTCAGGAAGCTGTTAGAAATTTCTCTTGGTTTTCTAACACTTCACAGTTCATTCTTCTTGGTACTGAGTAGATTCCTATACCTTAAAGATTCATCTCTCCCTTTAACTCCGGGAAATTTTCTAACATAATCTCTTTGATAACTTCCTCCACTCCAGTTACTTTGTTCTCATTCTGAAAATCCTATTAGATCCATCATTAGATCTCCTGGATTGCTCGTCTATATATCTTATTTTTTTCTCACTTGTTTGTGTATTTAGTCTTTAGTCTGGTAGATTTCTCCAACTTTGCCTTCAAATTTTCTATTGAACTTTTTATTTAAGCAATTGTATTATTCCCAAGAGATCTTTCTTATTATCTGATTATTCCTTTTTAATATAATCCTGTTTTGTTTTGCAGTTACCAAATCTCCTCAAATCATTCTTGAGAATATTAGATAGATTTTGTTTTTAAGGTTTGTATCTATTCCCTAAACTGTTTTCTCCAGTGTCATTTTTTCTGTTATTTTACTTGCTTATTTTCTTTCTGTGGTAGACTTTCGTGGTATATTAGATTTCTGGAGATCTGTTGTGTGTGTAAAAGAAAGAGAAAATAAAAAGGCTGTGGGGAAGCTATTTGTAAGTGGGTGGGTCTTGTAAATAAACGGCAGGCTTGAAGAGTCACAGTTTAGGGTGTGTGCCTGGGAACTGGGGGATCCTGAGGTGTTAGAGTGAGGTTTTAACACCCCTTACTGTCCTAGTTCCCCCAGACACCTTTATCACCTTGGAGCTAGTGCTTGGCTTCAGGCCAGCCTACACGGTAGGGCCAGGAGGGAGGGAAGGAGGGTGGCCAAAGTTGCATGTACACACTGACCCGGAATTAATCCCCCTCTTTCCAGCCCCACTAACCTCTTCTACCCTCTTTTGTACCTGCTAATTCTGAGGCCTGACTTTTTCTGGGGTAGCCAGGCAGGTCTGCCTTCCTTTGCTGCAACTCGCTTTCAAGCTGTGGTTTCCTTTGCTATGGTTCAGAAGTCAACAGACTTTTTTTTTTTTTTTTTAAATCATTCTTCTTCTACCAGCGTCTTCCCATTCTCTTTGTAGTTATGGGTTGGCAACTTTGTATTCCTTCAGTATCATTTAGAAAGTATTTTGGGTAGGAAAAGGGGTAAATAGTTTGCTCAGTTGACCAGTGGGAACCAGAACACACTCTTAAAAAAGATATTTTGTGATTTTTATATGCCACATGCCAAAGAAATACTAACTATGTAGCTCTTCATTTGATTCTCAACAGTTCGTAAATCTCATACTTGGAATCCGCAGACACACAAAGTTGCTGGAACATTTCATTAATTAGATGGAGCCCATACAGAATATACTTGGAAAAAAAGTGTTTTCTGCTCTTTTCTCTACAGCCTTTAACCGATCATGCTAGGAGTTTTTGTTTTCTTAAGCTTTAATGAACTCAGTAAAGTTATTAATTTGTTAAAAGTTCTTTTTTTCTTTTATTTGTTAAAGAAAACATGCTTGGATGTCTTTAATCAAAAAGCTTCCCTTTTCCCTCAGAATATAAATGGGCAAAGACCTGAACAGTAGATCTGCCAAAGGGGAAACCCAATGGCCAATAAGTATATGAAATTTATTAATTTGAATCTGTTTCAAATTAAAATGGGGAGAAACCCAGTGCCAATAAGCATATGAAACTGTACAATGACAGACAGATTCAAATTAAAATAGGTATCTATGTTACCTATAAAATTAACAAAAATTAAAAATACTTGTTACTAAAAAAGGGTTCCAGGATGGGTACTTTTATATACTTTTGATAGGAACAATAAAATTTGTCATAAACTTCCTGGTAACTTAAAATGTTCATAATGTTTATTCTAGTGATTCCCCATTTTAGGAACTGAAGATAAAAAAATCAGAAATTAAGATCAAGGTTTATTTTTTAAAATGATCATTATAGCATTATATATAATAGAAAAACCCTAAATGGTGTACATAAAGAAAAAATGAATAAAATTCAACACATCCATACCATGGAATATTTTGCATATATTAAAATGTTTATAAATAGTTTTTAATGAACTGATAAAATATTTAGGTATAATTTAGCTTTTAAAAAAGCTGGAAATGGTATGTGTATGAAGATCTCAACTATTCAAAGAGCAAAAAAACTACAAAGAACTATACTAAAATTTTAACTGTGATTGTCTCTTGTTCGTTCAATTGTATGAGATGTGTTCTTTCTTTCCTTTTTTCTTTTTGCTTCTTAACATTTTGTTGTATTTTTCTGATTTTTGTAGTAAATATGTTTGGTTTTGATAGAAAAAAAAGGAAAAACACTTTAAATTACGTGCCTCCAAAAGTAAACCTTTAAAAAATGTCACCAAATGACCCATATAGCTTTTTTTCCCCCTGCACTTTTTACCTTTTCTATCATGGAATGAAGAGTGGACTGTATAAAGTGGTGTATGAAGTGTTTTCCATTATTGAAAGTATCTCTCTGATACGTCTGGAAAAGCTAACATGTATATTATGTTAGATTTGCTGTTTTTTTTCTCTCTGAATCTCATACCAAATGGCTGAAGTCTGATTTATGTCAACATTAGCTAAAGAAATATTCAGATTCTCTAGAAAGGGGAAGCTACAGTTGCCTCTTTGAATGGAATTAGAGATGAAGTGATAAACAGTGGACTGGAAGTCAGACCTGCAGTTTTAGTCCTGGCTGGCTCACTTGGTGACTCGGCTGAGTTTTCTCTTGTGAAAAATGATGGCACTGAATTGAGGGATCTCTAATGGCTCTCTAGGTTTCTTACCCTGACGTTGCTAATATCTTACCCTGGAATAGACCAGATGAAACTAAGATACAGAAATGATTGAATGAGAGGCATGTGTTCTGATAGAATGTTTTCTTGACAATTTCTGTGCTTTAAAAAGAGAACATTGACTTTGTGAATGATAGTTCTACACCCATCTGAAAAATGAGACAACAGAGGCACCAACAAGCCCAAAGTAGAAAGCACACTGTATTTTAGGTCTAGAAAGGGCATTATTTGCTCTCAGAAGCATAGTATCGACTGAGTTTTTTGGCATACAGAACGTTAGGTAAGTTGGACAAATGAGTGATTTTGATGCATTTGTTTCCCTTCCTCAATAAAATGTATCAGTCAGTGGAAGTTTGCGTGAAAACAGACGCTGTGAGGTGCTAGTGCTTTGTGCAGTGAAAGCCTTATGGGCCTTGGTTGGCTTCTGCTTTTTCTAAATGATTGCTGCTCCCCTTCTTATCCTTCCTACTTTAAATGAAATCCAAAATAGAAATTGCTGTAATTTTTTCAGATTATAAAAGTAACACTTGCCTATTTTATAAAATTAAAATTTTAAAATCCAGCACAACATAAAAATGTAAAAATGTGAGTACCGCTTATCCTACCATGACAGCAATAAGCTTGATTAATATGTGGGGGTATTTTCTCCCAGATGTTCTTCTTCACCCACCCTGCAACACACACACATATAATCGATATACCCAATAATACTGTTTTGTTGTTTTATTTACACTGTATCACATTTATAGAATTTTACCTCATCATTTATAATTCCAGTACAGTATTACTTTGTATAGGTAAAATATTGATCAGGGGTGGGGAAGCTATGGCCTTAAGGCCACATGTGGCCTTCTATGTCCTTAACTGTAGCCTTTTGATGGAATCCAAATTTTACAGAACAAATCCTTTTATTTTTATTAATACATTTTTGTTCATCTTTTATATTTTTATTTTATATTTAAAATGAACATATTTAAAATACCAAAGAATAAGTTTCAACAAAATAATCCTCCTAGATTGACCAGCACAATTAGAACATTAGTAAGCCGTAAGGGCTAAATTGATGGCTACTATGCTCATGATTTAGTTCTAACTTCCCCCACCTGACTGGCACCACTACCTCACAAAGCTGGTTGGAGAGAGTTTGTAAGGGTCCAGTACACCAGTCTGTTATCAGCTTTTGACAATGAACTGTGTGTTTGAAATTGAATTTGTGAATAGTTGCACAGCTTGACAGTATTTTTAAATTCTGTCTACTTAACAGCCCATGATGTCAAAGAAAACCTAGAGAACCGAAGGAAGAAGACAGATTTTTTAGTGAGGATTAGAAATTGCAATATTATCTTGTTTCTGCTAAAGATAAGATGCTTTGCTTGCTTTGTGATACTGCAATATCAACATTAAAGAAATTAAATGCTCATCAGCATTATAACACCTAAAGACCACAAATATTTTAAATTAGAGGGAGAGGCATGAAAGGTTGTATCACAGAAATTAAAAGATGAAAAGCAAAAGCAAAGACAATTCTTTCAAGCAGCAATAAGACCTGGGAATAATGCCACTGAAGCAACTTATAAAGTAGCTTATATACTTGGGAAAAAAGGGAAGCCATTCAGTTATGTAGAAATTGTGAAAGAATGCAATGTCGAAGTTGTAGGATGCTTAGGCCCCAATAAAGCTTGAAAGTATAAATAACTGCCTCTTCAAGTTAACTGATCAGCCGCATGAATGAGCCTTCAACTTAACAGAACAACTTCATGCAATGCTTCAAAAGGAAAATACGTATTATTCAATCTCTTTGGATGAATCAATTGATACTACTGACTCAGCACAGGTTTTATACTTCATTCAGGTCATAACAGAAGATTTTCTTTGCTACAAAGAGTTATTCGCTTTGGGCACTCTTGTGAACAGAATGAGGGAATAGATATCTTCAACAACTTTCAAGACAAGGGTCGTGAAGTTGGACTGAATTTGGTAGTTTAGTGAGTGTATGTACAGACAATGCACCTTCCATGACAGAAAAACATGAAGGGTTTATTGCAGAGATTAAAAAAAGCATTAACAGATCCAGATGTTCTCATTTCTTTTCATTGCATCTTGCATCAGCAAAATCTCTGTGCTAAAGCTACTATTTTAAGTGACACTTTGCAACAAGTTATAAGTATTGTTAACTATATTTGTGCAAATGCAACAGGGCATCATCAGTTTTGTAACATGCTAAAGTTAAAGGGTGAGTTATTCAGTGTGGACTTGCCGTATCATTCTAAAGTGTGTTGGCTATCCCAAGGGCAGGTGTTAGCCAAAATTTTATCTCTGCAAGAACAGAAAGTTAAGTTTTATGAAGAACAGAATCAGCAGTGTGAATTATTGAAAGAAGATTTCAAAAGGAATGCAGCATTTCTGTGTGATATCATGTCAAATCAAAATGACTTGAATATTTCTTTGCAAGGTAAAATTAAGTCTATATATGATACGTGACAAAAAATCCAAGCATTTCAAAAAAAGCTATCTTTTTTCAAAACACTTCTTCAAAAGGAAATTTCAGATGAACATTTTCCCCAGTTAGTAAAGGTCATTCATGAGCAAGATGATATATGCAAATCATTTGAAGAATATGCAGCTGTTAAAGACCTATTAATTGGAAAATACAATGAAAGGTTGACTGACTTTGAGAATCATGACATCACACTCAAATTAGCATTTCAGCCTCACCTAGTTGATATCACGAAGGCATATAAAGAACTACAGATGGAATTGATTGAGCTCTCAGTAGATTACATTTTAAAGTCATTGTTTGATGCTAAGAAAGATCCAATTGAAATATGGAAAAATGTAGTAGAATACCCATGCTTTCGACAACATGCCCGGAAAATGCTTTCTTGCTTTTCAACCACTTATTGCTATGAATCTACATTCTCCTACCTAAACCAAATCAAGACACCCTTAAGGTAACAAATGACTGATACCCATCTAGAGGATTAAATGAAACTGCGTACCTCCATGTTGCAACCAAATATTCAAATGCTTTCCAACAAAAAGCAGATACAACACAGTCATGACAAGGTTAGTTAACTTTAAAATTAACAAATAGTTTTCATTTTTTGAAATTTTTAAGTACATAGTAGTTTGTTTTTTACAAATAATGTACATTTTAAGTATATCTACTTGAAGTTTCTTGAATGCATCCCTATCTGATTACAGCTAAATTAATGTGGCCTTCTAATATGAAAAGGTTCCCCACCCCTGGCTTAGATCATACCTTATGGTGGACTTTTAGTTTGTTTCCATCTTTGGTTCTTAGAAGCAATGCTGCAATGAAGAACTTTGTATGTATATGTTTTTGCCCTTCTTCAATTATTTCTTAAGGAGAATTTTACGAAAATGGAATTTCTGTGTCAGCAATATATGACATATGTGTGTGTATACATACACACACACTCTCATATATGCAATGCTAAACTGCCCTCTATAAAGGTGGTACCATTTATTCTTCCACCATTGCTACAGCTTTATTCTTCACTCACCCCTTGTCTCTGAGTGAGCCCTCAGATGCTTCCAGTTGAAGAGAAGGTCAACAAAGTGCACCAGAGAAGGGAGTCTCTAGTTTAACACAGGTGTGAACTCATTCAAGAAGGCCTGGTTTTGGTGAGTTTTAGTGGGAGTTCAGACTCTCTTATTTAATGTTTCATCTCACTTTAGCTCCAGGGTATTTTTGCTGAACAAGAAAAGCAACAGGAATGTTTTGCCTTTGCTTTTGTGACACTTCACCAAATAACAGGTGTCCTGGTTTTGACTGCCTATGACATGTAAGTGCCCCCGTTCTGACTGACCTGGCATGTAGTTGGTGTTTTGAGCAGCATTTAATGCTTTCTGTTTGTTTGTTTGTTTTGCTTTAGGCTTCTACCCTCCCCCAAACACTCCATCCCTCACCCCTGGACTTTCCACCTGGTACGCTAGACCAGGGTGATAAAATACCACCCACAATTGTTCTTGGGCCCAGAGAATTGATTTTCGTGAATTTAAGCTGGCATCATGAGATGTTAACACTGTTAGAAAAATACAAGTTGGATTTATGATTCCCTTACACAGGTAATTGGGCTCTAATTTTAAATTCCAAGCCAATTGATTTACACTATATTGCATTATAACATAACAAAAGTACAATTGAGTCCAGGTGATATACGAATTTGAGCTTCTGATTATGTGATAAATTTTCAGTTCTTTAATGAATTATACCTAGGTTGACATCAACCTGTCATGGGTCCCTCTCTGCCCTGCCCCCACTCTGCTTTCATCTCTCCTCTGTCCTGTCCTCGTTCATTCTCTTTTCGTTCCTGACCTTCAGAGGCTTAGGAATGACTTGCTTCAGGAATCCAAACCCTGCATGTTGAGACATTATAAAGGAAATTTTGTGTCTCATCCCTCCCTACAAGCTCTTGCTAATATCTTATTTCAACTAACAGCATATTTCTCCTGGGTCACTGTTATTGCACTGATTATAATATTTGCTGTTAAACCACCAGATACATAAGTTGCTTTCTTGGTGTATGATAGTTTATCCAGAAGATTCCTTTTGAAATATTGACACTTCCTTTCCCTTTCCATGGGATCCTACCATGGGCACTTTTTTTTTTTTAAAAAAAGAAATAGCATCTTGCTATGTTGCCCAAGCGAGTCTCAAACTCCTGCCCTCAAGGGATCCTCCCACCTCAGCCTCCCAAGTAGCTAGGATTACAGGTGCACAAAACTGCACCCAGCTCTGGGCACTTTTAAAAGGCTAGATTTTCCTATCCCTTTTTCCCCTTTGCAATAATTTCCCCCATTGTATTCTACATATTTCTGTAAAACGTATCAAGTTATTTTTGGAACAAGGGTTGGATATAAATAGATAACAGATACTGTTGGAATCAGTTATCCAGCAATCAGAGGCAGTTAATTGGAATCTATATTTCAAAATATTTTTCTTCCTTTGACAAGCTCTTGTTAATTTGAGCAAGGAACTATTTTAAGTGAGGCTTTGAGCATTTGTCAGGTCAAGGGGGAGAAGGAGAGGACAAGGGAAAACATGGTGTAGTGGAAAGATCCTTGGCCTGGAGTGTCAGAGTCTAGTCTCGTTCCTTCTAGGAGGCCTCGGACAGGTCACTTCACCTTTGAATGTCACTTCCTGCATTTGCAACATGATTCCCTCATCTCTTAGGCCCTTCTGAATTTAAGGAGTTTATATCTAAAAGCTCTACCTTTGAAGAAAAGTCTAGCCTCTGGCCCCATTATTACTCTTTGTGTTGCTTTTTAGTCCCATCTTTCCAAAAACCAAATTAAATTACCTGCTGCAAAGTATTTAAAAGCACTGAGGTATTGGATGGCTGTCCTGAAAGAAATATTTTCTCTCCTTCTAAAGAAAGTAAAGACGGTAGACTCTCTTACATGATTTTCCACAAAGATATGTTTTCCTGGTTTTCATGGTGAAAGGGATATTTTTGTGGAGGACCATGTAGGATTATGAAAGAGAGATGGGAAGTGGGAGCTGTTAGGAAAACTCTGTTGTGTTAAACGAAGAGCTCTCGCTGTATTTACGACCACTTCTTGAGCATGTGCAATTCTGAGCTATTTTAAAAATAAACTAGAGCATCATAATTGCCAAATGATAACATTGCAGTTTTTGCTATATGTGCTCTGGGTTACTTAAAGAATGAACATTTTCTCTTTTCCTTTTCTAGTAAATTGTTTTAAGTAATGCAGGGAAGGAAACTGTTCTGATTTGAATTTAGGCCAGGTGAAGAGGGTGAAATAATCACTGTTATTTTACAGTTTTGCTTTTTTTTCTTTCACTTTTACACTTACAACTTTATTGTTAGTAATGCCATTTCACCCCTGTCTTCTAAGAACATTGGTGAGGTTCTTTTTCTTTCAAAAAATGTTTTTTCCTTATGTTTTTTTTATAACTCCCCTCATCTTAAAGAATGTTCCCCCAAAAGGAAACAAGATTTCTTATTTTTATAAAGTTCTCTTAGTTAGAGAATCTTTAAAAATTCTTTTTGGCTGATCAACCTAGTCATTTTCGATCCTTGAGCATAATAGATGAAAAATATCTTGTATAAAATTAAATCTGAAAATTCCTTATATTTTATGGTGAATAGATCCAAAATGTTTTATTTTTTGAGAGCTTCAGATAAAGGATGATAATTAGACATCTGACTTAACTATTAGAGAGTTTTTTTCTTGAACTTAGGCAATTTACAGAATTCTTTCTCAGGTAGACATGGGTAGAAGTAACCAGATTTAATACTACTTTGCTCATTTTGTGATTTAAAAATATATATGTGTGTATGCATGCCGTATACATATATAATTTTTTTTTACGTTCTTGGCTATGTATTACTTCCAAATTCATGTTATAAGCAGTAAGAATTTGCTTGTTTTTTTTCCTAGTAATTATCTGTTCTCTTAGTTGCAAATAACAGCTAAGTAGTTTTCTTTAAATGCTACTCTGAGCTAATTGTTAAAAGAATATTTAAAATCATCCATTAAAAACAAGTATCCAAATTTGGTAAAGTTCTTTCTGACCATCTGGGCTCTTGTGAAAGTTGAAAAATCTAGGGCACTATCAGGAATGTCACCAATAGCTAGTAATTTGGGAGTAATTTAATGTGTGAGGAATATGTTGGGAGGCTATTTTAAGTCCACACATTTCAAGCAGGTTTTATTTATTCTAATCTGGGAGCATATGGATTGGAAAATTCTCAAGGTAAGCTTTCGGTTGTGAAGTCGTTTATAACCAAATCAGCAGTGATCAGTGAGAGCTGGAGATTATTGAATAGGGAATGTCACGGCTCTTATAGCACTCTTAACTATTTGAAGTTGCTATAGAAACTGTATAATAAAACATCACATACACACACGTATACATGTGGGATGTAGGTGATAGGATGTTGAAGTAGTTGTCTTCTTGTCTGAGTTTTCACTGAGACACCTATAATGTAGCTGTCAAAAGACAGTTACCCCAGATGTAGAAAGTCATGATCCTGGTCCACGGCTTTTGGATATATAAGGGTTAAGAGAAGATTAGAGACATTTCTTTAGAGAGAGCTGTGGCCATGCAATGAGTTGTCACCACCCCTTTGGGAGGAAGGGCGGGGTATAGTATCTTATTACCCCAATCCCCACTGGGGGTCATTTAGAGGGTTAATCAGAGAACTCTGAATTGTGTTTCTTGCTGTAGGAAGACCCAGAGAATTTAGAGTGGCCTGTGCATTGGGGTCTGACTCACCCTAAATCTGGAAGGCAAAGCAAAGAGGGACTGGCCAACTCCCTGGGCGGCAAGGGGGAGTGCTGCTGCTTGGGAAGTGGCCTACATTTCCCAGGCTTTGTCAGGGCGTGAGATATGTGAGTGTTTCCTGGTGACCAGATCTGGACCGTGTGAAACAGATAGCCAATGTGGGGTTGTTTTAGATCTAGTCCAATATGGTAACTGAAGGGGTAATGAGTAAGCAGCTTGCAAAGTCCAAGACAGATGGCCAGATGTCCTGGGGCTCCAGAAGGAGTCACAAACAACTACCTAGGGTCTGGTGAATTATCTGAGAGAAGGACCCATGAAAGCTAATTGAGAGAAAGTGTCAGCTCTATCTGCCAGGCCTGGAGACAGCAAAGCCAGCTTATAACAGAACCAGCACAGAGAAGAGCTCTTCTATCCCTTACTTTCTTCAACCTTGGGAAAGCCAGAATGTAGGAGGAGAATATAACCATGCCCATCATCCCATTGCGTGTTTCCAATCTCAAGCAGGGCTGAGCTGGGGAGGGGAAAGATTTAACACAAAGACAAGGACAGAAGTTTGATTGGTACATGATTATGGAGTTCCTGTTTTTTCAATTGAGACTGTATTTGTAACCTAAAGTTGTTTTAGAAGTGTTCATTATCTGTGAACAGCAAACTGACGGGCCCACTAGAGTTTTTATCCAGGGGCAGGACAGGGGAACATTATTACCACCTAATCAAATTTACAGGGACAGTGGAACAAAAAAAATAAAATACAAATCATGCTTGCTCAGTGTACTTGTTCCATGAAGGTATATATCTATATGTTTATATCTAAATAGACATGATATGTATAAAACTCCTCAGTACATACCCATACATTCAACATGTATTAATAAATTTATCAATTTAGATTAATAAAACCATTTTTTCAGTAAAATAATTTGCCTTAGAAACTAACATTGATCGATTTGTTTCAAAATTTTAGTATTTCAGGATATCAGTTAATCAATATGCTTATCTTTATAATACTATTTTCCCCCATTTTAAGGTTTAAGATAACCAGGAAATAAAAATATCATGGGGGTAATTACCTATGAAGAAAAGAAGGATGTATAGAATGGATTCAGTAGAGGGCAAGCACGTTCAATTTTCTCTTTTTCAATCTTGCTGTACTTATCTATTCTGGAACATCTTTCCCAGTACAGCATTTCTTAAAACATGGTCTTTAGAATAGTAAGAGAAGTTATTTAAAATAAAATTGTTTCCTAGTTAAATGTGTGTGGAAAATATGATTCTATTCGTCAAGCCCTACTTGTCAAGGGACTTCTCAAACTCAATATGTTAGTGTGTGTTGTAAATTTCCACAGTGGGTATATAGTATGTGGCGTTGTTCAAACAAGTTTGACCACAAAGCACTGTTTTGGTAAGGAACATATTTTGGAAATATGCCTTTAAGAGTCTGATAGATGCCTTCACAAATACAGACAGACAGAACATAGATTCCAAATCCTAAAGATATCAGATGATTCTAATGATAATCAGAAAGTTATTTCCAGAGGCAAGGAAATATATTGTGCCAGTTACTTTGTTGCTTTCAGAAGGAAACTACTTATTGCAGACACTACTGCTAGTGACGTATAGCAGGAGTATAAAGGCATGAAGATGCTGGACGACTGGGGTGGTGATTGTTGACTTTGTGGCTGCAGAAAATATGTGCTTCTTTAAAATTCTGTTTGCAAGGCCATCTATGCACAGCCAGGTACATGGGCCTAGGAATGCAAACAGCTTGATTTTATTAAGGAACTTTTTTACTTTTGTGATCCTGAATCTAGACTTTAGCTTAGTATGGGTAGGATCACCTTGCCAAGTGTTTACAATCCAGCATTCATTTAATAAATAAATAATATCCTGTGGTGTATGTATTATCTTGAGTAACTGGAAAACCCTTATGTGAACTTCCAGTCTTTCCATGCATGGAAATTATCCAAATACAATCAGAATTTTGGATTAGTTTTTATACGCTTTAAAAAGTTACTGTCCTGGCAACATCCGTCTATCCATCCCATGTAGTTGAATATTGGAGTCAGGCTGAAGAGGGTTTAAAGTACTGGTTTCTCACTTATTAGACAATTAACCTTGGGCAAACTTCTTGCTACTTCAACTCCAGTTTCTAAATTTATAGCAGCGTTTCCCAAATTTTGCTTCAGAGAGTGTTAGAACTTCTTCAGGTGCACCACCAGGATTTGAAAGAGTCAAATGGGGTTCCGGAGTCTTCATTTCCTCTTAAGTTAGAGCAGTTCTTCTTTCTACTTGCAGTCGGGGTCCTATTTAACATTTCATTTATAGAAAGTGTCTCAGGCTTAAAAATAAAGTTTTGAACACCGTCTTCCTGCTTCTTAGATTAATTGTCATGATTAAATGAGATAAATCAGGAAGAGAAAGGAGAAAGGCAATTATATTCTTTTTTAATTAATTTTCAGAATATTACAGGGGTACAAATGTTTTGGTTACATGGATTGCTTTTGTACTGCTTGAGTCAAAGTTATAAATGTGCCCATCACACTTATAACTGATAGTGTACATTGTACCCATTAGATATGATTTACCCCATCCCCTCCTTCCCCCCTCCCACCTGCTTGATTTCTGTTGAGTTTTACTTCCATCTGTGCACATGAGTGCTGATCAGATAGTTCCAATTTAATAGTGAGTATATGTGGTGTTTGTTTTTCCATTCTTGCAATACTTCACTTAGGAGAATGGTCTCCAGCTCCTTCCAAATTGTTGCAAAATGTATTAATTCGTTTTTTATGGCTAAGTAGTACTCCATGGTATACATATACCACATTTTGTTAATCCACTCATGCATTGATGGGCATTTGGTTGATTCTACATCTTTGCGATTGAGAATTGTGCCGCAGTAAACATTCTAGTGCAGGTGTCTTTTTAATAAAATGACTTTTTTTCCTTTGGGTAAATACCCAACAGTGGCATTGCTGGATCAAATGGTAGGTCTACTTTTAGTTCTTTGAGGAATCTCCATACTATTTTCCATAGAGGTTGTACTAGTTTGCAGTCTCACCAGAAGTGTATGAATGTTCCTTTCTCTCAACGTCCACGCCAGCATCTATTGTTTTAGGACTTTTTGATAAAAGCCATTCTCACTGGGATTAGGTGATATCTCATTGTGGTTTTGATTTGCCTTTCTCTGACGATTAGTGATGTTGAGCATTTTTTCATATGTTTATTGGCCACTAGTCTGTCTTCTTTTGAAAAACTTCTGTTCATGTCTTTTGCCTACATTTTAATGGGGTTGTTTGATTTTATTCTTTTTTATTTGCTTGAGTTCTTTGTAGAGTCTGGTTATTAGCCCTTTATCGGATGTATAGCATGTGAATATTTTCTCCCATTCTGTAGGTTGTGAATTTGCTCTGTTGATTGTTTCCTTGGCTGTGCAGAAGCTTTAGAATTTAATCAAGTCCCACTTGTTTGTTTTTGTTGTTGCTGTGATTGCCCTTGGGGTCTTCTCCATAATTCTTTGCCTAGGCCAATGTCTAAAAGAGTTTTTCCAACACTTTCTTTTAGAATTCTTATGGCTTCATACCTTATGTTTAAGTCCTTTATCCACCTTGAATTAATTTTAGTGAGTTGTGAGAGATATGGGTCCTGTTTCAATCTTCTGCATGTGTTTATCCAATTTTCCCAGCACTATTTGCTGAATAGGGATTCTTTTCCCCAGTGTATATTGCTGTCTACTTTGTCAAAGATCAGATGGCAATTTGTGGATGTTTTTATATCTGGGTTCTCTGTTCTGTTCCATTGGTCTTTGTCTCTATTTTTGTGCCAGTACCATGCTGTTTTAGTTACTATAGTCTTGTAGTACAGTTTAAAGTCTGGTAAACTGATGCCTCCAGTTTTGCTTAAGGTTGCTTTTGCTTAAGGTTGCTTTTGTTTCATGTATGTGGGCTCTTTTCTGATTCCAGATGAAGCGTGGAATTATTTTTTCTAGATGTGTGAAAGATGGCATTGGTACTTTGGGAATTGAATCATATCTGTAAATCACTCTGGGTAGCATGGATATTTTAACAATGTTGATTCTGCCAGTCCATGAGCATGAGATATTTTCCATTTGTTTACATAATCTGCAGTTTCCTTCCTTAGTGATTTGTAGTTCTCCTTGTAGTGATCTTTCACCTCCTTGGTTAAATATATTCTAGGTATTTTATTTTCTTTGTTGCTATTGTGAAAGGTATTGAGTCTTTGATTTGATTCTCAGCTTGACTGCTGTTGGTGTATAGAAATGCCACTGATTTTTATACATTGATTTTGTAGCCTGAGACTTTGCTGAATTTATTTATCAATTCCAGGAGTCTCCTGGGGGAATATTTGGGGTTTTCTAGATATAAGATCATATAATCAGCAGAGAGTGATAGTTTGCCCCCCTTTTTCCCCATTGGGATACCCTTAATTTCCTTCTTTTGCCTTACTGCTCTGGCTAGGACTTCCAGAACTATACTGAATAGAAGTGGTGACAGTGGGCATCCTTTTCTTGTTCCAGTTCTGAGTGGGAATGTTTTTAACTTTTCCCCATTCAGTATGATGTTGGCTGTGGGTTTGTCATATGTGGCTTTTATAATTTTGATATATGATCCTTCTATGCCTATTTTGTTAAGAGTTTTTCTCATAAAAGGGTGCTGACTTTTGTCAAATGTTTTTTCTGCATCTATTGAGATGATCATATGATCTTTGTTCTTGCTTCTGTTTATATGGTGAATCACATTTATGGATTTACATATGTTGAACCATCCTTGCATCCCTGGGATGAAGCCTACTTGGTAGTGGTGGATTATTTTTTTCATGTGCTGCTGAATTCAGTTTGCTAGAATTATATTGAGAATTTTTGCATTGATATTCATGAGGGATATTGGTCTATGGTTTTCTCTGTTGTTGTATCCTTTCCTAGCTTTTGTATCAAGGTGATACTGGCTTCATAGAAAGAGTTGAGGAGGATTCCTTCCTTCTTGATGTCATGAAATAATTTCTGCAGTATGGGTACCAATTCTTCTTTTTAAGTCTGATAAAATTTGGCAGTGAAACCATCTGCTCCGGGACTTTATTTTGTTGGAAGATTTTTTATTGCTGCTTCAATTTCATTGCTCATAATTGGTCTGTTCAGAAGCTATATTTCTTCCTGATTGAACCTTGGGAGGTTGTGTGTTTCCAGGGATTTGTACATTTCCTCAACATTTTTGAGTTTATGTGCATAGAGATTTTTACAGTATTTACAGATGATATTTTGTATTTCTGTGGTATCAGTTGTAATATCTCCATTTTCATTTCTGATTGAGCTTATTTGGGTCCTTTATTTTCTATTTCTGGCTAATCTAGTGAGCGGACTATCAATTTTGTTTATCTTTTCAAAGAACCAACTTTTTGTTTCATTGATCTTTGGTATTATTTTTTTGTTTTCGATTTCATTTAGTTCTGCTCTGACCTTAGTTATTTCTTTTTCTTCTGCTGGGTTTGGATTTGGTTTGTTCTTCCTTTTCTAGTTCCTTGAGATGATTCGTTAGATTGTTGATTTGTGATCTTTCTGTCTTTTTGATGTAGGCATTTAAGACTATGCATTTTCCCCTTAGGACTGCTTTTGCTGAATCCCACAGATTTTGATAACTTGTGTCCCCTTTGTCATCTAGTTAAAGGAATCTTTTGATTTACATCTTAATTTCCTCCTTGACCCAATATTCCTTCAGCCTTAGGTTGTTTAATTTCCATGACCTTGTGTATAATTGAGTGTTTCTGTTGGAGTTGATTTCTAATCTAATTCCACTATGGTCTGAGAAGATACATGGTACAATTTCTATTTATTTGAATTTCTTGAGACATGTTTTGTGGCCTAAGATATGATCAATCTTAGAGAATGTTCTGTGTGCTGATGAGAAGATTGTATATTCATTAGTTTTGGGGTAGAATGTTCTGTAAATGTCTGTTAGTCCCATTTGCTCTAGAGTCCCATTTAAGTCCAGTATTTCTTTATTTATTTTCTGCTTGGAGGATCTGTGCAATTCTGTCAGTGGGGTGTTGTAGTCCCCAACAATTATGATGTTGCTGTTTATCACTTTGTTTAGATCTTGTAGGGTTTGCTTTATGAATCTTGGCACACCTGTGTTAGATATATAAATATTGGGGATTGTTATGTCTCCTTGATGACTTGCTCCCTTTACCATTATATAATGACCATCTTTTTCTTTCTTTAGTATGTTTGATTTGAAGTCTATGTTATCTGATATGAGAATGGCTACACCTGCTTCCTTTTGATTTCCATTTGCCTGGAATATTTTTTTCCATCCCTTAACCTTGATTCTGAATGAGTCCTTGTGGGTTAGATGTGTTTCCTGAAGACAGAAGATACTTAGCTTGTATTTTTTTTATCCATTCAGCCAGCCTATGTCTCTTGAGTGGGGAATTCAAGCCATTCATGCTTATTGAAAATATTGATAAGTGGTATGCATTTCTGTTCATCCTGTTGAGTAGAACTTTGCTGCTTTGTTTTACCTCTTGAGCCATTATTTTATATGGGCTCTGAGCTTTAGCTTTTGGGTGATTTTGCACTGGTGGGTTTCCATTGTGCTGATCAATATATAATGCAGATCTGAGTACTTCCTGTAGGGCAGGTCTGGCCTTGACAAATTCCCTCAGGGTTTGCTTGTCTGAAAAAGTCTTTATTTCTCCCTTGTATGAGAAACTTAGTTTTGCAGGATACAAAATTCTAGGCTGGCCTAGAATTATTCTGTTTAAGAAGGCTGAAGGCTGAAGATGGGGCCCCAATCTGTTCTGGCTTGTAAGGTCTCAGTTGAGAAGTCTGCAGTTAGCCTGATGAGTTTTCCTTTGTAAGTTACCTGATGTTTTCACCTTATAGCTCACAGGAGTTCTTCCTTTGTGTTAACTTTGGCCAGTCTGCTGACTATGCATCATGGTGATTGCCTCTTTGTGATGAATCTCCCAGGTGTTCATTGAGCTTCTGAATTTCTAGCAAGGCCAGGGAAGTTTTCCTCAATTATTCACTCAAATAGGTTTTCCAACCTTAGTGTGTTTTCTTCTTCACCCTTAGGGATGCCTACAATTCTTGTGTTTGGCATCTTTACATGATCTCATATTTCTTTGTTCATTCTTCTTAATTTTCTATTCTTTATCTATGACTGACTTGTTTAATTTGAAGGTGTTATCTTCAAGCTCTGAGATTCTTACTTCTGCCTGGTCTAGTCTATTCTTAAGACTTTCCACTGTGTTTTGTATTTCCTTGAATGAATTGTTCATTTCCAGAAGTTCTATTTGATTTTTTTTTAATAATTTGATTTCTTTAGTGAATTTTTCATTCATTTCTTGAATTTTTTTGTGTGGTTTCTTTGTGTTGGTTTTCCATTTTCTCTTGTATTTTGTTGAGCTTAATTATAATCCATGTTTGGTATTATTTATCTGTCATTTCAATATTCTGATTTTGGTCAGTATCCATTGCTAGAGAGCTGGTGTTCCCTTTTGGAGGTTTCCTTTCACTTTGATTCTTCATACTTCTGGAGTTCTTTTGCTGATTCCTTCTCATCTGGAGAAGCTGTTCCTTCTTATTTTTAGATTTTCTGGTGTTTAGATAATGGCATGCCCAGTTTAGTCTCTGAGACAGTAGGTGGTGCTTATGGTTGAGAATCAACCACACCATGTAGGCTTGAGTCAGTAAATGCTGTAAAGGGCATGCAAATTGACCTCCCTGCCCGTAGATGGCACTTGCCAGGAGGAACAAGCTGCAATGTTTTGTGGTCGTGTGACCAGCTCTAGTTCCTCAGGAGAAGCACTCAAATGCTCCAGGTGGTGAGTGGATCCCTGGAACTTCCAGCAGAGTCCTTATTCTCTGCCTCTGTGGAGGCAGGTGGGGGAGTGAGGCTGGCAGGGTTGGGTTGTGTGAGCTTGTCCTCAGGCTCCACAAAAGCTAGCAGGGTATCTGTTCAGCAGGGGTCAAATGTCTGCTCCCAGCTTCTTTATAAAGTGATCAGGGAGGGGCTGAATTTTCCCCACCCACCCATAACGTCTGCTTGTGGAGGTGGGGACATCTGAGAGTCACAATCTGGTAGGCTGGAGCAGGCCTCTCTCCTGTCTACCCTCCCCTGCTTCTGCCGGTAGGCAGAAGCTCAAGCCAGCCGAGCTCCCCCACGACTGTGATGTGGGCCGGGAGTTTCCCTGCCCAGGATCCCAGCCTGAGCTGAAAGCATGGCCTCCTGTAGGGGGAAGGGTGCCCCATAAGCACGCTACAGCTAGGACCCCCACTGCACTGTTCTCCCACTCCGCCCATGCGGGTACTCTCGCCTTCCAAGAGTAATTCACAAATCTCCCCTCCGTGCCCCCGAGCAATGCAATTGAGACCCGGGGGTACAGGATCTGGGCTGTGGGCCCATCTCCAAGTCCCCAGAGATTAATACCAGGACATGCCAGGGAGAAGCGTGCTGATCCCAATTTGCCCATGGGGTGCCCAAGCAGGTTTGGTGTCCCTCCATCCTGAGGCATGCCCCACTCTGATGGAGTCACTGGGCAAACAGCACCGGGGAGCACCAGAGGGCAGGAAGCTCACAGTATGAGCACCCCTCAGTCTGCTGCAAGACCCCAAGAGGAAAGGTCTGAGCCCCACTCTCTACGGAAGCCTCAGTGTTGTGGCCCAGTTGTCTCTCTTGGCAGCTGCAGGTGGGGGAGGGGAAGGGGAGAAAAAGAATCTGGATGGGGGAAAGTTAGCACTCTGGTTCTGTCTGTCCCTCTCTCTGGGAGGCTGCCCACCCAAAATGTCCAGGCACTGTAGTCATGCAGATCACCTGGGAACCACTGGACCCCTGTGGCTCCTGCATTTTGGGCCATAGTTGGGAAATGTCTGTGTGGGAATGAGCCAGATGAAACCTGAAGAGTTGAAGCCCCCTAGGGAGGAAAAGGCACATGGTGAGTAGAGAAGCAATATGACACCTACCGTCCCGGCTCAGGTCTGTCGAGATGGGAGGTGCCCGAGGGAGGCTGGGAGCCTGGTGCCCTGTCCACAAGAAGCTCACAGCTCCCTGGCAGCAGGGCCCTCTGGACTTAAGTGGGTGGAAAGTCTCTCCAGCAGCTTGGGAATCCACCAACTGTCAGAGATGTGAGGGAGGAACAAACCACTCTGCCTATCCTTCTCACTGGATTCCAAGCCTCTTGGGTTGATCTCTGCGAATACCTTGCTCCTTCCTGTTGTGCTCTGCAACTTCTTCCTATGGAGCCTCCTGAAGGTTCTGGCATCCTTCCCTCAGATCCATCCCCAATCTATGTTTGTCTGTTTGTTCATTTTTTCTCTTTCATCTAAAACTTCTCCTTCTTACTGAGACGCTCTAACAGCTGGGGCCCTGGCCAGCCATCCTGCCAGCACCCCATTGGCATGAAAAGGCAATTGTTAAAAGCTTAGAAATGAATGCTAGCTCTGGCTGCATAGTCTTCAACAAATTAATTAACCTCTCTACATCTGGGCAAAATAACTCATCTCGTTTGATTATTGGGAAGATCATAAGATAATGTATAGATTATGTGTTAGCACAGCACTTGTCATGTAGAAATTCACACTAAACATTGGTCATTGTTTTAGTTACTATTAAAACTACTTGCACAGTAGCTGCTGCCTACTAAATGTTCAACGAGTATCAGCTCCCTTTTCTACCTTCCAGTCATTCATTCCCCAAGCCCTTTCTGAGTGCCTCTCAATGCAGGCCACTGTACCAAATTTCGTGGAAATTCAGAGATAAACAAGGGGCCAGATAGAAGATACATGCACCTGTCACATGTGATAAATATTTTCTGAATTGAATATAAAATGAAGCAGACATTTCACCAATTTTATTAGCCAGAAAAAGTTGTCAAGTATTCTGAAGAGAGAATCATAGAAGGATTTATTACTTACTGTTAAGAATCAAAGATTATAAGATCTTTTTTACTGAGCTTGAGTTCTGAGAAACCTCAGTTACTCAGAATGCCTTCAAGCATTCTAGATCATTGAGATTTCTGAAGTCCTTTGGGCTTCAACCCTTGTTGAAACCCTTAAAGAATTATGAGTGTATTTTCCTGCACTAGTAAATGGAACTAAGTATATGTGGCTAAGTTTTTCTTGCTTAGAGTGCCTGTAAGTGATTTGTTAAAACAGCAGTTGTACAAACTATGGACTATGAGATAGTTTGGGTTGGATATATATAAATCCCAAGTGTAATCTGGACATTAATTTTTTTAAAATATCCCTCATTAAAGATTATAAGGTATACAAGAAAAAACTGGGGAAATATCAGATAATTGTGAGCTCCCAGTAATTTAATTCTGGGGAAAAAAACAAAAATTGTGTTGTGTATTAATAGAAAAATAATTCAGATGGTCTCTTGAATGGAAAATCTGTTCTCTCTCTCTCTCATTCTCAGTGAAGACTCATTCATTCAACAATAATTGGGTGTCTCCCATGAGCCAGATCATATGTGAGGTCCTGGAAATGCAATGGTGTACAAAGACACACACAGTCCTTACCACATGGAATTATTAACACAAATTCAGCTGCCTAGACAGACACTATCAAACAATCACACCAAAATTTGTGAAGGCGCTTTCATGAAGGAAAGGTTACAGATGCTATGGAAGTGTGTCTTAGGGGCTTTGGCCTCGTTAGGGAAGTTGGGAAAGCTTCCCTTGGGAAGTGACAGATAAGCTAAGATAGCTCAATTGATAGGAGTTAACAAGTAGAAGAAGAGTGGAAAGCAAGTTAAGGGCATAGAAAGCGCAGATGTAAAGCCCAGGGCGAGTGATAGCACAGTTAGGATTATCAACCAAGGGAGGATCCCATGCCCCTGGAGAGTGTGTGTGTGGAGGGAGGTGAGGAGAATGGTGGGAGATGCCTGGGGGAGGCAGGGAAAGGCCAGTCCAGACCCTTATGATTGGGAAAACAATCTTTGATCACTCATTGTTATCAAGCCTCTTGTGAAATGCTTAGGAACAGTTCCATTTTAATTAAGGATCTGAAAGCATGGGTCCCACTGAATTTGAGAATTTGCCTAATCGCCATCCGTTCTAACTAGTTGTGGCTTGAAGACCTTATGTATTCCAAAGTGGTGTTAATTCTCCTTTGGGGTTGTGTGCTGGTAACTCTCCATCCCTCACCCTCCTAGTCTATCAGGCACCCTTCTCTGCCTTACTTGTTGATCCAGGAGGCTGACCTCTATGGCCTGCACCACCTGGGTTTGCATGGCGATGGCTCCCAGTTTGGTCTGGCCAATGGGAGGTCCTGGAAAAAGATCAGGCAATGAGCACAGAGAGAGGTGGGAGTTATTTACTCCCACTGCAGTCTGTCTTTCTCACTGTGTTTCTTGCAGGGTCTGTGTCCTTTCACAGCTCCAGCCTGTGGTGACAGTCTCCCCACCCTATCCCCCTCTAGCTCACCAGGGTCTGGTAACATGTTCTCTTCCTTTGCTTTTTTAGGCCCAGGATACTAAAGGCATCCTACTGCAGCTAGTCCCAGGTACTTTGACATCCTTAACTTGTAACCCTACCTACACCTCTGAAAATAGATCCCTCATTTAACTGTCTTCAAAGTTGCAGATGAGTACGGCATCTACTTTCTGCCAGGATCCTGACTGATAGCATCAGAATATGGTTTTCTCCCTGTCCATTTTATTCTCTCCCTTCCAAAACCTGAGTATGCTTCAGATTGAGATAACTGGGGACCAGAAGAAGGATGGTGAAATCCCCCGGATTATACAAGTTCACTTTCCTCTTTAGGCTCAAAATAGATCAGTCTCTGGAGGAAGGAAGGGCTCTGTTTGTCATCATATATCTGCCTGGCTGTCATTCAGGACCTAATTGGACTCTCTTAAATTTCATTCTATTCCTCCTTGTCATGTTTCTGGGCCCCTGAGAAATTTCCTGCCATGTGTATTCTGAAGCAGGACATTTTGACATAGCCATTTTGATGGATATTTTGCTCTTCAGAGTGCAAAGAATAGGATTTAGGTCATAGGCACAATAAACATTCACACACCCTCCTGGGCCCTCTACCCTATCCTTGAAGCTCACCTCCACTTTAATTATTTTTTCACTCTTTTAAAATGAAAATAGTATTATATATGAAAAAGTCAAGGGAATAGTATAATGGACTCTCATGTGTCTGTCATCTAGCTTCCATTGGTGATCAACCTATCCCTTAGCATACACGTGTGCATGTTTTTTTTTGCTGAAATAGTTAAAGTGAATCCTATTCATTTATTTAACCTATAAATACTTCAGTATGTTTCTTTAACAGATAAGGATTTTAAAAGTAACCACAGTAATATGCAGTAAAATGATTCTGTAATATCTAATAAATAGTCCATGTTGGGTTTTCCTCCATTCCCTCAAATATTTTTTTTCAGTTGAGTTTTCCAAATCATAAGCCATACAATATCCATGACTTTAGTTGCTATGTCTCTTAGGCTTCTTTTAATTTCTAGCAACCCTTTGCCTTTAAATTTTTTTTATTGAAGTGTAACAAAAATACAGAAAAAGTACACAAATTGTAAGTGTATAGCTCAATGAATGTTTTCAAAATGAACATTCCATGTAACTACTACTCAGATAAAGATATAGAACATCACTAGCACCAGAGGCTTTCCAGCCATTAAGTGCACACCTGCTGCCCAAGATACCCACTGTTTTATCACCATAGATTGGTTTTGCCCATTTTTGACCTTTATATAAATAGAATCATACAGCATGTCATCTTTTTGATCTGGCTGTCTTTGAGGAAATTCAACCGTCTTTTAAAAGTCAACTTACTGAGGTATAATTTGTATACAGTAAACTCTGCCCATATAAAGTAGTTCAGTGAGTTGTACAAGAGGTATAAACCCATGACTCCACCACCACAATCAAGGTACAGGATGTTTCTGCTGCCCCAAAAACTTTCCTCATGCTACACTGTGGTCATTCCTTCCTCCCATTCCCAGCTTTCAGGCAACCTTTGATTTATTTTCTGTCACTGTAGATTATTTTGCATTTTCTAGCATATTTAATAAATGGAATCATATAGGATGTACTTTTTTGTGTCTGGCTTCCTTAAGTGAGCATAATGACTTAGAGAGTCATCTACATCTAAGTAGTTGCATGTTTCTTTTCATTGATGAACAGTGTTCCATTATATGGTTATTCCATACTTTCTGTATCCATTTACTTGGTTTACATATGGGTTATTTATAAGTTTGGATTATTATGAATAAAGCTGGTTGTGTACAGATCTTTGTGCAGACATATTTTCATTTCTCTTGATAAATACCTTAGAGTGGAATTTAGTCCGATTTCCCTGGTACTCTTCCGTCCATCCTTCATTCTATGCTTTCATCTGGGAAATTTTTCTTCTGCCCAAATAACTCCCTTTAGTTCCTTTTAGTATTTCCTTTAATGTGGATTTTGTTATTTTCTTCCAGAGAGATTTTAATATTCTGACAGGTAGATACAGTAAGAACAGGTTATATTGATTTAATCAGGAAATGAGATTTTTCAAGACTGTGTCTGGTCTATTTCCAGTTTGTCCTAACAACTCAAGCCTTTGGGCTTTCTCAGCTGAAAGTCTGGGGTGTTTATCATGGGTCTTTGTTCTTAGCAGATCCTACATTCCAATTTTTTTCTCCCCAACACTATTAGACAAAATTGCTTCTTATCTTTTTAATCTTTTAGCAACTGATTTTGCTTAGTTTCTTGGTCTCTTGCTTCACATATTTGTAGTTTAGAAATTTGAAAATGCCTCAAGAAATTTGAAAATTATATTAGGAATATTAGGGCTCACTTTTATGTAGTACCCCATTCTCAGAAATCTTAGCCCTCAAGTCCTAGCTGCTGCTTTGGTGGCCCTTAACTTCAAGATTTCTCTGTCCAACTCAGAAAAACTGCTTTAAGCTCTAGCTGCTACTTCCTCCTTGATGTATTCCCTGACAATACAAATTAGCAAATGACCTTAAGAAGCAAAGTTGCTTTAAATATAGGGCTGGCTTTAATGGGCTTTCTTTCTCTGCAGAATCTAGCATGCTTGAATCCTGGATGCTTTGTTTGTGCCACAATGCTTTTAAACAACTTGTCTTATTTTTTATTTATGCAGCTATTATAATTGTTTTCTGTAGGTGGATTAGTCTGAGCTATGAAGTTATTCCTTCATAGCCAGAAGCACAACTCTTCCAGTTATATTTTAAGAGAGGCCCTCCACCCCTGCCCCCACACACACCATTTTTAAAAATGCCATTTGTTTGTTGGAAAGATGGGCCTTTCCTACCCCCTTTGAATACCCCACACATTGGATTTCCCTGATTGCTTCCTTGTAGTGTTATTCTTTAACACGTTTTTCTATTCTCCGTGTTTCTAGCAACTATTTAATTAGATTTAAAGGTGTTAGGTCATAGCATATCAAGGCAGCATTGTGTATCTCCTATTGCATCACATCATGAACCACAAAATGGAACGGTTCCCAAACTTCGCTCCACGTTTGAAGAGAATCTCAGGAGAATCTCACAAAGGACAAAAACCAAAACTATTGATGCTTGATTTCATTGATTTAGGATGTGAACCAAACATTGGAATTTTTCAAAGTTCCCCAGGTGATTCCAATGTGCAGCAAAGCATGGAAACTACTGATGTAATGTCTGATTATCCAGGTTTCAGTTAGGTTAGGATTGATTCATAGACTCAGGTGTTGTCCATCTGATGCCTTTAATACCAAGTTCCCCATCAAGCTTGAAAGCAAAGGTTTTGCAGCCACGGATGCCTAGACCCAATAACTCATGAACAGCTGTGAAATGGTGATTTTCTAATTCTGTCATTCTTCCTGCTCTTAGTAACTGTGATTCCTCTAAAAGGAAGAACTTTCTCTCAATGCCTGTTTGGTTACTTAGAAATGTCCATATAGGAAAGACAGGGTAAATACTTAATTTACCTTAATTTTTCTTTTTATTTATATATTTTCTGAATCATAAGTTGGTGTCCCAGCAACTTTTAAAGGTGACCAATGATGTTTAAATGCAATTAAGAAATGCATGGATTTTTATATATTTGATCTATTTCATTCCACCATATTCCTTGTTTTTATTGAAGTTGATTCGTCTTTGACTAGAGGGAATTCCTTTCAAGTTGGCTCCAAGTCCTTTTGACATGACTCTAGTAGTTTTTGATAGCTTGCCATGACAAACTTTGATAGTTCATCATGTCTATTTCCTGGCATAGATCTGGAATCAGTCATTTATTCAAGTATCTCCAATTCCTTTCAGTGAAAAGAAATGCTTAAGAGTCCAAA
This sequence comes from Daubentonia madagascariensis, assembly GCA_023783475.1. Taxonomy (NCBI): domain Eukaryota; kingdom Metazoa; phylum Chordata; class Mammalia; order Primates; family Daubentoniidae; genus Daubentonia; species Daubentonia madagascariensis. The sequence goes on along the minus strand of JAKFHU010001953.1, from coordinate 35,215,472 downwards.
ATTAAAGCAACAAGTTTAAGCAACCCTATCCTTAACTCTCAGCCTATTCATCATTTTCCCCAGTTTATTTGACCAAGAGTATTAATAATAACAAAATTATTCATTTTCTACCACATACTGTATGTTTGTTTTAGGATACTTTTAGCTTCTCTGAATCTTAGTGTTTTCACTTATAAAATGGAAATGATAACTGAAATAATCCAGGCATAATGTCTGGCCCATTGCTTTTTTAGTAGAGAGCCAACGGGAGTAATGGTTATGGTAATAGGAGTTACGTAGCAATACTGGTAGTACTCACGGTAGCAGTTCAACTTTTCAGCAAATTATTATGTACCTTACTGTGTGTAAGTACTGGGTATGGGCGGTAGTAGTGATGGTCATAGTAGTCATTTATTTTTTCAATAAAAATTAGCATACCCTTTTTATGTGTGAGGTACCATGTTGGACACTAGAGATGCAATGGTAAAAAATACAGTTATGGTCTTTGTCTTAAAGGAGAGAGATAAAAAAACAAGTAGACTGGCAAATATAAATTATTATTATTGATGCAAAATCATTCACTCAGGTATTCCTCTAGTTTCTATTGAAATTCCATGTAGTTTCATACCACCATCAAAATGACCACTTCAAAATGGTGTTGTCAAAATGGCCATATTGAAATGTCTTCTATCCAAATAGTGTCTGCTCATTTTGCTGAGTCACCATACTTTTTTCCTAAACACCTTTCCCATGAGGAAACCTAATTTTAACAAAGGGGAGTCGTTTGCAGTGGCTCAGAGGATGTAAACTGGAGCTTCTCTTCTTCTGCTCTCTCTTCCCCAGGTGCTGCCAGTATTCCTGGAGAGCAGCTGTTTCCCAAGGAAATCCACCCTTTCTGGAAATGGAAAAGGTAACCCTCCTCCATGACTTGGCCTCAGAGGAGCAGAAAGGTGCCATCAAAGTGAGGGTTTCCACAGAACCCGGAGGCAGGAAGCCACTTGGCTTTCTCTGTTACTTCAGAGCGAAAATAAGGTCACAGGATGTTCCTTTCTGTGAATGATTGAATAAAAGACCAAGAGAAATCCTCCTCCCTGTCCTACAGCTGAAAGTACCCTCACGCTGTGAAGGACTCACTTTTTCGGCTTTTTGTGCAGTAGCCAAAAGACAGTCTCAGCAGGGCAGGAGCACGGGAAGCAGACAAGGTGAGAGCAGGTATTTTTCTCCTCTCTCACGTCTGGAGATGCTTCAGATTTTTCAAGTTGTGTCATTCCTGATCCTGCTTTACATTTCTGTGACTGCATAGGATCTTCTCAGCGTTCTGCCTCCTCTTGCTCAATGTATTCATCCATAGGAATTTATCCAACTCCCTTTTGTGGAAAGTGAACTGTTTTAGCTGCAGAAGGTGCCCAAGTCTGATCTTTATGTAACCTTGAAGACCTTGTTATCTAGAGGACGGAGGTAAAATTCATTCACTGCACAAATCTTAACTGATTCTACACAGGGTTCTTAGGCCTGGGATAAAGTCTTGAACCAATAGAAAATGCTCCTGTTTTCTTGGGCCGAGATTGGCAAACTAAGGCCATATTCAGCTATGGGCTATTCATATGCTAAGAATAGATTTAAATATTTAAAGTGTTCTTTAAAAAAAAAAAAGCAAGAGACTATGTGTGGCTCACAAGCCAGAAGTATTTGCTGTATGCCCCCTTAGGGAAATAGTTTGCCAATCCTGCTCTTGGACTCTTGTCCTGAGATGACTTTTCCATTGTATAAAGGTCATGAGTATAGGCTCGGAGTTCAAGTCCTGGCTCGGCCACTTATTATGCAGCCTTAGGCAAGTGGCTTTGATCCTTTGAGCTTTTAGTCTCTTTATCTGTCAAAAGGAAGTACTAAGAGTCAGTCAGGCAACAAATATTTCTGGAGTGTCAACAATGTGCCAGGAATGTCTAGGCATGGGAGTGAAGTCAGATAACAAACATTTACACAAATAAATGACATGGCTCCAAATCCCTATAAAACCACAAGGAAGTCAAATGGAGCAGGATAGTACAGGAGGGATGGGGTAGTGTGTTGGGGGGGCTTGTGTGTAAGAAAATGGTTTAAGAAGGAGGGGAGTGGCCAACTAGCCAGATGCTGCTAAGTGGTTAAGTGAGGGGAGGCCAGAAATTGGCCATTGGCTTTGGCAAGATGTGGTTTACTAGGGACATGCTATGGGTAGCTTTATATTTTCATAATAAAGGGGGAAGATGTGGTGACTCTGGCTTTTTAAAGAACTTAGAGTGATCCCTTAAAGTCAATGAATCCTATAGTTAGGCTGAATTTAAAAAAAAAACAAAAAAAACTGTATGTAATTTTGTATTTCTGACTCTAATAATTTCATTGTAGATAATAGGAATAAAGAGAAATAAGTGACTGTCTGCTGTCCTTTTAGTTTGTGTTACTAAGATCTGCTGCAGTATCCCAACATTATCCTGCTGTTGGGGTACTCATTAAAAACATTTTTCAATTAAAATCTTTTACAAGCCAGGCATGGTGGCACATGCCCCTAGTCCCAGCTACTTGGGAGGCTGAGGCAGGAGGATCGCTTGAGCCCAGGAGTTCAAGGATGTCGCGTGTTATGATCACACCTGTGAATAGCCCCTGCACACCAGCCTAGGCAACACAGCCAGACCCTGTCTCCAAAAAGATAACTAGATGTATAAATAAATAAAATTAAACCTTTTCCATATGGGAGCACAAAAGTGACCAAGTTAAAACAAATTCCAGTCATTTTTTAAATGCACATCAAAGCCAATATTTATAAGAACAAAGAATGGAAACACTTTCTGGGGTTCTGACACAGAAACTCCCAAACTTCTTTGCCTCTTTTTTTATTTATCACAAAGATTTTTTTCATCTTGTTGCTCATCTGCAGCCATCAGAGGAAACTCTGGCCACACAGTACTGTGTCACTGGGGAGAAAAAGCTGGTGCTGTTACCCCAGAATAGGCATGAAAAAAAAAAGGCCAACTTCCCTTGAGTCCCATTTCTCAGGGTGATGCCTTTCACACTCTGAAATGAAAGTGTTTGTCTGTGAGAGGGATGGCCAGCATTGCGCTGGCATTGTCCTTTGATGTGCCTCAGAAATATTACAGTAGAAGTTATTAAAGAATAAATTGTGGGGAAGCCAACTGCTCTACTCGAGCATCTTTTTGCTTTGCCCCTAGCTAATTTATGTAGCAGCGAATTTTCTTTCTTCTTCTCCTAGTTAAGTTTGCTAGCTTTGGGAAACTTTTTTTTTTTTCCAATTAGAGAGTGGCGTGAGAATAGATTGGCTACCCACTTCAGTTCAGGACAGCAAATGAGTCAAGCCTTAAAAATGAATAACAGTATCTAGGCATTTGTGTCAAATGTGCACAGATCCTCAGAGCTCATTAAAGTTGGCTTTTGCCCATTTTACAGATGAGGAAAGTGAAGCTCAGAGAGGTCAGGGCATAGACAAGGTCAGGTGCCAACTGGATGCCCACCCAGGAATGTGAAACAGACTCGTATTACTCAAAGTCCAGTGATTTCTACTTATCGTACAGCAGCTACTGTGTCCACAGAGAGAGAAGGTTAAAATTGTTTAAAACCTGGAAACTGATGAAATATGAAGAAATCATGTGCTGTGAGCCTGTGCGTTCCCCAGCTTCCCAATGAACTAGAAATTGTTAGGACACCACTGTGGGTCCGAAACCTTTCCCTGGCAGCTGGCCCTGGTGTCCACAGAGGCGAGCTGTGGCTTGTGGTTCAGTCGTGCAGATGGATACCGGGCACTGCTCGGGTATGGGCTCATGCTTTTTGCTCGCTTGCCTGAATTAAGCTGCCTAACTGTTGTTCCTGGGGAAGCTGAAGGTTTTTCAAGGGTCAGCTAGCATTTCCTAACAGCTCTCCAGAATGCAAGGAGCATACATTTTCCTTTCCCAAGTGACGGCAGACATAGTCACCACAAAATAGTTCAAAAGATTTTTCTAAATTTGGATTGCTTTATTTGGCTCCATATATTAATCCAAAGGACATCACATAATACCATCTTTCTTACAACTCTGTTCTGTTTTTTAATTTTATAGATTCTCAGGTAAGAAGTGTTCCAAGTAAGTAAAGATTACCTTTTTATGTTTAAATAAAATTATTCTCATTGTATTTCTAATAACAATGATTAATATTTATTGTGTGTTTACTGTGGTGGCAGGCATTGTACTAACAGCTTTATACATATTTTTTGATTTAGCTTTTGCAGTAGTCCTGTGCTATTGGTCCTTTTATTATTCATGTTATACATATAGAAAAGCTGAGACTCAGAGAGGCTAAGTAACTTGCTTAAGATCACACAGCTAATTCATGGTACAGTGAGGATGTGGAATCAGGTGGTTTGACTCATACCTCATATTTCTAAACACCATGCTACATTGCCTCCCTGGTGCAGATTTATAAACTCTTTATGAGGATGTATTGAGCACATTTCTCTCCCTGTGAATTAATTGCTTTAAACGCCATTTTATTTATTTCTTAATTAGAGATTGACTTTTCTTTCAGGCTTGTCTTTCCATAGGAGGAAACTAACACCTAAAGAAGTAAAGTGTCAGCAGCATGGTTCTTCTTATGCTCTCTCACTGTCACGGTCTTTTCCCTTTTTCCTCTGACCTCCATGGCTTGCAAGGTACCCGCCTCTGAAGAAGTTCAATGTCAAATTTCAAGGTGCTGCGTTATTGATAACTTGCTTAGTGCCCTAAGGCCAAGGCTAAAGAAGCTATGTTCCTTTGTCTTCTCTGGGTCTAGAAGTAACCTTTGTTATATTTGTCTGAGAAGGTGGTGGGAGAAACGAATGGATTCTCAAAAGAAAGAGAACTTTAGTTTTTAACTCTTTCCTAGGTGACACTAAATTTTAGAAAGATCATCTTATATTAAGATTTGTTTATTAATAAAGAATATTAATTGAGAATAAGATAAAATACCAAGAAGTGTGTCCTTTTCATGATTTTTGGAACTAGGGACAAATCATGGCTGCTAGCTTATTCGAGAAAAAGATTATTAACTATCCCCCAAGGAGTTCTTTTGAGCAATCTGAGAGATTTGGGGCACATTTTTATCTGATTGGTTTTTTTTGTGAGCCAGACCTGGAAGGTGGGACCTGAATTGTATTCTTTGCCTTTGTTACCTCTTTATGGCTCTGTGAAGAGGCACTTTCCTGCCATATCTCTTCTATATTCCCAGTCATTTCGTACCGCAGAAACAAATACATGGAGCCCTCTGTTAATGGGCCCAGGTCAACGTGGAGCCTAAGACAGTTGTTGTATTTAGTCTGAGGAGAAGCGCAGGTATGAGAAACAGCATGTGCTAACAACAGTTCCTGTGGAAACCCTGTTCCTTCTATTCCCCGTGGTAATTGAGAGATCGGAACTCCTGGGAGAAAAATTATTCTCATACATCATTTGCTCTTTGACCACTAACCGCTCTCAGAGGAACCAACAATTTAAGAATTAGGTAACCACTGATGATGTCTGCGGTTGTCTGCATGATTTCCCCCATTGTTGGAAGTTAGCACTTCTCTGATGATAAAAAGCAGCCCTGCTTGCCCAGACTCTCCCCAGCCGAGAACAACACACACCAGTTGAAACTAGAGACTTTGACACAAAAATAATTTTGATTGCAAGAGTCCTGCCCATAGTGTCCCATGCATCCATTTCTAAATCACACTAGAAGATGGTGGTAATCCACCCGGTTCTGCGTAGCTGTGTAGCACAAACGATTACAAGCAACAGCTAACTCTTTTCCATGCCTCGTCTCAGAAGAAAGCAGGTTTTTGTGCTGCAAACAAAAAATGGGAGTCAGATTTTAAAAGAGCGTTAAGATTGTTCTGGAGGAAAGGCACATTCTCCGTGTAAGTCATTATCTGGGGGATGCTGTGAGACACACATACACGGGAGCATATGGCGGTGGTGGATGGACCCAGGCGCAGCGAGACAATATGATGGATTTCTTTGAGACTGCTAGTGAGACAGTGCCCCAGGGGATGGAAGCAGGGTACTTTCCATGAGCTTCCTCCTCCCCTCAACTTCCCTACTTCTCTACGGGTTAATTACTTTTTTTTTCTTTGTCCAGGGAATGGGCCTCTGGATTAGGTTGATGACAGACTGATGAATGCACAGGTTCAGCAAGCACAGGCATCACAGCCATCCCCTTCTGCATTTCTGCTTGGATACCCTTGATATAAATCAGAATAATTGTTAGTGAAACAATGTACAGGTGTTGGGAAGACAGACTCCTATTTTTAGGCTCTCTGGAAAATTTTCCCTTTATTTGATTTTGGTGGTTTCAGTCATATCTTCTAATACAGTTTCACACAAATGTAATCTGGCTTCCCCAGCCTAGTACAACCCAAATCAAAATGATATTATACCTCTTCACAGCTGTAAATCCTTCCTCAAATTAAAGCGCTGAAACCTAATCTGCTAGAAGTCTACAGAGGACGAGGGGCACCTCTAGCACCCCACCAAGAATAGCATTAAGCATCTAATGACAACTTGACAGAGACTTTTATCTTTTGTCCCCTGCGAAATAAAATCTTCAAAGTTATCTGCCTCTTCCTTGAAACTTAGCACAGGCTGTACTTGGCCAGGTGTCGCAAAGCTGATACTGAGAGGGCAAAGATTGAGAGCTTTTTTTTACCCATTTCTTTCTGGGTTGCCTTTTTTTTTTTTTTTTTTAATGGCCTGAGAGGAAGTGAGAGTAAATCTGGCACATGGCTGTTTTCCAATAAGGTTAAAGATACAGTCACAGGATCCCAACAGGGACTCAAGCAGGAGATTGATGAATTAATTGAACTCATCAATTAACGAATGAATGAATTAATCTGTGTAAAGCAGAGTGAAGTCAAGAGAGGGCAAGGGGTGGCTCCGTCTTAGGTGAGAGGGAGGATCAGAAAACTGGAGATCTTAGAAGGGCTGAATTTCCTGGCAAAGTTCAACTGAAAGTGTTGAGTGAGTGGGCAGGGGCCTGGCAGAGTCTGCAGACAGTTTTTACAATAGATGAGCCAATTTTGATACATTATTGTTAACCAAAGTCTGCAGTTTACATCAGGGTTCACTCTGAGGTGTACATCCTATGGGTTTTGACAACTGTCTAATGGCATGTAACCACTATTGTGACACCATGTAGAAGAGTTTCACCGCCCTAAAAATGTCCTGTGCTCTGTCTAGTCATTCTTCCTTCCCTCCTCCTCCCCTGACCCCTTGGAAACAAACCACTGATCTTTTTATTGTCTTCATAGTTTTACCTTTTCCAATATGTCATATAGTTGGAATCACACAGTATACAGCCTTTTAAGATTGGCTCCTTTGACTTAGCAACATGCGTTTAAAGTTCCTCCATGTCTTTCTGTGGCTTGATAGCTCCTTTCTTTTCAGCACTGCTAAATAATATTTCATTGCCTGGGAATACCACAATTTGTTTATCCATTCACCTATTCAAGGGCATCTTGTTTGCTTCCAAGTTTTGGCAATTTTGAATAAAGCTGCTATAAACATCTTTGTGCAGGTTTTTGTGTAGACATAACTTTTCAACTGCTTTGGGTAAATACCAAGGCTCATAATTGCTGGATTTTATGGTGAGAGTGTGTTTAGTTTTGTAAGAAATCACCAGTCTTCTGTAGTGGCTGTAACATTTTGCATTCCCACGAGCAGTTAATGAGACTGTTGCTCCGCATCCTCACCAGTACTTGGTGTCGTCACTGTTTTGGATTTTCACGGTTATAATAGGTGTTTCATGGTATCTCCCTTTTGTTTTAATTTGCAATTTTCCCATAATGGTATGATGTTGAGGAGCTTTTTATATGATTATTTGTCATCTGTATATTTTCTTTGGTGAGGTGTCTGTTCATGTCTTTTGCCTATTTTTTAATTGGGTTGTTCATTTCCTTATTGTTGGGTTTTTAAGAGGCTTTTTGTATATTTTGGATAACAGTTCTTTATCAGACGTGTCTCTTGCAGATATTTTCTCCCAGTCTGTGTCTCGTCTTCTCATTTTTGTGACAGTGTCTTCTGCTGAGCGGAAGTTTTCAATTTTAATGAAGTCTAGCTTATCAATTATTTCTTTCATGGATTGTACCTTTGGTATTGTATCTAAGAAGCCACTACCATGCCCAAGATCATCTAGATGTTCTCCTAGGTTTTCTTCTAGGAGTTTTATAGCTTTGCCTTTTACATTTAGGTCTATGATTCATTTTGAATTAATTTTTGTGAATGGTGTAAGGTCTGTGTCTAGATTCTTTTCTTTTTTTTGAGTGCCAATATCCAGTTGTTCCAGCACCATTTGTTGAACAGACTATCTTTTTAACATTTGCTCCTTCACTTGATTATATTTTTGTGGTTCTATTTCTGGGCTTTCTATTCTGTTGCATTGATCTGTTTGTTGACTTTTGCCAATACCACACTGTCTTGATTACTATAGCTTTGCAATAAGTCTTTTGTTTGTTTTTATTTCAAAACATTAATTAAAGGTGCACAAGTGTTTTTATTATAAGGATATCTTGTATAATGCTTAAGTCAGGGCTTTTGGTGTGACCATCACCAGAATAATATTCATTGTACCCAATACATAAGTTTTTATCCCACATCCACCCTCCCATCATCCCCTCTCCTTGGTTTCTCATGCCCTCTATATGGCTTTGTGCCCGTGTGTACCCATCTATTAGCTCCCTCTTATTAGTGAGAATATACGGTGTTTGGTTTTCCATTCCTGAGATACTTCACTTAGGATAATGGTCTCCAGTTCCCTCCATGTTGCTGCAGATGACATTATTTCATTCCTTTTTATGCCTGAGTAGCACTCCATGGTGTATATACACCACATTTTTTTAAATCCACTCATGAATTGAAGGGCACTTAGATTGACTCCACATCTTTGCAGTTGTGAATTGTGCTGCAATAAACATTCGAGTACACGTGTCTTTTTGATAAGATGACTTCGTTTCCTTTGAGTAGATACCCAGCAGTGGGATTGCTGGATTGAATGGTAGGTCTACATTTATTTCTTTGAGGAATCTCCATACAGTTTTCCATAGAGGTTGTGCTAATTTGTAGTCCCACCAACAGTGTATAAGCATTCTTTTCTCTCTGCATCTATTGTTTTTTGACTTTTTAGTAATGGCCATTCTGATAGGGGTAAGGTGGTATCTCACTGTGGTTTTAATTTGCATTTCCCTGATGGTTAGCAATGTTGAGCATTTTTTCATATGCTTATTGCCCAATTGTCTATTTTCTTTTGAAAAACTTCAGGTCATGTCATTTGCCCACTTTTTAATGGGGTTGTTCATTTGTTTCTTGATGATTTGTTTGAGTTCTTTGTAGATTCTGGATATCAGTCATTTGTCTGATGTATAGTTTGCAGATATTTTCTCCCATTCTGTAAGTTGTCTATTCATTCTGTTCATTATTTTCTTTGCTATGCAGAAGCTTTTTAATTTAATCAAGTCCAATTTATTTATTTTTGTTTTCACTATATTTGCCTTTGGGGTCTTAGTTATAAATTCTTTGCCTAGGCTGATGTCTAAAAAGCCAGGAAAGGACACAATAAAAAAAGAAAACTACAGACCAATATCCCTTATGAACATAGATACAAAAATCTTTAACAAAATACTAGCAAACCAAATTCAACAGCACATCGAAAAAATAATCCACCATGATCAAGTGAGTTTTATCCCAGAGGTGCAAGGATGATTTAACATATGCAAAAAAATACACATCATTCACCACATAAATGGAAACAAAAACAAAGACCACATGGTCATCTCAATAGATGCAGAAAAAGCATTTGATAAAATCTAGCACCCTTTCATGATAAAAACACTCAGACATACTAGGCATAGAAGGAACATACCTCCAAATTATGAAAGCCATATATGAAAAACCCACAGCTGCCATCATAATGAATGGGGAAACGTTTAAAACATTCCCCCAAGAACTGGAAGAAGACAAAGGTGCCCACTGTGACCACTGCTATCCATCATAGTATTGGAAGTCCTAGCCAGAGCCATCAGGCAAGAGAAGGAAATAGAAGACATCCAAATCAGGAAAGAGTGGGTCACACATCCCTGTTTGCTGATGATATGATCTTGTATCTAGAAAATCCTGAAGACTCCACCAAAAGACTCCTGGAATTGATAAATAAATTCAGCAAAGTTTCAGGTTATAAAATCAATGCACATAAACCAGTAGCATCGCTATATACTAATAACAATTAGAGAGTCAAATCAAGGACTCAAAACCATTCACAACAGCTGCAAAAAAAAAAGTACCTAGGAATATACTTACAAAGAAGTTTAAAGACCTCTACAAGGAGAACTATAAAATGCTGATGGAAGAAATCACAGATGATACATACAAATGGAAAAACATCCCCTGCTCATTGATTGGTAGAATCAATATCGTTAAAATGCCTATACTGCCCAAAGTGATTTACAGATTCTATGCAATCCCCATCAAAATACCAGTGTCATATTTCACAGCTCTAGAAAAAATAATCCTAAGCTTCATTTGGAATCAAAAAGGAGCCCGAATAGCCAAAGCAATCTTAAGTACAAAGAACAAATCTGGAGACATCACATTACCTGACTGCAAATTATACTACTACTATAGTAGCCAAAATAGCATGGTACTGGTGTAAAAGTAGAGACATAGACCAATGGAACAGAATAGAGAACCCAGAAATAAAACCATCTACCTACAACCAACTGATTTTCAAAAAAGCAGACAACAACATACACTGGGGAAAGGAAGCCCTATTCAATAAATGGTGCTGGGAAAATTGGATAGAGGTATAGTGTGAATAGGTCCTGTGGACATCCAAACAGGTGGCACTATGTAAAATATTACAAATATTGGACTCAACATGCAAAGAAACAAAATATGTGAAATACAAGAACCTAAACAATGATAGTTATAACAATTGTGACTCAGTGACAAGAGATGTTAGTGACTCATAGACACATCACAGTTTCGATACAGAAAGCAGGGCCATCTCTCAATGTACAACAGTGAGGAAGATCTCCTTTGCACGCACCTGTCTGACTTCCAAAGAATAGCTTCTCCATCTCTTTTCCATCTGCATCTTCTCACTCTCCTCTTGTTGGGAAACTTCATTCAGAACCATTCAGGGAAGAGTATTCTGGGAAATGTATTTCTTACCATTGGCTTTGCAATGCAGAGAGCTTAAAAGGAGTTTATATTATGTAATCATATTTTATTTGTGTAAGAGTCCTACAAAATATCTCTTTTCTCCTACTGGATTGCAAGTTTCTTGAAGGTAGAGATTATTTCTGTTATGTCTGAATATCTCTTACAGCGTGTGGGAGAGTGTCATGCACATAGTAGGTACTAATCAAATATGTGTTTAATGAATTAAAGAATAATATTACTTAAAATACTGTCATGATCAGTGTAAGTTACTGCATAGGTGAATTGGGCCATCACTTTGCTCTAATGACTCTAACTAAAATGAATATCCTATTTAAATTTTTGATTTACTTAGGCCCTTTTACTGCTGTTCTTTTACTGTAGTAGCCTGGTGGTTTGCACTGGTCATTAATTTTCAGTCTAGAGTAATGAAATGTTAGTGCAGACATGGTACATTCAACCCACGGAATCACGTTTCCTACACGATCATAGCTGGTATGTCTGAGAGCAGTTGAATGGCTCCTCTAATGATTCTAGAACACCACAGCGAATGACAAATTACTGGTGTCTAATATTATATGATTGGTAAATGACTATTGTGTGCTTTATTTCCATCCCTCCAGGAAGGCTAGATTATTCCCAAATAGCAGATTGCCATATGAAAATGCCAATATTTACTCCTTGCTGATCCAAGATAACAATTTGGGAATAGTCATTTGATATAAGACACTCATGATTTTTTACAAATCGATAACTAGCTAGGAAGAATGACTCTCCAAGGCACCCTGTTATGATAGGGTTGACCTTCAGATCCAAAAGGGTGGGTTTAACAAAGAATTTCTATGCTGTCAATCAACATTATTGTCCAAGTAGAATAGGCATTTGGTTTGATTTTGGCTCCCAAATTGATTTAGGTTATTCTTAAGTCTCAGAACAATAATTCCATGTTTCCAGAGTGATATTAAGATAAAAATTCAAGCAAACCCAAGAAATAGCTACTAATTTCCACACATGGTGCTGTCATTTAATTGACACACCTCTTTTCCTTTGTGTCAGGTGTTACAAAGGCACAGTTCATCCCTTTAGTTTTTGCTTCTTACTCTCAGTGTGCGCCCCCTTCCTCACATCCATCCTCTGGGTCTGTTTCCAGTCACAGCTGCTTATTGATGTTGTCGCTTTGCTTGCTTGCCTCTGCTTCTCTCCCCCACCCCCACCCCCACCCCCACCCTCTATCACATCATGTCTTAGGCTGTTTTCTGCTCTGTTGGTTTTCTGCCAACTTTATGGCAACACTGTTCCTGGACTTTGTTGATCCTGTTGGAGCCAACATAGTCTTTCCACCTTTGCTTTCGACTTCATTGCTTCCTTCCCTTCGGTGGCCTCACCTCTGCTGTGTAGCATCCAGGAGCCCATGGCTTCCCTGCATCCCCCTGAGTCCCCTCTGTGCTGTGCTGCATGGGAGGAAGCCACATGCCGCTTAGCCTTTGCAAGCTCTTTAAAGCCAATGGGCTAGTGAGCAGGGTTGTCTGAAGCTTGGACAAGGGAGAACAAGAGAGAAAGGGAAGAAGGAGTGATGAGAGAATGGGCAAAAGGAAGAAAGGGAAGTTAAGGAGGAGGAACTATGTTGAGAAGGACTGGGGGCACCTGAAGTGGAATGAGCACGGAGGGGACAGGAAGGAGGGGAGGGCTGTAACGTGCAGAAAGGAAAGATATTTATAGGCGGGAAAGATATCAGGCTCCATGTAAAAGGTGCTGTTCATTCAGGAGCTAGGGTGGTCACGTTTACTTGCTAAACTTCAAGCTTCCCTCAGTTTGTACTGTTGTGCGTTTTGGCTCCATTCTTTTGGTGCCTTTATTGCCCACCTTGCTGCCAGCCCATCTCCGACTGCGCAGCCGCCCCCACCCTTCCTGTTCATCACCAGACCTCCTCTTCCAGCCTCGGCACTGAGGGCTCCCTTGGCTTCTTTCTCCCTCTGTGTTCCCAGACAGCTTTCAAGACTGTACTCATCCTGTGAAGTGTGGGACTCCGAGATGTTACAAATTTTGGCCAGAAGTCAACCTGAGGACTCTTCTGACCGAGAAGTGACCTTTATACTTTAAGAGGGCGGAGGGGACAGAAGAAGCAAAAGCCAGACATTAGGGTGGTAAGAAATAAACTTCTGGAGAGTTTCAGGGTTGGAATCCCCTGCTAATATTCAGAGGCATGTTCCTGCAAGCAAGATCCCTTTCCTATTTCATTTAAGTCATGACATGGTGAGATCCTTGGTTCTTAACACTCTGAATGGCAGTGAGGGGAGCAGAGTCAACCTCACAAAGCCAGGGCTTCCAAATAGCTTCTATCATTTACACAAAGTATGTTGCCAGCAGTTACCTGAGATGCTGTATCAAGAGACATTTGAAGGCTGTGCATAGACTCAGTGGAAAGGGTTCTGTGATTGATTAATAATGTCTGCTATAGTACAAGGAGGTAGGAGTGATGGTCTGTGTGCCATGCATTTGCTCATCAAGTCTTAAGGTTCTTGTAAGAGCATTTTGTATTCTTCACAGATAGGTATTTTGTAGATTTAGCTAGCCAGAAAGGAATGGTGTCCCTTCTTTCAGAAATTTTTGAAATTTAACAACCCTTAACCACCACTCTAATTCATTGTCTTCAGCATTGGAACAGGTGACCTGCCTGTAAGAAGGGCACAAATGTTAATAAGCGATAGATATACCTTTGACCCCCATATTAAAAAATTATCCAATAACCAAATATTTATCCTGTGCTGCTAATGCATGGCACACAGTTCCTGATAACAGTATAAGAGGATATTTGTTGTTTGTTTTGGTTTTTGTTTGTTTCAACAAAGTCAAATATCTTTTTGTGGAGTAATACAATTGGTACTAATTGGAGAAGGTGAGAAGATTCCTTTGCCTTCTATAACAGATATATTTCTGCTGTGATGCTGCATCTCCATAGAGTCTCAGAGGTGGAAGGTAATTTAGATGGCTGTCAATCCATATGATTTGGGGAATGAAGATCAGAACATATGTGATTTATTAAGAGTTTCACGGTTAGTTCATGACTCATCTTTCTTTTGCATAAAGAGTTGACCTTTTTCTTTGACCACTACTCACTAAAGGTCCTGCAGAGCCCAGCCAGGCTTCAGTAGAAAGATAGCCCTAGGTTTGGGCAAGAAGCCAGAATAGATGGGCATCATTTCTGGGCCAATTCAATAGGTGAAAGTCATTAGGTAAAGCAGGCGAGGAATGGGACATCCTGCCAAGAACTTTGGAGCCAGGCATGACAGGGACAGTATCAGACACAGGAGCAAAGTAAGGGGGGCTTACATGACTACCTAGAACATCCCAACTGTACACACACAGGTAGATTTCACTAACCACCATCTCTGTGGTGTGTGGGCAGAACTAGTTTAAAGGTTTAGAACAAGAATAAAATCAAACTACTGAATAGGTCATTCTATGAAGGCATCTTTGTTAGCCATCTTATCCTATTACGTGGTCACAGTTGTTCAGTGACAGGGGTAATGATATTCAGAGAGGTAGATTGTTGGACCTGGTCTAGTGTGAACCTGGATGTTAGGAGATCTTTGTCCTATAGTACATAAAAATGCCTCACAAATAGCAAAATACTATGTAAATAGCAGGTATTACTTTGATGCTGATGAGTAAACAATGGTTTCTTTCCTTACCTGTGTAAGAAGAAGCTTGGATTAAGGGACCCTTCCTTTCTTAACATCCTGTTGTATTAATATATTTCCATGATACTTGCCTTGATCTTGGTTTTACCATAAACACCTACCTGGGCATGTTTTGTTTAAAGGCAAATCTAATCATCTTCATTGTCATTGAAAAAACTGGACTTTGTGTTTCAGACTGAACCTTCAGTGCAGTGTTGCGTTCTGGGTTCCTAGCCCATGCTTGGCCCACCCTAGGTGCCCAAGAAACAGTTGTTGAATAAATGAATCTCGGCTGGAAGAGGAGAAGATTTTGAGGTGAGCCGCAATGACTGTACTTAATGAGCCTCAGAGATTCCAGTAGCTGAAGGAACAGCTGGACCCCTCAGCTAGAGCCTCGTGGCATTATCTCTTCTAATCCTCACACCAATATAAGAGTAGCTGTTATGACTCCTATTTTACAGATGAGGAAATTGAGGCTTAAGAGTACATGGCCTGAGGTCATGCAGCGAATGTGTAGAAGCTGGGACTGGAAACAGGGTCTCTCTGATGTAAAGCTTTTCTTCTCATCGTTGTACCATGCCTCCTCCTGAGAGAGAAGCAAAGCTCTCCAGACTGACATGGAGTGAGGGCATTGTGTTCCTGCATAGCCATAATGACAGGAAAAAGCAAAAGCGAGCTCCCAGTAAATTACCTCTTAAAAATACGTAGCGATCTAAAAGAACAGCCTCAAGGTGTTTTGATTTTATTATTACTATTTTTTGAAGTTTGCTGTAGTTATCTGAGTCCTTTCAGGCAGGTACTGTGTGGGTTCTTAATAATTTTTCATGTTGATTCTGTGACTGTCCCTAATAGTTCTCTCAAGGAGCTGAAATAAGGTCAAGTTGTTCAAATACTTACATAGGACCTCGGAACCTGTTGTATCCGTGTTCAAAGCTCCTAAAACACTCAGAGTTTTATGAATGCTACTATGTCTCATTCTCCAGGGAATTGTGTGGAAACTCTAGCATGGAATTATATTCGGGGCAATCAAGTTGGATTCTTTTTTATGCATGGATTTGTTCTGTTATTTCTACTTCTGTGTTTATTTATTCCATAGAATTAAATCCCAATATCATTAATTAATAGACAACATCAGTAATTGAAGCACTGTATAAATATTTAAATGAATCGCAAGATTTTTTGGCAAATGAAGGTGGGTACATCTAGAAATTTATTATATAACTTACACTTGGCAATAGATAGATATTTCTAACTCTTCCCACTATGCAACTGTACCGTAATGGCTTAATACAAACAAATTATGAGGGGAGTGGAAGTGAGTATAGTTTTGACACAAGCAGAATAAAACTCATATGCATAAATATAATAATAATGCATTTTATTTACTTGTGTGGTGTCTAACTACAGCTGCATTCTAGCTGCTTTGTAATAAAATTAAAGCAACCGATTAAATACCGATTAGCTGGTTAGAGACAGATCAGATTATAGCACCAATTAAAATCAGTGTAGAACAATGTATTCAATCAGTCTAATCTTCCTTCTGCAAACAAAGTCTTGTTGGAATAAAGTTATTTATTTTCTACATGTGCTTTGAGTATGCAGTATGTTGTTGTGATAGCAAGAACTCTGGGCTTGATACAAGGAGGATTACAAGTTTTATTTTGCTCGGCACCCATGAAATAAGACTTCTGAAGTACATACCGGGTGCAAGGACAACATAAACAAGGGTGCACAGGTAGGAATGAATGGGTGTGTTACATGTGGAACAGGGTGGTATTTGCCTGAAATGAATGGTTGGAATCATGAAAAATGCTTTTCCTTAAGAAGCAAAAAGCTGAACTCCATGCAGAAGGGAATAGGGAGCCATAGACAGTCCCAGGATAAAAGCAGTGCTGTGGATATTTTGGGTTATCAGTGATGGACATATTAATGCATCTCATATATGGGAAAGGCTTGAGTTCACATGCCTGTCAGGAGGAATGCTCTTTTCTTCTGAGGAGGTTTGGAAGCAACAGGAGTCATGCAACAATTTCCAAAGTGGCATGAAAGTCATCCATGTGCCCCTTATATAGTTTTTGCCATATCTGTGTATGACCAGTATATGTATTAATATATTTAATATTTCTTTGAATCAACTCACTTTTAAAACATAATTTGTTTTTAAGGGAAAATCTGCCTCCATTTTAAATGGGAAGTCATGTCACTTTTCAGGAAGAAGAGGGAAACATGAAAATACTCAATGAAAAGAAATCATTACAAACTAATTCAAAGTAGATGCTGTTTCCTAATAAAGGCTTGGACTCTCTATGTGACTCTGACTAATTTGCAAAGCCAAATAAGAATGCACATAATTTAGGATTGATTTTTTTCTTCTGTATTTTTTTTTTCATTAGCCTAAAATAAATCTGTATTGTGGCTTTGGGATGGAGGGTGAGCTTGTGGTATTGCTGTGATGATATTGGGCCCAGTTCCTGTTTGACCCAACTCCTTTACTTCCTGGAAAAAAAAAAATCAACAAAAGAGGCCAAATGAGAGCTAAGTCAACCTTCATTATTAGCTGGATCTTTGGACCTTCTGTACCCATGTAGGACCCCAGTGAGCTGGAGTGAACCTATGGTGAACAATTTAACCTGCATTAAAGTGGCTTCAGGGGCCAGATCCAGAAAAATCTATCCATTTGTCTTCGGCCCTAATTGAGTGTCACACCTCACTTGAGCAGTGGGAGTGATGACCAATCCAGAACACCCATAGCACTTGGGAAAATGGAGCCAGAGAACAAGAGAGAGAGAAAGTTTACCCCTGGGTGGTGCTGGTCTAGGCTAGTTGGCTTAGGCCTGCTCAGGCTGGGGCATTATCCTCAGGGCTGGTGGCCACTAGAAGTGAACAGGAGGGAGGGAGGAAGGGAGACAGGGAAAAAGAGAGAGAGAGAGAGAGAGAGAGAGAGAGAGGGCAAGAGAGAGAGAAAGAGACAGAGAGAGTGAAAGTATTACCCTCTGCAGGAGCAGACAAGAGGGAAGATGGACATCACAGAGTGCACCCCTGAATGCCCCATCAGAAGGGAGCAGATTGTTCCAATGGAGCTCCTTTCCCTTCTAGAATGGGAGGATTACTTGCCCTTAATCCTCACTCATTGTGAGAAGGCATAAAAGAGGTAGAGACAGAAGGAGAGGAAACCTCGAGTTGGGGCAAGTAAGCTGCTTGAGTATTGGGCAGAAAGTGCCAAAGGCACTGTTCTCCTTCTGGTCTTTCTATTTCCCCTCTGATTTTCACAGTAGCTTGGTTTCTGGACTACTGCCCAAGGACAAATATTTTTCTAAACTAGCGAAATGAGTCCAGAATCATAAACTCTTGTTTACGATTCTCATTGTTAGGATGTCAGAATGAGAAGAAGGAATAATTGAAGGGGGAAAAGTGACTTTGGATTGTTTGCAAATGTTGAAGACATGTTTATCAGACAAGTGGTTTTGGAAATTGCAGTCCTAGCAACATTAACTCAGTGCCCAATGAATGTTCAACACCTCTGCTACTTCGATCAAAAAGAATCAATCTCTATCATCGTGATGAGTTGCTCTGAAAATAACCACCAATTATCCCAACTTCAGTAGAGAAAATAATACGCTTTTA
Source organism: Daubentonia madagascariensis (assembly GCA_023783475.1). NCBI lineage: Eukaryota > Metazoa > Chordata > Mammalia > Primates > Daubentoniidae > Daubentonia > Daubentonia madagascariensis. The sequence continues at coordinate 35,197,003 of JAKFHU010001953.1, read as the reverse complement.
ATTGTAGGCAGCCTGGTGAGGAATACAGAGATCCCTACTAGGTATATGGTAAGATGGCCTTCTTCATCCTAAAAAAGAATTCTACTACTCACCAGCCTCTGCAGATAATAAACATGAAAGTGCTCTCTTCCAAAGAGACTTGACGAAGTGACTGCTTACTTCCCTGGGACCACATGAAAATGACTAAGATGCTCATCAACAGTCCAGAGCTTCTTTTTCTGTGGTCTAGAAATTTATATCATGTTAGAAAATAAAAAATTGGTGGTTTTCAACTTGGAGAAGGGATGACTTTGCTTTTGTGGTGTGGTTATTGGTAATTATTTACTCTTCCTCAGATACTATAGTGAGGGACATATAGAAGAGGGACTAAAATGTATTCTTTCTAATTCCTGATGACAGACACTAGTAATAGGAAAGCAGATCTTGCATGAATTAACAACTTTGAAGCAAATATAGAGGTCTACCAACGGAATGAACAGCCTCTCAGGTATTGATATTCCCATTACTGGAAGGAGTCAAGCAGAATTAGGGTTCAGAGACCAACTTGGGCTAACTTAAAAAAGGAATTTGTTAAAAAAGGAATTTGTACAAATTTGTTAAATTTTTGTTAAAAAAGGAATTTGTGAGAACAATATCAGGGAATTAACAGAATCAAGATGGGAGCAGGAGGACCAGGCTTAGAAATAGGAAAGGAAGCAAGATGGAGTCTACTTGGCTACTGAGGTGCCACTCCTGTAATGAATGAGTGGGTGACTGGCATGTCACCCTGCTTAAGATTCAGAGTCCTGGAAGAGAAGGTCCAATTGAATGAGCTTAGGTGACATGTTCATCCCTTTTCCATACAGAGTGAGGACAGCAGAAAAACTACCAGAGAGGTCTCTAGGGATCCCTTCAAATTCTGTAGTGGAATGATAGGCACACAATTTAATATCCTATTGAGGCTGCTTATCGTAGGGGAAAGTTCCCCAAAGGGAATCAAGATGTTGTTGCAGTGAGGGAATAGGGGCCGAGGAGCCAAACATTAACAAGCGATGTTTACTGCAGAATTTGGCTGAACATCCATTAGGAATATTGTGAAGGGGATTCTTCATTAGGCAGGAAGTTAGGTAGAAAGAATTGGTCCCTCTGGCTCCAGGACACACTCACAGGTGAGAAAAATATCATCCTTGACAGATTAGGGCTTGGGCCTCCTTAAAGATAGGAAGAATTGGACAAAGACATCCTCTGGTTTTTACAACAGTATCGAGGATTGGCTTCCTTTGACGGTTTTTATCTGTGATAGAGCAAGCTAAATACTATATCACATGCTCAAAGTTTGGGAATTCCTTGTCACTTTATCACCCCTCCTCTTCCATCCCCTGTGAAAGTTTCTAAACCATACTTCAGGCAACCTCCTCAGAACTCCCATAGGCACAACTAGGCACCCCCTGTCCATACCTCCAGAAGAACATAGAGCAAAATGGTATATGACGATAGTTGTTTCTGTCACTGGAGTGAGAAGAACTCACTGATGCAGGGACCGTGTCTTTAACTGCTGTAGTTTTAGCATGTGGCACAGGGACCAAGGAGATGAACAAATGAATGAACAGACATAGGAAGGAATGGAATGAATAAATTAAAATTTAAATAAAGAAATAGTGAGCAAAGGCCCCTCAGGGTTGTGTTCTTTACTGGTGCCTTCTCTCACAGCCTTCTCAAATATGTCCTAATCCATACACTTTTTTGTTTGAAACAGGGTGAATATTTGATCTCCTGGTATCTGTCAGGTGGACCCTTTCTCTGAGAAGCTAAAAGCATTTTACTCTATTGATTTGTTCGCACCAGAGCTGAGCTGTGAGTAGTAAGTAGGCATTTGTTTCTATTATGACTGTCAATAGCATGATTTCAAATCACTTTTATCACCGTGGTTTCAAGGGATCACACCTTTAATTTACGAAGCCAGCAACCTAGAACTGAACCAAACCAAACCATGCTAAGTAAGCTATGGCCCGTGCTTTCAATTCACAGGCATTAGTATTGGGGGAAATCATCTTCCTTTCTTGTGTTTTGTGTATGTGTGTGTGTGTGTGCATGTGTGTATTTGAGTATAGAATCCTCAATTTATGTGTGAACAAAGGTACATACACAAGCATAGAAACCCCAAAAAAACCAAGATAATATTTTAGAGAAGAGAGAAATCAAGCAAAGAGAGGGGAATCTGAATGAAGTCAGGAAGCTCTTGTTTCAGATGGACCTTGGGCAGGGTACTAATTGCCTCAATGCTGCTCCTCCCTCTACATTGTGAAATCTGTGAAATGGGGATGATGACAATAACAGAATTTAACCCATAGAGTTATTGTGAGGGTTAAACTAATATACTGACCCAGTTTGCTCTCATTCTGAACAGATCCAAGCCTCCTGGGTAATAGTAAGGGGGAGGGAGAATGAGCAGAGATCTCCTTAATCCTGTGGCTAATCACACAGGACACCATGAGTGTGAACCTCCTTTTTTCCCTCACTTCATGCTATTTCCCACATAGAGGAGAAGCTGATGATTGGAATAGAGCTATATGCAATGACATAATCCGTGATCTATACTGACCTGGCCAGAGCTGGCAGCAGAAGCAATGCTCAGAATAGCAATACTCTTGACCCTTTCATACTTAAATCCTTCCCCTTCAAGATTTTATCTGGGGCAAAAATACATCTCCAGCTCTTCCCAGATCTTTTTACAAGGTAGAGTTGGGCTGTGTGTGGGACCCCAACTCTAATTACTACTTTCTTTATTAGCATATGATTTGATCTCATTATAATGGTTGGAATCCTGTTTCCAGGACAACCAGAAGTTGAGCAAGGCCTTTGTGTCTCCTTGGTTTAGAGTCCTCTTGTAGTCTTCATTCCCCTCACTTTTGTGGTCAAAGAAATTCACTTGGTTCCATGAGTCTGCCAGCTTTCTCTCTTTGTGTTCTTTCTCTATACAAGGTCAGGCTCATCTGTGCACTTTCTCTAACTCTACTGATGTAAATCCTTGTATTTTTAAAAGTCGACCTTGATAGCTCTCTCTTCTACTCAACGAACTCCAGTTGCTGTAAGTACTTCCCACTGGAGAGTGTTATTGCATGCAAAGCACTTGAAACAGTGCCTAGTATAATCCATAGGCACTCAACAAATCTGAGCTGCTATTACTTTCATCATTACCATAATTACCACTATCACCTTATAGTTATTGTGAGTATTAAATAATAAAATGCCTATAAAGTATGTTAGACTATTGCCTGGAACGTAGTAGGTACTCAATAAATGTTAGGTACTGCTAATTAAAGGAGCTGAACCCGGAGATTTATTTAAGAAAACAAAACACAGAAAACACAGAACCTTCCAGGGTTGTTGCCTTGGATACATTCTGCTCATTCTTATGGTCCATTCGCTTCTAATGGACTTTACAATGAGGGTGGGTATTTGGAATGATACCTCACCCAGAGGCACTTTATGACGTTTGGTCAGTGAAAGAAATTCACTTATACTCAGTTACTACATCAGAAAAGTGACATCATATTTTTTGTATTCATTTAGAGTGATGATTTTATGTTTTTACAAGTGACTTACGCCCATCACTAAAAAATGTAAGCAATATAGAAAATTATAAAGATGAAAACAACATATTGCCCTAACTCCCACCACCTAGAAATATCCACTGTGAACAGTTGAAGAGCATCATGTGCATCTCTTGATGCACATGTACAGATAGAAGGATAGTAAAATGGGCAGATAGTAAGAATTAACATAAGGATGAGACTAACTCAGAGACCATAATATACCTGCTTTATAAATAATGGTGCCAAATTTAATTTTACTTGAATGTAACAGAAGAAAAATAAACTGAAAGTGAAACCAAGGGAATTGTGAAATTTAGATATGTATTTTTTCACCATTAAAACCATTTGTTCCTAAAAAGACCTTTCTAAATGTTAAGAAAAAATATAAAAACATTGGAAATTTAGAGTCCTTCTGAGTTTTTAACTATGTCACTTTTAGATGTTGTCACTTGCTGGGAAGAATTACATGACTGGTGTCTTATTTCTTCCAGCCGCCTCCCTCAGTGCCTTCCAACTTTGTTCCTCATGTTATTATTACTCTGACAGGTTTTCTTAGTCTGTTCAGGCTGCTATAGCAAAATGTCATAAAACAAGTAGCTCATACACAACAGAAATTTATTTCTTAAAGTTCTGGAGGCTGGGAAGTCTAAGATCAAGGCTCCGGCAAATTCAGTACCTTTCTGCTGTGTTCTCACGTGGAGGAAGGGACTAGATACCTCTCTGAGGTCTCTTTTATAAGGGCACTAATCCCAATCATGAAGGTGGAGCCCTCATGACCTAATCACCTCCCAAAGACCCCACCACGTAATACTGTCCCCTTGGGGGTTATGATTTCAACATATGAATTTGGAGGAGTCATCAGCATTTGAACTTCAGTCCATTGCACAGGTTCATAACATCCTTATCCTGTTTTGCAAATGTAATTCTCCCATTTGTTTAGTTCTGGTTCTATTTGTGTTTGGATCCAGCTCTGCTACTCTTTTTTCCATGGTTTCTACATTCCAGGATTATTTATTTTGACTTATCTCTCAGTTGGATACCTTTCATCATCAAGCGATTTTTTTTTTTTTTACCAAGAAATGTTCATGAAGGTTAATTGTCTGAGATCTTTCACTTTTGAGAATATCTACCTATTGCCTTTATACTTGAATAACAACTTGGCTGATAGGACATTCTTGGGTCACCTTTTCTTTCCCTCTGAAGTTTAGAGTCTTTACTACATGGTTTTCAGAGATTGGCTGTGGCCGTAGAAAGTGTGAGGCCAGGCTTACTTTTTCCCCCTATTGTAGATGACTTGCTTTCTTCTTCTTGGATGCCTGAATAACTCTAGTTTTATCCTTGATGTGTAATAGGTTAATTAGGATGACAATGCTGATTGTTACATTTTCCTCAAATATCGTATCATTTCCATCCATGGATTCAGTTCTTTTCTCACTTTAGAGAAATGTTCTGTGTGATAATTCAGAATTTTTCTTTTTCTGGTTCAGTGTTTCAGAGACATTGATTATTTTTTTGTTGTTGTTGGGTTACCTTATCTGTCTTCCAAATAAGTGCTCTACTTTCTGTTTGCTTGAACAAGTTCTTGGCCTTTTTCTTATGTGTATCATTATAATTATTTTGAGCTTCTTCATCATCTTTTAATTTGGTTTTTAGCTTTGATTTTTTCTAGTTCTGTTTTTAATTAACTTGTTAGGTTTTTGGAGGCATGTAATATTTTTCAGAGTATTTCCTTAGCTCTGGAATTTCCTTTTTAAAATCTTGTTCATGTTTTATCTTCTCAACTCTTTGCTCTTGTTGAAGAGTCATTAATGTCTTTAATGTTATGAAACACACATGAGGGATCTGTTTTTGTTCTTTGGGTTATATTTTCTTCCAACTGAGTTCTTCATCTGTCTTTTGCATTATGTTCTTCTCTTCCTCCCATTTTTTCACCCACCCCATTTAGGTAGTAAGTCCACATGGCAGTCATGGCTTCTCTTTTTATCCTGCTCACCGTTAAGAGGGGTATTTTATGTTTTTTTTTTCTAAATTGGTATGAGTGGATCTTCATCTTCCTTGATATCTTTTCAGGTTGCTTGAGACTAGTTTGTCTTCCCTATTCTGAGCTATAGTTTCAGGGTTAGATGCTGCTTTATACCTACTTTTCTAAAGATTACTGATTTTGAGATGGTCCTCAATAATAGTAAGGGGAATTCATGGGCCACATCTCACGCTTACTGAATCAGAAACTCTGGGTATGGGGCCCAGTGATCGGTGTTTTCACAATCCTTCCAGGCAATTCTGATACATGCTAAAGTTTGAAAGCCACTGCAGTAGACAATGTGCAGGTGTGGGAAAGAAAGCTGTAGTGAAGTAGAGTACAGCTTACACTGGGGCATCTGATTCCTGCTGTGTCTTCTTAGATCCTATTAACTATCCCGTACCTGGGCCCATCCCTCAACTGAGACTGTTTCACTCCTTTGCGCTTTGACACATTCCCTCACTTGGCGTGTTGCTCTGGAAGTCAACAAGCTCTGGGGACCCTGTCGACCTCTGTTGGCAGGGCTTCCATGAACAGTTGTGCAGGTTGTCCCTGAAAAAGGATACCTGGCTGAGGGGGCTGGAGTGGGAATTAAAATCCAGTCTGTGCTCTGCTCACAAAGAGCCCGCCTGGTGTAGGGCTGCATCAGCCCAGGGGGAGGGATGGCTTTTCCTAATTTGATCTACCCAGAGAGAGCATCTTTTCATACAAAGAACATCTATATTATGTACTGGTAGTCCTGATAAGGCCTTAAAATGATATGTAGCGGCTTCTATAATAAAGCTGTTTTCCTTGAGTTTGTCCAGGTTTGCCTGACCACTCCCCTCCCCTCTCAGTCTACATTTTCACAAATTTTGGGGTATTTTGGAGGGTTCAGCATTCTTTTATTAGTACTGCTTCTGGGTGTTTGTAGGGTTGGAATAGGGTGAGTTAATGGGGTTGACCTTGTGAGAATCTTCATTTTCTTTTCTTAGCTTATACTTTTAAAATTTACAGCATAAGCTCATACCACTTTATTGGTTTTATAGGTGCTGGTAAGATATTAGCCTTTAGAAAAGATTATCATTTCCTTACTATTTTTTTTTATTAGTTTGTTTCTGTGAGGGTTGGGGGAGTGTGATTCTATGATCCTGGCTAACTCTACTATTAATATACAATGAATACACTGAATTATTTTTTACCAACACAAATGAAAACAATTACTTGCTGCTTGGCTGTTTATCAGGTAGGTTTCCTTGGTTGTAAGTAGCAGAACCAATTTTGAATAACTTAGGCAAAAAAACAAAAAAGGAGAGAGGTTTGGGAGGATGGTGTGTAGTATATAAAATTAAAGAACAAGTCCTGAAGAAGAGCCAGTAACTGGTGCTCTCAGCAGGACAGATTTGTGGAAGTTGGGAAGGCCCTGGCCATGAGATTACTGAGCTCTGAGTACCTTTTGGGCATATGATGTGAATGGCAGTCCCGTCAGTACAGTGTAGAAGAGGATGCTTCCTTAAAGTAGTGTTTCCCAACAGGGGGTGATTTTGTATCTCCCTGTTCCCCATCTGAATACATTTAGCAATGTCTGGAGACACTTTTTGTTGTCACTACTGGGAAGAAGATGCTACTGGTGTCTAATGAGTAGAGGCCACAAATACTCCATAGTGCACAGGACAGCCCTCCACAAAAAAGAATTATGTGATTCAAAATGTCAATAGTGCTGAGGTCAAGAAATCCTGCCCTAAAGAAAGGGACTTTAGCTGAGCAAGCACAACAGCTGTTCATTATACTTTTCAGTCAGTGGATGAGCATTCTTATTCGTCTGGCTCAGTGTATGCATGCTGGTTCCATTCACATGTCTGGTGGCGTTGCATTCCTTTAAAAAAAAAACTTGTCCTTTTAAATAGAAGAATTAAACATTTTTCTTCCTTGGGAGTACTGTCATTGTGATATTGCCTTAACCTTGCACCAATACCGAGAAGTCAATTTTAATTGATGAAAGCCATGTTAATCCTCCCCATAATGGTTAAGTTTGTTTGTAACCCTAATGAGGTTTCTGATAGCGCACTCCTGCATAATTGTCACCATAGGAGCCGTAGAAAACACTGATTTGGTACTACATAAAAGTTGCAGACTCATACTCAAAGGATCTTATCCTTGAGCCTCACATCCTTTGAACAAAACTGACAGGTAAGTTCTACATTTCCTTTTCTTAATTCTCTTGATATTTGCAGGTGATGCCATTGTTTGACACTGGGCAATGGATTGTGTGACTACGGACACATTACTTAACCTGTGTACACTACAGTTTGAACAGCAGACATATTTTTAGGTGAGTGTGAAAGTATAGATGAGCCCCTTTCTGTTCTAACACTATAAAATTACACAATGCAAGTTATGCAGAGTGGAGGAGCTCTCCCTTTTGGAAGGCTGGGGCTGGGGAAGTTTTGTGCTTGGGATGGGTCTCTTAAGTTTTTGGTAGACACTCCAGTGCCAATCTTTATGTAACTTCTCTTTTGCTAGTATGCCCACAGCAAGAAACAATGCAACACTGCACATTAATACATTTTAACAGATTTTAAATGAACTTTCTCTAAACAGATAGAGGAAAATTAGAACATTCCTGGGGAAATCCCTTGGCAGACAGCACATCTGTCGGTGATTTGGCACTGCTAGAACAGTTTCATCAGACTGCATCAGCAGTTTTTCTCAAAATGTGAACAGTGTGTTTGCTGAAAGCAAACACAGTCATGTCTGAATTGCACAAACTTCTCTCAAATACGAGGAAATGCCACTGTTGAAACTCTAATGACTCAGATTATCCCAGACACAAATTCTCTAAAAAAAACCTCTACCAAACTCAGAAGTGGTATCTGAAAAAACCATTTAATACTATAGAAGTTTCTTTCTGCAATCTGTAAGCAAAGCAAAATTTGACAGTGTTTCTCAGTGCTGATAATGTGCGAGGATGTTTATCTTTATTACTTGCTAGCAATGTGGTATATCATTATATAAACTTGATTTTACTTCTAATTAAACATTTAAAGTGCAGTTGCTTTTCTTTGCTCTTGTGACAAGATGGAAGATTAAGTGAATTTTGTTGTTCAGTGGAATTATTTATGCTTAAAAACTCAACTCAAATTAATTTCTGTGGGTGAAATATATTTAAAAATATTATAACCCTATTCATTTTGGGAAAATTAATATTCCCTATGAGTGAATATTTTGACCAAAATGTGGTAAGTTTATTAATAATTCTGAGAGGGGAGAAAACACAACCTGAAAAATTGTCGTCATTTTGCTTGATGGCTACCTTTCTTGCCAATAATTATTTTTGGGATTTTAAAAGCAAAGAACACATTTACTTAATTATATCCATTAATCTGGAAAATGCCCTCCCTTTAAATTATTCCAAAAAACTAATTGTTTCTGAATATTAAGTTCCTGTGTGCTCTGCAATCAGAAGGTAGAAATTAAACTCCTGCTGTATAACTTGGGTGGTAGGTGCTTATGATGTGCATCTTTTTGGGCCTTTTTACAATTTTAAGATGAAAGAATATGATCTAAACATCTTTAGCTGAAATGCCAATTCCTCTATGCATAATTCTTCTGGGACTTCCTGTTGCCAAAAGCTGTCAACATTCTTTTATTTTGTACCTCTGTGATGTTCCTTATTTCTTTGTATCTGGCAATCTAGTTTTATTGTTGCTGTTGTTCCTCCTACTTACTAGACTGGGACTCCTGGCTCAATATCCCTTGGCTGCTTCTTTGCATATAAATTGCATAGCTTTGTCATTTTGAACTTCAAAATAGGGTTTAGATAAAGCAAAAAGAAGGAAGCTTAGTTAGGTTGATAAGATAGGTTTTAAAGAGTTTGATAAGCTTTCATTCAGACTTCATTAGAAGAGGAGCTTAGAAAAATGTTAACAATTGATGGTCCTAATTCTCTGTAAAATTTCCTTGGTGTTGAAGACTGAGAGACTTAGCCATCATTTGAATCCTCTTAGAGCCTAACCTAGCATTTTTCATGAAGAGCTGGATAATTTCTTTGTATGGTGATTGATTATTTCCTTACATGACTTTTTGGGGAGGCAGTGTACATATGATTAAAAGCGAGTAAGGACTGAGTCTGAAAACTAGAGTTCAATTTCTGATTCTGCTGCTTTCTAGGTGCAAAACTTTCAGCAAGCTATTGGACCTATATGAGCCCCAGTTTTTTAATCTATAAAATAACAATGCTGCTCTCTTAAATATGTTATAATGATTAAACATTTGCTGCTTGTTACCTCCTATAAAACAATTTCATAATAAAAATTCCCACTATTGTTACTAGAAATCAGTGAAAGAGCTTAGGGCTCTAGGGATGCATGGTTCAGACAAAAACTCTCTTACCCATACTTTGCCCGCATATCAATGTTGTGTACAGTTGACTTTAAGTGACTATTTTCTGTGTACTTGTTTGTTTTCCCCCCTCATTATCTTAGTATTAATATTTCTTTTCCCTTTTTTCCAGAATAAGTAGACAAACTATGGTTCTACAGGCCTTCATTGACCATGAACACAGGAAGTGAGGTGGGATGATGCTGTATAAAATAATTTAAGAAAGAGTATGTTTGTACAAAACAGAAAACACTGGAAATATCTGAAAAATTTGAGTTTTTATATTATCCAGATAATTCAAAGCACATTTCTTAATGGAAATATCTGAAATCAAATACAGTGGAAACTACACAGGGGAAAAATACTGGCAACTGTCTTCACCTTTTTAGGTTCATTTGAATTCAACTCTCACCTCCTGATGATGGTGATGATGATGATGATGATAGCCAGCATTCTGGGCACTGTGCTATGGGGGAGAAACTCTTTTCATGCTCACTATCCAGGTGGTCATGCTCCAGAGCCCGTGCCTGTGATGTGTTCAGTGCTACTGTGAGACCTGGAGATACAAAGGTAGATTTAGCCATTGCCTACAAGGAGCCTACAGTCCAAGTAAGAAGTAGAACACAGGGAACATGGGGGCACAGATCTTACTATTGAAGCTGCATAGGAAACTGCTGCAGGAGTGATTTCAACACCAAGAACAGCAAGGAGGACTCAATTTAGTCTATCTTAGAGTTCAGAAGGAAATGGCAATTGGCATGGATGTTGGAGGCTGGAGTCAAATTTCCATAGCAGAAGAGACTGAGGGATGGGAACAGGGGAATGTGCAGGACTGAAAAGAATGAGAAATAGCTGAACTGAATAAGGGTGGTCCTGGAGGATAGCGCAATGTCAGCAAGGCCACGGCTGGAGAAAGTCAAGGTGGGCCAGGAGAACATGAAGACTGAAGGAAGGTATGAGGTTTGGGCCTGCGTGGCCATGGAGAGCAATTCTATTAGAACGGCAGAGGGAAGAAGGCGGCATTGTATTTGGCTGAAGAGATAATGGAGATCAGGTGTTTAGAAGTTTCTTTCATGAACTTTTGTGGTTAATTACAGGAGAAAAAGAAGTTGGCCATTTAAAAGTTTATCATGGGCAAGTGCACTTTTCTTTGTAAGAAAGAGGAAAGATAAGAATTAATAGAGGAATCAGTAGCAGAGGGGAAATTGAGGATAAAATGGAAAGAAGAGAGTTTTTCTGAGCCATGGAAGAGGAAGCTGGTGAGAGGTGTTTTATCATACTTTGCATGCAATTTGAATGCTTAGCTAGAGACTGTATTGCAAAGGAAACTCTATTTTGGACAGAAATGCCTGGTGACCCTCCATGTTCTTTCTCTTTAATACATGTCTCACTGAGGTTTGCCAGAGCCAAGTATAAAGAATGGTGACTAATGGGGTCCCCAAGCTTAGTCCTGAACAGTTGCCTTGTCCCTGCTGATGTTTCACTGTGCTCAGATGCCTCTTCCTCTGCTCACCTGTTTCCACTCTGCTTTTTTGACGCCTGCCTGCCACTCTGCCCCCTGAGTTGGTTACCATTGGCTCCTGGCATTTTTCTTTGTTCTCTTAGCTTCCAGATCTTGGCTTCCTAATTTTGGCTCAAAATTTAATGCAGGTGAATCAATCTGTAACGATCCCTTTTCTTGGTGAGACCAGAACGTTGCTTTTTCATGTCCTGTCCTCACTGCAACCCCACTGTGCTTGGTCCAGTGGATGCTTTGGGACTGTTCCCCTGCTGTCCCTGTGACATGTGGAAACAAAAGGTGTAGGGAGAAGGGGGAGGAATATTGAAAAGAATACAGTTGGGAGGGTATACAGCCTGGAATGGAGCAGGAACAGTTCGTCTTCAGAAAGATAGTCCAAGGAGGCAGGGAAGGGTGACGATGCTGAAAGATGGAGAAAGGAAAAGCTGAGGGAACGCCTAGCACAGCGCCATCACAGGCTAGAGTGTCACCAGGGACAGCAAGGTATGGAAGAAAATGAAGACCCCAAAAATAAGAGCAAGCAAAGGCTATTTGTTCTGAGCTTGCTAGAACAAAGGTGTCAGCTACCATCCCATGTGTTTGGCAGAGACTCCAAGGCAAGCAGGGGAATAGAAAAGCTGTACAGTGGGGGAAAAAGCGAAAGTTTCAGGCATGCCCTGGTTGGAGGCTGTTGGCGTGGGGAAGCTGGAGGTGGCTGACTAGAGGTAGGACACCCTATGTGATTGGTTATGGTAACTTACTTAGCTGTCTCTGGTTGGTCCTAAGTTGGAAACAGGAGACAAAAATTGGGGCAGCTGGCAGGTATTGGTTAAGTATTGACTGTTTGGGGGCCGATGGCTACAGAGGTGATTGTTTGGCTTCCTGGACTAGTGTCCACAGATTGTGGGTCAGTGTTCTATTTTTCTGTGTGGTCTGGCCATTGTTCATTGCGTATTTAGTCTTCCACAGGTGAGAGTTACAGTGGTAATTTTTGCGGTATTTGTATACCATATTTTATAGGACACACTTTGACTTGTGGCCTGGCCAGATCTGAGTTATAACAGAACTCTGCACCATTCCAGGTGGCAGTAGGCCAGAACACTGTGTTTCCACATACTTTCACACATCCCCCTCCAGTAACTGAGGGGACTGGCTTTTATACAGAAAACTGGAGACAATATTTTTATAGATGTTAACTTTTATGGAAACATTAAAAGTAACACTCAACATGCTTTTCTTTTGTGTTTACTCAAATATAGTTCTCAACCCAGCTCTGACTTTCAAAGAAGCCTGATTACTTTCACATACCATGAACAGTCGATAGAGCATTGGGAAAAGTCATACCTATAAATTTACATTACCTGAGGGAGAATATTTGGTCTTAGAAATATTAATGCAGCCTCCCATCTCATATTGGGAATTAGTTTTATTTGTGAAGAAGAATTTGATTGACTTTCTGATCCCCATAAAAATGTGACAGGGGATAAGTGTTTTTGTACATTGGCTGGCTCTGAGTTCTTAATTCTAGAGATGTCAGCTTAGAGAAAGGGCGATGTGTTCCTAAAAGAGCTGTACCTGGATATCCCTCTGCTTTGTCCACAGGAGAGATTAATAGAACAGAATAACAGAAAGTCAGACATGGTGTCAGATAATTACTTGGAGGTGGCAGCCATTTCCAGTTAATATAGAGATATAAGGTACGCTAAGAGTATTTTTAAAAAATCATTAATCTGGTTATTATTTTCACTGAGAAGCAAAAGTTGAAAGTTGCCAATATAGAAAGCTAAAATAGAGAACCCAGGGGCAGGGGGTGAAATTCTGGCTGTGAATGTTTTTCAACACTAATTTCAGGTCTGTTGTTGTTCTGGTAGAAACCCCAAATGATTTTTTTCAGTAATATGTGTGCATGTGTAAATTAATGTGCCAGCAAAAATTATTATAGAGATGTGTCAGGTCACCTGGGTTAGTGCTGTCCTTTATAATATTGTAATACAATGTCAATCCACTGTAATATTTTCCCTGGGCTATTTGATAACATAAAGACAAAAAAAAATGTGGTCTTCTGTCCTTATTCCTTATCAAAGGCAGTCTTGCCTGTGGTCTCAAGGGTACAAAGTGAGAGAGTACAGCTAAGTTTAACCAACTGAAGTTTACTACTAGGAGAACAACTCAAACTGTATATCCTGGTCAAGATGAAAGAATGTGAGCACCACCCACTTAATGAAAGCTCACACTCCCCCCGGAACTTGGAAAAAGGCTCTGGGCTTCAGGATACTCCAGTGACAGGCAAGCTGTTCATTGTCCCAGTCTGCACCATCAATTTGAGGCCAGGCTTTGCTTTTGCTGCTGTTTGTTTCTTCCAGGCCATGCAGCCACCAGGACCTTTTCAGTAGCCATCAGAGCAGTGCTATATCCCAGGCACAGGGACCCACTCTGAATCCTGCCAAGCTGGGGGCTGCAAGAGGACAAGATCTCAGTGAACCTTTTATTCTCTCCAGACTCAGGCTACTCTCCTTCTACACGTGATGCTGTCCCTTCTTGAATAATCCAGCTCTGTTGCTTCTGGGAGCCTACATAGCTGCCTAAAGATTACATTTCTAACCCTCCTTGCTTTTAAGTGGGCTATATAAGTAAAGTCTGGGGAGTTGGAATGAGGAGAAGATGTGTGCAACTTCTGGAACATGTCTTTAAAGGTTGGAGGCCTGCTTTGCCTCCCACCTGCTGCTTAGACAGTAGATGGGATGGCTGCAGTGCCATCTTCACTGTGAGAATAAGGACCATCCCAGACATGGTAGAGGAGAATCTGGAAGCAGCCTGTGTTTTAGATGACCACAGGGCCAGTGGCCAGACCAGTTATGGTCTGCTGATCCTCAGACTTATGTGGGAGAAGAAAACCATGTCTGCTCAAGCCCATGTTATTTTTGTCTATTGCAGATAGCTATACCTGATTCCTAACTAGGAGATTATATATATATATATATATTTTTTTTTGCATCTCCTTTGGCATCTCAATAAATTGTCGTGTCATACACAAATACATGGCATATCTATGATTTATATATATATATATATATATTCTACCTAATTTTATTATAATAGGATATATGGAGTTCAAAATGTTGGAAGAATACATGCAGCTTCTAATTTGAAGGTCATTTAGTTAAAATAAATCACTTAGCCTTTCATTAAAGGGCAGGTTTAAAATCTGATTTTCCTTTCCTTCTCTCCCACCCCCTTAAATTCTGAAATGAACACACTGGAAGCTATTCCAATTGGCACACAGACTGTGTAACTAGAATGACTGTAGCAACCCCAAATTAATTCCTGTTAAATTATTTTGCTATGGTAGGGGTAAATGTTCCCTGAACTTTCCCTTCTCCCGAAGCCACATGATTTGTAGGGCTTTTGCAAATGTCTTCTGTGAGGTAGAGCCAGACAATTCTCCTCCAAACAGTACAAGTTAACATGTGTCAAAACTGAATAATTTCTGTATGGAAAGCACTCTTTTCTGCGGTGTATTTGAATGAACAAACTAAAAAATGAATCTCAGAAGGCTCATTTCATTTTCCTGTTTGCCATTTTCATCTTGCTTCATAGCATAGCATCTGGAAGAGCTACTAACTTTCGTCCTCCACGACATGGGGAGGGCCCAATGAATGTACCTGGATTTTGAATTGTTTTCCTGTAAGTATTAAGCTTCATATGCTGGTTATTATGTGTGTGTAGGAGTTTGTAGCAAGTGGATTTATATAGCTCAGTGGCTGTTTTTCCCTGTCGATATTCTTTGGGGACTTTGCTTGGAACTAGTTCCTGCTTTGGGGCTCCTTGCTGTCAAAATAATGTAAACGCCAAGCAAGGAAAATATGTCTCAGTCTGTTAAGTCCATCATCTTCCTCTATGACTTTGTACAATTAGGTTCTGAAAATTTCGAATAAAGAGAAGGTAGGCCTCAAAACTAGAGGTTCATGCTGTAGTTTAATGGGGGAGGAGGGTATAGGGAGGCAATTAAGGAGCAAAGTTTCCTAGGGTCTGCGAAACGTCCATTAAATGCTTCAGAGTTGGTGGGAACCTGCCTTGGAATACTGGGTGCTGTAGGCTTATAAAAAAAGAAATAAAATAAAATAAAATTTAAAGAAAAGAGATTTTTCAGAGTTGGTGAAAATGTGTGGTACTTGTAATGGAAAATATGTTTTAGTTTTAGTGTGTGTGTGGTGCCACACTTTTATTCTTATTGATGGGCTTAGTTTTGCAGAAAACTTTTCCAGCATTTGTTTTCTGTTATGAGGGCTGTATATATTTTACCCCTGGTTCACTATATTTCAGGTGAATTGTGTACTATTGTTGACTTTTGTGGGGTTTAGGTGCACTTCTATGATTAAGCAATACTATTTTCTTCATTCTGTCCCTTCTTTCCCCTGGCTGAATCCTACTTAGGAATTGTGTTAGATTGCCTCCGCCTGGAAGCCTTTCCTCATTCCCTCAAGGCTTGATTAGGTGCCTTTTTTCTGTAATATTCCCAAGACCCTGCATTCTGTCCCTATATGTTTAAGTCATCAGTCCACTAGGCTGTGTCTTCCTAACTCAAGGGTAGGGTTGCTACTTATTCACTTTTGGAGCTGTGGTACAACAGAGGGACTTCTTGGTAAGTATGTGTTGAATTAATGTATTTTTCTAGAAGGACTTACTTATGGAAAAGATTTTTAAGGATGCACATAGAAGTTGCAAAATAAATATTTGTTGATTGGATTTCCAGTGCTTTATGTAATTCCCTGTTCCAAGGCAGGTACCTCTAAAAAGGCTCATTAATGGTTTTGGATATTATTTACAACATTTAAGCAGTTTTCTGAAAGTACATATATATTATGCCCTGTTTCCTTCTAAGTGCATAGACTCAGTGAAAAATAAGCAATAAATCAACAACATCCTTAGAATTAGTGGAAGAAACAGCATGTTGTCTGTTACTCCCTGGGCAAGGAGTGTAGAGGTGAAGGGTAAGGAGGGGTTCTGGCTTTCTGTTGTGACAATCAGTGACAGCATTTGTAGTATGAATTTTGATTAACTTTTGAATTCATGAAGCAGAGCTTTGAGTCTGTGGGTAGATTCTGTTTGAACTAGATTCTTGTCTGGTAAGGAGGTTTGGTCTGAAGCATCCGAAGGGTTCCTCCCCTCCTGCAGACTTAAGCAAGGAAAATTTGGTTCATAATCATTTAAAAAATTGTTCTAGTTTGGTTACAATTTTAAATGGTTAACTCTTTTGTAATTTATTTTCAAATCTTCAAAGTGGAAAATTAAAAGAGGACTCCTTCCAGCAGTCTTATTGATGTGTCATTTCTTGGTGGCATCATTGTTCACCTGCATTTGAAAGCCAGAAACTCAAGTTTGTAAATTTACCCAGAGTTGAAGAGGGTCAAGCCCACTGACTCATACTTACCTAATTCATAAGAAGATGGTAAATTAGAATGCCAATGTGTTCATTCTCCAGGAGAACTGGAGCTGCCAAGTTAAGTTCATGTTTGCTGGTCAGTACTTTCTCCAGTGAGAAGTCAAAGGGGCAAATTAAATTACAATCAGAAATACACTGTTTTGGTGAAGGTGTGGGGGAAACAAGTAGTATCGTATGCTATTAATAGAAGTTTAAATTGCTACAACCTCTTTGGAGGGAAAATTTGGCAATATATCAAATAAAATGCAATGTATCTTTTGTGGGAGCAAATTGCAAGGGCAAAGTTATCCTAAAGATAAATCCCCACATGTAGGTAAACATATATGAATAAGAGTGTTCCTTTTAGCATCATTTGTATTAGCAAAGGATTAGAAAAAATCTAAATATCTATCAAAAGTGAACTGGTTAAATGATTTATGGTATATCCACATGATATATGGCTGTGATGCTGTTCACAAGAAGTATGTAAATATATACGTAATGTGGAAAATGGTCTTTAAGATATGTTATTGAGGGGAAAGTGAAAGATACAGAACATTGTGTATAATGGACTTCCTCCCACTGTATTCACAGGAAGAAATACACACATATATGTGTGATTCTGCAAAGTGTGTTCCTAAAGTGCAGGAAACAAGTGGTTGGGCCTGGGAGGCAAGACACTTTTCATTTATATGCTTTGCATCTATTTGAATGTGTTACCCTGTGCTTGCATGGTTATGTTTTCTCTCTATGTAAAAAGGTTAAGTTGACATTCAAATAGTTTCTTGTTGAATTTAAAATTAGCACCAAGGGAGGTGGTCTTGTTGCATGACATTGTTGCTGCTGATCTCCTGCCAGTGAGTCACCTGCCGGGCAGAAACTGTAGGCTCCAAAGAGCAGTGTCTCTTGGGAGAATGTCTTCTCCTGGACTCACTCAGACCTTGTCTCCTATATGTGTCATCATTATATTTATAACCAATTCTTCCTGTGGCTGAACACTGGATTCTTCAAGTGAACTTGGGAAACATCTAAGTCCCATAAGCAATGTGTTTACAAGTCACTTCTTAGGGCAGGTCAACTCTGGTGTACCTAATAATCACTAGGGGAGCTTGTCCAAAGGCTGAGTACTGGGCCCCACCCCAGGGATTCTGGCTTTGTTGGTCTGGGGTGGGGCCAAGGAGCCCCAGTCTCAGAGGATTCTGATGCAGATGATCTGCACACCCCTCCCTCCCTTCCTCCTTCCCCTTCTCCTTCCTCCTTTCCCTCCTCTTTCTTTTGAGAATTTTAGAGTGTGGTGTTTTTCAAATCCTGTTCTTAGATTTCTAAGTCATTTGACTGTGTTCCTTCTTTATTGATGACACATATTTTAAAGAAACCAATAGTAAATTGTTAGCAACTTTGTTGTTCTATGTCAGTTGATCTTCAGTAAATATGGGGATAAAAAATGAAAATATGATCAACTTCAGCTTCCTTAAGGGCTAAGAGAATGGCCCCTCCTAAGTGCCCAACTTGTAATGAGACCCAGGTTATTTTATGCATACTCATCCCAGCCTAAATCCTTCTTGGTCCACATGGATGATGGAAGATGGTAATTTGTCTCTAAGAGCAAGGAAGAAAGAATGTTTGAGTTAAGTTATAGACAGCTGACCTTTAATTTTAATCATAACTGCTTTTAAATGATAACAGCTAGGAAAGAAGAGCAACAGAAAAGGGGTGGAAGGTAAAAAGGAAAAAGTCAGCGAATTGCAGTGCCTTGTAGTCAGGCCGACTTGCCTCCTAATGCAGTTTCTATCCCTGACCTTGGACATGGGATGGAATTTCTCTGCGCCATGTCTGTGATATAAGGATAATAAGACTGCCCATGTTATGATGGTCAGAGGATAAAATGAAAGAATATATGCAAACAGCCTAGCTGGCACAATGCCTGGCATTTAGCAGAAGCTCAATAAATGGTAGGTAATTGTGTAATAAAGGAGCAGGAAATACAGGCAGAGATAATCATGTGGACTAGTCAGCCATTTCCTTTAGCTCAGTGGACCCACTAGCCAAGAGATCTGAGTAGCAGTCCCAGATCTGCCGCTAACATCTTGCATGATCTTGATGAAACCATTAAATTCCTGAAGTGTCAGTTTTCCCATTTGTAAAATGAGAAAGGTCAACTGTATGGCTTCTAAGAGCCTGTTCATCACCACTCTTATGTTTTACCTCTAAACTGTAGGGACAAAACAAAACATTCTTAAAATTCCTTTCTTTACCCCAGTGAGTATCAGGTGATTAGTTTTCTTGTATAGAGCTTAGACAGAAGAAAGTCTTTTCTCTGATCCTAGGCAGGATGTTTGAATTCCTTAGTCTCCAGTTGACTCTCCTTAACTGAAGGTGAAGCTCAGTTCTTTTTTTTTTAATCTCTAACTTTAAAGTTGCTGAATTAGAACACATCTGTCTATTTTGATGTGTAAATGACTTGATGAACAAGTCATGGAAATTATCAAATAGATTGAGGGGAGGTGATTTTACAGGATTGCTGACCTCCCACCCTGCCCACCTTGATTTGCTCATTTAGATAGGATCTGAAAATGGGTGTGGAAGAACTCAGCAGTCTCTGCTGCATCATCTTACTGCTGTCAGTGTGCTCACCTGAGAGGGATGTCAGATGATTTCTCTCTTTCTCCATTGCTCTTATTTTGGCTCTCAGGTTTACATCTCAGCTGTGTCCTACAAAGCAGCGTTCTCATCCTTCATTGTGTTTCACGGGGCACTAGTGCACTAGTCCCTTAAGATGTTCCATGAGAAGAATGTTCTTTTGGTTTAAAATATGTGGATAATGCTGTATACTATAATGTCCTACTTGAAGAATTCTAGTGCACGTTAATATGTTAAGGGCTCTGAGAAGTCCCCAAGGAAAGAAAATGGGTTAAACCCACACCTCTTAGACTTATTCACATTTTGAATTTAAAAAAAAATAGTAAAACAACTGTAATAATTTTCATAATAGCATTCTACAGAACTCATTTTGGGAAATATTTTCATAGACAATGAAAGGACTCTAGGTAATTGATTCTGTTCTATTGCATATGAACTGATCAAAGGAGGAGGAAAAAAATAGGTTGCTGGAAGGTTTGTCTTAAAAAGAAACTGTAGTTAGGGTTTATGCATTGAGGTGTTAACTTTATGTTGAGATGTACATTTGGGTACCAAGCTTGGTTTAATTTGTAGGTGCTCTCTGTTGACTCAGAGATTATTGATAGTTCTTTCTTGCCTTCTCTGCAAGACTTTGTGAGTTTCAGAATTTCATTTAAATATTTTGTTGCAGAATGTGTAACTAGCTTTGGGTCTAATGAAAAATAACATCATGTGAGTCTATAAATAAATACTTAAAATTGTATATGATTAACCTGAGGGTGACTACTACTACAGCCATATAATGTAAAGAGTTTCAATAGAACTCCAACAAAATATATCTATGTCTGACTCCAAAAATTTCTTTCTGAAGATTAGAGAGGTAGATTTATTTGAGTCTACACATTTCTGATTATGCATGAATATGTTGTTATAGTGTTTCAGGAACATTCAAGTCCTAAATATCCTTTCCTAAAGCTTAGAGAGAAATTTGTTTCAGAATTAGGTATAGACCACTCAGCTTCATAGAACTATTATCATATTTATTGACAAAGAAGGATATAATCCCCTTTTAGATATTCTAGCTCACCTAGTAGCTGTAAATGTTCTTTTATATTTTCTAATTTTGAAAAGGGAAAGGGAAAGTGTTGTACTAAAACAGTTTCGTTGATGCCTGAAGTGAAGCAAAGCTAAGATGAAGGCAGAAAATGCAGAAAAAATGAATTCAAAATGATTTGTTTAGGTGTATGGGCTCATGTAGTTTAGTGAAGTGCAACAAAGAACTAGGAATAATCAGAAAGCCTCTTGCCTAAAAACAAACAATATATAGTTCAGGAACATTAGGGCATTGCTAGATATTGCATTGTAAGGATCTTTATTCCTTAAACTTAAGAGAAAAAGCAATGGGCTGGAGTCTTTTGGATAATTAGCTAGCATTAGGCAGAAGTGAAAATGACACCTCTTGGATCACAGTTGTACAATGCAGTGCAGGCTTTGTAATTTCTTTCCCTTTTTCCCATGTTAGATGAACACATATAATTACAGGAGATAATAGGTTCTGATAAATTTCTGATCCTAGGCAAAATATTTTAATTCCTTAATCTCCAGTTGACCATATTTAATCTAAAATGGAAATACATTTGGGATTACAAAGGGAGTAGTGACTTAAGGATCTAAAACAGTAATTGATCCCATATCCACTTGTTTATGACTTGGAATAATCCCTTCCTTCCTCTGGATCCACTGTTATTGCCTCCCTAGTTCATGAGTGTGTGTGTGTGACAAAAACAGATCTAAGAGGAGCTTCTCTCTGGGAAGGGGGTAATGGATAGTGGTGTGCTGGTAAATGTTTAACAACTGGCTCTGAGAAGAAAAGAAAATCCTAATTTGTAGCACTGGTGAATTCCTAGATTTCTGTGTTGCAAACGCTTCCAACATTGCCAATTCAGGTTATCCCAACTCATGTCAACTGGCTTACAAAATCCTGAAAAATTTAATAAGATGTTCTCATAAGCAGTGGGAGGTGGCTCCAGCACACCCCTCTTAGGAGCTTTCTTAGCCCCTGGTCATTCTGTGGGGATGGTTCCTATAAGGAGCTGTACCTGTAGCTCTAGCTGTGAGGTACTTGAAGGCTCCAGTGAATGCCTTTTGAAAATGACAGGCCTCTGTGATCCTTCAGATCCCAGATTCTATAATCCTTACTTAAGAAGAAATGTTTATCAAAGCAGAACTAAATGAAATGGAAAACAGAAAAATTATACAAAGGATCAATGAAACAAAAAGCTATTTCTTTGAAAAGATAAACAAAATTGACAGACCTCTTTCTAGATTAACCAAGAACAGAAGAGAAAGGACCCAAATAAGCTCAATCAGAAATGAAAAAGGAGACAGTACAACTGATACCACAGAAATACGAAACATCATCCATGAATACTTTGAAAATTTCTAAGCAAATAAACTGGAAAATGTACAAGAAATAGACAAATTCCTGGTAAAACACAACCTCCCAAGACTCAATCAGGAAGAAATAGAACTCCTAAACAGATCAGTAATGAGCAGTGAGATCAAAGCAGTAATAAAAAACCTCCCCAAAACAGCAACTAAAAAGCCCTTGGCCAGATGGACTCACAGCTAAATTCTATCAGATCTACAAAGCAGAGCTGGAACCCATACTACAGAAATTATTCCATAATATTGAGAAGGAGGGAAATCTCCTCAACTCATTCTATGAAGCCAGTATCATGTTGATACCAAAGCCAGGAAAGGACACAGCAAAAAAAGAAAACTATAGACCAATATCCCTTATGAATATAGGTGGAAAAATCCTCAATAACATACTAGCAAACCGAATTCAACAGCACACTGAAAAAAATAATCCACAGGACCAAGTGGGCTTTATCCCAGGGATGCAAAGATGGTTCAACATATGTAAATCAATAAATGTAATTCACCACATAAAAAGAAGCAAAAACAAAAACCATATGATCATCCCAATAGATGCAGAGAAACATTTGACAAAATCCAGCACACTTTCATGACAAAAACCCTCAACAAACTAGTCACAGAAGCAATGTATCTTAAAATTATAAAAGCCATATATGACAAACCCACAGCCAACATCATGCTGAATGGGGGAAAGTTGAAAACATTTCCCCTAAGAACTGGAACAAGACAAGGGTGCCCCCTGTTACCACTACTATTCAACATAGTGCTGAAATTCCTAGCCAGAACAATAAGGCAAGAGAAAGAAATAAAAGGTATCCAAATTGGGAAAGAGGAGGTCAAACTGTCACTCTTTGCTGGCGACATGATCTTATACCTAGAAAACCCCAAAGACTCCACCAAGAGACTCCTGGAATTGATAAATAAATTCAGCAAAGTCTCAGGATACAAAATCAATGTACATAAATTAGTAGCATTTCTATATACTAATAACAGTCAAGCTGAGAGTCAAATCAAAGACTCAATACCATTCCCAATAGCTACAAAGAAAATAAAATACCTAGGAATATATTTAACCAAGGAGATGAAAGAGCTCTACAAGGAGAACTACAAAACACTGAAGAAAGAAATCACAGAAGACACAAATGAATGGAAAAACATATCATGCTCATGGATTGGTAGAATCAATGTTGTTAAAATGTCCATACTACCCAAAGTGATCTACAGATTCAATGCAATCTCCATCAAAATACCAATGTCATACTTCACAGATCTAGAAAAAATAATTCTATGCTTTGTTTGGAACCAGAAAAGAGCCCGAATAGCCAAAGCAATCTTAAGCAGAAAGAACAAATCTGGAGGCATCACATTACCAGACTTCAAACTATACTACAAGGCTATTGTAACCAAAACAGCATGGTATTGGTACAAAAATAGAGACATAGACCAATGGAACAGAATAGAGAACCCAGATATAAAACCACCTACCTACAGCCAACTGATCTTTGACAAAGCAGATAAAACAATGTACACTGGGGAAGAGAAGCCCATTCAATAAATGGTGCTGGGGAAATTGGATAGCCACATGCAGAAGAATGAAACAGGACCCCTATCTCTCACCACTCACAAAAATTAATTGAAGATGGAGAAAAGACTTAAATGTAAGTCACAAAACCATCAGAATTCTAGAGGAAAATGTAGGGAAAACTCTTCCAGATATTGGCCTAAGCAAAGAATTTATGAAGAAGACCCCAATGGCAATCACAGCAACAAAAAAAATAAATAAATGGGACTTGATTAAATTCAAAAGCTTCCACACAGTCAAGGAAACAATCAAGAGAGCAAATAGACAACCTACAGAAGAGGAGAAAATATTTACAAGCTATACATCCAATAAAGGGCTAATAACCAGAATCTACAAAGAACTCAAGCAAATCATCAAGAAAAAAAATCAAACAACCCCATTAAAAAGTGGGCAAAAGACATGAACGGAACCTTTTCAAAAGAAGAAGACAAATGGCCAAAAAACATATGAAAAAATGTTCAATGTCACTAATCCTCAGGGAAATGTAAATTAAAACCACAATGAGATATCACCTTACCCCAGTCAGAATGACTTTTATTAAAAAGTCAAGAAACAATAGATGCTGATGTGGATGCAGACAGAAAGGAACGCTTATACACTGTTGGTGGGATTTCAAATTAGTACAACCTCTATGGAAACAGTATGGAGATTTCCCAAAGAACTAAAAGTAGACCTACCATTCGACCTAGCAATCCTACTATTAGGTATCTACTCAAAGGAAAAAAAGTGTTTTTATCAAAAAGACACCTGCATGCAAATGTTTATTGTGACACAATTCACAATTGTAAAGATGTGGAATCAACCCAAGTGCCCATCAATTCATGAGTGGATTAATAAAATGTGGTGTATATGTATATACCATGGAGTACAACTCATCCATAAAAAGGAAGAATGAATGACTTTTCAGCAATTTGGGTAGAACTGAACCATTCTCCTAAGTGAAGTATCTAAAGAGTGGAAAAACAAACATTACATGTATTCACTATTACATTGGAACTAACCAATGAGTACCTATGTGCACAGAGGGAAGTAAAACTCAGTGGAAATCAAGCAGGGGAAGGGGGAAGGAGGATAGGGACAAAAACCTACCTAATGGGTACAATGAACACTATTTGGGTGAATGGCACACCTATAGCTGTGACTCAAGCACTACAAAAGTGATCCATGTAACCAAAAACATTTGCACCCCCTTAATATTTTGAAATTTAAGAAAATTAAAAATTTAAAGTTAAAAAAAAAGAAATGTTTATAAAACATAATACGTTTTAATTGTGTGTGATGAATTGTTTTAAAGTTAGTAGTATTTATTTGTTATTGTTAACATTTCCTAGAGTGCTGGTGTTATTTAACTGGGATTCTTTTACTACAGAGAGAATTTATATGCAATATTAAAAAGTGGTTTTGGAGAAGGCAGTTGATTGACATACCAGCCAATGGTATTTGGGGATATTTTTCCTCTTTGAGAATGGAACTATTGACAGATGAGATCTTTGAACATGACAAAAACTTTGCATTATGGCAAACGCCTTGAACACAGGACACCTTATCATTCAGGACAGGGATTGGCAAATTATGACCCACCAACTGAAACTGGTCCACTGCATGTTTTTGTGTAGTTCATAAGCTAAGGATGGTTTTTACAGCTTTGAATGGTTGAAAAATTTTGAAAGAAGAAGAAGAATTTATGACACATGAAAATGATGTGAAACTCAAGTTTTAGTGACCGTAAATTAGAATATGGCCTTGCCCTTTCATTCACGCCATCTGTCATCTGTATCATCATGTCACCTCTGGCTGCCCTCATCCTACACCAGCAGAACTGAGTAGTTACAGCTGAGACAGTGGGGCCTACAGAACCTAAAATATTTACAATGTGGCCCTTTACAGAAAATGTTTGACAACCCTGATCTAGGAAATAAGTCTCTGGGGAATGTGACCAGCTAGTCCAAGGTTCTGTACAGTGACTGAAGACTTAGCAATAGGAATGCCAAATTCATCTCTCATGGAATTAAAGAGGTTTCATAAGAAATGAAGAGGAGCCATAAACAACTTGTGGAAATTCTTCAAATATAAAAAACAGTAAAGTGAATAAGGAATTTCTCATTTTGCCCAAATCACCTCCTTTCAGTTTCCTTTATAACATAATACTGTGTAAAGAAAGTTTTCTTCTCATGTTTTCTTGTGTTAACATGTTCTAATTTAGATGCCTATCCCCTGATGCATCAGGAGCATGTTGCTTCTGACTCAGGCAGTAAAGCAGTATCACTGATGGTTACAAGAACTGGTTTTGGAATCAGCCAGATGGTGTTCAAGTCCTAGCTCAGCCACTTTTTTGATATATGGCCTTGGACAAATTTCTTAAAACTATTCTCACCTTCGGTTTTCTCACCTATAAACTACAGAATTGCTCTGAGAATCAAGTAGGATATTTAAATTGCTTAGCACGAGATCTGACACATAGTAAACATATAATAAATGTTACTTTTTATTTGTTATTGTTATTATTATGTTTTTTATACCTCAGGTCCTTCTATGCATGTTAAGCTTTTATCCTTTTAGTTCTGGCAGACGGAAATAAATATTTAATTTGGCAGTATCTTGACATATAATATAAATTCTTTTCACCCCAAATACTCCATCTCCTGGAAAATGTCTTGAAATGAAACTCATGCAAGTGTCACAGTCTTAGCCAATGTTTTAAATTTGGTCAGATAAGAAGGTTAAGCGTCCCCATTCATTTCTTCCCAAGAGGAGACTGCCCTCCAGTGGAAACAATTCTGGTAAGGGGAGAGAGCCATTTGGGCAGTTAAGACTATCTGCAAATGTTTTGTAAAATTCTTTTCCATTAAAATATACCCGTTTATGAAATTTAAGCATACCTTTCACAGGAGAAAGACTATTCTACTCTTCCAAAACTACCAGAGTCTGCTCTGATGTTGGCAGTCACCATTTAGACATTCATTCCCTTGATGACTATTTGCCCTGTATTTGGGACAGGCATGGCTTTAATCAAGTGGTTCTTGACCTTACAGAAATTGGAAAACTGGGAGCTTTTAAATATCCTGCTGTCTAGGTTGTACCCCTTGCTCATTAAATCAGAATCTCTGGGAGTGGGATCCAGGCATCAGTATTTTTTATTAAATCCTCTATACATAATTGATTCCAAAGTGCAGCCTGTAGCCAATGTTGAAAATCACTGCTTCAAACCTTTAGGTTTTTAGACAAACTTATGTTTTTAAACAAAGTCCTGCTCTCATGTTACTGTGGTGTTTGTTCTTCTGAATCATGCGTAAGTGCAGCATCCATTGTCAACTGCTTATATTGGAGTCTCATCTCCAGGGAAATTTACTGATCCAATCTTGTTTCATTAGCTTATTAATAAAGAAAGATCTTTTAGGTAGTAAAACAGTGTGATGAGAAATGAGCCTTTGATATTTCTCCCATTGTAAATCCCACCAATGGATTCTGTTTGGGACCAGTAATCATTTGGACTTTGATAACATCACGGTTAAACTCTACAGAGGCAGTTGGGTTTACCTGTGAAAAATGTATTTACATAGGATGAATTTATAAGAGGATATTTTCTATATATTTACTAATAGTCTTATGCATGCACATGCTGCTAAATTTTCTTCTCATTAACATACCATTTCTTGTGTTTAGCTCATCATAGATATTTTATTAATCTAATCTTTTACTTAAATAGGAATCATCATAATTGCACTGAGTTTGAGGCAGTTGAAGGGAGGTTAATTAATTTTGTTATCTGTAAAATAAAAATAATGATATTACCCAGCTCCTAGAATTGCTAAGAACAGTGGAAGAGATAATATGTGTAAAACAGCCTAGTGGCTGGCACTAAGTAAGCAGTCCAATGTCATTATAATATTAAGACAACATATTATAGAGGTCAAGAGAAAGGTAGTGGAGTTAAACTCTCTGGGTTCAAATCTCATCTAGACTACTTGTCAGTTCTGTGATGTTAGGCAAGTTACTTACCCTCTTTAAATCTCCATTTTCTTACCTGGAAACTTTTAGCTACCTTTTGTAGGGGAAGGTGAGAATTAAATGAAATCATGTATTTAATGTGCTTATCACTATTCCTGGCATATGGTAAGACGGTAAGCACATTTTCACGTGTATAAAATAGGAAGAAAGTATACGTGAGTGAGAGAAAGAGAGAGGGAGAGACTGAGATTATATATTCATTCAGAGCTGCCAGGGACCTTACCTTGCTTCTTGTATGTTCCTTGAACCAGCAGCATCCATGTCACCTGGGATCCTATTAGATATGTGGAATCTCAGCCACGACTCCTACTGAATCAGAATCTGCATTTTTAAAAGCTCCTTAGTGATTTGTACACACATTTGAGCAGCACTGTTCTAGCCAATGAATGACAAACACAGGGCAAAATTGCCACCACTCCCCTGTCGTTACAGCCTTGGCGGGCATCACTCGTCCATCACGGCACTTCATTCCACTGGCAGCCCGCCTAACTACCTACTCCAGACAGCCTCAACTAGTTGATGGGAATTGTCATGAGAGATGAAACCTATAGCAGAAGAAATTTTTGCAGGGAAGTAGTGACTTGCCTGAGTGGGAAAGGCAGTGAATTGCCAAAACAATACTTGAACTCACAGTTTTTAATCAATTAGGTGGTACAGCACCTTATTTTACATTGCCTCCATGACATCGTTTAGCAGCATACAACTATTGTATAGTTGGCTTTGTGCTACAACTGGAAGGTGAAAGAAGGAAGTTAATAGTAACCAGAGAGATAAAATAGGATTCAATATTAAAATGGAAGTTGAAAAGAAACAGGTTAAAATCAGCTAACGATGTTACTGAACCTTAAGCCTAATAGTAATCCTTATCATCATAATCTAGGCATTGTGATTTAAAAAAAAATCAGTGATGATGATTAACAAAGAGATTATTCATTAGTTTCACTGGACTCCAAAATTCACTTCTTTCTAAACTTTTTATCACTTAAGCATTTGCTTTTTAATAAGGGCATGTAGTACTTGGGGGTGAAGTTGTCATTAAATCGACCACTGTCAAATCCATCAGACAGCATTTCACAAAAAGCAAATTTTGAACAGGACACAAATTGCACATGCGTATATACTGTCTTTTCCTCTTACAATAGTTTTTGCTTGAAATTTTAAATTTCAGAGGTGTAATGAGACTGGAGATAGCATATGATCCAGCTCCTGTCTCCTGGGAAGGGGGAAGAATTTTGTTCATCACCAACAAGAGATGTGCAGAAATGAAAACACCATCTTAATACCTCTGAAATTTATCTTAAGCATCATGTCTGCTGCTGCACTGAGGCTGCTAGACATTTTCTGACTCATTACTCAAATGACTCATGCTCCATTTAGTGTGGTGGGAATACATGGAGAAGTAGCCAGATCCAACCGAGTGAGTAAGTGACTGGCCAGAGTTCCCTGCATTTTGTTACCTGGGCCGTTAATTTGCTAGAATCTCGAGACATTAATGTTCTTCTGAAGTGTCTGGCTGACATCAGGAGGCCTCTTTCTCCACTCAGGAGAATTGGCCGAAATTTTCCCTTCTCAAATTGAAATAAAAGATTCCCAATTTTTACATCTCAAATTTATCTGAAGCTGTAATAATAGTCTAGCTAATGTAAGACAGATTCTAATTTATATATGTATATATATTCATATGTACTTATATGTATATGTAGACATATATGTATATATGCATGTAGTGTTACTTTAACCAAACTATAAGCATTGGCTGCAACATTTCCAGGAAAGAAAAATTCTTTCCAGTGAGTTAACTTATCCAATATACACATTTTTATAATCAGGAAGTGTTCATATATGGTCATGCACCACATAATGACGTTTTGGTCAATGACAGACTGCATATACAATGGTGGTCCCATATGGTTATAATACCATACTTTTACTGTACCTTTTCTATGTTTAGGTATGTTTAGATACGTAACTATTTACCATTATGTTACAGTTGCCTACAGTATTCAGTGTAGTAACCTGCTGTATAGGTTTGTAGCCTAAAAACAAAAGGCTATATCATATAGTCTAGGTGTGTAGTAGGCTACACCATCTAGGTTTATGTAAGTACACTCTATGATGTTTACACAAGGACAAAATTGCCTAACGGCACATTTCTCAGAATGTATCCTTGTCGTTAAGCAATGCATGACTGTGCTAGTATGCTCACCCCTCTGCTACATAAAAATGATGGTTGAAAGGATATTTGCAGGTGCATGGAAACCAAAACCAAGGAGCTATGATGGTGTCTCTTGAGATAACATTGAAGACTAGATCATAAAACTACCTTCCTCTTTTTAATATTTAACTTCTTTGCCTGTGATTAATTTCATGTCCAAAGACATGGCATAGAAAAGAAGACAGCTAGGAAATATTTCCTAGGAATTAGCTTTCCCTAATAGTAAAAAAACAAAGTCTGGAAATGTGCCTTTATAAATATAGGCACATGTACATAAATTTCTTGTGACGCTCTTCACCTGTGATGGAGAACACGGCTTTCAAAAATATTTCATTTATTTTAGAATATTAACATAAGGATCAACAAGAATCATTTTCTCCTCGGAGTCAGCTACTTTGTTTTATATGAACTTTTGAACTTGTTTTCTTCTAAATTATTCTTAAAACGTCCTTCTCATGAAAAAAATGTGCTCCACATGTGATATAAACTAAATCGATTAATTTCCAGCAAATGAAAATGTGCAGGTAATTTATAAGATTGTTTTTCCAAGTTAAACTATAGGCTGAATAATAAAGGGCAGCTAATGTGAATATTTATCAGTTAGGTACTTTAAAAGGATTGCAGTTCTCTACTCTTTTCTGTGTATTTAAGTGTTTGTTCCTTGTGCTGCAGTTTAGAAACAGATTTTGGAAGATAGGCTGATCCTTTTTCATCTTATCCCTTTCGTGCATGATGCGCAGCGGGAGCCATACAAAGTGAGTTAAACACACTTAGTCTTAGGCCTTCAGGAACGTAAAGTGATCCCTTAACCTTTTGCAGAGCCTGCTATGAAATTTGAGTCACCTGGAATTATTGAAGCAATTGAATTATTGTTAGCTAATATTAGAAAAGGGAAAGCAGAAGATTGAAGCTTGTTTTCATCGCAGCTAATGAGGCATCTAATGATTCAAATGTCACTCTAAAGCTAACCTCATTAAGACAGAGCATCTTGTTTTCATAAATGTCCTGGGTTAGCTGGACAGTTATGTATATTCATTTAATAGAAAGAAATAACAAAGATTTCCAACCAAATTTAAATATTCAAGAAAGCCTCTTAGCGTTGATGTCTTCTAAGCATGCAAATAAATTTAAGAACAGCGTGAGAGGTGGACTGCATTTTTTTCTTACAAAATCCAATTTTTGGATTATTGGAAAGTGGACTCTGCCATCAAATTAAATGAACCATTGACTACATTTTCATTAACAGATTTATTACCAGATGCCTTATTTAGTGTACTTTTATTAAAATACTACTGCCGCTTCCATCTGAATACTCATAATTTAGATATTTAATGGGCAGTCATAAGGCATTAAATTGTCCCTGTTATTTTCGACCCACAAGAGAGCATGGGGCACCTAATTGTGAGGGATAAATTAAGAAGAGGGGAATCTAGGTAGCTTCTAGACACTTGGGAAGCCTATGCACTTGGTTTTTCAAATTGCTGCTTAAACCCAGCTTCAAAATTTGGTAGGTGAGAGCTTGCTCCCTGAACTAGCTCAGTGTTCATTTGGAAGGGCCGGAATCGTTTAGTGCCAAATCCTGTGCTTGTGATACGTTAATGCCCAATAAATACCTATTGAATAAATAAATTAATCAGTGTGGGGGGTGCTGTATTTTTTCATCAGCATTCTCCTTTTTATTTATTTGAAAAGCAGCATACAGATGCTTTTGTCCATAAGTAGATTTCTGTTTTAAGATAGTGATCTACAAGTTGAATATGTAGTTATCTGTATCACTGGATGAGACATATATACATCTATATACACGTATGGAACAAATGTATACTTAGGCCCAGAAGCTATGGGAAATGAGAACTACATAGATTTTCAAACTTTCCAAAGTGCCTGGTGAAATGTGTACTAATAGAGTTGGCTCCAGAGGGATGGGTTTTCATCCGTCACCATCTCTGGTACATGGAAAGCCCTTTTCCCATTACTTTTCTATTTTAAATCTATTCCCCTGCCTTGGCTGATTGTACCTTTCTGAAACGTGCCGGGCAGAGAATCTCCCCTCTCCTCTTTGCTTCGAAATAATAACGTCTTCACAGTTTCATGGACTTTTCTGAAATATGAACCTTTCATTTATGCTTCACTCTCAATTGAAATAAATTGATTAACTCCATGGAATTGTGTTTCACCACAGACCTTTTGAAACAAAAAGCTGCTTTTCTTATGTGGTAAGGGAACAGGTTGTCCCAGATTTCTTTATGCTCCAAGGACTTGCGGCAAAAGGAACTGTTTTATCATTACATGTTATTGAATCCTAAAGAATTATCAGGTTTCATTTCTTCCCTTTTGTTTGTGTTTTTCCCTGGAGCATTTCCAGACACTACACTCTTGGCGTTCAGTAATCACAGAACTCTCTCTGGGACCCCTTTTCTGTGCGTCCTGATGTTTCTCTCCTACTTTTCATCATCTTATCTTTTTGCCCTAGGAAATTTGCTGTACTTTGCCTTTCACTTCTTTTATTTTTTTAAATTTTAGTTTTACCAATCATATTCTTAATTTTCAATGACCTTCTTGCCTCTTACACTGATTTTTTTCCTTTTTCATAGCACTTTATGTTGGTTAATCTTTGTTTTGCTCCAGGTTCAATCTCTGCTCTTCCCTGTCCTGCATCTCCTGGGCTTCCTTGCTGTTCTGCCCAATGGGAGGCACTAGTACAAGTTTGGAGGGTCAGAGGAAAAAGAGGTCAGTATACTCATTCCCTTTGGGTTTGGCCAGAGGGTAGTAACTCTGTCCTTCTGCAACTACAGCTCGCACCAGGCAGCGTGGCCTCCTTGGCTGTGGCTCTCCTGGCCTTGAGTAACACTGTTTTTCCTCCTTGTCCTTTCCGCAAGTAGGGGTGGTAATGGCTTCCCACTGTTGCTTGTCCTCTGGTGTCCCACCATCCCTCATTTGTTCCTTTGACACTGCCTGTACCTTCATTCAGGACTCTTCATGTGAACCACCAGGAATGAATTTTGTTTTCTGATGGACAACCTGTTCTTAACTTATAGGGGCAGTATGTTCGTGCATCTCCCCAAGAATTTGAATTAGAATTTATATTTGTAAATTCCCTTCTGACTTGTGAATTCTGTTTCTGATGCCAGTTGCTTTCTGTAAATGTCAGTTCTTCTCTTTTGTGCTATGGTCTTTTTAACTTTTTAACTAAGTCATTCTCCTAAATGAAAATTTTGTTTGATTGAAACAACTACTAAGGGTTTCCTTTGCCTTTGTGTAAGCCTGTTTCTACAGTCGCCAATGCATCTCCCCACCACCAGTGCCAGTCCCCTGTAGTCCTCATAGACATCACAACCAGGTGAATATTTTTTGTGTACCCTTCTCTAATGTCTAGACAAAATAAAATAAATTAGAATCTTTTGTTTGGTATTGAAAGTCTTGTGGCATCTGGACCTCAGCTTATATTTCTAATTCCTCTAATCTGAGCTGACCCTGGACCTAGACATCACTTCCCCCCAATGCCCCTTTCTCACCCCTGTTTTTGCAGCTGTGCACATCTGATTCCTACTCATGTTCCTAACTAGCTTGCTATCTACCTTCTTAGCCAAGTCCAGCAGTCCCTTCCTTTTTCACTTTCTATTCTAACCCTTACTGCTTACTGCCTTGTCTCACATCTCACTGCACGTCTCGTCTTACCTACCAGAAGGTAAACTCTTTGGACACTAGGAGTTTTAAAAATGTTGGTCTTCTTCCATTCTTCTCCGCATGCTTTCATCTGTCATCTCTATTCTTGGCCGATCAAGATGAGACAGAGACAAGCACTGTTGCCAACTTCAAGAAGCTCAGAGTCAACGGAGGAGACAAGCACATAAATAAGGGAGCACAGTGTGAAAAGGGCCATAATAAAACACAGAAGAGGAACCAACTAATTCGGCCAGGAAGGAGGAGGGAGGTCTCAGAAGGCTAAGGATGGCTGCACTGAATTTTCTTGCCCTGGTAGGTGGAAAGACTGAAGGCAGATGGGCAAGGGGCACTTGATAAATATGGGGCAGCTGATAGAGCTTTGTTTTTAACTCAAGAACAGGGGTGGGGGTGGGGGTCCAGGACTATGCCCTTAAGTAAGCTGTTTGTGTGGATCCTGGTATAGTTAATGTAGATTGTTGTTTGTGAATGGGCTCTTAACAATCCTGAAGTTGCCTCCATCCTCAGCCTAACCTCGGTCAGGAGGAGAGTGTGGAATTCGAGTGCTCCGCAATGGATCAGCTGTGGCTGATGGCTTTTCTAAGCGCTTAGTGCCTGCCTCAGCTGTGCCCCATTACCAGATCACATACAGGTGACACTGGTTTAAGCTGATACAGTAACAGTGTTACTCTGAGCTGAGCTCAAAATCAATAGCAAGAACGAAGGTAAAAGGGAAGATGGAGAAGGAGATGCAAGGACACCACTGACAATTTGTGAGCTACATTGTGGGCTTGTGTGGCTTTGCTGGAGTCATGTCTCTTGTTGCTCTGCAAGGAAAGGCAGAAAGTGAGACAGAAGGCAGGGTAAAAGAAGAGGGCTCAGAATGTCTTGAACATCTTCCCAAACTCCTGGCTCTTTCTAGCTTCCCCAGCTGCTGCGATCATTTTTTTAATTGGGAAGTAGAACACAATAGTGAAAAGTACACAAAACATAAATGCACACACAATGAATTATCACCCATGCAGAGCCTTCAGTTCTCACTGGAGAAAGGTCAAAATCCACGTGATGAGAGTTGTTTGACCCCTGACCCCCTCCAACCTTTAATTGGGGCAGCTGCCCTTCCCTCCCCTTTCTGGACAAGAGCAGAGAGCAGAGCGCCTCTTGTGTCTTCTCCTGCTTCTTAGAGCTGCTGTGGATCCTGCAGGTCAGTCCTCAGTTCTCAGTTCGGGAAGGGTAGGTGCAGTTACTTTCTGAGGGGAAAAAAGTCCGCATTGAAGGCTCCTGGGCAGGACACAAGTTTTCCAGGCAGATTTTCACAGCACTTGGCACTCACCTTTCTAAGCCCATTAGAGATCTACAGTTTGGGGGTCTGAGAGAGGGAAAAAGGTGCAGGTGGGACATTTGTGAGGAAAGCGTCTGCTCCTGCTTTTCAGGAGCAGAGATGGGTGAGATGGGTGCTTCTGCAGAGAAAGGAAAGTGTCTGAGGGAAATGGTCATAAATGTCCTGGGACTTCCTTAGAGGAGGCATTGGATCAGAGGAAGTGCAACAGCCACACACTTTTGAACAGTGCACCGTGGTAGCCTCGTGATTTGGGTCCATCCAGGCCCTGCCACTTATGAGCTCTGTGCAAATGACTTAACCTTCCAGAGCCCAGGTTTTCTGGCACAAAGTCACAGGTAGTTCTGGGGGAAGAGCTTGAGCTTTGGCCTCTGACAGACCTGGGTGCATGTCCTGGGCCCATCACTTAGTAGGTTTGAGACTTGGAGAATTTAATCTTACTTTTTCAGGCTTCAGATTTATCAACCAAAAAATGAGGATGATAGGAGCTAACTCGTAGGGATGCCGAGAGGGTGAAATAAAATGCTTTATGTTAAGCATTTAGCACCATGCTACCTGGGTAGAGGCAATTGTTGATAGTGATTCAAGAACTCCCCGAGTTGCTGACCAACTGGGGAGCTGTCTGCTCCTACTACCTCTTTCCTTTTTATATTTCCCCAGCCAGCATTAGGCTCTTTTTGCACTAGGTTATTGAAGGGACTTTTGACTCAGGCAAAAAAAAAAATTGATATGATTAATATGTTTCTCATTTAAAGGCTTGTACCCTTTCCTTGGCTGGGTGTGGTGGCTCACACCTGTAATCCTAGCACTCTGGGAGGCCGAGGCAGGAGGATGGCTTGAGCTCAGGAGTTCGAGACCAGCCTGAGTAAGAGCCAGAACCAGTATCTACTAAAAACAGAAAAAATTAGGCAGCTATGGTGGCACATGTCTGTAGTTCCAGCTACTCGGGAGGCTGAGGCAGGAGGATCACTTGATCCCAGGAGTTTGAGGTTGCAGTGAGCTAGGCTGACGCCATGGCACTCTAGCCCAGGCAACAGTTGCTTTGTCTCAAAAATAAAAAATAAAAAAAAAAGGCATGTACCCTTTCCATCAATGTGCCATATATTTTTTGTTTTATAGTCTATAACTTGGGATGGAAGGAGTTGTGCAGAGAGTAGGAAGAGAAACCACAGGTATATGTTGCACAAAAATACTGATGGAATTCACATTGGATACCAGGATGATACATAGATTGTGTGTGATCTTTTTAAAAATATTGGCTGGGGATTTTTAGCCATTATGTTATCAACAGTCTCTTTTTCCCTATCTTATTTGTAAACATGCCTAGAGGCTAGGATGTGATGGACATATCTAATAAATAGAACAAATATTAATTATGAAATACAGAGTGAATCTAGCCCACTGATGCTCAGCTTGAAGTAATTAAAAAGAAGGAATTACATGTATGAATATATATTGTATTTATTCAAATATGAGTTTTGTGTACTTTTACATATAAAGAAGGAATTTTATACACACAGAATAATGCCAGTTTCAAAGCAGTCTTTGTACTGCTTTGAAATTGGAGATTTTGTATCTATTGATACTTTCTGCCCAAAAACTAATTGTTAACTTAGCTGGGTACTGATGAGTTGTCTTGTAGAGTTGGTTTCGAGGGAACATAATTTAGAATCCATAGACTCTAAACCCTGAAAGAGACCTGCAAGATCTTTATAATCCAGAATTTTCTAATGTGAGCTTAGTAAAGCACTAGTCATTTGAAATATGGTCTGTCCCAAAAGAATTCTGTGGTTGGGTAAATACTGCAGATTATATTCCCCTCTTGGAATTAATATAGTTAACCTCTGCAAATTCCTGAAAGGAAGAAACCTGTGTGGTTGAATTATTCTACCCTTTCCCAAACCTATTTGAACATGGAACGTTTTCTTCAGGTAACGGCTGTTAAATCTTCCAAAACAAACTTGGGAAACACTATCTTCGTCTAAGCCTTCATTTTACAAATAAAAAGCACTGACCAAAGAAATGATTTGCCCAAGTTTACTAGATGGTGAGTCTCTTATATTCTATTCCCATGGTATAAATCAAACATAATTATCTTGTATTTGAAGGAAGATGCTGAGGAAAGGGAATTCTTTCTCTGATGGACTTTACCTAATAGCTTTTGTTAACTTGCTTTCTGATCTTTTCTGATTTTGCTTTTCAAAGAACTCTGTCTTTTCAGAGAGGGCACTTAATAGTGTTGCTTATTGTGTAACCATGTAGCTCTATGCAGTTATAATTTTATTTCTTTTGAATCCATAAGCTTTCTCTATTTCCTCTAAAGCCTGCTTTTCTTTTATTCCTACCCGCATGACTCTACACTTAAAGAAATGCCACTGGCCTTTTGTTCTTCATCTTGAACAAACCCCAGGTAACTGGCCTGGGGACCCGTTTTTTGCTCCCAGAGTATATACAAATCCCTGCGTACTGTAAAATTTTCTCAAATTCTTCTCAGAAGCCTAAAGACTTCTACGTAATCTACTTCTGTAAAATAAAATTAATTGATATTAATTAATCTTTTTCCCCTGGATGACAATTTCTTTCTTGATCTCGGTGTTGGTAATACACCATTCAGTGTTCTTGATAAGAGCTGTGGTTGTGCCATTTATTCAGTTAAGTGCCCAAAGCATCGCTCCTCCGGATGTGCCTTATAGTGCAAAATTGCAAGTCTTGCTTGCCAGTTTTCTGAGAGCTACAATGGCCACTCAATGTTCTGAGCACTTTGGAACAAGTGGACTCTTTTCTTTATTCTTATGTTGGCAGTAGTTGATGTAAATTCACTGTGGTCTAATCCAACAAATATTTATCTACCACGTGTCAAAGCATGTGCTAAGCTCTTGTTATAATTTAAAAAAATGCACTAAGTGTTGTTTCTGCCTTCAAGGAGCACACGCTCTGGTGAGGGAGACCAACTTCTACATGAATACGGCGCTGGGTGGTAAGTGCTGTATTATGCCAGGTGCAGAGTGCTAAGGTGTGTCAAGCAATAAATTCAGTGGGAAAAGATTTTAAAAAGGTGTAAAATCTTTAAGGAAGCCTGCAGGCTAACCAGGAGCTTTTTAGAAGGCCAAGAAGCTTGGTAACTACTTGAAGTGCAATAGATAAGTTGTACATTCCCATCCTCTCCAGGTCTCTGTCCTACCCCAACACTCTTGTTCCTCACTTAGACACACACTCAGAGCACACTGTACCTGGAAATGTTTTACTGATGAGTGAAAATTTGCCATTTTATTCCAGATTATAAAGTTCCAGTGTAATTCTTTAAATAGCCTTTTCCATTATCTTCTTCCCCAGTATGATTATCCCCGCCACTTCTGTAGTGTCTCTTTCGTTATAGGCCAGTCTCTGTGCTGAGCAGATCCCTTTTCTTTCTTTTTGTGTTTATTTTACATGTAATCCTGACAGTGACCCCATGCAGCCTTGCTTCCCAAACCTATCTGCACATTGAAATCACCTGGGGAGCTTCACAAACTACTGATGCCTGTGCCCCATCCCCAGAGACTGTGAAGTAATTGATCCTGGGGCGTAGCCTGGGCTTTGGAATTTTTATAAGATCCCCAGGCAGCAATGAAAACATTCTAAGATCGATTGTGGGGATGGTTGTACAACTCAGTGAATAGATTAAAAACCATTGAATTGTACTCTTTATATGGGTGAATTGTATGGTATGTGAATTATATCGCAATAAAGCTCTTATATTAAAACAAATCCTAGGTGACTAATTTGGGAAGCACTGCCATAGGGTAAATGGGGACACTGAGACCTAGAGAAACTAGCTTGCCCAAAGTCTCACAGCTAGCCAGACGGAATAGGAACCCAGGCAGTCTGGCACTAGAGTGTATGTTCTTATCATCCTGGTGTCTTGAATTGAAACACGAAAGTGAGCCTGTTGATCCATTCATTACTCAACGGGCATATGTCTGGAGAAGTAGTGATGGGTTTTCGTCCATCTATCCACATGTACTCACCATATCATATTATGTAAGCAGTGGATTTAATTTGCAAAATAATTGGCTTTAGAATAAGATAAAGGAATTAGCCTCTTTGGGAATAAAACCCCAGTTCTCCATCGATTTATCACAGTACTGAAATGAACCGAGCCGGCCTCCTTTGGTGGCCAGGAGGTATCCTTAGAAGCACAGTTAAAGAGGGAAACACTGGTATCAAAGTTATAAATTCAAAACCTACTGTTCCACATCCTGGGCCTGAAATAGAATCCCATTTTAAAGATACTTCCTGGACTCTTACCTTACTCTTTGTCAACCCTCTACTGAATTTGGGTATAAAACATACATAAAAATAGTTCAACTATAACAGGAGAAATGTTTGGGTAGGTAATAAGAAGGCAAGCCCAGAGTGATTGGAAGACACAAAAGGAAAAATACTTTTGAAAGAAAAGAATCCCTATCAGAATGAGTTGTCATAAATGTGTTTTCCAGAAAGAATACTCAACGTATAAGTCCCCAAAGCAGCATGGTGACTTTTCCAAGAGGAATGCTCTATCTCTGATATGTAAAGATTATCACTGCTGACCTCCTAATCATCTTCTTTAACTATGAGCTCCTTTTTAAAATAAAGACTGTTGAAAAGGATGAGCTCACCTAAAAGCTGAAAGGGAACTTATTTAAAATGGCCTTTCTTGAGGCTTAAAGGTTGAATTCCAGCAGCAAGTTTAGTTTATTTTGCTTTAGTAGTTAGGTGCCAACTATTTCCTAAAGTGTTGGGAAATCTATCACTTTTCAGTCTGTTTTTTAGTGCCAAACATTTACTGTAAGAGAGTAGGTTACCTTGAATTATTCAGGGTTTTTTTTTTCTTACACCTGGCTTTTTCTGCATTTGCCTGGTATGTTTGCCTGAATCAGTATGTGTTTTGTTTTCTTTTTAAAATTAATATTCCCTCTTTCTTAAATCAATGAAATCCATTGCTCTGATATTTTTCAGGGAAAACAAGTGCCTGTTAGAATCCAACAGTGAGGAATAGATGTAGGGACTGGGTGTTGTGGCATTCTTCATCAGCTGGAAGAGTTGTATTGTTTATGAATCTTTTATTTTGTACTTAGAATCAGCCCAGCCAGGGGGTCAACCACAGGGCCTAGGGGCAGCATAGGTAGTGTGCCCACCTACATACCTCATAGTGGTACAGGCATACCTTGGAGATATTGCGGGTTCCATTCCAGACCACAGCAATAAAGAGAATATCACAATAAAACAAATCTTTTTGGTTTACCATTGCATATGAAAGTTACATTTATGCTATACTGTAGTCTATTAAGTGTACAATAGCATTATGTTTAAAAATGTACATACCTTAATTAAAAATACTTTATTGCCTAAAAATGCTAAAAATCATCTGAGCCTTCAGCAAGTCATAATCTTACTGCTGGTGGAAGGTCTTGCCTTGGTGTTGATGGCTGATGACTGATCAGGGTGGTCGTTGCTGAAGGTTGGGGTGGCTGTGGCAATTTCTTAAACTAAGACAACAATGAAATTTGCCACATTGATTGACTTTTCCTTTTAGGCGAGATTTCTCTGTAGCATGTGATGCTGTTTGATAGCATTTTACCCACAATAGAACTTTCACAACTGGAGTCAGTTCTCTCTAATCCTGCTGCTGCTTTTTCAATGCAGTTGATATAATTTTCTACACCCCTCTGTTGTCATTTCAACAATGTTCATAGCATCTTCTCCATGGGTAGATTGCATCTCAAGAAACCACTTTCTTTGCTCACTCATAAAAAGCAACTCCTCATCTGTTAAAGTTGTATCATGAGATGGCAGCAATTCAGTCACGTCTTCAAGTTCCACTTCAAATTCTGGTTCTCTTACTGTTTCCACCAAATCTACAATTCCTTCCTTCACTGAAGTCTTGAACCCCTCAAAAAATCATACATGAGGGTTAGAATCAACTTCTAAACTCCTGTTCATGTTGACATTTTAACCTCCTCCCATGAATCACAAATGTTCTTAATGGCACCTAGAACAGTGGATCCTTTCCAGAAGGTTTTCAACTTACTTTGCCCAGATCCATCAGAGGATATACTTTGGCAGCTATAGCCTTATGATGTGTATTTCTTAAATAATAAGACTTGAAAGTTGAAGTAACTCCTTAATCCATGGGCTGAATAATGGATGCTGTGTTAGCAGACATGAAAACAACATTCATCTCCTTGTACCTCTCCATTAGAGTTCTTGGGTGACCAGGTGCATTGTCAGTGAGCAGTGATATTTCTAAAGGAATCTTTTTTTTCTGAGCATCTCAAGAGTTAGCTTAAAATATTCAGTAAACCACACTGCAAACAGATATGCCAAGATTTGGTGTTTTATTTCTAGAGTAAGGCAGCATAGAGTTAGCATAATTCTTAAGGCCCTAGGATTTTTGGAGTGGTCAAATGAGTATTGGCTTCACCTTAGAGTCACCAGCTGAATTAGCCCCTAACAAGACAGTCAGCCTGCCCTTTGAAGCTTTGAAGCCAGGAATTAACTTCTCCTCTCTAGCTAGGAAAGTCTCTAGCTAGGATCTTCTTCCATAGAAGGCTGTTTCATCTCAACTGAAAATCTACTGTTTAGTGTAGCCACCTTCATCAATTATCTTAGCGAGATTGGGATAATTTGCTACAGCTTCTACATCAGCACTTTGCACTTTCATGTTATGGAGACAGCTTTTCTTAAACCTCATGAACCAACCTCTGCTAGCTTCAGACTTTTCTTCTGCAGCTTCCTTACCTCACTCAGTTTTCAAAAAATTGAAGAGAGTTAGGGCTTTGCTCTGGATAAGGGTTTTGCTTGAAGGAATATTGTGGCTGGTTTGATCTTCTAATCAGACCACTAAAACCTTCTTCCTATCAGCAGTAAGGCTCTTTCCCTTTCTTACTGTTTGTGTGTTCACTGGAGTAGCATTTTTAATTTTCTTCAAAAACTTTTCTTTTGCATTCACAACTTGGCTGTTTGGCACAAGAGTCCTAGCTTTTGACCTATCTTGGCTTTTGACATGCTTTCCTCACTAGACTTAATCATTTCTAGCTTCTGACTTAAAGTGAGACTTGTGATTCTTCCTTTGACTTGAACACGTAGAAGTCATTGTAGGGTTATTAAATGGCCTAATTTCAATATTGTTGTATGAGACATGAAGTGAGCACATGCTGTCGGAAAAATGGCATCAATAGACTCGCTTGATGCAGGGTCGCCACAAACCTTCAATTTGTAAAAACTGCATTATCCGTGAAGTGCAAGAAACTGAAGTGTAATAAAACAAGGCGTGCTTGTACTCAGCAGCTCTTTGACCATTCTCTTTCGTAACTGTTCCTCCACATTTCCATTCATCAGTAAGTCTTCTTAGTTCTTCTTTCAAGATACGTCCCGAATATGACCAGTTCTCACTCTGCACACTGCCCCCTTACCAGGACAAGTCCCCACCATTTATCCCCTGTCTCACTGTGTAGCCTCTTAACTGGTGACTTCTTCCATTCCTGCCTGGCTACAGTGCATTCTCTACACAGAACCCAGAGTCATCTCTTCGAAATTTTAATTAGATTTTAATCATTTCCTTGCCTAAAAACCTCCAAAAGCTATCCATTTCAATATGAATAAAATTTAAATGGCTTAGCTTTTAATTTATTTCTGTTTATTTCACTGTTAGTTCAGATTGGCCCACATCAGGGCTTTGTACTTATTCTTCCCTTTATGTAGAGGGTCTTGAGGGCCTCCAATAAATAGCAGCCCTCTTCATGCTCGGGTTTTCACATTTCTCAAAGGAATTGTGAAATAAAGGAATGGCTGATAGAGTCCAGGCTTGGTGGATATGACTTCAGGTCTCACTTAGCCAACGTGGCTAGCTCAGGGCTTCTCAAAGTCTTAATATACATAAGAATTACCTAGCGATCAGGTTAAGTAGGTCTAGAGTGGATACTGACACTGGTCTTCCCCAGATCCCACTTTGAGTATTAAGGGGCTGGCTGGTATTGAACCCTCCAAGTAGGCCAACTGACTTATTTTCCTAATAATAGTCAGTGCCAGACCTCTCTTGAAACCTGGGAGTAGGGAAAAGCAGTCCACCCTAACACACACCCTGCCTGGATGGCTGGCTTCTTAGCTTGCCGGGGTCTCAAGTGACACCTTCCTTCGTAGAGGCACCCTGCCTGGCCATCTTTTCTTAAACAATAATCCCACTGCTAGCCCATCACTTTCAGCTCCATTATTTCATTGTATTTTTGTCCAGCTCTCCTAACTCTCTGAAAGTCTGATCGTTTAACATGTTTATTCATTTTTCCTTGGATCAGAGAATGGAGCCTGTCTTATTCACTGCTTTCTCTCCATAACCATAAAGGACAGTGCTTGATATATGTAGTTAGTGAGTAAAATAATATGGATTAATTATTATAAGGCAAATCAATCGTGAGTTTCATGATGATGGGACAATTTTTTTCTTCTTAACTATTGTATCTCCAAGCACCTAACACAAGGCCTGGCACATGATAGATGTTAAATAAATGAATGAGACCTCAAGTTGAATGGGGAAAGCATCTTTTAGAATAATAACTAGTTGATCAAGTTAACTGGAAGGTATTACTTTACCTGTGGATAGTCAGGATCATCTCATACTTTCCTGGTCTTTTTTTTTTAATACTATTTTCCAGACTCCCATAGTCTGGGCAATAAAAAGTGGGGAGTGTTTTGATATTAAGAATGGTGACTGACTAGTTAGTAACAGGCCTTTTAAAAATTCAAGAGGCTGCCAAAGACTGTATCATTTGGTAGGAAGCCATTGTCTGCTGCCACATCTGAGCATAGGCACAAATATCCCTGAGGGAAAGAGCCATCAGTCCTTCTGTCTCCAGCTCTCGTTTTATTTGAATGGTATCAAAACTGCAAAGTTCAGTCATTGAGTTGCCTTTTCAAGTCACACTGGATAATAGCCTGAACTTTTTGTTCATCTCTGTGAGAAGAATCGGGCTGTTCACCTGTCCTCTGCCCAAATGGCTATTGCCCTTTGTTCATTTCAACATCCTTGATAAGAGGGTGTCTTCCCCTCATCATCTGAGGCTGCGAAAAAAATGGCTCAAACATTCTTTGGCTAGCTCTTATTCTATCAATAGTGAGTTATGAAGACTCCACTTTGATAACTTGGCTGCAGCTGGCTTAATCAGAGAAGGAAGGGGAAAGAAGGAATGAACTGAATTTGTTGAATGTGTCTTTTGGTACAGGTGCTTTGGAAGAATAGCTGTATAAGAGGTTGGCCTTAGGTAATGGCTTCATTCTATGTTTCCAAAATGGGACTGGCTCTTGTATAGGTCCCACTTTTGCATTTTTCTGATAGGTAATTTGTTGTCTAATTTCTATACGTAAGTCATTGCTTTAGGGAATTCTGCGGTATTAGTTTGGTTTGCTTTATAACAATGGGTTCTTATGGGATACTTTAAAGGAATATTAAATGCTAGAGATAGAGGCATGGAAAAGTACAATGAATTAATCTATTATTCATTCAGCTGATATTTATTGGGTATCAGGTAACAATCTACCTGGCACTGTGCTGGCTGCTATGTATATAGAAGCAATAAATGAAAATCTTATTCCTTCCTTAGGAAGGGACTTTTCTCTCTAGTTCCTGGCTCTGTGTCCCTTCCTCTCTCCTTCCCTCCATCCCTGTCTTTCTCTCACACACACTCTCCTTCAATCAGGAGAAGCAGCAACTAGCCTGCCTGGTAACAACCTAGCATCTACTGGGCCATGGCTGACGTGCTAGTGCAGGAAAACTGGTCACTTAAAGTAGAAAAAAGGCTCTATCCTGCCTTATTTCTCTTGGACTTGCCTGTGCTGTGAGTGGCAGACTTATCAGTCTCTAGATGGTAAACAGGCCAGGTAAGGCCTGCCTGCTTTTTCCCAGTTAACCA
The DNA here is from genome assembly GCA_023783475.1 of Daubentonia madagascariensis. NCBI lineage: Eukaryota > Metazoa > Chordata > Mammalia > Primates > Daubentoniidae > Daubentonia > Daubentonia madagascariensis. The sequence goes on along the minus strand of JAKFHU010001953.1, from coordinate 35,152,335 downwards.
TTTTTGACCCAGGACTGAGGGGAGGAATTTTGGACAGACTAGTCCTGTGGACTTGGGGTAAGGGAACAGGAAGACCCATTTTGGTTTCTAGGATGAACCAAGTTTAAATAACTTGTTTTATAATAAGTTATTATTAAATAATTTGGTCTATAAGTTTACTTATAGAACTTTCAGACTACTGGGAACTGCCCAGCCATTCCTAAAGCTATTCCTGCCTTCCATTTGGCTGCTTGGGTCTGCTTGGGAGGGGGGCTGATAGGCAACCCCAACTTCAGAAAGCATTCTCTGCTCTCAAGAACACCATCATCTAGTATGCAAATGGAGAAGCAAATGCATAATTACCATGAATGTGATAGGCCCTATATTAGGAGCGTAGTGTGTCCTGGGTACTGTGAATAAGACAAAATGGCAGGACAGACACTTCTAGCTGTTACACTAACTGGTTAAGACCTCATTCTTCTGCAACAGATTGCATCATTGATAGCCATGATAATGGAAGAAAACTGCCCCCAAATGGAAACTACAATTATCTATGCACTGTCTTGTTTGTGTACTTACAAACTGTGCACAATCTCCCCATCAGAGCATACCATGTCACAGTTTAATTTTGGTATTAACTGTGATCTGAAACCTTTGTGAGCTGTCATTCTAAAACATCTGTACTTGACTTCTCTGAACATAGGGCTCTGGCCTGTCCCCAGCAGCCTGGTGTGCCAGGAAAAGCAAAGCAAAGACCTCATGCCATGATAAAGACAGGTGGTTTCCATGGTCACCAATACAGGAAGACTCCAGCGTCTTAGCAGTAGGCTTAAGCAATTGAAGGAGAGTTTGAAAAACAATCAGATTTGTTTAACAGTATGTGGGATGGCTTCAGAAAGAAGCGGCATAAGTGCCCGATAAGAGGGACATGCTTTCTCTCATGTTCTAGAGCTGGGAGGTTAAGCAGTTGCCCAGGGATATATATGTTTTCCACCTTCTCAGTGGTTAAGTAGGGAAAGTGAAATGAATATTATCAAGCACTCAGTTAGCAAGAGACCTCTTGTGGGGAGGCTTTTGAGGATCTGAAAACATTATACCGTGCATTGTCCTGTAATGTGAAAGAAAACGTGCCAGCGATTGGAGTGGAAACATCAATAAAGAAATAATAAAACCTTATTAAATGAGAAACTGCTGGAAAAGTGCATTTAACAAAATCGAAGGCAAGAGGGGAATTCTCGGCAGCAGGCACCTGAGAAAATGTCATCAGAGAATTTATCTGTAGCTGAGAGTGCTCCACAGTAAATGTATGCGTCCCTTGTTCTTGGTGACAGTGACACATCTTTTGTAATCCTTTCTAAATGCACCCTCAAAATGGGTTAATGTTTTCTTGCTTTGTGCTGAATTGCATAAGAATAAGTGCCCGGAGGGAAATTTTAATTGTCTCCTTATTTCTTTTTTTCTCATATTCCCCATACAGTTGAAAATTAATACTACTGTGGATTTACAGAATTTGCTAATTAGTAAGAAGCTTGACATTTACTAATATAAAACTATGAATAAACCCACTAATTTAAAAATTATGTCACAATCAGAATGTTCCCATGGAAGCTGGAAGCCCAGAGAAAACTTTGGTCTTTAGATATTTATTAACAAGGTGATTAGTCAGAGGATTACCATAGAACATGTTATTTCAATGCTAGGAGTTTATTATTCATGTTCCTAACTGAAAGAGTCAAGATTGTGGAAGATACACGTGTAATCTCATCCTTAGCCTGAAATGGATGGTACCATCTCAGGGTTGCCATGAAAGGTGTCCCTGAATCATTAGTCTAAAGTCTACAAGTGGAACGAGAAGTAGGTTTTGCATGGCATGCAGCAATTCCAACTGATTGGCAATGGCTATCTAGAAGGTTCTGTTAAGAAGACCCAGCAGGAGAACACGTCAAAGTCGATTAGTGATGTCCGCCATGGGTGCTGGAGGAGGAAGCTACAACATGAGTGCCAGGTGTGGGCCCTTCCTAATACAAAAGAAACCAGACAGTGAGCTTACCAAGAACTTTTATTCTTTTCACTGGAGATTGAAGCTCCTGGGAATCTGTGTTAAGTGGGGAAAATGTTCTTCTTGGACTGTGCAGTAGGAGGATTAAATAATGCTATCCTAGAACTCTATAGAGCATGCTGATCTGAACCATGAAAAGGCTTCAAGTGGCCATGTGTGTATCAAACTGGGATGCAGGCCAGGGAGATGATTGGAGAGTGGTTGAGATTATGTTTCCCCATTACAGAATGGAACCTGGGCAGGGTCTAGTGCACACTCTTGTTTTGTCAGCAGTGATTCCATGTGCTGTTTCTGTACTGTGACACACAAAGGCAAGGACTACAAGAATAGGGGTTAAGTGATGCCGACAAAGCTCTGTCCTGGCAGGATTCTTGCAGTAGGGGTCATCTAAACAAGATCACTTGAAACTAGGATGAAAAAAAATTTAAAAAGAAACATTTTTTAAACCTATTTGTTGCTTTTTTGAAAAGCAATGGCCCTTCCTTATTGTTGTCATTAAACTAGGATTTGAATGTGTGTGTTACTAATAGGTGGCATTTGAAATATTATTTTAAAAGCAAGAACCTTTGGGACTACAGAGCTCAGGGCTTTTGCACTTTGGGAACACACATTATTGTTTTACTTGGACTCAAAATTCATTTTTCAACAATACATATACACTTAATTAGTGATTGCTTGTCAGCCTTTTAATTATTATGTTGTGCTTCTCAGCCCACTTGGCAATGAGAGTTGCCATAATTACCCTTAGTAACAGCACATACTCGAAGCAGAGTTGCACCCAACTTACATGTTTCTCTGGTGTCATGGGTGAACCAAGCAAGCAGATGAGGCGGAGCCATGTAGAGAGCTAAAGAGAGCTTGATTATGCCCTTGTCCTGTCCACTTGACCCTGAGAGACCTGGCATGGCCACCTTGTGAATTCTGAGTAAATTCTTTATACCAGTGGAAGACTAGACAGACTGACTCTGTGGGCAGCAGCAATTGTGCACTTGAAAATTAATTCCTTTCTTGACATCATATCTTTTTTTTGTTCTTCCTGTCACCTCCTCTGCTCACCCACCAGGATGTAGACATTTGCAGTGATCATTTACATGAAAAAAGTACAGCACATAATGCAATGTGGGCAGAAGATCGATCTTAGCACTGCTGGAGGTGGGGAGGAGACTGGTGTCACACACCCTGGGTACAAATTTCAGCTCCAGTACTTACTTCTATGTGAACTTGGGCAAGTGACTTAAGTTCTCAGTGTTTTCTTCTGTAAAATTAGGGTGATAATACCGCCGTACAAGGCTATTGAGAGGATTAAGTGAGATATTTACCTAAAGTGTTTATAGCCTAATGTCTGATCTATAGCAAGGCCTGCAGGAATATTAGCTCTTATTATTAATATGTTTAACAAATGCCAATTTTAAATGTTACTGCACAAGTTTTCTAACTGTCTCTACATCATGGGTATCAATAGGAGGTGTCCTTGCTGGCATCATGTGTGAACATTGACCCCCAAGTGCTGTTTTCAGAAATGGCTTCTCTTAGCTTTATAAAACTGTGAAAAAGGAGCACCCTTAGCCCTGAGCACAGTAATTCCTAGGCGAATGGTGATCACTATGGATAGGAGGAAGAAGCTACAGGGACAGAGGCAGAGTTGCACACCTGGGTGTTGCCACTGAACCTCACCTCCGCCACTAGCCCCCATCACCTCTGTGGTGTTACCATTCCCCAAAACCCACCCTAGGCCCTAATTTTGCCCCATCCTTCTCTGAGCAGTGCTTGGTGGCCACTTCGGTGGCTTGGTTTTACTGAGAAGAGCTTTGAGCTTTCAGCAATGGATGACCTTGTTCAAATCACTTGACTTTTATGGGTTTTGTTTTCCTCCACATCTACCATACAGACCATGGGGGTTTAAATGAGCTAATGCAGGTCAAGTCCCTAACGTGCATTCTGGCACAGGAGTAGTCAATCGATACTCATTGTCATCGTTGGTGCAAGGTTCTTGCTGCTATGAAAGGATATAAAGTTAAGGAAAAGATGGATTTTGGGTCAGTCCATCTTCTCTCTTTAACAATAAAACATGTTTGTCATAGTTTCAGGGGGACTAGCTCATTCTTCATCCTTGTCTTTCTGTCTCCTATGAATCTGGGCCTATCTTTTCTAGGTGCTCAGGAAAATTTTTAGATGTCAATGACCAATTAGTGTTCCCTTTGAGAACTCTTAGCTCCAGTGAGCCCTTATATAAGTGAAGAGGAGGACAAGGAAGAACAGTACAGTATTATTACAAAGGAGGTAATAGCTGGTATGCAAATGAGTATGACCACACAGGAAAGCTGTTTTGAGTCAGTGTGAATCATAAGACCAAAGTGAATGCATAATAGCCACCCTGCATGCTCTAGCTCTCCTGCAGAAGCTTGCCTGTGGACAGAAATGTCCCACCTGGCCTGCACAATGGAAACTCGTGATGGGATTCAGGTGTGGGCCTCAGCCTGCAAGCTCATTAGTGTTGTCGATGCTCCCTAATAGGCAGCTGGAGTCTCATTATGTTCATAAGAGTAAGCTAATAATTAAGAGTTCTGAATTTCCAAATGGTGACAAATAGAATGAAGAGGTAATGAGATGGGTAGGAATGGAGATCCCCTGATGAGTGCCTGTCATGGTAAGAGATGAAGAAATGAAAAAACGATGAAGAAAAAACTGCCATTGTCACTCCAAGAGCTGCTGAGAAATGCCTAATTGTCTATGGTGCAGGGAAAGGGGAAGGCATTTGTCAGGCAAAGAAAAAGCAGAATTTCCCTGAAGGGAGCCCTGGATAGTGCTGCGCTGCAAAATCCATGATGGTGGAGAAAGACTCAAGACTTGAGTGCTTTAAATTCATGTTTTATTTCATGTTTTATAGTAGCCAAATGTGCTGAAAATGAAGTCAGGGAGCTCTGGTTCAAGACCCTGTGAGTGAGAACCTCTCTATTATTGCTGTTGCAATAAGGTCTGGTCATGTTGGTGTTAGTGAGGACATAACATAGAGGCTATAGTTTGGTTTTGTATGATCTCCTTTAACCAATATCTTCTGAGGGTCTGGGAGAACCCAGGAGATGGGTAGTCTGGGATGGCTTTGGATTGAAGGCCCTGAATTTAGATCTGGTTATCTTCAAGTGGGTTTTCCATATGCTATTAAACAGGATTGAACGAAGATGTTCATTATACACTTCTAAACTTGTCCTCTTACTAGTGTACTACCTATAGCACACTGTTAAGTAATAAATTTGTCAGTCGTGTAATTATCTTGTGAATAGCACGTTAGAAATTGCCAAATATGGTAGAACACTTAAAATAGAAGTCTATAGATTACAAGTGGCACGTAGCTATAAGTGACACTATAATTAACCTTACTAGTCTGTTTTAGCAAAAACCTTTGAACAGCATTGTTTTGCTGCAATATGCAAACATTTCATGAGTCAAAAAATGGCAGAATCATTTTACTTGTGTGCAGAGGTAGTAATCATTGTTATGTATTCCTTTTTTTGTTGGTAACTTTAATTTATTCATTTTAAATGTTTAAAATATTACACAATTTATATAGTTTTGATTTAGTATTTCTTCATTTTTTAACATGCCAGAAGCCTTAAAAAAAGTAAAAGACCGCTATGTCAATCTCTGATTGACCTGTGCACAAAAAGATACTAGCATGTGGTTCCTGCTTCTGGAAGGTCACAATTGATTTAGATTTACCACACAAGGTTTTGACACCAATTCTGAGTTGATGTCCCAACATGTCTACAGTGTTATCATCCAGCACATGAAATGAACATTTGTGAATCTTTTATGACCACATAGAGAGTATAATATAAGTGGAAATACAGTACCAAATTTGGTTACTTCAGAAGGATACATGATAGTAAAGTGGTCTTCAACCTCTAATTCTCTTCCTTAAGTATTGTTTTAGTATTACAGGGGAACCTGTAAGTTCCCCTCTGCTATTACAGTCCACATGAAAACATGGTTTGGGGTATTTTTTATTTTTATTTTTTTTTACTGTAAAGGTGAATTTCAGAGGGGAAAAAAAAAAACAAAGAATCTCAGCCTCCATCAGACTGAGAAGTCATGCCATACTTGGTCCTTCGGTTTAGAACTCTGCTTCCTTTTTAACCATCCTGAGATGGTTATCTACAAACACAGGCTGTTGATTTTCTAAATGCCTCTAGACCTCAATGCTGATGTTATAGACCTTCACCACCTGTGTTTGGTGTGGTGGGAAACGTTTTTAAAAATAACAAGTAATTTTAAATTTTACACATTTTCACAAATATGGCACTGTGTTTAATACCCAAGGTCGGGTTAAAGTGTAAAACACAGAGGTATCATTTACTCTCTATATCTTTATTTACTAGATGAAAAGGACTTTGGAAGCCAATACTTTTTTACAGGTGAGCACTTTTTGAAGAAAAGGTCTCCTAAAGATCAGTGGGAGGAGGGGGTTGTGGATTCATATTACACAAAGATACGATACGTGCTTACTTAACGTCCTGGATAAGTTTTTGGAAACTGCAACTTTAAGCAAAATGATGTATAATGAAAACAATGTGACCATAGGCTAATTGATATAAACAAGAGTTAAGTTCCTCTGGCATATTTCTGGTCACAAAAACATCACCAGACTTCTAAATAAAGACCAAAGCACTTCTAATATTAAACATTGAAATAAATGTGAGCTATACATATATTTAAGAAATGTTAATAAAACCCAGATAATTATTTACTCACTTCTTCTAGTTAAGGGTCTTGGGTGCCTGGAGCCTGTTCTGGAAGGTCAGGGCTCAAGGCAGGAACCCTGGACATGACACCTTGCCATCGCAGGGCGCACTCACACACGCACCCACACTCACCTGGGACCATGTAGACCTGACAGTTCACCTAGCATACACCGCTTTAGGATGTGGGAGGAAACTGGAGTATGCAAAGAAAGCCCGGGCAGACATGGGAAGAACAGAGGCCTAGGCCAAAAAGAAATGAGACAGTTATAAACATAAGATCATATCCTCCTTATTTGTCTTTTATTCTCTCATTGGATGAGTCAACTACAAAGTAGATGTTGTTCTTGGGAGCATGGTGGGGGACAAGAATGTAACAGGTCTAAAGAGCTCTGGGGCAGAACAGGGAGTAGATGTGAATACTTGTCAGGAACTTGGTCATGAACAGGCCAGAGTAAAGGGTTCTTGGTCTTCAGTACACGTTAGAATTACTTTGGGAACTCTTAAAATCAAAAATACAAAAGACCCTGATGCCCAGGTCTCAGCCAGACCAATTAAATTAAAATATCCAAGAGTATGCTGTTGGCAAGGATGTGGAGAATTAGAACCCTTATTCATTGATGGTGGTAATGTAAAATGGTACATTCGCTAAGGCAAATAATTTGGCAGTTCCTCAAAAAGTTAAATTTAGAGTTTTCATATCATCCAGCAGTTTTACTACTAGGTATATACCCGAGAGAATTAAAACCATATGTCCACACAAAAACTTGTACCTTAACGTTCATAACACTAGTCATAGTAGCCAAAAAATAGAAACAAATGTCCATCAACTGATGAGTGGATAAAAAAATGTGTCTACATACAATGTAACATTATTCAACCATTAAAAGGTAGGAAGTACTGATACATGCTACAACATAGAAGAACCTTAAACACATTATGCTAAGTGAAATAAGCCAGACACCAAAGGCCACATATTGTAGGATTCCATTTCTATGAAATGCCCATAATAGGCAAATCCGTGGAGACAGGAAGTAGAATAATGGTTGCCAGAGGCTGTGGGGAGGGGAAAATGTGAAGTGACTACTAATGGATATGATTTTTCTTTTGTAGTGATGAAAATGTTCTAGAACCAGATAGTGGTGATGATTGCACAATCTTGTGAATATACTGAAAGCCATTGAATTGTACACTTTAAAAGGGTGAATTTTATGGTATGTGAATTATATCTCAGTTTTTAAAATCTTAATGGAAAAAAAAAATCCAGGAATGGGGCATGGGCATTTTTTAAGCTCCTGAGATCATTTTTCATGTATAATAGCAAAGACCTTTTTTCAAAAATCAGATTTGAACCCTGAATGCTCTGTAGCTTAAATCTTTGTCATCATGAGCTTCTCATCATCATTAAATGAAACACCACACAAGGCCTTGCATGATCTGGTCCCTACTCATCTTTCAAACCCGTCTTCTCACCTCTCTGCCTTGCTTCCTGCTGTCAGACTCCACCACCACACTGTTCTTTCTATTGCTCTAAGACCTTGAGCTCATTCTTGCCCTGGAAGCTTTTATGCTCAGAGAGTCACATATAGTGGGCTACTCATCATTCAAGTCTCAGATCAAGTGTTAGGTTCCCTTTCCTTTGACACTCAACCAGCCAGTTCCTCTCCCTCTAAGCCCCTACATATTCTTGCATCCTGATTATTTCCTTTAAGTCGTGATCAGAAATGTTTTTGCTTGTTGACTGGTTGGTAGTCTCTATCACTTACAGTTCTGCCTCACCCTGCACCTAGAATGCTCCATGGGAGTAGAGGCCTGGTCTGTTATGTTTACCTAGAATAGTATTTAGAGTATGGCAAGTATGTAATAAATATTCGTTGAATGATTAAATAGGTGATTGGAGTTTAATAAGCAACCAATTCAAGGAAAGAGTATTTAAGTATAGGCAATTCCTGAACCTTTGCAGAAGAAGTGAAAGGAACCAGTGAGAATCAGGTTAAATAGCAAAACAAGCAGAAGTACAAGAAATTTAAACTGAAAGAGAAAGGAGAAGGAGAGGTAACTGATAAAGTGAGCTCTTGAAAAAGCAGTTGGCATTTTGAGATACCCGTGTGTTTTCTGTGTATAAATAGCTGAGGTTCAGAATTTTCTTTGACTGGTTAACAACTGAAAATTTTTCTTAGTGACATCATAAGTTGATAACTTAATATACTTCACTGAAAATTATATCTTTTCTTTGTTAAACATGTTATAGGTACACTTTTTTAAAAAAAAATTTTGTGACACTTCGGGTTTTCTTCTCTTCATGTTCATCTTGTTATCTTGTGGGATCTTCTTACACGGTCTCCTGTGGAATTTTGACATATGTCTGTAGGTTAGAATGTTATATAAGTCATATAAACTTACAGGTATATCTCCAACCATTCGTTTATGTGCCTTGATTGTTTTCTAAGTCATCAATAAAATATGTCTGAGAGCCTGCCCAGCTCAAATTGTGTTCCTCATTTAGATGACAGGTCATTTCTCCTGTTAAGGGTAGTTTTGGGATCCATTAACCAGCAGCTTTTCAAGCTTATTTACATTCTTGGTTAACAAAAGCCCCTAGTTTTTAAATGAATTCAAATAGAAACCTACTCTCCAGTTGGTAGACGTATCTGGTGTTATGGCTTTTTCTCATATCCCCCGGAGAGGTTCATGCCTTCTAGGGTTGGACTAGATTCCTACCATTCACCAAGTAAATCTAATTGATACATGAGAAGTAATCAAAATGATGCATAAATGTTGATGCATGAAATACCGTCCTCGTAGGATTGTTAGGAGGATGAAGCAAGGTGTCATATAAATTGCTTAGAATCGTGAAAGTACTGAGTAAGTGTTAGTTGTTATTTCTTTTTATTTAATCATATGCTACTTTTTAACTGACACTTCTGTACCTCTACTATGGAGAGGTAGTAGTCACCTAATGACAGTCAGGTGCCAAAGATATGGTTTTATTTGTCTTTATTTAACTGTTACATACCATTTTTGTGATAAGCATTATACCAAGCAACTTACCAATATTAGCTGATGTATTAGTTGACAATTGACAATTGTTTAATGAATAAAATTAGGTGTTACTTTTTGCCAGGGTAAACTATTAACACCAATGTAATGACTAGAATTTAGCAAATACTTATTAAGTGCTTTACGTGTGTCCTTGAGAAGAGGGTATTGTTGTTCTCCTCATTTCACAGATTCTAAGAAGCTAAGGAACATGCCCAAGTTCATACAACTAATTGAGAAAGAAGACAGAATTTGAACCCAAGTTTGTCTAACCCCGGAGCTGTGTTAAACTCATTATTGCAGAGGTTCCGCTGGAGTCATGTTCTGATAGAGTGTAAGAATCCATTCTTTTAGAAAGTTCCCAAGGTGATCTTAATAAGGCCAGTTTTGAAACTAGTGTTCTGGTGATGTGCTTCTCAAACTTTAATGTGCATGCAACATAACTGGGGATCTTGTTAAAATACAGATTGATGCATTAGGTCTGGGCCAGGGCCTGGGAATCTATGTTCCTTACAAGTCTCGGGGAATGCAGATGTGGCGGTTAGCAGACCACATTTTGAGTAGCCAGGGTACTATGTGGTTTGTAGAAGTGTGCACTCTTTTTATTGGTCCCAAATAAATAATTTTCTCTAGGGAAATGGGAGAGAAATTATGAAATGGGGTGGAAATGTTTTCTGGTAGTCTGTTGGTTAGGATTTCACATGTTCATCAACTTGGCTTCTTAGGTGTGTTTTGCTGAAGTCCTGAGTTTCTCAAGCTTGGGTCAGAGGGTTTTGAAGAGACCTCATATTCTCAAAAAGAAGTTTATATTTAGTGCTCTCCATTTGATGAAATAATATGTAAATAATAGACATAAGCTTATATTCTGAATCACTTCTTGATCATCTTACAACAGAGTATTGCTATGTGGCTTTAGCACCAAGGGATCCCCTAAAATGACAGAGTTATCTTTAATTCAGTGTTTCTCAAATTGGGGTCCCTGAAGTATTAAATTCCCAAGTTTAAGAAATCCTTAAATAATACCCTCTATAAAAAGCCAGGAAACCCACTAAGGTTCAGGACAAATTTGAATAAGCCACTTGACTTGCTGGACTTACTTGACATCTCTAAAACGAGAGGGCTGGATCGAAGTGATCACTTAGGTTATTTTCTGTTCAAAATTTCTAGAGTTGGTTTTTCTTTTTTGGAACAAGGTTCAAAGAATTTGGCAGTTATTTTAGTTTGACGACAGCATAACATTTGAAAGCAAACTAGGAAGAAACCTGCTCTACCCTGAAGTGAGCTATTCCTCACTCTTTCATCCCCTGTTGTTAATGGTTTGGAAATTTCACATTTAGGGGCCTGCATTTGCTTTTGTGGCCATTGAACCGTATGCCACTGCAAGTTAGGTTGCCTATCCAGCCCTATCAAAAATGACTGATCAAATCCACTGTGAGTCACACAAAAAAGAATAATAGAGATCTTTCCATTGCCTCCTTTCTATTTATTAAATCTGAAGACAAAGTTCTAAAAATAATGTAATGCTACTAGCTGGTGAGAGTTACAGGAGAAAGAGAGGTATAGGTAGGTTATAGGAGGTAGAGAGAGGATACAAATAGGTTGCAGGAGAGAAGTAGGATGAGGCGACCTTTCATGGCTGAAAAGGTGGGAAACGGAGACTCATTAAATACCTTGAAGTCACATATTTTTAGTTCCAAATAAAAAGAATCACCAAAGAATACAAAGAAAAAAAGAATTTAATTGGCTAGAAATATAAGACTGTGGTTTTCGTTAATATACCTACTTCGAATGCTTGTTTATAAAGAGATAGTAGGGCTCAATGGCTGCTTCTGGAGTGAACCAAGTCCCTTGTATTTCTTTCTTGCTAACACCCACTAATAAATCTAAGGGTCTAAACCTTGGACTGAGGTCCCTGGCTTCTCTGGATTCCAGAAGCCATCATTGCCATATTTGCTAAGAAACTGTTTCCTAGAGAGGATTTTCCCCTGAAAATTCAACAGAATATTGGTACATCCAGCCTTTTTGTTTGGTAGAAAAGATTCAGCAATTTTACTTTAGCTTAAAATAAAATTGCTTCCTGCCATTTTCATATGAGAGGAAAGTATTTAATTTTTATCTCAGTCTTGCAGACAGTTTGAGATTCTGGAGATGCAAGTCTTCCCATCAAACTATATTGGCTCTTATACTTTTCCATACTTTTGTCCCTTTTATAGTTCCTGGAATATTTTTCTTCTCCATTGAAAGTAAAACTTGAGAAAATATGTCTGCTAGCAGCACAAATGGGCAGAATTTTACCTCAATTAAAGAAGAGGTAGAATTGGATTTGAGTAGACAGAGATAAAAATATTAGCATTTTGGGGGTACCTGCATCATATAGCAGACACAATGAGATGTGATTTACATACTCCACCATCTGCTATTTTCAGATGAGGCACCTGAGGGTGAGAAGTTCAGTGATTTGTGGAAGACCATCAAGGGAGTGGCAGAGCTGAGACTCGGGTGTAGGTGCTTTGAACTACCTGTTCATGCTTCCTCTCAATAGAGGGTATGGTTTGTGGGTTGTGGGGATAATCAAAGGGGAAGGAATAGTGAAGAGATCAGATAGCAGTCAACATTTTGTGTTGTTGGGAGGCTAGACTCATGAGAAGAAATACAAGGGGAAACACATAGGGGCTTGTTTGCAAGAGTGGTACCTTGGAAGGAGGGAAATTAGGGGCAGGGTAGCCTGGGGTAGAGGAGAAAATGGGGATAAGGAAGCCCAAAATGTAACATTAGGAACTAGCTGAATGGATGGATGAATAGCAGAATTTTGGATTGAAGCTGTCTCCCAAAAGGCAGCAAGAAGAAATAAAGATATAAAAAAACTGAAAAGAGAGTTGAGAGATAGAATAAATAGAAATATCAGATAGAATCGCTGAAAGGCAAAAGAGTAATCTGAGGTCAGAGAATATTTGAAGGAATAATGAGCAAGAATATAAAAAATACAATGCAAACTGAAGACCTCACATTAAAATGGTTTATAGACTACTGAATAGGAGAAATCGGGCAAGTAAGTAGTTTATAGTGGGTTGAATAATGTTTTCCCAAAAGGAACCTCAGAATGTTACCTTATTTGGAAACAGGGTTTTCGCAGATGTAGTTAAAATGTGGTCATAGTGGACTAGGATTGGCCCTAAATCTAAAGACTTGTGTCCTTATAAGAAGAGGAGAAGACACACAGAGGAGGCCATGTGAAGACGGGGCAGAGATTAGACTGATGATTCATCTGCAGACTAAGGAATACCAAGACTGCCAAGGATTGTTGGCAACCACCAGGAGCTAGGAAGAGCAAGAGAATTCTGCCCCAGACTCTTCAGAGGGAGCACGGCCTCCAGTTTTTGGTAATTGGTTATGGTAGCCATAGGAAACTAATACACAGTCCTATACTTAGACGCCTTAGCAAAACTCTTAAGAATTTTGAGATAAAAACTAGAACATCCTACAGTGAACGGGAATATGATTGTTGTTGGACTTTCCACCACAGCAACACCAGAATGCAAGAAGCAAAGGAAGAAATAGTTTTAAAGTGTTGAAACAGGCAGGCTTTGAGCTCAGGATTTTATTTCACGCTACTTATTTAAGTGGGAGGGTAGAATAAAGACATCATCCCAAATAAAATCTCGCAGTTTGCTACATGTAGACTGTCTCTGGAAGTAATTTTGTAGAATGTATCCTAGCAAGGAAAAAAAAAAAATGAATCCAGGAGGAAGGAATGAAATGCGGGAAATAAGAGCAAGTAGGGAATTTAGTGATTTTTGTAAGAATAAGCAGTAACAACTTTAGTTTCTAGGAACATGATGGGGTAAATAATCAGAAAATTCTCCACTAAAAAATAATTTGAGATGTTGTACAAAGTATACAAATATTCACTCAAAGGTATAGCTGACCTTTGAAGAAAATGGGGGTCTAAAAATCAAAGAGGAAGGTAAGATTTAAACGAGGCAGTAGTGCTAGAGCCCACGCTGCCTGGTGTGTGTGTGTGTGTGTGTGTGTGTGTCTGTAGAACTTTGTGAACAAGATCAGTGACGATATGATCACCAGAGTAAGCAGTAGGGGTTACAAAAAGCATATAAATGAGTATTTGAAATTATAACAAAGCACAGAAATTAGGACATGAAGAAGATGGGATAGGGTACCTGAAAGAGGTTGGAGGTGTAAGAATACAGATATTGATCTGCTTTTAGATATTGATGGGGAAATTGAGCATTAGTATGGATAGGATAAGAATAACTACTATTGAAATAAAAATATAATGTATCATTTTCATACCCATGAGAAAAAACCTGATTTAACCTGTGGAAGGTAGGAAGGGGGAACACGTGAAACAAACAAACAAGATGAAATAAGATGTCTGGAATAAGCTCAAAGAATAATTAACATAAATGTGTAGGAGTTGAACTTATCAAGCAAATTCTCTAATTGATAGAAAACAAGATGCTATAATATTTATTAAAAAACCTTTGAAAGGACATAGGTTGAAATAAGGTGATAGAAAAAGTTATACTTGTCAAATACAAACAAAAAAGAAAAACAAGACCGAGTAAAACAATCAGGAACACATCATATGCACGTGTAATAATATAGCTTTGAGATATAGAAAACAATAGTGTATGGCATTTGACATTGACTTAGCAATTGTATTAGAAATTTAGCACAGTTCTCTTAGAAACTGATGAAGCAATGAGACAAAAAGTAAGCCGAGAGAGCAGTTTGTATAATAATTAATGGATTTGATCTACCATGTGTATATTATAGAATTTATTCAACAAAAGCAGAATATATTTTATGTTGGAGGGCATGTAGCTTAGGAACAAGCTTCATCTTTTAATGGGTCAGGAAGGAAGCCTCAAATTCTAAAAAATCAACAGTATAGAAGTTCTTTTCTCTAACTACAGTGCTATAAATCAGACATTGTTAACAAAAAGATAGCAAAAACAGCCCACATATCTGGAAATGAAAAGACGTACTATGGAATAACCCTCCGGTTAAATAGGAAATGATAATAAGAATAGCAAAATTTTAGAGCTGAGTGATAATAAAAGCACAGTGGGTGAGAGATATAGCTAATGGAATACTTTGAAGGCAATATATAGCTTTTGTTACCCAAGAGAAAAACACAAATTCTGAAACCCCATAAGCTCAATGTTTAACTCAAATAACTAGAAAAATAGTAAATGCAAAGAAACAAGGAAGGAAAAAAAAAAAAGCAGAGAAAAGAGATAGAAGTGCAGTAATGAAATAAAAATAATATTAATGAAAGCTAAGGAACCAAGAGTCGATTCTTTGCAAACCTTAGGCTGGATATAGCACTTGAATAACAGATAAAAATATATACATATATTATGATAAAATAAAAAACTAGGGAAAAGAATTATAGGTTATATTTTAAATCTATTAAAAATATGAATTTATACCAATAAAGTTGAAAACTTATGTGAAAGGGATATATGACTAAGAAATTGATACCTAAAATACTTAAGTAAATCAGAAAACATTAAATAAATTGTAATAATTATCAAAACTTAATCCTCTCTGCAATAGGAAAAGAGGCACAGTTTGACAAGTGAGTTCTATTTAACTCTCAAGGAACAAAAAATGCTTGTTCATAAAATTTCTTTTAGAACAAATTAAAAAAAGAACCCTAACCTACTAAATTTGATCTGGATAACAAAAACCAACCAGATAATTTTAGGTTAAAAAAATTATTGGCCAACTTCACTTATGACACTGAACACTAAGAATTCAAATCTAGCAGCGTATTAAAAAATAATACATCATGACTGAGTTGAATTAATCGTAAAAATGAAAAGATGGTTCAATGTTTAAAAAATCTATTTTCATAGTTTACCACATTGCAAGGAACAGGCAATTGCATCATCAATGATATAGTAAAAGTATTTAATAATATTAAGGGTTTTTTCTTCTGTTTATTTTTTTTATTTCAGAATATTATGGGGGTAAAAACATTTTGGTTACATAAATTGCTTTTGTACTGTTTGAGTCAAATTTATAAGTGTGCCCATCCCCCAGATAGTGTGCATTGCACCCATTAGGTGTGAATTTACCCATCCCCAGCTCTCTCCTCCCTCCTGCTTGATTTCCAATGAATGTTAATTCCATTTTGTGCACATAAGTGTTGATCGGTCAGCTCTAATTTAATGGTGAGCACATGTGGTGTTTTTTTTCCATTCTTGTGATCCTTGACTTAGAAGAACAGTCTCCAGTTCCATTCAGGTTAATATAAGAGGTATTAGTTCCCCATTTTTTATGGCTGAGTAGTACTCCATGGTATATATATACCGCATTTTATTAATCCACTCATGTATTGATGGACACTTGGGTTGTTTCCACATCTTTGCAATTGTGAATTGTGCTGCTATAAACGTTCACGTGCAGAATGGTTTTTTTTTCTTTGGGTAAATATCCGGTAGTGGGATTGCTGGATAAAATGGTTAGTTCTACTTTTAGTTCTTTGAATTATCTCCATACTCCTTTCCATAGAGGTTGTACTACTGTGCAGTCCCAGCAAGTGTATGAGTGTTCCTGTCTCTCTGCATCCACGCCAGCATTTGTTGTTTTGGGACATTTTGATAAAAGCCATTCTCACTGGAGTTAAGTGATATCTCATTGTGGTTTTGATTTGCACTTCCCTGATGATTAGAGATAGTTGAACATTTTTTCATATGTTTTTTGGCCATTAGTTTATCATCTTTTGAAAAATTTCTGTTCATGTCTTTTGCCCAGTTTTTAATGGTATTGTTAGACATTTTCTTGCTGATTTGCTTGAGTTCTTTATAGATTCTAGTTATCAGCCCTTTATTGGATATATAGCATGCAAATATTTTTTGCCATTCTGTAGGTTATCTATTCGCTCTAATGATTGTTTCCTTGGCTATGCAGGAGCTTTTTAATTTGATCAGGTCCCATTTATTTATTTTTAAAAATGGAATCAATCCTTAGCAAACTTGAAATAGAGGTATTTTTTTCTTTAGCTTGATGAAGGCTTTTTACTAAACACCTATAGCATCATTCTTAATGGAAAAAACAAAAGTTTAAACTCATTTTTTTGAGGTTGGGAACAAGAGAAAGATGCCTGTGTTACTTCTACTTTTCAACACATTACTGGCTACCTGACCAATGCAGTAAGACAAAGAAAAAGTAGAAGAAGTGAAATGAGAGACATGATTGCCATCATTTCTAAGTGAAATCATTTATATAAACAAAGAGGATCAGCAGAAACATTAGCAGCAACACAAGAGTTCAGCTCGGTTGCCAGCTATGAGAAGAACATATAAAAATCAATAGCTTTCCTCTGTATTGGGAGTAACTAATTATAAACTATGACAATAATAAGATACCATTTATAATAGTGACATAAAATAAAACCTACCTAGGAATAAATCTAAGACAGAATGCATAAAACATATAAGGGAAATTTAAAACTGTATTACATGAGTTTTATTATGTTATTAAAGAGAATAAATGCAGCATTCATAAATGGCTTCATTGAATATTGTGAATATGTCACTTTTCCCCCCTCATTAAAATTTAAATTCGGTCCAGCTAACATCTAAGCAAGAATTTTTTTTGAAGGGGAGGGTTGAGGCTATAATTTATATGAAAGAATAAATAAAGAAAACAGATCCTCTCTCTGCAAGACATTAACAATATATAGCAGGAGTTGGCAAACTACAGTCAACAAACCAAATCCAGGCTGCTGCCTGTTTTCGTAAATAAAGTTTTATTGGGACACAGCCACATCCATTCATTTGTGTTTTGTCTATGGCTGTTTGCATGTTACCAGAACAGAGCTGAGTAGTTGCAACAGAAATTATAGGACCTGCTGCATCTGGCCCTTTACAGAAAATATTTGGTGACCTCTGTTCTACAGCATCTGGCATAGAATCAGAACAGAACAGAGTTCAGACTCATTCCTAGGTACCAATGGGAACTTGGTGTAATCATTTCCAGGAATTGATACTAAGGAAATTGACTTGCAAAAGGAGAAAAATGAAACTATTTCTGTATTTCATACTATAAACAAAGTTCCAATGGAATAAATACCTAATTGTTAAGGGTGAAAATACAAATTCGATAGAAGAAAATATAGGAATATATTTTTGCAAACTTATGGTAGAGAAGGATTTGTTACATAAGATTCACAGAGCATGAACTATAAAAAGAAAATTGATGGATTTGAATACATCAAAATGAATTATTTTAGTTCAATTGAGGCAACAATAGAAAAATTAACAGATGGTGAAAATATAATTGTCATATTTAATAGACCATGTTCAATATTTAGAATATAGAAGGGACTCTGGAAAATTAGAAAATAGAAGGGAGGAGACCAATATAAAAAAGGATAAAGTATATGAATCGGCAATTCATGGAAGGAGAATCATACATACGCATGCACACATATATACCACTATTAGAGACAAACCAATTAAAAAGAAGAAATGCCATTTTACCTATCAGTCCTTAAAAGCTAGGAAAGCAGATAGTACTATCAAATGCTGGTAAGGATGTGGGAATATAGAAATCCTTACATACTGTTGCTGAGAATGTAAGCTGGTGCATATATTTTAGAAAATCTAAGTATGCATATGACCTGAAACCCAGTAATGGGATGCTAGTATAGGTATCCAAGGAAATATATATAAGAATGGTAATCATAGTGTTATTTGTGGTAAAAGATTATAGTCAAGCTAGCTGCTTAGCACTGGAGGAATGGGCCAGGAACACTACAGTGGAAGGCAGTGAGAAGGAACAAGCAGGGAGAAGGAGCTATTTATAGCAACACAGATGAGTCTCTAAAACAATGTTGAGGGAAAAAAAGAAGAAGAATATTTAAAACATACAATTTGTATACAAAAATATAGGGCTCCATGTATAGGAGTCCTAAATATTTTTGACATATTCCTAACATTTAAAGAGGATTCTAAATATTACATTAATTATAAAAAAAAAAAAAGAATCCCTGTGGTAGGAAGGGAGGGAATGAGATGGGATTGGACATAGAGGATAACAGAGAAATGATAAGAAGAAGAAAAATTAAAACCAAAAGAAGAGCCTTTCTTAGGCTGCTGATAATCGTAGCTCATCAACTCGAGCCTGTGCTTAAGTCACTCCTGTACAAATATCCTTAAGGGGAAAGAAACTCCAGGGGCATTAATTACTCTTTTCAGCATTGTGAGATCCAGGTGCTCAGACAATGTCAACAGGTATGGGTCTCTCTGTGTGTTGGTTGTAATATTAGGCAGACTCTTTTTAGGGAGACCTCTAGCTTTTTCAGGTTCATATTCTACCAGCCTGGCAACTCAGCTGAAAGAAAGAGCCCTTGTTAGTATCAGCAGTATTCCTCTGAAGGATATTCTTGCCTTTGATTGGCCCCTTTTGTGTCCTGTGTTCACTCCTGAACCAATCATATGTCAGAGGACTATGGGTGCCTAGGCCACCTGCCCATTCCTAGAACCAGGCAGTAGGAATTGCCCACATATAGAATATGGTGGGGTATTGCCCCAAGAGAAATCAAAGTGGTATGGCTACAACTACAGGAAGTAGATGTTGGACAGGCAAATAACCACAGGTAGATACTGGTGACTTGAATCAATTCTGTCTGTAGAATAGTTGATATGATTTGCCATTTTTATTCTAGAAAAACTGGGGGAAATGAAGAATGGTTAACTCCAAATAACTGAAGCACTAACACTCACATGACACTTGTTTTATATGGTCCCAAAGAACAAATTTATGACAAATAGATGGACTTGGTATAAAGAGCAACTATGTATTTGCAGAGTTGACTCTTAGGAGGAAAGGATAGTGAACTTCCCAACACTGGGCATATTCAAGCATATGCTAGCCAGCCACTTGGCAGGGATTTTGTAGGGAAGGGCCCAAGGATTGGGGGAGAATAGTTGGGTTTGATCAGTGGTTCTGAATTACCCAGATGGCTTATTGAAGCGTTGATTGCTAGGCCCTTCTCCCAAAGTTTCTGGTTCAGTAGGTCTGGGGTAGGGCCTGAGAATTTGCATTTCTAGTAAGTTTCCAAGTGATACTGATGCTACTGGTCAAAGGACCACACCTTGAGAACCATTGGGTTAGGTGATTTTCAGCATCCTTATTGACCCATCATTTCTTATGAGCTACTTGTAAATGTCCTAAAAACCAGTCTCTTTAGAAGCCCCCACACACCAAGCAGTGAACTCCAGCTGGTTATCCTTAATTCAACTCAGTTCAATTCTGACGCTATCTACCTGGAGATAGCGTCAGATCCCACGGGTTGGGGGCTCAGTCCCACAAGACCGACCCCATCCCCTTTAGACACCAGTCACAAGTCCAGGCCTCTGGAACTTCTGACCAACTGGCTTAAATCAGGGATCTCACAACCCCCTCTTTGGGTTCGATTAATTTGCTAGAGTGGCTCACAGAACTCAGGGAAACACTTATGTTTAGTGGTTTATTACAAAGAATATTACAAAGGATAGAGATGAAAAGACACATAAGGTGAGGTATGGGGGAAGGGGCAGAGAGCTTGCATGACCTCTCAGTTTGTGCCACCCTCAGGGAACCTCCAGGCATTCAGCTATCTGGAAGCTCTCCAAACCCTGTCCTTCTGGGGTTTTGTGGGGGCTTCATTACATAGCCATGACTGATTAAACCATAGGCCATTGGTGATCAACTTCACCTTAAGCCCCTCTTCCCTCCCCTGGGGTTGGGGGGTGGGCTGAAAGTCCCAACCATCTAATCCTGCCTTGATCTTTCCTGTGAGCACTCTGGTTTTCTACCGGTTAATCCATTTTCATCAGTTTTGTAGTAGGCTGTTCCTGAATTAGAAAATGAAGTAGTTCCCCAAGGAGGGTGTATCTTAGTCATTCACAAAGTAACTTTGTCATGTTTAAGTATCCACCTGATGAAAAAATCATTCCTTGATGCTGGGTGGATTTGGCGCACCCTGGCTGCCAAGTGCCAAATCTCCCTTCATCCCTCCTCTGTAACTTTCCTAGAAAAGGGGGACATGGAACACTCCATGTACCTTGCTGGATCCTGGCTCTGTGTCAAACAGGAATTATTCTAGTCTCAATTGCCCCTTCCTTCTTTTGCTCCATTCTTTTCTCTTTAAGTTTGGAAATGTTGCTAGAATAGTTCTCTGGGAGTGCTCCTATATTTTTGTAATTGTAGGCAAGGTCAGTGTTTTTGTTCTAAATTTTGCTATTATATGAACAAAGAGAAAACCATTTGAGAGAAGTGTATAAGAATTAGGTTTATAGTCAATATTTAATGAAAATTTTCAGTTTAGCAAAGATGACAAAATGGATGGGTAAAAAATAGACTCTTGGGGATTTGAGTTAAGGTGGCAACCTGAAAGAGCAGAGATATTTAAGGGGAAAGGCTGTTTTGTTGTCCACGTGCAAGCTTCTTTTTGAAAATACTAACTTGAATCAAGGCAATGCTGGTTGGGAAAGTGGAGTATTTTAGCAAGACTTACCCAGAATGCATTTGGTGGACATTCAATTGGGAGCAGTTTAAATGGCATCCTCTCTGCAAGTTAGAATCTGTACTAATGGAATTTACTTTATTTAAGGTGGTATATGAACTGAGTTTCTTAGCTGAATTTTATAAATGACCATTTTCTAAATTGTCTTTTCTTTCAGACTTCAACTGTGAGGAAATGTTGCTCAGATTTGGCCAACATCTCATCAAGCCCTCTGTGGTATTTCTTAAAACAGACCCGTTGTTTGCTCTCGTGAATAGGAAACCTGTGGTACCAGGAAGTAGCCTTTTATTTTTTTTTTTTGAGAGGAAAAATACAAAACCTTTGAAACTAATCAACCAAATGAACACAGTATTGGCCTCCAATATCTGTCCAAAAAGGTAAATAAGGAATCCATCTCCCTCCCCCTTTGGAGGAACCAGGTAGGACGTTACTCACATTTATTCTGAATCCAGTTGGTGGCACCAGTAATATGCTTGATCAATGTTGCAGAACTTCTGAAAAGAGTTGCTTAGCAACTGTGGCTTTAGAGGTGAATTTTTGCTTGACCTTTTCACCACCATAGCTGAGTAAATAAATTGGTGCTTCTAAAATAGGCCCAGTGAATATCATGGGCACTTTGTTTTCACTTTATCCATTGTGAATTTGAATAGTAGGCTAGAAATTGGGTAGTACCTTTGTGATGTGGAAGTAAGGTATAATGTGAGGATTTGAGACCGTCTTTGTTTCTTTACCTCTTGGAGATCATTCAAGTTATGAGTTTTAATTAAATTGACTCATATAAATGTACTTACAATTTTTTTTCATGTTAGGGTCTGAAATAGCATTTATTCTTGGGAAAAATTCCAGCTTCTAGATGATTGCCCAATGTCATCAGTGGTAGAGTTGTTTTATTTCCCTCTGACCATTGAGTCTTTCCAGCTTGGGCCTTCAGTGGGAGCTTTATTCTTTTGCACTGGGAGTAACAGGTATTGGTGAAATGCTCGGGGTAGTTATTTTTGTGTTGTTGACAGTATTACTCATGATTGTGTTCATGTGAATTTTGTACTAACTCTTCAGAATTTTTTTCTTTTTCCCTCCTAACTTATTTTACTATGCAGACGGCAACAGAATAAAATTTGATATTTTAAGATAATACATATTTTCTACACTGAGACATGATTTCACTTTGAAATGAATTTCTTAGTAATTCTGAATGTACAAATATGCCAAGAATTTTTTTGGATTAAGCTATATTTTTTCAGTGAAAATATTCAAAGTGCTTGAGAACTTTATGAATAATCTTCCTTCCTAGCCATGTAACTATTGTATGCTGAAAAAAAACACAAATAGGAAAAAAAAATGTACCAAAAGATAATTGTGATTGTTTGATAGACTTCCAAATTCCTTGAATCAAATTTTAGCCAAATAAATTTTGTAAATTTACAAAACTAATGGTCAAGAAATAAACTAGTAAATAATGTTATGTAAAATTTTTCTTCCTCTTTAAAAATGTAAAAATAAGAGTCTAAATAATATGGGAAAACAACATTCTTCTTATTGAAGTAAAAAAAAAAAAACCCTAGAATGATTTAGAAAGGCCCTATAAAATGGAACAATTTTTAAGTTAATACCCATTAACCTAATACCATTAGGTTTTGAGTTTTTCTAAAAGACCTTGAAGTTCTTGGAATAACAGAAGCATTTTATTTCTTCATTTGATTTTGCTGCAAGTTTGTAGTGGTCATTTTCCTTTGGGGATTTTTTCTTTCAAGCAAAATGTCTATAAATTCAGATGTCAAAAGAATATGGTTTAAATGCCATCTTTCTCTAGGTGTCAGCTTTAATTGACTTTTAGAAAAGAACTAAGGGAACCTGAGATGAAAATGTGAATTTAGACAAACAAATCTTAATGCCTTGGACTGAGAAAATGTGAGGTCATAGAGATATACCACTTTTTTAATGGTTAATAATAGAATGAACTTTGTGATTTTTAAATTCATATCTTGATAGTAAGTAACTTGATTTTTCATGTTTTTAACCAAGTCTGAAA
Source organism: Daubentonia madagascariensis (assembly GCA_023783475.1). NCBI lineage: Eukaryota > Metazoa > Chordata > Mammalia > Primates > Daubentoniidae > Daubentonia > Daubentonia madagascariensis. Next base: position 35,128,951 of record JAKFHU010001953.1, on the reverse strand, counting down.
GTGTGATGTATAAGACCTGGAGCATATATGAGTTTGAACTCAAGAAAATGGAAATGTCTGCTTCTAGGTAAATATCTGCAGTGAATAGTGAGCAATTAGTAAATGATAACTAATTTTTTTTTCCCAGATGGCACTGGAATTGCCATTTTGGAAATGAGCTCTGATCAGTTACCATATCTTTGAGTAAATGCCAAGGACATAAGGAACATTTTATTAAAATTAATAAACCTCAGTTTGTTTGGAAGGTAGCAAGAAGGACCCAGCCCTTTTTGAGGATGAAAAAAATGAGGACCAGAACACTGTTGTAATTGATACATACACTCTACAAGGCTCCTTCGCATTCACAGTGTTTGAAATGGTCTTGGGGCCAGGAGATAATATATTCAGAAGATCCTTTTTATGTGATGATTTTGTAACTTTTTATTTTACTTTGCCTTTGTAAACTCTGTTAGATCTCTGAGAAGCATCTTAATAAGGTACTCATTTGCTTGCAGAAAGCTATAGTCTTTTGTCCTGAGATTTGGGAATTGAAGCTGTGGATAGATCTGCCCACTAACATTTCATAAATAAACAGTGAGATGTCTGGAGTGGGCTTTTATCTTCCTCTAATGTTCTGTCCTGCCTGCCCTAGTCTAGCTCTTAGGTGTAGGTCATCTAGCTTTTTGCAATCTACCTGGTTCTGTGCTTCTGCAATCCAGCCTATACCTCATTCGAAGCCTCAGCTCTGATAATATGCCTCTGTTGCCTTGTTAACAAACCACTAATGAATCTCTCTCTTTTTTTTTTTTTTTTTTTAGGATAAAGTCCAAACTCCTTAGCATAGTTTTTAAAGACTTTCATTGTATTGGCTTAATCTCTCTCCTTTGTAGCTATTTCCTAAATATGTGTTTTACTTTCCCCTGCCACTCTCCTTGTCTGCAGATTCTCCTCAACCTTTTTCTTTCAACTGAAGTGCTTTGATAACTCTCTCGCCTTCTTAGAAAAAATACTCTGTCCTCTTAGTTTGTGACACTCGGTTCCTTATTCTCATGTTGATTCATGCAACACTTTATTATGGAGCTCATACTCTGTTCCAGACCCCATGGCAAACGCTTATCCGGGTCTGCCTCGTGTCAGAGATGTGTGCGTTGCTGTTTGTCTCTGCGCTGAGTCATTTATTCCTACGGGCAGGACCTGCTGTCACGTATCTCTTTTTTCTTAGCGTCCCAAAGTACTATGTTGGCTGAATCTGAAGATTCTAAGGTGAAACTGTAAACACCAGGAGTATAGGCATTGTTCCAGTTAATGGAATGGGGAAATAAGGATCTGCCGAAACCCTGCCTTTTCCTATTCCCACGCACAAAGCTTAGTCGTTTCACCATTTTATTCCAGATGTTTCAGTATCATGTCCAAATTGTATTGTCCCAACTTTCCCTTTGCCCATTCTCAGTTACAATTCTGTTTACGATTGTATGTTACAAGTATAGGTAGTTAAGTCTAAAAGCAGTGAATGAATTGATGGCAGATGGGAAAGATTCTTTTCTGTTTCTTTCTGCATGTTAATTTGTCAATGGACAAGTCTGTATTTTAAGGGCAGCATATTGGCCTCTTTATGTAAAATGGAACATTTTATTTTGTATTTTTGATGAGTTCTCCTTAAAAATGGTATTCAGGTGGCCTTTGGGGAACGTGCCATTCACAAGAGACTTGTAAATGTCATCTTTGAACTTGTGTCCTCTCTAACATTTTGCTGCCTGTCCCCAACCCTTATTTCTTATGACTTTGCTCATTGACTTTTTCATCGCTTTCAGCGGAGAAAAAGAACTGTCAGATGCGGGCCGAAGATATGCTTTTGAAGCAAGATGATTTGCTTCATTCTCAAAAGAGCCACTTCAATCCCTCCTTGTCCCCACCTAAAGCAAACACTTCTGTTCCTTGCCAGTAGTATTTAAAGCCAACTGAATAGGCTTGGCCTTCCATGGTGCAACACTAAAGAAGAATGGTTCAGAATGTCTTTAATCCATTAATTTCTTGTTACTGGAAAATGCTTTTCAGAGTTTCTTGGAGAGAGAACAGAATCATTTTGGAAAGTGCATCTTCAGAATTCTGTAGCAAACATTTGATTCCATGTGCCTCAGTGCAGCCTAGCTATTGTTCATGGCGTAAATAAATTTGAATCATTATGATTAATATTTTTCCTTACCCTCCTCCCCTTACATTGTGCTGTGTCTACCTCTCATCTTGAGTTGAGCATGAAAAATGAATTTAAACATTAGTGGTATCCATTTGGGGACTGGGGCTTTTATTGTAAATAAAATTATTCATTTGTTATATCTTCTTGTTTTCAGCAGAGAGTGTATTGATCTTTGCATTGCTATTCAGAATGTCATAAGGAGCTCCAACATGAGGAGGACATGGCAACATTTGTGGACAGATTGAATACAGTGTGTAATGACAGAGACAAACCTTGCTTACTGGCCATACTATATTATACAAATCATTTGTCAACAGTTTATTGAATTAGTTATTAAAAAGAACAGATTTTTCCAAACAAGCCATCACACAGAGAATGTTATAAGGGCCAAACAATGTTAGGATGATGCATTGAGGATAGCCTTACAAAGTGTATTTGTGAAGAATTAGACTAGGTAACTTAAAGGACATTTCTGCTGATACGTAAGAAACAAAAAGTTTGCTACAATGCAAACTGCTGTAAGAACTAACTCCAATAGATAAAAAGAAAACTTTGACAATATCTTTTAATACAAAATATTACCTATCGAAATGAGTGATGTTAAGTTTCCTCTGTTCTCAGACCATTGCCATGTTGAGTACTCCTGAAATAAATGGAAAAAATAATAAAAATAGCTTTATTACTTAACAATGATTCTTATGGAATAGATGCTATAGATAAAAGTGCCCTTTTAGTCCTTCCGTAAAAATCAGAAATATTTGTCATTTCCTCAGTACGTTATAATTTTGTGAATTCCTTTAATTATTCAGGAAACTGAAGTTATTAGTGATCTGATCTTTCATTTCTCAAAAGAGTTTTTATTTAAACCTTCCTGTACAAGTAAAATGAGTGCAAGCACTATTTTAATATCTTTATTGCTAAAGATAGATTTTTGCTCTTAAAATTGCCCTAAGCACATGTCTTTTCTTTGCTCTGCGTGTGCTTGTTGCATATTAGTCAGCTTAAACGCTCTCAGAGAAATGTTCAAAGACAATCTTGCTGTCCTTCTCCCAACTGTAATGGGGCAAGTTGGTTTTCTTGAAGTCATATTTTTTTCTTGACTTTATTTGGCAGATTATTGGGTTCAAAGATATTCATTTAGCAGTGATTGCTCAGTTGGAGCATTCTTTTTCATATTTCTATGGGAAATGTTTTCATATCAATGTGCACCTACCCTTGGGTAATTAGAGTATATTGCCACCAGCTAGCACCAGCTTTTGATGGCATTGGCCAACAGGAACAGAGGAAGTTCTCAGATGCTTTCATCATTCTCTAAGTTGACCAATACCTTTTTTCAGTGGGTAGAATCTGCTACAGAGGATCCTGCTAACCCTCTTTGTAAGACAAACCTTGTGTGACCATCATCCATCTTGACTTGTCATCTATGGAATTACTGCATAGAAACAAACAGATTTTATCTCAAATGCCAGCTCATAGTTGGTAGTGAGCTGATGGTATAGAGGAGGGTTCCGAGGCTGCACTCAAGATTAGCAGACAATAACTGTCCTGGGTGCCAGAGGAGAAGGAGAAGCCCTCCTTGCCAGCCTCTTCCCCTCCCACATTTATTTTTTCTTCCTAGAGCTGAGACTGGCATCTTTATTTTTATCATAGACAGAATGATGGATTGTTGGGACCTGACACTGACAGAATTATAATAAACAGGTACTTTGTATATGTGCAAGGAAGGTTTGAAAGGATGGAGATGATGTGTGGACTTTGTAGACTTTACCCTGACCCCTTCAAATGAAGGTGACTTACCCATGAAACTGTGTGCCTGAAGCATATACATATTGGTCTCTAGACCTCATCTAGGCTGCTTCTTGCTATCTGCTTTCTCTCCCTCTTGACTCCCCTGGCTCCTTGCTGCCTGTTGGCTGGTGAGAATATGCATGCATATGGTAGCCTTGTGGTTCACTGGGTCCTTGCTGCTTAATGACTTCGTTTTAACTATCTTTCCTTGACTTTGACCTCTTCTGTATAATAGGATTTACCTTCCAGCTTCAGACCCCGCTGTGAATGGGGTGAGATGGGTTGGCTGACCTGATTATGCGTTAGAAGATGATTCACCTGGCTTTTTGATCAGGACTTTTAGCAGATACATTTCTCAGAATTGCACAAAGGCTATAGAATCACTTTTACAACCAGAAACGGATATCTTTACAATCTGCCAATCTATATAGAATATAATTCTGTTAATGTGTGTGTATGTTGGAGGAGGGTGATATTGCTCCATTTCTAGCAAATGGTAGGATGATAATCATATGTATCAAGATAACACTTTGAATATTTCTCATATTAATTGCTACCATGGGTATCCTGTAATGTAGAAAGTTCCCCATTTCTATTTATTCTACATGTAACTTTCTCAGGGAATTTTAAACTGTCGTGGTTAACAATCACTGAGCTCTATTCATTGTATTCTGGGCCTATTTTTGACCTGCTTTCCATGCAAGTCATCAGATTGGAAGGAACAGGAAAAAGCTGGTCATGGTGTTGCCAGCCTTGCACTTGCAAAGGAATATAATTAGAAGTAATGAATGGAATAAATACATCATTATTTATAAGAAATGTCATGTAATTAACTCAAATAATGCAAAATGTATTCTAATTTCCATTTGGAATTAAAATAGATTTGTTAGAACATCAGTAGGCAGTTAATGTTTATCCTATATTTTCATGCACATATCAAAACTGTTAAAATCTAGTGAGTGAATATACATGGATTTTCTACAACACAGTAAATCAAGATGGCTTTCTTCTAACAGAGCCTTATGTGTATTCCTTATTTATTATATATACATAATTTGTGTATATGTTCAACTCTTAGAATTAGCATAATTAATTTATATTTATTGTAAATTAACGATCTAATTTATTTACTTAGCTCCCATTTCCTTTCTCAAACTAATTGACTGAAAAAAGAACTATAAATTTGCAAATAGCTCTTGGGCACAAATCCTAAATTGGCCTTATCGTAAGAACTCTCTATGATATTAGATATCTGAACTAGTTTTGTAATCTGAACTATTTTCATGGCATTTCTACTACAGGCTTTGAATATATTTTGGGAGTCTTGGTTTGGCTTATATGTGTCCACAGTTGGGAGTCAGAATGTGGGTAGGTATGTCTTAGGCAAGGGAGTTATTTTTATACATAACAATTAGTATGACACAGAGCACTGACTAATGTCAAAGGTAGTTCCTGGAAGCTTTCTGCTGTGCCAGACATCAACGTATTAATTTCTGTATTGTGGGGCGGTCTGGAGAGTCCCATGGGAGGGGGTAAAGAGGTGGTGAGAAGCACTCAAGAGGCGATAAGTATAGAAGCATTTCACCATTTGAATAACAGGAAGGGATATGCCAGTGCACATGGTTTCAGTAACAGCTCTGGTTTTAGAGAGATGAAAACTGATGTGAGGAAGTTGCCATTATATCCCTGGGATTGAGCATGCTATTTGTTCTTCAACACCGCTGAGTCTAGCACAGTTGTAGATTTACTGATGAATTAAAAACCGCAGAACTCTTCCTTTGTATCAAACGGCCGTCTTCCTCACAGTGACTTTGGAATCTCCTAACACCAGTTTAGGGGAAAGCCTAACCCTAATTGCAGCAGGAGGGTACTGAGGCAGTGTTTTCTCTGTCTTTCCCTTTCGTGTGTGTGTGTGTGGGGGGGTGTGGAGGTGGCAGTGGGCAGTGTGTATATACACATACAACTTGTTAAGATCTTAGATTAAAATAATATTTTTAAATTAATAAATTAATATTTTATGTCCCACAATGCATTTTTGGAGTCAGTATTTTGTTTTGTCCTCACTGACCTAAGAGCAGTTGAAATGGAAAAGGTGAGTCATAGACCAGTGGTGTCCCCAATGCCTGGGAGTCAGGACTTTGCCCAGGACCCCTGATTCTCATTCCGTTGTTCATTCCACCGTCACTGGTTGCTTTCCCACGTTCTGTAAACATTTATATATCATGGGTTGGGTGTCCTGAATAGCTATCCTCCCTAGAGTCTTAATCCTTCCCCACTGGTTCCACTATTTTCCTAAATCTATACTCTGCCATCTGTATTTTTTGTGGACATTTTGCCGTTGGTTATTATTTTGTTGTAATCATCATTATTCTTTAAGAATATGACTAACTGTAGTGAATTCTAAAAGTCTATGAGGTTTAAGCCTTCCTCTCCAGTGCCATCTATATGGGTCCGGGCAGTTTAGCTGGGCTAGCAGCATAATTTTCTGTAAGGTAAAATGAGTCCAGAAGGAGTTACATTCATCTGGCTCTCTAATTTTTCTCTTTTCTAATAGGTTTTGAAATGGCTGTAGTTATCACGAGATCTTTTTATCTTTAAGATTTATTTCCAGTTCAAGATATTTGTGTGCTAATACTTTAAGAGTAAACTATGATACCCTTCCATTCACCAAAGATGATTGCTTGTTAAATAAGATGTGTGTCAGGATAAAGATAAATCAGCAGGAATTACATTAAAATTTAGTGGTTCACATGCAGTCCTGGCTCTATGGAGTCTGGGACTGTACGTGAGTGTACAAGAGTGCTTGCTTCTCATTTGTGTATTTTTGATTGTGGGGTGGGGCAGGGGCAGCTTGTGGGAGAGGCCTGTAGTAGCAGAGCAAGAAGTCACTGTGAGGTGTAATGTTCCTGGGAAAAAGATGGAAACAACTTTTCTACCTATCCTAGTTTTTTGGTAGCTCTTTGAGGAAGGACACAAGCACCTACCTCAGCGGGTCCCCTGGTTCCTGTAAAGGACCGTGAATGTCAGAATAGCAGGCAAGTGCCACAAGGCTGCTCAGGTAGATGCTGGGCCAACTGAGATGCTGACCTGTCTGGAGAGTGGATTGGGTCATGGACCACTGGCAGAGTTAGAAAGGGAGACGTGATTGTCCTTTTGTGAACGAATCCTCAGGAACAGATAGGGTGGGGGTGAGGCTTGAATACCTTCCCAGGAAAGTGCATGTCTATCAGCTCAACCATGCAGAGAACACCACATTTGCAGAGACTCCAAGCAGATGGACCTAGAGCTAGACCAGGGACCTCTGCCTTTCACACCTGCAGTCAACCAGTTACCTAAGACAACTCTGCCTCTAACACTAGCATAGCTTAGCCTCAGTAGGGGGGAAAAATTAGTGAATTGGTAGAGAGCTCTAAGTAGTAAAAGCTGCATCTCATGTCTGTGCTCAGTAGGATGTGAAATTTTAATCTGAGACTAGAATTTTAAACTGGAGAGACTTTTATGGAAACTGACTACATAGGTACGGATTCTGCCCAAGATATTGTTAAAGGGTGAGAAAGGGATTCAACATAGCATGGCTGGAAAAGCGATGGCAAAGAATACAATATTAGCACATTTTTCTCCCACTAAGCTGAGATTCTTCAATCATTGTTTATACAGCAAAGTGATGGTATAAATTCTAAAGAAAAAATGGGTTGTCAGTGAATACCATGTTAGGTAGTAGGATGTGAATGTGTTCTTATTCTTAAGAATGGAATCTTGAATATAATAGGTAGTTGACAAATATTTATGGGATATATTGAATCTTGGTTCAAAACAGGGTGGTCAGATAAAGGAACATTCACTTAATTATTCAGCAAATATTTTCTGAAGGCCTACTGTATGCCATGTTCTCTTATCTACTTTTCCAATTCTAATCTAAGTTTGCCACACTCTTAAGCCGATCAAGTACCAATGCAAGGATTAAATGTTACTGGAACTCTTTTGAATGACAGAGCCAGTGATCCTATTAAGCATGTTGAATCCATGTCACTTCTCTGCTTATATCCCCACAGTGGCTCCCTCAAATTAAAGCCAAAGTTATCATAATGATTTTCAAGGTTCCTGCATGAACTCCTCCATATACTCCCACCACCAAACCATTGTCCCCTCTGATTTCATCTACTACTATTGTTCCTATTGTGGGTTGAATGGTGACACCCCTCAAAATGATATGTCCATACTTTAATCATTAGAACTTGTGAATGTTACCTTATTTAGATACAATTGAGTTAAGGATGTCATCTTGAAGTGAGGCGACCATCCTGGATTAGTTGGATGAAACTTAAATCCAATGGCACGTGTCCTTATAAGAATGAGACAGGGAGATTACATGGGGAAGAGGAGGGAGACAACATGGTAAAGAAGGCAGAGATCAGAGTGATGTTGCCACAAGCCAAGGAATGCTGACAGCCACCAGAAGCTGGAAGAAGCAAGGAGGTAGCACAGGCCTGCTGACACCTTGATGTCACCCTTCTGTCCTCCAAAACTGAAAGATAATTGATTCCTGTTGCTTGAAGCCACCAGTTTGTGGTAATTTGTTACAGCAGCCACAGGAAACTAACACAATCCCCTATATTCTCTCTGCTCCAACCATACTCACTTCCTTGTAAACTGAACATACTAAGCACACAGCAGCCTCATAGCCCTTGAACTAGCAGCTGTTCCTTCTACTTGGAATGCTAATTCCCCTGTTGTATGCCATGCTCACTCCTTCATGCCTTCATTCAAACTGCTCAAAAGTCACCTTCTTAGTATAGTCCTTTCCGTTATCTTATTGAAAGAGGCAACACCCCTCCCACTTGACATTTCTTTGTGGCATTTATACTCTGAGTTACTATATAATTTATGATTTGTTTTGTTTCTTGCCTGTCTTGGGCTGAATAGAATGTGAGCCCTTGAGGGCAGGGTTGCTGTCTGGTTTATTCACGAATGCATCCCTACTGCCTGGGCAGTGCCTGGCACGTGGGTGATGTTCAGGAAATATTTGTTAAGTGAATATTTGCTAGATGACTAACCTTGGGTGACCATCTTTGCTTTTTGGCTTTAAAGCCAAAAAAGGACAAGGATCCTCATTTAACAAGTAGAATAATTTGGTAAATTCTCACACCAAGCAGTGCACCATAGTAGTTAAGATAGTATCAACCTGGATTTTTATGTACCTAAGCACCCACACATACATATCCACTTGAAGGCATACTTAATATTTATCATTCCGAAGTGGCCTACTCTGAAAGAGAGAGAAGTAACAAGTGGCTTCAGCATGAAAAATATCTCAGTCCCCACCTCCTGCCCCCACCCCCACCCCAGGACAGTTTTCATAGATTTCCATGTGGATTCCAGCCAGGCTGATGAAATCAGCTCTTTCCCGGGCTGAGAGAAATTAACAAAAGGGTTTGATATCTCATCAGTGGGTGAGCTTTGATTTCCCAAAGTTATATTTACCACTGTTTTGCCTTCCTCAGGAAGTCTAGAGCAGCACTGTAAACAATTTCTTCAGTTCAGTCAAGTTTTTATAGCCCTATCTTCTTGGCTTCTCATGCATACAGGTTGGCTTAAATAACATACTCATTTATAAATCTCTATTTCTTTCTGATTAATCCCTTTGATAAAACATTCTTCTAATTTGTTATTTGTGGAATAACCGAGGCAGTTGTCATTAAATGATTTTAGTTTGTCTATTCATTTATTTCCTGGAAATGTTTAAAAAATGATTTAAGTTGACTATGATGGATAAAGCATAGTAAGATTAAGTGCTTTAAAAATAAGCAAGCAAACAACAAATAAGTCAAGAAATCAGTAAGGAAAGGAGAGTAAGATGGATGCAAATGTGAGGTTAGTACATGAAATAGAGACAGAATATTTATATATTATATTTGCTAGAGATGGGTCTCAAAATTGGGCCTGCACTTTCTAGCACCAACCTAAAGAAGGAAAGAGCATCCGTTCTTGAGGTAAAAATAGGCTGATTATTCAGGAAATGCAGAAATATGCCCAACACCAGAGATCAAAGGATTCTATTTTCTGTGTATCCTTCCTCCTGGAGATGATGCCGGAATACGTAATTGACAGCATCCTTAAAACATCCTAACAATGCACATGGAGGCTCTTCCTCAAAAATATGTTCTGAGTCTTCTGGTGGCACTCCTGCCAAATCTTGCCTGAATTTGGTTCAATAATATCTCTGGCTTCCTAGTCTATCACTCCCCCTTCAATCTACCACCAGCTGGCATGGATTTTTTTTTAGTATAAAAATAAGAATAGATTTTCCTTGCTTAAGAATTGCTAGTTGCTGTTTCTTTCCATTAGAATAACATCACAAATCCTCACCTTGGCCTCCTGGATGTCTGGCCCCTGCCCCAGTGAGCTTGTGCCAGTCTCTGGGACTTCTCACCAGCTGTTGCCTCCACCAGGAATGCTCTTCACTCTGATTTTCACCTGCTTCCCTCTGACCTACACATGCCTTCCTGGTTCTTGTGTTTTTGGTTCCAGCTCCTGTGTTGTCACTTACACACAGAGGCCTTCCCTGACCCTACTATAGAACTCAGACAGGAATCGATGAGTAAAAGCTCTGCCAGTCCTGTTGCTGGCATTGTTGAATGTGCATGGAGAAGAAAGAGCTCTGCCTGCCAATGGGTCTACTGTGCCATTTACTCTCTTTTGGTGCAGAATATTTGTACCTGTCAGAACTACCAGTGAGCTTTGGACAGGGAATTGGAGAACTAGATTTTAGTCCCATTTGGGGGATCTTAGTCAAGTCACTTACTCTCTTTTGTTTTGATTCCTCAAGTGATAATAAAGATACTACCTTTACCCGCCTCCTGGACTATTGTGACTATTAAAACCAGACAATGTAGAAGTCAGAAGAATGAATGCATGTGTCTTGTTGGAAGCATGGTGTAATAATTATAATTTTTTCATTCTCCACTATCCTGATACTTTAAAGCTGTTCAAGGGCTTGAGTTTGGGTAAGGGCCACCAGAGAAAGGTAGCCCTAAATTTGTCAAACCATAGCTTGAACTGAATTAAGGAAAGTTCTTGCGTTTCTATATAAACAACACATAGCAACTAGAAAGATCCAGGCCCAATTTTAAACGACTCATTTAAAAATGACATTAAAATAACACCCAGGATTTAAAATAAACCTACAAATTTACGGGAATTTAATGTGAGCCTTTTCCTTTTTTTTTTTTCTTCCATGAGGCATGCTATTTAAATATATTTTAGAAAAACACTTATTATTTCTACTGTTTTTGGCACCTGAGAAGAGTATATATGTGAACAATCCTGGGGTTCATTCACGGCTTAGAGTTGCTTTGCTGTAGTGGTTTTAAATTAAATCCTCAGGGGGTTTAGATTAGTCTAGATGCTCAACTCTCATTAACCATAACGGGAGTTACAGTACATGTCTCTCCTCCACACACAACACTGAAAAATGACCCTCTAACACCACGTTAGTGTCTTTCTCTTTGAACTAATTTTAATGGATTTTTTAAAAAGTGAAACATCTCTGTGCAATCCTCAGGGCAATGAGACTACTCACAATTCAATGATAAGCAATAGGCCTTCATTTTGGAGTGCTTGGCCTGTGCGTGCTGGAACGGTTTGGGCCAGGACTGACTTGCATTCTGGACTATATGCTTCTCCTTTATTTGGTTTCAGATGAAACTGCTCTTTCTTCATCTCTTTTTTCCACAGCTCAACCTCCTGATATAATCATCAGTACACAGTAGGTACTCACTAATGCAGTTCTGATACTACTGAAATGTTATGGAGGAAACGAATTACAGTTGACCCTTGGAGAACATAGATTTGAACTGCGTAGGTCCACTTATATGCAGTTTCTTTCCGATAAATATATTGGAAAAATTTTTGGAGATTTGTGACAATTTGAAAAAACTCGCAGGTGAGTCACGTAACTAGAAATATCAAAATTTAAAAGGTATGTTGTGAATGCATAAAACATATGTAGACATGAATCTATTTTATCATTTACTACCATAAAATATACACACATCTAATATGAAAAGTTAAAATTTATCAAAACTTACACAAAACAGATACCATACATGGCACCATTTACAATCAAGAGAAATGTAAACAAATGTAAAGATGAAGTATTAAATCATAACCGCATGAGACTAACTGTAGTACATACTGTACCACTGTAATAATTTTGTAGCCACCTCCTGTTGCAGTTGTGGCGAGCTCAAGTGTTGCAAGTGACGCTAATCATCTCTGTGTGAGCAGTTCGTCTCTCCAGTAAATTGCATATCCCAGTAAACTGATCTCTCAGTTCTCATGTATTTTTCATTGTGTTTAGTGCAATAATGTAAACCTTGAATAACACCATGGGACCCATACGAAGTACGAACACTGATGTTGAAGTGCTCCCAAGAAGCAGAGAAAAGTCATGATATTTTAAGAAAAAGTTGAATTGTTCAATAGGTAGTAAATTAGATTGAGGACTGCATCTGCCATTTCAGACGAACGATTCATCCTGTAAACACATGTTGTAAACTTATGGTATCAATAAGTACAGTACTGTAAATGTATTTTCTCTTCTTTATATTTTTCTGAATAATGTTTTCTTTTCTCCAGCTTTAGTGTGAGAATAGAGTATACAATACGTATAACATATAAAATATTTGTCAATTGACTGTTTATTGGCTAGTCTTCCAAACAACAGTAAGCTATTAGTAGTTAAGGTTTGGGGGAATCAAAAGTTATCCATCCACAAAGAGATGTCAAGGACATTGGAAACCAAGAAGGGAGGAGGGTGGGTGGAAGGTGAGGGATAAAAATTTACCTATTGGATACAATGAACACTATTCTGGTGACAGGCACACCAAAAGCCCTGACTTAAGCATTATACAAGGTATCCATGTAACAAAAACATTTGTACCTCCTTAATATTTTGAAATCAAAAAAACAAAAGTTATACATGAATTTTTGTGTGGGGGTCGTGCCCCTCACCCCTCACCCCCACATTGCTCAAGGGTTAACTATACATTTATTCAAACCATTTGGTATTCTTAATGTAATCTATTAGTAATAAGCTAATGAACTGCTTGACTAAATGAATGTTTAAATTATGTCTATGTAAAAGCAATCTAGTTTATATCAAATGTAACATATTTTTAAATCTTGCATTTGTGTTCTCAAATCATAAGAATATCTACCCCGATACAAAATAAAAACTGTCCATAATCTGATTACCCAGAAACAAACTCAGCTAAAATTATAGTTCATTTCTTTCCAGGTTTTTCTTCTTATGTTTCTCTAGAAAAGAGAAATATTTTATAATCTGATTTTTAACCTATTTCATTGTTATTTTCTGATGTTTTAATATGTACTTAAAAGAAATTTTTAATGATGGTGTAATATTGTGCCATACTATAATTTATTATTTATTACTGACTTTTCAACCTATATGTAATAAATATTTTGGTACATGATCTTTAGTCACATTTCTGATAAATTTCTTAAGCTGGAATCACTTGCTAAAAAGTTATGTTATTTAACACATTAACTGCCATGTGAGTTGTATTTAACTCACACTAGTTTTGAGCCCGGGGCCTCATGAAGCATATGTAACTCACATGTCTCCTCACCTTGGGATCCACGAGAACTATTTTTCAAGTTGCATATGACTCACACACAGAAAACAATAAAAAATAACAAAATTTTCACTAAATTAGAAAGGATCGTTTTGTTTTCGAAGTTTTTATTCTATATTCCTAATAAAACACCATTGCCCCAAGGAAAAAAATTTTTTTCTAGTGTGGCAGTCAATGTGTTAAATTAAAAAATATTCCCAAATTTGTTTTATACCAGAAGTGTATGAGGATATGTATTTCACTATACCCTCATAAATTTTAAGAATTATATTTTTGGGCTTGTCCTAACTTTTGCCAAGTTGATAGGCTTTACATATTTCATTGTTTACATTTGTAATATCTAATTGCCACTGGAGTGAACTTTTAAATGTATTTATAAATTATTTTTATCAATAAATTACTTGTTCAGGTCCTTTGCTCCTTTTTCTATTGGGATCTTTTTAAAACTCAGTTTGTTAGGCATGTTTTAGGAACTAACCCTCTATATATAACATTTGTTGCAAAATATCGTTCCTATATTAGCCCCAGCCTCTTCAGTTTGCTTACGATGTTATTGACATAGAAATTTTATTGTTGTCAAACTTATCAACTTCGTCATTTGTGACGACAAGTTCCTTTATGGTAACAAAGTCTTTCCTGAGACCAGTTAAATACTTACATATATTTTCTTGTGTTTTAAAAATAATTTTTGGTTTTTTCTTTTACTAGTCTTCTATCTCCAGCAAGTTCATAGCATTTCATAGGCGTGCTTTAAAAATTCCCTTTATCTTCCTGACAACCCTTTGAAGGAGGTAGAGATGCTATTCCCAAGTTTATAAATGAAGAGAACAGGAATGTAGTGATGAACCATGCAGTAGGGTTCTAGAAGCCTGGCCGTGTTTTCCCATAAACTTCTTCTTTACTGAACTTTTAAGTCGGTCTTTATATTATCAATTACTAGTTTTACATATTTCAGGCATACAAATAATACTGAAAAGGTAGATCTTGGGGAATGTGGCATAATTATAACTTGTCTTCTGAGTCATCAAAGATGTATTCAGTGTGATATCATAGTATTGTTTTATATTCTAGATTATGTTTAATATAATCATATAAAATGCATTCTGCAATATTGTAATTCCTTAGAAATGATAAATCATATGTGGCAATTCCCAGTTAGCCAAGTCGCTAGGCTGAAGACTGTCCTTTGACCATTGGTGAAGAACAAAAAGGCTACGGCAATATCTGTGCATCTTCTGCCTGTGGCTCTAGGGAGGTGGGTATAGAGCAACAGGGGAAATAGCCCATTTCCTATGATTCTGATGCTTTCTGGAAGAAAAAACAATATTTGGGCTGTTTCCACATCTTAGCAATTGTGAATTGTGCTGCTATAAACATTCGAGTGCAGATGTCTTTTTTATAGAATGGCTTTTTTTTTCCTTTGGGTAGCTACCCAGTAGTGGGATTGCTGGATCAAATAGTAGTTCTACTTTTAGTTTTTTGTGTTATCTCCATACTCCTTTCCATAGAAGTTGTACTAGTTTGCAGTCCCACCAGCAGTGTATGAGTGTTCCTATCTCTCCACATTCATGCCAACATTTGTTGTTTTGGGACTTTTTGATAAAAGCCATTGTCATTGGAGTTAAGTGATATCTCATTGTGATGTTGATTTGTATTTCCCTGATGATTAGAGATGTTGAGCATTTTTTCATATGTTTTTTGGCCATTAGTCTTCTTTTGAAAAATTTCTGTTCATGTCCTTTGCCCATTTTTTAATGGTGGTGTTTGATTTTTTCTTGTTGATTTTCCTGAGTTCTATATAGATTCTGGTTATCAGCCCTTTATCGGATGTATAGCATGCAAATATTTTCTCCCATTCTGTAGGTTGTCTATTCTCTCTCTTGGCTGTGCAGAAGCTTTTTAATTTGATCAGATCCCATTTGTTTATTTTTGTTGTTGCTGTGATTGCTTTTGGGGTCTTCATAAATTCTTTGCCTAGGCCGATGTCTGTAAGAGTTTTTCTAACATTTTCTTCTAGAATTCTTATGGTTTCATGCCTTAGGTTTAAGTCTGTTATCCATTGTGAGTTTATTTTTGTGAGAGGTGAGAGGTGTGGATCCTGTTTTAGTGTTCCCCATGTGGCTATCCAATTTTCCCAGCACCATTTATTGAATACGGATTCTTTTCCCCAGTGTATGTTTTTATCTGCTTTGTCAAAGATCAGATGGCAATATGAGGATGGTTTTATATCTGGGTTCTCAGTCCTTTTCCATTGGTCTATGTCTCGGTTCTTATGCCAGTACCATGCTGTTTGGTTACTATAGCCTTGTAGTAAGTCTGGTAAATTGATGCCGCCCAATTTGTTCTTTTTGGTTAAGGTTGCTTTGGCTCTACAGGGTCTTCTCTGGTTTCATACAAAGTGTAGAATTATTTTTTCTAGATCTGCAAAAAATGATGTTGGTATTTTAATAGAGATTGCGTTGAATCTGTAGATCACTTTGAGTGGTATAGACATTTTAACAGTGTTGATTCTGCTGATCCGTGAGCATGGTATGGTTTTCCATCTGTTTATGTGCTCTGCTGTTTCCTTCCTCAGTGTTCGTAGTTCTCCCTGTAGAGGTCTTTTTACCTCCTTAGTTAAATATATTCCTAGGTATCTTATTTTCTTTGTTGCTATTGTGAAAGGTACCGAGTCTTTGATTGGGTTCTCAGTTTGGCTGTTGTTGGCATATATGAATGCCACTGATTTGTGTACATTGATTTTGTAACCTTAGACTTTGCTGAATTTACTTATAAATTGCAATAGTCTCTCCATGAGTGGATTAATAAAATGTGTTATATGTATACTATACAGTACTACTCAGCTATAAAAAAAAAATGGTGAATTAATACCTTTTGTATTATCCTGGATGGAGCTGGAGCCCATTCTTTTAAGTGAAATATCACAAGAATGGAAAAAAAAACACCACATGTACTCACCATTAAATTGGTACTAATCAATCAAAATTTATCCACACATATGGAGGTAACATTCATTGAGTGTTGGGCAGGTAGGAGTGTGGAGGAGGTGATAGGTAAACTCACACCTAATGGGTGTGGTGCATGCTGTCTTGGGGATGGGCACGATTGTAGCTTTGACTCAGATAGTGTAAAAGCAATTTATGTAACCAAACATGTTATGTACCCCTGTAATACTCTGAGAAAAAAAAAAGCCAATATTTGATGGAGGGGAAAAATGTCTAAGAGCATGTGAAAGGCTTAGTGGGATTGGATGGAAGAATTATACATTTAGACATAATTAAAATTGCATCACATATAGAAAGAAGTAGTAATATAAGTAAGAAAGATATCTATAACAAGTTCTATGTTCTATATTCAGTTCTCAGACTACCTCCTGAGTGACCTTTATCAATTTTTAGAAATGAAATTAATAAGTCCAAGTAAAAATATGTTTAACCTAATTCTGACATAGTATTGACTCTTGTTTCCTCATTACTATTTACCCACTTTTTGTCATTAAAAAACACTTTTGAGTTGCTCAGTTTAACAACTTCTTGACATGTTTTTATAACCAAAACTCAACAAAAATTATATTAAAGAATTTCTAATGTCTGATGTGACTTTGAACATGAAAGGGTTTTGAGAGGTAGGATGCTGCTATCCATCCTTAGTGGGGTGGAGATTCCAGTGGTTTTTTTTTTTCTTAAACCCCAGGCAGTTGAAGTATGCATCTCAATTGAATTTCCAATCTACTGAGGCCCCTAATGTAACTGTCCCTATTATAATGTGGATGTAATTGATTACTCCTACTCCAGTGATTCGTCATTGTCTCAGCTGTGAGAACATAAAATTCAGTATAAGGATGTTACCCTGTGACAGAGATTCTGCCTGCAAAACCAAGTTATCATTCCTTTTATTTACTTAACATTACTCATATAATACTTATTTATGTTATGAGATTCTCATAAGCATCTGACAATTAATTTAATACTCATGAGCAATCCTATGAGATAAGTACTGTTAGTACCTCCATTTTATAGCTGAAAGAATGAAATAATCTGAGTTTAATTGATCTAGTTCAAACAGCTATTAAGTGGCAGAGCCAGGTTTCAAACCCAAGTGGTCTCATTCGAGTCCATGTTCTAAACCAGTGGTTATGGGGCTCCTGAGGGTCCCCAAGACCCTTCAGGGAATCTGTGAGGTCATTCCTTTTCCAGCTGCATATCTGTATGAGTCCAGCTTTCCTTCCTACACTTCAACCAAAAGACATACGCTGGCAGACTGTGTACAGAAACAGAGATGACAATGTAACTGTCTTCTATCAAGCCACTCATTAGAGATTTTCCAAACTGTATAACAATGCCACTGTTCATACTAATTTCTTTTGTTTTGGAAAATGATTATAAAAATATTTATGTGGGTTTATTATTTTAAGTACACAAATATTTTAGATTTTTCTTAGTTCTAATTTCTATTTAAATATCAGTAGATACAGTCACATAAATACAAGTTTTTGGTGTCATCAGTAATTTTCAACTGTGTGAAAGGGATATAGAGACCAGAAGATTTGGGGACGGGTCCTCTGACCCAAATTCCAGTGTGCTTCCGCACTCCTTTCTGTGAACTGTCTCTTCTCCCACCTCCCCCACTATTTCTGCCTTAATTTTCCCTGAAAAAAAATGTGAGCCTTACTTACCAAGGACAAAGGTGATTTTGCACACTGACAGGCAGTACCCATGGGTTGAGGAGTTTTAATTTTGCAGCCCACGCCTGGATGTGAATCCTAGCTCAGCGCCCACGTAGGAGCAAGCCCTGGGAGTTGCTTACCCTGGCTTTCCTCCACTTACCTTATGCTTAAAATGGGGAATAATAGCATCTACCTACCTCATGGGGTTATCATGAGCAGCATGTGAGTGAGTATATGCAAAAAGATTAAACTGTCCCTGGCGCATATGAAGGGTTCAAATATTAGCTCTATTGTTGTTGTTAAGTTTCTATTCAGTTTTGAATCAAATGTGTTTTTGTGTTCCACATGTTTTCTTAAAGTTTTTCTCCTCTTTGTCAATGTTTTATTACTATATTAAAACCTGAACTTCCCTTTCTAGTTTGTTTTCCTCAGCAGGGCCAGGTCTATGAAAGTGGCCATTTTCTTTATCGTGTGGTTGGTTCTCTCTGGGGTGGGGTTGCTATCAGAATGTATTTCTCTTCTTGTAAATCCATAAATACTGACATTAATGCTGTCATCCCTTCTCCCTCACTGAATTCCCTCAAGTGTTTGCAGTTTACATCCCGTAAATGTATAGATTTTCCTTCCCCCTCCTCCCCACTGTGTCAAAGGGCGCTGTTTGTATCCTGTGCCAGGGACGGGATCTCCTGCCATGCCTGGGGTTCTGCAGCCTTCCTGCTTGCTCTAGTCCACATCACCTCCCACTCTCGGGCCCATGCTTGGTTTCTTCACAGCTTCAGCTCATCCTAGGGTCACATTACCCTTGTCTAATGGCTGCTTCTCCAGCAGCTCCTCTTGTGCTCCAGGTCACAGGTTTTCCTCCAGGCACCACTCAATGTCTGCCTGTTCATTTGGAGCGCCCACTGTCTTGTCTACCTTGCCTTACTATGTCTGCAGCAGTTTTCTGTCCCCCTGGGAACATGGTAACCAGCTGCAGTTTATCCAGCGAGGCAGCCTCAGCTCACACGCTCTTCTGACAGATTAAGGCCTGTCTTCCCACCAGGGACTCCTCAGAGTGAGACACCAAAGACCAGTGTGGCAGAGAGAGAGTCCTCGATGTCCAAAGATACCCTTAGCATCTTTATGTGTCTGTGTGATTGTTTTGATACATCTTCTGTTTCTCCTGATGGATCTGGAAAGATTCATTTTTTGCAGACTTTCAGGTTGTCTTCTTGACGTTGGAGACAAAATGCCTTGTGATAAAGACTGGAGGATTTTAATCTCCAAAGGGAATCGTATCGCGGCTATTTTTAACTGAAAAAACATTTGTCTTTTTTTTTTAATGTAGGAGTAAAATCATTCTGTGAATTGAATAATTTGAACTTTATTTGCTTATTTCGACCACTCCTGCCAATAAATATATGAGCTGACACAGGCAATAACATTCATCTGAAGGCGGGCGGGCGGGAGGGTGGTGGAAGGGATGGGAAAAACTCTCACTGAATGGATGCAGGGAGCACAGTTTGGGGGATGACCATGATTGTGGCTCTGACACGGGCAGAACAGGGGCAATGTGTATGGCCAAAGTGTTGTACCCCCATGATATTCTGAAATTAAAAAAATAAATTAAAAGGAAAAAAAAAAAAGACATGAGCTGACTTACAAAAATACTTACAGTACAACGGATTTATTTTTATTTTAAATGAGAAATTGGGTTAGAAGGAAAATATCTGGGATATTCCAAATGTAGTATCTGAAAATAATATTCAAAATAAAATAATAAAAATTTTTCAAACTCACATAAAAGTTGAAAGAACAGTTTGATTGATCACCTATTTATCTCTCACCAAGATTCATCAACTTTAAACTCTTGATATACCCATGCTGTGTTTCTCCATAGAGACACTTCCCTTTTACCAAACCAGCTAATAGTAGTCTGCTGCAGACATTAGGACACTTCACTCCTAAATAATTCAGCATGTATCTCCCAAGAATAAGAGTACCTTGCATGCAACTACACCCCATTTACTACATTCAAGAAAATCCACATCAATTCAGTGGCATCATTATATTTTCCATATTCAAATTTCATCAATTAGCTTCTTTTCTCTATGACATAAGACTCAGTCAAGGTTCATAAATTGCATTTGGTTATTAAATCTTCTCAATATCTTTTATTTTATAACAGTCCCCTGTCTCCTTTGATTCTTAATGGTATTAAATCATTTGAAGATTCCAGGCGGGTTGTCCCATGTAACAAACCACTTTCTTGATCTACTGATTGTTTACTCAGGATTCAGTTCGGGTCAAACATTTCTGGCAAGGGCACAAAATAGGTGATATTGTCTACTTGCCGTTGCATCGTAGCAGGGCACATCAGGTCAGGCTATTGGAATCACTATTGGCAACTGGTTAGACAACAACTACCAGATTGCCCCATTGTAAAGGACATATTTTTTTTCTTTTCAATTAAATGTAGTGGGGTTATATTGCAGTCTGCCCTCATTATCTGAAATAAAAAGACAAAGCTGAATTTATTGTAAAGGAGAACTGTGCTGGTCAGGTCCAGTTTCTGAGTAGATCAAACTGGAAAGTTTGGAGTTAGGCAGGTTTTCCAAAGTGAGTGGGTTAACAAGATACGTGGAAGCATGTTTTTACTCAGGAGAGAGGGAGAATAGGTTGCTTAATTGGCACTTGGAGACGTGAATCTTCTGATTGGCTGACTTTTAGCAATAAAGGGCTGTTGCTGATTGATTGGTTGACTATCAAAAGAGTGTCAATTGAATAGGCTTTAATCTGGTTCTGGATGCAAATTGTTAGCACAGCTACGGAATGGTCAATCATTGCTAAGGCTTGTGCCAATTTTCTCTTTTTCCCCAATAAGATTTCCCCCAATTGTTTATTTTAATAGGATTTTTTGATGATCTTTGCCAGAGTCATTTATAACATGGGGTTTACAGGATGCTGGCTTTCCATCACTCTCCAACACTTATTACCTGGCACTCCTCTTTAAGGAAAAACTTTACCTCCCCCTTCCTTTTTATTTTTTTTTTAATCTTTGTTTTGCCTGTATCTGTCTCTGCTTGTCTCTCATCTTTAATTTGGGTTGTTATAATCCATTGCCATTACATTGTTTTGATTAAATTTACCCAATTTGGCAGCAGATGCCCCTTCATGCAGGTGTCTATGCCTTTTGGATATGGCTCTATTTATTTGTCTTTGAACACTTCCTTATTTCCTGGTACAACATGTCCCATTTTATACTTGCCCTGCTCCAGACCTGGAATTAGCTATTTCCAAAGACCCCTGGCTCATTTTAGTAGAAAGTGGTATTTAGAAACCAAGATCTGGGCAGTAAGTGTGCTCATTGGTATTTGGATAGTTGTGTTTCTAGGCCCTTTTTGTGGAAAGGACTAGAAAATATGTATGCATAGATTGATACTGATATCTCCATTAAAATCCAGCACTATGGGGGTGCTTCCTTACATTCCCCATTTCATATTTGTATTTTTTTACACATGTATTCTATAATCCACTCAAAGTAATACACTCAAAATAATTTCAGAATTATAACACCAAGATTTCTAAAGTTCTGATCAAAGGTAAGTAGTCTGAGTTGAAAGTATCTTTAGAGATACCTTATATTTTTCTCTAGTTATAGCTTGATTGTCTCAAAACACACAAAGCAATGTTTGTGGGCTTAGAAGGAGACATTCTGCAGAGTGATGACCATTTCTGTATAGCTCAGCACTGATGGAATTGTGGTAGTGGTGGTAATCATAGTTAACATTTATTAAAGAATTGCTATATATCCAGCACTGTTCTTAGTACTTCATATGTTTTCTCTGTTAATTCCCATAAAAACCCTTTAAGATAGTTACTTTTATCTTTTTCATTTTATCAGTGAATAACCTTACAGAGAATCATGCTGATAATAATGGGCAGGCATGAGACTCAAACCCAGCCAGTCTGATTATGGGGTCCAGACTCCTAACCTCTATGCTATACATGTATTTTAATTTTTTAACAATAAAAATAGCTATTTGTAACAACCTTCATTTCCCCTATCAGAACACTTTTAACCCCTTATTGGAATTGTTTCTTGGTTTGTCTTTCACATTAGATGTAAGAGTTCAGAGGTTAGACTATGATCTATCATTTGCTAGTGAATATACACCATACAGTACAGTACATGGTACATAAATGCACCCAATAGGTTTTTAATAATGGCAGTATAGTCATGATTCCTATGTGCCAGATATTGTGCTAAAGCCTTAAATTTAATATTTTGAATTCTTAAATCAATTATACAGATTAAGCATTGCTAGCTATATTGAGAAAAAAAGAAACAGGTTCAGAAAGGTAACATGATTGCCTAAAACCCTAGCAAATAGCAGAAACTTGAACCCAGGTCTTCTTGCCTTTATCGTCTCCCATGAGATCTCTTTTTCTGTTGAAATTCTTCCCAGTCTAATTTATAGGTACTGATCCTTGTGGGAGAGTAGATATTTGACTGACTTTGCAAAAAATGAGAGATAACAGGTCAGAAAAGTTGCCATTATACTGAGCAGATCCTCCATCCAAATTCAAAGAATAAAAACAATACATAAAAGAGATAATATTGTCTTTAGGGGTCCTGAAATTCCTGCAAAGAGAACGAAAATGAATCATGGCTGTTTTAACTAAACTTTTTTAAAAACCTAACAACAACTGGCTTTCTTTGGGCTTGTGGAATATGTGAAACTGGCTTTGGATTTCAGGTGCATTGTGAATTGCAGACATTCCCCATCAATCCTAGCTTAACTCTCTCAGTCTCCCCCCACCCCAGGATGCCCAGCTCCGGTATCTGATTTCCCTTTGCTACCCTCAGTCTCCTGTAGTCTTTATTCCTAGCCTTGGTTTTATGCGTTCCACAATATTTTGCTACTGAAGCTGCCATTTTATTCACTGTCAAGAGACAAAGGTAAAGGGCACAGAGTAAGAGTACTGGTGACTCTGGGATGAGTGCTCTCTGTAATCAGCCTCACCAAGCTGCAGCCTGAAGCTGCTGGGGTTTGTTTCACTCATGGGAATCTCTGTGGATAGTAATGTTGGTAAGGGTTGGCTTGGTATCAAGGACTCTTAATTAACCAGGTACATGAAGTCTTCAGTGAAAGAAGAAACTGTGAGAATAGGAAAAAAACCCATCTTTTCCCTTTCTTAAAAAGAAAGATTATATCCATAATTTTAAAGAGACTCATTGGGCAGTTTTCTCTGAAAAATGAAACAGATCACTGCCAACAAAGGATGAGAGATCATTCCGGATGAGAAGCGTAGCCAAAGTCATCTGAAGGTAATGTGAGAATGTGAATGTGCTTAGAGGACTAAAGTGGACACGCTTTCTAAGTCATCTGTTACTTGCCAATAGCAAAATAGCAGATGTAGTTTACATTTCACTGTAACTTCTAAATGGTGCACTAAGGCAATAAACAAATGTTACTGGGATTTTTACAAATTCCATATGAGATATGATAGTAGGAAACAGTATAGTGAATGTATTAAGATCATGAATGTGTGGCTTCAGATCAAGAGAGATGTGAATCCCAATGCAGCCATTGATTACCTGTGTGACTTTGGACAATTTAGTTATCCTACCTGAGAATCAGCTTCTACTTGAATAAAAGTAATGGGTTGGAAAGCTATGGTAAACAGGTCATAGACTCCAAAGGAAAAGCTGAACAGTAACAGACCTCAGAAATAATTGAAATTAAGGTAGCTCTGGGCATCTTGGTTGTAGTAATGACAGTCTCCTCGGGATGCTGCCATTGAAGTGATGTGGCTCCAGCCATGCATGGCCCTGTGTTACTGGGAACTGCCAAGAGTCAAATTCCCAGAGAAGACCATCTGTTTGGCCTATCCTGGATCTGTTGCCTGGGAGCAGGTGAGGTGTTTTCTTTGACAGCCCACAAGGACTGCTATGAGGGAAGGGCATGTATCCCAAAAGATGGGAATATGGGAATAGAAGCTTAGCTGGTGGATAACACATATTTCCACTCTGTGGTTCTAGGGAGGGAAATTTAAACAAAGATTTGTGTGTGTGTGTGTGTGTGTGTGTGTGTGTGTATGTTCATACTATCATATCCTTCTCTACTTCATAAGCCAGGTGTGGAATTAGGATTTTTTAAAAAATAAATATATAGGATTTTGGCACAATGACAACTGTGCTTTATAATTGTCTGTTTCAGAAGTTAAACTGTGATGCCATAAATTTTACTCCAAAGATTGTTGGAACTCATCTTTGAACTTTTAAGATACCCAATGGAAAAAAACCTCATAATATTATCCAAATCTCATGTAGCAGAAATAGAATTTGAGTTAACTCAGAGGGTAGAGCCTTTGGCAATTTGAAGTACTTTATAGTATCTATATAGTTATATTTGTGTTTTCATCTTTTGCAAAAAGGTGATACAAATTATATGAAAGGAGAAAACTTGAATTCTCTAATGAAATCTGTATTGATATTCATCCACTTACTCAAAGTCCTTTCCTAAGAGTCACAAGTTTCACAAACATTTATGTACACACCATTATTCAGTAATAACATTTTCTATTTGTAACTATGATGGTAGGAAATTTAAGTTATTTACTACTATGGGTTATTTTAAAGTAGTCATAATTAATAAATTAAGTCATCATTTCTTATATTCCTTCTTTATTGTAAAATCTCTCTCTTCATAGATAGCAATATTACAGAATATCCTTCCTTCCTGCACGTGCAATGTTGTACTTCACAGAGTTGATCTTGCTGGTTTTACTTCCCAGATTTCACAAATACATCTATTTATCTAATTTCTAATGCCAGCACCCTAATTTAAGCTACCAGCATTTCTCACCTGAACTATTTATTGTATTCCCTCTACCTTCTCTTCAATCGATTCTCCATGTAGTAGTCAGAGCTTTACAAAACACAGGCTGACCACAGACTTCTCCACTTCATCCTTTGATGGCTTCTTTTGTACACAGAATAGAGACTGGGTTTTTTAACATGGCCTTCAAAGGCCTCTGCTCTTACTCCAGTCTTTCTCTCCAATCTCACCTCATACCAGGCTTCCATTCCTGCACACCTAGCCATAGCAGCCTCTTCCGTTCCGTCGCCAAATCATGTTTTCTTCAGCCATGAAGTCTTTGCAGCTTTGTCTCCCTTGATTGGAATGTTCTTCTACTGACTCCTTACCTCGCTAGCATCTGTTCACTCTACCAATGCCAACTCATGTATCCCTTCTTCTAGAAAAGTTCTTCTGACACCCCAGTCTTGGCTGCTCTCCTTTATTATATGCTCTAATGAAACCTTGTTCCTTTCCTTCACAGCATTTACCTACTTGTAATTGTACATGTGCTAGGATAGTCATGAAATATTTCTATCTCCTTCTTCTAGACTGTGAGGGCAGGTGTAGTATGTCCCTTTTTCTCATTATGGTAACCTCAGGGCAGTGTTTGGCACATAGTAAAACATTCAATGATTATTTATTGAATGAAGTAATTTAGAGTTAGGGATAGTATGTCAGTCAGCTTTTATGGGGTAACAACCCTAGAATCTTGGTAGTTTACAACTACATTATTCATTTCTTGTTCATAAATTTGCAGGTTAGCTGCAGCTCTGCTGGGCTTGGCTGGGGTCGGCTGGGCTCAGCTGGCTTTGGGTCTGCTCCCTGTATGTTCCCATTCCCTTTACCCAGGTGGAAGAAGCAGACACTATCTGAAACATATTGCTCTCATGGTGGAGGGCAGGAGCTTAAGAGGCCACGCCAAACCACATGCACATATTTTAAAGCTTTTTCTCGGTAGGGCCATGTGTTATATCCACTTACGTTCCATTGGTCAAAACAAGTCACATAGCCATCCTAATATCAGTGGAGCAGAGAAGTATAATCCTTCTACAGTGTGGGAGGAGAAGAGAATGAATAGTTGTAGAGGAAATACTGCCATTCACTATAGATGATAAATACACTTGTCCAAGATTTTCAGACATAAGAATACCTGCCTCCGATACTGACTCTAAAGCCATGAATTTGCCAAACACAGAGTTCCTATAATATAGATAATATAAATAATTTTTCCAAGGTGACCAGTGTTGAAGAGTTGAAGTTTACAAAATGAAATGAGCTTTACACTTGTTGCTGCAGATCCTATGGAATACATCCATCCCTTCCCGCCTACCCTCCACCTCCCCTGCTTCAAAAACTGCCGTGTGAAAAGTAAACATCAGTCATGTGTGCTGTGTAACAAGTATTTCTGGACTACTTCATTATTATTTACTATGTAAAAAGAAGCTGTAAAATAACATGTAAAGCTCAATTGTCTGTGAAGAGTACTATCATAAGAAAATACTATCAAGCTTTCACATGTTATGTATGGTTTTGTTGAATAATTGGAAGAAAATAAGACTAATGATAAAATTGGTCATATTTATGAAATTGCCTGAAAATGAGAGGCAATCAAACCTGACTTTTATGAATGGCCTAGTGGTCTTTTCTATAATAAGCTGAGATGGGTTGGCACAAGGAGGCCATACTTGGTAACTGTGTGGTTAATGTCACCAAATTAAAGCTTATTAACATTGGAAGGAAGATGATAATGTAGAAGTTTTCATAACTTGGAAAGAGCTCTTTGTCCATTGGATGCAAGAATGCCAGTGAAGTGCCAATG
The DNA here is from genome assembly GCA_023783475.1 of Daubentonia madagascariensis. Taxonomy (NCBI): domain Eukaryota; kingdom Metazoa; phylum Chordata; class Mammalia; order Primates; family Daubentoniidae; genus Daubentonia; species Daubentonia madagascariensis. The sequence goes on along the minus strand of JAKFHU010001953.1, from coordinate 35,102,004 downwards.
GATCCCAACTGAATGGCAGAAGTCTTAGAGTTTTTCAACATCTTGGCCAGGACAATCAGCAGGGGATTTGGGCAGCTCTCTGAGATCAACCACAAGAAAAATAGCAATCAAAAACACAGCCAAAATCATATGTCTTCCCAATCCACAGTCTGATTATCATAGAATAATAGAGCTGGAAGAAACCTTGGGAGATGATCTCCTCCAGATGGGAAGCAAAGGTGAAAAGTGTAAACATAACAGAGAATGTAGACCTGTATTAATTACAAACAGCTAAAAAACATTTTTGTAACTTTGTCATAAGTTATTTTTAAAATGGATTTTAGGGAACATCTTATTTCTAATAACTAACATTTATTAACTCATATCTATCTTTTCTGTGAACTTTTTATATTTGGTAATAACAGCTACCACTAATTGAACACTGATTTATTTAACTGTGCTTTACATATATACTGGAAGAAACCTAGGGTTAGGAAGGTGACCTGTCCAAATTCACCCACCTAGTAAGTAGTGGAGTCTCAAGATGCATGAGCCCATTCCAGTTGCAAAAATTATTTCCTTAACCTCTTGGCCATAATGCAGTCCTGGAACCAGCCTTGTTTATGTAGCTGACCTGGTTTAGCCCTTTATTAAAAAAAAGAAAAGAAAGGGGGAAAAAAGTAGTGGGTTTCAGATGGATTTCTGCCCATTGTTTTGTTTTCTCTGGTTTTATAGCTCATGATCTAAATAGGTAGGAAGAAAATACCTTTGGCAAATGTCCAAGGATTAGTAGCAATACAAACCTTTTGGATAGGGAAGCAGGCTATTCTCCCTGCCCCCTGGGACCTGTTGGTTCATCCTGATGTTGTCATTCTGGCATATAGCACTTTGATTTCCACCCTGAATTCAAAGATCAGAATTTGTGCTTTCCGCCCATTGAACATAATGCAGTTGTTCCTATTCCTCAAACTTTGAAAAAATAATTGTAAATTAAGTCACTGCTAAATTTGATTTACACATTGGGCTTAATACAGGGCAGAAAGGCTTCCCAGTCATGTAGCTAACAGTTATATGAATTTAGGGAATCATGTCATACTTCTCACAATTTTTAAAAAAACCTTTCTAAAAGCATATTTTATTTTGAATTAATTTTCTTCATTATTTTGTTAATCAGTTTCTTATTTGGGGTCATAGTTGAGTGCAGAGATTATGTGCTATCATTGAAGTTCTCATAGCTTCATGAGACTCCTTAGATCAATATATTGTATTTGGCAGTTCTTTTATTAACCATATTATACAATTATATTACGTTTAACAAATGGCTACAATGTGAAACATTTGGGTTAGGATAATAAAGAACTTCAAATTGCTTACTCAGCAGCTTTATTGAACAATTTTTTAAAAAATTATAATTGACATTGGTGGCTGTGAATATGCTTGGATAGCAGCTATGCTTACATTTTGAGAATATAATTCACAATTATTTTTTCTGGTCATTTGTGCCATGTGGTCATTTATCTGTGCAGTAAAATTAATATTACTTTCTAACATAGTCTGGTGATACCACATGAAATAGGGCTTATTTTCATTTTCTTACAAATGAATACTGCATGTATTTATTATGAATAAAATGAGCAAAAGTTTAATGCTGTTAATTTTTTTCATTCACAAAAGTAGAAAGAAGTAAAAAAGATTCATAATTCTACTGCCCAGAGATAATATGTTAATATTTTAAAATGCTTTTTCTTCTCTTCATCTCCTAAACAGTTTTAAGTAAAACTAGAATAGTGCCCCACGTGTAATATGATAATCCTGTTCTTTTGATTTCTAATATCACAAGAGTTTTTCCTTATTGTTAAAACAGTGTGCATTACTTTCATTTTCACTGGTTCCATAACATTTTATTGATTTGACTTTCCATAATTGACTTACTTCACCTAGTTTTGAATGTTTAGTTTGTTTCAGAATTTTCACTATTAGAAGTCATGCTGCAAACATTGTAAAATTGATAACACCCATAAGCAAAGTAGAAAAACATTTTGCTAGTACATATGTTGAATAGTAATAATAATCCTAATACATGCTAATTTTAAAAGTCAAAATGGTGTCATGTTAATTTGCATTATTTGATTACTAACAAGGTATTGGGAATTTTTTATAAGTTTATTCCAATTTTATTGGTGAGGAAATTGAGGCTTGGATGGATAAGCAATTTGATCAAAGTCACATAGTAAGGCAGAAAACCAAGGGCTGATCCCCCTTTTTTTTATTCTATTGCCAATGTATTTAACCAATATGGTATAAACTTTGTTGTTTTGCTTCTTCTTAGAAACATTCCATTGTTCTTAATATTTACCTACAGTACCATCAAGTATTATTAGTGTGTCATAATCACAGTCTAAATAGGAATGACTAAACTCTGGGTATGTTTTTTCTAGACTTTCACGTAGTGGATTTCTAAGGTGTGGCCATCTTCTTTTTGTGCCATTTTTTTAATAATAGCTTTATTGAGATATCATTCACATATCACACAATTCACCACTTTGAAGTGGTTTCAGTGGCTTTTACTACAGTCACAGGGTTGTCTTCAACCATCATGACCACAGACTGTTTTGTCACTGCTGTTGGCTTCAGGATCTAGCAGTCTGTTCTATTGGGTGCCTAACAAAGTGTCTAGTACACAGTAGGCACTAAATAAGGAATGATTAAACAAGATCTTTTTATAATACGTGACAGCATTGAGCTGAGCACTGGGGGAGTTGCTGAGAAATAAGATGCGCACTCTGTTCTCCAAAACTTGGCAGGACCCTTGGAGGGTTAAGACCTAAACACATGAGAAAAGTGACTTCAGAATGAAGTGTTTGATTAGATGTCAAATGAGGAGTCCAGTCGATGATTTTTATTACAGATGCCATGGGAAGATAAGAGAATACCGTGCTGTGCGAGGTCATCCAGGATAGCTCCTTGGAGGTAGAGGCTGAGTCCTGGCTCGGTTCGTGGCAGCCCGGGTCTTCATTACTCTGTGACCACTGAGATGCAATGACTTTTGGCCAGTTTGCAAAGCCTTAGTAATCTCTCCCAGGCTGCCTGGGTTAATAACTGAGAAGGTCATAGTTCTTGCTTTACTTTTCCTATGTTCTAAGATCTTAGAACTTAACCAAGAGAAGAGCAAGATTCTGGGACACCCACAGAGTGTAATAACTATTATACTATCACTTTTTTTCCTGCCTGCTCCCTCAACCAGATCCAAAGAAGGCCATTTTTCACATCGCTGACAACCTAGACCAGCTTGATTGCTTCTTTCTCTGAAATCTTATTATACCTCCACTCATTGAGCTATCAATCAAGTATGATCATAGCGTTTGTTTGTATCATTTATGTGTACACACTTTATCCAAGAAGCTGGTGATGGCAAAGATGCTGTGTCTCAGGTTTCTTTGAATATGTCACTCCTACAAGTACTGAGTGTGTATGCAAGTATTAATAATACATAGTATACAAGTAACAAGTATAAACAGCAATATGAATAATTCTGAGTAAAGCCTATATTATCATCACTTGATTACTTTTCCAATAGAGGAAAGGAGTGATTTCAAAAATAGGTAGCTTCTTGGCGTTTCTTCTTATTGTGGATATATGAAATCTTGATCTAAAATAACAGATTCCCAGGAAACTAAAAATCACCTGGGGCGTTGGTTGAAATTCAGATTCCTGGGCTGTGCCCTGACTCTTCGATACTGGGGATTCTGAATTAGAAAGTTGAGCATATGAAACAGGAATCTTGGAATTTAAAACCAAAAAACCACCCCACATACTTGTGACTCACATCCATGAACAAATTTTGAGAGGCAATAGCTTAGACAGTCAAGGTTTAGAGAAATAATATGCATTAGTTAATGATGGTTGAGAGAGCTGGTAAAAAAAAACGTGGGTTAGTTTGAATTTCTTAATTAAAAAGAAAACAATATCGATAGAACAGTATTATAGGATAGTCTTGCAGTTCTGGAAGGCTGCAGTTTGAATTACTTAAATTTTGTGTTTATGTATCTTTATAACTCAAATAAGATAAATAGTGGCTGCCTACAAGAAGTTATCAAAAAACTTTAAGCATATATTGAAGTCTGGCTCCTTGGATCATATTTCTTTAAGTCATCCCTTGAAAAGGGTGATGAGAAATGTTTTCTTAGGGACCACCCTGTTTTCCAGAATGGCTTGTTCTCAGATGAGTGAGTCAGTTTTTTGCCCACTAATTTCACAAATTGGCCTCTTAGTACCTCTAGCTGAAAGAGTCAAGTTCATTTCAATTCAGTTCAACAAATCTTCAGTGTTACTTGCCATGTGCCAAGCACTGTGCTGGCTGCTGGAGATGATGTTTAAAAAAAAAAACATAACCAAAAAAACCCACCAATGCTTGTACAGTGCTTACCAGGGGCCAGGCATTCTGTTAGTGCTTTATGTATTCAGCAACCTAATAAATGGAGCAACAGAATGGCTCTTGCTGGGTGACACAGCTTTGAAGGAGCTTTATTTTGGGCTACAGGATTTTAATTCAAAAGTGTTTGAATGCAAACACACAATAGACCATAACCACTTTAAAAGCAAGGACGATACTTTATTTTATTTGTTCAGACCATACGCTGTGTGCTAGACCAGGAGTTAGCACACTTTCTCTGTAAAGGATCAGACAGTGAATCTTTTCTAGGTCACATGGTCTCTGCTGTGACAACTCATTGTGACGCTGTAGTGTAAAGGCAGCCATCAACAACAGATAAATAAGTGAGCATGGCTGTGTTCCAATAAAACTTTATTTACGAAAACAAGTGTCAGGCCAGTTTGGCTCTAGGGCCATAGTTTGCTGACCTCGAATTAGACACATAGTTTTCTATTGTGAATGAATTAATGTTAAGTTATCATTTAATAATTATTTAGTTTCCACTCTGTGCCAGGCCCTGGGTATACAATAGTGAATAGTCAGATATGGGTCCTACTTTTATTCTTGTGTGCAGAGGTTGACAATAAAAGACTAAACCCATAAACACGAACCACAAGTCACAAACAACATGATTTTAGATTCTGAATAAAACAAAGAGAGGAGTATGGTTGAGAGAGAGGAACTGCTTGAGACAGAGTGGTATAGAGGCCTTCCCTTTGCTGCTAATGTGTGATCTGAGAACCGATTAGCAAGGAGGTACCAGCCCAGTGAAGGACAAGGGGCAGAGAATTCCAGGTAGAGGGAAACAAGTTTACATGTTCAACCATGTTGAAAAATACAAAGAAAAGCCTGTGGGGGTGAGTATGGTAAGGAAGTAGGAAGATGCCAGGAGCCTGGAACCATATAAAGAAGGCCTTCTAGAGACTTTATTTTAGTGCAGTGAGAAATCTGAGGTGAAATTTAAGGAAGAGAGCAGAAGGATAGAAGGAAGGAAAACAGGAGATGATTTTTTATATATAAAAATTATTACACCTTGCTGTTCTCGCCATGTCCGTCCCCAAGGGCCTTGGTCTTGTACAGGACCCATAGAAACAGTAAAGAGGGTGTTTCCAGCCACTTGGCATTGATTTCCAGAAGTCATTCATGGAATCTCCGTGCAAGGTAAACATTATAGAGCATTTCTTTATTGGTGCTATGGTTCAGATCTATCATGTTACTATTTTATTCTTTAATGCCAATTTCAAAATATCACATGACTTATTTCAGATCTCTGTGTAGTATGAAAGGTCCTAGAATATTTTGATATTCATAACTCTCTATTGTAGAGTAAGTTTCCAGAAACAGCCAAGTAAAGAATATCCTTAGACAGTCTTGGGGCTTTTTCTTTGAGTTTAACCATTTTTTTTTTTTTAAGTAGAGCTTAAACTTGGTTCAAAAATGTACAGAGATTAAATACCTTTGAAGTAGATTTGTATTCCACAGGTCCTGGAATCTGATAAGATGGTACTTGCTGGTTTCATTTGGAGGGGGAATTAAAGTGCATGATACTGTTTAACTGTTTGTTCAACTTTGCCTAGCTCAGTGGAGTACAAATATTTGACTTTCTTGACAAAGACGGATGCATTGAAGTTACATACCATAATATCATTAAGTTGTCGAATAACATCATTATTCATGATTATAAGGAATTATTCAGGTGAAATGACAAACCTAATAGAAAGCTATTATTTGTGTAGAGAGTACAATTTCACTGTCCTTGTCATTACAAACCCTTAGTTGAACTGAAGACAAGATATATGTATTTATTTTACCATAACGAATCACTAATAGCATAATTTAAACAAATGGAATTAATTATAATTAGCAATTTAGTAAATCAGATGGTATAACATACTTCCAGAAAGAAGTTGGTATAAAGTAAATCTAAAAAATGAGTATTTTCATCATTTATTGAGTTGTTTCATTTATATGTATTTATTTTTAATTGTGTAAAATTTCTGTACTGATTAAAACATATGTAAAACTATACTTCCAAAGATGATTTGAGGAGATGCCTTAAATTTAAAATAGTATTTAAAGTGGTATCATTTTTTGATGATCCTCCTGGTGTTAACAAACTATGGCCTGGAGCCAAAGCCTGCCCTTTAAATGTTTCTGTAGCTAAAGTTTTATTGGAACACAGCCACACTCATTCTTTTATGTATTGTCTCTGGCTGTTTCTGTGTTACAATGACATAGCTGAATAGCTGTGACAGAGAACATATGGCCTGCAAAGCCCAAAATATTCACTGTCTGGCCTTTTACTAAGGATCTAAATGAAAAAATAAAATTGTGCACTGGTTGATCCCCAAGCAGTCTGAAGGAACACCTGGAATCTATAAAGCTGGGGAGAAATTTGCATCAGAAGTCATCCACTTAAGGAAGCACAACAGCATGTGTGATACAAGATCCACCATTCTAGACCATCAGCTTCTTCATAAAATTGACTAGAACTATTACAGTGTGTTGTATAAACAGGAAAGGACTGAATTAGCTTTCTCTGGAATGATTTTAGAGTGTTCTTGCCTGAAAGTATGATGATGGATAAATCCTAGATACCTCCATGGCCTTACTTGTTTAGCTCTGTATGGAACAAACACCAAAAAAAGTGCAAATAAAATTTAATCACAAGTGTGAGAATATTGTTTTTCCAGAAATATATTTCCAGAAATATGTCAAGAAAATAATTATGTAACTTCAATCAAATTTAGTTGTTTATCTGTAGAATGATTTAAATATTTTTAAATTTATAAAAGAGAGTTCAAAGGTAAAAAATGTACAAGGAATCACTTGGCTGACACCTTAAAAGATTTAACATTTCTGTATATGTTTCAGATCTTTTCTTAAGATAAAAAGTTACAGATATAGTTCATCTTCCCCGATTGTCCTCTTATTCGCCTTCTTCTGTTTTTCCAGCTGGATTTCTCAACCTTGGCACCATTGACATTTTGGGCCAGATACTGCTTTCTCGTGGGGGCTGTCCTGTGCACTGTAGCAGCAACTCTGGCCTGTACCCACTAGATGTAATAGCACACTGTCTCCTATTGTGATAACAAAGAATGTCTCCACATAATGTCAAATGTCCATGGGAGGCAAAGTCGCTCCCTTTGAGAACTACTGCTTTAGCTGTATTCACTAATCTGTTGGCATATTTCCTACCTGCTTGGGTTTGTATGTTTTTTACATGTGTCTGTGTCCCAAAAAGCAAATAGTGTCATTTAATGTGTGTTTAATGTTTTCGTCACAGTGTCCTACTATACATAATCAATTTCTTTAACTCAGCATTGTTTTTGAGATACAGCTACATTGATAAATGAAGATCTGATTCTTTCATTTTTACGTCCTATATAGTATTCTAATCTCTGATTATAAGAGAAATTTCCTATTCCCCCCCCTCTTTTTTTAGGTTGTTTCTAATTTTTATCCATTAAGACAGTGTAAAACAAACATCCTTTTATGTGTCTCCTAATGTACTGGTGAGTCTCTCTGTAGAATATTTACCTAGCAGTGGAATTCCCATGTTGGAAGGTATGCATTTCTTCAACTTTCAAAGAACTGTTTTATAATCCCAACTAGGCAATTATATCAATTAATACTCCAAAGCAATGGGTGAAAATTCCTGTTTCCCATGTCCTCGTCAATACTTGCATTAGCATACTTTTTAAGTATTTCCTACTCTGGTGGGTATAAAATGGTACCTCATTCATCATTGTTTTAATTTTCAGTTCTCCAATTATCCAGTGGAATAAAACACTTTTTCATTTGTTCCCTGTATGTTCAGGCATCCCTTTTTGTTGCTTACCTGTGTGTATTCTTTGTGCATTTTTCCACTGGGTCATTGTTTTCTTTACCACTGATTTATATTTTTTATATTTTGTAGGTTCAATTTCTTTGTGATCATAGCTATCTCAAGATATGTTTTGATTTCTGGCTTGGAATCTTAATGGTTTTATGTGTCTGTATGTGTATATATGCCTTTTGATACTCAAAAATTTTAATTTTAATGTAGCTAAATTTAATAATATTTTCCTTTTGGTCTGTGCATTTTTAATTAGCTTAAGAAATTTTTCCCAGTCATGAGATGATAATAGTACTTTCTTATAATTTTCTTCTAAAGTATTGTGTTCTTTTCCACATATACCTTGATATCACCAGGATTTTTTTTTTTTTTTTTGAGACAGGGTCTCACTCTGTCACCCAGGCTGGAGTACAGTGGCATAATCATAGCTCACTGCAGCCTTAAACACCTGGGCTCAAGTGATCCTTCTGCCTCAGCCTCCTGAGTAGTTGGGACTAAAGGCACGCACCAGCACACCCAGCTAATTTTTTCTACTTTTTTGTAGAGACGGGGTCTCACTATTGCCCAGTCTGGTCTCAAACTCCTGGCCTCAAATGATCCTTCCACCTCAGCCTCCCAAAGTGCTAAGATTGCAGGTGTGAGCCACCGCGCTCAGCCCAGATATTTTTTGTATGTGGTATAAATTATGAATCCACTTTTCTTCATACGGAAAACCAGTGTTCCAGTCCATCCTTTCCCCACAGTCTTGACATACATGTGTGACTCTGTTTCTTGTCTGTCCATTGAGTTGAACTGGTCTCACTGAGCTTTCATTACACAGTCCTTTGATTAGTATGGTTTAAGGGTAACTTTATGTCTTTAAGGGCAGCCATTCCTTTCTTTTCATCACATTTTTTGGCTGTTCTATACCCTTGACTCTTTTAAATGTATTTTTCCATCTTGTCAAGTTCTGTGGAAAAAGCCATTAACATTTTTTAAAGAACTGGCATTGAATACACAGATTACTTTATGAAAATCTGACATATTGGTGCTATTGGGTCTCCCCAGCTATGGACACAATGTAGGCCTCCATTTCTTAGGTCTTCTTCTATACTTTTATAGAATTAAGTTCTGATGTCAAATATGGGCTTAGATTTTTTTAACGTAAATGAATGTTTTTCACTGGCTTTTTAGTTTGGAAAAATTAAGGAGTAAAAACTCATATTTATTTACCTCATAAACAATAAACAAAAAGCCCTGTAAACTTTTTGGAATAATTTTGGGGAAAGAAAAATAGGAAACTATTTGGAAATGAAGGATTTGGCCATTTCTTCTTCAAGAGTATTCTTAGTTAAAATGTGTTTGAAACATTATTTTACTGAAAGAGACATATACTAAAGGCCACATATTATTTTATTTGTCCAGAATAGGCAAATTCATAGAGGTAGCAGCAGATTAGTGGTTGCCAGAGGTGGGGGGAGGGGAGAATGAGGAATATGGGGAATGGCTGCTTAATGGGTATAGGGTTTTCTTTTGGGATGATGAAAACATTCTAGAAACAAAAAGTGGTGAGGGTTGTACAACATTGTGAATGTACTAAATGCCACTGAATTTTACACTTTAAAGTGGTTAAACTGATTAATTCTATGTTATGTGAATATTATTACAATTTTTAAATGTATTTGAGTTTATATTTTTTAAAAATGGAAAGGGAGAAGTTTTGTAGTTTGTCTATCCCCCCCAAAAACATAATATAAAGCATGTCACAATTCTAATGGAAAGTATTAACAAAAGTATATATATTTTTTAAAGCACTGTACATGTTTAGCTTCTGGTGACTCACAGGAACTTGAATTTTATGTTCCATCCAACACTCCATTATGCTCTTAAATAAAAATCTAATAATTTGTCCTTGGAATATTTTTGAAATCTAATTATTCTAAATATTTTGAATTTTGGACACAGTCATAGCTCTGTTCTCAATACTGTTCCAAATATTGAATTCTCTGTTTAATATTGTTCCAAATATTGAACTTAAAGTTCAATATTCATGAGTTGTCAAAGTAGAGATTTTTTCTTTATGACCACATCTAAAAATGTCATTGTGGAAATGGCAATAAAATAAAGCATTAAACTGAAATTAATATGATGTTGAAGGTGTGACCTAATTAAAATGCAAATGTAAGCACACTTCTTTAAAATTGACACTGCAGCTTAGATACTACCCAATAGTGGGACTATTGCTTGTTGATAATTTGACTTGGCAGATTTTCTTCACAAGTTCAATGCTTTAATCTCACAGTGTAAGTGTATATTGGCTTGCCTGATAAGATGAGAAAATTTAGGTAAAGTCAGGAAGCTTAAAATGAAATTTAATGAGTTATGATCTTCCTGGATATAGGCAGATCTTAGTTACTAGAGGAGTTTGGAAAATGTCTGCCATCTACAGATTTATGCATTGTTGAAAGTCAGTATTTTGAACTTAAAACTCATATTGTAGGCACTTTTTTCCTTGTGTCTGTTGTCCTTAAGTCAATTTCATGTTGTTGTCTTTACCCCAAAGTACCCTTATTTCTTTCATTACTCTAAATTCCAGCTGTTTTTTTTTTTGTTGTTGTTAATAAAGTCGTCTTTTATCCTCTTCTCTACAAGTAACAACCATTTTCTCTGAATTCTGTTTGTTTTTCTCCTTGGTGCTTAACCATTCTACCCTGTTTTACAATTGTGTGTATACAGGTGCTATGTCCTGTGTTAGGCAATTAGATTCTTAAGAACAGGAATTCTTCCCCCAGAGCAAGTGCAGATTAACTGACACATAGTAGGATCTCAAAAAGAAATGATTGAAGGAACAGAAGATTAAGTGAATGAATAAAGACACATGGATGCACTAAATCTCTTGTGAACATGGCTTGCCTAATTTCTCACCATTAACTTCTTATAAAGCTATGGAGAGTCAAACTAAAAATTGCCATCATTCATTCTTTACTGGTGATTATTGTACACTTACTAGTTTATCGAACCAGCTCTTGCATCTTAAGAAGTAATTATGAACTAGATTTCTTAACCTTTCACTAGATACTCAAATCTTTGAGATGACTCCCAAGAATTAGTGTAATTTGTAATACCAAGCTTCTAATGCTCAAATATGAGAAACTCAATTATTATGTGTGACCATAGAAAGATATCAATATTTTAAATGCTGAATGTTTACATTCCCATATATCTATTGTTGTTTTTCAGTTTTCTTAAATGTTGCCTGTTCCCTCCACATGTGCATCATATGGTAAAATTTAGTTTTAGCCAAGAATCTATGGGAAAGTAGACTTGAATACAGTAAGTTTTTTAAAGAATATGTGAACCAGTGAATGGAAATAAGTAAGAGACTTTCAGAAATATGACACGTTAATTTCCAAGAATATTTATGTCTGAGACGTCAATATGCCAGCTGGATACTTTTTGGAAGAGAATAGCTTTGAGCAAGATTGTTTTCTGTAAACAAGCTTAGAAAGTTCTTTACTAGAAAGGGAATGGAAGATTTTAAGTCACTGGACATGTAATGCAACTTTAAGCAAATGTTTGTATTCTAATATAGACATTAAAGCAAATATTGTAGTGGAACATTTTGTTCTGTTTCTATTGTAATAAATTTTAGGAAATCAATAACAGCATAAAGACAAAATTGGTAGCCTATCCCAAATATTTCAATACTTATGTAAAGGGTTTCTTATCTGGAATAGCTGATGGTTATAAAATGAAATGCATTTAAATCCATGGCTAAAGATGATGAAAATATCATTCAGAACCAAAGCACTCCAGCTGTAGATGTTCATTAAATTGACCATTAATAACTTGTGATAAAAAGGAATATTACTGCATTCATAAATTTTGTATGCAGATTTTATTAAGCTGGCATGTTATATGAATTGATTGTCTGACATCTCATGGCTGTAACTGAAGATAATAGTGTTTCATATGCATTTTCTATAATCTAAGAATTCTGATGGACTGTTTCTAGGTAGTTATTATGTTTTTTGTTCTGATTAGCATTTCTTTCAACCACTATACAATTAGAAAATATAATTATAGCTTTTGGTATGAAACATTACAAGGATGGTTGTGGCAGCATTTCTATTATAACCCTGTTTTTCATAGGCTCCTAGTGTGTATATTTGTGTGTAGGTGTGTGTGTGAGAAGAGAGAGAAACTGTGTGTCCGTTTGGTTGACTCTATTTTGTCTTGCTAATGAATTATTTCCATTTCTTTCATGAAATGTAAATAGACTCTAGTTCTCTATTGCCTAATTTTAAAATCACATTTCAGTAGGTTATTGTTTACCTTTCAGATCTGAGATTATTTAATTGGTCTTTTAACCTGTTTCTAATAAACAACTTAGCACCATTTGATTTTGTAGACTTACCGTTGACCTACCAGGTTGCCTTCCACCTTGTAATCAATGGGGATCCTGAGTTTGGAACCACAGGGAGGGCTTGAGTGCAATGTATACTTTCCAGGTTAGGAGATCTAGTTTATTGCTTCTCAGTGTATCACACTTTTCCTTTACTTTGCAATTATCTTTTGTTTTCAGAGTTAGAGAAAATGTAGCACAAAGGTCAAAGTACGTGCCCCAAGACTTCCTTCATTAGGAGGCTGAATTTGCAACCTGTGCAAGTTACTTAACATCTTCATACTTGTATCCTCACCTGTAAAATAGTGTGATGCTAATACCCACCCTATAGGGTTGTTTTGAGAATTCACTAAATCATGTGAAGGATTTAGAACAAAATAAGCACTCTGTAAATACTAGCTGTTAATAATACCTGATTTAGCAAGACAGAGATGTGAAACTTAAATCTAATCACATTTTTCTTTTTCCAAATCAAATGAGACATGATAATGAAATTATTGCCTGAATCTCTGAGGCTGTCCATGGACATAGTTTATCACCTGAATTCCCTTCATGTTCAAGTCTGTGAAGAGAGAACAAGAGGTTTTAGAGAGATACTTGGGCTTGAGTACTTACAGTTTTGACCTTAGGAAAATAAATTTAGCTAAGCCTTCCCACTTTTGTAAAATGGAGATAATTATGGTAAATAAATAATGGGTTAGGAACAAATGTTATTTAAAAAAAATAAAATGTGAATATCTGACATACAATGTGAGTTCAGTAGCTACTGGCTCTTTTTGTGGTACCTATAACATACTTTGTTACCTGTCTAAGGTGAGAGGTTTTTTTGAAGCAGCAATGATGTCTAATGTAACATCTTTTTAACTACTTTGTATTACCAAATCTTATGAAAATATTAACTGATCACCTTTTTTTTTCTTTGGCTTTATAAACACAACCAAGTAAGAATAGATAAAACCATGTCTGTGGCTTACAAAAGCATCATGAATATTGATCATCTTAGCCTGTGATTATCTAATTGCTAGTAGAATATTATTCCAGTGTGTTGATTTGTTTAATTCAGTTTGATAACTTGGCTATGTCCCTGCATTTTGAAATTCATTACTCATTTTGTTCAAAAGTAAACTTGTTAAATGTTAAAGCTGGAAGGATTAGTTCCTGCCTCTCATTTAAGACATGAAGAACAATGAGGTTCAATATGTAATAGAGCTTTGCTCAAAGTAATAAAAACTCCAGGCAGGTGACATTGGTTTGGAGCCTCCTGTTTTGTACCTGGGAAACTTGAAGGAATTCCTCATATTTTTTGGCCATTTGTGAGCATGGTCATCTTTTTGGCTCTGAAAATAGGCACAGGGCCTCCTGCCAAAACTGAAAAAGAAATTAGGATGAGCCTGATGAAAATTAGGCAGAGAGCCTCAAAAATTACCATATTGACAGCTTCTTCTTTTGCAATAATAGTTTAAAAGCTTGTTATACTAATTTAGGTATGCAGAAAATCTTTATCTAAAGCAGGCAGATGTTCACATTGGTATCTTAGCAGTCGCATGGTAGAAGTACGTGTGAGTGATTACTGGAGTGGGCACAGGTGGCTTTAGTTATGGTATGTAGGGTCAATGTTACACACTGGGCCAAACAGGTGTAAACTAGACTCCAGAAAACTCCAATTTGATCTTAGCCATGGTGTCCTTGTTTAATTCAGTGTGTTTTTCAAAATTCAAACACTGTTAAAGGGAGTTTAAGTTATGCTCCATTAAAATGGACAGTATTAGAAGCCAGGATTTTTATTGCTTTCTCAGAAATGAAAAGTATACACACGTGTTTTCTAGTGAGATCGTATGTGTGTTTCTATGCGTTCTAAAGGTGAATTGCTAGTTTTGTTAGTTGGAACTTGAGCTTGATTTTTTAAAGTTTTCAACCAGGACCCATGCCTCTGTGGGGAAAAAAAGGTAAAATGAATAGGTACTATTATATTAGAACTCTGTTACTATGATGGAGAGAAATGATCTTGGTATTTGCTTGAAGGAAGATAATAAGATTCTTTTTTCTAACAAATACTATTTATTATATATTGTGACAAAATGTTTTTTTAATGCCTCTTAGCACTGCTCAGCATTGGGAAATCCCAATTTATTAGGCATCATCTAGTTCAGTCCTTGACCCACCATGGAAATCTTCTATGTAGCAGAAAGTGTGGGATACATGAATTAAAACTGAAAAGGGACTCCCAAAGGTGGAAAAGATTTTGTTCATTTGCAGTCATTCAAATTATTCAGGAAAATATTATAGTTTCGTGTTTTACATAAAAAACTTGATACCAAGTTTCTATCTTGATTTTACTACTAGCTGTTAGATAACTGGTCTTTCTTTAGCTCTTTAGACCTATTGAACTCGATTGAGAGAGTTAGATATTATTACGTATTTGTGACCAAAAAACCCAATCATCATATATGGAATAGAAAAGCTTATTATATTGGAGAAAGCAAATTTAAAAAGTTTTTTTTTCCTGGAAACTGTATACATTAGCTATTTGCTTATGTTTTTAACAAAAACTTTTGAAAACTTTGAGATAACCTGTCCTTTTCGTTTATTTAAAGCCTACATCATACTTACTTGTTATAGAGCATATTGTTTAGCTGGATTGTTGCCTGACTGTACGGCTAAGACTTGCTTATCTACACTAGACAACATAGGGCTGCTGAGATTCTGTTTAGTCATAAATGCTGGTTTAATTAAAACATTGAAATAGTTCTGTTGTACATAGCTGTTGCTCTGAATTCCCAGAATTATCCCCAACCCTGCCATTCTAGTTGTCCTGGGCCCTCCCCAAGGGTCTCCCAGACTTTTCCATTATCCAGCGACCACAGAATTAATGTCTGGACCTCCAAGACCCTGCTCCAGCAATACTCACCTGCTAGGTGCCCTACCCTTTATTGAATTTTACTTCTGAAAAGTCCTATGTTGAATATTGATTGAGTAAATATAGTTACTTGGAGTCAGATACAAGGGTAAAGTATCTCTAAACGTTCCTATAAGATTTCCTAAACTGCAGAATCAAAGGTAAACAACAAATCATAGCATAAATGGGCCAGGCCTAAAACAATGCTGTTGTGCCTAGAACACTGCTAGGAACACAACAAGGACTCAGTAAATACACCGATGGACTGAGCATCTCAAATATAATCTCTGAGCTCAATCAAAGGAACCAAATGATTATTCAGCAGGCCTCTACTACTGTGGTTTCCTGATTGGTTTGACAAAGATCCATATTTAAGTCAAAGGAACCAGGGTTCCTTGATTCTCTTCATGCTTTAAGTAGCTCCAGGGGCCTTGTCAGAGTTTTTTTCCTAGCCTTGCCTTCCCTCATAGAACATCTGCATTTGGATAAGAGAATGTTGGCTTCACAGAAGGTCTTGCAAATAGCTGAATAAAGAAGCTTTACTGCTTGGCATTTTTAACAGGTACTTAGAAGGTTCATCCAAATTCTGTTTGCTTTGGCTGGAGAAATAGATTCTCTGGGTAATGAACTTGAACTTAGTCACCTGGTTATATCTTTGAGATAGCAGAAAAGGGGAGAAAGGTTGCTGTATAAATAGCTTGGCATTAAAGGCTTCATCATATCTGGCTTGTCAGAGAATGAGCTAAACTCAGACTTGGGACTCACTATTTTGTACTATGAAATGTGATGATGAAGTATTTTGAATTTATGATGAGCTTATTTCTCTGTGTTAGCAAGTTTGAGTTAGCCAGGTACTGTGGGAAGCCCCAAGCATTAAGTAATTGAGAGGCAAGTTCAGGATAGATTACTTACGGCTTGATGAAGTGTATACAACTGTACCTATTAATTGCTACACTTAAGATCTGCATTTTCTTCACATCATTGTGAAAGAATGTGACTTTAGAGGTGAGCCCTCTAGGTGTCTTGGAGCAGAATGTAGAAATCTCTGTTGTTTTCATGGTTGGATCCCTTACTTGGACCATATTTCCACAGTTGATGTTTCTGATTCTGAGCAGTAGTTAAACTTAAAGAGAATGATGACTGTGGAATTGCAGGAGCCGGCCTGAGTTTCTCATTCTACCTTAAGGAGCTCCTGAGACTTGCTCAGTTGTTCTTCCTGCTTATGCCTCCCTTCATGGAGCTCTAATATTTGTGTCCTCACATGCTGAGTACAGAGACAGCTATGGGAGTGTAGTGTGCTGGTTTGACTTACCTAGTTAAGTCTCTTGCTCAGATCCTTACTAGCTGGGTACTCATGGTCAAATCACCAAATCTTTCCCGGGAGTTGTCACGACGATTCAATAAAGTAAAACCAAAAGAGATTAGCCAAGGGTCTGGCAGACAGAAAGTCCTTAGCAAATATTAGCTCTTATTTATCATATACCTTGTGTTTATGGTGAGCCAATTGACTTGTGATGGTTTTATTTCATTAGAAATCATTTGATTCTGTCCAAATTAGTCACTCCCAAAGTTGCTGAAAAATTGACAATCTGTAGTTGCATTTTGTGATGTCTGGCTCAGAGAAAGCAATGAGGCAGTGGTTTTAATTAAAGCACATTTAAGCTAACTTTTTTTGAGAAATTTTAGTAGCTTAAAAAAATTACTGGCAGTACTAATGATTTTTTTTAAAAACTAGCTTTGGAGTTAAGATATATATGAGAGACAGTTGGAAATTTGAATGCTAACTTGATAGTCAATATTGTCAATTTTGTCATTAGTGCTAATTTTTAGGTATTTTTAAAATATTTAATATTGTTAATTTGTTAATTGTTTATGTATTTTTAAAGGCCTAATTTTTTCAGTCCTTGTTTTTAGAGGGATATATACAGAAATATGTAAGCTAAAATTATATGATATCTCTGATTTGCTTCCAAATGATATGGGAAAAGGGGAGTGGATCAGAGTCGCTGAAACAAGACTGGCCATGAATTGATCATTTTTGCAGGTGGTAGGTAGATGGAAGATCCATTTTACTAGTCTATTTCTGTATATGCTTGAAATTCTTCACAATGAAAAAAATTTTTAAAAAGGAAACAAACTAGGTTAGAGAACATTGAAACCCAGTCATTATTACTAGTTATGGAAGACATATTTATCATGAGCTGTATATCAGCTATAACTAGGTAACCAGGGCTGATTACATGGATTAATAAGTGTAGAAAGTGTGCTACAAGTAAGAGAAAGGTTCCCATCTGTCATAAGTTGACCCAAAATATATGATTAAATCTAAATTTATTGGTGAGAGTATGTCCACTAGAAGGAAAATATGCATTATAAGACAACTTTTTTATCAAAAGTGAATCTCTGGAGCATAAAAGGGCATATATCTGAAGTTGTTAAGATTTACTAGTATCTGGAATATTACCTTAAATAATTAATGGAGGAGACATCAGAACCTGACCCTCTCTGACCTATGGACCTTTAGTTATCAGTGAAAGAACTGATGGCATACAGTGCTTTCTTTGCCTAACTTGTCAGGCCCCTTCAGAGGTATCCTAAATTTGTTGATGGATCCTAAACTGACTGATTAATTTTTGATGTTAGGTAGGTTTGGGGAACTGTTCAAGAGATTCTGGTTGTTTGTAGTGTACAGGAAATAGATGCTTTTTTATGATCAGTTCAGTCTAACTCTTTGTGACCCTCTATTTTATGATTGGATTATGCTTTTTGTAAAAAATATAAATTTCTTCTGACATATTGTTGATCTTTTTCTTCCTCTAATTAAAAAACAAAAGCAAAATAAAACTTCCTGTGAGAAATTCCAGCCTTGAATCACCCATTTTCTATTTTTGTTTACATACTTTCTCATTTTAAGTGTTCTGTAAATATTTAAGTACCTTCTATCATACTTGGGAAATTGTTCCTTTTCCAATTCCTATTAGAGTTGGCAGTATATATTAGTTTATAGAGATAGGCATTGTAAGGAGGCTACTCTGAAACAGTTGTATAGAAGTGTCTCCTATACTATGCCATTTCATGTTGATCAATAAAGTCTTAGACAAGTGACTAATGATAGAGAAATTGTTCTTTGGAATAACTATATCTTCAACTCAGAGGTAGACTTTTTATTTATTTTCACTGTGATCTCACTGTAATCATAGGTTGGGATCTGTATATGAGAAGGTGAATGATCTATAGGTAACTCATTTTTCAGAGAATTTCAACTGCTTTGATTCTAGGTACTTATTCATTTCAAATACAGTCATGTGTTGCTAAATGCTGGGGATATGTTCTGAGAAATGCATTGTTAGGTGATTTTGTTGTTCAAACATCACAGAGTGTATGTACACAAACCTAGATGGTATAGTCTACTGCACACCTAGGCTGTATGGTATAGCCTGTTGCTCCTAGGCTACAAACCTGTACAGCATGTGACTGTGCTGAATACTATTGGCAGGTGTAATGCACTGGTAAGTATTTGTGCATCTAAACCTATCTGAACATAGAAAAGGTGCAGTAAAAATATAGTATAAAAGATAAACAATTGTATACCTATATAGGGACTTGAATGGAGCTTGCAGGACTGGAAGTTGCTCTGGGTAAGTCAGTGAGTGAATGGTGAGTGAACGGGAAGGCCTAGGACATTGCTGTACATTATTGTAGATTTTATAAACACTGTATGCTTAGGCTACACTACATTTATTTTTAAAAATTTTTCTTCAATAATAAATTAACCTTACCTTACTGTAGCTTTTTTACTTCATAAACTTTTAATTTTTTAAAACTTTTTGTAATAACACTTAGCTTAAAATCAAACACATTGTATTGCTGAACAAAAATATTTTCTTTATGTTGTTCTGTAAGCTTTTTTCTATTTTAATTTTTTTTAATTTTAAACTTTTTTTTTTTTTTTTTTTTTTTTTTTTTTTTACAAATTAGGACACAAACACAGACATTAGCCTAAGCCTACACGGGGTCAGTATCATCAGTATCACTGTCTTCTACCTCTACATCTTGTCCCATTGAAATATCTTCAGGGACAATAACATGCACAGAGCCATCATTTCCTATGATGACAATGCCTTCTTCTGGCATACCTCCTGAAGGACCTGCCTGAGGCTGTTTTACAGTTAACTATTTTTTTATAAGCAGTAGAAGTACACTCTAAAATGATGATGAAAAATTCAGTATAGTAAACATATAAACCAGTAACATCATTTATTATCATTATCAAATATTATGTACCATACATAGTTGTATGTGCTATACTTTTATACACCTGGCAGCCCAGTAGGCTTGTTTACACCAGCATCACCACAAACACATGAGTAATGTGTTGCACTGTTACATTAAGGCAGCTAGAACATCACTAGGTGATAGGAATTTTTCAGTTTCATTATAATCTTATGGGCCACCATCATATATGCGATTTGTTGACTGAAATGTCGTTAATGAAGCACATGACCATATACACTTACCCTCTCCCCCACCCCCAGGTTTGCAGTGCCTCTTGACCATTGCCTTTCGGATCAATTGGCATTATAGTCTTCTCTTAGAACATTCAAAACCTTGTATCTGAATAAAAATATTTGCAAATGCTTTTGGGCAGCACTGTATAGCACTGTAACTTTGATGTCAGTTAAGGGACAAAGTCATATTTCCTTTCTTCCTTGGAGAATCAATAATGTGGTCATACTTGCAGAGACAGGCACATCTGAACCATGGGCAGGCAGTCCATTATTTTCAAATCTCTTTGCTCCCAAAGGTACCTCAAGTCTAGTCCTCTTTGACAGTTTCATCATGAATGTTCTACAGTGTTGCTGTCCTAGGCAACCTTTGAAAAGTTCCATGGAAAACAATATAATTAATATGGTGTCTTTTATTGGATCCCATCTGTAATTCCCAAAGCAATAGTTATATTGCATTTCATTTCAATAGCACACTCCATGCTATGTGGCTTGGATTTGAGATGTGGTGTGATTATACCCTCTGTGTCATTGGGAATTTTGAGTGTGTCTTCTATGAATACGTTTTCTATATCTTCAAAGTACTTTGTTGTTTAATTTATTTGTTCGTTTATTCATGTAAAAAAATGAAGTCCCTGTTTTGTGTAAAACATTTTGCAAGGTAAGTAAAAGGAGCATACAATATAGGGGGGAAAAGGGACTATATGTAATGCCCGTAGCATAATGCCTAGCACGTAAGTGGTGGTGGTTTTAATGGCATCCTTATTGCTGCTGCTGCTGTTATAGCTGTTGTCATCACTACCATTACCATCACCATTATCATAATTCTTCCCATATTTTTACCAGATTCGTTCTATTGTTTCTTACATAGAGTACAATTTCGTAGCAAGAGGCACCAAGAAGTGAGAGCATCATGGCTACGTAACTGATTTGGAGGTGACAGAGTCATATCAGAGCCTCATATGTATTTAGCAAGTGAAGCTCATTCTTATTTGCTTGACTCCTTGCCCTTGAATTTGTTGACTAGGATTATTCTCTGATATATTGATCAGGACAGGAACCAGGTTATTTAATCCAATTGTTTTAAAGGGGCCTGGCTCTGCAGTCACACCGCCTGCAGTCAGTTCTGGATTCCCACACTTGGTAACTGTGTGGCCTTAACTCTCTCTGTCTCATTTCTTCATCTGTTTATGTTCTATGTATGTTTATACCTATATGTGTATACTGATTTTACATACACATATATTTATACATATATATATGTATATATATATAAAGTTATAACTTAAGTTAACCTCTTGGCATGAAATCTATCTATCAGAAAAATAGTAATATGTAATTCTTTGCAGTAGGTCTAGAATGCAAACATTTATATGAAACTTTTTAACAATAGTACTGTTCTCACGGGGCTGTGTGGAGATCTACAGTATTAATAATTACTACATAATGTGGTCAGTGTGATGCCTGGCAGGACAGTATGCATTCAGTATGTGTAAGCTAATAATAACGACATCAAAGAAGATTTAATAGAAAATTCAACACTGTTGGAAACCCAAAGACAAGCATAAACACTCAAATTCACTCTCTGCATCTCTGTTCAAAGAAAAAGAATAGATAATGAAAGGAAAGGAGTGAAATATTTCCTAATTCTCTTAGTAGCCTTCATTTTGTGCACCAGCCATTTTTCTGGTTTTTGTTATGTTTGAGGTTATGTGTAAAAACATTCTGACCAATGAGATTGCATTCAAAGAAGAGCTAAAAAAAAAAAAAAAAAGAATGAAATACATTCTAAAATCCTCGAATAGTTAAAAATTTTTATACCCCCTCCCCCACCATGGGTTAATGACAGACTTTCTTTTAATTTCCTATATATTATCTTTATAGGAAAAAAATAAAGGCGATTGTTTAAATATGATATCACAATAAATTCTTTCCTTAAAAATGCTGAAATACATATTCAGTATATATATATCAACAAACCTATACACACACACAAATATTCACAAACTGTATATATAGTTTTGTTTATGGTAAGCTTTACCTGAGCCCAGTGTTCTTAAAAAACAGCAATAGATAAAGAAATCTCCCACCCTTAGTGTTCTGGAAAAGGCTTTTATTAATAAAAAACCACCCTTCCCCATGTGACTTGGATAAGACTAACAGATGCCCTCTTTTATACCTCTGATAAGGCCAGCAGCAGCAAACCTGCCACATGCCCATTCTTTCCCTTAGTAATGATCAGCCAAACTGTTTGTACCCACTGCCAAAATACCTGCTAAGTTAAATTGACCAAAGTTTAGCCAGGATTCTCTCCCTCCCTAGGCCCCTGAATTTGGCCTGACCTTGAGCATTGGAATGCAAAACAGCCTCTCCTTAAAGACCTCTCCTGATAAGTGACCTAAGTCAAGGAAAAGCTTTTCCCAATCAGTTGTCCCATCAGGCCACTTGCTTATCCCACTTTCCCACACCTGTTCTTTCCAGCCTTGTTTACTCCTCCCTATAAAAGAAAATTCCTTTCTGCCTGATCTTTGAGAAACTTGCACAGCTCATGGTAAGAGCTGTCTTCCTATTGCAGTAATCTTCCTCCCCTTATTGCAATTGACTTTTCAAATAAAGGCTCTCTTTACTTAAGTCTGGATTTGTTTTTATTTGACATTGCAGGCCTGCAACTGTAGCCTGGTTTTAGTGTTTAAAGCACCTTCATACTAACAGTAATAGGAACTTCCTATGTTCCAGGCTGTCTATATGGCACTTTTGATACGTAAGCTCTATTTTTCTGTCTCCTACAAGGGGAGTATTTTAATTTACATTTTATATCCAGGAACACTGAGGCTCAGGTATGTCAAATAATTTTGCAAATCGTGCACACCTCCTAAATGAGAGGCATGGAATTGGAAGATTTTTGTGACTGATTTCATAGCACTTGGTTTTTCCACAACCCCTGCCTCTATTAACTTCTCGAGGTCATAGTTAATATTGAAAACTGTAATGATGATGACAGCTGTACCATTTAGTGAATTATATGGTAGTTCTTGTGCTAAGTTCTTTGTGTATCTTTTCCCATGTAATGCTCACAACAAAGATGGGAGGTTGATGCCTTTAGTATACTCATTTTACAGGTTGAGCATCCCTTATGCAAAACACTTGGGACCAGAGTGTTTTGGATTTGGGATTTTTTTCAAATTTTGGAATATTTGCATATACATAATGATATATCTTGGGGATAGGACTCCAGTCTAAACATGAAGTTCATTTTTGTTTCATATACACCTTATACACAAAGCCTGAAGGTAATTTTATACAATTTTTTAAAATAATTCTGTGTATGTAACAAAATTTTTATTTTATTACCCTTTGTGGTTGTGTTTGTTGGGAGGGGGGAATCTGGGTGTATGTGGAAAAGATATATTGCAGTTGAAGGGGACTTGAAGGATCCCCTTGGAGACACTGAATAAACTGTGTTGTGTGCCTGTGTTTTGACTGCAACCTGTCATATAAGGTCAGGTGTGGAATTTCCCACTTACGGCATCATGTCAGCACTCAAAAAGTTTCAGATTTTGGAGCATTTTGGATTTTGTAGATCAGGGGTACTCAACCTAAAGGAATGTGAGGGTTTGAGCAGGTTAACTGATTGGCCCAGATCCATGAAATTGACAAGCATATAAGTGTGTATCTAAGTGATGACAAAACTGGTATGCTCACTTAGTGATTTTTTTTTTTTACAAATTCCTGGCTTCCTGGGTGCAGCCACTCTAATGCTTACATCACTTTCTACAGTTTTGAGCACACAAGTGTTCCTACAATTCGTCAGCCCTTGGTTGCCTTGCCAGTGTGGGTTCCTGCTAATGATGGAGCTTTGGTTTCAAGCTAATAACCATGGTATTAAACCTATTTTCTGTTTATGTTGAGTTTAATGTTTATTTGTTGTTTATCTTAAATACATAAATGATTGATTAGGAAAGAATGCTTTTCAGACCTGTAGCATGTATCATTTTAGCCAAGGACAAAAATATTTAAGAAACTGAGTTACTTAACTTCCCTGACCTTTATTTAGTTTCCTCATCTGTACAATGGACATCTCAAGATACCTAATTTGTGGAAATGTTGTGAAGATTAAAGAGCTAATGAATGCATCTCTGGCTCAGTGCCTTGCAAATAGTAAATATTTCACCAGTTGCTGTAGCTATAGTTCATAGCAGTAGTTTTTCATTTTTCCCCAAGCTTATCTGTTTACACCAAAGAAGTATAGTGTCGTAATGGTGGATAACAACCTGGCTCATTTTAACAGTCTGTTGTGTTTGCAATTTAAATAATGCTATTTACAAATTAGAATTGTATTTGGTTGAAAGTAACGCACATGTGAATTTGAGCCTCCTAAGCCTTACTTCTACTGTTTTGAAGTAAGTAGGTGATGATTTTCTTGCCTAATCGTTAATAAATTCAGAAACTGTAATACAAAAATGAATGTTGTGGAATTTTCAGAACCCTCCAAAACTACTCATTAATTTAGCCCTATAAAACTGCACTGGTGTTTTTATTATATATGAATGTGACAGAAGTCCTTTGGGGCTTCATCCATTCTCCATTACTATATTCAGTTGACTTAAGATTCTGAGGCTTGCTTTTTCGCTAATTCTGAATTTTTCAAGTTCTTATAATGTGAACACGTGTTAATTTTCCCCTGGATGAAAACACAAGCTTAATGAGGAAAATTATTTAGGCTTGCTATACCAGAAAAGAATCTAGCCTTTGGTGTTGGTGCAGTCAGGGGTTGACCCTCCCTGCACTCTGTCTGCCTCATCTCCTTCATCTGCCTTGATTGCTGGGGAAGCAAAGTCCCTGTCCTGATTGTGTCACTACTGGTATTAGGAAGAAAAATGCATCAGAAATTATGCAGATGTCTCTTTCTAGTTCTGAGTATGAGGTTCTGTAAACATCTCCCAAAATAATGTCTCTACCTCTGATATATCTCCCGGTGTTGTTACCTACGATTCTTTGTGAGGTTAGGTTTTCATGAGCAGGTACCTCAATCTCAGCATTTCCAAAAGAAAATTCTTTCCTACCAAACCACTACATTTGCCATTTGTTCTGTTGGTTAATGGTTTTTTCATTATCACATCTTTTAAGTCTTGCAATATTTTTCTCCACTCTCCCATGTTGTCTCTCCAGATTGTATTCATTCTTTCTTGGTAATGACTCCCACACTCCCTTTTCTGTTCCTGCTTCCATATTCAAATTAGGTTTTCTCTTCTCCCTCCCTCCCTCTCTCCCTCCCTCCCTCTCAGAATATTTTAATAGGTTCCTAATTGATCTCCCCACCTCCAACTCCCCTCAGCCCTTTAGTTAATCTTGGAACAGTGCTCATACAAATTAAGTGCTTTAATTACTGTTTGATTTGAATTGAATTTTATTGACAAAACCAGCTATCTATGTGGGGATGGATTTTTCAGTATTGGTTCATATCTTAAGAGCAATACCTTGAGAGCAGAGAAGTACCACTTTCAAGTGCACATACCTATTTGTTAAATTTCCTTTGCATCATTTACTGTAACTCACTTTGGTTTGTAATCAACATAATAGCTTTTCTTTTTTCAAACTTCTTTTTGTGGCAAAGAAAAGGATTGACTCTGGGACATGCATCTCATTAGTATTAAAAGTACTCAGTCTCTGTAAAATGAATATAATAGAAACATTTCTATAATATAACACTAAAGGAGATAAATGTCTGGTTGTCAGAAAACTTAAATGAATAATGGTATTTGAGGCATTTGTTTTTCTTGCAATTTGAGATGTGATAATTACTGCTATTTAAATTTCTCCCCGCCTCCCCAAACTTAGCTTGCTTAGATGTCTTTGGGATTGGGGGCTTTTGGACGCATAAGGCATTTTCCTATCCTGTCAGAAGTTCTTTAAGGATTATGAATATTTTTATGTTCTCTATGAGAAAACAAAGCATGTAGAGTTGAAAGACAGTGAAGACTAGCACTGCTTTTAAAAGAGCATTGTACAAAATTTTGCAAAATGAAGAGTGGGCATGTAGTTCGAAGATGTACAAAACTTTGCAAAATGAAAAAAGTGGGCATATACTTTGAAGAAGTAAATGGGCCTAAGAATGAATTGGTTTAAAAGATGAAATCTCACGATACAATTTTGGCATACAATTAGGTTCCTAAGTTAGTAAAAATATGATACCGTGCCAAACTAATCCCTTTATTTGAAATATGACTCTGCCCATTTTATAGTTCAACAGTGAAAGACTCAGTGGCCAGACTTAACCTGGAAGCTTTTTATTCATGTCAAGAATGCAGGGGGACCTGGAAAGATCTATCCCCTGTTTCTTGGGTCATGTCTTTTTGAACAAGGGACAAGAGGATCTCTTAATGAACTCGGGTCTGCCAGAGTGGTGCTTCTTTAGCAGGTGGTTTTACTTCTGTGATTTCACAGGATTTCAGGGGCAAATTAGGATATTGTGGCAACAATATTAAACTCTGCAGATAAAGGGCAAATAATATGTTCTCCCACAAAAGGAACTCATGATATCTCTCTTTGCAGCAGAGTTGCATCCAGAGTGGGGATGTCATTTTCTCATTTGTGGATAATTATACAGAACAACTGCTACCACTACCTTTATTGTGCGAGGCCCTGTGCCAATTATTTAATCTTACCACAAGAATGTAAGGCATTTACCATTATTTTCTCCATTTTGCATATATGGACACTGACACCCAGAGGAGTTAAGTGAATTGCCCAAAGCCAAAGCCTTGACTGGAGTCCAGGTTTTTTTCACTTAACGACCATGTCCATGTCCACAGCAACTTCTGTAACTTCTCCTGCATGGATGGCTTTGCAAGATCATGATTATTAGAATTCAGTATTTTACATGCCCCTCTCCCCCAATAAATGCTGGATTTCCTAAAGGTTTCCTTCCTCTGTTCAGAAGGGATGGAGGGGAAGAGGAGTAATGTGTATTTAACCACCAGCAATGGAATTACAGTTTTAAGACCAATAGTTCTAACTGAAAGACCAGGTCCCACAGAGTTCTGCCCATGGTTAGTGTTCAATGGTTAGTCTTCTGTGATTAAGTCCTTACAAATGTGATTAAATTCTTACAAACCACAAGAAGAAAAAGTCTCTTCAGGGACGTAAGTGTAGATATATCACTTTCCTTTGATTTTCAGAATTATTTTTTTAAAAACCAAACCTGATTCCCAAGAGATAAGAAAAACAGGGTTTTTTTTTCCTTCTCAACATTTACATGAAATAACACCTAAATACTTTAAAGTGTGAACAAATGTCCCATGGTATTCAACAATGTGATATATCTGTCTCCTTCTGCCATCTACAAATGAAGAAAAGATTTTGAAGAGAATAATGTCAGTTTTAAACTTTATTCTCAAAATTCCCCTTCCACCCTAGAGCCTAAGGAGCAAATATACTGCCTCTAGGTGGTGACACTTGGGTAGAAATTAGCTGCAGCAGCTCCTAGCTCAGTGAGGCGCAGCACAGAGGCTGTCTGCCTATGGCAGGCTGTATCTGGCAACATGTGGAATAATCCAGAACAGGGTTGGTTTTGTGTTGGTCTGTCTGTTGGGAGGACTGTGCCACGTCAGTCCTGACATGGTCAGAAGGTTCTCCTCATGTGTAGATGCAGCCAGAGGGGTCTTTTGAACATGAGCGTATGGCCAAGTGACCTCCATGCCGGACCCCCTCAGCAGCTTCCCGTTGGTATTAGCCCTGCCCGGCATGGCTGCCATGCTCTTTCTCCCCTTGTCTTCTGCTGCCGTCCCCTGCTCACCACCCTCCTGTGCACTCTGTCCTGATGGGCTGAATTCTAGTCCTCCTGCTGTCTGAGCCTCTCCCCGCACGGGTCTTTTGCAGGGGCTTTTACCTCCGCCTGAATGCTCTTCCCTCCTTTCCTCATGGGTCTTCCTTCAGCCCTCAGCTCATTTCCTCAGTGCTGGTGCCTCTGCCTTGGCCTGATCCCCCAACTATAGACTCTTTTAGCAGGCCATGCCTTTCCTCCGAGGACTTGTCTCCACTGCACTTTGCATGTGTTTTCTGATAATGTTTGGGAGAGGAGATGGGGTATGATGGTTGAGCCCCGGACACTCAAGCCATACAGCCGGACTCAAACCAAACTCTGCCACTTAACAGCCCTGTAACCTCTCCGTGCCTCAGTGCCTCTTCTGTGAAATGGGGATGATCACTGTTCCTCATTCTTAGAGGTGTGGTAGAGATGAAATGAGTTGATATTACAATGGCACCGGGTGCATAGAAGGGGCTCACTACGTGATAGTGTGATAGTTCTTTTTATTATTTGATTACTGATCGTCCTTCCTTTAGACTGTGAACTCGAAGACAAGGGCTATAACTGTTTTTGTTCAACAATGTCTGCCCTGCTCCTGGCACAATGCCTAACCCACTGTAGACACCCATTAAGTATCTGTTTTTACTGTGTGTTGGCTCTGAAGGCTTTGGCCTCTGTTTGAATCAGTACTTGAATCCGTACTAGGATTTAGAGGTGTGCTCTTGACGCAGAAGTGTTGACAGTTCTTACCTGGCAGTCAGGACACTATAATGTGGCCCATTGTTCTGGGCCTTTTGGTGCAAGGACTGTCTCAACAAATGTGGCATCCTACCCAGGATTCTGACCACAGTGCAAGGGTGAGCCTTATCTTGAATTGGTTGTCCTCCTTCTAAACTAGTGGCATTCTGATTTTTATCTTTATGCCCCACATCCCTTTTTATCAATTATAGTCTTACTTGGAAGCTCAACGTATCAAACAGATTCAAAGTAGAGGTGTTCTACTTAGGAATGAGCAGGGCTTGTTTGGGGCCCCCAGCCTTATCCTACCTCTGAGTGCCCCTGGAAACCTTGGCCCTAAATAAATGATGGTCTTTTTGCTAAAGCTATTATGTGAGAGACCAACTTGGAATGCTTAATGAGCAAACATGGCGGTACCTGGCAGAAGGAAAAAGCCTCCAATCTTTTAAACTCAAATAGGGAATGATCTCAAGTGGTGTTGTCATGGACAGCTGAACTATTTGTACAGTGCTGGAGAGAAGATACTGCTGTGATTTTGAAGGCTACTGTACAGCTACCACCTGTTATCTTAGAGAAAGGGGATGTTAAATAAGACGATGAGAACAAGGTCACATGTCCATTTTATTAGTTGCTTGATTTTATTTAGCTGAATCACTTAGTATGGTGTTGTCCCAGGGGCTGCTGGGGAGTCTTTCTTTCCACAAAAGGAGAGAGATCCTAAGAGGAATGTTAAATATGTTACATAATATGTTCCAAGTCTTGGGTTTCTACCATTCTTAGATTAGGAATGGTAGAACTGGATTGTTTGGGTAACTTTTTTAATCAAAAGGAAAATCATGAATAAGGCTCATTATTGGATAACATATTTAATACCAGACAACTTGATAAAATAATCAGACTTTTTTTTGGCACTTCCAGAATTGGTTCAGATAAAGATTCCATTTTTCTGTGTGAAGAAAAAAAATTATTAGATTGCATAATGGAATGGGGAAGAGTAATTTTTTTTCCTTACCATTAGGGAATTTTTTAAGGAATGTATTATGTGCCAGGGTTGTGACATATAGTGTTCTCTTTTGTTATTTTTCTTAAACTGAATCTTAAAATACATTTCCTTCAAAGAGTCCTAAGCCTGGGATTGATGACTAAGGATCCCTTAAATTCATATCTTCTTAAATTGATTCACTACTCCCAACATGAATTTTGTTCTGAATAAGGACAGAAAAAAATATTTAGCTGATATGGGCCATCTGGCTTTAATATGTGGAGAATTGTCTTCCAGCCTGTATCTATGTCAGAGTGACTATTGGATCAGAATTCCAATGAATCCAAACCAGTAGATTCACAATTTAAACTTTAATGCTTTGGGGATTGTAAATCACAGCACATATGGGATGATACATGTTTTGGGAGAAATGGATCCTCCTGGCCCATGTGTAAAGAAATTAAAGCTGTCTGTATTCTGTGTTTATTGAATATATTTATTTTACCAAGATGGGTTTAATAAACAGTTCTTAGGTTTTTAATCTTATCACTGGGATTTTTGAAACCTAAGAAATTCTATATGTCAAATTATCATGCATTATAAATGCTCGATAATGTCCCCAACTTAAAAAGTTATTCTAAAGAAGTAATGGCTCTCCTTGTTGTTTTCTCATGGTTCATTCTTTAAAAACCAATAAACAGCAAATGAAAAAAAGGTGTTACTTCCCTTGGAAGGAAGCTGTGATTCCCACGGTTAGTGGTTACTCCTAAGACAAGGAATTCCTTTCCCCATAGACCTCTCATTCTGACAAGACAGGATATTTGGACAATGGTTTTCAAAATTAGCATAGCCAAGAAACTTTGCCTTATTTTAATGGTATTCAAAATATGTCCTGATGAGATTTGTTCCCCAAAGGGTTAGTAGGAAAGGTCAGACAACTTTAGTAGATATATCTATTGAAGGATTTCTTAATCTTCTGATTGTTTGGTATGTGAATATGCATCATGAACCTCTAAAAAGAGGGGTGTGGGGAGGAAGATATAACAGGTAGCGTTTTCCAAACTTTTTTGACCCTGGGGTATTTTGTGGGACTCTTCTTCTGCTGATTGCAACTTGAGAGAAGGATTTCTTGTGTGGTTGGTACATGTAGCCTTTTAAATAGAGACTTTCTTGGTAATGACATGGCATCAGATTCGCCTGCCCGACCCCCACCCCAACCCCAATACATTTGAACATTTGTGAAGTTGGGATACAGTTTACAGTCATCACGTATGTGCTTTCTTTTTTTAGTTCCAGGAAGGCTGTTAATGAATTGATGATGCCTTGGTTAAGTAAATTAATTAGCAATACAGCTTTTAATTCTAATTTATTTATTATGTTCAGCCTAATCCATAGGAAGTACAGTATTAAGTAAAAAGAATTGAGTGACAGGCAAAAGGCTGTTTTGTGGAAAATTTGTTCACTACTATACAATAAGCTTTGTTTTCCAGAATTTCTAGAGTCTGATTAAAAAATAATAACCACTCATATTTTCTGGCAGCTTACTACGGTTTCATCCCAATGCTAAATGCTTTGTATACATGTATCTGTGGTAAGTGTTATTGTTCCATTTTGAAAGTGAGGAAATTGAAGCTGGGTGTGGTGCCTCATGCTTGTAATCCTAGCACTTTGGGAGGCCGAGGTGGGAAGGATCACTTGAGCCCAGGAGTTCAAGACTTGCCTGGGCAATGCAGAGAGACCCCATCACTATGAAAAGAAAAAAAAAATCCCAGCCATGGTGGCATACACCTGTAGTCCCAGCTACTCAGGAGGCTGAGGCAGGAGGATCATTTGAGCCCAGGAGTTTGAGGTTGCAGTGAGCTGTGATTGGGCCGCTGCTCTCTAGCTTGGGCAACAGAGTTAAACCTGCCTCTTAAAAAAAAAAAAAAAAAAAAAAAAAAAAAAAAAAAAAAAACTGAGGAAATTGAAACTCAAAGAGGTTCAGTAATTTATCCACCTTAATAGCCGATGGAGAATGAGATTTTTATCTCAGACAGCCTGACTTTTACAACCCACTCTTTTTTTAGTTAATTGAGCATCGACATTTATTTGCTTCATGTGTACTGTCTTATACCTTTGCATTATGGCATATGCCAATGATTCCCTGAACTGGGTCATTATTAGAATCACCTTGGGAACTTTTGGAAACTGTAGATTCCTGGGTACAAGCCCCCAAAAGATACTTATTCATTAAGCTCTGGGGTACAGCTTGTAGTTTTAAACATTAATATGAAGGCTCCAAGTAATTTTAATGAAGCTAGATTTGGGAATGACAAATGAACACATTATAAGAAATGCTTTTCTTCCCACCAAAGATAAAAATGAGGTAGAATCAACCTAGCCCCCAAACCATGAAGAACATAACTGAGTGATGTATGACCTCTGTCTTGGTTCTTGGCACCTGGTGGCAGCAGTCAGGGTGTGTTGAGAAAGCAGATGTGCATAAACCTAAACCTGCTTGGTACCTTTGCCTGAAATGTGTAAGGGTGCCTTCATGCCTCCTGGTTTGTATGGTTGTCTTGCTGTATTCCAAGCCTTCTTTAAGAGTAACCTCAATATAAACTGTTACAGATGGATACCAGTTGTCACACACCACCTTCCAGTCTTTAGCACTGATGGCAATAAAAAATCGAGCCCTCTAATCTGCTTGCAAATAGCTGTAGCTTCCTTGATCTGGTCTAATCAAAGGAATAAGCCCATGGGGGTTTAAAGGATTCTGTGCTGCTGCTGCCATTAATTTAATTGCTGAAATATAGTGAATTATGAAGAAGTTGAGTTAAATGCTGAAATCTTTGGGGCAAGGGACTAAACAGGTTAGTTCCATAATTAGTGTTGCCTTTAAGAAGGGACATAGTGTTCCCTGAAGAGTGACTTTGCAGAACCGACAATTATGTCTTAAGTCAGCATGGAAGTGAAGTAACAAGTCAGTTCTGGTCTTGGCAAGGGGGCAGGAGTGAATGTGGCAGAGTAGGTGTGAAATAAATGCTGTTTGACTTCAATGAAGACTTTTGGACACCATCATTTCAGGTATCCAGAAGTTGTGCAACCTTTCTGTTTTCTCTGAGCATATGATAAGAAGTAAAAAAAAGACACACCCTTTTAAATATTTATGCTTATAAATATTTAAATGTGACACTGTGTTTTGTGTTGTACAAATCCATCTGTGAGCCAGCATTATCCAGGGGCATCTGATCAGATGTGAATTAATTGAGTCTGGTGGCCCTTTTTATGCCAACTCTTCCTGATACTTGGTGGACATGGCTTAGCCACCTTTTGGATTAATGGACTAGTTTAATCAGTTCATTACATGAGTCCAACGACTTGCTGGACTCAGTTTACCCAATTATTAATGGTGTTTAATTGGAGCTGCATTTGGTAAACATGTCTGTCTAATAATGAATTTTGACCTTTACAATAAGATTATTAATTTATTTCTTCTTTATGAATTTCCTTTCTCTGATACCAACCTAATCCTAATGTCTTATTTCTCCCTACTGACCAACATTTATTAAAATAATTTTCCTCCAGTTGAGCATGTGGCTATCACCACAAGTCAAACAGGACAGTCATTCACAGGATCCTCGTTTGCAGGAGCTAGTCATTTGTTATGTTTCCCTTTTAGGTTGTATAACCTTGAGAGAAGAGCATCTAATATATGATATCGCTCCTGTATTCATTTAATAACCATTTTAGGAATCATGATAATATCCATAATAATTATTGTTAATAATGGAGCCAACATGTAAAGTACACATGATTGCCTGGCACTGTGGTAAACAGAACATTATCTCATAACCCTGTGTTGATTTGTAATTGGTTCAGTTGGTTGGTTCTAAAGACTTGCACGTGGGCAAGTTGCTTTCATATTGTTGTATGATGAAGGCTAGCCAGTCCCCTTGTAAACAGCCATGAGAAGATTGCTAAGCCAAAGCTGAACGGTGGGGAAAAAAGACCTCAAAGTCTAATTAGGGATGAGTGGCCCTTGTTTTCTAAGACCTTGACTAAAAATTGAGTTTCATCTTTGGTTAAAAAATCATCATGAAAACCCGATCTTTGGGGTTGGTACCTGAATTCTACTTTAACATCTGACTACAGTGGCTTGATAATTTGCTTTCTTTGTCCTTCTCCCACCCGTTTGCTTACCTTCCCCACCTCACCTTACCCCACTCCACCTTAACTGGTATTTTGAAATTGAATATTATTTTTAAAAAACAAAAGGAAAGAAATAAAAGAAAATATATTCTCAAGGTTCATATACTATAATCTAATGGCTGTGGACATTGAGTTCAAAGTTGGGTTCAAATCACAGCTCTAATATATTTGAGCTAGTGAAACTTGGGTAAGTGACTTAAGCTCTCTGTGCCTCAGTTTCCTTATCTTTAAAACTCTGGGTAATTTCGGTGCTTGATATTGGTCTGTTTAGAAATTCTGTTTCTTCCTGGTTGAGCCTAGGGAGGTAGTGTGTTTCTAAGAATTTGTCCATTTCCTCCACGTTTTCGTGTTTGTGGGCATAGACATTTTTATAGTATTCAAAGATGATGTTTTGTATTTCCATGGTATCAGTTGTGACTTCTTTTTCATTTCTAATTGAGCTTATTAGAGTCCTTTCCTTACTGCTTCTGGTCAACCTGGCAAGTGGCCTGTCTATTTTGTTTATCTTTTCAAAGAACCAACTTTTCGTTTCATTGATCTTCTGTATTGTTCTTTTGTTCTCGATTTCATTTAATTCTGCTCTGATTTTAGTTATTTCTTTTCTTCTGCTGGCTTTAGGATTGCTTTGCTCTTCCTTTTCCATTTCCTTAAGATGATTCATTAGTTTACTGATTTGTGACTTTTCTGTCTTTTGGATGTGGGAATTTAGGGCGATAAGTTTTCCTCTCAGGATTGCTTTCACTGTATCCCACAGATTTTGATAACTTGTGTCCCCATTATCGTTTAGTTAGAAGAATCTTTTGATTTCCATTTGAATCTCGTCCTTGACCCGATAATCTTTCAGCAATCGATTGTTTAGTTTCCAAGTTTTTGGAGGAAGATGTGAGTTTCTGTTGGAATTGATTTCTAATTTTATTCCGCTGTGGTCTGAAAAGATACATGGTATGATTTCTATTTTTTTGAATTTGTTTAGATCTGTTTTGTGGCCTAGGATGTGGTCAATTTTAGAGAAAGTTCCATGAGCTGATGAGAAGAATGTATATTCAGTGTTATTTGGGTGGAGTGTTCTGTAGATATCTGTTAGGCCAAAATGTTCTATAGTCCTGTTTAGGTCTTTTATTTCTCTATTTGTTTTTTGTTTGGAGGATCTGTCCAGTTCCGTCAGTGGGGTGTTGAAGTCCCCTGCTATTATGGCATTGGTGCTTATTATGTTGTCTAGATCTAGCAGTATTTGCTTTATGTACCTGGGTGCTCCTGTGTTGGGTGCATAAATGTTTAGGATTGTTAAATCCTCTTGTGAGATTTTTCCCTTCACCGCTATATAGTGTCCATTTTTGTCCTTCTTTACTTTTATTGCTTTAAAGTTTATGTCATCTGAAATGAGGATGGCTACTCCGGATTTTTTTTAGTTTCCATTAGCCTGAAAAATTGTATTCCATCCTTTCACCTTGAGTCTGAATGCGTCTTTGTGTGTAAGGTGTGTTTCCTGAAGACAACAGATACTTGGTTTGTATTTTTTAATCCATTCAGCCAGCCTGTGTCTCTTCAATGGGCAGTTCAAGCCATTTACATTTATTGAGAGAATTGATATTTGGGGTAAATTTCTGATTATTCTGTTGGGTAGTGTCTTTTGTGTTACCTCTTGCGTCATTGTGGAATCTGGTTTCTGGGGTTTTAGCTTTTGCGTAGTTTTACATAGGTGGGTGTCTGTTGCTCTGTTTAGTGTATAATGCAGGTCTAAGCATTTCTTGCAAGGCCGGTCTGGATTTCGCAGTAATTAAAAATCTACCCACAAAAAAAAGTCCCGGACCAGATGGGTTCACACCTGAATTCTACCAAGCCTACAAAGAAGAACTGGTGCCTATACTGCAGAAATTATTTGAAAATATCCAGAAGGATGGAATCCTCCCAAACTCATTCTACGAAGCCAATATCACCTTGATACCAAAGCCAGGAAAGGACACAATAAAAAAAGAAAACTACAGACCAATATCCCTTATGAATATAGATGCAAAAATTCTCAATAAAATCCTTGCAAACCGAATTCAAATGTACATCAAAAAAATAATCCATCACGATCAGGTGGGCTTTATTCCCGAGATGCAGGGATGGTTCAACATACGCAAATCTATAAATGTAATTCACCATATAAATAAAAGCAAGAACAAAGATTATATGATCCTTTCAATAGATGCAGAAAAGGCTTTTGACAAAATCCAGCACCCTTTTATGATAAGAACTCTTAACAATATAGGCATAGGTGGCTCATTCCTAGAAACTATTAAAGCCATATACGATAAACCCACAGCCAATATCATACTGAATGGGGAAAAATTGAAGGCATTCCCCCTTAAAACTGGCACCAGACAAGGGTGTCCACTATCTCCACTTCTTTTCAACATAGTGCTGGAAGTCCTGGCCACAGCAATTAGACAAGACAGAGGAATCAGGGGCGTCCAGATAGGGGCAGAAGAGGTCAAACTTTCACTATTCACAGATGATATGATATTATACATAGAAAACCCCAAAGATTCAACCAAGAGATTACTGGAATTGATAAATGAATTCAGCAAAGTCTCAGGATACAAAATTAATACACACAAATCCATAGCCTTCATATATGCTAATAACAATCAAGCCAAGAAACAAATTAAAGATGCAATACCTTTCGCAATAGCAACAAAGAAAATTAAATATTTAGGAACATATCTAACTAAGGAGGTCAAAGACCTATATAGAGAGAATTATGAAACACTGAGAAAAGAAATTGCAGAGGATGTAAATAGATGGAAAGCCCTACCATGCTCTTGGATAGGCAGAGTCAACATAGTAAAAATGGCTTTGCTACCTAAATTAATTTACAGAATCAATGCAATCCCTATCAAAATACCAACATCATTTTTTGCCGATCTAGAAAAAATAATTCTACGCTTCGTGTGGAACCAGAGAAGACCCCGTCTAGCCAAAGCAATCTTAAGCAAAAAGAACAAACTGGGAGGCATCTGTCTACCAGACTTCAAACTATACTATAAGGCTATAGTAACCAAAACTGCATGGTATTGGCACAAGAACAGAGACGTAGACCAATGGAACAGGACTGAGAACCCAAATATAAAACCAACCTCATACAGTCACCTGATCTTTGACAAATTCCAGAAAAACGTACACTGGGGAAAAGTTTCCCTATTCAACAAATGGTGCTG
The DNA here is from genome assembly GCA_023783475.1 of Daubentonia madagascariensis. Taxonomy (NCBI): domain Eukaryota; kingdom Metazoa; phylum Chordata; class Mammalia; order Primates; family Daubentoniidae; genus Daubentonia; species Daubentonia madagascariensis. Next base: position 35,065,049 of record JAKFHU010001953.1, on the reverse strand, counting down.
GGGAAACTGGATGGCCATATGTAGAAGACTGAAAGTGGACCCACACCTCTCACCTCTCATAAAAATCAATTCACAATGGATAACAGATCTAAACCTAAGACATGAAACCATAAGAATTCTTGAAGAAAACATTGGAAAAACTCTTATGGACATTGGCCTAGGCAAAGAATTTATGAAGAAGACTCCCAAAGCAATCACAGCAGCAACAAAAATAAATACATGGGACCTGATCAAATTGAAAAGCTTCTGCACAGCCAAGGAAACTATCACTAGAGTGAACAGACAACCTACAGAATGGGAGAAAATATTTGCATGCTACACCTCTGATAAAGGGCTGATAACCAGAATCTCTACAGAACTTAGGAAATTCAACAAGAAAAAATCAAACAACCCTATTAAAAAATGGGCAAAGGACATGAACAGAAACTTTTCCAAAGAAGACAGAATGATGGCCAGCAAACATATAAAAAAGTGTTCAACTTCTCTAATCATCAGGGAAATGCAAATCAAAACCACAATGAGATATCACTTAACTCCAGTGAGATTGGCTCATATCAAAAAATCCCCAAATAACAAATGTTGGTGGGGATGTGGACAGATAGGAACACTCATACACTGCTGGTGGGACTGAAAATTAGTACAACCTCTATGGAAAAGAATATGGAGATACCTCAAAGAATTAAAAGTAGAATTACCATTTGACCCAGCAACCCCACTACTGGGTATTTATCCAAAAGAAAAAAAGACATTTTATAACAAAGACATCTGCTCTCGAATGTTCATAGCAGCACAATTCACAATTGCAAAGTTGTGGAAACAACCAAGGTGCCCATCAATACACGAGTGGATCAATAAAATGTGGTATATGTATACCATGGAGTATTACTCAGCAATAAGGAACAACAGTGAATTAACACATCTGGTATTATCCTGGTTGGAGCTAGAACCCATTCTTCGAAGTGAAGTGTCACAGGATTGGAGGAACAAGCACCACTGGTACTCACCATCAAACTGGTACTAACTGATGAACACTTACATCACACAGGGCAATAACATTCATCTGAGGGCGGGCGGGCGGGAGGGGGGTGGAAGGGATGGGAAAAACTCTCACTGAATGGATGTGGGGAGCACAGTTTGGGAGATGACCACGATTGTGGCTCTGACACGGGCAGAACAGGGGCAATGTGTATGGCCAAAGTGTTGTACCCCCATGATATTCTGAAATTAAAAAAATAAATTAAAAAAAAAAAAGAAAATTTACTGTTGAAGGGCAAAATATGGATTGTAAATTTTTGCTGTGTTTAACTTCAGAAAAGATTTTGCCGTGTTTCCTACCATAACATAGATGTTTCCCTCTTCTTGGCTCTTATTTGATGGCTTGGCATGCTGAACTACATTTGTGTTGACTTTTGCATTCAATTGGTCAAAGTATACATTGCTTCCTGATTCAGAGTGCAGACTATTTTACTAAAATAGCAGAAATCATTTTATTCTTCTCTGATCCAAAATAAAGATATTTTAAAATTCATTTAAATAAATAAATAAATAAATAAAAAACTCTGGGTAATAGTAGCATCTTCTTGGAAATATTGTAGGAGATGAGGTTATATATGTAACAACCTTTGCACAGTGACTAGTGCCTAGAAAGGGCCCCAGATGTGCATACAAAATGGTGGCCCTTTTTAGAAGATGTATTTGGGACTTACACGTTAAGTTAAAAAATAATGACTTTTGGTGCTCTGGGATTTGTGAGCTCAAGGACTTGTGCTGCAAGAACAATAAACATGAGCCTGCTTATTTAATAGAACGTGCCCTCAACGAGGGTCTGATCTGCTTTCAGCCTGAGGAGTACTACAGAATTTTAATTATTTGGAGGAGCTTCCCAGGGTAATAGAAGTTGTTTTATGGTTGCTTTCTCTTCACGTCAAACTGAAAGGATAATTGTAACAAATGAGCATTCCTACGCCAAGATGTGACACAGCAAATGAATTTATGGATGGTGATGATAATGATGATCATCAGCATGGCTAGGGTTCCCTTTTGATCAGGAGCAGCAGACTGCTTCCTTAAGATGAAATAGTCATTTAAATGAACATGGCATCTTTTCTTGAACAATGCTCAGGTTATTTTCTTTTTTCTCATGGTGATTGAAGATCCATTACTCAGCATTATCTCTCTCTCTCCCCTGGACCTTCCGTCTGTTCAGACTGAGCTACCTCAGGAAGATTTATTACCCTTCCTTGGTGATCTTATTAGCATCCTTTACATAGCTTATCATGACACGTACTATAATGCAAAAAGTAGTAAAAATGTGATTACCACCATCCTTAAGGTAGCTGCTAATATTCAGTGAGCATATACTACGTGCCAGAGTTGCATCATCATTTCATTTAATCCTCACAACAACTCTGTGAGTGTAGACTTTCATTGCCCCTGTTTTCCCAATGGTGAAGAGACTCAATTAGAGGGCTTAAGGAATTTGCCTAAAGTCACAGCTAGAACTTAAAAAATGTCTGACTGTGGAACCTGAAGGGATAGACCAACCTTAATCCAAAGCTGCCTCTGTGTTTTACAATTTCCTGTTTATTTCCATTTTCCTCCTTTGTCAGTCAGCTCCCATGGCTTCCTGCATCTGTCTCACATCCTAGCCTGGTGCCTGGCACGGAGGAGGCATTGGAGCATTGGGAAGAATGTGTGAATGAGTTCAGCCCTCTGTAGAGTAGATGCTGAACAAGTGGTACCAAGGCTTTAATAGCTTAAAAGTGAAGTGAAAGAATTTTGATAGAACCATTTTAAAGCAAAGACCACTCCTCTATGTCCCCAGAAAATTAAATATAGCGAAAGAATGGCAAAGCCAGGTTAGAAGCATTCAGGTGTGGAAGTTGTACAGGGCACTTGAGTTTTGTTTTTGTTTTTATTTTTGTTTTTAATCTGCTCAGGCATAAAATAATTAAACTGTTCATGACAGCATATAATTGCATCATTATGTATGCAACTCTGTTACTATAATTCGGATCATAAGAGAGCAAAGTATCAAAACCTTTCTAATAGTGTTTAATTTTGTTTTAGCTTTTCCTAAAGGAAGTGTTCAGTTTGTACTTTGAACTTGTAAACTTTTGACACATCTTTACATTCTTTCCTGTTGCAAATCATTCATGTAAACTACAGAAATGACTCATTGTCCATTTTTCATAATTTGGAGTCAGGTCTTTGTATGAACTTTACATATTTCAATATTGAAGGCACTTATATTTGCATGCTTTTAATGTGCCTTGTTTTTTAATCTATCTTATATGGAGTCAATGCTGTAATATAATCTATAAAAATAATAACTCAATTTATTCAAGACCTTTTTAATTAAAAATACATGCTAACTCTTCAGGGACCAGGTAAAGGTTTACACTTCTCTGAAACAGGGGTTGTTGAGCAAATTAATAATGTAAACAAGATTTTGGAGAGAATATTTAATTAACTCAAGAGAAGAAACTTTTCAAGCAAGCTGCAGCACTTTAGAACTATCCATTGGCATTCAGAAGATTGATGTGTTAATTACTAATGATTGTTTTGAATTCATTAAACTGGTCATTTAAATACCTTTATTTGGCCACATTCTATTGGTCTCATACAAATGCCAGTGTCTTTTGACTATAAATGATGATGTATGTTGAATCCTTCCTTAATAATCAGTAGTGTTACCACTTACTTTCCACTTAGTCATCTTGGGCACACAATAAAGCCTCTCTGGCCTAACCTTTTATATCTGTCAAGTGGACTACTTCTTACCACCTTATAGGGCTTTTCTGAGACTTAAATGAGATAAAGCATATGAATCACTTGGTGCAGTGCTCAGGAAATAGGGTACTAATTATTAGTCAAAATTAGTGTGGTTTATTATCAAGTGTGACTACTACTGCTGCATTTTTCTGCTTTAGAGTTGCAGTGTAAGTTGATTTATGCAGGGCCTAAAATGAAGACACATAGTTAGACTATTTCTCCCCCCGCCGATTTAGATATTTATTTGCAAAATCTCAAAGTATAGAAATAAAGTGTGGTATGTTAATACTTTCCCTCTGAGCAAATAAACCTGTAGAAAATCACTAAACATCAATTGGAGTTACTTCCACTGACTTGTACCTGGGATTTGAGATTAAGGGAGCTTCTGAAATTTGGAACTGGGTGGTCCCAGAGTCTGATGTGGGTGTGAAGATCGTATCTTTAAGTCATCTTCATAGTTAGGACTTGTTCCTTTGCCAAAGCTGTGATTGTTCTCTTTTCTCACATTGCCAGAATTGGTCAAACCTTTTGGTCCTTACAAAATACCCCAGCGCTACCTGTGGGGTTATGTTCAGTTTGGAATGTTTCCTGTTGTTGAGGAGTCAGGCTTCCTTGCTTCGTATTTTTTCCTCAGTATTCAAATTAAAAATTTGAAATAGTTTTCAGTTGTACTAAGTTATCTTTGTGCAAAGCAAGGTTTTTCATACTCAAGTTCTTTCTTGGAGTTGCGGCACTAGTGTAATCAATTGATATTTAATATCCTTTGTGAAATTTTATTTGCCTGATATCTTGCATGCATGCATCTTCTGAAAAATAGCACCAACAAAATATGTATGACATGGTCTCAATTTTTCCTTGTCACAGTTTTCTGGAAAACTTTTAACAGTTAAATAGGCTAAAGACAAGAAGTGCCAGGCAGTTAAGGAGATGATTTTATTCAGACTATCAAAGTGGGGGAATGTACATCAGTAAGGAATGTCTCAGAGAAGAGGGAGGAAAGTTGGAGTTTCATAACACAAGGAAGTCATTCAGGATGGTGGGAGGTGGTTCTTACAATGTGCAGGGACAGGTTGGTCCTTGTGGTTTGGGGCATTTCCCAAAAGGAAAAAGGGTAAGGATTTCTTAACATTGGCTATTTCCTGGGAGCACAGGGCTCTGGTTAAGTTCAACATTGCCAAATAGCTAAAACTTTGTAAAAGTTATTTTTTTTCCAAATAGTAAGAAAGCATATTGGGCTTTCAATTAATTTTTAATTAATTGTTGTTTTACCAATGTTTAATTCAAAGTATTTCAGTGTTGCGATTGCCTTCTTAATTGGCCTAAGAACTTCTAGAAAGAACTTTTCATTATACAAATTTAAAATATCCGTTCTAACTTGAAACTATTGAAAGTAATTAATTTCGAAGTTTTATCTGTTTATATATTTATGTCTCATTTAAATAGCCTGTGTGGTCTCCTCCCAATGATATTAGAGATTATGATGTTCCTCCTATCACTAAGTGGAAACCAGCTTCTTCATTTTCTCTAAGAATTCAGGTAAAGATTTCTATATTTTATGAGTTTTCTTTTGAGATTAGTAGGATTTTACAGTTTTAAGTATTCTTCAATTGTAAGAATTGATAGCCATTTATGTTAGAATGTTCTTATTAATTCCCCCCCACGAAGCCCACACCCCTCTGCTTGCTCCCCTCCCCTTCATTCCTTTTTATCTTCTTTCTAGTCCCCAAATATGGAGCTTGCCCATGCTCTGTCCTGAGCTTTCTGTCTTTCTTTTATTTTCTCCCTTTATGGCCTTATTGATTTGCATAACTTTTGATTGATTATCTTTTTGCATTATCAGTGATTCTTAGCCTTTTCTCCAAGCCAACATATTTGAGGTATAACTGCTTATTTCTACTTGCTCAGTGGATCCTATACTAGTGATTCTCACCGGAGCTCCCTCTGAAAACTTGGGGCAGGGACTACAGAGTTTGCAGTGAGCCCTACAGGTGACCCTCTGCCCCCTGCCCCCCGCCCTCGCAATTATGAACTTCAAGTCCAACCTCTCACTAGAGTCAAATACTTTCAGCTGCTTCCTGATAGCCCATAGATACCTATACTAAAAGTCAAATATATAATATTTAGCCTTAAACAAGGTCTTCCTCTGACTTCCTCATTTCTGTTTTTGCACAGATTTTCAGAATCATTTTGAAAGTAACAGAATTACTTTTAGGAAGAAAAATAAAAGATGCGTTTTAATTCTTTGTTTTCTCCTTCTGATGATAAAAGTCAATATTTAAAAGTGTTGATAAAGTCGCCTGTAATCCCACTGCACAGAAATAGCTGCTGTTAATATTTAGGTTTATAGCATGCTTTTTTTCCCATGTATTTAAGCATGATGATATTCTCATCTACAGAAATATATACCAAATAGACGTCTGGCTTGTATCCTGACATGGTATAAAGAGAGGCACAGTGGTCCAGGAGTACAGCCCCTGGTGTCAAACAGACCCCTATTTGAACCTGGGCTCTACTATTTACTCTCTGTGGACCTGGCTGTTGATAAATAGCTTAAAGCCTCTGCTACCTAATCAGTAAATTGGGGGTATACCTTCACTGCCTGGTTAAAAAACAGGTTCCAACTTGATAACAGATGTTTTTGTTGGTGTTTTTGGTTTATGGTGCCTGACACACAGCTTTTCTGAATGAAATGATTTTCTATTAATGAATAAGTCATTGCTGCTGTTTCATCCCCAGATTCCACACTTACCCAGTACCGGCATCAGTGGGACTCCCCAGGACTGAATTCTGTAGCCCACCTGCACGCTCCTCTTCTCCCTGTCCCTTGGCCGGGGCTGCTTCATCGTTTTCGCACCACTATGAAGATCCAGCATCTTCTCTCACACTCACTTCCACTGGGTGGCTTAATGGACTTCTGTCTGATCTTTTCTGCTTTGTCATTCGTACAGTCCTTGGCATCTGGATAATATGCACAGCTTAGCCCTTGGAGATATATATACAGTCATGTACTGCATAAGGACATTTCAGTCAATGACAGGCTGCATATACAATGGTGGTCCCTTAAGGTTATAATGGAGCTGAAAAATTCCTGTAGCCTAGTGACATTGTAGTGCAATTACTTAATTTTTTTTATAAACTTAGTGTAGCCTAAGTATACAGTGTTTATAAAGTCTACAGTAGTGTACAGCAGTCTCCTAGGCTCTCACATTCACCCACCACTCACTCTAGACTCACCCAGAGCAGCTTCCAGTCAGTCCTGCAAGCTCCATTCATGGTAAGTGCCCTAAACAGGTATACATTTTTTTTAATCTTTTATACCATATTTTTACTGTACCTTTTCTATGTTTGGATAGGTTTGGATACACAAATACTTCCCATCGTGTTACAACTACCTACAGTATTCAGTATAGTCACTTGCCATACAGGTTTGCCTAGGAGCAATAGGCTACACCACATAGCCTACATGTGCAGCAGACTATACCATTCAGGTTTGTGTAAGTACACTCTATGATATTTGCATAATGACTATCACCTAACCGTGCATTTCCCAGAATGCACCCCCATCATTAAGCGACACATGACTATATACATATATGTGTGTGTTTGTGTATTTATATATGTGTGTGCATATGACCTTATGTTTGAATTAGGTTTTTATTCATTCATTTCCATTAGTATGAACTCATGGATTCTTGTATGTTTGAATAGTTTTTGAAGTGCTTTCACCCATGTCACCTTTATAAGAACATCATGAGGCAGATTGTCATCTTCATTTTATGGAGGAGGAAACTGAGGCTCACAGTGTAACGTGCTCACAGTTGTACAACTATTAGGCAGAAAAGGCAGGAACTGGAAGCTAGTGTACAGACTAGGGTACCAGTTCTCTTTCCACTAGGCTTAGTAAATGTCCCCTGAAATGCAGATTGGCAGTGTGAAGTTTCTGGGCAATCAAAGCAGGTTTGTTCCTCCTTGAAGATACTTGGTCTAAACACTAATATGCAGTTAGCAGCAGCATTGAGGGAGGCAAACTCCAGGGATCAGATCTGGACTTTTCCCTTCTTTTGTATTAAGTGACTAATCTTTATGGAAGCCTGGTAACTTGTGAAAGGGAATAGACCAGGTGCTTCATTTTCCAAATCTGCTAAATTACTTGGAGCAAAAGAACTGGTTGGAACGAAGGCTTCTTAGCCCTATAATAATTTATATTGCCTATGTGTAATATCCCTGTAAAATCAGCTTCCTGGCAAGACTTAGTAAACACATCTCAACTAGATATAAAGATTTCATAAACCATGTTCTTAGTGAGAGGTACTAGGGAAGAATCACAGCTCCCAGGATGTCATTAATTTTATATTAAACTCAGAATGTAAGAACAGCTAGGAAAGGCACATGTCCATAATCCATAGTCATGTTATTAAAGTATGGGGAATATGCAACTAGACATTAAAATGACCAATGAAGTCCAGCAGGCCAATAAAGCGATGTGGTTAAAGGCTTTTGATGTCTCATCCAGACCTAGTTTCAGGTTGGCTCTCCACCACTTACTACCTTGAGTGAATTACTAAACCACTCTGTGCTTCAGTTTCTTCATCCATAAAAATGAGGATTATGACAGTATTTACCTCAGAGTTATTGTGAAGATGAACAGTTTTCATGTAATGTCCTTGGCACAGTGCCTGCTGCATGCAGAAAATGTTCTTTTTTTTTTTTTTTGCCATTAGTTGATACCATTTGATACTGTATACCAAGCTAAAATCATTGTTTGTTTTTAGGCCTAAGTTTTTTGTGATTGTGACTCAATCCGAAACTCAGTAATTGTGAAGATCAAGCAGTTAGTTAGGATATGTGTCATGTTTGATGTCTTTCCACATCCCCGTCATTTGAATGCCTAGGCATTTGCTCTTAATAATTATACCCATGGGGTAGAAGCATGTTAAGGAAGAGACTAAAGCCCTCAAAACAGGGACCTGCTACTATAGTCAGTTACAGTCCTACAGGAATTTAGGTCAGCATGTACCACGGACAGTCCCATCCCAAGTCCTCTGCTATGTTCTTCAGCTGCCCACGTGGAGAGCTCCTTACTTTGTAGACTACGTCCTAACAGGGCGGTATTCCGAAAGAGGCTTCAACATTTTTTGCATTTTTTTTCTTGTTTGTTTTTAGGCTTGTCCAGTGAATCAGTGGGAGTGGAAGAAGGAACAAAGGAATCTGTAACTGGTTGTGATCAATTAGGTCTAAATACCACGGCACTCAGACCAGCCAACATTTTTGAGAAAGAGAATTTCTTGTTGCTCTTTTACTTTCTTCTGCAGATGGATTTTCAGGAATATTAAAAGTCCCAGAGATAACACATGGTAATGGGAATAATTTGGTTATTTCGCCATCCCTCCTATGTACATCTTCATCAAGGGCACTGTGAACAGAAAGGCTTAGGTCAGATGGTTTCCCCATTTAAATATCCATCTCTTTTCTTGTATAAGACCAATAAGCAGAGCCTATTACTGGCAATACTGGAGTGATATTCTAGCAACAGTATTCTTATCTTGCTCTCTGATAAACATTAGGGTGGGTATCTTGTCATTTTTTTATTACTATATTAGATGAAACCATTCCTCTCCCTAGTGTCCATCTATCATCAAATATTTATCTAGAGCATCTCAAGTACTCCAAACTATAACATTGATTTATGGTTATTTGAAATTTCTTTTAGGACTGCTGACAGATTACAAAAATTGCTTGATGTATCTGTCTTAAAGGAGATCACTGAACCAAAAGAATTAGCTGATGTCTTGTTTGGAACGGAATATGTATATTATCACAGTTGTAGTCAATTCTTTCCAAAATAATCCATACATAGCTTGTATGGATTACGTGTTTAAATGTGAATTTGAACCCCAAATTACAGAATAAAAACATTATTTCTTGGGGAAGTAATTATATTTACTATATTATATATGCTATATTAATTTAATATATATTAAATGATATATGTTATATTAATCTAATACATATTAAATTATGTATACTGTATTAATTTAGGCAGATGGAAACTTTCAAAACACCAACCAGCTTTGGGTCAACTCAATCCCAAATAGGACAAAGGTAACCTACCCCATCTAAGACTGCCTACCAGAAACTAGGGTGAACCTTCTTGGGTGGGAGATAATCATCCAGAACATCATCTATATTTTTCATACATAGCATCTGTAATTCAACTTAAAATTACTGGACACATCAAGAAATAAGACCAAGAGAAAAAAACAAAATAGAAATAATCCCAAGGATGACCCAGTTGCTGTTATCAGTACTGGAATTTGGTGTGGAGCTAATTAGCAGCAGTCCTCTTGGGGTAACACCAGGACTCTCAAATTATCCATTGTCTCTACTAATCTCTCTCTCCTCACTCCTGACTTGATCCATTAAATTACTACTTAACTTGTGCTGTGGCATTTCAGTTTCCAACTGCTGCTTTTTAGTAAGGAGCAGGTCTATTTATTCTTGGATATTTGGTCTTGCAACCATTGTAATATGAATTTGCACACAAAAGGCATGGATATGTTATCAACAGTGTGGCTTTTGGATGATTTTTATTTAATCAGCTTTGAAGAGTGGATATTATGGTCTTACATTTTCTCTTTGCATAGGAGGATGAGTGGAGGGGTAATAGGGAATCTTGTTATAAACAAATGCTTGTTTTGTTTTTTTTTTTGCTTTAAAGTTTGCTAGTTTGGTGAAATCACATCTGTTTCTTTGTCTTTGAAATCTTTCTTGCAAAGAAAGAAAATCGTGAATGCCTTCAGGGGAAAAAAAAATAAGAAAATCAAGTTCAGACAGGCTTAAATAAAATTACAGTTGGCCCTGCGAGTGGCTTCCTGGGAATGTGCAATGTGCCTTTTTGACATAGACTGCTCACATCGCTCTGAAATGATAAAGGATTGGGAACGAGATGGGCCTTTGCAGACTAGAGTCAGCTTGCTCTCAGTTCCAAGTGAAGAGCCATTACTTTAAGTTTCATATTTTTTTTCTTTTTATAAAAGTAGATAGCCTGACATTGCAGCAGTGTGGTTTCTTTGAAGACCTTTGGTAAGAAATGTCTTGTGATTGCTTCTTAAAGCTACAGACGACGATAATCCAAGAAAAATTTTAGATACAGTCTGTGATACAAATTACCCTGAGTGCTTTGGAATTGTCATGCTATAGAGTGATTCTTAAAGTGTGGTTCTCAGGGAAACATTTGGCATCATCTGTGAGCATTGTTAGAAGTGCAAATTCTGGCCAGGTGCGGTGGCGGCTCACACCTGTAATCCTAGCACTCTGGGAGGCCGAGGCAGGAGGATTGCTTGAGGCCAGGAGTTCGAGACCAGCCTAAGCAAGAGTGAGATCCCATTTCTACTAAAAATAGAAAAATTAGCTGGCATCGTGGCCCAGACCTGTATTTCCAGCTACTCGGGAAGCTGAGGCAGGAGGATTGCTTGAACCCAGGAGTTTGAGGTTGTAGAGAGCTACGATGACACCACTGCACTATAGCCAGGGTGACAGAGAGACACTGTGTCTCCAAAATTAAAAAAAAAAAAATTCATAGGTCCTACCCAAACCTAGTGAGTCAGACTCTCTGGAGATAGGGCCCCAGAAACTGTTTTAACAGGTTCTCCAGTGATACTTCGTTAATACTTCTTTTGATATCTATTTGATAACCACTTTTCTAGAGTGCTGATGATAATCCAGATGGAGTTGTCAGGTAGGGCCAAGGTAACTAAACCGCATTCGTGGTGAGGCTATAGAGCCACATAAAGAAAGCACTGCAGTGTTCACTTTATCCATCTTCTATTTAATGAAATTTGGGTCTTTGGGCATTTTCTCCTCAGCCGGAAAATTGTTGATCTATCTCATGAATTAGAGGGCAAAAAAAGTTGTAAGAAAATGGGGTAGGATCTTACCTTTTCTGTAGACCAGCCTCCCACCACCAGAAGTTCTTTTGATCCTGTATAAGCAGTCTTTGTCAGTTAGGAAGATGAATCAGTTGCCTTAGCTATGTGGTAAAGCAATTAGCATTATGAGGGAATCATATCTCTTTTGAAAAAAGGGAGTGACATCCCTTTAAATGTGACTGAGAAGAAAAATGACCCAAAATGATAGGCAAGAATAATGGTACTCGAAGATAAGAATCAACTTTCAGAAGGATGATGGCTAGGTGGGTGGCAAAGTCTGGTTTTGAAAGGCCTCCCTGTGCCCATCATAAAATAAAATTTTCAAAAAAAAAAAAAGAATAGTACTCTATTTTATATACCCACATGTGTCAAATATTAACTCTTCAAGAACTTAATTGGCCTAAGATTTACAACAATGAATTTTATAAGACAATAACCTAGTTTATACTTGGCTATTTTAAAAAATGTTTCTCTATGTTGTGTTCTCTATGGGTTAAATGATTTTTTTCTGTGCCTGTTCTCTAAGGTAAACAACAACAAAAAAGAAACAGTTCTTTAAGGAGAAGTTTGGGATAATAAATTATTTTTAAAGATTTTATTGTTTTCTGCAGCCCACTTTTTAAATGATTCAGTGAGCTACTTCGTTGTTAAATGAGTGGAGACTCCTCTTGCTCCCAAGAACATACTTTCAAGAAGAGTAATCTGTATTTATTTATTGCTAAATAATTACTAGACATTTTTAGTAACTTGTGTGGTCTTGTGAATAAACCCCTTGCATCAGCATTTTATTAGCAGGCACGTAACTTGGTCGAACTTACTGGGAGCACAGTCAAGAAGGAATCTGAAGAGGTAAAGCTGGAGCACATCGGTGACTCATCAAATATTGGTGACATATTCAGACTTAAGTTCTTTCTGTCAAAAGTCGCCTTTCATTTTCTTGCTTTTCTACCTGCTGCCTCAGGTAAAGGCAGTGATGTGGTCTGGTTCTACCTTACTGGACTTTCAAAGAGGTTCAATAGTGAGCTTTGAGAACAACAGCAGAAACAAAAGGGGTAAGCATGCAAATTTCCAAGAAATGATGACTCCTTTAAAGTGGTTATTACATCTAAGAAGTTCATGACATGTTGCTCTTGCTGGATAGTAATTTACTAGAGTATCAGAATTGTATACTAATGTAAAAACCAAAGTAAAACCAGCGTCTTGAGTTCTAAATATCATGTATTGCCCTATGCTATTTGCACTTAGGTTGAATTCCACCAAGCTGAGCAACTGGAGAGAGATGCCAGGATAGCGTTTGTGTGAGAGAGGCTGCTTTAGTGAAAATATCCTGAAATGACAAATTCTAGAGATTTGTTGCCCCATTGAATATTGTAAAAACAGTAAGACAGGCAAGAGAAAAACTATAGATTTATATAAATTTTGTTTATCTGTTTGGTTACGTTTGGAGACTCTTTGGGCTATTTAGTTTGGATTGGAAATTTGACATAAATGAGTTCACATTCCCTATGACTATGGGCAGGTTTTTAATGCTGAGTTTCCTCTTGATGGTATAGCAAACATAGAATTGCTGAGATAATTAAATGATAATGCAGGTACAGTTCTCGGCATAGGACTTGGTACATAGTATACACTCAATATGTGGCTTTTATTAATAGTATTATTTAGAATGTTATTTGGTATGTACTTAATTTGACATGCCTAACGTTCCTTTAAAAATTAGAATGGCAGTGTGTAAATGATATCATTTATATGACATCTTCCAAGTGGAGACAGGCAGCAGGACATTCAGAGTGACACGTCATGGAAGTATAACAAGTCTAATTTCCCCCTAACTGGGAGAAAATCTAGTCTTGGGAACTGATGGCTGGGAAGATACCAACTGCCTATCTGGAATTTAAACAGGGAGGAGAAGGGGACCCAGGGCAGCAAGTTGTTCCTGACATCCCTCCAAGAGTAGCAACCATTTCCATTATTTAAGAAGTCTTTGAAGTGCTAATGGACTATGCTCTTAACTCTGGCACCTCACATAAAATGAGATACAGGGGCTAAGTGGGGCAGGTGCAGTGGCTCACACCTGTAAATGAGGCACTTTGAGAAGCAGAAGCAGAAGCAGGAGGATCGCTTGAGGCCAGGAGTTCAAGGCCAGCCTGGGCAACATAATATGACCTCGTTTCTCTCAAAATAATTTAAAAAATAACCAGGTGTGGTGGTGTGCATCTGTAGTCCTAGCTACTTAGGAGGCTGAGGCAGGAGGATTGCTTGAGCCCAGGAGGTTGAGGCTGCAGTGAGCTATGATCAGGCCACCGAACTCCAGCCTGAATGACAGAGCAGCGAGACCCTGCCTCTAAAAAAATATGGGGAGGGGGTAGATGGGGTCAGAAGTGTCAGAGCTGTGGCTGAGGGTGATCAGTTGGGGGGGGGGTGCTGCAGACGTGTGGCAGGGGTGAAAGCACCTCAGTGAGTGATGGGAAAGAGTAAAGCATTGAAACATGATGGAAAACATGGTGAACATAAACACAGCTGTGGCATATTTAGACCAGTATGTGAATCTCTTGCCCACAAAACAATGGGAGAAGGGAGGTACCTTTGACCAAGCCTAAAGACATGTGAATCTTTTGTTTCTAGAACAGTGAGTTTTTTCAGGCATTCTCTTGGGAACATTCTTCCCATTCTAAATGACAATATATGTCCTTGTGCCCTTCAAGCAGTCTGAGAATTTAGAAGAGAGGGATTCTTGACACCCAAAGGTCAGGAGACACACGATGCCCAGAGAGAAGTGAGGGCTATCTGCCATCTCACCAGGCTGCTCAGTGCAGTTCTGGTGGTTGGAAACATCAGAGGGAAGATGTGTCTAGGAATCACTGACTGAGACCATTTGACTCAGGGTGTCATCCCTCTGATCACCTGTAGTCCTTAGAACCAATATCCAAAACTAAAAGCAGAGTTCAGAAGTGGGTTGCTTGGGTAGATAGAGCTTGAGTAGCTACAGTATCTTGCCTCTAGTCACCCACGGCTTCCACACAGTACAACGGAAGCTCTTTTACTCAGATCAGTTATGATGTCTAGTTGGTCAGTTAATTGAAACACTTAAATCCCATGTTGCTTTTAAAAGAAAAAATAAAATTGTTATTTAAATACTTTCTTTTAACTTAGGACATTAAAATATGCATCTGTTTGCAAATTCTTCTTTGAATCTAGACCCTATTTGAATACAAATTTACTAATTGGAGTTCCACCTCTACTTTTTTTTTTTTATAAATGATACCCGTAATGATACGTACTGCATATGGTTTCTTCAAAGTGGAGTAAAAACTTGGATGCCTGAAAGGCAATCTAAGGCACAGTTCTTCTGGAATTTTACCATATTTTTTTCTCACCTTGTGAAGATTTCTCTTCTACATCTAATTTAAAGCCAATCACTCTTACCACTTGGATTTATCTCATCTTTCCAAAGAGGTTATAGAAGCAACGACTCTGTTTTCTTCAGCATATTTCATCAGTTTATTTTATGCTTAAATCATGTAAATATACTCAAGGTATGATAGGTTCAACAATGGATATACTGTGCAGATTCCTGGTAAACACACAACTGAGCTGATAAAAGTAGATTGTGTAGCATGCTAGAAGGTGGCCTAGGCATTTGGTATTCTGGACACCATGGACATTATTCATTACCTCTAAGTAGAGACTTGGATCAACCCAGCTATGTGGTTAGTTGGTGATCAGCAAGAGTGTTTTTATTTTCCCATTGTCTTAGTGAAAAAGGGATTGATGATTAAACGAGAATAGCTCCTTTTAAATTTGAATTATAGAGTTGTTATTTAAGTTAACAATATGTAGTTAGTTTATATAATTATATTGAATCTTTCTTAATTAAAAAAAAATCTTAAAATACCCTGCAGCATCATTTTAGGCAGCTGTTGAACTTGAAGCACGCGGATATCTATTAATTTAAGTGACTAGTAATAATTTTGGTGCATGGGGAAGGGAATGCTTTAAATTAGATTAGCCAAGTACCTATTAACTAAATATTTGCAGACTATAGATCTGGACTTACCCTGAATTTGAGTATTGATTGTTTTGCATGAAAAATTCCTCTACTAAATTTAGTTACATGAATATGAATTAGTATCTTAGGAAGATGCCTGCTCCCACCCCCCACTCCCTTATGTACCATGTCCAGTTCTATGAGTTTTTGCTGTCTACTACAGTCACTGCATTGTGATAGGTATCAGAAAGAATGGATAGAATTAAAGACACAATCCCTGATCTTGGAAGCAATGATGTCCTGCAGTGGGAGGAGGAGTGTGGATTCATGAGATCAGCCTGATGAAGTCAAAGTCTCAAAGCATGGCTTGGGGTTGGGAAAATAAGGATATAAATTTGGACAAGGTGGCCAGAGAAGTGTCATAGGAAAACTGAGTGCCCGCCCGCCCGCCCTCCCTCCCTCCCTTCCTTCCTTCCTTCCTTCCTTCCTTTCAGTTTGGTATGTTGGGAAAATTGGGTTTTGCTACTCAGAAGGAGAATAGTACAGTAAGTTAAGAGCCAGGCTTTGGAGCTGTGTAGATCTGTATTCAAATTCTTGCTTTGCCACTATTAGCTATGTGTCCTTAGCAAAGATACTTTTCTGTGCTGTAGTTGTACACCTGTGATATGGGGATGATAGGGGCTCTCTCATAAAGTGGTGGAGGTTAAACGAATTTGTACACTTACAGTGCTTAGAATTTTTAAGGATACTTGAGGACTCCACACAAATATTAGCTGCTATTATCATTAAGATCATGATTTATTAACAATTATATATAGAATGTAGACGCAAACCTGTATTAGAACCTATTCTAGTTTCATTTCTGCCTCTAGCTAGCCATGTGATCATGGGAAATGGGCTAATTTCTGAAGTTTATTCATTCATTAGGTAATGTTTAAAGTGCTTTTCAACACAAAAGTGGTAGGCTAATGATGCAAATGAATCCACATATTAAGCAACTGATTTGAAAACAGTAAAATGGAGTAGTTTGGACCATGGGCTTAGGAAAGCAAGAGACTCTCATTTGGTGTCTAATTATTTATTTGCTATTTGACCACAGGCAGACAACATAACATGAGCATCATTTACTTCATCTATAAAATAAGGGTAAAGGAAACACCTGACTTATAAGGTTGCTCATTGTTGAAATGAGAGAATGCACGTAATCCCTGAGCACAGTGTCTGGGACACAGTAAACTCTCAATACGTGGTAGTGATGATGATGTGTCATGCTGGGGATAGAGCAGGGATTCAGTAAGTTTTGGCCGAATGAATGATTAATAGAGCTTTGCTTTTTTTCTTTAAGTGAAATGGCTGACAGGAGGGCTTCCTAAGAACATATAGAGTGAATTTTATAACTTAATGGAGTGTTTGTTTATGGTTTGAATGTATTATGTAATCACTTCCCTTTTATTGTAAATATGCCCCTCTTCTTTCTGCCTAAATGACATCAGTATCCATATTAATAAAAATCCTTGCCTGGCTCCAACAATCTTGCCCACATGTTTAAGATTTATTGATGCCAACTATTGATCAAGAACATCAGTGATGGGTTTTTAAGGTATATGATCTTCTCATTTTGTTTGCCACTATGCAAAATTTCAAGAAAGCTGTATTGAACTTGAGGTTTTAATGGGCCTCTCCTGTGAACTTGGGACAGAAATTGATGTCATAAAAAATAAAATCAAGTAGGAAAGTAAAAAATAGGAGGTACATATTAGATGCTATGCTTTATTTCTACTTGGAAATTTGTTTTGTACTTTTCCTATAGTCTGCGCAGTTTCATTTACAGCAGAACATTCTGTGAAGTAGATGGGTAGCTAAAAGAATCTCAGACCAAAAGTGCTTTCCTAGATATTCAGCAAACATTTTTGCTGAATGATGATGATTTACTTTTAAAATCTATACTTCCTAAGAAAATGAATAACGTTTGAACTAATTTCAATATAAAATACTTCAGAAATGAAAATATACATCTTTTGGCTCAGATCTATGAAGATAAACAGCATACATTGATTAGAATGTAAACTCCACAAGGGCAGGCTTTTTTGGTCTGTTTTGTTCACTGCTGTGTCCCTAGCACCTAGGACAGTGCCTGGCGTATAGTGGACACACAACATATACTTGTGGAAGATTGTTGAATAAAAGTAACTCAATCTGGCATTTATGTCCACTCTGAAAAGGAACCAAGAGAAGGTCTAAGCTTTTATATGCCCTGGAGGTATTAGCTTTCGAGCTTCCTCACCTATGTAAATGAAATGTTTACTTTGATATTTCAGCAGGCGTGTGCACCATTCTTCATAAATCAAGTTGTCAGTTTAGAAAATCATTTTTTATTATATCATGAAGTATATTATTCCCCAATACTACATCAACTCCTTGACTACATCAGGAGGGTTGTGAAAAACTGCCTTGCCATCCTATCTGAATTTTTCATTTAAAAATCAACTCCAATAACACTCAGTCATTTATAAGTTAGATTCCCTAGAAATGTTGGTGGCTCTATTTGCATACTTTATCCATTATGAATGTTTTTAAAGGACAAGAAGTTTATGGTTTGCAGTTACTTCCCACGGGGCTTAGGCCAAAGGCTCGTGTGAATTGGATAGCCTAATTTTTAGCACAAATCACAGAGGAAAGCATGTGCATGCTGATGGCTTGCCACTGGCCCACACACACAGTCACCTTTGCTGCTGACTGGTTGATAAGGGGTGGTCCTGTAAAGCATTTACTGCTTTCCTTCTATGCCATTGATTCTGTCCAGTTGGTACAGTTGAGTCATGCACTCTGTAAATTACCTTTTTCATTTCATAGTCTATGAAGCAAATGATACTGTGTATTTAAATTTCAGATTTATTTGTTTGGAAGCAATGTAAAATAAACTGAAAAAGAAAACCTCTGATTCATGTTATAGATGAGAAAAACATTGTTCCTAATGACACCTGGTTCCTTTGGTTTAACTATGAATGTTGTAGTTAGTAAGACGTTATTTCAAAAATGGCACACCAACATGTAAAAATTATGATGGGGGGGTGGGCAGGAGTGGCTAAAAAATTAAGAGAATTTTTACTTAATGGGATTGAGAAATATACTGTAAAATGTTTCAAAATAACTAACAGGCAAAATGCAGGAGAAAATTGAAGAGAAATTATTCTTTCCTGATATCCCTTTGGGATGAAGCAAGCATTTATCTAGAGTAACACTAGTACGAATCTGTCAAGGCATTAAAGAAAATGGTTTGAGAAGACAGTTTGAATTTGTTATTAACACCTGAAATAGAGACAAGGTAATGTACATCAGGCAGCATTTTCAGTGGCAGGGAAATGTGACATTATTACTCCAGAGGTCCTTGTAGGGTACTAGGATAGCATGATCATGCCCACCCTGCTGTGTGAGATTGATGTAAACTTTGAATGTATCCCATATGCACCCCCACCGTGCCTCATCTCACAGGAGGAAGGAGAAAGAGGGGAAGAAAATACGTCAGGAAAAGAAAGACATAGTCATGGGTACTTTTGATCCCTGCCAAGTAATTAACTTGCCTATTCTTTCAAAGTGAATACAAGCATATAGATTTGCTTTGAGATTTTGCTATCAGTAGAGATTTGGAAGAGAAAAAGATTTATTCTCTAAAAACTGAGAAGTGGACAGACAGTGGGATGCACCTGCAAAAGATCCCCAAAGGAAGATGAAAATGTTGAGAAAAATAGAGGGTATAGACAAGGCAAACAGTAACCACTGGCTGTCATTAAAGCAATTGGTTGAGTGTGGTGTAAGGCAAGAGTCCAATTTCAATATCTTACACCAAACACAAAAATAAAACGAAAATGGAATAAATATTTAGATGTAAGATGTGAATTTGTAAAACTCTTAGAAGAAAACAGGGGAAAATCTTCACAACATTGGTCTAGGCAATGATTTCTTGGATATGACACCAAAAACACAAGCTCCTAAACCAAAAATAGACACGTGAGATTACATCAAACTGACGTTCTTCTGCACAGCAAAGGAAACAAACCAACAGAGTGAAAAGGCAACCTATGGAATGGGAAAAAATATTTATAAAGCACATATCTGATAAGGGGTTAATATCCAAAATATAAAAGGAACTCCTATAACTCAATAGCCCCCCCCAAAAAAAATTCACCCAAATAACCTGTTTAAAAAAATGGGCAAAGGAGTTGAATAGATATTTCTTCAAAGATGACATACAAATGGCCAAGAGTTATATGAAATGACACTCAACATTGCTAATCATCAGGAAACTGAAAATCAAAACTCTCAGTGGGATAACACCTCACACCTGTTAGGATGGCTATTTGTTTAAAAAAAAAAAAAACAAGCGCTGGTAAGGATATGGAGAAATTGGAACACTTGTACGCTGTTGGTGGACGTGTAAAATGGTGCAGCCACTATGGAAAACAGTAGGGAGGCTTCTAAAAAAAATAAAAATAGAATTACCATATGATCCAGCAATCCCACTTTTGGGTATTTATCTAAAATAATTGAAATCAGGATCCCAAAGGATATTAGCCCTCCCATGTTCATTACAGCATTATTCACAACAGTTAAAATATATAGTAGAAACAACCCAAATGTCCATCCAAGGATGATAGATAAAGGAAATTTGATATATTCACACACACATATGTAATATTCTGAAGCCTTAGAAAAGAAGGAAATTCTGCCATATGAGATAGCATAGATGAACCTGGAGGACATTATGCAGAGCTCAATTAGCCAGTCACAGAAGGGCAAATACTGCATGATTCTACTTATATAAGAAATCTAAAATAGTCAAATTCATAGAAACAAAGAGTAGATTGGTGGTTGCCAAGGACTGTGGGGTGGGGGAAATAGAGGGTTGCTGTTAAATGAGTATAAAGTTTGAGTTACGCAAGATGAGTAAGTTTTAGAGATCTACTGTACAACATTGTGCATATAGTTAACAACACTATGTTGTGTACTTAAAATTTGTTCAAAGGGTATATCTTATGTTAAGTATTCTTATCACAGTAAAAAAAAAAAAAAAAGGTAATCAATTAGTTGAATGTTCTTCTAGCAAGTGTTTTGATGTCTCCTAACCTTATGTTGTAAGTAAAAAACAAACATCTAAACGGGTGTAGATGATGTGATGTTAGTAGGTGGCAAAATCCAAGAAAGGCACATTGGTAGTTTGGCAGCATGTTGATTTTATTCCTATTACAAATGCTATCCCCAGTAAAACTATGTGAACTATATGAGTCAGGGGCTATTGTTTTTTCAAGGAACACTTTTTAAGGATCCTATGACCTTTCTCAATTGTTTAGCTGTGAAAATTAGAAGTTATGTTTATTTGTAAAGTGGCCTGCATTCTGGTAGTTCCTTGCTTATGAAGTACTGATAAGCCATCCTTAAAAGCTTTTAAAAGAGCTTTTGTGTTAAGATAAAAGTGCTAGAGAGAGATATATTTGGCCACTATTTTACTTTGCACTCAGTTTTTATTGCTATTCCATCAACATATTAAAGATGACCCATATGGATACGTGTTCACACACATTTTCCCCCCAGAGCTCATTCCTTTTCTTTAATAATTATAATAGCTATCTAGGCTTTTTTCCCCTCTCTGTTATGTAGAGTAGATTCCAGACTCATTTATTGGCCACCTACCACTTCCTAGGAACTATACTCATCCCTGAAGACTAAAAATGCAGGCCCTACCTTCAAGGAACTGTGTTTCAATGGGGTGAACAGAGGTATAAACGGTATAATTTTCTGTTTCCCTTAATGAAAGTAGGCAAGGGGCCATGGGTAAGCAAACGGGGCCACAGTTAATTTTGTCTCAGAGTGGTCATGAAAAGTTACCTAGAGAAGACTGAGCTGAACATTTGAGAGTCTGTAAGTGCTCACCTGAAAGGTAAGTTTGAGACATTTTAGGCAGAGGGAACCATGTAAACCAAGGCAATGCTAGGAAACAAGGTGACTTTGGTACTGTAGCTCTGTCACTTACTAGGTATGTGGCCTCAGGTAGGATAATTAACTTGAGCCTCCTTCCTTCACCAGTAAAACAATAAATAATAATATGAAATACTAATTAAAATATATACTAAAATAATACTGAAAGCATAACTGTTAGTTCTCTTTTAAGGAAGTGTGTGTGGGAGGTGGGGAAATGGTTTGCAGGAGTCTGTTGGCAAAAGATGAGGTCCATGAATCAAGCAGTTATCAGGCCCATGGGCCACACTGAGAGTTCTGAATTGATTTTACAGAAAAGAGAGACCTGACCAGCAGAGGTTTTTAAGTTGTTAATTGTTAATTGTTAGTTTGTCTAAGAATACTTAAATATTAAATCATTAGGCCAATATCATAAAAGGAGATTATGAAGCAAGAAAGTTGGACAGAGGGGATAGGATGAAGTTAATGGTCATTTATTTTTTAATCATGAAGTTAAATAAGAAAAAAAGTTCAGGAAAATCAGGGCCAAGAAAAGGGAGCAGTCTTGCTTTTGAGTAGTTGAGGATTATCACTGCCCTTGAAACCGTTGGCTTAATCTCAAAGGATGAAAACTTCTGGAAGTGATAGGAAGAGATCTTTGATTAGTAGAGTACATCAAAACCTTTTATAGATGTAATCTCCCAATATTCAGTAAAAGCTTAGAGCCATCAAAGAGTTGGTGACTATTATCTAAACTTGATGAAAATAAGTGCAGAAAACAGAAGCATAAGAAATACCAGATGAGATTTACAAAAATATGATGAAGAATGATGTATACTGATTGGAGAGATAATGATCAAAGAGAATAAAAAACAGTATTTTTAGCTGATGTGATCTGTAAAAATAACAGAGCAAGAAGGCAGGTTATGACAGAAAAACAAAAATACGGCCCCTAAGCCACAAGAAACTAGAGCAAAATGATATAGGCTGTGTAAGAATCAAGTACACTCAGAAGTAAGACACATTGAACGGGACGCGTACTATATTTAGAATCTATGAGGTGGAAGTCAGAAGTAGGTTTCTATATTAAACTTCTCTAGTTCTTCTTTTCTGAGGAAGAAGAAAGCTAATGTTTGTTCAGAAAATGGCTACTGTGTTTCAGCCACGGTGCCAAGTGCTAGTAAGCAGCGGTTAATGAAAAAAGTCATTTTTAGACACTTCAATAAACTAGTCACTCATCCTATTTGTCAGTGGGATGCAACAATCTCGTCATATCCTCACAGCTCTGTGGAGCAGAGGGGCCTCTTTTTCCTACTGCGAGCCTGCAGGTGGGGATGGTGGCTCTCTCCACGTGGCTCATTTTGGTGTCCACGATGGTGGCTTCGTGTTTGTCTGGAGTGTGTTCTTCTCAAGGCAGTCAGAATCTCCCAGAGGGGCCGGCAGAAACTTCTTAAGGCATAAGCTTAGAGCTGGTACCCTGTCTTCCGTTCACGTCGCATGCAAATCACACGACCAAGCCCAACAGCAGAGAGAAGGAGGTATGCTTCTCCCGTGGGGTCCAGGAAAGGATGGAAATGCTTGCTCTGCAATAACTTCATCCTCATCCTTATTTAGCCTGTTGGTGCCTATACTTACACACCTGTAAAATGGGTATAATGATGCTTACCTTAGAGAGTTGTTGTGGGGATAAATTCAACTAGTCTATATAAAATTTCATATAAGAGTTCCCCACAAATGGCGAACTTTTCATCATCTCTTCTTTGCCTTTCTATCCTCATCCTGTCCACATCTGGTTTGAGAGCTCCCCCTTGCCCTCTTTACCACCCCAAAAAGCGTTATCAGAGCATTATCCATCGCCACATGATAGATACACTTCAACAGGCCAGGGCCATGTTAGACCTGCTGCCTGGTGGTGCCCTTGCCGGGGACGTCTGCCAACGCCAAGTAGAACCTTCACTTCTTTTGTTTCCTCATCCCTCGTGGGTCTGAAGTTGTTGCACCTGCTCATGAAATTGCTCCTGACTCCCGACCTCCTTCCTGCTTGGGTTTCTTTGAGTTTTACCTGCATATTCGGCTGCTTCTCCTCTCTGGGATTATCTTCCTATGCAATTTTATAAGCTCTTACCTACTCAAATATTGACCAGAGCATGTCTGCTTTTAAGACTTTTTTTTTTTTTTGCTAATTTCTCTAGCAATGATGAGTGAAAGAAATCAGTGAAAGCTTGTTAAATCACTTTAAGAAGGTATTTCTAAGAACTTTGATGTCTTCTGGTTTATTTCTCATAGATTAGGCCAGAATTTGTATTAATGTTGTGTCCCCAATGTTGTCTGGCAGGAAATAAAGTTGTATCACCATTACGTACTCAAAGTAATAGTCTGCTAAGTTTCCTAAGAGACACCAGCACTAGGTCTCAGTGCTGTCATCTCTTTAGCAACCTAGTTTGATGTTTTCCCATCAAATAGAGATATTTTCAGCTACAGTAGGTAAAAGTTAGATTTTTAACTATTTACACCTTTGGGGCACGTGGGGTAACTGAAAGTTGCCAAGCATATCCAATTATTTGATCCTTTCCCTTTGTTACAAAAGAACCCCATTCATATTGGGTGTTTTCTTTGGGTTGCATGTGACGAGATGAGTGACACTAGAATCTGCCTTCCTCCTTCCACGGGAAAATTGTGACTATCCTAGAAGATCCAAACTCAGTAACGGGGCGTGTATATCCCAAGGGGAATTTATCGTTAAGAGTAAGCTCAGCACACTGAGCCATCACTGCTTCCCTTTGATTTTAGCTAAGATTAACCTGCCCACTGCGTTCACCCCTTTCACTTTCTTTTCTGTCCTCCCTCCTTTATGCTGTCAAGTTTCCATTTTAATCACTTCTCCATTTCTTCATCAATGCTTATTGCAGAATTTGGTAGTCAGTGTTCAGGGAGGAAAGGATAAACAGGTAATTTTGTTAGTGTTTTCCAAGAGCTAACAATCTGGATGGAGATTCAAAATCATGCTCTGATGAAGTTACCATGTGTGACATTGGTCAAGGTCACTCCGACCGTTCAGAAAAGGGATACACAAAGAGGAATGGAAGGCCTTGTTAAACTTTCAAGCCTGATTACCCAGGAAACTGGTCCTGTTGCCAGTATTTCAGGTAGTGATTAGGACAGCCACCATTTATTGGATTCCTTTTCATGTAGTCCTCACAACAGCCCTGTGAAGTAGATGTTATCTTCCTCAAGCATCAGAAGAGGAAACTGAGGCCCAGAGATACTAAAAAATATTATTAGGCCATTGCAATCAAGTGACAAAACTGAGATTCGATACCTATGTGTATTAGAGTTTGAAAGCCCATTTGAGACTATGCTAGTTCTGTTGCCTTTTGCAAGACCTACTTGTAAATATTTAGAGATTTTGAAACAGGTTTTGGATAAATTAGGGGAAAGAAGTGAACATACTAGTATTCATTGGGAATAGAAAAGAGGACTTGAATGGAAATTCTTGTTAAAAACCAACAGGACTTGGCCGCTTATTGGTTCAAATGGAAAAGGGAGAGAGTGTGCCCTAGTGATGTCTGCAGACTAAGGGACTGGGGAAACGGAGATGTCGTCAACAGGTCTGGCCCAGTTAGGAGGAGGGTATTGAGCAAGAGAGAGGTGTGGCATTAATAAGGTAGATTTTATTTTTTATTGCCTTGTCTTTTTCATGGAAATGAAGTCGATTTTGGAGTTTGGTGGTGCCCACATGGAGCTGAACAGCAGACAATAGGAAAAATAAGATATGAGCTGAAGTGAGAAGAGCAGTCTAGAAATCTAGAGATAACCACGTGTAGATTCTTATTAAAGTGATTCAATTAGACATAATCCCTTTGAAGAGTATTGGGACAGAAGAAAAGAGATTCAGGTAAAAGACAACACACATTTAGGTGTTGGGTGAAGACAAAAGTGCCAGAGGATAACACTGGAAGGCAGAGGGCATGTGAGATTTCTATTGCTGTGTAACAAATTACCACAAACATAGTAGCTTAAAGCAACACAAACTTATTTCCATGGGCTGGGTCTGGCTTATTTTATCTGGGTCCTCTGCTAAGGGTCCTTGAAGGCGTTCTCACCTGGAGGCTTGACTAGGGAAACATCCACTCCCAAGCTCCCTTATGGTGGCAGAATCTATTTATTTGTGGTTGTAGGACTGAGGTCCCCATTATCTTGCTAGCTGTTGCACAGTGGTCATTCTCAACTCCTAGAAGCTGTTCTTAGGCCACCAGATGGCTCTCTCCTTAAGCCCTCTCACTACATGAGACCTTACTTTTTCATGGCCAGTAGTAGAATTTTAGACTTTGAATGTCTTCCTTCAGGAAGAAAAAAAGCCCAGTTCCTTTTAAGGGCTCACCTGATTAGGTCAGGCCCACCCAAGATAATTTCTCCTTTGATTTACTCAAAGTCAACTGATTTGGGGGTCTTAATTACATCCGTGAAATCCCTTCACCTTTGTCCTATAATATAACCTAATCACAGGAGTGAACTCCATCATAGCAAAGTCCTGCTTGTGTTCAAGAAGTAAAAATAAGCTGGGGGTGGTGGCTCGTGCCTGTAGTACCAGCTACTTGGCAGGTGGAGGTGGAAGGATCACTTGAGGCTGGGAGTTTGAGACCAGCCTGGGCAATACAGCAAGAACCCATCTCAAAAAAAAAAAAAGAAAGAAAAGGAAAGATAGAACGATATGAGTTTTATACACCAAAGGCAGGAGTCTTGGAGGCCATCTCAGATGTCTGCCTATGACAAGTGGGAGACAGCAGAGGCTAGAAAAACAATTTAATTTTTGACACACTACTGGGTGCCAAGGGATGTAGGTGTGAGGAAGAAAGTCTCTTGCATTTAGAAGTCAACATTCTGATGACAGCGACAGAACCTAGAAAGGAGAAAATGATGGTGATCAGGTGGTGAATAATTTCTAATATTCCAGAGAGGAGGAAGTTGACTGGTGACAAATGGAAGTTGGACTTAGGTGTTAAGCTATTTGTAGTGCTTTCTGCAGAACGGTGGGGGCTGGGGTCAGGTTTTGAATGGTAGGGGAATAAACAATCGTGAATAAGTAGCAGATGCACACGTAGAAGGAGCTTAAAAAATTTATCAATGAAGGGAAGGGGAGATGAAATGAAAGTTTTATAGGGGGTTAACAAAGTAGAGGACCATTTATCATTTTTCATTTTTAGAATAGTTGAGATCTTAGAATTTTTGTGGTAGTAGGGACAGAATCAGGGGGAAGGAGAAAATGAATATGGTATCTTCCCTCACCATTTAATCCTACCAGGCCCTTGGGAAACTTTAGAATGAAAGAGATCTTCCCCTTCTCTCAGTTGTATTTTGCTTATTCAATAGTTACATGGCAATTATTGAGTGCCAGGCCCTATTTATAATATAAGCACTTGACAAGTATTAACTCACTTAAATTTTAGAACCATCATGTGAATTAGGTCTTACTTTATTCCCACTGAAAGACTCATAACTGGCCCAGGGCCAATGAGATTTTAAGCGGTAGAGTTAGGATTCAGCCCATGCTCTTAACCATTGCACTAACATACCCCTTTCTACGTGGTTCTCTTGGCCATTACTTGTGTGAGGCTTTGTGACACCCCTTGCACGGTTATTGCTGTGTAGATAAATTTTCTGCATGCTATGTGTCAATTCTCCAGCCAGATAGTAAGCTCCTCGAAGACACAGAATGTGGCTGTACACTTCTTTTCTTCTTCATGGCATCTTATATGTAATAGACATCAATAAATATGGATTGATTTGATTTAAGCAAGGAGCCTATCATTGACTTTACTTTTTCGTTTCCTTTAGTCTCTACTGATTATAAAATTAATGGGGTGATGTGTAATTTAGATTTAACTGCTTAGCGTGTAACTGTAATTTTTATGACTTTTAACGTCAAGATAAATCTGTGACCTATTTGAGAAGTTTCTTTATAAAATAGATGTCACTTAATTTCTAAAAAGTGAATGAAGATGTCATAACTCTGAGAACTATTTTCAGTAAGGGAAAAAGAGATGCTTGCCTGTTGGCCTCTTGGATTGTGTTTTAATCTTCCAATGACAGAGGCGCAGGGTGGGAGAGCATCATGGGGTTGAGCAGATGTTACTGAACATCGGAGAGAAAGATCATGTTTGGCAGTGGTTTTGGCATTGCTTTATTTCCTTTCTGGTATTTTTTTTTCTCTTTGTAAGGAATTAGACAAAATAGTTGCTTTTCTATTAGGGCCAACCACTGTTCATAATTAAGCCTCATGGCCCTTTCTGTATCAGTGCTTAGCCGTGTATTTACTTCTACTGCGGGATAACATTTTCTACCCCTCTTGTGTGAGGGTGCTTCAGATAACTACAGCTGGCTCCTGATAGGGATGTATTGCAACCATCCTGGGTTTTTCCACGTGTTTCTACCACACAGGAAGGCAAGTTCAGCTAAGGTTATTGTTTCTTGCCCACTTGCATCTGAGCAAGTCTCCTAATTTGCCCCGTGCCTATTATAAACGTATCGCTATGATGTTAGGCGTTAAAGGCAAGATAGGTTTAAAATCCCTTTCTGATTTATTTATGGATGCAAAAGGTGATTACTGATGAAAACCTCAGAGACTGTGGATCAGTTATTTTTGTTTTGATCATCTAGATGTACCACAGATAAAACAAACCTCATTGTTAGAAGTGACACTCTGTCAGGGGGGTTGGATTTTAAAACTTTTTTCCCCTGTCAGGATGCTACATAAAAATTTACTCCTTTGTGTTCTTTTTCAAAGCACTGTACCTGAAATAAGCATCAGGGTATTTGTCCCCTACTGATACTGCAGATATCTTTGACAAACAAAAAAGAGAAGAGGGACAATTTTATTTTTCTTCCATGTATTTGGTACATGTTTGTGCATGTGTGTGAATGTGCAAATGCACAAGCGTGAGTGCGTGTAAGTGGGAGTGCATCAGGGCACAGGAGATTGTGACTGATTGGAAACCAAAACTTTAGGACGTGGAAGTATAAAGATGACCAGATGGGATAGTGTAGAGATGCATTTCTAACTTTAGCTTTGCAAGCATTGATAAATACTTTTTGTTTACTTTTGTTCTCTTTGAAAAACAGTATTTATCTCCCATCTAAAGGCTTTGAGCTTTAAGTGAGTTGATTTTCTAATACTCTCAAGTCATATTTTCCAGTATCAGCCAGTCTCTTCCCCAGCATGCTCTATATTGAGAGGCAGTGTAGCCCAGAGGTTAAGAGCACTGACCCTTCATTCAAATCTTGGTTTACTGCTGTGTGGCTTTGGGCAAGTGACTTAACCTCTTTGAGTCTAGCGTTCTCACACTAGTTTACCATCAGTAAAATGGTGATAAAAATAGTAATCACCCTTGTAGAGTTATTACAGGGTTAAAGGAATTAATGTTTCCACAGTACTTAGAATAGAGGCCTGCTACACCAATGGTTCTGTATAAGAGTTTGCTCTTACCGCTACGGTTATTATAGTACAATTATAATCTAGAGTAAAAGCAGGGAGAAGTACAACATAAATTGTTACACTGTCAGTTTATTTTAGTAGCTATTTTCCTTTTTGGAAAGAATGAGAAAAAAAGGTGGGGAAAATGATTTTATTATGGTATTAGGAAAATTACACTTAAAAAATGGAAACAAATATTTGCTGATAACATGTTAACTAGAAGCTGTCAGTTTCCTCCCACTGCCCATGAAGAGCCCCATTAGTGTGGTAGTTTCAGTTATGCTAGTGGTCAGCTGCGTTCCTTAGCTGTACCAGAACTAGTAGGAGGAAGTGGGATAACCAGCTCTAATAATTTTTGAATACTATTTGCACCGTTGCCTTAAATCCCTGAGAATAATGTTATACCTTAAGTAAAAGCACATAAATCAGGAAACGTGCATCTTAAAGTTTAAGAATTATTAGAGGGAAAACATGTTCCTGAACACCTAGTTTAGGCTATTCTGGTAACCACATCGTCTTTATGAAGTCCATGATATTTTATTCATATCAGTCAGAAAAAAACACTAATTTCATGTTTTCTTTTGATAATTATGTAAGCATGCTTTAGACAGGCTGATGAAAGAGACTTGGCACTGTTCCTCATGCTCTGGTTTTGGCTCAGTGTATTGCTTATAACGTTTTGTGTCATAGGCAAAAAACCCAATGCAGAAAGTTAAACTCTTGGAATTCATTGGCTTGGGTCATTGGAAAATCTGAATGTGACATGGGCTTCAGGACTGGTTTATTCAATAGAGCAATGAAGTCACGAAGGACCTGGATTTTCTGTCTTTCTACCTCACCATCCACAGTGCTTGCTTTATATTGGACTGGCCCCTGTCATGGTCACTAGATGGCTGCTGGTGGTAACTGAGGCTGCATGATCCCTCAGGTGTGTCTAGAGGAATAAGAGCTTCCATTAGCACATTCTATTCCATTCTAATAGTTTGGTTTTATATCAAAGTTAAGGTATTATAATGATTTTAAAGTTATGAATGTAGGTAGGTTATGTTAATGGTATGTTTCATTTCAGGAGAGTAAAGAGCAATACAAAATATTTATATCAAGATGAGGGACTGGGTCTACTGGGGTTGACGAGCCCTGATGTAGGGCCTTGTAAACCAAGTTGAAGAACCTGGATCTCATCCTTAGGATGATGGGAAAACACGGGAAAGTTTTAATATTTGGAGTTTCTTCATAGGATTTTCATTATAGAAAGATCACCCAGGCTGCTATTTGTGAAAAAGATCAGGGAAGAAGAGTGGTGTGTCTCAGAGACTTAAGTCTTTTTCTCCATTATGAAATGAAAGCCATTTTTATGTCTAACACCTCGCTAGGGAAAGACATGCCAGCTTCAATCTTAGTTACTGCATCTGTCTTTTTAAGTTGCCCTTGAATTTATGCAAATCAGAATTGATTGTCCTTCAACAATAGCAACAACAACAAAAAAAATAGAATGTTGTAAAGAACAATCAAATATTGATTCTTTTTAGATATGTAAAATGTGATAAGGTATGAGAAGAGCTTTGAAAACTTTAGATGAGTTATTAAAGGGAAAACCTGTAAAGAATATGCTCTGTTTGGGGACACACAGACATTTTGTCTCAATGCTGCTTGATCCCAAGCATTGCAAGGCTGGCTATAGAATTGATTCTTTTGCAGAACCACTCAGAGTTAACAAATCTATTGGCTGTTCTCTCCTTAATATGCCACACTTCTGCACATACATCTTTGGAATATTTCTATACTACCAGTATTTGGACTTTGGAACATATGATAAATAATGAGAAATATTCGAAAACTGGAGTAGTATTTGGGCAGTCACATCGAAAGATCTGCCACATATAAGCAAGGATAACCAGGCTGAGATTTTGATGGATAAAATTGACAATTGGTGAGAAAATTTACAATATAGAGGCTTCTAAAATGTCAAAATATGCCTTCACACTGCCTAAGGCCTGTCCAGTAAATCCTATAGTTCACCCTCTAAAATGGATCTCAAACCTCTTACCTCTACCTCCACTACCTTGCTTCACACTGACAGCACCTTGCCAATGCAGTTTCGTAACAGCCTCTGAATTAGTCTCTGCTTCTGCTGGGATTTTTCATACCCACCTGGAACAAAGGTGGTATTTTCTCAATTCTTGAGGGGAAAATAATTGAACAGAATGCCCTCTGTTTCAAGTTTTCTACCTTAATATTTTCTTAAATATTTGGTGCTAGCTCCCAAACAAGCAAAAATAGCAAATTGATGTTAATGGGGAAAAATTAGAGAAAGTTAAGTTCAAACACTTTATTTTTCTGGATGGTACCTGGGATTTTATTATAATAATGCTTCATGTAGTAATAAATATCATAATACCTCCATAATATTAAATGGAATATAAAGTAAATAATACTATATAGTATAATTACATATATTAGCATCATGTTTCTAGTTCATGGGATGAAATTTAATATGTCAGTATTTAGCAGTGTTTGGAAAAATAATTAAAATTTCTGAGTCTCACCATCTGAAATGATCTGAAAACATCTGTCCTACTGGAATAGAATCTACTTATGCTAAAATGTTTATTGATTGAGCTAAACTTCACTCAATCAATAAACAAGTGGGTCTGTGAGCTGGAAGCGCCTTTGCTAGGATGGGGTTCAGAATCCAGAGAGGGGATGAGGTTAGACACAGTAAATCAGTGAAACCAGACCAAACCTGGCAGCTAAACAGTTGAAGTGGAGCACAACAGAATGTGGAGTTAAAGCAGCAGAAGTCAAGCCATAAAGCAAAGATAGATGGAGGCAGTAGAAATAAATGGGTCCCAAACCACTGAGCAATATTTCCAAAGTGCCAATGAAGAAAAGCAGTTTTTCTAGCCATCTCATCAAAACTGTCTTCAGTTAAAGCTTTATTCTCGCTTTGATAAAAAAAAAAAAAAGTCTGAGGAGGGGGAGAAATCTTAGTTCTTTATGGAGGTAATTGTGCTAACAGGAGAGAAGGAGATGGAGAAGTGAAAGTTAGAACTTTGAAAGCAAGAGGGGCCGGGAAGAGAAATGATGGTAATCAAATATGAGGTGGAGAGAGGTAAGGCTAGTTGGAAACAAAGATGTAATAAAGCACATATTCCCCTAAACAGACTTTCAGTGTTATGTGTTTGACAGTAAGCAAATGCAAACTCTGAACCAGGTTAGATAGTGTTTATAACACACATGACAGACCAATAATTAAACCACTTAAATACCAAGATCCTCCACAGAAGTTTTTTAAAAGTTATCCATGTGAAAGCTGGGCAATGGATATGAGTGGGCAGTTTAGAGAAGAGAAAAAATCCTAATAGCCAATAAAAAGGAAGAGTTAATCTCAGAGACTTGCTAAGTAAAATAGGAGGATTTTTCATCTATGATGTAGGCACAACTTAAAAATACATAACATCCAGTACTATTAGAATGCAGAGAAATGCTGGGGTCAGTATATATTGCTTAGCAGTTTTGCCATATCATTTTAAATTAAAAATACACATAGCCTTTGACACAGTAATCTCATCTTTATCAGTCTATTCTATATAGAAAAAAGTATATATACAAGATTATTCACTGCAGCATTGTCCATAGTGGCAAAAAACTGAAAAACGTTTGATCACTAGGAACTAATTGAATAGACTGTGGTACATCTATACTATGGATTATTAAAAATTGGAAAGTATTTTTGATGTGGACAATTGCACACGAGGTATTATAAAATTAGCAAAGCAAGTTATAAGTAATGCAAAGCACAATGCCTTTTTTTGGTAAAAACAGAACAAAGCTTTTGTATTTGTGATTATGGGTATATATTTAGGCACAATGAAAGGTGTTCAATTAGACATATCATACTCTTAACATTGAAAGTGTTCTGGGAAGAGAGAATAAGAAATAAAAGGAAAAAAAAACCATTCAGAATTGTCTAAACCACTTGACCCCAAACCTCCAGATATGGACATATATAAGGAATAGAAGACTTTTAACACTGGTAGTGGGATTATGAGTAGTTTTGATTATCTTCTGTTATTTTGGGTTTTTTTGTCTTTGTTTTACTAAAATGGGCATGAATTTTATAATTGGTAAAAGTCAAATTTATTTCAAAACTAAGGAAAAAGGTAGATGATATTACCCCCATTTTACCCACCAAGAAACTGAACCTAGCTGATATAATACCTTTCCTAAGATTCCAGATAGTGAAAATAGCAGAGATGTGGTCAGAACCTTAGGTTTCACCAAAATGACAGCAATTTACAGATCAATATGAAAACAATGAAAGTAAGAAATTAGAAAAAGAAGGATCTGTTAGCAAAAAGAATGTTGGTTGGAGGAAAACACAAACCACCAATGTGCTAATGGAACTGTCAGACAAGAGAAAAGTCAACAGCCTACCTCACCCCCAGCATCACACTGCACTGAGAATTAGCTCAAGTTAGAGACAGAGGCATGTTGGATCACCTTGATGTGTAACAGAGTGAAAAGGTTTCAGGAATGTAAAAACCAGTTATCTAATTTGGAGCTTAAAGTGGTAGTGGGAGGAGAGGGCGGGACACAGAAAGTGCTGACTCTTGTCCCTGTTTAACATGTGGCAAATTAGACAAGGTAGTGAGTTAGGAAATGAGCAAATGTCACATTATGACTGAGACAAGATGAAGATGGAACTAGCTAATGATGATGGAGAAGTGACTGTTCAAGGGACTTGTGAGCCAAGGGCTACAGAAATATTAAATCGTTTAACCCTCACAACACTTTATGAGGTAGGCACTATTTTGCAAGTGAGGAAACAGCAGAGGTATAGGAACATGTAGTAACTTGTCCAAGATGACGTGGCTAGTAAGTGGTGAATATGATTTGAGTCATACTTGCCCGACTCCATGGCACATGATATAAACCACTGTGCTATGCTATTACTGGGTGAAAAGCGACCAGGAAAATCCCTTTCTAGTTGTGAAAATTATGCAGGTCATTTGCAACAGATACTTTCCACTGGGGCTGAAGGAAACAATCAATTTGTTTCTAAGACCTTGTAGTTGTATATGTTTTCAGATCCTTTCTTGTGCATATATAAATCTAAAGGTGCATGTATGTGATTTGGCTCTTACTTTACAAAATTTGGATCATATGCTACCTAATGTTCATCAGTTTGCTTTTTCCTCTTGATATGTCACGGATATATTTCTATGTCTGTACATACAGATCTTCAGTGTTAAATGCTGCATAATCTGTTATGTGTAATTGTTAATAGATTTACTTCTTGCTCATTATTTTGCTAGACTAAGCAAATAGGAATGAAGAAGGAATTAATTTCTGCCTCCAACTCTACCCCCTGCCAAAAAAAGGGGAGGAGTTAATTAGTTGACTTTTAATTAATTAACTCTAGGAAGAATTCAATATTTAGG
The DNA here is from genome assembly GCA_023783475.1 of Daubentonia madagascariensis. NCBI lineage: Eukaryota > Metazoa > Chordata > Mammalia > Primates > Daubentoniidae > Daubentonia > Daubentonia madagascariensis. The sequence goes on along the minus strand of JAKFHU010001953.1, from coordinate 35,030,492 downwards.
TTCAATACCATTTAAGAAAAGGGAAAAATATACCTTGATAACTGCTGTATACCGGTGTGTGGTATACAAATAGGTTTGTATATATATTTAATATTTAATGTGTAAATGTAATAATATATATTTATGTAGCATAATATATTAATATGTTTAATACATAGTTTTAAAACAAGCAAATGAATAAACAAAAAGCCTTCTCAGTTTTTGATTTGTGCAGTTTTGCTTTCTTTAAGGAGACATAGAGGTGGGTTTTGGTACATTCTGCCATCTCAGTGCAGTTTAGTCTTTTAGCCGAGATTACAAAATGTAATAATTAGTTTAATGCACACAGGTTAGCAGTCTTTTATACTATTAATTGCAACAAGAGGCTCATTTGTGCCCCATAAAATCCAAACCTTGCCTACTTTATTTAGGGAACAAATGTTCATCTCAGGCACTCACTGTCCTTTGTAGGAAAACATTGGTGTATTTGAAACTCTGAGTTGATGACATGGGAGTTCATAAAATGCTCAGTAGATTTTGGCCATGTTTGGCTGAGACCTTGTGAAAGGAGACAAACACGTAAATGAAGTCAACTTCCCAGACCTCTGGGATCCATTACAGTCTGAGATGCTCTTAACACATAATTAGCCAGGGCTGTTAATCACGTTTAACAGGTGTTGAGTAATGAACTGAGACAGGGTATTTGCTGTGACCACTTTCTTCTCAGATCTGGTTAGGCAAGCTAATGCTGATCAGAGCACTGGGACACTGAAATGTGACTTGACACTATATTTTCTTGATGCTGTCACCAACCTCGTGATCATTGAGAATGATGACATTCACTATAAAAACACAGCAGGCATCTGTCCAATAGTCCCCTAAGTTCTCTTAAGAAATGTATGTTCTTTGGCTTTTTTATTCTAGTTTCTTTGCCTCTTTTCTCATTTGAGCCTATGTCTTTGTCAGTTGGTTGTTGAAAGACAAATCCAAACATTTGTGAACAGCAAATAGCTCCATCTCAGCAAATGGACTACCACTGTGTTCTGAGATCATAGAATGATGGACCAAAAGTGACCTACCTCATCCTTTTACAAATTTTCTCAGTGCCATAATAGTACAAACACTAAAACCTTGGTGCTGTAAGTCACAGGTCAGCTTGCTTTTTTACTGAACAGTTTTTTGAGCATCTTATACGTTAGTATCTGACAAATTACTCTCTTCTTTTTTACTAACATAGTATTCTAGATTATGAATATATCCACAATTTTTTTTAGCCATTTCCCTATTGATGAACTGATGGTTGTTTCCAGATTGTTACAGCTATAATGAATTTTTAAATTTTTTGTCCATGCCTCCTTGTGCGTGTGTGCGAGGATCCCTCTAAGGTAGAATTTGACAAACTACAACCAGCCACTAAACCATATCGTGCCTGCTGCTGTTTTGGTACACCTTCAAACTAAGAATTGGTTTTACATTTTTAAATGATTGAAAAAAATCAAAAGATGAATATTTCTTAACAACAGAAAATTACATGAAATTCAAATTTTAGTGTCTATAAATAAATTTTATTAAGATACAGACATGTCCATTCATTTATGTATTATTTATGGCTGCTTTTGCACAATAATAGTAGACTTAAGTTGTCATGACAGAGACTCTAAGACTCACAAACCCTAAAATATTTACCATTTGTTCCTTTACAGAAAAAGTTTACTGACCCCTGCTGTACTGATCTTAGGGTCAATAGGAAGAAATAGAATTTCTGTATCACAGCATTTAAAAAAATTGTTTAACAAACTGTCAAATGCCCCTTTAAGTTGTTGTATCAATTTATAGTTTATGAGAGAGAATACCTATTTCTCTTTATCTTCACTAATATTTTTATATTATGAAAGTTGACTTTTTCCTGATCTTACGGGGAATTTGGCATTTTGCTTGCTTGCTTGCTTGCTTGCTTTCTTTGCCTTTCTGAGATTCTAAATAGGTTGGCCATCTTTACATATGTTTATTGGCCCTCTGTTTTCTTTTTCTCTATTAACTGCATCACATGCCTCTTAAAAGTAGTTATTTTAAAATTAAGAAGGAAAACTAACATTTATTGAACATCTACTATGTGCTAAGTACTACGCTAAATGATTCAAAAATGTTATATAAGCACCAGAGAAAACCCCTGAGGTAATTATTAATATTATCTAATTTTATAGATGAGGAAAATGAGACTCAGAGAGATTAAATCACTTACCCACATTCACACAGCCGATCCATGATAGAGACAGATATTTTTAAATGCAGGCCTTTGTCTCAGGTCTCTACCCTTCATTGCTAAACATTCTGTCTCTGAGACCAATGTAGGACAGTCAAGCAAGTGTAGTATCAGCAGAAAACCTTTATGTTAGGAACTCTGTTATTGCTTCATATCCTTGGTTGTCTAGCACCTGTGAATATTTTTAGACATCCAAGGATCTTCTAAAGCCTCAAGATATAATTAAACTTTGCTTCTCTTTATTTTAGAAGTCCAAATCACATAATACTTTAGGAGAACCTGTGATTGCCAGGAAATCATTTAATGATTGTTGTATCTTCACAAAGGTTGGAGATCAAGAGCTCAGTATAGTTGAAGTAAATCTATTATTGAAGTCAAAAACCCTCAGTTTATATTCTGGCTCTGTAACTTATTTGCTACGTGACCAAACTTGGACAAGTTATTTTGCTTTGCTGGATCCCATTTTCCTCATCATTTAAATGTTAATTAAAAAGTATTGTTAAAGATTAAAGAAGATATTTTTAAGAAGTACCCAGCACCGTACCTGACACACAGTAAGCCTTCAATAAGAGTTGCATTTCTATCAAAATGCATGAGAGATTATCCATCTGGGTTTTGCCATTTACCTACAGGGAACCAGGCCTTAACTAGGCATTTCTCAAACTGTGGTCTTTAGTCCACCGACATCAGAATGCCTGAGGATGCCTATTAAAATGCAGATTCCTGGGCTCCACTTTATCTGATTCAATCAGAAACTCTGAGGATGGCCCTGGTAATCTACACTTTTAATAAGTTCCCAGATGATTTGGGGGCAGACAAAAGTTTGAGAACCAACAAATCATCAAAATTCTGGTAGCTTTCTATTTTTAAAAATCCTAATAAAGATTTTCTTCCTTTGGAAGCCAGTTAAATATTTCAAACCATATGAGGTCAAGCATATCTTCTTTACATATACTTTAGATCACTCTTACAGTAATTGTATGCTCACATCCTCTCCTGTTAACAGAAATGCCTCCCTTGCCATAATCTTGACAATGCTGTGTATTTGAAGGCAGCTGTCACCCTTTGATCTCTTTTATCTTCTCTATTAAATATGTTCTGATAACATCAAGTTCTTTAGGTAATAGATGCTGTGTTAATTTAACAATGCCTTATAAAAAAAACATTGTTTGATTTTGGAGTTGGTTCTTTGTATTCCTTGTTCGAATTTCTTTCAGGTTCTTAGCTTAGAGGAAGGTAATAGAGGTCCTTCCTTTGGGAAAGACAACAGTAGGAGTCATAATTGTCTTGATTATTGGACTCATTCCAAGTTCTAGACAAGTTTTGAGTTTGGCACTGATACTATCACTGAGCATTTGTCAGGACATCTGTAGCTTCCCTGCCTAATCTTCCGACCTCAGTTCAGGCCACTTTCTCCCTCATGCAATGTGCTCCTAGACCAGTGGTTCCCAAAGTGTGCTTGCTAGTCCAGTGGCATCTGCATCACCTGGGAACTTATTAGAAAAGCAAATTGTCTGCATGACTCCAGAACTATCGAATCAGAATCTCTAGGGGGCAGGGCTCAGCAATTTGTTTTAACCAGCACTCCGTGTGATTCAGACATGTGCTCAAATATTTGAGCTACATCTAGATTCTAGAGTTTGGCTTTATAGAGGCCTTTCTGGACCACTGTATCTAAATGTCTCTTTCCTGCCTTCATCCACTTATTCTGCCTGTCTTTACTACTGCACCCAGTTAGTTTCCTTTATATTCTGTCACAATTTGAAGTTACATATTTATTTCTGCCATACTTGAATATTATCTCTTTTCCCAACCAAGTTGTAAGCTTTGTAATTGCTAAAACCATACCTATTTTATTCACCAATATATCCCCTAACATGTTGCACAGTGCATGGCATGTGGTAGATGTTAAATAAATATTTAAACAAATGGATGAGTGATCAGTTAATGTGAAGTGACTGAAGTTGTATTTCTTCTGATCTGCATTTTTTTGCTTGTTCACTTTTTTGTTATTGATGGAGACAGCCACATACTACCAGTTTCATAGCTAATTTGTAAGCAGTTTATAAGAATAATTTGCAAGGTACACACACACACACACACACACACACACACACACACACACAAACTCACACATACACTATTCCTCATAGTCCTGAGGTTCTCGACCCTTGGCCGTGGACCGCTACTGGTCCATGCCCTGTTAGAAACCAGGCTGCACAGCAGGAGGTGAGTGGTGCGTGAGCGAACAAAGCTTCACCTGTATTTACAGCCGCTCCCCATCGCTCATTGCTAGCGTCACTGCCTGAGCTCCGCCTCCTGTCAGATCAGCAGCGGCATTAGATTGTCCTAGGAACGCGAACCCTACTGTAAACTGCGCATGCCAGGGATGTAGGTTGTGTGCTCCTTGTGAGAATCTAATGCCTGATGATCTAAGGTAGAACTGAGGCGGTGATGCTAGCGCTGGGGAGCGGCTGCAAATACAGCTTATCATTAGCACAATAAATGTAATGTGCTTGAATCATCCCCAAGCCATCCCCCACCCCCTAGTCTGTGGAAAGATTGTCTTCCATGAAACCAGTCCCTGGTGCCAAAATGGTGGGGGACCACTGCCATAGTCAACTTGCTTTGCAGCTTTCAAACCCAGTGGCAATGTTGTTACCATTATAGACATTTTAATTTCAGAAGAGACAATGTTCGATTCACTTCACATGCCCTTAATGAGAAACTAACATGTAGTCTACCAGGGTCAGGCAACCTGGAATGGAGTTTGCATGGTACTTCTCTGACTAAGACCTTTAAATCTGTTGGCCGAGTAACTCCAATGTTCTGAGCTACTCTCATTGCATCGTTAAAGTCAGGGAAGTCATTGCATATTTCTGCCTTTCTTTTCTCAAGGTTTCTCTCCTTCTCCCTCCTCTCCCCCTAACTCTGCGTCTGACCCTCTCTATTCAACACCTTGCTCACTTGCACTGTTTCTGAATTTATTAACCTATTGATGGCTTTCCCTTCTGTTTGATACATTTCTCCTCTGATCACTGCTTCAAATCTTCTCTTAAGGGCTGGTGAAAATCATTTGCTGCATGCAGCTGAAAGAACTCTTTCTTCATAGTTGGTATGGTATCTTTTTCCTTCTATCATCATCAACAACATTAGGTTTGAGAATTAGATACAGGTTTGAATCTCAGCTCAGCCCTGCCCTTTCCTAGATGAGAAAACAGGAGCCAGTTTCTTAGCTTCCCTAAGCCAGAGTTTGCCCATCTGTAAAATGGAAATGCTAACAGCTACCTCCTGGCATGGCCGTGAAGATGCAGTGAGATTAGCAGAGTATCTAGCCCTTCATCAGTGTTCAGTAAATGGCACTCACAATTGACAAATATTGAGCACAATTCCAGTTATCTTGGGAGGGAATAGGAAAGCTGCCGAGAAAGGGAGATTTGTAACAGAGGCCACACTGAAAATATAATTTAAGTCTTGGCAGACAGAGGGGAGATGGAGATTGTGAATCTCCTGGGGACCTAAATGTGAAACTGTCCTTATTTATTTATATATTTTTGTCTTCATACACTGTTGAGAAAAGTATCTGCTAATGGACAATGAAGAATGCAAGCTAATACATCCTTCCCCCTTCCCCCGCTAAGATTCTTATTAAGGAAATGAAAATAAACTGCCATTTACTTACTCACTTATTACATTTAGAGACAAGGTCTCAATATGTTGACCATGTGGGACTCAAACTCCTGGGCTCAAGCGATCCTCCCGCCTCAACCTCCTGAGTAGCTGGAACTACAGGTGTGCACCATTGTGCCCTGTTTTATTTTGAAAAACATCCCAGGCTAAAACTCTGAAGGTGAAGATAATACAGGTGAAAAACCATTTTCCCCCTAGGCAAGAGAAAATAACTAGAATGGGTAATAAATATAAAGGTATCCTTGTAAGCTGTTTTTTAAAACATGGATTCTGACATAACTTTTCTAAGCAATCATCCAGCAATTTTCCAGAAGGAAAAGTCAGATTCGCACCTCTATGGGAGTTTCTACTAGAGATTTCAGCATTGCCAGGTGGATCTGGCTTAGATATATTTATGGCAGGACATTTATATCTTTTGTATTTTGCCCAAAATTATACAACATGTGAGGTTTGTTGAAAGCATTTTCTTTTTTGTAACAACCATCTGGCACACTTTTTCGTGACCTAATCTAAAACACGATTTTAAGTTTTTACCTTGCCAATCACAAAATAGACCAGCATCCTCCCTGTCATTTGCATTATGTGGGAAATAAACAACATTCAGCTGGAAAGACACAATCCAGAAAGATCAGCCAATACATTGCCAGTAGGTCCAGAAATACAATGTACAAAGTAATTAGTAGTGGCTGTATGAACCCTACAACATTTGGCAGTTCCTCAATGTTCTTGCAAATGGCTCTGTTCCCTAGAAGTCTGTATTCTCCTAATATAGTAGTAGGGTTATTGTCCTTCTGGACACATTAAGTGGATTATTTTCTTAGTCAAGGAAGAGGAGGTTATGAAAAATAGCATGCCATTTTTCCCCTGCAGTGAATGCTGTTTTCTTTGATAATTTCCAAGTTGACAAAAGAAATAAGAATAGCTTTCCGTCTTAGTAGGAGTCAAAATGTCTTATTGGATAGACTGGCAAGATCCAAGTCATCAGATTTGAGAACTAGTTTAAGAATTTTCTAATTTGTAAAGAATATTGGTATCAGTATCATGGAATCTCGAATAATTTGGAACTTAGTTACATGCTGGTGCAGATAGAAATTCTTTATGTGTATATAACATATATAACATACCATCTTAGATATATAGGTACACAGGATTGATGCTTCTCCCTGTCCTGTCAAATTTGTCTCCTGCTCATTGACCTTTGGCACACTACTTAAGATTTCCTGTCTGCCTCACGGTTCTAGAATCAATGGCTGAGAGGAAAGATATATTTTGTCAAGACTAAAACTTTAAATTTGCTGTCTTATTACTTCATATAGGAAAGAGAGAGATTTTGAGCTGTGGTATGAGCATAATACATATGAGAAGAGAAGTTTGCTTATATGTATAAACCTCTTAAATAACAGTTGAAAAATTCATTTTAGGGTCTTGAATCCTCTGTCCTACTTAATAGTTTTCCAGGGAAATTGTTTAGTTCATTAACTCTCTTGTATTTTTTAAAATGAAATGAAGGATATACTATTTATCCTATATGTAGAAATTCAACCCTGCTTTTTTTGATACAATTTTGTGAATAGCAGCTAGTATATATTTTAAACAATCACCCATGAGGTGTTATCTGCTTATGCCCATTATTTTTCAAAGTAAAAAATTGATTTGAACACTTCAGAAATTTATCTTTTGCCAATTAAAATATTTTAAATTATTTATTGCAGTTCTTTTAATCCACAGTAAGACCTTATAAGAATCTATTAATAATTGCTTGATGAGAAGGAAATTAACCTGTGTCAGTCTTGTAAATAAACATGTCCAGTACAAGCAGCTGGTCTGTCTCTTCTCCTTTTTAGATGTAGACTTTCTTTTCTTTGGTACTCTATTGAACTCCAGAGAGGCTTACAATTATCTGCAAATTACCTGCCATCTTGTACCATCTGGATAACTATTCATCTATTCCTATTATCTTCTCAGTGGTGAATACCTCACCTGGCTTTGGCAGAAATGCCTACTTGCCTCTCTCTAGGTGCAGCTGGTAAGAAGCAACATCAAAAATGTCATCACTTTCCCTATTTACTTTTACCTATGCATTCAATTAAACAATAGCAGGTTCTTAGTATTCTGAATTATCCTATATTTTGCTTCTATTCCCTTCCTTTCAGAATTATTAAGCATTAAAATGGCATTTTTGTTTTTAGGGTGTTGTTTTTGTTCAATTTTCCTATTATTTGAAGTTGAATTTAGAAGCCTGCTTCGTCTATAATGGCCTACAAGCTTTTAAACAGATGGGATGCATTATCTATGTTTTGAAACATAGCAAATATTCCTCATGCTCCTTCAAAGATACATCTAGGAGAAAACCTGAAGAAGTTTAGTGTTGCATAGTATTTAGGTTTGCTAAATGAATTGCATTATTGTGAAAAATGGAGATTTTGCATTGTATTCTGATGATAACCTGTTATTTTCTTTTTTATTTTAACTGCAAAATAACTTGTTCTCCCAAGGAAGTGTGACTTTAGATATATTACAGCAAGAAAATGTTCAGTTTTTTATATGGCTTGATATAACTAGATCACTGAGGTCTTATTCAGTGGTTATCATGAGGTCAGTTAGCAAACCAACCTCCTATGAAAAAAGAATTAATACAAGCATTCTAACAAATACAGTTTCTCATTATAAACATCCAGAGTCCAAGGTTATAGATTCACTGTTGTTGTACCAGTTAAAACAAATCTTTGAATTTGTATAATAGATTATTGCCACCTTTGTAAACTGAATGATGCAGACATTCAACTTTACAAGAACATGAAAAGTACAGATTTGTCTTAAATTTGATTTTAAATAGTCTTTAGACATCTTTTCTCTGTAAACAAAGGGTTATGATTAATCCAGGGCTTCTATTTTCAATAGCATTTGGGTCAACAATTGCTTTACTTAGAACTTTTTTGCTAGATGCTCTGAAATTAATGGCTAATGATTTTAGTTATAATTTTAGTCAAAGCAGAGTAAAAGAATTTTGGGCTTATGATTTATTTTTATAATATGCACTATCATATTTAGCCTTCATAAGAATCCAGTGAAATATGTACTCTCCTGTTTTGCTAAGAAGGAAGCTGAGGATCATGTAAGTACTAAGAAACTCATAGAAGACACCTAATTCTTAAGTTCAGAGCTGTGATTTAAGCCCCAAAGAGTCTGATTCCAGACTCAAGACCCATATCCTTAACCTCTATGCTACGTTGCTTCCTGCTGGCATCTGCTAAAGGATGTACATTCCTTAATCTATGGCAAGGACTCTTCTGAATTCTCTCAGGAACGTCATTGGGATCATATGTCCATTCCCTGGTGCTGGGAATTGATTCTTCCTTTAAGGACAGGTGCCAGGGTAGGACTGAATCAGTATTAAACTCGTATTTTTTTTCCAATTTCTGTAGTATCTACTATACCATTAGATCTTAGGAAATACCAAATTGATAAGTAAATGCTACACTTGGCTCAAATTACTGACCTTCATTTTCTATTGTCAGTTATTTCTAATCTCAACCCTCAGCATCTCTTTTCTCTCCCTGACTTGTCTCTCTTCATCTCCTCTGTTCCTGTCTTCTTGAGATGTTGCCATGACCTTTTCCCTTTCCTCTTTTTCCTCATTTTCTGTCACTGACCTTTAAAGATCCTCAAATCTTGTTCTTTTCATGCATTTCTAGTACTGCCATTCCTTGCCTCATTGGATTTTACATGAGGTGGACCTCTGGGGTATTTATTCTGTTAAGTGTTACTGACCTAGCTAGTTGTCCTAGTGCATGCCCACTAGGCAAATGTGGATTGAGAGGTGTGAGTGGGGTCTGAAGATGGTATTTATTTGAATCTAAATGTTCAGGTCTATGTCTGGAAGCTGAGTTTACCCTCAATTTTCAGCTCAAGTCTCAATTGAGGAAGTGTGTTGAAACTTGACAGCATGTCCAGGATGTTTAGTTGGCTTGAAGGTTACAGCCTAGAATGTCGCCCAGGCAGCTTACTTGAAATGAGTCTTTACAGAATAAATGTACGTGCATATATACACATATAAACTTGTCTGTGTTTCCAAGAAGTCACTTGATGGTGCTGGTTGAAAAGACTTAAAGAAACTTCTCTCAGATAGCTTTAAAAATAAAGCATCTGCTGTCATTGGTACAGCCTTTGTTTAGTGTGTAACTGACACTTGAAAATTGAAATGTGACTTTCATTGTTAGTGGCGTTAGCAGGTCCCAGTAATGGTTATATGAAACTCTTCATTTCATTATGGATCAACATTTCGTCAAAGGACAGAGAAATATAGGGGTCTTATTAAAAATATGTGTGTTCATTTACACATAAATGCATATATCTGTATATGTATATTTCCCTTGAATATTGTCTAAACTTGGCTATTTTTCTTAACTCAGAAGTTACATGGGTAGATTCACACCTAATCGGTACAATGCACACTATCTGGGGGATGGGCACACTTATAACTTTGACTCAAAGGGTACAAAAGCAATTTATGTAACCAGAAAGTTTGTACCCCCATAATATTCTGGGAAAAAAAAAGTTATATGAGCCCAGCAGGGTGTGATGGCTCACACCTGTAATCCTAGAACTTTGGGAGGCTGAGGCAGGAGGATCGCTTGAGGTCAGTAGTTCGAGATCAGCCTGAGCAAGAGCAAGACCCTGTCTCTAGAAAAAAATTAGAAAAATTAGCCAGGCATGGTGGCTCATGCCTATAGTCCCAGCTACTCGGGAGGCTGATGAGGCGGGAGGATTGCTTGAGTCCAGGAGTTTGAGGTTGCAGTGAGCTATGATAACACCACTATACTCTAGTCCAGGTGACAGAGCAAGACCCTAGCTCCAAAAAAAAAAGAAGTTACATGAGCCCTTCTTGATAAGTGTCTGGTTTAGATAAATTTCAAAGTTTTCAAAAAGATTCAATTACTTGATTATCTTTTCAGGTAAACTGCTCTATAAGAAACTACAATAGGAACTCTCTTGACTTATTAAACATCTCTAATTGGTAGTCTTCCTCAACATTTTTTTTTCACAGACTTGGTGACTGAGGGCATAAGGTGGGCAAGTGGTTAAATGGAAGAGGAATAGAAATACCATATCATGGCCCCAAATCCATAAATGTCACAGTAGTGTGTTATATAGTGTCTTAAGTAAGCCAGTATTTTTTTTTTTTTTTTTTTTTTTTTTTTTTACCAGCAACAACATTGCCTTGGTTATAAGCAAACAGAAGTAGATTCCAATTAAGCAAAAAAGGAATTTATTGGCAGGCTTTGGGTAGCTCACTGTATAGACAGAAGGAGGTAGGAGAATCAGACTTGGGAAAGGGAGGTGGGAACACGGTAGATTTGGGTTTATAGATAGCAAGTGTTACTCAACAGTCTTATAAGGGCACCACCATTCAAATAAATAATTTCTAGTTCTTTTCAGTCTTTTGGTTACTTTACTCAAGATTCAGATTTTAGGGAGAAAGTACCCAGTTGGCTTAAATTGGGAAACATGCCCAATGTCAGCTGGGGTAACACTTCAACTAAACTGTTGCCAACAACAGGGAAGAAGAGTTTTGGGTACTGTTATCAAAAATTCATGGAATGGTTGGGCCGCTGGAAACAACAACAAAAATCTAGCATACACTCTCCCGTCGTTCTCTAGAATTTAGCTTCTCCACAAAATCTGACAACTTTCAAATGAAACTGCATATTGAGATTGATCTTTATGTGAAAATGATTAACTTGGTCCACAAAACATACAGTAAAAGCAAACGATAAAGAAAGGAAGCTAATAAAGGAAATTGATTTATTTGAAGTGCCGTGTGTCTCCTTCACTTTCCTGCATATATCAGGACAGAATTAGTGGCCGCTTTGGCTCCAGCAGTCTGCCCCGCCAGCAGTAATAGGTTTCAGCCACGCCTTGTTTGATTGTATTTTGCTGAAGAGGATAAAACAGCTTTGAGTCTGCCTTTAAAGATTGCCTGGTTCTTAAGATCAGAAACTTTTTAGAGGAAGGCATTCTTAATGGAATAAAAGGAATTTAATTTACTGTTTTTAGTATTGTGTCCTGATAAACATTTTTATGTCCTTTATATGTGCCTTATGCATGTAATCATTTAATAAACAGTCTTACATCAACATTTATTATTTTACCAAGCATGTTTTGAGCACTGGAACATATACAATCATAATATCAGCTTTTAAGACATTTAGCACAGTACCTGACACATCCATACTAGGTGCAGATAAATGTTGGCTGTTGTTATGATAATTATTATTACAAATATTTGATAATAATTAAGCAGTTACTGTGTGCTACATTGTACTCTATGAATTTTATATTTGTTATCTTAAGTCTCACCACTTAACACTTAAGAAGTGGTTGGTTATCGTTGCCATGATCCCAGTGGGAAAATTGAGACTTAGAAAGGCAAAGATGGTCAGCTTTAGTTGTAGACAATAAAAATCAGTTTAGCTCAGGATTTCTCAACCTCGGCACTACTGGTATTGTTATAGGGGGCTATCTTGTACATTGTAGGATGTTTAACACCATCCCTGGCCTCTACCCACTAGAGTCCAGTGGCACCCTCTTAGTTGTGACAGCCAAAATTGTCTCCAAACATTGTCAGATGTTTGGTGGGAGGCGGGTGGAGGGCTAACTCACCCTGGTTGAGAACCACGGGTGTAGGTAGTTGGAGAAGAAAAAACAAATGTATTAAGGGATCTCTGCTTCTGTTGCCCCTGAAAACTGGATGTCCTTCTGTCACTGCTCCTGCAGGCACTAGATTCCTGGAGCACCTTCTACTGCCTCCTGCTGCTTTTTGAATCATTCGCTGTGCCCTTGCTGAATGGGAGCCAGGGAAAGTGAGTTCTTCCTTCTTCCTTGGTGAATTGGGACCCATAATACTGGAAACTTCTCAAACATTTTGCTTTTGTTATAGGATATATAAAACATAGTCCCTGACTTTAAAAAACTCTTACATTCAACAAATCCAAGGGCTGGTCCTTATGTGTTCCTATAAACCAAGCACTGTTGCAGGTACTGGGAATTAAGAAGACAGATGATCCTAGCTCTTGGGGAGCCTACGGTCTCATTAGAGACAGATAGAATAACAATTTAATACACGTTCTATGGTAGAGAGAGGATCAAAGAGCTATCTATAAAAGTCCTGTGAAGGAACATCTCACTGGGTCCAGGGAAGGCCACCCACAGGAAGTGACTTTAAATCTTGTTTTAAAGAATGAAACATTTTTCTTCAGGTCGGAAAGAGGGCCTTGGCTACTGCCACATCCTGAAACAACCACTAGTGTATACGTGGTGACCTGAAATGATAGATTCATATTCTCTCTCTCTCTCTCTTTCTGGGTTCAGTTTGAAATGCACATTTTTTTTTGTTTATTTGTTAAGTAATAAATAGACTCTAAATTTTTAGGTTTAAGATCTGAAATTTTGATTCCTTTTCATTGTTCTGATGGTTTATCATACGTTGAAAGTTCTTTTGCTCCCTGGGCCTTAGTTTCTTTGCCACTGGGTTTTTTGATGCTGCCAGGGGAGTGCTGAGTTAGATGAGCCTTCCTCTTTCAAAGGGAGATTAACAATTTAGATTAGAGACATGTATGTGTTAAAGAAAAATTGGCACCTAAATGAGCCCCTCCCTATTTGATATAATCAGAATAAATCTTTATTGAAGGGCACACTATTTTTTTGCAATTGGTACGTTAGAGTACTGGAAGATATTTGTTATTTACATATGTATATATATCTATATAAAATTCTTGAACATAGTAGATATTCCATACAAATTTTTAAGTATAACTCTTTCTTAGAGGATCCAGTACCACCAAATAGATCTATAAGCATCCTTTGTCCTCACCACCTGAAGAGATTCTGTGTTACAAACAGCCTTCCTTCCCTTTTCAGTATTGCCTCTTTTGCGCTGCCAAAGAAAGCTTAGGAAATGTTGACCACAGTGGCAGTGATGTGCACATCCATTTCTCTTGGGTATCATTGGATGTTTCTCAGGAAAGGTTATGCATTGCATGGTTAAAGGTCTATTGAAAGGAAATCCAAGCACCAGCAGCGCGCAAGATAATTTTAACAACCAGCACTCTTGAAGCTGCATGAAGGCAAACATACTAATTGTTTTTTTCTTTGCCAGCTCTATTGTTTTAACTCTGTTTTCTCACATGGGTCATTTCAATGCCTCTTTTTCTTTGTGTGTCTGGGTTTTTATTTTTTAAATGAAGTACATGCCACTTGAAGACTTGAACCATTGGCTCTCATTATCCTGTCTGTAGACTAGATTGTATTCTTCACACGCTGAAGCACAGAACCAGTCAAAACCTTTATATGGTATTATAGGCATCTCTGTCAAATAAGAATTGTGTTCTGGGCATAAGCATCACTACACAAAGGTGGTCCTTGAAAGTAGGTAATTGTTCCAGGTGTTGGAATGAGAGTGGGGGACGTCTGCCGTGACAATGGGCCATGACAATGACATTCTTTTCATTCAGTGAATGTCGAGCGAGCATCTCCTGTATGCCAGGCACTGTGCTTAGCATGAAGAGACAGTGACTGATATTCCCAACTCTCAAGGAACTAAAAATCTGTTGTTTCTTTGTGAGACTGCTTCTAGCTGTCAGTGCTAATGCTACTTTATTATAGATAAAATATATTTTCTAAAGTAACATCAGTTCTGAAACTTAGATAATTTGAAAACAGGTGTTTGTCAGAAATCTGGTACACATTGTTACAGTTAATAGGTTTTTAAAAAATGAATAGAATTAATAACTTGTGAAAATAAAGCTTATTTTTTCCTATCTCAGCCAATAGAGAAACTAAACAGTTTTTAGAATTAGTGTCCTCTTTAAAGACACTACCGGCCAGATGCGAGTAGTTTTACTGAAGACGGTATTTATACCTAAAGTTTATAGCACTAAATACCATGGCCAAAAAAGCTGGTAAAGTTAAGTGGAGACCGTAGTGGCATCTAGCCAGACTCTTGATGTTGGAATGCACTTCATGGTTGACTTCTCCCACCCACATGCTCTTTGGAAATCTTCCTCCCTGATTTGCAACTGACTGCAGGTTATTCTTAGATTTAGACAGGAAAACAAAAACTGTGTATGACAAGACCAGATGCACTTTACCTCGGTTATGAATACAGTCTGATGTGAACATCTACGAGATTTTTTTTTCTTTTTAAACCCTCCTTTAAGCAGAGTGCAAGATGATAAAGATCAGGAGGTAGGAGGAGTTGGCAGGGATGTGGGAAACAATAGCCCCTTAATAAGACTCTTAGTAATCAGGGAGGCATTTGTGCCTTGAGTTAGGGATGTGGAAGTGGCAGACTGACCATTTTGAAGGTTGCCATCATTATAGACTGGAAAGTTTCTAATTACACATGAAATGAAAGGCTTCAGAGAAGAAATGACCCAGAACACTCAACTGTTTAAGTAACTGATTAAGGCAAGCAGGGCTTGTAAGGACCAATCTACAAGATTGTGCTTGTCCAAATTTTTTTCAAGACTCATTTGAAATCTACTCTTTTTTTTTCCTTTTGTCTTCTCTGTCCAACTACTTTTGTACTCACATTTTGGAATGTTCAAATCTGATTTATCAGTCAGGAGTCTGGCAGGAAACAGATGGTACAATCAGGAGATTTAATGGAAGGTATCTGAGTGAAGGGATTATTGATAAGGTGTAGAGAGGGTTAAGGAAACTAAAAGGAGTGGAGAAGCACTGGGGACTAGCAATGGAGGGGAGCTGGTACCACTTCTAAGCCTATAAGAGCCACACAAAAGCTGACCTTATCCAACCCAGTGGGGTTACAGAACTGTGAGAATGGGAGGGAGCAAATACCCCTCTTCTCTCCCCTCCTGGCCTCCATTCTCCTGCAGATGATTCTCATTGGCCCAACCCAACTAGAAATCACAGTAATAATGAATCTGGGAGATATAGAAAATAACTTCCCGAGATGCAGGGCAGGAAGAGCAGAGAGTGGATCTGGTGGCAAATGGAGAATAACCAGCATACCTGCCTTCCATGAGCATGAAACCAATATGGAGATCACATGTATATTGGCAGATTAAGTTGCATTTCACCTCGAAGTACAAAACTACTAAAAATCTTTTGGACAGTCACTATGGGCAAGGCAAAAATAACCATTACAAATGCATAAAAAATGTCTTTAATCGTGGATGGATCCTTGGAATCATGCACTGTCAGGGGCTGCAGAACCGAGTGCCTCCAGGGGCAGGTTGGCCATGTAAAGGATCGAGTTGATCTGGGTGGAGGGCAACGGGGCGTGTTGAATCTGTTATGAATTGTTTAACCCTTGCTTTCTGTAAAGCAGCAGTCTCTATGCAGCACCAGGCAATTCAAGCCTAGGTTTTTCTAGTCGTCTTTTTCTTTTTTTTTTTTTTAACCAAAGAAACTGGATTTTTTTTTTTTTTTTTAAGAAAAATGAAATCATCTCACTTTTAAATGTTGGCAGCTAATTCACTTTTGGTTTTCAGACACTTTGAGTTAAACTAACAAACTCTTCTCACTGAGATCTGACGACCCCTAAGTCCTTTAGTCTCGAGCTCCTCCGTCTAGTGTTCCAGACAAAGTGGTGTGATCTGACTGACCGCGGGGAGCCCAGCTCTCTACCCCAGCACTTCCAAATGCTTGGGAGCTTGTGTTGTTGTCTTCCCTCCTCTCTCGCTCTGGATTCCTGCCTGGGCGGCGTGCATGCTGGCACCTCCGCTCAGCCTCTCGCTTTTGGTGACGAGCAGATGTCTCTTACGTGTTCCTCTAATCACCAAAGCACTATTAACCCAGGGCTGGTGTTTCTGACGTTCTCTTTTTTTTTATAGGTGTGGCGCTACCAGGGAGTAATTATATGACAAATTGGGAATCCATTTCCAACAGAAAGTCTGATGCCACAAACTTTGTCACCTTCTTATACGGAGCTTCTCTTGGAGCTCTTTTCTCTTTGGGCTGCTGCCAGGATCCTCCATCCCCTGCTTCCTGTTACAGGGATCCTTGCATCTCTCTCCTCCAGGTCCCCATGGCGTGCTCTCTGCTCTCATTCCCTACCCTGCTATTGCATCTAGAGATAACTTATGAATTCCTGTCCTGTATGTTCCAGTTAATGTGGCACTCTGTTGCAACTTCTCCTGCTCAAGGCTCAGCCTTATATAACCCAAAGACCCCCGGAAACAAGCAATCCTACCTAAAAGGACATTTGTTTCTCTACCCAGAGTATTGCCACTCCCCTAGAGCACCAGTTTCGTCATTGCTGACTTATATAATGTACCTCTTTTGCCCTCTTTCCGTGATAGAACTGCCTGCCTCTGACTAGTTCCTGAAGGCAGGAAGCAAGAGTGTACTCTGAATTAAAAACTAAAGTTCACTTCAACAGAAATCTCATACTCTGTAAAGTTTGCTCATAGGTGGCACTACAGACAGTTTGCCAAGCTGAGCCACACAGAGCCTTTTCTTTTCAAAGGCATGAAAAATATGTATTTATGTATCATAGCTGATGAGATAGGGACTGGTTTCAAGGCTAAAAGGTGATTATAATCACCCACACAGCTGTTGAAAATTGTGTCCTACTTTGTGTTTTTGTTTATTATAGGCTGGAGGGAAGTAAATTACTACCTTATTGTCAGCCAATAATCATTTTCCAGGAAAAGGTAATTTATCCTCTGAAAGGGAATATTCACCTGTTCACCTTTTTGATTGCTCCATTGTGTATGTGATTGTTAAACTGCCTATTGACCATAAAATAGGAGTTTCTATCCTCCAGATCCAAGACAAAACTAGTCCAAAGGGGGATGTGAGTCAGAAGACACGTGACCAGGTTGCAGTTAGCGTCCCCAGTCTTCCCATGGCCCTTATTGTGAGAGACGGCAAATGTCACAGGCTTTGACATTCCAGCATCTATTCCCTTGAACTCATCTTTTGGGAAAACAAGTCTTTCTTCACATAGTGCTAGAGAAAACTACTTTCTCCATCCTGAGGGTTAAGAAAGGGAGAAATTGAGATATTCATTTTAGAACTAGGGGGAAAAAAATCCCAGTGCAAAAAAAAAAAAAAAAAAGTGAACTTTTGCACAAAGCTCTTGAAGTTAATAAGCCAGGTACTACAACAAGAGGAAACTTTTCCTAGGATATAAATGAAATAATTTCAGATGTACTTTAACTTTTAAGCCATGTATTTAGTTCCTAGTTAGCAAATTATTGCTACAATAACCAAAAAGCTGATAGAAAGTGCATTTTATTCTAAAAGGGGTTGATTATCTGCCCCAAAATAGATACATGAGCCCCAGAATAGATACATAACTTTCAAAATATTCTCTGCTAGGCATAGTACTTACTTCTCAGTATATGATAAAATTTCATTCTTATATATAGTCTTTCCTTTTATGCCTTAACTTTTTAAAAAAATGATATACATGTGTATACACATATACAAATGTTTTTATTATTTTATTATATTATATTTAAAGCCTTTTCTTGTAACACATCCAGATTTTATTCATTTTCCCCAACATATAGATTTTGTTTACACCTATTGGTATATATCTTGTTTTCTTATTTAAGTCCAAGGAAATAAAATAGATCTGTCCCATGTACCTTACTCCTTCCACAAAATTTGATTTATTGGGTCATATGGTAATGTTAATATTTTCCAACTTGTCAACTGTGTAATTTACTAAGTATCACCCTAGATTTAAGACAACAATAAAAATTCTACAAAACTGATGGATACAAGTTATAAAGTGTTCATATTCCTCTAACAACAGGCTTGTAACTCATTGAGGGGAGGGTGTGGCACTAATATCTATGTGAATGATCCTGTATTTCTTTGTAAAATTTCCAGTTAACGTTAATAAATTGTCACACTTGATGTGCAGGATCTGACTTGACATTTGTGGATTACACACAGGGTTTTTACTTTTTCATCTGTTTAGTTTCTTTGCTGGCTGGAATTTTTCTTAGAGTGTGGACACTAGCAATGTCATTTATGTGTGTTTTATTTCCCCTCCCTCCCTAGCAATATAATTCAAAGATGTAGGGGGAGAGGTTACAGAAACTATTGCTTAAAAAAATGAGATATTATTTTCAGGTTTCAATTAGCCACACCTTCTCATTCGTCATTGACACACAGGGCAGAGAGGTGATTCACTGCCAGACCTATAGCAGGGACTTTGAAAAGTATGTTGATGTGGTACCATAAAATGAGCCACTGAGATCTCTTGTGGTAGGAGCATAATTGGCTGATGGACCCAGCTACTGCTGTTCTGCATCCACCATTGTGTCATACTGAGGCCACACTTCCTGTGGCCAGTGAATTCACTGTTAGTAAAGACCTGTACCTTCCATATGTGAGACTCCTTCATAGGAACACTGGCTCAAGGACTTCTTTTATAGTGAGTCTTTCAGTATTCTGGGGAAAAAGTGAAAAATCCCTTTGTTTACATCCTAAAATTTAAACTTTGTCTATTTTCTTTTTTTTCATTTTAAAAATAATTTACTTCATTTAAATAATAATTTTAAACTAACATTTTAAAATGAATAAATCAGTTGCATTTAGTACAGTCACAGTGTTGTGCAGTCACCACCTCTACATAGCTCCAAAATATTTCCAAAGTGAAACTCCTTACCAATTAAGCAATTTCTCTCCATTCTCCCTTTCCCACAGCTCCTGGTTGCCACTAATATGTGTTCTAGCTGTATGGATTTTTCTATTTTGGATATTTCATATAAAGGAAATCATACAATATGTAACCTTTTATGTCTGGCTTCTTTCACTTAGCTATGATTTAATCTTTTGTTTATTTTCTAATCAAAAATGTCCTTGACTATAATGATTATTTCACCCTGCATAGGAGAGATTTTCTTTTTCAGCACCATCTTATTTTGAAGCACAAGAAGAATTGTCATTGTATTTTTTTTTCTTTTCTTTCTTTTTTTTTTTTTTTTGGTCATTCCCTCATAAACTTTACTGGAAAGCAAGGGGATTTACTCCTTCTCCCCACATCATATAGCTGCTTTCTCTAGATCCCTACGTGGAAGTGACAGAGAGCATACACAGAGTGAGCATAAACTATATAATGCTGCAGTGGCTGTCAAAACAAAATAAGTTCTTTATTCTCTGATGGAGTAAATAGACGTTTCAAATTCCAAGGGACTTACCCAGATATCAATGAGAGGGCCAAATTTGCTAATAACAATGCCTATTACATGGGAGTAGTTCTGAATATTAAATGGGGTATTGGCCCCAGTTAGTGTAGTGCCTCACAGGACTGTGTGTGTTAGCTGTCTGTGTGGTCTGTGGTGTAACAGTCTGTGTGGTGGTGGTTGGAGCAGTTGTGGAGTTGATGTTATTTGCCGCCACATGATGTGTACCTCTGAAGCCAGTTTGTTTTGAAGGATGAAATCTAAGCACTGGCAGCCTTCCAAGTAGAATATAATAACACTGTCCAAGCTGGAGAAAAGGACAACAGATTAATTCCAAAATTCTGTTATAAGTGAATGTCAAGTCAGAATTCTGGTATCCATTTCTTTGGTGAAACTAAGCAAATGAAATCCTGCCTCTTGTCCTACATTCTAACTGAAATTGGAACTTGATCTTGGGAATTACTTCCTTGTCTAGTATTCAGCTGATCAAGTGCATCTCCTTGTCTTTTAGCCCCTTTTCCCTCTTCTTTTTAAAGTGCCTTTCTTTATGCACAGAGCACAATGTAGCCTTGGGAAGACTGTCTGCCGATCTCATCAACCCACTATCTTCCTCTTCCTCAAAGGCATGACTCATTCACTTTTGTCGCGTGACTCCTTATACCCTTCTCTTTGCTTAAATTTCACTTCCCTTTTGTTATGGAAAGGAATATAGCAAATGGTTGAGAGTGAGGGCTCTGAATTCCACTTTTAATTCATACTGCCTAAAAGCTGGGTGCCTTTGAACAAGGATTGTAACCTTACTAATCCTCAGTGTCTTTATCTGTAAAATGGGGAGGCAGTTATGGTAAAGGCTTAATGAGATAGTCTGTATAAAATGCTTACGATAGTTACTAGCATGTAGAAAGTGTGCAGTCAATGGTATCTATAAATAATGATCATAATGACATGGCTTGTCTATGTTCCTAATCATTTTGCCTTGTAGAAATTATCAACTTCACAAAGCATTACCAGTTGTCAAAACTGCATCTTGGTCTAGACCTTTCTACTCAATTCTACTTGTGCCTTTGCAACTGCTTCTGAATAGTCCCAACACAATGTTCTGCTATCACCCTAAATGTGACTTCTCCAAAAACCAGATTCTTTCTGACCTTCTCCAATGTTGTCTTATTGTATCACCCAGCTTCAAATACATGCGGTGATCTTTGAACACTTCTGAATGGCTCTTGTTTCCACATTTCTGAAGTTACCAAGTCCTATCTATTCTTCCTTCACAATCTCTTTGTCATGTGATTACTTCTGTTTCTATGGCCAGGGCCACAGACAAATCGCAGGCTCCACACTTCTGGACTTAATGCAGTTTTTTAAGTGATGATGATGGTGGTGGTGGTGATGACAGCAGCACAGCTCGTGTTTATGGCACTCTTATTTTGTTCCACGAACTAGTCTAAACATACACAACATGTATCACCTCACTTGATTTTCACAAGAGCCCTCTGACATAGGTATTACTGTTTCCTCCATCGGAGGCTCAGAGATATAAAGTAACCTGCAGAAGGCCGTGGTGCTTATACTTGGTGGCACCATGTATAACACTTGGTTCAGGATTTGAACGCAGGCAGTGTGACTCGGGTGCCTGTCTCCTTAACAATGGCTTGCCACTGCCTCCTTCATCTTTCCCCTTCCTTGCTCAAACATTCTCCCTGCTTTCGATATAAGTCCTCTTGATTTTGGGTACATTTCTGCCAGATTAATACAGAATTAGTAAGTGCTGTTTCTTGACTTAAAGAGCGGGCAGTAGGGAGGTAGGGCATGCGACCCAAGCTTTACGTGGGCATTTGACTTCCCTGAAATTGCATGTAGAGTGGGTGTATCTGTTTCTCAGTAAAAAGTTAAGGACTGTGACTTAGAGAATGTCCTAGAAACTCCTTGGATTAGCACTCAGAACTCTCTTCAGTCATTCTCTAATCTGTTTTCTGAAGTTTTCCACCTGATATTCTCATTCGTACATCTCTGACTGAGTCAAACCAGTCCATTCGCTGTTTGACCCTGCTTTACGCATCCCTCCCACCGCCTCACCCCTGATGCTTTGCTTACACCATAACCCTATCCTAAGAGGCCCTTCTCTTCCCTTCCTCCCCATTTGCTTCCCTGTCCATTCTCCAAAGTTTACTGTCAGTCCCACTTCATTTAGACATCTTTCCAGATGACTCCAAGCTGGGAACAAGGAAACTCTCTTCCAACTACTACAGAACACAGCAGGGTGGCAAACTCAGAGGCCCACAGTAGCCAGATAGAGAACTTGCTAGAGTAAGGCCAGCCATGTGGAGAACTGGAGACTCCAAACCTGGTATAAAGGTGGCATTATTACTTAGCTCCAGGCAATCATCGCCATGTGGATTAAGAGCCCATGGTTGCCAGCTGCCTCATGTTTTCCAGAGATAATAGAAATCTAGATATTTAGATGAAAGCTCCTGAATTTTTTAAATTGACAATTTATTTAAATAAAAAAATACATGGGGGCAAATGAAATTGGTTGGAGGGCAGCCACCAGTTTTTAGCTTCTGCTATGGAGTGTGTTATCCACATTCTTCAAGGGAAAGATTCCACACTGTGTGATGAAAGGTCTTTTTACTTGGTCAACTTTTCTTAAGTTGCTTGGAAGAAACTGGTCCTCAATTGTTTCCTTTGTAAAGTTGTAATTGTGTTTTTGCAATTAGTACAGAAAGAATTTGAGGATAGTAGAATCATAATAAATATCAACTAATCAAAGTATATATTGAGTTGTTCATAAATGATATCTTATGTGGATGCCACCTTCTGTCTTAAAAAGTAATCAGAATTTTTTAAAAAACAACCATTAAGGAAAGACAGCAGCTAAGAGTTCAATAAACATTTGGTTTAAAACACACATTAATCCATATTATAATGAATTAACAGGCAACTCCTCAATCCCAAGTGTTTTGTGAATACAGTCATGTGTTGCTTAATGATGGGAATGCATTCTGAGAAATGCATCCTTAGGCAATTTCATAATTGCTTGAACATCACAGAGTGTACTTACACAAACCTAGATGGCATAGCCCACTACATGCCTAGGCTATATGATACAGCCTATTGCTCCTAGGCTACAAACCTGTACAACATATTACTGTGCTGAATACTGTAGGCAATTGTAACACAATGGTAAGTGTGTATCTAAACATAGAAAAGGTATGGTAAATACAGTATAGAAGATAAATGATAGGTCTATATAGGGATTTACCATGAATGGAGCTTACAGGACTATAAATCGCTCTGGGTGTGTCAGTGAGTGGTGAGGGAATGTGAAGGTCCAGGACATTACTGTACACTCCCGTAGACTTTATAAATTCTGTATACTTAGGCTACACTGAATTTATTAAAACATTTTTTCTTCATTAATAAACTAATCTTGGCTTACTATAACTTTTTTACTTTATAACCTTTTTAATTTTTTTTAACTTTTTGACTCTTTTATAATGATACAGCTTAAAACACAAACACATTGTATAGCTACATAAAAATATATTCTTTCTTTATATCCTTATTTTATAAGATTTTTTCTATTTTTAAAATAATTTTTTTTAACTTTTTAAACTTTTTTGTTACAAACTGAGACACAAACACACACACTAGCCTAGGCCTACACAGAGTTGGGATCATCAATATCTCTGTCTTCCACCTCCGCATCTTGTCTCACTGGAAGGTCTTCAGGGACATTAACACACACAGAGCTGCCATCTCCTATGATAACAATGCCTTCTTCTGGAATACCTCCTGAAGGACCTGCCTGAAGCTGTTTTACAGTTAGCTTTTATTTTATTTTTTTAATAAGTAGAAGGAGTACATTCTAAAATAACGATAAAAAGTATAGTAAAAACTAGGTGATAGGAATTTTTCAACTCTTACAATCTTAAGGGACCACTGTTGTTCTTATGGTCTGTTATTGACTAAAATGTCATATCGTAGCACATGACTGTATTTAGAGTTCTGTAACTAGAGAAAATTGGACTGACTACTTTTCTTCTTTATAATATTAGAAATTCAAAATTGAAATTAAGCTTCTAAAAATTTGAATATCCATATGTTGTTACTCAGGTAAAGTGAACTTATTTTCAGTTGACAGATTTGAAACAAGTAAGTGAATGAAATTTGAGGTCGATAACTTGCAATTATATTGATTTTCATTTTCCTTCTTGGGTATTCTTCAAAGTGACAATGCTTAGAGCCAATGTCACTTCATCAGCAACAGCTTTTCAACACCCTAATTGCAGCAGACAGAAGTACAGTGACAGTGTGTGAAAAGTGTTCTCAGAGGAGTGGATGGAAGGCTTTGCAAGGTGCTAGGGGTGGTCAGCCATCACACTTGCCTCTGAGTCTTCATGAACGTGTGCAGTGCTTGATTTTAGTTAAGGGGAAAAAATGTGGAGGTGGGGCATAGTGTATATAGGACCCAGGGAAGATAGAAGGAAATGGCAATCAGTCAGACAAGAACTGTTTCTTCTGACAGGTGTATTGTAAGCTAGAGAATAAATAATGGATGAAATGACAGTAATTAAAAAGTGTTTACTTAAGTGAACAGTTGCTTGAAATATGGTTGCATGGTAAAGACCTCATTATGGACCGTACTTGGCACATACATATGATACTTATGTTGAGGGGTAATTAATTTGCTCTCTTAAGTTGAGTGATGGGTCACCTGTGACCCTGCCTCACTTCTTTGCATTAGAGAAGTCCAACCCTGAAACAGAGATACTCTCCAGGCATTTAAAAGTCTTCCATGGTGGATGCTCATTTTAGACTCATTTTAGTAGCTGTTTGGGAGTTGTAATTTGGAGTGTGTGAGCAGACAGCCTATGTGTGAGGACAGATGACAGTATGAGGAATTATAGACAGAATGTGCCTCTGGGTGTTACTGAAGCAAGTGCCTTACCACACATTTTCTATCTTCCATTTTTGACAGTGAATCTTCAAAGGGACCATTACCTTGCAGTAAATATCATGTGGAGTAGTAGTTCACAAACTTTACCGTGCATCAGAGTTACCTGAAGGGCTTATTAAATCACAGGCAATTGGGCCCTGGCCCCAGAGTTTCCGATTCAACAGATCTGCGATAGGGCCTGGGAATATACATTTCTAACACTTTCAAGTGATGTTGACGGACCACACTTTGTGAACCACTTGGTGGTGGAAAACCCATTGGTGAGTGCAAATGCATTACTAAATTAAGCACCTTCATAAGGAAGATATCATTCTAGGACAATACAAATTAGGGTAATTCTCAGTTAGGAACTTATTGCCAAACAAAGAACACTAGGCCAACTGAAAGCAGACAGGGTGGTGCTGGGGGGAAGGTAGGCTTTGTGTTCAGAGAATGTGGGTGCTAGGAATGGATGTCTGAGTTGTGTCCTGCATCTGCCACTTACTAACTTTGTGACTTTAGGCAAGTTACTGAACTCCACTGTTCCACAGCCTCCTTCTCTGTCGAATACAAATCACAATAGCATTGTCAACCATGGAGTTGTTGGGAGAATTCCATGAGATGATGTGTGAAAACTTTGAGCACGAGAGCTGGCATGTAAAGAGACCTGTATTACATGAAGACATCTGTAACACACAAAAGGAGGGTAATGGTACATAATGCATATATACAGGAGAGAGAGATTTGAAGGTATCATCTGTCCTCTCAGATCTGAATGTTGAGTTCAGTGCTTGTTAACCAGAAGGCTTGTCCTATGCGGAAAGCCACCTGAGGCACAGTTGAGATGAGTTCATTGTCATATCGACACCATTAGTGTACTTATTTAGGGTAAGTTTTATCTCAAATGTGGCTAGCAGTATTTCGGGTGAGGTTGTTGATGATGTGTGTGATGTGTTAGTGGGTGTAGCAGCTTCAGAGGCTGATGGCCTGTGAGAGGGACAGACACAGGAATGGAGAAGCAGAGACAGACTGAGAAACAAAAGTAGAGATGGGACAGAGCAGAGGCAGAAGAGGGTGAGAAGGAGAGGGGGAGATTTGGGAATTCAGGGATATTATTGTTTCAAATTGCTTTTGACTTCAGTTAAATTCAGCCTTTCTTAGAATTCTAGTGATCCTAACCTATAAACATCCATTTATCCCATACCCACTGAGGAGCCTGTTGGGTGCCAGGCACTGTCCTCTCATATTGTGATTAGTTCAGGAAGTTCCGAGTGCCCAGTGCTAGGGAGTAGCATAGAAATGGTGGTGAGCAAAGCAGGGGCCCTGCCCTCAGGGCGAGTGCACACTAGTGCGAGCGAAATTGAAGAAAAATAGGATTTCCTTAGGCAAAGGAGGAGAAAGAAAAATGTTACCAAGTAGGGACTCTGAAGAGCAAACCTGATTAGAATCCTGGTTTCAACCCTGACTAGCCACGGGATCTTGGTCAACTTGCTTGTCCTCTTGACCCCTCGGTGTAGTCCTGCTATAATGAGGATGGTTCTGCTTTAGAAAGCTGTTGATGCATGTAAAGTACTCAGCAGATGCCACATTTTGCCTGGAACACGTAGTAGGCCCTTCACGGATGAGAGTGTAGATTGGTTGCTTGGTTAGGTGCTGTTCTTTTGCAGGCTGAGTACTGGGATTAGGCTAGTGGTTTTCAGCCATGTGTACCATGATTATAGCAGCACATAGAACTGAAGAAATTGCTTAGAGAAGCAGCAGGAGGTGGAGTATGAGGTCACGCCAGCATGAAGACAGATTGCTGTTTACCAGTACACACGCGAACCTTGTCCCCTGGGTATATGAGAGAGCGGTCAGGGCAGTCAGCGGTTTGTATTGCAACAGTGACAGAGTGCAGGAAGAGAAACAAGTGAATGATAAAATAACTACGGATGCTTTTATAGACACTGTAAGGTGAGGTTGCACTTCAGTAGTCATTGCCTTATCATTATTGCCGAATTGTTTCATGTTGTTCTAAGCCCTTGAATCCCTCAAATGTGCTGCCAGAAAGGTGACTCCTCAAAAATGTGCAGCTCACACACGATGGCTTAAGATCATCACTGTACAGTGGTAGTCGGGGGCTGGGGGTGGGAGGAAGACTGAAAGGAAAGTGGGGAAGGAGGGAATCTTTCAGAGACAGAGGAGACCAGTGAGTGGGGTTCTAGAGCCACACTGCCTGGGCTCCCATCTTGGCTCTGCCACATGCTGTCTCAGTGGCTCTGGCCCTCCTCTTATGTAACATATGGGTAAGTTAATATGCGTGTAGCACTCAGAACAGCACCTGCTACATAGTTAGCACAAAAGGGTTAGTTATTGTTTGACTTTGGTTCCTCAGGGCACTGAAGAAATGCAAGGTTGACCTCTGAAAGTAATACTATAAAATCATACCATATGAATATTTAACTCAGAATTCTATACATGCTCTAAGGATAATTAACTTATATGTTATACATAATAATTTACATGACCTTTCAGAGCTGCTGTTTTCTTTTTCTTTATTCTTTTTTTCTGCATCTTATCTCTAAATTGTAATAATAAATACTTTATTTTAAAATAAAGTTTTCACAAAGGCTGATTTTTAGTTACTACACCTAACTGTATTGATTTATCACACTTAAGAGTTGTATACAGAGAGCCATGGACACTGTATTTTGTGGGAGATTTAAGGTATTTTCAAAAGTTATTGAGTACTTGAAAACTTACTCCATCGTGGATACCTCTCCACTATGAGTGTCTGGCTGGTGGCCACAAAACTTACTGCTGCTTTGCATTTTTTAATTTGCTGGAGTAGATATTTCTTATTTCCATTGCATCTGAAGTTGTTGAATTAAATAGGACTCAGTAGCACACCGGGGATAGGCAAGGTAGTGGTTGTACAGCGAATGTTATTTTGCATGCATATTTTTCTTTTTAATTGTACTAAGAGTCTATTGTGTTAGCAACTTATATGTTCATTTTTCTTTGCTAAAATAATAGTGTTTTGCTTATAAGGCTATGTCCATTACTGTGCAATTAGAGCAAGATGAACATATTTTAAAACTGTATAGAGTAGAAGGAAGAGAAGGCACTGAACGTAAAATTAGACTTCTCACAATAGGTTTTCATTTAAATGATTTCTGGGATTTTTTTTTTGCTCAGCCATAAATACCTCATAGCTTTGTTCATCTTTCATATGGATAGTGTTTCTGCTAGAGATTTGCATGTACTTGGGGACTGAATACCAAGTTTGTCCCGTTTCTTACCCAATTGTATATCTGTTGAAGGGCTACCATGATTCAAAGTGGTGGTTTTTGTTTTTGCTTTGGTTTTTTAAGATTTTGTAATTATGTTCTATAGGGATTCAAAATGGGGCTAGCCCTTGGCAGTTTTTATGTGAGTAAAAAACCTGCTTCATCTTTGAATGTTTTATCTATTCCCACCACAGCATCAGAATCCAAGCATAAAGTACTGGTCCTATTTTCTTTTCCGAATTGAAAGTTCAAGATTCCTTCTGAAACATTTAGGTCATATTTTAAAGAAAAGAATATAATATCATCCACATCCTGACTGACTTCTGAACCAGAAAGAGACTGTTTTGGATCACTTCTCCATATGCAGTTAAGACTAAAATTGTATGAAATAATTGATTTGAAAATTAAGAGGCCAAAGCAGGGTATTAGAAGGATATGACAACATGACAACACCAATGTGCTGTCATTTATTTTCTAAATATTATTTTAGATTATTGCATTCACCTATTGCTGAACCTACATTCAAAGTACAGGCATTTTCTTGTGCAATCAAAATGGGGATACTTGATATTTTCTTTTATTAGTAATGTTAATGAAGACTTAGGACAAAGAAGGTTGTAACAGGTGGGCACAGCATTTTGTCAGGTTTTTAAGTATGCAATTAATAATAGAGAAAGCTAAGAAATACTGATTCCCATCCTGTGTACATAGGTGTATGTCCATGACTGATCAATAGATGTTAATATGGTGACAAAGTAAAAATGACTAATAAATTATCAGGGATTAACTACTGTATGGTTGCTTTTCCTTTCCAATAGTGTGTGTGAGAGACAGAAAAATATATCACTACGCCCTTGCATTGAGCAATAGATACCAAACCCTAAAACGTGTAACTGGATTCTCTTAAAGGTAAGGAACATCAGTGATAATTAGGCTACCTTACCATCACTTAATCCTACTTCATGTCATCATCTCTGTTGTGAACTTTTGTTGTGAACTTTATCTTTAAGATATTATGGAATTTATTATTATTAAATCAGTAACAGTGCCTATTAAAAAAAGCTATCTCCAAAATTTCACCAATTTTTTAAATTTCAAAATATTAAGGGGGTACGAATATTTTTGTTACATGGATACCTTGTATAATGCTTAAGTCAGGGCTTTTAGTGTGCCCATCACCAGAACAATGTTCGTTATACCCAGTAGGTAAGTTTTTACCCCTCCCGCCCTCCCACTGTCTCTTCTTCTTGGTTTACGACGACTTTTACATGTCCTTGTGCTGTGTGTGCTCATTGTTTAGCTCCCATTTATTAGTGAGAACATGTAGTGTTTGTTTTTCCATTCCTATGATACTTCACTTAGGATAATGATCTCTAGTTCCATCCAAGTTGCTGCAAAAGACATTATTTTATTCCTTTTTATGGCTGAGTAGTAGTCTATGGTATATATACCACATTTTCTTAATCCACTCATGAATTAATGGGCACTTAGGTTGATTCCACATCTTTGAACTTGTGAATAGTGCTGTGATAAACATTTGAGTACAGGTGTCTATTTAATAAAATGACTTCTTTTTTCTTTGGGTAGATGCCCAGTAGTGGGATTGCTGGATTGAATGGCAAGTCTACATTTATTTCTTTGAGAAGTCTCAATACTGTTTGCCATAGAGGTTGTACTAATTTGCAGTTCTACCAAAAGCGTATAAGAGTTCCTTTCTCTCTGCATCCACACCAGCGTCTATTGTTTTTTGACTTTTTATATAATGGCCATTCTGACAGGAATAAGGTAGTATCTGATTGTGGTTTTAATCTGTGTTTCCCTGATGATTAGTGATGTTGAGCATTTTTTCATGTTTGTTGGCCATTTGTCTATCTTCTTTTGAAAAACTTCTGTTCATGTCTTTTGCCCACTTTTTAATGGGGTTGTTTGTTTTTTTCTTACTGATTTGTTTGAATTCTTTGTAGATTCTAGATATTAGCCCTTTATAGGATGTATAGTTTGTGGATATTTTCTCCCATTCTGTAGGTTGTCTGTTTACTCTGTTGTTTATTTCCTTTGCTGTGCAGAAGATTTTCAATTTAATTAAGTCCCATTTATTTATTTTTGTTGCTGCTGTATTTGCCGTTGGGGTCTTAGTCATAAAGTCTTTGCTGAGGCTGATGTCTAGATTTTTTCCTACATTTTCTCCTAGATTTTTTATGGTTTTGTGTATTACAGTTAAGTCTTTTATCAATCTTACATTAATTTTTGTATATGGGAAGAGGTGGGGATCTTGTTTCAATATTCTGCATGTGGCTGTCCAATTTTCCTAGCACCATTTATTGAATAGGGCTTCTTTTTCTCAGTGTATGTTGTTGTCTGCTTTGTCAAAGATCATTTGGTTGCAGGTAGATGGTTTTGTTTCTGGATTCTAGATTCTGTTCCCTTTGGTTATGTCCTGACTTTTATACTAGTACCAAGCTGTTTTGGTTGCTATAGACCTTGTAGTATAATTTGAAATCAGGTAATGTGATGCCTCCAGATTTGTTCTTTTTGTTTAAGATTGCGTTGGATTTTCGGGCTCTTTTTGGTTCTAAATGAAGCAAAGAATTATTATTTCTAGATCTTTGAAATATGACATTGATGGGGATTGCACTGAATCTGTAAACCACTTTGGGCAGTATGGACATTTTAATGGTGTAGATTCTACCAACCCATGAGCATGAGATGTTTTTCCATTTGTTTGTGCCATCTATGATTTCTTTCATCAGTGTTTTGTAGTTCTGCTTGTAAAGATGTTTCACCTCCTTGGTTGAGTATATTCCTAGGTATTTTGTTTTCTTTGTAGCTATTGTACATGATATTGAGTCCTTGATTTGACAGCTTGTCTGTTGTTAATATGTAGAAATGCTACTGATTTGTGTACATTGACTCTGTAACCTGAGACTTTGCTGAACTTACTTATCAATTCTAGGATTCTCTTGGTGGAGACTTTAGGGTTTTCTAGATACAAAATTGTATCATCAGCACACAGGGATAGTTCGACTTCTTCTTTCCCAATTTGGACACTCTTTATTTCTTTCTCTTGCATGATTTCTTCTAGTACTATGCTGAATAGAAGTGGTGACTGTGGGCACCCTTGTCTTGTTCCAGTTCTTAGGGGGAATGGTTTCAACGTTTCCCATTCAGTGTGATGTTGGCTGTGGGTTTGTCATATACGGCTTTCATTATTTTGAGGTGTATTCCTTCTATGCCTACTTTGTTAAGGGTTTTTATCATGAAAAGGTGCTGGATTTTATCAAATGTATTTTCTACATCTATTGAGATGATCATATGGTGTTTGTTTTTGCTTCTGTCTATATGGTGAATCACATTTATTGACTTGCATATGTTAAACTATCCTTTCATCTCTGTCATGAAACCCACTTGATCATGGTGAACTATCTTTTTCATGTGCTGTTGAATTCAGTTTGCTAGTTTTTGTTGAGGATTTTTGCATCTATGTTCATAAGGGATATTGTTCTTTAGTTTTCTTTTTTTGTTGTGTCCTTTCTTGGCTTTGGTATCAAGGTTATACTGGCATCATAGAATGAGTTAGGGAGGATTCCCTCCTTCTTGATGTTATGGAATAATTTCTGTAGGATAGGCTGTTCTTCTTTGTAGGTCTGGTAGAATTTGGCCATGAATCCATCTGTTCTGGGGCTTTTTATTTTTGGGAGATTTTTTATTACTGCTTCAATCTTGCTGTTCCTTATTGGTCTGTTTAGGATTTCTTTTTCTTCCTGATTTAGGCTTGGATAGTTTGTGTGTTTCCAGGAATTTATCCATTTCCTCTACATTTTCTACTTTATGTGCATAGAGGTTTTTATTGTATTCATGGATGATATTTTGTATTTCTGTGATATCAGTTGTAATGTCTCCTTTTTCATTTCTAATTGAACTTATCTGGGTCCTTTCTATTCTATTTCTGGTTAATCTGGCTAGTGGTCTTTTGATTTTGTTTAGCTTTTAAATGGACCAACTTTTTCTTTTGTCGATCCTTTGTATTGTTTTTTCAGTTTCCATTTTGTTCTTCTCTGAGCTTTGTTATTTCTTCTGCTGGCTTTGGGGTAGGTTTTCTCTTCTCTTTCTAGTTCCTTGAGGTGGGACATTAGGTCATTAATTTTATATTTCTGTCTTTTTGATGTAGTCATTTAAGACTATGTAGGCATTTGTTGTATCCCATAGATTTTGAAAGCTGGTGTCCCCTTTGTTGTTTAGTTTGAGGAATCTTTTGGTATGTATCTTAATTTCATCATTGACCCAATAATTGTTCAGCATCAAGTTGTTTAATTTCCATGATTTTGGGTAGATTTAAGTGTTTCTCATGGAATTGATTTCTAGTTTTATTCCACTGTAGTCAGAGAAGATACATGGTATGATTTTTGATTTTTTTAATTTTGCTGAGACTTGTTTTGTGGCCTAAGATATGATCAGTCTTGGAGAATGCCCCATGTGCTGATGAGAAGAATGTATATTCAGTAGTTTTTGAGTAGAATGTTCATAAATGGTTGTTAGGTCCATTTGTTCTACAGTCCCATTAAAGTTCAATGTGTCTGCATTGATTTTCTGCCTCAATGATCTGTCCAGACCTGTCAGTGGGGTGTTGAAGTCCCTGGCAGTTATGATGCTATTGTTTATTTCTTTTTATAGATCTAATAGAATTTGCTTAATGAATCTGGGCACTCCTGTGTTAGGTGCATCTATATTTATGATTGTTATGTCTTCTTATTGAATTGTTCCCTTTACCATATAATGACCATCTCTGCCTTTTTTTTTTTTTTACCATTGTTTATTGAAAGTCTGTTTTATCTGATATAAGAATGACTATACCTGCTTGCTTTTGATTTCCATTTTCATGGAATATTTTTTCCTTTTTTTTTTTTTTTTTTTTTACCTTGAGTCTGTGTGACTCCTTGCAAGTTAGATTTGTTTATGGGAGAAAGCATATACTTGGAGTATGTTTTCTCATGCATTCAGCCAGTCTATGTTGTTTAAGTGGAGCATAAATACCATTTACATTCAGTGTTAGTACTGATATGTGAGGTACTGTTCTGTTCATCATGTTGGATGATATCTTTTTTTTGCCCTCTTGTGCTATTGTTTTATAAGAGCTGTAGGCTTTAACTTTTGGGTGGTTTTGCACTTGTGGGTAGCTATTGTGCTATTCCATGTATAATGCAGTTCTGATTAGTTTCTGTAGGGCAGGTCTAGTAGTGACAAATTCACTCAGTGTTTGTTTGTCTGTAAAAGTCTTCATTTCTCTATCATTTATAAAAAAAATTCTTGGCTGGAAGTTCTGTTTAAGGTAACTAAAAATTGGGCCCCTTATCCCTTGTGGCTTGTAAGGTCTCTGCTGAGAAGTCTTCTGTTAGCCTGATGAGTTTTCCTTTATAGGTTAGTTGTTGCTTTCATCTTGCTGCTTGTAGATTTTTCTCCTTCATTTTGACTTTGGCCAAGTTGATAACTATGTGTCTTGGAGGTGTTCTATTTGCTATGAATCTTCTTGATGTTCGATGACCACCTTGTATGTGGATATCTGAATCTCTGGTGATACCGTGGAAGTTTTCCTCAATAATTCCCTCAAATAGGTTTTCCATGCTTTTTGCTTTTTTTTCTCCCTCAGTGATACCTATAACTCATATATTAGTTGACTGCACCTAGTCCTGTATTTATCTGAGTGATTGTTCATTCTTCTTTATTCTTTTTTCTGCATATTTGACTGACTGGGTTTGTTCAAGAGCCTTGTCTTCAAGCTCTAAGATCCTTTTTTTCTGCTTGGTCTAAGCCTGTTGTTGAAGCTTTCTGCTGTATTTTGAAATTCCCTAAATGACTCTTTAATTTCTTTAAGTTCACTTATATCCATTCTTATGTTGTCTAGCTCTTTAGTGACTTTTTCATTTTTTTATTGATGTCCTGAAATTTTTTTTTTTTTTTTTGCTTGTATTGGTTTTTAACTTTCTCTTCAATCCCATCCATCTTATTTCCATCCATCTTCTGAATTCCATTCTGACATTTCAACAATTTCATTTTGGTTGGGGTCCATTGCTGTAGATCCATTGTGATCCCTTAGCGGTGTGGAACTAGCTTTTTTTACATGTTGCTAAAGTTCTTTTGCTAGTTTCTTCTCATCTGAAACCTCTTCTCTGAGCTCAGGGCAGAGAGGTTTGCAGTGCGTCTGTTCTCCTTTGCTGGGAACTCTCCCACTTAGCAAGAGGCAAGAGAGGTCCCAAGAAGGTGCTTTTGTGACCTACTCTGGAAGATTGATTCAGCAGGGGAGGGGCAGATGCTCTGGGAGGCTGTAATGCAGCTGTTCTGTGTTATCCCACTCACCTATGATTGTCACAGTCCAAGGCAGTGCTGGATGATCTTCATGTGGGGTGGTGGGTTTTTCCCCAGGCTACTGTTGGAAGCCAGGGTTAGGGGCTGGTCTAGTCCCTCTCCCTGTAGTCTGGCACTGTGGGAGATTGCTCTGCCCAGTCTTCCTGTGGTAGTGACAGTGGCACCTGGGTGTGGCTATCTAGACAGTGGTCATAAGTGTCAGGGCTGTGGGCATTTGCTTCAACTGGGTCCAGTTGCAGTGGTGGCTCAAGGCTAGCAGATCCCTGGTAGAGCACTGGACTGCAGGGGTGGTTCCCACCAGGTGGCTGGTGGGACTGGTAGGGTTCGGGCCATGTGTTCCAGTGGCAACACAGGAACCTCAGAGCCAGGGCTGCAGGGCCAGGCAGCAGCACAGGAGCCATGTGTGCAGGGCTGCAGGGCTTGGAAGCAGTGTGGGAGTCAGAGGGTTGGACACCAGCACAGGAGCCATGGGGGCAAAGCCAGGGGCCAGGCGGCATGACACGAACCTCTGAGGCAGATCCACAGGGCCTGGCAGCAGCACTGGAACCTAGGAGGAGATTCGAAGGACTGAGTGGCAGTATGGGGGTTGCAGAGGTGGTACAGTGGAGCTGGGCTGCCAGTGGCTGGGGCTTTCCTACTGGCCACGTCCCAAGGAGGCAGTCTCTGCAGGGCCTTTCAGGTGGCATCTGTGGTGCCCATTCTGTTCAAATTCACCTTGAGAAGGAGGGGTTCTCAGCTTTCAGTCACAGGGCACATGAGAGCATCTGCTCTCCCTGCTTCCTTTCTGGCTCGGCAGGGGCCATGTGGAGGCAGCTGCAGCAAAGCCGAGCCCTGTATAGACCTGGCACCCTGGACCTCAGCGCTCACATTGGCGTCAGTTGCAGCAACCTGGGAAAGGTGGGAACAGAAGCCATTAGGTCCCTGCTGTGCATCCTCCCTAGTGCTGTGTCACTCTGCAGACTCCAAGCAGCTCCCTGATCAGTCTGGAGGTCTGCGGTGGTGGTGGTGGTGGCCCCCTCACAGTTCAGGCCACAGTGCCTGCAGGGGGAGTGTGGAGCCCCAGTGCTCTCTCCTCCTATCCTTCCCCACATGTGGATGCCTCCCCCAGGTACCTTCAGATCTTCCTGAGTGGATCACCCTGTCATCTTCTCCTTCACTCTGAATGTCCCCTGTTGCTTCTCTGATGATTCACAATGCTCTTTCCAATCCATAGGTGAACATCCAGGTGGAGGTTCACCTGAAACTTTCGATTCCCTTCTTGAGAGCAGTGCATGTGGGCTGCTTCTCGTCCATTTTGTCCCTCCCTCTCTAAGCCAACTTTTGACACAAAAGATTTCTAGAAATGACTTAGTGCTGTAAAGGTGGTCACATTTTGCTTTTTTGTAATTAATGTCTTTTTTTGACAGTGTGAACTTTACCCAATAATATTTAAAGGCTGATGGTAGATTAAAAATTACCCTATTAATTAAGACGACAGGATGAATAAGGATTGAACAAATACCAAAATAGCCTATGTTGAGAAATATTATTTTTACTAATAGATACACCTCTTCACCCTCTAAATGGTAACATTGTCCTTGTTAAGCTTGAAATCTGGGAAAGCACAAAAAGAATCTTTCTTTTTTTTTGAAGAAGCTCATGCCCATAGAAATTGCAAGTCCCTGAATAATCAAGTAAGTAAGTAAGTGACAGTGATCATACATAGCTTTAGGGCATGATTTTTCAATATTGGCACTATTGACAGTTTGGGCTGGATATTTTTTTGTTGAAGGAGGTTTTCCTGTGCATTGGAGTTTGTTTAGCAACATTGCTGATCTCTACCCACAGATACCAGTATTCCCCTCACCCCTAATTATGAAAACCAAAAGTGCCAGTAGACATTTCTGGGGGTGTGCAAAATTGATTTGGTTACAAAACCCTAATCCAGGGATTTGGGATAGGAATATCTAATTAAAGTTTCCAGTGATTTTTTTTTTTTTGATTGCCAGTTACAACCATGACTGGTAAATCATTTAGGCCATTATAAGATGAGATCTTACCAAGTGGTCATAGCTGAAAAAAACTATTACTTTGAGCTCATGGCAGCTCTAGGAATTCACTGGAAAGGAAGCACAAAACCCTAGTCCCTACCTACTTTTCTATCACTAAACATTCCTGTCACTCTGTTTTCAGTCCCAATTCATTTTAGTAATGTGACTCAAATGGTTTAGAATTACAGCAGATAATGGATAGTCTACCTACTAAGTAGAGTTCATTTTTTCCTAGTGAATGAAAACACAAATGGAAAAATGTCACTATAGATGCTTGTGTACTGCTGAATTTGATTTGACAAGCTAATTGTGACATCAGCAAGAGGTCTCTGGAAGGTAAAGGTGGTGGAACAGGAAGTGGAGGCACTGTCTGGGGAAGATGATTGCTAATGACAGCTAGAGGCCTGATTGCTCATTCTCTACCTCATTCCAAATCCGTGTTATGCTTGATACACTTATTTAGAAATTCAGACTCACACCAGATGCTGCATTTGATATGTTGTATGCAGTTCTGTTTAGCTCATGAAACAGTTGGACTAAGAGTATCCAAAAACATGATTTCTAAGTGGGGGGAAAAAGCCTCTGATTAGATTATTGGGTCCTATGGGGAAGAATATGGACTCTAGATTGGAGCTTTTAACAGTGACACAGTTTACTTAACAAAAAAGAAAAAGAGTGCTATTCAAAGGGTAAAGTTCACATGCAGATAAAGCAGCCATTTAAAAAAATTTATCAGTATTATTTTTATTACCAATTTGTAAAATGTTTTCTGGTTTCATTAATAAGACTGTTTGATCTGTTTTGGACTTGACCTACATTGTGATTGGGGATGATATTAAGGGCTTTATTTAACTCTGAGTGCCTGGGGGAAAACATTTTTTTAGAGCCTATTTTGAAATGGCACGTGGAAAGACACATGCAATTGATGAGCTGTGGTACTCTTTTTGCATTTTAGGTATTAGGCAGTTTTATACTGATGCTAGTAGAAGGTCTTATGAGCTTTTTTTGGCATATGTGGGCACCACTTTCCAATTGTGTCCACAAGAGCTGTCACTACTCCAAGTACTGTACTTTTTTTCTACTCCAGTATGCCAATTCAAATTGACTATGGTGACATGTGGACCAAAATCCATTGACTGGTCTTGATTTAAACCCTGGTCAAGGTAAGGAAATGTTACTTGAGGCTAGCACTGTCCAATAGAACTGTATTTGTACTGTCCAGTATACTAGCTGTTGAGCCACATGTGGCTACTGAACATGTGAAATGGGGCTAGTATGACTAATGGAATTTTTAATTTAATTATTTAATTTAATTTTAATTTAAATATGAATAGCTACTTGTAGCTACCAGTTATCCTATTGGACAGCACAGCTCTAGGCCTTTGAGACACATTTTCTGAGACACATTTTTGGGCCTGGGATTATGGTTACCATGGGTCTTTTGAACGGGAGATACCAGAGTTACAGAGCCATTATCACAGCATTAAGGCCCTAGTCTAGCCACTTGGGGGAAGAAAAAAAAAGAAGAGTAATGGTTGTATACACCAGGGATCCTAGTAAGTTAAAGTTGCAAAACTCTGATTTATAGAGGACTAATATCAAACATAGATATCTCTATTATTGAAAGGGAGAACAGGAGTCAATGTAGAGAAATACTTTAAAATCTGCTCCTTTCCCTGTTGTTTGAAATGTTAAGCAATGGGATAGCTTTGTATGAGTTTGTTGTGTAATTTTTTTTTGTTTTCATGTTCCTTTCTAAGCAGTTTAGCATATTTCTGCTAAGTTGGGGCACCATCTTTGGGGCTAATCACAGGAATAGAATTTTTGAGTAATATAGAATCATTTATATATGGTATGAATCACCAAGGTCTTATCCATGAATTATTTAGTTATGTTATGAATCATGGAGTTTCAAAGGATACACGGTCCTTGGTCATAACAATATGTACTAGAAACCATTCTGTGTGGCTCTTTTGCTATGTGGTCGCCATCCTGCTAGCCTGGGGAAACTAGGAAGCATCTCAAGGAAGTGTGCTTTTACTGGAGTTTATAGATGCTTTATAAACCTTCCAGTCATGCTGGCACCAAGACATCATCAGACATGTATTCACTGGTAGATGACTTTGTGGTAAATGAAATTGCCTAAGAAATATCCAGCTATCTCTGCTTTACCAGGTCAAAAGGCTCAGAGTGGTTAGAAACTGGTAGTGATAATAATAGATATTTGGTTTGTATTTGTAATACGTGTCTGAAAAGATGGAAAATACTCACGCAGGGAGACAACTAAACTTTGGCATGTGCAGAAGCATGTAGATACTTAAAGTAGCACTCCTCGAAGCCTTTCTCTTTTACCCACACCCTCTTCTTCCAGTAAGGTTGTACAACCTTGAGAAGTTACTCTGAGTTTCAGTGTCCTCATTGTAAATTGAAAATAATGAGAGCACCTAAGCCTTAGGAGCACTGTGACTGTAGAGATTCTAGCATAGCGCATGGACCACATAGACCGCTCTGTCAATTCTAGTGATTATTTATTGATGTTGTTGTTTTTGTATATCTTAAGTGTTATATATGAAATGAAATGTAATATTGTAAATCCAAATACACAAAGCCCTACAGTTGCTACTGGTCAAGAAATATTTAGGTAGGTGTTTTATTTTCTCCTTCAACCTAGGTAATCTTTTGCTGTGCAAATCAATTCTCCCTTAACTTCATTTATTTTGTGAATTAAGAATTTCCTGCACTAGGTGTTTGGAAAGCTGGGCACCTCCTTACCTCTCCAAAATGGATCTCTAAAACTGTCCAAATGGTTTATTGTGACAATAGATAGGAGTATCTTTTAAGATACTGTCTTTAAAATATTGGTATGTCTTAATGACTTAAAGACACGTAAGGCAATTTTCGTTTTGTTAATGACCTGCCCTGAATACTGGAATAAATGGCATACCAAACTTGCTTTTGTTGAAACAACAGTACTCAATTTTCCAGTTTTGGAAAGGGAAAAGTATCTCTAACTTCCTAAACTGAAGTGTTAGTATTATTCAAATATAGTTCCCTAAGAAAGCTTATATAATGTATTTTCATATTTAATTAATGTTCCAAATTAGCTATATTGAGTATCTATAGTGTTTGGATTAACTAGATAACTATTTCAAATCATTCACTGATATAAAGTAATATTTTGGGAAGGTTTGGTTAAGTTGACCATCTAAGAAGTTGGATTCTGATTGTGGGAATTATCTGGGAAAAATGCTTCTCTTTTTGGAAGGAAGGATATACTTAAATTTAGAATGAAATCTATTTCTTATGGCCTCAGGGTGCCTGTGCATTAATGTAGAAATTGATATTATGATAAAATCTTAAACAATTAGGGATAAGTATCTAAAACCCAATTAACCTTTAGCAATTCTCCTCACAGCAGTAATGTGCTCTCATTTTCACTGCTGTGGGATTGAATGGATTCTTTATCATTGTACAACCAAAGACAAAAGTCAGACTCTGCAAGACCAATTTTAGACAGGGCGCATGAGCAATTCTCCAAGGCCTGGGGATATATACCACCTCCTTGATTTGGTGCTTGCAACAGGTCATATTCTCCTTCCTGTTAGCACTTTATTTCTTTGAATACATGTTGGATCTATCTTCAACTTATTGTGTGATAAAGAAATGAATTTTCTAGACTGGGCCTTGAGGCCTAGATTCACGTAATAATAATCACCATGAACTCTGTATCATTGGCATGTCTAGTGTTTCTGAAGGTCAGGAATTGCTAACAATTCAAAAACAGTTGTCATTTTTTAGAAGACAAAAAAGCACAATGTCACACCCATCTTGAAATTTACCTTAATAGTAAAATAATTTTATCCTATTAGTTTGACATGTTCAATCTGTGTAGGCTGTTCTGTACTTTTGAACAATACTTCCCATCTTTAAATTATTGCCAAATGATAATAGGACTTGGCATATAAT
This sequence comes from Daubentonia madagascariensis, assembly GCA_023783475.1. Classification (NCBI taxonomy): domain Eukaryota; kingdom Metazoa; phylum Chordata; class Mammalia; order Primates; family Daubentoniidae; genus Daubentonia; species Daubentonia madagascariensis. Next base: position 34,989,825 of record JAKFHU010001953.1, on the reverse strand, counting down.
CCTTGAAATACTGATGCCTTGGTATTTTAACCTCCAAATGATTAATTTAAATGTCTCTAGACCTACCATGAGAAGAAAAATGAAAGTTGCCACATCTGCCCTGATGGTCTTGGTTTGTCAGCTTTATCAGCAAGGCAGAGCCTCCTGACAAAATAGGTACACACTGGAAGATAAATTTACACACAATTTATAATTTTATGCTTTTCTATCATTTTTAATAATCAGCTTGTTTGGGTTGAAACTGTGGATTTTTATAATAATAATTTCTTGCATTGCTTCATTTGTTTTGGAACATTACACCATGAGCTTTCCTCTATTACTTAAACTGTTCACTAATTGTCTTAATCATTAATCTATGAATTTATGTAACACATATGCATTATTCACTTTCCCTTCCCCCACCCCACCCCAACCTCCGTGTCCTCTTGGACAGAGTCTCAATCAGATACAGTTCAGGATTGAAGGGAAGGGGTCTTTTATTAAGAATTCTAGATGGAAGTGCTCTAACATTCTCTGTTGTATGTGTTTGAACTGTTTTCATATTAATGGCTCCTCCCAGGATGAACTATAAACCTCTCTTGGGTGCTACTCTCCTTAGGGGCTTATATTTTAGTCACCTGTGTATTTTCCTGACTTCCCCGAGCTTACTGTGAGTTCCATGATAAAAGATACTATAACTACAAAGGATGGACATTATATATGGAGAGAGAGATAAATGGATGGATGAACAAACCAACCAGTGAACAAACCAACTGTATTTACCACTGAATTATAATCAGCATTGTTCTCTGGAATTCATATGTTTATACATACTGTCCATTTCTCTGTGCCACCATTCCCACTGGAGGTATTAAAATATCTATGTTGTATATTATGCTAAAAAAATTTTTCGTTTCAAAGATTGCAAAGAATAACTTTATTAACATTTGCCTCTGGAGAAGTTCATATATTTAAAAGGATTTTAAAAATTAGCTACCATAATCTAAAGATAAAATGCATCATTTAAACTAGAGGGAGACAGCTTCTTTGTGTCAACTTTCTTATACCATCTTGAGCTAAATTGTGAATTTGTTTTGCATTGAAATTTTTCTTTTGCAGAGAAGTGTCATCATTTTCACAGCCAGAACAGATTTTAGAGCAAAATAGAAGACTTTTTCTGAAGGCAGCTGTGTTTTGTGTATGTGTGTGTATGTGTGTTGTTTATGAAAAATCTGTAGCAACCACATTTTCCCACTGATTTTGATAATTTTTGTTAGCATTTTCTAGACTTTTCCAGAAAGTTCACACCTGGTAAACAGCTAGTATTCCAGTTTTCTTACATTAACTTTTTATATTCACATAACCAACAGATTAACATATGATATTATTTGATTAAAATAGTAAAAAGTTTTATTTAAATGATGTCAGCAGCTTTTTGAGTAACCACTATGTGTCAAGCATGGACTGTCATGATGGAATCAAGACAGACCAAATTACTACCCTTGATATCATGATAAAACTATCATGGGAAATATAGTGGGAAAGATGGACATTAAACAAATAATTATAAACACTATATAACTGCAAATGTGCCAAGTCCTACAAAAGATACAGGCAGAATAACAATGAAATAAAAGAACACAGGGCCTTTGTCTTATTCCACTTCTGTGTAGTAAACACTAACCACATATGGTTATTTAAATTTCATTTAAATTTGAACTAATTAAAATTCAGAATTCACTCTTGCAGTCACATGACCATATTCCAAGTGCTTGGTGGTCACATGGGACTCACGACTGGCATGTTGGTCAAAACAGATCTAGAGCATTTTCATCATTATAGAGAGTTCTATTTGACAGCATTACAGCTCTAGGCTCTGGGAGGATCTTTCTATAGAAAGATGTTTAAGCCTAGATACGATATCTGAGCAGGCATCAATGCAGTGAAAATTTGTGATAGAAATTAGAATGGTCCAGGCAGAGGACAATGCTGGGATGTGAAAGTAAGTTGAATTAAACTTAAGCTATTGTGTTGACAGAATGGTTTTACTGCTACTCTATGCATGTCTGTTTGAAGGTGGTATAGTACTATTGCCACTCTCAATATTTCTATAACCATATAAAACCAAACTCCATTGGGTTTCTGCTTAAGGATGTCACATTAAGAATTAAGAATTAAGGATGTCACATTAAGAATCATGAATCTGGCACCTCAAATAATTGAAAAACATTTAAAAATATTTAAGTCAGATTTTTTTTTTAGCAAAAGCAGCAAAAGAAGAATTCTTTAATAACATAAAGTAAAATCTTTTACCAATTTTCTCTCCCTTTTCTCACTATCATGCACCACTGCTATCCTTAAATTCTCCCTCCTTCCAAAATCCAAAAATCTTACAAACCTTCTTCAACTAAGCTCTTTGTCACGTGCATTAACTTGGCCTGTTTTTCACTTTAAATTTTTTTCTAATATCCTAATCATTGACCATAGGACAACAAAGAAAACTGCAAGAGCTGATTTAATGATTAGTGATCTCTCCTACTTAACAGACTTTTTAAAAAAAGATACAGCCACACAACTATTATCACATTTCAACATTAAAGAAGCATTCTAAATGCTTGCGGGAAAAATTGACTATGCTATTTGATTTTGACTTTAGGCTGTACAGGTTTTAGACTCAAGTTATTACTTGAATACTTGACTATGCGTATTCTTTAGTTCCATACTTGAATTCCTTTTATATACATGTCATTGCTTTGACTAAGAGGCTGTGTTGTAGACAATCCAGTGTGTGTGCATTATTTCTTCATTCTTTTAGCACGTAGGAGGTAAGAAAGCTGGGATGGAAAACCCCACTAGTCATGCCCTTCAGCCTCCAAAGTCTGTTGTTATAATTCACACGGACTTTTTTTTTCCCTCTAAATGATATGCTTTCCCTAAATGTAAAGCTTTCAGTCCAGTTTAATTATGTAGAGTAAAGACTGAGTAAAACCTTACAGAGTTGGATTAGCAGAGGAGGAAATAAATTTTGAATTGGCCTGAGTGATCAAATATTGTTGAAGAAATAAGGACTTATTACTTTAAGTTGCAAAAGAGAACTAAAACTAGACTATTTTTGCTTGGCACATGTTCTCAATTGGTGTTTGTAAATGATTGGGTAAGAAGTGTTTATAATTAAACTGTCAGTTGTCCTTCTGTTAAGTTCCTAAAGGACTTGAGATTGATTGAAATATTTGTTGGCTTAATTCTTCTCTTTTAAGCATCTGACAGGGTCTAATCTTATTTATGTTTTATATGTAAAAAAAATTCATGTTGATGAGCATATTACAGTATCACATAAATTTCAAGAGGAACCAAAACTATTAATTTTTCAAAAGCTATATTTAATAAGCCCACTAAGCATACTCACCACATACTGTACCTTCTGTATGGCTCATATTCACCTTTCTCTGCTTCCTCCATCACCAGGATCAATTGTCTTGACTAAAACCTCCTAATTAGCCTTTCTGCTACCAAACTTACTGCCTTTAACCTATTCTTCCATGGCTGCTAGAGCTGTTTGCACCCGAAGTTTGAACAAGGAGGGATTTAGGAACGGCAGTCTGCTTATTTAGAGGTTGTAAGCCGGGGGACTGCTAATGAAGCTGCGCTCTGCTTTCCTTAGTTGCTTGTTGGTGGTGGGTGCTTTTTCTGGTAGTTAATGGACGTTATGGGGATAATCACTGCCCTCCCCACTACCACAAAGATGTGCTTGTTCCTCCACTGAGTCAGGGAGACTGTTAATACACTCAACCTGATCATGTCCATTTCCTGCTTTAAAAATCTTTGATGCCTTCCCATTGCTGTTAGCATAAAGCATCTTACTGCTTACTCTCTGGCTAATCTCATGCCACTTGCCTTGCTGTCTATACTGTAACCACACTGGCCTGCGCTCTGCTCCTCAAATGTGATGGGCTTCTTTCTCTTCAACGTTGTTCTCTTTATCTGGAACTTCACCAAGTCCTCTTTATTCTTTAGTCCTAACTTCAGTGTCACTTTGTCAGGTCATCCTTCTTTGACCCCATCCTCACTTACTCTCCCCACCCATAGACTAGGCCAGACCAGCCCCATCATCCACCTCATGGCAATCAGATCACTGCACACTCAAACCTGGAATTAATATCTGCCTTCTCTGCTAGGCTAGAAGCCCTTGAAGGCAAGAATAGAGTCTAAAGAGTTTTTATTGGTATCTCCATCACCCAATCCTGTGTCTGGCACATAAAAGGCATTTACTGAATATTGAATATATAAATAAGCTGCTTATGATTTTAATTAATTTCAATTAATTTGAAATTTTGATTTGATAGATTCTAGAACAGAAACAAGTTCTTCTCTATTTGATTATGAAACCCAACACCCGTGGATTAAATTCTCCTCAATTGACTTAAATCTTTGTAACCAGCCTACGCAATTTGGTTTCCACTGTAAATGTACTGAACTCAATACCAAAAGAAACTTTAATTTCAGAGGAAGTGCACGCTGATCATATCAGCCTCCAACCACATTTTTTAAAAAGTCTGTGAGAAAGTAGGGGCCCCACAGATAAGGAAGAAATAAAAGACATCCTAAAGCAAATTGAGAACAGAAGATAAAAGATGCAGCTTGTTAAAAACAGGTTAATGCATATTGAAGTAGTAGTCACTAATTTCATATATTTTTGCCATCAGGAAGCAAAGAGCTTTGGATTGTTTGTTTAGTGAAGTAGATTGACCTGAATTTGTGCTCGTGACTCTTTTTGTCGTGGACCAATAATTTAGAATCCAAGTGCGGGCATGTGTAGGGGGTGGAGGAGGAAAACAGAGACCAGGATGATAAGAGAAAAATAAAATGAGGTAGAGATCAGCAAGTGGACTCGTGATGTTAACACTATCCTTGAACAGAATGTCCTAAACACTTAAATTATAGATGCGCCATAATCACATTAATCTCCACAGTGTCCTACAGAGCATTAATAGATATTTCCGAGGGAAAGAAAAAAAGGTGGTGGTGAAGGGTTGGCAGTCTGTGTTCAGGTGAGTTTGGAAGGTTGGTGTAAATAAAGATTAACCAGTCTCTTCATTTTCTGACTTTTCAAAGTAAGAGGTAGGAATATTCCACATTTCCCAGACTTTTGGGACTAGGAGACAGCATTGATGGGGCCCAAGCATTGACATCTCTTCCAACACTTCTGTTCAGAGACCATTTGGGTAAAGCCAGATGAAGCATTTAAGTCATTCTGGAGATACCTCCACGATGCAGTGAATTATGTAATGAAAATGCCTTCTTTCTGCAACTCTTCTATAAGCCCAGAGACTTCATGATATAAAAATATAGGAGGTGTCACTAGTAGGGCCTTGCCAATTTTTGCATAATCGTGAAGATTCTGCTGGGAAAATAAATTAGAATTTTAATGAGGTAGCGACAGAAAGCTACATTTGATTTACCTGTTAGGTAAACATTTTAAGTTAAAAAGAAAAACCCAAAATCCTGTTACAATGAAGTTAAGTTCTCAAATAACCATTCACCGTTCTCTCTCCTGACTCACTTCCCTAACTTTGCTGCTACCTTTGCAAATGGCTATAAAATCAATTTGTGAATGTTCAGCTATCTGGGTTTTTTTAAAATGTACTTTGGAAATAGTGTTGCAATTTTATTATATTTTCTAAGTTAAATTGTAGAAAAGAATGCTAACTTTAATGTTAGAAATTATTATTACTTTTCATTTCAATAAGATTGGAAAATAAAAGGAGGAGCCTTGTGGCAATTGTTATGTTTTCTTAGTTAAAAACTACCACTGGAGAGCTGAACGCAGTGGCCTGCACCTGTAGTCCCAGCTACTTGGGAGGCTGAGGCAGGAGAATTGCTCGAGGCCAGGAGTTTGAGGCTGAAGTGAGCTATGATTGCACCTGTGAATAATCACTGCACTCCAGCCTGGACAACAAAGCAAAACCCCATCCCTGAAAAAAAGAAAAAAAAAAAGAGCTAGAAGAGAATAATTCAAATGTTTCTACCATAAAGAAAAGACAAATATTAAGGTGATGGATATCCCAATCACACTGATTTGATCTTTACAAATTATATAAATGTATTATATTATCTCATGTACCCTGAAAATAATGTACATCTGTATCAATAAAAAATTTTTAAAATTAGAAAAATAAAAACTACTATTGACCAGGAGCACAGTCTAGGTACTTCTAGTTACTTTGGGCTGCTTTGATTTAATTCTCCCCATTCCCTTTGAGAATTTTTGCTATGCTAAAAAAATGCATGTTTAATAGGTATTTTATTATAAAGTACAATCTTCTTTTTTTCCTCCCTCACAAACTGATTCTAATGCCATTTTGAGTCAATTCCTGAAATGTTAAAGCTGGAAACAACATTCAGAGACAGTTTAGTTTTAGTCTCTGAACAGGAAGCTGATTCCAAGAGAGGAAGGAAGTCGGAGTCAGGATCAGAGGCAAGAGTGAAACCTGGGCCTTCTCCTGGAGTTTTGCTGGGCTTCTCCTTCCTCCCTACCTCTATCTAGGTTGCTTCATCTGTATAAAGATGAAATAGCTCCCACCTTCCAGGATTATCTTGAGACTGAATGAGACCATGCGTGTGAAACGCTTAATAAGTTGTTTTACACATAGTAAATGCTCATTAAGTAGTAACTAAAATTAATGTTATTGGCACCATCAGCCATTAAAATATTTATTAAGCCCCTACTATGAGCTTTGGAAAAGATGTCTGTCCTAATGTTGTGACACCCCCCCTGCAATATTCTTAGTAGCCCCTAGTATTAGATTTGCCACTAACAGGAAAATGGTACCCCATTAGGGTCAGTCCACGGGAACAGAACATTCCATGGCTTTCTGCTTCATGAAATGAGTGTAAGACTGAGAGAGAAGCTTGAGGGGGAAAATGGAAGATGATTTGTAAAGTCCAGATTTGGTAAAGATACTCATTTGGGTAGATCCAAGCTCTTAGGTTGCCAGTTCAATTATTTTAAAATAATTATTGAAAAATCAAAGTTACTTGCCAAAGAATCATCACAGGATGAGGAGGAAAACCTAACATCCCTTGTCTCTGAATTGCTTTATTTTTTTACAGTGTCTAACTAAATGTATCTGGGTATAAAGGACTAAAGACCACATAAATCTGAAAACTAATCCAGCCATAAAGAAAGAAAAAGACTTAGGGAGAGGCTGGTCATGAAAATAACTAGATGCTTTTCTTCATTTTAAAGAGCCAGTTGTCATGCTGATGTTGATTTCAACAGCTTCAGTCACAGCCCCTGGGCAACAACACCCCATGCTGCAGAATTGTCCCTGATAACAGTTACAGTGTTCCCTCTGTCCTTTAACAAAGGGGGGAGTTTTTTTTAGCTTGTCTATCACCTGGCATCTATTGGAAGTACCTGGGGGTGAAACATTGTGCTAGATCATAGGAAAATACAGATATATTTGTTATGCTCCCTCTTCGTAAGGAATTTACAGGCTAGCAGAGGACAGACAGATCATTTCAAATGTTATATAGTAAAAAGAAACAAATGAGCACAAAAAAAGGGGCCAGAAGAACCAGGCTATTCTATCTCAGGAGTTCAGACGAGATGTTTGATCTGAGTCCCAGTGATGATTAGGAATTTAATCTCAGGCAGATGGCCCGGTTTATGCAAACGGCGGAGGTCCTGAAACGATATGATATATTCAAGCACCTTCAACTGGTTTAGTGTAGCTAGAATGCAAATTATCACAGAGGAGAAGTGGGACTTAAGGCAGTGGGAAGCAGAAAACTCAACCTGGATGTTTTTTTCTGGAGCTATTTGGGAATATTTGGTGAATTTTAAACCAGGAAAGGATGTCATCAAATGGATGTTTTACTGAAGAGCACTTACAAGCTGTGTTGTGGATATAGGTAGGAAGAAAGAGACCAATTTGAAGGCTGTGGAAATAGATTAAGTAAGCGATGAAAAAAATTGCACGAGAGCAGAGATGGAAACAAGGGAACAAACTTCAGATATAATTAAAGGAGGAAGCTATTGGGGCATAGAGATGGATCGGATGGATGAAGGGATGAATAGGCGGAGGAATATAAGTCAACTTTGTTGTGACCACTTGCACCGTGCAGCCAGAATGCAGATTCAGGAGGAGGTACAGATTTTTGCGGGAAGAGAAGGAATTCTGTTTTGGGCATGCTGAGTTCAAGGTGGGTCTAGGTGGATATTTAAACTCATGGGGAGGCTTGACCCTTGGAATGTTAATTTGGGCATCTTACATGAATTGATGCTAATGAAAGCCCTGAAAGGAGACAATTTTAATGGGGGATAGGGTCTGCAGAATTAAGAGAAAAACACTCCAAAGAATTAATTAGTACCTGAAAGAGTATGGAGAGGAAATCTGTTTTTATGTCAGCTTTTACACCTGATTTCTTCGCTTGACCTCAAGTTGTAACTGAATTGGGCTTCAGAAAACATGAAGTCATTTTGAATCTTGGCCAAAAATGTTGTTAATTCAAGTGTATATCCATAAGCTTAATGCAGATGACATAAGTTTTTCTAATGGCTCTTCCTCTTATATATTATGGGGAAAAAAACGGCACTGTGTATGAAGAATTAAGATTCCAAGCAGTCAGACATAGGCAGTGAATCACTTATTGCTATACCACACACTTTTGTCTATTAGAAAAATACAGACATGTTACAAATTTTTTTATGTAGCTTAGAAATTATTGCCAATATGGTTAATCCCATTTTTTCTCTGTGGCTTAAAAGATGTTCTGTAAAATACTTTTGAGCCTGTCTTCATATTGGTTACATGAGGTTCCTGTGTGTCATTGGCTAATGACTGAGCTGTGCATGCACAGGGTGGGATTCTATAATACCTAGTAGAGGATGGCTTCTGTGGGGCTGAATTCTTAACAGTGGCACTGAAGGTCACACAGTGCTGAGAGACATTGGAGGACTGTCCTAGCCAGAGTGGAAAGATCTTGCTCAACAGCTTAGATACTCCACTGAGACCATAGAAGAAACACACCTAAGAGAATCATATTCTAAAATGAAGGCATATCCTTAGAACTAAGAATAAAATCAAGTAGGCCTACTTTAACAGAGTATAAAAACAAACACGAAAGGGTAAAGAGAATCTGCCAGTAACTTAATTGACTGGCAGAGCAATACTCACTACCTGTAAGGGAGAAAAGATAATCCAGGCACCTGTGATGTATCATGCGTGATCACAGTACATGTGAGGAAGATATCCAATGAAGAAAACAAGCAGTCACTGGAAACGGATGCTGAGATGACCAAGATATTGGAGTTAGCATAGCTATGACAATAATGTTCAAGAACTTAAAGGAAAAGGTGAACATTGTACATGAACAAATGAGGAATCTTAGTTAAAAATAACTACAAAAAGAATCAAATGGAAATTCTAAAATTGAAAAATGGTTGAAATGAAAAATATACTGTATAGAATTAACAGCCAATTAGATTCTGCATGATAAGAGGACGGTGAACTTTGAGCCATATCAATAGAAATGATCCAATCTAAACAGAGAAAAAAGACTAAAAAAATTATGAATTATTTTGAAATGAATCATAGATTTCAATATAAAAGCTAAAACTGTAAAACTTTTAGAAAAAAATACAGAAAAAGTATCTTTGAGAACTTAGGATAGAAAGATTTCTTAAAGAGCACACAAAAAGCATGAAATATAAAAGAAAAAAGCTGATAAGTTGAGCTTCATTAAAATTTAACCCTTCTGCTCATCAAAAGACTCAGTTAAGAAAATGAAAAGGCAAGCTACAGACTGGAAGAAAGTACTTTAAAAAAAAATATATATATATATGTATATATATATATCTGATAAAGGGTGTATATCCAGAATGTGAATGTGTGTGTGTGTGTGTGTAGTGTTAGTTGGTTTTTCGTTGGTATAAAGGAAATACCTGAGGTTACGTAATATATAAAGAAAAGAGATTTATTTGTCTCACAGTTCTGTGGGCTGTGCAAGAAGCAGCATGTCAGCATCTGCTCCTGGTGAGGGCTTCAGCGAGCTTCCAATCCAGGCAGAAGGTTCAGGGGGAGCAGGTGTGTCATATGGCAAGAGAAGAAGCAAGAGAGAGAGGAGGTGATGCAAAGCTCTTTTAAACAACCAGCTCCCCAACTAATAGGGAGAACTTACTCATTACCATGGGGGATCTGCCCCATGACCCAAATACTTCAATAATAGAAAAACAACCCAATTTAAAGCAACATAAAGGGCAAAAGATTTCAACACATACAGACCCCAAATAAATAATTGAATATATATATATATATTTTATGTGTGTATCTGTCAAAATTCATCCATTATAAAATGTTTATATTTCACACTATGTAACTTTTACTTCAGTTATTTAAAAAAGTTTTAAAAACAATAAGCAGTGAGATAAGGGATTAAAGTTTCTAATTATGATTTTGTATACTAAGTCAAGGCAAGCTTGTTCATAAATGTATAAAGGGTTTCAAAGACATCAAATGTATTTTGACTATGAACATAATCAGGAATAGTTTATTTGTTGTTGTATGATTTGGTTTGGGTTTTTCCCACCTGTCATGGTTTTTAGGATAAGAGTTTGCTTAGAGTTTCCAGTGTCTTTAGAAAGGAGCAAAATTAACAAAATTCCCATTCAATAAAAACAATGTGTTCTCTAGAAAATTCCCTGAAATGGGATATTCCTTGAATTCTTTTCAGAAAATAATCCAGAGGGACCTTGAGGAACGTAAGCTATTTTGTCCCAGGGCATTGGCTTCCGATTGAGAAACAGACCCTGGGATAATTGAAGCCATTCATCTGGGAACTGACTGTCCAGGAAGAATATGACCTGACTTAATTGAAAAGAACTAATGATAAAACATTAACAACACTAATCCTCGGAAAATGAAAATGAAAGGGCCAGTCCAGTGTCTATGAGCATTTAGTATTTTTAGGGGAAGGTTGAGCTCATTTTATAGATTAGTTCACTGTTGATGAGGATCAGTGATAATGGACTAACACAAAAATCTCTCCTTTTCTTCTCTCTCACTCCTCAAAGAACAAATATAATGGGGCAAAGAAGAATCTCAGGTTGAACCTATCCTGTGGATATTTTCACTTGCTGTATGCATAGCCTCAGCCTACATGAGTAGACAGCATGATACAATGGGAAGAATATGGGATTGGAGTCAGATGCTCAGTACTTGTTAACTGTGTGACCTTCAGCTAGTCCCTTAGCCTTTCCGTCCTTGTCTGATAGTGTTGCTAGCTATAGGATTGTCTTAGTCTGTTTTCTGCTGCTATACAGAATACCACAGACTGGGTAATTTATAAAGAAAAGGGATATATTCAGCTTGTCATTCTGGAGGCTGGGAAGTTCAAGAGCATGATACTGTCATCTACTGAGGGTCATACCATGATGGAAGGGTGAAAGGCCAAAGGGCAAGAGAGCATGAGAGAGAGAGAGCTCACTCTTATAAAAGTGCCACTCCTGAAATAACTAACTTACCTCCTGCAATCAAATTTAAACATGAATTTTGGAGGGGGCATTCAAACCATAGCAAGGATCAAATGAAACATTATATGAAAAAGGCTTAGCATATAGTATGTTAACTGAACATAGCCCTTTCCTCCTTTTACAAAAATAAAGCTCAGTACAAGAAAGTGATTTCTAAGATTTCTTGAGGACTAATTTTCTGAAATGAAAATAAATAATGGAAAGCAGTAGCCATTCATTGGCAAATGCATACTTGTCATTTTATTGTAGCTAGGTGTGTGTTTTATTTTGAACACCAGTATTTGGGTCATTAAATGGAGGCAAAATGATTTGTAAATATTAAGTACCCTTCAAAGACGCATTAGCATCTATGGATATTACATGATGCATGGATTAAGCTGTTATTCAGGTATATTTTATTGTTATGTATTTTCATGAAAGGAGGAAAAAATTTCCAAAGTTAAATCGATTGAGAGCTAACTAAAATTACTAAACATTCAGAGTCAAATCATTTAAAAACATTATACTAGGAGTTGACTTTCTGAACAACCATATCTTAATAATAGATCTTAAGAGCTAAGACTAGTGTTAAATCTTTGAAAGTCTACATATAAGTGTTAGATATTTTGCTCTGAAAGAGATGACCTCCTAAGTTCCAAGAACAGAAGGGGGTCTATGACAGTAGTACAACCGTCTTTGGAAATAACTAATGAGAAATGAATTATGTGTTGTGAGAAGAAATATGTTATGACTTAACAGAAAAGAAAGTTATTTTAATGAGTCATTAGGCTATTTAAGTAAGTTTGAATTTGTTACTATTTTAATGTATTATATATATGGTTTTAAGATCTATTTTAAACAGTGAATTGTGGTAGAATTGAAAACTCAATGACTATATAATGAACAACTGAAAAATCAACTTTCATTTTTTAAAGGCTTAGCATGTATTTTTTTTCCAGTAAGCCAAGTTATTAAAGAAAACTTATAACCTGCAAGCTTAAATTCAAATCATACCTTGTTACATACCTTCCCTCTTTTCCCGGTGCATTTTTCATAAAGGAATATTAAATGCATGTTGGATTTTGTTTTTCCAAAAAGGTCCCAATTTTAGAAGTTTTGGTATTTTATGCTTTGGTGAGATATTGTATTAGTGAGGCTTCTCCAGAAAAATAGAACCAATAGGAGATACATATATAGGAGAGAGAGAGAGAGAGAGAAATTGATTTAGAGGAATTGGCTCACATAATTATGGAAGCCAAAAAGTCCCATGATCTGCTGTCTGCAAGCTGGAGAACCAAGAAAGCCAGTGGTATAATTTAGTCTAAGTCCAAAGGCCTGGGAACCAGGAGCACTGATGTTTGAGAGTGAGAGAAGATGGATGTCTCAGCTGAAGCAGAGTGTGAATTCTTCCTTCCTTTACCTTTTTGTTCTATTCAGCCCCTCAATAGATTGGATGACGCCTACCCACATTGGTGAGGGACGTGTGTTTCACTCGGTTCACCAACTCAAATGGTAATCTCTTCTGGAAACACCCTTACAGACACATCTAGAAATAATGTCTTACCAGTTATCTGGGTATCCCTTAGCCCAGTCAAGTTGACACAAAATGAACCATCACAGATATGTATGGTCTTCTGTGTCACTGAATGGAATGCCCATGATGTTGATTTGGTGGGTGGAACTGAATAGAGAATATATGTAACAGCAATATATTCATTCAAGCATTCAGTGATCATCTGTTTTCATCTCCTGAGTACCATGTATACAATATAATGCATTGCTAAAGTTGTAGAGGCTTAGAACTACGACAGAAACATCCTGTTATTTTGCCTATAAGAGGGGAGGGGTCAAAGAAGCTTTGATTAAAAGAGCTGCCTCGAGAAGTCATAAAGGAGGAGTAGGAATTCACCATCAGGAAAAGTAGGGAAAAGCCTTTCCCTTGAAGCAGCATGGAGTTCACAGACACAGAGTTGTTGAAAAGCCTGGAATGTTTGGAGAACAGTGTTACTTTGTTACTCCTAGACCAAAGGCGTTATTTGGAAGGCTATATCAGTCAGAGTCCCAATAGGAACCAGATGGCACATTCAAACCAGGATACGTTGAAGAGTTTATTTACAATGAGACTATTTAGGAAGTTGTGGGCTCTGGGTAGGGGAACAACAGAAAATGTTGTATAAACTGGGATCGGTAATAGCAGAGCTGTTACCACCCCTTGACCAAGGGACAAGGCGAGAGAGCAGTTATGGAACCACAAAGAAGGGAAGTATGGGGAGGAGCCTGCCATGAGAGGATAGTAATCTTCCTTTGAGGAAGCCAGACTGAGGTGACTTCCCAGGGAGAAACCAGAGGAATAAATATCCTGACCTAGTCTTCCCTCCTCCTCATCTTCTGCCTGGATTCTACCACCCAAACTCAACCTGAAGCCAAGAGGGCCAAGGAAGCTTGTTGTGGTCCATGGAGGCCAGCCTCCGGGGCACAGAGTAGGGTGGAGCAGAACACGGGGAGGGACAGGCACAGAAGATATCCAGCCCGGGGGCTTTGCAGTGATGTACTTAAAGCCCACTGGGCTCAAGTTGCAGTTGCTGCTTATTTTCTGGCCGTATACCCTTGGAATACCTACTTAACGCCTCCACATCTCCAAGTGTACTCATCTGTAAAATGGGGATAAGAGCAGTACGTATGTCACAGAGTTGTGAGAGTAAATGAGACCCATATAAAACACTTAATACAGTGTCTAGCATACAGGGCTTAGTTATGTGCTCAATAAATTTTAACCGTTACTTGCCGTATAAGCAGAACACCAACATGATTAGATTTGTTTTCCTTGTTGCTAGCCAGAGCCATAAACGGTGACACAAAATCCTATGTAAATTTACCCAGAAACTTCACACATAGGCACACACGTGTCTGTGTCACTTGGATCTGGTGAGTGATTCGCTGGGGAGACATGCTGGGGAGAGCTGTGGTAAGGATGGGTGTGGGGTTGCTGGCCTGGATGGAGCACCAGGAACTTAGGGGAGAAGATAAGGAGCCTATTTTCTCTACTGCTTTTTGGGGGGATTCCCACCTCCTTCTTTTTTATCTCCTTTCTCTCTCCTGGAGACTTTTTACCTGTCACCCACTCTGCTGCTCATCTGGCCATAACACCGTATTTCCCTTTCAATTCCTGGAATCTCCCAACATGAATAAGTCAAAGGATGTTTCCCAAAGGCTGGGGATGCCTCTTGAAGCCCTTTGTTATTTACAGACGTCGTTATTGTTTAACTTCTGATTTACCTAAAAAAGACCTTTTTTTCCCTTTTGTTTGTGATTTCACTGGCATTTATTGAAGGCTCATTAGACTTTTTGTACACCTTGCCCTGTTTATCCCTTATCAAAGCCTCATGAGGAAGGCAGTCTGATCTACCTTTTGTTGATGAAGAAAATGAGTCTCAGAAAAGTTAATAAAACTGGATGTACCATTGAATAGATGGATGTTCAGCTTCATTCACCTAGGTGATAACAATATATTCATATAGGATATGCCTCCCCTTCACTACTCTCTCCTGTGATTACTTTGTTGGACACTTAAATGCCAGACACTGTGCTAGGTGGTGGGATAAAGAGATAACTAAGGGCCTGTCCTCATCCATGATGAGCACACAGCTCATACCTGGTGGTATCATGCCTTCTACAGGCAAAAAGTGTAGTGAGAAAGATCAATTTGATCTGAAAATGAGATTAAAATAAAATATTTTGTTGCCTCCCCCCAAAAAAAATCTAAACAGAAAAGTCTTCATATTTGATGTGCTTTTAGCTTTTAAGTATAAAATTTCAGTATCAACCACAGATATGTGGCATGGACAAGTTTAGAGCTCTAATATGCAACAAGAGGGCAAAAATTAATAAAATTGTATTAGAGATTTTTGTTAAATAAGTATATTTTAGCTTCTCTCAGCACACACAAAAAGTAGCCATGTGGGATGATAAATATGTTAATCTTCACTATAGTAACTATTTTACTATCTATATGTATACCATAACATCATGTTGTAAACCACAAATATACGCAATAAAATTTATTTTTTTTACAAAATCTCAATATCAGATTTACAGCACCCGTGGCAGGAGACGTGCACACAATTTGGTTGAGTAGCTGCAGATCTTGAGTTGACTTGTGTTACTTGATTTAGGGATGGAGGGAGAGAATTATTTTTATAAAATGAGATCTGGAATGGAATAGGCTTCTGGATTTGACTTTCCTACGAATGGATCCGCATGAGATATGAGGTGGTGGTAAAGCCCACTTCCCTTAAAAGGACTAATCCTTCTTTTGTGCCCTTTAGTGTATGTAGGAGTCAGGAGAGGTTGTGATAGAATTTTTATTTCAAATGGTCTAAATTTTGTGTTCACTGTCATTGGGGCTTAAAATCTCTCTCCCTCTGGCCGGTGGGGCTCCATGCCAGAAATACTGTGTTGCTTTTGTTGCTTCTCATTTGTTTGATCCTTGAATCTCTACCCTTTTAACCTTCATAGCTGACCCAATAGTTGTCTGAAGAAACTCATCCTTGTGTCCGTTGCATCTTCTCTGAAGAGCCTTTCTTTTACTTACTTGCTTGGTCAAAGGTTGGAAGCGTCTGTTTGCATCCTGGCTAATTACTTAGTTATATACTAACAGAATCCATTTAACCTTTTCCTTAGAGAGGGATGGTCTTTTATGTATAAAATTCAGATGTTTTGTTAATTTTGTGCCCTCAAAGAAGAAAATAGTGTCCTTTTCCACTTCTTTGCCTGACAAACACCCGTCCTCTCTTGAGATGCTGCTCAGATACAGCACCATCACTGTGAAATTTTATCCTGCTCATCCTACAAAGTTAGTTTCCACATTTCTATCTTTTCTCTATAGCATTGTATCATAATCTGTTTACTTCTTCCCACTGGATTCACAAGGGCATAATTTATTCCTTTTTGCATCTCCGATACATAACACAGTATTTTGGTTTTGGTGGGTGTCCAGTAACTGTTTATTGGATGAATAACTGAGGAGTAGGAAACCGGGAACCACTGTCAGGGCACGTGATGCCAGGATTCTAAAAAGACAAGCTGAGCAGTGGGATGTAGGATGCAATTGTGGGAGGAAAAGTAGGAATCAAGAGGGCGAGATGGAAGACTTTTTCAATAATTCAGACTCAGATTTGGGTTGTGACTGACAAAACAGAGATAAAGAGATCCAAATGAATGGTTTTGGGGGGGATGTAATTTGACTGGGCATTCATTTTGAAGGCCAACTTGAGGCAGCCATCAATCCGACAGTCCAAGCCCGAATCAGTGGAGGCAGGGGGCTCTGTGGATGAGACAGGTTGGTTGAGAGGGAAGCTCGTGAGAAAATGTGAATTTGGTTTTGGCCATGTTAATTTTGACGTAAAGAGCAGGCATCTGTCCTGATGAGGGGAAGAGCAAAGAGCAGGTTTGCAGGCCTACTAGATATTGCTGCTGTTTATTCCTTACCCATTTCATATGATAAATATTGTTGCCCTCATTTTGTGGGTGCTCAAAGTAATTCTCAATGAGATTGTGTGTGTTGCTACAGGTCACAGAAAGACCAAATTAAAACTCAGGGCTCCCAGGTTTTTTTTCTATTCTACCTGAACATCCTTTTAGGCCAAATTGATCACTTCCCCGTTCGCTGTCTAAACTGTTCATTGTTGTCCCCAGTGCCTTCTCTTACATTTTCTCTTTCTTAGCATCCTTTCTCTTTTTCCTTAACCTCCTCAAATTGCATTTGTCTTGTATAGGCCCAGCAAATTTGCACCTTCTGAAGAAGGCCTTCCATGATTGTTTCCTGTGCCACCTCTACTCAAACTTAGACTCTTCCATGTTTAATATTTTGATTTACTTAATTTGTTAAGGTGTGGTCATGAATATTATGGTGGCAAAGTCTAAAGTAATCCCTACAAAACATAATGTCTGAATAGAATGGAAGTGATAGATGCTGGGAGTAGAAAACTTTCAAGTCTGCACATTTGTATTCTTTGTCCAAAGCAGGGATGTCATTCCCTCACAGCAAAGAAAAGCCTTGAATGTCCTATTGTTTGCATAATTGCTTTTCATTCTTGCTCTGTACTAATTGCTTTAGAAGATCTCTGCTATGTCCTGCATTTCCCATCAATGTTGGGCTTTATTAGCCTCTGTTAGAAAGTCAGCCTGATGTATAAAATTCTGTTGCCTTGGGATCTTTGCCTGTGATGCTGCTATACTTTTGTGGAAGGCAGTGATTGGCTCCATGAACATGGACCTGTCTGGAGGACCCTGGGCTTCATAATCTATTATGAAAAATTTTAAATCCAGGTGATAAACAACAGAACCTTCTGCTCCTGCCTCCTTGGTTAAAGATAAGTGATATGTATGGGTTGCTATGGTGAAGGGGACATGGGCCGTCACAGAATTACAAAAAGATATTTTCATCTTCAAAGCAATAATATATGTGGAAAATTTACTTTTCTCAGTTTTGTCTCCAGTTATCATAAAGTCAAGTCAGTCTACTGAGTTCTGTGAAATGGCAACGTCTCTGCTGTGTAATTCTCAACTATGACTCTTGAGGAAGGCTTCTTGGTACTGTGTTATAATGCATGTGATTTGGCCCACACTTCTGGAATATCTGCTATGTCCCCAGTGCTGAGTAGGTAATGATGGGATACTACCCCTGACTTAATGACCTTTTGTTTTATGTCCTATTGCTTGGATAAGTAGACTACAAACCCCTTAACTCTCGCGGCTAACACATCTTTGACTTCTGCAACACTGCCTACAGAAAAACAAAAACAAAAACAAAAAAGTTACCATTTACTGAGCATTTACGACACATTATTTGATCTAAAATTTCCATTAATTCTATGAGTTAGTTATCATTATTATTCCATTTTACAGCTGAGGACGCTCAGACACAAAGAAGATAAGTAATTTCCCCAGGGACTTACAGCTAGTGAAGACCCGAGCCAGATTATAAACCAGTTTACCTACTTCCAAAACTGAGGCTCTTGATTGATGTGCTATAAATGCAGGGGCTGGCAGAGTAATGCATGAGCAGCACGCAGTATGTAACTGTCATGTCGTATTTGTATTATCCTCTCCTCCTTTACTTTGCAATGTTTGTTAGGTTTTCACTATGTACTCTCCCTGAAATAAAGCTAATTTTGTTTACGTTAAGAATACTATGATCTCAACTTTTTCCCTAAGGCTAACACTAATGTTTACTCAATTATTCTAATTTAATGGATTTACTTCTTAAGGATATAGAGAACACCTGGTTTGTGCCAACCAAGGAGAAGGAATAGAATGGTTTTGCCTTCTTTGCCTTTTTCTTCCCCAACCCTCTTCGTCTGAACTATGGTCCATTCTTGGTTTCAATGAATGGCTAGTTCACAGACCCTAGTAATGCCCAGTTAAGGAATGGAAATTTCTTGGCAAAATATATCTCTCTAGTATTAAAATCTTCAAATAGTGCCTGGAAAGGATTATTCTCTAAAATGAGTTCTGTCTTTAGAACATTTTAATTTATCTGAAATCACAAATATTTATTAAGTGCCTATTATGTCAATGTTGCTTTTAGGTACAGTGAGGCATACCAAGCTGGGTGAATTGATCTTTGCCCTAAAGAATGTTATGGTGCAGTGCAGTGATTCTCAAAACTAATGTAGTTCTCCAAACACCTGGAGGGCTTATTAAAACACAGATTGCTAATCCCCATCTCCAGAGTTTTTGATTCAGGAGGTCTTGGTTGGGGGTCTATAATTTGTATTTGATGCTGATGCTGCTGGTCCTGGATGATATTTTGAGAGCCACTTATCTGCTGGGAGAAGATAGTTCTCACATCTGAGCCAGTATGACCAAGAGGCACAAAATGCTAAAACCATTCTTGAATGAAAGGATAGTCTTACCCAAAGACCATGATGTCCATGTGATTCACTTTTGTGAAAATCACCAATAGATGATAGTTCAAAGATTTTTAAAAACCCTTTGAAATATGTTAAAAATGTGTATCAATATGAAAATACACGTTACAGAGAATATGCCTAAGTATTACATCCACAGAATATTTTCATGTTGTACTAAACTCTCTAGCTTTGAGTGGGGGCTTATGCCAACTAATCCTTAAAAAGTGTGTAAAATTTTGTTGCCAAATCATCATTTAATGTGTTGGGGCCCATTAAAAGTGATCTTGGATGGTGTTTGCTTGGGGAAGATCTGGTCGTTTGAAAGAGTCCCAAATTTTCAATCACTTGAGAATGCCTGCAAAGCATTTTGGACAGATCAAAATCTATCATGGACCAGAAGATCTCAAGGAAAGAAAAATAACTTGAACCAGGGCCTGACTGTGTTGTGTGACTCTCCTCAATAATGTGGTTTTTCACTTTATTGCTTTGTTTAAGAGCTTCATTGGTTGAATTTGGACTGATTTCACTGGTTGTTTGGTATTGATCTATTACAAGTAAAGCAACTGGCCTCATTCAAGCTACACATTTGACATAAGAAATATGTTCTCTGCCTGAAAAGTATGAGCTGAAGACCTAAGAGAAGTCCAGAAGTCTTTATGGTACACTTTCTCATTCCAAGCTTCAGTAAAGGCATTCACAGAATTTAAATCTTTCTTGTTTTTTATAAGAGAGAATAGAAGATTTTTGTCAGTCTCAAATCAAGTATCTGGTATTCAGTTTTCTTTTGATAGCTTTTTCTTTAAAATTTTTATGTATTTTTTAAATTTCAAAATATTAATTAAGGGGGTAGAAGTGTTTTTGTTACATGGATATCTCGTGTAATGCTTGGGTCAGGGTTTATGGTACGCTTTGGATAGCTTTTCTCCCATCCTATCAAAGCTTCTGAACACCTTGTATTAAAATAGACATTTTATATTTTGTGGTATTCTCATTAAATTGATGGAGTACTTTCATTCACAGCTTAGAATTGAACAGGAGGATGGTTACCTACACTAGTCTTGTATTTTACTGTGGTTATCATAGAAGAAAAAAAATACCTGCAAAGGATTTGTCTTATTTGAAAAATTGGCTTTCTATCCTGTGTTCTTCTACTTTGTTTGAAGAACACAAAGGATTAGGCCTCTTCATAATTTCCTCATTATTGGTTTTGATACTGCTGAGGAACCTTGAACTTGGGCAAGTAAAAACCACAGTTGAACTCAATCCAGTCAACAATGGAAGATGTGATTGGCTTAACGCTGGGAAACTGTTTCTGGAATATTTATGTGTGTCTATCAGTAGGTTCTGCTCTATCACCTTTGTTGTACTGTTAGGGACTGATGAAGCAAATCCCAAGTTAGTTGGAAATATCCCTCCTGAACACATACACAGAATTTTAAATATACTATCATAAATGTAACGTAAGATTATTTCACAATAATATACTTTAGTTTCTTGGAACTGCCAAATTCTTTCTCTGATACAATATGAAGTACAGTTCTCTTCCTTGTCATGATGTTGTTTATTTTTGGAATTCTAATGCCATTCATGCCAGCCCCTTGAATTTACCATTATGCTTCTTGAATTTGGGTGGCGATTGGATAATGACCCTGTGATTAAACAAAAAGTCATGGTAAAGGGAAAAAGATAAGGAACAATTTTCACTAAATGGAAGTATTTATGT
This sequence comes from Daubentonia madagascariensis, assembly GCA_023783475.1. Classification (NCBI taxonomy): domain Eukaryota; kingdom Metazoa; phylum Chordata; class Mammalia; order Primates; family Daubentoniidae; genus Daubentonia; species Daubentonia madagascariensis. The sequence goes on along the minus strand of JAKFHU010001953.1, from coordinate 34,968,698 downwards.
CATTACCTACTGTCTAAAAAAGATTACAAATAATAGACAAAGGACATACACCTGTGAATTATAAAGAGCTTCTGAATTGATGAGTTACATCAGTTGACATTTGTCATCTCTATTTGTCAAGATAGATTTTTAAAAATTTTTGCGATAAAAATTGGAAGAAAACCTATTCCTATTTTTGAAGTCATTTGTTCTACTTGTACACAGCTGCTCCTGACTGTTTCTTTGAATGTCCATTGAGTTTTAAAATCTATTTCACTTTGGCTTCAAATTTAGTTTTTTTAATAGCAATTTTTTATTTCATTTAAGCACATTAAAAAGTGTATGTAGCCTTTTGGATTTTTTAATAATTAAATGTCACTTTCTTGCTTTGCTTTTTTTCCAAATGAAACCATCTGTTTAGTAAACATGGAAAATTGATTGATATGAAACCCAAAAAGTTCATAATGACAACTAAATAACAGATGACAGATTAGATAAGAACAAGCCATTAAGTTGGCCTATAAAAGGACAGCCATCTGTAACACTAAAACAATCTTCCTATTGATGACAGTAATAATTTTCTGAATCTGTGACAGCTAAAAATTTATAGAATAAAATGGAAAGCTTGTAAATTGAGAAGTGGAACTTAATTTTGGGTAATTAGTGTAACCATTTTGTCCCAGCATTACATGACAAGTGAATGGAGATTGTAACAAAATTCTTTGAGAACAAATAACCATTTATTCTGTGTATGTGTGTGTGTGTTTCATCTGACACACAAAATGACTAATTTATCGATATTTTGTTTGGCTGAATTATTAACAAATGTAGGGAGTCTATCGTTGTGGGTTAAAAAGATTTATGCTTTAAGGTTCTTTAAATTCCTAGTTTACAGCTTTATAATTAAAACATACATTTATTGGAGATATTTAAGGATAAACAATCACAGACTCCCAGGACTGAAAAAGACCATAGGGCTATCTGCCCTTACTTCCCCAGTGCTGTCATCAAAGTTAAGTCCAATTTTATGTTCACTAGCAAAATACCAAAGAATAACAAGAATGAAGTACACTGCTCATTCTTTTAAGAAAATGATATATATTTACTAGAGTTAAGCAGAATCGGGTATCAGGTATAAACAGTTGGACCTGGTTGGTTTTGAGGGAACACATATCTGCTGACATTTAAAATCCAGATGAAATTAGTTGGCTTTAATATAGAATTGTTTCTCATATTCTCTCTCAGCAATAAGCTAACCCTCTTAATAATGCTAAATGACTTGAACTTTGGCTGTTTAACGGTGACCTACTATTGGAATTAAATTTGGTAAAAGTGACTTAACTGGTGTTGAATTCTTATTCTGATAACTATCCTTCATCTGTTTCTTGACAAACCTATATGGCAACATCTTAATTGTGCCTTATATTGAGACTGGGTTGGCTTGGGGCCTTGTGGAGAATCATCCTATATCAGAAACCTAAGGAGATATTAAAATTGAGTCTGTACTTATCAGGGTATAGGAACTTTATGCCTTCAAATCATGTGCCTGGTATTTTTATCATTTACATGGATCTGATGGGCCATACTTATATGGATGGAGAAAGTTTAGATTAAGAATATAAAGAAAAAAATAAGTCATCGATAAGTTTACCTTTCACAAATAATGACTAATACCATTTCATGTGCATATTTTTTTTGCTATGCACATGTGTGTTTTAAAAATAAAATGACAATTGTATTTTAAACAATGTTTGATGCCTGCTTCTTTTCCACTTAATGTGTTGTGAGGATGTTACGTGTCATTTAAAAACTTTGCTATTCATGGCATGGTAGAACACTGTATCATGTGTCTTTTTTTTTATATTACCAATTCTTTAATGTGGGACATTTGGATTCCCCAGCCCATCATCATGATAGAAAAGCCCTAGTACATAAATCTCTAGCCAACTCTGCTTGTCTCCTTAGAGTCCAAGAAGTAGGATAGCTAGGATAAATATATAAAATTTGTTAAGGGTTTTGCTGTATGTTACCAAATTTTTCTCTAAAAAAGCTGTCAGCCCACCATCACTATATGAATGTCCATTTCTTTGCATACTTCTTATAATTAACAAAAATCTTTACAATTTTAACAGTGAATATAACATCTCATTTTAATTTGAATTTTGTTTGAGAGTGGGTTTTTTTTAAATTTGTTTTTCAGCCACTTGAATATTTTTCTTCTGTGAATTGTCTATTGGTTTTCTTTCCCCATCTCATTTCCAAAGAGTTGACTTTAAGATTATTAATTTGTAAGGTTTTAATATTAAAGCTCTGTTTTTGCACAATGTTATATGTTTGCAAAACAAAAAAAGCTCACTTCACTTGTATTTGATTAAAGCTATTATGCCAAGCAACATTCATACCTAATTTGTTGTCTAAATTGATTGGACAAATAAGAGTAATTCAGACTTAGACTCAGGAGCACAAGGAGGTATAGGAAACATCTGGCACTGATGTTCAGGTCCTGTGTGTTTTGGGGGAAGGTGAAAAACTCCCTTTGGCAGTTTTAGGCCTTAAGCCTCTTCAATAGACCCTCTATTCAGTCAAGGACTTAACTTACGGTATACTTTGTATAGTTCATAATAATCAAGCATTTAAGCTTATACTGACCAGGCTTGAGCATCTTAAAAAAATAAAAACAAACAAACAAAAGAACCCAACATCCTGGTTTGTTTAATGTTTGGGAGCTGATGGAGAAAGCGGGGTGGGCAGAGAAGGGGGAGAGGGTTCCATTTTATAGTAAATGGGTCTGAATTTTCAACATCTTTCACAAGGAACAGGGGTTAGAGTCTCTGAAGAAGGGGGTCAGTCATAGTAGAATAATATTAATATCACCTTGATGTTTCTGCAGGAAGAATGATTTCAAGTTTATCTTGTTAAACCATTGAAATAAATGTTAAGAACTGGCCTCTGTGCAAATCAAAGTTGTTCACCGAAAATGAAGGCTGTCTGGTGCGCCACCTGTTGTGTTTTATGGAATTGGTCTCCAAGGGAGATGTGAATGCAGGACTGAATCTCCCTCGCTGAGGTTGCAGGGCCTTTCTGACCAGAGGGAGCTGTTTGGTGAAAAAAGGGCCCTTATTTCCTGGCACCTGACAAAACTGAGTAAGTAGAGCCCTAAGAAGAAATGCTTTTAGAAAAATCATAGCTCTTTATATTAAATATGAGTTAATATGCATACATTGCTTGAAGCAAGATATGAAAGAATTTGACATCTGGGTACCTATGATAGTTCTTTCAACTTTAACATGTCTTGGGTTGTAAAAGTTTTCATTTCCTATTGTTCTGTGTAAATCTTTTATCTTTGAAGACCTCTGTTTCAGGCTCACTGCTAACAGATTAAGTGTTTAAAAGTTCTCAACATATTTTTACCTGCATTACCCAAGCTCACTGTTGCCTCATAGTTAAGTTGCTTCTCTTAGCTCTCGCACAGCCTCGGGTAACAGAATTCACTTATTTTCTCTTCACTTAACACTTACTGAGTACCTTCTATGGGCAAGGCACTCTCCTGAGCATTGCAAATACAAAAATGAAAGCCATGATCCCTGATTCATGGATCTAGCAATCACCTAAAGAGGTGATTACAATACAAGGCAAGAAGCAAAATGATAGAGGTTGCTCGGGATGTTAGGGAAGCAATGAGGAGGGACAAACTCACCAAGGAAGGCTTCTTGGAGTGAGGGCTAATCTAGTTAAATCTTTAGAGGGAATAGTGGTTATAGCCATTCTAGGACTGAGAAGTAAAGGAAATGTATGGTGTGTGCAGGGGTCTGCAGTGATTTTGTTGTGTTTGGAAGTAAATGTGAGCCAGGAATGACAAAGATGGCTGATCAGTTTTCTTGCCACCTGTGGGTACTACGAGACTACTAGATTCTCTAGATTTCTAAATGCTCCAGGGAGAATGGTACTATGAGAACTCCACAGGAATGTTCATCTTGTTCTCACTACCACGTCAAGATATTGTTTTCTGCTTATTACAGGGAATATCAGTTAGCTCATCCATTGCTTTTTTTTTTTTTTTTTGGAGACAGAGTATTGCTCTGTAACCCCAGCTAGAGAGCAGTGGCATGGTCATAGCTCACAGCAACCTCCGTCTCCTGGGCTCAAGCAATCCTCCTGCTTCAGCCTCCCGAGTAGCTGGGACTACAGGCATGAACCACCACGCCTGGCTAATTTTTTCTATTTTGGTAGAGATGGGGCGTCGCTCTTGCTCAGGCTGGTCTCAAACTCCTGAGCTCAAGTGATCCTCTGGCCTCATTCCTTTTATTGGTAGTGATGGCAAATTTTTATGATGCATCTCTTTCTCCACTGCCCCTATCTCCCTGCCCTTCTCTTCCCCTATTGCATGTATCATTAGACAATAATCTAAGTCAGAGCAAAAAAAAATGCCACCTTTCCCTTTTTCTGCACATACAGGAAGACCAGACCTCTCTCTCTTTCTACCATGCCCAGCAACAGCAGAACTCAAAGTGTTGGTCTCCTATGAGATAAGAAGCTTGCATCAGAATGTAATTCAATGCACTGCTTTCTTCACTGATAAAGTCTTATTATAACAAATAAATGTCAGCTGAACTAAACAACATGCCTCGTGAGATAGTTGATTTACATTCTGAGGCAGCCTCCTTGTGTTAGTTTCCTATTGCTCTCTAACAAATAATTCCAAATTTAGGGGTATAAATCACACACATTTATTATCTCACAGTTTATGTGGGTCAGAATTTCAGACTTGGGTTGGATGGGTTTCCTTCTTCAGGGTCTTACCGGGTTGCAATCCATATTTCAGTTGGGGCTGTGTTCTCATCAGCAGCTTGACTGGGAAAGAGTGTACCTCCAGGCTCCCTCAGGTTGGTGACAGAATTCATTTCCTTGTGGCTATAGGATTCATGACCACTTGCTTCTTCAAAGCCAACAAGGGAGAGAGACTCTGGAGTGAGTTTGCTAGCAGGATGGAGTCTTACATAATATAAACACGGAAGTAAAATTCTACCATCTTTGCATGTTCTGTTGGTTAGAAGCAAGTCGCAGGTCCTATTCACACTCAAGAGTGTAGGGGGTTATATTTAAGGGCATGAATACTGGGAGACAAGGTCATGGAGATTACCTGTCATCACACTTCTTATTTTTCTCAGGCCAAGAAAAAATAGGTTGTGAAGTGGCAGTATTCCTTAGCCACACTCTGAGTAGCGCTGTTGGTGGAATATAGGGAGGGAGAAGGAGGTACCTCTTCCTTCCTCTCAGCTTCCTTGACCAGAAACAAAGATGACACCATGTTTTGGAAAGCACAGATGCTTAAACATGTGTTTTATTTGTTTGATACAGTGGATAAAAAAAAATTGCGACATCATTTTAACTTTTAGAGATAACACATAAAAATTTCTATTTGTGGTTTCATTTTTTAAAAAATATAAAACTAGTAATTTGGGGCTCTCCCTTCCTGCATGGCAAAAATTTGTCTAGGACTTAGTAGCAGAAACCCTTTTATTTGGATGGAACATATGCTTTCCAGTTTACTGCCATCTCTACTGCTCAGAAACCAAGAGCACACATACACTGGAATCAGGCCTGCCCTGCTCCTTTCCTGTACCTGCCCTGGATGCTTCAGGGATTTGAGTTGGACATTCCCAGGACCATAAGTTACCTAATCCCAAATGACATTGTTATTTTTATTCTAGTCCTTGATTCTCTCACCCTTGATGTAGGTATGGGAGTGTGGACTGTAATAATCTATTTTTATTTCTACAGAATATAGTGATTACTTATAGCATTTCTAGTGAGTGGCTCCCACACAGATACTAATTATCTTCTAGTGTTTTATCAGAATGATGGTTTCCTGTTTCCTGTGCCTTAGTTTTAGGTGCTTCAGCCAGATAGATAAGAAAATAAATCTGGGAATTTTAAGTATTAATACTTGAGAGAACATATGTCAACTTAACCAGGGTCTTACCCTCTGGGAGCTGACAATCTGGAAGGGATTATGTGACATTAGAGCTGACAACCTAGAAGGGACTATGTGACATTAGATATAAATATGACAGTAATGTATGGTTTGCAGTAAGTTACCTTATGCATTCAGCAACTGGATTGGCTTTCCAACATTTTTTTTTACTGCGATTTCTTTGCAAAACATTGTCCAAGTTGTGATAAAATTTAAAAGGAAATATTGATTTTTGAATTATGTCTTGCTTTTTCTCAATAAACTGTGTTTGGTGAAGTCTTTAGTTAACAAACAGTTTATCCTGGGAAGCATTTATATTTTTGGAGTTTATTAACCCCCAGAAAAAGTTAGGCTTGAGATGAAGCTCTTGGAATATGGTTGTTTATCAGTTATGCATTTTAAAAACGTGGGGATTGGTCAGCTTTTTATCTCTTAGGCATAGTGGCAAGCATTTCAGAACGCATTTGAAAATCCAAATTGGTTTTTCCACATAGTAAGCATTAAGATATAACAGTTTTAGGCTGGGTGCAGTGGCTCACACCTGTAATCCCTGCACTTTGGGAGGCCAAGGCAGGAGGATTGCTTGAGGCCAGGAGTTTGAGGTCAGCCTGGGCAACATAGCAAGACCCTATCTCTGCAAAAAAATAAGAAAAATTAGCTGGGTGTGGTGGCATGTGCCTGTAGTCCCAGCTACTCAGGAGGCTGAGGCAGGAGGGTTGCCTGAGCCCAGGAGTTCGAGGCTGCAGTGAGCTATGATCATGCCACTGTACCCCAGCCTGGAGGATAGTGCAAGACACTGTCTCTAAAAAAAAAAAAAAAAAATATATATATATATATATATATATATATATACACACACACATATACATACACACAACTATTTTAATTTACTTTATGTAGTACACTATGTGTCCATCCCACAAAATCTGTGAATAACTTGAGATCATGGAGCCTTCTCAGTACCTAGAACAAAGGTTGACAAGTAGTAGCTTGGGAGCTGAATTCAGCAGTAGATATGTTTTGTTGAATTAGCTTCCATTACTTAAAAATAGAGACTGTGTACACAAGTCCTTTATCTTTTCTCTCTAAAACAATAGAAAATGAATAATGCTTTATTATTTTAATAAAATGCAGTATTAATTTGACTTTATGCAATCTGCTTCTCCATGGAGAGTAAATCTGACTACAAAGTACCAAGCTTATATGTGGATATGTTGGATGTCAAGTAGTGCCATACTGTAATAAATGTTTATTCTTCACATACCTGGAGTCAACTGGGGTCACTTAGGCAACTCTGCTAAAATTGGCTAAGTTCACTGTATGTCAGGGTAGGCTGGCTAGGAGATGATCTAGGCTGACCTAGGCCGTCCTTGCTGGAATGACTTAGCTGTGCTCCAAATATTTCTTATCCTCCGGCAGGCTACCCCAACATGTTCTCATGCCGATGGCAGAGGGGCAAAGCACAGACAGAAACACACAAGGGCTTTTCAAGCCTCTTCCTGAGTCCACCTGATAATATCCCATTGGACAAATCAAGTCACATGGCTAAGCCAAGCATCTAGGGGTAAGGCAGAATGTATAATTGGAAGACACTGCAAAATTACATGGGGTCATTTTTGAGGTTTGCCACAAATGTTGTACTCTAGGTGCCCATGAGTTATTTCCAAGTCTCAGGAATACTTACACATATGTATGTTTTACTTTGTATTTTTTCAAATTATAAAACTAAGCCCTTTCAAAGAATAAAAGTTGCCATTATAAATAACTGGCAATCCTTTTTTTCCTTTGGTGGCTTTTATTTTGTTCTACATGTTATTTTCTTTATGGAAACAAATTAAAAAATGAGTCCCTAAGAAATCTTGGTTTTGAATATAGATTCTATGACCTTGGTTAAAAATTGGTATTATTATATGTGAAAAGCTTTCAGTGTTATTGGAAATATACTGTATAAAGCTATTGATGATTTTGCTTAAAGGTGGAAATACTGGGTCAAAAAATTGATAAAGCAATAGTAATTAACAGTCTAACCTAAAAACTCCTTTTGGTTAAGTAATTGCTTTTTTCATTTATTTGTCCATTAATTTGTTGAACAAATATTTCTTGAGCAAATATTTGTCAACCCTTAGGTGTGGTTAAAGAATAAGGGCTTTGTAGTACTTTATATTTTGAGTGAAAGGGTATATATAAATAGGAAGTTTTTCTTGGTGTAGATTCTGTCCTTGGAGGATTATTCATTTTGCTAATTTACCATGATTTTCTTTTTGTTTTAATGAAAGGAAAGGATAAGCAGATTTGGGGTAAATAACCCAAAAGTGTATACAAAAAAATAGTGGTGATCTGAAAACAAGTTTAAATGTTTTCAATTATACTTCAAACAGGAGAATCATCTTGGGGCTACAGAATGAATTTTCCTTAAGATACATTTTCCTGTACCTACAGCCCTTTGCATCTACAATGACGGTGGATGGGAGAGTGTTGCAGTTTTGTTTTAGTAAATTGCATGAGTAATCGTCCCCCCCAGCACTTGCTAAGTTGATGCTTCCTTTTTTAATGGCTGTAATATATTTGTAAACATGTTTTTTAACTTACTTGAAAACATGTTGGTTCCATCTCATTTATTTGCAGACAACTTACTGTCTGAATCTTCAGCTTCTCTTTTTCTAATGACTCCTTTGAAATATTATTTTAATGAACCTATGAAACACATCATTGTATTCTTTATATTGTGGTTGGACTGCTAATGAGACTCATCCATTAAGTAAATGGCTTTGTAGGCAATGCAAATGTAATAAATAAAGTTCGGCTGCTCTTCTTTACTACTTTTCTGCTGATGGGCACACCACATGCTGAGAAGGTAATGTTTCATGACCAAAACAGTTCAGTCGGCAGGCGGATTAGGAATCTTTGCATTAAAAAAAAAAAAGAAGAACATCATAAAAGCATATTTGCAACTCCATCTATTTTTTATCAAATGATAAGATAATGTATTTCTAATGCAGGCATTATATTTCTGGATGATGATATGCCTTGTAGAAGAAATTAAGTATCAATATGATCCATAGGGAAAAAAATGCTTCTCTCTAAATAAAGGAAGAAAGAAAAAAAATCTATTTTAAAAAATAAAATTTCTAAGAAAGCAACATCTATAAAGTGAACTGCCTCAAAAAAGTAAATTCAGGTCCTTTTCTTTTTAACTTCATTATGGGCTTTGATTTTCTACCTTATCTAAAGGAGATACAGGTTTCAAAAATGATCTTGCACATCCTGTTTTACTGGAATTTAGTTGCAACTACAAATTCCACCTTGGGATCCCAAGTTTCTTTGTTGTTTGTAGCAAAATGTTTGAAGCATTTACCCCTCAATATCCAGTTGGCAAGAACTATTATTATTATCATTATTACTATTTTTACATTTATAATTAGCGAATAGTTTTTTTGGCCTGACTTCAGATTAGTGAAAGCAAGAAGTTATCCTTACCACATGGTTATATTTCCGCTACTATTATGAGTAGCACAACCTGGCTGAGCTGGTAGAATTTCTAGCTCTCCACAGCTGTAAAGGGCACCAGGCTTTCTAAGAATAAAAATATTAACTGATGGACATTTTCTGAGGCACACTCTAAGGAATCACCATGGATTTGGGCACAGACAGAGGCAAATGATGGCAGGGAACAGGCTCTGCTTCCCTAACCAGGGCTTTCTGTATTGTTTTAAACAAATCGCCCTTGAGATTGAATTGGTAGAAATGAAATAGAAAAGGAAGAAGAGATAAGATCAAGTTTTTCACAGCAACAAAACTGAAAAACTGTCCTCAGTCTTGGAAGTGATTTTTCTATCAAGAAATTACCAGTGCACCTTCAAGTAATAAATATTACCTTTAAAATAAAAATTAATAGAATGTATTTGTGTATGTGTATTTTAATATTGATGAAACCATGCATTTCTTGTAATTGATAGCATGTCATAGTTTTCAAAAAGGCATATGTTCTTTCTTAAAATACATAAAATAATGGTAGGTCTTACCAGTGATGTCATTTAAGATTCAGTAAACTACTGTAGTTTGGGATTTTACCACTTTGATCCTATTAAAAGGCCTATAATGGAAGGTAAAGATGGTGTTTCTACCTTGAAACAGTGGTCTACTTTCATGAATTTTACAAAAGGCATAATGTCCTCTTTTAGTCTCAAGTTTGATTTGGTAGATCATTCTAGGTCCTTGTTCCAGTCTACAATTAATTAGTTTTCTACCTTGGTTACTTCCCTGAAATCTTATGATTTATTTGTTCTCTTTAAGCTTGTAAAGCTAAGAGTATCTGCATGGGTCCATGCCACCATGCATACTTAGTTTTTCTACTAGTAAAATAGTGTGATTATAGATCTTTAACAATAGCCATAACTGGTAAAGAAGCATACTGTTGGCCATGAGATTCCCTGACAGTAAGCTGTGAACCAGAAAGGCTCAGTAGTTTCTACACCATCTCTAATTGATCAGTTAGGGCTGTCTGGTATGCTGTGTTGGAACTCACAGGGAGGCCATGCCCAACTTCAGCAGGGAAGAGTACCCTGATACCAGGGGATGCCTATCATGCACCTACCTGGATGCCGGTGGTAGGAGCACTACAAATGTCATCTCTTTTGTACACACACTTGGTAATGTGTCCATTACCAATGTGATACAAGTGATTTGTGAAGTGTGGGGTAGGGGAGAAGAGTAGGATATCTCAAATTTAAATAAAGCACAGTATTTTGATAAAATTTCCTTTAAACCAAGTTATGGTGTTCATGCAAAGGGAAGTTTCCTAATGACATTCTCTTAATGTCTAGGATTTGCTTTGAAATAATTTTGTGTGTGGTGGTGGAGGTATAAATGATTCATTATATCATTCTCTGTGTATTTGAAATTTTTTATGATAAAAAGGAAAAATCTTAAAATGGACACTTTTATAATATCTTGGTTAATAAAATTCTTTGGACTGGCTGATGGGCTGATTTGATAGCAGTTTCCAAAGAGTGTTAGAATGTAATTTTAATGTGGCTTATTTTTCAATTAGGGAAAAAAAAGTCTTGAAAGATACTTATAAATCTAGCTTTATTAACTTTCCTAAGAAACCATAAAAGTCAACACATTTTCTTTTAACAAGTTTGGAGAAGTCTGGAAAATCATGCTTTTTGCTGTTTCTGTAGTTTCTCCTCACTTTTCCCCCTCTGGTGTTTGCCTGTTATGGCTTCAAGAAATAGCATAACCTGAAATCATATCTAGGACGCAAACACATTGCCAAAGATATGGACTCATGGAATGTGTTCTCTGCAGTGCTGCCATGAGTGGTTTTCTCAACCTGTTTCTGACATGAGACAAGAAAATCTTCAGTTGAAATAGGGAGAAAATAGGTGCAAAGTACAAATATTTCTATGCATTAGCTGCCTAATGTTTACTCATTTGGATTGCTATTCATATTATCTTTGTCGAACATATCTCAGTCTGCTCACTAAGTTTTTGCTGGTTGTCACCAAAAAACCAACCCAACCAAAAAAAACCCCACCTATGTAGAAAATAGTAAAAATGTAGATGCAGGATTGTGAATAGAGAAGTGTTAGCAATTTCCAATAAAATGCCTCCCACAAGTAAAAGACAGAAAATACACTTCACCGAGGACCTTTTTGAAATGATGATTAATTATTTTTTAAAGGAATTATTCTAGAGATATGCTAAGCTACTCAGCAGCAATTTAAAGTTAGCAACCTGTTAACAGTTCTCTGTCTGCTCCACTGAGGTCGGCCGGCTTCTGTTGGATAACTGTAGTCATAGAGTTTGAAAGCAAAGTGCAAAATGCCATCCTTAAAATTGGAGCTGTCACATTAAATTATGTCACTTTTCATGACAGGTCACAGGAGAAAGTGATACATGATTTTATAAGGATGAGCCACCAAAAGCATGCTCAGTGGAATTCTAGTTGCCCACCATCATTAGGATAGAAGTTATTTTCTGTCAAAAATTAACATAGTCCAGGGTTTTTAAAGGAGAAGTTAAAACAGAAAAGGAAAGTTTTTCTATTGTTGTAGAAAATTCTATACACAGTGGGTTAGAATGTGGGTAGGGGAAAGGGAGGTATTCCACTATGGATAGTGATACTCGCTAATTTTAAACTGCAGCCTAGATAGCATTTAAAAAAGAAAACATTAGTTAGGCTCTAAAGGGTATTATGACAAGGGGTGTTGGGAATTTTGGGGTAGTAGTAGTAGTAACATATTTGGGGGAACATGGGAAGGTGGTGGTAAGAACACTTAATGACCCACCTTTCTCCATCATACCTGCATAGGCTTGTTATAGGTGAAATCTAATCAAACAATGGAATGGATATAGCTGTGAGCTATAGCTGTTTGCTATACCTCTTCCTTGTTATTGCCTGATGTCTCCCTTTAGTTCTATCTTAGAGACTGCTAGGGAACATCTGCAGCCTCGAACTCCTGGGCTCAAGTGATTTTCTCCTGCCTCAGCCTCCTGAGAAGCTGGGACTATAGGTGCACCACCACACCTGGCTAATTTTTCCTATTTTTTGTAGAGATGAGGGTCTCACTATGTTGCCCAGGCTGGTCTTGAATTCCTGGTCTTAAGCCATCCTCCTGCCTCAGCCTCCCAAGGTGCTGGGATTACAGGCATGAGCCACTGTGCTGGCCTAAGGAACATTTTAATCAGCCTTACAATTACATAAGTCCATTGCCTCATCCCTCTGCCCCACCCCCACCCTCCAGTCCCCACGTGTGCAGAATTGCAGGCAACTATCGGAATCTCAATAGATTCTATGAAGTAGTAAAAAATCTCCTCTGAAATATTAGTATTAGTCTACTAGGCACCTTCACACCTAACAATTTATGCTGAGTTATGCCCTAGTTTCTTCAGTATATTGAGTTATGTTTTGAAAGATTGTATAGAAGGTATAATTCATTACACAAACTTGGATATGCAAAAATATAACCATTTGCTAGAATTTAATTTCTATTTAAAATCCCATTATGTCAGGTTGGTGGGAGGAAATGTTAGTAGTTTTAAGAATTCCACTTCCCTTTTCCCTGGATATATCCATGTTTTGGGCATGGGACAGCATCCCATCTGGTCCTCAATGTCATCTGTCCACTCTGGCATCCAAGGAGGCTCGTATTGTCCTCCATGGTCCTCTCTGTGCAGTCTGTGCCAGGCACTTTGCATCCATATGTTGCTGCTATCTCCAAAGCATCTGGGTCAGGAGGTTTCTGTCTGTCCAAGGCACTCATAGGGGAACAAGGATCTTGATCTTGCATTTATACCATGTTGTGGCACCAAGAACTTTGGGTGGAAATGTGAAGTATATACAGTCCTGAAAGGAAAGGGCCAAAAGAAGAGCCATATCCTTCTCCTAGGATTCTCCTTGGTGGAAGAAAGGACAGACTTCTCTGCAACTCTTGGATCCCCCAAAGCAATCTGAGGTTTTAGCTATCTTCCAGGCTTGGCCAGGGCAGCGTCTTCACTGGGATTGCTTCCCCTCTGTACTTCTCCCTATCTCCAGCCCAGGTTGTATAGATGATGTTACCGGCCTCCAAGTGGAGGTTTTCCCAAGTTATTGGTGTTTGTGGAAAAAAATTTCAGGACGCGCCACACAAACCAAGCAAGCAAAAGATTTATTGAAAACAAAGGTATGCTCTCAGGAAAGAGAGTGGGCAGGCTCCAAAAGAGCAGCTGCGCTGACAGGAATTGATCTTAGATCTTTTGTTGTCTTACTAATTGAGGGAGGAATATTCAAGTCGAAGGGGTTAGCTTTTACTTAGAATTTGGGTAGTCATTCCTAGAATCGGGTTCCCTCCCATTTTTATATTTTATATGGTTGTCTCGATTATCATGGTGATTTCAAGGGTGGAGAAATTTTAAAATCATGATGTAAATATATTGTAATTAGCCAAAGTTTATATAAGGTGGCAAAGATAGCTGACAAGCCAGTTGAAGCCAGTTCTTGCCTGCAGTTGTCAGCCCCTCTAATTAGCTTCTGCTTAAGAGTTTTTGTTTTAATACCTGCACCTGATCTTCAAGCCCCTGCATCCGGTCTCACCCCTGCCTCCTAGTTTCCTACTTTAATAGAGGGAGTTGGGGTACAGAATGAAAACACATGATGTTTTCATGTATTTTGTTTTTGGGTTTTGTGGGGGGAGGGAGTAACTCAATTGTTTTCCTGAATCCTAGTTATTGAGACAAAAGCCAACCAGGCCATTTTTGCTTGGCTTTCTGCTTTGTCACATTCCTCCCCAGAGGCAATGAGCACAGAGTGGTGCCTTATATTATAAGTGGTAGGACAAATAAGAAAAGAAGATTCTTGGGGGTACCTATCAGTTGTTACTGTAAACAAACCTCTATTGAATCTAATTTTTAATTTAGAGGATATCAGTTTTGTCTTCATATGAGAAAAAAATATAGCAGAGTTTACCCAACCATGCATAAAAGTTGGAGTCTGTCAGTATGGGCTTGAATTTAGGCTCTGCTACTTATTAGCTGTGGGCAAGTAATGTAACTCTTTGCCAAAATTATCTGTACAATAGGGTGATGATAAATTCCTTGGGAAGGTTAGATGGGGAAACTTGCTTAAAGCCAACAAATGTGAGGATATTTCCAATTTTTCCTCCAATCCTTTTAACTTTTTCACTTCTAACCACTCTCTACAACTCTCCACTTTCAGTGCCTCCAGACAGTCTTTTTACTTCCCTTGAATCTCAGTTAAATTTTTGACTCTTCTTTCAAAGCCAAAATCTTGTCAGGCTCAAAGTTCTTCTCCATGTGGATTTCTCCAAAGTTTCTCCAGCTTCTCCAAAGTTCTGTGTTCCATGTGGATTTTAAGTCTCTATGCTTTACTTGAGGGAAGAGGACAATTCACAGTTTTATAGAATTATATAAGTCATCTTGCTGTCGATCAAAAGACAAGAATATTCAGTCTGTTAAAAAAAGCTTCACAATGTGAATGTATTTAATGCTATAGAACTATATACTTAAAAATGGCTAAAATGCTAAATTTCATGTTATATGTATTTTACTACAATAAATATATATTTTTTTAAAAATCAGCATTCAGTGTCCAAACACAAAATATTTATAAACCCAAGAAGAAAATCCCAGGTACTCTGTTATATCTGTCAGATTAAGGGACCAGGCAGTCTATTCAGTGCCATTCAAATCACATTGAGTGATCAGCTGCCTGCTATGCGATGCAAAGAGCTCACTCTGCTCTTTAAACTTTGCTCATGCAATTGTTCACTCAATAACTGCTTACTAAGACACATGCCGCATACAGGATACTGACCCAGATGCTGTGAACATGTTCTTGGCATCCTCACACACAGCCTTTGCCTTTCTCTCACTAAAATACCCATGAAGACACAGAAAGAACAAAGAAACTCACTGGTAACACCCATAAGCAAGACGGAAGTCAACCTAACTTGTGAGAGATTGATACTAATTACAAAGCAGGGACTGAACAGAGGCATCTTCTCATAGGTCAGCACATAGCATTTCCTACTTTCAACTTATGAAAAAAATGTTGACAGAGAAAGTGGGGAAAAGCAATAAATGGTGTGTTACTTTCAAGGCATGGATCCCAGCAGAGTTTAGAATATAGTAAAGAAGATTGCTTTTTACGAGTAATTATGATTTGTGACAGAAAGTGTTTTCCCCATCCAATGTTGCCTTTGTCTCCACATGGGCCTGGTTCTCCAGGCTTCTGCTGAGTTCCCATATCTATGGGTTTAAAATACAGTGCTGTATTTGAACAAATTTTAATTACTCTACTTTTAAACTATACGGTTTCATCCTTTAAAATAAAGTGATAATAAATTCAACATATTGCAAAAGAAAAAGGGGAAAAGGGCTTAATATAGGTTTACCTTACGAACTAAAGTGCTATATGGGCATAACCAACTCAAAACAACACAAGTCTGGGGTGGAATAAAAACAAATACCACTGTCCCTTGGTATATGTGAGGGTTTGGTTCCAGGATCCCCTATGTATACCAAAATTCACTCATGCTCAATTCCTGCAGTACGCCCTGCAGAACCTGCTTGTATGAATAGTCGGTCCTCCTTACACGTGGCTTTCACGTCCTGCCAATACTGTATTTTCATAAATGCCTCTGAAAAAAATTTGCATATAAGTGGACCTGCTAGTTCAAACCTTTGTTGTTCGAGGGTCAGCTGTATAGTCTCTCAGTAACTGAGTAATTATCCTTCAGTCTATCAACTTGCACATTTTGACATTTAGCTTAAAACGTTCTCATGTGATTTCATTCGTGTGCATTTCATCTTTCTAACTAGGTGGTCAATTTAAAGTTAAAGTCTGTCCTTGGTTTGTATCTCTTAAAAGCAGCTGGTAGAGTCTTTTGCATCTGAAGGGCAGGGATGGCAGAAGGGCTGCTGAGTTACTAATGTCTGCCATGGGCTCAAGAACAAAGATCAGAGGCAAAGTGCAACTCATTTGCTAATTCTGCTTATGGGAACATAATATATGCTTATTGATTATGGAAAGAGTCACCAAGAAAGAAATCCACATATTTTTCTTCTACCTTTATATTCATATAAATATGCAATTTCAGTTGCAGGTGTTTCTTCTCACTTGGAATTTATTTCCTAGAGTTTTAAATAATGATTTAAAATTACTTGAGACTATTGGATTAAAACACAGCAATTATATCACTGTTTCTGTAATAAGCTCTCTATTGCTTTAATTGCTAATGTAGGAACAACTGAGTTCAGAGAACAAAACTTAAAAAAAAAAAATTAAACACCCCAAAAAAGATTTTGAGACAGAAGAACCTGTGCCAGAGCATAAATTGACATGTTTGCATTTGAAATCAAACCAGAAGTGTCAAAACCCATCTGTTTAGTCAGGGCTTCCAGTGAGTGAGTGGCAACTTTCAGAATCTCCTTTTTTGGAAATAGGAAAGATTCTAAACTTTTTATTATTATTATTTCAAAGTCTGCCATAGTTCAGGGGAACACTGAGAGTGAACATGAATAAGAGCAAGGTGAGAACACGGTCCACCGTGCTGTCTGTGGGTGATTTACACATGGCGCCTGGGAACAACAGAGCTTGAGTCGGTTTCTGTGCACACATCTGTTCCAAAGCACAGTGTAGTTAATTTCAGTCACTAGTGTTTTGATTCACAGCTGTTACGAAGTAGGGATTTCACTTTTGTCATGTTGGCTACAAATATTTCCTTCTGGCAGATGGGATTCTTCTTTCTGAGGAAGGAAATAAAATTCAAGAGGGTAAATGAGAGTAGTAAGTAAGGAGCTTGGGTAAATTGATCACCCTGAGTCCCTCTGACATGTACTTGAGGTGTTGAGAGCCGATTGTCAACACAAAGGCTGTATGTGCTGAGCAAGTGTAGCACAGAATTCCAACAACTTACTAGTGCCTGGTAAGTTAATTTTCTTATCTTCCATGGGTGTGTTAGGTGAGCATTGGAAATAAGAGTATTACTTCTAGGCATTTCTCTTTGTTTTCAGATATGGATGAGAGATATGTTAATAGCATGTTGGCTCATAATGAATCACTATATAATAAATACTGAAGAGATTTTGGGCAGCTAGATTACTTTTGGATCCTGAGATCCAAGTCCAGAAAGAAAAAAAAGAAAGAAAAATTGACATCCAAAGAAAATATTTGAAGATTAAAGAGCAAAAGTCACTCATTTTATATATAAACACACAATGTATATACACATACATATTTATATATACACATATTATAGCAATATACATATAGACATCTATCATAATAAAACCTTATAACGTACATATTCATAAATACGTAACAGGAATAGCAAATGTAAAGACTGATAGGTGAAGTCTGCCATGGACATGGGTACAGTAGAACATGTGGTCTATATTTCTTTTACAAGCTATGTGCTAGGTGGCATCTTCTCTTGGTTCCCTCCTTTACACTAAGTCTGGAAAGCAGGCATTGTTGTCTCTACTTTAGAGTTAAGGAAACTGAAGTCACGTAGCAATGAACTAGTGTGCTGAGGATTGACACCGGCTCACCTCTTTCAACTCCCCAGCCCTCTTTGATTTTGAAGGAAGGCTTACTTTACAGTTGCTGTTTTATGTACCAGTTGGAAATTTACATGCTCTAATAAATAAGTAGACTATTCATGCCCCATCACAGTGCCACCATTGTGTGTCATGGTTTTCTGTATTCACCGAAGCTGTTCAGATATGTCCCATCATACAGAAACCAGCATGTGCTCTATCTTTCTTAGGCACCTTCTAAGGGGTCCAGTAACTGGAAGTCTTTATGTAGTAATAATATTTTCTGAAATCATGTTTGAAAGACAGCATGGGATGAAGGAGTTTTCTATCAATTTTGAGCATAAGAAGCAATCTGGCATATATACTTTGAATGTCAAATTTTGGAATTTCTAAATATTTTTATGATTTATAGACAGAATTTCTGTGGTATAGACTGTTGTGGAAAATCAAGCACATACTGTTTATTAGATACTGTTATAATGTTAGGCAAGTCTTTAAGTTGGTAGCAATTAATGGAAAAGCTATAGTCTTGAAGTGGAGCGTGGTGGAATTTGGGCAGTTTCCCATGATTCATCTTACTGATGCTGAATACATGAAAACTCATCCCATCCTGTCCCCTCCTGCCTCTCAGGTATGACACTTCTCTCAAGGTCTCTACACAAATGAGAAAAAATAATTTTATTTTAAAATATTGTCTCACAAATGGAAACTTGGGTGTTTGATTTTTCATACTAGTGGAAATGCCTAGTAATGTGTGATTATATATTTGTGCTACACTTCAGCGCCCTTACAAAGTACTCCCTGGGTTTGGTCATACATACTGACCAGGAAAGCAAGCTTCCAACATTCAGGTCCCTCAGGGTCCTTTTTCTGCTCTCTCTGTGCTCTTTGGAAATTCTAAATAATCCCATATGTCATGTGGTCTCCCAAGGAAGCCTTTTCTGTGTCTGTGTCATTTCGGTGCTCTCTACCAGTACCATAACCCAGGTTCATCAAAGCAGCTCACAGTGGTAGGGATGTGACAACGCAGCACTAGTCACTTGTCTACCATGGAAGCAACCTCTAGGGGATATGGGAAGTTTGTGGTATTGCCGCCATAGTTTTGTGGTATTGCCAGTTAACTTATACTTATTTACATACATTATGACAAAATGTACCATGCATTTTTAAATTAGTAATTGTCAAAGGAAGAATGCTTGCATCATTAAGCATTCCTTTAATTGGAAATTGCATGTACCAAGAATTATTCAGGCATTATCTCATTTAAACTTTGGAGATGAGGAAACCGAGGTAGAGCATATGCTCACTTAGCTAGAAAGTAGTAAAGCCACAAAATCTAGGCTTTCAGATTCCAGAAGCAGGCTTTTAACCATTATTTAACTGACTATATAACTCCCCGATATAGTTTCATCTCTTCGTAGTGGATGAAAAAACATAGAAAGTGCGTGTGTTGTGATTTTTCCTACCCTTTGATAAAAATGTGTTTATTCTCTAATGTATAGCAGCAAAACTTATTACATCAAGGAGAGAACCATTGTCTCACTTGTGGACTTAGCCCAAGAATAAATGTCGCTGAGCTTAACTCTCTCTTGCAAGAGAGCAAAATCGTAATTCATCAGTAGTGAATTTTTGTCTGAATTTTGGTTTGTGTGTGGTCATGGCAACTATCAAACCAGTATATATAAATGAAATTTCTCTGTACTTATTTTACTTTCTGCCTGTCTAAATCTCCAAGCATAACAGATGAACTCACTAATCTAACAATGAAAATTTCCTTTTGTTTGGTTTGACATAATGTAACTGCAATGATGTGATTTTTTTCCCCCTTGAAATGGTCTCTTAGTCTGCATTCCAGTCATGTGCCTTCCTCTACCCTATTCGCTCCTTTCTTTAAGTTTTCTGGATTGCTAACTTATTGCATGTTATCTAATTCAACACTGTCCAACAGAACTTTCTGCAGTGATGGAAATGTTCCGCATTCATCTGTCTACTATGCCTTTAGCTATATGTGGTCATCGAGACTGAAGAACTGGATTTCTACTTTTAGTTAACTTTAGTTAATTCTGATAGCCACATGAAGCTGGTAGCTACCATATTGGACAGCACAAATCTAATTAGGTTTTGATAGCTGAGGTAATTCTTAAGCACAATATGTGATAAATGGGATCTCAAAATTTGTAAGAGAACTTTAAGCTATTTTTAAGTGTTGTAGAACCAAGAAGATTTTCTTTAACCGTTGACTTTATCTAATTTTTTCATAGGTACTCAAGAGACTGACCGTTTCTAATCTCCTTTGTAACTAAAGAAGAGCCAAAATGGTGCTTACCTGAGACTTCCCTTTGGTCAGGGTTTTGTGCAGGTCTTGAATGATTCATTTGCTTCTGAATCAGCCACATGTGAGCGCTTTGTATTTGCCATATTAAGAGAGACGTGGCAAAGCAGTCAGCCAGGAAGCGGCCCTGACTTGGTTCGGCTTTTCAGAGTACATACGAATGCACAGCTTGCTGCTGATGTAAGGCATGTGGAGACAGCCCATGGAGAATTATTTTTCTTTCATGATTGAATGCTAGTACTTGGTGGTATGTGGAAAAACAGTCTCTTGCTTGTATAGGCCAACAGCTGTTGTTATCTGAAAAATAATCATTATGATAGAAAGCACACATTTTTCATGTTTTCTGTCAGACCTGTCAGAATATGTTCTATGTTAAAATATGCAGGTTTCATCTGAAAAAAATGTAATTGGTAATTTAATATTTTTTTTTTTAAAAGTTCTTAGCCAGAACTGAGAGCATACTATCTTTTTTTGTTTTTTAACTTCTGTACCAGCACTGCCTAATAGAAATATAATGTGAGTCACAAATGTAATTGTTTTTTAGTTTTTTGAGACAGGGTCTTGCTCTGTTGCCTGGGCTAGAGTGCAGCGGTGTCGTCATAGCTCACTGCAACCTCAAACTCCTGGGCTTAAGCGATCATCCTGCCCCAGCCTCCTGAGTGGCTGGGACTACTGGCGCACATCACTACACCCAGATAATTTTTTTATTTTTTGTAGAGATGGGGGTCTCGCTATGTTGCCCAGTCTGGTCTTGAACTCCTGAACTCAAGCGATCCTCCCGCTTCAGCCTCCCAAAGTGTTGGGATTACAGATGTGAGCTACTATGCCCATCCCACAAATATAATTTAAAAATTTTCAGTAGCCACATTAAAAAAGTAAAAAGAAACAGGTAAATTAATTTTAATATAGTTTTTTCACACTATAGATGATATATTTTAATATGTAGTCAGTATAAAAATTAATGAGATATTTTATGTTCTTTTTTCTGTGATAAATCTCTGAAATTCAGGGTGTACTTAACACAGCATGATTTAGGCTGGGCGTATATCAAGTGCTCAATAATGACGTGGCGAATGGCTACCCAATTGAACAGCACAAACCCTAGATGCTTATTCAAGGCAAAGGGAACCGTGTTTGAACCTATGAGAGTTGTTTGCCAAAAGGTCAATGAGGAATTATCAAATACCCAGCAGAGATCATCAGTTTATCCACTATGTTGCCTGGTGTCGATTGAATTTAGTCTGAAACTTTGATCAAGAGGGAAGACAAGATACAATAATACGGAGCCATTTATAAGAATATACTTATGGCTTAAAATTTCTGTGGATACTTTTGGTGCAATTCAAGTTTTTTTTAAGTTGTGCCAACTTCTGAAGACATTTTAAATTCTAAGTTTGTGGAAATTTGCCATTTTGTCTCTATTCTAGCGCAGGGGCCATAAAATTGACTACTTTCTTCTGAACTATAATTCTTTTTTCCCCTGTACAAATCAGAGATTATCTTGTGTGAATATCCTTGTTTTATTCTTATAAAATGAAACAGTTCTATCCCAATTAACTTCAAATATTAGGTCTTTTTAATGCAATCTACTTCACTATCTCATAATTCTGCCCATTAAATCCCAGTTTTAAAAAAGGCAGGTTTTGTGTGGGTGTATTGTATGGGAAGATTTTCAGTTGCTGTTAGAAAAGGAATTTTAAAAATATTTTGTTTCTTACATAGCGTAATCATACAGTTATATGAATGTAGGCAGAAAAAATATATACACAGGTCTTATCTATTTTAACCACAAATAGTGGTTAAGCAATACATAGTTTTTTATAAGTAAGACACTTGTGATATGGACTGAAATTCCAGTGGAACTTACTGGCTGTTTTGGATTGTGTAAACATCCCTGTATAAAGTAGAGTCTCTAGAGACGCTATTGTTTTATCAGATATTTGAGACCTGAATTTGCTCTTTTAAAATCACTCTGAGCCTCATTTTCCTTGAGTATAAATAATATAACCTTGCACCAAGTCAGGACTCAGTAACTGTTGGTCACATGAATGGATGCTGTGAGTAGCTCTGAGTCCAAATCATTATACACACTCATGATTGGCTCAGTGTATGTGTATAACTGTACAATTATATAGACAGAATCAGTATAATAGAAATAGTATATAGAGGAATGCATGTATTTAAGCAGTATATAATACTATAAGAAATTAAGTATACGTATTACATGTATTATTTGTTACATTTTTTCCTTCAAAATTTTCTATAATTTGGAGAAATTTCATACAAAATAAAGAAGCTTTTAACAGTTAAATTGGTTTGAAATAAAAGAACCGAAGTTCAAATATGCCTTTTAGGGTGCAATATTCTAGCTGTTTCAGCAAGATTCTTTTTTAAATGTAAAGTTTGTAGTATAAACCAACTATATCTACTTCTTGGACTCCATTAGAAGCAAGGGTTCTATGGTTTCTTTGGGAAATAACTGAATGCTTTCATATCTCAAATGATACCTTTGTTTCCCCCTTGACTCATGGGAGAGCAAGAGTACAATTAAATTGATTTTAAATCACATTTAGCATTTTGTATTGATTAGATACAAGTGCTCTGAAGTAAATGTCACATTGTTCAGCTCCAAAAAGCATCCACCTTGGATAACAGAAGCAATATGAGCTTTCATTTCTGTTAAGTAATTCGGCCGATGTTATAAGTCATGAGAATAAGATCCACGTGGCTGGCAAATGGCTCCCAAACCTTGTTATTGAAATGCAGCCTTCAATTCAGTTTATTAGCTTGTTCTTTGTTCTCATTTATATTTTATTACCTTGGAATACAGTCACAGGATCCTGGAAATGGAGTTTTCTTTAAATAAATTGTTCCTAAAGTTTTTAAAGTCTTCCGTTAAGTGATGTCTAGGAGTAGACACGATGTCGGCCAAGCCAGCTTTTGAGATAAGGGAGGGTAAAAATGTTTCTCTGAGTTGGTTGTGATAATATCTCTATGCCTCTAACTTTATTTGTCATTTTTGTTTCTGGAGAGCAAATTCCTGGTTGTGTTAGGGGTGGAGGGAGTAAAGGGATGCCTTAGAGGGGTAGCAGTTGGATATATAAAGCCTTATATTGTTAAAAATGGTTCTCCTCCAAATAGTTGCCTTTTCACACCTAGGGATCTCCAGAATGACAGCATTGAGAGGGAAAATCACCCAGCAAGTGACCTGGCCGTGACTTCCAGCCTCTTGGGGGTTCCCACAGGCTCTGCCTATGTGCATGACATTTACAAGTAGTGTCATTGTTAACATGGTTCCCAGCTCATGTAGCCCCCTGGGGAGGAGAATGACCCAGCCAGTCAGCTAGTTTGTCCTTGGCATCTGTGTCAGTTTCTGTTTCAATGTGTCCATTTGATACCTAGTTTGTTCTTCATTCATAATCAGTTTCTTTGATGATACCACGTGCTCAAATCTCCCTTCATTGCAAATACTTTAACCCACCTCCTTTACCTAGGCCAGGGGCTAAGACATTTGCATATGTTGGAAAGGCAGCACTGCTTGGTGTTTAGGGCATGGTTGTGGCATCCAGGGTGTCTGGGTTCCATTCTGGCTTTACTATCTAGTACCTTTGAGATTGTAGGTGATTTTCTTAATCTCTCTTAGACTGTTTCCTCATATCTCAAATGGGGTTAATAGTAAGACATGCCTCCTAGGGTAGCTGTGAATACCAAATGAATTAATATAAGTAAAGTGTTGAGGATGCTACCTAGCATATAATAGGTATTTAATTAGCATTAAGAAATAAAATAATCCAGTGGCATTTGTTTGCATCTCCATTGTTGGATCCACCCCTTTCAGAAAGCTGAGGGACACAAACAAGACTGAGGACAAGAACTTCTGCTTTAAAATACTTATAGAAATGTCTTTCTGTTTTCCAAGGCACTCAGGACTGTGATGTTCCTTTAGCTTAAAGCCATATATAGTCTGCTCCTGGCATTATGTGGCAAGATGTAATTGTAACAGGTGTAAATAAGATTTTGCAATCCAGTTCTGTGGACAACCAAACTGAGATCGATGTGTTTCCAATCTTTTGCTTCTGTACAGCACACAGCAGGGAACAACCTTGTACATACATCTTTTCGGCACTTGTCCAATTATTTCCTTAGGATAAATTTCTAGAAATGGGTTTGGTGTTTTAGGGCTTTTGATATATATGGTCCCAGAATGATTCGGATGCCTGCAATCATGGTAGATAAACAAGTACTGAATTTTGTGGCGATGCTGAAAGTGCAGACATAGAAACGAAGCGTGGAGTGAGCAGTCATGCCTGGGTGGGCACGCATGCCTCATTTTTCTGTTTGGACTTCCTTATACCAATGGTTGTTTCTACTGGTTGCAATAAGACTCCACTGGATGAGTACCCAAGACTGACGGGGTGTTTGTCTATAATGACAAGTGTTTGACTGTAGCAGCAAATGATGAGCATCCCTAAGGAGACATCACCACCCACTTGAGAGAGATCCATGAAGGGTTTATGACCCGTTTGAATCCTGATTGAGCATCGCTGTCTTGACCCTCTGGGAGCCAATTGTCTGGAATATTTGCTCTGTCAGTCTGAGCAATGTGCTTAGAATCCCTCAGAAACCAGGGAGCCTGATTGTTTGTAAAAAACACACAGCGAATTATCAAGAAGACCTAGGGATTGGAAATATTTCATTGCCTTACTCTACAGCCGTGTTTGCTAAATGTATTAATGAGATCATCAGAGCCAAAATCCAGTATGTTAGCTTACCACATTTACCTACAAGTTATTATTTGAAAATATGAGACAGTGAATTTTTAAATTTGGTGACATCCAATAAAATGGTTTTGTAAGCCTTTCCCTTTTGTCCCATGTCTATAGTAGGAGGATTTACTTACCATATATGATGCAAATATTTTTTAAAGTTCTATAGAAGTATAAGCACACATTTATATTGTTTGCTAAGAGCTACAAAGTGTGTGTCTAGTCTTCTGAGTTTCCCAAACTGTGTGTGGAGGGGCAGGGGCTCTCAGAAGGGGTGCTGTACAGCGAGGATAAGAGAGAAGAGAAAGCAGACAGGCCTGGCCAACTTTGTTCTTATCACTCCTCTTTGCTCAGAGACCTTCTTGAAGAAACGCAGGAATGCAGGTGGAATAGCTGTCGAGTCTCCAGGTTCTGTGCTTTCTGCTGCTAGTGATACACCCAAGCTCCTCCCCAAGTCCAAACCCACTTCCCACCCTTTAAACTGTTGCACAGTTAAAAAGAAAGAGAAATCTGTCTGCCCCAAGCAGCCGGGCTAGGATCATGGCTATAGGTTAAGGTAGAGCACTGTTACGGTTAGTAGACACGTTGCTTGGTAATCAATATTCTTTATTTGCTTTTCTGTTTGCTTATAAAGAAGGTCTTGTTAGAATCTTCTAGTGGTGGTACGGATTGCCCAGGGCCTGTAGTGAGGAGCGAGGTATCTTCTGCACACAGGGAGGCTGCTCTTGGCTGTTTTTAAAAGCTGATGGCTAGAACACTCAGGTAGAGAAGAGTGGTCACAAAAGCTTCGTTAAATGTTAAAATGGTTAACTTGAAAAAAAAGTAGGAAAACTGTATAAGTAGGTGAGGGGAAACATCAATATTGCTCATTGAACAGTCTATTCTTCTAATTTGAAAAGAACAACTATTTGTCATGGTTCTTGTCCTTGAGCTGGCAGTTACCTAATTAAATGCATATGAAATTCAAAAGGCTTTACTAAGGGATGGTAATTTTCCTGGGTTGTTTTTAAAGTTGCTGGGATGAAAGAATTACATCGAGCAGATAATGGATGGATTCTTCCATTGTGTATTGAGATCCTGAATCGACTAATCATGCCATGGTTATTCATCAATGTATTACCTTATAATTTGAAATTAAAGGCACCATTTTCATTTATTGCTGACTCCAGGGGCAATGCTGGTTCCAATTTTTGAAGACTGTGACCTGGGTGGGGAAGCTGCCCCTGGAAAAGACCGCAGCATAAATCAAGACAAAGTCTTGGCTTAGAATAGGTCATTGTGCATGGATGGGGTACAACCTGATTATTGGTGTTCTTTTATGTAATCTACGTAGAGTATATGGAATTTGAAGTTTTAATATCTGTACTCAGTAGCCAGGATGATTTTATTTTATCTTAACTGATCAATGTGTTGGTTACTCTGTGTGCTACTCTCACTTACATCCCTGTCTCTGTTCCTTCCTGCTTCCCTCTGTGTCCAGTTTCTGCTGCTTTCTGTCCTATAGGCTACCTTGCCTATGCTCCCTTGCAGCTGGATTGGATCTGGAAGTGACTAATATGGGGGCTAGGCAGGAAACCAGGATTGTCGCTCCAGCTTTCACATGGTATAGCCTCCCCTTGCCCTCGGAGGCCTAGGGGTGCCATGGCTCCTTGCTCTTGCTCCTCTCTGAGTGCCTCTACCTCCCTTGTCCGTTCCTTCCACTGCCAGCCCCTTTGTTAATAATCTTTTTGTTAAAATAATAATAATAATAATGATCCTTTTGTTAAAGTCTCTTCATTTGAACCATCTGAGTTGGATGCAGTTTCCACTGGGACCCTAATACAGGTCAGTCAAGATAGCACAGACCTTCCCCAATTATTCAGGACAAAATGTTTGTTTTACTTAACTACTCTGTTTTTATTATAATATCACTTAATACCTGTTACCTTAAAACAAATGCTAAGAGTTATCTCTTGCAAGAGTCTGCTTTGTTCCAGGGTGGTAAGTAAGAGAGTTGGCGGGTTTGGGAATATCATAGCCATTTATAATATTAAATATTTATTCAGCATCTACCATATGTAAGATACGGTATAGATCAGGGTTGACAACTATAGCCCTGGGCCAAATCTGGTCCTCTGGCTGTTTTTGTAAATAAAGTTTTGCTGGAACCTAGCCATGCCTGTATAGTTATATATCTATAGTCCATGGCTGCTTTTGCCCTGCGATGTCAGAGTTAAGTAGCTGCAATATAGACTGTATGATTTACAAAGCCTAAAATATCTACTATCTGATACTTTACTGAAAAAGGTGGCAGACCCCTGGACTAGATCCTGGGAATATATTGGTAAATAATGTGGCCGTCATCCATCATCCACTGCTGGGAACAGTGCAGTGAATGAAACAACCTCAAACCCCTTCCCTTGTGGAGCACATTTTCTTGTGGGGGATAAAGAAGGCTGTAAAAAAAGATAAGATAGAAAACATATTCTATGTTATAGAGAGGCAATTTCTAGGGAGAAAACTAAATCAGGGAAGGAGCATAGGAAGTGTCACTATTGGAGGATGCTTTGATAGCTGTGAGATACCTAGGGAAGACCTCCATGAGAAACACAGCTTTAGCCTCATTTTCCTGGAATTCACTTCCTGTATTTCCCACCTCTTATCTCTCCTCATTTATATAATTAACATTGCCAAGTTCTACCAAATTTAAATCTGGAAAATAAGAGCGTTACTTTTCTATTATTGGGGTCCACCTGTAATAGAAGACTGAGGGAAAACATGGCCTTGCAAAATTCCTCCTCAAGGAAGCATTTTCCACATTTCTCTTCTTCAGCAAAGGGGAGTCTTGGGTCGCAGCACAGGAATACGTTTCACTCCAGCTTCATCCCTCAGTCGATGGGTGCTACTCCTGGTAGCTCTGGGCAGAAGCAGAGAATTCTGTTGAGGGAGATTAAATAGTATACATAGTAATTACCATTTACTGTGGGATAGGGTTGGGAGGCCGTATAGGAGTGTGGTTTAGGACGCTGGTGAATTTATTGCTAGCTCATGGTCAAGTTCTTATCTGTTTTGTGTTAAGTGATAGGAAGTGCACTGACTAGATAATATTTGCATCCCGTTTCCCTTTGAATGCAAAAGCTAAGTAGAACCCTGCCATCACATGGCTGATGATTACACACATTTGGAAACATTTCAAGAATAATTGTATGGTCCAAAATGTAAGTATATTTAATAAAAGCGTAATATAACATGATTAGCCTATAAAACGAATCTTCTTCCTGGTCCCCTCCACCACAGTAAATGCCCTGCTTGCAGGGCAAAGGACACTGATTCAATTTTATTCTAAAGTGTCCATTGTAGTTTGACTCTGTATTATTGATACTCTTTTGCTTTGATTTATTGCATGTGAAACTTCTTCTACTATTGGAAATTTAGCCTTATCTCTACCTTATTATTTTATTTACCAAAAACCTATTGGATTCAAAACAAAAAAATTCATTTTTAGCAATAGAATAAATTTAGAGACGAGTTTAAAAACCCCAACTTGCAAGGCATTTCTGTAGGCTAGATTATTGCTCTGTAGCTTTTATTAATTACATTTCTAAAAAACAAATTTAAAACAAAACATTTTCACTGAAGGGAAAATGTATTTAAGACATGTCAAGTCTTAGATTTTACTTACAGATGAGTAAGGAAACTATTTTAAATATATATCAAACTACATCTGGTGCTTATATACTGCATATTATTTAATTTATAAGAAGTTTCTAGTGACAGTCTAAACTCAGTATGAGGCTTCAGGGGTTTAATAATAATAATTTAATTTGGAATCTTCTTTGCCTTCTAAAAACCCTCTGGCCACTTAGCAGAATGCAATAAAACATAATTGTAAAATATGTGGCATGCCTTCATATTTCTACGTTTCCAAGGCACATATATGAGTAATATGAAAAATCTCCGGTTTACTATTTCACTCTGTATTTTTGCTAAGAAATGTTGACCTGTTCCTTGGTAAGTATTAAGAACGGAAATCAGAGGAGCATATTAACACAGTGGAAACAGGCCAGTCACCTTTATATGACCTTTGGAGTCAATTCATAAATATCCAGAATGTTTATGTCCATGAGAGGACTTCATTGATGACTTGTATTCAAAGAAAAGAGAAAAATCTTTTTACCCTCAAAGAGATTTGAATCTGTTGAAGGTAGTGGCACAGTAACTGTGTTTGCAAAACAAAGAGAAGAATGAACCAAGACATCAAAAGCCAAGGAAAAAGAGAAGAGAATTAAAAACGATTACCTTAAAGGAGGCAAAAAGCTAAGAAGTAAAATAATGTATAATCCTCAAATTATCAAGTCAAGCCATATAGTGGATGCATTTGCTGTTTCTTTTGGCCATTTGTTTATAACTCTGCTTAGCAGAGCCCCTCAGGAGGGGGAAAGGGGCACCCTTTAGCTCCTTAATCCCTTTTGAACAAGAGCAGCTCTACTGTCAGTTGCTGGTAACTGGAGTTCTTGTGAGGCAGTCTGGGTATTTATTCAATAAGAGCAGAGACTCTGGGTTTAAATCCTAGGTTGTCACGTACTAGTGGGGAGACTTTAGGGAAGTTACTTAACCTCTCTGTGTTTGTTACGAGGCAAATGAGTTCATATTTGTAAACACTGCCTTTACTTTTATTTGAATACTTGGCATATCCTAATACAATTAGCTATTTATTATTGGCATCATTATTATTGTTGTTATTATTAATAAAATTTCATTTGAACAAAGGAGTCTGTGGCTCAAAGCAGGTTTGAAAAAATGCTGAACTATACTGGCATTTACTTTTCACTTCTTTTGACCTTTCCCATTAGGCAGGGGGAGGTTTTACCACCTTTCCAGCATTTGCTAATTTTCTCTACAGCAAAGCATACACAGGCCCAGAGCTCAGAGCCTCGAGCAGGATTCCTTCCAGCAAGAGTTTAATATCTCTTTTGTTTCAAGGTTAACAGGGTTAACTGTTTGTCTGTGGCAAGTGATGCTGGTTTTCTAGTTATGGTGGAGATAGAACGTTTCCATTTAAATCAAAGTAGTTTAAGAACAAACTGAGCAGACTTATAGAAAATAGACACCAAATGATAGTACCAGAGGCACAGGGATGTGACCAAAACCACCAAGATGACTGCAGTTGGAAAACTTCTCTATGTGAGCTCAGTCTCTCCCTGTGGAGTCTGGAAACCTCAGTGTGTCCTAGCCTTGCTTCTGGCCTGCAGTATGATGTCGTATCACATGCAAGGTCATATGACCTCTCTGAGCTTCATTTTCCATGTTCTACGGGGGACACTGACTCACTGAGGTCTCTCTAACAAGATTTGCATGGGAAAGTGTCTCGCCCTCAGGAAGTGCTCAAAATTGCCCAGTAGGGAATCTTTTAGCTCTAAAATTCTCATTCTCTCTTTATTATCCATGTGATTGGCAAAGTGAAAATAATGAGAAAATTTAGTCAAGCAGCTAGATGCCTGACATTATGTAGATATAGTCATTGAATATGTATTTCATGAACTTAAAACAATGATTACCAGTGGTGTCCTGGGAGCCCTGGGTCCCCGGGAGGGAAGAGGTGCCTTGGTCTGCAGTAGGAGGAGAAAGGGAGGCTTAACAGCTCGGTTTTAAGTCATTTTATATATTTTATCTCTTTGTAGGATTTCTAGGGGAAGTTGGAGGTGGGAGAAAAAGCAGGGGAATGTTCTGCTTTCATCCAAAAACATTAAAATATAGACCTAAATATTGAATCTTAAATTTCCTCTGTGTCTTTGTTGCCAACCTTCTATACAGTCTTTCTGCTCCATTTATCCAATATCTGACATGTTTAGGGAATGTTCTGGTTAAACATTTTATTCCTTTCATAATTTTGAAGGTCCAAATATAGAATTTCTTTTAATCTGATCATATCCCGTAGCTGTTACAGTTCCTGTCTTTGTAATGTGATAATCACGGGGACAAAAATAGTACTTCCTCCTCTACCTTCTTCTTCATCAACTATAATGAAAATTCCTCAGATTATAGTGTTGTAACTTTCCTTGTGGTCCTGTGGTCTTATCTGTTAATCTTTTTCCAGTTTAACAGTGCAGATGCCGGCTTCAAAGTAAGAAGGCGGGAGACAGGCTGGGTGAGGGGCTAGAAGTAACACATCACAGCGGGAGCTATAGGAGCTGAATTCTTGTCCACTGCCCTTGTTTACTAGTTGGGCTATCCTGGAAAAGTCAGCACATCTCTCTGGACCTTAGACTTCTTGTTAGTAAAGCAAAAGGATTGAGTAATACAGTGTTTGTGTTACTGTCAAGGTCAAAAAGTTGATTCCTTTGTGCCTGTTGACTCAAATCTTAATTAGATGTAATAACCAGTCTTCTGTGACTCTTGCTAAATGAGTGGGATATGGTACATGTGGTGACATGTGTGAAAGCACCTTACATTGTAAGCATGTCATGTATTATAAGTATTTATGATACCAATGGGTTGTACTCTTAACTAAAAAACAGAAGTTTCAGTCCTAATATGTTCCAGGATCTCTTGAAATACAGACCAGGAGATCCACACATTGAACAGGCATCATAATTGCCCAAAGAAGTGTAAGTAAAATAAAATATTGGGCCTATAGTGTTTCTGTGGACTGTAGCTGGACAAATGTTTCTAAAAAATTCCATCATGCTGTGGAATCAGAGTTGAAGAGCACGGAGAGATATTGGTATCCATGTCTGGATGCTTGTGTCCCTCCAAAATTCATATGTTTGAACCTATTATAATACCCAGTGTGACAGTGTTAAGAGGGGGGACCTTTCTGGAAGTTATTAAGTCATAAGGGCCCTGTTCTCATAAATGCCCTTATAAAAGAGGTTGAAGGGAACTGCTTTGCCCCTTCCACCATGTAAGGACACAGCAAGAAGGTGTCATCCTGAAGCAAAGAGTGAGCCCTCACCAGCCCCTGAAGCTGCTGGCACCTTGATCTTGGGTTTCTGAGCCTCCAGAACTGTGATAAATAAATATCTATTATTTATATTAATAGTTTTCCCAGTCTGAGATATTTTGTTATAGAAGCCTGAATGGACTGACACAGAAACCTTTTATATATATGTATATATGTATGTATATTAGGAAATCCTTGAATTCCAGTAGTTCTCCTACAGGGTATGGAGTTCCTCTGTCACTTATTTGTTCTGTGATCTTGTGCAAGTTATATAATCTCTCAATGCCTGATTCCTCATTTCTAAAATGGGGATAATTTTCCGGTTGCTGTAAGAATTAAACGTGATCTTGCCTGTCTGTTCTTTGCAAGGTGGGTGCCACAAAGTAAATGCTATTGTAACTGTTACTTCCAGTGGGGGAAGCCCTGAGCATGCACAGAGGAGAGAACCAAGCATGTTTTGCGAATCCCTAATCACACAGATAACAAGTTCAAAGACCTTTTACTATTGGCCTCGTTCTCACTAAAGATTGCAGCTCTGCCTTTATTCTGGCCATATCATTAGGTTTAGTGTATAATTGAACATGGTTTGTTTAATAAATTAGTTAAATGGTGATCATTATGATTTGGGTTTCAGTGGAGTCCTTGAGGCATTATTTGCTGATATAAAAATATTAGGTAATTCTAAAGAATTATCAGAAAGATTAAAATATTAATATGCTCTCTATTTCAAATTTATATCTCCCTAATTGTAATGATCTATCTTTCCTTTTATGTTACTTGTAATTTTAAATAAATTATAGCACAAGTTTTATAGAAATCACTTTTTTTATTTGATTGGGTGTTTTTAGGTCAGTAACTTTATCATTTTCTTTTGAAGATTTATGTGAATGTCTGAAATAGATACCAGGAAGATAATTGCCACCCAATTCAAATGTAACATTGAGAACATACAGTCTTTCTCACATTCTAGTGATTGAACGAGAATTAATATTTGAATTTAAACCAGAGTAAAAGGCATTATTTTTAGTGATTCGCCTGTTAAAATGCTTCTTCAGTAGTGACAATTTATGATTTAATTAAAATCCTAATTTTTTTCCTCTTCATAGACATTTTTGTCACTTGTTATTGCTTCCTTTGGGTTTACCTGTGGCACTTTAGTCTGATTTTGAGGTTTTGTCCTGAAAATATTTTCTTAACCACCACCTAGTTACAATAACACTGCCACCATCCTGCCCCACTCCCTACCTGCCCCTTTTGTTCTTTTGGTGAGCGTGCTTTCTTCTGAAATCTTATGCAAGAATAAACATAATTAAAATGAAGAGGAAGCTTGCAGTTGTAATTGTTTTTATCTATATATAAATAGCATAAAAGTGTAAATATGCATGGATAATTTTTTCTAAATTTAAAAAGCTTATTTTAAATGGCATAACTTAAAATATGGACTGAGTGACACATAAAAAAATTCACTTTAGAGGAATTTTGTGTGGTAGAAATTCAGATATATGTCATCTTATGGAGCACTGTAAACTGAGGTACCAAAAGAGCCCTCAGTGATTGTGTTTTTGTGAGTTACTATGGTGGATCCCCTTGGTGGATCGCCCAAGGTCATTTCCCTATTTTTCTTCCTCACAGAATTCTAATTTGTGTGGGCATCGACCCCTTTCCCATGCAATTAAGGAAAGATAATTCTACCCCCAGAACCAGGGATCTATCCTGGCATGAAAAGACCAAAGTCAGAAACCCAAAACAACTTGTAATAATTATAATGTGATCACTACTGGAGAGCAATAGCCTCCCACAATATCTCTGGAAGCTTCTGCAATGATCATTTTA
Organism: Daubentonia madagascariensis; assembly: GCA_023783475.1. Taxonomy (NCBI): domain Eukaryota; kingdom Metazoa; phylum Chordata; class Mammalia; order Primates; family Daubentoniidae; genus Daubentonia; species Daubentonia madagascariensis. The sequence goes on along the minus strand of JAKFHU010001953.1, from coordinate 34,934,850 downwards.
TTGATGTGGTCTCATTGTGGCCATGCTGCTGTTTGAGTTGGACTGTTTGCTGTTCTTGCCATGGACTTTTGTGTGCTCACAAGACAAATTCCTATATCTTCCTGTAAACACAATTGTGTATATTCCAGAAAATCTGATACATTTCTTTGGTACCACCTTAATGTTAAGCACTGTCTCTGCCCTTTTACTGGCAGCCAGTTATACCAAATCTATATACCACTCCATCATCTACTCTGCTCAATGTTATTTTTCCCCCCTTAAAAACATCACCCTGTCAGGATGTATACTCAGTTGCAGCAAAAATCAATTTTACATATTGATCAGAATTTGTCAGCACATCCTTTAAAGGTTTACAATGTACTAGTTTGCTCTGCCATGCTAGTTGGGAACTTCTGACCAACCCCTCTAGAATGAAGATGGTGGGTATGTGTTTGGTACATGAGCAAATGAATGAACTAACTTTAAGAAAAAAACTCAAAGAGATTGTGGTGGGCTGAGTAATGGTCCTCAAACATGTCCATGTTAATTCCTGGAACCTATGAATGTTACCTTATATGGCAAAAGAGACTTGCAGATGTGATTAGGTTAAGGATCTTGAGGTGGGGAGATTATCCTGGATTGTTTGGGTGGCCCAGTGTGATTACAGGGTCTTTGTGAGAGGGAGGCAGGAGGAGTCACAGAGCAGGCCATGTGACAACAGAAGCAGAGATTGGAGTGATGTACTTTGGAGATGCAGGAAGAGACCACAAAGGAATAAAGGTGATCACTAGAAACCGAGAAAGACCCTCTGAGCCTCTGAAAAGAACCAGCCTGGCCAACAGCTTGGACGTTAGCCCAGTGAAACTGACTTCAGACTTCTAGCTTCCAAAACTGTAAGATAATAAATCTGTGTTATTTTTAAGCCACTAAGTTTATGGTAACTTGTTACAGCAGCAATAGGAAACCAATAAAGAGATTCAGAAACCTTTAAAATGTGAATTAATGAGTACTAAAGTCAAACTGGACTACAGTTCTGCCGACTTGGAGTCACAGTCTCTCTCCATTGCATCATGTGGGCAGAATGCCAGTAATTGTGGTCTTGACCATTCTGGTGAGGTTTATGTGTTATGACAAGACCCAAAGGAACAGGGACTTGGATAGAATTTGCTTACCATATTTCTCTGTTTTCTTAAGTTTTGGTTTTGTTCTGTTTTGTTTTTAAACAACTGGATTCTTTCTGTGAAGAAACATTTTTTTTTCACCCCTAGATACATTTCTCTGTAACTTTCCCCATCATTTCTTTTCTCTGATTCCTATTTCATTCTTCATTCAGTGCTGTTTCTTTCAGACAAGATAAATAAAACTATCAGAAATTGAGCTTGACTTTCCTTTTGTCAGTTCTTTCTTTTGACTTACAAGGAAAAAAGGCAAGTACTCTTTGCTCCTTATTGTGGTTTTGTTTGTGTGTGGGTGTGTGTGCGCGCGCGTGCACGTGAGCTTATTTTCAAACTTTCTCATGTCCAGAAAAGTCTTCCACTGCTTTATCGCTGCATTGTACATGATGTGTAGAGCTTTTTTAGATGCCCACAATGGAATCTTGGACTAGTAACTCCTAGCACTGGTATTCTGTAGCAACTGTTTAGTGTTGACAGTTTCTCCTACTTAGTTGTTGCACTGATTTGTTAATGGGGAAAATATTTAAATATTTTTATTAGCATTTTTGTGAGGTTCCACTCAACACAAACTGCATGCTGGTAATTTTGCAATAGTTAAGTATTACAATATTCTGTGCAATCTGGGGGTAAATAGTAAGCAATGGAAAAACCTGATGAGCAACAGAGGAATTCTAACAGACCATTAGGTAAAGGGATTGTTTCATTTTGATATTTGCTGCTTTTCTCTTTTATCAGTTACAAAGATTACAAATACCAGTCCCAGGATAAAGAGAATCCTTAGGAAATTTTGTATGCATTTGGTATAGGGATTGATTTTCAAAAGTCCTTAACTAGACTTTGTTTTGTGGATCTTCATACCTACCTAAAAGAAAAAAAGGGAACATAAATTAATGCAAGCTGTTTGATTTTTTAAAATGTAATGTTGAGTATCAAATTGAACCTAAGAATGTAAGAATGTATCTTATCCACTTAAAATTGACACACTGCTGGGACAATATGCTTTTACTTGAAATTTGTTATTGCTGGATTTCTGTACAGCTATGGTTTACAAATTTTATTGTGAATAAGAATCATTTGGAGTTACTTAATAAAATATTAGTTCTTGGGTTCCCTACCCCAGAAATTTTGTTTCAATCAATTAAGAAAGGACTCCAGAATCTCTCTATTTAGCAAGCTCCACAGGTAATTCAAAAATCCTCAGGCCACACTACACGGCTATATATAACCCAGCAATAATCAAAATACTGAGTGTGTGCTATGAAATTAAGAAATTTCTTAAAGCCTTTCAAGTCTTTTCTGAAAAATATTAATAGTTGTTGGAAACATGGTTTGCCATATGTGCAATATACTGTACTAAGTTACAGAACACTTTTGAAAAAGGCTTAATGTGTTTTGAGTGAGCCTATGGCAATTGTAAGGTTCTGGATTTCGCTCAAATTTGTAGTGATGCACACGCATCCTTTAGATGTGACTGTAATGCATTTAGCTCAATGACAAGGAAACTGGCAGATATTTCCATAAGACATACTGACTGAGAAATAGTGCTTGCTGCCAGTGGCTTGATCTGCATACATTTAGAATTTAATAGTTTGCATTTTTTGCTTATTCACTTGTCCTAAATGCTTAATGAATAGGCTCTAAGGCTTTAATTTTCAACCAATCCCAAGTTTATTACTAAAGTTCATCAAGCAATAAACACACTATTGCACTTATACTGTCATGTTTTTATAAAGCAGTTTATAAAAGGTGACATCTGGCAAAGAGGCAGATCTATAAAAATCATGCTGGTGGATGTAGCGTCATTTTTTCTGCCATACACCCAGAAAGAGTAATATTATTTTGACACACACATACATCCCCACTGTCAAGTTTCTATTTTTATAGTTAGCTTACTGCACATATCCTTAAGCTATACAAAACCTTTGGGCTAATGCAAAAAGTGACATTTTTGCATATTTATTACAATGCTATTTTAGAGGTTGACTTTGCCCGATAGGATTTTTCCAAGAATGATATCATGTTCATGACAGTAGGCATTGTTTAGAAAAATATGGTTGTACAGTTAGTTAGGAAAGGTCAATATGGAAGGACAAATCATAAATAGCTTAATTTAACATAGCATGATTATTCCTTAATATTTGCTAGGTATAGGGGGAGAAAAAAAAATGATAACATAGCCCTAATGAGCAATTCCATAAGTAGTCAGGTTCTAAACTAATACTTTACTAAACATATGCCCTATCCTGCAATCCAGCAACTTCACTCCTAGGTTTATACCCAAGAGAAATGAGTGCATTTGTCCACCAAAATGTTGTACAAGAATGTTCCTAACAGCTTTATTCATAAAAGCCCCAAAATGGAAGCAACTCAAAAGTCCATCAACCGCAGAATAGATAATTGTGCTATACTTGTAAAGTGGAATACTTCACAGCTGTAAAAACGTACGTCTACTGCCTTGTGCAGCAACATTAACGAATCCCACGGTATGTTGAATGGAAGAAGCTGGACACTGAGGAGTACAAACTATATGATTTCCTACACTTGAAATTCAAGAACTGATAAACTAATCTATGATGATAGAAGTTAGAATAGTGGTTACCTATGTGTATGAGAGTAGGATGGTGGGAGTCAATTGAGAGTACTATCTGGGAAGGGTCAAAGGGAGTCTTCTGGATTGTTGGAAACATTATATATTGTGATCTGGGTGGTGGTTACTTGTGTGTATACGTAAGCAAAAATGCAGAGCTATACATTTAAGATGAGTCCACTTTATTCTATGTTCCAGCTATCTACAGCTGTGTAACAAACTACTCCAAAACACAGCAGGTGAAAACAATTTATTATATTATTCTATCTCACAATGTTGAGGGTCAGGGACTCCGACAAGGGATTGGGATGAATGGCTTACCACACTTCAGTGACGTCTGGACACTCAGCTAGGATGACTCAAATGGCTGGATGTTGGGTGGGCATCTTTCTTTTTCCCTCTTCATATGGCTGTCTTTAGCTTCCTCATGACATGGCGGCCTCGGGGTGGTCAGACTTCTTACCTTAGACAATGTAGGCTTTAAAAGCCAACGTTTTAAGAGAAAGACCCATTTCTTAAGACCCGGGCACAGTAAGTTGTGCTGAATTCTGTTGGTGAGAATGCTCAGCATGCCCACATACTCAAGGAGAGGGGGCATAAACCCTTTACCTCTCAATGGAAGGAACGTTAGAGATTCTGTGGCCATCTTTATTCTGCCACACCATATGTATGTTATATCTCAATTATAAATTTTTAAAAAGTTCAAATCCATCTTATTGCTCTCAAAATTTTCTTCTGTATTGGAGGCTGTTGTAAAATTTGAGTCTAGAAAAACACAAACAACAAAAGAAACCCTCCATTTAAAATCACAGTTTCCATCACCTCACACTTCTCCGTTTCCTTTTGAGGTTGGAAATTCTATGACTTGTTCTTATTTTATTTGAAGTTTCTGAGCTTTGAGTTTTATTTTATCCAGGCTTGGGTGAACTTAGACTTTTATTTAATCATTCACGGCCTAGAGTTAACTTTCACATTGAAGCCAGATAAGGCTTCTGATGCTACTGAAACCCTTTGCTCCTTTTGATTTATGGATAATGAATTTGCCCTCTGTAGTCAGAGTATGATTTTTTTTAAAAAAGAAATCCTATATCTCTTATTAATCACCTATCAGAAATGCGTTGCCCAACAGGTCTCTTTGTAAAGATCCTTATTAAGAGACAAGAGCAGGACAGCTGCATTTATGCAGTGAGACTTTATATGAGATTGACGGGAGATGTTTATTCAAGCTAAATAAAGCCAGTGTGAAAGAGGAGCCTTTTAAACTATTCAGCTTCATTTGAACATGACACTGATGTAGACAGCTTGGGAAAGCAGTGTGTGCACACAAAAAGCTGCATTATCAAACGTATCAAAAGATTTCAACACCAGTGCACCAAATATCTCTAGCACAGATAATTACTGCACCATTGCCTGGCATAATTTGGGCCAAGTGCGGCACTTGAGCCTGATCTTTAAACAACATTGTACATCTCATTTGAAGAAGTTTCTGAGGCCATATCTCAATTTTGTGCTAGTAACTTCAAAGTCCATCTTATAGAGTCAAGATTAGAAAGATCTAACCTCATCCTCTCAGATTTTCTTTTTAATTAATTGCAAAATGCACCCTTTTGCACCCCCACTCCCCAGGAACCCTGAAAAGATTTGTGCAGTCATTCCATATCACCATATTTTCAAGACTCTGCTTTCATTTGTCACTTAAAGAGCTTTGTGGTATATAAAGCCGTCAACCCAGCACCACAGTGGTATCACTTTGTCAAAAGGGAGTTGTTTGCACTTTACGTGACAACCAATTTGTATAAAGTGCCAGGGTTTGAACTAAATATACCACATGAAGTCTAAGTTATAAGTGATGGAATCTTGTTTGTAGCTCTAGTCGTTTGCCTGCTCATGCTCCTTCCCCACCGGCCTGCTAGCTCAGCCCTCATATTCTGCTAATGTGACTGTTTTTAAGACATTCCTTTAATGTAGACAATATAAATGTTGTTGCTTGAGCCACTTCAGAAGGCACCTAATTTTAGAGGCTAGGCTTTGACCTATTTCTTTTCTCTTCTGATCCCTGACTCCTATTCTATAGTCAGTGTTTATAAAAATGTAAGTCAAGGAAGGTGCTAATGTTGTACATGTCTGTATATGTATTTATATCATATGTAATGTTCAAAGTATGTGTGTAAATAGTATACATCTGTGAGTCACTGAATATGGTAGGAACATGACCTTAGGAATTGGCTGGGTTCTAGTCCGTGTTCCTTCACTCTCAAGCAGTATGACCTTGGGGAAAATAAGCTTATTTGAGTCTATTTCTTTGTCTGTCATTTAGGAAAAATCATACCAATCTGTGCTGGGCTACTGATACACGGGGTCTCGTGTGTCATCATGAACACCAGTAAGTCCCAATGTTCTTATTACTATCACAGCACTTTTTCTCTGCAAGGAGTTGAACTGATTCTCCATGGAAGGCTTTGTTTTGTTATTTTTAAACATTTTCAAGAATTCATATTCAAATTGTTAGCAAATAAGAAATTTATATACATGTATGTATATATGATACCTCCTTCACGTAGATATTCCTCAGAATAAACAAGGTCCTCATTCGGGTGCAGTGTCTTCATCACACTTCTCAAAGGTGGTTGAGAGGCCAGCTGTGGCAACTTACTTCTCACTAAATCAGAAACTGCATTTCAACCTTTATTTGTTTTCACACTAAAATTTACAAAGCACTTTTCTGATAAAGTGACCATTGGCTTTTGAACCATTTGGTTCTAATGGAGTTCTTTAAAGATTTTTAACCACGACGTTCAGTAATTTGGTGCATTTTACGCCATTATCCAGTATAGGGGAGCATATACAGTCCTAAACACACATAATTAAAACAAAAGTTTCACCAAACAGTATTTACCCTTGCTGTATGCTAAGTACTCAGGTATTTTTTATTGTATTTCAATTTAAAGCATGCCAGTCATGGCCCAGTGAATTGATTTTATAACACAGTTTATGAAGAACTGTTGTACTGAGTTACTGTGGGTGAGTCATTTTTTCAGCCTTAGGTCTTGATATTCTCAACTATAAAAATGTTTGGGTTGGGCCAATTGATTTCAAATGTCTCTCAGCTTGAACAGCCTGAGATGCTTTATGAAAAGTGAAAATCCACTCCTGGACCACACTTAAGAAAGGGCATGTTTATTGGTTATTGTATGTGTTGTTTTACTGAGAGGGCCTGACGGAGCCCATAGAAACAACGGCTCACAAACCGCAGCTTTTGCATAATAAAAGCTTATAGCTCACAATGGTAGACAACAGGAATCAGCAATTATGCACGGGTCCTAACGTGTCATTATTTAAAACAAAACACAACCGTAAGCTTTTAAAAATATGAGCACTTTGTATACAACTAAAACATAATGAGTTAAATCCTCCTCCTGTCTAGTACACAGATTATTAAACAGTTTTGTGTTTGGGGGAAAAAAATAGTAAATGTACAGTGGAGAAAGCAGACGATAGCTTGACTAGTGATCAAAATCCATATCACCAATAATGGGCAAAAGGACATTTTGTATGTCTGCTGATGTGATACCCTGGAAAGGACACAACATGACCAGTGTGGTACTTATGTCAGGAATACATAACATGAACTTCAAGGACTTACCAGAGAAACCCCAAATGAGAAATAATTCTATTTTTTAAAAACCACATATGTGTGGGAGGTGGGAGATGGGGATATTTTGTTAAAAAAAAGTCCAAGAAAGACAAAGTAATGTTTGAGATTAAAAGAGACTAAAAAGACATGAACATTAAATAAGATCCTACACTGGATTTTACGTTGGAGGAGGAAAGTTGCATTTAGGGACATCATTGGTTAATTGACAAAATTGAGAAACAACAGACAGTGGATTAGATATATTAATAATATTGTACCAGTGTTACATTTACTAAAGTTGGTAACTGTTCTTTGGGGAAAATAGAGAATATCTTTATTTTTAAGAAGTGTGCATTGAATTTAGCTTATTTTCAAATGGGGCAGGAAAAAAATAGTGTGTATAGAGAGAGCAATTGAGTAGGCAAGTGATAAGCAGATGGGGAAAAATATTGACAATTGAAGAATCAGGGATGTACACAGGTGTTCCTTGTACTTTTCTAATTCTTGGACCACGTAGATAAGTTTGAAATTAATTTCAAAATAAAAAATTTAAAATGAACTCTTTGTGTCCTTTCTCTCCTCTAATCAGTGTCCTTGTGTTTCAGGGACACACCTGTAGTGCTTTTGCCTTGGGGGTTATGCCCTTTAAGGCCAAGTTAGGTTGAACTGGAGGCTCTAGTATTGGCCAGTAGCTGTTAGCTCCCTCAGAAGCTGACAGGAGAGGGCTGGATTGGTCACTGCCTGCCCCTGTGCCTTTTTGTTCTGTTCCTCTTCTATCTGTACCTACCCCTGGGCCAAGCAGGGGAGGTGGGATTTATGGCTGATTGGCTGTCCCCTTTTTGGGTCTGTTTGTCTTTCTAAATTGGCGTTAGGCTTTCCCTGACCACCAGTCATTTCTTGTACTGTGTCTTGCCCCAGGTAACTAAACCCTCATCCTTTCAGCACCAGTCTCTTTGAGAGTGCACCGTTCCCTTTTGACCTTGAAGGACACCTAACCTCTTCTGAAAAACACTGCAGAATAGAGAAGCAGATATCCGCAGATATTTGAACATACCAGTGGGCTGAGAGCCTTTAAATAACATGTCATTGGCTTTGTGGAAACCTGAAATCCATAAAATACTTTTTTTTTTTTAAGCCTTGGCTTCCCTTTCCCATGGCGGGAGAGCATTGGAGGGGTAAATAAAGGTTGGTTTTGTTTGTTTGCTTTTTTGCCTGCCTGCTCTGCCCACATGACCTGACTCCAGAGCAGTAGGCACTCAGTAATTGTTAATTATCCCACCAAGACTTGTCCTTGTCCTCAAGGAGTTGCAGTCTTATTGATGAAATGAGACACTTGAATGTGAAACTGACTGAAAGTGTGTGTGATTAAGTATATTAAAAAAAATTATAGCAAGTAATATAGGAACCTGGGGAACCAAGAGACCGCTGTGGCTGTGGGAGCAAATTGAGCTGATGGAAGAAGTTGGAGAGCAGCGAGGATGTGTCTCCCGGGATCTATATGAAGAGCCACCTAATGGCTCTATATTGAGAGAAAAAACAAAGCAAACAGGAAAGGAAGCGAGCAACTGAAGCACAGGATCTCAGATGGTTTGCTGAAAACTTAGACCTTAAAGTCTGACGGGTGTAAGTAGGGGAAAAGCTCAAACCCTTGGATTTCAGGTTTTCACAAAAGCCTCCATTTAGACTTTATATATTTCTTCCAATAGAGGACACTTACAGAAATGCTTTAATGGAAATGCAAAAAGCTGTCTGTCACAGCCCTAGAACATGTACCTGCTATGCACTTTGAATTTTTTAAAAAAATTACTTCTGTCATTATCTTGTGACTATCATAATTATTCTGCAATTTATTTTTTAGTGTTCAAAGCGTCTCATGTTAAAATTGACCATACTTTTTGACCCACTGGTGTGAGATTTCTTTCTTTCTTTTAATGTAACAGGAGCCCCAAAAGTAGAAATGGAGGCCTCTCTTGTCCTTCCAGAGGGTCTGTCCATCCCCACCCACCCTGATAATAACATCTTCTTACAGAGCATTTTGTGTACCTGGTGAGGTAGATTTCTCTCTCTCCCTGCCTCCTCCCCCAACCCCTAAGATAAATGGTTCCAAACCTTCCACTGCAAGCAAAGTTGGTGTTTAGTTTATTGGTAATTAATTGCTGGTGCTTTCCTGACAGAACATAATGGAACTACAGAGCAATCACTTAGAAAGGGAAGCGACTGTCAATTATAGCTCTAATGAATCCTGTTTACCAGAGGTGACGGCACTAAGGCTCCCAGCAGCCCGGCTGGTGCACAACCTTCTGTGCGCAGAAAGTGGATATCTTAAAAACTCCATTTTTGTACTGGGTGTGTGATTTGTGAGATAGTCATTCTCAAGGCTAGATTTAAAGTGGCCTCAGTTATGGGTAACAATATATAATTTTGGAACTATTCTCATAGGTAGTGATTAACTTCTGTTAGTATTTGAATATGGGTAAATAGAAACAATGATTCCTAGCATTAAAATGTTTATGTAGTATAGTTTTGGTGATAAGTTATTGAGATGATCATGGCAGTGATGTGATAGACCTCCTTGATGGAATCATATGTAACACAGGTCCTATACTGAGCATTTCATATGTGTCACTCAATTCTTAAAACATTCCTGTGTTTAAAAAAAAATTTGCAGAAAAGCAAATTCATGCTCTTGTGCAACTATAAAATGAACACATATCAAGATTTTGTTGACCTTATTAATTGATGAGGGACCCAGCACAACATTAAAATCAGTCCAAAGAGCATTCAAGAGGCATAGATACATACACATGCAATTTGATAGATCGTTGGGTTAGATACAGAAAGGATAATGTCCTCCTGGTGCGTAACAGCCTATACAAATTATTCTCTCTTCTTAGAGTTGTAAATTAGCCCTGTAAACAGAAAGTCGAGCCCAGCAAAGGGAACATTGCACTGAAGGAATACAGTAAGCTTGATTGCCTATTTCCAAGTTTCAGTTGACTTTTCTGTAAGGTAAGTAGTACAATAATCCACACATGACAAACAAAGAAACTGAAGTTTTATGAGATTAAGTAACTTGCCCACGGTTATAGTAAGAGATGGAGCTGAGACTCACCAAAGTCTGACTCCTTATACAGGTGACACTGTGTGGTGATGAACAACATGAGCTCAATAAACACATGGATTTGTGTTCAACTCCAGGGGCCATGGGCAAGGTGAGTATTATGCCTTTGTTTTTCTTCATCTGTGAAGCAGTGTTGCTAGTAGTATTTACCTCAAAATGGCATTGTGAGAATTCAGTGAATTGACACATTAAAGCACTGTGCACAGTGCTCGCCACACAGTGATCCCTCGGTAAATGTTGGCTGCTGTTATCCTCACTAGTAATAATCATCACAATAAATGTGTGTGCTGAACCGCATGTGCCTTGAAAATAGCAGTGTCCCCACCTTTTCTACCTTGGCCATAGTCACCTGGAAAGTTTGGGAATAGGCAGCATATGAGCTCCAGGAATCATCATGGCAGGGAACCAACTCTGTTCCAATCTTTGTCTAGGATCATAACTGGCTTCAGTTGACCCTGTGACTAGATTGGCAGTATAGTATTTGAGAAAGTACCTCTTCACTTGGGAACCAAACGATGACAGTGCAATATAGCCCGTACAATATCTGCCCTTGCTATTTTATAACCTGCAAGACTTTAAGGATACATGAATTCATGATACTTGTAGCAGGAGTCATTTTTAAAGCATACTCAAAGTAAATATCAGTGTCATAGAGCACATTATAGATTTTCGTTGATGGTAAAAATCCAAGCATGACATTCAGTCCTTCCTTGAGCTCATATTTCCCTGTATCCCTGAGAATGGATTTTAATTTTTAGAACTTATTGTGGATATTATCTCACTGTCTTTGGGCAGATGAAGTATTATGGGCATTTTTATAAGTCCTGTCTATTGGAATTAAGGAGTGCTAAACTATAGAAATCAAAGGTCAAATGACAAAATGGTGTGTGGCTGGTGAATTACTGACTTTTCTAATAAGACTTCTCTGTAGATATTAAGGAAGCTTGAAGTTTTTGAGCAGACTTCACTAAAACCCAGTTCTCCTTATCCATGAGATGAGAGCCTTATTGAAGTCAGCATATCTGCATTTAGTTGCTCAGGTATATCAATAAATTCTCTTTATGTTCTTGTCTTTGTTGTGTGGGGAAGGAGGAAATATTCATGTCAAAAGAGGGTATGGTTTCTTGGTTTCCAAGTCTTTAAGAACACACAAAAATAACTAGCTCTGCCTTTAACGGGATTTGTGTCAGATTTTTGCCAAATTACAAAAGAAGTGCAGCATACAGGTCTTGTTACTGTGGTTAGGATGAAGGAAAATACTCTCATTATCAATCTGCCAGATTTTCTCATTATTATTGATAATACAAACAATATGTCTGTACTCTTTGAGTGCTGGCAAGCACCAAGCTTATTTTTAAACATGCCAAGTGCATTTAGTACTCCTCCTACATGTTCCCTTAAATTCGTAAAATCGTGTAACGTGTTTTTTGTTTTATATTTAGAATTATTGCCTTCTGAATGCTCTTACCATACTGCAAACAGTACAAAGAAACCCATTTTAATTCTGCACATATATTGTTGTGAGGATTTATTATGGAGATCTACTATCAAAGGGTTGAACAGTTGTTCCTGGTGGAAATAAAGAAAACCAAAGAAAAATGATCTGTAAACCCCTCAGTCTAGAGACATTTAACAGAGCATGCAAATGATATGCTAGTAACTTGTATCAGGATTCCCCAAAATGTGTTTTATAATTTTTCTCCCTCATGGAAAGGCTACAGACAGGGTTAAATATTTTAGCTCAAATTTCTATTCCATATAGCCTTGACTCCATCAAAGTAAATTTATTTTCTATTTTACTTTTAGTTTTCCTCAAGCAAAATGGGACTTAAGCCACCAGTGAAATATTGCAGAATGTATTGACTTAGTGGAGATATGTTTTCTAATTTTAACTTCTTCGGAAGTTCAGTTGATGTAAATACTCTTTGCTGTAGTTTGCCAAGCTCTGTGTTACTCTAGTTCTAATCAAAAGTCAGACTAAGTCAAGAAAAGAATCTTGAGTTAATGAAATTCTCCTCTCTATTTGTGTCTGTTCTGCTTCATTACAGTGATATGTCTTAAACTTTTACATTTTAAAACATCTCATGAAGACATACCACAGTACTAAATGTAGGTTCTCTTTGGAAAGTAGTGGAATTATGTTTTAATTGTATAGTCATTAACTGAAAGAATTTGCTTTTCCAAAATACAACTTTGAAAATTAGTTGTTCTGACCTTTATAAATATTTGGAATTGAGGTAGAATGTAAGTAATGCAGTCTCATTAAATTTAATAAAGTTCAATAAAAATTCTAAATTTAAAAACCGTCTTCATAAAAGTGTGTTATCATCAAAGCATTAAATAGCACATTGGAGTTTAAAATTATTAAAAATTACTAAGTATCCATTTGGAATGAGATTTATTTTATGATTGCAGACACCTCCAAAACAAATTGACAGTCTATTGCAATGCATTTTGAGATGTAAAAGCACCATTAATTACTGTTAATGGTACTTCTCTAATGTATATAAATATATCATCTGTACCCAAGCTCTTGGTAGTTATTTCTTACTTTTTCCTAGACAGTTTAAAGATCTTAATTTATTAATATTCACAACAAGTAGAAAGATAAACACATTGTTTTGAAACCCTTGATGAATGGAGATTGGAGACACACTGCTTGGGCTGAATCAACAGCTGAGAGTAGATATTAGCTTGTTGGCAATAACTCATGGCCCCACGTGATACAGAACGTGGAAGAAAGGACAAACGTTTAAAATGATGTTATTGAGGGTGTCTGGAAGCACTTTATTCCAAGTACCTTAGATTTGAGAATTTTAGTCTCACCCTACACTTATTTCATTTGTCCCCAGCATGTTAAACTCAGCACATGCTGCTGCCATAGTGAGCATTATTATTGTTTTTATTTTTATTTATTTACTTATTTTTGAGACAGAGTCTCGCTCTATCACCGGGGTTAGAGTACTATGGCATCAGTCTAGCTCACAGCAACCTCAAACTCCTGGGCTCAAATGATCCTCCTGCCTCAGCCTCCCGAGTAGCTGGAACTACAGGTGCACACCACCACGCCTGGCTAATTTTTTTCTATTTTTAGTAGAGACAGGGTCTCACTCTTGCTCAGGCTGGTTTCAAACTCCTGACCTCAAGGGATCCTCCTGCTTCGGCCTCCCAGAGTGCTAGGATTACAGGCGTGAGCCACTGCGCCCAGCTGTGAGCATTATTTTTGATTCATTTTACTGAAAATGATTGGCAAGTGGTTTTTCAGGAATACATTGGCGGAGCAGTGTTTCTTATTTATTATTTCCTTTCATCTCTGCCTGAGCTAGAATATTCATGCTGCTGTTTTAACAGGCTCTATGTTATAAAAGTAAAAAAACAAGAATATTCTGTGTTTTCTTGCAAACCCCATCCCCAAATCTAAACAAAGTAAGTGCCTTACAGACTCACAGGTGGTAGGATTTTTCACCAATTTAGATATAAAATGTGACAACTGGCAGAATTGATATATCAACATCTGATCCCTCTCAAATGCCACAGGCTGGGTGGTAGGAAAAGAAAAACAAATTTTTGTACTGAAATGTTTTTTGGCATCTTATTTTTATAGTAGACTAGATTCAGAGATTTTTTCCCCTTGTCTCCTTTTAACTTTCTTCGATGGAGACATGTACAATCAGCTTGGCCTGGTTGCTTAATAAAGTTAAGGATACTGAATATTGGTGAAAATTTCAAATCTATCTTCTAATTTCGAGTTGCCAGATTTAGCAAGTAAGAATACAGGGGCCCAGCTAAATTTGAATTTCAGATAAACAGTGAAAATTTTTTAGAATTATTATGTCGTATGCAATATTTGGCACATGCTTAATACTAAAAGTTTTTTGTTTATCTAAAGTTCAACTGCTCGTCCTATGTTTTATCTGACAGCTCTATTTTATGATGACAAAGAATCAGTACTTTTTGTATCTATGTAAACTCAAACAGTAATTGTCTCATCTATAAAGTGGGAGTAAAAGTAGCAGCAATGTCCAAGGTTGTTGGCAGTATTAAAGCACTTTGATGCCAGTAAAGCTCGCAGAACAGTTCTTGGCACCTAATAAATGCTGTGGAAGCATGAGCTTTTGTTCCTGAGGTGGTGGTCATTTGTTCAAATGATATAGGTACCTTTTCTGCTGGAATCCTGCTGATATAGATCTGCTAAAATAAGGGAACCTCCCTGATGCAATTGGCAGCCATTTTGGATTCATTTGCAAAATATAGGCTGACCCAAGTGACCCCTTGACTGAAATACTTAAAAGTTTAATGTGCTGGTGTGTTCACAGTCATTGAAAAGAGCCACAAAAATTGTAACCGTTCCTTTTGCTTTTCAGAGGGACACTTATTATATTATATTTATTATTAGCATATATTAGACATGCTCTGGAACATGTGTGTACTTAAGTAAGGAAGTGGAGAAGGGATAAAGGAGACAGGCAAGAGCCAAGGTGCAGGTCACAATTAGTAGTAATCAAAATGGAAGTAAGCTACATGAGAATACAAGAATTCCCATTACACCAGATGGAAAGTCATCATGACGTTGGTGGATGTCTTAAATGTAAGATCAACCAGTGTTCCTGACTAGTCATCTGTAATTCTCTAAGCAGTGCTAACTACTGGGCTCCCCTGCCTCCAGTCTGTGCTCTGGGAGTTGTGTCTAGAAATCAGAGTAGGCTGGGTTATTATAGCGCAGTAACAAACAATATGAAAACCTCAGTGGCTTAACCAACTGTGATTTATTTCTTATTCTTGCAAAGCCCTCAGTAGTTCCAGGTGACTGTCCAGGGCAGTTCTCCTCCATGGAGTGGCTCAGCATTTTTGTCTGCTGCTGTCTTGTGGTACCTTTATCTCAAGGTTTCAGGGTTCACCACATTGGAGAAGAGACATAGACAATCACCCATGGGCTGCAAAGTAACACACGTCACCACTGACCCCAGCCGCAGCTGGCCATGTGGCCCTATCCAACCACAGAGAGGGTTCTGGAGCATAGCCTTCCATGTGTCCGGCAATGGGAGAGGACCCAGAATCATTAGTGAGCCCTGGTTTGCCACATTGGTAAATGTGGCTGATAGGCTGTGTTGCTTTCTTCCACAAAGCCCTGGAGCAACTTCAGAATTCCTCTTTACCGTGTTGCAGGCTGTAGTTGGCAGCCAAAGCTGGCAAGTAGAACTAAAGCCCATTAGCCATTCTGTACCCTTCTCATAAGCCAGTAAAAATGCCTATGGCAGTGAGAATTTGGATGTCATGCTTAGTGAGTAGTATTTTAAAAATGAATGGAAATAGTTTCTTCTGATAATCTCTATCGTAGGCTTATATATTGATTTGAATTCACCATTACTCCAGGCTCTGTTTGATTTGGAAGAAGGTGGTTCCCAGGTTTGGCATTTATCAGTCTTGATGACAATATTTTAAAAATGTATCTCCAATTTGCCGAAATTTAAGTCCTCCCTAGCTTATTCCCATACAACAAAAATATTAGAGGTTTTTCATAACTGTGACAAGGAGGGGACAAACTTATTAATAAAGCTTTCAATAAAAGTTGAAAATTGTTTCTTTATCCCACTGTAAGGCTGATGGCATCAAAGCCTTTTCCAGCTGAAGGCAATCTTGTCTGTGCTACCTTAAAGTGCTTCTTGATGAGAAATTCAGATCAGTCCCCATTTGAGCCTAGCCATATCGGTTCAGTTTTCAATTAGATGGAATTTTCTGGTGAGTGACACTTTCTACCAATTAACTTTGAAGGAACCCAGCCTCATAATGTTCTCAAGTCAGGAATATGAGTTAGATGTAAGTGAAATATGATTCTTGGAAGACTGGAGAATAGTCAAGGAAACCTTTGAAATGGGAAGTTATATTTCAAAATTCTTCTGCAATGTGGTTGCTCATACTGCCCTTAATCAACCAGATTTGTTGTTTTGTCTTCTTTTGTATAGCTGTTTAGCTAAAGGCACCTTGCTAGGCACTATGATCATAACTAAATTGTGTAAGAAGTATTTTCTAAAAATAAATTGAGAGGCATGAAGAAAGAGAAAAGTATGGTAATCAAGTACTTAGCTGTGTTTTTCAGGATAAAATGTCAGAGGACCTAAGAGAGGAAAAAGTCTTTCAGGGTTGGAGTAGACCTGCTGCAAGGGGCAGGAGATCAGTGAATATTCTGTTGATTAAATATGCCAAGAGGAAAGAAAGGGAGCAGGCATCCCTCACTGAAGCTATAAACATTTAGCCAGAAGCTGTATTTCTTGCCTTTCTAGTACTTACCAAGCTTTCCTTGAACTCTCAGTGATAAAAGAAAAAAAAGAAAAGGAATGACCAATATCTTCAAAAAGAAAAACACCAAAACAGCATCATTTAATTCCCACAGCATATTGATTCAAAGTGGCCTTCAGTTAATTTCTAATTGGAACCTCCTGATACTTCTTTTAAAAAGCAATTAAAATAGATGCGAAAAATATTAGCCTGACATAGAATCATAACCACTTTAAATATATTGAGTCAATGTGGGTATTTAATTATCTCCTGAGAGCTAGCGTTTTAAAAATAAGATTACTCTTATAGTTTTTAATTGGCACAATGTATATTTAGTATTTAACGTAAGGTTTTAAAACCACAGAGGTAATATCGGAATGCATTTTCATTGTTTAAAATTCAAGTCTGCAGAAAAATAAAGAGTAATCTGTCCCTCCACACCCTGCCCCCTACCCCTCAGTCCTTCTCCTCTAAGTAGAGGTAATGGCTCTTAAAAGTTAGGTGTGAATTCTTTGGTATCTATCCTAAGTGTTTATTTTGCTAAGGCCCGTTAAAGACCATCAGGAACATACCTAGACTCTAAGATAAGGTATTAGCCTTTTGTAGCAGGAGTGAACCCGCACCAGGGGAACTGTGGGGTATCTCAAAAAGAAGAATTAGGGAAAAGGTACTAGAAGGTTTTGAGAGATGGAGCTAGTCATGAGATGGCCCCAGTAGATATTGGTCAGAATGGGTTGAGCATGTGGGGCTGAATGAGCTTGTGATAAGAGTTTAGGTTTAGTCAGTAATCATGGCTTGATTAAGTACAACTTATCTGTTTCGTGAGTCATAGCACAGGACCATAAGTTATGGTGGATATTTCCATTCTCATGTCGTACATATGTAAGACTCTGTGGTGAAACATACTAGCTCTTCTGGACATTTCCAGTTTTTTTCTTGTCATTTAGAAGCAATGTCAATGTCATATGTCAAAAATTATTTTAAAACACTGATGTTTTATTTATTGATCATAAAGCTATTAAAGAGGTTCAGAATAATGCTTTTGGGTAAAACTTTTGTTTTAGAATAAATCATTTGTAAGAGAGAACTATTTCTGTTTTTTGAATGAATGAGAGAAAAAATAAGGTTCTCGAGAGAGGGGAAGCCCAAATGGGATTTAGAGAGCCGGGGGGGAATCTAGAACGAGCTTGGGAGATATGATTTGGGTGCTTGAAAGGTGATCTGGATGCTCTTTAGAGAAGAGTTTGGAACCAGGGAAACTTGTAAGATGACTATTACAACAGACATCAGAGAGGATAGGGCTGGATCCAGGGCTGATGGGGTAAAATGGACAGATTTGAGAGCTATCTAGAAGTACAACATCAGGACTTTCACATTCCTATTAGACTGCTGGGGAATAGAGGCAGTAAGAGTACCCAAAAAGTCTTGCATATTTCCAGCTTGTGCACACGAATCAATAGTAGCTGGATCAATGCTAAAAACAGGAAAAACTTGGAAAGGACTAAATTTTGTTGGAGCAGATGGGCAGTAGGCAGGGAGTTCATCATCAGAATGAAATAATGTGGCTTTTATAAAACCTTGACTGAAAATTGACAATTGAAATTGATGACCGTCCCATATCTTATGTGACCTGGTACTGCCACGGTTGCGGAAGGACACCTGCGCAAGTATAATCCCCACCTTCCAGAAAAGAAAACTGAAGCCAGCTGGATGTTTAAGTGACTTAGAGTTACCACACGGTTAGATGGCAGTCCTTCCGCTACAACTCGAGTCTTGTGACTCTCATCCTCCCTGCTTTCTATCCCTTCCTTTGCCTCTTCTCAAGTGAAGCTGTGATACTTTCTTGCTGTCCTCAGTTCTTCTTCTTCTTTGTCTTAAATTCTCTTCTGTGATAGGATCTGGTGAGATAACAGTGAAGAGAAAAACATTTGTTTAAAAACAAAGATAAAACAAGGGACTTCCACTTCTGGGAAGATGAGATGGATGTACTTTTTCCTCTTCCTCTCATCCAGGACAACTAAAAATCCTGGACATTATTACATATAAGACAAACATTAAAAGATTCTGAAAGGTGGAGAGAAGTCAGACCAGCTAGAGACCTGGAGACACAAGAAAAAATATGGTAGTGAATTCCCTAGATTTTATTTTTGCCTTAGATATGCCAGCCCTGGACCTAAAGAAGCTGGCAACCCTTAAACTCCAAAGGGCACAGACAAAAAAAGGTTATAACAAAAGCCTACTCACTGTACCGTATTTTTTAAGTACTGTAAGAAAAGGACTATTAACCCAGAATTCTATATCTAGTGAAAATGTCTTTCATAAATACATGGGAAATCAAAATATTCTTAGATGAGAGAAAGCTATTAATTTATTTATTCATCTTTGAAGCTGTATTTCCCAATACCAAAACAATAGAAAAAAAGAAAACTGCAGACCAATATCCCTTATAACTATAGAAGTCAAAAATTCTTAACAAAATGTTAACCAATAGAATTCAGCAATATATAAAAATAACTATACACCATGACCAAGTAGGGTTTACTTGAAAATCAAACAATGGGATCTGGCACATGTCAACCTTAAATAATGAGATTCAGAGAATAGGATTAAGAATGGAGTTTATTCCGATGCAAAGCTTGAGGATACCCACCCGGAAGTATTGACTTCAAATGAATGAGGTCCGTGTTCTAAAGCAGAGAAGTTAAGGTTTCACTTATATAGGTACAAAGAGAGAAGTTCCAGCAGGATTACATTTTCCATATAAAACCAGTGCATATGCCACAGTGATTTAATTGGTTACATACTATTATATTCCAAGAAAGATTACTTTATTACTCCATGAGGAATGGCAATGATTTGAGGAGGTCTTACCTCTGGTGCCACTTGGTCTTCCTACTTATTTACAGCAAAAAAGGCAGAAGTTGAAGCTGCATGCCACATGACTCATGCTGCATAACCACGTTTCTCTCAAGGCTCAGAATCATTTAAAGTTTCAACAGCTTTGAGTTTGATTTTTTTAAAGTTTGAATTATTTAATTTCACACATTAACAGGATAAGGAGGAAAAATCACATGATCATATCAATTCAGGCTGAAAAAGCATGTGGCAAAATTCAACACACATTCATGATAAAAACACTCAAAAAACTAGGAAAAGAAGAGAATTTCCTCAATTTGATAAAGAACATCTGCAAAAAAACCTACAGGTAACATCATACTTAATGGCGAAAGACTGATTGCTTTCCCCTTAAGATTGGGAAAAAGTCAAAGATGTTTACTTTCACCACTGCTAGTCAACATACTGTTGGAAGGTCTCATACTTATGTGATATTGTGATATTATAAGAAATATATTTGGCATCTGCCTCTGGTTCCTGGTACACAGCTTCTAAACCTTTGGAATCAGCAAAGTGATAAGAATGTCTTTTGTATGCTAACGAGACGACTGGTGGCTGGGGGTCCATGGATAGCTTCAGGATGGGGACTGGTTGCCAGGGGAACCAACCTTGTCCTATAAGGAGCAAGACTTTCAGCCTCTCCCTCTGACTCTAGGGATAGGAAAGGGGCTGAAGGTTGAGTTGATTATCAATAGGCAATGATGTAATCAGTCATGCATACATAGTGAAGCCTCTATAAGCAGCCTAAAGGACAGATTTGGAGACTTTCCAGACTGCTGAACAAGTGGAGGTGACTGGTGGGTGATCCTTCCAGTGAGGGCACCTTCCCAGAAAGGGAAGCTCTGCACCCTCTCTCATATGCCTTACCCTATGCAACTCTTCCATCTGGTTTTTTTTATCTGTATAAGTAAAGCATTTTCCTGAGCCACACTAGCAAATTGATTGAACCCAAGGAGGGAATTGTGCAAACCAGTCTGTCAGAACCACAGTTCACAACCTGGGGTATGCAACTGGCATCTAAAGTGACGGCAGTCTTATGGGACTGAGCCCTTAACCTGTGGGATCTGACAATATCTCCAGGTAGATAGTGTTAGAATTGAATTGAATTATGGGACACTCAGTTAGTGTCCACCAGAGAAACTGGTGTCAGAGTACTGTGTTGAGTAGTATCTCTTACACAGCTTCCAATAGTTCTAATACTTTCAATATTGATCTTGCCAACATAATAAGGCAAGAAAAGGAAATAAAAGGCATACAGATTAGAAAGGAAGAAGTAAAACTACCCTTATTTGCATATAACTTGCTTTCAAGTCATACACAGAAAACTGTAAGGAATCTTAAAAAAATCCTAGAAATAACAGATGAGTTTGGCAAGGCCACAGGATAGAAGATCAGTATATAAAAATCAATTATATGTCTTTTTACTAGCAATGGACATGTGGACACCAAATTAAAAATACAGTGCCTTCAACAACACTTAAAAAAATGAAATGCATTGATGTAAATTTGTCAAAACATGTACAGGACTTGTACGCTGAAAACTACAAAATGGTGATGAAAGAAAGCAAAAGGAATCTGGATAAATGGAGAGACATACTGTTTTGATAGGTTGGAAGACTCATTATAGTAAAGATGTCAATTCTCCCAAAACTGACACACAATTTTAATATAGTGCCTAAAAAAATACCAGAAATATTTTTTAATAGACACAGACAAGATTATCCTATTAAATAAAATTTATATGTAAAAGCACAGGAACTAGAATAGGTAAAACAGTTTTGAAAAAGAATAAGGTGGTAGGACTCACTTTATCTAATTTCAAGACTTTTTATGTACTTGTAGTGATTATGACTGTGTGTCATTGACAGAGGTGTAGACACATAGATCAATGCAACAAAATAGAGAATCCTAAAGTAGACTTATAAAAATATGCCCTACTAGTTTTTTACAAAAGTACAAAAGCTATTCAGTAGAGAAAGAACAGTCTTCTACAAACGGTACTGGAGCAATTGGACATTCATAGGCAAAAAAACAAACAAACAAACAAACAAACAAAAAAGTAAACTTCACACTTGGCACAAAAATTAACACAAAATGGACCATGGACTTAAATGTAAAACTGCAAAACTTTTAGAAAATATCATAGGAGCAAAATATTTGGTATGTATGTCTAGGCAAAGAGTTCTTAGACTTGACATCAAAAGCATAAGCCATAAAAAGAAAAATTTATAAATTTGACTTCATCAAAATTAAAAATGTTTGCTCTGTGAAAGGCTCTGTTAAGAGGCTGAAAAGACAAGCTACAGAAAAGAAAAGCTATAGACTGGAGAAAAAGAAATATTTGAAAACCACATGTCAAAAAAGGACTATTATCTAGCATTTATAATGAACTCTCAAAACTCAACAATAAAAAAAGGCAATCCAGTTATAAAATGGGAAAAATATGTGGACAGCCATTTCACCAAATAAGCACATAAAAAGATGTTCTACATCATTAGCCACAAAGAAAATGCTAATTAAAACCACATTGAGGTTGGTGCAGTGGCTCACTCCTGTAATTCCCATACTTTAGCAGGCTGAGGCAGAGGATCGCTTGAGCCCAGGAGTTCAAGACCAGCCTGGGCAACATAGCAAGACCCAGTCTTCACAAAAAATTTAAAAATTAGTGGGGCATGGTGGCTGTAGTCCTAGCGACTAGGGAGGCTCAGGTGGAAGGATTGCTGGAGCCCAGGAGTTTGAGGTTGCAATGAGCTATGATTGTGACATTGCACTCCAGTCTGGGCGACAGAGTGAGACCTTGTTTCCAAAAAATTTAAAAAAAATAAAAATAAATAAAAACAATTTTAAAGCCCACATTGAGATATCATTGCACACCTATTAAAATGGCTGATATAGAAAATAGTGACAACACTAAATGCTGGTGAGGATGTGGGTAAAATGGATCACGTGATCCATTTTGAGTTAATTTTTGTACAAGTTGTGAGGTTACGGTCAAGGTTCTTCTTCCTCCTCCTCTTTTCTCCCCTCCCCATCTCCCCTTCGTTCTCCTCCTTCCTATGTATGTCCAACTGCTTTAGAACCATTTGTTGAAAAACCTACCCTTCCATTATTGAATTGCTTTTGCACTTTTGCTATTAAGAATGTAAAGTGATAGTGGCACTCTGGAAAACAATTTAGTAGTTTCTTAAAAACTAGATACACAACTGTCATACAACCTGCTGTATTTTAGATATTTGACACTCCGAACTTCGTGTTGAAATTTGAGCCCCAGTGTTGGAGGTGGGACCTACTTGGGAGGTATTTGGGTCATGGGGGTGGATCCTTATGAATAGCTTGGTGCTATTCTCACTCTACTAATTCCCAGAAGAGTTCTCCTGAGAGTTGGTTGTTTAAAAGAGCCTGGCACCTTCCCCCTCTCTTGTTTACTGTCTTGCCATGTGATCTGCACATGCCAGCTCCCCTTTGCCTTCCACCATGAGTGGAAGCTTCCTGAGGCCCTGATCGGAAGCAGATGCTGGTACCGTGGTTCTTGTACAGCCTGCAGAACCATGATCCAAATAAACCTCTTTTCTTTATAAATTACCCAGCCTCAGGTACTTGTTTATAGCAACACAGACAGATTAAGACACAACCCAGCATTTGCACTCATGGGCATTTATCCCAGAAAAATGAAAAGTAGATTCACACAAAAACCTGTACATGAGTGTTCATAGCAGCTTTATTCGTAATGACCAAAAATTATAAACAACCCAGATGTCCTTCAGCAGGTGAATAGTTAAATGAATGGTGGTATATCCACACCATGGAGACTATCCTGCATTCAAAAGAATGAAGTATTGATACACAGAACAACTTATATAATCTCCAGAGAGTTTTGCTGAGGGGAAAATAAAGCCAATTTCAAAAGATTACATGTTATATGACTCTGTTTACGTAACATTCTTAAAATGACGGCAGTACAGAGGGAGGACAGATCAGTGGTTAGCAGTGGTTAAGGATGGGTAAGAGAGCTGGGTGGCAGGGAAACAGGTGTGGCTAGAAAAGGGCAACATGAGGAATTTTTGTGCTAATGGAAATGTTCTGTATGTTGGGGGAAAGAAACAAAGGTGAATAATTTCACTGAGGCTGTAGGTTTACCTTGGTAGTTATTTTAGGCACAGCATGTGATTGTACTCATTGTTTGTGCATTCATGCCTGTTGGTGTTTAGAAACTACAAGTGTGGTATAATGAAATTAGATCAGTATTCTGGTCCAAGTTTTGCTGCCAACTAACTTGTGACCTTGGTCACGTTCTTTATATTTTCCGGAACTTGGGCTCCTCTGGAGGGCTTTGGAATGACTCATCTCAGAGGTCCCTTCCAGCTGTAGAATTTGATGGTTTCATGTTTCAATGCATCAAACTCATTTCAGTATCTCAAAAGTATACTTGGACATGCAAGAGTGAATCTGTTATGTTACTTTATTTCATCAAACATGTTTTGCATGATCTGTTTTAATGCATGGAACTTACCAGCATTTCTTTTCAACAATGACAAAGGCTAAGACCCCAAATTCTCTCCCTCATGCTTTTCTGAGTGCTGTAGATTCCCACCATGCCCCTGAAGACGTGGTGTTGCGGTACTCACGGAAAGGTGTTGAAAGGGACTCATCACGAATGTTGGTTCAAAGGGAATTTGTGGTTTCAGGGTAGAAAATATTGCTTGGATTGCTTTTTAAAATGTAATTTGTAGTAGTTTTACCTTCTAGTGAATTCCATGGCACCACCTGCGGCATGGTTCACATTCTGAACTAATATTTTTAGATTAGATTTTGGTTTGCTTCCCATGGTGACGTATCTTAACTCAAAATAGGACTTAATTCATGTAAAACTTCATTGGTGTGATTTGAAAGCCCAATTTTTGAACTTTTAAGTATATTTTGTGAACCCTTAAATCCCCCATTACTCTTTATCTAAATTGGTTCTGTCCAGTGAGCACTGCTGATTTTCCCTAAATCGCCAGGGGGAGCAAACTGAGAGCTACACTTTCTCAGGATAGTTTTTATGGCGTTAAACAAGTGACTGCTTCATTTCTAATTCCAACTAGAAATATATTTTTTCTATATATATTTTATATATATTTTTTTCTTCCCCTATACCTTACAATGTTGGGAAGAAAGCATATAGTTAGGTGACCTTCAAACCTATACCTGACCTCCTTCCCCATTAACAGACGTTTATTAAACCTTGTCTGCTGGCAGGGAAGTGTGACAAATTATGTGCTTACTCTCCTTCTATGGAGACCAGTGACTTTGAAGCCATAACTAGGATCTTTATCTTCTTCTCTTCTTGAGTAGCTCCAGTGTCCTTTCTCCTTAACTTTTGTAGTTTATAAATTCTGTGGTCTTTGACTTGAGCTTTTTGGGAAAAATGAAAGTTAAACATAAGTAATCTATTACTATGGGCATTAGAAACCCCAATGGTCAGAATTTTCAAAGTTGAAATTTCTCTTTTCATCATTAGAATTAACAACCCAATATCATATTTAGACTGCTGTCTTCTCATAGAAATGTAATCTTGGGAAAGAAATAATCACCACAAACCAAGGTGTATATTATACTATATTTGAACATCATCTCTAGATTACTTATGTTTTCAAAGGCATTTTTATGCTTTGAAAGCTGAGGGTTTAATGTATTGTATGTATTGGCACCAGGGGAACCAAAATGAAATATCAGTTTGATTTAGGGTTGCTATGGAGAATGTTTTAATGTTTCAATTCAATAGTTTGTAATATATTTATGCACGCTTATACATATATACTTCAGCCAGTTTCTAGTTTGGTGAATGTTTTTTAATTGACTATCAGGATTTAATAATAGCCATTTGAAATAAAACCAATAAATAAAAAATACCTATTTCAATTTCATTTTATGACCATATAGGTTCTCTTTTAAAAGATTTGTACACTTTTTTCTTCATAGAGAAAGCTTTCCTTGATGTTTTCTAATATATCTACTGATACCATTCAGCATTCATGCTTTGATTTCCTGTCTTAATTAGTTGGTATTTATAATTGCTCTGGTATGGGATAGCTCAGCCAGCAATTTAATTACATCTAATTATCAAGTCACAGATAGAATAATCTTGTCGTTTCACACTGTTTTGTCCTGAGTATGATCCGCCCTTGTACTGGCTTCTAATGCTTTCCTAGACTGGGACTTATGAAGATTTTGTTGTAAAAATTGAAAGGAAATTTTTTAAAAAACCCTCAAGAGAAGGGGGGGCAGCAGCTAACATCCAAGTTAGGATGACACCACTGATTTCTCAGACTCCTTAAATTTTATTCCTGAAGGGGAAGAGAAACTCCTACTTGAAGATCCAGCCTTGTGCTGGCACTATGTTTCAATTCAATAGTTTATAATATATTTATGCATGCTTATACTAATATACCTGGGATGAAATTCAGCTATACTATAATATACATTTTTGTTTACACTTATTATTTCTGATTAAATGTCTTACAACAACCTTTTAGAAAAAGGTGGGTTTTTTTCACCCACTGAATTTTTAATATTTTGTTTTGAAGGTGAAGGTAGTGTTTTGGTGATTATTGCAGCTGTTGGGCTCATTGCTAATGATTTCCACTTGGGTCCTAACTTGACCTAAATAGTGGTGAACCTGGCAGGGTGGATATGACAGCTTCAAGTGGTGGCTCTCAACTCAGCTCGACGTTAGTCTCACTGGTGTTTATATTTGTTTCCTAGAGCTGTTGTAACATATTACCACAAACCTGGTGGCTTAAAACAACAAGGATTTATTCTTTCACAGTTCTGGAGGCTAGAAGTCCAAAATCAAAGTGTGGGCGGGACCGCACTCCCTCTGAAGGTTCTTAAGGGAGAACCCTTCCTTGCCTCTTCTAGCTTCTAGTGGCTCCTGGTATTCCTAGACTTGTGGCACCCTGGCTCTAGCCTTTGCCTCTGTCTTCACATGACCCTCCCTTCTGTGTCTCTGTATCCAAATCTCCACCTCCTATCTCTTATAAGAACACCAGTCATTAGGTTTTAGGCTTACTTGAAATATGGGGTGATTTCATCTGGAGTTCCTTAATTAATTACATCTGCAAAGACTCTAGGATCAAGTAAAAGCTGAATCAGGAAGTGTGAGATGAGGCCACCTGATTTTTTCCCTGTACTTCAGCCCTTGTACTTCTCTCCTTTGGCCCCCAGCAGCTACCTGGACCAGACTGCTAAAACCCAGGAGTTCTTGGTGAAGGTGCCTTTGTGAGACCCCGCCCTTACATCTCCTCTGCCTTCCTCTCTGTGCTATTATGTGAGAGCCTTGTTTATTCCAGTGACATCATTTCATCTAAAGGGAAATATGTTCCAACTTCCCAACAAGCAAAATGCAGTCCAATATTTGGAACAGGGCTCACTTGGAGACACAGTGTAATGCAGGAAATGAAGCACAGGCTTTGGAGCTGGAAAGAGGTGGTTTCATATTCCCTTTCTAGACCTTCCCTTGTAGGTGTGAGACCCACGTGAGTCATTTGGCATTGGTGTCTATATCTTATTGTGAGAATTGGAGATATTCTACTCCCGAGCTCACTCATGTGGTTGTTGGCAGGGTGCCGTTCTTCTAGTGTTGTTGGACTGCTGGCCTCAGTTCCATGCCACGTGGCGCTGTCCACAGGGCAGCTTACTTGCTGTGATGAAGCAAGTGAGAGCAAGATGGAGGCACAGCCTTTTATAAACTAATCACATTCTAGCTGTTAAAAGGAAGTTTCTAGGTCCATCCCATACTCAAAGGGAGAGAGGATTACATAAGGGTATGACTAGCAGGAGGTGGGGGGGATCATTGGGAACCATTTTAGGAGCTGTTAAGTGCAGGACTCTCCCCCAAAATCCATCTTATTATTTTTCCTTGGAGTATCTCCCAGGATCTCTATCTTGGGGTATATGCTCACTCTCCTGAACGCAGAGGGGCCAGATGTCCCGTTGGAATACTGGAGCATAAGAGATTAAAAGGAGTTGGCTTGGGAAGCCACCTAGAGCATCCTAACAGTACTGTGATAAGAGCCACAATCAGCTGAGATCCTGGTGGGTCATTATATCCTGAATTATTTTGCTACATGATTACACATGAACTATAGAGCTTCAGAAATAAACCACTGTAGTAGGCCAGGAGGGAACAATCTGAGCAGTCACTTAGAATGTGCTGCTGCAGAGAGAGCAGCTAAATGGCAGTTCTTTGAAACCACTTTACTAAACTATAGTGTGTATATCTGCTGTAACTGCTCCTTATAGTAAGCCATAGCAGCTATGCCCTCATTCCTTCTAAGCACCGCTTCCGAAACCGCCATTTCAGGAAGATGTTCTTGGGAGAACACAGAACATCATTTCTAGGCATTTCCAATTCTACGTAATTAGAATAGAAAGACTTTCAAGTCAGCTTCAGGTTTTAGCTTGTTATATAAATAAGTTCACAGGAATCTCAAATGCTTTACAGAAATCTGACAGCAACTATAAAAGGCTTTTGAACATTTTTGTTGCCAAAGTCCCAGGGATTGCTGGAATCTCAAATAACCCGTTTTAAGCTCCAATTCAGAAGCTTTTTGTCATGTTTAATAATGTGGCGAATAATTCCTTTTCCGTTAGTCATTTCCTCTTTTGTAATCCACGAGGATCTTTGAGCCGTGGAACGGATATTTTCTGGAGCTATAAATTAAAGGTCCTTTCGATCCAAAAGTTAAAATGGCCTTTTAATGTACCACTTCTGTAAATCCATTTATCTAGGTCTAAAGATTGATTAAAATACATTTAAATGGAAGCATTATATAGGTCTATGTCCAACTCAAAGGGTGATCATTTTGAAATGAGAGAGCCATGGACGATAGGTATTCCTGTACACAGTACAAAACTTAAGGGGAAGAAAATTCTTTTATTTGTAGAGGATATTAAATATTAGAACTATCTTCCTTTTCTCCTTTTGTCTCCTTTCTTTCAATGTATAGGGTAAGTAAGAAGTTTAGTACAGGGTCCAGTGACCCCCTTGGGGGTCTATGGATAGCGTTCATGAGAACCGTGAACTTTGATGGAAGAAAAAATTACGTCTTTACTTACACTAAACTCTAACTAGAATTTAGCCTTTCTTTCAAGTATGAATATAGGCAAAAGACCATGGTTGCATTGGCAGTTCTTGTGACTTTGTCACCAATAGAAATCATAGATATTGTCTAATATTACAGTTATTATAAATATCCCCAAATATCATTTGTGCTTACCAATTCCCTTGAAAATACAGTAGTTATTAAACCTGCCATTGGGTCTTATTATTTAATATCTTTATAAAGAAGCTCATACTAGTATATCACAAATATATTTCAAAGTATTTTGATAGCTGTATTTCAGTATAATTTGTATGCTTATAATACTATGTACTTTGTTTTTGTTGTTGTTTTCGAGACAGAGTCTCGCTGTGTCGCCCAGGCTAGAGTGCAGTGGCACAATCGTTGCTCACTGAAGCCTTGAACTCCTGGGCTCAAGCAGTACATAGGCTTCATCAGGTAGCCAAATGGGTCCAGGTATACACACACACACACACACACACACACACACACACTGTACTAGAACCTAGAAAACATATAGAATGATTAAGGAAACCTGGCATTCATTGGGCAAGTACTGGGTAACAATCACTTTGAATACATGGTGTAATTTAATATTTCCACCAACCCTGTGAGGTGGAAGTCATTATTATTTGCCTTTTACAGATAACCAGCCTCCCAGATGGCCTCCAATCATCCTCAGCTTTTTGTATTCACCCCTTTGTGAAGTTTCCTCCTACAGTGTATTATGTTATCTCTTTGATCAGTAGAATACAGTGGACGCAACACTGTGTGTTCAGAGGCTAGGTCATAAAAGGTTATTCACTTTGGGGGAAGCCAGTCACCATTTTGTGAGAACACTTAAGCAGCCCTGTGGAGGGCTTCATGTGGCAAGGAACAAGATCTCCTTCCAACAGCCAGCACCAGCTTCCCAGCCTTGTAAGTGAGTCATCTTCGGAGTAGACCCTCCCAGCCTCAGTTGAGTTTGCAGACTATTCTAGACCCCGTGGGCATTTTGACCCCAACTTCTTAGAGACCCTGATCCAGAGCCACTCAACTAAGCTGCTTCCAAACATCCTGACCTATAGAACCTGGGTGAGATAATAACTGTTTATGGCTTGTAGCGGGTCGTCCATTTCTCTCTTGATCCCCTTAAATTCTTAAGGCAGTATCACGAAAACACCAGGTTAAATTTATTAAGCACTTGATATGCATTCTAAACAGTGTTTCCAAGTGTCCAAATCAATCCTAATAAACAGTCACGTATAGAATATCCTTAGTAGCCTAATGACACAGGAAGTAGATAAAAATTCACGTGATCTTGACAACAACCTTGCCAGATAGGTAAGGAGGTGACGTTGTCCCCGTTTTATAGGTGATTTGACTGAGTTAAATGTTAAAGGGACTTGGTAAAATGACATAGTTTTTCTGTGTCAGTAGCCAAAGTAGAACCTGCTATTCCTGATACTAGTTTATCTCCTATCCTGCTGATACAAAAATATTAAAAAATAAGAGTCATCAGACTAATCTGTCTTGCATTTATTTGAAGCAGTGCTTTCTTTGCTTGTGTAGATGTGAAAATATCTGAGGCCTTAAATTTTTTTTTTTTTTTTTTTGAGAGAGAGCACTTTGGTGAAGACCATCTTACATTTGAATTTATATTCCCAAATTGGGGGACAGCAGTGTGAGTGGGATGCTGAATTGATCTCTGGATTATCCTTTGACCTTTCAGTAACATTAAAATGGAAGAAAACTAAATGAAATGATATATCGCCTCAGTGTTCTAAGCCCATTGAAATAAAAACATAATTTAAATAGCAAATACAGACTTTCCCTGTTGCTCTTCTGTCTGATTTTTAAATAACATTTTCATTATGGTTGCTATAGTAGATTAGTCTGCTTTTTAGAAGGAAAATTCAGAGGCAACTCTTTTTGATATCAAAATATGTTTAAGCTTGTAAATATCACTCTGAGAGAAAGATTGGATACTGTAAAAATTACTGTGAATTACTTAGCTGATAGGCACTAATATTGAAAATGTCCTTTATAAGTTCTTCATTTAAAAATTCAATTCTGGTCTATAAAATCTGCCTGGTACCAAGGGACTTAGAAAGAGAAAGATACATAAAAATAGTAACAAAAATACATTTGTTTGAGGGAAAAATATTTGTAACTCATACTCACTGGTTTAATTACTCTAATTAATACAAAGCTTCTAAAACTCACTAAGAAAATAATCAGTGATCCAACAGCAAAATAGCCAAAGAAGACTGTGGCATATAATATTTTCCAAAAATGGCCCCAACCGTATCTCCGGTCCTACGTGTTTTTCCAGAAACTTGCCGTGAACCGTCAGAAAGTGGAGTCTATTTTCCCTTCCTCCTGTTGAACCTAGGTAGAACACTGTGACTGCCTCTATGAACAGGATGCGCCTACATTCCCCCTCCCCCGCCCTTTCTCTTCCTTCTCTTCCTCCTCTTCCTCTCTTGTTCTCTCTCTCCTGGGATGCTTTCCCTTGGAATCCAATAGCCGTCTTGTGAGGGGAGCCTTACCACGTGGAGAAACTAGCCATGCAGTGTAAGAGTTTTAGCTATTGAAGAGAATAATTCTAATGTTTCTAGCATTAAGAAAAAAAAATTAAGGCAATGGATCAAATTATACTGATTTGATCTTTAAAAATTATATGAATGTATTAAATTACTACATGTACCCTGAAAATATGTACATCTATTATGTATCAATTTAAAAAAAAGTTCTAACTGACAACCCCAGCTAAGATCTTAGCTGGCAGCCAGCACTAAGTACAAGACATCCTTAGGGCTCTTTTAAGGCCTTCTTACTGGTTAAGTCGAACTTACCCGAGATAATCTCCTAAAATTAAATTCAACTGATTAGGGACTTTAATTACATCTGCAAAATCCCTTCACAGCAGCACCTAGATTAGTGTTTGATTGAATAGCTGGGGACTGTAGTTCAGCTTAGCCAAATCGACATGTGAAAAATCCATCACAGGCTTTATGAAAATTATGAAAATGTCATAATTTATGAATGTACCTTTTATTATCCATTTCTTATATCTCGCTCATTCTGTAATGTAACTGAAATATATACTTTTTGGGGTGGCTGGCAGACCACTGGAGTGATAATTCATAGGGTATAAGCCTATTTTGGCATTGTTAGAAATACCCTACTTAAGTTAATTCACCTCTCAAAACACTGGCCAACATATTGGCAAAAACAAAATGGAATTTTTTCAAGTAGTTACAGTTTGATATTCTGCATATGTAAAATTATATTTTCAATGGAAACTCTTAAATAAGGAAGAGAAGGTTTTGCTTTATCAATAAATATTATCTGCTATCAATTCTACCCCAGCTTGACTCTGTCAAAAAGCAATTCATATAATCCTTGATTTGCACAGATTCATGAAGGAGGTGTTAGTTTATTTTTTAAAAATCTTACACAGATGCTTGATGGAGAGAAAAGTATTATTTTCAGATACTTTTTATTAATAAGTCTTTGAATAGTCTTTAACATGAATATAATACAAAAATAGAATAAACATGTACCAAGTTTAATAAGTCTTTTGATGAAACCAGTGCAATCCAGGGGCATTTTGAGAATCTAGGTACTTACAGGTATTTTCTTAAAAAAAAGAGGTGGAAGAGATGGAAAGGGAAAATATTTTAATAAGATTACCAGGTTAGATACAAGACTGGCTAATATCCTACAGGACAATAAAACCATAACTTTTGTGGTTATCTTATACTACTAGACAAAAATTTACAAGTTAACCTGTAACTTCACAGTGACTGTAAAATAATCAAAAAGTACACAGTGAAGCCAAACACAGGTACATTCTCTTACAGAATTAAATAATTCATGGGTGGTCTTGTTAAACAATTTCCTAGTGTGATATTGAAAGGACATGCCACCACCACCACCACCCTCACCTTATTTCCAAGTTTTTGATAATTTTTCTTAACCAGAGACATGTAATTTTTGTGTTTTAATAGCTGCCACAGTGGAATTCTTATAAACGTCCACATATTAGCCTGGAATCATTATGATATAAAGAGAAATCTTACAGGGGCCGGGCGCAGTGTTGTACACCTGTCTTCCCAGCTACTTGGGAGGATGAGGCAGGCAGCAGGAGGATCACTCGAGCCCAGGAAGTCAGGGCTGTAGTGTGCTATGATCATGCCTGGGAATAACCACTGCACTCCAGCCTGGGCAACATTGCACAACCTCATCTCTGAAAGAAAACATACACACACACACACACACACACACACACACACAACTTATGGGAATGTCCTTTAATTCTTTCTTCAAATTATTCTGAAACAATGAGTATGAATTAGCAAAGAAGATGAGAAAAATAAATTATAAAAGTGTAGCTATGTAAGTATCCATCAATACCATAATTTTTATAACATGATTTTTCTCTCTAAGTAGTGAAAAATGGTAAAACTAACAAAATTACAGTTATTTTATAGATGACCTGCCTTGTAAATACAGGCAAGTAGAATAGATTACAGGAAAGCAATCTGAAATTAGATTTTATGTGCTAATAATCTCAGTTCTGCTGCTGTCACATATGCATGGAACTGTGTTTAGTGAAGACATTCTGGTTTCATTAACATTTTGTCTAATTTCTGCTTGAAGATCTACTTCTCATTTATCTTTGCATTTACCATTTGCCAATGTCACGCATTGAACTGCTAAGATTCTTAAATGTAAGTGACATCCATTTTCAAGAAATAAATGCTTCGTTCATGAAGGGTATTTTTAGCTTTATGGTAAATTTGTTCTCATTTTTAGTTTGTTCTTCAGACAAATAGTGTAATATATACTGTTCCTCCTTATTCTTATCGAATATTTTCTACTATACCTATCTTTTTTATGATTCTGAAATGCCAGCTTCAGTTTTTTTATTAATTCATACTGACCCTGTGCAGAGCTGTCTATTTCAACTTAATGGCTATTTATAATATATGGATGGCATTCCCCTGCCATTAATGTTTAATGAATTGGCTTCTGATTCAATAGAGTCTAATAAAGGTAATCACTAGAATACATTGTCTTTCTGCAATGCCCTAGAAACTTTTTTATTTTCCCTACTGTCTACCTCTGGCCCACAGTCTCTTTTTTGCCTCTTCTTGTGTACCCATCTCGACCTCTTTTTCCTTATTTAGTCCAAATGTGTACATTTTTACACTTAATTTTTTTCCAGGTCAAGATGACAGTCTTCTGCGTGGAAACTTTAAAAAAGCATCAGCCTACATGATTGCTGGAAAGAAAGAAAACCTTCTTAAATACTGACAGGATATAGACTTATTTACATGTAGAGAGAATAAACATTTTTTTAAAAATCCGGGATTCTTCTCCTAGGCCATATCCCTAGCTGATAAGCCCCTTGATGTACTCTAAATTTGAGATGTGTTAGAAACACAATATGGGTTCTGGAATTAGATAGTGATGATGGATGCGTGCCTTTGTGCATATACTAAGAAGCATCGATTTGTCACACTTTAAAAAGATAGATTTTATGGTATGAGAAAAAATATATATATATTAATAGGTATATATTATAATATGTACTATATTGATATATTTTATATAATTAGATCATGTATAATATAATAATATATATAAAACACCAGAACTGGATGAGGGAGGGCACAAAGCTCAGCATTTCTTGACACCACAAATACTCATGCTCACATATACACTCATTTTCCCTGTTATTTACTCTCATAAATCAGTTCTTGCTGTCTTTCTAGTGAAAGGAATTCTAGCTTGCTTATGAACTCCATCTCATTCGTACATTTCTTTGTTACCCAACAACCTAAACAGAGGCCAGTACTTCTACCAGCGTGTGCTCTCTGAAGTCTGTCTTTATTCCACATGGCTCTGTACTGATGGGATTTGCCTCTGCCATCTGTCACCTCTAAACAGCTAACTAATTAGCCTCTGTTCTTTCAAGTTCTCGCCCTATTTTTGGAACTACACCTACTTCAAACTGGCTGTGGCGTCCACCTTGGAGCTCTGTATACCTAAAGCCATGGACTGCAGTTATCCTAGCAGCGTTAAGAACCTTCCTAGCTGCTTGAATAGCGGTTTCTGGATCCTACCCCAAGAGACCATTCCAAGTAATTTTTTTACAGTGTTGTGGTTTTTTTGGTAATTTTTTGTATTTAAAAGACTTTATTTTTTGGAACAGTTTTAGATTTTCAGAAAAATTGAGCAGATAGTTCAGAGAGTTCTCATAACATTTTCCCTCCCCACGACCCCGCAACACGGTTTCCCCCATTATTAACATCTTGCATAAGTGTGGTATATTTGTCACTTAAATTAATGAACCAATACTGACGTATTATTATTAACTAAAGCCCATAGTTTAAAGTATACTCTTTGCATTTTATGGTTCTACGTATTTTCACAAATGCAAATCGTCATGTATCCACTATTATAATTTCATACAGAATAGTTTACTATTTCCTGTGTTGAACCCTTGGTAACCAGTAACCCTTTTATTTTTAGTTTTGCCTTTTCCAGAATGTCATATAGTTGGAATAATAGAGTTGTAATCTTTTCAGACTGATTTCTTTCACTTAGCAACATGCATTTAAGGTTCTTACGTGTCTCTTCATGGCTTGATAGCTTTTTTTTAAAATCATAGAATAATAATATTCCATCATATGAATATGCCAGTTTGTTTATATGTTCACATATTGAAGGGCAATTATTATGAATAAAGTTTCTATAAATGTCCCTGAACAGGTTTTTGTGTGAACAAAAGTTTTCAACTCTGTTGGATAAATGTTTAGGAGCTTGATTACTGGATTCTATAGTTAAACTATGTCTAGATTTATAAGAAACTACCAAACTCTTCCAAAGGGTCTGTACCACTTTTCATTCCCACCAGCAATGAATGAGAGCTCCTGTCACTCTGCTTCCTTCCAATATTTGATATTGTCCATTGTTTAAATTGAGCCATACTAATAAGTGTGTAGTAGTATCTTCTTGTTTTTAATTTGTAATTCCCTAATGAAATATAATGTTGAGCATCTTTTCCTGTGCTTATTTGTCGTTTACATATCTTCTTTGATGAAGTGCCTGTTCAGATATTTTGCCCATATTTTAAATGGCTTTTTTTAATTATTCTTGAGTTTTAAGGGTTCTTTGTATGTGAGGTTTTTTATCAGGTGTGTGTATTACAAATATTTCCTACAACTCTTTTGCTTGTCTTTTCAAAACAGTATCTTTTATAGAGCAGAAATTTGTAATTTTAATAAAGTCCAATTTACCAACTTTTTTCATGGATTATTCTTTTGGTGTTATGTCAGTAAATAAATTCATTGCCAAACTCAAGTTTAGATTTTTTTCCCCTATATTATATTCTAGAAGTTTTATAGTATTGCATTTTACATTTGGTTCTATCTATTTTGAGTTAATTTTTGTGAAAGGTGTAAGGTCTGTGTCTAGATTTTTTTTTTTTTTTTTGGCATATGGGTGTCCAGTTGTTATAGTACTGTTTGTTGAAAAGATTCTCCTTTTTCTATTTAGTTAGCTTTGCTCCTTTGTCCAAGGTAAGTTGCCTATATTTGTATGGATCTATTTCTGGACTGTCTATTCTCTTCCATTGATTTGCTTGTCTGTTTTGTCACCAGTACTATGATGTCTTGATTACTATAGCTTTATAGTGAGTCTTGAAGTTGAGTAGTATCAGTCTAATTTTGTTTTTTATTATTGTGTTGGTTATTCTGGATCTTGTTCCTTTCCATATGAACTTTAGAATCAGCTTGCCGATACTCACAGAAAAACTTGCTGGGATTTTTGAGTGAAGCTGCATTGAATCTATAGATAAAGTTGGAAAGAACTGACTACTTAACAGTATTGAGTCTTCCTGTTCATGAACATGGCATATCTAGCTTATTGATTTATTTAGATTTTCTTTTATTTCTTTCATCAGCATTTTGTATATTTTTCATACAGATCTATACATTTTTTGTTAAATTTATGCTTAAGTATTTCTTTGTGTATGCTAATGTAAATGGCATGTGTTTCTATTTATTTATTTATTTATTTTTGGAGAGCTGGCGGGCAGGCAGGGAGCATGTGCCGTGAGCTCTGGACCATGGCATGTGTTTTTGATTTTAAATTCCAATTGTTGTTTGCTGCTATACTGGAAAGCAATTAAGTTTTATATTAGGTTTTATCCTGCAACATTGCTGTAATTGCTTATTAGTTTTAGAAAATTTTCTGTCAATTCTTTGCAGTTTCTACATAGTCAACCATGTCATCTGAGAACAAGACAGTTTTATTTCCTTCTTCCCAATCTATATACCTTTCTTTCCTTTTGTCGTCTTATTGCTTAGCTAGGACTTCCAGTACAATGTTGAATAGGAGTGTTTAGAGTGGATAATCTTGCCTTGTTCCCCAGTAGTATTAATTTCCTGTGGTTTCAATGACAAATTACAGCAAACTGTTGACTTAAAACAATAGAAATTTATTCTCTTATAGTTCTGCAAACCCAGAAGTTCAGAGTCAAGGTGTCGGCAGGGTCACACTCCCACCGAGGTTGTTGGGGAAAATCCATTCCTTGTCTCTCCGAGCTTCTGATGGCTCCACACATTCCTTGGATTATGGCCATGACATTCCACCTCTGTCTGTCTGGTCACATTGGCTTCTTTATGAGTCTGTGCTATTTCCCTTTGCCTCTATCTTACAAGGACATTTGTGATGGCATTTAGAGCCCACTTATATAATTTGGGGTAATCTCATCTCAAAATCCTTAACTTAGTTATAGCTGCAAAGACCCTTCTTTCAAAAAGGTAACATTTACATGTTTTACAAATTAGAACTTGGTATCTTTGGGTGACCATTAGTCAACCTACTACGTTGATCTTAAGGAGAAAGTATATGGGTTCTCTCTATTAAGTATGATGTTATGTTAGCTGTAAGTTTTTTGTAGATTTTTTCTGCAAAGTTAAAGTTTTTAATTATGGAGTGTAGGATTTTGTCAAATGCTTTTCTATAACTATTGGTATAATTTTTCTTCTCTAGCCTGTTAATGTGATAGATTATATTAATTGATTTTTGAATGTTCAACCAGCTTGTATACCTGGAATAAATCCTACTTAGTTGGGGTGTGCAATTATTTTTATACATTGTTGGACTTAATTTGCTAACA
Organism: Daubentonia madagascariensis; assembly: GCA_023783475.1. Taxonomy (NCBI): domain Eukaryota; kingdom Metazoa; phylum Chordata; class Mammalia; order Primates; family Daubentoniidae; genus Daubentonia; species Daubentonia madagascariensis. Next base: position 34,896,901 of record JAKFHU010001953.1, on the reverse strand, counting down.
GTTTGTCTAGGATTTTATAAATTTTGTTGAGATGTTTGTAAAAACATCCATGTTCATGAGAGATATTGGTTTCTAGTTTTCCTTTCTTGTAGTGTGTTTTGTAAATATATTCTGGTTTGGGTACAGGGTAATGCTGCTATCACAGAATGACTTAGGAATTGTTCCCTCAGCTTCACTTATCTGAAGGAGATTGTAGAGAATTGGTATCCTTTCTTCTTTAATTGTTTGGTAGAAATATGACTTTAACCATCTGGGCCTGGTGTTTTCTCCTTTGGAAAGTTAGTATTTATTGATTTAATTTCTTTAATAGATATAGACCTATGCAGATTGTCTATTTCTCTTAGTGTGAGTTTTGGTAGTTTATTTCTTTAAAGGAATTGGTTCAGTTTATCTAAGTTATCAAATTTGAGGTCACAGAATTGTTTACAATATTCCTCTATTATCTTTTTAATGTTTATGAGATCAGTAGTGATGACCCCTCTTTTGTTTCTAATGTTAGTAATATGTATCATCTCTCTCTCTTTTTTTTTTTTGTGGTTAGCCTGGATACAGGTTTATCAATTTTAATGATCTTTTTTAAATAATCAGCTTGTGGTTTTGTTAATTTTCTGTTTTCAATTTAATTGATGTCCTAATTTTCATTACTTTTTTTCTTCTGATTAGGTGTAAATTGTTCTTTCTCTGACTTTCTAAGATGGAAGTTTAGATTATTGTATTTAGATCTCTCCTCTTTTCTGATGAATACACTCAGTGCTTTAAATTTTCTAAGTATTGTTTTCCCTGCATTTCACAAATTTTAATAAATTATATTTTTATTTTTATTTAGTTCAAAATATTTTTAAATTTATCTTTAAAAAATTCTTTTAGCATGCCTTATGATTTTTTATTGAAAGTCAGAAATGATGTCTCAGGTAATAGGAACTGAGAACATTAGGCTTTTGGTATAAGGTTTTATGTTAATCTAACTAGGAGCTGGCTGTGTTTGATGCTTGCTGTAGCTGTAAGTGTCGGATACTTCTGTTTCCTTATGTATTTTTTCTTCCCTGTTGTCTTTGGGCTTCCCTAAGAACTACTTTGAAAATACAGTCTGTGTCTTTCAGCTCTCAGTTGTGATTTAATGTTGTTATAGTAAAACCCTCTTCACGTGGTGATGAGGTGTTGGGGAGGGTAGGTGCTCTATAATATTATACTTAAATCTCAGTGTGTGTTTGTTTGTTTTGAGTGAGCTTGAGTTGCTGGGCTGTGATCTTCCAAAGTGTTTCCTAACACTTTTTTGTCCCCTAACATTAGATAAGAAGGCTAAAAATGGCTGGAATTGACTAATTATTAATACCCCTCTTCCAAGTCAGATAAAACCTTGGTAAAATAGTTTCCCTAGGAGGGCAGCTCTTTCTTATAGATAACAATCTGAGAAACTTTCAAAATGGTCACTCTTTCCTCACCTGAGGGGATTTTTCTCCAGCTTGCACTATGGGATCATGGTGGGGTTTCTGGAGGTTGAACCCACAAAACTATGGAGCCTCCCCTAAGACTGGGCCTCCACGAGTTTTTAACCTTCCAGGTAGTCCATGCTGAGCCTCCAGCAATTTGTCAAAACTACCATATATGTGTTCCTCTCAGTTACTAGGTCCATCTGCTTTAGCTTCAGGTAAGCTGATCTTGGCTGTGATTCTTTGTATTTAACTAATTTTCTGGATTTGCAGGTAGTGGTTTGCCTTGTGACTTCAGTTTTCTGAGGGATCTAAGAAAAGTCATTGATTTTCAGTTGGTTCAGCTTTTTTTCTTGTTGTGAGTGATGGCTTCCACCCTCAGAACATCCCAAGGAATCTTCATGCAAGTGCTCAATAGAGAAAATCTGATCCAGAAACTCCATGGTATACATATGCCACATTTTATTAATCCACTCACGTATGCTTGGGCACTTGGGTTGTTTTCACATCTTTGCGATTGTGAATTATGCTGCTATAAACATTCAAGTGCAGGTGTCTTTTTTATAGAATGTCTTTTTTTCCTCTGGGTAAATACCCAGTAGTGGGATTGCTGGGTCAAATGGTAGTTCTAATTTTAGTTCTTTGAGGTATCTCCATACTACTTTCCATAGAGGTTGTACTAGTTTGCAGTCCCACCGACAATCCTTTTAATATAAAAATTGACATTTTTCTCATGTTTTCACTACCTTTCTGCCTACCAATAAGCCTTCAGCAGGTGATTAAGATGTCACTATTTTTTTTTTTTTTTTGAGACAGAGTCTCGCTCTGTCACCCCGGGTAGAGTGCAGTGGCGTCATCATAGCTCACTGCAACCTCCAACTCCTGGGCTCAAGCAGTTCTCCTGCCTCAGTCTGCCGAGTAGCTGGGACTACAGGCACTTGTCACCACGCCTGGCTAATTTTTCTATTTTTGGTAGGGACGGCATCTCGCTCTTGCTCAGGCTGGTCTCGAACTCCTGAGCTCAAGCAATCCTCCCATCTCATCCTCCCAGAGTGCTAAGATTACAGGTGTAAGCCACCAAACCTGGGCATATTTTTCTTTTTTAAGTAAATAAAAGTTCTAGGTGCTGTACCTTTTGCACCTTTGAAATAGGAGTTTTAAAAGTATTTTGTTATTCACCTTGTTCAGTTGTTGTATAAGCATTGTTGAGGCATTTCCATTTGCTGAGGCAGGTTCTCTTACCAGTTTCATGTTTTGTAGACTCTCAGACATGGATGGGTTCTGAATGAGAATCCTGATGTCTTTAATACCTTCAGTCTTCTTGCTCTCAGCTTTGAGAAAAATGCTTGTGTGAATGCCTGATCTTTTCACAAAATAAGTAAACTGTTTGAGACTTCATCTGCTAGGCTGCTTCTAGTTCTATAAGGAGACATTGGAGTATAAAACGTTTTTTAAAAATTCTCCAAACTACTGCTTAAACCTACGCTGATGATCAACTGGAAGAAGAGTAGTACTTGCTGCATTGTTTTTTAATTTGTAGAAACTGGCTTGATTTGTGCATACATAAAAGGGTGTCTAATTTCAAAACCACAGATCGCAAAGTCTTGTTATATGGTAAGTTTAGGATTGATGCTGAGAAAGCACATGAGAATAGAGCATGCCAGTTTAGTTTTGGTAACTGTCTCTCCTTTATAAGCACTTGACCTTGTATAATCCAACAGGACAAGATTACCCAAACTCAACCTTCTTTCCTAAGTATGCATTTATTGATCACATATTATGTGCCCACCACCATGCAGAGTACACCTCTGTAAACTCAAAGAAGTTTCTGTTTAGTGGGTATAAGATAAATGTTGACTGTCAACTTTCCATGAGACTACCAGAAAAAGCTGTTGATTAGACAAAGCTACAGTTTTCAACCTAGTGCAGTAAGAAAGTTACACCACATTGACAGAATAGATAGTTTTTCAAAATAGAGAAACTAGGAGAGCACATTTATGGAGTTTAGAGCTCAGTCTGGATAATTTTAAGGTAGGTCTTGTAAGTCAGGGAGCTGATTAGAATTAGACAAGAGTTTAGGACAAAAGAGCTTTGCGTTGGTGGCAGAGAGAGGTGAAGATCTTGAAGTAAGCCCTGATGAATAAGCTGATCACCCTGCTAAGTGAACTCTTTTAGTTGATTTAGAGGGTTTTGTTTTTTGTTGTTCCAAAACCAAGTACTTAGTACTTCCCAGAGCAGGCAGCTAAGTTGTTTTTGCTTGTTGTCAGTAATAACGAACATAGAATTAAAAATATACCTAGTTCCAGAATTTTCACAAAGGGACAAAAAATTGTTTTAGTTATCACAAGTAAGTGAACTTGAATTCTTAAAGTGTAGCCATAAGGAGGATTTAAATAAAATACAAAAATCCTTACCCAATTAAATGAAGGAAAAGGAACTTTCTCTTCCTTGCTACTATCTTTTTTTTTTTTTAATAAGTAGATAGATGTGGGGAAATATCTTCGGTTATGGTAACATAATTCCGTTTGGGAATGAAAATTAAAATAGATTTTTTCTTAAAGCAAAGTTATAGATCTTTCTCTTGCAGTTGTAATCATCCACGATAAATTTGCTGACATGAGTATTTTCACTGAAGTCTTTGATCCATAGGCTGCACTGGGCTGCACTGGTGGCCATACGGGCAGTCTGGGCACCAAGGCCATTGCTCTCTGTTAAGAACTTATTTGTAGTGGACCAGAGTAGACTAAAATGGCTAGACTCATTCTAGTGGACTCCAAGAGACTGCCTCTTCTCTATTTTAATAGATTTATTTCTTTTCAAGTTATTTGAAATAGTACTGCCTTGAATTTGGAACTGTGGCTTGTTGTTGCTGTTGTAGCTATGGATAGATTTTTGTTATAGATATATTTTCGTTTCCATACCATTGTAAACATAGCCTATGATTACTATTCTCAAATGTGCAAAGGGAAGTATAATACTTACATTGATGTATCCGCATGATAAATGTGCATCACTGATCTCATATGTATGTTCTTAGGCAAGTATTCAGGTAAAGGTTTTTTGTCCATTCATTCCTCAAATAGTTGTTGAGTGACTGATATGTAGATGGCAATATATATCCAGGCACTAGGGTTTTGGAATTTGGGATTTAGAGGTGAACAAAATGGAAGTAACGCCTGCCTCAAGGATTTTATAATCTAGAAAGGTAGAGAGATATTAAACCAAGAATGAGACAGGCAAGTTTAGTATTAGAGATCTGAGTGGTATGAAAGAGAGTTATCTGATGTGATAAAACCATATAATAATGTATTAGGAGGTGAAAGTTGAACTGAGAGTAGAAGGGAAGATAAGGACAGTGGTCCAAGTAGAGAAAACACATATGTGAAACCCTAAGGAGTAAGGAACTAGAACTCAAAGACTTATCAGTACTGCCAAAATGTAATTTATCATAGTCGTGTTCTTTAAATTGTTTTCTTTAAATATTAATTATTTTAATAAAGGTTATATTAGTGCTTTTAATATTTAATCTAAGCAAAGATGAGATACTTTTATTAATTTCTCTAAATGTTTCACATCATTATTCCTTTTGTGATTTTAAATATTTGTGAAAATTCTTTCAACATGCCCTTCAGAAAGACTGAGCTCTCATCTACATACTTGCCAACAGAAGTAATGCTTTCACATTAAATAAACAAACCTAGAACTTAGGAGGTACCACTATGCTAATTGCTGCCTTGTAATGGTTATTTGCTGTCATTTTGTTTATTGACAGTGACTAGAATCACACTAGCAGTATAATCAACATAAAGAATAGTGAGACTTCTCTTTTAAACAGAAGAATTACACTTCTAATTTAATAAAATTTCTCTTAAAAGAGAATTGGATATTAATTCAAAGAAATATGAAGTTTTTATTCTACCCTAGGCTTATGCAAAACATTAGAGAAATCCCTAAATCTCTAAATCTTCATTTTCCAACTAACTGAAAGGCAATGATCAAATTGCCTGTCTAAGCAAATTATTTCTTACTATAGATGATCTCCTTATGCAAATCTTGCATTTTGAGTATAATGTTATAAGAAGCCAAGTCTGATATGTGTACTTTTTACTTAATTCTTTGTTTACCTGTTAGAGAAATAACAGATTTAGCTACCTACAGGTGAGTCATACTGAATTCAGGTTGAATTCTTAGCCACAGGTTAATTTGATAGTGTCTCCAAGCCCCAAATCAAGGGTGGAAGGCACTTGATTTACCATTATTATCACTCATCTGTTTTTGTTCGTGGTGCATGAACAGGGCTATAGAGTTTCATTCTCACAATCGCTGTATCCATTTGCACATGAAAAGGTGGAAGGAAGGCCTACACAAGTGTCTGCTGAGGCATTTGCAGTTGGAAATCATCTGTCTCCATGTGTAGGTCCACTTCCGATTTTACCGAGTTTAGGGATTACAGTTCTAGCATATCTGTTGTATGACCTCAAGCCCAGTTACAAGAGTGGCCAGTCGGTGATGCCCTTATCCTCACTAAAGTTCAGAACTGCAGAGTATTCTTTGATTAGTTTTGGGAGTCCTTGGTCTGTCAGCCTCTCTGTACTCACGATTTGATGAGTTCACATTGGGGGAACTGATAGAGTATGAATAAAAGAAAACTCATCATTACCACTTCTGCAGATGTCCTATGCTCCAGGTAGGCCCAAACACACACTGCCTTTCCTGACATGTGATGATTTTTTTCTGAATATTATCTGGTCCTGATCTCTGCCTTCCCAAATTTCTATTGTTTAAGGCCCAGCCCAGGTGTCCCTGATCCATGCAGCCTTCCCTGGTTCTCCCATCCTGGCTAAGAGCTATGTTTCTCTCTTCTGAATCTTGAGCTTCATTTCAAGGAGTACATGTCAGGTGCTGCCTCATATTGGAGTTAATTGTATAAATGCCACTTGAGAGCAAGGTTACAATCGTGTCTGGTTTTATACTCCCAGAGCACTAACCATGTGCTAGACCATCAGCAAAGCATTCTTGGGTGGACTAGAATATGGGAGGCTGTACTACAGAGCGGTGTAGAGCTTGAGCTCTGCAACCTGGCTGCCTGTGTCTAGATCTTGGCTCCACCAATTAGTAGCCTTTATGATTTTGGACCAAATTGTGCCTCAGTTCCCTTATTGGATTGTTGTGAGGATTTAGTGAAACAGTGCACATAAAGTACTCAGTATTACACCTGGAGTTTGGTAAGTGCTCAGAAAATGTTAACAGTTATTAACAGGAATTCAGAATATGCATGGAACCTACACGTTACTATCCTTTTATATATTCACAGATGTTTTGAGTTTCAGCTTTGTGCTAGGCATTATGCTGTGTTGAGACTGCAAAAATGAATGATAAATATCTTAACATGGAAGAGAAGGATCAATAATAGCAATGCAAGCTCAGTGTGGCTTAGTATAGGACATTTTTTATGACAGTGATGTGATAAAGTGAATTTCATGGTAATGGGGAACAGATGTACCATAAAATGAGTACCATTTGACCTTGATATTTACTGGGTGCCTGATAATGCATAGGGACCTGGATTCTAACAGCAAGAAGTAAAGTTATTTCTAGGTCATTACTGATCTCCACTTTAGCCAATTTCTAACGTCTTAGTGAACAAGCCCATTATCAGAGATGCTAATAGGGAATAACATAAACTAAGGTTTTACTTCCTTGTCTTTTTCTTTGTCTTTGCTAATAAGCTATCAATGACTTCAAAGGTGGGCAGAGGAAGGTAGCAACAGTTTACCCTTAATCATTCTATAGATTCTTGGTAATAGACAACCGGAAGAAAATCTCTCATAGGTCAAGCATGACTCCTATTTTGCTGATTTTGGTAGAGTACTCTGCTTCCTCTAGTTTGTGACCTTTGAAAATTGTCTTTTAACACCCTATTTCCTACTGAAGGAAGATCATCATCGTTAGTACTGTCTGCTGTGCATCATGGTGTAATAGCAAGGTATATGGCTTTCTCTGGGACAACAAAATCCTTTCAAGTGTTCCTCTGGTTCTATGTGGATTCTTTCTCTTTCTGCCATTACCTTCTTCTCTCCTGTCTTTCTTACATACTTGGAAATGGGTGAAGCTGAACTAATCTCTGAAGTTGAATATAGAGTCCTGCTTTGAATCATGGCCCATTTTAATTTGAGCTTTTCCATTCCTAATTTTTCGCTGGAAAATCCTTCCATTTGGCTTTTAATAGGGGTCATTCTGTGAACAATATTTCATAACCAGTAACAGATTTCAAAGTTTTGCATTTATGTGATAATTTATAGTCCAAGTGCTTTTATACTTGCACTTCCATTATGAATTCTGCTGCCTGTTCTCTGAAAGGGGAAACTGCTTCTCTATCCCCCATATGGCAGGGAGGTCACTGAGGCAAATGCCTGGGATAGGGAAAATGTAGAATCTGTTTCAAGAAGATAGAACCATTTCGCCGTGTAAGTAACAGAAACTCAAAGTAACTTTAAACAACACAGGGATTTTACGTTAAGGACATAGGTCTGTCTCACGACAACAGAAAATAGTGTGCCAGGGCCTCACAAAGAAAGACAGGTAAGAACTGCAGTTGTGGTCTGCATATTGCCTTGCCCTCCTTTTTCTGTTTGCCAGGCTTCTCTGCTTCTCTGCACCTGGGGCCCCACATGTCTGGGCAACATGGTCTCCTAGACTACTGAGTCTCCAGCACCTGAGTTCAGTGGATCAACAGAGGCAAACTCAGTCCTTGACTTCTAATTGCAAATTCTCTAGAATCCGAATGGCTGGCCCAGTGTTGGGTCAGGTGCACACCCTTAGTCGTTTCAATTCTCAGTTTGTATGGCGTCTGGTCATTTTCAGAGAAGGGTGTGGGCCTGGATAGACATTCAAAAGAGTCTTCTAACCAATCCATGAGTTTATATGAATTACAAGGTCAGAGTATGTTGACCTATAAATGTGTAACTTCCCATTTGTATGACTCAGAATAATAATTTTTAATGAATTTAGTCATTTTCACGTCGAAGTTCCCATAAACTTGGTGGATTCCTTTTTTCAACTCTTATTTTGTTTTAACATTTCTGTCTGTCTCCTTCAGTACACTTTGTGATTTTTGAGGACAATGACCCTGTGTTCTTCAGTCCTCAGATTCTCAAGGCCTGGCACAATGCTAGTATATTTTAAGTGCTCAGTAAATGCTGGTTGAACGAAGAACTAGATAAAAGATTAATTGTCTATATCAAAAGATATCTCTTTGTGCTCCCACATTTGTAAAATCTGTTTTATGTTTAAATCACAAACAACTGAACGATAACTGAGACAAAAATATCTGCGGAAAGGGAAATGTAACTACTGATCAATGGAAGAAAACTATTTTAAATGGAAAGAAATTCTAGATTTCAAGTGAATGGATAGTAAAATTCCAGTGATTGAATATATCAACTGAAGGTTTCAAATAAGTTGAAGAGATAGAACACTGAACATGTCTTGAATGTTCATACTTATTCTCTTAGGTGTACTTTTTAAATTATTTTATTTTGAAAGTTTTTAATTGATCATTTGCTCTATTAGTTTTCTACTGCTGCCAGAACAGATTACCACAAACTTAGTGACCTAAAACAAAAATGTATTATTTAACAATTCTGAAGGTCAGAAATCTTAAACGGGTCTCACTGGGCTAAAATCAAGGTGTTAGCAGGGCTGTGTTCCTTCCTGGAAGCTGTAGAAGATAATCCATTTATTTTCCTTTTCCAGCGTCTCATGTTCCTCTGTCTTCAAAGCCAGCAAGGGCAGGCCACATCCTTTCCATTTTGTTAGCTTGGGACAAGGAGGAAGGAGAACAGATGCTTTGTCTAGATGGGGGTGTCTATTGAGAATAGATGACGTTAGGAGATGCTTTGTCTACTAGGAGGAACAAATTGACCAGAAAGGGGCTTCCAAGAAGGAACAGATGATGCGTCAAGGGGTCCCCAAGGACTGACCAGATATTTGATCTACAACAGGGGGACTCCAAGGACTGACCAACCAGAAAAAGGTAGAAAGACCACAAAGTGGAGATATGATCAAGGCCACAAATGAGGTTCTTTGGAGCATGCGTACAAGTAAGGTGACAGTATCCTCAAGTGACCTACCCTCCTTAACATAGTAAAAAATCACACCCGCCCGAGCCATGACGGTTTACAAATATCATGGCAACCCCCAGAAATTGCCATACAAGGATAGAAAAGGGGAGGATTTGCCATTCTGAGAATTCTCCACCCCTTTCCAAGAAAAACCATGAATGTTCCATCCCCCCCACTTAACATAAAATTAGGAAATTAGCATAAAAGGGGAAATCTTGTTAAACTCAGGGTCTCCTGCACTTGCAGAGGTTGACCCATTCCTTCTGTGGAACGTACTATGCTTTAATAAACTTTGGCACTTTGCTCACTTGCATCTGCTTGGTCTGCTCATTTGCTCCGTCAACTCGGTACCAGTAACCATTCTTCGGTACTGGGAACTAAGAACCAGGGAACACGGACCTGACATCTGGTCCCCACAACTGACAATTTCTCATTACTGTGACCTTCTCTTCAGCCTCCCTCTTCCATCTTTTAAGGATCCTTGTGGTGGTTCCATTGGGCCCACCTAGCTAATCTAGGATAATCTCCCTACCTTAAGGTCAGTTTAAGGTTGATTAGCAACCTTCATTTCATCTGCAACCTTAATGCCCCTTTGCCATGTAAGCATATTTAAAGGTTCTGGGTATTAGGATGTGGACCTCTTTGGGTGGCCATTATTCTGTTTACCATCCCTACATCTACTGTGAACATACCTCATAGGTACTGTGGAGGATATAGAGAAAGACAATATATAGCTATTATAATCAAGGTGGTTTACTGGCAAATGAAAAAATCAGCTTCAGATAATCTAAATCATATATGATGACAAATTCTCTGTCTCAAAATTTCCTTCACCACTTACTTAACAAATGTGCAGTCTCTGGGTCTCTGACTGTGCCAGTCTCAAGTCATATTTCCTAGCCATAATTTTAGGGTTGTATCTTTTGAGCATCCAGTTTGTGTTAAGGCCTAAAATCAACACCTAAGGTATATAGCTGTGAACAAGACATCACTTTTTGCATAGACAAATGAATATATGGTTATAAATAAATTATGAGACAAAGTAATTTTCCTCAAAACTGTTAGTGATCTAATCTGAGAATGAGAACTGAAAATTGCAAATTATCCCAAAGTTATTCCATATTTAACATCCTCAGTCTAAATGCTGTGAGAGATACAGATTCTTAAGCATAAGACTATTATGCTGAAAACTTTGCAGTTTGGACTCATCTTCAAGACGTTAAAGCAATAGAGTATTAATGGAAGAAAAGCTTTTTTTAATTACCTTGTTTGCCCATTTAGACTTCAAGGACAAGTTTGAGGATCTATGAATGATATCCGTAGTTTGCATTTAAATCTGGAAGTTATTTATTAAGTGACATTTTCAGTGAGATACAAAACCTACCTCCTGGTTGGTGATAGTGCGAAGTCATTTTTAGTACGTGTGAGAGAGCAATGAATCAGAATATTTATAGTTCAGCACTTTTAAAAATGTCCTTCAAATACGTGTGGGTATAATAGCTTCATAGAATATCAAGTTCAAGTTTTACAGGACTTAGCCTAAATATCACACAGCTTCTATAAATGCGTTTGTACTCATAGGTTCACTGTGGTCAACAATCTGGAAAAATTATAATGCCAGAAAAATAATTTGTTAGGAGCAGCCCTAGATTGCGTGTTTTTATTTTACCTGAATTGACCATTAATAAACCCTGGAATATTACTGAATGAATTAATGATGTATAAGGTAGAAAATGCTATTTATGAATGAGTTGTCATATGCTAGTTAAGCCTTTGTGATTCTCAAACTGGTATTTTGTAGGGTTAATTGGTATTGTGTTCAGAGGCCCGTGGAGACCTAAAATAAACATGCTACATCTTCTTAGGAATTTTACTTAGATATTTGAGGGAATATAGTTAAATATTTATCTGTTGAGTAATTTAATATATTTTTATATTACCACAAAAATCATTATATTATTGAGAACACAATTCACATAGTATTTTTATAACAGCATTTTTCCATCTTATTTGTATCAAGTATTTGAAAATCTTTATCACATTATGCAATTTGCAAGCATTTCCCATTGATGGGGGGGGGTGTGAGAGAGAGAGAGAGAGAGGGAAAAAAAATCAAATAGGCCTACAAGGTTTATCATTTTTAAAAAACCAAAGCAAAACTTCCTCTCTCTTTCTCATTCCCTAACCCCCCTTTTTAACTGATTATTTTGCCTTTACACTACTACTTTTTTTTTTTTTTTTTTTTTTAACATTTCAAGACTTTTCTATTGATTTTTCCACTGTGGAAGCAAAGGACATAACTCATCTTCTTCCCTTCTATCCCTTCTTCATCCCAGTACAGTGTTAGTGTAAATTTGATGAAGTCAATATTAAATATTTGTTAGTATACTATTTAAATGTCATCTAAAGCTGAACCATAGAGTAAACTACCATCACAGTTCCTATCCTGCCTGACGTTTGATTCCTCTGGGTATAATAATTACTTTTGTTTTTTACATTTGTTTGGTTTTGTAAATATATATCATTGCCTCAGCCCCAAAGTCTTTAACAATTGTCTAAATACCTTCTCAAGATGTTCACACATTTCTGGTATTCTATCAGTTTCATCTTTCTGGAGAAGTCTCTCCTGAAGCCTTGCTGTCAACTGTTACTGGTGTACTCCATGTCCAGACACCCTCTCTTGTACCCTCTATAGGAACAAAGCCTAAGCCATTGGACAGCATGAAGGCATGGCAGGCTCCTGGCTTTAAGGAGTAAGAGAGGGGATCTGAGGATCTTACTGCTTCTTTTTTCTCTTTTCCTGTTTGTCTTTTTGGGAACAGCTTCATTGATATATAATATATATAGCAGACCATTCACCCAGTTAATATTTAGTATAGTCACAGAGTTGTGCAACCATCCCTATAGTCAATTTTAGACCATTTTTATTACCCCAAAAAGAAACCCCGTACTCATTAGCAATCACTCCCCGTTCCTCATGAAACCCACTCCCCCAGCTCTAGACGTCACTATTATACTTCCTGTTTCTATATATTGGCCTATTCTAGACATTTCATATAAATGGAATCACAAAATATTTGGCCCTTTGTGACTGGCTTCTTTCAGTTAGTGTAATGTTTTCAAGTTATATCCAAGTTGTAGTATGTATCAGTACTTTATTTCTTTGTATTACTAATAATATTCCAGTGTATGAATATAGCACATTTTATTTATCTTTTCATCAATTGATGGACATTTGGGGGATTTCCACTTTTTGGTGCTTATGAATAATGCTGTTATGAATATTCAGGTACAAGTTTTTGTGTGGACATATGTTTTCATTTCTCTTAGGTATATAACTATGGGTAGAATCGCTGGGTGACATCCCTTCCTCCCAATGCAGCTACTCTCTTTTGAGCCTACCCCCCTCTCTTTTCTGAGGGTGTACTTTTGCTTTCAATGAAAGTTGTCACTTGCTTGGCTTATGTGGTGTGTCCTGAAATTCTTTTCCCAAAGAATACCAACAACTTGGAAAAACCTACACTCAGAGATCAGTAACAATACAGGAACAATATCGTAACGCTATGTTTAAACTTTTGTGGAACTGCCAGAATATTTTCCAAAGTGGATGTACCACTTTACATTACCACAAACAGTAAATTAGGGTTCTCATTTCTCCCTATCATTACCAATACTTGTTATTAACTGTGTTTTTAGTTACAGCCATCCTCATGGGTGTGAAATGGCATCTCATGGTGGCTTTTTATTTTTTTGAGACAGGGTCTTGTTGTCTTGCCTAAGCTAAAGTGCAGTGGCATCATAATAGCTCACTGCAGCCTCAAACTTATGCATTCAGGTGATCCTCCTGCCTCAGCCTCATGAGTAGCTGGGACTACAGGTGTATACCACCCCACCCAGCCAATTTTTCTATTTTTCATAGAGACAGGATCTTGCTATGTTGCCCAGGCTGGTCACAAACTCCACACCTGGACTCATGGTAGTTTTGATTTGCATTTCTCTGATGGCTGATGATGTTGAACATCTTTCCATGTGCTTATTGGCCATTTGTATATCTTGCTTGGAGAAATGTCTATTTAGATTCTTTACCAATTAAAAGAAATCAGATTATTTATTATTGAGTTCTAAGAGTTTTTATATATTCTAGATACAAGTTTTCTTCACAGATATATGATTTGGACATATTTTATCTCTTTTTTATTGTCTTTTCACTTTTTTGATGATGTCCTTTCAAACACAAACTTTTAACTCTTGATAAAGTCTAATTTATGTATTTTTTTCCTTGTCGTTGGTGTTGTTTGTGCTTTTGGTGTCATATCTATGAAACCATTGCCTAATTCTCATGAAGATTTATACCTATGTTTTCTTCTAAGTTTTATAGTTTGAACTCTTACATTTAAGGACTTCTATCTATTGAGTTAATTTTTTGCATAAAATGTGAGGTAGGAGCCCATCTTCATTCTTTCGCATGTGGATATCCACTTGTCCAAGGACCATTTGTTAAAAAGACTGTTCTTTTCCTCATTTACTTAATGTTTTAAGATATCAGGACTCAAATACATTTCCTGCTTTGCTGAATATGTCCATATGTGTTTTTCATTTTCAGAGTGCATGCTCTTTCGTCACTATCAGTATGTGCTTCAGTAGAAAGGTTTGGAAAGAATTGGTATGAAGAAAACAAACTTCAGTGGATATGCCCCAACCAAGAAAGTTCTGGGGAATAGACTTTTCATTGAAAGAAGCCATTGAAGATATGCAGGGGAAGGAGCATATTAAGTTAGAGGACAGCATTAGGTCATGAATTCTCAATGGGGGTGATATTTCACCCCAGGCAGGTGAAAATTAGTTCTTGAGAGCAATAAAAATCTTACTCTTTTCATGTATAAAGCACAGATATACACATAGTACATAAAAAGACACGCAGGAAATCTGTGGTATTAAAATTTCAAGGGGGCAATTAGAAAAAACATGTCTGAAGAGGCTCCTTAGGGGGATGATAATGAAAAACTAATTGAGAGACAACAGGTTAGGTGAAAACCACACTTCTAAATTTCCTTGGAAATCCCTTAAGTGGCCTATGATGTATACATGGTTTTGGTATATTGATGTGCACTTGAACATTTGAGAACCACCTAAATGTAAGAAGGCAGAAAAGGAGAGTCCATACCCAACTAACTGTTTTTTTAAGCCATTCCTAATAGAAGCTTCACGGAGGCTCTACATGCTTCACCTGCAGTGTTGGCTCCATTGCCCTTTTTTTTTGGAGACAGGGTCTTGCTCTGTTGCCTGGGCTACAGTGCAGTGGTGTAATCATAGCTCACTACAACCTCAAATTCCTGGGTTCAAGTGATCCTTTTGCCTCAGCCTCCTGGGTAGCTGGAACTACAGGTATGTGCCACCAGACCCAGCTAATTTTTAAAAATTTTTGTAGAGACAGGGTGTCACTATGTTGCTCAGTCTGGTCTCAAACCCCTGGCCTTGGCCTGCCAAAGTGCTGGGATTATCCATTGTCCTTTTATATTAACTCTCTATTGCCTTAATATCTGATAATATATTTATTGTTAGTGTTATTAGGATTAAAGAGTAGCCTGCATCTTATAGTGGTTAAGTGTGGTGTATGTTGGGGAGGTTTTCAAATCTTTTCTTAAATATTCCTTATGATAATCCTCTATTGTAATACTTTTGTTTTCTAAGCTATAGCTTTTCTGGCCACTGGTTTTGTTATGTGTAATGTGGCCTGAGTTATTGGTAGAAAGGCTTTATCAGTGACTGCATGGCTAAATGTATTGAAAATCCCTTTACACTTGTATCTGCCTTACCCTGATTTTGATTTAGCTGTTTTATCATGTCTGTACACGAATGTATTATATTTGCCCACTAGGGCGCCACTACCTACAGAGTAGGCATCAGAGAACATTTTCTCCCTAGAATGCAAGTACTGAAAAGCAAGGCTGAACGGAGGATTTGGCGGAAGGCTTTCTCTGTGGATCCACCTCTAATATTTTTCTCCTCCATTTTGGTAAATACAATGGAAGCTGATGGCACATATTTCGTTGCCAGTATTCTCAGCCAACCACCTCAAGACATAACACATTTAATTTCAACAGATAACATGATTCAAAAGAAAAATATTTAAGATAATCGGTAAAGTTCCCAACACAAATCTAAAGTGTTTCCAGTTAAAAAAACTTCACTTCCTCTAGACCATTTTTCTGGGAGGCTACAAATTATTCCAGCGTGGTAAGCTAGAGTGTAAAGGAAGAATATGTGGAAAGATGTCCTTAAGCTAAACGCTTTATTTCTTTAGTTTTAATTTTCTTATATAATTTACGTACAACGAAACACATGTTGTAAGTACACCATGCACTGAATTTTGTTACATGTATGCACTGATATAAGCACACAAGCCGTACAGGGGTGTTATCCGTGTCACAAGTTTCCTTCAGCTCTCTTGCTATTTATACTCCTCCCTCCCACCCCTGTCCTTAGGCACCCACGGATCTGCTTTCTGTCACTATAGATTAAGTTTGGCTTTTTTAGGATTTTGTATAAATAGAATCATGCAGCGTGTATCTTTTTGTGTCTGGCTTCTTTTCTCAATCTTGTTATCACATGTACCAGCAGTCCTTTGCTCTTCATTGCTTAGTAGTATCGTACGATTATCCCTCCATTATCTAGTCATCTGGTAATGGACATTTGGGTTGTGTCTACTTTATGGCTGTTATGAAGAAAGCTGTAATAATTTTTCATGTACAAGTTGTTTGGAGAATATGTTTACATTTCCCTTTGGTAAATACCCAAAAGTGGAATTACTGAGTGTGAACTAAAATAGAATCTTAAGGCTCCCCGCCCCCTGACTGGCTGACTGAATGGATGCCCTCTCTGCCAAGGGGATACCCTAAAACTGATTTGCTGGCCATGAGAAGGGAGGTCAGACATGCCTCATCATGCCCTCCCTTCTTGGAGATGTCCTTTGTAACTCATTAACAGGCATAAGGCTACATAAGACAAATCTGCAGGTCCTCAATTTACATAACAAATCACTGAGTCTGGGTATATGTCTGATGGCTTGTCTCTGATTAACAGACTTCCTTATCTTAAACTGTTCCAAGCCTTTAGACAAAGTTTCATTTCTTTTACCAATTACAAATCAAAGAGTCTTTAAACCCACCTATAACCTATAAACTCCCAGTTTGAGATGTTCTACCTTCTTGGGCCAAACCAATGTATGCCTTCCATGTATTGATTTATGACTTTACCTGTAATTACTAGCTCCCTGAAATGTATAAAACCAAACTGTAACCCAGCCACAGGGAGTCCACTTGCTCAAGTCTTCTTGGGCATGGCTCCAGGTAATGGTCCTCAAATTTGGCCCAGAATAAACTTCTTCAAATTATTTTACAGAGTTTGGCTTTTCTTCCATTGATGTGAGTCACATACTTATTTATAATTAACTTTACAAGAAATTGTCCACTGTTTTCTAAAGTGGTTATGTCAATTTATACTCCACCATTAAGGTATGAAAGTTCCAATTGCTGCCTATTCTTGTCAACACTTGATATTGTCTGTCTTTTTAGTTTTAGCCATTCTGTTGGTTGTGTAGTGGTATCTCATTTTGGTTTTAATTTGCATTTCCCTAATGACTGATGATAAGCATCTGTTCCTGTGCTTATTTTTTACAATGTCATTTTTTTGTACTGTTTTGTGCTATTTTGTTTTAACAAATGGTCCTGGACATTTGTCAATGTCTTCTTTTGTACAATGTCATTTATATATTTTTTTGCTCATTTTTAATTGGGCTGACTGTCTTACTATTAAGTTGTAAAAGTTAATTATTATTGTGGATATGAGTCCTGTATCAGGTATTGGTATTACAAATATCTTCTTCTAGTCTGTGACTTATCTTTTTATTTTCTTTACTGTGCCTTTCAAAGAGCCAAAGTTTTAAACTTTCTTCAATTCCAAGTCATTTTTTTCGTTTTTGACTTATACTTTATACGTGCTAGGAAATTTTACGTGATCCACGGTTGTGATATTTTCTCCTGTAATTTTGTAAAAGGTTTACAGTTTTAGATTTTTTTGCTTAGATCTCAATTAATTTTGAGTTATCTTAAGTGTATAGAGTAAAATGATGATTGAGGTTATTTGTTTTCCTTAAGGATAGTCACTTGTACCAGGACCATTTGTTAAAACAAAACAAAACAGCACTTTACCTATTAAATCACCTTGCCACCTTTGTTGAAGTTATTAACCAGAAATGTGTGGGTCTATTTCTGGGTTCTCTATTATGTTTTATTGAGTTATATATCTTTGTAAAAATAACCATACTGTCCTGACTATTAAATTATTATTTAAAAAAATTTAATTGGGAGGACATTAGACTGAAGTGGCTCCAGCATCCTGTGTTCCTATGTAAGCAAACCAAAACCCAACTCAGTGTAAAAGATCATATTCTAGACCAATCAAAAACCACCAAATAACCCCTCACTAGGGACTTTTCACTGGAATGATCCAAAAAAGGCTACTCCTCCATTTTAACCAATTAAATATTTTCTTTACCTTGTAAAAGCCTTCCCTTCATGCCTCTTCAGTAGAGTCCTGGACAGCTTGCAGTCTGGTGCAATTCAATTTATCAATCTCTGTTTACTCAAATAACCTTAATATTTTAACAGACCTCAGTTTATTTTTTGACACTATGAAACTACATAGTGTAAGCTTGTAATCTTTGTTCTTTTTTCAAAATTGTTTTGGCTATTTTAAGTCCTTTGTGGTTTCGTATAAATTTTATAATTAGTCAGCTTATACAATTCAGTACAAGAAATATTAGCAGAGAGGAAGAGGATCATCAAGAAGACCTAAAATCCTAAACTTTAGGTGGGGGGATTCACAGCTGGGATTGTGTTGCAATCTGGGGAAGTTTCAGGCAGTTAGCTGAACAGGGAACAGGAAGTGCTATTTATTTCAGTGTCTAGCTAGTTTCAGGGTTACAATGAGTTCCAATCTCAGTTAATCACTCCTGAGGCAAAGAATAGGAAATTGGCTAGAGGGAAAGGGGCTGGGTTTCTTTCTGGCCTCGTCAGGGTTGAACAAAAAGGAGTGGTCTGCACACCTTATAGAAATTATCAGAGAGTAAGAACAGTCTTATCTAAGTCATCTGGGGAAGGGTGATTCCTTTCAGTCAGACATTTCCCAGAACCCAAAAGGGTGGGGAGGTTTTGCCTTTAATCTTCAAAAGGTTTAGGGGAAGGGGATTCTTAATCATCATTATTTTCTGCCTGCATGGGGCTCAGGTAAAGTTCAACATTGTCAGAGCCTAACTATACTTGGACTCTTTAATTCTCTTTAAAACAATATTACCATCTTGCTGATTCCCTCATTGATAAATTAATTTTGAAACATGTTTGTTTTATATTTATATGACAGCAATGTTCTTATCTTTTTAAAAAGTATACTTTGGCATGGTTTGAATCTTGGTGTATACTATAGGGAGAAAATATTTCTCATCCCTCACCAGGTTCATAGCTGAGGCACCTATGACAAAAGAAAGATTAACAAGACAAAAGCATACAGAGTTATTTAATATAAGGTTTATGTGACATGGGAGCATTCAGAAATGAAGACCCAAAGACATGGGGAAACCTGCGTTATGTTTATGCTTGGTTTGATGAAGTGGATAGTTGTGGAGAAATGTGATTGGAAGACCAAAGGGTATGATCTCATGATGATGAACTGAGGTGATTTAGGAAGGCCTGTTTGTTCAGATTTTTTTTTTTTTTTTGGTGCTACTATGTCTTCAGAGATAAAGAAATTCTTTTTCTGTGGATATAGGGAGGGTACCTCTGGAATGAGGATCTTATGACCTACTGCAAGGTCAGAGAATTCTTTTATGGTCTGTTTCAGGGGAGAAGGGCAGGAGGGAGGTCAGAGAAACCTTCCTGCTTCTGCTGTTTCCTCAAATACCAAGGTAGCCTGTCCTGAACCTCATCAATACCACACGTATTAATCAGAAAGGCACATTTACAAAGCCAAGCTTATCCATTAAATATCTCTCCTCAATTTCATTTAACGTGAGGGGAGTCTTTATGCTGAAGAGCATCTGACATCAGGCTGGTTACTTTTCAGACTGTCCTGAAGTTTGTTCTTGCTTGATTCCTGACAGTCAGCAGGGTCTCGTACACATGAATAGACTGCTATACTAGAAATTCCCATGTTTCATATAGTGAAAGAACTTCTTCAGCCACAAGATTCATGACTGTGATCATTATATTATATTTTGTTGATTATAATATTCACATTTTTTCATATTTATGTATGAAATTAGTATGTTCCTTGCAGTCGGTGCTATCTTAGATTTGATGGAATATGGTATATGTGTCTTTTGTTTTCCTTTTCTCCTCAGTCATGGACATAAGGAAAAAGTAGTATAATAACTTTTATTAGAATTCATTAAGGTTCTAGAAGCATTTATTTACAAATGCATTGCATTAAATCTAAAGCCCTAATAATCATTTTCTTTTCAGTTTGGTAGTCTGTTCATTTGTTAAAAGTTTTCAAACTTCCAAATATTAATAATAGTACACCAAGTTTCTTAACACTCCCACCTTGGAGGAAGAAAAATAACTTCTGTATTTTATGCTTTGTCTCTCCTGATATCACATTTTATTTTTTTAGGGGAGAGCAAAGTCTCCTGCAGTGGCAGTAACCCAGTAACTAAAGTTTTTATATATCTTGCTGTGTTACCCACTAGTTTGCAGTAGTCATATTTAATTGGCACACCCTGAAGTGTGAACCAACCTCCCATACCCTCAAAGGCCCTTAGGGCTGGTAAGATGTTTTGCTAGGTCTTCCCTAAGAACCCTAAACTTTTTCCTCAAGGAAGTTGTAGTAGTTCACTGGTATTTAAAGATGTTTTGAACATTGCCTTACCCTAAAGCAAATCCTTTCTTTCAAAGAACTGTAGCCTATGCTTGTATGCTACTCTATTCTCACTCATTTTGATGCTCTGGAGGGACCCCATGGTTAGTCCCCAAAGTACAGGGGTGTCCATTGCTGTGTTGCTCTTACTTTGCCTCTCCTGGAAGTCTTTCCTTGTCTTCCTCTTGCCTCCAGGTGGAGTTCAGAATCCCCGACTTGGCATAGGAGGTCTGACCCCTGTTTAATTTTTTTCCCTCCTCCTCACTCCAGATTCCAATTTATATTGGATACCCTTTCTAGAAATCTCATGGCAACAGCATTTGGGGGCATTATTGCCATATGATTGTGAGTTGGGCAGCCTAGCTACTCACTGTGTACAAGACCCTAGGCAAGTTAATTAACCTCTCTGAGGCTGTGTTGCTTTTTATATTAAGTGGAGATAATAGTACTCAGCTCCCGGAGTTACTGTAAAGATTTAGTGAGATAATGAATGTAAATTACTTAGCCTAGTCCCTGAATAAGGTATTCCTTTAAAAAAAAGGCCAGCCATTATTTGCACTTGCTATAACTTAAGGTCTTTCCATCCTGTGCTCAGAATGTTATGATGGTTTGTAGTAGTCCTGAAGGACTGTCTATACTGCCACTGCTCTTCATCCTTTTGACCTTATCTTTGATTTGGATTTCGAAGCTTTAATTGAGATTTCATAGCTTTCCATTGAACATATTCTATCTCCAGTCCCCAGCCCCTCATCTGCTGTCTTGGCAATATTTGTCGACAGAGAATGAGTGAGGACTAATGTCTATTTCCAACAGTTTTAGTTTTCAGATATTTTAAGGATGATAGGAAGGGTCTCTTTCCACTTCTTCCCATTTCCTCAGCCTCAGCATGCCCAGCCTGCTGCAACGATTCCTGTGTGTTTCCTATAGCTATAAACTTTGTGGTCACTTTTAAATGGGGTGGGAGAAAAAAGTCTTTCAGAACTACCTCAAGGTTGGATTTTTTTTGGTACTGATGTGGATCAGGACACACTACTCCAAAATACGTCTCTTTGGTATTTGAGAAAATAGTAGAAGCAGGAAGGTCTTTCTTACCTTCCCCTTGTCCTTCTCCCTTGATAAAACCCTTGTTGGAGAGGTGTCCTTGCTGTACCCACAGGAAGCGTACGTCCTTATCTCTGAAGATGCAGCAACACGGAGAAGAATCTGGGCAAACAGACTTTCCTAAGTCCTCTCCCTCCCAGTTTATTACAATTAGATCATAATTTTTATCCAGTCATATTTCTCTACAACTATCTACTTCTCCATCAAATCTAGCATAAAAAAAATACAGCCTTCTCTATTTCTTTGGTCTTCATTTACTTATGAAGTCTCCCATGTCACATAAAACTCATTAAATAAATTTGCATATATATATATTTTTTTGGGTAATTTGTCTTTTGTTATAGGTGCCTCGGCCATGAACCTAGTGATATGTGAGGAAAAGATACTTCTTTCCCCCACACTATTATTGTAATTTAATATTTCATAGTAATAATCTCAAGAAACACTACTTAAAAATCATAGCCTTTTCAAAGTGGGCTATATACTTAGTTATGTCATGTGTCAAAGACATAATGCACTAGACAGTTAAGCAGAAGATTTAATTCAGGCTTTTGCTATAGGGAGAATTCTATACATTCTATATAATGTAGAGCATCCTAAAAGGAAGGGGGCCATGGGGTTTTAGAGAGGCAGGTAAATAAGGGGATCCTGATTAAACATGCAGGTGGGATCTTACAAAAGTGGGTAAAAACGGGGCGGGGGGATTTCTTAATCCTGCCTGTTTCCTGGGAGCATGGGCTTCAGGTGAAGTTCAGTATAGTCACCTAGTATTCCATGGGATATACAAACCCACAGGTTGGGTAAGTCACCTTCCTGGAAAGTCAGTTTTATTATAATTGGAGGTGGGGATATTATTTTTCATGAAAGCCCATGCTGACATATTATGGAGTGGGTACAAAATCAGCATACATTTTTAAGGTAAAACATGAGACTTCAGAGAAATTTCTGTTTGTAGCCGTCCACTTTGCCCTCTCCTTCCCTCTCCCTCTCCCCTACCCTCATGAAGCAAATGTTATTTCTTTTGCGTGTGCTACTTCTATGGACAAGTTTGAGAAGCATGGGCTTTAAAGCATCCACAGCAGATATTTATTTTTAACACTCTATGAAAAGTCACATTCCAGGTGGAAGGATTAGTATCAGCAAAGGAAGGAAAGTGGAAGAAACAAATGTGTATCTGGCACCTGTGGAGTTCACTTTGTCCTAAATGTGGGATGTGAATGGGCAAGCAGTGGAATATATGACTGACAGAGTAGAGCATATTATGTTAGGTTTGAAATACAGGGTGAGGTCTCTGGACTTAATTCATTTGGCAACTGGTGTCCGTTGAAAGTTTTTGAGCTAGGAGCTGGACATGTTAAAAAATAATTTTCAGCAATAGGTAAAGTCATAGGTCTCATGAGGATATAAAAATGAAGCTGTGTTTAAGATTTTATTTAATGCACGAGGGAAACTGCAGATGTTATAGCTGGTTTAAAGGAGAATCCAAACAGCAGACATGTTTGGAATATTGAAATGAATGTGCAAATGGAGGCAAAGCTGTCTTTTTCTACAGGTGGAGGGAAGGAAGAAAGTCGATTCAACCTTTACCAAATAAGAAATAATTTGCATGTCTAATATTTTGCATTACTATTTGTTACCTGTAACTTACAGAGTGGTGAAATACTTTAAAGACAACAAACAATGCTAGACGATGCATAGGCTTCCACTAAAACACATTTTTTTTCTTTCTACAGAACATGTTAGGAGCTGAACATTAGTAAGACCATAAGAGTTTGAAAATTTGGATTGAAGAGAAAGAAACTAGAGGCATTAGGAAAAGTTAGGAGACTATTGCACCCGACCAAAGGGAGGAATCTTGAAGGGTATGATTAGGGTGATGGTGCTGGCGTGGAATAGAGGGGTGCATGCAAGTTACTAGGACAAGTTGAGAATCTACCGTAGTTATCAATTGATTAGAAGTAGGAGATGAGAAAGAAGAAGAGCCTAGTGGTTAAGGCTTGACTGGTATTTGGATCCTGGATCTGCCTATTTGTGTGACCCCAGGCAAGTTACCTGACCTCTCTGAGCCCTACTTTGCTCTTCTACAACATGGTATAACAATAGGATCTACCTAACAGTGTTGTGAAAATTAAACAAGCTAGTATGTTGTCTCAGTCCATTTGGGCTTCTGTCCCAAAGTACTTTAGACTGGGTAATTTATAAACAATAGAAGTTTATTGCACACAGTTCTGGAGGCTGGTAAGTCCAAAGGAAAAGGTTTGAGAAAGAAGGGTAATATTTAGTGAGAGCAGAGAAATTTGGGGAGCTCAGTGTCGACAATGAGAGACATGGGGAGATGAGGTATCCAATGCTGCAGTGATATGAAGGCTAGGAAAAGGCACTGGTTCTGATACTTTGCTAATTTGAGTTAAGAATGACTTTCAAAGGCTGTGAGTTGAGTGTTTAGAATAGGTACTATGGGGAATTTAAGGAGAGTCAAGAAGAGAGAAATAAAGTAAGAGCTAGCTGAGCATTTGCAAGCTCAGTAGAGGTTGAAGAGCTCAAGATCATCCTACAATAAGTATCAAGGTGGGCCACTCAATAGAATTCATGCAGGTTTCACCATAATTCATTTTTGAAAACCAGGCTGTAAAGCAGATCTAGTTTACTAACTTAAAATGGTTCACTTAGGGGCTGAGTTACCCTCTCAAGGACAGGGCATGAAATAAGCCATAGCACTCATCATGAACAACAATTATAGACCCCCATCCAAGGTTGCAGACTGATGTTTCACGGTCACCTGGAGGCCACAGACCATTTTCTTTGGTCCTCATGTCCTGGTTGGTTGTTGTTTTGTTGTTGTTGTTTTAAGAAAATATAAAATAGCTGCCAAATTTTAATTGGGAGATTTTATATACAAAAGTTAGATTTTGTGCCTCTTTTGAAAAATAAGCTACTCTGGCTGCGCAGGGCCTGCATTCCATGCCTGAAAGCAGTTGGCCAGAGGCCAAGTCTGTTGTCTTAGATGACGCTTGCTCTGTCCAGTTTGGTGCAGTTCCCACTACTCCCTATTAGCCTTAGAGCAAGTCTACTTTAGTTGTGTTTTCGTTTACCTGCCAGGCCCCTGTAGACATCTGTCTTTGCAACCCTTGCTCCATCCTGCACAGTTATCGTCCAAGGTTTGGAGTTGTTTCTGCATAGTTTGATGTTTAAACCCTGGAAAATCCCTTCCACCTAGGGGTAGAAAGTATTGAAATGTATTCCCACATCTCATTATATGCATCTAAAGTGAGATAGAGTTGTTTACACCTCAATGAGAAAAACAAATATATCATATCTATTAAATGCATTAACTTTACAGAAAAGTTAGGCAGGAGGAGAATTCTCATGACACTTTATTCTTAACCTAAATCATAAGGAAAAGTTATTATAATTCTGCCATCTGTTCAAGTTTTTAAAGCCATTTTGGTAAACTTAATGCTAATGCAAAATACATGCTTTAGCACTAATTAACCAAAAAATCTGTTTCATTCTTCTCAGATAATGAAAAAATATGTCAAGGACGTGATTTCGTAAAGAAAATCTAATTTATGGCACTCAGGCCTTTAAACCACCCTTGTGATGTCTCATGAACACAACCATAAGAATAACAAAAAGTCACATCAAATATTCCCATTAGGAAAATCCCTAGACTACAAACTTCAGACATTTACAATTATAATTTAGATTCCTATTTCCACTTAAAGATTACTGTCCTTTCTGGCTGATATAAGGTTTTTGTATTGATTTTTGGGGAGAGAAGTGTATTGGATTGGAGGTCTGAAGAACACGGGAGTATCTGTAAGGCCAATATTGATTTAATGTCCTAGTCCAAATACCACATTACTCCTAAAGAAACCTAATTAATTGAAATATATGCTATTTGAGTATGTTCATATTAAATATTGTTGGTCAATGACTTTTCAAACCCCTTTAGTTGTATTTTGTTATAAAATGGATTCAGTTTTGTTATATGTTTTACTAATACTCTGGGTGTTTTAAACTTGCCAACTGATTTTCCTGCTACTATTCTCTTGTTTCTGCTGTACCTTTGGTATATCATCTTTAAATTATCTTGGAAAAAGATCATTTTTATTTGGTCACAAGCCCACTCAAAAATCTTCAGCAATTCTTAATTTTCTCTTAGGCTTAGTAGAGTCTTTACCACCTGTTTTTCCAGTTATATTTCCTGCTGCTCCTTGCAGTGGGAACTCTTCGCTGCAGGGAAATTTTTTACTCAAGAAACCAAGTATACCTCACACAAGGGTTAGGTCTCGCTCTGTTCTGCAGGGGGTGATATGACTTTTCATCTAGTTTTCTGGAATACCCAAACCATTCTGCCTTCAGAAGCAATTGGGCAAACGATGATCCTAGTGACTGTCAGTGTGTGTGTATGTGTGCATAAAGAGAGGAAAGCAGATATGGCAAAACATGAACAATTGAAGAAGAGTATATAGGTATTCATGATACTATCTTGCAACTTACTATGGGTTTGAACTATTTCAAAATATCAAGTTATAAAGAAAAGAAACAGTTGAGATCAGATCAGTCACTCACAAGTAAATTCTGGCCCGTTTGGGGATATATGCCAATTAAATATATTTAATTATTGGTAATATTCATAGATTTCATATGCATTCTAGAGAAAGACATCACAGTTTATTCTGGTCTTTTATTTCACTGGTTTTTCTGGTGCTCCTCCTTGAGGGAGTATATATTGGTTGATAAGAAGGTGGATTTAGTACTATATTAATTTTCAGGATGAAATCATGACTTCTTTCCTCCCTTGTTTCCATACTTGACAGTCACATGTTGAATGCTGGACAGTGGGCTTTTGTCTAAAGATCCAGAAATGAACATCACATGGTCTCTGTCCTGGAAGCTCTCAGTGTTGGAGAAGACAAATGAGAAAGTCAGCGATTGCAAAACAGAGAGAAAGTTGTGATGATTCCGTGTATTTCACTCTTTCTTATATTTTTCCCGTGCCATTTGCAACTTTGATTCTCTATAGACATTTGATATCATGTCCTTAGTGCCACGTCTTTATAGAGTGTTGCCAACTGATTGCCACACTGGACATAACGAGTAATATCCTTTGTCTCATCTCGCATCATCACAAATTGCTGTTCAAAAGAGTTGTGCTTAATAACTACAACCAGACCAGAATACTTCTCATTCAGATATTTCCTTCTTATTCATTATTGATTCAGACTATCATGGTGGAACTTCCTTTTCTGACATTAATTGATGGCATACTAATGACAGCCATTGTTGTAAGTAAAATTTGTATTAATTATGAGCCTTTTTTGGTGATAGGTATTTTAATTTGTTAATTTGAGTTTAGAATGGAAATAAGAGCTTAAAAATATAAGTAGTTATGAGTTCTTCAATGTTTTGTGCTCCTTTAATGGCGTACTATACTAGAAACTCCGGAATGCCACGGTCTGTACTTTTTATTCATTTATTTATTAAGTAACTGCTACTTACTGTTTCCCAGGTATAGTGCTAGCTGTTGTCATAAAGATGTCCATTACCATCCAGAGCACCTTTTGAACATATTTTTTTAAATTTTTTAATCTCCAAGATAAAGCACTGCCATTGTTTTGACCATTTGTGCAGACTTTATTTCTTGTGGTCTGATGCATCTTTGTGTTGCATTAGGTGTCTAACACAGCACCTTAAACAATGTAGCTGTTGCAGACATATTTTTGAATGAATACATTAATATGCTTGTGCTCAAATTTTGTCATGCTGATGATTATTTTAGATACATGTGGAAATACTTGGCACATGTTTCATACTCATGAAATGAATTTTTTTTTCATTTATTCTAGTTGTTTATCTTTGGAATGCACTTCCCAGAGTGAGTTGAAATTTTGACTGTTCTGGAAGTGTATTGGAATGCCTTCATAAACTCTAAAACACTATTACCTGCCTCGTATTATTATGGGTTATATAGCAAAGGGGCTACATCTGTCTCACTGCTGTATTTGTCGTGTCTTGCACATAGTTGGCACACAGCAAGTACTTATGGAATGAAGATGTAGCAGGGCTTTGAAATATAAGCAATATTTCTGTAGGCAGAAATGGGACGGGAAAGAAGAGTATGTCATGTAGAAGAAATGGCACAAACAGTGGCCCAGAGCCTGGACAAGGATAAGATCAGTTGAAAGATTCTCTAACTAGAAATGCCTGTACTAGGTCAAGGATGGTTTTAGACACACATGTAACATACATGGATTATATCTTATGAGTCAGAAACTGGCATAACTTCTCCCACAGATATGTTACAACACTTGAAGCACAATTTGAAATGTAAACTTTGGAGTTGAAGTTTTTCAAATTTTGGTGGTTTCACTCGTGAGCTGGATGATCACAGACCACACAACTAATTTGCTTTTTTCTTCTTCTCTTTTTTTCAAATGGAGCTAATAATACCTTTTTCTCAGGGTGCTTGGGTGCTTGCATGGAGTAAGTGCTCACTTAACGGTGGTTGATGATAGCAGGTGTCTTCATGATTATCACTCTGTATGTTCTCCCTCTACAGAGAGAGCCAGGACATTCCATAAAGTCAACACAAACTGTTACAGCTGTTACAGCTTCTTTTTCTTTTTTTTTTTCTCTCTTTTTCTTTTTTGGACAGGGTCTTGCTCTGTTGCCTGGGCTAGAGTGCAGTGGCGTCATCCCACAGGGCAAGCCACCACACTCAGCTAATCTCTGGATTTTTTGTAGAGATGGAGACTGGCTCTTGCTCAGGCTGGTCTTGAACTCTTGGCCTGAAGCGATCCTCCTGCCTCGGCCTCCCAAAGTGCTAGGATTACAGGAGTGAGCCACTGCGCCTGGCCTATTATAGCTTCTCTTAGGAATATTGAATAGCCAAATACTATTGACCTAAAATTTAAAGGCCTCTGGCTGTTTCTTTTTTTTTAATGGATACAGTGTACTTCATTGCCAGAAATAAATGCAATTGGAATAGCTTAATCCAGTGAAAGGTATCTTTTCTCTCTATTGCATAAAGCTCAATAGGTATGCCTTCATAAAGTCTGTATGGGTGAGGCATAAGTAAAACCCATAAGCAAGTAGTAGGGTTTGTATGTGCATTTCCCAGGGGCTACTTGAAAACTTCTGCTTGGGTAAAGGATGCTGAGCAATCATAATGTCAACTGTTTTGGTTTGATCACCCACTCAAACAATAATTTTCTGAGAGGATCTGTGTTTGGTGGGGGAGGGTGCTTACAGAATCTTGAGGCAACTCATTTAGAGGTTGCTGTACACGTCAAAATTCATCACTCAGTAGGCGGCAAAACCTAGTCTCAGCATCCCTTGAAAATCGGATGGTCTTTTTTTTTTTTTCTCTAAAGGAAGGTACCTTGGAGTGTGGGTAATTGCGAGCCTGAAGAAGAAAATTATAATAAAATTGAAAAGAAGAAAATTACTTAATTACCACATAGTTACTCCAGAAATCTTCAAGATGAATGGGGAAATTTTGCAGAGCTCTTAAATGTCACTGTAATTGAGCCCATGCCCCAGAAATTCCAAATTGTAATTGACCCTAATTATATAAATACCCACTGGTGAGAAGAGATCTGTTTTTTAGGAGGCTTTACTGCTGCTGAACTTTGCTAACAAGTCACTCATGACTTCAACAGATGTTTTGTACTTTTCGGGCCGAGGGGGACCTTAGGAACCAACTTTCCTCTCCATTCGGCAGCAAATGATGCAGTAATGCTCTTGGAGTGTCAGTATATGAGGTAAAAAATGGGCTTCTTTAGTCATTGCTCAGACTATTGTTATCTTGCCTGTTATGTTAGTGTGTTAAGGTAATTTCGCTAGCAAGCAACAAAAAATGTAACCCACTCTAGCTTAAGCAGACAATGGAGTTTATTGGCTAGAATAATTGAAAAGTATCTTGCTTAGCTTTAGGTGTGACTTTATCTAGGGCATGCATGCTCTCTTTCCTGCCCCCTCTTGCCCTCCCTCCCTCCCTCCCTCCCTTTTTCTCTCTTTCTACTGTTCTCTCTCTTTCCTTCTTTCT
The DNA here is from genome assembly GCA_023783475.1 of Daubentonia madagascariensis. Classification (NCBI taxonomy): domain Eukaryota; kingdom Metazoa; phylum Chordata; class Mammalia; order Primates; family Daubentoniidae; genus Daubentonia; species Daubentonia madagascariensis. The sequence continues at coordinate 34,867,283 of JAKFHU010001953.1, read as the reverse complement.
CCTCCCCACCCCTCCTTCACCTGTCCTCTGTGTGTGTGTGTGTGTGTGTGTTTCTTGGCTTTATTTCCTCGATAGTGTGCTCAGTCTCCAGCAAACTCTCCTGGTTCTAATGCGGTCACTCCCAGCTCTGGGCCTTCCTCATTTGTCCATTCACATACAGTAGGAAAATGGAAATTCTCTTCCCATAACTGTTGAACAAAAATCCTCCATTTTGATTGGTCCACCTTTAGTCTCTTGCCCATCCCCGAGCCGATCAGTGTGGCCAGGGGGATGAGATTTTGCTGATTGTACCAGGCCAGAGCTGTGGCTTATCCCAATAGCTCAGGGATGGAGTCAGCCTCCCCCAGAGCACGTCGGTTTTGTGAGGGAGGAAGAGATGCTACATCCAAAAGAAGTGTAAATAGATACTTGGTGTGTCAAATGAGACAACCATACAGAATTTTGTGTTACATGTTTTTTAGTAGTAGTTTCTTCTCCCAACTTTTTATTATAAAAATTGTCCAACATATGGAAAATTTCGAGAATAGAAAAACACCTTGTAGGAAAGGCAAAAATTCTACCCCTACCTTCTTAGAGTTTTTTTTTTTGGTGGGCCTGAGACTTAAAGTGACATAAAACAGATTAACAGGAGAAAAGCATACAAATTTATTTAATAAAACTTTTATGTGACACGGGAGCTCTCAAAAGGAATTGAAGACCCAAAAAAGTGGCAAAACCTAAATGCTTTTATATTTAGTTGACCAAAGCGAGGTAATTGTGGAAAAGTAACTGAATTATGTTGGGAGGCTAAAAGAAGATACAAATTATTTTTAAAAGGTCTGTACAAAATTCTATAGGTCTCTCCTTCCTATCTTTGATAATAAGAATGTGACTTTCCCTCTGGTATAAGGAGGACATCTTCCATATTATGCGGGTTTTATCTCCCACTTTCAGGAAGAAAATGGAGAGAGCCCTGCTTGCACCTGCTGTTTTTTTAAGTGCCTTTAGCTCAAAATAATCCTTACTCAAAAGAGGCATATTTGGAGGGGGCATATTCTGCCACCCTTCAACCAGAACACCAACCATGTAGACTGAACAATTATTAATGATTTTTAGCACCTCATCTTAAATGACCAGCTATATCATTTTTCATATTCCCTCTTGACCAATTTCTCAGAATTTCTTCAAATGAAGATTTTAAAACAGTTCGATACTTTGGAATTCAAATGGAAACTAAATGTCATTTCCACGGTCTGTGTCCTTTATCTGCCTTCTCTCTTTTGTTCTCTTTTTGACTTCAGCCAAGAGTCATTCCGTTTTCCAACGAGCTGTCTCATACCCCCTCAAGGGAATATTATACGATAAAATGCAGAGTAGCATTCCTCTAGCAAGGTAAATTCTTCTTATTACAGAGATGCCCGGTTGATCTCTTAGGTGTAATTCCCTGATAGTATGAAACTTCTGAATTATTTATTATCTCATACTAGATCAGCAATATTATTTCTGAAAATAAATTTGTCATCATTGGCAAATCAGCTTTTGAAAATTTCCTATACCAAAGAATAAACCAGGGAGTAGATTTTAAACTCTTAAGGGAAAAAACTAAAATTATTTTGAGGCCTTTTTACAGCTTTTTACAACTGGGTGACTTCAAATGCAGATGAAGAACCATACACTGAAGAATTACAGTTTTTAGATATGGTTATAAGTAATTCATCGAGCTCAGTAAAATTCTACACTGAAGTAACTAATTCCAAACCTTGCATATTCATTCTTGAAGATGCCATTTTTTCTCCGCTGATCACTTCATGTGATATTGGCAAAAATAATTGTTTTCCCCTTTGCATTAAGTTACAGTTAATAATAACAAAAGGAGTTAACATTTCTTTAGTCCTTACTGTGTGCTAAGCATTTCACTGAGCCTCTGACAACCTTTGTTCATTTAATTTTCACAACAGCCCAATGAAGTAGATAGCATTATTTCTCCCATTTTATAGATAAGGAAACTGAGGCATAGGATATTATGGACCTTGCCTAAGGGCAAACAGCTAGTATGCTATGGCACTTGGACATGAACTTATGTTACCATGAAATGCTATTGATTCAATTCATAAAAATTTGCCTGAATGTGACAGAGCTATACAACTGAGAACCAGGGGTTTGATGTAAATGATTATCATGAACTTTAAGATAAGATCACTGCTGTTTTTGAAGAAGAATGCCAAATGTTTGATTTTGTAAACTGAAGACTTTTCAAGATGGAAACGCTTTAAAAAATATGTATCTTGTATATTTTTTAATAGGCTTTATTTTTTAGAACAGTTTTAAGTTTATAGCAGAACTGAGCAGAAGGTACAGAGATATCCCATGTCCTCCACCGTCCTCTGCCCCACTTCCCCGCATGCATAACCTCCCCTCCCCCAACCTCCACACATGCATAACCTCCCCTCCCCCACCTCCTCACATGCATAACCTCCCCTCCCCCCACCTCCACACATGCATCACCTCCCCTCCCCCAACCTCCACACATGCATCAACATCCCCCACCAGAGTGGTACATTTTTTACAATTGATGAATCTACATTGACACATCATTGTCACCCCAAGTCTGTGGTTTGCATTAGGGTTCATTCTTGGTGGTGTATATTCTATAGACTCGGACAAATTTGTAATGACATGTAGTCTACCATTATAGTACCATACAGAGCAGTTTCAATGCACTGAAACTGTGTTCCCCTCATATAAGTATTTTTATGCCCTACATTAAGTCATTCTAACTTCGTAATACTTATTAAACTGTTTAGGAGAATCATTTTGAAAACTCAATAGGGGAAGCAGGGCCATTTGTCAGGTCAAGAATTTGCTTCAGCTGCAGCGAAGAGGGTTGTAGACTGTGTGGAGAACGTCAATAATTTATCATTGGTAAATTCCAACTGAAGCTGAAGAGCAAACCAATTCACATTAAACAGGTGTAAACATAATTCAGCAAACCTGGACACAGAGCTTGAACTCCCCTCAAGCTCTACTCCACCTGGAGACAGTCACTTACTTTCACCCTTAAAATTTGTTCCATAGGTCAAGTCCGTGATTTTTGGCACCACACGGAGATGTGGCTAATATTCACCTTGTGGCTCTCAGCCACCTGCCTTGCCTAATTAAAGACTCTCATTTTCTGCTCCGCTGGCCCCATAATTTGCAAATAAAATCCACAGGACATTTGATATGAATGGTAAAAAGCCTGTGAACTATTTATGTTTCTAGTTTGTAAAGTAAAAGAGAGACCCTTCCCCTTATTTCCCCTTTCTGTCTTGCCATTTTAGGAGAACTTTTTTTTTCTTTTTTCCTTAGCCTCCTGGAAGTAAAAGAACACTATTGAAATGGTTTCGTTTTCTCCTTTAAAGATAACTGTTTACATATATATTTTGGTGGAGGTATACTTTTTATTTCCAAGTAATTGTTCTACAAATAATCCATTTCTCTGTCCTTTATAATGCTCTATTTCTTTGCATTTTCACTTCTACCTCACTTGTCTTATGACTGCAGGGCCTCTTAACTGGTCTCCTGATTCCATACTGCTCCCATCTGTTTTCTAGAGCACAGCTGGGGTAAACTAGGAAACTTACAATATAAAAATAAGCATTTTCAAACAGAAAATTTGGAAGTGAATTAATTTAATTTTAGCATAAATACAAGCAAAATTAAGAAAATATTTTTATTTTTCATGTCTTTTGATCTCACATTTATTCATTGTATAAAAATGAATCATGTTGTATTTGTTGTCCAATTTCCTTTTTTTGTCACATAGAATGTAGAACATACAGGTAGCTTTTTCCAATTCTTAATGGCCATGTAAAGTACTTTCTATAATTGCACCATAATTTCTGGATCAATTTCCAGTATTAAGATTTGTATTTTTTTCTAATTTTTCCTGGTATTAAAAACATTTCTGCAATAACTATCTTTGTACATAAAGCTTTGCCCACATGTGTAAAGTTTCAGAAGGAGATTGACTAGCATTGGAAATTCTGGATCAAGGGATGGGAACATAATACATATTGCTTAGTTATTCTCACAAATGATTATATCATACTCCTTATCACTGGTTTCTTTTTTCAACTACCAAAGAGTTTTTTTTCCCCGTGATATAGTAGGTGAAAATATTTCTTAATGTAATTGTAATGCTTAATTAGTCAATTGTTGGTAAGATTGATTAACTTTATGCATTTGTTGACTATTTGTATTTCTCCAGGATACAGGGTAATTATGCATGAGTATGTTAAATATTGAACCTGAAGTTCAGACCTTTGAAGGGATCAACTGGTTCTAAGAACTTTTCTAGCATCCTTGGAAGCTGGGCTTAAGCTCTGATAAAAGCTGTGTGCACTGATGGTTAACAATATGTACATTAAAGGATTTTTTGCTACATTGAATGCAAAATTATTAGCCACAAGGAAATTAAAAGTGAGGCAACATTCAGATAATCTTTCATGCAAAATATGTTTCAGTACTGATTTATTGTGGTTATTTTCATTATACTCGTTAAATGAAACTCATGACTTCTTGAATTCATATCCATATTCTCTCTATCCTGGGGGATCTCACTACTGATACAGGCTGTATTTCTGTCAACCATAGTGGATTAGTTGCAGTTTTTACCTTTTAATTAAACAGCTGCTGCCGCTAAACACAATTTTGAATTATTTAATAGTCCATATTACTTTAGTCAATGCACACTGCTTGAATGTTTTAATTATATGAAGCTATACATTTTTTATGATATAGCTTTCCTAAAAATGAGTTGACAGACAGTAATAATTTGTTCTTTTGAGACATCAGGAATATCTTAGCATATTTTAAAATAATTATAACTGAAATTAAAAGCCAAGCTGATCAAATACGAGATTTTTTTTGCTTTAAAAAATAAATGTGAAATATCTAGAATTTTAAATAAAAGTCCCATTCAAGATGTTGTTTATAGTCTCTGTCTCATAAACAAGCAGCGCGTGTGGTAAATACTGTTGCACATAATTCAGAACACTGGAGATGATCCTAAAATTAAACTTTTCATTGAGACCTCATTTCAGAAAGTCATTGCTTTACAATTTTGTGGCTTTTTTGGCAGAGTTTGTTTAGGAGATATTGTCATTCAGAAACAGAAATTAGTCAGTCCAAAAGCTATTGACTGTTAACATAAATTCTTGTGAGGGCTCCTGATTATCTTGTTACGTTATTCTCAGTTACATTCCGAGGTATTACTTAAACTTCCGGTCTTAATAAGTTTAAATGAATAATTCAGTACAGCCTTGAAGGTTATAGATCCTGGGAAATTATTTTTAGAAAGTGACAATGGTGTGACCTTTTTACTTCTCATCTCCTTTTTGGTTAAAAGTGGAAATCCTGTCCCCCTCTCTCTATACACATATATATGTATGTGCATGTGTTTATCCTATAGACAACTCCTCCTCCTTGCTGTTTTATAGGGCAAAATGTGAAGTATAATAATTGAAGCATTGAACATTAGAATAAGTGTTTGAAAATATGTCAGATTATATTTTTAGGCTCATCACTACACCTGAACTGCCTGGGAATTGCTATGATCAGGAAAGCCACCTTCAATATCTTGACTTGAAGGGAACTGGTATCTTTAACATCAGCCTTTGCATTTCCGTAAGTGGTGGAAGTAATGGGGAATGGCGTAAGAACTGAGTTTTTCAACTATGCAAACCACTTAACAGAGTGTAGATGATGGTAATGTCAGGATTCCTGGAATAAATTATTTCTGTTCTCCCTGCTGACTCTTGTAGAACATTATTTAGAGAGTACGTCTGGTCTTACGTGTCTGTTCTGTGTTGACATTTCATTGATTCTTTATCTCTTTTCCTGGCTTAAAAAAAAAAAGTTTATTATAGAATCGGGGGGTGGAATAATACTGTAAAACAATGCAAAGCGTCACCTGCCACTGTTATACAGATTATATCTTCAAAGTTTAAGAAGGTGCTTATTCCTCATGGTCATAGATGTTACCCTGTTCAAGATAACGGTTTCTGCCATTGAACTGGGGTTTATAGATTCAATAAGAGATATTGCCTATATTTTCTGAAGGGGTTCAGTAGCTTAAAGCATCAGGTGGAATTTAGTCAAAAGACATAGCTTTATTTTAATCTCAGTCTATAATGTATGCAAGCACAGGTCATGTTCTCTACGTCACCTCCGCCTGGCAAGTAGTTCTTGGCCATACTGATTTATTTGTCAGTGGTATCAAATTCTATGAAGAAAACGATTTACTGTGGTTCTATTGTTGTTATTTGTTTCTTTGTTTTCCCCATGAAAATGTTAGCTTTATGAGCGCAGGGACCATGTCTGTTTTGTTCAGCTGTTGGGTGAATGACTATATAACATTCATTGTGTATTACTCTTTCCACCCTCTGTGGATGCCACTTACCCAGATAGTCATCCAAGCAAGCAAAAGGAGGTTGCCTGGAGGTAACCTGGCTTCTGTTTGAACAACAGAGCAATAGCAAACAAATAGCTAAAGGTAGACAAAAAAAAAAAAGGCAAACAATCTATTTGCTTTATATGCAGTTATATATGAGTGTCCCAAATCTATTTTTTCAGTTTTTGACTGAATATTGACATCACAGTGATAGAATGAGAAAGCTTATTCAAGGCCATTATGATTCAGTTGAAAATGTGCCTATCAATTCAAATAAAGACCTAGTGGCTTAAAGAGTAGATTAACATTTACTTTTCCCAATGTGTTGATATGTCAACAAACAGGAAGAAGATGGAGCTTGAGGAGGTGTGTTTGTATATGTATGTGTGTGTGGGGGGGTGCATGTCCATGTGTAAATGTATATATACGATCACATGTGTCTGTATTAGGAGGAAGAAGAATTGAATGCTGTGCTAAGAGAATTTTCAGCCAGCATGACCATATTCTAGCCAAGAAAGAAGGAAAGAGAGAAGGAGTAAAAACAGCTTGAGATCGGAAGATGTAGTCTTTACTTCAGGAAGCCATGTGGCCAGCTAAAAATCAAGAATACAGCTACTGAGGGGAAGAGATAAAGAGATACTGGAGTTATCTAGGCAACCAACTTGGCTGTAAGTAGCTGCTCTGTGCTAGGCATTGTTCTAGGCGTTGAAGCCATAGCAGTGAAGAAAGCAATGAGTTTCATCTCATGAAGCTTACATGAGTTGGGGAGAGACAAGCAAATACACATATGAATGTATAACATGCCTGATAGTAATATGTACTTTGCAGAAAAATAATCAAATGGGTTTTGTGAAAATGTTAATGAAAAAAGCATGTAAGTACATACTGAGAAATGTTTTAGAAGTGAAATACATAGAATTTGGAGCCTACATGAAATGCTATAGGATTTTAAACAAATTTGGTCTGAAAAAATGAAATAATAATTTCATTTGAAGTGCTCAACTATGGATAAGAAAAATCTACCATGTGTTGCTATAAGGTTTTCTCTGTTTTTGGTAACATCTTCTTGTATACACTCTCGCTCATATCAGGGAAGCTGGGAGGAAATAAAATGTGAAATAGCAAAATATGAAATGTGTACTTTTTAAAAGTTGTTCCCCAATATTAATTAAGGATCTAATAAATTCAGTGAAGTATTGGTATAATTATACACCCTGCTTTTATAATGACTGCATTGTGATTTCCATTTTCCTGACCAATAATTGTGATAAGTCATTCAATTGTTACCAAAATTCTTCTCTACCTAGACGCTAAGGTACATATTAAAATCCTTTGGAAACTTAGGTAAATAACAATAATGAATTATAAAATTACTGGAGGTGATGGTGATCAAGAGAATAATAAAATGTAATTACAATAAGCTCCACTTCTTCCATTTTTACAGCAATCCTTTTGTTCTTAGAATAAAATTAAAAAACAAAAGCAAGAAAAACTAACTCCTACTTAGCCATGAATGTTTGTAACTCATTTCTTCCCTCTTAGTGGGTAGGAATAGGCAGTACCTATGTGGGGTTCGGTCCATGGAATCAGCGTTATTAACTCTCTCCAGGCAATTCCCCAACATTTGAGTTCTTGTTTCTCTACCATCTCCCTCTGCTTGCCCGCACCCCCAGTTGTAGTCTGTTGCTTCCCTCTCTTTCATCCTTTATGGAACAGGCAAAAAGATCATAGATTAAAAGGAAAATGGTACCTTGATATAGAAATTTTTTTTGGCCCATTGTAATAAATGCATGTAAATAAATGTATTTGTTTACATATTCATTATTCTACTTGTTACTGGAAAATTAGGGAGACGGTACTTAAAATTCCTAGAAAATTCAAGATTCTTAATATAAATATAACTAAAAACATGGGGGGGGGAAGAATGATCTTTAGAATGGATCTGCATATCCAGTCTTATCATTTGATAAATTTTCTGATATCTGTGACCCCTGTTGTGTTTCCTCAGCATCTAATAAAGAATGAGAATCCCATTGATATTATCTGAGGAAATGATGACAGAATTTAGGAAGAAGTTTCAGGGGAGTCTTTAAGAAACAGAATCTGTAGAGAAATAAATATATATTTAAACTTCGGTGAAATGACCCCCCATTCCACCCTCATTTCCCAAAAAAGTGTGGCTAGTACATCCCTAGTTTTACTGTTTCAAAAGTGCTTGTTGTGATGAGATTTCATAAAGGAATATTTGCTTTTAAATTCTTACAAATAAATCTTCTTTGTAGTAAGGTCCCCTCAAGTCCTGAAATAATTAGGTTCCCTAATTCCTCCTGTGTGAGAAAACACTGGCATATTTTAATCACTTTAAACTATTTCTCCCCTCTAGAAGAAATGATTTATTCCCTATTTCCCCATTTATTTCAAAGCATGTATAGTTCTTGGATCTAAGGGTTGCTAATAGGTTTTGAAGCGGTTTGCAGAGGTGCGATCATCCTACTTCCTGGTATCTGCCAGCTGTTTGGGACTTTGTCTGGACAGACAGAGGAGTGCAGCTTAAACTCCCCTTTCCCATCTCAATTGTTGCCGAACAGACTTCTCTCCCAAGTGCTCCGCATTTATCATCCCTCTTCCTTCTATTTCTTTGTTCTAACGGTATTTGAATTGTATAAAAATGAAATTACACTTGGACCGAGGCAAAGTGCTTTTTTATGGGATTTTTTAATATGTGCTCCCACGATGTTTTCTCTCGTTATGCGTGGGATCTGACAACAGAACACATTCCTATTGAAATTAAGGGTCATAATCCTGATATTGAAGTCTTCATTAGCTGCTTCCCATCCAGTGTAGCATATGTTATAGTTTGCTTTTCTGTTCTGATAATGGAATTTTAAGGGTTTAGTTATCAGTTTATTTATTTTAAATTGCAAACTGTAGCTTAATAGTTGAATAACTGGCTCTTAAAAGGTATCAGGAACAGAAATATAAATTTGAAACAAAGACCTCTTTTTTTATTTCATTCTCTTCTACTAATGCTCTGATTTTCTGTTAGAAGAATCAGAAGGCAATAAAATGGCTTCTGTTGATGAGAATCCATTTTATGGTTTCCAATAACTGTCTCTGTCCTCCTGTGGTAGAGGTAGGCTTATGGATGCTGAAAATCTAACTTTGTGAACGAGAGCGAATAATTATGATGCCATTTGATTGTTTACATTCTATTATGTAATTTTCAAAATCTTTTCATATCTGCTGTTTTATTTAATTCCTATGGCAGCAGTCCTGTGAGTTTGCTGTGTCACTTGCTCATATTTCCATTTTACCCGTGAGAAACTGAGGCTCAGGGAGTTTAACTGGCCAACTTGTAGTCATAAGGCCAGTAAGAGGGAAAGTAAAGAAGCAAGTCCTCAGCTTCTTAGATATCGTGTCTTAGATTTGATTTCCCTTCTCAGATCTAAACTGAAATCAATTTATCTATGTCCACCAATAAGGTAGTCTTTAACTTTCTTAAATATTTAGTCTCCTTATTCCTTAAGTGGGAATTGGGCAAGAGTGAGTTTTGTGGATCATTTTACTTTAAATATAGTTAAATGCATGTTTGTTCCCATGTTTTGGGGAAATTTTGTTGACTAGAAATCCAATGGAAATCCCAGGGACTCTAAAGTTACTTCAAGTATTAAAATGAAGTATTAGTTGTGTATTCAACTACCAAATTTTCATGAAACAGAAACAAGTATATAGTTTCCCTCTTTTTAGATCTTCCCATTTCAAAATATGAATACATATAAAAGAAAAATGAGGGGCAAAAACTCTGGAGACAGAGGCTTTACAAAAAATGTCTCTCAAGTTATTTTGACCTTTTGCTCACAAATAATCATGCCTGGAATGGCTATAGAGTAGAAGATATCTGTGCTAAGTATATACTTTCTCTGAAAAATGCCAGCGATGTTCCTGAATGTTTTCTTCAATTATCTATGGAACTCCTTGGACCATGTTTTAGAAAATGGTTTTAATTTTCTTTGAGGGATTACCATAATTGAAAAGGTCACAGGAATCAGCTCCATTGCTAATGCATTTGTACTTGCCAAGGCTCAGTCATGGGGAATCTTTTTGGTTTTCATATTCAATACTTTTCTTTTTGCTTTGTTGTATGATAAGGAAGAGAAAAAAAGGGTTGGCATGAAGGGGGAGTGAATCCAGTGCCAACTTATTTTTTTTTGTTGTTCTTCAGCTCTGATCTTTGACTTTCCTCAGCCTTGTCATCTGTCAGGAAGAGGAAAAGTGCTACCACATTAAACGTTTTAAAAATGAATCGATCATTCTATACTTTCAGAAAACATTCCCAGTAGTCTTTAAAGTACAATTCTCATGTAGGCGATAGCTTCAAGGTTCCAGCATAACATATGCATAGTAAAATGTTTTAACCTTTTATTTCATGCTTTTCAACATTTTAGAAAGCATTTTTCTGTTCATTTTTCATGGTGCTAAAGCGTGACTTTTTTGGGCTGTTGTTTTGCTGAGTAGAGCTAGCTGAGTGGCATGAAAGTTGTCTTTTCAGTACAGATTTTTTTTTTTGGTGGTATTATGGCAAGTTTCTTAAGATAATAATAAAACTATGAGTTCATTTATTTTATTTCATTTCATACTTGGCCAGGATAGAGTTTTTAAATATTTAATTTTATTAAATATTGCTAAGGTATAATAAGTACAATGACCATTCTCCTATACATTAATCCTCATAAGTTTCATTCTCTAACATTTCATGGTTTGGATGTTGGTTCTGGAGAAAAACCTGAGGAACTCATTAAAAAAGGGAGTGGTGTCTAATGAAGTTAAAGTTTATATTTGTTTCTGATATGTAAAATCTTGGTGTCTACCAGTCTCCATCCAGCTACTCCTCCCCCACCTTTTTTTTTTCACATTCAAAGTGTTTTCAAAGCCAGTGTTTTTGCTATAATAATAGGTGGAGGCATCTTCACTTTTGACGTGGGTAATAATATTAAAAAGTAGGATCCTAAGCACTAAGGAACAATACCAACCTGGAAGACTAAACTGAATGCAAGTATAGTGCAGTTTCTTAATTTGGGGGCTATTTAGCACTTTGTGGTATGGACTATCTTGTGATGCTTGAGTAACCAGCCTCAGTTTGGTCATCTGTAAAACAGGGATAAAAGTTTCTATCTTATAGGATGCTAAGAGGAGTAAACAAGATATTTTATGGGAAGACACTCATCAAAGTCTCCCCCTCCTGGTGACTAAATGTGAATTGAATGCGACTCCGTGTTTATGTTACTGGGAAGTGAGCTGAAAGAAGTTGAATAGGAGCCTGTTAGTATCTATGTGGTGTGTTTCATTTTAACCTATGTTCCAGTCACAACACACCATAGTGGGTGTGAATATAGGCATTTTTCACACTGGGTTAGGAACTCTAGAAAATAGTTGGTATCAACAGAGTGACAAAAAAAATTGGAAAACAAAAACTCTTAATATCCACTGTTTGTGAGGATGTGGAGAAACAAACAGTGCCATACTCTGGTAAGCTTGCCTGTGCACACCCTTCAACCTAGTAATTCTATCTTCAAGTATCTATTTTTGAGAAATCCTCACACTTTTTCATAAAGAGATATGCTCAGGGATTTCTAAGAGTGAAAATGGAAGACTAGTACATTTTAGTCAACATGGGAATGATAAATAAACTATGGTATATCCAAAGTATGCCATGCTAGTACTTAAAAACATATGAGGTATGTTTCTGATCTGGGATTATCTCTGAGACATGTGGTTAATTGCAAGAAGTTTATACAACCGTATGATTCCACATATGCACAAGACTCCCACCCAAACAGCACAAATCCTGTATGCATATGTATATAGTTAAATACATAGAAAAAGGTCTGAAAGTGATAATAAATATTGCCTCCAGGGAGGGAAGTGGATTAGGAAGAATGATAAGGGGGAGTTTTCAAGTTTTTCTATATGGTTTGAATTTTTCAAACTCACTGTATATTCATTTTTCTCACTGAATTTACAGTGAGAATCTTTTCATATATTACTATTCAGCTAAAAAAAAAAATAAGGAAAACACTCAATTGATTCGCAAAACAAGACAGTAGCATGTAATAGATGGATACATGAACATCTCTATTCACAAAGAAAAGGCAACTGATGATTAAAAAATTCATCCATATAAACTACTGCTTATGGAAGCCACAGTGATAAATTATTCAACAGAAAACCCATTGTGCCACAGCACTTCAACCTTTAATGATTATGAACTTGAAATTTTAACAATGCTTAGCACTCAGAAGAGAAAAGAAGATAAACTCTAGTGGGGGTAGAATGAAAGGGTAGTAGTGGGACTGGAAGCAAACTGGGGGTTTAAATTGCTGTTGGCTTGTTTCACTCATTCATTCTTTCTTTGATTCCTTCATTCAGCATTTTCTGAGAAGCCAGGCCCTGGGGACACAGACCCAAATGAGATGCCATCTTTGTCCTCAAGGTGCTCACCTAGTAGTTATGACAAACATGTAGAAAGTGAATTACAATTTATTGTTAAAGCCAGGGCAATTAAAGCACAGACCCAGCAAAGTCAAATCACTTAGAGTGATTAGGATTGACTTGAAAATGAGGCACTAGTCAGGGAAGGCTTTCTGAAGGAGGTTGCATCCAAGTTGGATTTCAAAAGATAAGGAAGAAGTATTTGCGTAGACAGAAAACTCATGGGTCTGAGGAGTGAAAACTGCATGTAGTAGAAGAGTATGTTTGGGGAATTATAAGCAGACTGAGATAGCTGGAGGCAAAATACAAGAGGTCCTCTGGGTTTTCTAGCAAAAGGAATTCCAGTCTAGCAATACTCTAACAGCACTAAAGCGAACTGAGAGCTATAGAAATGGATTGACTTTTTTTTATTTTTATTTTTTTTAAATTCAAACACTGGGTGGATCTCTGTTTTGCTTTTTGCTTCTATTTATTGTACCTTCCTATGGGGACCAACCTGTTTATGAAACATACCACACCCTCTTTAGTTAAGGTAAGAGTGACAACTTCCTGTTGTGTTGTTTTCCAGACTTTCCTTTATAAAAGTGGCATCAGACTGGGCCACCATTGCCACTTAAATCATTTGCCTGTAGACTGTCAAGGGTGTTACTGTGTATGTTAATGTTGAGGTTAAGTATGAGTCTTTATACAATGTTCTCTTCTTGAGTTTCTCAAATGTCTGGGAAGAAAAACAATATGTAGTAGTGTATATATTTAAAAAGCATAGACAGTCCTTAATAGAGTAGGATCTTTGCCATTGTTTAGAAATGTAAGTATGCCACATTTTAGTTGTTTTGGTAGAGAGGACGATGGGGAAGAGCCTTGAAAGCTTACTGACTGATTAGCCTAGTTTTAGGGAAATGGATGGATTTGAGATGCTGTGTCTTTTTTGTGTGTGTGCTGTTCCTGCCTCATTAGGAGTTACCAGTTAAAAAATCAAATTGCTTCAAATATAGTTTAGTTCTCTCTTCCATTCCTTCTCAGTCTAACACTAAAAAGTTACACCTTCTTCACCCCTATTCCTGATGCTCTTGGGTCCCCTGCACAGCCCCAGAATAAATTTGTACTTGGGAAAGTAGGTATATTAAAATTAAAAATAGGCTTTATTATAGCTATAATGATAAAGTATAGTTATCCTTGACTGGGATACTGAACCATCATTATTAAAACAACATTTAAAAGAGGGGTTAAAACCTACCAGTCAGTGTCCTATGACTGGTATGTTTGTGTTTCTCCGAAGGCACACAGTGAAGCAAGCTCTGAAGGTGACATGTGAACAAAGGCCAAGGAATGTAAGCTCAGCTTGGATCGTTGAGATTAAGAAGAGCTATCTCTTCTTCACAGCCTTATAGGTCAATGGAAAAAATCTTCCAAATCAATTCTTTCAGCAGCCATGAATATCAGAAAGGAAATCAAAACTTGCTTATTATGCTGAGGTGGTTTAACACCAGCTAAGAATCTTAGAAATGAATTTTAAAGTCTGAGGTCTGGCAACAATACGTTTAGCAAAATCTCTTGCTAGAGTTGTAGCAATCAAAAACTGTCATGCTCTTTATATATAAATCAATAATGATCTTATCATATATTTGGTGTCAGAATAATGACTGTATATGTATGTGTGTATGTATGTACTGTATATGAATATATTGAATGTAATTCAAAGGAAACCCACAGGTATTAATTATTCATTAATTGTGTTAATATGTGTAAGTATTTACTTATTCATTATGTTGACATATATTTAATTCAAAGGAAGTCTGTAGATATTAACTATTCATTAAATACTATAGATATGTACATGAAAAGATAATTTAACTTTCCAAAATATTAATTACTGCAATTTTTTTGTTCATGTGCTATGTATGCAGCCTTAATCGTCAGGTCTAATAGAGGATTCATTTAATGTGTCATCATTGGAATCCTACTGCAATGTTATGCACTTTTGTAGGCATGGGAAGTATACTGGAGAACCAGGCAGTCAAGATCCCAGTTATGTCAAAGTGTGTATTCTAGTGTGGGGGAGACACTGACAATAAATGACTTATTTTTGAAAAGTACTTATTTTAAAAATAAGATGCTGGAGTGGCCACCTGAAGAAGAAGGAGCCAACCCTGAGCCCAGTAGGCGGGGGAGCCCTTTAGGCTGAGAAGAGCGTTTCTAAAGGCACTGAAGTGGCAAAGTGCTTGGCATGGTGAAGGCTCGAGACAGCCATCGCAGCTGTTGGGCAGTTGATGGGCAAAGGTGGGTACTGGATGAAATCAGGGAGTGGTGGGCAGCAGTAAGATCATAAAAGGCCCTTTTGACCCA
Organism: Daubentonia madagascariensis; assembly: GCA_023783475.1. Lineage (NCBI taxonomy): Eukaryota > Metazoa > Chordata > Mammalia > Primates > Daubentoniidae > Daubentonia > Daubentonia madagascariensis. The sequence goes on along the minus strand of JAKFHU010001953.1, from coordinate 34,852,036 downwards.
GGCAAGTTCTTGTAATTTTACTGAAAGTACAGTCAGGAGCCATTGGGGATTTTAAAACATTTTATTATAAAAATTACAAACATATACAAAAATAGAAAAGTAATAACTCCTGATGTACCCGTTCATTACCCAGACTCAGTAATTATCAACTGATGGTCCATCTTATTTTATCTGTGCCCTCTCCCCATCCATACCCCTCCCCAGTCACCACCACCACACTGCATTAGTTGAAGCAGACTTTGTGTCATTTGTCAACATTTCATTATAGATCTCTAAAACATCAGAACTCTTTTCAAAAACATAGTGATAGTACCATCATCACATCTAAAACTTTACAGTAATTCTTTAGTATCATCAAATATCCAATTTCATTTGGAATTTTAATCAGGGGAGTGAGATTATATCTAATTTACAGTTTAAGAGACATCACTCTGTTGTATATAGCATGGCTTGTAGAGGGGCAGGATGGAAGCTAGGACATCACCTAGGGCCTCCTTGTCTGGGTTTGGCAGTCAGTGTGGCCTGAACAAGGGTGTTTATGATGGCAATGGGGAGAAGAGGTCAGCTTTGGAACGTTCCTGGAGGCAAAAGTGACTTGCTGACCATTACCAAAAGTTTGGCCTAAGAAACTCAGTAAATTGGGGAGACTAATAATCTGGATGGTGAAGACTTAAAGAAGAAAAGGTTTGAAGAGTAAATTAAATATCCCATTTAATTTCTACATAATTTCACCTCTGAAAATGGAAAATGATTTTTTAAATCCACCTTAAACAGGAAAAGAGAAGGCAAATGATAATATGCATCCATACTGAGACTTACCTTCAATCCTACTCAGTAATATATGTTAAGGGGGATATGACAATGGAAGAAATATGAATATAGTTCCTGTTCTTAAAAACTCATGAGTTTACTTGAGATCTATTCAGATCCACTCAAGGGAAGCTTTTCACTGAGATTGCTTTGAAAGATAAATAAGTCTGAAAAGTCTGGCTGTTCAAAAACACCTCCACAAGCCTACCATGAATACAGTGACCTTATTGTTCTAAACCTGAGATCTGACCCAGGATTTGAAAAATGAATGTTCTTACAGGGACAGTAGGCATGAATATGTGACAAATAACCATGGTGCCTACCATTTCTACTGTTAAGTTCCTATTCAAGAATGAACTGAAGACACTTGCCTTTGAATTGGTTTATCATCTATTAGCACATATAAGTTAATGTATCCAATGATCATTGCTCATTGGTACCTGCTCAGAAGAAGTCCCTCCCTCCCTCCCTCACTCCTCCTTTTCTCCTCCCTCTCCCTTGGAAGCTTCAGCCTTGCTTTTAAGTCCTTCCCATTGATTAAGTCAGGTCCACCCAGGATAATCTCCCTCATTTAAAGTCAAATGATTAAAGACTTGAATTACATCTGCAAAATCCTTTCACAGCAACACCTAGATTAATGTTTAATTGAATAAGTGGCCAATTTGACACATCAGTGTCCTCATCTATTTAATAGGGATATTAATAATAATACCTTACTGATAAGCGTGTTTGGGGGGAATTAAAGGAGTTAAGGAATATAGAGCACTTGACACATATTATAATATGTGCTCAGTGAGGATTAGTTATTCTATAGGGTAGAAAGCATTGAATGGCCGCCTTGTGGCAACAAAGAGGATTTGTCAAAACTAGACGGTGTCTTGTTCAGTGACAGAAGCTAGACCCAAAAGAGTGCCATGCATATAAGGTGCAAGGACCGTCAGGATTCAGCAGTGGTGTTAGAAGTTAGAATGTTGGTTACCCTTGAGTGAGCGCTAAGTGGAAGGCTGCACCAGGTAGGCTCTGGGGTGATGGTAATATTCTACTTCGGGATCTGGGTGTTAGTTATGTGAAAGCATTCAGACTATAAAAGACTCATTGAACTTATATGGATATGCATGTCGGTTATACTTAAATACAAATTTAAATAAAACTAGATGATAGATACCAACTTTATGGTGTATGTTTCTATATGTGTTTGTATGTGTGTATGTATATACATATCTGTGTGCATGTGTGTGTATATGTTTTATCACTGCAAAGTAGGAGAATACATAGAAAAATCTTTTCTCCCATATCACAAGTGTGAGACAGAGAGAAGATGGGAGAGGGGCTTCATCAGTATAGTTAATTCCATTGCATAAGATTATTTTGTTTCTGGGTTGTTGCTACTACCATCTTTGCTCAAATTGGGATGATTATCAAAATATTTTGAGAATTCTTTTGGACAAAAAGGCATTCTGCTCACAAGGCTATTAACTCAGCAACTAGAGCAACTGAGTTTTCCCCCAGGTCCTGAACTTTTCTTTCCAGGACCGGTGAGTTGTATTCCTTTCAAAACAAATGCAGTGAGCACACATGTCCATTATCTGTTTGTCTATGCTATCTGCAATTTTTTAATGATAAGACAGAGTCAGAAAGCAATTTTTTTCCCAAAAAAATTCAATGTACAACAGTAATATGATCAGAGAATATTATTTTAAAAGTGTATGAGAAATTATAATGTCATTTAAAAACAAAGTGAACATTTATAGTAGTTCTAGGTATTTACTTGGATACCAAAGCCCATTTTTAGGATATCAAATAAAATGTTTTATTTCCCCTTGATATCTGACTGTGGATGATGTGATTTTACATTCAAGATTAGTGCTGTCCAATACAACTTTCTGTAGTGATGGACATGTCCCATTATCTGTGCCATCCAGTATAGCAGCCAGTGGCCACATGCGACTATTGTGCACTTGAAATGTGGCTAAGGTGAACTGAGGAAAAAAAATTTTAATAGTAATTAATTTTAATCGATGTAAATTTAAATAGTTAGATGTGGCTGGTGGCTACAGTGTTAGAGAGATTTGAAATCTAAGTAAAAGGTGGTGTTTGGCACAGAGATGAGTGGCTGATTATGCCTTATCTTTTCTTAGAACCTCTCAAAGTACATCCACATAATGTTTTTCTCAGCCCAGCTACTCTGGTCCTTTCCTGATTAAAAAATCCCCTACTAAAGGTGCAAGTAGCTCTCAAGGTTCTGAATCACATGGTAAAATCATGTACTTTTGTGCTCTTAAAATTTCCACCTGTTCTTTAATTTCCTCAATCCCTGGGCACTGTCCTTCCTTTTTAATCTCAGGTAATGGCTTTCTTGAGGGTTGTGTCCTGACCTTCTGGCACATAGTAAGAAGTCAGTAAGTAGTCCCTGCATATGTTAAGTTATTAGCAGGTGGGTCAGGATGTTATGCCATTAAAGAGCATGAGGTTCCATTCTGACATTCTTAGGCTTGAACCCTACCTCTGCCACTTAGTGGCTCTGCAACTTAAGAAACTTCCTGGCCCTTTACAGATGTTTCCTCATCTCTAAATTCGGGAATGTTCTACTCACCTTATGGAACTATTGTGAGGATTAAATAATCATAAAAGGAAAACTTATGGAGTGTTCACTACATGCTATAAATTGGTTTTGGCACCTTAAGGTCATGCTGTAGTTTAGTCCTCTAATTTCCCTATGAGGTATTTGTTTCTCCCATGTTACGGATATGAAAACTTGGGTTTAGAAAAGTTGAAAAGTGGTAGGGCTGGGATTTGAACCCGGGCAGTCCGCATCCAGGGCCATAGGTTTGTGTGTTTTATTTTTTCAATTGTATTTTTTTGGTAAATATAATATGTTAAAAATTCACTTTTTAAGGGTATACAATTCAGTGGTTTTTAGTATATTTACAAGGTTGTACAATCATCACTGCCACTGTCTACTTCCAGAGCATGTTCATCTCCCCAGAAGAAAGCCCTGTACCCATTGAGAAGTCACGCCCATTCTCCCCCAAGTTCCTGGCAACCACTAATCTACCTTCTGTCTCTGTGGATTTGTCTATTCTGGATAGTTCACATAAATGGGATCATACAGTATGTCAGGGCCAGTGGTTTCAAGCCTTACTTTATACTGCTTCCAATGATGAAGCGAAGACCTGTCTGCCATATAGTGGGAGTTCAAAAATTAAAAGCTTGTATTAGCACAGTCTGGAATGACATAGTCATCTGTTTGTTGTTTAAGGTAAGACAAGAGATACGTAGGAGGAATTTATTCTACTTAAAAAAAATGAAATGATAGTAAAAGAAAAAAGAAACCTAACAAGTCTCCCTCTTGCAGCCATCTTTACCTCCTCTACAGCTCTTCAAAAACATTTAATACATGATTTATAAAATAGTTCACTGTTTCATAAGAAATCCTCAGGAAGAGGAAGCAAAGATGGGGAGCAATCGCTAGTGCAAAAGTAGCTCAGTACAAGAGTAAACACAGCACCCCACAGATTCTTGGAGCTGGATGCCATGTGGGGAATCAGTCCCTCCTCCTTTCATTCTGCAGATGACATAACTTAAGCTTAGAGACCTTAAATGGCTCTTCCCAAATCAGAGAACTGGCTGCTGTCTAATACTTGTTTTATTCAAGGGCCTTGTAAGAGTATTTCTGAACAGTGATTTATGGTTTGCCTAATTGGAAGTAAATGTGGTATATATTAAATCAGGGTTGATCAGTTGTTCAGTTCAGCCACGTTCTTCCTTCTTCCAGGAAATCACTGAACAGAGGCAGGTAAAAAAACAGGTGTCACAAGATTTGAAGACAGCCCTCACATTCCAAGGGAAATGCAAATAATGAAAACATAACACACTCAGATTAAGCCATCTACCTGGCAAGAGGAAACTTTCATTTCCTCATTTCCTCTGACTTGGGTAATGAAAATATTTCCAGGGGTGGGAGGATGGTCCTTTGGGGATCCCCATCTCACCCGAGTCAAGGTATTTGAGTTCTGAAATGTGTGCCAAAAAATCTAATAACATATGAAGCAGCCTAAGATGTTCATTTTATTAAGAATCTTGGTAAATGTCATTTTCCAGGGGCAGTGCTGTTCTGTGAAACTGGTGGAGAGTGTTTGGGGATTCCTTTGAATCACCGGTGGTCACAGCTCATTGCTCCAACACATCTTTCTAATATATGTTATGTTATGTGGTTTAGGCCAAGAGGAAAGCTTATTTTGGCTTTATTCCTTTACATGAATGGGGACAATTTTGATTTGCTATGTACCTCTGAGCTCTTGTAGATTTTCTCATCATCCTAACTGCTAGTTTATTGAGATTAAGTGCTTTCTTATGTCAGTGCATGGAAAGGAATTTTGATTTTCTTTAAATTACATTTGATTCATTTGCCATGTTAGGTAGACAGATGTTCTTGCCAGAGGAGAAGAAAAAGGCTCGCATTCAGATGGAGAAGTGGCAGGACAGTAGGGAAGGAAGTAGGACATCAGTGTCCACAGAGACAAGCGTGTTCGGAAACCAGCACTGCTCAAGGCCAAAGGGCTGTAGGATGGATGATTTGGTTCTCATTCTTATCCCTGGACACGCACACACGCCCCCACAAGTCCCCTTCCTGACTCTCCCTCCTTGCTCTGGATCTTGTCTCTGGAGACAACCAGCTGTTGTTTTCCCTCCATGCTACCTGGACACTGTCACAGTTTTTCACGTTCCCAGTCTTTTTAGCCTGTAGTCATTGTCACACCAAAGGCTTAGGCTAAAGGAGAGAATATGTTGGGATAGCACAGATAATACTTTTTCATTGAACAGAAGATGACTCTGTCGTAAAAATTTACTGGTCCTTCCTGACCACAGGGTCTTTTTCCCCAAATGCACTCACCTGAGATCACTTGTTGACATCTCCTCAGCCTTTCTCTTTTTAAGGACTGTCCCATTGCCTCTCTGCTGAACAGCCTCGTCCCATGATCCAATATTATTTTTTATAAAGAGAGGATCCCACCTCCTGGGGCCCTTTAGCACAGGGGACGCACAGAAGTATTAAAATGACTGTTTATCCTTTAATGTGATCAAATTCCTAGTCAGGGCTTCATCTTCTACCAGTCCTATGGATCTGGTGAGGGAAGTGTGGAAGTGGAGGGAGAGAATGTTTTATTCTGTCTCAGGCCAGAATAAGTTGTCCTGAGGTCATCAGTCCTCTCCCGCTGTCCTACCATTGTCCCCAGTTACAACTCAATTTTGATGATACCAAAATCACTGTTTTAGGAGGGCAAATTTGCATTAACTGCTTATTTACCGTTGCTCTGGTATTTAACAGAGTGGCCTTTCCAGAGGTGAGCCCAGTCTTCTGCTCCTGGTCATCATGATTTAAACTCCAGCAATTATGATCCACTCAACCGACTCACACCACGCTATGTACTTTCTTCTCTCTGCTCTTCTCTCTCTGCCAGGGATGTTCTCTTCAACTCCCTCCCGCTCCCCAACACCCAGACATTTGTACCTGGAGAATACCTCCTAGTTCTTTAGCCCTGTTTCTGAGCTTTCCCCCACTCTCTAGGCACAGATATGTATTCCGTCTTATTTTCCCCAATACTCTGTGTACGATTTATCTCACAACTCTTGAATTTTCTGTTCCATTGGCACTTGCTCCATTAGATTGTAGTTCCTCAGGAGCTGGCACACATCTTTCCATCCTGTTTCCCTCGAGTCTGGTGGTACAGAATGGGTCCACAGTAAGTGTTTACATGAAATAATGAACTAGGCAGATATTAAAAGAATATCGAGTTCAATGTGTCAATACGTATTCAACAATTAATCACATCATGGGATAAAGTATCTTACCAGGTGCCCAGGGGATGCAAATATGAGTGGGGACTCAGGCCTGCCATGGAGGAACAGTGGATGGTCTATGATCTATTAAAGTTTGCAGGTGATAATTTCCGAAGGGGCACACAAGCAAAGTGCTATGGAAGATTTAGTAATGAAGAAATTGCACCTAGCTGTGTGTGGGGGGGAACTATTTGGCAAGCATTACTCTTGTATTGATTTAAAATGTTAGAATCCTGATGAGAGATACAAAGAAGAGGAAGGCACGCCCTGCCCTCGTGGAGATTATGGTTAGGGTGGCCATATAATTTGTTGTCCAAAGGAGGATGGTTTAGAGAGTGATAGTGAGTATGCAGGCAGCAGGAGTAAACTAGGACTTCATGGTTACCCCGCTGATAGTCTAGGAGGGACAGAAATACAAAGAAAAACTTTGTGAAGGGAACGTTTCAGAGATCCTTGAAGAACAAGTGAAAGACCTATAAGAGTAGATCTTGAAAGGAAGCATCTCCTTTCTTAAATTCTTTCCAGTATTTAAGTTGATTATCTTCTGTTTTTCTTTTACAGAAAAATCAATCTACCACCTGTCTTTGCCACAGTTTTGCGTAAGGATCAGGTTGGGACAGTTGAACATGAGAGACAGCGTATAGTGGACCTTTCGAACAGGGGCCCTGGTATCGGGAAGCTTGGGTTCTCCTCCCAACTTGATTTTATATACCCACTGTGAACGTCAGTTTCATCTTCTATAAGATGGGAAGGGAAAAATTTGGTACCGCTCTACAGGTAGGTGTGTTTTTGCTTGTTTGTTTTTAAGAAATAAATTTGTTAAAAGGCTTTAGCATGGTATCTGATAGGAATGCAATAAAGGTTTGCTGCTGTTGTTAGTTTTTTTAAAATTATATATAGTTCACACTTTATGGAGGACAGGAGGAAACATACAAGTTTGTTCAAAAGCTACTAAGATTAAATTGTTGTTTTGACCGCCACACGAGCATCAAGACAGAAGGGCATGCAGTGCTGTGACGTCACTCCGCTTAGAGAATGAAATGAGACTTGGGGGGCAGACCCGGGGCGGCCGTGGGGGGCTCTGGCCATTCTGCTAAGGGCTGCTGAAGGGGAGAAAAACCCAGAGGTCTATTCTAGGTAGTGAAATACAGAGGTTCAGTTAGTTCTCAGAGAATAACCAGAAGTGCTAAGAAAGCAATTAGCACCTGTATCTGGGGTGGAGACTTGGTAAGGGGCTTTGGAAGAACCCATGGCAGCCTATAATTATGAAAATAAAAGTCTAATAGTATAAAAGACAGTGATTAGATTAGCGGCACTTAAAAATCACTGAATAGTGAAAAGAGGGCTCAGCTTGTTTTTAGTAAAGTCTCTCAACAAGCTTGTTGCTTAGAAGTATAGAAGGAAAGTTAACTGTGTACATGCAGCTTTTATATTGGTAAGTAAAATAAGTAAATAAAAGCTCTTACAATAGTACCTTAGGAAAGAAGTGTTTATTGTGAAGCAAAGCGCAGAATGATGATGCGTTGCAAAGATGCTGTATGATGCACTGCTTATGAGAATGGACTCTGCTGCCAAACAGACTTGAATACTACTTGTGCCTTTTACTAGTTGTGCGACCTTGAGCAAATGGTTTAAGCTCTCTGTATCTGGGTCCTCCCCTGCAAAACAGAGATAATATGAGTATCTCCTCAAATCAGGTATTATAATAAATAAAGTGCTTAACACAGGGCCTGGCATAGTGTGAGTGCCTGGTAAAAGTCAGTGGTCCTCATGGTACCTGCCTGAGAGGAGCTTATACCCCTGGAAGAGTGTCTTCCAAGTGTTGGAAGAGATAATTTTATGTATAAAAATATACGCAAATGTATACGTGTGCATGTTTTAATAGCCAAGGATTAATTGTAACGTGATTTGGGAAAAAAGAATATAGTCCTAACAAACTCATTATTTCACAAATATTACTATTTAATGTAAGGCCACCAAAAAATAATGTATAGGGGGAAAAAAACATTGAGTAAAAAATTGGTACATATGGTACACAGGAATGGCACAAACCATACCTGAGGGCAGATGAATGACTGAAGCTTAGGAACATACAGGGGAGGGTGGGCGAAAGAGATTTCTTGTGCAGCGCTTATACTTTTTCTACCCTAGTAAAAGGGACCAAGGTTGAGTGTTTTCTCAGAAAAAAGATAATTATTTCTCCTGGTGTTAGATGGAACTTCAACCAGCTGAACTGAATATAATTCACAGGTTGAGCTCCCTTGATTGTCTTCTGGATGGAACTGTTAAACTAGCAGGTTCATTTTTTCATGGCAGATAATTTTTGAGCACTTACTGCCTATGAGAATCTGTTCTAAGTGCTGGGAAGATAGTAATAGGCAAGATAGACAAGGCCTTTCTCCTAATGGAATGTAAATTTCTGTGTGTGCACACACATGCCCACATTGATGTAGCAATAGTCAATAAGAAAACACATTAAAGAAAAGAAAGTAATTTCATATACTAAGCCCAGTGAAAAAAATTAAGCAGGGCAACGTGATAGTGACTGGGGAAAATGGATCCTCTATTCCGGGTAGGATAGTCTCTGAGGAGGTGTCATTAGAGCAGAGGTCTGAAGGGCAAGAAACTGGTCATTAAAAGATCTCTGGGAAGGGTATTCCAGGCTGAAGGAACGTGAAATGTCAAAAGTTTGGAATGGCAAAGAGTTGGCATCTTTTAGGTTATAGAAGTTATAGAAATTAGTAGGCAGCCAGATCATGAAGGAGCCTTGCAGGCAGTGACCAGAAGTTTGCATTTTATTCTAAGTACCTGTTGAAGCCACTGGAGTATTTTAAGCTTAAGAGTGATGTGATCTTCTCTGATATTTTCACAGATGACTGTAGCTGCTGAGTGGAGAATGGACTGCAGGAGAGCCGGATAGAGGCAGGTACACCTACCTGTCAGAGGACCCTCACGTGAGCCCAGGTGAGCAGTAACAAGGGAAGGCACTTCTGCCTTTCCTATTGTACTGAACTGCTGTTCTCCTGATGAAGTCATCTGCTATTAAGAATTGTTCTGCTTGTGTAAAAAAAAACAAAAAAGGTTCTGAAAACAGAGCAATCTTTTGGTCACGATGTATACTGATTTAGTTGATGAAAAAGAAAGAAAGTCAGATACAGCGGTTACTGGAAACTACTTTTGGGAGATATTTTGCTTTCCATTTAGCGTTTGGAAGCAGTTGAATGAATAGACAGTTACATGATTCTCAAGAGCTCTAGGGTATATTAAGAATAATAAGGAGACTGACTAAATGCTTTAGGCATTATAAAGCCATAACATACCAAATGTGTTATTGTTAATTCATGTTGCCAGCCCACACTTTTAATAGCAGCCGGGAACCATAATGACACATGCTGTGAATATATATTAAAATAAATCCACACAAGTTGTTCCAGTGGTATCGGGTAATTGCATGTTATTCTGGATCCAGAAAGGCTTGGATGGAGCTAGGCAGAAATGGCATCTACTGTGGCTTCTCTAATACTGCTGGGAAGAAAGTGCAATCTCTCAATGTATAATCTGTGCTTCCCCAGTCTGTGCTCTGACCTGGAATACAGGATTTTTGGTGCCACAATCCCCCAATTTGAGCAGGTCTTATTGCCTTATCCTCCTCTTGGCCAAACTATCAACATAGCGTTGGCTACTGAAATTATATTTAAAGTTGGTGGGAAATGTTATTTAAAATAAATAACCTATCTCTGGCCAAGAAACTTGTATTTTTACTTTTTTCCCCCAAATATTAAAAACCCCGCATACCATAATAAATGATTATGTATTGTTTGAGTTTGTCATAGAATTTATCACATGAATCATTTTAAATAAAAGTTTAAGTATATTGTGACTGCTATTCTGTCAATTGATTTTTTATTAACTAAAGAGTTAATAAAATGGATATTATTCACGTAATTTGAGTATGGCAAACCCAAATGCCTAGGAGATGACAGGGAGACATTGGAAATGAGTGAAGGGCAGTGGGTAGGAAATGTGTTCAGGCCAGTGCATTTATACCCAGTTTTATCAGATCTGATCTTTGAAAATAAGCCTGACATTTCAATTTTTAGGTAAAATCCCCCCAATCTTGAAGTTATGTTTTTAAATTGTGCAGGCACAGTTAGGACCAGAGCCCTCTACTTTGTCTACGATATGGAGTTACCTTATCATTATTTGTAATCTAATTACCTATCGATAGAAATTTAGGTCTGAAATTCACGTTCATCGCCTATCCTGACTTATAATTCTTTGCCGCTTTCTTGATGAAATAAGCTTTTGTAACTAAGGGACTAATGTCCATGAGTCACTCCAGATGATTTTCCCTGGCTGCAAATACGTAGAAACCAAAGTAGGAGCAGTAACTGCTAGTTGACCAAAATGTTCGGAACTCAGGTAAGGTAGATGCAGGTTTGATAGGACCTGAAGATTATGCAATTTTTATCTCCTTACAGATAAAGCATAGAAAATTATAACCACACTTTTAGATATAGGGTCTTGGAAAGGGCCTTGGAGGTGAGGGGTCTGAAGGCCTCAACTTCATTAGCTCCTAGATGAGGACAAGAAGAAATGAAGTGAAAAGAACAAAGTTCTAAGGAAAAGTGCATAGTTTATTTTGCAAGGTTAAGGAAGGGACGTAGAGGTCTCACTTATATTGACATTTCAACACAAATAAAAGTATTCTGTCAGATGATCTTAGAGCTCTCTGTTTAATTATACATTTTGAAGTGATTTTTTCCCCCTAAAATTTTGACTATGTCGAAGGTTCCTTACTCAATAGTTTACATTTTAATCAGGAAGATGTCAGGCCAAATATCTCAATTCATTTTGAGAAGACAAACTGCCTTCTGTTTAACATAAATACATTGATCTTAGATGGAGTTTTCTTTCAATTCCTGGAGACTCCAAACTCTGCTTATTTATAGCATCTGTTACACAAACAGATGGAAAAGATAATTGAACAAAGTATAGGGCCATTAAGAAGCAAAGATTTCTCAGTGTTAGCTTTCCAATAGTCCAATGGCCTAGGAACATTAATATTTGATACTGTATGTCCTTTGAAGGACAAAGGGCAGAAACCCAGAATTTGACAGAAAAATCTTCAAGAGCAATGGAAACCTAAAAAGAGAAAAACCAGATGTAATGGGGAAATTAGATAGTTGTTTGTGAAGAAAACAACAGTAAAGCGGGTGGATAGACCCTAGGTAAATAAATTATATTAAGTTCCAAATTCTTTGATTCAGCCTTGGTTAAAATTGTAGTAAAATCAGAGATTTCTAGTTTCAGTGGTGCTTCCTGAGAGCCTTTGAAGAAATTGTGGGTATGAGTACTGGGAGAATACAAAGCATTGATTGGGCCTTTTGTGTTTAGAAGCAGGATAAAAAAGATTACTTTATATATATGTAGGCAGTGTAGAGTTACGAGCTCAGACTCTGGGTTCAAATTCCAGTTCGCTACTTACTTAGCTATTGGACCTGGGGCAAGTTACATATATCAGGGCTGAATATAAGGTTGTTTAATTTAATAAGTTAAAAAAATAAGCTTAAATTTAATAAGTTAAATGTAATAAGGATAATTAATTTAATAAGTATAAAATCATTTAATTAATAAAGCTCTTACAACAGTACCATATATGGGTTTATTTTACTGCAGTAATAACTATAGCAGGTACTATTGACCACATACTTTCTATCTTGTCATCACAAAATTGTTTATTAGTCTCCTGTTGAGAACTTTTCCATAAGATCAAAAGGTTTGTTTTAATTATGATTTTCAAAGATCTTTGCCTTGAAAGTTTGAGACTATATGTATTTGTTATTAAAGGTGACATTTGCTAGAGTGTTTTTAAAGAAGGAAACTGTTCATTTAAAGCTGTAAACTATGTTTGTCATAGGAAGCTGAACTTCTTATCAACTCTGTTATAATTAACACATTGCTTATGACCTAACTTAAATAATCCTGTTGTAATCTACTTAGGAGTATATAGGAATTAAGCATTTCCTTTCTAACTTAGCAATATTACATGAAAACATTCTTTCCTACCTAGAGTTTATTTAAGTAAAATTTTAAATAAGTATTCCTAAAAGATTTAGAGTATAATACAATATCTAATTTTTTTGAAAGCTATAGTTTAATTTCTTATTCAGTGGTTCTTAAACTTTTTGGTCTCAGGATTCCTTTATATTCTTAAAAATTACTGAAGACCCAAAGAATTTTTGCTTATGTTGTTAAATATATTGGTATTTACTGTATTAGAAATTAAAACTCAGAAATTTAAAAAATATTAGTTTATTTAAAATAACAATAATAAACCCATTATACATTAACATAACATCTTTAAACAAAAAAACTTTATTTTCTAACACAAAAAAAATCGAGAATGGCATTTTTGTATACTTTTGCAGATCTCTTTAATGTCTGACTTAATACGTCAATTAAATACAGTGGTAAAAACTGCCACAAAGAAAAATTACATGATCCCATGAGAGATATAATAGGATACCTAACATAGTCTAGTTGATTGAGGAGTAATTCCCTGAGGAGGTGACACATACACTGAGATCTGAACCACGAACAGGAGGGAACCTGGCAAAGAGAACAGCTTATAAAAAGACCTTAGAGGTGGGAGGAGTTTGATGCACTTGGATAATGGGAAGAAGGCCAGTGTGGTTTGAGTATGTTGAGGGAGAGGGAGACAGGCTTATGATGAGGCTGGAGAGAAAAGCTGAGGCCAGTGTCATGTAAGGCTTTGGGGTCCATGTGGACAAGTGTGGGTTTTATTCTACGAGGAAGGGAGGCCATTAACTGGAGTTAGAAAGGGGTAGTGCAGATGACATGACCCAACTTGTACTTCTAAAAAGTATCAGTTTGGCTGCTTATGGAGAATAGGTTGAAGTGGGTGGAAATAATGGGTATAGGAAAATAGTTTCCAGAACTCTCATAGCAGAATATGAAAGAGATGATATATATTTAGGAAGCAGTACAAAGTGGAACTGGTGATTGATTGGATATGGGTGATGAGCTCAAGAAAAGTGACTCATATTTTGTCTTTTCTTAACTCATCCATTTTCATCTAACACACATGGTTTTGTTCTTAAATCTAGTAAACAAACCATCAAATGAGACCACGAAGCAGAAATGCTGTTTGAGCTAGGGGCTTGGATTTGTCGTCACTACCTGGGTAAAAATTAGGAAGCATGTCATTGTTTATTCTTTCAGAATCATGGCATTTTTATTACATATTCTGTACCATCTTACAGATGTCACAAAATTGTACTTTTAAAAGAAATTATTCGGCATTTCTAATGCTTTGATACAGCTACTGCTTGAACCTGTTTGTTTAGAACACAAAACTATTACGCTCCTCCTCCTTTTGCTCATTTTCTATTCTCGGAGCTGGGTAGTTAGATAAAATGGAATCTGTCCATCATAACAGTAGCCATCCTGAGTATCCAGATGTCGGGGAGTTTCTGCCAGGAAGGGAAGACAGCTGTTTGGAATGGGAAACGAGGAGAAGATACTGCAAAACATGTCAAGAGTTTTATCAGGGGTTGAGATGACAGTTGGTAGCAGGAAAGGGTGAGCAGACACTGGAACATGTCTGGAAAAATCAATTTTGCTTGTGGCTTAGGTGATCGCCTAAGACATTAAAAAACGCTTTGTGTTAGGGGATTCTGCCTTTGTCTGGATTATCTATTCAACCAACCCTATTTAAGTACAAGCCATAGGATTAGCAGATTATAAACATTCCCTGATCAGTCAATGTGTTTTGGCCCAGTATTAGATAGGCAGGGCACTGAAGAGTTGTATACATAGTTTGTGAAAGTTTTTGCCTATGATTCTAATATATTTGGGACACTGAAAAATTCTCCCTTACTCCTAAAGGGAAAATAGAACCTGACCTATCACTATTAAGAAGAGCTTCAGACACGTAATAAAATATGTCTTCTGGGTTTTAGCTTTTCATTGAACTGGTATTTTAGTTTCAGCTCTTATCCATATTAGTATTTGACTCTGATTATCTCCGAAATAAACAAACAGATTTGACTCTTAGAATTGCATGTAGCTGTCCTGGAGAGATTCCTTAGAACTCTTTTCTCAGATTATTCCAACCTTCCTTAAATTGTCCACAGTTTCTATATAAATTCCCTTTTTTTTCTGAAATGTATTAAAACCTAATACAGCATGTGATCTCATGGGCAACTGGCCAATCCTTCTTCCCTTTCATAGTCAAACCTTTCAGTTGGCATTCTGAAATGTACTTTTAGTCTTGACTTCCCTTTGACTGCTGTGCACCACATGTGGAAAATATTTTCTTATTGCTAGCTTGACTTACAAATATGTGCTTGATACGGTGTGTGTTCATTTTACTACAATTACGTGTGCCAAATACTTGAAGAATATATCTTTTTTTTTAATCACAGCAATTGGTTAGGGCTTCAAAAAGTTACTTAGTTTTAGAAAACAGATTCAAAATTACTCCAACTATTATTTTTCTTAATTGTGAAGTTCTTCTAAATGTTCTTTGAAAGATTATTAGAAATTTTGTGTTACCAAGTCCAGACATTGTACATGTTTATGTGTATGAAATGGAAGAGAAATTATGTGAAACAAACTTTAAATAATTTTTGCTGCTGATTCTAGATGTTGTCAACTAAGATGATTACTGAAACTATTTATTTTAATTAAAAGCCTATTGCAGGCATTTACTAAATAGATTCATTGATACTTCAATAGGTGGGTAGGTAGATATTTCTTGCTTCTTATGTTCACATTTGACACTGCTGTTGCTTTTAGAGGCTTCAAAAGTTCAGGCAGGCTCTTCAGAATTCTAAAATTCTGATAAGCACGACTTAAATATTTATATGCAGTTTAAGAACTCAAGTATAGAATACTATGCTTTTTAAAAAATCTTTTCTTTGCAAAACCAACCCAGTGAAGTAAAAGAAGTGTTGCAAAGGAGATTCGGATGATTCCAAGTTTAGGATCTGCAATTTAGGAACCCTTTGAGCTCCAGTAAAGTGAGGTGATTAGACTAATACAATTTTGGGGTTATTTGAATGTTTTTCGGTTTGGCAGTACAATTCCTTTTTCAAGCAAAACCCAATGTGAAACTCTCAAATAAGAGAGAAGATACAAACTCTAAGACCTTCTGTTTGTGGGGAGGGTAGGGTCTGGAATCTTATCTACATAGCCTCTCCCCATTTCCCTACTTATGACCACCCTCCAAAATTCTTATTCCATGAGATTATTCTCTATAATCCCTGTGTTCCACACACCACAGTTTCAAGATCCCTGGACCACCCAAACCATCCCATTTTTCTGCTCTAAAAATCTTTGGTTGTATGTTAAATTCCTTCAATTTATAACTTAGAGATAGGAAATATAGATAGACATGCTTTCTGATGATGGCATTTTCAAATTATTTGGGAGATGCTACGGTAAAGTGTAGAAAAGGCCAAAAAAATTCGAGATGACCCTGCCCTTGGGGGGCTAATAGTCTTAGTGAAAGGATAGTGAGAAATATTTGTTGTTGGGATCCATTCCAGAACTGCTCCTTCCCCATCTCGTATGGTTTTGGTGGAAATGAGAAGCACAGTGGCCGGTCTATGTGGGCACTTGGCTTAGGTGTGGCCAAATATGGTATCACAGGCTTATGCCCCAGTGATTGTTCTAGGGAGCTGATGTATTTCTTAAGTAGGGTCAATCAGAATCCTTCCATGAGATCTGATATACAAAGACAAAAGACTTGACTTATATAGCTGTGGGTTTGGGGTTTCAGAGCCTGCTTATGGAAGAAGTGTATGAGGCTAAAAACCAAAGATAATCAGAGACTAACAGAATTGGGAGATGGAAAGGGAAGGAGATGGGGGAGACAGAACAAGAAAGGGTATACGCCTTGATCCAGATTTGCCTGACATTCTATCATTGGAATGCCTAGTTATATAAGCCAATTAATTCCCTTTCTAGTTGAGGCTAGTTTGATTTGTGTTTGTGTCATCTTCAACCAAGGAGTCTTGAATTATCAACACAAGAAACCAACAAAGAACACAAAAGCAATCAGAAAGCACTAGGTACATTGAGAGAGAGAAAGATCCTTCTCTTTTGCTTTGTTTTCAGCTGGGATGGAAGCATCTCAGAATGTTAAACATATCTTCACTAAACACTAGGCTAATGGCTTCTGAGGATAGAAAAATGCCTGAGACAGACACCTGCTCCACTCTGAGGAGTCCCAGGCACTGGTGTCCTGGTCTCTTGGAAAACCAGAAATGCCTATGATTGTTCTGTCCATTCTTTTTCCATAAGTCTATTTGAAATTCTCACATCTTCAATTTCAACCTGGTTTTAACATGATCCTTTTTAGTCCCCTGTCCCAGTATTATTTCTTTTCATATATGTTGCAGACCATATTTATTTTTCCAAACTAAATAATTAATATTACACTCCACTTAGATTTTTTCCCTATCTTCTTACTAATTCATTAGATTTTTCTTTTACTCCTTAAATGACACTTAGTTGGCTTTGGAGATATTTCAGCTTCCTTATATGTCTCCCATTATGGTAAAGAGATATGTTTTTTGGAGCAAATTTCCTATACTATCCCAAGAATAGATATTAGTATTGTTTCAAGAGGTGTCTTCTATCTGAACCTCAGTTACCAGAGTCTTGGAAGTTTTTTGTCTGATACTTAGAGAAGGTCTGTTACAATGTACACAAGCTAAACTTTTTAAATTCAAGAAAATGTCCTAACATCATTTCCAAAAACTAAGTTATCTTTGGTTCTTCCTACGAAAGGATACCACATGGCTTCTTGGCTGTGTGTCCTTATGTTGGGAATGCCCCAGAAGCTCATTTTCTTAAGATAAGGCTGTGGCTAGAGGCAGGCCTTGTTTTAAACATGCCCCATACCTTAAATTGGTTTCTACTGGGAGCATCAAAATTCAAGTTGGTAAATGAAAGCTATAAATGCAGTACAAGTTTGAGGAAAAGGGCTTTATGCCTAGTAACTTCAAGGAGCCAGAAGCTTAGGATGAGTAGGTGGGTAAGAATGTGAGGTCTAAGGCGGGGCATGAGCAGAATCTGACATACTCCGCTGGGAGGGGTTTAGCCAGTGTACTCTTCTCTCGAATCAGAAATATAATGAGTGTTTGAGAACATGTTTTCTAAGTAAGTGTATGTGTGTAAAGACACGTAAATGTACTTGTATATTTATACACACATATGTTGTCCTAATCTTATGAAAAACACCACCAAAAGGATGTCATGACAACAACATTAGAAGCAGAAGTCTGTGGAAGAAGCTAAGGAAACTTGCAGAATAGTCTTTGGGAAGTGTTGTTTTCCCCAATCAGAAGGACTTACCTTACTGACCTCACATTTTTGTTTTATTTCATCCACACCAAACAAAACCAAAACCAAAACCAAAACAAAACAAAAACCTCAGTTCCTAATGATAGCACCACAATACTTTGATTTATCCCAAATACATGCATGAGAGTCTCAGAATATCGATACCAATCCTACTACAAGTAATGTAATTACTATAAACAGTTTAGACTTTTTCTCCAAATTGCTATGTTTTTAAATAAAATCACTAGGAATAGCACTTCTGTGAGTACTTATAACATCAACTGGATAGGAAATTAAGTTTATTTGTTTTATTTTACTTTCGATTTATAGAGATTGCTGTTTTAGATTTAATTTTGTATTATAATTATGTAGACTATTTATATGATTTCAAAGTAAATCTATAAAACAAGTGTATTCAAAGTAGTCTAACTTCTGTCTCTGTTTCCTACATCCTATTTCTTCCTCCCGAAAATTTTTAATAGTTTCTTATTCTTTTTAGATATAAACATCAAATATACATAAGGTTGCATTTATGTGATTGTATGTGTGTATACATATATACACATATGTACATACACAAATTCGTGTCCCATTCTTTCTTTGATAAATTGTGCATACTCTATACATTTTTCTCCAACATTCTTTTTTTCCTTGGCAAAATATCCCGAAGAGCATTCGATTGCACTTTCTAGAGATATTTCTTTCTTTTTTTTTTTTTTTTTTACAGTTTCATAGTACTCCATAGTTGGGATGGAATACTGTGAAATTCCATCTTCTATTTTCACTCCATCCTCTATTTGTAAACATTTTGATAATTTCCAGTCTTTTGTTATTATAAATAATGCTGCAGTGAATAGCTTTGTGCAAACATATTTTTTATCTTTGCCAGTATGTCTTTTGGATAGATTCCCAGAAGTGGAATTCTGTGTCAAAGGATAAATGTGTATCTAATTTTGCTAGATATTGACAAACTCGCATCTATAGTGGTTATACATGTCACTTTGTATTTACATCAGAACTGTATGAGAATTTCTGTTTCCCTGAGTCTGGCCAACATTCTATGTTGTTGTACTTAAAGATTTTCCTGTCAGATAGGTGAGGAATGGTATCCCACTATTCTTTTAATTTGCATTTCTCTTCTTAAAAGCAAAGTCCAATGTATTTTCTTAGAGTTAACATCCATTTGCATTTATTTATCAAACTAATCAGTTCATATTTCTAACTCATTTTTCGGTATGACTGTTCGCCCTTTTTTCTAATTTTTGAAGCCCTTTATATATTGAGGACTTTTGTCTGTAGTGTAACTTACAAATATGTTTTCCCAGGTTGTTTTTGGAATCCTTATCATACAGATTTGCTGTGCAATCACAGGTGTCCATCCTTTCCCTTGTTGCCTCTGGATTTTAAATCGTTGTTAGAGGAGTTTTCCCCATTCCTAGGTTATTGAGATAACATATTACTATGTTTTCTTCTCGTCCTTATTTTCAGTTTTTGCAGTTAAACATTTGAACCATTTGGAATTTACCCTGGTTTAAATTTAAGGAATGGATCTGATTTTATCTGTGTTCTTGTGACTATGGGCTTATCCCAGCAGTGCCTATTATAACTCCATTTTCCCTGCAATGATTTAAGGATGCCGTATTTAACATGTACTATTCTATATTCAGTTGGGTTTATCTTCTACCTGTTTATTTTTATAACCATACAGGAGACTTAGTTGTACCTATTTTTAAAGAGTGAAGAAACTTCCTCAAAATTCCCATCTAACAGACTTTCCCTTATTTTCCTTATTGGTTGAAATTGGGTCACATGCCTTTCCGAAACTACTCCCTGGCAAAGGGAGTGGGATTCTACTACTGGCTCTGTGAAACCTATGGCTCTGGGGAATGGGTGGATTACTTGGAATAAATCAAGGGTAGGAATGGAAGAGAGATGGTGGGAGGGAGAGGCTGGGAGGCATGTCTCATAACAATGCATTTGTGATCATTTGTGGACCATAAGCTTCTCCAGATCACAGAATTTTAATGCATCTTCACCTCCCTAGCCACGAGCACAGTGCATAGACATATTACACATGTGTAAAAACTTGCTGAAGAACACTGGGTTGACTTTATCACTACTAACTGCGGCTATATAATAAACCAAATTTTTGGTTTTTTACTATTTAGCTATAGTATGGCTGAAATAACATGTTAAAAATATATTAATCACTAGGTTCATAAGGCCTAAATAAGTTGGGTAAATGTTTTGGCATTTGTTTTTTAAGTCCTATTTTGAATTTTAAATGCTCTATGTAGAGTATCTTTATTCTGAGAATTTCAATATATTTGATAAACATTCTTTCTCTCTGAGTTGAAGTAGAAAGCAGTAGATTTGTGTATTTCCTTAAAGGCAAAATCAGTGTGTTCTCTGTCACCCCAATGCCACCTAGCTCTGTACCTGAAATATTGAGGATGTGCTCTTAATATTTATCAAATGAATAAATGAATGATATCTCCATTTTACAGCTAGTCATGGAAACTTAGAGCTGAATGGCTGTGTAATGTCATTCAGATTAAAAAAAAAAAAGAGCCTAAAGCTTTTGCCCACGCAGAAATCTATTGCCTGCCCTAGTGATTACATTCTTTTATAAAAAACACAGACTCACACTATTGAAGAAACCAACCTTTTGTGGCCAATAATAACCAATGCTTTGAAAAGAGGATTATTTCTTAGCAGAGATTAAAAATACATATGTTGTATATAAAAGCGTGAGTTGATTCTTAACACCGAACAAAAACAGAAAAGGAACTAAATGTAATTTTAAAATACTCACCATATTGGCCTTTGTCTTAACTTCTCTACTCATAGTGTGGGCATTTAGGATTTTCAATTTCTCAAATACCCTAAAAAAGTTTGACTTTTATACAATGTTTAAATGTCAACATCTAATTTCTGAAAATGAGTTTACAGTTTGGGGGAGGTGATTTCAGAGGACACATTGCTCACCTCAGACTTGGCAAAGGATTAAGAAAATTTGTCAAGTGCTGAAAGCCTGTATCTTTTAATAAGCTTCTCCAATAAAAATGTGATTAAAATGTTTCATAAGGTTAGAGTTTTGCCTGTGGCAGTTTGAATTTCCTCAACTTAACACATCATAAGTATGACATGTCACACTTGCCTTTGTCAGCAATTCTTGTACACGGATTAAGTGTAAACACTTTTAAAATGACAGATTTTAATGTATCCCAATATTAGAGGAACCACTGGTAATATGACATGGGGAAAGCATTTCTAATAAAAATATTACCGTCAAGTACTCACTGGATCCGATTTGCTGCTTCAGTGTTTGTTGGACATCTACTCTCTTGTCTAATGCAGTTTGCCCTTACCAGTGCCTCACCTTCCCCAGGGTGCGGTGGCTCACGCCTGTAATCCCAGCACTTTGGGAGGCTGAGGCAGGAGCTTCACTTGAGGGCAGGAGTTTGAAGCTGCAGCGAGCTGATTGTGCCTTTGTACTCCAGCCTGGGCGACATAGTGAGACCCTGTCTCTAAAATAAATAAATAAATTTCACACGGAAAATTTCAAATTTGTCTGCAAAATGAATGCAGCCTCTGTTCTAAAAAGACATTACCCTTACCATATCTGTACCAGCCAGTATCTTGAGTTTTCATATTTTGTATGCCTGTACATTTTTTTTTTACATGTTCTCAAGACAATGCCCCAAAACATTATATCAAAAGACCATTTTGTAGGGACATTGAGGAGAATTTACATATGGATTTCATACCTTTTTGACTTTTTCTAAAGTGTCATATGGTTATATTGACTTTTTCCATTCTCTTTTTTTTTTCTGGATATTTATTGGTAGACACATACATACACACACTCTCCCTAGTTATCTAACGCACTCAAAATAACAAGTCTGGCCTTTCTAGGTGTGTTCTGAGATTTTTTAAAAAATGGTTTCTCATTTTTCCCGCGTCTCTAAAGCTCCTAGCCCACTAGTTGCGTGTGTATATGCACACGTGTTTGCTGGCACACACGGATATTCTTTTGAGATGGGTCTAGTGGGAGGAATCTATTCTTCCTCTTTACTGAGGTAAGAGTTTCAGTGAAATAATGAAAATATAGGTGAAATTAAACTAGAACAGTAATTGCAACTGAAGTGAACTGTGAAAGGTACGGTTGACTCCAAATTAAATTAACAAAAGTGTGTGGTGTGAGGATTTTTAAAGGGCAACTTCCTTTTAGTATTATACATACATATTTACACACATTCAGGAAAGCACTGTATTTAAACTTAGGCCGTCCACTTACAAATGCTTCCTGAGTCGACATTTTCCTTAAACAGGATAATTTAATGGCAGAACTGCCTACCTGTTCTTCATTCTTTTCAAGAATTATGCTAATCACGCAAGGGATCCTGCGTTGTGTGATTGATAAATTCATCTTTGTGTAGCCCTTGCCTCTTTTATGCCTTAGAGAGCTTAGCTATAATGGATTAGGTTTAATTCTTATAGTCTTGTGTTGTTTTCCTGGCATGTTAAGTCAAAACAAAAGAAAAAAGATTGTGCTTTTGGCAATAAATCATAGCCTGCTGGGAAAGTCAACATTTACCCACGTTTGCCAGGTGGCCATTAAGAAACTCCAGTAACTCTGGAGTCTGAAAGAGCTTCTTTACCTCTAAAGCTTAGATACACAGAACTTACCTAGAGCGTGTTGGATTATGTCTTTCATCTCATAAGCTCTGGATTTTAGAAGGAAGAATGGAGAAATATTGTGCCCTCTTGATTTTATCAACAGCAAGAAAAAGAAATCCAAATTATTGAAGAATCATCTACTTGGACTCTTTTTTAAGTATTATTTTTAAGATATAAAATAAGTTTTAAAAATATAATTTCACCAAAAATTCATCAATGTGATCACAGAATTAATGTATACCCATATTTATTCATATATGTAAACATATGTATATATATTTATGAACTTTTGGTTCTTTGTCCCCCTGTTTCACTTGGTACTGTCCCATTCTTGTTCCCCTCACTCACTCCATGCACCGCAATCTACCCACCTCTTCCTGGCTCACTCAGATGATCCTCAAGTGATGATCTCCTTTTGAACTTCCCAGCTCCTGTGCTCAAATATTGCTGTTTAGGTGGTTGTGTCCTTCAGCTGGTCACTTCTGGCTGTGAACAACTTTGATCTTTGAACCCCAGTGTTAGATAAAAGTTATTATTTTATATTTGTGCCAAGCTGCAAAAACAGTTGGGAAGTCTAGGGCTGTGATTACGCTTCCCTATTTTTCAACATGCTACTATATTAATGCATATATGTGTTTATATCTGGAGGGATCCTTTTAGTCATTGTTTTACAAAAATGCAATCTTATTCATTCTTTTCTCTTTTAATAATTATTTGTGGAAGTCCCTTTAAGGCTACTGTATAATTCTAATTCATTTTGTCGAGTGGCTATAACAATTTTACAATTCTTTGCTGGCTGGTGGGAGTTTTATTTGTGTCCAGCCAGTTTGTTTTGTCTTATCACTACAAGAAAAGCTTATAGAATTTGTTTTTTTTATTTTAAAATATTAAGGGGGTACAAATGTTTTGTTACATGGATAGCTTTTGTAATGCTTGAGTCAGGGCTTTTAGCGTGCCCATCACCTGAATAGTGTTCATTGTACCCATTAGGTACGTTTTCTGCCCCTCCCCTCACACCCCCACCCACCTGCTTGATTTTTCATGACTTTTACTTTGCTCTGTGCCAATGTGTGCCCGTCGGTTAGTTCCAATTTATTAGAGAGTACATGTGATGTTTGTTTTTTCCATTCTTTAGATACTTTGTTTAAAATAATGGTCTCCAGTTCCATCCAGATTAGTGCAAAAGACATTAATTCTTTTTTATGGCTGAGTAGTACTCCATGGTATACATATACCACATTTTGTTAATCTACTCATGAATTGATGGACACTTGGGTTGATTCCACATCTTTGCTGTTGTGAATTGTGCTGCAGTAAACATCATGTGCAGGTGTCTTTTTGATAAAATGACTTCTTTTCCTTTGGGTAAATGCCCAGTAGTGGGATTGCTGGATCGAATGGTAGGTCTACTTTTAGTTCTTTTAGAAATCTGCATATCATTTTCCATAGAGGTTGTACTAATTTGAAGTCCCTCCAACAGTGTATAAGTATTCTTTCTCTCTGCATTCATGCCAGAATTTACAGTTTTTGGGCTGTTTAATAAAAGCCATTCTGACAGGGGTAAGGTGATATCTCATTGTGGTTTTAATTTGCACTTCCCTGGTGATTAGTGATATTGAGCATTTTTTTTACATGTTTCTTGGCCATTTGTCTATCTTCTTTTTGAAAAACCTCTGTTCATGTCTTTTGCCCATGTTTTAATGAGATTGTTTGGGTTTTTGTGCTGATTTGTTTAAGTTCTTTGTAGATTTTGGATATTAGCCCTTTATTGGATGTACAGTTTGCAAATATTTTCTCCCATTCTGTAGGTTGTCTATTTGCTGCTTTGATTATTTCCTTTGCTGTGCAGAAGCTGTTTAATTTAATCAAGTCTCATTTATTTATTTTTGTTGTTGCTGTAAATGCCTTTGTGCTCTTAGTCATAAATTCTTTGCCTAGGCCAATATCTAGAAGAGTTTTTCCAATATTTTTTTCTAGAATTTTTATGCCTTACATTTCAGACTTTTATCCATCTTGAATTAATTTTTGTGAGTGGTGAGAGATAGGGGTCCTGTTTCATTCCTCTACATGTGGCTATCCAATTGTTCTACCACCGTTTATGGAATAGGGCTTCTTTTCCCCAGTGTAGGTTGTTATGTGCTGTGTCAGAGATCAGTTGGTTGTAGGTAGATGGCTTTACATTTGGGTTCTCTGCTCTGTTCCACCGGTCTGTGTCTCTATTTTTGTGCCAATACCATGCTGTTTTGGTTGCTATAGCCTAGTAATATAGTTTGAAGTCTGATAATGTGATGCCTCCAGATTTGTTTTGTGCTTAATATTGCTGTGGCTATTTGGGTTCTTTTCTGGTTGCAAACAAAACATAGAATAATTTTTTCTAGATCTGTGAGTATGACATTGGTATTTTGATGGGGAATGCATTAAATCTTTAGGCAGCATGGACATTTTAACAATGTTGATTCTACCGATCCATGTGCATGATATGTTTTTCCATTTGTTTGTGTCATCTGCAATTTCTTTCCTCAGTGTTTTGTAGTTCTCCTTGTAGAGATCTTTCATGTCCTTGGTTAAGTATATTCCTAGGTATTTTATTTTCTTTGTAGCTATTGTGAATGGTATTGAGTCTTTGATTGACTCTCAGCTTGACTTTTATTGGTATAGAGAAATGCCACTGATCTGTGTACATTTATTTTCTAACCTGAGACTTTCCTAAATTTATTTATCAATTCCAGGGTTCTTTTGGTGGAATCTTTGGGGTTTTCTAGATATAAGATCATATCATCAGTGAACAGCAGTAGTTTGATCTCTTTTAATTTGGATACCCTTAATTTTTTTCTCTTGCCTGATTGGTCTGACTAGGATTTCTAGCACTATGTTGAATGGAAGTGGTGACAGTGGGCACCCTTGTCTTTTTCGTGTTCTTAGAGGGAATGCTTTCAACTCTTCCCCATTCAGTTTGATATTGGCTATGGGTTTGTTATATATGGCCTTTATAATTTTGAGATATGTTCCTTCTATGCCCGGTTTGTTGAGGGTTTTTATCATGAAAGGGTGCTGGATTTTGTTGAATGCTTTTACTGCATTTATTGAGAAGATCATATAATCATTGTTTTTACTTGTGTTCATGTGGTGAATTGCATTTATTTATTTACATGTGTTGAACCAATCTTACATCCCTGGGATGAAGCCCACTTGCTCATGGTGGGTTATTTTTTTGATGTGCTGTTGAATTTGGTTTGCTGGTATTTTATTGAGGATTTTTACATCTATATTCATAATGCATATTGGTCTGTAGTTTTCTTTTTTTGTTGCGTCCTTTCCTGGCTTGGGTATCAAGGTGATACTGGGTTCATAGGATGAGTTGGGGAGGATTCCCTCTATCTTGTTGTTATGGAACAATTTCTGTAGTAAGGGTACCAGCACCTCTTTGTAGGTCTCATAGAATTCGACTGTGAATCCTTCTGGTCCAGGGTTTTTTTGTTGTTCTTGGAAGATTTTTTATGAGTGCTTCGATCTTGCTGCTCATTACTGTTCTGTTCAGGAGTTCTTTTTCTTCCTGATTGAGTCATGGGAGGTTGTGTGTTTCCAGGAATTTGTTCATTTCCTCTACATTTTTGAGTTTATATGTATAGAGATTTTTGTAGTATTCATGGATGATGCTTCATATTTCTGCGGTATCAGTTGTAATATTTCCTTTTTTTTTCTGATTGAGCTTATTTGGGTCCTTTCTTTTCTATTCCTGGTTAATGTAGCAAGAAGTCTATCAATTTTATTTTTTCAAAGATTGAGCTTTTTGGTTTTTTTTGATCCTTTGTATTTTTTTTCCATTTCATTAGTTCTGCTGTTGGCATGTAATGTTATGAATTTTCCCCTTAGCAATGCTTTTGCTGAATCCCATAGATTTTGATAGCTTGTGTCCCCTTGTTGTTCATTTCAAGGAGTCTTTCAATTTCCATCTTAATTTCATTCTTGACCCAATAATCACTCAGCAACAGGTTGTTTAATTTCCATGACTTTGTGTAGATTTGAGTGTTTCTCTTGGAATTGATTTCTAGTTTTTTTCCAGTGTGGTCTGAGAAAATACAGGTTATGATTTCGATTTTTTTTGAATTAGTTGAGACATGTCTTGTGGCCTAAGGTATAATCAGTCTTGGAAAATGTCCCATGTGCTCTTGAGAAGAACGTATATTCAGTAGTTTTTGGGTAGAATGTTCTGTATATGTCTGTTAGGTCCATTTGTTTTAGAATATCATTTAAGTCCAGTGTTTATTTATTTTCTGCTTTGATGATTTGCACAGCTCTGCCAGTAGGAAGTTGAAGTCCTCTGCAATTGCAATGCTACTATTTATTTCTTTGCTCAGCTCTAGTGGAATTTGCTTTATGTGTCTGGAAGCTCCTGTGTCGGTGCATATATGTTTAGGATTATTATGTCTTCTTGTTAAAATGCTCCCCATACCATTATATAATGAGCATCTTTGTCTTTCTTTATCATTATGGATTTAAAGTTAATTTTATCTGATATGAGAATGGCTGCACTTGCTCTCTTTTGCTTTTCGTTTGCATGAAATATTTTTTTTCCATTCTTTCATGTTGAGTTTATGTGCATCCTTGTGGTTTAGATGTGTTTGCTGGAGACAGCAGATATTTGGGTGGTGTTTTTTTAATCCATTCAGCCAGGCTATGTCTTTTGAGTGGACCATTCAAACTGATAACATTGAGTGATAGAATTGATATGTGGGATGCTCTTCTGTTCATCATGTTGGGTAGTACCTTATTGCTTTGTTTTCCATCTTGTGCTATTGTTTTATGTGAGTTGTGAGCTTTATGGGGTTTTTTTTTTTGGTGATTTTACACTGGTGGGTATCTGTTGTGCTGATTCATATATAATGCAGTTCTGAGTATTTCCTCCATGGCAGGTCTTTTCATGACAAATTCCCTCAGTGTTTGCCTGTCTGGAAAAGACTTAATTTCTCCATCAATTGTGAAACTTAGTTTGGCAGGATACAAAATTCTAAGCTGGCAGTTGTTCTGTTTAAGAAGATTGAAGGTGGGGCGCCGATCCCTTCTGGCTTGTAAGGTCTGTGCTGAGAAGTCTGCAGTTAGCCTAATGAGTTTTCCCTTGTAGGTTAGTTGCTTGCATCTTTCTGCTTAGTGAATTATCTCCTTCATTTTGACTTTGGTCTGGTTGATTACTACATGTTTTGGAGATGTCCTGTGTGCTATGAATCTTCCTGGTGTTCAATGACCATCTTGTATCTGGATGTCTGAATCTCTGGCAATACCAGGGAAGTTTTCCTCAATAATTCCCTCGAATAGATTTTTCATGCTTTTAGCTCTTTCTTCTTCTCCCTCAGGGATACTTATAATTCGTATGTTAGTTTACTTCACATAATCCCGTATGTCACTCGATGATTGCTTATTCTTTTGTATTCTCTTCTCTGCCTCTTTGAATGACTGGGTTAGCTCAATAGCCTTGCCTTCAAACACTGAGATTCTTTCTTCTCCTTGGTTTAGTCTGTTGAAGCTTTCTGCTGTGTTATGAAATTCCCCAAATGACTCTTTCATTTCTTTAAGTTCTGTTATATCCTTTCTTATGTTGTCTAGCTCTTTAGTGACTTTTTCATGGATTTCCTGAAAATTTTTATTTGGTGGCTTTTTGTTGGTTTTCAATTCTCTCTTTAGTTCCATTCATCTTATTTGCCATCCACATTCTGAGTTTCATTTCTGTCATTTTGGCAATATTCTTGTGGTTGTAGTCCATAACAGTAGTTCAATCGTGATCCCTTAGACATGCTGAACTGTTTTGCTTTTTCATGTTGCCAGGGTTCTTTTGCTATTTTCTTCTCATCTGAATCCCCTTTTCACAGTTCTGGCATAATAGGTGTGTAGGGCACCTGATCTCCTTTGCTGGGAATTCTGCTTAATTAGAAGAAGGAGGTCCCTAGATGGTGCTTTTTTCCTATTCTGAAATGTTGACACAGGCAGGGGGTGGGGTAGGGAGGAGGGATGTGCACTAAAAGCCTGTAGTGCCGCTGTTCTGTTTTGTTTTGTTCACCTGTGATTGCCACATTTAAAGCAAGTGCTGGATGATCTTTGTGCAGGTTGGTGGGTTGTTCCCCATTTGTTTTTGGAATTTTGAGTTGGGGGCTGGCTGCATCCCTCTCCATGAAGGCTGATGTTGTGGGGGATTGCTCTGGCCAGGATCACCCCTGGAGGTGAAAGTGGCAGCTGAGTGGGTCTATTTAGGCAGTGGTCATAGATGACTGGGCTGTGAGCATATGCTTGTACCACATCCAGGAGTAATGGTTGCTCAAGGCTGGGGGTGGTCCCTGATGTAACATTGGACCTTGGGATGGTTCCACCCACCCAGCAGCAGTGGTAAGATTCAGGAGTGGGCTTTTGGGGCCCAGGCACAAGTCTGGAATCTTGAGGGTGGTGTTGCAAGCTCAGTATGGGCTCTGGAGCCACAAGGGCAGAGCCTCGGTCTTGGGCACAGCAAGAGCCTTAAAGCTGGATCTGGGCATTATGGTGGCAGAGCTGTACAGATAGGGGGCTATTCCTCCAGCACAGAGAAAGCTGATGCACACCTCTGCACGCAGGGGTTTGTCCCAGCAACCCAGGGACCACAGAGGTGGGCCAGGGCTACTGGCTAGCTGATGTACTCCCTCCTTTCCCCTACTGGGTCCTGCTAAGGCAGTCACCCAAGGCTTCCCAGGTGGTGCCTGTAGCATCTGAGGCTCCTCTTCTGCTCAGATCCCATTCTGGGGAGGAGGGGTGCTTCACTCCCAGTTACAGGGTATGGCATGGGGGAGCATCTGTCCTGTCTGCTCCCTTCCCAGCCCAGTGGGCATGATGCAAAGGCTACTGCTGGAAAGCTGAGTTCTGAGCAGACCTGGTGGCGTGCACCTGAGTGTTCAGGATGGAGTCAGCTGCAGAGGTCCGAGATTGGCTGCCACCAGATCTCTGCTGCACCTGCTTTCCGGTGCAGTATCTCTCCCAGACTCTGAGAAGCTCCCTGATCTATCCAGAGGTCTGATGTGGTTGAGAGTGTACCCTCATAGCTCGAGCCGCCTGCAACTTTTACTCCTCTCCTTAAAAGGGGCGCCTCTGTGGGCTGCTTCTGTTCTGCTATCTTCCCCTCCCCCCAGCAGTGTGAATTATATTGGGACACCCAGCATAATCTCCGAGACGGTAGGTGGTGTTTGTGAGTAGGAATCAGCCATGTCCTGTTTGATTGAGTCAGTAGGTGCTGTAATGGGCTGTACAAGTTGTTCTCCCTGTCAGAAGTTGGGGCTTGGAGGAAAGAGCCAGCTGTAGTGTTGTTCTCTGGGGCCTGTGACTGGCTCTAGCCCCTCAGCAAAAGCACCCGAATGCCCCAGGCAGTGGGAGGGTCCCTGGAGCTCCCAGGGCATTCCTGTTCTCCACCATAGGAGAGGTGTGTGGAGGAGCGAGGCTGGGTGGGCTCTGCAGAGGTAGGCCCTAGAACCGTCTCAGCAGGGATCAAAGGTTGGCTCCCAGGCAGCTGGGGAAAGCCGCTGGGAAGGGGCTGAAGCAGCCTCACCAAACCAGAAGGCCTGCTTATGGAGAAGGGGCCGTCTGGGATTCACAGACTGGCTGTTGGGAGCGCGTTTTGCTCTTTTCCTTCTTCCCCTGCCCCATGAGTCTCTTTCCACTGTCTGGTTGCTCTCTGTGGAAACCTCAGTGTTGTGGGTACACCAGCAGTGGGGAGACAGGCTCTTTTGAGAGTCTTGGTTCAATCATCCCTCTTGGCTGCAGTGGGGCAGGGCAGGAAAAGAATCTGAATGGAGAGGAGCCCGCACTCCAGCCCTCCTCGTCCCTCTCCCTGGGAGGAAGCCCACATGGAATGTCCAAGCTCTGGGATCACACAAATTCTCCAGGGCCCACCGCAGTCTGGGTAAGTGTTGGGAACTGTCTGTGCGGGAACAGGTGATATGAAAACTGAAGGGCTGGAGCTCCCTGGGGCAGAGAAAGAAACACAGTGTGTGGATAAGTAGTATGGTGCCCACTGTGTCAGCTCTGGATCGTGGCGAAGGGGTGGGGTGGGGGAGTGACACTGAAGGGGCTGGGAGCCGATGCTTTGTATTCAAGAAGCTCCCAATTCAGCAGTGGCAGCAGCCCTTGGGCTCATGCAGGTAGAAAAGCTCTCCAGCAGCTTGGAGGCCCACTTACTGCTGGAGGTGTGAAGGAAGGAGAAACGAAACCCCCACCTACCCTCTCTGCCTGGCTCGGAGCTTCTCTGGGGTTGATCTCTGCCAGTATCTTTTTTCTTCCTGTTCTGCTCTGCAACTTCTTCCTCTGAAATCTCTGGTGGGCTCTGGCTCCTTTCCCCCGAGCTACACCTGAGCTGTGTTTTCCCCGCTCTTTATCTGAAACCCTTCCTTCCCTCTGGGACAACCTGGCAACCAGTGTCTCTAGTCAGCCACCTTCCCTCTACCCTGCCCTATAATTTATTTTTAATGGGATAGATTGTCAGGCATAGAATTACTGGATTTAAGAAAATGTACTGTTTTTAATCTTGATAGATATTGCCAAATTGTATTAGAAAACAATACATTTTAATCTACCATATATCAGAATACCCATTTCTCTAAATCCTTACATGGAGTAGTTATTTCCCCTTATTTTCATTTTTATTGTTAGCCCAGTAGGTCTAAATGACATCTCACTGTTTTGTCCATTTAAGCTTTTCTGACTTCTAGTGAGTTTGAGCATCTTTTCATCCTGGCTGGCTTTTTATGATTGCTTTGCTTTAAAAATGCCTTTTCATTTCTTTGCCCTTTTTTTTCTTTTAGGTTTTTTTGTCCTCTTGTTTTCTATTTGTAAGATGGCTTTACCTTTTGTGGATGTTACCTCTGTCATCTCCCTTATAATTTTTCTTATAAATCAAATGTTTTGATAATCATTTGCTGTTCATACCAGTATGTACATATGTTTCTATATTTCTTGAAGATCAATTCAAATGGGCAGACATAGGTTAAATAGGTGATGGTCACAATATAGCAACAGAGAGCTGTGCATCTAAAGACACAAAAGCATAACTAAAGTCTTACTTGTCTAAACTGTTAGTTGCAAGAATAAGCTTTCAATCAAGAGTTTTAATCAAGAGTTTTTAATCAAGAGTTTTTAATCAAGGATCTGGAGGGACAGGGTCATCTCAGGTCCTTTAACTATTTTTTAAAAGAAACCATTCTTGTCTCCTGGGGGTGAATATTGGTGACTTATATGCCTTTGTTGAAGGATATTAATTTTATTATCATTGTTATTGGCCTCTGAGTGGAGGCTTTTCCAAGTTCTTGGTGATTGTTGGGAAAAGAATTTTAGGATGCACCATGTAAGCCAAGCAAGTGACAGCTTTTTATTGAAAGCAAAAGTACACTTTCAGAAAAGAGAGCAAACAGGCTTGAAAGAGAGAAGCTACACTGGGAGGAAGTAATTGTAGATCTTTTGTAGCTTTACTAATTGAGGGGAGGAATATTCAAGGCCAAGACGTTAGCTGTTACTAAGAATTTGGGTAGTAATTCCTAGAATCACATTCCCTCACGTGTTCATACTTTATATGTTTGTTTCAGAACTGTCATGATGATTTCAAGGGTGGAGAAATTTTAAAACCACAATGTAAATGATATTATAATTAGCCAAAGTTCCTGTAAGGTGACAGAGATAGCTGACAAGCCAGTTGAAGCTGGTTCTTGCTTGTGATTCTCAGCCCCTTTTGTTTAAGGTTGTTTACTTTGACACCTACACCCAATCTTCAAGCCCCTGCACCCCGTCTCAGCCCTGTCTCCTAGTCCCCTACTCTAACATTGTGACAGATTTTTTTTGACAGAAAGGTATGCAGTGATGATGAAACCTTTCATTACACAATACCTGAACTTTTTTGAATCTCACCTTTAAATATATGTTAAGTATCTGGGTTTCTTCACTATTTGGGGGTTATTTTTTTTAACTTTGTCTTTTGAAATAAATCTAGATTCACAGAATTTGCAAAAAAAGTACTGGGAAATCCCATGCACACTCCATGTGCTGCCCCCCATGTTAGCATCTTGCATAACTGTAATAACTATAGTATGATATCAAAAGCAGGAAGTTGATATTGGTACAGTCCACAGAGCTTATTCAGATTTCACCAATTTTACAGGCACTCTTTTATGTGTGTTTGTGTGTATAGTTCTTTGGGTTTTTCTTTTTAATAGTACATGAGACAAATTCTTCCATCACTCAAATTCTAAGCTCCACATTCAGAAATAAAGTAGATAAAACTGAGATCTTGGAAAAAGTGTGGCATTGGAGTGGTTTTCTGACTGAAACTGTAGAGTGCATCTCTGTTTGTAACCTTAAAAAAAATCTACAAAGATGCCTCAGGTTGTTATGGCTCCACATAGACCTGCATGAAGGCAGAGCGTACATAAAATGTCCTCTTAGCATGCCACAGAGTTGGCCTTCTGATGAGAAATGGAGCTGAGCACTTTTACATTGGCTAGTAAGGGACCGTCTCTTATTGAAGAATAAATAAATAATGAGTGTTTATGGGAAGATATGTTCTTCTGACTACAGTGACACCTGCTGAGATTGTTTGGATTGTAATTTTATAGCAGCCTTTTCCAGAATTAATTACATATCTGCAATCAGGCAACCATAGCTACTCTTTACCAGTAATGTCTTATGTACAACTGTGAACAAGGAAATTAGTGTCAACTAGCGTCTGACCACATGCCGAGACAAAGAATGTGTGCTTGGGCAGCAGCACCGCCCTTCTCTTTATGAATTATCTTAAAGGCTCTCTAGAGGAACTTTAAAGGAGTCAGAAAAAGTGAAGGGAGCATTGCTGGTCCCTTGTTGGAAATGCAGCCTCTAAATACTGTCATATTAATAGCATCCATCGACGTCAGGCTATAAGAGACAGAAAATCACTCTAGTAGGTCATTGGTCCAATTTCTTCATTTTTCTTGTAAGTAAATGTGATCCAGAAAAGTGAAGTGATATGTCTGAATGGCACAAAGATAGTGACAAAGTATTGACTTAAAATTCAGGGGATTTTCCTCTGAAAAGGTGCTCTTTCCACTATAATACTGTAATACTCTGCTCATCTTTATGGCTTGAATAAATGGATTAAAAAGTCATAACAGTCTACAAAATCTCCTAGATTATTTTCCTCCTCTCTTTTACTGGAGTATCCTAAGGGATATAGGAGGTTAATCCTGGGACAGGCAGCCATCTCTTCTCATGGACAACTGACTGGTAAGAGTGGTATTGATGGCTCTAACGCTTATGCTAGTGTAACTACGGTTACACTAGTAACTACTAGCTAGTAACTACTAACTACGGCTAGTGTAACAAAATCCATTCAAGGATTTCTAAAGCATTCTTTTTTTCTTCTCCCTGAGACTCCAAAAGAAGTTTCATTGGAGCATAGTTAGGGTTTTGATGAAAATTTGGATAATCTCCAGATCCAATATACTCTGGACCAACTCAGCTGTTCATTAGGATTGACTATTTTAAAAAAAAATGGGATATTTCAAATATATAAAAGTTGAGTAACCAGTATAATGAATTCCCATGTAGACCATGATATTCAATACTGTAATAGGTGGTCAAATATTGGTTTTAAAAGAAATATGTATAAATGATTCTGTTTCCTTATAGATGGCCCTTCCATTTTAGGGGAAGAAAGTTTTCAAGAGGGGAAGGGGAGGTATTATTAAATGATTTTTTTCTTCTGGCTGTCTGCCAGTGTAGCATCTCTCTTCCTCTGTGTTGCCCTGGATAGTACTTTAAGATATTAGTGGGGTTAGTGGTGGCACTAAGAAATATAAATCCACAATGTTGAATTTAGAGTAATGATTGAAATCTCCTGTGGATGACCATGTAGGTGTATCTTAGATCAGAGGGAGGCATGCTTCCCAGCATAAGACTGACTGCCTCTATGTTGGTAAACTAGCAGTGCAGCATACATGGTGTTTGAAGTGATGGTGGCTAAATAGCTGAACCAAAGGTAAAATCTGGGCTAGAGGGAAGAGTAAAGACCAAAACTTGGAGATTATAGTCTCTTTAAATTGGGCTGAGTATTATCAACCCACATTGCTTTATTTTAAATTGTCTTTTGAAATAAGTGCTTGTCTTCCCAGCTGAACTTTAATAAGCTCTTTTGGGAACAGGGATCATTTGCTTCTTGCTGCTTGTCTGTTCCTAATGCCTGACAATAAATGTTGATGTTTATTGAATGGATGAATGGATAGAAGGGTGGGTGGTTGGACAGAGGAGTAAAGAAAGGCTTCTTAGGGAATAAAACTGAATCAGTAGCCTCAACATTGTAGATGTCGGTGTGTGGTGTCAGAATGTTTCAAAGGCTGTTCCATTTTTAAGCAGATACTATTAAAAGCAGCGTATCATTAAAATAGGTCATTCTGTTGTAGCCTCAGTTTGCATTTTGGAACCTAATTAAAAGTTCAATGCAACAAAAGGATTCTGACTCCAAAAGAGACACACTGATGCTTTAGTTTAATGCTGGCCTTAAAGTTCAAGCAAAGGATGCCCAGTAGAGGTAAGATCTTGTTAGAAGAGGATCCTTTCCACATTTTAATGATTTAATTTAATCTTCCTGCTCCCATTTTATACAAACTCACATTCTCTAAGAGTAATTTTGGCAATGTGTAGCAAAATTCCAATGATAGATCCTAGAGAAGGATGAGGCTAAAAGTAGATTATGACACATTAGAAACTGTAGTGATCTGCTGAGTGTTGTCCACTACAGCAGCGGTCCCCAACCTTTTTGGCACCAGGGATAGTTTCATGGAAGACAATTTTTCCACAGACATGGGTGGGGGGGTAGGGGCGGGGGGAGCTCAGGTGGTGATGTGAGTGATAGGGAGTGGCTGTAAGTACAGATGAAGCTTCCCTCACTCGCCCCTGCTGCTCACCTCCTGCTGCCCCCCCCCCCCAAGTTTCATAGAAGACAATTTTTCCACAGATGGAGGGTGCGGGGGGTAGTGGAGCTCAGCAGTCCTGTCTCTAACAGGCCACAGGCCCAGGGGTTGGGGACTGCAGCACTAGAGTAAATCAAATGTGGTAGAGCAGAATTGGTAGAATTCATGTACTTGTTAGGCAACTATCAAATATTAGGCCCTAAAATATGGGAAAGGACCTTACATATCATTCCTCCTTTTGCAGATGAGAATGCAGAGAAGGGGAGTTGTTTAGCCCAGTCCTGTTGGTAGCAGAATCCTCATTAGCACCTCAGGGAGTACCCATAATTCAGTATCTCTGTCTTGATTGCCTGAACCCAGTACTGTCCTCTGGATGGAGACACTATGTCCCTAATCCCTTCCATAGTGCCCAGGTTTTACCGTGTCTGTGTTAAACATGGCCAGTTCTTTCTTTCATTGATTGTCCCATGATGTGTTCTCTGGGTCACTCACTACCATTGTCACCTCCTTCTGGATGTCACACAGTCTGTTAGTAAAGGCCTTAAAATGTTTATATAAGTAACAACAAGATGCTGAATAAAACCTTCAGTATAATAAAAAAGTACTAGTATCCTTGACCCAAATTAAGGCAATGTAATTACTGCACATTAGTATATTGTTTCACATTTTTAGTCATCTATATCTGGCATCTCCTATTCAAAATACAAGAGTAATTCTCTGTACTCCTTCCCTAATGCAGGAGAATTGTAGGTTACCCACTCAACGTTCTCCTAGATTTCTTCTTAATCCTTGAGTGTTTTTTTTTTTGGTTTATATTTAAATAAAAATCTTTCTAATATTCTTATAATTGACCCTGAATATTCTGTAAATTCATATACCTCAGGCTAAAAACATAACAGAAACATAAAAAACTCAAAGAAATCCCGAAGGCCAGTTTTGGGAGAGACTGTAAAATTGTGTGTCTTTTCTATCTTATTCTCCTGACATTAACTCTCCCCTGCCACCCTTTCCCCTGCCCCCACTCAAAGCTGGAAACAGGTGACATTTGGAACATTCTCCTCTGAGGACCCACAGTTAAATGGCGGTAGAGCAAGGTGGTAATCTTCCAACTTCGATGATTCCAAAGGTCCCCTGGTCCGGAACGTTTCCAACTGCTAGTCATGCATGACTCATTCATGGATTATAAATTCAATATAGTGTGTTTCACCAAACTTAAAAAAAAAAAACTGTTATAGAATAGGTGATGTCAGAGAACATCACATATAGTGTTGTTTTATGATAATTTAATAACATCCACTCTCTGTATGTCCTCAATTATGATGTAAAATGTTCTTCTAAGGCTGCTGCGCTAGTCCATTGTTCCACCCAATGGAATGAGGAGTCACAGGAATGAAGACCAACACTTGACCGAAAGTAACTTTCAGTATCTGGCTTTACTTGGCCTGCTACCACATTCACTGTATTTTCTCTTCTCTTGCACAGAAATAACAAGCACCAGGCCTTTTCCACTGCTAACAATAGCATGATTCCTCTGACAACTCCTTTTGAAAACAGTACCTTAACCTGAAAATACTGAAAAGGAGTAAATATTTTAGACTACTACATTCCCCATTACCCAAGAGAGAAATATTCTAATGATCTTGTGCTCCACATGGTTTAAATTTATAGTTTAAATTTTGTTCTCTGCAGTAATACTGTTGTAGATTACTAATAAGCTTTCATTCCTCGTGAGACAATTTGTTACCTTTACACCAGTGCAAATGCATTTTTCAGTGATTCTCTGGAATTATTCCATTCAAATAAGGAAGAATTTGCCAAAAAGATAGAGAGATTGAGAAATTGAAACTTGGCTAGTTAGAAAATGGTACCAGAACTAAACTGCCTCCCTTGGGCTTTTCTCATAACCATAAGTTGACAGTGATGGCGTTTTGCAGGTGGGACTTGAACAGACGAAAGGGAAGAACATCCTCAGTCCTAATGAACGTGCTGAGCCTGTTATATGTTCAGGCAGTCTCCCTGGAATACCAGTAAAAGAAAATTAAATCAACTCACGACAGCTATCTTGCATATCTCACCTGGGAAGGTATGCATGCGGTAGGACAGGCACTGCTTAACATTAATCAGCCTCCTGAAGTCATTACATTCATGAGGAAATGTAATTCACATGTGATTACTTTTTAATTTACTCTGTAATCACATTCCAAGTGAACGGGCCAAGCTTAAAATGAAATTTAAAAGTCAAATACTGCTTTGTATTAGGAATTCACAATTTTTATATGCACTTAGGTTAATAAAGATTTTACAATAACCATTTGTGACTGAGCATATGATAATTTTTTGATGAAAGTTAGTGCCATACCTTAGATAAGACGTATTTGATTTCCCTCCAAGTGCTGAACTGGACCCGGAGAGTCTCAGAACTCCACTCTGTGCTGAATTCCTGCCTCATCTAAACTTTATTTGAAAAGAAAAAAAAAAAATTGCCCAAACGTTCCTCAATCCCAGATCTGAAGTTGCGATGAACTAATGTATTTTTAATTCCTGCACAGCGCCTGTGAGGCACATCCATTTGTTTTATCCATCATCAGAAAGTATATACAGAACCTCATAATGACTGACTTGAGCTCATCAATGGGGAATGCCAGGGCCTGCGGTAAGAATCTTCCTCCAACAACGTGGCCTTTCAAGTTTATGAAGTTACAAGGCTGCTGTCTTTCTTTCATGGGAGCCTTGAAACTAAAGGTTCAAAAGCCCAGGACCAGCTAGTTTTGGGTGGTAGTGGGTAGATTTGTGTTTTGCTTTATAAGCCAGAATTAAGGCCAATAGAGAGAAATGTACAAAGGATTTATAGATTTCCAGTCAATACAAAGAGGATCATTTGGCCCTCCCTGACATTGGATT
Source organism: Daubentonia madagascariensis (assembly GCA_023783475.1). Lineage (NCBI taxonomy): Eukaryota > Metazoa > Chordata > Mammalia > Primates > Daubentoniidae > Daubentonia > Daubentonia madagascariensis. The sequence continues at coordinate 34,813,484 of JAKFHU010001953.1, read as the reverse complement.
GAACAACCTCAGAAGTACTAAGATCTCCTTCCCAGAAAATATTGAAAAGCTGGATTCCATTTCCAGGGATGTTGTTTAGTGTTTAGTGAATACTAATAACATCAGTTATTAGTATTCAAATTCAAGATATTTGTAATATCTTTATGCTAATTTTACTATTATTTACTTTAGCTTAACTCTCTTTGTTTTAACATCAGAACTATTTTGGCCTTGTTCTAAGCCAGTACTATTTAATAGAAATATAATCCAAGGCACATATAAGATTTTGTAGTTGTCACATTAAAGAAAGGGAGAAGCAGCAGGTGAAATTAATTATAATATATTTTATTTAACCCACTATATACTTGTTATCTCAATATGTAGTCAATATAAAACATTTTAAATGAAGTATCTTACATTTTCTTTTTCATACTAAACTTTGAAATCCTATGTGTATTTTATGCTTTCAGCTCATCTCAGTTTGGACTAGTCACATTCCAAGTGTTCAAGAGCCACATGTGGCTAGTGGTTACTATACTGGGTAGAGGAGTTCTAAGCTATAGCATGTTTAAAATCATGACTTTGACATGCTTGTTATATGTTCTTGAATGCATATTAAAAATATATTGCTTTTCAAATTTTAAAATTTGATTTATTATATGGAATATATATCATATGGGGAACATTGAGTTAATCAGTAGTTCTTTAATCTATTTATATCCCTATTTATTTGTTTGGGGTGAAGTGATATACATCATGGGGATAGTGTTTATGTGCACGGGGCTCTGTAAGCACACAATCCATAAATATATCTTTTTTGGCCACACAAAAACATAGCAGAGTTCAAGGAATGAGACTAATCCTGTTTTATGTATTTTTATTCATAAAATATTTACTATACAAAGTATGTATATATCATTGTACATACCATGTATATACCATACATACATGTGCATGCATGTATATACGTGTGTGTGTGTGTGTGTCACACATTCCAGGCTGTTGCTGCTTCTATCTGCACTTAGAGTCTATGTGTGCTGTCTAACCCATTTTGGTAGGCAGACTAATGGTCTCCCAAAGAAGTATACATCCTAAGCCCCAGAACCTGTAAATGTTACCTTCCATGGCAAAAGAGACTTTCAGATGTGATTCAATTAAGGATCTTGAGAGGGGGAGATTTTTCTGGATTATTCATACAAGTCCAGTGTATTCACAAGGGTCCCTATAAATGAGAGAGAGATGCAAGAGAGTCAGAACAGGAGATGTGATGAAGGAAGCAGAGGTCTGAGTGACATGATGTGAGCAAGCCTTGACCTGCTGTGGCTTGCTGTGAGGGTGTGGGAAGGTGCCGTGAGCCAAGGAATGTTGGAGGCCTTTAGAAGCTGGACAAGGCAAGAAATGTATTCTCACCAGACCTCCGGGAGGAACATAGCCCTACTAACATTTTGGTCTTAGCCCAGTGAGACCCATTTCAGGCTTTTGACTTCCAAAACTATAGGATAAAATTGTGTTGTTTTAAGCCACTAAGTCTGTGATAATTTGTGACAGCAGCAATAGGAAGCTAATACACCCATCCTGAGTAATTGGATGATTAAAAATGTGTCACTTTTGACTTGGAAAAGGAGCTTGTTCTTTGACACTCAAGTTAAGCACCTCTTTTCCTGGGAAACACTGTGTCTAAGGTGAAGTCTCTCATTTTTTTGCCCCCATGTTCTCAGTGCTGGTTTCTAAATTTGTGCATATCACATCTGATACAGTCATGTAGGTGAAAGCCTGTGTCCCCACCACTAGACTGTTTGCATGGCCAGAGTCTTGCATCCCCACAGCCAGCCCTTGATCAACCCCCAGGAGTATTTGAATGTGTATGCGAGTGCCTCTAGACTTAGATCCAAAATTTTTATAAAGTGGCCTGTCAAGGTCATGGTCATAGGTGTGCATGTTTCTTCTTTCCCACCTCATCCATGCCTCCTGTGTTTGAAGGCTGTCTATTTGCTTTCTGAAATTCTCTGAGGCCCTCTTGGGAACTGGCTTTTGGAAGCTCTTTAACCATTTAAATAGTGATAGTGTTTTTATTTTATCTGGTTTTCTTTTAGAAATTCATTATCACTTTGCTGAACGTTACTGGGAAATTAATGGGGAGTCTCATCGTTTCTTCCTCTGTCAGCCTGGAAGGACACGTGTCTGTGGCCTTTGTAGCCTGAACATTGGCACTGAGGATGCCTTGAGATCTAAGGGTACTGAGACCAGCTATGATCCACAGTGTGTGGCCTGAGGCAGGTCTGTCTCAGCAGGAGTGTTCCTTCAACTGGTCAGTAATTATACTTGTGCCTGCATTTAGTCTTGGTAAGGATGACAGTAGTTCTTGTAAAGTGTTTAAGGGCATTCTAAGTGTTCATACTTTTGAAGTGTATTTTGTTAATTGTCCTTCTCATGGTTAAGGATTTTAAATTTTAAGACATCTTCCCTGTTGAGTGCAGTCTGGTGTTTACAGTTCTACTTTTTAAGCAAAATGTCATTCACTTAGTTTGAAGTCACCTTACCCCAGTGTCATTTAGAATGAATGATTTAAATATACAGATGGAGTGTTCTTTCACTGGCAGTAGAAGCGATGGACCATTCGCTTCCGGAGGAACTTGTGTCATTCAAAATTATAGAGTTCACACAAAATATAAATAACTATTCGAAAAAGTTCCCTGTTGATTGTGGTTAGCATAAGTCAAAACCAGGCATGAGTCATGCAGCTTGTAGTTTTCATCAGTTCTGCCTTCACAGGGGGTGATGGAATCATTTGAGAGGGTAGAAAGTTAGCACTCAGAGTATAGGGTGAAAAAAAGAGAAATGTACTAAAGTTGAGATCCTGGGTAGGTAAACAGCGTATAGGATCAAGATGTCAGATATTTGACCGAGGTCACTATTCCCCAGTGGCTAATTGAACTTGGAAATCTCGTTCACTTAGCTGATCAACATGAAGTTAGAATCCTCTCAACAGAGGCAGCCTTTAAATTGATTAGAGCTGGCCATTAAATGATACTTGTTCTGGGTTTTTGTTTATTTTTAAATCTAGAAGCTCAAAGAATGTAGAGGCAAGGCAGTATTACTCAGGCAAGTAGAAGGCAGGTTTGTTCTCAAATTTGAGGGTCATGAATTTGGAAGGCAGATGGCCACCAGGAGGGCACAGATCCTAGAGGGCAAAATCAGCAATGTGATCAGAGTCCTGGCTTGGTCAGTTTATTAGAAGTGAAGATCCTAGACACTCAAAGACAAAGCAGTCTTAGACTTGATTGTGCTTACAAATTATGTGGGGTATGTGTAATAATGTATATTCTGATTCACTTGTTCTGGGGTAGGTCCTCAGATTCTGCATCTGTGGCCAATTTCCGGATGATGCCAATACTACCCTTCTGGGGCCTGCACTTTGAGCAGCAAGGATAGAGAATCGGTCAAGGCACTGATGCCAAGCAGACAGGTTCTCAAGCTAGATTCCTATTTCCACCATGCCCTTCCAACTGGGACTGGAGCCACTTAGGGTTTAGGTCTCCCAGAGTGAGCCTGTAGGAAGATGCAGGAAATTATCTGTTCCTGAATAGAGGGATTTGATTATTTGCAGAAATAATGTCATGATGTTCCCAGGAGCCAAAGCACCTCATATTCTATATTTATTTTCGAATTGTTCAGAACTGTTCTGGTCTTTCCTTTGTCCCGTCGCATATGGAGGTGGATGGTACATGCTGGGCTTTCTTCCTTCCACCACTCCTTTTGGTTGCCTTTTTTCCTGAAAACATTCCTCATCCTCTCTGCAGACAGCTCTTCTAAGAGTTCTCAATTGAGTACAATCAACAGAAAAAAAATCACCCAACTTAATTTAATCAGAAAAGGTGTAGGCATCCTCCTGGCAGCTCTAGGATTTCGATATAGTAAGGGAACTGCTCTAAAATGATTGCCATTCCCCAGTCCCCACAGGCCACCCTTGGCACCTCCAGTGAACTTATTGTTAGGTCACTGGGGTATCTCTAAGAGATCTGAGAGCTGAGCTCCATGAGTTAGATCTGGAATACCACCAAAAATTCAGTTAGCTCCTCTGGGTCGGTCTGTCTGTTTCTCCTTTACATGTTTTCTTGTGTGCAGCAGCTCTAGATTTACTACATATCTATCTTTTAAGGGTTGTTCAACTTTTGCCCGTCTGTTTTTTTATCTTTATTTGTAGTCGGTTTTGTTTGTTTGTTTTAGGTTATACTGAACTTTTGTCTTTTCTTTTGTATGTAATTGGATTTGTTGGTCTTTTCATTTAGGTTTCTTCTGCTGTAAAAATATTTTTAAATTACCTTATTTTTTAGTGCCTTTTATTATTTTGCTGTCTCTAATGTTTTATATTTTGTTTTCTTTCCTTTCTTTCTTTCTTTTCTTCCTTTCCTTTCCTTTCATTACGGGGGTACAGACATTTAGGTTACATGTATTGCCTTCACTCTGCCCGAGTCAAAGCTTCAAGCGTGCCCATCTCCCAGAGAGTGTGCTCTGCACCCCTTAGGTGTGAATTTCCCCATCCCTTCCTACCCCCTCCCACCTGCCTGACAACCGATGAATGTTACTTCCATATGTGCATGTAAAAGTTGATCAATTAGTATTGACTTGATGGTGAGTACATGTGGTGCTTGTTTTTCCAGTCTTGAGATACTTTGCTTAGAAGAATGGGCTCCAGTTCCATCCAGGATAATACAAGAGGTGTCAGTTCACCGTTGTTTTTTTGCAGTTGAGTACTCCATGGTATACACATACCACATTTTTTTAATCCACTCATGTATTGATGGGCACTTGGGTTGTTTCCACATCTTTGCAATTGTGAATTGTGCTGCTATAAACATTCGAGTGCAGATGTCTTTATTATAGAATGTCTTTTTTTCCTTTGGGTAAATACCCAGTAGTGGGATAGCTGGATCAAATGGTAGTTCTACTTTTAGTTCTTTGAGGTATCTCCATACTACTTTCCATAGAGGTTGTACTAATTTGCAGTCCCGCCAGCAGTGTGTGAGTGTTCTTATCTCTCCGCATCCCCACCAACGTTTGTTGTTTTGGGACTTTTTGATATAAGCCATTCTCATTGGAGTTAAGTGGTATCTCATTGATTTTTAAATCTTTAATCTGCCTTGAATTTAGTTGGGATAAGGTGTGAGGTAGGGCTCAGATTTATTCTTTCCAATGTCCTAATTTTCCCAAATATCATTCGTTGATTAATTTATCTTGCCCCCATGGATTTGAAATGTCATTAAAAAAATACCTTTCTATGTGTTTGGGTCTATTTCAGTAGGGGGGAGTCATGTGCATGTATAATACTGTTTTAATCACTAAAGCTTCATAATGTTTTTGCATGTGAGCCAAACAAATTGTCATTATGTTTATATAGTGTATTCATTTCATATCAATAGACTTGAAATACTGTCCTTTCTCTTTCTAGTTAGATTTTGGGTGGTTCATTGGTGACAACCTGACCCTCCCTAAGTACCAGTCCAATGAACAAGTGGTTATTAAGGTGGAAAATTTAGGTTTTTTAAATTTCTAATGCATCCCTTTTCCTGCCACTTTTAATAAAATAGGTTATTTAAGCATTATTTGTCTAAGTTTAAGTTCTGTTCTTAACTATTATCCCTTTGTCTTGCTGGCATTGGTACCAAAGCTCTACCATGTACGCCATTGTGCTGTTTTCTAGTTCATCCCTGGCTGACTCTTCATAGGAAGGAACCATTTTTTTTTCTTGTAGGATATAACCTCACTTAAACTGGAAAGAAGCATCAGGAAGACCCTACCTCCTGAAAACAGAATTAGATTCTCAGTGAAATTTTCTTAGCTTCCAAAGGCCTTCTAACAACAGCAAAAAGACAAAACTTCAAAATCTCACTTAGTATATCTACTATAACTGTCTTTTGCCTGCTTTTAGAATTATATGTACATCACCTTTGACCTTTTTCCATCTTCTTTCTTTTAGATTTTCTTTCTTTCTGGCCTAATCCCACTCTCTGGCCATTAGCCATTTCAATGTGTCACTTCTGAGCAAACTGTCACACCCATCTCCGAAAAGCAGCTCTGACTGTTCTGAAGGAAACAAAAATAGCAGAGCAAGACAAGAATGTGGGATGTTATTTTAGTTCTGTGATGTCATCAGTCAATCAGAATCCAAATTTCCAAGTGGTGTTTGCAGGTCTGTTTAGAATTGTGGTATTTTAACTAGTTGGCTTCTGTATAATGTTTTAGAATCATTAGTTCTTCTCAAAATAGTTTTTCCCCACTGAAAAGTAGCTGACTTAAAAGAAACATATTTCAAAGCTGAGTGGGAGCCGTCATTAACTGGCCTAAATGCGGGTCAGATGGATTCCCAAGGGAAGAGCATATCTTTTGGTCCTTTTTCTCTTTTGAAGTTTGGAGTGGTAGCCACTCAATGTGTACATGGCTTCCACCTCTAATTAGCAGTTTTGCTGAACAAGTGCTGGATTATCAAGAACTTAACCAACCAACTCCCAAGAATACAGAGTATTTTAGAGTTTAACTTTCATCTGAACAACTTTTTTAGTCTTTACCAAAGTAGTTATTCTTTTGAAATGGAAAATCGTGGGTAAATGTCAGAGAGCTGAAAAACTATTCATGTCATTTCTAAAACATTCACATTCAGTCTCAACCAATTCAGTAATGACTACATTAATAGGTAAAATGTAGAGGCTGCTGTTTACAAGCCATGTCTTGCAATAAATGTATCCACTGCAGGGATCCAGAAAGGTCATTTTTCTGTCGTCATTTGTAACCTACTTACAAGAAAGAAGGAAGGAAGGATAAAGGGAGGAACAGAGTTGTAGCATTCAGTAAAATTGCTCCAAAGTATAAAACTAAAAGCCTGAGTGATTGATTGTGGGATGATTTTAGTAAATGATACTCAAATTAAAACATTAAGCGAGTGACTTTAAGCAAAATTATATTGCCACATGCAATTTATTCAGTGAAAAGGAATTTTAAAAATAAGATGAATAATACCAAAAAAACACCCTGAGATCTAGTTAAGTAATACAAGCTTTTTTTTCTTTTTCTTTCCCCCACCCCCAGCTTCTAAATTGAACACCTGTCAGATTTTCTCCCCTTTCATTTCTTTGACTTGTCAGAGGAAAAAGGTCAGACTGATCACCAGCTCTACTTTTTAACAGACAGCAGCCTGTAATTGAGAGTAATTCCTCTGCAATTTTGTAGGCAGGGGCTGTTTCAGGCTGGCTTTCAAAAGCTAGGCAAGAAAAGAAATGCTGGTATTCTGTAAGTGAATCAACTTTATTCACTGGGCTGCAGATCATTCCTGATTTTTACTGAAATGCAGAAAGCTACAGTGCTCACATTAGAGTCCTTCTTTTTGATGAACAGAAGTGTAATCTATTTTTAACATCTACTGGGATGCCCTGCAGCTAAAAAAAAAAAAAAAAAAAAAAATTGCTTTGTGAGAGGTAGCCCAGAAATGTCTCATTTTGAAATTCTGCATTCTTAAGAACACAAAGTGGTTTGTTATTATTTCTTTCTCTGAGAAGTTTGTATCCCTGCTCAAGATTTAACTTGAAATGAAAATCATGCATGTCTGTCTTTAATAGAATTAGATGCAATGGTTTTCATCATGGTGTGATATATATCATGATATAATTTAAAGCTTTTTGGAAGTTGCTGAATTGATTTCTTTATAAAAATAGTTGCTGTCAAAATTTGAAGGATAAAATGAAGGCACTCCTTAACTCATATGAAACTTTGTAAAATCTGTGTCCAAAGCTTTCACTGCTCATTAAGGGTTTCATGTTTGAGGCAAGGCTCAAAGTAAAAGGAATCAATCAGAAGAAAACATACACACATTGAATTAAGTTTAAACTCCTTGTTGTGTCTAACTTTAAAAAATACAGAATCATTTAGAAAAAAAAATATCATGATATGTGATAGAAACATGCCAGCATCTACAATGTTATGTTTATTTTCCCAAGTAAAACAGTGAGGTAGCAGAAGAGAAAGCTAGGAAATAAGGTGGAAATATCTGAATTTGGAGGAACTGAATCCTGTTTGCCTTTAATGTAATAATGATAAAAAAAGAAATTGTCTAGATCCCTTGGTTCATAGACACCTGTTACAGTCTGACATTCAATAGGTTATGTTATGTTGAAATCAGAAAACAGTGCTGACAAAAGGTATAAATGGTTGAGGTCATATCATTAGCTGTGGAAGATGTGCTTGGATTCTATGATGCTCTGTGTAATACAGATGCATCATTTTGAAAATATATGGGATCATTTCACAGGTCACTTTGAGCAACCTTTCTTTTCATTATTCTCATCTAATAAGCATTCAGCCTAGAACCATAATATATAAAAATCCCTAAATAAATAAGTAGAATTGTGATTTTTAAAAGCACATTTGAACTACAAAATGCTTCCCAGCTATGATCAGTAAGCCTGAATTATGTCATACTTAGAGGAGAGAGATGCAAATGAATGAATTAAATTAAGAACGCAATTCTCTTCTTAAATCAGCATTTTTGACTGTCAGAACCTGGACTAGAGTGCATTATTCTTAATAGACTGTGATTTGTATTGAAATAGGACAATAAATCTGTTTGTTGAAATTTATTTGCCGCTTGTTGTTCCGTTGTCCTGGCTTCATGCACGAGCAGGGTGAATGTAATAGGTAGGGCTGGTGATTCAGCAGAATGCCATTTTTGTAAGTGATCATGCACTCTCTAGAATGAAAACTGATTACCATGGACAGGGGATCAAATATTCCACATTCACTATTTTACATCGCGGTGATTCACAAGGAAACCCTTGAAGTCTTCTAAGGGCACCAGCAGTGGAATAATCTAAGAGTTTCTCTTCCTTGACCTAATTTAAAAAATGCTTACATACTTTGGTCCTCATAGAACAAAATCTTTTCTGAACTTCAGCCTCAACCGGTTTAATTCTGTATTTTCTGTGGTAATTTCATCTATATTTCTTCTCATTTTTATTTTGTGAAGTCAATTTAATGACAGGCTTATAATGTGTTGATTCCAACTTGACATTAGGGGTTTCACATCTTACAGGCCGACTCCAGCGAGAGGTTTTTGTTTTGTGTTCCCTGGCCATCATGGGTAAATATACAGAAGAAAAATTGCGAGCGAATCACAGTCTATGCCATTGGATTCCCCCCAGACCCCTCTGAAATACCTTGTCCTGGTTTGCACTTTTTCAGTAGGCTTTAATCATGATCTTTGCTTTTCATAAAACAGGCCTCAACCCTATACAGACATGAACTGGTGAATTACAAAATAATCACACAGCTTTAATAAGAAATACGCATTAGAAGGAGTTAGAATAGAAAGCGCCCATTGGAATTTAAATGTCTTGTGCCTCCTAACTTGAGGAAGTATAGAATGTAGGGAAGAAATGAAGAGTTGGTCATATTTGTTAAAAAAATCACATGATCCATTTATAAAGTTCATGGGTGGGGTACTTCCCATTCTTTTTAAGCTCTTCAGCTCTAATTTCTCTTCCCCAATCTTAACATTATCAATCTAACGCCTTTTCTCCTTGCTATCAGAGCTAATGAGGCCCACTTGTGCTAGCAGAGGATTAATCAGGGATTATAAACTATTTAGGAGAGGCAGAGTGTTCTATGTATAGTCTAGCTCCGTTATGATCAGGTAACATTCTTGGTCTGACCTGCATACACATTCTTGGTGATGACACTGACCTACTGTTATCAAGTTGCTTTTGGCTTAAAGTCGAACCTTTCTGTTTTCTTGGGTTTTTACCAATGCTAAGCATTTTTAAAAAAAACAATCGACTAACCCACCCAAATTCAGTAAATCAATCTTTAACAAGGGCACAAGGGCAATTAAATGGAGAAAGGATAGTCTTTTCAACAAATGGTGGTAGAACAATTGAACATCCAATGCAAAAATATGCACAAATATGAACCTAGCATATGTCACAAAAATTAGTTCAAATGAATAATAGATCTAAGTGTAAAAGTGTAAAACTATAAAATCTGGAAGAAAACATAGACAAAAATAGATATGATCTTAGATTTGGTGATGTGTTTGTTAACAGCACCAAAAACATAATATGTGAAAGAAAATTATAAGTTGGACTTCATTAAAATTGAAAACTTAAGCTCTGCAAAAGACACTATTAAGAGAATGAAAAGACAAGCTACAGACTGGGAGGACACAAAACACAAATCTGATAAAGGACTTGTAACCACAATATAGGAAGAACACTTACAACTCAAAAGTAAGAAAAAAAATAAGCTAATTTAAAAATAAGCAAAAGATCTGAATATATACCTCACTAGAGAAGATATAGAGATAGAAACTACACATAGGAAAAGATGTTCAGTATCATGTTGGTAGGCAATTGCAAATTAAAACAAATTACCACCATACTCCTATTAGAATAGCTAAAATCTAAAAAAACTTAATAGAGAGATGTGGAGCAACAAGAACTCTCATATGTTGCTCATGAGCATGTAAAATAGTACACACATTTTGGAAGATAGTTTTGTAGTTTCCTACAAAGTTAAATGTAGTTTTGCCATACAACTCAGTAATCATGTTCCAAGATGTTTACCCAACTGATAGGAAAACTTATGACCTCACAAACACTTGCCCAGGATTGTTTATCACAGCTTTATTCATAATCACTCAAACCTGGAAACAACCAAGATGTCCTTCAAAAGTTGAACAAACTGTGGTGCATCTGAATGATGGAACACTATTCAGCAATAAAAAAGAATGAACTGTACACAAAAATATGGTTGAATGTTAAAAGCATATTGCTAAGGAGGGAAGCTAGTCTGAAAAGGCTACATACTGTGTGATTCCAGTTACATGATTTTCTGGTAAAGACAAAACCATGGAGATTGTTAACAGATTAGTGGTTACCAGAGGTTCAGGGTGAGGTTGAATAGGTGACACACACAGGATTTTTTTTAGCAAAGTGAGGTTATTCTGTATGATACTTTAATGGTGGATATATGATGTTCTGCATCCATCAAAACCCATGGTACTTTATAGCTCAAAGAGTGAACCTTAATGTAAGCAAACTCTAAAAAAATCATTCAGAAGGTCAGTGAATACCAGAATGGAATACAGAATTTCACCAAAGAATTGAACTGTATTACAAACGTATGAAACAAACTCACTAAAGGGAGTGGAAGAAAAAGTGTTGATAAGTAACTTTGGAAATGAATGGGGTCTGTAAGATTAAAGGCAAAATGAACTGTACATAAGCACTATAATCCAGTAGATAAAGTTGTTTTTCTTGGGACTATGGGTTTACAATTCTGAAACCACTATATATGTATACCAGAATTGAATGATTAAATAAATGGATGGTGGATGGTGGGAGGCAGGTTTCACACTGTTAGGGTAGGAGGTTACAGATGAACAAGGGGAGAAGGCTGGAATGATCCATGTAATAATGAATTAGAAGTAGAGACATCCAACTCTAACTAGCTTAACATAGACACCAATTATTACATATAGAGCTGTTTATAGGTATATGTATATGCATGGGTCAGCACACAACCATATATTTCCTTGCTCTGTCAGCTGAGAGAGCACAGAAGCAGCGACACCCTGGGAGCAACAAGTACACCAAACACTCACATCTTGATTTCTAATGCCATTTTCCAATAAAAGGAACCAAAACTCCTTGGAGAAATGGCAAGTTCTAGGACTGGGGCAGGAAATACACATGAGGGGCCTGGAACATCTCGCAGTGCCAAAAAGTAAGAAAGTGCTCAAAAAACAAAGCAAAACAAAATAAATCCACAATAAGGAGGGTATGTTAAAGTGACACAGGAGCCAACTCAAAGAACTCCCAAGAGCCGAAGATGGATCACTTTGAGCAGCAAAATAAATTGGATTATAACCCAAAGTACAAAATAAATATCTTTGATTAAATAGGGATATAAATAAGTTATTGAATAAATAAATGGGTGAGAATAGTCAAATCTGTGCAGCAGAATTCTAGATAATTTATGTAGCTTTTTCTCTGCCCTCAAGGAAATGAAGCATAACTCCAACCCCTTAAGTGTGGGCTGCACATGGTGTCTTTGTCCAGAAAGTCCGTGTTGGCAGAGGGGGAGGAGAGTAACTTCAGAGTGGAGAAACCCGACAAACACAACCTCAACCAGATGATCAAGATTAATATCAACAGTGATAAGTCATGTTGACAATACGTACCCTTGATACAATGTGATAAGAATGGTACTTTATCTTTGTGATGCTCCTCCGAAAAAACCATAAACACAGTCTAATCAAGAGAAAGACATCAGACAAACCTCAACTAAGGGACTTAGACAAGATATTCTCCTCAAAACTAGCAAGGTCATAAGAAACAAGGAAAGTTTGAGAAACTGTCACAACCAAGAAGAGCCTTAAGAGACATGGTAAGTCAACATTAATTCATTTTGGATGGGATCCTGGAATAGAAAGGGATATTAGGTTAAAAACTAAGGAAATCTGAATAAAGTGGGGGTTTTAGTTAATAATAACATATCAATGCTAGCTCAATAATTGTGACAACCATACCATAAATGGAAGATGTTAATGATAGTAGAAACTGAATGTGGGGTATATGGGAACTTTGCACTGTCTTCATATTTTTTTCTATGGAGTTAAAACTATTCTAAAATTTAAGAAAGTTCATTGAAAAAGAAGAAATAACGCATTTAACTAGCATCAGGGTCTGGCCCCAGAAGAAAAGCTTTTTTTGTGTAAAAGTTATTGGCCCAAATACAGACAAGACAAAGTTGGGCTTGGTTTTGAAGGGGTGTTTGGGTGGGAGGGAGTGTTAGTAACATTTAAGTAGTTTTTTTGATCAACTTAGATGCTGTCAGGTTTTGAAAAGAGTGAGTGTGGCATGTGACACTTGAGCCTTTAATGTGATTGTTAGTAAGTCTCCAGAGCATCTGTGGAGCTTCTAAGTGTCTGATTTGATTGAGGGACAGTATCAGTCAAACTTGTTTGGTGACACCAAACAAAACAAAACACCTCCAAAACAATCCTTCCTCCCAATTTTTCTAGATCATTTACCTGGTTGTGTGGAAGGTGATACTCTATATGAGAAGCTGGGTGAGATAAAAGAACTACATACTTTTTTTCCCCAGGAAATTGGGGGGGAAATAGTCATTGATAGGACCTCTTTTAAAGGAGAGGAACATTCCATTATTTTCTTTGACTTTGATTTTCTGGTTTTTATGCCCTGCTCACATTTATAGAGAATGAAGGAGGATCTAATGACTCTACTGAGCAAGATTTTAAAAAGAAAGGAAGACAGTAAAGATTTTGCCTAGTGACTAGACGTAGCTAAATGTGAATGAGAACAATCTGCTGACATGTCTTCCACTATTTAAAGGTGCTAATAGGCACTGCTGTCTCAGAACTGATGCATCATGGAATCGTTGGCTTATGGTTTATCATGGGAACAGTCCGTGCTGCCTTGTGAGCCTGGATGAACCCAGCTCAGGAACGTGTTTCTCTTTCACTGAGGATTTTGTGCTTCCATCTATCTATACCCTCACATGTTTCAGAATATTTTTTTCATACAGCAGGTATAAAAGGGTTATATGTATGTGTAGAATGCTAAGACTTAGGCATATGAGGGGATATAAGAGCAACTGGGGACAATGGAAGGCTAAGTATCAAGGGTAGGGTATACCTCAAGTTCCTTTTAGAGTGAGATATGTAATAAATTAATAAATACCAATTAAAATTTGAAGAATAGAACTGTCAGAAGCGGGTAATGTGACAATATTTTGAAGGCTATAAAGAGTTATGGAAATAAAGTAAAAATCTGCTGAAGAAATGCTTTGGAACATTTCAACTTATCTATATGAGACCAAATCTCAACTCTGTATGCAGACTTTGAGTTTTCATTTTCATGATTACTAAGAGGCTTTGTGCTTATTAAACATGTCTTTACTAACAGCCTAAGCTCTGCTCCTCTGTTCTACAAATGCCACTGGTAACAGGGCTGATTCTGACATCAGACTTGGCTTTGGATCCCAACCTATTAGCTACTTGTCCTTGGGAAGTTCCTTCACCTTTCTGAACCTGGGTGTCCCCATCTGTAAAATGAGGACAATAATCTGTAATCTGTAGACCCATTGTAGAGATTAATTGTAATATTCATAGAGTGCTTTATTTTGTAACTTCTCATAGCTGCTTGGTAAATAGAACCATCCATATGGCAGTTTAAATAGACTGTTTAAATAGTTTATGGTAGTTTAAATAGACTGTAATTTTTCTTCCTAAACTCCATTTTAAAATAGGAAATACACACCACTGACAGCATTAGACAGATCATTGAGACAACATCTACAAAGAAATGTTGGACTTAAATTGGACTTTGGACCAAATGGACCTAACAGATATTTACGGAACATTCTACCCAACAACTGCAGAATATACATTCTTTTTGCCAGCACATGGAACATTCTCCAAGATAGACCATATGTTAGGTCACAAAACAAGTCTTAACAAATTTTTAAAAATCGAAATCATATCACATATCTTCTCAGACCACAGTGGAATAAAACTAGAAATCAATGCCAAGAGAAACTCTCAAATCCATCCAAAGTCATGGAAATTAAACAACCTGGTGCTGAACAATCCTGTGTCAATGATGAAAGTAAGTTGTAAATCAAAAGATCTTCAAACTGAATGACAAAGGGGACACAAGCTTTCAAAATCTATGGGATACAGTAAAGGCAGTACTAAAGGGAAAATTCATAAACTTGAATGCTTACATCAAAAAGACAGAAAGATCACAAATTATTAACCTGATGTCACACCTCAAGGAACTAGAAAAAGAAGAAAAAAAACAAACACAAAGCTAGCAGAAGAGAAGGAATAAAAAAGTTCAGAGCAGAACTAAATAAAATGGAAACAAACAAACAAAAAAATACAAAGGAGCAATGAAACAAAAAGTTGGTTCTTTGAAAAGAAACAGCTAGCCAGATTAACCAGAAATAGAAGAGAAAGGACTCAAATAACCTCAATCAGAAATGAAAGAGGAGACATTATAAATGATTCCACCAAGAGTCTCCTGGAATTGATAAATTTAGCAAAGTCTCAGGTTACAAAATCAATGTACAATAATCAGTAGCATTTCTATATACTTGTAACAGTCAAGCTAAGAATGAAATCAGGGACTCAATACCATGTAAAATAGTTATGAAGAAAATAAAATAATTAGGATTATATTTAACCAACGAGGTAAAAGATCTCTACAAGAAGAACTACAAAACAGTGATGAAAGAAATCATAGATGACATAAATAAATGGAAAAACATCTCGTGCTCATGGATTGGCAGAATCGACATAATTAAAATGTCCATTCTTCTAAAAACAATTTACAGATTCAACACAATTCCCATCAAAATACCAATGTCTTACTTCACAGATCTAGAAAAAATAATCCTAAGCTTCATTTGGTACCAAAAACAGCCCGAAGTGACAAAGCAATCTTAACTAAAAAGAACAAATCTGGAGGCATCACATTACCTGACTTCAAATTATACTACAAGGCTATAGTAACCGAACAGCATGGTACTAGTATAAAAATAGACATATAGATCAATGTCTAACAGAATAGAAAACCCAGAAATAAAGCCACATACTTGCAGCCAACTGATCTTTGACAAATCAAACAAGAACATACACTGGGGAAAGGACATCCTTTTCAATAAATGGTTCTGGGAGAATTGGATTGCCATATGCAGAGGACTGAAACTGGACCCTTATCTCTCACCATATGCAAAAATCAACTCTAGATGGATTAAAGACTTGAATGTAAAACTTGAAACTATAAAAACACTAGAAGAAAACCTAGGGAAAACTCTTCTTGACATTGGTCTAGGCAAAGAATTCATGAGTAAGACCTCAAAAGCACAGGCAACAAAAACAAAAATAGACAAATGGGACTTAATTTAAACTAAAAAACTTTTGCACAGCAAAAGAAATAATTAACACAGTGAACAGCCAAGCTTTAGAATGGGATAAAATATTTGACAGCTATGCATCTGACAGAGGACTAATACCTAGAATATACAAGAAACTCAAACAACTCAAGTAAAAAAACAAATAATCTCATTAAAAGGTGAACAAAGGTCATGAACATTTTTCAAAAGAAAACATACAAATAGGCATATGAAAAAATGTTCAAAATCATCAGATAAATGAAAATAAAAGCTGCAATAAGAGATAACCATCTTATTGCAGTCAGAATGGTTATAATTAAAAAGACAAAAAGCAACAGATGTTGTTGAGGATGCAGAGAAAAGGGAACACTTATACACTGTTGGTGGAAATGTAATTTAATGCAACCTCTATTGAAAACAGTATGGAGACTTCTCATAGAACTAAATATACAATTACCTTTCGATCCACCAATCCCACTACTAGGTATGTACTCAAAGGGGAAAAAATAAATATATGAGAAAGATACCTGCACATGTATTTTTATTGCAGCAAATATGTAGAATCAACCTAAGTGTTCATCAGTGGATGACTAGATAAAGGAAATGTGGTTTATATACACAGTGGATACTATTCAGTCATAACAAAGAATCAAGTCACATCTTTTGTAGCAACATGGATGGAACTGGATGCTATTATCTTAAGTGAAACAACCCAGATATAGAAAGACAAATACCATGTGTTCTCCCTAACTTTTAAGTGGGAACTAAATTACGTGGATACATGGGCAATGTACATTATTCAGATGATGGATACCTAAAAGCCCTGACTACTGTGCAATCTACCCATGTAACAAAATTACACTTGTATACCATAAATTTGTGCAAATCAGATTATCAAATAAAATTAGATGCTTGATTTGTTTAAAATATGTATTTTAAATTTTGTGAATGCCATATACGTTAAGTAATGTCGAGGTACTTGATCGTCTAATCTTGCAATCTAATAATTCAGAGAGAGATTGTAAAAATTCTATTTAGTCCTTCCACACGCAGATTCAAATTCCAAAGTACAGATATGGCATTTTATTTAGGTTTTGAAAGATAAATGTTCATTAATTTTTGGGAAAGAGCATCAACATCAAATCAGAAATGAAGACCTCCCTGCATTTTTACAACATACTACAACATACAAGCCTTGTTTTTCTAACAGAGAGAATTAAAATATAAAATGTGCATCATTCTGAATGTGTAAGACCAAAAAAGAGTTAAATCATAAAAATATGAAGCTGTTAGAAACAGTACTTTGGGATTTTTTTTGCAGACTAGAAAAAATAGTCTTTGGCAGATCCAGTCTCTGCTTGATTTTGTCTCAGTGCAAATTCCTTCAGCTTTCTTTTCATTTCTTTCAAGGACTGGGATGGGGATGAGGGTGAAGTGTGGAACAGCAGGTGGCCCTTAATTCTGACAAACTCAAGCCATCCTGTCATATTTTAATGATTCTGTTGCAGGTGTGAAAAGTTTTTCTCTTTCTCCTTTTTATAACTTTAACACAAGCACAAGTTGGGTTATTTTTGTTGCAACAGCATGGTTTATTTTTCTACTTTTCATTTAAAACCTGACTCACTTTCTCCCCCTTTATCTTCCTAGCTAAAAATCACTTCAATGTTAAATTTTCTGTTGAAGGGCTTGTGTGGTTTTTGTGAAGTCTTTGTATAAATTGTTTTGGCTGCCTAGACAGCACCGCCCACCATCCTATTTGGAGGTTGCTCTTCCCAATCCATATGGTTACAGTTGTGGGGTTTCCATCAGCCATGTTTATGTAATGTAGTCCTAATTCCTCAGAGAATTTAGAATTGTGGCTCAGATTCCATCTTGAATCTACTTGATCTTATATATGGGGAGACAGAGATACTAGAGAGTTATTGGTAGCTGTTTCCTTTCATGTAGCATGGAAAACAAAGGAAACCAGTTTAGAGTGACCAAGTTGTCAGGAAGAGATGACAGATAGCCTGGGTTTCCTTTAGGGTTCCCTTGGGCCAAAGGCTTGGCTGTTTTCCTGCCCTTGGCCTTCTTAAACCTAAAGAAGCCTATTTCTTCTTGTTTATAACCTACAGAAACCTGTTTTACAACCTGATATTTGAGGTTCTATATTTGAGGTTCTGTAGCCATGTAGTTTAATTTCTATAAGTCTTTCTCTCTTGGCAGAAAGACCCTATTCTTTAAAAAAAATGGTATGTCCTCCAAAAATCTCATGTTGATTTACTTTGGCATATTTTCACAAAGGCAAGGTCACAGAACAAGTTGAATTTCCATTTTAATGGTTTAATTTCATTATACTAAGCAGACAGTTGGAAACAGAAGGAAACCATTAACAATATTGTGATGTCACACAGGACAAATATTTCAAAATGGTTTAGCTTTACAGAAATCTGTATAGTGTGAAAAGATTACACTGGTGTGATATAGGAGAAATAGCACAGGCCTTTCAAATCCCTGCCCTGGCATCTCTGGACCCTGAGTGGGTTGGGTGACATCCCTGAACTTTGATTTTCTCTTCTGCATGAAAGAGAGTGACAGTACATCCCAGAGAACTGTGATGATTTCCTGATAATGTAATGAGCCGAATGGAAGCTACTACACGGTGGAGATGGCAATGGAGCCTAGTTCTTTTCTTGTTTCTTTTTCTGCCCATGAAAAGCTAATTCTGAAGGACATTTGATCTCTTCTACTCTATTTTTGCAAACCTACTATCTGTTAAGAGTCTTGTAGCATAATTAGCTGAGGGATCCCTCAGTATTTCTTGAAGTATATTCTATGGGGCTCTAAAATTGACACAATAGGTGTTTTACATAGAGAACAAGGGGAAAGAGTCTAAGGCCAAAACACTTTGGGAGAATGCTAGGGGCAAAATCAGATTTCTTTACTACAGAATTTCTCAGAACCTCTAACATGCTCATGCCATGATAAATATCCAGGAAGAGAATTTAGTATTCAGAATTTCCCTACTTTGTCTATGAAAGACCTTCTTCAAGGTACATCTTGTGGGGGCAAGAATGCTGACGGATAAATTTTGGATCAAAAAATTAAAAAAAGGAGCTTAAATAGTGAATAAAGTATTGTTTAAAACTCAGGAAGTAAATCTTACTTGCTTATATCTGTGCTTCATTAGACTGTGGTAGGTTTCGCTTGCTAACCCATCTGGGAAGTTAACAGTTATTAAATGAAAGGATGGGACTTGGTTACAGGTGGTGTACACTGAAGAACGTGAGAATCAGGAAGTACAGTCTGCTCTCTGGCACTGATCAGCCAAGTGTCCTTCCTCAGTTCTCTTCAATACACCCTTAGCAGAAATTTCTTCTTTCAGTGTTTCATACGATAGCGAATTGAGACTCTTCCTATTACATTTGATTCTGGTGCTACAAGGCATGAAGTCAATCCTGTCTTCATTTCCATAGCTAGGAGTGTTAGCGTGAATCCCACTATTAACTCTCCCCTGTGATAGTAATCCTGTGTAGCACACCAGCAACTCAGAATGCTTGGGGACTTTAAGTGCATATTTCCTCCTAGATTTATAGCTCTGATCCAGTCCAACCTATACCAAAATGTGATTGTGACAATGCAAAGGAAATGACAGTATTTTTGTGGGAATCTTTTTTAGGAAAAAAAAAAAGAAAAGTCCTGATAGAGAACTCTTTATCTGAACCTGAGAGATGAGCGTGCCACTTGGTTTGGCGTAATTATAGCTCAACTGGCATTGTTGAATGCACAGTAATGTAATACCTTAGAAAGTGATTCAAAAATCACTAATCTCAAAGTGCAAAACAATAGTGCTAAAGCTGGCACTTTCAATAAACACCTTCTTCCACGGTGTGTTACAAAATGAAATCTATTTCCCAACCCCAGAAAGCCTGTTCTATTTCAACCTACTACTATGTCAAGGGACTGTATACCTTTATAATACTTCAGTTGTTTCTCATTTTTAATTTGCAGCTACAGTGCTAGGGAAAAATTGACCCTAAGAGATGCCTCCCAGTTACCAATACCTGTGTTAATGCCTTTAGTTTTATCTTAGATGATTGTGCTAGTACATTTGCCTAGCACTTTGATTTTTTCTGAACTAAGTAACTCACTGCTGTCAAATTCCTCTGTCTTTTTTTTTTTTTTTCCCTCACCTTGGCTTATTGTGTCACTTCCCCTCCTCATTGTTTATTTTAATAGCAGGTGTTTATTCTTATGTACAGCATTTGTAGTTCCCAGGAGGCACATGTGTAATCTGTGGTTTTGTATATAAGTTTGCAAACGTTCTTGCAAACTGCCTGGGCAGGTTCTCTCCCCTCTGATTTTTCATAATTTTCTCCCTGGGAACATCCCATCTCTGTATGAGCATTTCATTTTCTCTCACAATTTTATTTTTTATTTCTCTGTCCTGTTTCTGGTTGTCGTCTTTGGATTTCCTGCCTGCCTCTTTGTTTCTCCCTCCTCAGTTTCTTTCCATGACCTCTTTCCCCCAGTTAGAGGAATCAAAGAAAACAGTAAGTAGCCAGAAGTGGTTCCCATTTCCAACCAGTGGATTTTATGGCTTGATAGCCGAAGACCACAGCAGGACTTCCAGTGGCTCACGGTTGACGCAGCTCTTTTCGTTAAACCAGCTTCCTGCTTATGCTAAAGCTCTCTGGTAACATTTACCAGTACTCATCCTTGTAAGTTGGAAACCTGTTGGGGACACCTGACTTTCCAAGTCTTTGGGACCTTCCCGCCTCACCATGAGCTTTCTTATTTACTTGACTTGTGTTTTCCCCCCTGGCTCCATCTCCATCTCCACTACCCACATGTCTGCCCATTTTCATGTGGCAGTTGCCAGGTGTTTGTTTATATACTACACAGCCTCAAAATTTGAGGAACTATAACTCCACCACCCTTGCTCAAGGCTATTTTGATTGCCTTTATGAAATGCAGGTAAATTGTGCTTGAGAGTATTTCTATGTTCTTTACATATTAATATCTGACTAGTCTGTAAATATCTTCTATTGGGTTTTGTCTGGGTTATTGTTTTTCTAGAGCTGCTCTCCCTAATATAGTGGCTACTTAAATTTAAATTAATTAAATTCAATAAAATTAAAAATTCATTTTTCAGTTATGTTAGCCCCATTTCTAGTGCTCAGTAGATACATGTGCTTAGTGGTTACCATATTGGACAGGACAGATAGGGAACATTTCTATTATTGTAAAAAGATCTATTAGAATGTACTGCTAAAGACTGAGTGGTGGTTTCTCTGGGTTGAACCAGGTAGTTAACGTTCATGAAATCCACTGGCCTCTGCTAACATTAACTGTGCTGTTGTTAATAGCTTTGAGTCCTAAAATGCTTCAACTTCTAACTTGGAGAAAGATTTGTTGGTAATGCCCTAATTTTTAAAGGAGGTAGAGTTGTTCACTTTGTTGCCCCTCTGAAAAACTGTGTACTTCTCATCTGTATTGTCCTATGTAGGATATTTTTAAAAAATATACTCAGTTTTTATCTGCAATCCAGCCTCTCCTTTCCAAAGTATACGTTGTAATTTTGCTAATATTGCCATTTAGACTTTCCAAAGAGCCATTATATGGAGTAAAAATAATTTAGTCTTTTTTTTGTTTGGTTTTACCTTTTTCCCCTCTTACCCCACACCTTCCCTCTTCTAAGGTATTACAAGTAGAAAGAGCTAGCATGTGTAATTATACTGTCATCTCAGACCCTGAGATGCCCTGTAGGATAGAATTAGAACCGGGTGACCATTTCCAGGCTAATAGCAGGGGGCTCACCCTACTCAACATTCTTCATTCTCCTCTTTAGGCATGCAGGTAGCATTAGTTTTATATTTCATGTAGCAGTATGTGTAGCTTACCTTTGTGCGATTTTAGACATTCAGTGTACTGTACCCTGATTATCTAGATTCTAAAGCTTCATTTCCCCCCTCTGTGGGGAAAGGAGGGGATTTATTAACATGCGGCATTAACACTGCCGGGCTCCGTGGATAGGTTGACAGTGTCATTGTTACAGATGATAAAATTTGAAGGCGCATTTGCGGAGCAGCTAGCAATGGATGTTAGAACAATAGCTCAGGATTTTATGGTGGTTTAATCGTTATCCACCCCCATCCTCTCGTTCAGTCAGTCAACCTATATTTCTTAACGTTCACGTGCCAGCACTATGTTAACTACTGGGGTGATTCAGAGGCGAGGAGAGGAGATAACAATGAAGAGGTGAGCACCGTGACTGGGTCCTGCAACCTGTGCAGCTGCTCGGGGCCCCAGGCTTAGAGCCTACCCACCCTCAAACACGGCTTAATGCTCTGCTGTCACTGTCTTGAAAAAATTTTTATAATTGTAATAATTTTTGAACAAGAGTCTTTGCATTTTCATTTTGTGCTGGGCCCTGTAAATTATGTAGCTGGTTCTGGAACAATATTATGATGGGACATAGGAGGGTTACTTAATCTAAATGTGGAGGATCTGGAGAGGCATCCTGAAGGAATTGACATCAATATTAAGATGAGAAGGAGGAGGAATTGGCCAAGCAGAGTGGCAGAGGAAACCTCCTTACCAGCCGCAGGTAGGCAAAGCAGAGCAATAATCCTAATGGTGAGTGTCACCAAACCCTGATGCCTCCATCATCTTCTTGGGGATATACCTGTCTCATGGACCTGCCCTTAGAGGCCACCAGTTTTTAGCCCTTGATTTCTCTTCTTATGACTGTCTTTCTTCCGATGGGGATCTGTAAGATCGATCAGGCTATGACATCAGAATTCCTTCTTAGGCAGAGGTTACAGCCCAGATATTGACAAGGGCCTGTTGGGTAATGCAAATGAATTGAGCAGCCCTGCTGAAGTCTATGACACAGTAAAGAGGCTCTCCATTTTCAGGAATTCAGGGCACCCTTGTCTCTCTCCAGCTCCAGGTGACCGTGTCTAGAACTTCCAATATTTACAAAGGAGCAGGAAGCATGGATCTTTCTGTGAAAATTTCCCATTTTGGTTAGCAACTGATATAAAAAGTATACACATGCTGCTGGCCAAAAAAACATAGTCCTGACTGCCAGCCTGTGAGCCCAGTGAACTCCTTCTACCTTCCTGAAAGATACTAGAATATTCCTCACACTTCTCTACAGAGGTAGGTTTCTTCCACAGAGGGTTGATTTCATTTTTCCTACTTTCCTTTTCAGAGATAACCTTTACTTCAGGTTTGGCAGCAACCTCTTATATAAGTTAGTGGTTAATAGCATGGAATGTCTTACGCCATGTACACCAACAAATATATGAGCTAAAACCATAAAATGCTCAGAGGAAAACATAGGGGTAAATCTTTATGACTCTGGACTTGGAAGTGGACTCTTAGATATGACACCAAAAGCACAGGTGACATAAGAAAAAAATAAATTGGACTCCATTAAAATTAAAAACTTTTGTGCTTTAAAAGACACCAGCTAAAAAGTGAAAAGAGCCTACAGAATGGGAGAAAGTATTTGCAAATAATCAGACCCATATCTGATAAGGGTGTTGTATCCAAAATATGCACAACTCGACAATAAAAGCACAAACAATCCAATGAGCAAAGGACTTGAATAGACATTTCACCAGAGAAGATATGCAAATGGCAAAAAAACACATGAAAAGATGCTCAACATCATTAGTCATTAGGAAAATGCAAATCAAAACCATGAGATACCACCGCACACCCACTGGAATGCTCCTAATAGAAACAACAGACAATAACACGTGTTTGTGAGGATATATAGATGGGCCCTGACTTAATTTTTCAACTTTACAATGGGCTTATTGGGTTATAACCTCATCATAAGTCAAGAAGCTCCTTACAACTTATGATTTGGTTACAGCTTCTACTGAATGCATATTGCTGTGGCAGTATTGTAAAGTAAAAATATCATAAGTCAAGCCAACATAAGTCAGGGACTGTCTGCTGTATTGCCAGCATTAAATGCACTTTTGACTTAATATTTTTGACTTACAATGGGTTTGTTGGGGCATAGCCCCATCATAAGTTGAGGAGCATCTGTAGAGAAATCGAAACCCTTACTATATGGCTGGTGGAAATGTAAAATGGTACAGCCACTGTGGAACATAGCTTTGTAGTTCCTCAGAAAGTTAAATAGAATTACTATATGATCCAGTAATTCCACTTCTGGATATATACCTCAATAATAGGCAATGGTAGTCAAACAAATACTTGTATACATGTATTTATAGCAGCACTATTCACAGTAGTCAAAAGGTGAAAACACCCCAAGTGTCCATCAGTGGGTAAATGGATAAATGATTTGTTGTATATATACAATGGAATATTATTCAACCAGAAAGAATCAATGAAGTACTGATACATGCTGCAACGTGGATGTACCTCAAAAATATCATGCTAAGTGAAAGAAGCCGGACATAAAAGGTCACATAGCATATGATACCATTTTTATGAAATATCCAAAATAGGTAAATCCATAGAGACAGAAAGCACATTGGTGGTTTCCAGGGGCTGGAGGGAAAAGAAAATGGGGAATAATTGCTTAATCGACATGAAGTTTTATTTTGAGATGATGAAAATGCTTTTATTTTGAGATGATGAAAATCACTAGATAGAGGTGATAGTTGCACAACATTATGAATTCCTAAATGCCACTGAATTGTTCATTTTAAATGGTTAATTTTATATTATGAAAATTTTACACCAATTAACAAAAAACATGGACCTTGAAATCAAATACATTTGTAATAACGTTCCAACTTGGCTACTTATTAGCCATGTGATTTTGGCCAAATTATATTTTCTCTCTGAGTCTCAGTTTTACAACATGAGGATAAAAATAATACAGACTTTTGAAGTTTGTAGCTGATTTCA
This sequence comes from Daubentonia madagascariensis, assembly GCA_023783475.1. Classification (NCBI taxonomy): domain Eukaryota; kingdom Metazoa; phylum Chordata; class Mammalia; order Primates; family Daubentoniidae; genus Daubentonia; species Daubentonia madagascariensis. The sequence goes on along the minus strand of JAKFHU010001953.1, from coordinate 34,788,656 downwards.
GTGTGGAAATACACAGAGAGTGATTGGTTCAATCCTTGCTCATAGTGAGTCTTCAGCAAATTTTAGCTGCTATAATCATGACTTATAATAATTGCTGTTTTAAATTGCAAATACCATGATCACCAGAAGAGCAAAGAAAATAATGGTATATACATGAAAAAATGGAGGTTGGGGAAATACGTTTCATAGTTACCAATATAATACAGTAATATTTAGGTGAAGCAAGCAGAATATGTGGTAGAATTCTCTACATCACTTCTACTGAAATATTAGTTAGATACAAAGAAAATGGGTTGAATATAACCAGTTTTGTTTCTTTAATGAAGTAAGTTGGATCTTTCCTACTACTAGTAGAATAAAGACTTCCATCCTAAAAACCTGGCAAGTCCTGCTTGGAGTAGCCTCGTCTCAAAATCCAACCATTCTGGCCCTCTTTTAATTCCTTACATGCACTAGGCTTTTTTCCCCACTACAGTGTCTTTGCACCTTCTGTATTTTGTTTTTTGATATTCATATGTCCCCACCCCACTTCCTTCTCCCTCCTAAACCAACAAAACACACTTCTTCCAAGCCTATTTATTACCTGCTCCTCAGCTCACGTCTTCACTCCCTTAACAGGCTCTCCTGACTTCTCAAACTCAGTTTCACCCCCCTGTTCTGTGGACTTGGAGCACCATGAACCTTTTGTTGTTTTAATAAACTTATGTTTACTTATGTGCTCAGTTGAGTAATATCTCTCTCCCCTCCTAGCCTGGACGTTCCATAGAAGCTGAGGTTGTGTGGATTTTGGTCCACAATTATGCTCTCAGCACTGGCTCACTACCTGGTACATGGAAGGCATTTAGTAAATGTTGAATGAAGAAAAGAAGGAAGGATTGATTTGAAATAAAAATATGACTCCAAGAATGAGAGGTCATGACTTAAAAAGCCATGAAATACTATGTCATGACAAAAGGTTAAAGGGGCGGTTTTACTCCTGGAGTTTTATGTTTGCTTTGGAAAATGAAATGGAAATCATTCAACTGTTCAACATCCAGTTGGCATCCATAATTAGTCATCTTGTTTGAAGTTGCTCTCCTTTTGGAGATGTTTGCTTTGTGCTAAAAGTCATTAGATGGCAGGGTGCAATGGGAGGACCATGTCATGTGGCCAAATAACACATCACCCAAAGGGTTCCAAGTGCACAAAAACCTTCCTCTCAATATGTGGTGGTCTGACTTTTTCTATAGAAGGGAAGAGACATTTTATTTGCTGCAAAATGTAGCCTAGGAACCAAGAATAAAAAGTCATTTCCTGGAGAAACTATTTGTTTTACATTAGCTGAAGGAAAGAAGGTATTTTTGGAAAAAAAATAGCATCCCTTAGAAATACTGCCCTGCATTAAAATTAGGAAAGAAAAACATGATAAAGTTAAATTAAAAGATACAAACGTTTTAATTTTCTTATAGTAATAGAAAATGGAGGGTCTTTGAAAAATGTTTAATTTCACCAGGTACCCAAGTGTCAGATGTTTAGGCTTTTTCTATGTAACTATGTTTTTAGTTCTCCCAAAGAAGTGGCTCCTTGCTTTTGCTTGTCCAGTGAACCTCTCCTAAAAACCAGGGTTTGGGATTACGTGCTTCATTCTTAGGAGAGTTGCTCAATATTTTGGCACTAGTTTTCCTATTTGTGGGAGAAGAATGGATAATTAAATAGGCTTATTCATTAAAAATATGTAGATTATCTATTCATAAACATCTGCCAAAAACTAAGTGCTGTCTGGAAGTAGTAATTTGTCTGAGGTCAGATAGATACGGAAGAGTGTGAATTTTTGTCCAGTGTTTGATCTTGCTAGGATTTTGATGAAAAGGACCAACCTATTTTGATTCTCTTTCATTTTTAAAAGCTGTGAATTTGGGAGATAATTCTTAAGTCAACACATACTTATTTTTTAAAAATTTATTTTTTGAACATTTATTCGAATTCATCCCGCATCAACCTTTGTTGTAAGTGCTGGGGTTACACTGGTGAGCAAGACACAGTCCATTTGGTAAGGCATCTTGTACTTATAAAGATCACTTCACATTTATACCTCATGTGGAATGGAGTATTAGTTGCAAGTGGTAGTAATGCTCATCAAAGTAACTCTAACAAACACGACAAGTTATTGGTGCGAATAATGGGGATCCCTGGCTACATTCATGGCTGGATTTAGAGGCTCATATGTGTTTAGGAACCTCTGGCCATCTCTCACCTCTGCTTTCATCTGTGATACCTTTATCTTCTGGAAGCTCTTCCTTGTATGGTGGTAAGGATGGCTTGCCAGCCCGCCTGCTGACCTGTCATCCTGACTCCTCCATCCATCTTATTAACCCACTATCAAGAAAGCCACGCTCTTCCAATGGTTTCAACAAACGTCCCTAGACCAACTCTCACAGGAAGGATGAGGTCAGGGAATGGAGTGTTCAGTTTGGTCACGTGCCTGCATCTAGAAAACTCCTTCTCAAATTATGTGAACTGAGAGTAGGCAAAAAATGATTCTTCCAAAGGGAAATCAGATAAGAGGAATAAATGCTAGATAATCAAAAGCAGCAGATGTCCATTCCATGCAGCATTATAATTTCTGGCATGTGTACTACTTCATTTTTTTCCCTGCCAGTTGAAGCAACTTTACAGAATAGTACTGCAGGTTATCCCTGTTCCCATTTTATTCTACATCCTCCCTCCTGGGAATTTTTTTCCCTTTGTTGAATTCTTAAGTTGAAGTTTGGGTGACCATGGGGATCCAAGCTCTTCTAAGAGCTGGAGATTTTTGCTGAATGTCACCAGGCTGCATGGTTTCTCTTCCCAAGGGGACTTTTGTCTACTGAAGATGTATAAGAAAACCCTCTGTCACTGACCATTTATTGACTTGGGGCATTACTTTCCTGAAATATAGTGAGGATCATCCTAATCTTGGATGGGAGAATGCGGATAGGGACATTTCTAAGGGACTCAATATTTTTCTGTTTCTCTGTGGAGTTGTGAGGATTATCTCGCTGTGGCTTATAATTTGTCAATTTAAAACAGCAATGATCACGAAAATAGTTTTTAAGGTTTATGTTACATGTTGCCTCCCTACCCAATGAAACAAAGAACACCATATGTGACATTTATAAATCAGCAAACATGTTTTTGCTATTTCTCTGCCCTATACAGTGATGAATATTTATTTCCACCTTGTTTGTGGAGCCCAGAATGGTCATACTGTTTTCAAGGGAGTTACACTACCCCCGAAAACTAAGATTCTTCAAATATTCATTTGGTTTCATTGGAAGTCTTGTTTGTGTCATTCTATTTAGGTTTGTGAAGTGGGAAGGATGGGGGCAGGGAATAAGTATGGCTTGACTTATTTACACATTTTTTTCATGATTCTGGCACACACAATTTTGGGCAATCTTTCTATTAGCTGGCAGTATGTGCTAACCCAAAGCATCTTTCTTATATGTCTGAGAAGAAGCCAGTGACAATGTAGGTCATCCACGTACTTTTACCCCATGTTCAAAGAAACTCCAACTGTATTTCAAGTGTGCCTGAAGGGGCTTGCAGCTGGGCAGCGAATAGCATCACATATCCCAATATGTCAAGTTAGTGTTTCAGGTTTGATGTCTGCTGGGGTTTGCAGCTCTTTCACCCAAGAGCTTTAAACAGAATTCACCAGAGCAGAGGAGAAAAAGGAAGAATCTTCAGATGCTTGACTGCTGTGGCAGAAAGAGTATCAATCATTACAGAAATAACCTTCAACCTTTTAGCTTCACTGCATGGTGCTATTGACAAGTCACAGGAGATATACCGTCGCCTGACATAAGAAAGCTGACATTGATGAAATGAGGGATAGTGTTCCTGATCTCACCTTTCAAAAACAAGGCTCTTCCTTTTTATTTTATCTTCCTTTAAAAGTAAAGTCAATGATCTCCACCAATATGAATTATTAGGTTTTATTTTCCCCTTCGTCAATGCCCCCACCTTGTGCTGGTGCAGTCTCTGGCAGGAATGGAGTGGACACCTGCTTCTCCAAGATTGTTTCCAGAGGGGATTTTTCTTTGAATCCTGGGGAGATATGGTCCTCCACCCTGGCGCTGGCGAGCGCAGATCATTAGCTTGATGGTTGGTATTGGCAGAGATCCATTAATGAGAACCTTGCATGATCAGAGTGCTCATGGAAACTGTTAATAGGCAACGTACTTGAAAATGAAGGGTAAAATCTGCTCCATGTGTTAGATTAATTTCATCAGCCTAACAATCATAGAGAAGGAGTGGAAGATACCTTTCCTGAGGGATGAAGACTGTCAGTCTCCTGTCGCATTCATTCTTCCAACAGGGGATTCTTTCAAGGGTTTATGGCCAAGCCCCGGCCTGTGCACTGACTAGGAATTTTTAGAGTCTCTGTGATCATGATCATCAAAATGAGAAATAACTACAGGGACTTGATCAACTCAGGAAAAGTTGATAACAAATTTTAATTTCTATAACTGTTATTAGCTAAAGCAGAATTATAAGAAGTTCTCCATTTTCATGGCAGGATATGCAACAGGAAAAAGAAGGATTTTCCATGAAGTTCATAAAGATTGCACAGTTCATTCACAAATATCAGAACATTTTTACCCACTAATCAATCACGCACCACCCTCATTCACAAGTATTACAATATCTAATTACCCTCTGAGTCCTGTGCTCGTAATTCAATTAGTTTGTACTGGTTAGATTCCTATTATGCTACTTACTGAGTCTCATCTATTGGTGATTAGGAATCTAAACTGCAAAATGCAAATGTGCGTGTATATAGATACATCACATACTCACATACACACAAACTGTGATTAGAGAATGCCTACCACAATACCAAAAGAGATGTGTTTCAAGTAGCACACAGTTTATTCTTTTAGTCAACAAATATTTATCGAGCATTGCACTGATATTGTTCCAGGGACAAGGGATACCTATGGGGTTTATGGTGAGAGTAACATTCACAGAACGCTTGACTATATATGGTATTTTATTTTCGTAAGTACCAAGAATAACACAAAGCAGGTTAAGGCATAAGAAATTGATGGGAAGAGATCTCTTTTTTTTTTTAATTTCAAAATATTAAGGAGGTACAAATGTTTTAGGTTACATGGATTGCTTTTGTAATGCTTGAGTTCTGGCTATGGGTGTGCCTATCACCCAAATAGTGTTCATTGTACCCATTAGGTAGGTTTTTTCCCCCTCCCCCTCCCTCTGGTTGATTTCCGCTGAGTTTTAATTCCCTCTGTGCACATGTGTGCTTATCGGTTAGTTCCAATTTAATAGTGAGTACCTGTGGTGTTTGTTTCTCCATAGAAAGGGGAGGAGGTGGCCTTTGAGCAGAAATCTCAAGGCAGTAAAGCTTCCTCAATGTGAATAAGTAGGTGGGAAGTGTGGAGTTCCCAGGCAGAGGGACTAAATCCTGTAAAGCACAGGGTGTGTTTGGCATATTCGGGGAGTGGCAAATAGTCTCACAGGGGCATTACTAGAGTGACTGCACTTTGAGCATACTAACAAGGTCAGTGTCCCCTCTCTTGGGAGGCAGGTCTAAATAGTTTCTAAACGTCCTTTCCTCTTGCGCTTCCTCTTTTCTACTTCTCACTTTTAAGTATTTGGTGTTCATTTAAGTTGGCAGGGCACCCCCTTGAGCACCCAAGACAAAAAAAAAATATTTTTCACTTTGAGAGGAGAAACCAGGACATGAAGGCAACACTATTTTATTTGTCCCTCAATCTGTAGAATTTTTAAAGATACAATGTGAAGGTCATAGAGTCCAAGTTCAGGAGATAGATTAGTTAGATTCACCTTTGCTACCTCACCAATCTTTGTGTAGCCATGAGCCTGCATTTCCTCATCCTTACACTGGGGATAATAATAGTACCTTATTATCAGGGTAAGTATGAGAATTAAATGTGATAGTACATGGGCGGTGCTTAGCACACTTGGTGTGTTGGGAGCATTTAATACATATTGGATATATGCTTATACTGAAGACAAATATTTGTTTCTGAAATCTTGAAATAGCAACCAAAGATGAATATACATTCCAATTCTTATAGTATTTATATAAAATCTTTAATTTGTACATAGGAGTAATATTGGTCCATAGTCTGAACCCTAGGGATTTGTAACTCCTCTCTTAAAACCTTTCTCAAAAATACACTTTCTGTTTCTCACATTTCTGGGCAATGTTTCTATCCTGATTAGCTCATGCTCTGGTATTCCTAGGTAACTTTTTTTATCAGCTAAAATTAAGTAAAACTGAATCCTTACAAAAGAAACCAGCCAAAGTCAGCCACTTTTGTTGATTCTGATGATTTGTTTTAACATGATAATGTTGGAGAGATAAGAGCCCACGTTATAGAAGTTTTCTATGATGAGTGTGGGATAAATTGACCTTCTGTGCTTGTAAAGTGAGTTTTTACTAGGCAATAGAACAAAAAAAACAAAGTAGATGTATTTTCATGGATATAGAAAGATGCCCAAGATGTTGAGTGAAAAAAAGGAAGTTGCCATAAGGTGTTATGATCCTATTTATGTTTCACACGTAAATATACACACACACTCCTGAAATTGTTCACCCAGGACACCTCTGAGTAGTGTTTTTCATGTTATACTCACCTGTACTCTTTGTTTCTACCAACATACACTTCATGGTTTATGAGCATATATATTTACTCCTTGAGAGTATTAAGTGAGGGGGGGAAAAGTGAATTTCTTTAAGAACAGGAGAAAAGGTAGGGGGAGTGCTTTTTATTTTCTCTTATATGAGCAAAGATAATCTCATGTGACATCCTTAGTCTGTTCTGTAGACCTGACAGGCTACCATGCCTATTGTAAAATCTTGTGGTCTCTCAGGTTATTCTAATTAATGCTCACCTATAACAAGTTGGAAATAGAATCACTTACGACAACGAGCTATAAGGAGTCTCCATTCCTGGAAGTGGCATTGATGGTGTCTCCCATACACATCAGTGGCCCCCACTCGCTCTTTGTTTCCATTCTTTAATTCTGAAGTTTACCACTTTCCCAATGGCAGTTGGGCTGCAAGCTCCAGAGATTTGAGCCCGAAAAATCATACTGCTGGTAGAAATAACAGACATGGAAATAACAGGGTGAACCCTCTGACAGGAATTCATTCATTCACTGCGTGTTAATTGAGCATCTACTCTGCATGTGGTGGGCCTGGGCCAAGGTTTCCCCGGCAGGGTGGGTTTCTCTGATAACACTGAGTTCACAGCCACTCTTCCTGTTTGTCATCGTCCTCTCCACTCCCTTTTCCATCCCATCTGGCTTACTTGACTCTTTTAGGTTATCTGCTTGGCTTGTGAAAATTTCTGGCTTTCTGATCTCTGATCCGAACTGCCTGGGAACTTAAATTCAACCGCAAGAAAACTTGCTTTTGTGTTACCACTCTCTGCAGCATTTCACATGAGTTAGTGTTTTTTATCTGGGTTATCTGCCCTGGGAAATTGGAGTTTGACATGCCAACATGACAGAGCCATAGGGAAGTATGGAGAGTTAGATCAGTATGTAAATATAACTGGGCGAGGAGGAAGCCTGGCCAAGATAGAATTCTGCTCTGAATATACTGTCATTGCTTAAGATCCTCGCTGCCCCAAACTGGGGGCGAGGGAGGGGAGAATACAAGCAAAGCCGCAGCAAGCACTGTGGTAGGCAGGAGTCAGGGATACTGAACGTACCTGTAGGCCAAATCATTAACTTGACAGCTTTATAGGATTGCTCTCTTCCTCTCTTGCTTCATTTATTTATTTTTTGACCAATTACTTTCAATAATGATGGCAAGTCAGCTTCTACCCCTGACTGCGTTAGAGATTATAATGTCAGAAGGGCCTTTGTAATGTCTTTTGTGTCTTAATAAACCTGTCAGCTGAGGTTATGTTATTTTCTAATTTCCATCAGGGAAACATGGGATGGCACAGCTGGGCAAAGATGCTGGGTCATGGTGTGTGTTTTTAGATTGGTGTGATTTGCCACGTGCCGGCAGTGCCATGGCTGCGTGGCAATATTTGCCAAAGAACAGGATCTTCTTTTAATTAGGGCCCTGCTGAAATTTTGGTGGGATGCCTTTCTGCAGCCCATTTGTGCTGTCAGGGGGGCTGTTGGTAAACCTCTTACCTCCTCTTTGGCAGGAAGTTCTGCTGACATGCTGGCTGTTTGGTTAATGTCCATCCTGCCCACTGATTAGTCTCCCCTGAGTCTGACTATGATGGCATTATTTTTATATATGAAAAAGCTTTGGCAATCTTTTATTAGCTACCAACTTAGGTTTATGATCTCCCACCAAGCTCTTTTTAGGTAGAAGTGCAGAAAAAGTATGTTTTTTTAATAATCTTACTTAGAGCCAGGTACTACCCTGAACACTATACATTTAAGCATGAGCAGAAACTGGCACCATCCCTGCCTGTAAGGGACTTACTGTGGGGGGTAGGGGTCAAATAATCACACAAACAAGTGCACATTGTGCTCTGGAGCCAGTGCTCTGAAGATTAAAAAAAAAAAAGTGATTCCAAACGGCTATAGATCAGTGATTCTCAATCAGGAGTGACTTTGCCCTCCAGGGACATTTGGCTATGTCTGTAGGCATTTTTGGTTGTCACAGCTGGGGGGATGGTGCTAGTAGCTTCAGGTGAATGCTGCTAAATTCTGCATTATGCATAGTATAGACCCCACAACAAAGCTTTACCTGGCCTGAAATGTCAATAGTGCCAAGGTTGAGAAACTCTGCTCTAGAAGTGCAGAAGGACGAGCAGAAGGCAGCAAGGTGGTGGAGATGGGTAGGGTAGGGAAGAGTTTTCTAGACAGGGGGACAACATGTACAAAGGAAGGCACATAAGGTGTTGGAGGAACTGGAAGAGGCCTCTGTGGCAGTTATCGGGAAGAGAGAGAACTGAAATGTGCATGGAGGGTGGAAGTTGTGGACTACCCAGGGCCTTGTAGGCCCCAGAGGGTCATGAGAGCTTCTCACATGAGGTAAGATCTAAGGTGAGTTCCAGAACTGTGGTGTGGTAAAGGCAGTACCTACCTACCTTTGGAGGTGACATTGTAGCATGTGTTGTAACAGAAAAGAACACTCATCTTGGAGCCAGATACAACTGGAATTGGATCCCTGTTCTGTTTCTTATGGCAGGGTGAGTTTGGACACATTCCTTGACGTACGCAGTCCTCGGTTTCCAGGTGGGGATATTAACACTCGCCCTGTAGAGCCATAGTGGAGGGTAGAAGAGATAAAGCAAGTACAGTGTCTTTTGTAGGACTTCCCCTCCTGTCTGCAGCCCAACACAGGCTAAAGGGGTCTTATCCGAAACCAAGAGATCTGCATGAGAAACTAGCACTTTTCTTTGCATTTTTAAAAGTTCTGGGCCTGCCACAAACACAGGTGTCCCACTCTGGAAAAGCTGTTACCAATTTTGTTGTGATCCCAAGTCCTTCCCTCATAGGAAAGACTCTGTCAGGTCTTGTGGTTGAGATATTTACCTTAGTCAAAAATTCCAGTTATAATTCAGGTCTCTTAATACCCAGGGGAGCCGTAGGGGAACGATGTACTTGTGAACTGTGTTTTTAGAAGTTTATGGGGAGGAATATAGCATAGTGGCTAACAATGCTGGCTCTGAAATCAGCCCTGTGTTCCAAACCTAATTTCTTCTCTTATTAATTGTAATTTCTTTTCTAGCCAGTTTCCCATCCATAAAGAAGGTAAAAATGAAACTCACCTCATAAAGTTAGTGTTAGGATAAAATGAAATCTATGTATTAGGTCATTAAATATGAAATGTCCGATTTTAAATCAAAAGTGTAGTTTATCTCAAACAGGAAGCAGTACAATTAATCAAAGTATGAGCCTAAACTCTCGACACAGTTTTGCCATCTTAATGGTATCTTGCTTATGCCAGCAGCGAAGATGTCTGGAGAGTCAGTGGTGATCAAATCACGAAAGGCGTTTTCCACAGCTTGTTGAGAATTGAATATTTTTCCTTGCAAGAAGTGGTCCAAAGCCTGGAAGAAGTGCAAGGCTTTGTGTAGTCAGTTGGTGCAAGGGTCTAGTGGATACGGCGGGTGACAGAGTTTCCGAATCCAGCCTCTGTAGTGTGATCAGTGTTGTTTATGCGACATGTGGTTGAGCATTGTCTTGCAAGGGGATTGGCCTGTCTCTAGTGGCCAATCTTGGCTTCTTAATTGTAAGCATCCTCATCATTTCGTCCAGTTGGTTGCAGCACTTAGCAGGGAATCTGATAAATACAGAATACTCAACTAATAGTGCTATCAGAGAGGAGAAAACCAGATTCCCCACTACTACAATTCCCATGGTCAATCTATTTTTTAAATATTTAGGGAAACTGAGGCTGAGCTGCAAGCTCTAATTGGTTAAGTAAATGAGTGAATCAATGAATCCAGGAATAAACAAGCAGATGGAAATTCCTGACTGACCACTGTTTCTGGCATTCGGTTCAAATTCTCTCTCTCTTTATTAGAAGAGGACTTAAGTAAATAGCTGGCTATAGAAAATGTACAGGTTAATATCAAGAGTAAAATTAGAAGATCTGCCTCAGAAACTTAGAAACTGATGCTACAGATTTTTAAAAAATGCTAAAAATGATCTTTCCTGTATTAGAAACCTAAAGCTCAATGCTCTCAAGGAAGCTTTTCTTTCCTATATTAATAGGACAAGAATGGCCTTTGAAGTCATTCTGCCCAGTCGTCTGTCTCCTCACAGAGCTGGCTTTTGGCATTTCCAAGACTTCCATCCTTCCCTAACATCCCCCCCTCAGATTCTTTTCTCTTGGTGATCTGTCCTGTGTCACGGATTTGCTATCAAAATTTCTTTCCAACATCAGGCTTACATTCTTCATGCTGTTATTATCAGCATTGCCTTTTAATTCATTCTCAGCAAAGAAGCACCATCTACTTGTGCCAATTTAAGGGTGAATTTATCCACCTGGGATAATGCAGTGAATTCCTCAAAGAAGCAGGCACCATCGGGCCTGATGCCCACTGATTTTTTCCCAGGTGCCCCTTCTTTGTGTGTCTTCATATGCTGATTGTGACTTTCAGCCCTGCTTTCCTTTCATTTAGTAGAAACAAGGGCACACAGCTGCTTCCTTATTTCTGCTGCTTCTGTTGGTTCTGGTGTGTTTTTCCCCCATATGTAGGTCCCTCCTGAGTTACCTACCTGGAAATACTCTCCATGTGCAGTGTACCTTCTGTTCCTGGCAAACATGCTTTCCCCAAAGCACACCTCTTTGTTTTCCTTCCAGGAGGAATGATGCCCTTGGAAGTGCCTTCTTTCCTGATGACTAAGTCACACCAACTCTTACAGAAGCAAGACTTAGTTCAGGCCTTGTCGGTAGATTTGGCATTTGTGAATTGCATTATTAACAATTGTGCATGTGAAATGCCCACGGATTCCTAAGCACTGGGCACAGCTCAGGCCCTACATTTATTCAGGATTGACCATGACTGTGGCAGGCGGGCAGACGCTGTGCTGTTTTGCTTTTACAAGCTCTGTGATGAACACAGGGAGGGTGTTGGTTGGATCAACTGCCATGGACTTTTCAGCCATAAGGACAACACAGTTGGCTATGCTACTGATCTGCCACCTTTTAATGGCTTGATAATTAAAAATGATGGGCAGATAAAAATGGGGCAGCTGAACATAGCCACACAAGACAATTCTTCCTCCCTGATTGTCATACTCCTCAGGAGGTGTGTGGCTCAAGGGCAGAAGCCAAGTCAGGTTTTAACAGGCCAGAAACTCACTGTCATCTCTTTTTGCCATTACAAGCATGTTACAAAAGAAATGTGTTGTTTCTGTGTCAGAATATATAGTGGCTAATCATCCTCTTTTGCTTTGTTTGAAATAAAGGTAAAAATTTTTACGAAAATTATCAGTATCCTATTGTCTGTTGTTCCCTCTTCAGGAGAAATTTGAATTTGTATTTTAATTAACCTCTCTCTCTCGCATACTCACACATGTGTTTTCATTCTCACCCTTATTCAGCTCTGTTTTACAAGTAACAATGTGTTATTGGTTTGGAATTGATTTGGGTGTCGTATGTTGTCATTTGATAAAAAACAGTTTAGCTAAGCTGCGTGACATTACAACAGCTGGTGATGTCACTTTTGTTAATGTCTTTAACCACATTTTTAACAAAACAGCAGATGCTCATCACAAAAGCCATTTTCTTTCTCTATTCGATTGTGTAAAATCAGCTCAGCTAAGGCCCCCAGCTTGAGCAGTGCTGTGAGTGGATCACTTGACCCCAGAAGAAGACACATTTTGCGGATCTTGATTCTTTGGCAATGTTAGAAAGAAAAAAAAAAGAGTCGTAAAAGCAGACAAGGCACAACAGGTTTGTTCTGTGAGAAGAATGCTCTGAAAATGTGGAAAATGTGATGGCTGCTGGGGAGGACAGGAAGTCTTGGCCTTGTGACCGCATAGCAACAAGTTCAAATGAGCAGTTGTGGCCAAAGGTGAAGCAGAACTGTGCTACTTCTAGCAGGTGTATGATGTCATCATCACTTTTTAATTTCTAATTTTTAGGGGGAAAAAATCCTACCTGTGTTCCTTTCTTCACCCCATCCCTTTCTTAACCAAGGCATTTTCTGCTTTGCAAACACACACACGTGTGCACACAGACACAGAATGGGATTAGCTTTTTGAAACATTTGACAGTCATGCAACACAGATTGTAAAAATTTCCCCTGAAAGGTTTCCACCAAAATGCGTTTCCATGTAACAGACATCTTATTTTTAGGTTTTACCCCATGTTCATAATTTTTTACTGCCTTGTTCATGTTTGGAAGTAGTACGAAAATCACAATGCCTGTTTGCACATTTGTTTGTTCATGTATTTAGCAAGTGCTTATAGAACTGCCTTTGCGTATGAGGCAGTACATCCTCACAGTTAAGAGCATGTTCCCTACAGTCAGAGGTCCACTTATTTGGTGTCTCCACTGTTTATAAACCCTGTGACATGGGATGTGACTCTTAGCCCCTTTGTCCTTCAGTTTCCTCAACTTTAAAATGGGGATAATTCTAGTATTTACCACATAGGTTTTTGTATGGGTAAAATGAGTTAATCTGTATAAAATTAATAGATATATAATAGCAATGCCTAGTATATAGAAAGCATTAAAAATGCTATTATTATTGCTATTACTGTGCTATAAAGGTGTATTGCTATAAGAAGGTGTGTGCTTTTTAACACATTGAAGAGTATACATTGGAGTATACTCTTCAACATCATTTCTACCCCCGCATAATCTAGTTTAAACCATGCAAGAATTGATTTGTGAGTATGTGTATGGGGGGGAGGGAGAATCTTACTCTTTGTATGTATAAGGCACAGATACACAGCACATAAAAAGATATACAGTACATATCTTTATTAAAGGATTAAAGGGTGGGGATGATTAAGAAAAAATGTCTGAAGAGGCTCCTTAGGGGGGCAATAATGAAAAAAAAAGGTGAACAAACATTGTTCTAAAGCCAGTATTAATGCCCTCTAGCTAGAGACATCCAGGAACACACTTGGGGGTGAATGAGTTGGGTTTTTCACTCATTGCGATGGGGAAGAACACACCGTGGAGAACCATAGGGTATCTCAGTAAGAGGGTATTAGAAAGGATTTGGACTTTGGTTGGGTGATTTGGGGAGAGTCCAGGGAAGTGAGATTCATGCTGGATAGGATGCCGGCACAAAGTACGGGTAATTCTATGATTGAATATCTTGATAAATCTCTATGGGGAGGACAGACTAAAGCGAGGCTAAGGCTTTCATTTGTACTGAAGCAGCAGTCACTCTTATTAGCCAAAGGAGCAGGACATTTGGTATTTTATGGGTTGCACAGTGGCCTTCTTTTGTCTATGCTTAGATAACATTATGAAGTGGTCTTGTTTTATTTTACTTTGTCATGGTCTCAGAGTGACCTTTCCTGAGTTGCTGGTTTGTGTCCAGGTGTTTATATCCAGCAGGAGAGCAGTATGGCCTAGCGATGAGTGCCAGGTGGTTCTAACACTGAGGCCTCCCTGCAAGTGTCAGGCCAGTTTCCAGATGTTGTCGAGGGCTTCCTTTATCTCTCCTCCTTCCTTCCTTCCCGATCAGAGTAATTCCATCAGCCTTGCCAGGTATTTATTCAGCGATGAGCTGTTCTTAACCAACCTGAACCACAAAACAGTAAGGAGAAACTTGCTCATGCTTCTAAGAAAGAAAAACAAGTCTTTTTCAGGAATTGAAGGAGGAAACACAGAGCACCGATTGCTACTGGCAGCCATCTCCTCACCATTCAGGAAACTAGCCTGAGGACAAGGCCTTTATTGAAAGGTCTCTAAAGCTGAGAGCTCAAAAGATATGGGGCTGCCCATGACACTGTGGAGTCTCTGAACCTGCCTGATCTCCACACTTGCTATCTTGCAAAATAGTAACTTTCCCATTCCTGTGGCTGCAAACATCCTGACTGAGGCTCAAGCACATTTCCGTCTATGAAATGCAGGCGTTTGAAAGTATCTATCATGAAAATTGATATATTTTTTTTTTTTTTAGAAATTGTGGACATTCAATTCCTTTGCAAAATAATTCTAGGAAGGGTTTTTGAAAATACATGTGAGAAGACGATGGACTGTTTGTTGATGAGGTAATATTTTGCTACGTAGGCCTCATTCTTCAGGCCAAACAGCTCAGTGGAAGTTTGTCTCCTTCACTTTCCCTTTTCTTCAAAGCGGTCACATCTCGGCTTACTGCTCCCGCACCAGACTGCTTGGGCTGCTAAACATAAGGGCTATTATTATTCTTTCCTCAGAATATCATAGAATGTTCAAGCTGGAAGGGACCTTAGAGGTCATCTAATCAAAACCCTCATTTTAAAGATGAGTAGACGGAGAAGCAGAGAATCAAGACTTCACAAAGGTCAAGCAGCTACTGACAGAACAACTAGACTTTTCCATGCTGCAATGGATTAAAAAGAAAAGCTCTCGATGTGCCTACTACCACTTCTGCGTCCTGCACCCTTGGAAGACATAACTAATCATTCACTGTGCTCTTTCCCACCAAGTTTGCAGGCCATTTTGCAATCCTCAACCCAGTACTCCAGCAACTCATACCAACTGAACATTGTTGACATGTGCACTAAAAACATTATTATACCATGTACATTTTATAAACAAATATTTATTTTATAATAAGGGATAGCTATTTAAATACAGAGATCCTTTTTAATAAAAAGTACCATATCTAACTCTTGTGTCTTGTATTTCTATTACATAACTATGTGAAAGAAGTACAGCTTTGCTAGCATATTAATGCACATTAATTAAGACCCAGTATCACTTCTGTTGCCAAGGGGACAGAGTCACAATCTGTACATTAGGACAAAACATTGAAGAGGAATAGATTTACACTGTTGAAATAGAATCCCTGAACATTTTGTTTTATTTTAATTTTTTTGTAGGATTATGCCTCTCATGTAAGGCTACTATGAGTTTTTAAACAACTCTGTTTTAAGATAATTTCTTAATTTAAATACTTAAATGATAGATCTTTTTTATAGTTTTTTTTTAAGATAGAAAACAGTTCCAGTCTTGTGATGGTTACTAAGCAACAATTAAAATAAAATCTCAATAGATTTTTAAAACTACTATTTACTTAAGAGGTAGAAGTACAAAGAACTAAAAGTAGACCTACCATTTGATCCAGCAATCCCACTACTGGGTATTTACCCAAAGGAAAAGAAGTCATTTTATTAAAAAGGCATCTGCACCAAAATGTTTATTGCAGCACAATTCACCATTGCAAAGATGTGCCCATCAATTCATGAGTGGATTAACAAAATGTGGTATATGTATACTGTGGAATACTACACAGCCATGAAGAAGGATGAATTAAGGTCTTTTGCAACAATTTGGATGGAACTGAAGACTATTATCCTAAGTGAAGTATCTAAAGAATGGAAAAACAAACACCACATGTACTTGCTATTAAATTGGAACTAGCCGATGAGCACACATGCACAGACAGAAGTAAAATCCAGTGGAAATCGAGCAGGGGGTGGGGAGGGGATGGGCAAAAACCTACCTAACGTGTACAATCAACACTATCTGGGTGACGGACACACTTATAACCCTGACTCAAGAATAACAAAATTGATACATGTAACCAGAAACATTTGTACCCTCGTAATATTTTGAAATAAAAAAAAGAGGGAGAAGTAGGTGGCCTTTGCGCACTTTATGTCTCTTGGCAATAAGTTACACTGGGGCTGAGAGAGGTGGAGAATAGTGGTTGGGGTGCAGGTTAGAGTGGGGATGGTGGCCCTTTACATTTGTTTGTTACCTTTCATTTCTGGGGTTTTAGAAAAATCACAAACAACAAAGCTAAAGCATGGAGTCAAAACGGTGTCCTTCATTAGCGGTAAGTGAATGTCAGCAAAGACCCAAGAGGCTGCTGGAATCTGGAGCCTGCATGTGGATCACTGTGCTAAGTACTGGGGCATTTGATGGCCCAGCCTGGCTCATGATCCTCCATTTGCCTGCTTGAGCGAAGAGGTGCCATTGACAACGCAACCAGGACCACGCGGATATGAGTGAGGGGCAGTTCTGCAAAGGAAAAACAGAGTGTTATTGTCAGAATTGGGAAAGATGCTGGGTAGGTAGTAGTAATAGATACTGTTCCAGGCAGCTTGGTTTCAAGTCGAACTCCACTACATGGAGCAGTCAGAGGGGTGGAGGGAGAGGAGAAGGGGGGGAATACTATCCTGCTTTTGCTGTGTTTGGCTTGGGATCTGTGGCTGGCTTGAACCTGCAGGTGGAACAATTCAGGGTTCAAGGAATGAGAAGTGCACAGACAAGAAAACGAAAATGAATGAGATTTGCACTTCCATGCTTTATATTCTTAACACAGGTACATTACACAAAGCAGAGAACGGCACCAGCTCTGTGACCTTCCTGATTGGGACTTGCTTCTGGGATTCTTTGCAACTATTGCAGATATTTTAGTGTAATGGTTCTCCTGTCCTTTCTGCCAATGAATAGTTTAAATATAAATTGGCTTTTTCAAGAAACAGATGTTTCATATAGGCATAAGTAAACTGTCATAGAGATTATGTAGTAGAAGAAAATGATTAATTGTGCCTTTTAATCATGGTTCCATTATCGCATGAAACAGTCATGTCATTGGACCCATTTCACTAATGAAGGTTTAGCACCACTAAGAGCATATTTGCGTTAATGAGGCATCACAGGTTATTAATTGAAATCTAATAACGGCTTGGAATATTATAAGTTTGCACTAATTAGAAACAGAATTGTGGATTTATTGGCAATATACCTCTTGTCATCTTAGAGGAACGATTCCTTGATGGGATATAAAGAGGTTATTTTTGTGCTGATTAGAGTTGTTTCTGGCTCTTATAGGTTGATTTGATTTTAAACTGGAATAACCTTTCATGACTGATTTCTAAAGCAGAATTTTTGGTATGTCTGGTATCATCCCCACCATAGCCTCTTTGGTTTTTGAACTGTTCATCAGCCACCTAGTAAAGGAAATAATATGTATTGAAGCGAGCATGGGTCAAGGAAGGAATGCGTATTAATGGCAGTTCTGTCACCAACTCACTCTCCAGGGAGACCTTGTCTGGCCACCCTAGCCAAAGAAGGTGCCTTCATTATGGTCCAATAGTGCACCTGTTTGTTTCCATTATAGCACTTATAATCGATCATAACTGTGTTTGTTTACTTGTCTTTTATATGACTCTTTCACTAGCATGTTGTCTCTAAAGAACAAGAACACTCTCTATCTTGTTTTTCATTGTATGCCCAGCACCTAGCACAATGTGAACGTGCAGTGAATAGCTGCTGAATGGATGATTGAATCCTGACTATGGCTGGAAGAACCTGGGGAGGGTAAGTTCCCACTGAAAGCAATGATAGTATTTCAATGCAGAGTTTAACCCCTGGGTCTACGGCGGAATGATAAAATGCTGGACCTAAAATTTGCCCTAAAATCATTCTGTGCCCTTGGCATTTCTATTCTAGAAACTTGGCCTCATGATACTGTTGGACATAATTCAGTCTGGATTGGTGTCCCTGAGACTGGGAAGAACAAGGAAAAGGAGTAGCCCCTGGGTATTGCGTTCTGTGGCAATTAAGGGAGAGCTGTGTTTTCTAACATTTCTTAATTAAGAATTTTGTAGAAACCAACATTCATGATAAACCTCAAAATAGAATTTCAGTGTAATAATTGGCACTTTGGTTAAAGCTAATAGAAACCAAGCAGGTAGGCTCAGCTGGGTGTAGTACTGAGGTTAGAAGAAGGTAATTTTTAGCAGGAGTTGAGTTAGTCCATGAGGATGGGGGTAGAAGATTAGCACTGGGAAAACTGGGTGACTGCCTTCCTCCCCCTTTTCCTCCAACTATGGCATGGTGGAAAGAGCTTTAAGCAAGCCATCAGAAGGCACAGGTACTAGTCTGGGTTTACCCACTTAATAACTGGAAAGATCAAGGGAAAGGCAATTTTGGGGGGGAGATGGAGTCAATTTTATGATTCTCCATCTGGAAAATTGTTGTCTTGTCCATCTTACAGAATTTCTGTACAGATAGTTGAGGAAGATAAAGGTACTTGGTAAATCATAAGGCAAGATATTGCTATTGTTCGTTTGTTGGCCAAGGAGGGAATTAAACAGAAGCAATAAGAGAGAACTCCATAGTGGCTGCTTGGGTTGACTCTTGGTTAACCAGAAGTAGTTGCCCTTACCTCTTCACCATGCCGGGTATCCCAGATTTCACTTGGCCTCCCTTTGGAGCTTTAAAAAATTATTATTATTATTATTATTTTGGAAAGTGAGTATGAGTGAATACTGAGGTTGTACCCTAAGCAACTTAAGAGACCTCCAAATTAAAGCAGTGAGATAGTGTTTTAATCTAACCATTTGGAAATGATTTTTTTAAGTTATACCTTATATGGGCAAGAGTACAAATTAACAGGCGTTCTTACACTCTGCTGATGGGGTATGGAAAGCCCATACAGTATAGATTATAGAGAAAGGGGTGTGTAAAAGACTATTTTGGTGGGGAATACTGGCAGATTTTTAAGAGAACTGCCTTTGTGTGTTTTTCAAAATACCTTTCCCTTGTTATATTTGGGTCCAGAGCATTTCTTTGAAACTTCTTGATCCTCCTGTTGATTGGCAGCATGTTAGTTGATCCTTCATTTTTGTATTATGTGAAAACTGCCTGTGGCAGAAGAATCCACACACATGTCTTATATATGCATACCCTGATCTTTTGACCTTTTGGAAGTAGCTGCAGGCTGCTCTCCCTCTTGGAGAAAGAGCTCAATTTGTTTCTTCTCTCTAGTTAGGGCATCACGTTACTAGTATCTGAAAGAAATCTTCAGGTAGAAATGTAGTCAAATTGTTTAAGAAGTCAGAAACCAGAGTAGTTTATGTGTACGCACGTGTGTGTGTATGCGCTTCCTGCCAACTAAGAGATAGTTTGTTCTGTTACACAGCTTCAAAATAAAATTACCTTGCAGACAGACTTTCAAATATGTTGCCATTGATTGATTATTAGATTTTCACCAAGCAGAACCAAGAACAGGTGCCTCTTTAGTCATGTTATCATATTTTGTAAAATCTGAACATTGGTTTATGCACGCTGGGTCATATTACAGCATCACGCATAGGATCATGTTATAAGTGTAATTTGTAGGTGCCAGTCTATGTGCTTGATGCTACAAGTCAGCAGCAAATAAGACAAAAATCCTTTTGCCCCTTACGTTGTAGTGGAGAGGATAGATAATCAACAGGTTAACAAGGAAATAATATAGTTGCAGGTGATATGAAAAAAATAAAGCAAGGAGCTTGTGAGTGCTGAAAAGGGATGCTATTTTTGATAAAGGGTCCAAGAAAGACTTTTTGAAGATACAAGATTTGCTCAGTAACATGAACGGGGTAAAGGGGGAGACCTTAGAAGGATTAAGGGGAAAAGTGTTGCAGGCAGAGGTGTAAAAGCTTAAAGGACCTCAGGTGCGAGAAAGATTTGGAATGTTGAGGGAATGGCAAGAAAGCCAGTGGGGCTAGAGCTTTGTGGGAGAGGGGCAGAGTGGTAGGAATTGAGGTTGGATGGGTACACATGGCCAGATTAAGTGAGAGGACCTTGTAGGCTCTGTGAGGAGTTTACAATGGGCAGGCAGAAAAGGGTGTTAAGTAGTGCTATGATCTGATTTATTTATTTATTTATTTATTTTAAAAGAATTTGCTGGTTGTTCTGTGAAGAATAGATTATATGGGAATAAGTTTGGAAGCAGAGATAGACCAGTTAAGAGACTTTGGGAATAATTCAGAAAACAAGTGATGGTGGCTTGGACTTGATAATAATGGTGGGGATGGTGAGAAGTGACCAGAGTCTTGGTATATTTTGAAAGCATTTGGACCTTAATATATCCAGGGAGGTTAACTGATATGATAAAGTCATATCACATAGCACATAGATTATATAACCTATGTGCTGTGCTGACTTTAGAACCTAATTTTTTGGTAAGATAGGACCATACTGTTCTTAAATTGACTAAATGGATATGAGATGGGCAGAATTATAAAGCTATAATAACTTTCATGTCCAATATTTTACATCAAAGTTCTTTGGATACATTATTCTCCCACTAAAACAGTGAAAAGATGCCAGTACAAATCCATCCAACTTTATAACTGACAAAACATGATATTGCCATATTAAGCCTATTACGACTTGTTGAGAGTCTTTAACTCTATTGTGTAGTAAATTTCAGTTCATGCTCGTTTTTTTTTAATTAAGTACTTTAAAAAAAATTAAGGTGCACATCTGTATTCCTAGCTACTTGGGAGGCTAAGGCAGGAGGATCACTTGAGCCCGGGAATTCCAGGTTAGCCTGGGTAACCTAGTGAGACCCTGTCTCAAAAAAAATAAAAATACTATTCTTTAAAAAAAAAAATCTTAGTTGCCATTTCTTAGCCAGACATGGTGGTGCATGTCTGTAGTCCCAGCTGCTTGGGAGGCTAAGGTGGGAGGAACACTTGAGACCAAGAGTTGAAGTCCAGCCTGGGCAACACAGTGAGATTCCATCTCACATGCACACTAAAAATTAAGTAACGGAAAATAACCAAAGCCAGGTGGAATTCTGAGGTAGAGATTTCTGGAGTTTGCCCTAAGGGGCTAGATCAGTGCCATATCCGGGCTAGGGTAGGGACAACAAAGATTGACTCCAGTATATTTTATCCCCAAAAAGAAATTATAGTGCTGTATTCCTAAGATCTCATTAAATACTTGAAGGATCAAAAACGTTGTCTAGCCTACACTGGTGGCAGCATGGCTGCAGAAGCTCCAGTGGAAAAGAATACGCCTCTTTACCATAGCTCTTGTAGACATACTGAGAGCCGGTCGGATTACAATGGATTAGGTCATGTGTCTATACTGAAACAAACTCCTGTGGCTAGGGGAGTATGATGTGCCTCTTGGCTTTGCCTGGGACACATTCTTCATCCCTCAGGATAGAGCTCTACTCAGACCTTATAGATTGAGAATATGGGATGGTGTATTCCCCAGATGCTGTCAATGTTGTCACTGGAGGAAGACGAAAAGAGCTATGGGGGCAATAGATGTTCACTGCCCTGTGATAGCACCATGGCATCCTCAGGCTATGTACCCTCTGTGGAGCATCCTCCAGATACCATGAAGCTCTGGACCACTGGCTTTAATGGCAGATATATTTTGATCAAAATATCACAAGCTTTTTTTTTTTTCATTTGTTTTGTCCTTGTAAGGGACAAAGGTGAAACTCTAGGATAGAATTTTGCAGGACAGCTCAGTAGAAGAAATTCCTTTTTGTTTTCAACAGAGCCCATCAACATTGATCCTGAAGGAGCATGTTGAAGAGTATATCCAATATGACTCTATTTCTAGCAGTGTGTTGTGATCCACATACAGAATTCCCTCTTGGAAGTTCACATTGATGGTGTCTATTTTCATAGCTGTCCTTCCTAAACCTTATGGCATGGATGTCAGAAAGTGAATGGAGGAAATGCTGAAGAAAACAAAGCAACAAAAACTTAACTGTATTCAATTTCTCACTAGTGGTTTAATACCTTTAACATCCTTTCAGGTGAGTTGTGTCAAGGAGAGGGTTTTAGTGTGCAAAGGAGATTATTTTACCTAGCACATCAACAACTACAACAAAAATGTTACCAGAGTGGAGGGAACGTTTTCTTGGTGACAGAAGATGGCATGCTCAAAGGATTATTCTTACTTGTCCAAGGTCAAAGAGCAGCAGCTAATGAATACAGCAGGGAAGAAAGGATAGCACAGTGAAAATTAGGATCATGTTTACACCTACTTTGTTAAGGCTAAATTTATTTTTTAAGTGAGAAGCTCTGCCTTTATTAAAATAGTTAATGCCCAAGAATAAATGAAAATATGTTAAAATACATCTTCCTCTTCCAGGCAAGGAATGTAAACTCTGCCTCTAAAAGAATCCTAAGGTCTTAACTCTACAAAAGGTACTCTCCAATCTTAGTTATCTTTCCTTATTGGGGACACTGGCAGATATTTGGTCTTTAACTACAATGTGGCATAACCTATAAATCAATTCAGATGCCATGTCTTATTGCCTCATCTCTGTATGCAGTCTGGTAAATTCCCTTCACCATGTTTTTCCAACTAATATTTGTGGTTTTATGTACAAGATGCTGCTGAGGCTATATAGGACATTAGCAAAATATTCAAAGATAAAATCCTAGCTGAAAGGTAAAGTGTAATTTACTAGGCTAAAAAGAAGTACTATACAGATTCTCCCCAACTGTTCCACATACTCACACTTATTTTTCACCAGGTAATGCTAGAAAATATTTATTTATTTTTCCTATCTTTAAACAATTGCCCTGTCCCTGTCCTGTGCAGACTACTATCATCCTATTGAAAATGCTACTAATACATATGCCATTTATCTGTCTATATGGCATATATAGTATGGGATTCTGGGGCTTCTTAATATGTGTAATATATAAAATAACATATTGATGACAGAACTGGCATTTAGCATTTCTCCCTTTTTGCCATTGGAATTGTACATGTAAATTTATTTTCTTGTGAATATGACCATCTCATCATGGGCAGGAAATGTTAATATTTGGGGACCCTCCTCTTGTTCACAACAGGCAACATTTGTCCACTTCATATTCTCCGTTCATCTAGCACACCACGTGAAAAGGATCATTTTAGTATTAAACCCCTATGAGGAAGCCCCTTCACCAGTGAAAATACTCAGAGACAGTTGAGTTAATCAGAGCCTTGTGCTCCAATTCTCCACTGCCCTAACGGTGGCCTGGCTAAGCACTCAGGTACTGTGGTGACAGGCCTGAAAGAAACGCACAAATGGGCCCGGGTTTGTTTAACTCATGTTGTTCACCAACTGCTCCATTGCTCTGTGCAGCACGTTAAGCTACAGCAGGTATATTTTTGCGGCTGACTTGATTTAGTGATAAAGAGAAACTATGGAGAGAAACTAACTCAACTCCTTTGTTCTTGGGGAAAAAAATGCTCAAATTTTTTTTGCTGTTCCCCTGCTCTTTTATTATTCTTTTGTTATTAAATAAATCAACATGAATAAATAAACAAATAGGATTTTTAGAAATTCCACGGACAAGCACTGAAAGAGCTATGTAGGATAAAGCCACAGGATCTGTTTGATCCCTCCTTGTCATGTATTGAACTTTCACCCCTAGGACACTCACAGTGGCCGAGGTGGGGGTGCAAATGTACAGTGTCATTTACATCTTGTTCCTATAGTGCCTCACGGTTTGAGGGCAGGATGTATTGATTTCCTTCAAACCCAGAGCTGCTGAGGTCACTTCTTGTCTCTTGAATTGTCCGGAAGACTTGTAGTTTGAGTTAAGAGTTCTTATACTAAAATTTCAACTGAATCTTATACCTGGCTAGCAGGTGAGATGGTTTCTGCAAAGATAGAGAGTTCAAAGCATCCTTTTGGCTTTCAGTCCTGAAAGAGGTTTTGGAAAGCTTTGTATTGTTGGAGGCTTTTTCCTCCTGGTTGGACTCATTATTACCCTTTTGTGAGTACTATTTTGCTTTTTTGAATAGCTTTTTCTGAACGGCTTTTTCTGGTGGAAAATCCAATTTAGTTGCAAGCAATATTACCAGTTCTGCTCCTTTATTTTTCTTCCTCAGTGAAAGGAAAATAAAAGATTGCGTGGCAGGATGGAGATGTACGATTTATGGCATTAGCACTTCTATTAACAAATTTATGCAGCAATTATATATCTTCACATTTTGTATTTTTTCATGACTGAAGACAGCTTCTTTATGTTGCAAAAGCATATTTTTCTTTAAAACACATTTTATTGTCTTGGATCTTAAGCTTTGCCCTAAATTTCCATTGATAGTCAACACATGGTAGGAAGTTCTAGTTGCTATACACACCCAGAAATGGAGTAGAATTTTGCTGCAGATTTAATCTGAGATCTGTTGAAACTTGGGTGGTGTTCATAATGTTCATCAACACAGTTCCTTTCTTAGGAGAGCTAACCTTTCCCTACTTCAGGTGAATCGGCTTAATCCAAATGATTTGGAGGTAGCTGCTGCCCTCATTCTCTCTAACCCCCAAATTGGGTGATCAGAGTACTTCATTCCTCTGCCGTAATGTTTGGTTCTACAAGGGTGGATCTAAAGTCAAGCTACTTAGAGCCTTTCTGAGCACATTTGCCTGCAGTCATCTCTAAGTAAACCTGTTTGAGAATGAAATCAGATGGAGCCAAGCAGAAAGCAGAGAGGGAGACGGGATGGTGGGATGTGTATGATACCATTTGAGGAGCTGGATCTAGTAGCATGCTGGATCTGGCTCATCCCAGCGCACAATAGCCTGTTGTTAAATGTTCAGGAATTCTGTGAGCTGATTAATGTCATGTTGGTAGCTTGAATTTGGCCACGAATCAGCCCCCTCTAACCCCCAACCTTTTTTTTTTAAATAAGTATATTGTTAAACATTTACCAACCACCACTGCCTGAATCCATCCTACATAAAGTCACAGGACCTCTTGTCATGTGAGCTAATTAACTCCCTATTTCACTCCTGCCTTTTAATTTTACCTAAATTAATTTTAATTGGTTTGCCATCACGTGCAATTGTAAGAATTCTGCCTTGGCTAAATTATTTATTTTGGCATTATGACAAACATTTTTCTTTTATGTTATGTGGAAGAAAATGTGAGGGGACCAATACAGCTTCTGATTACAAAGCTGCATGTCCCTGTTGGGTGTTAAAAAATATCTGAAGGAGGTGATATAAAATTTCTAGAACTTTTTGATGGCTTGTGATAACAACCTGACAGATGATTCACTGTTCTTGGGGAGCCTTTAAAAGGCAAAGAGATGGAACAACAAAATTTGCTTAGTGAGCAGTGATTACGATCTAAGATTCATAACCTTTGAGGGAAAAAACTGGGTAATGTGGAGTTTTGAGATAGTAGTGGGATGGTTTTGTTTCTAAAATAGATAAAGTTGGCCAAGATAAGTGTGGTTAAGAAATTGCTCATTGTCAGAATAACAAGCAGTTGAATCAAGCTGGTATGTCAAGTAGGACCATCTATTCTATTACTTTGCATGTGCAAATTCTAAGTTTGCTTTAGTTGCTGATAAATGATGAATATTCTGGACCAGAATGCCCATGTCGTAGCAACTGCATGATTTTGTAGGGATTTAGTGTCTTTAAACAGTCCCACAGCTCTGTTTTTTAGTCATCTGAGCTAAACTGGAGGCAAAAGACATCAGAAATTCTATGTCTAGTGTACACTGGGTTTGAATTTAATTTCCAGTGATTTTATTGCTGGTTATTTTCACGTGTCCCACATATCATTGCAGAAAATCATTAGAATAATATGCGAGCCTAAGTAGTGAAACTGGTACATAATTTACATATAATGTGGGTACAGAATTTGTTAGCTGTTTGAGCTAGCCATACACAGAGAAATAAAACTGAAGAGAAATTAGACAAAAAGCCTTGTGTATTCATGATACAATATCCCGTAATATTGAGGTCCATGATAATTTCCAGTAGAAAATAATTCAAACAAGAAAAACACTGCAGGTTGACAATCTGATAGTGAGAATATATGAATAGGATTTCAAACGGGTCAGAGTTAGTTAAAGGGTAATGCTAAGGGATTTAGGTCAGAGTCCTCTGAATAAACCTAGACCAGTGGGATATTCTAAAATAATATCACTGGAATTGATGTTTTCTCTCTAAACCAGTTGCGAGGTGTTCATAGTGCATCACACTCCTTCCCGTTTACAAAGTGCTTTCTATTTGGCATACTATTTTCTTTCACAGAGCAGTTGAAATTAGGGAAGCTTTATATTTAAGAAAAGAATTAAAACTTCAATCAACAGATAGGAGAAATAAATTCTATGGTGTATTGCATAGTAAGGTGACTATGGTTAATGGTAAAATGTTGTATATTACAAAATAACCAGAAGAGAGGCTTTTGAAGGTTCTCACCCACAAAGAAATAAGTGCATGAGGTGAAGGATACACTAACTACTCTTATTGGATCATTATACAACATAGTTATGTATGAAAACATCAAATGGTACCCCATAAATATGTACAATTACAATGTATCAATTAAAAATGAATAAAAAATTTAAAAAATCAATTAGCCAGGAAAATGCTCAAGACTTATCTAAAGCAAATAGTAATAAAAGTATACCTGTCCTAATTTTGTCTGCTATCTCCCGTTGGACAAGGAGCACCTGTGTTACCACAGACGTCACTTTACTTCTCCAAGCTCCAGAATACCTGGCTATAAAACAAGAGGCAAAGTAGGTTGGATGAAGGATATAAAAATACCTACCTCCTTGGGTTAGAATGAATGTTAAATGAAGTGAATGAAATAATTCATGCCTAGTGCTTAGCACAGTGACTAGCAACATCCGTACTGATGAATGGCTGTTAGTTGTTGTTGGTGGTGGTGTTGTTATTAGAGTTACTATTTGGCCTCCCCAGCCTTGCTCATGAGAATCATTAACCATGATTAAGATCCTTACAACTATTTCTGTCCTATGCACCCTGGATAGAGTTGCCTAGGTGAGAAGCAACCCACACTCAAATCAAGACAAACCATTAGGGACACCTGCCCGTGTCTTTTGAATAAGGCACATGTTTGAAGAGGCTGGTTTCTCTGTCCATTGCATCTTCACGCCTACGGCAGCTCTCCCGAGGGCCATACCCATGGGCCACTTATCATGCTCAATGCTACTTTGGAAGCTGCTGTTCTATGTCTTTGAGGTATAACCTACTCCCCCATCCTCCCCATGCCACCCTCCCATGAATTTTGCTTATGCTCTGAGGCCTGAATTTGAAGACTCATTACCTCAAACCTATCATTTAATTTTGGTGAGTGTATATCAGAGCACTTTTATTTGGCATGGTGAGAAATAAATTTAATTTCATTTATGTTAATTATTGGGGGTGTCTGAAATTATAATGAGGTTAATAAGTTTAGAAATGAAAGCTATGAGGATATATACTGATATTCTTTATGCTGCTTTTTATCTAGGTCATGGTAAGTCATATAGAATGCATACTTTTTGAGTTATGGTAATAGTTGGCAATGCATATACTGCTTTAAAAATGTCATTATTTGGTTATTGTATTTATTCTCCATTGCTGCATACCTAATTAACCCCAAATTCTGAAGTTTAAAACAATAATCACTTATTATTGCATATGTCTTAGTGAGTCATCTGGGGTTTAGCTGATCTAGACTGGGCTCAGCTGGGTGGCTCTGCTCCACACTACAGAGTCTGATTCTGCTTTGTGTCTTTCATCTCCCTTAGACTAGCAACCAGACTAACTATGACATTTACTTCTCCTGCCTGTGAAGGAGATGCAGTAGGACAAGCAGAAATACTTGAGACCTTTTAAGGCCAAGGACTAGAACTGAGTTAGGACACATTGTCACTTCTAGGACCAAAGAAACTTCTAGGACCAAGTTCAAAGTGAAGGAGCGGGGAAATAGATTTGGCCCCAGAAGCCATGGCACAGGTGTGGATATAGGAAGGGGTAAAGAATTGAGGCTGGCATGCTGCCTACCACATTTATTAATTATGTGCCCCTCTAGAGATTTGCTGCATTTGTTGGCATTAGTTCTTTATTTTCTTGCTTGTTTGTCACTAACAAAATTACTAGACTCTCTCCTCCTGGGCATTTAGTGTATTTTGATCTCGTGGGTATTGAAAATTGTGCTGTAGACCCAGTTTTCTTTCTTGTGTTAGATGCCAGAAAGCCTAAGACAAACTAGTAGCTGATTATAGCAGCCATATCTCTATGATTCTTATTCTTTGTCTTGTTCCTGGCTCTATTTTTGTCCATAACCTTTGTTTATTTAACCTCTATTTTTAAGTTGGGCTATATTTTTGTTTCTTGTGTATCTTTTAAATTGTCTTGCATATTTTCTGGTGCAAGAAGAAATAGAAATTTATAAATAAAATTTGAAACAAAAATCCACTAGCACTATTGGCCCTTCACCCAGTAAGTAAGGTTACAAATAATACAATAATAGCTAGCATTTATTGGATACTTCTTTGCTCTTGGGCCCTGTGCAAAATGTTTTTTGAGTAATACCTAATTCATTTCCAGCAACAACCTTATGAAGTAAGTACTGGCATTATCCCTGTGGAAACAGATGCAGTTTATGTAACTTGTTCAGGGTCTCACAGCTGGTAAATACCAGAGCAATGATTTGAGCTGGTGAAGCCTGGCTTTAGATCTCACATTCTTGACCAGTAAGTTATACTTCTTCTGATTGTTATGCTAAAAGAAAAGGAGAAAAGGAATGGTTAGTAATTCATTTCTCTTTTTGTGAGTTCTTGATTCAGCTTTTATTCCTTGCTTATCTTCTATTTTTTTTCCTGTGTCTCTCATAAGTATACCTAATTAAAATGTCAACTGCTATTAGCTTAAAAATATCATTTAAACTCTGTGACACTTGGCGTTCCAATCACTACATTTAAAAAGAAAATTTTAAGAATTTACTTAAATGAATATGATTTATGAATCACCCTTACTGGTACAGATATGTTTAGCACAACTGTCCTTGTATTTATGATGAATATAATACTTCCAGGTACATTTTATGTTTTCGTGCAGAAGTTTGGTAAATGTGGAAATTAAACTGGAAAATATGGATAAATCAGCACAATTCCAAACACCTGCTCAAAACATTCATTTTATTGATATAACAGTTGACTCTTTAGGTTGTTTTTCTAAAAACATTGGCTCTAGGCAGAATAAGTATTCTCAGTGAATATATTTGTTGACATATCACTTAGAAACGACTACACTGACAGATTTTAGGAATTTTGTACGAGTTTGATGACAAGCAAAGGCCATTTTACATGAAAATGACTCTTTCTGTTTTACTGACTAATTCTCTTGTATTTTTATATTTTTAGTGATAAGGCTTTCTTGCTTTGATTTTTCAATATCTCATTTGGCACAGTTATTTGGAAAGCCTTCAGTGATTTTTTTAATGGGCATCATGCTGTCTCAATGTTATTAATTACTATACAACTAACATCTTTGGGGAAAACTCTGTAATCACTTTTCCTTCAGATCATTTGTAATTCCCGCAACCCTGAAGAACTCTGAAGCCATTTTAGTAATGATAAGTTTTCTATTCATCAATTATCTGTGCATATAAACAAAGAAAGGGCTTGTTATGTTTTCTTTTAATTCTCTTAAGAATGCCCAAGTGATTGCTGGGTCCCTCCCAATTATCTCCCCTTGAAATGGCTATATGGTAGCTCACCAACAGATCAATGTCCCCAAAGCTGAGTTCTATTCTTCCACTGTTTTTAGTGATTGTCATTTCTTCAACCAATAGGATACATATGGGTAAATTTAAAAATTGAATTCCCTTTGGTGGTACAAAGCAGAAACCCTACTTGACCTGCTAATCCATAGAAAGGAATTTATCCACCAGTGGTAGCTTTGGCACTCGGGCTCCAGGTACTCAAAATAATGTTCTTAAGAACCTGTGTCTCTTCATCTTTAGTCTTTGATTCCTCTATGTCAGCTTCTTTCTTGGTTGAACACCTTACTTCATGTGGCAGTGCTTGGCAATACAAGGGGGGGTGGTTCCTCTATTAACAAAAACAACAGTTGTCTACTGCCATACGTTAACATACAAAAATAATCTATAGGAATATATTCTTAATTGTATTATCAATCTGTAATCTGCGATTAACCAGTTTTTATAATGAAAGGCACTTAAAGAGCATTTTCTCTTTTAGTAGATGATTGATTATATTTTAATCAATAGAATGTTTATTCTGGAAAGAACCTCAGTTAGGATATAATTCCATATATCAAATCTTTCCCAAGCTTTTGTTGTATGGCAGGTGCTATGCTGTGTTCTGGAAGTACAAAAATAGCATACCCCCTCCCTGCCCTTGACCTCCCATCCTCACGGTCAATGGAGAGCAGTCAAGCAGACAAGGACAAGCATCGTTGTAATTCCACGTGATGAATGAGTAGTTGAGGATTGTTCGAGGCTTTTAGAAGCTCAAGAGGGACATCTAGCTTAGGCTGAGAATGCTTGTAAGCTGAGGTGGTGGACATTTTATCATCTGGCCTTGTTATGCCTCTCCAGCTTCCTACCCTGCATTGTTGCCAAATGTGCTCTTCACTTTAGTGGTGCTAAACCCTTTGTACTTCTCCAGTTAACCTATTGTCTGTCATGTTTCTGTGCATCTTGCCCAAGCTGGACTCAAACTCCTGGGCTCAAGTGATCCTCCTACCTCAGCTTCCTGAATTGCTAGGACTCCAGGCACATGCCATTGCGCTTGGCTCTTGTCTCCTTGTGGTTCTTGCTCCCTTTTATTATGAATCACCTGTGGGATGGCAGACCTGCTGGTATAGGTACAGCGATTGGGCTCCTAGGAGCCTCTCTTGCCTCCTTATCGTGTGCCTTCCCCTACTGAAAGGCCAGAAGGCCAAACACTACATTCCCCAGACGCCCTTACAGCTAGGGTCCTGGATATGGTTCCTTTTTTGCCAATTAGATGCACTTGTTTGGGTTTTGGAAGACAGAACTGAGACCAAAGCCATCTTTCTGTATTCTCTGCAGTTTCTGCTGACTAGAACATTGGAGGAGACATTGGGTTTTTCTGCAGTCATGTTTCAGCATCTGGCCACTAACATCAGGATTATTGAGAAGCAATGTATAGGACATTTATTTCTTTGCTAGTGTGGCTTTTCTATAAAGCCAAGGATTGTGTTGGTGACAGTAGCTTTCTGATTCCTGCTCATGACTCAGATGATGTATTTCTGACAATGGTTCTATTGGTGGCTTCCTGATTCTCTGCCTTCCTGACAGCAGCAGAAGTAGCAGTACTGGTCAGGGTCTTTCTGAATGTCTTTCCTGAGCCTGTACCTCCCTTTTTTTTTAGTGATTTTGATGTACCCCATGCCCCTGTTTTATCTGCACTTTGAACAGCTCGACCCTGGCTGATATACATATTCATCTCTTCTGAGCCTCAGCCTATGTCTGAAACTTGGAGATAGCAGAGCCTAACTCTTAAAGTTGTTGTGAGGATGCAATGAAGGCAGGCATTCAGGGACCTTAGATCATTGCATAGCATGTGGAAGTTGCCATAGCAACCTTTGGGCAAAGGGTTGTTATTATATTAACTTGTTTTGAACTTGTTAGTTTTGCCCATTAGATGAGAAAATTTATGTCTACAAGAAATGTCCTTGAACTCAAGAAAAACGCTTTCCTTCATCTTCTCAAAAAGAAGAGATGAAGTATATTTACCTTTTTATTGTTGCTACTTGGATTTCTAGCCCAACATTTCTCAGCCATGGCCAGGTAACTCCAAACTCCCTTTGTTTGGCTTCTAGTTACTTACTCATGTGTTCCCCATGTTGTGTGCAAAGGCTTAGCATCAACCACTTTTCATGCTACAGTTACCTAATTCAGAGTTTTGCAACTACTGACTTGCTTTGCATCAATTTAAGAATGGAACTTCCGTAGAGCCAAAAGCCAAGTGGAGTAATCAAGCAGAGAACTGAATTTTACAGTGGCAGATCTTCGATCTGATCCACTAAGGGCATGAACTGAGCTTCAGTCTCCTCGTCTTTAAAACGGATACAGTAATTGCTGCCTCACAGGGTTGTTATGGGCATCAAGTGGGATGATGGAAAAGCCCTACACACATGTAATTAATAGTGATGTGGAGGTGGAGATGGTCTAGATGATGATGGACAAGGTCATCAGGCCACAAGGTGTGATAAGCATGTCAGCGCTGCTTTTGTTTCCATGCATATTTATTCAGGGTCTCTTCTGTGCAGACATTGCTAAAATATTTATGTGCATTGTCACAATCTTTACAACACACTTCTTGGGTAGATATTCCTACCCCCATTTTATAGGTAAAGATGTTGATTCCTTGTAATCGACCTGTCTGAAGTGATACTGACTGTGTGACTCTGGTCCTCAGCTCCTTTCTTTTAACTATACGTCCAACGGTGTCAGATTTCCTAAAGGAGTTTCAGGTATTGTCACCTACGAAGAAATCGTGCCTGACAAAGATAAAATTCAGGTTCCTCCCTGGTGCACGAGTGCTTCTGTGACCCTCCACTCCTGCTCACTCTGGCTTCGTCCCCGTCAGTGTCAGTGCCCTGATTGAGCTCCATTTGTGTCATGAAGCCAGCCCTCATCACATAGTCACCTGATTGCTACCAAGAGCGATTGACGGCTAGCCACCTTTCATATTCCTTCTGGAGTGGGAATCACAGATGGAAGGTGTGTTTTCTGAGTTTAACTCACATTTTAATACTTTTTAAAGTTTTGTTTAAATGAAAAGATATGTTTCTCTCGCTGAGATGGGGTTTTAGAAACTCTTGTAAAAATGCATTTTACGTACCAAGGGGACTCTTGCCCTCATCAGCTTAGCTTGTATTGTGAAAGGAAAATGAGAAAGAAGTTTGGTTTTTAAAATGCCATTAATTACCCTTCCAAGGTGGCTCTGCCATCAGTAGGGATTTCTTAAAAGAAAAACATTCTGCCTTGGGGAGGTGGGGCACCATTTGGGAAAAGCAGCTTCAGTGTTTTCTTCATTAACTTTTGTTTCTGTGCATTGAGTGAAAATGTATTAGTAATAATTTTTTAGTTCTCACTACCTGTGTATTTTGAAATAGAAAATTGTTTGAATAATACAGCTCCTTGGAGGTATTCATGCTAATGCCAAAAGAATGCTGCATAAAAAATTTTTCCTAGTGAATATTTTTTCTAATCAGAAGAGATGAAATAGTAAACCAAAGGGAATATTGTATCTCTTATCAAATCACTGGGTTTTATCTGCCACATCCTATCAAGTTTTGTGCTTTCCTTTTTCTAGTCAAGACTGTTACACTAATGCATAGGGCATGTTTATGTAGAATAGACAAAGGTATGCCCTTCTGTGGAGACACAGCCCCCCAACCCCACAAGGTGCATGGCTGGTAAGAGGGACCCAGCTGTATAGCTCCCCACTCATTTCATGGGCTGATGCAATGTACACTCAACTGCATGTTACCAGCTGTGTGTAATAGAAATGTTCGAGGTCATGTGTGAGGTAGTTGGGAACATAATTCCTGAACTCACTGTGAATTTGGGATCTGTGGGGATACTCTGAAACCAAACCCCTCTAAGGATGCAAATTGGCTAGTGTCTCAGCCCTAATGAAACAGCGTTGTGGGCAGGTTTGGGGTAGAATAGGGAGGAATTTCAGCACCAAATTATGTGGTGTGTGAGGCAGAAGGTTAAATGGGCTTCTAGTAGTAGTGAAGTGTTTCTGAGTGAAGGATGCCAGATAAAGGGTCTGGAATCTGAAATTAAAGTTGGGTTTGCACAATACCACAGAACTTTCTACTTTCTAGAGCCTTGGCCCTGTTAGTATAGATGCTAGTTATACCTCCCGCAGGCAGGAAATGTAAGGAATGGCAGCTGGCAGAGAACCTTGACATTTAGCTCTCCAATGCCTCCCTCCCTCTCCTCCTCTTGCTCTGTACCAATGGGGGTGTGCTGACATAAAACCAGGTAGTGCAAGAGTAGCATTTGTTGGGCCAACAAAGAAATGTACATTCCACATTGACTACATGATAGAGGCAGGAGATTCGGTGATGAACAAGTCTAGACTCTGTCCTTGACCTCATGGAGCTTATAGTTCACTGGAAGAAGTGGAGAGTAAACAAGCAATTACTCAGATAAATATATTATGACTGACAATGAGGAGTTTTGTAAGAACAAGTACAGGATAAAATGAGAGCATTATTGGTGGAGGGGGGCTGGGATCACCAACTTATTAATAGATGGGTTTAGATTTTCGGCACCTCTACTGATTAGAACCCCCATTAGAACCCTATTTTGGCCCCAAGTTCTTCTCTTTGATAACTGAAGTGTTCTCACATCAGCATGTGAGAAGATCAGAATCTTAACTTGAAAGAAACTACTCTAGACAAGGTATTGGGGTCTCTGCTGCATCTTTTTGGGTTGTGCAGGCTCCCGTGGCTGAGACCTCTGCCCTCTGCCACTGCCCGAGATAAGAAGCTCTGGTAGGTCCAGGCGCTTTCCTTTCCTGGTACAAAGAAATCAGAGTCGGGTTACTTCACGTAAAGCCTCTTCTCCTCTCAACAAATGTTGAAATGTTTGTGTTTTTTCCCCGTGATGAGGAAAGGGGCTTGGAGAGGCTAGAGGTTGCAGCTATTCAAGAAAAGGTTTGTGATTAAAACCCCATTGTAGGTATTCCACAAATATTTGAATCAAATTGTTTTGTTAGCTCCAGACTATGGGAAAAGAATCTGGGCTGAACTGTTTGATCCGCGCGGGCTTTCCCCTCGGAACAGCTGCTGTGCTTGACACTCAAGCACCTCCTCACCTACAATTTTCTATTTATGCTGTCTGCCTGGTCCCCGCAGTCATTTTGAGGCTGTGACCCTTTGGCACCACAACCCTAGGTGCTGAATTCGTTTGTTTGTTCGTGATCCTGGCACATGATCACTGATTTCATCAGTGGGTGCCATCTTGGGCTCTGTCCATCTCTTTTGAAAATATTGCATCTTTTGGCTCCTGTGGCCAAAAGTTGTCCATCCACTTTTGTTTTTCTGAGGACTCCTCTGAATTCCCCTTCCTGCCTGTTTCAGATTCCTCCTGCATTCTTAGCAGTGTATTAATTCCCCCACTGGCTTCCCTTTTCCTTCTATCCGTTGCTGTCTCCTTGGCACCCCCTTTTATTCCTGTCCACCTTTCTCTTCCCTTCTCCTCTTCTCCACGCCACCCCGTATTTATTGAGTGCCTACAGTGTGCCTGTGGGGCTACGACAGAGCGGACGCTAGTCTGAAAGGGGTGATGAGCAAGTGAAGTGTCTATAGTAACTCAGCTTGATGGGAAAGGATAGGGTGCCTTAGGGGCACGTGGAAAGAGACCTCAACTAGAGTATCAAGACACAGCCAACTCACACATTTGAGGACTTGAAATAAGTGACAGATATCCCATGTTTGGAAGAGCGTGTATGTGTACATGTCTGTGTGTGTCTGTGTCTCTCTTGCAGGATTGGCTGTTAAGAGAGATTGAGCAGGAATCCGGTTTTGCAGAAGTGAAACCTTGTAAGATCTGTAAATCTAGGTTGGGCTTGACTGCATGTTTATGTGTATATAATATGTGTGTGTGGATGAACACAGTCATTGTGTTGTCTATTGTGCATAAGCTATGAGCTGTGTAGGTACAAACCTATGAAGTTCTGCAAAGGCATATGGGCCTTTTGCTCAGACACTCTGATTCCCTACTTTTTAACAAGCTTAGTAGGTGAATTATGACCTGAGCTGGGGACAACTCCATTTGTAATTATAATAGGAAAAAAATGTGAACAATTCTCTAAAGTAGAGAAGATCCTGTCCCTATTAGGTTACCTTTTCCAGGTGTCTCTGCATCTAAGTGACTAACTATAAAATGTTGTGAATTTATTTATGAACCTGTTAGGCTCATGCAAGAAGTGTCATGGGTATTTTCCTGTCTCCATCTTGGCCTAAATCCATTAGGCAATTACTTGTATTTGAACTTGACTTCTCCAGAAATACAGTCGGATCAGTTACTATGTAGTACTTCTGTACCTGTCTTTTAATAGCAACTTATCCCAGACTGGTCATGCTGGAATCAATCTTTCTGGCAAAACATGGAAAGACCTTCAGTTATATTGTATCTCAGTGGTGGTAAAATCAGTCTTTAACAAACAGTTAATGTAAGAACTGTGCACAGTAATAAATAGACCTAGGATTCCAGCTGGCATGAAGTCTGATTTTAGATTGAATGACATTCAAGCTACAGTATTTTCTATTTTTCAAGAGAGGGGGAAAAAGTCACAGAAATGGAAACTTCTTTTTCTTTATTTTAAATGCTATTTAAAATAGTCATGAGCATGAAGTACCCTATTCTTAGATTTAGGTCATTTGAAATGTTTTCTCTTTTAAGATAAAAAAAATGGCAGGAGGTTCTCTGGTGGAGGTTAATATTGGGAAGCCTCCGCCCAGTGTGCAAATGGGTTTTGCTATTGTCACAGCTGTCACACAGCAGGTCATGTTGGTGACTCTGCCACCTGCTCCCAGCCCCTTGAGGCAGTCTTTCAGACTGGGGAGGAGATAAAGAAATAAACCAGAGGATTCCCACTTCAGGGAACCCCTTCTCTGCTTTATTTACCGATCACATTAGCCAGTGGACAAGACACTGAAGATGCTGAACCATACCCTCTGAAATCTCATCCCCTAGTGCAGAGAGAGGAGATCTTTGCTCACCCTGGCTCATCCCCTGCTCCATCCCTGTGGGCAGGTGAAGCCCTGGCAGGGAGCTGACCGAAAGGATTATAAAGAAGTTTGCTTTTTACTACTTAGCTTCTAGTATGTCATTAGCAAGGAAGAGTGGAATTTTGCGGGGTAGAGCAGGGCAGAAACATGGAGAACTTTGGAGTTTCCCTGGCCGAGCCCCTTGGATTTTAAGGCTCACAGGCTTGGGTGTACCATCCTGAGTCAGTGTCAGCCCAGGTCTTCATTATCTAGCCCGGCAGTTGAAACCTCACATGCTTTAAGAGCTGTAAAAGACATTCCATCCCAATAGCAGAGACCACCAGGTTTCCATTAGGCTTTTTAATATCAATTCACATTAAATCCCTGTCTCTTAGTAGTCTTTCATGCTTCAGTAGCTTCGAAATCACTTCCATTTGTTAAATCTCCATCGGGTAGATGTTTGCATATTAACTCTTTCGGTTCCTATCTTAGAATCTCAGTTGTCTCCAGTAATCTAACTCAGGAGCAGATTTAAATATGATCTTTTAAATATCACTCAAATGTAATGAAATGTGTTGGATGGTGGATTTAGCGATAGAAATTTTGATTTTTTAAGAATTTTTCTGTCTACTATGTTTACAATTGATCATTCTCCAGAGTTTTGCTTTATTTACCATAGGTGTTGTATGCAGATTCATAAAAATCAGTGGGAAAATAAGCCAGTAGAAAAGAAGAGATAAGCGAGGGGAAAATGCCTAGAGATTTCCAACCACCCAGTAATCTTCACAGAAATTCTCGATTCATTAGCCCCTGTTAGTCACACAGAACATTCCCACCCATTTATTAACTAATGGGCATAGACGTAATTTTAAAAGTACCTCCCAAGTAGGGATGATATATTAAAAATGCTAAAGGGTTGTCTCCATTCCTTTAATATCTATCAAGGGCCCATAATATTTGCCAAAACCATTAACTTTTCCTAACCTTTTCGTTTTTTCCCCTTTTCAAATGGTTTACTTTTCTTTCTCTCAAAGTGAAAAGATCTGAGGTCATGTGTTTATTCATTTAACAAATACATAATTATTGACTTTCTAACCCCAGTTAAGTGCTGGGGATATATCTGTGCGCAAGGCCAAGCTGCTTTCCACTCTCTCAAGGCTTGTACTATAGTGAGAGAAGATCACACACACACACACACACACACACACAGAGATAAAGTATTGAACAAATAAGAGGTGGAAAGTGAACAGCAAGGGCTGGGGCCAGTTTAAATAAGGAGGACGTAGAGAGCTGTCTGGAAGAGGGGTTGTGCCTCAGGACTGGAAGATGAGAGGGACTGACTGTACGGAAGGGAGGTGTGGAGAGGGAGCATCCCGAGTTAAGGGGCCGGCGTATGCCAAGGTCCTAAGTTGGGAAGAAGTTCAGTCTGTTTGGCGAATGGCAGAAGACTGACTGGCACACTATGAATGTGGAGAGCTGGACAGAGGGCCTCTGAGGCAGTGGAAGGGTGTTTGGATTTTATTTCTGGTGCAGTGGGGAGCCATTAATGGGTTTTAAGTGGGGGAGTGACTTATGTGATTAGCTTTGAGAAAATCCAGGAGGGATGCTGCCTGGAGAATGGACCAAAGAAGGCAGAGGCTTCCAGGTAGGAGGCTACTGCCTCGGGTCTCGGGAGATGACTAGAGTCCCACCTAGAATGGCAGCAGTAGGGGATGCTGATGGGGTAAGACCCAGGGACAGGATTGGAAGAGGAAAGGAAGGGGCCTTCTTGGACAACACAGAAAGAGACATATCTGCGGGTGCCAGCTTATGGGGCTAGGGACAGGGCTATAGTTGCCCTTACTAAGTAAAAACTTTGCTTTATAAAGGACAGAAAGCATAGGCTTTGACAAGTTGATAAGGTAACACAATCATAAGATGCATCTATTATATGAAAGTGTGAGATTATATGTATTTGTGTAAATAGGAGTATTGGTTAAAAGTACAGTCAGCTGTCCGTAACCCCGGGTTCCACATCCTTGGATTCAGCCAACCGTGGCTTGAAAATATTTGTAAATAAATATATAAATAAATGAAAAATAATATGAATAACAAAATACAAAATCTATTTACATATCATTTACATTGTATTAGGTATTATAAGTAATCTAGAGATGATTTAAAGTATATGGGAGGATGTGTGTAGGTTATATGCAAATACTACACCATTTTATATCAGGCACTTGAGCATCTGCTGATTCTAGAATCCACAGGGGGTCCTGGACCCAATCCCCCAAGGATACCCAGGGATGACTGTATACATATGAAGTTTATACATTTGTGCAATAAGACTATTTGAACAAACATGCTAGAGCTTATTTGGACCCTTTCAAGTCATTTTGGGAGAGGAAATAATTTTTCAACAATGTGTTATTTTATTTCTGTATATGATTTCATTATTTATAAGTTACATGCCAAATGTTTCATTTTTGAAATTATATAAAAATATAGGAGATCAGTCAGTATGAGAATGTGATACAGAATATATAACTTAAGAGTCATGTCTGAGTTCCAGTTTCAGATCATTTTCTTATCAGTAAAGAGGTGACTTTACCTCTCTGAGCCTCAGTTTCCTCATTGATATAATAAGGTAATAGTGGCACCCAGTTTTTGAACTTGTGAGCATTAAAAGTGATAATCATGTCCAGCAATTAGCCTGAGGCCTGCCGCACATAAGAGCATGATAAACGTTAACTGACAATTATGATAATTTCAGAATTAGAAAGAACTCTAGACATAGTTTTGTTTTGCCTTCTAGTTTTACGGCTAGGAAAACCAAAGCCCAGTGTTACATGATAGATACCATACAGCTGGTTAGAGGCAGTCCCAGGCTTGGGTACTTTTCCCTTTGAGCCCTCAGTGATTGCTCTCCAGGGTTCCTTTTCACTTTTCCCCCTTAGAATTGACTTCACAGGAAAGAGAAACTTCTACCAAAGGTAGAAGAGGAATGATATATCACAAAAATGCTTAGACTATGAATTTGGAGAGAGAGAGAAGGAGACAGAGAGGTGTGAGGGAGGAGAGAGAGAAGAGAAGAGAAATATGGAGAGACAGAGAACCCTAAAGAGAGATGCAGAACCCCAGAGAGATGCAGAAAAACAGAGAGCAATAGAAAGTGTGGAACGAGTGAGAAGAGATATATCTTTTGAATGAAAATCTAGGCATCATTAAGAAAATAGATAAGAATTAAGAGTTCAGTACATTCTGTAAAACTCATAATAACATATTAGACATTACTAAGACCCAGACTTCAAGAATGGGCTGGATATTAGACAGGGTCTTATTTCTTTTTAGTTTGATAACAAAAGAAACCTTTGAAAGTTTGGGATGAGGAAAAAAAGCATCAAGGATGAATGAGGCATAGCAGAGAACAATTAAAAAATAAATTCACCACTTTCCGTAGAGTTAGGGCATCTCAAGACTTTACATACATATTATATTACTCAGAAGAGAAAGAATTAGATGCAGCTTTATTGAGAGCCTGGAATGTGGATATTAAGAAAAGGGAAACGTAGTCTAGGAAAGTTTTCAACTTGGCTTCAAAAAGCCTTTGACATGTATAGGTAGCAAAAGGTCATACATTCATATGCCTGTAGAAGACACTTGTTGAATCCAAAGGAAACTCTATAGGAAGTGATCTAGAAACATGAATTGATACTGTTTTTAAACAGAAGAAAAAAAGGGAAAATGAGGATAGAGTAACTAGGAAGGAAAAGTTTCAAATCAATAAGGTATCTAAAATGGCAATAGAATTACATTGCCAGAAACAAACTAGAGCTATCCATCTCAGTATCTATCCAGCAAAATGAGTCTCTACTATGTACAGAACTGGGTTAGGAGTTTTGAGGGATATGGAGGTGGAATAACCACGGAGCTTGCCCCAAAGGAGCTCACGGTCCAGTCAAAAAGATGACATTCGTGCATCTACTTGTGCAGTGTTCATTGAGCATCGATGAAATAGATGATATCATTCCCATGTCCAACCCTAATCACAGACATTGCTAATCGATCCCAGCACTCTTTCCACCTGATTCTCAATTACTGTGGTACTCAGTTGGCTACAGAGTAATTCTTTTTTGCCTTCCTGGCGCTTGGCCCTGCTCTGCCATAGAAGCAGAAATTGGGTCTTGTTTGCTGTAATATCTTGAGTATCTACCCCAGAATTTAGTACATAGTAAGTGCTCAGTAAATACTTAGTTCACTAATTGAAGTAAAACTTACCTTCTTATAGACATTTATTCGTATTTCATATGAAATATTCAATGTTATATCAACAATGATCCTCAAGGTACTTTGAACTTTTATGTATATATGCATGCAAAATTTAACAATATGAATATTAAAGTAAAATGTTTTACTGAATTTGTGTAACTTACTAAGGCTACTAAGATGTATTTATTTAAGCATAAAAAGTAAGATGTGTATAGTTTCTAGAGAGTAACTTAGTGGGTTTGTGATCTTGTTGACTAGGAATGAGGTTCATATCATGGGGAGTTTATTAACAACTACTAGTCTTGTGAAGTTGGAGAACATTTCCAGGGCTGGGTGAGAAGGAGGAGGAAGTTATTTTAATCACTTGCAGAAGCCATTTATAGTCCTGTCATCTTTTCTGTCATGAAGATTATCACTTAATTATAAGATAACATGATTTGCTGTTTAGATATCAGAGATAGAAATGCATAGGTCGAGATCAAAGTGGAAATCAATTCTCAAACAGTCTGGGTACTAATTAATAAAGTTAGTGCAGCTGTGTGCCTGTCAGCCCAGCCTGGGTTGGAGTGTCTGTTTTAAAAACATTGGATAGACTGAGTTCTCTGGCCTCTAGGTCAGAGAGGATGTCCAGTTATAAATCCAGAAGGGATAGCTTGTGCAAGTGGGAGATTGCACAAGTAGAAGCCAGTGATGCAGGTGCCTGCCTCACCAGGCAGGACTGCAAAGTCCCAGGATACTCCCCAACAGAAGAGTGTCCAAGGGTCCTATCCATTGCTTGCTTGCATTTGTCTTGGAATTGTGCAGAAAAAATGGCAGATCTGGTGGTTTGAACAAAGGTGGCTAGTGATGGAAGAATGCATCTCTCTGGAAGCAGGTGTTCGCTCATTCAAGAGGAAACTCGTAAACAAATGGATGGGTGGACATGGTAAGAGGACAGAATCCAGGTCTCCCTAATTTTCCAATTGGGCTTCATGGAGAATGGCTACATCTGTCATGGGAAGAAGGATGGAGAGAAATTTCTTGTCACTCACACTGAAGATCCATTCGGCAGGGGCATTGTTGAGTTAAATCTGGCAACGCCCCAGTTTTCAAGATGGTATACTCTGGATTGGGTCAACCCTGACTTGAATCCAAGTTCTGGGGTAAAGCCAAGTTCTGTTGCTTAATACTTATGTGGGATTTATATTTCCAAGGTTTGTTTTTTTAATCTTCAAAATAGAGATAATACTCCTATCAACCTCAGATATACAATTTCTGTAGAGCTCGGTATGTGATACATGTCCAATAAATGGTAGTTGTTTATTATTTTTGTTATGATAGTGGTCATTGTTAGAACTCCTTGAGGGCAAGAGATCATGACTTTTTGTTCATTACCTTGTTCCCCAACTCCTAACATAGTGTTTATATCAGACTCCCAAATGGAACAGAGGGAACACTCAAATGAGGATGAGCTCTGGAGGGATTTTTTACAAAGGGACTATTTAGAGAGAGGTGTGGGTGGGATGTGGAGAACCATGAGGTTAATGCAGGAACCTGCGGATAGCAGCAGTGGAGTTGTCAAGACACAAGCCCAAAGAGGTGAGGGGAGGGAGTGATACTGCAACACAATAGGAAAGATAACAGGCTGCCTTGGGAGGAACAGTGGACCTCTGTAAGTGGGGCCTTGGTCTCATCTCTCTGATTTCCTTCTAGAACCCTCACTGGCCAATTTGTAGGGGAAGCCAGAAGGCAAGGGGGGCCCATCTGTGTAGTCTATGCAGATCAGCCTTCTGGGTCAGAGAGAAAAGCAAGAAGGCGGGGAATGTGTCTGAAGGGACAAGTGGACTATCACGGTGCCCCACACACAGTAGGCTCTCTGTGAAAATGTCCTGAATGATAACACATGTCATAGGTAGTTGGATTAAATTCCATCACTTCAAACCACTGTTTTCTTAGTACCTGCTGTGTGCTAGGCGCTGTAAAGGGTGAAACAATGAAGAAAGCCCAACTGCAGTCCTGCCAAGTGTCTACAACACTTCCATTTTGAAAGTATTTTACATGTATATTTTTTAATTAACTTGCACAATCTCCCTCCAAGGTAGGCTTTATGATCCTCTTCTTACAGAAAAGAAGTCCTGATCTCTGAGAGGTTAACAGACTTGCCCAAAGTCATGCAGCTGGTAAGAGAGCAAAGTGGGGACTCCAGAGCCTGGCTGCCCGCCTCCCTCC
Organism: Daubentonia madagascariensis; assembly: GCA_023783475.1. Taxonomy (NCBI): domain Eukaryota; kingdom Metazoa; phylum Chordata; class Mammalia; order Primates; family Daubentoniidae; genus Daubentonia; species Daubentonia madagascariensis. The sequence continues at coordinate 34,745,300 of JAKFHU010001953.1, read as the reverse complement.
CCATCACCATCCTGGCTCTATGACCTTGTGAAGTCAGCTTCTTGGAAGGTCTACTAGATGTCCATAGAGTGGATTATTGAGCTCATTTAGCATGTTTTTTCTTCTCTTAACTAATAAGTTGAATGAATTCAGTACATAATATTGTATATTGTTTTGGCTCTAGTCTATGCCAGTGTTCCCATAGGGGATACCCATGAGAATCATCTAGGAACTTACTAAAATACAGAATTTGGGGGCTCCCACCAATCTAATCTGTGGGGTTGGACCCCAGGCAAGACCCTCAGGGGATAGTTGTGTAGCCAGCCTGACAGTGCACTGTGCTTCCATGAATCACTGAAAGCTTGAATTCCTCATTTTACGAATGAGAGAAACAAAGCCCAGAGAGTCAGAATGACAGTGGCACAAGGCTAGATGGCATCAAACATGTGTATTCATGTTGTCAATAAATAAAATCAATGCCAGATAACAGTAATATTCCCCAAGTGTATAACCTAATAATGGGTTCATAGAGCTTATTTGGCTGATGTGCTCTTTTGTAGAGCGCTTCTGATGGCTGAGTGTGAATTATGTGACACTTTAAGCGGAGAAGATGCAACCTAACCATGTATATTGATTTAATGCATAGAACAAGGTAAAATACCACTCCTCACATCTAGATCATTTTCAAAGGAGGTATAATGGAGCTGCCTCACATTCTCTAATTTCAGATAAGCATAGGTTGAATTATAAGAATAGGTACCCAAGGATGAGGAAAGGAACAGTCATCACTAAGTAACAACAAGAAGGTTCGAGTTTTGCTTTGAAAGACAGACATTTTATTAACAAACCTGATTTTAGGGCAGATACCTTGCTAACTCAAGAAATAAGACTTCTACTACAGAATTGGCATGGGGACTGCTAAAGATGGCTAGTCTTCAAACTGGTCCGGTGTCTGTAGGAGGTATATAAATAGTTTTAAAAATTTTTAATACATTTCTCTCAATAGAACTGAGAACTCAGACAAAATTGAGTGGTGGATAGGAATGTACTCATGTAGCAAATATGTCTAAGTGGCTCTCATTCCAGGTAGATCACTCCTAAAGTACAATGATAGATTATAAATTATTTTAACAGCACTTGCAGTGATCTGCTTAATCCACTAAACTTAAAGTGGGCACTGACATTCTTTCATGATTATAGAGATGAAGTTGACAAAGGAGGATTTCTTAGGTAGCTGCTGAAGTGGTTACAGCAATGACTAGGTTTCTCTAGTTATCACAGGAAAACCTACTTCAAAAGACACTGTCTGTATTGGTGTTAAAATACATTAATTCTTTGCTCTTTCAAACTAAGCAACAATATTTTCTATGATATATTTGTTGAATCTGATTATATAGTACTTTTTTTTTTTTCAGGGAATAGCCTCTCCACATCCTCTCCCCAAGCTTGTGTTTACTGAGTTTACTCAGTGTCTTATAGGAAGATAATTCAAAGACTGTTATGAAGACAATGGCTTTGACTTTAGAATGAGTTTATGTCTTTAAGCATAGCTTTCAGCAAATGAGCCTACCATATGTTAAATCAAATTTAACATCCATTATGAAACAGTGAATCATACTTTACATTTCAGTAATGACAACAAATGATCGCTTATCTCATGCTCTTCTGATCTGTACTACTTCTCATCAATCTTGCTAATATTGCAAAGATTTATTAAATGAACAAGTGTCCAACTGTAACTGTTAATATTAATAGCTTCTTTTTATATTTTCTCTCCCTGGCTTTCTTTTCTATGCTTGCTTAAGCCTGCTTTAATATGGGCTTTAAAAGTAATGGTTTTTCTTATTCTGAAATGATAATTAACAGAAAAGTAGGAAGTTAGTAATAAAATTATTTTAATGAAACTGTGCAATTATACCAACCCATTACAAAGGCATACGATTTGCTATGTGCTCAGCACTGGAAGCAAAAATCTTTTTTCACCAGAGTAAAACAGTAGATTTTAAACCTTTGGAAACATTTCAGATCCCTTATGACTTAAAATTGCTACTTGTGCAGTAAAAGTTTAAATCACTTGAGTAAATTTGTAATTTAATCTTTAAAGTTTAACTAACATTTATTCTTCCTTTCTAAGTGCTTTCTCTTGGTGTAAATTGTAACAAGTTGCCTCTTTTTCTGGACCTTACTGTGGGTCTTTAACTTGATTTCCAAACCAATAACTTCTCCTAAGCCCCAGTTTCTAGAAGAGATTCCACCATATCCTCCCTTTTCTGAGGCTCTAAATATGAGATCCTACCTCTCCTTTATGTCCTAAATTGAATGTTTTTAGGCAAGGCTACTTTTTCCCATAAGATGGTCTCTTAGATGTTTAAACCTCTCCTCTGATGTTGTTGCCAGACACTCTTTGCCTAACCCCTAGATTTCTACCCCAACTTCCTGGTTGAGTTCCAAAACATTTAGGTTTCCTATTGGATCCCATCCATTCTGTGTTGCTAGCGAAACAAATCTTTCTCAGTCTTCCTGATTCCTAGCTTTATTTCATGAACTTGCTTGTTCCTTGAGGACAAGGATTCAACACAAATTTCTTCCGTATTTTCCATAATTCCTGCTTTGCACCAGGCAAGACATATCATGGAATTAGATCTATGGATGTGGTTGTAAGCAAAATTTCTTTGTTAATGGCAAACACCATACTAATATGTTTTTATTAGAATAATAATAAAAGCAATCATATACTGAGTCCTTCTACATGTTGGATGTTTTATGTATATTACCTCTAATCCTTGTACCAACGCTGAGAGGAGGGAAATTATTCCTACTTGGAGTGACTGCTTCTTTTTAGAGTAATTAGCAGTACAATTCAGTTGACAATCATGTGCTGCTTTGTAACATCTCTTTTATTATCTCTAAGTGTTAAAAATTTTTTTAGTTGCAATTTTTTAAAAAACTTTTCTGTGCATTTCTCTTATTTCTCCTCTCAAAATTTAGATCCTTTGTGTACTCTGTTTTATATTTCTCACAATACCTGAGAAAGCAACTTACACTTAGCAGGTATGATAAATGATTCTTGGTTTGAGTAAATAGTAAAATAAAACCAAATATTATTAAAAGATTATTTCTCAGTTGATTGTAGATAACAAAATCTGACTGGGCTTTTAATTTGAGAAGTACTGGAAAGAGGGGATGAGGGGCTGGGGAGAAAGTCCAATTTAAGGAGAGATTCTTTTGTGAGACATCTCATAGAATTAGAGCCATAGAGTTTCAAGAGGGGAAGCTTAGAGAAGGGACATGACTGAGTAGGTCACAAGTTTTATTTCCTAGTTGCAGGGCTGGGGCTAAGAGGCAGGTGCAGGGGTGATGTGTTCTTTTATCAGGATGGAAGTAAGCCCTATGAACTGAAGCCTTGAAATGAATTCTCTTATTCACACTATTAATCCCTTGGCAGGTGTGCGGGTGGATTAACATGGAGGATGAAATGGCAGGCTGGCAAGTTAGGGCTTCATTAATGTTTCTGTTGTCTTCCCTCTGTCACCTTTGTCTCCTGATCTGTAAAGTGGAGACAAAGCTTACCCCCAGGAATATATGCAGGAAGATAATAAACAATGCATGTTAAGTAATTAGAATAGTGCTAAGTGGAGAATAAGGACTCAAACTGCTATTATTTTTATCATTATAATAAAATATATTAATATATACAGTAATTTCCTATTATTTGTGGGGATAATGTTCCAGGACCACTGGTGGACACCTCAAACTGCTGATAGTACTGAACCCTATATATACTGTTTTTCCTACACATATGATAAGGTTTCATTTATAAATTAGGCACAGTAAGAGATCATCAAAAGTAACTAATAATAAAATAAAACAATTATAACAATATACTGTAATAAAAGTGATGTGAATGTGATCTCTCTCTTTCTCTTTCTCTCTCAAAATATCTTATTATACTGTACTCACCTATTTTCGAACTGCAGTTGACTATGGGTGACTGAAATCATGGAAAGCAAAACCACAGGTAAAGGGAGGTTACTGTATTGTTATATATAGTTATAGTTATTTAGTAATTATATATAGTTCACATTATTATGCTTAAGTAGCATTAATATATAATAGATAATAACTACTAACAATAATGTTGGACATAAGGCCTCTGTCTTCTTGCAAACTTGATTGCTGAGGCTAGAGAACCATGATGGCGTAGTTTAAATTGCCCACTTCTGAAATGGTTCAATGCAATGAAGACATGATCAATGATGAAAAGTTTTTTGTTAATGAAACCACAAAAAATTTTTCATGATTCTTTAATTATCCTTTGAGGCTTTCAGGAGGTCAGGAAGAGAATTAAACCCTTAAGGCTCTCCTAGGATTTTGGGAGGAAAGCCCATTAAAACTCACTACACATAATGTAAACCTAAAGGCAAAATTTGGGAACTGCTACGTGAAGACTGATATAGGGTAATGCTTGTTCACTGTTACATGAACAAATGGTAAAAATCAGCTAGTCGAGATATAATTAAAGCAAGAATTAATAAGCTGAGACATTTAAGTAACTAATAGTCACCACCAGCCCCTTTGTGATCCTACAGAAGAGAGAATGAGGACTGTCTTGAAATTCAACAGTTTCCAAAGCTTGGCTTAATGCTGAAAATGATACTGAATATTCTGAAATAGGCTGTTCATACTTCCTTTAAAAAATGCTGTTTAGAATGTTTCCCATTTGATCCACAATTAAGTTTATATTCTCAACCCTACAGTAAATTTTTATAATCTGGTCCTCACTTCTGTCATACTCTTAATCAAATAGGAAATTACTTCCTTGGGTTTGGCTGAGATAGAGAGGGAAGATTGTGCATCATCAGCATAATATTATTTAAAATTATGCCACCCATGGTGGAACCTAATAAAAATATGCAGGTGCTCAGCATGGGACTAAGAATTTCAGCTCAGGGAAGTTGTATTTATAATATCTTTAACCTATGGTGACTTTGCCTCAGAACCAGTTCTGGCTTTGTTAAAGATTTTGTGCTTACAAAATACCTACTATGTGCAGGCACAGTGCTGAGCTGTATGGAGGCAAGTAAAGTGATTAAGACCCAGTTTCTGCTGTCAGGGAGATGACTTTCTAATTGGGTAGACAGATGGCAGAACTACATGCTGTTGTGCTCCATGCTATGGGAATACTGAGGTGGGAGAAATTTATTTTAATGGGAGGACTGGAAAAGTTTGATGGAAGGTGTGACCTTTGAGCTAGACCTTGAAAGTTTCAACTATTAGAAATGTGGCAAAAATGCCATAAGCTTCAGGAATAGTGATTAGACTGATAGAACCAGGGAAGAGGCAGCTGATTATTATGATACCAGAAAGGAAGGGTAAGGACAGATTTCACTGGACCTTAACTGCCATTTGGGGGGCTTTGACTTAATTCTGAAAGCACTGGGGAGCCACCAGAGGTTTATGAAAAGGAAGTTGACAGGATCAGATGTATGTTTCATGAGGATAAATGTGACAGCTCTGTGGTGGATTTGATTAGTGCTATAGAAGAGGGGACAGTTGAAGTGGTAAAATTAGGAAGAAGAAAAAAGGCTGAAGAGGTAGAAATTGAGTCACCAGTACTCAACGAAAGGTTAGATGCTGACAATCAGAGACAAGTATGCACCAAAAGTTTATTTCCAGGTTTCTAGCCCAAGAGAATCTTGATTTCCTTACCTGAGACAATGACAATACACCATACAGAGAAAAAACTAATTCATAGAAAACCTTGTTTCAAAGAAATGATACATATGTAACACACACACACACACACACACACACATATACTATACTTCCTTGCTGTTAATTGTAAGGACACCATTGATTTTTCACATTTTGGAAAAAAGAAACTATCGTGTTAAACATATATGTCAATTATAAGATGCATCTTTCTTAGCTTATGTTAAAAATGTAAAAATAGGCATCTTAACATTGATGAAATATGGTAATAACCCTGCAGTTGTTAATATTTACTACCTTCTAGTTTATTGCACAATCAAGTAATTGTAGCAGGTACATTCTTTCTGATATTAGAATGCAGTTCTTCTTTTTGTTTATTAATTCACTGTGTGACCTTGGGCAAGTCCCTTCTCCTCTGTGGGACCAAAGATTTGAAAGTGCATTGAAAAAAGCACAATAGAAGCCTTTGACATTATTTTGCCTTCTTTTTTCAGTCACCCCTTAGCATATCCTATGGGAAATGCTAATTAAAATAAAATTAAATAAAAGATTAAAATAAAATAAAAGATTACCAAAATGCTACCTTTTTTTGAATTTTAAAAGTTAAATTTAAAATATCAAAATAAATTATCAAACCTGGCTGCACATTCATGATTGCTGTGATACTGCTAAAAGATACAAAAAAAAATAATATACTGGGTCTCATGCTGACCTCTTGAGTCATCAGCATTTTGTGGGGATGGAGCTCATAATCTCATCTTTCTAACAAACTCCACAGGTGATTCGGATGCACAACCAGAGTTCATTTCCACTGGTGCCTCACAGCCTCACCTGGAGCCTAAGGAGTCTGGGTAATGACCGTGCAGTTGGTGGTCTTTCCTCCTCTTTGTGCAGAGGAAGCAGGGGACTTTTTTCTCTTTGCTGGTGTTCTCTACAGTCCTGCATCTTCCTAACCTTCATCATCTACCCTTGCAGCCAACTTTTCAATGGAATTGGCTCATCCGAATTCTCTGAGTGTATATTTGTCTGGACCCTCAGCATTGGCAAACACTTGGTTGTTCATCATTTGCTTTGTTACAAGTTTAATAAAAAAAAGGCACAACTTAGCCATAATTCACAATTTTCCCAATTAACCATAGCATGCTTCTGAATTCTTAGGAACATAAAAAATGTAATTATCTAGGTGATAAACAGTGTCTTTTTTTTTTTTCTTTGTGGATAGGAAGTAATGGGCTTTGGATCTATCTGGATTTAATGTTGACATTATAGGACAGGAATGCTAATCACTGAAGCTGCAATAAAAATAAAAAATTTTAAAACCATCTTTCCTATACAAAATTATATTCTAAATTTCAAATGGGAAAGGGTTATTTGAACTTTCATACTGTGCTTCTAAAAGTTTATACCATTCCCTAACCTCTTCTACTGTTTACCCAACTTCTTTCTCCCCAAATACAGACATTTTAAATGGGGGGCCCCTAGGGTTTTCAGGCCTGTAAAGAAATAATCATTCCCTTCTGGACCTCAAACTGATTACTGGAAATCTTATCTATTTAGTCCAATGCATATTAAAATTTAGCAATTAATTATCTCTAGTTCTAATCAAGTAAGCCTGTACAATTAACATCTGGGATTCAGTTCATCTTTTTGTTGACTTTCTAATTTAAGGATTGGGACAGAGTGGATCTCCCTAGAAGACGTATTTAACAGAGGTTATTTCCTGTATTTAAATCTTCATTTTTTTTAACCTGTGCTGCATTTTGTGCAATATTTTCATAACACGTTCTATAACTTTTTTCCTAGAGGGGAGAGGGTTAACAGTAAATAACTCTAAAAAATAGAAGATAAATTTCGTTGACTCCATTAATTTTTTGATTTTTGAAAATTGTTAGAATATCAAAATAACCTATAATAGGAAAAGATTTTCATATAAATAGTGACACAGTCATTTGTATCACAGTGTGATTTGCAGTGCTCTGCCCTTTATTCTTGGCTAACCTGCCTTACCTGCTTGCCTGATAGTTGAAATTACTTTAAGATTAGGGACACTTTTTATTTCACCATTAGAGAGGAGGCAGATTAAGTATTTAATTATAAATACCATATCAAGCAGAGTTAATTCTTGAGCTTTCATTCATACTATGTTATAATGAATGCGGGGATTCTTTCCTAAAGTTGTCCTTGATGGGCTCTGAAAAGTGGATTGACTCACTCCTAGGTAAACAGTATCTCAAGGAGGCTGAGAAAAAGGGGAACTTCATAATTGGTGGACAACTGAAAAAAGGGAGGCATTGAAGATGGACTTTATGATTTTTATTGGAGACGGAGGCTCCCATCTAAATGGCGATGCCCAGTATGGAGAATATTTTGTTGCACTGTTCCATTAGATGGGGCCCCAATCTTTTCATATAAAGTTTATGTCACCTTCTCCAAGAAGCCTTCCTAGCTTTCAATGACAATATAATTCTCATGCTTTTTTGTTTCTATTTCTACTTGATTTTACTTACATTATAACATTTATACCAACATGCCTCGCTTTCCAGGATATCCCATGATGTCAGGAGTTTGTCTTTGTGTCTCCTGCTTCATTTTTTCTTTGTTATAGTCCCTTAGTGTAATACACTGGTCCACAGCATGTGTTAACAGATTTAGTATATCTATAAAATGAGTGTTTACAATATCATGGAATGTTTTCTAATTATAGTTCCAATTTATTAAAGAATATTTGAAAAATGCAGAAAAACAACAAGAAAACAAATTAACATTAATTTTATTTCTCATATATAACCATTATTAATGTTTGTGATTTTTCTTCCAGAGCTTTTTTCTATTCATATATAAATGAATATATGCATATATATGGGTCTTTTGTATATTTATAAAATTTACATATATACATATATATTTACACATTTTGTGTTCTGCTTTTTTTAAACACTTAAATCTGTCAATATTCTTTCACATTATTAAGTACTGAAAAGCTGATTTACTAATGTCTTTCAAATATTAGCCTTTGTGTATCAGAATTTCTTCTCTTATTTAGTTTTTTTTAATGGTTTTGTTATGGTTGTATATAAAACTGTGAGGAATATCTCACAATTAATCTTTGTCTGGATCTCTGATAATTACATTGGCCTAAGTTTCTAGAAGGGCTGATTTGCCCTTTCTCGTTGTGTGTACATGTGGCCTCTGCAGATCTGAATTTTATTATTGAAAAATTTCTTTGCCTATTTTCCTAATAAAAATGCTCTCTCAGTATTTGAAATTGTAGTTAATCAAGTATAGTGTAGTTTAATATTTTTCATATTATACTTATCCACTTATATTTCTTATTTTGTGTATTATTCATGCTGCTAATCTAGTTTTCTAATAAAGGATTTGTACCTTATTGATTTGTAATGGCTCTTTATCTAAAAATATTAGCTCTTAGCCTACAATACATTTTTCAAACACATGTTTTTCACTTAATTTTATTGATAATGGTTTTGGGGAACTGAAGGTTTTAATTTTCTATAGGGATAGGTATCTTTTTTTCTTTGTCATTTTGTTTTAAGGTCTTCATACTGAAAAGTATATTTCAATCCAGATAGTCAAATTTTATTCTAATTATAATATGGCTCCATATTCTGCTCCTATTTCATTCATACATGTGTAATTAATCTTAATATTTGATGTGAGAAAGGAATGTAACTTATTTTCCCTAAATAGTTAGCCAATGTGTCTGCCATTACTTGTTGAACAGCTCTTTCTTCCCTAGGATTTGTCCTGCCAACACTTGTCTGTTATGTATACTACGGTCTCTTTCTGGCCTTTCCCTTCTATCAGTTGACTTGGATATCCTTGGATCAGTACCCTTCTAACTATTGCAGTTTCCCTTCATTTTTTATTTGAAAGAAGTTTTTTCTTTTTAGGTAAGTTTGGTCCAAGAGTGCAAGATTTCTTATGTTCCCACTTAATTTAGGGTCCATGTTGGTATATGTTAGTGTGTACACTCAGTTGCCTACAAGAAACAGTGGAAAAGTTTGTCAATTAAACAGACCCAGGGAAGAGAACAATCCATTTGAAAACATAACGCTGTTGCTTATTTGTATGTCTATATGCTACTTAAAAGTATAATCTTTGGAGTTGGAGATTTTTTAATTCTAATCTCAGCCCTGCTCCTAGCTAGCTGTGTAACCTGATCAAGCTAATTAACCTGTGTCAAAATTTTAAAAATAGGGATATTCAGAGTGCTTACCTCATATGATTACAAAGATTAAATAAGTAATTTATATAAAATGCTGTGCTGGGCTTATAATGTATTCTGTTCTTTATGTTTTTGTTTTTCTAATTGTGTTAAGATACACATAACATAAAATTTACCATCAGCCATTTTTAAGTGTACCATTCAGTAGTGTGAAGTACATTCACATTGTTGTACACCCAATCTCTAGAACTCTTTTCACCATACTGTCTTCCATCACAGCTTTTATAGTACATTCTTATTCCTCAAGTACCATTAGACCTCCTTAGGCCAAGGTTTCTGATTTATGCATTGCTAATAGTAGGATACAGTGACTGGCACATAGTAGGACAAAACACTGACTCCCAAAAGACTAAGCTAATTAATAGATTATCAGTGTATGGCCACATACACATTGAACAGCTCTTACTTTTTCACCCTGTTTTAACTGAACTGCTAAGCTGGCCTAAGTGGGAAGAATATAAGGACCATAGTGGTAATGTTCATATAATACATGGGTTGTAGACCATTCATTTATGCATTCAACAATTAATGAATGCTTAGTATGTGTCTCATACTGTTACAAGTGTTGGTGATACAGATGTGAGAAAGAGAGACACGATCCTCACCCTCATAGAGCTTACATCCTGGAAGCAAAAGGAGATTAATACACAAGCAAAGAAATCAATGAACAAGATAATTTCAGAGCGTGTAAGTACCATGAAGATTTACAAGAAAGAACACAGATTCATGAGCAGTGAGAGAAGCATTGAGAGGGGATTAGAAAACCGTTTCATGTTAGAGAATTGTAGCATTGAGAGGGATTAGAAAAGCCTTGTTGATTGATTCGTAAGCATGACTTATTAACCATAGTTGACTCCTCCCTGGTTCCATTATGGCAATCAGTCAGCACACTGGTCCTGAAATTGGGCCATGAGACTGCAAAGGCTTTCTACCATAGGATAAGGAAGTGTTTTTCCTGCTGTGGAATAAAGTTCCAGCATCCTTGTTGGCATGTCGGCTCAGCATGCCTGAGCTCAGGACTTCACTCCAGAGCTGAATCTTGAAACTCCTCATGGTTTATACAATTTTTTGTTTTCTAATGGGTTTAAAATTTGTAACTAAGCTCATTCTAGATTACTTTGAACAAATCATCTTCAGAAGTTTTTCAGTTAAATGTTCTGTAGAAAAGGAGTTTTAGATTAAGGTGGGTACCGTCATTTTAGTAACTGTTGGGCCTGTCTTGTTAATCTGCTGGTTCATGTTTTGGGTTACCTGCATCATATGGCAGTGTTGGTTCCCGGTTATTCCAGTTTTCGATGATTGGGGTGCGAACAGCAGTGGCATGGGTGGAAGACTTCTGGCAGCTCCTGCATTTTCAGGCAGTTTGATGTGGCAGGGGTCTTGATTAATTTGCTTTGAGATGCTTATTAATGATGTGTTTGTAATGTCCGTGGTTAATGTAATTGTCCTTGGAACCTAGTGCGATTTCCTGGACCTTCGTAATTTTTAAATACAACTTCCCCATTTTAAATCCCTCCTTAGAATACGTAGAATGGGTTCTGATTCATATACTTGAACTCATCTGATACACTGATGTTGAGATGGAAAATAATAAAACTCACTGAAACCTTATTGTGAGTGAAATTCCTGAACTTTGAAAGGAGAAGCTATAGCCCTGTTTATGTTAAATTGCTTAATCTGCTTCTGTAAGACTGCTTGCTACCCTCCTAGTCTCAGGAATGCTTGAAGGCCACAGCTATTGCCAGAAAGATAATTAGTGACCCAGCTTATGTTCCTGCACCAGCTCCCTCCCTACAACTCTCTTATCTATATGCACTGCTCTGTACCCTTCCCCCTTGTTTTAAATTATAAAAGACAAGTTCCCCTGACAGGGGGTGCTCAGACTTTGGAAAAATTTTAACCTGATCTCTCTGCATCCTCGTGTACCTCTCGGTGTTTCCTTGGACATCATGACTCTGGTTTTTGCCGTTACAATGTTACCATGAGCAAAGAGAAAGAACTAATCCCATACTTGATGACTCCATTGAGCCACTTATATCACGTTATTATTATATGAGACAATAATTTTCCTCATTTTTTCAAAACAGTCTTGTTTCTTGGAACTGGGAACATTTTAAGAGATGTAGACATCAGAGATAAAAAAGGGCAAACCTGGAAAGAACTTAGGGAATGGTGTTTCAGACAGAGTTGGGTGATGTTTAATTTAAGATATCTCTTAGATGCCAAGCTAGAGGTGCCTGGGAGGCTCTTGGTTGTACAAGTCTAAACCTGAACAGAATAACTCGGTCTGTAGATATAAAGCTGAGGTAAGGCAAGAGCTAGTCTAGAGGCAGAGCCAAGGTAGAGACCACATTTTGATTTCTTCAGTGGGTAGTTGGACAGCATTTAGGCCTCTTTGTAAACCAATGTTATTTTCTTTTTAAACAAAAGCATTGAATTTTAAAGTATTAAAGGAAAACTGCTTATAGAGATTCAAATATGTTTCATTTGTACAAAATATAATATATGTGAAAAGTATTTATTTCTTAAATCCCCATTGAAGGAAAGATAGCCCCAAAGACACAGTTAACCACATTTCTGAAAGAAACTATTAGATAATCTGCTTGGGTTTGGTTCCCCTTTCTAGGGGGTCAGTGGAAGTTCATTACACATCCATGGTTTTAGAGGAACATCACCACCAACTTTTATTACTGTACTTTAACTGGACCCTTGGTTAAAAAGCATATGTTCATCTTATCAGAAGGCCATTTTTGACTTTAGTTGCTTTCTTTGTTTCTATTTATTGTAGATTTAAGCTAGGCCTTTAATCTTATTTATATGCATTTGTGAGTGAATTGCTCTTACACTGATCTAAATTCTAAACACAGACTATTTAAAAGACTGGAAAAATCAATATGCAGTGACATTCTTTGGTAGAAAAACAATTTATCCTTTTTTTTTTTTTTTTGGCATATCATATTACCCTTAAATGTAATTGATATGTTACACAGTTTACCTCTGACAACTCTTGACAATGTGGATATGTTAGTTACTTCAGACCTACGTGGTTTTGGGATTTGCGTTATGGGAAACTCTCCTATGCTTTATGCTTGTTCCATAGGGCAGACGGAGCAGAGAAACACTCAGCAGGGATTAGGTGAGCTATATTATGATGTATTAATATATAGAACAGGAGATTTTGGTTAAATAATTTAGATATGCAAAATTCACCAAATCTTAAAACTAATCATTAAGTCTTAAAGTGGTAAGAAATTTTGAGTGGTTTGTATGTCAAGCTCCTTTCTTTAATGAGGTAACGATGACCAAGTCTCACCTTAATGGTAATTGAAATGGATAAATGAATAATTGAAATAAAATAACTATATTATATGTAAGACATATTGCTTGCCATTTTAGATAATTTGTCTCAAACACCCCTATGAAGTAGTATTAGTATCTCTATTTCGCAGATTAAGAAACTGAGACTCAGAGAGGTGAAATAACTTATCCAAGAACACACAGCTACCAAAGGCAGAAACAGGATTTAAACCCAAGTAAGCTTGGCTCAGAAGTACCCCTGCTTTTACATCACCAAACCTCTAACAGTCGTCTCTTTAGTGATCTTTGGATTACCTTTTACCCTTCTTAATTATTCCTTTGAGTCATTTTGTCCTGATGAGAAAGTAGCATAAATGTTACGCAGAGTTGCAAGGGATGTAGTGATTACTTAATTCATCTATGTGTTCCAGGGAAGAACTTTGCAAGATGGTCAGATGAATTGGGAGGTTGCAACTTATTCTGTTCCTCTTCCCCTGCTTAGAGAGTCAGTCACACTGCGTGTTACTATATTACATACTCAGAGAAGTCCTGATGTTTAACACAGCATTTTCCAAACCTGTTTGACCACACACTTGTGTCTTGACTCTATGGAGGTAGCCCGACCCCCGTGTCTTCACAGGAGAGGATGCTAAGGATAGAAAGATCAAGAAGGTTGACCTTGGGACATAGGTTTTCTGTTTCCTATCAGGCATAAGATTGGACTAATTTTGGCTTAATTGAGTTATGTGAATCACTGAGTATATGTGATCAAAATCTCTAAAAGAAAAGTCCTTTAACATTCCCAGTAGTTTTTTGAGAAGCAGCTATCAAAGCAGTCAGCTGAAAATGCAAGTCTGGGCAATTATTAGCTTATTTAAAGTGAGGGCAGGGGAGGGGAAGCACAGGAACTATGTCATTGGTTTATTTTTGGCTGCTGCTGTGGGTTAGCAGCCAACTGAGAGGAGGAGGAGGCACTGGGATGTAAAGAGGAGCTGCATCTGCAGAAAGGTCAGGTTCGTGCAGAAACATGGGTCAGGTTCGTGCAGGCTCAGCTGAGAACACGGCCTCCAGGGCCCTCGAGTTCCATTTGCACCTTTTCTTCTTGCTAAGTCTCAATAGCATAGGATACTTATGTACACACAAGCCATTTTCTGCAGCATTTAAGAAAACCATTCCCTGCTTTCTGCTTTGCTAGACCTGTTGGGATTTGGAGGCATTTGAAACAGGAACCCAAAGGGTTGTAATTCTTCCCATTATTTGGCCCAAGAAATATCTCTCTTTATTCTCTTCTTAGGAATAAACCAGAGATAGATTTTTTTTTTTCATTGCCTAAGCCTCACTTATAGAGTCAAAATGGGGAAATATTTCACTTTGGGAGTTATATCGTATGGAGTTTAATACCCTCTGAGATGCATGAGATGACATGAAAAGTTCAAAAGTAAACTCTGCTGACAAATTCCTTGCGTGAATGACATTAACTGAAGAGCTGCTATTTCTTACTGGACTCTTATGCTGAACCTAGAAAATCAGGCCTATTTTAACATATGAGATGGGCTAGAAAAAACTTCCTGGCTGAAACAGCATTTCCATTTTATCATTTTACTCTCCCTCTCCCTCTCTCTCTGCCTCCCATCCTTCTCTTTTACTGCATGTAGAGCACAATTAAAGGTTGGTGAGGCTACTCTAGTTAGGATGCTTTCAGTTGGCAATAGAGTGACCAGCTTTGGTTACGTTGAGTGAAAGGGAGAATTAGTAGGTTGACCATGAGATTCATGGAATCTAGGAACAGCTGAATGACAAAGCTTAGAAAATTGAAGGAACCAAGGTAAGTTTAAGGGCCAAGAAATGAAAAGCACAAAATCCAATTATAATAGCAAGATCAGTAGAGCCAGGAGGCCCCTGTGCTGTGGGTCCCGGCAGGAAGAGGGAAGGCTCTTGCCGGTAGCAGGAGATGGCCACTTCCCATCCAACCAAGACTTCACACAATAAGAATTCTGGCAAAATAGGACAAAAAGTTGGGTCTTGGATAGGCAGAAAATAAAAACAGAATGACTGCACAGAAAAACTGGACAATGACCCCTTGCAGGGAGCTATATTACCTAATGGACTTTTTAGCTTCACTGACTGACAAACAACTTTTGGCTTTTTTTTGGGTTTTTTTTTCTGAATTTTTTTTTTAAATTTCAGAATATTATGGGGGTACAACACTTTGGCTATATATATTGCCCATGCACTGCCCATGTCAGAGCTACAATCATGGACATCCCCCAAACTGTGCTCCCTGCATCCATTCAGTGAGAGTTTTCCCATCCCCTCCACCCCCTTCCCGCCTGCCGGCCCCCTGATGAATATTATTGCCATGAGTGTTGATCAGATAGTACCAATTTGATGGTGAGTACCAGTGGTGCTTGTTTTTCCATTCCTGTGACACTTCGCTTCGAAGAATGGGCTCTGGCTCCAACCAGGATAATATCAGATGTGTTAATTTACTGGGTTTTTTTTGCTGAGTAATACTCCATGGTATATATATACCACATTTTATTAATCCACTCGAGTATTGACGGGCACCTGGGTTGCTTCCACATCTTTGCAATTGTGAATTGTGCTGCTATAAACATTTGTGTGCAGATGTCTTTACTATAGAATGTCTTTTTTTCCTTTGGGTAAATACCCAGTAGTGGGATTGCTGGATCAAGTGGTAGTTCTACTTTTAATTCTTTGAGGTATCTCCATGTTACATTCCATAGAGGTTGTACTAATTTGCAGTCCCACCAGCAGTGTATGAGTGTTCCTATCTGTCCGCATCCCCGCCAACATTTGTTGTTTTGGGACTTTTTGATATGAGCCAATCTCACTGGAGTTAAGTGATATCTCATTGTGGTTTTGATTTGCATTTCCCTGATGATTAGAGAAGTTGAGCAATTTTTTATATGCTAGTTGGCCATTATTCTGTCTTCTTTTGAAAAGTTTCTGTTCATGTCCTTTGCCCATTTTTTCATGGGGTTGTTTGATTTTTTTCTTGTTGATTTTCCTAAGTTCTGTATAGATTCTGGTTATCAGCCCTTTATCAGATGTGTAGCATGCAAATATTTTCTCCCATTCTGTAGGTTGTCTGTTCACTCTAGTGATAGTTTCCTTGGCTGTGCAGAAGCTTTTTAATTTGATCAGGTCCCATTTGTTTATTTTGGTTGCTGCTGTGATTGCTTTGGGGGTCTTCTTCATAAATTCTTTGCCTAGGCCAATGTCCATAAGAGTTTTTCCAGCGTTTTCTTTGAGAATTCTTATGGTTTCACGTCTTAGGTTTAAATCTGTTATCTATCGTGAGTTGATTTTTGTGAGAGGTGAGAGGTGTGGGTCCAGTTTCAGTCTTCTACATATGGCCATCCAGTTTTCCCAGCACCATTTATTGAATAGGGAATCTTTTCCCCAGTGTACGTTTTTGTGGAATTTGTCAAAGATCAGGTGACTATAGGAGGTTGGTTTTATATTTGGGTTCTCAGTCCTGTTCCATTGGTCTATGTCTCTGTTCTTGTGCCAGTACCATGCTGTTTTGGTTACTATAGCCTTGTAGTATAGTTTGAAGTCTGGTAGATAGATGCCTCCCAATTTGTTCTTTTTGCTTAGGATTGCTTTGGCTAGACAGGGTCTTCTCTGGTTCCACATGAAGCATAGAATTATTTTTTCTAGACCAGCAAAAAATGATGTTGGTATTTTGATAGGGACTGCATTGATTCTGTAAATCACTTTAGGTAGCAAAGACATTTTTACAATGTTGATTCTACCTATCCAAGAGCATGGTAGGGTTTTCCATCTGTTTACATCCTCTGCAATTTCTTTTCTCAGTGTTTCATAATTCTTTCTATATAGGTCTTTGACCTCCTTAGTTAGATATGTTCCTAAATATTTAATTTTCTTTGGTGCTATTGTGAAAGGTATTGCATCTTTAATTTGTTTCTCAGCTTGATTGTTATTAGCATATATGAAGGCTATGGATTTGTGTGCATTGATTTTGTATCATGAGACTTTGCTGAATTCAAACAACTTTTGAACAAAACTCTCAAAGAGTTGCTCCTACAACCTGCAGAGTCTTAAACTGTGTCAAAACCTCCTATCTGTCTAGTCAGTTCAGAAAAACTCCCCCAGACAACCCAAGTAAAAACATAATGCTTTATTACGGAAACAACCCAAAAGGGGACTCACTGAATTAGCTTTTAAATAATTTTACTGACATGGTACACCTACAGTCAAAGTCCAGCAAAGCAGTCTCCAGATCCATAAAACTGAATTAGGATTAAATTGACCAATCTGTCAAAGTAATCAAACTAATATATATGTGATGATGAAACCTTAGGGAAAATTTTAAAGAGCTTTTGGCCACTCTGAATTCCCTTTCACCATTTCCCCAGGATAGTATGTGTTTCTTTTTTTTTTTAAGTTAAATAATTGAAATTGATGTATCTAGTCAAATAGATGTTGCCTTAACAATGCTACCTGAGACTGTCAACCCCATACTTTCTGGTATTTATAAAAGGTTGTATTCAAAAAGATATGCATATATACAGTCTATTTTAATCTTACTGGTAATGTTAATGTAAATTAAAATGGACCAGGCCTGAAGAATCTCTGAACAGGCAATACCAGTTAGGCCTCATAAATGACCTAAACCTCGCTTTATTTGCAAACATAAGTGAAACTTAACTTGAGCTATTGCTCATAAATGCCTACATTAAAGAAAAAAAGAACTTAAGCCTAACCAATCAGAAGTAGCCAACAAACTTGTAAGTATATCACTAGGGACTTTCCAAGGGGATAGAACAAATAAAGCAACTATAACCAATCAAATATTTGATTTGCTTTATTTCTGTGTCTGTCCTATAAAAGCCTCCCCATTACATTCCCTCTGTGAAGTTCCTGAACCACTTTTGGTCTGAAGCTGTCTGATTTATGACTCCGTTGTTTGTTCAAATAAACTCTTTAAAAATTGTATTGTATCTCAGTTTACTTTTTAACAGTAGACTATTCTGATAAGAGCATGAATTGTTTGTCTGTGTTTTTTATTTTATTTTATTTCAGAGTATTACAGGGGTACAATTGTTTTTGTTACATAAATTGCTTTTGTACAGTTTGAGTCAAAGTCATAAGTGTGCCCATCACCCAGATAGTGTGCATTGAACCCATTAGGTATGAATCTGTATTTTTTACCTGAAAGAAAATCTATCTGTAACAAGATAGTTTATTGTGAAGCTCTATCCATTTATATATGCTCTGGATGTGTAAATTGATTCAACCATCACAAAAGAATCCTTTGTGTAGGGAAAAAAAAGTATTAAAGCTTTTAAAGATCAAAATTTGTTTAATTGAATAAGCCTTTTCCTAGGAAAATATTGCCTATATTTGTTTTCAAATGCATATAAAATCAGTTTTAAAGAGGATTTATTCACCTATCATAAAACCAATGTGAATTATCACTGATCTTTTTTAGTTATATTTAGACAGTGGAAAGGCCAACAATAAAAACTGTTTCATTTCCTTATATGAACAGCAATTTTTCATGAGAAAGTTTCACATTTCTAAAGGGTGCCAAATTAAAAAGGATAAAATACAATTTTATTTAATTTAGCCATAAAGAGAACTGTACGGTCGGGGCTAGATTCTATACTCAAGGTTCTTCAATGCCCAAATGCTGAGTGTTTCCTCCCTTGCATCATCAATCCTGTGGCTTTTAGATCCACTCCTACAAGTGAAAAACCAGTGGGGTGGGCACCACGTGTACCCTTTGGGAAGATATTATAGAAAGGACTGGGGATTCTTATCTCTTCTGAGAAGCACCGGTGTCCTTGGCTGGGCACCTGAGATTATATTTGTTTGACATACAGTAGTCCCCACATTATCCATGGAAGACACTACCCAATACCCTCGTGGATGCCTGAAGCCCTGGATAGTACCGATTGCCATCAATCAGAACACATTTCTGTTCATGTCTTCCACCCACAAATTTAATGCCTTTTCCATGTTAACTATCACTTATCATGTACTGTGGCTGTAACTTTTGCGGTTTATGGTGTGACAGCAAAACTAGCATAAATTTCTTCTTTCTTCTTCACAATTTCACATATAGAAGATTCGTTCTTATCTAATTCTTAGCAGCCTCAGCATGACTTTTTTCCTTCCTTATTAAGTCAAGAACTTTCACTTTTTCACTTAAAGCAAGCACTTTATGGCTTCTCTTTGGCATATCTGAATGGCCAGCATCACTACTCTTGTGCTTTGCTGCTATTACTAAGTAAAATAAGGGTTCCTTGAACACAAGCACTGTGATAGCACAACAGTGACTAACGAGCAGGTAGTGTATGCAGCTTGGATAGGCTGGACAAAGGGAGGATTCATGTTCTGGGTGGGACTGGGTGGGAGGGCGTGAGATTTCACTACTCAGAACAGCGCTCAATTTAAAACTTACGAATTGTTTTTTTCCGGGATTTTCCATTTAATATTTTCAAACCATGGTTGACCAAGGGTAACTGAAACCGTGGAAAAGGGGTGCCAACTGTAGAATTCTTTCCTCTGACAATTCATCCCTTATTACTAATTTTACTACCTCTTTTCTTTTTCTTCTTTTAATATAATTTTGAAAGAGTTTATAGTGAAAGTAAAATACTTTGTGACGGGATTTCAACTGAAAAAAATTCTCGTTTATCTTTTTATAAATTTGGAGTTGGAAATTTGGGTGTGAAAGCTGCTGCATCTCACATTTCTGTCTTGCTAACGTATTTAATTATACATGGAAGAGCAAAGGAAGTTAGCTCAGGGTAAAGCTAATTAAGAGGAGTTTCTTTATAGGTACCATTAGCTGAGTAGTGAAGCACAGCTTTGGTGTCTCATGTTCTCCTCTGTTTTATTCTTATCACTAAAGTGGGCATAAAAGGTCAGATGAAGTCAGACATAAATTGTAGCAAAGTAGAGAAACCACAAATATCTCAATCTGAAGAAAGAAAGGTATTTCTCTGTGATTTACCAAAGATTCTGTTCTATATTGGCAAAGAGCACAGAAACCATAGTACTATACACAAAATTATTGAGAGATTTTGTGTGTGTGCATGCATGCATGCATTTATTCCTAAGTACTATACAGTAGTAATTAAATCTCTAAAATAAAGTTGAGATGAGGTTTAAGGTAGGGCAGGCAGCCTATACTTGGAACGGATGATTGCCTGGCACTTAAAAGAAAAAAGTCCTTTGTTACATGAAAGCCTTATCCTGAAGAGTTTTGTACCCAAACAATAACCTCATCGTTGGTTGGTTCAGGGAAAACAGAATGAGTGGTCTTAATTAAAAAGTGTGATGCTTTACTGTACAAGTGTGAAGTGTAGAAAACAGTCACCCAGCCAGATGCTGAAGCACACAAATTAGGCTTAATTGAGCTCTTTCATTGTTGGGTTTTATTTTATTTTAAAATATACTAAGACAGTAAGAGCTTCGAGAGGGGATGGTATTAAACAACCCTCTTTGATCTTGAATTTAGCTGACTAAAGCTGGTAGAGTTTGAAAGAAATATTGCCCTCCTTTCTGAAGAGAAGTTTCTGTTCCTCTGGCAACTAAGTTTAACGGATTCTTAGTGACTTAAGTGGCTAAATTTGAACCCAACTTTGGTAAGGTGGCTGGTTGCTCTGGTTTTCATCATGCATTAAAAAATTAAATTTTTTCTGGCTTAAAGGGAAGTCTTAAAAAGCCTTCAGTTTTCTCTTTCTGATCTCACATTCTCAAAGGTCATTAATTGAATTTTACTTTGTTTCATTGTTATATTCCTCTGAAGGTCTCATCTGTTATCTTTTAGTGATTGTTCTTTTAGTATCACAATTGACTGCATTGCAATTCTGAAAGAGGGAAAGATGTCCCTCCCCTCCCTCCCCTCCCTCCCCCTCCCTCCCCTTCCATCTCTCCCTTCCTGCTAGAAGCCAATTGATTGTTATAAAAAAGGGGGTTTAACTCACACTGTCTTCAAGACTTTTATATTGTCTGTTCAAGTCAGTTTTTTGCTACTCTGGATATAAAGTCATTTATATTTTTTGGAATGATTAAGGTCATTTCAAAGAATTACAATCAAAGCACTGAATGTGAACATTGAACACCAAATAGATTTCTTTATATCAAGCAAGTTCTAGCACAAATTTGGTATTTAAGAAGGCTGGTTGATTGATCATGGGTTGACAGGAGGTGACTTTAGTATGGCTACATGGCCATTCAGTGGTAAAAACTGAATGAAAAGTTATCTTTGGTGCTCCATTGTTTAGTCTATAGCATACTGGTTTAATGGGACTTTTTTTTTCCCAAAATAAATTATGATTTTTTGCCTGTGGCATGGTTTGAAAAGAGTCTACCTTCCTCACTCCTGAAAAAACCCTGGCCTCATTTAGGAACCAGGGGACTTAAATTTGAAACAGAAATGTGAGCACATATCTGATAAAAGACCTATTTCTGCACTTGCACAGGAATCACTTCCTTTCTGACTCAGAAGTGTAAGGAGGGAAACCAGATACACCTTCTAATTCAGAAAATGGTCTGCTTTTTAGAAATGATAGTATTATGCTCAAGCAAGATACAATTAAAATTGGTTATAACTTAATATTCAAGTTGAGTACAAAGGAAAACATATTCCTGAGGGACGAGGGGAATGTATATTGACAGAGTAAAGGATATTCTGCCCCCAAATATGCTGAATTGGTATATTGATTATTTTGAGCTGAAAACATTGGCGAAACGGTAAGTACAGAAGGGGCTAGCTGACCTGTCTTTCCCTACATGTAGCAAGCCATAAGGATTCTTTTGGGAGGGGTGCCTTTTCCAAACCAGGGTGAGAGAATATTCCTTATCACCAGAAACTAGGATTTGGTGGGGCAACAGTTCTGAATAAATAAACTTCTGAAAGTAACCCTTATCTTTTACTAATTTTACAACCCACATATGACTCCTAGTTAACTCCAGTAGAATTTATGCCCCTAGCCCTTTGTCCTGTCATTTCATCACAAATTTATCAGGGTTTTTTTTTTTTGGTCTAAAAAGTATAAAAGCATCTTGCTTTGGCCTCTTCTTCTGACTTCACTGTCTTGTGAAGATCCCTGTGTATATGTAAAATTAATAAAACTTGTATGCTTTTCTCTTGTTAGTCTATGTGGGTCTATTTGGTTCCTAGACCCATCCAAAGAGCCCACGTAAGAACAAAGGAGGGAAGAATAGAGATGATCTCTCCCTCCCGTACAATATGATGTATTGTAAAAGTAAAAGTATGCCTGCCAACTGTAGGGACACAGCCTTCTCCTTTCCTGTGATAGTGGGTAAATCTGGGAAGAGAGAGAGCTGCCCAGAGAGGAAACTGTAAAAAAACCAAAGGGCTGGGTCTGCCTGGAGGTATGCTATGTTAGCTTTTTCTAAGAAGGACCAGTGAGATCATAAGCTTCATAATTTTCATACTACAGGGGTGAATAATATTAATTGTTATATGTGCTCACAGAGGAAAAGCTGGGAATTGTTTGACTCTTGACCGTTTCCTCATAGGGCGCCTTCTCAAATTCATGGCATGTAGGAGTGGTTAAATGTACCCTTGACTATTGGGATTTTATCTGACACAGGACTCATGTATCTTGGTATGTAGGTGTGTCATTTCTCTCTCCCTCTCTCCCCCTCTTCCTCTCCCCCCTTCTCTCTCTCTTTCTCATTTTTTAAATTATGCTGCACATCCTTTGCATTTCATTCTCCCTTGAATCCTAGGATGGTATTAGTGACAATAGTCTTGATGAACATAAGCATGGAAAGGAAATGAAGCTCTACAGAGGAAGTGTTATTGACATGAGTGACCTTTACTGTTCAGAGAAGCTTTATTACACATAAAGGTGAAAGGATTTTTTTTTAAAGTTCTTACTTATTTAGCATTTGATTTGGATTTGAAGAGTCTTAGCTTGTGTCTTCATGGGGAGTTTCAGATTGTGGCTGTATGTGCTAAGGGACCTAGAGGCTCTCTTAGAACCATAACTAAGAACCCTTAGACCATTTTGGAATAAATGTCTCCAAAGTCATAGATGTGAAAGTAGAAAATCCTGGTTCATTCGCTCAATGTCATGTTTCTCTTTGCGCCCGTGTCTCATCTGGAATCCGTCTCTCTTTCACACACTCACAGCACTTCATGCTTTTACACTAAATGGTCTCCTGTATAATATAATCGTAGTTATTTAAGCAGGATTTGCGGCTGCCAGCCTCAGAAGCCCTCAGCATTGTTCTCCACTGAGCCCAGTGACTGGGACATTGTGGGTGCTAAGTAAGTGATAGTTAAATTGAACTCGCTCATTTGCCTAATATTTATGGAACACCTACTGTGTGCCAGATATCCTGCTGAAGATAAAGGTGTGATTTAGCCATGGTTCATACACTTCTGGGACTCACCCACCAAAAGGCAGATAGGCTAACAAATTATTGCTGCATTTAACTTTGCCCTGGGACACTCAAAGATTCCTTTGAAGTCCTAGAGGAAGTAATGGTTAAGCTGAGCCTTGAGCAGACTTGGACTTGAGCGGGGAAGGGGAGAAGAGTATCCTGGCAAGAGGCAACCGCCAGTATAAAATTTCAGAGAAAAGAAAAAGAGTGACTTGTTCATGCAGCAAGTGACTCAGTGTGCTTGTTAATTGTCTGTGTGGGGGAGCACTTCTTGATGAGGTTGGAAGAAATGGCAGGGGCCCAGATAATGGCAGGCCTTGCAACGTGATGGAACTTGGCATTCATTTGTTTAGTCATCACACAGATATTGTTTAAGTCCATGTGATGTGTTCCAGGTTAATAGAGGGTACAATGCCAAACAAGACAAACAAGGTCTGTGCCCTCATGGAACTTATATTCCATTAGGGAAAATTGAAAATAAGTAAGTAAATATATAAAGAAGATAATTACAGATTATGAAAAAAATAGCAAGAAGAAAAAAAATAATGTAATAGAAGAGCACAGGGGTGGGTGAGGGAAGGCAGAGGCATTTGTGGAAAGGACAGTCAGAGAGAACGTTGTGAGGGCGACACTGAGCTGAAACTTAAAGGATGAGCAGGAGCCAGCCCTGGAGAGCTGAGGGAAGAGAACTCCAGGGCAAAGGAACAGTGAGTGCTCAGATGTGAGAGGAGGCCAGTGAGCCCAGAGTGTAGGAGGTGTGAGGGAGAGTGGCCTGAGCAGGACACGGCCATCTGGACAGTGCCACATCACATTATGCAGGGCCTTGCATGCCAAGGAATGGACTTGGTTATTCTCAGTGCAATGGAAAGCCACTGAAGCAGAGGGCAGGAGTGACCTGCTTTACATTTGTGTCAGTCCCCTCTGGCTGCTGTGTGGAGAAGGGACTAGCTGCGGGAGGGGACATGACACTACTCCCCAAGTAAGAGGTGGTGGTGGTCTGACCTGGGGTGGTGGAATTTGAGATAGAAAGAAGTGGACGTATTCAGACTATATTTTGCAAATAGAATCAACATAAATTTGAGCTATTATTTTTATGTATATATATCCCTGTCCTGTAGAATTGGGATCTAAGCCACACATGGCTTTATGTATAACTACTCTTTTATCCAAAGGGCAAGTGGTTCTTTGATGTCACACATGCAATAATAGAAGAAAAATGAAGTGAAACAAGGAAATATTGGTCTTTGGTTTAATTTTGTCTGATTGGCATAGCTGATGCTGTATCTCTAGCATGACTCTACCTTCTAGTTTTAGGGATAAGAAAAAAAGTCATGATTTTACCCTGGGCAACAGTGGAATGAATTCATTCCAGTTTCAAGCTAAACTTTGTCCTCCCAGCTCCTTCCTCCCCAAGACAGAGCAATCCCAGTGATTTGTAGTGTTTTTGATGTAAGACCAGAGAGGGGGCTCCTTGTAAAGATGGGACTGGAACCACTCTAGGTCAATGTGATAAGGAAGGAAGGTTCCCCTGAATATGCCTACAGATGGAAACAACTTAGGATTTTTTAAAAACCAGTTTTTATAAATAATACAATCAATCACAAAAACAAAGAATTTTATAACCACACTACTTGGCTAAAGAAGGTTTTTCAGTCCCAGCCTGTGCCTGGTGAGAATGGGCTGTCCAGTTGGCCTATTCATCAAGGTCAGGGTGAGACTCCCAGAAAAGAAGGGGGGCCCCCATCTGTTACTGTGAGAAACCTTGACTCTTGTCTCTGATGATTGTTTGAGCAGCAATATTGAACAAACACAACAATTCATGGAGCACTGGCATCGTGTGAAACATTGGGAAGATGCTCATTCGAGAAAACCTTTACTGTCTGCTGCTTCCCAGGCAGTCTGATTGGTCTGTGGATAAATCAGCCAGAGTTCCTGCTCTCTAGGGGCTTACCCAGTACAGATGTCCCACAACTTAACGATGGAGCTGTCTCCTGATAAACTCATCATGAGTAAAAAATATGGTAGGTGAAAATACATTTTAATACCCAGGTAAACCCATCATAAAGTCAAAAAATCTTAAGTCAAATCATTGTAAGTCAGGGGCCATCTGTATTTGGTACGATAAGTATTCAAATATGTCCAGTGAGGTAACTTCCAGAGGAAGGAGGGGTTATGCCCCATTGAGGCATCCAGAAGGGGTCCAGGGAGGAACAGTTATATTATAAAATGCCAGGATCACAGGATTGGAAGGACCACTAGAGGCATAGAGGGTACAGGTTAACAGCTGGCTCTAAAATCCTACTCTTTTGGTCAGCATCCCAGCTGCATGACCTCGGGCATGTTCCTTTACCCTCCTGGGCCTCATCTATAAAATGAGGATCATTGTATCTCCCTCTTGGGGTGATTATGAGATAATGTATGGTACATTAGCACAGTTCCTGACACCAAGTTAGCCATCATTTTTATGGTCTTAGCCCCACTTTATCTGATATAGTCTTAACTAGGCCATTCTATTCCATTTGTGAATCATTTCAAATGTTAAAGGTTTTTGATTGGTAGATGGATAAATTGTCAAGACACAAAGAGGAGGAAGGTAGAGCCTTCAAGGTATGAAGACCTGCATGAGCAAAGACTAGAAGGAGGCAAGCATGAGGGATGTTCAGGCAATAGCACATGATTCCTATTTGGCTGGAGTGTTGGGTTTTAGGCACAGTGAGAGATGAGGTGAGAAGGGCAGGTGCAGTTGTACAGGAGAGGCCTTGAGTGCCAGGGTCACCAGACGGATCTAAGCACTCCTCTATATTGTGGGACTTACCCTTTCCATATTAGAAGTCAGGATAAGTGTAAGATCGTGTAAGATGACATTGGTGAGCTAACAGACTACCGTTGACCCTTGACCATCACAGGGGTTAGGGGCACCAACCCCAGCACAGTCAAAATTTCACATATAACTTATTATTCCCCCAGAACTTAACCACTAATAGCCTACTGTTGACTGGAAGCCTTCCCAATAACATAAACAGTCAATTAATAGACATACTTTGTATGTTATATGTATTATATACTGTATTCTTACAATAAAGCAAGCTAGAGAAAAGAAAATGTTATTAAGAAAATCATAAGGAAGAGAAAATATATTTGCTATTCATTAAATGGAAGTGGGTCATCATAAAGGTTTTTGTCATGTTCACATTGAGTAGGCTGAGGAGGAGGAGGAGGAGGAGGGATTGGTCTTCCTGTCTCAGGCATGGCAGAGGCAGAAGAAAATCCATGTGTAAGTGGACCCACACAGTCCAAATCTGTCAGTTTGAAGGTCAACTGTATTCCCTTAAGGCTGTCCTGGAAAACTGGGGCTAGATAGTTGCCAAATGTACCCAACATACATCAGAGGGTTGTTGTGCCCTCTTTGTACCACTACCCTGGGCTCCTAAGGAAACTCCTAGCTCATTCTATTCAGACCCACCCTGGTCAAGGGGTGAAGCTTCCCCTTTTTACGGTTCCATGTAAGTTCCCCATCCTCTGTTTGGAAGGCTGGTAGCTTTTCTTGATCATAGGATGTCGAGTTATCTGTAGGGCATGAGTCAGTCCAAGCTGGGCATGGTAACTGGACTGAGGTTTGGGATGCTGGTGAGTGGGGGTCCTCACTTGATATTTGGGTAAGTTTTCACCTGGCCACCTGGTACTCTAGATGGGGACCCTAAATCTTCAAGGACTCAGCTCCTTTCATTCCTGCTATACCCTAGAGTCATGACCTCTTGTGTCCTCCTGTCCCTTCCCCAGCCTTATCTTTCCTAGTCTCTGGGGCTAACATCATCTGCTCTGTAAACTCCATGAAACTTTGTGCTCTGTATTTAGCCCGCAGTTTGTTTCTCTGAGTCCGAGTGTCTGCTTCAGTTTGACGAGGGAAGAGAGAGGGAAACACACAAAAACAAAACCTGCAACTGGGGATGCCTTTAAGAAAGGAAGATACACAGAAAACAAACTAACAAGCAGATGACTCCTTCCAGGTGTATATGTAACCCCTGGTCTTTTTATGACTCCTCCTCTTCCAGAAGCTGGCTGCCTAGGGAGGTGGCGTGGAAGCATATAAACAGCACAGGATGGGAAATAGGAGCCCTGGGATTTTATGGCTGTGGTGGTGTCTCAGTGATATTCTGGACAAAGTCAGTAACCATTTGCTGG
Source organism: Daubentonia madagascariensis (assembly GCA_023783475.1). Lineage (NCBI taxonomy): Eukaryota > Metazoa > Chordata > Mammalia > Primates > Daubentoniidae > Daubentonia > Daubentonia madagascariensis. The sequence goes on along the minus strand of JAKFHU010001953.1, from coordinate 34,717,462 downwards.
ATTTGATTTCCCGTCTTTCAAACAAAGTGGTTGCACCAAATAGGCCAACTCGAATGGTACTTTGCAGAGCTGACAGGCTGTGGTTTTGCCTTTCTCAACCCATGAGAGATCTGATTTATCTTTGATTCTTCAACATGCATACAAGGCCAATTATCTAGAAAAAACGTTTATATTGAAATAGCTGAGAATTGGATTTAGTCCCTTCAGTCCGGGCTTTCCTTCTAAGTGCTTGGCTGTCTTATAAACAAATAGCCTTTCTCCTGAGCAAGACTTACTTGTGATATTGCAGTTTCCTAATCAGAAGAGGAGGAATAGGCATCTAAAATAATTTCTTGAGGTTTTATTCACTGTTTGTTTAGTGTGGGGTTATATTTAGCCACATTTTAAGCTCTCCAATTTCCTTTGAAATGCACATGGGAGGGAAATGAGGGAAGCAATTGGAAAACAATAGAAAAGGCATTTAGAATAAATAGAGAAAGGCTTGGTGAAACCTACAAATGTTTGGGAAATACTTCAAGTCTTTCTACAGATCCTTAAACATACCACCTGTTTCTCTCATTTGGGCGTTAAATGGGATGTATACACTGCTTTCAAAGCTATCAAGAGCTATAGAAGTTTTGCCTCCAAGGTAATAAATGTACAAAATGTATCATCCGGCCTCTTGGCTATCGGTACACTCTGCTTCAGACCCTTTTGAAGATAAGGCTTTATCTCAGCTTTTACTTCCTGCTTCATAATTGCTTAGCAAAGCTAATGAAGCCCATTTGGTGGTGTGAGCATTCAAAGCGCTCATCTGTGTGAAAGCTACTGGCCCTTAATTATGTAAAACAGATATTAAAAAATAATTCCCTGCCACTGATCGGGATCAAGACTCTAGGGCGGAATACTGTAATTTAAGCCCATTCAGAGGTGGCCTTTTATGCTCAATAATCATTTGAGAAACTTAAAACACTTGGGTGCCTCCTTCCCAGGTGACCGTCTTTCGTCTTTCTTTCCTCACCTGCAGATGGTGGTGCAGCCGGGATGGCACCTGGCTACTACCCTGTCTGCTCCGTGACATGAAGCCTCCAAGTTAGGAATCACGATGTGGGGAAATAGGATGTGGTTTTGGCATCCACTTCCCTCTTGCAGGTGTCTTATTACATTTTGACAGGTGTCTGCCACGAGATGCTGTCAGAGCTGGGGTTTAACCTTGGAATGCCACCTTCAATTAGGGTGTCTCTGGATAGGAAACAATGAAACGGATCTGAGTGGTTGGCGCCTCAGTATTGTTGTATTTAATTTCATTTCTGTAGCACATGTACAGAAATGCCTATATGGGCATTTTTTTTCCAGGTGCTACAAAAATAGGTACCGGTTGGCCTCTGTCACTCTTAACTGTGGGTTTGATGAGTTGTTCTTGTTGAGGAAGTCAAATGAAGCCAAGCTGTCATCCTAAAATATATTCAGTGGAACGCAGATCTGCTATTGTTTTGATACCTTCACACTTAATGGGGTCTTAATTTATCATAAATGTCTAGACTGCTAATAGCAATGAAACTCATAAGATATCATCCTCCAAATACAAAAAATGTAACAAAATAAATGATTGAGAACTTGAGCTGGAGCAAAGGCTGTTAGTGGGTAGACACCCTTAGAAACCGTGCACTGGGTAAATTCAGATGTTTGCGGATGCTGTAGACTGTTTTTTTTTTCCCCTCGATATTATTTTTTATTTTTTGTTTTCTGGGTTTTTTTTGGGGGGGGACTGAGAATACATATACTCAGCTCTGCCTAGCAAAAAAGTTATGATTCTCACACCTTCCACACACACATTTTACACAAATGAGAGGACCTCACTTATTCTTGCGGTAGCTAGAGCTGGACAGATGTAAAAGAAAGAAGGTAAATTCGAAGTATTGATCCCTGTAGTAGGCGGTATAGAATACCCTCCTCCACCCAAAGATGTCTGTGTCCTAACCTGGAAACTGTGAATATGTTGCCTTACATGAAGTGGGGAATTATGATCACAGATGGAATAGAGGTTGCTAAATAGCTGACCTTAAGACAGGGAGATTATTCTGGACTATGCATGTGGGTCCAATATATTCTCAAGAGTCCTTAAAAGTGGAAGGAGTAGAAAAGCAGGCCAGAGTGATGCCATGCTGTGTGAGAAGGACTCAACCCATCACTGCTGACTTTGAAGATGGAGAGAAGAGGCCATGAGCCAGGGAATGTAGGCAGCTTCTAGGAGCTGGAAAAGAAGCCTCCAGAAAGGAATTTGGCTCTGCCCACACCTTGATTTTAGCTTTGCGAGGCCTGTGTCAGACCTCCAACTTATAGAACAACAAGATCATAAATTTATGTTGTTTGAAGCTGCTAAGTTTGTGGTAATTTGGTACAGCAGCCATAGGAAACTGACACGTTGCCTCATAAGAGAGGCATTACCTCATGATTACCTCATTTTCTTCCCCAGGTTTGTGATGTTTGGGCATGAAGCAGAGTTTTTCTTCCATCTGGAATTTTTTCTTCTCTGTGCAGAGATGTCTTTGGCACCAAGCTGGTTCTAGCTTTAGATATGTTCAGTTTGAACAGATGCACAACCTATTTTCTCTTTCCCGTTCCCTGAGATTACATGAGAAAGTTCATTATAATCAGCTATTAAGACCCTCAGTGCTGATATTTTTACTTGCTTACAAGGTTCTTTTGTTCACAGTGAATGGTTTTATTGTTACCATTATTTTTATTATTATTTTGCTGTCCCAGCTAGCTCAGATATCTTGGTCCCTCTTGTTAGACTGGGGATGAGTTTGCCAGTGTTTCACTCTGCTTTCTATTTCCTTCTGGTTTCCTGTTGACTCTGTTCTTACTACCTCATCCTTGGCCTGAGACGTATGTCTGGAATAAAGAAAAGCATCACTGAATTGAATCAATCTAGAAATGCTATCATGTTTTTCATATTTTTTAGTTTAAAGGCAGGCCTTAATGTAGAAATTGTGTATTATCTTGCAAATCTTTTACATCCCCCATAAAATACTATACAGATATAATGTTGCTTTCTACTTCTACCATGGCCAGTCTGTCATTGGAGTTATCACTACATCTTGGGCTGAGAACTGGATGATGAAGTTGACTTGTGTTCTGAGGCCAAGTTGTATGAAGACTACAGATCTTTATGCCATCAAAACTAACCAGGTACAAAGCAGGTATAATTGAATCAATGTAAACCAATTGTATTTATGAAACAACTACTCTGTGTAATCATTTATTTATTTATTCACTCATTTTCATTCATTTAGAAGATATATATTCAGTGTCTACTGTGTACTAAGTAGAGCTTCTGAGAAGGATGACTGTTAATTTGGTTGCAGGTGTATCTAGAGGAGATTGTTGTTGTACTGTTCCTTAAAATACCTTTGTCTTTCTTATGTGAGTCACCAGTGATGGGGCCTGTCAGTAACAGCTACTAAAGGGCAGATACATGATTTGGTTAGGAGTTTGGAGGTACTGTGGTGAACTCCCCAACCAACCCAATTCTCTTTTATATAGGGGAGACTCCAGAGAGGAATGTTTTTGAGCCAGATCACGCGGATCCCCCCTTCCTTCCCCAACCCCTGATCTCTCAAGGCACCAAGTGGCAGCTGTCTGTTCTCTAGCTAGCAGGCCCTAATACCTGGTCAGAGACATTTTGGCTATAACTCTAGAAACTTGATTACTTTATTGTCAATAAACCAAAGACCCTTCCTCCCTATAAATCTATGCTCAAAGCATTTTTCTTCCTGCAGATCACAAGCTGATCTGTTTTTGCCTAGATGGACTTTAGCAGAGTTCAGAGAGAATGAGCTTGTGAGAATGAAAATCATTCCTGTTTCTTAAGGTCTGTGAACATCAGCTTGTTTCAGTTGAATTATTTGCATTTACAAACATATCTTTACAAAGTAAGCTGCTATAGAGCTGTGCCATTTCCAAGGGGAGAACTGTCTACCTCTGCATCACTGAGCTGGAGACAAGAGGTTAATGATCTCTTCGTTGTCAGTCTGAACATTGTGGTTAATCAGTCATTATGGATGAGTTTGAGGAGAAAAATATCTTGAAATTATATTCAGTGTTTCTCACTTGCTTCATCTTGTTTTGCTCTTTGATTTCCTCACTTTCACCTTGAGGACCTTTCCGTCAACCCCAAGCTCAGATAGCAAAACTTCTCACACAGGTCCACAGGCCTTTGGCTTCTAAGAAGCGGTAATGCTTGTCTGCTCAGACGTATGTTTCACCCAAAGCCTATGTGGTCTGATTGGTGGCAGGTACACTCTGAGCCAAGCATCAGAGCAGCCCATCAAAGACATTTTATATACTGTCAGCTCTCAACTATTCAAGACCCCAGCATGTCACTCTGTGTGTAGATAGCAGAGAAAAGGTTGTCACCTTCACTTCATTGGTCATTCTAAGAAGCTCCATTCCCTTCAATTACTCATGGGTGTCAGAAGAAGAAAGAGAACACTAGAGAGATATTATGTGTTGTGGCACTTCAAAGGTGATTACTTTTTCTTCCTATCAATCATGTAAAGAAAATTCTCCTAGCTCACTTGATAATCCTATTTTTCTTTTGAAGAAGGGAGACTGACTTTCTACCAAACGAGCCACTGAATTAGCACTGTCATTACTGACTTTTGAACTCGTTAGGGCTTATTTAGTATTCCCAAGCTGTAGAAGAGTCTGAAAAGTAATTTCTCCAGTGATGGGTATGAAGAGGGAATTGACAGTTTTGCAGGAAACAAATTGCAGCTTGATTCTTCAGATTTCCAGGATGGGAAACCATGCAGTCTCTTTGGTTGGGCACTTAGGGAGGGGTTAAATTTACTTATGGAATTAAATGTTACAAGGTCACATAGGCCATTGATATGCATATGGGAGGAGGGGAGGGATAGTTAGATTCCCCTGTTGGTAGATATAATTTTGGCTCTAGATCAAGAAGGAACACTCACTTTTTTTCATGTAAGAATTAAGAGTTCATATATATAAAGCATTTAGAACAGTGCCTGGCACATAGTAAGCACTATATAGGTATGTCTGCTATTGGTGGTGGTGGTGGTGGTGTTACAACCATTTCAGTTCACATGTTTTTGTTATTGGTCTCTCATCTCTAAGTGGGTGGTTGGAATGTTTGTGTCTCCTCCAAATTTCTTGTTGAAACTTAATCCTCAATGCAACAATATCAAGAGGTGTGACCTTTGGGAGGTGAGCACCTCCCCAACGGATTAGTGCAGCCTTACTAGACGCCAAATGCTGGCACCTTGGTCTTGGACTTCCCAGTCTCAAGAATTGTGAGAAATGAATTTCTGTTCTTTATAAATTACCCAGTGTTAGGTATTTTGTTATAGCAGTACAGATGGACTAAGACAGTGGGTAAGCCTTTTACTCAGCCGATAATGTAATGAAACTGATTTTTTAGTTGTTGAGAACTTGCTGTTATTGTTTGGAGTCATGACCCAGAGGTCCATCTGGGAGGTCAGGTGGCCTCCTTCCATTCATACATCCACTCGGCCATCCAGCCAGCCTGCCATCTGCACATTTATTCATTCAACATTTTGTTGAACTTCCTCTTGTATATCTAGGCGATGGGCATACAACAATGGGCCGGAGAATCATGGTGCTTTCCCACATAGAGCTCATAGTATGTTGAGAACACTACCACCAAAAAAATCTCAAAAAAGATGCAAAGAAGACAAATAAAATTAGTGTAGACAGTGGCAAATGCTCTAAAGAAAATAAATGTGTCATAAAGTCAACAAAGATTAATCATTTGTGTTTGTTAAGACCACCGATTATAGTTCTTTAAAGAAGACATGCTTGGACTAATCCCCTGATATCCAAAATCACTTTCTGTGGAACCATGTGGAATTATATAGCTAGCCGTCATCCATCTCCTACCAAACAGTGGACTGTGTTTCATAAATGATAATTTGTGCCCTTGACATTGAACTTAGGGCCATTGCTTCTTATAAGTCCCTAGCCTCTTTTTATCCTCAAAGCCCAGATTTGGGCAAATTTAATTGGCCTAAAAACACATTCCCTTGAAGATATGGCCTGACATACTCCTTCCTGATCAAGTCAGTATTCATTTACTCACTTAACAAATATTTATCAAGTACCTACTCTGTCAGGCACCTTTCTAGGTGCTGGGCATACAAAAGTGAATGGTATGTTCAGTACTAATTTTAGGCCAAGTTCGTTATCCAATTAAATATATTTGTGGGACATCTACAGTGAATGTTAAGCTTTTAGTTTAATATTCTTTTAGTATAACTTTGGAAGGTGCATTGTCTTTGAACAGAGTAAAAAGGAGGGAATTGAGTAGTGCTGGATCTGTAAAGTAGGGTTGAGCCTAATAATTCCCATAAGAGAGACTCATGTGTGGTGTTCACTTATGTAATGAAGAAGATATTTCCTCTGATTGTGGACACCAGGGAGGTGTTTCTGAAGAAGTCATAACTCAAGATGACCCGTGAGCTATAGTTAGGATTTCCATGACAGGATAATGTAGGATGGCACTTCAGACAAAGGGAACAGTGCTTTATGTATAAGGGTACAGGGTTGGAGGGAGGAAGTAACCAGCATGGCCATGCAGCTAGTTAGTGACAGCAGGGGACTAGAATAGAGGTCTCCTGACCAGCATTCCAGTATTCTTTCCATTCTACCATGTGGTCTTTCAAGGATCATATCACTAATTGTAAAATTTCATGGGAAGAATCACCTTTAATTGATGACTTACTACGTTTGAGGCCCTTTCCAAAGAGTGTTTCACTTATCATTTCAACAGCTCTGTAGATCAGGTATAATTGCCTGTATACAAATGAGGTGATTGAAACTTAGAAAATATGAGCAACTGTGCAAGTCATTTTATAAGTAAACCATATTTGCCTGAAGGGCACAGGAGAGACCATTTAAAGCCCTTCAGAGTAGTGTTTCCTGACCTCCCCCATCACTATGTTTCTGGTTATTAAAGAGTACTGTATATGAGATTCTGAAATGACAATATCTGGCATCCATCTTCCATCACACTGATGGAAACCTTCTGGAAAAACATTCTGGAGAAAAAATAACCTTAGGATTTGCTTTGTCTCTGAAGCAGTGCAAGTAAAAACCTCTACTGTCAAGAAAGCAATATCCAACATTCTGGGATATGTTCACATGCATGAGTTAGTGCTGTTTTAACTTACAGATGCTTAAGTGAAAAGGGAATATTTAACGTAAGTATAGAATGGTGTCTTAGGGACCCCAATCAAAGGATGTAGCAGGGCCATTAGAAGAACCTAGATCTCAAAAATCCTGGGAACTTGGGCAGAACAATCTCCCCCTGGTCAAATTCTTTCTGTGTGTGTGCACCATCTCTTTTCTCTCTGAGGGCCTTTGTCTACCTCTGTTTAGTTCACATAGTGGGGACGTGGAGGCCTCCATTTCTTGAGATAACACATTGTAAAATTCAGACCACTGTCTTTTGTTCCTATTCTAAATACCTGATGAAAAGATTCTGGCCCAGCTGGGATCAAGTGCCCAAGTCTGTTATCATATTACACAAACATGGCTTCAGGGTGCCCATTCCTTTAGAAAGGGCAAGCCAATTCCAGAGAAGGTATTGGACATAGAACTTAAAAGATAGTGCCTCCAACACATAGAAGACATATTCTCTGCCATTGGCCTCTCATTAGGGAGAATGCTAACAGGAGCCGACTGAAGTAACAGTAAGCTCATTACAGCTGCCCCATCATTCCTAACTCTGAGAGTATGAAAAGAACAGCAAGATCAATGCAGAAAGTTAGCCAAGGAAGACTTCTAAATGCCTTGTATCATTGAATTTCAATTTCAGTCTCTTTAAAACAACTGTTGTGATTTCATAGTCATAGCAGTTTCGAGGAAATTGTAAGCAGATGATACGTGAGGTACAACTCACTCATATGCTGAGTCTCAAGTCCTCGGTGTGTTTATTCCTATCATCTTCCCCATCTCATCTCTCTGTATTCACTGCCACGGATTTTATATTACAGCGATAATGGGATTGGCACTTAATAAATATTTCACTAAAGGAATGAATTATGCAATGTTTCTCCTTCACGTATCTCATCTGTTTTGATTATAATTTTAGCTTTACTTATATAATTATTTGACTAATGTCTGTTCCCCCACCTAGGTCCTAAAGTTCATGAATTCCCAGCACCTAGTGTAGTGTCTGGCACATAGTGGTTGTTCACCAAATGTGTGGAACGAATTAATGAGTGAATGAATGAATGGCTGAGTGATTGCTTGACAATAGCACCCATGTAAAGCTTAGATGGAGTTAGAGGAAATAGGTTAACAAAAACCTTCCAGCCTTTGTAAGACCCCCAACCTGATTTTTTCCTTATTATTTTTTTAACTTACAAAGGTACTATTTGCTCACCTTAATAAATTCAAAGACTGCAAAAGACTGTAAAGTAAAAAACCAGAGTCATCTTCTCTTCTTATTCCTGATTTCATTTTCTAGAAGTTACTCCTCTGAACCTTTCAGTATTATCCTTTCTGAGGCTTATGAATCCTTATACAACATTATGTACCTATGTATACAGGATTGTATTTTGTTTGTTGGTTTGTTTTTTGGTTTTAAAAATGATATTGCTTTAAAATGTGTTTTTTTTTCCCTTAATATATGGTGGACATCTTTCTTGTCAATACATCAGTGTTCCAGTTATCACAGAGCATAGGACCTAAGGATGAATTTGATGCTGAGAGACAATAGCTTAATAACAATGTAGCAGAGCATGGTCTGTCAACAGCTACCTAGCTTTGCCTGAGGATGATTTGAACTGGGCTTGGTAAAAAACAGCCTGCCCAGCCTGGCCCACTGTCTGTTTTAGTAAATAAAGTTTTATTGGAACACAGCCACATTCGTTAGTTATGTATTGTCTATGACTGTTTTAATGCTGTAATGGCAGAGTTGACTTGTTGCAACAAAGACCACATGCCCTGCAAAGTGTAAAATATGTACTCTCTGGCTCTTAAAGAAAAAGTTTGCTGACCTCTTGTATGGGCTACATGGGACCAGTCTGTCTCTGACTTGTTGGCCTCGTCAGGACCCAGTATCAAAGACAATGCAATGGACTCAGCCAGTTTGTGGAGACATTAATTAAAATCATGTAGTGTTTGTGGATATTGTGGTTTCCTCTTTCTTTTGGCAAGTTTGTGACAAGTGATTCAGGTAACTGGAAAGGAGATGGAAAATGCCTGGCATGTGTAATTGTTATTACTACAGTTTCTCTCATTAGAATCCTGTTTACATTTCTCAAAAAATAAACACATATCCACCCTCCCACATCTGTTTGTTTAAGTGGGGTTTTCCTAGTTTATTACTTGATAGTTAATAAACTACAGCATAATTGAGTCATAGCCTACATTTATTACTATCATTCAGTAAGTAGCATGGTATGTGACTTGTACCGTCTTGGATTTCCTGGTTTAAATCCATCCACAGTTAATATTTGGATAGAATATGTTGGCATCTCAGTGAAGGTATACAGGATTAACTAATAGTTCCTTGAACGTGGCCTTATAACCAACAAGGAGCACTAGACTGCATTGGGTTTGTGTCAACTTCAAGATCACTCTGGTTCTGTGGTGTGAGAGGAGCGGGTGTGATGCAGAGAAGTGGGTGGAGCATGTTCCAAAGGAGGGTTGGTGACAACAAGGCTTGAAGACATCTGTTCACTCTGGGCCTTGGTAACAGTAAAATAGAGCCCTTGGATTTCATGAGCAGACTGGATCTTAAATATCTATATGCAGAACAACCCCAAAAGTTGTTTAAAATGCAAATCTTAAGGTCCCAGACCCAGATATTTTAAGTTCACTAGGCCTGGGTTGGGGCCCAAAAATCTGCATTTTAACTAAACCTCTCAGGTGATTCTGATGGAAACATTTCACGAACCAAACTTAGATGAGCGCTGCCTTCTGCTAGGATTTACCCACCTCACCCCACCTCCCTGTCTACTGTTCCTCTCTCTTCTCTGCTTTCTCTTTCCTGGTCTCTATCCCTTTCTCTCATTCCATGTCATGTACCTCGGTAGAGACACGTGCATGCACTCCCATGCCCGCAGGTACACACACATGCCGATGATGACTACGCTCAGGAGAGAGACTGCAATCCTTTCCCTTTCCTTTACTCCTCTTTCCTGGCAAGGTCACAGATACATTTTTTTCCCCTCAGGCAAACGCTTGCATCTAAGAGAATCACTGGATTCAGTTTTGAGTCCAACTCTGTCATCAGATAAACTGTGCCCTTGGTAAGTAAAACTATTGTCCTCCTGAGCTGTCCTGTTATTTTACTTCTCCCTCACCCTCTTCTTCTTTGTAATATTCTAACAGGGTTGCCCATCCTTGCCTATTTCACCCATTTCAGGATTTTTATGAATTCAAACAGGCTCAGACAGACTGGGAGTACCAGGTGGTCTCCAGCCAGATCTGTCTTGTTCTTCATGTCTCAGAGCCTAGCACAAGGTTTGGTGTATAAAGAAACGCTCAGTAAATGTTTAGTGAATAAAGAATGGACAAATAATCAGTGCATGGATGAAATGAAGCAGGGCAGAGTAAATCTCAGAAATTTTATTAGCAGCTAAGAAGGGCTATGAGGCTCTCATATGCGGATTATTTTATTTACTTGAAACTAGGTCTGTCCATCTCAAAATTGGTTTATGTTTAGAGACTTGATTTGAAAGATACTTCTATTGAAGCTGAACTTGTGTCTGGCAGCTTTCTCCTATTCTAGCAAATGTTGCCCAGCCCCAGTTCTTAATCATGAGCACCATCAAACAAAATAGTGGATTTTCTATTGTTTCTAGTTTTCTAAAATCACAGAAAGTATCTCAGGAAAGTGATTTTTGAGAGAGATGTACCCTACCAGGTAAACTTTGCTCCTTTATGATCTTTGTTATTTTTCTTTTTGCTGTGTCCACATTTTTAACTGTCAAATCATGGGAAATCACATTGAAATAAAATAGAAAAGATTTTTTTTCCTTTCAAAATTGCATATTTGGGAATTAACCCAGATTGAGTTTACAACATTCTACATCATTAAAATAATGACAGTAAATGATTGTTTACAATGTTTAAGATATTTTGGAGTGGGAAAAAAATCTATCATTAGCATATCTTTACTGTAACTTTTTAATATTTTATAGTATAAAGCCATTTGCCGTTGTGGGCATTTTTTCAGAGCTTGTGAATGATTAGATGCCGCCCCCTGCCCGTATGTGTTGTCTACATTTCAATTAGCATCACCTGGGCTTTGGCAGGACTGCAATTTCTGATTGCCCAGGAGGTGAGTGTGAGTTGGAAGAAGAACTTAAAACTTGGCAGGTGGTGAAGAAACAAAGCGCTCACCGTTTATTTCCTTCCCACGCATCTTTTTTGTTCATTTGGGATTAATATTTTTTCAAAACAAAACCCAACAAAAATATAAGAGGTGAGAAGGTAGGATTCTTAGGAGGGGGTAGCACCTGAGTGACTGCAAACAAAAAGCAGGGAGGAGAAATGGGGAAGGGGAAGAGGAAGAGAAGTCTAGAGAAGGAACAGCTGGCGGAGCAGGGAGCAGGGGGAGGCTGGCACAAGAAATAGAAAACCTATTTTTAACTATTCCGAGACCTCTTTAACAGTAAAAAGAAAATCAATCCCTCTGCTAAAAAAGGCCCCACCCGCAATTGCCTTCATTCTCCCACTCTGGAAAAAGTAATGTTGTCTTCACTTGTATAGAAATGTTTTTGTAAGAAGTAAAAGTCTCCATTTAAGAGCAGGCGTGAGGAGCCTGTGTTCCTGTTCCCAACAAAGAACAGAACTGTCTCTGCAGCCCACACATCACCTCCGGTGCTCCCAAATTGCCCTCAAGCAGTAACGCCCTCTAGTAGGTTGCTCTATTTTAGATTCACCACAAAAAACAGTAGCTATATTTACTAAGAGCTTCAGGAGCCAGGTCTTGGGGTATGAGCTTTGCAGCAGCATCTTGTTTGTCCTCGTGAGGACCCCACGAAGTCATGTTGTCTCCACTTTGCAAAGGAGGAGCTGAGTCTCAATGAGGCCAAGTAATCTGGTTAAGGACACTTGTCAGTGGTACAGCTGAGATTTGAAGTCAAGTCAGGGTCTCTCTCTCTCTCTTTTCTTTTTTAACTTTTAATTCTGAAATAATTTTAGGCTTGCAAAAAAAGTTGCAAACATAGTATAAAGAATCCCTCTATACTCTTCCCCCAGATTCTCCAGATATTAAGACTTTATTCCACTTATTTGATCATATTCTCTCTCTCCAGTATATGTCTATATATACACATTATATATGTGTATATATAATTTTTTCTGAAATGTTTGAGAGTAGGTTGTGCCTTTGCTTCTTTAGTGTATAAAAAGAAAGACATTCTCTTAGAAAACTGCAGTACAATTATCGAACCAGGAAATTAACGTTGATACAAAACTATTTATGATCTACAGAACTTATTGAAATGCTGCCAGTGTCCTTTATTTCTGGTCCAGAATCCATTCCAGGGTCACACATTGTATTCAGTTGTCCTGTCTCTTTGTGTTCTTTAACCTCAAACAATTCCTCAGACTTTCTTTGTCTTTCAGGACCTTGACGTTTTTGAAAAGTACGGGCCTGTTGCTTTCCAGAATGTTTCTTAATTTGGGTTTGTCTTATGTGGAGTTTCTTCATGATTACAATCAGATTTTGCAATTTTGGAAGGAATACCACAGATGTAGTATTATATACTTCTTAGTGCATTACATCAGGATGCATATGATGTCACTTTGTCCCATTCTTGGTGATGCTTGTTAACTTTGATCACTTGGTTCATGCAGTGTCTACCAGGTTTCTCCACTGCAAAATCACTACTTTTTTTATAATTAATAAAGGTACTTCTAGAAAATTTAAATATCTTTTTTTCTTATACTTTAGCCCATTCTTTTTAGCATTCACTAATGCTTCTTACCTGAAACAATTACTATTGTGATGATTGCTAACTGGTGATTTTCTAGTTTAATTATTCCTTATTTGTAATTCCAAATTCTGTAAGGAAGAACTTTCCTTCCCCATCCCCCACTTTTTAAAAAAACAAATTTCATTGGATATTGTATTGGAGGTTTACAACATGATATTATGGGATACACATGGAGAGTAAAAATGGTTACTATGGTAAAGCAAATTAGCATCTGCTATCTCACATAGTTCCTTTTTTTGTGACAAGGGCAGCTAAAATCTACTTATCTAACAAAAATCTCTGATACATTTTTATTAACTATAGTCCTCATGATGTACATTAGATCTCTAGACTTATTCATCCTACATATCTGTTTATCCTTTCTCCCTAATTAATTAGTTAATTTACATCAATAATAGATTCATTTTTATTCTATGTGCTATAATTAGTCACTATCATTATTTTGTGGCTCCAATTGTCCCCTGCTTAGCCAGGGCAGCTCCTTCATTCTGGCTTGTGTTCCTTTTGCTACGTGCCCATGAATTTTTTTTTTCCAGCCATTTCTTACTTTCTGGCACCACAAGATATTTAAAACTCATCTTGTTCCTTTCCTGTCCCATCCTTGCAGTCAGACACTTCTCCAAAGAGCTCTGGTTCCTTCTGTTGGAGAGTGGTATTTAAAAACCAAGATCTGGGTGTCAGGGGTGCTCATTGGTACTAGGGTGTCATTGCTTCTCAGCTTCCCAGTATATAAAGCTAGGAAATATGTGCATGTGTATTTATACACATACTACATCTATATGTGTTTCTATATCTTTCCATTTGTATATTAAAAACTATGAATTCACAGTGATGCCTTCAAGCCTGTGATACGTCCTCTTTAGGCTGCTCTCCTGCCTGAAATATTAATGGAGACTTTGGAGTCCTTCAGTGATTTTTAATTGCCATTATCTTCAGCCACACTTCTCTTTCGAATGAATTTTTTCCCATGGGAAAAATATATACCTGTGTCTACTAAGTTTTATCTATCTTATTTAAATGGTCCTTTATTATAAATAAATCACCAGCACATAAATGCAGGCCCCTGCTCCCTCCCCTCAAAAATAGCAGCTTAACTTTTTGCCTTAAATTGTCTTCAGTTTTTGTTTCATAGGGGTGAGGAAAATTCATTTTCCTCCCACATTTCGACCATATATCACTTTGGTGATTACTTTACTTTTTGTGCTTGTCTTAGGAGTAAAACATTGTTTGATTTCTTTTTCTCTTGATCAGGATTGCTTTGGTGGTTTCAATCATCTTTATTTCCTTCCTTTTTCCTCTTCAAAATTAATTTTGAAAGTAATTATTTTACTACTAGGAATCCTCAACAGCTGTGCTACCATCGCGAAGTACTGTGTTATCACTCTGCTAGGTGACACAGTAATAATCACCCCTAATCTGTGTCTTGCTCCGTAAACTTGCATTGCTAATCACAATATGCCCCTGATCTCTTCTCTTTAAAAAGCAGCAGCAGAAGCAGCAGCACCAGAAGAGGAAAATGAGAAGAGGCAAAATCCTTCTCAAAGCATTTGGATTGGCCTTATTACCCCATGGTATGGCTTGTAAAAAACACTCTGACCTTCTTCCACAAGGAACACAATGAGAGTCTATGAAAAAAATATGAATCATTTTCTAAGTTGGCTATTTAAAGAAAGAGAAATAGACTTTTCTGAGTTTCAGGCATATTCAACTTAATATTATAGTACTGGACTTCATTCTGAATATTTTGAATATTTATGATGCTTGATGTTTGGACTTTTAAAAGGTCACTTGAAAATGAAGTCACTTTCATTTTAAAACAGAAGAAGGTGAACATGAAAAAGGGAAGAGCTTTTAATGAAAACCATGATGTCTGTTCTCCTGCAAAAGGTCTTCGTTTCCTGTAGTAATTGTATTTCTTAATGGCTTTCCTTATATTAGATGATTGCATCTTGACGTATGAAAGTATTTCAGCCCAGGGATTGAGGCTCCTGTGGCAAGATGACGAACATATTTACCTGGCACTTTTGTTTCAGCCCACATCACCATTGCAGATATGAACAAATCAGCAGTATTCATCCAGAACACATGCACGCATGTTTTTCTTGGTTAAGGTATTTTGCTTGCAAATGATAGTCACAATTAAAGCTAACTTAGTATCAAAAAGGGACATCATTATAAGAATTAAAGAGTGTGTCATAAAACTATAGGGAAGGGCATAAACCGGGCTTCAGGAGAGTGCCAGGCCTCAGGACTAGGACCCAAGAGGACTATTTTCTTAGCTTCTCTGTGTCTTCTATAATACATGACCATGGTATAGAGAATACCAGTCCTACAAGATGGTCCATGGCAAAAGGGACCTTTGGTCAGATTAGTTTGGTAAACACTCCATACCACATCCACCAGCTCTAGGAGTTTAACAGTGCACATTAGAATATTAAAGTCTCTGCGAAGTTGCATCGTAAAGAAACATGTTTAACCTTCTTTAGCCCAGTGATTCCCAAATTATTTGACCATTGCTTTGAAAAATGTCATTTTAAACCACCACAATAATATAGAATTAAATTTTATCGGATTCAGGGAGTTCCATTGTATTATTTTTTAAATGATGTCGATGAGGACTTGTTAAGTAACTGCTTTAAGGTCACACCACATTTTTGAGACTCTTGGTTCAGTGCTCTTTCCTCTGGTGCTTACACTTGTAGATTTTGGCTGAGGAACTGTTCTCTCACAGCGATTTACTTTACACCCATACCCCTTAGCCCTAGCATTTTAAAGAAGCTCTTCACTTTAAAATGAACGATTTATTATTTCACTGGTTCTCTTGACAGGCAGCCTGCTGTTTCACAGATGACCCGGCAGCTCTAGTTAAAAATGTCCCTTTATTTCTTGTGTATGACAAATATATCTTCAGCTGTTTCTGGTCATAGGAACTTTGGTTTCAAATCTTATTAAGGTTTTTTCCATTCCAAATGGTGACATTTCAGAGGAGCTGAAACTGGCTGGCCTGTTAGCGTCATCTGTGAATATGAGCAAAATAAATTTTGGTTGAGTTTGCCATGATGCTCACCCATTCATTTTCATTTCTTCATGTCCTGGATCCAGTGGAAGGCAGGAAAGAGAACTTGATGTGTCAAGTTCTGAGACACTGTAGATTCAGCAATCTTAGTAAATAATCCAACTTTTCCAATGAAGACTAGTGAGGACAATAAAGTTTTCCAGTGGTGAGTCTTCTGGGAAAATGGGAAGAACCGAGTAGAAAGGGGGTAATTGAATATCAGAAATGAAAAGATGAGGAAAGTGTTGGAGGAATAACTATCGAGAGAATAAACTTTTATAGTTTCTACTAATAAGAAAAGCATATTCTTAAAGTGAAGGCCAGTTTCCCCACCTCCCCTTAGGAATAATTAGCAGGAGTAGCAGCAGTTATGATATTACCTCAGTGGTAATGTCTCTAGTCCATGAAGCTGTATTACATGCCTTTGAGATAGAGTTTCATTTCTAAAATCCAGCCATTTGCTGAATGGATGAATGAATGAACAAATTTTAATTTGTTTCTGTCTAGGGGTAAGAACTTTTTATGCTTTGCTCCTCAAAGCTTTGCTTCACAAGTTTTATGCGGGCGTATCAGTTAACTATTTCACAATACTGCTGTGTGACAAACTGTCCCCCAAACTTGTTGGCTTGAAATAATAATCATTTATTCTGATTTGTGTGTGTGTGTTGATCAGCTTGGCTTGTCTTGACTCCAGGCTGTGAGTTAGGTCCCTGTGTGTCTCATTCTCCAAGAACTAGCAGAAACCAAGACATCTTCTCAGGGTGAAAGGCAGGAATGTAAGTCACATTTCAAGCCCCTGCTCTAGCCACATCTCTTACTGTGTCGTTGGCCAAATCAAGTCTGACATGAAAGGAGTGTGGAAATATACTCCCCCCAGGGAGAGGAACTAGAGAGAGATTGAGTTCCTCCAACAACAAATTAATCTATTTTAGTGGGGAATACAGGGTTATTTTGTACACCCAGGGAACTGGTTAGGACGTAGCAGGATTTAGATCCTGAAAGAGACCTGGAGGTTGCGTGAGAGAGGCTTGAATTCCAGCTGAGAATAATATTACAAAGACAAGAGTGAAGCGAGTTTTTATAGTGAGTCAGGGTGTGCAGGATGATCAAGGGAGACGGCCGCTGATGTCATACCTGCCCAGCAACATGTCCGTAGGAGGGTGGTTTTGGTATCTTTTGAGAAAACAGGGTTGCTAGAAGAAGGATAAAAGCAGTAGCCAGATTGTAAGGAGCTGAAGAGGGTTAGGGGATAGAGAAGTGGAGACAATTAGTATCAACAAAACTTTTGAAGACATAAAGGGCAGAAATGAAACGGGGTTTTGAAATGACAGGGAGCAGAAGTGAGAGAAATACCATGTGTACTATGACAGCTTATGCTCTGGGGCTATTTGGTGTCCCAGAATAATGAGTCATAGATGATGTCATCCTTGTCTCTCTTTCAGTATAAGATATTTTGTAAGATGACAAGGCGATGCTCATGAGTAAGGCAATTCCCTTCCCCAATAGCTTTGTTGTATACCAACATGTAAATGTCATATATTGAAGGAGTCATGAAACACCTGAATCTTGAGAAGATCACCCATAGTACTTAATATGCTCAAGGGACCTTATTTTCAAACATTAGGTGGGGGCACAATATTTACGTATGCAGTTAACAAGCAACTTACTAACACAATCAGTCACTTGAGTTGTTAATTAATGTTTAATGTTTTAATTGCTCACACCTGCAGAAATTTCCCCCAATATGGAAGGAGACCTAGTTTAAACCCTAGGTGATAGGAGTTGGGATTTTCTTTCATGCATATGTAAATAAGTGCAATGCTTATGTATCCCTGGGGATTTAGTAATATAATGTAGTCATCTATCAGGTGTATACTGACCACGAGCTTAGAATAGGACAAACTGGTGTGAAGTCCAAAGAAGGAGAGGGTTGAATCTCTCCCCTCAAGTAGTAACCACTCTATCTGGTAAGAGAAGGCATACATAGATGAAATAATGAGTAATTAAGACAGTATTATGTCCTGGTACCATGAAGTGCTGGCTGGGCCAATAGAGGATAGTACAGAAGATGTGGAATGGTATATGCTGAAAGGGTTAAGAGCACAGGCTGGGGAATCAGATTGCCTGGGTTTAAATCATGGCTGGTCCACTTACTAGCTCTGCGACATTGGGCACGCCCTTGATCTTTTTAGGTCTCAGTGTCTCCATCTATATAATGGAGATAATAATACTGGCTACCTCAATGAGTTATTGGAAAGACTAAGTAAGTTAATATGTGACATGTGTAGAACAGTGCCTGGCACGTAAGTAAGCATGCACAAACTCTTAGGTGTTCTTGTTTTTGTTTTGTTAGTGGTGGTGGTTGTGTTTTGTTGTTGGTCATTTTTTTGTTGTTGTTTATTTCTAAAGTGGTATAGGCCACAGGATTTACAGAAGGTGGTGACAGCCATTTGACTGGACACCTTGCATGGTAACATGGGCATCAGATCATCTAGGGGGAGTCTTTCCTAGCCATTCCACATATGACTCACTGTCTTCTCAAATGACAAGTTGGAGGGAGCGATCAGAAGATCACTTTGATTTACTCCTGTTAAAGCAAGAGTGTTTGACTGTCTGTGAGCAGCTCCCCACTGTGGCCGGGCCAAGGTTCAGTACCACTCCCGGCAGCTTCTCCACCTGCCTCTCCCTCCCACCTCATTCCTTCAAAGCTTTTATGACCAGTGCCCCACCTCTGTTTTTACTTTTCGCCTTATTATGCCTTATTACCATTTTATTATCATTGGAAAGTCAGCTCCAGGGAGCCCAGGGCTTAAGTCTGGACGGGCAACTATGTCCTCCTTTTGAGCATTTTGGCTGACTCTGCTACAGGTTGTAAACAGATACGCATTCAGTAGGCCTTACTGCAGAGATGCTGTACAAGCTGCATTTGGAAGGATGAACAGCATTCAGACGTGCCAGGTGTGGAAAGAGAGCCCTCCAGGTAAGGGCAAGAGCAAACACAAAGCCTCATAATGAAGAAATGAAGTCGCTAGCACAAGTGTGGTTGCTGACCATGATAAAGCCTATGTGAAGTTTGACAAGAGATTTCTAACGGGAGGAAAAAAACAGTTTGTAAACTATAACTAGTCTTCACGTTGTTGGGCAGGTGGGCCTGTACGAATTGCTCACCCTTCCCAGGGGACAACACACAGGTGGATTTTAGCTGAATCCTTTGAAGGTAAGAAAAATGCCATCCAGCTATTTTGAAGAAAAGTTTTAAGGAATTTACCTAAAAGGCCTACAGAGGGAGATTAGAGACGAAAACCCATGTAACCTCACTGTCATGTCCTTCTGTGTCGTGGACTGTGCCTTTATGTTGAACTGAGGCACCTGCCTCTTTGTCTGCAGTGGGCTCACCTTGTCTGCATCTGACCTCTAAACATAGCTGAGCAGTAGGATCCCAAGGCTGGCATCCTGGAAACATCTAAGGAACATGACAAAAGTTCCCAAATCTCTGTTGGTCTTCCCTAATCCACCCACCAGGGACACAGAACACGTGTGCTGATTGGGTTCTTGTTGCTGCTTCAGGTATCGGGTAACTCCAAAAAATCTTAATAATGAAAGCTGCTTAATAATAATCATGACCTTGTTCATTTTGTCACTCAACAGAAGTCTGGTGTGCTGAGGTGCTTAGTAAATATTTGTTGAAAGAACTGGTGCATAAAGGAACAACTCTTTATTGTGTGCCAACAATACACCAGGTGCTGTTAGAATCTGTTGCTACCATGATGATAATATAGAGACAGACGCAGTCTCTACCTCCATCATAGTATCTTGGGATTAGCTGTACCTGGAGAGATTTTAAAAATATGGCTGTCCAATCCTTCTGTCAGTCTTTGCAGGTGGGGTCGGACTCAGGACATTCCAGGTTATTCTCAGTCTGGTGTCATGGACGTGGTCACCAACTTGGCTATCACAAGGCAGCATGGTTACACCATGTTAGGGGATTGGAGAGCGGAGGCAAGAAAAGCACACAGGAGGGACCCCTACACCAGCCCAGAATGCCACCTGGAAGAGGTGACATCTAAGCTGAGAACTAAAGGACACGGACAAGTTGAGCCAGTAAAGAGCAGGGAAAAAATTGTGCCAGACAGAAGAAAGTGTTTCAATTGTAAATTTATGTTATTTTGTTCCCATATTATAGTCACCCATCTCACAGGACACTGTATGTGAAAGTGCTCAGAAAGGTATAAACCCCTCCATGGATGGAAAGTACTACTATTTTATGGATTTATGGATTCCATTTGAGGGAACGTAAGTTGATTGATGCCTGAAAAGGATGAATATTTGATAGGCAGGGAATGTTCTATACAGCACAGAATGTCTGTCTGAGAAGGAACTTTTTACTAAGTCACAGAAAACCTCTCACTCAGCCACAGTGCCCAAAATGTCATAGTTTATTGAATTATTTACTGTGCAAATAATGGTTAAACTGAAAATCCCTCTAAAATATATAAGTTTCTTTTACTGTCTTGGGCCATTTTCTCCATAAAAGGAGGGGTCTTACCTGTCGTTTTGCTGGGTGTCCAGTGCCCGTAGCAGTATTTTATGTAACGTATGTGCTCAATGAATGCATGTTGTCAGAACAAATAATTGAAGTAGAAAGGTTACATTAGGAATTTTATCTTTAAATGATTTGGTGTTTTGTCATGAATTGTAACAGGTTGAAATTAAACTATACATAACCTGTAGTTTGCTGTCATTTTGAACTATTTGGATATTTTTTTATAACACAGTTGATACACAAATACTTCTCATTCTAAGAGAAAAAAGTATTTCAAATTCCAGCATACAAAATGTGAAATTTCCTCATTTACTTGGTCATCTCCATAGGTTACTACTGTCAGAAGACTGATGTGTGCATCTTTCCAGGCACTGTTCCATGCCTTAACTTCTCTTTATGTTCGTCATTACCTAAATTTGATTACAAATAGGATCACATTATATGTATTGCTTCGTGATTTCTTTATAACCTTTAAAAGTATGTTTGGAGCTTTGTCCTACTGAGAGCAATTATAGGTGTATCCATTCTTTTCAGTGACTTCATAGGATTTTATGCATGGAAACACCATAATTTATTTAACCACTCCTATATTTTTGTAATTTAGAAAGAGTATTACAATAAACATCCTTGTGCATATATTTTATGCATATTAATGTACTCATTTAGCATAGATCCTTAGGGTGCTCTAATTTTTTTAAAGAATAGCATTTCTATTCAACCATTTCCTTGTTTGTTTTTTCTTTGCCTCTTTTAACTAAAAATCAGACATAGAAAATTTTCACTCAGCATTCTTAGTTGGCAGCTTATTTGAAAATTTAATTGTGAAATTTATATGTATTGTAGAATCAAGTATTTCATCTACAAAAAAAAAGCAGTTTCTAAATGTGATTTGGGGCATTGAGCAGTTTGTGCCCTTTGGACTAAGGAGCACTGTGGGCCTGGGATAACCTGCTGCTCTGCCATTTGTGTGGGGTTTCTACCACTTTCCCACCATTCATATCATAGTCCTACTAATGGAACCCCCTGAATTTACACAGTGTGCAACCCACACAGCCATATGGGGCCACCCTGATGTCTGGAGTTTTCTACTGTCGCTATTTTTATTTTTTTCCGGTTCTCAGGATCTCCAGCTTAATCCTAGGAACTCTGGATGCAGAGTCAGGATCAGTTACACTGTGCTATTGAAAAAACTGGGGAAGATTTATGTCCCTTCAGGAAAGCAAACAACATTTTAAGCTTGGAAATAGACATTGAGACTTTCCAATAAATGCTTGGTTGAATGAACAAGTGAATGGATGAGAGTGGAACAGTTGAAACTAAACGTGTGGCTCCTCAGACCATTTTCTACATTAATTATTGCCCTTCAGAGTGTTGGTTCGAACCTGCTGCCACTGCTAGGTATGGGCAAGAATGGGCTGGTTTAATTGGGGCATTCATCTAGATAACAAACTTTCGCTGGGTATTTAATGATGGAATGGGGCTGTCGGGTGGAAATTCCCAAAGCCTGCAACACCTGAGCCTTCGTGTCGACTAAAAAGAAAAAGTGAAGAGTCGCTGTACAAGTGACTTCAGCAAGATACAAGGTCTTCTCAGATCAATATCCACCAAACAACAAAGGCAATTGGTAAGTTAAGCTGTGATGGGCCAGATAGCACCCGTGGGCTCTCCTGACAATCGTGACTGGTAAGTCCTTTATACTGTACATCATGTAAGGAGGAAATCAAAGATGTAATCGAGGGTTCTTGACTCTTCCCAGTTAAATGCGAGATTGTAGTTTTGACTGCCTATCTATTTTAGTAAGGTTATCTTTCTATAGGGAAAAAAATCGTATTCATTCATAGTATGTTTTCCTGCCACGTGTATGTGTCTATTCATTCACTCATTAGCAAAATGTATGCATAAGTGCCATTGTTTTAGATATTTCCCCTAATATTAATCTTATCTGTGCCGTCTCTACCTTAGTACTGAATTCCCTGAACAGAGAAGAGAGACTCGTGTTCGTGGACAAGTTTATACTGAAACTGGGAGCTTTTAGCCCCTGGGTCTTTTCTTAAGCTGTGCATCTGGGGGAGAGGTGTATCTATTTTATAGCACTTAATGTGAATTTTTGAAGTGCCTACGTCTGTGATAGGCACTGAGCGTGACTAGCAAAACATTATAAAACATATAAGGCACTGCGTCGGTATTTACAGGTTTATAATCTTGTCAAGGAGTAAAACCAGCCTACAACAAGCAGTTCATGAACAGTACAAGGTGGCATATGATTATGTGACCAAAAGTTCTGTAGGCATTTTGAGAGAGAGGAAGATTGATGGTGCCAGAGCAGTCTAAATCTCTATCCTGTTATCCACGTGTTTCTAAACGTGCACTGTGGACGCGAGAATATAATGCATGCATGGAAATTTTGACAAAGTGCTCTATTAGCAGAACATTAATTATTAAGTAAGTAAAATTCAACTCAACTTTAATAAAACCTAAATTCACTAAAAATCACTGGGCCAACCTGGGATTGGGAAGCTCTTGGATATCATTGGGATTCTGAGTATCAAGATAAAAATGAGAACAAGGTGAGAAATGAACTTCAAAACTAAGCCTAAAATTGACTTACATTTTAATTTTTAAAAAAGAGCTCTCACACCTAGGGATTCCCCTCAAACAGCTAGTTAGTGTCTTGAGATTTTGTATTAATATCCATCATCTTGGACTAGAGTGTGTATCTGTCCATGGGAAAAGGACCTTTATCATTTAGGAATGAGTTCAGCTGCATGCAACAGAAAACCTAACAGTGGCTTGAACAGATAGGGTTGTATTTTTTTTGTGCGTAACAAGAAGTACTCCTGGAGGTAGGCAGCACCTTGGTGATTCTTTTGATCTGTCCCTTTGCAAGATGGCCACCCTGTTTCCTGGTTCTGTGATCATATCATGGTAAGAAGAAAGGGAGAGAGGTGGCAACAGCGGTGTCTATTCCTTGTGTTGGAAAAGCACACACTTTTCATAGCACTCCCCCAGCAGATTTTTGTTCACCTCTCATCGGCCAGAACTCTTTTGTGGCAGCCACACTTGGCTTCAAGGGGGGCTGGGGCAATGAGCAGTTTGCCATGGGATGGGCTGGGGCAGGCAGTCAAGAAAGGAATTGGGAATGAGCAATGGATAAGCCGGCCACATTTCCTGCTCCAGGAAGTTTTGTGGAGGTGGAGTTCAATACACAACAGCCCCTCAGTAGTCTGACTTGAGAAGCGTCTTGCCTCTGACTGATCAGGTCTCACTTTGTTGCTGTGTAAAAGAAAGGGCTTGCTTGGGGGTGATCTATATCTTAAGGTGTTTTTCTGCTATAACATTCTAGGATTTCTCAGATACTTTTATAATGATTAAGAACTTTATAATATCAAACAGCACACTCATGGAGGGGTTACTATGTCCTAGGCACTTCAAGTACTTAATATGCAGGATCTTATCAATCCTCACCACACCTCTGTGAGGCAAGCACTACTATGCTGCCCATTTTACAGATGAGCAGGGGTGGGTTAAGTCTCTTGGTGGACATAGTTAGGTGGTGGCCAGGTCAGGATTCATCCCAGGGTGTGGCTGACCCTAAAGATGTTTCTCTTAACCACTAAGATTTATGGTTTGCAAGACAGCTTCACATTCTAATGTATCTTGTCTTCCTTGACCTGGCCGTATGTATCATGCACATGTTTTCACGGTTCTCATTTCTCCAAACTTCCCAGTTTGGTTTTGTGAAGTCCTCTCTTTTGTGACCTGATAGTTGTCTGCCCTATTCATGTCCTATAGACCAGTCTCAGGGCAAGGCATGAGCCTTGAGTCAGGAACACGTACAGTGTCCCATAGCGGCTTTGAAGCCTGCTGTGTTTATATTTGAATCCTACCTCCCACTTGCTAGATGTATGACGTGGAGCAGGTCAAGTGTCATGTCTTTAAGTGTCAGTTTCTTCATATGCTTTGGGAGTATTGTGATAGTAACCATTTTGGAAGACAAGTAAACTGGATAATGCTTGTGAAGTGCCTAACACAGTTTCTGTCAATGTAATAGCTGATAATTGTTTCAGAAAGTGGTTAAAGTGAAAGGGAAGTGAATGAAAATATGGACTAAAATGGAATTATTGGGCAAATACTAAATACTCTTTGACTAGTATGTTCTCACATGGATCTTATTCATTCCAAGTGTGCTTGTGTGGTGTGTGTGCATATACATGTTTTGCTTTGCCTTATGTCTGCTTTGTGCACCAAGTAAGCTGTGGCTATCACAGCTCTAGAGCCCTGTGCTATTGGTGACTTACATGATAGGCTCTATCTTTGTCCCCCATCATTTCAGGGGATAGATGATATAATGGCTGTTTACTCTTAGGTCAAAACTTAAGAGGTACTGTCTGTAGTAGGAGGAGAGAGAGTCTGTTCTGCATGTTTTTCAAATACAAGATAGAGATTGCAGTGGGAGGACAATTGGAAGGGTGGTTTGGAGGGCTGGGGTATATCTGTTATACTATGTGATTTCACTGCAGCTGAGAATTTTTAAAATGCTACCATTTCAGATTTCAGTGAAATAAATTCTGAGAATCCAAAGATCAAAGGAAGAGTTATAAACAACATAGTTTTATTATTGCTAGATAGTTATTTTGCTTTCATGTTCTATTAATAATCCTTATTTATCTTAGTCAAAATAGCACATACATATAATAAAATCTCAAACTTAAAAGTTAGTTCCCTTTCCTTCTCTGCTCTGACCTGCTGGCCTCTTGTCCTCAAAATATTACTGTTGTGAAGTTTCTTCTGTAACTTTTCCCAAAAAGAAATTATGCACACGTCGACATCTAAGCAAAATGGCACACACAGAACCTTTTAAATCTTTACTTAAATGGAATGATGTTATATACACTCTTCACAATTTGCTTTTACAAACCACTGTATATCTTAAAGAATAGACCTACCTCAGTTTTCTTAACAGCTGTACATATTGCTTTGCATTGATAATCCAAAATGTGTTTAACCCAATGGGTGGCATATGGTTTTTTTCCCAGTTTTTTTGTTTTTATAGGCCATACTACAAAGGACATTCTTGCACATATTTTGGCATACTCTGGTAAATATATCTGTAGGACAAATTCTTAGCAGTGAATTTGATGGGTGTACCAATTTGCTGTTCTGATAAGAGATTGCCAAATACCCAATATACAGGAAATTTTCCTTCCCAACAACCGGGTAGGAGAAAAATCTCCTCTTCATCCCTTTCCCTCAATTTCATTTGCTTGTCTCTCAATAGCTTTCTAAAAAAATTGTGTGGCATGTCCGTTAGGTAGATTTTATTTGGCAGTCACTCTGGGCTTCTGCCTCTAATGCTCTTCTGAGAGGAAGGGAGGTGAACGAGCTGTGGTAAACAAGGAGAAGTCAGTGTTCTGCCTGCCTCAACCAATGTGAATTTGGCTGGACTATTTTTTCTAATTAAAACATCTCCATATGCTCTGGTGATATATCTGGGGTATATCACTTTCTTTAAATACAAGATAAGATTTTTTTTGCTTATATTCAGTCTCATCTAGTAATTGTCAAAAAAATTACCATATTGCCAGAAAGTTGATCCTGTAAGCCAGATAGGAGTGGAGACTTCCTTGCCCTGTGGAAATCTAACTATAATTGACTTGAACCCCCCACTTCCGCAGTTCATGGGAACTTAAAGTTCTCCTTACCCTCTCTGTGAATTTTTAAGGGTGTATTTTGTTTTGTTGTGGTTCATCTGTCCACGTGTCTTACAGTGTTTTGCCCCACTCAACAGCATGTGCAATTTGTCCATATTTACCCATAATAGCATTCTTGTAATTTAGCAGCAAACTAGAAGAGATTAGAGGTCTCAGATTGGAAGTTTTCTTGCTCCCCACTTGTCTCTTCTCCCCGCCATACATTCTTCACTCCCTCACCCCTTTTGGAAAAGGTTTGCCTCTTTCTACAAAGCCTTTATGGCCACTAACATCTATGCCCTCCAATCCTTAACTCTGAGAGGGTTTAATAGCTGTGCCTTTCCAGCAAATTCTATATGTTCTCCCAAAGAATTTTTTAAAAGCCAAAAGCTGAAAGCCAAAAAAAAACCCAAACAACTCCCCCAAACCTCCATATCATTATAATCTCATTTTTAAAATCATGTTTGGGGGCACCTTCCTTACAAAGAACATTTCCCAAACTGCTTTTCTTTTTGTTTTTGTTTCTGTTTTAATTGGCTGGTATTGGCTATAAGGATTAGTAGAAGAATGCCTTCTTTGGATAAATCCAGCACTTCAGTAAAAGAAAGATTATAATCTTTGGGTAAAGGAAGACCTAGGGTTAAATTCTGGCTCTACCATTTATTCACTGTTGTAACATGAGCAACTTAACTTTTGAACCTTATTTTTTTCCATAAAGGGGATAATTCATTCTTAATGGATTGTTTTAAATATTTGAAATGATAAACATTAAGCATCCAGCACAGTGCTTGGAAATTAGGAGGTGCTCAGAAAATATGGCAGTGACTCAGGAGGTACTCAGGAGTGTTCTGGCAGTGACTGTAACCCACCTTCATTGTCGTCATTGAATTCTGAGTTGTGCAGCTGTGTGTTTTGATAATTCCACACTTTAGAATACATATCCACTCTCATCATTCACTGTTTAGCACTGCTTCTTTTCAACCGCACAGTAATGTGCCTCAGAAGAAGACCATGTCTAATTTTGGAGTTGGTTGCAGAGCACACATTAGGTACTCAATCAATGCTTATTGATTGGTGATTTTTCAGAGATCTGAAAATTCATCGGCCTTCCACCTTCCTGGTAATAACCTAAGGAAACTGAAATTCACTATATTAGAAAATATTTGATTTCTTCCCTGGCTACCTTGCTTTGAGTCAGGTTTCTGTATTCTGACATAAGACGTATCTTCATTTTTTTCTTCTAGCAATAAGTCAATCTTTCTCATTTCTTGCTCTTTTCCAAGTTTCCTTTTGTAAGTTTCTCTTTCTTTTTCTTTCTCTCCTACACATGAATTCTCTCCTGTTCTTCTGGTTGAAATACATCTCTGGTATCATAATTTCCCTTACTTCTGTATAATTCTCTTGTCTGCTTTCCCTCCAGATGATCTATTCACCTTATTTAAAAGAAAGCATCATTTGTTTCCTAGCATCTGATCTAAATAACAGTGAAATGTTTGTTTAAAATTAATGCTTTGAGCAAACCCTCTCTGTTTACTTGACTTGCAATATTTTAATATTTAACATGCTATGATGTAAAACTTGTGGAAGAAAAATATCCTAGTGTGATCTGGTTGCCTAACAATTTACATTCAGCTGCAATATTTTATTTGCTATAATTACTCACTGACAAAACAGGGACTCGAAATGCAAAAATACAAAATGCTCTCGGTTTGCACTTTATTTTGGAATGTGAAAAGCCCTCAGTTCTTGAGGGAGAGAGCATAAAAAAGGAAAGCTAGTTTAGTTAGATATCCATCTCTACAAACTGAGTCTTCAGCAGTGAGACTCAAACCAGAGAGGAAATTGTAGGGCTTCCAGAGGGAGTTTTTTAAAGAGGCAGTGTGATGTGGACTCAAGGTTGGAGGGCAAGGCCTAGGGCCACCACCTTCCATCTCTTACTCCAGGGTCTCACTGTGATTTTACATAGGTCCTTTCACTGTGTCGCACCTACGGATCTGCTCTTAAACCATTGAAGTTTCTTAGATGAAAGGTAGGAATCCACTGGGCTCTTGTTAGAAAATGTCCTACTCTGACACTCTTTACCCCTCCTATTATTTGCACACTTAAAAGCGACAGGTTTCAATGGGATTGTGGGTCTGAATGGAGCACGACAGCCAACACCTAGGCATTGTGTGTACCAACCGGTAGCTCCCCTCTTGATTTCCTCCACTGTGAAAAAGCCCTTCCTAGATTCAGAGAGGGGAGCTCTCGTAGATCCAGATCTTAGCTCCTTCACACATTCATGCCATCCTCATTTGCAGTTTGAAAAATAAAAAGCTTTGCTGTTTCTGAGATTCTAAATAGGATTGACACAATGTATTTTTCCAAGATGTAATTAATAGAAGAAATCAAAACAAGATTCTTCTACATGATTAAATTCAACAGGTACTCTCCAGTAAAAACAAAACAAAAACCATTGATTTTTGGTATCACACTGGGGCCAAAAGTTTATATTATATTTTTTAAATCTGTAAATGGCTAAAGCAACCATGTACTGAGTCCTTATAATTCAAAGTCTCATTTTTCTCCTAATAAGCTACTTTCTTTGCAAATGTGCCAGTTTTCAAGTAACTTATTCAAAGTAGATAGTATACTTTTAGGAGAAACTGCAAAATCATTTCCCAAGAACAGTAAATATGCATCCTAATATTTCTGACACATAAAATAGTTAATGCAAAGGATTAATCATTACATAACCACGTGCTGGTGGGATTTGGGGAAAGTTCTTAGAAATAAAGAACTGTGTTACGTGATGCATATTTAAAAAGATAGTTTTCTCCAAGCAATCAATAACACAGGATTTAGTGATCCTTAGTTAGTCCCTAAGTATTGATTCTATGAACCAAGTTCATTTTAATTTGATTTTTACATAGCTAGAAAGTTGATTTTTGAGTTGAGGAATTTCTTGAGAAACATTTTTTATGTAACACGAAAATGGATTTAAGCAAACATTTTATTTTTTTATTGCTAATTACACTTTCCATATGTTCTTTGTTTTTGTTTATGGTTTAAGAAGTTATAGAGGTTCCCCAGGGTTAATAACATCACTTTCCTATTGCCATATTTCTGCCAACAATAAGAAATTGGACTACTCATTTTTTTCCCATGTATCTGTGCATGTTATCTACACAAAAAAAAAGTTCATGGAACACAATATAATGCTTATGAATTGAAATTGCCCTCTATGGATGATACACGGTATGACTACTCTATGAGGACCCGTTGAAGTTAGACTATTTTAGATAAGGAATATATATTGAAGTTTTATAAAGGGAAGAAAAACTTACTGCATGGAGTCTCGCACTGCAAGGGGAGACCAAACAAAAACTGAGGAAGCTCTAGGCAGCCCTCACTCATGAGCCTCATGGTCACAGAAAATCTCTGCTGTTTTTCTCTTTCTAGCTGTGTGGATTTCTTTGCTTGCTTGGTTTCTATGTCTTTGGAAGATCAGCTTGTGCTTGACTGTCATGGTCTCTCGATACCATAAGCTTTCTGCCTAAGCTCTTGCCACTTGGTCTACGTTTCCAAATTCATATTTCCAAAATCACTTAGAAATATTTTGTTGTATTTTATCCAACATTTTTGTGTCTCATTGTGAGAGGATTTTATAAATCAATCATGTTATTTATCCCTCTTGGGCTTGGAAACATCCTCAGTATCTTTCTTAACACAGTATTCTTAGCAGCCACTATCAGTGGATTTGAGTTGACATGCTTGGAGTAGATAATCTTTTATGTCTCTTTACAACTAGCAAGAGCTAATTCTAATAAAGAGCTTTGGAATCAGGGCAGATGTAGCTTCTGTAAAAGGGAAAAGTAGGAAATATTTTTTTATGATGGTAAAATATACATAACATAAAATTTAGCACTTTACCCA
This sequence comes from Daubentonia madagascariensis, assembly GCA_023783475.1. Classification (NCBI taxonomy): domain Eukaryota; kingdom Metazoa; phylum Chordata; class Mammalia; order Primates; family Daubentoniidae; genus Daubentonia; species Daubentonia madagascariensis. The sequence goes on along the minus strand of JAKFHU010001953.1, from coordinate 34,687,276 downwards.
TTTGTAAGTGTATCATTCGGTGGCAATGAGTACATTGACAATGTTGTGCAACTATCACCACTGTCCATTTCTAGAACTTTCTGTCATCTCAAACAGAAACTCTGTACCCATTACACAATAACTCTCCATTTCTTTCCCTACCCCAGTCCCAGGTAACTTTTCTATCTCTATTAGTTTGCCTATTTTAGGTACCTCATATAAGTGGAATCATACAATATCTGTCCTTTTATGTATGACTTATTTCACTTAGCATAATGTTTTCAATGTCAGAATTTTGTGCCAGAATTTAATTCCTTTTTAAGGCTGAATAACATTCCATTGTATGGACATACCACATTTGTTTATCTGTGCAATAAACATTTTAAACTGGGCTCTCTAGGTCAGGAAAGGTATGGAAATTTTGCTTTGGTGGCAAGGGAAGGCTCCAAAGCAATAGACCAGGTAGAGATCACATTTCAGATTTTATTTGTAGTATGACCTTTGGGATTTTTATTTAATTCCCATAAACGTCTTTGTCATCTGTCATATGGACTAATAATACCTCTTAAAGGTTTGTTACAAGATTTATATGAAATAATGTATAGGCTGTGCCTGGGCTGGCATACAGTAGGTGTTCAGAAAGTGAATTTCATTTCCTCTCTTATCATCCATTTTCCTACCCCCAGAAATTCCCTCCCATGACAAAGAATGAAGACATAATAGTGAATGTGTTTCTCTTGTGTTGTAGGGGGAATAAAACTCCAAGTGTCCAGGACGTGGATTTGAGAACTGTCAGGCAGGGAAGGCAAGATCCTCACACCCCAAAGAGTGGCCCCCAAGGCCATTACCATTCCTATCTTTCTACAAACCAGGGGTAGCAGGCTTCATGGATCTGGTTGATCTCAGGAGAGGAAGGAAAGCATGCTTTTCTGTCTGCCATGCTGAGAACACCTTATCCAAGATAAAAGTGTCTGCCCCTCTTTCAAACTGTTTTTGCTGTTTCCAATGAAGAAAACCTTTTTCATTTTGATAAAAAGCAATTTCTGTCTTCCTGCCAAGCCAGCAAAAACTCTTTGAGAAATGCTTCTGCTTTCCTGGTATCAGGGTGTAAAATCTGTATGATATCAAGACTGGTGGTGGCATCATTTCAGGAGCTGGCAAGGGGGATGGCTACAAGAACAACAGAGCAAAACCCACACCCTCCTGGTAATGCTCTTAAATAAAAAGTATATGCTTGGAATCTATCTGCTAGTTGTCAGGGCACATCTGAACTTATATAATTCAGTAAGGAGCACAGCAGAATTTCTGTTACAGAATAATTTTGCAAATAATAGAATCAGGATAAGTGGTGGGAATATTAAAAAAAAAAAACAAGCCAAAAAACACTGTATTCTTCCCCTGCCCCCAATATATTAAATGGTTACTTTCAGGCAGGAATTTATTTTTTAGTTCCAAATAAATCCAAAGTAATAGGACCAGAAGGAAACCAAGCTTTCTAATGTACTCCAAAATTTCAGGGAGAAGTATTCTGTAGAATCCATTCTCTCTATATGCCTATGTACAGTTATAACCAAGTCAAACTTAAAAAAGCAGAAATATTGTACACCAACACCCCCCTCCACCACGCGCCCCCCCCCCCGACTCAGGAAGCCCTGTGTCTGGAAATTACATAATGCTGTTAGTGCTTGCAGAGGTGTGTTCTCAGCTACCTTCCTGAAGAATAACAATGTGTGTAAGGGGCTAGTCCTATTCTTTCTGGAGGACATAAATGAGGCTACGTTTTGTGTGAAGCAGCCCTTTCCACATCTTAAAGCTGGTGTTTCTTTTTAAGTATCTGGACATTATCCAATATATCCATCTTGGCCAGCTGACTAGAATGTTTATTGAGTTCTCAGGAGCCACTTGTTTAGTGTCTTCAAAGCTGTCGAGAGAAGGTTTGTGTTGCATGGGAGTGAGTGTAAGCTTTGGAATCAGCTCTGAGTTAGACTTCCCCCTCCTCTAAGTTACTAGCTGTGTGACTTTTGGCAAGTCATTAACCTCTCTGAGCTAAAGTTTACTTCCTTATAAAATGGCGATAAGCCTGCTCCTTTAACATACTGGTCTCCAAGATTGAATTAAATCAGAGAGCCTTATCTAAATGCCTTGCACAGTGTTTTCCAGTGCCCATAAAATGTTGGTTCCCTCTCTTCTTTCTTCTCTGTCTTCAGGATAATTTTTCTTGGTACAAATGCTAAAGCAATTAAACTCTGCATCACCATCTTTATGGCATAGAAATTGGCTGGGAGCCTCAGGAATAAATCTGAGAGTTAGGAAAAAGAGGAAAGCCCATCACCATGCATTTGTCAGTTGGCATCTCTTTGCCTTTTCTAGTTAGAGTCTTTCGTAGTAAAGTGGTTATTTCTTTTTCTTATCCATGTGTGTAGGATAGTGTTTGACAGACACTTTTTTGTGTGTGCCAAAGTATGGGGAAAGTGACAAGGAGAGGCCCACTTGAGATATCACTTCCCTGTGCTGCAAGCTAGAGCTGACAATGAAACCCCTTCTGAAGAACCCTGATGGTGTTTGGGAGCATCTCAGTGTCCAGAGGAGAGAGAGGCACTGAACAGTCAAGGGTACCATTCTTGTCACATGAGAAAAGTATTTGAGGTGCAGTGAAAAGATAGGAGTCTATGCTGTCGAATGGGGGTAGTTTATTCTTTTTAGTTTTGTATCAAATCATCTTGTGACAGGATTTTTTTGTTTCTCCTGTGTTGAGCAACTGTCCTCTCTGGTCAAAGACACACACACAAACACGTAAATCTGTATTGCGTTAACATCAGTGAGAGTTTGGAGGACACAGCAAAAGCAGCCATTCCCACTTCATTGGTTCTTGAATGTAAAAAATAAAAACAAAAACACGAATTTCTCACCAGTGACAGGTGATGAAATGGCATTATTTTGGGGGAATTTGAGGATGGAATTTAAAAATTCCTACACGGAGATTTAGTATAGAAGGAGGTCTGAAGGTACAACAGCAGTAACAACTATCAACAACACAACAAAGAAAACAGTGTAGCACTTGTTGACTCTTCTCCTGTGCTTAGCCCAGCACCTGACCAAGTAAGTACTCAGTGAGTGCTGTTTTTGGTATTATTAATAAGCAGATCAGGCAGAAACTTGCTATATTTTTTTTCAGTATCATCTTCAGGGAAAATAATGTATAATTGTCAAGATACTGAATGGACTTCCTCACTCCATCGTTATGATAGAGTTCCGGATAATTTGAAAACCATAATACTCATTGAAAAGTGTTGTCTGGGGTGGGGCTGGGGGTTGGCATATCATCAGAGCAATGTCACTTCATTGGCAACAGGATCATAGGATACATTTACATTCATACTTCTATATATTTGCAGGAGAAACTACGTATTTTTTTCTAATCTGACCTCAACACTTTATCAGACACACATATAAATTGTTTTCCAAGTTCAATGTTAGAATTTTTTTAAGTTATGTGATTAAAGTGATTTTATAGTGTGTAAACTTTCTTCTTTCTTTTGCTTTTGTCTGTGATTATTTCTTTCCAGCAATTGTTTGCAAACTTGTCATTTAGTTCTACAAAGAAATTTGAATCTAATCCCAAACTTTTAAAAATTCTATGATTTAGAAGAGCTAAATAATTCATAGGTAGAGTTATTATCAAGTAAAACTGATTTTACTCCCTGTAATAGCTCATATTTAGAAATTTTTTCAATGATTGAACAAAATCATTAAATATGTTCTCCTCTCAATAAATATATGTGATTTCCCCCCCAGAGTAATCTCTTGGAAGAACTCAGTGTATACAATTTCCAATTTACATGTATGAAATGCCTAATTTGAGCAGGGCTGTGGATAGATTTATACTAAGTCTGTTGAAAGAGAATTTTTAATTGTATTTGTGTGTGTGTATGTGTGCATTTAAAAAAAATTTTTTTTCTATATTGAATACTGGGGGTTTTTAACCCTGTGAACATCATATAAGGTGATATCAGGAGAAAAAACTATTTGAAGGAGGAGAAATTATAGAAATGAAGTAGTAGGAAATGAAGAGGACAACACAGTGCAGCCAGAGTAACTTGGATATGACTTAGGTGTGACTGGCAGGAAAGCAGAAAGAGGGAAGTGTCATCAACTTGAATTCTTTCCAACTTTTCAAATTCCTTGAGAGACTTTTCCTAAGGCATTGAGGTTGATAGAGTTATGACCATTCCTTCATTCTTTTTCTCTCGCCTTGAATATGTGTGGTGCTTTCTCGTGCAGGCAACGTGTTTTGCCTTAATCAGCTCACACGCTGATGAATGATAACATGTGTGGACAAAATGCATGACTCGGAAGCATCAGAGGAAATACTACCAAAAGGATTACATTAGTTGGTAAGTTTTGTTGGGTACCTTCTATGTCAGCGGTCCCCAACCTTTTTGGCACCAGGGACTGGTTTCATGGAAGACAGTTTTTCCACAGACTGGGGATGGGAGGGTGGGGTGTCATGGGGGGCAGTGTGGTGTGGAACTCAGGTGGGGATGCGCTGCCTGTTTCCTAACAGGCCATGGACCAGCAATGGGCCACGGCTGGGGGATTAGGGACCTCAGTTCTGTGTGACAGGCACATTGCTAAGTGCTAGGGATACAAAGGTATGAAAGGCAGAAAAGGTCCTTGGCATAATGGTGAGGGCAACTGTGAAGAAGTAAAAAGAGGAAATATTTACGGACTGACATATACATATATCTAAAGGGGAGAAAACAATTAGGATAGCCTACTTTAGATAGTGTGGTTAACACTAGGAGGTAACATCTAAACTGATTTCTGAAAGATGAGAAGGAATCAGCCATGCTAAAAATGGAGGGGAAACGCCTTACAAACAGAGAGAAGATACAGAAACCAAGGCACTGAGGTGGGAAGAAGCTTGGCATGTCTCATACTCACAGAAGGTCCTCGTGCCTCAAGCATGAGCCTGGCAGAGCCTGGACTAAGATGAGATTGGAAAGGTAGAGAGAGTCCAGAGAAAATACCGTACAGAGGATAGTGTTAATATTTTCAGTGCAATTTTAAATTTTAAGGGCTTTGGGCTGGCATATTTAACACATAAAAATACAAGATATCCAGCTAACTTTGACTTTCTGATAAACAACAAATACTTTGATAGTATAAGTTATATCCCAAATATTGCATGGGGCATACTTATAATGAAAAAAAAAATGTTTATCTGAAAGTCAGATTACACTAGTGTCCTTATTTTTTCTGGCCATTCTAGATGGGAAGCCACTGGTGGCTGTAAATGGGGGAGTACTGTGATCTGATTTGTGTCGTAGAAGATCAGGTGGCTTCGTTTCCTAGTTGAATGTTTTGGCTGCTATTTTCTGATTCCCAGGAGAAGCAGCAGAAGCAGCGCTAGAGCTGGTTCACAATGTTAATGACAGAGTGGTTTCCAGGAGTCCCTCTTTTCCTTCCTGCTGTTTTCAGATGAGCTGCCTACTGTTAAAAGAAAAACTTTAGACAACTTTAATTTAACAGAATTTATTTTAGCAAAGAACAGTCAGCTAATTGGGCAGCCTTCAGGACCAGAAGAGGTTCAGAGAGCTTGGCAGGAAGCATTTCTAGACAGAAAATGGTTGAATTTCAGCAACAGTTTGATTGGTTACAGCTCAGTGTTTGCCTTATGTGGGCATGGCCTGATTAGTTGGCAGCCTGTGATTGGCTGAATCTCAGCTGCTAGCTGATTAGCTAAGACTCAGCTACTTGCTACAAAAAAATATACTTCTAAATTAGGCTTTCAGTGTGTCTAACATACTAAATTAGGTTAGGTTGCAGTTCCCTGGGTAGGGACTCAAGCTATGGGGGCATCCTCAGGCCTAATTTAGTTTAACAGACTCATTTTTGGGGACTGAGCCTAAACATACTGAGAAGCCCACCCTTCCCCCACCCCAAAGGCCCCATTGGGTAACCTCCTCTTATGCAGTCCCAACTTCCTCCATCCTCTTCCATCAGCAGAGCATTTATGCCACGTATTTTATTATAATTTCTTCTCCTCTGTCTTTCCCACTAAACGAGGAACTCTCTGAGGACACAAACTGTGCCTTTTCCCTTGTTAATTATCTGGCATCTAGCCCAGGGCCTGAAACAGTGGACAAGGCCAGTGCAAGTTGGCTGAATGGTTGAATTAACTGAGGTCTCTTTAGAGTAATCCTTGCACCAATAAGCCACAGTCTCTTCTCTGAGTCCCATTTATGGAATATCAATTGCTTAGGGGCTTATTTATTGAGCACTGTTCTCAGGTACTATGAAAAATCTTGGAGACGTCTGAATCGAGGTCGCTGTCCTTACGGAGCTCATAAGCTACTTAAGAATATGAGATAACCTAGAAAAAGATAGTGAGTAAAGCCATAAGAAATACAATGAAGTTTTTGAACAGCTGGTTGAATGGATGAGACTCAGGGATCCTTAACCTGGATTCCATGGACTGCATAAGGATACACTAAAGGGCTTGGGGTGGAAGCCTGGGAACTCCCTGGAATTGCATAAACAGTATCTTATGCTCATGTATTCTTTTGTAATAAAGGCTTGAGTTTTGATCAGATTCTCAGAGGGGAAGTACCTGACCCCAGGATGTCAGTAACCATCTGCTCTAAGTGCTGTAGAAATTGGTGATGGACTAAAGATCCAAATACAAAAGGTGAAACTATAAACCAAGTTTGGGAAAGATGAAATTTCTTCACAATTTCTTGCTGGGGCAGAAATTTTTACAATGATAAAGGTTTTAAAATTGGAAGAATTTAATTATATCATAATTAAAGATTTGTGTTCAATGAAGGACCCCACTTGATAATAATCCTTTAGTAATAAAAAAAATTAACCAAGGACAAACTGAGAAAAAATATTGGAGAGAGGTGCAGTAGCTGACAAGAGATTTATACTGAGGATGTACTCTTTTCACTTCTGCTAACTGACAAACAAAAGATATTAAATAAAAATTTTTAATGGTCAAACGATATAAATGGGCAGTTTACAAAAGGGGAACGTTGAATGGCTGATATGTATTTGAAAGAGATGTTCACTCGCATTAGTATTCATAGACATGAATATTTAAATGAGAAACATTATTCTATAGCCATCAGGTTGTTGAAAAAAAAAGTCAGATAATAATAAGTATTAGTGAGGATGCATAAAAAGAGAAGTTTTGAGGGTTGTTTGATATGACAAAGCATTAGAAGCAACCTATGTGCCTACCAATAAGAGAAAGAAGAAGTAAACTTATAGTTTATGCTTATTATAGAATACTCATAATAGTCAGAAGGAATTAAAACCTAAAGCAGTCTTGTCCAATAGAAATATAATGTAGCCCTCATATGTAATTTTAAGTTTTTTTTAGTAGTAGTCACACTAAAAAAGTAAGAAAACTTAATTTTACTTTTTAAAAAGTAAAAATAGGTGATTATTTTAATGCTATATTTTATTTAATATATCTAAAGTATTAATATATCAACAAAATAAATTTTTTTAAATTTCAGAATGTTATGGGGGTACAAATGTTTTGGTTACCTAAATTGCTTTTGTATCATTTGAATCAAAGTTATAAGTGTGCCCATCCTCCAGATAGTGTGCATTGTACCTGTTAGTTGTGTATTTACCCATTCCCTCCTTCCCCTCCCACCTGCTTGATTTAACATAAAAATTACTAATGATATATTTTACATTACTTTTTTGTACTGTCTTCAATGTCTGGTGTGTATTTTATACTCACAGCACATCTTAAATCAGTTGCTAAATTTTCATTGGAAATGATCCATATTTATGCTTCATAAAATGTACAATTTAAAAAAATATTCATACATTCCAAAAGAACTTAAAAGTATTCTAATAATTGAATAAAATACCAGGTTTTAAATTTAAGTTAATTAAAAGTAGATTAGCTGGGCACGGTGGCTTACGCCTGTAATCCTAGTACTTTGGGAGGCCGAGGTGGGAGGATCACTTGAGGCCAGGAGTTAGAGATCAGCCTGAGCAAGAACAAGACCTCGTCTCTGCAAAAGATAGAAAAATTAGCCAAGTGTGGTAGCGCGCACCTATAGTCCCAGCTACTTGGGAGGCTGAAGCAGGAGGATCGCTTCAGTCCAGGAGTTTGAGGTTGCAGCAAGCTATGATGATGCCGCTGCACTCTAACCCAAGTGAAAGAGTGAGACCCTGTCTCAAAAAAAAAAAAAAAAAGATAAGAATTAAAAATTCATTTCCTTATTTGCATTAGCCACATTTTAAATACCCAGTAGCCACATATGGTTTGTGGTTGTGGCTACTATCTTGGGCAGCTCAGATCCAGAGCTACATGTAAATATACTGGTGCTTTTTCAAAAGCATATTGGTGCAATAAAAATATGAGAATAAGAACAAGATTTATAGTGAATACCATTTAAATAAATTGAATATACATAAAAAACTAATACTTTATGGTTTTCACAAAAACACAGATATGTAATGAAATACATAGAAAATATCTGAGCAGAGTATATCTATGTCTACAGGGTGAGGTAGCATGGAATCAAGCAAGGCAGATCAAAAGGGAAAACCTAAGTGACATCTTGAAGAATTCTGGGCCACTAGTGTGCTGTGGGTCAAGGCGTTTGCCTAACTCAGTTCTAGGCACTTAGGGTTAAAACAAAAAGCAATGAGAATTAGCTCTGCTGAAACAGTGTTAAAACTGGACTCTTAATGCAAATTTATGGTTTCACAGTCACATTTTCAAATACTCCATTTTGAAATTCCTTCTAAAACAGCAAACTGAATCATGCCGGCTACTGCCAGACACAGTTAATGTCATCAGAGAACATCACTATGAAAAAAAAAAAAATCAGGGGATGTTTACCTGAAGGCCCTTCACTCTTCTGATAAATATGGTTTCTAAGCATCACATTCTCAAAACCCATTTAATGTGGAAGAATCCAAAATGAGGTCCTGTGTGATTAAACCTTCACAAGCCAGAGGGTGGTCCTGCTATTTACCCACTGTTGCATTCTGTAGAACGTGAATATGCCTGCTGATATGGGCTAAATTGTGTTCCCCCCTGCAAAATTCATAGTGAAGCCCTAACCCCCAGTACCTCAGGATGTGACTGTATTTGGAGATAAGACCACTGAAAAGGTAAGTTAAAAGGAGGCCATTAGGATGGTTCCTAATCCAGTCTGACTGGTGTCCTTCTAAGAAGAGACTAGGACACACAAAGAGACACTAGGAGGGTGTACGCACAGAGGGAAGACTGTCTGTAAGCCAAGCAGAGAGGCCTCCGGAGAAACCAAACCTGTCCATGCCTTGATCTTGGACTTTCAGTTTCTGGAACTTTGAGAAAATAATTTTTTTGTTCTTTAAGCCACCCTGTTCGTGGTATTTTGTTATGGCAACTCTTCCAAATTAGTACACCTACATTTTAAAATATGACAGATAGCTTGAAAGGCAGCACAACATTAAGAGCAGAACACTGGAGTCAGGTGGGATTGGCCTTGAATTCAGTATGCATATTACTGGCTCTGGGACTCTTAGTATGTTATTCTCTTGCCTGTGAAATGGGGAATAGTAACTGTGCCTGCATCATGGGGTTATCAGGAAGATTAAATGAGTGAAAGGAAGTAATTGTGGTGTAAGTGTTAGTGATTGTTATAATAATTGTAATTGGATGCCCCATTCTGGTTGTCATAGTTTCACTGCTTATATGCAGATGTACTGGAAGAACCAGGGTGGCCTAACATGTTAGTTCATGCCAGGTATGGTCTTAAGAATCATAAACAAAGAGATTACTTTATGGACTGTTGTCTGGTTTCCCCATTATTTTCAGTGTTTCATCCTATAAGAGCATGGCTTTGAATTAGCTGCTGGACTTCTGAAATGAAACATGATTTATTCTGAGTTTTTTTTTAGGAATTAACATGGTCAGCGTGCACATGTGTAATTAAAACGGGCCTTTGGGAGTCCTGAGAACTAACCTCAGAAGCTACAGACACAAGAATGAACAACCACCTCTACAGCATTGTGTGTGACCGCCAACCTCAAAAAGTATAGCATTATAACAATATGGATAGCATTTTGTCATATCTATAATTTTTTCCCTTCTAGAATGAATTGAGGACAAAATTAGCCCTCACAAGCCAGAGGGAAGTACCACTAGGCACTGACTGTTGTGTTTTGTGGAACGTTACTGTAATATGCTTACATTTTAAAATACAACAAATTCTTAGCAAAATATCACTCTGTGAATGCAATCTCTTCAGTGTGTTTAAGTTGGTTACCTTCACACATCAAGCTCTAGCAGATAAAAGTGGGCACTTAATATTCAATGGATGTGCTGCGAATAGCCATGTTTATATGCTCAATTTCCTAAAATCGCATAACCTTTTGTTATCTTGTAATACATAAAAGGGATGGTTGGATCAGAGAAAGCTGTTTACTGTGTCAGATAAACAAGTCACAAAGTTCCACGTAAAGTGCTTATGCCCTGCCTGGCACTGTGCCTAGAAGAGGAAACTTACATCAGAAAGCTTGGGCTGAGTTCTTTGCATATTTCTCAAGAACATCTCTGATTTAAAAAAAAAAAAAAAAAAAAAGCTACCACGCTTATTTTTTAAAGTAAAAATATTCTACTACCTATAAACATTACTTGCTTTCTTGGGTGAATTCCTGTCTTTCTCATTCTCTCCTCTCTTGTTCTGTTTCCCCATATGGGGATGTTTCTCTTTCAAGTGTCCTTTCTCGGCCACAGGCTAGCTCTGTTTGTCTTTTTTTATTTTTCTCCCTGAATTTGTGAGCAAGTCCTAGCGTCCATGAAAGTGGAGAGCTCATGAGATCGCCTGGAGGCAGTCATACATACTTTAGACAGGTGCTGCGCAAACTTCTGCCGTCAGCTTGCCGAGCTCTCTTCAATTCTAGCTTATAAACACCGATGGCAGGCCAGCCCGCGCAGATGCTGCCAGCTACTGATTATTGCATCGACAGATGCAGCTGGCTTGACCATGCCTGCCGAATTGATTGGTGTTCTGTTAGAAATCCACCTGCTTATTGAACACCCCATGTTTGCCTAACTTCAGCATTTGATTCTGCAGAATGGTGAAACTTGGCATGTGTGAGATGGTAATAACTTAAAAAAAAAAAAAAGAAAAAGACAATGGGAACTAGGAAATAAAGCCTATGAAAAGCAGCTTCATTAAATAGTTCTATTGTGTTAAATACTTGATCTTAGTTTACACACGTGACCCAATGCCTGCCTGGAATTATTCATATATGAAATATTAGGCAGAGATGTAAGACAAATCCATGTGTACTTCTGGAAATACAAGCTTATCATTAAAGATAGAAGAAAAAGATTTTAGAAGTGCATAGGGTTTGGTTGTAACCAAGAATCAGTAGAAATATACAGAATCTCCACCCCAACCCGCATTCCTGTGCTCCAGATCCACAGAGCCAACTGCCGCTGGTGATCTGTATTTAGATGAAATTTATCATGCTTTTCCAACCCCGCTTTCCTCCAGGTGTTCCTCCTTGTCCATTCTCCATTTCGGTTGTTCCAGAAACTTGGAAATCTCCCATGTCCTCCCTCTTTCTTATCCCCATGTTCCAATTTTTCAATTCTTCCCCCTAAATATTTTTTAGATTAATCTGCTTCTTTCTATCCTGGAGGCACATGTCTTCCCTGGAGGGAGAGAGAGAAAAAAGGGGAGGGAAGGGAGAGAAAATGAAAGAGTTCTTTTTCTTTTTTCTTAATCTTATTTTTGATTCTAAAAAAAAACAAACCACATAACATAAAATTTACCATCTTAACCATTTTTAAGTGTGCAGTTCAGTAGTGTTACGTATATTCATATTGTTGTGCAATAGATCTCCAGAGCTTACTCATCTTGCAAAACTGAAACTCTGTACCCATGAAACAGTAACTCCTCATCTTTCTTTCTTTCGTTTTTTCTGGGTTTTTTTCTTTTTTAATGATGGCCAATGTGGACAAGCAAAAGAAGGTAGATAAGACTTTAGATCAAAGTAATTTTAATTTATCAGTGTTTATGCTGACATTCCTAAATGATGAATTTTAAGTGAGATTATTAGTTGGTGGCTCTGGCCCTTCCTTTCATGAGTTCATGGTGTTCACAGGGGTCAGCATGGGGACTCTTCCCAGTATTTTCACCAGGTTTCTAACAGTGCCTTAATTTCAACAATCAGAAAAGAAGGTAAGGTGACCTAAGATAGGCATTTTTGTTAGGTTTTGATAATTCATCATTTAGAAGAAAACTTGTGGTAGTGGATGAGATATATGATCTGGATTTGAGTCTTATTTTCATCATTTACTTAATTATGACCGTGTGCTAGCAAAATCTCATATCATATGCGCTCTTGGTTTTTATCTGGTAGATTAGTTTCTATGGGCCTACATCCTGATATTGTTCTTTTTCTTATTCTTCTTCCTCCTTCTGCATCATCATCACGTACACTATTGAGATGCTTAACCAAGGAGTGCTGGCGGTAGAAAAGGGTATGTGGGAAACCATTTGCTCTGCAATGTTGGGGAGAAGCTGAACCCCAGACTCTCATACTAAAAATGTGTTGCATGATGTTCCAGGGTTTTCTGCATGCTTTGGGAGTGTTCTCTGCTGCGTAGAAGTTTGAAGACATTGTCCCAAAACTTTCTATAATACTAGTGGAGAAAGGTTAATCAAGGAGTTAAAACTGTTAAGTCTAATTCATAAAAGGCAGCTCATCTGTCAAGATATATTTGTTCTGTTTTAATTGAGATCTGTCAAATCCTTCCACCTTATTCAATAAACCCATATTTTCAAGATTTTAGGGTTTTACTTGGCTGTAAGATTTCCTCTGGGCTGCAAAGCAGTATATGTAATCTGTTTGGAAATGAACTTTTTAGCAGAAGTCAAAGAAAAAAAATCAATTTAGCTGGTTTTGACTTATAACAGTTAAAAGAAAAATTGAAAGTATTGGATTTTGGATAAGTACTTTTGCTTCACAGTTTTAGGGTCGGGTGGATGTTAAAATATCACTCACCACACTGGTCCATCGTTTCGATTATTCTGTTTTATTATTTTGAAGCTATAAAATCAACCAAGTAATGAAGTGGGCTGCACATTGTCTGATGTTTTGCATAAAGAACCATTAGGCTCTTCAACATATCAAATACTAATCAGCTGGGTCAGACTGTTTTTGTTGACTATGTTAAGTCGCTAGTATAGACATGAGAAAAAGCCACAAGTTTCTGATCAGTGCAAGGTTTACTGCTAAAGGATTAGCATTCATCATAGATTTTTAAGGGTGAAAATAGATACACCCTTAAAAACAACATACACAGAATATATATACATACGTGATATTGGGCTGTTGCCATAAGTTCCCAGATTGAAAGAGGCACTGTTGCCTAGGGCTCAAGAACACAAGGTTTGTTTTCTAGACACCCTGAGTTCAGACTTCACCTGCACTCTGTATTAGTTGGTGGTTTTAGCAAGATATTAATGTTTCCAAGCCACAATTTTCTCATCTGCAAAATGGATCTAATAATATCAGTCTCATCTTGTGAAAATGGCACAAAAGTATACTCGGTAAGCACTTGGCACAGTGCCAGAAAAAAAGTAAGTGTTGGAGAAAGTGGGAAGTATTATTATTTATTGTCTTTAAGCAGGCAAGAAGAGTAGTTTGTCATCATTATTCATTCACACAAAATTGTATTAAAATAATTGTCATGAGTTTAACGTCCCAAGGAAATTGGCAAGAGCAGATTGGTCACTTCCGTGCTAACTCGGTCGATGATACCATTGTTCTGGGTTGATGAGTTGGGTGCCGTGCAGCTGTTGCTGTTGCTGCTTTTAACTATCCACCGTTCGGTGCAAGGGAGAAAGAAGTAGAAGCCAGAATGCTTTCACAGCTCGAAGATCGGTACTCCAATCAGTCTGTGTTTCCCCAGGATGAAGGGGCTGGCATAAAGAGAAGGGAAAATCATTAGCGTAGAGATTCCGTGTTCTTTCCCGATATTGCCCAGTGCATTGCATAATGCCTGGCCTTGATAGTACTTAATCAAGGCAACAAACAGCTAGAGAAATGTGTCACAATTGCACCTTTCCTCTTTGACAAATGACTTTTTGAAAGTCATAACTTTTTTTATTGGCCCCTGTTATGGGTTGATTTATGTCCCCCTCAGAAAAGATATGTTGGAGTCTTAATCCCTAGTACCTTGAAATGTGATCCTATTTGGAGACAGGGTCTTTCCAGAGGTAGTCAAATTAAAATGACGTTATTAGGGAGGACCCTAATCTAATATGACTGGTGTCCTTATAAAAAGGGAAATTTGGACACAGTGACAGATATTCACAGAGGGAAGATAGCCTGAAGAGACACAGGAAGAAAATGGCCCTCTGCAAGCCAAGGTGAGAGGCCTGGGACAGATCCTTCCCTCACAGTCCTCAGAAGGAACCGACCCTCCTGCCACCTTGATTCTGGACTTCTCTATTCCAGAACTGTGAGACAATAAATACCACCCAGCTGGCGGTACGTTTTCATGGCAGTCCTAGCAACCTAATACAGTTCTGCAAAGGATATATTGAGAGTAGGACTATTGCGGAAAGAAAAAAGTAAGATACTCGAGGTTACATTTTCCATCCAAAATGTTGTTTCAATGTAGATATATTTGTAGTGTGCTTTTTTAATGCTCAGAAACTGAGGAGAACAGGGAGCTGCTTCTGATAAATTTCTAATGCCTTCTCCTGGGGGACTGATTGAACACAAAGAATTCAGAGTAACCCTGGAAGAAATATCTTCCAGCCATCTGCAAGAGGTGTGTTTTTACATACTTTTGGTAACATCTAAGTAGGCTGGCAAAGGGGACCTTCCTCTGAGAGGGTTCTGTGGAAAGGCAGCCATGATTGCAGAAGCACGTAAACAAGGAGGATTATTTTTTATCATATGTGTCTTTAAAACATGGATTTTTCCAAAAAGCTAAAAGAACTATTTCTCAGAAATGAGAATAAGAATTAGGAAGGATAAAATGAAGTATTTCTAGAAAAATGATTTTGAATAGATTTTTGGTTAAGAACAGATAAATCTTGTCTCCTAACCTGTCCTTCTCTTGACCTTCATCTCAGAACAAATGTGTTGTAGAAAGATACAAAGAGGCAATTTCAGGTAATGACAGAAGACAATGAACATCCAAGTTTCTGCTGTGGGTGTCCTGAGTGGTTCTCAGGTGGTGTCTTCTCCCCATGACAGCTGTGTGAACATTTCTTATCTCTCCTGACTCCAGTCTTAGCTGGGTTGACAGAAGTGGGGTCTCGTAGACTGACTGTGATGCCACAGTTAATAAAGACCATAAATTGAAGGCAAGTCTTAATCCTCTGCTCCTTGCTTTCTTCACTGGCCTAAAGGTAAATACGTCTGTGTCTAATGAACTTAGAGTTTTTTTGAGAGGCTTGATTCCATCACCCTTGCAGTAATTACTATTCAGGGCATTGCTATACTTTGACATTTTCCTGAAGTGTAAATTATTAGTGTCTGAAAGAAGTCATTGGCCCAAAAGGAAAACATAAAAGACAAAACAAAAGGAAGATCAGAGTACTTCGGAGCTGGTTTTCCTCTCCTCCTCAGAGGTCATCAGCAAGGCAGCAAATGCCCCCTGGACACACTGGGAATGCCCCCTGTGTTGGGGAGACTGTGGCCAGCAGGCAGATCTGCTGTCTTCTTCCGTAGGGTTATGTCAAGGGTCAGAGCACAGGTTGCTAGTAGGATGGCTGAGGGTTTGGAGGAGGGACATGTAAAAGTATTCCATGTATAGGTACTTCTTATTTTAT
Organism: Daubentonia madagascariensis; assembly: GCA_023783475.1. Taxonomy (NCBI): domain Eukaryota; kingdom Metazoa; phylum Chordata; class Mammalia; order Primates; family Daubentoniidae; genus Daubentonia; species Daubentonia madagascariensis. The sequence continues at coordinate 34,671,470 of JAKFHU010001953.1, read as the reverse complement.
GACTCAATTTTAAATGCATCAGTAGATTTTTTTTTTTTAATTTAGAAAAATCCTTCAGAGATGTGTTTTGAATACATATCTGACTCCAGCAGTTTGTCTGCTTTGTAATATCCCCTTTTTAGCTTTTAGGAGAGCCAGGAGCTTGATATTGTGAGTTCCTAATATATTTTGAGGCCCTAGGGTGGTTCATTCCCACCCAGAGTTGTATTCAAGAAGTGCAGCTCAGCTGCTCAATGTTAATTAAAAGGAAATCTAGTCATCACTTGAATCTCTCAGAGAAACAGGAGCCAATTCATTCCCCTCAGCAATATTTCTTCCCAACATTTTGGTGCCCTGGAGCTGCACCAGCACCATTCAGACGCCAACTACCCAGTCGCCCCCTCTAGTTCTTGCCTGGCCCAGTGCTGCTTCCTCCCTTCCCAGTTCTTCTCCTGGTCCTCTGAACCAATTTCACAGATTTTGAAGCATAAGAGAGCCAGGATTAGGCTTGGGAGAAGGGAGTAGAGACAGGGTGAATATGAGGAGGGCAGGGGAAATTCACAAATGAATGAATTCTGGCTCTGTTTCACCCCCACTAAATATAATTTAATTGTGCTATGAAGAAAGGAAGGTTAAGAAAGAAGAAGATTAGCATTTATTAGATGCCTCCAATTTTTCAGACATACCTCTGGCAGACGTTTTCGTGTATCATCTCATAGATTACTGATGCTTGCAGATGTACATTTGTTTGGTGATTGTTTTATTGTAGGCATTTTTGCTCACCATTATATTTTCACACTGCACTGTGCCTGGCATATATTTAGTTCTCCATAAATATTTAATGAATGAATTAAAGAATATTCAGAGCAGTGACTCTTCAGTGCAAATTCGTGAACTCCTATAATCTCTTCCATTTCACAGAGGACGATACTTAGACTCTGAAAGATTAAATACTCTTCCAAAGTTAAAACTGCTCAGCAGTGACAGAGCTAATGTTTTCAACTCACTATATTTGGTGCTAAGATCTCCCACTAGACTGCACTGCCTGAGATACCGACTTCCACCATAATTTCCCCATTTTAAGAGTGTTGAATTCATCATGCAAATATTTGTTAGAGTTATCTTTTGCTTTTGCTGTTACTAAAATATCCCTCATAACAAAAGGGTTGGAAAATAAGACAAATTGAAAGTGCGGTATTTAGTGGGACTTTATAAATTGAAGATGAGTGATGAACCAGCTCTGCACCCTGATTAGCTGCTGTTTTGATCATCTGCATTCTTCAGCGATTCTTGCCCCATTGCCTAGGCTTGTGGAAGTTTGACGCATGAGACATTATCCCAACCACTGGCTTTTAAACTTTTTCTTTTTTGATTTTTAGTGACAGAGTCTTTGGTCAAACATGATCTTATGCCAAAACCCAGTGTATGAAACAGATAGAAGTCGAGCTGCTCAGATGAAGGGAGAGAGGTGCTCATAGCTCTGCCGGCTTGGCCTGCCTTTCAGCTCCTCACAAGGTTTAAGACTTCTCAGAACAGAGTTTAACATCCACTGACCTAGATGAATGTTCTTAATTTTATAGTTAAGGAAACCAGGTCCAGAGAAGCTAAGTGTTGTCGGCAAGGTCACAGAATTGTTAGTGATTCAGGAAGGTTGAGAAGTCAAGCTAGAGTATTTTATATTGTGTCACTGAAGAGTCACTATGTTACCAGAATAGCAACAGCGAGCCTTACTGAAGGTTTCTTAGGTGTTGGGCATTATGCTACGAGCTTTGTACGTACTATCTTAGTGAATCTTTGCAACTCAGTGAGAGAGTTATTATTATCCCTACTCTGTGGATGGTGAGACTGAGACACAAAGTGGTTAATCATACTTACCTGAAGTCACATAGCCAGAAAGCTGGGGGTGGTCAGAGCCCAGAGCCACACTCTCGATGATTATTTCCACTTCTCTACTCACTAACTCTGGGCATCCCATGCAAGGCCATGAATTCTCTCTCATTTACTTAAATACCTCATATGGTTGTTTTGGTATATTCTTCCCACTCCAGCTCCTTGCTGTGTACTACAGAATAGTGGTTCCCAGAATTCTTTCCTCACTGACAGCCAGGTCGAATATGTCCATGTGTAGGATGCTGCCGAGGGTCATGCAGAATTACCGGATGTTGTACGGGTCCTCGCACACGGCTGGAGCTCTACTCCTCCTCTCCCTCTGACCAGCTCGAGGTAGCCACACACCTCACTGCATCACTCTGTCACAGTGTGAAACCCCAGGTAAGAACCACTATCCTAGGGCAGCTTATCCCCAGAGAACATGATTGAAAGTTTTGCAGCATTCATGTAACAGGACTTCCAGGTATGTTGAGAGAGTAACCCTACATCTTCCCACATTTAAAGGCTGTTTGAGGCAGCAGAAGTTATTTTGTATTATCCTAAACTGGAGTTTTCCAAGCTATTTTTGTCATAGTCTTCAGTCTTCAGCTTACCTGACACAATTGACCCCTCCCTTCTTTTGGAAATATGCTTTTGTCCTGACTTTCCAGGTAGCTACCCTTCCTTGTGTTTTCCTATTTCCAGGAAACTCCTTTTCAGTTTCCTCTGTAGGCTACTTCTCAAAGCAGTCTGTAAAAAATGTAGGAGTTCCTGCTGGCTCCATCCTAAGTTCTCTTTTCTTCTCACAGCTGATCCAGAGAATGTCTTCACTGTTCCATGGCCACCAGAGAACTGACTAAGTGTTAGAATATATATGTATTATGCTGGCAGAGATTTTTGTCTAACTTGCTCATTGCTGTATCTCTAGTATGGTATTTAGCTTTTAGTAGCTACCTAGTAAAATATTTGTCAAATGAATAGTCTGTCTCCCCTGAATCGATTCAGTTTTGAAATTTTTTTTCATTTTCTATTTAAGGTATGTTGTAGCAAAATTCCAAAAAGAAGCCATTGTCCCGAGGAAAAATAGCAAGCATCTCTCTATACAAATATTAACAGGGCTAATAGTTCAAAGTGAAGCATTGTGTCTCTGTTAAAGTCACTGGTACTCTGGAGAAAGTGATGAAGTGTTTCAATTATAATTGATGTTTTTATCTTATAGTGTTGCTCTTTATACTAGTTCTAGCCAAGTTAATATTTTCTAAGACCGAGTCTGTGATCAAGTCATGGAATTGAACAATGGAAGAACAAATGTTTGTTCTTCCCAATTAAATTCGTCAACCTGAAGCAAACATTGGAATCTGACTATTTTTCTTCCCTTGTAGTAGTAATGCTAATTACTTTTCTGAATGTAAGTGATCCATGTGGCTAAGTATGGTGGGTTGGATTCTTCAAAGATGTGGCAACATCATAACATATCCTATCCTATATGCTCTTTTTACAGTGTGACATTGATGTTTTTGTCATCAAAAGGTGAAGGATATGTTTCCTCCACTTGAATCTGGGTAGACCTTTGTAAATACCTTGACCAATGTGGCAGAAGTGAAGTGGTGTGAGTTTCAAGGCTAGGACCTTAAAGGAACTTTAGTTTTCCTTGGTTTTCTTTCTCTCTCTTGAGACACATGTCTTGGGAACCTTAAGGCAATATGTGAGAAGTCTGGCCACCCTGAAGCCACCATGCTGGAGAGAGCACATAGGGATGTCTTGAAGAGCCAGAGAGGGATATCCCTAACTGTTCAAGTCTTCCCAACTCAGGTTTCAGACAGGTATATAAAGAAGTCTTCCAGACAACCCTAGTCTCAGCCATGGTGTGACTGCAACTTCGTGGAAGATCTGGAGCCAGAACCTCATGACTGAGATGCTCCAAAATTCCTGACCCACAGAAACTGTGAGAGGTAGTACACACTGACTGTTATTTAAGTCCCTGAGTTTCCAAGTAGTTTTTTACACTGTATTAGATAATTGGAACTATAGGTACTGTGTGTGCCTCATTGTTTGTTTAGAAATTTGATTATCATTAAATTTAGGCTTTTTGATCTTTGTTTTGCACCGGGGTAGATGTTTCTCAATAAATGTTCATTTTCTTTTCATGTTACTTTCTTCTGCTCTATTGGAACATTCTGATATAAATTCTTTATCAGCAACGAGCAACTTTTTCAGCTTAAAAATGTATCCCTTTCATTTGTCACCAAAATTTCTCCGTTAGGAATAGTTTGAGCAGCATTCCAGGTGTTTAATGTTTTGCACCTTAATGAAGGCACAACTCATGAAAACAACTATTGAACTATTGAGTGTTTCATGCATATTGAGACAGTATTAAAATTGAAGAGAAATGTGCTAGCAAATGTCTACACTTCTATCTGAAAATATTATTTAAGGCCACTTCCTTTATTTTGACAAGTTTCCAGAGAATGTCTATATTTGAGGTAGATATTATCAGACTCTTAGAAAAATATGTAACATTATTCATAATATAGTAGGCTTGGCAGATTTCATATGAATTACAGCAGTGGTTAACATTCGTAAATAGTCGCATTTTATTCCCACTATAGTCTGTTGAATCAGGTAAGAAAGATTTGATTCAGATCAATAACTATGGCACATAAAATAATAAACCCTTTAAAAAATGTAAGAGTATAAATTATGTGTGCATGTGGCAGTGGTTGAGAAATTGAACATAAAATTTTAAAATATTATAGCTTGAAAACCTAATAATATGTCAGCTATTAAAATAGAAAATAGGAAAGAAGTCATTACTCTGAAATTTAATAACATTGCAAGGTGTTTGGGTGGTTTTTTTTTTTTCTTTCTCAGTATAGAAGTAGCTCTGAGTACCAATTTTAAGACTTACTTGATCTTAAGTAAACTGAATGGGTCAAATGGCCATCTGGATTGTTTATCAACTCTAGTGAGACTCTAGTGCCTGTTTGGTAGTATGGAAAATTAAAAAATGCACTATGTATGTATATTCTACCTTGTTTTAGAAAAGGCTCAACTCAGACTACATAATTAGGAAGAGCACATGATAAAATAAAAATAATTGGATGAGTTAAAGGGAACAAAAGGATAATAAGATAAATTCAAGAATGAGGCTAAAAATTCCATGTTGTCAGGTTTTGTTAATGGTGTCTTGATGCTGGCCCACGACATGGCGACATTGGTAGTTTTCTTCATTCTACTGATGTTCTCCAAAATCGTCCAAGATTTAGCATACACTCTTCCTTTTCTTCCTTCTTCTCATGATGAAAATCAAGTTCCCTTCACTAGAGGCAATTTCTTCTAGAGCTGGACCAAGGGGTGGAAGTGGTGGTGACGGGTACACTGGTGTTTCCTAATGATGGCAACTGTACTAAGTAGCATAGAAGCTTTAAATTGATGACACATATATTGTGGAAAATAAAAATCAGTTTTAAGACATGACCCAATGTGTCTTTGCCTTGGAGAAGTGTAAAAAACCTGTGGACTGGGCAGTCACTTGGCTTCTATTTAGAATTCTGTCTTTGTGTGTACCCTGAATACACCTATATAAAGGAAATGGATGCCCTTTGAATAGGACTAGAAGGAAAAGAAAACATTTGTTGGTTTGGGGTGGTGAGATTATGGGCTCATTTTTATTTCTTCTTTATGATCATTTTAATGTTGTTTTAAGTATCTTTATGATATAAATAAGAAGAAAAAATTAAAAAAGGTTTATTACTTATCAACTATTACTGGCCTCCAGGGTATTGGAAGTCTTCAGAGATAAAACTCTCGTTATGCAGACAGACTTGTTCTATCATTCAAGCAATAGTTACTAGCAAGGCATTGTGGGAAACACAGAGCTCCAACGGAGAGACTTTTCTCACAGAGGTGTAAGAGCCTTAAGAGGTAAAATAACATGCTCTGTATATTAACTGTGTGAAAAGTTTCCTTTTAGCAAGAGGTACAGGGGTATCTTTTAGGAGGAACTGGAAGAATTATAAAATTTGGGATGCATGGAAATAAGGTGTCATCGATGGTGTTGGCTAAATATTTTCAGTTCTTCCTCTTTCCAGGCATATGGTAGAATTTTGCTTCTTGCGGTTTAGTGTAACCACATAACTAGTTATGGCAATAAATTGTGTCATATTGGACTAAGCACCTAACTTCTGGTGCAAAATCCCACTGGGTTTTCTTTTCCCCCCTGATGTGGCTTCTAATGATAGTTGAGTTGGTAGTTGCTCCATCAGCCTGGATGCCTGAGGAGCAAAGATGCACAGAGCTCATCAGCTGGCCCACAGTGGACAGGTAGCAGTCAAGAAATAAACCTTTTTTGTTATAGCTTCTGAAATTTGCAGGCTGCTTGTTATCACAGCAACACCTAGCTTAATCTAATGATATACAGTCAAAAAGTATTTACAGCAAAAAACAGTATTAACTATGGTAGATGAGGAAATACATAGCAAAAAGTTAATTTTGCTTGGAGCCTAGGAGTATTAGTGAGAATGATGAGAAATAAAGTTGGAAAGAGAGTTGGCACCCATCATGGCAAGCCTGGAACTTTGGGCTAATGAATAAGAGAAAATGATCCTTTGAGGTATGGCCAGGCCTTGTCCTTGAGTCATTGTGTTATTCCACATTCTACCACTAGAATGAAGAGCTGAAAGCTTGCAAAACTTACATTTAAGAGAGAGATCTCCCTATAAAACCTCGACCAGTCAAAACAAACAAACAAACAAACAAAACAACAACCAAAAAACCCAACAACAAAAAAACTTTGCTGATATAATATCCAAAACAATGCCTTTTTTCAACATGGTGGCCATTCTGTGAAATCCGTGTAGCTGTTTAATGCTGCTTGCTTATCCTGGACCTTGGTATACTTCTAGCATCTGGTGCGCTACCTGATGTGTGCTTAGTGCTAACCACAATTTTATTGGCCTGAGGACAATCTCCTTGCCATAAGTAAGATGGCTTGATCCTCTGGGTTAGGTTTGTACATTCATGGCTCTGTGTTATCTTTTTCTCCAGAGCATGATGAAAATGAGTGAATGTTTATAAAATGTTTGAAGAAACATTGGGGAAAAAAATACATTCTGTATGACTGAGATAGTAATAATAATAAAATTAGAACTGAATCAGGTGAAAGAAATTTAGTTTGATTTGCATCAAACAAGCTCATTGCTGTGAATGGCTGGTACAGTTAAATCTTATTTCTGAAGTTCTTGAACATTCCCATTTCTAACATTTCTAACCAGGGCCTTAATATCATTTTAATGCAGTTTTTTACATGTGAATTAATATAATAAATGTCAATGTTGAATAGAATAAGGTCACATTTTACTACTTTGACCAGAAGTGTAATCTTTCAAGATTCAATTTTATTACTATTATAACAGTCACACTGGATAAGGTCACCAATATTTCTTTCTATACGATATAATATATGACAACAGCCTTTATACCAACTTGAGTTTTTGTAATCTGGATTTGTATTCTGAAACGTGTTGACAAAGATATACCATGAACATTTCTTGGTCAAATGACAACCTGGGGAAGATGCTTCCCTCTCATTTATGAGAAATTTGAAAACGGATAAATGAAGTAGTTGAAATATAGCATTTTCTTGGTCATATCATCCCCTTGCCTACAGATAATTAAATTCTTGTGATGTTTTAGTCCCTTACTTGAAAGGAAAAGGTGATGTTTAAAGACCTTTCACTAAGTAAAAGTGAGAATTGCTCTCTGTGTGTGGACCAGCCAGCTGCCCCACCTGCACAATTCATTTGAGTGACATGTTCATTGAATCAGAAGAGTTCAGGGTTGTCAGGGGTGGTAAAGGGCAACTAGCAATTCACCTTGACCCTCTTCTGCAGCATCCTCACCAAGTGATCAATCTCTGCTGGCACGACTCCAGCAGGATCAGTAAGAGTACCTACCTTATGATGTTGTTGCAAAGATTAAGTGAGGGAATATGTGGAAAGTACTTAGAACCATGTCTGCCCCATTATAAGTGCTCAATAAATGTAAGTCATTTCTGTTATTGTTATTATGAATGTTCTGTTGGCTACCACCTCAGCAAACAGTGTATTTTCATCTTCCTACAGCTCTCACTGTTAAAGAGCTTGTTCTTATATTGAGCTCAAAGCTACCTCTTTGTACCTTTTACTAATCGATCTTAACTTTGACTTTAGGGATCATAAATTATAATGATGTTGCTAATAGTGGCTAATTAACATTTACTGAGTGTTTACTATGTGCCAGTCACTATATCCAGTGTGTTATCATATTTAAAATTCATTTTGAAATGTTTTGAACATACTCAAAAATAGAAACAATGCCTGTTTACCCTCATTCAGATTTTGCCATACTTGCTTCGTCTATCCACTTCTGTTTTTGCTAAAATATTTTAAGGCAAATCTTAGAAATAGTTTTATCTCAATGCTACGCACATCAGTATGTATCTTTAAGATCTATGAAAATTTTCTAATACAATGACAATGCCATTATCATACCTAACAAAATTAATAGTAATTTCTTGATATAATGCAGTAGTTAAGTTTTTTGATTGTTTCAAAATGTCTTTTTATCATTGATTGCTTGGATCAGGATTTAAACAAGATCCACACATTGTATTTGGTTATTATTTATTTTAGTACTCTTTTGATCCAATATTGTTATGCCACTAAATTTCTTTTAAATGGTTCAATCGTCCTGTAGACTGTTCTATAGTCTGGATTTGTCTGTTTGCTTTCCCTTGGTATTATTTAGCGTGTTTCTCTATCTTTTGTGTTTGGTGAAAAGTAGATTAGCTCTAAGGTGGGCTCTAGGGTAGACACTAGCTACATGTGGCTGTTTAAATATAAATTAGTTAAAATTAAATAAAATTAGAAACTCAGTTGCTTATTTGCTCTAGCCACATTTCAAGTGCAGCTAGCAGCTGCTGTGTTGAGTAGCATCAACATTGAACATTTCTATCATCACAGAAAGTTCAATTAGACAGCTGTGGTCTATAGATTGATTATTTTCACATACAAGCATTTGTGGTAGTACTGTGTACTTCAAATTACTTTGTGTAAGGAGGTATAATGTCTGGAGGTCCCACTCTTATGTTCCTTAAATTGATCAGCGGATTTAGGCAGTGACCGCCCAGTCCTCCATCATAAAGTTCCTCATGAAACTTTCATCCAAAACAGGGGTTCTTAACCTTTTTTGTTAGGTGGACCCTTTTGGTTGTTGGCAACCTCTCCCAATAATGATTTTAATTGAGGACAATTAATTACATAGAAATACAAAGGAAATTGATGTTATAGAATAACAGTTATCACAATATTAAAGAACAAATTTGGGATACAGTGAAATATGCATTTCTTTATTACACATTAACTAACAACTGGTAGCAGTTATAATGACTACTGTAATTTTGTAATAATAATACTAATGATAAACAATTGTGGAGTAAATAATATTTCAAGATATCTGTAACAACTATGAAGTTATCAAGTTATCACTTTATATTTAAAAATACCTGTGGTTTATACTATGACAAAATCATAGGTACTGCTGTTACTACTATGGTTTATTACCTACATTTGTGATTTAATGAGATGCAAAATTTTCAGTTAGAAGTTAGTAAAAATGAGTATGTACTATTTTTCCCATTTATGTTCATGTATTCCCTTTCTTCTATCCATGCACCCTCTGCTAAGTGTCCTTGGGAATCCCAGGTTACAAACCTGTGTCCAAAGCCCTAAATCATCTGTTAATAATTTTGCGTGAGTTGCTTATTTCATTAAGAGTTGAAAATGGTGCTCTTTGTAAATCTGTTATACCTTTCGCTTCTAGAACTATTTTTTAAAGAAATAGGTGCTGTTTGAGTACTCTGAAATATAGTTCAAATAGAATACTACTACTCATTGGTGCTGTTTGAGTACTCTGAAATATAGTTCAAATAGAATAATACTACCCCTTTTACAGATGAAGTTACCTATAAAGAGTTTATTTGCTCAAAGTCAAATAGCTAAAAAGTGGTCGAAATGGAATTTGAATCCAGATCTGGGTTACTCCACAGCCCATCTGCTAGATTCAAATTCAGTTGTACCATTCACTAGTTGGTTAGCCTGCATCTTCTCTCCTTCCTGGAATGACAGCCTTGCCAATGCTATGGCTTCATGGCTGGCTCTTGTTTCCTCATTTCCATTTTGTCTGATTTTCTTCAGCCATACGGATCCCTTTTGTGAACGTGCTATAGGCTGTCCCTGGTGGCTCCCCAGATTGACAGAAAACTCCATGAGTAGCCCTGCCAGCAAGATCAGAGTGAGAAATCACCTCCCTCGACTCAATACCAGACTTGCATTCACAGTCTGAGATAAAATGTGTTTTGTGGAAACAACATTTCTCTGTTGACTCATCTTGAGCTTATTCTCAACTAAAATTCCCAAGCTGTTTTCACACATGCTGCTGCAAAGTGAAACTTCTCCATCTTGTAGTTGAGCAAAGGGTAGGCTGGACCTGGGGGGCTCACCTACTAGAAGCATTCTCCTCTTTACATTTATCTGAGGGTAAGACTTAAGAAAAGGAAGACAACCCAGAGAATGTTCTATTTATGAGGATGAATCATTATCTAGGAGAACAAAAGTTATCTTTTCTGTACTTTCTACTTATTAAGATAATAGTTTTAGCTTGATTCATTTATTAATCAAACAGCAATTCATTTAAACAGTCATTCATTCAGATAGTCATTTCCTTAGACATTTATTCAAACCACCTACCACCCCATCCAATGTGCAATAAGTGCTCTATGTCCAGTATACCATATCCAGGTACTAGGATAAAGCTGAGAATCAGATACTCCTGATTCCTGCTTTCATTTCAGCTTGTGTTCTAGATAGGAAATAAGTAAGCATAAATGACTACTACAATTCCAGAATTTGATACAGGCTATGAAGGATACATACAAATGAGAAGTCATGGAAGGAGGTATACTTCAGATGGGATGGACAAGTCTACTCAGACGTGACATGTGAATTGAGCCCTAACCTGGGTTCCATGTGCATGTCTTTGGATCCATGGATGAATGAGTTTTTTTAAAAAATGAATGAATCTGTTTTTTAAAAAAAGCTTTTGAACTGGTGGCAGGGAACACATTGTAGAAAGCGTCTACAGGAGAACATTGTGAGGGAAAAGATACAGCTATTATACATCTACATTCTCTTTGTTGTCTCAAAACAAGGATTTTGGCAGAAATTTTGCTTGTTGTTCACCATCGATATGGAATATAGGATATTCATGGTGTTGATGTTACCCATTATGTAATCTCCTCCAGTTATATTGTGATGTGCAAGAGAACATTTAGTGGAGAAACCTTAATGCTTAACCTTAATGTTTAATGCCAGGTTTAATGATACATTCAGAGTTCAGGAAGTTTGATAACGTGAAAATTGTCAGAATCAAAATGGAGTCACTTGTGTTAAAAACAAAAAACAAACAAACAAAAACACCTGACAAAAAGAGGTGTGAAAGTCCATGAAGAGAAGATTTTCATGCATAAATGCCTGATAATAAAAATGATCACAAAAGATTCTGCGAAAACAGCAACCTTGCACACAGTACATAACAACCTTACACACAGAAAAATACTTCTGGGAGAACATCTGCCCAGCAACCGTCTGTCCAACCTCTGACTGGTGCTGCCCATGTTATTGATCCTCATAGCCAAGGATAAGTGTCTCAAAACAATTATGTAATTTTCCTCATTTTTCCTTTATATACTTTTGCCTTTCTGTATCTCCCTGAATACAAACATAGTTTACCATGGCACACGTATTCCCATTGCAATGCCCATTCCCGAAAAAAATATCATTTTCTTTTAGAGAGCCTCTCTCTGTTTGTTATTTAGGTTGGCAGTAACATGCAGTTCTCAACTACACTCTTTGGGTAAAAAAATTAGAATGTTGACTTTATTTTTGCCAGACAATGTGTTGGGAGAATTCAGAAGCATATGATGATGAATGTACCCTTCCTAGATAAATACATCTTTTTAATGTCACTTACAGTCTTTGGTTTCCTTCAACCCACTCTCTCCTAATATTGCTGAGAAGTACATCGAGTATGACACCAGTTCTTGGCACGTGTTTTAAATCTGTGGCCCATTAGCTATACGTTTTATTTGTCCCACCCAGTATTTTTAACAAATTTGAAGTTCAGGCAATCCTCACCTTGTATAGCAGTGCAGACTATAAATATGACTATGCAAGTTGAAACCATGCAAAATGAAATTAAGAGTCAATGGGAAAACTTATGCTTGTTCTATGACCTTTAACATTTTTGTCAAATCATTAAAAACTCTCTTACTGTCAGTTACCAGAGTATAAGGAAATTAAAAAATAGTAAGACTAATATTTAGTACACTGCAATTTAAAACATTAGAAACATTAAGAATTTAAGTGCTTTGTTTCTTTGAAAAACACTTATTGAGCATAGTTTGAACAGAACTTGCTTTCTTTTTCTTATCCTGCAACTATCGGTACAGACTGAGCATCTTTTCTATGCCTTGGATAATTGTCATACTCCATTCTAAGTTTGGATCACCTTTCAACATTTTATCTTTTGTGTTTTTAATGTCATGAAATGTGAAATTTTTAAAAATGTGACATTTTTAGCCTGTGTTACTGCTTCTGGTACATCTTTCTACTTTTCGTTATAACCACTTTGCTCATTTATGTCAATAAGTTTGTCTCCATTAAATTCCTCTGGTCACATGTCTAGAATCTCTTCAACAGCAGCATTGTCAATATTCTCATGGTCAGCTATTTCTTCTATAACTTCATTTATGTTAGATTCAAAGTTCACTCCGGGATTTTCACTTTTTGTTTCTTTGTTGCATGTTCATGTTTGTTGGCCAGTTCCCTCTTTTAATTATCCATTTTGGTAAAATATGATGCAGGTTCATCTGTGGGAGACCAAGGGGAAACACCAACTACATACTTTGCTGGTTGGGTGTGACTGAGTACCAGATGCTCAGTGATCGATCAACAACAGACTTTGAAAGAAGTGATATGATTGGTCACTCATCATCATGTACATCCATTAGCTACGTAGTGGTCTGTGAAATGAGGAGCTAGTAGTGGAGTTTGTACTTTACACAATTACTCAGAGTTCATAGACCATGATAACTGAAATTTGAACCATGTTGTTGGGGAGCTGGTATTATTTAACTAAACCGTAATAACTGAAGTGCATGCATATTGGAGCCATGCTAAGGGAGGACCACCTATAGTTGCCAGAAGTTAAATATAAGAGAATTACACATAGCAATCCAAATTTCCAATTTCTCTGGGAACAAACAAATAGCTAAGGAGTAGCTGCCCGCTGTGGGGCATGTGTTTTCGAGTTTGTCCCAGTTCCCCCCATTTCCTGTTGTCGTACACTTGTGGCTTCTATCGCTGCTCTATACGATGCAGTAGCAACTAGCTACAAGTGATTACTAGATATAGGGGGCTATTTAAATTGAAATTTAAAGTTTAATTCAATTATAAAATATAAAATTAAAATGAAATACAATTAAAATTCAGTTCTTCGGTCACATTAATCACAATTCAAGTGTTCAGTAGCCACATATGGCTAGTGGCTACTATATTAGACAGCATAGGATATAGGACATTTCCATCATTGCAGAAAGTTCCATTAGACAGTACTGCTCCACTGGCAGTCATCTATATTAGCTAAATTATTATGGATTTAGGGATGTCAATAATATTGCAAATCTAAAATACTATCCCTCTCAATTTGAATTATTCTTTTTTTTTTTTCTTTATAAACTAAAGCGAACCAGATGAGACTCTGCATAGTTTTTCAGGGATAACCTTTGTTGGTTTTTTTTCCATATAGAAACATTAATGGCTTTGGAATCTCTGTACACTGTGGCATAGTATTTGAGGTTGCAGTCTTGTGGAGGAGCATTTAATCATCAGTAAGAGACTTGTGACACTTATTTTAGCTGTGGTTATTTAAGCAATTTCTACTTTTTTTAAGTGGTGATGGCAAGGATGGTAGTGATGACGGTGATGCTGTTAATGAGAGATGATGGGGCTGACGTCTGATTGCTCATGACAGAAGACAAGTGAGTGGTTGGCAAATACATATTTTTAATATCTAAGCATATAAAGAAAATAGAAGTGAGTTTTACAGTCCTTTAGGAGGACTGGCAATATATAAATGTGAAACTGTTATGAAATTGCCAGAACATCTCTTTTGTTTCTACAGTTTTCTCTTTCCTTGGGTATGTTTAAATATATATATTTTTAGTTATATAAAAAAATGAAATTTAAATATGTAGAAATCTTATGTTCAAGTTGATATTTTTACAGATCCTTATGGATTATTGGGTCTACTAATTTAAACATTAGGCAAAACATATAGCACTTCGTGCTGTCTAAACATACCTGGAAAAATGACATTGGGGTGAAAAAACTTACAAATCCTGAATACACTTAAATATTTAAAATCTCTCTCCAGTGGTTTGTTTTTATATCTTGGGGTTTCTTTATTGTTAGCAATTATGTTTTGGCAAATTCATACAGTTAGAACAGGAAAGGAAGAAGAAATGATGATAAGAACTAATTCTTAGACACTACCACCAGTAATGCTTAGATTATAACGGGGAGGAAAAATATAGAAATTAAATGTGGAAATGGAGGTGAGTGGGTAGGTGGAATTTGGGAAAGAAGAGAAGTTTTAAACATGGAATGAATGAAGATCTAGGCTCTAAATGATAACACTGGTGTTAGTGAGACAGCATTTAAATCACATAGCCACATTACGGTTGCAAAAAGGGTTATGCCTGATCAAGGGTCTTTTGTTTGAAACCCTGGATTTGTGAATGTATTTCTTCTACTATTATTGTGTTAAAGATGTCCAAGCCTCTTCTGTCCTTGAAAGTTGACTTTATAGGAGAAAAGTTTAAGAAGAGGCAAAGAACAACATTTCTTCCCCCTTTACAGACCTGGGAGGTTTAGTGTTAAACGCTGAGCTATATTTGCATACAAATCACTCTCTTGAAAAAGTCTGCTTTCTTGACACTCTGGCAATGTGGTTCATTGCTAATTTTTTTTTTTTTTTTAATGAATTGCTGCTTTGTTTTTAGAGGCTGTCTGATTAACTTATTCTATTCTGGAAACTACCAGAGTGACATTAAAATGTCTTTTGCTTCCTATTTTGGAAACATTTGGAAATCACTTGCTGCTCAGAGTTTTCCCTCCCCTTTTTTTTCTGGTAGAATTTTCTGCATTTTTATTGTTGTAAATGATTTAGCCTATTCTTTAATTTTGAATGGATCACACAATCATCTGTATGTGTCCAGCTGTCTTTTGTTGGAAGAGACATGTCTTAAATTGTTCACTGCTGAATCGGATTAAAATGACTTTAGTGTTATGCCATTAAAAAAATCTTTTGTTTGTCTTTTGTGGAGGATTCATGCTCATGAATTATAGCACATTGCTCAGACACAGAGTAAACTTCTTTTCTTACTCTTCAGGAGCATCCGGATATATTAGATTCTAAGCCAAAGTGAACAAAAGTCTGAGTCTGTTTTTAATCATTCTCTTGGGGACTAATTTTCAAGTAATTCTGCTAATTTAAATCAGCGATTCTTATCTTAGTTGGATCAGGAGACTACTTAAGAATTTTCTGCAAGCTGTAACGAGAAAACAATGCTCGTGTGCACACACATGCGCACACACCCTCACACACAATTTTGTGAACAATTTCAGGAGATTTGTAGAAGCCTGGGAGACCATCTGCAGACCCCGGTTAGGGAAGTCTGCTTTAGTTATTTCTGGAAAATTCTGTAAATTCAAGAAGGTATGGTCTTTAAATAGTGAGCTACCCGGACACTGCCCCCTCCAACTTATCTCAAATTGCATCACTCTCCACCCCCTTACTCAAGCCAGAACCCTGGAGTCCTCTTTGGTCCCCCTCTCTCCTTTGCCCCCATCACTAAGTCTTGTTGCTCCTACCTCAAAAATACATCTCAAATTCTCTGCATCTCCACTGCCACCACCATAGTGCAGGATATTTTGAATCTCTTACCTAGTCTTCAGTAAAGACATCCCCAATGGCCTTCAGCTTTCATCCTTGCTTTGCTTGAATCTTTTTTTTTTTTTTTACACGGCATTTAGAGTAATCTTTCTAAAAGAGAATTTAGACTCTGTCATAAACCTCTGCTCTCCACTGCCTGAAATGCTTCAGTGGCTTCCCTATGTGCGTACAGTAAACTCAGACTGCTGACCAAGGCTGTCAAGGGCCCGCACTCTTTTCTGAAGATCCAGCTAGACCAAGTGAACTGGGCCAAGTTCAGTCCCAGCTTAGCTGGTTTGGTTTGGAATGTTCTTCCTGTTGCATCGTTGCGTCTTTGCTTTCTCAGCTCTTGTCTCTTTTGCAATAGTTACTGTATTTTGATCTGTTACTTGCCTTTGTTCACCCTCTAGAATGTACATTTGGAAGAGAGGGGATGCATGCATCTGGTTGTGCTGTATCCTCAGTGTCTTATGTAACATATGGCAAGTAGTAGGCTCTTAATTAATAAATATTTATTGAATGAATATATGGAAAAATACAAAGTTCCCAAAAGTGTTTTGGTGTTATCCTTTTCTCCAGTATTTGACTTTATGATCTTCCTTCAGTAATTCACTCAGAAGTTCATTCATCAAACACTTGTTGAATACCTCTCACTGTGAGATATTTTCACATCATTTATTTTAGGTTGCTAGCTCATGCAGGACTGATTTTGGGGGGGGGCATTGATTCAGATTCTGTGAGAATGCCAAATTAGCACAATTAAGGCTCTCTTTCATTTTTTTGAAATAAAGGATGTTTCTGTCAACGTTAATATTTGTCACAGAGGGTTTCATCATTGTTATTAAAAAGTGTAGAACAATGTTAGCCTGAGATCTTTCCAACCTTCATTGAATTAATGGTCCACAAGTTTTCCACGTAAAAGGCATGCACTACTTTTGGTGCATGAAGGAAAGGACAATATGTATTTATTTTTTTCTATGCTTTTAGCTGGTTCTGGTTTAAATTAGGAATTCAGTACTGATCTTTTTTTTTTTTTAACTGTTAAGTCCATTTCCCTTAATTATTTACATTTAAGTAAGTTGAGTCTGGACTAGTTCGCTGGTCTTTTAAGAACCCAAGTTTTTGGAACATTTTGAAAAAAATTATTCATTAAAAAGAATTGTTTCCCAGATTAAACAATGAATAAGCCTACATGACATTTATTCTTTCACCAAATATTTATTATATTAAAGGCCAATTCTATATTAAGCTCTGTGTGTGGCATCAGGAATGCTAGTGGAGCCTATCTAAAAAGGAGTATTTCCTGTCTTCTAAGGATGCTTTATCTGCTGAATACTGCCCTGCTTTTTATCTACTTCTTTCCTTTCTACCTCTCTTTTCCTCTCTCTTTATTTTTATTTTTCCTGTTCATATTTATAGTTTGGCTGCTCTTTGCCTTCAGATGGCATCTGAGCTGTGATGTTCAGTTTGCTCTGTTGGCTTGGCCAACTATACTGAAGATCTGAGGGAAACTGGAATTTTTGTTGTCTCTTGAGTGGCATAAGAAAACCCAAAGTTGGATGGAGTCTGTGCTTTTCAGGGTCTGATGGAGCTTGTGCTAGAAGAATCCTATGTATGTGGGAGTTTGGGCCCCATGTTCCACTCAGGCCACCCTGTGGAAGTAGATACTCAGGCTGCTTTTCTCTCTTTCACATACTGGTGGGATGAAAATGTGCCTATGGGAAGGGTGCTGTTAAATTATTTATGTCGCATGTGTTTTCTAGGAGATCTCCAATGAATTGTAGAGTTCTAGCATTGCTTTATGATGTACGCTAGACTAAAAAGCTTTTCACGGAGTTTTTGAAATGATTCTCATAGTACAGCATGTGCTGTAGTTTAGAAAAATCCCTCATTGGGGTTATCCTTAAATATTTCTTTCTGCTGCTGAATGTATTTTATTTCTTCTATTGCAATACTCCTCCAACTCTTAACTCCTAAGAGCGTTTTTACAATATTTTCATTTTCATATTGGTGTGTTCCCATTCTCGTG
This sequence comes from Daubentonia madagascariensis, assembly GCA_023783475.1. NCBI lineage: Eukaryota > Metazoa > Chordata > Mammalia > Primates > Daubentoniidae > Daubentonia > Daubentonia madagascariensis. The sequence goes on along the minus strand of JAKFHU010001953.1, from coordinate 34,653,502 downwards.
TGTACACGTCATGGGCAGAAACTTTTGAGTGACAGTTGGTTTTCCTTTTCATTATTCCCCTAACCAGAATTATCTAAATTCTAGGCACTTCTATGTATCTCTAGGACAATAACAATAATAATAGATTTTCATGATGGTTACTGAGAGACATTGCAAGACCCAGAAATGACTTCCATATCATTAAGAAAGAGAGAAAGGGAGTTTTTGAAAAAAGATAATTTCATTGCTTTCTAATTGAAGAATGGCAGGTCCTTGGTGTGCACGCAAATATTCTTCCCTATTTGGCAGTCCAAATGCATAAATTCCTCTGTTCTTCCCTCCTGATCCTTATCAGGGTCTCAGAATCCTCTTAGCTCTTCTCAGCAGCTACTAGGAGTTGACTGGAGTTAGCAAAAGAGGTCAAACCTATTTAATAACAAACTTGCCCTAGTCACTGTGACCATGATGAACAGCCCCCTGCTGAGCCCTGAAGCAGGGTCCTGATGGCCAGAGCAACCACTGTTGCAAGACATTGATGCTTGTCTGGGTGAAGGAAGAAAGCTTTGGGGTCTTATGCTCACAGTTAAGAGCTCTAGCCTGGAAGTGACATATATCATTTTTGCTCACAACTCCTTGACCTGAATTCCTTGAGCTTCCCTCAACCACAAAGATCCAAAAGTCATTATCCTACCACATGCCCAGACGTGGCAATAACATAAACTATTTGGCAAACAGCACTACTGACTGCCACATCCCATATGATGCATTTTAATGCTCAGCTTCTCAGCGTATTTCAACTATGTCCTTTTTCTTTGCCCATATAATTAATAGGACATTTACCCAACCTTTTGTTTGAAAAGCAGAAAGCTTCTTCAGGCATCTCTACATTCTGCAAAATGATATTCAAGATTTCCAAAGAACATCCTCTGAAGCATTTGTCCTATGCAATGTTCTGCTAATAATAATAATAATAAATTAAAGTAATAATAATTATTTTTTAGTTAAGAAAATTTGAAAATTGCACGCACCAGTATATCTTCTTTTTGGGAAGTTGCATTAACATATTAAATATCCGGATGAGTACTATAGTAAATAGAGCTATTTTACTTCATTTCATCCAGTGTTTCTCAATCTTTTTTGACCACATGATTATTTTTCTGTATAATGTCTAATAACATCTCATGGAACCAGTGTCCTGCTATCCCAATGTAGTAAACAATGTAGTAGGTACATGGAGACATCTGTAACCTTGGGAGGCATTGAAACAGCATGGGCAGCTGTAACATGTGGCCCTAGCCAGCATTTTCACTTAATGGCTATGTGACCTTAGACATGTAGTTTAAATTTTTTGGCCTCAACTTTCTAATCCGGAAATTGGGAGGTGATATTATCTACCTCAAAGGGTTACTGATTATCACTGGAACATAGTAGGCAGAAAACAAATGTCATATTTTTTTCCTTCCCCTTCTGATATAATTTACTTCTTCCCTACATACTTAGTTTAATAGAAACATAAATTTTTCCAGATATGATGCTCTTATATCAATCAATGTAGAATTATTTTGCCTTGAAAAATTCATAGAAAAATGTGTAACATTCAGCCAAAGGATCTGTACCAGAATGCTACCAGGCTGCAGGCTCCCCTTTCATTTTACCTTCTTTGAAATCCACCTGTTTACTTCTCCCTTTGAATGTGATTCCTACCTTGGAGCATCCAGATCAGTTCAGGAGTTTCGAGGGCAGCTCAAGTTATGCTGCCTAGAGAAGGATAACTAGCTTCTCTTCCTCCAGATGATCAAGGACTCATCATATCTCTGGCCCAAGGCATATCCCACCACAAAACATGAGATAGTGGATATTTGTCATATGCTTGCCTTGAGATCCAGCTATGAGCAGAGTACTATCATTATCTTAATCATACTGTTCTGGGATTTATCATATTTTGGAAATCACATTTGCTTAAAATTACATCCGTGTCATTTATGCTTATGGTTGATGAATATCTCATGAACTCTTCATTGAGTTACTGAAATGAATATGTTAATATCCAGTGAAAAAAGATGTGGCCAAACTGGCAAGATGCTTCTTCAGAATTGTATTTCTTAATTTTGGGGGTAGTATATCTACCTTTCTGATATGAAAATTCACTAAAGTGCTTACATTGTGAATAGTAGATTACTTTTTGAGATGTCACCTACTTTGATTCAAAGCTCTGCAACTGTGCTATTTAAATCAAATAAATTGAATCTTATTAAGTAGTTCACAGTCCATCCTGCTGTTGTTTTGTGAAGTGACATTAAGGATTGTTTTAAATATTTACAAGGACTTGGAGTATTTGTTAGACAAATAATGAATTATACAAGGTCTGCAGAGGTCTGCAATGCAAGCAGGAACGTTCCTTGCTCATCGTTAAACTACATACAGATCTGCAGCAGAGACGAACACAGAATCTTCTTTTTTATTAGTTCAGAACAATGACTAATTCTGTGTCATATTATTTGATACTGCCTTACTCCATATTCATGTATATACATGCTAATCAGCCTCATCAGAATTAATAATATTTTGATGATTTGATTTATTTTGGTGATTTTTATATTCCGACTCCCTAGAATGGATCAGATATAGAAAAATAAAAGGGGGCAAGCGTGAGCAACTCTGAGAATGATATTCTGCTGTCATCTTTAATTAATCAACTGAGTCAGTGCATTTCCATTTCTCTGTCACGATTCTATATTTAAATGTTTCATATTTGTCATGGAACTCCTCCTAAAATTATTTTTTGATCATCAATTATTATCCTTGATGAGCAAATTTTGAGTTTATCAAATTTATTTTGAATAAAAATGTAACAACGTAATGAAAATTTGATGTCCTTGGGCAGATTTTCCCTTTTGCAGCCTCTCTTTGTGATTGTTTTTGGGGTTCCTGAGGCAGTGTGGGAGGTCACAGAAATGGCACATAAGTCTTGTGTTACTTGTCCACTCTCACTGGTGGTGACTGCTCAGAGCTTGGTATTGCCAAGGATTCTGGGACTTTCTGGCTCAAGGAGAGAACTCTGCGCTTGATTATTGATGTCTGCCATAAGTGTAGCATTGGAAAATAGTGGCAGGGGTGCAGTGTTTTGCCATTTCATGTGTAATAGAAAGAGTTTGGGAAGCTGAATTGCTGAGTTTCAATCCCATTTGTGCTCCTAACTAACTGTTTGACTTTGAGCAAATCAGTTAACGTCTCTAGCCCCAATTTTCTTTTTTTTCTGACAGGGAAGGTATTGGAGTAGATATAGTTTAAGATCCATCCTGACTCTAAAATGCCATGGCTGTATATACTCACTAGGACATCCAAGATATCTTGGGCACCTGTTCATTTTTACAGAATCCCCAGAACTTCTTTCCAGAGTCACCAACTAGGGTAGATTGTTATAATACCGACTCCAATACATCATGCCTTCCAGTTTCCATACCCCTTTCCGGTGTGATCTTTCTACTCCTCCTGTTACGAGATGGAATTTATTTCTCTACCTTGAATCTGGATTGGCTTGGGACTTCCTTTGACCAAGGAGACGTGGAATAAATTAAGCCTTAAGAGACCTTAGAGATTCCACATCTGGATTCAGATGAAAGAACATGTAGAGTGAGGGGCCCACTGGACCCAGCTCAGCACACCCCCCAGCCCACCCTCCATCAGAAAGTAGTTGTGTGAGTGAGTCTAAATGAGACCCACAGCAAAAACCATCCACAGACTTATAAAAAAACACAGCAATGTTGTTTTAAGCCACTACGTTTTGGGGTACTTTAATCATGCAGCAGTAGATAACCAATACAGGAATTGGAAGTCAGGGGCTCTCCTGGGTCTGGAAGGTCTGAGATGGTCTCTGGAGATTGGTGCTGGCTGTCAGCTGAAGCCCCTTAGTCCTCCTTCGCGTTGCCTCTTATTTTCTAGAAGGCTAGCCGGGCTTTTCCATAGCATGTTTGTCTCAGGGGTCCAAGAGGGCAAAAATCAGAAGTTGCGAGGTCACTTAAGGCCTCCCCTTAGAAAGTCACACAGCAACACTGCTATAGTCTGGATATTTGATCCTCCAAATCTCATGTTGAAATTTGATCCCTAATGTTGGACATAGGGCCTAATGGCAGGTCTTTGGGTCATGAGGGCAGATCCTTCATGAATGGTTTGGTGCTGTCCTTACAGTAATGAGTTGTCCTTTCACTCAGTTAGTTCCCGTGAGAACTGGTTGTTACAAAGAGGCTGGCACCTCCCTCCCCTTTCTCTTGCCTCGTCTCTTGCTATGTGACTCTGCACGCTGGCTCCCCTTGCCCTTCACCGGGAGTAGAAGCAGCCTGAGGCCCTCACTAGATGTGGATGCCGGCACTGCGCTTCTTGCACAGCATGCAGAACTGGGAGCCAAACAAACCTCTTTCCTTTATAACAACACAAAAACAGATGAAGACAAATACTTCCACCATATTCCACTGATCAAAGCAAGTCTCAGGGCCAGCCCAGATTCAAGGGGAAGAGAAATAGACTCCAACTCTTGATGGGAATAGGGACAAAGTCGCATTACAAAGGAGCGTGTAGGATGGGAGGGAGTCTTGTGGTCATATCTGCAAATAACAAACCACACAAGCTTTAGGCGCTTGACTAGTACAAAGATTCCATTCAATTTCTTTCTTTCATCGTGCGTATTCTCAGTTAGCAGTGTGTCAGCAAGAGCTCCGCACACGACTTGGCGTGTTATCACAAACACTTTAATGTGGCAAAAACACGTAAAGTGTTCATGTCCAAAGGGACAGAGATGGTCATTTCTGGGCTAGCGGTGGGCATGGAGAGGAAGAGGGAAAGAAGAAGCATTTCCAAATTTCTGGGGGTCTCTTGTGCTATAAATCACATTGTGAAAAAGTCAAGGATTCTTGACAAATAGACTGTCTAACAAGCAAAGGGATTCAGTGTGTCTGACAACCTGACCCATTGGCATTGACTGCAATATCTAATCTTCCTCGGGAGTCTGGCCACTGAGCCGAAGTCACCTTGAAGCAGCCGAAGTCAAGGCTGGAGAAGGGCCAAATGCAGGCTCTGCATCCCTCCTTACTCCTCCAGCTCGACCCGGAGCAAGACGCTTCTCTCATTCTGGATCCTCTTGCCCCTCGTTCTCTGCTAGGTGTGGCCACACTCGCTACCCACACCGAGTCTTCCTGCCACCGTGGGACTGTCCATGTGACCTGCTCTCTTCATCCAAGGCTGGGTGTTTCTCAGACCTTCCCCAGGTTTGCACAGTAACTTTGTGTTTCGTGAAACCTTTGGTTCTCTCCCATGAACAGAGGGACTCTGGGAATGCAGGGCGTACTTTGGCTAAGAGGCTCGACAGAGATGGAGTCGTGACAGCTATAAAAAACATGATGCCACAGCACTATCATTCATAACATGGACTTTGGAATCAGACACACTTGGGTTGAATTCTAGTTTTAATCTCATTTTGGGCGTGCTGTCTTGGCAAGTTTCTTATTTTCTATAAGTTGCAATTTCCTCATCTGCAAAATGGGAATCATGATAGTACTTTATGGATTTGTTGTAAAGATTAAATAAGAGTACATATATAAATGGAATGGTGAATTTGGCCAAAAGAGGAATGCCTGACAACTTTCTCTGAAGCTAACCTTAAGTTACTGGATCATTTCCAAGGACAGATTTGGGTCCAAATTTGGAGAAATGGTTCTACTTTAGAAAATAGAAATGCAAGACAAGACAAAAAAGTTTATCTAATACCCTGAGGCAGAGTTAGATTCAACCTTCTCTGTGCTCCCACAGCATCCTACACTGATTTCTATCAATAGCCTTCATCTCTCTGTATTGTAATGATCTGTTTGCACTGCACGACAGTTTGAGACATTAGAGTGTGAACTCTTCAAGGTCAGCCACTCTATCCTATTCATCTTGGCATCATAAGTCCCAGCACAAACCCTGGACTGAGAGGAGGTTCTGGTTGTGGGATGGATGAATGAGTAGGTTGCCAGCCCAACTGACTGGATGAATTACTCCCCAATTTTTAAAGTGCAGCGTAAATCTTATCTGCTCTAAAAAGTCATCTTTGATTTTCATGTCCTATGACAAATCTCTTTGTCAACTATATGACCTAAATTGTAACTACTGCCCTTTTCTTCCTTTAAATAAGTGTTATTACTAAACGGATCTCTCTACTCTAGATTACAGGGAGAGGTAAGATCTCATCTTGGTAACCCCTTTTACAGGTTTTCATACATCAGGAGTATTGGATAAACATGTAGTAAATTCAATTCAGTAAGTTTAGTTCTTTGAGGGTTATCATGCATGTTGACTAAAAAATCTTAACAGAGGCGTTAATCCCAAGCAAACAGGACCCAGAAGAAAATATGTCCTTACAACTTATGTATGATATGGGATTTATCCATTAACAAGGCCTAAGAGTCTACAAATTAAATTATATTGCATCTGTGGTATTATCTTAAAACAATTGGCATATAAACATTGGCACTAGAATTACAAGAGCTGTCTGCTGTTCTTCAAAATTAATTTGCTTTCCCTGAGTTGGTTTTTTAGTAGCAACATGTACCATGTGACATACACCATCTTCAGACAATACGGTGTTTTCTTCCAAGGCTGATGCATGTATTTTGAGAAAATACTTTTATCCTCAGATGAATTTGTGAATAGCACTCTGTTTTTGGTGCTTTTGTGTGTTTGCAGATCATACTCTTTGTTTTTCCAATTAGAGATGGCAGAAACTCCTTTAGTTGCATTGAAAATAAATACCCATGATTTATCTGTGTGATGTCAATAGCACGACACGTTTTCTGATTGTTGTGTTTAATCCTCAACAGCATCAAAAGTGCTATACAGGGTCACTAAAATGATCTACCCAGCTCAGGCATTTTTCTTAGACAGTGACAAATTTAAAGACAAGATAATGGTCTTTGTCCAGTATGCTATTTTGAGATAGCATTATAGTCCTCAACTTATGAAAAAAGGAATAGGACCCCAAATATTTCCAATTTCCCTTAGTTACTTCTGTCTAATGTGATCCCTTTAAATCAGGGATTGGCACTCGAAGCCTGATGGGCCAAATCTGGTCTGCCCCTTCTTTTTGTAAATAAAGGTTTACTGGAATATTGCCACACCTATTAGTTTTTGTATTGTCTTTGACTACTTAGGCATATGATTCATAAAACCTGAAATATTTACCATCTGGTCCTTTACATAAAAAGTTTTTTGGTCTGCTTTAAGTCTCTCATGAACCTGTTTGTATTTTCAGCTAGCTATAGGATCATCTTTTTCACTCAGAAGTTACCCATGGTTACCCTGGAACCCTTGCTTAATAACGTGCCCCAGGTTTCCACTGCATCAGGTGCCCCCTCTTCTTTGCTAGACCCCTCTAAGCTTACATCTGTTGTTCTCATTATGCTGAAATGATCTGTTTCCTTGCTGTCTCTTGACTGGAAGGAAGAATGGGAACAACTTCTTACTCTGCTGTTATTTCCAAAGCCTAACAGTGTCCACATTTAACTGGTGTTCAATGTTCATTGAATGAATAAATAAGCTATATTTCTTAGTACATTTCTTAGTCATAATATAAAGCAGCATTTATGGGCCAGGCGTGGTGGCTCATGCCTACAGTCCCATCACTTAGGGAGGCCGAGGCAAGAGGATCACTTGAGGCAGGAGTTTGAGACTAGCTTGCACAACATAGCAAGACCCCATCAGTACAAAAGAAAAAAAAAATCAGCTGAAAGTGGCGGTACATGCCTATTGTCCCAGCTACTCAGGAGGCTGAGGTGGGAAGATGGCTTGGCTTAAGCCCAGGAGTTTGAGGCTGCAGTGAGCTATGAGTGTGACACTGAACTCCAGCCTGGGTGACAGAGTGAGATGCTGTCTGTAAAAAAAAAAAAAAACAGCATTTATGTAGATACAGTTTAGCCAAGACTCTGAATAATCTAGGAACCACTTATTTTTCATTATAAAAGGGTTTTTTAAAAAGGATTTTTACCTTCATAATTATACTCACACCCATTAGTTTTAACTATGCCACATATTAAGGATAAACCTCTTTAAATTGGGGAAAAAAACCTCACAGGTGATCTCAATCTTGTATAGACGAGTAAAAATTAAATTCACGTCATCTCCATTTTTTCAGTGTCAGTACTCAGAGAGGGCTGATATGAGGGCCTGTTTCTGGTTTATTCCCTCACTCCAGCAATACTTGTGAAGTATCTTTGGTGTTCTAGGCAGTGGTGAAACAGCAGCATATAGGACAAGTCTTTGCTCTTGTGGAGCAACATCCTAACGTGAGTAGGTGGTAACCACCCAAGAAGACGAGCAGCTGGTAGGAAGGGCGATGGAAAGGACTGAAATGGAGTGAGGTAAGGGGGAGTTACCAGGTAGTGACTGGAACCAGTGGTCATAGAAGGCTCCTTCGAGGGAGTGGCATTTGAATTGGAATCTGAATGATAAGAAAAAAGCAGCCATGGGAAGATCATGGGGAATTGAATTCTAGGCAGGAAAAACAGCCGGGACAAAGGCCCCAAACCTGGGAAGAAGCTTAGTGTGTTTGACAAAAAGCAAGAAGGCAAATGTGGCAGGTGTATAGCGTGCAAGGGGAGGGGTAGGCAAAGAGGAGGTTTGGGAGGGAGGGAGGCAGCAGTCAGGACATAGCCTGTGCTGAGGTAAAGGCATAAGCTCTTTTCTGCTCTGGTTTTAAAGGAACTGAGGGAAAATGGTTAATCTGGCTTTTTGAGACTCAGCTGGCCCCCAGAATGGCCCAGGGAGAGTAGGGTGTTGGGTAGTGAATCTGCTGCTCGCAAGCTCAACCACTCACACAGCACCCAGGAGCTCCGGAGCCTGACCCTATGCGACTCCAGGTAGAGTCCTGTGGAGCCCACCTGTGTGGTCACTTCCAGGTTGAGATGCCCGTTTCACCACCCTCTGGGTCCCAACAGAACAAAGACAGTGATCACCCACATGAATGCATGACAAATAAGCATCCTTAAAAGTTCTTTTTATTTCATCTTGTTGTCAGGTACATATAAATTTATGTGTGTATTATATGCAATTAAGATGACTTCTTAACAAAGGGTTGGGTTGCAGGGAATATATATGTTAGAACAATGTTGCACAAATGGTGGGTAAAAAATATTTACCTAAATGGGAATTATTAAGCCTGTTTAACTTTTTTCTGACATGTTGCATTACTATTACTAATGGTCAGTAAAAGTAATAAATGCATATACTATATGACACCATGGTTGTGTGTACAAAGGACAAAACATCTAACAGATTCAGCCATGTTGATTTAATTGCCTAAACGTTTTTGACTCATTAAAGATTGGGTCAAGCCAGTCCTTAGCATCAGACAATTTTTTTCAAGTTCTGATCAACATTCCATATTATAAAATTTACCATTTTAACTATTTTTTTATTTCTTCTTCTTCTTCTTCTGTTTTTTTTTTTTTTTTTTGGAGACAGGGTCTTGCTCTGTTACCCAGGCTGGAGTGCAGTGGTGTGATCATAACTCACTGCAGCCTCGAACTCCTGGGTTGAAGCGATCCTCCTGCCTCAGCCTCCCAAAGTACTGGGATTACAGGCATGAGCCACCATGCCCAGCCCCAGAATCAGACAATTTAAAAAACTGACAAATAATATTTTCTATGGCATTGAAAAAATTTTTGAATGGCTTGGTATTACTAAATTTATATTAGATACAAAGGTAGTCAGATTCATTTCACCAGTTTGTACAGTAAGCAATTGCTCGGGTGAAATGCCTTCCTTCTCCACCTAGTCGCTGTGTGTGTACATAGCCTAACACAGCAATTATGGATATTGCTGGCAGCTTGCATGGCTGTCATCTTGCTGTGGTTGGGTGAAGTCAGGGCCTAAGGGAGGGTGTAAATTAAAGTAGGGAGGAGAAATATGGGGAAAGGTCCCTTTTAACAAAGAAAAAGCAGCTCAGTGGGGGTGGAGGCTGGCAATCTGCTAAAAAGAAATGAAAGGAAATTCTTCATTTCTAAACGGTTCATTGACCCATGATAATAAAGCAGCCCTGCCAAAGATGGATAATTATCTTTTTAAGTATCAGATGCCCTGTGGGTGAAGGCCTCCCTTCTCCTCTCTTGAAAAATGAACTCAGATTAAACAAATGCCCCTTTTCCTAGTTTACCGTTGACATGAATTTTCTGATTATGAGCAAAATTAATCATTTTCCCCCTCTCTTTTTTCCCTCTCTCTTATGGAAATCAGGCCCGCCCAGCTGAGCTCAGTGAGCATCCCCTTGGGCCCTGAGTTCTACCAATACTGCATGAGCCTGATGTTCTGGTAAGACTAGCAATTGCAGAATTGTGGTTTTATTATGCCCTTTAGCTGCTTAGCTTCTGGCAGAACCATGCTGTCTTAAAACAACAAGAAGAAAGGAAAAATGAAAGAAACAGAAAGAAGTACAAGAGTGCTTGTTTCTCTTGCTAGTACCTGAAAACTACACAAATATTAATATAGGTTGTGTGGTGTATACATACGCACATGTACAGATATATGCATACATATGTGTACATATACATATATGATGAGTTCAAATATAAAAAACTATATTTGATGGTGTCCAGCATATATTAATTTGCTACCTGTAAGTTATCAGATTTATATCCTTTTTCTCTAGACCTTGTTTGCTCACATCAGTAATGTAAACATGTTGCATTGTCTAACTTGTAGAACGCATTAAGAAGGTTTTGTTTTTATAAACAGACAACTCCTTTCCTTAATGATTTACCTTCAAATGTCTTCTTGGATCTGAATAATCAATCTGAAGAACCCTTGTCATAAATTGCTTAACCACATAGTACATCTCTTAGTTATAGGTGAAGTTCATTGTACATCTTCAGAATGTCTATACTCCTTTTAAAGACAAAATAAACATCTACTATTGTATGTTCATTGCATGTTTCTCTTATTTCTCTAAAGAGACTTTTAAATTAAAATTTTAATCATGATGTTCTACCTAGACAAACCAACTGGATGTTCCATTTGCTTCTCCAACCTAGTGCCTTTGGCTGCTGGAGAGAACAGAGCTTTAGAATAGGGGTCAGGAAATAATGGTCTGGGATAGATCTTGCCCCCTGACATCATTATCTCAGCAAGCACTTGAGTCTCTCTGTACACTAATGTCCCTTTCTCTTAAAAGAAATTCTTCTGCAGACCACAGCTTCCCCTTCAAAGTATAATTAACTATGTTTGTAAGCTTTCTTTGAACTCCTTGGTGTTCAGTGCTTGGTAAATATTTGTTTCTTCATTCCTTAGTATTTGAGAATTCAGGACCTGGTCCAGGGGGATTCAATACTGAGGGTATAAACTGCTCAGTAACCACTCTGCTACCCAAAGCAAGCTGAGTGCCCCTTAACAGATCTTGCTGTAGATATCCTTGTGTGCCCAATGTGGTCAGTGGAATGTTTCTGCGACCTGCATCGTGATGAAGTAGCTGATTTGTTTCCAGCAACCCAGAGAGCTGGGACAGTGGTGGAGAAGTATTTCCAGGGGGCCTCTCTCACCTTCTCTGTGCAGGTGAGTATACAGATTACTCAGAGATGATTTTTTTTTTTCTTTTCAAGTCCTGACATGGGGTTCTCTCCTTCTGATGGGGAAGGCAGCTGTTGTTGTTCATATCTCTTATAATAGCCGAGAAAGGTGTCAGTATTCCAGGGCTGCCCTACTGTCCCTTGGCTCCAAGGTGGACTGTGGATTATCATCTGAGACAGTTCTTCTGAAGCTTATTTACAAAGCAGGTGGGAGCAATGGATAAGTGATTTAATGGACATTAAGACATTTCAGATCTTTTACTGGAACTGGGGCTGGACAAGTCATTTTCATTTTATGTTAAATAGTTTTTGAGCACTGCATGGGATAAGTCCTGCTCTAATTCCAGGGGAGCAATGATATGCAACTTAGGTTGGGCCTTGCCCTCATAGGCCTTACCTTTTCTCTACCTTTAATTCAAGCTGCAGTGATTGATCACAGATTGTTTAGAAGCTAGATTGGTTGGTTGGGTATAGTCCACTCTCCAGTGAAGAAATAAGAACTCCAGTCACTGGAGCTCTTTAGGCAGAGGTTGAGCCAGCCCCCCATGTTGTCAGGCTGGGAGAAGGAGGTCCATGATGAGTTATCAGCTGGGAATTTTGTAAATCAATAGTAAAATATCATGAGCCCCTTCAGCTCACCTATGGAAAGGGCTGGGGGTATCAATACATAGATAAAGTCCTTTGTGGCTCTGAAATCTGATGACTCTGCAATTGCCTTTGAGAAAGAAATTGATTGTTTCAAAATGTGGGGACTCTGTGCTCAGCCCATTAGTTAAACTGATGTTTGCCGTCCTCCCTCCCTTCTCAGCTTCCCGTCATAGACTTTCAGAAGGACCAGATAAAGCCAATGCTTTCAGTTTACAAAGGCTCTGACTAAAAATGCTCTCCTGCTTCTCAAAAAAAAATTCTTTTGTTGCCATGTTTGTGTTGAAAGTATCTAAACTTCACCCCAAATACAGTGTGTGTGTGTGTGTGTGTGTGTTGTATGTCAAACCATTTGAGTCACCTTCAGGCAGGTGGTTCAGCTCAGAGTGAGTTTATTAAGCTTATTTTATAATGTGTTTCCAGAGAGACCAAATGAAGGCAAGTGTCAGTGTTTAATGAGATACAAGAAGAAAAATTCATGTTTATAGGGAATAACCAGTGCTAGTTATCTAACATGATTCACTAGAAAGTAAAATCCATAAATGTAAGAACTGACTTGTGTATAGCACTTAGAGTGCTCTCAGATATACAGTATTGTCAAACTTTTTTTTACTATGACCCACAGTAAGATAAATATTTATCATGTATATCACCTCCCATACACACATACACATACACCTATATAGGTAAAGGAAACCAGAGTTTTACAAAACAATGTTTACCCATTCCGTGAATTCTGATAGTTTTAGATTCTATTATGATCTGATTTCTTTTGTTTTTAATGCTGGTTGCAATCCATTAAGTTGACTTTGTGCCCCACTAATGGATTGTGACTCTAAAATTAATCCTCACCACAGCACGGCATTAATTCTTACTCCATTAGTCAGGCTTATAGAAGTAGACAGACCTGGCCAAAGTTGCAGAGTTCGAATTCCATTTTGGAATTTCTGACTGTAGAGACATTGTTTGTTTTGCCATTTCAAACCAGCTGAGCACCTGCTTTTGTTTTGTATTATGGCTGTGACTAGGTGAGTTTGCTCATTTTCAACTAAGCCAATAGTTTTGTTGGGTTTCAGAAGCAGAAAAAGGGAACCAGGAAGGGAAAAGGGCCCAGCTACAATGAACATCCTCATTTTTCCCCCACAAGGTCAAAATAGCCAGAGAGGGACTCTTCCCACATGAGACACCCCATATTCTTGCAAAATAGAGCATGTTTACAGCAAATTTCCTCAGTACAGACTTAAACTAATCCAACATTAATTAAACCATGTCCAATTTAAAGATAACCAAAAGGTGTGATACTTCACCTCCCCAAACATTGTCAGCCTTCCTTTAATGCAATTAAAACCACAGCCAAGAACAAAAAGCATGAAAAGTAGCAAGGGGGTTGGCTTACTGGATAATTTATATCATTTTTATACATAACTTCTCACTTACTTTCAGGCGGAAATGGAGAACTGTGTGGTCCCACACATTTGAAGTGAATGGTCCCCCATGAGAATACTATAAATTAACACACAATGAAATTGGATCTAAATTATTAACGGGTGATATTTCTGAATAAGCAAGAGATACCATCTATCTTTTCTCACCTCTGTTGGTTTTTTTCCTACTTCTAGGATGGCCTCGAAGCTGGACAGACTGTGAAGGTGAGTGCTTATTATGTGCATACAAATTAATAAGGGACGATTATGAGAACTAATAAAAAATCACAACGAGTCATTTGCAGCACATTGCTGTTTCATTATGTTGTCTTCGAGGTCAGAGAGACCCTCAGTGTTTCAGCCGTAAATCCTGACATTATAAACTGTGCCAAACAATATGCTTCCCATTAGTTTACAAGACATTTACCTTTAGTAGTAAAATTATTATTGTGCACATGCTATAACAGAAATTAAATCAAGGAGTCCTAAAAAAGAAACTGAAGTCAAAGGGTTTCATGTGAGGTAGTATCTAGGAAGCAGCATGTAAGCTTTGTGTGGATTTTTGTGGGTCCACATATAAGCCTGGTGTGTCTTTGACACAGCTCAGTTCTTACATCCTCCAGTCTACTTTTGCCTCATTATTCTTGAGTGAAGAGACAACCACTGCAATAGCTCCAAGGTGTCTCCCTTCCCTCCTGGCCCTGTGCTGATCACTGTTCCCTTTCTCTCCACCCCCACACCTACTCTTTTCCTCCCTATGTACTTAATACCAAAGTTCAAACCTAATGGAGTCAGTGGAGCTCAAAAATGGGTTTTTAAGTGTGCTAGAAAAAAAAAGAAAAGGAGGATTTATTAGGATAGTCTCTGCTTCCCTAATAAAAAGAAAAGAAAAGAATAAAATCCTGGCTAATTCAGAAGCTGGGTTTCAGCCCCTTTCATACAAATGCAAATTCCTATGCAATTAAGTCCGGGGCCAAAGTCATAGAAAAGGCTCTATTTTGGGGGCTAGAAATCAGAAGCAAGTCAGGCTGAGGAGCTAATGTTATACTTTATGAAATAAAGCCATAAATAAAGTTTTATGGCTCTGAGATTAGCTGTGAGTGGATAAGGTAATGCTTGGCACCAAACAATGCCAAATAAACATAGTTCCTTTTTGATACTACTTTGCATATGACTTTAACACAGCTACTAGGGGACTTTTAAAATAGAATCTCTGGGAAGTACCTATAAGGAGTGAATGTCCTGTAGGAACTACCACCAAATGGGCCACTAAATTCCTTATGATAAAAAAAGGGCTAGCCCCTGATTGCTCTAGAGCCAGGATGTGGTGATAGGGACAGAGGGGACTTTTGGCTTTCCTCTGTCTCGTTTCTACCCCCATGCAAGGCTCCAAATATACAGATGCTAAAAAAGGATAAAATACCAGATTCTTTTTGAAATCATTTTCTGAAATATAAAACACAAATGTTTAAACCTGGTTATCAGATTTTTAAAAACTCAGTATTCAAATGTAAATTCCAACCACACCAGATTAGTTAGATGCATGATGCAATATCTATTTGATGGAATTCCTTCAGCCATTGAAAGTGACACTGTAGAGGCATAGCTAGTGACATGGGAGAATGCACACTCAGTAAGTGGAATGCACAGAATGATAATATGTACATGTTAAACATAGTTAAAATTTATATGAATAGATAGGTTATATGGTCTCAAAATTCCATTTAACAATTCTAGAGGGGGCATTAAAAATATTTGCTATACAAATAGGGATTGAATAGAGACAGAAAGTAGATTACTGGTGGCCAGGGGCTGGGGCAGGAGAGAAGGGGGAGTGACTCCTAAAGGGAATAGGTTTCTATTTGGGGTGATGAAAACATTGTGGAATTAGTGGTAATAGTTGTACAACATTATAAATATACCAAATGCACTGAATTGTCCATTTTATAGGGATGAATTTTATTTTATTTTATTTAAATTAGCTCTTTACTAAAAATAATAATACAATAAAACACACATTCACAAAACAAGCAAGCACTGCATCTAGCAGGGCTAAAAACAATGGCTATAGACTGTCTAATTTCAATAGTAACTGCTTTTTGATGTTCCAATTATCCAGTCAAAATTTGTAATGTTTTTGTTAGCTTTGATGATGGACTAATTCTTTTTTTTTATTTCAAAATATTATGGGGGTACAAATGTTTTTGGCTACATGTATTGATTTTGTTATGCTTGAGTCAGGGTTATAAGTGTGCCCATCACCCAGATAGTGTTCATTGTTCTCATTAGGTAGGTTTTCACCCATTCCCTTCTCCCCACTCCTCCCTGCTTGATTTTCGCTGAGTTTTAATACCCTCTGTGCATGTGTGTACTCATCGGTTAGTTCCAATTCAATAGCAAGTACATGTGGTGTTTGTTTTTCCATTCTTTAGATACTTCACTTAAGATTGGTCTCCAGTTCCATCCAAATTGTTGCAAAAGGGCATAATTCATCCTTCTACATGGCTGAGTAGTATTTCATGGTGTGTGTCTGTGTGTGTGTATATGTGTGTGTGTGTGTGTATGTGTGTGTGTGTGTATATATATACCGCTTTGTGTTAATCCACTCATGAATTGATGGGCACGTAGATTGATTCTACATATTTGCAGTTGTGAATTGTGCTGCAATAAACATTTGAGTGCAAGTGTCTTTTTGATAAAATGACTTCTTTCCTTTTGAGTAAATACCCAGTAGTGGGATTGCTGGATCAAATGGTAAGTTACTTTTAGTTCTTTGAGGAATCTCCATACTGGTTTCCATAGAGGTTGTACTAATTTGCAGTTCCACCAAGAGTGTAGAAGTGTTCCTTTCTCTCTGCATCCACTTCAGCATCTATTGGTTTTGGACTTTTTAATAAAAGTCATTGTAACTGGAGTAATTGGATATCTCATTGTGGTTTTAGTTTGCATTTCCCTGATAATTAGTGACATTAAGCATTTTTTCATATGTTTATTGGCCATATGTCTGAATTCTTTTGAAAAGCTTCTATTCATGTCTTTTGTCCACTTTTTAATGGGTTTGTTTGTTTTTTCCTTGCTGATTTGCTTGAGTTCTTTGTAGATTGTGGTTATTATCCCTTTATTGGACGTATAGCTTGCAAATATTTTCTTCCATTCTGTAGGTTGTCTATTTGCTGTGTTGATTATTTCCTTAGCTGTGCAGAAACTTTTTAATTTAATCAAGTCCCATTTATTTATTTGTGTTGTTGCTATGATTGCCATTGGGGTCTTCTTCATAAATTCCTTGCCTAGGCCAATGTATAGAAGACTTTCCCCAACATTTTCTTCTGTAATTCCTGTCTTACATTTAAGTCTTTTATCCATCTTGAATTAATTTTTTAGAGTAGTGAAAGACTGTTTCATTCTTCTGCATGTGGCTATCTAATTTTCCTAGCACCATTTATTGAGTAGGGCTTCTTTTCCCCAGTGTATATTATTGTCTACTTTATCAAAGATAAGTTGGCTGTATGTGGATGGTTTTATATCTGGATTCTCTGTTCTGTTCCATTGGTCTGTGTCTCTATTTTTGTGCCAATACCATACTGTTTTGGTCACTAAAGCCTTGTAGTATAGTTTAAAGTCTGGTAATGTGATGCCTCCAGATTTGTTCTTTTTGCTTAAGATTGCTTTGGCTATTCAGGATTCTTTCTGGTTCCAAACGAAGCATTAAATTATTTTTTCTAGGTCTTTAAAGTATGACGTTGGTATTTTGATGGGGATTGCATTGAATCAATAAATCACTTAGGGTAGTGTGGACATTGTAACAATGTTGGTTCTACAAATCCATAAGCATGATATGTTTTTCTATTTGTTTGTGTCATCTGAGATTTCTTTCCTCAGTGTTTCATAGTTCTCTTTGTAGAGATCTTTTACCTCCTTGGTGAAGTACATTCCTAGGTATTTTATTTTCTTTGTAGCTATTGTGAATGGTATTGAGTCTTTGATATGACTCTCAGCTTGACTGTTATTGGTGTATAGGAATGCTACTGGTTTGTGTACATTGATTTTGTACCCTGAATTTGTTTATCAATCCCAGGAGTCTCTTGGTGGAGTCTTTGGGGTTTTCTAGATATAAGATCATATCATCAGGAAAAAGCAATAATTTGACCTCCTTTTTCCCGACTTGGATACCTTTAATTTCTTTCTCTTGCCTGATTGCTCTGGCTAGGACTTGCAGCACTATGTTGAATAGAAGTGGTGATAGTGGGCACCCTTGTCTTGTTCCAGTTCTTAGTGGGAATGCTTTCAACTTTTCCACATTTACTATGATGTTGGCTGTGGATTTGTCATATATGGCTTTTATAATTTTGAGATATGTTCCTTCTGTGCCTAGTTTGTTGAGGGTTTTTAACATGAAAGGGTGCTGAATTTTGTCAAATGCTTTTTCTGCATCTATTGAGATGATCATATGGTCTTTGTTTTTGTTTCTATTTATGTGGTGAATCACATTTATTGATTTACATATGTTGAACCATCCTTGCATCCATGGGATGAAGCTCACTTGGTCATGGTGGATTGTTTTTTGGATGTGCTGTTGAATTTGATTTGCTAGTATTTTCGTGAGGATTTTTGCATCTATATTCATCAGGGATATTGGTCTGTAGTTTTCCTTTTGTGTTGTGTCCTCTCCTGGCTTTGGTAGCAAGGTGATACTGGCTTTGTAGAATGAGTTGGGGAGGATTCCCTCATTCTTGATGCTATGGAATAATGTCTGCAACATGGGTACCAGCTCTTATTTGTAGGTCTGGTGAAATTCAGCTGTGAAGCCATCTGGTCCAGGGCTTTTTTTATTGGAAGGTTTTTTATTACTGCTTCAATCGTATTGTTCATTATTGGTCTGTTCTGGAGTACTAGTTTGTCCTGATTGAGTCTTGGGAGATTGTTTGTTTCCAGGAATTTGTCCATTTCCTCTATGTTTTCAAGTTTATGTGTGTAGAGATTTCCATAGTATTCACAGATGATATTTTGTATTTCTGTGGTATCAGTTGTAATATCTCCTTTTTCATTTCTGACTGAGCTTATTTGGGTCCTTTCTGTTATATTCCTAGTTAATCTAGCAAGAGGTCTATCAATTTTTTTTTTTTTATCTTTTCAAGGAATCAACTTTTTGTTTCATTGATCCTTTGTATTGTTTTTTTGTTTGTTTGTTTTCCATTTCCTTTAGTTATGCTCTAATCTTAGTTATTTCTTTTATTCTGCTGGCTTTGGATTTAGTTTGCTGTTCCTTTTCCACTTCCTGAAGATGTGTCATTAGATTGTTAATTTGTGATCTTTCTGTCTGTTTGATGTAGGCATTTAAGGCTATGAAGTTTCCCCTTAGGACTGCTGTTACTGAATCCCATAAATTTTGGTAGCTTGTGTCCCCTTTCTTGTTCAGTTCGAGGAACTTTTGATTTCCATCTTAATTTCATTATTGACCTAGTAATCTCTCAGTAGCAGGTTGTTTAATTTCCATGACTTTCTGTAGAATTGAGTGTTTCTCTTGGAGTTTATTTCTGGTTTTATTCCACTGTGGTCTGAGAAGATACATGGTATGATTTCTGTTTTTTTGAAGTTGTTGATATGTATTTTGTGGCCTAAGATATGATCAATCTTGGTGAATGTTCCATGTTCTGATGAGAAGAATGTATAAGCAGTGGATTTTGGGTAAAATGTTATGTTAATGTCTATTAGGCCCATTTGTTCTAGAGTCCCATGTAGGTCCAATGTTTCTTTATTCATTTTCTGCTTGGATGATCTGTCCAGTTTTGTCAGTGGGGTGTTGAAGTCCCCAGAAATTATGATGCTGCTATTTATCTCTTTGCTTATATTTAGTAGGGTTTGCATTATGAATCTGGGTGGTCCTGTGTAAGGCACATATATATTTAGGATTATTATGTCTTCTTGTTGAATTGCTCCCGTCGCCATTATATAATGACCATCTTTGTCTTTCTTGACTATTGTTGATTTAAAGTCAATTTTATCTGATATGAGAATGGTTACATGTGCTTTCTTTTGGTTTCCTTTTGCGTGAAATATTTTTTTGCATCCCTTCACATTGAGTCTCTATGAGTCCCTGTGGGTTAGAAGTGTTTCTTAGAGACAGCAGATAGTTGGGTTGTATTTTTTCATCCATCCATCCAGCCTGTGTCTCTTGATTGGGGCATTCAGACTGTTCATATTGATTAATAGAATTGATTTGTTAGATGCTGTTCTGTTTATACTGTTGGGTAGTACCTTATTGCTTTGTTTTACCTCTTGTGCTATTGTTTTATATGAGCTCTGAGCTTTAGCTTTTAGCTGGTTTTACACTGATGGGTGTCTGTTGAGCTGATCCATATATAATGTGGTTCTGCATATTTCTTGCAGGGCAGGTCTGGTCTTGACAAATTCCCACAATGTTTTCTTGTCTGGAAAAGGCTTTTCTCCTTCATATATGAAATGTAGTTTTTCAGGATACAAAATTCTAGGCTGGCATTTGTTCTGTTTAAGAAGACTGAAGATGGGGCCCCAATCCTTTCTGGTTTGTAATGTCTCGGTTGAGATATCTGTAGTTAGCCTGATGGGTTTTCCTTTGTAAGTTACTTAATGTTTTGGCCTCACATCTTGCAGGAGTTCCTCCTTCATGTTGACTTTGTGCAGTCAGATGACTATGTGTCTTGGTGATTGCCTCTTTGCAATGAATCTCCAGGTGTTCCTGGAGTTTCTTGTACCTGGATATCTAAGACCAGGGGAATTTTCCTCAATTATTCCCTCAAATAGGTTTTCCATCCCTTGTGCATTTTCTTCTTCACCCTCAGGGAGGCATATGTTTCTTATATTTGGCCATTTTACATAGTCCCATATTTATTTTAGGCTTTGTTCATTCCTCTTAATTCATTGTTCTTTATTTTTGACAGACTGAGTTAATTTGAAAGAGTTGTCTTCAAGCTCTGGGATTCTTTCTTCTGCCTGGTCTAGTCAATTCTTAAAACTTTCCACTGTGTTTTGTATTTCCTTAAATGAATTTTTCATTTCTAGATGTTCTATTTGGTTTTTTAAAAATATGTTAATCTCTTTAGTGAATTTTTCATTCATATCCTGAATTGTTTTTCTGGTTTATTTGAGTTGGTTTTCCATTTTCTCTTGGATTTCATTGAGCTTCCTTACAATCCATATTTGGAATTCTTTATCTGTCATTTCAATATTTCATTTTGCTTGGTCTCCATTACTACAGAGCTTGTGTTCCCTGTTGGGTGTGTCCTTTCATTCTGATTTTTCATACTTCCAGAGTTCTTTTGTTGATTCCTTCTCATCTGGGGTAGCTGTCACTTGCTATTTTTGAATTTTCTTTTGTTTAAATGTGGCTTTTTTTCCCCCTTTCTTCCTCATTCATAAGGAAGTATCTATAGCATATGTTAGGTAAGAACCTTTGGCTTTGCCTGTGGGTGCTTTGATGGGGGTCTAGGTTGTGGATGGATGCCTTGGTTATAGATATCCTTAATGTGGTGGTTTTCTCAGTTGCTAGTTGTTTGTAGGCTGTAGTAGGAGTGAGCTATGTGTGTGGGCAGATTCCCTGTCTCTCTTTGATGAGGAAGGATGGAGGTCTTTGAGATCCTTTCTCTTTCCCCAGCCTTATGGTCTTCATAACAGTGTGAATTGTATTTGCATGCCCAATTTAATCTCCGAGACAGTAGGTGGTGCTTGTGGGTAAGAATCTACCACACCCTGTATGATTGAGTCAATAAATGCTATAATGTGCTGTGCAAATTGACCTCCCTATCAGTAGGTGGGTCTTACTGGAAGGAACAAGCTACAGTGTTGTTTTGGGGGACCTGTGACCAGCTCTAGCCCTGGAGAAGCACTTGAATGTCCCAGGTGGTGGGTAGGTCCCTGGAACTTCCAGGTGAGTCCTCATTCTCCACCACTGCAGAGGCAGGTGGGGGAGTGAAGCTGGGCAGGGCTGTGTTGAGTGAGCCTGCCGTCAGGCTCCACAAAAGCTGGTAAGGTAGATGTTTTGGTGGAAACAAAGGTCTTCTATCAATCTTCTGGGCAAAGCTACCTGGGAGGGGCTGAGGTGGCCCCACCCAGCCAACAAATCTGCTTGTGGAGGGAGGAGCCATCTGATATCCACAATCTGGCTGTCAGGAGCAGGTTTTGCTCTTTTCCCCCTTCCACTGCTCCACAGTCTACCTCTGGCTTCTGTCAGCAAGCAGGAACTCAAACTAGCTAAGCTCCCCCAACAATTGCCCTGCAGGTTAGGAGATTCCCTGTCCAGGATCCCGCCCTGGGCTGAGAGTGTGGCTTTCCTGTGGGGGGAGGGGTGCTCTACAAGTGCACTGTGGCTGGGACCCACACTGCATTCTCTTTTCGGTTTGGCCCACACTGGCTTCCTTGCCTCCCAGGGTTAGTTCACAAATCTCCCCTCTGATTGAGTCTTGGTGGTGCTGGATCTGGCGTGTGAGTCTGTCCCTGGGTCCCCAAAGATCAATCCCTGACCATGACAGGGAGAAGTGTACTTGGCCTATGGGGTGCTCAAGCAGGTTTGATGTCCCTCTGCTTTGGCATGTGCCCTGCTGCGATTGAGCAGCCAGGCAAGCTGCACCAAGGAGGGCCGGTAAGCAGGGAGCTCACAGTCAGAGCACCCCTCAGTCCTCTGCGTGTCTTTAAGAGGAAGGGTTTGAGACCCACTCTTTGTCAAAATCCCAACAGAGGGGAAACAGCAGCTCCTGAGAGACCTGGTTCAAGTGTCTCCTCAGCTGCTGCAGGCAGGCAAGGGGAAGGAGAGGAAAAGAGTCTGAACGGAGGAAAGCTAGCACTCTGGTTGTCTTTGTCCCTCTCTCTGGAAGGCAGCCCGCCCAAAATGTCCAGGCTCTGGGGTCATGCAGATCCCCCAGAACCCACAGGCCCCCTGTGACTCCTGCAGCCTGGGCCAGAGTTGGGAAATATTTGTGTGGGAATGAGCAAGACAAAAATTGAGGGGCTTAAGCCCCATAGGGAGGACAAAGGTGCACAGTGGGTGGAGAAGCAATATGGTGCCTGCTGTCTTGGCTTCAGTCTGTGGTGATGGGAAGCGCCCCAAGGGGGCTGGCAGCCTGGTGCTTTGTCCTCAAGAAGCTCCCGGTTCACTGATGGCAGCACCTTTTGGGCTCATGAGGGTAGAAAGGCTCTCCAGAAGGTCAGGAGCCTGCTGACTGCCAGAGATATGAGGGAGGGAGAAACAAACTGCTCCACCTATCCTTTTTGCTGGACTCCAAGTCTCTCTGGGGTTGACCTCTGAAGATATCCTGCTCTTGCTCCTTCCTGTTCCACTCCACAACTTCTTACCATGGAATCTCTTGTAGGTTCTGGCACTTTTCCCTCAGAATTATACCTGATCTATGATTAATTGATTGTTTGTTTTTTCTTTTTTATCTAAAACTTTTCCTTCTTTCTGAGATGACCTGGCAGCTGGTGTCTCTGGTCAGCCATCTTGTCTCCCCCTGCTACTTCTTAACATTTAGTACTTATATATGAATCGTTGAATGTGGTTAGTATTACCATCATTGCGATTATTTAGCTTAAGTTGATTTTTATTAAACAAGTATATATTTTTTAAAATCAGCAGATTGTGTTGTTTTGAACATATTTCAATTGTTTCCAGCCTGACCACAGATTTTCCCCAATATGAATTAGCAGGGTCATCCTCATATCCTTTGTAAACTATAATGGTTAAAAAGAAAACCATCTCTCTCTCTCTGTCTCTCTCTCTCTCTCACACACACACACACACACACACACACACACAAACCTCAGTGGACAATGAAGTTTTGAAAATTGTACTTTTAGACAAAATCTGCACAATCTAAAATTGTCTAATCTGTTTTTCAAAGTGTGATCCTTATACCACTTTCTGACCATTAACTTTATTAGTTGACAATAACAAAAAGTTGATTCTCAGTTCTTATTCTAAATCTATTCATTTAGAATGTTGTGGTTGGGGCTTGGAAATCTTTGCTATTAACAAGCACACCTCATGATTCTTTTCAGAGTGTAGATATTTGTCAACCTCACTATTTTATGATGATAAAATATGAAGTAGTGATGGCCACATAATTATGAGCCATGGAAGCCAGTCTTGTGGTAGCCAGCCTCTCTGGGGGGCAAAGCAGCATCTTTAACATTCAGATGTCCAGTTCTGAAAACTACAGTTCGAGACTCTGAGCATTTCATATTTTGAAATTCACACAGTTGCACATTTTAAGTCAGCATTTGACAACTGCCATGGGAAGTGCAATGACTGTTCTCTTCATCTTTGCCTCTGTGTCTGATTCTTGATATTCTGCCTGATCCCTGGGTTCTAAACCATTTTTGTCTCATGCTGGGTAGTAATAGCAATAAGCCCAGTAATGGTCTGTTCCTGAAGCAACTGTTGTTATTGTTAATGAAGGTATACCACTGAGTTAGCCTCTTGAACATGATGCCACTGTAGGGTTTTTTGTTTCAGGGGCTTTAAATTCTGCTTTATAAAGAACAAGGGTGGCCTGGCTTACTCAGTAAGGCACTTGTAGCAGGAAAAGAGAAATATCAAAGTAAAAAAGTGACCTCTTATTTTACAATTGATTATTAACTCTCCTTTTTGGGTTTAAAAGTAGCAGAACCCTGCCATCCACAAGGTGATTATTGCAGCAATTTGGATGTCCTACAGGCTTGGAAAACAATCTTTTCATCTCAGCCATATGGACCCTCACAGCAGCCTCCCTGACCGCTTCTGAAGTAGCTCTCCTAAACCCCTTACTCCCTATCCTTGCCTTATTTTATTTCTGTCAAGGCATTCTTCATTGTCTTTTGTTTATGTTCCTGTACCTCTTTTCTTTAGTCCTTTCTTGACATTTCTTTAGTACTGTCTTTTCTTTAGTCCTCACAAACGTAAGCTTTGTGAGGACCTGCATTTTTTCGTTGTTTATGATAGGACTCAGGACATGCTACCCCAAAATATGGTACCTTGGCCTACTGAATATTTTAAGGTGAAGAAAATTGAGAAAACTGCAGAAGAAGGAAGGCTCTTTGCTGACCTTCCTCCATTTGTCTCCACTGAAATGGGCCATAAAAGAATTCTCTGACCTACTTCCCCTGAAAGTAGGTCTTAAGAACCTCATTCCAGAGGGCTCCTTCCCTATACCCCAAGGCCAAGAAGAATCTGAACAAATAGGCCTTGCTAAGTTTCCCCCAGTTTATTACCATTAGATCTTACTCTTCTGTCCTACAATCATATTTTTGCATTACTGTCCATAAAAATACAGTTTTCCCCTGTTTCTTTGGGTCTTCATTTCTGAAGCCTCCAGTGTCACATAAGTCTAATGTTAAATACATATGTTATGCTTCTCTCTTGTTAAGCTGTATTTTGTTATAGGGTCTTAGCCATGAACTTAGCGATGGGTAAGGAAAATATATTACTTTTTTTCCCCTAAGTTTCCCATGGTTCTTTTTTGGTGGGGAAGAGAGTGGAGATGATAATGGGATTTTGTTTGATACAACAAATCTCTACTCCTAAGTTTCTAAGTTTAGTTAACATGAATTATGAGATGATTAGTATTTATATTCCAGTGTGTAGTCAGAGGACTGGGCTTCCTGGAATCTCTATCAAAAATCTCCTATATTCCAGGTGTCACTAACAAAGACCAAAATTTCTACTAATCGAGTTCCCAAATCATATCCCAAAATGTAATTCCAACTAAACAAACCATTCAGGCAATATTCATTCCTTTAAAAAGAATGCTGCTTAGTAAGTTTAATGTGAGCTATCTTTTAGAGCAATTGCTATGTACGTCTTTGGATGGGAGGGTATTTTAGGTATATTAAAGAGAGATTAATTCCAGGCAGGTAATCTAGAATCTCATAGGAACTATTTATAGAATATGCTTGCTTACACTTTTCTATGTTTATGGTGCTTGAATCTCCTACTTAGAGATTTAATTTTATAGTATTAATGCATTGGGAAGTATCTCTTAATAACTATTGAGATATTAGCAATTGCTTTTTAGATTGCTCTAGAAGAGCAGGAAAAGGAATTCTTTAAAGAAGTGTGATTTAAAAATTAAAAAAGAAAAAGAAAGGAAGCTCTTATGTTCTCTGAGGAGTTTCTGTGGTCCTAGAACAGATTTTCCACATGAATATTTTTTAATCTTTTAGATTCATGAACTTAGATGACATTTCTCTTAATAACGTCTAGTAGTTAACACACTTTGACATCAGTCAGAGGTTCTATAGGGATATTAGCTCTACTAACTTACTAGCTGTGCAACTTTGGGCCAGCCTCTTAACCTCTCTGAACATCTATGTCCCCATTTTTTGAATGGGGAAACCCTATGTATTGTACTGAGTGATGGTGAGGAGAAACTGACATAGTCATATTCAGCAGACCACACATGTAGCAGAGATTGGCTAGGATTTGGACACGGGTATGGAATCTGGAACCAGTCTACCCTAGTTCAAATCCCAGCCCTGCCACATATTGTCCCTAGGACCTTGTGCATATTTCTTAACCTTAAGCTCAACCTCAATTTTCTCATCTATAAAATAGGCTACAGCTGGGCTTTAAGAAGACATAACTGGCATTGAGATGGCTTATGGTCCTGCCAAATTCACTCAATTGTTGTACACTGAATTCTCTGTTATTGCATTTAGGTTAAATTCTTGAGAAATTTTTATCTGATTAAATGGTTTGTTCTGTTTGAATATCTTGTTTGAACTTTTTATAAAAATGACCCCTTGGAAATTCAGAAATCTGGCTCATTAATTGAGAAAAAATATTGACCCTCACTAGCCTCTGCTGTACACCTAGTTGCTAAGGAATAAGTCAAGGTTATGAATTGACAGTGTACTTCACAGTTACCTACAGTAGGTATTTATGGTATAGAAATGTGCCTGCCTCTGTGCTCATTCAGCAGGTCTGATGTGGGACCTGGGACTCTGTGTTTTCACACAAAGGACAAGTGATTCTGATGCACGCTCCAGTTTCCTGATGCTGCTTTACCAAAGGAATGATAAGGATAAGAAAGTGTTATGGAGGATTGTGTACCTAGCTACTGCTGTCAACCAAAACCAATTCCTAGGAAAGCTATGGTGCGCACAGAAAGGAGAAACCCATATCTTGAGAATGAAAATGATTTTTTTACTGTTATTTATTATTTTCATCTGGAAAAAAATTGCAAGAGAGCTGTAATTCGCCAAAGGACTTTCATCCTTCGATTACAGCCATGGCTCACAGGGAGGGACTTGCCTATGTTTATACCTAATGCATGTATTTGCTGCCAAAATAATTAGTATCTTCAGGATGCAGTAGCTTTTATCTTGTGGAATTGCCTTAAATTTGCATCTCTGCTCTCAGAATGAATCCAATTTGACTGAATTCTGTAAACCAAAAACAATTGCAGTGCTCAGGTGATGGGTTTGGATATACATGTTGGGAGTGGATGCCTTTGAGGAGTGATAAAGCTCCAAGCCCTTCCCCTCTGGCATGTAAATATCTTGGACGTCCTCCCTCTCCCCCTCCTGGTGATTTGGAGACAAAACCCCTGGTCCCTCGATGTCTAGGCAGGAGAAGGTGCTGGGGCCTACCTGTCTCCTTTAAGAAACCTCCTCTTTCTTGCTAAACCCTCAAGCCCTTTCCTAAGTAGGTATCAAATCACTGAGTTTTTTCATTTCTAACTTGTTAATTTTGATGTGCATGATGCCATTGGGCTCAAAGCACTAAAAGAAAAATTAACCAAGTCCCCTGGTATTTTCATGTTCTAATTTATTTTTTCCCTGTTTGTAGGCTGAGGTAGATGGGTTGAGGGGGATCCTGGGGTGGAAGTGGGGTTGGTAGGGGGGATGCAGTGCAAGGCAGTTAAAACATACGGATGAAGAGGGAGGGCTCTGGAGTTAGAATACCTGGTTTCACTCCCAGAGCTATCACCTACCAGGTGTGTGACCCCTGTGCAAGTCAACCTTTCTGAGCCCTGGAATTCATTCATAAATTTACAAAATGGGCATCTTAATGGTGTTCTACCCCCTAGGGGTGTTGTGAGGACCAAGTGGATTCATGTATGTAAATGCCTTTAAAATAGCATGTGGCACATAGTAAAGCCTTAATAAATGCTTGCTGTTAGTTTTGTAATTTTTACTTTAATCCTTCCAACAACCTTCAAAAGTGGGCATTGATATTTTACACTTGGGGAAACCGAGGTTTATAGAAGAAAAGTGCCGTGCAAAAAAAGCGTAGCTGACAGATAGTGGAACTGGGATTCAAACCCAGGCCTATCCAAAAATATAACTCTTCATATATCATGTGACCAGGCTGTTCCTAAACATACTGTGCATCCAGTAAGCACAAAGACACGAAAGGAGAGGTTTTGCAAATATTTTGTCACCCTCAACACAGATTAATCTGTATTATTTTGCTCTGTATGGAGTGATGTTGGTTTCCATCTAAAAATATCCAGAGGACAATCCTTAGTTAACTCTATTACTCAGGTGAAGGTTAACTAACCTAAATACTGCTTTATTGCTATATGTCAATTTATAGCAAAATTATATGTTTTAGATGTTTAATTTTTCATTAGCGCTACCAAACAAATTTCCTCAGTAATTGGAGGCCCCGACATACAGCAAAGTGGATATTTGGCTGTTTAATTTATTTTGAGATTATTAATGTGGAGATGTGGCAAATATGGTAGACACAGTCAATGGTTTATAGGTTTCAGTTGACTGTCTTTTATACCTGAGGCTCAGAGTTTGGGATTTCTACTTCATAACTATGAAATCAAATATTCTATGAAAGACAAATGTTTTGCAGACCCTAAAATACTACATAAATGTCAGACATTATTATTCAGAATCATCTTCTTACCTTTGTTGATGTAGTAAGACCAGTTACTCACTATCATCATTTTGCAATGGGATGCTTCTAATAAATAACCACTGAAGGAATTGCTCCCACCATTTTGCTATCTGTGTTTAAAGCCTGGGAAGTTATGTGTAAAATTCTCTAACTCTATATAATCAGCTCATTCTAACTTTAAAGTTTTAAACCTGTGACATCGAAATAATTGGCTTGGCCAAACTGTCAATTCTATAAAGATAGGTAAAGTAAACTCAGCCCAATTAATCACGTGACAAGGATTCAACACATTTGATTAAATATAAATGGCCAGTTCAACCTCAGTAGATTTGTTTTAGATCACACCACATCCTTAAATACAGAATGGGGAATGAGAGCCCCTAAAATAATGTGTGCCTTGATTGAAACTGGGCATTTCAGCTGAAACAGATCCAGATGTTATGGACTTTTGATTCAGGAGTTATTAATAGCAGGAAATAATAAAATACAAGAACAGATTGCTTACAGGCTATCTATATAAATTTAAAAACATGTAGATCTGTATATCGCTGACAGGGAAGGGCACAGATAGGGTTGGGATAGCCTCTGGGTGGAGGTAGTGAGGAGAAAGATCACATATGGGATGTGAAGGATACTAGGGGGTCCTAACCCTGTAATGCTTTATTTTTAAATTGGGTAATGTGTACCTGGTTGTTGATTATATTACTTACATTTTAAAATACCATTCATGTTTTTAAGTGTATTTTAAAAGAAAAAACAGGAGCCCCATCTGAATAATTTTCCATCAAGAAGTGACTATTAACAATTCTTTCTTTGTGCTTTATTATCTTTGGCATATAACTACTTCTCATGCCTCCTATATTCAAAAGTCTGAGAATGGGGTCCATGAAATAGATTTTTGAAAAGCCCACAAGTGGATTCAGATGGTAACCCAGATTTATGAACTGCTGTTTTATTTATCTATATGAATATATTTTGATTCTTGTTCTAGATGACCTGGACTTGATTTTTACTCCCCTATTCATCTTGAATTATTCAATCCCCTTCAGCAGCTCCTCTTTACCCTTTATGCCAAAGCCATTAATAAGCAATTCTCAAGACCCAAAAAGCAGCTGGAAAAATAAGGATTTGATGGCTGAGCCTGGGTCAGATGGAAACCAGCTTAATGAATAATCGACATGGCAACCTGCGGAGTATAGACATGAAAGAATTAGAATAACAACCTTCCTAATGACATTTGAGTGAAAAATATTGGGATGGTGAGAATCTGTAGTGGTCCTCGGGCCAAACGCAGTGAGAGATCCTTTCCCCCTTCTACGTGAATAATGTTAGCGCTGGCAAAGGGTAATTTTGAAATTTTAACTTCGCATGTCATGAAGCATCCGTCCTACACCTATAGTCTAATAGCAGATCCTTTCTCTAGAGAAGCTTCTTGTCCACCAAAATCAGGGGAATGGAGACATACATCTGTGGAAGCCTTCTGAATCAGATTAATCCCAAACCTCAGGGAAAGAGCACAAAAAAGATGGTTTGAAATCCTGGGCTCATTCAACATAAAGATAATGTTATTGGATTCTAGTAATGAAAGCTCCCATTTCTTTCTCTGGTAGTTTATTCTTTTGAATAAGCTTTTCTTGTTTCTAATGTTACATTAAAAATAAACATAGAGTAGTTTAAAATGTTGACCTTGCCTAAAGTGGTCGAGAAGAATAAACAACATTGCATTAACAAAGTGAACACACCAAATATTCTTTTACTTTGTGGTGAAATCCATTTATCCTAATGTTCACATTCAAATCTCCCACTCTAGGGTCTATATATCAGTACCTGTTTCCCCCCCAAAATTTTTCTTATCATGCTTTCTATCCTGGTGTCCTGAAAAACAACCCAGCAAGGGCTTTTATTTGTGTTTCAATTCACCTGTTGGTTGTAAATGGTATAAATTTCCGGGTGTAATCAGGTTCAAGCAGTATAATTTTGATGAAACTGTTCAGCCATGGAAGGAATAAATGTGATTCCAAGCTCAGCTCGGCTATCAGATGACCGTCAATGAATCTCACTCTTGAGGAAGAAACTCAAAGCATAGGATAACTCAGAGAATCCCAGAGGGGCAAGTGACCTTGGAAGTCATCTAGTATCATCTGCTACTCTACAAATAATCACCCCTGTAGCATTTAAGTCTGTCTTTCATCTTCCTCTATACCTGGGAACTAAAAGCACTGGGAGGTAGCTGCTTCCAGTTCTGAACAGCTCTGATCTGTAGTTGATGTTGAGAATTTCCTTACTACAAAAGGTAGCCCGTTCCTGCCTCTCTGGAAATGAGCTTCCTGCCTACTCCTGTTTGTCTATGTAGCATTCATTCTGTAATTTATTCTTCCAGCACCTACTGTGGGCCAGGTATTTTCACAGGCCCTGGGAGAACAAGAGGAATGAGGCATAGTCCCTGTCTTTAACGACAGTCTTTGAAATAAATGCCATGATGAGGGAAGACTGAAAAGGTTGTAGAAATTCTACAGTTTATGTTAATTCTTTCTCCCAATAGGTGTTTATTAAGTACCTAGTATGTGTCAGGTGCTACCAGGCACTGGGATACAGTAGAAGGCAAGATATGCAAGAAACAACTCTCGGCATTGTCTGTCCTCCCCTACACTCAAGGGAGCAAATAAAATATTGCAGATTTGGGGTAGTATTAGACTATAACAAGGTGTTAGGAAATGGGATAACATGGGGGCAGGGGAATAGGGGAGGGACAGCTGCTTTAGACGGGGTGGTCAAAGGAGGCCCACTGAAGAACTGACCTGTAGACTGAGAACTGGGGAATGACAGGGACCCAGCCAGGTGACGAGCTGGGGATGAGAGAGCATTCTGGGCAGAGGGAACAGCAGTGGGAATGAGCTTGGCACATTCTAGGAAATGATTGGAAACAGGAATTTGGGGTGTAGGCAGTGGTGGTGGGAGAGAAGTTTGAAGAGGTGGGCAGGGGAACAGTTATACCAGACCTTACACTGTGGTAAGGAATTTTAATTCTATTTTAAATGTATTTGACATTTTGATGATATCCTAAGGGCAAAGGATATTTCACATGTACTTATGATAGGTCCCCTTAATTGATTTGGTTTTTAAGTTTCCAAGCCCACTTTTCTAGAAGTTGAATAATTTTGTTTCATATCTATTAAGTGGACTGTGGTTGTCCCCATAGCATTCTTCCTACCCTCCCTCATTATTTACCAGCCAAGAAGTTAGGATGGGTTTGAACCTATCTTTAGCTCCAGGTGCAGACCTTGTTTGGTATAAGCCAGGGGTTGGCAAACATCTTTTGTAAAAGACCAGATAGTAAACATTTTAGTTTTTGAGGGCCAGATGGTCTTTGTCATAATTATACAACTGCCTTTGTATAATTATGACAAAGGCAGTCATAGAATATATGTAAGTGAATTTTCACAAATGGGCATGGCTGTGTTCCAATAAAACTTTATTTATAAAAACAGATGGTGGGCCAGATTTGGCCCAAGGGCTACAGTAGTCTTACTTCTGGTCTAAGTCAATTCTCTCTACCACAGTGATGACTTTAATTAATCCTTTCAGAGCATAGGATTCCTTTGACTTCAGGAATGGTTGGTCCTGCCATTCATGGAGGACTTATGTACATTGGGTGTGGGAAAGGATGCTGTCTCCACTACAGCTTGTGAATAAGAAAGCAGGTAACTCTGGCTGCTGCTGGAAGCCATCTTATGATTTCTAGGACAACCTGCCTTAGGATGAAACAGATGCTGAGACTGGAATGGCAGAGATAGAAAGAAGCTGGATCCTTGGTGATATTGTTGGATTATTGAATTAACCATCCCTAAAGCCTATACTACCTCTAGAGTTTTTAATTAGGTGATCCGATAAAGTCCTCTATTGTTTAAGCCAGGCAGAGTTGAATTTTTTGCTACTTTCAACAGAAGACATGGTCAACTAGATCACCTACTCCATAATATTCAGTTATTGTTACTCCTTAATATGTTTAACTGGCAGTTTGAGTAAACAATTTCTAAAGTGCTTCTGCATATCTGCAATACTCATCACATGCCAATGGGAATCTTTGAGTGAAAGTCTTCAAATCAATGGCCCTAGAAGAGCTTAACTTCCAATAGGTTCCCTTTGGTGCATGACCACACGGTAATTCCATTAACTTTAATGATGGTGGTACTGCACAAAATAGGCCCTGTTAGTCTATTCTCTTCTTTCTTTTTAGCATTAAATCTTATCCTGCAGCTAGTTCTTCAGGATAAAGTATGTGCACCGATGCCATTCATTTCTTGCCCTTTATGAATATATGCAGGACTCAGTCTCTCAGGGAGGGAGTGCTAAATAAGTACATTAAAAATGAATCCACTCCCCCATTTGTCGACGGTGAGAAAACCTGAGAGTCAGGGACATCAATGGATTATTATTGATTGTTGTAAGATCCAATAAAATCATAAATACGGCTCAAAACAATTACTGTGGCCACATTAACAAATTATCAAATCCATAACTTGCTTTGGAGCCTGGACTCAGAGATTTAAATAAAGTGCCAGAGGGAGGCAAGTTGTATTTTAGGAATGTGACAACCAGGGCTGGGATGGAGAAATTTATGATTTAATTTGCTGTGCAATCTAATTGAGAATAACTATTGGATTTCTAAAAAGTGAACTTTGATTAGGTTTAGATGTCAGAAATAAACTGGAAATATGGATCAGTTTATACTTTTCTGAGGGTCTGTGGGGAGGAGGAAAGGAAGGTATTCATTGCAAGGAATGACTTTCTTGGGTGACCTTGTGCCCCTCCTTCTGTGTTCTTATTTCCTGTGTTCAAATAATTGGGTTATACCTGAGACTAGCTGGCTCTTCCCAGAGACTTGCTTTTTACTTTCTTTGCCAAGTGTCAATTTTCCCCCATTTAGAAATAAATCAATTCAAAATGAAATTACCCAGAGCATTCATTTTCACCATCTAATAAATGAATCTCTCTAAAGAACATGAGGTCCTCCTTTTTTGGTTCAGGCTTAATAAAATCCTTCTTTTCAAAGGAAGTGGCGAACTGGCATCTCTGCCTTCTCCACTTTGGTGGATTACTAGGCACTATTTGCTCTGTAAAATGTGTATTGGCATGTTCATAGATTCCTGTGCATATTTTCTGAAGATCAAACCTGAAATCAGGCTGCCCGGTTTAAATTTCTAACCCACAGCAGGTTGGGAAAAAGCCACCCATGGCATCGTATCACCCATTAACCACTGTAGCTGTTCATCTGAACCCCTGGCCTCAGCTGCATTCTGATGACAAGCACACCGGTGGTTAGATTTTCAGGAATGGATTGGCTCATCTTTCAGCTCACTTTAGGAAAATAGAAAAGCAATTGGCACAAAGATAAAGGAGATTTCATAGTGATCTATGTAGGACTGGCTAACAGATTTCTACAGGCAGTCAGCGATAGCTTGAAAACCCAGCTGAGAAATGATAAATTACTGCTAACTGTCCTAATTATCCCTTAACACCCTATGTTGAAACCTGACTAAATTTTGCTGAAACTTACAAATAGGAAAGAAATTCAAGGTTTAATAAATTATACATAATAGAAATGCTTTAAAAAATGGAAAGATAGCCATAGCAGAAGGGTACTTATATTTATCACCCAACAGTCCCCTAAGTGTTATAAAAAGGTGGGGGTAGGGAGGGGGAATGTGTTAGATAAATTGTAATTTTAATTACGAACCTAATTGATTATACTCAGCATGATCATTAGGTTAAGGAAGTCTATGAGTCAACTCCCAAGGTCGTTACATTAATAGGATAAGCATGTAATTTGTGATAAGTTGATTTGTGAACATCACAATCTTCTCTGCAAACAGCATAACCAACATTAGCTTTTAAGGGTCACACACTGACTAAATTTGTTTCTTTGTATTTTGGAACAACCGTCTCGTACTAACCCATCTTTCCTGTTTTATAGTTGTGGCTTTAGTGCCTCCAATGTTTAAACGCATGTCAAATTCCTCCAGCAATGTCTACTTTTTTGCCATCTGTCTTATTCCATTGTTGCATAACCCCAGTTAGAAAAGTTTGCTTTTTTTCTTTTTCATTTTATTTCTTTCTTTTCTTTCAAACCAACTGTCTGTTTCCCTGAAATTTCAGCCCTTTAGTCCTCTTTCAGACTTCTCTGGCAATTTGGATTACTTCTCTACTTCTTCTCCTACCTAGAAACCTTGTAGAAGTTGGAAGACAATGTGCTATTCTTCCCCTAAAGAATCATCAATGCCTTTGACTGTGTATATGGCATTACTTTTACTCCTTCACTAAATTTGTTCCTCACATCTGGGTGTTCTTGTCCAGGTGGTAAAGGAGCAAGTGTTTATTACAGTGCTTGGAACAGAGTAGGCTCTTAATAAATGCTTTTTTGAACATGATCTTGGTTTCACCAAGTACAGAGTCTCTTATCTGTGCATCTTTGCTGCACATGAAGATTGTAGAAAATGAAATGGTCGGAATGATCTCGTCTATAGGCTCTGTTGTAATGTGGATTTTGTTGGCTCCTTTTTGTATTTTGAAGACCAATGAATCTGGTGGTGATACGGAGTCCTGTGATGTCACTATTCTCAGGATCATCTGGTCAGCAATAGAGTGGCTCCTTGATCTCACTGTGGACAAATTCTGGCAATGGAGTGAATTCTGAGCTGCTACTCTTACTTAAGTGGTGATCTGGGGGGTGCCTTCCACACATAGGGTACTTCCATAGACTGACTATTCTCATGTCTAATACCCACTATGCTTTCATGCTAATCATTTTCCTTTGAACAGGCGTACCAAGGGCATCTGGAGCCCTTTGGACTCTTTGGGGGTGACAATTAGAAGCATAAATTTAATTAAAAGCAGCTAACTCATTAAACCTAGGGGTTGGTGAGGGTCATAGAATCTTTCAAGTATTTGAAAGCTATGGACTTCTTCCATGGGAAAATTCACGTATACACTTAGTGTTGCATTTAATTTCAGGGCTCCTAGCCCCCAGAGGCCTGTGCGTGGACTGCTGGACTGAATTCACCTGACTTGTTATCTTCCAACTCAGTATTCAGGGGCAGATAGTATGTTCAGCCTGAATTGATGGGATGATTCTTGAGGCAGGTCACGAAGAGGCACGTTCTGTCCATCTTTATGAAAGGTCTCTTTCACTCATAGGAATTGCATGGTCTAAGGATTTAAAGTCCTATCCACTGTTAGCTGTGTGGCTTTAGGCAAGTGGTTTAACTCTCTCTGCATTTGTTCCCTTGTCGGTAAAATTGGAATAATAATATTCCCTGCTGTTAGGATTTTGTGAATATTAAATGAGATCATGAATGGGAAGGTCTCTGCACAGTGCTTGACTTTTATTCACCAATTATTTATTGAGAGGCTACTGCATGCCACCTTAAGCTTCTGTGATGAAAGCAGTGAGCAAGGCCTATGTCCCTGCCCTCAAAAAGAGCACCACTGCGCTCTCTTCATCATCATTTCTGCAGTAGTTTTTGCCATGACCCCCGGGTGAAGGAATGGCTGATTCGAGAGTCAGAGGAAAACCCTGGAGAAGAGTTAAAGTGGATTTCAGTTTATTTTCATTCTCTGTCTTCATGGGTCTGGAATTCTTATTAATGGTAAGCAGGTTGGTTTCCAAGCAATCTAAGCAAGTAGTCAAATGAAATGGAATGTGCAGAGCTGGTTCTTCATGTTGAAAACTGCATTCTACCAGGTACCATGTGGAGTTGGGGAGTGGGAGAGATATTCTCTTTAGGTATGCAAGTTGTCTGCACATCATGGTCCGTAAAATGGGTGTGTGCTCCATTAATGAGCATTATGTCATTTTTGCCTTGGATCATAGATTCTTTAAAAAATGAACAGTAGCATAATTAAGAAATTATTTCCACCATAGCTAAGACAGAACATTATTCTGATGTTAAGTTTACATAACAGAAAGTGGGGATTTTCTTAACCCCTGACGACCAGATAAACCAAGCTCACAATTCACAGGAACTCAATCCAATCAGTTGGTGAATTTTAATTACCTCCTCAAGAGACTAAGTTTGACTTTAAGTTAGAATTAAGACACTTAAGAGTTGAGAGTTAGGATTTGAGAGTTAAAAAGTTTAGAGTTAAGAAAGTTAAATCTTAAGTTAGATTGAAGAGAGCTAAGTTGGAAATTTAGTTAGAATTGAGTTTGAACTTTTAAATTTGATGGGGTTTTTTTCTTTTTTCTCTTTTCCCTAAATGTCCACATCCAATTTCCTTTGTAACTTCCTATTGCAGAAGTGGATTTGTGCTATCCTGGGCATGATTGTCAGAAGGGATAAATAGAGCTGGGAACATTCAGAGCTCAGATATATCCAGGCCCTCATTGGGTGGGAAGTTTCCCTAGCTAAGTTGGGGATCGATGGCTGCTTTGCCACCCTAGGAGAGCCTCCCTGCCTTCCTCCTTTTCCACATGCACCAATCTCTAGCACCACCTCCTTAGACTGACCCACGAGAACATCAGTCAGGTAAACACTCTGCATTTTTTGTGCAGACAAAGCATCCAGGGCAGGACAGAAATAGGTGTGTTATCAAAGCGACTTAGTGAGTAGACAAGTCGAAAGGAGGGCTTAGAAAATAGCATGTCACATAATGAGCTCTCTTCATCCTTAGCCTGTGGCGGGAGGATCCTAAACCCCATGCCTTATCAATGGCCAGCTCTTTGTAACCAGTTTGGGCTCTGAGTTTGGTACCAGATGGCTTTATGGAAGGACACTTGGGGCTGTCATTTTACTTGCAAATAGAAACAGGCTTTGTGGTGTGAATCCCTCCTTGGGATTTATTCTGGACATGCTGCTGGTTTGCGGTCCCCACACAGGTTGCCAGGCTAGCTACTGCGGTGGAGGGAACGTTCGTTAGCTTGTTCTTTCACAAGTGTTGCATTGCCAGAGCTGTGAGAAGAATTTGTTCCTGTTGTCAGATGAAGGATGACATTTTTTTTTCCCCCTTTTTAAACTCTGGGAAAGAATGAGTTTTTTGGTAGAAAAGGTGTCAAGAGAACTTCTTTTGTGATGATGTGCTAATGCAGTTCTAATTGTTTCCCTGCTGAGGGATCATTGGTATTACGGAGAGAGGTGTATGTACTTTCACTAAAGGAGTTGGTGGTTACCTAATCTTTCAATAAATATAGTGAACATCTATTTGTATTAATAATAATACTTTACATTGGTCTAATATCTTGCAGTTTATAAAGTGTTTCATGTCACACACTTTGTCTTATTTGTGTGAGGCAGAATAGCACATGGGGTAAAGCTGTGGAAACCAAAGGGTGGGGTTCAAATCCTGTCCTTACTAGCTGTGTGATCTTGGACAAGTTATTTAACATCCCTGAGCTTTACTTTCCTTATCTGTAAAAGGGAGATAAAGATAGTGCTTGGTTTCATGGAGTTGCTATAAGAATCACAAGAGTTAAGGGAGGTATAGGACTTAACACAGTGCCTAGCATATGGAATGACTTAGTAAATATTAGCCATTATCATTTGATTATTACCATCAGCATTATTATTAATTTTTTTCCTGCATCAAAGTGAGGTAGATCTGGTAACAGGAATTTTACATTTATTTTAAAGATGAGGTAACTGGGGCTCAGAAGACACAAGTGACTTGCTCAAGAGTTAGAATCCAGTCAGAGGCAGAGTGGCACAGGAACTGAGACCCATGACATCTCATATGCCAGGAAAATGTTGGTGGAATCCAAGTGAATCCAGTCCCACAGGCTGGTTTCAGTAGCCCCAACCTCATCAGAATGTGGCTAATAAGCTCAGCTCCCAGCAACCACTTTTAAACCACGACATTTAATTGTCTGTGGAAAATAGAATCTGGAAGTCTTCTTTCAAGAGAAGACGTATTCTCTCAGGTAGAGCTTTGTCAACTAGGAAGGTAGGGAGGCTTTTTGCAAACTGGTGCTTGAGGTGCCATAAATTCTCCCATTCTCAGGCCGAATGAATGCTTCTTTTAAATAACAAGTACATTCCATGCTCACATTGATACTGTTTTAGAATATTCATACCACTGTTTTAATATAGTCCATGGATAACCAATTTTATCTTAAAAAAATTAGCAATTGTTGGCCTAAAAGAACATGTGATGGAACACTTGCAAACAGTATTGATTACCTACTTTTTAGGGTGTTGTTATGAGCTCCAGATGAAGAAACTGTGTAAGACTCAGTGCCTCTCTTCTAGGGGTTTGCAATTCTGTAGGAAGGATGGGAAACTTAAAGAGAGAACCAAAAACAGGAGGCAACATGTCTTAAGGACCAAGCAGTCAGTTGAAGATGAAAAGCAAACACCGTGGATTTGGGTGGTTAAAGAAGTTTCCCAGATGTAAGGGAACCTTCTCACCTGTTGTAGTTGTTCCACCCAGAATAGGGGAAGATGATGGCCTAAGGGAAACATGAGAGACAGGAACCACTAGTAGGATTAAACAGGTGTGTTTGTTTTTAGTTTTTAGCAAATTATCATTTCATTAATAACCTGGACTTCTTTTAGGTAGAATAATGAAATCCAGTGTTTTGAAGGGAAATACCACCCGTTTAAGCTGGTAAGTGTGTGGTAGAGTCATCATCATTGTTGTCAGAAGCATTTTAAATCCTGTTGTCATATTTGGGGCCTAGGTCTTTATGCTGCCACTGTTGCAAAATTGTGATGGTGCATTTCACATGTTCTCTCTGTTCTGTGACTGAGCTGCACGTCCGTGTCTGTGGCACAGATGACAGCTGTTTCCTGTGCCTTACTCCTGTTGCTCTCTGCTCAAAGTTCTATGAGCCCAAGAAAATTCAGGCGGCACAGAGCAGCATATTCTATGGGAAAACTCTGATCAGTGTTTAACAGAAATCAGATCCTCTGAGTTCAAGGATAAAATATTAGTTTTTGCCTCATGTTTTGATTGTTGGCTGTTTGATCCAGTCTCTGGGAATAATGGCATTGTTGCAGTTTTTTGAAAATCCTGATGCAGTGTTGGTATACACTTCTAAAGAAGCATTGGTAGGGAAATAATTTGGTTTTAGTGGAGAAGATACCCATCAATCCAATTGAAATATCCTACAAATTGATTTCAGCATTAGTATTTCTCTAAATTAAAACTGGCATCCCTATACCCCTTGGTAAGCTTAATTAGGAAAGTAATTTTAAAATGTACAACACCAGGAAAACAGAATATAAGGCACTCAAGGCAAATATATGTCTTACAACTGCGAGGTATTGATGGCAGGTTGGTTCTTATTTGTTTACCTTCAAAGTAACTACGTGCGGAAATGGTTAATAGTACTAATCTCTGGAAGGAAGTATTAGGGAAAAGAGTTGTGGACTCTGGGCTTTGTGCTCTGTATTCTTATCCTGTACTGGCTAGTGTTATGACCTTGGACAATCTTTCATTGTTTTCTTCCTCTGCTCCCTTTTTTTTTTTCCTCTTTTATGTTCCCCCTTTCTCTCATCTTCTCTTCCCTGCACACATTAGGAGGCAAGTGACAGTTGCAAGTGACAGAAAACCCAAAGTGGCTAAAGTAAATGAATAGTTTATTGGGTCATATAATTAAAGAGTCCAAGGGAAGTTTCTGGCTTCAGGTGTGGCTTGGTCCAGGGACTCATCTCCCTCTGTGTGTGTGTGTGTGTGTGTGTGTGTGTTTGTTTGTTCTTTCTCTGCAAAGAGACCAGCATGGGCCTATGTATGGAGGTGGCAGCAGGGAGTTGAGCATCTTGGCTGATGTATGCAAAGAAGAGCAGGAAGATGAGCACCTGATAAGTAGCTTTAGAGTCTGATCATAAAGAGACCCAAGTGCCAGGGTTTGCTGTCAGAATTTAATTCAGAAGGGATGAGGAATAGACTGAGAAGAAAATAAAGATACTTCTTCGAGAATAACCTATAGCAGTGAATAGGATGAGACTAAAGACTGGGGTACTAATGTATTTATCTGTTTGAGATTGTAATAAGAGCCAGGGTGAGGCAAGTGAATTTAGAATGAAGTCATAAATAGGAGATAACGCAAGATCCCATTAATTAAAGGATTGCTGTGGAACCTGGTGGAACCTAGATATCCATCAGGATCATTTACATCGCAGGCCAAATCAAGTCAAATGCACAGAGCAAATACTGGGTGAGATATCTTTCTACCTGGAGAAGATCTTAGTCCATATTCTAAATACTGAAATGTCGTTAACAGTCTGTATGGTATTGGGTTTTACCCTGTAAGTTTAAATTCCAAAAGGCTGTGATTTTCTGTTTGCAAAATCAGACAATGCTATACAATAGCTTTCATCCATTCATTTAGTATTAGTATACTGAGCACCTGCTAGGTAACACCCACTGTCACACATAGCCTGGTGTACCCTATACACTGCTAAATAAAACAGATGTGGCCCCTGACCTCATGGAGCTGAGAGTCTGCCAAAGTCTTTCAACCCTCAAGTTTACCCAAAATAGTTCATCTTGATTTTGAAGGTTTGAACTCATAGAAGGATTATTTCTAGGAAAGACAACTGGAAAATGTAGCTGATAACCCTATTCAACACCAAACTCCTTCTCTCAACATTACTGTGTGTTTCTATGTTTTTTCATAAACATTATTTCCTGGAATCTTTTGTTCTTGATTTATGGCAAAAGCTCTATAATGACTATTTTTAAAATGACTTAATAAGTAAGCAGTCTGCCGCTGTTCTAACATGTCAATAGATCACTTAAGTGTCATTTGTTAAACCACTTTGGTCAATAAAAACCCTTTCATTGTTTTTCCCCAAGTGGCCATTGGGCCACATGACACCAACCTAGTTCTTTGCTCCTGTTGCCCTATCTGCTTTTCCTGGTGTGGATTATTATTAATTATTTCTTCACGGAGTATTAGCCAACACTTATCACAAGGCGGTAATGGTAAAAGTTCCCAAAGATAAGATGCTGTAATTCAGGAGCAAAGATGAGGAGTAAGCAGTTTTTAAAGCAGACTGAGATCTGGTAAGTGAGAGCTGGTTCTCCTCAGCTGCTTCTATATGATTTGAAACACTGACTGCTTGTTTAATTTACAACAATACACGTTCTCTACGTGTATTTTAGGATTTCACATTTATTCATTTAAAAGCAGATTTTGATAAACTAGTAACTGATGAAAATCCCCAGGAAATAGAATCTCTCATGATTGAAGCAATCAGGAAATAGAATCTCTCATGACTGAAGCAACCAAGGGCTTGGCACTGGAAGCATTTGTATCCCTCTTGCCCTCACCGTGCCAGACAGCCCGCTGGGAGCAAGCAGAGATATCTCATCTGGGAGATTTTCATGGTTTCTTTTCCAATTACAAACATGATACTTGAACATTGTAGATATTTTGGAAAAAGGCAGAAAAATATAATGTAGGAAATTACAATTGTCTGTGGTTGTATTTTAGCTGATGTCTTTTTAAAAATTACAACCTAAAAAAGCCTTCATAAAGTGTGAGGGTTTTTTTATTGTTTCCCAGTAAAGGTTAAAAGCAACAGCAGCAGCATAAAAATAAGCCTATGCTACGGTTGTCTTTGCATGCATTTCCTGACTCTTTCTTCCACATCCCACTAGAGATAAAGTTTTCTATCCAGAGGAAACCCTGCTAGTGGGAAGAAATCCTCTGTTGTCTGTCTGTCTCTGTCTTTCTCTCTCTGATGTTTATGGAGCGGAGCATGTCATCTTGATGTAACGGTATCTGAGAAGTTGAATACAATTCAATTTGTTTAATTGAATGCAATTTGTTTAAAATAAATCCATGTGAGAATTAACAGGGGGAGGGAGGTGAGTGTGGCAGATAGGAAGTTCCAGGTTCCCTGAGAATGACTCGCTATGAAGACACCAAACTCAGTGCAGATGTACTTCTTGCTGAAGGGACATGATGAAATCTCACCTTATTCCTTTTACTTATACATTGTGGAATATAATTGTTCTGCAAAATAGAAGATTCTTTATACCATTTTTCAATGTCTCAGACCCTAACAAACCCAGCCATCAGAGACCCTACAGTGTCATAGTGAGGTAGTTATTCGGAATGACTCTTGTCTGCTGCGGTCACTTCTGAACTCTGTGTTGCTGGAGTGAATGTTAACCCGATTATGAAAGAGCAAGAAGTGTCTCACTCTAAGTAGAACCGAAGCTGAGACCTTGCTTTATTTCCCAGGTGCTGGCTGAGGCTTGGAATCAAAGCCCTAATGTGTGGGGGGGCAGTCAGCCATTTCATTCCTCTGCAGAACTAACCCAGTAAGAAGGGTGTCTACCATATTCTTAAGGTTTTACAGGGAATCAGAGCTCACGATCCCTGCCTGCAAAAACATCATCTACTAAGGTATGGGCAGAGGC
Organism: Daubentonia madagascariensis; assembly: GCA_023783475.1. NCBI lineage: Eukaryota > Metazoa > Chordata > Mammalia > Primates > Daubentoniidae > Daubentonia > Daubentonia madagascariensis. The sequence goes on along the minus strand of JAKFHU010001953.1, from coordinate 34,610,642 downwards.
ACCTGACCTGGAATGAGAATATCTGCCTTTCCCACCAGGAAGCCATTGGAAGGCAGAGAAAATCGCCGTTCGTGTATTTTCTCCCGTTCCCAGGTACTTCAGATCCACTGTCCTACATGGAACCTTCATAAAGGCAAGATCTTTTCCACCACCCCCACCCCAAGCTGCACCTCAATGTGGGCAATCCAGCGAATCTAGAGAATACTCACAGCATTCACCCGTGTTCATTGACCTGGGATTATGCATGCTGCCACGTCAGTGGGAAAATCTGTCTCAGAGTAGCCCAGCAAATATCACCTGTCCCTTGCTTTTGGGACTTTGCCCCATTCCCTCCTGCACTAGGGCCTGACTGCGTAGCATCTCCTGTGTTAGAGTGCTTGTCCTACTCTTCCTTACTTAACCTCTACTCCTGCCGAAGCTCTTGACTCAAGTACCACCTCCTCGGGGAAGTCTGCCCTGAACTCTCAGGTGTTTGCTCCTCTATTAAGAGGTCCTTATCTCAATTTGGAACCCTAAAGCACGTGTGGTTATTTGATTAGAATCCACCTTCTCCAGTAGACTGTAAGCTCATGAGAACAGGGGACATGTGTATCCCCACTGTTTAAAAGAGTGCCTGGCATACAGAATGAGCTCAGAAAATACCTGAGTGAAAAAATGAATGGATGAATAAGAAGATGGATGGATGAGTGAGTGATTAAATGTAGGAATGAGAGATGCTGTGATTATAATGTTTAGGTAAAGGTCTATTCACTTAAAAAAGAATATTTTCACAATTTTACTTTATTTGATCATGTTATACATAAACCAGCAATAGATTCCATCAGGGCATAAGGGATAGGAAAAAATACCAAATAGAAAAGTGGGAGAGTAATTCATGAAGCTTCTTACATTTTTAATCCTACTTTTAAAAGGTAAAGTCAGATACGTTCTCAAGCTGTTTCTGCATTTTTAACGAAGGTAACTTTGGAATATTCAGCACTGAAGGTGACCTGCAGGATCTCTGGTTCAATATTGGAGGCTACCTGATAATTTCATATTCTCTGTTCCTTCTAGATTTCCAGGAAGAGTCAGAGCCTCATCCTTTTTACTTGAAAAGCTAATACGCATTCCCTATAAACCTCCCAAATGTGTAAAATAATTACCCAGGAGACAAAAGAGAGGGACTCCTACAGCCAGATATTCGTTCAAGAATCTACGTGAGGCATTGTTCTGTAGTGGATCAGGTTAGGACTTGTTCCCCCTTTCAAAATATATTTCAAGTTACATTATTAAAATGTACCATAGGCTTCTTTGTGTAGAAAATCGAAAAATAGGACTTTAGATGGGGCAGACATCTCTAGTACCCCAAGTTTTTCTTTCTTTGAAACATCCCTTTACTTTGAAAAATATAAGTAGGCCATGTAGAGAAATGCCTCATGTGAATTTCTTCTAATAGCCCCAAACTCTTCTTTCAAATTACTACAAAAGCAATTCAGCATTTTTAGTGCCAGATTGATGGGGAAAAAAGTGCATATTAAGCTTTCCTTATTAATTAAAGGCAGTGAGGAAAGAGTTGTCCTAGCTCAAGTTTATAAAAACAAATAATGCTTGGAAATGAGCTTGTCGTATAAAACTGGATAATACCGCGTGTTAATACAGTTTGCCTTCACATTGGATATCGTTGCCGTGAAGGGTTAAAACAACTAATTACTGGTGTGCTGCAAGATTCTGAATGTGATTTCAAGTTAGCCTAGGAAAAACATTCAAGAAAACTCTCCAGAGAAACAATTTTGCTTTTGTCCCATGAGACAAACAAGATGAACTAATAGATCATCCTTGGCTCTAATTCTTAGCCTTGTTCACAGCCAAGCTCATTTATACCAGGTGAGTGATGATCTGGGTCACCACAAGAAGTAGCTGGTACAATGAAAACTTTCACAGAGTTTCAGAAAAATAGGTATTGGACTACTTTCTCATACCCAGAGACTTGAGGGAGAGCCAATCACAGCCACCTGGGCGATATAGCAAAGGGAATAATTCTTTGTAAAGTAAGGACATAAGAAGGAAAAATAGAAAGAGTTGGGAAGAAGATGGCATTTGGAATTTTAATCCTTCTTCACACACATAGTGTTTCTTAGCTATCCTTCCAAAGGTAGAGTGCCCTTGGGTTTTGTCTGGGCGATTTATTCCAGCTGGAACTTCTCAGTTACCTTAAGGATGTGGAGATTTCTCTTTCTTCTTTCTTTCCTTCTTCTTTCTTTGTTTTGGAAAAAATGAGTCTGTCTGAGTTTTCCCAAGAAAGTTATCTATTATACCTTCATGGTGGGAAGAAGCCACAAACTGTGAGCCCGTTTTGGCAGTATTTTTTTTTTTGCCAGCACAGACTGCGCTTAAAGTGGAGTAAGCCCTTTATTCCTTAGAATTTGCAGAGAACAAAGGAAGAGGTACTTGTTTCAAAGTTTCTTTCTTCCTCCCCTCCATCTCCTCTTCTCTCTCTCTTTCTCTTTCTGTAAGGAGGTGGTGTGGTACTGAGGGGACCAGTCTCTATAAATTTATCATAGATATCAAAGAGGCTTCATCGTGAGTACAAGTTCTATGAGATTGGTCATCACTGTCTGGAGAGCTGTGCTAGGAAGGATTCTGAGGCTCAGTCTAGGCTACATGGGGGAGTGAGATGTGATCAATTAATGATGTCTCTCAAGGGCATGTGCTACACGTATTTGCTCACCCTACTATAGAGCATACAAGACGATTTATTTTAAGTCTTTTGTTAAATGGAGCCCTCACAGCTAAGCAATTGCTTGTAAAGTTGGACTCATTGCCCTGAGATGGGAAATGCCAAGTGTTAGAGATAATCAGAACAGATAAAGTTGCCTTTTAGCAAATTCTAAACTATGTACATAAATGTTCAGTATACAGTATGAAATTGCTTCACCTGTTTATACTTTATTTTTAGGAATAGGTATAACTTTGTCTTTCACTCCAACCATATAGTTTATTACTTTCTATCTGAGTGTAATTGTCTATTTAAAGCAATACTTGATGGTATGCTAAGGTTTTTACAAATAATGCCCCATTTCTAGAGTTTTGGCAAATACTCTGCTCTACCCTGCCAGTGTAGATAAAATAGAATTCTATACCATTTTTAAGGGAGAGTAATCTGCGTTTGTAATGGAGATTAGTTGGTCTTTGCCGGACACATTTGAAGTCAGCAATGCCAGTTCAATCTCCAGTTGTATACCCGACTCAACTGTCAAGAATTAGAAGAGGCAACTCTGCAGTGTCTCTGAGCTCAAGCCATCACAGATATGTCCCAAAAGAATTTTTATAAGCAAAATGTACCTCACTGTTCAGTAATTAAAACTTTACTCTTTTCCAATACCTGTCTGATTGTTCCAATTCCTCATTCAGGTTCATTACCAGATCATAGTCACAGCCAGACTGGTGATGAGGAAGCTCAGTACTGATGACCCTGCTACTACTCTTAAGATTAAGGACCACATTTGAAGCTGGCGCTGAGAACAGGATTATGACATGTAGCCCCCCTGGGATCTGCCTCTACCCAGCCTATTAGTGTTGGGTATTAAATAAGACTAGAATCTTTGTTTTGTCCCTCAATGTATTCCTAGAACCTGGAAGAATACCCACACATAATAAGAGCTTGGTAAGTATTTGATGAATAAATGAATGCATGTTTTCATAAATGTGTGTTGCTGGTATTAGCCAAAGCTGTGTGCCTTGGCTGCATCCTCTGTGATTCGCTAGAAAGTACATGCTGAGGCTATTATATTACACATGCCTTCTGCTCTGCACTTCAAGGCTTTCCTTCACCAGCACAGGGAGCAGGCCTGGAGTACTAGGGAGTTATTGACTCTAAGACCAACCTTCAGCCAATGACAAGTTGGAGTTGGAGGATAAATCGCCTAGCTTCCTTCCTCTTAAGTGGGAAAACTCTGAGGTGTGTACCATACTGTCTCCCAGAGGCCTCCAGCAGGACTGAGCCCCAGTTGCTTGAAGCAGTGACATGCTTATGAATATTCCTTGCAGTAGCTTTTTTCCCTCCCTGTCTTACTTCCTCCACTCCCCTAATGGTGCTTCTTGGGACCATCTCTCAGATAATCCATTTACACTCAGATTCTTGTCTCATGGTCTGCTCTGGGGAGACCCAGTCTAAGGCACTAATAATAAAGCAATAAGGAGAAAGGATGTGGGGTTCAGCATATCTGCTGCTGCAACTGGGAAAACAACATGGTGCAGCATGCCCAGTGATCAGTGACTGAAGATTCTCATCTTGGTATGTTAAGGATAGCGTGCTGCTTAATAAGAGGGAAAAAATTATGCACGCAAAAGTCAAGTAATGTCAATCTTCCAAGAATTCTAATACATTGTGGATTTGGTTAATTATAATTCATAAGCATGTGTTCTTTGCCCTGTCAATTCAATACATAGAGGCTGTTGTTTTTGGTCCACCCAACAACCTTCCAGCCAGGTTAATTATGGTAACTCAATCCCCGTTAGGCACTGGGGTGATACTGGAATGGATACTTGACTAAAGTCAGGCCTCCTGTCTTTGCTTATTTTGGGCTTTTCCAGTTCTGATGTGGAAATTCTCCCATGCTTTTTTTGCCAAAAAATCCTGACTAACACATGATGCATAGAACCTCATCTAGTCTTTTCCTTGCTACAGTCTGTAATTTACTAACAGAAAACTCAGGCTTTGGTGACTGTGCCAGAAATGTGTAGAAGCCACTGAGATGTTTCAGAGTCACAGTTCTGAGAGAGTAGGGACTGTGGCTGATGTCCTTGTCTAGACACACTCCCTGTCTCTATGTAGTGGCACCTAGTAAGCACAAGGCTGGTTGAAGCACTAATTATTGTTTTAATATATCTCTAGTCAGCTATAGGTACTGATTCTAGCTCAGAATCTCCTCCCATTCTGCAAGAACTGGTCTACAGTGGAAATTGAGCCCACAATCCTGAAAGCAGATTAAATAGGGCAAAAATTCATTCTGAAATATTCCCAAAGCAAAGTTAGTTATGGATAATACACTTCACTTTAGCTGAATTGGTTTGTGCTAATTCTACAGCCTACTGAAACAATACAGGGCCTTCATCCCATTTCCTCTGGGTACTGCTCATAAAACAGTAAATACTTTTTTTTTTCTTTTATGATTACATTTAACACCTGAATCTCAAAGATTTATCAGGGGCTTTTTTTTTGTTGCCCCAAAATCTATAGTAAAAGACAAATTGTCCATATCTTTTTTTTTTCTTTTAAACAATGATCTTCAAGGAAGTTATTTTGCGTTTGTTTAAATATTCTAATAGGATTTATAAGCCAGGTCTTCCGCACTCTCATCTTTATAAGCTAAGGCAGTGCTTGAGAAAAGAGACCCATACATCACTATTTATTCAGCTAATGTAATGTGAAGAGCTCTGTTTGAATAGTCTATTTATTTCTTCATGTTGTCATTAGAGAGAAGTAAGACCAGCTGGTGCTCAGCAGTGGAAGAATACCTTTTCAGAAAGAAGTAAAGTCAATTGATTTTTAATACCGGATCAATAGTGTTTTTTCTTTTGTTTTTTGGTTTTTGGTATTTTTTGCTGACCCTGGCAAGAATGTAAACCAATACCTTGAATCTTGTCGGATTTTATTGCACTCTATCATAAAATATAATTTTAAATTAAGCACATCAGGCTTTTTCTTGGGTTCTAGAAAATGATTAATGTCAATTCCAGAGCTAAAGGTCTAAGTACACTTAAGGTTAATGTGGCATATTTGGTCATTTCACATTAAATGTTTTATGTTTGTTTAACTTCTCTGTTTGACCATTTATTATTCTAGAAACGCCATAAAAACTGTTAATTATCAAGGGCATCTCTTTGCTTCGATGTGTGAGCACTTTGATATGTTCCTTACTCTGAAACTGAGGAAATGTGGGCCGGATGTCAGATGCAGGGATGTTATCTATAGGTTAGGTAATGCAGCCAAGCACTGCCACTGTGGGAATCTGTGTGTAATGAAGGGATTTTGCAGGTCCCCCCTGGTAGCCTACTTATTTGTAGCAAGAAATCAGAGACCACAGTTCAAGGACAGCAATAGAATTTGGGTACTGGATTTGTCAAAGTAGCAATGGTCCATTTTCATGAGGCTATTTGCCTCACGTTGACTTAACCAGGTAGTCAGGTGGAAACATAGGGATTATCCTGAAACTTAGACAATAGGTCAAGACAGGTCAATATTAAGTCCTTTTTAATATAGGGGCATTCCATGTATGGAAATTTTGATCCTTTGAGACAAAATTTAAAAAATTTATTTGGATTCAGGAATAATCTAAAGGATAATATTCTCCTAAGCTCCACTCCCATGAGATGGTCTAAGAATTTTTATTTTCTTATAGTAAAAAAATCAATTTTATTTTGTATAATTAAACATTTTTCAAACTTACTTCACCATGGACCCCACTGTTTTTTTGTTGGTGATGGGTTTTTTCTTCTTTATGCAGAAAAACAATTAAAATTCTGAAGATGCTTTATCTATAGATATTCTTAGGTAACATAACTACAAAGATTTTCAAGAGAAACTAGTGTTATTTTCAGGTTTGGCAGAATTTCATGTTCATAGTTAGGATTATACTTAATTTTAGCACACATTGGAAATTTTGAAAAACTGTCTTAGTTTGTTCTGGATGCTATAATATAATACTATAAACTGGATGGCTTATAAACAACAAACATTTATTTCTCACAGTTCTGGAGGCTGGAAAGTCCAAGGTCAAGGTGCTGGCAGGTTCACTGTCTGGTGAAGACCCACTTTCTGGTTCATACCACGTTCTCGCTGTGTCCTCACATGGTGGAAGGGGTGAGGCAGTGGTGGGAAAGGATGCCTTGCCTCCGTGTGGCAGCAAGCTAGAGTTACGCTGGCCATGCCTTCCCCATGCTGAATTGAAGTGACACTTGAGGCAACTTGAACAGTTTTGCAGTCCAGGGAGCTTCACCAGAGTTTGAAGCTCTTCTCTGTCTTCATCCCATCCATCTGGCATAGACCAACCTCCTGAAATTCCAAGGTGCAATAGAGACGATGGAATTATGGCCAATGAAAACAACCTCTAACTAAAACAGAGGCATTGAACCTTTAGGAATTTGATAAAACTAGAGCCTCTTTTTTTAATTCAAGTAAAGAACACAAAGGTATACTTTTGTGTGTTATTTCTAAGAGTTCGAGTAATCCCTTTTGTCCCTTCAGTTAACTTCTCCTGGCCTGAAGTGAGGCTGCCTCACAGTTTGCAGGAATTAACATTCATGCCAATGTCGAATTTGTGATGATCATCAATAGCTGGGATGAGTCGTTAATTTAGCGAGCTGGTTTCAGTTTCTTTAGACAGTGTCAAACATAATGTGTAAGAGGGAGAGGGGGAAAAGAGCAATGTGAGCTTAAGTGGTATTTTAGAATCTCTTTTTACTGGGGAAAGAAAATTGACAAAAGATTCAAATTTGTTAAATTAGGAAGAAAAGTCAATATGGTGTATTTGCCATCTGTCAGACACATTAAGTCTTCTCTGTCGAACAGTGTTGTCAGCTGACCTTAATATGCCGGGAAGGACTGGAGAAGAGCTTCTGCTTCAACCCCCAGAGTTACTTAAACATCCCATTAAGAAAGTGCTACATTTAATTCTCCCTTTGCTGTTGCTCTTTATGTGGGAGGATGGTGACGCTCATTTTCACAGTTTCTGTCTTGTTGAAAACATGTACTCTTGTCACATGCGCTCATGCACTTACGGGCAGGTTGGAGGTATAGTGACCAGCTCATTTCTCATTTATCCAGTAAAGCACCACAGACCAGCCCACCACATGTCAATGTGCCCCACTGACCTGGAAGGTTCTATAAGAACGTATAAGTCCTAAATGGGCTTCACCAGCACTTTCTTCCCCTGCCTGAGATATGTCTATTTAGGAAGGATTTTGGTATCCACAGAAAACAAATGATCCCAAGGGATTCTCTAAAATATTTTATTCCTGTAGCTGGTATTTTGCAAAATGCTTTCCTCTCCCAAGTCTATCAAGTAATTTGTAAGGTCTCCACTGTAAACATTTTCAATTAAATGTCTTGTTTTCCCCAAATCTGGGAAATGGACATACGTGCAAAATATGTGATAAAAATGCAACGAGGGAAATGCTAACTTGTAAAAAGTGGCTCTGGCTTCCATGAGTTACTTATTAATGCACTAACTGCACAACCAACCTGTGAGTCTATAATGCCACCTCACTTCCACAGTTCTTCATGTCCACATGACCAAGGTCAGGATTTTACTTGGTGCCTTGGGGAGGTGATTTGGAAGTGTGGGTGGATCCTGCCTCTGTGGTATCTCAGCCTCAGTGTGACACTTTAAGGCACACATATCAAAACAGTCTTCAGATGTTTAATGAGAAACAAAAACAATGCCAGAAAGACCCGTACTCTGACAGCACCACAGAATGGTTTGGATGTATCTGTCTGCTGAACTTCTGAGCTTCCTAATGCAGAAGGGAATATTCAGTTGGTTATCTAATAGGTTTATACTTGTTTCTCACAACTCTTGCTCCCCATAATTTGGAAACTTGACACATTTCCTTTTCGGGAACAGAGCCTGCAGATCAGTAACCAGGTGTGCTGGGTGGTCCAGACCTCTGTGTTTTAGCTTTTATTTTTTTGTCTTTTTTAGGTCCTGGGCCCTTTTGAGAAGCTTTGGACCTTTAGCTGAGAAAAATGTACATATGTCTATCCAATTGTTTCTCAGTAAATTTGGAAGGCGCAAAGTCCTCCTGGCTCCCAGGGCCCATACAAAGACTTGTTGGTCTGAGCTTCAACTTAGATATTGGTTTAGGTTGTTTCAGATAACTAAGTAGAAATGGTAAGAGGTGAACAGAAGGTCACTAACTAGTTAATTAGCTGTTTAACTATTCCAGTCTCTGTATTTATAGTAGAGCTTTTAATGATATTTTAAATATTCAGATTATAGGTATAGCTATTAAATAATTATACATGAGTGATTTTAGGGCTCTAACTAAAGCATAGTTATAGTGTAGGTATCTCACGTTTTCTTTCCCTTTTCAGGAAGAAATAAAGCACTTTAAATTTTAAAGTTGTAATTGGCATGTAAGGTGGCCTTACCAACACAGCCGTATGACAGGACTTTCCCAAATTTGCTGCCCGAGACCATAGTGAGTAAAAACACATAGGCTTTGGAATTTACGTCCAGATTGCAAATTATTAGTCATGTGACTGGAAAAAGTTGCTTAGCCTGTTTTGGGGCCTCAGTTTCTTCATCTATAAACTGGAATTAACAATAATACCCCCAGGGTTATGTGACAATGAACTGAGATTATATGTGATAGCCCGTATGTAGCAAATGCTTGGTGAATGTACTTAATAATACTGTTCTCTTGCTTTTTCATCTTCTTAACAAATAATTTCATGGCTGTCCTCCCTCTAAGAATAAGTAAAACTTAAAAACGTAACATGACAAATTGGCCACCAACCTCCGAATATTCCAATTATCACTCTCTTTTGCCATTGTGTCCGTGTTAATTAATAGTCAGGGCAACTAGAGCTATTAGAAACTTGGCCTAAAAAAATGTCCTTGATTTATTTGGATTTTTTGTGTGTAAGTCTTTTGTCCTGGGGCTACAGATAGATAGTTACAAATACATTCAAATCTGGCATAAGAGATTCTTTTTGCTTTAGATTTGTTAAAGGGAACTGTGGAAGGGAACAGTTTCATATTCCAATTTTAATTGTTAGATGACTCAATGACTGTACCTCGGCTGATGCTATCAAAATGTAGAGTTAAATCCAGTTTGTTAAGCCTTGACACAAAGAGAAGCCCTTGTCATTGTGTGTAATAACCTCTTTGAGGCTTGGAAACTTAAGAGTGTGTGTGTGTGTGTGTGTGTGTATGTGTGTGTGTTTATGACCCTTTTTCTTTGCTATTATTGTGGCCAATGGTGGATTCTTCTACTAAGTTTATGCATCAGTGCTGGTTTGGCAGGCTGGCTTTATTTTAAAGAAGTGCTTCAGGGATGCCAACTTTTTCACTAAAAATAAATCAAAATGTTTGGAAGAGAGCATAAATTGTAGTCATCGTAGCACGGGGAGCCCTCTAAGTATCTTGAAAAGAGTCCTTGACGGGAGAAATGGCAGGCTGGAGTCTGGGGCAGACTTGTCTAGTGGCAAAGCCAGGGCCATCAGCAGATGTATGATCTTGAGAAAAACACTCTTACTTTATCTGGGACTCAGTTTTGCTATCTATAAAATGAGAGAGTTGAAAATGCATTCTAGGTCCTTAACATCTTTTGGTTTATAGGCGCCTCTGATCAGCTAAGGAAAGCTGTATCCCAGCTCTGTGTGGGGAAAAGCACATTCCCAGACAATTTCACCAGGCTCTCACTGTCCCTGTCCTGCCCCACAATGCCAGTCGGAGACCCCCTGGTGGTGTGCAGCGCCTCAATTAAAACCTTCCCCTCCCCCCCCCAAATTAGATGTGGCTTAAAGCCATGTCTAGCTCCAAAATAATCTCAGAAATATCTTGCATACTTGTTCTCTTGCTTGCAGGGTTGACCTCTCAGGGTCAGGATTTCTTCGTTGTGTAAGTTTACCAGAACAGTGAGGACGAAGAGATGTTATTTCATTTGACATTTTGAAATGACTGGCCTTTGAGTCTCACCTGAATTTCATTCTCCCTTGTCAATATTTCTAGGGCAAGCCTAGATATTTAGAAAGTGCTGAGGCAAATCTAGATTGGTTTAGGCAGATTTTAAGCATCAGGTTTGATGGCCTGTTGTGGTAGCTCTGGTTGGGGCAGGGGTGTGTGCATGGGAATGTTGAGTACTAGGATTTCACCCCCTCTTCCTTTCCTCTTTCCCAGTTCTCTGTCCTGTGACCACTCCATGACATAAATGTTGTGTTTGCCTTTGTCTGGTTCTTAAGGCAAAGTTCCTAAAAAACTTTCTGACTTGTTTTTGTAAAACATCTAATTATTTGAAATGTTGTTGTTTTTTTTTAATTATGCTGATTTTCCCAAGACATTAAGAGTGACAGTTATTGATCGTTAACATGCTTTTGGGGGTATTATTGAATTTGCTGTACTCTATGTTATTCTATTCTGAGGAGTCAGGGCAGGGAAGGGCAAACACTTTGATTTTACCAAAAGCATTTGCTCAGCCACGTGGAATGCTACCTCTGTATGTAGATTACTGAAAGCTTCCTCTGCCCGCACACTGCATCCAGTACTTGCATCCAGTACTTTTCAGGAACCGTCTAATTTCATCTTTATGCCAACCCTATGGGGTAGATACAGTTAGTACCCCCATTTTGCAAATAAGGAAATTAAGGGTCAGAGGGGTCAAATAAATTTCTCAAGGTCACTCAGTTTGTAAGTGATTGAATTGTATCTGAACCCAGGTCCTCCTGAATAGAAAACTTGTACTAATAACCTGGATATTTTGAAATATTCTAGTGCAGGGGGAGGAGCTGGAGCTCTTACCTTCTATGAGAATAAAGAAAATTGAGCCAAGGAATCAGACTTCAAAGTCATGTAACCTGGATTCCTAGCCCAATCTGCTGGTTCCCCTCTCACCCTCTGGTTTACTATAGTTCGTCTCCAGTTCTAGATCTGCTAAGGTAAGTATCTACTCTGGCCCTACCTGGCACCTACATGCTCACAGAACCCACTTTAACCAAATTCTCCAAGATGAATCTTCTTGTTTCTAGGCTAAGACTTCTGGATTGTTCTTGTTGTAATGCCTCTGTCTGTCCTGCTCCTCTTCCTTCCCTCTACCCTCTTTCTCAAATATTTTTTTCTACCCTTCACCATTTTTCAATTTCATGCAGGAGAGTTCTCTTGCTCTAAGTGTCAATTGTAGAAAGAGAATATAAAATAGAAAGAGAATAATAGCAGTACCTACCCTTTAGGGTTGTTTTGCAGATAATAATAGTTATTAATAATTATAAAAATAACAGCATGAATATAAAAATAATGTCTAACATTTATTACATAATTACTGTGTGCCCAGGAACTTGCAAAGCACCTTATATCTATTATCACATTACGTCTCATGCTAACCCTTTGAGATACTGTCTTTATTATCATCTCCGTTTTAGAGGTGGCCATTTGGGAAACAGAGGTTAAGAGATTGGCCTAAGATGAAAATTAAATAAGGTTTGGAACTCGGGTTACCTGACTCTCAAGCCCAAGCTCTTGTCTGTTCATCTATTCATTTATGCTGCCTTCTTCTAATTCATGAAAAGCAGTAGGGACAGTGCCTGGCAAATGCTGAGAATCTCATTCATTCATTCAATAAATAATCTTAGAGAGTCCCTTGTGTCTTAGCTTCTGGAGATATAGCAGTGAATAAAACTGATAAAAATTCCTGCCTTCATGGAGTTGACATTTCAGTTGAGCAAGATGGGGGCATATGAAAAATAAAATAAATAAAATATGCATTTGTTAGACAGTGATAACTGCAATGGAGAAAAGTAAAGCCAGAACAGGGACTAGAGAATGCTGGCATTAGGAATAATTAGAATTATTTGTTATGAATAGTCACAATAGAGATGAACCCTGTTCTTGTTGGATTAGTATATGGATCACTGGTATGGTCTGTAGTTGGTGTAGTACTTTTCTCTCTCTACTACAGACTCAATTTCCCTCAACCTTTGAATATTAGGTAGCTTTCGAACATGAAATTGGAATTCACCTACCTAAAGTCACGTACAGCTTTTAGTGTGAGTTTTGTGATTGAACATTTGTTGGGCTTGGCTGCTGTGCACACTGCAGTCATTTAGATATGTATGAAGTTGATACTGTCTGCATGTGAACACAGTTGCCTTTATGTAGGCTCACCCTTCACTGGGTTTGCTGATTGTGTTACTGCCTTTTACTATGTGGCAGTGTTAAGCACGAGGAAATGCAAGGTAGATGAGGTAGAAAATAAAATCTGTGTTTCTTTCTCGTGCTGGCTGAAGATGTTTTATAGGCACTGGAATAATCTGTAGAACTTGGCCAGAATGGCCTAAATACCTGGCACTGAAGCCATTAGGTAGGTATTTAATGGGAGAAATCCATCACATTTATAAGTAAGGTTTAAAAGGCAAAGTTCACTGTTTTTCCCTTTGGAAAATAAGGCTCCTAGACTTCCTGCACAGAGTGAGAACAAAACTTTTCTTTTATTCTTCTTTTTTCTCTTGGGTGCTTTGTAGCAAACCATCTATCATTTTGGGGTTGGGGGTACAACTTGGATAAATACATAGGCAATAGTGACACTCTAGGGTCATAACATTCCCTTTGGCCTGCCTTTATGGCCAGTATGGATTGCTATGGCTGTAGCAATTATGAGGCACTCCATGTCAGTTGTTGAAAAATGCCATTGTGGCCTAAGAGGACCATATTCTTCCTTATATATGGCACAGACTAGACTTTTCAAAATATTGTGCTTGAAGACTCCACAGTGCCCCTGTGAAATATTGCTACTCTGGTCCTTCTTAATGGTAGCACAGGAAGAAACAGGAAGCTTTTTAAACATCACCTGTATTTTTGTTGGTGGAGGGCAGTTATAGAGACTCTCCTATGTGCCAGAAAACAGTGGAATAAGAAGAAAAATGAAACCTGGTCCTTAGCCCCAAAACTTCAATCAACAATTATTAATTGAGCAACTATATATGTATTATAAGAACCTATGAGGATGAAATGTTGAACCAAATCTAACATGGTTCCTACCATCATGGAGGTTACCATTTAGTGGGGTGGCAGGAAATTAATAAAAACCCTAAAATCATGTCTCCGATATGTGCTATAAAGAAGGTATATTTTTGCTAGGAGACGTTAGATCAAAAAGAATTGGCCTAGTTGGGAAGACCACAAGAGGTCTTCTTTAGAAACTCATGATTGAACTGAGAGGTAAAGGATAAATAGATGTTAACTAAGTGAAGGCAGAGATGGAGGTTCAGGGGAGGGGTGAGAACATGTGCAAAGGTCCTGTGGCAGGGGAGAGAAGTTGGTGTGGTGAGAGCACAAGACTAGAGAAGGCTGAAGGTGTAAGATGAGACCATAAAGATAATAAAGCCAACTGAAGGCTTCTAGGTTTGGTTTAAGATCTAAGTCTTTATCCTAAATACAGTGGGAAATGACTGAAGGCCAGAAACAGAGGAAAGCAGAATTGTGTTTTGAGAAGATCATTATAATGTTAGAATGAAAAACAGATTAGAAGGAACATGAGTGGATAAGGGAACATGAGTTTGGAAGACAGTCAAGAGTTTAAGAGAAAGAGAAGACATAGTAGTAGTCACCATCATGGGTAACAAAAGTGACAGAAGTGAGGAATTCAGTATGTTAAGAGTTGGAGAGGAGAGGAGCAGCCTGTCTGGCTGGGGTTCATGGAAGGGTTGGCATTGAACTGGGTAGGATTTTATTGGTAAAGGAGTTGAATTGAGAATGGGGTTGAGGGAGAGACAAGTCAGGAGCCAAGCTGTGGAAGTGAGAGAGCCCAGGGCAGGCTGTGACCGAAGAGCAACAAGTCCATCAGTCTGATGAAAGCACTAGGTAGGGGCCAGAAAGTACTGGTTTCCTTCTGACCCCCAGAGAACTTTGAGGGGACAAGGAAGAAACCCAATCCCAAAAGAATAGGGTCCCTTAGACATGGACAGAGTGAAAAGACAGGAAGTCAGTGACAAGCAGCAATCTGCATACCAGCAGCTCATATGAGCAGCGTGGGATCAGCCGCTGGACTGACTTGCTGTCAAGTCCTCAAGCTGTGCGTTCAGAAGGCCTGGATTCCCCTGGTCAGGAAGTTTGACTGGTGCAGAATCTAGGGCAGGATGGAGCCTACAGAGAAGAGCTGACTGGCTGTGGGACTGGTGACCCAAGAGCAGTGAAGAACAGGCACCCTCAAAGGTTTAGGCTAGAGGCTTGGTGAGAATAAGAAGCCTGACCCAGAAAACTTATTGAAATTTATGGTTTACTGCAATAGATGCCAAGGACACTTTCCCAACCAAGCATGCCAGGACAGGAGCCTGGGGATTGTTGGTGAACTAAACTTCTCAGATATTCCCAGTTCTTCATGAGAGATACACTTGAGTTGATGACAATAATATTCTGATTGTCCAGGGTTACGTGGCCCTAGGTCTTACAAGGCCCCATTTGGGGCTTATCAAGCCTGCTAAATATCCCACCAAGTCCTTCCAAAACTTGAGAGTATTTTCTTTATATGTGCATGTCATAGCTGAACTTAGCAAACCACACACCTGGCTCTAACACATTGGTTCTGAGTACCCACCCTTACTAAGACACTGGTGCCATCTTGCTACATGGTCCACAGGTCACATAATGATAGGGCATCTCACATGTGCAGTTCTGTAACAGTGACCAAGCAGTGGACATTCCAATTCATTCAAGCCTGGTATGTGACAGAGCATGGCACGTCCGCATAGGGCCTATCACGAAGGGGTTGAACCCTTGTGACTTAGAAACTAACTGGATAAGAGACATGAGACAGAATGAGGAATTGACATTGGTGGTATTTCCAATTGTATTTTGTTGCCATTTAATGTATTTTTATTTTATGCTACGCCCCGTAGTAACCCATCTCATCTGCATAGTGACCCTTGAAATGGACATAATCATGCTCACCTTATAGATGAGAAAATTGAACCTTAATGAGCTTATGTAGTTTGCCCAGGGTCATACAACTAGCAAATGGGGGAACGTGGACATGGACCTAAGTTTGCCTGAGCCCGGAACTGACCACAGACTCTGTCTAGGCTTCTAAGACCCTTTTCTCTCACTGAGTGATGCACATGTTCTTGAAAAATGTTGGGCATTCTCTTTCTCTCTTGGAAAGCTCTGCCTCACCTTAGTTTCCAGGGGAAGCCTATAGAAAGGGATGAGTCTCTCCAGATTCTTCAACTGGTTGTTAGCTCCCAAATATAGTTTATAAACCCATCCAACCTTAGGTTCCATTGACAGTGTTTTACGGAAATCACCTCTTGAACCAGGACCCTTCAGGCTTAGCTATTCATGTCTTTAGTCCCCAAACACAATGAAATTCTCATTAAAAGGCCTTCCAAACAAAGATAATAATAGTGGTGACTCTCTCCCATGTTTGTTCACATTTTTAAGAAAAATATTCTTGCATCTACTGAAGTACCTGCTATTCAAAGATTTCCTATTCCCTGTAATTTTTTTTTTAATCTTGTAAAGCTGACTGCTTTCAAATAGGACTCAGAATGCTGAAGACTGAAATTCATTTCTTTGAACTTTATTTAACTGGGCCGCAGAATCATTCTGAGAGAATCATTTAAAGTAATATGTGGCATTATGATGTTAAAGGGGAAAAAATTTCCTCCTAATTCCCAATTTCAGAGTTTCTCGAGACCTCCGATCCGGGCTCTGACCCCATGATTGTGTGCAGCCAAGCTGCTGACAAGTCCACACGTATTCTGAAGTCACATTTTCAAGCTCTGGGACTTCCAGGGCTCACATAGATGGAGAATTTATTGATTTATTTTCCCTTGTTGTTCAGTCAACTGGTTCACCAGCGAACACTGGTTGAAGGTAGAAAATCTGGGAAGAAAAAAAGAAAACAAAAACGACTGGAGTAGGAAGTGTAGGTTTTTGCATCCCAAGCGGTAATTCACCCCAAGCTGTGTTAGTGCCGGCTGAGACAGCTTCTCTGAAAATTTAGGAGTCCCAGAGAACAACAATAATAAAAATTAACAAATGGCAGGATGAGCAGCAGAAGGGAAAATCAAGCATATGCTGCTCATTTGAAATGTAATTTCATTAAAAATCTTTTCTATTGCACCCTAAAACAATCTGTCCTTGCCAGATAACACATTGGACACCAAAAGGCTGTTCCGTCCGCTTGCTTCCTTAGTTGTAAGCCAACCCTTTAAAAATAAGGACACAGCTGCTTGTGACAAAATAAATTTGTCAGCTTGTCTTTGAAAGGTAAAATAACGAGGGGGGGCTGGGGCCTCTTCCCACCACTTACTGACAGTAGCAAACACCACTCAGTTGTGTTTGTGTTCAGTCAACACTAATCAATAAACATCTGTTGGAATGAGCGTTGGTGCCTCTTTACGATTCATTATGCTTCATTAGAAATTGGTTTTGTCTTCAAGGGAAGGAAAAAAATTGTATGTAATTAACAAATAGTATCTTGTGCTCTCATATTTTCCCCCTTAAAGACCTAAATTCTTTTAGGGCCATTATTTACAGTACATTTATCTATATTTAAATGTAACTACTTTTCCTTGAAAAGACCATCTGTTTATAAAGACCATCCTTTTTGTCTTCCCAGAGGTAAACTTTGGAGAGCGGTGGCATTAGCTGAGAACTGTAGTTACATGAAAATTTATGAGGAGCAAGGCGGGTTAAGGGAGGTTCCCTAGCCAGCAAAATGATACCCAGTCGTGTTCTGGGTGGGGGTGAAAAGAAAATGTAGTTTTCTGGAGGGAGGGGTGCGTTTGCAATGACAATCTTTGGAAATGGTTTTATCAAAGGGGGGTGTAGCTGAAATTGTCAAGGCCAGTTAACTTCAATGATCCTTTTCTTGGGCTTATTATAGACAATCTAAGTGGCCTCTGCAGCATCAGGCATGCAGTACATTTTATTATTTTACTTTCAAGAAAATATCTCACTTTTGATGGGCCTGGAAATATTAGTGTAGATGATGAAACTGTACTAATGTAAGTCACCTTATAGGCACTATGAATTTATGCCTGCTGAGGGAAATGTCCTTAGGTAAACTTAACAAAATGCATCTAATACACACAAGCACACAAATAAAGCATAAAATAGCTGGTAATGGCCCCAAATAATATAAAACAGTGTTACTGTTTCCATTAGTTTAACATTTATTTAACCAGAGCTTTCGGTGAACTGAAAAGCAAACAAGCACTTCGGGGGAGCAGAACACGGCAGAGGTTGGGGTGAAATCCAAGCATTACGATTAATGAAACATTAGCATTTACTTTTCCACTTAACTCCTATTAGAGTCTCCAAATAGGGAGGTTTTGTATGGGTAAAAGCTTTCTTTGAGAAACACTGTTAAGGAATTTTACTTAAGGACTGCCACCACATGCAAATGAAGAAAACTGAAGAATTACTTAGAACCTGATTAATTTTTATTTTTGAATAATGGAATGAAGATTGCAATAGAAAAAAAAATCATTAAACATTCTTGAGCAACACAATAAATATGCATAAAGCAGGTCAGATCCCTGTGGATTTAGATACAGGAGACTCTTGTTGTCATTCATACAAGTGAGGGATAATTACACAGAGCATAATGCGTTTGTACAAAGAGTTTAATGTGTGAACAATACCTGAAACATGGACTTCTCATACCATCTAGCCAACCTATTCTTTGTCTACGTATTTCCCAAAATGTGTTCAGCAGAACGCTTGTCTCTGATGATGCTTAGCAACATTAGAAGATTAAGATACCCTGGTAAAGAACGTTTGGGAAATGTTACATTCCTGGCCACATTCACAGGCCACATTGGCATTTGAAAGGCTCAGAGAAATCTAGCAGTAAATAAACAACTTTAGCATTAACTGCAGCATCTCTGAAACGTACTTGACAGCAAGCCTTTTTGTTCACAGACTATGTTTAACATCCAGCAGCACGAGTGCTTGTGGAGACGCTTTGGCAAATGCTGACCTACACTGGTGTCGTCTAGGCTTCTGTAGCTAATGCACTTAATGGGGAATAATGGATTAAAAGTGCTGAGACACCAGTTCTGTGGGTCTCTGGGGAGGTTAGAGAACTTTGATATAGAACCGCAGAGCTACCGCTAGAGGTATTATGAGAGCTGCTGGTATCTGATCTTTGGAATCAGGAGATGAAGGATTACTTCTTGATGGAATAGTCTTCTTCCAAGAGATGTCTTGAAGGCACAATTCATTTTTCCTGTTTTTGGTTTTTTTTTTTGGTAGCCTACTACCCTCAGTCCAAAGTATTTCTTAAATAGGTCTGACCTTCCTGACCTGCTTAAAGCTCACCTAGGTCCCTGTCCTGCCTCTGGGCAAGTCTTCACTTTATCAAAAATCCCTAGTTCATATTGTGAAATCGGATTGAACCTGTATGATCTCATCACCTGCAGCTGAGAGTCCTGGACACCTGCCCTTGGTAGAAAAGTACTCAGTTGAGGTCAGCAATGGGCACTTGCCTAAAGCAAGTTTGCCTTCCAAATCCCTGATTATATATTAAAAATGACTCCCTGGAAAGACAGGTGGTATTTTTCCTTACTTCGGTGTTCCTCCAAATTGGTAAAGGGGCAAAACTGACCCCTTACCTCTGATCCTTTGGAATATTACTATGTCATCATTGCTTCGGCTCTGCCACGATGGATGAAAATGACATGCTTCGCAAGGCATTGAGATACCCTGGTGAAGAACGTTTGGAAATGTTGCGTTCTTGACCTCTTTGGGAGAGATTGTCACGTATCTTGCAGACATCCTGATTGTTCTTTATTCTTCCTTCTCTTCTCATTTTCTGTATTTTCTTTTTTCCTGTTCTCCTTTCTTTTATTTTTCCTTCTTAGTCTTTCCTCCCCCTTCTTTCTCCTTTTCTTCCTTTTCTTTACTCTTTTCCTTCTTTTACATTTAGTCCTTTCTTCCCCATCCTACCCTAAAAGAGAATTGTGATATCTTTAAACACCATACGTTGTATTCTGCAGCATTCCTTGGATCTGCGGGGCTAATCCTGCCAACATAGGAACTGAGGTGCCTTTGGCAACCGTGCTGACTCTTAGCAGACATCATTGCCAAGTTTCCACCAACAATTTTAAAATAGTGTAGTTTAGAATTTTACTTAGCTTTTATTAAGCTTGTAAGGCTATACAGTCATGCGCCCCATAATGACATTTTGGTCAACAATGGACTATGTATATGACAGTGGTCCCAAAGATTATAATGAGGTTGAAAAATTCTTATCTCCTAGTGGCATCATAGCTGTCTTAACATCCTAGTGCAACACATTACTCACGTGTCTGTGATGATATCAGTGTAAACACATTTATGCTGTCCATTGTATAAAAGCATAGCACATACAGTCATGTACAGTACATAATACTTGATAATATATGTTGCTGGTTGAGGTATGTACTATACTATTTATTGTTATTTTAGGGCATACTTCTTCTACTTATTAAAAAAAGTTAACTGTAAAACAGCCTAGGCCTTCACATCCACTCACCACTCACTGACTCACCCAGAACAACTTCCAGTCCTGCAAGCTCCATTCATGTTAAGTGCCCTATACAAGCATACCATTTTTAATCTTTTATATCATATTTTTACTGTACCTTTTCTTTGTTTAGATGTGTTTAGATACACAAATACTTAACCACTGTGCTACAATTGCTGACAGTATTCAGTACAGTAATATGCTGTATAGGTTTGTAGCCTAGGAGCCATAAGCTGTACCATATAGCCTAGGTGTGTAGTAGGCTAAACCATCTAGGTTTGTGTAAGTACACTCTATGACGTTCACATAATGACAAAATCGCCAATGATGAATTTCTCAGAATGTACCACCATCATGAAACAACACATGGCTGTAGTTATTTCTTTTGATAAAGGAGCATTTATTCTTATACAATATTTAGACCCAGGAGAGCCATCTGTAGGTTGCACACATTATGGCCTACATGAAGGTCATTGACCACAATGGCATTTGGGGTGAAATCCAGTCCAGACTTCCATTGCTAACCAACTGCGTGGGAACTAAGAAAGGGGCACTTTCTCCCTTGAGTGCCATCTTCTAATTTT
Source organism: Daubentonia madagascariensis (assembly GCA_023783475.1). Lineage (NCBI taxonomy): Eukaryota > Metazoa > Chordata > Mammalia > Primates > Daubentoniidae > Daubentonia > Daubentonia madagascariensis. Next base: position 34,589,853 of record JAKFHU010001953.1, on the reverse strand, counting down.
TGAACGATGAGGGTTTGAATACTACAGTCTTCCCTGTTTGGATACCTCTGCTTATGATGGTGATTCTTTGCAGGCTCCCAAAAGCTATTCAGCAATTTTATCTGCACGTTACAGAACTATCCTTCTTTGGACACCTTTGCATATGGCTGTTGTTCCCTCAGAGGCCCTCAAATCAGTTCAGCAGTTTTATCTGCAAGATCTTTCGATTCATCCCATCTAGGAAGGCCTTTAAAACAAAGACAGGTCCCCTGGCGGTCTCATTCGTGGCCTGTCTTGGCCATCACTTCTCTTTGCAACCAGTGTGATTTTTTTCTTTCTGGCTTGATAGAGCAGAAAGGAGGAAATCAGAAGGTGAGTTCAACTTCCTCTATGCTGGTTTAGTTTCATTTGTCGATAAAAGGATTTTAAATATTTATAGTTAGTTTTGAATATCAATTTTAATATAAATTTAGTTGGAATCATAGGAAACATGTAGGCTGGAAGCTGGGTTTAATTAATTCTCTTTTAAAAGTTCCTTTTAAGAATCACTTGGAAGTACTGGCTTTATCTAATAAACCTAAACCCCAGTGCTAGGTTAGAACTGGCAAGGTCTACCCCTCACCTTTGTTTGGGAGGAAGTTGGTCACTCATGGATATGTTAATGCAAAATTTTTGAGCATTTTATTCTCTAGCTGTAAGAAGACACAATTCTTGAAGAGACAAAGTAATTCAAGTTGAACAAATTAAAAAAACCTTATCATCTCTTAAATAATATTCTCTTAAAGCAAATGTATAAAGCAGGGAGATATTTATGTAGTTCTATGAGATTTAGTATACAATTTTATATATATATCCTCACATATATATGCATGTGTATATGTCAGATATATCTCCTTAGTGGAGTCTGTATTTCCTATACACTTAGATACCTGCAGCTATATATCGTAACTTCATGCTATGTTCTGCTAGACAATTTAAAGCCTTACAAATTAAAAACAATAATGTTTAATAAAAATGTATGCTATTGATTTTTGTCATAATATAAACATTGTTTTCCTAACTCTATGATCTACTTGCCTGAAAACTTTCCTATAATTAGATATTTCCTAAAATTTGAGGTTAATACAGAAGACAGTCACAAACTGTTTTTTCTTTAATCCCTGAGAGCACAATTTTCTTTTGAATAAGATTTTTTGCTATAATAGATTTTATTGTAATGTTAATTTGATATATGGACTGATGTTGAATTTTTTCCTTTCAAATTTATCGTCTGGTGGATGTCATGCTGAGTTTAAGATGCTGAGCCTAATGATATTCACATTGGTGGCATTGTATTAATTTATTTTGATTTGAAATATAGAGCTTTTAAAAAATAATAACACTGAATAATTATACAATGTGCCTTTTTTCTGCTTATGCACACTAGGAGTAAGATTTAGTAAAGTATCATGAGATTGATTTTATAAATACCTAAATTCAGAACTCTAAACTGATGACACTTTTAATTGAGAATTTGTAGGGATATGTGTCTTTCCTAGTTATTTCCAAAATGTTCAGTATTTGAGTACTGCTATGTATCTGTTGTAATCTATTTTGTAGGGTTTGTTGGGCCTTATTATAAATAATTTACACATAACCACGAGAGAAACTTTTGTTCAAGTTGACAGCCCCCCACAAAAAAAATCCTAAGTAAATAGCCTTCTAGGTAAAGCATAATACCCTTTAGTTTTATTCTACATTCTGGAAATGTGTTAAATATCCCATCATGTAGGGTAACAGATATGAACAAACCTTATCAACTAGTAGGTATTATATAAAGTTATGGATTAATGGATGATTAGTACTGGCCCACACAGCTCATCGTTCATGGAGAGTAGAAACACATGACCATGAATGGAGTTTCTGATCTGAAATACACCCAAATTTCAAGCTAATTTCAAATGTTCCTTTTTCATACCTCTATACAAAGGAAATTTCTAGGATCTAAAAGCAATTTTAGTATAATGTATTAATATTTGAGCTTTTACCTTGAATAATATATAGGCTATTAGTAGAGAGGTTGACCAAAAAATTGAAGTTATTAAAGACAAAAACCAAATTATTATGGGTCAGCTTACTTACGGTTGCTTTATTTAAAAAATCATTCCATGCAGATTTCTGGCATTGAATGAATTGAAAATCCTAGTTGGCTGACCACATTTATTATTCCCTTTTTAGCCAGCTGTGCTTCTGTTGTATAAAAACAGCTTTACTGAGGTCTTTGCCAACAGACAGCAAACTATTATGATGAAAAATGTGACTTTTTAGTGACACACATCTGTTTACCAATTGTCATCCAACATTTAAAATTGTGTTCTCTTAATTTGCTGCCTGTGTCTCTGTGGAAACTTTATTCATTTACTTCTTCACAAGATATTTTAATGATAAGCTGTTTTCCCCAATTTGGAAAGAGAATTCATCTTGGAGTCAAACAGATCTGCCTTTGAAATTGGAATTCCACCACTTAGTCACTGGATAATATTTGGGAGATCATTTTATTTTTCTGAACCGCAGTTACTTCACTTTTAGGAATAAATGAGATCATAAATATGAAAGTTCCTAACGTGACACTTGAGTACTTGAAACGTGGTAGATGCTCAATGGAGGTTAGTTTTTCTTCCTATCCCTACTCAATGAATGACATCTGAGTTCTAATTCTGTAATATTTCTCTGTCTCTGTCTCTCTCTCTCTTTCTCTCTGTCTCTTTGATGTGGAAAAACAAAGAAGGGGGTAATTCAAGCAATGAACTTTACCAGCATTTAACCCGTAAAGTTCAGACGTGGACTTTGAATGAACTACATTTAAAACCAGAAAGTGTGTAACACTAACAATACTTTTTGCTCTTCTTATTATACCTGGCTTATTAGGAGTAAAATATTGGCAACACGAGTCCTATGCAAAACGCAAAATACATGCCTAGTGTATATTAGTGAGAAAAATGGATGAATCCAGGTTTTCCATTATTATTTCACTTACTATGATCTTCGTTCCCACATATCACGTTTGTGTTCTTGAACTAGCAAATAAATATGTGAGCAATCGCTTTAAGTTGGAATTTAATATTTAAATAAAACTTAAATAGAAAACGAAGTTGTACTGAGAAAATAGTCATCGTTTTTCATCAGTTTCCTTCCAAGTTTAGATAAGATGTTCTCATTTAAATATCTCTTTAAATGTGGAGAGGAAGAAAGCTCTGTAACCTTGTATATTCCAAGTCCGGGTCTGAATTTTATGGGTCAACAAGCCTGAGGATTAAACTCTGTCATTAGCTGTCCTTTTACTTAGGACAATAATAATTTATCTTTCCTAACAGACACCCCCTCCGACCTCCACCAACCACGTGAATGTCATATTTCCTCTCTAGGACCTTCTGCTTTTCAGAATTTTTGATTTATGCTTAGATTTAGCTGAAATAAATTAAGATGATTCTGGAGAGTATATGTTTACTGTGAATAGATTGTGCTTTCTTTTGGCTTTGACTAAACTTTTAACAAAGTAGCTCTTCAGAAGAAAAAAAACGAGACTAGGCAACATCAAGTATTTTCCAAGAGCCCCAGTTCCAGTTGATAGCACTTTTGCTCAAAAACAGAGAAGGCTGATTATATTCCCTATTTTATTTTTTATTTTTTGTTAGTTTTCTAATATATTTATTGTTTTTTTTTACTTTTTAATTGTTTTAAATTTCAGAATCTTGCGGGGGTACAAATGTTTTGGTTACATAGATTACTTTTGTACTGCTTGAGTCAAAGTTGTAAGTGTGCCTATCACCCAGATACTGTACATTGTACCCATTAGGTGTGATTTCACCCTATTTTAATATTCCTTATAAACTATTTCAGTCATATAGATTGGCTTTCAAGATGATATGAAGGATATAGTCCCTTTTGTTATAGGTGTGGTCAGGACTGCTGAATTAAATGTTTTGGTTCAAAATATCATTTAATGGAACATCTCCAAAGCGTTAAATTTTCTTTTTTTTGGAATCAAATTATTTTGTGGAACGGTTGTGCTGTATTTTGAGGATTATGTAGGTGGCTGCGTTGATTCATTGTTACATGCCAGACGCTGTGCTAGGTCTGGGGTCAGGGAAGGAAACTACTGTCATGTCCCTTAGGAAGCCCACAGTCAACTTATCATCAAAAAAATATGAAAAAGTGAGCTTTACAGTAATGTGAAAGGTATAATACAGAGCTGTGAGAACAAGGAAATTAAGTAATTTTTTTCCTTGTGGAACCAGATGTGGAACTAAATTTTAGTGCTTAGTATCTGATAATTAAGTAATTAAACTCATTACTTGGTACATGTATTATATTTACATGTCTCTGGGAGTTTTTGTTGTTGGGGACTACATCATCTTTACATTTCTATTTGCATAATGGCCTATCAGTTCTCGCTATAAATCAATCAAGTAGTAAGCTTGAAGATGGGAAAAATGGCCCAAATAGCTATTGTGTCCTAACAGCTTTGAATCCTCCAATTAGTCGTGGAGAATTTAACCCACTCTGAGACTGAACATTGGGAAATCCATTAGGCATCAAATTCTGGATTCAGTCCCCTCACCCCCTGAAACAACTTCGAACATGTTGGCTTTCATGAAATGAATGCACGAAGAATTGTCTTGGAGTCTCAAATATACTTCCTTTGAATGCACTGTTAGTGAGTAAATTTAAACTGCCTCTTGCTGTGTTAGCTGTCGGGATAATTTGACCATTTGGAGTCTCATGTGGATCTTCTGAAAACTAGTGATGCAGCCTCTCTGTCTCTCCTCATGCCACAAAAGTTAAAGTAGCTATGGGGATGCATAATATAAAATAGATGTGTAAAATAATTGTTAAAAGTAGAACCAAGGGAAATGTAAATGAAAATAGAAGCTTATGTTAAAAAGGGAGAGAAAGAAATACGCAGATACTGATAACAAAAGGAAGAAGTGGATTTGAATAATATAGTGATCAGTAAACGTGTTCTAGCGGTTTTCCCTGAACATTGTTTTCTGCAGTATCCCTTCTCTGTCTATCCACCAAAGCCTCAACAACCATGTCTATCCCTCCAGTTAGTTGACTCTCAGCTCCTAATGTGTCTACCCTAACTGCCTTTTAGGCCACTCCCCTAGGATACCCAAAGAGTATTTCAAAATCAATGAGACTACCTTCTGGAGTTTCCTGTCAGTGAATGGCACCACCTAACGGGTCAGGTCAGAAATCTAGGGATTGTTCTTGACTCCTCCTGCTTCCTCATCTTCCCAAATCCAATTCATCAGTAAGTTCTTTAGATCTTACCTCACAATGTTTCTTAAATCCATCCCTTTCTTCTCATCACCACTGCCACCACCTAATCAAAGCTACCTACTTCTCTTATCTGAACTACTAAGTGACCTACTTACCGGTTGCTGTATTTTCATTCTGATCCCACCACGCTCCCTGTATTGTTTGTGCTCCCTGAAGTCTGATTGATCATGAAAAAGCACAGTTGTCCCTTCCCCTCCATCATCTCTCTACCTCTATCGGATTCTTCAGTGGTTTCCCACTCTACCCCATGCACTTTAGTATGGTCCAACCCCTACCGACCCCTCCAGGCTTTGCTGATACCACTCTTCCCCTCACTGACTTACTGCAGGTGCACTGGCTGCCAGCTCCTTGAACACTTCAGTCTCCTTTCCTCCCTGAGCCTTTGCATATTTTATTCTCCCCTCAGCAGTGCTCTGCTTTCATTCCACCTAATCAATGTTAACTTGCCCTTCAGCTCTGATCTGAGGCCTCATTTCCTTAAATCTGATCCCCAGCCTCAGTCAAGATCGTTTGTCTGTGAACCCTGTGAGGTCAGAGGCCTTGCCTACTTTGCTCACCACTGTGTCCCAGCACCAAACACAGGGATAGTTACATGATAGATGTCTGTTGAAGCAATGGCTGAATGGATGTATGGATAGATGTATGGGTGAATGGATGGGTGGATGAATGAGTGAATAACCCACATTACCTCCTGTGAGATCTTTCACCTCCCCCGGTACTGCAAAATGTTTCATGCATTAAGGTGAGAGCTAATATCCAAAATGGTGAAGAACGTGGGTTTCCAGTCAGAACACCCTTGTTGGAATATTCCACATACCAGTCATTTAACCTCCCTGAACCTAATTTTCTTATCAACTAGAGGCCATAATGTCTCATAGGTGCACTGGTTGAAGGGATTAAATGAAGTAGTGCCTACTAGGCATCTTGGAACAGGGATCATTTATAGTGAGAGGTCATTAAATGGTAGCTATGACAGTGATCGAGAAATATCAAAGAACGAGAGAGAAAATTTGGTAGCTTTGGTGGTGATGATCATCCTCACCATCCCCATATACACAGAACAGAGTCTGGAACCACCCTCACTGCATTATTCTCTGGCTGTTGTCGTTACACATGTGAGGACTGCACTGCTAGTGCCTCATCCGTCTGTCTCCTGCCAGGAGAGAGGACCCATGGGGTCGCTCACAGATCTGAGTCTCTGGCAGTTATGTCCCCCTGTTCATTATGGTTTAGTCTAATTACTTGAGTGACAGTCAGTGCCCTGTCTTTGGTACTGCTTTTCAATGCCAAAACCAAAGCCACACACAATTAAAATGGCAGTAGGTGGAGAGCAGAGGTTGCTGTGTTGACTCCTGATACTGAAAACTTAGCTTGATCACATTTTACTTTACACAAGAAGGAGCAAGTTGGGATTCTCCAGAGATGCTAACTTGTTCATCCTACCCGCAAAGAGGAAGAGTGAGGGAAGAGGAAAGGAGACAGGAGGGTCACAGAAGGTTAGCACTGGAAGGGCCTTTGGTGACATCTGTTTCAGAGTAGAAAATACATGTCTGGCATCTTCTGCTCTCTGCTTTGCACCCCTGGCAAACGGCATTATTCCACCAAGGCATTGTGTCCTGCTGACCTCAGACTTCTCAATACAACCCTCTAGGTAGCAGCAGCCAATTGAATGGAGTTGACACTTAGTCAAAAACCTATTTGCTATTCCTGATTTTTCTATCTTTCCGTACATATGAGATATCTAATTATAGCACTTCATTATATTTTTTCCTCCTCAATAGAAAATCAGTTGGTAAGATGGAGAGTTTTTTTCAAAAGAGAAATCACCTACCTTTTCTGCCACAGCCTATGCCAGTTGAGTGAGACTTCATCATGAATGACCAACTTGTTGATTTTTCAGTTCTTTTAAAGGGATTGTGTATATTAATTCCAAGATCTATTAGAAGAATCAATATACATGCTGTTTCATATTATGAGCCAATCATTTACTGAATTAGATGCATTCATATGAAGCTCTATTACTAGGGATTGCCACACAAAAGATGGTGATACTATCAAGGTATGCGCCAATTTTGTCATGATTTTAGATGGTACTACTTTCCAGTGACAGGTACGTACCCCAGCTAGAGAAGGGCCTTATTTTGAAGGCATTTTGGTAGATATGGATTATATGGCTACCTTTACTGGTGTCTAATTTGAGATTTTATGATGGTGTATAGTATGGTCACTTTCGTTGGAAAAATTACATGTGTCTATACACATATATCACACATACCTGGACAAAACACATGCAAACATGTTCAAGAACATATTTATAAAAACAATGGGGCCAGTATTTTGGAAGTACCATATTCTACCCATTATTTCTAGTTTCGCTCTCATGTCTGAGAAATATTTGCTTACTGAGTATGAAATGCCTAGTGTTCCCTGTTAAACACCCAAGGGTCTGTCCTAAAAATAGTCAAGTTCCAACATGTAGTTTACAGTAGTAAAGAGAGAGAAGTCCTAAGAGTAGTATTTGGTGGCTCCCAAAGGAAGGTCTTAGATCTTCACAACTAATCACATTTCGCTTCAGCATCACAGCTGAAAAGCACTCTAAGTGCCACTGAGACATTTTCTGTGTCCCTTGTACAAAGGGCATTAGGTGAAGTTGCCGCTGACACATTATTACATCCATTGTCATTATTCTAGGAATAGGACTCAACCTTTGTGGCACACTTACCTTGTGCTGGGCACTGGGCTGGCACGTTCATCTGTACACTCATCGGTCTTTACTAACTGTATGAGTTTGCTAGAGTGGACACGACAAAATACTGCAAACTGGGTGGCATAAAAAACAGAAATTTATTTTCTCACAGTTCTGGAGGCTGGAAGCTCAAGATCAAGGTGTCAGTATGTTTGGTTTCTCCTGAGGCCCCTCTCGTTGGCTTGCAGATGGCCCCCTTCTCGCTGGGTCCTCACGTCATCTTTTCTTTGTGCAAGCACACACCTGGTGCCTCTTCGTGTGTCCAAATTCCCTTTTCTTATAAGTACATCTGTCAGATTGAATTAGGGCATACTCTAACGCTCTCATTGTAACTTAGTTGCCTCTTTTTAAAAATTTATTAGTATTTTATTAAAATTTAAAAGTATTAAAATTATAGTCAGCTAAAAGTTTCTTCATCTGACAAATTAGTGAGTTTGTAGTGAGTTCTCCTTTTTGGGCTATTTAGCCAATTTATACTTTTATAATATACTATTGAGCCCCCTTTTTAAATAATAATGTCTATGACTACTCTGTTAGTCATCTCCTTACTCCTATTAGAATGGCTTTTATTAAAAAGTCAAAAAACAATAGATGCTGGTTTGGATGCAGAGAGAAAGGAATGCTTATACACTGTTGGTGGGACTGCAAATTAGCACAACCCCTATGGAAAACAGTATGGCGATTTCTCAAAGAACTAAAATAGACCTACCATTCAATCCAGCAATCCCGCTACTGGGTATCTACCCAAAGGAAAAGAAGTCATTTTATCAAAAAGACACCTGCACCTGAATGTTTATTGCAGCACAATTCACAATTGCAAAGATGTGGGATCAACCTGAGTGTCCATCAGTTCATGAGTGGATTAACAAAATGTGGCATATGTATACCATGGAGTACTACTCAGCCATAAAAAAGGATGAACTAATGCATTTTAATTGCCTCATTAAAGCCCCTATCTCCAAATAAAGTTACGTTCAGAGTTGCTAAGGCTTAGGGATTCAACATATGAATTCGCAGGGGGACAAAATTCAACCTGTAAAACTGAGTGCCTTCCATACGTGCCTCAGCTCCTGTATCAGGCTTTAAGGGCTGAAGGAAACACAGACAAGTTCCTTGTTCTATAGAGGGTAGTCTGAGAGACAAAAATGGACAATGAGCCTCAAATTCAATATTTGATGACCAATTAAGATTAGTTCTATGAAATAGAATGGATTTAAACTGCAGGTTAGAATAGCAGCTTAAGAAGAAACATTTAAGCTGAGAACTGAGTTTAAATGTTTAAGAAGAAACATTTAATCTGAGAACTGAGAAATGACAGGGATTTTTGAAGATAACATTTCTTGAGTGCTTCCTACATGCTAAGTACTGTTCTTAACGTTTTACTCATTTTATTTCATTTAATATTCACAACCATGTAAGGTGGGTGCTGCTGGTATTTCCATTATACAGATGATGAAACTAAGCGCAGTTTTACTAAGGAGTCTGTCCTTCATCACACAACCAGTAAGACAGTTTGCCTCCAGAGCTGGGGCTCTTAACCACTAGGTTAAGGAAGAAGAGTTTGCTAACTAAGGAATGAACAACATTCATTGAGGGCCCTGACTCAAGAAAGAGCATGGAAAATAGGCAAGTAGGAACACGACAAAATGAGGGAAGAGGAGAGTGGTGCCACAGGAGTTTTGTGAGTAGATTCTGGAGAACTTTGAAGACATATTTCAAGTTTTGCCCTTTATTCTAAGAGCAAGAGGATGCCACTGAAGGATGTAACACAAGAGAGTACCAGGATCTGAGTTCCCCTTGTTGAGTGTCATGCTAGTTGCTAGGCACAGAACTGACTATGGAGATATAAGAGTGAAGTTGGGAGGCCAGTTAGAAGGCAATTGCAGTCATCAGGAAAAGAGATAGTGCTGGTGGTAGAAATAAAGAAAAATATACAGGTTTAACGTATATTTTATAAATGGAGTCCCCAGGACTTGGTGGCAGATGTTGGGAGAGGGAAAATGGAGGCATTGTGAAAGGCTTACAGATTTCTGGCTTGAGCAATGGATGAGTAGAGTACCATTTACCAAGGTGGAGAAGAATTAAATTTGGGGACAGGGCAGTGGAGAGTTCAGTTTTTGACATGTTGGGTTGAGCCTATTCTATGACTTCCACCCAGAGATCTCAAGTAGAGAGTTTGATATTTGAGTTTGGTGACCAGGGGAGAAGTAGGGACTTAGGTTATAAAAGTGTGTGTCATCAGCGTTTGGATGGCATTTAAAGCCATGGGACCAAATGGGATCAACTAGGAAAAGTGTGTTGCTAGGGAAGGTAAGAGGATATAGAACCAAACCCTGAGGTTTGCCAATATTTAGAAATTGGGTAGAGGAGGAGCCAGCAAAGAAGACCGACGGCATCCAGAGAGAAAGAAGTAACTCCAGGAAGAAGGCCATCCCAGGAGCCAGGTGCAGGGGTCGGGGTGTTTCTGGGAAGGAGTGGCCAGCTATGTCAGAGGCTGCTTTCCAGAGGTCTAGAAAGATGGGGCCAAAATGCGTCCGTCCATTGAACTTGGCAAAATGGAGGTCACTGGTGGTCTTGTTAAGGGCCACTTTGGTACATGATCTCACCGAATCTTTACAACCCCTCCACAATATAGCTACTACATTGTGGATGTGAACACTGAGACTCGGTAATGGGGACCTAGCCATGGTTGCACAGTTGTAAGTGGCCCAGCTCAGCTTTCACAATGAAGCTTGCTTCTCAGGGTCCGAATCCTTTACCATTTTGCTCTCTTAATGGTACTGATGCAAAAAAAACTAGCAAATAGCACTGCTGATTTTTTTTTTTTACTTCCTTAAATTCAGATTACAATGGTAGGCATTTAAATTTAAAGTGATTGCCTTTGAAGAAAACAGTTCTGAGTTCTCATTTCACTTCTGGCCCTAGCATGTAACCTTGGGACGTTGGTTTCTTGGGATAAACCATCTCCAAGGTCCCTCCTCGCATCCTAAACCCTCCAATGTAAGAAACTTCCAAAAAGAAGCCTTGAAATACCTCTACCTCTCAATGCTACGCTGGCTTTGAGTTTTCTGGAACATGTTCAACATGCATTCATTTAGCAAAACTTGAATTGGAAGTGCATATTATGTGCCAAATCCTTTCTAGGCATCTGCTCAGGCTGTTTCTCCACCAAGAGGGGCTTTGAGTCCCATCTTCTTTGGAGTCTCAAATTCCAGATTTTCTCAGGAGAAGAGTCTTTTCTCTCCTCCTCCTTTGATACTTATCACAGTCCTTAGGTGAGTGGTTGGGGATGTTTCTGGGCTAGATGAGAGTTGAGGTGTATGTGTATGTTTTCCCCCAAACCATTTGTTCCCAAAAGACAGGGACCATGATTTTTCCTTTATTGTGTCTCTACAGGAAGCGCTAGCACAGTGCTTTTCTCAAGTGATGTCTGTTGAGTTGAATTATTTGCAAATGATGAAAGCTTTATTGAGTTCTGAAAGCCCTGGGCCTTCAGACTGGCAATGAATTAGGCTGGTATTTTAACAGAGACACACAAATACACATTTGGAACAAAACAAAACAAAACAACCTCTAAAAATACTATGTTCCCTCCAATAATTACACAATAGGCAGTAACCAATTGTGCAAGTGCCCATGAAGGCTTCTGGCCTTCTGATTTGCTTCTAGTGTTTGGTTTCCTCCTGTTCTTTTCTTCTTGACTATTCAAATTAAAGTGCCATTGTCTTGATCAAGCCACTTCCTTGCTTGAGCATTAACACCAGAATACAACTGTTTCGCAAATACCTCCCATTTGGGCATGAAAGAAGGCAAAAAGACAGGCTCTTCTTAAGCAGTGTGGCCTTGAAAGATGAAGCAGAGCAGTCCTTTAACACACACAACTTGGCTGATACTGAGGGGGCCAGGACCTCCCAACATGAAGGGCACAGCAGCAGGTACCAGCTGAGCACTCGGAAAGCAGGATGCTGCTTGTTGGCAGCAGCCTGGGTGCTGGAGGCTCTTTGCGAAGTGGCACATGTGCTCAACGCAGAGGGATGCAAAGGTTTTGGACGTGTAGATGGCAAGGGTGTTGCAGAGGCTGGAAAAGTTCGGGTGTGCTTGGCGTCAGCGGTGGTTTTCAGATTCTGTTTGGCCTCTGTTGGTTGTTGAGGGGGAGGCTGAGCATGGCACTGAGCCCGCCACCCTCACTTTGTCCACTACAACTTGGCACTATTTCCTTTTTTTTTTTGAGACAGGATCTCACTCAGTCACCCAGGCTAGAGTGCAGTGGCGTCATCGTAGCTCACTGCGGCCTCAAACTCCTGGGATCAAGTGATACTCCCTCCTCCATACTACAGCCATGTGCCACCATGCCCAGATCATATTTTTTTTAAGTTTTTGTAGAGACGGGGTCTTGCTGTGTTGCCCAGGCTGGTCTCAAACTCCTGGCCTCAAGTGATCCTCCTGCCTCAGCCTCCCAAAGTGCTAAAACTATAACCATGAGCCACTGTACCCAGCCTGTTTCCTTTTATGTGATGGAGATTCCTTCAGCATGAGTTTTGTTGGAGAAAAAAGGAGAAGGCTACTTTGCTAAAAATACGTCTGCAAATGCCTGGGCCAGGTTAGTCAGTCTGTGTGGCAATGCTGAAGAGGGCAGGGCTGGTGTACCTGGAGGGGAATCTTGTGCAGCTAATAGATCTAAAATCAGTTAACTCTAAGTGCTTGGCAGAGACCTACATCCTGAGAAATGTGCATATAGGGAGACATTTGCACAAAGAAAGGGACATGCACACACAGACCCAATGCATGCACAAAGACAAAAGGTTGCAAAGAGAGAGATGCACAAACAAAGAGAAACAGAGATACACTTACATAGAGAGACATCAAGACTAAGAGAGAGAAACATAGAGACAGCCACAGAGACACAGAGGAAGACAACATGTAGAGACAGAAGCAGACTCAGAAAAAAACATGAAGAGACAGAGATGGGGGAGACGCACACACATACACACATAGATACGCAGTGACACACAGAGATACAGAGCAAGGCACACACAGAGATGCATACGTAGAGACAGATACATGACATACGTGAGGAGTGGGTCAGAAATTCAGAAAGAAACACCCAGACACACACTTGCGGGGTGGAGAGAGACAGAGACAAAGACAACATGGAAAGAGAGACAAACACATAGAGAGAGAGGAAGTAAGTCCTTAGATTTAAGTTGTGGACCATTCCGCTCAAGGGCCTATGCTTCAGAGTGGCTGCAATCCCTTCATTGACCACAGCCCCACACAAGGGAAACATCTTGCTGTGGGTGGTGTGATCCTGGTGGATATGGATACTTTTTTGTTCCCTCTTGTCCCGTAAATGCAAACCAGGCTCCAAATGGTGCTCAAATGTAGAACCAGTGCTTGGTTCCAGTAAAGGAAAATGGGACTTTTCAGATTTGTTGAGGGGTATTGGATTTAGGAGATCTTTTCAGGGCAGTGTAACCATGATTTCTCCCTTACTGGCTAACTTTAGAACTTAGTCCCCTATAAGGGGAGAAAGTACCTTGCAGTGTTCACATCTGGATGTTGAGCAGGAGTGTGGCATATAGACTCTATGAGGTGAGACCAGAGAAGAGACTCTCAAAAAGCCATGCCTCTAGCTTTGTTCAGGGAAGTGAGTACCTGAAAGTGGCCTGTCACACTGGGAGTGACTGAGGAATGGTCACCAGAGAGAGAGGAGACGCCACAGAGCCTAATGGCGGACTGGGAGTGAGGAGATGTCAGCGTCACCCAAGGGTCTCTAACCTGTTATGTCTAGGGTACTGGCTTTGGTGGTGAGATAGAAACCTAAATTTTACACCTGGTGAACTTAATATGCAGTCTGGTTGTTCTTAAAGAAACGCCCAGCAGGTTATTTCAGAAAGAGGTACCATACAGTTTCAGATTTGGGAGGTGAAATAATTTGGATGATGGGAAAATATCCAAAATGTGTCCCTAAGAGTAAGTAGCTAAAGTATAAGGCAGTGAAACTCACTGGACGTAGAAGGAATCCAAGAACTGGTAGGCAAGGCTGTGGGTGCATCATTCTTAGTACCCCTGTGGGTGCCCATGATGAGGTCAAGACTGTAAGAATGGCCACCATAAGAGGAATCTGGGGAAGGCAAGAGGAGGCCGTCAGTAATGTCAGCAAGACTGCAATGAGGTTGGCACGCTGAACAGCACAAGGCTGAAGGAGAAAAACATTGAACGAAGGTTGTCAGGCAGTGTTCTTGAGGACACAGGGGCAGGAGAAGACCAACCATACTTCTTAGCTGTGAGATATGAAGGTTGCAGTTGGGCAGAGGGGAGCCAGGAGGACTCTGGGCTGGGAGGGGTGACGTCACAGGGGACAGCTGGGTGAAGGGGCTTTCCTTGGGGAGAGTGAGCATTGATCCCAGGGGTAGGGAGGCCTCATGGTGTGGGGAGGCCTGAGTGGGACTCAGAAGCCCTGACGTTCCACTGGGAACTTAGGTGTGATATGAGAGAGGAGAAGTTGACTCCCCAAAGTTGGGGGGGCCACAGGTCTGATAGTCTCTTACTGGGACTGAGGGTCCAGAGGTAGCTGAAGGGTCAGAGGTGGCTGAGGCATTGCAGGTTCATCCCAGAGACCTCTTCAAAGTTCCTCATCTTGGTAAAAGACACTCAGCAAAAAGTGCTAAAATATATTTCATACCCCATTTTATCTCCAAGTTATTTTTCTGTTGGGAATAGTAGCTGTGGCCATGAAAGTTGTCAACTCAGGTGGCTCTGGGAACCAGTGTAATTTAGGGGTTCCTACTCAACAGCAATGGCCACAGAGTTCTGGAGGCAACAAAGCAGAGAGCAGTAACCTGGATTGCTCGGTCTTATTTCTGTGCTCTGAACCCAGGTAATTTCACAGGGGTCCCTGGGAAGGAAACGCACGTTATTTCTTGCAGAATCGTGCAGGGCTGAGCTTGCAACCTAGTGCTAACACTTCTTCTCTGGGAAGATCTCTTAACCCAGTGGTCCCCATCCTTTTTGGCACCAGGGACCAGATTCATGGAAGACATTTTTTCCATGGACAGTGGGGGGGGGGTGCAGAGCTCAGGTGGTGAAGCCAGTGATGGGGAAGGGCTGTAAATACAGATGAAGCCTTCACTTGCTCTCCTGCCACCCACCTCCTGCTGTGCGCCCCCCCTTCCTAAATTTCACAGAAGACAATTTTTCCACTGGGGGTGGGGAGGGCCAGTGTGGCAGAGCTCTGTGGCCAGGTCCCTAAGAGGCCACAGACTGCTACCAGTCCATGGCCTAGGGCTTGGGGACTGCAGCTAACCTCCCTAAGCCATGGTGTTCTCATCTATAACACATGGCTCATTTTAATTCTTAGGTTATAGGATTGCAGTAAGAAGGAAGTGAGTGAGCCAATGTATATCAAACTCTTAATACAAAGCCTGGCACCAAGCAAGGGCCCCTACTGTGGTCTTGTTACTATGTTGACCCTATCAAAGAGGTTAGGGCTGGGTGTGGTGACTCACACCCGTAGTCCCAGCACTTTGGGAAGCTGAGACAGAAAGATCTCTTAAGTCCAGGAGTTCAAGACTGCAGTGAGCTATGATCACACCAGTGCACTCCAGCCTGGGCAACAGAGCAAGATCCTGTCTCTAAAAAAAATTAAAATAACAAAATTTCAAAATTTTTAAAAAAGTGGTTAGGGTCAAAACAGCAAATCTCGGCGACTTCATATGATTCATCCTAGTACTATTGTTATGATCACTACTATTTACTCCTATGAAGTTGTCTCACTTATGGGCTGTAGAATCCTGGGGGACCTTGAGAACTCAGTGCCTGTGAGGTCTGTCCCTGAGGAAATAATGTGCGTCCCCTCCTGGGACTACAGTGAACTCACCTGAGTTTATAGTGTAGAAATAAGATAGAGCCATCAAGTTTGCTGTTCCTCATTCTGGTGGAGGGTAGTAGGGGAAGCAGGAACGAAAAGAAAGCAAGTAAACAGATAAAGAAACTCAGTTCTTTTAGGCAGTGATAGGTACTGTGACTACATTGAAAGGGGAGATAAAACACTGAGTGAGTGAGTGATGGTTTTGATCGGGGGGTTGGTCAGGGGAAGGCTTCGCTGTGGAGGGGCACTTGCCCAAGGCTGCCATGTGCCTGGTATGCTGGGGAGCAGAGGAAGGTCACGATGGCTGGTTCTAGGGACAGGGAGAGGAAGAACAGGGGACGAGGTCAGGAAGGAAGGGAGGGCGGGTTACAGCCTCTTGAATGGCAATTGTTTTTCTTCTCTTGTGTGAGACCAAAATAACGAAATCCTCTTAGCTGATAGCAGTGGTGATTCTTCTATTTTATGTTGTGCTTTTAACAAAGAAGCTTGCCTCTGTTATTGCATGTGATCTTTAGAACATTCATGGCAGAGAGAAGGCGAGAGGGAGGTGGAGAGAAGTATTCATTTCTTTGTTTTGCAGCAAGGACACTGAGACCCACAGAGGCCGGGAGGCAGGACTGGAATTTGTTCCCATGTCTCCTTACCTACAATCCTTCTGAAACTCCCCCTGTGGCCAGGTCCTTATTGGAGCTCTAACTCCTTTGCAGGAAAGACTCTTCCAAGCTCAGGTATCTCATTACTTAATTATGCATTGTTGTCGTGATTTGTAAGGAAGGTAGTTGTTTGTTTAACTCAAAGTCATAACCTGTATTTCCCATTAGCAACTCTCACTAATTAAATATAAGACCCAAAATAGGGTAGAGGTGCTAAACAATTGCCTGTGTATTGAATATGATGTTCGTATGTAAACACAGCCCACAGATCACAAGTGCTGAAATATATGTGTGCTTAATTAGCCAAACATGAGCCACAGGTTGGAACAAATAGAAACTCCTCAATAAATGGTAATGTGCTGCGGGTGTTAGCTGGAAGTGTGGTAGCTGAGAAGAAATTAATCACTAACACATCTGGGTGTGTGTATTTCTTCTTGTAATTAGTTATTCTTTCCAAGGTATTAAATGATTTACATCTATTCCAAGCCTGAGTATCCATGGTAACCATGGTTTTTGCTTTGGGCCAAAGTAACTGAATGAAAATTCAGGTAATGTTAATTCAGTCCTTCAGTGGACATTAATGGAATGCCAGATAGCTGCCCAAATTTTGGCAAAGCACTGAGGGAAGATGGACAAATCAGACGTGTATTCTGCTCATAGACTAGTAAGGCAGCTAGGGAGCACCTTCTATGGAAGATTCAAACTTCTATAAAGAAGTTAAAGAAGAGATTACCTCTAGCTGAAGGGACTGAGGAAGGATTCCTGAAACTTAAAAATTTACTGATGAAGGACTGGTATCTAGAGTATATAAAGAAGTCTCAAAACTCTATGGTAGTAAAAAAGGGAACAATCCAATTAGAAAATGGACAAAAGGCATAATACTTCACTGAAGAGGATAAATAATGGCGAATAAGCACATGAAAAGTTATTCAACATCACTAGCCCATAGGGAAATGTAAATTAATGATAACTCATTAAGACCGTAATGAGTTATCACTATGCATCTTAGAACACATAAAATAAAAAAGTACAACACTAGATGCTGGCGAGGATGAGAGAAGCTGAATCTCTCTGGCAGGAACATCAAATGCAACGGTCACTCTGGAAAATAGTTTGGTGATTTCTTAAAAACCAAACATACACTTACCATAGGACCCAACAACTGCATTTGTGTGCACTTATCCCAGAGAAATGGAAACTTGTGTGTACACAAAAATCTATAGTAGTTTCATTTGTAGTAGCCAAAAACTGGATACAGCCTAAAGGCCCTTCGACAGGAAAATGGTTAAGCAAACTGTGATACATCCATACCATAGAGTACGACTCTGCCATAAAAAGGAGCAAACTGTTGATAGGTGCAACAGTTTGTATGGATCTCAAGAGCATTAATGTTGAATGAAGAAAGACCCATTTCAAAAGGTCAAATTATGCATGATTCCATTTATATGGCATTCTCAAAAAAACAAAACTATAGAGATGGACAACAGATAAGTTGCCAGGGTTGTAAGGGATGGAGGGGGAGGGACACGAGTGTGTCTCTAAAGGGGCAAAAAGGTGATTTTTGTGGTAATGGGTTAATTCTGTATCTTGAGTGCAGTGGTGTTTATACCAATCTCTGTGAAATAAAATGGCACAGAGTTAACTATACACACACATTGTACTAGTGTCAATGCCCTGGGTTTGATATTGTACTATAGGTGTCTAGTATTATACATATTAGGTTGTATAGTAGTTGGAGAAACTAGTTGAAGGGTACACTACATGAGATCTCACTGTACTATTTTTGTACCTTCCTTTGAATCCATAATAATCTCAAAGTAAAAAGTATTTTTAAAAAGTTACTGATAAAAAACGGTAATTATAGCTAACATTTAGAGAGTACCTGGTACTGTGAGCTAGGCCTTTGCTAAGCATTCATTTTACATAATTTAATTCTCAGGGCAAAATATACTATGAGATGTAGAAAGTGTTCTTGTGCCCATCTTATAGAAGAGGAAACGAGAGCCTGGGGAAGTCAGGTAACTTGCTCCAGGTAACACAGCGAGGAAGTGGTGGCATGAAGATTCAGACACAGGTAGTCCAGCTCCAGAGATGATTTTTCCTTTTGCCACTACCCTACCCTCTTCCTTCAGCTGCCTGTGTCTTTCAGGGATATGTGAGTTCTTTTGAGCCAGGACGTGTATGTGACGAAGGAAGGATGTTGGGGTATAGAAGAGTTTCCATGGTAAAACCAAATATGTTCTCTCTTCTACCCCTAGGCTGGTCTTGGTACTTGAGAGAGAACTACAAGGTCTCTATGCCAGGGTGACACTTTATCCAGGTAGTAGTAAAGTGGCCTCTGTAATTCGCCAAGAAGAGTTGAATTGTCCTCATTTCCACTTGCAGCCAATGGTTCTAATTGATGTGAAGGTTCTCAAGGGCCTTCTCATATCGCATGCAGAGAAAAGCTGGGAGAGCAGAGGCATGTCAGGCAAAATAGTTGTTAGTATTTTTGTCATCTTCTGTCCCTGAGGTATGATCCCCCTCCAATTTCCATACTGATTTATTTGAAATTGAAAATATTTCTCTGTTTGCTCCCCATCCAGCTGCCTAATCTCTCTTTGATCCCGGGTTTAAAAAAATCTTTGACTTCTACAACCTTGAAAATGCTTGGTGCTCACCGGCCTCCTCTTCTAAGCCCTGAGCCCAAGTCTCCCTCTGGTTCCCATTTTCTGCTTTGCTGCCTGCCTCATGCAAGTGCTTCCGTCGTAAGGAGTAAAATCTCAGCAAATCTCATGCTTTCAAGGATGCACCCACGTTGATTGTCAGGCCCTGTTTTTCTTCTTACTAATATAACAGGAGAACAGGTTCATGCTCAAAATAGTGGGTTCAGCATTCTGGTTGAAACCAGTTGAACTATCGGAATCTCTCAGGCAGAACAATCTAGACGGAGTCCTGGTGGAGAACGAAGTTGCTAAGTGTGAGAGAGGGAATGAGTCACGTGAAGCCTTGTAAAGCACGTGGAGGAATACACAAGTGAGACTATCTGGAAGATAGCTGCTGTTCAGTCTAAAGAAAAGCCTTTGTTCTGTCTTGTAAATATGACTCCCTTTTATAACCCCCCTTCTTGGTTGAATATTTAGCCAAAAGTCTGACAAAACTTGTCCCCAGACGTGTTAGGAGGGTAAAAATGAGACTTGGGCTCAAGCTCGGTTTGGGGCATCCCATCTGAGCGCAGAATGTGAGGGAGAATATAGTTTATGGGAAAGGCATGGGGCATGGAGTCCAAGGGTCTCTGGAAGGATGAAGTTCAAGGCTAATGTTTGCCTAAGAATCAAAGAGGCTGTCTCTGTGAAGGGCCACATATAACAGGCCAGGCCTCGTAGCCAAATATAGATTCACAGCCAGAGAGCTGCAATCCAGAGCTCAAGATGGAGTGAGGGGTTCACAAATGTCGGGGGAACAGAGCGTGAAGACAGCCTCGGAACAGGGAGCTGGAGGCCCTTTGTCAGGGTGGTGGTGTGAATAGTCACCAGGATCCACCCCTAGTTGCCGGGCCACTGTGGGTTATGAGGGAAATCATGAGAAGATTCCAGACCTCAGGGCCTTAGGAGGTTTCACTGACTGAATGCAGTTGAGGGAAGAGCCTAGTTCACGAGAGGAGTAAGTGCTCACCCAAGGTGACATCACTTTTCCACACACTAATACACTTCCAGTTCCTAACCCTTAGCCCATTTAGCCACCCCACTTTATCCTGAGCGCTTATTACCTACAAACTACACCCGACTGCCTGCGTTGGAGATTGTCACCAGGAGAGAGCAGGGGGCATTTGCCCTCAGAGCACCCCCCAGTGGTTTGTGCCTTCCTTTCCTGGGTCCCTCACAGCTCTTGTGGAAGTCCCCATCTCTCTCGTGGGCCTCATGACATGTTAGTACCTGGGGTACAGCTCTGATTCTCATGTGCTCTCTCTAACGTCTAATATTACATTTTGAAAGTGAAGATTACACAGATCCAGCTAGACATGGTGGCACACACCTATAGTCCCAGCTACTTGGGAGGCTGAGGCGGGAAGATCACTGGAGCCCAGGAAGTTCGAGGTTGTAGTGTGCTATGATTGCACCTGTGAATAGCCACTGCACTCCAGTCTGGGCAACATAGCGAGACTCTGCCTCAAAAAAAAAAAAAAAAAAAAGTGCTTACAAGATTACACAGATCTACAAAGCAAATAATAAAATCAGTACAAAAATCCCAACTCTGATTGTCTAATTACACAGTACTCACAACAGGAGGCTATGAAATGTTTTAGGATGAAGAAGAATATAGGGTATCACAAGGAGGCCCTTTGCATAGACAAAATAAAGCTGAGAGAGAGAGAGAAAGATCATAATGTAGAACAATTTTCAGAAGAAAGAAACAGGGAGAGGCGGGTGAGGGTGAGGGCATTAGCGTCCCTGTCCCTACTGCAATCTTGCTGCTTTGGCTGGACCTACCCTGTGGTTCACACCAAGTCTGTTTGTTCCCTTCCCGCTTTTGTGCCTTCACAGAGTTCTGTTAAGGGCAGTTGGCAGTGTAGAAGAATCATCTTACACCATTATATACACAATAGAATGTGCCATCAAATTTATTTCTCCTATTACGTTAAAGAATTGTACCTCCTCAAGTCCAATGGTGTTTCTACAGTCTCTTGAACTTTGAGTAGGGATGCTTCCTCTCTCCTCCTCCTTAACCCATTTATTTAACATGTACTTATTGGGTGCCTACTGTGTGCTAGTCACAGGCCCAGGTGCTGGGATCATAGCTAGGAATATGACACAAAACTGAAAAAGTCAAGAAATGTAGATTTTCATTTCAGGTAGGATGGGAGCTCTTTTATATACAGGAATTGGGGAAATTTTCACTATGGATGTACTATTTGAACAGAAACCTGGGTAAAAATAACTAGAAGAGCAATTTACATTTATTGGGCATTTTCTTATGGTGCCAGGAGCTGTGCTAAGAGCTTTCCATGCATTATTTCATTTAATCCTCTCAGAAAGCCCTTTGAAGATGATACTTTATTATCTGCATTTTATAAATGTAGAACCCAAAGCTTAGAGATGTTCGACTGCCTTCCCAGGGTCAGGCGGGAAATGAAAGTTGGAATGGGGATTTCACCTGACTTTAGAGCTTGACACTCTTAATCACCAAGCTCCTTGCCTAAGGATTTGTATCCCAATGGAAGAAACCCCAGTTCTGTTTTCTGTCTCCCTCCCTAAGCGAAGGTGTTCACACCGTGCTCTGCAGAAGCCCCAGGGTTTCTCTGAGCCTGAGTTGTGTGTGTAGGATTCCCACATTGGTTTCCACGAGAACGGTTCTACTTGTGTCTGTTTTATAAATTAGGCTTCAATAGCGTAATTTTTTTAAAGAATGGTGAACTCCTTAAAAGAAAGCTGAGAAATGAAAAATGAATTTTCATGGAATTTTTTTTTAATTGAAAGGGTTTTTGTGGTCAAGTAGCAACAGTAGTCCTTGTGGTAGTAACAAGCGATGAGAGCTGCAAACACGAACATCCAGGCTGAGTTCCAAGTACTAGTCTACGTATTTTGCAATGTTAATCCTCACAGCAGCCCCATGAGATAGGTTCATCTTACAAATGAGATATCTGAAGCTCTGGGACGCTGAGTGACTATCCCAGGCTCCACAGCTGGTAAGGGACAGGACCAGGAATTGAGCCCAGGCTGTCAGGCTGCAGAATCTCTCTGTTGTCATCCCGTGACCTAGGCTTAGGGACCCGAGCCTTCCATGTCACTGGGCTTAAAGTAAAAGTTGTGCTTGCTGTGAAATCTTGACTTGGTGGATACATGATTATGGCAAGCACTTTATACACTTGTGCCAGCTGTAGGTCCTCTAATTCATTCAGCTTTACCTGTTTTGCAGCCTCCCTCCCTGCCTACCCTTTTTTGCCGATGAAAGTGTAACATTTCTCAGGAGCACAACTTGATTCTCAGAATTTATGTCCATGGGCCTGGCATGGCCTGTTTTGTGTAACTAATTTTTAAAAGTTGATTGCTGGTTAATCATTTTAATGAATTAAGCTGACATTGGCAGTGGCCAGGGCTCAGCAGCGTCCTCAGCTGACGCCAAGAAGACACATTTATTTTTTTCACACGCAAAATACACAGTCGGCCTCCGGATGGCCTTCTTGACCAAACGTTAATTCCAAAGGTTAAAAGGCATAGGAAAATCATTATAAACCCTTCACCTCACCTCACCTCCTGCACAACAAATTCTGACCCACACCATAAGGGAGCCATTCATGCTAAATGCTCCTGAAAAGTCTCCACCACTGTAAATTTCCGGTCTGCAGTCCAATTCCTGGCAAATTGGAGTTGTCATTAAGACCCTACTACAGTTCTTTCTGTGAAAGTGGGTTCTGATTAAGTGACATGTGTGTCTCCTGTTAATGGGCAGTCCACATTGAATTGTGGAGACTGAAGTGAGCAAGAGTTCCATTCTGGGCTAAAAAGTTTAGTTAACATAAATCCAGGGCTTCAATCACTAATATCACCCAGAAAAAGAAACATTATCAATTTCTCATATTATCTAATTTCTGAGCAGCACCTATGTAATTGCTCTGCCTCATTATCCGACAAAGTATAATATGAGAAAAATGAGGGTTGGTTCTGAGACTTTCTGCACTGCCTATTTCCTCTTTTATTATTATTGCCTTAGCAGTATTCATTGTTTGTGCCTCAAAGCCACCAGACAGGGTCCCACAAATCTCTCTGGCTTCCTGTGTGGGAGCCAGGCTGTGATGATATGCAGCCCTCTGGGTGCTCCCAGCGTCATCATTCTAGACCCAAACTGAGATATGATTTAGGAGGTCCCTATAAAACTGAGGATCATTGGCCTAATCGGAATCATTTATCCTGTCTCGAGCTATCAAATCAGTGCTCCTGGGTTGTGGGGAGTTAGTTGGGGCTGGATTTTCCAGCATGTTTTACAATGGTTACTTTGAAAAGTAACCATTTGAAGGTAATGTGCTCTTTTTTGTTTGTTTTTAAATAAATTTTATTGTGTATGTTTAAGGTACACAAGGTGAAGTTATGGGGATACATACAAATAGTAAAATGGTTACTCTAGTGAAGCAAATTAACATGCATTTCACATAGTTACTCATGGTTTTATTTGTTTTTGTGGCAAGAGCAGCTAAAATCTACTCATTTAGCAGGAATCCTAAATACAGTACAATTTTATTAACAATAGTCCTCATGTTACACATGAAATCTCTAGACTTTTTCATCCTACACATCTGCTGCTTTCTTACCTCTGACTTAATTTCCCCATTTTCCCCTGAACCCCACCCAGGTCTGGTAACCACCATTTTATTCTCTATCTCTGTCTATTTGATTTTTTTTTTCTTTTTTAGATTCCACATATAAGTGAGATCATGCAATTTTTTCTTTCTGTGTCTGGCTTATTTTAGTTAACATATGTCCTCCAGCTTCACCCATGTTGTAGCAAATGACAGGATCTCATTCTTTTTTAAGGCTGAATAATATTCCATTGTGTATACATATACCAGTTTTATACATACACCAATTGTATACATACACCATGGACGAACACGTAGGTTGTTTCCGTGTCTATTTGGCTATTGTGAGTAATGCTGCAATGAACATGGGGGTGCAGATATTTTTTCAAGGTGCTGATTTCAAAACTAATATGTTGTTGTAACACATCTGGGTAGAACACTTGCAAGAAGTAGCAGCTCCACTTAGCAGTTCTGTAGGTTGAGGTTTGTTTCATCCTAGTCGTCTTTAAATGTTTGACTCTGATATAAATACCTGCTCACTTGAGTTAGAAGGAAAATGTAACCCTCAAAAAGCTGATTTTGCCTCATTCTTTCTAATTTAAGAACATTAAAAAACAAGAAAGCGTATGTACCAAGAGAAAAGCAGGATGTGAAAAAAAAAATTCCAGTGGAATATTATGATAAAATTTGGATCACACGAAATTCTATTTATGCTGAATGTTTTATTTTGTTGAAGTCATATGTGAAAATAGCCATATTTAAATGTGAAAATCTTGTATTCAGCTCGAGTTAAGGAAAGGTAATGTTTGTTTCAAAGATTTTGCAGTAACAGTCAAAGCAAGGAGCAAATTACTCATAGCAAATCATAAAACGGTGGGAGAGGGAGAGCTTCACTTTGGAACTCTTAGCTGCTTGCCCCAGTTCCTACTGTAAATAACAGCACAGTCTTAAGATGTTGCACACAGGTCCGGAGATATTTATTCATAGTAAAGAAACACAACTTCCAACTGTGTAAAATGAGTCCCTCCTGACAATGTTTAAATAACCTGTGCCAATCCACCAGTAAAGCAGGCTGGCATGTCATGAGGTGATAGCCATCACTTTAACACTTCATCACCACTCTGTAGCATCTGAGTATTTGGGTCTTATGGCACTGTGAAGGGGCTTCGTTCCTTGATTTCTCCTAGCGTCTTTCTTCTCTCTAGTTAAACAACGCAGTCATAGCTGTTGCACAAAGAAGACATAAATATATCATTATGTTTTAGTTATTTTTAAAAGCACTTGCTTTTTGGAACACAATTTGCAAAAATTATTTGAGATAGATTAACCTTTTGAAATGATAATGACATGAAATTATATTAAGTAATTTTCCTAAAAAATAACTCACACTGAAAATAATGTACAACACCATTGATATGAAGCTCAGTTTAGGATTTTGTCTGAATTCAGTTGCTTCAGGGTGACTGTTTAATACTCAAACCATTTATCTGTTCCATATCCTAAAGTGTCCATTTTTCGGTATCCTGACATCACCTGAATTTATAATTCTACTTCCTGGTCTCTTTGTTAGCACTGGAAAGGGAATTAGCACATGTTTGCCCTTCCTGCCTGACCCTTTCAGGTTTTTCATCACTTTTATTTAAACCAGATCTTAGAGGCAAAATCTAGAGCAGTGATGCACCCAGCTAGTGAGATAATTAGGAAGTGCTATCTCCATAATTACTGTGTTACTGTCTCTGGAGGGACATGAAAGCTTGTGCTGTCCCTTTAACAGGACAAGTTGCTAACCCCCTTAACATTTTTTTCCCTTTAGACTGATAATATTTCACAAATTTTTGCTTTGTGAAATATTCCTAAAGGGAGGCTTAAGCAATAATGCACAGATTATGGAAATGATGCTCATTAAGTAGAGGGTGAGATTTCTGGAAAGCCACAGAGCTGCTTCGAAACATGCAACCTCCATTAGAGGCTTCATTTGAATGTTTATTCATGGAGCAGTAAACGTTTACTATTATACATTTTATTGAAACATAAATTAAAAAACTGTAATTATGTTTATGGAAAACAGTAAAGCAATGTGTATTTGTCACAAAATGAGTAAGACAAGGAAAAACGCCATCATTGTTTCATTTGCATCCAAATTTTTTATTGTATACCCAACAGAAAGATACCTAGAGGGACTAACTCTATAAATTAATGTTTTGATATGATGCACAAATAAAAAATACATATTCTTGATTATCTAGCCAAGATTAATTTGCAAAAATCAGAAGATATCCCCCCCCCCAAAAAAAAGCAGGGGGAGTAGGTTTCTTCTTCTCTCCCGATCTCCCAAGGGAGAACCCTAGTGGCTCTTACTAAAGTTAATACTGAGCAACAAATATATCCCCTTGGCCATACTTGCAATGCTGATTGTTTTTAGAGCGAACTATTGCTCCAGACATTTGAGCATATTTGAGGAGTTTTTATAAAGGACTTATGTGAGGCTGGAAAGACATGACCTTCAAACTTGCCTTTTGGTAAAAAGATATTTTTCAATGGGGAAGAAAGATGTGTGTAATGTGATCATAATGACTCTTCATAGGCCATATCCTTGTGTGCATAAGAGCTATCAAGCAGAAGGAAAAAACAAGAATGGCCAAAATCATCAGAGCATATATGGTTTCTTTTTTTTTTAAAGCAAGCTAAGAAATTAAGAACACTATAGTTGTCTATCGTTTAACCATTCACCCATCCACCCATCTATTCACTCCTTCACCTGTATACCCACCCACCCATCCATCCATCCACCCACCCATCCATCCATCCACCCATCCATCCATCCATCCATCAAGCATTTACACAATGTGTCCTCTAACCCAGGAACCTGGGGGTAGAGGAAGGAAATAATCACTGGAAAATACAGTAATAAATAGCTCAGGGCTCCACACTAGTAAAAGAGAAAAACTTGCAATTTTTTACACTCTGTAGTAAAAAGCTGTCATTGAGACACATACAAAGAAGAGCCCTAAAGAGTCTGAATGCTACACAAAGGAGGTGACACTTGAACTTGCTCTTGAAAACTGAGAGAAAGAGGGAGAAAAGGAAAGGGTGAGGAAGTCCACATGGAGGGAAGAACCCTTTAATTTTTCCTACCAAGAATGCATACTGTAAACACAATGACCACAACAATAGCTAATAAATTACAGGGGTAAAAAATCCTGAAACATTCTCTGTATCTCTTGAAAGTCATTTTCAGGCATTCAGACATTTTCAGATGGAGGCATCACTAAGGTACTGCCCAGTAGCAAACAGAACCAATTTTACAAAGAACCTCTGAGCTTCTGCATGTTTGGCTAAACAGGGAAGACTTTTTATCCTAGAGTGGTCCGCCTGTCTTGTCACATAAGCATAACCTAATGCAGTAGTGATGACCCCATCTGAAGTTCCTATCTATTGGGTTATCATTGTTTTATAGATCTGGCTTGAGTTTGTCAACTTCTTTAAGGGCAATGATTATAAATTATATTCTCTTCTTGCTAAATAGTTTAAAGAACTTAAAGCTGTTATGTCACCAGAAACCAATCATGAACCAAAAGATAATGCGGAATATTTGTACAAGATTGATCTTGAATTTGGTAGAAATCTGTTCTTTCTCATGGGCCTCTCTTGCAGAAGAGCTTATTTTCATAAGGGTAAATAGCATGGGATGAGGGGGCAGTGGGCTTAGAACTTCTGCTAGGCTGGGTTTAACATACTGATGTGCTGAATGTAAGTGTCATACTTAGGCTTTGGAGTTGAACAAACTTACTCATTCCACCTCATTTTCTTTATCTGTAAATTAATTATGACAATGATTTTGATATATCTATCATGCAGTTTTATAATAAATAATTGAGATTTTGCAAATAAAGTGCCTAGCTCTGTTCCTGGCATATGGTGCCTGGCCTGTTATAAGAGCTTCATAAATGGCAACAACTATTACTGTTGCCTCTTATGATGATAATAAGCAAAGAACTCTTAACTTGAGAAGTTTCTAGCATGCGTGAGACTTTTTTCTTTAGAGCCCGAGGGGCCATGTTTTAATCTAAAATATTTCTTTCTCCTTACAAAGCTGTACTCTGGACACATTGGAGGTTTAATCAAAGGTATTGATAGAATTAAAGAGTTAGTAACTCATTCTTTGAGTACTTCAAAAGAGCCTCCTTTCCTTTCTCCCTTCCTTTCTTCTTTGTTTTTGACTGCTACAGGCAGATGAAAATACTTATAATCAACAGAAATAAGATTTCCTGGCATGAAAATTTACTATTAGTTAGAGGGACTATGTAATTTATTGTCCAGAGCAGAACTTTTAAAGGTGAAAGGAGGTGCTGTTTGGAATTACACTGGCCTGTTCATAACTACATGCCTAAACCTGGACTTTTCCACATAAACCAGGACATACGGTCGCCCAGATATTAGTTACTTAATTGGGAAGGAGCATAGCATAACAAAAATGAGATTTGACATCCTATCCACCTGGCTTAGAATCTCAGCTTGGACACTTTAGCCAATTTGTTGACCTTGCACAATTTACCTAATCCCAGTAAGCTTCGGTTTTCTCACTGAAAAAAAATAGAGACAATAACAGTTCCTATTTCTTAAGCGTTTTGGTGAGGATGTGATAACACATAGTACTAAACACAGTTCCGAGCATGTAATATTCTCACATAAATGGCAGCTCATGTTATAACTGATAACTTAAAATGCTGGGTGGATGAGTGGTGTGGTATTACTGTAAATGTGCATGTAAAGCCTTTTAGCTTATGCGGAAGAAATAATTAAATGATGTGTCAGTGTTCTCTTCATAGAGAAGTGGACTAAATTTGGGGGATTCATTTACCAGCCCATTAAAGAGCCCACATCTCTCTAGATGCAAAGCCTGCCTCATTGACATCATTCAACTGACAGCCTCAGAGTAGTGGGTGATGCATTTATTCCACGTTTTTGTTCCCCAGATTATATAATTAACTTACTATTATAGGAGAAAAGATGCCTGGGACTTCTTTTTGAGACAGTAAGTGGTTCTGTTTGGTGGAAATAGGGTGTTCCTGCTCCTTAGAAGTGGGGGCAGGGAGGGAGCTGGATGCCAAAAAGCTATAGTAATTTAAGAGTTAGAATCTACTGGGGAAAGCCAAAGGAGTGAAAAACTAGAGGCGAGATAATGGAAAGGGAGACTGTTAATTCTTCATGTCCAGATGTTTCTCTCCACGTGGCAGTAACTCTACCCCCATTCTTTCCTTTAATTCACTTAGTAAAGGAAAATGGAAGAAGTCACTTGAAATGTAATTGTCTCTTACTGTTCCTGTTTGGGTCTATTATACAAACAGTAGGGAGATTTCTCATTTTGTTCTGTTTATTGCAGTGGGATTTAAAAAAAATAGAAAGAAAGGTTCTCCCAACACCTGCTTTCTTAATTGATAGTGATTACCTTGCCCCCAAAAGCCAGTGGTTGGTTCTTAAGCAAAGTGGGTACATTCTTGTAAGCCACATTACCATCTTGCAAACAATATCATTGAAGTAGGAAAGATGACAGAACTATGACAACGGCTCCCATTTCTACACTGGGTGGGGAACCCATCTGCCATTCACCTTTTATCTTCTCATTGGCAATCAGTGCTTCCTTTGCTTTACAAAGACAAAAGACAGAAAAGGCGTGTTTTCTTCCTATATGCCCTGTTTTGAGTTTGTGAGTGATGGATAAGGAAGTTGATCTACTTTTTATCTGCTCTCCTTGGTCTGAATTTCCATGACAGAGCTCCTTAAAACAAAGAAAACAAAAATAATCTCTCCTGGGTTTATCCAATGCCTATCACAGCATCTCATGCAATCCAGTACTTCAGGGCAATGATGAGCTACTCAGGCTGGCAGTGTGAAAGATGGGGGAAATTGATTGGCAAAAGAGATGCACTGAGACTTGCTCATGTTTGTTCAGTTCCCTGGGCTTCTTTTCTCCTGGAGGAGGAATTGAAGAAGAGCCTGCCAATTATTTCAACCTTGTGGGCTTAAAGCCAAAAGGAAAAGACATATACTCAGGCTCTCAGAATTTAGTGACACTTTATATAGCATCAAATTCCATCATCTTGCTTTTATTTGACTTGAAAAGACCTTAATTTTTAGAAAAGTTGAAATTTAAAGCTATCTGGTTGCTAAAAGCTCCTTTAAACTCTCATTGTGGTTTGGAGGAATACATCATCAAAGCCGTGGTGTTTAGATGATGTACGGCACCCATATATCATGAGAACACCATCCCTTTTATGATATATTATTATAACTCACAATTGGAGCACCACCAGTGATATATGGCTTAAAAACACAATTGTTAAGCCACAAAACTCTACAGGATCTCTACAAATTCTGGGAGGTTTTTTGGTTGTTTTTTGTTTAAACTGAATTGGTTGTTTATCTTTTTTTTTTTTTCCTTTAAATTTCCCAACTTGACTGGGACAATTTGGACATGTGGAAAGCTCCGTGTTTCCTCTGTTTCATGAAAGGCATACCAGCTGTCTGAGCACTGCCAATATTCTAAGTGAAGGAACTCATTGACAATAGGGTCAGAAACCATCACTATGCCTGTGCCTTTTGACAGATCACTAATTTTATTTCTAAGTTGGTCATGCTGAGGTATCCCCAAAGCCCTGTGAGCAGCATTACTTCCAGTGACCTTTTTTTTAGATCTAAGTGGCTGTCAGTGATTCCATGCTGACCCCAAACTCAGTAGCAGAAGATGAGGCCTCCCCAAATCAAGAAAGGCAGAATCCAGCCATGTAGAAAACTCAAGTTTTGGGGTTGGTGTTGATCGGGAAAAGAGTACATTCAGCAAAGCTCACTGCAGAACCAAGCTTTCTAGTTTAGAGCAGAAGCAGGGTGTCAAAATTATTTTTAGAACCGCTGTCGTGTAATATAGGAATTGCTAGAGTTTACCGAATGTTTAGAATATGCCAGCGTTAGCTTAAGTACCTTACCTACATATTTCATGTAACTGGCACAACAATCTTAAGTATTAGGATACTAGTTTTATTCCCATTGGAAAGATGAGAGAAGTTAAGAAATTCACTCAGGAAGAGGCAGAGGTAGGATATGAACCTTGGACATCCATCTCCAGTGCCTACACATCAAGCTACTTCACTATGGGGGTTTCTACCTTTCTGAGATCTGAGACACCTGGAATGGGTGCAATGTGGCAGACAGCACTGGATGACAAGTCAGGATGTTGGGGGTCTAGTTCTGGCCGTGCCATTGCTTTGCCATTGGTCTGAGAAGAGCCCCCTCATCTTCTGTAAAAATGAAGAAATTAGATGCTCTGAGCGCACCCCTAACATTTTCCAATGCTTACCCCTAGTGGTTTCAAGGGTTTTTTGTTTGTTTGTTTTACTCATAGATTCTTTTTCAAATGAAATTGTACGTGGGATCCCAACGCAGAAACAAACAAACGTGGAGCTGCTCTGGCTGACCCAAGGAGGGGGAACTGAACCCTGCTGCTCTCTCTCGTGCAGCATTCTTATTCCCCCCATGTGCTGCTCCCTGGCCACACCAGGCTTGTCCTGGAAACTGTAGGGCTTTGTGATTTGCACTTTAAAAACCACTGACCAGACCTTTACCAGACCTCTCACCCATGGAAAGAAGACTAGATAATTGAATTTTCAACCCAGCAGAAAATTGTGAGATTCCAGATATCAGAAAAGAGACACCACTTTGAAAAGCATTGCTGCAAATGGGGTCTGTGTTCCGCCCACATCACCTCGCCCTTGGCCCTGTGGCTGCAGTGCATCCTGGCCTGGCTTCCAGCTGACTCATGCTGGGAACCTGCTTTTCTCACTCTCAGGGTAGGGGAAGACAGAAGTGCTGGAGTATTGATGCTTTCCCAGGAGTGGTTCTCAACCAAGGAGGACACGAGTTGGCGTATGAATACCCCAGTTCCCTCACCCCTCCCTTGGGTGTGATAACCCCAAGGTGCACATTCTCAGTGACTCTCAGAGTTCTCTAATGGCACTAAGCTCCAGTCACACAAATAACTCACTTGACAACACACCCTTTATTGGCTACTTTTCCTTTCCTGTTTCCTTGACTCACATTCTCTTACCTATGTTTCCAGGGATCACCTCCCAAAGAAACTCTTTGCACTTATATCCTGGTTTCAGGGTTTGCTTCTGGGGCAATCAAGACTAAGAAAAGTATATATCATGTTTGTAACACTCTACATGAAGAAAAGGTATTGTTATTGCTTGGTGGTGAGATTAACTGGTGATCTAAATTTTCTCCTGTGTGTTTTTCTGTTTCTTCCAGATTTTCTATGCTATACATATTTTACTTTGATGATCAGCAAATGAAAGCAATCTTATTGTGTAAATACATTTGCTTATTCCAAGTTGAGAGCTTTGGGTAATTATCCAAACATAGAAAGAGCAATAGACTTGAAGGGTTTCCTGAGTTTTGCTGTGGGAAAATTTTGTCTCATTTTCCTTACCTATAAAATTGGTAGAATAATACTGACTTCATAGAAGTGTGTGGAGAAGAGAAAAGTATGTAAACTCTATAATAAAAAATATCAGAAAGGCATTTGTGTTCATTTTCTATTTGCTGCTGTAACAAACTGCTGCAAACTTAGTGCATAGATCATATGGTAGCTCTATGGTTAATCTTTTGAGGAACTACCAAACTGTTTCCAAAGCACCTGCACCATATTACATTCCTACCAGCTTATACAAGGGTTCCAGTTTCTCTACTTCCTTGCCAGTGTTTGTTATTATCTGTCTTTTTTTATTACAGTTACCCTATAGTAGGTGTGAAGTGGTATCTCATTGTGGTTTTGGGCAGAGGATGTTCAGCATTTTTTCATGTACTTAATCATTTATGAATCTTCTTTGCAGAAATGTCTATTCATATCCTTTGCCCATTTTAGTTAGGATTTTTGTCTTTTTATTATTTTTGAGTTATAAATAGTTCTTTATGTATTCTAGATACAAGTCCCTTATCAGATATGTGATTTGCAAAAATTTTCTCCCAGTCCGTGGCTTGGCTTTTCAGATTCTTGCTTATGTCCTTTGAGGTACAAAGTTTAAAATTTCAATGATGTTCACTCTCTTCCACTTTTAAGGACCCTTGTGCTGATATTAGGCCAACCTAGATAATCCAGTATACTCTCCCAATTTTAGGGTCAGCTGGTTGGCAACCTTAATTCATCTGCAACCTTAACTCCCCTTTGCCATGTGACCTAATATATTCACGGGTCAGAGATTAGGACATGGACAGTTTTGGAGGGGTGGCCATTATCTTTCTACCACAGCATTGTTTGTTATTCTTTATTGCCTTCGGCAGTTGCTCATTAGTAGAAATGGGGGACAGGTATTCACATAGGGCCACCTGGTAGGGGTTGCAGGACACCAGTTATGGTACAGGGTAGCTCTTCAGCCTCTCCTGCCCTGTCCCCACCATGATTTTATCCCTTATAATTGAATTGCAATATATTCTAACAAGGATAAAAGATATCAATATGACTACTCTGATCATCCTGGGGTGGGTATGGATAAAATAGACGCGTTCAAAAGGAGAAGCAAGCAGAGGCAGTGTGGAAGAGGAAGGGCCTCTCACTCTTAAACCCACTGCAGTTAAGCTTTTTGAAAATGACAGCTCTATTGAGATATCATTCACATACCATAAAAGCTACCCTATTAAAGTGTATAGTTCATTGTTTTTAGTATATTCACAAAGTTGTGCAACCATTGCCACTATGTAATTCCGGAGCACATCCATCATCCCAGAAAGAAAGCCTGTGCCCACTGATAGTCACTCTTTATCCCCCCACAATCACTAATCTTCTTGCTTTCTCTATGAATCTGCCTAGTCTGGACATTTCATATAAATGTAATTATACAATATGTGACCATTTGTGTCTGGCTTCGTTCACTCAGCATAATGCTTTCACTTAGCATACTTCATTCCTTTTTATGGCCAAATCATATTCTTGATATACTACATTTTGTTTACCCATTCATCAGTTGACGGTCATTTGGGTTGTTTCCACTTTTTGCTGATTGTGAATAATGTTGCTGTAAACATTCTTGTACAAGTTTTTGTGTGGACATATGTTTTCAGTTCTCTTGGGTAAATACTAGGAGCGGAATTCTGAGTCATATGGTAACACTACGTTTAACTTTTTGAGCCACTGCCAAACTGTTTTCCAAAGCAGCTGCATCCTTTTACGCTCCCACCAGCAGTGTATGAGGGTTCTGCTCTCCACACTCTCACCAACACTTGGTATTGTCTGTGTTTTTGGTTATAGCCATCCTTGTGGGTATGAAGTGATATCTCAACGTGGTTTTGATTTGCATTTCCCTAATGACTAATAATGTTGAGCATCTTTTCATGGGACTTTTAAATTTTGTCCCCCCAACCTCACTGAAACCAACTCAGGCTTTCAAATATGTTTGACACTGTTGATAATAACCCTTCGTCTTGAAATTCTTTCTTTTCTAGGCTGTTGAAACTTACCCTGTCTTGGTTTGCCTCTTTCCTTACTGTGTCCTTAAGCTGATTCCTACTTCTCTTCCCAAACTGCAAATGTTGGGGTGTCCCAATGCTCAGTCTTGAGTTCTGCCCCACTATGTTTTTCTTCATGATACTTGTCTGTAGCTGAAATTAAATTGTATATTTATTCATTTTCTTGTTTATTTTCTGCATCGCCCATTGGAATGTAAGCTCTATGGCAGCACAGGCTTTGTCTTGTTCATCACTGTATTCCTGATTCCTAAAATAGTACATGGCAATAGATATTTTTGAATTAACGAATGTATGTTTTAGAAAAATGTATGTAAATGTTATATGAATAAGAACTGAGGGCTCCATAATCAAATAATTTTCTGGAATGTTGGATTAGACAAACTGAAATATCTTTTGTGTGGGAACTCTCAGATACTTTAATATACTAATAAGCATTGTGAAATTTGGACTACGAAGACCTTTTGGTATGGAATGTGTCACGGGACTTTTCAAAATACTCTTCTAACTCAAGCAGGTAAACTGCAGCCCCTAGCAAAATTGTGGAGTGCTTTATTAAATAGATGTTTTGTTAGCACTTAGAAAAGTAAGTTGTGATCACCATAGCTTAATATGAAATCACTAAGAAGAGATTACATCAAATTATCCCCATCTCTGCTAGTCGCAGGCTTTTTATCAGAATGCCGTTCTATTAGAAGGCTATGATGATGGTATTCCTTCCCAACAGCGAGGCTTTGAGCTGGCTTTATCATGATTTCCCTGTTCTGAGAAGTTGAGTGGGTTGTCAGGATCCTGTGATCA
Organism: Daubentonia madagascariensis; assembly: GCA_023783475.1. NCBI lineage: Eukaryota > Metazoa > Chordata > Mammalia > Primates > Daubentoniidae > Daubentonia > Daubentonia madagascariensis. The sequence continues at coordinate 34,554,691 of JAKFHU010001953.1, read as the reverse complement.
GCCTGTCACTTAAGAATTTATGTCAAGATATCAGGCAGGGTTGAGATCTATGCCCTTGGAAAAAATTACCTGTGCAGTGAGCTGTTTACTGTCTTCAGTGTCACAGTGAATTTTGAGTGGTTACCAGTGATTAAGAGTGGCTTTTCCAGAACTCAGTGGTAACAAAGCCTATAGAGATGGCCCTGAACACTAAACCCAGAAGAGCAAGGTAAAGAAAAGGAGGCAGGAGATAAGCTGGACCCAGGAGGTTCCCTTAATGTAAGTTCACAGCCAGGTGTATGTTAGTAGTGGATAGTAACAGGCATAGCCCTCAGGACAAGGCAAGGAGGTGATCAGAGTGCAGGAACCCAAGGAATCATTCACAAGTAGGTCTCCACATAATGCGGTAGGGCACGCAAAACAGTGAGTTATTGTGGTTCCTGCATTGTTGCACGTGGCAAGAGGGAAGTCAGGAACCAGATGAACAGTCTAAGCCAGTTGTTCTCAAGGTGTGGTCCTAGACCAGCAGCTCAAGCAGCACTTAGGAGATTGTTAGAAATGCATATTTTAGGGGCCTGGCAGTTGGTGTTTTAACAAGCCCCAGGGAAGTTTGAGAACTGGTAGTCAAAGTAACAAAAACAAGCTTCAGCAAAAGAGATGCTTTAACACTACCCCATTCCAGGATCTTCTTAAATATCTTTTCTGGTAGTGCAGGAATCAATCCCTAAATGTGACGTCTACTTGGTCTTTAGGTTAAAAATTTTTTTAATAATGAGTAATTCTGCTGCACCTCCATGTATTGAGTACTATGTGCAAAGCTGCATGCTAAGCACATGCTTAGCAGAGTTGATCCTCTTAACAGCCCTGTGAGGTAGGAACTATTGCAATCCTATTATAGATAAGGATACTAAGACTTAGACCTTGTGAGGCAAGGTTGCACAGCTAGTATGTGGTAGGTCCAGGATTTGCATGAAGCAGCTTAAGCTTGCAGAACTCTGGTCTGGAATGTCTGATTACTAGAAAGTACAAGGGAGATGATGAAGGATGGATGGATAGATGGATGCATGGGAGGGAGAAGGAGAGGGACAAGGAAATAGAGAGGGATGGAAGGATAAAAGGAGGAAAGAAGGAAAAGAAGAAAGGATAGCAGCAGATTTTGGAAGCAAACATTGAGTGAAGGCTCCTTCTAAGCGTGGGCTATCTCCTCGTACCGTGTCATTTTCCTGGTCTTGCTTTTAAGTCAACCAGTCCATAGATTTCAATAAACTTTGGCCTGGGCCTATCCTGCATGGCTTTCTCCTAAGAATTTTGTTCCATGGGTAGTTTGTGATCTGTTTTTCCTTGTTTGTGTTTTCCCCCTCTATCCCAATGCTCATTCATTCTTTGTGACTTAAGTACACACTCACCCAAGTTGCTGAGGGATCTGTGACTGGCTTCATCATTGACTGGAGAATATTCTGGCGAAAACATGTCGCTCCTTGGGGACTGTGTGCTCAGGGGCTGCTGCAGAGCTCCTGTCTGCTTTGTTCACCTTGTTCCGCCTTGCTCCCTGCCTCTGCTTTAATAGCATAGCATTTCCCACTCCTTATACAGCAAAGCCACAGGGACATTAACCTTACATTCTCTGGAGGCCCTTTGGAGCCTCAGAGCTGACCATAGTAACCAGGAAGGGGTGGGTGTGATCAGGGATGAGGTTGGATCCTTTGCCTGCCTCTCCACATTTAGGCTTTTCATTTTCACATTCCTCCCCGTGGTTTGTAATAAATGCGGGAACATAGCTCAAGGACAGGAAGGAGGTTTAACTTCAGCTGAGGTACAATAGAGGCTGTTTGAAAAGTAAAGCTTTCAAATGGCAGTTTAGCCTTAAAGAATATATTGAATTAGATATGCTATGAGCCTTGATTCACAATCTCTGCGTAATAGCATTGCTATGTATATCACCTGGGTGCTCTAGTAGACTAGAGAAATGGCCTGTTTAAAAGATTAAGTTCACAGAATCAGTGCACGTGCTGATGAAGAACGTCGTGGCAAGAACCCAGCGACCTCACAGCTTGTGCAGACTCCACTGCTTCCTATGGGGCCCTGACCTCTCTGAGCACTGATTTCCTCATCTGTAAAATGAGCTCATAGTAGAACTTACCTCACAGGATTTTTAAGAGCATTAAATGTGATAATGCAGTAAAAGCTTAATAAATGAGAACTATTTATATTACTATTGTATGATTATAATTCAAAGCCCCAATTCTGTATTTCGGCCAATACTACTTCCTACTCTCGCTCATTGACTCTTTCCTTATGCAGTTCTCTGTTAGCCAATGCTTATTTCTTGTCAGCTTCAGAGTCACAGCAGTCATCTTTGAAGATGTGCTGTCATTTGAAAGCGCTGGCTAAATACAACCAAGACTGACAACCATGAATAATTCCACAGGGCCTGTAAAATGTGCTGGCATTTCACTCAAACTTTCGTACATGCCACCGAGTTGTTCTCTCTTGTTTTGTGCCTCTCTATTCTTAGCAGATTTCAGATATAGTTACTGAAGGGGAATATCATCTTCCTCTGAAAAATAATCCAGCAGGAACCAAGGTAGAGTAATTGGGCTTCATGAGAGCATCACTGTCAATTCTAAAAATATACGGGGAGATAATCACATTTTATTTTTTCTTTCTTGTACATTTTCAGCACGTTCATGTCCGTGTTCTTCCCAGGAAGGCTGGAGACGTTCACAGAAATGACAGCATCTATGATGAGGTGGGTGTACTCCCTCTGATCTTACTGTTAGATCAAAGGGGCTGTTAGTGTGATATAATCAACCTGATGAGCCAGGTACCACCCTAGATATGGTCTTAAATGGGATCCTATTCGGTATGACTTGGAAAGTGGCAATAGAGGCCATGGAGTCAAGAATGGCCATCATGGGAACCCAAGACAAACTAATTATAATGATTTTCTTTTTCAAATGAAACCCAGCAGAAACCAAGTGTGTTTGTGATTTCTGTCCTGTCATTTACCAGGACACTAAGTATTTGCATGGAGATATGGTTCAGAATCTCTATAGAAAAAATCTACAGTGCCACCAATGGAAATCAAGCAGATTGATATGTGATTCTTTTAGTCAAATGCTACATTTAATTTTTAAAACACTTTTGAACTCAGATTGTCTTTCCCAATAGCATTTATTCAAGGTGGAACTTTGAATTATTGTGAGCAGAAACTAGGTTTGAATGATATAAGTAGAACCCATGTGTCATAAACATCTTAGCAGTTAATGAATTTATGGATACTCCCATTCACAGATATAAATGTGAAACCACTGAAAAACATGAATCATCAAGAACCAGGTGATCTGCTCCTAGGGTCTCTTCTACGTGAGAATATTCAGATGTCCATCTCTACCGTGTGGCGCACATAGCCTGTGATGGATCAGTCTGGTGTAAAATATAAAGCAATTTCACTTTATCTACCCATTTTGGCCAAGGAAGGGCAACATGTTCCCCACATGTTAGAGCTGATCAAATGGCACTAACATGCTGAAGTGCTTGGTTGAAAAGGACTTTGAGATGGTTTCTGGATGCAACAAGGAAAAGTGCTGTGATTAATTAGTAATGCCTGCCATAGGTGTCAGATAGAAGAGAGGTGCCATATTTGCTATCTGTTTGACACTCCTGTTCTAACCCTTTGAGAATGATTTTTAAAATCCATTTTTTAATTTTGGCTGTTTGTCATGTGCTCTACCAAATAAACACACATGATTATCTCCACCTGGTTTCCAGGGGCCAGATAGAATCTATGCGTCATTTTGTGTGTCTATAGGGCTTCTTTGCAGTGACTGGGCATTAAAATGGCAACTCAAACCCTGAAAATAAAGCATGAGAGGTCAGCAGTTAATAATGAAACTTACAATTAACTTTTCTGGGACTCACTGGATCATTTGAAGTGACTAGTTATTATGCCTTTAGGATTTCCCTTCCTATCTCGTGCTCCCTGTTTTCTCCAGGAGCTGCAGCGGACTTGTGCAGGGTGGAAATAGTCTCGTCACTAGTACCCAAGTGCTGGTTTGTGGACTGGTTGCTGCAAATCTTGATTCCCAGGAGGTCCCGTCCCTAGAGATTCTGATCCAGTAGATTACACAGGCACTCAGAAATCAGTAATTATATAAGAAAATCCCCAAGAGATTCTGATGCATGACTAGGTTTGGGAATAGGCTTTCTGCCAAATCTGGGCTTTCCAAAGCCATATTCTATAATACTATAACTTGAAATCATTTTCATTGGATGTGGAATGCAGTTTGGGGATTGGTAAAGGCTTAGTCCACATTGGAGGAAAATCAGAATCATGGAGTAATTATAAAGAGATGCAATTTAAAAAAATACAAGTACTGATCTTATTAACATAAACTAAAGTTAATAAAATGTTGCCAAATAAGGCTATTTTAATGAATAAATTAGCACATGATTTATATACAAGTGAATGCTGCTAAAGTGGTATTAAAAGTGCTTGAAAACGCTGTTTCCATAGGCTGAACGGTCACCTTGAAATCTTGTTTATGTTCCAAATGTGCTTGTGAAAAAACCCGCGTGGATACATTTCAGCCCAGTTCAAGGTGTGATGTCCAGCGCTGTGGGTGGTATATGGCCTTTCTGTGCTCTCTTATTCTTTTGCCCTTGTATGCATGCTCTGATGGCATCTCTAGCCCCGCACATAAGGCAACATATGTTCCTACTTCCTAGCTTTTGGAAAAGCATCTCAGGAAAAGTAGTTATAGTAAGAGTTTTTTTTTTTTTTTCCAATCAACAGGTAAGTCATATGTACTATAGATAGTGTCCACTAAGAGAGATTGTGCTGCAAGGCTATGAAGAGATCGAACTCTGGAAACAGACAGAATTAAGTTCAAATCTCAGTGCCACCTACTAACCGTGTGACATTGGGCAAGTCACTTAACCTCTGTGTTTTCATTACCTTATTTTAAAAATGGAGATAATAGTACATACTACTTCAAAAGATTGCCATGTGTATTACATGACATACTGTACAGGGCTTGGGACATACTAAGAATGTACTAACAGGTAGCTATGTCTGTTCTCATCATTAATTTTGTTTTTAAAAAAGCATCAATGGTGGGCAAATGGAGGACCCGGATTCAAAGCCAGGTTTTTGGGTGTTCCCACCCAGCTTTCTCTCCAAGGGTTAGAATTCCAGTTTTACCTCTGCCTTTAACCACTCATTCTCAGTTTCATCTTTCTTTGTGTACAAAAATGCTTCTCCAGTTTGAGTACATATTATAATAAGGTAATATCTAGAAAGAGACATGAAAAGCATGAAGCATCACACAGGCATTATTGGTACAAGACATGATGTACATTAGACTGAGTGATCTTAGTCAGAAATGGTGGGGGGATGAGGGATGGCATTCTTTATATGGATGGGAGCACTTGCTCTGGATTATACATCTGTTCATGACATTCAACAAACAGACTGCCTTGGAAGGTGGGAGGTGGGAAACAGGAACAGCGGGAGACTGAGCTCAGTAAAATGTGATTGTGTTCCTACTGCTGCACACACAGAAAAATGATGCCTAAGGAAGCCCTAGGATAGATTATAAACCAGCCAAAAACATTGTGTTGTCTCTTGGCACTGTTTTAAGAGGCGTAGTGACATACTGGAGAAGGTTGGCAAAAAAAGTGATTAGATCTGAAAACGGAGATTTGGGGAGTAGTTCGTGGAAATGTTTAGTCTGGAGAAGGGAAGACTTGTAGAAGAAAGGTAGTAACAGAGTCACTGTCTCTAAATATCTCAAGGCTGGCAGGTGGACAGGTATTTAAATCTGTTCTATGTGGCTCTAGAGGGCAAATCTGGGATTATCAGACTACAAGGAAACAGATAAAAGCTCTATATGATAATAGGTCAAATTGAGAAAAACCTCTGACCACGTAGAGTGTCTGGCAAAGGGGTGACCCATCCCTGGATCCAAGCACAGAGTGGCTGCCCTGATTCTCCAGGAGGATGTCTACATTTAGTCAGTGCATGGACCACAAGGTTCTGTGATTCCCATCTTTTCAAATCTGACTCATTTGAGCATTACCTCCATTTTCAGGTTATGCAAGTTCTATAACAGTGTTTTTTGTTATCAGTATTACAGCATTTGGGTGACTGTCTAATAAAACATATTCTTTTTTGTTTAGTTCATGGAAATATAAGGTATAATTCTTGACTTATAGGAGACCACACTCTATTGATTTTTCTCATTCCCAGCCTACTTCCTGCTTTTCCTCCAGCTCAGCATTGCATACTGATCGTCCTTGGGCTTTGCTTGCCTCCTCATATGTGTTTTATTTTTGCCTGCAAAATATTTTTTAATGGTGCAATTTATTTTGCCTATAAAGTATTTTTTAATGAGTCTGAATGCTGTCAGGCATGTCACTCATCCTCTAGGTCACTACAGTTGCCACGACTCTCTGTCTCATATCCAGGCTGGCTTCACTGGTTTATGATACCTGCCTGCCCCTGAAGGCATTTGAGTTTGAGATCCATGCCTATTTCATGGACTGCTCCTCTTGTCACTACCACTCAAAGGTTACTGTTCCCCAGGATCTTCTGTGTGGTCTGCTGTGCACGTCATTTATCTGAAACAGCTGCTCTACCTCCTTGCCTACTCATTCATAGTGCTATGGCCCTGGGTGAGTTCTTTAGCTTCAATGGTGGGTCTTGCTCACTTCCCCAGCTCCTGTAAGTCTCATTCTCTCCCACTGCTTGCTTTTGTCAAATACATCATTCTTGCTCCCACCTCAGGGCCTTTGCACATGTTCTCTTTGCCTCTAAATTCTACCATCTTCTCTTCCCCTTCATCTCTTCATTTAAACTCTCACTGTTCTCTGGTCCCATCTACAATAGCTAATCCTTTTTACCCTGCATGGTAACTCTATCATATTACCATGCCTATTTCCTTCACTTGCCACACTTGACATATTACTTTATTATTCAATGCCTTCATCCCCTGACTACATTGTAAAGCTTGAGAGCAAGGTCCCAATCTGGTGTAGAGTGGGCTTTCAATGAATATTTGTTAAATGAATGAACACATGAAAGAACAAGGTGTTAAACTAGAAAAACTTGAAATTCCCTCCTAGTACTAACATAATTTAAAAGCAGAGTGTATCTTGCTTTTCAGAGGGTCAATTCACTAACTTGTAGCTATCTTGAGTGAAACTCTGACATGGTGCTCTCAGCCATCTGAGGTTAATTTAATGGGGTGCTGATGGAACAGAAGCCTTTGGTCAGAAATCAGCAGACATAAGGCTACAAATTGTGGCACAACAGAAAGGCTTGGAGAAGCAATTATAAACCTTGTCTGAATGCAAAGCAAATCTGGTAGGCACATGCCAGAGTTATTATAATAACTAACATTTCCCCCTCAAAACCTAGATTTGTGAACCTGTAACAAATACAGATGTGGGATTTGCTGAAAGCAAGCTTGAGAGCTACTCTTCCTTTCGTTCCAACCTTGATTATCATCTCTGAGTTTATCTTCACCTGCTTTTCCTCCAGCAATCTGTCCTGGACTTGTCCTTATGCCTTTTGCTCACTAGCTTATTGTCCCCATTTCAGAGGGTAAGCCTTTCTTCTCTCTCTCAAAACTGAGCTCAAACTCCACCCTTCCCAAAGCAGAGTCTATTCTAAAGCTCTTTCTTTATGGTTGTCTATGCAGATCTTATTTATCTGTAGCTCCCAAATTCTTTCTACATCTGTGTTCTTTAAATTTCCATGAATTATGTGAGGCCTTCTCTGAACTCAGTGGGCCCTCCATTATCTTGACAAGTTGATGAAGATTATGATAATGACCCAAATGGGTCCTTGGATAAAAGTGTATGTATAAATAATGTGGGGGAGGGAAATACCCGTTGCCTAAGGTCATAGTACATCATCTCATTAACTTACTAAGACTTACCCTAGCTGTGTCCCAAATAAGTAACTCTCATAACTATATTGGACAATTCATCAAATGTTTATGGATGACATTGAATGGTTATGATTGTGCACTGTATATAAAACCCATTACTGATGAAGGAAGTGAATATTATTAAAGCAAATGGGAATAGCAATTAGCATTTGGACAAATTCAACCATGAATTTCATAGACAGGGCAACCGTGGGTTCAAGCATGTCATTGGAAACAATTGGTTGGCTTAACACAATGTATGAACAAAATCAATTTGCTAAAACGCAGGTCATTTGGCCCTGAGGGCTGGAGAGAACCATTATATTGCTGATGATATTTATTGTTGAACTTGGATCTCTTTCACACACCATTTGACAATGGGCTTAAAGTCCATGGGCCCCCAGTTGACTCTCCAAAATGGAAGGAATGTTTCAGTGAGACAGTTAATTAGCTTTTTTTCTTCTGGGTTCGCTGATGTCTTCCTACTGAGTGGTAAGTTTCTGAGTGTTGGAAAATTTTAGAATAAAAACTTTGGCACCTCTCATTCACAATAAAATAGGAACTCCATGGGTTCTTCTAAATTCATGGGGACTTTTAATTCAAAGAATCCTGATGTGATATAACCAGCAAATAAATGTATAGTGACGTTAATTTAATCATCTGTGACCTCAAATACTCCCTCTGTATATTCAAATGTTCTTTGGTTATCTATTTTAACATCAAGAGAGCTGGGTAGGCATCTGGTTTACTCTATCCTATGTCAGATTATTAAATCTCTACGTCCTTATAGGAAAGAAACATGAAATTAGCAGAAAAGCATTTATCTGGTTAGAAATCATTTCTGCCCAGTTTTCCTCGTAGAAATAAAGATTCAGAGAGTATTCAATTCAGGCTAGTCATGTTTGATAGAGTTCAGCAGGTGTGGAATGTTGAGCAGCATGGAAGACTATAATGGTGGTGATGGTGAGCTGGGGCCCTCCAAGGAAAATCTTGAAGTCATCGGACACTAAAGAGGAAACACAATGAAAGAAGGTGGCAGAGTGGCTGATGATGAGGGTCCAGGTATCAAGAAGACGAGCCCCAAGGGAAAGGAGGCCACTTCTACGGTTTTTCCTAGAGTTTTCTTTGAGGTCAGTTTCCCGGAATTGCTCTCCTATGTCACTTGAATATGCTCAATTGCATATTTAATTGAGAAATAGGAAAGGAAAAGTTCATCACATGTCACTCTATCCATATTATCTGTAGTAAAACCAGTTAATCAAACTGCTCCATGTGGGGTCCTCCCTCATTATTTCTGAATCTGCCCTCCACAGTGAATTCTCTCTCCAAGCGGATGTATTGCACCAGAAAGCCACAAGGTGCTTGCCAGTTAAGGAGGAAAACGCCTGCTCTAGGGTATCCTTGCTGCCGGTATCCACCTGTCATCCTACCTGCTCCTCATGGCTCTGCTCTCAGTCTCAGTGACTGCTGCAATGAAACCTCTGTTTAACTATAATGCTTGAAGAATGAGCCATTTGGGTGTTTTCAAAAAAAAATCTTAGGTTTATACTCAAGATTCTTGACATAACTATTAATAAACAGTCACTCGAGAAAAGTATCCAAAAAGTTTTAGTAACCTTGGAGGCTATGACCCACTAAAGCACACTTCCGCAATCTCAGAAATTTTTCCAAATGTATTTTATTTAGAGAATTGAGGGTGTAGGGAGTAGGGATAGGAAAAGAATTATTGGAAGAATAAATTATGAGCAGAAATGGGTAAATGAACAAGAAGAAAAGAGAGACGAATTAAGCATTGACACGTTTCCATCGATATAAATTATAATGGCCCTAGAAGGAAGAGCCTCCAAACATTTGACTTGATCTCTCCTTTAAAGAAGAAAATCACAATGAGCAAGAACTAGGGGGAAACAGAAGATAAAAATTAATACAATTTTAATGTCCCCAAAGCATTTGTAAATGCTTTCGCTTTTCAATTGTCATCTGTCAGTTGTTAGACGAAACAATGATAGACTTAACTCAAATAACCTTCGTAAAAAAAAATCCCCATTACTTCTTAGATTGGAGCAGGGTTCATTCATGTGCCACATGCCAGCAGAGAGGGACCATAAGGCCTCTGAGTTGCCTGCTTCAGAGAAGGCACATAGAGTCCTGGAAACGTAGCCTTATGTTTGGAATCCCAGCTTGGGTGCTCAAAATGTGGTTGTACTTTTGTTACCACCAGGTGATGTCTACTATCGATATCCAATTTGGTAGCCACAAGCTACATGTGACTAATCTGAATTGAGATGTATTGGAAATGTAAAATACACGCTGGATTTCAAAGACTTCTACAAAAAGAGTGTGAATTATCTCATTACTAGTGTTTTATATTAGTTATATGTTGAAATGATAATATTTTGGTTATATGAGTTAAAAATTATGTCACTAAAATTAATTTCACCCATTTCTTTTTACTTGTTTTGATGTGGCTACCGAACATTTTTAGTAACATATGTAACTGGCACTAGATTTCTACTGGATGGTGCTGCTCTAGAACACTTTCAAATTGCTCCAGCTTACTGATAAGAAGCTATTTGTAGAAACTGTCATGACCCCCCCCACACCAGATTTAGAAGAGTAATTTGAACGGTGCCAAATTTTCTTTCTAATCAAGAAAATCAAGAAAAGGCTGCTATACCTGCATAGCTCTAAATTATACGTATTGGGTCAACAGAGTGATTTATTACAGGTTCTTTAATGTTGAATTTTCTATTTAAATCTCAGTGTTTTTCATGTTTCCTGTATTTTAAATGGGAAGAAAAATACCCAGTAGTATTGGGCTTCTGGAGTTAGGTTAGCAGTCAAAAATGACTATGTTTCTTAGTCTTTGTTCCTAGGGAAAGGACTAATTAAAAATAATAACATAATGAAATTATTGCCATTTAATAAGAGTCCACAATGGGCTGGATTCTATGCTAGGTGCTAAACATACATTACTTTAATTTTCATTGACCTGGCAGGGTAGATATCATTAATAACATTCAATTAAAGCTAAACCTCACAGTAGGTAAGTGTGTATCTATCTCAAGACCCAATAACCAGCTCATAGCAAAAGCTTGTTTATATCAAAGTCTGTTTGCCTACAAAACCTTTCCCTGTTTCCATCACTCTTTTGCTTTGGTCTGCAGAAAATATTAGCTTTCAATTTTATGAAAAACTCAAAGATAGTGAGAAAAGTGATTTTCTTAGAGACTGTGATTTTCAGTACTAAATCTCAAATGGTTTCCATAACCATTTAGAGACAGTCACACACACACACATCCGTGCATGTGCATGCCTGCTCATACCCCACATCCTAGATTTCCACTAAACCCATAGGTCCTGGAAACACCACTGCTAATTAAATTAAGTGTGTAAGACTTACAGTGAAAGAAAATGGCATTTTATAAAATTAGACATTTTCTCTGCTTTTAGGATATGGCCCACTAGTCCTCAGCTAGATACTTTATTACAACTCATTTTTATAGTTTTTTTAAGCACAAGGAAGTCACCAACACACTCCAGCCAAGCTTCTACAACCCCCAAGTTCATCCTTTCTGTGCTGGTTTTGCGCACTGAACCTCTTGAGTACTTTTGCGTGCCTTATAGTGTATTCATGTCATGATAACACACTAAAATATTTACAAGAAAATTGCTGTTTTTGTTCCTCAAAAAGAAACAGTCTTGTTTACAACTCTTAATGGACCATAAATATCTTCTAGCCCAACTGCACCAGTACCTGTTGGGAATCCTTCTTACATTAGTGGTAACTAAGGAACTCATAGAATATTCCCTTTGCACTGAAATGCAGCCTTGCTCCAACATATTTTTTTTCCTTTAAAAAATTGTTTCTTCTTAGAAAACTCTTCAGAGTTATTGAAAGGACATTGCACAGTTGAGTCAAATCAATGTATGAACTTTTAGCTGGCTTCTCTGGTAATCTTGGCCATATCAGTTGATGTGAAGACAGGCTAAATTTACTTTTAGCAACCTGAAATAAGCAACCCAACTTGTTTTCTTAAATTATTTGCCATCCATATAGTGCATCTGCCATTTACCTTCCTTCCCTGGGGCATTGAGATAGTGTCTCCTTTCAGGTCTCACCTCAAAATCAAGGGCATGAGGAACGTGGAAGGTTTTATTAATTGGTGATCTGGGATAAGGCTAAATTAGACTTCTTGAGAGAGACCGGGGACAAGATTTCCATCCACTGGAGACACCTTCAAGTGGAGAGAGAGAATATGATGTAATTATGATATTAGCACGCTGATGGGTGAGTACATCCAGTGAAGTGCAAGGTAGGGCATTAAGTTATGCGTGCTCCCATAAGATATGGAAACTGAGGCACAGAGAGACCTAAAATCTTTTTGGAGGACACAGAGAAAGAAACAGACCAGGGATTCCTACTCAGGCTGTCTGACACCAAAGTTGGGTTCTTTTTCCCTCTGCTGCCTCTATGAACTCCCAGAGGTATCTTATTTGCCTCTGTCCTCTCTACCTCCTAACACCTAACAAATGACACTGTCTAATAGAGTAGGTTCTCAAGAAATATTTGTTGAGCCAACTCTGGTACTTCCCCAAATCTCTGAATTCAGAGCTTGGTTTTCCTTTTTCTCGGCTCGATGGCTTTCCTTTATCAGCTGCAAGTCCCCCACTTCTTGGCGTTCCTTCCTGTCAAAACCTCCTCTCAAGAAAAAACCTGTACCTCAATTATAACAACAGTAGTTCACGTTCAAACCTTCCTGAGATGACAAAGTATTTTTCGAACTAACAAAACCTGCTGGGAAAAGAATGAGATTTTAAAGCTAGAATTCTAGGTCTTAGTCCAGAGGCACAGTGAGACTTTGATGATAACTCCAGAATCAAATCACAAAGGCCAGCTCTGTCCCCTGCACCTGTTTCTGGAATCTATCTGAGAAATAATTTGATAAATGGCCCCCCTGAGAGCCCCACCTGTACTCTCCAAGATAGACAATCTAAGATAAACTGATCCACATGCACCTTCCTATTTGGAATCGTGTCAACACCCTGCCCAGAGTGTCAGTCCCCCAGGTTCAAAAATGCTCTTATCTATATAGCAGTTTCCAAATGACCTCAGAGTGTATGTGAGTGTGTGTCTATAACACCAGTATAACTAATCTCATCAATTTGAAAAATCTAAACATGGTAAATAATTTAAATGCCAACTAATAGAGGAATATGTTTTAATGCTATATAGTCATATATGTAGTCATTATATGAGTTTTTAAAAATACTTTTAATGACATCAAAAGTCAGGATATAATATTGAGTGAAAAGAGTGGTATAAAACGGAGAATAGAATGGAAGCCTTGCACCTTGTAATTAAAAGATATTGTGGGTGAAAATAGAAAAACAGATCACTCCTGTTTCATTCTTCATACTCTTTTGCATTTCCCAAGACTTATATAATGTGTATGCAATAATGCTGCAATTTAAAGAAAACATTAGGAATCACTTTTAAAAAGAAGACATCCTATGTTCTTCTTCACTCATTGGCAGAGGCCAACATTTATGGGTAATAGTTTGGTGAATCTAGTGAAAGAAATTGACTTCAGTTTTGATAAAGACCTCATGGGAAATACTTGTGTGTGACCTATCACTTAAGCTGAAATGCCTGGTTAAATGGCTTTTTGGGGGGGATTTCTGCTCTCTGACTTGTTAGGAAAAAAATATTCTTCAGCATAAAATTTGCCTTGAGTTCCTGCTTTGAGAAGCAGAGAAAAGGATATGTTACAATCGACACCTGTGCGGATGTGACGCTTGGCAGTCTCCTGTTCCCGTTCATTTCTTCTTTTCTCAGATTTCTTTCTTCTCAGTCCCCAAGTTGTCTCTTACTATGTCTGAGGTTCATTTGAGTAGCTTGTGTAATATAACATAATAATTGCTATTATTAATTTCACAATCACCAACTTGACTATAAAAAAATGACTCCCAAAGTTTAGCTTAATTTCTAGCCCTGAAAGCAAGCCCTTTCCTCAGCCCAAGGCCAGGTTTTGCTCAGCAAGTCCAGTGCTGTTTCATTCTGTTCAGGCCTATAATCCGGCCTCATTGTGGTTTACACCCTCTCAATTCAGCATTCTGCATCCCGAGGCCTTTATGAGCAACATGTCACCTGGGGTGGGCAGGGTTTATGTGGTACTTGGCTGTTGTTTCCCTGGCATCTGGTGTCCAAGTAATATGCCTTTCCTGGTCCTTGTGTGTGTGCTTGGTCCATGCTGACACCAAAGAGGAAGGCAATCATCCCTTGGGGGATGGTGACCTTTGGTCTCCTATATTTCTGGAGGCATCCACAGTCCTGATATGGCCTCTCATCACAAGCACATGAAGGGCACTTAGTCTGTGGCCATTGCGAGCTTATCAGTGTTCTTCTCATGGGCCCAGAAAAGTTTGTCTATTCTTACATACTTTCCTAAGGCCCACAGGAGATGTAGGTCCCCCAGCAGATGCTCATGTTGCTGCTACAGTCCTTCGTTACTCTCTTTGCAAAGATGTGTACTGCCAGAATTATGGATGGGAAAAGCAGAATGCAAATTCACTGTACTCTTAGATTCCCCAATTAAAAGGGAAGGTTTATAGCAAGTCATTTGTGAAAGACCAAATAATGGCCTCCCAAAGGTGTCCATGTACCAATCTTCAGAACCTGTAAATATGTTACGTGGCAAAGAAGAATTAAGGTAGCAGATGGAACAACTTTAAGAGAGGGCTATTACCCTGGATTACCCAAGTGGACCCAATATAATCACAAGGGTCCTTAAATGTGGAGGAGGGAGGCGAATGATTACTGTCATAGTGATGCAATATGAGAAAGACTCAACCAGGCATCACTGGCCTTAAAGATGGAAGTGGGTCATGAACCAAGGGATGCAGGCAGCCTCTAGAAGCTGGAAAAGCAAAAAACCAGATTTTCTCCTAGAGCCTCCAGAAAGGAAAGCAGACTTGCCAACACATTGATTTTAGCCCATTAGACCCATTTTGGACTTCTGCCCTCCAGTGCTGTGAGATAATAAATTTGTGTTATTTCAAGCCACTAAGTTTGTGGAAATTTGTTAAAGAAGCAAACAGAAAACTAATATATCACCAAACCTCAGGATTCAGCCTTGGGGTTGGGGGAAGGAAAGGGGTAGAGCACGCTCTCCCAGGGCACACGTGCACACACATGTACATGCACACACACGTACACACACACACTCTGCCTTTGCTTTATCTTTCAACTCTATCCCTTCTCCAGCTTGAAACTCTTTTTTGAAGTCTGGGGGTGGGCAGGTAGAACTGTTCTGCCTCCTTATCCCTGCATGAATCATTTCTCTCTCACACTGGGGCAGTGCCTTTTGCACTTAGAAGCTAAGTTGCTGAGTGCAGGAGACTACCGGTAAGCAATAGATGCACTTCCCCTTAGCCAAGAGAGGGTCAGAGAGGAGATGGCACAGCAGTGATTACTTTGAAATATTAGCCTGCCTCATAAGGGTAAGAAATGAGTGACAGTGGCTATGCCAGCGAGTAGAAGCCACTAAGTAACACAGGGTGATGTTCTCTGATAAAGGGCCATGGAGGCCCAGGGAAGGAAGTGACATTTGACAATAAGGCCATCATCAGAAAGGCCTCCTAAAGCGGCGCAAGTCATGTCTGTATGGCTATTGAGACTATGGGCAACTTCTTCTGTCTGAGGCTCAGTTTCCCTATCCTCAAACTGAGAGGTATTCATCTCTGTCACCTCTAAGCCTGCTTTCAGCTCTGATACTTTGTAATTCTATGATACTAAATAGTTCAATTGAGAAAGAATCACTTGCCCTGAGGACTCCTTCCCTTTGATTTCCACGTGGAGGCCACATTAGCATAGCAGAAACGATATTGACACTGCTGCTGACTTTTAAAATTCCCTGGGAATGAGAGAGAAAATGAAAACACACCAGATGGAGTGTGAGCTCCCTACTATTTCAAAACTTAGACATTTCCACTAAATGTTGGCACAAACTTAAATATCATCTTGAATGCTATTTACAGTTTTCAAAGTGACAACAATAGTATATTTCGAGACTATGCTAAGAGTGATTCCAGTATCTTTGGAATTTTATTTTGCGGTTGGAAATATTAAGAGAATATTTAGTTACATATGAAAATAACAGGCCGGGGGAATTATGTAGGCAGTTGAAATGCAGCTGCAACTCTATCACTAAGTGACTGGTTTCCAGGCTCTGACTCCCGAGAAGCATTGTGATTGGTTTATCTCATGCAGATTCACTAAGTAAAAGTTTCTAAGTCTTTAATTTTTAGGGGTCCCACATGCTGTGGTTCTTGATGTGTTTTGGGTTACAGACCCCTTTGAAAATCCTGCCACAAGCTGAAGACTTCCTAATGGGGAAAATTTTTAATGTATTTACACAGATAACTTAAAGATTTGCATTTAATTTTAGGATTTTTTAAGGGCCAAGAAGCCCCAGCATGAAAAGAATGTCCTTGAAAATCTAGAAAATCACTAAGACTAATTTTGTGGAAAAAATTTTATATACACACATATCTATACACACACACACAATATCAAGGAATTATGTTCATGCCCTTGGGGGTTCACTGTGTTCACTAGGTTCTGATTCTCTGCTTTGAGAGCATTGTGTTCACTATTCTCATAGAGAAAATGTCAAAGACACACAATGTCACAATACACAAGGAGGAGGATGGGGTATTTTGAAAAGGAAATATCCATTAGACAGGATAGTGAGCTTCATTAGGGAGCCAATAATTGAACATGTCTGACACCTGAATCTCTCACCTTCTTAATTAAAAGCCCAGTCCCAGATTCATACAGTAGCTTCCAGAAAACTGGCCACATGGTCTTACAAAGCATTGTTATTTGCACTTCTAAGTTTTTTTGTGAACTGACTTGATTTCCAATGTTCTATGATTACATAATACCATTGAAGTATAGAAAACAATTATCTTGAAACTTACCTATCATAAATCTTTTTGAGGTGTTAAATGTCTTTAAATAAGTTGTGAGAATTTTTTATTCTTTTTATCAGTGGAGGAAGTTACTCATTCCGGTTTTCTATTCTCTAATATGCTTTCATGATTATTTTTTAAGTTCAAGATGACTCAGACTGTGGCTTTATAATGTCTAAAAGACAGTTTGAAGTTAAAAATTTTTGAAGACTCATGGAGTCAGTTGATTCCAGAGTGGTTGAAAAAAATGTGTGTTTTATTTTTTAATCTGAGTCTCTTGGTACCATCATTTGTTTATATTCAGTTAAAATTTTCCCCCCAAAATTTTGGGGGTACCATCATTTGTTCTATAAAAGACTTACTGCTTGGGAAACACTTGGTTAGGTTGATCCACACATCCAAACTCAAGAAATCAGTTGCTCAAACTTAATGCATCTGATAAAAGAGTACATCCCCTTCTCCAAAAAGTTCTCCCCTCTTCCTGCCCCTGAGCTTCCTGATGGCACCCCAACTCTAGACAATTCAGACTAGAAAACTTGGGTCATCTCCAGCTCATTCTTGAATTTCATCCCCTGTATACTAATCATTCACCAGGTTTTATCCATTTTTCCTGCCAAACCCCTCTCATAGTTGTTGCTATTCTTGGCCTGCCAAGTCTGATCTACTCCCAGTTCTTTTCTGAGCAACTCCTTCCCAAGGTGCTCTGCAGCCGACTCCTGGGTTCTACTCTTGTCTTTGACTGTGGGTAATTAAGAGCCCAATCAGCCTTGTCACACTTTACATTCTGGATTAGCCTATTGCTACATTTTTCTGAAGGTTGGGGTGGAAAATTGGGGCAACTCCAAATTGGCAAAAATATCAAATCTTTTTGTTTTTCCTTCCTTCCTTCCTCCTTGTTCTTTCCTACCTTTTTTTTTTTTTCTTATTAGTTGCCTCTTTTGAATTTTATGGCATGGGTTTGTACTTAATTCCTTATTTAGAGCTTATTGATAAATTTCTCCTGTTTTTTACCATTATTTTGTGGTGGTTATTGTTAGCTGTTGAGGAAGGAGGAAGGAAGATTATTCCTTCCACATTCTGTCACCTTTATAATAAAGAGACAGCTACTGTTTTGTACCATTTCTTTTCTATTCCTTTTCTTATCATTTTTCTTCTTCAGGCCCTACTCCCTGGATTCTGACTCCAGTAACCCCCATTTATACAACAGCAGGTTAGTTTTCCTGAAATTCAGCTCCCAACATTCTGAAGCTGGGGCAAGTCAAATCGCTTTGGCCTATGCTTCCTTGACCCTTGGAAATCTAACTTTGTCTCTTCTTGAACTTATCCCTTGCACTCCTGAGCCATTTGTTTAATCAGATTGCCTCCTTATGGATCCAACAGGGAGCCAAATCATTCCCACCTTTGCACTTTCAGATTGCTGCTTTTGGTGATTCTGAAAGCCCTTCTTTGCACCCTGATCCTGTTCAAACTTCTCAAGGGCTTTCCTGACGACTGCAGGCCATAGTCATCTTCCGCTTCTAGACCTCACCACACATATGTTGGAGTATTCCAACTTTTTAAATAACAGAGTTGCAAGGCTCCAAAATAACCAACTGCATTTTAAAAATTAAGAAACTGAAGTCCAGGTGATAACAATCGTGACCGTTTTTAGTTCCTCCTTTGTGTTAGGCACTGGGCTAAGAACTTTCCGTAGTTTTTAGGAATAGCTTTAGTGAGATATAATTAAATGCCATACAGTTCACCCATTTAAAATGTACAATTCAGTGGTTTCAAGTATTAATACATTCAAAGAGTTGTGTAAGCATCACCAGTATCTAATTCCAGCACATTTTCATCACCCCCAAAAGAAGCCCTGTGCCCAACAGCAGCCACTCCCCATCCTTCCCCTACTCCTGGCCCCTGGCAACCGCTAATCCACTTTCTGTCTCAACAGATTTGCCTGTTGTGGACATTTCATATAAATGACATCATACATGATACGGTGGTCTGTGTGACTGTCTTTTCCACTTAGCATAAACTTTTCAAGATTTCATTCATCTTGTGGCATGTATCAGTACTTTATTTCTTTTTTTTCCAGATTGATTGGGGTATAATTGACAAAACTTGTATACATTTAAGATATTGTGATGATTTGATATAGGTTTACAGTGCGATATGATTACCACCGTAAAGTTAATTAACATATCCATCACCTCACGTAGTTACCTTTTGTGTGTATGTGGTGAGAGCACTTAAGATCTATTCTCTTAGCAAATTTCAAATATACATTATTATTAACTTCAGTCATCACACTGTACATTAGATCTTCAGAACTTAATCACCTTATAACTGAAAGTTTTTACCCTTCGATCAAAATCTCCCCATCTCCCCTACCCCAGCCCTTGGTAGCTACCATTCTACTCTCTGTTTCTAACAGTTTGACTATTTCAAGATTCCACATATGAGTAAGTGGAATTATGCAGTATTTGTCTTTATGTGCCTGGCTTATTTCACTAAGCATAATGTCTTCCAGGTTTATTCATATTGGCACAAATAGCAGGATTGCCTTCTTTTTGAAGGAAAATAGCATTCCATTATCGATATATACATCACAGGTACTTTATCCATTCATCTGTCAATGGACATTTAGGTTGATTCCATATTTTGGCTGTTGTGAATAATATTGCTATGAACATGGGAGTGCAGATATTTCTTTGGGATAGGGCTTTCATTTCCTTTGGCTATATACCCGGATAGGACTGCTGGATCATAGGGTAGTTTTATTTTTAATTTTTTGAGGAACTACTGTATTGTTTTCCATAATAGCTGTACAATTTCACATTCCTACAAACAGTGCATAAGGGTTCCCTTTTCTCCACATCCTCACCAACACTTGTTATCTTTTGACTTTTTTGATAATAGCCAATAACAAACAAACAGTAAGTAAATTTTTATTTCTTTGCATCATGTTGTTCGTATACTTGGAAGAAAAACGACGAACCTCAACATTATCACATCAAAAAAGGACTGCACAGACTCCAGACAATGTGGCCTAAGACAAAACCTACCCCCAGTCTAGGTATATATACAGGATAATAAGATGTGGGCAGTTCAAGCACAAGTGGACACTCAGTGCACAGTGGTAGCAGGGGTGGCACCTAGGGGAAGTCAAAGAGGGTGCAAGGGCAAGAGAGGCATTTGGTTTTGTCTAAAAGTATAAATCTAAGCATCCTTGTTTGGCAGCTTCTTAGGTATTGCAGGCCTGTCATCTGTGGACTTTGATTTAATCAGAGGAGCTATACATCGCATGGTTGAGGGCCATGTGGCCTCACCTGTTCTACTGAAAGGCCTGCACAGCTACACAGAGGAACTGTTCACTGGAAAAAAGGCAGAGGCTTGCTCTCCTCATGCCGCATGGAGTCAGTCTGGGGCTGGAGTCACAGAGACGACCTGTTGCTTAAGTCATTCTTGCTGTCTAGGCCTTTACCTCAAAGGGTTGTGGGTACCCAGAGGGGTGAACCCCACAGGCAGTGTCTTGCATTATCCCTATGATTGTGCCAGATGACTGTGAAAAGCAGGTACAATGGCTCCTGTGGAGCCTCTGCTCTGCCTCCGTGGTGTCCAGCACAGGGGTTAAGCAAACTATGCCTGTGGGTCATAGCCTAGTTTTGTAAATAAAGTTTTACTAGAGCACAGCCATGCTCATTTGTTTACATATGGCCTGCAAAGCCTAAATTATTTAATATCTGGACCTCTACAGTGAATGTTTGCCATTTCCTGGCCTGACAGAGGGCTAGGCCCACAGCAACTGATTCTTAAACCCTCCATTGACCTGCCTCCTTCCAATACCACCTGACTGGCACAAAGCTACAGGCAACCTTCAGGAAGCCAAATTTTTCTTGGTTCCACTGTGACATTCTCTCCCTAGATGAGGGCTCCTTGATGCTCTAGGCTGGGTGCTAGCAGAAGCCACATTGCCATTGTTTTCTTTAAATGGTTCATGCCTTTCCCTGCCTCCCTCCTCCAGGTATGTCAGCCTTCCCACCCCGCCGCCATTCTCTGCCCACTCAGATAATTTTCCATTTGTGAAAGTGTCTGAGAAGTTCATGTTTCACTTACATCATCTCATGTGCCCACATGTGCCCCTGGAGGTAATGTCAGCTCTTATTTCTGAAGTTCGTTGTTAGTGGAGGAACAAAATACAGAAAGGTTATGTCACTTGCCCAAGGTCCTGCTTTAAAGCATGTTTGGGGTCTAAATCCAGGCTGGGAGGAATACGGATGGGTGAGGAAGGATGTGGTTTTATAATGAAGAGATGGCAACAAGGACTCTGGCGACAGACAGACCTAGAGGCAGATCTTTCTGCTAATTCTCGCCATACCCCTCGGAGTCCTGGAATCCTCATTGATAAAATGAAGCTAAGAATATTATCTAGGTCATAGAGGATTCCATCTGACGATGTGTATTAATTGCCTAGTAGAATACCTGGCATGTGATGCTCAATGAGTATTAGCAGCCATTGTTGTTGTTATTGCTGCTATTGTTGTAACTATTGTTACTTTATTATTGTAAGTGAGAAATCAGTGTCTGAACTTGAACTTCCTGGCTCTTCATTCAGTGTCTGGGGTTGTAAGATCAAATGGCTGCAGAAGAAAGACAGAGACCACAAATGATTAAAGTGGGCTTAGAGCAAGAATAAAGAATCTATAGAGTGCATTTATTATCTAAAAGATGCAGCTGCATATTCTATTCTGGTTGATTGTTGCCAAACCCAAATATGAGACTAAAATTGACAGATATAATAATTGTTTCTGGAAGTGTTGGGAATATGTTTATAATATTGGCAAGCAATTTCCATTAAAAAAAAATCCATGTGGCAAAATCTAAAGGTCATACAGGTTGAATATCCCTTATCCAAAATGCTTGGGACCAGAAGTGTTTCAGGTTTCATATTTTTTTGGATTTGAGAATATTTGCATATACATAATGAGATATCTTGGGGATGAGACCCAAGTCTAAACACAAAATTTATTTATGTTTCATGTACCCCTTATACACATAGACTGAAGGTAATCTAATATGATATTTTAAATAATTTTTGTGCATGAAACAAAGTTTTGGCTGTATTTTTACTGTGATCCTCACATGAGGTCAGGTTTGGAATTTTCTACTTGTGGCATCATGTTGACACTCAAAAAGTTTCAAATTTTGGAGCATTTCTGATTTTGGATTTTCTGATTAGAGATGCTCAACCTACATCTGGTTTGCAACTTCTTACATAAAGGCAGTAAAACCTTCCCTGGGGAAGAATTTTCTGGGAAATTGTTATATTTGTTCACATCTAGAGATGATTCACTACTCCACTTGAGCATCCAACAAGTATTTGTCAAACACTTCTTATGTGCCAAGCACTGAACTGAGGATTTAGAGATGAGCCAATTTGTGAGATTCTCTGACTAGTGGAAAGGACCAACATATCATAAAATAATTATAATAGAGTGTGATAAATGGATATCATGCAATCTGCCATAGAGAAGAGCAATAGGAAGGGGATTCTGGAGGAGGGGACACTTGAGTTGGGCCTTGAAGGATGAGCAGGAGTTTGTTAAACCAGTAGGGAGAGAGTAAAGAAAGGCATCTAGAGTTGTTCTGTGTACTGTGGTAGCCACTTGCCTCATGTGGCTATTTAAATTGTAGTTAATTTAAATTAAATTAAATGGAACATTCAATTCCTCTAATACAGAAGCAGTAGACAGTGCAGAATTAGATCATTTCCATCATTGCAGAAAGTTCTTTTAGACTAAGCTGATCTCTGGTGTAAATAAGGACACAGGCACCCCAAGATGATGATAAGTTCAGAATACTGCAAGTTCTGGGGGTATAGCTGGGATGATAACAACTTCAGTTGGAAAGGTGAGCAGGAGGCAGGGCAGGAGGAACTGTGTGTGGTAATCCAGCATTGTCCTTCTCAACCTCTGACTCTGCTTGCCTCCATATGCCACCATCCACCCACCCTCCCGATCATTGCTAACATATTTCTGGCTTCTTTTCTTGATAGTTGACATGCACTCAAATATATCACATGGTCCAAAAAAAGCAACATTACACTTGTGCTATGTTCCAGGTTTCTGCAAGGGGTGGCATACTCGTATTCTTGCCTGAGATACTGCCTGTGAATATTAAATATTTTAATGATTTTTTTTCTCAGTAACAAAAATTATAAAAGGAAAACAGGCAAATTTATTTTCATATCATGCTGGTCCACACGGCTGAACTGTATTTGGAAACTTATGAAATCATTGCTATGGTTATGTATGGAGCCTTATTAAAATGATTTCATTGTACTTTCATTTTATTATTTCATTGTCTCTTAGCTTGTATGAGATTTAAAAATATAGGGTGAACTTTAATTTAGTGCTCACAAAAAGAATGAGGGAAATTTATACTAACAAATTGTTAATTTAATTTCTGAGTTACATTTGGTGGTTGATGAACATTAACTACTTACTTCTGTTATTGTGATGATTAGTCTTATGTTGTATTGATCTCAGTTAAACAACGGATGCTATTTGGATTTAATTTGGAAATTCTAGGAAACTCTTTGCAGGTGACAGTTCACACGTATTTTTTAAGATGTCTTTTTTTTCTTAATAGTTCATTTACATATCCATTTATTCTTCAGAGATCTGTTCATTCAACAGATATATATTGACCCCTTACACTGTACCAGGCACTAAGTTTGGGATACAGCAAAGAACAAGACAGTCAAGTTCCCTGCTGTCATTAAGCTGACACTCTAGCAGTGGAGGGATGGCCAGTGTACAAATATAAATGAGCAGATAAAGAATAAGTTCTCTGATTTTACCTCATGATCTGAAGACAATAAAACAAAGTGATGTGTCTGATTAAAGAGGTAGACAAGAGGGCAGTTACACATTCTGTGTAGTCAGAAATTTTTTCTCTGATGAGTTAACTTGAAACTGATTCCCGAATGATGTGAAGGTGCCAGCCGGGTAAGGATCTGGAGGAAGCTCATTCTCAGGCTAGCGCGAAGTCTCTGAGAAGAGAAGGAACTAGACATGTCAGTTAAGTAGGAAGATGGCCGCTATGCTTGGAGTGTGAAGAGGTGGCAGGTGCCAGTCTTTGTAAGACATTTTAAGCCACAGTGAAGACTTCTGCAGGTTTAGAGTGATGTGATCTAATTAGTGCCTTTAAAAGGTCCTATAGTTATTATTGTGTGGAGAATGGAAGTTAGAACGCAAAAGCAGGGTGACCTATTAGAGATGTCGATGATGGTGGCTTGGGCATGCCTGGTAGCTTTATGGATGGAGAGAAGCGAATAGATTCTAGAAATATTTTGGTGGCAGAATTGACATAACTTACTGTTAGGTTCTGGATGTGGCATCAGTTACCGCTATAGGGAAGGTAGGGATGCGGGAGGTGGGACAGATTTATTGGAGGTGTCTAGTGTGCTAGGGCCCAAATAAGCAAAGTCATGTTCAGCTATGTCTTCTCTTTTCACCTTATTTTATGACTTTGATATCAAAGAAGTGTCTGCTCTGCTGTAAAGAAAAACGGTGCCCTGCATTGATTTCTACTATTATGGTGCATTCGCTCCACAAAAATTAATAGAGCACCTGTTAAATACGAGGCACCCTGCTAGGCACTGAGTACATAATGGTCCCTACTTACATGGAGCTTCCAGTATAGTGAGGAAAACATTTAACAAGTGAGTCCACACTGGTCTGTGTTCCATACTACTACAGGGTTTCTCAGCCTTGCCACTATTGACATTTTGGACCAGAAAATTCTGCATTTTGAAGGTGGGACTGTAAATAATAGGAAGTTTAGCAGCATCGCAGGTTCCTACCCACTGAATGCCAGAAACGCCTCCCACCCAGTTGTAACAACCAAAAATGTCTCCAGACATTGTCAAATTTCCCCTGTGGGACAAAATTGCTACCAGTTGAGAACCCCTGCTCTAACTCCAAGCCCTGATGCCTGATGATAGTGTAGCCAAGTTCTGAAGTCTGTTCTCATCACCTGCCAGGTTTGAAAGTATTTCCTTGCCTATTACAGATAGAGCCAAACCTTCAGTATGTGAAAGCAGCTTGTAACACTTGGGATGGAACCAAAGCAAGCTTCCTTTTCATCCTTTATTCAGTTTGGTTGAAAGTAGGAGGTGTGGAATTGCATATTATTAGCAGTCTGGGAAACCTGGAGAAGGCCAAGTGATTGTTTTAAGTCAAGAATGTACCAATTTGATCACTTTGCAATACTCTGAAAATATGAGTCATTGAAAGACTTTTTGATCTTTCACAGTCCAAACATATTACAGCACCAGCATTACAACATGTTGCATTTTGGAGGTAGATTCTATCCAATTTATTTATTTAGTCATATGAACTGTATAGATTTGACTTGTTCCACTTCTCCACCCCTACCTTACTTCAAAGTGTGGTACTTGTCACTTCTACACGTGAGTTGAGGAGTAGATTCTAGAACACAGACAACTTGACGGGCAAAACACAGCCACCACTCTGCTCTGCAATGCCAATCAGCAGCAATGACAACTAGTCCTGCTGGTGATGATGAGAATGTTCATTAAGTGTAAATTATGTGCTAGACCTTGTAAGAGTTGCTTTGTCTATGATATTTATTTAATGCTCATAATAACCTTATAAGATGATTGTTATTATTTTTATCATTTTATATGTGGTAAATTGAGGTTAAATATCTTGCCCTGCTGGTAAGGCATGGGGCTGGGATTCAAACATCGGTGTGTCTTCAGAATCCATGCTCTTAACCTCTATGCTAAACTGCTTCTCCAGACCTTCTTAACTGGTCATGTTGCTCTTTTCCGCTGAGTTCATATATGGCCTCGGATGGCTCAACACTAGCTGATCAGAGATGGCATTTGAGATAAAAACTGCTTGCCCATCAATACCTAATTCTTGTTCCTATTTAAGTATTAGGCTGTGAATTCTGAGGTAGCACGTGGGGTTGCTGTAGATATATGTGAGTTAATATCAAGTAAATCTGTAGAGAAAGGGAAAATGGTTGAGATGTAGCTCATAAATAAGTTTTCAAGCTCCTCTGAACTTTAGTCATTGGAACTAGTATTGTTCTGCTGTCTTGTTTTATTTTCCCTTTTTCTTTTACAAAGGCAGATAGAACACCCTTCTTACAAAAGTGCTGTTCAGCAAACCTGTGATGTTGCCAAATTGCTGGTCTAAGACTTTCATCCTTGGGGACGTTCTCCTGTTTCCCCATTTGTGGGAGATACCCTTGAGGATCAATTTTAGGTATCTTTGTTTCATATTACAACATACAAAATCCAGTTTGCTTTTTCCTGTACTAATTCAGTTCATCTTATATTCTTTCTTCTTGGTTGAAAAGAGCCCTGTATAACAATCTAAAACTGGCAAGCTGAAGGGACTCACACTTTCCTCTTATTCTTGCCATTTGTTCCTGACAAATGGTTAGTGGACTACTGGTAGAATGGACCTGGGCTGCATCACCAGTTGGCACCTTGATGCCTGGGATTGATTCTTTGAAATAGGCCAGTGGAAGAATTAGCTTATCTTTTCCTTTGGATGGCCCCTAAGCAGCAAATAAAACAAATGCACCAACAAGCAGCTTTAGTCAGGTATTAATAAAATCTCAGGTCAAAATGTAGTGGCATAAAGATAAAAATATTAATATTTCTAACTGACCAACACAACTAACTATATAATTATGAATTTCATAGATACGGTTTTAAGATACAGTGTCTCATAATGACTGTGTCTATGAATGAGTCAACTTTTTAAATATGGTGTTAAGACTAAGTTTAAAAGTTTCCATATCTGTTTTCATATGAAATATGAAAACATTTTGCACAGATCACTGTTTTCAGGATGCCTAAATATGACCAAACTGTATGTTCTGTCTTTGAGTTGGTATTAGGCAATATTTTTATGATTGATGGGTAGGTGGTTCATTTGAACAAAGTCTCCATTTTGGTCTGGGTTTGATCTTTAGGAACTTCCCACCCCCACCTAAGTTATATTGTTATGGCATAGGGCATTAATTAAGATTTTTTTCCTTTAAAAAAAAGTGATTGAACATATACCCTAATATTAATAATACCCCGTCTCTTTTGAAGTCACAGCACTCTCTGAGGAATACTATTTTGTAAATCTTGCTTTTTACATTCTGGCTTAATTTTCCAGCTCTTAACTCTGCCTGAGTATAATCTTCCCCCTAACCTCTTTAACTCTAAAGTTCAGGAAAGCAATGACTTTAAATTCACTGTTGTTAAATAGATTGTTAATGACCAAAAGAACCTACCAATCTTGCTGATCAGAATTATGTTAAAAAAAAAGAAGAAGAAGACGGCTAATTACCAAACTGTTTTGTCAATAGTTATTTTAATCACACTGACTGCCCTTGGTGTGGAGAGCCATTAGGCAGTAGAGACAGGAGACCAGCCATCATGGCAAAGTGGTGCTGATGCGGGGAATTGGACTCCAGAGGGCAATTTGTCAGTTTGCTTAGGAGGTTCAAAGCTCTCATTGTTGTGCTTAAACCCAGCTGCCTGCTTGAGCAGCTGTGTCCCTCCTGATGATGTAACAGTCTGCTAGTTTCTCTCTGTCATTGTTCTTCAACTTGCATGTTATAGGGTCATTATGTAAGGTAGACAGAACCTCTAGGTAAGTCAAGGATCCCAGAGATACGGACTTGGCTAAATCGAGTTATGGATGTGACTGTGATTTCCCATCAAATTGTTGTCAAATGGCATCTGTAGCTTTTAAGTTTACTTTCATCTTTTTCTCATCAGTTCAGAGACAACAGAGTTTTGATACATCTGCTCTAACATTTTTCTAAATTCAGGACTCCCCTAAAAGCAGCTCTTCAGGCAAATCTAAACAGAAATCTCAGAGTGCTTGTGGATTCCTTGATCCCCAAAGGAGTTCACTGCAAGGATCCTTTAAATGGATCATTCTTCATGGTCAAGTAAAATGATTTTACCTGGAAGACATCCACAAAAATCCAATTTTTACTGACTCATTTGTTTCATAAGGCAAGGGCACAAGTACGTATCCTAGGCTGGTGTCCATCAAAGAGATGACTCATAGGGCATGTCTGCTGCTGGGACACACAAAGAGGCCCACTCCAGACTTGCTACCTGGCAAGGTATGGAATATGGGCACAGTGGCTTCCCAATCTGAAGGAATTAGCTAAGATTTGCCGGCCCTGTCATGGAGCTCTTAGGTTTTCATCTTATTGGTTCTTCTGTGATGTTAGGGGGATGACCAACTTAGAAAGCCCCCCCCCCCACACACACATTTGCAGCCCCACTGCTTCTCATGGTACTTACTCATCTGTCGTTTTCTACTTGACAATGAAAATCCTTCTCTCTGGAGCCTGGCTCAGCAGCCACTGTCTTTACCGATCCTCCTTTGTCCCCTGTGCAGAACAAACCTCCCCTTTTCCATATCATGCATCTCTTGGTTTCTGGTCACCCACAACTCTGTCATGTGGGCCTCCCTGAGGGTGGAGACCACACCTTACTCATATTTTGTCTCTCTAGTTCCTGACATTTCACCTGCCACAGAGTTGGCCCTTGACCTCAGCTGGACAACTAGAAGGATGGATTAACAGTCTCTAACCCACAGATTTTCAAACCTTGGGAAAGTATATAAGTCCTTGGAGGGATTGATGCAAGTCCTACCAATTTGGGAACCTACCCTTGAAGAGTACATAACCTTAATTCTGACCTTATGTTGGATAAATGCTGAGTGCATGCTTGTGTAATTAAATAAAAATGACAGCAGCCACCTAACGCAGGGTTCAGGTTATGATTAGGTTAGGCCATCACTTCCCAAAGTGTATGCTCTGTAGTCTCTGGAATGACAGCCGACTGAGACAAGGGGGAAAACTTCTATGGTAAATAACATTGAAAAATGCTCAGCTAAGCAAAATTAAATACTATTCTTAATTGTAGAGCTTCTCTGACCTTAGCATTCTTCATGGAACTCCCAGAAGAGATATAATAAGCAGCATTTCCAAAAGTACTTTGAATTATGATATTTTTATTATTATTTCTTTTCTTTTTTTTATTTTTTCCTTTCTTTCTACAGAGCAGCTCTTTGGTAATAGTGGTTCAAAGATCATACTTGTGAAATGCTGATTTAAGATTGCTAAAATGCATAAACTAGTTTGGTTGATTTCAGAGTAATAAAAGACAATGATTAAATTGACTCCCATTTTGTATATGAATTAACATAACAGTGTTGCCTTAGGAATCTAACAAATGAACTTCAGAACTTCCCCAAATGAACTGAGGCAGCACTGGGTGTGCAGGGACCCTAAGCCCAGCCTCTCCTTAAATCCCTCCAGTAAGCTATGAACCAAAAGGTTCATAGAGAGCCCTTTTCTGTCCCAGTGGTTGGCCTTCTCGGCAATCTGAAAAAGGCCCCAAAAGTGGTGCTTAGGACTGTATTTATGACCATCCTAACATGAGGTTTGTGAAAAGTGGAGAACCAGCTATGGAGACCACTGAGAACTCAAGTCTAATTTTCTTCATGGAGTCCCCACAGGGAAATCATCTACTTAAGCCAAACTAGACCTCCAGAAGCCCTGCAGTCTTTTCCCTCTCAAAGAAGTTAATTTTGTACTTAGAAACAATGAAATTACTGCTAGATCAGACTGGGTTCTCTGGTATTAAATATTGTCCCATCTATGTGTCCTGCGACAGTGCTGTCAATTTGCTGTAATGTGGTATTTTGAGCGCTATTTAGATATTAATTATTTTTAATAACCTCTTCATTGAAAGCCTAAAGGTTTGCCTAAGATTCTAATGAAAGTTTTCACATGAAAGAGAGGGATAATATTAAACAGGCACTAACAAACCCCCTGAAGAAAATTCAATACAATATATCTTTGACAAAAGAAAGGAAGGAAGAAAAGAAGAACACACTTTTCCAGAACGTATGTTCTCTCATTAGGATTTTACATTCATTATTGCACAGTTGCTGCAAATTATTCTCAGTTATGTATGTGCTTATGAACCCATGAAGAATTAGTGTCTTCTTAATGAGCACCAAAGAATGTATGTATTAAAAAATCCTTTAACCCTCATATAAAAGAGAAACCATTTACTAGCAATTAGGTCTTGGGATTAGAAAGTATTTTTCTTTGGAAGCATTCAGAGCACACTGCCGTGTCTTATTTGACCTTTCAGCATCTCTTTGAGGGAGAGCAAGGCAAAGGCAGCAGTCTCTGTTATGAGGAGAATGGATTTTTTAGAGAATGCAAATGACTTGGCCATGGTTGCCCAGTGAGTCAGGGACCATGCTAAGTCCTCATCCTTGTGATGTAATTTGAGGGTGTGGGGAGGCTTTATTCAGTATAGTTTTCCTAATGGCCCATGTGCTAGAATTATCACTATTAGAGATTCCTGAATTGTCCTTTTAGGCATCCAGTTAAGAAGGTAAATTTTTGAGAGGTTGCTCATATTACCATCAGAACTTTTGAAACAGCTGGGGCTGGATGGATACACAGGAAGTATGCACCGGGAAAGCCGGATTGGCTGTTGATACCTGTTGTCTAGTCCCATTCTGATTGGCCAGTTTCCAAGAATTACTGAATATCTCTGAATATCATCCCAGGCAGTGGGGACAAATTAAGACAAAGTATATTTATGGGAGTAGGATGCTGCTATGGTTTGAATGTGTCCCCCAAAGTTAATGCGTTGGAAACTTAATTCCCAATGTAACAGCGTTGAGAAGTGGGACCTTTAACAGGTGATTAGGTCATGAAGGCTTTACCCTCATGATGAATTAATGTCAGTATGGTAGGAGTAGGTTTGTTATACAAGCTAGTTCAGCCCCCTCTTGCGCTCTCTCGCTGGCTCTTGCTCCTGTGTGATGCCTTTCGCCATGCTATGACATAGCAAGAAGGCCCTCACCAGATGTAGCCCCTCAATCTTGGACTTCCCAGCCTCCAGAATTGTGAGCCAAATAAATTTCTGATCATTATTAATTACCCTGTGTCAGATATTCTGGTATAGTAGCACAAAATGGACTAAGACAGATGGGAAACACAAAGACAAACTCTGAGTCTGCCAAAAGGTCATATTGGACAAGCCAAGTCACTGATGGTGTGGAGACTAGGACCCAGTTCCATCCTAGTGATATTTGCCTAGATGCTTCAAGGAAAATAAATAAATATGGACCATTTCCTTTCTAATGTGGAGCTGATATTTTAAAAAGAAGGGTCTTGCTTTTTTCCCCAACTATTTCACTATACAGTGAGTAGAATATATACCATTAAATAACATATAGCCCTTATAATAATGTTGAAAATAAAATGAATATGATTGTGATTATTATATAGTTCACCTGCATCATTGTTTGCCTTCAGTTTGGGCCTTTTAGTTGTTGTGTCAGTTAAAAGGCTATAAGGAATTTGCCTACCTTCAGTTTGACATGCAATGTAGACACACTTTTCTCCTTATTAAAAAGATGTTTAAATTCTTTTTTAAAAGGTGACTTTCCATATATGCTATGGATGACCACTTTTAAAATTATAAATTAATTAGTTAAGCAAGAAGACACAGCCACTCGGCCAGGCTAACTATATGAGTATAGTGAATGTCCAAGTCTGAATTATTGGGCATGAATTTATCAAGAGGCAACTTGTTAAAGAAAGAACATTCCTTTCTTTCTTCTTACAGATTGCCCTGATAGCAACAGAATCCTTGAAATCCTCAGGGAGCAAATTGGGGATAAAATTTAGAAAGCACACCTGGCTTATTTTCCAAGCTCTGAGCAGACCCAAGAAGAAAGACTGAATTTAATCAAAAAAGATTTTATTGATGAAGGTATCACTCCTTCAGGCTAAACTTTGGCCCCTGCATGCTAATAAAACCCTCTCATTTCTCAGAAGGAGCCTTCTGCATAAAATCCAGGGAGAGACCATGGACAGGAATACATCTCAGAGAGAGGGACTTGAAGACGATCAATCAGAAGTTGGCAAGGTCTCTCGCTGTCCCTTGCTGAGTTAGGAGGCACTTGCCTCTCTCTGGGCTGGCTGATTTTTAATTCTTAGGCAGTCATCTGAATGCCTTTGGATTCTTGAGAGAGTATAGGTCATGCCGCTGGATCCAACTGCCTCTCCCAGCTGATGCTGGCTGAGCTATGGGCAATTGCACCCTGGTATTTTACTTCCATGTTATCTGTGCATGTGGCACTTTTACTGCCCAGATATGAAGATGAGCAATCTGGAGCCCCAAGTTTTTGTTACTACTAATTAGTACCCTGTTTGTGCCCTTTTAATTTGTTATTATAATAGGATGGCATGACATGCGGTCTTTTCTTGGCTTTCTAACTGCTGCAGCCAGAGGGGGCTGTATTTGTACTTTCTCATTACGTATATGCTTAAAGGATATTAATAAAAATGAGTTTAAAAGGACAGGGAGTGTTCTGAAACTTTCTAGTCCTCTGGAATTCAGTTCCTATTCTTCTCAGGGCTGTGAAAGTAAGCTTTTTGCCCAAAGATGATGTTCAGACTCCAGTGAACAGTGTCAGACCATGGAAAAGATCCCATTGCTACTGTTCTTTCTCTGGTTCCTTTTTAATCTTGGGGATCAGGAGAGAGGGGAGATCTGCAAGGCTATGTGACTTGGTGGAATAGAAAGTGAAGAGAATGGAATTCAAATTCTGTATCTTCAGCTTATTATCTGGGCATCCTTGGGCCCTTGCTTTTCTTTCTTTTCCTTTATTCCTATGCTGTCCCCTCCCCCATCCCCCCCATCCCTGTCCTCCGTTCCACGCACACTTAGCCTACCAGCCAGACAGAAGTTATTTACTGACTGCCTAGGTCCACACTTCTCTGAGCTCCACTGGGATGTAAATTCCATTAGAATGGGCCACTTCTGTCTCATTCTCTGGTAGCCCTGCAGCACAATTCCTGACAAGTAGTTGATGCTCAATAAACGCATGTTTAACAAACAAAAGAGCCTTACTTTTCTGTTCTGTAAAACAGGCATCCAAATACTGCCTCACGGGGCTATGAGAATCAGATGATGATTGCTATGGTTTGGATGTTCCACCTCTCCAAACCTCATGTTGAAATTTGATCTCAATGTTGGAGGTGGGGCCTGGTGGGAGCTGTTTGAGTCTTGGGGGTAGATCCCTCATGAATAGATTAATGTCCTCCCTCAGGGGCGAGTTCTCACTCTATTAGTTCCCCTGAGAGCAGATTGTTAAAGCGAGTCTGGCCCCTTTCCCCACCCCTCTTGCTTCCTCTCTGGCTCTGTGATCTGCAGGGCCAGCTCCCCTGTGTCTTCTGCCATGAGTGGAAGCTTCCTGAGGCCCTCGCCAGAAGCCGAGCAGGTGCTGGCACCATGCTTCTCGTACAGCCTGCAGAACTATGAACTAGATAAACCTTTTTTCTTTTTGTTTTTTTATACATTACCCAGCTTCAGGTGAGACGTTGATATAATACTTACAAAGTGCCTGGTAAATAGTTGGTCCTCAATTAGCAGGAGTGAATTTGTTCTTTCCTCTGAGCGTGTGAGCTGGATGCTCAGGTGAAATGTGGCTTCAGGCTTGTGTGGGAATGAGTGAGCGGAAGCTGGGAGAGTTGAGAATGAGCGATGCCTCTCCGCCCCCCTCGCCAAATGACCACTTTTAGGGAGAGTGGATTTCCAGATTGTCACATATGGTAGGAATGTGGAGGTCCTTGATTCTGTTGCTGTCTTCATTTGGCGGAAAATGTTATGTAACTAGAGAGCCACAGGAAGCCACTGTGATGCTGTGGCATTCAGAGGTAGAGAAAGCTGCCTTAGATCCTCCATGTCAGAGCTTGCCCAGTGAAATGGTTTCCCCCAAATATGCCTTTGGCCTTGATCCCATAACCCCCCCATCCTTGCAAGTAAATGCCTGGCATTGGCTTTTCTTAGGGTCAGAGTTCTGAAAATTTCAAGGAAAACTAGCAAATGTGCTCTTGGCTGAGGCCTGCCTCCCTGCTGGTTTTGTTCACCCCAAGTATGTGTGAGTTCTTATAAGCCACTATGGGGAACCTGGCACATGCTCCCAATTCCCATTATAAAGCTGATATCTTTTGGAAAATGAAAGCAGTACTCATGTCCTTTATACATGCCTTGAGGCTTACATGGAGAGAAGTCAAAGAAAAAACCAACCTGTTGGTGACACCCCAGGCATATGTATTTCAGGGACCGAAAAGAAAGCAGCATTCAAAGTAGCAAAGCTTTGTAAGGAAGATGCAGTTAGAATGTGAAGCCGGATCTTGAAAAGTGGATGATCAAACAGAGCACTGTACTCTACTAAACCAAAATCCAATAGGCTGCCGCTGCTGCTGGCATCCTCATTCCATCATGGATGCTTAGAATAGCTTGGAGCAAATCAAGTCAGAAACATCAATAGTTAAATAAATAAAGCATCAGGTAGCATGTGCTTTCTAGAAGACCTTTGGGCTGTTTCGGAAGGCATTTTTCTTTCTGAGGTCACTGAACCCTTCAGACTCTCTTCAGCAGCGAGGACACCTGGCAGCCTCCCTTTGCTCAGTGGTGCCTCCTGTTTCTTAGGCAGTGTTTACAGTATTTGAAGATGAGCTTGAGCCATGATGAAGCTGTGATCTCCAGAAGCTGAGCCCAGTGCTCATCTTGTTTCCTCTTTGCAACATTTATAGTAAATGCACTTTGTGTACTTCCAAATGATTCTAACGGTAAATTGGTGAGCTTTCTTTTCTGACATGAAGGGGATAATAAAAAGAAGGATTTGAAAATGTCTTCACTTGGAAACTCTTTTTTTTTTAATTAGCAAATCTATTTTGGTATCCTATTTTTGTTTTGCTGTATTTTTGGTTTTGTGATTTTTTTTAACTGCTCTCTGAAATGTAAAACCACAGGAATAGTTGACTTAAGATCTTTTTTGTCCTTGAGAGTAAACGTTACTATTCTTAACTATTTGGATACAATCAAATATTGAGCAGAATCTTTTAATATTATTGTGACATGCAGAGTGCATATTGTTCCAAGGATTTCACATTAATGACCTTTCGGTTTAATATTTAATACATTCCTATTACACCCAGTAGCTACTCAGTAGTCCACTGGCAACTGACAAGATGTTGGCTTCTCCCATTCTATCCTGCCTGTAATGGTAAATTTACCTATTGTGCCCTAGCACGACTTCCCTACAAATTCCATATAGCCAATTTCATTCTCTCAGAATGCTTTTGTTGATGTTTGTTGAATTCTTCTATTCATAGTCAACTTACAGTTGTAATTCAGCCATGACTTGAGAAATTGAGATGAGGAATAGATGCTTGGTTTATTTATTCCTCAAAGTTGCTCATGTCATTGACAAACAAGTTTGCTCCAGACATGAATGTTGGTTGATATTTTTGTTTACATTAACAAGTAAAACAAAAGCGAAATGATAAAAATATATATTAAACCTTTACTCATTTGTCAATGATATGAGTAACTTTTTTGCTGAATCAAATAGTTACAGAATACTAAATAATATTTTCTCAATTTTTGTGCTATTCACCCTGTAACAGCTATAGGCTCAATATATTCACACTTTTAAGCTTAATCTGCATTATTAATATTTGCTCCATGACTTTCTTAAGTCTAGGTAGCTAAGAAAACAAATCTGTAGTGTTTGCCAATCCTGTCGTATAAATACTCCCATCACGGCTGACTTCAAACTACAAACTTTGATGTCGCTGCACAGAGGTGGAAAGAGATGTTCAGTAGCATACTATCTAATTGTACTTCTAGCATACAAATACAAGAGACATATATAACCTAAGAGCATAGACAATAGTAAAATGTAGTGAAATAATTAGGAGATAAGGAGTTTTGAATATTTTATTACCTTTGCTTTTAATATTTATTTAATTGCAAGTTACCTAATTTTATTTTTTATGGGCTTTTTAAAAAAACAGCTTAAAAATTTCTAAAAATTACACAAACAGCTCTTGCTTGGCACTGTTTGTATCCTACTTATATGGATCCTAAAATAAGCAAGAGACACAGAAAATTTGGAAAAAATGGAGGTTTGCTGATCTAGTAAGAACACTTTAAAGAAAATAATTTCCACTGAATATTCTATCATCTTCCTTCTCTGAACAGCATATCATGGCCAAAGTCAATTTAGTTTTGCCTTTTTTCAGCTTGGGAAACTCTATATCAGCTTTAGGCTTGTGTGTTTAATACTAAGGAATATGCCATGTTTCTTCGGTGACAAAGGGATGACCAGGGCTAATATAGGAAAGCAGAGCCAGTGGACCAAGGTGTCAGATGTCATTCATTTTTAGGGAGCAGCACCATTTTCCAGAGTATCTCTCTTCTTCCTCACAGTGCATTTCCATGTTCTGCATGTTTCTCCCTATAATGTGAAGTTGTTTGAAGCTCTTAAACTGTTTGTACCTCCACCCACTTTCCTTGCCAGTCTTTTCCCTACACAGTTTGCTTTGCAGGGATGTGAAAGTTATCTCTTTGATTTGGGATAATGTAATTGAAGAGAAACTAGATTCCATCGCCAAGTTTGGATTTCTCCACCAAATATCACCTCAGAGATTTCTTAAAACTCAATTACTGTCTGTTCTGCTTGTTAGTGAAAACAAGGAATAAAGGGATAATGATCTCTCCTAGTAATTTGTTTTCTGCATTTAAATATTGTTAATACTTTTTTCCCTTTATCCACCTAATTGAAGATGTGAGTGAGTACGTTTCCATAGTATGATTCCCAAAATTTATTTCATGAACTATGTTAACTTTATACTTCCAAACACATGAAAGTGTAAGTGTGTTTTAAATGTTTTGTCTTCCATGTCTAAATGTATTTTAAGACTTTTTTACATTTTGCATTCCCACCAGCAATATTTTTTACACCGAATCCAGGCATTTTAAAGGACTCCTATTTTGAGCATGTCTGTGCCTGAGAGTATGCAATGTTTGATTTGAACAGTAGGCAAGATAAACACCTCACATTTGAGACTGGCTGAAAATGAGAAAAAGTACTATTTTAGTGAAAAAAAGTAGGAAATAAAAATTCCTCATATGAATAATTCCAAAGCACCTGATGTTAAAAATTTTTCTTCTGTCTTATATTGCTATTATTTAATAACAGAAAGCTTGCCTCATCTAATTTACTGGGGAAAAACTAACACATTATTTTCTATTCAGAAATTATTATGGGGACAAGTTTGTCTTATCTTATTTCAATCTGCATTTAATTAATAAAAGTTGCATTATATATTAATCAAAGCAAATACTCTTAGCTTTAGACTGTAACTAAGCAAAGATCTTTTAAACTCAAATATTCTATCCTGAATTTTTTAGCCCTCACTTTTTTTAAACTTAATTTTATTTTACTTATTTTTATTTGTCTGGAGAAGAAATGGTTATATGCAAAGGATGTGAGGTGATTTGAATTCTTCATACAGCTAGTTTTTTATGCTGGAGTGTTATGGTTTATAGATTGGCTTTGGGAAATCCTTCAATCCTTGGAAATTATATGTGAACATTTATGTGTATGTACATTTTCCTCAGGGACCCATAGTTTAACTAAAATCTGACAGGGGGCTTGTGATGCTCTGAAGTTTAAGAACTGCTGCCTTATAGGGACAGTAGAGTCCACTTTCCTCCCCCTCTTCACACTGAAATGATTCTTATTAATGAGCCAATGCCCACATCTCCCTCCTTTATGTCTCATAAAAGACACTTTTATTTCTAAGTTCTAATTAGTGGAAGGATAAAGAGCCAAATATGTGAAAATTAGAAAGATTCAAAAACTTGGCCAACATGGCAGAAATCACACATATGGTCACCAACTTGTAATGGGTTGGAACTTGGCCTCTTTAGAAGCAGGTATCTCTGTAGCCAGGTGGTCTTCCTGTCTTTTATCCCTGCTATGTGGCCCATTGGAAACATTCAATTGCATGATCGGGGGTAGATGAAGAGATAATTGTTGAGCAGTGGGCACCTAATGTACAGTGTCCCTCCCCATGACAAATGTTTGTTTGTTGCTTTTAGGAAATAAATCCATTATCCACTTTTTTCCTTTCATTTTTAAGTGCTGTTGAAATGTCAAATGAACAACATCACTGCTGTTCCAAGTGCTCTCAAATTGGAAGTGACCAATTGTATTTATTGGCACCACTTAAAGAGACTCAAATACCAGTACCCATTCTTTCCATTTAGTCTGAGAATTTGGAACTAGAAAGAACACAATATTGTTTTGGCTAATAGTAAAATAAAGACCAGTAATGAAGAAGATGGCTCATTGATCTAACATCAATTATCATGAATTAATTCACTTAAATCCAGAATTACCTTTGTTCTTGCTGTCATAAAAACAGCGGCTAATTGATGGCTTCTTATGTGCCTGATCCTATCTAAAGCTCTTTACATGGATAAACTAATTTAGTCTTCACAACATTGTCCGTTGTAGGCATTGCTATCCTCCCGGTTTTACAGCTGAGGAACCTGAGGCACATGGAAACTGAGTACCTGCTCAGGGTTACACATCTACTAAGTTCTGGCACAAAGATTTAAAGCCAGGCAGTCCTATATCTCAGAGTTTAGGATCGGGGCTGTGCTTAATCCCTACTATGGCAGAGAATGTGCTGGAAACTTGGAAACAAGAGTAAGACAGACATGGTTCTTTCTGCCATGGAAGAATAAGCTGTGATAGAGACCAAAGGGGCAGGAGTGGAGGCTACTTTTAAATAAATGAGCAAGGAGAAATCCTCAGGGGAGACTGAAGCTGGATGAAGGGAAGGAGCCAGGGAAGAGAGAGACCCCTGACAGAGAGAAGAGCAAGCACAAAGGCCCTGTGCAGGGAAGGAGCTTGGAGTGTTCTACAAACAGCAGAGGCAGGAATGGCCAGACAGTAGTGAGCAAAGGAGAGTCAAGACACTAACTGGCCACGTGAGACTTCTTACTCTTAGAACCTAAAAGGATGTAGCTGTGGGGCAGCTCTTTGGCAGTTTGAAGACACGTTTCTTTGTCTGTCTATGTGATCGGATGCCATGATCTTCTTGCAGAAGTTTTCTTTCTTGTGTTTGATTTTCCATTTCCTCTTATTTCTATGTGGTCTTTTCATTCTCTTCTCTGTTGGTTCCTTTGGTGTAGCACTTGGTCATATCGCTATGTGGGAAGAAAATGATCTCATTGGTTAAACTATTGAATTAAGGGCTCAGAAATAATATAGCCCAAAGAATCTTAAAGAACACAAAAGCCCTGGAGAAGAGTCCATTAAACCAAGAACTGAGCCAGAGTCTTTACTTGTGTCATATGAGGAACCCTCCACTATTTGGCTATTTATGAACCTAGCAATTGCTATGATTATCCCATTATTGCCAGTGTGTTATATAATGTTTGTATCTAGACAGTGTTATTGACTTTATTTTTCATTCATTTGACCCTACATAATGTTAAGTCATTGTGTTTTGTTTGTTGCTGTATGTTTTTTTCAAAGCAGTCCAATTCTGTCCTAGCTTGCATCATATGGTTAAGATTTCACATCTTTGCTTCATCTACCCCATTATGGCAAATAGCAGTTGATTAGGGTTTTCTTTAGGTCATTATCAATTGTTTTCAACCTTGCAGATAGTGCTGTTAGGATGAATCCATCATATCCCAGAGATCCTATATAGCTTGTTATTGCAGGTGATTTATTACTCTCACCATGGAAATGTTGTTAGTGAACGCTGGGGAAGCAGTGGCTGTATTGCGAAATATCAATGTATCCTCATGTACTGGCTTGCAGTGACAGTCAGAGATCCATCTCACTGACAGTTACCTTGTTAACATTTTGATCAGATGGGAAATTTGTCATTTTTCATGGTAACAAGTATAAGTTTGCACAAGAACCATAGATAGATGGGAAAGATAAAGCAGCCCTCTCTTAGTTTTTCTGTGTGATGTAATCAGTAATCTTTGGGAGGAGTAAAATAATTACTCTGTGAAAAGCTCATCCACTGGAAAATGTGTTTGTTGTAGAAAGCTCAGATTTTTCTTCATTTGGATGGAATGTGGTTTTGTTTTGTTTTGTTTTGTTTGCCTTTGTTGACAGTCTGATTAACACACCAAGCCTATGTGAAATAGTGAGACAGAACAAAAGGGTTTACAGTCAGAATGGCTTGGTTTAATCACAGCGTAAGATGCGAGCAAGGTAGGTAAAAATAACGGCATGCAGAGTTCTGACGTACAGTGAATCAGCTGCCACAGCGATGCAGTTTGGGTGTTTCTTCCTTCTACATTTTAAACTTGGTCCGAAACCCTCTCTCGTTAGCATCAATATCGAGTTATGTATGTTCTTCTCTAAACACCTGTCAATGACTATGAGGTGACCCATCTTGATGCTTCACTCGCGTGTGATCACACAGTTGATGATGTCTTTGTATTGTTTTTCTCCTATTTTCTCCTAGGCTGTGTTCC
The DNA here is from genome assembly GCA_023783475.1 of Daubentonia madagascariensis. Classification (NCBI taxonomy): domain Eukaryota; kingdom Metazoa; phylum Chordata; class Mammalia; order Primates; family Daubentoniidae; genus Daubentonia; species Daubentonia madagascariensis. The sequence goes on along the minus strand of JAKFHU010001953.1, from coordinate 34,514,356 downwards.
TGAAGCTGTGAAATCTTTAAACTCAGAGTACTTTTGAAAGCTCCGAGCTCTATCTGGTGCTTAGAGGGTGAGTGTATCTGATAAAGAATTCCACTTTGGGCTCAGTATTTCTTTGCACAGCTTGAGAGTCAGAAATTGGCTTTTGTCCTTCCTATGAAAATAGCAATTCTTAATACAGTGGACAGCTCTCAGTTACAGCACATAAGAACCTCTGACAAACCCATGTTACTGAAACTCAGGCAAGACTGGCATAAGTACATCCAAGGCAGCCACTACAGGTAGGAGTAAAGGGCTCTGAATGTCAAATATAAGTTGCTCCTCTGAACTGTCACGTCATATAACACACACACACACACGTGCCTGGAAGACCAAAGTATAGTTGGTTTTTAAATGCCTCTCTCAGGTAGCCATGGCCTTTGGAAAAATTACATTATGTTTTTATAATTGCAGTGGAATGCAACTATAAAGGGGAAAATAGCCCAAGTGCAATCAATCATTGCTTTCATTATAATATTTTTAAAAGGCAGAAAATGTTCATGGCTGCACTTAAATGAGGGAGGTTTTCCCATTAATGGTACAACTATTCATCTAAAATATAACTGCTTATTCCTTATTAATTGCCTATATGCATACATTCCAACGAAGAGTTGAAGGTAAGCGCTTAAGGTGAAAACCATGTTTTTGAGCATCCTACTGTATCTTTTAACACTTTATCCAGGTCTGAGTGAGAGCTTTTGTATTTATTCTCCTTCTATTCTGATTCACCGTGCTTGGCTACCCAACTCATTTGAGGGGTAGGCAGAGATGTCCTTTCCATTTACCTGAATATGCCAATTTGAATTTGTCATTTTGATGACTAGTATTTTTATAGGAAAACTACAGAGAGATGTAAAAAATCACATAGGAATCTCATTTTCTTGACAGGAGATCCTGTGCTACTCCTTATAGCCAGTATTTTCTGAATGCCTCCAAAGTCTTCACTTTTCCTTTACTGTCTGATGATCATAGCCCAAGCCCCTATTCTGCATGTCTGAACATGATCAATGTCTTAAATGAATTCCCTTCCACTCACATTTCTGAAGACCCCTAGGGCTAGTTTACATGTCCCACAAGTCTGTCCCTGCTGTCACTTGTCACTTTGTGCTATGGATCACTGCTCTGGGCCTCCCTGCCCGTCGCCTCTTGCTGTTTATAACCATATCTTCATGTTCCTAAGGCTCTTCCCAAAGCCTACTTCATCCCTCTGCGATCATCAGCCCCCTTCTAATTTTCCAAAGGCCCTGTCAACATCAGACCGTCATGTCTCACAAACCTTTTTTTGTTGGCTCAGGGAAAACATGAAGGAATTACAATTGTGAATAAGTTAAGTAGAAGGTTTTTGCCTGCACATTATAGAAACCCTGATTCAAAGAGATCAAACAGTAAGAAGCTCAAAGGTAGGATGGTTCCACTTTTGAGATAATGAATGGTTATCCATTCACATAAATGTCATCCTCAAGAATATAGTATCCTTCCTTCTTTCTACTCTTCTGTCTCCCTGAATTGGCTTCTAGCTTAAAGTTAATGCCCTTCATGGTCACAAAATTGCTATGGTAGTATAGCTGTCCCATCCAGACCCATTAACAGTGGAGAAGAATGATTCCAATTTTCTCCTGTGCTTCTCATTTGATGGACAAGGACCTCTTTCACAGATGTCTCCCTGCTGGCTGAGCATGTCAATGGCCAGAATGGTATCATCTGCCTATTCCTATCAATGGCTTAGACAACTTGGTCAAGGGTGGGATTAGCTTCCCAAGAAGAAGTTGAACAGATGGATAAGGGTAGCTACCTTAATAAAACTGGAGTTCTATTAGCAAGGTAAGAAGGGGGAATGGAGAGTAGGCAGACAACCAATAGTGTCTGCTACTCATACAGGAAAATAAAGCTTAAAGCTGGATTTCACATATCGTATCACTGCTCTTACCCCTTAATGGCATGAGGCACTCCCTACTAGTCATTTTCTTCTTCACCTCCTTCATCTCTGTTACCATGTAGCAGGGGCCTGTCTCCCCCCAAGGGTAGGAGTGTCCTCCACCCCTTCTCTCTTGGAACCTGTTTTTGTGCCCCAGGTTGACTAACAGTAGAACATTTGTTTTCTTTTAGGGAAGTGCCATCCCACCTCCCACAGCAGTGTGAGGTCTGCTGCTCCCTCAATACCACTCTGCCCCGGTGGTGAAACCATGCAGTCAAATTTCTAGGTTATTCAGTTTTAAATAATGTTGTTTATCAGACATCAAAAATCCATACTAGATGATTTCAATCCTTATGCAATTCACATTGCTATTTAGTAAATAATAATCTCTTTAACTTCATAGCTCCCCATTTAGATATCTAATTAATTAATTTATGTATTTGTGGTAAAATGCATACAACATAAAATTTGCTATCTTAACCATTTTTAAGTGTATAGTTCAGTGGCATTAAGGACATTCATATTGGGTGCCACCATTGTCACCATCCATCTACAGAACTCTTTTCATCTGGTAAAACCAAAATGCCATACCCATTAAATACCAACTCCCCACTCCTCCTCCCTCCAGCCCCTGGCAACCACCATTCTACTTTCTCTCTCTATGAAATTGACCACTCTAGATACCTCATGTAAGTAGAATAATACAACATTTGTCTTTTTGTGACTGTCTTGTTTCATTTAGCATTGTGTCCTCAAGGTTCATCCATGTTGTTGTATTAGGATTTCCTTCTTTTTTAAGGCTGACTAACATTCTATTGTATATATAGACCACATTTTGTTTATCCAATCATCTGTCAATGGACACTGGGTTGCTTCTACTTTTTGGCCATTGCAAGTAATGCTGCTGTGAACATGAATGTGCAAATATCTTTTTGAGCCTCTGCTTTCAATTATTTTGGGTATGTACCCAGAAGTAGAATGTTGGATCATATGGTAATCCTATTTTTAATTTTTGAGGAACCGCCGTACTGTTTTCCACAGTGACTATACCAAATGACATTCCCACCGATAGTGCACGAGGGTTCCGATTTCTTCACATGCTTGCCAACACTTGTTATTTTCTGGGTTTTTTGTTTGTTTTTTGTTTTGTTTTGTTTTGTTTTCATAATAGTGATCCTAATGAGTGTAAGGTGATATCTCATTGTGGTTTTGATTTGCATTTCCTTAATGATTAGTGAGGAGCATCTTTTCACGTCCATTTTACATTTTTAAACAAACATTAGAGTCTGAAGTATCTGTGTTTGGAATACTTTGCTACTGACACCTTCTCTGATTCTGCTATGGAGGCATGTGCCTTATATCCACATGACCAGAAAACATGTTCCAAAATATTCCCTTCCAGAGCAAGGATAGATCTGCCTGAAGGGAAAAGCTAGATTCTTTTCTCAAATAAGACACTGTATAATACCCCCAGGTGTTATAACATCCCTGAATTGAAATAGCTTTTCCAGCTTCACCAGTTTTGTGATCCAGACTTCACCCTAATAGGAAACTACTGGAATGTTAAAAATAACAACTTGTCCTCATAACGCTGAAGCCACAATTAACCATAGCCCAGACCCCATGCAGATTAAAGAAATAGGTACAAAGAACAATAAATGCTGTGTTCCCAGGTGATCCCAGGCCTGTTGAACATAAATGTCAGTGAACTGATCTCAAACTGACCCAAAAGCATTTGCATCTTTTTCTTACCCCCAGTATGGTAGCTGCTTCTTTCCCATGTGGTATAGTATATCAGCACTCATATGCCATGCTTGCAATATGGGGCCTTTTAAAATAGGACTCGATATTTATGATTTTGTGAAAAGCCAAAGACACGCCACTCAGTGGTTCCTTTATAACCTGAGGAAAGATTACGCATGTGAGCTAACTATAATTAGGTGGGGATCCCTGGTATACATGATAGACCTATGTGTGTTCACATGACCATCCTTTTTGTTTGTTTGTTTCTGTTTCTCTATACTAAAGTACAGATCCTCTGCAACTTGTAATCTTGTACAATTCTTGAACTAAAAGCATTTTTCACCAGACAGAAGAGTTATTTCTGATCCTAAGGGCATATGTGCTTGGGAGAAACTCTGATATCTTAAGAAATAGTGTGACTCATGGCTGACACATGTATGTCATATGAATCCATATGACTGTGACCCATGGATGACATAAGACTCCACATTACAAGCCATATGTCCATAATAGAATAATTCCAAAACTGGCCCCCATCTCTTGTGAAACCATTGTTAGGTCCCTGATAATTTTTAAGTTGACTCATGAATAACTGTCTCGAGAATATATTTTTTATTATAAAGAAAGACAAATTTTCTTTACCTAAAAATTGAAAGTAAGCAAAGCCATCTGGCTGCTCCTAATATCACAAAAATATAAATAGTTATTTTAAAGACTTCCCCTTCACTGCACAGGAGGGATTACAAAATCATAGGACATTTTCCCTATTCCCTAAACAAAGATTATAGACATGGAAAGAGCCCCAGTTTCAGACAAGGGTCTTCATGACTCCGGCGAGGATGCTTGGGCCCACACTCCTTTCACCTTCCCAGATGATGATGAAAAGGTAAGCTGGATCAATGTCTTCCCTGGGAGATGGAAACTTAAAAGTAAACAGTGAAGGGTAGTTAAGGGGAAACAGCCGACACTTCTGGCAGTTGTCTCTGAGGTCAAGGAGAATGTAGATTGCTTTCCCGCGGGCCTTGGTGACAGTGACAGAAGAAAGGAAGCATTCTAAATCACAGTCTGAATTATTGTTCCCTGGGAGCAAGTCTGAGGCCCCTTCAGACCTAGTTATCAGTGTTAGAGCGAGGCATTCTCCTCCTCATGACTTGGAACAAATGAGAAGGAATAAACCAGATGCACCTCCTGTCTCTAGAGGGGACTAAAAGGATGCAACTGGAATGGACCATGCTAATAAGGGTTTTCAGTGAAGTGGATCAGAGTCAAAGAAAAAGGGAAGCACTTGCCAAAATAGGAGATGATTCTGGAAACTCTTGGTTTTCTGACTGGTTTTGCTTTTAAAAAATGGGACCTGTCTTGTGGGGATTTGCAGAATGATTGACGGTGCTGATTAGCAGCTGATGAACGGAAAGAGAGTGCTAGAAAGAACGGAATTGGAGCCCACAAAAGAGCTTTCATCTCTAAAGGGGAAAAGAGCAGGGAGTGAGGTCTGTCCTTTTCTAGCATGGTGGCCGGCATGGGCCGAAGTAGAGTAATTTTCTTCTGATTAACTGAAAAACAAATACCTGAGCAAGCAGTCTGATGAAGGCTCCCTGACCTTCCTCCCTTCTTCTCCAAGCCCACTCCCCAAACCCAAATAATATATGCTTCAATCTGTGAGGGAATAAGTAGGGAGCAGCGGGCATCTTCTAGATTCCTGGACCAGCAGCATCAGCATCACATGGGAACTTGGAAATGCAAATTATCGGGCTCCACCCTAGACCTCCTAAATCTGAACCTCTGAGAGTGGGGCTCAGCAGCCTCTGGTTCAGCAAGCAAACCCAGGGGATCCTGAAAACACAGTAAAGCTTGAGAACCACCATGCTAGTCAAAATTACAGATCAATTTTAAACTTTCTGAGCTTCTTAGCCAAGTGTTTTGGCATTTTAATGAGTACAGCATAGGCCCTTTGCATTAATATGTGGAACAAAATTGTTTCATGGCCAGAAAAGAAGTTGGATGGATGGACTTGAGTGCTTTGAACTTCTTTTTGAGGCATCTGGGTTATGACATGGAAGGGTATCTATGGAACATATAACTTTTCAAGAAAAGCTGTAAACATTTATGTAATTCTTTTTTGAGAGGTGAGGATAGCTTATGACCTTCACATTTCTCTGCAGAACAGTTGGGCCAGTTTTACTTCCCAGAACTGCATAAGCTGAAGGAAGAAGAGAGAATTATATTCTTTAAAGAGGAAATCTATTTACCACAAAAATATGTTGCTTGGAAGCTGAAGGCTTCCTACTAATCTGTTGCTTTCTTCTTGAATCTGCATGAGAACAGAGCAAGGTTTCTGTCTCAGGAGACATAAGTAGGGAAACAATATAGTTTGTCTTCTGAACTGGGACACATGTGAAAGTGAAGACGGAGTGCTATTAATAATTTCCCTGGGACAGCAGGTGTAAATTGAACCCCACCATAGAGTGTTTGTTCTCAACTGGGTGATTTTTTTATCTCATCCCATGGGGACATTTGGCAATATCTGGAGGCATTTATGCTTGTCGCAACTGGGATGGAAGTGTGTGCTACTAGCGCCAAGTGTGTAGAGGCCAGCAATGCTGCTCAACACGCTACAACGCACAGGATAGCTGGAGTTATCTGGCTCAAAATGTCAGCAGTGCCAAGGTTAGAAACCCTTGGATAAAGCTAGGTAGGAAAGTAGGTGACCAGTGAAATAATTAGAATGGGGCTATGCCACAGAAGGGCTTGAATGCTAGAATGACCCATTTATATTAATTGGCCACTGAAGGCTAGTGAGCAGGGAGGTGTTTTGTTAGAAGGTGCTTTGTTTCCTGCCTTGTCTTTACTACCCAGCACAATGTCAGCCCAATAGTAAATGATTAGTAAATACATTGTCCATCTGTCTCTCCATTCACCTATCCATCCAGAAAATATTAGCTGAACACCCACCATGTGTTAGGCAAGATGCTGACTGCTGAAGGTGGAGGTGGACCTTATGAGAGTTATTTAGGCACAGTTTTAAAGGATGGATTGGAATGGATAATTATTAGAGATGAGGAAACAAGTGAGGGGCATTATAATAGTCCAGAGGAAAAGTAGGGAGTGCTTGAACAAGTGCAAATTCAAAGTGAATGGAAAAGGAGGGAAGAGATCTAATCTAGCTATAGGATTTGACCCTTGACTCAGTTCAGGGTATAAAAGAGATGAAGGTGACCAGGGCAGCTTCTGGATATTGAGTCTGGGTAACTGAGAGAGAGGCTGGTAGTGTCAAACAAGATCTCTTTTCATGGGAAAACTGATATATTCAACTTTATACATGCTGAATCTGATGGGCGGGCAGTGCAAGGTGGAGCCACCCAACCCAAAGCTGGAAATACGGGGCTGAAACATCTGGAGCCCGGGAGGGACAGGCTGGTTGAAGCCTCATGCAGAATTGACTTCTATGTCTGAGTTCAGGCTCCGAAGGCTAATATGTCATCATCATAATAGCTATAGGATTTGGGGTGATCGTCTGAGTCTAGAATCTGTTGTCTTCTTGAGAAAGATTTTGAGAAACATCCAGAAGTCTGCAGGGTTTATTTTATTTTGGCTATTTCTTCATTCTATATATGACTCTCACTGTGTGACCTGGTGGAAAACTCTCCATTCAGCCCTGAAATTCTTCTGTTGATAATAGACATTGTTCTTCTCAGAAAGGGCCATTCCCTCTGGAATTTGAAAGATCCAATTATGTGGTGAATTTTCTCCTTCACTGAAGTCTTCTTTTTCTTCTCATTCTCACATAAACATGGGCACATGACAGTCTTAGAGTAGTGCTGGCTTTGACTCTGAGCTGCCAGAAAGAAAAGCCAGTCCCCACATCTGCCTCCCTCTCCTCATCAACTCAAGATGTTGCTGATTCTTCTTTAGGGTTGTTTGTCCTGTAATTGCCTGAACGCAAGTCACCTTTTATCCGCTAATTATGAGGTTGTGTTTGAGCACTATGGCTCCCAAAATGAAGCTGAAGATCCTAACCTCCTTCTCCACTGTGGTTTTCCTCTTCCCCACAGAGCCCTAGGGAGAGCTCTGAGAAGGCACCGCCTGCATAACATGGTTAGGGAAAGCTTGTAAATAGGGGCTTATATGACTACTTCCTGCTAAGCACCATTTCTGTAATTGACTACTATAACTGGAGAGTTTAATCTGGGATACATCTAATCTTTGGAAACTTTGTATCACCTTTGCTTTGCCTAAAATTCTGTGCTACTTTCCCTAATTTATCATGGCTGTGTAGATGTGCATTGTCTTCTTAGCACACATCACAAACTGATTCCTTTTGTCTTCAGCTCACAAAAGAAACAAACTTTGCCTCCAAAATGTCGTCTAGTTGTTGTTCTAGTGGGTTCCCTCTTTCCGATGTGGATACTTGGGAGCATCAACTCGTGAGGAGTGGTAAAGCACGTGGAGAATGAAATTAGACTACCTAGATTGGAACCTGCCTGAATATATCCAGTGCATCTAGAGCGATGCAGCAGACATGGCTAACCTATCAGACACTCTTTACGTGGAGCACAGGCACGGCTTCCAAGTATCTTCCTGGCTGGCAGTCCTCGTCAATACTTTGGAGTTGGCAAATAAATGAGATGAAATTTTGATGCTGTCCCTGCTGGGCTGTAAAACTTACTATGTGAGCTTGGGCTTGTCACCCAAATACTATAAGCCATACTTTCCTCATCTGTAAAATGAGGTGGTGGTGGTGTGAGGTGGTGGTCAGGAAATGATGCTATTTCACAGGGTTGTAGTAGGACAACTTTACTTAACATGTAAGAAAGTATTTTGCAAAATACAGGTGGGTCTCTACAAGATCAGAAAATATTCACAATGTTGGTGTTTTCTGATATTGTTCACATTGGCATCAGAAATGTCATTCTGGTGGCTATAGTGGTGAATTCCTTAGCAGAACACACACTTCCTTGCCATGATGTGCATAGGATTTGCCACTCTTGGGTTTAAAATTATGCAGCAGGGCTACTTAAAATGTAGGATCAGTGCCAGTCCTGAAGAAATGCATGCTACTAATCTGGGATAAGAAACTTCATGGCAATTTGATATCTCTGTGTCATCTAAGTACATGATCAATGGACTTGACCTATTGAACAAGGTCAAGACCAGTTCAAGTATGGTCAGACTTGTATGGCGAGTCACATGTGATATGAGCTATGTAGTAGTCATCTACAGTAGGGTCATGAATCAGACTACCATGAATAGAGGTAAAATACACACACACACACACATACACACCGCTTACAGATGCTTTGAGAAGCATTGATATAGGGAGGATGTGTGCCTATGTGTGTCTGTTTCTAACAAAAACAGGAAAGGTGGTCTACAAAATAATACATAGAGCTTTCAAAATCTGGAATCTTCTCATACTAGAGGCTGGACCCCCTGGTTTTGATTTTTAACACATATGCATAATACTTTAACAGGAAGGCAACAAAAGATTAGTCATTTGCACCCTACAGGGTCTTCCTTCCTTATTAACATGGCTCTGTGCTTTCACAAAGTCACACTTCTATTAAGACATCTGCAAAGGCAAGGCAGGCTTCCTTAAGTGTGACTGAGGTGGCAATCTCTACTGGCAAAAGGAGCCAGCTCCAGTAGGAATGGGAACGATTCTTGTCCTTATGAGATAACTTTGCTGTTTTATTTACTATGGTTTTACTTTCTTAACTATCAAATGACTTGTAGCCAGAGTACTCATTAAGGCTGGACTGAGCAAAACAAAACAAGGTTAAAAAGAGATTTAAATATGAGACTATCCGAGCTTCTTTAGTAATGGGCCTAACTAGGTGTGTTGATTAATTTCTTTAAGCCTTCATTTGCTCACCTGTAAAATGAGACTGGGAATCCTTATCTTCCCAGCATGAAGTGGGGGTTAAATGAGGTCATGCATGAGTAGTGTTTATCACAGTACCTGGGAGAGACTCAGTGCTTGACACTCAGGAGACAGGGGTAGAGTATATAGTAGGAGAAGGTGTTGGGTGGTGAAACAGTGGTGGGTTTGATTTTAGGCTGTGTCACTACTCAGCTGTATGACCTTGAGTAAATTCTTTGAGCTCTGTACACCTCAGTTTCCCCAAATATACAATGGAGGTGGTAATGATTGCTGGTATGGGGATCACTGTTAATATAGGTGATGCTAAGTACAGAGAGCACTCAATAAATAGTTGCTAAAAAATGGCAGCTATGGTTATGATTAATTTTACTACAGAAGAAGACTCCAAATCATCCAGATTTGGGGAACTATGAAGTAGAAAATTAACAATAAAAAAAACCCTAGAATTATGGTAGGCAGCTTTCATCTGGTAACTTTAAATGGAAAGGTGGAAAAAAGGATATAGTTTAAGGAAGGATGGAATAATGACTAGTATGTGAAAATACAGTCATTCGGTATCAAACACAATTTGGTGAAGGGCATTTTTTCTTTAATGTAATGTCTAAGTTGGGAAATTTATCGCCTACTGAATATATGAAGGTCATGGTTATGGAATTTGGGCAGGACAGAAAGAGTAATCTGTTTGAGAAAAACTTTTTACTTCTAATTTCAGAATCAAAGTCCATTAGAAAAGAGGACCCATACTTTCATTTTGTAGTAAACTTATTTGAAAAGCAGCGGACTCCAGTTGTTTCTTTCTGCCAGGATAACTTTCAACCCTTTCTGATAATAGTACCCCATTTTCACTGGATAACCATTTCTCCTATGTTTCATGAGGTTTTGGATGGTCTTCCAGTCATAGTATATACCCTTTCTTAAGCCACAGGATGGGGATGTGGCCAGCCCTGTCTAATCAAGCTACACTGTCCCTTGGCCACAGCGATTGGTCTAAGGAGTGATCCAAAGAGAGCTAATTAGAATCTTTCCCTGGAATTTTATACATAAACAGTAGGAAAGAGAATTTTTCTTCTCCTATTCCTCCTTCTTCTTCAGTCTGGGCTCACTGAGCTAGATTAATGTAAGCCTAGATATGGCTAAAACCATCTACTTCCTTCTCCAGCCCCTACCCCAAGATGAGCAAGAAATTAACCCAGCACCCACAGAAAAGCAGATAGAAGAGGTGGAGAGGGCATCTAAGGGACATTATCTGAGTCTCTGAGTGCTATTGACTTCAGGAATAGAGCTTTCTTTTAAAGTTGGTTGATATTGGAGGTGAGAATAATATTTGTCTGAGTTTTTATATTGCTATCAGGAAAATGCACTGTAAACCATGTGGTACTCAGGGAACATAAACTGACTTGTAACAAAACAATATTGACAGAAGGATGCTGGGATTCAGGACCTCATATCTATCTGCTTTCTATGTCAAGGGATACTTGAGCTAATTTTCTTTTTGCAATCCATTGATAAGGAGCAATACATTGTATTACACATTCTCCATTATCATTTTGACATACACTGACAGTCACATGAAGAAAACGATTTTTTTTTTCTGTGTGGAAATGGCACAATACTAATCTTATTTCTTCATACTGATCATACTGTGAATAGGAAATGGAACAACATTAATCTCCCTGCTTTAGAATCCAGAAAACATGTTTGTAGGGAAGATTGGCATTTTGGTGAACTGCAATGCAGAGAGAGAAGGGGTCGCTTGATGAGTGTCTTGATTCTTTGAGAAAATTTTAGTTTTAAAAATATTGAAATTGGCTCTTTTGGTAGGGCCACATCCAGTCTTTTTGTGGTAAAACACAATGGGAAGAGATATAAGTCATTTTTTAAATGTTTCCATGGCAGTTCATTCACTAAGCCTAAAAGACCATTAGCTAAGAGTAAAACATGTTGAGTTTTGTCGCCTTAAGTCTATCACCGGCTCTGGGTGTGACCTAGATTCTTACTCTTCTCTTGGATTCAGTTTCTTCCACTATTATATAACAAGAGGTTATTAAAGCAGATGCATGTTAACCTGCCCTCCCACCATCTTATGATTTGGGATGATGAGCACATACCCTAGGGTAGTGGTGGGGGAGGATTTTGTCCATAGATGTAGCACGAAACTCTCAAAAGTCTAGGGAGTCTGTAACACGTGATATTTCGTCTTGACTTTTAGATCAGTTTTGAATTACATAATTTTCTTTAGCTGAATCATACCAAAAAGGTGAAGCCAACAGAGCTCCCCCTGGCTCTAGATAAAAGGATTAAAGCAATCCCATAGGGAAAAAAGGGGAAGGGGTAAGATAAGGTAATCACAAAACAAAACAAATTGCATGAAAGCAAGTACAGTCACCATTTCAGTGATGGACTTAGGATCATACACTTACTTCTGAGTGTACAGACAATGAGAAATCTTAAAAGGGGAGCAATTTCTGTCTTGGGATTTCATTTATAACTTAATTATGTGTTCTGCAGTAAATTACTTTCACTGTAATGCTGATTTAGAATGAATGTGGTTATTACTTACGTTTTGATCTTGCATTGCTTCAGTAACTTCTTAGAAATCACCCGTTTAGATTCAGGTAGAAAGTATGTCCAGATTTTAACACAAGAAGGGCAAACTCCATAACAAACAAAGAGAAGATGGATAATCTTTATAAACTACCATTAATGACTCATTCTTTTATTAGGCTGAGAGTAGTTCTTCTGATCATTAAAATCATGAGAATTGTCAGATTTCTCCATACAAGATGGTGTAATTTGAGGTCTTTTAACTATTAGATGCTATTTATAAGGCATGGTTGTGAATGGGGGAAAAATGCAATCCCCACATTAATGAAGTTCACAATCCCCTTATTTGTCATAGGAAACAAAACATTAGAGATTACTCTGTTTGTGGCCATTTTTAAGTGAAGGATGAGAATAGGTAATCTAGACACACACAAAAAATCCCAACAGTGGTGCTGTAAAACCTTCTTAAATTCTTGTCCAGATATGGAAGCAAAAATCCAATAGCTGAGGAGAGACAGTGACAAACACTATGGACTCAGCCCAAAAGGAGTGTTCTGATCCTTGGTAAACCAGTTGGCTAAAACTATCTACAGAAGTAAGCACTGTTTTTTCTGAGCACTATTCCTCCTTCATCCACCCCACATGCAACATGTTCCCCCCTCCCCCTCTCAAATTGTGGTGAGTGATTTCAAGTCATCATCAGGTGCCACTGTATTTACCTTTAAACACATCCCAGATCCAAACAATTTCCGCCATCTGCATCTCTCTTCCAGGTCCTCATTTTCTCTTGCCTGAAAAATTGTAACAATCTTCTTGTTTTGATCCTCCAGCTTGTATTCTTGCGCCCAAGAATCTGTTCTCCATGTGGTAGATCTAAAACTTAGATCTCGTCATGCCCCTGTTGTCACTGGCTTCCAATCATGGCACAATGACATCTAAACTTGTTTGAATCTATATGACCTACACCTCCCCCATCTTTTCCATGACTCTCTTCACTCACCAAACTACAGTCACATTGTCATCTTCTTGTTCTTGGGAACACTGAGTTTGTTTCTGCCTTGGGGTCTCTGCGCTGGCTGCTTCCTCTGCCTGGAATGATTCTCCCCTGGAGCTCACAGGTGGCTGTTTCTGGGTGTTCATGTCTCTGCTCAGATTACAGCCCTTCAGCCAGGCTTTCCCTGTCCTCTGTATATGCAAGTGGCCCTTATTCCACTCTCTATCCCATAATCATGCTTGCTTGTCCCTATACCATCTATCACTATCTGAAATGTTCTCATTTATTCAGGAGTTTATTGTCTGTGCCTAGTAAATATTTGTGGAATTAAAGAATTATTTTAACAGTAGAACCACATTTCATATGCCGTCTTTCACAGAACATTGGTATATAAAACAGATGTAAAAGGAACTGCTCTGGGTACAGTGAGAACAGAGAGGAAGGCACTGAATCCACTGGGCCTCTCTCTCCCTGTCCACATCCCTGCCCCTGCTGCGCCTCAGGCTCTTGCACTCCATCCTGAACCTGATGAATACAGTTTGAACGTCACTGTTGGTTACAGTGGGGAAGGAGGGGCTGGGTTCGTTTCCACTGTTTGCTGCCCGAATCCAAAGCTTACCTAGTAAGCCCCCTCTCCAATCAAGACTTTCTCTCTTGCTTACTCTTCTTGGTAGACGAGCTGTAAGTAGATTGCAAGGGGCAACAGCATTCAGTTAGTGAGTGAATGGGTCTTAACAAAAGATCTGGTTCCTTTTAAGTTCTGCAGAGGCTCTGACCTAGAATCCCATTTGGTACCTTGTTATATCCCAGGCCCTGGGTCATTATTTCAGCCTATAATTCAACATAAAGGCTTCCCATTTTTCAGTTACATAAAATAATATAACACACATCTCAGCATCAGACATTAGGATTAACACTGACAAGGCTTATGTTAAAATGCTCTACCAGGCAGCATCTCTGAAGCGAGTAGAATAGCTATCGTGCCTGCATGATGATTCCTACTTCATGGGGAGAAGGATTTATGTTGAAATACTATTAACATTTTTACTGTGACAGCCATGGTTTAAAAGAATTGTATTTAAGTATAAGATTGAATGTATTTTTATAATAATACTAATCCCACATTATTAATTTTTTATGCTTTTAATTTTGATAACCCAACTGCCTAGTTTAGAGAATGTCATTTCTTCCTTGATTTAATTTTTTTCTTTTTTCCTTTTTTCAAAAATAAAATTGAAATTATTCTGTTAAGATGAAGTACACAGTTTGGAAATAGGGAACTGTCTATTTGATTTAGAGTGGAGGAGTCAGAAATGAGCACTTTTCAATTTAAGTTGTACGTGGATCATTAATTAGCAGTGATGGTAGTAGTAGTACAACTAATTATGAGCCTGGAGCTCTGGCTCCCTGGGGAGTGGCAGCCTCGATGGTGCAGGAATTGCTCTGGAGATTATAGGAGGGAGGAAGAGTTAGGCCTCCCTTCTAAATGAACAGTATTCAAATTATTTTTCTCCTTCATGATTTCAGAAAGGCCTTTGTAGGCAGAAGTGTCTAAGCCTGAGTGCCCTCTCTGCCTTCTTCCCCGTGTGGAAAAGCATTGCTTGTTAGAAGGTCATGTTGTGTGCAGAGAGAGGATAATGTATGCATGAGGGTGTGGTATGAACAGCAGTTCGTGAGAACAAAGACTCTGCAAGTTATATTAACCTACCCAAGGCCACTGACTATAAGGCTGCAGGTTGTGTACTATATCCGTCACAGTGGGCTAGGTGTGCTGCAGTAACAAATAGCCCCAATATTTAAATAATAAAAGTATATTTCTAACTTATGCCATACGTCTTTGTGGATTAGCTGGGTTCTCTGTAATACAGCACCTTCATTTTAGGGATATAGGCTGATTGCTGCTCTACCATCTGGGATATTACTGGTTATGGCAGACAGAAAGATATATGGTAAATTGTGCACTAACTCTTAAAGGCTTCCACCTAGAAGTGGCTCATTTCTGTTTTCATTCATTGGCCACACCTAATTTCAAAATAGCAGGGAAGGGTAATCATTTCATTCAACAGGAAGATGATAAACTGGAAATCTCAGTATACGTCTCTTAAGACTACCTCAGGCACCCTGCCAATGCATGAGCAGGGGCTGAATTCCAGCTGTTGTCCTTTGATTAAGCAGGGAGCCCTGGCCCAGGGCTTTTTCTGTCTGAAGAAAGGAACACCTTTTTCTCCTTTATAGGAAGTTGCCTCATGGGTAACAGCAGTCCAGACCCTCAGCTATGTAATCCATTTTGCCTGATGGATGATGGTAATAATCTTCATTCATTCATTTACTTTTGCATTCAAAAGTATTGATTGAATCCCCACTATGTGCTAGACACAGGGAATAGAGCTGTGAATAATCAGACATGGTCTCTGGCCTCATTAAGTTTATGGCCTTGCAAGGAAGACATATGATGAAAAAGAAGTAATTACAGCTGGGCATAGTGGCTCATGCCTATAACCCCAGCACTTTGGGAGGCCAAGGCGGGAGGATCGTTTGAGCCCAGGAGTTTGAGACCAGCCTGAGCAAGAGTGAGACCCTGTCTCTACTAAAAATAGAAAAATCAGCCAGGCATCGTGGCATGCACCTGTAGTCCCAGCTACCCGGGAGGCTGAAGCAGGAGGATTGCTCAAGCTGAGGGGTTTGAGGTTGCAGTGAACTATGATGACACCACAGCACTCCAGCCTGGGCAGCAGAATGAGACCCTGTCTCCAAAAAGAAAAACAAGTAATTATAAATGTGATGTATGCTAATGCAAGGAGATGTATAGGATGCTGCAGGATCAGGTGATAGCAAATAAGTTATATGTTGTAGGCATTCTTCCTTCTTATGCAGTTTCTTAACTTTCCCTTTCAAGGCTAACCAATGGTTTGTTTGAGTTCTTTAAGCAGATAATTAGACCAAGGCACAGATAATTTAGATGACTTGTTTTTAGAGACATTGATGAACACTGGAGCGGTCTAAAGACTAGTATGCATCTTAAAGCAGGCCCTGAAACGGCCATCTGATATTCCTTAAGATTTTATCCTGGGGCAGTTGGAGCTGGGAGGAGGTGGGTGTCTGCATTGGCTGGGAGTCAAATGTTGTCCCAGGCTTCTAAGCATCTCCCCATAGAAGGGCCCTGTTGCAGATGCTGGCATTCTACTGCCCATATTTCTTGGACTGTGACCATTCCTCTATGCATTGACCCTTGGCTTCCATCTGTACACACCATGATATTCTGGCTGTTGGTTTTTACTAGTCATTGGTGTCTTGTCTGCCTGTGTGCAGCACAGACCAGACTGAAAGTGCTGAGACTCTAATTCTCCACCCCTCCACCTCCCCCTGGTAGCAGTCATTACCAATGACTAATGGAAGTTGGTGGATGGGTATCCAGACTCCCTCACTCCTTTGGTAGAATAACTTTGAAACATACCTATACTTCTTCCCAGGGAGATTGAGTCCCTCGTGCCCACAGCAATAACCTGCTTGATAACACCCATTTTGAAGACTTCTTCCCTCCCCTGTCTTACTTCCGCACTTTGCTACTGGCGATTTCTGGAATCACCTTCTAAATCAACTATTTGTCTTCCAAGTCTTGTCTGCAGGGTTTGCTTTAGAGCAGCGGCCCCCAGACTTTTTGGCACCAGGGACCACTTTTATAGAAGACAATTTTTCCACGGACCGAGGCGGGTGTGTAGGGGTGGGAGTGGAGCTCTGCTGGCCGGTCCCTAACAGGCCACAGACAGGTACCGGTCTGCAGCCCAGGGATTAGAAACCACAGCTTTAGAGGAACCCAGCCTAAGAAAGGCATGTTAAAATACCTAACCAGTAATCCCCAAAGTCAGGGCCTTTGAGCCTTTGTCTGTTCTTCTGTAACTAGGATACTAAGGAAAAAGGTGACATTTGATATAGATAACTCATAGAAATAGCAAGTGATTCCTGCTAGATAGCCATTGGTCCTTAGATGACTGATTGCTGTTCAGATCATGCTTTTTTAAAATATAGCTTTCTGTTAGTTCATTTAGTCATAGTGTCTGCAGTTGGCAGGGTACACTGTAGCACCAATTGCTACAGGGTTTTTTATTTCCAAAGTAATCTTATGATAATTTGGGATTTTTGTGTTCATATTCATCATGACTACGACCAATTATATCACACAGTTGTTTTGGGGGAAAAAATACTTTAAAACAGAACAAAAGTCAAAGAAAATATATTTGGCTATTTTGTTTTTTTCTTCTGAGTACCATGTTTCATGTTCTTCTAGTTCATAATTTCTTCTTCAACTGCATTGTTTACTATTTGACTTTTTGGCATAAAAATACATTGATTAGAGAAATAAATTAAGGTCCAATTTATGAAAATAGACTTCTTGTACTTCAAGGAAATTCATGTGGTGCTATTTGGAAAAGGTGATGAATGTAGTTTTCAATAGAACATCTGCATAAATTATGATTGATTTGCAATTCATCACCTTCCTTTTCTTGCTCCTCCTCAGTGAAGAGACCTCATTTGTGCATTATTAAGGAGGGAATATTTTTAGGGATGTGATTATTCAGCAGAAGTGCTAATAATGATGGGAGAAATTTTTAAGAAAATGTGTCCAAACTGGAAGTTTCTGCAGTTTCAAAAATAGCACCCTGAAAGTTAGCACTGAGCCCTTCAGTCTTTCAGGCATCACCTTCCTTAAATGATGTCTGAAAACAAATGTTTCCCTGTGAGTTCATGCCTGCATGGTTTTGGCCTCAAGCTTCGGAGCATGACAGTGGTACACAAAAGTGTTGCCAATGCTGTCTGTCCCACAGCCTCCCAATTAGTATCACTGGAGGCTCAATATTCCTCACCCTCATCGTCTTTGCACATGGTCTTGATGTCTACATTTGCCATGAAATGGATCATCTTGTATTTTAGCCATCTTTGGAATCAATTGTAGTGCCCCCAGGCCACCACCCATGCTTCCTCATCTCCATGTGCTTGTGCTTACTTCACCTTCTGCCAAGAGTCCGTTCTTCTTCTCCCAGCAGCCAGTCAAACCCCATTTCAAGTTTCTGCTCAGTGCCACTTCCTCTACGAAGCCTTCTCCATCAGAGTTCCCTTTCCCTATGCCTCCTCTACAAGCCCAGGCAGAAGACAGCCTACTGTGATAAAATAAATATGATCTTTGGGGTCCTGCAGACCTGTGGTCCAATCTTGGCTCTGCCATTTACTAGCTGGGGGATCTTGGCCCATTACTGGACCTTCAAACTTTGCAATTTCTGCATCTAGTTCCTACCTCCGGGTTCAGAGAAGGAGCTCAGAGAATGTGAATATTCTCTTTCCTTCCATCCTCTGATATCTTCACACACTGTATCCTCTGCCACTCTCTGGTGGCTCTTCCTTATTCTTTTGTACCATGTATTAGAGGTATTGATGTATATGTTTTATCTCACTTTGCATATGAAGCCCAAATGTACCTATCCACTCTGGACAGCTCTGTGCTCACCCAGAACCTGTTCTCCAATTAATCTTGCACTTGTCATCAAACTCACGAACTGGATAAACAAATACATATGTCCTAACGGTGTTGATGTAGAATGTGGATGTTATTGGTGATGTCTTGGAATAATGGAAGGACTGTGTTACACATAATACTCCAAAATTTATTCAACTTTTCTCTAACATCCTTTTTTCCTACAAGTTCCGTTCCCTATGGCAACTGTCTGCTTGCTTGCGAGCTCACACTCTCTCTCTCAGTATCTAACAATCAATTTTTTTCCCTTACATACCCAGTCACCCTCCCTTCCCTTCCTTATATTGAATCTTCCTTTCTTTTCCTTAAGTAAAGTCATCTGGCTCTGCCTTGGCCACTCTCATGTGCATCCCTGTTCATCAATTCTTCCCAACAAAGGGTCTTCTTCTGGATCCAAATGTCTTGTCATAGAAATCCCAGGAGGGATTCTAACCATATATAACATAGTTTTCCCCTTAAACTTATGCTGTTTTCTTCTTTTCAGAGCTCAGCACTTTTAGTATTTTTTTTTTTATTTTGAAGCGGTTTCAAACCTACAGAACAGTGGCAAGAACTGTTGTATCCTTTTCACCTAGATTATCCCACTTTTAACACTTTAATACGTTTATTCTCTTTCACTCAGGTAGGTAGATAGACATTATTTTTCTGATATGATGCCCCATATGAAACCTTTAGGTGTTTACCTTCCCAAAACAAGGACCCTCTTCTCATTAATACTATAAAAACCCTCCCAATCAGGAATCAACACGGACACAGCACTGTCATTCAATCCACAGACCTCACTCACATTTGCCAGCTGTCTCAACAATGACCCTTTTTCTTTTCTGGTCCAGGATCCTCTCCAGACACACACGTTGCATTTGATTGTTGTTTTTCATCAGTTTCTTTCAATCTGGAACAGTTTCTCAGGCTTTCCCTGTCTCACATTTTTCTGTCTTAAAGAATATAGGTCTTTTTTCCTATAGGATGACCCTCTATCTGGATCTTTCAAAATCTCTTTACAATGGACAAGTCACGTATTCTTGCATTCATTCCACAGACACGATGCTGAGTTCTTCTCCACATGCCAAACCGTAAAGCAGCTACATTGGCTATCTCCCCACTTGATCACCTGGTCACTTTGATGTTTGCCAGGTCTCTGCATCATTCTTTGAGCATTTCTTTACATTCTGGTGCAAAACAAGATATTCCAGGATCATCTTATACTTTCCCTGTCAGCCTTGGAATCACCCATTTCTCCAAGCAGCCCTGGTTCCATTCAGTGGAGGATGATTTTAGAAGCTGAGATCTAGGTGCTTGGTGTGCTTACTGCTCCTGTGATGTCATTGCTTCTAGACCCACTCAACACACAGAGCTGGGAGATACATGCATATATGTCCACATATACACTTACTATTTCTATATCTCTGTGTGTGTGTATATGTTTACATATACACCCCATGAGTTCATGTCAATATTTCCAATTCAAATTTAAGTCTTTCCCCCTTCCACATTTCTAAATACTTTCTCAGACAGTGAGAAGCATGACTCCCATTATCCTCAATATATATACTCATTTGCTCAATATTAGCCTTCCCTGCTCACCACATCTGTACCCCTCATCCCCTCTGCTCTGCTTCCTCAGACACCAGACAACCACTGTCCCCATGTCCATGAGGCACGCCCCTCCCCACGCTGCTGTGAGTCTTCAGCTGCAGGGCATGCTGCTGTCACCACCCACCTCCACAAGACACCCCTCCCTCTCACCACCTGCCTCCTCAGATGCCATCGTCTCTCTCCACGAGGGAAGTGGAAGGGAGGATAGGAAAGGAAGGGAAGATTGCCATTTATGCCATTTCACTGCGGCATAGATTTGGGAAACTCCCAGATGCCTTTCACGACACATTCACACCTATGTAGAACGAGCAAATGTGTCTTTGCCATCTACTCGCTTCCATTTGCTCTCTCTTCGTTATCTATCTCTCTAACCAGGGCTGTGTCTAAGCATAGTCGAAGTCAGAAATCATTTAATAATATTCAGCTAAGCCAAGCAGACATGAAGCTCAGCTCCTGTAGGGGAGTAGGCAACGGGCAGCAGGTGGTACTCAGGGGGCTCAACTCAAAATATTTCTGTATTCAGGCTTATTCAATGCCCTCTTTCACCATCTGGTTTTCTTTATCAAAGCTCTTTAAAAGTATGTTAGTATTCACAGTTCCCAGTATTGCTACACACATAAATGGTGAGACATACACTCTTGTGTTTTCCTTCCCAAGGTACTATTAGTACAAAGACAAGCATAAAGCCTCTTAAGATACCAAAAAAAAAAAAGGCATCTTGCATAGCATAGTAATAAATGATGTCACTGTGTAATCATTAACAGTGGTGGTGTTTTCCACACTCAGAAGGCAAACTGACTCTTGCATCTTTGTTAGTTCTCCATGTCTAATCAATAGGCAGGCTTCTCTGGGGAAAGAAGAGTGGAACAGTGTATCTCTCCCCCCGATTTCTCAGGCCAGCAGAGTCCCCAAGCCTTATAAGTTTCTTACCACTTACCTCTTCTCCAAGTTGAAAACTCATTCATTTTCTTTTTCTCAGGTTGCTTGTTTGTATAAATAATCTTGTCCTATGAAAATATGAAATGGATAATTGGCAACATTCCTGATAACCTTAATGGAATAAAATCACAAGCCCTGCCTATGATAAATTATCGTAAATCTTATATATCAGGAACCTGGTAGAGAGTTCCCAGGTGGGCAGGAAAGTGGCCAGAATTAAAAACAAAAAAACAAAAGAACAAAAACCTTCTGACCTGGAGTGTGTGGCAGAAGTAGAGGGAGTTGCCGTGACATATCTGATCTCATTAGCGCCCAAGGTTCCTCACGCAGGGATGGAGAAATGATAGTGTATTGCTCGCTCCTGCCCTCTGAAGCCTTTCCATTAGAAATGCTGCAATTTAATGTCACATGTCACAAATCAAACCCCAACTTGAAAACTACTTCACCCAAAAAGGTGAACACATCTTCTGTCTTCCGGAAGGAACTCGAGTGCCTCTCAGAGGAAGTGCCGTGTCCCCCATAGCAGCTGTTAAAATGGCCTCTGCATTTGAAGGGCCCTTGCACATCAGTGTTCGGAGATTGCATGTGGTTGTTATAGCAGCATGGCTTTTTGCAAGTCATATGACTTTGGGTGAGTTGTTGAAATTCCTATTGTCTCAGTTTCTTTATTCCTTAAATGAGGATGATAATCTCTACCTCTCAGGATGGCTGTGAGGATTAAAGGAGAGTTTTTTAAAAAAATATTCAGCCAAGGCACTAAGTACTTGAGAAACAGAGGCTATAACACATTATTGCTTATTATTATTTCCAGACACTGAATTGAGGGCTTTAAATTGTTTACCTCATTAGTGCTCGCAGTATTCGATAGGTATTATGAAAAGTCATTTTGCAAAGGAGAAGACTGCATCAGAGAAATTAGATAACATTTCTATGTCATACAACTAGAAAAATGGTACCTTCTGAAGCTAATGCAATCTTTCTATAATGTTACACTGCTACTTGTGCACTGGAAATAAGTTTGTTATGGCTTACAGTTGAGTAGACTACTAAGAAGAATGGCACGCATCTATGTTCATTAGTGAAATGGGGCTGTAATTTTCCTGTCTTATAATGTTTTTGTCTGGTCTTGGTAACAGGATTATATTGATTTATAGAATCTATGGGGAATGACCTCTTTTTTTCTGTTGTCTGGAAAAGTTTGCACGAAGTTGGAATGATCTCTTCCTTGAACGTTTCGAAAAACTTGCCTGTAAAACCATCTGGTGTAATGTTTTCTTTGCAAAACATATTTCTAACACCTCCTTCCATTTCTTTAATAGTCACAGGACTATATCAGCTTTTTTTATTTCTTGTGTCCATTCTGATAAGTCATAAGTTTTTAGGCATTTATCCATTTCATCTAAATTTTAAAATTTTGACATATAGTTGTCGATAAGAGTCATTTAGTATCTTATTTCAGCTGGATTTGTGTTCACTTTATCATTCAAACGTGTTTCTTTCACCTTCCTTTAATCAGTATTGCCAAAGTTTTATCTATTAATATTTTATAAATTTTATCAAAGAACCTTTTGACTTTTTTAATTTTCTCTACCCAATATTTGTTTTCAATTTCATTAATTTCTGCTCATCTTTATTGTGGGGTTTTTTTTAATACATTTAACACTGACACTTAGCTCGTTAATTTTGGGCCTATTTTCTTTTCTAATATAAGTTTAGATTTTAATATGTAGTGCAGGTGACTTTTAATTTCTTCATAATAAAATATTTGGGGGGGAATATGCTTGTGAGGATCACATAAGAATAAGTAAGTATTTTGTTCTTTTTATAAAGTTAAAAACAGTTTAGATGATAAAGCATTTTAGAAACAATTACACATACAGTCAAACCATGTGAGAGGAAGGATGAACTTGGAACTGAGGATGATAATTACCTGGGAGGCAGGGAGATAAAATGGGAGAGAAGGAGCTGGGTAGATGGGGGTCATTGTCAGGGTCATAGCTTTTGTATTGTATGTGTCATTCATGGGTGCTTATTGCATTTTTAAAAATAATTTACCAAATAAAATCAGTAAAATTTTTATAACTAACATTGGCAAATGCTTACCACGTACCAAGCCCATTTTAACACTCACTAAGTCCTCCCATGGGCACTGAGAGAGGCGGATACTGTTTACTGTTACAGTTGTTGTAGATCCAAGTGCTAAGCTCAATCAGTATTGAACCAAACTATTTCAGAGGCCACAATTATGATCACTGGGTACAAGTAACAGAAAGGTAAATTGAAATCTTTCTACTAATCAGGTTTACGGTTATTTGAGGTAGAGAGTTCCCTGTCAATAGAAGGATTCTAACAGAGACCATTTTCTCCTTCCACAGATGTGCCATTGGATAAGAGACTTAGCTGCAAGAGCTTCTTAGCCTCCCTTCTATTAATACCAAAAGCAGTATTAATAGGGCAGTCCAGCTCCTCCCTGCTCACTTAACACAAAAGTTTTTTAGGGAGGGAGCCTGGTATGGCAATAATATGGGCTCTAGAGTTTCCTGGACCTGAGTTCAAATCCCAGCTCCACCACTTACTAGCTTTGCAACCTGTGATAAATGATTCTCTATCCCCAGGTCTCAGCTTCTTCACATGTAAAAATCACAAGATTGTGGAGATTAAGTAAAATAAGATTTGCATTATGCCCTGCCCTGTGCTTGAACTTGAGGAAAGTGCTCTGTGGTATGGGAGAAAAGGAAACTAGATTTGCTGAATTTGTATGATGCTAGCACCTGGACTGCCTGAGACAATGCACTCTGATACTTCATGAGGCAGAATAATGACCTAAGTGATGAGTGCGATGCCCATCGGAAATTCAGCTGGGAGACCTGACCACGTTGCGTTCCCTTCCGACTGTTCTTTAGCACATGCGATGTGCACACAATGGGGGAGTTTCCTCTACTGAGCTTCAATTATTTACCAGACATATTTGTGTTCAGTGACACATGCGGCAGATATAAATCCATGGGTTCTTCCCCCTGGAACGAGTTATACAGCGGGGACCCTTTAAAGCATCAGTGTTGAAGAGCAAAGATTGATTTCCTTCCCAGTCTTTTTCTTTCACACATCTGCGGCTTCTAGAGATTTCCTTGCAGTGCAGGGCTAATGACTTTTGATACCAATCAATGCAAAGCTAATTAATTTACTTCACAATTTTCATGTACTCAAACTACCCAATGGTTCAAATGATTTGTTGTTGTTGTTTGTTTTTTTTGTTTTGTAGAATTCTGTTCTTTGTCTTTCCTTTACACAGGGACTAATTAGCTCCTGATGACTTTATCTATTCTTGGGATTTGAATTGCAGCAAGAATGTGGAATTGCTGGGGAGGAGCACTGAGATGCTGTGACTTCCATACTTTTTAACTGCTGAATCTTGATGACAGTTAGGAACTCTAGAGTCTCAATTAAGTGTAATTTTATTTTGATACTTTATGGAAATTAGGTAGCTGATTTTAACTGTCTCTGGGAAGTTCCAACATAGCGTAAGAGGAAAGGGATCTGTGTGTGTGTCTATGTGTGTGTGTCTGTGTATGTCTCTGTGTGTCCGTGTAACTGTGTATACACACATAGATACACACAATAGAACATAATGAAAATAAAAATTTGTTCATGGAAATTATTCTCAATCTGGAAACTATAAATTCTTTGTTCCCCAATTTAAAACATCGTCCCTTCATGATGATATTAAAGATTTAGTCAATTTGGAATAAGCTTTAAGTTTCGTATTTGTAAGTATTTATAGGATATTTGATTGACCAAAGATTACACTTAGTTTTTATGATGGTGTAATTTAAGTATATCATTCATAGGATTTGCAAATAACATAATATAAATGAAAAAAACAAGAGATACTACAATGGTATAAAGTCTGAGCTATGGAATTCACCCAACTTGGGTTTGAATCTTGACTCAGGCTTATGGTGGCTAGTTTGAGTTATGCACATTCTTTGAGTCTCAAGTTCCTCAACTGTAAAATGAGGATCATAATATCCTATCGGGATATTTCTAAAATGAGTGCTCAGACATCAATGAGATACCACCACACACCTATTAGAATATCCCAAATCCAGAACACTGACCACACCGAATGCTAGAGAGGATGTGGAGCAACAGGGACTTTCATTCATTGCTGCTGGGAATGCAAAATGGCTCAGCCACTTTGGAAGACGGTTTGCCGGTTTCTTCCAAAACTAAATACTGTTACCATATGATCCAGTAGTTGCACTCTTTGATATCTACCCAAAGAGTTGAAAACTTTTGTCCACATGAAAACTTGCACATGGATGTTTATAGCAGCCTTATCCTTAATTGCCAAAACTTGTAAGCAACCAAGATGTCCTTTGGTAGGTGAATGGATAAATAAACTGTGGCATGTCCAGACAATGGAATATTATTGAGTATTAAAAAGAAATGAACTGTCAAGCCATGAGAAGACATGGAGGAAACTTAAATGTATATTACTAAGTGAAAGAAGCCTATCTAGGAAGACTACATGCTGTATGATTCTAACTATATGATGTTCTGGAAAAGGAAAAACTATGAAGAAAATAAAAAGATCAGTAGTTTCCGGGCATTAGGAAGGAGGAAGGGATGAATAGGCAGAGCATAGAAGGTTTTGTAGAGCAAGGAAAGTACTATAATGGTGAGTACCTGTCATTATACATTTGTCCAGATCCATAGAAGGTACAACACCAAGAGTGACCCTTAATGTAAACTG
Source organism: Daubentonia madagascariensis (assembly GCA_023783475.1). Lineage (NCBI taxonomy): Eukaryota > Metazoa > Chordata > Mammalia > Primates > Daubentoniidae > Daubentonia > Daubentonia madagascariensis. The sequence goes on along the minus strand of JAKFHU010001953.1, from coordinate 34,488,425 downwards.
TGGACTTTAAGTGACATGTCAATGTAGTTTCACAAATTGTAACAACAAATGTACCACTCTGGTGGAGGATGTTAATAATGGGGGAGGCTATACATGTGTGGACAGAGGATATATGGCATATCTCTGTACCTTCCTCTCAATTTTGCTACGAACCTAAAACTTCTCTTAAAAAATATTTAATTTTTTAAAAACATGAATATTCATGCCAAGGGTGTGGCACATTTCTTGGCACATAGTAAATGTGCTATAAATGCTAGCCCCTGTTGATGGTGTTACTATTTCATAGTTCATTCCCTTGCTCTACTCTCTACCCCAAGAACAAAGCACCATTCAAGAGTTTGAAAATGAAAAAGCTTACATGGAAGGCCTCCACCTAGTTTACTTATGGAAATGGAACTTGGCTGGTTGGAGGGCTATATGCTAGAGAACAGGATTTCACTATACATTAAATCTGATGCGGTCCTCAACCTCCAGGGCACTGCCTGTTAGGAACCGGGCCACCCATCACCTCCTGAGCTTGCAAAAATTGTCTTCCATGAACCTTAGGAACCTGGCTGCACAGCAGGAGGTTAGCGGAGGGCGGGCGAGTGAGCCTTCCTCTATATTTACAGCCACTCCCCATCACTGGCATCACCACCTGAGCTCTGCCTACCCCCCATACCCCCCACCCCTGTCCATGGAAAAATTGTCTTCCATGAAACTGCTCCCTGGTGCCAAAAAGGTTGGGGACCGCTGCTTTAAATGATTATATGTGACTTTCAGAAACTATTCAATATAACAGTTTTTTTAATTAAAATACTTAGAACTAATGTCCCCCTGCTGGGTGAATCTTATCTCTGTCTAAACTAAGACTCAGGCAGTGAGTATTAAAACAAGATTAAGGTGTAAATTAGAATCAGTTCTACAGGTATGTGTGACTACTTTTTGTCTCTTAATTGCAAGTCTTACTGGTTTGTTTAAAAAATAACTCCAAAGTAATGTCTGATTTTCATGTTGCCAGAAGGTTGTAAGAGCTTTAATCTTACAGTTTAAAAATAACACCTCCGTAAAGAAACTAATATAACAATGAAGGCAGCATCTTTAGGGTCAAGGTAAATCCTAGTGGGAATTGGCAACTTGTGATAGTGACATTCTGTACAGTTTTGGGCAAGACACTGTTGTCTATTGAGAACATGAATGAATTTAATATGTCTGATTTGGGGCATGAAAGGACCTTCTCTACAGTGTAGAGATAACTGATAAAAAAAGCTAAGCATTGCATAGGTTGGGTGTGTATCAAGTGATAATCGAATGGGCTGAGTTTGGCAAGACCTGGCCCAGGTCTACCACTCAGGAGTTGTTTAACTTCTGACAAATTACTTAGCCTTACACACTTGTCTTTTTTATCTGTAAAATGGGGCTAAAATTAGGTCCCTTGCATGGAAGTTGCAGGATCAAATATGAGAATGTATGTGAAATACTTAGTGTAGGTCTGACACAGAAGAAATGCTCTGTGTATTTCTACTTCTAATCTTAATGTTTCATATTAAGTATATTATATTGTAACTGACATATATAACCAGTAGCTAATAAGATATGAAAGTTCTAGTTAACTAATAATTAATGAGCTCTAATCATATTTGAACTGTAAGAATTACTTCTACTCTACCACCACCATCATCATCAACTTTAGATTCCACACATGAAAACACACATCAGCTGGTTGTCTGGGCTCAGCCAGGTTGACCTTTTCACAGGATCCAGGAGGAGCCATTGGGTCTTGGATCAGAGTATAGTGTCCAAATCCAGAATAGAGAAGACCCTACTCTTTTAACTGAGTTTTGTTAACCAACCCCCTTGAGACTGGAAGACTATTAGAAGTAGATAACACCATTGGCAGTAATCCAGGTCATTCCCTTAAAGAGGAGCTTTGGTGGGGTGAGAATGGGTTAGAACATAACAGTCGGGCCCTTTGCATGCCATGATCACCACCTGTACCTCCCCTTGCACAGTATCCTTTTCGCTGGCTTACCACATTTACAAATGCAGAAAGGCTCTTGCTTGTGGCAAGTCATACCTGCAAGGTGCCTTTTCTCAGACATGTGTGAGTTCTTCAGTCATTGCCCCCAGTGTCAGTGATGAGTATAGGAGCTGAGCAGAGAAGACTCATTCTTAATTGTTATCTTAAGTACAGTTTCTTGTGGTGGCCATGTTTTCTGTCCCTAACCTCTCTGGTTAGAGAGCCTGAACGTGCATCAGCTCATTAACTCAAATAACTTGACCGTTAGCTTCTCCTCTGTGGGTGATGTACCAGCCTTCACTTCTGCTGTGTAACTTAAGAGGAAAGAGATACCACATTTTTCATTGGAGGGCTTAGGTTTTTCAGGGTTACTCTGAGTCTGAGTTTTCATTTTAATGAGACAATGCCAGAAAACAACATAGGATTCCACTACCTCAAAGAGAGGCACCCAAAGCCTTTGACCCAACATAGTAATTATACAATTGCAAATTATGAATTAAGGTAGACATTGATAAAGAAGTAGAGTTGCCAATTCAAAATTTACTAGGGAATTTTGCAAATTAAAACATTTTTCCACTGATAACGAAAGTTAACAGTTTTCTCCTGCTTAGATGTTAAATCCAGCATGTTTACTTTTGCAATTTACATGGAAATAATGAGTGTTTTGTGTTAAGACCTTCCCCTTCCAGAGAACAGGGCTTTACTTTTTTAATTTTTATTGAATTAACTGCCAGCATGCAGGGAATTTCATGTTAGCATTTGGTCCTAGCAGATCATTTCAAAAAACATTGAAAAAACATATACCTAATTAAAATTGTATGAAAAAACCCAGCATGACTTACCTTAAGGTTGTGTGTACATATAATTGTGTATATATAATTTATTTCAAGGAATTCAATTCAAAGGTAGTTTCTGTAGTTTGGTATATATACCTATAATATTGCCAAATTTTGTCCAAAAATGAATTAGGCTTTTTCCTTCACTGTAGATATAATTCACACCTCATTCAATGAGCTACTCATATAATATATCTGATCATTTCACAATAATCCATTTTTATTTCTGAAAACAATGCTGATCTTTCTTTTAGAGAACCAAAATGTTTTAGATATTTTGTTTTTGATTGGAAAATAGCTAGTTCCTTCCCTGTAAATGTGTGTCTCTTGTTTCATCCCTTGCACACTGTTCCTCAGGTACATGCTCTTGGAAATCTTAAGGAACAAATTCCCAGCAGCCAGCTCCCTTCTACGTCTGCATATGTTTGTGAGTTGGAGGTGTAGGGTAGTTTGCAGGCTACCAATCAGATTGGAGTCTTGATAATTTTGCCTCCATGAGATTGTAGCTTGGATGTGGCTCATGTTGCATGCATCATCACTTCATCTTTTTCATATACATTTAATAATGGGAGAGAATCTTATTTCTTAACAAACAACTTTATATGTTAGCTTGAGCTAACATGTTTGTTAAGGGATATGAATCTAACCTTCACATATAAGAGCACTGTCCTGGATAGAGTTTGCATGATAACAGGATTTATTCCACTTAAGATCATGTGATAGAATTAAAGCGAACAGGAATATAAAGTCAACAAAGAATGACAGGTACAGCTAAATACTCAGGGTGAAGGATGAGAGACAGGGACTCTGAAATGGTATCTTTGTCCTCAAAGGTTTTATTGTTAGTGGGCGTGTAGGGAAGTGTGTTTGAAATATTGCTGTTCTGGTAGAGCTTTTCAATAGTATATATATGGCACCACATTTGGAGTGGCCTCTTAGATAATCTAAGTGCTAGCAGGTTGTGTGGCATCATTATTGGATAATCACAAGGCTAGAAACCTTAGAATAGGCTTATGTTCCCATTTCATTACCTAATTTCCCTAATATATCCTTAAATATGAGTAATTTGAGGATTTCAGAAGGAAAAGTATTGTGTGTTAACACAAAAGAGTCTTTTATTATTTTTGTATTTATTTTATAAGTTCCCAGAGTTCTAATATTATTTTAGAAGATACAAATACTGGTGAAATTGCTCATAAACCCAGAAATCTATTAAAGGGCTGTGTTGTCATTTTATCTTCTTGGCATCCCCTCTCTATAAATACAGCTTTATTAAAATATAATTGATGAAAGGATTCTGAGAAGATGGCAGAATATGAAGTATGAGAGATCTGTATCCCCACATAGACAACAATTTCATTGGCATAATCTGTCTGATATAACAACTATTTTGGAACTCTGGAGTCTACCGAAGGCTTGCAACTTAAAGAGGAAGGACCATAAATTGTGGTTAATTTGAGTCAATTTCAACTCTTAGCAAGTAGCAACTACCCATTCCCCACCCCTCAGCCCTATGGCAGGCAGCTGTGTGTGTTTCTGAAGTAGCTTGTGCACAGCTCGTGGGAGCCAGGGTGGGCAAAAAGGACTCTGTCCTCCAAATATTGGAGATCTGTGTTCTGGTCACTGATTTCTGCTTCTGATTACAGAAGTGCAAACAAAAAGGTGGTGGCCATTGTTGTACCTCCCTGTCTGGCTGAAGTGACCTTTAGGGCCTTTAAAGGTCTGACACCTTTTTTTCCCCCTCCCTTAATTTTCTTTTTCTTTTACTTTCCCTTTTTGGGATCCAGACACTGAAGACTAGGAGATTCAAAAGCAATGGCATATATTGGAGATTTTAGAAAATTATTGCACATGTCCAGGGGAAAGCACAGCCTCAGAAAAGACCAGAGAAGACCTTATGGTTACACCTCAGATGGATCCTTGGCACAGAGACAGCCTACGATCATCATCATCATCCCAGCAACCCTAGGGAAGGGGGAGAATCTGATTTCCAGAATTACCACATTATTAGATTCATATGTCCAGTTTTCAACAAAAAAATCACAAGGCATACAGAGAAACAGGAAAGTATGACACATTAAAGGAAAAAAAAAAAATAAACCAGTGGAATCTTCCCTAAAAAAACCCTGATGGTGGATCCATTAGAGAAAGACTTAAAACAGCTATCTTAGAGATGATCAAAGAACTAAAGAGAGATGTGGGGAAAGTCAGGAAAACGATGTTTACCAAAATGACAATATCAATAAAGAGATAGCAATACTAAAAAGAAACCAGAAAGAAATTCTGGACCTGAAAGCTATAGTGACTGAAAAAAAAAAAGTCTCAAGAGGGATTCAAAGGTAGAATTGAGCAGGCAGGAGAGAGAATCAACAAACTTGAAAATAGGACAATGGAAATTATCAAGTCTGAGGAAGAGAAAGAAAAAAGATCAAGGAAAAGTGAACAGAGCCTAAGGGACCTGTGGGACACTGTCAAGTGGGCCATCGTGTGCATTGTGAGTCCCAGAAGGAAAAGAGAGAGAGAGAAAGGGGCAGAAAGATTATTTGAAGAAATAATGGACAAAAACTTCCCAAATTTGGTGAAGGACATGAATATAAATATCTGAAAAGCTCAACAAACTTCAAATAGGGTGAACTCAGGAGACCCACACCAAGACACATTATAAATCAAACTCTCAAAAGCCAAAGACACACAGAGAATTTTTAAAGCAGCAGGAGAGAAGCAACTTGTCAAATACAAGTTATCCTCGATAAGATTATCAGCAAATTTCTCAACAGAAACTTTGGAGGCCAGAAGGCAATAGGCCCATATATTCAAAGTGGTTAAAGGAAAAAAAAAACTGTCAACCAAGAATTCTATTTCCAGAAAAATCCTATGTCCTTTTAAAGAAAGAGAAATTAATGCATTCCCAGATAAACAGAAGCTGAGGGAGTTTGTTACCACTAGACCTGCCCTGCAAGAAATCCTAAAGGGAGTCCTGCAGGCTGAAATGAAGGGACACTAGACAGTAACTTGAAACCATATAAGGAAATTAGGGTCTCTGTAAAGATAAATACATGAGCAGGTAACAAAGCTAATGTCATTATGACAATGGTATGCAATTCTACTTTTTGTTTCTACATGAGTTAAGAGACTAATACATTTAAAAACATACTAATCTAAAAACTAGTGTTATTATAACTTTGGTTTGTAATTCTGTTTTGTTTCCTATGTAATTTAAGAGAATAATTCATTGAAAAATTATTAGTTTATGTTTTGGGGCACATAATGTATGTAGATATAATTTTGTGACATCAACAACTGAAAGGGGTAAGGATGGAGCTGTTAAAGGAGTAGAATTTTTGTATGTTATTGAAGTTAAGATGGTATAAATTAAACTAGAGTGTTATAAATTTAAGATGTTAAATATAATCCCCATGGTAATCACAAAGAAAATAAGGAAGAATATATACAAAAGGAAGTGAGAAAGGAATTCAAATTTTTCATTACAATAAAATAAGCTAAACACAAAAGAAGATAGTAATGCAGGAAATAAAGGACAAAAAGCTATAAGCCATATTGAAAACAAATCATGAAATGACAGAATTAAGCCCCTCCTTTCAGTAGTTAATTTAAATGTAAATGAGTTAAACTCTTTAATCAAAAGACAAAGATTGACAAAATGAATGTTAAAAAAATGATCCAACTATATGTTGTCTACAGAGACTCACTTCAGATAAAGTGACACATATAGGTTGAAAGTGAAAGCATAGAAAAGGATATTCTACGCAAATAATAGCCAAAAGAGAGCAGGGGAGGCTATACCAATGTCAGACAAAATAGACTTTAGATCAACAATGTTTTCAACAGACAAAGGGAATTACATGTTAATAAAAGGTTCAATGCAGCAAGAAGCTGTAACAGTTATGAACATCTATGCACTAACAACAGACCATCAAAATATATGCAGCAAAAACTAACAGAATTCAAGGGAGAAATGGACAGTTCTATAATAGTTGAAAATTTCAATGCCCCACTGTCAATAATGGATAGGACAACCAGAGAGAAGATAAGTAAGAAAATAGAGGACTTGAACAACACAATAAACCAGCTAGGTTTAATAGATATATACAGAATATGCGACCTAACAGCAACAATGTACACATTCTTCTCAAGTATGCATGGGACATTTTCCAGAATAGACCATATGTTAAGCCACAAATTAAGTCTCAATAGGATTTTTAAGATAGATATCATACAAAGTAATTTCTTCAACCACAACAGGATGGCATTAGAGGTCAATAACAGAAGGAAAACTGGAAAATTCTCAAATTTGTGGAAATTAAATAATACAATCTTAAACAAACAATGGACTAAAGAAGAAATCACAAGGGAAATCAGGTAATACGTAAGAGAGAAATCAAAACAAAAACACAACATACCCAAACTTATGGGAGTAATAAAAAGTGCTAAGATGGAAATTTATAGCTATAAATACATTGAAAAATAAGACAAATCAACAATTTAACCTTATAACTTTAGAAACTAGAAAAAGAACAACAAACTAAACCCAAAGCTAGCAGAAGGAAGGAAATAATAAAGATTAGAGCAGAGATCAATGAAATGTGAGAGTAGAAAAACAATAGAGAAAATTAATGAAGCAAAAATTGGTTCTTTGAAAAGATCAACAAAATTGACAAACCTGTAGCTAAATTAACTAAGGAAAAAAGAGAGAAGACTCATATTACTACAATCAGAAATGAAAGTGGGGATATTACTATTGAGTCTACAAAAATACAAAGGATTATAAGAGAGTACCATGAACAACCGTATGTCAACAAATTGGATAGTCCAGGTGAAATGAACAAATTCCTAGAAACACAAAACCTACTAAGACCAAATCACAAAGAAATAGAAAATCTGTATAGACCTATAATTAGTAAAGAAATTGAATCAGTAATCAAAAACTCTCAACAAGGGAAAGTTGATTTCTTTACTGGTAAATACTAACAAATATTTAAAAAACTAACCCCACTGCTTTTCAAGCTTTTCCAAAAAATTGAATGAGGGAATACTTCCTAACTCATTCTATGAGGCCAGAATTGCCCTGATACCAAAGCCAAAGACACCATAAGAAAAGAAAACTATAGGCCAATGTCCCTTATGAACATTAATACAAAAATCTTCAACAAAATACGAGCAAACCAAACTCAGCAGCATAGTAAAAGGATTATACATCATGACCAAGTGGGATTTATTTCTGGAAGGCGTGTGTGGTTCTACATACAAAAATCGACCAATGTGATATACCACATTAGTAGAGTATGAGGAAAAAAATTTTTATCTCAATCAGTGCAGAAAGAGTATTTGACACAATTCAAGCCTTTCATAATAAAAAACACTCAATAAACCAGGAATAGTAAGAAACTACCTCAACATAATAAAAGTCACATATGAAAAACCCACAGTGAACATCATACTCAATGGTAAAAGACTGAAAGCTTTTCCTGTAATAATGAGAAACAAGGAAAGTATGCCCATTTTTACCACTTCTATTCAACATAGTACTGCAAGTCCTAGCCAGAGCAATTAGGCAAGAAAAGTAAATTAAAAGCAGCCAAATTGTAAAGGAAGAAATAAAATTATATCTATTTGTAGACAATGTGATCTTATACGGAGAAAACCCTAAAGATTACACACACACACACACACTCTCACACTCACACTCACACTGTAAGTGCTGATAAATGAATTCAGCAAATAGCAAAATGCAAAGTCAACAACGAAAAAAATCAGTTGCATGTCCATAGACTAACAATGAACAATCTGAAAATATTAGGAAAATAGAATTAAAAAGAATAAAATACTTAGGAATTAGCTTAACCAAAGAGGTAAAAAACTTGTACAATGAAAACTGTAAGACATTTCTGAAAGAAATTAAAGATGACGTAAATAAATGGAAAGACATCTTATGTTCATGGATTGGAAAACTCAATATTGTTGTAAATACCTTCCAAAGAAATCTACACATTTAATGCAATCCCTATCAAAATCCCAATGATATCTTTTGCAGAAATAGAAAAAGGCATCTTAAAATTCATAAGGAATCTCAAGGGACCCCCAGATGGACAGAACAATCCTGAATAATAAGAACCAAACTGTAAGACTCACACTTCTTGATTTCAAAACTTACTAAAAACTATAAGAATCAAAGCAGTGTGGTACTGGCATAAAGGTGGACATATAGACCTATGGAATAGAATAGAAGGTCCAGAAATTAACCTCCACATGTGTGGTCAAATGATTATCAACTAGAGTACCAAGACCATTTAATGGAGGAAAAGACAGTCTTTTCAGTAAATGCTGCTGAGAAAACTGTATATCCACATGCAAAAGAATACAACTGGATTCTACCTAATACCTTATTCAAAAACTAACTAAAAATCAATTTATAACCTAACTATAAGACCTAAAACTATAAAACTCTTAGGAGAAAGCATAAAACAAAAGCTTCATGACATTGGATTTGGTGATTATTTATTGAATGTGACACCAAAGGCATAGATAACAAAAGAAAAAAATAAATGAATTGGACTTCATGAAAATTTTAAGATTTTGTATATCAAAAGATACTATCAATACAATAAAAAGTCAACCTACATAATGAGAAAAAATATTTGCAAATCATGTATCTGATGAGATTAATATCCATAATATATAGAGAACTCTTAAAATTCAACAACAGCAACAACAAAAACCGATTCAAAAATGTGCAAAGGACTAGAATAGACATTTTTCCAAAGAAGATATACAAATGACCAATAAGCACATGGAAAGATGATCAACATCACTAATAATTAGGGAAATGAAAATCAAACTATAATGAGATATCAACTCATACCCATTAGGTTGGCTACTGTCAAAAAAATTAAAAAATAAAAAATAACAAGTCTTAGGGTGTGGAAAAATTGGAACTCTTGTGCACTATTAGGAATGTAAAATGGTATAGCTGCTGTGGAAAACAGTATGGCAATTCCTCGCAAAATTAAAAGTAGAATTACCATATGATCCAGCAATTCCACTTCTGGGCATACACCTAAAATAACTGAAAGCAGGGAGTGGAACAAATATTTGTACACCCATGTTCATAGCAGCATTATTCAGAATAGCCAGTAAGTAGAAGCAACCCAGTGTCCATTGATAGATGATTGGGTAAACAAAATGTATAATAGTATATGCATACAATGGAATATTACTGGACCTTAAAGAGAAAAGGAAATCCTGATACATGCTACAACATGGATGAACCTGCAGGACATTATGTTAAGTTAAATAACCAGTCTCAAAAAGACAAACACTGTATTATTCCACCTATATGAGGAATTCCACCATGAGTCTACGGTAGTCAGATTCATGGAGACAGAAAATAGAATGGTAGTTGCCAGAAGCTGGGGGGAGGGGGAATGGGGAGTTGTTATTTAATGGGTACAGGATTTCAGTCTTAAATGAAAAGAGTTCTGCAGATAGTGGTAATGATAATGCACACAATGTGAATGTACTTAATGCCACTGAACTGTATGCTTAAAAATGATTAAGATAGTAAATTTTATGTTATGTATATTTTATCACAATAAAAAAAGGGAAGAAAATATAATTGATAATCCCTCCCAACTCTATAGATGACTCTGACCCTATAAATCCCACAGGTCTCAATGCAAAACTGGTCTTCCTTCTAAGCAAACTTGACTGCTTCCTGTTTACTAAAAAGATACAGATTTAAAAGCCTGTTTAGGTTTTAGAAGTGTGTGGGCATGTGGACACCTGTGTGTTGTGAACTGGTTTCTTTGGCAGCAGAGCTCAGATGGAGTCTGGAGTACAAGATGTTTATTAGACATCAACACCGGTGCCAGGAACAGGCAGAAGAAAGATTGGGCAGAGGAGAAACTGGAATATGAGGCAGGCCCTCCTAAGCCTTGCCCATGCCACTAGGGAACTCTTGGTCCAATAATGTCCATCAGGATGGTCCTGTAATGAGCAGAAACAGCAGCACCTGTCTGCACCTGTCTCACTCAGGTAGGAGGTGCAGGCTGCCCGAGAAAGGTATGACTTTTAGGGAAGCAGTTCTCTGGAGCTGAAGTCCATTCAGAAGTAGTGATGGCTGGACACTGTTTGCTGATCACCACCCACCCCACAGTTGGGCACTAAGTCCTTCCTTAAAGGGGTACCTGGGTGGTGCATATCTGTGTCTACCAAAATATGTGCCTATCCCCCCTAGCCCCACTGCACACACATACGTAGACTTAGTTTAGCATATAGCCATGATCTTCCATAATGACAGGTAACCCAGACAAGATCATACAACCTTTTTATTTACACTATTTTCAACCATCAAGAGGGCTATGGACTCTGCCAAGAATGTAGCAAGCCAACTTGACCTTCAGAGGTAAAAATAAAACCTGAAGAGGTGAATAAAATTAGACCAATGGAACTCTTTGGTAAAATCTAGAGTTGAAGTGAGGACACCATTGGTTCCTGGGTATTTTGATATAATGGGACTGTGAAGCAGCTTCCAAATGACATTTATTAAGCTCCTAGTGTATGTGCTAAGTGATTTACACTCTTCTATGTCATTTAAACCTCACAACAACACTATGAGCTCGGGACTATTATTATTATCACCATTTTATAGATGAAAAGACTAAGGTACTGTGAAATCCTTAAAGGTCCCAGGGCTATCTAGTAGTGAGGCAGGAATAGAAACATCCAAGTAATGTAGTCCCACAACAGTCTTAAGTACTCCTTGAGGGCCTGACCATTTTTCTGAACAGATGTACTGGGGACATTCCCTCTGAGTGGTGTAACTATGCAGAAGACGACAGGATAGATATCTGCATTTTAGGGATTCAGGATCAAGCAATCTCAGGTCTGGTTCCTGCCCTCAGGGAATCCAAGAGGCAAGGCTTCTACACACAAAATTATAAATATATAGCATTGTAGTTCCTGTGTACATGCTTATGAAGTAGCGATGGATTTCAGAGGGAGAAGAGATCTCATCCAGCAGAGGGGATTGATGTCAGATGGGCCTTTACAATGGGTTAAAAATAATTTAAATTAATTGCCAATATTTAAAACTGAGATTTCCCATCAAAATCTTGATTTCTGATTTCTCTTTATTTTGTTTATTTTTTTAAACTGACAAATAATTGTACATATTCACGGGGTACATAGCGATGCTTCGATACATACAACGTATATTAATCAGATTAGGGTAATTAGCATATCCATCATCTCAAACAACTGTCATTTCTTTGTGCTGGAAATATTCAATATCCTCCTTCTAGCTGTTTACAACTATATATTATTGTTAACTATAGTCATCTTATAGTGGCATAGAACCCTAGAAACTTATTCCTCCTATCTAGCTGTAATTTTGTATCTTTGGTTTGTCTCTTTAAAAAGGGAAGATCTGGTCTGGTGACACGGGGTACACATTCCTGGAAGATGACAATCTGCTGGAGGAAGTGGCTGCGTTTGCCACCCCCGTAGGCATCGGAGTTGGTAAACTGAGTTGGGACACAGGCGTAAGACGTTATCGTTACCTTACAATTGTGACGTTGCATTTTGGCTCTGAGTGGGAAAGGTGGGGGCGCTGTGAGGTCAGCGAGGACCTTCTCTTTAGGAGAGAAGTTGAAGCTCCCACCCTTTTTAATTACCGGTAGCCAGAGGAGAAGGTAGCCTGCTGAGTGATGGCGCTGCCCTCTTCTGACTCTTCCTGTGGCTTCTCTGCAGCCCCCACTCGCTGTGGCCACTGAGAAGGGCTTTAACTAAAAGTGAGAGGTGAGACTGGGCGGTGAGACAAGCAGCTGCAAAGTCAGTAAGAGAAATCATCCTTGAGAGTGAGGTTTAACGCCCACTTCTCCCTGGAGGGGCCTTGTCACTTCAAGCCTCTAATACCGGGCCTGACAAATAGTTAGAAAATGGTCAGGCCTGAACCGTTTTGCACAAGGAGAGGACACGATGCTCTGAAAGATTTTGTTTCTCCTTCGTCTCGCATGTCTATGACCCTCTGAATCCTGCTAAGGGAACCTAGATCTCAGAGGCTATTCTGTGACCAGTGTTTGGTGCTGGAAGAAAGACAGAATGGACCTGGACCGGGGTTGAAGTAGATCTCCCCGGAACACAGTGAGGGGAGGTAAGGAAGCTGCGGCCGCCTGCTCAGGGAAGTGGAAAAGGAGCCTGTTGGTGGGCTTAACCTTATAAAAGGGCAATCTCTGGAGGAACCGGTGCGGAGCAAGGCAGCGCTTCTTCACTGACAAGTATTTAAGTGCTTCCTGGTATAACCTATTTAACTGGGGGAACTAAATACTTGGAGATGACTCAGGCCCTTCTCCCAAGGAGGATGCAAAATATAGGGGGAGATGAGCAGTACTGTCATGAAATAGCAAAATAATTGTGGAAGGGTTGTATGCCATGAATGCTAAGACACTACAGAGGGCAATGGTTTTCTTAGTCTTTATTTGGAATGGAATTTTTTTCTTTTTCCCTAATTAAGGGTCACCCTGATCCCACATATATAAGGAGAATCAGTCAAGGTAGTACAGCTCTGGTTGAAGTGTGGAGGCGGGGGCTGGAAGTCTGTCATCTCTCCCCCGAGACCTGCCTGTGCCTTCTGTTCCCTACTCCTGCCTTCAAAGATACCATCACAAATTCTAGGGCTCCTCAAAAGATGTACAGGCAAACTCTGGGAAAGAACTTAACCGTGTACGGAGTGTTTTTGTTTGACTCTTGTGATAACCCTGTGAAGAGAGCATCCTCAATCTCCCCTTTATGGATAAGGAAACTGAGACATGGAGCAGCTCCACAATTGGATCAAAGATCTTACTCCCTGCTCATTTTGGAGCTGGCATGTGAACCCAGGCCTCCAAACCTAAACCCCTGCCGCCCCTGTCACTCCGCAGTACAGCAGATGCTAGTGTCCCACACAGAGTAGGAGATCAGGGAGACCAGGAAGGCCTTGGGAAGAAGACACAAAGTGAGATGGGTCCTGGAATCTCCTTGGAATTTGAATCTATGCAGGGACACTCCAAGAGGGAGAACTAGCCAAAGCAGTGGCTGGGGGTGAGGGAAAAATCCGGCTTGAAAGGTAAGTTTGGTTTGGTTTGTGAGGGGTCTACAACCCAAGGTAACCTTGAACTTTACCATTTGGGCAGGGAAGTGGGACCACTGTAGATTCTCGAGCAGGGCGGGGCTGAGCAGGGTTTTAGGCATCTGCGTCTGGCCACGGAGGGCAGGATGTCCAGGCAGAGAGTGGGGCTGGCGTCAGGGAACCCAGCTGGGGGAAGGCTGTGAATCTCAGCCTGGGACGAGGAGGAACTGTGCTGGCTAGGAAGGCTGGAGGGGTGGAGGCCTTTCAGACAGGAGCTGGACAATGAGAGTGAATGGATATGGACGGGGGTAAAGAAGAGAGAGACAAAACGACTTCTGGAATCCGAATCTGAGACAATGGGTGAGAGATGATGGTGGGATGATGTTGGTGATGGTGTTAATGACCGCGACTAACATTTGCCTCATGCTTATGGGTCGCCAGGCACTGTTCTAGGCTCTTTACACATGCTGTCTGACTTAATCTGTCCACAAACCTCTGGAGCAGACATTATGATTACCACCCCCCTTTTTTACACTGGAGAAAACAGGATACAGAGAGGTTTAGGAATGTGCCCAGGGTCCTATAGCTAGTGGATGTTGGAGACAGTATTCCAACCCAGGCAGTCTGGCTCCAAACCCATTCTCTTGACCACTGTGCTAGATTGCCCCTCATTGGAAAATGAACCAGTGTGGTGACAGGAGCAGAGAAGACCTTTGCCAAATTTTGATAGAGAAAACTAGTTCTCTCAACTTTTATGTTTACCTGCATAAACCAGAATTTTTCAAATAGTATTCCATGGGACATTTATAAAGTTCTCATGAAAATATATACAGTCGGTCCTCCATATCCAGGGGTTCCATATCCATGGATTCTACCAACAGAGGATTGAAAATATTTGGAAAAAAAATTTGGGTCTGTATTGAACATGCACAGACTTTTTTTCTTGTCATTATACAATACAGTATAACAACTTTTTGCATAGAATTTACATTTTATTAGGTATTATAAGTAATCTAGAGGTGATTTAAAGTATACAGGAGGATGTGTATAGGTTATCTGCAAATACTACACTATTTTATATCAAGCACTTGAGCATCTTGGATTTTGGTGTCTGTAGGAGGTCCTGGAACCAATCCCCCACAGATGCTGAGGGGCAACTATATTGGTTCAGGAAGAGGTGAGTTAAAATTAATTAGGCTTCTATACTCCAAGACTACTCAGGCATTTTTTTTAAATAGAATAATGTGTACTGAGAATTGCCAGATGAAGCCTATACAAAGCAGTATCCCTAAGCAAATCTGAAAAAGGTAACTCTTCTTTTCCCACAGAAAATTCACCAAACACTAGTGTTGAGCAGAATATAACTCGGGAAATGATAGCATAGACATATAGAGAGTTCAGGACTAGAAATAGCACGACAACAAGTCAATTCTTACCATTTGGAGGCAAGAACGTGTCTTAATTACGAGCTTGGGCCATTCCAGCCTTTGCAGGGGCCTCATTTAGTCATCGCTCAGACTCGGCATCGCTGCTCAGGCCCCTCCAGCTCAGTCTCTGCATCTCTCTTGATAGAGGCTTCCTGCTGAGTGCACGTGTAGCACGCACAGCCGTCATTCTTTCTCCGTAGTAGAGAGTGGCTGCACCTGCTAACAGCCTGGGCCCAATTACTCTAAAAAATTTGGACTTCAGTTGCCACACTAAAGCAGCAGTCCTTGAGCCTATTCAGCCCGTGATAATTTGATTTCTAGTGACACTCCTAAAGAGGCCATGTTCCACGTTCTCATGCAGAAGGAAAACCACAGGGCCAAGCTCATGTGGCTTGTGCAGAGGTCAGCTACCCTCTAGCATGAGGGGACCAGGGAAGGAAGAAAACCCCAAGTGGGTTTTCTGGGTACTATTGCATCTGACATACTTGCCAACCAGCCACCACCCACCTACTGAGTCTCCTACTTAGTTAGCAGAGCCAGCACAAATGTGTCAAACCAGCACTAATTGCCTTTGAAGGGAGATAGTATGGCTCACTTTCTTCCTTATGCAGCAGTCACAAAGGATGAGAAGGCCCCCCTGCCTAACAGTCTGGGGGGTGCAAAGAAGCCCAGCCTGTGAAATTTTGAGAGAATTACAGAATATCTGCTTGTCTTCTAGTCTATTGCAGCATCTAGCAAGAAACTTTTCTTCCCCATTCAAGATTGAGTAGTACCTCCCAGTCTTTCAAGTGTCCCTAACCTGAGTTTTACTGATTTCCTAAACTCAGGGGGAGGCCTCTATCTAGGGTATGCTGCCTTCACTGACATTCATGGATATCTTGATTTTAGGCTCTATAGGGAGTGAAGGAGGATGGTAAGCATCTGGGTGCCAGTCTAAACAGGACTTCCTGGGGCCATTTGGAAACCATCTTCTCCTGGATGATTTTTGCCCCCTTGACTCACCCTCAAAGCTAACAGGGCTATTTCTTTCCTGCTTCCTGTAGTAATGTACCACTTGGCCAAAAATTAATCATCCAATATTCCATTCCCTCAAAACCCTGGAAGATGTTTTGTACTATGGCAAGGAACTAATCAGCTTAATGAGCTAATAGTCTTCAAGTATTTGGGTATTTCTTTCTAATGCATCACAAAGGGAGTCTTCTCAATGTGGTATTGTGATACAAAGAAGTAATTCTCAGAGCAGCACATTGGAGTCTTTAGCTAGGCACATGGGGGACATGTTGAGAGTAATGTCTTTAATCCTTAAACTATTCTAGAAGTTGCCTCCTGGTAGGTCAGGACCCAGTCTTTCACGTATGGAAACTTAGACTGATCTACCCATAGAACTAGAATCACCCATGACAGTTCAGATTAACAACCATAAAAATATTAACAAATTCTAGCTTCAGCATAAAGCCCTTACTCTCTTTGTCTTTGTAAGTATACAAGAAATGATCCATACAAAGACTTCTCTTTATATAGAAAGTGAGTAAATAATAGGAGAGCTTCATTTTGGAGGCAAAAGAGCATTGGACAGAATAGATGGGAAAAAGGAGAAAACTACATTTATGAAGAAAGGAATATTATCAGTCTTACTTTCTTCTGCATCTAAAGAAGTTTTCAGGTCTTGTTTGACATCCAAACCATTACCCAGATCCTAAAAGCTTAACCTATTAAGGAGGGAAAGTGGAAAATCTATGGTAATGACTATTTTGGCCCAGGCTGATGTAAGTCAAAGGGCCTTTGATCCACACAATCAATGTGTAGAAAGGAGATTGTAACTCTTAGGGAAAGATTATCTTTGCAAAGACGGAAGATTGGGGTATTTACAGAACAAGGTCTGCATGAGTAAGTAGTATCTATGACTGACTATGTAAAATCAGGTTAAGCAAATTCATTTTAAAAAACAGAAAAACCACCACCAGCACAACATATTAATTAGTTTAAAACTGGGAATTTGTTGAGAGAATTCACAACTTGATTTCTGATGATTGATTTAATTAAATTTTATATGGCTAGATAAGATATAGATATTTTATCTATAGACTTATGTATTGATATATCTTTCTAGGTATGTCTATCTATCTATCTATTATAGACTGAAGGTTTGTGTCTCCCCAAAATTCATATGTTGCAATCTAATCTCCATTGCGATGGTATTAGGAAGAGGGGTCTTTGGGAGGTTAATTAAGCTGTGAGGATAGAGCCCTCATGAATGGGGTTAGTACTTGTATAAGAAGAAGCCAGAGAGGGAGCTCTCTCTCTTTCCGTCAGGTGAGGATACAATGAAAAGTTGGCGGTCTCCAATCTTGGGAGAGCCTTCACCAGAAACCAACCATATAGCACCCTGATGTTGGATTTCTATTCTCCAGTACTATGGGGAATAAATGTTTGCTTATAAGCCAGCCGGTCTATGATACTTTGTTCTAGCAGCCCAAACTGACTAAGACTCTGTTGTCTCTCTGTTGCTTAAACCCTATACTCTGCCAGGCACAGTGAAAAGCCCCTACCATGCAGTATCTCATTTAACTCTCATAAAACATCACGGATAAAACCATGGATTTCCCCACAATGTAAATGAGGACACTGGAGTCAGAAACCACCTAAAGTAAATGGACAAACTAGGACTTGAACTCAGGTCTTCCTGATCTCTCAGCCAGTGTGCACGACCACTTCATTGTACTGTCTTCTTTTCTCCTTTTGTGTCTTTTGGTATTTTGTGGATACATATATGGTAATGTGGCCTTCATGGGTATTACAGTGATTTCCATCAGAAATTTGCCATGGGCTTTGTATTAGTTTTCTAAGGCCATCATAACAAAGTTCAGTGTACTACAAACTGGATGTCTTAAAAAAGAGAGATTTACTGTTTCATAGTTCTGAAGGCTAGAAGTTTAAAATCGAAGTGTCAGTAGGCCCAGCCTCCCTCTGCAACCTGTAGGGGAATCCTCCCCTTGCCGCTTCCTAGCTTCTGGCGGCTTGCCAGCAATCTTTGTTATTCCCTTGCTATAGCTGCGTAACTCCAGTCTCTACCTTTGTGGCCACATGGCATTCTCTCTGTGTATTTCTGTCTTCGCATGGCTGTCTTCTTATAAGCACGCTTCTTATATAAGTTTAGGGGCCCACCCTACTCCTGTATGACCTCATCATAACTAATTACATCTGCAATGCTCTTTCTAAATAAGGTCACATTCTCACGTAGTAGTGATTAGGACTTCAACATATCTTTCTGGAGATGGAGGTAGAGGAAGAAACCAATTCAACTCATAATAGGCTTATTCACTTAGATTGATGTATACCCCAGTGTAACTTACCCTATATGACTGCTGTTACTTAATGTATCACATATGCCCGTGCTCCAGACATCATCAAATATCATTGCAAAGGAGTTTAGGAGTCAATATTCATTTAAATCAGATTAGAAACCTAATCCAGACTAGTTCAGGTAAAAGAGAAATGTTCTTAGCTCACATAACCATAATGTCCAGCATTGGGTCTTCAGGCACAGCTGGACTTACGGGATCAAAGGCATCAGGGCTCTTATTCTCACATTCTGCCCCTGCCTGTTGAGTTCATACACAAATAGGCTTTCACACCATGGCGAGGAAGACAGCCCCTAGGATCCCCAGATTCACTTGAGAATATGACGTAAGTTGTGACTGAGTTTTTGTTGTTGAATAATTTGTGTATTAGCCTTGGCTGCATAATAAACAACCCCCAAATAAACAAACACTTATTTCTCACTCACGAGTCTGTGGTTGGCAGTGGCTCTGCTTGGCTGTATTCTATGTGTCTCTTATTGTAAGACACAGGCTGAAGGAGAAGCCTTCATGTGGGCTACGCTATCCTCAAAGCAGAGGACAAAAATGAAGAAGGTTGAGTTAAGCCTTGCTTTCACATTTAATCCTTCTGTTCGGACATGGATATTTCATATCTGCTTACATTCCATTGGCCAAAGAAAGTCATGTGGCCAAGCCTGACAATGTGGTGGGATGTCACAGATAAGGTCAGGATGCATAATTCTCTTCTTAGAGAAAGAGCAAATAGTTAGGGAAAAATTACAACCTACCACAATGAGTTAGGGGTTACGTTAAAGAAGATAAGCCTCTCCGTGACTTGATGGTTGAGAAATGAGTGGGAAGATCCAGAAGTAACTTTTGTCCTTTGAGTTGCCCCTCACCCATGGCCCCTGAAACTGAGGGAACACTACCAAATATTCTAATTTACAAATCAGCCACGTAAGGGAGAGATGCCAGAGGAAAGCCAGGTTCTGTGTGAACTTAGAATTTCTAAACCAAACAGCATGGACTCCCTACGAGGCACATAGGGGGAGCAAGTGGATCACTGGGCCAGGGGTAACGGGTTAATTTGCCCAGGTGAAGGGATAATGGGTTAATTATCCAGCTGCTGTGGAAAAGTGGGATCAGTAGTTGAGAGTCACCGTTTGCTTTGCCGTCCATAGCTGCGATACACACCCCGTCAGCTTTTGGCCACAAACTCAGTCCCAGTCTAGGGGTAAGAGGGGAGGAATACCCTTTAAGCTCTCCCTGTACCACCTTGCTCTCTGGAAGGTTTTTTTTTGTTTCGTCGTTTTTATTTTGCACAGCCCCCCTGGGTACGTGTCACTTCCAGGCAGAACCCCTGTGCCCTACTACACCGAGTTTGTTCAGGAGGTGGGTGCTCAGGCGCTGTAGTTATCTAGCAAGTTTTTGCTGCTGGCACTGAGGTATCTTAAGTAACCTGTGGCTCCACCTGGGTCAAACAGTCCCATGGCATGGGGCTGAGTCAGTATAAGGACGACTAAAAGCTGTGGTTGTGTTTGTGTAAATGCCGGGGTGTAGGGTATTGACCATGAGCATAGGCTCTGGACTCAGACTGTTTGGCTTCTATTCCAGCTGCATTTGATTCCAGCTTCTATTCCACCTCTTTGATTCAGGCCAGCTTCTTAACCTTTCTAAGTCTTAATGTCTTCATCCATCAAAAGGAGATGATAATAGTCTAAATAGTTGCCCTGAGGATTCAATGAGATAATTCATATAAAGCACTTAATAGAGTGGCAAGCACATGGTAAGCACTTGGTAAATGATTATTACCATCACCATCATCATCACATCATTACCATCATCCTAGATGATGATGATGATAATTATATCAATAATGTATCACTGACACTTCATATCAGTAATAATGCTTCATAGCATAAATGGTTAACATTCATCAAATGCCTTCTCTGTGCCAGGCACAGTGCTTGAGCTCTTCTCAAGCACATCTTGACAAGAAACCTAAGAGGTAGGTAGGGTTATGACCTCCCATTTTACAGATGAAGTAACTAAGATTCATACAGGTTAATAGCATGCCAGGGTCATATAACTGGGAAGAGGTAGGGTAAGTCTTTCCACCTAGGAAGGCTGGCTCCAGAGCCCATGCTCTTAAATTTAGACACTGTGTTTCTTGTGATAACACAGAACTACAGCTCAAATCAATGTTTCTTTGGAATCAGAATGCCTGGAAAGGTTTTAAACACCAGCACCCCTACCCTGCATCATTGGTACAGCCAGGGGAAAGCAGTCATGCTGTTCTGAGAGCACCAGCCTTGAGTCCACATTCTGTATAAATCACCCAGTGAACAAATGACTCAATTAGAAAGGTTGGCTGCTGTGCACAATTGGAGCCTCCTGGAGTGCTTAACTGTAAGTCTTTTTGAGGGCCAGCACTATTTCTTTGCAAAAGGCCCCACTCAGAGATCTGCTGGGGTGGGTGTCTGTGCTATGGTTGACCTGGTCCACAGATAATGAGGGAATTTATGTCTGCAGAATTATGATGTTGCATTTAGTGTTTAGACTATGGAAGAATGGGGAAATTGGAATGTTTTTCCTGTAATGATTAATTTTAGGCCTGTTGGGGAAAACTGCACAATGCAAGAGATTTTTCAACAACCTCTGATTGCTTTTTGAATCGCAATGCAACATTTTCAGAGAACAGTTTTGACATGGCACATTTTGGAGTCCCTAAACAGGGAGCAAATTATGCATCCATATAGCATTAAGGCTATCTCTGAGTGCCTGAAAACATTCCAATGGAAGTTATATATTTATTCCCAGATTTTACCCTAAACAAAAAATTTCCTTGAATTTCCTTCTTTTCTCTTTGGAATATGGATTGTCTAATTGATTTTCTAGATTTTCTCCAATGGAGTAAGTTCAAAAATAAATATTTGTATTTAGCATTTGTGTCCTATTATAGTTTCTAATTACTTTGATTACCTCAGCAATTGATGTGGATTATCATAGTAAACTAGGCTATTCTGGATAATACTATCTCTCCATTTTAGTAGCATAACACATAAAGTTTATTTCCCACATACACAAACTCTTTTGAGGAACTAGTGGCTCTCCAGGGCCAAGTCCCTTACAAGCTCCCTTGCAAGAGATCCAGTCTTCTGTGTTGTGTAATTCTGACATCTGGACACGCAGCCTCTGCATCACTGAGACATAGAGAGAGCTCGAGAGTCATGTCATGGCTTTTAAATACTTTGGCCCATAAGGTAGCATTTTCACTCAGAGTCCCTTGGCCAAAACTGGTCAGAGTGGGCTCAGTTATCTGCAAGGGAACTGGAAATGAAGCTGAGCGCATGGACATTCATGGAACAATAGGTGTTTCTTTCACACCACCTAATTCAATTCTATTTTGCAAGGGTAGGCTGTCAGATCACGCATGCTATAAGGGCAGCATGGGAGAAAAAGGAGGCATATATTCTTCTGGCTGAGACTTACAGGTTTTCTTCCACAAATCTTATTTTGAAGTTCAAGGGCTCCCTGGTCTCTTATATCCTCCTGCTGCTGGTACAGAGATAGGGAAATGTAGAGGCCCATGAACATTGAGGAACCCTAAGGAAATCACACTTAAACTCTCTTGGCTGAGACCTTGAATCACAAATATGAAACCTTTAGATAGATGCACATAGATCCATATAGAACAAAGATAAGTTTTCAGAGGCCAAGACATTGGAAAAAATTAATTGTGCAGAAATTGCTTCAACCCACATTGTATTCCTATCCACAGTTGAAATTCATGTTGTTAGTTCCATGTTATTTAGCCAGCCTAGAGTGATTATTGTAATTGACCATTTCTTTCTTTTTGGTATCCAATTGGTACCATATACATGTAAAATAAACATAATTCTGCATATATATTTCATCTTTTGTTCTTTTTTGGTTGTTTCTTCACAGGCATTTGTGTTAAACTAAAGAGCCTTTGAAACAGAATTAAGGAGTTAAATTAAAATCTTTCTTTCTTGGAAAATTTACGTAACACAAAATGAGTTCCTTGAGTAAATTTGTCTTGCTTATTAACTAGGTGACTTGGAGATACACACACATACGCACACACACACAGTGCCACTGAATAAAAAAAAAAAAAACTCCTTAAAAAGAAAGTATATAACTCCTTAAAAAAAAACCTCTACTCCTTAAAAACAAAGTATATAACTTAACAAACTGCTTACTTTTAAAGAATCGTATATTGTATTAGAAAGAGATTTTCCCATAAATCTGCTTTAACCAAGGGCATGATTGTTATATTGTTTTTCAATGAGTGCTGAGTTAATTTTCTTGGCTGAAAGACTCAATGTGATTTGGCCCAAGAAGTCAGGCAAGTGCTTGGTGAAGTCTATGTGAACATGTCATATCTAGCATCTTTCTGGGGCCTTTGCATCACTCTTTAAGAAGATGCAAACTTCAAATAACCATACAATAACCATACTTTATCATCTGCAGGCACATACACTTGGCTGGGATAACTTCGCTTCAGAGTGTAAAGAAAGTTGTCAATGACTAAGAGATACATCAAATACACTTTGAGAGTTGTAACAGAAAACCAAAATTATATCGATTTCTTAGAAGTTACTGAAGCAACACAGTAACTTTCATTCTAGATTTTCCTACTTATCAGGGTACATGCCAAGAGGAAAATGTCTTCAATCCTGGAGGCAAAGAAAATGTGATTTATTTCTTTTTCTTTGTTTCTTGTTTTTGATGATTATTTTTTTTTTAAAACTAGGAAGATAGAAAAAAGGATCACAGTCTAACAGTAGAGTTCAAAATGAAAAATCAAATGAAACAACTATTTCTTTGACTTAAATACCAAATAATCAGTTATGTATCTACCTTTTTCACAGAATTGAACATTTTTGTTATCCCATGATGTTGTCAGAGTGTTGCTTTTCATTTTAATTTTAGGAAAGATCAAAAAGGATTCTTACATAAGTCTCTTGAAATGGAATAGAAATATATCTCTAAGTGCTTCCTTAATATAAGGCTTTGTAATTCATCTCAAGATGAGCAATTTATAATCAAATGTCAAATTGTAGACACCAGTGGATTCCAACTATAAAGGCTTAGATGGGGTGGATGGTAGAGAGCAATCCAACATGAATTACTTTAAAGAAAGTTTAAAAATATATATTATCAATTTATCTTCTTGTGTTGTGCCTATACAACCAAAGTAGATGAAAACTCAAAATTTCAGACAATTAAAAAATGTTAATTTACCACATTAGTGGTTAAGACCCTTTGGCATCAGACAAACTTGAGTTTAAGCAGTGGGTCCACCAATTCCTGGCTGAGTGACCTCGTCCCTTTACTTCTCTGAGCTTCGGTTTCCTCATCTATAAAATAGGGATGCCCATGGTATCTGTGTCAATGATTAAGTGATAAAATACACATAAAGCACTCTCAGTATTGGCATTTATGTGAATATTAGTATGTATTTGTGTACATATTTCATTGTCACCCAGCAGAATGACATTTGATGCCATGTTAACCACACCTTTCACTGCCCTGTAGCACAGTACTTTGTATCTAGTAGACAATCAGTAATTATTTGTTGATGTTCTGTCATAGAAATGTCTTTTATTTTTTGCCATCTCTGACTTTAGATGTCATTCTCTTGGGCTGTGTTATTCCAATTTAACTCAGCAGTTTGTCCATCATGGTCAAGTAACTGATCAGTGCAGTGAAAAGAAATCAGTCAAACTTGTTCTCTGACTGCAGTGCCTATATTTTGCCTAAAATGTGGGGAAGAATTAGATCAGAAGCTGACCTCAAGTAGCACATGCACAGCCTTGGGGGATGGGGTATCATTTGTGCTATGAAATGAACATTGCACAGCATGGAGTCAGGCCCAAAAGCACTTAGTAAGTATTGGTTTACTGGCTTGTGTTAATGACTGACATAGAAGGCCTGTTTGACAGCTGAGTTTTACCATTAAAAATCACTGTCTTTGATTGTGTGGAGGGATTTTGAAATCTGTTGACTGAGGCATATAGGAAGGAAAGCATATCATCTCTGAGAGGGCCCCTAAGATGCCATAAGGTAGATTAATTATTTGCTAAGTGGAAGCTCAGTGTTGAAAAAAAAAAAAGGTTTTGTTTCAAAACTTGCGGTAGTTATCAAGCAAAGCCTTACTGGAGCAATATGGGTATGTGGAAGTGTGCTGGCGTGTTTTTAATTATTACATGGATGATAGGTGTACTACTGGTGGTTGGTGGGCAGCGGCTAGGCATATCAGATGCTCCATAGCATATATAAGACTCACACACTGAGACTCCCATATATGAGATTTGTGCACACTCACACACATTGTGTCTCCTACAGTGCCAGTGTAAGGGTCAAGAAATACTCTGAGTATTGAGTAGAAGCACTAAAAGGTCATTTCATTGTACAGCCTAAGACTTAGTGATATACATACTTACCAAATACCCAGGATGTATCACACACTTAGGATGCAGTGAGTAGACAGAGATCCCTGCCCTCATGGAGTTTACATTCTTTTTTTTTTTTAATAAACATTGACATTTTATATTTTATTTTATTTATTTTATTTTTTTTGAGACAGAGTCTTCTTGCTCTGTCGCCCAGGCTGGAGTGCAGTGGCATCATCATAGTTCACTGCAACCTCAAACTCCTGGGTTCAAGCGATCCTCCTGCCTCAGCCTCCCGAGTAGCTGGGACTACAGGTGCACATCAACACACCTGGCTAATTTTTTCTATTTTTAGTAGAAACAGGGTCTCGCTCTTACTCAGGCTGCTCTCTAACTCCTGAGCTCAAGCAATCCCTCCGCCTCGGCCTCCCAGAGTGCTAGGATTACTGGCGTGAGCCACCGCCCCCGGCCAAGCTTCCAGTCTTGAAACAGCCAATAAACCATAAACATAAGTATGAACATTATATATCAGATTTGGAGGGGATAAGTGCAATGGAAAAACAAAGAACAGATTAAGGAAAATGGGGATTGCTAGAAAAGGGAAGTATATTACAGTTTTAAAGTAGGATGATCAGGGTAGAAGGCAATAATTAAGATGTGGATACACTCTCATCTATTCTGGATATGGAAATGTGCTGTGGAATTACGCTGGAGATAACTGAAGAATTTATGTTTGGGAGGTTGCTTAAAACTATGCTAATATAGGGAAATGAGTCTCAGCTATCAAGATCCCTTATTTTTAGCAAGGAAGCAGCCCTAGGGACATTCCTAATAATGATGGATAGATGCATAAATGGATAGATGGATGGGTGGATGAATATAAAATGTCTATGAAAATGGCCATTAAAAAATCAAGAAGGATATCAAGACTTCTTGTGTGGGGATTCAGTCACTCCATGAATTTAGACTGTCAGCCCTACAAGGTGTCCTTTCAAAGCCTGGCCTAGGGCAGATTGTGCAAGTGATTCCTGAGACCAACAGGAGGCCCAGTCCATTGACTTGTGTCCCTTCTCCACACCAGGTCCCTGTGGGAACCGTTAGTCCTCTCTGGAAAGAGCCTCACGGATGTATAAGATAAACTGCAGCCTTCATTCAAAGCCTGATCCTTAAACTGTCTGTGCCTTAGACATAGTTTTATTTTTCTGCAGGAAGAATGAATTAGATAGATGAATGGGCCTGAGAATTTTTCTGAGTGTTCAATACACCAGGCTGGGGAGCAAATTGATAATGGAGAAATTTTCATGGACAGATGTGGCCAGTGTTCTCAGCTTCTCTCTCCTCCTCTGAGGCCAAAGAAATGAAATAAAATGGCCAAAGTTACAAGAGGATTTATTTCTCTTCTGAACTACAACAGAACTCAACTGTCCCCCTAGAAATTGAAGTTGTCTACGATAATAAATGAAAGCACGATTAACACTCATCGAGGCCCATAGGAAGTTGTTCTGCCAAAGGAAACATCCATTTAAAAAGCACACTCGAAAAGAAAATGACAAGATCTGAAATTAAAGATCAAACAAGTAGGGATGATCTTCATAGAAAATCCATCCGGAGAAGAAATATGAACTAAAGCAAACAGGTAATAATACAGCAGCATATGCACTATTGAAAAAGAATCAAACCCTCCACAAGTCAGCAGGAAGGGATCCTCTTGAGTGCTAGTCAGAAGATAGGAGGAGGCCCCAGAGGGAGGCTGCAACACTTCAAACAGCAAACTCAACCAAACAAACAGAACCTTTGCTTCATTTTACCAAAACATACACGGCGCTGCAGATTTCAAAAGTTCTTTGAAAGCTCCTTTGCAGAACTAGCTGGAGAATCCTAACAGCAAAGCTTCCCGATAGGAAATGTATGCAAAGGCTTAGGAAAACACCCAAAAGAAATTAGTCCACCATAGTGGGTAGAAGGATTAAGGAAGGAGTGGTTGAAATAAGGCAGGGAAAGAGGATGAAGAAAAGTTAGCCAGCTTGGGCAACACAGCGAGACCCCGCCTCTACAAAAAATTTGTAAAGTTAGCTGAGTGTGGTAGCACGTGTCTGTAGTCCAGCTACTCGGGAGGCTGAGGCAGGAGGATCACTTGAGGCCAGGAGTTTGAGGCTGCAGTGAGCTATTATCATGCCACTGCACTCCAGCCTGGGTGACATAGCGAGACCCTGTCTCTAAGAAAAAAAAAGAAAAGTTAGAAGGTGGAAACTAGCATTGCACATTTAAACTACTTTCAGCATATTGATTTAACACACTGAATCTTTGTAGTATTGATGTATTCACCACATCTACCTAAGAGAAGGTGAGGTTCACGTCTCCCTTTAGCACGTGATCCCTTTTTTTTCATTTTTTTAAAATTTCAGAATATTACAGGGGAACAAATGTTTTGGTTACATGGATTGCTTTTGTACTGCTTGAGTCAAAGTTATAAGTGTGCCCATCACCCTGATAGTGTACATTGTACCCGTTAGGTATGATTTCACCCATCCCCGCCTCCCCCCTCACACCTGCATGATTTCCATTGAGTTTTACTTCCCTTTGTGCACCTGAATGCTGATTGATTAGTTCTAATCTAATACTGAGTACATGTGGTGTTTGTTTTTCCATTCTCGCCATACTTCACTTAGGAAGATGGTCTCCAGTTCCATCCAGATTGTTGCAAAAGGTATTAATTCATTTTTTATGGCTGAGTAGTACTCCATGGTGTACATATACCACATTTTATTAATCCACCCATGAATTCATGGGCATTTGGGTTGATTCCACATCTTTGTGATTGTGGATTGTGCTGCAATAAACATTCTAGTGCAAGTGTCTTTTTGATAAAATGACTTTTTTTCCTTTGAGTAAATACCCAGTAGTGGGATTGCTGGATCAAATGGTAGGTCCACTTTTAGTTCTTTGAGGAATTTCCATACTACTTTCCGTAGAGGTTGCACTAGTTTTCAGTCCCACCAGCAGCGTATAAGTGTTCCTTTCCTTCTGCATCCATGCCAGCATTTATTATTTTTGGACTTTTTGATAAAAGTCATTCTTAACTGGAGTTAGGTGATATCTCATTGTGGTTTTGATTTGCATTTCCCTGATGATTAGAGATGTTGACCATTTTTTCATATGTTTATTGGCCATTAGTCCATCTTCTTTTGAAAAGCTTCTGTCCATGTTTTCTGCCCACTTTTTAATGGGGCTGTTTCATTTTTTCTTGCTGATTTGCTGGAGTTCTTTGTAGATTCTGGTTATTAGCCCCTTGTTGGATGTATAACATGCAAATATTTTATCCAATTCTGTAGGTTGTCTATTTGTTCTGTTGATTGTTTCCTTGGCTGTATAGAAGCTTTAATTTAATCAAGTCCCATTTATTTTTGCTGTTGCTGTGATTGCCCTTGGTGTCTTCTTCATAAATTCTTTGTCTAGGCCAATATCTAGAAGAGTTTTGCCAACTTTTTTAACAGAGTTCTTATGGTTTCATGTCTTAGATTTAAGTCTGTTATCCATCTTGAATTAATTTTGTGAGTGGTGAGAGATATGGATCCTGTTTCAATCTTCTACATGTGGCTATCCAATTTTCCCAGCACCCATTTATTGAATAGGGATTCCTTTCCCAGTGCATATTGCTATCTACTTTGTCAAAGACCAAAACAGCATGGTACTGGCACAAAAATAGAGACATAGACCAATGGGACAGAACAGGGAACCCGGATATAAAAACAGCCACATGTTGCCAGCACGTGATCCCTTTTGAAGTATCAAGTTCTACCCAAGCTAAATACTTTTGCTACTAAGAATGCAAAAGGAATGTAGTATAATATAGAATTACCCCAATTTGTTTACCAAGAGTTTTGCTGCATGGCTGTATGAAAATCAGCAAAGGATCTATCAATTCAGAGCTTGGTCTACTTTCTCTGGATATTCAAAGATAATAGACGTGTACTGAGCGCTTAGCACGTGTCAGGTATTGTGCTGGACACCCAGCAGATGCTGTTGCCTTCAATATACACATCAGTTCTCAAGGCTACTGAGCCAGTGCGTGTCAAATACCTAATGCAAGGTCCCTCGCTCCTCTTCGAAAGAGTTTCTACTCTGTGTCTCTATTCTTCCTGTTCTTTTTCCCTTCCTCCTTGTTTAACTCCCCGCCTACTTCCCTCCCTCTCTCTCTCTCTGTCTCTGTCTCTGTCTCTCTCCTTTGCTCCTTTTCTTTCTCCCTCCAAATATAGGAAAAAAGCAACTCTCAGAATCAGGAGCAAAAGGAAACAGTTCTAATCTTGGCACTAGTTGCTTTGGCAGTTGGTACATGGCAGGGGTATTAGCAGGGCTGGCTGAGTGGCTGCTGGGTGCCAGGCATTGGTGAGCCAGCCTTGTTTGCACTACCAGGCACTATCAGAGCTGAACCGAAGGAGAATTCTGCAAGGCAGGGGCTACTCCAGTTAAGTTCCTGTCTGCTCTGTGGGAGAATCACATTGTGCTTCCCAGGGGGTGGGTGTGAGAAAACCGCATGAACAGGCAAAACTGCAGCTGTCTCCTTGCAGATGATGGGTGTAGGGTGTTTTCGATGAAAGGCACCAGGGGAAGCTGGCAGGAGGCACCTAATCTCCAGAGCACCCTTCACACCCTATGAGCCCAGCAAAGACCACCTCCAAAACCCAACCTCAGTTGCTTCTGCATCCACAAATATTATTCATGTTTGTTTCCTTCTACCTTTCTGATTACTCCTTCTCTGCTTTATTCCTTTGGTAACCCCTTGACTCTTGGGGTTTCTCAGAATTTCTTCCTCAACCTGCTTGCCTCTGTGTTGCTCCCTCATTTGTCTGGTCTGCTCACATGACACCTTCTCTTATCCCAAGGCTTTGCCCCTACCTCTCTCCTGAATATTAGGCTCATATTTCCAATTGCTTCCTGGACATCTTTATCTGCACTTTGAATTCAGAAAGTCCCTAACATGGGTCCTACTCGCCTTCCCATAAACACCTTCTTTCGTTTCATGATCCTCATCTTGGTTAATGACAGTCACTCAAGCTCCCAAGTTGGAAATATGAAACTGTTGCCTCCTCTCTCTTACTTCATACATTCAGTCACCCAACAAGTTCTGTAATTCTCTCTCTATTGCATCTCTCATATTGTTCTGTTCTTTTCTCTTGCCCTGATTCAGACCCCCACCACCATCACTACCACTCTAAATTGTCCTCTGCCCCTCATTCTCTGTATCACCACAGGGATCTTTCTAAAGCAGAGATCTGCAAATATTTGTAAAGGAGCAGTGATAAATATGTTAGGCTTTGTGGGTCATGAGGTCTCTATAGAAGCTGCTCAACTTTGTCATTGTAGCACAGTATGTGAACAGACAAGCACTGCTGTATTCCAATAAAGCTTTATTTATAAGAATAAGTGGAAGGCCTGATTTGGTCCATAGGATTTATTTTGCCCAACCCTGTTCTAAAGCATGAAAAGTTCCTTTCACCTGCACATCTTTAACTCTTCTTTGCCTAAGGTAGCCGATCTTAGTCTTGACTATGAATCAGAATCACCATAGTGTGCTGGGGCCTGGACATGTTCATATTTTTAAAGCTCCTCTGGTGATTTGGGTAAACAGACATGTTTGAGAAGAAATAGCCTTTAAAGATGTGCTTCCTAGATATCTGTGGGATAAGAATCACCTGGAGAACTCACTTTAAAAATGAAATTCCTGAGCTGCATTCCTTACAGATCCAATAGGTTCCACAGGGACACCTAGGAATTAACACTTTGACACCATCCTGGATGATTCTGAGAAGCTTGTCTAAGGATCATATCCTGAGCAACACTGACAAAGTGGATCAAATTAAAACATACTAGCCCAGCAAATATAGTGTTCTTCCTTGTCTTGTTCTATCCCATTTGTGCAGCCTCTTCTCCAGCCATTTGGCTAAATTTCTCTCTTTCTCATCTACTCTGCCTTATTAATTTGTTCATAATTCTCTTGTTATTATTTTTTCATCATTAGTTATACACATGGATGTCTCTTATACTACACTGTAATTTTCTTCAAGGATGGAAACATCCCTGTATAACTATGCCTAGCAGGTTACCTGCACTGAGTGGGAAACAATCAACATCTGCATTGTGGCTTTCTGGGTGCAAGTTCTGCTCGGCAGGGCTGGGTCCAAGTGAAGCAAGCAAGGCGCCTATGGCACAAGCTTTAAAAAAGCACATTCTCTCAGAATTGTGCCTATGCCAGTCCTGCACCTGCATGACCTTGAGTATGAGTGCTTCCCTATAGATGAGGCACCCAGCACCTTAAATCCTATCTCCTAGGCACCTGTCACCTCACTTTAGTTCCAGCCCTGCTGTTCAGGATTCCCTTTCTGAGGGCTGATTCTCAGTCAGCTGCTTGGGTAGATCTCAAAAAAGGGATCCTAGGGAAGCTTAAATGAATGGAGTGGGCTGCAGGGACGGTGGCTGTCTGGGGGGCCAACGCCCCTTCTAAAGATGACAGTAGTACTAAGCACCAGCTGACTGCCTGCTGCTTCCTTCCCTGCTTCCATTTTCTACATCAACTCAGTAAAGAGTTTTTGAGTGACTACTATGCAACTGAACATTCTTAATGTTGGGATTGGAAAATAAACAAAATGGACAAAAATCTTTGCTCTCATGCAACTAACGTTAGAATGGGGAAGACAGATGATAAATAAATAAGCAAAAGGTACAGCTTATCAGGTGGCCAGTGAAGGTGATAGAAAAATAAATCAGGGGAGTTGGATTTGGAATGCTGGAGAAGGTTTAGGGGAGTGGGGGGGCATTGCCCTGACCCCTTGAGCAATCTAAATCTGTGGTCCCCAACCCCCAGGCTGCAGACTGGTATCAGTCCGGGGCATGCTAGGAACTGGGCCATGCAGCAAGAGATAAGCAGTGGGCAAGCAAGCGAAGCTTCATCTGTATTTGCAGCTGTTCCTCATCACTCGCATCACCGCATAAGCTCCGCCTCCTGTCAGATCAGCAGTGGCATTAGATTCTCACAGAAGCATGAACCCTACTGTAAACTGTGCACGCGAGGGATCGAGGTTGCGTGCCCCTTATAAGAATCTATGCCTGATGATCTGAGGTGGAGCTGAGGAGGTGATGCTAGTGCTGGGGAGTGGCTGCAAATACAGATTATCGTTAGCAGAGAGGTTTGACTGCACAATAAATGTAATGTGCTTGAATCATCCCAAAACCATCATTGCCCCCCTCCCTGGTCTGTGGAAAAGTTGTCTTCCATGAAACCTGTCCCTGATGCCAAAAAGGTTGGGGACCAGTGCTCTATAAATTGTTCCTGCTTCTCCTTAGCCTGCTTTCCCCATTGTCAGAGTCAGCACCAGCATATTTCTAAAGCATGAAAGAACCCATCTTTTCTACACATCAGTAACTTTTTTTTGCCCACATGTACAGGTCTAGCATTGCCAAATATGGTTTTCTTCCAAGAGAAGTCAGAAGACTTCAAGTTTTCTATAAAATCTCCTGATTTTAAAATACTGATAACTAATTCAATTATGAAAACCTCTGCATGGCTCAGAGAAAATATATCTGTGGGCTCCACAGTCCTCTGGTCAGTGACCTCAGAGTTAGAGTCTTATGGTTCCAGTGACTCCTTGGGAAACATGCATAATTCTAAGTGATGCATATGGATAACAGGGAATATTGACACATATTTGGCATTAAATATGTGTCTATTGAATTAAGTCATTTGTGCTATGGTGTGAGAAGCCTGACCTTAGTACAGGAGGGGTTAGAGGTGATGGCCTGAGTAAGTTGTTCTCTGGACATGGCCACTCCTCTAACAGCTGAGCAGATGTTGACCCAGAGAGGATGGTAACTTGCCCAAGACCACCTTGACATTAGTGGTGGAGTTGGACTAAAACCCAATCCTGTTCTTTCTACTACTCCAGGCTGGTTTGGTTAGTAAATGTTGAAAATAAAACCTTAGTTTTTGGCAAATTAACAGGCCAATTATATATCCATTATCTTAGTCCATTCCTGCTGCTATAACAAAATACCTTTGACTGGGTAATTTATAAATAATAGAAATTTTATTTCTCACAGTTCTGGAGGCTGGGAAGTACAATATCAAGGCACCAGGAAATTTTGTGTCTGGAGAGGGTTTGCTCTCTGCTTCTGAGATGGAGCCTTCATGTTGCATCCTCACATGGAGGAAGGGACAAGAGACCAGGGTGCTCTCTTCAACCTCTTTTATAAGGACATGAATCCCATTCATGAGGGCAGAGCCCTTACAACTCAATTACTTCCCAAAAGGCCCCACCTGTCTTTTTTTTTTTCTCTTTTTTGATACTTTGTACCACTGAAAGACCCCACCTCTTAATCTATCACTCTGGGTCTTAAGTTCCAACATGAATTTTGGAGGATGCATTCAGACCATAGCATCTGTTAACAGAAGAATGGGTAAATAAATTATGAAGCATCCATTCTATGATATGATTCCATTTATATAATGACAGTGGCAACAAAAACAAGATATATGACTGTGTACCTAGATGTGTGCAAATACGCAGAAAAATGTCTGGAAGTGCATGAGCCAATCTGGTAATACTGTTACCTCTAGGGAGGGAATCAGGCCTGGGGTAGGGGAGTCAAAGGAGATTATAATGTTTTCTCTATTTTAAAATTTTACTTTACAAATAGATAAATAAATTAATTTGTATAAATTAAAATAATTTTTCAAGAAAAAGAAAATTAGTGGAATAGCACCATAATGGTCTCCATAAAGCAATATGAAATACAGACAAACGCATTATCACATGTGAAACAACTGAGAGACACAGTTGCTAAGATCAGGAATTTCTGAGACTTAATTTGGTCCAAACCAGGCAAGAACCTAGAGAAATCAGTATGTAATTTAGGTTTGTGTTACAGAAAAGGATTGCCAAAGAGTATAAGAGCGTAATGCTTTCCACAATTAAATGTGAGCGAGGGACTCAAGTCGGCTAGCAACCTCCCCAAATCCAGAGCCTGTAAAAAAAGAACGGTTCTTCTGCTAACCCAGTAGGCCATATTGTTAACAGAAGTTATATCAGATAGAAGATCTATGTTTAAACTATAAGATGTAGTAAGAAAAAAGAGACACAGCATATGGAACTGTTTCCATACCACTTCAAGTCAACAGAGACAATATTTCTAAAATAACCAGGGGAGTTCTCCAGGATGTTGCTTTTTATCTCTCTTCTCTGCATTGACATTTTTACTGACTCTGACACAAACGTGTCATTACAAAAAATAAGAAACCAAGGGCTAGCGTCATATCCATGCTGATGAGGGGTCTAGTTTCTTTCGTTGGGGGGCAGCTGGGAAGGACAGCGTTCCTGTGAGTCTTTGCCTTGGGGAAGGCCCATCTCCTGAGAACTCCATGCAGGTGACTGGCACTGTTTAAGAGAGGTGGGTGAGCAGAAGTGACCTCACCATGTAACCCCCTGTGTCCAGGGGAGCTGGCAGCCTGCCCAGTCTTCTGGGACAACCAGTAAAAAGGAATCCCAGTTATGTCTGTGGTGTTCACAGAAGCAGATTTATTGTCTTTAATAAAAGCAAATTTTACATTTTATAAAGGGCTTCCTGGACACATTCTGAATGGTAAACAAATCACCACCCCCTCAAAAAAAAAGACAAACCTATTTTTGAGATTGAGAGAGAAAATTTGAGTAGATCACATTTCTACCTCCTGGGCTATTTTTTAGATGTATCTGACTGTGAATGACTCAGGATCAAGGAGGAGGGAAAAAAAAACGCTGGCCCTCTTCCTTTGACGCTTATATGGGAAGCTGGTATTTAGCAGTATCTGCCCAAGGTAGAGATTCCTTCTGCCTCAGTGCATTAACTTCACTTAGGAGTGGGCCGGCCGCCTGGTGTATTTATATTCTCAAACCTTGCACATGCCATGTTCTCGAGGAGGGTGAACAAGTCTGAATTGCATGTCTGGTCTGTGTAGCCCGCCGTGGGCTGAGGGGAGGCAGGCTGATCCATAATGAATGCTCCAAGTACTTAAAGCAGGGCAAAGTGTGGGGGGATTGTTATTCTGCTTTGAAGTTTTCTGCCTCCCTCTTTGGAGTGGATCAAAGACCTCTTTTTTTTTCTTTCCTGAATTCATATAAACTCTTAATACAGTACCCTCCTCTTGGTACCCCTCCTCTTCCCCCGTTGCACATTCCCTTAGCACCAGCCCCAGGGCCAGATGTTAGGGGTGTCCACACTATGGTCTCTCT
Source organism: Daubentonia madagascariensis (assembly GCA_023783475.1). NCBI lineage: Eukaryota > Metazoa > Chordata > Mammalia > Primates > Daubentoniidae > Daubentonia > Daubentonia madagascariensis. Next base: position 34,453,037 of record JAKFHU010001953.1, on the reverse strand, counting down.
GGTTTCTCCCTCCCTCTCTACCTTCCTTCTTTCTCTCTTCCTCCCTCACTGCCTCTCTTCCTTTCTTCTGTGTTTCCTTCCTTCCTTTCTGTCCTATTTTGGAGTCCCCCAGAAGCTCTCAGCCTCCGCTTATGGAAAACAGGTACTGGCTCTCAGAAAATGTTCTGCAGCCTCATTTCTTGCTAGGAAAACAAGGAATATTGGGATTTTTTTCTTCTTTTTCTCTCTCTCTTTTTTTTTTTTAAAGAGGAGTCTGGATTGGAGAGAAAACTGTTGTGAATAAAACCAGCAGAACTGGCTTCACAGTTGCTTTGGAAGCTGAAATGAATGTGAAAAAATCTCTTCAGTGCCTTTAAAAGGCTGGAGGATGATTTCTGGGACTGTTCCTATTGTAGCTTCTAAATTTGTTTTTCTTCTGACACTTAATGCTTTCCACAATGCAGGAAACCATACTAAAATGCTCTTCCTGTGCAATGCTAAGGGATGGTTCCGCGCACCTGTTTGCAAGCAGTGCGGAGAGACTGTAGTCTTGCAGGCCAGGCTCTTTGACCAGTTGGTTTTCTTTCGGTCTCAGCGAACAACCCCTCTGGGAGAGCAAACCTGAGAAATAGGTGCACTAGCAACACACACAAACATTTAAATTAAATTAAAAGCTTAAAGCCTTAAGGCAACTAGTTTTTAGAAAACAGAGGATCTTATAGATGGCAATTTAAAAACTTAATTCAAAAACACCATCTGCTAAACCTCACATCTACAAGGACGCTAGGGTCCACAGAGAGCACAGACTGTTTCTGGGGCCGGCTCCGTCTGCTCTTACCTGATCCCTGGGAATCTTCCTCACTGAACAAAGGGTCACTTTTGTCCAGTTCCTACAAGTTTATACCAGTCTGGAACAAGGTGCTATTCAAGAGAATCTGAATAGCCCCTGTCCCACCCCAGTTCTCTTGCTTAAGTTTCAATCACTTCACTTGGGATATGCTGATTTTCTAAAGATCTCCAGAGCATTCATTTAGCAAATGTTTCCCGAGCACAGGACAATTTGCCAATCCCTGAAGGGGGTATAAATGTGAAGAAGGGGCAATCCTGATCTTAAGACAGGGAATACAGTTCAAGAGAAAGGATAAGAAGTTCGAAGAGAACGAAGTTGACATGTTAAGAAGGGTACAAAGGCTGTGGAACTTTAGGGAACGTTTTCACTTGATATGTTAGGATAGCGCATTATCGTCTCCGCTCCTGTCTTCTAGTGTGAGTCAATGCTCCACTTTCCTGCTCCCCAAACTCTTATAACTGTCTGAAAACAACATGCACTTAGACATCTCACAGGGCTCTTGTTCCCACTGATAATAATATCACCTTGGGATCCCCCATCACACCTTTCCTGGGACCTCACAGCATCACACAGAATGTTCCTTTCTTCATTTCAAATCATGCCAAGGAATGATCCCACAACATTGTCAACCCAAACCCACTGTAACTGCTTTTGTTATTGTTGTTGTTTACGTTTTGAATGGAAGCAGGAAAAAACCCTTCATCACATTAGCAAAACCCATAGTGAAGATGACAGTGTGTAATGGTAACTGAGTGTTTACTGTGTGCCAGGTGTCACACTCCCATTTTTACACACATTGCTCCGTGCGATCTTCCCAGCAAGCCCAAGAGCGAGGGCACACTGTCCCCATTTGACATGTGGGGGATCGGAGGCACAGCGGGATTAGCTGACTTGCCCTTGGTCTCAGTTGTCCGGCCTTTGCTGTCAGTCTCCAAGAGACACGGCGTCTCAGGTTCAGAGCCCACAAAAGGACTGAGCAGGACTTTGTTGTTTCTGTCGGACAAGATGTGCCAAATGGGCAAGTGGGCTTTCCTTTATGAGAACAACCAGAAATGGCCAAATGTTTTGTGTTATGCTTTGAAGAGGATTCCGTATTTTGTCCCGGAGTCTACTTTTCTTACGATTTCTGCTTGGCCCTGGCTGATTTTATACAAAGCTCCACCCCATTTCCTTCCACAGTGGCCTGGGCTGCAGATCCAGGCCAAAGCTGAAGTTTAAAAAGACAGAAAGGTAAAACCTCATCCCTAGGCAGTCAGCAGAGCAGATAATGGACCTTGACATAGGAATGGGCCAACTCCCAGTTTCCATTGCGCCCAGTCCAGGTTCTCTGAAACGGATGAAGCAAGATAGTCCATGTGATAAATGAAGCAGAGTGCCCACACAGGGTACGTGTCCAATAAATAACCCCCCTTTTTATGAATAGTCTAGCTTTAACCTCGTGAGTAAGAATGTATACTCATGACCGCTAAGGGACTTGCTCCTTTGCTCCAGGGTGCAATGATCTTATCTTTTTTTCATGTTTATTCCCCCACCACCGTGGCAGCCTTTGTGAGAACTAGATGATAAACAGAGTCAGCAAAGGGAACTAGAAAAGGAAAGGCAATTTCTAGTAAAAGAAAGTCCAAATGCAAATGGCCCCTAGATGGGGAGCTCCATGTTAGGGAGGGACTCTATTTCTAAGCTCCTAGCACAGGTCGGGTGCTCTATAAATATTGAAAAGATAAATAGGGGAGAAACAATATTTTTAGAGTCTGTGTGGCCGAGGAAAGAAATAGGACCCACAGGTCCTATGGAAATAGGGGGTTAAGTCCATTGGCTCTGCATTCCTGTGTATAAAGGGTCTCAAATTTTGACTTTTGATGTTATTTCGAAGTGAGTTGTCACCTGTCTTACACATGCTAAAGCATGAACTTGTTAAATGTAGACATTTATAAAATACAACAAAGAAATTAAGCTTTATTGGCATTCTTTCATTTTGTAAAATACCAGCGGCCTCAAAAATTGCCAGTGAGAAGGACCTGTCTAGTCTTCAGAGTCCTTTCCTCTGTCATCCCAGGCCAAGCCCATATGTGCTCTGGTACTTGGCGGCCAACACCAGACTGTCGGCTGTCATTTATTTCTTCCAGATATTTGGAAGTTTCTGACTAGGTTGTCTGAGATACACAATAGACATACAACATTCTCCAACAAGTCTGATGTTGTTCTAGTTCAATTTTATTTCTGAATCTGTGAATAATTCCTTGAGTTAACAACAATACGTCTTTTCTTTGCTCAAACCCTCCTGGTTTAATTTTCAAAGAATAGCAGGCTTTCCCTTCCCAGAACAATTCTGTGTGCTCAGTGTTGGGTGTGTGTGTGCACACGCATGCGTGACTCTGTTTATCGTCTCTGTTTATCATCAATTCCTTTTGCATGGAGGGCAATAAGACGATTCTGTCTTTCAGGATTCCCAGGGAGAGACAGCTGTGACATCACATTGTTTGTGAGCATACCAGCCCACGAATTTGTTATGTCTTAGCATCCAACACCCTGCTCTCATCACCAAACCACAATTTAATTTTTTAACTCCAGTGCCTCAGTTACCCTCTCTGTACCCTAACCATGGGCCATAATGGAACAGTTACATATCTAGCTGTTTATCGAAGAGCATATATGCCAGGCCCTGCACCAAGAGCTAGGAATACAATTGTGCACAGACATACTTGTGTCCCTGCCCTTTTGGTAGGGAAGACAGGCTTCCCCCTACCTTCAGAAGGCCATCCAAGTAAATAAGAATATCTATCATATTGCAAAAGGATCAAAAAAATCTTGCCTCAGGTCAAATTCTTGACAACCCTGCCAGCTTATCCTTAATTCTTTAAGCTCTAAAATCAACCTTCCTGTTCCAAAGAGTACCTCCAAATCCTTGTTCTATCCTCTCTCAAAAATCCATGAATTTGGATCCCACATTTATTATTAAGTAAGCGTTCCAGGAATTATTTTTCTCTTCACGCACTGTGCTCTCTGGAAGCACACTGACTCGCCTTCTTAAGTTGGCAGGGAAGCATGCGAGAGTAAGTCCTCATGCAAACCTTATCGAGGGCCAGAAGCCACACATCTCTCCAAAGTGCAAATATGCAGCCGGTATTGTGGGTCTGAGAGGCAGAGCCACATGAAAGTGTTAAAATAAAATAAGGCTGACAGTGCCACTTCATCAGAAACACGCAACGAATTAGATGCTGTGAAATGCTTATAAGCCTAGGGAGTAAGGTGCTCAAAGACAATTACCAACTAAACATTTCATTAATGAAATAATGATTAATTATAATTACTAATTAAAATGCAAGATTATGCTGTTGGTTTTGAGCAGTAACAGGAGTAATGACATTACCATTTTTAATGGAATTCCAGGAACGAAAATTATAACAACTCACAGAAAAGATATGGCTTGCAAGCGTGATTAGGCGTTATTGTTAAACTCAGGGGCATGGAATTTTCCCTGCTGGTGAACTTAAGTTAAGTAAGTTTAATGCGGTGTAATTTAATTACTGAGCATAGTTTTCTTCTCAGTGGGAAGAGATACCAGGTTTATGCTTTAAAGAACAAAAGGAAGAATGTAAATAGCTATGGGTAATGATTGGCTACTAGCAGGAAAAATCAAAGAGCATTTAGCTGTCTTTTGCATAATATTTGAGAGTAGATGCATCCTGGCTAAGTTGTAAATTTTATTTAATTAATGCTTAGAGGATTAACAACAAAGTAGCCCATGCAGACAGGGAATGTAGTGCTGTGGAGCGTATCAGGAAAGTGAATTTCCATAGGAAGGACATCTCCACTGAATAATTAATGCACAGGCATTTTCATAAATGTCATATTCCCATAGGAAGCAGAAACTTGACCCTCAGTAATAAACCATTTAGGATTCATTAAATATAAGCATCATTCTTAAACTGTTTGCCGTGGCACACAAGCTCATCCATAATGCAATATGTCTGACTTAGCTGCAATGTAAAAATGTCCAGCGCTTGGCTTTCGGGTGGCCGCAATTACACTGAGTGTGCCGACTTCTTTCCACCTGACTCAGATCTGGCCCCTGGGGGTGAGCTATCACTTTCCTTTGATTTTTTATAAGGCCAAGATCAGTCCAGAGTCAATCTAGAAAGCTAACATTTGGCTCTTACACAAAGGTAAGGAGGGCCTCAGACCCTGTTTAGATTTTCTCTGTCAGGGTTCCTAGGTGTTGGCTCTATTGATCTATGGGGCCAGATAATTCTTTGTTGGGGGGGATGAGGCTGTCCTGTGCATTATTGGGCATTTATCAGCATCCCTGGTTCTACCCCTTACTAGATGCCAATAGCACTCCCCCCCCTAGTTATGACAATCAAAAATGTACCAGACATTGCCTAATGTCCCCTGGGGGCAGGATCTCCCCCGGGTGGGAACCACTGTATGTAGAACTTACTAGAGTGTGTCCACTGAGCAGGATCAGCCAGGGGGACACAAGGCCCCGCTCAACTGGGCCCATGAGGCTGTGGGAATCCACAGCCCCTTGTCACCTTCACAATCACAGACATCCACAGGACCGAATGTGTCTTGCTCTTAAATAGTATCAACTTCCCCTTATGATCCAGATGTGACTATCACAGCAGCAGTAAGTGTGCCATTAAAATGAGAACCGTTTACTCTGGAGACCCGGGGTTATCTTGTATAATCCCCTCTGTGCAGCAATGACTGTTTCCTTTTCCTTATGTATCAAAATGACTAGTGTTATGAGCACCCCCCACCATTGTCCTGGACTGACAAGGAGTCCAGTAAGTCACCAAGCTATTTTCTTTTTCTTCCTTTCTTACTTCTTCTTCTTCTTTTTTTTTTTTTTTTTTAATTTTCCTGAGGTTAGTATGGGGGGAAAAAAGCAAATGAGCTCATCCATGGAAAATTTTTCCCAAACTGTTTCTAAAGTCTGAAAACAAATCACAGAGACGGCTTCTTTTAATAGAATATAGATTTGATTTCTTGATTTAAAAAATGTACTTTTATTCTGTCTGGGCATGCAGGATGCCCACACACTGACTAAAAAAAGAAACATGAAGCTATTTGGAGAATCACTTTGTCTACACAAAAGCAGAAGCTGATTTGACTAATGATTTTTCTCCTCTTTGATTTTTGTTTGAATCAAAATGAGCAGTTATATTTTGGCACCCCACAGCCATTGCCTCTGTGTTCTACTAAAATGAAGAGGATTTGATATGCTCAGTGCAGATGTGTCATCAGTGGGTGACATAAGTGCAGAAGAGTATCCTTGAGTTTGCGCTGAGTGCGTGTGACATAGTAACTGGACACAGCCCATTTCTCATTGAGAGGCTAAGGCTGGTCTGCTGCTAGAGACCCAAAAGGCCCCCATTATACCTAGTGACGACAGTTCCACTTTTGTCTGTTCATAAATCACACTCTGGCTTGAGAGCAGGCCATTGTAAGTAGAGTTTCTTCCCAGTATTCATCTTTGAATAGATATGTCTTAAATTAACCAGCCAAACACAGTTCAGGAATTAGAACCAGTAAGTGAAAAGTCTACTTGTCTCAAAACCTGAGTAAGTCTTATTAATTCAGAGAGTAGAAAGCTTACATGTGCTAATTACTAAAACTACTAATTAGCTTTAATTATAAGCTTGGGAGGAAGTTGAAGTGTGTTGCATTTGATAGTGCTGTTGACCTTTTCAGTGTACTTTAGTGGGGGAGGGTGGAGAGGGAGAAAGGAGGTGTTATAAAATTCATCAGAGAGCAATTAATTTAGGTCTTCTGATGAATATGCTATCAATTAACACATCTGTGTATATCAGAACATAAAGGCATATTAATAGAGCCTTACCAATGTCAACTCCAAGTGCCCCAGCCAGCCAAGAAAATGTACTTATTTGTAAGTTATTTCTTATTCTGCCACTGTTTTAAACCAAGTGACAGACTGGGTCCTGCTAGATGGATGCTTTTGCTCGTAAATCATAAATAACATGGGGGCTGGCTTGGACTGATTTTGGAGGGTCACTGTGAGAAGCTGTCCTTACAGACATTTGATAAGATGCTCAGAAAACTGTCTCATGCTTAGGTCTGGTAATACTGTCCCCATCGACCTCTCACCCAGTCTTATTTGTCACTCTGTCTGACCCTTTACAGCCAGAGGCTCAAACCACTCCTTTGACGTGGCTGGGCTGCTCCACCGCTATTTTTCTTATGGCAAGGCAGCTCCACCAATCTTCTCACTAACACACAAAAGATGGCTTTCAAGGATCACTGATGCAGCATTTCATACCTCGGAGGACCCCATCCCCACCCCTACCTCAGGAGTTGTCTCAGGAGCCCTTAAAAGGCACCCAAAGCAGACCAGCATCTGGTTGCTTGCTGTGACTTGTAAACTCTGAATCCCCATATCCTCTAGATTTGAAGATTCTTTGGTTTGGCTCTAATCTCTCAAAACTGATGTATCCCCTAGTAACCACCAGAGGGATCCCATATAATGTGATAAAAATTATAATCAACATGGAGGAATCACAGCTCAGCCAGCGTGTGCTTTTGCCTCCAAGTCCCCGGATCTCGCTCTGGAAAAGAACAGGTAACAAAGAACGAACAGTGAAAGAAGGCTGTGCTTGGCCACTTCAGGGAAGGGATTCCCCAAAGAAGAAGGCATAGGCCTGAAGACGAAGGGGTGTGAGGGTCAGTCCTTCTCTTCTCCTGGAAATATGCCAAGCAAACAAACAAATAAAACAAACCCTGGTCATTAGAAAGAAAGCCTTTTTTTTTTTTTAAATCAGTGAAATCAGACCATACTTATTTCTGAATACACGTTCAGAAGTTGACTCCAAATATAATGAGCTTTCTTTATAAGAAGTAGAGTCTTTTCCATTTTTCAAATTGGTTTGTACAATTGTGTAAAAGAAAAGGGAATCAAGGGTGTTCTATATTAGTTTCCTAGGGAAAATTACTACAAACTGAGTAGCTTAAAACAACAGAAATTTATTCTTTCCCAGTTCAAGAGGCAAGACGTCTGAAATCACAGTGTCATCAGAACCATGTGCCCTATAAAGGTTCTGGGGAAGAATGCTTCCTTTCCTCTCTCTGGCTTCTGATGGTCAGTGGTGATCCATGGCATTCTTCAGCTTAGAGTTGCATCAGTCCAGTTTGTGGCTCTGTCTTCACATAGCGTTCTTCCCTCTATGAGTGTCCGTGTGTCTCCAAATCTCCCTGTCCTTGTAAGGACACCAGTCATTGGATTTAGGGCCCACTGTACTCCAGTATGATCTCATCTTAACTAATTAAGACCCTAATTAAGACTCCCAAGACCCTCTTTCCAAATAAGGTCACATTCCAAGGTTCCAGGTAGATATGAATTTTTGGAGGACACTGTTGATCCCAGTACATGTTCCTTTACTATCTTCTTAAACAACTTTTCAAGTTTCAGCCCTAGGCACAAAGCAGGGCTGACATTCTAGTTCTAACATCATTTCCAGGTCACGGGGTGAAATTCATTATCACCACCTGGAAAATGATACTTCCTCAATCACCGTAGGTTTCTCCTCTGCTTTTTAAAATCCAATTTTTAAAGCACAATGCCTCTCCTCTAAGCTGTTGTAAGTCTTCTGTTAGAGTGTTTTCAGTGGGCTTTGTGTGTGAGTGTATGTTGCATGGAGCACCAAAAGACATTATCTCTACCCTGCAGTCCCTTTGTAGCTAATTTTATTGCCCTCAAATGTTAGGTTTTATAGACTATCCCCGAGCTTATTGGGCCAAATCAGTGTAGTTAAAGCTCAAGCTATCCTTGTTTATCCCTGTTCTTAATACATGCCTGGCTGCACTTGCGGCCAGCTGAAACTCCAGGTCAGCTCAGCAGAAAGCTGTACATTCGGGTCAAACACGCTCTAGTGAGAAGATTGTCCGCGGTATGTCAGGCAAATTGGCAAACAAGTGTCAACAGAACAGGAGGTGGGAAAGAATGACAAGAGAGGAAATTAGCAAAAGGAGCAGAGTTTGTTGGCCTGTGTCTTACCATAGAGCAGAGCTGGAGTGTCAGCGGGGAAGCCATCCTGGGGGGCTTGTCGGAGATAGTCTCCATCTCCATGAGAGAGAAGCCCTGAAGAGCCATCCTTTTGAGCCCCCTTCTTGTACCAGAGCCCCCTCCACAATATCCCCACCATGCAGAATTCTAGCCTTGGCCTGAACTCAAGTTCACTACCAAGACTATCCTGAGACTCACTACCAAGCCCCCTTTCAAAGCATACTCTTCACCTGCAATTCTAATGATGTTATAAAAACATCTGCCTCCCCAGACACTAAAGGCCACATATTATGATTCCATTTCTATGAAATACCCATAATAGGCAAATTGATATAGACAGAAAGCAGCTTAGTGGTTGCCAGCGACAGGGTGGATAGGGAAAAGGGGAGTTACTACTTAGTGGGTGCAGGGTTTCTCTCTGGGGTAATGAAAACATTCTGAGGCTAGGTAGTGGTGATAGTTGTATCAGGCTGTGAATGCATTATATGCCACTGAATTATACACTTTAAAGTGGTTAAATGGTGAATTTTATGTTATGTGTATTTCACCACAATAAAAAAAATTGCTTCCTTCTGATCCACTCACTAGTTCTCTACCTGCCCCATGAAGTCTAATTCCTTTTCCATGGGCCATGTTTTTGATGTCTTCTTCTGTGTCTGTAAGCACCCTCATGCACCCCCACCCCATATCTCTGCTTCTCCAGACGAATCACCCTTGTGTGCCTCAACTGTCTATCTTTGAAGTCCCTCATCCTGGGTAGCTTCCTCTGCATATATCCCCTTTTTTCATTACATTTCTGAAATTACGGTGCTACTGGGATATACTGCTGCTGTGGCATATGGCCAGCATATGTTACGGCATAGTCTCCCGCCTTGGCCTGGGACTTAGAAGGTCTGAGTCCTGACTCTAACTCACAGTGCAAACTTAATGGTAAGCAAGCCTTTCAGCCTCTCTGGGCCTCAGTTTCTTCACCTGTAAAATGAAAGAAAGAGGCGTTTTCTAACTCCCACTCACTTTGTATCCTGCTGCCCTGCGGACCATATTCCTGTTGATGGCACCCAAGAGTGTTTTCCTGTTTCGCATCCCTGCTGCGCTACTAATTCCCACTGAGCTGAAAGTTAACTAAGGCACCGCATCTTTCTCACTAGTGTTAAGCTAGATCTTCCCCACCCCCACCCCCAATGTGTGACATTGGATTTGGGAGTCCAGATGAAAGACTTCACTGGGATCCTGATGAAATCCTGCCCAATAAGATATAGTGCAGCATTCCAAAATGTAATTTTAGCTCTTCATTGCATTATCTAACCTATTCGTGTGCCTCCAATTTTGCTGTCGTACAGAAATCTGTGGGTGTTCTCACACAAGTCCCATAGTGGAATTTGGGATGAGAGAGATCACAGCCAGTGCCCCACCTTAGCCCACTGGGTACCTCTGTTCTGGTGTTTTCCCTGGTCCCCGGAGGTGTGGCAATGGTCCTGTTTATGACTTCTGTTTCTAGAACTGTCTGAACTGAGACTAGGCAATCAGTGGGGCGGGGGGTGGGGAGCCACATGACTTTCTGAGGGGTTTCCAATCTCCTTTTTCTCTGGATAAGGAGTGCCCTTGTGTTTTGGGGGTATGCATTCAATTTTGTGGTTGTTCTTGTTGTTTCTCCAGGGATGATTTGGTTGGAGTCACTGAGAGGACACCCCAAATTCCACAGCTGTGTTCTCTCCCCACAGACTGGGGACATGTCTGATTTGCTAGTCTGCAGTAACTGCAGTAACAGTGACTGTGGGTGATGGGAGGGAGGCAGGAGGGCGGAAAGTCTCCCTGGACATCTGACTGGAAAAGCCACCGGGGATCTAGACGCTCCACATTAAAGGTTTTGACGTAGCCATGACCAATCTCACTGTGGGACGGAGCATTGGAAAAAGCATCCAACTTGGAGGCCTGAGAACTAGGTGCAGTTTCCTTCACTAAGCAGCTCTTGGCCTCTCTGTGTCTCAGTTACCTTATTACAAAATGGGGACACTTGTGAGGTTTAAACGAGGGTTAACTGTGTACTGAGCGTGGCACTTGGTGTGATACTCTTCAGATAGTACTTCCCTCTTCACCCCTCTCTGGTGAATTTTGAGGATCATGTGAGATAATCTACATGAAAATGAATGTTGTAAAGCCCGGGGCATTTAAGTGTTTTATTTGGCAAGAGGGGTAAATGGCAGGGTTAGTTTCAGGCCTCTCTCTAAGCTCTGGTCCTTATCTGATCTTTCTGGAAAACGTGAAGCTCTTTTTACCGTGGGCAAGAACCAGCCTAGCAGATTTATATGTTGTGCTACGGAGAAAAAGAGCAAAGAGAAGGCTGGAGTCCATGTCTGAAGGATTGGGGGGGGTGTGGGGTGGGCATGTGTGGCACAAGTAGAGGACATTGGGAGGACAGTGAAAATCCTGTGGCCCCGGACAGAATTTTTCCCCTCGTTTTGGATCTCTTTTTGTAGGGGAGAGAAAATATCTTTCCTTTTGCGCATCCTAGGTTCGTGGCTGAGGCCCTGAAAACAAAAGACAGATTAACAACAGAAAGCACACAAATTTCTTCAATAGAAGTTTTTTGTGACATGGAAACCTTCATAAGGGAGTGAAGACCCAAAGAAATGGTTAAACGTATGTATTTTTATGCTAAGTTTGATAAAGAGTAGATAGTCATGGAGAAATATGATAGGGCAAAAGAGTGTGATCTAATGGTAATAAACTGGGGGAAACTTAGCAGGGCCTTTTGTTCAAATTCTTCTCTGTGACCTTTTGTCTTCAGAGAAAAGAATGTTCCTTTCTTCTGCGTATAGGCAGGGCACCTCTTGAATGAGGGTCTTCTGACCTGCCTCAGGGTAGAAGGATGGGAGTCAGAAAGACCTTCCTGCTTCTGTCATTTTCTCAAATTCCTTTAACTGAAAATATTCAATATGCCAAGCTGCCATATTTTGGGGTAGCATATCTGAACCTTATCATTTTCATCTGTAAAATGACGATTACATTAAATTGCCTTTAATATCCTATTGGAAATAGAAAACTTGGGAGTAACAGTCATCTAAACAACCTGGTCCAGTGCTTGACAGGACTTTTTTTCTTTCTTCACAAGTTCTGAATGAGCAAGTGCCCACACAGCAGGACACCCACAATGGGACACTCTGAGTCTTTGATTCCGTGCCCCATGCAGGCTACACTGCTCCAAGCTGCACAGAGGGGAGGGCTCTTTCTCCCACTAGAGACAAACCCAAGGCTTGGCAACAAGGCAAACAGAATGGCCTCCTTGGCTCCCTTTCCCCTCAAGCTGACACCAGACTATAAAATTAGATCACTCCAACAGTAAGGAAGTTTTGGGTATAGTCTTGAGAGAGCCCACCCACCTGGAAGAAAGAGTGGTTTTACCAAATGCCTGGAGCATAACAGACCTCCTGGGCAGTACACTCTGCCCCTTTCTAGGATGGGGCAGCCCCAGAGATCATCTGATTTGTCAGTTCCTGGAAGGCAGAGTAAGCAAAGAGGAACCCAAGGAGACCAAAAGGGGCAGTGCCTTCTTTCTCAAGGGAAAACCCAACCATGTGAGATAAAGAGACAGCCATTGGCCCTGGAATGCTACAGCATAGACAAGGTGTGGCCCATTAAATCTCTTCGAACTTCCCAACCCACAGCAGTCCCTTCCTAGATTTAAGTGTAGGAGTGGGAGGAGGAGCCATGAGCTCTTTCTGTGGGTTCCAGGATTTCCTACTCTCCTCAAATGAACCAGAGATAAGCACATAACCTGATGGGACGGTTATTCTGCAAGATGTCACTGTCACTGAGGCCCTTCCCTTTGCAAGGAAACAGAATATTTCAGAAATCAAGCCACATTAATGAAGAATATGCACATCTTGCCTAATGCTAGGCGGCTACTTATAATGCTTGAAGCCTTAGCGCTGAGAACTGGTCCCCATGTATATTCATCGCAACCCAGAATCTGCACGCCCTGGATTGGCAGATTTCTTGTGCCTTTTTCATTCTGATATCTTTTTTAAAATCCTTTCTTTGAGATGTCTTTTGCTGAAGCAAATAGGAAGTTATTATTACGCGGAATCTCCCTTAGGCTGTTTTGTTGAGGCTTGGTTGTTCAAGGCAACTGACAAAAAGAAATTTGGGGAACAAAACCACTTTGCCTTGTTGGATCACCTTTAATGTCTTCAAAAGGTCAAGAACTTCTTTACTGAGCAAGATCTCCTGATGACTTTGCTAAGTGAAGAGTGACATCCTTCCACCTTTGTTCACATGCCAAGTGTTTTCTTAAAGTGAGGCCTGCAGTTGCACACCCTCACACTCTCATGAGACCCATGCTGCTGCCAAATCACACTCGGAGACTGTCAATGCAGCAGGAGCCAGCACAGAGGTCTCCTACCAATGGAAGAGCTACAGCTCGCCCAGATGAAGCTCTAATGAGCATCAGGAGATGACATTGAAATGGAAACCTCGACTGGGCCTGTGCTGGCCTGTAAGGTCCTCATTCTTTAGTCTTCTCTTTGTCCCTACTACTTGGGGAAAAATTTTATCTGTTCCTCTTCTCTATAAATTGGGGGGATATCTTAGACTCTTGTCTCTAATTCAGATAATTAACATTTTGAGCTTTTTAATTGAATGAGTGGGAGGGAAGGAGGTGTGTTTTGTCAGCTTTTAAATTTATCGGAAACATAAAGGCTAGGTTTCCAGGTTAAAGTTTATGATCAGTCGACTGACATTCATTCGTGCCTACTACCTGTGAGCTGTTCAGCTAGGCTGGGCTGGGATGTCGCAGGGCAGGTATGGCACCTGACACGTGTTTTAAGGGGGTATAGTCAAATAGAATAGGTAACATATATACCTGTATCACTACAGTTCAAGGTAGAAAGTATTCAAATAAATGAATAAAGGCTGTAATTTCAGAGGAGAGATTCTTTTGGCACTCTGTTCTCACAGCTTCTAATTCACACCACCATTATCCTTCCCTGGTATTATGGCAATGGTGACTTGACTGTTTTCTGGCCCTCAGTGAGTATCTACTATGAGCTGGGCAGTGGGAGGCAGGGACACCAGACATAGGACGGGTTTGTGTCTGGGTAGAAAAGAACAACCCAAGGCAAACTGTGATACTGGGCCTCAAACATACATGTCCATGGGTGTCAGGCAGTAGCAATGAGTGAAGAGAATGGGCCAAGAATAGGAAGGAGAGTTAAAAGGATACCGTTGGCACACACACTTCCTATCTAAATAGGGCAGAGGCTACTTTGCTATAGTTACTTATTGCCAAGCAAGGTAGGGGGGCCTGGGCCACTAGATATACTGAAATTTTTTGAGTAAAAATCTAAATCTTTCAATTTGTGAGTATTGATAATTATTTTTTAAAATCTTTTAAACTCTGGGTAAGTCATACAAAGCATTCAGTGGGCCTGAGCTAGCCTGGGACCTGCCACCTGGAAGCCTCTGGCACATACTGTTATTAACAGAAAAGAACCCAAACTCTGTAAAATAACTTAAAGAGGTTTATTTTGAGCCAAATATGTACAACCATGGCCCAAAGAGCCATGCCCAAGAAACCTTGAGCAAGTGGCCTTTCCGTGGTTGGATTACAGTTTGGTTTTATACATTTCAGGGAGACAATAATAATATATGAAGTCATAAATCAATACATGGAAGATGTACATTGGTTTGGCCTCAATAAGAGCATCTCAAAGTGGGGAACTACAGGTTATAGGTGGGTTTAAAGATTCTTTGATTTGTAATTGGTTAAAGAAATGAAGCTTTGTCTAAAGGCTTGGGATATTTTAAGTTAAGTTAAGGAAGTCTGTTAATCAGAGACAACCCACCAGACATGTACTCAGACTCAAGTGATCTTTTAAGTAAATTGAAGACCTGCAAGTGTGCCATAAACTTTGTCTTGCATAGCCTTAGGGCTGTTATTGAGTTACAAGAAGAGAGGGGGCATGACCAGGCATGTCTGACCCCCTTTCCTATAGCCAGCAACTCAGCTTTAGGGTATTTCTGGGGTCCCCTTGGCCAAGAGTGGGTCCATTCAGTCAGCTGGGGGGCTTAAGATTTTGTTTTCGTTCACACTGTACTAAGGTGAATATACACAGGTGACATGACTTATAGCCAGGAGTCTAAGGGAATCTTTGTGGAAGAGGGAGTATTTGACACAGGTGTAGAAGAATGGGTGGAGAGGAGAGAGTGTAAACATAGGTATGGACCTGCAGACTTTGAGGTTGTGGTCAGAAAAAGGCAAGGACTCCGGCAGCTGGAGATCATGGTATGAGCAGGAATCAGAGAACACGCCGTTGAGCCTCAGGCCAGAGAGGTAAGTGGAGGCCAGATGCTCTAGTGACTGTGCGGGTCCCTTACCCACTCGAAATCCCCCTCTCCTCCTCTGTACGATGAGGGTGCTGACATCTACCTCCCAGAGTTGCTGGAAGGAGGTGGTAGGATTACACATAGAAAATGCTCCGTGTCGTGCCTGGCATCAATACAGAGCGCTTAAGTGTCGGTTCTTCCTGCTATTTACTACAAAGTTCCGACTTAATTTTGCTCACACTATAGCACTGGTGAAGGGCTCATTCTTTTTTTTTTTTCTTTCTTAAATTTTATGTTTTCACTTATTTATGGAAACTAAACATTCAGAAATGTACAAAGAAGAAAATTACAATCATCTGTTCTCCTCACCCAGAATTAACCAAGGTTAACATCTTGGCAGATTTGCATTTGCATCCAGTTTTTTTTTTTTTTTAATCATTCTTATTTTTTAAAAATGATAACATATCCATCATGAAAACTTGTTAAAACATAGCGAAGTATAAAAATGAAAGAAAAACATTCAAGCCCTGCCATCATTATATTAGGTGCAAATCATTTCAGACAGCTTTATGGGCATTATAGACGAAAGCATGAGTGCTTCTATAGGGTTGTGTGATTGCTGTAAGGATTAGGTAAGACACTACATGTAAAGCATATAGGTAGCATAGTGCCTGGCACATGGTGCTCAACAAATGTTGTGTCATAGTAGTCAGCCGTAGGCTGCAAATGAGCACGCACAGTTGCGTAACCCTATAGAGTAATTTCTGTATGGCATTTAGTAGAGGTCTTGCATTCAAGTCAGACTCTAGACTTCAAGGTCTCCTTTCCCTCCACAGTTTGCATGAGCTGGGAAGGGGAAGTGACCAGGATCCTTGGGAACTTCACAAGGTGTTGCATAAAGAGCTCCAGGGACAGAGGAAGTCACAAAATGTGACCTCTTTTCTTCCTTCCTTTCTCTCTCCCTCTCCCTTCTCCTCTCCCCTTTCCTACACTCCCTTCCTGTTTTGGTTTAACACTCAGCAACTGGAATGCTCAGAAAATGCTCACAAAGTCCTTCTAGTTACATTTTAGACCCTCCTCTTCTTCCTGAGGAATATACACACTGATCCTGTAGTTAATGAGTATTGATGGTGACATCTGTCTTCACCAGTGGCCCCCCAGAAAGGGGTGCACGTGTTGGCTGCCGCTGGTTAACAGCTCAGCTGAAGGCAGGAAGCAAATTAGCTGTTAGAAGGTGGTCTTTTGCACCTGAAATTCATTATAGCTTTAAACCCATTTTGAAAATGCATCTTTTAACTCTCTGAACCAAGAGTAAAAGCCTAGGCCACTTGGTGAGAAACCTGTTTTGCTTGGTGATTAAAAAATCTCACTCTGCCTAGTCCTTTGAGCTTTGCAGAAATTTGCTATTGCTTCTTTTTACCATAAAGCAGGTGTCAAGCGAAGACTTTGTGTGTGTTTATGATCATTATGTTGTATTAAAGAGTCGTGTTGAGTTCCAGAATGAGAATAAGGATGCTGCATATTCCTCTACCTGCAAAGCAATTAAATCATTGTCTGACATGTTTATAGCTCCAGAACCAGTAATCAGCTTTTAGTCTGAATAGAGGACATGGCGTTATAATCCAGTGCTTTGCTGAAAGGCTCATATTTAGCATTTGCATTTGATAATTTAATTTAAATAATACTGAGCGAGCACAGTTACACTTCTTGGCAGTTGTCAGAGTAATAGGAAAGAATGCAAAGCACAGACTTTTTTTTTTTCGGTAAATAATTTTGTATTCCTGAATGGTTTTCACTTCCTTGTTATTAACCTCAGCTGCTCTTGTCGAAGATACCAGAAAATGGTAGTAGCCTCTCAAGTCACGAGTATTATGTCTCTCTTTATTCCCTTTTTCCTCTTCCCACGGAAACAATATCTGAGCAATCTCTAAATTTCCATGTGATTGTGAAAAGCCCAAAGTGAACCATTTAAAAAAAAAAATGCCCCCCTCCCCAGGACTTTTATCTTGCAAGATGCCTTTATGTATTAAAGATCAATTTTCTGATAAGATTCCCTGTTCCAGAGAATATTTGGTAATTTTAGCAGAAGTAAGTACTTGCCACAGGAATAGTGAATCCCAAGTTAATGCTCAATAACATCACCGACTCAATGAAATAAATTGCAGAAAAGACTCTCTTCTCTCTCACAGCCCCTCCCATCATCCTGGATGATTCCAGGATTTTCTTTGATGGGACTGTCCAGCTATCAATTTCTTGACAGATTTTGTTTACTTGAGGGCAAAGTATGCCAGTTGGTTTCCAAACATGTCACTATCTCCACCTTTCCCCCTCTCCCTTTTCCTCCACTTCCCATGAGCAAAACCCCCCACAGACCTTTCGCATCCCTGGAATGGGAATTCCAGATTCCATTATGCCCTGGAGATCATAGGCCTTGAAAAACAAAACGTATGTGTCCTACCATTAATTATTTTCTTCTTATTTTTTCTCCATTCTGCGTGGCTTTTTCATCTTACCCAATATGACTTACCTAACTTTTCTCAGGCACTGAGTCTGGATTAGAACTCAGGGAGGTCAAAGGAGGCCATTCGTTTTTACTCTGCCTCCTTGTTCCCAAGACCTGCCCTGTCACCCGAAATGCTGATTGCTTGCAAATATTGCACATATCCGTCTATATCTGCCTTCAAAGGAAGTTCATTTTACTAAGAATGGCATTTTCTAACAGACGTTGTTTAAAACTCAGTTAAATAAAAATATTTAGGTAGATTTCCTAGTGTTTCTAATTCCATTAGCATCTTCCCAGGGAGGGAAATGGAAGAAGAGGTGGAGATGTGCAGCTTCCCTTTGGCCTTTTTAGATTGAGCATTGGTGGCCACACACGTCTTTCTTAGAGCCCACCAGTTTGGTTGGAGGTTAGCAGAGGCCGCCCTCCCATCCCTATTTTAAATGTGTCCTGGGAACTAAGGCCTGAGTCTGCCAAATGCCCACTGGGAGGATTCTCTTTCCTCTGAAGAACGGCCTTTACCCTGCCAGCCACAGTCTAGGTATTTTTCACCTGGAATCTCTTTCAAACCTCCCAACAACCATCGACTCCGTCATTCCCTGTTTTCCAGATGCTGAAACTGAAAGGTGGACAAGTGCCCACGCTCACCCTGTTAGGAGCAAAGGAATT
Organism: Daubentonia madagascariensis; assembly: GCA_023783475.1. Taxonomy (NCBI): domain Eukaryota; kingdom Metazoa; phylum Chordata; class Mammalia; order Primates; family Daubentoniidae; genus Daubentonia; species Daubentonia madagascariensis. The sequence continues at coordinate 34,434,692 of JAKFHU010001953.1, read as the reverse complement.
AAAATCTACTGCAGGTCTTTCCAGCCCAAAAGCTCATGCTATTTGTACACCCTCACAGGCTCCGGCCACTACCTCTTTGTGTATATTAGCAAAAGTTCTTGTCAGTGTATAATGTGTTAGGTACACCTGTGACCTTGATCTTTGGTCAGTATGGATCACCCCTGAATCCTTGCAAATCTCGGCATGTGTGATTATGAAAAGAGTTGCTGGTACCCAAGCAGCGATGATGCAGCTGTACACAAATCACATGGCGCTGTACTTGAGTTTACTTTTGTTCATCTTAATCTCTACCTTTAGTGATTAAGCTAATGAAGGAGAAGTGATAAAACATTTCTAGGCAGCGTAGACACAATCAATCCCTCTGTGTCTTGGGTCTTTCTGAGCTGTGTCAGATGTCCTAGATTTAATACTACCAACCCAAAAGGGGACTAAGAGAAGGGTTTTGGTTTGGGAGGTTGTGGTTCTGGAATGTTTCCTGGTAGAATGCCTCTGATAAATGGAGCCACAACGTTCAAGGAGAAATCACCTAAACACCAATTGGCAGCCTCTTAGGGGACCATGAGCAGTGATCCAGGCAAGCTTAATATCCTGTTCTTGTGGTAGTAAATGTTCAGTTTCTTCACAGGAATGGGGCTGATAAAATCCTGTGAACATGGATACTTCATCATAGCAAATGTAACGATTTTCATTTGTTTTAATTCCATGATTAGTTCTGTTAATAAAAATGTCTATTTAAGCTATTTAAGACACCCACTAAAATGCCATAATATTAATTTCATGGAAAAATTCCAACAGAACTATATTAGTTTTTCCCCCATTAAGGTAACATTATGGACTTTTAATGGCACTCTCAGCAATAATGGTTTTTATTGACCTAATTATTAAATGAATTAAAATCTGTCTCAATGCCTTGAAAATTATGTAATAGCAGCATCAAAGAGAGAGCTATGGTTGGTTACTGCGCATTAAAAAAGGAGAGACCCTGGCCCATGTGTTTCCTGCACGTGTTTGTTTTATTCAAAAGGAATGACAAATAATACTCTACTTTCATTGAATGTATATGCCATTTGCTATATATAAAATTTGTAATGGCAAAATAATACTTCATGGTGACTGAGTTATAATATGATACATGGGAAACTTCTCTGTGTTCTCTTCCTTTTCTGTCTCTTACACTTTTCTCTTTTGATGATTTCCAAAAATAGTGTTAGAATTTTAGCAATGATATTAAACACATGATGAAATCTATGAAGAAGTGTTATAAATAATTTTAGTATAAAAATAATATGGTCAGTGGAATAAATTTAAATCATGCAGGGGAAGGAGAGTAAAATATCAAATCCCACCTTCCAGAAGTACCACAGTTAAAAGCTTGAGGAAGCTGTTTGTAAATTATTGATTTTTACCTTCTGATAATATTTGACATTTTGGGGGGCACAGATAGCAAATATGTGACACCCACACCCATAATCCCCTGTCCCAAATCAGACATCACTGGGGGATTGCTGCACCTTTCTCGCTGAGAACAGCGCAGCCTTGGAATCCATCTCAGGACTGCGCTTCAGAAAAACCCACCCAATATGAATCGACACAGGAATGGAAACCTATTTTATATCCCTGGTGATCACGCACAGTTATAAAGTATTTTCATAGACACACATGTATGATCTCATTTGCTCATCAAAGAAATTCTGTAAGAGAGGGAGGATGAGGATTATCAGTTCTATTTTAGCAGACAAAAAGTAAGACTCCGAGTAAGGAAGTGACTAAATTAGGATTCATAGCTGGTAAAGAGTAAAATTAGAATGAGAAGACCTAGCGACATAGCTCCTGAATGCTGGGCCACTGATCCTTCTGTCAGTCTGTCAGTCTTTCTTTCTTTCTTTCTTTGTTTTTTTTCTTGAGACAGGGTCTTGCTCTGTCACCCTGGCTAGAGTGCAGTGGCTGATCTTAGCTCACTGCAGCCTCAAACTCCTGGGCTCAAGTGATCCTCCTGCTTCAGCCTCCCGAGTAGCTGGGACTACAGGCATGCACCACCATGCCCAGCTAATTTTTCTATTATTTTTTGTAGAGATGGGTCTTGCTCTTGCTCAGGCTGGTCTTGAACTCCTGAGCTCAAGCCATCCTCCCACCTCGGCCTCCTAGAGTGCTAGGATTACAGGCGTGAGCCACTGTACCCAGCTTTGTCAGTCTTTTATTTATTCATTCCACAAATATTTATTGAGCACTTTCTGTGTGTCAGACAAAAGATATTCAGCAATGAGCAAGACAGACACACTCTCTTCCCTTAGAGAGCTTCCATTCTGGAAGCTTCCATTCTGGGGTGGAGGCTGATGATAAATTCATAAATAAATAAGATGATTTCAGCTAGCAGTGGATATTATAAAGAATTGGATAGAGCTGTAGTGGTTTAGGGGGTCGCAAGGAAGGTCTCTTTGAAGACTGACATTTGAGCCAAGACCCAGCAGAAGAAGGAGCTACTATGAAAAACTTGGGAACAGTGTCACAGGCAAAGGACTAGCTGGTGTAAAGAGCTTGAGGATGGAAGGAAGTCCATGTGATCAAAGGATGGAAAGGGTCTGGGGTTGTTGGAGACCCATGCATGGGTCTGGGAGGAAGGAGAGAGGTAGCGTGGCCCAGAGCATACAGAACCAGCGTAAAAGATTTGCATTTCATTCTCATTTGATTGGGCACCCATTAGGGGACAGTAAAGAAATGACATAACCCCATATATGTTGGGCACAGGGTGGAGACACCGCATTCTGCCTCCTCCACAATATCTATCCAATCACTAGACATAATTTTGTCTTAAATGGAAATTAGGGTGAACAATGTCTTGCTGCATGTGCACACTTCTACTCTGATGAACTCAGAAGGTAGTGTTCCCTATCTCCACCACGTCCCTGTAGCCACAGAACCTTTCTCAGGACCAGGGTTAAAATCACAAAGCAAGACACCTAGTAGAGATGCTTGTAGAGACAAAAATGAAGAAAATTTTGTTGTGTATTATGCAAACAACTGAGCAGCATAAGACTTCCCAAAAGGAGACAGATATATAAGCTTGACTAAAGTAATAAAAAGAGGCATCCTCTCTCAGCCACCCTTTCCAATCAGATGTAGCTCTATGCTGCACAGTAGGGCATCTTTTACCTTAATCCTTAACACACAATTAAACTTGCCCTTACTCCCCTGTTTTGGTTTGTTTTAATCCCCATATCCTTTGTGAATATAGCCCTATTTTATATAAAAATAATAAGAGGTGCTATGATCATTACTATTTTGAATAATATTAACAATTTGCTGAGCACCTACTATGTGGTAGACACTGCTAAATGCCTTGCATTGCATTCTCTCAACCGTCTGAGATAAATACTATTATTATACTATTTTGACATATGAGGAAACTGAGCCATGGCAAGGTTAACTAGTGCTTATCCAAGATCATACAGCTAGCAAGGGTAGAGTCCAGGAGGTTTAATTGCAGAGTCTATACTCTTAACCAAAAAAAGGGCCCTCCCTATTACTGTCAAATGGAACAAGCATGGTTGAACTTCAGAGTAAGCTAGGTCTGGGTTTGAGACCTGTCTCAGTTTCTTTAGCTGTAAATGACGGGTTATGATGGCAGTGATCTCAAAGGGTTTGGTGAGATTAAGTGAGATATTATAAATAAAATGCATAGGAGAGTGCTGAGTACACAGCCAGGACTCTACAAACCATGCCACTTGGGCACTAGGCCTCAGTGCCCTGATGGAAGGTAACGGTAGCTGTCCCCTAAAATCCACTCATATCTGCTCTATAATTTACATCTCTGAAACAGGAGCGTGTGCCATTATTAATAACCTGAGTGTATCTGAACTTGAATTGTGGTAATGTTAATGTCCTGGCACATTTTTAATTCAGTCTGATGCCATTTCAGAAGGAATCATTTGTGCTATAATGGAAAATTTCAGCACAAAACCTTTGGAGAAAAGTCTGATGTCTATTATTTAGTTTAAGTCGAGTTCTGACAACAGTGTATTCTAGAGAATTGCAGATGTTCTCAGATCACATCATATTTCTCTAAAAACCATGTGTGATGTTTATCTGGATGGAGCATCTGGCATGATGGGGAGGGTAAGGTTTTTTTCCATGGCTAAAAAAAAAACAAATCTCTGGCTAAGCTGCTGCGAAACATCCTGCATATGTGGCAGCGAGATTAATGGATTCTCACTCACACTGTGTCCCATGGAAAAAGCTCCCCAAGGGTTTGTGTTAATGTGAAATGCAGTTGGGAAATGCTATGAGCTGTACCTGTGCCACTCTTGGTAGATGTGTGGGCCTCCGGGCCTGGGCTGAAGGTACTGCTGAGCCTCCGTGAGGAGGAAAATACAATCCCTGCCCTCACCAAGCAAGCTCTCAAGCACCAGGTCTTTCTCCCTCCCAAGTCAAACTCCCAGTAATGAAAAATAAAGACAGAATGATTTCATCTTTCAAATGAGGCAACTAGGCAAGCCCTTCACTCTGTAAGTTTTAAAAGATTTAAACCAACTCTTTCTTGTAAAGACCTGTCCCCTAATTTCTCCAAAGTCATGCAAATCCTACATTTCCTTAAGTTATCCTCTGGCCATGCTTGGAAGTAAGTCTTCATTGACTTCTTATCAGGACTGAGCTTTGGGGAAGATGATGTTGTGGGGGGGGAAGGTTCCAGTTTGATGAACCTCTGGTCTGGAAGCCAGGAAGCTCCATTTCTCTTTACCACTAACCATGTGACCTTGGACAGGGCTTGGCTGTCCTTGTCATCTTTGGTAAAATGAGGGACAAATGTTCCCTTTATCACTAAACAATGTCGATACCAACTTCATCCCTCCTTTTCTGAGATGATCACTTGATCTACACATTCTTCTGGCCTGTAGTGAGGCTGCTTCATTATTTGGCCTGAAAATTCCCCTACTACATTTGCAATGACCAGCTAAAATGGAGGTTCTTACCTGGAGTCCTTGCACAGACTCTGAAATTATTAGACGCAAAAGCTTGAGCATAGGTGAAGTTTTAAGGAGTCATGGGAAGGCTTTGTAATTTTCATTTATTCATTCAGTGAATATTGAACACCTATTCTATGCCAGACACAGAACTAAGCAAGGGAAAGAAAATGGTGATCTGTGCAGATATAGTCTCTGACCTCCCAGAGACACGAGAAAGGAGTAAGTGGGCAATCACAACTCAGCAGGCGAGAGGCACGGTAGGGTCAGGTGGAATGTCTGAGGTGCTACAGGAGCTTGAGAGAGGGGCTCATCACCTAGATTTCATCAGATTTTCAAGGGGGTTCATGAACCCCAAAAGAATAAGAACCTCTGAACTAAAGGAAGAATTTGACATGATGGTTGGGTGAATGACACATGAAGAAATGATGACAAGTGGACAAATACATTTGAGATGTTAATTCATAACTATTAAATAATAAGGCATTCAGCAATGCAAAGTTGGGTATGAAGGCTTGAAATTGTCACAACCATTATCGTTGTCATCATAATGATGTACATTGAGTTCTTACTCTGTACTAGATTCTAACTAGGCATTTAACACCAGTAATTTCTTTTAATCTTCACAAAATATCTGTGAGGAGGTGGTATAGTCCTGTTTTACACATGAGAACACTAGGGCTCATAGACATTATCTGTTCAAGGTCTTCCAGACAAAAGAAGTGGCAAATCTGGGATTTAAACCCAGGTCTGGGTAATTTCTAAGCTTAGCATTAGTATAGATTTTCACAATTTTGGGATCACCATGACAGTGTACCTAGAACCCTCACCTTCCAAATAGATTGGCAAGTCGTGTTTTCTTGAAATTATTTTTGCCAGGTATGACCAAGGTTTACATTGAAAAACCAGAAGTTGGTACCATCTGTTCTTCCCCATAGTGTAAGACATTCTCTTCTAGGTAAGCTTTGAGAGGCCCTCAAAACTGAGATGGTTTAATTTACCTGTTCTGTGGCCAAAAAACATTCATAAAGTTCAAAGAAGAAACAAAGCTCTAAGGGGCTTATTAACAATTTAACAGTTCCAAAGCATGTGGGATTTTTAATTCTATTTACTGTAGAAATACTGTCATGATGATTAAGACCTAGTCACTGTAAGAATGCAGACATACGAAATCCATTTTGTGGCTGCACAGCTCCCACTGTATTATTCTGAGCTGCTGTAAGATCTTCCTTGACTGGCTGAATGCCATCCTCTCTCTTCCAATTGACCTTGGAGCCTCTACTTTCTGAGTGTCTGTATGATCTCTTCCTTCTTCTATGAAAGTTTGATCCAAAAGATACTCTAGCCCCCTGAAATAGCCCCTGTTGACAGTGTTACCCACAAAACACCTGTCCCTATGGAAATTTCCTTGCTCTAGAATTGTGCTCGTTTATCTATTCAACAAGCTTTTATTGAGGACAAGGACTGTGCTTAGCAATGGTAATACAGGAACAAATCACCCATGTTCTCAGGAGCCCATGTTCAATAGACTATGGCACAGGGAAATTAAGGGATCCTTTGAAAGTGACAGAAACCCACCTCAATCTGCCTTAAGGGAAGAAGAAAGAGTTTATTAGCTCATGTAACTGAAAAGTCTAATGGTAGGGTTGGTTCAGGCAAGGCTGGATCCAGGGGCATAAGAAATGTCACCAGGGGCTTTGTGTCTCTGTACGTCTTTCAGGCAGCCTCTCCTCAGGGAAGGTAATGTGAACACCAGCAGCTTGTGACTCACATCCTACTAGCTTATAATAGAAAGATTGTTTTTTTCCAGTAATGCTTATAAAAACTTTGCACAGGACACTCTGGCTCAATTTAAGTTACCTGTCCATTGCTGAACCAATAACCAGGGCCAGAGGGATGGGGTGCTCTGAGAGGCCAGATCTGAATCACGAACCCACCCACCCCTGAGGCCACTTAGAAAGGGAGTCAACCTCATCCAAAGCATGAGGAACAGGATCATTCCCTACCTGAAAGAGGGGTTCCATGAAGAGAAGAAAGCAGAAGAAAAGCTGGGGACCCAAAACACAGAGGGGTGAGTACAAAACATTAATGGAGCCTGGGCAAAGTGGGGAGAACTCAGAAGTGTGTCCCAGAGGGGTTGACATTTGAGCAGAGTCCTGAGGGTGAATAGAAATTCAACAATAGTGCAGGAGCGTGACCTGAAGTTGAGTCCTGCTTTGCTAGTGCTCTAATAGGAATGACCTCAGAAAATAATATTCATTCATTCAACAAATGTTTACTTAGCACCTACCACTTATATAGCAGAGACTATGTTAGTGCTGGGACTGTGATGATGGACAAGACAGGTACTGCTTTGGTGCTTATGGATATTACAGCATGGGGGGAGACATTACACAAATAATTGCACAAATGATAAAATAATTGTCTTTATCAGTGCTTAAAAGGAGAAGATCATTATACTAGGGTTACAGCACACTGATGTCTCATGTTTTAGTCTTCCCAGATATATGAGATTAAAAAGAAAGTTCTTGTTTTCCCCTCTCACAACTAATCAATAATACAATAATACAACAAGGAAGACAGATGAATTCCTTTACATATACACAAGAGAAGCAGCGAACACCTTGAAACAGAGAGTAAAAATTCCTGTACTTAGGTGGCTGGCTCATTGCATGCCCCCTTAAAATACATTATTTTCACACTGCCCAAATAGTTAATCCACCCTCACCCTCTTCTTGTTCTTGATTCAGTGCTTTCTTTCATTTTTATGCCCACTGTCCTTAAACTACTATATCTATGCTCAGTAAAAAATACTATAATTTGCTGTTTATTGTTTCCTTGATATGAAGCATTTGGGGTTCAAAAAATACTTTTTGATATGGAAGCAAGGAAAATCTCAAGATGCTGCTTTTAAACTACTGACTCTATTATTCAATAATTTAAATTAATTATACTATTTTGTAACCAGCCTGGTCAGAAAAAGGATCCCTTGTAGAATCTGCCTTTATAGGCATTTCCAAGGGAGAGGAATTTACCTGCTCATTTATATGCTCTTGAAAAGAGCAATGAATAGCAGAGATGAGACTACAACTGCAAATGGCACCACTGTGACGAAGTGGCATTTACAAGGGAAAGCTTTGGGAGTGATGGGAGAAGAGTGCAGTGTTTGTGCCATCACTTTTATGTGGTGGCTTCCATTCTTTATTCAATGAAACCCAGATGCTTATAGTTAACATTTTTAATGGGTTCACATTCCCAGGTAGTTCATAAAATCCCATTAATAAATCAAAGGGCCCTTCTTAACAGAATTTCAAGGCATGCTACGATGTCGCTGATGTATTAATGAATTAGGGGCCCTGGAAACTAGATTCATAATTTTTTCGAAAGTCTCCACTCCTCTCCTCCATATACATGCATCCCCCAAAAAGACTGGAAAAGGAAGTCAGGGGTAAATGTCTCAATGTCACAGGCTAGCAATGTGTCTTCCACAAGACAAAGTGAGTTACTAAGAGAAAAATTTCCAAGTGATTTAAAAGATACCATTTAAATTCTATTAGAATTTTTTGAAATAAAAGGCAATGAGTTAAGTGAGAATAAGATGTAAACCTTCCCTGCGATATTTGATTGCTAATGCACAGAAAGTATTAATCTTAGCAACCAAGAAGAGAAAAATGCATAGTGTTTTTCATTAAATCAACTAAATGATTAAATGAGTTAGTCAGTAGAAACCATTTTAATTTTCTGAACGTGAAATGTGCAGCTTATAACAAATAAATTCAAAGCACCTTTCTAAGCAAGTTTTGACCATAAAAAATGTGGGTTATAAAGATGTTTGGTATTTTCTTCTTTATAGATAGTCAATATTTTAAATGCGGTGACATTAATTGCCCAAAATGAAATGCCCCTACTATCTGGGCTTAAAAAAAGTTGGCGTGCAGTGCAACGTCCCTAATGGATCTTCAACACTATTACAAAATGATTGATTGTTGTCGTAGTCATTTTAGCAGCTTTCAGAGCTGTTATATTTTTAATTAAATTGGCTGTGAATTTTGTAAGTGGCAGAGGTTGATAAACTAGTGCTCAGTGCAATATTACTATTCTTCTTAGCGTGGCTGTCATAGTTGGTACATTTATGTGTATAATCTTCTTAACATTCATAAGTCTCTTTGGTCTCAGCCATTGATCTGCAAGATTACTTGCTGTTTGGAGATGGGGAGAAAACATAAAAATTAACTCAGCAAAGGACATGGTGCTGAAACATTGCTTGGTGGACTTACAGGAGATATAGTCTCATAACCCCATCGTACATTGGCCTACCATCTTCCTTTCTAGCACCTCCTCAACAAGAGAAAGCAGATGTGGGTGACAGGATAGTGTGCCAGTTCTAATACCAACAGGTTTTGGGAGGCTCCTCTGAGCCAGGCCCTGGGCTGGGTGCTGGAACACAAGAGTGGGTACAGTGGGAGATCCAGACACTGATCCAACTGAACAAATAGGGTCCAATTCCGAGACATACTCTAAAGGAAAGGGCCAATCTATAATGAAAGAGACTCAAATGTCAAAGGATCAGGCAAGTTTCCCTGAACATATCTGAAGGCGAGATGGCAGCCAACCACAGAAAGAGCAGCAGGGGCAGCATGTGCTCAGATTCTGGGGTGGCAGGGAGCCAGTTTGAAGACCTAGAAGAAGGCCAAGGGGCTGGAGCCCAGGGGTGGGGTGAGATGAGAGGGGAAGCACTTTCAGCCCTGGATACAGTGTCTGCATTTCTAGGAAGCTCTTGAGAATTGACTGGCCAGCCATAGGGATAGCTGTCAGAACAGTTCCATCGAGGCGGGATGTTCAGATGATCACAGTGCACTAGAGGAGGGCAGCCCCACCTTTGATGTACCTGACTTCTATTGGCCATGAAAGAGAGAAAATCAAAATCCAGAAGAAATGGTGGGAGAAGGGCAAATGTGTTTAATGGAATTACAGAATGTGGCTGAGTGCGATGGCTCACACCTGTAATCTTAGCACTTTGGGAACCTGAGGTGGGAGGAGCACTTGAGGCCAGGAGTTCAAGACCAGCCTGGGCAACGTAGCAAGATCCTGTCTCTACAAAAAATTAAAAAAAAAAAAATTAGCCAAGAATGGTGGTGTGTGACTGTACTTCTAGCTACTTGGGAGGCTGAGTCAGGAGGATCACTTGAGCCCAGGAGTTTGAGGTTGCAGTGAGCTGTGATTGTATCACTGCACTCCAGCCTGGGCGACAGAGCAAGACTCTGTCTCCAAATAAAAAAAAAAAAGAAAAGGAAAAAGAATTATAGAATATTAGGGCAGGAAGGACCTTTACACATTATGTCCTTTGCTATCATCAGTTTATATCAATTTGCAGACTAGGAGGGTGAGCTCCAGAGGGGCTGATGTTACATTTATTGTCAGTGAGTAACCAACCTATCTTGTTCTTAAACAAGGGCTCTTCCAAAAACACTGTATCACTCCCCAGGAATTTCTGATTTTCACTTCTGGGTAAAACAATTCCCTATTTATCCAACACATAGATGTTAGCTAGGAAGGGTCTGTAGGAAACCAGGTAACATAGCAGGTAAGGACATGACTTCAGAGCCCAGAGAGGCCTAGGTTTGAATCCCAACTGAGCTGACTAACCTTGGCAAAATACGTAAGTTCTGAGCCTCCATATGAGTGTCCATATTTGTCCAGGGGGGCTAATAGTAGTACCTACATCATTGGGTTGTAAGGATTATGTTATCTTTCTTGCAAAGTGCTTTCCATGATTCCTGACATATGGTATCCATACTAACTATTATCATCTTAAAACAATTGAGCTAATCAATGTATAGGTGAACAAATTCTCTTGTTCCCTTTGTAGAAAAAGAAAATGAGGTTTCACTTTTCATAAAGAAGCAGATGCCTTTAAAATGTGCTGATTTTTTTTTTAGAACCTTGGTCTTCTGGTATGCATAACAAATTTCACAATTAGGCTACTGATTCTTCATGAGTAAATAACTTCCCATTGGTTCATGTATCTTGCTAGTTATGGGTACATCAAAACCAACAAATAATGCTTAAAGGCCATAGATAGTGAAAGTTTAGCCACAACTCAAAGAGAGAAAGGTTCTGGCTTTAGTTTGACATTGTCATGGAAAGAATTCACGCTTTATAGTTGGAAAGAAGTCACGCTTTATAGTTGTGCAGACCTGGGACTAAATCCTGGTGGGCCACTTAATACCTATGAGATCTTAAGCAAATTTCTGACTCTCAGTTTTCTCAATGTTAAAATGGGGGTGATACTATTTCTTGTATAGTATGTTATGAGATTTAGCTGAAAAAAAAGGCGAAATGCCTGACATATAGTAAACACCCAACAATTTTGGCTCTTCTAGTTATACAGACCAACCCCCTGATGATTCCCATTGAATTCACCATTGAGAAGTGGGTAGGGTTACACTGAATTACATTGAATCCCATTCAGTTGTATTTCTAAGATAGACAAAATAGATGTTATTTTTAGCAATGCAAAAATGACCTCCACATCTTCTCATAAACAGTTTGGGTTTGGCACCTCAATTTCTTCAATGAGGCATTCACAGAAGCATCCACAGGAACAGCTAGAGTATTGGGGGAACCTCACAAGATAGATGACTACATGGGGAGACTGTATTAGTAAAAATTGTGCACTGAGTAAACATGGCAATTACTTTCAATGGTGTAATCTCCATAGTTTCCAACAAGAGGCTGTGCAAATTGCAAAGGAGGGAAAAGAATATCACAGTTTTCCTACATCGAGGTTACAGATGAGCCACAGAGCTACCATTTGCATTTGCAGGCGATTTCAATCATTCTGCCTGCATGCTCACCCTGGCAACATTTCAAAGCATTATTCTACATTACTGTAGTATTTTATCACACATCACATGTCTGATACAGTTCTCTCCCTAGCAAGAGAGTGCTTCGGGCTAAGTTTCAGATTTTGTCAGTAAGAAAAAAGGAATTGTTACAATACAGAAATGGCTGGGGAAACATACCTTCAAGTGCTACAAATCTGTAAAGGTAAAGCTCCAGGTAGAAAGAAGGAGGAGGGACAAGAAAGCTTCTGTCTTACCAGTTTCTGTGTGTTCTTTGCTTGCTGTGTTCTCCAATTAGGCACAAGACCCAGCTGGGCCAAGCCACAAGAGTGTTTCACTGGCCACTGGGGGGTCAACTTCTGATACTCCAAATGGAGAGGAAAATGGAAGTTGTACCCCAAGTAATTCATATCATCAACTCTTTGTTAGGCTGAGCCCAGAGGCTAGTGGGAAGCTCCATGGGAACTTTGCCTTTAAGACCCCCCTCTCCCTTTGAGGGCCCACCCAACCCAGCCCATAAAAGCCCCAGAAGCCAGCCATTTGGTGCTGATGCCATCTTGGACTCAGCCCATCTGTATGCAGGCATTAAAATAAACTTTCTTTTCCTTCATCTCGGCCTCGTGCGTTCCTTCCTCGGCTTTTCTAACACTCTTTTGTCTCTGTCGTCCCAGGGGAGGCAGAGTAGCACCTTCATGGGTACAGACTATCTATTCATTTCATTCTGCCTTTCTTTTTTGGTGTTTCCCAGACCTGGCTGAAAAGGATTATGTGTTTCCCTCCTTCCCTCCATTTTATCCATCCAACCAAGGTATATTTACCTTGTGTTTGTCTCTGCATGCTTCATGCTAGATACTGTGGAAACAACAGTAAACAGGACAGACATGATCCCAGAGCTCACAGGAGCCATGATAGAGCTTATGAGGGAGGTGTTTAAGGTGCTGGGGGAGCACGTGGGTGGGGCACTCACTCAGATTTTGGTGGGGTGACATCTACATCAAACTCCAAAGAATGCATAAGAGATTACAAGGAACAATCCAATGTCTCCTACTCGTGCCCACTCCACCTTCTTAGCCTGGCTGAGGGATGGGTAAGTCTGAGGTATGAGAGCATGGAACAAGGAACTCCTTGTTTCCCAAATATCAACCACTAATCCTGGTTGCCATGTCTAGAAACTACTTCTACTACTATTTATGTTTCTTCAGATCAACTTTCTTTTTCTACCTGAATACATTCATTGAAAAAGGAAAGACTGTATCACTATTGTAATGGAAAACCAGTATAACATGCCATAAATAGAGGGTAACTATAAAAGTAAGTACAATGAAAAATAAAATAGTGTTTTTAAATTTCAATTGGAGCCTGAGGCCTGTTTGTTTCTGGCACAAAAAGATTGATCAACAAGCCTTGAGTGCAGTGTGAGGGACAAAGGAGCACCCAAGGAGACATTCTCCAGGGGAGAGCTCAAGGAAGAAAAAGGATGTTGCAACTGAATAATCACTATGTGCTTCAACATTCTTTAAGGTCATGACTGTGAGCTACTTAAATTTTAGGGCCTAAAACCACCTTCTATAACCATAAAGGTATGTGTCCCACACCCTGGGAGGAACCCAGAGTGGTCTAGTAGAGCTGAAACAGAAAGTTGTAAGTAATGGAGTGACAGAGACAATGCCTGGCTTTGCAGGCCTTGTTAGGAGTTTGGATTTTATTCTAAGAGAATGGAAAGCCAGGGAGTTGAGCAGTGGGCTCGCAAGCAAGGTCTGATTTGCATTTCAAAAAGACCACTCACTTGTAGAGGAAGGAATGGGTAGTGAGAAGCTAGACTGGAAGAAGGGAGAAGAGAGGCTATTGAGGATTCAGGGGAGAAAAAACTAGAACAATGGCTGTGGGAAGGGAGAGAGGAAGAATCTGTCAAATCTGTTGATTGATTGGATGAGGGATACAGTAGGTGCTCAAAAATGTTTTCTGAATGACGTGGCTCACAGACCTTCACCCTAGAAAATGCCAGGTTAGTCCAATCATTCTTTTGTCATTTTTTGGAAAAATTCCTGAAGTATTACACCTGCCTTAGTTGAAAAGCACAAATAGTCTCCTCAGAATAGTCTTTCAACTGCGTCCACACTCCCCTCCCCAGCACCCCTTCTCTGCTTCCTTCAGATTACTCAGAAGTAAGATCTGCAAGCCAGGCCTGAGAGCTGATGACGATGGAGTCCCCTTTGGTTCCTTATAGCGTCAGGGGAGCTCTCAGCTTCTCCTATCCTTTTCTACTTGTCTTAAGACATTAGTTTTAACTGGGGGGCAAATTTGTTCCCCCAGAGGACACTTGGCGATGTCTGCCAATGTTTGGCATTTGTAGAGGGGGGAGGGAAGGGGTGTGCTGGACACATCACGTGGGTAGAGACCAAGGATGCTGCTAAACATCCTACAGTGCACTAGACCACCTCCCACAACAGAACGATCTGACCCAAAACCTCAATACAGCCTGAGGTTGAGAAACCCTGTCAAAAAGGTGGGACTGTCAGAAAGTACCTGGTTGAGGGCAGAGAGGAAGGGCCATGGTGGGCAGGTGCTGCTATCAGGACGCTATTATTAATATCTGTTTTAATAAACTGTGTGTTATTACGGGGGCTGGTGTGGGAGGATGGGAATGGAGAAGCATGTTTCTCTGGGTATTCTGGAATCGGAGGCAGAGCCAGGCAGCCGATCAGAAGAGGCAACAGCCCAAAATTAGCCCCCTACTCACCAGATACCTAGGGCTTTGCCGGACAGAAGAGGCTTTGAGGTGACTTTTCATGGGCAATAAAGTGCATCCACAGGGGCAAGTCACTCAGTCCATGGTACTGCAGCAGGTGTGTTGAAATTCCAGCAACATTCACGCTATCTTGGCTGGTTTCCAGGCCTGCCCAGAGAACAAGCGTCTCTGTTTTCAGACGATGGTAGCAATGATTACTTTTTCTTGGGGAAAAAAATGCCAGAAAGATAAACACTTTGTAAATCACTGCCTGCAAGCTTGGAGTCTATTTGTGAGACATTTATCTCCTTGTATACTCACCCCCAAAAATTATCATTTAATTAATAAACATAATAGCCTGAGGTATGCTGATCAATAGAAAAGAGAAGAGAAGAAGCTGACTTTGATGCATTATAGTATTGAGCTGTCTGCAGAAAGCTATGAGCACTTCCTTGAAAATGATCATGATTCCAGTCTACTGAGATACTGAGAGAGAGGGACCCAAGGGTTCCCACAGCATTTGGGAAGTTAGAGAAATGGCATGCACAGACATCCTGTTCTGATTCCTGAGTGGGATGAGCATTGAGTTTCTCTTTTTTGAATGGAGGTATGTGGATAGAAATGAATCGACTTTCATGCCAACTGGGAGCCCTGTTTTCACTTTTGCAGACAGGAGCAACTCTTATCTTCCTGGTAGGCACACAACGACCCAGCAGCTAACTACATAATGAAAAATTCAAGAAAAAAGTCTTATTAAATATATATTGAGAAATTTTCATATACTTCTTTAAGAATCAGGCAGATCTAGTAGACAAGTCAGGTTATGTAAGAAGTAAACACCTTCAAAGGTCCGTTCTTCACTGTAGATTGGAAGAGCCTGTATCTCTATCCATTGTCCCCCCCCACATTTCCTCTCTGAGTGTTGCTGAGAGGTCTCCTGGAAGCTAGCGTTGGACAGGTGCAGATCTAGAGCATGTGTGCTAATAGCAAATAGCTCCTACTTGGCTTGGGCACCAGGGGCACAGCGATGGGTTTGGTATTACTATCATAACTTTGGAAGTAAATGACAACTTGCAAAGGTCCCCTGTCCCACAGGCTGTGTCTTTTTTCTAGGGCCTAGAGTACAAGGGAGCACTCAGATAATCCTCATTTGGGACCAGGTAGAGGTAAAGGAATGCCCTGGGTTCAATATCCAGCAAATGCATCCAGGCTGACATCAGTGATCAATGTTACACAATGAAAATATCACTAAAATTCATTAGCAGGATGAAATCCATAACTTTTGCCATGTCTGAGACTGCTGGGAGTCCTTCCTTTGTGAACTCTTAGGCTAGGGATTATCCTTGCCTTGAATTATATAGTGAAATCTGTCTGAAGTGATCACCCAGGGACCATCCAAAATTTGTAACTTGGTAGAGGTTGAACTTTAGCTAAAGGTCAAACAAAATTCTTCTGGAAACCTTAGGGGTTGCTTAAAGGTGAAGTAAAAAGCTGAAATGAAAATTGACTTAATCCCTGGTTTATGAACCAAGTAGCACAGCTAAGCAGGCTGAGGGATGCATTCAGCTCATAAATGCACTTTGACGTATCTTTCTGAAGTGCCTGACCCCTTCTGTCAGGTGCCAAGGCCTATCTGGCTTGTTAGTCATGGGCCTAGCAATGCTCTTATTTGCCAAGGATACCCATACATTTGGAAGACCTTTGGCTGTGTGTTTAGGACCTATGGGAGGGGTGATGTTACAATGTCATCACAGGTCATGCCCTGCTCATACTGCAAAGGATGGGGCTCACCAATGCCTTTAAGATCCTACGTATCTTTACTTGGGAAGAGGGAAATTGGCTTAGCCAATATCAGCATCTGTTCAGTGTAGAAAGGACTTTCTTTAAGGGAGGGATCTTTATTCTAGTTTATAATACAAAGAATTATCTTTATATCATATTATAGGGACCTAGCATAGAAAATAAAATAGGAATATAATCTATTTTCTAATCCTCTTGAAGCACTTAAAGGAGAATTTATAGCTATCTTAAGGTAGATCTTTGTGTCTTAGATTGGGCTGCTATAACAGAATATCATAAACTGGGTGGCTTAAACAACAAACATTTATTTCTCATGGTTCCGGAGGCTGGAAGTCCAAGAGCAGGGTGCTAACATGGTCGGGATACTAGTGAGGGCTCTGGTCCTAGTTAACAGGTGGCTGGCTGCCTTCTCACCATGTCCTCACATGGCAGAGAGGAAAAACTCTTGTCCCTTAACCTCCTTATAAGGGCACAAATCCCATCAAGGGGACTCCACCCTCATGACCTCATCTAACCTTAATTACCTCCCAAAGTCCTCCTACTAAATACCTTAACTGGGGATTTGGGTTTTAACATATGAATGTGGGAGACACATTCAGCCTAAAGCACTCTGGAACTCCTGGGGCTAAAGCTAAGAAAGCAGATTAGAGGAAGATGGAGCCAGTGTGCCCATCTTCCTGTAAGTAAGGAGGGAATCAGACACATAGGATGCAAATCCCACTGTGGCACATCTTGTAGCTCGGAGTGGTCACTGAAACCCACTGAGATTCTATTTCTTCATCTGTAACAAGAACAAAGCAATACTAATACCAATCACTATCATTTATTGAACCCTGATGTGTCAAACCCTATGTTCAATAAGCAGTTTACCTACAGGGTGTCTTGGTGAATTCTCACCATAGCATTTCAGTGTGAGTAGTGGCGTCCCCATTTGAGGAGATAAGAATGTCTGTACAATATTGATCAAAAATACCTACTTTTCAGGGATGCTGAGAAAATCCAGTGACATGGCAGGTAAAAGCCACAGGCACAGGGACACATAGGTAGTGTCCATTTCTGTGGGAAGAGGAGTAAAATTGACTTTTGAAGAACTACAGCTATGCAGCAGGCAGCCTGTGCTCCTGGCTTTCACCTGCCTGTTGCCTAGCAGTAGTTTCACGGAAGTCAGTTTTACTCCTTTTCCTAAAGAGATGGACACTACCTATGTGTCCCTTTAGCCATGCACTTCAGAATCCTTCTCTTCTCATCGGATGGGAGTTTCCTCACCATCTGTTTATTCCTCATTTATTTATTGTACACTGCCAAGCACTGGGAGCATGGCAAGGAACTCAACAGATGTGTTCTCTGCTTACTGAGCAATGGTCACAGGCCCTGTTGTTCACTTCAGGTCAAGTTGAAATGGAGGTGAAGGGACAGGAGATAGGGAGGCAGTCCTGCGGGAGTGGGGAGAGGCACTGACTTGCAGAAGTCTTGATATGGAAGCAAGGTAAACCCAGTATGCTCAGATCAATGTATCTAGGCCTTTTATTGTTCTGTATCAATGATTACTGCATATTTGGGGAGTCTAACTTAGTTTGTATACAGAAGAAACTGGTGTTTTGAAAAAATGATGTTTTCATGAAGGGAAGTCATACACACTTTTTATGCCTGTCTCATGTAACTAAAGACTTATTTATGTAAATGGTGATGGAGCTAATGTAGCACATGGGATAAATCATCTCAGCTCAATATTCTAATTGAAGGCTCCCTGGAAACCAAGCACACAACCTCCACAAAGGCAACCCGTAGTTTTTGTGCATGAAGGTTTGATTTTGCTGGCTTTAGCTTCCTGGAACTCGGCTCTTAGTGCCTGTACAGAACAACTATCCCTCTTCCCTTAACAATATTTACTTTTCTGATCACAGTGGTTGTTTCCGAATGCACCCCAGAGCAAGAATGGCACATAAGGATGCCATCTTCTTTCTAGAAAGCCTTTCTTATGTCCCAGCTAATGAGCCAACAACTAAATGGCAAATGTTTCACGGAGGCTGCAAACTTGGACGTGGCTTTCTTCCTTGGCTGAAGTCATAGTGATGCCAAGCTATTAGCTTAACCTTAAATCAGTTCAACTTATCAATAGTGTCCATTCTCTTCCTTTCTAACAGTGGAATAGGGGCAGGCCCACCATCTGGTATATGCATTAGCCATGTTGAATTAGTCATTTTCAGGTTAAATATATTCAACTCCATGCAATTGTGAGGTTTCTTCCAAAATCGAATTGACTAGTGGGAGGATTAAAACAAAAGACTAACAGGAACCTCAGATCTATAGCTCCAGGTCTATTCACTGTTTTCTAAAAGCTTTAGAGAGAGTTTAAGATAAATAATAAACCTGTATTTTTCTACACAAGACCCTTAAGATTCTTCTGATTCAAAGCCTACCTCTTTGTATGATAGGCCTAAAGAACTTCCTGTAAGGGCAATAATATGCATCAGTGGGTGGGCAGGTGGGAGGGGGGTAGAGAGGATGGGACAACTCTCACTGAATGGATGCAGGGAGCACAGTTTGGGGGATGACCGTGATTGTAGCTCTGACACAGGCAGTGCATGGGCAATATATATAGCCAAAGTGTTGTACCCCCATAATATTCTGAAATAAAACAAACAAACAAACAACAAAAAAACCCAACTTCCTGTAAAAGAAGAGTCTATCCCAGGGGTTGTCCAGTTATAGCCCACATGCCAAGTAGGCCCTGCTGCTTGTTTTTGTAAGTAAAGTTTTATTGGAACACAGCCATGTTTGCATACTGTCTATGGCTGCTTCCATACTACAATGGCAGTGTATTTGAGATGCAGACCATATGGATTATGGAGCTAAAAATATTTAGTATCTTGCCCTTTATAGAAAAAAATTTGCTTACCCCTGCCCTATCCTAAAATGGGGATGAAAGGTTTAAACAACATGCTAAAATACAAGCTCTAGGCAGCCTGGGGCCATGGCTGTTTTGTTCATCTGTGTGTTACCAGGGCCTCATGGATTATGGTCACTCAACAAATGAAAGATTTTAGACTTTCTCCCACTCTCTAGAAGTCTCCTTCCCTTTTGTTCTTTATCCCCTCCCCTCCCACTGACGGTAGGATTGGAGTCCCAGCATTATCATCTGTCTTCAGTCTTACCTCCTTCATGAGCACTTTGCAAGCTTGTAAACAAATGATGT
This sequence comes from Daubentonia madagascariensis, assembly GCA_023783475.1. Lineage (NCBI taxonomy): Eukaryota > Metazoa > Chordata > Mammalia > Primates > Daubentoniidae > Daubentonia > Daubentonia madagascariensis. The sequence continues at coordinate 34,415,165 of JAKFHU010001953.1, read as the reverse complement.
TCTTCATTCAATAGATACTAATTGACTCCTGATAAAGTCCCAAGCACTGAGGGATATAGCGGTGAACAAACCAGATCAGGCCCAAGCCTTCAAAGAGATTACTCTAGTGCAAAGACTGTCAAAAACAGGTAAACACACAAACTAACATCATCTCAGATAGTGATAAGGAAAGAAAATAGGGCACTATGATGAGAGTATTTATGCAGGAGCAGATGAATTTGGATAAAGGGGTGAGAAAAGACCTCACTAAGGAGGAAACATTTCAGCTAATAACTAAATGACAAGAGGTTTGCCTGGGGAAACCCAGGCCAGAGAGTTTTCCAAGCAGAGAGAATAGTGATGGCAAGTCATGCATCCAGGATGAGCTTCGTATGTTCAGGAAACAAAAGGGAGGCCAGTGTGCCTGGAGCATTGGTGAGCAGGCACAAGGAAATGTGGTTTCAGAAGCAGGCAATGGCCTACAGGTCCTGCAGGCCTAGTGTGAAATTGGAGTTGAAGGGTATTAGGCAAGGGAATAACATGATCTAAGTTTTAAAAGGGTCACTCTGACTGGGTTGAAAGGAAGTACAAGCGCATGCAGGGCTATCACAGTGGTTTAAGTTAGAAAGGATGGCACAGTGAAGATGGAGAGAAATAGGCCATTTGGGGATGTGTCTTGAAAATACAGCAGGTGGAATTTATTGAGGAGTTGAATGTGAAGACTCAGAAGCTGAGAAGCATTCCTAGTTCTGGGCCTGAGTAAGCAGCTGGATGATGGTGCTATTTACTGGAAAGACTGCAGTTGGGTGGGGGAGTTACAGTCAGGGGTTCTCTTTGGGTTGTAATAAATATGAGGTGCCCAGCACACATGCAAAAGGAATGATCAGATGACCGTTGATTATACATGGTTAGAGCTTGTTAGACAGTTCCAGGCTAGGAACATATATTTAGGAGTTCCTAAATATATCTCCCTAAATGGGAGATAGTATTTAAAGCCATGGCCTTGAATGAGATCCCCAGGGTGGGGAGAGGAGAGAGAAAAGTGACAGAGCTGGGAATCAAGCCTGGGAACTCTGATTTGCCTAGGTTGGGCATGGGAGGAAGAAAAACTTTCTAAGCAGACAAAGGCCACTAAAAAATGCAAAGGGCCTGAAGTGGATCAAGTTGGAGTACTTGGAGAATGTGGCTGGAGCACGGTGAACATGGGAGACTGGAGCGGGAAGAGGTCAGAGAGGAGTTTAGATTGTACTCCGTGTGTGATGGGAGGGCGTGGAATGAACTTGGAACAGGAGTATAGGGGTTAAGTGTCTGAGTTCTGGAGTCAGGGTGCCTGAATTTGTCTATCAAGTCTGCTACTTATTGGGCCAGGTAACCTCTTTGTGCCTCAGTTTCCTCATCTGTAATATTGGGATGATACTAGTACCTACCACATCGGGCTGTTGTGAAGATTAAGTGAAATAATGTATGCAAAGTACTTAGATCAGAGCTGAGCACACAGTGAGTGATCTATAAAGGTAGGCTCTGATTATTATTGGAGCGGAGAATCATATGATCTTATTTCCATTTTAAAATGATGCTGGACCACAGGGACTCAAGAGTAGAAGCAAGGAGACCATCTGGGAGGCTGTCATAGTCATGCATGGGAGAGATGGGCCTTTCTTCAAATCCCACAGGAGTCCCACCTCTTGCCTTGATTTTTCCTGGATGGCCCGTCACTGTTTTACTGTGTTCTCTAAGCTGGTGGAGCCAGTCAGGCCCTTATCTTGCACCTAGCCTGTGAAATGTTCTGTGAGTTGTTATTTACGTCACATCTCTGTGACTGAGTCATGGGCCTGTCTTGCCACTTTCCTTCCTTGGACCCTGTAGTCAGAGTATGACAGTGACCACGGGTAGCCATCACCCCTGCTGAAGAAAGCAGCAGCAGTCTTTCTGTGTGCACTGGGAACACATGCACACCACAGCACAGTTCAGAGGAGATTCGAGCTGTAGAACCACAGGAGCAGAAAAGCTGTGGGACTCTGGCCTGAGTGCTGTTAGTGAACCAGCCAGGAGGAAGGCCCATTCCCAAAGCAGGGCACTTCCAGCCCATGTGCAGGGCTGGCTCCTCAGCAGGCACACAGAGTTTTTCAGGCTCATTTAAGTCCTGTGGATACATGCAAAGAGCTGGGCACGCAATTCCAATTCATTTTCTAGGTCACAGAGCCAAACTTCGGCTGCGTGAGCTCACAGAACATTAATGGGATAATGTGCTCCATCACGGAGAATGAGAGTCAAAAAGTCTTTAATGGGGCTTCATTATATCCATCTGTCCATCCATCACTTCTTCTCCATCGCTCACCACTTGAGAAACGAGAACACCCCCTAACTAATTAGATTTATCCTAATCTCCTTTATGCACCATCAGTCCCCTCAGAGGCCATCTGTGAGTTTAGAGTTCAGATCTTTAAAAATTATGCTAATCAGTCTTTTTCTAATTTAAAGTGTTCATCTGATGACCACAATTTGAAACTTCTAGCTGTGACAAATGGGAAACCATTGTAAGATTTTGTGCTAATTTTAAACACCCTTATCCTCACATAAAGACCACATAAGGGACAATTTCTAAGAAAATAGTTAGGCAAACAATGAAGGGCCTTTGAGCCAGGTAACAAGTGGGAAAAAAACCAGAGTGAGCAAAATTTTAATTGGTTTGTAATATTAGGAGGAGATGATTTGCTTTCATTTGTAAAATCAAAAAGGAAGGTTCCTGAGCTATTAAACTTAGGAATGGCTTGTGTATTTTGGCGGTGCAACCACTGGTGTGTAAAATGCATAGGAGAACCAATTCACTGAGGTAGGCACCCGGAGGGAAATTCTTTACGAGTGGATTTTCAGACCCTTTGCATCTGCTGGAGCCTGTGGCATCGTCACTAGAGGCTGGTATGGAATGTTAAGCAGATTCCTGTGCAGAGAGGTCACCCCAGCATGGCAGTGGCTTAAACCTGGTAGGAGAAAGGGCATTTCTGACACAGCACATTGATGTTTACTGCAGACCCTAAATACCCGCGGCCCTTATGGGGTGAATAGAACTCATCAGTTCTGGAATTAGGAGGTACAAACAGAATGCTCAGTGGAAGATTGATGCTACAATTAATTGCTTGTTGAATGAATAAGCACATGAGTCTTAACTTGGCATTACAGCCCAGAGCAGTGCTTCCCAAACTTTACCGTGCCTGAGAATCTCTTGGAGATCTTGTTAAAATAGAGTTTTTGCTTCAGTAGCTGGGATGGAGCCTAAGTTCCTGCATTTCTAACAAGCTCCCAGCTGATGCTGATGCCGCTGGTCTATAGACCACACTTGGTGTAGCAGGAGAGGGTAAGAGTTTGGGGAGCAGATAGAACCAAGTCCAAGTCCTCGCCATGTAGCCTTAGGCAAGTTACTTCCCTCTTCTGCACCTCATTCATACAAGTATTTATTGAATCTCAACTGGAGGCCAGAAACTGTGCTCAGTTAAACAGCTGGAACAAGACAGAAAATTTCTCTGCTTTCCTAGGGTTCTTAGTCTGGTAGAGAGACAGGAAAAAAAATAAAGCAAAAATGTGTAATTACAATTTGTGATCATGGCTAGCAGTAATAGTAATGGTAGCTAACATTAATTGAGAACCTACTATGTGTGAAGCACTAGTTAAAGAATTTTGCATATATCAACTCATTTAATCTTGATAACAACTCTCTAAGGTAGGTACTCTTATCCTCTGTTTTCAGATACAAACATTGAGGCACAGAGAGGTGAGGTATCTTGCCCAACCTCCCATGCTGAAAAGGGACATGATTTTAAGCCAAGCAGTCCAATTCTGGAACTAATGCTTTTGACTAGGGGTCAGCACACTTTTTCTGAAAAGGGCCAGATGGTAAATATTTTAGGGCCTGCAGGCCATTCGGTTTCTGTCACAAATATTCAACTCTGCCGATGTAGCATGAAAGCAGCCGTAGACAATAAGTAAATGAGTGAGTGTGACTATGTTCCAGTAGAAGTTTACTTACCAGATCAGGCACTGGGCCAGACTTGACCCACTGGCTGTAGTTTGCCAGTGCCTGTTCTTGATCATTATCCTAGAATCAGAGCTTCTCACATCTTAAAGCAACCCTTTCCAATGTAAATATAACGTGAACCACATGTGTCATTTTCAGTTTTAGAGTAGTCATGTTAAAAAAAGAAACAGATAAAATTAATTTTAATAATATATTTTATTTAACCCAAAAGATCCAAAATATTATTTCAATAGGAAATTAACATAAAATATTTATTAATGAGATATTTTACAGTCTTTTTCACACTGTCTTCTATATCAGGTGTGTATTTTCCACTTAATACCTCTTACTCCAGACTAGCCATGTGTCAAGAGCTCAATAGTCACATGGGGCTGGTAGTTAATGCATTGGACAAGGCAGCTTTAAAGGAATCACCGGGGCAGGGGGTGGCTAAAATTCTGCATTTCTAACTAGCTGCCGGTTGATGTTGGCCTGCCACCCGCACTGGAAATAGCAAGGGTGTAGACCGCCTCCCTGGGAAGGAAACACAGTACGGTGGCACTGGAGGGAGAAGGCAACTTAGGGTGCTCCAGGAAGACTTCTTGAAGGGAGGGACTTACATTCACATTGAGACCCAAAGGATGAGAAGGAGCTAGCTAAGAGAAGAACAGTGGGGGAAAAAAATGCCATAACCAGGATAAAAAAAATGTTTTCGATTAAGTGAAGTAGAGCATGCAGCAGTTAACATTGAGCTCACATGGTCTTTTGGATTTTTGTGACAATGTAAAGGCAGAGAAGCTACACAGCTTTTCAGACCCCCCGCATCTCCCTCTCCCCCACGCTGGATTAGGCATCCGCCTCCGTGACTCCCACCTTTGCCCGTATTTTCTTCATCACAGCACTTTCTGTGCTTTTTGTCAGTGCCTGCTTATTTTCTGGGTCACGCAGCAGGGCCATGAGCTCTGGGCAGGCAGGGCTTGAAGCTTGGTCGCTGCTCTGTCCCCAGCTGCATGTCAACTACTGCACTTTGACTGCATGGGGATGAAGACAGGGCCTTACAGAATATTTGGAATTCCATCCAAGATCCATCTGAATTGTGGGCCCCTTAAAAACTTTACAGGTGGAAACTTTCAAACAAAAAGATCAGAGCAGAAAGATGGAGGCATTGTTTGAAGTAGGAAATAGAGGACAATGTGTGGTATCATGTGAGCTTAATGGTTGTAGGCAGGTGAGCCATAAGGCGAAGAGCCTACATATGTGTTCATTTTGGCCCACAAAGGAAGTACATGTGAATCAGCCTTGAGCAGGGGCTCTGGCCTTCCACTTCTACATGAGGCTGTGGCTTCCCTCCTTTGATGTTTGCTGGTCCCCACAGGGCTGAATTTGGAGTTGTGGATGCACGAGCTAGCTGCAGTTATACTACTGAGCTCTTCTGGGTGGTCTGACTCCAAAGCCCCCAAAAACCCCATCCCCAAGCTCCACTAATATTAATAGAGGGCCTACCTACAGGGTTCTTTGGCCTTCTTATAATAATTTCTGAGAAATTTCCTTCCCTGTGTATTGCTCTTCTGCCTAGGCATTGCCAGTGACTTGCTGGGCCAAGGAGGTAGTTGACCTTGGACAGATTATTTCACTGCTCAGAACCCTATTCCCTCATCTGTAAAGTACTTTACTTCACAAGAGTCTCGAGGGTTCAATGGGTTTACCCTCGTATACACACCAGACGTGACAGCCCCTCAATGGATGTGAGCTCCTTCCTTTGGTGTCAGGCTTCCTATCGGGCTCATTCTAGTAGACATTCTTGGAGAATTGTCTTAATTTGTTTTTTTTCTTCTTATTCTCATGCTTTCCCTCCTGGACCAAGGTTGTATCTCTGCCCCAGAATTATTCTTATTCCACGTCTGTGGCCTTTCTAGAGCAGGCTCGTTCTTTCTCTCGCTCTTGCCCTCCGTCGTGACATCTTAGGGAAGCCCCGCTGTTCTTTCTTCTGCAGTTCTATTCCCTGAGTTGTGCTCTGTTATTTGTGGTTTCCCCTGTGCCTTCCATAATTGCCAAGTGATATTTTGGCCCCTTATTCGCTTACGTTAGAGGTGGAAAGAGAAGAAGATAATACTGCTACCCTCACCCTAAGAAAATGTAAATTCTGTGTTGTTGCCCTCAAAAACTAGGAAGCAGGTATTTCCAGCAGTCTGTTTAAATAAAAGAACCTGTACACAAATATGGAAACAGGTACCACCTAAGCCTGCCTCTTAATGTAGAAATATTAAAATGATCACAGCCCTTCATCCATTTCTGGGACTTGTATTGATTCTCTTGGCCCTCCTGGTCAGTGTGGCACAGGCCTGGATGAGGTTGAGGGCCTGAGCTTGGGAGTCACAAAGGCCTGGTTGTGGACTCCATCCCTGCCACATGGCAGCTGTGTAGCCCTGAACACATCACATAGCTTTTCTGAGCCTTGGCATCTGTGAATGGGGAGTAGGGGTAAGTATACTATACTGTGTGCTAGGGCTGCTATAACAAACTACCACAACCTGGGGGGCTTAAACAACAGAAATTTGTTGTCTCACAGTTTGGGAGGCTAGCAGTCTGAAGATGAAGGTGTCAGTAGGGTTGTTTCCTTCTGAGGGCTGTAAGGGAGAATCTGTTTCATGCCTCCACCTAACTGCTGGTGGTTTGTTTCAATCTTTGGCGTTCCTTGGCTTGTAGACCTATCATCCAGCCTTTGCCTTCATCTTCACGTAATGTTCTCCTTGTGTGCATGGCTGTACTCTGTGCCCAAAATTTCCTTTTGTATAAGGACACCAGTCATATGGGATTAGAACCCCCTCTAATGCCCTTGTTTTAACTTTATTTCCAACAAAGTTACATTCTGAGGTACTGGAGGTTAGGACTTCAACATATATTTTGAGGGGACACAATTCAACCCATAATACATACCTACCACACAGGGTTGTTAGGATGATTATTTGAGATAATCCACAAAAAGAGCTTAATACAGTGCCTGGCACATAGTAAGCCCTAGGTAAATTGGTTATTATTAGTGTGGGAATTTACCATGCCCTAATTCAACCATTCAACCAGAAGCTGACCTTTCTCCTCCACAAGTCTTGGAGTTTTTCTATGATTGTTCATTTGTTTTTTATTTCTCCTTTTCTCTCATTTTTTATCAACCCAAATGGAAATGGAAACAGAAAAGGCAAAGCATAGGTCAGTTGAAAGATTCTGCCGTTTGACCATCAGAACTCTTTATACTTTAATTTCACCTCAGTGTGAGCTTATATTAGTAAAAACAGATTTGTGTGTGTAAAAATACACAGAAATCTACTATTTCAGTCCAATCTGTATTAATCACTTGAGAAGCTATCTTAAATAGCAGAATGATTTTATTTGAGGGGAAACTTTGAAACCAAATAATTATCAGATGGCCATTTTAAAAAAAAACAAATCAAAACTAACCCACTGTCTGAGAAAACATGTTATTGGAATCGAATAAGCTGGTGGTAGAATCTGTAGATTCCATGTGTACTGCTATGGTATCTGAAATATAATTATCAAGCTTCAGTTAATTAGACTAATGCTCAGAAAATCTGGCTTGGCAGCTTGTGGAAGTAATTATATATACTGATTAAAAATGTAATACGCAGTGAGCAGAGGCAAAGGAAACTCCATTTGACACAGCCTGTGCACATATACAATTAAGAAGCCCAGGAGAAGAGTGCACACATGAGAAGGAACTTCAGAGAAACCAGCAGGCATCAAGCTAAGTCTTCTACAGGGAGGGGTGCAGATGTCCACCTTTCCCAAAGGAAGTTGTGTGGGTGTCACTGCAGGGCCGGCTCAGAAAGAAGATTTGGCCATGAGTTCTCACTGGTTGATTGACCACCTGAAACATACTCCAAACCACACCCTGGGATGCCAACCTGTTGTTTCGGTTTCCTCTCAAGCTTCTCTCTCAAAAGATGATTAACTGTGGGACAACCAGAGGTCAGCTTCCTTGGTGGTTTTCCAGCCTCTGAAACACTGAAATTGTCATTAATTATGGGTCACACATAAGGGTAGGATGCCAACTTCTGTGCAGGCACAAACATATCTTTCATTTGCCCTTCTGCTTGCTGTGTGGGGTTTTTCCAGCTATTCTTGAAAGGGGAAACGGTATTACTTCTGGGGACTCAGGGGGCAAAGACTAGGGGCACTCAAGGTTGAGCCCTTTACCCAGATTATAAAAGTTTGATTTAATATAGTTAAATTTTCAGATTGATGAAGGCTACAAAGAAATCTTATTTTGTTCTGTCTGTCTTTTACAAGGTATGTCTCTGTTCCTGCCTTAGTATTATAACATATGGTTTAGAGAACGTAATCAAACTCTTATCTGAGGACTAAGAATGAGTATAACTGTGTCAGCATTCTGAATAGCTATTATGATTGGTTTATTTGGGCAAGAAGTGTTTAGTGAGCATCTCCTATGGGCCTAGCTTTGGTTTCATAAGGTCATTGTTAAAGTATTAGATTGAACCATATGACATTGATGTTTTGAAGGTCAAAGAAAGGCTGAATATTGCTAGTAGGCATGGTTTTGCCTTTGTGAAACCTATAATTTAGTGGGGAAGATAGATATATTAGAAAGCATGTACAATAAAAGTCCTGAAATGGAAACACCTAGGAGGGCCACCTATTCCAGCTTTGGGGGATCAGGGGAAGAAATGTATGCCATGTAGAGAGAATAGTATGTACAAAGGGCTGGTGGTGAGAGACAAGGCAAGTTGTTTAAAGTATGACTCCTAATTACATGGGATGGAAACAGAGTGCAAAGGGTTGAGAGATGAGGGTGAAACGGTAAGAGCCTATTGTGCCAAGAAAGCCATGTCAAGGACAATATCTCAGGACCAGGGCATTAGATGTTAAGGGTTAAGAGATGGAGTTGTAACTGCCCTAGGCCATTACCTAGAATTCAATTTCTGCTTTTAAATAAGAGAGCCCCCAGTATATGCTTCTTCAGTTGTGATGCTCCCATTCAGAAACTAGATGCAGACCAACCCTATTATATTTAATCGAGGGTCATTTTTTAGTAGAGCAACATTGAGGCTTTTAGTCCAAAACTGCAGAAGACTCCAGCAATTCACTTAAACTCCCTGGGTCTTTGTTTCCTTTCTGTAAAATGGGTATAATAACATTGTGCCTCTGCCTACCCCAGAGTTAATCACATAAAACTCTGTATGCAAAAATGCTTTAATTTAGATACCTCAATTTAGTCTCCATTGCTTAGGAAATGTTAGGTATTGTTATATGAAGAGAGGGGAGTACAGGTTAAGAGACCGGGACCCTGGGATTCCAACTGCCCACTAGCTGTAAGATCACAATTCTGAGCCTTAATGTCCTCTTCTGAAAATGGAGACGAGAGCATCATGGTGTGGGGAGTCTTATGAAGATTAAATGAGATCATCTTTGTACCAGCTGTATGTGCCTGGCACTTAGCACAGTGCCAGGCAGAGAGCAGGCATTCAATAGAACTCCGTTAATAATAACAATAGTGATATAATACCAACATAATTATATCATCATTATTTTGGGGCTCTCATCCTTTGATGTTTCCACTTTTCTAGAGCAAAAAAGATCCCCAGCGTGGGACCAAGGGCATCCCTCCTTCAGCCAGGAATAGCTCTCTATTTTTCATGGACCAATACTTGTTCCTCCTGACTTAGCTGCCTTTTGGCTGAAGGCTTAAGTCCTGAATCTGACTTCCTTTTTAAGTAGATGAGCTCTCTCTCCACCCAAGCCCCAAATAACCATTTGCAAAATGAAGGGACAGTTAATCAGATGGTTGTTTTGCTCCTGGGATGCCAAAAAATCAGTCTGCCTGATTTAAAAAAATAATAATAATTTTGGCATTTAGTAGACACAGTCCGATAACCAATTAGGAACACTTACAGATTTTGGACTAATAAATTGGCCACTAGGCTTCAGTCTAATGTCAATGAACTGGAGTCAGTTATTGCTAAAATCAAAAATTAGAGAAAGTAGCAAAAGATCTTGGAAATTAATGACTTTTTTCAACTTTGTGTCCATGTTTCCTCCCCAAATAGCAATCAGCGTACTGTTTCTTGCCCCAGTGGTAGGCAGCAGAAATGCAGCTAGAGCTGCAAAGCCCTGAAAACACAGTCTTGTATTGGCAAGCTAAGTGGGCAAAAAACAAAACAAAACAAAACATAGTCTTGGTGTGGGAATCAAAATTAAAAAATGGATTAAAAGAGATTATGAAATGTAGAAAGGCTGCGAAATTCATATTATTACTGGAGACATGTTTATTAAAATCTAGGTAAGTATTACTTTTGCTGCAGAAATGAGACATAAGAGCACATTTATGGATAGGAGAACGTTTGGATGACTATGTCACAGACATAAAGCTCTTAAGGCAGAGCAATTTTAATTAAGAACAGCATCCTGTGTGAAGTGTTATGCCCAAAATAGTTCCTAGGGGGGATTCAGTGAAGGGATATATCAATTTCAGACATCTGGAATCCAATTAATAACTTCAGTGCTTTCACGTGGCAAATGCTACCATGTTGTTATTCTTATGGAGGTTCTTGGAATGGGAGCTGGATTTTCATCATGAGGGAAATTGCAATCATCCTATGTTGTAATCTTACATGCTGCCCGAGGATGGTCATTTTTGTTTGTTTTTCATCATGGCCTGCTTTTCTTTAGTTATTTAAGCAGCTGTGTTTAATGACTAATAAGTATCTGCAAACTCATCATCTGAAACAAAAGCTCTGATTTTGATAATATCCTACAGATAACCGTATGATAGCCCCACAGACCAACCTCTACCTCTGCCTCCCCACACTGAGTTTCCCAGCAGCCTAATTCCCACAGTTACTGTGGCTTGGCTTCTTTTTATACAGTTTTAGGCATTTCTATGTATTCCTAAAATGCATATATTTTTGAGGTTTTTTTTAACTTTATATAAAAACATCATGCTGCATATTGTCTTTGGGGAATTATTTCCTTATAGTGTATTGTTAAGATTTGTCCATATGAGCTGTGTCACTATCAAACATTTGTTTTGCTCACTGTGTAATATTCCATTGTGTGACTAAGTCATGGTTTATTCATCTGTTCTCTGATGGGACGTTGGTCATGCCCAGATTCTTGCTATTTTAGTTAGAGCTTCTTTGAACATTCTCATACATGTCTGCTTATACATGTGCCAGAATTTCTCTCGGGTGTATGCTTGGGAGTAGTATTGCTAGATCGTGGGGTACTGTTAATGTCAACTTTAGGAGGTAATGCTGAACTGTTTTCCAAAGACTTTGCTCTAATATATCTTCTCACCAGCAATGCCAGAGTGATCCTGAGGGTCCATGTCCTCTCTAGCCCACAGAATGGTTCTCAACACAGCTTGTCCATGAACAGACTGTCCCAGTAAGTCTGAGCTCCAGCTCTTGATGAAGTTAATGTAAAAATATCGCTTTCCAATGTCAATGATTTTGATATACACTGAAATCTAGCAATACTGTAGTAAGATCCTCTTTCCTCGAGCATTCAAGCCAGGGCAAAGTACCCCTTGGAAGCAGTATCGCAGAAGGAATATAAATATCACATGGATGTTTGGGCTAGAGAGCTTTAAAGATCTGTGTCAAACTCTGGTGCTAGGAACAAGCAGTTTTCAAATACTTGTTTCTGGACCTTTAAATAGATACCTGACATTATAAGAAGTTATTTCAAATCATTTTTATCTTTTTTCCTTTAAAAAACCAACCAACGGAACCTCTTTAAACCCTTGAGCGGCACTGAGGTGAGATTAATTAAAAGATTAGGACTCTTAAAAGATTTTTATGAGTTTTTCATTTATGAAGTTATAACTCCCAACAATAATATTTTCAGCTTTAGTGGTAATATCAAAGATACTAATTTTTTAACAATCAAGCCATATCCATTTATCTATCTGTATCTCTGTCTTATCTGCCAGACCTCTTAAGCATCTCAGTAATACATAGTTAAGAGGTTAAATGCACTGTAGGAAGCTGAGAAAGGTGAGGGTATCTCTTTTCTAGCTTGATGCTCCAAAGTAGTCATAAGCCTGGCATTGCACTTTAAATTTTCGCTGTGGTAAAGTGTGTGCGTGTGTGTGTGTGTGTGTTTGCAGCTGCCTTACATCTCTGTTGCCTATGCTGATTTCTGGATTATGGTCAATCATATGGTATATAAAATGAACAGTTGAACCCATAACAAGGAAATCTCAGTATTCTGGTTTAAAAAAAAAAGAGTTTGAAGTCCCCTGTGACAAAGATCTGCTGTCATGCATGGTAAGCATAGCATTTCAGCCACATTCAAGGCTTTATGTCTTCATTAAAGAAGGTTTTTAAATGAAATAGAGAGAGGCATTTGGAAAAGGTTGGCTCCTAATTTGTTTGTGCGACTCACACGGGCCAGGTTCTTTGAAGGGCATTGGACCGGCTCCATCAGAAGTTAATGGATTTGTAGGTGGCAGAGGGTATGTTACTTCTAATGGGTGAGCAGCACCTTCAGAGGGTGCAGTTTTGTAACCAGAGGCAGAACAATCGTCTTGTAAAAAGAAGGAATCGTGACCAATCCAGCGGAGTGGTGAATACCCTTGGAATATAGATTTTATAGTAGTCATATTTCATCTGCCAACACGTGGGTACCAGTGCCAGGCACCTGGATGGATGGTGCTGGGGCAGCTCTTTTAGCTCTGCCAAACATATGGTGAGCGTTCAGAAAGAAGTTTGTGAGGTCAGCCTGCATCTTTGCTGCTCCGCGGTAGTCACCACTTGCGCAAATAGCTTGCTGCTCAGCTGCTTTTCTGGGCAAAGCTTACTATTAGCAGGGCCTGATGTTAAGGTGAGCGAGAGGACCAGTAGGCAAACACTGCACCCATGTTTGGAGGCAATGCTGGGTCCAGCTGTTCTGGCCTCTCCACCTTCAGCTCTCTGAGTCTGGACTTAAACTACATCTTTATCTGATTAATCTTTATCTGAGCCTAGCACAATAGGTGCTCAATAAGGGTGGTGTAACTAAATGAATCGTTCATTCCCTCTTTTCTTTTAGCACTTGTGCCTCTACTGCTAAAGGGAAGAGAGACTTCCCACTTCTCCACCTAATCTCTTACCTTCTCTCTGGGAACTTCCTCACTCTACTTCCATCACCTGCCTTCAGCCAGTGCAGATGCCTCCTTCCTTCCTCAGGACATTTGCACTGGCCATCCTTCTCAGCTTAACTGCCACCTCCTCGGAGCACTCTTCCTGGACCGTCTTGTCCAGTGTAGTCTCCTCTGTTATTCTCTCTCAGGGCAGTAATAGGTTGATTACTTGCTAATTGCCTGCCTTCTCTCCTAAAAGGTAAGCCTCCCAAGGGCACTGAATGTTGTCCAGCTTGCTTACTATTGTGCTGTGAAATACAACGTGCCCGCGTATGGTAGACATATTAATATTTGTTGAATAATTGAATGCGTTCTGCAGAGAAACAAGCTTTAAATTCTTGGGGACCTGGAGTGTGAAGCCAAATATAGTAGAAGCAAATATGAAACAAAATGTTCAGGAGATTCAAACGAGAGCAGAAATTGGCCAGATGCCTTTCCTACTCCTTGTTCTGAGTACCGCAGGTTGACACCACTTTAGGATTAAGAGAGAACGCTCTTGCTCAAACACCAATATCTGAAACACGGGGAGAAAAAGGCTTACAGAACATGACTGGCCAAGAAAATTGCTTTTTGAATAGATGCTTCCTTCTCTGAAGTTTGCTCCATCACAAACCTCCCTTTCAGAAGGAGTTTCATTTCATTTCTCAGTACACGTGTTTTTAGAAATAGGAGGCCTGGGGAAATCAAACTGGTAGAAATCTCTAGTCCTTATTGCTTCACCAATTTTCCACCCACTGAAAAACCAGAAAAGCTCAGATATGATGGAGCCTGGGACGAGTTGTTGGTGACCAGTGACTATTTCCCAGGAACCGCACTGAGATGCAATTTTCCCCTCGGAAGAAGCACCCCAGCTGGACCCTCCCAGCTTGGAGGTTGATCCCTATTTGCAAATGTTGGGAGGAAAAGTGTAATTTAGTGACATAGTTGACCAGTGCTTCTTGAAAACCTACTATAATCATCCCCCCTTGTCCACGGTTTCACTTACCTGCAGTCAACTGCAGTCTGAAAATATTACATGGAAAATTCCAGAAATAAACAATTCATAAGGTTTAAATTACTTGCCATTCTGAGTAGTGTGATGAAATCTCTCACTGTCCCTCTCTGTCCTGTCCAGGATGTGAATTCTCCCTTCGGCCAGCGTAGCCACGCAGCCCAACGTGTTAGTCACCTAGTAGCCATCTCGGTCATCTGATCAAATGTCAGGGTATCAGTATCACAGTGCTTGTGTTCAAGTAATCTTTATTTTACTCCATAAAATGGCACCAAAGCGCAAGGGTAGTGATGCTGGCAATTCAGATATGCCAAAGAGAAGCCGAAAAGTGCTTCCTTTGAGTGAAAAGTTGAATATTCTCAACTTAGCAAGGAAAGAAAATATCCTATAATGAGGTTGCTAAGATCTGTGGTAAAAAGGAATCTTCTGTCTGTGGACTTGTGAATGGTCCATTGCTATAATTGTTCTATTTTATTATTAGTTGTTGTTAATCTCCTACTCTGTCTAATTTATAACTTAATCATAGGTATGTATGTATAGGAAAAACAGTGTATACAGGGTTCGGTACTATCCGCAGCTTCAGGCATCCACCGGGGTGTAAGGGGGAACTACCGTACTGGTGTCAGACACAGCAAGCAGTGAGGATACAAAGATAGATGTTACTGTGATGTGGTAATTTCTCCCATAAATGTGGGAGCTGAACAGGAAGATTTGATTTTTACCAAATTAGTTATTATTGAGGACTTATTATTTGTATTTTTTTTTTTTTTTTGAGGGCTTATTATTTGAAGAGCAGAGAGAACTGCTGGGTGAGTGCAGTGGACTTCTCCACCAAACCCTGGTAGTCAGGCTATTGCTGTAAGGGGATTTTTCACCTGAAATGCCAAGCCTAACTGTCAGCAAGATCAGTCCCATCCCTTACAAACATGCGGCTTGCTAGAGTAGACTGAGAAGAAAATTTTAGCAACGGAGTGTTCTGAGTTAATTGTACACTTTACCCTGTGCCAGTAATTCTCAAAGGTAATGAATTCCATATCAACCACTTAGTAGCTCCTCACAGCCCACTTCCAGAGTCCTGTCCTCTCACTGTCTTGCTGTTGTGTTACAAGAAATTTGTAAATGGTGGCCAGCCAGGAAGCAGTGTGGCACATCCAGGAGGTTCTGTCTATGGTTACTTTTCTCAGACATACATTTCAGGATGGACCCGCTGATTGCATCCCTGACAGGAAGGGACTCCTTTGATGTTTTAATTGAAATCAACTCTGTTCAGGACCAGGAGCTGCGCTTGCTCTTTGCTGAGATGTTCATAGCAAGCTTTCGATAGAAAACTGCAAACTTTAATGTCCAATCAATTAAAGTGATTTTTTTTTTGATGGCAGGGGTGTATTCCAGCAAACCTGAACTGCTCACCTTGGTTTATAGAGGTTTTATAGTGTACTTGGGATGCTCGGAAGACCATTCGCAGTACAGTTTGTTGAATAATATCTGCTCCAAATGGTGATGCTGGCAAAGTTTCATTTGCTACTTTGGCAATCAGCTTGACAATGTGATACTTTAATATATAATTGGATAAGCAATTGGGTTCTGTTATAGTGCAGTGGTTTGGCATAATTATTTTCCAGTGCTGTGATTTTTCTAGTTAATAAATACTTTTGGGGGTTACAAATTCTTAAACATCAACACTCTATACTCCTTGAAAGTGGGATGCCACTAATTAATATAAAAGCTTATTTCAGCATTTTGGCCCCATAGGCAGCACTAAAAGAATACTTGCTTTTACTCAAGCAAGTTAGGCTTAAGTCAAAGCTTTGGCAACTAATCAAAAGATTAATGCTCCATTGATTGCCTGAATTTTTCTCCATGAAAGGGCAAAGAACTGGGCTTTGAAACCTTCACAGTAAATAGAGGGACCCAAAGGTAATTTGTGTGCACGTAGAGGTCTCACAATCTAGCGTTTAGGCCGAGGCTCCAGTTCACAAGATCCTTCACATAGAGAAGAAAGGAGGCAACGAACATACTTTTATACAAAGAAATGTTTGAAGAACCTCAGGGTTCCAAGGAAGCAGAAGGGACAGACCATTTTCTGCCTCAAGGGGGTGATTCATTAGGCCACCAGGAAGATCCAAAGTGGGTGATAATCTGCTCAAGAACCAGCAGGTACAGAAAGGACACTCAGTATCTGGCAGGAAATATGTACTGAAAGGATGGTGGGGAGGTTAGGGGGGTGCTAGAGAAAGCAAGAAAACATCCAGAATCGTGAAATACAACTCAATGCCAATCAAAATGGTCCAGAAGGCTTCTCAGGGACTTTGGGGAGCATGTGATTGAAGAGAGGCAGAATGGATATTGGGCAGGAACGGAGCGATTTTCACTGTGGTTCACAGCAACCTTGGCAGGGGAGGCATATGGGCTTTACAGACAAGTGCCAGGAAGAAAGCTGCCAGAGGAAAAGGCCATCTACACTGTAGTGAGGGACCAGGCCAGTGTCGCTCACTGACCACAACACTGCTCTGTGGGGCAACTGAGCCCCCTTCCCCATCCACGTCACCCCAATTCCCACACTTTCTTGTCTGACTGCTGCAGCAGCATATTCCTTCTAATTCATTCTCCAGCCGGGCCATTCTTTACGAGAAGTTACTCTAGTCCTTTTACTTCCCAGCTTCTGACCCTTTAATATTTTCTCATTAAACCAAAAATAAAATTCAAACTTCTAAGCCCTGCCCACAGGCTACAAATGATCTGCCATCCCCCCACCCCCGCCGCCCCCCACAGGCCTTTCCCTCACTTCTCCAGCCAGTTACTCAACCACTAAGCTTCCCTGAAGGCCTGCATGTGCTGTTTCTTCTGCTTGAACTACTCTTTGCCCCCAGCTCTTTGCTTAACCAACTTTGTATGACTCATATCTCAACTTAAATGTCACCCCTTCAATGAAGCCTTCCTTTAAAACATACCCTACCCAAAGTTCTACCATCCCTGCAAATTGCTATACTGTTTTTCTTCAGAGCCCTTATAATATGAAGTTATTTTGACTCTTAAGCATCTGTCAAAAGAAAAAAAATTCTGAAGCCTTCTGGAGTTCAGCCCAATAGAAACTGCCACACCCACTTCTAGGAGTGCTGGAAGGCTCCTGCTTTGGCCTCACATCCTAAATCACCTTCTCCTGCCTCAGCTGTACTTCCCTCCCCATGGGCCATTTCCCAGGCTGTTAATGCCATATTTAATGACAAATTTCCACACTGTTTTGTTTCAAATAGTTTTTAAATTGACTCTTATTTTTAACTTAAATAAATTCACTTTAAAAGGAGACTTGAGATGACTTGCCATAAATGGGGGATAATCCTAAAGATAAATATAATCTAAACAAAACTGTCTAGTATTCTAGCTAGAGTCTGGATGGTTCCTCTCTCCCGTTAGAGGTCACGTTAGTGCCATGTTAAGGACACACTAGTACCACTGAGACTTTCTTCTATCAATCAGTCAGAAGGACTGAAAGATAATTGAAAAGGGAATAACTTTCTCTCAATAGGATCTAAAGCTGTTTACAGCTTTGCACTTATAGCTGTAGTCCCCAGCCCCCGGGCCGCAGACAGGTACCCACCCACGGCTTGTTAGGAACCAGGCCACATAGCGGGAGGTGAACAAGAGAAGCTTCATCCGTATTTACAGCTGCTCCCCATTGCTCGCATCACCGCCTGAGCTCCATCCCCCTCCCCCCATCCATGGAAAAATTGTCTTCCATGAAACCGGTACCTGGTGCCAAAAATGTGGGGGACCACTGATTTATAAGACCAGAGTCAATCTTCTAGACCACTGGGGTATATGTCCCATCGTTACACAACGGAAAGTTAAGGCTTCTCAAAGTGGCAACTAAATTTCAGATCTCTTGATAACTGTGATACATGTCAGTAGCTTCCTAGAACCAAGTCAGGATTCATCAGGAAAGAGTGCTCCAATTAGTGAAGCCAACCATGGGCACAGGTTGCAGAACTGGCACACACATCATGTGTTTGCTGAAGCTGTTCTCATTGCCTAGAATAATCCTTTCCCCAAAATCCCATTCCTATCTTTTAAGCCCAGTCCAAATCCCTGATTTTTAAAAATCAAGTCCAGACCCTCATTACAGCAAGAATTATATTCTATCTATCTCCTTCAGCTATTCCAAGAGCACTTTGATGGAGCTTAGAGTCCAGTACTTATGCCAGTCTGACTAGTATTAAATTATGTATGCATGAATCTGTCTGCCCTTTTGAGTGGTAAAACCTGGGGAGGCAAAGATCTTTGGCTTATTTATCTTTATGTTTTTCATAAAACCTAAAACAGAGCCTGGACTATATCATGTGCTCATCAAATGGTTGTTGGTTGAATTAAAATAACAGAATCAGATCTAAAAAAATTAAGGATTTAGTTCCTTATTTAATGCAATTATTTTCCTTTGAGGACTTTATTCATATAAACTCCTGTGGAAAAATAACCATCAACCCATAAGAAATGGTTTATTTAAGCTCTCTGCTCTGTATATTGTTTAATAAAACTGATAATAATGAAATATTTTATAAAAACATCCAAGTTTATATTCAGCCACTTCTTTAAGAAGAGCATTAAATTGGCTTCTCCTCCTTTGAAGACAATTTGGCATTTTAGTACAGGTTAGTTTCAAATTCTGAAAAACATTTAAATTATTGTGAACCATTCCTCTTACTGTATTCTGTTACAGAGCTATAAAAACGTCAATAGCCAAGGCAGTTTGAGCATTACAGCAGGGAATTAATCATTACCCATATACTTTGTGATGACACACTCAATGCACAGGAGGGAGCACAATGTCAAAATCGACACATATCAGTACTTAAATCAGAAATCCTGTTAACACTACCTTCCCCAAAAATCATTCCAGCAGATAAAGTAGGATGACTGCAGATACATTTTTTTTTAAATCTATTTTCAAAGCTGTGTAGATACAGAATTTGTTTGGAGGAGCCATCACAGACATTCAATCTGTTGAATGTGAATAAAGACTTCGGTTCAAGTTTGTGCAAAATTTGTCATTTTGGCGTGCTCTTTCCTCTAAAGAACAAGCATCTGTGAAGGCAGTTTCAACTTTTGTTATTGCATCACATGGAAACCAGTGTATATCGCAACGGCCTTGGTCCCGAGCATTTTCACAGCAAGCCGAGTCACATTTAACTTATGTGATTTAACTGCAGAAATGAGGGACAGAGAACTAGAGTGCATTGAATCCCAGTTCTTTCAACAGTCAATTGGAAGAACTGCTGTTATTTTATGTACTATTAGGAAAGAAAAACACTGCCAATTAAATTATGACACACTGTTGGTTATAGGACATGTTTTGATTTCAGAGCTATTAAAATATGAAAAAGTGGGCATCTTAGAACTGATGAACTGTAGAATTAAAATAGTGCTAGTGATTTACGCTGCATTCTGTGCAATAGTAATAATAAGCCCCAGAGTACACAAAATGTTAGCCTTGAATTGATCTTCCTTTGGGTGGTCTCCTGTTTTTTCCAGGATTCACAGCTAGGAAGGTTTGGGAACAACGCAATTACCAAACGCAAGCCACATACTTCCTGTGGCACCTTTCTAGGGGGTCTCCGAGGTCGAGTTGCCAGATAAAATACAGGAAGTCCATTTAAATTTGAGTTTCAGACAAATAACAATGAATTTTTTGTGTAAATATGTCCCAAATATTGTATGAGAGATACTTACACTAAAAAATAGAAAAATCAACTGAGTGTCCTGTATTTTTATTTGCTAAATCTGGCAACATGCTTCCAGGGTAATTTTGACTGCCTTTGACTTTCACTACATGCTTTTACTGTAGGACATTAACTTTTACCTGTGAGAAGCCTCCATTAATACCTATTCACTCCTTACAACAACCCTGAGAGTTAGGGATTATATGCTGAAGGAGCTAAATTTCCTCTTCACACTTGGATATCTCATTAGAATTAGTTGGTTTGGATCTGAATTCTGATCATAACTTTTAATCCTTTTACATGGTAGTTAGGTCCAAAAGATACAGATCACTGGGGAACCATGAAGATAGTAAAAGTACTTTTACTCCTGGAAACAACCTCTGTGGAGTGGTTAATGGTCACTGTCATGGGGTCAGTATATCTAGGCTAAAAATAATAATCATAATAGTAGTAGCAGCAACAATAGCAAATACTCAGTACCCCTTACTATGCATCACGCACGTCACTGCTCATAACTCTCTTCCTATTCTCATTTTACACAGGGGAAACGGAGGCACAAAGGGGGTAAGGGAGGAGCTTGTTCTTCTCATTGTTGAAGTGTGTACCTGGCCCTCATCTTCTTGGAGAACCCTTGTTGAATGCTCCTTAGATAACCTCCTCTCCCCCATTACTCTATTATAACACTGTTTTCTTGGGAAACCAGGGTGACTCAAAAGCCTTTCCAACTAGGCAAACCCTGCCCAGAACACTTCCCATTTCATAATCCCGTCTCACTAACAATCAACCATTTAGTGTCTACCCTCCCTACCTGGGTGCCCCATGAAAACAGTAAAGGGGTCTGTCTGGTTCAGTGTTCTAGTGCTAGGGCCAGCCCCTAACAATACAGGGACAGATTAAATTTCTGTTAGCCAGGCAGCAGGTTGCAGCCACCAGGTTCTTGGGTTGCTTTAGAGAAGTGGAACTTTACTCCAAACTGCAGCATTTTAAATTTCCAAGTCACCTGGTGGCTCCTCTAGGATATAAGTCTTGCCCACCAGGGTCTTTCCCAGGCTCCCTGTTCCTGCAGAGACTGAAAATTCATTCAATAGCTCCCAAACTGGACCAGCATCTTAGCATCACTGAGACAAGCCACATGACCCGGGCACCTTTTGGACAGAGAATGGACAGAAAGAAAGCAGTTCTAGAGCAGGGTTTGCAAAGGACAGCTTCCATACTGTTGCTAGGGTCACAAGCAATGTGCTTAAAGGCAAATGTATTCTTCCTGTATGTTTATGGGCCCTATCTGCGCACACACTTCTCCCAAACGCAGTGTTTCTCAACAGTAAGTGCGCCTTAGAATTGCCTGAGAATTTTTTTTTTTTTAAATCCCCAAATCCAGGCTGCTTCAGACCAATTAAATCAGAATCCCTGGGGTGGGTTTTATTTTTTAAAGCTTCCCAGATGATTCCACTGCGCAGCCCGGGTTGAGTACCACTATTCTAAAGACAGCCACATGCTTCCATCTGGGGCTTTTAGGAGGGAAATCTCTAAGTTTTAAAAACCGTGTACAACAGAGTTTTGCAAATGCAATTAGTTGTTGTTTTATTTATTTCCTATTTCTCGTAAATACCTTCTAAGGGTCGGCACAATGTTGCCATCTGTAAGGCATATGACAATAACATACGGTCGCCTAATAACCAGGAAGGCATTAACATTCACAGGCTCTAAATTACTTGGATTCATCTGGTATGATCTGTGTTGATGAGGCTACTTAATGCTTGATTTCTGTGTCTTCCAGTGGCAGTACCAGAAGTGGGAAGGCCATATTTTCTGGGCTTTGCATTGTTCTTTGTCATCCTATTGAATTGTTACAAGATGGATTTATAACAGACCTAAAGGTAGTATCAAAATGAAAATTAGTTCTTGAGTAGAAGAATAGCAATCCCATTTGAGTTGCCTGTAGCAACTGCATCGTGTTTGCCTCTGCAAGGAAGGAAATGACTTCTTAATGTGGTTTTCTTCCACTAAGGAGAATTAAATCTATGTGGCAAAATGTAAAACCAGTGTGCTGGCAGCCAAATTCTGAACAGAAGATCCATGACCCTCATAAACATATTTGTGGCCTGGTTATATGCTGATGAACCTCATTTAGGCTCAAACTTACCCAGAGTGGAAATATAGCTCGGCTGGAGAGCAAGACTATATAGTCCCCTCACTGTTTTGCCTTCTGTATCAAAGTTTGAGCTGAAATAAATGGGGGAACTTCTCCATCTGCTGCAAGCTGCCAGGCTTGGGGGGGGTCTCTGGGTTAGATTTAGAGTTTTTGACCTGAGATAGCAAACTCTCCAGTGTTTTAGTTGATAGGCTTTTCCTGAGTTGGCAAGATTATTTTCAAAGGATCTGACTTTTGGGTGAGTACACCTGGTAGAGTGGAACAGTATCTGTGGAATTGTCCACTGTTCAGTGGCACAGTAGATAAAAAGGCAAACGCTGTTGGAGACAATCCTGGCACCTACCACTACCTAGCTGGCTGATCTTTGACCCGTGAATGGACTTCCTCAGACCTCAATTTTTCCTCCTTGGTAACATGGGGTTAAGTAGCACCTGCCTTATGAGTTATTGTAAGGATTAAACAAAATAGTGCACATCAAAGCAACTGCCCTTCACATCATAAATTAATAGCCATCATTGGGGCCATTAAATTGTATGTCTCAATCTCAAAAGACTTAACACATTTGCATTCTGTGAAGAATAATTGTGTAACCTTCAGCATTATACAATGTATAGAGCTACACACAGGAACAACAAATTTAGTTAATGAAATTGAATTGTAATGGGAGATAAAGGGGGAAAATTGAGCTCTTCTAAGAAACAGAGTTCTGAGAACATCTTCTCTCTGGCAGAATTGAAATTTTATTCACTCTATATCTGAGACATGTACAGATTTTTAAAAAATAAATATACTCATAATCTGAGGAGAGTTTTAAAATGATTCAATTGACTAAGACAAATTGTTAATTTTTGATAAATTGTTTTGTCATTACCTTCCTTTACTGTTTTCCCTACCTGAAGCCTCTTTTAATGGAAATACCCATTTCTTACTCAGTTCTCATGGCCCTTGTGTTAGTATCATAAATTTGCTTGAGTTATTTTAATTCACTGAACAAAACTGCTTGGTGCTCATTTCGCAGAGGCTAAACCAAAGAGAGTAGTAGGTAAACCACAGGACAGCTTGGAGGAATGATGATGGGTAGGTGGCAAACCTAATGCCTTCAAAATATAGGAAGTAAAATAAATGAATGATGCCTGCCAAACATAAGAGAATTAGAGAGTGGTGGGGGTTATCGTGATGGCAAAATGCCCCCAGCCCCCATTCCAGTCTGTGACTATCACTCCCCACCTCAGCAGATGACTACAAGGCAGCCACAGTATACCCTAATCTGATTATTTTATTAGAGAAGTTAGAAATGTGGATTCTTATGTGAAACCTCATTCTCAAATTTTGCCAACTAAAGCAATGAAAAGACACTCATACCTACGTACCTACTGGCCTCTAATTTGCAAATTCTGTTCAGTCCCCACATTTGTTCAAGGAGATCCCAAGGACCCATTAATGAGCCTATTCCTTTTTTTTTTTTCCCCTCCAAAACTCCAGAAACATGACAAAGATGGGGAGGCCTCCCCGGCCTCTTGGAGATCAGAGGAGGCAATGGCGGCAGAAGCTGCAGCTCTGCAGGCCTACGTTCAGTGACACAGGTAAGGACTGTGCATTTCATCATCGCTGAGACCCTCCAACAGGTCTCAGGAAAGGGGCTCCCTGATGAGAATGGGGGTGCAGGAAAAGCACCTTCACCAGCATTCGTGGGTGGTGGCTGCAAAGGACAAAAAGCTGGAGTGGATGAAACCTTGTGTTAGGTCAGAGCCAAGAGGAAGACACTCAAGCCTCAGACATAGCAAAACACTGTTTATTTGGGGCATCTGGGTGCAGGTGGGTGGAGGCTGAAAAGTGCATCCACCCTGAAAAAGGGGAGAGTGGCGGGTTTTATAGAGGATTTGGATGAAGGTTTGGGGAGGGTGAGTCCTTTCTGGACAGCCACTGGTCCCTGCTTGTTTCACCACCACTGTTTGTGGTTGGAGTTATTTTTACAACCTTTCTGAGTCTCCAGACTCCTGTGGCTATTGTTTCACAATCCCCGTGGTCCTGATCTGAGTTCTTCATCTACCCCATTCCTTTCCATACGTATTTTCCAAGTTCCCACCCTGAACAGGCCCAACACCTTGGCCCTTGAGAAATGTATTCCCAACCCCCACCACCACCTCCCTGTGTCCCCAACTCTCCTGTTTCTTCATTCCCTAAGCCAGCTCCCCCAGCCCACTCCAGTCCACCCACACCTTTCCCCAGTCTCGCCTAAAGTGCTGCTCCTCCACAACCTGATCTCCACAGAGTAGAATATTTGGAATAAAAACCTGGCTGTTAAAAAGGTCAAATCTCTTTAAGGGTGTGACATTGCCCCCAGGCTCGAGTCAGTCTGCAAGGCCAGTAAACCAGCTTTCTCTACTTCCCTACCATTTCAGCCCCACCCAGGCACACTACTCTGCTTTCACCTGGTACTCCTCACCATAGTTACTACTTGGTAAATTGCCCTTCATGTTTCCCTTTAGCTTTGGCTGCTAGGAAGCTCAGGCCTCAGGGAAAGGTCAGGGCTTGAAAGATTTATCTCTTTGCATTGTTTAACTGTTGGGAGGTCCTAAATAGTTTAAGATTCTGGTAGAAAGACATCTACAGGCAATTTTTTATACACTGGCAACCTGTATTATCCCTTCTAGTTTCAGTTCCCACATCTGACTTCTGGAAGGACCAAAGGTGATTTGTTTGGTCTATAAACAAAAACCCTTAAAGAGAGATACAAATGTTTGGTCTATAAACAAAAACCCTTAAAGAGAGATACAAATTTATCGATCTGAAATTTGTTTATAAATAGGGTTGCCATGTGATATTGGGACATATCTAGACTAAAAAAAATTATTCATTATTTATTTGAAATTCAAGTTTAGCTGGGCATCTTATATTCAATCTGGCAACCCTGTTAATAAACCTCCTTAAGGATCCTTAAGGATTATGGACCCCAGTTAAATATCTTCTCCATTAAATAGTTTGTTTGTTTTTTTCTTTTTAGAATTAGAGAATTCTAAATTAGAATTAGGCAATTATTCATCTGGCCTGTGAATAAATGTGTCCATATTATAAATTGCTGATGTAGATCAGATACAAATTAAAAACGAAATTAGTGAACAAATACTGGTAGCAACTGAGTTGCATAAAATTGTATCAACCACTTAGTAATCATGATTTTTAGCTGGAAAACATATTCATTGGATTCTGATTTCACTTTGAAATGTAAGTCTTTATTAGTTAGTTCAAAATACATGTGCATTTCTTGGCCTTCCTTTCCCCAGTCCCCTTTCTAAAATATTCTGATTACTTAAATATTCCAACGACTTCTCCCCCCATTATTGTTCAATGTTGTGCTCAGGCCATTGCATTCTAGAAAGCACATTTCATTCTCCCGTGTCATTGGTTTGTCAGCACTGCACTCAATTGCTTGAGGGGACGTAGCTAGTGGTGTAGCAGAAGCTGTCTTTCATGTTTTATTTTTAACCTTTTCCACTATTCACCTTCTCATTTTTATTTATTTACTTATTTACTTTTTTTTTTTTTTAAAGAATTAAGCTAGTTTACCTAAAAACATAGGCTATGGGCAACACTGCAAACCTCTTTCTCTTCCTCCTCTGAAAGTAAGTGTATCACTTTGGAGTGCCCTGTTCAAATGGGGTCACAATTCTTCAGACTTGACTTCCTAGGTTGAATTTTATCTTCTATGCTTCCTATTCAATGGGTACTTTTAGGTAGTAGCTAGAAAGCTCTAGGGGTAGGCTTTTCCTGAGGCTTGCTGAATTGTAGGACTTCTCTGTCTTAGAATGTACTTTCTAGATACTTTAAGAAGATTTAAACTTATTACCCAAGTTTCCTCTATGCTTTGCTTTGTCAGTTTTTGCTTTTGTCTGGCCTTGAGGCTTGACATTTGTCTTCCAGGTAAATCCACTTGACTTGTAGATCTTGCCAGAAAGACATTCACCCTAACTTGTTACACTAACTATTACCATAGTGCCTGTGGGTTTTTAAATTAACTAACATTTGTATCTCTCCTTAAGGGTTTTTGTTTACAGACCAAACAAATCACCTTCAGTCTTCCCAGCAGTCAGATATGGGAACTGAGATTAGGAGAGATAATATGGGTTGCCAGAGAGCATACAATTTAGGGTCCTAAGATTTTGCCAAGCGTGTCATCATTACATGTAGCCTAATGGGACTAAATATACTTCCCTTTTGGGACAAAGGGGAAAGGAAACACTCTCTTTTTTTAGGAAACTTGATCATTGGGTTGGTCCACCTGGTTCTCTGACACCTATTCCCTCCCTTTTCAAAATGCATCTACATGTAGAATTTTTATACAATGTTAAGCACTTCATGGAACTCCTGAAATTTGTTAACAAATAGGGCCATCATTCAATAACTGGACACACCTAGACTTTAAAATATTATTCATTATTTATCTGATATTCAAATAAACTTGGATTCTCTCAGCTTTCCTGATTATACTCTCAACAGCAAGTCAGTCTTAGGCAGAGCAAGTTTAATGGCTTAAATGGTGCTCACTCTGCAATACTGCACAATTCTCAATGGCACAGAGGCAGACATGATGGGGCTCAGCCCTGGAGTTGATAATAATAGCCAACGCTCAGTGAGAATTTACCAGGCATGTAACAGAAGAAATAGCTTGAAAAAAAATGGCAAAAATATTTTATGTCTCTCTAAAACATCCCCTACTTCTTTTGGAGAACTAGGACCTTCATCCTGCCTCAGGCAGCAGTCAGGAGGGGCAGGGGAGTGCCCTTCATTCTTTGTGCCACAGAAGGTGGGATTAATCCGGGTGGAGGTTACGAGATTGTTTTAGCCAAAGATGGGACTATGGGATTAATCAGAATGTTGGTACCTTCAGACAGGAATCTTCCAAATTCCTCATTTGCCGGAAAATTAATAAACAACTCTCTCCTCCTCAAACCACTTGTCCTTCTTCTGATGTGGCCTCCTGGACAAGTGCTGAACTTTCCATGACAGGCATAGATTCTATCATTATCCTTTCTTACAGGTGATGAGAAAACTGAAGCTCAGTGATGTTAAGTGTTACTCCAAGGTAGACGTTAGTAAGTGATGAAGTTCAGATTTGAACCCAGGCAGTCCCACCCTAAAGGCCATTCTCCTAGTCTTTGTACTGCCAGCCCCGCTAAAAGAGCTTGCTTCTCTAGCCAATTCCTTCTCCCTGTCCAGCTCCCCCTGCGCCCTCCAAATGTTCTTTTTAGCCTCTTCATGTTATTTACTGGCCTCTCTGGTTCTGCTGTGAGGACCTCCCTTCTGCTCCCCTGTGGGACTTCCTTGCCCACCTTGTTAATATCACCTGCCCCACCCCCACCCCCCCATCACACTGCAGCCAGGTACCAGAAACCAAAATGGGCCCTGGCTTTCACCAACTGACTTTGCTCTACTTGCAAGTTTTTTAGGCTGTGCTGATTGCTGCCTTGATTGCCCTCCCTCTCTACTCCACCATCTGACTACATGCCTAAGTAAATGTGACCTTGGGGTGAATACAGTGTTTCCCAAATTTCATTCATTCCCATTTTGTCATGGTTTTTCTTATCTCTGTGTACCACCTGGGGCATTATTTACTTAAAATGTACTTGATTCACTGTCTCCTCAGCATCTTGAAGCTATCAAGGCACCAATGTTGGATTAGTTGTGTAGAAGAATTCTCTTTATCTTCCAATACAAACCTGCAGGAGGTTTTGGTGTTTTAGCCACTCTGTATCCTTTGCCTAGCAGAAAATGACTTTGAATCACAGTTCCTTGAGCAATTGTGAAAAACAGATATTACCTTCACCATGCACAGGGAGATCAACAGTCCAGAGGTTGCTGAATGAAGCTGCAATTGTCACACTCAGCACCTGACAGATACCTGATGAGGCTGGAAGTCCTTTGATTCCAGGAATTCAGCATCTGCTCTCTGCATCGGTGAATTTATGTCTTGGCTCCCCACACACTGAGCTGAGTTCCGGGATGAGGGTTTTGCAATGGCTCTTTTAGCTTATGTTCTAAATCACAGTAGATGACAGTGGGTCTGCATTTCTTATCTAAGAAAGAAATGGCTCCTTCCTGGAGTATGGTAATTCTTGATGCAGGTATTGAATACTTGGATTTGCTGCCCTACACACCTGTGTAGGTTTACCACTTAATTTTAAAGCAACACTATGCATATTGGAAAGGGAAAATGTTGTCATCTCCCTGTCTCCACTCCTACCCCATGTTGGGATTGAGTGGGGTATGTTGTTTGTAAAATATGCAAGCATCGCCCCTAACTCTGATGGAAAGTCAGAGCAGGGCAGGTTTTCACACCCTGTTGTGTCAGCAGAGTTCATTTGTAATTCATCAAACTCTCCTCTGTGCACATCGTTATTTTATAGATAATTGGTTGTCTCTCGTTTACTCATAATAGAGCCATGCAATTTCAAAGCAACTGAGTCAGCCCTAAACAGCATTATTAGTAGTTACAGATGTACTTTCAAGGCAAAATTTCAACACTGGCATTTTTGAAAAATCACTATAATTTCAGCCACTGGACCACACTTATATCATAATCATGGACAGTTGAGGTAGGTGAGAAAGGACGGGTTTCCCTATTTAGCACATGTTCTGGTCTCTAAAGCGTACCTTTTGAAATCTACTCCAAATCTCAACCTTCTCAGAGAGGTTCTGCTCTCAGCATAGCAACCTCTGATGAGAAAGGCCCAGGAGGAAGACCACAGTACTCTCGTGTCTTCTTGGGGGAGGGGTGGTTTTTAAATCCAGCTCCAGGACTAAACCTAAACCCAGTGGCAAATCCCCATGTTTGAGGGGGGTTCTCATCAATACCAATATAAGTATTTGCCAACTCTTTCAACCATCTCCCAATTGATATATTAATAGATTTTATTTAGGATAGAGGTACAAGAGGAGATGCTTTGTTTAAGGCAAAAGATATTTTAGTATGTTCAAAAGCTCTTTGTCTGAAAAAGGACTCATTGTTTTAAAAGAAGAAAAGAGATTTTGGTTTGCTTTTTCCTTCCTCTCCAGCCCATGTTTCTATTGGCCTGTGCTGCCTCTCCCCCCATTCTACTTAGATTACATTTCTAGAACCTAATTTCAGTAGCAGAGAATTAAAGGCTCTATTACTTGGATTAGGGAAATATGAACTAAGAAGTCCCTGTTGCCTAAATGGGGAATGATAAGCCATGGACTCATAAAGACTTTATAAATCATCAAATCTAGTGTCTCATGAAATGATTTATCTTACAACTCAAAAGAATGACCATCCAACCATACTTTAAAAACCTCCCTTTACAAACATTCTATGAAGACAGTCTACCCCATGGTTCCAAAATGGATTTTTAGTTTAGTTTAATTATTTTAAAAATGTTTTGCCAAAATCCAGCTTTCTCTAATATGTACCCAGTTGTTCAGGCAAAAGATTTCCACAGGCCATTGATGGCTAAAGAATCTGCAGAACTCTTCCTTTGAATTGTACTGGTGTCTTGTAGTTAATTTTAACCGTTATGAAGCTTGAAACTACATGGTCCATCAGCACAGTGTCCTTTTCAGGGAAGTGTAATCCAAATAGCCAAAAATAATTTTTTAAGAGTTTCAGATTATACTTGCAGCTTGAAAAATGGTAGTATAACAAAATGAAGCCTATCATTACCATCCTCATCTCTAGAAATGGATAAGTGCATGTTAATCTGTACACTCCTATATGGCAAAAACCTTCACAGAGTTTCTACTCCCAAGGCTATTTCTCTACTTGCTTCTCCCTACTCTATGTAGTTCTCTCCTCCCAGTTTTGCTATTTTGTCTGTCTCTGCCAGAAAGGAGGGTGAGAAAAAATATTCTTCTAGAGGGAATGGGAGGTTAATAAGAAGAAAGACTATGAAAATTCACATTCATAATCTTTGACCCCATCGCTTAATAATACCTAACATTTACGCAACTCGCTTGATCCGATGTCTAAAATGTCTCTCAGCCACTCCTCACATAATAAGTGCCCCATTATTTTGACATGCTGGGGCATCAATCAAATTATCATGTAGCTATTAAACCTGGATTATCAATGCAGGATAGCAAAAGCAGCTCTAGATTGTGCTCCTTCTGGTTTTAATACATCTCTCATGATCTGAAAGACAGTTCAGTATGTTCCATCACCTCCAGTTCATCACGAGTAGCAGGCAGTTGAGACTATGAGTGTCTTACTTCTTATTAAAGTCAAGTCCAAAAACGATGGGGAAAAGAGAGGGTAGGGCTATGGAAAGAACATCTTGAGAATTCAAATGCCACTACCTATCCCAGTGGTGTAATTGGTAAAATTAGACCCCAGCCCAAATATATGTAATGGGCTATTTCTTCTTCTTCCAGATACTTTCTTTCTTTCCCGTTTTTTTTTTTTTTTTTTTTTTTCCTACAAGGGTAATTGGGGCAGAACGTGCTTTTTGGTGAGGGCAGGAGCCATGCAAAGACAGGAGAAGAGAGTTCTGGGGAAGCCATCCTAGGAATAAACCTTTATTCTAATTTCTATTCTTAATTTCTAATACACAACTCCTTCAGGGGTGAAAGTCTGTCACCTCCTTTCCCTCCCCAGCACCCCCTGCGCTGACCTGGCTATTTTGGGTTAGTATTACCATTTTGCAACCCTATCACAGGGCAAGCTTTGCTTCCTCTACTAGAACCTTATGTAAATAATCTAGAGCCAGGAGAAAAAGTCAAGTGGCAGGTAGTGCCTCCTCTGGAGCAAATGCTTGTCTTGTGCTTTACACAGGATTTTCTAGAATGTGCTTTGAAAAGAAAGGACTGAAGAAACAAATGTTATGGTTTTGTGAAAATTATGTGCCAGTCCTTCTCTCTCCTCAAGAAAGAAAATCTACTTTTCGATCCTTTGTCCTAAGCACCAGGCATATCCACCACTGAATGAAAGTATAAAAAGATACTGTAGTTTCCTAAGAATGATGTCTGAATTGTCTGTCATTTTGTTTTTTACTCTCAGTGGAAATGTCTTTAAATAATTTAAAGTGGGCCAGGTGCTGTGGCTCATGCCTATAATTGCAGCACATTGGGAGGCTGAGGCAGGAGGACAGCTTGAGCTCAGAAGTTTGAGACCAGCCTGGACAACACAGCAAGACCCTGTCTCCTCAAAAAATAAAAACCATTTTAAAAAAATTGGCCAGAGAGTTGGGGCAAAGCGGTGGCGCGAGACAGCATATCTAGTGGAGAGGAGACAATTGCGAGAGCCAAACACAACTCGCTGCTGCAATATACAGAGACTGCTGAGGGCTGGGGAGCAACTGGGTGGGGACTGAGCGGAGATACAACTTCCCGGGACAGTGCGCGGGAACCCGCAGGCCGGCACCGCGCCACTAGAAGTCAGCGGGACTGGGCCTAGGAGTTTAACCGAGAGCAGGACACGCCCTTAGAGGTTGCTAACAACTGCCGGCGGAGAAAAACTGCGCTCCTGGAGCGATTGGAGCCCAGCTGTGCGCCAGGCTGGCGGCGGCCGCCATCTTTACAGCCGCCCGCGCGGAGCTGTGAGCCGCGTCTCTAGCTCCGCCCCGCCCCGGCCCGGGGCTCATCCGCTGGGGCGAGACAGGCTTTGCCTGTGGTGGCCAGGGACAGCGGCATCCGTGGGTTCCAGGTGGGACGAGATCCCGGAACTGTAGCGGCGGGACCTTTGGGTATTGGAAACAGTTTGCAGCTCGTCCATCTGGTCCTGCTACCCCGGCTCTGGCCTCCAACAAGTCTGCTACGTGCTGGTCCTAGTGCCCGCCGCTCAGGTCCCAGCCTTCCTGTACCCCAGAGAGAGAGAGAGGTCATTTTGAAGGTTGCTGGCTATAGTGACTCATTTGGTATAACGGCTGGTTCTCATGACAACCAAATACCTCAAGAGCCACAGGCTGAACCAGAGCAGCTCCCCACTTCATTAGGGAATTTCGCGCTATCCAAGAGCGCTTCCAGTGGCCACTATTCCCCCCTCCCCGTGGGAACATCCCCCCGGTGGAGACTGCTGGGGATAGAGACGGCCACCCGCCTCGCCTTGGGGTCTAGTGGTGGAAAAGGGGTGCACAACTGGAGATCCCCCTATCAACCAATATCACGCGGAGACACACATCAGAAGGGCAGACACACGTGGCTAGATGAGCAACCTCTGAGCTGTGTAGAATTTTCCCAACTCAGCTCTCACACTGCAGCCAAAAGAAATTGTGTTTCTACCTGCACCTCAGAACGAGTAGGGTCAAAGTAACCCCTAGGAGCTACAAGACCCCTCCCAAAGCACGGGGCTTTTGCATACCCCAACTGGGGATCAGAGTCTGCCACAGACATAACAGAATACCTAGCTAATAGGGAGCTGTGGACTCATATCCTCAAGTAATATTCACTAACTTAGAGCCCAACCTGGGAGGTCATTCTCACCACACTCCACTGGGAAGAGGAGAAGACAACAGGCCAGAGATAACTCAAGATCCACCAAACTTGCTAAAATACACCTAAGGCAATATAGGCCAATACTACTCTCCTTGGCTCTGCCAAGGAACGAAAACTGTGGGCCTGGAGACAGGGCCATAAACTAGCCCTAACACCCCCAGCCCTCGACCATGAGGCCAGATGAGAAAAAAACAGCGAAAATACTCAGGGAACATGAAAAATCAGAGTGAAAAGTCACCTCCAAAAGAAACCATCAGTTCCTCAGCAATAGATACCAACTCAAATGAAATGGGTAGAATGACAGAAGAGGAATTTTGTTTATGGATAATAAGAAAGCTCAATGAAATTCAAGAGAAAATTGAATCCCAGCACAAAGAAACCACAAGAAAAATGCAAGAAATGAATGAAAAATTCTCCAAAGAAATAGAAATATTACGGAAAAATCAAATAGAAATCCTAGAAATGAAAGAAGCATTCAAGGATCTACAAAACACAGTGGAAAGCCTTAAGAATAGGCTGAACCATGCAGAGGAAAGAATTTCAGAGCTAGAAGACAACTCCTATGTGCTAAATAAAACAGTTGAAGAGAAAGAACACAAAAACAAGAGGCATGAACAAAGCATACAAGAAATGTGGGATTATGTAAAGAGGCCAAACATAAGGATCATAGGCATCCCTGAGGGAGAGGAAGAAAATTCGCATGGGCTGGAAAATTTATTTGAAGGAATAATAGAGGAAAATTTCCATGGCTTAACCAGAAATCTCTATATCCAAGTACAAGAAGCACACAGGACTCCTGGGAGACTCAATGTGAAAAGACATTCACTACGCCACATAATTATTAGACTGACCAAAGTAAACACAAAAGAGGCACTCCTCAGAGCTGTAAGACAAAAACAGCAGATAACCTATAAAGGGAAACCGATCAGATTAACTGCAGATTTCTCAGCTGAAACCTTACAAGTCAGAAGGGAATGGGGAGACATCATCAGTCTCCTAAAACAAAACAAAAGCCAACCCAGAATTCTGTATACTGCCAAACTAAGCTTCTTATACGAGGGAGAAATAAAGATGTTTCCAGATAACCAATCACTGATAGAATTTGCGAAATCCACACTGGCCTTGCAAGAAGTGCTTAGACCTGCATTATACACTAACCAGCGCAACAGACACCCACCTATGTAAAACTACGCAAAAGCTAAAACCCCAGAAACCAGATTCCACAATGATGCAAGAGGTAAAACAAAAGACACCACCCAATAGAATAATCAGAAATTTACCCCAAATATCAATTCTCTCAATAAATGTAAATGGCTTGAATTGCCCATTGAAGAGACCTAGGCTGGCTGAATGGATTAAAAAATACAAGCCAAGTATCTGTTGCCTTCAGGAAACACACCTTACACACAAAGACGCATTCAGACTTAAGGTGAAAGGATGGAATACAATTTTCCAGGCCAATGGAAACCAAAAGAAATCCAGAGTAGCCATCCTTATTTCAGATGATATAAACTTTAAAGCAACAAAAGT
The DNA here is from genome assembly GCA_023783475.1 of Daubentonia madagascariensis. Lineage (NCBI taxonomy): Eukaryota > Metazoa > Chordata > Mammalia > Primates > Daubentoniidae > Daubentonia > Daubentonia madagascariensis. The sequence goes on along the minus strand of JAKFHU010001953.1, from coordinate 34,381,187 downwards.
AAAGAAGGACAAAAATGGACACTATATAGTGGTGAAGGGAAAAATCTCACAAGAGGATTTAACAATCCTAAACATTTATGCACCCAGCACAGGAGCACCCAGGTACATAAAGCAAATACTGCTAGATCTAGACAACATAATAAACAGCAATGCCATAATAGCAGGGGACTTCAACACCCTGCTGACGGAACTGGACAGATCCTCCAAACAAAAATTAAATAATGAAACAAAAGACCTAAACAGGACTCTAGAACATTTGGGCCTAACAGATATCTACAGAACACTCCACCCAAATAACACTGAATATACATTCTTCTCATCAGCTCATGGAACTTTCTCTAAAATTGACCACATCCTAGGCCACAAAACAGATCTAAACAAATTCAAAAATATAGAAATCATACCATGTATCTTTCAGACCACAGCAGAATAAAATTAGAAATCAATTCCAACAGAAACTCACATCTTCATCCAAAAACATGGAAATTAAACAATCTGTTGCTGAAGGACTATTGGGTCAAGGAGGAGATTCAAATGGAAATCAAAAGATTCTTCAAACTAAACGATAATGGGGACACAAGTTTTCAAAATCTGTGGGATACAGCAAAAGCAGTCCTGAGAGGAAAACTTATCGCCTTAAATGCCCACATCCAAAAGACAGAAAGGTCACAAATCAGTAAACTAATGAATCATCTTAAGGAAATGGAAAAGGAAGAGCAAAGCAATCCTAAAGCCAGCAGAAGAAAAGAAATAACCAAGATCAGAGCAGAATTAAATGAAATCGAGAACAAAAGAACAATACAGAAGATTAATACAATGAAAAGTTGGTTCTTTGAAAAGATAAACAAAATAGACAGGCCACTTGCCAGGTTGACCAGAAGCAGAAAGGAAAGGACTCTAATAAGTTCAATTAGAAATGAGAAAGGAGAAGTCACAACTGATACCATGGAAATACAAAACTTCATCTTCAAATACTACAAAAACCTCTATGCCCACAAACACGAAAACGTGGAGGAAATAGACAAATTCTTAGAAACACACTACCTCCCTAGGCTCAACCAGGAAGAAACAGAATTTCTAAACAGACCAATATCAAGCACCAAAATCAAAGCAGTAATAAAAAAATCTTCCCACAAAAAAACTCCTGGACCAGATGGGTTCACACCTGAATTCTACCAAGCGTACAAAGAAGAACTGGTGCCTATACTGCAGAAATTATTTGAAAAGATCCAGAAGGATGGAGTCCTCCCAAACTCATTCTACGAAGCCAATATCACCTTGATACCAAAGCCAGGAAAGGACACAACAAAAAAAGAAAACTACAGACCAATATCCCTTATGAATATAGATGCAAAAATTCTCAATAAAATCCTTGCAAACTGAATCCAAATGTACATCAAAAAATAATTCATCACGATCAGGTGGGCTTCATTCCCGAGATGCAGGGATGGTTCAACATACGCAAATCTATAAAGGTAATTCACCATATAAATAAAAGCAAGAACAAAGATTATATGATCCTTTCAATAGATGCAGAAAAGGCTTTTGACAAAATCCAGCATCTTTTTATGATAAGAACTGTTAACAATATAGGCATAGATGGCTCATACCTCGAAACTATTAAAGCCATATATGATAAACCCACAGCCAATATCATACTGAATGGGGAAAAATTGAAAGCATTCCCCCTTAAAACTGGCACCAGACAAGGGTGCCCTCTATCTCTACTTCTTTTCAACATAGTGCTGGAAGTCCTGGCCACAGCAATTAGACAAGACAGAGGAATCAGGGGCGTCCAGATAGAGGCAGAAGAGGTCAAACTTTCACTATGCGCAGACGATATGATATTATACATAGAAAACCCCAAAGATTCAACCAAGAGATTACTGGAATTGATAAATGAATTCAGCAAAGTCTCAGGATACAAAATTAATACACACAAATCCATAGCCTTCATATATGCTAATAACAATCAAGCCGAGAAACAAATTAAAGATGCAATACCTTTCACAATAGCACCAAAGAAAATTAAATATTTAGGAACATATCTAACTAAGGAGGTCAAAGACCTATACAGAGAGAATTACAAAACACTAAGAAAAGAAATTGCAGAGGATGTAAATAGATGGAAAGCCCTACCATGCTCTTGGATAGGCAGAGTCAACATAGTAAAAATGGCTTTGCTACCTAAATTGATTTACAGAATCAATGCAGTCCCTATCAAAATACCAACATCATTTTTTTACCAATCTAGAAAAAATAATTCTACGTTTCGTGTGGAACCAGAGAAGACCCCGTCTAGCCAAAGCAATCTTAAGCAAAAAGAACAAATTGGGAGGCATCTATCTACCAGACTTCAAACTATACTACAAGGCTATAGTAACCAAAACTGCATGATATTGGCACAAGAACACAGACGTAGACCAATGGAACAGGACTGAGAACCCAAATATAAAACCAACCTCATACAGTCACCTGATTTTTGATAAATTCCAAAAAAATGTACACTGGGGAAAAGATTCCCTATTCAACAAATGGTGCTGGGAAAACTGGATGGCCATATGTAGAAGACTGAAACTGGACCCACACCTCTCACCTCTCACAAAAATCAACTCACAATGGATAACAGATCTAAACCTAAGACATGAAACCATAAGAATTCTCAAAGAAAATGGAAAAACTCTTATGGACATTGGCCTAGGCAAAGAATTTATGAAGAAGACCCCCAAAGCAATCACAGCAGCAACGAAAATAAATACATGGGACCTGATCAAATTAAAAAGCTTCTGCACAGCCAAGGAAACTATCACTAGAGTGAACAGTGAACAACCTACAGAATGGGAGAAAATATTTGCATGCTACACCTCTGATAAAGGGCTGATAACCAGAATCTATACAGAACTTAGGAAAATCAACAAGAAAAAATCAAACAACCCTATTAAAAAATGGGCAAAGGACATGAACAGAAACTTCTCAAAGAAGACAGAATAATGGCCAGCAAACATATAAAAAGTGCTCAACGTCTCTAATCATCAGGGAAATGCAAATCAAAACCACAATGAGATATCACTTAACTCCAGTGAGATTGGCTCATATAAAAAAATCCCCAAACAACAAATGTTGGCGGGGATGTGGACAGATAGGAACACTCATACACTGCTAGTGGGACTGCAAATTAGTACAACCTCTATGGAAAGTAATATGGAGATACCTCAAAGAATTAAAAGTAGAATTACCATTTGACCTAGCAATCCCACTACTGGGTATTTACCCAAAGGAAAAAAAGACATTTTATAATAAAAACACCTGCACTCGAATGTTTGTCGCAGCACAATTCACAATTGCAAAGATGTGGAAACAACCCAGGTGCCCATCAATACACGAGTGGATTAATAAAATGTGGTATATGTATACCATGGAGTATTACTCAGCAATAAGGAACAATAGTGAATTAACACATCTGGTATTATCCTGGTTGGAGCTAGAACCCATTCTTCGAAGCGAAGTGTCACAGGAATGGAAAAACAAGCACCACTGGTACTCACCATCAAATTGGTACTAACTGATCAACACCTACATCACACAGGGCAATAATATTCATGAGGGGGCGGGCAGGCAGGAGGGGGGTGAAGGGGCTGGGAAAAACTCTCACTTAATGGATGCGGGGAGCACAGTTTGGAGGATGACCACAATTGCAGCTCTGACACAGGTAGTGCATGGGCAATATATATAGCCAAAGTGTTGTACCCCCATAATATTCTGAAATAAAAAAATAAACATTAAAAAAAAAAAATTGGCCAGGTGTGGTGGCATGCACCTGTAGTCCCAGCTACTTGGGAGGCTGAGGCAGGAGGATCACTTGAGCACAGGAGTTCGAGGCTGCAGTGAGATATGATCACACCACTGCACCCTAACCTGGGCGACAGAGCGAGACCCTGTCTCTAAAAATAAAAAGATAATTTAAAGAGGCTCCCCATCCGCAACTGCCTCTAAATTTACTCTCTGAACATGGACAAGTCACTCTTTTGTGCCTCATGTTCCTCATCTCTGAATTACAATGACAGAAAAAGTATTTTACTTTTATCTTAGGGTTATTATAAGGATAGCACAAAATAATGGGATATAAAACCATTATACCAATATTGTAGATTCATTATTTTCCATATGATTTCTATTATATTTTGATGATGATCGTAGGAATGTTCAGGTCATGAGAAATTAGTTTAAGCAGTAACTAAAGAATAAAATCTGGAGGGCAGGATGCTTTCAGACCACCAAAAAAGAAAAGAAAAAGTGTTACTTTTGCTTCTGTTACTAACAGACCAAATAATTTGACTCAAATCTCCCATTGCCTTCAACTAGAAAAACTGTACAAAATGTTTAAAAAATCTGTTAGAGGCAACAAGGTACAAAAAGATTGCAGGGCCAAGAGCCAAAGGAAGACAAGAGCCCGGTATTTGAGATTGCTTTTCCACTGAGGGTACCTGTAAGCCTTGGAGAGGCAGGTGGAGTTAGACCAATAAAGTCAGTTTGCCAGTGATAGAGTCCTTGCTAGGCCTCCATACCTGCATGTGAATTCAAAGATCTGGGAGAGTTTTACCCCTGAAATAAGAGGAAGCCAGATGTAAACCAGCCCTTATACCAACTGCAGCCCAACTTCAAATCATCTGGGCAGTTCAGAAAGTCTCAGTCCTGGAAATTGAATTAAGTTGATCCCAAATTGCTAGTCCATTTGGCTCCTGGGAGAAGCAAACAAAAAATTCTCTCTGAAAGAAAATAATACTGACCAAGATCTGAAATTGTTTCCAAATACAGCACCCGGAATGTGTGTAACTATGTGTGCATGCACACACACCCACACACACAAGCACAGAAGGCCTTTGGGGAGACAAGTTGTTAGGACTGAATGTTGTGTGCCCCCCAAATTCATATGTTGAAGCCCTATGGTATTAGGAGGTAAGACTTTGGAAAGTAATTAGGTTTCCATAAGGTCATAAGGTTAGGGCCCCCATGATGGGGTTAGTGCCCTTATAAGAAGACGAGACACTAGATTTCTCTCTTCACACTCACTCAAAGAAGGGGCCACGTAAGCACACAGCAAGATGGCGGCTGCCTACAAGCCAAGAGAAGAGGCCTCAGAATAAAGCCTACCCTGCTGGCACCTTGACGTTGGACTTTCCAGCCTCCAGAATAAATTTCTATTGATTAAGCCACCCAGTCTATGGTATTTTGTTATGGCCACTTGAGCTGCCTAAAATAGAAATTGGTACAAATAAGATCAAAATCACAGGTTACCTAGAAATTAGAATTATCTGACATAGATATTAAACTATGGTTTACTTAGTTTATGGATAAAAAAGACAAGATTTTTTAAAATTTCAGCACAGAGCTAGAATCTATATAAGAGACACATATGATGAGAAAAAGAACCAAATAGAAATTTTAGAACTAAAATATTAATATATAATAACCCAACGAATGAATTTAGAAGCACATTTTTCACAAGCAAAAAGAGAATTAGTAAACTCCATGAAAGCCAGATGAAAATACCAGAATGAACCACGAAGAGGTAAAAGGAGAGTAGGGGTAAAAGTAGAAGACAGGGCAGGAGATTTATTCCACAGGGAGAGAAAACAGAGTTTCAGTGGAAACTGTATTTAAAGAGATGATAGCTGAGAATTTTTCAAAACTAGGAAAAGCCACCAATACAAAAATTCAAGAACATACCAAACCAAAATCAGAGCAGGGAGTGAAAAATCCACACGTAGACACATCATGATAAAACTGCAGAAAAGCAAAAGCAAAGAGAAAACTGTTAGATTTAAGAGAGGGAAAAAAAAATGCTTACTTTCAAAGGAATAATAATTAGACCAAAAGCAACAAAAAACAATGAAAATCAGAAGACCATAACTGCCAAACTAGATTTCCATATCAAGTTAATATATTCTTCATAAATGAAAGTGAAATAAATTCATTTTCTGATAAAAGCTGAATTTGTCCCCAACAGACTTATATTAAAGGAATTCTAAGCAAGAAAAAATCAAGTGTAAATCAGAAACTATTTGCACTGAATGAAGAAAACTAAAACTTGTAGATGCAACTAAAGTGTTTAGAGGGTAATTTACTTTTAATTATGACTTAAATGCACTTATTGAAGAAAATAAAGGCTGAAAGTTAATATGCTAAACTTCTTTCTGGAGAAGTCAGAGAGAGAACCACAAAGTTAAGAGAAAGCAGATAATAAGGTAAATCAGAACATAGTAAAATAGAAAACACAAATGCAATTGAGGGAATTAATAAAACCAAATGTCGTTTCTTTGAAAAGATAAGGCACAGAAAACCGATATTAAAAAAATAATAAACGTAGGCAAACTTCTGTATAGATACTACAGTCATTAAAAAGGAATAAAGTTAGAGTGATACATCTATCATTGGAAATACTCTATCATTGGAAAAGTTGGATTAAATAGACAAGTTTCTAGGAGATACAATTTACCCAAACTGACACAAGGTGAAGAAGAAATTATGAATCATTTGATTCCGATTAAAGAAATTGAGCCTGAATTAAAACCCTTCCCACCAAGAAATTGTCAGGCCCAGATATCTTTACTGGTGAATTCTACCACACAATTGAGAAATAAATAATAATCTTACTCAAATTCTGCCAGGGAAGAGGGAAAAAAAAAAAAGTCTTTCATTGCCCAATTTGTTGTATGAGTTACATCACAAATGAACCTAATAAGAACATCACAGAAAGAAAAGCTACAGACTAATTACACGTGGAATCACAGATGCCAAAGTCCTAACAGATATCAGATAGATAGACAATAGAGTGTGCGTGCATACATATACACAATTTATGAAAAGGTTAATACATAATGACCAATACAACTTTGATTTCACATTAGACTATCAAATAACACCTTTTACAAAATTAATAAAGGAGAAAATTATAGGAGCATCTCAGTAAATGCAGATAAAATTATTGATAAAATTAAACAACTAATTTAATAAATTCCAAAGTTCTAGGAAAACTAGAAGTAGAAGGCAATTTATACTTAGAGATGAAATGTTGAAGACTATTTGAGATTATAAATGAGGTAAGAATATTCACTATTAGCACTTAAATTTCACAATGTACTCAAGGTCCTAGCTAGTGTAGTAAGGCAAGAACAATAAATAAAAGGTAGAAGGATTAGAAAGAAAGGAATAAAAAACTGTCATTATTTGTAGACATTATGATTTATGCAGAAAACCCAAAAGAATCTACTGAGAAACAATTAGAATTAATCAGTAAACTTAGCAAGGCCTCTGAATCTAAGGGGTGTGTGTGTATATATACACATATATATATATATATGTATGTTGTAATTTTCTCTATGTCAGCCACAATAGTTAGAAAATGAAAAATTTTAAAGTTAGCTTTTAACATCAGAAATCAGATGCCTATGAGTAATTAAAGATATGTGAGCGTCTAGACAGAGAACTATAAAATGCTATTAAGAGGCGTTAAGGAAGAATTAAACGGAAAGATGAATGACTCAATTTTATAAAGACTCAATTTTCCTCAAATGGACTTATAAATTCAATGCAACTCAAATCAAAATTCCTATAGGTTTTGATTTTGGTTTTGGTGAAAAGTGACAAGTTGACTCTAAAAGTGCTTATGGAAATACAGCCAGAGATTCTGAAAAGAACAAGATTAGGAGCGTTGGAGAGTCTTACTCTATAGGATATTAAGACTTATGAGTGTATAAGATTTAAGAGAGTGTGGTATGGGCACAAGGATAGATAGACTGATCGAACAAAACAGAGAAGCCAGACACAGATCCAGGCATATGTGAAACTTGCTTTATGATAAAAATGATGCCCACAGAGCTGTGAGAAAAGGAAAATCTTTTCAATAAATGGTTCTGGGAAAACTGGCTATCCATGTAGAAGACTAATGAAACGAAACCCTACCTCACACCACATGCCAAAGTCAGTTCCAGGTAGGTTGTGATTCAGAATGTTGACGTGTAAAACCATAAGGCTTTTGGGATGAGTCCGGGTCAATGTGCTAGTGATCCTTTTCGGTTTGGACCTTGACTGAGGGGGTTCCTAGCCAGGCACTGCAGACTGGCCCAAGGAGCTAGTAAATTCGGATCAGGTCTTTTAATTACTGGCACCCAAAGTAGGTATTCATGTATTCCAAATGGTTTCTTTTTCTTTTTGGTGACACAGTCCCTTGGTCACATTCTATTTCCAGTTTTCTGGATGCCAAGAATAAAATATAAAAAACATACACTTGACATAAACCTGTGCCTAGGTGTTCTGACACGGATGCCACACTGCTTGCTCCACGTTGCTTCTCACCCACTTCTTCCTTCCCGCTCTTCCCCCAGCACTAATGTCCCAGTCTTTGTGTGCTCATGAAAAGTCTGCACACGACCGATTGATGGATCCTTCTTTTATGGGTAAATTGTCTTCTCTGCTGGTTGTTTCCTCTTTGTCTTCAGTGTTCTCTAGTTTCACTAAACTGCATTCAGACGTGTGTTTGATTTTGTCTTCCTGTCCAAAACTGGGTTTGTCTCATAAATAGAAAATTTATACCTGTCTTTGTGTTCTCTTAGAACATTAGGAGATCATCTCCCCACGCCCACTTTTCCTACCACCAATGGAGGGAGCATGGCTCTGCCAACACCTTGATTTCAAACTTCTGGTCTCCAGAACTGTGGGAGGATAAATTTTTATCATTTTTGGCCACCTGGGTTGTGGTGCTTGGTGATGGTAGCCCTAGGAAACTAAGACACCAACCTAGAGTGGGTCGAAAAGGACAAAACCGAGCATCTATGGCATGTGGAGGACAGGCAGCAGGCTCTTCTGCCCCATAACCTCCACCTGAGTGTTGTGGGAAGGAGGTATGGGTGATAGCAACCCTCAGGAGTCCTGCCTGTCCGTCTTTCTGGGAGACCCTGAGGTCGGCAAGCAGCCTCCTGCGAGCACCTTACCGCCCTTGCCTTTGTAGGTGGTCACTCAGCAACACACCACCTGTGCTCCGGGGCTTTGGTTCAGATTTTGATGATTTTCCTGGGGATGCTGTAGAGTCATCACACACCTCGACAGTATGTGTGCAGCAGCCTGGGGGGAGGGAGAGAAAAGCCTCTTTGGGAAAGGAGGATGAGTTGTCTCCTTCAGGAGTGGTGGCTTTCTGCCCTTCGGCAGCTTCCTCAGGTGACAAGAATCTTCACTGATGCTGCTCCGGGTTCGGTCCGCCTGGACACGCACCGTGTAGCCATTCCTGCCCCTCACTCAGGACGTCTGCCCCAGGCCTCCTCCTGGGACCCAGAGGCCCCTCTGCTCTTCCTCCTCCTCCTGACCCTGTGGAATTGTCAGGAAGGGAGGAAGGTGGAACACCCACTCCCTCCCTATTCCTTGAGGGGACTGTTTCCCCTCTCCCTTTCTCATACCTCTTCAGCAACCTCTGTTCCTCAAAAGACATCGTTAAGAGAGAGGGAAGGCAAGCCACAGAGGGGAGTAGGTGTGTGCTACATATATAACCAACAAAGGCCCAATATCCAGAAGATAATTTTTTAAAAAAGAAGAAAATGTTTACAAATCAGTAAGAGAAAGCCAACAGCCCAATAGAAAACACACTAGGACTTGAACAGACACTTCACATAAAATGGATATTGAAATGGCCAATAATCTTTTGTCCTCAGGGAAATGTAAGCTTAAAACACAGTGAAATTCTACTATATGCCCACAATAATAGTCAAAGTTTAAAAAGACTGACAATATCAAGTGTTTGCAAGAATGTGGAACAACAAAAACACACAAAAGAATACTTACGGTGTGATTGCATTTACATAAAGTTCAAAAACAGGCAAAATTATAGTGCTTATAGATACATTCATTTAGGTGGTAAAATTACAAAGGAAAGCAAGAAAGCAATCACCATAAAAGTCAGGCTGATGGTTACCCCCGTGGGGGAGGAAAGTGGGGGTTATGGTTGGGAAGAGGGAACAGGCAGTCGGGCAGTCAGGTGGAGGGTAGAAGGGGCTGGCAATGTTCTGTTCTTTGTCATGGGTGGTGGCAAGGTATGTGTTTGCTTTATATTTATTCTGGAAGCTGTATACATATCTTCTGCATGTGCATGATATTTCACCATAAGATGGACAAAAAAGAAATCAGAAAAATGAAAAATTTTAATTAAGCAATAACTAGGTGGGGAAGAAAAGGAAAGAAGAGGTTTACATTAGTGTGTGGTCTAACTGCTGGTGGGATATTAAATTACTCCATAATAGGCGTAAGCAAAAAAAGAGTAATCGCTGCATATAATCTTTACAGACACACCACTAGTATATCAGAGAGTTGGTTGTCCTCGTCCTGGCCATCTTCCCTGACTTTAAGAGGCCACACTGGCCAACCAGATCATTATTTCAGGAAGTAATGGAAACCACTACAGAGAGGATGCTTTATTATTAATAATTCTTAATAATGCTACTTTTGGAGCTTACTATGGGCTCCAAAATTATACTAAACACTATACAGACTTTATCCCACAACAACCTTCTAGTATTGCCCCAATTTTCAGATGTGGAAACTGAGGCATAAGGCAGCTACGTGACTTGCCCAAGGCCTTTCAGGTGATAGAGAGTCAGGGTTCATGTCCAGGCAGTCTAATTTTGGAGGCTGCACTTACCTTAGCACTAGAAATGGTGGGTCTCTATTTAAAAACATCCTTCTCTGTGCAAGCTCTATCTAACTAAAGGCAAGAATAGTACAATGAAGCTGGGGTGCGAGATATACCTTATTCTTGCTTCTTCACTCACTTCAGGAAAAGAGCCAGTATCTGGTGATTCTTGTACTTCAGATCACTTTATCCAGTTGTCACAACCACCCTGCTACAGAGACACTGCTATCCTCTGTTTCCTTATGCAGCAATGGTTGCAGACTGAACGTTTGCCTACAAGCTGAACCGGCATTAGATGAGCAGGAGTGGAATAGCTAATCAACCTTGGGCCGTAATGCATTAGTTATTGCACTCTCATGATCAATGAGGACTCCCAAGGGCTCCATTCAAGACCTCTCAGTTAGAGCTTCCTCTAGAGAGAAGGGTGTTTCACCAAGAGTCTGCAAATTTTTCTTGGATTTCAAAACATTTGGAAGATTTCTGAGAGATCCAAGCAGACAATAGGATGGGGTGTAGTAGACATTTGAATTTGGAACTGTCATTCCCATCCAGAGACCACAGTTCTGGGCACGTGACCCTAGCTCATCCCATCAGAGTTCTTCCTGACCGTTCAGCGTATGAACACAGAGCGGGAAGCCCTCCACTGGCGTGATGTAGACTTGAGGCTCCAGAAAGTCTTCCTGCTCATCATTTGGAGAAGTCTGAGGCAGGAGAAGGCCCACAGTGAAGAGAGAGAGAGAAAGAGAGGGGAGATAATATCCATCTGGATTCCTGCCTCTACTCACCCCTTCACAGATCAAAGGGCAATTTTCCTCCACACGGGAACTTGAAATGGGGTTTCCTTACTTGCCATCAAGAGTCCTGTGGCTACAACAGGGGCATTGACTGATTGTCTCCATAGGGACTTTTTAACCTTGGGGTTCTAGAACTCAATCACCAACTATTTGTTGAGTTCCCACTTTAAGCCAAACACTGTCTTAGGCATAGTAGTAAATGAAGTTCATCTCTGCCTTATAGGAGCTAATGGCGAACCTGAAGCACTCAGATTGATTCAAGAACAAGCAGGCATGTGACTGAGTCCTGTGCATGTTGGCAGTACAATGTCAACTGTACCTGTGACCACATTGGTTTCTCACCTTATCCCACTATGAAGTAGTTGACTCTATGTCATTCCTGTCTAACCTTGCGTGCCCACACACACGATTACATGCCCTCCAAGAGCTACCCTATGGTCTAGGATTAGCCAATCAATTTTAATGCGTATTTAAGAGATTTTTCAAAGTGTGCAAGTCGGTGCATAAGATGATAGATCATGTAATAATTAAAGCATTAAAAGAACCCAATTGAGGATTCTCTTTCTGCCAGCAGATATCTTTAGGTCAAGAAGGTCTCTAAAAACTGGCAGATCATTTTCATTGCTTTAAGACAGGCAAAAATGACTTTGAACGTAATTAGATGTTCTTACCAATTTTTCTCTGCTGAAGCTCCACATCTTGTTCCAACAAAGCCCACAAAAAAAAAGTTTAGAACTGTTGGCATTCTGAGCTACAAACTGATGATGTGGTATTGCTTTGGAGAAGTGAGAACACATGATATTGCTTGAATCATTTTTTTTTTTTAATTACAGTCATAGCTACAGGAAAGGGAAGCTTTCTAACAGGAGGAAGGCCAGTGTTGGCACTGTAGGGCCCTGGGCTGCTGTTAGAACTCTGCCCCTCTTCTTATCCGGTCTGTCGTGGCTCTTGCATATTCCAGAGTTGTCAGTTTGGAATAAGGAATATGGCTAGTGTAGTGAATCAGCATTTATCTTTTATACTCCTGTGGAAGGTTTGCTTTATTACTTTCCTCTCAAGCATCTGTTATCTATCAGGGCATTTTTTTCTTTTAAGGTGGAAGATCTTGTGTGTAGTTAGTTTTAATTTCATTAATCCTTTAAAAGGATCAGACTCAATGGAAATTAAAAGTAGTGCAACAAGTTAAAAGCATTTTCAGTGAAACCTAATAACTCTCCTCATTCTGGGTAAAATTTCATGATAGCGCAGTTAAAAATATTACTTCTTTATATAGACTGTCATATGTCAGCTGTTGACTATGACTCTTAAAATACACATCTATACCCTCAAACTCACCCAAGGTCATATAAGAGAATGCACACATTAAAATAGAAAATGTATTAAGATTATGATCTTTTAAATGGGAAGCTAAATCGTGTCCCTCCTGCAGATTCTGCAGAGCCAGCCAGGGCCGGATCATATGAGGCCATGTAGGCCACAGTGAAAGACTCATAATAAAGTCCAGTGTCATCTCCCATGACAACCCCCCACACTCCTGGTTCTAGCCTCCCTGCTTCCTTGCTCTTACTAGATCACAGCAAACACTGTCCCATCTCAGGACCCTTGCATTTCCTGCCCCCTTCTGCCTGGAATCTTCTTTTCCTTCCTCTCTCCATTCATGATTTGACACAAATGTGACCTGCTCAGAAAGGGCCTCCTTAAGGGCCCAGTCTACAGTGGTGCTTCTGTTTTCTTCTGTCCTTGCCATTGTCTTCCATGAAGGGGGAGGGATGTCCAGTGGGAGGGAAGAAGGCAGGCCTCTGGCTGCAGTCCTTGTCTCCTGGACCAGCTGGCTGGGCTGTAGAGAATGGGCTGGCCTTCTCTCCCTGCTGCAGGGAACACTGATAGGACTCTTCATATCCTCAAAGTGCCCTGATGAGAAAAAATAACCCTTACGTCCCAAAAGTAAGCAATCAACCCTCTCTCCTATCAGTGGGATAGTCAGATTCCATGTCCCTACTGGGAAAAATTGGAGACTCTGAGCCTCTTTGGGCTAGAAGAGAGTTTAAAGAGCGTACAATTCAACCTTTTGCTTTACAAAGAAAGAAACTATGGCCCAGAGAGGGGATATAACTTGTCCAGACACACACAGTGACAAAGCCTGAGAACAACACAGGTTAAAATCGGACCTTTTGTATTTGTAGTCTTTCCAAACACGCATGGAGACAGGTATGTAGAGATTCCCTGATGGTTCTTCTACATGGGACATTTAGAAGGCTTTTGTGCGTGTTCATCTTCGTCTTATTACAATCTGCATTTCATTCTAAGAACCGGGGTCCTCAGGGAAAGCAAGGTGGTGTGAAATACCCTCTGTTCTTGGCAGCCTTCAACTGTATGTTCCTGCTAGTTTGAAACCCTTGATCTTTTGGTCCCAAGTAGAACTTGAACACAGTTCAGGTTAGCCTATTTGTGAGGAACTGACATAGACCATAACTTATTTGACCACCAATTTCATACTGAAAATATAGCATTAAAGGTTTCATCTTTTTGTTTTAGATAAAGGGTTCTGCTCTAGGTAACAGACTTTTATTCATAAGCCTACGGATTTATTTTTTGGATTGTAATCTGAGCTCACGTACAAGGCAAAAAGAACAGAGTTATACCAACTTCACTGCCTTTTAAATGGTGTAGAAGAAAGAATAATAACCCCATTAAGCTGTTAAATGTGCTGAACCTCGACAAATTCTCAATGTGACGATACTTGAGTATGTATCTATAATCCTTCAGCAAATATGCCTTTTATTCAACTATAGAGTTGTGCATACTCCAAACACAAGTGCCATTAATTAAATAACACACTCAGCAAACTCTCATAGCCATTAATTATCAAAGGTAGCCTGCTCCATGCTTGGCTCTCAATTCTATTATAAAAGGAGAGCACAACTTAGAGCTAAGGAATATGCGGGGGGAAGGTCACCCTCAAAAGCACAGTAAGAAGAAACTGTCAGAGAAAGTAAATGACAAAGCATGTATGCCTTTTAGCTTCGCCTTTGCCCCTTTGCAGGGCTTGAAGGAAAGGAAAGTGTTTCACATTGTAGGGACTTTCTCAAAATTAGTTTCTCTCGTGAAAGACACAAGTAAATATAAAGTAATCCTTTCTCATTTCAGCAGAGTTGCAGAGAAGAGTAATATCAGCTGAAGATTTAGAGACAATAAGCCTGTTCTTCATAAGCTCCATCAGAAGGAGAGAGTCTTTTGGGGGGGTCCTTTTTAGACACAGACACGGGACATGGATGTAAATAGAGCAAACAAGGAAGACAGAAGCCTTGCTGGCTTCAAGTGGGCAACAAGAAAATGCCCAAGCAGTGGTGTGAGTTTTCCAGGGGTGGGTTTGTCCTCATCCCCACCATCGAGCATCCAAGTACACACAGTTTCATTTGCCAGGGGGTGATGAGCCATGTGTGGCTGTAGTCAATCACTCACAGTTACAAGCTTTAGGATCATCCTTCTTGCGTGTTTGCTGTTCTTAGTGTTTGGTTTATCCCTTCAGAGAGAAACTGACAAGATTGAGTTTGTGGTCACTGTATAAATGACAGCAATAGGCAGGTCCCAACCTCGCCATAGAGCAGACGTCTGCCGGCACCTCCCCTCCTGAGGGGACTGGCCGCGTGGTATCCAGGGCTGCTTTCTACTTTCTGTGCCCTCAAAGAGGCAAGCACGGTAGATTAGGAAACAGACTCTGTCTAATGTGAAGTTAATTAACACTTTCTCATTGCAGGAAGTTGTGTTATTAATCAGCATGTGCAACATGCCTCAGAGGAATAGTTCTGAGTTAGGAAACTTGCTGGGAAGTCACTCTGCCCTCTCGAGTCTGTCTGCACACTGCTGGGTTTCTGACCGCTGCACCTGGGGGTAACCCCTCCTATCTCTAGATGAAAGTATAATTGCATTGCCTCGAAGATACTAATCAGAGTGTCTCTCTGATCCTTGCCATTTCTTCCTCAGCCTCCCTTTTACCCACTTACTGTAAGAGATTGCCACCAGCAGCTTTTGTGGCCCAATTTCTGAGACCAGTTTATTAAAAAAAAGCTGAAAAGTAAAGGTCAGGGGTGCCTGCCTTTGGAAAATTGCTCACCTTTTTTTTCCGGTGTGAGCAGAATGACTTTCTATGGCTGCCTCTGCCTGCATCTCTAGCCTGTTAGGAACTAAGAAGAGTTACTTTTAAAAGAAGGGAGTTGTTAAAAAGGACTTTTATTTGTGTCTCAGAACTGTTTTATTGGTGAGCATGGTTACCTCATTTTAAAACCATTTCTGTGTCAGCCTGGAATGGATGCAAAGCAGGCCATTTTATTAATCCTCATGGAGCATTGCCCTCAGAGGACAATGGTCCTATTCATGTGGTTCTGCTAAGACTGCAGAAGACAGACAACCTTCACTTGATCTTAGCCAAGAGGCCGAGAAGCAATGATAGACAACCTTATTAGAAACTGAATATTTACTATTAGAAACTGAAATCTACTGCAACCTGTCTTCGGCATCTGAATCACTTTGGGCATTTAGAGCATTGTATTGGGAGCACACTTTGGAACCGGATCAAGGGAGAGACAGGCTTGTAGTTTGTCACCATCACATTGAATGTTTCCCTTCCAGAGGCCCAGGCCAAACTTCAGACCAGCTAGATCAAAATCTCTGCGGGCAGGATGTAGCATGGCATATTTTTTCCCCCTCCCTCAGGTGATTCCAAGGCGCAGCCAAGTCGACAAATACTTCCTTGATGAAACAGAAGGAAGGCCTGTTGAAATTGTGTGGTCCCAAACCTTCCTTTTACACCATATCAAGTGAGATTGACTGTGAGCTGCTCCCATCCAGGTTCACCAACAGAGGAGGCAGATATCGATCTATTTTCTTAGCTTCAAAGAAGAAGAGGCCCTCTTCTTCTGGGTCTGCGGGAATATGGGGACAATGGAGTAGGAGGTAGGAGCCTCCTTCATTTACATGCTTAGTAAAAAGGTGTTGCCCTGAATGCATGCAAAGGTTGTGGAGAAAGACTGGATTGGGCCCGATGACACTTGCATGTTCGAGAAGTCAGTGTGGTTCAGTTCAGACCCCAGATGGGACATCTTTGTTACCTCTGCTTTCACTCTGTACCCGCTAAATCATGCAACAGAACACAAACCAACTTCAAAGACTTTCCAATAATTTTCAGGGAGAGATGGATGAGGAAGTTAGAGCTCACACCACACAGCAAATCTTACACAAAACTTATTTAAAGTTCCTCCATCAGGCATTTTAATTTTCCTTTCAAATTCAAAGCCACCCTCTCCAAAAATCTCTTCTACTGTCCAGAGCAATGGAGCTTCCCTTCTGCTGTCATTCACTAGTCTGCAAAACCCATGACTGCGAGCTTCCTATTACTACCTACTGTTCCTCAAGCATGCCCTTGGTAGAGGAAGAGGGAGGTGGTTAATCTGCTACTCTGTCTATTAGGGACTTAGAAATAATTAAAAATTGAAAAGCATATATGTTCATAGGGATCAGTCAAACTTGAGGCATTCCGGCCTCCCCTTCTCCCTGTCCTCTGAACTCCAGAAGCCTGCATATTCTGGACTGTTCACTGGATGCTGGTTATCTACTACCTTGCCTCGCTCTGGGTGAAGTGTTTCCCGAGATAGTTTGGAAACACCAGTATACCTTGAGGGTATGACCATTCACCTCTATGTACCGCCCTCCACAGTAAATCCTTTTGTGGATATGCCCAGATAACCTTGAGTAGCACCACTGTCTATTGCAAAGGTAATATGGAAGGAAACTAGAGATTTAAAGAAGGGCACATTGTGTTTGAAATCCAACTAGAAGATGGGAAGATGGGAAGATCAGTAACAGATTCTCCAGGCAGAATCTTTCATTATGTTGATGAGTACTGAGTTTTCATTTGCTTTGACACTGGTGAGTCTCTCTGACTGGCGATACAATACAAAGGAATAAATAACGATAATGCCAATAACAGAGACGGTCATTTATGAGCATTATAATATGCTAGGCATGGCCTTCAGTGCTTTATGTGTATTAACCCATCTAGTTATCTCTACGACTCCAAGTGTGTTCACAGTGCCTGGAGACACAAAGCTAGTGAACGATGCAGCTGGATTTCAGACTTAAATCTTCTCTCCTCAAAGCCTGACATGCTCACACGGTATGCTCTGGCTTGAAAGGTAGACCCTGCTTCCCACAAGCTTCTAGGCCAGGTGGGGAAACAAAACTGCTGAAGACAGACCTTTAACGAGCAAGGCAGACATTTAGGTGCCAAAGCTGTGTGACAGATGAGTTACAGAAGCATTGTGAGTAGACTGACAGAAAGCCTCCTTGGGTGTGGACAGAGGCATCCACAGAGATTCAGAAATTACAGGGCTGCTGCCAGGAAGGGCGAGTGTGGGAAGTAACATGGGGCCACAACGTTCAGAAGACCAAAAATAAAGCCAAGGGAAACTTCTCCTGCGACATAAATCTGCCCTGGACAGGCAAGGAGGAGGAAAAGATAGGGCACATCCATTTTCAGGCCTGCACAGGAGCCTCTGACTCAAAGGCAATAATTATTCAAGGACAAGGACAATGATGAATGGCTGGAAGATGGCCTGTGTCTCCAGACAAGATGGGTGGTGCTGGGCACGATAAGGGATCATCCCAAGGTCATACAGGGATGAGACAGGTCCACTTCTTCAGGGGGCAAGTTGACTGGTGGTACACTCTCCACGCCCCCGACTTACACATCAGTGGGCCCAGGGGGAGTGGATCCTAAGCCCAGATGCGAGGCTTCCTGAAGTAGAGTAGAAGCAGAAGAGATTTGGTTTCTGTGTTCTGGATCCGAGAAGCAACCAGATATAATTCCAAAGGGATGCCCTGCCCTTTGCTCTCTGTGTTACTAATTTGTAGGAAAATTATAGTGCTGGGCTCCGTAAAAACTTTTTCCGCATACTAGAGGCTGAAATATGTGCTAGAGTGTCCTCGCTAAGGCGGGTTGAACGGGCTTCTATTGGGGATTGAACTACACACTTTTGAAGAAGCAGGGAGTTGGGTCTTCACATCCCAGCTTCCCAGGTCTGTGTCTGCAGTGTTGGCATTCAAAGCCACAAACAGCAAATGACAAGTGAAAAGTAATCGAATCTTCACTGAAGTCTCCTGAACACACTGTAGCGGGGAGTCCATTGGTGCTTCTCAACAATGTTTCTCAAAATCTCTTCATATGTCACAGCCCGGAGAGCTGCCCCAAACATCCCCCAGCCACTTCCTGTATACCCATGAGGCTCTCATTATCCCTCTTCTGTTTAATTTTCTCTTTCACGTACTATTCTCTGCCTTCAATGTCCTCCAAGCTAGTAGTCCCAGCTAGCCCAGTTCTTGACGACATCCATTCCACTGATACCAATAATTAAGGCCCAGAAGCTAAGACTCCAACAGAGGAGGTGGGGTCAGAGCTCTGAAATGCATTTCCATGTTCTCCTGGGTTGGGATCTGTGCCACTACATAACACTATACCACCAAGGAATTTTCTCATTTTCTTGCCAAATGAGATTAAAGAACTTTTCCCCCACTTTCCTGTTTAATGAGTGAACATCACTTTAGGCCTGGCCCAAATCCTTAAGGTATCTTGGCCTTGAATACTTAAGGCCTTGGCCTTGAAAGCTGATTCTGCCTGCTACGCACTAGCTCAACAGTCCCTCAAATCCAGGGGCTGAGCACCTCAGATTCATGTGGAGAACTTATTTTAAAAAACACAAATTCCTGGGCCTCTATCCAGACCTAAGTCAAAATGTAGGAGATAGAGTCCAGAAATCTGTGTTTTTCACAAGCACTCAGCAGGTAATTCTGACAATGGCTATGTTTGGGAAGCCCTTCTCACCTAATTATTAAAGGTCTGAGTTGACTTCATTTGTGTGCAAGCTTTGTGTCGATAACATACACTCTTACAAGACCATACTGCTGACCTCTGGTAGTGTGGGCCATGGGCAGAGGCCACAGAAAATGTGAGGGTCCAGGGAGTGAGTGATGCACCAGCAGGGTTGGAATCCATCTATTTTATGGAATCTTCCCATATCAATATGGCCTCTTATAAAGTGTTAATGGCAATCTAACAGATTAGCAGTAAACAAACTTAGATTTTGTTTATTGGCCTGCCTCAAAAGGTGCTATCAATTCTAAATAAATGTCTGTTTTTATGTTCCATCATTTCCAGGCATGAAAATAACTCAAACAAATCCCAAGGCATAAGGAAATGGGCCTCATTCTCTAGGACTCTGCAGCACTGGAAATGAAACTAAGCAGACTTTATTACATCTTACAACTCTGAAACCTTTTGTGAAGCATTTTATTACACTTGTGGAAGTCGTTGGGGTTATATTTCAATCACAGTGACTGACAGGCTAACTTCAAAACAACAGCATCAACAGCACTTTCACACTTCCTTGCCTATGTACTTAGAATAGAACCTTTCCTAAATTGTCTCTTGGCCTGGATAGAAATAAAATGATAGTTAAGATATTTAGCTGGTGTGTTGGCTAACTTAAACATTGATATTTTGGGAGCCTCTGAAAGGCACAACTGAGGAAGTTGCTCTCTTAGAACTAGCATGCTTCCGGTAAACCAAAGGTTTGTTAAGGCTGAGATAAGATTTAGGGAGTTTCCATTTTGGTAGGTAAGATTATAGAACAAGAAATGTACAATTTATGAACAAGAAATTTCTTCGGTTATATTCTCCTGCCCTCGGTGCAGAGAAGCAAAGCTAAAAGAGCTTAAGATGGCAAAATTAGCTTCAGGAAACAAACAAACGTGTAACACAGTGATCAGATCCCTTGGACTGGGCTGTTTGAGTGGTAGGAAGGTAAGGAAAGAGAATGGAAAAGCTCCCGATATGGATTTGTGAAGCATGCCCCTTGCCTATAATGGTCAATTTCTTTATGGGAAGATGACAGAAGTGGGCTCTTTCTTTCCTCTGGCATGTTAATAGATGTGGGGATTCGAGTTTACATAGGAAAATAAAACACATCTATAACTCTGCTACAAAGAACCCAAACCAGCATTTTTCTTTTTTCATAGAAAGCCTCTTTGAGAATGTCTTCAGGCTTATGGGACACTCCATGACCCCAACACCATCACCAACGTGTGGTGCATTAGTTTCCTGTGACTGCAGTAACAAATTATCACACTGGGTAGCTAACAACAACGGAATTTTCTTCTCTCACAGTTCTGGAGGCCAGAAATCCAAAATCCATCAGGGCCGTGCTCCCTCCAAAGGCTCTGGGGGACAATCCATGCCATGCCTCTCCCCTAGCTGCTGGTGGCAGCCGGCACTCCTTGGCATTCCTTGGCATCATGCAATCTCTGTCTCTGTTTTCACATTCTGCCTCTTTCTGTGTCTCTCTCCTTCGTGTGACTCTTATAAGAACATTTATCACTGGATTTAAGGCCCACTTGGATAATTCAGAATGATATCCTCAAAATCTCAATATGTTTAACTTAATATATCTGCAAAGTTCCCTTTTCCAAATAAGGTCACGTTCACAGATTCCAGGGATTTGACATGGACATATCTTTTTGGGGGGCCACCATTCAACCAACCGCTTAGGGCATTAGGTATTTGACCATTTCTGATCTGGTAGAAGCCAGTAGATTGAGTATTACTCAATGACATCTTGTTTAAAATCTTACTATATGTCTTTGCCAAAGCCCTGTTTATTGGCAATCATCGACGCTGCCTTCTTGAGACTGGGAAACCCTCTGGTTCCCAAGCCTGGTCTAGGAAGCGTCTCTCTTAGCTGAAGGTAAAAATCACTGCAATCTGAACAGGATGTGTTCCGTGGATAAAATGCCAGTGAGGGAAGATTGCAAGTACTGGTAATCTTCTCTCTGCTTGAGAGTTGCTGATTTGTGGTCCAGAGAAGAGCCCCCAAAATAACATTTCTTCTTATACCCAGGAGGCCAAACACTGATCCCTGTCTCAGGTATTAATACCCAATGTCACCAGAATGCCTGGCGCCTGCCTCCAGGGCTAATTCCACTTTTCACTCAGGGGTTGGAATCAAATAAACACTTGGTCACATGGAATAGTTAGTTCAGTCATACTGCAAGCCTACTTGCAGTGTTGTTTTCCATTTTGTCTGTGCAATTAAAACCCTGCAGGAGCTTCATTTCTGCCTATCTGCCCATGAATTTTCTCATTTCAGCCTCTTCCTGTGATTCTGGCATGGTTTGGAGGCTGTGGAGGGTGTAGGTACAGAAAGCCGGCCTGAAGCTCTTTTTCCATGCTGATCCCATGAGGCCATGACCATTATAATACAACAAGGACTATTTACAGAGCCTGTTAGATGTTTCAAGAACTAAACGAAGCCTAATGATGCCGATATGGGAAAAACCAACTATGATTCTATTTGCTAAAATGGGTCTGGTCTGCATGGAGAAAATACAGAATGCTATGGAGAACAATGCTTAAGTTAGAACAATGTCCCTGCCAGTAGCTTTGTCCTTCTCTCTGATTTCTTCCTGGGCACAAATAGCCACTAGGTTGTTTCTCTTTTTCTCAAGGGCTGGAGAGTTGCTACTTTTATGGTAAGTAACGGATAACTGGATGTGTATATGGGCATCCATTTCCATTATTACATAGCTGTTGTGCTAGTCAGACAAAAACAGCATGGCAGCCACTCCCTCCCTATATTGACAACATTCCAAAGGAAGATTCATTTGTATATCCCCATGTACTCACTTTTCAAAGTCTAGGCCCATTACTTTCTTTATTGTTATACCTGCAGTCAAAATCCAAATGGTGGAAAAGAATAATACTCCATTTTTAGCAAGGAGCTTGGAAGGACCTTTTCCCATGATTGCCTTCACCACCGGTGACCCAAAGTTAGGGAGCAATGCTTCTCAAAACCCACCCACCCTTTCAGATGGGGAGAAGGAGCTGTATGTCTTATTGAGCAGAAACCTCTCCCGTCTACCCCTCCCTGAATCCAAGCTTCGAACCAAGGTCTGGGCGTGTATCTGCTTCTTCCAGGAGTCTCTGTCTATTGGGTTTATCTGCTCAACATTCTGGTCAAAGAAGGAAATGAAATTTTGTTTCATATTTATTGTAGTATATTTGCAAATGTTATTTTATTTATGCCACACAAGTTCCCTGTACAATATAGATGGAAATTTAAGCTTAAAAAGATTTAGCAACTTGCTCAAGGTCCCAAAGTTGGTAGTAGGTGAATGTGAGATTTGAACTCAGATCTAACCCCCAAAACCCATGTTCTTGGGAGAAGAATTGATAACCAAGGACTCTTAGCAAACTTAATAAATACCATTCCAGATTTCTGTCCTGATCTGTCTACTGAGTTGGCAATTTGTTCCTTTCTACTTATGTACAAAGGGAAAGGGGGAGGGATGGTTAAAGAAAGGCAGGGGATACCCAAATATTCTCAAGGTGAAAGCATCCCTTTAATCATGTAAGTAAAGGCAGCTAATGGTATTTCTATAACTTAATAACATGTAGGAGGGGAGAGATGTTTCTAAAAATGCTTCCTTTTACTTTGAGGTAAATGTGTTAACCAAAGTGTTAATCATCACCTATCCCAGAAGTAAAACAACATAAAATAATTAACATGTAATCACTTAGTTATAGGGATCAAAAACAGGTCATTTCTACCTGGAATAACCAACAACCCTCAATCATGGTCACATCCATATAGTTCATTTCAGTCCTGAAAATATCTTGGCTACCTACTATGTACTAAACTTGAAGGCAGTGGGCTTGGTAGCCAGCGGCAAGGTGGCCCCTAAGGTAGAACTGGAAAGTAGAGGAACTGCTAAGGTCTGAATGTTTGTGTCCACCCAAAATTCATATGTTGAAACCTAATCACCAATGTGACAGTATAAGGAAGAGGGGTGATTAGATCATGAGGGCAGAGCCTTTTACACAAGAAGCCCCAGCGAGTTGCCTGTCCCCTTCCACCATGTGAGGACGCAGAGAGAAGGCACCACCTGTTAACCAGGAACCAGATCAGGCATGGAATCTGCCAGTGCCTTGATCTTGGATTTCCCAGACTCTAGAACTGTGAGAAATAAATTTCTGTTGTTTATAAACGACCCAGCTTATGGTATTTTGTTATAGCAGCCTGAACAGACTAAGATAGTAACTGTGGATTGCAAAGTGAAGAGAATGGGAAGAGCAGGCCTAGTTTCAGTAAGAATATAGGCCCTGTTCCAGGCATTTAGAAGATTTTTTTCTGAATCCATTCTTCTTCCTCATCACATCATACCCTGCTCTATCATCACAATGACAGGTACTACCTACAGACTATGTATGTACCAGGTATGCCAGGAATTTTCAAAACGTTATTTCAAATAAGTCTCACAAAAATCAACCAATCTTCCTCCTTTCCTTTTTCTTTTACTTAACAAATATTTATTCAACACCTATTGTATGCCAAAAACCATATGTGTGAGGTGCTGGTGCTACAAGGTTGAGCAAAAACATCTGTAAGTATCATTCTCCTTCTATAGGCAAGGAAACTAAGCTTAGAGAGTTTATAACTTGCTTAAGATCACACACTAATAAGAATGCATGTCATTATATGAAAGCCTGGCCCTTTTTTCTAAGCCAAGCTGTTTCTCAGAAGGCAGGAAGAGAGGGTACAATAGATGCCTTGTGGGCTAATTCTTGATTTTCCCTACAGACCAAGCCCAAAAACCATACCTACTTTCTCAGATCAAAATTAACTGGGGAAACTCAATTTAGGCCACTAAGTCTTAATTGTGAGTTCAATGAGCATTTACTAAATACCCATCCCGGGGGAGCCCTCTGAGAGCTAAAGGAACTTTCTAGAACACTGGCTCACACTGGAAATGCCCCACTGTCCTCCCACTTTCTGACAATACAGCAGTGTTTCGATCACCTCTGAGCATTTTGTCTAGTTAGTCTAGTTGGGGGTGAACATCTCCCTTTCCCATGCCTGGTTCCTAAGAAAGGATTTGAAATAGTGGTTCCAGATTCCAAGAGTCCCATGCTGCTGGTCCAAGGTCACACTTTAGTAAACAGACTTCAGGCTGCTCAGGTCTCATTCCCCCCCCCTTCTTTCTTGCCCCTCCCATTTTTTTCTTTTTCTTCCTTTATGTTTTTTCTTCTCTCTGCCAGAAGGTGGACCCACAAAAATAAGTCCACGACCTTAAGCAACAGCCTCTAAGCAGTCATTCTCACACTTTAGCCTCCATCAATATCACCAGGAGGGCTTGTTAAAACTGATTGCAAGGCCCTGCTTCCAGACTTCCAGATTCAGTAGGTCTGGAGTGGAACCCGAGACCGACAAGTTCCCAGGTGATGCTGATACTGGCGGGTCAGGGCCCACATTTTGAAAACCAGTGGCCTAAAGGGATTTTTTTTTGTTGGTTTGTTTGTTTAAGTAAAAAGAATTTGTTTTCAATGCAGAATCCAACTTGTTTTTTAGGCCCTACATTTAACATATCTTAGTGCATAGGTAACGAACTGCAAGTTACATCTGATCAGGCCACTCAAGCATCTCCAGTGGGTTTTTAGAGTTATTTAACACTGCAGAAGGCTTCTTGTCTAGGCTAATTAACTGATTAGTTTAGGTCGATAGTAGATGAGCAATAGGAAAGTGGGGCAGCTACAGCTCACTACCAACTTAATAAAATGGTGCTATCTTCAGCCAAGGGAAGTAGCATGGGTTTAAAATTGGGCTTAGCTGCTGAACACTTCAGTGTGTCTATCTTGAGGGAAAAGGAGTTCACCCATGCTATAGCTGGAATATGGTTACTCAAAAAACTCTTGCAAATGGGGTGACTTTGCTGGGCTTGATTGGCCAAAGAACTTCATCATAAGGCAAAGGTGCCATTTTGAACAACTGACATTCATATCTGCCTCCCACAAACTGTGGATATCAAGCATTGCCAATAACTCCATGTATGGGCATTATAGGTGTATCTTCCCTCATGAAACCCATTGTGGTGGTGCTTCCATTCAAAATTAAGTAAGGTACAAAAGCCATAGACCCAGAGCTTTGGAAATTTGTACCAGCTTACAAGTCTCCCATTTTCAGGGGAAGGCAATGGTAGGGAGCTGGCATTTATTGTATGTACATAAGCCAGGGACCAATGACATTTTGAGGCAGATAGCACTAGCCTGATTTTACAAGCAAAGAAAATGAGGCTCAGAAGGTCACCCAAGGTGATGGTGGTGGTGATGATGATGACAATAATAATAGAAAGCAATATTTATTGAACACTTACCATCAGATTATGTTCTAGGCATTTTTTTCTAGGTACTATATATTATTAACTCATTCAATATTTACAATAACTCGTAAGTTCTATTATTATCCCATTTTACAGATAGGAAAATCACAGTCCAAAAGATGTAATAACCTGTCCAAGGTTACTCAGTTAGTAGATGTCAGAGCTTGGATTTGAATCCAGATGTTGTGAATCCAGAATCCATGATGGCACCTTCCTGGCTGAAATGCAAACCCAAGTTGACCAAAGTTGAAAGCCCCACCTCCCTGTTGCCCTGACCCTGCTCCTGCAGAAAGAGCCTGGTGGGCCTCTTTCACTCACAGATGAAGACGAAAGGTAAATGTTCCCAGCACCATCTTTATCCCTCTGAGGAGCTTGCCTTTGTGCATTCACAGGGGCTCTCACAAACTGATAGCTGCAGATATCTGACTTCAAGGGAAGGTGTCTCTACTTTGGAAGTGAGCCCATAAGGGGAAATGTCTGTCATTGCACGAGGGTAGTATTCCCAAACTTTATTCCTCCTCCACCTTCCCAACACTCAACATTTTTTGCCATATCTACATAATACCTATGTTATTTACTCAATATTTTTTTCTTTTACTCAGTTCTCATTTTTTCTTATATTTGTTCAATGGAAAGGAAACTTACAATTACTGCTGCAAATGGAAAACCAGTATCCCTTGCCATAAACAGAAGCTAACCATAAGGATGAATACCACGGAAAAAAAAGTTATTAAATTCAAGCTAGGTGCTGTTGCCTCCAGCTGAAAGCCCTGCTCAGAGGCCTGCTTTCTCGCTTTATTATAAAGCGACATTAGTAAGTGTTAGAGAGGCGTTAAAATACCCTAGCACCAGACAGGAGTCCTGCTCTTTGAGGATTTAAAGGGAAGTGGAAAGGGAAAAACTTCTCACCTCGTGATCTGATGGGTTTTTTTGGAGGCTCTGTCCACCAGGGGCCTCCTAAAGTCCTCCCTGCTGCTGCAGCAGCGCTGTGCCTCCCACCAGGGGCAACAGAGACCCAGCTGTGTGTGGCCTGGCTGTGCCCTAGAGCCATGCCGAGCCTCCTCTGATGCTTTCTATGCAACAGGCACATCTTGAAAAACAGGAAACTATCTCAGTTTCAGGTGCCTCAGGGATACAGGCAAAAATCAAGGAGAGAAAAATGATTATACCGTCAAAGAAGCAGAAGGAAGTTTCCACGGTAATAGTGATCATTGAGGAGTTTTTCCTTTGAACAGAAATGCCTTTGATAGCACCTTCCTCCATTCTCCTGTTATTTTGTTGCAAGAATGAATAAGCAGGAAGAAATAAATGGGCACTTTTGTGTTTCACCAGCATCTGCCATAGGAAAAAAAGGGGTGACCCCACTTCAAGGGGGGGGAATCTTTATATCTCCATCTCCATCTCCATATCCATCTAAAGAAAAGAGAAGAGAAGGGGAGGGGAGCAAAGGGGAGAAAGAGAAGGAAAGAAGAGAAGTAACTCCAAGAGGGTTTGGTAATTCACCCCTCACCCCCAACTCCAGGGATTCTAGAACATTTGTCATCTTAGGTAACCTGAAAAAGTCATTTTATCTCCCTGCTCCCATTCTCCTAACTCAGGCTTCTCTTTTCTGAGTGGCTAGACCCCCTTTTTGGTGATGTAATCAGTATAGATAGTAATAGGTTTTAAAACGTACTGCACAGCCATTCTAAATAGGAAAAAAGACAAACTCAACAGAACTGTCTTCCCGTAAAGTATATGAAGCACACAGGCAGCTCTGTTGACAAAGGTCTGCGTCGATGGCGAGGTGGTGTGGGGATGGGGGGAGAGCATTCTCCATGGAGCAAACACTACTCCAGGTTTTACCTCCAACAACCGATCAATCCTCACAACAACACAGTGAGATGAATCCTATTAGTCCTCCCATTTTATAGACTGGAAAATTGAAACCGGAGAGGTTCAGTAACTTGCCCAAGATCATAGAACTAGTGACAGAGCCAGGCTCACATCCAAGTCTGTCTTGCACCAAGGGTCATGGTCTTAACTACCAGGCTCTGTTGAGTCCCTGATGGAAATGAATTAAATATTCATTATCCTTTCTACGTAATTATATATAATTAAGGCCAACAGAGAAACTAATAGAAGCCAAACCTTTCCCCAAGGCTCTATTGACCCAATGTTAGTTTGCAAAAGAAACAAGAGCCTGATAGCTTTCTTATATTAAGATCTTATTTCTTCTCTCTGTGCATATCACAGATTAAGTACTAATAGGAAAAACCAATCATAGTAGCGATATTTATTGAGTACTTATCAGGTGCCAGACATTATGCTAAGTGCCTCCCATGCATTCTCTCCCTTAATTCTCACCCACCTTGTGAGATAGGTGTTGCTTATGAGAAAACTAAGGCTCAGAGATGTTAAATAACTTGTTCAAGGTCACTCAGCTTATAAAGGGGCAGAACAAGAATGATGACCCAGCCGTCTTGCTGCAGACTGCAGAGCCCTTGTTAGGAGCTGGTGTAGCAGGAAGATGGATTGAGAACCACACGAATTAGGGACACTGCACTTTCACTTTCCAAGATTGCAGTGATGGATGGAGGGAACTCAGGGAAATGTCCTGGGGACCTAGTATCTACCAGACCTTTTTTTCTCTGGCAAATCATCCAGAGCAAAAGCCAGCTAGAAATGGGCTTTTCAGAATATTTCTATGCTCTCTGCACTGTTGCAGGAAAAAGAAGACACCATCTCCTTTTAAAGTCTCAGGGAAGCTCTCTGCCTACAGCAGAATTCACCTGCAAGTCAAGGTTGTCTGTGTATGTTACTCAAGAAGCTTGGAGAGAAGGAAGATCCAACAGCCTTCCAGAGTTAGTATTCTGGAAATTCTTTTAAGCATCCACCCTACGTATTTTATATTTCCTGGTCTAGCTTCCATATGCATCCTTAAATTACTTATTATTATTTAATTGTGCAAAATGAGAGGCTGCTACACCTAAGATTATTCTAAACTATAGTGTGCACAAGATTTGGAGGGAACTTGCTAAAGAAATGCTTAGACCAGGGCCTTTCCCTGGGGATCACATTCTGTAGGTCTGGGATGGAGTCCAGGAAACTACATGGTGGCAACCAATCCCAGGAGACTCTTCTGTAGCTATTCAGAGAGCACTGGTCAAAAACTGCTTCAGACCTCTCCTTGGGGGCTATGATCCCAAACTCAGACACTTCTTCCTCCAGCAAATCTTTTCTGACTACCCTCACCTAACTCTACACCTTAGTTTTGAGATTTTATTGCCCTTGGGGTCTTCTACTTTTCTCCATCTTATTCCATAAAGGAGCAAGGGGGGAGAAAGAAAGAGAGAGAGAGACAGACAGAGACAGGTAGGGGTGAGAGTAGGGGGTAGAAAAGACAGAGAGAGACACTAAGTTTAGATGACATGGTTTGAGCTCCTGGATCCAGCTATACCTGAGGACAATAGACCTCTGGACTTTTCAGTTATATGAGCTAATACATAAATGCTTTTTTGAGTTTAATCTACTAAGCAAGTGATAGGAGAGAAAGGAATGAATTATTCTTTGCTTGCCCCAGTAAAGGAAAGCAGATAAATGTGCATAACACTATTGTTAAACAAAATGATTGGCTCCTCAACACTTGCTCTGCCTATATGAGGCTGAGCTAGGACCCAAGCCTGCCTAGCTCTTTTCATTCTTATCACCACCACTGACATGATTTCAACCTAATTCTGGGGTTTAATTGCCTAGTGTTCTGTGCCTTGGGGAGCCATGAGTAAGAGCTGATGACTGTGGTTCCTCTAGGATGATCATATCAAGAGTAAAGATATTAACAGAAATTGTGTCATGTCATCATCTTTATATTTCCAGTATCAGCAGCCAATTGACAGAAAAAGCATTGCAGAAGCCAATTCTAAAGTGTCTCTCTGGTTTGCATTTTCATGCCAGAGGCAATGGGGAAAAAAAGAAGTAAGTCAATGGAGCCAGATGCCTTGCTGTAGCCCTGTAGATTTTTACTGCAGATTAGAACTAGAAATCCGGGGGGTTCTCTTTACTAGTGTAAAACAGTGAAGGACTCTTTGTGTCTCTTACCATCTCTACAAAGCTTTTTAAAAATGTCTTGGTTTCCTCCTTTGTGCTTTAAAATTGGACCCCATGTACCCTGGGATTTTAGGAGCCTGAATTCCCTTTGTAAGCTCCTGACTTTGGTTCCCTGGTACCAAGGTGTTCGTATGGAGGTAGAAACAAGGATTGAAAGCAAGAACATTCCCTGCCTGGTCTGGGGCTGCTCAGCTAACTGAAGAGAGGCCTAGATTGATGTTTTCTTCCCAGAGGCAGAAGCACACTCAGCAGGCCGTCTTCCAAGGACCTGAGGCCACAATTCAATAGCTATCCCAGTGCCAAACCCTGTGTTTCATACTTTTGTATTCATTCTTGCATTTGATTTTCACAGCTACCATTTTAGGTTGGCCTTCCACCCATTTTACAGATGAGGAAAACCAAGCTCCCAGAGATTAAGTGATTTCTCCAACATAGTGTAGCAAGCAAGTGACAGAGACTGGATGTGAGCCTGGTTCTGTCAGACTCCGAAGCCTGAGATACTCACCAAAGGGCCTGGGGAAATATTAATAAAAAAGAGCAACCATTTAGGAACAAAGGTTGGCAAACTATGGCCCACCAGCCATGTCTGACTACCCACCTTTTTTTGTAAATTAATTTTTGGTGGAACATGGTCACACCTGTCATTTACATTTTGTCTATATCTGCCTTCCCTCTACAACAGGGGTGAGTTGTTGTAACAAAGACCATATGGCCTGAGGAGCCAAAAATATTTACTCTGTGCCCTTAAAAGAAAAAGTTTCCCACTCTTGGTTCAGAACATTGAACTTTGGAATCAGTCTGACTGAAAAGTCACTTCCCCTTGCCAGCTATGTGCCCTCAATTTTTCTCATCTGACATTTGGGAATCCCAGGAACACTGTCAGTAAGGTGTTGTGAGGATTGAATGAAATATTGCATTCAAGCACCTAGTATAGTGGTTGGTGCTTAGTAAGTAATCAAGAAAAAGTAGCCTCTTACTTGCCCCATCAAGACTATAAGACATCCCAAGGCAGCAGGCTTGTGTTAATTCCCGGGAGAGGACAGATGGACACAACTGGAGCCTTGGTTGGGGGAGGAAGGGAAAATGACTCAGGAAAGCTATCAAGCCAGCCTTCCTGCAAGGTTTGGGGCTCAGGTGACTGTCCCCACGCGGGTAGCTCAGTTCCTTCCCTGCCAGAGCCTCCTGGGTGCCTGGTCTCTCTGGAGCTGGGCTCTGGGGAAAACTGCCTACAAATCAGGGTTTTTCTTTGTAGAGGACATTGGTTTTTTACCATCTCTACAAAGCTTTTTAAAAATGTCTTGGTTTCCTCCTTTGTGCTTTAATATTGGACCCCATGTACCCTGGGATCTTAGGAGCCTGAATTCCCATTGTAAGCTCCTGACTTTGGTTCCCTGATACCAAGGTGTTCGTATGGAGGTAGAAACAAGCATTGAAAGCAAGAACAAGAAGAATTCTAAGTTATTCTTTATAGAGGACATTGGTTTTTTTCCCCTTCTTTCAGCCCAACATGAAAGTCGGCTGCAAAAGAAAAATTAAATGACTCACCCAGGAGTCTATTATTTCATTGATATGTCAGGGATTTACATGCATTGCTTCTCTTAACACCAATGGGAACAGAGAAAATAGATGATTTTCTTTATCGAATAGGTCAAACATAAGTTTGTTTATCCTTTGTATTTTAAAGTTATCAGCGATGATTTAACTTAGATACTGAGCTGAGGGGGTCATGCTGAATGCATTTTTTATGGCAGCTTCCTTTCCCTCTTCTTAAAATATGAAGACTGTTTTAAAAGAAACCACAGAGCTCCAGTTGGCCTCATTGGAGCCCACACAGGGGCTCTTTGCGACTATGCTAATAAGTAATCACAATACTTGTCTTTTAACACATGCCCAGGGTTTTATCCCACCGAAAATTATATCACATTAAAACAGTGCAAGCACCAATGCAGCATCGGAAACCTTCCAGAGTCACGGGGAAGAAACTCACAATGTGAATGTGTTCTCTTCTCCAACACTATCACTCCTTAGTTTTCCATACCATGTTGTCCTAGCCAAGAGGAGAAATTGTGAGCTCAGTGATATATTGAATGCTTAACCCAACTTCATTAACTAAAGCTAAATGCTAACAAACACTGTAACAGCTTCCAGCACAAATTAGCATCCATAATAAAGCATATAATTAATGATATACCCACATGCCTCTGTGATGAATAAGCCTCTAAAAGCCCCCGGGCTGTTCTTTGATTTTCCTGAGATGGGTTTATGGTAGCAGCCTGGTTCCCACAAGCTTCTTGTCCATCAGCCAAATGAACATCTGAACTGACAAGTTTCTGGACAAACTCATCCAAAGTTAATCATGGAAGGTCAAGGGGAGTTAGCGGCTTTCCTGCCCCAGGAAGGGTCCACAGGGAGTTAAGCTCAAAGTCATGGTAGAGGAGGAAATAAAACACAAGGTGTTTCTGGTCATCTGTGCCCAAACCCTGCTCAGTGAATACTAAGAACCCTTGGTAAAATCAATAGAGTCTCTGACATCTCCAGAAATGTTGTCCTCATTATGATCCCTCCATCTGGGAGGTTGGCCACTGCTATGGTTTGAAAGTGTTTGCCAAAACTCATGTTGAAGTTTAATCGCCTTTATAAAGGTATTAAGAGGTGGGACCTTTAAGAGGTGATTAGGCCATGAGGGCTCCACCCTCTTTCATGGAGTAACACTGTTATCATGGAAGTGGTCTCCTGATAAAAATATGCATTGGCCCTCTTCCTTCTCTGTCTTGTGTGCTCACTTCTGCCTTCTGCCCTTCCACCAAGGAATGACCCTCACCAGATGTCAGTGACATGTTCTTGGACTTCCTAGCCTCCAGAACCATGAGCCAAATAAACTTCTGTTCTATATAAATTATCCTATCTGTGGTATTCTGTGATAGCAGCAGAAAATGGACTAAGACAGCCACTCACAAAGGACTTGTAGATCTGCCATCCCTTCCAACTTGCACTGAGAGAGGTCAGGGATTTTCCCACAGGTCCATAAAGGGCAAAGGTTGAACTTGAGCCTAAACTCTAAATTTAGTTCACTTCAGAGCAAACTTTTATTGAATACCTATTCCGTGCCATCTACCGTGCTAACATATAGGGATCCCTGTCACACTGGATCTATCATCTAACTTTATTATATCTCCAGACTCGGAGAGTGTTCCTCTACCTGTCTGTCTGTTCTTGCTCCTCTATCACCACCCTGGGCCAAACCACTGTTTCTTGCCTGACTTTGGTAGCAGCCTCTTGGCCCCTTCTCCCAGCTTCCATGCTTGTTCTCTTACAATTTGTCCTCCACACATTAGCCTGGTTCACAATGAAAGGTGTCAGCTGGAGCCCATCATTTCCCTACTTCAAACCTTTTAATGGTTTCCTACTATACATAGAATAAAACCCAAATATCTGTCATAGCATACAGGCATTCCTAGGACCTGGTGCCTGCCACCTCTTTAAGTCTCATTATCCTCTTTCCTTGTCATGTTCCCCTTTTACTAGATGGCTTTTGCTTTCTAAATATGAAATACAGTAAGCTCTTTCCCGCCCCAGTGCCTTTACATTGGCCATTTTCCTCTGCATGGAATGTTCTTTTCCTGATTCTTGTCCTAGATGGTTTTCTCTCAAGGTTCAGGTCTCTGCTGAAATACTACTTCCTTCAAGAGGCCTGTGAACCTCCTCCACATGGCTCTCAAAGACATCTTCTTGTTTGTTTTATTCCTACTTCTTATCACATTTAGAAAATATGTTTTTTTTGCTTACTCCATCTTTCTCACGAGAATGCAAGCTTCACTAGGACAAGAAATTGACTTGCATTTATTCTACATCCCCAGCACCTAGCAAAGGGGAACATAGTAAATTCTGTGTTAGAATATATTGATTGAATAAATAAGTGAAGAACTCACATTCTAACAACAGTATAACATTCATATCCATTATGCCACAGCTGCCTTCATACATTAAGTGGGTTACAGACTTTGGGCATAGGACATCTCCTAAAGGACAGAGCAACTGCACAACTAAACTAAAAGATGTCCTTAGAATAACAAGTATCCCCATGCCTTTTCCCCAGGACTGAAAAGCCACACCAATGCATTCAAACTAAGTAGTATATAATTAAGTGGACAAGCTCCTGCGCAATGGGAAACATCCTACTCACCATTCTGCACTTGCTAAGAAAATTCAAGCATCCCTAGTGCAATTGGCACACTACACAAAGGAAAGAGGCTGATGGAGGAGGAACGTAGGTGTATAAAAAGACATTATATTTATGGTAAAGGTGGTTCCAAAATCTGTTTGTGGACTTATCCAAAGGACAGGCCATGTGTGAATGTCCAGATCTATTTCAAGAGGTGTCCCTAGAGGTCCCATTCATGGATTCTTTGCTGAGATCTTTGCTGAATGGAAATTCTTTCTAGGCTAAGAAAAGAAAAGGAGGAAAAGGCTGAAGCCTGAAGAAAAGGCTCCTCCTAATTTTCTTGCTCTGGCTGCATTGCTTTTTTGTCTGCTGAGTGTATAGACTTGGAAAGTTTATCATTCCAGGCTCTGGGCACACGTAGCTGAAAACCCTTCACCCTAAAACACAATGCCAAATCCAGAGCTTTGCTTTCTAGACTTCCACCGGAGCCATTCTCATCAATGAATGCATCTTTTCCAATTGAGAGGCTAACCCCAAGGCCTGCCCCACCCACCCTGTACCATTTGAGCCAATTTTGTGGAAACCATTTTGGAAAAAAATCCCCCAAGTCCCAAGTAGGATGCCCTGCTTAGTTTTTGCTATGTTCAAACCTCCCTAGTTCTGACAAGCTCCCAGCGGGCAGTGGTTTTATTCAAGACTCCTTCCTCAGAGGGCCACGACTTACAGTTCATGGCAGAGATGTGGGATGACACAGCTAGAGAAAGGAGAATTTGGGCAAAAATAGTTCATCACTCCAATAGTGAGAGCACTGGTTCTGATAAGCATTTCACATCCAAACTGACAGTTTGAATTCCGAGGTTTCCAGAAGAGTTTATACACGTTGCAGTTATTGAATCGAGTATGTCCATGCAATGTGCTGTGGCCTTTTATAACTATTTATTTTAAGCCTGCTTCCCTTCATGTTGCAAATAAATACACGAAACCAGTTTGTGAGTGTCAGGAAGGACCCACAGACAATGAGGTATTGATTTTTCTATGTAGAGATATTCCCTAAAATAAAGCCAAAAAACTAACCTCTGCTTACTTGGAGATTTGAATGTAGCCTTCCGGATGGCCCTGAAGGCAGGAAGGTGAAATTACTTTTTCAAAAAATCATTTGACTGCCACACAATAGGAAGTGTTTTAAATCTGCCATGCCTCCCCTGTAGTGAACTGATTTTTCCATGGGTAGTTGGTCTCCTATGTATCAGGAGTAGGTCTGGGGAAATGCTGAATATATTCATTTAAAATAGTCTCTCTGCACTGATGGCTGAGAAATTTCCATGGGACTGATGCACTAGAGTGCTCTGCATAATTGAACACTGTGTCTGCAAATAAGACTAATAACCATAGTTGTTCAAATGATTACCATATCATAGATCTTAATAGTCTGCCAGAAAGGCTTCTGATGGTACTGTTTTTTTTCATGATCAGCCAACCTCTTACAGGACAGTCGCCCATACCGTTGGAATAGGAACCACTCACTTCTTTCTTGGCCATTTGTCTACTCACCTCTCTTCTTGGTCAAATTTTTCTACCTATAAGATGTCAACATGGGACTGGATGATCTCTGAGGTTCTTGAAAGATCTGACATTCTGGGTTTGGAAGAAGGAAAATATCCTTAATCAGATACTCAATATATATTGAAGGGCTGCGACCTGCCAAGGTTACCCAGCTTGTAAGAAGTGGAACTGGTATTGTGATAGTCTCCAAAGCCCTTAGTCCTAACCAGTATGCTTCTCTGGCCAAAGGAAACATAGAGAGCAGAGCTACTCACTGGGAAAACCATCCAAAACACCTGAAGAAATATGTGCATTTCCAGCTGTTAACTGGGCAAGTAGTGTCCTGTTCTCAGCAGAGTTGAATGTGGAACTCAGGAAACCAATGCCACAGGTCTGGCTCTTGTATTAGTTGATGGAATTCTCTGTGTAGCTTAGTTGTACAACCTTCTGACTACCATTTGGTAAATAAAGACAGGTCTGCTAGAGTCCCAAGGAGTAGGGGAGACAGAGCCAATCGCTTGGTACAATTCCCTCACTAACACACCTGACACATATGCATGTGCGTGCACGCACACAGTGACGGCAGCAGCTCTGTGTAGTACATCCCAGGGAGGGACTTTTTTTTTTTTAGTGAACTTAGTTAACACATCTTTGTGAAGTGTGATGCCCAGCAGGCACAAGTGAAATATTTTAACTGCTTGCCATGACCCTGAAGTAAGTGTCCTGTCACTAAAGCTATTTCAGCCAAGCTCACAGTCCACACTACTTCCTCATGGCATGGGCCCTGGAGGAGGCTGGGCTGAGTGCTCCGCAGGCAGAACGAGCCTACTGGAAGGCTAGCCTTGAAATGCTCCTGGGCATCTGCCTGGACTCTGGTTTCCCCAAGATCACATCTGAAGCTGTGCTCCAGCTCCCCTTTCTGCTTGGCAGGTGCAGAGTTGAGTCATGAACACCTTGAGCGCTGGAGTCTGGACCCAAATCATGGCTTCTCTACTTTTTTTGTATGGGGGAGGCACTTGATCTCTCTCCGTTTTCTCCTTTATCGAATGAGAATAAATAATGATAACAGCTTCAGTCAGAGGGCAGTTACCAAGATGAATTGACATTAACCATATCATAAGTCTGTCCTTGGCAAGTAAAATGCAGTCTATTAGTTTTCTAGGGGTGCTGTAACAAATTACCACAAACTTGGTGGCTTAAAACTGTACAAATTTATTACCTTTCTGCTTTAGAGGTCAGGAGTCCGAAATCAGTTTCATTGAGCTAAAGCCAAGGTGTCAGCAGACCGTCATTCCTCCTGAAGATTCCAGGAGGACTCTATTTCCTTTTCCAGCTTTTAGAGGCCACCTGCATCCCTCGGTTCATGGCCCCTTCCTCCACTTCAAAGCACACCACTGCCTCCGTCATTCATTTCCTTCTTCCACCTGTTACTCTCCTGCCGCCCTCTGATAATGACCATGGTGATGATGTCAGGTCCCCCTCGACCCTCCAGGCTAATCTCCCCCCTTCCAGATTCTCAACTTCATCACAATCTGTAACGTCTCGTATGCCATGCGAGGTAACGTAGTTATAGGTCCCAGGGATTAGGACTTGGACATCTCTTAGGGGCCGTTATTCTGCCTACCACATGCATGTAAGTGAGATTTTACTATTGTGCTTATTCCTTTTTGCCCTTTATTTTTCTTTCATTTAGGTAAAATGCACACACAGTAAATTAACAAATCTTAAATGTGCAGTTCATGAATGTTTACACGTATACACCCCTCTAACCACCTCTCAAGTCACGATGAGAACATTTACAGGCCCCTCCCCAAGGCCTCTCCCAGTCAGTACCCACCTCTGTGCTGATGCGGTCACTAGCCCTGCCTTTCTCCTCTAGGTCACTTTTGCCTCTTCTTGGAGTCATGTGAACAGAATCATACTGTATGAACGTTTTTGTGTCTGGCTTCTTTCACTCAGTATAACGTCTGTGATTTAATCAGGTTGTGAAGTGCAGCAGTAGTTAGTTCTTTTTTGGAAAGTCTGATATTATGCCTATCCTTAGCCTGTCCTATCTATACATCAGACTCTGACCATAAACATGCAACTAGTTTTTCCAAGGATCCTTCTTAGAGCATTCCCCAGAAACAGTATGTACTCTTAGTCAAAAATAATATCTACAGCTGCCTTCCACACCATTTGTGTGTGAACTCTAGGACCCACTCATGACATGTCCACTCTTATGAGCCAGGCACCTATCTCAGGCACTACATCACCTGCTTCTTGTAGACAGGAATGTTATGCTTTATCTCTCTTTGACTTAACATCAACCCTAATACCATGCCTAACGCACGGTCACCTGACCTCAACAATATCTCTTGCTTCGCCTCTGTGATAACCACTTTCCTCTGAGAAAAGATGCATTGCTCTTGCTTATTAATTGAAATGCATGTGTGTGAAGCATATGCCTGTTTCCTGTGCGTAGCATGAGACCTGCTAACAGGAGGCAGCCTGGAGAATTTCCTCCATGGTCCCTTTTCAACACTGATCAGAATCAAATGCTGGGAGGCAAGGTTGGCTTTGGGTAGGCAAGAGTATAGACCTTGACTTCTATGGGTTTTCTCCCCAAAGCAGAGTAAGAAGGTATAATCAAGAATTTGACTCCATTTTTGAAGTCTGACTGCTGATAGCTTCCAAGCCCATTGACTTTCAAGCCCCTTTCTGACTTGCTGCACATCTGGGCAAGTTGATGAGAAAGCCCAGGCATGCCCTCACTTGGTGCTGGCAGAGAAGTTCAAGCCACTCAAACCCCAGCTTGTGTATGGGAACCCTCACCGCAGCCCCAGAGCCCTATAAAACCCAAAGCCCCAAATCCTCTCTTTCCCTTGTTTCACTCTGAACAGAACCCAAGCCCTTCTCCATAGGGAATCATTTGGCTATTTACTAGGTGATTAATAAACTTGATTTCACATCACATCCTGTGTGTTGTTTGTCTTGCCATCCATAAATTTCCGGGTGGGCCTGTCCAGCATCCAGTAGGGGATGCTTGGTGCCCAAATGAGACAGAAGATATAAATAAATTGCTCTGTTCTTTGGAGTAGCAATTTTTAAAAAACCACAGTAGAGAGTAGACATTATTTATTTTTGCAGTCCATGTATCCAGTGCCCCCTTTTCTGGAAATGCCACTTATATTTTCCTCAGGAGCCATGTCTCCTCATTCTGTATCCACATGTGTGGAGTGGAGCTGCTGCCTCCCCTGATCCCTTGAGCTCTGGGGTGGCCTTGACCTCAGCCTGGTCGATCATTGTATCTCCCTGGCCAGAGTGATTGGTTTAGGGATGGACCCATGACCTAAATTCATCCAGGAAAACTCAGTCCTGGGACTTTTGCTTGGCATTTTGGAGAAGGAAGAGCTCTCTTTGCACAGGGTGTACTGGCTGAAAGGCTAACCTAAGCTTGGAGTTGCCCAGGCCCATGTGCTGAGAGGTCCTTCCTTGGAGTGAGGCCAATGTGGAGAAACACAAAGTACCGGGAAGGGGGGACAGAGACTCCTGATCCTCAGGACATTGTGGAATCCTGGATCTAGCCAAGCTCAGAGTCTGATCCACTCCAAGACTTTGTAGTTGTGTGAACTAATAATTCCCATTTCAGTATAAGCTGCTTTAAGTTGGGTTTCTATCATTTGTGCCTGAAAGATACATTTGAGGGATATAATCATTGGTTTTTCTGTATTCTGAACTTTTTGTTTCTCTGAACATATTGAAGCCAAACATGTAGTAGAGACCACACAATTTTGGTTCTCCCATAAACATTGAAACTTTCCTCTCTAAAGGTGATGCAGCAGATCTGTTAGAAATGGCATGACTAATCTTGACATGAATCACTACTCTATCAAGACCACAAAACCCCTAAATAAACAGTACAAGGTCAACCATTTGCTAGAAATAGCAGCTGAATCAAAATGCTGAAGCTTCAGTTCATTGGAACATCACTTATTCTGTACACTAGGATAAGCCTATGTCAACAGAAGCTTGTGCTATATTGGAGGAAGCAAAAACAAACTACTGAATGAGTATGCTTCCCGGGTTCTGCTCAGTGGAATTTAATTCTTTGGTCATTTCCATTCTAGTGTCAGAGCCAATAAACTAAACTAGGTGGTACAAAAGTTCTGTTCCACCCATCAGCTAAAATTCTCTGCACATTGTGGTAGACAGAATAATGTTTCCCCTGCCCCCCAACCTACCTACATTCTAATTCCCAAATCTGTGAATGTGTTATGTTACGCGGCAAGGGGGAATTATGGTCACAGATGGAATTGAGGCCGCTAATCAGCCAACCTTAAAATAGCATCCTGGATTATCCAGGTGGACCCAGTGTCATCTCAAGGGTCCTTAAAAGTGGAAGAGGGAGACAGAAGAGGAGGCTAGAGTGATGCCGTGTGAGTAGGACTTGACCTACTGTTGCTGCTTTGAAGGTGGAACAGGAGGACCACAGCGAAGGAGGCTGGAAAAGCCCAGGAAACAAGTTCCCTCCCAGAGGTCCTATATTATAATAGTTTTCTAGGGCTGTCATAACAAATACCACAAACTGGGTGGCGCAAACAACAGGAACTTATTCTCTCATAGTTCTGGAGGCTGGAAGTCCAACATCAAAACGTCAGCAGTGTGGGTTTTGGCTTCTCACCGTGTCCTCACACAGTCCTCCTCTGCGCAGAACTTCCCTGCTGTCTGTGTGTCCAAATTTTCTCTTCTTATAAGGACACCAGTCAGATTGGATTAGGACCCACTGTGATAGGCTCCTTTTAACTTAAGCACCTCTTTAATGATCTTATCTCAAATGAGGTCCCATTCTGAGGGATTGAGGGTTAGGACTTCAATATATGAATTGTGGGGAACACCATTCAGCCCATAAAGGTTCCAAAAGGGAACACAGCCTTGCTGACACCTTAATTCTAGCCCACTGAGACCTGAGTCAGACACCTAAGCTATAGAACTGTGAGATAATATTAATAAATGTGTGTGATTTTAAGCCACTAAGTTTGTAGTAATTTGTTATGTCAGCCATAGGAAACTAATACAAGCACTTTAAGCTAAGCTTTTGCCTTTATTAACTTAATTTTCATCCTCACATCAGCCTTATGAGAAGGCATTGTTATTACCTCCATTCCACATATGAGGAAACAGAGGCATGGGCTTCTAGATGTCTATCCAAAACCACATGCTAAAAAGCAGCGAGGCCTGAACTTACACTCAGTGTGACTGATTCCAAAACCTGTGCTTCACGCCGTCCCACCCTACTGTAAAACATCAAAGATTTGGAAGCTTGACTTCTCAAGCGGGATGAATAAACAGAGTAACAGAGAGTCACAGGATGTGCAGGGTCACCTGGTGCCAGCCTTTCATTTTAAAAATGAAGAAAACAAAGTCCAGAGAGAAGTGGCCTCCAGAGACTCAGAGCAAGTTTTCTGGGGCCCCAAGTGGAGTCTGTCTCCTGGCTTCTGGCCCAGCTCACCAGCTACTTCTTCTCCTCTAACCATATGAACAGCTTCCTCTTGTCTTCTACCTTATCTTTAAATAGCGTCACACTGAATTACCTTATGAGAAGGAAGCTGAGACCCAAAGTCACATAGTTAGTTAGAAAGTGGCAAAGCTTGGTCTCAACCCTATGACCAGTCTCAAGGTCCTTCCACTTCATCATACCTTTTATAGAAATATCCCATTATGAGAATGCAAATTGCATGCTTAAATCTATCTGACATTCCTTGGTAGGGGTTTGGAGCCAGGCTGTGTAGCATGTTGCCTCTCTTAAAGTCAGACTTAAGACACCTTCAGAAATAGTAATAGCCTTTGACATTCTGATTGGAATCTCAAACTTTGGCCAGGAGTGTGGACAAATAAGATTAAAAATTGGCTTCATTTCTATTAATTTATCTAGAAAAGTCAACAGTAGCAGAGAGACCTCTGAACAACAGATTGTGACTCTGCTGTAGGAGCAGCAGGCTAAGACTTTGCAGGGCACATCACAAAGGTTCATGTACTTCATGGCTTCTCTGAAACACCCCAGGAGCCGGCTTTTATTTCCCTACTGAAAACATTCTTTCATCTCCATTTATGGGAAGGACTGGCCACATGGCTGATGGAGCTGGGGACCAGTGACTTCCTTACACAAAACTGAATGTTGACAGGCTATAAATATGCCTTGCTAGTAACAAAGTTCCATTAATATCATCCTACTATCCTGGTTAAGATGGAGAAGGATAGCTGTCCCTGGCTTACCTGAGCTTTCTCATCACTGAATTTCAGCACTGCTGCCTCCCTTTATGATCTTGGGAATCTCTTGAGGGGAATTTTCAGAGAATGATAGTGGGCTAGCAGAGGGTATTTTTGTGTTATATGTTGGTTGCTCAAATATTGAGAGTGCATGTCCAAGAAAGGTCAACTGTCTTTATCTATACACGGCAAAGTTCTCATGAGAATTGTTCTTGTTGAAACTTAAAGGATATTATTTTGAGCCTTTAAAGACTGATGTAAAACATGGTAAAAACTGTCATGTTTGATTTGTTTTATATTAACATCCTTGGGCTTCTGTTGCCTACTTAAAGTGACTAAACTAGCAAATCAGGACATCTATGATGGTGATTAAACCCAAATTTCATTAACACTAAATGAGATCACACTCTCTGCAAGTAGATGGAATTTCACATTTGCTTAAAATTTTAAGTGGGATTTTAGTTGCAATGGATTGAAGAACACAGAAGGCACCAACTGGGGTGATTATTTGTGATAAAACTGTAGTCAAATACAACAAAGTTAACTAACTTTAAATAAAAAAGGAGAAGCCATTACTGAATTTGGAACATCAATGTGCTAATTTGTTGTTTTTTAAAAATAGCTTTTAATTTTTTTTTTTTGGTCTTCTCTGAAATATTCTTTATTTCTTATAATATCCCCCTATTGGGGGTAGGGAGAGATTAGGAAAGAAAGAGCCAAAGTAATTAAATATTCTATCTAAAATGTTGCAACCACAAACACCTTACCGTAAGGAGTCCTGTTATCACATCCCATGGGCTCAATTCTACTGTCAATATACACATATCACTCACACGAAGCTACAGAAGACAGCTTACTATAATTTACTGGCTGATTTAACACTGTCAAGGGATTCTTTATCTGGTCCAAATCTCTCTGATTAAATAGATACACATATGCAGACATATGCACTTAAGACACACTTCTTAAGAGTCTTCTAAATCAATCTTGAGACACTCACTTGTGAAAATTCCCTTTGGATTAATTACACTTTTCAATAGGCCAGAGACTATAAAAGCACATATATGTCATCACTTGTCATGGTTCCGGTTGGTCAAATAATAGAATAATCAATCATCTCCATTCTTAGAGAATGGCATGATCAAAGGTATTATAGAGGCAATTGGATTTATTCTCAGAAAGTGGCTGAACAGTTACAGTGATTGTCAATTGTTAACTGTGAATAAATATGTAATGACCCCAAGTGTTTCCCTAACAATGTGGAAATTAAAATCATGGCTCTTACTT
Organism: Daubentonia madagascariensis; assembly: GCA_023783475.1. Lineage (NCBI taxonomy): Eukaryota > Metazoa > Chordata > Mammalia > Primates > Daubentoniidae > Daubentonia > Daubentonia madagascariensis. The sequence continues at coordinate 34,338,130 of JAKFHU010001953.1, read as the reverse complement.
GAGTTCTCTCTGCTAAATAGAGGGGGACATGCAGAAGACTAGCTTGGGCTTCCAATTGCTTTCTTTGGGTAGATTAAAAAAATAAATTAAGTCCAAACCTAGAAAATACTGGTTTAATTGAAGCCCACTAGCTCATACATTGTACATCATCCACCCCACTATAACTGAATATGCTGGATGTAGGTGTTCGATTTACACTTGATTCCAAAGGTTAGGGCACTTTTATTTAGTCTCAAAGAGAAGGAAATGGGCAATTCATTATTCAAATTTTCATTCTGCTTCTATAGTTGGAATGACTTCTCCCTAACTTTGTGGGATCTTGGTAATTCCTAGCAAATTAGATTCCCTCAGGGATCCTTTTCAGAGAGGGGGTTCAGCTCCTGCTTCAGCTGTCCACAGTCAGACAAGTACCAGGACCAAGGCAGTAGGCAACTCAATACTGCATATCACCTCCTTTTGTTCCCCTAGTTTCTTAAGAAAAACATCAAGATGCCTCTATTTTAACAAACCCTAAAAATATTCATTAGTGACATAACGCACAACTTTCCTCCTGGACTGTTAGGACTTCTAACAAGGAAGGTTACATTTTACTCATCTCTGTATCCCCAGTATTTAGTAGTATGTCTGCCAAGTAACAGGTGCTCAGTTTATTCAGTGAATAAATGAATTTTTTATTTAAAAGAAAAAATACATCTGATATCCATAGCTCTTTACTCTCAGATTAATTTCTTATTTTGTTGCCCTCTACTCCTTTGTTATGCAGTACTTGCTTGAATCTCTCAAGCATCACTGAAATTTGATTTTCAGGCACATATATGACTTACCCCAAATGCTGCTTTGTCCCACCACAGTTTTCCAGTTGGCTTGTGTCATCTGATGAAACACATCCATGTTCACTGTCGTTCTTGGGTATTGATCAGATTTTCTCTTCCCAGACACATCATGGCCAACAGTTTGTAAAGAACTTCTGAGAACACTCATTCTCTCCTCCTGCCTGAGGTAGTAGGTGGGGTACAAGAAATGACCATTCCGATTTCACAGACTAGAAAACTGAGGCTCAGGAGGGAGGCAGGCCTCTGTCTCTAAACATGGGGTTCCTTTCACTTATCCCACCCTGCCCTGTAAGTCATGCTTTATAAAGAGGTTTTTACTCTGCAGCCAAAGAGATTGAGGTTAGATAGAAATACATTAACAAGAGCTCTTAAGCACCGGGCTTATGGGAGTGACTGTGGAATGGGTAGAAATTGATGAGGTCCCCTTTTGAACACAACTCTTGACAGACCACTCAGGATGAGTAGGTCAGGCCCCGTGGACCACCTCCACCTTCTGTGGAAGATGGCAGCACTGAAGACTGTCCTCTCTGGGTCTCCACTGATGTCATCTGGAGGGTGTGGGCTGAACTGCTCCAGCAAATCTCAGAGAGAGGGCTGATCACCATCCTCTCAGTGGGCATCGTTGCCCTTCCTGCGCAGCCCCTTCACTGCCTCTGTGGTAGCAATACTTAGGTTTCTTGTGGGGAATTATTCCACTTTCCAGTGGATCTGGGACCTCACTGGGCCATCAGTCTACCTCCAGGGAATCTGGGTCCTGTATGGCGTGGGGCAGATACACCCCAATGGTGGCCCTTTTGCTAACTTACACTCCTGCTTGTCCCAGGCTGTCCTTTCTGAGGCCTGGCTGTTCATCTTTATCCTTGATACTGTGAGCTGCCCTTGCCTTCTCCTAGTCAATGCTTCTCTTTCTCAAAAGGTCACTCAGATTTGGGATCTGTTGCTTACAACCAACTTTGATTTGACTGTTACAAAAGAGATGTGAAGGAAGAGATTTCTTATGAGTTTGATGGGCCTGGTACCTGTCACTCAGGGAATGGACCTGTCTAGGGTCTCTGAGTATTCCATGTCAGCTCCTGCTCTGCTATGACCTGTACTGCCAGGAAAAATCCCTGTCACTTCCCGTGGTGGTAGCCAGCTACTGCTGTCAGAGACCTACCCAGGAAACGGGCAAGGGCAAAATCTTTGACATTGTCAGTTAAACTGGAGAAGAGAGACCATCCTGACAGGCCAGCAAGAAACTCATGGGCCTTGGGTCTGGTTTTTGTTTTTTAGCAGAACTAAAAGATAATGGCAAAAGGTGACAACATTTGGCATCAAGCACCGAACTATAAAAAGGATCCCTGAAGTCATATGATGAGGGGAAAGACATGTTCATTTCTGGAAAACAGGATGACAGGTGCTAGAACACATGGGGTAGAGCCAGTAGTGGGGTAAAGGGGAGGTTTTCTATTTGAGATTTGTATATATGGGGCAGGGGTTGGTGGGGCTCTGCTCAGCTGTTCCCCAAACCCAGGGTCTGCTGAACATCTTTCTGGGCTGAGAGTGGTCATACACCTGGGGGAAGAAAGGGAACCTTGAACTTGAGTCTCATTCTAAACAGAATGGACACCAGAGTATTGGCTTTCCCTGCCCTGGGGGATTTAGATAATGAGGGAGAAATCAGACCCCTAATTGAGTTGCTTCTTCCTCCTGCAACTCATTCTCCCCTCCTGGCAAATCCCACCAGATGAACCAACAACAACAACAACTTCTATTAATTAGACACTTAATATATTCCAGAGATTGTGCTAAATGCTTTATATTCATGATTTCATTTAATTTTCACACCAGCTCAAGGAGTCGGTACAGAGTTTCTGTTGGGCTACAGAGCGACAGGAAGAGACACCACCTCAACACACACACGTACCCCCTGCCATGTCAGAAGGAAGCAGGGGTGCTGTACCCCAGAGAAGAGAAGAGAAGTGAAGGGCTGGCTGGATCCTGGGAGGTCAACATTTGCTCTGCCACAGCCCTTTAAAGTTGGTTCTTACATCACCATTTCAGAAGAATATAATATTACTTTCTTATATTCATCCCTAAAGTATATTGTATTATTTTTATACCATTTCAGAAAGTATATAACCATCTCTGTTTACAGAAGTATTTATAAATATCAGAATCCACTTGTTCTTGAATCCACATCAGTCTCAGACAGGTCTCCCCCTCATCCCTGAATGGTATCTCTGCCTCCAGCTTTCCCCCAAATACAGAAAACCTCATTTCCACCCACAGTTGTATGCTTACTATTCACGTCTTGTCTTTACAAAGTGAGGAAGTAGTAGAGCCAGGATTTGAACTAATATTAGATGACCTGCCATAACATTGCCTAGAGCTCCCTGGGGATGGATCCCATCACAGTGATGTCCAGGTGTCCACGCCCTGAGCACCTGCTGTCTTTGCTGCAGTGGCAGGTACTGCCCTCGACGGCCTAAGGTGCAGCCACATACAGAGCCCCTGGCAAAGATGCCCTCTGGCATGTGACCTTGGCCTGTCATGAAAAATGGGGGTTCTTTAGGGCAAGAGAAAAGGAAGTTATCGTGGGGAGATGCTCGCACAGGGTGCCTGGGAGCCACACATGCAGGTTTTGTACTGTATTCTCGAAGGTTCTCCTATACCACACTGCCACCACCCCTCCCAAATTCCTAGCCCCAGAAATAGAATCCCTCTTTCACTTGGCCAGCCCTGTAGATTCTTCACACACCACCTCCCTTTCTCAATTCTGCTATTCGGGCCACCAGCTCCTCCCTCAGCAGCTGCTCCTCCGCCAGGGTGTTCCGAGCCAGCACTATCCAGCTCACTCACCCATCCTAGCTGCAGGTCTGGGGTGCAGCTCTGATGCTTCCAAATATCTGTGTTACAACCTGCCCGCAGGCCATTCCGACAACTAACAGTCCTATGAGACAGGCTGCCGGGTAGTTTTAGGATATGACCTAATTTTATTTTCAGTGTCTTACTCTAAAACAGCCATTATCGTCACCTTTATTTTCTGGGCAGGGACTGGTAGGTTAGTTTCTAAAGTGAAAAAAATGCACATGGCCAAAATATCATTAAAAATCCCTTAAATATCCATGAGTTAGAAAATGCATATTTTATATTATCAACCACAAAAAGCAAATGTTTTTGCTTTTTATGGTTGATAAAAACTATATACCATTTGAGAACCACCAAGCTAGAGTAAACATAGGAACAAAATCAAAGTCTATACGCTGATATGGGAGTTTTCAAATGATTCCACCTTTAAGATAACTATGGATTCCCCAGTGGTGGTTGACAGATGAACTAGAAAATTCTAATGTTCCTGCTTACTGCCATTTGCTTCACCCTATTTTAATATAAATCCTCAATGATTATAATGCATGTTATAGATTTGTTTGTTATGAGGATTAATTTAGGTAGTGGAGCTATATCTATTTAATAATAAAGGGGGCTCTGGGGTGCACAGTGTTCTAAGACTACTTAAAAGTGAAACATCTGGATGACATGTCTTTAATGCACAATTGAGAAACTGAGGCTTAGCAGGGGAAGGGGCCTCTCAAGACCACAGGATGGCAGAGTCTCTTGCTGTAGCATGTTTGACCCATTACTGTGAATTGTTCAGTTGACACGGTTGAAACTATAACTTCATTATTGGTATAGAAGTGACTGGGAACATCACTGAATAATATTTATTTCACAGGAATTCTCTGCTACGTGAGTACATTCCTCAAGACTATTTCAATGATGCTTGTTTTCTTCTCATGTTAGGAAGTCAGAGAAACATTCTCATATCTGTCTTGTGTTTGTCTCATGTTTGCCTTATGTGACTTCCAAGCTACCATCACTCTAAGACGACTTGGGAGGGGATTCTTAAATCAGACATTAAAGCTCATTTGAACAAGCACAATTATGATAATTGGGCCCTTGCAATGTGCCAGGCATTTTGCCAAATGCTTTATATGCAATACCGTGTTTAATCCTTAATAACGAAATTGGAATTCTTTTCATCCCATTTTAGAATTGTAGAAACACAGTCTCAGAAAGGTCAACTAACTTTCCCAAGGTCACACAACTAGAAAATAGCAGAGACTGGATTCAAATCCAGGTTTGTCTTGTTCCAACTCTGAATTGCTGAAAATGCTTACTGCACCAAATATTCATTGTCTGGTGTAAAGGTATAAGCACAAGTATTAGGAGGACAGATCAGAGAGCCACTTTCCAGTTCTTGAGGACAGGCATAGTGAGCACCTTTTTCTTCACAGAATTCTCACTGCACCCTGCCTAGTACAAGATAGTGGTCAAACACTATTGCCTTTACAAGTGCACATGGTGAAAGCAGCTCATAAACTTGGCCATGGCCACGTCCCTACATCCCCTATGTTTTAGGGGCCTCCCTCCTTCCTTTGTCTCAGACCTACATTGCTAGGGCACAGTCCACTTAGGATTACTTTTTAGTCTATAATATTCCAACAGGTCAGATGGAATCAGAGAAGTAACAGCATACTGCCGCACACTGAAGTGAGAATATTTCTTGCCAACTCAAATTATTTATGGTCGAACAGTTAACCAGTCACTCAACTTGAGGATTTTGGCGCCGTCGGGCTGTTTTATTACCCTCAGCATAAAGATGCCTTGTACGTAAACAACATTTACTATGACAGTCTGCTAGCTGGCTTGTTAAAACCATGTTGTGTCAGGATAGGATTGTTATAACTGAAGCAGAAAGCACTGTGCTGTTCCTGTTTGCCTCTGTGTTAGCACATCTAGCTCACAGTAAGTGCTCACATATTTTGGTTCACTCATTCACCCAACAATTATTTCCTGAGTGTCTACTGTGTGCCAGGTTCTTCTCTAGACACTGGAGACACAAAGGAGAGAAAAGAGTCCTGGTTACTGTGAGGCTTACATTCAATTGGAGACAACAGACATTAAATAAATACATATGTATTAGTGCTTTGGAGAAAAACAAAGTAGCACAAGGAGGACTGAGAACAATGACAGCTGGTGCTGTGGTCTAGGACAGAGTCTGTCACCGGGCGACGCACAAGCAGATATCTGAGTGACATGAGTGAGCGGTGAGAAGAATATTCCAGAAAGGACAAATAGTAACAGCAAAGGCCCTGAGGCAGGTACATGCTCAATAGGTTTGGGGAACAGCCAGGGGGCCAGGAAAATTGGGACAGCAGGGGTGTGTCCTGATTACTGGGGCTTTGTAGGCCCCAGTAAGGTCTTTAGATATTTACCTAACAGATGAATGAATGAATAAATAATGAATGAATGAGTGAATTATTAAATGGATAGAAAAGTGCTAGTCCTGTGCCATGTGTTCGGATAAACGCCATCATCTACTTGTGGCCCCAGGACTAAACACGTCAGCCACCATTTCCTGAATCCTTACAATGTGCCAAGCTCTCTGTCAGGCACTTTGCAGATAGGATCTAATTTAATTGGCATAACTATGCCAGGGAGGACGTACGGCTCTATTCTATCTATGAGGAAATGGAGGCACAGCGTGGTCAGGGACCTGCACAGAGTCACAGGGTGGTAAATGGTAGAGCCAGGGCACAAGCCTGGGTCTCCCTGGATGCAAGGCCTGTGTCTAAACTGCTTCTGCAATTAGGACTCTCAGGCGAGAGGATATGGCTCAATATAGAGAAAGAATTTGCAAGAGAGTATTGCTGCTTGGACATGGAATAGGCTACCTGCTGGGAGCTATTTGGAAAGTCAGCTAAATCGTAAGATCTCTCCTAGAACCTCAGTTTCTTCATTCGGGCCCTTCTTTCTGCTGGGAAGGAATACCAGGAAAATGTAATATTTGCAACTTTTATGTCCTTTTAAAGAAACCATAAGTAATTACAGGTGGATACCGGCCCTTAAACAGTATCTACAGCATGTAAATGATTACAGAATGTATAAATTAGAATTATTTATATATCTATAATTTGGAATGATGTTTTTCCTAAATTAAAAAAATACATACTCACCAAATAAATTTAAAAAGTAGAGAACTACATGAAAGATTGATCAGCTCTTCCGTCCCCCAGTTCCAACCCCTTGAGGTAACCAATGTCAACCACTGGGTGTGTTTTCTTTTTCTTCTTCTTTTTAAATTTTTTTACTTAATATAACAAGGCCGCCTTTCCTCATCAATAAATATGTTTCTAACATATTCTTTTTAATAGTTGCTTAATATTCCAAGGTATAGATATAATGATTTATTTAACTGTTCCCCAACTGATGGACATTCATGTTGTTTCTGGTTATTTTATTACTATCAACAAGGCTACAATAAAAATGCTATGATAAAAATTCTTATGAAGTAAACTTATATTCTTATGCATTGGATTTTTTTAAATAGATATCCAAGAGTAGAATTGCTGGCTCAGAGGCATGCACATTTAAAATTTTAACAGAACCTGTAAGATTATTTCCTAAGTATGTTTTGGCAAATCACACTCCTGTCAGCAGGGTTCAATATTCTCCTTTCCTTATGTCATCAGAAACAGTCTCCTTTTTAAATTTTTGCCAAATCGATGGGCAAGAAATGGTCTCTCTCCCTTTTCACTTTTTTTTTTTTTAAGAGACAGGGTCTTGCTGTGATGCCCAGGCTGGTCTCAAACTGCTGGCCACAAGTGATCCTCCCGCCTCGGCCTCCCAAAGTGCTATGATTATAGGGGTGAGTCACTGTGCCCAGCCTTTCTTTCCCTTTTTGATTTGTTTTTCCCTAAATACTAATTAAATATCTTTTAAAAAGTGTTTATTGGTCATTTATATTGAAATTTCTATGAATTGCTAATTTGTATCATTTTTACAATTTTTTTCTCTAGCATTGTCTTTTTTCTTCAAAAAAAATTGAAGGAATTTTTTGATGAGATTCATATTATACCTTTTTATGTCTCCTGGTACTTTCCTTTGGTATGCTATTTGTCTTTTTACACTGGTTATGGTATCTTTTGCTGTGCATATGTTTTTATTTCATGTGCATAAATTGGTTCACCTTTTGCTTGATGGCTTTAAAGTGCCTGACTGACTTATAAGGCCTTTTCCATTCCAAAATTATACAAATATTGCCCTATATTTTCTTCTATTATCCTTAAACTTTTTAAAAATTAAGGTGAAATTCTTATAAAATTAACCATTTTAAAGTGTACAATTTGGAAGCATTTAGGACATTCACAATCGTGCACAACTATCGCCTCTATCTTGTTCCAACTCATCTTCTGTACCCCAGAGGAGACCCAGTAATATCCACTACCAGTCATTCCTCATTCCTTCCCCACCCCAGCCCTTGGCATCCACTAATCTGTCTCTATGGATTTACCTATTCTGGATATTTCATATAAATGTAATTATACAATGCGTGTGACCTTTTATGTCTGACTCTTTTTTACTAGCATAACGCTTTCAAGATATATTCAAGTCCTAGCATGTGTCAGTACTTCATTCCTTTTTGTGGCTGAATAATATTCCATAGTATGGATAATATCCTTAAACTTGTGTTTCACAATTTGGATCGATTTTTGTAGGGTGTGAGGTAGGAGTCTAACTTTATAAAGTCACGGACATTAAAGGATACTTTATTTTTATTGCAGACATCAATATCCAGGAGGAAATGAAAATGAATTAGTATTCTCCATATACATTTATATTTTATCACTTACATTAAGTAGAGATCTAAGCACTTTCAATACATTCTGTGGTGACACCTGCCAGAGATAAGCAACATCTTACTTAAACAACAAATTACCAGCCTTTCCCTTAGTAGCCTAAGCAATCATGCTAATTCACGGGCCTCCTAATGGTTCCCCTCTGCCCTGGGCATTAGTAGGATTGTGGAGTGACATTTATTCAATTAATGTATTAGCATTATATGACTCCTCTTAAAAGACACTTAAAAGATACAGCATTCTATTTCAAACCCATGTGAGCTGGGAGTTCAGAAATAGCATTGGTATTCTGGTTAATCTATTCTCTAAATGTTCATTCCGGAATGGTGGAAACTTTTGGCCTTGATGCTGATTATGATTAGCATAGCAATCACTCTTCCATAATTAAAAGGCAGACAAGGATTCTCTTTGGCTTGTTTATTAATTCCCTTATGAATCTTTTTTTTTTTCCCGGCAATGAGGACAAAGTGTTTTGTGAGAGTCACGAGGGAATTTGGGTGTAGTTACCCCAAAGATAGAGACCAAGACCCTCCTTAAAGAATACCACTGCCTCCCAGGTGGCTTCAGGGGGTGTCATGACCCAGAAAACACGGTATGTGTCCCCAGCCCTTCCCTCTTGGCCTAGCAATAATACGCAGCCATACACCCCTCATAATTAGCCACCAGAGTTACATTCATTTTAGCTACTGCTTTTCTGACAGCTCGGAGAGGGAGGCCAAGACATTTTTGCAGGAGAGGCAGTGGCTGGAAATCATTGCAGTGTAGGACTATCCTTTTCCAAATCTTGCCTCTTGTGGATCTGGCTCTGTAGGCCTGGATTCCCAGCACCTCTGCTCAGCCCCAGGCCTCTGCCTCTCCAAGTAGAGCTCAAGTTACAGCTGTGAATGATGCTCTGGGTCTCAATTTTAATAACGCCTATTGTTTATGGATCACTTGATATGTATGCATAGGCACTATGCTAAATGCTCTTCGTGCTTCATGTCATTTAGTCCTCTCAAAAGCATGAGGTAGGTATGATTATTGTTTCCAGTTTTCTGATGAGGAAACTGTGCCCTTGAGTGGCAAGTAACTTGCCCAAGTTCATCCAACCAGTAAGTATGAGGAGTGGGATGTGGCTCAGCTCTTCCTCACTGCAGAAACCCTGTTCTAAGCCAACACACTGTTCTGTCCCCCCAAGCCTTCATCCCACCACTCGCCTCTTCTAGAACTAAAGCTTCATCTAAGACTTGCCCCTTTATAATAATGGGGCAGTGGTGGGAACAATGGTGATGGCAAACACACAAGCCAGGCTTGCCCCTACGTGCTGTTCATGCATGCAGTCTGCCGATAATCCTAGGAGGGGGATCCTATTATAATTCCCATTTTACATGTGAGAAAACTGAGGCACAGGGAAGCCTCCCAGCAGGGAAGCAGCAGAGTAAGACTAGAGTAGGGGCTGTCAGTGGTCAGTGTCATTGCAGTAGAGGTGGCTCAATGGTTTAAGGACTGAACGGGCTTTTCAGTTCACTCCCAGGCAGGATGTAGGAATTCCTCGTTCCTGACATTTTTCCAGGCTGCTTCTTGGCAATTCTTCATCTACATCCTCTGATGAGATCCTCCTTACAGCCCCTTCCTCACCCCCTGTGTCCAGGACATATTTTTTTCTAATAATGCTCTCAGTGGGGGTTCATTTCTGTGGTCCCCTCAGTAATTCGTGTTCTATCTGAGCCTTCGAGTCCTGCCTTGCTCCTGCAATGCCCTGCAAGCCCCCTGATGCCTAACATGGAAGCCTCAGCTCCCTGTGAGCTACTCTCCAAGTCTCCCCACAAAACCTAAGGTAGCTCTCTCCACTTGGTGCGGGTGGAGAGGAGAAAGAGAGGCTGAGAGTGCTTTCACAGCTGCAGAGACGAGAGCAACTGAGGCACAGACAAGGGAGCTCCTCCGCAGGGCAAATGGTCCACTCTGGTGCCCTATTCACCTGGCTACCTTGATTTGGACAAACTTATAGATATCTAAGAACAGATGTCAGAAATAATTTATTGAGCTTAGGATACTGAATTTTATGATCATCCTTTTGATATATTCCCAAGATAACCTCAAATTGGAGTAAAATAAAATTTGCATTGTGTCTTGCTTTAAAATCACTACAGACTCAGTAAGAGAAATAATGATAATGGTAATATTATAGAACAATATTCACGGAGAACTTATCTGTGTGACAGGCATGATTTTAAGAGCCTTGAATGTATTAACTCTCTAATTCCTGAGAAGGAAGTGCTATTATTTCCCCCATTTGCAGGTGGGGAAACCAAGAGATTGGCTTAAGTGCCCAGCTCACCCAGCTATAAGAGGCAGAGCCAGGATTTTACCCTGGCCACCGTGCTGCACAGCACACACCTTTACGCTGTTGGTTCTACTTCAATCTAGGACTTCCAGAGACAGAGTTCATTGCCATGATGATGAAGATGCTTTTTAAGTCAAAATTGTTAACATCTATTTCTTTGTGTTCTGCAGATGCCAGGGGCTTTTACATACATCTTCTCATTTTGTCCTTACAACTGGGGTCTGAAAACATTAAGGATATGGAAACTGAAGCTTAGGCAGTTAAAATAGTTGGTCAAGGTCAAATAGCTGGTAAGGAGTAGGGTCAACACTTGACCCCAAGCCCTATCTAACTCCAAATCTAGTTTTTTATGGAATATTTTTCTGTGTTCTTTCACAGTATAGCACAGAGAAGAGATGGTTAATTTTTTTTAACTAAAAAAATGAGTATCTTGTTAGAAGTCTAGATTAATGACTTCCTCCCCATTATTTCATGAGTTTTAATGTAACTTCATACCAAAGTCAATGCATAACCGTAGCATTGACTTTGAGGGCCTATTCAACTCTTCATTCCTATTGAATAATATTATTATTTGAAAATCTGGAAATCTTATACTTATTCAGTTTTGCCACTCACAGGAACTTTTCCGTCTTTCCTATCTTAGCTTTCAACATACTTTTTGTCCTTGGACCATATTTCTTTCTAAATCTCAGTATCTAATCCATTCTACCTTCAACTCTTTTACCTTTATTTCTGAACTCTAGATCTAACCCAGATCTCCCTCCCAAGCTCCAGACCTGCCCCTGGGCACTGCTGTTGTTCCATACTAGAGACCCATCATGTCTGAGACCTGCCAAATGGGGACCTTCCACTGACTTCCCAATTTCTGATTATGACCCTCCCATCCCTGGTCACTTAGGCCTATAACTCCAGGATCTTCTTTGGTACTACTTTCTTCTCTAAAACCCAATTCATTCATTCACTCATTCTTTCATCACATTCCACACATCTGCTGCTGGACCATGAATACTAGGCCAGATGAGAAGAAAGGGAGCAAGAAGAGAGTTCTGCATTTTAATATGTAATAGAAGGTAGACGATAAGTGCACAAAGTAAGGCATATGTGTGTTTTCAGAAGAGGGAGAGATTGTTCTTAGCTGAAGAGCAGCTGGAGACCATATGTTATCTCATACCCCCTCCCTTTCTTCCTGCTCACAGCCGTCACTGAATCTCGAGCACAAAGATATTAAATAAAAAGGAAAGTCCATCATTTCACTCTGAAATCCAGGATATTCCCAGTGGCTTACAAATATATCTCAGCTTTAGATTTTAGTCTATGTTCAAAAAGAAACTTCCAGAAAGTTTTAATCAAAGAAGATAATCATCATCTTCATTAGGATTTTCAAGCATTTGTTCTAGACACCATGCAGGGAATGGATTATAGGGGAGTAAGAGCGGAAGCTGGAAGGCTAGTTAGGAGCCTACTGAGATAGTTCAGGGAAGAGCCTGACATTTTCTCTGATTTAGACCAGGTATAGGCAAATTACGGCATATGGACCAAATTTGGCCCTCAGCCTGTTTTGTAAATAAAGTTTTACTGGAACATAGCCATGCCTTTTGTCTATGGCTGTTTTCATGCTACAAGAGCAGAGTTGAGTAGTTGATTGCAACAGAGACCATCCAGCTTGTGAAGCCTAAAATATTTATTTGGCCCTTTACAGAAAAAGTTTGCCAACCCCTGCTCTAGACACACAGCCTTCTTTCAAGTCTTAGAGCATACAAAATGTTTTCCTACCTCGGGGAATAGCACATGATATTCTATCTGCCTGGAATATCCTTCCTCCATTGTTTGTGTTGTATCTTTCTTGGTCTTTAGGTCTCAGATTAAATGACAGACAAATCTTTGGAACTGAAAAGAAGCCCTATATTTAATCTCTCCACACTGAATCTTTCATGGCATTTTTGTAATTGGCCACAGTTTTTAATTACATGTCTATTTAGTTTATTGTCTGATGGTAAATGCCACATGGATGGGGACCATGTCTATTTTATTCTTCATTGTATATCTCATAGCTAGTGTTGTTCTTGAAAGATAAGGTGCTTGATAAATGTTCTGTTCAGAGAATTGGTAATTAATAAAATTACATGATTATTGGGAGACAGTTAATGGATTCTATATTTAAAAAATCAATATAGAAACTTAAAAAATTTCCTCACCAATAAAACAGGCACAGCAAATGGTTGACTGCTCCTCACAAATTAATAAGAAAAATATAATAGCCACAATAAAAAATAATCAAAATACTTGAATAGGTAAGTGCCCTCCCAAGAGAATGTCCAATGGCTAATAAACATGAAAAGTTGCTTCAACTTCATTTTTCATTGTGGAAATGCAAATTAGGGCCATAGTGCAAATTATAAACGAAAAGCATACAAATCCACTAGAATAGCTAAAAATTAAGAGGCAGAACATACCAAATATCAGCAAGCATGTGGAGAAAACAAAACTCTCTTACATTTCTGGGAGTGTAAATTGGTACAGCTGCCTTAAAAAACTTTTGGCACTCTCTACTAAAGCCAAACTCCTGCATTCTCTGAGACCTGATAGAATTGCACACACATGCTCACCCAAAGCCCTGTATAGAATGTCAGTAGTGGCACCATTTGGAATAGTCCCAGACAAATACCTAAGAATAGAACAAATAGATTGTGATATATACATACATGCACACATGCAATGGAACACTATATGGCAATGAATAGCATACCATCTGTGTCACTCTACATGACAAAATGGATGCATCTTTCAAGTGCAATGTTAAGAGAAAGACATCAGACACAAGCTGAGATCATTTATATGGATTAAAAATTAGGTGAAACATAATTAATGCTGTTAGAAGTGAGGGTAGTGGTTATCCTTGGGGGGTAATAACTGGAAAGGTGCCATGAAGTACACTTCTGGAGAGCTGTTAATGCTCTCTTTCTTGGTCTGGGTGCTGGTTGTACATGTGTGTTAAGTTTATGAACATTTATCAAAACTATATTTTAAATACATGTACTTTTCTCTGTGTTATACTTCAGTAGGAAATTAAACAGAAATTTTAAATGGTTGATTATTTCCTATAATCACTAGTGTATGCTTGGGCATGAGAAAAATAAAATATGCTTCCTGGAATATATACCCCTGGAGAAGGGTATCTTTACAAAAATCTATAAGCCTGCTGTTCATCATGGAGGAGGACAGACCTTCATTGATCTGTACAATTATATGAGAAATAGACAAGCACATTTTGCATCATGGGCCATTAGTGGTTTATAGAACACATTAAGAGCAACATCCTTGAGCACGGAATGAAAGAAAAATAAAATATCAAAGATATTTTATAAGTTTAAAAAATACATTTCTTAACATTTCCACTTACATTCCCACACAGGAAGCTCACTATAATCTTTGTGGGCAGGACAGTCTATCCCCATAGTACAGGTCAGAAAACAGATCCAAGGAGGATTTGGTCACTAGAAACTGTGGCAGAGATGGAGTTCTAACCTTTGTTCTGGTGGTCTTTCAATATGCCAGGACTTCATAAGTAATTCAAACCTAAAGACTCCCTTTTAATGAGGAAAACTTTTTGAAAACCCTGCACAGGATAATAGATAAACTTTTTATCTATATTAAGCATATACATAAGGACCAAAATCCACATTCAGTGATGTTTTAAAACAAATGTATTTTTTATGAATCATAGCTATACATGTGTTGGAAAAGTGTCATGCAGACAAGTCATGATATATGTATTAATTCTGAAGATACTGTTTAATCCATATATATCCAAATAGCGGTCAACTAGGCTAAGGGCTAGGGATCAGATAGCATGGTTTGAGAACCTCTGCAGAGCCTGTGGTTTCTGGTCTTTCTTTGGATTTCCTGCAGAGGTTAGATGGCATACTCCAGCTTCCCATGGGAAGTGCCAGCAAATGGATTCCAGCCTTGCTTATTGGCCATCTGATTTGGTACAGCAGAGGGCTAGCTCTTCTGTCTGCTTCCTGTTTATGCTCCCTTCTACAAACACCACCATGTTTTACTTTGGTGAACCCTGTTCCCCTACTCTTAGTTCACATCATGTTTTGGAACTGATCTCACACCACCCCAGGGCCTGCCAACTGGAATGTTCTATTCCCCAGGCACAATGACAGGTGCAGTGGGCAAAAGAAGTCACCGGGACCAAATAGTGGTCAGTCTGGGGAACTTGGGTAAAATAATTGGGAAATAGGAGCTGTCTTTTTGCTGGGGTTGCTAAACTGGTATGACATAGCCCAGAGCTGTAGTTGGCTGTCTAGACACGGTATGGAAAGATCTGCTGGGAAGAAAGTCAACACAGAGAAAACAGAGCCCAGGGATTGTGGGTGAGTCTGACATCATCACCGGAACACCAGCATTCATCTGTGCCTGAAGCTCGTTCTACCCTTGGACATTACAGTTACACAAGTTAATAAATTTCCCCTTTTCCTTAAAACAGTTGGAGTTGTGCTTCTAGCTTTGCAAACCAAATGAATCCTGCTGATATACCTGGGCAGGTAACCTCTCTATGCTTTAGTTTCCTCACTTGCAAAATGACAGTAATTATAACATTTTCAGAGTGATTATAAGGAATCAAATGAGGTAATGCGTGCAAAAGCACTTGGTAAGTTATAAATTGGTAGAAAAATGCTCATTAATGCTTGTTGTTGCCCTTAAATATGAACCCACAGGAGAGGATATTACAAAGGAACAACAGCTACATAAGAAAAACCTTGCTGCTTCTTTCTTCCAGCATAAAGAGAATTCAGCAAAGCCTAATAAGAGCTGAACATGAGGCTGTTCTTATAATTCCTTTTCTAATTCAGATCCGAAATTCTAAAAGTTCAATGGATCATGTGGAGGGAAGATTATATTAAGCTCTGGGCTACAAAATGAATCACTGATATAAGAAGCAGTGGCTGGCTCTTTAAAGAGATTTTCTCATTCCATCTGCATGTTGAAGATACCAAAATCTAGATTTGGGCAACTGTGAAGGAATTATAGCAGAATAAGGATTTATTTAGACCACCAGAAGTTACATGCCACTTATCAGACAATACATGCATATGCTAAAAATTGTCATCAAATGACCATAATATGCCTAGAACAACTGGAGGAATAAACACCATTGTCCCAGCTCCCAAGTCCTGTTTCCCAAGTCTGCTGAGTATGGCTCCCTCCCCAAGAGGAGTAGAAAGAGGGGAATTATTTCCACATTTCCCAGGGAAAAGCCTGGTTACTCTCTAGAAGAGGCCACTTGGAATTGCTGACAACAAGTTATAATAAAGCACCTGCTCAGGAAGCACCTGCTCAGGAAGATTGGTGCCAAATTTGGCCAGAGGTAAGCACACGCTTTTTCTTTTTAAAATGGACATAGCCTTATTTTCTTCTGGTATCAAAAATAATATACGCTTGCTAAAAAAAAGAAATATTAAAAAGCATAGAGAAGAAAAGAAAAAGGTACTCATGTATCTTCTATATATTTTAATCTAAATCTATACTTATAGAGGGTAAGAGAGAGTTCTATTTCTTTTTTTTTTTAAGTGGAATGATACCACATTTGGCATATGGTTTTGTAACCTTTATTTACTTAATAGTATGACATGGACCTTTTTTTTTAATCCAATGTCAGTAATGTATCAATAGGTCAATATTTTCCTTTTTGGTATATTGTAATTTATGACAGACCATACTCATAGATACTTAGGAGCTTCTTTCTACAATTTTTTTATTTTAAACAATGGGCCAAGTTTGTATCTGTAGTGAAATAGATACAAAAATGTTTCAGATAAAGATTTAAATTAAAGTTAAGATAAAGTTAAAATCTTTAAGCTAAAGATTTATTTAAGAGACATTTCTAGATGTGGCATCATCTTGTCACCTGGAATTCAAATTAAGGCATTCCATATATATGGCTAAATTATTCCCACTGGGGTTGTACCAGTGTTATTCCCGTGGGCATTATATGAGAGTGCATGTTTTCTTGTTTCCCTAACAATACCTTATATTGTCATTCTTCAAGAGGGTGAATATTTTTGCACCCTCTTGACCTTGAGCATTACCAGAAGAATGACCACATAGACTGGAAAGGAAATCACTGGGAGTAGAAAGTTGGGCGAGGAAGCACCTGAGAGAGAAAGAATAGCACACAGAGTGCAGGACGGAATAGTCCACTTGGACTTCTCTGTGTCCCTGGTCAAGGTTGGAATTCTATGACGTGACTGAACCTTCGAAATAAATATACACAGATTACCAACAAAAAATTAATTGTTAAAAAGCATTAAGAGGATCAAAGATTTTAATTTAGCACATACAAAATGCTCACATTCTGACTAATACTAAGACCTTTAGACACTAGTCCAAGACGTCACAAAGAAACTGTCTCTTGTGAATGAATGGATAGGAGACATTTTGGAAATGGTCCAGCACCTCCTGTGGGAAGCTTCCCTAGACTGTCACTATTGGTCACTATAAACCCCCGTGAGTACACCTGCCTTCTGGATAGATGGGAAATCAATAAGGACAAGGACTTTGGGAATTGAGTGTGACATATGTTGTCATGGGGAATCTTGAACCAACTCTCTAAGCCAACAAGAAACCTGCAATAGCCTGACTTGATGCAGTCTGTCCTTTGACAGTGACTGGGTATCTGGGAGGCCCAAGGTTTTGGACCTCTGTCCTTTCCAGAAGCACATCAGTGCTAGGCTAGCCTTTGCACTTGCTTTCTGCTTGGCTTGGAATGCCAATTCCCACTTGTCCTTGAGGCCTGATGGAAATGCAGCCTCTTCTTCAAGGTCCTCCTCAACGTCCCCTCCCCCTCCGCGTTATAGCTTCCTTGAGCTCCTTTAGGACACAGCACATACCTTGAACTCAATCACTGTCCTCAGCTCACTGTGTGTATGTGCATACTGGTCTTCCCACTGGGCTGAGAGTGAGTGCAAGGTGTGTGTCCTACTTATTTCTGGTATCTCTTGCATCTGGCTTCATGCCTGGCACAAATTAACTGCAAAGTCTTGGTGTGTAAAACTGAACAGAAAGACAGTAGTTACTAATAAATGCTGAATGAACGTTGACTGAACATTTATTTACCTTGATTTCCTTTCTTCGCCTACAGCTTTCAAAGAATAGCAATTGGATAAGTAAATGCCAAACAAATCTGTACGGTCTCCTGAGTGTCCCCATTCTATGAATGAAGAAAATGATGGGTGAAAAAACTAGGAATTCACTGAGATTATGTGACCTGCCCAGGGTCGCACCAGTAAGGAACAAGTATTTCAACTTGGGCTGCTTGATTCTGAAGACTATGCTCTTAATAATGACATTATCCTGCCTCCAGGTTTCTGACTACGTTAGGAGACTAAAGCCTTAAGATCTGGAATCTGTTCTGAGAGGCATTTCAAAACTCAGTGAGATAGAAAAGCTCACAGCAAACTCATCCAGTTTTACAACTGCCCAGTGAAAATGGGTTCTCTTTGATGGCTTGCAGATAAAACAGAACAAAACAAAAACCATCAGGGAACTTTTAAATGAGATGAACCATCCCTATCTGCCATGTCTTTTCATGCTTCAAGGGAATCCTGCTAGAGAGGGGTGGGAATAATTGTTTTAAATGGATGATAAATACATCATGTTTTGAGTGGAAACAAAAGCATCAACAAATCCTTTGATCATCAAATCAGCATACATGAAATTAAAATAAATTAGACTTGGAAATGATGAAGTTATGATTACACGAATGCTAATTAAATTAATATTGACAGTGTTCTAGGCTGAAGTCAAAAGGAATCTGGCCCCTGCTCCCTCCATGGTGCTCCCTGGCAGAAGGTAAGGCCACCTCGAGCAGAGTGACATTTGGGATGGGAACAGAAGTAGACAGATGCCTTCAGGTGACACGTGCCAAGATTGCCAACTAGGCACAGACTTTCCTGGTACCTTTGCTACCGATGAAGGGCAACCACACCTGCCCTACCCAGAAACTCAGCGTCTCACAGCCCTCTGCAGCCTGCACATGGACTTTCTGACCCACCACCCCCTTTAGTGCCCAGTGCCAGGTCAGACCTGAGCTTCACGTGTGGGTAGAGCCTCCCTCTTATTGTAGTCAAGGCCCCTTTCAATGCCTCCTTCTGCAGGGGAATTTCCCTAATCCTTCCAGCTGGAAAAGGATGCTCCCTCCACCAAATCCCCAGATATTCAGCGGGTTCTATACCATGCCTTTTTCAGTACGTCTGTATCTATCCAGCTGCTGCTTACTAAGCTGGGTGCCCACAAACCACTAAGTGCTTTGTGTATCATCTTCTCTGGTTAATGCCCATTTCATCATTTGGATCCTGGCTCAATTATACCCCTTGGGGAAGCTCTCTGTGACCCTCCTGATTGGGTTAAATCCCCTCTTGAGGCTTCAATTCTATCTTGTCTCCCCTCATTATAAAGCCTTCCTTATTTACAGTTTTACTTGTATTTGAGGAATCATTTGATTATCATTTTCCCTCATAGGAGTGTGACGCCCATGAAGGTAGAACTATGGCTATTTTTGCACACTATTAAACTCCAGTCCCTAGCACAGTGCTCAGGGTGTAATAGACTCAAAGCTTGTTGAGTGAATGAGTAGATTAATTAAGTTGATATTTTTAAAGCACCTTGCAAAATATTGTCATAGTAAACACTCAGTGAATAATAGCTGTGATGTTGTTTTACTATTATCATTGACAGTGAAGAGGAGGAAACAGATACCTAGGGGTTTGCAAAGTCATGCCCACTGACTCATTTTCTTCTTCTCTTCTTTCTCGTTTCCTCTTTTTCCACCTTTTTCCCCCTGGCCTACAACCGCCTCAAGCTATGCAAAATAAGCTTCTCTGTATTCAAGATTTCACAAGAGAGTAAGTCAAAAGGTCTCAAAGAAAGCCCAGCAGCCATTAAATACAGTGTGACATTACTGTGAGTTTTTCTGGTGCTACACGGGCCAATCTGTGCAGATGCATATGGCCTGAGCCGCAAACCAGCCTTCATCTCCCAGACTCTTAGCAGGCTTTTCCCCATGAGACTACTCATGAGCTAAGTGATTAAGGCCAAGATGGATGTCTTGGGGCTGAGTGGGGAAGCAGGGGCCGGGAGGACACCCTACCAAAGCCTCGGTCTCCTCTTGAGACAGTCACATGTCATAGGCAATTGGATTGGGTGCTCAGAACTGGAAGTGCAATTCAATTGTCTGCGAAAACAGAGCCCAATTGAGTTGCCCTGCTGGCTCCATGGGAAGCTTCATCCTCCCAGGAGGAGTGACCCAGGACCCTTCCTTTACTTTTGACTGCCTTGAGCAATCTGTTCGCTCAGGGACACTTGCCACCTAAAGACAAGCAAATATGCAGCAAGTTCCACTTCCCAGACGTTGGGATAGTTAACACTGATTAATTTTTATTGGATGGAGTGGGCAGTACATCTCACATGGGCAGTAACAAGCAGCAGAGTCAGTCTGTCCCTGATTCAGAGTCTGGATGGTGTTGGCATGACTCCCCCTTGCTTATAACGAGGCCCACCGGATGGGCACCAGATGAGGGACCAGCTGCCATATAAAATCCAAACCCAAAAACCACCCTGGGATGCATAAAATATGGGGGCATCTAGAAACTCCTCCCTTCCTCTCCATCTGGAAACACCTAGAAACACCTGGAAACCTAATGTCAACCATCATGACCAGAAAGTACAATAGTAAACAATCTCCTCCTCTGTACCTGATTCAGTGTATACAATGACACACGTGCCTTCCCCAAACACAAATAATACACATGCACAAGTTTCCTGTTGACTTGAAAATTTGATCTGAAGCACAGACTAATTACCTTCAATCTGTTTCTCTAGCCTCAGGGTCCCCCTGCTGCCAACCACTTTTTTAACTCAATTTCATGCCAGAGTTCAATGTTGTGCTGGATATAAAGGTTAAGCTGCCCCGATTAAAGAGATATGTTCTTGACCTCCTATCTCATCCTTATATTAGCCTCTGAGATTCCTCTTTGTGATATAAAGAGGTTCTCAAAGGCTAGCTTGAAAACCATTGCACTGAATTACTGAATTATCTTCTTAGGAATCTGCATGTCCTCACCACCATGGGAGCCAGTCTTGTTCTCTATGGAGAATAGGGGCCCTCGGGCCTTATCCTCAGTCAGTTCTATTGGGCACAACTTGTTGCAGAATCAGGGTTTTTGAGGAGTCAAGCCCTGGGGTCATGGCTGGCTGCCCCTGGACAAGGGTGCCCACTAAAGGGGGCTTAGGGCTGAAGTCCCACTCTCTGTCCCTCAAGCCATGGATCTTGGTATACAGCTTCCAGCACCTAGAGGCAGGGACACATTTTCCTAATCTGCCCAAAGGCACCCAGCAACAACACCTCCAGCTCATGCTTTGGGCTTTTATTTTGTTTTGCTATATGCATTCAGGAAGATAGTTACTTGATTAAGAAAGAGGAAGCACAAACACAGCAAAAAACAATGATACCAGGGAAATGGACAGAAAAAGCCCTGAATGGAGGACTCAAGTCAGATTTGGGACACGGATCAAGTTTGAAAGCTTAAAAACCTTCTCAATGGAAACATGAGTTGTTCTTGTCATTTTTAAAACAATATTTGATGGAATTACTGTGTGCCCATACTTGGTACAGCAACTGGATTTTATATAAGTGGATGGAGAAATGAATTAATCTGAGTAAGAAGATAGGTTCATTTGAAGAGACTGGCCCAGCAGAGATGCAATTTCTTTCCTGAGGCCCACCACCTCCCAGGCCACCTTGAGGGCCTGTCCTGGCCTGCATGAAGCCTACTGAGATTGTGACTAAACAAGCCCTGTGCGCGCAGCTGACCTCCCCGTCCCCATGACTGTGCTCCAGCACGAGGCAGTTCACAGCCCCGACTCCGCTCAGGGGAATTAACAGGCAGAGGTGAAAAAATGATCCGCAGTGTTTTAATTATTCTTTAATTACACTCCATGTCATTACTTCAGCCTGGATTCTTACAGGGCCTGTCGTGCTGCCAGGGGGGGAAATTAGAGGGGAAATTAAAGGATTTCTCTCCCAACTGTCTGTAGCGCATTCACATCCCAGGTTTACAAAGCTTTCTAATCAGTCCAGTTGGGCATGGAAAGGCAGAAGAATGTCCACTCCTCAAAAGCCCACTGGAGTAGAGCCAGGAAGAGAAAGGGGACTTTGAAAGTGAAAAGTGAAAGGAAAATCCAATCCCAGCCTTTCAAAGCTCCTGGGCTCAACGTTCCTTTTCTTCTGCCAGAGGTGGGAAGGGAATGCCTCTCAGCCACGGCCCGCAGGTGTAATTTAGGCAAGGAGGGAAACTTCTTTCTCAGGGATGGTCTAGATGCCCCAGGGGCAGCACCCTAAGAGAGCAGAGGGTGGCATCTTCTGGAGATTAACCCTAGATTTGGGGCATTTGAAAAGGGAAGAGTCTTAGAATTCTTCTAGCCAATCACAATTCTATCGTGTCTTTGAAACATCTCACCCAGCCTGTGCCTGAGGATGGGGAAGGGCTCACCCCTTACACGACAGCCCAGCACGCTGCCTGGGCACTTGCGTTCCACAGCAGATTCTTTTAATTGCAACAATCCATTCACTAAACAACTGCTTCAGAAGTCGGTTTGAATCCTAGCTCTGTCGCTTGCTAGCTGTATGATCAGCAGCAAGTAGGTTAATTTCCCCTAACCTCAGTTTCCTCATCTGTAAAATGGGGATTAATACTAGTACTTACCTCTTTGGGTTATTATGAAAATAATATAGTTCAAGATTATATTGGTGGCTCACGCCTGTAATCCTAGCACTCTGGGAGGCCAAGGCGGGAGGATCACTTGAGCTCAGGAGTTCAAGACCAGCCTGAGCAAGAGTGAGACCCCCGTCTCTACTAAAAATAAAAATATTAGCCAGGCGCAGTGGCGCATGCCTGTAGTCCCAGCTACTCGGGAGGCTGAGGCAGGAGGATCACTTGAATCCAGGAGTTTGAGGTTACAGTGAGCTATGACGATGGCACTGCACTCGACAGGGTGAGACTCTGTCTCAAAAAAAAAACAAAAACTTGATATAGGGCTTAGTGACATACTAAACCATCTGTGAATATATAACATATAGGATATTATATAACTTATATTATGGGATATCACATACCATATGTTATAGTATGCAATAGTGACCTTTTAAACATGGATGCGAAATCCTAGAAGGCTATTAGACCATGCTTTTTAGGGTCTACAGGGACCATGTCTCTTTTTTTGTTTA
Source organism: Daubentonia madagascariensis (assembly GCA_023783475.1). Classification (NCBI taxonomy): domain Eukaryota; kingdom Metazoa; phylum Chordata; class Mammalia; order Primates; family Daubentoniidae; genus Daubentonia; species Daubentonia madagascariensis. Next base: position 34,315,000 of record JAKFHU010001953.1, on the reverse strand, counting down.
CCTCTGTATTTCCAGAATATAATATGAGGCATAGCACATAGGGGGTCCCCAATAAACATTTGTTGAAAAAAACGAGTAAACAAATATGGGAGACGTAATGGAGTATGGCAAATGCAGGGATAGAGGGAAGCCCAGAGTGCTGTGGGGAGACAGGGGAGAAGGAACCCTGCTTCTGAGAAACCTCTCTAATTGAGAGCTGAATTAAGTCATTGGTTCTATGCCAGCCACCTGGAACATCCTAGAGTAGTAGGTCTAAGACCTCTTACTATATCCCCTCAAGTCATTCTTTATAGGATACAATTTTTCTTCTTCCCACTTCTTTGCCCAAATTCATTACTCCCCTCCCATCCCCTAAGGCAGCAGTCCCCAACCTTTTTGGCACCAGGGACCAGGGTTTCATGGAAGACAATTTTTCCAGGATGGAGGGGGGAAGGGGGTGAGGCAGAGCTCAGGTGGTGACGTGAGGGATGGGGAGCGGCTGTAAATACAGATGAAGCTTTGCTCGCTTGCCAGCACGCAAGGGGCGGGGGAGGTTAGTGGAGGGGGGCGGAGCACAGGTGGTGATGCACGGCCCGGTTCCTAACAGACCATGGACTGGTACCAGGCTGCAGCCTGGGGGTTGAGGACTTGTGACTGTGTGATCGAGAACTGGGCAAGATGTTCACACTGTGGCCTACCCAGCATCACTCCAGCAGACTCGTTGGCTGCAACCAACAAAGCCAACATTCCCACAGGTTCTCAGCACCAACACTATTCTTTGAGTCTACACATGACTTCCCTGTCTTCCACATTTGCTTGATATATTTATGTGTAACCTGCAATGTACTTATTTAAGTTAAACTAAACTAGCTTCATTTTATTTATTGATATAGGGGACTGCTGGGTAACTGGGGTTGCCCTGGCATTTCACAAAACCAGGCTTGGGGTGGCTGACAGACTGGCTCCACTGAAGCTAGGGAACTGGAACAAGATTTCTTCATGAGCTGAAAGAAACTCTACCCTAGCCACGGCATTTTGGTTTAGGTGTGGATCTTGGGACATCATTACATAGTACAGGGGCTGCCTGGTTCAGAGATGTCTTTCCCCATGTTTGGGCCAGATACTGCCCTTGTTGCACAAGATGATTCTAGCTGGGGCTCAGACACCTGTTCTAAAATGTTCACAGTTGAGTATTTCTTTTCATGTGTGTGAGATAAACCATAACCAGTATTTTAAACTCATGTTTTCACAGATATTATGGCTGTTTACTCATATTACATTAAAGTTTAAAGTCAACTTAAAGAGAGTATTGAGTAAATGGAAACACAGGTGATGCACAGATAGAGTAAAACTCCAAGACTGGTCTGGGAGACCCAGAAAAGGCAGTCACAGCACTATCCCTGGGACCTGGGAGACTTGGTCTGCGCGACTGTGATTGCATCAAGCCTTAGTTTATTTGTGAAATGAGGGTTGATAATTTTCAATCAGCCACCACCTATAGATTGTTTGTGGGGATAAAGTGAGATAATATGAACAGTACCTGCCATTTACTAATTGTATTTACTAAATTCCAGCATGGAGTTAAATTCTTCCTACACTTTATCCATTCAATCTTTACAGCAATCTTATGTGGTAGGTGCAATGAATCTCCTCCTTCTACAGAAGAGGGAACTGAGACTCAGGGAGAGATGGAGCAACTTGACCAACGTCACACAGATAAGGGGAAGACCCAGAATCTAAACCTGGGTCTGCCAGATCCCAAAATCCTTGCTCTTTACCACCCCTGTGTTGTGTGTGAGTGGGAGCTTGTCTGCTTTGTTCATTGTTGTGTCCCCAGAGCACCTGGGACAACCCCTAACACACTGAGGGTACTCACCAGATGTGTTTGTGAGAGACAGACGGGAAGGCTAGAGAAGGGAAAGGAAGGGAAAAAGGAAGGAAGGAAGAGAAGGAAGGTGGGAGAGATGGAGGGAGGGAAGGAAGGGAGAAAGTCTTTGGGAAGATAGAGGTTAGTGTATTCCGGCTATGGAAACAAAGGTCAGGAGAACCAGACTCAGTGCTTGGAGTTCAGGAGCTGGTGCAAACACAGTTGCCATCACTGCTGAGGAATGGACAAAAGGACCTCTTTCAACCACTGACAGGTTGGTTCATCCCGTGCATGGGCTTGTTCTGCACCAGAATAGTCAAAGCTTCAGGAGTGTCCCACGGAGGAATGAGGGGATAAAGGGGCACAAAGAACAGTGAACTTTCACTGATAGGAGAGCTTCAGAGAACATCAGTAATAATGCGTATTTGGCCAATTCTCACTGAAACTATTTTGACACTAGCATAACATACACATCAGTACATGTATGTTCACCTTCTAGTATTTTAGCATGAAAAATTGGGGAGGATCATTGAAAAATAATCTTGTTCTAAGCAAAAACCAAGAAGTAAATATATAAAGATTAAAGATTTCTATATGACTAAATATGCCAAAAAATTTTTTAAAATATATAAACTGGGAAAAATATTCTTTACACATATTCTTTACATATGTGCAGATGCCCACGCACGCTAACACAATTCACTGGTAACCACAGAATGTTGGAAGCGGCAAAGGCCTTGGAGATGATGTAACCCATTTCTCTCACTTTAGAGATAAGGCACCTAAAAGCAGAGAAAGGTTCAATGGCTTGTTTATGGTCTCACAGGAAAAGAACGTCAGGCTAGGAACCAGGACCTGACTCTTTGGCTCCAAGTCCAAGGTCTTCCCACGACTCAGAGCAGCAGGGCCAAGTCCACTGCAGGCTGACAGTGGTCTCAGCGACCGCCTTTCGCCACCCACTGCACCAGCGCCACCTGCCACCTATCCACCGCAGGTGGAGTCTGACCGAGGCGCAGAGACATTTCCCAACGCATGAAGATTTATGCCACACCTGTGCTAAATCACCTGAAGCGGCTTCCCTGTGAAAATCCCGTCAGTCTTCAACAGCCCTTGAAGTTTCTCATTTCTCACTTGAAGTGCATGAAGTGCAGCAGAGAAGCTACCCATTGTAGGACCCGGGAAGACACAGTTCCAGACCCTTCTCAAGTCCTTGTGCTGCCCGGATTTTGAGGCTTCCCCTCCCTTCTCTGCCTTTGTTCTTAAATACTGTACTTTGCCTTCAGCAAGGTGTTCAACGGGCATGCTCTGTACTTCTCCAACCTTATTTAAAATAGTTTTCCTTCAGCGGTGATTTGGTTAGCAGTAATGCATGCCTCCTGTGAGCTTTTACCTGTATCCCGTAATTTTTCCACTTTAGGTTTACCTGCCTCTGTGAAACAGATTCATTCCTAAAAGGCATGTAAATTTCATCGTTTTAACTTGAATTGTATTTTAAATGCTCTGAAAGAGCACTTGATTTGGAAGGAACTTCTGATAAGTAATGTTTTAAATGCCATCAGATGCTAAATCCACACTGTCCAATATGGTACCCACTAGCCACAGGTGTCTATCGAGCACTTGAAATGCAGCTCGTCCCAATTGAGATGTTTAGAATAAAATACATGTGAGGAAGTTTTCAAAATATCTCATTAATAATTTTCATGTTGATTACATGTTGAATAATGATATTCTAATATACTAGAATAAATAAAATATATTGCTAAAATAAATTTTCCCTGTTTCTTTTTACTTTTTTAGCATAGCTACTAGAAAATTTAAAATTTTATATGTGGTTTGCATCATATTTGGACAGCATTGATCAAAATAATCAGTTTCATAACCTTGGATTTTTTTCAAGCCAGCTCTCTTAATGGGAACCTCGTCTATTCTAAGAATGTAGCCATAACTTGCAATTGTGGGTAAAAGTTGGGCTTTTGAAGGTACTACTTAATTTAACATTTGATCAATTGAATGTTTATTTAATATATTCAGGATGCAGTGCTCTTTGGATTGACTCTTGATCCCAGGGAGTTCACAGTCAAGAAGATGAATTAGGCCATCATGCATACGATTAATTAAAAATGTCAGCCTTCTCTACTGGCCCCAAACCTGAAAAGAAATAGTTCAAATGTCTAAAAACCTACACTAGGGAGAGGTATTCCAAAACTTCAAGTTCAGATCACAGGTGTCTACGTGAGGTCTAGAAGGTACACAGAAATTGCTGTGGAATTTATAGTCCTCCAAATCAAAAACAATAATGATGTTTCAAAAGATTCTTTTTAAATTGTACTTTCATGACTTTTTTAAGAGAGGAAGAAGTCACCCTCTTATTGTCACGTGACTTGTATAGAGGCAAGAGACAGATTGTTCCAATGACTTCTCACTTCACTAAGTCCATGCTAAAGAGCGTATGTAAGTAAATGAGATTCAAGCATGCATTCATGAAGGCCTATGGATATTAGTCTAACCTTCTAAAGATTGGCACTTTAGTTAAGCACTCGATTTCTATCCCTATCTAGCTAAAGACTGAGGTAGAATAATACTGTATACACACACACATTCCTGGCTTAGGTCCCTGGAAGCCAAGTTCATGCTACATGATCCCTCTCCTGGACTGCAGCTGACTGACCTGAGCTGAGCCAATCAGATGACTTTTTTTTTTTTTTAAATCCTGTTTGGCATTGGAGCAACAGACAGACTGACCTAACTGTATGCAGGGGGGACAAGCAAACTACCCAAGACTGGGGGGATAGCAAAGGAAGCCAGTGTGTCAAGACTGAGAAGACACAGGGAATAAACAAAAGATGAGTATGTATATGGTCTTTAGAGATGCAGAGCCCTTCCCAAACCTTCCACTGAATCCTTCCTGAGACCCATCTGACCTCTCAGCTCTTACATTCCTGGAAGTACCCTGTTTTCTTAGGCTAAATTTCCCTTTTTGCCTACATTATTCTGAAGTGGTTTCAACCTAGAGTCTTAATCAAGGTAGGCAAGATGTGGAATGGACATTGGGTTTTCTACCTACATAGGTAGAATATGAGGAAGCAGCTCAAGATGTTCAGCCCTGGATTCTCAGAATGAAAGACAGGTAGGCAGGTGTTCCAACATCAGCTGTCTATCCTCCTCCGTAGATGGTGACTTCCACAGATGGGTTCAGAAGAAGGGACATGAGCCATGTGCCATTTGTCACAGGTGGCATGTTCAACTTGGCATTAAGTCCTTGACTCATGCTAGGATTCCTTATCAGAAATCATAACTCTCATGATCCAGTTCAGATGGTGCGTCTTCACCAAGGATGCCCTAAAGCATGTGAGTTGGATTAATCTGTTGCTCCCTTATATTCCCACAACCTTTCCTTTGTGCCTAACACTCTAAACCTTACCTGGAGGCTATTTACAAAGTGTCTGCAGAGTCTGAAGACCTTTGTTTTTATGGATTAAAGAGGGCCTCGATGGCATGATATATACTTACACTGTTTCCAGACTTTATGGACTTCTGTATGTGAGCATCTTTCTTCCCTACCAGATCATGAGTTCCTCAAGGGAAGAGAGGAAGAGAACACATTTTATTCATCTTTTTGTATTTCCCCTCACATGTTCAATAGCTACTCCCACAACACCTGGTAGTTACTCAATAAATGTTGATTGCTTGCTGCGCTGAACAAATTTTCTCCCAAAGACAGATCATTCTGTTCATCCCTCTAGTTTCTAGCCTTCCTCCTGCTCTTGCTAGATTCTACTTTTCAGCTCTTTAGAGCTGAACTTTTTTTTTTCTTTGCAAGTTTTGTTTTGTAAAGGACCAGATAGCACATATTTTATGCATTGCTGGTCTCTGTCACTATTCAACTCTGCCATCATAGTATGAAAGCAGCCGCAGACAATACTGAAATGAATGGGCATGGATGTGCTCTGATAAAAGTTTATTTACAAAAACAAATGGGAGACTAGATTTGGTGCATGGGCTGTAATTTGCCAACTCTTGTTCTAGAGGAAAATGACACATTAATTTTTTAAATAACCAAAAAATATCTAATGAAAATAAGTTTGTCTCTCTTTCATCCCCAACCCAGTCATTAAAGATAGCCATTGCAAACAGTTTTTTATGTATTCGTCCATAAATTTCCCATATATATGCATGTGTATAAATGTTTATGCACATATTTATGTCAATTTTAAAAACCCATCATGCACAGCATACAATATTCTATACCTTGAATTCATCAGATAATGATATGCTTTGGAGATCTTTCCATATTATCATATAAAGAGCTATCCTATTCTTTCAAATAACTACATTACTCTCACTGTATACCATATTCTATTTAACCAATGCCCTATTAACAAATATTTAGGTCCTTAGAGATTTTTTTTTCAATATAAACAGTGCTTCAATGAACACCTTTGAACACATGTACAAGTACACGTGCGGGGTAAGTTTCTGGAATGGGAGCTTCTTGGGTTAAATGGCACATAATTTTGACATATATTGCTGAATTGCAACCAGAGAGGGGCTTACAATTTATGTTCTCATCAACCATGTAAGGAAGAAGAAAAGCATTTTATTTAAGGTACATGTATCTGTGCCAGATGAAGAGGTAGCTTTATAGAGTATAAATAACCTATAGAAAAATCACTGCAAGGCTACATTAAATAAAAAGCAGCTAAATTTAGTGTAACTCTTTCATCTCTTAAATTTTGTAACAAGGAATTTAAAACTATATGATAAATACCATTAAAAATAAATACCCTTTTATTTAAGGGAAGATATAAAAATGTTAAGATGACAGAATAAAGGAAAAAGGAAACTAGCAAAATTCAGAAAAAGCACATGTAGTAAAAGAGGGATAGAGAAAAAGAAAGAGATATACAGAAAGATGCCACACGAGACTGACACCAGTGAGTTGGGCTTTCTACCAAGCACACTCACATTTTGGGCCTTTTGGGGATTATCTACTTGCGCTTTTTTGAATTATACATTTGTGCTATTTTGTATACTTGGGTATGGTGGATTGTCACATTGGCCCTAATTCTTCAATACTTCCTTCATCTGTACCTTCGGCACAGCCTCATCATGGGCAGAGTGTATTTCCCTGTCCCTTGACTTTCGCTTGGCTATATGATTTGTGTTAGCCAATCATATGTGTACAGAGGTACCATTGGGCCAGTTCTGAGCTGAGCCTATAAGAGGCCTCATATGGTTTTGTTTGTTCCCTTTTGCCTCTGCCATCGCTTTGAGAAAAACGTGCCCTGGGTGACCTCTGGTCCAAGGAAGATGACAGACTTGTGGAATAGACCTGGAGCCCCATCAGCTGAGCCTAGGCTAAATCAGCCAACCCCCAGCTGACCTGCAGTTGTGTGAGCAGGCCCAGTCAAGATCGGCAGAGCCACCCAGCCAAGCCTGACCTAGATCGGCCAACTTTCAGCCAACCTACAGATTGCATGAACAATGATAAATGATTACTGTTTTAAGCCACTGAGTTTTGGGGTAGTTTGTTACACAATAATAGCTCATTAATTAATGTAGCAGACAATCAAAGAGGATGGCTTTGGCCTAAGTCTTCAAGGTCCTCCTTTCATTCAACAAGTATTTATTAAGTGTCTATCACTTATGGGCACTAAACTAGGTTGTAGAGATACGGTGAAGAACAAAATAGACCATGTCCCTGCTCTTACAGACCTGAGTCTAGGAAAGGGGAGATGATTAGAATAACCAAAAAATGCTTCTATTCATAATATGATTTATAAAAATGGCTGGCTGGCTGCTTTAGATTACTTGGATAGTGAAGAATTCTTTAAAGAGGTAACATTTAAGCCCATATTTGTCTGACAAGGAGAAGCCAGTTTTAAGTTCCAGGGACAGAATGTTCCAGGCAGAGGGAACAGCTAGAACAAAGGCCCCAAGTGGGAAAGAACTTAGCACATTCAAGGCACAGAAAGGAGGCCAGTGTGGCTGGAACACGGTAAGCCCTTTCCTTGAAGAGTTGTCCTGCTTCTTTTAGATAGTTAGTGCCTCTTTGTAATTGGGAAAAATGTACTTGCTTAAGTTGGCACGAGGTCTGTGTTGATGGTAATTTCATGATTCCAAAGGCCTAATTATCATTAATAAACTTGGCTTGGATTTCAAATAAAAATGAAAACCCAGCCTCACTCTGTTCTCATTTAAAAGAGACATCCACTGCTTACTCCAATCTTCACTACTAAATGAGCCCAAATGAAGTGAAACAAAACTAATAGTGAGCTAATGGCTATAAGAGGATGCAGGCAAGGCTTCCATCACCAGGTTTGAGACCCAGAGAAACAACTGCAGATTTTCAGATTTGTCAATCCTGTCGTTTTGCTCTTTCAAATTTCTTTCAAATTTGGTGGAAGAGTTCTGTGTCTTAATAAAGGAGAGCTCACCCCTCTGAGGTACAAACTGATCTAAGCGGTTCCCAGAAGAAGTGATATTCCAGGTTGGGCTGGAGTTTGAGGACTACAGCGAATGTGGCTGCCTTTAAAACACAGCATGACTTTTTCTAGTGTACCATTTAGGTGTTGGGAAAGAGGACACAGTTCATCTGGCAGCTCTCTGCTCATTATTCTGTGACCTTGGATGGATTATCTAGCCTCTGTCTGGCTCAGATTTATTTACGAAATGATGATGGTAATAACTAACCAAGCACAGTTGCTATGAGGGTTAAATAAGATAATATGGTTCTAAGTCTCGTATAAACCATGAAGGGCCACCTACCTGTGGGGTATCCTAATTATTAAAGATGTCAGGCCTCTCCCACCCCCCAACTGGATTGCTCTCTATTCCCACTGGGCAGGAAACCTGGGGTATAATATTTTGATACATAAACATAACATTTTAAAATAAACTTGACATGTGCTATTATTATCCAAGTGATAATACCATTCTATGACTATTAATTAATAAATACTCTGAAGACTCCTAGGGGTAAATCATCACCTTGGCTTTCTCATGATTCTTCTGTGGGCATCTGTGGAAACACAGCAAAGAGTTTTCTTCCCGAAATACTCCCATATGGAAATTCTGATTACATTCTATCATACCTCAGCAATAAGGAGTCTAAAATACACAAAGTACAGCATTTATCTTTGGGCTATATTTATATTTTGTTTATGTGATGGTCTAACATCTGAGCCCAAAATAAATATTTTAGAAATCTCCTCAATGTCTCAAAATCCCTTAATTGCTCCTTGTCTCAGCTCACCTCTTCCTTCAGTGTTAAACTTTTCACATCTGAGTTATAATTGGCAGCACACACTGCTCCCATAAGTCAAGGGAGTTCACTTTCACAAACTCAAATATTCAGTCTCAACAGCACCCGGACTGCTGCTGGGATTCAGAAGTCGTGATTTAGAGTCACTTATGCTGTTGGTAGCACCACTGGGAATAAATTGCATCCCCTGGCCTTTGGCTTCCAGATTCATAAAACTGTGAAGGACCATATTCATTTCCTTCCTTGGCTTGCTCTAAGAAACTCATACCAGTGTTACCCGCCAATTCAAAAATGCATGACATCAATGTCGAAACCCCATTCTAAATGATGTTTTTCTTGTAGAAATTGTTTCTCCTGAGCTGATTTTAATCACATGCGTTGCATAGCCAACCATCTGGCTAACTGTGCTAGGGTAAGCAGAGAGAACTGGACATAATATTTAGATTTATCGATAAGTCAATGTAAGACTGATGATGTTTCACATTATGTAAGGATTTTCTACTTTGCTAGAAGATCTGTCATAGGATTCCTGTGGTGAGCTTTCCTGGACCACTTTAAATGTGATCCAATTTATGAAAAATCAATTCACAGGTTACTTTTTGAGAATATATTTATTTCATAGGGCATTGGACCTTAGAAATTGTGCCTCCTGATTTTTTTCAAATAAGGTTTGCGTGTCTGGATATGTCCGAGCAGGAGATTAAGGAGGTTGTATCGCATGCTAAGGAGATATCTGATACATATGTGTTGCATGATAAGTGAATGGAAAAAACAAGCGGCTGGTTGGATGGGTAAGTGAGTAGATAGATGAATGAATGAGTTAGTAATGAAACAAATGAATTGGTCTTTTGAAAGAAGATTTTCTGAACTGTCAGAAGAGAAAGGGGATGTTTTCCATGCCTTAGTGAGGCCCTTAGCTAGTCCATTGCATTCCAAAATGGAATCAAAGGAACATTCCTCAAAGGTCAGTATACCTGGGTGGAGTGATGACTGTCGTGGTGAAAAATTTACATATTTATTCCAGATTAGGTTAAATTTAAAAGTGACCTCCATCAACATTACCTAAGCCAAAGTTACCGATGTCCTCTGCCATATTGTTAAACTTGGTGGTCATTCTGAGTGCCCACACTGTTTACCCGCCAGCAACATTTGGTGTAGATGATCCCTTGCACCCTCTTGATATACTTTCTCCCTTGGCTTCCAGAAATCCTCATTCTCATGCTTTCATGAATAGGTTTGCTGCCGGGAGCCCCCATCAGCAGAGGCACATACTTCTACTCCAGCCCCTTTAGACCGTTTTCTGGCCCCGGACACCCTTTGCAATTCCCAACTGGGGTGTCTTTGCTTCCACTGGTGGTTCTGCCCAGAGTGCTTTCTGTTCCACTCCCTTCTTGGTGAAACTCCATTCATTCTCTGAGACCTGAAATTATTAGTTCCTTATCCCAGAGCCTTTTGGGAATCTTCCCATCCTCTGATCTCTCTCCTCCACTTGGTTTCCACCTTCATGTAGTAGATAGACATAATAAGAGGAGTGATCAGAACAGTTAGAGGAGGGGTGGGAGCAGTAACAGGAGTAATAAAAGGGGGAGGAAGGGAAGAAGATAGATTTACTGAACATTTACTGTTATTAGACACTGGGCTCATTCTTTCACATTCATTATTTTACTGAATCCTTACAAAGGCAGTTATTATCATCACTTTATAGACAAGGAGCCTGAGGCTTTGAGAGGGTGTTTAAATTACCTGCTTGGCCAGTAAGTGGTGGGGGTGAGATTTGAAACCCAGGCCTAACTCTGTGCAGAGTTAAAATGCAAAACCACCACCCCCTGCTGCCACATCATGTTGTGTTGGATTTGTTAGTGTGTCCATTTCCTCTACCTCCTCCTGGAGGGCATGGAAGTACCCCTATAGTTCTAATGCTTGTACTGGGTACTTAGTGCATGTTTGTTAACTGAATAAAAGAAATTGGAGTAAGCATGGACTTGTGAGGATCTCTGCTGGGCCTTTGTGCACAATTTTGGAAGTGGCAAGTGGAAGCCAGCTGGGCTCTGATCTGACTGGACCTGCCAACCCCAAATGGGGACGGGAGTCAGGTGGGAGTCATTTCAGTGTGAAATCAGACGGGTTCCGGGATGAAGAGTTCCTTCTGCCCTAAGTATTTTACAATTTCTCAGCCATACTTCGATTGCCTGATATACTTAGATATTTACGTAGCAGAGTTTACTCCAGCAGAGAAAGAATGAGTGTGACCTTTCTGTGGCAAGCAGGTGAGCTTATTGAGACTGACACCAATCAGATTTGATCTCAGTGGCTCTTTCCCCTCCTGACGGAACCTTGCAAAGTCTTATTTACTCAAGATGAACCCTGGCTTTCGCCTGCTACTGGATGACATCCTTCACTTCACTCTCAGTGAATAGCCAAAAATAGTTTGGCCCTCACTCACATTCACATCCAAGCCAGCTCAAGACTGCCACCTCCATCTTTGCATGCATTTATCAGTTCTAGACACTCCCTCAGATGTCCCTCTATCTTAATAGTCAAGACATGTATGCACCACTGTCACACTCTAAATGAGGATGGCACCAATAAATAAGAACAACATGCATTTGCATAGTGCCTCGTGACTTACCAAATGTCTTTCCACCTGATTGCACTTTTCTCATACAGGTGTACCATGTTTTCTCTTGGAGCAAAGCACTGAAGTCAGCTTAGTTTTTTTCAAAGTTAGAGGATGAGAAGCATGCCCAGCACAAGGGCTGCAGAGATGACTGGGATGGCATCCCTGCTCCCTGTGCCCCTGCTGTGTAGGTGAAATAAAAATAAATAAATAAACAATCACAGATGCTGAGGAAAGTGCTGTTTAGAAAGGAAAACATGAGAATATGGGGATGGGAACAGCTTACTGCTAGGATGGACCAGGAAGATGTGAACAATGAGGAAAGAGTGTTCCAGATGGGAATACCAGGAAGGGGTACTTGTTTCATTACAGCAAATACACACTGAACACCCACCACATTCCAGGCATGGGGGATATGACAGTGGGTGTGACACTATCCTCGCTCTCAAGGAGATTATAGTCTAGTGGCCAAAAGACTAGCAAACAGGTCAACCTAATAGGAGCTTCAGAAAGCTTGTGCCACTGAATCATAATACCCTCCCACTCCACGCCCACCTTGTCACTGCCATATACTTATCTTCTGGTCATTCCTTTTCACCCGTGAGAGATTTGGGCATCTGACTCATAGACTTCTACTTCGTGACAACCCCTGCCTTTTATGTGGCAAGCTATCTGCATCCCTGCCTCTCAGGTTCTAACATCTCATTGCCAATGAGTCCCTCTTCTATTTGCGGTCTGTCACCTACCAGCAGGTCACACCTTGGGCCCTGTGATTACTCAAAACTTTTTCATGGCCATGACCCTGAATTGCAGCCTTGGGTCCTGCCATGGACTCTTCTCCTTCCTGCTGTTTTTTTGTTTGTTTGTTTGTTTTTTTACTATCCTCTATAATTCTTTATTGACTTCCCAGGGACCTCTGGTCTTGTGAGCAGAAGTGGTATGTATTCTGCTTTTCCAGCTACTCAAGGGCAAACAGTGTTGCCTGCATTTCCTGCCAAAGTATTTCATATAGTAGGTGCTCAGTAGAAATCCATCCACCCTCCATAGATGCTTATGGAACACCTGCTAAATGCCAGGCACAGTGGTGGATCTGATGATCAGAGCCCCTGGGGCTCAGACCTTCCAGCCTGCTGGTAACTAATCATCTGGATCCATTATCCAAAGGTCATCTCTAAAATGACCCGGGCTCCAGGGGAAGGGGAAAATCAGGGCCCAACCTATCATGATTCTACATTTGTTTCTTTTCTACTAAGAACCACCGGAATGAGTGAGCTAAAAAATGCCTTTGCAGGCTCCGCCTATTTTAGGTAGACCTTCCTTTCTCTCCTTATAGCAGTTTTCTATACTTGATGCTTTGCACAAAACTCGAATTCCCATTGTAATTAAAGGGCTTGCCTGGCCTCCATGGGTCTTTCGAATGATAAAGGAAGTAAAATATATTTCTAAAGCTAGGCCAGGAAAGCCCAGCAGCTTTGAAAGCATAAGCACGGGGTCTGAGCAATATTAAGACACCATATAATTATTCTAAAATAAGAGTAAAAGTAGAGCATTTTTATGTCATTCTTTAGAAAAGGATCAACAATGAAGAAATGGGCCAGAGCGTGAGTGAGTCTCCATTGTTAGGATGTCGCAACAGCCAGAGTGGTTTGCTAAAAATTTCAACCAGGCCATGTTGCACCCCCATTCAAAACCCACAATGCTTCCCCTACCTTCAGGGTCAAGTCTAGACTCTTGAAGGAGGCTGACAAGGATTTGCATGATGCAGCCCTTGCTCTATACTTGATGCTTTGCATAAAATTCGAATTCCCATTGTAATTAAAGGGCTTATCTGGCCTCTGGGGGTCTTTCAAATGATAAAGGAAGTCAAATATATTTCTAAAGCTAGGCCAGGAAAGCACATCAGCCACCATGGTAGTCTCCTGTTGTCTCTCAGAGGGCCAAACTTATTTTTGTCTTTAGAGCCTTTGAACTTGCTCTTCCCCTGCTCGGAATCCTCTTCCCTAAATCATTCTCTTACTGGCTCCTTCCTGCCCTGTGGGTCTCATTGCCCAGTGTAGTTACTCCCAGCCTTAGTCATTCTCCATGTGCCATCCAGTTCTTTGAATGCTTAGCATGTACCACACTTGAAATTATTTTTTGGCTTATTTATTTCAGTTATTAATTATCCCCAATCCCCCTTAGACTGTAAGCCCCTGGGAGCAGAGATCTGGCTCATCTTGGCCATCACTGAGTAATCAGAGACTAGAACTGTCCCTGGACATAGTTGACACTCAGTACATATTTCTGGAATAAATGAGTTTGGAAAAGGTGAGTAATTTCTCCATCAAAAGTTCTTCCCAAGTCACAGCATTTAATCCATAGATAAATGTGGCTTATGGAGCAATTAATCAAAAGCTTTGCTTATCATGCACCACCAATGGCAGGCCAATATGGAATGCTTACAACTCTAATGATCATTAGTCTTCCTAGGCACCATCCAGACAAGCTTTTGGCTTAGGTGATTCTGGGGTGCAATTAGTCAGTGAGAACACCACCAGCTACCCTGCAGTCTCTATTCACAAACAAGCACAGCACTGGCAGGGTTCCTGGGAGGGCAGAGGCTGGAGGAGCTCCTTCTCTTTGGGCTGCATACTGATCATTAGAAAATTGGGTAAATGAGGATGTTTTTGTAAAAAACAGAGATGGTGTTGAAGGGGCAATGGAGAATAATTTCACTGATGATAGACTGCAGAACTGTTGATATTGGCAGAAAGAAAACAGTATCTTTTCATCGTCCCCCATAGTTTGAAACATCCAGTCTTTAGCCAAATGTCTGGGCAGATCATGATTTATATGGGCTTAGTTGTGCAACCCTGGAGGGAAATGCGCTGTATGAAGACATACATATGCATTTCAACAATGCATTCGAGGTGCCACGCATGTGCCGTGATGCATTTTTATGTGCACAATCCATGTGGCTGTGACACTAAAGTTTGTCCTTTCAAATGTACTGCATACAGTTTACTTTTTTTTCCAGTGGCCAATGTAAACATACCTTAAGCGATCATAAACGCTTGTATTAACATCAGTCAAGATATCTTGAGCACACATAAATTTAAACGGCCCTGTTGATTACATTTCCACTTAGAAAGAGTTAGGAAGCTGACAAATAAAAGGACATCAGAATTCAGAACAGTAATATTTTTTTGGCCCCTAGAATTTAGTTGCAGTATCTGAAATATCTGAATTAAAAAAATAATTGCCAGTATTTATGGAGGACTCACTATGTGTCAGGCATGTTGTATACATGGTGTTGTTTTATCTTCACAAAAACTCTACGAAGGGTTTTGTAAATGAGGGGATCAAAGCACAGATTTTGCCCAAGATCACACAGCTAGTGAGGCTGGGGCTGATTCCAGCGCAGCGGTCTGACTGAAGAGCCCGCATTCTTGGTTACTTCTCCCAAATGCCCCCTCAAATCCTAGACCCCCTTTTGTTACCTGCGTGTCCACGAACACTTGCACATCCTACTGTGTCTCAGAGTGTTACTAGCACCACATTCCCAATGCTAAAGCACCACCATTGTTAATACTTGTCTTTGTGAAAAATCAGACTAGATTCAAGCTTGGCCCCATGATAATGTAATTCTCATTCTTAGGCAGGAAGGTAGGTGGCCTGTGAAGTGACAACCAGCTCAAAAGAATTGTGCATTTCTCCGTTCATTTTTTCATTCACTTGTTCAGTCAACAAATGCCTAATGCGTGCAACTTACTAAATGCTGAGGCTACAAAGGTAATGAAGCAAGTTTACATTCTAACATCTGTTGTTAACCCGGTAATAAATTAAAATATTAAGACAGTGATAAAAGGTATAAGGGGAGATGCATGGTACTTGGGCTTCCTGGCCCTGTCTGAGGGGCGTGGAAAACCTCCCTGGGGGTGGCATGGAAACTGAGAGCTGAAAGCAAAGGTAGAGTTGAGGGCTGGGGAGGTGTTGCAGCCAGACAGAACAGGTGGAGGAAAGGCAGCAGGCGGTAGAAATTCCAGCCTGTTGCAAAACCTGAAGGAAGGTGGGAGTGGCCAGAGTGTAGGGAGACAGGTCCAGAGAGGGCAAGGCAAGGCTGGGAGAAAGGCAGGTAGCAGGTCCAGCTGGTCCCAGCACTCTCCCTGCATTAGCTCATTCGAGGCTTCCAACTACCCCACAAGGTAGGTGTCGTTACTATCCCCCTTTTTGCTGATGAGAAACGTGTCACCCAAAGTGAGAAAGTCGATTTTGGTTTTGATCACACACCCAGGAAATGAAGGATTCGAATCTAGATACTCTAGCTCTGAGCCTTCACTACTAACTACTGGGCTACACTGCCAGGGCACAAGGAAGTCAAGACACAGAGAAGTTTGGCTCCGGCGCCTGGGCCACTAACCACAGTCCTAGGCTGTCTCGTGGCTAAGTCCAGGTGCCCGCTTAGGGACCTGGTGCTCTTCACAGGGGAGGGGACACACTGACTTTGCTAAGGGAGCCATGCCTTTGCCAGGGCTTGAAAGACAGGCTGCTGACACAAGGCCTGGAGCATGAGTGAGTTCAGAGGTCTTTACGCACTCTGCCCACCCTCTCACTCTGCTGCCGGTGCCAGAGGGGGGTGAATCAGGCATGAGCAGTGTGGCCGTTTCTCTCCCTGGTCCTCAGCATGTTCCCCTTAGTGCATGGAGCAGTTCTTATTATCCCTATTTTTCTGATAGGAAGAGCAGCGTTTCAAATGTCTTCCAATTGGAAACCAAATTGAAACAGATAGAATCTTCCAGAGATAAAAAAAAAATATGGCTCAACTGGGGATTTTTTTTTCCGAAAAAGTATATGTTTTTCCCACGTCTTTTTTTCCCTCTGTGGCCTGCCAACATTTCACTTGAATAAGAAGGTAACTGGGTCCCTTCTTAGAGCCTGATGCTTGAGATGGCAGTGATTGCTGCCAGCCACCTTTTCCAAAGATATTCTGTTAGTCTTAGTTGTTTATGGGCTAAGGGAGAGCTCCCTTCATGGGCATCTGGCAAGGTACAGGGGTAAAAAGTGAACCAAAAAAATAGAGCATGCTATTTCTGCTGTCACCTGGCACTCAGAGCCTAACACGCAGGCAGCCCCTGGCATCAAATTTGGGCAAAGAGACTGGCATCCCATCGGCCAGGGGGCGGGGAGCCAATGCCTCCCTCCCATCACCATCTCATCCTTCTCTACTTATATATTATATAAGAGTGTGTGTATGTGTGTGTGTATATATATATGTGTGTGTGTGTATATATATATATATATAGTACTAGTAGACTACCAAATGCACTCTCAGGCCAGTGCTTAAATTTTTTCTTTTGTTTCTGCAGATACCAAATAATATTTTTTACTGCGAGTGGCCTCTGTCCCTTCTTACAATAAGCTTCCTCTGGCTACAGACTCGTCAGAGCACAAGCCCAGGGTCCCATGCTAAGCCCAGCCTCCTTTTCAGCCCTTAGCCGACAGATTCTTGATTTTGCCTCTTGGGCTTTGGATCATCTAGTTGCCCTTGGCCTGGTGCTACGAAGCTCCACGGTGAGAAGGGTTTATCTTTTCCTTTGCACCACTGAGCCCCCATCTGGGCTGAAATGGTGCTGAGTTATGGTGTTTTTCTCTGCTGTGTGTTAGAGCAGGAGCCTTAGTCCTGTCCTTTGGCAAGGGCTGTCAATGGGGATCCGCATTTTCACCTCTGTCCAGCCCACTGAACTGACTGTACCCGGAAGTGCTATGCTCTCTACTTTGGCAGTAAGACTGCTTCACCTTAAAGCTAACAGAGTTGAATTTTTATTTTTATTCCTTATGTGTTTTTGTCCTCCTCCCAGGTTTGCCCATTTCCTGTCTAGATACAAAAGGGTTAAGAGTGGTATGAGGATTACCAACAGGGACAAAACTGCTCCAGTGTCCTCTCCCTCCCCTTCCAGCCCTTTGTGTTTCCCTGTTCTCCCACAGGAATTTCCCAGAGGGGGCTGAGCCTCCTACCAGAGTAAAGAGGGGAAAATTCCTGCTTGATAGTTGGCCCAGAAATTATAAAAATCATAGGAAATGGTCCCCTGGGATTCTGAAACATGCATTCCCATAAACATCAAGCCCTGTCCAAATATCAGCTATCTTTTGGGTGAGGATATCCCCACTGCTGTCTGGTTATTTGGATTTCAGCTGTGTTATAAATCTATCCAATTAGGCCATATCACTCTCTTCCTCCACTGCTGCACCAAGGGAATAAAGCAGATCTTGGAAGGTGTTTTATGAGTCTATGGTGAGTTTGATGCTGGGCCTAATCAGTTTAGGCTAATACTTAGTATAATAATGCAAATGCTTCTTGCTCCCTGGGAGCTAGCTGAGTGCAGAGGCACCATTCTATCAAGGCATGCACTTCTTGCACTGAGATGTTTCCTGTTCTTTAATCCTAAGAGGCAGACATTACATTGGAGGGTGCAGATAAACAGTTACGAGGCTGAGGCCCTTGAACTAAGGAATCACACTCATAATTTTAAGTCATACTTGTGTGTGTGTGTGTAACTTTTAATTAAAAAAATAAAGATTAATAATGTGAAAAGACAACCTATAGAATGTGAGAAAATATTTTCAAGTCATATGTCTGGTAAGGGTTTAATATCAAGAATATATAAAGAACTCCTACAACTCAACAATAAAAAGATGTTCTAATTAAAAAATGAGCAAAAGACTTGAACAGACATTTCCCCAAAGAAGATATGCAAATGGCCAATAAAGATAGCTCAACATCATTAGTCATTAGGGAAATGCAAATCAAAACCATGATCAGATACCACTTCACACCTACTAGAATGGCTAAAATAAAAGACAGACAATAAGAAATGTTGACTAGAATGTGAGAAATTGGAACTCCTGTACATTGCTGGTGAGAATGTAAAACAGTACAGCCACTGAGAAAAGAATTTGGTGGTTCTTTAAAAGGCTGAACAAAGAATTACCATATGACCCAGTAATTTCATTTCTAGGTGTGTATACAAAGTAACTAAAAGCAGAGACTCAAGCAGATATTTTATGCCAATGTTCACTGCAGCATTATTCATAATGGCCAAAAGGTAGAAACAACTCAAGTGTCCAAGAAAAGATGAATGGATAAACAAAATGTGGCATATATATACAATGGAATATTATTCCGCCACAAAAATGAATGAAGTTCTGAAAAGTGCTATAACATGGATGAACCTTGAAAACATTATGCTAAGTGAAATGCACAAGACACAAAAGGACAGATACTATATGATTCCACCTGTATGAAATATCTAGAACAGGTAAATTCATAGAGATAGCAAATAAAATAGAGGTTACCAAGGACTGAGGGAGTGGGAAGTGGGGAGTTATTGCTTAACAGATACAGAGGTTCTATTTGGGTTGATAAGAAAGTGGTGATGGTTGTACAACATTGTGAATGTACCTAGTGCCATTGAATTATACACTTAAAAAGATTAAAATGGTAAATTTTGTTATATATTTTGCTATCATAAAAAACATCATGGAAAAATATAAGAAAAAATAAAGCTGAATAAATATTTTGACAGTCAAACTTCTCCTGCAGTTCCTTCAGCTAAATAACAGAGTGAGAACTCAAAACCAAATATTCTGACTCTTAGTTCAGTGCTTAATCCATTACAACATTTAGCCTGATTTCTCAGTGTCCTTAAATTATGCATTCATCGATTTATGTAAATCATCTGTCTTTCAATTCTTCAAACATTTATAGAATAGCTTGTAAATGCTCAGTGATCAAAAATTGGCGGTGAGGGGTGGATGGAAGGAACAGATTTCAACATGGGGTCTACGTCAGGTTCTGTGCTCAAAGGCTTTTTATGGGTTGTAGGAGTTAAGCTTCCTTTCAATGTTATGAATCATTATCATCTCCATTTTAGGGCTGAGGACCCAAGGCTATGAAGGTTCAGTGAACTTGCCCACAGTACTGGTAGCAAGCAGCCCACTTGGGATTAGAACCTGGATCTGCCAGAATCAAAGCCTTCCGTGCCTCATGCTGGTTTTACTTGCTCTCTCTTTCTCTCAAATTTCCTTGTATTTTTGGCTCTCTCCATTGTTGTCAGGAACCAGGGACAGTTTCAGAAGGGAAAAGAAGCCCCTTGGTGGTGGCTCTGAAATTCAGGGTCAATCAAGGTTGCCCATGTTCTGGGTGAGAGCAAGGATCAGATCTTGTGGCAATTGCCCTGCGGCTGGTGAAACTCCCCCTCCCCCACCAGGGGTTTTGTCTGCAAGGATGACAACTTGATGGTGCCAGGCATAGCAAATAAAAAGGCAACTATAACGGGCAAGGGAGGCCACAGGCCCCCAAGGCCAGCATCCAAGCAAGCGGCAGGTGTGCCTTCTGCTTTCCACAGGTTGCCAGACGGGACAGCAGTAGGTTCTGCCAAAGGCTCAGCTCCGTGTGTTCATTAGCAGCACATTCCTGAGGCTCTGCAAGCTTCTTCAGGGCTGGGAAATGATCAGGGGGCCACAGAGAGGCCCTACAGGCCAGGCCCCACCAATTACAGGCCTACTTTGCTACAATGAGCAGGTAGGCTGAGGAGAATGGGGAGCAGGACAGGGTAGGGAAAAGTAGAGGAGATTCAGATTCATGCCAAGGGCCAGGGACGAGCCTCCTCTTGGCATCTGCCCAGCCATGCCATCCTAGACTCCATCTCTCCACTGCTTCTGTTGAGACTATCTTGAAGAATTTCTGTTTTTCCCTGTAAGCATACAAGACCTGTTCCTGCATTCATAAGAGCTTTATTATCTCTGCATTTTGGAAACCGGTATATTTCCAGATCAGCAAGAGAAGACATGAAACTCAGGAAATGAGTATTTCCACTTACCACTGAATTTTTAGTTCATTACAAACAGTGCGCTCTGCTTTCATTTACTCCATCGCATGAGGTCTTAATGCACCTCACACTCCAGTGCTCATTAATACTGCTAAGGAGCATTTGCAAAGTATTTAAAGTCAGCCTGCTCTCTCTTTCTCTCTGCTCATTCCCTGTGGTGCAGTCCAGTTTCTGGGATGAAGCTGGATCAATAAACACGTTCTTTCTGTCTGTTGAGATTTTCTGTCTTCCAATTAGAAGAGAGCAGCAAAACATGCTGCCTTATTATATAGAGACAGCAGTCAATTTTGGCCCGATGCTGAGTGGGAAATGCTGATTTTTCAGATGTTTTGTAACAGAAACAAACAAAGCACCCACTTGGAAAGCAACAGGATTTTTCCTAGCCAAACTACACACAAATGGGCTCTTTCAGCAGCCCAAGGAAGGAGGAAGCAAGCAGGAATGTGGCCCTGGGGGACTCAGCTGGCCACTCTCTCAGGTCTGAGTGTGTGATCCAACGTGAAGCTACAGCCTCCTGTCTCCTGATTATTAAAGCCCTGCTTGGCCCAGGTGAGTTATCAAATCCCCACGTGGTCTGAATCCTTTGCCTGCAGGAGGCAAAGTGCCGAGATGCATATAACACTATAAGGGCTGCTATTCACGAGCCTTTCCTCTGAAAACTGAAAAGTAAGTCCTCTGAGTTCTTCACACGTTTGAACACCGCACACAGGCCTTCTCACTTCCCAGCAGATGCTGCTTTGGACGCTTTGGGACTAAAAGCTGGAAGGCGGCTTAGGGAATGTCTCATGCTTGCGGTTCATCGCTAGCAATACACTGAGAGAGAGAATAGGCAGGAGGGCAGGGAAGGAGCGGGTGAGAGGCAAAGAGAGAAGAGAAGAAAGATGGGATGGCTGGAAGGAGGGAAGAAAAATCACACTGGCCTGAGAGTCAGGAGACTTAGGTTTGACTTACAGTTCTGCTACTTATTAATTCAATGACATAGGTCAACACCTATTCTCTCCTTTTTTAGATGAGAAACAATTTAAAACCTGATGAGTTTTTATCACAGATATATAACACGAAGGTCAAATTAGAAGATGAGTATGAAGGCACTTTGTCACCGGTGTAACCCAGATAAAACTGGGCCACCTTGAGGCCAGTCTCAGCACAAAGCTGTTTTACATACACACAAATGTGACTCTAAAATGTCTTGAGAACAATATACATATTTTACCGAATGCCTCTTCGAGAGGTAGCAAGGAGGATTTACACTACACAAGATGGCAAACTGCTTAAAGAGCTTCGTAGACATATCTCCCTTTTCCCAAAGTTCCTTTCTTCATGATGACACGCTGCTATCTCCCAGCAGTTCAGCCCATACTGACCATGTCTCTTACTTTCTCCATCACTTTAACCCCTTCCTCCAGCTTCCTAGAGAGTTTTCCTCCAAACACATTGATCCATGTGCTTACTTGGATAGAGGGATCTGTTTTCCCTTCTCTTAACTTCTTCAAGTCAGCCTTCCTATCCATGACTTGGATCTGTCCAACCAAGGTCCAACAGCTAAGCAGTGTCGACATGCTATTCTCCTTAAAAACAGGGAGCATGGAAAAATTGTAATCATGTACTTTTTGTTGTTATTCCTGTTCCACCTTTAATAAGGGGTTGTTATCTAACAAAACCTGATTATAACAGCATGTCTCAATAGCACAAAATCAGTACCATTGTGATCCAAGTTTATTTGATAATTTATTAATAACCTATCATGTGTAAGACACTGGACATGGAAGGTAATATAGCCTTAGAGGTAGATCTCTCGCTATGTCATAGCAAACCTAAATTAAAGGTGTCACCCTGGACCCTCAAGAAACAGATTTTACTTTAGGGTTCCCAGGAGTCTTAGCCTTACATGTTGCCATGGCCTCACAATTCCATTAATATCACTCAGCAAGTGAGGGAATGAAACTAAGGACAATTAGGTGAACTTACCCACATCCTTATAGTAAGTGGCAAAGAGTTGAACCTAGATGTCAGGCTTCCAAGCCCTTGATGCCTTACTGGTATTTAAATTATACCCCCCACTTCTTGTCTCTGTCTCTGTATATCCACCTCTTCTAGAGACAGTCCTATATCTAGTCCTGTATCTAATTCAGGGTAGACCCTTACATGTGGATGGATTTGGCTTATGGAATGTGAATGGATGGGCTGCCATAGCCACAGTTTAGCTCCTTGTGACTTACAAAACCCCCTGAAATGACCATAACTCATGTCTTTCCTTTGCATTAGGCAGGGTCATAAAATACACAAGACTCTTGCCCAACTTTTCACAGAGGTATTGCCAACTTATCATAGCAGGCTTTCCTGCCAAGCCCAGGCAAGGCACTGGAATCCTTTTCATCAGAGTACTCTAGGGAGCCACTACTAATTATATGAGATGACAGTTGAGAACAAACCTATTGGCCTGGAACTAAGACACTAACTCCCCAGTGAAATTTACCTGACAAGAAAAACTTATTTTGAAATGGTTAATCACTCCTTCTGTTAGGCTGCCTTTCTTCTCTTGGCTTCTGAGACATCATACTCTTCTTGTTTTCTTCTCACTGTGTTTGCCACTCTGTCTCAGATTCCCTTGCTTCCTCCTCCTCCTCCTCCTGATCTCTCAGTATTGGTACCTCAGGGTCCTGTTTTGGTCTCCCTTTACCTGCCTATCTAACCCCCCTCCATGATCTCACCAAGTCCCATACTTTAAATATCTATATGTAAATGGTTCCCATGTCCTATATCTCAAAATCCTCATTTATCCCTTAAGACCAGACTTGGAAGACCATAGGCATCTCAAATTTAATATGACCAAGGGAAGACCTCTTAGTTTTCCTTCCTAACTTACTCTGCTGTGGTTCAAGCCAAATTTTCTCTCACTTACCCTCAACACCACATCTATTAATAATTCAGAACAATTCCCACTGACTTTATTCCACAACCTACTCCAAATACATCTACTATCTTTTCCCTATTTCTTCAACCACTACTTTATTCCAAATCAGTAATGTCTTTGACATGGACCCTAATTGGTCTTCTTAGTAGAACTCTTGTCCCTCTCAGTCCAATCCCCATACCTAGAGCAGCCAGACTGTTCTTTTAAAATTGTAAAGTGAACATACCTAATTTACAAAACTTACAGTGGCACCCCTTGATGTTTATAAATAATATAATAAAATATGAACTCCTTGCCCTGGTTCTTTGAAACTTTATATAGTCTTTTTATTTCCTATATCTTCAACTTCACCTTCTATAAATCTGTCCCTTTCACATTATATTCCAACCACAATAATCTTCCTTTGTGTCTTAGAAAAGCTAAGCTTGTTTCAGCCTCAGGGTCTTTGCACCGGCTGCTTCCTCTGCCTGTAGTATTTCTCCCCTGGATCTTCATAGGAAGGCTCCTTTTTGTCATTCATATGTCAGCTTCAGTGTTTCCTCACCTGAGAAGTTTTTCCTGACCACTCAGTCTAAGGTAGCCATGTGTATTAGTTTCCTGGTGCTGCTGTAACAAATTACCACAAGATGGGTGGCTTTAAAAACCAGAAATCTATTCTCTCACAGTTCTAGAGGCCAGAAATCAGATAAAAAGGCATAAGCAGTGCCACACTCTTTTAGCACTTTGACTATATCATCCCCTTCTCTCCTGGCCTTCATGGTTTCTGCTGAGAAATTTTCTGATAGTCTAATATAGATTCCCTTGTATGTGACTTGATGATTTCCTTTTGTAGCTTTTAGAATTCTATGTTTGTCTTTGACTTTCAATGGCTTAGTTATAAAATGAGCCTCAGAGAGGATATTTTTGGGTTGAATCTAATTGGGAACCATTGAGCTTCCTGGATCTAAATGTTCATATCTCTCCCAAGATTTGGGAAGTTTTTAGCTACTATTCTGTTAAATGGGCTTTCTGTGCCCTTCTCTATCTTGTCTCCCTCTGACACCCCTGTATTGTGAACATTTGTTCACTTAATAGTGTCCTATAAGTCCCATAGTCTTTCTTCACTCTTTCTTACTCATATTTCTTTTTTTTTTTTTTTTCCCTTTCTCTGACTGGATTATTTCAAAAGACCTATCTTTAAGTTCAGAAATTCTTTCTTCTGTTTGATTTAGTCTATTTTTGAAGCTCTCAATTGTAATTTTTATTTCATTCATTGAATTCTTCAGCTCCAAGATTTCTGTTTGGATCTTTTTTATGATATCTATCTCTTTGTTGAATTTCTCATTCAGAGCATGAATTGTTTTCCTGATTTCATTGATTTGTTTGTCTGTATTCTCTTGTATCTCTCTGAGTTTCCTTAAGATTATCATTTTGAATTCCTTTTCAGGCACATTTCAAAAATATTATTTTCTTTGGGGTCTGTTATTAAAGATGTATTCTGTTCTTTTGGGGGCATCAAGTTGTCTTGCTTTCTCATATTTCTTGTATCTTTACATTGATATCTGCACATGTAGTGGAACAGTCACTTTTCCCAATTTTATGGAGTAGCTTTCATAGGAAAGATGTTTTCCTGTAGATGGGTCCCAGAGCACTAATTGGATACAGCAATTTGGTTCTGGGTAGACTCAGTAGCAAGGGCTCCATGCAGTTTCTTCAGCTATAATTCTCATCAGGAATGTCTGCAATTGCCTCAGTGGCATAGACTGTGAGAATTTGTGATGGTAGTGGCATGATTTGGCATGATTTTGTGGGGAATGGGGGTGCCAAGTTGGTTTTCAGACCTGGAAGGTTTAGGCATGGTGGGAAGGCTACATGTGTGGCTGTGTCTCTGGGGAGGTAGGCCTGCCACCAGACTGGCTGTCAGGCTGGTGTGTGGGGGCACAGTGTGTGTGGTGCATGTGGGCATGGTGGGCCAGCCAGCCACATGGCAACATCTCTGGAAAGGTGAGGTCTCGACTGCACTGGCTTTCAGGCTTGGCATGGTTGTGCGTGGGCATGGCAGGTTGGCCACCTGTGTTTAATGGGTGCATTCAGGCATAGCAGGCCTGCCAGCTATTCAGCAACTTTCCTACTGTGCAGATCCACCAGTTTTCTTGGGGCAGGGAGGTGCCATGTGGGTTTGGATGCCAAGGTCTCAGTCATTCTGTCAGGCCTAGGCTCCATGTAGCCAGGGTCATGGTGCTGCAGGGACCAGTGTGAACATAGCAGAATGACAGCAGGGCTGATGGATGGAAAGAGGCAGTGGCTACTGGTCTCCAGAGTGGGATGCACTCTAGCAGTGGGTCTGATATCAAGATGTGCTGTGATGTAGCAACTTAGGTCTTGGGGGAAGGGGAGTATACAATGTGGACTCCTATCCTGAAGTAGTGCAGCTATGTGAGCTCCTTGCAACTATTCAAACTGAATTCAGGGCCTGTGATGACTGGGGGACTTTCCTATAGCAAGGACTGCTGGCATCTGTAGTGGCTATGAGTATCACTGGGGGCCTCCAGCTTATCTTTTCCCCATAAGAAGAAGTTCCAAGCTGTCTCAAAGCTGATCCTGGCAGGGGAGACAGTGTGGCAGAGACAGGGTGCCTTGCTCTTCTCCCTATGGTGCTATTTTGGGCTTCTGTACTCCACAGGAGTTTTGCTGCTCCCCTGGTGCTCTCCAGCATCCTTCCTCAGTCACTCCAGTCAAAATACAGTTGTTTATTCAACATTTTGGTCCCTTTTTGTGGGGAGGATGGGCACCAGGTGACTCTAGTTTGCCCTCTTGTTGACATCAGCCCCCGGATCTGCTCTTCTCTTAAAAGGATGCACGTGATCACACTTAGGGTCCACTTGGATAACCCAGGGTAATCTCCTTTCCTCAAGATTCTTGACTGACTTACATCTTGTTGCCATATAAGGTAATATTCACTGGTCCCAGGTATTAGATATGAACTTGAACATATCCTTTTGGAGGCCACCATTCAGCCATACCACGCAAGACATATTGCCAGGTTTTAACTCTCTGTTTCACACTTATTATTATTGTTCTCGTTTCTTTCTGTATCAGTTTGTTAGCGTGATCCTGTCTCTCCACTGGAACGTAACCACCATGAGAGCAAGACCTTTGCCTGCCTTTAAACCCCTGATATCAAGAACAGTGCCAGGCACAAAGCAGACACCAAAAAAAAAAAAAATTTTAAATGACTGAATTGAGGATTAAATTAAGCCAGTAGTTTTAAAGCTTATTTATGTACTTATTTGCTCTACAAAACTCTTTGTTTAGATCTAGTGCAGGAGCCAGACAGGTAGACTGAGGTCGGTCAGAAGCTGAGCTCTTGAGTTTAAAATAGGGGTAGGAAGCTGTGAGCCCCAGGCCTCAGGTCTCCTATTCCTTTTCACAATGAGAGCCAGAGATTGGAGGATTTGTTTGAAAAAACATTTTTGATGTTTTGGCTCAAACGAGTTGCTCACGAGAACTAGGGCAGGGAGGATATTGGATGGAATGGGGCACTGAACAGATAAGTTTTGGTAGGTGAGCTGTGCAGTGGAGACAATGGAGTGGTGTGTCGTGCCTGCCAGGGGTGGCCTGTGGCCGCTGCAAGGGGGAAGTGCTGTAGATATTAGAGGGCTGAGAGGTTAACTTTGTCTGACTCTCAATTTGGCCATGGATACTAATATTACATGGTCTATCTTTCCCAAGATGTTTCCTTCTGCCCAGAAAAAATGAGGCTGAGTTTAGAATTTTATGTGATTCTCAGTCAAGAATGGGGGATGTGGAGAAGGTAGTGCTTAAAGCACGGGCCCTGCAATCAGATAGACCCAGGAACCAACCCAGGATCTTCTATTTCTTGGCTGTATGAACGTGGGCCACTGTTTAACTTCTCCGAACCTCATTTTCCCCTTCTGTAAAATGAGGATAACAATAATGCCTACCTCACAGGTGTTCAGTATTGTGAGACAGTTCGCAGTAAGCACTTAGGACACCATCAGTACTAGGCATAGCTTGCAACCAATTGCAATGATTACCACTTATTAAATATTGTTATTATTTGAGTATTTGGGTTTGTAGATACAAAGCTCTGGCTGTTCTTGGGTAGTTTGTCATTTCCTTCTCCTGACCCTCTAGTTAAATGACCTTTGAACTAGGCCAGGGAGTAGTTCATTCTTTCATATATTCATTCACTCATTCATTCATTCAGTTAATCAGGAAAAAAATTATTAAGCAGCTACAATGACTCAGATTGTTCTAGTTGAAAAGGACAAAGAAATACATAAGACAAATTTCCTTTTTTTTATAGAGCTTTCCTTTTGGTGGTGGAGACAGACAATAAACAAGTAAGCTCTTTGGGAAAATTCTGGAAACATCCATTCCCTTGCTGTGTTTATTCCTCATGTTTGGGTCATTTTCCTGGTATAATGTACACCCTAGGTTCTTAACAACCTGAGGTCTGCTGTGTTGCTGCAAGGGTCTGCCATGAAGACAGGCGACCAGCATTGTGGAGATGCCATCCTGTCCCCCCAGCTACAGGCCTGCTCTGATTTCCTAATGGGATGTCAAAGGCCCATTCCCACGCAGTCTTTCCTGATGATCACGGTGATGATGATGATGATGATGATGACCACGACACTATTGGAAGGAACCACCATGTGTAGAATACTTCCTAAGTTCCAGGCACCATGCATGTTATTTTATACAGATCACCTTTTTAAAATCTTCTCATGAGCCTATGAGCTAACTTCTCTTTATGATTGTCATTTTGGAGATAAAGAAGGAAATCACAGAGATTATAAAACTTGTGCCAAGATGTTGTTCCTGAGTGGCCCAGCTGGAATTCGATTTGATTCCAGAGCCCCTGGTCTCCATCCCATGCTCTGATCCCTGCTCTGGGCGTTCCCATGAGCCCTTCAATAAGTGTGTGTGAGGCTTCCAGCTGGGGCTGCAAGGAGGACCATGGCGTGTAGCCGATCTGGTCTGCCCACGGCCAGCTGATGCCCACAGTTCTGCCCTGAGCTTGGCACTGCTATGTCCAAGCTTCCGTGCGGAGGGTTGCCTGTGCTTCATCAGTATTCTCCATGAGAACAAGAACCCACCCCTTGCATCAAGGCTGTGAAGCCTTAAGGGAGACAAATGAAATAATTCCATAACTTACTAGTTGTGAGACCTTGGGCATGTAATTTAGCTTCTCTGAGCCTCACATTCCTCACCTTTAAAAGGGTACTAAGAAGAAAACCTACCTCATGGGTGGTTGGCAGGGTTAATGGAGATAATGCAGGAAATTACTTGGCACAATGTCTGATTGTAAAGAGAATCAAAATAATAGGAAGGAAGGAGGGAGGGAGGGAGAGATGGCGTTAAAATCCAAGCTAATTATCATCTGTCCTTGGCTAAGCCTCCTTCTCTCTGGACCTCTATGTCCCCATTTGTCAAATGTGGGACTTATGAAAAGTACTGACCTCTCAAGTTCTTCAAGCTCTAACCTCTGGAAGTCTCTGGGTCTCTGTAGAACAACAAAACCCCATTAAATGAGCAGAGGCAAGTCCCTTCCTGATTGCCATTGCCAAGTTTGTGTCTCAGAGTCAATAACTCCAGGATGGTTTCTGGATGAAAAGAAACTCCATGAAATCAAATGCTTTTCAAAAAAGAGAGATAATTGAAAGGATGGCTTCCCTGAGAGCATGCTAGGATGCTGCGCCAAGAGCCTGGGACCACGTAACGCCAGGCTCACCTGCTGTGTAATCCTTAGAGCAGCTGCGAAAGCCCCTCGGAACAGCTGGCTGGCTGCTCACAGACCCCACCAGCTGCCTTTCCCAGGCGGAGTCACGCTGCAGGTCTGCTTAGATCCTGACTTTCATTGTCAGAGGAAAAGGGCTTGCTCATGAATGCCCACCCTGGGCCTGTTCCTTATTTCAGATTGATCAGAAAGATTCCACTATTGCAGTGACACAGGCTAGCTGGCCCCATGAGGGAGCGGGGGATAATGAGTCCTCTGTGCCCGCTTGGGGATGTTTGGCAGCCTGCGTAGCCAGGCACCTTTTGTTCTGAATGACCAAGTGTTTAAAAGCAGGACCATAGGCTTACATACCTGGAAATAAATGAAGGAAACATAGAGGTGTCTCTTTGTCCTCAGAGTGTGCTCCTTGTTTCCGTTTTCCTTGGATCTGAGAAACAAGCTTTTCTCTTAATTCTCTCTCTAAGGCCTCCCCTCAAACGCTCACATGTTGCTTGCTCCAATGACCCAGTTTGCTCATTCTGGTTCAACAGATGCCAGGGTGAGCCAGATCTGGGTGCTGTGCTCCTGCTCTTGAAGAGCTCTCTGCCTTGTGGGGAAGATGGGCATAGAGTGAGGAGGAGGAGCATGGTAATGACACAGCAGTGAAGGCATACTGAGCACCTGCTGTGTACAAGAATTACATCATTTACTCCTTACTCAGCCTATGGAATAGGCACCATAAAGGCCCCATGTTTAACTGGAATAACTAAGACCTCTTTGCCCATGATCACACG
The DNA here is from genome assembly GCA_023783475.1 of Daubentonia madagascariensis. Taxonomy (NCBI): domain Eukaryota; kingdom Metazoa; phylum Chordata; class Mammalia; order Primates; family Daubentoniidae; genus Daubentonia; species Daubentonia madagascariensis. Next base: position 34,284,976 of record JAKFHU010001953.1, on the reverse strand, counting down.
GCTGGTACATGGTAAAGCTGGGATCAAACACAGAAGGTGAGGATCCAGACGGAAGAACCACTGTTGGGTACAACATGGCACAACCTTTCCTGAAGGTCAATTTGACAACAGAATTAAGAGGCTCACAAATACTAAAAATCTTCAACAGAACAATTCCAATTTGGGAATGTGTCCCAAGGCAATAATCCGATGGATGAGGGTATCAAGCCTAAGGGTGTTGATTATGATGATGTTTAAAATTAGGAACCACGGTACAAACCCTGGATCTGGATTAATGAGGACTACTCTGCTGTCTTTAAGACTGATGTGAATGTGTATTTGTACCCCTGGAAAGACGTTTCTGATATACTAAATAAGGGAAAATAAACATGATACCAAAGTATATGTATCATATGATCCAATTGTGTGGAAAAAGTATAAAGATGCCCATGTATAATTTGTATAGAATAAGTCTGGAAGGTTCTACATGCTGATTTATTTTATTGTTTTTAACAGTGGTTATCTCCAGGTGAAACTATGGGGATTATTTTTCTTTCCTTTTCTTCCTTTTTTTTTCTTTCTTTTTTTAAAAAAAATTTTAATTGTAGAATATGTATAACATAACATTTACCATCTTAGTCATTTTTAAGTGTTTAGGTCAGCAGTCTTAAGGACAGTCATTTGTCACTTAACAACAAGGAAACATTCTGAGAAATGTACAGTTAGGTGATTTTGTTGTTGGGTGAACATCACCAAGCGTGCTTACACAAACCTAGATGGTCTTGCCTGCTATACACCTAGGCTATGTGCTATAGCCTGTTGCTTCTGGGCTACAAACCTGTACAGCAGGTTTCTATACTGAATACTGTAGGCAACTGTAACACAATGGTAAGTATTTGTGTATCTAAACATAGAAAAGGTACAGTCAAAATATGGTATTATAATCTTATGCGACCACTGCCATATATGTGGTCCATTGTTAATTAAAATGTTGTTATGTGCCATGTGACTGTACATTCACATATTGTGCACCCAATCTCCAGAACTCTTTTCATCTTGCAAAACTAAAACTCTTTACCCATTAAATAACTCCTTATTTGTCCTTCTTATCAGCCCCTGGAAACCACCTGTCTCTAATGAATTTGACTGCTCTAGGTTTCTTATATAAGTGGAATCATAAAGTATTTGTCTTTTTATGACTGGCTTATTTCACTTAGAATAATGTCCTCAAGGTTCATCCATGTTGTAGCAGGTGTCAGAATTTCCTTCCTTTTTAAGGCTGAATAATAGTCTATTGTGTACACACTACACTTTGTGTATCCATTCATCTTTGATGGACACTTGGGTTGCTTCCACTTTATGGCTGTTGTGATTTTTTTTTCTAGCTATACTTTATATTTATGCTATGGGAAATTAGTCTACTCACATTTTTTAAAATTTTTTTATTTTTTTATTTTTTGAAGGAGGGGAGTGAGGTTCACTTTGCCTTTTTTTTTTTTTTTAGACAGAGTCTCGCTCTGTTTCCCTGGGTAGAGTGCAGTGACATCATAGTAGCTCACTGCAACCTCAGACTCCTGGGCTTAAGTGATCCTCCTGCCTCAGCCTCCGAGTAGCTGGGACTGTAGGCGCGCACCATGACGCCTGGCTAATTTTTCTATTTTTAGTAGAGACGGGGGTCTTGCTCTTGCTCAGGCTGGTCTCAAACTCCTGACCTCAAGCAATCCTCCCACCTCGGCCTCCCAGAGTGCTAGGATTACAGGCGTGAGCCACCACACCCAGCCTACTCGCATTTTTAATCTTAGAACCAGGACAGAAGTATGCACAGAATGTATCGGTCTCTGCAAATGGTGAGGTATTTCTAGGAAAATAATATTAATATAAACTGGTGGTTAAGAAGCCCTTCTTTGGAATAACACAAACCTGGGTTTGGATTTCCACCATGCACTAGTTGCGTGGCCATGGACAAATTATTTAGCTTTTTAGGTGTTTCCTCATGTGAAAGTCCTGGATGCAAGCACCCTTCCTCATGGGGTTATAAAGCTTAAAGTTCAGGCTAGACATACAGTCAGCACCCATAAATGAAGCGGGAGAGACCCACAAGGTTTTATATACTCAGGTGCCCCCTTGCCTGCCCCAGAAACTTATTACAGGCTGCCCCCTGTGCCTGACTCTCCCCTCTCCTCTTTACTGAATTAACCTCTTTGTGCCTTCATACTGCTGCTCAACTGCACGTGCCCCCCATGTGCCCCCATGTGCCCCCATGTGCCCTGGCCTCCTTCATTGGGTCAACTCTGTCCCTACGTTATGCATGTTCATAATAAGATGGACTTCCCCTCCTAACAGCTGAGATTCCACCTGTCCTCTTATCTCTGTTCTCCCTTCCCAAGCTGCATCTGGCACAGAGCAGATACTCAGAAAATATTTTTACAAGTGAATGCATGAATGAGCAAAAACTCCAGGAAATTAAAGACAATTCCAATTCTCAAAGTGGGTCTCTGGCATTTGCTGGGCAGCCGGTGCTGTCCCACAACTCTCTCCCACCCTTGGTCCCTCCGTCTCAGCACCCCACCTTCTGCATCCCCGCCCTGGTGTCCTCTTGGCCCCTCAACCTTCCAAGTGGAGCCTGCAGCAAAAGCAGGAGGGAGGAAGCTAGGGTTTAAAGCAGCACTCACCTGAAATTGTACAATTCATCCCGAAGGCTCAACAGCAATGCGGCATTTGGAGAAATTACACCTTTGAGCTGCCAGGATATATTTAAACAGCCAGGAACAGAAGTTGGCCCAACTGGGACACATCCACAGAGCCAAAAATATGCACAGAAGGCTTGCCTGCAAAGCATTTTCATTTCTCAGGGGAACGTCCAAAAATGCTGGTTGTGGGTTCCTCCCTCGTTTTCTTTGGTCCTCAGGTATATATAAGAGTTTCTAAAACCAGTACTGGGGAGGGGAGGAAGGAGTAATCATGTAAATGATTGTCAGAGCTTCAAAATAATATTCCAAATATTTTTGGAACATAATATTCCAAAAAGTTGCTCGTTGGTTTTTTCGGGGGGTAGAAGGTGATAAGAAGCTGAGCTCTGGAATTTGCAGATCGCATCCTGGCTCTGATGCTTACTACTTGCCTAACTTTGGGCAAGTCTCCTCACCTCTCTGTGCCTCACTTGCCTCATCTATAAAATGGGAATGAGGATAGTTCCCTTCTTTACAGGATTAGCTTGGGGATCCAAGAAGTCAGCACACAGAAGTGCTCAGACAAGTGTCTTGCATGTAGTAAGTACTCAATAAATATAAGCTTCTCTTATTAAGGGCAGAATTGGCAGAGCATTTGGCTGGAGCAGTGGTTCCTGGATGTTTAAATTTCATAGTGTCATAAAATTTAAAAGAGTGGCGGTGAGGGTTGCTCTACTTAAGTTGCAACTTTTGTTTTGCATACGAAGGGTGTTAAAATCATCCCCTATACCATCCTATTCGATAAATAAAGCATATTTTAAAGTCTCAAATGTAGGATGGACATAAGCTTTGAAAAAAATAAACATGTTCATCTTTAGGATGAACTAAAAATGAACAGTAAATACATTGCTGTTTGTTGAAGCCATCTTGAATCATGAGCTAGATGAATTAGGCTATCTGGAAGTTTCCACCTCCTCAGTGGCTCCTCCCTGGTGTCCCCTTTTCTCACAGCTCCCACCAACCCCTGTCCCAACACGGGTCACTTTGCCATGTGATCGCCTCTTCACTTCTTCCTTCGCCTTACTCCTCTACTCCCCACCTGCACCCTGACTCCTAACCAGAGGATAACCTCCCTGAGGGCAAGGCCTGTGAGTTGTCATGGTTGTATCTAAAGCGTCTTGCACACAGCGGTGTTCAGAGTATTTGTGAAATGACTGAATAACACCCAGTCCTCATTTCTAGCTGGCTCATCACCTGCAGCACACAGGTGGCCTCTCACACCTTTGCAGGTGCTGTTCCCCTCCGCAGGCATGCTCCCCCTTTCCCCCATGGTGCCTGTGGCTCAGATCACTAAATTCACTCTGGTCCCACTTTCTCCTCTTGGCAGGGAGCCCCCTCCTGGTCCCGGTATGTAAACAGCTGCCTCCTACCAGCCTCAGTCGGTCTCTCTCACCTGCAGTCAGGCCACAGGCTTCTCGGCTCACTTGTGTGTTCTCAGTCCCTCCACTGCAATGCAAGCCCCGGGAGGGCAGGGACTTTGTCTGACTTGTTCTCTGGGGCACTCCCAGCCCCGGACAGTCATGCAGGCAAGCGCAGATGACCAAGCAGGCGACACAATGCTGGCTTGTGCAGTGTCTATTGGGGGAAATTCAGAGGAGGGAGCTGTGACAGGTTCGTGGATCCTCACTGCCCACTGCATCCTGGAGCAGCACTCAGACTTACAGCAATTTAGAGGTCAGTCCCAGTAGGAGGACCCTGACTTCGGGCTGCGTGCTTAACTTTTAAGCTGCTGTGATATTGTGATATAATGAGAAATATGCATTTGGTCTCTGCTTCCAGTTCCTAAGACAGAGCTCCTAAAACCTTCCCAGATAGGGGCACTAGGAGATTCTTTTGTCCTAGTATGTGGTTTTTGACCCTGGTTCCTCACGCAGAACTCCTAAGACCTTTGTAATTTCTGGAGTGATATGAGCATCTAACCTATCACTGATCTATCTGATTTAGAGCTCCTAAGTCCTTTAGCATTTCCCGGGTGATAGGAGCATCTTTTGTTCTGATGAGGTGACTTTTGGTAGGCTCCAAGGTAGCCTCAGGATGGGAGCTGGTTGCCAGGGGAACCAACTGTATGATTAGAGGGTTGGAACTTTCAGTCCTGCCCCTTGACCTCTGGGAAGGGGAGAGGGGCTGAAGGTTGAGTTGATCATCAATAGCCTGTGATTTAATCAATCATGCCTACTTAATGAAGCATCCATACAAGCCCAAAAGGACAGGGTTCAGAGAGCTTCCAGATTGCTGAACACGTGGAGGTGCCTGGAAGGTGGGGCACCCAGAGAGGGCATGGAAGCCCTGTACCCCTTCCCATGTACCTTGCTCTCTATGTATCTCTTCCATCTGGCTGTCCATCTGTATCCTTTGTTATATCATTTATTAATAAACCAGTAAACCTAAGTGTTTCCCTGAGTTCAGTGAGCCATCCCAGCAAATTAATCAAACCCAAGGAAGGGGTTGTGGGAACCCCTGATTTATAGCCAGTTGATCAGAAGTATAGGTGACAACCTACCTCTTCCTATTGGTATCTGAAGTGGGGGCAGTCTTGTGGGACTGAGCCCTCAACCTGTGGGATCTGATGCTATCTCCAGGTAGATAGTGTCAGAATTGAGTTAAATTATGGGACACACAGTTGATGTCCACTGGAGAACTGCTTAGTGTGTGGGAAACACCCCCACACATCTGGTATCAGAAGTGTTGTGTTACACGGTGTGTGAAAATAGAGACAGAAAACAGTTTCTTTATGCACAGCTGAATAGTTAGGGGAGCACCAGCCCCTCCTCGTCAGCCCTGGAGCTAGGACACTGGAGCAATGCAGCATGACAGAATCTCAGCTCCAGCCCCACCTGCCAGCTCAGGTTCATGGCCCCTCCCCCACCTGGAGGCTGAGCTTCAAACTTTAGCATTGCAGCTCTATAATGAGAAAAGCTTGAGACAGAATTTATCACTTCAGAGTTCTTGGTTGGGAAGAAATGATCTCTTACCTGGCATAAGGGGTGGCAGTGGTGTTACATGTTGGTGTCTAAGACTTGGGACTCACAGAATTGATGCCTAAAGCACAAGGCAGTGGCCAGTTTCCACAGAATATTGGAGGCAACTATGGTTTGAATGTGCCCCCAAAGTTTATGCATTGGAAACTTAATTCCCAAAGCAACAGTGCTGAGAAGTGGGACCTTTAAGAGGTGATCAGGTCATGAGGGCTCTGCTGAATTAATGAATGAATTAATGCTTTTAACGTAGGAGTGGGTTAGTTATTGCTGGAGTGGGTTCCTGACAGAAGGATGAGTTTGGCCCCTTCTGCCCTCTCTTGCATGTGTGTGCGCTCTCTCACCCTGTGATACTTCCCACCATGGGATGATGCAGCAAGAAGACCCTCACCTGATATGGCTCCTTGATCTTGGACTTCCCAGCCTCCAGAACCATGAGCCAAATAAACTTCTATAGTTTATGCATTGCCCAATATGTGATATCCTATTATAGCAACAGAAAACAGAAGACAGAGGCCAAGCCTTTTTTTGGAAGGTGAGTCTATAGGGATTGGTCTGAGACAAGTTAACACTCGTCCATCACTAGCACATAATAGGAACTCAATAAATGTGTTAAAAGAATGAATGAATGGTTTTTGCCCATTAAGTGTAAGACTGACTAATCGTTAGAAATAAATGATTGACTTTCATTGACTAAGCATTAACCAAAGAGAAACTCAACTCTATCTCCCTGTCTCTGCACACACCATGCTGATCTTGCCTACCTCTCTCTCTCTCGTTCTCCTTTTCTAGAAGAAAAGTCACCCAGGTCAGTGTCTTGCACACTGTAGCAAGTCCATGAATGTTGGTCATCATTCTGCTATTGTTCTTGGTCCTCTGTTTATTGCCCAAAGCTGAGTGTGACACACTCACAACTGCCTAACACAACTGCCCTGCAGGGAAGAAAGAACAAGAGTCCTGGAGCTTTTCTGCATCGGGGCCATCTCCATCACCTAACATGTAAAGAGTCTCAGAACCTGCGACCTGTTCAAATAGCAGCAAAATCACAAGTAGACTTAGTTCTCTATCTCTGAACCCCTAATAAAATTAGTCTATCTAGGTAGCTGCAACAGTCCACAGCTATATTTTATTTAATATGCTTAGTCTTGGTCTCTAGTTACTATTTTTTCTGGAGAATTAGTTGCCCCCTCTAGTGGGGCCATGAACGTCCCAATTTACCACAGCCCACTTCACTCCCATGGCATGGACCTGCTTCACTCCTTCCCATACCTGCCTGGCCCCTGAGCCATTTGAATTTTCAAACCCCATCTATATGCTTGTGCTTAGAAATTCAATTAGCACAAGAATGGTCCTCGAAGGCTGGTCTCCACGTTAGAGAGTCGCCATCCTTCAAACTTCCAGGGAAACTGCCATTGCCTAGTGGTCAAAGCAATTGACCTGAGTGATCCCCAGTGCTGAGTCTGAGTCCTGGCATACACCCTCATCATGCTGGTTTTTAAACTAACCACTGCATATGTAATAATCTTATGTTCTCTAGTAGATTCTAGGACACTGGAATGGGGCATTGCTCTTTCATCTGTTTGTATTTTGCATGTCACCTGGCTTCATAAGAATCACACTTCTGCACCCTCAGAAGCATACTGAAAGATTCCCAGGCTTCATTCATAGAATTTGGGATTTGGTTGCTCTGGCCAGGGACTAGGAACGGCATACGGTTGTTTTATATGATTCTGCCGTGGGAGATCTAGAACCTGAACTTTGAGAAACACCAGCTGCTGGGGTTATAGATGAGACTCATTAAAGACATGTAGACTGATGCGTCTCCCCAGGCTGAGGGAGATGAGCCTGCAGATATGTTTCCTTCTGTCCACCCAGTGTTTTTGAAAAAATGAAAGGAAATTGAATTATCACCAATATTTAAAAAATAAGAAGCTGTCATAAGTTAGACTTGTGCCTTCTCTTGAAGAAGAAAAAGATCAGATCGTGTAAAGGCCTTGGGAGTGCCTTTCATCCAGGAACAACCACCTGGAATATGCATCTGCTGCTCTACCCCCGACCCCCACCTCCACCCCCTCCCACCCTGGGTTAACACAGTCTCCCAGGCCCTGTGGTCACAGGCCCCATCCCCCTCTGCTTATGGCCCCCATGGACATTTGCTTTTGTGACCCTGACTTCACTGCAACCTTACACCTCTCTGATGGGCCCATCATTTCAACAGGTCAGCAGCCATCTTGGTTGAGATCTATATGATGACGTCATCTGTTTGGTGGGGACAGACACAGCCTACATACAGCCTTCTAGCTAAACTGAGAGGGAGGAGAGCAAGCCTAACGCTATAGTGGTCTTAAAACACGTGTGTCCATTCAAACGAATGGATGCAAGACTACATCAACCCTGGAAGAAGGTTCTGGAAACCAGACCTCAACTTAAAAAATTGGGGTCACTTTTAAGAGCATATTGAGATGATGTCAGTCCCACAGAGGATGTTTGAGGACTGAGAAGTAGATTAACTCACATCCCCTGAGAAACATGACAATTGGACTGAGAAACTGCTGAGTGACGGAAGAAGTCAGATCAAATAAGTGACAACCTGTCACAGCCAAGAAAGAGCGGCTGTTAACAGGAAATACTCCTCCTCGGTGGGAGAGGGCCGTGGAAGGAGCCCGGCGGTCAGCTGGAAGTGTGAGAGAGATCACTGGTGGAGAAGTTCAGGCACGTCTGCCCGGATGGATTGGTAGGAGCATTTGGGAACCATTTGGTTACATAAATCTGGGACATCGTAGCACTTTTGAGCTGCAACAGGGCCCTGGGGCTCATCTGACAGAACTTCCACATTCTAAAAACTTAGAATCTGACACTTAGAGAGGAAATCTGCCATCCATTTGGACCCACAGTCCTTAGAGAACAATTTTCAGAATAAAAATAAAAACTTTATAGACCAGTATATATGAGTAACTTGGGAACTTCGTTAAAATACAGATTCTCACTTAGTACACCTGGGGCAGGACCTGAGAGAAGGCATTCTTAGCAAGTGACAACAAGACTGCTGGTCCAAGGACCACACTTCACCAAAAGTACAGTAGAAATTTAGGCAGAATGTAGCAAACTTGGAGGAACATTAAAGTTAACTCCTTCTGCGTCAGGGGGATAAGTCCTTGGAGAGCTCAGAGAGGGGGCCTGACTCCTGGAATGCTAAAACCAAACTGCGCAGATGATGCTTTAAAAAAAAAAGAAAAGAAAAAATCCCCCCCTTCAATTGCATTTTAAATGATCCAGCAAAGGATTTCAAAGCTCACCATTATCCTAGAGATGATTCCTGCAAAATCATGGGCTATATTTCCTAATGACTCCACTTAGAAAATTCCTCATATGAAGGATTTCAGGGGACGAGTGAGAGCAAAGAGAATAAAAATAACTTTGCCACGAGTGGTTTCTTCTCATTCCCTACCATGTAGTTTTGAGATTCCAAGCCCAGTTCCCCTGTGATGGCTCAGGCAAAAAGCCAGGAGCTCCCTGCCAATTTCAGCCAGAAGCCGAGCCAAAGGTCGTTCGGGAGAACCTTGCTCTTTGCACCAGAAAACACCAAAGTGGGGTAGCTCAGCCAGGGAACAGACTAGCTCTCAAGTTTTATATCTGGTTGTCAGTCACTCTCACCCTAAGGGAGAAACAGAACTATGCTGTGCTGTCAGCCCTGTTCTTTCTGGAGTGGGTCTGCTCATGAGCACATATGCGGCAAAACCTGGCCCCTCCTCATTTCAATAGCCTCAGCTGTTGGCAGTATCTCTGGCTCACCTTTTTTGAGCCCCATAAACATGCTGCCTGGTCAGCACCAGGGCTATAAGAAATATTGTCCCCAGAGCAGGGCTTCTCAGCCACATCAATCATGACATTTGGGGTTGATAATTCTTTGTTGTGGGGGAGGCAGGGTAATTAGCAATGTCCCTCACGTCTACCCACTAGATGCCAGTAGCAGCCCTCCCTCCAAGTCATGACAATTAAAAATGTCTCCAGACATGGCCAAATGTCCCATGGGACCTGGGACAAAATTGTTCCTGGATGAGAACCACTGTCTGTAGTTAAACTGCAGGGATTCAAATTCCAGTGTCATGCTTGTCATCTGTGAGGACTGGGGTGCCATTACCTCTCAGACATCAGTTTCCTCATCTGCAAAAGGGTGAGGTGCTGTAATTATAGCATTAATAAAAATACTGCTATCAGTATTGTTATTTAAATGGTTTAAATGAACTAACGCATGTGTGGCTCTCAGAACAGTGGCTGCAAGAAAGGAGGGGCCAAAATGTCTGCTGTATTTCCCGCTTAGACCTTTTCCTATCATTGTCACCAAACCTAACACAGATCCATCACTCAAACTGCAACCCTCGTGGGGCCAGTTTGCCAATTTTACAAATCTCGACATTTAAGCACCTTAGTCTTCTCTCTGTATTATCTGAGAGCAACGGAAGTGAATGGCATAGGAAATATTTTCCCCTCAAGTTCAAAAGAGACAGTGAGAAAGAAAGCAGAGAAGAGTGTGAATTGAATCCTCAGGGAATCCATATGTGAGAGGTTCTTTTTATGCCTAAGGATTTTATATTCAGTTTCCCTAGAAAGGTGGACAGATCAACTTGCCCAGCACAAGCTGAAGCTACACTCACTGTGTCCAACCTACCCCCCATCTGTCTGTCTCTGTCTTTGTCTCTCTTTTACACACACGTGCATGCTTAGGAAAAGCAGGAACAAGAGGAGATTTACACACTTATTTTGCTTTGGCAAATCTACCCCAATCTAAGAAGCCAAGACTTTTGTTTATTGGCTTCAAACCCCAAACGGGAAAAGGTACCCTAAGTCATTTATTTGCTTTTCATGAATTCTTTTTTATTTTGCATTTAGAGTTAGTCAGGGATGGCAGACATGTGGCGTTGGTTTGGAGGGCAGCTGTGTATCTGGAGACCTCATGGGGTCAGCACTACCTCCCTCATCTCTCTACCTAGAAGGAGCAGTGTAGCGGGCACTTCTGTGCTCCTATGAGGAGCTGGATTCCACACATCCCACGGGGAAAGGGGCACAGCATGCTGAGCACACCACGATGCCCACCACAGCTCTGGGCAGGGATCCCGGGGCAGGAAATGGGGTTGCAAACATCACCCTGGCAGCGTTTCCATCGCAGGAACAGACGGAGGGCCTGCAGTATCTCAAGGGAGCCTGGGAAAATCAACACAGTGCCTAGGTATATTTCCTAGGTGGGCAGAATAAAAACAAAACAAAAAAAGGTTTAAGGATGGTGACGCGAGGAAGCCCATCAGCGCAATAAACAAGAGATTGCCAAGCTGAAATTGCAGGTTGGAGGTTAGACAAATTCTTATACACAACAAACAAGCAATTTAAATGACTCCTGGACAGCCTCTGAGGCATCATTTGAAGTACCACCTTGAATTTATTTTGCAGCAGTTGCCATGCCAACAGGAAGACTATTCCAAAGGGTAGATGGACACTCCACCCCCAAGCTGCCTTGCACATGATGCTTCAACCATGCTGGGTTTCTTGCTGCTCCCTGGGCCTGCCACGCCCCCTCTTTCCCCTAAACACCCTCAAAACTTATCTCTGACCTGTGAGACAGACCTGGGCTCAAATCGTAGCCTTGCCTTGTACCAGCTCCGTAACACTGGGCAAGCAGCTTTAGCTATCTCAACCTCAGTTTCCTCAAATGTAAAATCATCACTTCCCTCCTTAAGGTGTTGACAGGGAAGAGTAAATGAACAGGATTATGCACTAAAAGCATTTACTCCTGCCCAGCACAGTGAAGACAGTTAGTGAATAGGAAAACAATGATTACCAGTGATCTTATTAGTACTTGCACAAAACAGAACTTATTTAACTTATTTTCTGTTTTTGGAAATGTAGGCTGTAGACCACTTACGGACAAGGATCAACTCTATATTTACATGATTCCAAGCACAGGGCACACCTACGAAAACATTTAGACAGTGCCTTCTCCTGTTTGCAAATGCCTCTCCTCTCTTTTTCTCTGGAGACAAAAAAAATTAATGCCATTATATATGCCCATGCTTAGTTACACACACATATACATCAAAATGTATGTTTATTTATATTTGGCTTATTTATATTTTCTTAATGTTTTAGCATTTTTATTTTTCAATTGTTGGTGAACAGAAGGATCTCTTTTCTATCTTTAGCAGACCTCATTTCTGTCTTGCTTCCTTTGAGCTTCTGCTTGTATCATAGATGCATATCAACATTATTTCTGACTTCTCTCTTAATTAGTGGCCTAGTTTGAAAGCGAAAGGCAAGGAAATTATCTCTTTCCAAGTAAGTGGAGAGAGGGAGAAAAAAAGGGAGAGAGAACCAGAATCCTCAAACTACCTCCCAGTTTCTGCCAGTTGTGCAGGAGGTGCTTGTGAATTCAGGCTCACCTTGGAATTAGGGGGAAAGGGGGACTTTTAGGACCATCCAGTGCTGAAAAATTTCTTCCAATGTAGCTTGGACTCCAAGACTCCAATGTCAAATGCCTTTTTACTGATCTACTTGAGAAACAACTGTGCTCAACAATCCTTGAAACTTCTCATTTTGGACCTATCTCTGATGGATCAGCTGAAAGCATGCAGAACAGCACAAAATTCTGATAGGAGACTCTTCTCAAAGGCTCTGTGACTAAATGTACTTGTACTATTGGTAAGGACCTCCCGGCTGGAGGTCTACTGCTTGGTTTCTGTATCTTCGTCCAACTCCCTTAAAAAGCACCAAGTGGGCAGAACAGCAAGTGAATTCTTCTTCAAGATTTAGGAGATGAATATAGGAGACTTGAGAAATGAAGGTCTCGGCCTTGGAGCAAGTGAAGCCAACCAGAATCAGCTGTGATGAGAGTGCAGCTTATTTGGGAAGTCAGTCTTCTGACTGCAGATCAGGGACTTGGTGGTGATGACATGTGGGGACACTTGATCACCTAAAAATCCTTGTAAACAGGATGAACCCCTGGGAGTTGGAGGCCACCATATATACTTCTCAGGTGGATTTCCTGGTACCCAGCACAGCACAGTGGACATAGTAGGTGATCAGTAACTCTACTGCCTGGAATATCTGATCTTTTTTGAGGTGAAGGTTTTATCTTCATATAAATATTTGGAGCCAATATAGCAGAGAAGGTACCGGAATGAAGAGGTCAGAAAGACCCAGAAAGTTCTGCATTCAAATCCCCACCTCACTACTTAACAATTATACAACCTCATTCTTTCCATCCATAAAATGGGGACAACACTAGGACGTACTTTGCAGAGGTAAGCGAGGATTGAAATGTGAATAAAGCACATTGCATAGTGCCTGGTACATAGTGGTGCTCAAAAAATGCTGACTATTGCTAGCAATAACAGTGAACAAATAAGATGTTGGAATGCTGTGGTTTGCTTGGAGAAAGAACATTACAGTGTTTAGCAGGTAGAAGATGTGTCCAGTTTTCCATTTTGACTGGAAAACAAGTCATTTGTCTTTTGGAAAGACAGGTTTGAGGTTGATGTAATAATAAGCACATGTTATACCAGAAATCTTTTTTCTTTTTCTTTTTTTTGAAACAGGGTCTTGTTCTGTCACTCAGGCTGGAGGCTGGAGTGCAATGGTACTATCATAGCTCACTGCAGCCTCAAACTCTTGGCCTCAAGGGATCCTCCTGCCTCAGTCTTCTAAGGAGCTGAGACTACAGGCGTGCACCACCAGGCTCAGCTAATTTTTTTCAAAAAATATTTTGTAGAGATGGGGTCTTGCTATGTTGACCAGGCTGGTCTCGAACTCCAAGGGATCCTCCTGCCTTGGCCTCACAAATTGCTGGGATTACAGGCATGAGCCACTGTACCTGACCAATAAATTTCTTTATCACAGAAGAGTGTGGTCAGTGGTATGTCAGTAAGTGTTCAAAAACTGACTCTCCAAAAATATTTATGCATTTATGCAAATATAAGTTTATTATAAATTTCACTGATACAAAGGATATATCGTGTGTAATATACAAATAATAATAAAATACACAATATTCTGTAAGTTCCAATTGATTGTCACAGAATGCTTTCCTTGGTTTTTGCTGAACTCTTGTATTCAACCTTGATTTAAGATATAGTTCTAGTGTAATGGCTACAGATGCCACACACTTTAAAGTGTAATCTGCATTATTAACATTGTTTTACATAACAATGAATCAAGCCCCAATTTGAGCCCTTTGCAAATTTCCAGGTGTAAATACTCCCACCATGACCAGTTTCAGACTACTATTAGAATGTCAACGAATGTGAGTTGAGAAGGTTATGTGCAGTGGCACACCATTCTGTGGAATTTTACTATACAGATAGAATAGATTTAAATAACCTCAATAGCAGAGACAATAGTGGAACATAGTAAGTGATCATTGTTGGGTCTCTATAACCTTTGTTTTTAATATAATTTATTTAATTGTAAGTTTATTTTAATTTTTAATTATGGCTATGTTTAACAACTGGCTCATAACATTCCTGAAAACTTAAGAATTGGCTCTGCCAGTAGGAGCTGGTTACCACACACTATGCAGGGAGAGAAGCAGCTGTCTGACCCACAGCTCTACTGTTTCTAGACATAAAGGAACTTTTCAATTGGTTGCATCCTGTTTGAAAATGTCACCACACCCATTGTGATTCCTCCCTGCCCTTCTCTCCCCTCCTTGTCTAAGGAGATTCCCCAGCCTCTTTCTGTCCTTCCTCTTTACTTCTTTTGTCACCTTCCCAGTCAACACCTTTGTCACCTCCTTCTTGGATGACTGAAGGACCCTCCTAACTGTTTCCTGCCTCCTTTTTCTTCCTCTGCTTCATTCCAGATTCTCTTGCTAGATCCACTGTAGCCACATGCTTCTTTAGGCTAGTTTCCTGCTCCAAAATTTTCAATAGTCCTTTAAAAGCTTCCAGGATAGCATTCAAAATCCTTGGAAGTTCTGGAGATGGCTGGTGGTGATGGTTGCAGAACAATGTGAATTGTATTTAATACCACAGAACTGCTTACTTAAAAATGGCTATAATGGTAACTTTTATGTTATGTATATTTAACCACAATAAAAACATTCTTAGAAAGACAACAAAGGCCCTAAATAGTCTACCTTTGTTTAGAGCTTATCAAAGTTATCTTTCATTTCTATTATGCTCACTGCCATAGACTGAATATTTGCCCCCCTGCCCCCCACACCCCATATGTGGAGACCTAATCTCCAAGTAATGGCATGTGGAGGTGGGGCCTCTGGGAGGTGATTAGATCATACAGCTGGAGCCCTCATGAATGGGATTAGTGACCTTATAAAATAGGCCCCAGAAAGCTGCCCTGACCCTTCTGCCGTGTAAGGACACAGCAAGAGACAATCTATGAACAGGGAAGTTGGTCCTCTCCAGACACTGAATCTGCTCATGCTTTGATCTTGGACTTCCCAGCCTCTAGAACTGTGAGAATAAATTTCTGTTGTTTGTAAGCCACCAAGTCTATGGTAGTTTGTTACAGCAACTGATTGGACTAGGACATTTACTGATCCAATGTTCTGGGCACTGTGCTGAGCAGTCTACAATTTAATCCTCAATGTAACTCTAAAAGAAGTACTATTATTGCCGCCATTGTACTGTGGGAAAACTAAGTTAAACACCTTGACGAAGATCACACATCCAAGAATGCTGATGTTTGTATAACTAACCACGCAAATGTAACAGCTCAGAAAGCACCATTTTTCTGTGATATCTCTCCATCTCAGGGCCAGAACCAGGGTGACAGAAGTGAGGCACTTCTCTTGGGCACAAAATTTAAGGGAGTAGTCAAGATAAGTAATATTTTAAAGCAATAACTTATAAAAATCAAAATCAGTGCAAAAATCCAATGCTGAACAAAATATCAGATTTTAAATAAGGACAATACAGTTAGCACTCTGTATCCTCAGCTTCCTCATCCGAGGACTCAACTAACCATGGACTGAAAATATTTTAAAAAATTAAAAAATAAATAAAAAGTAACAATACAACAATAAAAAATAATACAAATAATAAACAATGTAGTATAACAACTATTTATATAGCATTGACATTATATTAGGTATTATATGTAATCTAGAGATGATTTAAAGTATATGGGAGGATGCATGTATGTTAAATGCAAATACTTTGCCATTTTATATAAGGGATGTGAACATGCAAGGATTTTGTTATCCGTGGGGATCCTGAACCCAATCCCTGGCAGACACTGAGGGTCAACTGTATCTGACCCTGCACTTGGACAACTCTGCCTCTTTCACCTCACTGTGATCCTGGCCCTGGTTTCTATAAAACCTTATTTACCAAAGCAAATGATATAACCCATGGCTCATCGTTTGCCAGTTTTATTTTTTAAATATTGTTTTATTAATTTTTAATTTATTTTATTAATATTTTAACTGACAAATTATAATATTACATTTATAAAGTACAATGTGATGTTTTGATATATGCATACATTGTGGAATGATTAAATAAGCTAATTAACATATCCTTAATGTTACTTTAAAATATCATTTCTCTTAATTACTGAGTTTCTTGGAATCCCCTTACATTTTGTGCCCAAAGCAAGGATCTCATTTGCTTCACCCTAGTCCTGGACCTATTGTCCTGCCAGGTAGAAGAAAGGCCTAAATCAATTCTTCTTTCTCCACCTCCCCTGCTCACTCACCCTCCCAGTTCCGGGTTCTAACTCTCAACCTTCATGCTGGGTTGACCACAGGGAAATGTGGCTATTTTGGGTCATGGAAATTTTTTTGAGAGAGAGAAAACATCTGTGGACTATTTTATTTATTGTTGTTACAATAGAACATTTCTAGAGCTAAATTATGTTTCTACAGATTAAGGATGCCTGGGTATTGCCACATCAATAAGAAAGGGGTTTGGCCCTACTAGCCAAAGTTTTCATAAGAATTGCATAACTTATGTACCACTTGGATATTTTTTGAAAACTTTAGGCCAGGAGTGGCATGATCTATTTGTTCCTGAAAATGCAATCACTAGCTTGCAGTACTGATTAAATTAGGGGAAAAACAACTGCTTCCATTTAGTCATTTAGATTTTGAAATAATCTGGAGCTGGTTTGTGGAAAGAAATGTCTTCTAATTTATTTTTTAGGTAAGGTGTCATCCTTGTTAGAAATTGCTTTTTGTATTTTTAAATGATATAATATCTACAGCTATTCCACAAAAAAAAACTAGAATTCAAAACAACTATTAATAATTAAATACAATGAGCAACATAACTTTGTTGTTACTTTACCAAAAGGTCCAGGGTTGTAATCAAGGCATTAAATTAGTTATGGGCTTGATGCTTTGAATAAGCAATTTTGCGGAGTTATAGCTAGGCAGGCCTAAGTATTATACAATAATGAGCAGTCCTCTCTAAGATGCTTTGGGCAACTCAGTGCATTAAATTGACACAGAAGGGGGTCCTCCTGCTAAAAACATAAAACATAAAAACAAACAAAAAAATAAATACACACATATCAGAGCTTGCAAGGAAGAAGTAATCTCTAGGTGTCCAGAAACAAAGAAGGTCACAAAATCTAAATGGACCTGATACTATGGTAACTTTTGATAATGAAAGCTGGGAGCTGGAATTGAGTCCACAGCAAAAATACTGGAGCCTTTAAATGTTCTTTTTTCTATGAGAGGAAGACTAGAAAAATTCCTCTGTTGGCCTCGAGTTGCAGCATATAAAACTGCAATCTACCTGGAGTTATAGTTGAGAGAAATAGTTATATATAAAGAGATCAAAACCTACAGCCTACATCAGATGATCAAGTATGGGCTCCAAATTAACATCTAGTATGAATATGAATAAGTATAGAAAAGTATAGGAGAATCAAATGTTTCATTGCTCCATAAAAATATTTTTATAATTCAGGACATACAAAATTTGCACAGAAGTTGCCACTCTATCCCCAACTCCAATGCTAAGCCCAATTTTTTTTTTTAAAAAAAGATGATGTACACAAGAAAACAAAGTACCATGAGGGAAAACCAGCTGATATAACAGATAGCAGAATTACCATCTCAAGAACTAGAGATAACAGTCTGATTGAAACTATAAAATAAATGTATTCAAAATCATTAAAGATAAAGAAGTCATAGAAACCTTAGTGAAAAAACAGGACATTGTTTTTAAAATATCATGAAGATTTAAAAGAGAACCTCATAGAACATAAAATCATTAAATTTAAGACCTCAATCAGCAGGTTAAACAACATATTATATACAGCTAAAAAAAAAAAAAAGTTGGCTAATTGTAGGTTTGGACTTTTCAATCTATCCCTGCTGTCTCTTTATCGATACTGCATTCTGAATAATTTCCTCAAATCCATTTCACAGAAGTTCCAGAAGAAGAATGTAGGGGAGGGAAATTTTCAAAGAGATAAGGCTAGAAATTGTCTAGACTTGAAGAGAGACTTTCATTCAGTTTGAGAATGTATTTCAAGTCAATGCAAGCCAGGTAAACAAAAATTTTGCTTAGCAGATTTTTTTTAATTATTAGAAGAAAATCTTTTTTGCAGTTGATTGAGTCTCTAAGACTTAACCCAAGTTTGTATACTAGTTTTATGCTGCTATAACAGAATACCAGAGATTGGACAATTTATAAAGAAAACACATTTATTTCTCACAGTTCTGAAGGCTGGGAAGCCCAATAACATGGCATCAGCATCTGGGGAAGGCCTTCTTGCTGAATAATAACACGGCAGAAGGGCAAGTGAGCACAGGAGACAAAGAGAGAAAATTGAGCCAAACTCATCCTTTTCCTCAGGAACACACACCTGTGATAACAGCATTAATCCATTCATGAGAGCAGAGACTTCATGACCTAATCACCTCTTAAAGGCCCCACCTCCCAATGTAATACTATTACATTGGCAATTAAATTTCAACATGAGTCTTGGGGGGGGATATTCAAACCATAGCAGTGGCCATCTTTTTTCAGAACATCATGACTGCCCAGTAGGTCAGGACCCTGGAGGAAACAGGATCAGTTGCAGTCAATTTATTTTGGAATGGGCCAAGACATCCAGCCCAGATAAATCATCTGTCATACTAAAATCACATTCAAAGAAGGATGATATTAATGTGGATCCCAAATCACTTTTCAGATGCTGTTCAAGATAGCAACTTTGTAAAATGAAAAACTATTTGTAAACTTCAAAAACATTATCTAATCATTGGTTCGGCAACTAATAATTATTAGTATGCTCAGTGTTATGCTAAACACTTTACAAGCATTTTCTCATTTAATTCTTACAATGATCTTTTAAGGTAGGTGTGTGTACACATATATTTCAATACATATGTTAATGTTAGATGAGTAAACTGAGACTTAGAAAAGCTAAGTATCATGCCCAGCTTCTCAGAGAATAGTGAAATAGGGGCTTGTCTCAGAATTGCTTGATGATTTAAACTATTGTTTAATTGTTCAACAGAGGAAGCAGATTAATATAATTAAACAAAGTAAACAAGACTGTTTACTGGCAACATACAAATATTAAGAACTTTCTTGGGTTAACTTTGAAACATTGCTGTTCTGAATCCAGCAGGTCACTGAGAGACAGTCACCCACATGATGGCCTGTTCCTCCTGACCCTAAGTGGTCAGGGTGGCACTCTGGCAGCCAGAGACAGAGTTCTTTCAAAGGACAGAACAAAGGAGTTACACAGCCAGGACTCATGTACTGGTGGTAGAAAATACATTAGCTATCTCATCCTGGAGGTTCATAAATATTGTTCAGCAGGGAAAGGGAAAGACAGCCTGTTTATTCTGAGCATGGAGCGCATTACATTCATTTTTTAAAATGCCAGGCATATGCATGTAAGATGTGCCTGTTTTGTAGCAATATGCGTTTTCCATAGAATGTGGAATTAAAAATAAATCATTAATGGAGCATGGAGCCACAAGTGAATGAATCAGAAACAGAGTCAAAAGGAAATACCAACACTGTCTCCACCTGAGCATATCTCAAAGGTTTTTTCCCAGAAGATTCTGGCAGCTTAATGTAAGCCAAAGTGGGCTTCTCGGCACAGGCTGCACGAGGCACTGTTTCTTCAATGTGCTCTCTCCAAATGTATGATAAGCACTATTTTGAAGTCAGTGCTTTTAGCAAGCCTTCTATTTTTCACTGCAAAGAGACCCATTTATTCTTTGTTCAAAGAAAGTAGAATAAGCCATCTTGGGAACTGATGAAACATGGCAAAACTTCAGTAAAAGAGATCAATGTTACAGAAAAAAATATAATAATATTCCATTTATTTTCTTCACAGACATGAAAGGAGTGAGGTTGGGGTGGTCGGGGGAGGGCTGACATTCTTTCCTCCAGTGCAAAAACCTTTTAAAAAAGCAATTCAGCATTTTAATCATTATACCAGGTCATCTGAAAAAAGTATTTAACTTTCACTCTGATTTTCATTTCTTTCATGGCTCTGTGATGGTAGCTCCCATGCTGACAGAAACAGATTTCTGGCTCTCCAAAGAAACCTTGTATACACAAGGCCAGCTTCCGGCTTGCTCTTTCTCAGGGTAAAATAATCAATTTTTTAAAAGTTCTTTCTTTTTGTCTGAGGTACCCACATGCTTGGGTGAAGATTATAGGTTAAACTTCACTGAAAGTAATTTGTAATATGCCCTTATTCTGGTTCATACCATTGTCTGTGGATTTGCTTTCACTAGAATTCACTCTCTAATAGCTAACTTAGCCAGATTCGTTGGGTGTAACTCAGAGTAGGCAATAAATGCTGGTTTGGAGTAATGGAAGCATAGAAATTAAAACCATTCTTTAGTTCCCAACTTAAATTCCAATAAATTTTAAAGGCTACCCCATTTACACGATCCAATTTTTTCATGTCAGTTTGACCTTGTTTCGTTGTCAGGGAAAGTTTTGTGTAAACAAGACAGAATTTTTTGGATGTTCTGATTGCAGCAAAAAGCATTGGTTGGTGGTAGACAGAAAGAGGAATTTTCCTTTGTACAGCTTGTAGTTTTTTTGCTCTTTTCTAAAGCTGTGCTTAAAATCCAGTTTGTATATTTATATTTATTTTTTTAGCATGGGACTCGCTATTTGGCATAGCTGGATGTGGAGCTTTACAGGTGCAGCATACACGCTCACTGCAAGCTACTCGAACTCTGGCTCAGCATCTGGATAGCTGGACTAAGTGCATGCAGAAACCGCTCTAAAGGCTATTGACCTAGCAGGGACAGACATGAAGAAAGTAGAGCTCAGCTCCATGCTATGAGGGCAACCAGCCAAAAGCCACTTAAAAGCCACCTAGACCTGACCTATTCATATGCAAATACATGGCATATGTGACTTAACTCCCAATCATGTACTCATGGTAAACATTCTTAACCAATCACTGCACTGTTTTCCAATAAGTCCAGATTGGGCCTCATGATCCTTCTCTATGGAGCTCTCTAGGCAATTTTTTCCAGTAGGATTTACAACTCTCTAGCCAATTCTGATTAATCACCTTCCTTTTCTAGTATCTTTGCCTCCTTACAAGGGAATAAGCTATAGTGGCAAAGATTTTGAATGGAAAGATGGAAGGACCAGGTCCATGCCCCAACTCTGTTATCACCAAGTTCTTTGCCCTGGGCAAAGAAAACCTCAATTTTCTTTAAACTTCAATTTTCTAATCTAGACCAAGTAGTTTGGGTTTGATCATAAGACATCAGTCATGACCCGTGGAACCCTGGGGGGCTCTGGGTTCCATGATAATAATTGCAAGAGGGCCTCAAACCCATAACATTCTAAATACTGTTTAAGTATTAAATGAATGAGGTGGTAACTGATTTTCCAAAGCAGATAGAAGCTGTTGCAATTAACGAAATAACTTTATTTAAAATCAATAAAATTTATAGCAATTTGTCACTGTGTATTTTTTGATCAATAGATACCAACAATAAAATGGTTATTCTTTATCACTTCAAGTCTCAATATCCTCATTGTTAACAGTGTGAAAAATAAAGTCTATCTCACGGGAAATTTGTGAAGATCAAGTGATACAATGCATGCAATGGCTTTTACAGGCCCTGCCTGACCTGTGGTAAATATTCCATAAGGCACAGAAAAAGGAGGTGGGCTGTCCAGGATTCAGGATGAGAAAGATGCTACTCAACCTGAACATGGACTCTGCCTTCATCCCTGGACAGGGATCTAAGTGTGAGCCAAGAAGTGGGAGAATATGGTTTCTTTAAACCCTCCTTTAAATTTCAGTATAGTACTTAAATGGTTCTGAGACATAGCCTGAAATCTGGTGATATAAGCCCTGGGGCAATGATTTTGCAAAAATCCTGTTTTCCTAATTCTTAACAGTAGGGTATTTGCTGCAACTTCCCCTGCCCTGTAAGTCAGACTGTTTTTAGTTAGTTTGCAGGTTAAATTGAAAATTTACTCTAATTCTATAGAGGCTGGGTGTTTGGTATCTTTCTTCCATCCCATATCTCATTTAAAGGAAACAGACAGCCAGTTTATTTACCATGATATGGACATTCATACGTTAGTGTTACAGAAGGGTCCTGCATTTAAAAATGTTGGGAACCAATGGGGCGAGCAGTCTAGAAGTATCTATCTAGTTCTACAACATGATGGATTTTGGAGTTAAATGCAGCCATTATATAAAAGGCATTTTTGAGAGATAGGTCTGGAAACAGAAACGCATCAGTACTAAATGGGATGGTCCCATTCAATCCCTGTTATCACCACCCTTCCATAATCAGGAAAAAATAGTGGGCATGCAAAGCCAATACACAGTTAGAGTGGGAAGAGAGCTCTGTGTTCCGTTCTCAACATTGCCAACAAAGCCAACACCACCGGTTCCTCAGCCCAGAAACCTGGGAATGATCTTTGAGTACATCATCTTGTTCTTGTTCTAATTTCTGATCTGTCAGTCAGTTCTGTCAAGCTCCCTAAATCATTTCTCAAATCCATCCCCCAACCCCATATCCAAGCTCATACCCCAGACTCAGCATCGCCACCTGCCTTTCACTTTTTAATGACAGCAGCCTCCTGACTGACATCCCACTCTCTCCCCGCCCTTCTCCAAGTCACTCTCCACTTCGCAGTCAGAGTAAACTTGGACGTTCTATCGGATTGATGTCATCCTCCTTGAAATCCTCCTGAGACTGCCTACTGTGCTTCCGCGGCCTCTAGGGCCCCATGTGATCTGACTCCTGCCCAACCTCATCCATACAAGTTTGCTCCTCTCTCCTTTTACTCACTGCGTTCCAGCCACACTGGCCTTGATTTAGTTCCTCAAACACATCACGTTCTTTCACCTTATTTCATCCTAGGAGATTCCCTCTGCCTGGAACGATGATTCCCCCCCTTCTCCTCCCACTGAAGCCTACACCCCCTTCCTCAGGAAAACGTCTCGACTTCTCTCTCTGAAGAAGCTCAATCTCTACCTCACCACTCTATGTGCTTCCTCGAAAACACTGATTATTGTATGTAACCACACATTTATTTCTTACTTCTTGTTTGTTTCTACACATTAAGTTATAAACTCTTGAAAGCAGGGGCCTTGCCAGTTTTTTTCCACTAAGATAGTTTAGACCAGGCCTGGCACTCAGAAAGCCCACAGTAAATACTTGTTGAATCAACAGAAGAGATGACTGTGATTATTATTTCTAATGGTAACTTTTCACTATTGTATACAAATAAACTTCCATGTGGGTTATTATCAAAAAGCTATGGGATCTTCCCCACTGAAGAGCCTCTAGTGCTGTGTTGTCCCGTGTGGTAGCCAGGACCTGCATATGTCTTCTACACGCAGGTCAAGTCCACCGTGACAGAAAGTTCTCTTGGACAGCACTGCTCCAGGCATTGGGCTGAATTGGGCCAACCATTTTTAGAGGAACTGATGGAATGCACTGACTCTCCAGTTGCTTCCTAGTTTTAACAAGAGCTAATTCTCACCTGAAGTCTGACGTGGTTACCGTCCAACACGAAACTATTCCGTTTGCAATCCTCGGTCAACTCGGCCTACTACAGGTGAAAAACGTGATGGACAATGGAGAGTGAGCCTCTCGCTGAGAAATATGAAAACCGAGAGGAACTCCTGCAACTCCATTCAAAGGGTTTCTTTGCACTTCAGCTACAGAAGCCCTGTGGAAAATGCTCCTCCTTTATTCCTAGACTATTGTTTAATATTTATCCAGCACCAAAAACTACACCAAGAGCACAAGCTGGAGTTCAAGTTGGTCTCTGCCTTTTGGGACTTACCACTTAATTAGACAGATGGGGAAAAACACCCAGGTGTGGTTCCCAATCACATTTATGAATAATAAGCTGGATTTTGGCTTCTGGCAGAAAGTCACGCTGACAGGAGGATGCCGCATGCGGCGTGTCTTATTGTGCTGTGCGGCAAGCCCCCGCCACCTCTGCTCCCTGCTGCTACCACGACTCAAATGCTGCTCGTAGTACAGCTGTCTCTGGCTTGCACTCAATTCGGGCTTTTGACTCTCACTGAGACCCTTTTGCCTTGGGACTGTGCCACCTGTGATCCAGTTTTCCTTTCTTTTTGGTGCTGTTAATGCCTCCCCTGTCCACCCTGTGAGGACTAATCTGATCCAGTTTTATTTTGCTCACTTTTCCTTCAGCTGGGGCATCTGTCTCAGCACACACACAGACACATATCTAGATGCCAACTGGCCAACCTCGTGGGAACTGTGATCACGTCTTTGTCAGGGGGAGGAGGATGCTGCTGTAACCATGAGGAACAGAGTCCGTAGTTCAGCCTGCCAGGTCCTGTGCCACCATGCTACCCTCTTTCTGGGAGGCTTCAAAGCTTATGGCCCCCCTTTTTCCCAAAGAGGTCTTCCAGTAGCATCTAACAAAAGTCACCTTCCTTTTTTTCAATTTTAACAGATTTATTGAGATATAATTTACATCCCATAAATTCATCTATTTGACATGCACAATTCAGCATTTTTTATTATATTCCCAGAGTTGTCCAACTGTCCCCATAATCTTATTTTAGGCTATTTCTATCCTCTCAGGAAAAAAACCTTCAATACCCCATTCCCAGAGATGCTCTGGCGTCTTTCCGTCTCTATGGATCTGCCTATTTTGTACATTCTATATAAATGTAATCATACAATGCATGTCCTTTTGCATCTGGCTTCTTTCACTTAGTGTGATGTTTTTGAGGTTTATCCGTATTGTGGCATGTATCAGCACTGTGTTTCTTTTTGTCACAAGATACTATCCCATTGTATGGATAGACTACATTTTTTGTATCAATTCACACTCCTTTTATACAAAAATATAAATTACTTCAAAGCTCTCATTGAGAACATTATTGCCTTTTATTTATTTGAATAAAGCACAAAAATCTAAGTAAGGGAAGTAAGCCCTTCCCTTAATATATGCAGAAAGTTGTGCATCTTTCAGAATCACTTAAAAGCAAACATACCCGTATGTGTCCAGGGTCTGCTAATGGATGGCAATTATTTTCTTTTGAGAGATTATCAGGCCAAACGTGAATAGGAATGATCATTGGTGATATAACCAAATAATGTTGGTCCCAACAAATACCTCATTTTAGCTAAGGTCAATGGCAAAATTGGCAACAATAAAGTATTTAGAAGTGCAGTAAGGGTATAAAATATAGCACCTTCTCTGTATGCAGCCATATAAAATATTTATGATAATATGGGTTATTTATATTTAATAGGCTACCTGTGACCCATATCTCCTGCTTCAGCTTGAGCAGATGGATGCTGCGTGGTTGCCCGCATTGGCTCTTTGTTCAAGTAGCGTCAGCGTCTCCCACTCCACAGGCGATCATGTTCTGAAGCACCAGGTGGTTCTGGATGTCTCCAGAGACTCATTTCTCCCTGTATGGTGGCCGTTGACTCTCAGAGGTCCCTGCCAAGTGGTCTCTTATTCTTCTCTTCTCTCCCTCTCCCCCGTCCCAGTTGCTGGAATCCTTCCTGCTCTCCAACTCCTATTTCTCAGGGCTGGAAGTATTGGATCCCCACTGTCTCTCTTGGCCTCACTGATTTATTTTTTCCTATCTACATTCCAAGTTTGGCTGAAAAACACATACCCACACACCGTTCTTCTCCTTGGCCTAGAATCTTTTATTTTCCCTCTTCCTTTCATGTAATTGATTAACTTATAAATATTTGGCACATAATGCCATTCACTCCTAACACATAACTCTAGGGAATCATCCACAATGCATACGGAAATAGCTGACATAATTTTAAGCACCCTGAGACAAAATCTATAACTGTAGGTTCTTACCCTGTTCCTCAGTAGATTCTGACCCTGAAGAATCCTCAGCTATTTTGGTTCTAATATCTTGCAGGTTTTTTCTTATTATTAACATGGATTGACAAATACAGTTGACTGAATGGTAACTCTGCCAGATATACCAAGTGCTCGACACATAAGGCCACGCTCTTCCCACAACGGTCCTCTGGCTTTCAGGTGACCTGATGTTCAGTTACGTCACTTATTTAGGGTGAAGGGTCCAAAACTCTTCACTGACAGCCAAGAGATTTGCCTGAGTTTAGCCAGATTGGCCGCATGACCTGGGCAAATCATTCGACCTCTTGATGTATACCTCACCGCCAGAAGAATGGGCATAGAGAGAAGAATGCAAGAAACTCATGAGGAAAATGCTGTGCCATTTTCAGAGGTCAACATTCTGTTTCAGCAGCTCCTCAAAACCCCACCGTCAGCTGAAGAGAATACTTTCTGTAACATCTACCAGCAGGGTATTTGTTCCCTTGCGATATTCTTGGGCAGCCAAAACCCAACTTTCCCGTCAGTTGCCTCTAGGGCTTTAAGTGCCTCCCAACCAAATATAAACCTTTCTGAGGAAGGAATTTCATCCCTGGGGTGCTCTGTGAAGCCACTCGCATCTTTATGTCTGCTGCAAATAAAAACACCCAGGCAGAGAGCCTGCTGACTGGTGGTTCTTGTGGTAATAAACCCTATCGTGGGCCTGGCTGGTCTGAGAGCTGCAGCTGCTCTTACAGTCTCTGGTATTCACTGTCTTGCTTCCTGCTTTTCCCTTTCACACTAAATATCCTTGGGGTCAGGCCTGCTGCTGGTGTTACACTGAGCTGGTTCAACCAGGCTATAGAGCCCTAAAAACACACTTGATGTGCTATGATGTCACCACTGCTATTTATTATAATATTTATCAAGGGTGCTCAGTATGCTTGGCACCACTCAGAAAGGCAATGTCCTCAGCCCCTCCTCCTTCCTTCACTGCTTCAAAGAATTTGACCCTGTGGGACTTAACTTGCTCAGAGATTCTGTCATTGCTGACTCCCTTAACCTTGCAGTTCTGTCCCCTGCAGGTGGCCAGGGACTGTCTGGGTGGTGTCAGGCCTCTGATGCTAACCATCACAATTATGAACATGACCTCAAGTACAGACCTCCTGCCACTCTGAATTAGCCTGAATAGGCACCAACCAGTTGGCCCTGTGGGAATGTCACCAACCCAGGGTTTCTTTTCCTGCTTCTGCCCTTGGCATTTACAGGCTGGGCTCAGGAGTCCAGCTTCTTGCTATTTGTGAGAAGTCACACGTTCAGCGCCAGCCTCTGTACCCAGGTGCCTTCACACTCTCAGGCCCTCTCAAGCATTGTTTCTTTAGAGCTCCAGGCGAGTGTCACTGGGGCTGTCTTTTAAAAGTTTGTTGGCCAACTTGCTTGACACTCTGCCGAAGCTGCCTTTCTGCCTCAGACACCTAAGGTGAACCCTGCTCTAATCACCTTCTCGGCTGTTCCACTGCCTCCTGCTTTCAGCAGTTTCTTGCTTTTAACAGCTTGTTTAAGGTCCCCCAAACAGGCTGTCGGCCTCCAAAGGAGGGATGGTGCTAGAAACAGTGTGGGGAGCTAAAAATAAATACCTCCTGCAGATAGGGACAGCCACTCTGTACCAGTAGATTACCTGGCCACCCTCCAGACCTGATTGCATTAGAAACCTGGTTGTTTCTTATTAGGAGATGGTAAAGTGTTTGCATAGGTAACTCTGCAATGCACAGGTGCTAGAAATCATTTTTAAATGGCCCATCAGCCGGGCAGTGACAAGCAGAAATCTACTGTTTGCAGAATGGGTACAGGCTGTCCAAATGGGCTCCTTACGAGGTAGTCACCACCAAAGACAAAACATCCTGTTCTTAAAATAAGCACTAGAGTGTGACTTAAATAATAAATCTTCTGAGTTTCTAATTTTTTATTAAATGTAATTAATTTTTCCCTGTGCCAAAGCTAAGAGACTTTTAAATCAACAAATGCATTTGTCTAAGCACATGAATGCAGTTATTAGATCATTAGGGTAGTCTTTATTCTATTTCTAGGACAAAGTTTATCAAAATAGTTGTTGTAATAATACCAGGAGGCACCAATTACCACTGCCTGTTGCAGAACACTGTTCATTCACGATTTCAGTGAGGGCAATCCTGATGGCTTCCATCATTGGGACACATACCATGTCCCAGGCATCTTACATATGTTACTTCTATTTCCCACAAGAGTCCCACAGGTCATTTTTGCAGGGAGGAAACAGATTTTGGAGTGGATAAGTGACTTGTCCCAGTCCAGTAGCAAAATGGCAGAGCCTACAAAAAGATTAACCACTCACAGATGGTGAGTTTGGGGCTGGGTGTTGTGCTCGGGGCCACCTGGATGTAATCATGGAGCAGGAAGCAACTGTAGCTGTGGGCTCAGCCACCCCTGGAATATGGCCAGCTCCTACCTTCTCCCTGTTGTATAGTCAGCTATGCAAGCAGTGGGGAGCAGGGACAGGTGGTCCGCAGTGTCCTTCTGGGGAGGACCAGAGGGGCCGAGTGGGGCTTGGTACTGGGTAAGATCAGCCTTTTTCCAAATTGAACCTGGCCACACGCTATGCCGCTTTTGTAGACAGGTCATGGCTTACAGAATTCTGATGGGGGCAACCACGTTGAGAACCCTGACGCCAAGAAGGGCTGATAAAGGGATTTTGCTGTAGTAACGAAAAGCTACTTTAACAGCATAGGAAGTTCTGGGTGATAAAGTTCTAACCAGCGGTAGGAAAGACTGACTAGCATCCAACCTGCAATGAAAACAGGCCAGCTCTCCTGCCTGTGCCTGATTTCATACCATCACTGCAATTTCCACCATGAAAATAGATTAATTCTGAGATGCTTTCAATTCTGATTAAACATTTTCTCTCTGTGGTGGTGTCAGGATTGTAAAACACCTAATATAGCAGTTAATAATGCTGTGAACTGCTTTAACCTTTACAATTATCTGGGTTTTCGGAGAGTGACCCCCCCCCCCACACACAGCTCTCACTTACAGGTTAGTAATGCTCAGAGCAGGGCAGGGGATGGACCGACCACCAAATAAAGCTGGGGAAGATTGAAGAGGTCGGAGACCGGAGCATCTGGAGGGCACAGGCGAGGCACAACGGGCAGGGCTCTTCTTGTTTTAGTGACTGATTTTAAGGCTACTAAGTGGATCTTTATGGTGTCAGCTTACACCTAAAGAGAACAGAATTTTCCTAGAATCTTAGAAAGCACCATAGCAGATGTCTCACCAGAGCTCAAAAAGAAAAAAAAATAATTTAATTTCCCCCTTTCCCTTCACTGCCCTTACCACTCTGTCCATGTTGGGGGCAGGGTGTGGTAGGAGTTGGTAGCAGTGGCAGCGAAAGAGCAGCTGCCAGGTACTATGCTAGAGGATTCATCAGAGGTTGTCTAACTTAGTCTCTCCAACAAGTCTATGAAGCTAGTATTAGTATTTTATAGAAGAACAAAGTAATATATCAGGACATAGCTGGACGATACTACTCTAACATTTTCTTTTTTTTTTTTCCCCAAGGTGGCAGCCTACAGAAGCATTTCTTTCCCCTATTATTATTAAGGAAGAAAATATCCCTCAGCAACTACACTTTCTACTTTGGTCTGTACTTCCCCTTTTAATGTCTTTTCTTTTGGGTCATTTTGACCTGACTGTAAGGAACAGGAGAGCCATAGTCATAGAGTGGCTTGTCAGTAATATGACTCTTTTGTTCGTCCTTCTGATGGGTACCCGAGAACCTGACCTAAAGCTTGTGCCATTTCCTCTGAGCAGTGGGTATGTTAGTTAGGCTCTCAGCCTTCTCATGCTTGATGACCATGTTTTTTAAACATTGATTTTTAAAAACAATTCATCAGAAATGCCCTTAAATAACATTTAATCTGGGAAGGGAGCAGGTGTGCAGGTGAATTCACCGGCATTGGTGTCAGCCTATCCGGGTTTGAGTCCTAGCTTCCTTTAACATCCATGTAATCCTTTTTTTCTTCTCTTTTCTCAGCTCTTTGGATTCTAGCATAGAGCAGCTCCTTAACCTCTCGGGGTCTCACCTCTTTATCTGTAAAATGGAGATGAAAATAGTGCCAAGTCACTGGGTTATTGTGAGAATCAGATGAGTGAGACTAGTCGTGTGGTGCCTCCTGCCATGTGATGCTATGATTACTATTAAAATACATAGGCAAGAGATATTTATTTTTTGACTGTTATGGTAATGCTTGGTGGATACGAGGGTTTTTAAACCCAAGTAATAACCCCAAGATCCCCAGGAGTCCATGACTTCAGGGTCACTGAGAGAGAGGAGACATCCACCTTCACACCTATCTCTCAAACACCCCCCCCACACACACTGCTAGATGTCCTTTGGCCAACCAGAGGATTTTTAGGTTTGAGTTCCATGTAATATTTGGTTGGCTGGTTTTTTAGAGTACATCTGAAAAAACGTAAATAGAACCCACCCTTCCCTATGACAAGAATGCATATTTTAAAGGCTTTGTCTGAAATAATAAATCAGAAGATCAACCTTGTTTCTTATTACATGTATTTTCAGGTAGTGATTGAAATAAAGAATTTGCATTTAAATGGAAAGATTAAAGACTAATACACAAAGCCCATATTTAATCACCATTTCCTTAAGACAAATAATTTATATTTTTATACAGATCATCCACTTTAAGTCAACAATCGAAAATGATAGGTATAGTATTTTATAAAACAACTTTTATGCCACCAATCATGAGTCTGTTATAAATACTTCTGAGGCTGCTGGTTTCACACTGTTACTTGAGAATGATCTAAATGTTGGTACAGTAATTTGGGTGTAAATATATATAAGAATGTGTGAGTCTCGCCTTGTAGAAATATCTCAAGCGGAAAAGAAAGAATCATTTGGAAATTACTGAGCATGGTCTGCTCAATTGCTCCTTCCTCTTGAATCTGGGCTAACCATGTTTTGTCCCCCGTTTCAATTTTAGACAGTTGTTAAAAAAAAAATCCAACTCTCCTTCTTCAGGGTAATCTAGTAGTGAAAACACAAAATGGATATATTTCCCTCCAAATTAAAATGTGAAGGAATGTTCTGGAAAAACAAACTTTCTTCCTACTTGTCACAGCAGCCCCTTCATTGGTGCATTGTCATCATCCGTCGTGATAATGCACTTTGATCTCCTAACTTGCAGATCGAGAGTCATCTTGCTTATTCTGAACTGTCTCCTTCAGAATCAAACTCCCCACCACCACCAGCACACGAGTTATTCCACAGCGAGGGCACAGCACATAAGTACAGAGAATGCTTGGTGGCTCTGGGGCCTCTTTCCCGAGGCCTGATCGGTAGAACAGCAAAATCAGACAACTTTGTCCTGGGAAAGGGGTCTGATAGAGGAGAAATCACCCCAGGCATTGAACTGTGTCTGTTCTCTGTCTGTGTCTTTGGGCTCAATGTTGAGCAAATGTTGAAATCTGATTTACATTAGCTGGAGAATTATAATAAAATGACAAATTTGCATTAAATAATCTTTCTCAGTGGGGACCAGCCAGTAACAGAGTCAGCAATACAGACACTGCCAGACAATTTAAAGTTGCTAGTTGGTATTATGTCATCCTTTGGGCCCTGATAATTCACGGAGCTTTTCAAACTCTTTCCTTCTCTCCCCTCCTCTTTCCTCCCCCCACCCCCACCCGTATCTTTCCCTCACTCCCCTCTGGAAGCAGCAAGAGCAAATTACAATGATAAAATACGAGGAACCGGAAAGAATAAAGAGGTATTGGATCTGGTTTGTCCATTCTTTGCCCTTAAAGGCTCAATTTAATTCTGGGGTTTGGCATGCTGTTCAAAAATAACACCTCCCCGACAAATTGGCACCTCTGCTCTCTATTGATCCCTTCCGATTGCTGACCAGTAAAATTAATGCCACATCCTTTGCCATTAAGAGGACAGAGTGAAATGTGGGGAAAAGCATAAGCACTTTACTCAGGAAAGCAGGCCAACTGCCAGTCTGATTAGGCTTGGAATTTTTTAGCTTCCATGTCCCCTGGTTTGTGCCAGTCATGAATGTACCAGGAAAGGTGGCAGGATTTTGTGTGTGGTAGTGGTTGGGAAGTGGGGGTTCCTCTGGTGGGAATTTGGGCCAGGTTCTTGAGAGAAAACTATACTTGTGTTGGGGAAGTCTAGTGCAAAAAACAGTCTGCAAAACCAACCAACACCAGGTCATCCCTGAAGAGGAAACCAGCTCCTTTATACTCATCATGTCAGAGCTGACCTATATGAAAAGAGCTGGCACTCAGTTTAGGTTAATTAAACTTATATATAATAACTCTTGTTTCTGAAAGGTGTGACTTCACCTGGTTAGGGAGAAAAAAGTCTAAGAATCAGTATCTACTAGGCCTCAGTCAGTGACTGCACTCACTGCCATTCTACGCCATGATCCCTGATGTATAATAGAAAAAGATGTGGTCCGGTGGCTAACTAAACCAGAACAGTACAAAGAACACCTATACTTCAATTTATTGTCCCTCTGTTGTATTCAGATTCTTATCCAAAAGACCTTTTAATTAGAGTGCTCTCAGGTGGGAATGAATCCACCTTTTCAATAACACATGGATAACAGGAAAGAGGCAAACAACCTCTTTATTTCTCACCCATACTCGATTCACTAATCATCTTCCCCAAATTCAGCTCAGGCTTCTGCCTGAGTTCATTTCATCTTCATCAGCTTTGCCGTTTTCTATCTCATATTTCAAAGAGCAATTGGAAAGCAGATATTTAATCAGAAAAGTTTGGAATTCATTTTTTGGACACCCAATCTGTCTTCAGAGGCTTTGAGACAGACCAAATTGCTGTTGACTACAAAAACAACTGAAGTCTGTGTCCTTGAGAAATTCACAAGCCCCATGAAAAATGCATGGGTTTTAGAGGTAGTCAGACCTGGTTCACATCCCAGCTCCACCATTTATTCTGTATTTGACCCTGGATGACTTGCCCAACTCCCCAGAGCCTTGGTTTTTCTCACCTACAAAATGGAGGGAACTCTCCAAAGTGGCTCCTTATTAAGGCTGCTGTATGCATTGGTCCTAACGCAAGTGAGAAAAACCAACTTGAGATAACCTAGGCTAAAAGGGAGTTCCCTTATAAGAATAAAATTTAAGTCCCATAGAAAGAGGGTGTCTGTGGACTTTATCATTTAAACCAGTGACAGGGAGCACCATTATAATTGAACTGGACAAACTGGATCACGCTGTTACCCAACATGGACACCAAGACCAGGAACGCAGCCAGGACTCAAGAAAGGCTGAAATGAGGCACTGGATGCTGCCAGGAACTCAGACAGTGCTCTCTCCCCATCCCTTCTCTCTGTTTCTCTACAATTACACACCATTTCCCTTCCTCCCTGTAGGTTGCCTCCTTTTGCTCTAGGATTTTCGGGAGAAGACAGCTTCACCAGAGTTCCTGAGTGTAGCCTTTACACATGCAGCCACATGGAGATGTTCTTCCAGATTATCTGTTGATCTCAGTTCCAAATTTAGGCAGAAGAGATTCTGACTGGTTCAGCTTGGGTCTGATCTGATAAGGCAGGGCACAGGGTCACATTGTACAGAGTAGCTCCTGGGGAAGGGGACCACTGACTTCAATAGGGAGTTAGCTAGAGAGGGGCTGGTGACTTGGAAAGATACCCCAAAGGTACTCACTACGGGAGTAAGGAAATATGTTGGGAGTTAATACAGTGGCTGGCAAGGAGCAGGCGTTGAGTAAAGGATGATTAGAATGTCCTAGTCAATGAGAGAGCTTTGCATGGTAGATTAAAATTGGCCTTCCAGTTTTCATCCACATAAGCCACTATTTTCTGAATGGGATAATGCAATTGGCAATTTGAATGCCAAACTTTTCACCCCTGAGATCTTGACGCTCATATAATTCTATTCGGCAGCCCAAACCTGCAGAGTTACAGTGTGGGCATCTGCTATACTCTCCGGACCAGGCACCACAGGATCACTTTGTCAGTCCTGGAAAGCGGAACATGACTCCTCATCACTGGCCTGTGTGAGACTGGGGGGCTTCATGGCCTGTTCTGAGACCACGTGGCAATTATCCCAGTAGACATCTTATTTTGAACACAAATGACTCATCTTCACCTGGATGCTTTCTGATGAGAGGCCCCTGAATCTCATGCATGCAAAGAGGGAAAAAAAAAAAAAAACTGCAATGCTTTCCAGTTGCTGAGTGGGTTGTTAGGCCTGGCATTAGCCTTCTGTTCTTCAATGAGTTGGTTTATAACGTAATACAAATAGAATCGTTTGGGGATGGAGGGAGCTGATGGTCTGGCTGACCACTAAGGAATCCACAGTTCAGCTGTGTTCTCACAAACCTAAAGGCTCTTTTGTAAACTGTATGTATATTTTCAGAAATCGCTGAGCTACTTCCCTGAAACCAAAATAGCATCCCTGGGCTAGAAACAAGGACTCTAACCGGGCATATTTCTTTGATTAATTATGACTTTGAACCAGAGCAATAATCCATCTTCTCAACAAGTGTTTCTCAGATGCTCCATTGAAAGTCCAGGGTTGTCATGATTTCTCCCTTCTCTGTATTATTTCTCTTCTTCCTTCAGGCTCTTCCTAACTTCTGCCCTAGTGAATTCCATTCTGCCCTATCTCTCCAACAATATCCATTTTTCATAATCAAGGAGCATGGGGGACGTCCCTTTCTTTTCTGCCAGGTTCTCCCAACATGCAGCAGTATGCTAACAAGTCTATGTAGCAGAATGTTACATTGGGAGTTTTAGTTGAGGCACCAAGATTTGAGATAGATTGGATTCCAAAGGAGGTGCCACAAGCAAAATTTTCAAAGTGGCTTCCTGACTTTTGAGTTCCTCACCTCTGATAAAGCTATGAAAGGGCTGGGTAGTTAGAAAACAGGGAAAGGGTGTTTTCGGAGAGAGTAGTTGGTGTGCTATAAGTCCCCACCCACCCACTTTCCACGGAGAAGGATTTCAAAGGAGAGCCTTGATATGTATTCTGCACAGCCCAGGGGCCCAGTAGACACGTATGTGACTTTTGCTTGAGAAATTGAGTAGGTGGGAGTTAAATAGAGATAGCAGCATGAGGATTGGTCTTCATTCCCAGAATATGTCAAGGTAACAGAAGCATGAGTCTTTTCTAGGAATAAGTTACAGATCATGTTGGGTTGAAGGTGTAAGGATGACCTGGACCACTTTAACTCCTTTCCAGGAGCCTGCCTAAAAGGGCAAAGGAAATACAACACTGAGAGGCCATGTGGGTAGGGCTGCAAAAACTCAAGGGCTGAGCGGGATTGACAGCCAAAGGAATGAAATGCATCACTCATGGCATGAGCGGCTGCTACAGACTGAATGTTTGTATCCTGGGAAAATCCCTATGTTGAAACCTAATGCCCAGTGTGATGGTGTTTGGAGGTGGGACCTTTAGGGGGTGATTAGGACATGAGGGCAGAGCCCTCATCAGTGGGATTAGTGCTCTAATAAAATAGACCCGAGGCTGCTCTCACCCCTTCCACTGCTGAAGACACAGAACAAGGAAGCAGGCCCTCACCAGACAGGGAATCTGCAGGTGCTCTCATGCTCTGGAACATGGAACACAATGAGTAACTCTCTTCTGCTACGTTCTTGCTAGTGAGTTGTTTCTCTCCTTATTGAGGAAGGGCATCAACTTTACCTTGCACTGCTACAATTCAGAGTTTTTTAGAGGTCCCTTATGTGGTGGGTGCCTGAGGGGTATTGATTGATTGGATGAATAAATGGGGAACTTATAGGATGGCAGTGTTTTGCTTCAACTATCATTTTCCCCCAGGAGAGGGAATCACAAGGGTAGTCCAGTGCTGCTAATTCCCCTAAAAGATGTCTTTTCACCATAAAGAAAACATTTGACCATGAACTCTCATCTAGGATTTAGCTTTGCAAACCCTGCCAGATTTGAGAGTCTCAGCTTGGCAACTGTCTCCCAAGACAACTATTTCCTGTGAATGCCAGACCCACATAGGACACATTTGTTTCCTTCTGACTTGGGACTGAAACCATAGGCTGCTTTCATATAATCCCCAGCTTGAAGGTACACCATTGCCCTTTCCTTCCACATTGCCAATCTCAATGACAGGAGCAATCAGGTCTTGATGCTGAAGGTCTCTTGCATCAACCCCTGTCTGTTTCCACTGACCTGTGAGTTCGGGCTTCCTGCCTGAAGGCTGACCTAGAATCCTAATGAGTGGAATTCAGGCTGAACTTGCCTCTCTGGTTGATGCTTTGACCATCTGTTGACTCTCTGCTGCTCAGTCACGAGTTTGTAGCCCTGACAGCATAGATAAAAGAGACATGAGTTGTATCTGCCAACTTTCCTGTATTTTTTGCACTACACTTTTCACTTCCCAAATCAATAAGAAGCAAGTTTGAGCTGTATAAAACATTTTCACTGTGTGCATACATGATGCACGTAGCTATTTCTCCCTCTGGACTGTTGGGCCAAGGTGATCTGGGTTTCACTGGGGTCTGCTCAACAATGTTGGTGGAATAAATGAAGTGATGGATGAATGACTAAATGGTATTCAGATGATTTAAAAATGGCTCTGCACCCATGGTTAATGACTATGACATAGGGATTTTACCCAACTTGGATATATCAACACTGATACTATGGTCTGATTTAACTTAGCTACTCTATAGACAGCAGCATAAGCCACAATAGCAGGACAACAAATTTGAGTTCTTCCAACTGGCAGTACAACCAATATTTTAATAATTAGCATATAATTACTATAATAATTAACATATAAATGCTTCCTGGTCATTGTTTGAAGATCAGTAGCACATTTGCATAATGGGCCTCTGCCCCAACATGGTGTCTTTAACTCTGGCTCTCCTCCCCACCAAATCCCCCACCCCTCCCCGGGCAGCTGCCCTGGGGCATACACACCATGCTCCAGGTACCCAGTGTCATTCTTTTTTTTTTTTGCTTGAGGAGAAGGAAAGAGAAGTTTATTACTTTGCCGGCAAAGGAAGAAAAATGGTAGACTCTCATCTCAAAATCCAAATTTCCTGAACATAAGCAGAAACGCAGAGCTTTTAAAGGGTGGGCCCTCAGTTCTAGGCTACTACTGTGTTAATGATTCTAATTGTCCCACCTCTGCTGAAGACAAAGCCTGTGACTCCACCCACCTGGGCCCACCTGGGAGGCTGGCACCCCCCTGGGATAGCTGAGCTATCTCCTGTAACACAAAGAACAAAAGACATTCCCCAGCCCCCTCCCAACCACCTGCCTGAGGCAGGGATACAGGCTTCAGTTCCCAAAAACAGCAGGGAAAGTTCTAAACAGACAGAAAACATCTTTTTGCCATCTTTTTTCAGGCCATTCCCATTCTTGAACTGAGGCCTTGGCCCTCTCAGCTTGCTCAGCCTTGTTTTGAACCTGTTCTTGTGCTCACACAATACTCCCATAGTCCACTTAGACAACGTGTATGTATGGCTTCTCCCTAACTGACCCTTAGCTTTGTGTTCTTCAGGGAAGACCAGCAAGGTAATTACTGTTCCAGCACTTCAAGTCAGTATTCCAGAGCTTGGTCTGTCCCTTGAAGAGGAGGATCCAACAGACCAACACTCAAGGGGAAGAGTGAACTCGGTGATGCAAGGGAAAAAAAATACATGTACTTGAACCTATGACTTGAGTATACCAATTACAGGGAGCTACCAGGCAAACAGCACTGTGTGCTCATACGCCATTTGTGTTACAGCATTCCTGGGACTCTTTGTCAAGAAAGAAACTGTTTCCTAACAGACTGTAAAGTTTTGTACAACCATAACTATTACCTAGCATATTGCGTGCTATGTCCAAGCTCTCAGTTACTCCTTGTTACACTCTGGCATGGTAAATTCTATTACATCAGCTTAGGAGACGGGAACATGATGCTCAAAGGTATAAGGTAACTTGACCAAGATTACAGAGCTTGTGAGTGGAGGAGCCAAGCTCTGGACCGTCATGTCCTTAACCACTATTTCCACCCTCCTCCCGCAAATAGATGAGTCTCTCTGAGCAATTATATCTTCTCATTTATAAAATAGAGAAATAGCATTTTGGGTTCTCAGGAAGACTGCAAATATCAGGAAATGCAATTGTTGTCAAGCACTTTGCACACAGGAAATGCTAAATCAAGCTAAATTAAATTCAACAGAGTCCTAGACAGTTAACAAGCCTTTATTAAACCCCTGCTGTGTTGGGCACCCAGCCGTGACTCAGGTTAAGCCTAATACTACTTAATTTATGAAAATGCTGTTATAATTATTCTGCTTCTTAAATTTAGGTGCCCTCAAGAAGAAAGTACAATTTACAATTAAATATAAATTATTTATTCCAATTCTCTTTCTTCCCATTCAACACACCTCTCTGAGGGACGGAGCTGCAGTGGACACATCTTGGAGGGTCTGCCTACGTCACAATTATCACCCTTTTCCCACAATCACTCCTCCCTCCACATCCACGGACAAGGGTTACCTATAGCCACGTTTGACTGTCTGCTCCAAGCAGGGCCAAACAGCTTCTTTCTTCTGTGAATCTGGAATTGAAATGGACTCATCAGTTTTTACGGGTGGCTGGCATGTAGCATGTGAACTTGGAGAGAGCGGGGTATCCTCGTGTCATTTCGACAGCAGCTGAGGAGACCCGACTACGGAGAGGGAGGACAGAGCCGCGGATTTGCAGGAGAGAAACAAAGGTGAGAAACCACACGGCTAGAGAGACACACACACGCAGAGTCAAAGTCGAGAGCTCAGAGCCATGATGAGAAATGTGGATTTGAAAGTTGAAGCTCCCAGCTGAACCCCCACGTGGTGGTGATGCTGACCACTCAATACTGGATTATGGGGAGTCAGGACTTTGCCCTGACAAATTTTATTGAGAGAATACATAAAAGAGGATGCTTTTAAAATTAAGAACTGGCAAAATGATATCGTGAAGGATTAAGGAAGCCTGTACTTTACCATTGTTTTCTATTCTGGGAGAAGACATCGTAATTTTAGACCATGCTATTTGAAGGAATTCCCAGGCACTGTTTCATTTCTTATTTAGCGTCATTACCAATAACATCCTAGATGTTGCTAATCATCAAAACACAAAGAAGCTTTCAGATTTGCCCCTCTAGGCATAGTATACACAGCATCCAGTCTGCAAGTACCCCATGAAGCTTACCCTCCCCTCAATCCAGACGCCTAAGCGACTTCTTCGCTGTTCCAAGTGCTCAGGAAAGATCACAGGGGGAAACATTGGTGTTTCTTTTCACATGGTGAAAGGATACGTCATTCTCTAAGTTTAATTAATAATGGACTATTTGAAACACACTGTCAATAAGGCAGTGTTGTGTGCTAGTGGGAAAAGAAATAAGATGAAAAAATATGCCTGTCCCATTATTCATTTGTATTGATCTAGATGTACAACGCTATGTATCACAATTTGACGAAAGGTTAAATATTAACAGAAGAATCATTAATCTAACAAAACAAATTAACACTACAATGGCTCTCCTAGTTGGCTTTATGTATGCTGTGGGGCCTTGGATGTACTGAGGAACTCTTCAGACTGATGTTTAGTACCTCTCTTTACTGACCCAGCAACGCACTGGACAGGACCATAGGATAAATAGCGGGAGGTTATTTCTGTGGATTTCAAAGGTCTTATACAGATAGAGGACACTTGCCATATAAAATGCAAAGGCCTCTTACAAATGAAAATATATGACATATTATCTAGCAAGGGGCTTGGCACAAATAAACTTTTTCAAATTATTTAAAATATATTTTAGGGACTATAGTTTCTTTGGGGAGTAAAAGAAACACTTCTGTGAATTTATAAGTTTCTCAAGTTTTATTTCGGTGCATTTTTCCTCTACTGAATTCATATTTTTGATAAAAGTATTTTATTTTGTATGTCCTTCCATCCTTCCTTCCAACCATCCTTTAATCCAGGCATATATCTATGTACCCAACCATGGTCTCTCACACCCAAACATGCATGCATCCATCCATATTTCAGCCCACATACCCACCTACGCATTTGGCATTTACGGAAGTAAGATTTAAGAGGAATATGTGCTGGGCTTTGGACAGAAGGGGATGCTGAAACCTAGTGATGTTAAGTGACTTATCCAAGTCACTCAACCAATGTTAGGTCTAGAATTAGAAAATTTGATTAAATCTTTCAGAGGTTTCTGTTGTTTTTCTAGATTTTAGCTTATAAATAAATAATACCACCAAGATAATGAGTATTTACTGAAGATCAAAAGATTTTGATAACTTATGAAGTAAATTAAGTTCCCCCTAAGGAAGAGAAATAAAAGTCAGAATTTCAAATAAAATATAATAAGGAAGACCTGACCACTATAAAAAATTATAGTCTGAAAGTTTATAGTGAAAGAGAATATGATCATTTTCCATAAAAATTTTTCATTGAGATAACCAAACCCATTTGTCTGAAGAGAAGAGAGATGACACTTCACCTTTACCAAGTCATGCAAAACAGCCCTAATCAATCCCAAAGACACTTCACTGTGCAAATCTATTATATTTTTCAATGATCCTATATATGTTATACCATCCTCAAAATTATTGCCCATATCCACCACAATTGCATACTTTACATATAAAAGCACAAATATGCACACACTAACATTCAGAAGAGGAGATTAGATTATCTAAAGAATAGCTGGATTGTCAAAGTTAAACAACACTTCTAACAGATCTGGCTGCGTATTTTTGTAGTACCTCTTCTAGTAAAAAGTGGTTTGAAAGTATTTTATTCAGCAACACAGAATCCTTGTGAAGTTGGTGGTGTCTCATCCATCATTTAACAGTTCCTAAGAATCCCTCTCCTCCACAAAGTTTTCTAAGAGAGAGAAGATGGTTTTCTCTGGCCTCATCTTTCCTGGATCTGAAACATACCCATGGCTAATCTTTTTTCTCTGTATTATTAAAAATGCACTGACCTTCAATGTGAAACACTGCTCAGTGGCTCTCTATATTTTTTTGCCAGGGGTCGAAGTTTATTTACATTGATCATGTAACACCCCAAAGTCTCCAGGACAGGGACTAAATCAACAACATGCAGATGATGGAAAAACATGGAATCCTGGTAAATTTGTAATGCAGCAAAAGTTTTCAGCTTTATTTTTAAATCAAAAGTAAAGAAACTGAGGTAATGTGAGCAGCAGATGCACAAGGAATCACAAACCACTACAAAGGAGATTTTAAAATTCTTTGAGGCACATCAGAGGAGAAAATCAGTTCAATTTCAAGCCCTGTATATTGGAAGGGAAAGTTTTGTCAGAATCTTGGTGTTCTAATAGGTACTTTCCAATCTCTAATTTATAGAGGCCCATTTTTGCTTGCCTTTTTACTTCATGTAGCCCTGGTCAACTTCAAAGATTGATGAAATCTGAGAGTGGTATTAGATTTAACACCATTTCAAGATGGGCTTTAAGCTGAGGGAGAATGAGTTGGACAGGAAAGGAAATAGAAAGGAAGAGAAAGGTTCTGCAGATGAAACTCTTGGCCTTATAGCAAATTGAAATATTATCATTGCAATCCCCTCCAGAAGTCTCTGGGGTGGTCTATGCTGCTCTAAGATCATGCTGCTTCCCAAGGTGGCATCTGAATAAAGATGTTATGGGGTGAAGTGGATTGTAATGTATATGCTGCCCAACCAGAGTAAGAAATTCCCTAAAATCAGTGCCATTTTAAGAAACTGCTCCCTGTTTGCCATGCATGAAATATTTGGGCTGTGCTAAGCAGAGAACCCGGTTACATTGGGTCAGCATCTCAGAAGTTATTTTCTTCAGGAAGCTTAGCAGAATCACAGTTATGGAATACTAACAACAGTTTAATGGTTTCTCACTTTGCCTTCAGGGGCATCATCAAATTCTTGCTCTGATTCTATCAGAAACCAAGATTTTTAAATAAGTAGGTAAACGAAGTTTCCATAAAATGAGAGATGCAAAATAAGATTGGAAGTGATGAAATGTTTAGAAGCAGATGCTTGACATTGCTCAAAACGTAGCATGAGAGTTCAAAAATACGACGTCTCTAGTGAGCATTTAATACCCACTGTGAGTTCTTATATTGATGTCTCTAGTCATTTTGGTGATCTGAAGATGGTTCTTTAGTAGCTTCCTTTAAAAAGAAAAAAAAAAACCCTCATAGGAAAGGTATTCCCTGAGATCTTACATATTGATAATTTTCTATGGCCTTTACACTGGAAGGTCCATTTTGGTGGATATTAACTCTTTCCTCATGCCTCCTTTAATCCATTTTATCCTGGATTAAAGTGTTGCCGTCAAAAAGTCTGATGAAATCTGATATTCTTTCCCGTGTAGGATAAGTGCTCCTTTTGTCTAGATGCCCAGGTATTTTTTCTTTTTTTAAAAAAAAAAAAAAAAAGATTTTAGACATTTCCCTAGGAAATATCTTAGTGTTGGCTGATATTGAAAAGTGTGCCTTTTTAAAATAGGGACTTTAATATCTTTTTTAACTCCAGAAAAAATTTCTTAATTATACATTTTAGTATGTGCTCTGCTCCTTTGCTTCAGTTTTCTTTCTCAGGACCTCCCCTTACCCACGCAGCGGATCTTCATGGCCCACCTTCAATATCTGTTAATTCCATGTGAATCCTTTTCATCTCTTCGTTTCTTTTTGATTTTTAAAAATTCCCTCCTTTTCATCTTATGTCTTTCTTAAGGCATTATATTGTGTTAATTACTCTTTTGCTCCTTCTAGTCTGGCTACTATTTCTAAAATATTTTTTTTTCCTTTTTATTTCTAATTCTTCCTCGAGCTCGGTCACCTGATTTGAATGTTTCTCATTTTAATCTATGTTTTTTTTTCATATCTTGTATCATTTTCTTAATGCTTTTTAGATTATTTTTGAAATACAACTTTGATCTGTTTTTTGTCTGTCTCTGGCATGTTTTCATCATCTATAAGGATATGTTCAACCATTTATTCTGTTTTTGTTGTAGTAACTTTGTGTAGGATTTGACCCAGATACTTCTCTTTTGCCTATATCTATGTGAAATTTGTTCCCCTGAACTTTTAGAAGGAAGCTTGATTCAGAGAAGTTCTTTTTTGTTTTTCTTTTTTACCTTTGCAGAGCTCCCTTTTCAGCTGTTTTAATGTAGTATTAAAAATAGGGCAGCCTGCTTTTTGAGATGTCCTGTCTCTGTTCCTATCTCCCATTTACTGTCCCTGTCTTGTTAAATTTTGATTCCACTCCCAGTAGTTTCTCCTTGGTGCAGAGTCCTGTCCTGGATGGACCCTGGAGGGTCAGTTTTGAGAGTTCATACGGGAAAAAAATGCCCCAGCTCCTTAAGACCTGACAGGTGCTCCCCTGTTACAGGATGCATCAAAACTCCTCACAGTTTTTGTTGCCATTTTCAAATTGGCGTACCCTGCATTCCAGTTAGTGCCTCTTGGCTCTTCTGGGGTTCTGTTCTCAAATCTGTCAGTTGTTCATTGCTTTCCTCTGTTTTACATAGATGCTGATGCCTGCTTGCATTTTGAGGTTGAGGTGTACTATACCTTGTGTCACCTTGTTTTGTTCCAAAAGCATGAGTTTTGGTTTTGCTGAGTAGTCTCTCTGTCAATTTTAAGTGCAGATTGAGGGAGATCCAAACATT
Organism: Daubentonia madagascariensis; assembly: GCA_023783475.1. NCBI lineage: Eukaryota > Metazoa > Chordata > Mammalia > Primates > Daubentoniidae > Daubentonia > Daubentonia madagascariensis. The sequence goes on along the minus strand of JAKFHU010001953.1, from coordinate 34,241,274 downwards.
TTGCTGCCACTGCTGCTCTCACATCCCCCAAATCTCCTGATTCAATAGTTTTAACAAGCAGAAATGACTATTTGACTTGATTTACCATAAAGTAGGTTTTTGAAAGGAAGAAAACAAATCCAAAAGAGTGAATTTGGGGTTTTGCCTGAGTATTTTGAATCTGTTTTTCAGGAAGGCAGTGGCTGTCCCTGAGTTTTAATGTTATCAAAACTATTTTTGGAGACCACAGGTGTGGAGTCAATAAAAAAATTAAGAAAATATTTTTCATTATGCAGTGATATTTGCAATTGATCCCCTAGGCCTCTTTGTTGTCTCAACTCTATTTTCCACCTTAAACCTCAGTGGACGGAATGTTGTAAGGCACATAGAATGCTGAGTCTGATCCTGGAGGATCTGATTCTAAATGGACCACAGCCAGGGAATTACCAACCCAGGGCACATCCTGTTGGCAGTATTTATGTTCTGGGCACTCTGCTCTTGTTTTCAGCTAGGGCAGAAGCTTTCTTAAATGTGAATCTTTCTGTATCTCTCATTAACTTACAAAGCTCAGATAGAGTTAATGACTTTATTGGAGAAAAAATTAACTTAGGGGAAACTAATATTACCAGATATTTCTGTCTATTCTGTTGTAATGTAAAATCAGGGAAACACATGAAGGGCAGTACTGAGACAAAAGCGCTTTACTTATTTCAAAGTAATATTTTTTAAATTTAAGCCATTATTTTCAAAGCTCCCAAAATGAACTATTTACAATACATAGGTAGAGTGATTCGTATCAACTAATTAAGATATTATCAATAATTTTCAGTAGCATATCTTTCCAGCATATCTTTGAAGTTGAACATCAGCTTCCAGGATTTAACGTTTCTTCTGTTTCACCTGAGAATTTCCATGCCATACCACTGTCAGGGTGACAGCACATGGTTTGTCTTCTACTTTTACGTGCACGACCCTTCCAGTCCTGCTCTCCAACTAGCCTGAAGATTAAATGTTGTCCATTAAAGAACTGAGTTTTGATAGTGCCAAACAGAAGCAAAACAAAATTCCTTTTGCCTATTTCTTCAAAAATAAATTTCATTCCTAATAACTGAATGTCAATACCTAGGGATGACAATAATTTTCATTGATATGGTCTTCCAATCCAAGATTCTTGGATTGGAAGCAAAATTTATACATATGTATATGTATATAAATATATAATATAAATAAAAAAATATAAATATATATATTTATATGCACACACACGTACATATGTGTGTGTGTGTATATAGAGAGAGACTGACATACAGCCACATAGATTTAGAGATTTAGGTCTAGATATCAACCTATAACAAACTATTTCTCATTTCTCATTGATTAGAATGTTAACTATCATTTACCAATAATCAGACATCAATCAGGAGCTGCATCCAAAGTTTCAAAAGGAAGGAAATAGCATTTCTAGAAACTTCCCATCTTAAGACCGGCCCCTATGAGATCTATCTTCCTCTTCCTTTAACATGAAGCACCTGTAGGAAGAAATGCTGTCCCCGCCACTCACCTCCTGCTTTGGTCAGGGCACAGAGGATAGGAATATATTGAAATTAAAGTGGCCAAACCATGGCAAATATGAATGATTAAAAACAGTCAAGCAGGTTTCTGTCCTGCACTAGTTATCTTCTAAATGATTCTGGTTTGAGCTCATTTAGGACTTTCGACAAGACCCTGCCCATTTCTGTATTTCAACTTCTGCAAAAGTCACAAAACCTATACTCATCTCCCCTGGCATCTACTTTGCTGCCATTCCTGCTTTTCCCTAACGAGTGACCGAGGCATGCCAAGGCACCATGATGGAGAGGTCACTTAATTTTCACTTGTAAAGCCAAATCTCCTGTGCTCCCCATAATTACCAATCAATTTTACATAAATAGCAAAATTAAGTCCCATTATTCTTATTTACCACAAAATTAGAGGAATTAATTAAACATGGAAAAAGTGCTGATGCCTGCCAAATCACTACTTCCAGTAGATAGAAACAAATTCAGGAATTACACGAAGGCGGGAAGAAAACAGCATGGCATTCAGAAACACAGCAAAGTGTTGCAAGTGAAAAGATTTTGTAAGGAGCACAAGTATCTCAGCACCAAAACGTTCCTCAGTTCCTCTCCTGAAACTAGGACAAGGAAAACACATCCTTCCTTCAGAGATGGGATCTCTGCAATCCTTACAACGTAAGGTGTGGTTTGTGTTGGGCTTGAGTTTGAACGACCTATAAGTCCAGAAGGGAAGGCAAACTTAAGACATGTTTTCAAACCTAAATTAGTCAGAGGAATTTTCATTCGTGTGACTGTTGCTAATGAGCTCAGCTAAACTCCAGAAATCACACCACAGAAGTGTCCATACTTCTACATGAAAGACCATGTTGTGCTTAACGCTGAATTCCTGAAATAAACGAGAGGCAGATGGAAGAGAAGGGTTAAGGGTGGGCATTTGGATTGTCACAATTTTTGGTATTGGGCTCAACAATGCTCAGATCTGTTAGAAAGTTTAGAAATGATAAGGCTGAGAGGGTGGTGAAGTTTCATAAACTGGAAAAGAAAGATTCAAACACAAAATAAAAATATTCTTCAAGGATTGTCTAAGAGCCCCTTGCAATTATTTCCATTATGAAATGATGAAATATATACTATTCCTTAAATAAGCCCACCAAAATGATACCCCTTTTAACAGTTGGGCTCCAGTAAAAAGACCTTCACATCTTCCTTAATGAGATTTTTATTGCTTGTGTAAATTTGTCTTGCCCTGAATTTTTGTCTTGGGAACCCTGAATTATGTTACCTCAAGTTGTTTGTGGTAAGCATGCAAGCATCCACCCAATTTTTGCTGTGAAAATGGCTCCTTCTGGCAAAGTGAAAGCAATTGGAACTCAGTTTAATTAGCTGCCTTCTGTAAATATGCCATTATTCTTCTAGCTTTGTGCTGGAGTTATATTACGAAGGGAACAGATAGCAATAATTATTTTGGGTTGTAGTTAGTCAGTATTAGTTAATGCCTGAGCATAATTGAGAGGAAATTAAGACAAGTATAGATTATGGGTACAAAACAGGATAAATGAGCATCTGTCAGAACATAAATTTTACCTATATTTTCAGGCACAGATTGAGCACTCAATTGCACAGAAAGGCAACAAGTTCCTCACCTGAAACCCATGTAGCAAGAAGCATGTGCAATCTACATCACCCACTTCTGAATAATCCACATTTGGGGCTTTTTATTATAGTTGTTCACTCCTAGGGCAACTTTTCGTGTTGACTCAACACGCATCTGAACTACTTGTGTTTCCTTTGACTCAGCGAAACCCAGGGAAGGAATATCCAGTACAATGTCAGCCAGAACCAACAAAATAAAGGAAGAGAGGCTGTCATTTCCAAAATACTCAGTGTATTCCAACGTCAAACATAAATTGTGAGTGAGTTAAGTATTTTGCTGGCTTCCATTAGATTATTAAAATTTGATTAGTTTTTAAAGCTTCGTCCATAAGGTTGCTAACACAGTCATTAGTGTAGGTAGTTATGACTCAGAAACCTCTATAACCTCTCCTGGTAGATGTGATAGGGAACAGGTCATTTTGGGCAAGGCAGCCTTCCCCCGAGTCAGATGCTGGATGAGAACACCCATCCCCCCTCCCCAATCAATTCTATAGTTTGTGGGGAGGGGAGCAAATCATAAAGTGGGTTAAGGATACGGGCTTTGGAGTTAGACATCTCTGCATAGTTGTTCAGGTCCCACTGCTTGCTAACTGTGGGATCTTGAGCAAGTTATTTAACCACCCAGTCTCCTCATCAGAAAGATGGGATGGTTCTAGAACCTGGGGATTGGAAGGTATAAATGAGATAAATCACGTACAGCATCAGCACTGAGGCAGGCTCACTTAATTGGGACGACTACAACTTCTCGTATCATTTCTATTCTACTATCATCTCCTGAGAGCTGTTTAAATCTACTAGTATGCACAGCAGGTTTTCGTTTTGCCTTCGGGACAAAGAAGAGTCTGGCTTGGGGCAAACATTGGGAAGGAAGTAGAAAGTGTCAGGTTTGTCTCTCAACTGACAGCACAGGCTGAGTTTGAGATTGTGCCATCAGAGGGGTGACAGGCAGACAGAATCTTTTTGTCTTGTCAGTTCATTTTTATTTATTTGTGTATTTATTTTTTCACATGTCAGGCTTAGCAAAATTCTAGCTCAAAGCAGAAACACAGTTCCTGAGATAAATGGGGAGACTCTGGGCATGAGCAGGGTAGCTTTGGGGTCCAAGTGACAAAGTGTGACAGGCTATGGCAAGAGAGGCTCTTCCCACCATTGCACAGTGCCAGCCACACTCTGGCGCCCCTGTGACTGAGAGCCTCAGGGGCACAGAGGCAGCTCCGGGGAGTTCTCAAGGTGGACACTGGTGGCTGGAAGTGGCTGGGCACTAATTGGTGTGAAGAGCTGGACCGGGGGAGGTAGGTGGGGGACAGCAGTTCACAGATCTGTCTGGGGGCAGGGGTGAGGCACCACTGGGGGAAATCTCTGGGTGGCCGGCTTCTAATCACAGGGCACAAATGAAACAGAATTTGATCATTTACTTCATAGCACACCTTTGTGTCATAATCATAGGCTCCGGAGAGCTATGAATGCAGGGTTGGACTTACAGACTTTGTAATGAGGTGAGCATTCGGAAGAACACACAGAGCTCTCTAAGTGAGGCAAAAGGACCTCCCAGCTCCCACCAAAGTAGCTCTTGTGCACTTTTCTCTGTTCGTGCTTCCACTTTCAGCCGAATCCCACTGGTCTGCCCATCCACTCCTCTAACGTCCTCTGGGAAGAGAAGGCTAACATCCCCCTGTGACCTGCTCAGGACACCTGGGTTTTTGTCCAGCTCCAGACAGTGGCCTCATGGAGCACTAAGACCCCTGGTTTGAGGGGATGAGGGGCAAATATGCAACTCGATTTCCATAGGGTCTTTGTAGTTTGCTTGTTTTACATCTCAGAGGTGAAACTTGATTCTAAATAACTACCCACTTGGACAATATTTTGAAGTAATTTCAAACTCACAGAAAAATTCAACAAATAAATACAGAGAACTCATGTATTCTTCACCCAGATTCACCAATTTTTAAAAACTTTACTTCTCATGCCTACATATTAGTATTTATTTTTAGAAACCATCTGAGAGTAGGTTGCATACTTCATGTCCCTTAACCCCTTAATACTCCAGCGTATGCTTCCTAAGAATAAAGGCATTCTCTTATGTTACCACAGTACAGTTATCACATTCAGGAAAATTAACCTTGATAAACTATTTTTATCTAATCTGCAGTGCATTCTCTAATTTTGACAATTGTTCTGATAACGCCCTTTGGCTGGTATTTACTCTCTAGTAAAGGATCCAGTCTAGGATAATTTATTGCATTTTGTTTCCATGTCTGGACTGGTCTTTGAGAGACTTCTGTTCTCTGTTCATTTCCTAAAGTTCTGATTCAAGATGTGCTTGGAGCCCTTAATCTATGCTACATGTAACAAGCATTCTGATCTGCCTGGGAGAGAGACACACCATGACAACACTCCCCTGGAAGCAGAGATCATGCTGGTGACCTCATGCCTAGGGACCGTGGGTGGGCTTCCCATCAGCATAGGATCTCTGCACGCACCTCACTGCGGAATGGCAGGGGTGGGGTGCAGAGTCTTAAGAGTTTCCGTATCAGGGCAGATGTGGGAAAGGTCAGGTTAGCAACGGTCATGAGATAATAACATCCATCATCCCAAGATGCTGGAGACTTCCCCCACTCAATCCCCAAACCCATTGCTTCTAAAAAGACCTCAAACCAGACTTTTGCCTTTGAACTTTTGTAGTCCTATTATAAAGGGACTGTTTGTTTCATGGAAGATTTGCAGCGAGGCAAGAGGAATCTGGTCCTCAGGGCCTGAAGTGGCCTGAGGACAGAGAGGTGTGAGCAGGGGAATACAGAGGGCAACATGGTGTCAGATATTCAATTCCAGTCATGTCCTGAGTATTAGTCCTGCCCCCCTTGCAAGGAATGCCATGGCATGGTGTTAGCAGCACCACATTGGCACCTTGGAAGTTTCCCAGCTTTGGGGATCCTTGCAGACCGCAGCCACAGTGGGCACCAATGTCCTTAGAAGAGCTGAATCCAGACCCAGATGGAGATCACTGATGAGTGGTCAGAAGCTCAGCCAACGTGGGGACTGCTCAGAAGACATGGCAAAAGCCACTGTAAGGGCGAGTGACAATGACTCACAGAGTGAACTTGTGGACCTCTAGGAAATACATGGCATGTGGGGGCTGGGATGCAAGTTGGGACGTACACAAGAGATAGAGCAATGGGTCCTCGATGTAAGGGCCTGATAGTGGCACACGACACACCCACCCCTGGTTGCCCCGCTCTTCAGGGGCTGAGCGGTGTGTTTGGCAGAAAGGCAGGAACTTTTCTGCCTTTGGAGAGGAACCAGCACTTAACAACCATATCTCAAGTATGTGGTTTCCGAAAGTATGTTCCATAAACTACCAGCCCCGTGACATAGTCTGCCAGAAGAGAATGCTTGGCCTAAAAAAAGCCCCTAGAATTAAGGGCTCTGAGAGGCAATCAATAGCTTAACCCAATGTTCCCAGGGTGTGCTTGGCCAGGGAACCATTTTGTTTCATGGTGGTAGCTGTGAGTGTGAGTGTGTGTGTGCATGCGTATGCACGTATGTGCACATGGCGCACAACGACATTCCACAGACCCCACTCTGGGAACATTCCTCTGTGACACTGATTGTGTGGGAAGGCTCCCCGAGCTCCAGGCTGCGCTCTGCAGCAGGTGCCTCTCTCCAGACCCGGAGCTGGGCACCGATGGCGGCTCCCCACTGGAAGGGCAACCCCCGGAACAAGATGTCTTTCTGGGCATAGAACATTCTTACTCTGGCAGCAGGGAGGAAGGAAATGGTTTGCCTGAGCCTTAGGAATTGCGACTTTTCAGAACTGGAACGTGGAGCCACTGGTGAGTGGGGGGAAGAACAATGCCAGCCACAGTCCCCTTTGCAGAGGAGACGGGATTTCTAACCAGGCCTCAGGCACTCCTTGTTGAGTTGTGAAGAGACAGCTGTCTTCACCAGATAGAAGTTTTCACCAGGCCTGAAAATAAGCCCTTCTGATAAAAATCCATCCTGTATACCAATGAGGCGCTTCCAAAATCCAAATGTTGCGAAGAAAGTTTGACAGCACATGGGAAGCCAAAATGTACACCCAACAAGTATTTTCTCATCCAAATGGGGTACCCAAAAGTTCACCTGAAAATAAAGTGTGCAAGAGATGCAGGAAAGTGGGATGGGGGGCAGGGGAGGAGGGAGGGAGGAAGAACAGCAGAGCCCTAAGCTAAGACCCCCAGCTAGCGCTGACTGTGAAACGACTCACTGCTGAGGAAGGAAGCTAAGTGCCCTTGGCTTCATTCATTTATTCATTCATTCATTTATTTATTTAATTTTATTTTTAAATTTACCCATAATAAATTGTACATATTTATGAGGTACGTAGTGATGTTTGGATACATATAATGTGTAGTTGTCAAATCAGGGTAATTAGCATATCCATCACCTCAAATATTTATCATCTCTTTGTGTTGGGAACACTTAAAATTCTCTCTTCTAGCTATCTGAAAATACATTATAAATTATTGTTAACTATAGTCACCCTATAGCGCCCTTTGCTTCTGAGCCAAAGAAGAGAGACACATTCAAAAAAGACGTAAAATAACTCTACTGAGATGAACATCTTGCATGCCCATTTGCTCTGCCAAACAGTCCAATCCCTTGAGTAATTTAGAAATATGGGGTTATCTTGGGATATTGAGTGTGTCCCTAACACCAATCTGGACTACCCAACTGGCACTGTGTTTTTGGTTTGGTAGCAGCATGGATATAAGCTCAGAGGCAAAACTCACCTCAAAAAAATCCCACAGAGGCAGAGAGCAGAACATTGAGAAAATGTTCTTACAAGCAAAATCTCAGGCTGATAAAGAAGCTGCCATGAAACCAAGGAATAAACAGAGGCCAATTCATTGAAACAATTAAGACATAAGGGCCATTAACTTAATCACTGACATAAGATTGCCAGCCCTGGAATTAACTGCTGTTTGCCAGCTGTGTGACTCTAGGAATACTACTAAACCTCTCTGTGCCTCATTTCCACCAGTGAAGTGGTGATTAAGAACAGTTTCTACCCGGTAATATTGTTGTGAGATTTCAAAGATTTTCTTAGAATGGCCCCTGGCACATAGAAAGGGCTGAATAAATGATAGTTATTATTGTTACTAATTTAATATGTCATCAGTCCTGTGTTACATTTACCTCTACCAGCTAACATAGGAAAACAGTAGACTGCTAAGCAAAAGGGGCAGGTTGCCATGTTCTTATTTGAGCTGAGGAATTTTGCTATGAGTTAACTCTTGTTAGCTCTCATCTGGTGATGCTGAGTTGCTTCTGGGACAGCAAGTATGAAGTTCCTGATATATTCTCAAGATTTTTCAGTACAATCATTGTGTATTCTGCATCATGTTTTTGTTCTGTGGAATTAAGCAACATAATGCATGTAAAAACACTTAGCCCACAGCGGCATTTAATAAATAGCAGCCATTATTTCTGTTATTCTTGTTATCGATATCAGTGCAGCAATAATAATATTGTCACATAATCTAGTGTTGAATGACCCAGTTTGAAACCTAACAGTCAAATGCAGGTGGAGGACTCAGCTGTAGTCTACCTATTTTCCAAACGGGGGTTAAAATTGATTTTGATCATTTTCCCTTTTTTGGTGAGATAATGAATATAAAAGTGTTTTGTAAATTCTAATGCATATTTCCTCTTGTGTCTGCAAAATAAAAAAGATCTTTTTAAAAGCTCCCGCAACTTCGGTCTGCAAGGTATTTTGCCTGCTGCATTTTTATGTTCAGAATGTTACGGGTGCTCATTCTCCCTGGTTCTCCGCAGTGAAAACACTTCGCCCGTTGAGAACCTCGGGCTGGAACACAGGAGAAAGTCCGCCATCTGCTGGCCGCTGCGGAGAACTGCTTGGGGGAAGCCGCCCGCAGACAACCCGACTTCCCGGTGGTAAAGCTGCAAGGTGGCGGAGTGTCAGCCGCTCCGTGGTTTGCGATCCGAGGGGCAAGGAGGGCCCAGCCATCCCTGGGGTCTCTGAAGGGCCACCGCTTGAATCCCACTGCCATGCTGCTGTACGTGTGGCATCTGGCCCTGGCCTGCCTCTCGGGATAACACCTGCGGTTGCAACTCTAGAAGCAGATGATAATTCAGCAGGGAGCAGGCCTGAGGCAGTCATCACTCTGCTCCTTGGCGGTTTGCCCCATGCCTGGTCTGGGGGCTCATCACAGCCTGTTGCTTTCTGGCCTGTGCTGGGGGCTCCAGTTGTCCTCTGCTGTTTCCCTTCCTCTCCCCAGGGCCTCAGCCCTGCGTGAGACAATGCAGCCCATCAGGAATGGAGGCCAGGGGGCCGCCCCGCTGAGCTGCGTGGACAGAGACGCTGACCCAGCCCAGGGTTCACTGTACAGGGCCCCACCTCTCCTAGGCAGAGAGCACCTCAGGCCAAGTTCTCGTTATAAACAAATAATTTCCACACAGAGAAGGCCTCAGACACAATGGAAGGCTGTCAGCACCTAGCAAGAGGAGTCCCTAGGAGACTGTGTCTGAGCTGAATGCACAAATGTGTGAATGATGTAGAAGCTGACCCATGTTAAGCACCTATTATATGCCAGGTATTGTCACATATTGACGCACCCGAGCCTCACAACAACTCTGTAGGGAAGATGCTAGTACCATCCTTATTTTACAGGAGAGGAAACTGAGGCACAGAAAGTGCCAACAGCTTACACAGAATTCCCAGTTAGCTAATGGGGAGCTGGGACTCAAACCAGGCTGCTTGGCTCTAGAATTCATGCTTTCAATCCCTATGTTTGATTTAAATACTTAACTAACATTGAAAGACCAAATACAATAGTCCCCCTTTATCTGCAATTTTGCTTTCATGGTTTCAGTTACCCAAGGTCAATCAGGTTCAGAAAACATTAAATAGGAAACTCCAGAAATAAACAATTTATAAGTTTTAAATTGTGTGCCATTCAGAGTGTGATGAAATCTCACAGTCTCCCACTCTGTCCTGCCTAGGATGTAAACCCTCCCTTTGTCCAGAGTCCACACCACCTGCCCATTAGTCACTTAGTAGCCAGTTCACTTATCAGATGGGTTGTTGTGGTATCACAGTGCTAGTGTTCAAATAACCCTCATTTTATTTAATAATGATCCCAAAGCGCAAGAGTAGTGATACTGGCATATTGTTATACTTGTTCTATTTTATTATTGCTGTTGTTATTCTCTTAATGTGCATAATATAAATTAAACTTTATCATAGGTGTATATATATATAGGAAAAAATATAGTATACATAGGGTTCAGTACTAGACGTGGTTTCAGGCATCCACTGGGGGTCTTGAGATGTATCCCCCGGGATCCCTCGAGGATAAGAGGGAACTACTGTGATGCAATAAGATGGAGAGGTCACTGACATGCTGGAGTCTCATGATCACTAGCAGAGTTGTCCCAGAACACTGTCTCCTGTACTGACAACGGGGACCCAGCCTGAGAGATCAGGGATCAGTGATGGCTGCAGTGAAAGAGGGAGGTTCTGGGAAACAGAAGAATAGGAGAATCCAGGAGAATCAGGGATGATCAGCATAGTAATATGAGAACATGAAAGAGGTGGAGAACAGGAACACAAAGACCAGAGGACAAAGACTGACATAGTTCTTCACATTCAAAGTCTTGAATAAGCTTAGCTCAACCATGGCCCCATGTAGCTGAGTAGAGCTGAGGAAAGATGCTGCTGAGAAATATAGGATATAGGTTCGACTGCCAGACCAGGGGGTTGGCTTTGGCATTGACATTGAACCACTGCCCAGTGTGGCAGGGCTGGTGGACCATTCCATGCCCTTGGGTGTGGTGGACTGCTCACAGCCACCCACCCCTACCACGGACAGGCCCTGATAATGGCACTGTCACTCTCACAGGGTCCACTGGGGCCCAGTCATTGAGGATGCTGGGGAGACAAGTGGACCAGCACTAATGTGCCCCACCCTTGTGGAGCTTACCTTCGGGTGGGTGGGGGAAGAATGCAAACAGGTAAGATAGTTAAAAATTGGAGGACATGCTCTAAAGTAAATAAACAGGACACTGCGCTGGAGAACAAAGAGGAAGAAAGACCTATCGGCCACAGAGAAGAACAACCAGGGGGTATTTGGCCAGGCCCCTCATTTCAAAGGGCCACCCATTCCCAAAGCTGCAAAGCCACATGAAGTTACACAGTGTGACAGACAGATGAAAAGACAACCACACCTTACAGCTCTAATCGAGTTTTGTGCCAGGACCTCACCACCAAACCACAGGACTCAGGTTCTATGCTACATATTCTTTTTATGAAATAAATTCTCCATCATCCTGCAAAGAAGTCAGTGAATTTGACTTTCATTGTATTTTATATTGTGATGCACAAATGATATAATTTTAAGTATTTTAAATATTCTACAAATTTGGGCACTTGATTGGGCTTTTCATTTTGGGGGGCCTCAGGGCCTTAAAAACAGGCATGTCTACCCCTAGTGCAAGAAGGCCTCCAGGACCAGAGTTGCCTTGAAGCCAAGAGCTGCAGGAAGAGAAGGGGACAGCCACTGAAACAGAGGGCAGGAGAGAAATTTCAGCTGTATCCTAAAGCTACTGCCCATTTGGAGGACAAAAGGCACCTTTCAAGGACTTATGTTAAGAATAAAATTTAAATACTGTTAGGAAAGAAAAGATCTGGTAAATTCTGGTAGAAAGGCTTAGAGTAAGTCCAAGACAAACTGATTCTAATTCAGCCAAAAGTGGGGAGAACAAAGACCCCCCCGTACAGCTTAATACTACTTTTAAGCTTGATTCCTTAAGATTCACCAGGAGAAATGTTGAAATGAGTCTCGGGAGATGGTGGCTGGCCCAGGGCTGTTCCCTCAAGAGGTTCTGGGGGCTGCACAGGACAATAAGCTTTCTCCCTTAGGCTGGAGCTGAGGATGCCTAGAGTTTTGTTTTGTCTGTGACTGCCTGGACTGGGAGGGCAACACACCTGGAGATTGACTCCCGAGAGATCTTCCTGTTTGGGCCAGAGGCAAAGCCAACAGTCAGCCCCTTTGGGGAGATTTGTCTGTCTCTAGGGAAGAGTGTCTGTGTGTTCATAATATAAAATTCGAGGAGAGTATTCCCTTTCTTTACCCCCTCCTCCCCACCACCAAGGAGGAATCGAACTTTAGCAATCCACTGTTCAAATTTCTCACCACTTAAATAAATGATTCCCTGGTTAAAATCTTCATCACACTTTGCATCTCTTCTGCTCTAGATGAGTTTCCCAAGAGAAGAGCTCAGTCAGTCTCCTTCCCTGGGTGACTAGACAATTGTCTAAAACATCAGTGGTCCTCACTAAGTATTTATTAAATGACTGAATTATCAGATTATCAAGATCTGTATCCACTACCACAGAATTCTCTCTGGTAGTTATTAAAGGATTTGTTTCTGCTAGCTCAACAGTCATAAGAATCAACCATTCATTGAATAACTCATTCACTTCACCACCATGTATCTATTGGGGATCTACTAAGTGTCAGAACCTTACAAGGTTTTCCAGATACAGCGGTGAATAAAATGGACAGGATCCTGGCTCCCAGGAGTATGGCAGTGGGTAAGATCAGGGATCAGCAAACTTTTCTATAAAGAGCCAGAGCATAAATGTTTTGAGGCCACATGCAGTCTCTGTAGCATATTTTTCTTTGCCTTTTTTCTTGTTGTTGTTGTTGTTGGTGGTTTGTTTTTAACAAAACTTTAAAAAGTATAAAAACCATTCTTATCTCTTTCCAAATAGGCCACAAGCCAAATTTGGCCCATCAGCCACAGTTTGCCAACCCCTGTGTAAGACAGACATTAAACAAGTAAACACCCTGATCATTACATAAGCACAACAAGATAATCATGTAGGAGAGTATGTGAGAAAAACAGGCTGCAAAGGGGCAATGATTTAAAGGGGTCAGGGAAGGATTGTTGGATGGAGACCCAGCCAAGTTGTGATGCGAGGAAGGAGGGAAGCCAACCCGGCAAAGGATGGGAGCAGGTGGCACAGGGGAGTATGGACATGGAGGGGCCACAGGTAAAGCTTGGAGCAGCAGAGCTGAGCAGGATCCCGAGCAAGCAGAGCCTCATCAGCCACATGGAGGAGCTGAGATTCTATCTTAGGTATAATGGAAGCCTTTTATAGGCTTTAAGGAGAGGAGTTCCTGGACCTCATCGAAATCAGATGCTATACATTGTCTGCTTTGGGAAAGTCAGAGGTGAGAACTCTAGCCTTGTGTTATGGGTTGAACTATGTCCCCCACCCCCAAAGATATGGTGAAGCCCTAACCCCCAGCACCTCAGAATGTGACCTTATTTGGAAATAGGGTAATTGCAGATACAACTAGTTAAGATGATGTCATACCAGCATAGGGTCCAATATTTCTGGTGTCGTTACAAAAAGACAGTCATGTGAAAACAGGCACACAGGGACACACAGGGACAATCCCATGTGACAGTGAAGGCAGAGCTTGGAGTGATGCAGCTGCAAGCCAAGGAATGCCAAAGCAAACCACCAGAAACCAGGAAGAAGCAAAGAAGAATTTCCCTCCAGATTTCAGAGGGAGCGTGGTCCTACTGACACTCTGATCTTAATGCAGGAAGGGTATTAGATGGTGGGAACTTTGCCTCACTTTAAGGGGTCTCCATGAGTTCTAACCACAAGAAAGCAGAAAGGGATTTGGCAAACAAATATAGAGATATCTAGGGGAGATGGAAACATGTGGCTTCAGGGAACAGCTTCCTAGACAGCCTCTCATGGGCACAAGTTCTGCATCAGTGTGCCCAGGTCTGTCTGGTGCAGAGGGGGTGGGTAGCCCTTCAGAGCAATGTGTTAGCTTTGGGCACCTCCTTTAGAGGAGTCACACCACGGAAGGAATAAAAAGGTTGAATGTTATTTTAATTGAATTTGTTTTCAATTTATTTTCAGCTGTCTGGGGAAAAACCTTTTACACTCCCATCATTTGATTCCTTTTTACTTTGTGTCCATTATCCTCATAATGAGCTTTTAACACATTAACGCAGCCCTGCTTGCCGAAGAGTGATTCATGTTGGTCAAATCAATAAATAGCAAAAGCATAAAAGTATGTCAAACTAAGACACTGAACCAGAGTATAAATGGAAAACTTGGACTCCCACTTCCTTAAAAGTGGAAACTGCATTCTGGTGACCCTCGGAGGCCAGAGTATCAAGGTGAGTGTACAGAAATTCCTCTACTGCCCAAATTTCAGTTCTCAAGTGTCCGTGGAGCCCTTAGAGCAAAATGCTGGGGGCAACAGGAAGCTCCTCTGCCCACCACTGGCATTTGGTCTCAGCCTTCCCATCTTCATTCCCTTCCAGCACTGTGCTGTGGTTGCAGCACTATCTTGTAAAATGGGAAAAATCAAAATGCAAACTTCTGTGGATTTTTTTTTTAAGGTTCAAAGGAAGTGAGGAAGAGTGGGAACTTTTGCCATCTATACTTACAGTCGATTCATCTAACATTCATATAGATGACACTTGCTGCTCGTTCTGCAGTGCCACCTTGGGCTTACAGAAAATAAAACAGGTTTTTATACTGTAGCATAGGAACTCCTTTTGAGGGCTAAACATGCTTCTTGATTCCAACAAAAAGGAGGATTTGCTCTGGGAGGCATCCCACAATGGTGGCAGAGAGAGGAACATGGCTTGGGATTCAACTAATCCAGAGCTTCTCGCATGCCTACCTCTGCCAGGATCTTAGCCTCAACCAATTGAGAAGCTCGTAATGATCTAGTGTGGGAGTTCCCAAACTGTGTTCCAAGGAACACTGCTTCTCTGAAGTTTAATCAGATATTGCAAGAAAAATGCATTCTTTGCTTCAGGAACTTTGGGAATCCCTGCATACTCAATTCCCCTCTATTATACTCCAAAGTGCATTAACATTATAGTCTCTGAGAAGTTCTGCAGCAAAGAACTATTCTTACTTTTGTTTAACTTGATTTTTTTCCACACTTGTTTGACTATGAAAGCTTAAAAAAATTTATTTTTAAGTATTTTAATTAAAACATCAGTTCACAATGTGGAACACAAGGAAAGTACTTAATCTAAGAATCATTTTGGTAAAACTCAAATCAAAACTAAACTGGGTTTTCACATTTTGACAAATGTTTTCATATTCCATCACCCTCCTAACCAAACTATGCCACCATTGACTCTTTCTGTCTCCTCCAAGGAGCATGAGGTCCTTTAGGGCAAATTTTGGGCCTTATGCATCCATAACGTAAGTATTCTGTAACTGGGTAGCCCTGATTGGGACCACATAGTTGGAGTGGGGAATAAATGGCTCCTTAAAGGAACAGGGCGGCTGTGTTTCAGAGAAGGGGAAAGTGTGCAGGGTTGACATATCATGTGGGTCTACACAGATGTAAAGGAAGGATTGCTGGTTCTGGGGAAAGAACCATAACTATTCCATCCCTTCCTTTATGCTCTCTGAAATCAGCCAAAGCACAGATATGTTGTTATGGACAAAGCATCCTGCTTAGCTCATGGGCTGCCCTTGCATTCTGTATGTAACCTGTGTCTGCTTCTCCCAGGAGGAAAGTGCACATGGGGGCTAGTTGCTTTAGCAGGTGCATTACTTTGTTGGTGATTCTGCACCTAATCTGTTCATTATGCAGCTTATGTCTTTTTATAAGTGGAGAGAAATTGTGCTATCACAGGAGAAATGAGCTCTCTTGTTTCTTGAGAAATTTTCTTATGCCTAGACAAAGGGGTTTTAAGTTTATCAACCTCCCCTTTGTGACACCTCATTCTAAATGATGTATTAATCATTTGTTGATTATACAAATCAGTTAAAGATGTTTTACTGGTTGGGTTAAGTTAATTAAATCTTTGTTAGAACTTCCTATTTATTTAGATCTTCTAGTTAGTAATTACAGAACACCACCTAACTAGAATGTTGACTTTTAATAAATTGTAAACAAAGGTTGTGAAAGAAAATATTTCCCTCACTGTGCTCCTTAAAAAGTCTTCTTTTATCTACCTGCACATCTCTCTGCACAGTTATATCCACTCATTCATCCATCCATCCATCCATCTGTCTGTCTACTTACCTACTGCTATGGTTTGGATGTGGTTTGTCCCCACCAAAACTGATGTTAAAATCTGATCCCCAATGTGGTGGTGTTGGAAGGTGGGGCCTAATGGGAGGTGTCTGAGTCATGGGGGCAGATTGCTCATGAATGTATTAATGCTCTCCCAGGGGGTGAATGAGTTGTCACTCTCATGAGAATGGATTAGTCCCAAGGAGAGCAGGATGTTAAAATGAGTCTGGCTTCCTTGGTTTCTCTCTCTTGCTTCCTCTCTTGCCATGTGACCTCTTTGCAGATGCTTCTTCCACTTTCCACCATGAGTTGAAGCAGCCTGAGGCCCTCACCAGATGCAGCTGCCCAATCTTGAACATTATAGCCTCCAGAATTGTGAGCCAAATACACCTCTTTTCTTAATTTATCTCAGGTATTCTATCTTAGCAACACAAAACAGACTAAGACTCCCACCTACCTGTCTACCTACTGACAAGGTTTTTTAAATCTGGTAGCCTTGGCCAAGAAGATTCTTATAATCAATATCATGCAAAGGCTTGTGATCATTCAGAGTTAGCAGGTGGCAGCCACACCCCCTACTCGAAAAGTCTGGGTAGATCCAGGCTCAGTGTTCCCAAGTGGTCTTACTTTCTGGACTGATCACAGGTGGGGACACTCCAGGGGCAGAAACAGACCCACAATTCAGATACATATCAGTGTACCAGGAATCATTCCCTAAGAGTCACTGAAACAAAGCCCGTTACCCAAACCATAACCACTCAGAGGCTCACTTACCAGCCAAAAGCCTGCAGGACACTTGGGCTCCCCCAGCTCACCTCGCCGACTCATCTCTTATTTCTTAACATCTCTTCCGACTCAGTCTTCAGAATCAGGTCATGTTTGCAGCACAGAACAGGGAGGGGAAGGTTGGACTCCCTAATGAACAATCTCTTGAAGAAGTATTTTTAAAAATAAAACACTATTCTTGTGCACATGAACGCCTCACCAAACCCGCCTGGATGCCCTACCACACCTCGTACTCCCAGCCAAACTCTCCTGGCACTTGTGGTCACTTTTTTGTTGGCTTTGTAATATTTATTGCCTTATGAAAAATTTGTAATTTTGTGAAAACTCAGAACAGACAGAACCACGACCCATATTTTATGATATGTGTAGCTCATTTCATGTATTTTTGAAGGTTCTAGTTCTTTCCAACCACTGTATTTTTCCCCCACGTGAAATACAACATTTGGCATCCAAAAGAGCCTATTTTTAGGATAAGGTCTTTTATTCCAATGTCTGAGCATGATTTTCCTTGGCCTTCAAGGTGAAAAATCAACATTCAGCAGTGAATGTTCAAGGGGCATCTACTATGTGCCAGATGCTACGTTGCAAAGCATGGAGGGTACGGCAGTGAGTAGAGTCTACTGGGGAACAGTCACACATCAGACAACTGAAGCACAGCGCTGTGTAGGGCAGTGAGGGAGCAGGTCAGGGTTTTGCCGTGAGCTAGAGGACTCACACCCAGCGCACACTCAGGTGGTCAGTGAAGGCTTCCTAGAGGAGGTGACGCCAAGTGGAAATTCCAAGGATGAGTAGGAGTTAGGCAAGTAAATGAGAGGTGGGCAGAGGGAAGAGGAGAGAGGATGGCTGCTGGCTGAGAGGTACAGGTAGGAGGTGGGGCTTCCAAGCAGAAAAACAGCCTGGTAAATTGAAACAGAGAGAGAGAGAGAGAGAGGGAGAGAGAGAAAAAAATGGACACGACCAAAGAAGAGGAGCTCCTAGTAGGAGCACAGTAAGAGCTAGACAGATGGGGGCTATTGCTGGAAAGACTTTGTAGGCCATATTCAGTCTGATCTTGCAGTGACCCTCTTAAAACACTTCTAGTGGGTTTGGCTCCCTCTGGCTCCCTATGGGGAATGGATTGGAGGGGGTAGGGCAAGTCTGGAGGCAGAGCAACCAGCTTGGCAGCTGTAGTAGCAGGGAGCAGTGAACAAGGGCAGAGGTAGGGGAGGGGGATGGGAGGAAATGCAGCCCCTGGTGACTGGCTGGAACAGGGGATGGAGGAGGAGGCAGCAAGGATGATCCCAGATCCCTTAAGTGAGAGCTGATTCACAGATCTGGTCACACAGAAAAAGGAGGGAACCTGGAGGAAGACCACGTGTGTGGGAAGGGTGAATCTACACATACACATGAGTGTCTGAAGCCCACCCACCATATTGAGACCCTCAGGATGGGCTGGACCATGCTGCAGTGACAGCCAGAATAACCCCAATAACAAAGGAGACTGCATGTCCATCATCCATGAGCTATGTCTCTGCCCCTCATCACCTTCTCTAGGGACCCAGGCTGACAGAGCAGCCTCTGTCTGAAACACTCACCTGTCTCACGGTGGAGGAAAAGGCTTAAGTGACATGCTTCACTTTAGCTCAGGTTGCATTGGCCAAAACAAGTCACATGGATTACCTAAGTGGGGCAGAGATGTATAACAGATCTCACAGCGGGAGGAGCACTGGAAGACACGATGGAATAGCTGTACACTCTACCACGTGTAGGAGGGGCGCCTGGAATCCCACTCACAACGCCAACTCAGAACAAAACTAAAGAGACACTAGCTTTTCCCATTCCAAGCTGGTGAAGCTGCATATGTGGCCGCACTTTGGGATGCTGTCTTAAGAGATGCAAACGGAAGGGTGAAAGGGCACACACCACGTGAGTTCTGGTCCTACCTCGGTGTGGTCCCGTGCAGGTCTGTTGCCCGTCTGGATCTGAGTTTCCTCATCTGCCAAATGAAGGTGCTAGATATCAAAGCTCTTTAAAAGTTCCTTCCAGTTCTAAGGTTCAGTGGCTCTGACCTCCACTCTATTTCTGTGGTCTGTGCATCTGATTCTCAGGCCTTTTACCTTTTCAGTTTCAAAGGTGAGGATCTCTCTAACTGCCACATGGTCCCATTGCAGGAGCCAAGATTCAAAGGGGCCCAGGCCTCCGTGATTCTTGGGGCATGGATTCTGCCCACTTCTAATTCATCATTGCTCTGAGAAGGGACCTTCTCTACCTGGCCCTGCCTGCCGCATCGCATTAGAAGCTAGCACCTGATGCTTGGCCTACTTCTTAACTCTTCCCTGTGGGAAGGCCCCGTGGCACATTTGGCTGTGGCTTGTCATCTCATGCAATCAAGAGGAGGCTGGGCCCTCGGACCCTCCCCCTCCAATCCCACGTTGTCAGGCTTCATTTGATCCACCTTCATCTTGGCTGATTTCAGGGCCAAGGCCGCCACTGCATGCCCCCCCCCCTTCTGCTTTAATTTCTGTCCCCTGATGTTTAACTAGGGAACAATGATGCATTACAATTTCCAGGTGCCCAGGGCTGCAAATCCTTTCAAGACATAATCAGCTGAAAATGAGGATTTTTGCTTCCAAGGCTGATGCCACCATGACTATACACCTATTACCAAGGCTGCATAATTAAAAATGAACACTTCATGCACATACAAAAACTGTCATCTTGATGCAGAAAAATTTGAGATGAAAAATTCAAGGAGGCACTGAATTAGAAAGAAAGTGGCAGAGGAAACAGGGTCAGCAGAGAGGGGAAAGAAGAGAGAGGAGAGACTGGGAAGGCCTTGGCCTTCTGCTGAGAACTACCCTGGCTAAGTCAGCCTTGTTACTTAAAGTCTACCACACAGAATGCAATTTGATTTACTGGTTAATCTGTTTAATGAAGGAAATGGCATCATGCTGGATTCCCTGGGCCTGTGCTTATGTAAATGTAGAAGTACTTCCAACAGCAGGTATGCTAATACTCTGTTCCAAAGCTCCCCTTGGAAAGAAGGCATCGTGCAGTGTTCCACTTCCAAACACAGGTATGTGACCATAGAACTTAGCCTTGGGCCCTTGCGATGGACAGACACTAAGGTGGCCTCAGTGACCCCTGCCTGCTGGTATTCATGCACTTGTGTAATTCCCTCCCACTGAGTCCTGGGCAGTACTTGCTTCTAATCACTAGAATATGGCAAAGGTGATGGGATGGCACTTCCGTAATTATGTCATGTCAGATTGTAACTCCCACCTTGCTGGTAGACTCTCCCTTGCTCGCATTGATGATGCAAGCTGCTGTGTTGTGAGCTGCCCTGTGGAGAGGGTCACAGGGCAAGGAACTGAGGACAGCTTCTGGATGACAGCCAGCAAGGAAATGAGACCCTCAGTCAATCACTGATATTGAGTTCTACCAAGAAACTGAGTGAGCCTGAAAGTTGATCCTTCTCCAGTTAAGTTTTCTGATGAGATTTCAGCCCTGGCCAACACCTTGATTGCAGACTTGTGAGAAACCCCAAGGCCCCAGCTAAGTTATGCCCAGATTCATGACCAATGTAAACCGTGAGATAATAAATATGTATTGTTTTAGCCACTAAGTTTGTGGTAATTTGTTATGGAGCAATAGAAATCTAATATGGATCCCATAGTGGGTTTTCGAAAACCTGAACGGGCACTGGTAAAAGACTGTTCGGATAATTCACACTCACGTGGGCTAGGTGGGAGGAGATTGTCGTGAATTTTCAAGCAATGAGCTTGCCTGCCTCCGTCTAGACTCCCATTGCTGTTTCATGCAAATGGATATATATTTGCTGCACCACAATAGGTAGACCACCACAGCCTCACCTGCTAAAAAAATGGACTGGCATAAGCTTACTTTCTTTTATCAAAACATTTTAGCCTTTGTGAGTTGCTAGTAGTCTCTGTTGACTTGAGTCCTAAATCCTAACCCCTAGGTTATATCATAGCCTTTTACCCTTTTGATATATATAGAAAGTATCTGGGAAATAACATTTCCCCCTATTCCTCCAGCACTTACCATAAATTGGGTGAAATTTTGAATTCTATTGATAAAAGGGGTGCCAGGTCTAGAAACTTAAGTCCAAAGAAGATCTTAAATATAAGGTCCTCTGTATTGGCTGTGGAAAGGAATTATTGCCACCACTATGTTTGTGACACGTAACAGCCAGAAAATCAAATGCAGTCATAGACAGGATTAATGGTAGTACACGTCAAGGGCCATGGTTGGTCAGCTTACATCGGAACGACTGGACTCAGAGCCCCTTTCAGAGAGGCCAGCATAAGCCACATGGGAGACATTAAGAGGGGTGAGGGAGAAGCAGTTTGGGAACATGAAGGCTAATGACAAGTACCTGAACGACTGCTCTGCAGAAACCACTGGGAGGACATGTTCTGTGTGGTCCCAAGGCGGGGAACAGGAAGGGAACAGGAAGGGAAAGGTGAGAATCCCAAGGAAGCAAACTGCAGCAGAGTGTATTGAAGAACTCAGAGAGATGGAGAAGTAGTTTTCAGGCCTATCTGCACTCATATAACTCTTCTTATGCCAAATGTTTTATGATGCCTCTTTCCAAACCTTGAAAAAAATTTTAATAGAATGAAAATATATACTTCCCTAAATATAATATGAAGGAAAGTAACCTGTCACAAAGTAACATCGATTTTATTATATATATAGTTAGGAATGACTTCACTAAAGGACATGATCAAACATACAGCACATCAGCATGAACACAAGAGTTGAAAGTACCCCGGTACAGGCACGTGGTGCCGGCAGCTCAAATACCACAATGAGAATCAAATCGCCATTGGCAATGGAATTTTTGGTGTCAAGCTAGATCCATAAAAAACTCTTGGTAAAGTCCTAAACAAATAATAAAGTACAATTTTCTTGCGTTTACCTAACAGCCTCATTCCTGGAAAATACAGTGTATTAGAAAACTCTGGGGAAATATTTTATACCTGGTATGCAAGTTAGAGTTAAGTTCAAGGCTTGGGTAGGTATTAATGGTGTTTGCCTTTGCACGAAAGTCTGAGTGACATCTGGGAGTCTTGCAGGAACCA
Source organism: Daubentonia madagascariensis (assembly GCA_023783475.1). NCBI lineage: Eukaryota > Metazoa > Chordata > Mammalia > Primates > Daubentoniidae > Daubentonia > Daubentonia madagascariensis. The sequence continues at coordinate 34,219,131 of JAKFHU010001953.1, read as the reverse complement.
GGATTTTTCAGGGCATGGGACTCTCCAGGGTATTCAGGGCATATAGCATCCCCCTCCCCAAACCACACCTACTAAATGCAAGTCACCTCAATGACTGCAACAGCAAACAATAGCCCCACAAGTTTCTAGGGAGCAGTACCATTCCTGCTGAGGAATCCTAAAGGACTGCATTGTCTGGGGGAAAGAATGAATTCTTTCTCCCTGGAAGTGCCCAGGGAGAGGCACTTGGAACCACACAGGCAGCATCAGCTGTGGAGGTGGGAGCAAGAATTGCAAACACATAGTCACATTTCCAGAGATGATTCCCAGTACTACAGACTCCAGAGTCAGACAGACCTCACTCACTTTGGTAAATAAGGTTACTTAGCATCTCTGAGCTTTACATTCTTCTACCTCATCTGTAGTAAGAGCGTTTCAACACTGACATCACAAGGCTACACCACAGGAGATGTGGTCTTACAGAACCCAGCACAGTGCCCTGTAGGCAGTGTGTGCTTCAGCACATCACCACTTTTTATTCCTGTGGTTTGAGGTCCCATCTGAGGAGCCCAGGAATCCCACGCTCATTTCGGACAGGCTCATGCAGCTCCTGGCCTCATTACTTTCCTGAATGGAGAAGGCAAACTAAACCTGTGGTGAAATCTGACTTCTCTGTCCTTCTAAGGTTCAGGTATCCCCATGTCCAGTGTTTGGCCCTTCTAGGATGTTAACAGAGCTGACGTCTCCCTTCTCCTTTTCTCTAGAGAGTCAGGATAGAGTTGCATTTACAACACAAGCAATAGTCTGACTCTTGGGTAGAAATCCCAGCTCAGTCACCTAATCTCTCTTACCTGAGCAAATCTTTTTAACTTCTCTGGGCTTCAGTTTCCTCTTCTATAGAATGAGGGCAGTAGCATTTATCTCATAGGATTGTTTTGGGAATAAAAAAAAAATAATCCATGACAATGCTTAGTACTCTATCTCCATATCTAGCTCATAATAGGGACTCAACAATGGCTGATGCAACTGTTGCTACTATTATTATCTCTGTGCTGCCACTCCTACTGACTAAAATTACTGCTATTATTTTTGTTAGTGGAGAAACTATGGAGCATAGTGATAAAACTGTTGGCTCTGGGGTCAATCTCTGGTTTTGCGGCTTCTTAGCTGTGTGCTCACGGAGCAATTTTAACTGCCTGGTATGAATTTCCTTCCCCCAACTCTGCTTTCCCAATCTGGCATCTTCTGGATATTAAAGTATTAATAGTTGGGAAATGTTGCTTTGAAAGTAACTGCTTTTACTTTCTTAAAGTAAAATAATTTAAAATAATTAAGCCCTTATTACCAATTGTGGGCTAATAATAAAATCTCTGAATATTTGGATAGTAATCATAAAAATGTTAAGTGGCTTTGACACACAAAGACACCTAGAATGTGAGCAGAGGAGAGACGTCCTCTGTTTGAAAGTGGATTGGACTTCAGAGTAGCCAGGAAATTGTCATCAGATGGAAACCTTGATTTTTCTCCTTGCCTGGACCCATGGATCTTGCAAAAATCCAAGAAGATACTGTATTTTAATCTGAATTATTTTCTTAGCCCATAGTCCTTATTTTATTGTTAAAGCAGGAGTCAAGAGATTCCAGGAAATAAACACTCATCTTTCTGTGGGAAGTAAATTGCATTAATGATTAATTTGGGGTAGATATTTCTTTTTTTTTTTTTTTTGTAAGCTGTATTGAAAATTAACATGGTTTTCCACTTACAACCCACAGCTTCTCCCCAGGAGCTGGCTTCCTAGGGAAAATAGCTAATATTTTTCAGCAGCTATTGAAAGCAAGAAGCAGGCTGGTGTAAAATGTGCATGCTTCTGCATTCCTGTTTCCCTTTGCACAAAAAGCACGGCATGAATTGGATGAAATAATAGCTATTCAATTGGTCGTTCCCTTATGACTGCAAGCCATTTGGAGCTCAGTCACTCTTACGAAAGCCAGTATCGACCATGTGTAGAAATATCTGGAATGAGATGCTGTCCCACTGACATCTTTCATTCATGATTATTGCAAAGTCTGCCTGCTTAGGCCTAGTCAATGGCCAGTCAATATTCCCATTATAAGCTGGAGCAGGGTGAATGGCCAGGGCAGAAACACAAAGCAGACATATACTCAATGGGGCCTACAGACCCAAGCATCAAAGTTGGCTAGAGAGGGTCTCATGAACCACTGAGCTCAGAGGCATGGGTAGGCACGGTTTGATGCTTTTCTGTAATCTCTGTTCCATGGGGTCACCAGTCGTCTCTTCACAATGACACAACCTATGTGAACACCCTTTGTAAAGTGTGATCTTCAACATAGGAATGAATCATTCTTCTGTGAAGAGATCAAGCTCCAAGCTTGTTGTACTTGCTTTTGCATTGTGGTGGTACTGTGTATCTTGTCATAGAAGAACATATTTTAAATGGGCATGGGTAACATGGTTATGGCCAGTCGATAAATAATACAAATTAGAAAGCATAAGCAAGTACTTGTCTGCCCAAAGAATACACCCAGGCTTCTACATTGAAGAGGAAACCCTACCTTGTAACAGTGAGGAATTGGTGATCAAGGATTATCATAAAATGGCTTAGGAATATTAGAAAGTAGTTCGGCTTTTGATGGGTTGCTAGTATAGGATTCACTTGCGTTGTACCACAATTTGGTGATTTCCACTTTGTCAGCTTGAAGCCACTCTGAGCCTTAATTCAGAATTTCCCATAAATCCTGTAAGTCAGCCGATATTAAGTGTTGCATGTACTTGGCACATGCTACTGAGGGGAATTTTCTTTTAAATCACCATTTTGTAAAGACCCATCCACAACAAATAACTAAAAAAGGACATCAGAGTTTTTGTTTTTATGAATGTCCCTCACACTCAGAGTTTCGCAGAAAGTCCTTCTGGACACCATTATTCCTGGCCACGATGAATGCTACTACCTGAATCCAATTTAGCTAATTTTCCTGCCTTTCTAGTGTACTAGCACAGAAATGAGTATTAATTTACTGCTAATTTAGTGTGCTAACCCTTAATTAGCAACAAGCCTGATCTGAAATTGCTGATATTAAAAGCTCGGCAAACTTTTACCCAAAATAAAGGCACCGTTGCATGTGTGTGGGTACACACATGCACACATACCTTCATCTATCCATCTAATACATTTGGGATATTATATATTTTCTCAGCTGTAGATAATGTTCACAGGGATATTTGCTTTGAATATGTTAGTCGTAAACTTAAATGTTACCATAATAGTGCAGCTCATCTAAACAGCAAATGGACTTGGACATGACTAGCTGGCTGGAGAGAGCCTCAGTTAAGGCCCCCCTAGGTGCCCCTCAGGTGCAGGGAGCCTTGGGAAGGCTTCAACTGAAACTGTATTTCTGTAACAATGGAGCCAAAGAAGTATCCTGGAAAACATACTTTCTCTCATTTCATCCTCATCATGACTTCTAAAGATGACCTCCATTAATTTCTTTTTCTGCTAAGGAATCCAGGTTCATAGAAGTTCATTTATTCATCCATTCATTCATTCAACTAATATTGAACCACCTACTCCAGGTAAGCTTTCTCCTAGTGGATGGGTATACATTAGGGACAAAACAAAGCTCTGCCCTCATAGAAGTTTACATTCTAGAGAGATTAAACAACTTGCCCAAAATCACACATTCAAATAGGGACAGGGCCAGAATTCAAAGTCATGACTACTTAATTTCTGAGCCTTATTTGTAACCAATACACCATGCTACCCTCTATGACAGGAGAATACAGTTTACCCTTGGACAACATGGATTTGAACTGCACAAGTCCAGTTATACGCAGATTATCTTCTGCCTCTGCCATCCCCGAGACAACAAGACCACACCCCACTTCCTCCTCCTCCGCCCACTCAACATGAAGACGATGAGGATGAAAACCTTTATGATGATCCACTTCCACTTAATGAATAATATATTTTCTCTTCCTCATGATTTTCTTAATAATATTTTCTTTTCTCTAGCTTACTTTATTATAAGAATACAGTATATAATACATACAACATACAAAATATGTGTTCATCGATTGTGTTATCAATAAGGCTACTGGTCAGCTGTAGGCTATTAGTAGTTAAGTTTGGGGACAGTCAAAAGTTGTATGTGGATTTTTGGCTGCCTAGGGGTTGGTATCCCTAAACCCCATGTTGTTCAAGAATCAAGTGTATTTAGGAGGAACTAAAAATTCTTGCCTAGTATTTAATATTGTTATTGCTTTCTCCTAAAGAGATACCGGGTGTTGCAATGCCACCACAATATAGGACATTTATTAAATCAGGACATATGTAAATGTCCTCTCTCTCTCTCTCTCTCTCTCTCTCCTTCCCTTCTCCTCTCCCTCCCCTTCCCCTCCAACTCATTCCCAAGGCCTCAGACACTTGGAGGGGCAGGCAGAAAGTAATGCCTTGACGCCAGACTATGGCAGGCGATGTTGGTCGCCTATTCAGTGTCTATATCCTCCCTTCTTTCCTTCCTATGAGAACCACAACTTTGCTTGGGGCAGAAAAAAGACAGTTTTCCAGGCTCCCCTGTATGAGGGATGCTCATGTGACTGGTTTCCAGCCAATGAGGTGTAAGAGGAAGCCCACTGAGTGGAGCTTCTAGAAAAGCTTTGTTTTCCTGATGAGAAGGACAGACTCTGCTGGCCCTGGTATTCTGCCCTGTGCCCTTTTCTCTTCTTTCTATTGGAGTATGGGTATGATTCCTGCAGGGGAAGGAGAATCTTGTGACTATGGAGATGAGGGTCATTTGCTAAGGGTGGCAGAACAGGAAGATAGAAGGGGCTTGGGTGCTTGAGGATTTACCCCATCAGCCATACAAGCCTTTGGCCACCTCTTCCTGGACATGAGAATAATATACCATCATTAAGTTGGTGTATTTTGGTTAAGCCATTTGGTTTTTGTACATGCAATTGATTACAATACCATTGTTACACAAATACAAAATGTACTATAGATAAATTCAATGTCTGGTAATCACCACATCTAAACTGCTGTCACCATTTACCATGCTTTATACTATCTAAGGCACTATGCTACATTTTACTACATTGTATCATTTATTCCTCACAGAAAACTTATGAGGGATGGATCATTACCTTATTTTAGAGATGAGGAAACTGAGGCTCAGGGTATTTAACCAACTTGCGCAAGGTCACTAAGCCAGAATAAGTGGAGCTTGCATTCAAATCTGGCTCCAAAGTCTAAGCCTGAATCACTGGATTTGCTCATGTATACATCTTTATAAAATCACATAAGTAATCAGTGCTGGTATTTGAAAAATATTATTATTTTAATATTTAGTACAATAATGATTCTGAGAGCCAAAGTCAAGACAAATCTGAATCTCTAATTTCTTCAGAATTGTTGTTTTAATAAAACATATTTCCCAACATTATTAAAGCCTAACCATTTCCATTTCTTTCTCTTTGTAACTTTAAACAACATGAAAAAGTGTGAAAAACATACCTCCAGTTTCTGTGCATATTCAGAACAAAAATAAAGTCTATTTGCCCGTCATCCTCACATGCAAGAGTGACATTTCAAGCCAATAATATTCCAATCTTCAAGCTCTCTTCCCCCTGGACTTATTCTGACTATATCAGGATGGAGATTGGTGTTGGAAAACATCGTTAATGGAGGAGGTTTACAGAAGGATGAGCAAGTTCAGGGACATCAGTATGGTTGTCAGGTGAGAAATACTCAGAGAGGACACCATGGCTTCTTTTTCCTGGCTTTGCACATCTCTTCTCTCTGCCTAGATGTCCCTCTTCACACCCACAGACATGTCCCTCCAGATCCCCAAGTACCCTGAGGCCAGCTTTTTTTTTTTTTTGTCCTTCTTTATAGGCTAATCTTCTTTTACCCATTTGGGAATTTTTTTTCTTTGAAGCTATTTTGATATTTAATCAGAAAGGATCTGATTTTTTTTTTACTTTGTCCAGGATTAAATACATATCTTACACACATACACCTCCTTAGTTATGTTCCAACCAGTCTGCAATTTATGTACATTATGCCTGGTGCAGTCACCTGTCTAAAATATAAAAAGTCTATCACAAAGCTCTTTTTCTTCCTTCCTTCCTTCCTTCCTTCGTTTATTTATTTATTGCTTATTAGGAAATGTGTTCATATGGCCAATTTAAATGTTTAGCTGCCCAGAGCATTAGGACTGTGGGACTCACTTTCCCCCACACAACCCGTCCCACCATGTAATTCCAAATTAAATCAATACCAGAGCATAAAGTAAACATAAGTCCAACTCTGATTTTTCTGATTATGATGATTTTCATTGTTTTAATTTGAAATATAATGTTGAAAAATATACACACACACACACACATATATATACGTGCGTGTGTGCATATACGTGTCTATTCTGCTGGCTCCCAAGCCCATGCTCAGACTGTCTGTCTGTCTGTCTGTCAGTTGGACAACCCAGCACTAGGTACTCAAATCCTTATGCTGGGACATTTTACTCTTACTTAATGCATGAGGTAAAAGCTTGATTTTCAAGTTCCTGGGTCCCAAACAAGGAAAAGCATGAAAATTAGAGGGAAAGAGACCCTCCCAGAGAGAAATACAATATAATGTTTAATAATACAAACAGAATAGGAATTGGTTGCCTAAAATATGATTGCCCCCAACCAAGAAACACCATTACTGTTGGTCTAAATGTGATAGCAATATTTCACTTTCGATTCACATGTTGGTTTAATGCTTCTTTGAAAAGGCTGTTTATATTTTCCATCCATACTATTAGATGATGGGTCTATATAATTATCTTGCCCAATCTATACTCTATTAGGTACTTAAATACATGAGCTTTAATTGAATGACGATGCGCATGAAGGAAGTTCATGCTTTCAACTTCCCGACTCCAAATTAAAAATTTTGAGACCAAACTTAAACCTGAACGATTTAAACTATACGTCACTAATTAGATTAACAATACTTTGTAACTGGTATTTTGGGTTGTTTTTGGAAGTTAAAAAATTATAGAAAAGTACAAAGAAGGGAGTAACATTCACCCATATTCCTATGACTTAAAATTTATCATCATTAATTTTATACACTAGCTTTTTCTATATACACATTGTCAAAACAATTATTGAAGTTAAATATGAAAATGTTCCCCTTTAAAAGTCTTAGATCATTACAGATAAAGCTAACTGCTCTTTTCCTACCATCACTACTCCTATCTCTATCCACCTTCTTTTAATTTCTTTCTTTCCCTCTCTCCAAAAGTACCACCTATAATCATTTTTATATGTAGTCTTATAGTCCTTTTAAAAAGTGCTTTTACATCTATCTATGTCCATAGGAAATATACAGTATTGATTTTTGTATATTTCAAGTTCAAATTTTACTCAGGTAGAGCATTAGTCTCCAAAGAACTGTTTTAGAAAGGCTATCTGATCATCTCACTAGATGCAGGAAAAGAACCTCCTACAATTAACACCTATTGTTTAATTAAATTTTTAAAAACTTTCAGCAAACAAAGAAGAAAAGTGACCTTCCTTAACCTGAAAAGAGAAATCAGCAAGAGTCCTAGAACAAAAAGCATAATTAATGAAGAAATATTAGACTACCTTTTAAAGCTAAAAAAGAACAGCTGTTACAAAGTCTGTTCAATAGATTCAGGCCAATGTAGTAAGACACGAAAAATAAGTAAAAGGCATAAGGGTCGGGAAGGAAGAATAAATTTACTATAATTCACATATGGTATGATTTTTGTCTTCATGAAAATCCAAGAGAATCTATAGACAAAGTTAGAACTAATAAAATGGTTTGGCAAGTTTTCTGGATATAAGTTGAGTACATAAAAATTATCTATGTTCTTTTGCACTAGCAGCAATTAATTAAAAATGCAGTTTGTAATGACAACACAAACTATAACATGTCAAGAAAGAAAAACAACCAAAAATATGTAATAATTTCATGGAAGAAATTAGAAAACATATATAAAATATTTTCTATAAGAATGAAAGAATATATAAATGATGACCTAAATAACAGAAGAGATGTATATACCATGTTAATAAATGGTAAGATACAATTGTAAAAATAACAAATTTGCTCATATTCATGTATATATTCAGCAAAACATAAATTAAAATCTTAACATGTTTATTGTGGAACTTGATAAAATTATTTTAATATTTATACAAAGCATTGAAAAGTCTGGAATAGCCTAGTCAAGTTTGAAATAAAATAAAGTGAGGACACTAGTCTTGCTGGAAATCAGGTTTTATTTTAAAGCTATATTAATTAAGATGGCATGTTGTTCATGAATATAAGTGAGACAATGACACACAGTAGAGATTCCAGAAATGGATTCACGTAAGAAGAAACAAATTGTTCCTTCTTGTAACATGGAAATTGAATATATGACAAGGGTAGCAATAAAAAAGAGTATTAAAAATAATCTGAGATAAGTGGTTATCTCTTGGGAAGAAATTTTCAAAAGATTTTTATATCACACCGTAAGCAAACTAAACCTCCAGTGCATTAAAGACCTAAACATGAAAAGTGAAACTAGAATTTAAAAAGAGAACATAGTGGAACGTGACTTAATATAGGGAAGGATTTCCTTGACCAAAACATAACTGCTAACCTTAAAAGTTAAGAACAAGTTTGTATATCAGATTTCAAAACTTCCATATCATAAACAAAGTGGAAAATTAGCCGCAGACTATGAGGAACATTAGCAATACAGATAACTGACAAAGATTAATATACAGAATATGTAAAGAATCCCTAAAATAAATTAGAAATGGGCAGCCAATAGGAAAAACATGGACAAAAACAAATAGACAACCATTCATAGGAAAGGGAACAAAATGACCATGAAATATATGAAAAAATGTTCACTGTGAATCAGAGATGTGCAATGAAAACCTCAATACTATTTGTTCTAGTCAACTGTCTGCTTTCAGATTGATTTTCCTCTCTTCTCCAGCTCTTCTTTATATTACACGTAACTTCTTCAAGCTTCCAGGTGAGTTTAGCCAGTGGAAGGCACTGGGAGAAGACTGAAGGACAGGAAGAGGGAGATGCCAGGCATTTCTCCCCTTTTCACTTTGCTTCCTGTAGGATCTCTGGCAGTCTCCATGAGCCTCTGGAGATGCTGTTTCCAGCTCCCACCCCTTACCTCTCTCCCTCACCTCCTTGGTGTTAGTTTCAAACAGGTGGCCCCAGTTTCCAACCTCTGTTAACACCAGCTCCTCCACTTGTGCTGTCAGCCCTAGGGTCAACAGTGGCCTCCTAGTATTGTGGATAGTATTGTGGATGTTGCTTTACTATCCGGTTTGGCTTCTCAGCTATTCCATCATCTGTCCAATCAATTACCTGTGTTAAATTTCCTCTGTTGAAAGACCTAGAGTGTTCCTGGCTAGACTCTGACTGATAAACCATTTCATACTTATTAGATTGATATACATTTAAATGACAGTATTATATGCTGACAAAGATATGGACCAATATGAACTCTGTACACAGTTGGTGGGAGTGTAAACTGATAAGGCCACTTTGGAAAGCAGTAAAATTTTGGTAAAATTAGACATGCATATTTCTTAAGACCTAGAAATTCCAATTTCATATCTATGCACACATACCCAACCCGTGCACCCTCTCACTTTCACAAGATGAGTAATTAACTCATTGCAGCATTATTTGTAAAAGCAAAAGTTTGTAAAACAATGTAAATATCTATCAACAGAAGAAAGTGTCATTAAAATATGGTATACTGAAAGAATGAAATACTATTAAGCACTTAAAAAGTATCAACTAGAGCTTCCTATGTCAACATGGATAAATCTCAAAAACACAACACTGAGTAAAAAAGAATGCAGGAGCATGCATGTATAGTACAATGCCATTTACACACAGTTATTTTTAAAACACAAATTTTATATTCTTTAAGGATATATATATATGTAGTAAAATTATAAAAAATATACATACATAGAAATGATTAACACCAAATTCAGGATAACTGTACCCTCTGGAAGGAGGGAGGGAAATAGGATTGGAGAGTGGTGTACATGGAAATTTGAAATATCTGTAATGTTTTATTTCTTAAAAATATCTTATGCAAATTTGGTAGAAATCATATTTGATAAAGCTGGGTGGAAGACACATAGGTGTTTGCTATGTAATTCACCATACTCTTCTGTATCATTGAAATATTTCATTTCATTTTTTAAAAGAACTTATCTCTCTAAACATAATTAGCCATTATTAATGTAGAAGAGACAATAATGGGTACCTAACCATGACCCCCAAATTTATTTGGAGTAGAAACTGTTGGAGAATAGACAAAAGACTCTCTATAAAACCTACCTAATTTCCTCCAAAAGGAAAGACATATTTTACCCACACTCACCCCCATCCATCTTCAAAATAATACACTTTTTCAATGTTCATCATCATCAACCATGTCAGCCTGTTGAAAGCTACTCCTGCGTGAATACTGCTTCAAAACACTCTCGACTATTTTCTAAAACACTGCTATCACTGCTGGCCTTGCTCTGTCCACTTCAGTATATCTGTCTTCTTGATGTGTAGTTCATCTGCCTCAGTTGAAGTATCCAGCCATTAGCATTTATGCTGTTTCTCATTTGGTCTTGGGCTCTAGCCCAGCTGCGTGGCTTTATTTCACTTGTTTTTGCCGCCTTTATTGGTTATCAAAGCCCCTTATTTACAGGCCAGGGTTCAGTGTATTTTCACAGTTCTTATCACTTCACTGCAATCTGTGTCTAGTTTATGAATCCTGGACCAGCTGCAGTTGCATGGAACTTCTTCACATCTTCAGGCCTCCCAGGGTCCCTCTTACCTCTGAGCACATGCACATGATCCTTCTTGGTGTAGAACACTCCTACCCCCAACCCCTTACTTTCCCTGATGATTTCTTATTCCCTTAAACCCCAGCTTAATCCCTACCTTCCAGGAAACCTTCCCAAATCCTTCAGACTGGCACCGTCTGCTTACCATGCTATTACATTCAACAATAATATCATAATCACTCTCACCCACCAAATTTAAGCTCCATTCAGCCAGGGAAATTGGCTGTATCATTTATCACGTGCCAACTGTCAAGCACAAAGCCTGGCATATAGTAGACATTCAATAAATATTTCATGAATAAATGAAGGAAAATCAAGTCAGACTAATAGTCTACCCAGTGAATTATTTCTTTTCTGATGAGGGGTATAGTTTGCATCCACAAAATCAAGTCTCCTAAACAGCTCACGGTTGCTCAGCAACTCATTATGGTTCAATCTTTCAAGTATTTACCTAATTTTTTCGTAGGACTTTCGCTTAAAAAAATTTCATTAACTATTTCTGGAATAAGAAATTCTATAAAGTTACGTCATATTATGCAAAGTTTTAGTTCTTTTGTTTGTTTGAACATTCTTCTTTCAAGCCTGATGTCTTTAACACTAAAATATTTGCAATGATCATTTTTACCTTCTTTTCTCCAGGTAAAAGCAATACAGAAAGCTTTTTTTATTTCCATAGCACAATGAAGAAAGAAATAATGGAGACTAGGAAGAAAATGCAAGACTGAAGTAATAGCATTCATAGAAGGCGAATCAGTCAGCCCTAGTTAACACACACAAACTCTGGCATTTGTGTTATTAGTGATAATCATGGATTATTGCCCTATTCTATTAGCCTTCTAGGGATTTTCCTTTGCTAAATCTAAAACAACATGCAAATGCAAGTACAGAAAAGGGAATTCTTATGAGCAGAGCCAGTTTGACAGCTTTCATACCAGTTTAGGATGTCTCTTTAGTTTGCTTTTACAGCAGCAGCTGGAAGCAATACTTTTTTCAAATTATCACAAAATTTAATGCTGTAATGTGATCCAAGAGCAAGCAGAACTAGTAGTTGTAGCAAGAGAAAAGCAATAAACAAGGGTATAAACCAGTTAAAATGTACTCTAATTGTACCAATTTTTAACTTCATGAATCTTTTATGGACTATATATGTATTTACACATACTAAGAGTATTATAGATATATTTCATTTTTATATAATATATATTTATTTTTATGTATTATATACAAAGTTGTACATTTAAATATACGTATATCATATATTTCAGAAATAAGTATATTTTACATTTAGTCTTTGTTAGATTATAAGCTGGTTTTTCCCCAGGAAACATTTCTTGACATTTCTGTAATAGATTTGTTTTTTAATATTTTTAAGGGAACTTTAAGAAAAAGTTTTTGCTTAACTTGAGGACAATCTTCAAGGGTTCCATATTTTGATTTTATAAAAGGTTTAACATTTTATAAGTAAACCAAATAGCATTTGTCCTAAACAAGCATCAGGAGATTCTTTGAAAATGCCCATCAGAACATGCCAACTAATATGTTTCAATATACTTATTCCCAATTTAAGCACTGTTAATCCTTTACATCTTTCTTCTGAAGAGATTTAAATTGTACTCTTAAGCAGCGTTCATTACTATGAATTTCAAGTAGATAAATTAATGTTTATTTATTAAAAATGTCTCCTGAAAATGCAGCTGCTCATGCTTGTGGCTAATGGCAGAATTGGGACCCTGGGTTTTGTAAGTTAGACTTAAGCAGAGTATACCAGGCAAATATCTCCAGTGTCAATTTTTTTTTTCCTGAAACCAATGCACTGATCTCAGAAAACATATTATTGTGAGACCCTGACTCAAAGAAAAAAAAATTATACAATTATAGAGGCTGAGAAATAAAACAAAAAATAGAAAAGAAAAGGAAAACGTATTATACAGAGTATGGCTTTGGCTAGCTGCAGATACAACTTTAGGTGGTGACAGCTAATACAATTTGTAGACTTAAGTATTTAACAACTGTAAACCACACCCCATTTCACCAACCCTGCACCCACCTGCCTTCCCGAAGATAATTCCTTTTCTTTTTATCATAAAAAAACAAGAAGCCAATATGTCTCCTTCCAAACTCATGTTTAAACCTATGAAGTTATGGCCTGTTCCTGGGATTGTCTTACAAATAATTTAGTAAAAATAACTTGTAGGCTTATTCTTAAGGTCTTAGTAGAACTATTTTGAAATTGTATAGCTTTTTAAATATCAGAAGCGGAATAATTAAGTGTACACAAGGTTAGGATCACAAGTTCTGAATCAGACAGCTCTTTGATTCAAACCTGTTTCACCAATTCTGAGCTGTGCGCCACTCAGCAAGTTACACAACCTCTCTGTGCCTCAGTTTCTGCATAAATAGAATGATAACAACAGTACTTTTGGCTTAGGATTGTGGAGATGATTACATGAAAGAATCTATATAAGCTTTTAGCACAATGCCTGGCACAGCTAAGATCTCAAATGTTAGTTCTTCTGCCGCTATTACTATTAATTTTGTATTATAGCAAATAGACTCCTTTTATTTCTCTCCAGTATTGACTGAGCACATTGAGGTGATAGAACTTGACACAGAGAAAAACAACCAAATACCATCTTATATTAATACAGTAGGTTCTAGTTAACGGCTTTGCTCTAACCTGAGTATATTTTGAGCCCTCTGAGGTGTTGCAAGCAAAATGAAGTCATATTTCATCAGTCAGGTTTCTTAGTTGCAAGAAGAAAACAAAACAAAAAATAAACTTGGGCTGATAGAAGCGAAATTGGAATTTATTGAAAGGATGTTAGGAAGCTCATCAAGAATCATGAGGAAAGCCAAAAAAAGTAGGCTCCAAACACATGGAAGCCAGGCAGGTGGGCTCCAGACTCACATCATACCTCAGGATGCCCTGGCAAGGGCTCGCCACCCTTAACCCCTGGCCTAGACCCCTGTGTCATGTCACTATCCCCCGGATTCTGGGCCACACCCCTGCTGCCCCTGAAAATGGGGTACTGCTCCTACTGCTACTGCTGCCAGCAAGAATTCCTCCATTTTAATCATTATTCATGGCTCTAGTGAACCTCTATTGCAGATTCTACTCTTCTGGGATACCAGGTGACCAGGGAATTTATGGTCAAAAATATGCAGGCCACTCAACCATTCCTATACAGCCCAAACTTTTAATGACTCCTGTGCGCAACAGTGACTGGCCAGCTGCACTTATAAGGGGTCATGGTATTCACTGATTACTTGAAAACTCCAGGGTACCCAAGCACCTCTTACCTAACAAAGAAGAAAAAGTTTAAAATTTGTTTTCTTCATTTATTGTTGCTTTATTTTATTCTGAGAGGAGGGCATAAAATAAGCAGTTTCATGGAAAATCCCAAGCTCAAGAAAAGGGTCTCAAGGTCTAATAGATATTTCATTTTTCTGCCTTTTATTTTTACCCTTTATGAAACTGTATTTAAATATGCTTCCAAAAATATGCTTCTGATGCAGTGAGTAAATTTCTTCTTGTCTGTTTAGAGGAGAATGACAGGCATCACCTAGTTCATATGCTGAATTCTACAATTCTAGCAACTGTCACTGGCTTTCTTTATCGAAAATAATCAATGGCTTTGACAGCTAGAAAGGGGAGAATATAGTGGCATATTTTGACGCGTCTTGACAGCATGTCTCAGAATGGCTGTTGCTGTCAGGTTTTGCTCTTTGATTTTTTTTTCCCCTAACCAAGACCCAAAGGAAAGTTCTTGTGATCTTTAATACTGAAACTCCCCAAACATAAAGGGCAACGGATACCTAAAACTTGCTTGTTTTTCATCCACTGATGAATTTTGTATTTTAACTCTTCATTTTAACCTGGTATGTTTTCCATAGAGTTACAAAAACTTGGAAAGACTCATTTGGATGACTGAGATGCATGTTTCCTTGGCAATAAAAAATGCTTAGATTGACAACTTTGCTCCAGCCACACTTTATTCTTGGTTCTTTTATGTGATTCCAAGTAATTTTAAAAGTTTATTAATGGATATTATGAAATATTAAAATCCTCTGGCCATAACAGAGAGTTAAAGGGCAAGGGGAATTTTCATTATAATTCATTACATATACCTAGAATTTCCATTATTTTGGCTGCCTGAATCCATACATTCTTTATTAGAACCTGCTATTATATAAAAGATTTTTCTTTTTATATAGAAAAATGAGAGTCACATTGGCAACTTGTCCACACTTAAACTGCCCTCTCTCTCCTTGTGGCAGAAAATAATCTGTTGTGCTAAATAATCTGAAATAACATTTTGTTAATAGGTAATGAAAATGTGTAGCTAATGGGCCTCCTGAGACTTTGAGCTAAAGCCACATGCTGTCATTTAAATAGCTCCCTCAGCGGAGGCAGTTGCCAATGCAGGGGAATGATTGTGAATCTCAAACCATAGGCAGGTGGAAGTTGGAGGACTATGACTGTCCTCCAAATCAGGTTAGCTTGGTTTCTATGTGAGACAGGGAGACCCTCAAACCGTAGTAGAGACTCCTGCCTCTCTGACTTGGGACCATAGATGCAAGTCAATACAAATTACAAGATGAGCATTGAAAATAGAGTGACTTCCCAAGACTATGGTCACTGCTTCCAGCCTTTGCATGGGGTTTATTTTCCAGCTGGGTTGATGCAGTACCTCAGCTTCCTTGCCTAACACCTCCTGATAACTCGCCTGACATCTCAAAGAGTTTCTTAAAATATTCTTAAGCCTTTGGCATCCCTTCCTGTCCTGGGCCTCATGAATAAAACATTTGTCCAATCAGCAGCTTTGGCAGAGAGGAAAAGCCAAGTTCCATCCATCAACGTCAAGAGTTGAACTACCCAGTGATTGTAGATCCTTTAATAACTCTGCTTTTTTTATGGTGATGTTGGTAAGTAGTCAAATACTGCCAGCGCCTGGTTTGTTGGTAAGTATTCATTTTCTAGCCTGGTAAAACACCACCACTATGTGAAAATGGTGAAATGCCATGGTGACCCAATTGTATTGTGTTATTTTATGTGCAAGCTGTAGTAGTTTACCAGGGCTGCTGTAACAAAGTACCACAAACTGGGTGGCTTAAACAACAGAAACTTGTTGCCGCATAGTTCTAGAGGCTACCGGTCTGAAATCAGGGTGTTGGCAGGCTTGGTTCTTTCTGAGGCTGTGAGGAGAATCTCCTAGCTTCTGGTGGTGTGCTGGCCATCGTTGGTGTTCCTTGGCTTATAGAAGCATCAGCCTGATCGCTGCCTTCATCTCCACAAGGGCTTCTCTGTGTGGCCATGTCTGTGCCCAAATTTTCTCCTCTTATAAGGACACCAGTCATATTAGATTGGGGCACACCCTACTCCAATATGACCTCAATTTAATCAATCACATCTACAATGACCAGGTTTCCAAATAAGGTCACATTCTGAGGTACTGGGGGCTAGGACTTCAATATATGAATTTTTGGAAGACATAATTTTTTTCACCTTTTCAAAGTTACTTTTTTTTCAAACTGCATTTCTTCTTCCTGTTGGTTGCATGAAGAGCAACCAGACCTACTCGTAAAAGAACAACAAGGATATGTTTTCCTCAAATAGGCCAAACAAATATAACCTAGGCTTCATATGTAATCTGATTCACTTACCATATGAACCAATTTAATATTACACTGTTTGGGGATTCATTTAATATAAGTAAAGCAATTTTGGTAGAAAGTATAAAGTTAATGCTATCGCCATTTTACAGGTAGGTTTTTCTAAATGACTACATTGAGAATAAAGGGAAAAGAAGGTAAACAAAAAGTTTATCATGTAGCATGTCACAACTTCATACTTGAATATATAGGAAATATAATTTCTTCTCAAATTTCTATAGAAGAATTATTTAAAACTAAAAAGTTGCCAGGGTTAGGGGTGGAACAGAAAAAAGGGAATGGAAACACTAATGCTTTTATGAAAAGTCATAGGACCCAGAAAATCATTAATAATCCCAGATGGTTTTACTAGCTGCTGAACAAAGGTCATGGCATGATTTTAGACTTCCTTATGGGCCAGGTCCCCTCTAAATACTCAAGTACATACAAAAAGTAAATATGTCTTCAGTGAACACAGAGAAGACCCCTTGATCCTAAAAAATAAAGTTGACTCATGGTGAAGACAATTTCACTCAATATGTTTTAATTTTATGTTACCTATGAAGAAAAATCTTCTAGTCTATTCAGAATAATAACAAACTTCTGCTAGACCCCTCTATAACATTCATCTCGTAAATGTGTATTTTTTCCACATATCTATTATACAAAGCAAATATACGTGGTGAGTATATTACTACAAATTTGAGATGCATGAGCACCTGTGTATAAAGGCAAATATGATACAATTCAGTCCAGTAAAAAATAATCAATCAACTTGAAGGGAAAAAAGTATTCGAAAGCAACTGGCCACAGAGTTCACTTTCCTTGGGGTCACGTTGTCTCAGTTGATATGTAGCCAGAAGCCCCTCATTCTTCTCACCCTTTGGTTCTCAGGTAATAAGCACCCCTGTTATACACACATATATACCCCCACATGCACATACATGCACACAGCCGCAGGCTTTCCTTATAAAGAATACCAGATCCAAACAAATTGTTTTGACTAGCCTTCCTTGCCATCGTTTTCTCCTCATCCCAACAAAGCCACTAGAAAAATAAAACCCATCTACAACATAATTTCTTTCTATACCTGCCTGCCTTGTATTCTATCAATGAAGCACCTTAAGAATTTGTATAATTGTTAATTCTGCCCTGAAGACCCATCAACCAGCAACAGCTTGTAAAATCACTAGAGCCTCTTCAGACTGACCCCTCATCTCGCCCACAGTGCTGTCAGTGTAAGCACAGAGAAAAGAAATTTTGGGGGCTGGTTTTGTAATATTCTTTTAAGAAGAATAGAATCGTCTCCTGAGACAACGTTTGTTTTCAATATCATAAAACACGATTTCAGAGGGTTATCTGATTAACTCTCTCCCATTGAAAATCATGTTTGATACAGACAGTAGAGCATACCTAAATACAAATGACATATTTGTCTATTAGGAACATAACATAGAAGGCAGTACAGTTCATCAGTTACTTATAAAGATACTCTTTGCCTTTGCATGCTTTTTAATTAGATTAAAATTATGCATCTGGGATGCCAAAAAGAACAATGAGAAAAAATAATCTTCATGTAATGCCCAGGGACTAATTTCTTGCTCAGTTGGGGTTTCATTTCCAGATAACTTTTCTGATCTGGGGATCTTTTTTTGTAGGACCTTCCTGTTTGCACTGTCTTCAATGTTGTGACATTTTTATGGACCAGTTTTAAAGCATCATTAACTTCGCCACCACACGATTTCCTCAGGAAGCAACAGTGGAAGCCCCAGTTCTTGAAATGCTCTCATTGGAAAAGGAAAAAAAAAAGTTTTGACTGCCTAAGCCCCATGTTCCAAGGATTGCTGCTGTTGTTCTAGAGGAGGTGGATACAGCAGGGATTTTACTAAGTCTTGTTACTAGTCAACTACATATAGCTCCCCCTTCTCCGAGAGCTGGATCAGGGTTTCTGGAGATCACAGAGTTCCAATCATAGGCCATTATCCAGTGTCAGTGTGAGCTGTGTCCTGCTGCGCGTGCTGGGGGCGGGGAAGAAACTCCCCAGGGTGAGCTTCTGCCAATTCTGGGAGGACAGCCTGTGAGGAGGTGTGAACCCCTCCCAGGTTCAAAGGCCCCAATGCCCTACACCCAGGAGACAGACTCAGCCAACCTGGGTGCTCAAAGCTCTGCTCAGAGACCAGGAAACAACTCAGGAATAGATACCCGCCTTCCCAGGGAGTCTTCAGTAAGGTCTGGAATGGGAACAAATTTTGCAGATAAAGACAATAACAAACATGAGCACAGAGAAGCCTCCACAGCCTATTGTTAACCACAATCAGATAGAGCATGTAAGGTCCCCGAAACATAAGTACCTTTAATAAAAGCTACATGTGCTCTTCTCAGCTTCTCCCAGCTTCCTTCTGAGGCTGGGGGGAATAGGCCTCCCATCACAGTTGAGAAAATGTTATAATATGAATTGGAAGAAAGCCCAGATACAAGGAAAGGAAAGCATCCTGGTGAGGATGGCCTGGTAGTGACTGGGGTACAGGAATTCAATCTTTCCTCCACATCCCCAGAGTTCCGTGCACAAGGGGTGGCTTTGGAAAAGCCTGGCTCTTTCCCACTGCAGGAGCTTTGCTCGTGCTGTTCCCTGTGCCTAAAACACAATTTTTCTGGCTTTCACAGGCCTGGCTCCTCCTCATGCATCAGATTTTAGCTTCAATGTCAGCTCCCGAGGGGGGCCTTTCCTCATGACCCCATCAAAGCAGCTTCTATCTCATTGCCTGTCCCAGCCACCCCACCCTTGTCCTACACAGATGTTGTCACATCCTCTGCTTGTTTTATTTATAATGTGCTTCTACACTGGGCCGAATGCCCATGGAGGCAGGGACTGTGTCTTAGTTTCACCGGGACAATGCCTAGCACTTAGTAGATGTCCAAGAAAGGTTGGCTGAATGAATGTGTGCTAGAACATCACTGTCCAATAGAACTTTCTGGAATAATGGAAATGTTCTATATTATGCACTGTTCAAGATGGTAACCACTAGCCACATGTGGCTTCTGAGCATTTGAAATGTGGCTAGTGTGAATGAGGAACTAAATTTTAAATTAAATTTTTATTAATTAAAGTTTAAATTTAAATAGCAACATGTAGCCATGGGCTGCCATATTGGAAAGCACAGTTTTAGGACAACCCTCTTAGTCCTCAGAAAGGTACACAACTATTCCCAAAGAGCAGATTAGACTCAAAGAGGAGGAGCTACCCTGAGCCAGAGTTTGGTATTTTTGTGAGCTACTTGACCATGCCTATGCAGCCTGGAAATTACTATTATTAATTTTAACAATACTTTCCCTGGGTACAGAATATGGCATATGTTATGAAACCAAATTTGGACCATATTTCCAACAAAACAAGTTAATATTTTTCTGCTCCATTATGTTCATGATTTCTGCATACACACAAAATTCAAACATCTTAAAAAAGAATAAAATAGGCAATAACTTACACTGTATCCCATGTATCTGTTTAACCAAAATATCAAAATGCCAGAATAGGTGTCTCCTCACTGATTCAATGGGCTGTGGCCTTTGAGGGCAGAAGCTGTGCCCGCCAGTTCAGTGGTATGTTTATCTCCAGGGGCCTGGCACAGTGCTGGCATGGAGAAGGCACTCAGTAGATATTTTTTGAATGCATAAGTAAATACCATAAAGCCATTCTGTTCAGTCACTCAGGTTTACTTATTTTCTTTTCCCATGCATTGTATTTATTTTCTCAACTGAAGAAGTAAAAGTGGATGAATGGGGAAAGACAGGTTGTAGGATGAAAGGACTTTTATTTCCCCCCCATATACTCAAGTTGTCCAGATAGAGAAGCCCAAGTAGTGGGTCACTACAAACAGGAGAGCCACCGGCCAGGCGAGCTCAGATCCTAACCATGTCCAAGCACCACAGGGGGCTGGCGGGAGAGCACAGGCAGCCCCCACTGGCTTCCACGGCCAGGGTTACTTTTACCCAGATACCAACAGGAACAGCCAACTGGTTGACCCCAAAGTCTTGTTCTCAAAACAATACCACCACAGGAAAGCCGAGGAAGAACAAAACACAACACGATGCGCGCTGGGCAAATGAGAAACCAAGCACTCTTCGTAAGCCTGATCTGAATTCAGTCACATTTGAGATTTGCAGTTCTCTCTCTCAAAAAAACCCAGGTGCCACCACCTCCTCTCACTTCTGCAGCAGAGAATCGCGCCGCCTTTCCTTCCTTCATGCTCCCATCTCGCAAGTGGATCCAAATAGACTTTGTCCTAATTTGAAAGTGGCAACCCCAGCAAACAATTTCCAGGAGAATTCACAATCACCCTTTTCTTTTCTTTCTTCCTCTTTTTCTCCCTCCCCTCCCTTTCCCACCGCCCCCCAACCCCAATCCCCACCCCCATATAGTGAATCACAGACAGAATTTTCTCTTTTTGATCTAGTTAGAAAAATAGTCTCATTGCCTCAATATTGACAGCAGCTGCAGCTGGACCGCCCCGGGCCAGGAATCCTTTGTATGAAACAAACAAACAAAAAATGCCTCTCCTCATTTCCCCACTGAAGCCTGCAGCCTGCCTCTCACCCGGAAATCTAACCCCCAGGCATTTACATCACAAGGTTTGTTTTTATAACTCATAGCAAAAGGCAAAAGGGAGCATGGTTCTTGGCTACAGGGCAGATTTCCCAGTGCCTAATTTGTTAGAGATGACATTTCCGTTAATGTTCTTGTATTAAAACTGCATGTCCATATTTTAATTTCAACCTCATATCATATCATGGCACTTAATAAAAGAGAGCTATCAAGAACCATTACCAAAAAGACATTGTGGAACTTTATTCAACTAATTTGTATATTGCCTTTTGGTCAGTGTTTCAAAATAGTTTCAGTAAGTTTATGTCAGAAGAAGGAAGAGAGGAAGGAAGGAAAGGAGGGTAGGAGGGAGGGGAAAAGGAACATATGGACTCTCAGACTAGGAACTGCTGAAAAAGAGAGAATAACAATATTTTTGTTCTCCATTTTGCAATTTATCATCCATTCCCTTATGCACTGCGTGGAGCATCATTTTTTCTTTCAATGGGTTTGATATTGAATCTCTTGTTCTACTGGATCAGATATTATTATGTATCCACCAACTCAAGAATCTGTTGTGCCTGAGAAGCATGTTTGGGAAAATAGATGTTAATGTAGAGGCTTCCTTTCTGCTAAATGACAAACTTCCACAAAGCACAAAGCAAGATTTAATCCAGCCTCTCTCATAGCCATACCTGGTATCAGAGCATATGTGACACCACATCCAGAAAGATACTAATTTCAAATGTGACAAGACAGTCCTGAAGGTCATACACAGAAATTATTTGCCTGTTTTTATGATTAATCATAAGTAGGAGAAAGAGATCAAATATTCCAGCTTTCAGCCGCACATTAGGCACTCATCTTACAGAAAACAGCAGGTATACAAAACACACTTCTTCATACTCTGATTTTAGAAAAGGTAAGGAGTGCATCATAGGAAATACAGCATTCAACAGCTTCCCTTTTACATGGTATGGGCCTTCTCCAAGACCATGGACATCACATTCTCCTAGACTTGGTTGGAATTCGATAACAAGCATTTACAAATCATTCAGGGCTTGTCGGTTAAAAAGGAGAGAGCAATTCTTTGCATAGCAGAAGGTGGTTTTCACTCTTCTCAATTCTCTGACCCAGCAAAAATTACTGTCAACTATCTGCCCAGTTGAGGGATATTGATTCTCTTGTTGCCATGGCAACACATTAGTTGTCAGGTCTGTGTGACTCTTATACTCAGTGCCTAATCTTTTCCTCCCAGCTTTTGGATTTTGACACTTTCTAAGCCTTAGTTTATTTGATGGGACCCGCACATTTTATTTTTATACTAAGTAGCTACTGAAAATGTAGTCATCTGAAGAACAGATCACAGAGGTAAAAATCGGTGTGCTGTCAGAAGGACCAGAGATGACAAAGAGCAAGAGAAAAGTGGGAGGCACAGGCTCTGCTCGCTGCTCTTCCAATATTGGGGAAAATCAAAACAGTTTTTGCCATCTGTCACATAGCACAGTGTGAAAATTTCGGAGCTGTTCGTTTCGATGTTTGAGGAACATTCTGCCGCAGTGATTAGATCACAATAATATTACCTAGTCACTAAAGGTTTGGATCAATGCACTTTAATATTTTTCTTCTCAGAGAATCTCTGTCTTATTTTTCAGTGTGAATGTCTGCTGAGCAATTCACTTAGAGATAAATATTTCAGCCAGGTGAAGTACTTGGGATGGGAGTCAAAGTACAGCTGATAAGTTACTTTAGAATTAATTCTTAAAAAAAGGGGGGAACATCATAAAGGATTACTGTCCAGAACAAAGCATTACTCTAAAGCAGGAGTTCTCAAAGTGTGGTCCACAGAACCCTGGTGGGGGCTGGGGAGAGGATAGAGGGGTCCAATGAGCCTTTTTGACCAATAGGTCAAAAAACTTAAACCAAAAAAATTATTGCCTTTTTTATCTTGTTGACTTTTTTTGATGCAAAAGTCATCATGGTAAAACTGCTAAGTGGCTTAGCACAAACCAAGGCAGAGAGAGAGAGAGAGAGAGAGAAGAGACAGGGAGGAAAGAGGAACAGGAAGAGAAAGAGGAGGCTGCATTTAAGAATGCCCTTGATGAGGGAGTTAAAAAATTAACTTCATAAATCTCGGCCCTTGAGGACAAGTCTCTTTAATATTCTGTGTGATAAAATGGGAAAGTTGCATAAAACTCTTCTGTTGTATACTGAAGTAGGGTGGCTATCTTAAGGAAAAGCACTTGTGTGATTGAGTGGAGAGCTGAACTAACCACTTTTTTAATGGAACAACTTTTACTTGATAATGGAAATGTCTAAGGCACTGAGACCCCAAATCAAGGACCTAGGCACAGAGGGAAATAAGTTTTTGAATAGCCCTTGGAAACAACTAACAACTAAACAATTGCTTCATGACCAGGTCCTAAGCTCTTATCCCAAAGTATACACAAGAAAATTCCAGAGCAAAGAAAAGACAGCCCATGTTTAATCCTAAGACATAGTTCTATTTTTCTTGGGTAAGACATATTCCTCTCTCCTTTTTCATCTTAACAGGATTTGTATCTAATAGGTCTTTCCATCCTACCTTAATAAGGAACATTTCATTCCACATTAATATTGACAAGATCACCAGAGAATCTGTAACACCAAATAGTCTTTATCAAGACAGAGGGCAGGATGAAAGAGGTGACATGTTTTACCTTTTAACGAACACCATTCCCAATATCTATGATAAAAGATAGAGTAAAATTCTGCTGCCTATGTGTCTTATGCTATTTGAATAAAAATCTCAAGTCCTAATATCACTAAAGCATGACTAATGGAAGACTAAGGAATATGATACCACATTTCCAGCAGAGACTGGCATCCTCAGCCAATGTAACCCTTCCAGGCCCTCAGATTGAGACCCAGATCACACTGATGTCAGGGAAATTTTGAGAGGCAATACATCTTGCAACACTTAGAAGTCAGTGATTCAAACCTCCAAAAGCATAAAATCTTACTCCGTAAACTAACCATTTATCATTCTGGGAATGAGTGAAACCAAATAAGTTAAAATAAGAACTCTGCTTCCCATGTATGTTTTTCAGAATAAATAAAATAGTAAGCACTCTTCAGCATGGGCTGTTTTTTATATCCTACATCTTCCAACCTTGGGAGTACTGGGTTCTCGGTTTCTCCATCAGTAAATGTAAAGAAAGTTCATTTGTTATTTACCTGACTCGAAGGCCATCCAAGCAGCTTGACATTGGACCTGCCATCATGTCTTCCCATCCTAGAACTAGAAAATATAATAGAATGATTATTACAATCTGACCTGGAGCCCTTGCATACTTCCCCACATACTTTGCCTCTTCACTCCTGAAATTAACAGCAGCTTCAGGAAAAGGGACAAGGGATGAGGCCACATGGTAGTCTCAAGAAATTGCCCTCTGGAGCTCACCTTTGTGCAGGCTCATTTTCTCTTCCACAAGCCACAAAAACAGTGATGCCTACTTTATGATGGCAGTGCCAGGGTACCTTTTTTTTTTTTTTAGAATACAAATCAATATTATTGCACAAAATTAAGGCTTTCACATTTCTAAGTCTACCAAGGCTGAAAATAATGGAAGCAACCACAAAAATCTCTAAAGAACCTTCTTTAAAATCCTTCACCAAAATATGTTAAATGTTTGGTTTTACTATTCCCCTCTTCCCAAAAATTAGCCAAGTGACCTGACCAAATGTTATATGAAGAAACACTATGAATAACATCAAGTCTTTAAAAGGAGGATATCTATACTTTATTTCTTGGCTTGACAAACTTCATGGCATGGGGTGGTGTGAGCCTATATCCCTGGGAGGATCTAACCAGCCCACCTGGAATCTCTACCCAATCCACCATTTTTAAATTCAACAAAAGCAATATGATGTCTCCCAGGTACCAAACATACTTCCTTGAAATCAGAGAACTGAGTAGCTGATGTCATCATCCCTTTAGTTTCCTCTGGTAAGTTATAAAGGAATACAATACAGTTAGAGGGTAACAGTGAGGATCTGGGGTTGAATTTCCTGGATGTTAGCTGAAATCTGGGGCACCATGACCAGGCATTTGTAGCAACAACCGTCTGTTTCATTGTTTTGGCCTTTTGCTTTTGTCAGTAAAAGTACCACACGTTTTAAGTTTATATCAGAATATGTTTTTGCACATTGCATTTGCAAAGGTTAATCACAAACTAGAAATGTTTTTAACTGTCTCAAGGTATTTGTGGATGACACCAGTTCTTTAAATAAAACAGACACCTTCACCCTCATCTTCGTGGCCAAAATAAGGAAACAGGGCACACACATGTCTCTTAAAATGTTGTGATTCATATTGTAGATGTAAATTTTATGATTTAGTCTATTGTCTGTGTTTTGGAGTTAAATATTGTCAAACAAAACAAAACAAACTAAGTCTTAAAGAGTCAACCCCCAGCTGAGACTACCCTTAGTAGTCTCCTTATTACTATCAATTAATTAAGTGATCAACAAGTTTGTTCTGTTGATAATTAAACCAACATGACCACAGCATATTGCCAATTGTTAGCCCATCTTCACTAAAGGATTAAAATTTTCCAAAGCTTTAGTGCTAAGCAACTTTGAAGAATTTCAAAAACACGGTTTTTTTTTTAATCCAGCAACTAGTCAATGGGCTCCTCAAAGACTTCAATAAAAACAAAAATTAAAAACAAATTATGCTTAATGTATATTTCTTAATGTTTCCCCTTGATTTCATTTCTCTTCATATTGCCTTAATATTGTAAAATTATTATTCACCAAAAACAAAATCCCTCCTGGACTTTTTGCTTTTCTGCTTTCTCACTTAGGATTTAAAATATGCAAGGAACTTTATTATCAGGGAAGAAAATACAATTACACTTCTCAACTTCTAGGAGGGACAGTTGTTCTGTACTTGCCACAGGGAGATTTCATCACACCCAGAATTTGCACTGAATGGTTTTTTAATAAAGCTAGAAGAATCCCTGTTTCAGAAAGTGAAGACAACCTCAAGGAGAAGATGGGCTGCTGTTCTGGTGCACCCTGGTTGCAGTGGTTCGTTACAAAGATTTACAGTCAACACAGCGTCATTCTTTAGGTGGGCACTACTTGTCCCCAGTTACTTTTTATTACTGTGGTAAAATACATATAACATAATATTTACCATTTGAACCATTTTAAGGTGTGCAATTCAGTGGCATTAAGTACATCCACAATGTTGTGCAACCATCACCACCGCCTAGTTTCAGAACTTTTTCATCACCCCCAAAGGAAACCCCATACCCATTATAGCTGTAGTATTTTAAACTGCGGATTAGATGCTTGCCTTAGGTCAAATTTTCTTAGCTCCTTCCTTCCTGTCTCCCGTAGATGGTAATAGTTGGGAGCATGGGCTCTGGGATTTCACTGCCTATATTTAAATCCTGCACCTGGCGCCATTCTGGGCACATGGGTCAATTTCTCTGAGCTTCATTGTCTTCATCTACGAAATGGGAACAATCATAAAACCTCTTACAGGGTTCTGAGGAATAAACTAGAACCCTGTAACCCACTCAGCTCAGTGTCTGACAAGCATTAAGAGCTCAATACATGCTATGTTTATTAATTTACATTTCTTATCCCACCTTCCATGTACCAGGCACCATTTTAGATGCTTTGTAAATGCGAGCTCTTCTAAACCTCCTAACAATCCCATGAGATAGTCACTATTACCAACTTAATTTTATAGTTGAGGAAACTCAAGCACAGGGAGGTTAAGTAACTTGCCCAAGGTCATACAGCTCCTAAGTGAAGGAGCCAGGATGCGAACCTCCACAGGCCATGCTCTTGGCCACTACACATGCTGCCTCTACACTGCCAGTGATCACACTCACCCCAAAATGCATATGGTTAGTCTCTCCTTATTTTTTTTCTTCATGAAGCAATTTATACAGACAAAATAAAGACTATCCATATTCCCGCCTTCCTCATACGGCATCATCACATGCTTCTGTGTACTCTCTCCATTTTTTCCTAATTAAATGTGGGATTTTACACAATAGTCATCAGACTGGACATGCAATTTTATTTGCTGTTTTTCACCATGATGTTACAGCATAATCATGTAAAAAAATTTTATTTCCACAAATGTATTTGATCACAATACTTGAATTATTAGCCTTTTGTACTTTCCACCTATCTATGTGGGTACACTGCACCCCCCTCCACCAAGGCAGTTTCTGTGTAGCTAGTCAGGCCACACCACACCAAGGATTTGCATCAAATTCTGGGGAATAATATTGGAAAAATCAGAACCCTAAGGAAGATTGGGGCTCTGCCAGGTATGAAAAAGTCATGGTTCCTTAGCTCATCCTATGGCTCTAGGGCACAGTGGAGGAAACACAGACCTGGTCACAGGATGGAGGAGAAGAAAGGTTATGGAAAAACCAGCACATCAGCTACAAAAGTCCAAATTTACAGAGAGTGAGGGGAACCAACAGCAGCAAGCACATGTGTATGCCAGTATGTGGGTGAGCTGCAAGTCTAACAAATACCACTTCCAGTTGCCAAAAATTATTAGCAGAGATTTGCATATTTAAACAAAGCAAGCCTACTGGAAACCCAGGGCAAGCTGCTTCATTACGTGATTTTTTTTTTGAGAAGTACAGGTTCTGATAAAATAAATTTCCCTTGAGGCACAATTCATACCCTCAAAGGGATGAAAGGGCTTCATATTACTTGGAGGTATGTCAAATTTAATTTCTTCCCTTTTTTCTCTTTTTCTTTAACTACAAAAGCAGTAGATGCTTATTATACGGAGTTCAAACAATACAGAAGTATGTAAAAATAAAATGTCCCCTTACCGTCACCATCTTCTAATCCTAGTCCCCAAAGGCAACCGCTGCCAACACTATAGAATAAAACCTTAGGTCTTCTTTCCCATTTACAAATATTTTTGCACATATACAAGTACATATGGATATGCAAATGCCTTGGTATACACATTCAAATACACAAAAGTTTACCTTTTGTTTTTATTAATCACAGAAAAAAAAGCATTAAAAAAGAGAGAAGACAGATTGAAACAGAAGTTGAAGACATATTAGGTCTCCTGTTAAGAGCTGCTGATACCCAGAAAACAACACTGAATTGAAAAGAATCACAGAGAATAGATTAAAATGAACATATCTTTTAGCTGAGAATACAAAACATCATTCAATAAATGACATATGCATATGTAACTCCAAATTGTGGCCAATTTAGTATGACTGGTTAAATAGCCATGCTCCCTCATCAGAATGAGGCCAATAGTACCACCAACTTTGAACATCTATGTCAGGCGATGCTTAAGAATAGGACAAATTTACTGCATATACTCCTTGCTGTCTACATTCCTGCTCATTTTATGTGACATTCTTCCCAATAGCTTTGCTCGTATATTGCTCCCTTGCTCAAAATATACTTTTCCCATCCCTACATCTTCTCTCCACTTCCCTAATGCTTATTTGTGCTTCAAATGGTAGATCATTTCCTACCACCCTTGCAATGACTTTCTTGATTGCTCTGACCCAAGGGACCCAAGGAGGTCAGAGCAATCTGAACCCTCCATGGTGGGGTTTACCATTTTGTGCTCAACCAACCATTTCGTGTTAGTCTAACTGTCCCTAACTAGACTATATGCTTCTGAGTAAGGGTACTCGGGTACTCCCAGGTTGTCATGCATAATATATGTAGTATGTATTAAAAGAATGTTTAATAAGAAATTTGTTCCATCTTCTGTAACTATAGTCAGATACTAACCAGTGTTCATGGTTTAAACCTCAAGTAAGAAATCAAAGATGATTTCCCCAAAGCTTATAAAGTTCTGGATTCTAAAAAAAAGAAAGCACATTAACAAGGGTTTCTTAACTTAGGGCTCAATGGACTCCAGAGGGTCATTAAGCCCCCTGAAATTATGAGCAAAATTGGGTATGTGTACACATGTGCATTGGGATGGGGGAGGAACAGGTCCATGGCTTTCATCAAATGATACATAAAGTCTATACCTCCAAAGAGTCAAGAAACATTATTTAGGTCACACAGCAGACACATAAAGAAAAATGTTCAGAAAGGGGTAGTGGCATTTGTGTGGCCATGTGAGTCTTGCACGACCCAAAGGGCTGTGCCTCTTTCCCTAGAAAGAAGAATTAGTGGGAGCATTTGTTTTCACCCCTCCATTTCAACCAGCTGCTCAAATGCTTGACATTAATAAGTTATCTACTTTCTGATATTTTTCAATGAGCAAAAACTCCCTTTATGGCAGGAGATTACAGCAGGGAGGGTTGTAATGAGAAAAGTGCCTCAGGCCAGAGAGGGTTTACATAAAAATGAGGCTTGCACCTTAATATGATCTCAAACCTCAGTACACCATTCCACATTCAGTTAAACACACGCATACAATACTGCAAATTCCTCTTTCTATTGGTATGTGCTTATGCATAACCGGTATGAATGATCCCTATAATAAAACATGGCTTTGAAAACGCATGTAACCCTTCAGCTCCTTAGAGGATATTAGTGAGAATGACCCTAGAGTACAATACCGAAGCCAAAGAGAATCCGGTGAGTAGAGCTCATTATTTCTGAAACTTGTCATGCCTTGTGATAGAAAAAAATACATCGTTTGCTCTGACTTAAATTAGAACTGGTTTCCCACTGAGTACTGTGTTGAATCTTTGGCATAATAACAGATGACACCTTAGACGATTACACATCCACCTTGGGATGAGACTGAACCCAGTGGTATCAGACATATCTCGGTTTCAAATGATGGGAGCAATTACACCTTTACAAGCCCGGAAGCAAAGTTAGGATTTCCTGGCAATCAGGACATCTGGGTTTCCATCCTGAGCTTGCCATTAATAGATATGTGACCTTGGACAAATCAGTTAATCAGATTTTCCTCATTTGTAAGATGAGTGGGTTGGATGCGACCTCCTCTTGGCTCCCTGACAGTTCTAGCATTCTAAAACTCAAGTATCACCTCGAAGACTGAGAAAGGATTAAGAGATTTTTGATTGGAAGACAAAGTAAGGAAAGAGAAGTATCTCACTTTGAGAAATGAATTCCTAAAGACTCATGTTGGATTATGATTCTGTAAAGTGGATCCTGTTGTTTTATTAGGTATATAAATACGCTTAGATAATTTATAGCTAACGTTCACGCTGTAGGTTTCCTGGTCACAGCCTCTCTCTGGAGGTGAATACTACTTAAACAAAACACCTAAGTACAATAGAGTCAACATCCAAAAGATGTTCTGCATTATTTTATATGGTTATATATCAAGTTTTCTGAAGTTCAGTTTACCTAGGATGAAAAATCACTTTAAGAGTTCCTCTTTTCATTCAACAATTCTTATTGGTCACCTATCATGTGACAATATAGAACCATGTGCTGGGAAAACAGGAAGGCTCCATTGAATTTGGTCTTAAAAATTGAGAATTCTTTTTAATGCATGAAGCTCTCTTATCTTTTACTAATGTCTAAAGAGATAAGAATAATTCAACTCCTTTAGTGACAGTATTTCAAAGGAAAACAAAAAAGCACGTACATATGCTTCTGACTGGAGAAAAATGTCATCCAGAGCTGAGAAGAAAGGCATAGAATAGGTGATTTTACTTCCCCCACAGGGAATGTCCAACTCTCTTTAAGATGGAAGAATTAGAACAATGTCTCCTGGGGAATGGTTTCTGTCCCAGGATTTAGGGCCCTCCAGTGTCACTCACCAGGAAGTAAAAATGCTTAATAACTTGCACCAAAGGATTTCTGCACTCCACAACTCAAATCTGGAGTTCAGTGATACAATTGCCCCTGGAGTACATTGTTGACATAGATGAGCTTCCTTTTCTTAGTTTGAGAAATATACTCAATAGCCACTTTCCAATCTAAAAACCTCACTAGTGCCAGGTTATCTTTCTGTATCTTTTCTTCATAATGAATTACTTGAGAATCATATTTTTCCCTCAGAATATATTCAGTCAATTACTCATGATATGCAGCCAAATTTTCTATCTGGGCAATATCTTCTTTAAGTGGAGGGAAAATAATATGTTAAATCAATAAAATTGAATGGTTGATGATCCAAATTACTTCACATTAACTTTTATTTTTAGTGCCTTTACATCTTGTATTCAATAAAGTTATAAGGACCTACTCTGCAATAGTGATAAATGGAAGCTAAGACAGAAAGTAAGCCGGTTAGTGCAAGAAAATAATGTCTCTTTATTTTCTTTGGTGAAAACTATGACTTACAATGTTTAAGAGTAGAAGATGCCCAGGTTTAATTCTTGCTTCTACTATGTATTAATTTACCTATCTGAGCACCAGTGTCCTCATCTGTAAAATAGGGATAATAGTACCTGCCTTATAAGTTCACTGTGAGGATTAGATGGGACCCTGTATTCGTTTGCTCGGCCTGCCATAACAAAATTCCACAGACTGGGTAGCTTAAACAACAGAAAATTATTTTTCTCAAAGTTCTGGAGGCCAGAAGTCCAAGATCAAGGTGCTAGCAGGGTTGATGTCTCATGAAGCCTCTCTTCCTGGCTTGTAGAGAGCTGCCTTCTTGCTGGGTTCTCACATGGATGGCCTTCCCTTTGTGTGTACACACACACACACACACACACAGGGACCTCCAATGTCTTTGTCTTTGACATCAGTCCCTTTGATTAGAGTCCCACCCTTATGACCTCATTTAATCTTAATTACCTCCTTAAAGGCTCTATCTCCAAATACAGTCACATTGGGGGTTAGGGCTTCAACATGTGAATTTTAGGGGAACACAATTCAGTCCATAACAGAACCTATCACAGGGTCTGGCACATTAGTTAATATTTATTGGGAGCTTACTACAATTGCCACTCTTATTTTTATTATAATAAGAGTTATAAGTGATTTCCCTATAAACTCAAGACAGGTTAGAAAGATTGCTTTATTGTGAAGGTGAAAAAGAAAGTGACTCTACAATCTTTTTCAAAAGACTCTGCCACCTCCCCATCTTACTTCTCACTACCTGCTCAAAGAGATTGTTTTCCTTATGCTAAAACTTACTATCTGTGGACTGGAGTCCCCACTAACACATACAGCCCCCTTACTGAGATTGGTCACAGGTTATGGTCCCGCAGAGGCCACCCCCACAGCCTGTCACCCTCAGCTCAGTTAATCACACACCTAAGCATTACATTGCCATCTGCTGTAATACCGACACAGCTGTTCTGCTCCATAAAGTGGGGTCCGTCTGCACACAGGAGCCATTACATTATTTCTCTATGCTTTAATGAACAAGCTTTGAAAACAGTACACTTTCCAAAATGAACCTCCACAATATCCACTGTGACTCTTCTCTTGGCACAGGGAGAAAAGCCATCCCTTTAGGAAATTGTGACCATTTGGTGGAACCTTTGTATGTGGGCCTCCAAATGTAATTTTCTTTATGCTAATCTCAGAGAGATGAGCTGATAAGTAGAAGCTGTTTTGCTATTCTTTGATGATGCAAAAAAATTCTACCTGTTCCAAAGAGCTAATTGGCAATGAAAATATTATATAAAAATCTGTATCTTATATGCTAACTTGCCTTCTCAAAAATAAATGTTTGCTGAAAACTTGGGTGTATTTGTTTGCAGATAGGGCCATGGAGTCAGAGACCCTTAATAATAATGCTAGATACCAACTGGTTTTCCTGGCACCCGATGAGTACACCTAGGATATAAAGGCTACCCAAGGGAATGAACATATAAATTAAACATACAAATTACTCTAATAAAATAGAGTAACTTGACACCAAATGAACTTTTGACATAAATTGGGCAAATGTCTATAGTACTTGAGCCATGGTAATCGAAATAGTCACATGGTGATTTGCCTCCTTCTGACATTAAAAATCAGAAAGTTTCTTCACACATTGTTTAAGAAAAGGCATGCATGACAGATTCCCAGAAGTCTTTGTGTTAAGTGTGCCAAAGGGCATGGTGAATCAGGGTAGGGGTGATGGTCAGCCCTAGATGAAGGTACGGTGTCATGAGAGCCCCTTGGACCAAAAGAGGGTAATGGAATCTTCCCAAAGTAAAATATCTTTCAGTAAGAGAGACTTTTATTTTAGCTTAAGGGGGAGAAAACCACAACCCTATGGGTGATATTCCATGCTATAAATCGCACCCTGCCACTAAAACCTATTTCTTCATTTCAGTTGTCCCCACCCTAATCCAAGCTATCATCATCTCTTACTTCAGCTTCTGCATAAAATTCTTTCTTACTGGTATCCCCATTTATACTCTTTTCTTCTTCTAATCCAATCTTATTTTCTTGTTTTTTTCCATTGTAGTAAAACATACATAACAAAATTTACTATTTTAACCATTTTATGCATACCATTTAATGTCATTAAGTACTTTCACAATGTCATACATCATAACTACTCATTTCCAGAACTTCGTCATCATCCCAAACTGAAACTCTGTACCCATTAAACAACACCCCCAGCTTCTATTTTCATTCTCTGTGAATTTGCCTCTTTTAGGTGCCTCATATAAGTGGAATCACGCAATATTTGTCCTTTTGTGTCTGGTTTATTTGACTTTGCATAACATTTTTAAGATTCATCCATGTTGTAGCATGTATCAGAGTGTCTTTCCTTTTTAAGGCTAAATGATATTCCACTGTATGTATAAATGCCACATTTTGTTTATCCATTCATCTGTTGGTGGACATTGGGTTGTTTTCACTTTTTAGCTATTGTGACTAATGCTGCTGTAAACGTTGGGGTGCAAGAATCTTTTAAGTCCCTTCTTCCTATTTCTTTGGGTCTATACCTAGAAGTGAAATTGCTGGATCATATGGTAATTCTATGTTTAACTTTTTGAGGAATTAACCATACTGTTCTTCACAGCAGCTATACCATTTTACATTCCCACCAACAATACACAAGGGCTCCAATTTCTCCATTTCCTCACCAACAATTGTTATTTTCTGGGTTTTGTTGTTGTTTAGCTTTGTTTTGTAGTAGCCATCCTAATGAGTGTGAAGTGGTATCTCACTGTGGTTTTGATTTGCATTTCTCTGATGAACAGTTATGCTGAGCATCTTTTCCTGTGCTTATTGGCCATTTGTAAATCTTCTTTGGAGAAATGTTTATTCAAGTCCTTTGCCCATTTTTGAATTGGGTTTGTTTGGTTTTGGTTGTTGAGTTATAGTTTTTTTTTTAATATATGCTGAATATTAATCCCTTATCAGATAAATGGTTTACACCTGTTTTCTTCCATTCTGTAGTTGTTTTTTCACTCTCTTGATAGTATTCTTTGATACACAAAAGTTTTTTTAATTTTGATGAAGTCCAATTTATCTATTTTCCTTTTATTGTCTGTGGTTTTAGTGTCATATACAAGAAATCATAGCAAAGTCCAAGGTCATGAAGGTTTTCTCCTATGTTTTCTCCTAAGAGTTTTATAGTTTTAGCTCTTACATTCAGGTCTTTGACCATGTTGAGTTAATTTTTGTATTAATATATGGTATAAGCTAAGGGTCCAACATCATTCTTTTACATGTGTATATCCAGTTTCCCCAACACCATTTATTAAAAAGATGGTCCTTTCCACATGGAATGGTCTTGGCATACTCATCAAAAATCATTTGATCAAATATGCTAGGGTTTATCCCTTATCCAAAATGCTTGGGAACGGAAGTGCTTCAGATATTTTTAGATTTTGGAAAATTTGCATTACCCTTGTCAGTTAAGCAGCCCTAATCCAAAAATTCAAAATGCTCTAATGAGCATTTCCTTTGAGTGTCATGTCATTGCTCAAAAATGGATTTTCAGATTGGGGATACTCAATCTGTGTGTGTGTGTGTGTGTGTGTGTGTGTGTGTGTGTGTATCTGTCTGTCTGTCTGTGTCTGAATGTCTATGCCTATCCTTATGCCAATACCACACTCTTAATTACTGTAGCTTTGTAGTAATTTTTGAAATCAGAAATTGTGAGTCCTCCAATTTTCTTCTTTTTCAACATCAATTTGACTATTCTGGATCCCTTGAAATTCCACATGAATTTTAAGATCACTTTCTCTATTTTTGCAAAAAACCATTGTTGAGATTTTGATAGGGATTGCATTGAATCTGCAGATCACTTTGGGTAATACTGTCATCTTAACACTAGTAAGTCTCCCAATCCATCAACGTGGGATGTTTTTCCATTTATTTACATCTTTTTAATTTCTTTCAGTAATGTTTTGTAGTTTTCAGTCCAATCCAATCTTGACACAGCAGCTAGAGGGAGCTTTTGAAATTATCAATGAAATCATGTCATTTCTCTGCCTAAAACATTTCAGTGGCTTCCCAATGACCTTGCAAATACAGCAATACCCACACGGTCTTCTGCAACCCAGACACCACCTACTTCTCCAGCATTGTCTCCTGTGACAGACACTCCTCATCCCCTACTCTTTAGCCACTGTTTTCTGTGTTCAGTTTCTAGAACATGCCAAACATTTCCCCACCTTAAGGCCTTTGTGTATGCCATTTCCTCTGCATGGAATACCCTCCCACCCAGTTTTCTCTCCTTTTTCAAGTTTTGTATAAATACAACCTCCTCAAAGAGTCTATCCCTAATGATTCTTGGCAATAAGTCCACCCATTCTATTACTGCTCCCTTCCTATATCCTTCATAGCACTTAGCTCAATGTATAGTTGTGTACAGTTGTCCCACCTGATCCTCAGGGAATACGTTCCAAGACCCCCAGTGGATGCTTGAAAGCTTGGATAGTACCAAACCCTATATACACTATGTCTTTTCCCATACATACATACCTATGATAAAGTTTAATTTATAAAGTAGGCACAGTACTCTTGTGCTTTGTACTCAAGCACTGTGATACCATGACAGTTAATCTGATAACCTAGACAGCTACTAAGTGCCTAATGGGTGGGTAGCATAGACAGTGTGGAGACGCTGGCAGGACAGAGAGGAATGGTGTGAGCTTTCATCACACTACTCAGAATGGCATGCAATTTAAAACTTAGAAACTGTTTGTTTCTGGAATTTTTCACATAATATTTTTGGGCTGCAGTTGACTGCAGGTAACTGAAATGGCAGGAAGTGAAACTAAGGATAAGGGGCGACTACTATATTTGATTGCTCTTTTCTCTGTTTATTGTCCAGCTCCCCCAAGGTAAGAGTCTTAGCTATATCTTCTGTGCCTGACACAGTGTTGACTCGCAGTGAATAATAACTAAATGAAAACTAGCAATACCATCTGTAGCACAGAGGTGTAAAAGTCTTGTCAAGATTTTCTTTTCTCTGAGGCCAACCTACCTTCTCTTCATTCTGGGTTCTGCTATCACCCAAAGTGTGTTCAGAGTGCCTGCCTTGAATCCCAGAGCAAGGAAGTGAGCTTCAGAGAGTGACAACATAGAAAGGATGGCTCTACAGATGTGTTCAAGGTTCAGGAGCATGTTCACCCTGTCGTGGAGAACTTGCCTGGGTTCACATACTTCTCCATCCATTTCCCATGTCTCAGACAGGGTGAAGAGAACCTTCTACCAGAACATGCTTTCTCCAGTGGCATTCTTCCAGCACCTCTCCAGTGTACACAATAGGAACGTGCAGGACTGAGACCAGACAACACCTGGGCAAGGTTACTTAAGAAAATGAGCTCACTCATGGGAAAGTTTGGAACCCAGCTGTTCCTACTCTACTATTTCCCAGGAATTAGGCATCAAAAGCCATCCCAGCACCTTCACAGTACCAGTCTCTCCCCAAGAAGATCCCAAGAGAAAAAGCCACCCAGACCATCCTGCTGCTGGGGGCAGATAGAACAATCCACACAGTTTTGAATTCCTTGTGATCAACCAGTACCTGTAGAGAGCTCTGGCTTCTCAGCTTGATGACTCCTGTGGATCCTTCTTTTAGTTTAATTCTGGTCCTGGGAAGTTCTTATATTTTGCTATTAGCTCTATTAGACATTTTTAGGATTCTTACAACTTTTGAGGATTTTTAGTTGGCTGCGTTGAATAATATTCAGGAATACATACATTTTTTGTTCTAAACCATCAAATATCCACATTACATACATGAGTATATTTCACATAAATATTTTATGGCAGAACATTGTCTTATAGCACAATAGTGCTACTATAGTTAACAATAATTTGTTGTATATATCAAAATGTTTGGAGGAGTGGATTTGGAATGTGCCCAAATTGGGGAGATGATGGATGTTTGGGGTGATGGATATTCCAATTGCCCTATTGGAAAATATCACACATACCCCATAAATATGTATAATTATTGTATATCCATGAAACAAAAATTTAAAAAAACTTAAAAATAAAAAAATTCCAATTTTCTTCATTTAGAACCCCACTACCAATATATACCATATGGTAACATCATGTTTAGAATATAAAATTTTTTTAATACTGGAAAGTATGTTTATGTTTTATACAAATTTCTCGAATGTTAATTCTCCACGTTAATGAAAATACATGAATATGGCCAGAATTACTATTCTTCTGTAACATTAAGATAGCATTGATAAAATTAATTACATGAATTTAGATCCTTGGTTCCAGTTGCAAGCCTTCCTCTTTAGCAATTTTCTGACTCTGTTAAAGTAATATCAGTTTGGATTTTCTATTTACTCCAGTAGTTATTTTAAATGATCTTAAAAGAAATTTGCATGTGGTTAGATATTACTTATATTGGTTACAATTTACAATGAATTCTATTGTCATTTCATAGCACTTAGAAAATATTACCCATAGCATTTCTGATTTCATGAAGTTAATCGTACTTTTTCAGGCCTAAAACCTTGGAATTTTCAATAATTTTCTCTGGTGTTTTGAAATTATTTTCATCTTCTGTTTAGTGCTCAAAAATTCTGTTCATTTGTCTACCTGATTAACTAGTCAAACTTTCTAATAAAGGTAATTAATACCAAAAAGCAAACAAAAAAATCTTATCAAGAATGTCAGCATGGAATAGGAATATTCCACGGTGGATGGCTGACAGGTTGAGACATACCAAACCCAGCTGAGCCACATCCAGTTTTGGCCTACAAAATCAGTGATTTAGAGAGAAGATCCTGCCAGAGGAAGGAACATAAGGAACATTTTAAACTGCACATCATTAAAATACTTATTAAAAGATCCCTTGGTCCAGTGTCATAGCTCACTCTACAGCTTTAGGACATTGTGCTTAATAGTAAAGAACAAAGAGTTATTCTACATTCAAAGAGTTTATGGCAAAACACTTCCAGAAGCTCTAGTAATGCCT
Source organism: Daubentonia madagascariensis (assembly GCA_023783475.1). Taxonomy (NCBI): domain Eukaryota; kingdom Metazoa; phylum Chordata; class Mammalia; order Primates; family Daubentoniidae; genus Daubentonia; species Daubentonia madagascariensis. The sequence goes on along the minus strand of JAKFHU010001953.1, from coordinate 34,180,711 downwards.
CTACCAACATTCATAACTGATGATGGTTCAGACCACACGAGCTCTGCTCAAGACAGTTTAGCAAAGCTACTGCCATCAGTACACCCACTGAGAGTGACATTCATCACAGACGCAATGGGGCTGGCAAGTAAGTGCACAGTGTGGCTGCTTCATGGAGAACAGGAACAAAAGCAGCCCCCAGGAAGGAGCTGTTCCATGTTGAAGCACTAGTACAGATAAAGCAGGAAGTTATCACTAGATCCCTGGAAGGTTTTCTAGAAGGTACCAGATGCTGAACACCACCAGGAAGCAGAACAGTCTGGTGGACACCAGCAGTGATGGGCATCAGAGCTGGTTTTGAGCCTGGCCCTGCTGCCCATGAGGACTGGGTGAAGTTCAGTAACTTTCTTAACTCCTCCGACCCACACTTTTCTCATTTGTGAAATGGGGCCAGCAAAAGTACCTAACATATATGCTGAATAAGAATGTGGGCTCCAGAAACAAACCATCTGTGTTCACATACCGACTTTGCCTCTTATTAGCTGCACACCGCTGGGCAAATTGGGCAAGTCTCTCCAGGCCTTGATTTCCTCATTGGTAACATGGAGACAATACTTCTAGGCTGCCATGAGTATTAAAACAAGATGCAATCCCTAAAAGCGTGGAACTCTGTCCCTAGAACATAAGAAATGCCCAGAAAAATGCCCGCAATAGCTATAATTTTTATTTTCCAGGCCATTCCACAAACTTAGAGAGGTTCCTTGACACACTGATTGGAACAAGTTCTCATATGTATCCAGCAAGGAATTTTTTAGTAGTAAAGCCAAAGGGTGAAATGAAATATTCTATATACTATAAGATGACTGAGACTAAAGCAGTCAGAACCCCTCACCAACAGACCTGCGTAAGCAACTGCTTGCACCTTTTGCCGTATAGAGAGCGAGAGGAGAGCAGGCACCTGGGTCTGGTATGTCTCCCCGTTTAGCGGGGAGTGGGAGAAGAAGGCTGGGAAGGCACTCAGAGATGGATAACCAACCTCCAACATGCACACACAGGATTTTTCATTTAATTCCAAGACTCCCCAGACCACAAAGAATCCCAGTTTTCAGGTACTAGAGTTCTGTTTAACTCGGAAGGACTGGAGGCCTGGACATACCCAATACTGCCTCCTCCAGGAAGCCTCCTCTGAAGCACAGTGCTGCTCCCACAGGACAAAGACATTTATTTCTCAGCTGCGATCATGGCAGAATCTCTACAATTCATGCCATCCCAACCCTTTGGAGGGAGGTTCTTCCAGGTTAATCTTCCATTCTTAAAAAGGTCACCAAACTTGGAGCTTGTTCTTTATGCTGACAATAATCTGCTTATTTACAACTGAGCAGGGGCAACTTATTCTTACAACACAAACTGAGTGCTAGGGGATAGGGATCAAACAGTAAATTAAATAGGTGGGACATCTGTCCTCAATGATTTCACAGTCTAGAAGGTGAAAGTGCCAACTAATCTGGAGTACGGAGGTGGTATGAGATGCTACGGAAAGAGATAGGGACCTGAACCAGTCTTGAGAGCTCAGAGAGGCTTCCCAGAGAAGTAACATCAAAGCAGAGAGCGAAGGAAGGGACAGGAGTTAATTAGCAAAGGAACGTGAAGGGTAGGATGGAGGTGAAGTGGCTATTCCAGGGAAAGGAAAGAGCATGTCAGAAATCCAATGGTGAGAGGTCCTGAAAATCTCAGTGTGGTTAAACTTGAGAATATAAAGTGGAGAGTGGCACCCAAGGAGGCTGGTGGAGAACCTTGAAGGTGATTAGAGAGTTTTAATTCTATCCTGTAGAAAGCAAGGAGAGCTGAGAAGTTCACACCAACTCTGAGTGCCAACTACATTCTAGTGACACCATGGACTTCAACATCACCCATTCAGTCACTGGACACATGCTATAGAAGCAATGCTTCCCAAGCATGTGCCCTGTGCTAGGATTTCCAGATGAACAAAACCCTGCTTCTGACTTCATGAGGCCCCCTGCTGAATGGAGATGTCTTTATCAAAATATCAAAATGACAGAAATGGGTGGGAGCCACTAAAAACCAGAAATGAGTGCAGTCATGGCTCAGAACAGCTGCCCAGGACACATGGTAGGTAACAATGGAAGAGGTGGTGGGTGGGGAGGGACCTGGATAGGACCTTGGTCTCTGTGAAAGCAGCACTGAGCTGGTGGAGGAGAAAGGTGCCGCAAGGGACACTCACGGGGTGACCCTCAAGGCAGGAAGCAATAAGGAAAGCAGAAGCAAAAACTAAGTGATTTGTTAAATAAATAATTTTTTAAAAGGCCGGCTTGCACCAGGGCCTTTGCAGCCTTATTACAGCACATTTAGAGTTTTTCCCAAACACTCTTCAGGATAATTAACCTAATTTGGCGTGTTAAAAAGTCATTTGAAATGTCCATTTGTTGAATGAAATAATATATTCACCAGCATGTGTATGTTAGTGATAACTCAGTTTATCAAGGGCCAGAGGAACCCAATCTGGAGGCAAGTGACTCTGTGTGGACCCAGGGGCTGGTAATTATCTCCCACCAGCCTTGCTACCTGTAATAAGTTTGTTTATGATGTAGCCCAGTTTTAAAAATAATACTAGCTTGTCTCTAGGGCCCCCAATCTGAGGATTTACACCTAACGTGATAAAGTTTAATGGGCAGAAGTATCCCATACTAACCATAACTGCCATTAAGATATAATTAAATCATATATTATTTTAGTTCCTTTAAGTTTTATCAAAAAAAGGATTTGGTCTTTTTGTTACTATTTCAGATGTTTCAAAATTAATCCCATATTAAGAAACAAGCCATTGGGGGCCATCTAGATGTATAAATTTTAATTACATGATTTCCTTAATTAATTTTGACAGAGGGTTTCACAACAAAGATCCCGAGCCAGTCTTGTTTTCCCCAGAAAAGCATTGTGCATGTAATCCTTATTCACAAAACCCTCTGCATCTTTAACTACTTTGATAATTATTAAGGACAAGACAAGCACATTCCTAGTTACATCATGAAGTCACACTCAATTTGTCCCAACTTGCGTGAATGTGGCCTGAGATTTCACCACTGTTCATTAGCTTTATTTGTGATGAGATCTGGAGGCAAAAATGTAAGCTAAATATAGAGCCACCAACTGGATTAATGAGAAGAGTCATGTATTCCAAGGGAAGTAATAAACCAAGTCCCAGAAAGAAACTAAGTCAGTTGCCCCACCATATCTCAGACTCTGGGAGTAGCCCCAGAATGGAGGCTGTGTGTCTTCACAGCTACTCTTCCAGTGCCCAGCATGGGGGCTGGCCTGTCGTGTGTCCCCAGTAAGTGTTGCTGTCCCTATATGTTGTTCTCAGTTTCTAGCACCTCCGCCAGGTAATGTTCTCCCAGCCCCCATCATTCAATTTCAAGAGGCAGGAGATCCCTATTCATTCTCTCACAATTACTCTAGCTAAACAAACAAATAAACCCACTTGCTCTACAAAAGCATTTTACATCCTTATCCCAAATGCTCTGGATTTCTACCATGGGATCTATTCGATTCTATTACCCTTTCCACTCACTCAGTCAGGTGTTTGGTGACCTCCTACTGTGATACAGCTGAACAGTCTCCTGCCCTTCAAAAGCTGACAATTCTGATAATTGTACCAAAGCTGGCCCTCTTGTAGGGAGACTAGAAAAGCAATTCCTATTTCTAAGTATACCTTTTCATCCTTAGACCCGGAATTGTTCACATTCTGAATTTCAAATATGCACCAAGGGTCTCTTGTTCTTTGCACAAGCAGCGGTGATGTACCATGAGCTTTGCTATTTGTTCATAAGCCTCACTTGTCACTGCCTGCAGACACTCCATCTCTAAGCCTGGGCTCCAGTGTTTTCCTAACTCCAGTACCTAGGCAAATTACATGAGGATCTTGTTTGATTCAGTGGGGGACTGGGGCAGGGCCTGAATTCTGCAGTTCTAGCAAGCTCCCAGGTATTGCCAATGTGGCTGGTCTGCAGCCCCTACTTGGAGTAGCAAGGGATCGGTTCACACGGAGGGAGAACTAAACTTTAAACACAACATCTTGTTTTCTTTTTTTCCTCCCTTAGGGTTCTTTAACTCTAATTCACTACTTCTCCTTAGTGTCATACTCTGATTTTGCTGATGTTCCCCAGCACCCATAAAAACCAACACCACGACCTAGATTAGTTCCACTTGGAAACACAGCCGTGAAAGTAGACCCATTTCACTTTCTCCATTGTCATTTCCATCACTGAAGACACAAATTAAAAAGAGAGAAAAAGAGAAACAATAAAGTACCTAACGTCCCATGCTCCCATGTTTATCTGAAGGTGTTGATTACCTAGAGGTAATTTTTTTTCTTGTAAAGTAATTTATTTTAAATAAAAAAAGGTCGAGCAGCTATTTCATTTATCACTATTACAAAGGACTCTAACCCAGTGATGGAGAAAAGGAAGGAGGTATTAATTACAAGTCAGAAGCTGCAATAACACTCCCGGTAATTGTGACAAAATTTTTAAATTAACATTTCTGTCACTGAGAGAAGTTTGATTAATTTTACAATTGGAGATGCTATCACCAGAATATTGGGAGGATTGGAGGACACAGCAGTTTGCAGTTTGAGACATAGATCCGCTTCTTTAAGACTGAGAATGTATCTGCAAGGCACCTTCACACTTTATTAACAGCTCAATCAGTGCCATGCTGGAAATAATTAGCCAAGAAGCCATGGAGTAAATAGATCTTGACTGGTAAACCGTGTGAAAAGAAATGCATGGGATGGCTTCTCTGTAGCTGTAACAGAGCAGACCTTGTTTTCTGTTTCACAAAGTATCCAGGGAAGACCCGCTATTGTCACTGCAATTTTCCCTTTGGGAAATAAAACAACAGAGCAGGCAGCAGTCTTTTTCATTTATATTTCTTTAAAGAGTTTATGCTGGGGAGGTATGGGGAAGGGATCCAAGGCCCAAACAATAGAAATTAAGAGAAAGGAAAAAGTGTATTAATAACACATTTAAAATTAGCTGAAAATGTTCTCCTGATGATGAATTTATCAAGGATCTATGAAGCATACTGGCCTCTAACACAACCTTTAACAATTAGTTTAGGGCTTATTATGTTCCAGGCATATAAATTCTAAGGGCTTTATCTGTAGTAAGTCATTCAGTCCTCACAAGTACCCTCTACAGTAGGTTCTATAATCATTCTCATTTTATGGATGCCATATTGCTGTGGCACAGGGAAGCTAAGAAACTTACCCAAGACTGTATAACTAGAAAGTGAGAAACAGAGATTCACACCCAGGCAACCTGGCTCTAAAACCTGCAGTCTTCACTGGGGAACAGCAAACTACATTCCTCAGGCCAAATGCAGCTCGCCACCTATTTTAATAAAAAGTTCTATTGGAACACAGCAATGCCCACTCATTTACACAGTGTTTATGACTATTTTTCACTACCATGACAGAGTTGGTTAGTTGCAACAGAGATCTACAGCTTGTAAAGCCAAAGATGTGTCCTATCTGCCTTGTACAGAACAAGTTTACCAACCCCTGCTGTTAGCCATGATGCAACATTGCCTTTTAGAAGATTTCTATGTTAATTCACAGCATCCAGGAAAGACTCAACAGTGATAGACGCTTTGGGACTCTGAAAAGTCAAGTGTCAGGGGGAAATGTCAAACTAATGGGCTGGAAAACTTACTTGCAAAACATATTTGCTCACTTTTTAGTTTATTAAAAAGTTACACAGTATTACACTAGATTTCAGTGTAAAACTTATCATTCAACTTGTGGAGAAAAACAGGAGAGAAATACGATTTCTTTGTACGTGACCCCTACAGTCAAGGAGGTGGTGGTTTCTAGCACACATCACTGAGCTGCTCATCGGGAAGTGGATCTGGGAGAACAGTATTCATTTCCCTCCACTGAGATCAAATGGAACTTCATGGCAAATTATAGTTTGAGATTACCACTCACATTGATCTCTTTTGGGTCTTTAGAGAAAGTTTGAGAACACGCAGGTACTTTCCAAATCCCATAGGATGAAAAAAGGAAGGCAAGCAATTCCAATTTGGGGAAGTATAGCTCTCCCAAGAGTCTGAGCTGTTTAACTGTATAGGTTGAGTTGAGAGACAAATATTATACAATAAGGAGGAGAGAGAAGGGTAGAAATACAGTAAGAATGGAGAGGGTAAAAGGAAAGGGTTAGAACGATGATTATTAATAATTACTTGTGTTTCATGTTAATAGATATTAACGGGCACTCAATAGAGGTTCGTGGGCTGAAATGAAAGCCTTGCATGATGTAAGCCAGCGAGTAGGGAAATCTGAGAGCGAATTAGTCGGAAAGGTAAGCTTAAGCACCAAAGGAACATTTACAATAATAATTCACCTATATAATCAAAGAAGAAAAGTCACAAATTAAAAAGCAGAAATAAAAGTAGAAATTAAGAGATAACTTCAAAATTTAGAAGAAAAATCAAGGTAATATGAAGTGCTGGGTAGTAAATCTGTTTAAAATTTACAGTAACTAAAATCATTGCATTGACCTAATAGTAAGTGGGCTGAAAAGAATAGAAAGTGAATTAAATCTTAAAATAAGTACATAGCCAATATAGACAAAAGGAGGCAGTTAAATCAGTGAAAGAGATATTTCATAAATGGCACTTAGATCCCTACCTCCAAAATGTTAAATACCTACTTCCCTTACATAGCAAAGTAAGTTTCAGATGAATTACTGAGTTTTAAAAAAAATTGGATCTTGTAAGAACTACAAGAGAGCATAGAAGCACATTTACTTACTCCCAGGGTGAAGTAATCAAAAAGCAAGGGAAGAGACTGTGGAAAAGATTTTGGAACTATTCCCCCGCCCCTCCCCCCAGCAAAAAGAAAAAAAAAGATTTGGAAATATTTTTCCTCATAAAAATGAAATAAGAATTTTGTCAAAATATAAAAGTCAGACAAAAAGGTCTGTGAACAATTTATTATGTTAATTAAGAGTTTACAAGATAACAAAAAGATACTTTATTTACAAAGGACAAAATGCAAAACAGGAATAAAATCAACATAAACATAATAATAAAGGTAAACACACAAAAATCCAGTGAACCTAACAGAAAAACATTTGAAAACTCCTATGTATCAAAACAATGAAAATTTTTACAACAATCACTTAAATACCCATTTTGACCTTTGTTCAAGGTAACAAAGATTAGAAACCACCACCCTCTCCAACTGTAGTGTGCAGGATTTAATCCAATGACCCTCCTCAAACGATTGTGGATGATGTGAGCCCATAAAACTTTTTAAAAGTCCTGATTAACCTGGCAATTCCATTTTTAAGACTTTATCCTGAGGGGAAAAAAATCATAGATGTAGAAAAAGAATTGAATGACAGTCTGATCCTGATAGAATAATAGACAAAAGACAGAAGGGGAGGGGGAACAAAACCTCCAAACATCTAACAACAGGGTGTGGTTACACAGGGTATGGCACATCTGTACAACAGAATCGCATGCAGCTCTAAAACTCCTGTTGTAAAAGATTTAAAGGTAGGGAAAATGTTCCAAACATCCTGTTGAGTGAAAAGTAATTATAGCACAGTGTGTGCAATAAGATAGCTGATTCAGAAAAAGGAAAAAATCATATGTAAAATAGTTACTATAGAAAGATGAAAGGGGGAATACTGTTTTTCTTCTTCTTTGTGCTTTTCAGTATCTTCTAAGCTCTTTCCAGAGATTTGTAATCAGTATTGATAATGTTCAATTTCCACTTTGAAAGAGAATTTGGAAACAAGGCAAAGTTAATCAAACTCTCCCAGGGACTCAGTGGGGTTGGGGGTGGCAAGAGGGCTCTGGATACCTAGAGAGAGAAGCAACCCAGCAGTAACTGACTGGTTAGTGACCTGGGTCATGTGTCAGCCCAATTAGAGTTCGGATGCTGCAGGACTTTCCTGTAGCACCGTATTGCCTGGGAACCGAGAAGGGAACCATCCCGCTAAATTTTCAGCACACAGGCAGCAGCTGCACCCAATGATCTCAGAACCCCCCAAGTTCTCCCACTCTACACCCTGAATTCACAGTGCCGTAAATGAATCTCTGTCTGGGCCTGGGGGGAAGAAAACAAAGCAAACCAACATTGTGAGACAGAAAGCATTTCATAGTGAGCACATACAATGATTTTTCCTTCAGAAACCATCAAAGGTAAAGACTCCATTAGAAGTCTTGTCACCCAATCCGATTCTCTCTCCCCTTTCTAAAAGCGGCAAGAAATGTTAAAAGGTAACCTGATAGAAAGCTTTTAGTTTAAATCCGTATACACTTGGTTCCTCTGACGGGAAGTGAGTTTTGCCTTTGAAGGTATGGGCCTCATGCAGAGAAGAGCTCCACTGATGTCCCGCCACCACTTCACTCAGTCCAACCGTCTCCCTTTCCGCTTTCCGGGAGGAAGGAGAGAAACCCAGGGTGTTATGAGCAAGTGACTTGGGCTTATCTGCAGAATTATGCTAATAGAGTGCTGGGGCCTAGCACAGTACCTGACATAGAGCAGATATTCCATAAAGATGCTTTTTCTGGAAGACAACTTGGATTATGCACTTTCTTAAAATTCCATTTCTATATATTTAATGGACGAATAAGGGAGTATCTTGAATTTTACTCTTTTTGAACATGCTGGAATCATTCTGTGAGGTTTGCCTTTCTAGACATGAAGCACTACCCAGCAACACAAACCTGCAACTTCCAGTGAGTGTAAGGTCCCTGCTGGATTCTGGAACACTGGAAGATGGCACTTATCCAGCCCATCCCACCCGGCTGTACAAATGAGGAAATGAACCAGGAAGCAGGTGTGAATTATTAGCTGATTTAAGATTGGGTTCCAAGTTTTCTTCCTCCCAGGCAAGGCTCTCAGATCAACCTTTCATTGAGCTAGTGCTCTAACAGGCAGTGCAGGGGGAAGAAAATAAAACTCATGCTTGCTTGTAAGGAACCATTACATTGTGACTTTTTTCTTTACATGTTGAATTACTTCCCTCCTGTCAGTTCACAGCCATAGACCCCCAAATAATCAGTTTAAGTAATTAATGCAAGTCCTTTAAATAGGGGAAATCGATTCAATGTCGTGGTGGTTTTAAACTGTGTGGTTGTGAATTAGAGCAAATCACCTGGTCTGTGTTTTCAAAATATACATTTCTGACCCCTCCCCACCAACACCATCCCCAATGGTTCTGATTCAGTCTGAAAGGGTGAGCTCCATGAATCTGCGTTTTTAATTAGCTCCCCAGTTGATTGAGGAAGATGACTTGAGAAATATTTTATCTGATCATGAGCTCCAGGGAGGCTGGCAGCATCTTTTCTGTTTATCCACAACATTTAGCCCAATACTTATCATGGAGAAGTCGCTCCAAAAATATTTGTTGACTTCATGTTTACTAGGGATCTTTGTGTCCCCTTAAAAAACGCAATCTATTAGCTGGAAAGGAATTTAGGGTAAATATTTGAAATCGATGTGTTATTGGTTTATCACCACCACAACAAAAAGGTCTGCTTTTCTCATTTTGCTCTACTGGGATTCTACCACCTACATTCTTATATTCTGTAACTCAGGAAAAGATAGAAAAGGAAAGGAGACTGAGGCTCAGTGAGTCCTCCGTTTCCCCAGATCACACATTCAAGATCCATCTGAATCTACAACCCATGCCTGCCACACTTGGCCTTGAGAAGGTCATGGCAAGAACAGCAAGCAGAGTGACAGTCACAACCATGGAGTTCCAGCCAGTTTCAGCACTGCCTGAGAGCCATGTGATCTTGGGTGAGTTACAACTTCTCTGGGCCTCAATTTCCTCATATGTAAAATGGGGAGCTGTTTTCATGTTTTCTACTTTGAGGTACTCTTCAGAGAGAGAGGATCACAGAGTAGGGTAAGTGTGACAGCTGTGTAAATGTGTTTCAAAAATTCAAAGAATTATGTATCTAAGTAATCACTCTGAATACTATTCCTCTGTTAGTACCAGTTTTTGAGTACTTTTTTTTCTCATTAATAATTTTTTAGTTTCAAAACCAAACAAGTTTTGACAATGTGCATTTTATGCACCTATACGGTTCAGCCAATTTATTGAAACTATTCTTGCCCAGTCACCCCCCAAAAATCAAAAGAGATGGGGGGAGAAAAAAATATCAGCTCTCCTAGCAATTCGTTGTCTACAATTATCACAAATTGGGGTTAGTTTGTGTCTCATAAAACTTGTTCTTCTTAATGAACATCATCTCCTTCTCTTTATACCTCCTTAATTATCATGCAAGCCTGAAAGTAGTTTACATCTCTTAAAAAAACTACTTTCTAGATACAGAATCAAAAACACATGATTATCTGTAGGATAATTCAGAGCACATACTTATACCCTTTCTGTCATATTATATTTGTGATTTCCCTACCTTTGATCCCCAACTGTTTAAGAAGTATATGAGTATACCCTAATGAATATATTGAATCTTAATTAGGTTAAGTGGTCATTGAAATAACAAACGCCACTTGCCTTGACTTAGAAACTAGCTATTTCCATTCCATTCCATTAGTAATTTCACTGGCTCAGTTTTCTCCTTCAGAGAAAACCAGTTTCTGATTTGCCTATTTCTCCCATCCCCCAATATTGTTTTCCTTTAAAGTTAAAGTTAAGTAAAGTTAAAGTTAAAGTTAAAGTTAAGTAAAGTTAAAGTTAAGTTAAGTTAAAGTAAAGTTAAAGTTAAGTAAAGTTAAAGTTAAGTTCTCCATGTGTAGCCAGGTTTGATCTGGTCAGAGGTAGGAAGGGAGTGGTGTTAGTCTGGGTCTTTGGGCAGAAGCTGGGGCAGTCTGGGAGAGCCATCAGATCATGCTGCAATCTGACCCCAAGTGAACTAGAGAGAAGAGAAGTTTGGGTGGAGCACATTTTTAGCAAAGCCATGGGGGAGAGCCAAAATTGCTGGGCACACAAATCTCTTATTTCCCAGGAAAGGGTTTACCTTAGTATCTCTGACTTGCTTAGTTATTAGCAAGGAGTAATCGGAACGTAGAAGGTGTGGTCTTAGTGCAAACCCATGATGGATTTCAGATCCTACACTTGATTTTAGTCAAAAGGCTGAGAAGTGACCGTAATGGATTTCAAATCACAGTGGCTGGGACCCTTAGTCAGTTTTGCTCCTTACAGTAGGTGGTCTGCAAAGAGCATTCTGGTGGTTGTCACTGAAGTCTTCTGTTAATTAGGCATCTGATTGGAGAGGTTTTTGAACGTTACTTCTCAGATATCACATTTAATTGCCCCATGAAGGAGGAGAAAAGACAAAAAAAAAAGGAGGGGAGAAAATATGGTGTTTAGAAACTCAGGAAAATAACAACAGTGTCCAGGAATTCTTAGAGGTAGAATTTGTTTGCAAACCAAAAAGTCTATGGAATTTTTAAAAATGGCTTTTACTGTGATGCCATCAGAGCTGATAAGATTCAATCCCAGGAGCAGCAAGACCTTCCAAGTTAAAACAGTAAATAATTTGATTGAGATAAAGATTAATAGCCAAAATCATGCGAGTCAGTCAGAAGCACCAGAGAGCATCAATCTCCAAAGATTAATAATGGTAAAAGGCAACACCGTGATAATCAGTTTCATAGTGATGGATCATGGGAGAATTTAATGAGTGAATTTCAGGAGGAGAATTTCAATAGAGTAGACTAGACTTGGGGAAAGCGCAAATCACATGGCTCAACCTTAAAGCGAGCCGTCTGCCTGGAGGACACAGGCGGGAATACCATTTTCCTGTCTTCCTGCTAAATGCTGAAATAGCACACAAATTGGTGTCAGGAGGTTGAATGGAATCTGCTGCAGCAAAACGTGACTGGAGCAAAGAAACTGTGCTCACCACTCTAATTTAGAAGGCAGGAGAGCTGAGCTAACAGAATGTAATCGTGTCTTAATGTGCTCAAGGAGACTGAGAATCATTAGTCATTGTCGGAGGAGGCACAGAAACTGATGTCATTTATGGGACTGTGTCATATTTCAGAAAGTTGAGAGCCATTGTCCTCAGCAATCGTCTCTGCCAGCCCATGCAGGTGCGAATCCAATCCTTCTAATAGGTACTGGGCGCTCACCAGGTAGCAAGCACTACGCTAGGCCTCAGAAATAGAATGACAAATGAGCCATGGTCCTGGGCCTCAGAGGACTTACAATTTGAAAAAGAGAGACAGACAGGAACATAAATTATAACCAGATGGAATTTATCCTGGCAATGGGTGGGAAGGATAGTCTGTATTTTAGAGCACGGACTTTAGAAACAAACTAGCCCATGTTCTAGCATCTGCTCTACCACATACTGGCTATGGGACTGTGGCGAGTGTCTGAGCCTCAGCTTCCTCATTTGCCAAATGGGGAGAATCATAGTTCTCACCTCTTTAAGTTATTGGAAAGCTTAAATGAGATAAGGCAAGTGCACTCTGCACACAATGCCTGAAACTAGGGAATGCTCTAGAAATTGTATGTAATAAGTTTGTCCCATAAATTAATAACTGCAGTCTTGCATCACTTAATGACAGGGATATAGTCTGAGAAATGCATCATTAGATAACTTCATTGTTGTATGAGCATGATAGAGTGTACTTACACAAACCTAGATGGTATAGCCTACTACACACCTAGGCTATATGGTATAGCCTATTGCTCCTAGGCTACAAACCTGTATAGCATGTGACTGTACTGAATACTGAAGACAATTGTAACATTGTCGTAAGTACTTGTATATCTAAACATACCTAAATAGAATCGGTACAATAAACACATGGTATTATAATCTTACAGGACCACCATCATACATGCGGTCTGTCGTTGACCAAATTGTCGTTATGTGGCACATGACTGTACCTTAATGAAATTGTTATTATCATACAGAAAATTAAAAGGAAATAGAGCATAAGGAGAGAAGAGACGTTTCAGCAAAGAAAGATGGAACCAGGATGTGGATTAAGATTAGGGGAAAACTTTAAAAAGGAAGAGACATATTTGATATGGCCCTGTACAGAAAAGCAGAAGAGTTTTCCAGATTCAGAAGGGAGAAAAGTTTTCAAGAACAGAGGAAATCTCATGAGCCAAAGCAGAGAGTATGGAAATCCATGGCTGGTTTGGAAAAATGGCAAGAATTTCAGTGTGGCTAAGGTACTTTACAGTCCATGGGACAAGGTAGGAAAAGCTAGTCAGGACAAGACAGTGAACAGTTTAAACGCCATGCAAGAGAGTCCTGAAGAAACCAAATTTTTAGATTAAAGAATTCTTTAAAGGAAACATTGAAGATTTTTGAAGCATAGAGCTATCTTCAAAGGAAAGAATAAGCAAACTCTATAGAAGAAAATTTACTATGACATAATTTGTAGTTTTGATATGCCCCTTGTCAAATCAGGTCCCTCCAAATAAAACTACATTGTCCAAAAGTGTAATTAAAACAAGCGGCTTGGAATATGTATATCGATCCCAAAGACCAAGTAGTAATGGCTAATTCTGTCAACATCAGCTGTGTGTTTGTAAGATCAATGATTATTCTAAGTGCCTAAGCACCTACAACCACACAGCCCCTCCATGAAGATGCTGACAACGACCACCATCTATTGAGCACCTCTTACATGTTAAGAATTTTGTGATGTGTGAATGCTGTTATATTTATCCCCATTTTGCTGATGAGAAAACAGAGTTCCTGAGAGATTAAGTTGCTTGCCCAAGGTCACACAGATAGGAAGTGGGGTACCTGGGATGTGACCTAACTCCAGAATGTATCATACAGCCCCATATATACTTTCTTATCTCCCTCCTTCCTCTTCTCCAAGACAACCAGCAGTGGCAATCCATTCTCCTTGAGCAAGAGGGACTTTGGACTCCCACTGGTTTCCATTCTATTCACATTGGGCAAATTACATTATAAATTAACCCTGATGAAACATTCAACTCTTCCCTCCCCATAAGCTAAGAAGACTCACTGCAGTCCTGAGGCCCCTGCAGAAAGGACCTTCAGAGAAAAATCCAGAGGCCTTGATTACATTTGCTTTTAAATTAATCTAAAGTGTTAATTTTCAGCTGGAGGAAAGTTAATTTTTCCTTTTGTTACTCTAATGGCCACAGGCAATACTACTGCTATTGCAGCAAAAGTTTGGAATGACTGTCAAGCTCCCCGTTGCTACAATAAATGCAGTGGCAAATAAAATAGCTTCCCTGGAAGGCACACACATTTACATAATTTCTGCAGATGGTCTCTGCTTCTCTCAGTGAAAAGACAAAAAGGCTAATTCCGACCTAATCAGGCCACACTAACATCCAGGCAAATCCTTTCTTTTGATCCTTTCACATTTCTTCTCTGAAAATGAGAAGGAAGAAAAGAAACCCCACTTTCTTCCGAAAGCAAAGAAGTACCGTAAGTGTGAGGTTTGAGAAAATTGCAGCATGTTCTCTCTTTGGGGAGCTAATCTATGCCCAGGTCTTTTCCCCGTCCCCTATTATGTAACTACTTTATGGGATGGGACTCTTTTTGAGTAGAACAAAGACTGTTATATGGCAAAGGAATTAAAGCTATAGGCTACCTTATTCTTCTGAAGAAAATTTAGAATATGTCACATTTGTATGACAAATAATTTAAGGCAGCTGGGACAAACATTCTTGTTGTGTACAGCCAGGATGCTCAAAGCACACTGGGACAATAAGCCAAGATGATGCTTTTATGACCACATCTCTTGTTTTGAAAACCTTTATGAAAGTTTGAGACACCCCAGAGAGGGCCATCAAGCAATGGTCCAAAGCCTGTGCAAGAACCTGAATTTTGGAATTTAGGAAGGCTGATGAGACAGTGCCCAGCAACAAGAGCCACCTGAAATTTGGCCTTGACTCTAGACTTCATGAGTGTTGACCCACCTGATGTTGCCATCCCTCCTTTAAAAATATTTTTTTACTACTTTTTAGGTTTTATCCTGCATCACAATTTCACATGCCAACTCAAATTGATTGGCAGTAGCTGCCTTGAGTACCATGCTTAAAGGAGATCGTAAGACTCAGTGGAAAAGGATTCTCCAATCTTAGTGATACCCAAGCAGGCACTTAGTGGTGCCAAGTGCACAGGGGAATAGTGGCACACGTACGAGGTATCTGCTATCCACGCACCACATGGTCATTTCCTAGCTTGCCAGTGATAACAAGGCTTCAGTCATGAAAGGAATCTTAAGTCTTAAAACATCACCTGTCTCAGGAACCTACCCCTAAACACCATTTTGAACAAAAGAGTATCAGTCATCCTTTAAAGAAATTCTACAACTTTTATTTTCCTCCCAAGGCATTGTTATCGAAGAAAGTTGTTCCTTGAGGTGAACCTATAAACCCTTCAGAAACGTTTCCTTCTTGAAGAAAGGAACTTGAAAGGCTGCAGCTTTGGCTCTCAGTCTCTAAATGAAATACACGTTCGACTCCATATCGAAAAATAGGGGGAAAGACTCATGCAGGCATCAAGGGGTTACACCTTTGTGCACAGAAAAATTCTTTCCCAAAGTGAGTTAGAAACAGACACAATGAATTTCAGCCCATCCACTTCTTAATGGCTTGCATTATTAAAAACATTACTTATGCTTTTTTGCATGACAAAGAACATGAGTAATAATTTTGATAATAACTTTGTCTTTGATACACAAAGGAACTCAGTGTGAAAGTTTTAAAATACTATCTTTGGGGCAAAACTGGAGGTTAGCAACACAGTAGGAAATGAGCTATTCAATTGAGGGAGAAGACTGTGCTACTTTTTTTTTTTTTTTTTAATTTTTAAATTTGGAACCGCAGCAGAAAGCTGATAGGATGCTTACACAGTCACGTCCATTAGGCTATTTAGTCTGTGGAACAAGAAGTGAAACTCCTGGTCAGAAAAAGTATATATATGTATGTATATTTAATTTCTTCAAACTGCCTCTACTATAATAATTTTTCATCTACCAAATATATTTTGAAGACATTCTTTGTTTATACAGCAGTGGTTTGTGGCTCAATGCAATTAGTGGACAATTACCATTGAACTTTTAGGACCAGCTTGAGCTTTTATGCACACCTTCTATTGAATTTCTTTGCCAAGTTACAATTGGCACTCATCCATTCAACAAATATTTACTGAGCATCTACTAGGCCCCTGATATTGAATCTAAGGGTACAACAATGAATAAAACAGACAAGGATCTTCACACTCGTGGAATTTACATCCCAGTGTGTGGAGACAGATGCTGAATACTAAGGATAAATAAATAAGAATATGGTGTATGTGAGATGATAAGCACTATGGGAAAAGGTAAATCAGGCTGCCGTGTACAATTTAAAACAGGGTGGTCAGGGTAGGCCTCCTTGAGAAAGGAACATTTAATTCAAGATGAGAAGGAAGTTAGGGAATTTACCACATTGCCTATCACAGTCCATGCCAAGCCCCCGATTAAGGTGGGGAAGGTTGTGTGGAGATTTGACAGGTTCAGGAGATCAGGAGTTTTGCTTTGGGCCTGCTGGGTTCAAGATCCCTATTAGACTAGAATTGACAAGAGACTCAGATATACAAGTCTGGATTTCAGGAAGGAGAATTGGGCTGGAAATAAAAATGTGTGCACCCTCGGCATGTAGATGGCACTCTCTGCCACGAGGCCACGTGAGATGCTAAGAAAGTGAATGTAAATAGAGAAGAAAGGATTAAGGACTGTGCCCTGGAGTTTTCCAACATTTCCCACTTAGGGGAAAAGAGGAAGAACAGCAAAGAGGATGGGGAAAGTAGGAAGCAAACCAAGAGTGTGTGCTGACCTGGAAGCCAACTGAAGAAAGCGTATTAGGGAAGAAGTTGTCAGCTGAGCTGACATTAAAGTTGTGAAATTTCATACTTGAGAAACACAGGTTTTCATGTTCCTGAGACCTGTATTCCCACCCCTATTCCAACCACACAGCAGTGCCTGGCTGGAGCTGAGGGATGTGTGTTTCCAGCTCACCAGCACACTTAACAATGTGCCAGTGGATGCGAATGAACTCACGCCCAGCCAGCCTCTCCTGTTTACCTGTCTGGCTAGAGACACATCCCAGTTTGCTCTCTTTCTTCCAGGAAGTTTTAAAAATAGAAACAGATCTCAAAGAGTCTGAAGGCACTAGGTGGATCTCCATCTGTAGCAGAAGTATAGTTTTTGTATAGCTTTGTTTATGGATCTCACTTTGTCTGGAAGCCTTATATCTTATTGTGATAGACTTCTTCTAGACCAGCAGGAAACACCGATTCTAGGAGACATTAAGAAGTGTTAAATGGCAAAAAAAATTTCATGTTTAAATAAACATGAGAAACATCAAGTTAGGTTTTTATTTTTTTTTTCTTTTTCCTTTGCTGTGGGACATCTCAGAGGTTTTAAATGCTTATTTGTACTAGGACTCTTCAAGAATTACCTTCTATACAGTGTTTCCCAATCCTGCCTGGCATGGAATACTTTTCTGATGGAACATCCTCAGAAACATGAGAGATAAACAGGACACTTGAGGAATGGGCACTCACGACTGGAACTTCCACAATGGTCTGGACTTTGTCTTCTTATTTCCAGATGTCAACACCTTGAATAGCATCTAATGCATAGATGTTCAACAATCTGCTGAACAAACTGCAAATTGGTGAGGCTGGATGTGTCACCCAGCAAAACTAATAGGATTCTAGATTTCACTCCAGACCTACATGACAGCGGACGAAATGAGTCCTCGGGTTGCACAAAAGCAACCTCTGGGAGCATGTCCTGTGAGCTTCCTCTCAGCTGCATGACAGTCGGACGCCCCACCTCCAGCAGCAAAGGTCCTACCTCTTGAACCGGTGTGATTAACAGCCTTAGAAGGGGCTGTTTCAAAGCCCTTGGTTTATGGAGCTAGTCACATGCAGAGCACATGGCCCTCCACTGCCCCCCTCAATCCTGTTTCTCTGATTCCTCCTCCTTTGCTGGTGTACCACAGCATCACTTGGTACCAAAACTGATCTTGCGTTAAATCGGGAGATGATCTCTAGCAGGAGAAGAAAAGTGCCTAGCAGTAGATGGCTGGCATTCTGGCTTTAGTATGTGGCAGTTTTACTCCATTTGTGGAGGCATGAGCTTAAATCAAGCCCACTCAGAGGATGACATGCCAGAGAAAGGCACTTGTCTGGGGGCTGGGCCAAGCTGACTCCCCAAATCTGTAACTCTGCTTGTTTTTGTTCTTGCCTCTCTAAAAAACAAAACAAAACAAAAAACCTATCATATACTCAGCACTGTCTATGTGCCAGGCATTTAATTTTTAAAATAACCTCATGAAGCAGATATAATCCCTATTTTACAGATGAGAAAACCAAGACTCAGAAAAATTTTACCCACCTGACCCAAAGTTACACAGCTTTACTTTTTACAGCCCTAGCTGTAGCAGGGCTCAAATTTTTACCTCAGGTCTGACCTGATTCTAAACCACCCATGCTGCTTAACTAGTAATTCTCAAACATTCTAGAAGAGGCTTAGCAAAATTATGGGGGAGACTGATGAGACACTTGTTCAAATTTTTTCAGAGGATTCTCATACCCAACTCCTCACCTCAACATGGTAGGTAGAAGAAAGCATGTATATTTATCAAAAAATTCTGATGTAACTTTGCCCAAACTGTGGCTTGTGTCTTCTTTTCATTGTCTTCTTTGTATTAGGTGTTTTTCATTGTGATTTTCAAAATTTTTGAGTTTTCTGCATTGAAGATGCATTGCTCTATCAATTCGAAAGAACCAAAACAAGATACATCGTTAAAAAATTAAATTAAATTAAAAAGTAGTATAAGATTTGCTTCTTAAAAAATTTGTTCCTCATAATAAGGTGATTATCAGTGTATTCAGGCATTAAAACCCCATTCCTGTGGGGTATCATTTGGGGGTGATGAAAATGTTTTGGAATTGGATAGAGATGATGGTTATACAACATTGTGAATATACTAAATGCCACTTCTTATATACTTTAAAATGGTTAATTTTATGTTATGTGATTTTCGCCTAAAAAACAAAACAAAACAAAACAAAAAACCTACCCCACATTCCTGGACCACATCAACTCTACTCTTAGTGAAGTCTTTGCCAAGCTGCAACCTTCTGGGAGAGCCACCAGGCATTGTCTGAAACTCAAGGACAATGGCAGCTTCCTGAGCCCCCAAAAGACCCACCACCATTGGAAAGTCAACTCGTCTGGGGCAAGGGAGAAAGTGGCAAAGTGAATGCACCATAAGAACCAAGTTTTTAGAACACTCAGCAGCCTTACCAAGACCTGAAAGGGAGCTGTCCACAGCTTAGTCCCCTGTGGTAAAATATAAAGTTTGCTCAATAGTCTGCTGGCTCAACAGCCCCCACCCGAGTCAGCAGGATCAAAGGTCCCCTCCCTGACACACACACAGCCAAGTCTTATGTGTGTCTGAGTTCCCAGTGGGTGTCATCCAGAGTCACCACATCTTTGTTCTGTTCCTCTTCCCCTTTTCTGCCCCAGTTCACCAAACACTGCTCGGCAGACTCCAATATTCCTCTCCTTCTCCCCGACCCCTCCACGCACATGAACGCTCGTGTCTAGGCAAGTCTTCCATCCCAGCATGGAACTAACACATCCAATTCTGGTGTGGCAGAGGGGTCACACAGAGCTGAGAGCCTGGCCCCACCTCCCAGTGCCACCTGGGTCACTTGAGCCTTGAAGCTACTCTGCTTATGCCCAGCACCACACAAGGTCCCCTGTCTCATGTGACAAACAGTGCCAATGGGCTCCAGCCCTCACACTCTTAACGCTAGGGCATTGCCTCCATGAGTCTCATTGGAGCCCTGCTCAGCCAGCTAAAAAGGCCCTGTTACATAACTGTGTTCTCATCACATGCAACACTGTGTTTCCAAGTCGCTGTCACAGGCTCTTGTGTTTGGTGTTCAGGAGTGAGGGTGAAATGTGCATTATCATCTGCTAACCCAGGTGACCAAGAACATACACTTACACCACGTTCCACCAGAATTCAGAATGCAATTTCAGGCTATGCGATAGTTTTGCACCATGCAAGGCTAATCAGCCACACGGGATCAAGGCCACAGCACTGGCCTCATCGGCACGCTTCCCCAGACTTATTTATACTTCACGAAGATCAAAAAGTACACAGAGAATGAAGGCGAATACCATGAAATGGCCCTATACTTTAATTTCTTTCCTAAAGGTCAAGGCTTTATAATGAAGCTCACAAAGGAGCAATACAGCAGGCTAGAAACACACATTAAAAGAACCTGTCCTATATCAAAAGGAAAAAAAATAGGACATCGACCATTTTAATGGGATCATTTCCGTTCACTGGCCCCTGGTTCTAAAACCATTTTGGAAATGGGAAAGTGAGTAAGATTTTTTACACTCACTAATAATGTCCCAACAGCAGTAAGACTGAATTTGCTCTAAAATTATACAGTTCTACAGAAGGAAGGAGAGACCTATGAGTGGAATATATCTTAGGACAGGCTATCTCAAAAGAGGACCTGAGACAAATTTTGTACACAGGGTGTTTATTTGACAAATGGACCCCCAGAGAGGAAGTGAGAGACTGGGGTAGTGAAACAGGGAAGGGAGAAGCAACACAAACACATGCCATTGGGTTGGCCCCACTGTGGCCACTGTGATGCCCCATGCCCTCGGACCTCCTCAGGGGCCTTATGAAATGTGTCTTCGAAATGTCCACCTAGGGGATGAGAAGAGGAAGCGTTTATCCCCTGGCTCTCCACCCTGTCTGGCAAGGGTTCCCCTGAGGGGCACTAACTCTTGTGCCTCCAAGTTGCACCTGCAAACCTGCCAAGCAGCTCTGACAGTCACCCTGTGCCATGGCATTAGAGAAGCCCCAAAACAAAGACAGGAGGCATGTGATGCACACACAAGTAACATGCTGTCTGGTTGTGCCTGTGCAAAGCTGCTTGAAACCCATGTGAACTGGTTGTTACAGCCATGGTATATTAAGAAGTCGAGAGAATTCAAAGTCATGTCCATTGCAGACCTCTTAGGCCCATGGCCTTGCTGATCAATACTGGAGGAACTAAGGTACGCTTGTTGGAAGACACCCAGAGTTTTGCACATGAAGCAAGAACTCTCGTAATCCTATCTTCTGAAGAAAGATTGCTCGAAATTGAGTGTTTGCTCAATTCCTTGACCTTAACCATGGAATTCATTTTGATAAATTAACAGGAACTTCTTTGCCTCTTTATATCAACAGAAAGGAGATTCTCAACTTCCAATACACAGATGTGGCTCCTGTCTCAAACGTGTTGATATCATCGTTCAGATAGTGATTTTGGACAGGAACAGCAAATATTATACTTAAAGTTCTGCCAACATGGAAATTTTTACTCTTTCCTCTTGCTCAGATTAGCCTCTGATCTATCCTTCTCACTGTATTTCTACTCTCCCACCACACACAGAAGTTTTATGATTCAAAAATCAGAAGTTCCTTTTCCACCTTGTCCACTGGCAAAACGCAACTCAGTAAGAACCTGCAAGCCAAAGGTGTCTGTCTCATGGTATGTTATAAACACCTGGGCTGAAGAGAACACTTGTTCATGAGTTTTGCATTTCTTTATTCCACTAACAAAGAGACAGTCTTGTGGGAATTCACAAAATGTGCTTATTGAATAAATCTGGGTGTTTTACAGTAAGAGGATAAAAAGATGATTTCCTGGTGATGTTGCTTAGAACAGGAAATTCTACGGTGGCTGCAGGTGTGTGGTGGACAAAACTAAGAAACTTTACCTTCATATTTTGTGGCTTTTCTAGGTTTCTTGAATGATCAGTGACTTAATTTCCTCCTTGCAACTTAAACCTGGTCTGCCCAGCATTTGGTTCTCAGCAGTTGGAAAGTTCTACCTTTAATACATGTCCTCCAGCAATGGCAGTAATTCCCCTTGCTTTTTTCATCTGGGGATTTAAATTGTTCCATGAGATGTACAGACACCCAATTTGGGTTAGGGGTTTGATTTAAATGTGCTGTCAGTTTTGATTTTTCACATTACCTGCTCATGCTAGCAGAGACGGCTCACTAAACTAGCAATAAGTTTTCAATCCAAAGAGGTCAAAATAAACTCAGTGTCACGTGAGTAGCCAGGGGCTTCTTCTGACCAAGTTCAGCAAACTGGAGGGATGAGGCTGCCCGG
This sequence comes from Daubentonia madagascariensis, assembly GCA_023783475.1. Taxonomy (NCBI): domain Eukaryota; kingdom Metazoa; phylum Chordata; class Mammalia; order Primates; family Daubentoniidae; genus Daubentonia; species Daubentonia madagascariensis. The sequence continues at coordinate 34,158,520 of JAKFHU010001953.1, read as the reverse complement.
GAAGCATGATGAAGGGGGAGGGTTTGAGGGTTTTCCTCTCCAGAGTTCAGCCGCAGGATTCTGTTCTCATTAATGTCTCACCTTTTGGAGACTAGATTTGCAAACTGTCTGCACAGAGATGCAATGGTGGCTAATTGGGCATCCTCCTTACTGACTGACCACAAAGAAAGCAAGAATTCAAAGAAAATCCTTGCAGCTGTCCTTTTAGAAATGTCTGATAAAGCAGTCTGAGGTTCTAACAATGCCTTGTATACAAAAGGCACTTGATAAATGTGTGCAGAGTAAAAAGCAATGGCATTCACCCTGGTATCTAGAGTTGTTCAGCCAGTGCATGGTTTTCCCTTTCTGTGATATGGGTTTGGTTTTTGGTTTCCTACTCAAAGACACACAACTGTCTACTGCTCCAGCTCAACAAGGGTGGCGCACAGGACAGCAATATCCAGAAATTGTCGCACAGGAAATCATTCTTAACAGTGTCAAACAAACACTTTGACAGATTTTCTTTCTTATTCAACTCTTATACATTTGGGCTAGCCAGATCATAGCCATCAGGATGGGCTGGGTTACACTGCAGTGACAATAAAACCCCAATCTCAGTGACTTATAACCACAAAGGTTTATTTCTCACTCACTACATGCCCTGTGTGGATAGTTGGGATGGGGGGGTGGGCGTTCTGCTTATTATAGTTACTAAGGGACCCAGGCTGGGGGAGGGCCCATCTCCACTCTGCCCCTATGTTCCTTGTGGCTGGATGAAAAGGAGAATTTCAGTGTTGCTCTGGCAATTAAATGCTCCTGCCTAGAACAGACACAGGCCACTTCCACTCACATTTTATCATCCAAAGCTAATCATAGACCTCATAATTGCAAGGTAGCAGGGAAGTGTAACCTTCCATGCACTGGGAAGGAGGTAGTGAAATGGTGTACTTGGGGACAGCCCCGATGACTAGCTCATAGCTCTGTTCTGGCTTCGGGAAGGGAGATCTTGACTTGTGGCTTTGCCTCTGACTCTGGATGGTGCTTAAAGTCCTATTAAAAACCACCAGGAAGAATTTTCCATGGAAGAAAGCCCACGCGTTATGGTCAAAATTTGGTTTGCAGCATAACCCAATGACCCAGTCTTAAATGGTTGGGCAGTTCTTAAACCTCTACCATAATTACTACCCCCTTCAGTGAAAAATGAGATCCCTGCCCTTACACACAGAAAAATAGGCCTAACCCTGATTGCCTTAGTGGTCTCACCCATACAGTAATGCTCTCAATGCAAAGTTTTATCGATAACTAAAAACCTGAGATTCAAATCTAGTGAGGCTTTGGATAAGTGATATGTCCCAGTGGGGAGCTGGTACACTGAATGAGCAGAAAGGCCTCCTCAGGGACCTCTAGGGAGAGAAGGCCAGAGAGACCGAATAGCCAGGTGGTGAACACGTGAGAAGGCTATGCCCCTACCCAACAAGAAACACTGGCTCCACCTGACCAAGGAGGTCTCAGTGAGAGAACACATCTCCTGTGGCCAAGCTGAAAGGTTTATCTCCTTCCAACTTTCCATAGATGTTATAGAATCTCGGGAAGGGCTGCCAAGTCACAAGCACAGAAGCCAGCATACCCCACACTCACCCTGTGTCTTCAGGGAAAGGAGCTGCATGTCCATGGCTGAAGGCAAGGTCAATGAAATTGATGTCATCCAGGAAATCTCAGGGCATGTGTAGGTGATATGCCCTCTAAGGATACATATACACACACACACACACATAGATATTCATATATATACATATACGTATATTCAGAGTTAAACTCAATGTAATGGAGCCCTAGGCCAACATGTCTGCTCTTCTCTTAAAGCAAAGGTTGTCCAACTATACTCCACAGGCCAAATCTGTCTTTTTAAAATGGTCTGTGAGCTAGGAATAGATTTTTGCATTTTTAAATTCTAGAAAAAATTGTGGAAATTGGTTTTTATCTCTTGTCATATGAGAAGCCACCTAATGTCTTCAATTTTGCCTCTTGGCCTGTAAAGCCTAGAACTCCCATCTGGCTTTTTACCAGAAAAATTTGCTACCCTCTTCCCTAGAGTATTAGGAAAGGTGACTGCCTCCAGACACGCTCCTAGGAACACATTTATTAAGGGAATTCACTAATGACTCCATGGATATGCTGTTACAAGCCACCTTCTGCTGGTCTTGCAAATTTCACTGAGGTTGCACATGACTGCAAGTAAAAAAGAAACTGGAAAAATGTGGCAGAGGACCAGGAGAAAGGCAGGGTACAGTAGGAAACACACCACATTGGAATTCACAGACACAATATATGTTCACTTCTTATTTTTCTTTTTAATAGCTTTGTGACTGAGCCTTGGTTTGCTTGTCTGTGAAATCGAGGTAATGTTACTTTGTCATCCCAGATGTCTGTGTTAGCGTGTCTATCACCAGACCATAGAGCAGAACCCCGTCAAACACTGAACAGGGCTGGGCAAATGGGGCCGTGCCTCCAGTTGGTAGTGGTGGTATACATCTCCACAGTTAGCAGAGACGGCACCAATGTCTCATCCATGTGGTATATTCAGAAAATGCTCGACTAGACATTGATGTTACTGTATTTAAGTGTGAGGAAATACAGGTAGTTAATGAAGTCTTGGCATGGACCTCCAGCCACAGCTTACTATGATAACTTGGCATCTCTCGTGTTAGCAATTTCGGTCTCAATTAGTGCCAGACCACATATAGCATTAGAGAGGGCACAGACCCTACGGTAAAGGAAGAGAGAGCACGCACGAGCACAGAGATCAATAAAGAGCCCTGTTTTGCTATGTTCTCACTCCTTCCACATCCATGCAACCCTCCATCCAGGGAGTAAGCATTTTCTATATTCAATGCTCTCTCAGTGATAGAAAAGATAAATAAGGCTCCTGCTCTCAAAGAGTTTACATTCTGCTGGTAGGAGGGGACAGATGGTAGACAAGTTGACAAATAAGACAATTAGAGATGGTAATGTAGGCTATGATGGGAATGAAGGGTTGAGAGTAATTGGGTGAGGTCAGCCTCGGGACACTTGAGGCTGGATGGGCAGGAGCCAGACATGTGGTCAACTGCAGGAAAAGCATTCCAGGCAGCAGGAACAGCAGTGCCAGGGCCCTAAAGTGTGAAGGGGCAGAAAGGTTGCAATGAGGTGAAGGAGGGGAGAGAAGCTGAGAAAAGGGCCAGAGATGTCAAGGGGGTCAGATTATGCAGAGCTGTGGCCCTGACACAAAGCTGAGTTGAGTTAGAGTGATTACAAGAGATAAAGATTGATTACAATTGAGCCTCTGTAGTCCAATTCCTGATCTTGGAGATTGGCTAAGAAAGAATAGTCACCCAGAGGACCAGGAGCCAGAGGGGCCTGCAAAGCTACAGCTGCGGCAAGAGTGGGGCTGGCCAACCTGCAGCAACTAGATGAATCTGCAAGCAAGCATGAGGGGTAAGTGTGGGACCAGAGTAGGGGACTAGAGCCAGGAGCTAAGAAGACACAGGTATGGGCAGGAGGTAAGAAAAAAGGCACAAGGCCAAGGGGCCAAGACTTTCGTCACTGACCTGCCTGAGTTTCTTGGGACTCCCTCTTTTGATGCTGGTTCAACACGCTCTGGTTAGGTTGGGCAGAATGAAGGCTCAAGGTGGGAATTATGAATCTAGAAAGATGCTGGACTCCATGAGAGCATATTGTAGTCTCAAGTAGTTCAAAATATGGTTAAAAACCTGAAGACACAACTAAAGGACAATACAAATGCTGAGCTGGGTGACATATCATGTTTCTGCACACGCTGTACGAGGTCAGAAGGGGGTGAGCTCCTTAGATACGGAGCATCCAGGGCAGAGGGAAGAGGAGCTAGAACTTACCATAGGCTCTTACATTGATAAGTGGGCACTTTAAGTGACAAATTTGAAATGGCGAGGAATAAGCAAGGAATAGGCAAGCTGAGAAATAGGATGACAATTAAGAGCATCCCAGATGAAGTCCTCTATCATGTCCTTTTCTGGTAATTAGAGCAAAATGTATTTTATAGTAACATTTTAAGTTAACAATAGACTTAATTCCCTCCACCTACTACCTGGCTCAGATCAATATCTTCTCCCCCTTCTGGGAAGAAGGAGTTTAGGAGAGACTCTTCAGAAAGATAAGAGGGGAAATTGGCTGTTCTGAAAGCAGGGCCCTTTCTTCTCTGAAACCACTTTCAAAGGGGATAGCTGCATGATAATGAAAAGTATCATCATCATTATTATTTACTTCAAATATTGGGCTCTCTCATGACAAAAGCTTCATTCTCTGTAATCTTATTGTTGTTTGGTATTATGAAGACATTGAAATTCATTTACACCTCCAGCTCTGGATACAAGGAGTGCCAGCTGCTACTCTCCCTCTGTGGCTCGTTTTATCCTATTATGCTATTTATAGGGCCTCCTCCGTGAAGGTGGCAGGAATAGCAATGCCAAAGTTTCCTGCTTCCCTCCATCTGACAGCTGGCATGTTGTCTGACAACACAAAGGGAAAGAAGAAAGGTTGCATATCAAAATATTTTGAAGGCATCACTGTCAAACATACAGACACACAACATGGATAATTACTTAGGTTTCACTGCATTATCTAAAATGAAATCTTTCTGGGGACAGTTTACGAGTTTCAGGAAAATATTTGGTTTTTGATTCTAAAATTTATACCTTTTTTATTGTGCACACAGAAAATGCAAAATAATTATTATTTTGCCAAGGATATCAATTCTGAGTATGGGTTTTCTTTTTTTGTTTGTTTGTTTTTTGTTTTTTTTACTTCTAAAGTGTGAAAAGTGTTGATCTAGGTAAATTTCCATCAAGTACATTATACTCATTTTCATAAATAAAACCAAATCACCCAAAAGCAACATGGAAAACTCTGGCTAAGGTGGTGCCTCACACAACTAATTCCCAGGGGTACCAAGATATAATGAGCACTCAAAGTTTGACTCAACTGACTCAAGGTCTATTCCTAATTGAGTGTGTTCTCTCCATCTACCAGCCTTTGGGTTTAATAGTTTCTCAGTAGGTAAATGTCTTGGAACTTCCCCTTTGTCTATTTGTATTATTAATATTAAAACATCACACTCCAGAGCAGTGTCACATATTGGCTACCCTGTGGGGAACACTCCTTAGGTAAAGTCTTTTGATCAGATGAATTCACTCCCTGTCTTTTCATTTGTCGACATTCTGAGGTTGACAGTGCCCTCACCCTTCCAGGTACTCCATTCTACAGAACCTTCCTTCCCACCACCAGCCCCTGCCTCCCCCTAGCTGCTGCACGAGGAGTGGATAACCAACCAGGAATGGTTCTCACAGAGGATGTTCCTGACCTTTCATTTGTGTACCAGGGTTCCAGAGGATGCACTGCACCAATTAGGTTCTCTCTCAGGCAGAAGGCATAGGTAAGCTCCCAGGTGGTGGTGAGAACTTTAGGGAAGAGTGGGCACAACGAGGGGTGGCCCATGCCAAAGTTCGGAGGGCCTAAAGACTTAATGGAGAGTGGTTGAGAATGAGAGAGATCAGATGTGCAGAAAGAATCCAAGAAAGCAATAGAGATGGAGGTGGTGCCTTGGAGACAGAGGTGGCTGCTATAACAAATTATCACAGACTGGGTGGCTTAAACAACAAAGTTCTATTTCTCCCAGTTCTTGAGACTGGGAAGTCTGAGATGAGGGTGCCAGTATGGCCGGGTTCTGCTGAGGGCCCTCCGCCAGGTTGCAGACAGTTGACTTCTTGTATCCGCACGTGACAGAAAGAGCTCTCTGAGGTCTCTTCTATAGGGAAACTGATCCCATTCATGAGGCCCCCACCCTCATGACCTAATTATCACTCAAAGGCCCCATCTTCTAATACCATCACTTTGGGGGTTAGAATTTCAATATATGAATTTTGGGGAGACATAAACATTCAGTCCATAACAGGTGAGGGTCAAGTCCGTCCCTAGAGCTGCCTTGGTGTTGGGCCTTGCAGAGGTCTGGTTGCGTAATGTTCCCTGGATTCCTGGAAGATCTCTGTATCCTTCTAGAAGAAAGGTGGTCTTTAAATGTGAGCTGCTTGAGTGGGTCTCTCTTTCTGGCAACTGAAAGAGCCCTTACGCAAAAGGTGGCCAAGAGATTACTGGAATCCAAGTCACTTGGTGGTGGTTAGACATACCAAACACTGGTCTCTATCCCAGACTTCCTGAGTCAGAAGATGCTTGGAATGGAGATCAGAAATCTACATTTATAACAAGCACCACATACCCTACTAGAATTTGGGAACTACATTCCTTAACAGAAACATCTTCAAAAGCATTTTATCTTTGAAAGTTGCTGAAAATACGAAATACAAAAAGTCAACTAAGCCCAAAGTCAGTTATCAGAATGTGTCATGTTCACGTTATCTCTAAGTCATTAAAAAGCACTGTAATCGTGAGGGTGGTTAAGTTAATGCCCAAGCAGCAAATGCTTGGGATAATCACCCCTTATTATTGCAATAAATGCTGACTGTTCTTGTGAAGTGAGCATGTGCCTATTAAAATCAATATCATATGTACCAGACACTGTGTGTCACGTACAGCTTGATTTTCCCTTCTATCCCTGTAGTATTATATGTCACAGAAAAACTACTATATAATAATTGTGATGGTTCTAAGGCCAATTAAGTGAGAAATATGATGTCAAACTATCTCCAGAATCACAGAGCTTAGTCTTTCAACAAATATTCACTGAGTACTAACTCTGTGCCTGGAGCTCCAGAACTCCACTGGGCACAAGGAATACAGAAATACCTAAGATGCCAAACCTTGACCCAGGGGGATTGGTATCTTGGAGATGGGGGAGAGATAGACCTGTAATTTATTGAGATTGCCAGGAAGAGTCATGAACACCAAAACAAACATGTGTATAATGGAGACTGGAGACATCGAGAAGGAAGGCCAACTCTACACTAGGGGATAGACAGGCAGGGCGTCCTTCAAGACTCTGGTGAAATGCAGTCTAGTATAGCACTGTCAACAACTGAGTAGGTCAGTTTGCTTAACTCTGGAAGCGAGAAAGAGGAAGCATTTTGGCTTACAGATAAACCACGTCCTCTCATCTAACTTTTCTCAGTAATAAAATAGTCATGATACCCTCCCTTTGCCATCTCCTTAGTCTTATTTCTCAGGTTGGTCAAAACTCATGAGGATGTTATATATTGGGCTCGAAGACACCAGCACAAAAAAAGAAGTTGGTTAATAAGAACACATTTTCCTAGAATTTCTCTACATTCCACTCATTTAAATAAATGTTTCAGCATCTACCACACTGAAGTGACTGGGCTAGGCACCAAAAATGTATGCACCTTACCATTTAGAGCTTAGAAAAAGAGGGAAACACAGACATGCCCAACAAAGGTATAATGAAGCATGGCAGGAGTGTCACATGTAAAATATAACAGTAGCACAGCATTATCAAGACAGGAACAGTTAATTCTGGCTCACAGATAGAGGCAGATTCTCTGAGGACAAAATATTTAATCTTGGCCTCAACATGAATCAGGATTTGAGACTCTTAAGGCATAAGTTGAAAGAGAGGGGAAAATACCAATTCTAACAGAGAACATATACTGTATGAGTAAGTTTTTGCTATGTAACAAGCCACTCTAAAACATCGTGTTAAATATAGTGTTAAAACAGCATTTATTATTTCCCATGATTCTGTGGATTAGTTCAGTAGTTATTCTGGTCTGAGTTGGCCTGACAGGGGCCAGATGGCCTATAAGGAACTTGTTCATGTGCCTGCGGCCTTGGCTGAAATGGCTGAGACAGCCAGGGATTTTGCTCCATGGCCTCTCATCCTCCAGGAGACTAGCATAGGCTTGCTCATTTGAGGGCAGAAGGAGTCAATAAGAGAAGACAAGCCCCAGTAAGCACACACTTTGCAAGCCTCACCTTGCATCCCATTTGCTAATACCCCACTGTCCAAATTAAGTCACAAGACCCAACCAGCTTCCTGGAGTGGAGAAATAGATCCCAGCTCCGGATGGGAAGAGCAGCAAAGTCACATTGCAGAGGGGTGTATGCATGCACGAATAGGAGGAATGATCACAGCAACCTTTGAAAATAATCTACTACGTATATTAAGTATACACAAAACCACATCCCAGGTAAATCCCACTATTTTTCACTTGGGCAGGGGCAGGAGAGGAGAAAGAATATGAAAAAAATATTTCTAAGTGGAGTTTAACACATTGTCAACACCACCTCTACTGCCATCACAAACTCAAAACCCCAAATTCCAAAAATATCCATAAGGTCAACTTAAAGGTCAAACTGCTTAAAACAGTATCATTTAAGTCACCCTTAGACATGGAAGAATGGTATGAGCAGCTGAAGAACATTAATTTTAATCTTATTTAGTATGGAAAAAAGAAAATCCAAACTGGAGAAACTTAGGACAACTGAGAACAGAGAGAAGGGTCCTTGATTTACTAGGCCAACAGCCAGAAGGTGCTCAGTTGACATTTGTTTTTGAGTTTGTTGCTGAACTGAAAGGGGTTCCGGTATCATGCAGTGATGCTGAACATCTGCTCATCCTTGGTGTTCCATGGCTGAGGTTGTACTTTGGTCAGAATGTTAGCAAACTGAGCCTTGTCACAAACTTTATCAGGCCCTGAAAGTCAATATCTGGAGTCCTCTCCCCACCCAGAAGGTGAATTGATATTGAATTGAATCCTCCTTGTGCTATTACAAAATAAGCCCTTAAAAAACAATGAGCAAATGGAAAATAGAGTGTCTTTTATTGATTGTGATGTTTCCACTTAACTCAATTCCGGCAGGGGAGCTTCTAAGGTGGCACATGCGTGCAGAGCAAGGGCATTGCCACGGTCGATAATTCCGAGGAAATGGACAGCCTCGCCTGCCTAATGGATGTCTCCAATTTCCTCCATTGGGATCCAACTTGGGATTAGTCACTTGACAGATTTTTTAACAGTTCCTCTAGAATATGCTTTCTCTCCAGGCAATTTGGTAAGTGTCAGCTGTGCATCTGGGCTTACTTTCATGACTAAGGCCTTTTTTTTAAAGACACCTTCCATGTGGCACTGACGTGTTCTTGTGCTTTCCTTTTTGAGACAACGGTAGTCTTTGACTTTTTTGTATTACTTTATTTTTCTCAGTGTGTGACTAGCAAAATACAGTCCCCCCAAACACACACACTTTAGAGGGAAACAATTTGCCCATGAAGTACTCTATTAAAAAGAATTTGTTTCAGTAGTCCATTAAATTCCCTCCATCCCCTCCCACCCTCACTTCGATACTATTTTTAATAAACTTTTCATTTTGGAATAATTTTAGATTTATAGAAACATTGCAAAGATAGTAAAGAGAGTTCCTAGGTATTCCTCACCCAGTTAAGTTTCCTCTAATTTTACCACATTACTACGGTACATTTGTCAAAACTAGGAAACCAACATTTAGTAAATTCCAGACTTACTCCAGATTTCACCAGTTTCTCCATTTCTCCAGGGAACTACATTGCATTTAGTACTCATGTCTCCTTAGCTTCCTCTGGTCTGTGACAGTTTCTCAGTCTTTGCTTGTAATAACTTTGACGATTTTGAGGCGTACTGGTTAGGTATTTTGTAGAACATCCCTCAATTCAGGTTTGTCTGATGGTTTTCTTGTGATTAGCTTGGGATGACCGATTTTGGCAAGAATACCATGGAGGTGAAATGCCTTTCTAGTTACATCATATCAAGTGATATATGTTATCAATATAACTTATCACTGGCAATGCTAAACTTGATCACCTGGCTGAGTAGTTTTTGCCAGGTTTCTCCTCTGTAAACTTTTTTTTTTTAAGCAGCTAAGCCTGAAAATGCAGTGTCATATCCAGGTAGTATTTTTAAATATTATGTTGCTCGAGATACTAAAATTTAAAGTACCACTATTATGTTAGTCTGCTTCATAACAGGCTGAGGGAAGCTGAGTGGGAAGTTGGGAAGTATTAGGGTGAGGAAGGATGAAAGAGAAGTGTATAAGCTTATTTCAAATTAAGCTTTTATTTCCATATTCCATAGTAAAGTTCTTTCAAATAAGATGCTAATCTATAATATGTTGGCCAACTGGTTAGTATCAGCCTTACAGGATTCAGCCTCAGAACTCTTTGTTAGTTACAAACAAGGAAAGCTTATATCCACTTCTAAAATTTTTAGATATCTTAAATTGAAATTAATAATTGCCAACTTCAAGTCTACTTTGCATTTCGGAAGAATTGAGAATATAAGTCTGGGTAACCAGTTTAATCATATTTTGGGGAGGGAGTAGGCAAACAAAAAGAGCAGTTAAATCTATTTAAAATCTGATGAATTAGGAACCTAGTACATAAATAATGTTCCTTATATATTCTTCATGGTAGCAAAATCTGTAGTGTACTAGACAGCCTTGCTTCTCAAAGTGTGATACTCTAATGAGCTGCAATGACATCACTAGGGAGAAATGCAGAGTCTCAGGTCCCACCTCAAACCTCCAGAATGAGAAACTGCATTTTAACTTGATCCCCAGCTGATTCCTACATACGTTAAAGTTTGAGACGCACTGCTTTAGAGACTATTACCTACGAAACCTTGATATGAAAGACAAACATTGAGCTCATGAACAATGGGAAGATGAACTTTAGTCCCTCTGTCTTCAAGACAGTGATAATATATAAGTTTTAAAGGCACAGTTTGCTAAAAGAATTGATGGTACTAGTCTGCAAATTATGCTGTTTACCTTTCAAAGGCAAAATTGTTCTCTTGACCAAATCTGCTAATTAGTTACATCTTAAGTTAGCCCATGCACACACATATATCCCTTTAACACAATCTTTTCTTTTTAAAAAAAATAAGTGTAAAAATAAAGATCCATTTATGAATGGAGATGTACAAAAAGTAAAGCCTCATATTTTGAATTTCATCTTGTGACTGAGAGACAGGAGAGGTCTTTGGTCCCCACAGTTTGTGACAAATCCTTTCTCCTCTGTGCTCTGTTGCTACTTATACTCCCAGCAGGTCTTCCAGATAACAGATTTTTGGTTTTAGTCATTGCATGAGGGTGAGATTTAAAACATGCTTTCAGGACACACTTCCAGTGGTAAATTTGTTATTGGTTGTAATGGTAGCTTTTTAAAAAAATACAAAACATACTGAATCACATGGTAGCAATTCTTACAGATTTCCAAATGCAAAAGGGGATTCCATCTCTCCTTTGCTATAATTTTGGTGAAAAAAGAAACATGTCCAAGAGGTTATAGTTGAAAGTAGACTGGGCATGAGGAAAGACTTCCTATAATTTTGAACGAGGAATCTGCAGGGTAGTAGGGTGAGTCATGGACAAAAGCAGCAGCATCAAAGGAAGCCAAACTGCCAGCTGCTGGAAATGCACAGATGTGAAATATGACTGAAGCGGGGAAAGGAGAAGCTTCTGGAACCAGACAAAGTAAGATTCATGTCCAGCCCAGCCCCTCAATAGCTGTGTGAATTGGGCAAGGTACTCATCCTCTCTTAAGCCTCAGTTTCCTTGTCTATGAAATGGGATAATAATAGTACCTACTTCAAAGAGGAGTCATAAGGCTTTCATGACACAAAGCACAATGCCCGTCAAATATATACTCAAAAAAGTTAGCTATTAGCAGTATTATCACCATCACTGTCATAATATAAAAATGTATATGAAGTGCTTTGCACAGTGCAGGCACATATAAATACTCAATAAATAATGACTATTATTAATATTATTGTGATGTTGCTAGTAGCTTCCTTGAATTCCAGAAGTTCAAATGTCAGAAAATGATAAAATAAATTGTAAAATTGGGCCAAAAAATAAAGTCCTTCTAGCTCAAGCTGGCCTCACTATATCCAGACCCCATCCCCACATGAGACTCTGAGTGGTGGCTTATAATTCCTCCTTGGGCTTCCCTCCCTCACCAAAGGGAATGTCCCCTAACGCTTGGGCCTGACGTGATGTGTAAGGTCAATTATGATTTGAAAGAATCCAGTCCCTGGGCTGAGATGCAATGTTTTTCAAAAAGACATAACAAAGGTCAACCTAGAGACAACTTTTCTTAACAGATGATTCTCCCGGGCATGAGAGAAGCCAAAATGGACCTCAACTTGAATATCCCGCAGACATCCTGCATTTTGACAGCTACAATTCTTCCTTTTTCAATTTCGATTCTTATTGATTTTGAAGATTCTCATTTCAGAGATGTATGCCATCATTGTACTACAGTGTTTAGCAATTTATCTGTGCCTGCTTTTATATGCTAGATTGATCCTTTCCCACTGAAGCTGCAGGTGGGGGAGCGCTCGGGTGTCATCTCTGCTCACAAGCTATTAAACAGAGGCACTTCACCCCCTCACCTGAGGAAGAAACGCTAAAATAAGCCCAGCACAGGGGAGGTTCACATTTGGTAATTGAAGCAGCAGAAGTTGGCAATGAACTCCTTCTGGGAAGAAAGGCAAAAATTAGGGAGAAGTGGAATCTGAGGGGGGCAAGGGCAACAGAGACATTGCTCTGCATTTAAAAGCCCAGATTTCCCTCTGGGAAGTCAGGCAGAGAAGCGCATTAAGTGATTAAATACTTGCTTCTTTCTGGTTATGGGCAGAAATGGTGAGCATTTTTTTTTTTAACACGTGCAAATAAATAGCTAGAAAAGACTTTAAGAAGCATGGAGAAGGCAGATGAAATGAACCTCGATGAAGGTATGCTTCTTCTTGAGCAAATAGTAGATTTTACTTAAATTAAAGCACTCACGGTAAATGTTTTGTAAGAAAAATGCTTCAAAATTTAGAGATTAAGGCACAACCCAAAACATTTAAGGATCAAAATAATTACTTATCTTTTCCCGTTAGCCTAATTTCAACCATTCTATCTGTAGTGACTGTGATAGTTGTGTTTTCTTTTTTTGGTGAAGGTATTTCTTCATGTCAACACACTTTTCCTCCCCCTTTCTTCTGATTCCATTGGAAATGCTGCCCAAATTCCACGCGACCCTGAAAGGCTGTCAGTCATGGGGCTTCCCTTGCCCCACTTAAATTGATTCCCCTCCTTGGCCAAATTTTGCATGGGACTTACTTAAGCTAAAAAAAAAAAAAAAAATTCATGGTTTATTGAAATTCCAATATAACTGGATTATTTGAGACCTGCTTATGCTAAAAAAACTATTTGTTGTTTATCTGAAGTTCAAATTTAACTGAGCATCCTGTATTTTGTATGGAAGCTTACATAGTGCCTGCCTGCTCATTTGCCAGGGCCATTATTTCTCTTATGAAATGTAGCAGCTGGTCTCTCATTCCATAAAGCAGCAATTATCAAATGCCACCATCTTGTCAACATGCTGAGAGTTTGGGATAAGCTATGTTATTCTGAGCTAGTTTTTTAGTAGTGTAGTCTTTATCTAGCCTTATCTTTGTTACAGCTGGTGAGTTCCCCTAACCCCTATGAGAATACCACCCCTTGAGAACAGTTATTATCGAGAGAAAAGACAACCACTGACTTAGGGAAGGTGCAGTCTATTATTGTGTTAGTGACAGATAAGGGCTAAGGCAGCCTGTCCTAGGATACTTCCATCGCAATGTAAGGGCAGTGCTTTGGTCTGAAGAAGGGTTGCCTTCCACAACCCAAAGCAGGCCAGTGAAAGAGGTTGTGGAACTGAGCAAGGCAGAATAAATGAAGGAGGTAACTCTCAGCAGGGATGCACCTTTGCTCTGTCATTATTCCTGGGTGAACACTTTACTCAAAAGTGACCTGTCCGTGTCACATGCTGTTTAGTTTTGGTGGGAGTATGTAAGTGAGTACATGCCCATGCATATGTGTTCTTGGGGCAGTGAGTGTCTTACAAATTCCCAACCTCCTCTCTACTCTTCTCTAAAATCCTGGAAGGGCCTGGAAATCATATCATGATATGTCAAGTTTTTCTTCCTCTTCTCTCAGCTTCTTTCATTCCAAAGCATTTTATAATTCATGCATGCAGGTCCAGAGGACATCCCAAGGCCAGCTCCCTGCAGTCTTCAGTTTGGAGAAACTGGCTCATAGGAATGCATTTTCTTGACCTGCGGCATCACCCATGTAGCCTCCTCAAGGACGGTGGCATTTAGATTCACTCATAGAAAATTCTAACAATGTATGTGGGGAATAGGCCTGCTAATGGGCTGAAATTTGGAAAGTTTTCCAGATATTCTTTATGTAGCACTGAGCTACAGGCAGCATAAATGACCCATTTTACAAATAATTCTGTGGGACCTTGCTCTCTGTGTCAAGCCAGGAAGGAAGCGTTGACTTTTTCCCAGCATGTATTGAGGTGCACAGTCGTGGGGCAGGAGAGAGGTAGTGAAGAGAAGGGGAACAGATTTAGAAATGTTGGAACAAATGAAAGATTTACAAGAGACTATCTTGAGCTTGGTGAAATGAGATCCTGAAATGTGGAATTATAGACCTTGAAGGAACCTCAAAAATACATCAAACCCAGTTAACTGGAAAGGGGGAGACAATGCCTCTTTCACACCTGGAAATTTTGATTCTTTCATGGGATTTGGAGTGTTATGCAAGCAAATGGCAACAATAATCATAAAATGTTTTAGGTATTTTAAGTGTTTTCCTATCTTTTATTTCCTTTGCTTTAAACTAAACTTTGAAATATCATTATTAATCTGATGTTTTAGATAAGGAGACATATTAAAACATGATTAGGCAAAATTTCTATTGCCACAGAGCTAATAAATGATATCAACTCCAGGTTCTCTGGCCTGAAACTTTTTGTCCACACATTTTAGAGTCGTCAACTATGTCCCAGGCACTATGATAGACACTTGGTGGATAAGATAGACACACTTCTGCCTCAAAGAGCTTAGCATAATACCTCTCCATATACATTAAACAAATTTAGTTCCGTTTTGTGAGATAGACAAACTACTTCACATACTTTCAAAGTCAGGAACAGGTAATGTAAAAATGCATTCAATACATTCAACACATACTAAATCTTGAGTTCTTTGAGGCCAGTCTGAGAAGAGAGTCAGAAGGAAGAAGAAAAAAGGAAATAAAAAGTACAAGGAGAGAGACAGTCCAGATGGGATGGGGTAGGAAACAGAACCCAGACAAAGATGTACTCATGAGCTGGGGACAACACGCCCATCTTCTTGCCTTCATAGTTTTCACCACCCACGGGTTCAGACACTTGCTCTAGGAACACTTATTTCCGTCTTCAAGGCACTCATGCTACAGGACAATCCCATCAAGAAGTCTTAACCTCTCTTACCAGCTCCTTTAACTCTAAGTATTGCCTTCTCATAACCTAGATTTCTTTCTACTTATACTGAACAATTCAGTCCTCCTAAAACAATAAGCTTTTTGAGGCTGAAATCCATTTCTGATTCATCTTAGCAGCTCCTAACACACCTACCACAGTTTCTATCATCTATTAGGCCTTCAATAAATCTTCAGTGAATTGAGATTAAATTGAGGTTTCCCATTCCTAATTTACCACCTTGGGTAAATAAATCAGACCCTATTTAAACAAAATTGATTTTTATATTCACCATGCCAAAAACCTTGTCCTATTCTAATAAGTTGAATGTGTATGTTGAGTTTTCATCAAGGGAAGACACTCTACTAGATTCTGGGGAGGAAGGATGCAGTGGGAAACACGGGAAATGTCATCTAGGGATTTACATTCTATGTTCCTCTCTATGGTGTGTTTCTCATTTAATTTGGAACTCACTGAATCAGCCCTGGCTGGGTTACCCAGGGACCAACTTGCCCATTGAACCATCAGGGTTGCGTCCATCTTCCCACCTGCCAATGAGCTTCACTGGAGGGGGAGGGGCAGAGGAGTCAGCCAGGTCCACAGGGTTCACCTGGATTCCATCCAGCCACACACTGATGGGGAAACCCAGTGCCAAATAAACAGAGGACAGCAGAAGGCATACGAGACACACATATAGATGTGAGATAAACATAAAAATCAACAGTGTTCTATAATTTGTCTGATTTTTCTCTTAAGGAGAAATATGATTTACCAAAGGAAAACTATGGGGAATACCCTACCTTGTATGGTACTTACCAAATGAAAATCTCGCCCACGAATTCAGGGTATTCTCTAGGGTAGCTAGTACATTGTTGATGTTCAGACAAAATTTTCCTCAAGCGAGACCAGCTGGGGAATGAAATACAGTGATACATTTAGGGTTCTTATTGTTTGTTGTAGAATTCTGATGTATGAAAAACCAGGGTTTTTCCATACACTTCAAGATCAATATGTTGTGATTGCAAATATAGAAAAATACATCTCCTGGTTGTGCTCAAGGAGGTCAGGATTGCTAAGATTTTGCAATTAAAAGAGGCCCTAATGAATAAACAAACTGTGGTATATCCATTCAATGGAATTTTATTCAGCAATAAAACAGAAATGGGCTATCAAGCCATGAAAAGACACAATGGAAACTTAAATCCATATCACTAACTGAAAGAAGCCAACCTGAAAAGATCAGCGGTTGCCAATGCTTTGGGGAGATGGAGAGGGGGAGAGGTGAGTAGGTGGAATATGGGGTTTTTAGGGCAATAAAACTGCTCTGTATGATAGTCTCATGGTGGGTACATATTACACATGTATCAAAACCCACAGACTATACAATGCAAAAAGTGAACCCTAATGTAAACTATGAACTTCAGTTAATAACAATGTATCAATATTGGCTCCTCAATTGTAACAAATGTACCACACAAGATGCAGATGTTAATAATGGGGGAACTGGGGGCGGATGAGGGGCCTTTGACAGAATATATTGGGATTCTCCGCACTTTTTGCTCAATTTTTCTACAAACCTTAAACTGCTCAAGAACTGCCTATTAATTTTTTAAAAAGCAGCCTTATAAGGGGAAAAATGTAATTCACTAGAATAAAATCTTAAGAAATCAAAACGAGTATGATATAACAACAAACCTGTTTGGGAGGGGAGCACAGTGGAGGGGCATGGTCTATGGTGTACTTCTTGCATTATTCATGTCAGATGGTGTGGATCTTGAGAGGCAGAAAGGCAAATGTTCAAAAGCTACAAAAAGACAAAACAAAGGAATATACGAGCAAGCAGCCTCGGATCATTTCACGGCAGCCAGAGAGAGGTGAGATAGGGAAGCAATTACAGTGAGGGAAGAACACAAAGCAGAGCAAGATAAAAGGTCACAATGAAAACGGAAGAATTACAGGTAAAAGGGAAACATACATTAGAAGTGGGGAAATGTAAAGAAGTCAGAGAAATGTTTTTTAACCACCGTATTTGCTTTATAGTTTCAACACGGGGCCACTGCAGCTGTGTAGCATTGTGCAAAGGGCATTATTTGAAGTTTTCATAGTCTTTCAAGAATGTAGGGTAGGGAACTATAGCAGGCTGTAACTCAACAACTTTTCAAAACTTTCTGGTGCTTTTTCACCCCTAGCGATTTTCTCTCATCCAATCTCTATTTTGTCTTCCGTAGGAAGATTTCTCACATTCAAATGGTTTCTAGACACATTCTGCTTTTGATCAGAAGATAAGGGCAATAAGATGAACTGAAATAATTCTGGCTTGGTTCTTTCCCCAACTTTATTTCCACCCTGTGCAAAGAGGCCAGGCCAGGGACAGGGAGCAAACAAGTGGGTCCTCTCCTGCCACCGTCTACATTAGCTCAGGTGACCACAAAATCTTTCTAAAATTTTTTTTTTTAAAGGAACAAATGCTTTCTACTGAGACTGAAAGATGCTTTCTCTCTCTCCTGAAGGTAAAGTAGATGAAGTTTGTGATAGGGTGTTGGCAAAAGTGATAGATATGTACACAAGTGATCCCCTACTTAAGATGGTTCAACTTCAGATTTTTCGACTTTGGTGCAAAAGCAATACACACTTGGTACATTCCTCAACTTACGCACTTTTAACGTATGATATTTGCAACTTCCAATGAATTTATTGGGTTTAACTCCCTTGTACGTGGAGGAGGACCTGTATTCCTTCTTTGAGGATGAGTCATTTCTTCTGACCCAATGGATGAAGAAAGACCTGGGCACCCAGGCTTGGAAGGCATGGAGTAAAGGTGAGGAAAACCTTCAGAGACACTTTTCTGCAACACTCTACATCAGCTCACGTACCTTAAACTCTTCCCAGGAGAGAACAAAACGCAAACACACAAAAATTATCTGGAGAGACTGAAGCCTACTATATTTACTCTTCTTGAGGAAGGAAAAGTTGCTACTGGAGATCTCTAGATGCTCAGCAGCAGTTTTCCAGACCCACTGGAATCAGTTCAGTGGGTCGTAGTCAACATAGCATTCTGCTTTGTTTTAGGAGTATTTAATTTGGTATTTGTCCCTATAGTCATTTAAAATATTACTTAAAAAATTGATATTAATTTTTAAAATGTTATCATATGTAATAATGGTATTATTTACAAAACTATGTGTCACAGTCAAAAAAAAAAGTTTGAAGAACAGTGCTCTAAATGGAATGTGAGGGATCTGAAGTCACTGGAAATGGATTAGGAGAGTTAATTTGGGTCCCACACCCCTTGTTGCCCTTGCCCCGCCCACCCCAGCTTGAACTCGGCAGCCCCCTCCCCCCTAGTACCTCCTGGGGGGAGTGTTTCTCTGTGAAGGTGCCCTGCAGAGGAAGTGGCTCCTGTGTCACCTTATTCCTGATCAAAAGGAAAAGTCTCCTGGGCCTACCCTGTAGCTCATCCTGCCTACGTGGTTGATATTTGATATTTTGTACTTTACCATAAACGGGAGCCACTAACAGCCAGAGCACTGGCTGTACTGGAATCTGGAACAACCTGATACAGCTCCTGAAGGCATAACTGCAATGTCCATGGAGAATGGTCTGTGGAATACCTTTTTAAATATTTTTGGTTATACTGTGCTCAGACCAAAAACCTGGATATTAAAAGTGATTGACTTATTCATTGTCAGAAAGTGTCCGAAGCTCTCTGACAGCTTTTAGCACAGAACTGGGAGGTGTAGAAGGTAAAAACAAAAAACTTCTTTGGAGTCAGGGCTGAAGTTGTCTCCTTAATAGCACATCCTTGTGCCTGATTCCTGGCTGGGCTATGTTATACTGGCAAAAGAACATAGGGAGGTGGGGTAGGGGTATTGGGGTAGAAATTGGGAAAGTTTCTGGAAAAATAATTAATATTTATTGAACATTAATGGGTCAGGTATTGTTCAAAGGGCTTTATATATATATCATCAAATCACTAGAAGTCTGAGGAAATTATTTTTCCTTATTTACAGATGAATCCCATTATCCCATTCTGATCTCAATTTTGAGGAACTATGATAAAAACAAACCATTTCCACTTCAGATATATGACAACTGTAGAGTTCACATAGGTGTAGACAAACAAGTTATACCCAGCTGTCTGTTATAGCATCGAGGTATCACCCCCACCATATGACAGATTTGTTTGTTTCATGATAAAGGTGTTTTAAATCAGTGTTAATACAGGACAGGATCTGGCCGCTCAGAAGCTCACTTCAGGGCCCAATGCAGTGATGTCAACACAAAGATTGATCACAGGATTCAGCATGAGGCTTGGGGCATCAGGTTAGGGGTCTGGTCCATCCTCTAACTCACTGGGCATCTTTGGGCAAGTCACCTGTCAACTCAGCTTCTGCTCATCATTCATGAAAGAAAAGGATGGAGCCACAACCCTTCTCAAGGCTCTCCATTCATAAATATGAGTGTCCACAATTGGTCGTCTTCCATCTGTTAGCTCATATGCATCTTTACCCATTTAAATTTCAAATAAAATCATTGGGTCTGAAATCTGGAAGCTTAAATTGGGGGAAAGCTCATAGAGGAATGATTTCTCTCCATCTTGACAAGTGGGTCCCAGCCAATTGGTACGCATGCCTCAAGTCATTGGTCTCTAATAATGGTTAGAGTGCAGAACATTCTGATTTGCCTTGAAACAGAGTTATAGATTATCCCTATAAAAGACATCTAATAAGCTTCCTTAAGTGAGGCAGAAAGAAGAGGAGTTTCAGCAGCTTTAGGAGTAGCCTTTGGCTTGGCATCTCTACAAAAGCCCTACAGTAGAGGCCTTTGCTGATGTGTTGTTATCAAGGAAGCCAACTATGAACTCTAATTATAGTTAGTGCTTTACTGCCTCAAATGTTTTCCTAAGTTTTACCACATATAGATTACTTTCATTCATCCTACGTGTGGGGTATTTTTCTGACACCAACCAATTCTCCTGAACTAGCTGGTCATCCAACAATTCAATTCTGATGTTAAGTATCTGGGGTTAGCACAGAGCCCATAGGTTAAGGGCTCAGTCCCACCAGACTGTCCCCACTCCAGATGCTGACTACAAATGGGATGTCCAGACTACCCATATTTCTACCTGGCCAACTACAAATGCCCTAGAACAATTCACAGAACTCAGGAAAGTCTTTCCTTACTATGACTGGTTAATTGTACAAGGTACTACTCAGAAGCAGTCAAGTGGAAGTGATGCACAGGGCAAGGCATGGCGGGGGTGGGAGGGTGAGGGTAGAGCTCCCACGCCCTCTCTGGGCACACTCTACCCTCCCAGCACCCTGACATGTTCACTGACCTAGAAGCTCTCGAACCCCATTGTTTAGGGGTTTTTAAGAGGGCTTCATTGTGTAGGCATGATCGATTAAATCACTGACATTAGTGATTGAACTCAATCTCCAGCCCCTCTCCCCTCCCTGGAGATAGGGGCAAGGGGGACTCAAAGTTCCTACCCTCTAATCACAGGGTTGGTTCCTCTGGCAACCAGCCCCTAAACCCCCATTCTGAAGTTATTTGGGGGTCCATGAAGAGTCATCTCATCAGCATAAACTCAGGTGTGGTTGAAAGGGGCTCACAATAAATAAAAAGACACTCCTACCCCTCAGAAAATTCCAAGGTTTTTAGGAGCTCTGTACCAGGAACCAAGGACAAAGACCAAATATAATTTTTATTATAGCCCATTGTTTCATAGGGATTTTTTTTTATTAGACACCAGTGGGTATAAGAACTTCTCTGATCTTAAATAGCTGTTCATCAGTTCTACTGGTGATCTAAGAGTGGGGAGGGGACCTTCATTCTTTACTGAAGAACCCGGAGGGCTGTCAGCTGGCTCTTTCTGAGTGTGCAGCAGACAGATCCCTTTGTTGCTATTAGTATGTTGACTACAACTGCAGTTACCTAGTGACAGGATAAAATTATAGAGAGTTCACTTTTGTACTCCCCACATGGTAGTCAACTTGCTAGAGTAAGCCACTCTTCCAGGAGTATGTAATTTTGATACCTGTTTAATTTCATTCCTCTCTTTTATTTGACAGTGATTTCTCACCTGTGTTAGATAGTGTCATGTACCCCTCAATTGGGTTTCTTCTCCCTGTTGCTATAGATGGTTATTGCCTGAAATATTTAGAGAAACAGTTCTCCAAAAGAAGTTAATTATTTAGGATTGCTTGTACGCACACACAGTTTATTTTTTCTTTCTCTGGCACAAAGAAGGAGTTCTTCTAATACTTTTATTTCCCAGTTTGTTGAATATTTATATTATGTTCTTACAAAACAAACTTTCATTTAAACAAATACAAAACTTATAATGTGTAGATTCTTTCTGATGGAAATCTAAAGATAAAGTTGATCCATAGCAATTTTGTTCTGATTTGAAATAGTCTACTATAAACAAGAAGGCACCACAATTTCTAATCGACCATCAAGTTCTTTTATAAATAATTCTCAAAGGTCTATAAAATCTAGCTTAGTGACTCAACAAAATGTTCAGTTCTCAGGTCTATGACAAGGTCTCAGACCTGCTCCTAGAAAGCAGTCAATGTCATCCTGAGAGTAAAGTACTAGGAGTGGGATGCTGAGTAAGTGGTACATGCTTGTGTACACACACAAAACCACATTGCTCCTTTCATGGACTACATTTAAATCAGACAAAACCAAAAGGACAACCCATCAAAAAACACATCCTGATCTAGAACCTTCTTGCCTCCTTCCAACACAAATGTTTAGTCTCACAATCCATTTCTTTGAAATGGGGATACTTACTGCAAGGAAAATATTTTCATGAATCCCCGCAAGCAAGGAGCTGACTGGACAAGTTCCTTCACTTTCCTGTCTCTTTCTCTTTAATGGTGTCTCCATTTTATTGGATCTTTGCAAATACCAATAAAAATTTTTGGTTTTTGGAAAAATCAACTTCAACTTGTTTTGGTTCTGAAAAGAATTTTCCCTTTCGCTGATATCTTACCCACCAATCATAATAATCAATGAAGTAAAATGTATCCAGCACGCTTGGGAAGGGGATGTGTGTGCTGGGGGAGGAGGGAGGTGACCCATGTTTGTGTAAACCACATACAAGGTGGGGCCCCACGTGGTTCAGTCTGAGCACTATGTCACAGCTAAAGAGACACAGGCCCATCAGCCAAAGCACCTGTAAATTTTCAGTCCTGCATCCATCAAAGAACAATAATGGAGCCCTAATTTGCAACCCAGAATAATTCTTAAAATCTTCTTTCACTTTCTAAGTCACAAACCCCACTACTCCAGAACCTCCGCAGGTCCCTTCCTCTCATCCTTCCACCAGAAATTTTCTATAATGTCTTGGTCACATGATCCATAGAGAGAAAGACAGACATACTGATATTTACATAGAAACACACATGTGTATGTATATATGTACAGACACACATACATACCAGGCTTGTATACATATGGGGGGATGTCTATACACACATGTATATGAGTGTTTGTACATTACACACACACATTCAACCCCCAAGTTCTGCATCACAAAAGCCTATAAATTGGGTCAGCAAAGAAGAAACTCTGCTTAGAGATTTAAGAGAAGAAACATTGAGCTGGCATAGACAAATTTTGTTTTTGTTTTTTTGCAGGGCCAGGGAATGGTAAAAACAAAACAAAACAAAACAAAACAGACAAAACCCCACTCCTGTGTTGCTACCTTTTTGCCCCCACCTTAGCTATTCATCCTTTCTTTCTCATTTTTTCTGTGTTCTCCAGCTACTATTGCCACTTCAGTCTCCTTTCTCCATGCCTAGATGGTTTATGCTGACTTTCTACTTTAACTCACCTTTCAAAGCCAAACCATTTATGAGGATATCAAAATAATCATGTAATTCCATGAGAAGTATTCCTTTGCAGGAGGAAAGTGTGGCTGAGACAGCCAATTTTCCGGACAATAAGAGAGTTCTGTTCCAAATCAGTGAAGTCAGAGGCATCTGATAACAAATGGAGTGCACCGTTTTTCTGAAGCAAGAGACAACCCTGGGGCTGATTATCTCCTGTGTGTGTACCAATACCGTCCAGAGGCAGAGCTGGGCCCCTGTGCAGGAGTCTGCATATCTTTGCATCCTAGCTAGTTGGTGCAAGTCAGAGAAGTTCACTGGAATTTTCCAAAGAATTAAATCCTCCAGGGTCTAAAAGGCACAGACATAGACATACCATTTTAAAACCCAGAAGAATTTACACCAAAATTTTTAAAGCTCCTGTGGTTCTTCATTAATAATCACATGAAGTTTCCTTAAGTAGGCTGCACGGAGGAACCCCAGGGAGGTCCAATATGCAGAATATGAGAGAACATGAGAAAATTTCCCACGAGGGACACATCTGGAGATAGGTGACAGTACACCAGGGATGTGTCAACCCTAAGGATAAACAAGGAATAGCTTCCTAAGCCTCAGTTTAACTAGAAGATGGGGGAAGACCTAGTAGAAGGGTGCAGTTGAAAATTGTCATGAGTTTTGAACCTAGAACACAAGGATTCAATGAATTTTAAGCAGTAAACATTTATTCTCTTCAACTATTATGGATAATCAGGGGTAGCCTTTGAGGAGCTTCTCTACCTATTCTAGACCCTCCAAATTCCATTCACCCACCTACCTGGTCCATAGACTCTGCCTTCCTAGGATGGGTATTAGCATTACATCTTTGGTTTTCATCAAAGGATGCTTAAAGAAATAAGACACACATTGTCAGTGTTTGATTTGTATAAGGATGTTGTCTGTCATACCACCAGTTGCTCTCCTGTTTGAAGGCCACATTAGAAATTTCTTATTACATGTTTTTTAATATCTGTTCATTTCATTTTGACATTCAGAATTATGTAGTTATTTCCCCCTTTTCTCTTTCACTGTCAGGAGGTTCAAAACTAAACTTGAAACAGTTACAGCAATATTGTAGATTCTTAGGCCTTTTTTTTTAATATGTTGTTCCTCCCCACACCCGATCTTAATTTTCTCTTATTTATATATTTCCAGCCCCTAATCTTCAAGTGTCTGTCTGTTTCCATCATTTTATGATGTGTGTTCTCATCATAAACTGCCTTGAATCCTTTATGGAGGGACTTAGGAACTAAACATTTAGAGTCTGTATGTATTAGAATTGTATGGGGCCTTATGCTATTTAATTAAACCCTCACAACAACACTATGAGGTAGGTGTTATTATATAAATGTGCAGTAACTTACTCAAGGCCACACACCTAGAAAATGGCTGAGCTGAGAATGAACTGTTATCTGTCTCCCTCTGTCCCCCACCGTCCTTCCATCAGCTGGTTCCCAGGACGAAACACCCAGGGTTCAGTCGGTCAGCAGCACACTGATTGCCCCACCATGCCTGCCCCAGCCAGTGCTGTCAGAAATGCTTAGATGGGCACCACCAAGTTCTCCTGGTTCTGTAGATTCCTGCCCTTTCAGTGGGGGTCTGCATTCATCATTGGCTCATGAAAGAAATCCAACTGCAACTAACTTAAGCAAATCAAACACAAAAAAACAAACAGACAAACAAAAGAAGCAAAGCAAAAAACGGAATCTATTGACTCAGTTGTGGGAAGGGGGAAGGGATCTTCATGCACAGAATTCTATATCCACCTCTTAGCTCTGCTTCCCTCCACTTGACTTCAAATTAAGAAAGATTTTCTCTACATGGCAAGAAACATGGACACAACAGCTTCAGACTCACATGATCTTCTGACTCATGATCCCAAGAGACAAAAAATAGATGATGCTCACTGCCTCAGGGTCCATATCAATTTTGATAAAGATGCTGATTGGCTCTGCTCAGGTATGAAGGCCACCCTTAGATCAAGCACTGTGTCCAAAAGGAATGGGTTCAGACCCACCTGCCTGGGTCTTGTGGCTACTTCTGTCATGGGGAAAGTGGGACCATAGAATGGACAGCCCCACCAGCATCACCTGGAATGAGGGAGAAACAATCAGGAAAAAGAAGTAAAGACACACAGGAAAGACAAAAGCATGAGTTCACAGCAGCCTTTGTTTTCATATTGGGTGTAATAAAGTTGTGAACTAAAATATTTACGGCCTTGGTGGAGGTGCTACAGGGCTTGGGGCCACGTCCTTTGTGTTTATATCACCAGCATGTGGCATATAGTAGTGGTCAACAAGTATGTATTGATTTGAGGAAAGAGAGTAGAGAGGAGAAAAATACAACAGAGAGGATGGCCTGAAAAAGAAAAAAAAAAAAAAAAAGAACGTTTTCTGTCTCTTTAAACCCCTCTCACCCTTTAAAGTGTTTTCTGCCTCTCACCCTTTTCAAAACTAAAACCAGCATCCCTGCCCCAGGCCAGCAGTTGGCAGGGCAGGGGAGTGTTTTCCTTGTTCTTTGCACTGCAGCAAATAGCTCAGCGAAACCATCCTGGCAGGGGAAGACCAGGTGGCAGAGGTCCTGGGAGATCCTGGTGGCTCCAGGCCTAGCTCCAGATCAGTGGGGGTACCAACAGATTCTGGAAATGAAAGGATCAAAACCATCAACTGTAGTTGACAACAATACCCTGAACCTGAGAACCCTCCCCTTAAAAGCTCTGTATTTTCACTTATGGAGGAAGAAATTTGGATTTTGGGACAATAGTCTGCCATTTTTCCTCCTTTGCTGGCAAAGTAATAAACTTCTCTTTCCTTCTCCTCAACCACTTGTCCTTGTTCTTTGGATGTGGCCTTGTGGACAAATGCCAAGCTTTTAGTAACGATATCTTATTTAGGAAAGAAAAACATACCCCCAAATGGTGGCTTTCCTATATAACCAATGATTAAGGTGGATATTCTCAGTCAATGATAACAAATATTGCTTTTGATACCAAGATGGCTTATAGCAATGTCGCCGTTGAAGCTCCTTTCTCATGTACAGGCGATGCTCCATTCGCTGAGAGTAAAAGACCTTCACCTCAACCAGTGATGTCAGGCTCCCATAGGATTTCGTCATTTAGTACGAGGACATAGAACAGAAGTGTGGGATTAGTAATGACCTTTTAGGGTAACACTATCTAGTCACTCGTTATAAAAAAGCCATGCAAGTTCAGGTAGCAAGGAAGTTTGTGTTGTATTACCTCTCTTCATCATGAAATGTCAGAGCAGCACTTCTCGAAATTTCACATGCATATAGGTCACCTGATGATTGTTAAAATTCAGGTTCTGAGTTAGTAGCTCTGGGATGAGGCCTGAAATCCTGCATTTCTAACATGCTCCCAAGTGATGATATTTTTGTAGAGCAAGGTTCTAGGTTATCAGGGTAGACTTCATGAAAGAAGGTGAAAGACTACTGTCATTTCCCCAGCAAAGAGTAAGTTGCAGTTATTAGTGTAAGAAGAAACTGAGGAAAATGCAGCCCTAAGGCTGGTGAACTGAGGTTTTTCCTGCAATCTCAGAAAATCTGTTGCCTGTTATACCTTCCTGAAAGCACTCAGCACAGACACCCATGTGTTACTGTCATTACAGTTAGTCATGTCTGTTTTTCCTCCTCAACAAGATTTGAGAAGGTGTGGCTCATAGCACCAAGCCTAGTGCCATAGCCCAGTGGAAAGGCACTGATGAATTGGAACACATTATTAGAAAATAGGAGGGACAACAGTAAGCATGTCATAAAACAAAGGGAATTTCAGCAGAAGAATTTAATAACTGATATAGAAATGGAAGAAAAGAACCAAGTGGAACTGGATTATGCAAATCCAACTTGAAGGTTAACTAGGTTTATCTGAAACTCAGGGGGTTTCATTTCTCCTATGAATTTGCTCAATAATTGAATAAACAGCCTACTGTTTAGAGTGGAGAAAAGCATGGTGTCATAAATTCCCTAGGTTCTTTAGTCAAATACTCTTAAATTCAGGGTATTACTGAAAATCTACAATTCTTGGCTAGAGTTTGGGAGCATTTTTTGAAGTACCATGGTATACCACTTTCACTTTTTGAATTAACCTTAAAGCTACAAGTATGAGGAAATGTCGTGTGGTGGAGGTTTTGGTCTTTTCTTGGTTTAAATACAATTAGAGTAATAGGTTAAATACTGCATAATAAACACTTGAATCACAACAAACATATCACTAATTTACCTCTCCTTTCTCCTCCTCGAACTGTTTCCCCAGCAGAACCTTACTCTTCCTCAGATTGATTATCATCGAATAAAAACATGGCCATGCAAACTTATCAGCCACCTGCAGATTCCATTCACAGGGCAGGGTTTGACAACACAGGTGTATTAGGGTTTTCCAGAGAACAGAGCAAATAGAATAGAAATAGAAATAGAGATATACAGATACAGAAAATATATAGTTATAGATAAACAGATATAGAGAGATACATATGGAGATTTATTATGAGGAATCAGCTTATACAATTATGGAGGCTGAGAAGTTGCAGGATCTACCATCTGCAAGCTGGAGACCCAGGAAAGTGGGCAATATAATCCAATCCAAGTCCAAAGGCTGGAGAACCAGGGGAGCCACTGGTGTAATTCCCAGTCCAAGAATAAAATAAGATGAGATGTTCCAGCTGAAGCAATGAGGTAGAAAAAAAGGAGTAAATTCCTCCTTCCTTTACTTTTTGTTCTATTCAGGCCCTCAACAGATTGGGTGATGCCCACCCACACCAGGGAGGGCAATCTTTTTTATGGGGTTCCACCAATTCAAATGCCAATCTCATCTGGAAACATCCTCGCAGATGTACCCAGAAATAATGTTTAATCTGGGTAACCTGTGGCCCAGTCAAGTTGACACACAAAATTAACCATCACAACATGGGACCCAATCTCAACTACATCTCCCTGTCACTGTTTTAATTTTAGATGAGTGTTTTATTTTGTAAATTTGCCTCTAGATCTTTATGGCTATATCTACAGTTGGATTTTCATCTTATTTAAAGATAGGCACCCTGAGACCCATCTACTTATTATTCAACGTGAGTTGCCAGCAGGCCACATAAGATGATTACCAGCAGCACTAGAGTGATCCCTAGTTAGGCTTCTTCTAGATCTCAACTAATAGGAGTACTCTCAGGAGCAATAACAGTTTAACCATACATGTAGCCCACACAGTCCACCACTGCTGCAAGGGCTGCCTAACCCTCTCAGATTGCCCTTCATTCTGGGCTGAGGGGAGTGTCTGTCTCCTGAATCCATGATTCTAACCTGTCAGAGTCTAAACAGGACAATTACTCAGACCAGCACCAGCGTAAAGTGTTGATGACTAAAGCTGAATGCAGCAGTGCCACTTTACTGAGCTCACATTAAACCAACCACAGGGAGGCAGCTTGCCTTCTCAAATGAAAACGTTTGTCTAGCTTGCTCATTCCAAAGTCAACAGAGGGCAGAGGACAAGTCTGGGAAAGCTCATATAGGATTTGGATTTGAGAATGAGTTGTGAGTTGCTGGCAGGCCAGATAAGACACCCACTCATACCAGCCCACACTTGTAGGTTTGGGAACAAAAATCTTGCAATCAAGGTGCCCCTTAGGTTAGCTCTGTTGACTCAGAGGGGATTTAAGTTCTGGGTATGAATGCTTACTTAGTGAGTAATCTGATGGAGTAGCAGGCTTGGGAGTCAGACAGAGTTTATGTCCCAGCTCTGTTCACCACTAGCTGTTTAACAGTGGGTTAGGGACTTGACTCTTCGGAACATTCGTTTTCTCATCTGTAACATGTATAAAATACTAAATGATCATGTAAAGAGCTTGTAAGGACTTGGTGTGTTAACATAGGGAAGTATCTGCCTCACAGTAGGAGCTCAGCAGCGATGGCTGCCCTTATTCTGAAGGGCCAGGCACCCTGACCCAGAGCACGCACCTGCTCCAATCCCAGTGGTCTCACTCAAGGGGCGGGAGTTAACTGCAGATTTCCAGGGGAGTCAAGTCCAAAAATCTGAATTGTTAGCCATTTCAACCAGTGCCTTATGCATCTAAAGTATGAAAAACATTGGTTTATGATATGGAGATCATAGTTGGGCATTCTTTGGTGCTGAAATTATTTTAAGCCAGATGTTCTTTTCTGATGTCTTATAGAGAGTATTACATGGCATACACAAAAGATTTAGAGATTTTGCAAATTCTTTTATCTATTGGATGTTTTGCATTTAAAATATTCTTAAGCTTTAGTTTAAAAATCTATAATTTAGAACTCAAATATATTTCCATAGAAGTACTTTTTTAAAGGGATGGTTAGATTGCCAGGAACACTTGCAAAATTCTTGAGGTAGCCAAAATATAGCACTTTTAATCTACATTGTTATGGGTTAAAAGGACTTTATTTTGGCTATGTTATTAAAGATTAAAATTGAATGTGACATGAAAGGCAAAATAAATACTAAAGTAAATATCAATGTATCCAGAATAAGAAGTGAATCCTTCTGGAGGTCTCTGGTTAATTACTCAAGTCACACATTTGACATTTTAGTTATGACTGTGAAAGAACTGTTCATGGGCAGGGGTCAAGAAACAGTAGGTGGTTTCATGGGCATCCACCCACTCAGCTTCTGGAAACTATTTCCCACTCTGAACAGTTGATGAAGTTAGTCAAGTTGGTAAATTTAAAGTCCCCTTTTAAAAGGCAAAACTTTCTCATGGACCCCCAATGTGAGCTTACTTATTTTACAGAGACTTAGGTATATACAAATACAATAATGGTCACTGCTCTGATATAACTATAAAGCACACACTTAAATTAGAAATGAACAAAATTATAAAACCAACATAATTAAAATTAACATTTTATGAATTAATGAAATATGATCTTTTGTTAAATAAAATTGCCACTTGCAATGTGCACATGAACTACTCTCTTGTGTGTTCTCGTGAATTTGGAGTGCTCATACCAACTTTTTGTTTACAAAATGCCATGGAGTCATTTGCCTTCACTTGACTTAAACACACAGTCTATCTGTGTTTCTTTTTCTATCCATAGATACTAATTGCCCACTACTGGCTCTGGGGCAAGGGAAGACTCGCAAACCTGGAGACTCCAGAGAAGGCATAGACAAGAGAGACCCTGAGACCTAATCTTCTGAATGGCCTTCTGAGTGGGGAAGCCCAGCCCTTATAAGGGCAGGGTCATGGCCATGGTCCCACCAACTTCACAGATAGTCACGAAACTTTTTATATAGAGGTTGACAGCAGAGGAATAGGAGTTTTCCACAGTTTGACCTTTTGAAGCAAAAAGAACAGCCTTCCTGCCTATTCAGAAGAAAACTTTTACACAGAAGGGTTCAAACCTGGCCAGAGCACCTGCCAAGTTGCAGTATGCTCAGCTATGAGGCCAACTAGACCTGCACCGTCCAATAAACTGGCTATTGAGCACTTGAAAATGGAGCTGGTCTGAATTGCAGTTCAAGTCCAAAGGCAGTCTGCTGGCAGAGTTTCTTCTTGCTCGGGGAGGTCAGTCTTTGTTCTATTAAGGTCTTCAATTGATTGGATGAGGCCCACCCACCTTAGGAGGGTAATCTGCTTTTCTCAAAGTCTACCCATTTAAATATAAATATCACCCAAAAAACACTTTCACAGAATCATCCAAAATAATGTTTGGCCCAATATTTTGGCACTGTGGCCCAGCTAAGTAGACACATAAAATTAACCATCATAGCTCCACTTGCATATCCTGAACTCAGCCACTTCTCTCCCTCCACACTGCTGCCACATTAATCTAAACCATCACTGGTCACACGTGGGTAGATGTAAGAGCCTTCTAAATGGCCCCCAAACTCTGTTTTTACATAGCTGATAGTACAATCATCTGAAAGCCTTCATATCATGTCTCTCTTGCTCAAACTCCTTAATGGCTTCCTACTGCTGTTAGTATAAAAGCCAAACATGTTGCCATGGGACCCACCTGATCTGGCCCCTGCCTACCTCTCCTGCCCTATGTGGGTTCACAATCTCCTCTTTTGCAAGGATCCAACTGTATTGGCCTTCTCTGGGCTCCTCAAGAAAACAAACAAACAAACAAACAAACTCATCAAACCAAACTTAAAAAAACAAGCTGGTTCTACCTCAGGGCCTTTGTCTGGAAATCTCTTCTCCCTGATATTCATATGGATGGCTTCTTCTTATTGTAAAGATCATGGTATAAATGTCATCTCCTCACAGAGGCTATTCTTGGCCACCCAATCAAAAGCAGGCAAACTTGATCACATCCTTGAGATTGATTTTCTCTATTGCACATATCAGTTTTTGAAATTATTTATGTGTTCACTTGTTTACCATCTTTCTCTCACAGAAGAATTTGAGCTTTATCAGACCCGGTGCCTTGATTGCAGTTTATTGATGTATTCCTAGCACCTAATATAGGGTAGGACTTTTATATATATTTGTTCAATGAAGAAAGTTATCTCAGGTGGAATTAAGGCTGTTTCACCCTATACATTGGGGGAGAGCTGGAAAAGTACCTGTGCTTGGAAAGTACAGTGAAGGTCCTATCTTACCCAGTCACAGGGAATTTGCCTTATAAAGGGCATTCAAACCTTTTATTGTCTGCAGCATCTAATATTTTTTATTGTCAGAGCCAAGATGAGTGTAGGAGGCAGGAGCTGCCTTTAAATAAGTTAATCATAACTGAGGCTAGAGGTTTATCTTTATTAACCAAATGTAAGGCTCTCCCCTAGGATGTTATAGTGGTCATGGGACACAACACACTTTGTCAACAATATTCGGGACCATCTCCTGGATTTTCCTCAAAAACTGCACCAAAGGTCCTCCCACCTTTCTTATGTATACCCAGTTTGGTTTGCATATGGGTAAAAAGGCAATTAAGAATTTAAAAGTTCAAATCTGTTATATCTTATAATCATGAAGTCAGCAAATGCAGTATACTCAGAGTCAATGAAACTGTAGAAAATATAGATCTTACAGCCTCTGTTTTATTTACAATTTTGTGTGTTTGAAGGGCAATAATTTAAACAATTTTAATATCAATATTAAAGGAAGCATGGATACACAGTGGAATAAAATGAAAATTTTGCATGAATTTTTTTTTAGCTAAACCTTGACCTTTCCAAACAACTTTGCATTTGGCAAGCTGCTTCAGGCGAGTCTCCCAAACCCAAATCCTCCATGGTATACATTTATCTTCTTAAGCATTAGGGGATTGGATGGGAAGGTTTTAGAATCATTAAAACAGTGATTTAGCTCACACCATGGCTGGTATCTCACCAGAGAGTCATTTAGCCTTCCAATGTGGGAATCAGGTTAAAAAGTCTGACAAACTTAGAAAGCAATGTGGTTCATTACTGAAATGGCAAATAATTCTACTTTCAGGGAAGACATGAGAAATAACTATCTCTACCATTCTAAAATGATTTCAGATTTAGGTCACTAAAATACAAAAGTTCTAGATCTACCTCCATACTACCCCTGATTAAAAAAACACAAACACAAAGCACAAAAATGCATAAGACAAATAGTAAGATCATCAAAAAGCAGCCTCAGGTGGTTGCCAGGGGGAACGGGAAGTTATTTAATGGGTATAGAGCTTCAGGTTTGCATGATGACAAGAGTTCTGGAGATTGGGTGCACAACAGTGTGAATGAACTTAACGCTACTGAACTGTACACTTAGAAATGATTAAGATGGTAAATTTTATGTTATATGTATTTAACCACAATTTTTTAAAAAAGCAGATTGAGATACCAAATTAAGTACTGCATTTTAGTCTTCAATTAAAGAAGCTGCACATGGAAACTTCTGGGCCCAGGGAAAATGCATTATATGACATCATGTGTCAGTTGGCCAGGATACCTTAGACGCCTGAGAATGGGGCAGCATCTGGGGTTCCCGAGCACTGTCTAGACGTGACCAGATCCTGCCTCCTTACACTTGTGTCCACCCTACGGATCCTAAATCCCACGCTCCTACATCTTCACCGATCCATGCTGTGTGGTGATGGCTCCACAGCAGAACCTGTTCCGTGCCAGGGCTGTGCTAACAGCCTGACATGAATCCTGTCAGGGGTCCTATACCAATTCTGGGAAGTAGATGCTGCTCTTCCTCCCATTTTATGACTAAAAACACTGAGCCTTCATAATAAGTTATTGATCTGCCTACTCCTGCGTTTTCCTCTTTCCAGAGAGAGCCATGCATAGGGAATAAGAGAGCAACAGCCTCTCTTCTCCCTGCCTGTTAATCTACAACCTTCCTGGTGTGTGTAGCATGCCTAGAAATCCCAGCAATTATTTCCTCCGCCTCAGTGGAAGGAACATTTTCCTGTGTGCAATGTACTCCATCCGGGCTCAAACGCAGAGGTTTATAAGAGCAACTTTTTTTATCCTTACACAAAGGAGAGGGAGTAAGAGCCAAATCATGGCGAGGTTTTGGTGCTCAACAGAAGGCTTCAGGAGGAGCCGAGTGCAGTTGGATATAAATGACATCATTTAAGCCTGGATATGGCTTGGTGACATGCCTCATCCTGACTCCGATCACTTTGCTTGAACAGCTTTCAGCCCTGTTCTACGTGATTTCACAACCCCGTGAACTGTGCAGTTTCTTCACACCTGCAGAGGTAATGAATGCCTTTTGAGAACCTTGCAAAGTCGGTTGGTAAAAGTCAAAGAAACCAGTGGAATGCAAGCCCTCCAGAAGCCCTCTTTCTGTTCCACATTTGCTGTGCCTCACTGAGTACAGGGAGGCCGTCAAGCGGGGTGGTCACAAGTTCACAAATAAACTGCCTCCTCCACTGGTGTGTGTGGGTATGCCTCAATTTTATCAGGGTATGGAAACAAATATGAAAGTGCCCCGGGTTTCAGAGCAATAGCAAGACACGGGGCTGAATTTCCTGCCTACAACAGATGTGGGGCCCCTGTTCATAAACCGTCATGTCATGTAGAACATGAGTCAACATCGTGCAAATGTCACATGTATACTTGCTAAAATTCAGGCCAGGAATTTACCTCCTGGGCATGTGAAGTGTCTGTTTCAGGGAGGAGAGATTTCTGATCTCTTTCCTTCTCCTGCTATCTCTCCCACCCATCTTTTAACTCAGAATCTGTAAGCCTCCAAATACAAACAGCCCACCTTGTATTTTCTGAGAAAAAGAGAAGCCCAGACATAACTATTCAGAAATTCATAATCAGCATGGCCACAGAAAAAAATTCTTCAAAGTCATTTCTTGTGAATGTTTCATGGTGGTAAATTCCTCAGCATATAAAGGGACTATGTCCCTTAGTAATTTATTAGTAGTCTAAGAAGAACTCCATGAATAAATTATACAAACTGAGTGAAAACGTGTCAAAAAGACAGAACTATTTGCTCAAAAATTCTGGTAAATAGACTTAAATCATGCGCATTACATGTGGATTACCAGTTCAGACAGAATTCATTCATTCAACAAATGTTTATGGCTAGGCGCCCATTATAGGGAGATGAACACCACAGGTATGGTTTCTGCCTCATGGAGTTCACAGTCTAGCGGGAGAGGTGCTTAGCAAACGTGTGAACAAATACACACTCAGACATGGACAATGCTGAGGTGCAGAAGAGTGACGGAAAGAGACTCAGAGCCCTTTGTTGTACTCCAACATGCAAACTTTGCTCATCGATCAGATCCCTCTTTAATGTTTCACAGTACCCTTTGGGATATAGCAGCAGGCCTGAGGCATCTTTAGAATAACAGTCATCGTACTGAAGTGTCAGTGAGTAGAGAATTGTAGGTAATAAGTGATCAAATTCTTATGATGTCAGATCAACCTAACCAAATACGTTGAACATGAGTGTCTTGGGAGGCAGTATGCGACAGTGGAGAAAGAGCGAGCTTGGGCATCAGGTGGACCTAGATCTGAATTCCAGCTCCACTATTCATCAGCTCGGTGTCCTTGGGCAAGGCACTCGAACTCCCTAGGCCTCAGATTCCTCAAGTGTTAAATGAGAATACTGTACCTACTTCCGAGGATTCTTGTCAGGATGAGCTAATAAAATATACAGTATCTATCCAGTGCTGGTCACACAAAGTAGATGTTCAAAGAGGTAGCTGTAATTCTTATTGAGAAAATCCAGTCTCACTTTTACAGTGAGATAGCACAAAATATAGCCATGGGCTTCCATGGAGGCAAGCTCTTTCTGGGAAGCCAGGAGAGGGATTCTCCTTGTCCTGCCTTCGCCTCCTCCCCTTGAAATGAAGGTATGAAAGATCCAAAGCAATCCCACCAACTAACACTTTCCTGCCTTCCAGTGCTTTGAAAATAATAGAGAAATAGAGTTACTTCTACAATGTCCCCCAGGTTATAAATTATGTTCCTTTGATCAAGAGAAGATGAGTCATTACGTTAATGGGTATGTCGTAAATGTTTTAGGACAGGAATGATGATCTATTTTTAAAATATTGACTGCAACCACTACCATCCTCAAATTGGGGCTGTGGTGTTACATACACAAAATGGACTCAATATGGCAAATATTTGTTGACAACCAACATAATCCTCTGTTTTCCTAGCTCAATTCTAAAATGTATAAGAAAATGTTCCATGTACAGAATCTTGGTGAAACACATATATGAATTTTCTGGATTGACTTGTCCTCTGGCTTATTCCTATTTGCTCAGAATACCTTCCAGCTCCTTCCACAGCTCCTCCTCTGATGTGTTTGCTGAGTGTTTTCCTCCAAGCTTGTTTGCGATCACAGCCCTGGCACTTGGAAAACTTTCCACAAGTTTGAATCCAGATGGTGCCAAGCAAATATAAATCTTGTCTTTTCCTAAAGAGCCAACGTCTAGCCTTTCATTAGCTAATAACCAGTTCCCTCCCCACCACCACTGACATGTACTGAGTACTTATTTTGTGCTAGGCACTATCATGAGCCTTTGTATGTAGTATCTTGACTCCTTATGATAACTATATGAGGAAAGTATATGGAGAGAACCTATTTTACAGCTGAGGATATTGAGGCCCAAGGGTGTTGTGTTTGCTGAAAGTGAGCAACCAGAACTGTGTTTCCAGGCAGCCTGACTTACCTTTTTACCACTATCCACTACTGCCTTTCATGGTGGCCACCTCCCAGGGAAGGATGGCCTCAAAATCCAGGGCACTTTGCTACACAATTATGTGTATGTATATGTGTAAATAAATTACTGATGGGGACTCTAGAGCTCATAGCTCTCTTGAAAAGGGTTTAGTCTCAAAGGTCTCTGAAGT
Source organism: Daubentonia madagascariensis (assembly GCA_023783475.1). Lineage (NCBI taxonomy): Eukaryota > Metazoa > Chordata > Mammalia > Primates > Daubentoniidae > Daubentonia > Daubentonia madagascariensis. The sequence goes on along the minus strand of JAKFHU010001953.1, from coordinate 34,122,087 downwards.
TTTCTTTTGGCAGTAAGCTCCCTGGGGACAAGTATCCCGTTATTTTATATATCTCTATATATCCAGCACCTAGCATGAACCTGATGCTTTGTAGGCTTAATCATTATTTGCTAAACGAAAAACTGAATGAGTGGAGTTTCGGTATAATACAAGAGGAAAGTCATGGTCATAAAACAAGCTAGAACATGATAAGCTGCACAGATGATGAGCCATGGAGTGTTAGAGGCAGGTTCAAGAGGCCAACAGGCCTGCATGCAAGGTGAGGCTCAGCCAGGGGAACTGGGGGGGTTTAACCCTCTGCAACTCTGCACCCCCTAGGAAACATGGAGGAAATGCTGCCCAGGCCTCAGGGGAAGTCAAGACAATATTAAAAGAGCCAAGCATATCAGTGAAAGCTTCGTGGCGAAGGCAGAGTGGGAACTATGACCAAATTTAACATAGAGACAGAGGAGGTATTCTTTCTAAGCAGAAAAAATGGCCCAAGTACAGACCAAAGGTGGGGAGTCATGGGGCAAGCACAGGAAATGGCATGAAGTTGACGTGTCTGTGATCAAGAGTGTGTTGAAGGAAATAGGCGGGAAGGGTGGGTGGAACTCCAGGCCAGCTGGAATCCTACAGAAATGACTTTGGGGTTTATTTCATAGAAAGGCATTCTCCAGATTGGGGAACACATGTATTACTCACTGGTGTACACATGCTGTGCAAGGTGGGACACAGTCTACCTATCAATTCCTCTCTGATCTTTGTTGAAGCCAAGGAGAAAGTCTCAGTTGCCATGGGTCTGTCTATAACATCGCATCTGTGATAATTGTATGAGTCAGGGTCTCCATGAAAGACATATGACACCATCGAAGTAGGATAATTGAAGAAGTGTGTCACAAATGGAGTATCAACTATGTACGGGTACAGGGGAACCACAAGGCAGCACAGTGACCCCAGGCTAGTAAAGGCACTGGTGTCACCATTTCTAGGTCTGAAAGGACTAGGGGAGGGCCATGTAGAACAAGCCATCTTAAAATGAACAGCAATCTTTGGGCAGGGGACACTGCCAAGCTGCCGTGACCCCGCAGGGAGGGAGCCAGGGAGCAAAGCCCTGGGTCCATCTCTTTCCTCTGTCCTGAACTCTGCCGGGCTCCCATAGCTGAGCCCAGATGGAAACTGGAGGGAAAGGGCGCCCCCTGATTTGTCCACGGGGCTCAGCCTCCTCTGGCAGAGAGCAAGGAGAAGGGAGGAAAATGGATCTGGAGGAACAAATGAGTGCTAACCAAATAATCACTCACCTTTGTAAACACAGAGAAATCAGGCTTCAGGTTTCCAGCCTCAGGCAACACTATCTCGCTAGAAGATAATACTTTTGTTTTGTTTTGTTTCATTGCATTTATTTTTACAGTTAGCTTCTATTATGATAGATGGTACCGGTTTTCCATTTACTTAGAGATAAAGTTTCCTTTTAGAATACATTTAAGCTTTCTTTTTTTAAAAAAAGTGAGCCTATTTAAAGATAAATATGAGGTAAACAATAGCATAGATAGAAGGGGAAATAGCCAAGATAATGGAGGTGGTATGATGAATGTTTGGGAAAACCAGGTAGAAAACAGGAAGCAATGGACAGTATTTGAGCAGGAGAGAGATAGGATCAAGGCTGGCTTTGGAAAGCTTAACATAACAGCAGCATAAACAATAGAGAGCAGGGAGACAGGAAGTAGGGAGGCAGTAAGGTAGTGCCAGTGGGGCTGGAGAGGTAGCGATGAGGGGAGAGAGCTGGGGGAGAAAGTGCAGAGTCAACAATATTTGGAAATTTATTGCAAGGAAGGCAAGCAAGATGCAAAGCAAAAGCTGCTACCAAAATAGCCTTTAAAAAACATCTATTACCAGGAATATTAGAACTGATGTAGGAAAGTAATGCGACAGCAATCAAGGCCTGCTAAACAGGTAGAGTGCTTATGTAATTCATCTCCTGCGAGGCCGTCTGAGCTGAAAGGAAAACATGAGCATTTATCTAATGTATGCCTACACCTGATGTTTCTCCAGACAGCTGGGTTTGTTTTTCAGATTTACAGCAGAAAAATTGGGAAGGTCAACCAGGCTTGGCATCTAACACCAGGAAGGCAATTTTTGTGCCTTGGATCAGCACCATACAGGAGTTCTTATAATGTTTTTATAGTGCATAGGCACTCTGGATGTTTATTCAGAGCTTTGGAGTAAGCTAGGAGATCTATTTCCTGAAAAGACTATTTAGTTAGAAAAATGAAGTCAAATAGACATAATCATAAGCGTCACATAAAAAATAATTTGAAACTAGAGGTTAGGAATAATAACAGCTCAAAGTTGAAACAAAGCTTTGGCCTGGCAAGGATTTTGAGACTAGTTGCTCATTTTACCGTAGATTAAAAAAAATTACACACACACAGTGAATTTCTAGACCATGCTTCAGTTGTATGAAAATTACTTTCAATTAAAGTCTCAAGTTCTGGTTCCCTGAGAGTTTTAACCATCATGTTTTCAAATGAACCAGTGATTCACAGGCATTGAGGGAAGGAAGAAACCTATCCGATAATCAAGTCTGTCCCAAAAGATATCCAGGGCAGTGTTCCCTGCAGTTCATTCTCAATTGCTTTGTTCAGTTCTGGTTTTAAATGACTCCAGCAATGGGACTCTTCATCAATCTAAGAGGCCCGTGGGAGTCCTTTCTCAGCCTAAGAGTCCTCATTTTAGAAAAAAATATTCCAATATGAAGTCTTGTTACACCACTTGCCTCTCCCAATGGAACCCCTATTCTTCTCTGCTTTTAGGCCCTTGGGCCCCTCCAGATGCCAGGAAGTGGCAATATCTTTTCTCATCAGTTACTCTTTCCTTCCCCTTCATCATTTTTTATTCTTTTCTTAATCTGAAGATGTCTGCTCTGTTACCTGCTTCTCTGGTCCCCGTCACCACAGAAACTGAGGGCTCTAGCAAGGCTGCCACTTCAGTGGAGGCCAGCTGCTTGCTGCCATGGCCTTCAGCTCCAGTCCAGAATGACATTTTCTAGAATCCTGAGCATTTCAGATCTGGGTTAACTCCCCGGGTGACCAGATAGTTGCCGGGTAGCCAGGGCCTGCCACATAACCTGCTCAAGACCAAAGCTCAATAAAGACTTGTGGTCAGTGTGGCAGAGGTCCCTACCTCTCTGGTCGGTACAGGATAATGAGGACAATGAAAAAGTTGGCTGTGTGTTTTTGCACATACAGAAGCATTACAAAGAACACAAAATCAGGAGTCATCCAGTTCTACACTTAACCACCCTTAACCTCCGGATCTCATGTTCCACATTAGCCAAAAGAAGGAGTTGGACTGCATGCTATCTAAGGGCAATTTATACACTAAGATTCTAGAGCACAATTCCAATTTGAAGAAGTAACAGCAATGTTCTCTACCCAGGGTTGTAGATTTAGCAAATCTGGCACAGGATACCCAGCTCAATTTGAATTTCAGATGAATGAATAATTTATAGTGTAAGTATGTCCCATGCAATATTTGAGCTATATTAAAAAGTGATTCATTATTTATCTGAGATTCAAATCTAGCTGGATGTTCTATATTTTATCTGGTAATCCTACCCTCCTTTCCATCTTCAAAACCTGGATGTCAACCATCACATGGCTAATGGTTGACATCCAGGTGGCTAAGTACATAGAGGTCTGATTCTCATAAACTCTCACCCCACTGCCCTAATAGAGCTCCCAAGGTTTGGCTGAAGTTCCATACTCAGATATTTCCAAATACGCACACGCTTACTTCTCAAAGTTCCTTAACAATCCAGATACAACCAAATGAGTGAAAATATTTTGAAAACTGTAAAGTACTGTACATGTGCATAGTTAACACGAAACACAAAAGCCTGCCTCAACGTTTGAGGACAAAGGTGGTAACAAGTCTTCAGTTCTTCCTTTCAGAATTCTAGCACTCTCTACAATGGGGTGCCTGTGTCTCAGCTGTAACAATAATAAAAAACTACTCCTTTACATGTTGAAAATTTCCTGTGTGCCAGGCACAGTGCTAGGGACTTTACATGCATTAATCATCAAACAATCCTGTAAAAATGGAACTTGGGTACTTTCATTTTACAGACAAAAAGATAGGCCAGAGAGGCAAAGTGACTCATCTGAGTTCACACAGCTCACCCATCAGAATGAAAGGACCACCAAAAGATTTTCACAGACCATGACAAACTGATTTTAAAATTTTAATTTGAAAGCAAAGACCCAAATAGACCAAGAGACTCCCAAGAAAGAAGCAAGCCAGGGGACTTGCCCCAGCAAATAACAAGGCTTACTTTAAACCTTTAGTAATTAAGACAGTGTGGTATTTGAAAAGAGGCAGACAAATAGACAAATGGAACAGAAGACAGAGGTTGAAAACATACCCATGCCTGTCATGGAAACCTGACTCCTGATAGGGCTACATGCAGAACAGACAAACAAGAAGAAGGAGCCATTCCACCCAGAGTTAGACAGTATACTATCTACACAGAAAGTTGAAATTAATCTCTGCCTCAAACAACACACAAAAATAAGGTCCATATGGATCAAGACCTTAAACATGAAATAAAACCTTCAAATTTTTAGACAAAATAAAAGGCAATAGGAGGCATATCAAATGCCTCCTTTAGCATAGAGAAGGATTTCTTAAGCAAGATGCAAAAAACCACTAAGATTGATCAATGAGGCACCTGTGGCTATTGAACAATTGAAATGTGGCTAGCACAAATTGAGATTTTTCATGAATATAAAATATATACCAGATTTCATAAACTTCATTAATAATTTTATATTGATAATTTTAGGTACATACAGATAGATCATATGTTTGGTGACATAAAATAATGAATTAAAACCAATTTTACCAGTTTCTTTTTACTTTTTTAATATGGCAATTAGAAAATTTTAAATTATATGTTGCTTGCATTATATTTCTGTTGGACAGCACTGATCTAGAATATGTAAAGAGCTCCTATGCATAAATAACAAAGAACAGAACTCAATAGAGAAAAAAATTTGAGAAAGGTCATGAAAAGGCTTTCCACAGAACACAAAACATAAATATCCAACATGAGAAGGTGCTCAACCTTATGAGCAATTTAAACTAATTTACAAACTAACACTGCCATGAAACATCCTGTGCACCATCAGGTAGCAAAACATAAGAACTATACAATATCTAATACTGGCAAGAGTATGGAGTAATAGGAACTCTTATTCACTACTGGTGAGAGTAAAAATTGGTACAACCACTTTAGAAAACAAATTTGCTTTAGGCAGTAAAACTGAACATGTGTATAGCCTGTGAACTGGCACAGTCATTCCTAGATATCTACCTGAGAGAACTCCTGCAGGTGTGTGATATGAGATATGCACAGCAATGCTTAGAACAGAGTCACCTGTGATAGAAAAAACTGGCAGTGACCCACGTTTTCTCCAACTATATGACAGGTAACCTAGCTATGGTATATTTATATGACCAAAAGCTATACAGAATGTTAAAGAAGAAGGAACTGGTACTATACACAGCTAAACAATTTTAGAGATATGTAGATATCTATACCTCTTAACACAGAATGATTACACAAAATCTAGAGGCCCTCGCCCTGGGAGGGAGGGAGGCTGCCAGACTGGGGAGGGAATCTTGGAGAACAGAAGGGGTCCGTCATGTTCTAGTTCTTAAATTGGGTGGTGGGTCCAGGGGCGCTTGTTTTCCTCTAACTAAAAGTGTAAGGATGCATTGTATATCCTGATATTTCAGAATGTAAAGGGTTTAATAGAGAGGGAAAAATGGTGGTCTGATAGAGTCCTCCCACCTCACTGCTCCCAGGGAAGGAGGTGAAAAACACCATCAGCTGCCTGCGCGTGCGGACCGCTCACTCCAAAAACAGCACTGTGAATTACAGAGAAACACTGTGGGATGCTCAGCCCAAGAAAACTGGTGACAAAATCATTCACAAAGATTGGAGAGCTCAGGGAGTGCAATAGAGCCCAGAGCACAGGAAGGACAAGCTCTCCAGGTCTGTGTAACACGACCTGACCTGCAAGCGGTTACTTACCTTCCCCACAGACTTCCCATCCAATCAGTCAGGGACAAGCCCAGAGTCGGGGCAAGGCTGTTGCTGGAGACAGCAGGCTCTGTGGAGAGGAAGCAATTGCGAGAGCCAAACGGAACTCTCAGCTGTAATATAAAGGGACCGCTCAGGGCCAGGTAGGGACCGGGAGGAGATACAACTTCCTGGGACAGTGTGTGGGAACCTGCAGGCTGGCACCGCCCCACTGGAAGTGAGCGGGACTGGGCCCAGGGGTTTAACGGAGAGCAGGACATGCCCTTAGGGGCTGCTGGCAATTGCCTCCATGGGACACAGGCAGGTTGAGAAAAGCTGTGCTCCTGGGCGCAATCAGAGCCCTGCTGTGCGCCAGGCTGGCGGCGGCAGCCATCTTTAAAGCCGCCCACCTGGAGCCGTGAGCCGGGTCTCTAGCTCCGCCCCACCCCGGCCCAGGCTCTTCCACTGGGGCACCACAGGCTTTGCCCTTGGTGGCCAGGGACACCTGGGGCGTGGGTTCCAGGTGGGACGAGATCCCGGAACTGTAGAGGCAGGACCTTTGTGTATTGGAAACAGTTTGCAGCCCGTCTGTCTGGTCCGGCTACCACGGATCCAGCCTCCAGTGAGTCCACTAAGTGCTGTTCCTAGTGCCCGCTCTTCAGGTCCCAGCCCTCCTGTACCACAGAGATCAGTCATTTTGAAGGTTGCTGGTTATAGCGACTCATTTTGTATAAGTATCAGTTATCCTGGCAACCAAATGCCTCAAAAGCCACAGGCTGAACCAGAGCAGCTCCCCATAACCCTGCCCACTTCATTAGGGAATTTCACGCCATCCAAGAGCGCTTCCAGTGGCCATTATTCCCCCACACACACCGTGGGAACATCCCATTGGCGGAGACTTTTGGGGATAGAGACACCCACCCACCTCACCTTGAGGTCTAGTGGTGGAAAAGGGGTGCACAATTGGAGATCCCCCATCAGCCAGTGTCACGTGGAGCTGCACATCAGAGGGACAGACACACGCGGCTAGATAAGCAACCTCTGAGCTGTATAGAATTTTTCAAATTCAGCTTTTGTGCTGCAGCCAAAAGAAATTGTGTTTCTACCCACACCTCAGGAAGAGTAGGGTCAAAGTAACCACTAGGAGCTACAAGGCCCCTCCCAAAGCTTGGGGCTTTCACATACCCCAACTGGGGGATCAGAGTCTGCCACAAACATAACAGATTACCTAGCTATTAGGGAGCTGTGGATTCATACCCTCAAGTACAATCCACCACCTTGGAGCTCAAGCTGGGAGGACAATCTTACTACACTCCACCAGGAAAAGGAGAAGACAACAGGTCAGAGGTAACCCAAGATCCACCAAACTTGCTAAAATACACCTAAGGCAATACAGGCCACTACTCCTCTCCCTGGCTCTGCCAAGGAACGAACCTTGGGAGCTTGGAGACAGGGCCATAAACTAGCCCTAACACCCCCAGCTCTCGACCAAGAGGCCAGATAAGAAAAAACCAGTGAAAGAACTCAGGAAACATGAAAAATCAGAATGAAAAGTCACCCCCAAAAGAAATCATCAGTTCCTCAGCAACGGATACCAACTCAAATGAAATGGGTAGAATGACAGAAGAGGAATTTTGTTTATGGATTATAAGAAAGCTCAATGAAATTCAAGAGAAAATTGAATCCCAGCACAAAGAAACCACAAGAAAAATGCAAGAAATGAATGAAAAATTTTCCAAAGAAATAGAAGTGTTATGGAAAAATCAAATAGAAATTCTAGAAATGAAAGAAGCATTCAAGGATCTACAAAACACAGTGGCAAGCCTTAAGAATAGGCTGGAACACGCAGAGGAAAGAATTTCAGAGCTAGAAGACACCTCCTATGCGCTAAATAAATCAGTTAAAGAGAAACAACACAAAAACAAGAGAAGAGGCATGAACAAAGCATACAAGAAATGTGGGACTATATAAAGAGGCCAAACATAAGGATCATAGGGATCTTCCTGAGGGAGAGGAAGAAAATTTGCATGGGCTTCAAAATCTATTTGAAGGAATGATAGAGGAAAATTTCCATGGCTTAGCCAGAAATCTCGATATCCAAGTACAAGAAGCACACAGGACTCCTGGGAGACTCAACATGAAAAGGCATTCACCACACCACATAATTATTAGACTGACCAAACTAAACACAAAAGAGGCACTCCTCAGAGCTGTAAGGTGAAAAGAGCAGATAACCTACAAAGGGAAACCTATCAGGTTAACTACAGATTTCTCATCAGAAACCTTACAAGCCAGAAGGGAATGGGGAGCCATCATCAGTCTCCTAAAACAAAACACAGGCCAACCCAGAATTCTGTATCCTGCCAAAATAAGCTTCTTATATGAGGGAGAAATAAAGACTTTTCCAGACAAGCAATCACTGACAGAATTTGCGAAGTCCAGACCGGCCTTGCAAGAAGTGCATAGACCTGCATTGTACACTAACCAGCACAACAGACACCCACCAGTGTAAAACTACCCTAAGCTAAAAATCCAGAACCCAGATTTCACAATGACTCAAGAGGTAAATCAGAACAAGAGACTACCCAACAGAATAAACAGAAATATACCCCAAATATCAATTCTCTCAATAAATGTAAATGGCTTGAATTGCCCATTGAAGAGACATAGGCTGGCTGAACAGATTAAAAAATACAAGCCAAGTATCTGTTGTCTCCAGAAAACATACCTTACACACAAGGACACATTCAGACTCAAGGTGAAAGGATGGAATACAATTTTCCAGGATAATGGAAACCAAAAGAAATCTGGAGTAGCCATGCTTATTTCAGATGATATAAACTTTAAAGCAACAAAAGTAAAGAAGGACAAAAATGGACACTATATAGTGGTGAAGGGAAAAATCTTACAAGAGGATTTGACAATCCTAAACATTTATGCACCCAACACAGGAGTGCCCAGATACATAAAGCAAATACTGCTTGATCTAGACAACATAATAAATAGCAATGCCATAATAGCAGGGGACCTCAACACCCCACTGACGGAACAGGACAGATCCTCCAAACAGAAAATAAGCAAAGAAACAATGGACCTAAACAGGACTCTAGAACACTTGGGCCTAACAGACATCTACAGAACACTCCACCCAAATAACACTGAATATACATTCTTTTCATCAGCTCATGGAACTTTCTCTAAAATTGATCACATCCTAGGCCACAAAACCCATCTAAGCAAATTCAAAAAAAATAGAAATCATACCATGTATCTTTTCAGACCACAGTGGAATAAAATTAGAAATCAATTCCAACAGAAACTTACATCTTTACTCAAAAACATGGAAATTAAACAATTGGTTGCTGAATGACTATTGTGTCAAGGAGGAGATTCAAATGGAAATCAAAAGATTCTTCGAACTAAATGACAACAGGGACACAAGTTATCAAAATCTGTGAGATACAGCAAAAGCAGTCCTGAGAGGAAAACTTATCACCTTAAATGCCCACATCCAAAAGACAGAAAGGTCACAAATCAGTAAACTAATGAATCATCTTAAGGAAATGGAAAAGGAAAAGCAAAGCAATTCTAATGCCAGCAGAAGAAAAGAAATAACCAAGATCAGAGCAGAATTAAATGAAATTGAGAACAAAAGAACAATACAGAAGATTAATAAAACAAAAAGTTGGTTCTTTAAAAAGATAAACAAAATAGACAGGCCACTTGCCAGGTTGACCAAAAGCAGAAAGGAAAGGACTCTAATAAGCTCAGTTAGAAATGAAAAAGGAGAGGTCACAACTGATATCATGGAAATACAAAACATCATCTTCGAATACTACAAAACTCTCTATGCCCAACAACATGAAAACATGGAGGAAATGGACAAATTCTTAGAAACATACTACCTCCCTAGGCTCAACCAGGAAGAAACAGAATTTCGATACAGACCAATATCAAGCACCAAAATTGAAGCAGTAATAAAAAATCTTCCCACAAAAAAAAGTCCTGGACCAGATGGGTTCACATCTGAATTCTACCAAGCCTTCAAAGAAGAACTGGTGCCTATACTGCAGAAATTATTTGAAAATATCCAGAAACATGGAATCCTCCCAAACTCATTCTACGAAGCCAATATCACCTTGATACCAAAGCCAGGAAAGGACACAACAAGAAAAGAAAATTACAGACCAACATCCCTTATGAAATAGATGCAAAAATTCTCAATAAAATCCTAGCAAACCGAATTCAAATGTACATCAAAAAAATAATCCATCACGTCAGGTGGGCTTCATCCCTGAGATGCAAGGATGGTTCAACATATGCAAATCTATAAATGTAATTCACCACCTAAATAAAAGCAAGAACAAAGATTATATGATCCTTTCAATAGCTGCAGAAAAGGCTTTTGACAAAATCCAGCATCTTTTTATGATAAGAACTCTTAACAATATAGGCATAGATGGATCATACCTCAAAACTATTAAAGCCATATACGATAAACCCACAGCCAATATCATACTGAATGGGGAAAAATTGAAAGCATTCCCCCTTAAAACTGGAACCAGACAAGGTTGCCCACTATCTCCACTTCTATTCAACATAGTGCTGGAAGTTCTGGCCAGAGCAATTAGACAAGAGAGAGGAATCAGGGGTATCCAAATCGGGGCAGAAGAGGTCCAACTTTCACTATGCACAGACGATATGATATTATATCTAGAAAACCCCAAAGATTCAACCAAGAGATTACTGGAATTGATAAATGAATTCAGCAAAGTCTCAGGATACAAAATCAATGCACAAAATCCATAGCCTTCATATATGCTAATAACAATCAAGCTGAGAAACAAATTAAAGATGCAATACCGTTCACAACAGCACCAAAGAAAATTAAATATTTAGGAACATATCTAACTAAGGAGGTGAAAGTCCTCTATAGAGAGAATTATGAAACACTGAGAAAAGAAATTGCAGAGGATGTAAACAGATGGAAAACCCTATCATGCTCTTGGATAGGTAGAATCAACATTGTAAAAATGTTTTTGCTACCTAAAGTGATTTACAGAATCAATGCAGTCCCTATCAAAATACCAGTATCATTTTTTGCTGATCTAGGAAAAATAATTCTATGCTTCATGTGGAACCAGAGAAGACCCCATCTAGCCAAAGCAATCTTAAGCAAAAAGAACAAATTGGGAGGCATCTATCTACCAGACTTCAAACTATACTACAAGGCTATAGTGACCAAAACAGCATGGTACTGGCGCAAGAACAGAGACATAGACCCATGGAACACGACTGAGAACCCAAATATAAAACCAACCTCATACGGTCATCTGATCTTTGACAAATTCCACAAAAACATACACTGGGGAAAAATTCCCTATTCAATAAATGGTGCTGGGACAACTGGATGGCCATATGTAGAAGACTGATACTAGACCCACACCTCTCACCTCTCACAAAAATCAACTCATGATGGATAACAGATTTAAACCTAAGACGTGAAACCATAAGAATTCTCGAAGAAAACGTTGGAAAAACTCTTATGGACATTGGCCTAGGCAAAGAATTTATGAAGAAGACCCCCAAAGCAATCACAGCAGCAACCAAAATAAATACATGGGACCTGATCAAATTAAAAAGCTTCTGCACAGCCAAGGAAACTATCACTAGAGTGAACAGACAACCTACAGAATGGGAGAAAATATTTGCATGCTACACATCGGATAAAGAGCTGATAACCAGAATCAGAACTTAGGAAAATCAACAAGAAAAAAATCAAACCACCCCATTAAAAAATGGGCAAAGGACATGAACAGAAACTTTTCAAAAGAAGACAGAATAATGGCCAACAAGCATATGAAAAATTGGTCAACTTCTCTAATCATCAGGGAGATGCAAATCAAAACCACAATGAGATATCACTTAACTCCAGTGAGATTAGCTCATATCAAAAAGTTCTAAAACAACAAATGTTGGCGGGAATGTGGACAGATAGGAACACTCATACACTGCTGGTGGGACTGCAAATTAGTACAACCTCTATGGAAAGTAATATGGAGATACCTCAAAGAATTAAAAGTAGAACTACCATTTGGTCCAGCAATCCCACTACTGGGTATTTGCCCAAAAGAAAAAAAGACATTCTATAATAAAGACATCTGCACGCGAATGTTTATAGCAGCACAATTCACAATTGCAAAGATGTGGAAACAACCCAGGTGCCCATCAATACACAAGTGGATTAATAAAACGTGGTATATATATACCATGGAGTATTACTCAGCAATAAAAAACGACGGTGAATTACCACATCTGGTATTATCCTGGGTGGAGCTAGAGCCCATTCTTCAAAGCAAAGTGTCACAAGAATGGAAAAACAAGCACCACTGGTACTCACCATCAAATTGGTACTAACTGATCAACACTTATGTCACTCATGGCAATATTATTCATCAGGGGGTGGACAGGTGGGAGGGGGGTGGAGGGGATGGGAAAACTCTCACTGAATGGATGCGGGGAGCACAGTTTGGGGGATGTCCACGATTGTAGCTCTGACACGGGCAGTACATGGGCAATATATATAGCCAAAGTATTGTACCCCGATAATATTCTGAAATAATAAAAAAAAATGTAAAGGGTTTAATAAAGAAAAAAGAAAGACATAACTCTGTGTGTATTTGTACTATATTACAATCAGCCAGAAAGGATGTCTTCCATTGATTTTTAATTATGACATCTCTCTATGCTGGTCTTTTCTGTACAACTTCACTCTTCTTTCTCAAATCCTATCATATGAGATCCAGATTTTTTATATATGTAACACATATACACACACATTCTATAAATAACATCCTTGGGAAAACAATAAAGAAGGCTTGCTGTTCCGGTGTCTGGACTCATCTGTCACTTTCTCTGAAGATAGCACAGACCTAAGGGAAGCAGGCCCATTCCCATGTGGCCACCAAGCTTAGAAGCCCCTTGGAGCGTGTGGTGGCTGGGAGCCCCATGGCTCTACTCTCACATGCTCCCTCTCCAGGGCCCCCAGTCCAATCCTCTTTGCTTTCCCCATTGCAGCTCTTGTCACAGTTAATGAGTGGTAATTGGAGATGCCTTTGAAAAAGAATTGCAGCCTCTTGCCAATATTCTTGGACATGTAAAAGAAAATAAAAAGGCACAGACTTATTGAGATATGTTTGGAGTGGCCAGGTTTAGGGCATCAAAAAAACCCACCAAATTTAATCAACCTGACAATTGGACCTACGTCCTAGACCCAAATACAATTATAAGTTTTTTTGAAGAGGTCAAACTGACCAGCAGATATTCTCCCCCAGTTTTATTTATCCCTTCTCCTTAAAAATGCCAAATTGAATCCCCCACTTGAAATGTTCAGAGTAGCTGGTATAGCTCATCTTCCTTAGATTAGGACAAAAGTAAACCTATATTGATATTTGCACTCCCATGTTCATTGCAGCATTATTCACAATAGCTGAAATATGGAATCAGCCTAAGTGCCCATCAACAGATAAGTGGATAAAGAAAATATGGTGCATATACACAACTGAATACTATTCAGCCTTGAAAAAAGAGAGGAACCTGCCATTTGCGACAACATGGGTGAACCTGGAAGACATTATGTTAAGTAAAATAAGCCAGGTATTGAGAGACTAGTACTTCATGATTTCACTTACTTGTAGAATCTTAAAAAAAAAAGTAAAACTAATAGTTACAGAGTGGAATGGTGGTTACCAGGGGCTGGGGTGGGGGGAAGAGAGATGTTGGTCAGAGGGTGCAAACTTTCAGTTATAAGATGAATTAGTACGAAAGACCTAATGTACAGCCTGGGGGCTATAGTTAACAATAATGTATTATATACTTGAAATTTGTTAGGACAGTAGATATTGAGTGGTCTTGCCCCCCCACACACACACACACAAGCTATGTGAGGTGGTAGATGTGTTAATTAGCTTGATTGTGGTAATCATTTCACAATGTATACATATATCAAAATATCACATGTATACCCTAAGTATATACAATTTTTATTTGTCAATTGTATCTCAATAAAGCTGGAAAATAATAAACCTATATTAGTTTCGTGGGTATTGTGGGGTTTTGTTGTTTTTTAAATTCTGGCACCTGCATCACTTCTGAACCACCTTCATCTTGAAAACATTATTCACTCCACCTGAGGGCACCTGCGGGCTTTCCTGGGAAAAATCACTCTTAGCAAGATGAGCTTATGGGGTCTGCTAATCTCATCGATCCCAGGCAGCCTCCTTGGTAGCTTCCACAGGACCCTGGGCTCTGTCTCCTCTGGGTGAGCCCTGACTCCAGGACATGACGAATCAATACACAAACCGTTATTCTCACCGTGGAGCGGAACAATTACTAAAATCTATTTGCCAGTAAATGTGCCTTGTCTTGTAAATCATTGGGTCGTTAACCTCAACAATTGCAATGTGCCGTCCCTATCCAATTCAATTAAAGTACAGACCAAGGTAATACTTAAGAATACATTTCAGGCAAAGGAATATACTATTATAGTATTATATCCTCATAAATTAAACAATACATTTATTCCCCTTCTTGGAAAAGGAACACTGCATGATAAACACAGAGCAGAGAAGAAACAAAGGCAATGATTCTAAGAATAAGTCAAGACTAGAGAGGAGAAGAGAACAGGAATCTGAAGGCATAAGCTAGTCACCTGCAGTCATGACTCCCTCCCCCAGCACTGGTGCAGAATTCCTGCAGGATTTCTGGTCGGGGTGATGGTGCACTCAGACCCTTAGTGGCCTGAGCTGTACTCTGTACTGTTTGAAATGGAAATGCCTGAATTGTACCACAGGGCAGAAACAGTCCACTACCTACTCCCAGTCTGGCACTGCTGTAGCTGAAAAGTTCAGTGCCAAAAAGTAGAAAGCTCTGGTCCTGACACTGATTCTCTGCAGTCTGGGGGGGACCCCACTCTTTCACACACGTTTTGAGAGCAAGGCAAGGAAAGCTCCCCTTGTAGTGCCCTTTCTGCTTCCTTCCTATTTCCTGTTTTAGGTGTTAGATAGCAATGAAGTAGGTAAATAGGATAACAGGGAATGTCTCAAGACTTCTAGCATCTGTCATGAGATTAGATAATATAGGTACACATATTCCTGTTCTTCCCAAGGGGCTCAAAATGGAGCTGCTCTTCCATCTTCTTCCTCCCTGAATTCCTCCAACCTGGACCACTTTCTAACCAGCTACTAACCAGTACATTTGAATTCATAAGATATATTAATTATCTATTGCTGTCGTAACATATCACCACAAATTAAGTGGCTAAAAACAACACAAACGTATTATCCCACAGTTATATAGTTCAGAGGTGCAACATAGACCTCACTAGTCTGAAATCAAGGTGTCAGCAGGGGTGCCTGCACTCTTTTCTGGAGGCCCCAGGAATCTGTTCCCTTGCTCATTCAGGTTGTTGGCAACCTTCTAATTTTAGGATTGGGGTCCCTGCTTCCTCACTGGCTGTCACCTGAGGGCTGTTCCCCACTGCTAGAAGCCACCTGCATTTCTAAGCTGGTGGCCCCCTTCCTACTTCTGAAAGCCAGCCACCAAGAGTCGAGTCCCTCTCATGCTTCAAATTTCTGCTGCCTTTAAGGGTTTATCTGATTAGATTGAGTCCACCTAGATGATCCAGGGTAATCTCCCCCATTTTAAGATCCATAACCTTAATTACATCTGCACAATGTCTTTTGCCATGTAGGTAACATACTCCTAAATTCTGGGGATTGGCGTGTGGACATCTTTTTGGGGTGAGCATTACTCATCCTACCACATAAGAGCTGTTTGTTACTAGATTGGCCACTACTAAGGATGGAAGAAGAAAGGAAACCTGACCATACCCTCCCCCGCCTTTCCCACCTCCTTCCCAACATTTCCATTCTCTACTGGGAGAGCAAAGTTTGGCCAGTCACCACATTCTCATTTTCAGAA
Source organism: Daubentonia madagascariensis (assembly GCA_023783475.1). Taxonomy (NCBI): domain Eukaryota; kingdom Metazoa; phylum Chordata; class Mammalia; order Primates; family Daubentoniidae; genus Daubentonia; species Daubentonia madagascariensis. Next base: position 34,106,042 of record JAKFHU010001953.1, on the reverse strand, counting down.
AGACAGCCTGGTTGCAGGACTCTGCCTCTCGCTGTCCGCAAAGACCAGTGTATGTCTACTCGGGTTTTCTCTGGGCGAAACTGTTCTTTCCAGCATCTCCCCAGTGGTTCCTGAACATTAGTTTACATAAAGATCACCTGAGGGAACACGTTCCAGTTCAGAATCTGGTTCTGATGTCCTGCTGTCGGAAGCTGAGTTCACTTGGCAGTCAACAGACTGGGTAGAGCAGGTTGGCTTCACCTGGTGGTCAATAGACTGAGTGGAGCAGGTTGGCTTGGGAGGCTCCCCAGGCCAGCGTGCACCAAGCAGGCAAGGAACAGTTCAGGTACAGATGGTCCAAGAGGGACTTTGGCCCTGGCAGGTAACCCTTGGACCAGTGGCTCTCAGGACCCGCTCCTTCTCTGTCCTTAGTGCCCACAAGAGACTCCTTTCTTTGCAGCAGCCATGTCTGTCATTTCTAGCTCCAGCACTTCCCTGAGGAGGGCCCTTAAGGCAAGGCTCTCACTCAAGGTGCTGTGACATGATATAATCATGAAAAGCGCTCCCTTTGTGGTCAGCAGAAGGTTGTGTGGTCTTGGGCAATTTCCTCCTCGAGGCCCCAGTTTCCTCTTCTATCAGATGGGGGAGATAATAGTAATTATCTCAGAAGGTGGTTACAGGGATTCCAAGAGATGCTTTTGGCAAAGCACTGAGCACAGTGTTTGAGCACTCAGTAAAGGTGAGCTGTTTTGTGATCCTTGGTATCACTATTATTCTGTGTTTCCCCCAACTTGCTCTGTGCCCTGGCAAGCAGCTTGGCCCCTCCAAGTACTGGTTACCTACCCAGTAAAAATAAAAGAGGAGGAAGACCTTTACCCATTTTAGAATGTAAGGTGGGAATTTCATTAAGGCATTTATTTGCCCTGGTGGATTGCTTAGTTGTCAAAACCTGGGGAAACACAGCAGGTGAGATTATAGAATTTGTGGAAATGGTATACGTATTATGTTTATGGTATAGGGTTTTTTTTTTAAAGACCAAATGTTGATAAAGTTTTTCTGTAAAGGGCCATATAGTAAATATTTTGGGCTTTGGGGAACATACAGTCTTTGTCACAACATCTCAACTCTCAACTCTGCCACTGTAGTGCAAAAGCAGCCATAGACAGTACGTAATGAATAGGTATAGCTATGTTCCTTTAAAACTTTATTCATAAAAGTAGATGGCAGGCTGGATTTGACCATGTGCCTTAGCTTACTACCGCCTGTTTCAGACCAACATCTAGAAAGTTCTGGTTTAGTTCTAGTGCTAGAATCCCTATTCTGGCCCTTATTTTGTTGTTTACGATCCTTACCATCCTTTAAAGCATTCAATAAATGTTTATATTCATATCTATGGATATATATGCATGGAAAGTTTAAACTGAAATTCATGTAAATGCTTGAGACACATTATAAAACCCACAGAAGAAATTAATACTAAAGGACCAGGTGTTTTGTTGAATAATAATTTTTCTTTGGAGGATTTTGAAAGCTATAGAGCTGTGTGATTTTAGATAAGTTACTTAACCTCTCTGACTTTCAGTTACCTCCTTGGTTAAATATAAGATTCTAGTGGCATTTATGAGGATTAAAGAAGCAAGCATAGAAAGTGCTTAGTCCAGTGCCTGGTGCATGGAAAACACATGGTGTCCATCTAGAGACAATCTAGAGATCAGAAGATTTTTTTACTTATAATAAAAAAAAAGAAGTAAACATCTATAGAGAGAACCCTGCCTGAGGAAACTGGCTAGGTTTACTCTGGATGAGAAAGTAGACTTTGGGGCTTCAGCATTCTGAAAAATAATCTCGAAGTTAAAAGTGATTCAGCAAACCCATGCTATGGCTTACAAATTGGAGTCCAATGGGTTTACCAATTGGGTTAGGCTTAATTAACATACTATCTAAAAATTTTAATTAAAACGCATTTGAGCCACAACCTCTCAGGTAACCACAGCTCACTGCTGCCTTCATAGAAAGGAGCTACTGGCGGTTTTGTTATCATTCTGGCCCCAAAGGCATTTAAGTATCTGACCTCTGGCCTAAACTTTCGATGCTAGGTTTTACTATTATAACCCCAGCTTCTCATGTCATGATTTCATTGCCATTAATATATCTAGAGGAAGAGTCCTTATCTTTACAAAAACATATGTCCAGTTCCCAGAACAAATGTCAGCCAAGGCTGCCAACAAATGATGTAATGAGACAGGTTAACTGCAAAATGAGATGTTTGCTTTCTCCCTTGCTGATAGCTGCCACCTCACATATAAAAGCTCTTTGAGACTCTTTACACACACACACACACACACGTGAAACGTTACTTTATAAGTACTCATTCATTTTGAGAATGACTGCTAACATTCATTATTGAGGATCCAGGAGTCTTTGAGGACACACAGGATTAGGGAAATCCAGTGCCAAAGGGTGAGGCCACTCTACATTGTGGAGTAACCTGACTTGACGAAGGGCTCAGGTGGGAGCAGGATGTTATCTCTTCCATGATCAGAATCAAAGAGGCAAAACGCAGAGGTCAGGCTGGCTGGGGTCCTGGAAGGATGACCCCACCATGTGACCTTCTGTGCTCATGAAACTGCATTAAGCTTGGGCAGATGGCACAGCCAGTGTAGCCATCATTACACCAAGCAGGACGAGGCCTGGCTGATGCTTGCTCAGGATCTTCTGGTAGCTTGACTCGGCCGTGGACTTTCACTGCGTGAGTGCTTAATAGGCTTCGGTGTCCTAGAAGTTACAGAGCTGAAATTTGATGCACTCACTTCACTCAGACTACAGAAGCAAGAGAATAGTCGCATTGGGAATAATATTCTTCATATGAGCAAGGAGAAATAAGTGATATTTTAACCATGTATTTCAGATCATAATCACTCTCTGCTCCAAAACCTCCAATGTCTTCTCATTTACCTAAAGCAAAACCAAACTCCCCATGAGGCCTGCAAGACCCTGTAGGATCTGGCGGGCCCTTCTCTGTCCACATTTCCAGTCTTATCTGTTTTGTTTTGTTTTTTAAGAACAGCCTTATTGAGACACAATTCAAATGCCATACTATGATATTAATCCATTTAAAGTATACAATTCAATTGGTTTTAGTATGTTCGCAGTTATACAACCACCTACACAATCAATTTTAATACATTTCCATCACCCTGAAAAGAAACCTTGTGCCCATCAGCAATCACTCCTCCTTTCTCCCAATTTCACAGCCCGACAGCCACTGATCTACTTTCTGTGTCTATAGATTTGTCTATTGTCGACATTTCATATAAATGGAATCATATAATATGTAGTCTTTTGTGACTAGCTTCTTTCACTTAGCATAATGTCTTCAAGGTTCAGTCATGTTGTATGTATCAGTACTTTGTTTTTATGGCTCAATAACATTCCATTGTATGGATATACTACGTTTTGTTTATCCATTCATCAGTTGATGGATATTTGGGGGGTTTTTGGCTGTTATTAATAATGCTGCTATGAATTTCTGTGAAAAAGTTTTTGTATGGACATATGTTTTCATTTCTCTTGAGTATAAACCTAGGAGTAGAATTGCTGGGTCCTATGGTGACTCTATGTTTAACTTTTTGAGGAGCCACTAGATTATTTTCCAAAGTGGCTGTGCCATTTTATATTCCCACCAGCAGTGCATGGTGGTTCCAATGTGATCACATCCTCATCTACGTGTGCTTTTTGGTTATAGCCATTCTAATAGGAGTGAAATGATATCTCATCATGGTTTTGATGAGTATTTCTGATAGGTAATGAAGGAGCTCAGGAAATTTCACTCCAAAATATGATTCCTTGGTATAAAAAATATTTTGAATTAAAGGCCACTCAAAATCAAAGAGCACTGGAAGGGGCTTTCCCTTTATCTGCATAAACCAGAATGACCTGATCAAAAGAATAAAGGGGGCAATTGACAACCCTCTTCCTCTCCCTGTTATCTCAATATATTCCAGAATGCAATCAGACCTGGCCCAAATCATTTAAAACATAATACCTGTCTCTCAGGCTAACTTACAAGTCGATCCGTTTCCCCCATCCTTTCATCCTCCCTGGCAACCTTTTATGAGCCCCTAAACAGAATCACCTATACTCCTCATTTCGCCCCCCCCCCCGCCAAAGGCACGTATAAAAAATCTAAACTTCACTGGGATATTGGGTAATCACTATATGATTCTCCGCATGTGCATGGTACTGGTAAATAAGACTTTCTCTTATTAATCTGCGGTAATTGTGAGTTGATCTTTCAGCAAACGTTAGAGGGAAAGGGCGAGTTTCTCCTCACCCCTACAGTAATGATACTGAGTGTCTTTCCATGTGCTTTTGGCCATTTGTATATCATCTTCTTTGGAGAAACATCTATTCAGATCTTTTGCCTATATTTTAATTGAGTTATTTATCTTTTCATTATTACGTTGTAAAAGTTCTTTATATATTCTGGATACAAGTCCTTTATCGGATATGTGATTTGAAAATATTTTTCTCCCATTCTATGGGTTGTCTTTTCACTTTCTTGATGCTATCTTTTGAGCACAAAAATTTTTAATTTTGATGAGGTCCAATTAATACAAATGCATCTTGGAAGTCCCAGAAGGGAAGAGAGAGAAAAGGAAAGGGGCAGAAAGAATATTTGGAGAAATAACGGCTGAAAATTCCCCAAATTGATGAAAAACATGAATCTATACATCTAAGATGCTCAAAGAACACTAAGTAGGATAAAGTCAAAGAGATCCACACCACAAAGAAAGAGAGACCGAGAGTGATTAGACACAAAAAGACACACACAGGTGATATGAAAATGGGGCAGAGATTAGAGTGACATGGCCACAGGCCAAGAACACTAAGAAATTCTGAGCAGCCACCAGAAGCTAGAAGAAAGGAACAGGCTCCCCCTGAGCCTCTAAGGGGCACGCCCTGCTGATACCTTTATTTCAGCCCTCAGGCCTCCAGAAGTATGAAGATAAAGTTATGCTGTTTTAAGCCAAAATTGTGGCAATTTGTTATCACATCCCTGGGAAATACAGTATCCTTAAGCTTTAACTTCCCCATGTTCTTTTCCAAATACAGTTAGTTCCTTTGGAGAGAACTCCTAAGCTCTCTTTTTACGACGTGACTCCTCTCTTGGCAAAATCTGAGTCCCTTCCCCAGAGCTGGGGGCAGAGACAGTGGTCTGCTTCCCTCAGAGCGACACCCCTGCTTTATGAGAGGGCACTTGACTGGGGTGGTGGCTTCTGGACCCCTCAGTGTGGAGCTTCTCTCTTAACGTGGAACTTCTGCCCCCGGTGAGTGAGCTGGGTGAAGGTAACCGGCCACAGCCTTCTCAGCGCGCCCCACCTGGCTAGCGCCTCGAACCTGTGGGTAGGGCCGTCACCCCTGCAACATGGAGCTGGGTAGGGGGGGACAAAGGAGAGAGTGGGTCCTCACTCAAATGCTGCAGACTCTCACTGTTCTTATCAAGATTTAATAGGTTTTCTTCAATAAATACTTCTTTATTTGCTGTGTAGCCTTAGGACAATTTTCAGAGAATTTAAGTGGTTGGTTTTTGTTTTTTTAAAATAACTGTCGCCAGTTATTATTGTTTTGCTGGGGAGAGGGTCTATGGAGCTCCTCACCCCACATTCTAGAAGTCATCTTCCCCACCCCATCCTCAACCTGGGCCTCTCTCCTCCTCCTCCTCCTCTCTGCTGCTGGTTGAGGAGCAGACATTCCAGGCTCATCACTGCTGTAGCATCTTTGCCCTTACTGTTCCCTCAGCCTGGAAAGTTCTCCCTTGAAGTAGACACTGTTGGATGCTACCCAAGTGCTGCTTCCACCCTGATCCTTGCAGGCAGAGTTTCTTCTCCTCATGACTCAGAAAATTTTGATTAGTCTAGAGCAGGAGTCTGCAAACTACAGCCTAGGGATGAATTTGACATATTAAATTTTTCAATAATTTTTTAAAAACCCAAAAGAATACTATTTTATGCATGAAAATGACATGACCTACAAATTTTAGTGTCCATAAATAAAGTTTTACTGGAACACAGTTATGCCCATTCACTTCCTGTTTGTCTCTGGCTGCTTTCACTCGACCGCAGTGGAACTGGGGAGTGGCACACCATAACTCACAGTGGCAAAGTTATAGTTTGAAAGGCTTTCAAGGCCACGTGTATCACCTCTCTGTGTGAAGATATTTTCGAAGACAAAATAGATAAAATCTCATCACAGACCAGCACTAACAGATGAACATATGCAATCTATTTTAATGCTAGAAAAATAACTTTGGCCCTCAATTAGATAAACTGTTATCCCCCCCAAAAGAAAACACTAACTTTGACCCCCAATGAGGCAAAATTTTATTCTCCCAATTAAGCAAAATGTTATTTCCAAAAAAAGAAATCCATTCTTATTAGTGACCTGTATTTTAAAAATTATATTCAATTATTATTCTATTTTGAATTTCATTAATAAAAATTTTATGGAAGTTTGTTTTCTCTCTTGTTATATAAGTACCTACATAATATCCTCGATTTTGCCTCTTGACCTGCAAAGTCTAAAATATTTCTTATCTAACCATTTGCAGAAAAAGCATACCCATCATGGTGATTCTCTTCTCTTGCTGGTGATTTTAAGGGTGGGCCTTTGGACCCATTCTGGCCAATGAGACGTAGGAGGCAGTGTGTCGGGGCACTTCTGGAAATGCTCTCTTCTTCCTCTGGATGTTGTTTCAGAGGTGAGGCTGGGAACAACGGCAGCCATGGGAGGGGCCCAGCTGAGGACCTGCTTCAGGGTTCAGGATACCCTGAGGGTGGGCGAGCAGGAGGATGGCAGAACCCTAGACCCTTTCTACCGCAGGACTTCTTGTCATGTGAGGCAATAAATGCTATTGTTATATAAATTATTTGAATCAGAGTTTTCTGCTACTTGTCATCCAAAACATTCTAATTGATAGCACCTTAGAACATCTCATGGCTCCTTCTCATCATAGAGGGGTCACTGCAAATGTCCCCTCCTCAGAGGGGCCTTTCCTGATCACTCTAAGGACATCCCCTGCCCCCATTAGTGACTTTTACTAGCATGTATCACTATTTGTAATTATCTTACCAGGCAGTTTCCCCTCACTCGAACATGAGCTTCCTGAGGTCAAGGGCATTGTCATATTCACCTGTTACCCCAGGGCTTAGAATAGAGTCTGACACCAAGTGGATGCTCAGTAGACATTTGTGGAATGAATAAAATACTACTACTATTTTAACTAGTATTTAATAGCATTACTAAACTATTTTATTAGTAGTATAATTTAAATATTTTGTTCTAAACTTGATTTATTGGTAATTTAATTTATTATTAACAAAATATTAAAATCATTAATACTTATGAAGATTGCTGAGGTAGTAATATTTACTACTAATAAATATGCATAAAATTTATTCAGGCCAACATTTTCCTAAGTGTTTAGCACATGCCATACTCAGTGCCTTAGTTTATTGTTTATCCCTCAATTAACCCTTATAATTAATTATAATTATTATTATTAGGTGGATATTATTATTCCTACATTACAGAAGACTGTACAGTCCATTTCCTTATAAATCTATACTACTAGTATAAGCTATGACAATAAAATAATAATTATAATAACAATATATATTTTTAAAGACCAAGAAACTTAAACTGGACTCATTGTTTTATACCCAGGAAACTTCTGGTGGGAAATTGCATGGAACTACGGTGTTTTTGTCCCAGTTCTCACCCTCACCTCCCTGCAGGAGGAAATTCTAGCCAGAGGAGGAGGGACCACACTTGCCAGGGGGACATTTCAGACCCAATTTCCCAGGCAGGTAATGATGGTGATAACATCTGGCATCTGACTCCAGGCTTGCCCTTTCCGCCTCATGGAGGCCCTGTGGTGACACACAGTAATTGTCCAGCTCCTCTGAGGGCCCTAGAGTTATGCAGAGAGGCTGCCGCAAATCTTGTGTCACCATTGGGTAAATTCTCTAAGAGCTGGCCAATTACCACCTCCCCCAAGCCCGCCTCTGGGATGCTGGTTGACTCCATTTTTTTTTCCTTAAAAAAGTTGCATTCTGGTTTCTGGATGATCTCTGCTTTAAAATGAATAATTTTCTGTGACACTGTCTCCCTGCTGGTGTTCCAGGAAGGGCATGTATGTAAGAAGTAATGAGCATCCCCCAGGTCAATAGTCTTTGTAATTCTAATAACTATTTTCATAGCAACAATGTCCATCTCTGTTTCTTTATATTTATAGTAAATTTGGAGGATGTATTTGGTATGATCTAACCCAAAATATATGCTATGGGCTCTATGGCATCCCCAAAATTTGCTGCAGGTGTTCCTGGAACTCTTCGAAGAGATGAGGGGACGGGACTCAAGACTTTGGCCCAGGGCTATCCAATAGAATGTTCTGTGATGATGGAAATGTTCTATATTTGTACTGAACAATGTGGTGGCCACTAGCCATATGTAGCTATGAGCCATTGAAAAGTGTCTAGTGTGACTGAGGAAGTAGAGTTTTAATTTAATTTAATTTTATATAGCACATGTGCCTGTTGGCTACTGTAGCAGACAGCACAGATCTGAGGATGCCATTGATGACGGTGTTGCTTCACAGTCACGGCTGTGTTCCTGGGTGTGAAGCAGCAGCAAGGACACTTAATAATCTTCCTCAGCAACATCTGGTTATTAATGATGATGAAAACAGCAACACAATTTACAGGAAGCTTTCATAAAACCTCACTTCGATCTTTACACAAATTCTGTGAGTTAGGTCCTATCCCAAATTTAGAGACCGAACAGTTACATGGCTTGACCGAAGACACAGAGATCTTCAGCTCAAAGTCCTGGGTATGTTCTGTTGTGCCCACTCCTTGGTTGTTTTCCAGTTTTCCAAAGACTCTATAAGCAGGATTGTCCCAGGTAAAGATCAGGCAGCTGCAGCCTAATCAGAAAGCAGGAAAAGTACAAGCAACTTCGCTGCAAGGGCTCTGCCAGTGGGGAAGAGAAGAGAAGGTGAGGGAGGGAGTTAGACATGCACAGCCCGGAGGACAGCCCCGGGTGCAGACTCTGCCACCACTGGCTGTTTGCTGGGCGCTGGCCTCAGGGCTTTTGATTCATCCCACCGGATCCTCACAAGGACCCTGTGAGGGTGGTGTTATTGTCCCCATTTTTCAAATGAAGAAAGGAAGTTCTCTGAGAATTCACACAGCCTGCTAAGATCTGTTTAACCTATGCAAGTGGTAGGGACAGGATTCCAGCTCACATGCTTCCAGTGCCCCAGACAAGTAAATGGCCAAAGCCAGACAAAACCCGGGGCAGACACGGGAGGGCGGTAGAGTTGAAGTCTTTGTCAAGATGACCAGAGAGAGGCTAACACTGTCTATAATGCTCCCGAAATTCTCTCATACACCCTCCTCTTGCAAGGTGAGGCCAGAGTTTCCAGGACTCACAGAAGTTAATTCTCTCATTCATGTTCTGAGACAGGGCTCCCAGGACCCTGGAAGCATGGGAGAGAGACCAGCACAGCCTCGATGTGACTGATGGTTCAGAACTGCTCTACTGGAAATGATAGGGCAGAGAGAGATGAATCTGGTGCTTTAGCCATTAAGACCTGGGATCACAGAGTCCCCAGACCACGAGGATGACAGATTTGGCTCATGAACACCGCCCACACCGATGGGACCATATCTAAACCAGAGGCCATCAACCTGTACCCTGTGAGATTGCTGTTGGGGCCAAGGCTTTAGAGAGGAAGAAGAGAAAGAAAAAAAAGTGGACAAAGAAGGAGGAGAAGAGCCAGATGAGGAAGGGAGAAACAGGTGGCTGCTGCCACCACAGGAGTTCCTGTGGGCCCAGGGGGCCCCGACAATGGCCAACACTGGTGATCATGGAAGGAACCCACATGTAGCACTCTGCTGAGGCCGCCAGACCTGTGTCCAGTTCCTGCAATGCTCCCACCCCAACCCTGGCTCCTGCTACACTGATTAAGTTCCTTGTATCCTTCCAGTCTCTGCTTACATGTTGCCGCATCCAAGAAAACTTCCCCTGTTCTAGTATACTCCTTCCTCCCTTGGCTACTTCCTCCCTCCTTACTTGTCTTTTTCCTCCTGTGGATGGGAGGCTCCTAGAGGACAAGCAACTTGAACCAAGTGAGCCTCCAGTGTCTGCCCCATAGTAACATCAACAATAACAATGCTAATAAGAATTAGCATTTGTTGAGTAATTACTATGTGTCAAACATGGTTCTGAGCACCTTATATGTATTAATATTAATTAATTTCTTCTTATAAGAGCCCTGTGAGATAGGTGCTATTATTGTCTTCATTCTATAGAGGAGAAAAGTGAAGCCTAGAAAGATGAATAAACTTGCTTAGGACACACAGCTCATAAGTAGAAGAGCTATGACTTGAACCTAGGCAGTTTGATTCCAAACTTTTACCATTACTCACCTTGCTAAACTTCTTAATATGTTGTACGTGCTCACACATGTCAGCCTATTAATTTCCTTACTGGTTTTATTGTATAAATCATCCATCTTAAGTCTAAACCATAATAGAGTGTCTCCTAGACCAGAGAGAGAAATGTTTGTAACTCTGTATACCTGTAGGTAGTTAGCAAATACTCCAACAGTACTTGGAAAAATAGCAAGGAATCTAACTTGTTATTTGCACTTGGCTGTGCAAGTAATAAATAATTAATTGCTCTTGGTAAGCATTTTTAATTTTTCATATGTGCTTTGCACATTCCTCTTTAGAGAACCATAAATTTAGATATAGGATTTGAACAGTTGCTTGAACGTGTTTGTGGACAATTTGTGGCCAGTAAAGGCAAGGTTCTGGGTGAGGCACAAACGGGAGCTGTGAGGATGATCACAGGCAAAGGAGGCAGGCTCCCTCTGATAAAGGCAATGTGCTAACCCCGGACCCCTTAGACACTGGCGTTGCTTGGTTCTTTACATGATAGTAAATGAAAATCTTGGTCAATCTTGACTCTGAAATTACTAAGATTATCAAGTCTTGATTACCATGACTGTAAGATAATAAATTTATGTGGCTTTCAACTGCTAAGTCTGCGATAATTTGTTACAGCAGCCACAGGGAACTAACATGGGAGTGGCCCTGCCTGGGGACGTCTGTAACCCTTGTACCTCACTCTTTCCCACGTGAGTGTGACTGGAGAGACCCAGGTGTGTGCAGCCTCTCTTACGACGTAGCTGCAACATACCAATGTCATAGTGCTGCATTTCCTGACACACGGTGAGCACTCTAAATTACAGAGACAATTTAAGACTAAAACAAACAACAAAGCCCCTATTCCTGATTCAAGTAACTGCAGTCCTTGAGGCCTAACGTGCCAAAAAAAATTGCTTCTCCTTTTCTTTCACCTTGCCTAATGGACAGATTTTGGAAAACCCTAAGGGTGAGAGCTAATGGAGGAATCGCTTTTCTCTCTCTCTGTCTTCATCCGGGGTCAGCGAGACCGGCTGCGGGTGAGCAAGGGCTTGCAGACACGGGAGGCGCGGGGAGAGCTCAGGGATGACCCTCACTACCTGGCCGAATGCTCAGAGACAACGCTCAGGTGATTTTTTTTTTTTGATCGGTGGTGCTGTTTAAAGATGAAGACAGGCTTAATGGAGGAGAGAATTTGCTGCTCTCTGACCTTGGCTGTGTGTTTTTCTCCATCTCCCGTCAAGTTTAGCGCTAAGAACAAACAATCTCCGATAAGCTGGAACATGAGGATGCAAAGGGCAGACAGCAATGAGATAACTCCAAGGTGAGGTCGAATAGAATCCTAGGAAAGGCAGCTTCTCTATAACTGCCCAGGGGAAGATGGACTTGTTTCCAGAGAGTTCTAATGTGGTATGTGGGGCTGGGTACATCTGTGTGTGAGCTGTGTGACCTTGGGGGGGGCACATGGGACAGCTGCCCTACAGAGTGGTGCGCATGGTGGCAGCGAGGAGTTCTGGGAGGACTTCTTTGTAGCAAAGCCCACTCAAGCTGGCTCAGGTAAAGGGAGGGTGATGTGAAGACGCACTTACAACCTCACAAAACCCGAGAGCAGAAGCCCTGATGGCTTCTGGATTCCACAGTCTGGTTCATTACAGGAACTCCCTATTGAGAGTCCATGGAACATTTTTTTTGGTTTTGACTTCATCTCTCAGTAGTTATATTCTTTTTTAAACTGAGATATAATTTACATATAATAAAGTACCTAAATCATAAAATCATAAGTGTACAGCTCAGTGAATCTTTACATATGTATACATCCGTGTAACTACCCCCCACATCAAGATATAGATCAGGGGTCAGCAAACTCAGGCCTGGCGTCCAAATCTGGTCTGCTACTGTGTTTGTAGTTTTATCAGAACACAACCACACCTATTGTTTGCATCTTGTTTATGGCTACCTAAGCAGTTTCCCCAGAGACTTTGTGGCTTCCAATCCTAAAATCACTTCTAGCTGGCCCTGTAAGAAAAAGCCCTCCTGGCTCTGACCAGTCCTGTTCTCCCTTCCCAGGTGAGCTCCCCCCAGGGGAAATTACCCTATTACTACTATAGGGTAATTGTGCCTATTTTTGAACTTTGTATAAATGGAACATTGTAGTTTTTCTTTGTTATTCACTCAATATTACCTTGGAGGGACTCAGCCATGCTACATGGCGATTACACGCCTGCGTACCCTATCCACACAACTCAGCTGCACTCCAGGCAGCCTTCTCTCTCCTGTCCTTCATCCTCGGGGTGTCCCCTACTGCTGGCTCCCTTATGGCCCCAGGGACACTCTGGGCCCTCTCTCTGCAGTGGTGGGTCTTGATTCTTTCTCAGTCATCTGTTTCTGAGCCATGAATACCATTGAAAATCCGATCAGGGCCGGAGACCCTCTTCCCAGATAAATGCATAGACAGTGAAATGATTAACTAAAGATCAAACTTGGCTGTTGGTTTTTAAATTTCTTCTCCTTGTGTAAGTGAGAGAAAGTGTCAGAAACCTACCTTAGGTTCATGAACCTTTGCCTCCCTTATCACTTTGAGCTTCACCTACAAGTGTAGATAAGGCACAAGTACTCCTGTGTTGGGAACAAGGGAGGGGGAACACGGCTTGTTTTGAGGGCCTGATTTTGGGATATGTCTCCTTTTGAACTGCAGTCCCCAACCCCCAGGCCACACAGCAGAAGGTGAGCAGCAGGTGAGCGAGCTTACAGCGCTCCCCATCACTCCCATCACTGCATAAGCTCCACCTCCTGTTAGATCAGCGGTGGCATTAGATGCTCATGGGAGCACAAACCCTACTGTAAACTGCACATGCGAGGGATCTAGGTCGAGTACTCCTTATGAGAAACTAATGCCTGATGATCTGAGGTGGAGCTGAGGCAGTGATGTTAGCACTGGGGAGTGGCTGCAAATATAGATTATTATTAGCAGAGAGGTTTGACTGCACAATAAATGTAATGTGCTTGAATCATCCTGAAACCATCCTCCCCTCACACCCCCGGTCTGTGGAAAAATTGTTTTCCATGAAGCCGGTCCCTGGTACTAAAAATGTTGGGAACTGCTGCCCTTGAAGACAAGAGGACAGAGTTCTGGGTCTGCGTTACACCAGACAGCAGGATGGGCACCCGGTCCAGCCCTGCTGGTGGCCACAGAGCCCTGAGATCTGGAGCCAGCTCTGGGAGAATGCTCCAGTTCTCCCTCCAGGAACCACACTTGTGTCACTACATCAGGACAACAATGGCATCTGCTGCTGATTGTGGGGCCCCGGCTCTGACCATAACTCTGCATGGCACCAGGGAGCATCAGCAGGAGTGCACCAAAGATTTTCCAGAGTTTCCTGGGCTTGGGTGTGGGAACTGGAACTGCACAGAGCCCCTTAGGACTGCGGAACCTCAGGGTTCTTGGATTATTTGGGGAGTAAGGGAGCCTTAAGAGGGAGATAGTGAAACTTTGGCTAAACTAAGGAATAGAGCAAGTAATCGGCAAATAAGAGATGTGATCTTTATTGCATCTCAAATTTGTGAAGCAGTTCATACTATTTATACACATAAACCCAAAATTTCACACATAATTTAAATGGGTTCATGAACCCCAGGCTAAGAATCTCAGTTTAATATTCTGTCCTTTCTGCTTCAGTTGCCACTGAAAATTAAGCTTTTCCATGCTTAGATTAAATTCCCAAGAGAATGTTATTGGCCAGGCTAATATTTTTAATTAGACCACACAAATCCCAGTCTGGCCAGTCCATGGATCAGTTGTCTTTAGGTCAGGCTCTCAGCTCCGGTTTGATTAACCTTGGCGTGTTGGGGGAAGGGTGAGGCAGGTGCAGGTGACCTCAAACATCCCCCCTGGGCCCTGAGGTAGGGAGGGGTGGTTTCCCTTAGAGGGAGGTGTGAGCAGGACAGGTACTGTGACTCTCCAGGGAGGCTTGGAGATGACTGGTGGAAATTACAATCGTCCCTCTGCATCCGTGGGCTCCACATCCATGGAGTCAACCAACTGTGGATTGAAAATATTCAGGAAAAAAAAATTCCACAAGCTTCAAAAAGCAAAAGTTGAATTTGTACCATGCCAGGTACTATGTTGAATCCGTGAGAATGAAGTGATGTGTAGGGTTGTGTTAGGTATTATAAGTAATCTAGAGATGATTTAAAGTGTATGAGAGGATATGCATAGGTTACATGCAAATTCTAAGCCATTTTATATCAGGAACCTGAACAGCCTTGGATTTTGGTATCCAAGGGAGGTCCTGGAACAAGTCCTCAACAGATACCAAGGAATGACTGTACTTAGTAAATGCAATGCTGAATAAAGTAGATAGGCAGTAAATGATAGCTATGACGATAACAATGAAGAATTATCGTTACTCATGATGTGAGTCAACCCCTAGAGAATCACTTCTGCAAAACTTTTCTCCTGCTCTTTGTTTCAATGATGCTGATTGCACTGTGTTGATAGCAGGGATTCAATGTCACAGGTGGACAGGCTTATGGAGCACGGGCATTTGATGAGGACACCCATTTAAAGAAATTAAAGGAGGGAAATTAAAAGTGCCCCCTCAAGTAGTTAAAATTACAGGTAGGCTTGAGGCTTTTTAAAAAATGAATCTCTCTAATAAATACTTTAATAAGGACTAAATAAAGACATTGCACAGAAATCTGAATAGGAATATTGTCTGAATGATTATAAAAGTTGTTCCTTTCATCTCATAAATTTATGTAATTAAACTAATGTCACAGTTTGCTCTTGCATGGTGGCAACATGACAGAAGTGCAGAATTTTTACTCCACTGCTGGCTAATTAAGATGACGTGTGATTCTATTTCTTATTTTCAAATGTTCTTTTGAATTTTGTGCTCCACACGCCCCCCCCTTCCTCTTTTAAAACCTGATGTCTAAGTAGTTATAAATAAGCCTCCCAAGTCGAACATTTCGAATGTGATTTGGCTCTATTCTCTTTTAACCTCAAATTAGTTTAGGTGTCAGTAACAATCTAAAGAGAGTAGATAAAAGAATATACACCCTGAATTGTGGAGAAGGGGATAAGGAGGGTCTGCTTCATTCAGGGCTCAACTAAGAGGGACATATACTAGTTCTAGGGAGAGAGAAAAAAAGTCCAGAGATCTTTAGGTTTTATTTTTATCCTCTTGCCTTGGGGAGTTTCTTTTAGAGAAAATAGAATTTTCTTCCAAATGTGGCAAGATGAAGTAGAAAAATACCGATGATCATCTGGACTTTAGCCTACCACACATGTCACTTAACCCATCTCAGGCCTGGTTTTCTCATCTGTGATGTAAAGGGCTTAAACACATCCATCCATCCATCTATTTATTCATTCATTCATTCACGTATCCTGCTAGCATTTCCAGAATGCCTGGACATTCATTCAGGCACCCATGAATGAAAGATAGTGTTTGACTTCAAAGAACTCAGAAGCAGGGAAGAGAACACTGCACAGAGGTTAAGAGCACAGATCCTGGAACTAGATGGCCTAAGTCCCAGCTCCTCCATCTTATAAGCTGTGAACCCTTGGATAAGTTCCTTTACCTCTCTAAGACTGTTCCTTTATATTTAAAATGAAGATATTAATATCAGTATCATAGGACAGCTGTAAAGGTTAAATAATACCTACAAAGTACATTGCATGGCAGAACAAGCCAATAACAACAAATTGTTATTGTTAAATGTCTTTAAATTGCTCTAATATAGGTATGTAGATAATGCTTGAGGAACACTAAGAAGGAAGCCATTAATTCTTCCTGGAATGGACTAAAGGAGGGCAGGCAGAGTTTTAGAGGAGGTGATACTGGGTTGGATTTTGTAGGATGAATAGGAATTTACAACACAGACAGTGAGGACAGAGTGGGACATATGTGAAATTGCACAGAGATGTAAAAGTGTATTTCTAAGAATGGACTGTCATGTTTTAAGGCTAAACCATTAGCATATGCAGGGAATGGCAGAGATAAATCTAGAAAGGAATCCCATGACTACTTTATATGTAGCATATTAGTCTGAAGGCTTTCAGTTGCTAACAACAGAAACAATAATTATTTGGGCTTGAATTGGCCTAAACAATAAAAAATGTTTTATTGTTTTTTGGCACAGGTAAGTTTATGACTTCTAAAAACATGAATACCTGTATGGTCAAGTTTAGCATTGGTTTGATCCTGCGACTCAATCATATCACCAAGGAGCTGGTTTCTTCTTATTTCTACTGTTTTCTCTTTTGTAGTATCTTCTTCATCCTAATACAGGGTGACCCTCATGGTCACAGGGTGGCTGCCAACTACCAATTTACGTGATTCCCAAGCAACAGCCAGGAAAGAAAGCCTGCTCCTGAGACCATCCAATAAGAGTCCTGGGTTTTATATTAATGATACCTGACCTACCCTGAACCAATCTCTGTGGCTAGCGAAGGACATGAGCCAGTTGACCTAGGCCTGGGATAACTCAATGAATCACTGTGAAAACAGGCATGGGGTTATTCTTTTGGCTTAGACCAATGTGAGCCACTTTTGAACCTGGAAGCTTTGCAAACCATGTGGCTGCTGCACAAAGGGAGAGGAATGGATGGATGTGGGAAGGCTAATCACGTGGTTCATCCCAGAAGACTTGTACGCCACAATACAGAGTTGGAGTTTACAGCGTGGACAACAGGAAGTCACTCATAGGCAAAGACCTGTATATTACAAACAATTCTCCAGGCAGTTTTGGAACAAATTGGTGCAAGGAGACCAGTTAACACCTAGTTTGTCCCTTGTTTCCTGTAGAGAAAACATCCCTGCTCTGCTGGGCAAAGAGGTATTCTGTGCATACACTATTTGTCTCTCAGAAACCTCAATTCTCAGGTTGCATTTTGACTCAGAATATTGAACTGCTCACAACTCCCAAGCCACTGACAATAATGGACCAATAGCTGTTGTAAAATTCAAGGTGTTCTAAATTGCCTCAAAGTCTGTGCACTCTGAGTTTCAGCCTGAAAACCACCTCCCTGACTCTCGAGAGCCAAATGAGAGAATGTGTTGGAGGCAGCATAGGGGAGGGCGTGAGAGCCAGGGCCCTAGAACCACACAGACTCCCTGGAAGTGACTTAACCTTGCTAAGTCTCTGTCTACTCCTCTGTAAAACAAAGCAACAATCCTAACCTCATAGGGCTGTTCATTCGCCCATTTAACAGATACTTATTGAGCACCAGCTGTGCATCAGACCCTGTGCTAAAGCTCAAGAGGAAGGCAACTGAGCAAGCACATGTCTCATGCTTAGGAGAGTTACTCTCAAATCTGGGAAAAAGAAAGGGACAGACCCCCCTAAGACACTGGGTGAACGGAAACTCTGGTGATCAGGAAGACATCCTCTGAACACCTCTCACGGTAACACCAGGGAAGATTCCGGGATCATCCAAACCCTCTAAGGTTATGGCCATAAGGCACAGGTGTCACAGATAAATAAAGATTCAGGGTTCCTCATTGCCCCCCTAAACCTGGGGTGACTCAGGAAGTCCTCTTACTTGATACTCACTTTCATGTCACTTAAATAGTGTTTCAACAAAACCCAAAGAACGAGCTTTCTCACTTAAAACAGTCAGAACAACTTTGATGACTTGCCTTTTTCTGTCCTTTCAGCTCAGGGCTGAAATGATGTATTCAGGATAATGTGTTTTGAGAGAACATGGACAAACTCACATTTTAAAAATAGACTAATTTCCTACTGTGCTGTGAGCACAGCAGTGCTTTCTTGGTTGTGTTTCAAATGATGGCCTTGCCACCACCCCCAGAGCCCTGATGAGAAAGTCCTGGACATAAACGAGCTCCATGCAACATGGCATGCAGAGAGCCTTCCTCCAGAGAGGACTGAGCCCCTGTGCAAGGGGGACGGGGCCCACACATACATTTTCCCTTCAAAATACTAGAGCTAGGCAGAAGATGGCTTAAATTGCTATGATTTGTGATCTGGAAATGAATATGTATTTTATTGCAGTATTCATTATACAGAGTACAACAAGTTTTGCTTAAAGCAATCTCTATATCACTTGATATGAATGTTATATTGTATTTTGTGATGCACAACGTCCTGAGGAAATATTTTACAGAGATTAATAATGGGAAGTTTGAATGCATGCTTCTAGAGCTCATTGATGGAAACAGTCTATTTCCATCTTTCTCCCTGGAGCCAGTTTGACACTGGGCTGACATGTTGGTGACAACACTTCACAAAAGGCTTTTGTGCTCTACCTTATGCATGCTCTGGTTAAAGTACAGAGCCTAGAATTGAGTGAGAGAACTCACAGGAAGCAGCAATAAACTAAAGGCAGCGCTTTTGTACCAGGGTAATGAAGGGGAAAATGTGTATATCAAATGGCATTATCTTTAGAATTAAACAATTAGATGAATTGGATGTTCCCCAGGTATGTGCAAATTAGGACGTTCAGAAAATAAATTTCCCATCAAAAATTTGAGGCCATATCCATTTTCCAGTCATGGTATCTATCCTGCTTCAACTTCCTCCTCATGGTAGAAGTACCCTGTCACAGCCCCAGCTCAGGTAAGTATCACCAGTCCCTGGACCAGTGGCAGAGGTGACCACTGATCCAAGGTTGGCCCATTACAGGCTGGCCAGAGACCACCAAGTTCTGCCTATTAGCTAAGAGGCTGTCTCTATCCTGGATAGGAACTAGAAAATTCATGGGGGACTGGAGAGTGGGTGGTGAGGGAAAAGGGGAGAGCTGGGTCCCCTTAGCAGCACAGTGGCAGACTGAAGAGTCATACCCCCACTGCGCAGGCCCCTAAATGGACAATAGACGCCAGATTCTACTCTTACGAGATTCTGATCTCCCTGAGTTCTTATTGCTCGCATTTTCCTGAGTTTCCTATGTTTATCTTTACAGTTAACATGAATCCCTACCCCAACTATACCCCCCAATTATTTGGGCTGACTCAAAGGAGGTGTTTTGTGGGGGAAATATGTTTTTTTGTTTGTTTGTTTGTTTGTTCCTGAACAACATCCATTTCCCTTTGTTCAAGCAGCAACCCTCTTCACTCTCAGCCTATTGGGTTGGGGTGGGGCTCACTGTACCCTAGCTCCAGAGGTGGGCATGTTTCTCACTTAAACAGTCAGAACAACTTTGATGACTTGACTTCTTCTATCCTTTCAGCTCAGGGCTGAAATGATGTATTCAGGATAATGTGTTTTGAGAGAACATGGACACACTTACATGTTTGTCCAGTCAGAGTCCCACCTCCCCCTGGCCACACTGATTGCTTCCAGGATGGGCCCATGAGCCAAGTTTCAGGCTTTGTTGAAAACTGTTAGGAAATGAATTTCTCTGTCACTAGGATAATACAGGTCTGGGGTGGCTAGGGTTCTGACAAGTGAGAGGGGTTGTCCGAAAGCTAAGCCAACACAGCTGAAAGATGGAGGGGTGGATTCTGGTTAACAACATTTGGGATCCTGGATCCAGCCATATCTGAAGCTTGTTGAGATATAATCATCAAAAAACTTTTTTAAAAAAATAAACTTTTTATTTTATTATAGCTTTACATTTACAGATAAGTTGTGATGATAGGACAGAGACTTGCCATGTACCCCACATCTGGTTTCTCCTATTGTTAATGTCTCATAGCATGGTCCATGACAACTAGTAAGCCAATATTGACATGTTATTATTAACTGAAGTCCATACTTTATCCAGATTTCCTTAGTCTTTACCTAATGTCTTTTCTTTCTTCTGCTCCAGGATCCCATTCAGGGCACCACATTACATTTAGTCATCATGTCTTCTTGGGCTCTTCTAGACTGAAGGTTTCTTAGATTTGCCTTGTTTTTGATGACTGATGGTTTTGAGGAATAATGGTCAGATATTTTATAGAATGTTCCTCAACTGGGATTTCTGATGCTTTTCTCATTAGACTTGGATATGAGTTTGGGGGAGAAAGACCACATGCCAACGTACCATTGTCATCACATCATATCAAGGGTACATACTATCAACATGACTTAACCACTGTAGGTGTTAATCTTGTGCCCCTGGCTGAGGTGTTGCTTACAGGTTTCTCCACTGTAAAGTTGCCCTTTTCCTCCTTTCCACATTGTTCTCTTTGGAATGAAGTCATTTTGTGCAGCCCACACTTAAGGCACAGGGAGTTATGCTCCACCTCCTTGAAGACAGAGTATCTATATAAATTATTTGGAATTCTTCTACATGAGAGATTTATCTATTTTCCATCATTGATTTACTTATCCAACCACTTATTAATGTCAATGTGGAATCATTCTATATTTTGGTTTATAATCCAACACTTTATTTTGTTCACTTTATTCCAGCTTTAGCAATTGTAAGCTCTTTCAATTGGTTCCTATGTCCCTTTGACATACTCTATCCGTGTGTGTGTGTGTGTGTTGTGTTTTGAGCACTTCCTAACTTTCTGGTACTATCAGATGCTCCAGGCCCATTATTGTCTATTCTCTGCCCTAGTTCTAGAAGCAGCCATTTCTCCAAGGAGCCCTGGTTCCTTTTATTGCAGAATGGTATTGAAAACCAAGATCTGGCCATGGAGTGTAACTATGGATTTTCTAATTACATGAGCCAATTTGTTCACCTCCTTTTTTCCCCGTTAAGTCTATTTTATTTGAATTTGTTGCCACTTGAGACCAAACAAAATTAATTAATAGAGATACGAAGATATAAAACAGAGCTCGACTATCTCCCCCCACCTTATCAATTGAATGAAAGAACTGCATGATTCTTGCTCTCATGTATAAGCTGGCAAAACAGAGTTCCTGCCACACTATACAATTCACACCATGGTGTTCAGCCCCCTGATTGATGCCTCCTTAAGAGATTATATTCTTAAAACTTAAAAACCTTTCATGAGTGGGATTTTCTGTCATGTTATCTTGTGTTTTTTATCCTTCACAGAACGCATTTGCAATATGTTTTTATTTTGTCCTATTTATTCAATGCTCATATCCCTTAGTACACGATGAGCTCTGTCAGAGAAGGGGAGGGTCCACCTTACCCCTCACTTTACTCCCACTGCTACCCAGCCTGGCGCTTGGCACATACCAGGTACTCCACAGATACTTGTTGAATGCATATATGAAGAAAGAATGACTGATCAATCCTGGACCCACAGCCACCTCACTATCTTAGGATCTGGAGATACAAGGAAACCAGTCATATATACCACAGAATATGAGAGAAGGGTATCAAGGGAACCCAGATAAAGGAGTCAACAATGCCGTCTGAGTAGGACAAAGGGTCAGAAAAGCTATGGGGGACAGGGCACTCGAGCTAAGCCTAAGGGATGAATAGGATTTCACCAGGCAGACACAAAAGCAGGGCTGGTTGCCCTGGGGACAAGGTTCGAGGCAGTAGGTTAGACATGGGCAAAGACGTGGAGATGTAACAGGGCATCAAGGTGAGAGGCCTGGAGTAGCTCCAGGGAAGGGCAAAGGGGGTGGTGGAGAGTCGGGGGCAACAAAGCTGAGCCACTGGGGAGTGTACAGCAGCGAGGTGGCGTATGCTGATTAGGGTTTCAGATTATTTTGGCAGATGGAGGGAGGGACTGAGGATAGAGGCAGGAGGCCTGACTAGAGACAGAATCTGGGACAGTGTTGCTGAAGGCTGAGACCAGCCCTCTGGCTAGAGGAGAGCAGAATGGATAGGGCGAGGGGGCGTCTGCATGTTCCTAGAACAGTGGGCGCAGGAGCTGGCACAAATGGCTCGTAAGAACAGATTGTGCACATCTCTCCCAACTCACATTCTGTAGTGCTACGTTGGTAGCTTGAAACCAGCCATGGCGGGGATATTTACACAATAGAAATTAGGAAGCACTCACGCCTGCCTGCCTTCCTTCCTTCCTTCCTTCCTTTTCCTTGTTCTTTTTTCCTGGCTTACCACTGCCAGAAAACCAGTCAGAGATTCTGGGGGAGATATTTGTGTCATGCTGTCTCTCCACTGCTTTTGGGTCAGGTTCCTAAGTGGGTCTGTGCTGATGGGGAATTCTAAGTGAATTGGCTGCACAAGAGATCCTTGTACAAGCAAAGGAGAAGAAGAAAAATCAGGTCTGCCCTTTGAGGAAAGAAGACACAGTTTGAATTCACGGAACCTGCCTAATCAATATTTTTTGCGTTTAAATAAATTCCTAGCTAAGAATTGCCCTTGCTGTGATAGAGACAGGGTGAGAGAAGAGAGAGAGAGAGAGAGGATGGGAAAGAGACACAGGCACAGAGAAAAAGAAAGAGAACAAAGAAAAAAAGAACAAAAGGAAGCGGGGAAAAGAACAGAAGAAAGAAAGAGAGAGAAAGGGAGAGAAAGGAAGGAGACAGGTAGGCAGCTGTCCCTTGTCACTGTGAATTATATACTGAAGCAGGATCCACCTCTCACTTCTCACAAACATCAACTCACGATGGATAACAGACTTAAACCTAAGGCATCAAACTATACGAATTCTAGAAGGAAATGTTGGAAAAACTCTTACAGACATTGGCCTAGGCAAAGAATTTATGAAGAAGACTCTCAAAGCAATCACAGCAACAACAAAAATAAATAAAAGAGACCTGAACAAATTAAAAAGCTTCTGCACAGCCAAGGAAACAATCATTAGAGCAAACAGACAACCTACAGAAGGGGAGAAAATATTTGCATGCTATACATCCAATAAAGGGCTGATAACTAGAATCTATAAAAAACTCAAGCAAATCAGCAAGAAAAAAATCAAACAACCCCATTAAAAAGTGAGCAAAGGACAGGAACAGAAACTTTTCAAAAGAAGATAGACTAGTGGCCAATAAACATGAAAAAATGTTCAACTTCTCTAATCATCAGGGAGATGCAAACCAAGACCACAATGAGATATCACTTAACTCCAGTGAGAATGGTTTTTATCAAAAAGTCCCAAAACAACACATGCTGGTGTGGATGTGGACAGGTAGGAACACTCATACACTGCCGGTGGGACTGCAAACTAGTACAACCTCTATGGAAAGTAATATGGAGATACCTCAAAGAACTAAAAGTAGAACTACCATTTGATCCAGCAATCCCACTACTGGGTATTTACCCAAAGGAAAAAGATACATTCTATAAAAAAGACACATGTACTTGAATGTTTATAGCAGCACAATTCACAATGGCAAAGATGTGGAAACAACCCAAGTGCCCATCAATACATAAGTGGGTTAATAAAATGTAGTATGTGCATACCATGGAGTACTACTCAACCATAAAAAAAATGGTGAACTAACACCTTTTGTATTAACCTGGATGGAACTGGAGACCATTCTTCTAAGTGAAGTATCACAAGGATGGAAAAACAAACACCACATGTACTCACCATTAAATTGGAACTAATCGATCAACACTTATGTGCACATATGGAAATAATATTCACTGGAAATCAAGCAGGTGGGAGGGGAGAGGCAGGGATGAGTAAATTCACACCTAACGGGTACAGTGCACACTATCTGGGGGATGGGCACACTTATAACTTTGACTCAAATGATACAAAAGCAATTTATGTAACCAAAACGTTTGTACCCCCGTAATATTCAGAAATTTAAAAAAAGAATTATACACCGAATCCTTGAAACTCTATAATCATCAAAACAACACAGTAACCACATACATTGAGGCCATACTATGTGCCAAGTGCCATATTTTGTTTAAACTTCAAATAATAGATGTTATTATTACCTATTCCCCATTTTACAGATAAGAAAACTGAGGCCTATAGTGGTTAAATGACTTGCCCTAGTCACCCTCCTGATAAGTCACAGAGCCACGCTTAGAGGGGAAATTTGAACCCAGTCTGTATAAACCCATGGCCTGCTCTCTTAGCTACTACACAATAAGGCCTTTCCCCCCAAATAAAGCAAAGCAGGGTTCCCAAAAATACATTTGAACACCCACTCTCAGCACATAATTATTATGAATAATATGGAAAAAGTCCTTGTCCTCAGGAATTGTGCATCAATGCACAAGCAAAATGAATGACAAGGTGGGAGCTTGGGACGACACCACAGGCCTCGCTGAGGGGCACTCCTTGACACTGGGGTCTGTGTCTTTCATCTTTGCATTGCTGAGATTGCTAACCTAGCACAGAGCCTGGCTCTGTATACACCTACTCGATGAACAGCTCGAGCAGGACTTCGAAGGACGAGTTAGATTCTTCCTGCCAGAGAGCAGTCTAGAGGTCCTTGCAAGAGGGGAGAGCAGCTGAGCTAAGGTGGGCTGTGTGTGAGGAACAGAAAACCAGCAGAGAGGTCCATCGGGAACAGACCGTCGCTTGCTGCATCCGTTAGGACACCTTTCAGAGCCCCGCCTGGACGATTCATCACCCTTTCCCTCAGCTCTGAAGTCCAGGTTGCAGGAACAACTCCATTACCAGCGAGTTACAAATCTTCTAATGACTAATGAGCTACTGACGGATTTAGATGGTTATGGACTAAGCTTGTTCACAGGGGAATCACAAAGAAGGGAGAGCAAATGGACATTTCAAAATCTTGATTCTTTGGTCAAATGGAGACCATAACTAACAGAATGACAAGAGTAGCTTTTGGACGATTTTAACATAAATATTCCTTTCCTCCAGGTTTTGAGGCTGAGTGCCATCTTTTACTCATTGTTCTTCTTTGCCTTTTCCATGCACTCAGCCACCGAGTCTTGTGTTTGTGAAATACATCTTGAAGCCACTCTTCCCTTCCATTTCCACTGCCCTGCACTGAAATCAAACCGTGGCCCTAAGCCTAACCATGGTTGAGTGTCTGGACAAAAACTCCCTTAGAAATCACTAGTATGGGTCCCTTATTATAGAGACGTGACAGTGAGGCCCAGGGGGTGGGGGACTTTCCTAACATTTCAGGTCAGGGCAGTGTTAGGGCCACCACCAAGCACTTCGACTTCCAGGTTTATTATTGTCAAATGAATTAGCCAGAGTTCTTGGCTACAAGCAACAAAAACCGACCCTGATGATCTCAAGTGAAAGGAGATTTAATGGAAGCACAGTTGACCCTTGAACAACATGGGGTTTAGGAGCACTGACTCCCCCCATGCAGTCAAAAATCAAGTATAACTTTTGACTCCCCTAAAAACTTAACTACTAATAGCCTACTGTTGACCAGAAGCATTACCGATGATATAAACAGTCGATTAACACATATTTTGTATGTTGCATGTATTATAGACTGTATTCTTACTACAAATTAAGCTAGAGAAAAGAAAAGAAAATGTTATTAAGAAAATCATAAGAAGGAGGAGGATGAGGAGGCTTTGGTCTTGCTGTCTCAGGGGTGGCAGAGACAGAAAATTCACGTGTAAGTGGACACGTGCAGTTTAAACCCATGTTGTTCAAGGATCAACTGTATATCGGAATTTCCAGGAGGCTGGAGGATCAGACTCTGAGAACAGGCAAGAACCAAAGGTGACTAGATAGCCAGGGCCACAGTCATGTGGCCACGGTCTGGGCAAGACACACTGTCCCTGCATTGCCCACTCTTGCCACACTGCAGCAGCCATGCTCTGACCTCCACCTGACCTCTCCTGACACCCGGTGCTTGAATCCAAGGCATCATCTGGTTCCCCTTGCAGTGGGCACCAGACACTGGAGAGACCACTAGGAACATACATCCAATGGAGAGGTGACCCCGGGAGAGGGGAGGGAGGCTATGGGGAGGGAATGGATGCTGGCAGCCAGGATACCAGGAAATGTTTTAAACATTTACTATTGCCTGTCTGTGGCGCTCTTCCCAAAGGAACCTTCTGCCTCCTTTTTTCAATTGTACTTTGAGCACATTTGCCAGACTACTTTAGACAACTTAGAACATGTGGTTGCATAATCTCCAGTGGTATACAGGTAAACTCCATTAACTGCCGTTCAAAGCCTGCTTTGTATCCTCCCCACTTTACTTTCATGGCAGCAGGATTTTGTTGTAGCTCGTCCCCAAGTCACACTCTCTACTTCAGTGAGCTGCTCTAATGGTTGGGTATTCTCTCCTTTCCCTCTATACTCATGCTGTTCCCCGTACCTGGAATGCCCTCCCTTAGCTCATAGTACCATGCAAATTCCACCTGTGATTCAAGGAACAGTTCAAGTTCTGCCTTTTCTAAGAACTTCTTGAACATTCCAACCAATACAGGGGTCTCCTCAGAACTCTTACCTTTACCACTCATTTGACACTTAATAATATGATCTCTTAAATTTGGTGCCTGGCCCAGAGAAGGCACTCAACATGCCTGAAAAATGAATGCATTGAATCTTTAGTCCCCCTTCAAGGCCTAACTCAAGTGTCATTACCTCTACAAAGCTTTCCCTGACCCCCAGGCAGAATTAGTTCCCATAGCATCGTGTCTATAGCTACACTATGATACTTACCACCATGTGTACCAGTCATCTGCTCATCAGCCCCTTGCTCCATTAAACCATAAGCTTTGCATGAATAGGAATCAAATCTTACTCTGTTTTGTACACATCGTATCCAGCACATACTAGACCTGAGCTGTCTAATACAGTAGTCATTAGGCACCTGTGGCTATTTAAGTTTAAACTGTAATTAATTAAAATTAAACAAAATAAAAGATTCAATTCCTCAGTTGTGCTAGCCACATTGTAAGTGCTGAATAGGCACATGGGGCTAGAGGCCACGGCACTGGACAACACAGATATGGAACATTTCCACCAGTGCAGAACGTTCTATTGCACAGTGCTACACTAGACGTTCACTCTATGATAAAAATAACAGCCATCATTTGAGAGTTTACTATGCCTCACTCATTGTGTTATATGTGTTATGTACATTATCTCATTTAGTTCTGAGAACTACACTATGAGATAGTGTAGATAGTTAATAGGATTATTCCCATTTAACAAAGGAGGAGACTAAAGCACAGAGAGGCCAAGTAATTTGGCCAAAGTCATACAACTAGCAGATGGTAGGGCCAGATTTCACTATTCATATAGGCAAGTCTACTCTCATAACCCCTGTGCAATGTCTCTTCTGTTCAAGGGAGTATAGTGTAGTATAAATAAAATGGACTTGCCAGTTCTAAAATTCAAATCCTAAATCCCCTACTCACCAGCTGTGAGACCTTGGGAAAGTTTATTTTCTCCCTAAAATGGAGATTATCATAGTTACTTCTCAGGGTCTTTGTGAAGACTGAATGAGTAATGTGTCTGGTGGGCCCACATAGTGCTCAGCACATAGTAGGTACCCAACAAATATTAGCCGTGTTCTTCCTCAATATTTTTAACCTCGAGGGTATCAAGAACTTCTTAGTTGAGTTATAAGTACAAAGTAAGCCTTTACAAGTATTATTTTAAATGACTGGTTCTTATTCTAAGATATCTCCCTTTGCTCCTTCCCAGTATTTTTTTTTTTAATGTGACTTTTGCAAATTCTTTAACCTACCGCCCACTTAATTTTTGTCGTGTTATTAATGTAACATGACAGGGGTGTGGGATAGAAATAAATGTTGCCTGCCACAGCAAGGAAGCAAGAGCTCTGCAGAAAGGAAGGAGCCACCTCAATCAGTGTGAGCGGAGGAAAATGGTAACGTTTTAACAGGAGATTTTCAAGCATCGACCCCAGTAGGGGTACAAGGCCATGCCACCTTCTCAATGGCTCAGTCCCCTGTTCAGCTTGAAAGAAGGCAAACATGATTCTTACTGACTTAATGAGAGCTTGTGGTGAATAATAAATGCCACGGTCCAGTCAGGCTGTTACCATACCAACTGGAAGGTCAGATGAACAAACATCTGAGAATGAATCGAATTACACAAAATCTAGAAGAAATAGATCTGATGCAAGGTGAATGGGTGATAAGAGGAAGCCTCGGTTGGGTTTCCAAGAACAAAACACTTGGACAAAAACTTCTCTCTTTTGGCTCTTGGCATTGTTTTTCCCCAATGCATTATGTTTATTCACTCCTCTGGGCCTTTGGACTTAAATGATTCAAGGAACTTTCTCTGAACTGAGAGAGTTTCAGCAGCAAGTAATGGTGAAGCTGGCCACCACTACTCTAAGTCCAGAAGTGGGGTAGAACTTCAGGTTGGTTTGACCCAGTGGTCCCAGCTCTGTTTTCCTGGGGTTCTCTCAGATACCCTCTTCTCTCTGTGTTGGTTTCATCTTCGGGTTGAAAGGGAGAGGGCTGTTGTGGTTCTGGGCCTCACATCAATACACGGCCTTGTGGTAGATTAGGTTATTGCTCAGAATATCCACCTCCTCCTCATCACTGCCAGGGAGGTGTGCACTTCCACACTCCATTGATGATGGGCTTGGCTGCGTGATCTACTGTGACTATATAGCAGGTGGGCTTGATACTAAGCATAGTCACATGACTTTCTTTGGCCAATGAGTTGTTAGCAGATGTGGTAGAGACTAGGCTTGAGATATGCCTGTGTATTTCCACTGGTGCTTTTGCACCTCTGTCACTACCTTGAGAATAACATGGATAGTCTAGCCTTCTGGTACTGAGAAGGGATGGGAGAGCCTTAGCATAGAACCCAAGCTCACCCCCCAGACTCATTGTTGAGCCCAGACAAGATCAGGAGAACTGAGTTGCCCCAACTAGCAAGGCCTAGATCAGCTAACTAAATGCTTCTTGCTGTGTGCTGTTGAGATTTGGTGGGTTTTTACTATGCAGCATTTTTATGGCAGTAGTTAACATCTGGTAACACCCAGTAATAGTAACATCCAGATCAGAAGAGGGAATCTTTTCTGAAATTTCTCCCATAGGGTTAGAACAAAGCTGTCTCCTAAGCCCTCAGAAAACCTCTGCTTACATTTTATTGACCCAAACTGGGTTACATGCCCAATCACTAGCAAGGGGGATGGGTTTGCCCTTAGAAAAATAAGATCTTTTCCTAAAGCTGGGGAGGGGTGAAGTCAGCCTTGCCCAGCATATGGTCAATTTAGAGAAGTGACGAATATCTGAATAAAATCAGAAATCTCTTTAAAGAGGGGAGTGGATACTGAGATGGCAACATCCTTCATCCCCACCACTGTTTGGGCTCAATTCAAGTCCTGACTCATCTATAAAAACTGCCAGAGCTCTCTAGCCCACCTTGTTTGCTTTTTCCTGGAGAGTCCCAACTGGACTTCTCTCTTGGTGCAAATATGGGTGTTTGCACATTACTTCTCAGGTAGCATCAAGAGAGTTTTGCTGGCAACCATTGAGTTTTGGTTTCAACCCAAATGGAGCAACATGGTTGAAATCTTGGGCTCTGTAGTAACACCTGGGTTCAAGTCTTGATTCCACCATTTGTAAGTTCTGTGACCTAAGGAAAGTTACCTACCCTCTCTAAGCCTTTGTTTCCTCACATGTAAAATGGGCCAATAATAGTACTGACTTCACAGGTTGTTGGGTGAAGGCACAAGTTAGTAAATATTAGTTTTTGCTGTTATTGTTTCCTATTAGAAGGAGAAGTGAATTGCGAGGATTTTTTCATGGCAGACCATCCAGCAACTCATTCTGAGTTTAGAGTGTATTAAAATTGTCTAGTGAGGTATTGTCAACAAAATATTCTCTAGAAGTCAAGGAGGTATGCATCCTCTCAGTAAAGCAAAATAAAAGAGTTTCAGGGTTAGTCAACAGAGCCAGACGACGTTGGCTGTGACCTTCTCACCTCTCCAGGTAAAGCTGTCGGTTCTGTACTTGATTAAGCCACTTTTGGCAACTGGCAATGAGAACCCACTTTAGCCAGGTCTATTAGTCTGCTCAAGCTGTCGTAACAAAACACTGTAGGTTGGGTGGCTCAAACAACAGAAATTTATTTTCTCACTGTTCTGGACAACAGAAGTCCAAGAGCAAGGTGTCATCAGGATCGGTCTCTGGTGTCACTGTGTCCTCACACGGTGAGAAGAGAGCGAGCGAGCTCTGATGTCCCTGCCTTCCTCTTCTTATAAGAATGCCAGTTTATCAGATTAGGGCCCCACCCTTATGACATCATTTAACCTTAATTACTTCTATAAAGGCCCTATTTTCAAATACAGTCACATTGAGGGCTAGGGCTTCAACATATGAATTTTTGGGAGGCACAAGGCAGTCCGTAACACTAGGTTAGGCAAAAATGGCATAGACTGAAACTCCAGAGCAGGAAGGCACAGACTGGAACCGGAGCCTGGAAAGTCATTGGGGTGCTTTGCTGTTTTCTTCTTGAATCTCTCAGAGAACATCTGCTTCTTTCTACCTTCTATCTGCAGACTGTCTTTCTCTGCTTCTCTATCTTCTCATAACTTGGTGTCTTTCTTATTTTTCATGTCATACTTCTAGTCATTCTCAGAGATTGACCTCCTGCCAATAAGTTCCATCTCCAAATTCTGGAGAAAAGATTCAATCTGGCCTCCTTTGGACCAGGTATCCCGCCATCCATAACGCTAGTGCCAACCTAGACACCAGGGACCCCTCTGAAAAGTAGGTGCCATTCCTTGAGAAAGGGAGAACTATAAGTTGGGCTTCAAAAAGATTCCAATAATTTATTTGTCCTGTTTAAGAATGGTCATTCCTGCCTGGGCTCTAAACCACCTCTGCCCCTGTAATTCTTTTGCAGGAAGTCTGGAGATTGACATGCGATTTGGTATGTTTAGAAAGGTTTCCAGATGATTCCAACAATTAACAAACTTAAGGAGACTTCATCCTGGAACACTCACAAATATGGTGAAAAGGAAGAAAAGGAAGACTTGTTAAAAAAAAAAGTTAAGAAGACTGAATTTTTCAGCCTAGAGAAAGTAAGACCAAGAATCTTTAACATACAGAAGACTTGCCCACACATAATGTCCAGCTGTTTTTTTGTCTCCACAAAGAGCAGTACAAGAGAATCAGGTTACACGTAAGGAAACATTTCTTAATAGGAAAAGAAGTTTTGAAAGATAGAAGAGCTCTGTATCTCGGAGGCAGTCCCAATGTGTCTGGGACTAAGTAGGCCAGCTGACCTTTCAGAATATTATTCAGTACAGAGTCTAGGATTCCAGGGCCACAATCAGAACCAAAGCAGCTCAGAAGTGGAAAACCAGCTCTTCCAGCTGGTGCCCAAGTTACCCACAGAAAGAAAGGAGTGAGGGAAATGGTTCATTCTAATCATTTGTCACCCATTTACTGGTCAATCAAATGGCACATCAACTCCTTCAAAGGAAAAGAGGCATATGTATGTGAGTTTGTTCAGTAGGCAAAGAAGGAGGCAGTGGTCCCAACCCTGTCTCCTTTCATCACCCAGGCTTGGTCATGGGGCAGGATGTTGTATGGTCCAGAGGCCCTCTCTCCAGACAGAGGGGACATGGTGGTCAGTGTGATGTTGGGGGTTCCTGTGGGGATGTGTCTTGGCTCTTACTAGGGCTTTGAATGCTTGCATGAAAAGGGGAAGCTAGGGGTGAAATCAGGGCTCAGTGCATCATCCAATCAAGCAGCTGAGACCAGGGCCTAACGTGCTTATTCTTGTGTCTCCCTTGCTACATCAGACAGGATGCAGCTTATTCGTAGGGCCTATGCCTTGCAGACTTGACGCTCACCTCCCAGCCTTTCCTCCTGCCCCTCCACTTTGTTCACCGTGCTCCAGGCTGGCAGATGGGGAGTGCACCAAGTCAGGGCTTCTCTCCAGCTCTCTCGCTGCCCTCCTTTCCCACCCTCCTCCTTCTGAATGGCTGAACAGTGGCAGGCACTGGGATGTAGGTCTATAGAGGAAAGGGAAACAGTAGGCCCCGCCCAGATCTCAAGCTCTTACCAAAGCCCAGCATGCAAGCAGCTGTGAACCAAGGGATAGCTTCAAGCACATTCTTATTCCTTAGGTCTGTGACACTCTCCAGAACCTGACCCAGGAAGGAAGTGGGAGGGAGGGAGGCCAGGCATGATCAGGCCTTCCTGGGTCCCAGGAGACTTTCATCCCATTAAAGCCCAGCAGATGCAAAGTTTGTTGACACTAGAACTCTGGCACTCAGACTGAGGCATTTGGGGAGCACCATATGGTTCTTAATTCTACTTTCTTTTCACAGTGTGTAAGCACACTCGGCATTTGTTCTCTGATCCTCACCCCACAAGGGAAAATGGAACTTCAAAGATCCCCTATGCACAAGCAAATTCACCTGATATTTTGGAACTGTAGCCTATGCTGCCTCCTGTCCAATCACTGTGAACTGTTCTCTGATCTTCAAAAAGAAGCCCCATGAGAAAAGGAGAAAATAATGGTTTCCCTAAACACCAGCCCAGATAGTCATAGGGCCCCAACCATTGAGTGCTCCTATAAGAACTACTATAGGTCCCACACTGTCCCACTCACCATCCCACCCATGGCCCCCGAACCAAGACAAGACTTTCCCAAAGTAGGTTCTGGATCTTTAATCCCTTGAAGTCCTCAGAAAAATTTCCCAAGCTCCGTCAGGTTTGAGAAGTGTTCTGTACTGTGTTCTCCCTCCACTCTTCGATATTCACAAGGCAGTTTAGAAAATTTTAAATGCACTGAGAATTCGTACAATAAGATAATTCTTTTGACTTTGGTCAGCTCCGAGAATCTCACATATCTTACTTCCATAGAGCTCTTTTTATTTATTTTTGACATAATGTCTATTAAGACCTTATGAAGCAAGAATTCTACTAAACACAGAAATGCTGGTTCACACCACTGTCTTTAGTTCAAATAAGAGACATCTGCCTTGCATGGATTTCCAGCTTCCCTCACTTTAATTTGACATCTGTCAGTCTTACTATAATACTTGGAGAATAGATTTTTAACTGTTTTATAAAGTCTCTTTACTCGCAGTCTTTAGGCCAAATTGACCTCTTCATTAGGGGTTTGATGGCATTTCAAGTGGAATCAGCCGGCTTAGCTCTAAGTTGGGGCATTTCAACAAGTCACCAAGAACCTTTTTATAAAGACATACAGATCTAGAAAGTTAAGTCAACCCACTCTTTGAAACCCATTTAGAATTTCTTGCTACCTTATTTCACTACTTAGTTCAAATACCACATCTGAAGAAAATATATGTAATTTGCATGTCAGTATCAAAAAATGACAGTAATTGTAATTTCTGGGAGTGGAACAATCTATTATAAAAGAAATGTTAATACTCTTAAAGTCTAATCCTTTCCAGGGTGTGGCGTATCCTATAATGTGTCTCTTGGGTTTGAATGCTTTCCTTTAAATTGCACCTCATTTATAATTCTCTTTACAGCTCTAGACATCTGTTTTGAATGTGTCTCCTGGGATTGATGATTGGTGCCATTTATTGACAAGGCAGAGGAGGGTGAGAGGTAATCATTGCTGACTAGTGATCAATGGAGTAATCCTCAAACCCATTGAAGACTCCCTAAAAACAGAGGGTGGCAAGGGTGATTTTTCTCAGCTTCAGTTCAATACAGCTATTACAGATACGTAGGCACTGAATCAGAGACAAATGTGTGCTCTGAGGTATACATCACATCTGGCTCTTTGTAGTGTGAGCGTCATGGAGCAGATGCAGAAGCGACCACAAATCCCTTGCTGACGATGTCGGCAAGATAAGCTGATGGCCATATGGTGTTCAGAGAATGGGGCAATTGTATCTGAAAATGGTGGATTGGTAAATGGTGAGGGGGCTAGAAATTGGTATTTATGGCTGAGTTTGCCCCCAAAGTACAACTCTGACAAAGACTTTCAAAACTGTCCATTTATTGTTTCTGTCAGCCTCTTTAGGTCTGCTGAAAAGAAGCCCCCGCTGATCCTGACAAGATCAAAATGACCCTTGAAACCGTTTGATAATGGGCTGAACTCACAGCACTCTGCGCTCTCTCTCCATGGTGCCTTTCTGCTGCAATGAAGCGGCAGGAAGAAAAAAGGGGCTCAGCACAAAATCCACCCAGAAGCGGAAGTGTGTCTCTTCCCAAGTTTGAACTTCTTTAGTGAGAAATTCTCCACGTCCTGCACAACATTTCAAGGAACGCTGCTTCCTTCATCTCAGCCCCCGAGGAACACCTCAAGCCTTTGCTCTCGGCATGGAACATTTTGCAGGAAAAAATGGAATGGAGGGTACAGTGTTGTGTTGGGCGTCCTCAGAGGCTGATGGAGTGAGCACACACTGGTGGTTGCCTACAGGTTTGCCGTCCATTCTGCAAATGAATTGGGCTGGGAGGGGTGCAGGGGGCTCCCCCAGCCAGAATGGAGCAAAGGGCTGCTCTTCCGCTATGCTGTCTGGGTAAAGCTGAACAAGTTTGTGGCCAAGCCCTGTCTTGAGTTTTAGTCAAAGGATCCACAGTTGAATAACCCCCCCAAATAACTGAAAGCTGTTTAAAGTTCAAGAAAACACTAAAAGGAGATTATATTCTTTTCACACAGCAAAACTTACACAAATCTGTCCCTAAGGAGGACAAACTACATAATTTGTGGAGCACAATGCAAAATGAAAACGCGGAGCCCCTTGTTCAAATATTGTTAAGAATTTCCCGAAAGCAACAGTAGTCCCTGTCCTCTCCCTCTTCCAGGTGTCTGCCACCTTCTTACCCAACCAGATGTGCAGAAACCTCACTGGTCTTTCTCCATGTGACTCCAACTCAGCTCTTTCCCGGGTAGATCTGCTTAGCCCCTTGCCTCTTTCACAATCCCTGACTTACCTGGCCCAGGTTTGATGCTACAAAAGATAACACTGAAGCTCACCATATCTGGTCTTCCTTACGGGCAGAGGCATGGGAGAGAGTTTTGAATACTCAAGTCTTTTTTATTAGTACTTTATTGATTAGTATATATTAATTATTAGCATGTGTCACTTGTTATTTGCTGTTGGCTATTTGTCACCCATAAAATGAAACTGTATCTGACCTGTAGGCATTTCTATTCTCAAGTAGGCAATAATGATGAAGATAGATAGCAGCTATTGTGGACCTACTATGTGCTAGGAATGGTCTCGAACTTTCTATACACATTAGCTCCTCTAGTCCTCACTGCCACGTGAGGTCAATCTTATTACTATTTCCATGTGCACATGAAGAACTGGAGCTTAGAGAGGCTGCTGATGTGCCCTTGTTCACAACCCTGCCATCTGGCTCTCCAGCTCAGATTCTTGGTACTATCAAGCTTTGCTGCGCAAACAAATGAGAGCAATTAGCTGTTCTCCCCACACTGCCTCTCTGCCTGGCATAAATAGTTCCTTAATTAATATTTGTTGAATAAATGAATGTGTTAGTTGTTGGGCAAAGCAAGGAGATGAAGTTGAAAAAAATATAAAATGGAAAAGAATTGGCTGGGTCTGGTCACAGAGAGAACTGTGTATAAACTTCAATCTTGCCTTAATCCTCTGGTTTATGGAGTTTTAAGTAGCAATTGCTGAACATCCACTTAGTTTTGGGGGGTCACAGGCCTGGTCCAGTTCATCTTTGTATTCCCTGCAGGCCCAGCATGGCACCAACTAGTTGCTCAACAAATATTCTTTTGATTGAATTAATTTGAATTGAACGGGATTGAATTAAATCAGAACATGTTTTGTAAGAACCTGGCTTTAAGCTGAGAGAGCTTTAATTGTAGATTGAACAGACTCAATCGTTCTTTAGAAGTACACAAAATAACTGTGGACGTAGCCCAAACAACTCAGATACCTGAACCCCAGTCTGAGGCAGCCAGAAGAGGCTCTGGGCCTCCATACAGCCAGCTTGAGTTTGCTCATTTTCCAGCCATGACGAAGGCATTAAACAAAGTCTTTAAATGCTGCCACACTTCCCTGAGTGGGTATTAAATAATATTCCTTTAAGCTACTGGAATAGTTGCATGGAGATTCACCTCATCTTTATGGATGCCTTGTCATAATTTCTAGCATTATAGAAGCCAACTCATGCCCCCATTCATCACAAGGAAACAATATACGAAGTTTTTCTTCCCTCTCTGCTCGGGTGGAGAACATAAAATGATCTTTTACTACTGTGAATCAGAACAGATGAATTTAAATAGATTTTCTTGCATAAACCTCTGAGTTGGGCTTGGAGGAGAGGCTCCAACAGCCCAAGGAGAGGGGGACACAGTGTAGCTCTCAATAGCTGGTAGCGGGAGCCACGGCCCCCCCACACCCTGTCCCCTCACCCCTTACCCCTCCAATTTACAAAGCAAGACCCAAACCAGGTTCTAACGCAGTCCTGTGAGACGAGAGCAGCAAGCATGCAAACACCCTGTCCAAGATACAGAAACCAGAGCGCAGCCAAGTGGCCCCTGTGGTCTCACACCCGGATGCTAGCAAAGTTGGGACTCTCACCCCAAATGTTTAAGTCGTTATTTCAGTAAGTTAAGTATTTTTTTCGTTTTTTTTCAATTTGACTCTCAAAGTCATGTCCCAAAATCTCACGTAAGATATAGGAATCCGCATCATGATTGTGTCTCCCAATTACTGACAGCTTAGTATATGTGAGGAAAAATAACACACTCGCACAAGGTCCCCTGGGTAGCAGGAGGTGAAAAAGGAACTCCAACCCAAGTCTATCTGACCCCAAGTGCATGTGCATAACCACTCAGTTACAATGGCCTTTCTACAGAGCCATGAAACTTTCGGAAGATAGCTACTGAGTGATTGTAGAGGAAACTGATCTTGGAGAAGAGAGAGTAAGGCAGTTATTTTCAAAATTTGTAACCTGCAGCCTTAAGGCCACATGTGGCCTTCTAAGTCCTTAAGTGCGGCCTTTTGACTGAATCCAAATTTTACAGAACAAATCCTTTTATTAAAAGGGGGGCAGCAGAGAAAGATGAAGCTTTTCTTGCCTCCTTTGGTGCTCAAAAAAGAACAATCTTGAAATCAGAAGGCTGCAGGTTCCCCACCCCTGGGTGGGCTCTGCTGACCGACCCCACTTCCACAATGGGGGTCCACGCACCTGCAGGCACTTCCCTCCTTCAACCCGGGTGTGTGCCCACGCATGCACACACATGCGCACATGCACACACACGCCAGAACCCCAGAGAAGATGTGATAAATTCTTTACTTCAACCTCTACTGAGTCCAAAGAATGGTAAGGTTTGGGGCGTGCCCACGGGGCTAGCGCGTTAGCTGCACACCCTCGCCTCCGCCTTCTCTCCCCCTCTCAAACCCCCCTCTTTCCTTTCTACTGCCTCTGTTCCTCCTCCCTAATGCCACCTCCTCTTTGTGGGTGGGCGGTCATTCTCTCTTTCACCCCGTTCTCTTCCTGAGAAGAAAGAAGCTTCAAATCATGAGGAAGGAAGAAGGGATAGTGGGTGGAGAAGCCATTAGTGTAGCTCTGGGTGGATTATTCGAAAGAAACGGTTTGACATCTTGCCTGTAAAGATTAACTTCCTGTTACGCTACCTCCTATACCACGTGACTGCCATCCATTTTTGGATTTTCTTTACAAACATGCCCTCCCATTGCTTTATCCCTGAGAAGTACCAGGCTCCAGCAAGGGGGAGAAAGGAGAAAAAAAAATCCCACCCAGACGCACTACGTATGTTAAACTCACTGGAACGGACATTTGTTATTTTGTGACACCCCTGTACCATTCTTTCTTCTTTTGTTAACAATATCCCAATCTTCTTCTACAGCTTTGGAAAGACATCAAGGGCCCCTGACATCCCTTGAATCATGTTATGCCTGAAACCACGTATACCCAGGGATTGTTCGATGTAAAAGCAATAAAACCCTCTTTGGCTTTAGCTGGTTTGAGTTTGGAAAAAGAGTCACCAATGAAAATTTTTTTTCCTTGAAATTGTAACTCTGACCCATTTTCTGGCCAAGACTCACTGGATGTTCATAGGTCTTTGTGACATAATGGCCTTGGACAGCAACAGTGATGGCTTTCCCGGTGGTTGCTAATGTGTGAGCCACAGTGCCTCAGGAGGGTCCTTGAGCCAGAGACCTGTGCTCCCCGTGCAGCTCTTCTCCTGCGGCAGCACTGAGCACCGCAGCATGGCTGCTCGCCCTCAGACCGGGGGTGTGTCCTCACTGGGCCAAGGCGGGACCCCTTGCACCTACATGCAGCTGCAAAAGCACAAACCTGGGATAGAAGAAACAAAATGGAAAGACCACGGCGCTGGCTTCACAGCAGTCGCAGCATGTTCCTCCCTGTTGTGAGCAACAGAGGGGTGCCTGGGACCGCTTGTCTAGGACGTCTTCAGTGCCTCGGAGCCTCCTAATGTAAGGTAGAAGGCACCGGCTCGCTGCTCCTTCTCCCTCTCCTCTTTCTCTCTGCCAACCCTCTCCCCTCTCTGAAAAGGTCAGGTTCACCTCTGAGGGGATGGTTTCCAGGTAAACAGCCAGTTTCTTTATTTAGCCAGCACCCAAGCTTTCTCGTCCTTTGCCTCAGTGCCTGGCTACCAGGAGTCACCAACGCAAATGCAAACAGACTAAGCAAGTCCCAAGGGGCCTTAGTCTTAGTGGGCTCAGCTACAATTAAAACTAAGCCTGGAGACATGTTTCAACTTGTTCCACAGATAATTAAGTGCTCCTGGGCTGCTCTTGAAGGAAGTCCAACAGTGTCCCAAGGAAAAATAAGGAACGGCATAGGGAATCTCTATAAGACCTTCTGGATGGGTTTTTCTTTTTCGCAGGGGAGGGGGTGAATGGAGAATCTGTTTGTTTATTTGGGCAAATGACTTGTTTTGTATACTTGACCTGGTGGCCTGAAAAGGTTAGTGTCATTTGTTGGAGAAGGAAATGAAAGAGGGAGGAAAAAAATTTTTAGACAGCAGTAGGTGGTTTCAAAATATATATATTTTTTCATCTAGGCTTAGGAGGATTACAGCTGACATGGGGCCAGATCATAATATATAAACAGGGGCAGCAGGGGGAGGGAATAATATAAAAATATTTAGGATCCCATTTGCTCATTCGTGCACCCGCATCCCTCTCCTCACTCTGGCCTGATCGGCCTCTTCCTCTCCTGTATGTCTCAGATAAATTACCTTCTCTAAGGGAGGCCTTCCCTGGCCTTCCAGAAGAGATTAACCCCCCTGATCACTCCATACCTTCTCCTCAAAGTTGTTTTTTTCCATTCCTGTCACATTACAATTTTACACGTATTTCCCAATTATTTAACCAATGTCTCTCTCAATCTCTGGGGTAGGGCATCTGTGTCTATTTCTATGTGCTGTTGAGATCTCTGTTTCTAGTACAGTGGCTGGCACACAGTAAGCGTTCAATAAACATTTGTTGGGTCAATGAGTGAATGAAAAACTGAGAAATGAATGGATACATGCGATTGTACTTAGTTCCTGAGCACTTGCCGGCCAGTGATGGCAATATGCCCATGAGGGAAAGATTAGTCTGCTGGGCATCTTAGTCATGCATTGTCCCCTGTTCTCTCTGTGACCTGGGTAAGTGACTTGGCCTAAGTCATGGTTTGTCCTAGGTGGCCAAATGGTAATAAAAAGATCTATACTCAATTTGAGCATTAATAAGGTTGGTTAATAGCTGCAATAGTCTAAACAGATCCAATACATTTAAATCCATGAGTTAATAATGATTCTTAAAAAAATAAAGGCTGTAGTAGGTCAGCACTGGAGGATATTGGTAAACTAACTCATGATTTTGAAAACTAGCACATAAAGGGAAGGATTCAAATGTTTATCTTGCCTTTTCTATATAATCTGTACCACTGGTTAACCACAGATGAGAGAAGGTTTTACTTCATAGACATACTCCAGCAAATATGTATTATAAAATGATATTTAAATATCACCATGTTGAAATCCTCAATCAATTCATTGGTCCTGGCAGATTATTTTTTCCAAAAAGGGCATAACAATATTTAGGTCCCAGCGTCATGACATCAGACAGAGTCTGTTTCCCCTGTCCTTGAAACTGGAGGACCATTTTGGCTGCCTCGGAGAATGGGAATGAGTTACCTTTTTTCCCTCCAGTATCAACTACCCGAATTCAAGGATGTCTGAAATTCAGAAGTGGGTACAAGGTACAGAGAGCACTGCAAGAGCAGCTCCCCAGTCCTACCGTGGAGAATGGGAAAGAGGACTCCTGAGGGCTAGACAGAGTGGGGAATCCCAAGTTTTGTTTCTTTATTTTTTTCTCTCTTTTCTCCATTCTCTTACAACAGGCTGTGGTGATCCACAGACCCCTAAACCTCTGAGGAAGAAGAAGTTTCTTCTCTGGTCAGAGAACCTGTGGTCTCCAAGAGTACGGGGGACAAACGCTGCTTACTGGTTTTTGTTGTTGTTCTTTTCTCTCTTTCTGCTGCATGGCCCTGGACAAGGGTGCAGTCACGGGAAAGGAGCAGCAGAGTGGGACAAGTAAAGCTCCAGGATTCTGAATGGAAGACGGAAAAAGGGAGACAGAGAGAGCCAGAAAGCACCGAGGACATCACGCAGAAGAAGGAGCTCAGGGAAATGAACCTATGAAATTGTCTGTGGATTCCTGGACTTACCCCCAAGTGACTCATACATACATAGCTCTCACTCTAAACACACCACAGTCAACCACCCAGGTCTAGACTGGCCACTGGGTAGTTCACAATGATCTGAATAGCACCATGAAGTCTTTGAAAATGGACTTGACATTGAAATCACAATCCTCAGAAGGCAGCTAATCAGAACTTGTGACCTGAAACTAACCAGTTTAAATACCTGCTGAAATAAAACCATCAACATTTTTCATAGGATTTAAACAAAAACCAGAATCTCATAACACAGTATTCAAAATGTTTAAGATCTAATACAATATTACTCAGCTTATGAAGAACCAGCAAAATCTCAACTCAACAGAATAGAGTCCAAAAATAGACAAACACAAATATGACAAGTTGATTTTTTTTCTTTTTCTTTTTCTTTTTACAAGAGCAAGGACACCAACCAGTTGATTTTTGACAAAAGTTTATAGGCAATTCGATGGGGAAGGGTAGTCTTCAAAATATGGCATGGGACCAATTGGACATCCATATACAAAATAAATAAATAAATACATAAATAATTCCCAATCTAAACCTCACACATTATACAAAAAATAGCAAAAATGGATCATAGCTCTAAATGTAAAGTATAAAATTTAAAAGTTTTTGGAAGAAATCATAGAAGAAACTATTCATGACCTGGATTTAGGCAAAGAGTTATTAGACATAACAATAAAACACAATATATAAACAACTCACAAAACTCAGCAGTAAAAAAAAAACATTTAAAAATAAACAAAAGACTTGTACAGACACTTCATCAAAGAGGGTACACAGAATACACACATATGAAGATATGTTCAACATCATTAGCCACTAGGGAAATGTAAATTAAAACCACAACAAGATACCACTACACATCTAACAGAATGCTGAAGTAAACATTCTGACAAATCCAAGTGCTGATAATCACATGAAGCAACTGGAACTCTCATTCGTTGCTGGTGGGAATTCACAATGGTACATTCACTCTAGAAAATAGTTTGACAAGTTCTTCTAAATTATACATCAATTGCCATATGACCTACAAATCCATCTCCTATGTGTTTACCCTGGAGGAATGAAAATTTATGTCACTCAAACACTTTTATATGAATGTGTATGGTGGTTCTACTCGTAATTGCCAGAAACTGGAACAACTTAGACGTCCTTAGCAGGTTAATGTATAAACAAACTGTGGTATATCCATACAGTAGCATACTGCTTAGCAACAAAAAGGAATATGCTATTGATATTCACAGCACCTTGAATGGGTCTCAAAAGCATTGTACTAAATGAAAGAAACTAGTATCAAAAAATTACCTACTATACAAATCCATTTATGTGGCACTCTCAAAAAGACAAAATTATGGTGATGAAGAGAAGATCAGAGGTTGAAATGAGTTTGGGATGGGGGAAAAGTATAACTATGAAGGGATAGCAAGAGGGAGTCTTTTGGAATAATGAAACGGTTTTGTATCTTGATTGCGGTGATGGTTAGAAGAATCCATACACATGTTATCATTCATAGAGCTGTGTACCAAAAAAGGTCAGTTTTACTGTACATTAATCTAAAAGATTTTTAAAATGAACCTCCAGAAAGGTTTGCAGTCTCCAATATCTTAGAAATGCTTAGAGTTTCTCGAGAGATAAATATAAACAAGTGGCCTTATTATTATCCCAACTTCTGCTCCAGTATATTCTGATGCTCTTTCCTAAACTTTATTTATGAACATGTGATTTGTTTAAATTTATCTTACCAAAGAGAACTA
The DNA here is from genome assembly GCA_023783475.1 of Daubentonia madagascariensis. NCBI lineage: Eukaryota > Metazoa > Chordata > Mammalia > Primates > Daubentoniidae > Daubentonia > Daubentonia madagascariensis. Next base: position 34,063,437 of record JAKFHU010001953.1, on the reverse strand, counting down.
CAAATTTAGAAAGAAGCACCCCTCTCTCTCCAATGCCCACAAGATAAATGTCACCCCACTCATACTTGCTCATCAGTAATGCCACCCTCATGATAATGAAAATATGATGATGAGAAGTCTTGAAACCACAGAGAAGTGCTCCGAGTACAGCAAAATGTCTCAGCACATTATCATTTCTCTGCTGGCTAAGACAAATTCTGCCCGGAATGCAAGAGGATAGCAGTGGGAAGCAGGGATTTATGCTAAAGGCTAATCATATACCAGAGTTCTTCTAGAGCAAGAGATGCTTGCACCTGAGTGAAGCAAGAGAAGACACTGCTGCCATTGAGAACTCTCGAAGAAACCATGTTTGGAAACTTTAAATGACATGTGAAACTGTAGTGGTTTTGATGTGTGCTCCCAAATTCTCTGATACTCCTCCTTTAAGAGGTGGCGTCTCATTGTCCTCCTGTCGAAAGTGAGCTGGCCCTAGTGGCTTCCTTCTAACAAATAGAGTAAAGGGGAAGTGACAGGTGCGTGACATTGGAAGCTAATTCATAAAAGTTACTGTGGTTTTCTGTCTGATCTCTCTCTCTGTCTCATCATTTGCTCTGGGGAAAACCAGCTGCCATGTCCTGAGGACACTCAGGCAGCCATATGGCGAGGCTCACGTGGAGAGGACCTGCTACTGCGAGTGAGCCTTCAGATCACTGCAGCCCTGCTGACCTCCTGGCCACCACCTCCTGAGAGACCCTGAGCCAGAACCACCTAGCTAAGCCACTCCTGAATTCCTGACCCCCACAAACCATGACATAAATAGATGGTGGTTGTTCCAAGCTGCTAAATTTGGGGGTAACTTGTTATGCAGCAATAGATAAATAATGCAACAGCCATGCTAATGTGAAACTGTTCTTTGATTTAGCAAAACAGAGAAAAAGAAAGGGAGGCAGGAATTGAGACTTGGATTCAGTTCAACATCTGTACCAAGCCAAGAACACTCAAGTTATACGAACTTCTTTCCCTGGAGGCCAGGGAATTATAAAAAGATCCAAGGGATTTCCTAGAAATGATTTTTTAAATGACTCATATTCCTGCATAGACATTCTCAACCTGATGTTCCAGGCGGCAGTTGGGGAAGTACACTGAATATCACCACCTACCTCCCACCAGGGATTCATAAACTGCTTATTTATTAAGCAGCCTTTTAAATAGGATATGTTGCATGACTTGTCCCAGAACAGAACCTAGCAAAGGACTATGCACAAGGTAGACACTCAATAGATGTATTTTGGTGTTAGCAATGGGCTGCTGTATTCATTCTTTTAATTAGCAAACACTGAGTTCATATCCAAGTCAAAAAGATCAAACAAAAACCAAAACCTAGAAAAAAACCGTAAAAACCTAGAACCAAGGTTAAAATCATGCCCCTATTTCTCTGCACTCATACATAAGGAACTTTTTTTCATTTAGCATATGCCATGAGACAATTGCCTGAGAAGTTACTCTAAGAGAAAAGTAAGTATTTGATGTCTGCATCTTCTAACACTGAAGATGGAAAATCTGCCCAGCAACTCACAAATCAGCAAACACTTGACAGAAAAATATGCTTGTGCAGCGTTGCTTGTTGCATTCTTTAATGGAAAAATTGAAAACATAGGATCACAAGGGTCAGGTGGTTATTATTGGAATCTGGCTCTTATAAAACATAATACACACCATTTCCCCCTTCTAAATTGTGTTATTTTGTCCAAGTCACCCAATGGGGCCCAGGATAAGGTGTTTTTCTGATGTAGATAACCACATAGGTTTCAAAAGGACATCCATTTAAAAGTGGGGCCCTGAAGAACACCAACAGTGACAGAAAAGTGATACTTTTTTATAACCTCAGCATCACAGAGAATGGTTCCCCAAGAAATAGTTGACCAAAAAAAGAAAACTTTATTAATAAACACATATAGCGCTATTCAGCAAAAGCTGCTGCTGATGGCAACTTCCAAAACTAGGCCTTCCAGAGAGTCTTATTCTGTACTAGGGTTTTAAGAAACTCAGATCAAGTTATCTTTATGACTTTTTTTGTGGATGGATCTTTGCGTTGATAAGAGGAATTTTTTTTTTAAATAGCAAATAAATAGTACCAATCAAGGAAGTAGAGAGAGAAGAAGAGGTACGACAAAGAACAATCAAACTGAGCCACAATTTCACGTGAAGTTGCACATGTAGTTTAACAAGGTTTCTAAAGTCAGCTAATTACAAAACTCTGTAGGTCTAATAATTGGCCCATGTAGGCTTTGGACAAAATGTCGCCTGGATGCCCCAACTCACAAAGCATCTAATGCCATCTTGGTGTGAATAGAAAGCTGCCAGCTTTAGAACAGAAACTGAGTCTAGACTGTGGAATATGGTGCTGTTACTTTGAAATCCCAGAAGGAGGCAGACTACTCAGTGTCCCTTGCTTGATCCAAAATAACATTTCTCATAAAAGTCTGTAGTGAGTGTATCAAATGAAAACCAAATGGGGAACATCTCATATACATTAGTGGTGGCCACAAATTTCAAAGGAGCCGAGAGATGCATGTGGAACTAAGACAAATAAGTGTTTAGCAACCCATTTTATTTCTAAGAGACAACTAGAAGAGAAAGGTAGAGACGTGGATCTCCATTTGAAAGAAAATGACAGCTTCACTTAATCTGTTGGACGCTGATGTGAAAGAATCATTCTTCTCAAAGTAGAACCAGTTTATCCATTATCTCTTCCTTCCAGTGGGTAATCCCTCCCTCTTTCTCATTGCCAGATATACCAACTACCTCTTTCCATATCAAAAGCAAAACCCAATTTCTTCTTTCCCAACATTAGCTTCTGCTAAGATCACACTCTCACCTAGGTTTGCGCAGCACTTTTGTTTCATCCTCACAGAATTAGGCACCCAGTAAATGGGTAACAAACATCTGTGACAGTGAACGCACCAGACCTGCAGGTAAACAATTACAATAGAAGTAATTAACTGCCATAGGGGCTAAGAGCATGAATGAATTTCCTCTGTGAAGTTCTCAGAGGCCACTCAGACAAACTTGAATTCCTCCTGGGTTGCAGGGTTCACTACCCCTGGAGGCAGTATCTTCCACATTTAGATAGCTCTTTTCTTAATTTCAAAGTATTAAGGGGGTATGAATGTTTTTGTTACCTGGATATCTTTTATAATGCTTAAGTCAGGGCTTTTAGTGTGCCCATCACCCAAATAGTGCTCGGTGTACCCGGTAGGTAAGTTTTTACTCCTCTGCCCTTCCTCCCTTGCCCCTTCTTGATTTCCCATGTCCTTTACATTCTTAGAAAAATACTTCTTACCTATATTAAGTGGAAATTTGCTCCCTGGAATTTCTACCCATCAGGCTCTGTTTCAATCTTTGGGGCTCCAGAACAAATCACATCCTTGTCCATGTCATAGCTCTTCGGTGACTAGAAGGCCACTGTTGTCTCCCATGAGTGGCCCTTTCCCAGCTGTCAATCCCAGGTCCTCAGTGGTTCTTCTGTCACCATGTTTCTGGTGGTATTTCTTGAAGTGTGGTCCAAAAGGCCTCCACGTTATAGTCACTCGAGGAGCACCTTGATCATGCAAATTTCAGGATCCTGTCTTCAAACCTATCGAATCAGATTCTATGGGGTGGGGCCCTAGAATCTGCCCAGAGTTAGCAAGTGCCCAGGTAATTCTTAAGCACACCCCAGAATTCTCACCAGCCTCATCACTCATGTCTGAATGGGCCCCTTTGAACAATCACTCAGGACATTTTCCTATAATCTAGGTGTGGTCTAGGTATCGTCTCGGAAACACCCTATAGATAGTTCAAATGACTGTACGAAAGAAATAAAATTAAACTTTGCAAAAGGTCTATATAGTCAAACCTGTAATTAACTAAGAACAGAGGCCAGGCTCAGTGGCTCATGCCTGTAATCCTAGCACTCTGGGAACCCGAGGTGGGAGGATCACTTGAGGTGAGGAGTTCGAGACCAGTCTGAGCAAGAGTGAGACCCTGTCTCTACAAAAAGTAGAAAAGTTAGCCAGGCATGGTGGCACACACCTGTAGTGCCAGCTACTCAGGAGACTGAGGCAGGAAAATCACTTGAGCCCAGGAGTTTGAGCTCAGTGAGTTATAATGATACCACTGCACCCTAGCCTGGGTGATAGAGCAAGACTCTGTCTCAAAACAAAGAAAAAAAAGAATGGCATTCACCCAGTGTGTTAGGCAGTGTGCCAGTAGGATGCCTTAGTGAGTGGCTATCATGTCCCAGGCACTAAGCTAGGTGGCTTTATGAAGGCTGCCTAGTTGGTCTTCATGACTGGCAAGATCACTGTCATGCTCACATTCTATAGATGAAAAGACTGAGGCTCTGAAGGGATGAGTGATTTATTTGTTCAGTATTACAGAGCTGGAAAATCAGAACCCAGGTCCCTCTTATCCCAAAGCCTATATTTTCTCCCCCACTGACCCTCCATTTCCTACCTAAAAGTACCAAAAGAAGCATTCTTGATTTCTGCAATACCATTTGTTGATATGGTCCCTAACAGACCCCTGTTGAAATGTATGGGGGAGGACATGTAAGGGAGGTTATTTTATTTTACACTTTGTCTCTGACTCATTTACCAGATTCCCAAGTGCCATATTTAATACGCAATTGACACTTTTACGGTGTGATTGGCAATTATCTGCCATTCCCTAGCTGGGGACTTTTAACTCACCCAGGTGAATGGGATGTGATAAAGTGACACTTAAAATGAAGCTTGAGGAGTTCAGTGTGAGCTTCAAAGACATAACCCACAATGGTGCACAGCATTGGAAAATTTCCCCTAACACCAGTCCGTCTACAATGCTATTTTTAATCCCTTTGCATGGCAGCAGGGAAGAAACACCTAATGGAAGTAACTTTAAGTAGCAGTAGGCAAGAGAAAAAACCACTGTGTTAAAGGACAGAGTACCAGCACAGGAAACAAGACTTTTTAATTGGCTCATCTCCTGATACCCCAGGCCAACATTTTGAGCAAGCGGGGAAGGCAAAAGCAGCACCTACATAGGCTATTTCATCCAACCTCTCACCCCACAATGGAAAACTCCAAATAAACAAAGGCACCTACACAAACAGCTCATGTCTTTATTTAGAAACTTTCATTCCACTGCTAGGAGAAAATTCCTAATCAAGACAGCCAGTGGCTCAGTGGAGATGAAACTGTCAAATGGAAACAGAAATCACACAATTAAGACAGACTCAGACCCCAGTTCCTCAGGCTCTCATTCCCATAGTGAGCGCGAGACCCCCATCCCCCCAATACCTTCCCCATCAAATCTAAAAAGCAGAGCATTCTCAGTTTAGCACAGGGGCCTATGAATGCAGCATGAAGGTCACAGGGGACTAAAGGACCTCTAGCATTTCCTGACAATGTTAATGATGTGAACTTTGTTCTATCTAAAATTTCTTGTTCTGTTCTCCTGAGAATAGCAAGGTAACCAGAATAATGGCAGGAGGAGTGACTGCCTCAAAGAAAGCAGAAAAGAAATAATACCTGGTGCCCCATTTATTTGAAGTCACAGCCATGTTACATTATAGTAGATGGACTTTGCTCGCCTCCATTCTGGCAGGGCCAAATTGGAACTAAAAAAGAGTTGCGGTAAAGAATCTGTGCAGCTGTTTCTGTGAACTAAAGCAGGCCAACAGCAGCAGAGGCCATGTTAAGACAAATGGCCCACTCTTGAATGGCGTACCATAATGTCTCTACAATTCAATGGATTGCAGGTTATAGTTCGCCATAGATAGCCATAGGACATCCACTGGTAATCACATTTTGTTCTACCAACAGATAACAGCAGCTCACAAATGAGATGAACCTCCTCTGTGTACACACGTTACATGAAATCAATACCTAATTACAGCAGGGCCTGCATGTATTGTCGGCAGTCGGTTCAGGTGAGGAGGCTGTGGGAAGCTCCTCTGCTGGAGTAGTGAGTTAACAAGACGTAAAAGAGGGTTGGGTGTGATGGCAACTGACCACTCCTGAGTTTTAGATGCAATGAATTGCCATTTTGGACACTAGCTTGGGTTGGAGAATGGCACTTAGATACATATAATTATGCCATTAAGGAGACGAGTAGGCAGCACCCAGGATGTCATTTGCTAGAATGCTACTTCAGGTCACATTCCTTTGTGGATGGGCAAAGCCCCATGATACAGGGAGAAGTGGGCAGCATCTGAGGAGTGTACCTAGGGAGAATCTGTGTGGCAAAAGGGAAAGAACAGAGAGCATAGACTCAAGAGACATAGACGTAGATCCTAGCTCTCTTGCCCCTAGCAAGCTGCAAAATATCTTGCAGTTCAAGCTACTAATCCATAAGAAGAGGATGATAGTCACTCTGCCTCTAAGCCAGAGGACCACTGTGAGGATAGAGTGAGATCAGATAGGCAGAAACAGCCTTGTAGACAATGCACCCCCAGACCATTGCAAGAGATTATTTTTATTTTAGGAAGTGATAGAACCTGGGTATGCAATATCATGAATAACTGGGAAGAAGAAGTAATAGCTTCATTTATTAAGTTCCCAGTGCAATGTTACACAAGGTCACACTGAAACACACACAAAAAAGAATAGAGGTGAATGAATTTGAAGGAAAGATTCCAACTAGAGCCAAGAATATAGGCAGGGGAATCTAGAATATTATTCCACAATTCATCTATGCCATGCTCATGTGACTCCACAATAAAGAGCTTTCTACTTGAAAGATACATATTCATTTAAGAATTATCCTACTGTCCCTTTTTAAAATTTTCAGCTAATTTGTATAGCCACCTGTTTTCAAAATGTATTACTTTTCCTTTATCTCATACAAAATCCTAGGGGTTTGTTTATTTATTTGACAAACTAACTAATTGTTCCTTGAAAATTATGAATTTTGTGCATAGAGCACTGAGAATTGTTTTTAGAAGTAACATTAAAAGATATTAAAGAAAACAAGAGGAGAGGTTCCAGGGCCTCCTTTACAAAATAGCTTAAAGGTCTTGCCTCCAAAGGAGAGAGTGAGTTGCTTGTGGATGACAAGACAGCTCTGCAGCTGGCCCAGCCCCTCCACATACTGGCTGTGTGACTTTGTGTTGGTGAGTAGACTTCTAGGAGCCTCCATTGTCTCATCAACAAGAGTGAGTGTGAGAACTTCAAAGGCTTGTTTCAAGGACCTCTTGGGCCAATGCCTGTGGCTGCACTAGCAGAGTGGGTGCCAACGTCCACACACAGTTTCCAGTGTTTTCTCCACCAACAGCCCTTTGGCAATGTCTATCTTAGTATGAAGCCTTCCTCAAAACTGACCAAGGAAACCTGCGCGAGTTTTGCTCCCTCTGTTTGTATCACTCAACCTCTCAGCAAAAGCAGAGAAACTCATTTCACAACTGAGGAATCGGCCCAGCATGGAATTGAAAACTCTTCGTTCAATTCACAAGAGTTGGCCCCCGTGAAAGCAAAATGCACCCATAAAACATAAGTGCCCGTATTTATTAAATTAGAATTTTCCATAGGTGAGTTAAGATGAAATGCACACTAAAGCATCCACACCTTACTGGGTTCCTCCTTATGCATTTGCTAAATAGGATACATTTGACACTGGTTGTGTTACTGATTTAAACCAAATGCTGCTCCTCAGTGTTGGGGCATTATAGAAAGTATGGGTATTATACACTGTACCAAATTACAGTGACACCACATTGCATGCAAATTTGAATTACATGAATTCAAAATTATGTCACATAAAATGCGTTGAGCCTCTCTTTATGTACAAAATTTGAAATAACGCAACCTCCCCCTACCAAAGGAAATGTTTTTTTGACAATCACATAATTTAATCTCAGAATGAAGAAGGCAAATGAACTATAAGTGGAGTTTATGGTTGGGCTACCTGGGAACACTCATTGTAGCTGGTAAACCAAAATCTCCCCTATTTTTTTGCTATTAATCTTGTAATAGGTGAATTTTGAATTATGCAAGGTCTCTAGGAACATATTTTTCAAATAAAGTATGACCTCTCTCTGTGTTTTTCACTTATCATTTAAGAACCAAAAATTCAGACAGATGCTTGAAGCATAAGGACTGCTGGGAACCAGCAACATGGAACAGATTGTTCTAGAAAGTGGAAAATGAAGACTTTGCTTTATAAGGTATGGCCTAAGTCTGGTAGATACACAGTTACTTCATCCATGTAATATATCAAGGACATTGATCTCAATACCCAGGGCATGCTCAGGGTCTAGACATACTACTGAGTCCTTGTGTCTCTCTCTGGGCTCTTGCAGTCAGTAACAGAGGTGTCTCAGACTCACAGGAACACTCGGGAACCACTTTAAGGATTTACAAAGTGCTTTCACATACATTAATTAGACAGTTCTTGGTGTCCACAATAACTTTATGAGGTAGGTAAGGTGGGAAAACAAAGATGCAAAGAGGATTAGAGTTGCAAATAGTCACAAAACTAAGCAGTATGAGGCCAAGGTCTCATCAGACTCCACATCAGGAGCTCATTACATCACGCCAAGCTATGCTCATACTTTGGAAATAGTCTAAGAGGAGGTGGTCAGCTCTCTACTCAGGGTTAGAGTGAGTGAAACTCGTTCACCCTCACACCAAGGACTGTTTGCTTGCTGCTTTTGGCTGCCCAGCCCCCATCCCTTTAGAGACCCACCCTCCCCTGTTGGATACAATCTGGTAGGACAAGTGATGGACGTGTCCCACTCTCTCCTTCCAAGAATGAGCATGTGAGTAAATAGGTCAATTGAATGCTCCCTTCCAGGAATCTCAACTTCAGCCAAGGAAAGAACAGAATGAAAATGGCAGGGCACATTCAGGGAGCCTTGGCACTCTGATGATGCTACAAAATAATTCCTGCTAAGTAGAACTGCCTTGGTTCTCGTCCTTTTCCAAGCCTGCTTCCTCAGCCTTCCACTGATTCTATAAGCAACCCCATCCCATTCAACAAATTTCTGCTTGGTTACATTAGCCAAAATTCATTTTGGTTACTTGCAATCAAAGAAACCTAGACTGAAACCCAACTAAGTTTACATCTTTGCATGTACACAGGTACCTAAATAATAAGAGACATGAGAATTCCAGTGTGTGGATGTGTGTGTGTGTACACACCTACGTGCTCTTACTCCCAAAGGCATAAACCTCATGCCCAAGAGAAAATCCTTTGCAACTTTTACATGATACCTTGTACAACTATTGAAAATAATATTTTACTAAATTTTGTATAAGCTAAATGGGGATTTAAGATTGTTCTTGTTGAAATGAAAGAAAAGTTTGGCTTAATCTGATGTCTGTTTAGTATTTGATACCTTAATTCATTGTTTTTCTGGTTCTTTTATTTTTTCACAACCCAAAATCAAAACAATTATGTTTGTGTGATTATAGGGTGATATGATTTCTTTTGGAGATAGCATATTATTCTGAACTATATCTCCAGTCTTCTGGTAATGCATCAGGTCTTCCTTTTGTGTGTGTGTTGAACAACAACAACAGCAACAATAAATGGATAAAAATATTCCCTCTGCCTTTGCAAAGGTTGAAGCAGTTACCCAGAAGTTGTAGATCAGAAAATCCCAAGATTTCTATCAAACTTAAATTGACTTTATCACATTTCCCCATCCTGTAGCTTACTTTCTTGATGGCATTCTCTTCCCCATGATCCCAGGAATTCCAAAGCAATTACATTTCCAAGAAAAGGAATGCAATAAACAAAGTAAATTCATAAAGTGGGGCTCCGAATGCATTTCTGCCATCTTTAGTTTGATGTCTGATCCTAGAAGATGTACACAGAGCAGCAGGGAGATCATTTGTAATCTTCATTGTGATGACAGCAACAAACACTGCAAAATGCCCTCCAATGACTGACGATGCTTGCTGAATTCTTAATAATTTTCAAAAAAATATTGTATTAGGTGTCAACATATGCAGAGCAGGAGGCTATTACCCTCAAGTTTATGATCAGGTGCCTATAGGATTTTTGGCTAGAAATGGACTGAAGTATTTAGTTCCCACAGAGATAATCATACTGATTAGCTGCTTCCCCAAGTTTATTGTTAAGGTTTTACCTGCACTTGGCTAGATTTATGTGTCTTTGTTGATGCTGAACATTTTGGGAAATATAAGAAATGAATTGAGGTTAGAGAAGAAAGGGAGGGAGGGAGGGAGGAAGAAAGGAAGAAAAGAAGGAAGGAAGGGAGGAAAGGAGGGAGGGACGGAGAGAGGGAGGGAGGGAGGATATATCATCTTCTATTTCAACTTACGATATATAGGCTAGTCAGTTATCTATATACCCATTGTCACTGAAAATATGTCAGTCCCAAAAGACTTACCCATCACTCAGCCCCTGCCATATTTTCTCCCCTGATTTACATCAGCTGTTTTTTTTTCTTTTCAGGGTGTGCAAACATATGTGAATATTATCCCATAAAGAGCATTATTAGGAAAGCAAATATCAGGCATCGTACAGGGTAGACTTTATCACACAGCCTAGTGGAGACGGATTTTAAACTTTGGTTTTGGGGAATTATCTATGCTGCTCTTTCTTCTCATTAAAGCAAATACTAAAAAATTAAATATATCTACAAAATGTACTTTTGTAAAAGAGGCATGCAGGCTTAATTAAGAATTTAACTGTGAATGTTACTGTAAAAGAATTACAATTGTGCCTAATATGAAAGGTTTTAATTTTTCCCCTGTCTAGTTTATTCATTATTTAGGTAAAATTATGATAATCAGGTATTACATGCCAGATTACACAAATGAATGGTATGAACGTAGATTTTTTTAAATGATCATATACTCCGGCTTTCATTTTACCAAATTTAGGAAAAGCATAGGCCATACATATTAATGAGGCTTTAGCACCATTTAAATTTGCCAATTAATCATCATTCTGACTATCATAATAAAAATTCAGTTCTGCATTCAAGCTATCTGGATACTGCCAGCAAGTCCACCAACAGAGTGCATCTTTACTATTTACAAATGCCAGAAATCCCCCAGTCTAAACCCAGCAAGGATCTAGGAAGGCACCATTGCCTCTGAAAAGGCTCCCCACCCTCCCTGGCCCTGGATTTGGGAATCAGGGCATGCTCTCATACAGAACAGTCTTTTCCTTCCCAAAGAACTCTCCTACTGTAGTGAAAGCCTTTTTCTGATGGTGGACTATGAATTCAGAATACAACAGCAATGTCTCCTCCCTGCCTTATCCCAGTGCCTGATAAAGATATTCATTAGGTGTAGAAGTCATTGAATGAGTGCGTGGATGGATGCAGCAAATATTGAGCATGTAAATGTTCTACCTCTAGGGATAGGATCCCAACCCCTATGAAGCTTACATTCTGCTAAGTCCTCTCATCTCTTGTGATAAGATCCCAAGATTTGGGTATGGGTCTAAGAGAGAGGAACCCCCTTTCATGCCTCTTGAGCCATTTCTTTTTGTACCCAATAGCTCTATACTGAAGTTTATAATACAAGGTCAGCTAATAATAAAGTGCTACTCTTACTTTTCACGTGTCATTTCTTGTAATTCCTTGGGTCCCCCTCAGAGAATAGAAGTCAATGGGCTAAGGCAGAGTCTGGCACTTCTGGGGTTCCTGATCAGATTACCCTCATATGGTAGCTACCATCACCCAATTGCCAGGGTTTTGGCAATTGACCCTGACCTAATTCTCTGAGTCCCTGTCTTGATAATCCATTTCATATCAATCAATTGTGTAATGTGAGAAACGCTCTTTGCTTATCAACATGTGTCTACAGAACATATAAACTACTGCTTAGTATCCCAGTGCCTTGAGAACTGGATCTTGTCTATTGTTTTCTCCTCACAGCTCTACACATTACCTGCAGGAACAACCTACACCAACACATCATTATCCCCCATAGTCTCTAGTTTACATTAGGGTTCACTCTTGGTGCGGTACATTCCTTGAGTTTGGACAAATGTGTAATGGCATGTATCCACAATTACTGTATCATATAGACTAGGTACATTGCCCTAAAAATCCTCTGTGCTCTTCCTATTATCCCTCCCTGCCCCTAACCCCTGGCAACAATTCATCTTTTTACTGTCTCCATAGTTTTGCCTTTTTCAGAGTGTCCCATAGTTAGAATCATACAGTATGTACCCTTTTCATATTGACTTCTTTCACTTAGTAATATGCATTTAAAGTTCCTCCGTATCTTCTCATGGCTTGATAGCTCATTTCTTTTTGTACTGAATAATATTCCATTGTCTGGATGTATCACATTTTATTTACCTATTTACTTATTGAAGGACATCATGGTTGCTTTCAAATTTTGGCAATTAATAATAAAGATGCTGTAAACATCCACATGCAGGTTTCTGTGTGGACATGTTTTCAACTCCTTTAGGGAAATACCAAGGAGCATGATTTCTGGATCCTATGATAAGAGTATGTTGGTTTTGTAAGAAACCTCCAAACCATCATCCAAAGTGACTATACCACTTTGCATTTCCACCAGCAATGAACAAGAGTTCCTGTTGCTCCACATGCTTGCTAGCATTTGGTGCTGTCAGTGTTCTGGATTTTGGCCGTTCTTATAAGTACGTAGTGGTATTTCATTGTTGTGTTAATTTGCAATTCCCTAATGACATATGATATTAAGCATCTTTTTATATGCTTATTTGTCATCTGTGTGTGCATCTTTGAGGTTCAGGTCTTTTGCCTGTTTTTTAATTGGGTTGTTTTCTTATTGTTGAGTTTTAAGAATCTTTTGTATATTTTAGAAAACAGTTCTTTGCAGCTATCTTTTGCAAATATTTTCTTCCAGTCTGTGGCTTGTCTTCTCATTCTTTTAAAGGCTATCCATTTTTTGTTAATTACTCTTAAGCATTCAGGACAGGTGTTCTAAGTTCTGGCCTAGCTAGACATTTTGTATTGGTGCAACAGAGCAATTACCACCAAAAATCCAATCCAAATGTCAATATTTTAGTTAAGACTAATGAAGATGTGTCTCCTATGGACAATAGTTCTCTCTTTTTCATGCTGTGAAGATTTTCAACTTTCCAGTTGAAGTGTGACCAACACCCCATGCACCTTCCCGTATGAATGTACCTGGACTGAAACAGTATTTCTCAACCATGCTATAACAGAAAAGGACTGAAAAGTTCATCAGAAGAAGCTACCCTGGAATGCTTAATTTAGAATTTTTTTTCCACGAAGTAGACAGCGCTGAAGTTTTTTTAACTTCCCTGGAGATTTCCAGTATTTGGAGCACATCTGGCATTTCACTTCATCTTGAGAGTGATCCAAGGCCCAGCCTCTCTCTCTCAGCTCCTGGTCCTGGGGCTTGGCCAGGAACCTATGGAGCTGAAGAGAAAAGAGGGAAAAAATTACCGAATGTTTCTGAGATTCACACAGAGGCCCTTCTCAGTTCTCAGAAATGTCCGTAGAATTTCTAGGAGAATCAGGTAGTGTCACCATCCAATTATTCTGTTATGATTTTATAATCACAGAGAGATTTCTTAACCATGTTGTATAGCAATTTCTTGAAAAGTCTTCTCTCCTCTAAAGTTTTTCCACTTAATGCAGGTGTCAAAAAAAAAAAAGTAAGTGCTTTGCTTATTTCTTAAAGCCAATGTCTAGTTAATTCTTGGGTAACAGCTTTGCCTGGTGAGAGGAAAAATAAACAAACACAAGGAATCATCTAGTTTTTATCTGAAAAAAATATAGTTAACAAATCACAACTGTATTGTTTTCCCTGGGATGCTAACACAGATGTAACAAATGTGACAGGAGGAACAAATCAATATCATAATCACTATAGCAGCCAACTAAGTAATTTCTCCAGACCACAAAATATCCTATTATCTGGTGGTGACAAGTGCCTATCAGAACCAAACTTCTCTGTGTAGCAGCATGAGGCAACTTGCCAGCAGGTACACCACATGGCTGGTGAAAATGGCCCAGTTTTAAATAAGTAAGGAAAGCTACTGTCTCCTTAATGTTCTCTTATATCCGATGCTTGGTTTCTCCATTCAGATTTCCTTGGCTTAATGTCCTTATGCAACTAGCTTTCATTAGCCATTTCATGAAGCTCTTTTCTCTGGCTGTTTTATTTTCTTCTATGGCTTTGGGGTGAGGTGGAGGATGGCAGATTTTCTAGAACTCCAATCTTTTGATTTAATTTATGTTTCTGAGTTGAAGGAGTCCATTTCAGCAGTAGGCCCAAGGGCTGAGGTGATTTCCCAGTCCAGATCAGGCAAGCACGGCAAGATTTCATCTAACGAGAACTTGATACATATCGGTCCACTCTCTTGGCCACTCAAGGGCAATTATGATGGATTTAAAACGTTGGGCCCATTTTTAGTACTCTGGCTTTCACTTAACATTAAGAAGATGGCATTGGGTCAATAAAAGGGGTTTAATATTTAAAAGCATCAATACTTAGAGTTATTTCATAGGCTTTAAAGGAGGGAGTAATATAAAAATGATGAACTAGTTTGGATATACTTAGTTTTATTTCTATATAGCTTCTTCAGCACATATAATTTATCAGTGTTGGAAACCACGTCAAAGAGAAAACTGTACATACTCTAATGTCATTTTTAAAAATAATTTCATTTGGATTGAAATATTATGTTTAAGAGAAAAGGTGATCCTTTTTAGGTGTGTTTTGATTTTGTTTGTTTGTTTTATGAAGAAATAGTCTGAGGAATAAATACAAGGAAGAAATGCAGAATTGAAGGACTCTCCTCTCTCCTCATGAGCCACCTACTCTTTGATTAGGTAAAAATAGTCAAACAAATAGGTTGGGTATTAAATCAAGTATGTGCAAAACACAACCAAAGGGTTGTTTCCATCCTCACTTCTCTGGCCACACATTCTAAGGAAGAGTTCAGTGCAGCATTCCCCAATCAGAAGGCTTTGATCCCAATTGGCTCCATTGATCCATTGCTAGCCCCGAGATGCCTCAAATAGAGGTGAGCACAGACTTCGTTAGACATGGACAATCTGGAAGCCTCTAGGCCAAATGGAAAGCAATTGGAATTAAGATAAAATAAGCTGATACATTGATACATATCTCATTTTGTCCTCATAAACAGAAAAAAATATCCTCTTCTTTGACTGTGGGGTAGGCAAAATAGGTGTTAGTAATTTATTTTACATGCAGAGAAATGAAGATTAAGTAATTTGCTACCAGCTCCTAAGTAGAAAAGGCCCAAGTGAAAGTTAGGTCTGGTGATTCCAATCCTGTGTTATTTCCTAACAGTTTTAGGAGAGTCAGATTTCATTGCAAGTACATCCATCCCATTTATTAGGACTGTCTCTCTACCAATATGGAGGCATACAGCTTCCACTTTTAGGTCAATTCTGATCCAGTGGTAATGGAGGACATTGCCAATCAATCACAGCACTTCATCCTACACACACAAGACACAACCTCAGAATGGTTCTCAATCCACTTCTCCAGGCAGCCACTTCCTGATTGGGGTTGATGCGTGAGAAGAATTTTGCCACAAGCACTAGAGGAGCCACAAAGGCATGTGTGGCAGGAATTTGCCATCCTTGGTACATCAAATCATGCCTCATCAGCAATTGTATATATGTACAACAGCTCAACTACTGTCTTCAAATTCATTCATCCAGTTGCCTAATATGTATTAGACACTGTGGGGAAAAAAGTAGGAGTCAGGCATAAATCTTATCAAGGGGCCTCCATTCTATTAGAGAAGAAAACTAAAATTAGAAAAGTTTGTACTGTAGAGCGAAGAATTCTAAGTCACTGCTCTGTTCACAGAAAGCCAAAGGAGTTCTGAGAAGGGCGCAATTGCCTCCAGCTGAAGGGTACGTACATACAGCTTCGTGGAGGGGCTTGCATTTGAGCTGGGCTTTGTGGAATAGGTATGACTTGACCACGGGAGTGAGGAGGAGGAGGAGAAGGAGTATTCCAGGCACAAGAAACATCAAAAAGGCACAAGGGGGGAAATATATGAAGTATATTAGAAACAGTGAATAGTTGGGTATTGGATTGGCAAGCGCTTAGGGATGGTGGAAATAAAATGAACAGTAAGTTGGGGTCAGAGAATAGCAGGCACTGGATACCAGGGTAAGGGTTTGGATATTTTATGGGCAGTGGGGAGTTTCTGACAGCTTTGAGAAGGTGGGCGCCATAATGAAAGTTGGGCAAAGGAACAAGGCCGACGGCACCAGGAAGAATCAGCTGAGCAGAAACAGGCCTGAGGCTCCAAGGGCACTGCAGAGGGGAATTGCAACTCCCAGCCTCGGGGTGGAACACGTTACTGCCTCTTTTAGGTAGCACAGCTGCAGGAGAAATAAATACCTCTGACCAGCCTTAGTACCTGCTTCTCTCTCCTGTATTCGGAGCCTGTGTTGACCTGACCTGGAGGGATCTGGCTGCCACTTAAGGGAAGATAAAATATGACCAGCTCAGTAATGGAAACCAGGAGCACAAATGCAACTTGCTTCCTTGGCTGCAGAAAAAATACATCAAGAATTCTTTCTGTTTCACCCGAGCTGGAGTCCAATTTATCTGCCAGCTCAGGACTTCACTATCCTTACAGAACAGGGAAGGGAGAAGAGAGAGAGGAGAAACAGGAGAAGGGAGGTGAGGGCAAGGCACTGGAGTGTTCCACCCCAGAGAGCTTGGGGACAGAGGACAGGTTCCAGAGAACTAGCAACTAGCACTCACTGAACAATTTCTGTGGACTATAGGTGTTGACAGGTGTGATCTCATTTAATCTCCAAAGCCACGTCACGGGGAGCATACTATTATCTCTACACTATAGATAAAGAAGCCCAAACTCAGAATCAGTGACACTGAGCAGAACCAGCTGAGGATTTCTCTATGAGCAGAGAGAAGTTGCTTGCCCAATATTCTAAATCCAAGAGGCAAGCCAGGGCTCAGCGCGGGTCTGCCTGGCTCTCCAGCCTACTTTTCTCATGGCACCAGTCAAGCTGTCAACCTCAAACACCTGCCCCGGCTGAGGTCCGGGTTGTGGTCAGGAGTGGGTGCATGGTGGTCATTATCCTTTATTAACTTGTTTCTACTCATTCCCTTAGCTCTCTTCTCTGTATTGATTTGGATTTGGGGGGCCTTTTTGAACAATGTGTTTATTTCCAAGGGGTTTTCCAGCTCAGCATCAAAATGACTTGTCAAGCTCGGCTCCTGTGTCAGCCGCTTGACACGCCGTAGCAGCCCTGCCCTTCCCTGGAAGGTCTTTTCGAGCTGCTGCTGCTTACCTTTCTCATCTAGATTTCTGATGCTGGGTGACAGCTGTGTGCACCACTCTATTTCTTTTCTGCATTTTACTTTCCACTCCACCACACTAAGGTTCATGAATCCATTTCTGCGTGTGCTCAGGAAAGCCCTCCAAGGAAACGCTCACAGCACAGGCTTATTGCTGTTATTTACTGCTTGTCTCCCCCATTCTTGATACACCAACGGACAGACCACCACTGCTAAAATATACGCTGCGTCCCAGGCCAGAGAAGAAGGCAGAGGACAGTGAGCAGGGAAGCGGTAATGCGAGCTCGGCAAATAAACAGTCAGGAACAGGCCCACTGTGAACTGGGAAGCCCAGACAACATGCATCAACTATCCCACACAGGCACAGGGGTTTTCTTTTTGCTGTTACTGTGGTTAATTCAATCTATCCCAGTAGCCTTTAACCTATGGCATCAAAGTGATCCCTACCCGGCAACTCTTACATTTTCTTGAGCTCAGGAAGATAATTCTCTGTAAGGTCTGCAATGGGGAAATTTTGATGAAAGGCTATTGGGTCAAAATAACAGGGCATTTCACGCTTAACCACAGATGCCCTGTTAGTGGCGTGGATCTTCAACCCCATGATGGAGTACGGGCCACAGAGGCCTACGTCTTTTTCTTTTTCTCCTAAATGGAATTATCTTCATTGATTTCTTTTCTGATTTATAAAAGTAATTCATGACCATTGTAAAAATTTCAGAATTATATATATTATATACATCCTCTCCGCTCCATAAAATAACCTCAGTTACCAGTGAGATAAATATTCTTAGTAACAGGTTATGAATATAAAATGTATTTTTAACACAAAGGGATACATACCATAACTAATGTACTATAATCTGCTTTCTTCTGTTTGGCTCTATATCAAGGTCATATCTCCATATCAAAACAGTGGTCTTCCAGCTAAAGATAACAGAGTAAAGACATGTAATCCTATTTCTCTCCTTCTAAACCCATGAAAAACAACTTTAAAAACTAAAAATGGAAGGAAAATATATCCCCATAGTAATAGTAGAGGTATATAAACAAAATCCCAAACCACAGGCTTTGCACCACAAACCACAAACTCTGCCATATGCTTTAAAACCTGACCCCAAATGAGAAAAATCACTAAAGTTTACAGATAACATCCACAGAAATTAAGCAGGATATAGAATTCCTTCAATATGCAAATGACTCAGTCCTAAAAGATCAATGCATTATTCACTGATGGAAACAATGAGATGTAGAGACATAGGCAGGCCAAAGGAGAAGTGGAGTGTCCTAGTCTGTTCCTGCTGCTCCAACAAAATACTACAGACTGAGTAATTTATAAAGAACAGAAATTTATTCCTAACAGTTCTGGAGGCTGGGAAGTCCAAGATCAAGGCACCAGCAGTTTTTGGTGTTTGGTGAGGTCTGACCTCTGCTTCAAAGATGATGCCTTGTTGCTGTGTCCTCACATGGCAGAAGGTGGAGGGCAAAAAGGGGCCTAGCTAGTTCCCTCCAGTGCTTTTATAACAGCACTAATCCAACCATGAGGGTAGAGCCCTCATAGTCTAATTACCTCCCAAAGGCCACACTTCTTACTACAGTTGCATTGTGGATTAAGTTGTAACATGAATTTTGGAGGGGCACAAACAAACCATAGCATAGGGATTGTCCCTGCACAGTTCCATTCTGCTCCACAGCAGGAAGGCTAAGTAAGTAGAGCTCAAGAAGGTATTAACACATGCCATTTTTATTGTCCAAAATCCAAGCTTACAATGTGCTTTGATGACCTGATTTGCCCACTTTACACCTGCCATCCTAGTGCAATTATAAATAGCAACCCCTTTCACTAAAGGGTGAATGATCATTTAGACAATAAATTCTATAGTCTATTTATTACTAAGAGATATTGCTGAAAATCAGTTGGGACAAACATAGGAAGGATAGTATTAGCTATTGGATTATAAGCAGAGGATTTTGTAACTTTTAAGCATTTTTTCTAAGCCACAGAAATACTGGAAACACTGAAATCCAACCAGAGACATCACCCCTGGGCAGAGAATGCAGGAGTGAAACCCAATTCAAAGAGACTGCAATTTGCCCTCCCCACTCATCACTGTTATTTATAAACCAATACTTCATTTTAGTTGAATTACTAAGTTATTCAATTACTTAGTTGAATTACTTGTTACTATTAATAATAATAATTGGAAAGGACTCAACATAGAATAAATATATAGGTAATTGGCAGGGGAGGGCTGGAGAGGATGAAGGAAATATCATAAACAAAAAGTAGATGAAGAAATGTATATTAAGAGGAATTGCTCCCATGGTCTCAAAGAAATTTCCAACAACATGATGTCTGCAATAAAAATAACTCAAGGTAGAAGAAATACTTTCCCAGCTCATTAGACCTGTTCTGTATTTTGCAAGTTACTATAGGAGATAGTCTAATCAATTTTCCTGCTAATGTATAACGTGGTCTACCTTTTATAAAGCTTCCAATAGTAGTTTCCTTCCTTCCCTTCAAGCCTCCATGGGACAATCTCCCCAAGACTCTCAGGCTTCTGCCTAATTCCAGGTTCCAAGAAGAAGCCTTTCAAAGAAAGTTCCAAGAGGACAAGCCCAAATGTGCAAGAATATTTTTCTTAAAATAAAGGTATAAATCTGTTGCCAAAAGGGCACACTATAACTCAATAAAAAGTGATACAAAAGGAAATATAGCAAGAGATATCCTGAAAAGCTACTAAATTTCAAAGATATATAGAAAGAATTTTATGGACATATAGTCCAAAAAGTAGTTCATATACAAAGGGGAAATATTAGATGGGCTTCATACTTCTCCACAGTAACATTAGATGATAAGAGGCAGTAGAACAATGTGGGAAAAGTTCTGAGGAAATTTTATGTTTAGTCAAGTTTACTGCAAGTACAAGGCTAAAGACAGGAACTCACAGGCCTTAAGGACTCAGAGAATACTCCCCCGTGAGCATTGGGGGATGGGGGGAATTGACAATACATCCAGCCAAACAAGAGATAATTTAAAATAAAGAACTCAAAAATGGATAAGTTGTAGTAAAATACCAGTGAGAATTAAATCCAATTCAACATAGAATTATCATTATTAATTCCAACATGTGAACTATGGCTACAGAGAAAAAAAAAAAGTTACACATCTTAACAATAGATAAACAAAAGCATAAAATAGTTACCGGAGGAAGAGAAAGTTGGAAGGAGGTAAAGATATTATCAATTTCCTTATCTTTCAGAGTAGAGAGTCTATAAATATTAAGTTTGATATATGTAATTAAAAACCAATTTTTTCAAACTCTTACATTTTTTAAAATTTAGAATATCATTTAAAAATTGTAGCTCTTCTTATCTAAAGATGATTTTTCTGCTGCCAAATTCAAATAATTTATATTTAATATGTTTTATTTAAAATTAGATATATAAGACTTTGTCCATTATAGAGTATAAGGAACATACTTAACATCCTATGATAATCAGTTAGTACACTTGACAAAATACATGAAATAACTATTTTCAGACACTGGAAAATAGGCAACACAGATTTTGATCCCTGAGGGAAGGGAAACAAATAAGGTGATCCCTACAATTGTTCTGGTTTTCTGTATGAAGTGATTTCAAGACCACAGGCAGGGAGGGAGGGAACACAAATACAGTCTTTTGGCCCCCATAGAACAAAAATCAGAGACTGAGGAGGATGAAATGGCTGGAAATTGTGGGGCAAAGTTCCAGAAAGGATGAAGCTACACAGGAAAAGAGCTCTAGAAATCTGCATAAGGGTTACCTACGTAACCCCTAAGTACAAGGTTATGCAAGCATAGAGTGATGTTTCACAATCCAGGGCAAATAATCACTGACTTGTCAAAGCAGAACAATCTCAGAGCTTGATAGGGTTGGGATGTATTCAGGTTTTGATGAGCCAAAGTGGAATGTCCACAGTGATTACCTGGAACATTCTGTGGCCTTCCTGGAGGGGTCATGGATTAGTAATAGTAATATGGCTAGAGTAAAACTTACTTTAGACTACTCCTCACAAAGCTTAAAAAGAGAGCTCAATAAGCTCAAACTAGTAGAAAAATATATGTCTCTCAAAATAAAGTTCAAAACTCTTTAAAATAAGACAACAAAATCCAGACATTCAACTATGTAATATTCACAATATGCAGAGTCCCATCAAAAAGTACTAGACAGGATAAGAATCAGGAGAATATGACTCAACCAGGAGAAAACTCGGTCAATAAAAATAAATGTAGAAATGACCCAGATAATGGACCTCACAGACAAGAATGAGTTAAAGTTAGAAATCAAAACAGCAATTACAACAAAGAACTCATATTTTATTGAAATCACACTATAGTGAGGAGAGAAACAGAACATATAAAAAAGGTCAAATGGAACTTTTAGAGATTAAAAAATTGTATTTGAAATAAAAATTTCACTAGATATATTTTAAAACAGGTTTGACTATGCAGAAGAAAACAGGCAATCTTGAAAACATAATAGTAGAATATAAAGTAAATGAAGCACAGGGAGAAAAAAAAGACAAAAAATGAACATACCCTTAGTGATTTGTGAAATACTAGAAAGTGGCCTAAAATACACATTGCAGGGGCCCTAGAAAGAAGGGCTATAGAAAAATATTTTAAACTTTAAAGGTCAACATTTTCCAAATTTGATGAAAACTATCAACCTATAGATCCAGGAAGCAATGAAAAGACATCTTGAAAATGGGGGGGAAATATCTATCAGCCTAGAGTTACATATCCAGTGATAATATCTTTCAGAAAGGAAAGTAAAATAAAAACTTTTTTTAGACAAATAAAATCTAAGAAAATTCATCACCAGTAGACCTACACTTCAGAAAAGGTCTGAAAAAGTTCTTCAGGTGGATGACAAATGATACCATACAGAAACATGAATCTGCCAAAAAAAAAAAAAAAGAAAAAAAGAAAAAGAAAGAAAGAAAAATATGTGGATAAATTTAGAAGTTTTTTCCACAGTTTTAAAATTCTTTAAAAGCTATCAGTTGGTTAAAGCAAACTAATGACAATGCATTGTGAAGTTTAAAACATGAAAATAAAATCTGTAACAAGAATATCATAAAGGATGGGGTTATGGAATAATACTGTTGAAATGGGCTTACATTATATGTAACATATGTACAATGTTTAAAAATAGACTGTGATAAAGTTAAAAATATAGAGAGTAAACTGCAGAATAACTAATAAAAAATAAGTATAAATAATAAGGTAATAATGGAGATAGAATATTAAATTTTATTTAATAGTAAATATACTCAATCCAAAAGAGTGCATGAGAAGAGTTTTTAAAAATGGAAAAAAAATAATATATGAAACAAATAGAAAAAAATCCCCCCTACCCTTTCACTGGGTTCCGAGCCTCTCTGATCTCTTCTTTTCTTTTTTTCTTTTTCCTTTTTCTTGTTCTGCTTCACAATTTCCTTCCATGAAGTCCCTGGCAGGCTCTGGCACCTCTTCCTCCAAACTACACCTAAGCTGTGCCCGTTCCCTGCCTCCTTTATCTGAAACCCTTCCTTCTTTCTGGGACGCTCTGGCAAGCGATGTCTCTAGTCAGTCGCCTTGCCCTGTCCAAGTCTCGCGTTTTTATCCAGTCTAAAATCTCTGTCTTCCAATTGGAGAGTTCAGACTAGGATGTTCTCCTCACTTTTTAAAAAATTCTCTTGGAGGTCCTATCCAGGGCATTAAGGCAAGAAAAAGAAATAAAGGGCACCCACATCAGAAATATGGGAGTAAAACTGTTTTATTAAGAGATTTAAAAACATAGAAAATATTAAGAAACTAGAAAAATACTAAGGAAAGCACTAAGCTACTAGAACAATAAGTAAGTTTATCAGATGTGCCAGTTGTCAATGTATTACCTCTCAGCTCCAAATCCACCTCTTTACCCTGCATGGTGATAATGGAGCTGAACCTTGTAAACATTTTTTCTTTGTCAGATTGTACAATGTCAATCTTTGTCACAGAGGGAACTGGAGAGACCCTGAAAGCCATAGGAGAAGAAAGGGCTTCTCTTTCTAGCTCTCTGGCCCCATAAAACATGGCTACTAGAAGCATGCAGGAGACTCAGTGGTAGTCATTCTCCAGGCAGTTTTTCTAGCACCCCCGCAGGTGACTTCCTATGGACCAGCTCCAGCCCATCTGCACTTCAACATACATGTCCATCACCCACTGGGCTTGCAGTCACATCAACTCCAACAAGGTTTGAATCAGGCTAGGGTACAGCTCCACTATGGTTTGAAAGTGCTTTCTCCAACATTAAGGTGTTGACACTTAATGGCCAATGTGGTAGTATTAAGAGGTGAGGCCTTTAAGAGGTGATTAGGTCATAAAGGCTTTTCCCTCATGAATGGGAGTAAGCCCTTATAAAAGAGGCTTCATGCAGCATTTGGCTCTCTTGCCTTTCTGCGTTCTACAATGTGAGGACATGGTGTTCCTTCCCTCAAAGGACACAGCAACAAGATGCCATGTTGGAAGCAGAGAGCAGCCCTCACTAGACAACTGAACCTGCTGGCTCCTTGATCTTGGACTTCCCAGCTTCCAGAACTGTGAGGAAATAATTTTCTATTGTTTATAAAATACTCGGTCTGTGGCATTTTCTTATATATAGCAGCACGAACAGACTAAGACTCTTCTGAGTTCTAGTTCTACCTTTGGATACCGTGCCTCAGTCCTAGTGGTAATTGCTAATCCCTGTATTTGCTATTCCTGAATTGCTTAGAGTTCTCTTTTACTCCTTATAGTAGTTAACCCCCTTTTACTCTTTAATAATCCTTTATTAAATAAATAAAACTTTATTAAAATTTCCTGTTCAAATTACTGATATTGTTTCTGCTTCCTAACTGGTGCCAAAAGGAATACAAAATCAATACACAAAAATTTATTTCTAAATATTAGTAATGAACAATTGGAAATTGAAATTAAAAAAAACAGTATCATATATAATAATTTAATACTATAAAGTGCTTAGGGATAAATTTAACAAAACATATGCGCAAGACTTGTAGACTGAAAACTTTAAAACATTGCTTAGAAAAATTAAAGAAGATTTAATTCACTGGAGATTTACAACACATTTATAGATTAGAATAACTGATAGTGGTGAGATGTCAGTTCTCCCCAAATTGAGCCATAAATTAATACAATAAAAATCTCAGTATATTTTTATAGATATTGACAATCTGATTCTAAAATTTATATGAAAATGCAAAATATCTACAGTAGTCAAAAGAATTTTAATAAAAAGGAACAACATTGGAGGACTTTTACTACCTGATTTCAAGTCTTATTATAAAGCCAGTAACCAAGAGAGTTTGGTGTAGACATAATGATAAGACGTTAAATAAATGAAATAGAATAGAGAATCCAGAAATAGACCTACACATATTCAGTCAATTTATTTTCAACAAAGGTACAGGGGTAACTTAATGACAAAATGATAGACTTTTTAACAAACAGTGCTGGAAAAACTGGGTATTATAATAATATGGGGAAAAATGAAACTTTATCATTAACTTATACCATATACAAAAATTACTCAAATTAGATCATAGGCCTAATCATAACAGCTAAAACAATAAAACTTCCAGAGTAAAGCATAGGAGGAAACTTCACAAATGTGTGATGCATAAAGTTTTTTTAAAGGACACCAAAGAGCATGAGACAGAAAAACTGGTAATTTAACTTTATCAAAATTAAAAACTTTCAGTCTTATAAAGTCAAGATTTTAAAAATGAGAACATAAGCCACAGACTGGGAGAAAATACTTGCAATACATTTAACAAGGAATTAGTATTCTGAATATATAAAATATCTTCCTTTACCACTCAATAGTAAGAAGATAACCCAACTGAAAAAAAAAATAAGATATTTTAACACTTTAAGGAATACACCTCAAGAAAGAAAGTATATGGATGACCAATAAGCACATGAAAAGATGCTTAACATCTATCGCTACAATTATATAAAGACAGAAGAAAACACATGTAGAAATAATAGGACAAAAGATTATATTCTATGTGTCAATTCTAGCCTTTTTATGGTAATAATCACAGAGAAGTACAGAGAAGTTATATATCTTTATATATATAAAATAGAGAGAGAGAGAGAGGGAGGAAGAGAGAGAGGGAGCTCACTAGAGAGAATGTATATAATATGTATATTTAGCAACAAAATGAACCCTTATGTAACCACTGCCCAGAGATGACCCAGTATACTGCCAGCATCCCAGAGGCTCCCATGTAGCCGTGGAAATTACAATCTTCTCGCTCCCCACCAAGTTAACTACTATGCTGATTTTCAAGGTCATTATTTCCTGGATTTCGTTTATGATTTAACCTTCTATGCAAGCAAACCTAAACAGTATCATCTAATTTTGCCTGCTTTTTGGACCTTATATAAATGGAATCCTATTGTATGAATTCTTATTTTTCCTGCTTCTTTTGCTTAACATTATATTTATTAAGATTAATCCAAATTGTTTCTTACAGTTATAATTTGTTCATTTTCTTCCAGTATATATTCTATCATAAAACTATTATACATAACTTATTTATTGATTCTGTTGTTGATGAGTATTTGAACTGTTGCCAGTTTCTAACTATTACGAATATGCTCTTATAAATATTCTCATATGTATCCTGCTGTGTATATGCATGAATTTCTTTAAGGAATATTTTTAGGAATGGAATTGTTGAATCATAGAGTACATGCATCTTTAACTTTATTACATAATGCCAAACTGTTTTTCCAAAGTGGCAGTACTAATTTACACTCCCAATAGCAGTGTATAAGCATTCCAGTTGCTCCAAATCCTCTCTAATGCTTTGTATTATCAGACTCTTATTTTAACCAGTCTGGTTGGTGTGTGCTGGTACCTTACTGCAGCTTCAATTTTCATTTCTCTGATGACAAATTAAGTTGAGTACCTTTTTTTTTATGTTCAGGAGCCATGTGAACATTCTCTTTTGGGATTTCTTTTTAAAGTGTCCATGTTTGTGTTAGGATGCCTGTCTTTTTCTACTCAGTTATTTCTGAGGATGGAAAATTGAGTGATTTGTTTTTACTTTCCCTTTTGCTATTTTCTGATCTACTTAAACAATAAAATAATAAAAAATACATGCAAACTTGCTTTAGCCTGCATGGTATTTCATTGTGTAGATGTATTTTAAACTATTCAACCACTCTCCTTATGATGTAAAGGAAGGCTATTTCCAATTTAGAAGTATTATAAACAACGTGCCATGAATAGTCTTACACAAACACACAGGCATTAGAGGAAGGGGCGCTGAGCGTGGAATGTCAGGAAGGATGGCATCGATGAACATCCAGAACGACCTCCTTACCTCCCGCCCACCGTGAGCATGATTCCTTGCCAGTCATACCTGTGTGCAGGTTCAGGCGGGTGAGAGAACAAGGTAAGAAAGGAGTAAGACAGAAAGAAGAAAAATAGAAAAGGATGAAAGAAAGGGGAGACTGAAGGGAGTCATTGTTTTTGCTTCCAATTTTTTGTTAAATAAATTTTCAAACGAATAGAAAAGTTGAAAGAAGACTAGAAGAATACACATAGAGCAATCACTAAACTCAATAATTGTTAACTTTTTGCAGTATTTGCTTCATAGTTCTCTTTTTATCTGACCATTTTAAATTAAGCAGCAGACATTATGATACTTCATCCTTCAACATTTCCATCTGTATCTCTTACAAATAAGAACTTTCTCCTACACATCCTCAACATAGCATTACCCCATAGAAGATTAAACAATCATTCCCTAGTGGTATCTAAACTCAGACCACAGTTTTGAAGCAGAGCAATTTGTAGATTTCTTCATGAATTTGGTGAGAAGGGTGGGGTGGGGGTGGGGGGAGGTAGAGAGGAGGCCTTAAAAGAAAATCTGGGCCGTTGTTCTCTCTCCTGTTCCCACACCTCACCATAACCTGAGGGCGCAGCAGGTCAGCAGCTGTTAAGATACAAGTTTTTATTCCTGTTTTTTTAAAGATTTCTTTTCTGAGAAGCAAAGAAATATATACTCATTATAGAAAATACGGACAGTGCAGGGAAACAAAAAGCAACAGGGAGAAAAGTTACCCATAAACCCATTCCTTTGCACGGAAAGACAAATATTGCATGATCTCCTTATATGTGGAGTGTAAAAAAGTCAAACTCATAGAAACAGAGAGTAAAATGGTGGCTATGAGAGGTGGAGGGTAAGGGGATTGGGAAGATGTTGGTCAAAGGGCACAAGATTTTAATTAGACAGGAGGAATAAGTTCAAGAAATCTATTGCACACTATGCTGACTTCAGTTAACAACAAAATATTGTATATTTGAAAATTGCTAAGACAGTGGATTTTAAGTGTTCTCACCACAAAGAAAAATGATAAGTATGTGAGGTAATAAATATGTTAAATGGCTTGATTTAGCCATTCCACAATGTATACATATATCAAAAAAAAATCATGTGGTACACCATAAAATATGCTATTTTTACTTGTCAACTAAAAATAAATAAGTTTTTTTAAAATTGGTTGTTCAACACAAAAATTAAAAAAAATAAGGAGCAAGATGGGTGAATAGAAACCTCCAGCAATCGTCCCTATGCACAAACACCTAATTCAAAACTATCCATGCAAGCAAAACACCATCAAAAGAACCAAAAATCAGGTGAGTAATCATACTACATGGTTTTAACATTATATCAAGGAAAGAGGTACTGAGGAAGGCAGAAAAGACAATCTTGCACTGCTTACACCACCTCTCCCCCACCCCCTGGCAGTGCTATGCCAGTACTGTCAGTGGAGAGAGAATCTGTGTGCCCAGGGGAGGGACAGTGAAGTAATTGTAGGACTTTGTATTGAAACCCAGGGCTGCCCTGGCACAGGGGAACACAACTCAGGGCAGAAATCTGCCGGTGCCCACAGAAGGAACACCTTGAGCAGCCTGGCCAGAGGGAAATCCTCTGCCCCCAAACCTGAGTCCCTGCTAGCCCACCACTAGCAGAAAAAGAGTAGCTTGGGGCCTGGACAAAATTCATAAGGCAGTCGGGCCACAAGGACTACGGTCCTTGGGCAATTTCTGTGACTGTGCTGGCTCAGAACCAGTGGACTTGGGATGTGCATGACACAGTGAGACACCAGCAGCTGTAGCCAAGCCAGTGCTTGTCTTACCCCTCCCCCAACTAAAGGCAGCATGGCTCAGGAAGAGTCGCCTTCCACTTGGAGAAAGGAAAGGGAAGAGCTCGGAGGACTTTGTTTTGCAACTTGGGTACCAGCTCAGCCACAGTAAAATAAAGTACCAAGCAGACTCCTGAGGCCTCTGAGTCTAGGCCTTAGTTCCTAGAGGACATTTCTGGACCTACCCTGGGCCAGAAGGAAACATGCTGCCTTGAAGGGAAGGACCCAGTCCTGGCAGGATTTCACCACCTGCTCACTAAAGAGCACTTGGGCTTTGAATAAACATCAGGGGTAACCAGGCAACAGTTGCCACTGGCTTTGGGTGAGACGGAGCTGGCTTCAGGTGCAACTGACCTGGTGCTGGTGGCCATGAGGGAGTGCCCATGTCACTTCTCCCCCAACTCCAACAGCCCAGCACAGAAAGTGAGGGAAGAGAATGAGAGACTTTGCCTGGTAATACGCGGAATTCTCTTGTATCTTACCAAGCTCACCAAGGTAGAACCACCAGGAGTCTGCAAGAGCCACAGCATTACTGGGCTTGGGGCACCCCCAATGCTGATATAGCTGCAGTTACCAGAGATAGACCACAACACTCAATTCCATTCAAGTATCTGGAAAGACTTCTCAAGAAGGACAGGTTCAAACAAGCCCAGACTGTGAAGATTAAAATAAATGCCTAACTCTTCAATGCCCAGACATCAACAAACATCCACAAACATCAAGAACATCCAGGAAGATGTGACCTCACCAAACAAACCAAATAAGGTACCAGTGACCAATCCTGGAGTGATGGATATAGGTGACCTTTCAGATAAAGAATTTAAAATGGCTTTCCTGAAGAAACTCAGTGAATTTCAAGACAATGCAAAAAAGGAATTCAGAAGCCTATCAGAGAAATTTAACAAAGAGATTGAAATAATTTTTAAAAATCAAGCAGAAATTCTAGAGCTTAAGAATTTAATTGACAAACTGAGAAATGCATCAGAGTATCTCAAAAGCAGAATTGATCAAGCAGAAGAAAGAATTAGTGAGCTTGAAGACAGGCTATTTGAAAATACACAGTCAGAAGACAAAACAGAAAAAAGAATAAATAAGGATGAAGCACACCTACAAGATCTAGAAAACAGCCTCAAAAGAGCAAATCTAAGAGTTATTGGCCTTAAGGAGGAGGTAGAGAAAGAGAGTGGGGTAGAAAGTTTATTCAAAGAAATAACAAAACAGAACTTGCCAAACCTAGAGAAAGATATCAATATTTAGGTACAAGAAAGTCACAGCACACCAAGCAGGTTTAACCCAAACAAGGCTACCTCAAGGCATTTAGTAATCAAGCTCCCAAAGGTCACAGATAAAGAAAAGGCCCTAAGGGAAGCAAGAAAAAAGAAAAAAAAGAAACATAAAAAGGAGCTCCAATATATCTGGCAGCAGACTTCTCAGTGGAAACCTTACAGGACAAGAGAAAGTGGCATGACATATTCAAAGTGCTGAAGGAAAAAAAACCCATAACCCTAGAATATTATATCCTGCAAAAATATCCTTCAAACATGGAGGAGAAATAAAGACTTTCCCAGACAAACAAAAACTTAGGGATTTCATCAACATCATACCTGTCCTACAAGAAATGCTAACAGGAGTTCTTCAATCTGAAAGAAAAGGATGTTAATGAACAATAAGAAATCTTCTGAAGGTATACAACTCACTGGTAACAGTAAGGATGCAAATACAGAACACTCTATTGCTGTAATTGTGGTATATAAACCACTTATATCTGGAGTAGGAAGACTAAAAGATAAACCTATCAAAAATAACAACTTTTTGAGAGCTAAATAGTATAAAAAGATATGGATGAAAACAATGAAAGTCAAAAAGTGGAGGAGGATGGAGTTAAAGGGTAGAATTTCTGTTAGACTTCTCTTTGCTTGTTTGCTTGTTTATTTGTTTGTTTGTTTATAAGCAGACTTGTTATATGTTTGAAACAATTGGTTATAAATTTTTTTTTGCAAGCCTCATGGTAACCTTAAATCAAAAAACCTACAAGAGATACACAAAAAATGAAAAACAAGAAATTGAAACACACTACCAGAGAAAATCACTTTTAACAAAGGAAGACAGGAAGGAAGTAAAAAAGAAAGAGAGGACCACAAAACAACCAGAAATCAAATAACAACACGGCAGCAGTAAGTCCTCAATAATAACGTTGAATGTGAATGGACTCTCCAATCAAAAGACATAGAGTGGCTGAATGGATTAAAAAAAAAAAAAAAAGAGCCAACTATATGTTGTCTGCAAGAAAGACACTTCAACTATAAAGACACACATAGACTAAAAATAAAGGGGTGGAAAAAGATATTCTATGCAAATGGAAACCAAAAAAGAGCAGGTGTATCAGTTAAAATATATTTCAAGACAAAATCTGTACAAAGAGACAAAGAAGGTCATTATATAGTGATAAAGGGGTCCATTCAGCAAGAGGATATGGCAATTCTAAATATGTATACACCAAACAGTGGAGCACCCAGATATATAAAGCAAATATTACCAGAGCTAAAGAGAGAGCTAGACCCCAATACAATAATCACTGGAGACCTCAACACTCCACTTTCAGCATTGGACAGATCATCCAGACAGAAAATCAACAAAGAAATATTGGACTTAACCTGCACTATTGACCAAATGAACCCAATAGATATTTCCAGAATGTTTCATCCGACAGCTGCAGAATTCACATTCTTCTCCTTAGCTTATGGATCATTCTCAAGGACAGACCATATGTTAGGCCACAAAACAAGTTTCAAAAAATTCAAAAAAATTTAAATCATACCAAATATTTTCTCTGACCATGATGAAATAAACTAGCAATCAATAACAAGAGGAACATTGGAAAATAAACAAATACATGGAAATTAAACAATATGCTCCTGAAGGACCAGTGGGTCAATGAAAAGATTAAGAAGGAAATTTAAAAATTTCTCAAAACAAATGAAAATGAAAACACAACATATCAAAACCTATAGGATACAGCAAAAGCAGTAATAAGAGGAAAGTTTATAGCAATAAGTGCCTACATAGAAAAAGTAGAAAAGCTTCAAATAAACAACCTAATGATGCATCTCAAAGAACTAGAAAAACAAGAGCAAATCAAACCCAAAGTTAGTAGAAGAAAAGAAATAATAAAGATCACAGCAGAAATAAATGAAATTGAAACCAAAAAAAATATGAAAGATCAATGAAACAAAAAGTTGGTTTTTTGAAAAGATAAAAAAAGACACACCTTTAGCCAGACTGACTAAGAAAAAAGAGGGAAAACCCAAATAAACAAAATTAAAGATTAAAAAGGAATTACAACTGATACTGCAGAATCCAAAGGATCATTAGAGACTACTATGAGCTACTTCAATAAATTGGAAAAGCTAGAAGAAATGGATAAATTCCTAGACACATACAACCTACCAAGATTGAACCAGGAAGAAATCCAAAATCTGAATAAACCAATAAAAAGGAATAAGATAGAAGCAGAAAAAAAAGTCTCCCATCAAAGAAAAGCCCAGGACCAATGGCTTCACTGCTGAATTCTACTAAGCATTCAAAGAAGAACTAATACCAATCCTACTTAAGCTATTCCAAAAAATCAAGGAGGAGGGAATACTCCCAAACTCACTCTATGAGGCCTGTACCTCCCTGATACCAAAACCAGGCAAGGACACAACAGAAACAAAAAAAGAAAACTATAGACCAATATCTCTGATGAACATAGATGCAAAAATCCTCAACAAAATACTAGCAAACTGAATTCAACAACACATTCAAAAGATTATTCATCACGATCAAGTGGGATTCATGCCAGGGATGCAAGAATGGTTCAATATACACAAATCAATGTGATACATCATATCAAGAGAACAAAGGACAAAAACCATATAATCATTTCAATTGATGCTGAAAAACCATTCGATAAAATTCAATATCCCTTCTTGATAAAAACTCTCAAAAACCTGGGTATAGAAGGAACTTACCTCAACATGATAAAAACCATATATGACAGACCCACAGCTAGTATCATACTAATGGGGAAAAACTGAAAGCCTTTCCTCTAAGATCTGGAACAAGACAAGGATGCCAACTTTCACCACTGTTATTCAACATAATCCTGGAAGTTCTAGCTAGAGCAATCTGACAAGAGAAAGATATAAAATGCATCCAAATTGGAAAGAAGAAGTCAAATTATCCTTGTTTACAGATGATATGATCTTATATCTAGAGAAACCTAAAGAATCCACCCAAAAACTATTAAAACTGATAAAAAAAAATCAGTAAAGTTGCAGAATACCAAATCAACATACAAAAATCAGTAGCATCTCTATATGCCAACAGTAAACAATCTGAAAAAGAAACCCAGAAAATAATCTCATTTACAATAGCTACAAATAAAATAAAATACCTAGGAATAAACTTAACCAAAGAAGTGAAAGATCTCTATAAATGAAAACTATAAAACATTGATGACACAAGTTGAAGAGGACACACAAAAATGGAAAGATTTCATGCTCATGGATTGGAAGAATCAATATTGTTATAATGTCCACACTACCCAAAGCAATCAACGGATTCAATGCAATCCCCATCAAAATACCAATGACATTCTTCACAGAAATAGAAAAAAAATCCTAAAATTTATATGGAATGACAAAAGACCCAGAATAACCAAAGCCATCCTGAGCAAAAAGAGAAAAACTGGAAGAATCACATTACCTGACTTCAAATAACACTATAGAGCTGTAGTAACCAAAACAGCATGGTACTGGCATAAAAACAGACACATAGACCAATGGAACAGAATAGAGAACCCAGAAATTAATCCACACATCTATAGTGAACTTATCTTTGACAAAAGTGTCAAGAACATACAGTAGGGAAAGGACAGTCTCTTCAATAAATGATGGGGCAAAAACTGGATATTCATACGCAGAGGAATGAAACTAGACCCTTATCTCTCAACGTATTAAAAATCCAATCAAAATGGATTAAAGACTTAGATCTAAGACCTGAAACTATGAAACTACTAAAAGAAAACATTGAGGAAATGCTTCAGGACATTGGTCTGGGCAAGGACTTCTTGAGTAATACCTCCAAAGCACAGGCAACGAAAGCAAAATTGGACAAACGGGATCACATCAAGCTAAAAAGCTTCTGCACAGCAAAGAAAACCATCAACAAAGTGAAGGAACAACCCACAGAATGGGAGAAAATATTTGCAAACTATCCGTCTGACAAGGGATTAATAACCAGAATATATAAGGAGCTCCAACAACTCCACAGAAAAAAATCAAATAATCTGATTAAAAATGGGCAAAGGATCTGAATAGACATTTCTCAAAAGAAAACATACAAATGGCCAACAGGTATATGAAAAAATGCTCATCATCATTAGTCATTAGAGAAATGCAAATCAAAACTACAATGAGATATCATCTCACCCCAGTCAAAATGGCTTTCATCAAAAAGACAAGCAATAATGAACGCTGGCGAGGATACGGAGAAAGGGGTGCCCTCGGACACTGTTGGTGGGAATGTAAATTAGTGCAACCACTATTTAAAACAGTACGGAGGTTCCTCAAAAAACTGAAAATAGAACTACCATATGACCCAGCAATCCCACCGCTGCGTATATATCCAAAGGATGGGAATTCAGTATATAAAAAAGATATCTGCACTCCAATGTTTACTGCAGCACTATTCACAATAGCCAAGATATGGAATCAACCTAAGTGTCCATCAACAGATGAATGGATAAAAACGGATGTGGTACATATACAGAAAGGAATATTATATAGCCACAAAAAAGAATGAAATCCTGCCATTTGAGACAACATGGATAGAACTGAAGAACAGTATGTTAAGTGAAATAAGCCAAGCACAAAAAGACAAATCTTGCATGTTCTCACTCATATGTGGAAGCTAAATATTAAAAACAATTGATGTCATGGAGAGTAGAATGATGGTTACCAGAGGCTTGGAAGGGTAGCAGGGGTCGGGGGGATAAAGTGGGGATGGTTAATGGGTACAAAAATATAGTTAGATAGTTAGATAGAATGAACAATATTTGATAGCACAACAAAGTGATTATAATCAACAATAAGTTAGGATATACTTTAAAATTTCTGCACTATAGTTTGTAACTTGGAAAACTGCCTACCTGCTAGAAGAGATTTGTGATGAATGCTCTGTGTCCAGGTGCCAAGCCAGACCTTATTATATACACTTCACAACTCTGCCTATGTTTTTTAAAAAAATTCTTTTTCCTCCCCCAAGTGGAGCTCCAGATGAATTGTCTTGACGGCTTCTCTGCACTGGAGTAATCAGAGAGCTCAGAGACCTCTCATGGAAGAGGCAAAACAGTCTCCCAGTAGGAAGACAATGTTTAGAGACCACAGTTAGAACTTGAAACATAAATAACTTCCAAATCACTCAAAGTCAGGCAGCCAGCATGTACCAGGACATGCTTGGCAGATGGTGTTCCAAGGGCTTAGCATTAGTTCTCTTTCTAGCACGCAGGAGGGAGTATTTGCCAGCTATCTAGACCACAGTCAGGGTCTCAAAGGGTAGATCTACACTTTTGGGAGGAAGGAAAGGCAACCCCCTGCCCCCATCTCTCCATGTAAGTCAGAACTCTCACTCTTGCCCATGCCCACCCTGTGATCTAACTGCCACATGCTCTTTCCTGAGTGCCAGTTCTGAGCAACTGATATTAGACAGCAGACCAGGAGAGATATCACCTTCTTGCAAACTCTCCTGCAGATCTAAGGCCCTTGCAGTTGCAACAATGCTTTCAACCTTTTCTTTAAAGTGAAACTCAAAACACAGACAGGGTAAAAATGCACATCTCTGAAAGACAGAACCCTTCTTGCACTGGGACCCCCAGGGCAGGCTATGGTTCAGATCTTCTATACGGAAGTCAGTAGCCCATTGCTGCTCTCATTAATTGGTTTCCAGGACCATGCTTCACCTTTGCACACATCTCATGTCTTCCAGAACACTGGCTCCAGCCTGAATTGTGAAGTCTGCAGTTTGGATTTTAATGTGGTAACCCAAATCCTAATGACAATCACAATAACACACTGATAACAGCAGCTCTTTAAGTTTTTATAAGTCTGTAAAGTGTTCAATGGCACTATGGTTCTGGAGTCAGACAGAGGAGTTTAAATGATGATGATAGTGTAAGAGGGCTGTTACTTTTAACTTACAACACACCTTGTTTGTACCAAAAAAAAATTCATATGTAGTTGTCCCTGTATATGAACCTGTGGGGGATTGGTTTCAGGACTCCTCACAGATACCAAAATCCACAGATGCTTAAGTCCCTTATATAAAATGGTGTAATATTTGTATATAACCTATACACATCCCCCGTATATTTTAAATCTGTGGTCCCCAACCCCCGGGCCATAGACTGGTATCGGTCCATGGCCTGTTAGGAACTGGGCGCACAGCAGGAGGTGAGTGGCAGGTGAGTGAACAAAGCTTCATCTGTATTTACAGCTGCTCCCCATCGCTCGCATCACCACCTGAGCTCCGTCTCCTGTAAGATCAGCGGCGGTATTAGATTCTCATAGGAGCATGAACCCTACTATAAACTGTGCATGCAAGGGATCTAGGTTGTGCACTCCTTATATAAAGTGCATAACACATGTAATGCACTTGAATCATCCTGAAATGATCTCCTGCCCCCACCGGTCCGTGGAAAAATTGTCTTCCATGAAACCAGTCCCTGGTGCCAAAAAGGTTGTGGACCACTGCTTTAAATCATCTCCAAATTACTTATAATCCCTAATACAATGTGAATGCTATGTAAATAATTGTTATACTTCATTGTTTAGGTAATAATGACAAGAAAAAAGTCTGTACATGTTCAGTACAGATGCAACCATCTAGGTTTTTTTCTGAATATTTTTAATCCACAATTGGTTGAATCCACAGATGCAGAACCCACAGACACAGAGGGCTGACTATATTTGTACACAATTTTGACCAAAATTAATCTGATTTCCACATCCCCATTCACCATTAGTGAGAACTGTGACAGTAGCAAGAAGAATGGAGAGAGAATTAAATATGCAATCCTGCTTAAAACGGAATCTCATCTAAAAATTAAACAATCTCTTTCGTTTGGTCTCCATAAAAGTGTTAGGACTCTCAGAGTCTCCCCTTCTGCTGTCTCTCTCCCTTAGCAGGTATCCAGGTATCTTGGTAAGAAAGTGGGTGACTCTTACATGATATCAGGCCTTGTGGGAAGTTCAGGCATTTGGGCCTAGGAGTCCTCAGGTCTCCAGGGACAAGCCCCTGGGCCCCTGGTCACTGTGGCCAGGCTGGGACTCACAGCTGGGACCTGGCCTATGTCTGGGCTTGGAGCAAGCCCACTGCTACCGCCCAGGTGTCTCCACCTCTCCTCACTCCTGCTGACTCCAAACCCAATTCTCTGCAGTGTCTTGCTTCCACGCCATGTGACAGAGAGTCCCATGGCAGGTCCACGGCTTGCACTCAGGAACCTTCCCCTGTGGGGCTGGGAAGCTACATCCCAGAAGCTCCTTCTCCTAACCACCTGTACAACTTACGCCAGGTAAATGCTGAGGCAGTCCAAGATAGATGCTCGTCCATGTTCCTAAATGGGCACAGGCAATAAGCCCCCTTCCCTCCATTAAGACCTCACTTATGTGATATAACTGCCTCCATCCCTCCCAGAAGCCAAGCATGAGAAATCCAGACCATGTGCCCTCCTCTTGCTCTCCCTTCCACTCACTCTTTTATCTTCCCACCATTTACCATGCCAGGAAATAGGTGGGCAGTTGGCCTTTTACTGCCTTTACTTCCTGCTACCTTAAAGCCAGCCTACCTGCATGAGCAGACAGGATATCTTCTCCACAGCATGGGGAAACTCTATAGACTAGATGCTCCATACTTTCCCCCATTACCAATACTCCAAAAGAGGCGATAAAAATTTTTAATCTTATTGCAAGAAAAATTTCCAATTTGCAACCTGTCACTATGTTTAATCTGCCTTTGCATCTCAGAAGCTAAGGATTATCTCCTTCTTGGTTTCTGACTACCTTCCTTACCAAATCCTAATCTTCCTCCCCATCCCTCCCCTTTGCCCCAAGCAGATGCCAGCCTTGGGCCAACAAAGACAAAGATCACATCTCCAGAAAGACAAAAGAATAAAACACATTAATAATTTCTAATAAGTAATTTCTTTATACCAAGAAACCCTGTCAATGGATTACATTGAGGTTTAAGTAAAATATTGTATGTAAATTGCTTAGAAAAATACCTGATTGATAAGTATGCAATAAAATGTAGCTATTAATTATTATTTATCACCTGTTGTGTCATTTGATCCACTGAAACATGTGAAACAGTCTGAGCAGGTGGCATTATCTCCACTTTACAGTTAGAACCATGAGGCTCAAAGACGCTGCTATTTTCTCCAGGTCATCTGAAGACTGAGTAATGGAACCAAATTGGAATTCAGAGTTTGTGACCCATTCTCCTGTACTGAGAGTTTTAATCTTCCTTTCTTAATCAAGTTTCACCTCTTATACAAAGTCTTCTGGGATTCTTAGATCAAAGGTCAGCAAACTTTTTTTATAAAGGGCCAGAAAGTAAATATTTCAGGTTTTTCCAGCTAGAAGGCCTCTGTCACAGCTGTCAAC
The DNA here is from genome assembly GCA_023783475.1 of Daubentonia madagascariensis. NCBI lineage: Eukaryota > Metazoa > Chordata > Mammalia > Primates > Daubentoniidae > Daubentonia > Daubentonia madagascariensis. Next base: position 34,025,244 of record JAKFHU010001953.1, on the reverse strand, counting down.
TATTCAGCTCTGCTGTTGTAGCATGAAAGAGGTCACAGACAATATGTGAACAAATAGATGCAGCTGTGTTCCAATAAAACTTTATTTAGAAAAACAGGCAGTGAGCTGGATTTTGCCCATGGGCTGTAGTTTGCTGACCTTTGCTTCAGATCAATAACAACTGCCTAGAACATAGTGAGAGATCCAAAATGACTTTAGATGGATACATGAATAAACAATGATTTGTCCTACTCTGAACTCTTTTAGCTCTAAAAGTCTCTATTATCTATTCTAACATCGAATTACATGTGTCTTATTATTCAATGTCACTTCATATGTCTTTCCTTTTTCCATGTATGAAATAATATTGAATATGGGCCTTGTAACTTTTGTAGAAAGGTCTAGAATTGAGACCCAACTTTTCCATTTGGGCCAATTAATTTACCTTGCACTTCTGTTACCTCATTTGCAAAATAGGGATAAGAATGCTTACTTGTAGTGGTATGAGGTTCAGAAATCATATGGGCACAGTGTTGCATGAATAGTAGTCATTGCAAATGAGCTGTGGACAGGGATTAGGTCTTCTTTTTCAGTCTCTTATCAAAACCTTCTTGTTTTTAGTCTTCTTCATTGATTTCTAAGTGGATGGGAGTTAGGAATGGTGGTGATCTGGCCTGGCATGTGAGGGAAGAAGGTTGTAGACTCAGAGGCATGTCACCTGCTGAAGTGATTTCGCTGCTGCTTCCTCTTTCTAGCTGTGTCCAACTGCTGAGGTTTTGCAGAGGGCCAGGGAAATGTCCCCAGTCTTGGCCTGAGCTCATTGTTTACACGCTATTGACAGTTACATGTTTAAGAGCCATGTTTGAAATGCACTATTGAAGATTTTACACATCACTGCCTAGGTTAAACTCTTCAACTGATAGACATCAGAAAGCATTATGCCTTCTTCATGGTGAACCCAAACCTGAAGTAGGGACATGACCAGTAAAAGAAGGAAGTAGTCCCTGCTTAGTCAAATAGCCAGGAAGAGCCTGGGAGATGGAAGACATGGATAACAGCTCCAGTGCTGCCTCTTGCTCGCTGTCTGACCTTGGGTGAGGCAGACCCCTCCTCTTCACTGGGCCTCAATATTTTCCAAATTTCAGTAATTTATATACCATCTTTGTTTTTTTTAAATCATGTCCCTGTAACCCCTATACTATTTTTTCTCTATTTCAAATAAATCATCTAATTTATTTTATGTATCTTGTCCTACATAATAATACCTGTGATATTATAGCATTGGTACACCAGTTATATTTTTCCTATCACATATGGAAATAAATACATGCATACCTATTGAAATATAAATTGTAACTATTATAAATAAAAATGTTTCTTCATGTACCACCTAGCGTCATCCCAGGCATCGCCAGTGGTGGGTGTTCCCACTTACAGAACACTGCATTTGATGATGGGTATCTAGCAGCCTTTCCGCATTGCATTATTCTTTTATGCTCCCAGCAGCACCTGGCACCATGTCAGGCGCACACACGGTGTGGGAAGCCTGTACATTTATATTTCAATTTATAGTCTTCAAAGTACTTCAGCATACTTGAAAGGGAGAAGAACACGAGGGGTGGGGGGAGAATCTCCTTAAAGGTTTGCATAAACTAAATAATGGAGGAAAATACCTGGGGGATCCCAGGAGAGGAACCAAACCACTTGACAAGGCGCCTCTCTTTGTCCTGGAGCCCTGTTTTCTCACTGTGAAGAAGGTGCAAGGTCCTGGGTGACGGTGGTGGCCTCCCTCCAAAGGAGCTGACTCCTTTAGAGGGTGTTGATTCTGGTCCTCTTACCTTAACCTTGAAGTTTTTGTCATTCCTTCAAGTGCCTGGCTCTTTATGCTGACAAATACTCACTCATAAGTTATCTGGTTGAATTACTAGATCTGGTTGAATTACTAGGAGAAGGAAAGTCATGAGATTCCAGGCAACTTCAAGGCATTATTAAAGCAATATTTTTTGATATTATTACAAAGGCAAATTCTACATTGAATCTGCAGTTATGGAGTTCATTTTAAAACACTTGATTGTGCCCAGAAGAGAAATAGTGTTGCAAGTAATTTTCCCAAGCATGCCTGAAAAACAGGTAGTGCATGGCTCGGTAAATACAACGGCCTGGACAGTTATGAGCTATCCAACTACATCAAACTGACTTACTGATGTAACCTACGATGAATGAGTTCTCTCTATGCAAAGCTCTCTGGAAGGTTTCAGAGCCTATAATTTTATGGCTGTTTTTTGCTTATCAATATATATGAAGACCAATACTGTCTGATATGTGAGGGGATACTATATGAGCCACATGACTGTTTAATTTGTTCATGTTCAACTGTTTAATACCATAAAATTATTTTAATTTTGAATATCACTATTCATTTACATAGTGGTTAGTTGTTCTCTTTACTTAGGACATAACTGATCATTGATTGAGGTGAGAAGAGGTGTATTTTGGAGAAATCCCTTCATGTTCTTTTACCAGAGTATGGTCAGATGTCTTCCATTAGGTAACCTAAAAGTCTTGAACTATTCACACTTCAAAGCATTTGCCAAACTCTCAGTGTGACTGAGCTGGATCTCTGAGTGTCTTTCTAAGGAGGCTACTTCCCTGCAACCACATACCTTACAGAGAAAGCTCAATTCCAAGTAAAAGGTTTTGGGGTCACATGTGTTGACCATCTGCCACTAATTTATCTGAGTTGAATCCTGCATCAATATGTCAATTCATAAACCACCAACTGACTACTTGCAATTTAAATGTAAAAATGTATGCACATTATCTTATTTGATCATCACAATAGTGCTATGGGGAAGGTCCTGGTACCACCCCCCTTTAACAGATGAGGGGACTGAAGTTCAGGGAGGTTGAATAATTCTTCCTGCAGTCACACACCACCATGAGCCAGGATTTGGCCCAGGAGTTACCTGCCTCCACAGACAGACAAAAGGTACTAACTGGGCTAAATCACATTGACTCAGATGCTCACTCAGCCTTCCCTTGTCTATGAATTACCCCTTATGAGATGTTATAAGAGGCAGTCCTTACAGAGCCTCATGCCCCAACAAAAGTAACACTAAACTGGGACATGACACCCCTGGTACACAGAAACTTCCCAAGGCATGGAGAACAGGAGGAGTTTAAGGGAATCAATTTTTAGATCCCCAAGTCACTACCAAGATTAATCTGTCTAAGAAGGCTCCTGAGGCTGGATTCTCCTTTCCCCACCACTCCATTCACAATCTATACAGGGATCTCCAAACCTCAAGGAAAAGCTTCTTCTCCCCTCCCTAAGTGAGACTGGTTCTTCAGCAAGGGAGGGGCGCTGCCTCATCTGCTCCCAAATTTCCTTGCTGAAGAACCTGTCCTCTGAAAAGAGGCCAGGGAGTGGCAACCAGCTTTATCTTGAGGGAACTGAACTACCTGTTTATGTGAGAGAGAACTGTGCCAAAATACTGTATGATGGAATCCACATCACTACTTTTTTATTTAGTAGGTCAGTGATATCTCATTTGAGTGTAGGTCACATAACCAAATGCACCTGTTGTACCAATTTTATTTTCCTTCAAGGGTGGTCATTTCTTGGAATTTAGTAACCACATGTACATTATACTTCTATATAAAATCATTCATGTGAGTCAGAAACACCTGCATCAATGCTATTCCCTCTTAAAATTAGCCTAGTTAATTTTGGTTTTCCGGGATTAAAATATCCATAGGCCACATAAAGCTAATTTAAATAGTTTATTTTCATTCTCCAGGCAACTGATTTTCTATCACTTCCTCCAATTAGGAACTTGAACTTCTTTCTTCAAATCATTGTTCAAATAATAGCATTTATTAAAAGATTTTTGTTTTGTTTCGTTTTTTCTCATTCATCAAAAGTAATGTTGGAAATGGACAAGTTAAATAAGAGAAATTGTTCTACTTTCATCAGTTTTGGTATTTTTCCACAAATTTTCAACTCTTTCCTAACACAGAAAAGAAAACTAAGGAATATTTAGGCAAGTGGCCGTAATTCATTTAGGAAACACAGATCTATTTAGTGGGAGCCACGTTAATTATTGCACAGGTTAATAGCACTAACTTCCTCCAGAATGAGGCAATCAGTCACTGCAAATTAAAATTGTAGATCACCAATTGCAGTGATCCAGTTGGTTAACAGCCACTACTAATTTGCAGCTCGTAAGTCTGAAGTTTGGCCCTGTGCAAAACACTGAGAAGGCAGCTGCAGAGCTGCAGAAACATTCCATGTGGACAAGCTTAGCTCTCGGTGGGTGTTAGCAGCTCGCCACGTTTGAGCTCTCTGTGAAGTGTGCGTGGAGAGCGGGCGGCCTGCTGAGGAGCTCGAGAGCGCCATCTGTCTTGCAAGCGTCCCTTTGCAACCTGGAAGCAACGACCTCCACGGAAGGCCGTGGACCGAGGGCAGCAGAAGTCATTTCTCACCCACGGGACGGCTGAGGTCTTCCGAGGGCTGGGTTTTGTTTGTTAGGGTTGCTCTTTTATGAGTTGTGCATACTGGCTTTCTTGATGAAGTGATTAGGAAAGGACTGAAGAGCCAGGATTTGGGGCTGGGAATGCAAGAGCTTCTTATCCCTAAACAATATCCTTTTCACTAGACTCCATCCAGTCTGTAGGGAGGCAGTGAGGAGTCTGTTTGAACAGGCTTGATTTCATCTTCCAACTCTGCCACTTACTAGCTGAGTGACCTTGGGAAAGGTACTTACCCTCTCTGAGCCTCAGTTTCCTCGTGTGGAAAATTATGGTAATAATAGCATCCATCCTATAAGGTTACTGTAGAGAGTAAATGGAAGAATGTATAGAAAGTTCTGAGCACAATGCCTGGCATGTTGTAAGGATTCAGAAAGGGGTAGCTGGTGTGTTATGTCTTTATTCACTTGCTTCTAGGTCACCATCTTGACCTGGGATGGTACATTCCCATGTTCCTCCTGATTTGTCCAGACCTCGTCAGAAAACACAAGCACACACATTTCCCATCTGACCCAGAATGTTTCTATGGCCTGACAATCTCCCTATTAAGCTTTTTAACCCTTTTTCCTACAAATCCCTTTGTTGGTTCTGTCCATGAAGCCAAAAACATGCTTATTTGTACATTCCACAAAGTACTGCTGATCACTGGGATTGGCCACACATTGGAATAAGCCTGGTCGTGAGCCAAGCAGACAGGGCCCCCATTCCTTTGACACTCAAAATATATCAGGAAAGACACAACAGTCAACAGCAATAATGATGGAGTCAGAAAATCCCCGCTGCCATGGGAACACACTGCAGGGCCACCTAGCCTAGTCCATAGTGTGGATGACGAGTCAGGAGAGGTCAGCTTTGCTTTTTCCATAGTAAGGTCTTGCACCCCCAATCCCAGATAGATCTCTCCAAAGTAAAATCCTTTGATTACCAAGGGAACCAGGTAAGCAAGTGAGAGATGGGCTAATATAACCACGTTTCATGTGCAGTCACCAGCACCCACTCAGATACAAAACATTGTATTAATAGAGTTGTCTGAAGAGTGAACAGTTATTTCTCAAGTATGGGAAAATACATTTTCTACTTTACAGCTTAAGCCTGAGTCCTTCTCACAGGAATGCACTGAGTATGAATGCATTGATACTCGGTGACCTCTAATACAAAATTTTAAAAATATTTAGACTTTTAATACAATAATTCCATAAATAATGTGAAATAGGGACCTTTATTTTTTCCAAATGAATAGTCAACGTCCCCACACCATTTGCTGAATAATCAGCCCATCTCTTCCCCATTCATTCTAAATGCCAACTTTCTCCTACACAAAATTTCCATTTATTTATGAGTTTATTTTCAGGCTCTCTGTCTTGGTCCTGTTGTGAATGCCATACTTTTCTAACTGCCACCACTCTGTAATGTGTTTTGATACCTGATAGGGCATGTCCCCTCTTTGTTTTTTAATTTTTTCTTGAATATTCTCTGAAATCCATAATATTAAATATCTTCACAAAGAAGCTGAGTCTGAAAGTCTATTATGTATTTCTCAATATAAAACTCTAATTTATGGATTATGCATTGCTTCCCACTATCTATTATTTCTACCATTATTTTGGACATTTTCATCTCAGATTCTGTTTGCATATATAATAAAAATAGGGTAGTTAAAATCCTATGGATTTAGTCATCAGAGGATCTGGACTTGAGACCAGACTCTGCCATTTGCCACCTGCGTGACCTGGGGAACATCATTTACTCTTTCTGAGCCTCCGTTTCTCCATTTATAAAATAGAGACAATAACAACCTATCCCATAAGGTATTGTGAGGATTCTCTAAGCCAAGGCATCAAAAGATTTTAGCAAAGTTCCTGGCATATATCACAGAGACACTGGAAGCAATGGATGTGAAAAACAGGCAGTGATATTTTAAATGTTACACAGTATTCAGTATCATTATTGCAAAAATTGGCTTGAATATTTCACAATTGAATGAAACCTTGTCCTGAAATTGGGAATCTGTATATTCATTAGTTTTTAGGCAATAGAAAGTTTGATGACCTAATCTTATTCTGTGGCTTCTACTTTTAAAATGTTTCGGCAATAGACCACATGTCCAAATCTCTGGCTTTTAGCTACAAGCCACAAAAGAAATCCCCAAATTTCAAACAGTGTGTCTGCCAAACTCAGATGGGCTGTGGTTTTCTCTGGGGTATCACATGAGATTAAGGCAACATATAATGCAACATGTGAATAGGGTAAACCAGAAGGTCTGGGAGTCTGCATCCCAGGAAAATTATCTTATTAAATGATTATCAGGAAATCAATCCTTTTGGTCTGTAAAAAACTGACATGTACAGTAATGTGGCTGTCACATTGTATTTGCGGCTACTCAACTGGAGGAAAAGGAAAATGGAAAAGTGTGAAAATAAGTCCATAAATATCTCCAAAGAGACTACTGAAAATTTAATTAACTGAGCAATTGAGGCTGACTTCTTTAAATTTAGATCTGAAATATGAGGTATTCTCCAGAGCATTACATTCTTGTTCGAATGGGGCAAGGCAGGGGAGTGGGAAAGAAAAAACAAAACAAAATCTCCACTAAATTTTAGCTCAGTAAGCGTTTGTCATTAAGAAGGGATTAAAAGGAGGAATCATTGCATCCTTATAATCAATAGAGTAACCAGGAAAACTGTACCCCAGTGGGTCTATTTTTCCCCAAGAAATAGAACAAAGTTCTCAGTAAATAATTCCACTATGTTATATAAACATTCCGATTGTTACTAACTGTGAAGCACAAGCACTGAGGGACACAATATGGTGCCCAAGACGTGGCCCCGCCCTCCAAGGGCCCAAAGTCTAGAGGAAGAGACAGATGTGTATGTGAATCTCATGGTAAAGGCACAGGCTCAAGGAGAACAGCACAAGCAGAGGCTCTCCAGTCACTGGGCTACATGGTAGGTGCTGGGACTCACGGATGCTGAGTTGGAGAAGTCCCCATTCAAGATGCACCCTCCTGCAGCCCCTTGCTCCACACAGAAGCGAGTCAGGCCACCTGTGCGACAGTGGATCCAGCTAGCGCTCGGTGCCACCTACAGACAGCAGGTGCAGCAGGCCTGTCATCTCTACTCCTTCAGGCAGCAGGTTGGCTACAGGGACTTGGAGTCACCTCTGCAGGCCCAAGTCCTCTCCCCCTCCCTCCCTTCCCTTCCTCCTCCTTCCTTCTTTTCCCTTCCACCCTGCCCACCCTTCTCTCCTTCCTCCCTCTCTTCCTCCTCCTTCCCTTCCTACTTCCCTCCTCCCATTCCTCCTGCCCCCTTTCCTTCCTCCTTCCTTCCTCCTCCTCCCTGCCCCCTCTGCCTCCTACCTTATTCTTCCTTGCTCTGATGTCCACACAGCTCTTCTCTCTCTCTCTCTCCCCCCTGCTCCCCAACAAACATACCACACAATATTTACATTTGGGGTGCTTTAGGAGGCCCACATTTGACTTTTACCTACACCAACTTCTCAGCACAGCTTTCACCACAGTCTTCACAGAGATCCTGGGTGGGAAGGATCTCAAGGAACGAGCACAGAGTAACACAACAGATGTGGCAGTGTGTTTCCCAGGGGGCTAGCAAACTGTGTCTGCTCCACTGGGGGTACAGGCGAGCACCAAGCCCTGGCTGGAGAATTTCACACAGGCTGACCCAACATGAGACTTCTTAGAGGAGCTGAGATTTGAGCCAGGCTTTGAATACAGTACAAACCATTTTATATTTGGGGAAATGAGGACCTAAAGTGAACCCCAGAAAGGCCCATATCTTCACTCCATCTCTGCCTTCCCAGAGCAGCCAGACTTTTAAATCAAAGACATCATTATGCAAGCTCTGTGCTCTTGAAATCACTCTATAAATTCCTCGTCTTTAAGCCCTGCATATATGTCAGGTCAGAGGACTCAGAAACGGTGCCAGGAACATATTTATTCCCAGAGGACTCAGACCGATATTGCCACAGTGATACTTGAAATATGACAAAACCTGGATATTTCAAAAACAGGTCCTGTCACCTGGGTCCATGAGTCCTCAGGACACTTTCAAATGGGATATTTTCAGCATCTACTTGAAGCATCTCGGTGATATCTCTGTCACTCTCGTGCCTCTAGGAAATGATGTATTTCATCGGGGTTTGTGATAACAGTTTGGAACAGTGGCAAGAGATGGCACCGTCAGCTTGTCGATAGCACTTGGCGACTCAGAGCACAATGAGAACAGAGCCAGTGCTTGTGGAGCTCTAACTGCATGTGGGCACTGAGTGTTTTTGGTTTCACCCTTACAAAAACCCCATGATTAGGCACCATTAGTGTTCTCCCTTTACAGACCAGGAAATAAAGGACAGAGTAATTTGCTTCTTCCATCACTCAGCCAGTTAGTGTGAGGCGAAATGTCAAGCCCATGAGATTGTTGGTTTTTTCACTGCTATATTCCAAGCATCTACTATGTGCCTGGCACATAGTAAATGCTCACTAAATACTTTGCGAATGAATGAAGAGGCAGGACTGTGACAGGAACCCAGCAGCCAGGCCCCAGAGTCCGTGCCCTGGGCACACAAAGTCACTTCTCCCTTCTCCCCTGTGTTTCCTCATCTTCTCCCTAGGTGGGTGCTTCTCACTCTAGCCTGCATCAGAATCACCTGGGGAGCTTGTTGAAACACAGACTGGAGCCCCACACCAGGGTTCTGACTAGTAAGGAGGTCTGAAGTGGGGCCTAAAATTTTACATTTCTAACAAGTTCTCTGGGGATGCTGGTGCTGCTGGTCTGGGGACCACATCTGGGAACCTCTGCTCTGGGCCACAAACCCCGTGTTTTTATACCAACTGCCTTTCCCTTTTTTTATAACAAGAAGGCAAACTTATCTTGTTCACAGTGATGAGGGTATGGAAGAATAACTGAAAATTGCCCCATCTCCATTTCAGCAGAAGCAAACTCCAGCAGCAGCAGCAGGAGAAATTGCTGGAATTTACAACTAGGACACCTGGATTCAAGTTCCAGCACCTTCTTGCTCTTGGCCCTGGGCAAGTCAGTTGACCTTTCTGCTCCTCAGTCTGTCAAATGGGCATGTGGATAACCCCTGCCTTTTCTACGTGCCAGGGCTGTTGTGAGAATTAAGGGATAAAACCAGGAAAACACTGTAGACACTAAAGTACTGTAGATCCAGTGCATGTTATTATGCAGTCGGCTCATGAAGTCGTAATGTTAGTCTTGAAACTAGAATTAACTCTGGTGGGTGAGGGGTGAGTTCAGAAAGAAGCGTGGGCTTTCTTCACATACTGTAGAGCTGAAACAAAATGAAACAGCGAGATGTTTCCAAGTAGAGCATAAAAATTAAAGCTATATACTTCCAGATGAAATATACTTCATTATCACAGGCCAAACATAAAATAAATAGGGCAGAAATACAGCTATCTGTTCCCATAAAGAACAAAGAGAAAATTTGGGGAACAATTCCTGAGTAACTTTAAATGCCTCTTCTATCTTTTTACTGCAGAGCCAAGAAGGGCAGAAAATTATGACAAACTAATTATTATGATGGATGGGGAGCCAGTCCCTTGCGTTAGCTACACTGGTGGAGCAAAGAGCAGCTCTACAGCTAGCATACTTCAATAGGCAAGACACTCTCAAAGATAATGGGCAATACAGATTAACAACATTATGTTAAAACAAGAAAAAATTATTCTTTTTCGTTTTGTAGTTCTTTCCCAATGAACCTAGTCCTGCCTTACATTTTTCTGTTTCTTGTTACCAAGGCGCTATCTGAGTATATCAGGCAGGCTCCTTCCTGCTAATTAAAGGTGATGCTGTGCTTGTGTTTCTTGTGGCTTCCAACAGCAGGGGTCCAGGGACCAGGGACTGATGAAACCACTGCAAGGGAGCCGCCCTCTCCACAAGCAGAACAAGGTCAGGGGAGGACCAGGGATACACAGCAAACAAGCTCCACAAATGAATTCTGCTTTCTTTCTGTCTTTTTTTTTAAAGTAATTTTTTGAGAATTATAACAATGCGTTCAGCAATCTGGTGTGAGGGTGATGAGTTTAGAGTTAAGAGGTGGGCATTTTTTTTACTTCTGCAGGAGGTAAATTCCAGACAGCTTCACGTAATTAAGCAGCCACCCAGCTGTGCAAAGGAATGAATTTGTTCATGCATGCATTCATTCATTCATGTAGCCAGTCAGTCAGTCATAACCAGTATCTATCAAGCACCCGACCCTGTGCCAGGCACTGAGTTGGACCCTGGGGATATAATGGTGAACAATACAGGTATGAGCCCTACTATTCTACAAGGGCAGGTAAAGCAAAAATAGAAAGGCAAATACGCAAAATGATTGCAATTTGTAATGAAGTGTCTGTCATGAAGGAAGGAAGCAAGGGGCTGAGAGGGAGGTTGACAGTGGGGTCTACTTTAGGTAGAGCACAGGGCCTGCGGGGCGGAAAGCCGCGGGCACGCTTGAGGACCTGGTGGTCAGTGTGCTGGGGCAGAGCGAGCGAGGCGGCCAGGGCCCAGATGGGGCTGCAGAGACACACAGGGACAGTTTGGGCAGAACCCTGTGGGCCACTGCATGTGCGGGTGTGGAGTCTGGGACTTATTCTAAGTAAATGGGAACACTTGGAAGGGTTTTCAACAGGGGTGTGAAGTGATCTGTTTCCCAGGCATTTAGCACGCAGTGGAAGTGGGGAGCCCCTAGGGGACAGTAGTCCAAATAAGAGATGATGGCGGCCTAATGAAATGGAGGGAGGAGGGGAGACGGCAGGTAGAATTTGCAGGTGGGACTGATGGGACCTGCGGATGGATCAGACAGGGACGGGGTTACCAAACTGGAGAACCGTAGCTGACCTGGAGGCTGCTGGTGTAAGTGACTGAGTGGATGGCAGTACCTTTTACTGAGACTGGCTGGGAACAGATTTGGCGGGTAGAAATCTCTCACCGCCTTTGGAGTCACAGAAATTACTCAGTGTTCTGATATTGCACATTGAATTCACATAGACCTAAGGCCACTCTCACACCCTATGAAATTGTGTCCCGAAAAGCTATCTGGAAATGCAGTTTGTTGGCTGCATGGTTATGAACCTCAGAATGTTCCATGGAGTGGAAGAAGCTGGCACAAAGGAGTACCTAATATATGGTACTCTCTTAAGAGAGCCTTCATTCTGACTCAGAGGTCCCTCCAACAGCAACTTGTACAGCCACATTTCACAAATATGTTCCCCGCAGTGGTTTCAGGCCAGCAGGCTGGCAACAAAATGGGAAACACATATGCAAGATGCTGGGCCATATTTCTACCATAGAAACTGTATTAATGACAATTTCAAATACTCCTATCTCAATTTGTAATTGACAGTGTATTTTAAGATCGTACTTCTAAAATTTCAGTATGCATGTATAGCACCTGGGCATTTTGTTAAAATGCAGATTCTGATTCAGTGGGTCCAGGGTGAGGCCCAAGATTCTGCATTTCTAAAAAGCTCCAAAGTGATGCTGAGACTGCCAGTCCACTGATGACGCTTGGAATAGCAGGATTCTAATATACATTATCTCATTTGATCCTACAACAAAACAACCTTCAGGCAAGTTTAATCGTCTCTGTTTTGCAGATTAAAAAAACTAAGACTTAGAGAGTTTTAAATTATACCTTGTCTAAACAAAGACCAGTCCACAGGAGGTGGACCTAGGATGTAAACCACAGTTCACCAATATCAGTTATAATAATTTACAATTAGAAAACTTGTGAGGCTATCCAAGTTTTAAGACTTTTTTAATCAAATTGTCATTGGCAAATAGGTAAAAGAAAGACACATTTAAACCAGAAGTAATCAATATATTTACATGAGGATCAATTCAGGGAAAAAAACAATATTTGAGAATTACTATATTTAACAGATATCTTTGTGTGTGTGTAATTTATTCATTTTTTAATTGAGGTATAATTTGCATACATTAAAGTGCACAGATCTGAAATGTTCGGTTCAGTTTTATTCATTTTTAATTGAGGTATAATTTACATACATTAAAATGCACAGATCTAAAGTGTAACTACCACCCAAAACAAGATATAAAACATTTCCATCATCCTGGAAAGTTCCATCATGTCCCATTTGCCTGTTCTTGAACTTCATATAATTGAAACCATATACTATGCACACCTTTCTGCCAGCTTCTTTCACTCAACATAACGTTTTGAGGTTCATAACCATTATTTTTTTATCAAGAAATATCCTGTCTCCCACTGTACAATATCTGCCATTATTCTTCACCCCACTGGGGACTAAAATTATAGAAATTACACATCGGGCAACCATGGAGCATTTGATTGTAATAAAATTTAACCAAACTTTGTTGTCAAGCAAAACACTTTGAAGCAAGTGTATCTTATCTTTTGCTGACTGACCTTGTGAGTTACCTAATTTCAAATTGTGGATTTTCTCATTGTGACTGTTAACGTTGAACACTCTACAGGACATTTTCTCAAGCAAAAATGAACAGCAATAGCAGCAACATCTGTAAGACAAAGTATTATTCAGTCTACTTGCACTGAAACACACACTTTTTTCCAGCCTTCTTTTTTATTCTTGGCAGCAGCCCTAGCAAAGGTCTAAATTTTACTGAGAACCACACATATACACACATGCACACACATACTCACCCTCAAAGATCTCAGTCTCCTGCCAGCAAACCCAACTAATGGATGCTCCTCTGCCAGCCATACCTGGCCAACAAATAATGAAGCTGTTGCTCAGAATCAGACCATGGGAGCCCCAGTGTTACGGGCTGTGCAGTTTGGCCCTCTCAGCACTCTAGTGTCTGCATCTCTAAGACGTGGGATTTCCAGAAACTAGGTTGCAGGCCATGCCTTGATGGCTGCAACTTAAAACTTAATGCCCCAGTCAACTCCTACAGCTTCTTTCTGTTAGAGCTGTGTGTTCCAGTGCACACAGACACGGACACACACAGATACACACACACACACGAGTGCTTAGTATCTGTGGAGAGTTGGCTGAGCCATCTGCATTTGATCCCTACCATTTATCTGAAACAACCCTTGACTTCTGTCTTGCTGACTGCCAGCAACCATGTCAGGGCCCATCACTTTGCTGACAGAGTTTGGGAGGAATTGTTTTGGTAGGAGTTTGTTTTCATTTCAGTTTTTATTTTTTGTCTCTGAAAGTAGGTGGCAAAATCATATTTCTCTATTTACCCTGCAAGCTTGGGAATAAACTACTGTAGGAACTAGTTCTGTAATACTGAAGAATTTTAGGGAGTAGACAATTTTAAATTGTCTATGTGTAACGGGAAGGCTTGCCCTAAGAGGCACATAGTGGCATGTCTAAGAGGACAGAGATCTTGTCTTGTTTGTCTTTGTATTCCCAACACCTAGTCTGGGGCTGTGGATAGAGCAATACTCAATAAGTATTTAAATCAATGGCATTTTGTAAACCTAAAATAAAGTAAGATTGCACAGATGAAGTGATAAAACAGTTTCACTGACAAAGTATAGGATAATTATATATGAAGCAGGAAGACAACAAAAATGTACTTTGGGAAAAAAATTATATCAGGAAAATTTCTGTTAAGTTATCCTAATGGTTTAGAAGACCAAAAAATTATGCTGTAATTTTTATACTTTTTACCCATTTCAAATTTAAGCATCCATAGCTCATGATTTTACTGAAGGTAATTACTGAGTGACAATCACATACAGATATATCCAGTACCATTTAATCCCATGGGCATTTGCTAATATATTAGAATTTCACTTAGGTATTAGATTTTTAATCAACAAATGATCACCCTTCTCATGAATACTGATTTTCATGGCACAAATTGTCGAATATGTGAAAAAATACTATTTTGGATGGCAAGTCATATTTCTCATTTAAAAATTGATATTCTTTTATCTGCCATATTTTTATGAACTTTGCTTGATTTGGTTATCTGTTTTCTTACAGAGCCCTTGCACTGACTGAGCCCGGGAAGTGGTGGAGAACGGAGCAGAGGAGAAACAAAGTACAACGCCTCCTTTCCGTTTCTCCAGTATAGCAAGCAAGCCCACACCTGCGTCTAGGCCCTTGCACTGGCTTTCCTCCCTCCCTGGAATGCCCTCTCCCCAGCTCTGCATGCGCCCTGTTCATTCCCACCCTTCAGGTTAGTGCTCTAACATCCTCTTCAGAGAAGCCATCCCTGTCCTCCCAATGCACAGTGACCCTCCATCTGCTCACCTTCGCTGCTGCGTAGTCATCTTGTCTGTAATCTGGGGACCTGTTAATTGCCTGTTTCCTTCACTGAAATGGAAGCTCCCTGAGGTCAGGGCCTTATCTGTTTTGTTCACTACTACATCCCCAGCTCCCAGCCCAGTGCCAAGCATGCAGCAGGCACTCAATCAGTATTTGAAGAAGGAATGAATAAATGGTATGACCCACTGCTTCTACTTAATAGCTCCAGAACACTTTAATTGCACACAACTTGAAGAATCAGCACAAGACTATTCCTAAGCCCAGCCTCCCAAGGCTTAATGAATGCAAGAGGCAATTAGTTGCAACCTTTCAGGTTCATTGGCTATTTCTTAACAATTCCTGTGGTGATAGGACAGCTCTACAGTAGAGAGCTGCTCACATGACATGGGTTTGGCTCACACGATGAGAAACTTGAGTGGGAGTCAAAGGGCTACTCTCTGCTGTTTCTGGAGAGTTCATCTGAGGTATTGTGCCATCATTCATGGCAACTTCTGAGGGTCTGCAGTTGACTCCATGGACAGTTGGCAAACCAGAGGACGTGCTCAAAAGAGAGTAAAATGAGGTGGTAGTGACATCGCTGTCTTTTACTCAAAGTGCCTAGAGCATCTAAATACATTCATAGTAGGATTTTTTTTTTAGTTACCTTAATTCTCAGAGTAATTCATGCTCATTATAGAAAACTGAAAGAAAATTCCCCTGAGCATTAAAATATCAAAAAAAGATCATTATAACATAGGTGAGTAGTATCATATGGGTTTGGAACGAGACTACATTGATTTTACTACCAGCTTTGCCATTCACTGATGTTGTGATTAGGATAAATCGTGAAAGACGACAAATCCCTCCCAGCCCTGTATGCATGCATGCCCTCTTGCAATATGATTATGCCACTCCCCCAGTCAAAAGATGGAATCTATTTTTTTACCCCTTGAACTGGGATTTGGTCCAATATGACTTTGACCAATGGGACATTAGCAAACATGATGCACTGGCTTGAAAAGTGCTTGCCCTCTCTTGTGGCTGGGAACCCCTCCACCACCATGTGAATAAGCCTGGGCTGGCCCCCTGGTGGTAAGTGACCACATGGAGAGTCCTGTCATCCCAGTAAAAGCCCAGAGATGTGAGTGAGGCCATCCTCAACCATCTACCCCCTAGCCATGTCATTAAAGTCCAGAAGAATTACAGACAACCCACAATTATGGGGAGTAATATATGTTTGTTGTTTTAAACCACTAAGTTTTGTTAGCAGAAGTTAACTGATACAGTGATTCTGAGCAAACTGCTTAATCTCTTTAAGCTTTGGTTTCCTAATCTATAAGAATAAAGATCATAGTAGAACTTTTCCATATGTTTTGCTTCAAGTATTAAATGAGATAGTGATGTGTGGAATGCACTTGGCATCATACCTAGTACATAGTAAGTGCTAAATATATTTTTATTTTTTTCTTCCAGGCTTCTTAAAAAATGAAGAATATGCTCATATTATTATTTTCTGTCCTGTACTGTTGACATAATATTATACTACCTAATACTTACTTGTAACATAAAATCATTGCCTCATTGTTTATTATTTAGGTTTGCTATGAACTGAATGTTTGTGTCCCCCCAAAATTCATACTTTGAAATCAAATCCCCAATGTGATGGTATTTGAAAATGAGGCCTTTGGGATGTACTTAGGTCATGAGAGGAGAGCCCTCATATGGGACTGGTGCCCTTATAGGAAGAGGCCAGGGAGAGCTAGCTTACTGTCTTTCCTCAAGGACAAAGAGGACACAATGAGAGGCTGGCAGTCTGCAACCCAGAGGATAGCCCTCACCAGAACCTGACCAGGCTTCACTCTGAGCTGGAACTTCCAGGCTCCAGAACTATGAGAAAGAAATTGCTGTTCTTTATAAGCCACCCAGTCTGTTGAATATTGTTATGGTAGGCCAAGCTAAGACAATGTTATTTCCATCTTTTTAACTTGAAACCCCATCAGAGTCTTATCAAAGCACCCCTTCTGCCATACTGAAATAGATGGCTTTTCCAGAGCATTCAGGAACCTCCATGAAACTGCTTCAGGGAGAAATAAAGAAGAATCTTTCTGTGGAGCAAACAAAAAAATTCTGGTTGATCCAATATAATAGCTTTTTAAAAAGCAATCAGGCTGGGAAAGGGAAGGGACTCCCCAGGGCCTGAAAGTGATGCTCTGGGAAGATCTGTGCTCCGTATGGCACAGCAAGAAAGTCCTTGGTCACTCCATATCACATGTATTTGTTCTGAGACTAAGAAACTCCTGCTAATGACTGGCTCACGGCAACCCTAGAAAGAAGGGGCTATTTCCCAAATTACTAGCAGTTCTACAGACTGTTGAAAAGCTCCTCCCTGGGATGAGGTCTGTATCATCCGCCAAGCAGACCCTATACCAGCAGGAGCTGTCAGAATGTTTGCAGATCCCTCTTGGTCAGTGGTGCAGAGACAGAGAGGCTGGGGCCAAAGGTCACAGCCACAGCATGGCCCACACGCTAACTTCCTGTGGTGATTCCAGTGACCCACGTTTTCAGGAGTCCTGATGGAAGACTAGCTCCTCCAACATAGGCTGCGGTCTCAGAGAATCCCAGAAAGTGTGCTTCAGCTCCGAAGCCTCATAAAAGCACTTCCTGAGGTTTGAAGCAGCAGGGAAACAATCAGCTCTTATCCAGGAAAGAAGAAAAAGTGAAGATCCTCCATAAGGAAGGGAAAACTGTGAGCTTCATAACAAAGACTGAAAGAGCTGGAGATTATTGCTGGTGTGTGTCTCTATCCTTAGGATTAAAGATAATAGGGATGATGATACAGAAACAGACATACCACGCATTCACGAATTGGTAAGCCGGTACTTACCATGGTCTTCGCTAAATCATTTTAGCTTCTTCTTAGCAACTTGTTATGCATTCCAACCATGCTATCTGCTTTGACCTACTTTTTGTACTTTGCAAGAGGGGAAAATTCTCTGCAGGAACTAGACTCAATCAATATCCAAGTTCCAACCAATTATCATGTCAGCCAAACCACGGTTTCTGCTTCCAAGTTTTGCGGCAGACCTTCAAGAAAAATGCAGCCCTTTATTCTCTGGGTTTATATCTTGTTGTCATTCTACATAATTTGTGGAATTTTTTTTGGTAAATCCAGTATGGTGGAAACAGATGACAATGGATTTACTCAGCAACTGCTTTTCTTAGATCTCTGTGCAGAGGAGCTTCTCCAAAAATATTGGCACGCTCGCCTAGGGACTCAAACCCAATGACACAGCTTTTACTTTCAATCATAATGTACTTACATGGCCACTTACTCAGGAAACAGACAGACACGTGTGCTGAGTATTTTCCTTGACATATTTATTTTATTTAAAAATTATTCCCTGTTTTCGAAAGATATCTGAGGCAGCTTACAATAAGAGATATATAAGATAATGCAATCAAAATGGCAATGAAAAGGGGATATAGAAAGCCATACCGAGGGAATGGGAATATAAATATTACAACTACATTTGCTAATCTAGGGAGATAAGCATTAGCTTTATCTCTGACAACACAGGAAATCTTGCGATGTGTTAGAAAGGTCAAAGGACTTGAATTGAGACAGACAGGGTTTGGATCCCAGAAACTTTACTCAAATGGGGGAATTTAGGCAAGTTACCAACCTTCCTGAGTTCCAGTTTTTTCTACTCCAGTAAGCACTTCATAGAATTGTTGTGAGAAGTAAATAATAACAAATATGTAACACAAAATAAACATGGGTGTTAACTATGTACCAGGCACTATATTCTAAGCACTGTACATGTATTATTTCATTTAATTCTGACAAGGATCCTATGAAGCAGGTTGTAAAACTTGAAAACTGAGGCACAGCTTGTGAAACCTTTCAAACTGGGGGTAAGTGAGACACCTAAGGTCACAAATCAGTAGTGGTAGAGCCAGTATTTGAAGCTGGGGCTGTGGCTGTTGAGTCCATATTCTTAACCACTCTGCTATGCTGTCTTTCATATTAACTCAAAAGAGAAAGTACTAAAATAGAAAGTGAATGAGTAGCATGCCCATTGACATCATCTGCTTTCCTGCAGCCAAAGCAAAAAGGGAAATATTTTATTTGTATACATATATATTTATATATGCATGTTATATATAAAAATATTACATATTTGTATACGAATGTTTATATGTGAATATATAATATATAATAAAATGTATATAAATATATTATAAAATAAAGTAACTTTATGAAAGACCCAATCCTCTGTGCTAAGTTATTATACACCAGCAATTTTAGAACTTAGCAATAGCACTGTTTGTTTAAAGAAAATCTTATTCTGGATTTTAACATATAAAAGAAAAAAAGTGAAGTGTAGTTCTTTAGGCAGTTTGAATATTTCCCCTCAGGTTGAAAATAGTTTGTAATTTGTAGAATCCCTGAAGCGACTCTAGGAACCCTTGGGTTCTACAGGGCACTGTCTAAAACCATCTCACTAGATTTTTATCCAAGGAACCATGAAATAAACAATGTCTCCAACAGAAGAGTTAGAAGTTGCACAGACATACATTATGTGGACATTTCTTAGAAAGGCCCCTCAATAAGACCAAGGACAGATCATTCAAACATAACTTAAAGAACTTTCTGCAGAAATCTAAGCTGCCAAAGTTCAGGTAGGCAGATTTCTGGTGGCCCAGGGAAATGCCGGCTAAGTGTGTTCCTCAAAGTGTGGTACTAGTATTATTAATAGAACCTCATGGAATGCTTGCTTGCCAAACACAGTCATGGGCACCAACCCTGATCTAGTAAAGCTGTATCTTTGGGCAGAGCATGGAGGAGTGATGCCACTGGTAATCTGTTCCAACAAGTGACACAGAAGATTCTTGTGGATGCTAACAAATGTCAACCACCAAGCTCTGCCCTTCCCAGTATTTGATTGTGCTAGTGAGTTGGAAGGAAGGTGGGCTAATCCATAGCCACAGCTTTATTTCTGAAAATTCTCTTCTTCAACTTCTTCACTCCATGATACTCCCCACAAGATGCCCATTATCTCTTCTGGGCGCTCATCAAACAATCTGCCTCAACTAAATCCGACCATTGTTTAAGTTATGCTGGGGGATAAGATTAGAGAATTTAGGGAGAAGGAAATTTCACAATTTCCAACATGTGTTTAAGCAAGAAACTACCTCACCAGCAAGGGGATAATTCAGCTCAGCACCAACTGAAGTAATTGGGACTTGAGGCCACGGGAACAATCCAGAGACAGCTGTAACATCGAAATGATGGATTTAAGCATCGTTCCTTCTGAATCAAAAGTCTGCATTATGCACTTGAGGGTTTTCTAAAGTACTGAAGGTAAGAGCAATTAATTTACCCACTCTTTCCAAACTTACAAAATCTCGGATTTCAGCATATCTGTGTCCAAAGCTGAAAGACACTGAGTCAGCTCTTTCTCTCAGGAAATTATTCAAGGCGGGGGGAACAGCTGTACCTTATGCTACTCTGGACAATGTGGTCATCAGCGACATTGCTAATCAGTGTTCCTTATAAATACGTCCACTTCAATGAGGGAACAGATATTTTTGCTAACCTCTCCCAGTCCCACCACAACACACAAACTCACACACACACACGCATGGATTACTATAGTCAATTTAAGTTTTAAAATATGTATTAAGAGAGCACAGGGGGTTTAAAAGTTACCATACATTTTGAATTTACAGCCAAAAAAAATCGTTATTAAAAATTACCAGCACACATGGGTTATCCATTAAAATCTGTTTTGCATCTTGATGCAAGTTCAGCCCAACCTAACACAGTAGTTGGCCCACTAGGCATTCAGTAAATCTTTGTTGAATAAATTAATTAGTGAAAAAATGAATTAATAGATACCGGTTATTTATTAGGCAAAAACCTAACATACGAATAAAAGACAAAATTAAGGAATTTGTATATCTATAGGAAGAGAGTGCTTGTTCTTAACTGTGGTAAGGAAAATGATTTGGTCAGATGTTTTACCCTATTTATGCTAGGTGTAGAGTTATATTTTGGAGATAACAATGCAGACTTTCAAGCTTTAAAAAATATATAGAAAATAAAAGAAGATGCCTTCACCATAAAATGTCATTGACAGACTTGAAATTCAAAGTACATTAGAAACTTGGTAAAAAAAAAAAAAAGAAAAGAAAAATTCTAACACTTGATTCTCAAAATCATATCCTCTAAATGTTAAGATGGAACAATGTCCTGATTTTTCAATAGCTAAATTTGCTCCTGTGACTATTCTTTTCTTCTGATCACTGTCTTTTCTCTCCATTCTGCCCCCATTGTGTGACATTTAAAGAGAATTAAAATAAGAGTATACATCGACACTATGAGACACTATAAGGAAAACTTCTGTTGCACCACACATCAAAGTTATTTCTTATACTTTCTTTATACTTAGTCATATTCATCCACTCACAAATCTTCTTTATATTTAGTGGGTATCTCAACAAATATTTTCTGAGCACTCACCATCGGGCAGGCACTGTGCTAGGCATGAGGGATGGAAAAGAAAACTCTTCCCGCATTAGATTACGGAGGTCATAGTGTGAGTAGGCAGATAGATATCAAATGATCACACAATTAATTCATTGAGATTTTAGTTAGGACCCTGAAGTCAAGTATAGGCTCCTCTAAATAATAGGGCCACATGAAGTACTTAAATTTTGAGTTATGGGCACCTACTGAAGGGTTTTCATCTAGAAGTGACATGACCAGATCTACTTCAGTAAAAGCTCACTCTTGCCACATTAAGGAGAGTAGATTTAAGTAAGGCAGGTGCTGAGTGATCAATGAGGAGTCTACTGCAGTATTACCTTGCAACAAATACCATAGTTCAGGTGGCATACAGTAATGGTATGGTCTAGAGTAACAGAAATGGTGATAACAAGAAATAAGGCTGCATTTGCTGTGCCATTTTCTGTGCTTAAGCAATTTCTATCATTGACTCATTTAATACTCATAATCCCAAAAATGAGGTACTATTATCATCCTAATTTTGTTATGAAGGAAACTGAGGTACAAAGAGGTTCAGTATCCTATCCATGGTCACATATCTAGCAGCAATAAAAACTAAGAGTCAGTCTCCAGGGCTTAAACTCTTAACCCCTCTACAAGCTTGCTAAATTGAATTAGGTCTTCTTCCGTACGCTCAGACAGCTACCGGGTTTTCCATGGTGCTGGCAATTTATTCACTCCCTGCCCAGTTCTTCCAGTGCTATTCAATAGGTTAAATATCTTCTCATGGGTCAGTTCAAGAGAACACCTTCAGTGGGAATTCTCTCTGCCGTGTTCTTATTTCCTATGCTCTTCATAGTCTCAAAAACGAATGTCTTGAAATTGTATGAACTGACCTGTACTGAAAATTAGTCTTGGAATTTCTTCATATGAAATTCTTCTTGGTACAAACCATGGGTCACAGAACAGAGCCCAGTTGTGAATTTTGATGCCTCCATTTGAAAAGATCTATTAATGCTGTGAATAAATATGACTCATCAATCTTGGGTAGCAGATGTGGGCTGAAGAAAATTGTTAATTTACAGGGTCACTTCACTATAGGAGCTGGAGCAGAAATGTCATTCTAAAAGGTGTGACCCTATTACTGAATTTACTGTTTTAGACTGTGTCCCATTAGAATAGACTTGATGGACCAGGGGCTGGGCTGAACTCTGTCCAGGTCAGACGTTTGACACAGGAGGCCAAGAGACTCATAAGGCCTGCCAGGTATCTGAGATGTTCCTGACGGGATTAAGAAGCAGAGTGTCAGAGAGGTCTGCCGGTCAGGGGGAAGGAGAGGGAGGGAAGAGAACACTGAAGTGGCAGGCAGAGTCAGAGCAGAGATATCCAGCAACCTCTTACTGAGGTTCACTTACTGAAGGGAGGGAGGGTCAGAGGCAGGAAGATGGTTCAGTCCTGGGGAGGGACCAAATCTTGAAGAGTGCCCCAGACAGAGCTGCGTGATAGATCTGAGACAGAAGAAGGAGATAAAGCCCTGCTTTAGCAGCTGCCATAGACACTGAAGGTTGATTACATTGAACATAGTGGTTCATTCATGTAGTCAGCATTTTAACATGCCAGAAACCATGCAAAGTTTTTGAGATTCAGAAATCCCAAACCAAGGTACCATTTCTGCCTGGGAAAAATTCACCAGGCTGAGTGGTGGAGAGCGCTCCTTTTTGAGAATTAAAGCACACAATCAAGGCAGGGGTAATGGTAAAACAGACTTGATTAAGAATCACCTCCCACCCATCCTAGGGTTAGGATAATTCTCAGACTACTCTGAGGCTAAGTGGCCCTAAGTGAGATTAGAAGGAAGCAGATTTCAGGCTCCAAACATTTCTCAGCTAGCATGGATAATTCCTGCTACTATGGAATGAAGTCAGGCCAACAGCCCAAGGCCACTCTCTATAAATGGAACTGTTTCCCTAGAGGAGCCATGACTCCTGCTAGTTCCCTATTACCTTGGCCACTCAGGTGACTCTGTCTCCACCTCTGGCTCCTGCGGCCCCCACCTGCCTCTCTGCAGTATTACAAGAAACCCATTAAAATCACCAGCAGAGCTAAGAGCCCTCAGTGTTCCAGTAGGGGGGCATAAAGACAGGGACACCATAGGGGAAATTTCTTGTGGTGCAGAGAGTAGGCTTCTTAAGATATTAGACTTGGAAGGTATCATCTGATCAATATCCTGAAGCCCAAGGTCAAGAGAGAACTAGGTTAAGAACTCGGCTCCCCAGACTGTGTTGTCTCCGTGAATGAAACCAACTAGCAGAAGCTCTGACAATCCTAACCACCGACTTCTTGTCCAGGGGCCATCTTACACTTCCTGCTCTCATTCCTACCCATCCCCCCAACTCCATTTTCTATCTAAAAGCCAGAGGGAGCTTAAAAGAAAAATCAGGTCATGTCACTCACCTGCTCCAAAGTCCCAGTGTGTTTTCCAAACACTTAGAATAAAGTCTAGACTCTGGCCTCTGCTGTACCTCCTGCCCCTGCCCCTTCGCACCACCCTGCACCCGCACCCACACCCACTTGCTCTCTAGTCCTCCAACACTCTAGCACTCAGCTGGTCCCACCTGAGCACTCAGAACACTCAGCCCCCAGAGGTTTGGTTTTTCTTACTGTTCAGCTTCACTATCTCCTCCTCAGAGAGGGCTCCCTCTGTGGCCTCCCCACACCCCGGCCCACTACTCCATTGCCATTACCTGGTTTCCTATTTCTACAGAACCCTACATTAGCTGAAATTATCTTACATACTGGTTTATTGTTTGTCTTCCTCCAGTACCAAGGAAGCCCCACAAGGGCAGAAATTAGGACTCCTTCAGCACTATATCCCAGCACCTAGAACCATGCCTAGCAAAGTAGATACTTAAATATTTGTGAAATAAATGAAAGTACAATCAGCCCTCCACATCCATGCATTGGGCAGCTTTGGAGTCAACCAACCATGGAGTCAACCAATTGTGAACTGAAAATATTCTAAAAAAAATTGTTTCTGTACTAAACATGTACAGACTTTTTTTCTTTGTCATTATTCCCTAAACAATACAGTTATAACAACTACTTACACAGCATTTATACTGTATTGGGTATTATAAGTAATCTAGAGATGATTTAAAGGATATGAATGGATGTGCATAGGTTATAGGCAAACACTACACTGTTTTATGCAAGGGACTTGAGTATGCATGGATTTTGGTATCCAAGGGAGGCCCTAGAACCAATCCCCAGCAGATTCCAAGGGACAACTTCATCGTAAAATGATTATGGACTCCTCTGGAATGAATGTTACGATAAGGTTTCAGTTTACAAGTTCTAGAAATAAACCGTATAAAGAACAAAAACAAGGAGGGAAGAAGTAAGTTGTTCATGTAGTTGTTTTAATAAAAACTAAAATATATACTTATTAAGCCCCATCTTATACATATTTTAACTCTATACCCTGCAAAAAAGAAAATTGTTGCTGCCAAAATTACAGAAATGTGGTTTTGATTTATAATAATATAGAAACAGTTCTAATAAGTTGTTAAATCTTGTTTATTTCTGGGACTTCATTGAATTTTCCTTTTCATGAAGTTATTATTTAAAGTTCTAGTTAGTGAATTAATGTCACTAATTTAAATGAATTTCTTCATATGCAATTATCTTGGATTGGAAGGCAATAAACCAGTTGGAACTACTTTTAACAAATTACACATTCCTTCCCTTTCATGTACTCTACTGTTAGCATTAGGGAAAGTTACTGCTGTAATTTCATATTTAAAGTAGAAGCATTTGGTTTAGAGGAAATCATAGAGCTAAAAAAATCCATATGCTCCTCACATTCACCCTAAAGTAATAAAAACACCAAGAGTTCAGGTTTCCTAATAAGTAATATTCAATCACTCTCTATGTATTTGGATTTTGTTTTAAAGAAATTAGTTTGGGGAGAAAACATCCCAGAGAGAGAAGCTGAACTTTAAGGAGATAAATAAATTAATGCATAATGCATTTTTAAACTCATGATTATCAAATTAGTTTCTTAACCTGTAGGCGTATTGGGCATTTTTCTGTAGGAGAAATGGGGTTCACCTAGTATCCTGGAAACATAATGGAAGTTATGAGAAAGGATTCGTGATTTAAGAAGACAAAGGGAGTTTTCTGACCCAATAAAACTATTCACACATAAAATTTTAACTAGTGGATGATTTAGTCAAGTTAGAAGATAAGGTTAAAATGTTACAGGCAACAGTTAAGAAGTTAATGTATTATTAGGCTGCAAACCCTGCTCTGGAAATAGCAAAAATTAATGATGACAAAGTCTATGAGCAAATGCAAAGAAAAAGGCTTGATACACTGATTTATCTTCTATGAAAAAGTAGAGCAGATTAGACATACTTTATTTACTTTGAACATAATGACATTGGTCCTTGGGAATTCAGAACCAAAATATGGGGGTTTTTTTGTTGTTTTTTGTTTTTTTTTATTTTTAATTTGTCTTTTTGTAGAACCAAAATATGTTAAAGCAAACCATGAATATAAAACGAGAGAGCAAAATAGATCAAAAATGGGGCTCTTGTTTGGAAACTCTGCACTCCAACAGCTGCTGGTGGATATGGATTTCTCCTGTGGATAATCATTCAAACCACTAAATTACCAGGGACACATCCTACTCTGCCCACCTCTACAATGAAAGCCACATGGAAAGAGGGGTAAAGTCACAGAATAGTGAAACCTTCATGGATAACAGGGCAATGTAACAGGATAATGAGTGCCACTCAGATGCATTCATTCTGGAGCCAAAATTAGCGTATTCCAGAATTAACATGTTCACCTCCTTTAGCGTATATTCTGTTGCATCAAGGCCAAAAAGTATACATGTATCTCTCAATACAAAATCTTGCAGGTGCATGTAGACATCACCCAAATATAAATAAATCTGATCCTAAATCTATTTGGATTAATAATAAGACCTAAAATTGCTTAACACATAACCCTATGAGGTAGGCACTAATACTACCCCCATTTTTCAGATAAGGAAAATACAGCACAGAGAGTTTAGGCACCTTCCCCAAGGATAGGAGCTGGTACCTGACAAAGCCATAGTTGAACCAGGCACTCCGGCTGTTCACCATGATATGATTATGCCACTCCGATTGCAATTCTTGTTTAACTGTCATTGATTTTACATGAATGAAGTTAGGTTTCTTGGAAAATGCCATGAAACTCTGATAAATGGGCACAGGCATGGGGGTTGGAGTGTCTTTGCTCAGATAGAAGTTGTGTACAACACAACTTTCTCATAAAAATTTAATGACTTTTTTAATCACATTCTTAATTTTCAAAGTATATTTTTGGGGGGCCTACATCTGTTTATTTTCATCCACATGCAGAGTTTGTACCTTAGACACACAGACTCAGGTATATGTCTGATTCAGTATGGCATTTATGCACAGAATTAGGAATCTCTTTTCACAGCAATCTTAATGGTTTAGTCATCATTTCAACAAATATAGCCGAAGTTTCTATCCTAAAAAGTTTCTATCCTCTGTGACTTGTGAGTCACAGAGTGTTGGACCACATGGTGGCACCACAAATGATAATACTCAAATCTCAATGTGTCCAAAGATTCTGGACACACTTTTGGGTGTGTTATAGTAGCATTTAGGCCATATTTAGTGAAAATGTTTGAAATGCCCTTTGGTTGCCTTTGACCAAAACAACTCAATATCTCTCAACAATACAAATTAAGCAGGCCTCTGAAACTAATAGAGATATTGATAAAATGGAATTGTCTAATGTGTAGCATTTAGTACACATTTCAAAATATTAATTCAGTTATTCTTTCTGGGGTCAGGGGAGCAAAAAAATCTCTTTCAAACCCCTGCACAAAAGAAGAGAGCCTCTGCTTGTGATCTTTCCTGAAATGCCTTTGGCTTCATAGCTCTAGCAGCAGAGGTCTTTCCTCAGTTCTTGTGCTTAGGCGTTTATGTAATTCTGGGAGAACAGAGAGTGCATTAGCCATGACTACTGACTTTGATAAATCACCTGGGCTCTATGGAATGCAAAAGGATATTGTAAGGAGAAATGCAACACTGTGTGTGATAACACTCTGAGGTCTCCAGAGAAAGTCACAGATTTAAATATGGCAAAAGCCTAGGAATGAGAATAACAGAATGGCCAGAGTCCAGTTTCAGCTCCACTAAGTGACAAAAGGAGTAGATGGTGGTCTACCTGACATCATCCTACTGAACACTGTCCTCATGCAGACCAATGCATACTATTGATCATCTGGTCTGTAGATGGTCATTCAGGCTACTCCACTCTAAAGGGGATCCACCACACCAGCCTTGTTTGTTTTACCACTTGTTTCAACACAAAAACCATACTGTGAGCACAACATTTTCCATCTGGTCATGCCACAGATGCGTTCATATGTAGCAGTTTATATTTACAATAGCATGTCGTCAAACCCATATTCTTGCCATGCTCGTGGACTCCCTATACCTTAATGATGTTGGAGAAAGAAGATTGTACTCAGGGTCAAAATATCAATTCAAGTCCTAACTAGTCCACTAATTAACTTTGTGACCTTGTACCTGGCCTCCCTGAGGCCAATAACCCTTGCTCATCTGTCTTCCTGGGTGGACAGAATGATCTAATGAACTAATAATGTATTAAAAGTGCCTTCAAAAGGTAAAAGAATATCTTTTAGTATTATTTCTGTTATTTTAAAAATACTGATGCAATATCAAATAATTTAAAATCTGCCTTACATATAGTTTTACATGTTAATATGTATGCACATATGTAACTGAAACATCAGCTTACCATGTATTAATCTCTCCATGTGTGCTTGTGTGTCCTGAATGTGTTCTGCTAGCTTCAGATCTTTTATATTCTGTGCATGTATAACCATGCCCAACCTAGGTTATTGTGGAAAATTTTATTTTTAGAGTGATTAACAGTCATTTTCCTCCCTAACACTGCTATTTAGCTGAGCTAGAGATAATCTTCTCAGGAAAAAAAAATTTCCTAAAACATTATTCATTATGTTCAAAAATAGCCACAGTCCACTTTAAAACTGAGTTAATGATAGATTTTCCTGGGAAGAACTCCCCCTTTAGTAATTAAGTAGCAAAATGTTTACTCCTGGAAAATGCTTGTTTCCCAGGGATTATTAATCATACTTTATTGGGAAGTAATCAGTTTCATAGTTTATTTTCCTACCCCTTTTAGAAAATTTAAATGCTGAGATACTCATTTTTGCTATGAAAATCTACCCAGTAATTACCATATTTACTTTTCATTTATGGGGGAATAATCTGTTTTAATTAAGCCTAACTGAAGAACTTTTATCAGATGTAATTATCCCTTTCGATAAATATGTCTCCACTAATTACATTTAACCATGGGATTTATAGCTCTTAAGTCATTTAGTAGGAAACATAATAAATCTTTAGTAATACATGCTAAATTACTATAAATTAATTCAGATCATTAACATAATAAACAAATTAGGATAATTCTGTTTAATTAGTTTGGGTGGTTAACTCAAAATCCCATGTAAGCTTCATGGTAATCTTGATTTTCACCATTATTTCTGGAATGACACATTTTTGAAACAAATCTATTTTAATATTTAACTATAAGGCAGACCTCGTCTCTTAAGCCTTAATTCTTTCACAACTGATAATTTTCTATAGAGGGAATTTAATTGAGTATCCTTTAGTTTTTTAACTTTATCAAATTTATATAAAATTTTATTACCCGAATATATTTCAAGTAAAAATATCTTATATTTCCTCCTTAGGTAAACTAATTTTTATTTTCTGTTTCAATAAATGTATCCCAATAAAAATCTTCTCTCTATGTGTGTGTGTATAAGAATACATTTTCAGGTGTATTTTTAGGAAGCTTGCGTCTTAATTTAGGTTAAAGAAGAAAAAGTATATAGCAATAGGAAGAGAATATTAAACCAAGAAGCACTTAAAGAAATTTAGGACAAATAAAAGGAAGCATGTCTTTCACAGTTCATGGAAACCTTGTGGAAGTCATTATCTCAAGAGATGGTGCAGACCAAAAATGTAATTACCTTCCAAATAGTTCAGCTAAATTCAGAGATGCTAGCATTCACAGATGCCAGCCTCAGCATGGGTTATTAGAGAGGCCATATAACCTATCCCTCACACCTCTGCCAAGCTCCCCCTCTGTCTTTTCCACTTGTTTTCACCCAGGCAATTCCTGGGAAATGTCGAGATCCAGCTCTGGTACCATCATCTTCTCTAAGCAGCATTAAAGAATAATCTGTGAGGTGGCTTTCAACAGCGCTCCTCCATTTGTTTCTGCACTTTCTCCCACACCAGATGATTAACTTTCGTCACACCTCAATGTGTTGTATCCCACACCTCAATGAAGATGAGGTGGCCAGGCATTGCCACTGGTTCACGATGAGTTTCCAGTTACTTAACCAGCCTGCTCTTGGCCTCCTGGCTCCTCTGATCCTCTTCAATGTAGAGAACTGCTGGGTGTCCTTCCCTGGTTTACAGGCCTTGCCATCCTCCTCCACCTCCACCAGGAGGCTTCTCTGATTTTAGCAGCTCCCACAACTTCAGGGAAGAGCTGTTCCCTCTGTCTGTGCCTACCCACCCCAACTCTAGTGTCATGAATCTCTGCCCAGGCCAGCCCTCCTGGCTCCCCTGAGAGGAGAGGGGATTCAGGCAGCATTTTAGTAATTAAGGCCCACAATAGTTACTCAAAATATGCCTCAAATGAATGGGAAATGCAGGATCAACATCTGAGAGACCCACCAGACCTTGATGCTTTTATGCCTCAAATGAATGGGAAATGCAGGATCAACATCTGAGAGACCCACCAGACCTTGATGCTGCCTAGTGTTTTAGGTACCCAATAAATATGTTTATTTTACTCCTTCATTTAATCGTTCATTTAGAAAACATTTGGTAGGCACTGCTCTTTACCTGTTTCCCCTTATATGACACTATAGAGTCTCAACAAGTGTTTAATCTTCTCTAGGTCATCATTCAGTTTGATGTTGTGGGGAATGATATGCATATATAATTATCTGCCTTTAATGAGTTTACCATTTGTCAGACTGTTCCATGCTCATCATTTGTGGCCCAATTGAAATCTTACAACCTCAGAAATGCTTTCTCTGACTCCCCGTAAGGAACATTGTCTTTAGGTTTTAGACTGTCCTAATACTCTGTACATACTCTTCAAACCACTTGTCATGATATTTGTTTAATGTCTTTCCTTCTCCCTAGGTTGAAAGCTCCATGAGAGAAGAGACCACATCAGTCCTGTACACTATGAGGTCCCCAGCACTAAAAGACGTTCCCCCCATAGTGAGCACTCAGTGAAATGGCTAGTCCAGAGTAAGAAAGATCAAGGGGAGAAAACAGAGTTAAGCTATATCATTATTATATATCATAGCTAATATTATAAAGTTATTAGTATGAGTCAGGTACTCTTCAAGTACTTTAAATGTAAAAATTCTCTTCACCTTCACATTAACTTCATAATGTAGGTACTATTGTAATTTTACAGACAGAGAATTTACATGAACCCTAGAACCAGATACTACTTATTTTTTTAATAGATGAAGAAATAGAGACATGATTAGCTTGCAAATGTCACATAACTAGCAACTGGCAGATTTGTGATTCCAAACCATGCTCTTACTCACTAAACAATATACATTCTCTACCCCACCAGCTATAGCAGGATGGTTCAGAAACCAAGACTGTCTCTGATTTTGAAAGCTTACCAGATTTTCCAAGTGTTATCATATTGCATATTTCAGTAAAGAAAAGACAGACACCTATCTCATACCATTGAAAAAGATCAATTCAAGATGGATCATAGACATAAAAGTTAAAACAACAGAGTTATTACAAGAAATAGGAGCAATATCTTTGTGACTTTGAAGTAAGCAAAAATTTCTTAGAGAAGAAATAGCATAAACCATTAAAAAACTTGATAAGTTGGACTTCATTTACATTAAAAGCTTCTGATTTTCAAAAACACTATAAGGGAAATGAATAGGCAAGCTACAGACTAAGAGAAAATATCTACAGTACATATATTTGACAAAGGACTTGTATCCAGAATATGTAAAGAACTCCTGCAACTCAATAATAAAAAGGCAAACAACCCAATAAAAAATCAGACAAAAAGATTTGAAAAGATACTTTATAAAATAAGATATACACATAGCCAATAAACGGATGAAAACATGCTTAACATCATTGGTTATCAGTGAAACACAAATTAAAACTATAAGACACCACAACCCGTAAAATTGAAAAGACTGATAATACCAAATATTGGATAGAATATATAGCAATTGGAGCACTCAGATATTGCCGGTAGGAGTATACTATGGTACAATTTTGGAAAACTGGCAATTTCTTAAAAAGTTAAACATATAACACTCTATAACAGAAATTCCATTTCTAGTTTTTTATCCAAGAGAAATCAAAATATTTATCCACAAAAAGCCTTGTACACAAACGTTCCTAACAGTTTTATTGATAATAGCTCAAAGCTGGAAACATGCCAGATGTTTGTCATCAGGATAACAGGTACATAAATTATGGTATAGTCATACAATCAAATACTAATAAACAATAAAAAAGAATAATCTCCTGACACATGTAACAATGTGGATTAATCTGAAAAACTATTATGCTGAGAGAAAGAAGCCAAACCAAAAAAAAAAAAAAACACATTCTGAATGATTCCATTAATATGAAATCTTAAAATAGGCAAAACTAACTTTGATGACAGAAATCAGATCCGTGGTTGCTTCTGCTGGGGTAGAGAAGGGAGGAATAACGGAAAGGGGGCACGAGGGGACGCGCCACTGCTACCTGCCTTGATACAGGTTCATTAAAACTGATCGAATGGTATATTGTATCTTCAAGAGCTGAGAATTCCACTGTATATAAATTATTCTTCAATTAAAAAAAAATTGTTTTTAAACCAGCCAAAGAGATCCATGGTGATTTTAACAAGATACAGTTTTTATGCAGATAATACCAGTTTTTAAAATGAGGTTGAGGAGGTAAAAGGACGAGAATAAATAACCATTAGTCCATGAAGAAAGAATGTCAGTGTTCTGAACATAGTGGCAATTTTTATTTTTATTTTAACCCAGATGATTATATTAATATTCCTTTGACATTTTGCGATGAAATATCGTTAATTGCTTGGTCTGCAACTAAGAGCAAATATTACACCCTGTGTCAGAGTATTATATCCTCCTATGGTAAGGAGATGGACTCTGGGATCAGATATCCTTCCTGCCTTTACTCAAAGTGATAGATGCTCCCAAAAGCTCTGAACGGGAGCCACCGATTTATTGCCAAAGTTCACAGAAAATGAAGTCATAGAGGCAGCTCCAATCTTACACATAGCAGAAGTTCACAAGGTCTGACTTGAAAGGACCCACATCCCGCACCAGCCTGCCTTCAAGCCTAGTGTCCCACTATGAGGTGTGTCTGTGCAGGAAGACTCACTTATCTATGTGTGGGAACACAGTTGGCACCCATAACTCATGGTCATTGATATGGGTATCATCCAGCTAAGTCAAGACATCAATCTATTCTCTCTGTTCTACCTTCTAGAACTCCAGTTTTCCTAAACCAAATACTCTTTTTCCCAGCTTTCCTTACAGTTTGGGGATTTCTGGGGAAGCTTTTACTTTGCTAATGAAAAGGAAAAAGATGTTGCTGATACAACTCTTTCCCCTTCTTTTCATTTTGAATGTGGATGGGATTGGAGCTACAGCAGCTATATTGCAGCCATGAGGCAATAAGCCAATAAACAAAAATGGTGAAGCAGGGTCTAGAAGGAGGCTAGGTTCCTGATAGCATGATTAAGCCTCTACATCACCTCTGGATTGCTTACTTCTAGAATTCCTGTTCAAACGGGTCGGGGTGCTAATTGGGAAAGTTCCAGGGTACAGCCTGCTTCCAAGGAAGACCTAGCCACACAGAAACGGTTGCCCTCCAAGTATATAGGAAAGGACAAAAAGGAAGTGGATAGCTCCAAAGATTAACTCTGTTCCGAGCAGATCCTACCTACAACACCAGACTCAAAGGATTAGATGAAAACAAAGAGGAGGCCTAAAATGTTTTGTTGCATAGAATTTTTTAAAAATTATATTTATTTTCCAATTTGGTAAATGACTGGATTTTTTTCACCTTTTAAGTGGATGTGTATGTGTGTTTTGAAAGAGAGAGAAAAATCAAGGTATCCAATACTCTGTACTTCTTTTCTAAACTTATAAGATTCCTTTTCTACACTGCACTTTGCTGTATTCCATCCAAGGGGCATCCATTAATCACCATCCCATTCTTGGCAGTGATGATGTAGACATCATGTCAAAGATATTTTTGTTAATAATTAATGATAATTTTCCTAATGAGGAGTGACACATTGTATTATACCTAAGCTCAAGATAACTGGGGCTGCCAGCCACTCTTTTTCTGACCCATGTGGTAAGCATGGCACTGTGAACCTGATGTAGGATAGAATTGGAGGGGTGGGGGGTGTAGAAACAATGATCTCACCCAGAAATTGAAGAAAACTGTGTTTCTAAGAACCATCCTGACCCCAAGAATGCATGGAGTCCCCAAATAAGGGAAATTATCACCTTTTATAAAGGGAAGGTATTTATAATTACCTCTGATTTAATAAACTAATTTATTCCATAGAAAGATTCCTAAAGGATAGCCTCAGAAGACAGAGTGGCCCACATCTTGCCTCCCTTAATCTGTCACTAGGTAACTGGTGGAATAGAAGGCATGAGAACTGGGGAGGAACAGGGACCACTGCTCAGCCCATTCTTGAGCTCTACTTTTTGTCTACACCAGCCATTATTCAATCCCAGCTTGTGTTAGGACGTGTGACACCATCAGCCTCCCCACCTTCTCCTGTCCCAGACCTCCTAAAAAAGTGGAATCTTCTGTAGTAGCAGATATTGTTAATTGTCTATCCAATGTCAAGTGCCCCTTCTTTCTTGCTAACATAACCTCAATTTTGTATAGGGCATCAGCTAAAATTTCCCTTTTCCTTGCTCCCTTATAGCTAGGGGTTGCCATGTGACAGTTCTAGTCAATGAGAATAAGTGGAAATCTGATGAGTGTTCTAAGAAAACTTTTGCTTTCTTAATTAGAAGAAGATAAATGTTTCTGGCATCCCTCTTCCCACTTCTTCCTGACTTAAATAACTTAAATGTAGACACTGAGGTCTGGAGATGCAGCCACTATCTCGTAACCATAGGCAATGACCAAAACACTAAGCATAGCATAACAGAGAACTACAAAGAGCTTGGAACTTGGAGGACATGGTTGAGCACCAGCTCTGAGCCTCATGCCTCTGTATTTGCTTTTATGTGAAAAAAATCAGCCCTTATTTGTTTAGGGTACTTCTAGTCGGTTATTTTCTTACCTGAACTGAAGTATATTCCTAGGTGATATAGGTGGTTTGAAAACCTACACTTTTTTTAAAAGCTGCACTTTCCCTGGGAAGCAGATTCAGAGGGGAAAAAAAAAAAAAAAGCCTGCTCAGGTGATTGGATGTCTAAAAACCATTTGAAACTTTATATGTTCAAAACAGAACTCTTGATCTCTATCTATTCCCCTTTCCCTGATAAATATTTAAGGTGATGGATATCCCAATTACCCTGATTTGATTATATGAATATATCTAATTATCACATTTACCCCCAAAATATGTACATCTAATATGTATCAATTAAAAAAAAGAACTCCGCTCTTCTCCCAGCCTTCTCCCATCTCAGTAACAGGAACAGGCACTGCACCCTTTTGCTCAAGCCAGAAACCTCAGGGTCATTCTTAACTTCTCTTTCTCTCACCTGACATCCACTTTATCAGCAACAGTTATTAACTCTATCTCTAAAGAACGTCCTGAATCCAACCACATCTCTCCCTCTCCATTCCCACTTCCTCAGTCCAGGCTGCCACCATAGCCACCTAACTAGCTCTTCCCCAGCAGCTGGTCTTCAATGATACATGTCAGATTATGCCACTCTTGCTCCAGACCCACTGAGCTTCCCATTGCATGGAGACTAAATCCTGCTGCTGCTACCTCTGAGACCTTAGCTCACACCACTACCCCTCACTCACTGGGCTCTGATCTCTCTGACCTTTTCTTTGTTCCTTGTACACACCAAGGTCATGACTGCTGGGGGGCTTTGCCCTGTGTCCTCTCCCCCTGGGGTATTCTTTCCCTGCTCATTCATATCATTTAGGTCTTAGCTTAAATACCACCTCCTTAGATTTGCTTTCACTGACATCTCTGTCTAAAGCAGTCCCCCACTTGATCTCTGTGACATCATTCTGCTTTTGGCTGCATAGCACTGATCACATTCTGATATCTTATTATTTGTGTATTGATTTATGTTTTGATTCACACTATTAGAACATAGGCTCCTTTAGTGCAGGAATTTTGTCTGTCTTTTTTCTTGGTGAATCTCCAGCACTTAAAATAACGCCTAACACATAATAGGCTCTTATCCAATAAATGAAAAAATGTATTGAATGAATGATTTTACATCCACATGGTAGAACCACTTAGATAAAACATCCAGATTGTTTAATTTCTTCTTTTGCATTGTGCGGAATGTCTTCATCACCAGAGAGATACTCTTCTTTGGGTAGACAAGGAATGTTGACTTTAGTCAAGGCAAACTTTCATGATTTCATTAACTTCCAAATAGTGTGGTCTTGCCACAGCTGGTAGCTTGTTGCTCTCTCTTTTCAAGAACAAGAAGACACGTTTTGCCTTGGGTCCTATTGTATACTTCAAAAAAATTTTCCCCCATTGAATGCATTCTGAATTTTCCCCCTTCTTACCTATTGGTAAAGCACCAAGACGTAGTTAGTTTCATGAGACATTCAAAGGTCAAAGTTTCTAGACTCACAGAGCCATGACTTCCCAGAACTCATTCTGAAGTCTATCACTCCTTTACCAATAGCCATAAAAACAAAAACCTAACATAGAGGGGCCTGGGGATAAGTAGAGTCATTTAGTTTGAAAGATAAATTATACCAATACTGTACATTATCACATGCTGAAGAGTCACCAACCTGCTTTAGTTCAACTTTGTTACCAAATTACTCATCTTAATTACTTCCTTCTTCTTTTTCTTATCTCATTTTCCCTAGTCATATTAATGGTCACATAATAATATTAGACAATGTTCACTAAGCTTAACTCTAAAAATAATGGCTGTTTTAAATCTGAGTTAATTAGCATGTCAAGAAGTTCAAGTAATTATGGGGCCATGTGACTTAAAAAAAAAGCATTGGGAAAAAAGCTACTTTACCAAACCCTACATTCATGATTTTATAAAGCATTTTTAATATTTTTCTTAATATTGTCACTGAAAACTGAATAACAAAATTCTTCAGAGATCATTCATCATTGCTAACTACAGATGAGTGAGCTCTCACTAATCCTGCAATCACTGCGGAAAATAGGTATAACGTTAATTTATGAATCTCGGTGTCGTTTCTCTTCCAGGTTTAATAGTGAATCGTGGTTTATACTATTTATATTTCATCACACTTAAGGGAGGCTGTCAAGAGCAAAAGATCAGAGTAACATAATTCTCCTCTCAACCATCCTTGTCAGCTGCTCCTGGAGGATGCTCACTGGTTTGAGGGGAATTGGAAGGCACATTGTCCTTGGATCTATGTGGGAAATGTTCTGGGACTTCAAGAGGAAGGAGCAAGTATTTTGAGGGATGCCTCAGAGAGTTGCATACATATGGAACAAGCATGATGAATAGAAGACCTGCTATCACGGGTATCATGGCCTGCAAATTTGTCCATCTGTGGGCCTGCTGAGGGTACCCCTGACCTCTCCCTCAAGCCTTCACAAAATAATCAGAATTGCAGTCTAATCGAGAAGGAAAAGCAAAAAATAGTTTGTCTTTGTTTCACTGGTTCCTGAAATACATTTCTGTCAAAGACATAAGGCCTACTCTTTAAAGTCAACACTGGCAAAGAAGACAAAGGTAAAAACAAGGAGACCTGGGCAACAAAAATAAAGAGGGCCCCTTAGTACACGGATAGCTCCTCAAGTACATGTGAAGCTCTGGCTCACTGGGTTAAGCTGCTCACAGGGCAGCAAGAAGATCACGGTCAGCAGACCTGGGCCAGGCCTGGCATGGGCAGTGCTGAGGGTACCCACTAGGGATCAGGGGAGGCCCCCAGTGTCATGCCCCCTGGGGAATCTAATAGAGTCTGACCTCCAGTGGAGAGACACCAACCTGCAATATTACCTATTTTCCACCGTATAGAGTTCCCAAGTTCAGGGTAAAATTGTAAACATTTTCAATCTATCAATAGTTATTGAATACCTGGTAAGTGTGAGGTACTATGGACTGCAAAAAGAAACCTTTGCTTTGGGCTCCTGTGACCCCCTGTCTCTCCCTTATAACAACATGCCACATTGATTACAATTGACTGTTTAACTCTCCGTCTTCCACACCAGGCAGTCACCTCAAGGCCTGGGACTGTGTCTGTCCTGATCTTATTACCTCTCCAGGGCCTAATACATAGTAGGTGCTCAAAAAATGTGTTTGAATGAGTGACTAGAAGCTTATAGAATAGCTTGAAAAATAAGATATAAACACCTGAAAAGTTAAATAAGAGAAGAGGTGTCACAAGACAGTACATAATGAGTTTCCAAATGAAAAGTAAGACAAGTCCTAGAGGAGAGAGAGATCTCTTCAGGCTGGGGTGGGAAATCCCTCAGGTTATTAGAGGAGCCCTGACACTGAATCTGTCCCATGCTTTTCCAGCACAGAAACAGATGCACCTACCCAGTGATTAAGGAAGAGTAGGAAAAGGAAGGAACAAATTGGGGAGGAGAAGAGTGGGTGTCCTGTCACTAGGATCCCAATTGCCACTGTGTTTCATTTGTTCGTGTTTTAGGTATTTCATATGTAAATTACATCAGTGTACCCAATACTAATTTAATTTAATTGGCTATCATAGACAGCAATCATTTTGAGGAAGGGTTGAGAACTCATATTCATTTACCATTAATTAATTTAATTAATAATTAAGTTCCAAGCCCTTACCTTCATGCTTCCATTTAATCTGCATGACTATCTATGAGGTGCTATATCCCCATTTGGTGGATGAGGATACTGAGGATCAGAGAGGTTATATGAAGTAGACCAACCAAAATCCAGAGCAATTGACTTGCAAAGCACAGCCTCCCTTTTAAACCCCAGGTGGTGATGTGATCAGATGCTAGTCCTGTCGCACCCAGCAAGTTAACTGAACACCTCGTACATGGTAAACTGAAGCCAAGCTACATTTAGTCAAGACATGAGGAGCCCTTTACAGTGTGGAGGGGCTATGAACTACTAGGTTTTTCCTCACTGTGGTGTGCATAGTGGCCTCTGGACATGTCCATGCCTTAATCCCTGAAACCTGTGAATATGTTACAATAAAAAAGTCTTTGCAAATATAATTTAGGTTACAGACTTTAAGATAGAGAGATTAGTCTGAATTATCAGGGTGGGCCCAATCTAATCACATGAGCCCTTTAAAGCTGAGAACTTGCTTTGGTTGGAGTCAGAGAGCTGCAGTAGAAGGAGGAGGTGGAGAGATTCAGGATGAAAAGAGTAACAGGATGATGAATGTAGGCAGACTTAAGGAGGTGAGAAAGCCTCCTGGCTGACAGCCAGCAAGAAACTGGGACCTCAGCCCTACAACCACAGGAACTGAATTCCTCCAGTAACCTGGATGAGTTTGGAGGTAGATTCTTCCCCAGAGCCTCCAGAAAGGAACTCAGTCTTTCTGACACCTAGATTTTATCCTTGTGAGAACCTAAGCAAAAAAACAACAGAGTCATGCTATGCTAGACTTCTGACCCTTGGAACCTATGACATAATAAATGAGTATTGTTTTAAACCACTGAGTTCTTGGCCTTTTGTTACAGCAGCAATAAAAAACAAATATGCTGCCCCAAAATGTACTGTCCTCAGCCATCTTCACTCCTTAGGTCTTATTTCAAGGCCACATCATCTGTAAAGCCTTTCCCAAACTCTTTGGATTCCTGTCACATCTTGTCTTGACTTTCATGAGAGTACTTATTTCCCTCCCTTTTACAGTTATTAGCTATTTTCATGGATGTCCCACTAGGTTATATATTGTGTCCTAATTTGGTTTTTTGTCCTCTATACCCCCAATTACATTGGCATAGACAAAAAAAGTAGTAGACCAGCATCCCTGGGTGTATGGCACTATTAGGCATTCACATGTCTTTTCGGCTGGCACCCAGGGTAGTGGGATATCAGTCTAAGACAATTCATGGTGATAAGGGCAGTGTTATACAAACAGAACAGTTCATTAGTTGACACCATTTTATTAAGCTATATTGACTGCCTTTTAAATGCAAATTGAACACTTTAGTGAAAACTAAATTGAAATATTACATTGGAATTAGTCTTGATAAAAGAACATCACAGATTGATGCTGGTACCATCACCTGCCCAGCTATAAATTACCAGAGCATCAAAAGCCAACTTGATTATTGTTCCTCAGTTAAACAAAGATAATTTAGTGTTTCAGCAAAACCGCTAAATTCATTAAGAGAGATAGCGAGCAACTCTATAAATAAAAGAGCTAAGTAGTAAAATGTGATACTCATTATTTAGAATAAACTAACTCTTTAATATATCAATTGTGCTTTCTTAGAATTGTCACCCAATTTATTTGAATAGCCAATTAGCAGAGAGGTAAGAACTATCTGGGATGTGAAAAAATGGTAAACCAAATTCTGTCTTTTAGAATATATAATCATATATAATTCTAGTCATCTTATGGGGGAGGTATGGAAACAGACGTTAGACATAATGTATCTTGTCTAAACCCACTTTGCACTAACATTAATCATATATTATAATTATTAAACAACATAGCCCATCTAACCACCAAGCAAATTGAGAAATCTTATGGGATCCCACAGTCCTTGACTCCAAGGAGAAATCAAAGCTCCCAGTGGAGATATAACCATGAAATATGTGCCGCTGTGTGCATTATTATTATTGATGTAATTGCTTCAAGTGATGCACTCACTCTAGGTAAAGAAAATCTATAGGGAAGTTCTGATTTATCTTATCACTGCAAGGTGTCCTCCGCACTTGAGTAGAGTGAAATATATATCTGTTTGTTAAAAAGGAAGTGCTAATTGGCCAATCTGGTTAAACTCCCTGGAGGGAGAACTGGATGAATGGAAGGTTGTTAGGAGGTGTAAACAGATCAGAAAAGGTAAGCCAAACTGTAAATCAAAACCCAAATAATTGTTAGAGAGAAAGAGAGAGAAAATAAGTTATGGAGCAGAAAATGCCATAAACCGCGTACATGTATACTAACACTGACAGTGATGAGGATGCCAGGAAAATCCTCCACTCCCTGACTGGCCCAGGATTTGATTGCAAAAGAGGCTCAATAATTGTGTGTACGACTGTAGAGTGGTGCTGCATTAGGCCCAAGTCTTAATGGGCTTAACTCCTCCATTCAACCAGCCAGAACTGTTTGAGTATCTACTGGTGGGCCAGGTAGTGTGGAGATAAAAAAAAAGAATCAGAAGTAAATCTTGTCCTCAAGGGGTCTGAGCAGAAAATTTAACAGGAGTAAAGAGAGCAGTGGTTTTCAAACTTTTAGCAAAAGTAATCTCATACAGAACTCCACCAGGTAAAACAGACAAAAATGCAGTGCTTCTGGCTGAAGCAGAAGGCCAAAGTCCTGGGTCCCAGGTGATTTAGCATCTCATACCATGTCCAGAGACCCCTTGGGCTCTACATGTCATCATTTGAAAATACTCATTCTGAGACAACCAATCAAGGTAGAAAGTAACATGTCCCATACAGGAAAAAAGAAGGTTCTACAAGAACACAGAGAAAGTTGAGTTTAATTTTATTTAATTTTAATTAAATAATAAAACAAAAAAAATTTTTTTTTTTTTTTGGTAATTTTACAATGACTAGCACAGGGACCTACTTTAGATAGGGAACTCAGGAACGCTCTCTCTGAGGTCATACGTTGAGCTTTGCTTTTAGATTCTAAAATCTAAAGGCTGACAAGGAGAATATTCCAACCAGGGGGGCAGCCCATCCAAAGCCCTGTGATGACCAGGGTGGCAGGGTGTGGGGAACAAGAGGGGAAAGGATAGGAGGTAGGCTCTGACTGGTAGGCAGCAGCCATGCAGGGAGTTTGTTTGGAGTCTAGTTTATGTACAGCAGGAAGCCATGGGAAGATTTTAAGCAGAATCACATGATGTGATTCACATTTCTAAAAGGCCGCTTTGGCTGTAATGTGGAGAATAGATTCTAAGGGGCATGAGTAAAAGCAGAGGCTGCTGTAGTTGCCCAGCCAGAGATAGGAGGTTTAAATGTGTAAACGGAGACCAGATTTGTAAAGTATCTGGGAGGTAGAGCTGAGAGGCTTGTGGGCTGGAAAGAGGGGTGGGAAGGATGATTGGGCTAAGAATGGAATCCAGAATGACATCCAGTTGTTGACCTGAACAAAGAGTGGGTGGAGGCGGCATGTGTGGGAGTGTGGGAGGAAGGAAGAGGAGCAAAGGGTTTGAGGGAAAAGAAAGATGCCCAGGTTTGGCTTAAACAACTAGCCCATTATCTCACTGAACCTTTAGAGCAACCCTATAATGTGATTCCCGTTTTTCACCTGGGGAAATTGAAGTTCAAGGAAGTTAAATAATTGATGTGCCCAAGGACATGCAGCAAGGAAGTGCCAGGGCTGGGCTTTGAGCCAAAGTGTCTGATGCTAGAGTCTACATGTATTATTTCTACACACCACCTCCCACTATAGAAGGACTGAGAGTTACGTGCTGGTTTCATCTCATTGAGCGGCTCTGTGTGTGCATTATTTATAAGATTAGGCAAATAATCCTCACTGCGTAAGAGTTGTAAGAGGCAAGGTGATAAAGCAGGGAATTCTT
The DNA here is from genome assembly GCA_023783475.1 of Daubentonia madagascariensis. Lineage (NCBI taxonomy): Eukaryota > Metazoa > Chordata > Mammalia > Primates > Daubentoniidae > Daubentonia > Daubentonia madagascariensis. The sequence continues at coordinate 33,982,942 of JAKFHU010001953.1, read as the reverse complement.
TCTGCACTGTATAGTTGTTTACAGGAATAAAATATTATATTTTCAGCCATTGGATCCTGTCACATATTCTTGATTGTGAACTCTGACTGTTCTGGCTTCGACCATGGCCATATCCTAGCCTGGAAGATTTCTGCTGCCTTATTTTGTTTCCAGTCACAGGGCTTTCCAGGTCCCACTCCTGGGGCCTCTGAAGGGGATTCAGAGACTCTACCCCAAGTCTGGGACAGTGCCGTACTCTCAAATATCACTGAAGAACTTTGGGATCCCCCTGCTTCCAGGCTGCCCTTTGTGATTTACCTTCAAGACGTGATGTGTCATGCCGAGCCTGGGATTGACATTTCTAAATACACAGTGATGCTGTCATGTCCACAGTGGCCCTGACTCATACCCTCTATGGGAGGTTTTCTCAACGGCACTTTACAAGCTGTGTGAGACCCTCTTAGCCTACAGCTGAGAGAGGCCTTGACAACTGCCAACCCACTGTCCCTTGGAGCTAGAAAGTGAGGGGAAGGAGAAGGAAAGAGGCCACTATGTGGGAGCTCCTGCTGGCCCCATGGCAGGGACTTTTACTCATGTGATCTCCTTTAACCCCTATAACAATCCTGGGAGGCAACAATTAGTCTTCCCATTTAGAAAACCAAGAATCTGGAGCTCAGATTGTTCATCTAGCTCACCAAAGTCCATGCACCAGGTTAGCAGCAGAGTCAAAATTCTGAAATACATATATCTGACTCTAAAATACAATGGTTTTTTTCTCCACTAGGCCATAGTGCCAAAGCATAGAAACAGGAGAGAGAGGAGGCAGAAAGGAGGACAAAAGTGTCCTCTTAAGAGTGTGCATGTGCACTCAAAATCCTATCAAAAATACAAAGTCAGGAGTCCACAGTGACTGAAAATTAATTTGATTTTCAGCTCAGGCATGTCAGAAAAAAAAAGTCTAGATTCAGTTATTGTTACACATGTAGAATGTAGGTTATCAAACTATAATGAAAAACATCAGCCATATTTAACCAGCCAGATTTTTATTTCCCAAGGCTATGATAAGGAAGATGACTGAAATTTAGTTTGCATAACTAAAAAAAAAAAACTTTGTTAGCAAAAGGACAAGGAGGGCACCTTATTCTATTGCTAAGAGAATCAATTCTTCCCTCCAAATGAGAATGCCTGGTGAGAAATGGGGATTTACATGGCTACCTTTCACCAGGGTGATTTGATTTATGTAAGTAAATTCTGTACCTTGCCGGCTTCTAAATCCAGAGTGGTGCCGTTAAGCTGATGCATATCAGAGCGACTCCCTTTCTCATTTCAAGTTGATAATTTAAATGCTTGTATTAAAGTTTCTATGTTAACTTTCAGGGTTTTAAAAATGAAGCAAGTTTCTGTTCTCCATCACACTCAGGAGCAGTGGGAGTTAATGTGATATTGTCTTTAATGGAACATAGTGGGGATGTGTGACTCATGTTTGTTCTCAATCCTGTCATTCTCTTTAGAACACCATAAGATGAAAAATACAACAGCTGTTTCATATTAAAGAGAAATGCAAATGTGCATTAATGCAGCTCAAGAAATATTTTATATGTTTGGAGAATTTATTATTTATATGAATGGACTCAATCTACATTTTTCCCATTCAATAAAATGGCATTTATTTCAATGGCTTTGCCAGTTATTTAAACCAAAGCACAGAAAGGGACGATGTAGGATCCAAGGATATCCTTCTTTTTCCTAAAAGTATAGAATAAACAACAAAAGATTTCTGATGCTATTTGCCCACTAAAGATATAAAAGCACCACATTCTCTTTATATCTAGTTTAATAGATTAACTAGTTTCAGCTGCATATTAAATAATCTCATCATAGGAGTCAATTGTTCAGGCTGAGATTTGTCAGAACTGTGTTCAAACCCAGGTACTCCTTATGCTGGTTTGGAAAAGGCCTCCCAGTGAGTAGTAATGCTTCCTCATTATTACACTCCTTCTACAATCTACTTTGGATGCAGATATAAATTATTTAAAACAGGAGAGATTTCCCTTGCTAATTAACTGCAGGCTGACTAACCAGCTCCCATCAATGCCTAAGGCTTTGTTCCATGCACAAATCTCCAACCAGTATAATAGCCCACTTCCGTGAATTTGCTAGGTAATTTTAATCAGTCACTGTGTGTACTATGGAAACCCAACAGCTGTGCATTTGGATGACCTTATTATCATTAGCTGCAAATTAGTTGTTGAGCAGGGAATTTTTCATCAAGAAAGACTACATGATTTCATATACTTGGGAATGGTCAGTTCTATTTATTTTTTTCAAATATAATTTACAACCTAGGAAATGAGCACATTTGGACTAAAACTCACACTTTAATGAAGAGGGATATATCTGAAATTTCTTTATAATTTATTTTCTATATTCCTTTATTCTATTCCAGGGAATAAGAGAATGGCCATCATTTAGAAATTTTCCCAGTAAATGAACAGTAGGAGTTTTCAGTGTCTTTTGCTTTTGGCTTTGGAAGCATCAAAAGTTGCCTGCTGGTGGTCAGGGAATCAACAATTCTCTGAAATATTGGGGAAATCATTTAAATAATTGCCCCTAATAGGAGATTGGGTCCCAATGATGAAAGAAGCACATTTTGGTGCTAAGATCACCCCAGAAAGAATCACAAAACCTGCTGGAGACACAATCACTCACTTGAGCATGTTTCACTTTTATATCAAGCATGTCAATACTCCATATATTAGAACAGAGCTGCCATTGTTTTCACCCCTCGGACTTTTAAATTTTCCTGTAATACCTTTAATTTAATACCTAACCAAGTTCTTATCCTTTAAAAAATACTCCTAATGGAAGAATTTACTGCTCATTCTTCTACAAGAGTAGCTTCTCTAGAGGAGGCAGTAGCTTTGTCATAATTAGCACCTCAACTCTCTGACAATCACCATTCTCCTTGTTGTTGTTAGTATCCATGTGATATGTAAATCAATTTCATTGTAACACCACGGTAGTGCTGCCAAATGGGACAAGGGCCCTGTGGATGTTAAAGAAGACCTGTGGATGCACAGTTAAGGATAGAGAGAGGGGTACAGAATGCACAACCTCCTCCCTTTTCTTGCATGGACCACCAAGGCGATTTCCACATTTGTTACACCAGCCTCGGTTCTCTGTCATGTTTATGGCATTGCCTCTTGTGGATGTCTGTGGGCAAAATTATGAAGGACATGAACTAAGACTTTGGCCCTTGCCTACTTTCCCTGCTTAGCTCTCTCTCTCTCTTTTTTCCTCCCCCATCCCACCCCAACTCTACTGTGCTTTAAAGGAACTAGGGCCAGCTGGACAGCACTAAGGTAAGGCCCTTGAGGGGAGTGCAGTAGACACTAGGTGCTCTGCCCAGGGCTGCTTTCCAGGGCCAACACACCCATCCCTCACCTGCTGGAAATGTTAGCTAATGAAGTCTCTCTGCAGCCTCTGTCACTGGTATGTTCCCTCCACCACAGGAAACTACCTCATCCAAGTTTACAGGGACTCCCGAGGAACAACCTGTCGTCAATGACTGCTTATGCTGGGACACAAAGGCTTGGCGCCATAGCCTCAGTTGGGACACCTCTGAAGGGCCATCTTAGCTCCAGGGCCCCTGCAGGGTTGGCTGAGGCCTCAGGTGCAATCTCCCCACACACCAGCATCTCCCTCTGCCCAGTCCTGCCTTCCTCTCCTCATTACAGGTGCATCTCCCAAGAGCACTCCCTGATAAACCTTCAGCATCCAACTTTTCATCTTTAAGTGTGTTTCCAGGGAACCCAGCTGAAGACAGGAGGCTGTTTCCCAAAGTAGTCTGAGATTGCTGTGTCATAAGGAGGGCAGCCGAATCATTCCCCAAAGAGGTAAGAGTTACAACCAGGAAGACAAAGAGGGTAGATCAAAAAAATGAGCCAGAGACTGAACTCAATAATCCAAAGTAAAATGCAATGAGGATCAAGATACAGGTAGAACCAAGTGTTTTAGGACTAATTGCAAGAGCAGGGGATATACGACCTTTTACATTTGAATCTGTCATATTTGCTTAAATGATCTGGTTCCTCATGGCATCTTCTGGCTGCTCAGAACACTCACTGAAGCGCACTCTAATCAACGTTCACTCTGAGGCTGCTAGACTCCAGCCACACTGATCATAACCATTTCCACTGTCCACACTGTAAAATGGGATCCTGAAAACATGACCCCACCCAACACCCCTCTCCAGAGTTCCATTTGAAATCCCAAGGCCGAGTAGCCCATCTTGTCCCTGCCAATCTCATCACTGCTTTCTGCAGTGCAGGCCATGGGTCAGCCTGTCATTCCCCTGAGCACTTTGGGAGCTCAGCCCATTGCCAAGAAGTCACCTTAGATTCTCAATGATGCTTATTCTGTATAAAAATGAGTGTTTTTTTCTTTTCTTACACGTTTTCTTTAAATGGGGACCTATTTTTCTCCCGGGCACTTGTTTTCCTGCCCCTCAGCAGGAAGGAGATCCAAGATTCTCCTGCCTCCTCCCCAGGCCACAACAACCTCTACTTCTCCTCCTCCGAGTCATGATGGCCAATATTGATTGGGTGCTTGCTGAGGGCCAAGCACTATTCTGAGTGCTTTATATACTTTATCCTGTGTAATCTAACAACTTTGCGACACAGTTATTGTTATTATTACCCCCATTTTACAGATGAGGAAACAGAGACACAGAGGGTGACCTAACTTCTCCAGGGCCATGCAATCAGAAAGCGGTGGAGCCAGGATTTAAACGTAGCCAGTGGCCTCAACCAATATGACTGTTTGCCTTGCCCCATGCCTAGCATCCACTGACATCTGTCTCACACTTCTCTGTGTGTGGAGGATTTCCTTTCTACTCGGAATGCTGCCATCACCCAGTGACGACATCCCCAGGAATGACCCCACCAAAGCCCTAGCCTTGCAGTTCCTTGTCCTTATCTATCTCAATGGTATGTGCCATCAACTCCCTGGGTCATACTCTTCTCAAACCCTCAACTCTGGAATGTCCCTCTGACCACCACTTTCTACCTTCTATTTGTCCTGCCTCTTCATTCCTTCTAAACTGCTCTCTGGCACCACTTCCTCCTCTTCAGTGTGGCCTACCCCACTCTCCACCTTTACCTTTCCTTCCATCCCTGACAAGCCTGTGCTCCCCATCTTCCCTTCAGTCCCTATTTCATCAGCACCTGAACCTCCCTCAACTTCCTTTCATTGCACACATTATGCTGCTCCCCAGTCCTGCAGATTCTGGTTGTTTTTCCAGTGGCTCCCTCCCGAGATGAAGGGGGAACTCCAAGTTCCTAAGCAAGGCCTTCAAGGCACAGCATGGTCTTCCTCAACCTGCTTACCTCCCACTGCCACTGTCCCCTGTGATTTAGTATTCTGGCCACGCCATGGCTCTCCACATCTCCTTGTCAGAAATTGTCCCCCTTCTCCCCTTCTGGAAAGAAGCAACAAGACCTGGTGACTTGTTGGATGGAGGATTGAAGGAAGGAGGAGGAGGAGGGTAGGATGGGAGCAGGGGCTCAAACAGAAGATGACCTTAGAGTTGTTCACCCTGAGCACCTGTAAAGATAAGGGTGCCATTATACTGAAGGGACACCCTTGAGGAGGGAAACAGGCAAGAGAAAGAGTCAAATTGGGCCTTTTCAGACCAGAGATGCTGATGAAACACCCAGGTGAGAGCATCATGAAAACAATAACAGTCACAGTTAAACTCTGATGCCCCCAACAATTATGTAAGTTTTAATATGATTATGTGCCAATAAATAGGCATAAAATATAGTTTATATGGATTCCCAAAGCAAATGAATTTAAGACTATTTTGGAATATAACTGCCATTCAGATAGCTGATAAGATGAAAAAAATCAACAGAACTTACCTATACAGCTGCAAGCTACTTAGAAACATGACAAACATCCTTGACCAAAATAAATGCAAAAGTAGATGAATTAAGTTAGTTATCTCACATTTCACTAATAATTTATGAGATGTACTTCCAAACACTTGTCATGTTACCGAGAAATTTATATACAGATTATGACAATGAACTTAGCCATTAGAACTAATGCTGTTATATATTAAAACCAAATTTGTCTGAGTCACTAATTTGAGATATTTTAAAAGTATATTTATGTATACAATTTCATTAATTACCCATTACTTATCTTTAAAATGACTTCAAGATCTTAGCTTTAGATTTTATGTATTTTGAAATTTTGATTTTCTAGAGAAAATATGAAAGTAAAAAAATTAAAGTTAAGAACCAAAGGCAGCTGAAAACAAAGCAGAAACATACCCTTTATGCCGTGGAAACCAGGAACCACATAGTATTTACTTATTGGAAGAATTTAGGCTTTACCATATGTCTATTTCTATTATAAAAAAAAAAAATTTCCTTCCAGAGCTACAGTGTTCTTTAAGTGCTCTGTGGATTCTCTTACATCAGAAGCTCAGGAAACAGGTTGCTAGTTGTTCTTGCAGAAACAAGGGCCACTTAATGCTAAAGGCTCACAACATTATGACATTGTAATTAATCTATTGGAAAGTTGCACAATCACATACTAAAACCATCAACAAATGAGAATTTCAAAGCTAGACCTGTTAACAATAGAAGAGAAAACTTACAAGCATGGTGATAGAAGAGAGACATCCAAGAGAATTATATGAATGTCAAAAGATCAGGGGAGATCTTTAAGGAAATTGATGAAGTCTGCAAACATTTTTGTGCTGTGAAGTTCAAGTAGGAAGCAAAGGCTATTGTATCATGCTATCATACCATTTCACTACCTGAAAATATCAACACCAGATTTAGTCTCAATAAATATCAATTAATATTGTCAATACTACTATCACGGTTCATTAGAGTAACACGGAATGAAGTTCATTTTGACTGAGCAGGAAGGGAACCCCAGGAATAAGCACTGGGGCCTCACTGTCCTTTCATCCTCAGATCTCCCCTTGGCTGACCCCAGCCTGAAGCCATTGATATATGTATAGATCAGCCTCTTCAGGCCCGGATACAAATAGAAAAGAGCAGAGAATAGGTCCAGAGGGGTAAGTAGATGTCCATCTCTCTCTCTCTCTCTCTCTCTCTCTCTCTCTCATACACACACACACACACACCCTGAGTTCTACTAGACCAGACCCCAAAGTTCTCAAGACAGTGCCATGTATCTGGACAACAAATTCATTTCCAGGGCTTTCTAGGTGCCAAGTATAGCTCTAGGTGCTGGAGACACTGTACTGAACAATGTGGACGGAGTCCCTTCCATGCCGGCATTATGACTTTCATTGGCTCCTTCCTCCATAAAATATATTTAAAATTATATTTTATGACTGTGTATAAGGACAAATTTAATCCAGACTACATTCATATATTTATTCTCATTATATTTATTTTTTCTTCTAACTTTTAGAGAAATTAAAATTAAGACATTTTTGTGGGCCCCTAAAAGTATCATAGATTCTAGGCACTGTGTCTACTGTGTCTAATGGATGAGTTGGCTGGTACTGGTCCCTGCTATTATGGAACTTACATTCTAGTGGGGGAGATGATAACAAAGAAGTAATAAATAAATCAAGGTGATAAAAGTGAAATGAAGGCAATTGAACAGGCTATCTTAGAAAGTGACCAGGGGAGAGAGGTTGTACAGACAGAAGGTCCAGAGGCGGCTTACTGAAGGGATCACACATGAGAACTTCGATGAGCAGAGGACTCAGTCTTCTGAAAATGTAGGGGCTTCACAGAAGGAACAGTGGGTATAAAGGTCCTCAGGCAGGAAAGAGCTTGGTGTGTTTGAGAAACATAAGAAGGCCAGAGAGGCTGAAGCATGGCAGGAGGTGGGAAAAGGGACAAGATGAAAGAGGAAGGCAGGGGTCAGCTCATGCAAAGTCTTGCAGAAAACAATTTGGATTTTACTCCAAGCTGGGGTATTACAGAGCTTGATTTGGAGAATGAATTATGGGGAGAAGCAAGGAGATATTTCTGGCTACTGCAGTCTCTACCCAGGTGAGAGAAGATGCTGCCCTGTGCCAGGGTGATAAAAGAATAATGGATGTTAAGATGCCCTTGAGGGTTGACAGGAGTCCTAATGAATTGATGGGGAGAAGAGGGTAGAGCAAAGAGAGGAATTAAGGATGACTTTGGGGGTTTTGGTTTGAGAACTTTGCAGGATTAGGGTGGTATTTACTTGCATTTACTTTGGCTTTTATAAATACTGTTTCTCCAGTTAGACTAGTAGATAATAAAATACAATCTGATTTGTCACGTTGTGATTCTCACACATCTTTTCAGGAACATGTTTGTTGTAGGAGCACACCAAATTTGTGAATTCGTGTTGTTATTTCCAGTGTCATGGAAATGTCTGCTTTGGCCATCATACCACTTGATGCAACTCTGCCAAACTGTTTTATCAACAAAACCTTGCCCCTGGCTTCCTCATCTTGCCTTTTAACCAAGTGTGGGTGCTTGGCTAGCCCACACTTGGTTTTTGGACAGACCTGTCCCTTCTAGGATGACCTAATTAGTTCAAGATTAAGTATCCCATCTGGTCCTCAAACAATCTTTTTTCCTGGCACACTGAATCTCTTTTCTGTGCTCCTAATAAGGATTTACTACTTGGATCTGAATCTTTCTTTGTTCATTGAAGTACATTTCAAAGCATCTGAATTCTCATTGAACTAGATTACTAACCCCCAAGGGATGATAAACTCAGGTTTTTATCTTTATTCCTCTTGTCTTCTCATTCTATATACTTTCTATGAGTGATCTCGTTGATTCATTCTTTCTACAAATATTTACTTAGCACTGTTTGGATGCAATGAGAATGACAATAAAAGCTAGCATTCACGTAGTGCTTACTATGTGTATGCCAGGCATTCATTTAATCTTCAAGATGATCCTGTAAGATAGACACTGTTGTTGTCTCCATGTTAGAGATGAGGAAACAGAAGGTTCAGACATATTAAGGAATTGACCAAAGTCACACAGCTGGTACCTGGTAGAGACAGGATTCAAACCCAGATAATGGGAGTCCAGTGTCTATATGTCAGAACAACCACCCTGTAGCATTTCCTAATTAGCTTTCATGACGCATCTGAATTACAAACTAAGATATTCAATTTCTTGCTGGATATCTCTATCTGGATGAGCCACAGGGACCTAAAACTCAAAGTACTTAGAAATGAGTTCATCTTTCTCTCTATAGGCCCTCTTCCTTCTCATAAACCTCAGTGAAGGGTGTTATCATCCATCCAATTGCCCAAGCTAGAAATCATGACATCATTCTTGACTTTGCCCCAGCAATTTCCATCCCTAGCCAGCGTCCAATTGTTTGTACTGTCCGTTTCTTTCATCTCTTGAATGTATGCACTTCTCTCTACCCCCACTCTTTTAACTCCATTCCGGCTCTCACCCTTTGTTACCTGACTTTACTGCAATAGCCTCCAGATGGTCTCTGCCAATAGAGAGGGTCTGTATCTGAGTTTAAAAAGACACTGAGGCCATGGCTGGAAGCAATAGGAAGCATGTGTGGTTGATTGGTGATATCTGTCATGGGGACAATGGGCAAGTGGCGGCATGGGCACCAGGACTTGCCAGCCTTGCTCTAGCATTTTAACACAATACATAATACATGGAGGGCACATAATAAATGATGTTAAAGGAAGGAAAACATTAATATTGTCTTATTGTCCCTCTAACCCTAAACACAATGTTCTGGACTACATAAAGTTAGTCCACAGTTGTGTGTTGGGGGTGCCCTTCGTTGCTAGTGATAATAGATATTTTCTACCAATTCCATCTAATTTAACATTTTTTGAAAGCTACTTCTTATTCCTTGCCATAACCTATTAATTCATCCCAAGTCTACCAAGTTTCTTCCTCATCCTTCCCTATCACTCACCCCTCATGCACTACTCTCTGCCCTCTCCCAGGTTTCAGTAGTCTGATCATTTTAAATTTTGACAATCTACCCATGGGACTTCTATATAACCATTTTATTGCGTGCCCTCAATAATAAAGCTGTTCCACTTGTCATGTGAACATATGACATACGGGAAGAACCAGTGATGTGTAGAAATCCAAGCCTTTCAGTCCTTTATAGGTTTATATATGGCTGCTATAGTGTAGACCTTCACCTTGATTTGAAGACTAATGTCTTCCTGGTACCATATTCTAACCACTAACCTCTTTAATTATGTTCTGACCTTTTTAATAAGATTTCCTTCTTCTTCATCTATCTGTCCACTCCCTAAACATGTCACATATTTCCCCTGCATATGATAAATATTCTACATTTGGCTGACTGTTTTATTTTTACCTCTCAGGCAAAGCAAGCTTTTATATGTTAGATCATTTGGTAGGTATAAAAAGGACGTTATTTTTATTCTATGTCCTTGTTTTTGATACTTACAATCAACAAGCACAGTCACTAATTCTCATTTAATTAATAAAGGTTACAATGGTTTGCTGGGCTGCCTCCCAAAAGATTCAAGGAGCTTACTAATAATAACACAGAACTGCTGAACCATAGCATCTATTGGTCTGTAAAACTAAAGACATTTTAACATTTGCAGGACTCCAGTCTGCTGCAATTAATTCTGATCAGACATCCACAGTCCAGAGTTATTACCAGCTGGAGAGTATCAGAAAGCTACTGGCCATTTTGAAGGTGAATCTTTACAAATTCATTTTCTTATTGCCAAATAATTAAGAGTTCAAGTTTATATAAAAGATTGGGAATGGATAGGAAAAAGCATTTCAGCCATTAGACCATTTTTTGTTGTTCTGGCTTTCCTTTTGCAATGGAAACCCAACCTGCTTATGTAATTCATATGTATCAGCTAACATAAACATTCCTGAGTTATAACTAACTCAGTTGGCAGAAAGGGAACCCTTTAGATATTAGGGAAAAGAGAACACATAACCAAAGAATTAAATGTGTCCAAATCTCTCTCTAGCCAAGACACTGGCATCATCAGTGAAGTGTTGGGTCCTGGAGTTCAGACAAGGTCTTCTCCCTGAAGTTCCTGGGGGCAGGAGGAGCCCAGAGACACCAGGAATGTAGAGCCCACGGGCTAAGTGATGAAAATCAGACAAAAGTTTGGAGTGGGGCCGCACGGTGTTAGACAGGTAAGGGACATGGAACGAAGCCACTGGATATTATCAGGCCAATGGATGTGATCATTTTTAGGAATTTCCATAAAGGTTTATTGGCCAGTTACAAGGTGGGTGGGAAGAGAGTTGGGGACACAGAATTCACAAAATGCCACAAGGAATTATTGAACCTACTATATGCAAGGAAACTTAGTAGCTGAAGTGGCATATATGAAGATGACAATGATGCCATTTTGGCGTTAAGAAGCATAGAGACTGGTAGGGAAGATAGTGGTGAACATGAGGCAGTTACTAAAGGGCCACATGGGGCAACAGGAAGCACATAGCATAATGAGGACAACAGCTTCAGAGTCACATCATCCTGGATTCTGTCCCATTCAGTTCTGAGTCTGGCACTAACTCTCTATGTGACCTCAGGCCCCCAAAAAAGAGAAAAACCAAAACAAAACCTGGGGCTAATTTCATGAGGTTGTCATAAGGACCAAATGAAGGGGAGGATATGTTTATTTTTATATGTTTATTTTTAAAATATTATATATATATAAGTATAAATATATAATTATTTATAATTAATAGATGTAATATAAATATAATAAATATATATATGGTGCCTAGGGTAGTAGGCACTCAATGACCGGTAGTAATAGTAGCAGCAGCAACCACAATATAAAGAGTATGACTTGTAATGAAGTAGAAATACAGGCAAAGCACCACCGGCAACATATTGGCAGGAGAAATCTATTTAAACTAGTACATCTATCATGATATTTCACAATATCCAGCCTTTCTTTCCTGTCTCAGTAAATGCCAATTTCATTTGCACCAGCCAAAAATCTCTGACTCTTCTTTCTTTCACACTCATGCCCAAACCATCTGCAAATCCTGTTGGCTCTACCTTCAAATATATTTAGAATTCACCTGCTGCTCACTCCCTCCCCCACTACCCCCTCAGACACCACGCTGTCCGGTCTGGAGTCTTCAGCAGCCTCTCTGCCTCTCTTCTCCCCACCCTTTCCACTTATGACCTGCCCCCCATGCCGCAGTGACAATAATCCTTTTAAAATGTTAGATCACACTCAGCAAAACTCTCCAAAGGTGTCCTCATGTCACTCAGAGTAAAACTCTAAGTCCTTAGGATGCCTGCCAGGCCCTGGGGATTTGGCTCATCTCTGCCTGTCCTCATGCCCTGCCACTCTGCCCCTTTCTAAGTCTGCTCCTGCCACACTGATCTTGCTGTTCCTCATCCACATCAAGCACACTCCTGCCTCAGGCCACTGCATTTGCTGCTTGTTAGTTTGGATGCTCCAAGAAGCAGATGCTAAGTTGGGATCAGATGTGTAAGAAATTTACTGATGGGAAATGCAGGTGAAGGATACAAAGGATGGAGGAGGGAGAGGTGGGAAAAGCCTTTGACCGAGGCCAGTCTGGGAGGGAAAGGGGAAGGAAGAGGGAAGAAGGATTGTGCAGGAAAGTGTCAGACTGCAAAAGGGTATTAAGTAAAGTTCCAGCAGTCCAAGGGGGTGTCTATCCCTGTCTCACAGGACTGGCTCTGAATTAGTACCCTCCTGTGCTCACCCACGGGGTCAGAGTGGCTCAGTGGAAATGTGGCCTCCATGTGAGTGGAGGACCCAGCGGGTGGCCACTGGTCTGTAGTCAACTATGCTTCTCTCAGTAAAAGATCCATGTCCACCACACTGTTCCCTCTACCTGGGATGCTCTTTCACCAGATATCAGCATGGCTAGCCTCCTCACTTCTTTTAGGTCTGTGTTCAAATGACACCTTGTCAGTGAGCCATCCTGACCACCCAAATAAAATAGTACTACCACCCTGGCACTCCCTACCTACCTTACCCTGGGGTATTTTTCTCCACACATTTCTTGCCATCTGACATGTTATATAATAACTTGTTATGTCTCCTCCCACTAGAATGTAAGCTTCACGAAGGCAGGGATTTGTTTTGTTTACTGCCTTATCCCCAGTGTTTAGAATAATATGTGGCACATAGCACATGCTCAATACATATGTTGTGAATCAACAAATTTTAAAAGACACAGGTTAATTTCATCATTGCACATGCATTTAATTTCCCTGCTGATTGTAGAACTTGACCTCTCCATACAATCTTATTTAATCTTCCCAACAATAACAACAAGCAAATCTATTAATATGTTTTCACATTATAGATGCTTAATATTAAAACACAATTAAATAAACCATGCAATCAAGCAGAACCCTTTAGAATTCTCCATCCATCTCCATTTACTGTCTGAGATTTGCATACTACCTTAAGGACCCAGGCATCTCCGTATAAAATCTTATTTTACTCTTTGCTTGAGTATCTTAGTGGTTTTCAAAGTTCAGAATACAAAATAATTTTTTAAGGATTGTATACATAAGCCATGGTTCTTGTACATATGGGAAATATAATGGATTTTCTAAGGTAATTTTGACATGCTCTCGGTAGGGTAGGTTCCCCAGAAGTGGACGCTGAGAGGAAGATTCGTGTGAAAATGATTCATTAGAAAGTGTTCCCTGGAGAAAACTGATCGGGTTGTGCGGAAGTGGGACCATAAAGGGAAGGAGGCCAAGCAAACCCCGATGTAAAGTCAAAAGAGAGTGGAGGTCACTCCTCGGTGTTGTCCTTAGCCAGAATATTTATATTCTCAAATCAGTCGGCCATTGGTGAGGGGCTACCCCCAAGGGGATGTAAATTCCCAGGTACTTCAGCTCTTAGTACAAGCCAGCAAAGAAGGCAGCCCTCCAACAAGAGATCTCTTGGAATTGAAAGCACAGCATAACCCAGAGGCCATGAAGAAGTAAAGGGATTGGAGATAATGCAGTAAAGGGATGGAGGGCACACAGATGAAGCACTGATAGTGCCTGCTGCACGTGCTGACTACATATGTGCCTCACTGAGCACAGTTCCAGAAGGGGGAGAAAAAGTAAGTTTATAGTAAAACTAGTTATCATTAAACTTGGAATACATTTTTTTTCAATTTTCTGATTTCCTTTGTTATCCATGAGCATGTATATATGTGCACAGTGCAATTTCTTTACATCACTTGGTATAGTAATCCAAACATTGTTCTTGGGATGGCATCTTATTGCCTTTTTGAGTAGAGTTGTGGTCCCAGAAAAAAGAACCACACTAATCTTGTATTGCTTCCTGTATACTGAAAACTGTAGACCATGAAACAAACAATGCTACTAGAGGCTGAAGAACAGCATCCAGTAAGTGACCTCAGGCATGATAATTTCTGAAAGCTTCAGTATTCTTTTTTGGTAACTGAACTAACTAGATTCTCTTGAAGTTTCCTATCTGCAACAAAAGTCCATTATTCAACAATTGTGTGGGACATGCCCCATTCACTGCTCAATAATTCTGTAGGAGATTCTTTCATTTTAGCTTCTGTTTGGGGGAGCTGCTATGGTCTTCTCAAGGCCTATGGTAATTTTGCCATTGTCTAAACTGACATAATATCATACAGAGATGAAAAATACTAGTTGTTGAATGCCAAGTATCATGTTAAGTACATTTAGTAGCTCATTTAATATTCATAATAACATTAAAAGGAGGTATTACTATGCGCTTCTTATAGATGATGAACCTGAGGTCCAGAGAGGTGAGATAACTTGCAGAGTCACAAAGCTAGTAAACATGGAGTTAGGATTTGAACCCAGGGAGGCCTGATTCTTTCCACTGTGCAGATACAATGGGAAGAATTTCTAGATCAGCCGTCATTCCCAGGAAACAACACTGAATCCTAACCAAGGAATATTCCTGTCCTCAGAGAAGAGAGAATGGATGACCTGTGCCTGGCTGGATTTCAGAATTGCTATGGAAGACTAATGGCTATGTGACCATCTCCCTCCTTTTGGGATGGAAGTATCTACTGTGGTTATATTATGCCTTTCTTACCAATGTATGTTGGATGTATGGAGGAATAAATAGTTTGTTTCTGTAGTTCACAAGTCTTCAGACCAAGAAGAATGTGTATTTAAGGAGCTGTACTCAAAGATTCACATCCAAGGAGACTCATCCATACCTGAATCTGACTTCGATGAAGAGATTCTTGACAGCCTATGTTGTAATAAGATGTAATTTGGGAGGAGGAATCCTTAGAAAAAGGTGAATATATTTTTCATATGTAAATAATTTGTGGTTAGAGGGTGGACTATGGTAGATTCAAGATTGCCATAATTTTTGTTACTACTCTCACTTAGTTGTAATCCTCCAGCCCTTGAATCTGAGAAGGCTTTAGTGGATTGCTTGACCAATTAAATGCAAAGGAAGTGACATTCTGGGTCTTCCAAGTCTAGGTCATATGAAACTTCATAGCTTCTACCTCTTGGAATATTTGCTCTGGGTGAAGCCAGACACCAAGTAAGAAATCTGACTACTCCGAGACTGCCTTGCTGCTCAGGCTTGATATGTGAAAAAGCCATGGGGAAAAAGAGACAGAGAGAGAAAAGCCTGGCCAGCCCCAGCTATTCCACCAGAAGTGTGACTGAAGAAGCCATCTTAAACGTTCAAGCTCCACCAGATAAAATGTGTACAAGCAGCAAGGAACCAGGCTACAGTTAGAACCAACGCCCTGGGCACATAACGTTGGTTGACCTCTCAGCCATCTCCTGCCACTTGAGTCACAAGCTGAGACCTCCATGATCAAGGAGCACTTGCTATGTCCAGTCCAAATTCCTGATGTACAAAATCATGAGTATAATAAGATGGTTGTTGTCTTCTGTCACTACGTTTTTGGGTGGTTTGTTAGAAGCTGACAACTCAAAGACACTGTTCTAGGAAATACCTAAGGGAAGTGATCCAGTTGCCCAATCAGTAACTAGTAATTGTACTTTTATTAAAATTAGAAGTATATTCAATATCACTTATTATTAATCTTATCATTAAAGTAATCAGGTTTAGATCAGGGAAGACAGCTGACCAGAGATACCAGCTGCCAGATCATCTCAGAAAAAAGGAAAAGTTTTAGATGAAAAAGAAAAACAAACAAAAAATCATAGATCAGGTGTAATTCCGAGGGGAAAGTGGCAGAACCTACAAGAGATTACACGGGAAGAAGTTGTAGAGCAGAACAAGAAGGAGCAAGATATCAGTAGAGGTCAACCCCCAAGAGGCTTGGAGTCCAGAGAAAAGGGTAGCTGGAGTGGTTTGTTTCTCCCTCCCCCACATCTCTGGCAGTCAGCAGGCTCCCAAGCTGCTGGAGAGCTTTTCTACCCTCATGAGCCCAAAAGCTGCTGCCACCAGTGAAGTGGGGGCTTCTTGATTTCAAAGCACCAGGATACCAGGCCCCTTGGGAAACTTCCCATCACCACAGACCCACGCTAAGACAGCAGGCACCATATTGCCTCTCCACAGACCACGTACCTTTGTCCTCCCCACAGGACTTCAGCCCCTGAGTTTTTGTCTTGCTCATTCCCACACAAACATTTCCCAACTCTGGCCCAGACTTTGGGAGCCATAGGGAGCCAGTGGGTTCCAGGGAATCTGCATGACCCCAGAGCCTGGACATTCTGGGTGGACTGCCTTCTGGAGAGAGGGACAGAGATGACCAGAGTGCTAGATTTCCTCCATTCAGACTCTTTTCCTCTCCTTCCCCTTCCCTGCCTGCAGCTGCCAAAAAAGACTTGAGCCAGGGCTCTCAGGAGCTGCTGCTTCCCCTCCACTGGGGCTTCCACAGAGAGTGGGGCTCAAACCTTTCTTCCTAAAGACATGCAAAGGACTAAGGAGTGCTTGGACTATGAGTTCCCTGATCACCAGCCTTCCCTGGTGCCGCTTGCCTGGTTGTTCCATTAGAGCAGGGCATATCCCAAAGCAGAGGGACATCAAACCTGCTTGAGTGCCCCATAGGCAACTCAGGGCCAGCACGCTTCTCCCTGGCACAGTTAGGGATTGATCTTCAGGGACCCAGGGACAGGCCTGCAGGCCATATCCCACACCCCCCAGGACTTGATCATGTTGCTCATGGGCATGGAGGGGAGATTTGTGAACTAATCTCAGGAGACAAGGGGGCCTGCATGGGCAGAACTGAAAAGAAAGTGCAGTGTGGGTCCCAGCCCCAGCACACTCATGGAACACACCTCCCCCCACAGGAAGGCTGGGCTCTCAGCCCAGGGCAGGATCCTGGACAGGGAAGCTCCCAGCCCGCAGTGCCATTGTTGGGGTGCTCAGCTAGTTTGAGCTCCTGCCTGCTGGCAGACGCCAGAGGAAGACCATGGAGCAGGGGAGTAGGGGGAAGAGCAACACCTGCTCCCGACAGCCAGACTGTGGATCTCAGATGGCCCCCAACTCCACAAGCAGACTTTCTGACTGGGTGGGTCCACCTCATCCCCTCCCCGGCAGCTTTCCCCAGAAGGCTGGGAGCAGACTTTTGACCCCTGCCAAAACAACTACCTTAATAGATTTTGCAGAGACTGAGGACAACTTCACCCAAACCAGCCCTGCCCAGCCTCACTCCCCAACCTGCCTCTGCTGTGGGGGAGGATAAGGACTCATTTGGAAGTTTCTGGGCCCTGCCCACCATCTGTGCATTTGAGTGCTTCTCCTGAGGGGCTATAGCCAGTAAATAGATCACAAAAAAAAAAAAAACACTGCAGCTTGTTTCTTCCAGCAAGTGCCACCTAATGACAGGGAGGTCAATTTACACAGCCCTGTACAGCATTTACTGACTCAGTCAACAGCGTGTGGCTGATCTTACCCACAAGCACCACCTACTGTCTCAGAGATTAAACTGGGCATACCAATGTAATTCACACTATTAAGAAGACCATAGCACTGGGAAAAGAGAAAGGATCTCAAAGACCTCCATCCTCCCTCATCAAAGAGAGACAGGGAATCTGCCCACACACATAGCTCACCACTGCTACAGCCTACAAGCAACTATCAACTGAGAAGACCACCAAACTAGGGATATCTATAACCAAGGCATGCATCCAGAACCTAGATCACCATCAAAGCACCCACAAGCAAAGCCAAAGGTTCTTACCCAACATATGCTACAGATGCTTCCTTACAAGTGAGGGGGGAAGAAAAATAAGCCCCATCTAAACAAAAGAAAATAAAAAAAAAAGTGACAGCTGTCCCAGATGAGAAGGAATCAGTGAAAGAACTCCAGAAATATGAAAAATCAGAGCAAAAGGAGACCCCCAAGAGGGAACACCAGCTCTCTTGCAATGGATAGCAACCAAAATGAAAATATCGAGATGAGATGACAGATAAAGAATTCCAAATATGGATTGTAAGAAAGCTCAATGAAATCCAACAGAAAATGGAAAACCAACTCAAGGAAACCAGAGAAACAATTCAGGAAATGAATGAAAAATTCACTAAACAGATCTACATATTAAAAAAAATAGAACTTATAGAAATGAAAAATTCACTTAAGGACATATAAAACACAGGGGAAATTTTAAGAATAGACTAGACCAGGCAGAAGAAAGAAACTCAGAGCTTGAAGACAACTCTTTCAAATTAAATCAGTCAGTCAAATGTAAAGAACAGAGAATTAAGAAGAATGAACAAAGCCTACAAGAAAGATGGGATTATATAAAACAGCCAAATAGAAGAATCATAGGCATCCCTGAGGGTGAAAAAGAAAATGCACAAGGGCTGGAAAACCTATTTGAGGGAATAATTGGGGAAAACTTCCCTAGTCTTTCTAGAGATTTAGACATCCAGGTACAAGAAGCTCAATGGACACCTGGGAGATTCATCACAAAGGGCCAATCACCAAGACACATAGTCATCAGGCTGGCCAAAGTCTACATAAAGGGGGAACTCCTGCAAGCTGTGAGGCAAAAATATCAAGTAACTTACAAAGGAAAATCCATCAGGCTAATTGCAGACTTGTCAACTGAGAACTTATAAGCCAGAAGGGATGGGGCCCCATCTTCAGTCTTCTTAAACAGAGCAACTGCATGCCTAGAATTTTCTATCCTGCAAAACTAAGTTTCATATATGAAGGAGAAATAAAGACTTTTCCAGACAAGCTATCACTGAGGAAATTTGTCAAGAGCAACCCTGACCTGCAGGCAATACTCAAAACCACATTATACATGGGTCAGCACGATAGACACCCACCAGTGTAAAACCACCCAAAAGCTAATGCTCAGAGCTCACATAAAACAATAGCACAAGAGTTAAAGAAAAGGAATAAGGTATACTGAACAGGATGAACAGAATAGCATCCCACATATCAATTCTATTAATCAACATGAACAGCCTGAATGCCCCACTCAAGAGACACAGGCTGAATGGATGAAAAAATATAACCCAAACAACTATTGTCTCCAGGAAACACACCTAAACCACAAGGACTCATAAAGGCTCAAGGTGAAGGGACAGAAAAAATATTCCATGCAAATGGAAACCAAAAGAAAGCAGGTGTAGCCATTCTCATATCAGATAAAATCAACTTTAAATCAACAATAGTAAAGAAAGACAAAGATGGTCATTATATAATGGTAAAGGGAGCAATTCAACAACAAAACATAACAATCCTAAATATTTATGAATCTAACACAGGAGCACCCAGATTCATAAAGCAAACCCTACAAGATCTAAACAAAGAGATAAACAACAGCATAATAATTGTCAGGCACTTCAACATCCCCCTGACAGAACTGGACAGATCATCCAAGCAGAAAATAAATAAACACTGGACTTGAATGGAACTCTAGAACAAATGTGCCTAACAGACATTTATAGCACATTTTACCCCCAAACTACTTAATATACATTCTTCTCATCAGCACATGGTACATTCTCCAAGATTGATTATATCTTAGGCCACAAAACATGTCTCAACAAATTTTAAAAAAATAGAAATCATACCATGTATCTTCTCAGACCACAATGGAATAAAACTAGAAATCAACTCCAAGAGAAACACTTGATTCTACACAAAGTCACGGAAATTAAAGAACCTGCTGCTGAATGCTTATTGGGTCAATAATGAAATTAAGATGGAAATCAAAAGGTTCCTTGAACTGAATGACAAAGGGGCCATAAGCTACCAAAATCTGTGGGATTCAGCAAAAGCAGTCCTAAGGGGAAAATTCATGGCCTTAAATGCCTACATCAAAAATACAGAAAGATCACAAAGTAACAATCTAATGACACATCTCAAGGAACTACAAAAGGAAAAGAAAATCAAACCCAAAGTTAGGAGAAGGAAAGAAATAACTAAGGTCAGAGCAGAACTAAAGGAAATGGGAAAAAAGTAAAGGAACAATGAAGGAAAAATTGGTTCTTTGAAAAGATAACCAAAATTGATAGACCTCTTGGTAGATTGACCTGGAATAGAAGAAAAAGAACCCAAATAAGCTGAATCAGAAATGAAAAAGAAGATATTACAACCGATACCACAGAAATGCAAAATATCATCTATGAGTACTATGAAAATCTCTACGCACAAAAACTCGAAAACATAGAGGAAATGGACAAATTCCTAGAAAAACACAACCTCCCAAGACTCAATCAAGAAGAAACAGAACTCTTGAATAGACCAGTAACGAGCAACGAGATTGAAGCTGTAATTAAAAAAACTTCCAATAAAAAAAAGCCCCAGGCCAGATTGATTCACAGCTGAATTTTACCAGATCGACAAAGACGAGCTGGTACCCATACTGCAGAAATTATTCCATAACATTGAGAAAGAGGGAATCCTCCCCAGTTCATTCTATGAAGACAGTGTCACCTTCATACCAAAGCCAGGAAAGGACACAACAAAGAAAGAAAACTATAGACCAATGTCCCTTATGAATATATTAAAAGATGCAAAAAGCCTCAATAAAATACTAGCAAACCAAATTCAAAAGTACTATCAATAGGTAATTCACCATGATCAAGTAGGCTTCATCCCAGGGATGTAAGGATGGTGTAACATATTAAAAATCAATAAATGTGATTCACCACATAGAAGCAGAAACAAAAACAAAGACCACATGATCAACTCAATAGATGAAGAAAAAGCATTTGACAAAATTCAGCCCCCTTTCATGGTAAAAACCCTCAAAAAACTAGGCATAGAAGGAATATATCTCAAAATTATAAAAGCCATATACGACAAATCCACAGCCAACATCATACTGAATGGGAAAAAGTTGAAAGCATTCCCACTAGGAACTGGAACAAGACAAGGGTGCCCACTGTCACCATTTCTATTCAACACAGTGTTGGAAGTCCCAGTCAGAGCTATCAGACAAGAGAAAGAAATAAAGGGTATCCAAATTGGGAAAGAGGAGGTCAAACCATCTCTTTTTGCTGAAATATGATCTTATATCTAGAAAACCCCAAAGACTACACCAAGAGACTTCTGGAATTGATAAATAAATTCAGCAAAGTCTCAGGTTAATAATCAATGTATGCAAATCAGCAGCATTCCTATATACCAATAACAGTCAAACTGAGGGTTAAATCAAAGACTCAATACCATTCAGTATAGCTACAAAGAAAATAAAATACCTACGAATATACTTAAACAAGGAGGTGAAATATCTCTACAAAGAGAACTGTGAAACCACTGAGGAAAGAAATCACAGATGACACAAACAAATGGAAAAACATATCATGCTCATGGATTGGTAGAATCAACATTGTTAAAATGTCCATACTACCCAAAATGGTTTACAGATTTAATGCAATCTCCATCAAAATACCAATGCCATATTTGACAGATTAATAAAAAATAATTCTATGCTTCATTTGGAACCAGAAAATAGCTCAAATACCAAAGCAATATTAAGCAAAAAAAACAAATCTGGAGGCATCACATTATCAGACTTCAAACATTTCTACAAGGCTATACTAACCAAAACAGCATGGTATTGGCACAAAAATAGTGACATACACCAACAGTCCACAACCTCTTTTGCACCAAGGACTGGTTTCATGGAAGAAAATTCTTCCATGGACTGGGGGCGTGGGGGATGATTTTGGGATGATTCAAGTGCATTACATTTATTGTGTAGTCAAACTTCTCTGCCTATGATAATCTGTATTTGGAGCTGCTCCCCAGTGCTAGCATCACTGCCTCAGCTCCACCTCAGATCATCAGGCGTTAGATTCTTATAAGGAGCACACAACCTAGATCCCTCGCATGCACAGTTTATAGTAGGGTTCGCATTCCTATGAGAATCTAATGCCGCTGCTGATCTGACATGAGGAGGAGGTTATGCAGTGATGTGAGCAATGGGGAGCAACTGTAAATGCAGATCAAGCTTTGTTTGCTTGCCTGCCACTCACCTCCTGCCATGCGGCCTGGTTCCTAACAGGCCACAGACCAGTACCGGTCCATGACCCAGGGATTGGGGAACGCAGACATAGACCAATGGAACAGAACAGAGAACCCAGATATAAAACCATCCACATATAGCCAACTGATCTTTGACAAAGCAGAAAACAATATACACTTGGGAAAAGAAACCCTGTTCAATAAATGGTGCTGGGAAAATTGGATAGCCACATGCAGAAGAATGAAACAGGATCCGTATCTCTCACCACTCACAAAAATTAATTCAAGATGGATAAAAGACTTATATGTAAGGCATGAAACCATAAGAATTCTAGAAGAAAATGTTGGAAAAACTAGTCTAGGTATCGGCCTAGGCATGAAGAAGACCCCATTGGCAATCACAGCAACAACAAAAATAAATAAATGGGGCCTGATTAAATTAAAAAGCTTCTGCACAGCTAAGGAAATAATCAACAGAGCAAATAGACAACCTATAGAATGGGAGAAAATATTCATACCTATACATTTGCTGAAGGGCTAATAACCAGAATCTACAAAGAACTCAAGCATATCAATAAGAAAAAAACAAACGGCCCCATTAAAAAGTGGGCAAAAGCCATGAACAGAAGCTTTCTAAAAGAAGATAGACAAATGGCCAATAAACATATTAAAAATGCTCAACGTCACTAATTATCAGGGGAATGCAAATTAAAACCATAATGAGATATCACCTTACCCCAGTTAGAATGGCATTTATTCAAAAGTCCAAAAACAATAGATGCCTGCTTGGGTGCAGAAAGAAAGGAATGCTTATACATTTTTGGTAGGACTGCAAATTAGTACAACCTCTATGGAAAACAGTATGGAGATTCCTCAAAGAACTAAAAGTCAACCTACCATTTGATCCAGCAATCACACTACTGTATATTCACACCTGCACTAGAATGTTTATCGCAGCACAATTCACAATTGCAAAGATGTGGAATCAACCCAAATGCCCATCAAGTCATGAGTGGATTAACAAAATGTGGTATATGTATACTATGGAATACTATTTAGCCATGAAGAAGTATGAATTAAGGCCTTTTGCAAAAATTTGGATGGAACAGGCTACCGTTATCCTAAGCGAAGTATCTAAAGAATGGAAAAACAAACACCATATATACTCGCTATTAAACTGGAACTAACCAATGAGCACACATGTGCACAGAGGGAAGTAAAACTCAGTGGAAATCAAGCAGGGGGGAGGGGGAAGGAGGGGATAGGCGAAAACCTACCTAATGGGTACAATGAACACCATCTGGGTGATGGGCACACTTATAACCTGCCTCAAGCATAACAATATTAATCCATGTAACCAAAAACATTTGTACCCCAGTAATATTTTGAAATTTAAAAAAATCAGCTACAATGTATATTAGCAAGTTAGTTTACTGAAGGACAAACAGTAATATTGGAGAAAGATCTGGTAGGTTTGTTGTTTAAAAAATTATGAAATATCCAAACAAGCATAAAAGAATACAGAATAATGTAATGAACACCCATTACTGATTAACCAGCTTTAATAGATTTTTAACATGTTGTCATCTTTGCTTTAGATTATTTTTTCAGAAATTAAAAATTATTGCTACATTTGGGGACCCCAGGGTACCATTTCCTGGTCACATCTCCCTTTGTTGTTCTTGAGAGGTTACCTATATTCTGAATTAGTGTTTATTATTCACTCATAATATTGTTTTATTATTGTTCTATCAACAACATATAGTATGGCTTTGCATGTTTTCAATCTTTATATAAATGATCTCATGCTGAACATGAAAAAAATTTTTAAAAAGTAATCAGGTTTATTAGGAAATAAATAAAAGTTTTAAAAAATTAAAATCACCTACACCCCACTACCCAGAAATACATTTACATTTTTAAGTGTGTGTATGTATATAGGCTGATACAATATATAACCGTTATCTATTACGGCATAAAAACATATCCAAATTAAAGGCTTAAGATAACAATTTTATTATTGCTCACAAGTTGGTAATTATTGATTTCATAAGCAGCTGATGGGTCAACTGGATCTCGAGGTCCCAGGCAATCTCGCTTACGTGGATGGGCTGTGGGCGGGCTGGTTGGCTTGTGGAGCCTAAGCTAGGCTACCTCTGCTCCACATGGTCTCTCACCCTCAAGGAGGCTAGCCCAGGCTTCTTAATACGGAGGTCTCAGGACAGCAAGAGTGTGAGATTAACTGCAAGATGACCTGAAGCCTAGACTTGGCACTCCCACAACATCATCATTTCTGCCCCATTCTACTGGTCAAAGAAGCTACAAGGCCAGATTCAAATGAATAGAGAAAGTGACTCTATTCACTCTTGACAGGGGGAGTAACAAATTCACATGGCAAAGGTGTACATATACAGGGCTGAAAGGAATCTATGGCCATTTTCTTTTCTTTCTGCAATCTACAACACTGTACTTGAAACTTCCTATCAAAAGTTTTAAAAACTATTATGCTTGGACAATATAATGAAAACACTTAGGGAAAATAATCTCTGTCCATCACCCTCTAAAGGAAGACTGTTCTCATGTCTCAGGTGAGTTCGTGTCTCAATATTGGGAACAGAGTTTCTCTTCTCTAATCTGGAGAAATATCCTTAAAGTTCTTAGAGCCAATTTTTGGAGTGAAAAGATCAATTACTTTAATTTCCATTTTTCCTGCCCCAAACTGATGGTTATTTAGCTGGTTTATCTGAGTTAATGCTGCTTAAGTATCACATAGAGCCCCCGGTCACTCCCTGGAGTTTTCCTCCTTTGAACTGGATAACTGAGTGATGTAATGATAGGGAAAGGGTGACTGGGCCTGAAGATGACTTTTGTTGCCATATTCTGATTGAGTGTTTATCTCAAAGACTTGTAAATACCCTAAACTGCAGTACAAAAGTCACCAAGATTTATTTCTGAGAGAAATGGATCCTTCTATCCTGCTTTGGGCAAAAACATCTCATGAGCTGAGGTTATAACACCCTGAATAAATTAAATCCCAGAGATATATAAAGGTTAAATAAAAAAGTCAAAATAAGTAGGTGATCTAGGTAAGTGGGCCAGTTTTGGAAATGCCTGGGAAGTGAGGGTGAGAACTGCATCCCTGTCTTCAGCCATAAGTAGACTTCTATTCTCCATGGACAGAGTCATTAATCAAATAGGTTATTTATAGAATATCCTAGAAATAAAAGTTCCCCTCTGGGTTGCAATTGTCCTCACTTAGGTCAATGATACATGACAGGCTTATCATGAAGTCTGCTAAGGAAAAAATATCTACTATGTTCTATGCATCTTGAAGCACAGAAATTTCAACCTGGCTAAGGTCCATACTCTGTCAAAATTCCTTCAGCAAATTTCTTGATTGAATAGTTTATTCTCACAGTTTGCAGTGTGCCCATTTTGTTGTGATGTGGTCTAATAGCTCTGGTATTAAATGATAACCAAATTAGGATGGCTATTATCCAAAAAAACAAAAGATAACGAATGCTGGTGAGAATGTGGAGAAAAGGGAATCCTTGTACACTGTTGGTAGGAATATAAATTGATGCAGCCGCTAAGAAAAACAGTATGGAGATTTCTGAAAAAATTAAAAATAGAACTACCATATGATCCCATAATCTCACTTCTGGTGTATATCCAAAGGAATTGAAATCAGTATGTTAAAGAGATGTCTGCACTCCCATGTCACACTCCCATGTAAATAATTAAAGAATTATTTATAAGAGCCAAGACAACTTAAATGTCCATCAATGGATGAATGGATAAAGAAAATGTGGTATATACATGCAATAAGTATTAATCATTTTAGAAAAGGAGATCCTGCCATTTGTGACAACACGGACGAACCTGGAGGACATTATGCTAAGTGAAATAAGCCAGACACAGAAGGACAAATACTGCATGACACCATTTATATGATGAATCTAAAATAGTCAAACTCACAGAAACAGAGAATGGAATGGTGGTTTCCAGGGGCTGGGAGGAGAAGGAAAACGAAAAGTATTAGTCAAAGGGTACAATGTTTCAGTTATATGAGATGAATAAGTCCTAGAGATCTATAGCATAGTGCCTACAGTTAACAATACTGTATGGTATACTTTAAAATGTTCTAAGAGGGTAGATCTTATGTTAGGTGTTCATATCACACATAAAAATGATAATAATAAATAAGGAGAGTGGGAGGAAATTTTTGGAGGCAACAGATATGTTTATGGCATAGATTGTGGTAATGGTTTCATAGACGTATACAGTCATCCTTCAGTATCCACAGGGGATTGGTTCCAGAACCTCCCATGGATACCAAAATTCAAGTCCCTATAATAAAATGGCATAATATTTGCATATAACCTATGCATATTCTCTGGTATACTTTAAAGCATGTCTTGATTACTTCTAATATCTAATACAGTGTGAATGCTATATAAATAGTTGTCATACTGTATTGTCTAGGGACTAATGACAAGAAAAAAACCCTGTACATATTCAGTACAGATGAAATTTTTTTTCTGAGTATTTTTGGTCAGCAGTTGGTTGAGTCCATGAATGAGGAACCCATGGATACAGAGGGCCAACTGTATTTATCTTCAAATTCATCAGACTGTATACGTTAAAGAGGTACAGCTTTTGTGTTGACCAGACCTCAATAAAGTGGTTGCAAATAAAATGGCAACCAGAGAAGGAGGTAGTTGAGAAAAGTGAGTATCAGCACAGGCGCCAGCAGGGCCTAACCTGGTTTCAAGTTCTGGTTTGGCTACTTGGCTCTCGCTGTGTGGTCTTGAGCATGTTAATTCACCTGTTGAGCTTTGGTTCCCCCACCTGTGACAGGGCAATAAGATGGTTAGAGAATTGACTGAGATGATGCTAGTAAAGCATTTAACACAGTATCTGGCACTTGGGGGGCCCTGAATAAATGCAATGGCAGTTGTTAGAGAAGTAAGCACAGTTTGGTGCCAAGGGCCTCTTTGTCACAGGGGCATAAGGGGGACCAAGATGAGCACTGCCATAGAGATTTTCCACTCTGAGAAATGCATTCTACCTCATTAAACACAGATAGGACATGACGTACCCCCCAGTAGAACTGGATTCGTGGGACGGCTAGGTACATCATAACAAATTTAACTAAATTTATGAAATGCTAAGTCTCTGTAACTATAGAAATTTTATCATTTTCACTGGATGCATATAATAAAAGTTGAAAATTGAGGAACTGAATAGGCCCCCATGCCACTTATTAAAATTCAGAAAAACAAACAAAACCTAGGTATTATAGCTCTGAGGAATCTAGTTAACACCAAAAGTTATTTTTCCTCACTTCTCAAAATATTCACTTTCCCTCACGGGCAAAGAAATGTTGTGCTTGCTGCTACTAACCAAACGGAAGCTTCAAGCACAAACTTCAACAGGTCAACTTCCCTCTCCTACCCAAATCAACCATGACTAAAAGAAAAATTTCAGTAATCACAGGGCAATTAATAACTCATGTTTACCTAGACTCAAAACGATCTGTTAAAGTAAACATGTGGTTTTATGTAATTTTGTGAAGGGAAAACTGTTATTTCAGTGACTTCTAACTCATTTTTCCTTAGTTCATTTATAACATCTTATGAATATGCATAATTCTAACCTGGGAGATTTATTTAGTCAATTGTCACTGCATCTCTCGGGTATTATTTTCCTTTGTTGCTCCTCAATTTTAAAAACAATAGTATCTTCTAGGACTGTATACCCACTGGGGTTCCCAACTTGTACCCTGTTATCACAATTATGACGTTTTTGGAGACTTGAACTGGTATGATATTGTGGTCCAGCTTGGTTAAAGGATATAAATAAGAGAGGGATAAAATCATGAGTAGAGTAGATTGAAGGAGAAAGAGAGGATGAAAAGCATGAGTATAGCATAAAGAGATTCCTAGCTTGGAAGAGAATCCTATATTCTCTACGCCGCTGTACATGGCATACAGAGCCAACGTCCAGTGGTTAGGGAAAGGCCCTTGTGCAGGGAAATTGCATAGAAAAAGATTAAGGCACTAAGAATGAACTACTATCTTCTGCAGACATTCATCAGTGATGGTGTTTAGAGGAATCCACTATGAGGCTCCAACGGGGGCCACGTACACTATCTCCTCACCAAACATTTAGTCTATTTCTTTCCAAAGTGCACATCTCTCATTTTATAAAGTAAATCAACGGGGAAATGTGATCTAGTTTACACAGTGCACTTTCCTGGCAGCTCCCTGGAACATATCTATTCCATAAACATCAAGGATAGCTGCCCTGTATCTGATCCAAACTTTGAGAGGGGTGTGGGTCAAAGTCCACGAGCTACAGTATTATTAGAAGGATTAACACTCCTAGAAAACAATCTAGAGTCTTAACAATGACAAATACTTCAGTTCACTTCTTATAAACGCTGAGACTGGAAATGCTATCAGCCAGCACGGCAACTCCCCTAGATGGGATGCAGAGGCAAGACTCATGGTACATGCTGCCAGCAAACGTTTCATCAGCAATGTCCAGCCTACTCAGCAAACCATTTCTTTGCTCACTGATCTATATCCTATTTGCCATGTAGACCCAGCGAAGCAAACATTTTCAGTGACATGATTGCAAATGTTCCTGTCATGTAGGCCCATTCTAAACAATTTTGAGTTTGGATTTATTCTTGGCAGGAAGGGGTCTGCTCCAGAAGCCCATGAGGATTTCTGTTACCATCCACATCTCAAAGGGTACCTCTCCTGGAAGACACACAAGATTTCTTCCACGGCAAAAACAGCAGGGTAGGATCCTCCTGAGAACCAACAATCTACATAAAATATTCATGGCTCAGATTCCCAAAGGCCCCTAAAGCAGTGCCTTATCTAATGACATTTCCCCTAATACATGATCAAAAACATGGGGTCCAAGGGATATATGGTAAGAATGCTTCACTCTTTTGCAAAGTTATTAATGTTCATTGTTTCACAGTTACTGAGATATATCTTTTAATAAAAACATATGAAACCATGAAAAAAATTATTTCAGCTCATTTTATGGACAGATCTGATCCTGCTACTCATAAATTATGGATGGTTACATTCGGTGGCATTTTAGTTCTGCTCACTTTATAATTTAGTCTGACATTTGGATAGCCCTGGCCCTTCTGCACTAAAGTACTTTTGAATCACTTAATTATAACCATTATATCTTGGGGGAAAATGTGTACCTGTAATGACTTGTCACTATTAAGTGGCCAATTGAAGACTGTGAAAGTAAGTTTTTGATGCAAAGAAAGAAGAGTCACCCTATCTGAAAATGATTGTCCAACGTTAAGAACTTTGGGTGGCAAATTATAGAAACCTATTTAGACTGGTTTGAGCAAAACAATCAGAACTAACTAGGGGCATCCAATGGTGTCTTCTCCAACCCAGAAGTAGCAACTCCAGCCAGGCTTGGGGAACTGTAACTCAGAATTCACAAGCTAATGGAAACCAAAATTGCCAACCTTATCATCTCTCACTTTCTGTCTTTCTCTCCCTTGGGTCATGTGATTTCTTATTTCTGCATCATTTATTTTTATTTGCTTTTTCTTTTTATTTGCCAATTGGTGTTTTCAGTTTCCCCACTACAGCATGAAAATGGCTGTCCCAGCTCCGCAGCTCCAGTATCTCCCAGCTCCAGAAAGACCACCAGTACCAAATGACAAGAGAGAAACTCTGATTGAGCCAGCTTGGTTCGGGAGTTCACTTCTGCCGGGATAAACTATGGCTGCTTCATCACTGAAACACAAATTTTAAACCTAGTTCATCATTAACACTTTGGAGTTACCCCAAAGAGCAATGCCCACATTTAAGGATGAAGCAGGAGACACGATACTTGATGAATGGAGTGGTAGAATCTTAAAATCAGCTCCGGTCTCCTGATGGAAAGCCACACAAGCATTCTCAGACTGAATACTTCCTATGACTGGGTGCTTACTTTTTGGCAAAGGCCCATTCTACTGGTGGGCAGATTTCCTCATCAGACAGGTCTTACTTATATTGAACAGAAACTGCCTTCCTCTAACATCCATTCCTATGCTTGGGTCTGCTCGCTGGAGTTCATAGAAGAGTTCAATTCTAACTTCCATATGGTAAATATTTGAAGGTGGCCATCTTACCACATTTCCTCTTCTCCAGTCTTGACATTTCCATGTTCCTCCAAACATCCTTTAGATAATATTACCCTGATGGCACTTCTCTGTTTGCTCTCTGGTTTGTCAAGGTCTCTCAAGGTATGGATATACTTATTTAAAATATGTGGAACATTCACAAAGATGTTGGCTGAGACTCTTATTAATTCTTACCTAGATGTGATATTCTTATTGACATAGCCAAAAACTGTGTTAGCTTTTTGAACAGTGCACTATGATATACAGTTAAAGAGCCCAGATTGCCTGGACTCATATACTATCTCCTCCTTTTGCTAGCTCTATGTCTTTGGGCAAAAATATCTCTTTGCCACTCAGTTTTCTTACCTGTAAAGTGAGACTATGCACAGTGCCTACTCCAAACAGTTGCTGTGAGAATTATATGATAACATATGTAAAGAGCTTAAAACAGCACCCGGCAAATGTTAAGTGCTCAATCAATGTTAGGCATTAGTTTGGAATGGACTGAATACCATTGTCTTTTATGTGACTTTCTAAAGTGGTTAAATTTTATCTTGAATATCTTAATCTCTATAGTTCAGCCTACAGATACCATTTTGTGTCCTGATTACCTGACTCAACAAATTAGTTATCCTTCCCAGGTTTGTGTCATTTACAAATTGTTGATTATGGCCAACATAATGTATGGCGAATACATTGAGTAAGATAGAACCAAGGAGAGAATTTTCAGCATGCTGATGAAGCCCATTCACAGAGTATCTTTAAATTATAAAATGCTTTCCTATCATCTCATTCAAGTTAGGAATCATTAGCCCCATTTCTTAGATGAGGATATTAAGACCCCAAACTGAGAAACTGCTTGTTTGAGAACACAAAAGTAGTAAGTGATTAAGCCAAAACTGAAACCTAACCCTTCTCTTATTGTCCTTTGGGTACAGCTGATGAAGTAGCTAAAAATGTATATCGACTTTATCTTCCACATTTTAAAAAATCTTCCCTGCAGGGAATTTAAAGGATACTGAAGTGCGAACACTGTGCTGCGAATGATACAGATCTGTGTCTGAATCTCAGTTCCATCACTGAGTCACTGACATCATGTTGAACATGTTACTTAATTTATCTAAGCCTCAGTTTTCTCATCTGTAAAATGGATACAATAATAGTACCTACTTAGTAGGTTTGCTGTGAGAATGAAATGAAGTAATGTGTGAAGACTTGTACTCGTGCATGTACTGTGTGGTAGCTGTGATAATTCTCATTTTTTAATAATATTATCCCTGAGAGACTGTCAAGTAGCCCACTAAAGGCAAGAATGATTTCTTTTGCCATTATTCTGACTAAACTACTTGCATTAAATTAAAAAAAAAAACTTAAAAGTCAACCTTCAGGGAGACACAGGTCTTTGGACTATAATACTGTATTGTCCAAAGTTATATCACTGAATATGCTCAACATCAGCAGTAATGAAGAAAATGCAAATCTAATTGTAAAGAATCATTAATATCCAATTTGGTACAGCAAAAAAAAAAAAAGGAAAACCCATGGTTATATCACTGAATTCTCCCAAAGTTAAAGAGTAGTATGAATTTTTATAGGTAGAATCTTGCTAGCAATTTGTAATTATATCACCTCTCCCCACACCAGTTCTACAATCAAGGTTTCCACAATAATAAGATCTAGTAATCACAATTATTATTATTATTGCTGCTATAGGCTGAAGTATGATGTTGCAGAATGGTATTAAAGAACAGTGTGAAGACCAGGTCAGAGCAAAGTTTTGGACACAGAGCTGGACTCTAACTCTAGCAGTCCCACACGTGAGGGTTAACTGGCCACTAGTTGTAACAGCAACTAGTTAGAAAATGAGTGAATGTTGGTAGCAACCATTCCTACCGCTGGAAATACAACCCCAAAGCCATGCGCTGCCAACTGTGGGTCTCTGACACCAAATGGACACCCAACAACTATGGATGACAAAGGACTCACTGCTCCTGTCTGTCTGGGTCTCAAGTAATTGAAAAAACTTTATTAACAGAAACTGCTCACCTAGGTACGCTGTGAGAACCAAGGAGCTCATATTCATCTCCCCATTATTTATTATATAGATTGTAAGTGAGGAAAAGAATAGACCCAGACTCACATCTTAAGGAGACAATCAGGAGAAAATGAAATAATAACAACTATTTTTATTTGCCTGTGTGCTCTTATTTCTGCCTTGTGTCTGAAAAGTGAATATCATTCGACAGAAATAAAATTGTAATAGCATGAATATAAATTTAATATGAAGTTCAAATGCAATTTTAATATTTATTTTGTGGAGATAAACAGTAGCAGCACATATCTGAATAGAAAGTGTATTATAAATCAAGCCAAGGACTCACAAACTAATCCCATTTTAAATATATTTATTCAATGTGGCAGAGAGAATGAGGCAGTGTCAACAATTTGGCACCAACGGCTTCCCTTGCACGAGTGGAAAGGCAGTCTTTGAGAACATTATTATTATATTTAGCCTGTGTCCTAGGGGGAATCCTTGCTGAGTCTTGGGGCTTCCACTCCATTGAGGGCTAGAGACAGAGGAATAATGAGAAGAAGGGGACATTTTATAATTTGAGGGTCTTTTTCAGGTGGCTGCTCTGAAGACAGAGTTGAAAACCAGCAGGCCACTGAGCAAATGGGGACATGGGAGACCCCAGGCATGAACACCACCAATGTCTAAGGAAGCCATCAGGTGGCCATGGCAAAGGGTCAGTTCCAGGGAAAGCAAATTATACCAACATATTCATGTCACAAGCAGGATGAGGCGAGATGAGAGAGGTAGGACAGCTCCTGGCTGTCCAGAATGATTTCCTGGGATTGGGCTGGCTCCTACCAGTCTTTTCCAACAACCAGGGCTCTACTTCTGTAAGTGACTCTTTGCAAGACTTGAAATTGCCATTCTCCATCTTTGCTTCATGACTGCTTCCTCCCTAGGAAATGATTTGCTATATTGTATGCATTTTCCTTTATTTCTCTTTTTTTCATTTCCCTCACTAGGTTCCAAAAATTGCCTGTTGCCTTTATTATTATATCCCTAGACTCTACAGGAGTGCCTGGCACCCAGCAAGTATATGTTCAGTAAATATTTGTCAAAAGAATGAGTGAATTCTCTATCTACAGTACCTATAAAGTAACACCTTAAGCCAGGGATGACATATTTGCTTCATTTTGTGTGTCAGGTTTGATCAGTCAGCAACAGCTTCCAGGAGAAGGTGAATCGCTGCTCAATGGAAAAGCATGCTGCAATCCCAAATTCCTGGCAGGCATGGCTCCGGGGCCAGGAGTGGGACAGCGCCCGCTGCTGCTCCTATCTTCCGCCTGTTTGTGGTCCTGCAGTCAAAGCAACTCTCGTGGCACACTGCACTGGAGTCTCTGGGTGTGGGGCCAGACATCTGTGATTTTTAAAGCTCCCTGGGTGATTTTGACATGCAGCCAGAGTGGAGAACCACTGAGCTACCAGCTTCTTGGGAATGTTTTGGGCCAAACCCACCAGCAGATCCTGTTTGAGATGGGAAGAAGGATGCGTAAAAGGGGAGG
Source organism: Daubentonia madagascariensis (assembly GCA_023783475.1). Classification (NCBI taxonomy): domain Eukaryota; kingdom Metazoa; phylum Chordata; class Mammalia; order Primates; family Daubentoniidae; genus Daubentonia; species Daubentonia madagascariensis. Next base: position 33,948,814 of record JAKFHU010001953.1, on the reverse strand, counting down.
AAACCAGGTGGCCTAGAGCACAGCCTGCCCAGAGACCCAGCCCAGTCCACCCAGCCACAAAAGGGGGCTCTCTGGGTATCAGCAGTCACAGAGCCCACCGTCCTGCCCCTGTGTGCAGCCCACACAGCCGCCATTACCCACAGCAAGAGCTACTGCAGTAACTGCAACACCATGGATTGCTTATTGCTCACTGAGAGTAAGAAAAGAGCATTTATTTGAAATCCCTGACTTGTGGAAAACCAGATGTAAACACCAAGAAGAGCTAGTCTCACGAGTGTAGTGAAAATTTTTGCACAAACCCACAGAATGTCCAAGAAAAGTAAATAATGAGTGTCTAATTTCCCTCTGTATAATTTGGCTAATTATACAACTCTCAGATTATAACAGTGCTTGGGTAAATATAATGATATCTTATTTGCCACAAATTCCCTTAGTTTAGTTAACCAATTACTTTTCTAATTCTTCAGGTATCATTAAAGCCATCCTAATTTAAGAATAAGCAGATGTGTATCATAACAGAGCTCTAAATTTAACCCCAGATACCTAATAAATGTATAAAAGGGAAAAAATTATCTATTCCTAATATGCTATTTAATTACAAGGTTTGAGGAAAAAATAATACATGCTAATGAAGAAATTTAGGGCTTTAAGATCTAATTTGATTACATTCTGTGAACATTGGTTATAACTTGGCTTGCAGCTGAATTTATCAAGATGACTTTCCCATTCACATGAGGCTAAAAGCAATTTGCAAGTAAAGAGGCTAGAGTTATAGTGGATTATTAGTGCTGGATAACTTTTATCAAACAGTACTTCATGCTTTGAATCTATTAGTTGGTAACATGCATATACAAAGCTAACATCATGCCCATAAATAGTGCCATTAGTTGCTTGTATATAAGATAAAGGTGTCTAATGGACCAATATCACACACTTTCCCACAGCAGCAGGGCTTATTTTACAATGGGTTATTATGCTAATAGATTGTAAAATAGTATACAAGAACGTGGCTTTAATGTATTTACCCCTGTAGACAAGGAAGGGGAAAATGCTTTGCAAACAATTATCATGAATTATTACACTATCTAGAAAACAATTACTGTAGGCTCATGTGTTTCAGTTTTCCAAGTTTATTACCATTAGCATGCACACCATGAAAGTAAGTGAGCAAGCCACTCAAATCTACACTTCCAAAACACCCTGAGTAAGGAGATGTGAGTATAAGTGCATCCATCCCTCCTTCTGCCCCACATCGACTCCCTACTCCAGAAAGGACTTTTCTCTTTGAATGCATCAAGTACTTTTAAGAAGTGAATTGAACAATGGCTGTAAGTTAGAATGCAATTAAGGGAGCCACTTTTCCTTTTTTCCCTCCAATTACCCACAGCAACCTGCACGCAGCTACTGCCACCTCCTCCTCACAGTGGCCATCTGTTGCTCTCGAGCCTGGAATCAGGGTGATGTGACTCAGCCAGAGAAGCAGAGTCAAAGAGAGGTCCACAGAGAAATATGGTTAAAATGAAGTTCTTCTCCCCCTGCTGCCTTGCTGATAACATCTGTTAGGCCTGTTCCCGGGGGCTTTCTGCATCTTCATTGAAAACTCCCCCCAGACTGGACTATTCTATCTAGCCCTCTTCCCTGGCACATCTCAAAAGTGTGTATTCCATGAAAGGGAGTTGGCTGTGTGAAAGCAGGTTACACAAACGGGAGTTTTTCAAAAGACCAATCTGACCATGCTCCACTCTTCTGGCTCCTTTAAAATCCCTCCTTATCAGGGTGATCTGCAAACTCTGCATGTTCAGGTCTCAGCCCCCCTCTAGCTTTTTTCTGACACCAAGTTCCATGATCTCTTTTGCCACAGGGCCTTTGCACATGCTGTTTCTGCTGCTCATAAAGCTCTTCACTCACCCCCTGCATCTAGTTTACATCTACCCAAACTTCAGATTTCAACTCAAGTTTCTCTTCCTCTGACCTCCCTAATTAGATCCATCAGGCCACCTTCACATGCCCCACCCATGATATTCTCTCAGGATACCATGTTCCTCTCCTTCAAAGCCCTTAACATATTTGCAAATTTGGCTCTTATTTTCATGATTATGTTCTAACATTGGCCTTCCCTAACAGACTTTAAGCTCCATCAAGGCAGGAATCCATTTGCTTTACACTCAGCATTGTATCCCTACCACCAGCACAGTGTCGAGCACATAACAGGTGCTCAATGAATATTTCTCAATGAATAAACTTATGAGCAAAGTCAGGAAGGGAAAAATAAGCATTATATATGAGAGAAAGGTGCAGGAACCAGAATGACCAAGATGGAGTATGTCTATTGGGGCCTGGTAAGAGATGGAATCACATAGAAAGTGTAGAACAAATGGTAGTAGTCATTGAAAATATGGGACAAATTATAAGCGTTTCAAAAAAAAATCAACAGGGATGAGAGAATATGGAGGATTTTGAGGACAAAGAGCCTAAAAACGAGGTGAAAAATGAGTTTTAAATTGTGGGAGGAGGGGGAGTGGTATCTACAGTGTCCAATACAGCATGAACTAAGAACAGCTCTGGAAAGAGCAGAGAATTTGCCTAAGAGGAGAGAGAGAGAGACCAGTTGACTGCAGTTTTTGGTGGAATACTGAGGATAGAGCCAGACTGCAAGGACTTTGGAGGAAATAAGAAGCAAGGAAATGAAGGCATTTGGATGTGAGACAGAGACCAGCCAACACACACCAGGTGCAAAGAGCAAAAGAGTGTTTCAAGATGGAAGAGATGGATGTATTTTAAAGTGGAGAGGAGAAAGGGGAAAGAGTCCATGGGGCAAGTACGTGAGTAAGCAGTGAAAAGGCAGCGTGTGGCCAGGCAGCAGATGGGGAGCAGCAAGGTCCCTCAGGAAGCCACAGGACACAGAACATGCAGGGAAGGATTGGCTGAGAGGAGAAGCAGGCTGCCTCCCGGGACAGCACTGGCAAGAGAAGGCAGGAGAGGCCAGAGGATCCAGCAGGGCAGGTCCTAGTCTGGCCATAGTCTTTTCCAGGAAGTACTGCAGCTGGAAACCAAGTCTGGGGAGAGGAAAGGGATGGCATGTCACCAAGAAAGGAAGCTTGGAGCATCTGCTTTTCATGGTTTGTTCTGCAAAAGGAAGAGGGAAAAGCAGCCCACCCAACCATGCCTGGAAGGTGAAGGCCTATTCTAGGCCACACCAGAGAAAAAGAACTTTTAGAAGTCATATGTTGGAAGCACCAGTTGCCACAAAAGGGCTGAGTTTCCCCGGAAGGTCACTCTCAGCCATCTGTTAGTAGCAGGGCTGAGCATTAATAAGGTGGACAGCAAACCAACTGCCTGAGGAAGCCCGGCCGGCGCATCTCCACCACGGCATCAGGCACCCAAGCCAGGATGTGTCAGTTCGGTAACCTGGCTCTAATCAAATGATGGATGACCGAGCTGTGAAGGAGAACCATGGTCCCTCGGCCCTGGAAGGCCTGGCCATCTGAACCACTCTTGGCACTGAGTGAGGCTGCACGGTTCTCAGGCGGCACCGCCAGCATCAGGAAACATTAGGAAAGGAGGGCAGGCATTCCACAGCCACACACCACTTGGCAGCTTTGAAAAGAAGGGTTTGGGCGCAGAAGAATTATTACTGACAGCCCTGGAGTTTTTTCCAAACATACTTTTAATTGATGATGCCATTATATCCTTTCTAAAGGCATTTTTAAAACTTAATAAATGACTGCTTACTATGGAGCACAATACAATCCCTTACAAGTTAAGCTGTTCTCGTGAATCACTTGTAATTACTGGGCGTTTTCGAGCCCAGGGGATGTATAACTATATCATTGTATCCCTGTGATTTTTATGAAGTCAAGACAAGGAAACAAATCATGGTAACTGAATTAATCTTTTCACCAGAGCTCATAATAATCAGCAGAAAACTTGAAAATAACATAAAGCAAAAAACCATCACTATTAAATCATCAGGTCTTTTACTAACTGCAACTCGGTTTGTTTACTCCCAAAAGGGAAGGGGAAACAGGGAGAAGATGGGAATGGAAAGGGAAAGAAGAAGGGAGGAAGGGGCTGAGGGAGGGAGAGAGAAAGAGCGGACGGGGGGAGAGAAAGGGGAGAAGGGAGAAGGGGAAGAAAAGAAGGCAGGGACGGGGGAGGGAGGGAGGGAGTTAGTTCTGTTAGTTTCCTATTGCTACTATAACAAATTATCACAAACTTCGTGGCTTAAAACAACGCAAATTTATTCTCTTACAGTTCTCAAGGTCAGAAGCCTAAATCGAGGTATTGGAAGGGCTGTTCTCCTAGAAGCTTCAGGGGAGAACCTGCTTCCTTGTCTTTTCCATCTTCCAGCAGCCACCTGCATTCCCTGGCTCGTGGCCCCTTCCTTCATCTTCAAAGCACATCACTCAACCTCCACTGTCTTTGTCTCATCTCCTTCCGTCATTGACCTTCTTACCTCCCTTTTATAAGAACACTTGTGATTACGCTGGGCGCACTGGGAAAATCCAGGATAATCTCCCCATTTTGAGATCACTAATTTAGTCACATCTGCAAAGTCCCTTTTGCCATGTAAGGTGATATATTCATAGGTTTCAGGGATTAGCATGTGAACATCTTCGGGGGGCCATTATTCAGCCTGCCAAAGGCATAAAAAAGAAAGAAAGAAAAAAAAAAAAGAAAAGAGAAGAGAAGAGGGTTTTCTAACTGGATGTGAAACATATACCAGCTGGAACCTCTAAGCCATCTTGGTATCGAATGACCTTCAAGTCATGCTGTAGGAACAGCTTTTAAAAATTGCCCACTACAGAAAGGATGCCCTTTTCAATAAATGGTGCTGGGAAAATTGGATTGCCATATGCAGAAGAATGAAACTACACCCCATCTCTCACTGTATACAAAAATCAATTTAAGATGGATTAAAGACATGAATGTAAGACCTGAAACTATAAAAATAATAGAAGAAAACCTAGGGAAAACTCTTCTGGACATTGGTCTAGGCAAAGAATTCCTGACTATGACCTCAAAAGCACAGGCAACAAAAACAAAAACAGACAAATGGGACTTAATTAAACTAAAAAGCTTCTACACAGCAAAAGAAATAATCAACAGAGTGAACAGATAACCTGCAGAATGGGAGAAAATATTTGCAAACTATTCATCTAATGGGAAACTAATACCCAGAATTTACAAGGAGCTCAACTCAACAACAATAAAAAAAACCAATTAACCTCATTAAAAAATGGACAAAGGACATGAATAGACATTTCTCAAAAGAAGACAGACAAATGTCCAAAAAGCACATGAAAAAATGTTCAACCTCACTAATCATCAGAAAAATGCAAATTAAAACCACAGTTAGATATCATCTTACAACAATCAGAATGGCTATTAAAAAAACAAAAAATAACAAATGTTGGTAAGGATGCAGAGAAAAGGGAACTCACAAACTCTTGGTGGGAATGTAAATTAGCGCAACCTCCATGGCAAACAGTATGAAGATTTCCCAAAGAACTAAAAATAGAACTACCATGTAATCCAGCAATCCCACTACTGAATACCTACCCAAAGGAAAAGAAATCAATATATTAAAAAGATATCTGCACTCGTATGTTTATTGCAGCACTGTTCACAACAGCAAAGATACAGAATCATCCTAAGTGTCCATCAACGGAGGATTGCATACAGAAAATGTGGTACATATACACAATGGAATACTATTCATCCATAAGAAGGAATGAAATCATGTCTTTTGCAGCAACATGAATGGAACTGGAGGCCATTATCTTAAGTGAAAAATACTCAGACACAGAAAGACAAATACTGCATGTTCTCATTTGTAAGTGGGAGCTAAATAATGCATACACATGGACATAGAGTGGGGAATTATGGACAATGGAGGCTCGTGGGGAGGAGGGTGGATAACGTAAGGTTGCTTGGTGGGTACAAGGTGCATTGCTCCAGCGATGTATGTACTGAGGAGTCTTACTTCACCACAGTGCAATATACCATTGTAGCAAAATTGCACTTATACCCCATGAATATATACAAATTTAAAAAATGGAAAAATAAATAAATAAATAAATAAATATTTGTAAAAATTTTTTTTAATTGCCCACTCTAAAAAAGATGTAGAATGTGCCATGGTGCCTTTTTTACAACTTTTTCAAAACACATTGACACTTATGATCTGATTTTCTCCTCCAAAGATATCTTGTCAGATAAAAAAGGCAATTTATCCCAAATTGCAGACAAGAAGACTGAAGGAGACAGCCTACCACCTGGAGCACAACTCCCATCCCCCAATCACCTGGTGAGTTTCAAGCAGCTGAGCAGGACCAGCCCACCTCCGGACAGTTGTCCAATTCTCTTTCCATCACATGACACTTACCAGCAGTACTTTTATTACAGCTTTTTGTAAGAAAAAGACAGAGGAATCAAAGGCCCTTCGATCTTTTAAATAATTTGAAAATGAGATCACATAGTTCACCATGGTTCACCTTCCCTCACCCACATACCATTCTGGCCAAGCATTCTTGTCACCTGAGCATGGTCATCCGTATGGATAATTCCGGGGCATGGAGTTCCCTACTCTGCAAGCTAAACCCACTCAGAGGCACTGCTCTCCAGGATCTATTTCCAAAAATAGCCCCAACGAACACTGGGGCCTGCACAAAGGTGGTCCCTTACACAGAAGTGAGAGCCGGGCAGGATGGCACACAGGTGTGGTTCTGGCCCAGTGCTTGTTCTACAGGACACTTCTCACAGGGGCCCATTGGCAATGCACTGGGCAGGGAATCTGAACCCAAGAGCCCCTTGCTTTTTATTACTCTGCCAGTGCCTCATTGACTACTGGTAGTCAATCCTCCCTCCCTTTATGTGGAGCTGGTCCAAGATCAGGCTTGGTAAGAAGCTTTTGCATGATGGTCAAGAGAATGAGGTGTAGAGCCAGCCTAGCTACTAGTTACTTGATGTCGAGAAAATTCCTTAATCTTTCTGAGCCTCAGTTTCCTCAGCTGTAAAAGAGTAAAAGAGGAGGGTAAACCTCCCTCACATCACAGATTATTAAGAGGATTAAGGGAGACGGTGTATGCAGAGTGCTCAGAGTGGTGCCTACAATAGGAGATCTTACTCCAGGGCCTGGGCTCTCAGTCTATGCCTGAGCATCCAGCTTTTCCTCCTTCACCCCACATGACACTTTAACAGGGGGTATCTTCCCTCAGCAAATCCCTTTACTCCAGACGCAACCTCTCAACACACACACACACACACGCACATATCATAATTGCTATGCCTACCAATGCTGCCAGGGTGCTACTAGTTTACTGAGCACTTTACTGTGCTGGGGGCAGTGGAGTACACAAAGAAAAATAAGGCTCTGCCTCTTCAGAGTTTCAAATTTAGGCAAAGAAATAGTCTATGGGCAAATAACTATAGAACAAGATAAAGTGTTACAAGTGCTCTAAGACAGGTTTGTAGAAATAACGCACCATGGGGTCTCAGAGGCCAGTGAGAACAGCCTTGTCTGGGGAGTGAGAAAGAAAGGGTCATAAAAGTCACAGCAATGGGCTTGACCTTCAAGCAGGGCTTGATGGTATAGAAGTGGTGGGGAAGAACGTTGTGGGCAAGGTAGGGGCTCACAGAGAATGAACATTATGTTGATGTATTTGCTGGAGCCCAGTCAAGTCCCCTACTTTGCAGACCCAGAAACCAGATTTAATCTGGAGCTCGAGAGTGGAGCTGACACTCAGGGTAAACTCTCATTAACCACACACAGCAGCCTGATGTATAACACCATATGGTCAATGTATTGTTTCCTCTGAGCAATAACTTGGATTAGAGTAATCACATTAGTATGGCCATCATACATTTTCCCTAAGGCAAATCATAATCAAAAAGTTAATGAGTGAACATGAAAGCAGACTAAGGAGCGTTACGTAACATGATTGTTTTGTGACATGAGACTAAGGTAGTGTGACAAGCCTGTGTGTCCTCTGATAAGAACAGAAGCCTTAAAGACATGGACCAAGATGTCCTTCCTCCTTTTTCTTTTCCTCATGTTCGACTAACATACCTCCTTCTGGTTGCTGCCATCTTTGTTTTTGTTTTTTCCCTGAGGTCAATTATTTTAATGACATCATACTCGTTTTGCTGATCTGTGAACCAGCCCATCTCTTTGAAATGGTTTCACATATCTCTGTTCAGGCTCATAACTCTCAGAGGGAAATAGAGAGGAATTCAATGTGGTTTTGGGAGATGGGGCTGAAACGATCTGATGGGGCCAGACCTCACACAGAGGGTGGCCGATGGGAAGATCACGCAGTATCGTTGGAACCCTGCTGATGGGCCACTCTGTGGACCCTTCAGTGGGCCCTCTGCTTTTCCACATGGAAGGGACTGCCCAGGGAGAATTATTGTTTTCAGCACTTTGAGTGCTCCTAAATCAGAGGAGCATTTTCTGACCCAAAGGCTGTATATTGTATCATGGTCTACTGTATAAAAGTTGAAAGAGCTATATTCTTGGGAAAGGAAGTGAGGATGAGTGAATATAGACATATGCACAGGAGAGGGAATAACAATAAAAAAAGCAAAATGTTCTTGTTCCTTTGTGTTACCTCTCAGACTCCCCCTCTTCAGCCTCCTAGACACAGTTCAGACATGACACCCCCTGGGAGCCATCCTAATCCCTCACAGTTGACCCCTCCTTCCTCTGTGCCAGTGGTCAGCAAACGTTTTCTGGAAAGGACCAGATAGTATTTATTTTAGGATTTGTGAGCCATATGGTCTCTGTTGCAACAATAATCAATTCTGCTATAACACTTGTTTCAAAACGTGAATTTGTTCCAATATGATTAATATATTAGGTAACAATATGAGCATAACATGAATTTCACATTTGCTTATGTGCTGTTTTCTCTGTGAGAAACACTAGGTAAAAGACAAAAATTGCACCCAGCTGAAATGAGTAGGAATATATAAAATGCATTAGTATGCAAGCGCATGCACACACACACAAAAACACACCCCTCAAATATCTGCTGTTCACCTCAGCTCACCATGGGTGTTCTAAGCCACACCAGGCACATCCAGCGCTACAACTTTCCCTTGTATTCCAGATAACCCCCTACCACTACTTCATAATGGTTCACAAGCTGTAACCCTTTCCACCCCTGCTTCCATAGCAAATGCCAGGTCTTTTTCAGGGTAAGCTGCCATATTTATTGTAGTATTTGTATGTTTCTTAAACATTTAGCGTGAGTAGAACTGTGTTGTCATCTTTATCAAGTTCTTATCCATTTTTTAATATATCACTGGCCAAGTGTTTGATGTGTTGTCCCCAGCGCCATTTTCTCCATATGCCCTGTGGTTTTTATTGCACAATCTTGCATAGTGCGGTGATTTTTAGGAATGCATGTATTACATTAGAGCAGAACTGACTCTACTCAACTCTGTCACTATAAGGGCAAAAATGGCCATAGACAATACACAAACAAATGAGCAGGATGTGTTCCAATCAAACTTCATTTATAAAAACAGATTTAACCCATGGCCTTACCTTGTCAACCTTGTTCTATGTTCTCTCTCTACTTTGTACATGATTCAGTAGCCATGCTTAGCCCCTGGATAGTGATTTATTTATTCGAATGTCCCTCTCCCAACTAGGCCATGGCTCTGTGTGAGCTGGGGTTCTTTTATTCATCTCTCTCCTCAGCACCCAGAACTGTGCCTGCCACACAATGGGCTCTCCGTGAGGTTTGCTGAGTAATTTAATGAAGAAGTGCCCTCCTCACCTAGCAGATAACCCAACCCAAAAAAGCAAGAATTGTCCTCCTCTACCTCCCATTGCAGTGTGACACTTTGACATTCAGATTCAGATATAAGTAATATTTACTGAACCCTCTCTACTCAGCATACTGGAGTAAGAACATGATTTTATGTAATTTTATGTCATCCCTCAAGAGAAACCCATAAGATATATATTATTATTTCTATTTCATGGGTGAGGGAATTAAATCTCTGAGTCATTAAATAATTGCCCTAAGTCACACACGTAAGGCATGGTATGCTCACAGAAATGCTATGGGTCCCAGGGAGAGTAACCCTGCCCCAGGCGCTCTGTCCTTGCCTTCCTCTTCTTCCTCTCCACAGCAAATGTGTCACAGCACTAACTTTTCATATGATAGGTTTGCCTAACACAAAGAAATACAAAAAGAAGAAATTTTCCTACAGAAATAGTTTCTTAAAATCTCTTTCTTCAAATCTATTGATGATGTTACAGTAACCTAAACAAGGAAGCTTTAGAAACAAAATAGATGAGGTTTCTGTTACTAGAAAAAACAAGGAAAAGCCAATATTCAGTGCAAAATAGCCCTCGATTTTCACAAGACTCTAGGTCTTTGGTTCTTACTCAACAGTTTAATTTGATGGGATTGCATTGGTTTTTACTTGGCCATAAACAGTTCCTACATTTGGTATACTGTTTACAGGATGAGAAAAGGTTTTGGTTTCACCTGATTTGCTTTCGCACACTTTAGCAAGAAGGCATTTATTTGGCTCATTCTTCATTTACATAAGAAATATAAGCAACTATGAACAACATCTTGCCTGAACTGGCAAAATTGCCATCTGGAGTCTGAGAATGTGAGTCAAAGGAGTCTCTGGAAAAAAAACAGAATGTTCAAAACCCACCTGGTCCCCATTATTGCTATGGTGGCTTGTTCAAAGGCCCATGATCCAGCAAAACTCCCAGAGGTCTGAGATGTCGGTGAGGTAGCCCAAGGCATTTCCATGTAGACCACCCTGGCTATGCCTGGCTCTTAGCAGAGCATGTCACCAACGGCCCGAGGGAGGAGAAGGTTTTCTGCTCCTTGGTATGCTTCTGCCCTGGCTACATGCCTGGAGTGCAATGTGTACACAATCCATTTTATGAGACAGATGGAAATTGAGTTACAGCAAATAAATCATACAGCACTTCTTTTAGTGATGTCTTTCTATTGGGAATCTTCCTGTTGACTAAGTGTGGCCTTGTACCTCCTTGATTAGCCACACAGATGTTTTGTCGATATTTGATTCCCACGAGATGTTTCTTATTTAAAGACTCATTGGAGTTTCTCAACATACAGAGTTCTGCCACTTAGTGTGAGGAGTTTTGTGAATTGGTTATTATAATCACACTCATTCTTCAGACACACACCCATGACAATACACACACAACTACGCAGTTGTGAACCAAAATCACCAGTGCCCCCAAATTTTCATACCTCACCCTATCTAAATGTTTTATGCAAAGGTTGGCACTTGTGAAAGCAGGTGATAACTCGGACTTGGTAGTTCAAGTATCTCTTTTATTATCCTCCAGATAAATATCTTATCAGAAAAGCCAGAATATGCCTACTAAAGAGGTAATGATCCTTGGAATCAGACAAATCAGGGTTGGAATTCCAGCTTTACCAGTTGGTGGTGTGGGGGCAAGTTAAATCCTCTGAGTCTCAAATCCAAATCTACAAGGTTAGAATATTGATGCTGCCTACTTGCAATTTTAAGGGCTGTCCACATTCTGGACAGTTTCTGGAGAGAATATACAGAGCCAAATAAACTGCATTGTTTTGGATAACCAGACCTATTTAATGAGGAAAGAAGATAACACAGTCAGGTTTATCTAAGTAATTAATAGTATTTAAATAGTATAATATCAAATCTAGAAAAACAAAGGAAAAGAGACTAATACTGATTGAGCACCCATAGTGTGCCAGGCATTTAACATAAATTATTTTATTTAATTCTCAAACCAAATGAGGAAACTGAGGCTCAAAGAGATTAAGTATTTTAGCTCAGAACACTCAGCTCCTAAGTGTCAGCACCGCAACTCCAACCCAGGCAGATGGATCAGGGTCTAAAGACTGGGCTTAGTGCTGCCTGGGTGCCCCTCACCTACCCAAAGCCAATTATTTAAAATGTAGGCAGTTACACAAGAGCAGTGCACATGAATAGAGACAAACAACATAGGACTGGAATTCTGAGGAGGCCCCTCCAAAGCAGCAGAGACAAGGCATGATAAATCAAGCAGCAGCACTGGTTAAAAAATATACTTAGACCTCATGAAGAGGCACTACTAAAGTCCAAAGAAGCCCTTTCATGATTCAACAATGCTGATATGCATACAACAGAGAATTCCATGGCTTTCTCTAGATCAGAGTGTGAAAAGTAGCCAAACTGTTGGAGCCTTGGAGATATGCCAACCTCATTCCAGACTAGACAGAAAAGACAAATAGAACAGTCAAATCCTTGTACTTCAAAACTTTAAACAGAGTGGAGATTCACTGACTGGGGTCAACTCTTATGATGACCCAAAAAAAGTTTCAACCTTGATTAACATTCTTTTGCATCATCAAAAGGAGATAGGTCAGGATAAGAAAATCATAAGGTAAACTACCAACCACACATAGCAAGCTATTAAAGGAGCCATCTGCCAGCCAAAAGTGGGCAGATTTCTTCCCTGAGGGGGCCCGGAAGCTCTGCCATCCTATAATTCTTAATAAAAAGCTAAATCTCTATGCAATGACTTTTAAACTCCCATGATTTTTCTAACAACATGGAGGGACAGCAAAATAAAGACATCATTCTATTCTATTTTTTGAGCTAAATTGCTTCTTCTCTTGATTAGTGGCTAATTGCATATTGTTTCATGTCTGCCTAGGGAGTCTATAGTGGAAAGTCCCTTGGCTGCATGTTAGAAGAGCCTGGGGAGCTTTTAAAAAATAAAGATTCCTGGGTCTGCCCCAGACCCAATGACTCAGAATCCCTGACAAGAGTGAGACCAGGAATCTGTATTTTTAAAAAGCTCCCCAGGTGATTCAAATATGCAGGAGGGTACAAAACACTGGATAGTACCAAGCATCTCCTAGGCTTTGTCATAAGAATCAGATTAGGCCAGGCACAGTGTTTCATGCCTATAATCCTAGCACTTTGGGAGGCTGAGGCAGGAGAATTGCTTTAGGCCAGGAGTTCGAGACTAGCCTGAGAAACATAGTGAGACCCTGTCTCTATCAAAAATAAAAAAAATTAACTGGGCATGGTGGTGCACACTTGTAGTCCCAGTTACTGGGAAGGCTGAGGCAGGAAGATCGAGCCCAGGAGTTTAGGGGTACAGTGAGCTATGATGACACTTTAGCCCAGGCAACAGAGTGAGACGCTGTCTCAAAAAAAAAAAATCAGATCAGTGGCTGGGATATGAATTCTGGCTTCACCACTCACTATGCAAGAATAGGCAAAACACTGACCTTTCTAAAAGTCAGCTTCCTCCCCAATAAAATAAAGATATTCAGTCTGTAAGGGTCAAATGACAGAGTATATAGAAGACTTTTATAAGCTAAATACACTAAAAATAAGAAGTATTACCATTACGTTTATCATACATAATAGTTAAATAGAGTATGTTTACAGATAAATATAATCTACCATTCCTAGGAGACTGTATAGCAGCTTTTATTTGTATAAGATTTTTTTTTTATTCTGAGACTTTGAGTTAGGCCATCTTATGCTAGCCAACTTGGATGAATAAATAAAAATAATTGGGATCTCTTTAAACTTTTAGTGGCAAGAAAATTAAAAAGTATATTTCTTTGGAAGATAAAAAGGATATTCTCTGAAGCTGATGAGTCTCTGATTTAAGTTCAGGTTCATACTACTAAGGAGCTTATCCTCCTACAGAGAAAAACACTTCCCATTCGGACACAGCAAGTTTGTATGCTAGTAATTGAGGCATGCAGTACTTGTTGCATGCTAAGAAATGAAAATTATTATTATTATTATAATAAGTTAATTATTATAACTTATATTATTATATTATATATATTATTATATAATTATTATTATTATTATATTATAAGTTAATTATTCCTAAACAGTCACTTATTGATCACTAGGTAGGAAATGAAACAAATGCTTTATCTAAATTACCTTTGATCAATTGATTTGAGAGGTGCTATAGATTAAGTCATAGGCAGGAGATTACATGAAATTAGCAAAACAACATAAGCTATATTCCTGAACTATCAACCAAAATCTCCTAAGGGAAAACAAATCACAGGGAGATTCAGTCCGTGATGCATGTCCTATTAGGAGGAGTATTGAAATGCAATATTCAACAAAACTGGAAGATGGTTTAGAAAAAGAAAGGAAACCAGAGGCTTGTTTCATGTCTCTGATCAAATGCACCATGTGGAATACAGACAGTAACAACCAACATTTGGGTGGCTGTGCAAAGTTTATAAAGTGAGGAAATCAAAGGCCCAGAGACAATGCCACATGTTTCTAAGTGCCAGTGGCAAAACTCCAGGCCTGCCATCTCTCCTACTCTAGTTGCAGTGTTATTCCACAGAATGGAAAAGAGAGTACATGAAAAAGGGATGTGTGTTCAAGTGACCATCTTTTCCTAGAGTGTTATTATAAAAATTTTGCACACCATCAAAAGGTGTAATCATAGAAAATTAAGTAAGTAAATTTTCATGCTTCTCTAAAGTAGAATACCAAGGAGCCATTATGCAAAGTGTTACAGAAGAATGTTTCTGATATGAAAAAATGTTGACAATTTATTAGGTTTTAAAAAGCAAGGTATGTTTTACATGATGTCCTTTTATAAAAAATGGATTAGGTATATAATATAAAGAGTACTGAAGTCATTCATTCCTTCATTCATAAACACAAATATTTACTGGGTGCCTTCCATCATTCTAGACATAGAAAATAACCATAGAAAAATAAGTTCCCTGCTTCATGGAACTTAGATTCTAGGGACAGGCTATAGGAAATAAACAAATGAGCATGTAAATATAAAGTATGTTATATGTTGATTCATGCTATGGAGAAAAACAGAGCAGGACAGGGAAAGCAGGGATTGCCAGGAGGAACTCCCTGCACGGAAGGCAGCCTCACTGCTAACAGAGCCAGAAGAATCAAGGGGCAAGCCATGCTGATGACTGGCGGAGGGTGTGCTTGGTGTATTCAAGAGATAGCAAAGAGGCCAGAGTAGCTAGAACAGAGTGGGCAGGAGAAAGTGACAGATGAGGCCAAATTGAGGTAGCAAGTAGCCAGATCATGCCAGCCACGTAAGTCATTATTTAATCACTCAGGGTTTTCCTGGATGGAGGTAGGCAGCCACGGAACAGATGTGCGCATGATGTTTTAAGATTAAGAGTCACTCTGGCTGCCGTGTTGAGAGAAGAGGGAAGAAGGGCTTCTCTTCGTCCTTTCGAGCTGCTATAACCAAATACTGTAGACTGGTTGCTTATAACCAACAGAACTCATTTCTCACAATCCGGAGTCTGGAAGACCAAGATCAAGGCACCAGCAGATTCAGTGTTTGGCAATGGCCTACTTCCTCATAGAGGGCCATCTTCTCACTGACCTCACATAGCAGAAGGGTATTTCTCATGGGTCTCTTTTATAAGGGCACTAATCCCATTTATGGGGCTCCACCTCCCAAAAGCCCCACCTCCTAATACCATCACCTTGGGAGTGAGGATTTCAACATATGAATTTGGGGGGAGCATAAACATTCAGACCATAGCAGGGGTGGAAGCAGGAGAGCAGTTAGGAGGTTACTACATTAATCCGGGTCAGCAGTGACTGTGCCTTGGGCCAGGATGGTAGTGGTACGTGGGCTGAGAAGGGCATGATTCCGGGCATGTTTTGAAGGTGGTGCTGATGTGGTTTGCTGAGGGGTGCAGAGTGTAAGGGACAGGAGTCAAGGGAGACTTGAGGTTTGGCGTGTCATGTGCTTCTAATAAGGCAAGTAGGAAGAGGACTGAGGTTTGATCATCGGTTGTGGGAACCAAGGTGGTGTGGCGGAGAAGAAACCCTGACTGCGAGGACTGAAGGGAGGGTGGGAGGAGAGGAGCAGCAGACAAGGCATGCAGAAGACCCTCCTGAGGAGCTTTGCTGGGGAGGCGTAAGGAACACGGTGGTGTGAAGTGTGGGCTTCAGTGAGTGATGCAAATCAAGACGTTAACAGTGATCGGTTTTATCTGGCAAGAGTTTGAGTAAATTTACTTCTTCCCCTCTTCTCCTTCTCCTTCACCCCCCTGTTTTTGGAAAATACTAAATCCTAAAAAATATAACTTCTTCTCTTAAAGGATACTCTCATTAAAATGTACCAAAAAAACCCCAAAACCCCAAAAACCAAAAACTAGCTCAGAAGCTAAATAGGAAAAAGGGAGAAAAGGGGAGGAACCATCCCCTTTCTATGAATCATACCTATGCTGCCATTTACATAACTTAAAAACACATACCAAAGACAATACTATAGCTATATATGTAAAAGTTTAAAGAATAAACTGAAGGATTCACATCAAATCCACAATTGTGGCTACTTTGGGGTTACGGGGAAAAGAGTATTGGCTTGGGCACAGAGAAAAAAGAAACTTCATTTTTTTTTTGTTATTGTTGTTTTTGGGTTTGTTTTTCTTTTTCCTTTTTCTTTTTTTTTTGGCTCAAAAATCAAAGACCTGAAGCAAAGATAAAAAATAAATGTAAAAATTATCAGTTCTGAGTGGTGAGTACAATGCTTTTTTTAATATTATTTACTTTGTTCTTAAAAATCTCTCTGACAATACAAAGACTCAAACCTACTCCTCCTGCACCACACCCTCACCCTATTCCATCTCTTTCCAACTCTTCCTTGGTTTCCAATAGAATCTACTTATAATAAAATCACATGATGGCATCAAAGCAATCCATTAAATTAAAATCAACAAAATCAGGCTGGGCACAGTGGCTCATGCCTGTAATCCCAGCACTTTGGGAGGCCAAGGTGGGAGGATCACTTGAGGCCAGGAGTTCTCTCTACAAAAAGTTTTTAAAAGTTAGGTTGGGCATGGTGGCAGGCACCTATAGTCCCAGCTACGTGGGAGGCTGAAGCAGGAGGATGGCTTGAGCCCAGGAGTTTGAGGCTGCAGTGAGCTATGATTGCACCACTGCACTCCAACCTGGGTGACAGAGCAAGACCCTGTCCCTATAAAAATTTTTTTTCAAATATTTTAAAGATAAATAAATAAAATAAAATAAACAAAATCATCTCTTTAGCTTATTCACTTGTTCATTCATTCATTTACTGGATACTAATTTTGTATACATTATAGACAAAGTCTTTCAACTGTCACTACATCATAACGATCAGGATAAACAACTCCTAAAAACAAATGCTATATTCTCTTCAGAAACTTGGAGTGACTCAGAAACAGGACATCAAATACCACATGTTCTCACTAATAAGTGGGAGCTAATTAATGAGTACACATGGACATGGAGAGTGGAATAGTAGACAATGGAGACCCAGAAGGGCAGGGACTTGGGGGGTGTGGAGTGAGAAGTCACCCAGTGGGGACTATGTACGCTAATTGAGTGAGGATTACACAAAAATCCCAGACTCCCTGCTACACAATACATGCATGGAACAAATCTGTGCATGTATCCCATAAACCTATAAAAATAAGAACAATTTTAAAAGAAACTTGGAGTTGAGGACATAAAGGGGAAGAAGAGAAGGGTGAGTGAACTCATCAACAGAAGGTAAATTCAGGCAGTGCTGCACAGCATGTAGAATTTTGATGTGACTGTGACTTTTGATCAATCTTGTACAAGTAATTTAGAGCATACATTAGCTGCCAAATCCAAAGTTAAGGAAAAGAAGTTGTACATACCTTGCTGATGTTTGTTTAATATTTTTTTCTTCCATTATAAAAGTCATTGTTTTGTTCCACGAAGAGGGCATAAAGTTATTTCTAGTGTGAATGACAGCAGCAGCCTTCGTGGTTAGTCAAAGGAAAAGGAAAGAACTGTTAGTGGGAATGTAGATGTGTTAAATTTGTCTGTTCCAACAAAACAAAAAAAATATAAGCCAATGAATGTCAGCAGGACTACGACGGCGGTATGCATGTCCCAGCACCCAGAATTTCTAATCACCTGCAATGACCCTACTGAAAATCATAATTTCCCTAGAAGAGAGCAGACAGGGCTATGATGTTTTCAGAACAGCGAGGAACTCAACAAGAGCACTTTAGTCCAGAGAAGCTTCTGCAATCACATCCTACCCCCCTTCACTGACAGAGGATAAAACCAAGGAAATAATAGATTTGTGAGGATTAGACTGCGGAAGGAGTCCATGCCTTCTCAAGACTATGTATGCACTCAGATTTTATCTATTCCAGGGTGGTTACGTAACCCAAAAGCCAAACTCTCTAGCACAGTTTAAATCAGGTTTCTCATATATTTGTAGCCTCTTTTTCACTCATCCCCCCACCCCTCACTCTTCCTTTCTCTCTTACTCTCTCCTTCCCAATTTTCTTTCCCTTCAGGTATACGGTCACAGACTAATAATAGAGCAGCATTCTAAACTACCCCTCTAAGGAACTTTGGTGCATCTCACAAAGATTTTTAAAAATTAAAACCTAAGTGATATAAGATTAACCTGAAAGAACATTCTCAATGAAAAATATTTCCTACAGGGTCTGTTATTTCTACCATCAAAGTCAGAGTTAAGGCAGTTTCTCTAATAAATTCTCTGTAAGAATTATAATTGACTTTCCAATTCAAAAATAATCTTCTTACAAAAAAAGAAGCATATCCTGATCACCTGGATGACCACTTTCTAGTCAAATACTGCTATGTGAATTCGGAGCCAGTGTCTGTATTGGAACCAGGCAGTAGTACTTTCACTGTCTTGGACAAATGAAAAAAGAAGTAAAATGAGCAAGATTTCAAGACAAGTAAAAGCCAAACTATGTCAGGGCATATCCTCCACGAGCAAAAGTTTCACCACATTTTGAAAGGGAGAAGGAGGAGGAACTGAGTTATCACACAATAGCTGATAGCATAGGTGTGTTACACTCAGAAGAAACTGAACCCCTATGGTCAGCACCGCATTTACATTTTCTGATCAATGCCATTTTAAATAAAACCACATCATCTGTCACATTAAATTAATACACTTGATTTGAATTTTGTTCACTTTATGGCTTGTTTGTATTTAATTTGTAAATTTGTTTTAGTCTTATTGTTGTATAAGACCTATAAACATGAGAAGTTTATAAGTAGTTTGATGTTTATATGTATTTATATAATAACGTAATAAACATAAGTCAACATGGAGGGGGATCTATAAAATTTAATTCCTTCAAAAGGGGGGTCTACATATTGCTCAGGTTTGAGACACACTGAGTTAAGAAGTATCTACCCTGAATACTACTTGCTTCCAAGGATACCCACATCCTAATCTCTGGAACCTACAAATATGTTACTTTCTATACCAAAAAGGACTTTGCAGATATTTTTAAGGCTCTTGTGACAAGGAGGTTATCCTGGATTATCCCAGTGAGCCTGATATAAAGTCCACCTTACATCATTAATGTCCTCATAAAAGGAGGCAGATCAGAATGCACAGGAGATGTGAGGACAGAAGCAAGTGTGTGAAATGAGACAAGGAAGGGGCCACAAGCCAAGGCATGCAGGTGGCCTCTAGAAGCTAGAAAAGGGAAGGAAACAGATCCTCCCCTGCAGCCTCCAGAAGGAACACAGCCCTGCCAACACCTTAATTTTAGACTTCTGACCTCCAGAACTCTAAGAGAATAAATCTGTATTGTCTTAAGCCACTAAGTTTGTGGTAAATTGTTACAGCAGCAATAGAAAACTAATACATTACTTAACCCATTAGTATAGGAAGATTTTAAGCCCCACGTGTCCCACTGTGTTATCCAGGAGGCTGATCCACTGCCATTTGTGATCACCAAACAGGCTCTTGGATTATGAGCAAGGCAGGATTAGATTTCCGTGGAGGAAAGAAGAGGGAAATGTGGACGTGCAAAGAAAGTCAGGAGGGGTTTCCACTCCCCTTGTGAGGCGTGGAACCGGGTGCAAGGACTGGGTTTCTCACTAGCAAGTGGGGGTCGGCGGGGAAGAAAGGAAGGTGGGGGGCCACAGAGCAGTCAGACAAAGCAGAATGTACCTAGAGAGGGCAGAATTGTACTGGAGATGCTGAATGCTGGGCCATCTTCACAGTTTCACTTAGGCCTGACCCTTCCTCTGAATCTGGAAATCTGCTCTCAAACTTCTTTTCCAACATTGATGTTCCCTGAGACTCCCCCAAGATCTGCTCTAGAGAAGAAAGCAGATTCTGACAGCACTCAAGAGTCAAGGCAAATCCCCCCACATCTGCGCTCATCCCACTGCAGTCAATACAGGCTCTCAGGCAAGGCCAAGGGCACTGGGACAGGCAGAGGAAGCCTTTTATCTTCCTGGTCCTGACTGAAAGACTGGGGAGGGAAACCAGGTCAAGGGCTAAGTAGACTCGGGGATAATCATGCTGAAAGCAGAAGAAACTGACTATCGCACACCACTATTTTGTTATTTTATCTCCTAAGGAACTAGAAAACGTGATTATACCCTAGGGGCCTTGCATGATGCAAGCGAAAACCAAACAAGATGTCACAGTGGCTGACAGGGAGGACAGCAGCAGAGGAAAGAGGATTTATTAAGTATAAGCTAAATAGTGTCCAGTAAGAAGTAATGGTTTATCTTGCTGTCTCGGAATTCTCTCCTCCAGACTCCTGTCATTTTCACTGCTTTCCGGGCCTTCTTCATCCCACCTACCGAGGGAGGAAGGATTAAACTGTCCTCAATTGTCAGTCTTCTGATTCTCTTAGGTTTAATCTCTTGCTGAGCAGGCAATCAGTCCAGGGTACACTGGCCCACTATGCAAGGAAGTACATAGCCACTACTGGCTTGAATAAAAATAGAGCTAATGGTGTTCTATGTTGTCACTCAATACTTTCTCACTGCATCTCACATTGGTATTGAGCAAGAACTTATGCCAGGGCCCTGAAGTACCATCTTATTAAGGTTATCACTTAATAATCAAAAACTAATGTATTACCTAAAAAGGTAAAGAGTCCAATTCTTTTCTAGAGCCTAAAACCACATCATATCAGGAGTCTATTTTAAGTAATGAAAAACCTAGTGATAATATAACTATCCTCCCACAACACAGAATATTTAGAATACAAATGCTACACAGGTAATTCTGAAACCATTCTAAAGATGCTTTAAGCCCTTTAAAATATGATACCTTACTCTTAAACAAGTGGTAAAGATTATCATCTTCATCATCACCCATTTTCTTATTTCAAAAGCAAATTCATTAAATTTTAGCTACTTCAGAATCCATGATAAATTTAAAATCAACTAGTATAAGGTTTATATCATAATATCTAAGAAGAAAAAGGTTGTAAAGAAGATCATAACAGTAGAATCTGTAAAATATTTAGGAAAAGTGATTCTCCTATAGAGTATTGGCATTCACTTGGATGCTAATGATACAATGTCTCATCTTCTTGAAGAAATAAATCCAATCTCATAAAACCACAGAACATTCAAATTGGGAGGGACCTAGAATTATTCTTCAATTGTTCAGCCATAGGTAAATCCCCTGCACAATAACTCCAAACAGTGATTGCCCGGCCCTTCCCTAGACACCTCCATGGAAATGGAATGCACTCTAATCTTTGACAGCTCATTCTTCCTCATTCTAAGACAGCAATCTACCTCGGTATCCCTTCCTTCCACCCTTGGGTCACATCTTTGTCCTCTGCAGCCATGCAGAATAAGTTGTCCAAATCAGGTCTCCCCAGAGTTCTCTCTTTTCACCCCTGCACATGAGGTTTGGTTGTGAACTCTCTCACCAACCTTGTCCCCTTACTCTGGGTCTACTCCAATTTATTACTACCTCTTCTGCCCACAGGTACCCACAACCCAACCTGGCACTCCAGCTGTGGTTTGGCCCTCTACTTGGAACACTTGGTTGAGTATTAGAATTTCTATTAAAAAAGGATACAATAACATTCATTGGTATGTCCTCTAAATCAGACTTGTCATTGAGAATGGCCTGCCATATTTTGAGGAATTTTTGTCCTATTGTTCCTCTCTCAAGAGTCCAAATTGTCTTTTCAAGTCATCCTGAGTTATAAAAGTCAAAACAAAATAAAACTAAGGTTGCCTAAGAATCACCCACAGGAATATAGAAATAAAAAGGCAATCATGATCAAGTGTACTGTTTGCTCAGTGTAGAACAACTGAAAAACAAGCTGGAAAAGTCTTCTAATTTGATAAAGTTTCTTTTGAGAACTGTCCCATCTCAGGATAAATTGAAAGTAGGGTCATCCTTGTGATTGAAGCTCAGAAAACTTGATTCTAATATTTTCAACTTCTGAAAGAAAGCCCTAAATGTACGAGCAAAATATTTGCTAGGCCATGTTTCAAAAATATTCCTTTTAGTACTCTTGTCCTTAACTCTCAGGACTTAGTACAGGAAGCAGTAAATTTTAAAGGTAGAATAATAGCAGAGGAGAGAGGAAAGGAATTCACACTACCGGTGAGAGGCTGTCACTGGGCAGCCCTGATGGTGGCCAGTGCTCCTGCCGGGAGCCGGGGCTTGGCTTTGGCAGACACCACTGGCTAACAGTGAGCGGTTTGCTGCACTCTAACACAACATTTTTGTAATGAAACAAAAGACAATTACCCCTCCCCCGCCTTAGAAGTTGGGTGCATCAGTTTCACACCTTCTCATATGGGCGTTCTTTGCTTAGCCATCAACAAGGACTGATTGAAAAGAAAAACTCACAGAGATTTCAATTACTGTTAATGTCACCTGAGTGTTTTCACTGTCACAGTCTAGGGCTTCAACTTTTTAATAAGTTTCCCATAATTATTACAAGTTTTTGGTCTAATTCCAGCTGAGGATTTAATGGGACTCATTCTGACAAGATATAGGATATTGTCCCAATAGATGCTCATTTGGAAATGGGCCACTTGCAATTTCAAGTGTGCAGAGCTGTGCAAGATTAAAAGTACTGGCAGTGTAATTTCCACCTTGTGTCCCAGGCTCTGTGGATTTGTAGCTCATCCAGGCTGTCCATCTGGGGAGCAAACAGCATGTACTCCTTGATGAGAAACTCTGGCCAACCGACCAGCTGTGAAAAAAATAGATTACTCTTGTCATTTTTTTCTCCTAGGTAATTTGCTGGGAGTAAAAATATAATTTCTTAGAAGGTGTGCAGTTAAAATCAAATCCTAGGGATGTGCCTGATTTGTATTTAAAACTTCACTGCACTTTTATTTGTTAAACTTAATTTTTTTAACAATACCCTAGCTGTGATAATATTTATTAATTCACAGGAAATGGAAAGGTTGGTTTCTGGTATTTGGACACTAAGCAAGCACGGGAGAAGGGTGCGGGGGAGAAAGAACATAGGAGATGTACTCAGCTGCCAGGCTGATCTGAGCACAAAGAAATGCACTGTTGCTCTCCCCACAGGAAAAGAAGGTATTATAACGGAGTAAGTAACTGTTGGGGAAATAGATCTTACTATTGCCCCCAGGAAGCTAAAATGCTAAATGCATCTTTTTAAGCCTGTGACATATAACTTCATCCTTGTGAGAATTCAGAAGGTCATGCTAGATAGATAATCAGGGTGATTCTAGATGAACTGAGCCGAAGAGCTGAAAGAAGGATTGTTAATAACAGTGTGAATTGTGAAGCAATATGTAACATCTATGGGTTTCATATGTTCACCATGCTATGTGTTTTCAGCAAGCCAAAAGGAATGGAAGAAATGTGCCAAGTAAAATTAAACTGCTCAGTTTGTACCCAGTGGAGAGTTAATAATATAATTGCAAACTAGTACAACCTCTATGGAAAGTAGTATGGAGACACCTCAAAGAACTAAAAGTAGACCTACCATTTGATCCAGCAATCCCACTACTAGGTATTTACCCAAAGAAAAAGAAGACATTTTATAAAAAAGACACTTGCACTCAAATGTTTATAGCAGCATGGTTCACGATCACAAGTGCTCATCAATACATGAGTGGGTTAATAAAATGTGGTATATGTATACCATGGAGTGCTATTCAGCCATAAAAAATGGTGATATAGTATCTTTTGTAACAATCTGGACGGAACTGGAGACCATTCTTCTAAGTGAAGTGTTGCAAGAATGGAAAAACAAACACCACATGTACTCAATACTAAATTGGAACTAATCGATCAGTACTTATGTGCACATATGGAAGTAAAACTCAATGGAAATCAAATAGGGGGGAGGAGGGGGGGATGGGTAAATTCACACCTAACATGTAGGTGTTACCCAAGTCACACTATATGGGTAAAGGGCACACTTATAACTTTGACTCAAACCGTACAAAAGCCAATTATGTAACCAAAACCTGTGTACCCCTGTAATATTCTAAAATAAAAAAAAGATATTAAAGAATCTGCAATAATCCTTCTGCACAGTGAGTTACAAGATATTTCTGTATCAATGAGTGCTCCACAGTAACTTTCTGCCTGGAATGTAAGAGTTACAGTGCTGTATCTCATACGATCTATTGTCCTGATTCATAAATTGTTTATTTAAAAAAAGACAGGTGTTAGCATTTTTTAAAAATTGACATACTGTTACATATTATTTTATTATATTTTTACATATTAGTTTATTTATTTTGACATTGGCTATAGTTGACTATACATTAGTATATATGTGTGAGTATATACATATGTATATACACACATACACTCGCATGTGACAAAGGATTTATATCCAGAATATGTAAGGATTCCTACAATTCAATAAAGTAAGGATTCTTACAATTCAATAAAAGGAAGCCAAACAAACTAATAAAAAAAATAGGCAAAGATAAAAATAGGCAAAAATAATAGGCAAAGATTTGAATATAATATTCACAAAAGAAGATATACTAACAGGTAATAAGCACATTAAGAGGTGCTCAACATCATGACTTATCACATTAAAACCATAATGAGATACCATTCCATATCTGTTAAAATAACTAAACTAAAATTTAAAAGCCTGATTATAGCAAATGTTGATGAGGATGTGGAGCAGCAGGAACTCTCCAACATTGCTGGTGGGGATGTAAAATGGTTCAACCACCATTTTGGAAAAGAGTTTGATACTATCTCATAAAGTTAAACATTCTCTTACTATATGACCCAGCCATTCTACTTTCCAGTATTTGTCTTGGTCCATTTGTGCGGCCATAACAAAATACCACAGACTGGATAATTTACAAAGAACAGAAATTTATTGTCTCACAGTTCTGGAGGCTGAGGAGTCCAATATCAAGGTGCTGGCACGTTTAGTGTCTAGTGAGGGCTGCTGTCTGCTTCCAACATTGTACCTCATGCTGCATCCACTGGAAGGGATGAACACTGTGTCCTCACATGGCAGAGGGACAGAAGGACAAGAAGGATGCTCCCTTCAACCTCAAACCCTTTTATAAGGGTGCTAATCCCATTCATGAGGGTGGAGCCCTCATGACTTAATAACTTCCCAAAGGCCACACCTTAAAATACTGTTGCATTGAGGATTAAGTGTCAACATGAATTTTGTAGGGGACACCATCATTCAAACCACAGCACTATTTATCATGAGGGAAAGAAAGATGAAAATAGATGTCTACACAAACACATATATATCAATGTTCATGACAGCTTTATTTATAATAGTCAAAAACTAGAAACAACCCAAATGTCCATCACCAGGTGAATGGCTAATTAAATTGAGGTATATTCATACAACACAATATTATTCAGCAATAAAAAGGAAACAAACTACTGATAGACACAAAAACATGGGTGAATATCAAAAACATATGTTGAGCAAAAGAAGCCAGACACCAAAGGATACTATATGGTTCCATTTATATGAAAGTCTAGAAAAGACGAATCTAATCCTTAGTGACAGAAAGAAAATCAGCTGTTGCCTGAAGCCAGGGATGGGGGCTGATTATTAATTAAGAAAGGCACAAAGGAACTTTCTGGGTAATGAAAATTTTCTGTATCTTGCTAATGCTGGTAGTTACAGATTATACAAATGTGTCAAAACTCATCGGTGTATATTTCGTTATATATAAATGTATAGCTCAATAACTGTGATTAAATAAAATTTTAAAAAACCATCACCAATGGCTTTCCAATTCACTTAGAGTAAAAGACTTTTAAATGATTGACAAGCTTTTCTCTAACCTCTTTGTCTTTCTTTCAGCTCCTTCTCTACCAAACCTACCACATTATCCTTCCTAATAGCTTTGAACATGCCAGGAACACTAAAATCTTGTACAATGGCCATTCCTTCTTCCTGGAAAACTGTGATCTCAGATACTTGACTCGCCTCCTCACATCCTTCAATTCTTTTCTCAAGTGTCATTTTCTCAATGTGGTCCACTCTGTCCACCCTATTTAAATTTTAACCTCCCTAACATTGCTCATAACTTTACCCTATTTTATTTTTCTGTATAAACTTTATCACTTTCCAATACACTTAGCATTTTACTGAGTTTATTATATTTAGTGTCTTTCACCCCCCAATATACATGTCATGGGTTTGGTATTTCATGTGTTTTGTTCATTGCTAAATCCCCTGTACATTTGCCACTTAGTAGGCACTTAGATGTTTGTTGAACAAATGAATAAATAAATGAATGAAAGGAATGAAATCAACTATGTAGTCATAATACTAAATATGACATAACTGCATCCTCATGTAAGAAAAAAATACTACTATCCCATTAGGGTATGAAACAAAACCCAACTACATTTACCTAACTAAAGTGAAACAACCAAAGTTAAAATTCACTTTATATTAGACCCATACAAACAAAAGACAAAGCAGCAGCAGAATATTAATATTACTAAGGAGACCACATCTAATATAGAGGATGTCATGTAATTATCAAAAGTATAATTTATGAAAAGGCTTTATTGTGAACCTATAGGCATTAAAAAAACAATGCATCTAAAATACAAAGCAAAAGTATTACAAATAAAGCAGAACTTGAAGAATAAGAATAATAGTGAAAAACTTTTTAGAGTTGAATAGATCTAGTAAACAAAAATTAAGTATGAACATAGAGGAATTAAATAAAACAATCAGTAAACTTGATTATATATTTATTTCTCAATGGAACATTGTAATTTTAGTAAAATGTAAACTCCACAAAGCAAGGTATGTGTGTGCTCTTCACTGCTATATCACCAGCACTTAGAAAAGAGCCTTGCATGGAGTTGAGTTCAATGAATATTTGTTAAACTAATATTTACATTCACAAAGTTTGACTCCAATTTGATTTTAAAAAACCTTTAACAAAATATTTTTATGCAGATGTTTTAAAGTAGAGCTTATAGAACCACTCTCTCTTACCAAAACCCAATAATATTGAAAATAAATTATAAGAAGAGAATAGAGTAATTTTCAGTATTTGGAAATCAAGAAGCACATACCTGTAAAACCCTTGGGTCAAAGAAGAAATCAAACGTGAGATTAGACTAGGAGCAAGATGGCAGACTAGAAGCAGCCCGCACAAGGCTGCTGTCATGGAGAGGATCGAAAATAGTGAATAGATACTCACCTTTGGATCAATCATCGGAGCGAGAGCTCTGAGAATCCACAGAGAGGAGGTGGGAGTGAAGTGAAGAAGACAGAAGTAGGACGAGCTGCTCGGCAGGACTGGAGATAATTAGGGAAGGCGCCCACATGTGGGAAAGGGAAAGAGGGGAAAAGCCCAGACTCCAGGCTTCCCCTGAGGATACTACAACCAGAGAGGCGAGGGAGGTTCTGTCCACCACAGCAGGCCCCCAAACTGCTAAAGAGACCTGACCGGAGGCTGTGCAACTGCATTGCCCCAGAGAGAAGGAACTGTGGGCTTGTAAACCATGGGCAATGTGCCTGGCAACATTATAACATCCAACTCCTGAATGCTACTTTTGCCCAGGGATCAGATCTGTGACTACAGCCTCCCCCTTGCCCCTGCCAGGCGTGGAAGGAGCAAGGAATTCTGCTGCTTACATGGGCCCTGTGGGAGGGTGACGTGCACTGCTCCCCACCCCCACCCCTGCCATGACTGGGGTGGAGGAAGCAGAGCAGGAGGCGAGGTTAAGGCCTGGGCACCCTGCTGCTGTGGCCTGGAAGATCCTGCTCAGCTGCACTTCCTACAGGACCTAGACGGAGCACACACCCATAGCCCTGGGCGCCCAATGCTCACTGCTGGGGCAGCTTGACTGCTGCTACTGCCACCACTGCCTGAAAGGCCCCAAGCAGGAAAAATGCCAGCACAGCCGTGGCCTTTGTATCTGGGTGGTCCACACGCCATGGACCTGCATCACCCTGCACAGGTACCCTGGGCAACATACCCTGCGCACACGCTGCCCCACCCACACACACTGGCCTGCTGCTGCCCCAACCCGTGCACATGAGTGCTGCACCCTGTGCACCTGCTCCATCCAGAGTAGGTACCCTGCCCCGCAGGTCCACTCTGTCCAGGTGTCCTGCTCTACTCCCTGCATGAGCTGTGACCTGCTAGCTCAACCTGCACCAGGACAACTCTCTGCCCTGTGCCCTGTGGGCCTGCAGGGCTGCTATACCCTGAGCACCTGCTATGCCCTCTACCCCACCCTGCGGGGACCTCACCCAGCCCACGCACCTGACACCTTGGTTGCCCAGGCCTACATACATGTGCACCATGCCCAGCAGACCTCCTCAATCTCCAACACCCCACACACACCCTATACTGCTGGCTACCTCCACCTCATGTGTGCACCTAACACCAGGGGCCAGCCCTGCCACAGTGGCCTGGTGACAAACACAGGGGAACAAGGGAGACACAGCAGAGCAGCAGTGTTAAAGGCTCACAGTGCATCCACCCCTCTCCTGCCTGGTCAAGCTTCTAGAGTAGGATCCAAGCACACCATCCAGGGACCCATCCCTATCTTCACTAGCAAAAGAGGTCTCAGCAGAGAAGAACAGGTGTACCATATCTTCTATCTGTTTTGAGCTGAGAGAAGTGGCCCCAGATGAGAAAGCACCAGCATAAAAATTCCAGCAACACGAAAAAACAGGCTGTCTTGCCACCCCAAAAGGATCACAATAGGTCTCTAGTAATGAACTCCAACCAAAAGAAAATTGTTGAAATGAAAGATATGGAATTCAGATTATGGATAACAAGTCAGATGAATAAAATTGAAGAGATGGTAGAAAACCATCTCAAAGAAACCAAAAAAAAAAAAAAAGAAGAAAAAAGATTCAGGACATGGACGAAAAATTCACTAAAGAGATAGATAACATTAAAAAAGAAATAACAGAACTTAAGGAAATGAAAGAGTCATTTAGGGAATTGCAAAGTACATTAGAAAGCTTTAGCAACAAACTAGGTCAAGCAGAAGAAAGAATTTAAGAGCTAGAAGACAAAGATTTTGAAGTAACCCAGTAACTAAAAAATGCAGAAAACAAAAAAAGAAGAATGAATAATCACTGAGAGAAATATGGGATTATGCAAAGTGAACTAATATAAGAACTATAGGTATCCCTGAGGGAGAAGAAAAACCAATAAGCATGGCAAACCTATTTGAGAAAATAATACAGGAAAACTTCCCTGATATCACTAGAGGTTTAGATATCCAGATGCAAGATGGCCATGGAACACCTGCAAGATTCATAACAAATCAGACATCACCAAAACATATAGTCATCAGCCTGACCAAAGTCAAAGTAAAGGAGAAAATTCTACAAGCTACAAGATGAAAGCAGCAAGTTACTTACAAGGGAAAACCCATCATATTAATAGCAGATTTCTCAGCAGAGACCTTTCGAGACAGAAGGGATTAGGGTTCCATTTACAGTCTTCTTAAACAGAATGACAGCCAGCCAAGAATTTTGTATCCTGTAAAACTAAGTTTTATAAATGAAGGAAAAATAAAGTCTTTCCCAGACAAGCAAACAAAATTTGTCACCACTAGACCTGCCCTACAGGAAATGCTTAAAAGTGCTCTGTACATGGAAAAGGACAATCAATATCCACCAATGTAAAAACACCCAAAAGTTAAAGCTCATACCCTTACAAAACGGTACCATAAGGGAGAAAACAAAGCAACTAGGTATCATTCAACATGATGAACAGAACAGTATCTCACATATCAATACTAACATTGAACATAAACAGCCCTAATTCTCCTTTTAAAAGATACAGACTGGCCTAATAGATGAAAAAACATACCACAAATTTCTGCTATCTCCAAGAAACCCATCTAACTTGCAAGGATACTCATAGGCTCAAGGTAAAGGGATGGAAAAAAATATTCTACATGAATGGAAACCAAAAGCAAGCAGGAATAGCTATTCTCATATCACATAAAATAGACTTTAAATTAACAATGGTAAAAAAAGACAAAGATGGTCATTATATAATGATAAAGGGAGCAATTCAACAAGAAGATATAACAATCCTAAATATATATGCACCTAACACAGGAGCTCCCAGATTCATAAATAAAATACTACTATGTCTAAGTAAAGAGGTAAACAGCAACACCATAATTGCTGGGGACTTCAACACTCCACTGACAGAACTGGACAGATCATCAAGGCAGAAGGTCAACAAAGAAACACTGGGCTTAAGCAGGACTCTACAAAAAATGGACCTAACAGATACCTACTGAACACTCTATCCCAAAACTGCAGAATATACATTCTTCTTATCATCACATGGGACATTTTCCAAGATAGAGCATATGTTAGCCCACAAAACAAGTCTCAGAAAATTCAGAAAAATGCATATCATTCCATGTGTCTTCTCAGATCCCAGTGGAATAAAACTAGAAATCAACTCCAAGAAGAACTCTCAAACCTACACAAAATCATGGGAATTAAACAACCTGTTGCTGAACAATCCTTGGGTCAATGACGAAATTAAGATGGAAATTAAAAGATTTTTTGAACTGAATGAGAATTATGACACAAGTATCCAAAATCTAAGGGATTCAGCAAAATCAGTGTTGAGAGGGAAATTCACAGCCATACATGCTTACTTCAAAAAGACAGAAAGACCACAAATTAACAACCTAATGTCACACCTCAAGGAACTAGAAAAAGAAGAACAAACCAAGTCCAAAGCCAGCAGAAGAAAAGAAATAAAGCTCAGAGCAGAACTAAGCAAAATGGAAACAAACAAATAAACAAAAAATACAAAGGATCATCAAAACAAAAGTTGGTTCTTTGAAAAGAACAAAATCAATACACTCTGGCTAGATTAATCAGAAATAGAAGAGAAAGGACCCAAATAAGCTCAATCAGAAATGAAAAATGAGGCATTATAATTGACACCACAGAAATACAAAATATCACCCATGAATACTATGTAAATCTCTACACACACAAACTGGAAAACATAGAGGAAACACATAAATTCATGGAAACACACAACCTCATAATCCTGAGTCAGGAAGAAATAGAAATCCTGAACAGACAAATAACAAGCAGCTAGATTGAAGCAGTAATAAAAAAAAAAAAAATCACCCAACAAAACAAACAAACAGAAAAGCCCAGGACCAGACAGAGAGAAGGAGGGAATTCTCCCTAACTCATTCTACAAAGCCAGTATCACCTTGATATCAAAGCCAGGAAAGGACACAACAAAAAAAGAAAACTACAGACCAAAATCCTTTACGAATGTAGATGCAAAAATTCTCAACAAAATACCACCCAACTGAATTCAACATCACTTCAAAAAGATAATTCACCATGATCAAGTGTGTTTCATCCCAGGGATGCAAGGATGGTATAACATATGCAAATCAATAAACGTGATTCACCACATAAACAGAAACAAAAACAAAGACCACATGATCACCTCAATAGATGCAGAAAAAGCATTTGATAAAATCCAGCACCCTTTCTTGATAAAAACCTTCAAGAAACTAGGCATAGAAGGAACATACCTCAAAATAATAAAAACCACATATGACATACCCACAGCCAACATCATACTGAATGGGGAAAGGTTGAAAGCATTCTCCCCAAGAACCAGAACAAGACAAGGATGCCCACTGTCACCACTTCTATTCAACATAGTACTGGAAGTCCTAGCCAGAGCCATCAGGCAAGAGAAGGAAATAAAGGGCATTCAAGTTGGGAAAGAGGAGATCAAACTATTCCTGTTTGCCAACAATATGATCTTGTATTTAGAAATCCCTAAAGACTCCACTAAAAGACTCCTGGAATTGATAAATAAATTCAGCAAAGTCTCAGGTTACAAAATCAATGTACACAAATCAGTAGCATTTCTATAAACTAATAACAGTCAAACTGAGAGTCAAATCAAAGACTCAATACCATTTACAATAGCTACAAAAAAATAAAATACCTAGTAATAAACTTAACCAAGGAAGTGAAAGATCTCTGCAAGGAGAACACCAAAACACTGATGAAAGAAATCAGAGATGATGCAAACAAATGGAAAAACATCCCACTCTCATGGATGTGTAGAATTAACATTGTTAAAATGTCCATACTGCCCAAAGTGATTTACAGATTCATTGCAATCCCCATCAAAATACCAATGTCCTATTTCACAGATCTAGAACAAATAATTCTAAGCTTCATTTGGAACCAAAAAGGAGCCCACATAGCCAAAGCAATATTAACCAAGAAGAACAAATCTGGAGGCATTACACTACCTGACTTCAAATTAGTCTATAGTAACCAAAACAGTATGCTACTGGTATAAAAGTAGAGGCATAGACCAATGGAACAGAATAGAGAACCCAGAAACAAAATCATCTACCTACAACCAACTGATCTTTGACAAAGCAGACAACAACGTACACTGGGGAAAGGAAGCTCTATTCAATAAATGATGCTGGGAAAATTGGAAAGCCACATGCAGAAGTATAAAAAAGGACCCCTATCTCTCACCATACACAAAAGTTAATTCAAAATGGATAAAAGACTTAAAAGTAAGGCATGATGCCATAAGAATTCAGAATAAAATGCAGGAAAAACTGTTCTAGACATTGACCTTGGCAAATAATTTATGACTAAGACCCAAAGGGCAAATACAACATTAACAAAAATAAATAGATGGGACTTGATTAAATTAAGAAGCTTCTGCACAGCAAAGGAAATAATCAAGAGAGTGAATACACACCTACAGATGGGAGAAAATATTTGCAAACTATACATCTGACAAAGGGCTAATATCTAGAATCTACAAAGAAACCAAACAAATCAGCAAGAAAAAAAAATAACCCCATTAAAAAGTGGGCAAAGCACATGAACAGAAGTTTTTCAAAAGAAGATAGACAAATGGCCAACAAACATGAAAAAATGCTCAATGTCAATAATCATCAGGAAAATGCAAATTAAAACCACAATGAGATATCACTTTACCCCTGTTAGAATGGCTTTTATTAAAAAATCCCAAAACAATAGGTGCTGGCATGGATGCAGAGAGAAAAGAATGCTTACACACTGTTGGTGGGACTACAAATTAGTACAACCTGTATGGAAAACAGTACAGAGATTTATCAAAGAAATCAATCTAAACCTACCATTCAATCCAGCAATCCCACTACTAGGTATCTACCCAAAGGAAAAGAAGTCATTTTATTAAAAAGACACCTGCACTAGAATGTTTATTGCAGCATAATTTACAATTGCAAAGATGTGGAGTCAACCTACATACCCATCAATTTACGAGTGGATAAAGAAAATGTGATACACACACACACAGACACCATGGAGTACTATTCAGCCACAAAAAGGAATGAAATAATGTCCTTTGCAGCAACTTGGATGGAACTGGAGACTACTATCCTACGTGAAGTATCTCAGGAATGAAAAAACAAACACCTCATGTTCTCACTAATAATTGGGAGCTAAATTATGGGCACACACAGGCACAAAGAGACTAAAGGACAGTGGAAACCAAGAAGGAGAGAAAATGGGAGGGGTTGAGGGGTAAAAACTTAGCTATCGGGTATAATGAACACTATGCTAGTGATGGGCACATGAGAAGCCCCAACTTAAGCATTATACAAGATATCCATGTAACAAAAACATTTGTACACCCCTAATATTTGGAAATAATAAAACAGGAAAAAAGTGAGATTAAAAACTATCTAGATAACAATGAAAAAGATAACACTTTATAGCCAAAATCCATTGAACACAGCAAAAGACATACATACAGCATTAAATGCCTTCATTTGAAGCTATAAAATCATGTTATAGCAAAATATAAATTATCAAAACTAACCCAAAATAAAGTGAGAAATTTAAATTAACTACCATAAAATGGAACAAATTTATGATTAAAAATATATCAAAAAGGTACCAGGATTAGATGGACTGACAGCTAAGTTCAGCCAGGTAAAGAAGAGTTTATTCCAGCACAGTATAAACTATTACAATTCATAGAATAAAAGAATATTTTTCCTCAATTCATATTATAAAGTAATTGATCATAATTCTAAATCAAAAACATTATAGTAAACTATAGACCAATATAATTTATTAGTAAGGATTAAAAATTGTAAATAATATATTATCAATGGAATTCAACAATTATCCAAAGAATGATAATACCATGAGATCAGCTAAGGCATATTCTAGGAATGCAACAGTGACTTAATATCAGGAAATCTATAATTATAATTCATTACATCATTAAATAAAGGGGAAAATCATATGATCATATCAATATTTTCTGAAAGGACATATGATAAAATAAGTCAGCCATCACTGACTTAAATGCTAAAAATATAATAAATATAATAAAGGTTATTTATCAATGACTGAAAAATATCATCCTAAATTATAAAACACTAAACTCATTTTAATTAAAATTGGGGGCTACACTAAGAGATATCTGTTATCATCTTTAATATTTAATAGCAATTTGGGGATTTGAGAGAATAATATGCAGCAAGAAAATAAAATAATAGGTATAAATATTGGAAAAGAAATAATATATTTTGATTATAGGATCATATGCCTTAAAAACCCAAAAGACTGTCTATTAAATTGCCACGAAAATTAACAAGAGAATTTAGCAAAGAGCTAGATAGCATAAAAACATACAGAAGTCGATATCTACCCGAATAAATGGAAAGAAGTGTTATGTTCTTGAAAGAGAAGACTTCAAAATCACCAAAGACTACCAAGTTAATATATAAGTTTAATATAATTGAAACTGAGGTGAGAGACTTTTAAAAATTAGATCTACTTATCTTAAAGTTTAGACCTAAGGGTGGAAAAAAGCCCAGAATTAACTAAGAAAAATATAAAGAAAAACAATGAAGGATGATTCGTCTTATCAGATATTAGAACTTACTTCAGTTCTGCCACAATCAAAATAATGTCATAATGGCATTGGAATATATACTGGGAGACTAGTGTAATAAATAAGAGAATCTGTGTCCCGGTCCCTCTAAATTCTCTAAAGATAAAAATTAAATACACATACACATATATAAAATGTGTATAAACATAGATCTAGAGATATATCTCATATATATGCTAGAGATATATCAGAAATTATATTTCAATTTAGCGAGGAAATGATGGATGGTTTAAATGGTACAGACAAATTTGGCTATCCATCTAAAAGAAAATATAGGTGGACCTCTCTCTTGCAATTTCAGATAAAGACTAGTATATACAATATGAAACTTATGATAAATATTGGAGACTACCTATATAATCTAGAAGGTATGGAAGATCTTTATATTAAAGACAGAGACCCAGTGATAAAGGAAAAGATGAACCCAAACTATTGTTATATATTTGTATGGAAAAAACAATACACAAAAATGTATTTGCACGAATGTTTATAATAGCACTGTTAGAGAAAACAAAATATTGGAAAGCAAGTGGTGCCCTTCAATAATGGATTAAATAAGCTATGGTCAAGCCATACTAAGGACAAATATGTTTCTATAAAAAAGAGTGAATTAGAGCTAAACCAACAGACTTAGAGGGATGTTCATGAGTACTATTAAATACAGATATAGAAAGTATAATACAATAAGATACAGAACGTATAATAATAATATTCCATTTCTATCAACAACCTAGAAACCATGCTTATATATGAACACTGAGACTAATATGGGAGAATATATACCATGTTGTTCACATGAGTTCCCTGGGTAGGGAAGGTTAGTGATTTCAAACAAGAGGATAAAGGGAAGGTGAGAAGGAGGAAGCCAAGCAAAAAAGGAAAATACTACATTCTTAAAGTATATAGCATGTGATCCCATTTATGCATATGTGGGGTGTTTGTGTGTGTTTGTGTGTGTGTGACAGAGAGAAAAAGCGGGAATGTGAGAAATAATTCACTAGTTTCTAGTGGAAAATAATTTTTAAAATTAATTCTTTAAATTATTTGATTCTTTTCTACTCAAATGAGTTTCTCAAAACGTTCAGAGGATGGAAATAGATATAAAATTCTTAAGAAATATTTTGAAACCTTTCAGAAGTTTAAATTTCCACTCCAGGAAAGAGGAAACACATCTGGAAAGTGTTATGATTCCAGAAACCTCCTTATAATTGAAACGGCACCACTACCTTCATAAAGACTGACAAAAATCACAAAACAATGTACATAGAACATAAACAACCTGAGTCCAATCTCTTTTACTTTTAGGCTGTCATTAGATTCTTATATCAGAGGGAGAAGTGTGAAAACAGTAAGCATTCCATTAAAAAAGAAATGAGTAAGTTCAAGTTGTCTGTTTCATCAATAGACCTCAAAATGAAGGATTTAAAATAGCCAAGAAATATAGAGAGAATTCTAGGTTTTTCACATTCAAAGAATCATGAAATAGAGAAAAGGTCAATGTTCAATTTTACCTCTGAAGATCCCAAAGGATTTCCATAAGGATGGAAGAAACTATTCATTCTCATACCCTGTATTAGTTGCCACAAACTTGGTGGCTCAAAACAATAGAAATTTATTCTCTTACAGGCCAGATGTCTAAAATCAGAATCACTACGCTAAAGTTAAGGTTGTTGGCAGGGACATGGTCTCTCAAGGGAAAGATCTAGGATCTAGGGAGAACACATTTCTTTCCTCTTCCAGCTTCTCGTGGTTGCAAGTATTCCTTTTGTTTCTTGGCCACCTCACTCCAATGTCTTCCTCTGTAGTCATAGCACCTTCTCCTCTTCTATTTGCATTAATAATTTCCCTCTGCCTCTCTCTTATTAGGACCCTTGTGATTGCATTTATGGCCCCCCCTGGATAATCTGGTACAATATTTAATTTAATCATACCTGCAAAGATCCTTTTTCCAAATAAGATAACATTTATAAATTCCAGGGATTAGAACCTGACACCTTTGGGGGCCGTTATTCAGTCTACTACATATACTGTGGAAGAATAAATTAGTACAATCCTTATTGGGATTGATTTGTTAAACTGTACTTAAATCCTTAAAAATGTATATGTCTTTCATGAAACAATACCATTGCTAGGAATTTACTCTAATAAAATAATTTATTCAATTAATAGTTAATGTATGCAATCATGTGAACATGGATGTTCACCTAAAAGTTGTTTATAATAAAGAAAAATTGGAAACAGCTTAAACACTTAACAATAAACATTATAAACATAGATTATGTATTCATATGATAAAAATGTATAATAAATTATATAAATAATGAAAAACTAAGCAATCATAAATAATAATGTAAATGTACATTTATAGACATGAAAAGACATATATAATATTTTAAGTAATGAAAATCAGGTTACCAAACTGTGATTCCATTGAAGATTAGTTTGTTTACATCTTTATGTATTGATATGTATTTAGGTACAGGTATTTGTGTGTGTATGTATATGTATATATGTATTCTGAAGGACAGAAAAAGAACAGATATACGTACATCAAAATATCAACAGTGATTATTTAAAGGTGACCAGATTAAAGTTTATTTTTCTAAAGGGAACATACATTGCCATAATAATTCTTTTAAAGTTCAGAAAAAAGGCTTCTGCTTCTGGGAATGACAGACTAAGTGCATACCGAACAACTCCCCTATAGAAAAAAAACGATAAAACCAGAACATAACACAGAGTGTCAACCTGAAGGCAATGGAGAACGACAGGCAGAAGGAAGATTGTGATGGGGGCACACCCTCAGGAAGGGGAGCTGCGTAAAGTAACATCCTGTTTGCGCAGCCTTTAGCTAAGTGTAGTTGGTGGAGAGCATGCCAGGTGGTAGGGGTGCACATGGAAAAACTTCAGCGTTTCTGGCTTAAGTACCCAGAAAAATAAAGCTGGAAAAACCATGACTGTAAAAGGAATGGGGAAATATGGAGGAGAAGAGCCAGAAAAGGAATCCCCAAATTCTGTTGACTCACTTTTCTAACTAATCCCCAAAACACACATGTGTAGAACATACATAGCTGCTCAAAGCAGCTCAGTAAGTGACCAAACATCTGAACTGAGGTCTGAGCTGCTGCTCAAGAAACAGGATTTGAAGTTCAAAACCAGCTATGAGTATGTTTTGCCTGCTAAAACAAACAAAACAACATTCATCTGAGTAAAATAACAGACTGAAAAATCTCCACGGCTTAATGTTCATTATGTCTAGAATACAATTCAAAATTATCCGATATATGAGGAACTAAGGAAATGGAATTTGTTCTCAAAAGCAAATAAAATCAATCAAATCTTTCCCCAAAATGAAATAGGTTTTTGAACTAGTAGACAAGGATTTTAAAAATGGCTATTATAACTCGTCTAGATGAAGTAAAATAAAATATGCTCACAAAGAATGAAAAGAGAGAAATTTCCAACAAAGAAATAGAAAAATAAAAAGAAACAAGTGGAAATTTGAAAGCTAAAAAATTTAGTATCTGAAATAAAATATTCACTCAATTAACTCAACAAATGGAGATGACAGAGGAAAAAATATGTAAACTTGAAAACAGATCAATAGGAATTGTGCGATGGGAAGATAGAAAAAAAGCTCGAAAAAAGTGAACACAGCCTCTGAGACTTGTTAGATAGAGATAATATTAAACAGTCTTAGACATGTGCAATTGAAATCCAAGGAGAAGAAAGAGAAAATAAAGCAGAAAAAAATACTCGAAGAAATAACAACTTGAAATTACTCATTTGCTATGACTGAGAGAATTTATAGATACAACATGCCAAATGAATACCAAGTGGCGTGAAAATGAAGTCCATGCCAAGGCACGTCATAGTCAAGCATAGCTTTCTATAAAATGCATATCTTATAAGCAACAAGAGAAAAGGGCACATTATATGATGAATGATTTGATGAATCATATTTTATGATTAATGGCTGACATATCAGAAACCATGTAGGCCAGAAAAAAAGTGGAACAATAATTTTGAAATGATGTGAAAGATAAAAGAAAAAAAACCAGTCAAGCCAGAATTCTGTATCCAGCAAAAATATCCAAAAATGAAGATGGTTGTTCATAATACCCTCTAATGATCCTTTTTATTTCTGTGACATCAGTTGCAATGCTGCTGCTTTCATTTCTGATTTATCTATTTGAGTCCTCTTTCTCTTTTTCTTTTTAGTAAGTCTAGCTAAATGTTGATCAATTTTGTTTATCTTTAAAAAAGAAACTCTTAGTTTCATTGATTTTCTATTCTCTATTTTGTTTATTTCTGCTATAATATTTACTTCCTTCCTTCTGCTAATTTTGGGTTTAGTTTGTTCTTTTTCTATTCCTTTGAGGTGTAGAGTTAGGCTGTTTATATGAGATCTTTTTTCTTTTTTAATTTTGGCATTTTTCTCTATACACTTCCCTTTTAATACTGCTTTTGCTGCATCCCATAGGATTTAGTGTGTTGTGTTTTCATTTTTGTTTGCCTCATGGTATTTTCTAATTCTTCCTTTGATTTCTTCTTTGAGTGCATTGTTTAATATTCACATATTTGTGAATTTTCCAGTTTACTTTGTTATTGTTTCTAGTTTCATTCCATTGTAGTCAGAAAAATTATATGCCAACAAATTAGATAATCTAGAAGAAATGGATAAATTCCTAGAAACATACAATCTACCAATACTGAATCAAAAAGAAATAGAAAACTTGAACAAACCAATAACCAACAAGGGGATTTAATTATTTAATAGTAATCAAAAAGCTCCCACCAAAGTAAAGCCCAGGACCAGACGGCTTCACTGGTAAATTCCATCAAACATTTAAAGAATTAACTGCAACTTTTTCTAAATTCCTCTAAAAAATTGAAGAGGGAATACTTCTAAATTCCTTTTATGAGGCCAGCATTACTCTGATACAAAGCCAGATAAAGATACAACAAGAAAAAAAAAAACTATAGGCTAATATTCCTGATGAACATAAATGCAAAATTCTCAACAAAATATTAGTAAACCAAATCCATTAGCATAAATCATCCACCATGACCAAGTGGGATTTGTTCCTGGAATGCAAGGATGGTTCAATACACACAAATCAATTAATGTGATACGCCAAATTCACAGAATAAAGGATAAAAACCACATGATCATCTCAATAGATGCAGAAAAGGCATTTGACAAAATGCAACACCTTTTCATGATAAAAATCTCTGAACAGACTAAGTATAAAAGGAATTCACCTCAACCTAATAAAGGCCATACACAAAAAGCCCATGGCAAATGTTTTATTCAATAGTGAGAAACTGAAAATTTTTCCTGTAAGATCAGGTACACAACAAGGCTATCCACTCTCCACTTCTATTCAACATATTACTGGAAGTCCAAGCCAGAGCAATTAGGCA
Organism: Daubentonia madagascariensis; assembly: GCA_023783475.1. Lineage (NCBI taxonomy): Eukaryota > Metazoa > Chordata > Mammalia > Primates > Daubentoniidae > Daubentonia > Daubentonia madagascariensis. Next base: position 33,908,149 of record JAKFHU010001953.1, on the reverse strand, counting down.
AGACAAAGAAATAAAAGGCATCCAAGTTGAAAAGAAGTGAAACTATTTTTGTTTGTAGAGGGCACCATCTCATATGTAGAAAATTCTAAAGACTTCACACAAAAACTGTTAGAACTATAATATTAAACAGTTTGGTTAAGTTGCAGGATACAAAAGAAACATACAAAAATCAGTTGTGTTTCTATATACTAACAATGAACAACCCAAAAAGGAAATTTATGAATAAAAAGCTTAGGAATAAATTTAACCAAGGAGGTAAAATACTTTAATACTGAAAATTAAAAACTAATGATAAAAGAAATTAAAGAAGATAAAAGTAAAAGGAAATACATCTCATGTTCATGGATTGGAACACTTACTGTAAGTCCATACTACCCAAAGTTATCTACCGATTCAATGCTTTCCCATCAAAATCCCAGTGGTATTTTTTTACAGAAATAGAAAAAAAAATCTTAAAATTAAGATGGAGCCATAAAATGCCCTGAATGGAAAAAGCAATCTTGAGCAAAAAGAACAAAGCTGATGGCATCACACTATCTGATTTCAAAATATACTATAAAGGTATAGTAATTGAAACAGCATGGTAGTGGCATAAAGACAGACATAGACCCGTGGAATAGAATAGACAGCCCAGAATTATACCCATACATATACAGTCAACTTATCTTCAACAAGGGTACTAAGAACACACAATGAGGAAAATATAGTTTCCTCAACGAACGGGGCTGGGAACATTGGGTATCCACTTGCAAAAGAATGAAATTGGACTCCTTTCACCATACACAAAAATCAACTCAAAATGGATTAAAGACTTAGACAGAAGACTTGAAACTGTAAAAATACTAGAAGAAAACAAAGGGACAAAGCTTCTTGGTATTGATCTTATGCAATGACACCAAAAGCAGAGACACAAAAGCAAAAACAGACAAGTGAGACTACATCAAACTAAAAAGCTTATGTATAGCAAAGGAAATAATCAACAGAATGAAAAGGCAACCTATGGAATGGAAGAAAATATTTACAAACCAAATCTGATAAGAGGTTAATATCTTAAATAAATAAGGAACTACTACAACTCAATAGCAAAAAAGAAAAAAAAAACTTCAATTTAAAAATGGGCAAAGGAATTGAACAGACATTTCTCCAAAGAAAACATACAAATGACCAATAGGTATATGAAAAGATGCTCAACATCATAAATAATCAGGGAAATGCAAATCAAAACCACAATGCAATATCACCTCATGCCAGTTAGCATGGCTATTGTAAGAAAAAAAAGAAAAAAAGAAAAGAAAGAAAGAAAGACATGTATCAAAATATCACATGTATCCTTCCCTCCCAAAAAAAGAATAAAAAGATAACAATAGTTGACAAGGATATGGAAAAATTGGAACCCTTCTATACTGTTGGTGGGAATGTAAAATGGTACAGCTGCTATGGCAAACAGTATGGGGGTTGCACAAAAAATTAAAATAGAACTACCATATGATCCAACAATGCCACTTCTAGATAAATACCCAAAAGAATTGACATCAGGATCTTGAAAAACTATCTACATTCCCATGTTCATTGCAGCACTATTTACAATAGCCAAGTTATGGAAACAACTAATGTTCATTGGCTGAAGAATGGATAAAGAAAATGTGGTATGTGCATAAAATAGAATATTATTCAGTCTTAAAAAAGAAGGAAATCTCACCATTTGCAGCAACATGGATGAACCTAGAGGACATTACGCTAAGTGAAGTAAGCCAGTCACAGAAGGACAAACACTGTGTGATTCCATAGTGTTTAGATACCTCCATTTAGATGAGGTATCTAAAATAGCAAAACTCATAGAAGCAGAGAACAGAACAGTGGTTACTATGGGCCAGGGAGAAGGGGAAATGGGGAGTTGTTCAATTGATATAAAGTTTCAGTTATGCAAGATGAATTAGTTCTAGAGGTACAGCATAGTTCTGTGTCAACAATACTATATTATTCATCTAAAAAATTTGCTAAGAGGGTAGATCTCATGTTAAGTTTTTCTTACCATATACACAAAAAAGGGATAAAAAAAATTTAGATGTTGATTGTGCTGATGGTTTCACGGATATATGCATATATGTCCAAATTCAAATTGTATACATTAAATTTGTACAGTTCATTGTATATCAGTTATAGCTCAATAAAGTGGTTTTAAAAAACAAAAATAAAGATGAAATAAAGGCATTCTCAGATAAAAGAAAATGAAGAGACTCTATTATCAGAAGATTTTCACTACTTTAAATACTCACAGAAGTTCTTCAGGCTGAAGGAAAATCATATCAGATGGAAACTCAGAGTCTCAGAATGGAAGAAAAAGTATTAGAAGTGGTAAATATCTATGCATATGCAAAAGATTTTATTCTCATTTTGCTTTTCTCCTCTGTTTTTTATAAACCATATAACTGTTTAAAGTAAAAATTATAAGATTGTTTTACGGGATTTATCACACATGTAGATCTAATTTATAAAACATTTGCTTAAAAACATAAAAGGTGGGGGATATAGCATTGCTAGATTTCTACAATTTACATCAAGTGGTATAATGTTAACTGTAGGTATGTAACAGTGGAGGGGAAATTTTAACCTAACTAGCTCCATTTTGCTTTTGACCCCCTGCAGGAATATCCTTTAGGTTAAAAATTATTGCTTAGCTCTGCACATAGGCTAGAAGAAAGATGATAATCATCCCCTTCTCAAAACTAACTCCCAGGGAGTATACTTTAGAAAAGTATACACACAAGTAACAATGCTATATTAAAGATTTATAGGAACATCGTAACCTGACCTACTCATCCAAAGTTAATTGACCAAGAGCAAACTTTTACAACCTCCTCAGACACTCACTGACACCCAGATGCCTGTAGTCCTTGGTTACCTCTTGCAACATCCCTCTCCCCTTAACATAAAAAGAAGCCTCAAGTTCATATTAACTTAAGATGGTTCTTTAGGACATTAGTCTGCCATCTTCTATTGCTGGCTCTCCAAATAAAAGTCACTTTCCTTGCCTCAACATCTTGTCTCTCAACTTATTGGCTGTCCTGCAATGAGTGGTACAAGCTTGGACTCCATTACGGGTAAACTGTGAAAACTTAAGGATTTTTAGTGTTATTCACAAAGCAGCCACTGAAATAATAAAGCAAAAAAAAGTATAGTTAAAAAAATCAATAAGAAATAGAATAAGATTCTGAAAAATATTCAAATAATTCCCAAAAAAGACCAGAAAGAAGAGATCCACAAAAAAAAATATTAGAGCAGATAAGTTGAAAATATGAACAGAAAAGAACCTAAACTCCATAAAATAATTTAAGGAGATTTATTTTGAGCTGAATATGTGTGACCATGGCCAGAAAAGCCAAGCCCAAGAAGCCTTGAGCAAGTGGTCTTGCCATGGTTGGGTTACAGTTTGGTTTTATACATTTTAGGGAGACAGGAAGTACACATAAAGTTATAAATCAATACATGGAAGACATACATTGGTTTGACCCGAAAGGCAGGACATCTCAAAGCCAGAGATTACAGGTTATAGGTAGTTTAAAGAGCCTTTGATTTGTAATTGGTTAAGGAAATGAAGCTTTGTCTAAAGTCTTGGAATGTTTTAAATTAAGATAAGGAAGTCTGCTAATCAGAGACAAGCCACCAGACATATGCCGAGGCTCAAGTGATCTGTTAAATAAATTGATGACCTGCAGTGTGCTTTAACCTTTGTCTTACATGGCCTTAAGCCTGTTAATGATTTTGCATCTTATTGTTACAAAGAATAACTCCAAAAGGGACAGGGCATAACTAGGCGTATCTGACCTCCCTTCTCCTCATGGCTGACAACTCGGGTTTAAGATTCTTCTGGGGTCCCCTTGGCCAAGAGGGGGTCCATTCAGTCAGCTGGGGGGCTTAAGATTTTATTTTAGTTCATAGAAACAAATAATAAAATGGTAGATCTAATTGCAACCACATCAGTAATTACATTAGACATTGACTCAACACTCAATTTAAAAGGAAAGAGTATCAGAAGGGTTATTTTTAAAATGACCCAAATACATATGCTGTCTACAGTAGATACACTTTAAATATAAAGGCATATATAGGCTGGAAGTAAATGCTTGGGGAAAATGTACCAGGTAAACAGTAATTTAAGAAGGCTGGGGCCTGTAATCCCAGCACTTTGGGAGGTGGAGGCAGGAGGATTACTTGAGACCAGGAGTTCAAAACCAGCCTGGGCAACATAAGGAAACGTCTTCTCTACAAAAAATTTAAAAATTAGTTGGGAGGCTAAGGCAAGAGGACCCCTTGAGCCCAGGAGTTCGAGGCTGCAGTGAGCTATGATCAGGGCCACTGCACTCCAGCCTGAGTGACCCTGTCTCTTAAAAAAAATAAATAAGGTAAGACTGGAATGGCTAGCTTTTGGATGCCCATTCCCAACCAGATGGTGTCCTGTCTTCAGTAGTTGGTGCATGAGGTCAACCAGGACAGCTCTTGTACACAGTCTGCTTTGTACCACCTGACTCAAACTCATCATATAATCTCAAAACTCCAAATGTGATGGTTCACACTTGAATTCATGCCTAAAATGTCTTTGAAATTCAAAAGCATTTTCTTTATTTGGTAATCTTCTGAATCACTTACATATCAAATATCAATTCAATTCTAAAAGATTCAATAAGCATTAGTTGTGTCTAAGGTTTGGTGCTACAAAGGAAAAACAAACCTTTTCTATACTCACTCAAAAAACACTTAAGACACCAAATATATGGAGGTCTTTTCCATACCAACAAATTCTCCAATTCTTAGTAAACACCTAATGGATGTCCTACAATTTAACTCAATTCTTGCACTAAATTCCCAGAGTTACCACAAAGCCCTAGGTTAAAAGTTCAGGCCTAGAAGACCACCCCCACTTCAGATGCCAATCATAAGTAGAGGGTCCCCAGGTTACTCACAACTTCTGTCCAGCTTGGTTACAAATCAGAGGTTTCCACAGATCCCCTCTCCTCAGGTTCCATAATTTGCTACAATATCTCACGGAACCCAGGGAAAGTTTACTTACTATTATCAATTTATTACAAAGGATATTTTAAAGGATACAAATAAACAGCCAGGTGAAGAGATATATAAGACAAGGTCTGGAAGGGTCCTGTGCACAGGAGCTTCTGTCCCCTGGAGTTTGGGGTGTGCCACCCTCCAGCTCATAGATACACACTTGTTTACCAACCAGGAAGCTCTCCAAACCCCATTTTAGGTTTTTATGAAGGCTTCATTATATAGGCATGATTAAGATTAGATCATTGGCTATTAGTGACTAAGGAGGTCACAGGATGGGGTTGAAAGTTCTAACCCTGTAATCACATGATTGATTCCTCTGGAACTAGCCCCCATCCTGCAAGAGTCACCCCATTAGCGTTAACTCAGGTATGATTCAAAGGGGATTATTACGAATAAAAAAAGGCTCTCTTTTCACTCCTATCATTCAGGAAATTCCAAGGGTTTTAGGAGCTCTGTGCCAGGAACCAGGAATGAAGATCAAACATATATTTCTTAGTATATCACAATATTACATATGCTAAAGCTCTAAGGCTAGAAAGGTGACCAAGATAATCATCTCATAGTCTTTGTGAAATAAGAAATAAACCAGAATAGAGTACAGCCCCTCTATGCTTGCTACCTAGTAAGGATAAGGTAAGTACACACCAATTATAAAAATTCTGTATTTCAGATGAGGCACCATAACATTCAATACCCAAGATTTTTAACTGAAGCTGAAGAAGGGTAGGGTTTTTTAAACCAAAATATATTCCACTGGAGCATCTGATGCGCCCACTCCACCCCAACCTCCCACCAAGAGCTGGGGAAAATAACTGCCCTAGTAGTTTACTGCCTTTCAGGGAAGAGCCTCATATCCTTCATATTTGATACAACTAAAAAATGGTGAAAACTTCAGCCACATGTAATAATTTTCCAATTAGATACACCTATATTAATGGTATACTGGAGTTTCATATGAAACACAATGTAGTAATACACAAAAAACTATGATGCAGTAAATGTGCATTTCACCCTTTTGAATTTTGACTCCTTTGACTCAGATTCCACGGTTACATTTTAACAGAGCACTAACACCAACCACTGACCCATTGAGATTTATAGAAAGTCTAAAGAATATCCAAACTATGTCTGTAGATCCACATGCAAAATAACCTAAATAGAACATAAGGGATTACTCCCATAAGTGCATAAACTAGGTAACAGTTAATTAAGTGACCCTGGAGACCTTCAGGACAGTAATGTTCTGGCTCACTGGTTGTACCTTGAATTGTAGTATGTAGAAAAAGTCAATTTCCAGGCCAGACAAATTATTTCTACAAGTTATTGTGGTATTTAAATACAAGCACACATTATTAACTAGAGTCATGTTATTATGGGAAAAAAATAGTCATGGATTAATTATTTCCTGAGTTATCCATAAGGCAAGGACTAGAGTGAAGCAAATGCCTCATTCACCTTACCCTAGTCCCAGATTCATGCCTGAGAAAAGCCTGTCCAGTGGTTCCACATAGGTGAACTCAAGCTTCCACCAGAATCTGCCTAGTGTCCACCATCCCAATAACAAGGGTTACTGCTTTTGCCTATCTGCAAAAGTCCCAACCTCCTGAACTTGTCTTAAAAAACTGAAAAAGAAGCAAGGCTGCTAACAAGACTGGTTGATCAGTAATTGATTCAAATATTTGCAGTTATTTGAGTTGTGCTTACATGATACAGAGGTCATCAGTTGATTGGGTTAATTCAGTCCAAGAGTTGGCTGATCCAAGAAAAAAAGAATGATACCAGCTACTTTATTGAATTGTAGTCAGATAGGAGTCAGCTCTTGAGCTGTGGTTATAGAATACTGAATAAGGATGGAGGCTACTATGAAAATGATACCTTCAGGATTCAAATCAATATTCATGTGTACATAGCAAAGCATTCCTTAGAAATTGGACATTGTTGAGTTGAAGTTAATTTCTAAATGTTAAATCCATAAATATATATGACCATTTACTTTTTAAAACTTTTGCCTTTAAATGTTAAAATCTGGTATTTGTAACAAGATGATGTTGGGAAACTTCCTATTAAATTGCTTAGGCTATGTCAGTTTGTACAGGACAAGCTATTTTTTCTTCTTCTTTTCTAATTATAAACATAACATAGTCTCATATTCTCATTGTAGATAATTTGAACACTACAAAAGTGTCAAAAATCAGAAAGAAATCTCCCATAATCCTACCATCCATAGGCAAAAACATTGTTCATTTAGGTATATTTTCTTCTCATCTTTTTCTTTACATTTTAAACACAGGTAAGATTATGGTAAGCCATTCATACATTATCCCTGTGGCTTGATACTACCATTTTCTTTGTACTTTTTTACTTATTTAAAAGGCAATCCCTTCATATTTTCAGATGTTGTTCTTTAAAAATCATGACAGTGTATACTTAGAAAAATTCACTAAGAATTCTGAATTAATCTTGTTAACAAGGGAGTATAAATAAACTGTCAATTGTTTACCATGCCAATTCCATGCATGTGAAATCTGACATCAGACATGTATTTCTGTATCTATATAACTATGACAAAAAAATGTATCTCCAAAGATGTTTCAGAAAAATTTTTCATGTATGTCCTGCTATTTTTTTGCAGGGTCTATGTAGAATGGTTCATTACCAATAAGCTCTCAGAATAAAGTGTTTGTTGTTATTGTTGCTGTTTTTTATTTGGTTGTGTGTATGTTTTTAAGAGCAAGTTAGAAAGGACAACTCATACACATTTTCCTACAAAAATCTAGTATCTCAACAGTACCAATTTGGGGGACCTAAATGACATCTAGAGGATGACTATGTCTTCCACATTAAAGCCAGAGTGTAATTAACCCCCACAACAATAACCTCAGCCCAGGAAAGCAGGAAAGAAAGTTGGGAATGAGCCAGCTGAACCCCAGATGTTAAGGTTGGGAACATTCCAGAGCTCTGCATCTGGAGGCATCTACTGCCAAACCTGTCCCGTCTGTAACAAAGGTGATAAATTCTTCTCTCAGAGGAGAGAAAAGCCAGCAAAGGTAAAAGAATATTGCTTAGTCAGTTTTTCAACATGCTGGTGACTTTCTTCTCTGTGAACCTCCTGTTCATTCACTGGTACCAAGAAAAGAGTGACGAGAACCCAGGAAGTCAAGAATCAAAACTAGAATGCTAGTAAAATTCAAAAGGAATTCAAAAGCAAATTACCAGGAAATATAAATTAAGTTGGTTGGAAAGAACATCATTGTTATTTTCTACCCACCCCCCTTCCCAAAGCAATAAATAAGATACAACAGTGCACCCTTCTGGTTGAAATACAGAACTAACATTCAGATCAATCTAGTCACTAGTCTTCTCTAGTTCCCTGCAGATAACTTCAAAAAAGGAGTTCCTGGTTTCCTCACATAGTGAGAAGGTTCGTAGCAACTACTTTACTTGCAGCCGTTTTTTTTAAATAAAAAATTCAAGGGATTTTCAAATACATAAACCTGTTTCCATGAGGGAGTTTTTTTTTTTTTTCCACTCTGAATAAGGCAAACATGATAGCAAAGAAAATTGCAGAGACCTATGATGCTGTATTTACTAAATATGGGTATCTGGTGCTCCAGTTCCTTGACTTTCTTGGAGCTTTCCCTTGGGGACTTGAATGTGATACTCACTAAATATTTGTTGAATAAATTAATCAGACAAGATCACCAATTTCTGAAACTCTAGCCCTCAGTAAAATCTGAACACCTATTGTATTTCATCATAAGTACAATAGCTCTGGAACTTTTGATAAAGGGAGCCTAAAGTATTATGCAATGGAAAAGCAAGTATGAAAATGCCTAGCCGTTCTTGTTACAAATTTGTGCAAGTGCATAAACAACAGCGTAGAGTATATGAGCAACACAATCTGGTCTACGTAAGTCCAGTTGTTGTCTTTGTTATTCTTCAAGTGAAGCCCATCATAATTACTACTAGAAAACTTTCTGAACACTTGCTTTGATGAAACCATGAGAGAAAATTCACAAACATCTTTGTGTAAGAAAGGTTGCTTTCCAGCCCACCTGTCCACATCCGCAATCTGTAGGTAATGGAGGGCACAAAGGGAAATCATCAAGCATCTCCCAAGAACAAAGGAAAATGTTTCAGAAAATCATAGTCCTATTTTTGGAAATAGATACAGGTATTCTGCCACCTACTTTCAAAAAGTTGAAGGGCAATTAAGACACTGGTCCCTGAACAGTAATTAATAATGCAAAAAGTCCACTCCCTCTCTAACCCAATAAAAATTCTGTGCACAGCACAGTAAGCATTCCTTCCCTTTAGATCTGCTCAGAATAAACCTTGGTATGTTCACAGCATGTCTTCACATATTATACTTTTTTGGTTACACAATTGAAAGTATGGAAAGACTCAAGACAACATGATAAAAAGTCAGAAATATTTACAAAACACAAAGTATAACAATATAACCATGTTTCACACCTTTATAAAAGTACCTGTGGTTATCTTATTATCCTTGGCCACCTTACAGCACCACTCTCTTAGAGAACTGTTTTCTACCTTGACCACAATCCCTTAGAATTAAGGAGGCTAAGAATAGATGTTCCAGTGAACGGAAACTCTTTGATACTAGGTTGACATTATGCTATGCCTTTAAATACATATTTTACACAAGCTGTACATCAATACATAGTGCATTTCAGGGTCTGTTCAGGTCAATGATCTGTGTGACATAATAGCAAAACAGCATGACTCAGTGTTAGCAAAAATAAATTTTACACATTGGCCAAAGTTTGAGGACATTCCTGTAATGGGTCTGCTATATGCCACTTTCCAGGCACACCAGTTGAAAACATTGTATTGACCATATTTAAAGAGAAAGACTTACTAGACATTTTAGAGCTAAAAATAGTCTCAAAGAATTATGACTGCTGATTTCCAAAAATAGGTGTTAGCCTGAAACTCTTTGCAAATATCACCTAGCCACAGGAAATCAATGAAAGCAGGAAAGAAGTTCTCTCCAAAAACTCTCCTAAAATCCACACCAAAAGAAATAAAAAAAGGTTTCCTAAGATACATTTGAGATTCAATTTTCAGCAATAAATCATCTCACCTATAAAGATTTTTTCCAGCAAGTCCAAGCCAAGTGCATATCAGGCACTATAATGCTAGCATAAAAATTTATCACAGTACAATGGTAAGAAGCAAAATTCACCTAACAAAAGATCCAGACTTGAGTAGGGATAGCAGCAGGATGTAATCAGAGAGCAGAGAAGAACAAAGATTTCCTGAAGAAAGGAAAGCCTCTGTTCCCTGCCTTATAAGGGCAGTAGAAGAAACACATTTAAAACTGAAAAATGTAGCCAAAGAGAGCAACCAAGGGTTAATATTTATTAAAATAGAGATGAAACTGAAAACCATGAAAAGCAAAGAAGGTTTCGAGAGCAGATAACCTGCGTCTCCAAATCTTGAGAATGCCTGCGGTGGAAGTACTCGTGCGTTGTGAAACACATTGCCTATTACAGGAACACCTGGACCCAAGGGCAATAAACCCGAAATGGTGTACATAGCAAATGAAAGTTGAAAGAGAGCATTAGGAAATAGCAGGCCAGCTTTGTGGAGTTAGCATGTTGTGATCAGGAAATAAAATAAAATGAGCCACTGGAAGAGACTGTGTGGGGTGTAGCCATGGACAGGTGGGGGAGATTTATCTGGAGGACATCATGCTCAGGAAATATTTTGTAAAACTAACTTACAGGTCTGTCAGAAGTTAAACAGATGACACAATAAGCTAAGACTTTTAAAACAGCTCTAATAGACTCTTAAGACTTTTAACTAATAAGACTTATTAAGGCTTAATAGACTTTTAAGACTTTATAATAGAGTGCTGCATCAAAGGTTAGAGGTGGGGTGTACGAGTACAGAAATGATGGCAAAATCTCTAACAAGAAGCGAAAGTTTGACAACAAACTGAAGTCAATCTGTAAGCCTACTACAATATGTGCTTAAGCACTGGGGTGGGTGTGGATAAAATGGAGGAATAAGACATTGCCACCACCCTCTAGTAGCAGGAAGTAAGAGTTGCAGAGTGCTTTGATCCTTACAAAACTCCTGTTAAGTGGATATCATCTCCACTCTACAGATAAGGAAACTGAGGCTCAGAGAGGTTAAGTGTCTTGCCAAAGATGCACAGCTAGGAAACTGCTAAGTCAGAATTCAAAGCACATGATCTTTTCACTATATCACGTTTTCGAATAGATTTTAGAATAACATGGTGTTTTTAAAAAGTAGTAACCAATACAAAATGTATATAACATGTTAAATACTAAGAAAATCTGGTAACGCACAGCACAGATGAAATGTATGAATATAATGAAGTGCTAATTGTGTCTCCTGGACATCAGTGCTGGAACAGAGCAGAGAATGCAGGGATCAAAAACGGCAGAAATAATCAAGAAAAACACTGGAAGAGGGGACAGATTCCTGGGAAGGAAACACCACGTGCAGATAGAAAACCGAGCACAGCTGGTTCACGGGCAGGGATGAGAGTGGCCTGACCACGGTGCAGCAGAAAACAGCATGGGCAGGTTACACCGACCCAGGAGAGCTGGGCAGGAAAGTCGAGATTGACAGCGGTGTGAAACAGGGGCAGCTTACGGTTTCTGAGTGGAAAACCGAAATTCCTACGGCCCTACTGTAGTCTCAGTCTCTCCTTATATTAGTTTGCTACAGCTGCTGTAACAAATTAGCACAAACTTAGTGGGTTAAGCCAACACAAATTTACTATCTTACAGTTCTGTAGTCCAGCATGGGTCTCATGGGACTAAAATCAGGTGTCAGCAGGGCTGCATTCCTTTCTGGACACGCTAGGGAAGAATTCTTTGCCTTGCCTTTCCCAACTTCTAGAGGTCACCCACATACCTTGGCTCCTGGCCACCTCCCTTCAACTTCAAAGGCAGCAACACTGCATCTCTATGACTATTCTTCTGTAGCCACATGTCCCTGGGACTACAGCTGTAAAAGTTCTGCTTTGAAACATTCATGTGATTGGATTGGGTCCACCTGGATAACCCAGGATAAACTCTTTTGTGATTAAGGTCCTTAATGTTAATCACATCTCTCTTCCCGTGTAAGCTTACATAGTCACAGGTTCCAGGGATGAGGATATGGATATGATTTTACCAGCCACACTCTTGAATGTCTCTCTAGCCCCCGTGTATCTGTAAGGCATCATCCTCTTTGGTCCCAGGATAATCATCCTCTGCTCAAAACCCCAGTGGTTTCCCACTCACTGAACGCCAAACACCTTAGCTTGGCATTCCTGAAAAGTAACTGGAAACACTCATTTACTAACCAAATAAAAGAACAAAAGCAGTGTTTAAGGGAGACCTGTGAAAGGTTAGGGCAAGGCAGGGGTGGAAGGCTAATGGGTGGGAGGTTGTGGCATGATCCAGAGTTGAGTTCAGTGGAGCAGAGAGCCATGCTGTGGCTTCAGAGCCAGACTTCATCCCTGGGAGCTGTGTTGTGGGGAAGTGACATAATCTCTTTGAGCTCCAGTTATTTCATCTATTAAAATGGGGACAATAATAGGACCTACTTCACTGGATTGTTGTGTGTTAATAAATGTAATTAAATATACAGCAAGCATTTATCACAAAGTAGGCACTCAATAAGTGTTAGTTCTCTTTTCCTAGTACAAGAAAAAATAAAACAACAGAATTATAGTGAATGATTTATGAGAACCATCTAAACAATGTAGAGGTATTAAACTTTAGGCTTAGTTTAGGATAATTGGTCTTTCCACATGGGTAGAAAATGCCATATTGCCTTTCTTTATGATGTGTGACCATATTTCTATAGAAAACTAATGGAAAAAATGTCATTAGCAATGAATATTTAATTGAAAAATTAAAATCTAGAAAAACAGAGCCTAAATGGAAGTCATAAGTACAAAATGAAAGGTCTTAAATATGTGTATATAAGTGTGTTGTATTAATATAACATCATCAGTAAAAATCAAATGTTGGTATTCATAACCATTGAGCATTAGAAAATTCATGATTTATTAACTCATTCAAAAATACTTAGTGAATGCAAGATGTAGTTCTAAACACTTTGAGATACACCATGTGCCCTCTTGAAACTTACATTCTAGAAGGGGAGACAGAGAGTAAATAGATATAATAAGTGAACTATTCTCCTCCCCAAGATTTTTTCACAGACCCTTAATAAATAAAGCATATACATAGTTCTAAATTATATTTTAACTTCATAAGTTTTTTTAGATTAAAGCAAGAAGAAGCCTCATGAAATATTACACCAAGATAAAGCCTATAAGTAAGGCAGGAAGCCTTAATAATCAATTGCTGTTAAGAATGTATGTGTACAGAAAAGTATACTGTTTATTTGTATATCCCTCATCATTCTAGAACTGTTTAGAGATAGCTAAAAGAAGTCCATGTACACAACAATGTAGAACAAAAGAAATAAAGAGAAAGAGAAGGGAAAAGAAACAGGAGAGGGAGGGAAAAGGAAGGAAGGAGGGAGGGAGAGAAGACGGGAAATAACAACAACAGCAGGGAAACGAGATGAATTTGGCTCTGAGCTACTTAGCAGTGAAAACAAAGAAGGAACATAACTGCCAGAAAGCAGCACAGGGTTCTAAAAATAAAAACAAGCATGTTACTTGCTCCTCAGACCTAAGAGGAATCTCTCTCACAAATTTTCATAATAGCGACAACATCCTATCTTCCACAACACCCAGTAGTGAGCTGTTAGATGTTTCACAGCTGGCCTGAGGGAGGGGGCGCTGACTTGAGGCACTATGGTATAGATACTTCGACCATGGCCAATTTCATGCTACCAACACAACAACGCTGAACTTGGAGTTGGGAAGAGATGGGCCATGGCCCACCTTATATAATATTTCCCTCATACTCATACAATAGCCATAAATAACCTCAAGAGCATAGATAATAGTAAAATACAGTCAAATAATTAGAAAGTGGTAAGTTTTAAGTATTTATTAACTTTCTTTTTGATATAATGTATTTAATGGTAACTTTGTATAATTCATTTGTTAATACTGCCTGTGTTTAGCAACCAGCTTGAACACCACTGAACATCCCTGGACTTCATAGTAAATTTCACATGGTAACGTTCTTCAACATAGGCTTATGGTCCAACACCAAACAGCAATTCAGTGATAGTAATTTGATGAAGGACCAAAAGTAAACTATGCTGTCCTCCAGGACCAGCACCATCCAAGAATAGAATGGTAAAAGTTTAGGTACAACAATTTTAATGCTGGTATCTTCAACACACTGGATGGCTGCAGATCAGCAGGAGAGAAAGGGGTGGAATTCCAGCCAGCACTTCAAGACTGACACTTCCTAGCTATGCCATGGACCACACTACAGTGAGCAACCTCAGCCACACAAATGTGTTGCACCATGAATGCTTTCCTCTGCTCATGTCTGAGGAGAAAGAGCAGTAGCTACTGATCTTGATAAATCAATGGAGCAAAGATCCTCTGGGCATTCGTACATGTGAGTAAAGTTAAGTAGCTGAGCTTGGTAAGACCAGGGCAAAGGGAAATTTGAGCATAGGTCTTCTGTCAGGGGCCTGGAAGATGGATGTTCTAGTCGACTGGATACAGGAAGGGAGGGTTGGCATCCTTTTATGAACATCAAGCCTCCTCCCAAAACACCTGCCTGACCAGAAGACCACCTTACCTGTGCACAGAGGCCAGCTGAGCTAACATATCTGGTCATAGCACAACCCTGTTGTGGACATTAGCTATAGGCTAAATATCTTTCTTGAACAAAACATTCAAATGTTCAAATAAATCATATATTTGAGGAAAAGAGTCTTAGGATAATTTAATTCTAATACCACAGTTTCATTGATTTTATATATTCCTTTACTTTTAAAAGACATTCAAACATACACATGCACACACACAAAAAGGTATTCAAAACAATTAACCCTACTGGATTTTGACATTTGCTGTCCCTTAGAGTACTATCAACTTCAATTAGATTCTAGAAATGAAGTAGTAATATCTTATCAACAGGAAGACATTTTGAGGATGGAAAAGTCAACATCAGACACAACTAACTTTAAGAAAACATTAAAAGCCAAATTTTTAAAGACAGATAAATTAGGATATAATTTACATTTCCAGAATTATTCCTGACTTCACAAAAGCATTCACTGTAGGGATCCCTTAAAAGTAGTAAAAGATGCCTTTTACTAATTTACAAAAACTCCATTTGAGGACATATATATGGTGTTAATCTAGGCACATTACAATCAACAAAGCTTATCTCTTCTACATGTAGGCTGTGTATTTGGAGGCAAGTTACTTCATTTCTCTGATATGTGATTTCCACATCTCTACCTACTCAGAATATCATTCAGAATTGTTGTGTTAAATATATCCTATTCTTACAAGTGTATACTTTAAAGTCCTTTTCAAATGTTTATCATTGTACAGGAAGGAAAAAAGGGCACTAGCATTTACTTAGTGCCTCACATATACCAAGTGTGCTCACATACATTATTTGATTTTCTCTTCACCAACATTGTTACTAGATTCTCATCATTACTAAATGAAGTTACTGTGACTCAGAGAAGACCTTGCTCCAAGTCACACAGTAATCAGCAACAATGCAAGAATATTAACCTTGGTCTGACTCCAGACACCACTGTTCATTCCCCTACATCACACAGGTTCAAGTACTTGTTCTGTCACCTACCAATAGTACGACTTGAGCAAGTTAATGAACCTCTCTGAAATGCAGCTTCCTTGTCTCAAAATCAAGATTAAAGATAAAATGTCTTACCTCAGAGGATTGCTGTGAGGACTAAATGAGTTGATACACAAAAAGTCCTTGCTACTGCCCCTGACCAAATAAATACATGTGGATTACTTGCAATTTTTGAGCCCAAACAAAATCTGTCACCCTTCCAAGCACAAATGGAATTTAAATATTTATAGATGGAAAATAATGCTTCTTCTAAGCAGAATATATTAATATAATAACAAAAGAATACTATTCCTGATATTACTGTAGTATTTCTACTGGGTATATCAGGTAAAAGTGCTAGATGCAGTATCAGTAGTCCAAAAACCTGGATTCTTATTTCAGCTCTGTGTCATTAACTAGTAATTTCACCTGGAATAAAATTTCTATATATTTCTGTTTTCTTTTCCATCAAATTGAGATAAAAGTATAAGAAAATAACAGAAATGAAAACAACATATAAATCTAAGTAGTTCTGACTTTTTCCTTCCCCAAAATGGCAGACTACCTTATTTAAAATGAACCTTACTGCCATAAACCACTAGAAAGGCTAAAGAAAATTAAAGCAAGCAAGCAAACATCTATTGAAGACATCAGAGAGCTATGAAGACAGTGAGGATTTAATGGGCCAAGATCTTAGAGAGGTGAGAAACCCAGCAAGGTGAACTGGCATTTGATGCCACTTTTCCCTCTGAGAAATTTGCAAATTCTCAAGGAGATGAGAGATGAGAACAACTGAACATAAAGTGGTATCTGAAAGGCTGTAGAGTTGAGAGCTTGCTGGAATCTCACTAGGCTGGAGAAAAAATTGTGGTTCAGAGTCCACACAGAAGGAAGAGCTCAGGTAAATACCCTGGGTTTTGAGTTGGCACCATTAAAGTGCTATAACGTAGGAGTATGAACTCTAAATAGAGCAGCCCTCACAGAAACTGAGGCCCAGTTTTGAATCTGCTCAACTCACGAATAGATTAAGTTGATATGCTCCTATACTACCCGCCTGCCGGAAACAAATGTAAATCCTCTCTGAAGTAAGATATGATCCAGAGGTAAATTATCTTTATAATTTTCATACATAGTGACCAGCATTCAACTAAAGTAACAAAGCATGCCAAAATACTAGCTAAAAATCAAAATAATAAAAGATAAAGAAATAGATCCATGAAGGATGCAGATATTAGAATTATCATATAGGGATTTTTAAATCAGCTAAGTATTATTAATATATTTAAGAAAGTAAAGGACAAAATAGAGAATTTCAGCAAAGACCTAAAAAGCATGAAGAGAAAATCAAATGAAATGGTAGAACAAAAAAGAGAAATCCAATAAAAGAAATTAAGAACCCAATGAATAGGTGAAGGAGCAAAACCAACCCAGCTAAAAAGAGAATCAATGTACTGAAAGATAAATCAGAAAAAAAATTCAACTGAAGAAGAGAGAGAGGAAAATATTAAAAGGAGTGTAAGAGTCATGTGGGATGTGGGAAAAAGTCTAATACATATAATTGGAGCCCCAAAAGAAGAAAAGAGACAGAAGCGGGGCAAAAAAAATTTGAAGAGATAATGTGTGAAATTTTTTTTAAAACTGGATATAGACATTAAGCCAGAGACTCAAAAAGTGCTACAAACCCCAAGAAGGATTAATATAAAGAAAATTATACCTAGATACACCATGGTAAAACTGCTAAAAATCAACGACAAAGAGAAAAACTTAAAAGCTACCAGAGGAAAAAAAATCACATAACTTCTAGAAGACCAACAGTAAGACTAATAGCTTATTAAGAGTAGAAGCCAAAGACAATGGAATTATATCTTTAAAGTGCCAGGAAAAAAAAAATAGTTACTAACCCTACAGTTCTAATCCCAGCCAAAGGATCCTTAAAAAATGAAGTTGAAATATAGTCTGAAATTTGCAGACAAACAAAAACTGAGAGAATTTGTCAGCAGCAGACTTGCGTTAATGGTTGTTCTTCAGCAGAAGGAAAATGATGACATTTAGAAGCAAGAAGATAAAAGAAGAAATGAACAGCCATGGAAAGGATTAGCTTGTGGGTAAATTGAAATGAATAGTGTCTCTATAAAACATAATAAAAAATACCTATAGGGCTTAAAATATCTCCAGAATTAAATATATTAGCAATAATACTATAAAAGACAGGGAGGGATAAATGGAGTTAACATGTTTTAAAGTTACTTCATTGTCTAGATGATTATAAATATACTCAATCATACTATGGAATAAGTCAAGGATGCATGTTGTGATTTCTAGGGTAGCTATTATAAGAATAATAAAAGAATGTATAATAAAAAGCTAATAGCAGAGGGGAAAAAAAGGAGCCATAAAAAAATAATACAAAAGAAGGCAAGAAAGGAAAGAAAAAAAAGAAGATAAAAGGGACAAAAAACCAAATACTTAGATAGTAGATTTAAACTGAAATACATCAGTAAACACATCAATTGTGAACAGCCATGTATTCCAAATAAAAGACAAAAATTTTCAGATTGGATTAAAACACCTCAATTATATGCCACTTACATAAGACAATCTTAAGTGTAAAGACTAACAAAGGCTGAAAGTACAAACACAGAAACAGATACACCATACAAACAATGAAAACACTAATCCAAAGAAACTGGATTAGCTTTACTGATATCAGACAAAATCAAATTTAAGGTAAATAGCATTACCACAAGTAGAAAGGAAATTTCATAAGATAAAAGGGATGATACACCAAGAAAACATAGCAATTCTAAATAAATAGGCACCTAACATCATTGCTTCACATTTGCAAATGTACTATGAATTGACAGAACTAAAAAAAGAACTAGACAAATCCACATTATATTGGAGATTAAAATACCTGTCTATTTAACTGATAGAACATGAAGACAAAAGATTAGAAAATGATTAGATTATTTGAATTACATACTTTACAGAATTACTCTAATTTACTTTTATAGAAAACTAAAGCCAACAACTGCAAATACGCATTCTTTCCAAGTACACATAGAACACTTACCAAAATTGACCATATTCTGGTCCACAAAGCAAGTCTCAAAAAATTTCCAAGGCAAAATGCATGTACGTACTATGTTCACAATAAAATTAAGCTACAAATCAACAAGAACAAGAACAACAAAATATCTGAAAAAATCCACAAATGTTTGAAACTTTAATCAATGCTATGGATAATCCATAAATCAAAGAAGAAATCACAATGTAATATTTTTCTCTCTAGTTTGTTTAACAGCTTTGTATGTGCATAAACTGTACATATTTAAAATATTTAATTCAATAAGGTTGGACATATTATACATCTGTCAAATTATCACCACAATCAATGTAATGAATATATTCATCACTGCCGAAAGCTTTCTCATGCCCCCTTACAATCCTACCTTCTTATTCCCCCTCATACCACAATCCCCAGAAAATCATTGATCTGCTTTCTACCATTACAGATTAGTTTGTATTTTCTATAAATTTTTAGCAATAGATTCATATGAAATGTACTATTTTTGTTTGGCTTCTTTCATGCAGTATTATTATTTTGAGTTTTCTCATATTGCTGCGGCTATCACTAGGTCATTGTTTTCTATTGCTGTGTAGTATCCCATTATACAAATATATCACACTTCTTTTACTCACTAATCTGTTGGTAAACATTTGGATTGTTTTCTGGTTTTGGCTTTTGCAAATAACACTGCTGTGAACATAAGTATACAAGTCTTTGGATGAATATATGCATTCATTTCTCTTGACTAAACACCTAGGAATGGAATAGCCAGTGCATATATTAATAATAGGTATATATTCAATTTCTTAAGAAATTGCCAAATTGTTTTTCAAAGTATTTGATCCATTTTACACTTCCATCAGCATTGCATGAGAGTTCCAGTCGCTCCACATCACCAACACTTGGTATAGCCATACACATTTTTTTAAGTTAAGCCATTCTACCTATAGTGGTAGCTCATTGTGGTTTTAATTGGTGTTTCCCTAATAACTAATGATGTTGAGCTTCTTTTACTTTGTTTATTTGAAATCTGTATATCCTCTTTGGTGAAATGTCTGTTCAAATCTTTAGCTCATTTTTAAATTCACTTGCTGGTCTTATATTATTGAATTGAGGGTTCTTTGTATATTTTGGTCTTTAGCAGGTGAGGAATTTATATACATTTTTCCCCAGTGCACAGCTTGTTTTTTCATTTTTTTAACAGTCTCTTTTCATTCTGTGAACATTGTCTGTTGAAGTGCAGAAGTTCTTAATATTGATGAAGTCAAATTTATAAATGTGTTATTTTGGGGGTAGGTACTTTTAATATATAATCGTTGTATATAAGATTTTCTCCTGTGTTTTCTTCTAGAATTTGAATAGTATTATGTTTTACATTTAGATCTATAATGCATTTTGAGTTAATCTTTGTATTTGGTACAAGGTATGAAATAAAGTTCATTTTTAACTATAATGAACAATACATTTTGTTGAAAACTCTCCACTGAATTGCCTTTGTACTTTTGTTAAAAACCATTTGGACATGTTTGTGTGGATCTATTTCTGGATTCTCTATTCTGTACCATTTATCTATGAGTTCATCCTTCTATTAATACCACACTGTGTTGATCATTGTCACTTTATAGTAAGTCTTGAAGTCAATGTAAGTACTCCAACTTTGTTTTTTTTCAAACTTGTTTTGGCTATTCTGGGTCCTGTGTATTTCCATAGTAATTGTAGAATCAGCTTGTGCATTTCTGGAAAAAAAAAACGCTATCATTTTTATTTAGATTGTGTTGAATATATCTATAATTTGGTGAAGAATTTACATCTTAACACTGCTGAGTCTTCCAACCTGTGAATATGGTATATCTCCTCATTTATTTAAGTCTTCTTTATATTCTTTCAGCAATTTTGTACTTTTCAGTGTATAGGTCTTACAAACTTTTGACAGCATATCTAAGTATTTTATATTTTTTATGTTATTGTAAATGGTATTTTTAAATTTCAGTTTCTGAAACTGATTCTTCTGATTGGTTGTTGATGAATGATTGTTTTTTAATAATCATTAAACTTGAATAATTTTGCTGATGTATTATGATTGGATTTTGGTATATTATCTTGTATCCTGCAACCTTACTAAATTTATTTATAACTGCAAAGTAGTTTCTATGTAGATTCGATAGGATTTTCTACATGTACAGTCATGTTATCTGTGGATAAAACCAGTTTTACTTCTTCCTTTCCAATTTGGATGCCTTTTATTTCTTTCTCTTACTTGATTGCGCTGGGTAGAAGCTCCAGCACAATGTTGAAGGAGTAGTGAGAACAAAACCCTGGCTTTGTTTTTGATCTTAGAGGGAAGACATTTATTCTTTCACCATTGAGTATGATATTAGCTGGAGGTTTTTCATAGAAGCCACTTATCCAGTTGAGAAAGTTCCCTTCTAAGCCAGGTTTGCTGAGAGTTTTTAACCACAGATAAATGTTGGATTCTATCAAGTGCTTTTTTTCTGCATCTACTCAGTGGAAATTTGAAAATATTTTAAAATTGACTTGTACTTTAAATGTTGCATGTAAAAAAAAAAAAGAGCGGGATGTTGCGAAAGCCATCTCTTAGAGGGAATTTTTCAGCCTTAAATTCATATATTAAAAAAAGAAGACTGAATATCAACGCTTTATTTCAGAAAGTAGGGGAAAAGCAAGCTCCGCCCACTCTGTGCCTGAAAGTCAGCGTGCTCATCTACCAGAAGGATTTCTGTTTTCCAGAGTAGCTCACCATACCTTTAGGTATGTCCTGGCTCACTTACTTGAAAATGTTCACTGCCAGCCTCTTAGCCATGTGCACATGTCCCAAAGTCATCCCCAGGAACCACCAGCCTGACCTCACAATGCTTGATTCCACCAAAGTTTGGAGAACTCAAAATGAACATTTTGAAACTAAAAAACAGCCATAAATTTCTCAAGAATAATAGCCTCAAAATACAACTATATGAAAAACTCTATGTATATTGTAAATCTTAAATCTGGGAGTTTTTTTTATTTTTATAAAATGAAACTTTTTATCCTAAAAGACCTAATATAGTGCTTAATGTGCTAGGGAGAAGGTAGATAGTCACTGATAGATTAATATTTAATTATGTTTTGGCTAGTATTTCTTGAGGAAATGCCAAATCTTGTATCAAGTTACTGAACGTGATTTGGAAAGTATTTAGTGTAGTCTTGAAAATCATGTAAGATATAGCATTTGTCATGTCTTTTGAAGTGAAATTTCTGCTTTTTATCTCTCAGAATAAGTTTTGATTATAATGATGTATGGGAATTTATAAGTTAAATACAATAAAAGTGACATTAACAATGAATGTTTATAGTGTGACATTAGTATTTCTTAAATAATGAAAAGTCTTATGTATTCTAAACTAATCTAAACAATAAAATTTAAAATTTTCAATTTATTTGTAATTGTGCGTATGGTTAAAGAACCAGAAGATATATATCCTCAAATTTAATAAAAATCAACTCTACTTTATTTTTTTCTATAAAACATAGTAAGTTATAATTTTAAAAGCCTTAAAAAAGAAGTTATTAAAATGACAAATCAGACTCAAGGAATATAGAAGTAAAGAAGTAATAAAGATAGAAGCAGAAGTCAACAAAATACAGAACCAATTTTAAGATAGAGAAGATCAAATGAGCCAAAAGTTGTTATTCAAAGGGAATAAAATTGGTAATCTCCTGGAAAGACTGATCAATTAATAAGAGATAAAGGATAAATCACCAGTATTAAGAACTAAAATGGAGAAATGACTAAAGATCCTAAAGACATTAAAGATATAATGAAGAAGTTATGATGAACAAGTTTATGACAATAAATTTGAAAATTTATATGAAATGGGCCTATTTCTCAAAGAATACTTATAAAACTGACACAAAAAATAAATATCTCAATAGCCCTATATATAAAAGAAATTGAGCCACAGTACACAAAGTTTTACAGTGAACTGAGAGAATACTCCCCAATTTGATGACAAAGCCTGATGCAAAATATTATAAGAAGCAAAATCAAAGACTCAATATCATAGACATAGACATACATACACACACACTCACACACACACAAACCTTAGCGAAATGTTAGTAAACCAAACCAGTGACATATAAGAGAAAAATATACTGTGATTAAATTGACTTTATTCAGCTCATTCAAGATTGATTTAACATTTGAAGACCAATCAATAAAATTCATGACATTAACAGAGAAAAAGCACAGAAATCATATAATCA
Organism: Daubentonia madagascariensis; assembly: GCA_023783475.1. Taxonomy (NCBI): domain Eukaryota; kingdom Metazoa; phylum Chordata; class Mammalia; order Primates; family Daubentoniidae; genus Daubentonia; species Daubentonia madagascariensis. The sequence goes on along the minus strand of JAKFHU010001953.1, from coordinate 33,885,007 downwards.
TCTCACTATATACATGACTGGGGTTCATAGGGTGGTACTGGTGCAAGAATAGATAAATAGACAAATATAAAAAACTAGAGAGTCCAGAAAACAAACCATACCATAGACTTGTTTCATGACAAAGTTTGGCAGTGAAGAGTAATGGGTAAAATCTGTCCTTTCAATACATAACGCTGTGTCAATTGGCTATCCTTACAGAAAAAATAAATTTCAGCATCCCCCCCATCAAATTCACACCATACACAAAATTCAATTCCAAATACTTTGTAGATATGAATGCAAAAGACAAAAACATAAAAGTTCTAGAAAATAACATAGGAGAACCCTCAGGACTTTGGGATAAGCAAAGATTTCCTAAACAGAACACAAAAGCACTAGCCATAGAGGAAAAGAATGATGAATTATGCTACATTAAAATTAAAGATTTCCATTTATCAAGAGGCACCATTAAGACAGTAAAAAGAAAAAAAAAAAAACCAAGTCACTGAATGGGAATATGTTTTGGAATGCATGTACATGTATTCCACAAAGGCTCCAGAATAAAGAACTCCTATAAATCAATAAGAAAAACAGAAAAGACAATCCAGTAGAAAAATGGGTAAAAGGTACTTCCACAAAAGAGGATATCCAAATGACCAATGCAATTATTAAAAGATGTTAAACATCATTAATCATCAGGAAAATATAAATTAAATTAAAACCACAATAAGAGACCACTACAAACCCACTGCAACAATGAAATAAACAAACTAGAATACTTGAGAGTTGATGAGGATGTGGGTCAACTGGAGCTCCCCATACACTGTAGTAGGCATACACAATGATGCAGCAATTCCTCTCCTAGATATATATGTATCTACTAGAAATGTGTTCATGTGTCACATACACCAAAAGACATATACAAGAATATTCATAGCAGCCTTATTGAAAACAGCAAAATCAATAAACAAATAAATAAATGAATGACTAACTGGAATCACTGTCCACTAACAGGAGAGTATGGTTCATCCATATTAATAAACTCTTTAAATCCATGAAAATAAATAGGCTACTACTATTACACACAACCACGTGGATGAATTTTACAAATGTTATTGAGGTAATGAAGCCAGACACAAAAGAAGATATACTGTATAATTCAAACATATATAAAGTGCAAAAATATGCAAAACTAATAAAGGATTTAGAAGTTAGGAAAATCACCACTTTTTGTGGTAAAATATACATAACAAAATTTGTCATTTTTAAGTTTGCAGTTTAGTGACATTTACACTGTTGTGCAACCACTACTACCATCCATCTCAGATCTTTTTTATTTTCCCAAACTGAAACTTTGTGCCCATGAAAGAGTAACTCCTGATTTTCTCTCCCTACAGCCTCTAGTAACTACTATTCTACTCTCTATCTCTATGCATTTGACTATTCTAGATATCTCATATAAATGGAATCATATATTATTTGTGCTTTTGTTTCTGGCTTCTTTCACTTAGCGTAATGTCTTTAAGGTTCATCCACATTGTAGCATGTTTCATAATTTTATTCCTTCTTAAGGCTGAATAATATTTCATTGTATATGTTGTAGAAGAGAAAAAAACTTTCTCTCTCCCCTCGTAGGGTCCTGGGCTGGGTCTGAGAATTAAGTTGACCCAAGATAGATTAGCAGGAGAAAAGCACACAAATTTATTTAATGTTAAGTTTTATGTGACACGGGGGAGTCATCACTTTGATGACAAAGGAGTTAGCTACTGAGCAAGGGCCTGAGGGGGCTTCTGAGATGCTTCTGATGTTCCACAGATTCATAATTTGTGCATTTTTCTGGTTACACATTTTGTGTACTTATATGACTTGAAAACAAAGGATGAAAGGATAGTGAAGTTAATGGGTTTGGTCTGGTTTAATGATCAATTCAGACAGTGCTAGGCTAAGTCACTTGACTTTGCAGAAATTAGTCATTATGTAGGACCAAAAATCAGATTTCCTTAAAGAAAATATTTATTTTTAATGCTTATTTTTAAAATATTTAAATTAATGTTAGATGTGCTTATTTGTTTAAAGCTTTGCTTAAGTAAAATGATACTATTACTAAGTTATAATAATTGACTATTCAAAAGGTATTCATATCTAAGCATTGTCCTCCTAAGTTAACAGTTGTGTAAAGTCGGGGATTCATCTGTCTTCTTCACTATTGTAATGCCTATTAGACATTACGTGATAACAGGCATACCATTTCTGGAAGGCAATATGGCAAAATGTATCAAAAAAAACTTTAAAATATACTTGCTCCTTGACTCATCTATTTCAGTTTTAAAAATACATCCAGAGGAATAACTGAGCACGTAAGCAAACATATGCACAGGGATATTCCCTGAAGCATTGTCTATAACAGCAAACAATTGGAAACAATTATCCAGCAATAGGGGATTGGTTAAATAAAATCGGTCTGTACATGCTAATGACAAATACACACCCATTAATTTTATAATTTAAATGTATATTAACAAGAAAAGATAAAAGCAAGAATTATAAATGCAATTTAGAAAATCAGTCTTCATGACTGATGTAAGGGAAAAGTCTGGAAAGATAGATATCAACATCTTAGTGGGGTTATCTCTGGGTGGTGAAATTACACCTAATTTTCCCCTTAATTTGCCTATTTATAATTCTAAATTTTCCACAGTGAAATGTATTATTTTGTATTAAAAACACTCAAAAAGTGGCTTTCCCATGAAAGTGAAAATTGTCACCTTGGATCAGATTTATCACAATTTAATTATTAGTTTATGAGCTGGCATTTATGAGCTGGCATTTTGCAGTTTTCATTAAGTGGATATGTACACACGTGCACAAGTACACATCTATAAATATAATGAAATGACAGTCTTCATAGCAAGCCAGCACTTTTCAATTTTAGATTAAAATTTCAATACAACCATGCAGATACGTTCTCAGTATTTACAAGGCCACATCAGGGCATCACCAGTACATTAACAAAATCAGAACACATAACAAACAAAAAACTAATTTTGATCTGTTGCTTAAACACCAAATGGAAAAGGAGTATTTCAACTCTATGTATTCATTTTATACTTTTGTTTTGATTTGTTTTGTTTGTTAGTTGGATAGTTGTTTCTGATTTATGACTATGTTGGTACGACTGGAAAACAGAGGACCAGAGGATAGCCAGGTTACTGGGTTTGATTTGGTTCAGTGGTCAGTTCAGCTCATTGTTGTGCGGAGGCAATTAACTTTGCAGAAATTCACCATTAAGTAGGCCCAAAAATCAGACTGACTCTGCCACATCCAATCTGAATGTACCACCCAGACACATCCTTTGGCAAGAGCTAAGTTACTCAGCTTCTCCAGTCTTGCTTTCCTATTTTTTTCCTTATTTATTTCTACTCAGTAAGCTTTTTGCCTCAAAGGACAAAAAACAAGACCGTAGGAAAGAATTATTCTTTTTTTAGTTTCAATTACAGGACCTAGACAACACAAGGAGAGATCATAAAGGGTCCTTTAATATAGCAACTGTCTTTTCTATCTCTATGGGGAATGGCTACCATTGGTGAATTTTTAGGATGAATGGTTTCTACTCTATCTCATTTTTGCCAGGAGCTATGTAAACAAAAAGTGCACGTACACTTCACCAAAATGTCAACAATGTGGCATGTCCCTGGGACACACAACTACTGGATTTCATGCTGGGGGAAATGTTTGGATGAAGGCCTGAGAACTACTTTGAGTTACTAGAAGCATAGAGCTGCAATTCTGTTGTTCCAAAAGTGTGAGATCAATGTCTTCAGAGGAGAGACTCACACTCTGGAACGGGTAGAATGACAGAAGGCTTATTCTAGGCTTATGACACTGTGACTTACACCTAGATATCTCCCGGATGCCTTTATAATGAGAACTTCCAAATATAATAAATGGGAAAGTTTATCACTGGAGTAACTCCCAACTCAATTGCTTTCTGGAATTTATCATTTCCCAGTGTGTAGGTCTTTTAAGTGGTATAGTCTTCTGCCAAAAGTGTGAATTATCAACTAGTAATTCTGCACTATTCATCACTGGATTCCTCTCTGTGTCACCACCCAAATGGACCAGCCCATTTACAACTACATATTTTAAAAATGAATCATTTTGGTAAATCTGGTGGATCTGAATATTTTTTTAAATCAACCAAACTTTTGAAAATTTGATGAATTATATTCAAACAATAGAATTACATCAGAAAAACCAAATCAGTATTGATTTTATTTAGAAAACCAAGGAAAAATCCAGAGCATGAGCTGAACACTGGTCTTGTGAATTAAAACCTATTCTGCTATCAGTGCCTTTATACCAGGTTCCAAGATGAGCAGCACAGTACTGCCACTTCTATTAGAGACTAGCAAAGGGCATTCCAAGAAGATTCCTAGTAAAAGGATTTGAGAAACATTGTAAACAATTCCTACCACCATGAAAATTCATGTTTCTAAGTAACATTAACTCTGTAAACCCAGCAATAAACTTTTAAAACTTTGCTTAACCCAGTGTTCCTATCTACTAAAAATCCATATTTGAGAAATATCAGCTAAGCATAGAGGAGGTATCTAGAAGAATACTGTCCAATAGAAATGTAATGCCAGATATATATGTAATTTTCAATTTTCTTATGGCCACATAAGTACAAATAAAAGGAAAGTTGAAATTAATTTTATTAATGCTTCATTTAATTCAATATATCCAAAATAGTATTTGCACATAAAATCAATAAAAATTATTAAATATTTATATTAATATATATTTAAATATTATATTTATATTATTTTCTTGTAATGAATCTTTGAATACTGGTGTGTATTTTATGTTTAGGGAGCATCTCAATTCAGACTAGTCACATTTCAAGTGCTCAATAGTTATATGTGACCAGTGGGTTCCTTACTGGACAGTGCACACACAGAAGATTAATGATGATATTAATTTAAATGTTCAAAATGTCATCATATTTAACAAAAATGATTATATTGACTGCTAATCAACAAATTATGTACAGAATAACATATTAACAATGATTATTTAGACAACAGTACCAGATTGGATTGTAACTCTTATTTCCAAATAAAACCAGAATTAGCTAGAAATGTCCAGTGGCTTTTTTGAAGACGGGAATTTTTATGTATTTTGTTATTGCTATATCCACAGCACCTAGAAGAGTGCTAGGCATATAGTAGACGCTCAACAAATTTTTGTAAAACGAATGCCATTCTCATTTAGGAGAAAGTCATGCTTTATATAAAATGGTCAATTAATGTTTTAAGCTTGCAGTATTCAATTCAACAAACTGACTATGTCCTATTCAGAGCACTGACTATATGCTATTTGCTAAGAGTTGTATAGTTAAAGAATTGATTAAACCCTCAAAGAAGGAGATTATAGCAAGAATCAGCAAATTTTTTTTCTGCAATAGGCCAGATAGTAAATATTTTAGGTTTTGTGGGCTGCGGGTCTCCGTCACAACTATTCAACTCTGCTGTTGATGGACAAAGCAGCCAGAAGTAATATACAAACAAATAGGCACGGGTGCATTCCAATAAAATTTTATTTACAAAAACAGGTGAGGGACCTAAGAGTTGTAATTTGCCAAACTCTGGCTTGAACAATATAGTCAGCAACTCAGATACATAAAACCCAAATATAACCCTATTTACAATAGTGACAGAAAAGAAAAAACATCTACAGAATAAACTTAGAAAAGAAGTGGGCAGAATCTACATAAAGAAAAATTTTAAATTCTACTACAAAATATACGTGATCCATATAACTAAATAAAGGCTGAAACTATTCTGAAACTGTAAAGAACTCTGAAAAATGAATAAATGAATGTTAGTAATCCAATAGAAAATTGGCAAAGTACATAAACAGACAAGTCGATGATATGCAAATGGCTCAAGAACACAGGAAAGATGTTCAACCTCACTCGCAATAGGAGAGAGAGAATTTGGAACCACACTACTAACTCTATTGACCAGAATGTTTTGTGGGGGAGCAGTGAGAGCATGAACGGGTACTGCTCCTTTGGAGAGAAATTTAGTGACATCTAGGAATTTTTTTTTTTTCTAAAGATAAATACACACTTGCTCATGTGTGACACGACATAACAGATAAGATTATTCCCTACAGCTGCGGTCCCCAACCCCTGGGCGGTAGACCAGTACCAGGTCTGTGGCCTGTTAAGAACTGGGCCACACGGCACGAGGTGAGCAGTAGGTGAGGGAGCGAAGAAGCTTCACCTGTATTTACAGTCCCTCCCCTTCGCTGCCACCACCGCCTGAGCTCCACCTCCTGGCAGATCAGCGGCGCGGCGGCACTAGATTCTGTGTTATGGTGAGTTATATAATTATTTCATTATGTATTACAATGTAATAATAATTGAAATGAAATGCACGATAAATGTAATGCACTTGAATCATCCCAAAACCATCATCCCCCCCCACCTCTTCCAGTCCATGGAAAAATTATCTTCCATGAAACCAGTCCCTGGTGCCAAAAAGGTTGGGGACCACTGCCCTACAGCGTTGTTTGTGATGGTAAAAGACGGGAAAACCTGAGTTCATCATTAGGGGATAGGGTAAAGAAATCATGATACAGCTAAAAAATGGAATACTATGCCTCCCAAAAAGAGGAATAAGGACATGCTTGAAGTATTAATATGAAGGAGGATCTAAAATATATGGAAGAAAATAAAAGTACAGAATAGCATATATATATAAAATATATATATAGTATGTTATCATTTGTATAAAAAAGAGGGGAGTAAATGATAAAGATAGGTAAATGTTAACATATATAACATATGGGTGTGTTCTTATATATACTAAAATATCTCTGGAAGGATACAAAAAATTAATTACTAACCTTTCTTATGGGTAGGGGAAGTGGGCAATTGGCAAACAATGGTATTGGGAGGAAGGCTTTCACTGTATACCTTACCATTTGAATTTCAAATCTATTCAAAAATATAAGTTAAATTAAAATAAATAATAATGAAACAATGCAAAACAAAATGAATGCTAAATAAAAGTACAAGCCGTATACTATAGAAGCGTAAGGAAATGAAGGTTACTTTGACAGGATAAAACATCTTTCTGGGATCGGCATATGCCCTTCACTTGTAATGTCAGTTGGTTATGCTTCACGTGAATCACGAGGACGTGAAGGGAATCAGAAGGTGGCCTCTGTTTCCTGTGTGCCTTGCAACTACTCACCGTTTCTACTCAGTCTGAAACGCCTATAATTGGCAGCTAAGTTACAAATTGGCAGCTATAAAGCCATCTAATAAATTTCTCTCTCTCATCATCAAGGAAATAATGGACGATTTTGGTCAAATGCCTTACTGAAATAATTACCATATCTCACATTTACATTTTAGAAAGCAATCGCACCAAAAAAATGTTTTTAAGCAATATTCTTTCATTGAATGGGCACTTATTGAATGCTTGCTACAGGGTTGGGCACTGTTTAAGGTGGGAGGAATGCAGTGAAGGCCAAGACACTGTGATTCTCAACTTCCATGGAGTTTGCTTCCTAGTGGGAAAGAGGCTAGACAATAAACAAAGTCCCTGCAATATAATTTTAGATATTGATAAATGTTTTGAATACAAACAATAAGGTAACTTTTTATGGCTACTACCTGGGTAACTGCTTTAGACCAAATGCTTAGGAATTGCTTTTCCGAAGAGGTGACTATCCCTGTGGAGCCCTGAATGATGAGACTCTGTATTGTCTATGGCATTTCCTCAGTCCACTGGTCTAATGAATAACCAGAAGAAAAAACAATACTAATTTGGCCTGACTTGAAAAACCTATGTTGGGAATGAGTCATCAGTATGTTTTCTTCCCAGTTATTCACTAATAGTCATTTTGAATTATTTCAGATCAAGGTCAAGCTTATTAGCCAGCTGTTTCTTTTATCCTTTCTTTTTGAAAATTGGGATGCTTGCCCTTCTCCGGGGTTTTGGAAACTGTCCCGCACACTCCATGATTTCTCAAAGATTACCAACTACAGTTCTTTGATCAGGGCTGTGAAATACGAGCTACAGATGACTTTTGATCTGGGCTCTTGTAAAGGCCCAAGTGCTCTTCTCCAAATCTCTCTTGGACTTTAATTCTTTTTTTACTGATTTTGAGTTTATCCTTCTTGCTTGAAGATCATTCTCCTCCATGGAAAAAAAAATCAAAGCAAAATCCAAGTTGGGAGGCACTGCCTTTTCTCTCTTATTTGTTAAACATGACATTGTCTGCCCCAAGCAGGTCTAGGCCTTCTTTATACTGCAAATGGATCTTGAAAAGTCCTTTTGGCTGTTCTGAACAAACACATTCTTATGCTGTTTAAGAGTTGATCTTCTAAGAAATAAGCTCTCATCAGTTCTTTTCTATGAGGTTTTTTTTTTTAACCTTTTGAGGCAAGTTTAATAATCTCATCAATTCTGATAATTTGCATTAAGAGAGCATTCATTGTCAGATCACTGTTTAGTATGATCACCCACATACACACACAAACCGATTTCAAAAAAATAAAATTCATCAGAGAGGGAAGCCAATACATCTGTAGTTTTATTCACTCCAGTGGCCTTGTGTGACTTTTCCCTAATTACAACAAAATGCCTGGTGGGCACAATATGCCTCCAGAAATTTTTTTTTCTTTTTTTGAGCATGAGTATTGTTGGTTGAAACAAAGCACTGTGATCTTTCTGTTTCTCTCTGGAGCTTTCTTTCTTTCCGATTTGATACTTTATTAAGATAAAAGGTGAACAGATTTTCCTTCATTTTTTCTTCTTACACAGAAGTTCAAACACAGAAGTTCACAAGTCGTACCCAAAAGGATAATATATTTGACCTTCGGGAAGTGGCCGGGCCTCAAGCATTTGCACCCTTTCTTGCCAGCTCTCTTTGGGTCTTTGCAGATGACCGTCTGAGTACAGGAAAGGGATAAAAAAAACTGACATGAAAATAGGCTTTTAAAAATCGAGCTAAAATTAACTGAAGGGACCATCTGAACAGACCATCAGAAAAAATAAAACTACTTGTTCCTCATGATCTGTCAGCTGGAAGAAAGAACTTCAGCAAAAAGAACAATAGGACCACCCGTTCCACCTCAGAGAATGTATCCCCCAGGCCCGATGTGAATGTGTAGACCAAAGACATCTTCCCACTCTGCTTGTTGGCAAGTTTGCCAATCACCAAGGCTCATGTTCTCTATTCTCTCTCTCTTTTTCTAACACAAGTGATTTGATTTTCATTCTCTAAAATTTCCAGAGAAAAGAGAAGTCAGTCTGCATGCACTTTGATTCATCATACCAGAATCTGGCAGATGAAACTGCACAAAATTTACCTATATATGAACAAAAATGTAACATGAACCCCAAAGCAGAATAGCTAACACTATCGATTGACATCCTTTCTCTGGAAATTTCTTACCAAAGAGAGATGCTAGCTAGTAAAATAAATTGCCCTTTTAACTTGATTTCACTGGGAAATAAATTTCTCTTTTTAAGTTTTTCTATCATCAAAATAGATTCTTTCTTCTTTTTTCCTTGCTTCCTTACTTGCTTCCTACTTCCTTTCTTTTTTTCAATTTGGTTGTCCTGTTTAGGACAATCTAAGCTACATTAGTTAGGCACCACACAAAAGCAAAGGGTGATCCTGTTAGTCCAACTTGAGGGCCCTGACACACTTTGTTTCCTAATAAATCACATTTATTTTTTCCTAATCCAGATTTAGATTCCATTAAAATACCTCTGTGCATTTTGAGGAAGACAATATAAATGTCAAAGTTAAGGAAAAATAAGAAGAAACATCAAAAATTTTAAAATGATCGAAAGTTTAGAGGACAAATACATGACTAGGATGAGAACAAATATTGCAAACCATCTTAATTCAGAGAATACTCAGAAGAATCAAGTCTACCCAAGCATCTCATTGTAAAATAAAACAATGCCCTTTGTTAAGAGCTGCAGAATTAGCTTTTAAGTTATATTACAGTGCATTTAAGTAATCTTAAAAAATATAAACATAGGTTTTTATTTCCAGTTTAGTAAAAATAATTACTTTATTTTAAAAATAGCATTGGCAGAACAATTTAGGAACCATGTTATTTTTCAGTTAGTATATGTCTGTCAAAGGATATAATATGTTTGTGAATTGGGTCATTTTTGTTCCTGTTCTTAACCCCAGCAACTGGCAAATATCTGGTAATACAGTAGAAAAATAGCAAATACTTACTTGTGTTGAGATTGTGTCACTTCTCTTACTTAATATAAGAATCCTCTCTGGGTCTGTAATCTGGCTGCTGAGTGTTTCCAAATCTTTTTAGCCTTGAGGATAGAAATGGGGGGGAAGGGGTGCTGTTCTTTGAACTTAAACTTCAGTGGTTCAAGCCCCCATTGCAGGCATGAGAAGCCCAATGCCCTTCCTGCCCTGATTTTGAGAACCCTGAGCCTTTCGGATTGAGTTGTGCCTCTCATCTTATGGCTGCCTTCTTCACTCCGTATTATTGCATGGTGAAACACAGTCAGTTTTCTTGGATTTCCCCAAAATACTACTTACGATAGACATTTGCGTATACCATTTTACGATTGTTCAAAAGCAGCAATGGAGGAGAGTCTAAAGGGGGACCTATTGTAGCACCTCATAGCCGACAAATGAAAACATGTGTCTAAACACACTCCAAGACTTTCCCACCTCAGCACTATTTCCACTGGCCATCTCTCCTGTGTTCACACGCCCCTCTCCACCCACACTCTTCACGGTACCTCCCTTCTAGACCCCTCAGCTGTTGTCGCTGGGTGTGCCCACCAACACCAACACCTTCCAGGAAACTCAGAGTTCTCATATACTTTCTAATGCAGAACAATTCACTTCTTTCTTTCTCTGGACTCTTCTTAATCTAGATGTACAATGTCCAGCCCCATAGCCATTTGCCACATATGGCTGTTGAGCACTTTAAAGGTGGCTACTTCAAACTGAGATTCACTGTAAGCTTAATACACATGCCAGATTTTGAAGACTTAGATTTTTTAAAAAAAGATTTCCTAAGTAATAAAATATCTCATTAATAATATTTATATTGATTATATGTTGAAATAATATATTGTGTTAAATAAATATGTTGAATGATAATCGGTTAAATAAGATGATAATATACTGGATTAAATAAAAAGTATTATTAAAATTTATCTCACTTGCCTCTTTTTACTTTTTTAATGTGACTGCTAGAAAATTTAAAGTTACATGTGTGGCTTGTGAAGGAAATTAGAAATATTTTACCCCAAAATATATTTCTCTGACATATTTTGAGATGGCTACCATGAGTCTCACTGAGTGTCACTCATGAGTCACAGTGCAAAGCTATCTTTTGTGAGAGGAAATTTACACCTGTAGAAAATCTACATTAGTACAGCCATGTCTATCCTTACCTGATGAGGAAAGATTAAGTCAGAGTTCTACACCTTTAAATGTCCAAAAAGAAACATTTCCCATCTATTCTCTCTGAGCTGCTACCTGTAAGGTTTCATTTCCATAACCAGACCACCTCTGCTAGCCAGTCAAGCCTCTTCCTCCCTCTCCCTCTCCCTCACTGTCTCTTTTCCCTCTCCAACCTGTTTTTCTGCATTCAAGCCCCCTTTCTTTAAACACCTCTGTACCTCATTGAGGAGTTGAATCTTCATTCTGTGGGTTCCCAAGTATCCATGTTAAAATAAATTTGTATAGCTTTTCTCTTATTAATCTGCTTTATTGTGAGTTGATTTTCCAGGGAACCTTCTGAGGGCAAAAGGGAAGTATTCCCTTCACCCAATACTTGCATTCTGTTTCTACTGGGCAGTGCTGATCTAGACCTCAGCCTTCCACAGCAACACAGACCCGTTCAGGTGTTTTGTTAAGCAAGTAGACATTTTTAACCCCAGAGATGAACTATGCAACTCTGAAAAGAGAAAGAAGACTACAGTTAGTATTTTCTGTGAATATCAACTATTTTTTTCTCCTATAGAACATTTCAACTATCTTACATGAAAATGTGTACATGTTCATGCTGAACTGAATTCAGCCAAGGCAACGTTCCATATGGGATGCTGTGTTATTGTAACAGAGGTTAAGGTCTGAAAAAGAGTGATGAAACGTTTTATAAGTTGTCTCTTTAAAACCCCCACCCTTTTTGGGAATTAAAACCTGCATTCCTTCCCGAGCCCAGTAATCAAAGGGGCAGAAACATGTTCTTTGCTGTTTGTTTTCTAGTATCTTATCTTAATTCTGTTGAGATGGCTCGACAGAATTGTCACAAGATTGTAGTCAACAGAGAAAAGGTCGAGAGCCGGAAGCCACGACATGTGACACTGGTCACGTAGACCCTAGCCCAGCCACCGAAAACCTTCTTTTAAAAAGCCCTGTATTTCTGCTTAAAGGAAGGATGGGGGTCTTTTGAGACACTAGTCTGTAGCCATCCTCATTTGCCAGCAAATTAATGAATTTCTCTTTCCTTTTCCTCAAACCACTTGTCCTCGTTCTGTGTTCTCACTGATTTGGCCTCGGGGACAAATACCAAAGTTTCAATAACATGCTCATCAGCTAGGATCTGAGGATTAGTTGTAGGGGAAATAGTCAACTTCTGGAAAGAGAACTGCACAGTTCAACACAATTCTGCATAATTCTTCAGTTCAACATAATTCAGCATAATCTCACTCTTTCACCACCCCTCTCCAATGCCCTAATTTTCAAACCATGGTATAGTGGATTCTGGTATTAACTTCTAATTCTCATTTTGGAAATGGTTGAAAATACTCAACTGTATTTGGGGTTTTTTTTTGGTTTTTGTTTTTGGAGACAGGGTCTCGCTCTGTAGCCTGGGCTAAAGTACAGTAGAGTGCAGTGGCATCATCATAACTCACAGCAACCTCTAGCTCCTGGGCTCAAGCGATCCTCCTGCCTCAGCCTCCTGAGTAGCTGAGACTACAGGCACATGCCACCACGCCCGGCTAATTTTTCTCTTTTTTGTAGAGCAGGGGTCTTGCTCTTGCTCAGGCTGGTCTCAAACTCCTGGCCTCAAGCAATCCTCAAGCCTCAGCCTCCCAGAGTGCTAGGATTATAGGATTGGGCCACCGGGTCCAGCCTCAACCAATTGTGATTAAGAGAGCTGCGTCTATTTTGGCTCCATGTGGTTTCTTTGGTTTGGATACGGATTCTAGTGCTGTGGTGAAAAGCACAGGCTTAGGAGCCAGACAGACTTTATTCTAATGCCAATGACCTGAACAGGACTGATTTATCTACCGGGCACAATGGACTTGGTGTCTACAGCCCACAAAAATGTTTTAGTTTTAATTTTCTTTAAATCAGAAGAGAAAGATGAATATAATAACAATGAATTCACCCTGGATTATTTTCATCTTTATCTCAATGCATTTATAAAATATAATTTTAAATATATATATATGTATGTGTGTATATATAAATATTTATTGTTGTTCTTGTTTTTTAACAGAGGAAGGGGGCCCACAAAGGCAAAAGTGCCTAGGGCCCAGGAAAGTCATGATGCAGCCCTGTAGCAGAGTGGCCTTGGATGAGTGTTTTTAATCTCTCTGAGTGTTGGCTTCATTATCTGTAAATGAAGATAGTAATGGTACTTACGTCATTGATGAGGCATACATATATTTTCCACGATCTGGTTCCCTTCTCTTCTGGGCACTTCAGAGGATTGTACTTCCCTCTCTTCTTGTGGTTAGTCATGGCCATGTGACTTGTTCTGGCCAATGGAACGTGAGCAACTTTGCCGGCGTCGCTTCCAGATGGAAACATTTAATCACAGGTGTTTAATACTCCACCTCTCTCTCTTCCTTGGCCTTGGCGATCACAGTAGGATACACTGATATGGAAAAGCAATGTGATTGAAACAGGGTTCAGCTGCCCTGCAGAATTATCTTGGAGCTCCAACAGACTTTCTGTAAACAAGAAATAAGCATTTGGTATGCTAACCCACTGGAATTTGAGCGTTATTTATTACTGTAGCATAACTTAGGTGGGTAAACCTAGTTGACACAATAGGGCTGTAGTGATGATTAAATAAGATTATTATATTAAAAGCACTTACATTATCATCATCATCAGGTGGTGCCTAATATTAATAATATGGTACAAAATAATAATAGTTATTATTAAGTTCTTTGCACATAATTAGAGTTTAATAAATGGTTGCTTTCATTATTGTTGTTATAGTTTTTGCTTGAATCCTGCTGTTCCTCCTCCCATGTCACAGGCTGCCCTTGACCCATTCCGATTTCCATTGTTAGGGAATTTATTACTATGGCAGAAATGTCTTGATCTCTTAGTACAGAATAGTGTCAATTGGTGTCTTTAAGTAAGTCTGACTCTGTTCCAGTGTCGCTTGCCAAACGCCAGTTGGAATTACTGTCCTCTATGAACCGAGACAAGCCCTCTCTCCCCGCACCGCCCTGCCCTGTCTCTCTCCTGGCTATGCATCCTACTCCACTCTGTCCCTGGATTTTATGCTTTTGCTCCCTGCCTTGTGATGATGGGATGTTTCCTCCCTTACTTTTTGACAAAAAGAGTAACTGCCAAGTAGAATCCAAATCGAAAATGGTCCCCCATTAGGCACAAAATAAGAATTTCATGACATTTCTCTCAGGAGCCCAGGGCTTTTAATTTAACTATTTTATACTCTTTGTCATATGTGGTGTGGATGGTCACTGTAAGCAAGAGAAATGGCAGTAATGTGAAAAAGAGGGAAAGAAAAAGGAAGGAATTAAAAGTAGGAGAGGGAAATTATATTTTTGAATATTTATATATCAGTTCTTTGATAGGTACTGTATATACATTAACTATTTCTGAACAGAATACTTGGATGGGCAACTCCAGACAGTTCCCTAGAACTGCTGGTTAGACCTCTAAGTATCATAAATTAAGGCAAAGAAATGAGAAAGAGCCATTTGTCAGTTGTTGTCAAAAGTTACAATGTGCCACAAGAGGACATGGAGAAATTAGAACTCTTGTGCCTTGCTGGTGGGAATGTAAAATGGTGCAGCCACTGTGGAAAACAGTCTGACAGTTCCTTAAAAAAGTAAGCATTGCATTACTACATGATCATGCAATTCTGCCTCTGGGTATATACTCAAAAGAATTGAAAGCAGGGACTCAAACAGATACTTTTACACCAATGTTTATAGCAGCATGCATTATTCACAATAGCCAAAAGATAGTAACAACTGGAATGCCCACTGACAAATGAATAAACAAAATCTGGTGTGTATGGACGCGTGCACACAGACACACACACAGGAATATCATTCAGCCTTAAAAAGGAAGGAAATTCTAGTGCATGCTATGATGTGGATGAATCTCGAAGACATTATCTTCAAGTGAAATAGTCCATCACAAAAAGACAAATACATGATTCCACTTGTATGAAGTACTAGAGTAGTCAAATTCATAGAGGCAGAAAATTGGTGGTTTCCAGGGGCGGGGGGAGAGGGAAAAAGCAAGTTGTTTAATGGACATAGAGTTTCAGTTTTATAAGATGAACAAAGTTCTAGAGATGGATGGTGATGATGGTTGCACAACAGTGTGACTGTAATGTACTTAATGCCACAGAACTGTACACTTAAAAATGGTTAAAATGGTAAATTTTATGTTTATATATATATAACAACAATTCAAAACAAAAGAAAAGCTACATGTGCCACAGACAATGCAGGTAGAGGCCTAGAGGCAAACAAGAAGGATCGGCCTGTGGGAGCTCGGCACTCTTTCCTCTGATGTAAAGCGAACAGCAGTCACGAGGAAAGGATGAAGATGTGGATGACACCAGTTAAAGCTGGGCAGCCAGGCAATTCAGTTGAAAGTATTCTGACATTTAATTTAACACAATTTCCCAAGCATTCAAAGCTTTCTTCCTTCAAGGAGAACAGATAACTCCATTGCCTTGACTGTTCTGTCTGGTGGAGTTTGTGAGTTCCTTCCAGCTGCACTTCAGAAAGGAGATACAGATGGTAGCATTTCTTTTTTCCTTGTCTTCATCACCTTGCCAATAAATGCAGCTTCCCTTCCAAGGCGCGCATGTCGCACATGTCATGCTTTTCCCGCTCCCCTTTCCTTTTATTAATTTTTCTGCTTGAGACATATGGAGAGGCATGTGTTGGTGCAGGCACAGTTTCCTGTGCCACTGCCAAAGTTAAGGGCACTTCTGAAACTTAAGAAATTGATTTGAGACCTGTGGAAGTGATTAAGAGGCTAGAAGAAAAGTCTGAAAATGCTAAGAATGGTGAGTGGCCAAACTGTAGGCTGATAAGACCAGGAAATAACTCAGGCCTTGCTGGCAAAGACACCTCATGTTAACTGTGTCACCCAGCATTAAAAATATCACAAGGCTGTTCATAGCAATGTTGGTCATATTGGGGGTGAGGGGAAGCTAGGCATACCTCAGAGATATTGCAGATTCTGTTCCAGACCACCACAATAAAGCAAATATCACAATAAAGTGAGTCACATAAGTTTTTTGGTTTCCCAGTGCATATAATGGTTACAATTACATTATACTGTAGTCTACTAAAGTGTACAATAGCATTATGTCAAAAAAAAGTACATCCTTTAATTTAAAAATACACTATCGCTAAAAAGTACCAACAGTCATCTGAGCCTTCAGTGAGTCATAAATGTTTTCCTGGTGGAGGGTCTTGCCGCAATGTTGGTGGCTGCTGACTGATTAGGGTGGTGGTTGCCAAAGGTTGGGGTGGCTGTAGCAATTTCTTGAAATAAGACATGAAGTTTGCTGCACTGATTGACTTTTCCTTTCACAAAAAATATATCTGTGTCGTGCGATGCTCTTTGACGGCATTTTGCTCACAGCAGAACTTCTTTCAAAATTGGAATCAATCCTCCCCAACCCTGCCCCACTTTATCAACTTAGTTTATGTAATATTCTATATCCTTGCTGTCATTTCAACAATGTTCACAGCATCTTCACCAAGAGTAGATTCCATCTCAAGAAAATACTTTCTTTGTTCATCCATGAGAAGCAACTCCTCGTGCATTCAAGTTTGATCATGAGATTGCAGCAATTCAGTCACATCTTCAGGTTCCACTTCTAATTCTAGTTCTCTTGTTTTTTCCACCACATCTTCAGTGACTCCCTCCACTGAAATCTTGAACCCTTCAAAGTCATTTGTGAGGGTTGGAATCAACTTCTTCCAAACTCCTGTTCATGTTTACATTTTGACCTCCTCCCATGAATCATGAGTATTCTTAATGGTATCTAGAATAGTGAATCCTTTCCAAAAGGTTTTCAATTTACTTTGTTCAGATCCATCAGGGGAATCACTATCCATGGCAGGTATACTCTTACAAAATGTATTTCATAAATAATAACACTTGAAAGTCGAAATTAGTCCTTGATCCATGGGCCGAAGAATGGTGGTTGTGTTAGCAAGCATGAAAACAACATTCACCTCCTTGTACATCTCCATCAGAGCTCTTGGGTGACCAGGTGCATTGTCAATGAGCAGGAATATTTTTTTCTGAGTGGTAAGTCTTAACAGGAAGCTTAAATATTCAAGTAAACCATGCTGTAAACACGTACAGTTATCCTGGCTTTATTGTCCTATTTATAGAGCATAAACAAAGTAGATTGAGCATAATTCTTAAGGGCCCTAGGATTTTCAGAATGGTAAGTGAGCATTGGCTTCAACTTAGAGGCACCAGCTTCATCAGCTTGCAACAAGACAGTCAGCCTGTCCTTTGAGGTTTTGAAGCCAGACATTGACTTCTCCTCTCTAGCTGTGAAAGTCCTAAATAACATCTTCTTCAAATACAAGCCTGTTTCACCTACATTGAAAATCTGTTGTTTAGTGTAGCAACCTTCATCAATAGTCTTAGCTAGATCTTTTGGATAACTTGCTGCAACTTCTCCATCAGCACTTGTTGTTTCACCGTGTACTTTTATGTTATGGAGATGGCTTCTTTCTTTAAACCTCATGAACCAACCTCTGCTAGCTTCAAACATTTTTTCTGCAGCTTCCTCATCTCTCTCAGACTTCATAGAATTTAAGAGAGTTAGGGCCTTGCTCTGGATTACGCTTTGGCTTAAGGGAATGTTGTAGCTGGATTGATCTTCTATCCAGACCACTCAAACTTTCTTCATATTAGCAATAAGGCTGTTTTGCGTTATATCATTTGTGTGTTCACAAATGGAGTAGCACTTTTAATTTCCTTCAAGAACTTGTCCTTTGCATTCACAAACTGGCTAACTGTTTGGCACAAGAGGCCTAGTTTTCAGCGTATCTCAGCTTTCGACATGCCTTCCTCACCAAGATCAATCGTTTCTAGCTTTTGATTGAAAGTGAAAGATGTGTGACTCTTTCTTTCATTTCAACACTTAGAGGTCATTGTAGGGTTATTAACTGGCCTAATTTCAATACTGTTGTGTCTCAGGGAATAGGGAGGCCTGAGGAGAGGGAGAAAGACAGGGCATGGCTGGTTGGTAGAGCAGTCAGAACACACACAATATTTATTAAGTTCACCATCATATATGGGCACAGTTCATGGAACCCCAAAACAATTATAATAGTAACATCAAAGATCACTGGTCATGGACCACCATAACAGACATGATAATAATGAAAATTTGAAATATTGCTTCTTCCTGGCTCTCACAGTCCCATGCAAGTGGGGTACAAGCTGGACTTCAGCCTCTAGGACACCATCTGCTCAACTATAAGATGGTCCAAATCCATACAATGCAATTCATGGAGCCGTTAAAAAAGAAAGACCTTCAAGATACATTGTTAAGTAAAAAATGAAAGGCACAGAAGAGTCGTTTCTTATATATAAGTATATGCATGTGATAATTCTGAAAAATATACAAAAAACTGGGTATCTTAAATATGGTAACTCTGAAGCTTGGAGTTTCAAGCTATAGGTGAATGAGCTTTGGAAAATGAAATGGCATGCCAAATGTGCTGGCTGGGGCAGTACCAGAAAGTTTGTTCCTCCTTCTCCTCTTCCTCCTCCTCCTCCTCTTCCTCCTCCTCTTCTTCCTTCTCTTCCTGTTCCTCCTCCTTTTCTTCTTTCTAAATGTGTTTTTTGGTTCCATGAGCTTGCATGCCTTGAATTATTAATTTGGAGAGATCACAGGATCTTCATTAGTGTAATTTCCCCTGGTTTCTGAAATAGGGCTCAAACTAGGAGAAATATTAAAAGCCCACAGTAGGCAACCTCGATCTTTCTTGCTAAACCTCTGACAAGGAGGTTTTACTTGAATTAACAAAAGCTGAGGTTCATAGCTTTGAGAGTTACCAACAGATATTTGAGGAAAATCTAGAGGTGCTACAGGGATGGCCTCTTACTAAGTAAATACCTTCTGCTTTATCATGCCTTGTAGACATAGCATCTAATCAATCCAAATAAGGCATTTGCTGAGTGCTTACAATATGCTTGATGTTGGTATACATTAATGATACCATACAGTGGAAAATTCCTCTAGTATAAAATCTTTGTTCTGTCTTTTCCTTTCATTATTATTTATATTTCTTTTTTATGCCTTTAAACATTTTAATACAGTAAAAAGTCTCCCTCCCATCCCTGATCTCCCACCCACAGACACACAGAGGTAATCACTGTTAAGAGTTCATATACCCCTCTTAATTCCTATTCAATCAATATGTATATTCTTATTTTTCCCTTTTTAAACATAAATGATAACATATCATACACTCTGTTCTATTTATCTTGCTTTTTCATACACACAAAAATTTTACCTTTGAGATCATTCCATATCCATACATAGAGAGCTTGCTTATTCTTTTTTACAGCTGCATTTTAGTACTTTGAGTGGGCATGCATAACTATTTTAATGAATCAGTTCCCTATTGATGGGTATTTAGGTTAATTCCAATCTTTTTCTCTCACCAACAAAATACCATAATTACTTTATATGTAGGTAATTTCATGTGTGTGTAAATACATCCTTGAATAAATTCCTAGCAAAATAATTGCTGGCTCAAAGATTATATGCATTTATGTAATATATTATGAATATGTAATATTCATAGACATCAAAAAATTGCTTTCAATAGAGTAGTACCAATTTACACTTCCACCAGTAGATAGTTCTGTTTGCTCCAGTACCATCAACACAATGTGTTATTTATCAAAATTTTAATTTTTGCCTATATTATTGGTGAAAACTGGTATATAAGAGCATTTTAATTTTTGTTTCATTTTATTAAGAGTATGATTAAGGATCTCAATATTCATTTCAGACATTTTTATTTCTCTTTCTGTGAACAAGTTATATCCTTTTGCTCATTTTGCTGTTGAGTTGTTAGCCTTTTTTAAAAAAAATTTCCAGGATCTCTTTTCTTATTAGTAAGATTAACCCTCTGTTCTGTGGTATGAGTTGCACATATTTTTCACAATTTGTTACTCATCTTTTGACTTTGCTTATAATGGTTTTTGCCATGCAGAAGTTTGGATTTTTTTAAATGTTATTGAATATATTAATCTTTTCTCTTATGTTTTCTGGATTTTAAATAATAGATAAAAAGACCTCACATGTTTTATTTTAGATTTTTTATACCAATTTTCCCCTGCCTGCTTGGGATGCCATATACCAGGGGTCAGCAAACATTTTCCATAAAGGACTAAATAGGAAATATTTTAGACTCGTGGGTTTCTGTGACAACTGCTCAAATCTGCCATTGTCATGTGAAAGCAGCCACAGATGATTCATAAACAAATGAGTGTGTCTGCATTCCAATAAAATTTTATTTACAAAAACAGGATGAGGGCTGGATTTGACCTATACACCATAATTCTCCAACCCCTGTCATCTATTAAATTCTTGTATGTAGTTGTTTCTCTGGACTTTTTACTCTATTCCATTGGCCCGTATGTCCATATGGGCCAGTACCACACTGTTTTAGTTATTGAAACTTTATAATATGCTTTATTATTTGTGACAGTTAATTTTATGTGTCAACTTAGCTGGTCCATCGTGCCTAGATTGTTGGTAAAATGTTGTCCTGGATGTTTCTGTGAAAGTATTTTTGGGGTATTTTCACTTCTAAATTGCTGGACTTTGAGTATAGCAGATTGCCTTCCAAAATGCAGGTGGGCCTCATCCAATCACTTGACAGCCTTAATAGAACAAAGACTCATACACACACACACACCCCAAGCAAGAAGGAATTCGCCAGTAGACTGTCTTTGGACTCAAACTGCAACTTTTCCCTGGATCTCCGGCATGCCCAGCCTACCCTGGAGATTTTGGATTTACCAGGCCCCCACAATCATATAAGCCAATTCCTTAAAATCTTTCTCTCTTTCTCTCTCTCTCTCTCTCTTCCTCTCCACACACACCCGCATATCCTATTGATTCTGTTTCTCATGAGAACCTGACTGCTACACTATCTGATAGGTTAGTCTTCCTTCACTGTTCTGAAATTTTCCTTATTATTCATGTTGATTTATTTTTCCATATAAATTCATAATGAGCTAGTCTAGTTAAAATTAAAAACTGGTATTTGTTATTGGAATGCTATTCAATGTATAACTTCATAACATATTTTAAACTTATATAAATTTAATTTAGGGAGAATTGAAATCTGTAGAATAGCATTTACTCTTCCTATGATTGAGACTTATTTTGTATATTCCGGGGGTATTTTATATTTTTTCTACTTATCCAAACATTTCTCGTTAAGATTATTTCTATGCGTCTTCTTTTTTGATACCACTACACATGGTTTCTTTTTTCCATTAAATATTATGTTTACTGATCTCATATAGGAAAGCTACAGATTGCTGAATACTCATTTTGTTCCCCACAACTTTTTGAAATCTAATGATGCTTAACATCATTAGTCATCAGTGAAAGACAAATTAAAATGATATACCACTACCTACCTTCTACAATGGCGAAAATAAAAAATCCTGACAATATCAAGTTTTGGTGAGGATACGAAACAACAGCATTGCTCAAACATTTCTGGTAGGAATGTAGAATGATACAACCACATTTGAAAATAGTTTTGCAGTTTCTTAAAAGTTAAGCATACATCAACCATATGACCTGGCCATTTTAGTCCTAGATATTTCCCCAGAGAAATGAAAGCATATGTCCACATAAATACTTGCACACAAATGTTTATAGCAGCTTTAGTTGCATTAGCTAAAAACTGAAAACAACCCAAATATCCATCAATAGGTGAGTGGATAAACAATTTGTGATATGTCTATAAAATGGCATACTGTTCAGCAATATACAAAGAGCAATACAAATGAATTTTAAAATAATTATGCTGAGCAAAAGAAGCCAGACAAAAAAGAATACATACTGTATGATTCCATTTATATATAATTCTAGAAAATACATACTAATCTAAAGTGACAGCAATCAGATAAGTGATGGTGTGGGGTGGGTGAATAGGAAGATGGGATGGTAGAAAGCAATTATAAAGGGGCACAAGGAAACTTTGGGGAGTGATAGATATGTTCATTATCTTGACTGCAGTGATGGTTTAATTGATATATACATGTTTTTTCATCTCACTACATACATAAAATGTATCAAATTGCATATTTTAAACATGTACAGTCTATTGTATATCAATTATATTTCAAACAACAATAATGACAACAACCATTTAGTTTTTCATGGTGTTATCTTTTGGCTCAGTCAATCCATAAGTCTTTGGATTGACTGAGTAGTTTTACTGACCTGGGACAAGCTCATTGCTCTTCATCTGTGGTCAGCTGATGAGCTACCAGTGGTCTAGTTGATCTAGGATGGACTCAGATGAGACAACTCAGATAGTTCCACATGGTCTCTCATCCTCCACCAAAGTAGCTCAAGTTCATTCTCTTGGCAGTACCAAGGGTACAAGAGGAAAAGTGGAAGAACATAAAGAATTTTGAGGTCTAGGCTCAAAATCACCATATCACATTGGCTAAGATAAATCAGAAGGCTGTTTCAGATTCCAAGGGTTAGCAAATAGATTTTATCTGTTGATGGGAGGAACTTTGAGTCATATTTCAGAGTGTGAATATAGGAAAGAGTATAGAATCATGGTGATTTTTACAATTAATGTACCATACCCCTTAAGTAGCAGGCCTTGCTATATATTAGGCATTACAAATGTTACTTCATTTGATCCTTATTGTAACTCAAATCAAGCAGGTAGAATACTAATTTTGAAGATAAGAAACAGGCCTAGAGGAGCAGTTAAGCAACATACCAAAAGTCCCACAGCCAATCATTTGCAGAGGGAGGATTCAAGCTTTACTGTGCCTAATTCCAGAGCATCTGCTCTTAGTAGCTGTGCATTCTGTCTTCCCTTCCTGCTAGAATGCTCATTCCAAGAGTCATAACCCGTCTGCCTGGGCGTCTAGGCCTTCATCTAAATGCCACTTCAGAAAAGCCACCAGCAATGCTTTCACAGATTGAATAGACAAGATAGGGGGTGAGGGGCTTTCTCTATTCTTAATTTCTACGAATCAAACTTTACCTAGGCAATAGACTTTAGTTTAAGGATAAATTCTGTGACGCAGTCTGAATTTCAATTGTAACCAAGAAAAATTTTATTGTGTATTCAAAGATTGCATACTAAACCCCCAAAGTCATTTCACAATGCATGAAAAAGATTGACGTATTTGAAAAATTCATTAAAACTATTTGGCCTACTGAAGGTTGATTATTACCATTATCTACCTATTTGTACCGGCAATTTCCAGATTGTTAATGGATTGTGTTCCCAAAGTTCATATGTAAGTCAATGATTTAGAAATCAGATTGCATTTTTTCATAGAAATAATACAATAAATGCTTCCAGGGTAGTCTATTAAAATCCATTTAACATATAATGGCTGAAATATGGTACAGAGAATAAAAGAGTACTTCCCTGCAGTTTTTAAAAAATAAAATATTTCTGAATAAAATGCCTGACAAGTTCTAACTCTGAAGTTCATGTGTAGAATTCTCTTCCTATATGTCCTTCAAAAATGGAAGAGAGCAATATAAAGATTTGTTTTCCAACAGATAGAAATTATGTCACCTGCTTTAGAAGGCAGAATAAACTATAGTCACATTTGATTTTAAATAACAATTGTTTCATCTCACTACATATATAAAGGACAGTCATACAACCCATGCATTAAAAAATAATCACAAGAATATTTCCAAAGGCAAAATATAGTTCAGATTTTCTACACTGTCTTAGGTATATTCAGGCTTCCATAACAAAATACCATAGACTGGGTGGCTTAACACATTGACTGCCACACTAGAAAAAAATTTTTTTCCTTGGGGCCATGGTGTTTTATTACAAAAATATAACAAAAACTTTGAAAACAAAATGATCCTTTCTAATTTAATGAAAAATTTGTTATTTTTTATTGTTTCCTGTGCGTGAGCTATATGTAACTTGAAAAATAGTTCTTGCAGCTCCCAAGATGAAGAGACATGTGAGTTACATGTGCTTCATGAGGCCCCGGGCTCAAAACTAGCGTGAGTTTAATACAGCTCACGTGCCAGTTAATGTGTTAAATAACAAAAATTTATTTTCTCACAGTTCTGGAGGCTGAGAAGTCTAAGATCAAGGTGTTGACCAATTCGGTTCCTGGTAAGGTCTCTCTTCTAGCTTGCAGACAGCCACCTCTCATTGTGTCCTCACATAATGGAGAGGTAGAGATTCTCCTCTGTTTATAAAGCCAAAAATCCTATTGGATTAGGACCCCACCTTTATGACCTCATTTAAACTTAATTACCTCCTAAAAGTCCTATCTCCAAATATAGTCATATTGGGAATTAGGGCTTCAACATATGAATTTAGGGGGATACAATTCAGTCTATAGCACTAAAATTGAAAATAGGAATCAGTTCTAAATTTTAAGTCCTCTTCTCAAAATCCTCCAGTGGCTTCCTGTCCCACTCGTAATAGAAGCCAAAGTGGTTAAATGGACCATAAGATCCGACATAATCTACCTCAATCCCCTTATTTCTGTGGCTTTGTAACTCACTACCTTCCCTCCCCTCTCTCACTTCATACCAACTAACTCTGCCTTCCTTATCATTCTCCCAATACAATCAGCACAAAGGCACTGCCTCAGGGCCCTGCCTTCAGTAGCCATCCCATTTAATATAGCAGCCACCATTCTCCTACCACCCACCTTGCTCCCTACCATTCTTCCTTTTTTAATCTTTCCTATTTA
Source organism: Daubentonia madagascariensis (assembly GCA_023783475.1). Classification (NCBI taxonomy): domain Eukaryota; kingdom Metazoa; phylum Chordata; class Mammalia; order Primates; family Daubentoniidae; genus Daubentonia; species Daubentonia madagascariensis. The sequence continues at coordinate 33,859,762 of JAKFHU010001953.1, read as the reverse complement.
ACTTTTCACATTTAAATATATTATATAATTCACTTATTATTTGATTTTCATCTCACCACTGCCAGCACTAACATGTCAACTTCATGATAGTAGGGATTTTATATCTTTTTGTTCTTTCTATGGGACACCACACCTCTGGGTTCCAGAACTCTGCATAAACAAATTTCTTAAGTTATTTCACAACCTACTTATTTACACACACATTTCTTTCACATGCATATTTTTTATTTGACTATCTCCTTTAAGATTTTTCCATAAGCAGAATAGACCCTGTTCTCTTCTGTATAAGATTTATCTGAAAATAACTAATAAGCCATCAGAATTGCAGATGGGAAATTTGTTGTTGCAAAGGTTGGTGCAACAATCTTTCAAACAATTCTTGGTTTTCAAATTATTCTCGAAAAATTCATGTTTTCTATAGTGCTATAGAGTGGCATAAATCTGTTTGAGGCTGTTCTCTAATCAATACTCATTTGGGTTGTACAACTGTGTAATGTTTTAGCACCCTGTAGAATTATATCTGCTGTCAATAAAGTATCCATTCATGAATAGCCTGTATTGTATTATTTAAAACCTAAAATTATGTCTAATATGAAAAAGAGCCAGTTCAATAATTTTTGTCATTCAATTTCATTAGATTAAAATTTTACTACTTCTTTAAATCTGCATTTTATCAATTAATCTAGATAAAAACCAACCCCCATGATTGTTGTGAATAAATCTATATCATTGCTTCCAAGTATTTTTCAGCATAGCAACTCTGTCATTTGTTGGTGTAGTTTCTGTAATGCAGCTCTGCTTATATGTTGCTGTCTTAATACCCATTCACTCTGTCTGATTTTCAATTCATTGGATCTGGTTGGGCAGACACTATAGCTTCCAATCAGGCTGCTAATCGTGCCAAATTGAGAAATGGTTTTGCAAAGCTTATAAAATCAGAGGTGGGATATGCATTCAAATTTCTTTTAACTTAGCTTAGGAGCTAAAGAAAATATATTGTGTTCTACCTGTATTGTCATACCAATCACCCACATTTTATGAGTTTGGTATTTAACGTCAGTCCTCCTCACCCCTTTCAATTGTGCATCAGTCAGAATACAAGCGTGAGTTGAACACATTCTGAAGCCTTCTCCTTTGTAGGGCTCTATTATTCTGAAAACTAGAACACAAATGTAATTTAAAATTCTTTTGAAGTTAAATAAATTTGTATTTTAGTTCACAGTCTATCTTTGATAATTATTTAAGGCACAGATTTTTAAAAAACATATGGAAATTATACTTTAGTAGAAATATCAAAAGTCTATGGAAATAGAAATCACAATGAGTGACTTCCTACCCTGTATATACTCAGCCTCAAATGTAATACAAATATGAACAACACGCAGACTGTACCTCAAGGAAAATATAAGCTATACATATATACAAAATATGATACAAGACAAAATATAGATTATAAAAACAACATTCTATTGCTGCTAAATAAATATTGAACAAATGATTAATTAGTGAATGAATACTATAAATTTTCCCATGAGCTACATAATTTGCTTCCAAGAGATCCAACTTTTCTTAAAGTTTCCACTTATTCAGGATGTAAAACTTTGGCATGTATGTTCAATTATATGAAAGTAACTTACTCATCCTTAAGAAAAAAACATTTTCAATTCATCATCTCAAAATGTGAAAGTTCTCTCTCCAATTTTCTTGTAATTATTTTCATAGCTATTCTTTAGAAACTCTAAGAAATCACAGAGCAACAATAAATTATATATATTTTTCTTCTCATTTCTCTTCGTAAGAAAAGTTAATCCTGTCTTTTTCTGTCAAAAACAAGTTTAAGTTATTAAACAAAAGTCACATTATAAAGAGATTACGAGTATGTTTGATAAATATTTCAGCATGGCTTACTGTCATCATAATTTCAAAAAGGATTACTTTAATCTCTACATTAAAACATACAAGATTGAGGCAAAGCCTCAAGAATCTTCTCTCAGATAATAAAAAAGGCAGAAACAGAGAAATTTAAGAAAGAGGAAATCAATAAAAACATCTAGGGCATAAAATGTATGTCCATTTTTAACTGAATATTTTTTATTAAAAAAGACAAAATTCCTAATTCTCTTAGTATTTAGTACAAAATTATAATGAAGTTAGAACTATTTGGATAATATCCATTTAAGTATTTGCCAGTTTATAAATTATTTTAAAGTATTGGAATAATATATTTGAAATCTACCTTTCAAAAACCTCACATTTCTCTGGAGATGCAGGGTGTCTACTGAAGATTACTTATTGTTTGAAAGCCCCTTCATCTGCCAGCATGTACTATTTGACTGGTTATAAATTAAGCTGTACGTTCTGAGAATCTGCACACATCAGGGATTTTATAAATAATCACCTGCTTTCAAGCACCACCAAAGCTGTAAATACTGTGATGGACAGGGTGGCAAATTTGAGAAAAGTCAAAACCGTGGCATTTGATTGATCAACACCAGGATTCTATCATTGCTGACCTACTCCTTGGTGTTACAAATTAAAGCTAAGATGTTATTTAAACCAGTAATTAGAGACTGGTTATATCTGTCTGTCATCGGAAAAGAAGGCAAACTCTGTAAAATAATTTTAAAGAGGTTTATTCTGAGCCAAATTTGAGGACCATGACCCGGAGCCACACCCAAGGAGCCTTGAGCAAGTGGACTCGCTGTGGTTGGGTTACAGTTTGGTTTTATACATTTCAGGGACACAGGGATTACAGGTAAAGTCATAAATCAATACATGGAAGGAATACATTGGTTTGGCCCAAAAACGTGGGCCATCTCGAAGTGGGGGGCTTACAGGTTATAGGTGGCCTTAAAGACTCCTTGACTTGTAATTGGTTAAAAAATGAAGCTTTGTCTAAAGGCTTGGAATGTTTTTAGATAAGGAAGAGACAAGTCACCAGACATACATTTGTTGTGTGAATTGAGGACCTGCAGGTTTGTCTTATATAGCCGTAGGCCTGTTAATGAGTTACAAAAGATATCTCCAAGAAGGGAAGGGAGCATGGTGAGGCATGTCTGACCTCCACCCTGGTGGCAGACTATTTAGTTTTAGGATATCCCCTTGGCCAGGAGGGGGTCCATTCAGTCAGCCGGTGGGGGGGGAAGCTTTTTATTTTATTTTAGTTCACATGTCTTCAAATATTTGAAAAATTGTCATGGGAAAGATGGGTTAATCTCAATCCACAGCTGCAGAGAGCTACTCTTGGACTAGAAAAAGAAGGATCAGGAAGGAAAATTTCAACTTAAATTAAGGAAAAGCTTCAATTAGAACCAAGTGGAAATGGAGTATTCCACCTTAAGAGGTAGGCATTCCTGGTCATGTGATGTGTCTATTTATTGGAGACTTATAAAAGTATTTTAATTCAAATTTTAGAAATAATGGGATGGGAAAACTCTCACTGAATGGGTGCAGGGCGCACAGTTTGGGGGATGTCCACGATCGTAGCTCTGACATGGGCAGTGCATGGGCAATATATATAAACAAAGTGTTGTACCCCCATAATATTCTGATATAAAAGGAAAAAAAAAACCCAAATTTTAGAAATAAGTCATTCTGGCACCACTTTCTGCCTCTCAGGACTACCTCTTGAGCCTCTGGTCTATGACCAGCTCTATTCACCACTGACTCAAACTTATATTTGGTATTTATTCAACATAAATTGATATATTTACATTCATGCCACCATAGTGTATAAAGTGTCTTGGTGGCACCAAATTTCCAACCAATTTCTACATGTAAATAAATACCCTTGGTGGTAATGTCTTTGATGAACCAGAAACTATTGGCAGAAGTTATAGAGGCTTGTGTGGGGCAGATATAATGAGATAAAAAGCCAAAGGCAGATAAATAAATATGGGAAAATACTGTTATTTCAGTAGCAAGTTCCAAGAACTTTTCCTCTTCTCCATTTCTCTTGATAAATTTGTAAAGCAATCCTTAACAGCACCAATAATCTCTCCTCCATCAATGTTTGAGGTGAAGAGTTGTTGAGGTCACTAATGGACAAAAAAAGACATTTTTGTGAAGTTGAGTGGCAGGATATTTTGATATAGCTATTCTGGTAGTACCATATTGACTGATGTGAGTCAGAATGTAAAAACACTATTTTAAACATTCCAAATAATTTCTTCAGTGCTATCCCTAACCATTATCTTGTGAAAGAGCCTCATTTCACCCTCCACCCTAACTTGGCCCTGATTCACACTCCATCCCTCATCCATCCCTGACTGTCCAGCACCTCACTCAGAGATGCAGTAATACATGGAGTGAGGTTCTGAGGTTGAAAAAGCAGGAATTGAATTAAGCTCAAGGACAGAGTGAGGTATAGTGCGGGTTGTGGAAGGGGTAGGGTTAGGAATAAGATAAGTCAGAGGAATGCAGTGAAGCTATGTAATGCACACATTATAATTTATTAAAAAAACTAATGTGAGTTTAAAGGTCCCTTTTTCAACCTGTGTCTAAATCCATCCCCAACCCATACACGTAGGGGAGCTTCCAGAGGCAGAGCTTTTTGCTGATGCCTTTGGGAACTCTGTAGTCCCTTCCAGAATGTGCACCACTGGGAGGGTGGCTGAGACATGACATCTCCTCAATAGACCAACCAGGAGTGGCATAAACTAGAGGAGAAGCAGTTCATCCATCCCTTCTCTGGAAACAAATGGTCTTGACCACTGTGCTATTGGATAGATTTGCCACTTAAATTGCCAATACTTGTGAGTCCCAGCCTTTAGGAAAGCATAGCACCCCATTGTTGCTTATTTGACTTCACAAAATACCCTTTACTCCTCTTACAGCTCGTGATCATTTATGTGTCTTCTTCTACTTCTTTATCCTATAGAGTTTTTCTTTTCTCATTCCCGGTTACTTTTCTTTCTTCGTAGATGTTTTTCTTCAATGTGATGGACTTCTTTTTGTCCCTTGATGTATTTGATCTGTCTTCTAATGTTTCGTTAGTATTTCTTTTACATATTCTCAGAAGTTCCCAGGGTCAAGCCATTTTACAGTTCTTTAAATGCTTAAATCTTTGATTGCATTAATAAATCCTAAAAATGCTTAAAATTCTTTTAGTACAAAAATCTTCATAAACACATTTAATTCTTATAAACATGCTTAGACATTATATCAAGTTCAAACTCCATGGCATCTATTAAATTTTGAGCCTATTACTCAAAAATTCATGCAATTCTTAAAGTAGTCACGACCTACTTCTCATCCCTTGATATCAAAATTTACAAGTTATTAGATATGGCTTTCATAGATCACCAAAGGCCCATTCTAATAACATAAGCTTAGAAAAACCACACAGTTAAAAACCAAAAACCTTAGTCCAACAGGTCGTGAGGAGCAGAAAGGAAGAAAATAAATAAATGAAATAAAACAAAAAATAAGAATCCAAAGCACCACAGTTAAATCTCAGAGAAACAGTTCTAAGGTTTTTGTTGTTGTTGTTTGTCTTTTGTTTTAGTTGAAAGATAATACACACCTCCAGGAATAGGGGGCTGGCAAAGGTATCTATGGGGAACCAGAGTACTAAGTAGGCAACCAAGGAAAGTACCAAGTAGAGTGGCCCCATCCAACCTTTGCAGCTTCTCCTACACACAATAATAAACAGTTCTATGGTAGCACAACTAAACACAGGCACCACAGACCAGTAGAGTCGAGGTGCTGACTATTTCTCCTACCTTCATCAGAACTGGCTCAGAATCTGAGCCAGGCTATACCTCCAGGAGGAAGGTAGTAGAAACTATAGCAAACAGACTGAGGAAAGTACACCTTGACAGAAAGCAAAATAATCATGCCTAGAGAAAGATTTGATGACAATCAATTTTAAAAATTTGCCTCTCAGAAATGAAACCCTAACCAACTCATCCATGAGGTCCTTGCAAAACATGATTACAAGACTTCTCTGACCCTTCCCTCCGTCTCTCCACTGCATCTTCTATCACCTTGCCTACTCCAGAGTTCTATGGAAAAAGAAAATCAAGTCTTGGGTTGAAATATTGTCTTAGTACTTTTAATCCTAATGTTTTATGAATATAGTGCATCCCACTGGTCTGCAATAAGATTTGTTTTCTACATTAATTCATTTCATGGGGTGTGTTCAGTTTATAAAATTATGAATCAAACCCTTTGAAATATTAATGGTGTAAAACTCAATGTGTATTCATAGTGGTTTTATATATAAGGTACTGTCAGATCCCAACCCCAATTATGTGTACTTACTGAAAACACATTCACAAATGAGTAGAACTCAAGATCGTAAGTTCTATTAATTTTAATGCTCCCAAGATGAGTCAGAATTTTTAAAGAAAAAGGCACATTTGCTTGGATCCTTAGCTCTGCAAGTTGTTTTAAATTAGTGAAATTGGTTGTCTTGAAGTGTTTAAGTTGATATAGGGTTTTCTTTCCACTTCTGAGAATTCTTCCCAGTGATTAAAGAGGTTTTTTAAATTTTATTTTATTATTAATAAAAATTTGCCCTCAATAACTTAATATTTTTAATTGAATATGCATCTTTGCCTAGCATTAGTCAGTTCAAAATGATATATAAGCTACCACAGACTGCATTTCATTACTGTTATAATTTTTATATGAGCTGCTGTGTTATATCACCACTTTTTTCAAATCTATAATATTATGGGATGATAAATATTTAAGATGATAAATATTTAAGGATAAATTCCATAGCCATTTTGGCTAATAGAATTCACCATAATTAAAGAAAAATATTACAATAAATATGTATTAAAATCCATTTCACCAAATCCCAGAATATTAAACATTCATAAATGCTCTTAAAGCTTAAATAAAATATTCTTATATACTAGAATACGTTCTGAAATTTATCATCCAGAGAAATAGTACAAGCAAAAAGGTGGGTTAGTTTACAGACACTTAAAGAAGTTCGATAATCACTAATTCTTAACTTTCTACTCACAGTTAAATTCAGATTAACATGACTCTGCAAATAGATGTCTATTTGGATGTTAAAGGAATTGTGATATGGCTTGGCATGACAATTTGCTTGTCTCTTTTTACTCATACAATAACATATGTAGAGAGTATTTATATATTCATATATATATACTTTTTTAACGTTCCAAGCACTCTGTTGGCCCTGAAAAGCAAAATGGACATGTTTTACATGTCTAAAGCTGTGCTGTCCAATTCAGTAGTAGCCACTAGCCATTTGTGGCCATCAAGTACGTGAAATGTGGCTAGTTTGAACTGAGATGTGTTGTGAGTGCAAAATGTATATCAGACAGATTTAGAAGGTTTTGTGCCAAAAAAAGTAAAATATCTCAGTAATAATTTTTATTATTTATTTCATGTTTAAATGATAATATTTTGGATATACTGATTTAAATAAAATACACTGTTAAAGTTAATTTCACATATTTCTTTTCACTTTTTTATGTAGCTGCTAGAAAATTTAAGGTTTTATATGTGGTTCTCATTACATGTCTGTTACATAGCACTGGTGTAAGAAAAACTGACAGTAAACTGGTAAATAAAAAATAAATATCAAATTTATTTTATATGAAAAAAAGTATTCTGAATTTGATTATCAGAAAGCCATGATAGAGCACGTAGTAGGTTGAATGATGGTCACCCAAAGATATCAAGTCCTAATCTCTGGAATTTGTAAATGTTATTTTATTTGGAAAAAGGGTCTTTACAGATGGAGTTAAATAAAAGATCTTGAGTTAAGATTACGCTAAATTATCTGGTGGCCCTAAATATCATCACAAGTATTCTTTTCTTTTCCTCTTTCTACATATCTTATTGTGTTCAGAGTATAATTAAGGAAAGGCCTTGGCAATTATCTTTGAAAGAGGGTGTGGAACTCATCAATGCGTTTTGAATATACATCCATCAAGGTTTCTGTGTCTGAACAAACATCCCAGTTAAGATTTTGTTCATACACATGGAATGTAGCCTAAAGAGGCCCAATTCACAGTCATCATTAGTTTACACTTCGCTTGAATCTTTTCTCTCCATTCTATGATACAATGCCAGACCTACCCACACCACCCCAAAGGAAGGAATCCAACGTATCTGAAGAGAAAAAGCTTGTATTTTTAATAGTTTTAAAATGTGAAGTGTTAGATGCAATTGATTTGTTTTCCTTTTATTTTTACTAGACAGGTAATAATAGTACATATTTATGGGATACAGTGATATTTTGATACACATAATATAATAGCCATCACAAGTATTCTTATATGAGAAAGGCAAAGGAAGATAACACAGACAGAAGGTGAGAGACAATGTGGCCACTGAGGCAGAAATTGGAGTGATGCAGCCAGAAGTCAAGGAATGCTGACAGAGACCAGAAGCTGAAAGAGGCAAAGGATGGTTTTGTCCCTAAAGCCTCCAGAAGGAGTGCAGCTTTGCCAATACCTTCATTTTGAACATCTGGCCTCCAGAACTGTGAGAGAATAAATTTCTGTTGTTTAAAGCAACCCAGTTTGGGGTAATTTGTTACAGCATCCCTAGGAGACTGAGGCAGAGCATAATGGTGGGAAGAAGGGATTTGGAGTGGCATTTAGAGCAAGTGGGGAGAGGAACCTAGCTGAATGGAATGACCAGGGGAAGTCTATCTCAAAAAGCCACAATTTAACTGAGATTTAAAGAATGAGAAGATATTACTATTTTAAAGAGCCTGGAAAGAGCATTCTAGTCATAGGAAACAAGATATGGGCAGGCTCCAAGACATGGAAAAGCTTCACTTCTTTTAAGAACATAATGGAAGCCAAAGTATCTGAAACATGGTGAGCCAAGGGGAGAGTGGCTCAAAAGGAAAATGGAGAGGTAAGTGGGTGGAGCTATGCAGGATCATGTGTGTCGGGAGGAGGAGTATGGGTTTTAACTACAATGGACTGTATTAAGGAGGGGAGTATCATTGTTAAATATATTTACAGAAACACTTCTGTGGCTGATTGGAAGCGAGCAAGTGTAAAATGGATGAGATTATCTAAAGAGAGTATAAAAGAATAAGGGAAAAGGACCTAAGACGGAGCACTGAGGAACTCCAAAATATAGAGATCAGGTCGAAGAGCAAATGCTAAGGAAGAGGCTGGGCAGAAAAGGTCACAGAGAAAGAAGAAAGACCAGAAGAGTGTAACATCACAGAAGCCAAAAAGGAAGACTACTTTGAGAAGGAGAAAGCATTTGCTATGATTAATAGTTCTAAAAGGAATAATGAGAGGAAAGCGGCCATTGAATTTGACACAGTGAAGGTCAATGGAGATTTTGTCAAGATCAGTTTTCATAAAATAGTCAAAGCCAAAGTCAGATTGGCATGGGCTGAAGAGTGAAGAAATTGATTTGGATGCATGGCCTGAGGTAAAGATCCAATTTATTGTTTTCAATGTGGATAAACAATTGAGCTTAAAAACAGGTAAAACTGAGGAATATAGTATATGGGGATGCATACTAATGTGGAAAAATTGTTTTAAAGGTAAGAAAGTTATAAATGCAAAATGTGGACTGGCAGTTAACTCTGGAGGAAGAAGCAAAGGGATGGGATTAAAGATAAGTTTCATAAGAATTTATTTCATGATTATATTCATAATTTACACTACAGTCATATATTTTTATATAAAAGATATAATATAGGCACAGGATTCTGGAAAGATGGCAGAGTAGGAAGCACCAGAAATCTGTCTTCCTGTTGCTGGACAGCAATTGTACTGACAGAAACTGTTTAATGTAACTATTTTGGAACTCTAGAGTCTAATGAAGGCTTTCAACTTCCAAAGAAAGCACTGGACAGTAAATTGCAGTTGATTGTGGTCAATTTTAGCTCTTACCTCAGCAGTAGTTACCAATCTCTCACCCCAGCCTCATAGCAAGCAGCCATGCACATGTTCCTGGAGCAAGCTTGCACACAGCTTGCAGGAGTGAGGTGGGCAATAAGGGCCCTGTCCCCTAAATATCAGGTATCTGTGTTTTGGTAGCTGATTGCTGCTTCTGATCACAAAGGTGCACACCAAGGCTTGTAACAATGGCAGGTAGCCATTGTTACAAGCCTCTCTCATTCTTGCAAGCCCCCTCCCCCAATATTGAAACAACTGCCAGGGTATTTAAAGGGCCAGCACCTTTGCTTCCCTTCATTTTCCTGTTTTTCCCCTTTTGAGAGCCAGACATTAAAGAACAGGACATTCAAAACCAACTATACATATATATATGTATATATGAGGGAAACTAGAAAATCTCTGCTCATGACCAAGGAAAGGATCAGGCTCAGAAAAGATGAGAAAAGATCTTAATTTTACACCTCAGGCTGATCCTTGGCATGAAGACAGCCTATAACAATCAAAACAAACCAAAACAAAAACAAAAAAATAGCCAACCCCAGGAGAAGGGGGGAAATCTGAGTACCAGAATTACCACAGTATTAGATTCAAGTGTACACTTTTCAACCAAAAAACAAAGTACAAGGTATACAAAGAAACAGAAAAATATGGTATGGCCTATTCAAACAAACAAAAAATGACCCAACAGAAATCATCTCTGAGAAAGACCAGATGACAACCTACTAAACAAAAATTTTAAAACAACTATCTTAAAGATGCTCAAAGAACTAAAGGAAGATGTGAAGAAGGTCACAAAAACAATGTATGAACAAAATGGAAATATCAATAAAGAGAAAACCCAAGAAAAAATCAAAAAGAAAATTCTAGAGCTATAAGTAAACAATAACTGAAATGAAAATTTTACTAGAGGGATTCAAAGGAAGATTTGAGCAAGCAGAAAAAAGAATCAGTGAACTTGAAGACAGGACAATTAAAATTATTGAGTCTGAAGAACAGAAAGAAAAGAGATTGGAGAAGAGTAAAGAGAACCAAGGGAACTGTAGGACACCATCAAATGGACCAACATACACATTATGGGAGGCCCAGAAGGAGAACAGAGAGAGAAAGGGGAAGAGTTTATTTGAAGAAATAATAGCTGAAAACTTATCAAGTTTGACAAAAGACATGAAGATCCAAGAAACTCAATAAACTCCAAGTAAGAGGAACTCAAAAAGATCCACAGTGAGACACATTATAAACAAACTGTCAAAACCCAAAGACAGAGAATCTTGAAAGCAGCAAGAGAGAAGCCACTCATTACATGCAAGTTATTGTCAATAAAATTAGCAGCAGATTTCTCATGAGAAACTTTGAAGGACAGAGGCAGTGGACTGAAATATTCAAAGAGCTAAATGGAAAAAAAAAACCCTGTCAACCAAGAATCCTATATCCTATAAAATAAAACTTTCCTTCAAAAGTGAGGGATAAATTAAGACATTCCCAGAAAATAAAAGCCAAGAGAATTTGTTGTTACTAGACCTTCTCTTCAAGAAATGCTAAAGGGAGTCCTGTAGGATGAAATGAAAGGGAATTAGACATTAACTCAAATGTTAATGAAAAAATAAACATCTCAGTAAACATAAATACATGGGCCATTACAACAGCTGATATAATTGTAACAACACTTTGTAACTCCACCTTTTGTTTTCTATGTGATTTAAAAGACTAATCTGTTTTTTAAAAAACAAGTATTATTCTAAAAGCTAGTATTTTTATAATTTTTTGTAACTCCATTTTTTGTTTTCTACATAATTTAAGAGAGTAATGTATTTTAAAAACCAATTATTAGTTTATGTTTTTTGGATACCCAATGTATAAAGATACAATACAGTAACACCAATAACTAAAGGGATAGGCACAAGACTGTAAAAGAGCAGAGTGTTTGTATGTTATTGAAATTAAACTAGTCTAAATTCAAATTAAAGAGTTATAACTTTAAGATATTAAATGTAATTCCCATAGTAATCACAAAAAATCATTATAGAATATACACAAAAGAGAATGAGAAGAGAATTAAAACATTTTACTACAGAAAAATTAACTAAACACAAAAGATGACAATAATGCAGAAAATGAGGGACAAAAGAGCTATAAGGTATATAGAAAATAAATAGAAAAATGAAAGAAGTAAGACCATCTTTATTAGCAATTACTTTAAATGTAAATGGATTACATTATTCATTTAAAAGACACAGATTGGCATAATGAATTTAAAAAATGACCCAACTTCATGCAGTCTACAAGAGACTACCTTTAGATCCAAAGATACAAATGAGTTGAAAGTGAAAAGATGCAAATAGATATTCCATGCAAATAGTTATCAAAAGAGAGCAGGGAAGGCTATACCAATAGCAGACAAAACAGAGTGTAAATCAATTAAGAAACAAAGAAGGACATTATATATTAATAAAAGGTTCAGTAAAGCAGGATATATAAAACTGTAATAATAGTTGAAGACTTCAATACTTCACTCTTAATAATGAATAGATCAATCAGACAGAAGATAAGTAAGGAAACAGAGGACTTGAACAACACAATACATCAACTAGATCTAACAGACGTATACAGAACACTCTACCCAACAACAATAAAACACACATTCTTCTCAAATTCACAGGGGGCATTTTTTCAGGCTAGACCTTATGATCCTTATGATAGGCTACAAATTGTCTCAGTAGACTTTAAAAAAATCAATGTCATACAAAATATCTTCTCTGATCACAGCAGGATGAACACACAAAAATTGGTATTATTTCTATACACTAACAACGAACAATCTAAAAAGGAAATCAAGAAAATAATTCCATTTACAATATTATCAAAAAATAAACAAATACTTAGGAATTAACTTAACCAAGGAGGTGAAAGATTTGTACAATGAATACTATAAAACATTGCTGAAAGAAATTAAAGAAGACATAATAAATGAAAAGACATCCCTGATCATGTATTGAAAGACAATGTTGTTAAAAATGACACTACTACCCAATGTTATCTACAGATTCAATTCAATTCCTATCAAAATCCCAAAGATATTTTTTGCAGAAATAGAAAAATTCATCCTAAAATTCATATGGAATCCTAGGAAACCCCAAATAGACAAAATAATCTTTAAAAAGAAAAGCAAAGTTGGAGGAATCATACTTCCTGATTTAAACACCTACTACAAAGCCATAATTATCAAAACAGTGTAGGACTGGCATATAGACGTATAGGCCAATTGAATAGAATAGAGGACCTAGAAAGAAAACCCTCACATATATTGTCAAATGATTTTCAACAAGGATGCCAAAATCATTCAGTGGGGAAAAGATAGCTTTTCAACAAATAATGCTAGAGAAAGTGAATATCCACATGCAAAGGAAATGAAGTTGGACCCTTACCTAACATGATATACAAAAATTAACTGAAAATTAATTGGAAACTTAAATGTAAAAGCTAAAATGATAAAACTCTTCATAGAAAACATAAGGCAAAAGCTTCACAACGTTGGATTTAGCAGTGATTTCTTGGATATGACACCAAAAAGGCACAGGCAACAAAAGAAAAATAGACAAATCAGACTTCATAAAGATTAAAAGCTTTTGTGCATCAAAGGACACTATTGATAGAGTGAAAAGGCAGCCTATAGCATGGAAGAAAATCCTTGCAAATCATGTATCTCATAAGGGATTAATATCCAGAACATATACAGAACTTTTAACTCAACAACAAAAAAGCAAACAATCCAATTTAAAAGTGGGCAGACAATTTGGATAGACATTTCTCCAAAGAAGATACATGAATGGCCAATAAGCACATGTAAAGATGTTCAACACCACTAATCATGAGGGAAATATAAATTGAAACCACAAAGAGAAAGCGTCTTACATTCATTAGGACAGCTACTATGAAAGAAAGACAGAGAGGGAGAGAGAGAGAGAGAAGGTAGAAGGTTGTTTGGTTAGGAGGGAGGGAGAGAAGGAATCCCTGTGCACTCTCAGTTGGACTGTAAAATGGTGCAGCCACCATGGAAATCAATAAGGCTATTCCTCAAAAAACTAAAAATAAAATTACCATTTGATCCAGAAATCCCACTTCAGAGTATATGCCCTAAAGAATTAAAAGCAGGGTTTCAAAAAAATATTAGTACATCCATGTTCATAGCAGTATTATTTGCATTATTCACAATAGCTAAAACATGGAAGCAAGTCAAATGTCCATTAACAGAAGAATGGATAACCAAGATGTGGTATATAGTACACATAAAATGGAATATTATTCTGCCTCAAAAAAGAAAGAAATCTTGCCATTTGGGACAACATGAATGAACTTTGAGGACATTATCCTAAGTCAGGCTTGGGGAACCTGGGGCCTTACGGCCACATGTGGCTTTCTAGGTCCTTAAGTGCAGCATTTTGACCGAATTCAAATTTTACAGAACAAATCCTTTTATTTTTATTAATACGTTTTTGTTCATCTTTTATATTTTTATTTTATTTTTTAAATGAACATATTTAAAATACCAAACAATAAAATAAAATTATCCTCCCAGATTGACCAGCACAATTAGAACATAAGCCATAAGAACTAAATGGATGGCTGCTATGCTCATGATTTAGTTCTAACTTCCCCCACCTAACTGGTACCACTACCGCACAAGGCTGGTTGATGAGAGTTTACGGGGGTTGAGTATGCCAGTCTGTTCTCAGCTTTTGACAACAGCACACTGTGTTTCTGTTTGTGAATAGTTGCACAACTCGACAGTATTTTTTAATTCTGTCTGCTTAACAGCCCATCATGTCAAAGAAGACCAAGAGAACACTGAAGGAAGAAAACAGATTTTTTTAATGAGATTGGGAATTGCAATATTATCTTGTATCTGCTAAAGATAAGATGATTTGCTTGCTTTGTGATACTGCAATATCAACATTAAAGAAATTCAATGCTCATCAGCATTATAATACTCATATTTTAAATTAGAGGGAGAGGAACGAAAGGTTGTATTGTAGAAATTAAAAGATGAAAAGCAAAAGCAAAGACAATTCTTTCAAGCAGCAATAAGACCTGGAAATAATGCCACTGAAGCAAATTATAAAATAGCTTACACACTTGGGAAAAAAGGGAAGCCATTCAATGATGGAGAAATTGTGAAAGAAAACATTGTCAAAGTTGTAGGATGCAATGTTAGACCCTGATAACATTTCAAAGTACAAACAATTTCTTCTTTCAAGGAGAACCATAACCAATTGGCAGCATGAATTAGCCTTCCACTTAACAGAACAACTTCATGCAATACTTCAAAAGGGAAAAATATATTCAATCACTTTGGATGAATCAACTGATAGTACTGACTCGGCACAGGTTTTATATTTCATTCAGGTCATAACAGAAGATTTTCTTTGCAACGAAGAGTTACTCGCTTTGGGCACTCTTGTGAACAGAACACGGGGAATAGATATCTTCAACAACTTTCAGAATAAATATCATGAAGTTAGACTGAATTTGGTAAATTTAGTGAGTGTATGTACAGATGGTGCACCTTCCATGACAGAAAAACATGAAGGGTTTATTGCACAGATAAAAAAATTACTCACAGATCCAGATGCTCTCATTTCATTTCATCTTGCATCAGCAAAATCTCTGTGCTAAAGCCACTATTTTAAGTGACACTTTGCAACAAGCTATTAAGTATTGTTAACTATATTCATGCAAATGCAACACAGAATGGTCAGTTTTGTAACATGCTAAAGTTGAACAGTGAGATATTCAGTGTAGATTTGCAGTATCATTCTAAAGTGTGTTGGCTATTGCAGAGAGAGGTGTTAGCCAAAATTTTATCTCTGTGAGAACAGATAGTTAAATTTTGTGAAGAACAGAATCAGCAATGTGAATTATTGGAAGAAGATTTCTATAGGAATGCAGCATTTCTGTGTGATACCACATCAAGTCAAAATGACTTGAATATTTCTTTGCAAGGTAAAACTAAGTCTATATACGATACATGGCAAAAAAATCTAAGCATTTTGAAAAAAGCTATCTTTTTTCAAAACACTTCTTCAAAAGGAAATTTCAGATGAACATTTTCCTCAGTTAGCAAAAGTCACTGATGAGCAGGATGATATCTGTTAATCGTTTGAAGAATACACAGCTGTTGTAGACCTATTAATTGGAGAATACAATGAAAGTTTCACTGACTTTGAGAATCATGACATCACACTCAAATTAGCATTTCAGTCTCACCTAGTTGATATCACCAAAGCACCTAAAGAACTACAGATGGAAGTGATTGAGCTCTGAGTAGATGACATTTTACAGTCAGTGTTTGATGCTAAGAAAGATCCAATTGAAATATGGAAAAATGCAGAAGAATACCCACACTTTCCGCAACATGCTCAAAAAATGCTTTCTTGTTTTTCAACCGCTTATTGCTGCAAATCTACATTCTCCTACCTAACCCAAATCAAGGTGCCCTTAAGGTCACAAATGACTGATACCCATCTAGAGGATCAACTGAAATTGCGGACCTCCATGCTGCAACCAAATATTCAAATGCTTTCCAACAAAAAGCAAACACAACAAAGTCATTAAAAAGTTAGTTAACTTTAAAATTAACAAATAATTTTCATGTTTTGAAATTATTAAGTACATAGTAGTTAGAATTTTACAAAATAATGTACATTTTTAAGTATATCTAATTGAAGTTTCTCAAATGTGGCCTTATTTGATTACAGCTAAATTAATGCAGCCTTCCAACATGAAAAGGTTCCCCACTCCTGTCCTAAGTGAAATAAGCCAGTCACAAAAAGACAAATAACATACGATTCCATTTATATGAGTCACCTATGGTAGTCAAAATCATAGAGACAGAAAAGTAGAATGGTGGTTGCCAGGGGCTGTGGGGAGCAGGGAATGGGGAGTTGTTGCTTCATGGGTACAGAGTTTCAGTTTTGCAAGATGGAAAGAGTTCTAGAGATGGATAATGATGGTTGCACAACAATATGAATGTACTTAATACCACTGAACTGTACCTTAAAAATGATAAAGATGGTAAATATTTTATTATGTGTATTTTACCACAGTTAAAATTTTTTTAACTGTCTGGGAGTTCAAAAACAATGAATGAACATATAAATAAAATGCATTTTAAGAATAAATATATATTATAATGTTTTAAAGAATATATAGTATAGAAAGTCACAAGATGTTGTCACTTCAAACCTAACAATTAAAACAAGCCAGAATACCTACAAATTTACACTTTTTAAAGGTTCATCAGAATGCAAAGAAACCCAGATAAACTAACTTCCAGAAAATGATGAATCCATCCGGGAGAGAAGAGACCCACAGTTTCTTTGCTCCCTGGCATAATAGCAGGAAGAAGACAAATCTGCCAAAGAGAAGGAGAAACTAGCCAAACTTTGAAAGAAACTTTAACAGCTCCATGGGGGCTGATGTGATGAATTAGAACCTAAGGAACCCTAATTACAAGCAAGTCTTCCCGAACCTGTCACCTGTCTCCATGGGTCTTAATGGAGTGTCAAGGATAGGTCAGGAGAGCTGAGAGAGACTTCACCAAATATAAATACCAGGTAGTGGCCCAGTGAGGCCTGAGGGTAAGGCAGGAAGATGGAGAAAAATCCCTCCAATCACTCCAGACCTTCACTAAGTGAAGGGAGTGGATGCTGAAAGTTGAGGGCAAGGCAAAATACCAAGAGAAATCTTCAAAACATTATACTAAGTGAAAAAAGCCAGACAGAATACATCACATATTTTATGATCCTTTTTATATGAAAGATCCAGAAGAGATAAATCCATAGGGACACAACACATATTGGTGGTTGCCAGAGGCTGGAGGGAGGGTGCTAGTTGGGAGAAACTGCCTAATTGGTAAGTTGTTTTATTTTGGAATGGTGGCAATGTTTTGGAACTAGATAGAAGTGGTGTTTGCACAGCATTGCGAAAACACTAAATGCTATTAAATCCTTCCCTTTAAAGATGTTAATTTTATATTGTAAATTTCACCTCAATAAATAAATATATAATAAAATACCTGAAGCATTTTTTTTTTAATTCCAAGAAAAATCCCTCCAAGGTACTCCAAGCCTTGAAAGAGGGTACTTCGGCAGTCCTCCAGAGGAGAGGGCAGGGCAGCTGGGTGGAGAGGGGTCTCCTGAGGTGCAGAAAATTGAGGGCAGAACCAGAGAGCAATGAGAACCTCCACTTAAAGCTGGCAACTGGGATCTCTGCAGTCGCATCAGACCCTGCTGAAGAACTTATCTTACCTTCCAACCCCCCAAAAATTTGAAGTCAATGGTGACTGTATAAAACTGAAGTGGGGACAAAGCCCGGATCCAGCTCAGCTACAGATTAGATCGATTTAGCCCTTCATACTATTAATAACAGCCTGGCAGAAGAAGCAATATTACTTTTATGGTGGTAACTACTGTTTATACTGTTCTTTTGCATATAACTCCAGGCATAAAATTAAAAAATCATGAAATGTGACAAAGCAAGAAAACTGTGACCCATAATCAATAAGGAGAAAAAAATAAATAGAAAAAAATCTGAAGAAAGATCAGATATTGGATTTATCAGACAGGGAATTTAAAATAATTATGATGAATACATTAAAGGAACTAACATGAAATTTCAACAACAGGTGTGAGGAGATGAGAAATTTTAGCAGAGGTAGAAACTATAGTCAAGAACCAACTAGAAGAGCTGGTGGGGGTAAGAATTGAATTATACTGGCATAAGGTTCTTACATTGTTCACTACTTTAAAGGGTTTACCTTCAAATTATATGATTTCTAGATCAACCATTAAAAAATTACACAAAGAGTTGTATAAATAAAATGTCAACAGATGAAATAAAAACAAATATCAAATACAGTGATTCACCCAAAAGAAGCAGGAAAAGAGGCACAGAGGAATAGGGAAGAGATGAAACAAATAGACTCAAATACCAAGATGGTAGACTAAAATCCAACCATATGAATAATTATGTTATCTGTGAATGGACTAAGCACTCCACGTAAAAGGCAAAATTTTTCAGACTGGATTTTAAAAAAACATAAGACTTGCTCTACTATTTTGAAGAAACATAATTTATATTAAATATACAGATACAGATAGGATGAAAGAAAAGATTTAGCATATATTTCCCATTATAAAAGTTATATCTTCAAATAGAAAGTGTGGAAAATACATAAAGAAAACCTCTCAAAAAGATTTTCTTTAAAATTTATGGAAAATAGCATCAAAATATGTGACTAAGAAAAAAATAAGGACATTCTGAGTTCTGTCCATTTTCAGACACAGAACTGAGCAAACAAATGCCATATTCTCTCCCAAAAAATTCCCCTAGATTCTTTGTCCAGAAAACTGAATACTGGGCTGGAAGACTCATTCTTATTTGTACACTCAGTATAATATTCTAAATTTTTTTAATATTATATATATTATAAATTTAATACATATATACACATTTATACTTACACATACACATGTGTGTATATCTTCTCCTCCACCACTGCCAAATAAAATCAGATATTAAGTGATTAAATAGTGTTGATCTGAGCTAATGTTGACCCACACAAAGGTTTGTTCTTTCTTGAGCAAAGAACAGGTGGGTTTTAAGACAAGACTTTAAGCATAAAAAGACTCTTCCCACCAAAGAAATATTCAATTTCCCCTTCAGTGGCCACAGAATTAAGAGGATGTAACTACCCAAGCATGTTGATCCTGCAAGCAGACTGCAGCACCAAAGAAATACCAATATAAACTTGGGGTGTTCAGGAAAGGACATAGAGCTATAGTGATCCACAGAACGATCTGCAGATCATACCTGGGGAAACCAAGCTCTACATAGACATTAATTGACAAAACCTCAGGACTTAATGACCATACTTTGAATAAGTGTATGAACAGATAGTATTCTGCCATAATGGTCTAGAGGCAAGAAATGGGCATCACAATGCAGACCAGACCAATTAGAAAAAGAAAAAATAAATAAAGAAGAGTATCCATACTGCAGTAAAACATTCATTTAGCCACACTTGTTAGGGTTATCACCACTAAGTGATATTAACCCTAAGTAAGGGTTATTACTTACTTTAGCAAGAAAGTAGTAGTCAACAATATCAGAACCCACTTGTATACTCAGTTGTATGTATTTACCAGAGCGTGAATTCAAATATACTCAACTAACAACAGTTATTGTTAATGAAGTGTCTGAATTGCATGGATCCTGGGTCTTTCTCTCTGGGTGACATATACATATTACATATATTTGGCCAAACACATGAGGATCAAACCATAAAGAGCATAAATAACCATGTCCAAAAAGTGTCCAAGGCCTTGTGACATAACTGATAACTGACATGAAAACACACAAAAAAGGATTTAATAAAATGTGAAAACAAATTACAGCATAATCTCCCTAATTTTATCTCTTTATAGACCAAATTATACCCCTCAACTCTGAATTACATAAATTATTAGCACTGTCCCTTCACATCCCTGTAACACTACTTTTCAATGCTAAGATTCACCCAGAGAGTAGGGAACAAAGATGCCATTGTTGAAGGACTCTGGACTTAAAAGCCCACAGGGATGGATAAAGGCGACACAGAGACACATTTAATGGAACAGTGTAAAAGAGTAGGTGGTCACTTGCCCCTGAAATGCTTCACCAAACAGATCCATTTTGAAAGAAAAGGCACAGGCTTTGATACAAACTAATTGGCAGGCATGTGAAAGAGAGAGAGAAAACACACACCTTTAGAAAAGATGTGAGAAGATTAAAAAGCAGGAAGTCAACCCTCCCAAGACAGAAGTCTGAATCAGAGTTGAGCTGCTTTTCCCCAAACTGACTTGAACTTATTAAAGTCTTGAATCTGAACATTGGCACTGGAAATTTCAGAAAAGCTCACCGATTTTTAGTACTTTTGCTTAAGGCCAGAAATGGAACAAGGACAAAAATACAGCAGGCAATCTCTCTCTCTTGCTATACACACACACACACACATACACACACACACACACACACACACACACGCATATATGTATATGTTTCTACCATTTTAATCTGAATCAAAGTGAAGAACTACTTATCTGAACTCTGAATTACCTCCCATGTTGGGATTATATTTCTCGAGGTATTTACATACCCACCTGGGTGGTGGGAAGAAGTGCGCACCCAAACCAAGAAGAACCTGAATTTTGAAACTGTACTGTTATCAAGGAAAGGCGGGGTCATTAAATTTCATGCTAGTCTTTAAAACATTTTCTAAAGTGGTGTCAAAATAATCATGCACATGATAACTTAAAATATGACAAAATGCACCTGGGAAGTTTTAATTTGAAAATTACTTTTCTTACTTTTCTAGGTTTTTTGTTTATGAAAAACAGCAGTTCCTTGGCTCCCCCTCCTCTAATTTTTCCCCTTCCGAAGGCAACCATTTGTATCTCTTTTAGGTATTTTTTTTAGAATATACATCCCTATCTATAAATAATATGTTTATATTGTTATTTCGATTTTTCCATGTTTAATTCCCCATTATGGAGGATGAGGATTTGCCACCTCCTGCTCCTACCACAGAGTCTGCCCTGTCCATTTCCCCACCACTAATATAGTTTTATGGGGAAGATCAATAATCATGGATTTTGATATTACGATTATATAGATACCATGCATAGATGAGCTATGAAATGAACTACATTCATTTTTCCTTTTATGCATATTTTTAAATTTTTCTCTGGAAAATAAAATAATTCTGCTACCGTTTAATCATTTGCCTAGTGTTCTATATATGTATCACTAATTCAAGCCCTAACTGTCAGTTTTCTAGATCTCTTCTCAAGACAATCAGTCACTTCAGGTTTCCATCAGTTTCATCCTCCTGAAGAAGTCTGTCTTGGTGCTTTCTGACCTGCTCCAGTCCCTACTGGCTTGCATTTCTGCCTAAAGCACCACACCTGTCCTGGGATCTCCCTTCACCCTCATCCTGGGGACTCCCTTTGCCTCTCTCCCCTAGTGCATCTTCTGTTTCCTGTACCCCTTGTTTTCTTCTTTATTGGTCTTCTCTCAGATTTTTTGGAGTACCATAGCTTCCTAAGAAAAGGTGCATGAGGTAAACATTTTAGAATCTTGTATATTTTAAAATGCCTTTAAACCATACTTGATTAATAGTTTCTCTGCTATAAAATGTCTAGATTGAAAACATTTACTTCATATTTTCAAAGGTGTTACCCTAGGCCCTTCTAGCTTCCAGGGTTAGTAATCTGAAATTACCCTGATTTGGGATCCTTTGTATATGATTTGCTGTTTCTGGATGCCCACAGGATCTCTCCTTTGTACAGTGACCAAATTAATGTGGTATTTGAATAGGAACAAACAGATCACAAGAAGGGAATTGATAATCAAGAAATAGCATCCCCTTATAAATAATAATAAAATATATGGCAAAGTGTTATTTTTAACTTAATAAGTAGAAATGGTTTATTTAGTGAATAATACTTGGCACAATTGGCTATTCATATGGAAGAAAATAATATTCCTATATCACATTACTAAAAATAAAAACAAATTCCAGACTGATAAAGATTTAAGCATAATATAGAAAATTTTTTCTGTTTTTATTCTAATATATTTAGGGGGTACAAGTGCAGTTTTGTTACACGGATATATTGTGTAGTGGTGAGGTCTGGGCTTTCAGTGTACCCATCACCTGAATAGTGTACACTGTACACAATAGGTCATTTGTCACCCCTCACCCACTTCCTGCCTTTGGAGTCTCCGATGTCTGTTATTCCACTCTGTATGACCATGTGTACCCACAGTTCAGCTCCTATTTATAAGTAAGAACATGCAATATTTGATTTTCTGTTCATGAGTTAGGTCACTAGGGATAATGGCCTCCAGTTTCATGCAAGTGGCTGCAAAAGACATTATTTCATTCTTTTTTATGGCTGAGTAGTACTCCATGGTGTATCTACACCACTCTTTCTCCATCCTCTCATGAGTTGGTAGACACTTAAGTTGATTCCATGTCTTTGCTGTTGCGAATTGTGCTGCAATAAACATATAAGTATAGGTACCTTTTTGATGTAATGAATTTAAAGAAAAATTTTTTTTAAATCTTGGGAAAAAAATTCAGAAGACTACATGTAAAATACAAAAGTAGTGGAGACCTTCTTAACCAAGAGAGGAATCTTAACATTTATTAAAAGGAAACTTAGACATATTTAATGATATAAAAATTTAAAATTATTTGGATGGAAAAAGATATTATAAAGCAAAAACAAATTATAGACTTAAAGTAAATAGAAGATATTTTTAAGTAAGTAGACAAATGGTCTCATAAATTGACAAGAGAAAAACAATCAAATAGAAAAATGGACAAAAGAAATAAATGAACAGTCAGGTCCCAAAAACTTCCCTTCTATCCTGGCAAAACAAGGGCAGTTTATTTTTATTTTTAGGAAATGACAAAACAGAAGATTTTTAAATAAGGGGGCACCAGACACAATTAAGAATGGGATGGGGTACCATATTGAAAAGAGAGCAATTCACTGAATGTATATATGTTGTACATTGAGACCTCCAGATTTGCCCCCCATTCAGGTCCCAGAAAGTTGGCAACAAAAACCTTTACTTTTTAGGTAGGAGATTGAAAGAGTATCCTCTGAAGAATTTTAGCAGGCCAAAGAGGAAAGACCTAAGAATATTGACATTATAGTTTCCCACAACTAAATGGTCCAACTTGAACATCCTACAGGGCTACTTACAGAAATAACTGACAGTCAGGAAAATGCAAATTCAAGTAGCAATGTTCACGAAAATTGGCTTTCCAGAGCACTGGCAACTGGAGGCAAAAACCTCTTTAGGGACATCTGTTCTGTGACTATGTCTGTGCCCCAGATAAGAATGTGGCTTGTTGATGGTATTTGATTCAATATGAAGAAGAGCATAATGCTTGTCAACTTTCCCTTAAATGGAAGTACAAGTTCTTCTGGAAAAGTGATGTAAGTTTTGCACGTAGGAGACATATTGTATAGCAAAAATGCGCCCTAGTCTACAGGATCCAACTATGCTTGGACAGGGGATTAAGGGCCATGAATAAGCCTTGCCAAGATGTCTGTGGCCATCGCACTTTTAGTCAGTTTCTGTATCCTTCAGGAAGTAGCCCTGTGTGTGTCTTGCTGTCAATCTATAACTGAAATATTGCAGATTGGGTCAAGAGTGGCACTAGAAGTAATATCCATATCACCAAGGCAATTTTCAGAGGGGTACCAGGGATCTGAAGGAGGGAACATGAACTGAGTATGCCATGGGTAAAAACTGACTAGTTCAAGTTATGAGACCACTGGGTCACTGAGGAAGGTTTCTGCTTCTGTGTGTCATATCAGTGGAATTTTGTCTAATGATCTATCAACAGCCAGTCAGGCTTGTTGGATAATAAATTTTTTATCGGTTCAAGCAGAGCCCCTCTCTTGTTTATTTGTTTCCTTTGTCCCCGTTCCCCATCCTGAAAGGCAACTATTTCTGACATGTTTAATATGAATACGTATTCTTATAAAAATGTATATTGTTACTTTGTGAATATTTATTTTATATTTATATGTATCATTCCATTTCTAATCTCGTTACTCAGTACTATCTTTTTAAGATCAATCCATACGGTTATGTGTGTGACTGCCCCATAAATGTACATGGTGATTGTTTATCCTATTTTACCTATTTATTTTACCAGCATTGGATACCCAGATTGCCTCTAATCTGATGACTCCACAAGTAAGCTTGGGTTAAGAATCTCCAGCCATGTCCTCTTATATGAAATTGTTGGGCTATGTGACATGCATATACTGAATTGGACTGAGTCCTGCCAGGGAGTTCTCCATAATGGCTGCACCAGTCTACACTCCCAGCCTGGTGCATAATTAAAGAGGACTAGTAATAATAAAATAAAATAAATCTGCCTTCACAGAATTTCTCTGATAAAAGCCCCAAGATGGAGATAAGTTTTAGTTGAAGTTGTTGACAATAAGTACACTGTGTGAGCTAAATCTTCCCCTTAGCAAGCAATGGCAGTTTTGAGGCACTACGACTTGCACAAAGGTCTTTGAAAGTTTCAAAGTTTCCTTAATTAAAATTAACATTTGATCTGATAAAAGGGCAGAGATATTTTAAATAGATATACATATGAGATCTAGATAGATGTTTGCAATTTTTAAAAACATTCTAAGTTGCATTATTTCCAGTATGACCCTTTGTTCCTAATTAAAATGGTCGCAGGAAAATTCAACTAGAGTGTTAAATAACTAACCTCTGTGTTTTTTACCTTATTTTATTTTCAGATTGATTACCTGAGCCAGCTGAGATAAAGGGCAAGACTGGGCCCACACATGGAGCTGGGAAGGGCAGGACATAGGCTTAGCTGAGAGAAGCCCAGAATACCACACTCCCCTAAAAGAGAAGCTACCCATCTTTGCGTTAAGATAGACTGAGGGTGAGGCCAAGCTTTCTTGGCATCCTCACTCCCAGGAGACCAGTGACCCTTCAAGGGGTAAGAGTAAAGTGGTCTAGAGTGGAACTGCACCAAAGGTTGAAGAAATACTGTCCTCCCCACTGCCTGAATGCACATGCTAAGCAGCCATGCAAAATAGAAACTTCAGTGTTACTGGCAGACAGTTAATCCATACCAGCTAAGTGCCTGAGGAACACATGTGCAGGAGCCACCTTGACATACTACAGGCAATTAAGGATAAATCATCGTCTCTGACCCCATCCAGGTCCAAACTGAAAACCCAATGTCTGGTCAACCTGTTTGGCTTTTGACTAAACCACAAATGTGGTCTTATTACCCAGAAAAAATGGGTAAAAGTAATCAAGTTTCTTCTCTCTGATGACCACACAATTACTACCACAAAAGGCAAAATTGACATGATGCTTTCAATTCATATCAGGATTTGGATTTTTGTACCAAAACCTAAAATGACTATATTCTCCTTTTTTATAACACTGAAGGATTTTGCTACCCGGACTAAGATTGGAGATATATAAATATGACATAAATGTAAAATCGCAACTGAAATATCTTATAGACTAAATGAACTTTTGTTTTTTTATGAGTTCATTCTTATGGAACCTAGATAATGTTATAAAAATTGCATAAACCTAGTTAATACTGTAAAAATTTTTAATTGAATTTTTAAGATAAATATTAAAAGTTTGATATTTCTTGACCATAATTTGGTTATGCTCTGTGGCATTCTTAATTAGATTTTAGAAAGCTAAACTAGTATATTCCAAAGATAAAGAAGAATAGTAGTCATCCAAAGGCCATAAAGAAATTGGAGTTTAACACTTAATGATCCAGAGAGAAAAGGCAATGACACTAGGGCCCAGAGAATTAATAAGGTTAAAAGAGATACATATAAATTCAAATCTCAGAGTTGTATTTGTCTTTAGTGCCCCTTTTATTGCTGTTGACTATCAATAGTTTGGGATTTTATTTAAGTGTTTAAATGTCTAAAAATCTAAGTGTCTACTCCTTTTGAAATATCGAGGACCTAGAACTGTTTTTTTTTTCATTATTAGACTTTATTTCTTAGTTTTAAGTATATAGAAAAATTGAGCAGAAAGGATAGAAAATTCCCATATATACCCATCCCATCCACCTCTCTCCACACAGTTTCACCTATTGTTAAAGTCTTGTATTAGTATAGTACATTTGTTACAATTGATAAGACAATATTGATATATTATTAACTAAAGTCCATAGTTTACATTAGGGTTCACTCTTGGTGTTGTATATTCTATAGGTTTTAACAAATGTATTTAATTTAATGGCATGTCTCTACATGAATCATGTAGCATCATATTATTACAGTACTGTAAAGAATAGTTTTACTCCTCTAAAAATCCTCTGTGTTCCAACTATTCATCCCTCCCTTCCTCACTCCCCACAAACCACTCATAACCACTAATCTTTATTGTCTCTATAGTTTTGTCTTTTGACCCAGAACTTTTTATTTCTTAGTATTCCCCTTGGAAAGAAGTTGGCCTTATTTTCTTTTTTAGGCAGTTGCTGCTCCAATGATGCTTGACACGGGGACAAATGAGACCTGCACACTAAATTCCCAGGATGCTTGTACCAAAGATCAGAAAGAAAGTAAATTTTGGGTAACACAGAAATTTAAATATACAGTTTGGGAAGACAATATATATCATGTAATATCAAAGCTAGTGAACAAAGGAAAAACTGTAGCTTAAAACAAGGGAAAATTGCATTAATGAACCATCATTTTAAGTAATATTTTTAAAGTGTTAAATTGGACATAGCAATATGATCATTCACATTGAAAGAAAAGTAAATGCCTGTCCTATCAATAAAGGCCTGGAGGCCTTTGTCATCAGGCTCTAGCCCCCTGCTCATATGAAACAATATAATATGCAGTACCCAAATTTAGTTTGTAGAAACTGATTCTGTTTCTGGGACAGGAGAACTCAAGGTGGGGCTGGCACATCTAGCTGAAAGACAGCAAGAACCTTTCAAAATTTCTGGTGGTGATGACAAGGAGTCAGCTTAAAGGGACTCCCATTGGCCAAAATGTGATGAGTGTGAATGTGAATCAAAAAGAAATTGTTTATAGCTGTAGATTGGAATTATTTGAGTCTATGAAAGGCCATACATATATGATGATGCTCAAAAGAGATGAATAATAGACACCATGCTAGATAAATTTACAGGTGACCCCATATAAACTTGTAAACCCACAGCAGCTATGTATGACCGTGCATCAAGAATTGACATCTCTGTAGACGGTTGCTTAAGTGGCAGCATGTAGATTGTTAGGGTAAGCTATTCTGGAACAGTGTTGTAGGCCCTATAAAAACAGCTGGGACAGAGAAAAATTCTACCATTTCCTAAGATGAGGCAGGACCCTACCGTGTATGGACATTATCACTGGTGGCTGTGCATCCCACTGAGGAACTTGGGGGGTCAGGGAGAAACCAAGATACGCTGTGCTGTTCCCTCTCATTGTGGCCACCCAACTGCCAGTAAGTTTCTGGATTCTTGGGTAACTAAATGGAGAACTACAATGTGTGTTGTGTGAGAGAGAGATCACTGCCTGTCAATCCATAAATGCAATATCACTTTACACACAAAACAGCTTAGGAGGGTAGATACCGAAATGTAAACAGTGGTTTTATTGAGACAGCTAGGTTTAACCTGAGTTTCACTATCTTATTTGTAAAAATAATATTAGCCATAAAAAAGTCATTTTTATTTTGAAAATTAAAAGATTAAACATTTCATGAACTCCTTTGAATACAATGAAAATAAAATTAGTTGTTTAAAAGCTACAGAATTCTATCTAGACATTTCAATACAGAAGTGCTAAACTGCTGAGGTTATACCAAGAAGTATCATTAGTGCAAAAACGGGGACTTTGAATCCTACTTCCAACAATGTGTGAACTTGAGCTTATTTAAACTCCCCTGAGCCCCAGTTTCTTCATATACAAAATGTTGAAAATATTACTTACTTCATGGTTGTTGTAAGCATTGAAGATACATGGATGATATGCCATGTGTATATGTGTGTGTGTGTGTGTGTGTATATGTATATATCTCATAAGAATGAGACATAATAATATATCATTCATAAAATAGTTGAAAATAGTAAGAAAGGGAGAATATGAATATACAGTTGTATTTTCTTGAATTGCATAAATTAACTCTGAAGGGATAAATATGTATCAAATAAATATAGTTTATTGGCCTGGGGAGGAAGGGGGAAACTAGGGTAGACTAGTTCTACATTCAACAAGGTAGAATGTAGGTAGAAGGTAGAAGTGAGATTTTCTACTACACCTCTTTATATTGTTTTCATCAATTTTAAAATAAAAATTAAATTGGCTCCACAATAAATTCAAAAATTTCTCTTCTGAACTCTACTCACCAGGGCTAAATATTTTTCATGACATTCGGTCATTTCTCATGTTTCTGATAATAAATTGCTCTTACAAAATCAGGTTCATATTCATGCCCTTCATTGTCTGTGATCTTCTATAATTTCCAGTTAGCACCACAAATTAAAATATAGTTCTGCCTGTTTGTATCAGACTCTTAGATTCCTAGTAAAAGCCTTCTGTGCATTCTTGTTTCACACCCACAGCCAGAATAAATCATGGATATGCTGATTTTAGGTATCCACATAGTTTGTCATTGTTTCAGATTCATCCTTTGTTTTCTTATGAATTCCAGGGAAAATATACTTAGGAAACTGGATTTCTTTGGGAATACCTAATGACCTAGCCCAGAAATCTTCAACTAAAACAATCTTTGAATGTAGCATCTAAAATTAATTTCAATCTCTAGTAATGCCAATTATTCTACTACCTCGCTGAGAAATTATAATATTGAGAATAAAAAATACAGACTAGAAAATGAGATAATAATGCTTTGATGCATTACAGTAGGAGGGCTATTAATGTTTTTTCACAGATAATTTGTTTCTCCTAGGTAGGTAGAGGATGGAGTATAGATGAAGGTGTATAGTTTGTATTCAGCCTTCATGTTAAAACTTTCTCTTTGATCGAAGAATCTAGGGAAATAATTACTACTTGTAGTGAATTCTTTATACTCAAAATTTGACACATAATAAGGTCTGCTAATGACAATGTTCATGCAGACCCCAAACCCTTCTGCATTCTGTTCTCTCTTCGGGGCATAGTTTCTTTAAAAAGATTTGAGAATCCAATTGAACTGCATAACTCTGCTTAATTTTTTCAGCTCAGATAATTCAGGAAATAAAAATGTAAGCTGTTCATGCCTAAAATGAAGATGTACTATAATTGGAGATCCAGGAAAAGCATTAACCTAGTTAAAACACATGTCTTTTATTAGGGGAGGAGCAAGAATTACAAATATAGTTTAAACACTTCATTTTCAGAGATATTGGCACTAAAATATGATGATCTTATGATATGCCAATTTAGAGAAGAAAATAGAGAGAGATTCAACAATCTCGGGTATTTTTCTATTGGACCTTTAATGCCAGGAATACAGTTTCAAAAAATGCAGCTTGACTGAAGTGACAAGCCTAAGCTCTAAAAATTGAATTCTAAAATTTAGACCTTTCATTTCCAGTTGAAATTAATTACAACGAAAAGTGTATATGACATAGAGACTATTTTCACGTCTATAAGCATGTAAGTCTTCTCCTTTAGGAAAATACAAGCTCTTTCTTCCAATGCCCTTATAAAATCTCCCTTAGGATAGCAAAATAGAATCCCAATTGATGTTTCAATTGGAATGTCAAATAATTTATTAACTTTGAGTACCTTAAAGGAGTACCTTAAAGGAGACACTCTCTAAATGTAGTTTCTCACTTTTCACCTGTGTGCAAATGACTTCCAAATGTACAGTACTCACCCACATTTTTGTCTTTAGGGAGAGTTGTTTGTACATTCAACCCTATGCCCACCATCTTGCTCACACTTCAAAGCATTGTACAGTTTTTCCTTCTGCTTGGAACATTGTTTTCTGCTTGAGCACATGCCAGCTTCAGTATAGTTCAGGCTGCAATTCAAGGAGAAGCCTTTCCTTCATGCCACTTTACCCTATATTATCTTTTTATGGCACATACAGTGTCTGAAATTATTATTTATGTGTTTATTTATAAGTTGATGTCTGTTTCTTTCCAACTAGAATCTTGGCTTATCAAGGCCAGGACATCTGTCTTATTTAGCATTATTTCCAGTGCTTAAAATAGCCCCTGGCCCATTATGGACAAATAAGTAATTGTAAACTCCTTGACAACAGGAATAAAGTCTTCTATTCTCTGGAATGCTATGGATATAGTAGATAACCAAAAGTTATTTATTCCCAAAGGATTCTACCACCACCCACAAAAGTGAACAAATAAAACTAACTGCTCAAATCCAGTTTAAGCCCAAAAGAAATACTGAGAAAACATTAGGTCCTGAGATCCAGATTCAAAGTGTTTGAGAAAGAGAAAGACTCAAAAAATTCTTGAAACTATTAATAAATGACCTTATTTTGCTAATCAAATGCCATAAAATCTGAATATGAGTTCATAATAAACTATGTGGTTGAACCATAAGTCATATTATCAAAATTTGAATCCATACTTGAATAGCTCATGGGGAGGAGAATATTTTAACTCCTTCAGAATACTATGATGATTTAGTTTAATAATGTAACTACTAACTTATTACCAATTTAACAGAAAGAATTAATATGTCTTTAAAAGGATTCTTATACCAAAATGTATCTCCAAAATAGGAAGTGGGTTCATTGTATAATCAGGACAAATGACACAGAAAAAAATAAGTAATAAAGATACTTATGTAAGAACCTGACTAAAAAGGTTAAATTTAATTTTAGTTATATAATTTTATTAAATATATGGGTATATTAGGTGTTGGGTATATTAGGTATGAAATAGCTGTTTTATAGGTAAAAGGCAGTTGAAAATCAGTGATTTCATGTGGTTAAATTTATCATCTATTGAATATTTCTTAAATGCCAAATATTGTAATGGCAATTGTGCATTATATCATTAAATCCTTCCAAAATCTATGAGCATTATCCCTATTTTATGATTAAAGAAGTGTAGGCTTAGAGAAATTAATCAACTGTGCATTTCATTAATTACCAACATCTTTGCCTAAAAGTTCCTATTTCTATTGTTAGCTAGATATCTGTGGTAGGACACTTAAAACTTTGCATTCTAATTAATCCTTTGTGTATTACCATTGACAAAAGGGGAAAAGGGAAGTGCCTCTTGGGACATATCAGGCCAGTAGCCCAGCTATTTCTCAGGCCAATATTTATTTTTCCATGAGGTCAAGGGCAAGCTTTGTTTTCATCTTTAAAAGTATATTTTTCTGCTATTAATTTGGAGTCTGCATGGAAAGCAAGTTCACAGGCTAACCTAAATTGTGAAAAGCAAGATACAACAAGAAATAATGTACTTGTAGTCAGATGAATCATTTGGGCTTTGGGACGAATGTACAGCAAATTGAGCTCAGTCCAGAGAAAATGTAGATAAAATGAGTTTAAGAGCAAATAATAGAATGTGGACATACATTTTAAATGGGACATTGCTTCATTTTAATAGATAAGAAACTGTTTTAAGAATTAAGGCAGAAAAATTCTCATAGAATTTACTACTCTATACAACAAACATAGCAAAACAAAAAGTTATGGTAGGTGAGGTTGTGACTATGTTGCCATGTTTATAGGTCAAATTAAAAAATGATCTTGACAATTTTTTGGTATGGTGAAAGGGATTCCAAATGTCATTCAGTAGGGATTTATCTACCTTCCCACAAACATTTTCAAACATCATCATCAGATTAAATTCTCTCTAAAGGCATGAGTGAGTAAAACAATCCAAGTCTGAATTTTGACTCTACCTTTATTAGCTCTATGATAGAGGGAAAACATCAACATCTCTATGCTTCCAAGTCAACTAAAATAGAGTTGATAATAACCACCTCACAGATATTGAAGTGTAAATAACATGATGCATGTAAGAGGAACTTACAATCTGTAAAGAATTATACAAATGAAAATCAATAATGACAATAACAGAAGTTATGATAAAATGAAAAGGTAATCCCCTACAGGAAGTGTTATGATTCCCTTTATATAAAATTAAAATAAGTGTGTTTATAAATGCATATAGAAATTAGAAAGATGTTAGTCCCATAACTACTGACTTACAAGGGTGTCTATGATATTAAGTGAAAAAAGCAAATTGCATACAGCATGATTATAATTCAATGGCAACAAACAATGCATTTGCACTTACATACTTGAATATATTTGTATAATGAAAGAGCAGATTGTGGAATAGGTCATTTCAGGCTGTCATGGGGGTAAAAAGGGAAGATATTGAACTTTGATATAATGCACACATGTGCATGCACACACACACACAACTGGGTATCATTTGCTTTTTTAACCACAAACCCATATTATTTTTGTAATTTGAGAAACAAGGGATTTTTTAAAAATACTATTAATAATATAGGCCCTTGAAAGTAATATTACTAATACAAAAAAAGTCACCAAAGTGTGCACTAGCACCCAAACTTTTAGAATCCCATATTTTATTAGCAATGTTCTAGCTGAGTATCCAACATACTTTAACTTGCCCTTGGATTGTCAATCCAAACCAACAACCAAATCCACCTGTCCACTGAAACCACCCCCACAATGTCCAATTATGGGGTCCACCCTTGGATCTGAATCTAGCCTGAGGGACCTGAGAGCCCCGGGGCATCTGAAACTCTGGTGGAATGGTTCAGAAAGGGTGGGAAAGAGAGAGGTTGTTAAAGACTTTACTATTAATATATAACATGAAACCTAGGATTCTTTAAAATTAGGAGCATCTAAGCCACCCAGAAACTTGATATACCTGAATAGTACATGGAATACCTGAGAGGAGTTTGTAATACGTATTGTATTGACATGCTTACTTCAAACCATTCCAGGCATACTTTCTACCTACAGATAGTAGAGGGAGATTAGTGACCATGTTTTCCATTTCTTTTTAATTCCCTTAGAAAAAGCTCTGCAAAGTGTAGAAACTCTATGGTGGAATGTTGGCTGGGCTTATAAAATAAACATATGCTTAAGGGCTCCAACTCAGAGAAATCCTAATGAGAATCAATAAATGAGCTTTAAAAAAACATATTGCACTTTGCTTTTCTTCTGTAATCCTTTGTTTTTCATTTTCATGAAAGTCTGGATCTGTGGAGAAAAATCACAATGTTTGCCAGAGCAGATGCTTATATGACAAATCAAAGAAGGAGTTGGAGAGATTTGGGAAGGGAAGTGAAAATCTTTGTAAGCAAGGCAGCATTTATTGACCATTGCTGACTTCTCAAAACTAGTGGTAAGGTTTCCCCAGGTGTGTGAAGTGATCCATAAGGCCTAACCTGCCCACACTTGGAATGTTTACTCAACTTCTGGGGTAAGTAAAGAGCAAAATATTGTCACTCAGTAGACATATTTTCGTTCCCTTCAGAAACACTTCTT
Source organism: Daubentonia madagascariensis (assembly GCA_023783475.1). NCBI lineage: Eukaryota > Metazoa > Chordata > Mammalia > Primates > Daubentoniidae > Daubentonia > Daubentonia madagascariensis. The sequence continues at coordinate 33,825,794 of JAKFHU010001953.1, read as the reverse complement.
TGAACTTAGGGATCCCTTTATTCTCACCAATGAGTCCTAGGGTACTTTATTTTAGTGGCAATTCAAGGATGGAACCTAGCTAGGCCCTTGGTTTTTCCAGCTGACACTGTCACATCTTCAAAACAGTGTTCTAAACCACAGAGGTACAGCTTTGAAAGAGGCCAAAGGCTTTGAAACTGACGTTCTTCTACCTAAATTGAAAGATGAACTGGTTACAGAGAGGAGTACTCTTCTAATCTATTTAAACAAATGATACAGAAGGGAGCCAGTGTTAAGCAAATGAGGGCTGCTTTTTGTAAGGCAGATTGTTCCAGCTGTGCAACAGAATAGGCTCCACATGAAAAGCTCTGGCCGCTGCTACACAGAATGATACCAACCCAGCAATGGTCCTTTGAAAATGAAATGTCATCTGTAGGCCTCACAGAATATACTGGACTCTGTTCTGGCAATATTTACCGGGCCTAGCAGACCTGGGGCCCTCAGGATGAAGAAGGCCCAGCTTGGGGACACTTGAATAAACACATTTAAAGTCAGTCTTTCCTTCACCTTCAAGGTACAAAAACAGCTCGAGTAATTCACAGGATTGTTCGCACAAAACCTAAAAGTAACATGAAAGGAAAAGTTTAAAGGGAAGAAGTTTTCCAAAAGTGAGCAAGGAGGAAAAAATAAATCAAGGTGGTAGAAAAGCTGCCAATTCAGTAAGTTGAGCAGTTCTAAATCTAACTATGTTTCTCAGGAGCATCCATTTTTCGAAATGCTGCCACCCCAAAAACTTCTGCTTTGTTTCCAATGAGGTATTAAGGAAGATTAACATCTGTCACAGGCTCAGGGGCAGGGAAAAAATGAAGTTAAAATGAAGTTGGAAGCAAACAAAAATGTTAATAAAAATTGAAAGATGAACTGATACTGTATTTAAAGTATGGTCATCCTTTTATTGATTTGTTTTACAAAAATATGTTAAAAAATAGATTTAAGATGCATTCTGGATCTCTAAAAATGAGAATTTACAGAAAATCCAAAGGAGCTTTAGAAAATCTTAAGGTTTGTCTAAAGATGATGAAACACAACTAGATGAGTTTGGAGAGGTGACAAGTTCAACTGTTGAAGCAGTAATGAGTTTGAAAGGATGCCACGAGATAAAGGAAATTCCTTGGCACTTTAAGGACAAAAAACAACTCTTTTTCTCGGTACATAACATGTAGCATCTTTTTATATAGTTTACAAAAGAAAAAGTTCTTCATTTCCCAGAGTAAAATCTTGACATAAAGCCTCATTGGCTGTCTCTTTGAAAAGCAACAATTATAGCTAGTGTAATTAAAATAATTACAAGAGAAATGGGTATAAATCCTTAGCCATGATATAAGTTTAAAATGCATTTTCAGGAAAAGTAAAAAAATTAGGCATTCATGCACATATATTTAGACTGTTTACACAAACAACTTTTGTGTTACGAAAGTTAGTTTTCATGTAGCAAGATGTTAAGATTTGAATAGTACACCAATACATTTATTTCTCCATGATGGGTTTGGAAGAATTAAAACTCTAATCCAACTTAGTGCCTGGTTCAATTTTATGAGAATAAGTCACTCAGAGCTCCACTAAATGTTCACAGAGAGAGGGCTCCTGCAGAGCTGGGCTGAGTGTGGGAAAGCTTATGTTATGGCTACTTCTGCTGTCAAGTTAATGATGCTGTACCAGCGCAACTAAAATTGAAAACTAGCCTTTCAGATGAATAAATAGCAGCTTCTAAGAATAATAAGCTTTCTTCCCATCTGTTCAGTAAAACTGTGTGTCACTGTTGGATTAATAATTTCTTTTACACACATTACAAAGAACCTGGGAAAAGAAAAGTGCCCAGGCCATTTTTCTTGATTGTTCAGATAACTTGTTAGCCCTTGCCTCACTAAATTTCTTCACTAGGTTGTGACTGTGATGATCTTTTATTTGTGTAAGCCTAGAAAGCATTTTCTAGTAAAGAAGCATTTCTGGTGAAATGGCTATGAGAGGTCTACCATGGAATAAAATGACTTCAAGAACCCTGGCAGGTTATCTGTGGCAGATCCAGGCTCTCTGCCACCTTCTTCTTTCTGTCTTTCCTTCTCAGCTTTCCTCTTGGTGAAGAAGGGCTTTTTTTGGCATAATTACATCAAATTTGTGCTGTGAGGGTGATCATAGCACCAGAGAGGCTGGTTTTATAGAAAAGACATTCCACTCCAATGAATCTGAAAAGTTTAAGCCAAATCCCATGGAGGGCTGTGAGGTGCCACCAGCTCTGGTTGCTTGTTGACTTCCAGAATGGACCCAGGAGCAGTGGTTTCCCCAGCTTTGACCACACAGGAAAGCAGAAGGATAGAAAAGAAGGAAAGGAGGGAGGGAGACCAGGGGAGAAGGGACCTGAAGCTGACTCAGATGGGTTAAAAAAGCCCAGTGAGAATAACAAAAAAAGAAAGAGAGAGGAAAAAAAAAAAAGCTTTGCATCATACCTGGAGTCTGAGAATGTCTGCAGTGAGCTACTGGTAAGTAAGACTTTTTTTTTTCTGGCACTGGACTGTAAGTGCACAACCCCTCAGACATTTTAGAGCATTATAGACAGTTACATGTAGAATGTGAAATAAACTGCTAACTATTCAGAAAATAAACTCTCCTGTGTACACATGGCTGTATTCTTGCTTCATTGCCATGTAGAACTCTGAGGATCTTTTAAATTATTAGTAACAGCAAGATGACTTTAAACCCTTCTTGCGTCTAAAGGAGACTGGGCCCCCAAGTGTCCATTTGTTAAGAATAAACTTAAATGGAAAGTCAATAGATAGAAGTGGTAATCAAAGTTAGAAAGCCAAACAAAGTCAGCTAGAAGATAATGATTTTCATGTTTCCTGTGTACTGTAGGAGATATTGTATACAGTTAGGGACTCTTTATGTGGCATTTATGTGACTTGTGATTGCTTTTATGCAGACTGCGTTATGATTGCATTGTGTATTATCCTGTGTTAGCTGCTCTTATAGAATGATTCATAAAATCAGTAGAGAGTGGGTTCCCCTGAACTCTAATTATTGTAACTATTTCAATCACATGCAAAGAACAGAGGAAATGACATACAGTGATTATCTTATTATTTGATCCTCAAATAAGCACAGGTATTTCCTGTATCCCACTGAGTGGCCAGGCATGTTAGGAACTTAAGGAGGAACATTATTCTTTCATCCCTCTGACCTAGCACAGTCATCTTGAGTGATACCAAGATGAAAGCAACATCCTGACCCAGAGAATATTATGGTTCAGCTGAACAGGCTGCTCCAGTGGGTTATAATAATGGCATTTTACACTCTGCTTTTATCGGAGATATTGTCAATATCTCCGGATGTCTTTTCCCTTCAGGCTTTGGGTAAAAGGTCACTTGCTCAAAGAGCATCTCTTGATCTAAGTAAGGTTCCCACTCATCCCTTTTTCATTATTGTCTTTTACTGTAACCTATTTTTATCATATTTATAACACATTACAATTAGATATTTATTTTTCCATGTACATAGCAGTGAGCACAACAGCCTGGCATATGGCAGGTAGTTGAAAGAGGGAATGTTACCAATTGTGGCTCCCTGGGGCTCTCTGCACCAGGCAGGGAAATCCGTAGTGCTTGGGTATGAGCTCCAACGAGCCCCTCCTTACCTTGCAGCACCTTCCTGCCTCTTATCTGCACCAGGAGAACTTCACCTGAAACTGCCATCTGAGACAACCACAGTACCTAGGAGAAAGTTTTATAAAACCTAGATGTCAACATTCTGCCCAGAACTTAGGAATTGTATAATTCAACAAGCAGCTCTACTGAGCAAAGTATGTGAACAGACAGCACACATCAGAGAAAATAAAAATAATAAATGAGCACGAAAATATATACAACATCAAGAGACATCAAATAAGTGCATACTTGATCCTCTATTTCCACCTACTAAAGATATTTTTTAAAAAAACATAAAAACTAATGCTAATGAGTTTGTGTTTGAGGTAAAACAGGAATACTCATCCATTGAAAACTGTCCCTATCCTTTGGGAAATAGTAACATGAAGGAAGAGTAATGATGTTAATGCCCTCTGAGCTACTCCTTCAAATTTATACTAAGGAGATAATTTAAAGGAAATTAAAAAGGTAATATGTACAAAAACATTTTTTCAGTAAACAAATGTTTTCACTGCAAACATTTGGAAAACATTTAAATGTCCAATACTTAAAGAATGGCTTTGGTATAAAAAAGTGATCAAAAAATAAGTTAGCAGACATCAAATATCGATCAAATGAAATGAGTACTGGGGAAGGGAGTCTGTTTATTAGAAGCACGATACAGAATAATATGTGTACCATACATTCGTCCATTCAAGTGCTACTTAGTAAACACCTATTGTATACCAGATACTATTCTAAGAGCTGAGAATGTATCAGCAAGCAAAACAAATTCCCTTCCCTCATTGAGCTTTTATTCCAGTTGGTAAAGATAGATAATAACCCAATAAGAAATAAAATTGCTGATGCTTTTCCATCAAGGACAATAGCTCATTATATTCAACCTCCAAATATATGTCCATAAGCAAGTAAAATAAAATAATGTTGTTCCTAAAATAGAAGCCATTAAAATGTTAACATTTGTTTTCCAAAGTACACATGTCTAAGTTACTGATAAAATGAAAAACACTAAGTGTGTCTATTGCAGGAAGGCACAAACCAGGGAAATTGTATTTCTCAAAAAAGGTGACAAGGATAAAATTAACTCCAAAAGAAAGCATGCCTGACTTCATCTGTGGAGTTGAATCTACCTTTTCTCTTTCCATCCTGGTTGAAATTTTACATGGTATAAATAAAAACATATTTTTACAGAGCTAAAATCCTCAGAAACTATATATAAAGTAGGTCTCTTTCAGTACCCTGCTTGTTTCCTGCATAGTACTTACCATGATTGGCAATCATTTTACTTATTTGGAATGTTTAGCTGCTTTGGGTCTGTCTTCCCACTGGAAGGTCAGCCTCACAGTGGCCAGGACCTGGAATGTCTCATTTTTCACCATATCCCCAGCACTTTGTACAGCACTTGGCAAAAACCATAGTGTCATTCTGGACTCTTATTTCTCTTTCATCTCACCACTGCTCTGGGTTCTACCTGAAAAATACTTCTAGAATTCAGCCACTTCACACTACATTCTTGTTGGAAGACAATTCCTTATGGGTCTCTTGCATTTATTTCTACCCAACTTACAAGCAGAAGCACTGATACCTTTTGTTCTGACCTATCATTTCAGGGAGGCTGTATCGCAAATAGCCTTGGAAGATAGTGATAGTATTCCACTCTGGAGCACTGGCCAGGTTTGTTTGCCATCCGGTACAATAAAGATAATGTTACCCTGAAAAAAAAAAAAAAAAAAAAGCAAAGATTAGGCGAGTTTGCTTGTAGTCCATTATAAAAGATTGATGTTTTCTAAGCTTGAGGTCCCTGTGCTGTGACACAAACTCACTGTACACACAACATCCACCACCCAGGCCACTCTGCATTCCCTCATGAGATTTGAGAGACAAGGAGAATGACACAAACATGAAGCTCATGCTGACTACTATGCCATGAGAAATAAAGTCCTTTTTCTCTAATCCAGAAATCTCCTGTGTCTTCTGCCAGCATCCATGAAGCTGTATCAGGCCAGCTTTCTAACTTGCAAGTGGTAGGGTAAATTCTCAGGTCCTCAGGGTTTTTGACAGTCCTCTACTCCTACCCGGTCACAATCAACCATCATCTCTCACTATAATAGCCTCCTAAAGGGTCTCCTGCCTCCACTCTGGTTCATCTACAGGCTTTTCTGCACATGCAAACCAGGATGCATTAAAAACTAAATTAAATATAGCGACTTCTCTGTCTAAAGCCCTCCAGTGACCTCTGTCTTTACGATGCCCTGCAAAGGCTAAAGTGTCTGACTCCCTCCTATCTTCCTTTTTCTCATTTCCTTCCACTGTCCCTACCGCTCCATCAGCTCTAGCCAAGCTGTTCTTGCTGTTCCTCTAGGCATGCTCCCATCTCAAGGCCTTTACACTTACTATTCTTTCTGCCTGAAACGACCTATACAGAGTTAGATCATTTCCTCACCTCCTTCAGACCTCTGCTCAAACATCGCTTTCTCAGCAAGGTCTTCCCAGATCACCTTATTCAGAATTGCAATCCCCCCTTCTCATGCTTAGCCCCTTTCTCTGTTTAATTTCTCTCCATAGCACTTTTCGGCTTCTAATAAACCATTTGACATTTATTTCTGTTCATGTCTCTTTGAACTAGAACGTAAGCTCCACGAGGGCAAGAACTTTGCTGTGTTCAATTCAGTATCCCTAATCTAGAGCAACTCTCTAATCTAGAACTATTTATTAAGTTGGTGCTTAATAAATTCTTGTTAAATGACTGAGTGTAGACTTCTGATCAGGCCAGGCTCAATCCCTTTTTAATCATGTCACTTTGAACAAGCTGCATAGCCTCTATGAAACCTAGTTCCCTGATTTTAAAAAAACAATTATCTTCTTCATGTGACTGTTGAGTGGATTGAAGTACAAATGAGAAGCACCTACTAGGTATTATGTTAATAACATTAATGACATTTCCTCTTAATAATATCTCAATGAAATTTACGTCAATTACACACTTGTAATTAATTTATACTAATTACATACTGGTGATTTTGGTATCACCAGGAAAAACTTGATACAGCTTATATATCACTAAGCATACCTTTTTGTCTTGTATCCTCAGTACACAGCCTAGTTTCTAGCAAACACTAATCACTCAATAAGGGCATGCTGGTTTTTGCTATCTGTCATTATAAAAATAACATCACATTAAAGAAAATTTGGAAAATATAGAGAAGAAACAAGTCACCTACAGGCCTACCATAGTAAAATCATCATTATTTTTTTACTGTATTTTCTTCTGGATTTTTTCCTATAACTATTTCTTTATTTTTATATCCTGCTTTTTTTTTTTGCTTACTTTTTGATAGAAACATTTTTCCATATAGCTGTATTGTCTTTTCAACCATTAGCTTTTAATAGTTGTAACATTTTGTCAAGTAGACATATCATAGTTTACTTGATCGTTTTCTCATTATTGGATATTTAGGTAATTTGCAACTGTTCACTCCAATAAATTTTACATGATTTAAAAAGAGAGGAAAGGACACGCCTCCCTCCCTCCCTCCTTCTCTCTCTCTCTCTCTCTCTTTCTGTCTTTCCCCACCTCTTTCTCTCCCCACCCTCCTCTCTTCTAAACTAAAGTATGGATCACCCTTTTGGGGGAAGGGAAATCAAATTCCTCTACTCTTCATTTGCAAGAGAACACTTCTGAATAATTCATGAGTACATAAAGATGGAAAAGATATGTATCATCTAGCTGATTATTAACATAATACAGCCAAATGAAACATTATCCTAAAAAGTTACTTAATTGCAGCTGTAGAAATGAGACTTTGAACATTTTAGAAAGAAGTCATATTTGAGATGTAAATAAATACATTTCAAAATTATTTTAAGGCATTGCCTAGTGTAAATTTCTCCCTGTAAGTCGTGGTTATTGGTTTTTTTCCCACAAAAATGGAAAATCAGTCCTTGTAATTTGCTAAGTTAGTGAAAAATCTAGAAAATAATGTAGTAAACTTCTAAAATATCTATAAATAAAAGGTAACAGAATCGCCTACCTTTCTGTATATAAATGTTAGTAGGTTTTTGGTTTTGTTTTCTTTTGTTTTTTTTAACTTTTTAATTGTATCACATGGAAAATAATTTAAATGGTAATATGGAAACTAGCACTGATCATGTATAATTATATAGTTCCTAAAAGAAAGATATATTTCTTGTATGAAAAATGGAAACTATAAATAGAGAAAAATACAAGTGTAATGGCATTTATTTTACACAGAGCCAAGCAAAGTAAAAAGAAATGAAAGGATGGAGCACTAGCAGGCTCTTTGTGAGTTACTAGATACATGTAAGATTCAAACACTCAGAAGATCTATGAGTTCCATTTTGTTTTTCCTTCAGTCTCCCCTCCCTGAGCCCCTCTCTTCCAATCTCTGTCAGCTGCATTCTAGGCCTGGTTGTGTCCTGGTTGTGCAGTTGCATCCTGAATTTCCTTTTGCAGTTCTGTGTTCAAATCCCTGTTTCCCGGATTCAGTGTCTTCTTATTCTTGGTTTATCCCTTATTTTTGTTAAAGTATATCCTCTAGTTACTTCCTAAGAAGCAACTGTTTTGAGTACTTGCATATCTAAAAAATATCTTTATTCTACCCTTTATCCTACTTGATTAATAGTTTGGCTTGGTGCATACTCTTAAAATTTTGAAGGCATTGCTCCAGTATTTCTTAGAATCAGTTCTTGGAGTTGAGAAATCCATGCCATTTAAACTTAAGGGTGGAGGTAGAGGGAACACATCTGGGTGTTGGACTTCTGAGATGAGAGTGGAGAGGGGAGTTGGTGCTAAGAGTTCCATTATTCAGTAAATTGACTCACTCAATCCCTGTGTTAGTCCTTGATTTGGTTCTTCACTCCACTGTGCTTAATGTCACCGACTTCAAGCCTCCTCCAGTTCAAAGCCTCTAGAGAATAAACTTGTTGTCCCTGAAAGACAGGAGGCCAGGATAGTTGCCCCACCTTCTGGCAGGAAGAAGGGGATTTGGAAGGCCCAGCCATTTACATCCTTCTTTTTTTTATCAGTACATATACCTCTCCCCAACCTTCTGCAATACCTGGTTCTTCCAAGAGCTGAGCCTCCAGAGAGTATCCAGGGTGAATTGGGATATTTCTAGTCTAATCAGAACCATCTCCTCATCTGCTTTCTGTCTTTCAAGAATTTTTCACCCACTTCTATCTCTTCTCTGTGCTCTCTGTCCTTGTGAAATAATAACTTTATTCCTTTATTGTCTTTTTATAAAAACTGTTAAAGGGAATGAGCCTCCTTACTCTTCAAATGATGGCCTCTCTGAGGCCTCCTTGACTTCAGACTCCTCTGTTCCACTGTTCTATTTCTTCCCTAAAGCTCTTGGAGGGCTGTGAACAGATCTCTAGTAGCTATTTACTTGATATCACATTCCATCTTGGTTTGCCTTCTATTTCATACATGTTAACTATAAGCATCTCACTGCAGGGACAAAGACTAATATTTCTTATGCAGCCCCAAAATGCCTAAAATAGGCTATCTCAGATTTTAGTGTGCTTACAGACCACTTAGAGAATTGTTTAAAATGAAAATTCCAAGATTTCACCTCAAAGAAATTGAGTATGACTGCGATAGGGTCCCAGGGATTGGATACTTTACAGGCACACTCACATGATTCTGACACAGGTAGTCTTGGTCTATACTGTGAGATATATTATCTAAGGACAATCCTGAGCTCTTGTTTAATAATTAAATGAGCTGATTACATTGGTTGATTTGTTGTTCTCCCCCATTTTATCTTTAAAAGGTTGGAATTTTGGTTTACCTTAATATGCCATCATGAATCTAACATCCATGAATTCATCTCAGTCTGTTTTTAGACTTGTTATACTATTGTTTTTCCTTTAATACCTCTTAGGATTACAAATTTAATAAGTTCATAATCAGCTGTATTAAGTATAGTTCTATGTTATTTTGTTGCCCTTGATTTATTTTTTATAAGACTCACAGAAATTCTAGTTGTAAAATTCTTGGATTTGGCAAATGTATTAGTCAGCTTGAGCTACCATAACAAAATACCACAGACAGGGTGGCCTAAACAATAGACTTTTATTTCGTCCAGTGGAGGCTGGAAGTCTAAGATCAGCACGCCAGCAGAGTTGAATTCTGGTGAGGGCTCTCTTCCTTCAAATGGTCTTACCTTGGTGTGTGCCCACGGATCTTTCTTACTCTACTCATAAAGCCACAGATCTTACTGGATCACGAACCCACTCTTACGAACTCATTTAACCTTAATTACCCCCTAAAAGCCCTATCTCCAAATGCAGTTACATTGGGGGTTAGGGCTTCAACATATAAATTTTGGAGGGACATAATTCAGTCTATAGAAGCAAACTACACACAATATTTAAGTAGAGTTACTGTAACACATAAATGTGTGCACCCAAGACTTGGCAGAGTACCTTGAATGTGGCAGGTGCTCAATAAACATTTGTCTGATGAGTGAAACAGCCAAATTCTAGAAAACAATGCTACAAAATAGCTAAGAGAAAAAGAATATCTGCTGTACTCTGCTTTAGATAACATTAATGTATGAAAATATGGAAATATGCATCCTGATATATTCGCTGTATAAAATAGTTTACTAAGACTTCCTGTGGATATAGGAAGCATTGAAAAATTCCATTTATATGTGTATTCTTTCAGGAAAAAATATCTGTTAAGTAAACTGAGGTACGTGTATAAATATAAATGGGTGGTAATTGAGATGAAGTTAGTAAAAGGAACAAGTAATTAGACTGACAATGTGAGTGGTTTATCTTCAAGGATTTCATGAAGACAATATTTTTCATAGACTGGAGAAGAGAGAGGTGGAAATTCAAGTGCTGGAAATTAAATACATCCACTACATTTCACTGGCCAAAGGCAAGTCCCATGACCACATCTGACTTTAAGGGTGGAGGGAGGACAATTCTCCCTTGCATAAGGAGAAGTAGACTGGTCAATGAATAGTACTAAAGCTTGTCACAATGATTGTAGTGACTTTTTCAACGAAAAATTGACTGTATTCTCCAAGGTATTTGTTGAAACATTTTATTTTTACTTATTTGAATGTCAGCAACAATGCTTGACCACTGCATAGAAAATAAAAGCAAGAGATGGCTTAGAATTCTACAGCCACTGGTAGATGTGCAGCAATTTCTTTCTCACGCATCTCTTTGGCATCTGGGTGTATCTGAAGAGACAATTTTGGTCTTTGAGGTTTCAGAATTGATTGAAAGTGAAACAATTAGGGTCCCTTGCTTTGCCTGTAAAAGCCAGAACCTGAAAGGTGTCCCCAGGGGAAGAGTAGCATTTAAGCGCAACATGTTCTAGAAAAGAAAAATGCTGGCTCTTACAAATCTGCTGAAAGCCTTCTTCAACAGTTTTCTTATCTTTGCCTCCTCGAGGGCTGAGCATCACGTTCAATGAACAAAGACAGAAACCTAATCCAGCTGTCTGGCATGCCACTTACAAGAAAGAAACACCCATCTTCCTCGGGACAGAATTCTCAGGGCTCAGGAAGCAAACAACCTTTCTTTTCTTGGAAGAGATGGTGTAACAGGAAAAGCAACATTGCCTTCACAGTAAGCCTTACCTCTCAGAAAAGGCCAAAGTGGGAGCTATAACCTACTTTTAGTACTGCTTCAACAAAGTCAGAACTTCACTGTGATCATCTCATAACAGTCAACAAGTGCTAACAACTCTGAGATTCAAGATTCTATGGCACACTCCCAGCAGATACTGAAATAGAACCCTGAGTAACATAATTTTTGAAATGAACAGCTTCACATTAGTGGGGATGGAGGTGTGTTATAGAGTAAACAGAAAGAAAAGTGATCTAAATGTGCCCACTTCTGACTGTTAAAAAGTCTGAAGCCATTTTATTTAGCTCGGTTGGGAGAAGGGCCTTGGCAGTAATGTAAACAAAAGTTATTATTCATAAACTAACCCAACCAGGGCAGATTACTATGGGCAGAATTTAACTGTGTGTAAGCAATATTGAATCCTGCTTGAAACATAAGCCTGCTGAGTAGAACATCCCCAACCAATCTCCCTCCATTCAAGCAATCTACCAAATTAAGCAGCTATCTACAGTTTCACTGTAAAATATCTCAACTAATACTACAGCATACTGAAAACTTGCAACTCGTAGGCTACTCTCTGTACATCTGTGTATTTTTTCAATTTCCACAAGTTGAGTTGTATACTTGCCAAGAGTGAGCTGTATTTGTCCCCAAACTTACTAATATCCATTGTACTTGTTTTAATTATAACATTTAGTTACATATCATGTAAACTGAGGAAATGTAAATGTGAAAATAAAGAGTTACTTATTCCATAAGAACAAGCCTGATTGCCTTGGGAAGATTCAATAAAAGGGAATTGTAGGGAGAGAGAAAGGTAAAAGATTAAAGGAAAGAATAAAATAAATTTAGAAGAATTCTGTGGTCAATGTTTTACAAGTGACTTACTTCATTTTACAGTAACTGAAAATGAACATCCTTATAATTAAAATGTAATTCATGCAAGATAGATGCAGAACTCCAATTAGGTATCCTTTACTCAAAGAGATGCACTTGGTCCTACCTTAAAAGATTGAAAATTAATGCATATCATTAAGCTTTAAGTAAACACAAAATTTTTAAGATACATAAAGTAATTTATTTATTTATTTTTTCAATTTTTTTATTAGAAAAATGTTCAAATACACAGGAATAATAAAGAGCTTCAGGATAATGAACATTTGTATACCTTCACCGTGTTTTGCCAATTTTAATATTCTGCCACATTTTTTAATCTCTCTCAATATACACAAATATATACAAATATACACACATATGAATATGTTTTAAGAACCATTTGAAAGTAAACTGCAGACATTGTAACACTTTACCCCTAAATACTCCAGCCAGCATCTCCTAAGAGTAAAGATATTCTCCTACATAACCACAACCATATTTAGAAAATTGATAATAATTCAATAACATCATTGAATATACTGTCCTTATTTAAATATTCCAAGTAGCCTCCAATATGTCTTTCATAGCATTTTTCTCTATATTCAGAATCCAAATCAAGTTTCACATATTGCATTTCCTTATTATGTCTCTTTAGTCTCTTTTAATTTAGAGCAGGTTTTTTACTGTCTCTTTTCCATGACATTGATTTTTTTTGAAGAGTCCAGGCCAGTTGTCTTATTGACTACTCCATATTATGGATTTCTCTGATTATTTTCTCATTATTAGATTCAGTTGAAACATCTTCTTAGAAGAACACTGGATAAGTGATGTGTACTTATTGTATCACATTAGGTTGCAATATTATTGTCATTGGTAGCATTAGCTCTCCTAACAATAATAAATTTGATCACTTGCTAAAGATACATTTTTTTCTGTTTGTAATTAGTAGTTGATGTGTGAGAAGATACTTTACTATCACATGAATACTCTGTTCCCCAACAACCTTTGACCAATAATTATAACTTCTTTTGACAATCTTTGCCTTGCTCAAGTATTACATGGTTAATCGCAAAAGAAGGATTTCCTAATTCTATAATTCCTTCTACTTTTATTGGCTGGCAGTTTTTTGCTCCCACCCACCCCATCCCCCAAAAGGGCTTTTCCGCATTTTTCCCTTTCTCTATTTCTATTTCTCTCTTTTTAAGTGTATCATGGACTGAGAAATTTATTTTATTCAATGTGCTATAATCCATTACTTCCATAATTTTTTGATGCTCAAATTGTCCCAGATTTGCACAGTGGAAGGCCCTTCCCATCAGCTTCTGTGATTTTTTCACATTTCCCTTAGTCCTTGAACACTTTCTTGCTTTTTAGCACCAGATTTCTTTGTAATTTCCCTGGAATCAGCCATTTTTTTCCAGAGAAACTTAATTCCTTTGGAAAGATCTGGGTACTAGATGTGCTTATGTCTGCCAGGGTACCTTGCTTCTCATCTATAATAATTTCTTAATGTTATCAAATATGCAGGCAATGTCTAAATTTCTGAAAGTGTTGAATTTCTACAATTATCTCTCTGTCTCTTTCTCTCTCTCTTTTCCCCTCACCTTTTTCCTTATAGTTTGTGTTTTAGAACCAGGACCCAAATAAGGTCAATATACTGTAACTGGTTTGTATGTGTCCCTTCTTATCTCTCCTTCATTTTCCTTGCAGTGTATTTGTTAATGCAGTGTTTTTAATTCCCCTGTGTAGTATCCCACAGTACACATTTTGCTGATTGCATCCCCATGGTGTAATTCAATATGTTCTTTTGCTTCTAGTATGTCCTATAGAACAGTTGTTAGACCTAGAAGTTTTTTGATTTCTTGGCAAGAATAGCTCACAAGTGATGTCACATACTTTCACTAGAAGGCACATAATGCCTGGCTGATTCTTTGTATGGGAGGTCAGCAACCATTAGTGATCACTGCTGAGATCCATTAATTTATTAGGATTGCAAAATAATTATACTCAAATTCTATCTTCTTCATTTATTAGCTAGACTACTGATAGACATTTTCCCTCAAATGTCCCAGTTCTCAGCATCTCATTATTACATTATATCCCATTTACTTTATTGCACAATATATACTCCTTCATCTCAGAACAGCATCTACATTACCACCAACAATTTGATTACCAAAAACAGCTTAAGATTACTTTGTCTTTTTTGTTTGGGTCCTTCAGATATAATCCACTAGGATATACAATAAATTTTAATTAATTATAATTTAAACTTAACTTGAAATAATTCCCCTCTCTGTTGTTATGCCACCAACTCAATACATTTAGATTCAATTGTTTTATTTTGCTTCTGATTTTTAGGATCATTTAAAATTTTATTTTATTTTATAATTACATAAAGTATTTACATTGTTACAAAGGCAAATCTACAAATCAAATTATGTTCAGGAAGTCTAGCTTTTATCCCTGTCTCTTGCACACTGTTTTCTCGCTCTCCTAAAGAATAATCAATATTTTTTGTTTATCCTCCCATTAACTATATAACTATATAGTTATATAATATATAATATATAACAATAGTTATATAATATATATATTTAATGGGAGGAATCAATATTTTTTGTTTATCCTCCCATTAACTATATAACTATATATTATATAATATATAATATATAACAATAGTTATATAATATATATATTTAATGGGAGGATAAACAAAAAATATTGATTATTCTTTAGGAGAGCGAGAAAACAGTGTGCAAGAGACAGGGATAAAAGCTAGACTTCCTGAACATAATTTGATTTGTAGATTTGACTTTGTAATAATGTAAATACTTTATATTTAATTATATTAATTATATTTAAATGCGGAAATAGTTATATAATATATATTACATATGCAAATATGTGTGTATTTTTATCCCACTGTCTTAGTCTGTTTTGTGTTGCTTTAACACAATATCAAAGACTGGGTAATTAATAAAGAAAAGAAATTAATTTCTTGGAGTTCTGGAGGCTGGGAAGTCCAAGGTCAAGAGACCCACATCTGGTGAGGGCCTTCTTACTGCATCATCCCATGGTAGAAGGCAGAAAGACAAGAAAGCACATGTGTGTGAGAGATGAAAGGGATAAAACTCATCCTTTTATCAGGAACCCACTCCCATGAAAATGGCATTAATTTATTCATGAGGGCAGAAGCCTCATGACCTAATCACCTCTTAAATGTCCCACCTCTCCACATTGTTGCATTGGGGATTAACTTTCCAACACACGGACTTTGGAAGACACGTTCAAACCATAGCACCTACACTTAAAAATGTTAACATACAATACACACTTTTCTCCACCTTGCTTTTTTTCCATATATACTATTAATACATATACTGGAAATTCTCTATAGAAGATATTCCTCATTCTCTTTTAGAGCTTCATAATAATTTATTGTGTAGCTATAATGGAGGTTATTTAACAAGTGCTTCACTGATGAACATTTAGAAATTTCCAGTGTTTTGCTATGACAAATAATGCTGGAATGAAAACTTTTTTGCTTATGTTTTTTGTATGTTTGCTTCTATACTGTATTTTGCTACTGTACCTTCTAGAAGTTAGATTGCTGGATCACAGTGTAAATACATATGTAATTTTGCTAGATATTGCCAAATTTCCCTCTAAAATATTGTGTAATTTTAATTCCTATCAGCAATATATGTAGAAAAGGTAATTATAAACTTCATTTAAATAAATAGTCAAATATAGCTAGGAAGACATGGGAAAAGGAGAGCAATGGAAGTAGACTATTCCAAAATAGACCTACTCTATAGACCAACTATGTATTAAAACATAATCCACTTGTTTTCCACTTTTTAAAAAAATAGATATTTTACAAATATCCATTTCCCCACAGTTTCACTAATAGTATAGGTTGTCAAATTTTTGGACTTTGAATATTGGTTGCCAATATAATCAGTGAGAATTGTGTTTCATGGTAGTTTTAATTTGCATTTCTCTTGTTGTAAATGGGGTTGAGCATCATTTTTATACTTAAAGGCCATTTCCATTCTTTTTATAAGTTACTATTCAAATTACTAGCCCATTTTTCTATAGAGTTGTTGATCTTTTTTCTTTTCTATTTTAGAAGTTCTTTATGTATTAATACTTGGTCTGTGATAAAAGTTAAAATTTTTTTCAATTTGTTCTCTGCCTTTTTACATATGGTGTTTTGTTTTGGTTTTGCCATGCAAAAGTTCTTTTTATATAATCATATTAAACAATCTTTTCCCCTCTGGATCTCAAGTAATAAGGAAGTTTCCCACTCCCAGGCAATAGAGGATTTCACTCATGTTTTTTCTACTACTATGATTTCTTTTTTTTTTTTAACATTTAAGTCTCTAATCTATTTGAAATTTATTCTGATATTCAGCATTAGGAATATATTCAATTTTATATATTTCCACATGGCTATTCAGTTTATCCCAGTAGTATTTATTACAAGTCCACAATTTCTTACTGATTTGGGATACTGCCCTTATATTATAAGAAATTGCCATATGCAGTTAGGTCTATTTGCTTGTGGGGTTTCCATTCTGTTTCATTAGTCTGTCTGTCCATTCTAGCACATAATCACATTGTTTTAACTATGCTTTAATATACAGTAGGTTTTTCCCACCCCCATTGGTTTCCTTTTTCAGTGTCTTCTTAGCTATATTTGACTATTTATTTACTGAAAAGAACTTTGTAATCAACATTTCTATCTCCAGAAGGAAAAAAAAAACCCTGATGATTTTATTGGGATTGTATTAAAATTATAAATTGTTAGGGAAAACTGACATCTTTTAAGACATTTCATCTTTCTGTCCAAGTGTATGGTGTGTTCCATGTGTTCAAGTTAATTTTTGTGTCTCTCAGGACCATTTTATAGCTATATTCATTACATGTTTTGAATATTTCTTCTTAATTTCATGCCTAGTTATTTTACTTTGGCTATAAAAAAGGAGGTCTGCCCATGATGAACTGGGTTAAAAAAAAAAATGAGGTCTTCTCTTCCATTACATCTTTTAAATGACTTCTATTTCTGTGTGTGTGTGTGTGTGTGTGTATGTGTGTATATATATATATATATAGAGAGAGAGAGAGAGAGAGAGAGAGAGCTATTGTTTTGAACATTGATTTTATAACCGACTGGTTTACTAAATTCTCTTATTATTTATATTAGGTTTTCCACTGGTACTTTGGGTTTTCCAGATATATAATTATATCATCTGAAAATAGAGATGATTCTTTCTTTCTCAAATTCTTATGCTTCTGTTTTCTCTTGTCTAAGTACATTGGTTAGTATCTCAACACAATGTAAAATAAGAGTGGGCTTAGGGTTGCCATGTAAAATACAGTATACCTAGTAAAATCTGAATATCAGAAAAATAACAACTATTTTTTGGTACATGTATGTCCCAAATATTGCCTTATTTATCTATAGGAAGGTTATTCTG
The DNA here is from genome assembly GCA_023783475.1 of Daubentonia madagascariensis. Taxonomy (NCBI): domain Eukaryota; kingdom Metazoa; phylum Chordata; class Mammalia; order Primates; family Daubentoniidae; genus Daubentonia; species Daubentonia madagascariensis. The sequence continues at coordinate 33,808,141 of JAKFHU010001953.1, read as the reverse complement.
GTCATTAAACTGTTTCTGGTTTTCCTATTAATGGCCACTATTCTTTTCTGCTTTTAATTTTTAAGTGAAATGAGTTTTTCTACATTCAGTGAAGAGGGTGGTTTAGGATATTAATACACAATTAATTAATTAAAAGCAAAATTTAAGAAGAAATAATAATAACAAAAGCATCAAAAAGCATGACATCTTTACTGGTAAAATTAATAAAGTATGTGCAAGATATGTACATTGAAAACTACAAACACTGCTGTAGGAAATTACAGAAAACTTCAGTAAATGTAGAGATATGCTATATTCATGGATTGAGAGACTCAATATTAATATGTTGTCAATTATCCCCAAACTGATCTATAGATTCAAACCAATTCTAAACTTTCCCAAAGTCTATTTTTGTTTGCTTTTTATATTATATAAAATAAAGATGAACATAAATTTTAATTACATGATCATAGCTGGTAAGATCACAAATTTCATATATATGTGTCAATATCTTTATACAGGACCCATTTGCTATGAGGCATATCTCAAAATCAAAACTACAATCAATAATCAACAAATATTGTTCTTGCAAGTGATTGCAGAAATTGAGTACTCAGTAAATTTATGTATTTGTGGATGGTTTTTCTTAAATATTTCCAACAAACAAAAAGAGGAAAAAACTCTTTTTTCCTCTGACACCTTTTTTAAAAGGTGATTGCTAAATTCCAAAGTTATATTACTGTAATTATTTTTTTGCTGGCTAAGCCTTTTTGTCATACTGTTCTGATTTGATCCCTACAATAACCTGTGATATAGGTACTGTTAACCCCAATTTACAGGAACCTGTCTAAAGTCACACAGCAGTAGGTAGATGAGTTGTGTTTTAAACTCAGCTAAGTCAAATTCCAAAGCCCTCAGTCTTACCCACTGGGCTATACTGCTTCTTAGCATCAGCGCCCGTCTTCAGGACTGAGTTAGCTTCAGCTTTGTCACCTATTCCACTTCTCCTGGGCAGTTGATCTCACTCTAGTTCTGTGCTACTCTGTCCAAACTCTCCTCATCCCTCACCTAGTCTACTGCAGAAGCCACCTATCTGTGGTTCCTCTGGTCTTCTGAATCTCTTCTTGGTATCCCTTCCCTTCCTCTCCATCCAGGGCTCAATCCATTCTCCACAATGTAAGAACAATGATTTTTCTCAAACTATGTGGCCTACACACCATTATCTGTTTCCTATGTGACTGTCCATCTTCATTTTGCACAATGTTCCCCCTCACCCTCTGGGTTCCCGCCACACCATTCTTCTTTACATATGAATATGTACCATGCTCTCTCCTACCACAGGCTATTTGTGTATATATATGCTCTTCCCTCTTCCTGGATCACTATTCCTCACCTCTGTTCCATTACATGCCAACATTAAAATGTTGTGTCTGTTTTTTGATTGCTTGGTTAATATCTGATCTAAGCCCCTATGCTCTATTGTACATCAGGTCACAAGCTCAGTTAGGGCAGGGACCCTGTTTGCGTTTGCTCACTATGTGATGGCTTTGTACATAGTGAGCTTTCAGCAAATACTTACAGAAAAGTGACTGTTCCTGCTCCCTTCTGCCATCACAATCTAAGGACTACTGCTCTTTTCCTACAGGGGAATCTTCCCTGCCCCTTGCAAGGACAAAGGTAGGGATAAAGAGCAAGGAGGGGAGAAAAATGTAATGGTGGTAGTGGCTACAGAACAAACCTCCTAGGATCCATGGATAAGACATTCAACAACTGCTTTAAGTTCTAGGTGTTCGTTTCAAATGTATATCTCCAGCCTTCAATTATCCCCTGAACTACAAATTTGTAAATATATCTATTCAACATCTCTACCTGAATGTCTACTAGGTATTTCAAATTTAACATGGTCCAAAATGAACTATTTTGATTTCTCCTCTAAATTCATTCCTTCCTAGTTTTCCTCACCTCAATAAATGGCATCACCATACATGCAATTGCTCAAGCCAAAAACATAGAAATCATGACTGATTCTCCTCTTTCTCATATACCCTACATCTAGTGGCTCCCATCATACTTAGAATAAAACACAAAATTTTTATGTGCCTTAAGACCCATCATGTGGTCTTTCATCACCTCCTTGATCTCATTTCCTCCAATGTTCCCCTCTGTTTTAGTCTACTTTGTGTTGCTATAACAGAATAACTGAGACTGGGTAATTCATAAAGAAAAGAAGTTTATTTAGCTCATGGTTCTTCAGGCTGGGAGGTTCAAGGGCATGGTTTTGGCTTCTGGCAAGGACTTTTGTGCTGCATCATAGCATGGTGGAGAAGATCAAAGGGGAAGAAGACATAACCCACTCTCTCTCTCTTAAAACTAATCCAGTCTTGCCAGAGTGAGCACTCACTACTGCGAGAACAGCACCAAGCCATTCATGAGGGATCTGCCCCCATAACCCAAACCCCTCCCACTAGACCCCACCTCCATACATTACCACATTGGGGATCAAATTTCAACATGAGTTTTGGTGGGGACAAACCATATCCAAACTATAGCATCTTTCTCACTACCAGCACTGGCTTCCTTGCTATTCCTGGAAGATGCACATGCCCACCACAGAATCTCTGCACTTGCTACCCTGTGCCTAATAGGCTCTTACCCAGATATTTGCCCAGCTCACTGCCTTAGTTCCTTTGGAGCACTGCTCAAATATTCCCTGACTGAGTGGTCTTCCTTCATCATCATGAATCTAAGATAGGTCCCATTTTTACTCTATGACTTTTTATCCCTTTCCATTTTCTTAATAGCACTTACCACTACTGACATTGCATTATATGTTTATTTATGTGTTTATTCATTATGTCTTCACCATTTATTGTAAACTCCTCAAGGTTTGTCTATCCTGTTAAGTATCTAGGCACTTAATAATTATCCCATGAATACATGAATTAATGAATAAACATGATTGCCAGTGTCCAACTATTTTGGATAATCTGGCAGTTTGAATTTTTCATGTTGATTTGACTTTGAATAGGAAATTAACTATTTAATAACTAATACTAAAATGGATAGCAATACAAAATGTAATTTTTAAATGATTAGCTAAGAATGATTATAAATCTATGCAAACCAATTATAAAAAATAAAAGCTTTATTGTTGCGGTTTCTTAGTTTAGGAAGCTTCAGGGTCAGACAAATTATTTCTTTTATTGTTTCCTTTTCTCTTTACAAAGACTGTCATCAACCTCTCCTCCTGACAGTATTATGGAAATAATACTATGTGTCAATGCAAAGATTGTATAATTTATAACAAAAAAGACAATGATGTTCAAAACAGTAAAATCATTAAGTGATTCATCCAGCTTCCTTGCTGAGTGATTACTCATTAAGTAAAGCTTAAGAGATATGAAAAGAGGCCCATTGTTGATTTTTTTCTTTATATTATCCTACCATTAGCACCAAAGAATTACAAATTTCTGATTCAAGCAAAAAATAAAAAAAAAACAGGCAAATTAACACTGTATTTTCTATTTTAGATGATGAATACCTCACCCTAAAATTCCAGCCAGAGGAAAGCTAAGAGAACTGTTTTTAAAACCCACATGCACTTACGTAAGCAGGTCAGAAAGCTAGGAGTCAGCCTGGACACTCCTCTCCCACATGCCCTGCACCCTCTCCCCTAAACCCAATCAAACACAGAGTCCTATCAGTTTTACCTACTAAATATGTCTCAAAGTCATCAGTTTAGGGCATTAGGTAGCCACTGCCCTAATCTTCTTGCTTGGATTACAAAATAGCTTCCTGAAATGTTTTCGCACATTTACCCTTTTTCCTTCAGATCCATTTTCCAGCCTACAGCAGAGTGACATTCTAATATGTAAAACCAGTAATGCAAAAACATACAGTAGTTTCTCTTTACTCTTTGGAGGAGGATCTGGGCCCTTAAAATTGACCTAAAGTCCATGTGTGTTGGCCTCTGTCTAACTCCCAACCTCATCCTGAATCATTCTTGCCTTAGCTCTTTCCACTGTAGCCACATCATCCTTCTGTTAGTTCCTTGAAAAGCCAAACTGTTTTGCCTCAGAGCCCCCTCACAAGCATTATTCTTATTTCAGATCAAAGACTGCCTCATTAGAGAAGCTTCTCAGTCCCTCCAGACTAAGAGAAGTCCTTCTGCTACAAATCCTCATAGCTCCTTGAACTTTTCCAACCCAACTCATGTCACAATTACAGATTTAATTTGTTCATTAATATTTCTCTTTTACATTACACTATAAGCACCCTAGATTAGTACTACCCCTAGAGTAGAAACATAGTAGTGATGTTCACCATTATATCCCAACTCCTAGCATAAAACCTAGTATATAATAGAAATTCAATGTATATTTATTGTATTATAACAGCATGAAGTGAGAGAAAATAGTCAAATGTTGACATAGAGAACCTGGAGTACATTTAAGAGCTTTTCCAGAGTATGATTGAACAATGGAATGGGGCACCAGAAAAAAAGTTGAAGACTCATCTCCTATGAAGACCCTTAAAAACAGGATATATTTACATCTGTCTGGACTATCCAATATGGTAGCCACTAGCTACATGAGGCTATTGAGCTTTTGGAATGTAGCTAGTCCCAACTCAGATGTACTATAAGTACGAAATGCAGAATATATTTCAGAGACTTAACAGAAAAAAGTAAAATTTCTCATTAATAATTTTTACATTGATTACATGTTGAAATAGTATTTTGAATATATTGCATTAGATAAAATATATTAATAGACTTAATTTCACTAATTTTTACTTTTTTCAATGTGACTACTAAAAAATTTAAAATATATGTGGCTCATGTTATATTTCTGTTAAATTCTGATGGCCTATGGTATTTCAGGACTGCTATGGTTTGAATGTTTGTGTCCCCTCTCCGAAATTCATGTTGAAACTGAATCCCCAATGCAACAGTATTAAGAGGTGGGGCCTTTAGGAGGTGATTAGGCCATGAGGGCTCCACCCTCATGGATGGGATTAGTGCCTCATAAAAGGGCTGGAGGGAACTAGCTAGGCCCTTTTGGCCCTTCCATTCCTTTAGCCATGTGAGGACACAGCATTCATTCCCTCTGAAGGATGCAGCAAAAAGGTGCCATCTTGGAAGCAGAGAATGGGTCCTTACCAGACAACAAATCTTCTGGCACCTTGATCTTAGACTTGCCAGCCTCCAGAACTTTGAGAAATAAATTTCTATTATTTATAAATTATCCAGTATAAGATATTTTGTTATAGTGACAGGAAGAGACTAAGACAGAATTTGGTACCAAGAAGTGGGTGTTGCTATAACAAGCACCTAAAAATGTGGAGGCAGCTTTGGAACTGGGTAATGGGTAGAGACTGGAAGAGTTTGGAAGTTCATACTAGAAAAATCCTAGATTGCCACGAATGGGGCACGAGGGGTGATTCTAATGAGGGCTCAGAAGAAGAAAGATGTAGAGAAAACCATAATCTTCTTAGAAATTACTTACGTAGGCATGGTCAGAATGCTGGCAGAAATACGGACAATAAAGGCAATTCTTATGAGGTCTCAGACAGAAATGAAGGACAACATATTGGAAACTGAAGGAAAGGTCACACTTGTTATAAAGTGGCAAAGAACTTGGCTGAATTGTGCCTGTGTCCTAGTGCTTCATGGAAGGCAGAACTTATGAGCAATGAAGTAGGATATTTGGTAGAAGAAATCTCTAAGCAAAGTGTTCAGAGTGCTGTATGACTTCTCTTGATCGTTTATAGCAAAATTGGAGAAGAGAGAAGTGAATTACGTGTGGAATTTAAAATCAAAAGGGAAGCAGAACTTAAAGACTTGTAAAATTCTCAGCCTGACCATATAAAGAATAAAAAGGCATGTTTGGGAGAGAATACCAAGAGTGTAGCCAACTGAATGTTTAATAAGGATATTAGTATGGATATAACAAAGCCAGATGCTATTCATCAAGACAATGGAAGAATAACCCCAAAGGCATTTCAGAGATTTTTGAGGCTGGCCCACCCATCACAGGGTTAGGAGCACCAGGGGTCTTGAGGGCAGAATAGTTTCAAAACAGGGGCTCAGAGTGCCCAAGAGACCTTGGGGCTCACTGCCCAGCACCACTTTAAATCTCTGCTCCCCGAATCCAGGCACAGCACTCCTCAACCACCACAGCTATGGCTCAAGTAGGCCCAGGTGTGACTTGGGATGCTGCTCTGGAGGGCACAAGGGGTAAACCTTGGCAACATCCACATAGTGCTAACTCTGTAGGCGTGCAAGTACCTGAGCTGTAGTGTCATGCCTGCCTTCACCTAGATTTTTAAAAATGCCTCAGAGAGCCTTGGGACCCAGGCAGAGACCTGTCACAGAGACAGGGCTGCAGCAGACAGTTCCCATGAGGGCAATGCCCAGGTTGGGGCCACTTCAGGGAGCCCTTACTGGAACAATGTCTAGTGGAACCACGGGGGCAAGGCTGTCCCTAAGACCCCAGACCTATAGAGCCACCAGTATGCAACGCTAGCTTGGGAGATATGCAGGCACCCAACTCCAACCCATGAGAGCTGCAGTATTGGCTTCATCCAGCAAAGCCACGAGCATGGGGTCCCCTGGAACCCTGGGGACCAAACCTCCACCTCACTGTGTCCAGAAGGCAGGATATGGAGTCAAAGATTATTCTCAAGCCTTAAGATTTACTGTTTGCCCTGTTTGGTTTTGAACTTACTTAGGACCTGTTATCTTTTTCTTCTTTCCTATATCTCCCTTTTGGAATGGGAATGTCTATTCTATGCCTGCCCCACAACAGTATTTTTGAAATGCATAACTTACTTGATTTCATAGGTTCATAGTTGGAGAAGAATTTGCCTTAAGATGAATTGTACCTGAATCTCACCCATATCTGATGTAGATGATATTTAGATGAGATTTTGGACTTAGACTTTAAAGTTGATGCTGGAACGAGTTAAGATTTTTGGTGACTATAGATATAGAATGAATGTGTTTTGTATGTGAGAAGGACATAAATTCAGGGGGGATCCGGTGTAGAATGCTATGGTTTAAATGTTTATGTCCTCTCCAAAATTCATGTTGAAACTGAATCCCCAGTGCAACAGTATTAAGAGGTGGGGCCTTCAGGAGGTGATTAGGCCATGAGAACTCCACACTACTGAATGGGATTAGTACCTTATGAAAGGGCTGGGAGGAACTGGCTAGGCCCCTTTTTGCCCTTCCATTCTTTCAACCATGTGAGGACACAGTGTTTATCCCCTCTGGAGGACATAGATGCCATCTCGGAAGCAGAGAATGAGTCCTTACCAGACACTGAATCTGGCAGCACCTTGATCTTGGGCTTTTCCCAACCTCCAAACTTGTGAGAAATAAATTTCTATTATTTATCAATTACCCAGTCTAAGGTGTTTTGTTATAGTAGCAGGAATGTTCTTTGACAAGGACAATACTGCCTGAAGCTAGGCATAACATAGCGGGACAAGCCATTGACATGGGTTTGGATACTACAAAAAGTCATGAAGAATCTTCTTGTGTTAGCAATGTGTTTCTGTTTCCCAATACCACCAGCTTCACTTGGCTGTGCTGTGCGACTTCACCACATATCCAAATATTGGTTCAAAATATTGCCCTACTTGGTCAAACAATCTTTACAAACTGAATTTCGCAGCCCCTCTTCGCGCTTTTATTTAATCAGTATCCTAAAAGCTGACATAAATTTTGTGAAGTTTAGCTTTCTTACTTTGTTCAATTCTAAATGGTTGGTCTGTTGATAGAAGGATTGGGACAAAGTTTGGCATGATGAGGCATTTCTACTCAAGGAAACTAGAAACCAAACTGTAAGTAGCAGTTATGTTTAGAACTATCAACACAGGGTTTTATGGAGTCTCTTCATATTTCTGAAAGCTTCACCCCTTTTTGGAGCATTCTTTGTATTCCTATGGCAGTTTGCCCATGTCATTTTTATATACTATCTTTCTCTTAAGATCCTGAGTCAAGTGAACATATGGATTTACCTTGTTATCCCTAGCATCTAACCTAGCAAGTGCTTGGCACAAAACAGACGCTCAATGAATCTTTTCTTGAATTTGTTGAATTTTTCCTCATTCTGATCACTCCTTGACTGTAACCTCAGTAGTTACAACAGATTCAGTTTACAGGTTTGTACTTAATGAACAATTGTCCAGGGATTGTTTTAGGACCATTTCATGAATATGTATTTTGAGTGGCTAAATGAAAGGGAGAGTCTTTAACTTCCTTATAATGCCTAGGGCCATGCCCTAAACATTTTAGAATTTCAACATATGATAACTAACAAATTGTAATCCTTAGACCAAATACTATTTTCCTATACAGGTGAAGGACCAGAGCAGTGATTGCTCTTAGCATACCCCACTTCTTGGTCAACAGGCCAAGCCTATATATAAAACTATTATTCACACAACTTGGCGAGTGCACCTCCAAAATATAACCTATAGTTTCATAATTTAGTGTAAGCTGCTACCACTGAAATATGAAGGTCAAATGATTCCTTTGAACGTAAACTCTACAGTACATAAAGATGATTGAAAAACTACATCAAGAGTGTACAGAAAAATTTATCTTAGCCAGTTAGGTCCAGGTGAGTAGAGCAACCAAGTAGCTGCATGTATATGGTACACTAATATATAAGGGCTGTGCAGAAAGTATCCAGCCATTGTTCATATAATAAACGTCTCTATTTGGCTGGATACTTTCCAGACAGCCCTTGTATATACAACCTTCAGGTTTGATCAGCCACAACCAAGCCCTTGCTTCTGCACAAGGACACTGAAAGGCACAGCAGTATGTCTGTTGATTGCCAGAAAGCAACACAAGGAGACAGATAATCTTGGTACCTGGCAGCCCAAGAAAGTTGCTTTGTTTCAGCAAAAGTATCAGGAAGCCTAAATAGGTGGACAGTGAAGCAAATAGCCACAGTTTAGAAATTTTTCCTAATCAGAAGGCAGTCCAAGTATACTCTTGGGCTGGGTCCAACATGTGAATGAAATCTGAACATTAACCACTCAGGTAAAAGTAAATTGGAAATTCAGTTTTGGGGATTTCAACTGGATAATTCTCATCAAGGAGTTACAACCTCAAGGCAGAAGAGATTTTGCATCACAGCAGGTTCTTCTTTCATACTGGTAGCCCAGGCAGCAATACTGTTAGCAAGATGGTTTTTAATCACAAAAGGTGTGTGTGCATGTGGCTGCACAAGTGGACTTCTCCAAGTTTTGTAAATCTGAATGATCAACATTTGAACATATAAATGGCTGACCCGGCCTGTGCCCAGTCCATTACCACATTTATCCTTGGTGGCCATAGACTGCCTTAGCAATGGTCTAGATAACAAACGTATGGAGAAATTGTAATTTCAGTTTAGTAATTGATAGGTTGTGCACCATAGGAATTGTAGCAGTCACCTCTAGTCATTCCATTTTTCCATAAGCAAAGTAATAGTTAACTGATACAGATTTGAGGAGGGGCATAAACATTATCTGTGCCACCACATTCTCTTATTGCTAAGAACTGCAATTTGCCATTTCCTAAATAATCAATGTTGCAAAGAAGTTCCATAAAAACTCACAAAAGCCTTTTTAACCTATTATGTGGCTGAGATGCTAGGGAAGAAGCAAATGAGAGAGAAATAGGGAAGAGGATGAAAGGATAAATGAAATTCCATAGAGTGATGATAATACATAAGAAAATTCCAAAGGGAATTATTAATTAATTTAAGATATATTATGAATTAATTAGAATATTGGATTATCTAAGAACCCGATTATGATTTGTAACAATGTTTCCATGGGAAGTGTGTCTGAAATGATTTTCTGAAATAACTCTGCTTTAAATCACTTTTTGCCTAGAAAAAAATTAAAATGAATTAAAATGAAGAGTAGTAGAGAGGGTAGTTATGGCTAATAAAAAATCCAAGGAATTCATTTATTCATGCATTCAGTAACTGCTTATTGGGGAGATAAGCAAGTAAAATAATCATTTCATGTGTTAAGTCCTTGAATAGGATGTGGGTGCCATGGGAGCCCCAAGGAGGGGCATCTAACCAATCTTGATGGGTGCAGGGAGGTGGTCAAAGAAGGCATGATAAGAACGCCTTGAGAGAACTGAAAGAAGGTGAAGGGCAGACAAGAGTATTCCAGGCAAAAAATAAAATAATATAATACTTCTTGAGGCAAGAGAAAATATAAGTTTAGGAGAACAAGAGGACAAATAATGAGACCTGACAAATAATCTGGGCTCAGGCAGGGTTTATGAATCCAGATTAGAATTTTGTATTTTAGTCTAAGGACAACAGGAGCAATTGAAGGGAGGGATTTGTTCCCATTTGCATTTGGAAAACATCCAAGCAGCATGTGGAGAACTGATTAGAGGGGGACAAGATTAGAGGCAGAGAACACAATTAGAAGGCTATAGTGAAAATCCTGCTGAGAGATAAAGGGTTTCAGAGAGGATAAACATAAATAGAAGGGCTTGAGAGCTATTAAGAAGTAGAATCAGCAATTCTTAATGAGGCTTCTTATTTGAGAAATAAAAGATTCAAGAAAGACACCCCCACACACACCCAATTTCTGGTGTTAGCTCAGAGAGATAGTGGTACCTTTCACCAAGAGAAGCATCAAAGAGGATGTCCTACTTGAGGAGCGGGTGTCTGAGGTACCTAAGGAATATTCAAGTGTTGGTATGGAGGAGGCAGGTAGATATCTGTAGCTGAAGCTCATGAGTGATATCTGGGCTGGAAACACAGATTTTTCAAGCCATAGGGATAGTAGTTGGAGGTCTTGATGAGAACAAACTCCCCCAGAAATGTATGTGATATGAGATGGGACCTAGATCAGAACCCTGAAGAATAGATAAATAAAGAGGAATGGCCAGAATGGTTCAAGGAAAAACCAAAGATGTCACTGAAGCAAACTAAAAGGGGGATTTCAAAAAGGAGAGAGTGATAACAAGGATGATCATGTAAAATGAGGACTGATAAGTGTTTACTGGATTTAGTTATATGGAGGCCATCAGCTATTTTGGTAAGAATAATATAGTATAATAGTGCAGGAGGGTGGAAGCTGAATTGTAGTGGGCTAAGTAGAAGACAGGTGAGTAGACAATTCTCAACATGTGTGCCTGTTAAGGGTCAGATAAAAGTAATGGCTGTACTGAAAGGGTAGCATGGGCTTGAGATAGGGCTTTTGTTTCATTTTGCTTTGTTTACATGCTCAAGTAAAGGTGGCAGCAAGAGAAAGGAAGAATTTGAAGGTACAGGAGAGAGAGGGATAAATAAGAGACTGAAGAGGCTAGAAAAAAGGGAGAGCAAAGGATTCAGAGCCCAGGTGGAGGGGATTAGCCTTAGATAGGAAGATGACTATATCTTTCATGGGAGGAGCAAGAAAAAAGGAGAAAAATGTGAGAAGAGGATAAATAAGGTCATCACTTTGTTGCTAGAGTTGAGGGTGTTCTTTCTGATTTCTATTTTCTCTGTGCAGCAAAAGATGAGTTCATCAGATGAGGGAAGGATGGAGTAAGAAGGTATAGAGCTACTACTTTGGGGAGAGTGGAGAGCAGAAGAGAGAGCTGACTATACACACATGGAAGGCTTGCCAAACACTGCCAAGAGGCTAATGAGGTCGTGTGGTTTGCGTCAGCAGTACCCAGCAACTGGTTGAAGTGTGGGTTCATGGGCACTAAGCACTAAGATCTAGGGACTGGGAGAAAATAAAGAAGTGAAGAAACTGCAGGCTCCTATGAGATGAAAGAACAATTGTTGGGGGAAGAGATTGAGATACTTGAAAGATTGAATTTTTAAATTTAATATTACAAAGGTAGAGAAATTCCAGATTCAGTGCCTGGCCACTGGAGTTGGTGGCTAACATCAAGAGGAGATAACTATCATGGGAGTTGGTGAGGTCACAGAACTGAGATACTACTGCTGTTGGATGAGGTGTTCACATATGCCTGGAAAACACCCAGAACAATGGTACAAATTGTGATGGAAAAAAACAATAAATAGAATGTCCTTAATTTATGAATAGAAAAGCTTCTATGAATGCCAAAAAGGAAGTCTTTTTTAAAAAGGCAGTGGAGGGAGATATCATAGGATATAAAAACCAACCTAAAAAGTCTCAATGGCCAAAGCTTTTTGAGTAACAAAACAATAGTATTGGGTTATAGCACAAAAAATTAAACATCCATGAGTTTATACTCACGGATACGCATATAAATACATGGTTAAAAATAAATAAAAGGGAAGTGACAAATCTTTCATACAAAATAATTCTAAATAATAAATATAGAAGGAATGATGAAAATAGAAAATCACCACAGTAATATTAAATATTTGCCTTAGCAAGATCCATGGATGAATGCTAAAAGTAGTAGGCAAAACATTAAGGAGATACAGGGTATTTACATAGCCTTAAAGTTGTTTCCCCAGTATATTTATTAATTATTGTGGTGGTTTTAACATATGTTCACAAATTTTTTTATCTTACTACCTCTAGGAGGTAGAACTTAATTCTCTTCTCCTTAAGAATGGGCAAGACTTAGTGACTCACTTCTAACCAAAAGAGTATAAAAAGGGGGAAAAATAGTAACTTTATAGTGGAAAAACCTGGCAGCTACTAACTTAACCATGTGATCAAAGTTTACATCACCAGTACTAAGTTATGACAACATCATGTACCCCCTGATATGATATGATGGGAAGGGTACTTCACTTCTGTGGCAATCATCCTCAAAATCCATAACTTCAGTGTAATCATGAGAAAACATCAGCCAAACCCAAATTGAGGGACATTCTCTACAACACCTGACCAGTACTCTTCAAAAGTGTCAAGGATGAGAAACAAGGAAAGGCTGTGAAACAAGGGAAGGCAGATTAGAGGAGACTAAGGAGACATGACAACTAAATGCAATGTGGGACTGGATTGGGATTGGAGCTTGGAAAAAGGACAGACATTAGTGGAAAAACTGGTGAGATCCAAATAAAGGCTGTTGTTTAGTTAATAGTGTTATGTCACTGTTAATTTCTTAGTTTTGATAAATGTGTGATACTTAGATAAGAGGTTAACATCAAGAGAAGCTGGCTGATGGGTATGTGGGAAATCTATATACTATCTTTATAACTCTTTTGTAAATATGAATTATTTCAAAATAAAAAGTTTAAGAGAAAAGGTTTAATAAATAAGAATGAGTAGCTAAGAGACCAGCATATTATCAGTAAAAGATGGAGGGTATAATGAACATTGAAGCTGGATGGCATAAGGTTTTATGGAGTAGGGGGTTTTACAGAAAGTGAAGAATGAATGGTTTAAAAGGAATGGAGTGAGGGGTAAATGCCAGACTATCAATATAACATAAGAGTCTAACATTTATTTGACTTGATGTTGTTGCTATGTCTGGAGATCAAATAGGAATTGAAAAGTGTTTGCTGCATTTGGCAATTATCTGATCCATGTATTATGTGGTCCACTGGTCCTGATCAGAAGGGCCATCATCCTTGAAATCTGTCAATATCAATCACTTCCCTTCCATTATCCATGGCACCTCTATGCTATTTCCTGCTTCAAAGTTTGCAACCCCCATGGACAAAGTTTTATAACTGACCTGAGGAATGCCATAAGTCCTAAGTTTTGCATAATAATGATGACTGACATATTTGGAACCTAGTGAATAATCAAGTCCTCTGTTCATTATTTCTAGTTTTTCTCACCTTTGAATGCCTCCTATGAAGGTGGGGGGAGTTTTTTTTTCAAAGTGTCATTAACATTAGGTCAAACCAGCCAAAAATTTAACAAGGAAAGGAATTTTAAAAAATTGAAAAACTAAACTTTTTTGAGTGCCTATTAAGTGTTCGAATTAGTAATAGATATTTTCACATAAATTATCTCAGCCAGGAATAATTTAAAAACTATGAAAAAGAAACCACGTAAAATTAAAGAAATTGGTAAATACTACTCACTATACTAATTGGAAGAGTTAAAAATATATACTACACTAAATTTAAGATTTAGGAAAGCAGAGGTCAAAAGAACAGAAAGAAAAAAATTTTAAGTGATTGACAGGTGGACCCTTACACAACAGCTTTCGACACTTTTTAAAATCCAACCCATGGTTTATTTATTGTTGTTAAGTGCCAGCTCACAACCATGGCAGAGTCATAACTGCAAACAGAGAGCCATGCAACAAAGAAGACTGGCAAATGCACACAGAGCAAACATTATTCATTACAACCAGCAAAACAACTCAACCCTGCATTACTATTCATCACAAAGTTCCAAAAAGAAAAAAACACTCCAACTTTACAGAAGGGTCTCACTTGATAGATCAGTCTGACAAATGCAACTATTAAAATAAAATGATGATAGAGACATAAAATACAGATGATATGATTAGATAGACAGATAGATAAAATGATGGTAAATGTGTTCTAGAGACCAAATCTGAAACTTCAGTTAAAAATATCCATTAGGTTAAAAAAATGAAAAGATCTTTCCTAAAATTATATTTGAATGCTTAAATAAACAATAGAAAAACAACTGCAATAAAATAACAGAACAGTTTTTTCAGTGTTTGACTTCAGAAAATATAAAGTGCTTTATATGTAATGCCAGTCCCGCTCCCAGAGAATTAGCTGGAGTCAGCGTCATGCATAAGTAAACTAATCTGTTTAAAAGCACATAGCAAAAATGGCTGGGCCAAATCAAATCCTAGTAGAATGTTCTATGCGTTATAGTAGACTTACAGTGAAAACTTGGAAAGGCATGCTGACACAGTCCTAAAAGACATTTACAAAAAAAATGTGTAAGTAGTAAAAAAAAAAAAATTACAAGCTAGAAACAAAAGAAAATGAAGAATTTGAACACATGGGGGACTTATAGGTTTTATCTTAGATGGTCCCTGACTAATAACAGATACTTTACTATCACATTTAGATTTCCCTAGTAATTGTCACTGAACAAAATATATGCAGCGTCCTCACACAACTCAAAATTTAAGTCAAATTGAATACATATACTGGGCTATATAAATTTACTAGAATAGGAGACATATAATATCCACATTTAAAAATTATTCCAGTTAAATCAATAAATATGTACAGATAATTTTGTTCAGTTTTGACACTGTAATAACTAGGATTTTTAAAAATTTTGCATTGAAATATACATACAGAGAAGTGCACATATATTAAATATACAGGGCAACAAATTTTCACACACTAAATATACCCAAATAACCATGTTTTACATAAAATGGGTACATCCAACTAAAGAAAAACTCTTTGATCTTCCATACACACATCCAAATATTATCAAAAACATTTACTGGCATTTTTATCCCTCAGAAATATGTAACCATTTTCACCTTTTCCGAATTTCTTCTTTCACCTACCAATTTTGAGAAGAAAAACCCAACTTTAGGAAAATAAAATCATCTGGTAACCCATTAATTTGACATTGAGCATCCTAGTTCATGAGGTACTTCACCCAATATCAGATTGAGACTTCCTAATTTGCAACACAGTTGAGATAGGTTTATTCCAGGTCCTCTGTCCTTTCTACAAGTCACCTCAGACACTAATGACTCCAACCATGTAGACCCTGAATTTTGTTTGCAAGGAGGAACTATGATGGAATGATCTGATCCTGAGACTTTATTCACATTCCTTGAGCTGTAAGGGGAACAGGGTTGGCCAAGCTTGGGACTAGAGTAAAACAGAATAAGGATTAGATTAAGAGTAGCTTCTGAAACTTTCAAAGTCTTCTCAAAGAGGTGGGGTTCTGAGATACTGGGGAACCAGGAGAGATTCCAAACTATCTCAGTGATGCATTAATCTCAGCAAACATGTTCTTAACCCTTTACCCATATACTTCTTTACACCCACTGTGCTATATCAGTTGTTTGTTCCAATCCTGACTAGATGAAGAAAAATAAGAATTAATTGCTTATATAACTGAAAAATCCAGGGGCAAATCTGACTTTAGGTACAACTGGTCTCAAGGACTCAAACAAAGCCATCCAAATCTAGCTTCTGTCTCTCCATCTCTGCATAGATACCATTGCCAGACAGACTCTCCCACAGTGGTCTCAAGATGGCTCCCTCGAGGTTCCAGGACTACATATTTCCTCATTCATGTCCAGTAGAAAAGAGTGAGAGGTTTTGCCCCAGCATTCCAAGCCAACCTAAAACTCACTTTGTCTTACTGGCTCCAATCTGGTCACATGGCTTTCTCTGAACAAATCATTGTGACCAGGAAATGTGATATGCTAATTGGCTCAGGCCTATGTATATGTTCAACCCCTGATCTGGGTGTTGAAATAATACTACCTCATGGGCTGAAAAGGAAATGGGGATATGGTTATCAGGAGAAGGAAAAATATCTCAACAGTACTGCAACAACCTCTATCAGTAACCCTGTTAGGCACTAAGAGTTAGTGAACCTGGTTAATCTGTAAAGATTTACACACAAGGTGACCATCCCCATGTCAGTATTACCCTCTTCTCACTAAGGGTGATACTTCTCACCAAAAAATATCTTTAAGTAAAAGGAAGAAGGAAGCTTGATTTGTTTGGAATATTTTTACCAAATAGATTAATTATCTGTGACATATTAATACATAAACTACCTATGATTCAAAGGGCACCAATGAGACAGCGTCTGGAGATTTTCATTGAACCTGAACTTTTTTGGGTAAAGAAATATAAAATCATACAGAGTAGACCAGAAGTATCACCAGATCATAAGTTTATTAAAATACAGTCGCAAAGTACAAGCTGGTTAAGCCAATGAGCTCGCAGCTACCAAAGGCCTCGGACCGCATTGCTAAGCACTCAACATGGATTCTCAAAGGTAATAGGAACAGTGGGGCCAAGTTCTAATCATACAAGAGCTTTTTCTTAGTGCCTATTCAGAAAACACTAGGCAAGTTTTCAACAATCTATGCTAAATATGCGGTGTTATGAAAAAACCAGTAATCACAATAATATGCAGGTAATCACATCATAATAGCATATAATACTAATGGGTTAAATTTCCTTCACCATTCATGGAACTCCCTCTGAAATTCTTTATGTAGTGAATAAATAGATGCATACATGAACAAATGAAGTGAATTAACCAGTAATTGAACTTTGGAAGTTTTCACACAGGGTTAATTTTCAATTACAAATTTGTATGTGCAAGAGTTGGAGTGTTTGATCATTCTGGCAAAACATATTTGTGCTCTGTAAGCTCATTTCAGGCTGTGTTACCATACCATTTTTTAGTAGGGCTATACCATCTATATCAGAGCCTTCTCAGCCTATACAGGACCTTTGGAAAAGAGAGAAAGGCGTCCCTTAAGAATGGATGCAGCCCCCAGGGCATGTGACTTGGCAAAAAGTTGGACACTTTATATAAAGATAAAAGGTGGCCATTCTCTGAAAGACTTGGGGAGGTGGAGAGGAACCTAGCTGGATTTTCACCACTACCTCATCTTTGTTGAGAGTGTAAGTGGTACAACCTTGGTTCATCTTATAAGAATGCAGAAGAATTAATAAAAAAGAAGCAAAGATCAGAAATTTCTCCCTATTTTGTTTTGTGGAGTCATTTCCCTCAGGACAGATTCTATTAATAAAAGGTATAATCAATAGTTGTTTAAAAAAAAACCCACCTAATAGAATGTATTTAAATGTTAAAAATTCAGATTTACCTCAAATTGTTTTTCAACCTATTCTTTATTATCAATATTACTTTTCCTGGAAGCCAGGTAAAATAAAATCATTAAAAGGGTCATATATGAACAACTTATATATGGTCACAAAGGCTCTCTAGTCTAATCTTATGCAAATTTTTCAAATTAAAATGTTATTGCTATCCCCAAAGCTTATTTTTTACTTCTTCTTTTGCATCAATGAATGTTATTTTTATTTCTTTTCCCTATAGCTTTCCAATGGCTATTGTGACCAACCAAAGTGCCCCATTCTAATTCCAAGAGATGGGATACAGTCAGAGCAAGGCAAATGGAGAAACAGTGATGGAGAATGGTAATAGAATCTATTTTATCCTGAAGCAATAACAAAATGAATTCAATTTGCACAAAAGGATTCTGATTTGCAGCCAAAGAACTAAAAAGGTATTTCTGTTTACTTTTCTTTAGGAAAGCATACATGCCACATTCTTTTCTGGCTAGCTTATAGCCATGAAATGAGCTTGCTCCTCCCAGCTGTTAGACTCTGCAAGCTGAGGCTTGTTCTGCATGTTGAAATGAAAATAAGTGGACTATGAGCCAGGAAATCCAGTTTTCAGTTTCAGCTTTTTAATAACTGTCCTTATTCTTGGCAAATCACTGAGTCTCTCAGTTTCCTTAGCCATAAGATGGGTAGGGGTTGGGCTAATAAGTGATTATAATAATAATAATGGCAGCTGCCATTTATTGACAGCCTACTATGCACCTCACACTGAATGAGCACTTGCAATTACTTTATGTTATCTAACTCTTAGAAATTCTGTGAAGCAGGTGATTGTATAGTACAGAAGCTAAAGCTTGGCTAAGTCAGATAACCTACCAGGGTCCCAGAGGTATAGGTATCAGAGCCACGATTGGGTCAGAGGTTTCAAAAGTCAATCTTGGATTGTTTCTTGCATATTTACATACTGACTGAAAAGCAATCTATGACACAAATCTCAGACTAGAGCTATCTGCATGTTTTCTGTTTTCACACACCTAAGTGCGTTAACTCCAGAAACACTTGCAGAGTTTTCCCAACATGTTCGTTAGAAAGAAACATGACTGCTTTCTTAATAAGCATGCTAAGGGTGGCTCTCTGTACATTTGCGGAATGTAAATTTTCACTGCCAAATCCACTGCTGCGTCATATACCAGATATTTACATTTCTCATAGTATAGATTCAGATTTCATTTTATACAACTTATATGAAAATGCCACAGGCTATAAGGCCAAATCCAAACGAAGAATTCTAGAAACACTTTGAAAAACAGTAGCATCGTTAAACAACAGGGTAGTTTCGGAAGTGGCTGCTCTAGATGAGAGATGTTCAATAAGCAGGTATGGTTAGGCATCTTTGTTTTTTTAAAATCTATCGCATGACTTCAAAGCACTCACATGGATATACAGTAAGTGCTTATTTATTTACTCATTCATTCAGCAAAATGTATGAAGTTCTGGGTACTGGAGATACAACAGCAACCAGGCTGAAAATGGTCCCTGTCCTTATGGAACATACATGAAGAGACAGAAAATGAACAAGTTACAAAATGCCCAAAATAACTGCAGATTGAGGTAAGTGCTATGGAGCAACTAGGATGCTGTTCTAGAGAACAATGAATGGACGAGGTAATCCATTTTATCTCTGGTGGTTAAAAAAGGGTTTTCTGAAACTTGAAGGATAAGAGGAAGTCAAACATGAGACAGCCAGACTTGCAAAGGCCCTTAGGTAGGAAAGTTTGACAAGTTCTGGAAATTGTGCGTGGTTGGTGCATAAGAAACCAGGGGTAAAAATCCATAACTAACATCACACTTAATGGTGAAAGACTGAATAATTTCTCTTTGTGAACTAGATTAAAATCTTAAGTCCCCCAGCTGACTGAATGGACCCCCTCTTAGCCAAGGGGCACAAAAAAAAAACCCTTAAAGCTGAGTTGCCAGCCATGAGAAGAAGGGAGGTCAGACACACCTAGTTATGTCCTTTCCTTTTTGGAGTTATTCTTTGTAACAGTAAGATACAAAATTATTAACAGGCCTAAGGCCATGTAAGACAAAGGTTAAACCACACCTGCAGGTCATCAATTTACTAAACACATCGCTTGAGATTCAGTATCTGTCTGGTGGTTTGTCTCTGATTAGCAGACTTTCTTATCTTAACTTAAAACATTCCAAGCCTTTAGACGAAGCTTCATTTCTTTAACCAATTACAAATCAAAGACTTTTTAAACCCACTTGTAACCCGTAATACCCCACTTAGAGATGTCCTGCCTTTTCAGGCCAAATTGATGTATGACTGCCATATACATTGATTTATGACTTTACACATAATTCCTGTCTCCGTAAAACATATAAAACCAAACTGTAACCCAACCACAGCAAGATCACTTGCTCAAAGCTTCCTGGGTGTGGCTCTCTGGACCATGGTCACACATATTTGGCTCAGAATAAACCTCTCTAAAGTATTTTACAGAGTTTGGGTTCTTTTCCATTGTCACCCTTAAGATCAGAAGCAAGACAAGGATGTCCATTCTCAGCACTTTTATTCAACATAGGTTCACAGGCAAGAAAAACAATGAAAGCTATCAAAATTGAAAAGGAAGAATTAAAACTATTTCTGTGTGCAGATGACATAATCTTATACACAGAAAATCTTAAGGAATCCACAAAAAAACTACTAGCAGTAATAAATGAATATAGGACAGTTACAGGATATAAGGACAATAAAAAAATCAATTGTATTTCCGTATGCTCACAATGAAAAATCTGAAAATGAAATTAAGAAAATATTCACTTACAATAGCATTTAAAGGAATGAAATATTTAAAAATAATTTTAACAAAAAAGTGCAAAATTTATACACTGAAAACTGCAAAACATCATTAAAAGAAATTTAAAAAGACTTAAACAAATGGAAAGACATACCATGTTGGAAATTTATATTGTTAAAATGGGAATACTCCCCCAATTGATCACCAGATTCAATACAATCCCTATTAAAAACTTAGCTGCCATTTTTTTTAAAGAAATTGGCAAGCCGATCTTATAATTCAAATGGAAAATCAAGGAACCAGAATAGCCAAAACAATCTTGAAAAAAAACAAAGTCGGATTCACACTTCCTGATTTCAAAACTTACTACAAAGTCATACTAATCAAGACAGTGCAGTGCCAACATAAGAATAGACTTATAGATTAATGGAATAGATTTGAGAGCCTGGAAATAAGCTCATGGGTCTATAGTCAACAATTTTTCACACAGGTGCCAAGACCATTGAATGAGGAAAGAAGAGTCTTTTCAACAAATGGTGCTGGGAAAACTGGATATCCACATGCAAAAGAATGAAGTTGGACCTCTTCCTCATGCCATTTACAAAAACTAATCCAAAGTATATTAAAGTTCTAAATGTAAGAGCTAAAACTATAAAACAGAAGAAAACAGAAGTTTAAATTTTCATAATCTTGGATTAGGCAGTAGTTCTTTGGATATGACACCAAAAGCATAGAAAGAAAAAATAGATACATTAGGTCTTCATCAAAATCATAAATTTTTATTCCTCAAAGGATTCTATTGAGAAAAGAAAAAAACAATCCACAGAAGGAAAAGAAAATTTGAAAATCAGGTATCTGATAAGGGACTTGTATCAAGTATATATAAAGAACTCTTACAACTCAACAATAAAAAGACAAATAACCCAATTTTAAAAATGGACAAAGGATTAGAATCAACGTTTGTCCAAGGAAGCTATATAAATGGCCAGTAAGCACATGGAAAGATGTTCAATAGCATTTGCCACCAGAGAAATGCAAATCAAACGCACAATGAGATAACACTTTACAGATACTAGGATGGCTATAATAAGAAAGACAGGTAATGACAAGTGCTGACAAGAAAGTGGAGAAACTGGAACCTTCATACACTGCTAGAGGGAATATAAAATGGTGCACCTGCTTTGAAAAACAGTTTGGCAGTTCCTCTAAAGATTAATTGTAGAGTTGCCATAGGATCTAGCCATTGCACTCCTAGGTATATACCCAAGAGAAATGAAAATATGTATCCACACAAAAACTTGTACATAAATGCTCATAGCACCATTATTCATAATAGCCAAAAAGTGGAAAAAATTCAAATATCCATCAAGTGGTGAAAGGATACATAACATATAGTACAACCACACAATGGAGTATTATTCAGCAATAAAAAGGAATGAAGTACTAATACATACTACAACATGATAAACCTTGAAAATATATGGTAAGTGAAAGAAGTCACAAAAATTACATATTGTAAGATTCTATTTACATAAAAGATCCAGAATAGGCAAATCTATAGAAATAGAAAGTTGATTAAGGCTGGGAGTGTTGGCGGGAAATTGAGAATGATTGCTAAAAGGTACAAGGTTTCCTTTTGAGGTGGCAAAAATGTTCTAAAATTGATTGTGGTGATGGTTGCACAACTCTCTGGATATACTAAAAACCATTGAATTTTTACAATTTAAATACATGGATTATATAGTATATGAATTATAACTCAATGTTGCCATAACAAAAAAGAATGCAGAGAGGGAAATAAAGAGACCAGGGGTACAGAAAAAGGTGGAGATGCAGGTACTTGTGGGAGTTTGCTTTTTTGTTTTTTGGTTTTTTGGTTTTTGTTTTTTGGCTTTTTGGGTTTTTGTTTGTTTGGTTTTTTGCCATATTATGAAAGTAGGATTTTATACTAAGGGCAGGGGCAGCCACAAAAAGATTTTAAGGAAAGAAATGATATATGATTGACAAGCTTAAAAGTTCATTCTGGCTGCTGTATAGAGAATTGCTTGAAGGACAACAAAAGTGGAAGCAAGAAGAGTGGAAGAAGGCTATAGTAGTAGCCCAGGTAAGACAGGATGGTTATTTGAATTAGCAGATATTACAAGACAGATGGAGCAAATGGATAGATTTGAGATATATTTTGGAAATAGAACACTTATTTATATATTTATTTAATATATTTACATATTATTAAATGAACATAATAATTTAAATTAAACCCAAAATTTTAAAGCAAATATTTGTTGAAAATGTTTTTGTTTAAATATACAATGTTTGACATTTAACTGGGAATTTGGAATGGACTAGATAATTTTCTAGGAGTCTCAATTCATTTAACGCTATTCTTTTAATAAGAGTAATTTCTCTAAGGAATAACTATATTACTTAAATTTTATCCAGTTTTAAACATTTGAGATGGAATTAAATTCACACAAGATAAAAAGTATTTGTTAAACTATACTCCTAATTTGGCAACTCTAAAGGTATATCATAGATGCTCACAGAATTTCAAGATTTGAAGTGACTAAAAGTCACTTATTTAGTCTACCCAATGATTAATTTTTTTCTACAACATCCCTTACAAGCAGTCAGCCAAATCTAAATGTACTATCAATGCTGAATATTTATTAATTATGAGATATTAGAATTTTGACATCTCTAAAGACTTGCTTTGTACATGAATATCTTCAGTGGATGTTTTAATACATAAGGATGTTGAAGCTATACCTATAGAAAAAATACCTATATTATAATGTAATAAAGAAATTAATAGTTAAATCAATTATAATTATTTTTACAAATATTTTTTCAAATGTGTTTCTTAATTGATTTTATCTTTACATGTAAAGGAAGTAAATGAAGTCAGGAATCAGATCTTCTTCTCTATTAAGTAAACTGACCATCACTGAAAAGTTCCTACATAGGTACTAGCAAAAATTTACTACTAAATTTAAGCCGAAATGAATGAATCAGATATCTAGCAACTACAGCAACAGCAAATTTATCTGGCAATGTTGGGGAATAAGTTATACCATACAAGTGAATTTTACAAATAACCTTCAGTTATAATCACTTGATGGAGACTTTTTATCTTAACCTATTTCTCACTGAAATCTCTCTAAATCTAAGATGTTACAAAACTTCACTATCATAGCAAACAGATGAACATAACTTAAAAGTTGTTGATGACTCAGGATCATTATAAAATACTTTCATATAGTGATGCTACTGAAGTGAATAAAAATTAGCTTTTCTATCCACTAAATGTTTCCATAGACAACAGGGTCGATGGACTTTATTGACACATCAGGTGCCCTACAGAGGTGATCTCCTTTCCTTTTAGAAAGCCTTAGGGCAAAACTCTTCATCCTGATTTATTCCTTAGGTATATTACTCTCAGCTTCCATGCAAAAGTATCTGTGTCTATAGAAAAGTCATCTCCTGCAAAACTAAGTTTCACATTTGATGGAGAAATTAAGTCTTTTCCAGACAAGCGAATGCTGAGGGATATTGTCAAGACCAGACCTGCTATGCATGAAATACTCAGAACTGCATTACAC
The DNA here is from genome assembly GCA_023783475.1 of Daubentonia madagascariensis. NCBI lineage: Eukaryota > Metazoa > Chordata > Mammalia > Primates > Daubentoniidae > Daubentonia > Daubentonia madagascariensis. The sequence goes on along the minus strand of JAKFHU010001953.1, from coordinate 33,784,048 downwards.
ACAGATCAGCATAATAGTCACCAATCAGTGTAAAACCAGCCAAAAGCTAAAGCTCACAGCTCATAAAAAAATAACACAAGACGTAAAACAAAGCAATAAGGTACTACACAACAGGAGGAAGAGAACAGCATCCCACATATCAAGTCTATCAATAAACATGAATGGACTGAATTCCCCATTCAAGTGACATAGGCAGGCTGAGTGGATGAAAAAAATACAACCCAAGCATCTGTTGTCTCCAGGAAACACATCTCACCCACAAGGACTCATACAGACTCAAGGTGAAGGGATGGAAAACAATATTCCATGCAAATGGAAACCAAAGGAAAGCAGATGTAGCCATTCTCATGTCAGATAAAATTGACTTTAAATCAACAGTAGTAAAGAAAGACAAAGATGGTCATTATATAATGGTAAAGGGAGCAATCAACAACAAGACATAAAAATCCTAAATACTTATGTACCTACCACAGGAGCACCCAGATTCATAAAGTAAGCCCTACTAGATCTAAGGAAAGAGATACACAGCAGCATCATAATTGCCAGGGACTTCAACATCCCATTGAAAGAACTGGACAGATCATCCAAGCAGAAAATAAAGAAAGAAACACTGGACATAAAAGGGACTCTAGAACAAATGGGCCTAACAGACATTCACAGAACATTTTACCCAAGACCTATTGCATATACATTCATTCATCAGCACATGGAACATTCTCCAAGATTGATCACATCTTAGGCACAAAACATGGCTCAACAAATTTAAAAAAATAGAAACCATACCCTGTATCTTCTCAAACCACAGTGGAATAAAACTAGAAATCAACTCCAAGAGAAACATTCAATTCTACACAAAGTCACATAAGTTAAACAACCTGTTGCTAAATGATGATTGGATCAATAATGGAATTAAGATGGAAATTAAAAGATTTCTCAAACTGAATGACAAAGGGGACATAAGCTATCCAAATCTATGGGATTCAGCAAAAACAGTCCTAAGGGGAAAATTCATAGCCTTAAATGCCCTACTTCAAAAAGACAGAAAGGTCACAAATTAATAATCTAATGATATGTCTCAAGGAACTAGAAAAGGAACAGCAAACCAAACCCAAAGCCAGCAGAAGAAACGAAATAACTAAGGTCAGAGCAGAACTAAACAAAATCTAAAACAAGAAAATTACATAGTAGATCAACAAAAAAAAGTTAGTTCTTTAAAAAGATAAACAAAATTGATAGACCTCTTGCTAGATTAAGCAGGAATAAAAGAGAAAGGATTCAAATAAGCTCAATCATAAATGAAAAAGGAGATATTACAACTAATACCACAGAAATAAAAAATATCATCTGTGCATACTATCAAAATCTCTATGTACATAAAGTTGAAAATGTAGAGGAAATGGACAAATTTCTGAAACCCACAATCTCCCAAGACCCAATCAGGAAGTAATAGAACTCCTGAACAGACCAATAATGAGCAAAGAGATCAAAGAACCAATAAAAATATCTTCCAACAACTAAAAAAATCCCCAGACCAGATGGATTCACAGCCAAATTTTACCAGACCTACAAAGAAGAGTTGGTACCCACACTACAGAAATTATTCCATAACATCAAGAAGGAGGGAATGCTCCCCAACTCATTCTATGAAGCCAGTATCACCTTGATACCAAAGCCAGGAAAGAATACAACAAAAAAAGAAAACTACAGATCAATATCCCTTATGAATTTAGATGCAAAAATCCTCAATAAAATACTAGCAAACCTAACCCAACTGCATATCCAAAAAATAATTCATACATGACCAATGGGCTTCATCCCAGGGATGCAAGGATGGTTTGACATATGTAAATCAATATGTGTGATTCACCACATAAACAGAAGCAAAAGCAAAGATCTTATGATCATCTCAATAGATGCAGAAAAAGCATTCAACAAAATTCAGCACCCTTTCATGATAAACTAGGCATAAAAGGAACATATCTCAAAATTATAAAAAGCCATATATGACAAACCCATGGCCACCATCATATTGAATGGGGAAAAGTTGAATGCATTCACCCCAAGAACTGGAACAAGAGAAGGATGCCCACTGTCACCATTTCTATTCAACATAGTGCTGGAAGTCCTAGCAAAAGCAATCAGGCAAGAGAAAGAAATTAAGGGTATCCAAATTAGGAAACAGGAGGTCAAACTGTTGCTTTTTGCAAACAATATGATCTTATATCTAGAAAACCCCAAATATTCCACCAAGAAATTCCTGGAATTGATAAATAAATTCAGCAAAATCTCAGGTTACAAAACCAATGTACACAAATCAACAACATTCCTATACACCAATTACAGTCAATTTGAGAGTCAAATCAAAGACTCGGTACCACTCAGAATTGCTACAAAGAAAATAAAATACCTAGGAATATACTTAATCAAAGGGGTGAAAGATCTCTACAAAGAGAACTATGAAATGCTTAGGAAAGATATTGCAGCTGATATAAACAGGTGGAAAAACATATCATGCTCATGGATCAGTAGAATCAACATTGTTAAAATGTCCATACTACCCAAATTGATTTACAGATTCAATGCAATTCCCATTAAAATAACAACATCATATGTCAGAGATCTATAAAAAAAACAATTCTACACTTCATGTGGAACCAGCAAAGAGCCCAAATAGCCAAAACAATTTTAAGCAAAAGGAACAAATTGGGAGGCATCACATTACCAGACTTCAAACTGTACTACAAAGCTATAGTAACCAAAACACCATGGTATTGGCACAAACATAGAGACCTAGACCCATGGAACAGAACAGAAAACCCAGACATAAAACCATGCACATACAGCCGACTAATTTTTGACAAAGCAGACAACAATATACACTGGGGAAAAGAATCCCTATTCAATGAATGGTGCTGGGGTTAATTGGATAGCCACATGCAGAAGAATGAAACAGGATCCATATCTCTCAACACTCACAAAAATTAATTCAAGATGGATTAAGTACCTAAATATAAGTCATGAAAACATAAGAAATCTGGAAGAAAATGTTGGAAAAACTTTTCTAGCTATCGGCCTAGGCAAAGAATTTATGAAGAAGACCCTAATGGTAATCACAGCAACAAAAATAAATAAATGGGACTTGATTACACTAAAAAGCTTCTGCACATCCAAGGAAATAATTAATAGAACAAATAGACAACCTACAGAATGGGAGAAAATATTCACAACCTATACATTCGATGAAGGACTAATAACCAGAATCTACAAAGAACTCAAGCAAATCAGCTAGCAAAATCAAACAACCCCATGAAAGAGCAGGCAAAAGACATGAACAGAAGCTTCTCATAAGAAGATGGACAAAGGGCCAATAAACATATGAAAAAATGCTCAGTGTCACTAATCATCAGGGAAACGCAAATCAAAACCACAATGAGATATCACCTTACCCCAGTCAGAATGGCTTTCACTAAAAAGTACAAAAACAATAGATGCTGGCATGGATGCAGAGAGAAAGGAATGCTTACACACTGTTGGTGGGACTGCAAATTAGTACCACCTCTGTGGAAAACAGTATGGAGATTCCTCAAAGAACTAAAAGTCAACCTACTATTTGATCCAACAATCCCACTATTGGGTATTTACCCAAAGGAAAAGAAGTTTTATCAAAAAGACACCTGCACTTGAATGTTAATTACAGCACAATTCACAATTGCAAAGATGTGGAATCAACCCAAATGCCTATCGATTCATGAGTGGATTAACAAAATGCGGTATATGTATAACATGGAATACTACATGGTATATGTACAGCCATGAAGAAGGATGAGTTAAGTCCTTTTGCAAAAATTTGGATGGAAGTGGAGACCATTATCCTAAGTGAAGTATCCAAAGAATGGAAAAACAAACACCACATGTACTCACTATTAAATTGGAACTAACTGATAAGCACACATGTGCATAGAGGGAATTAAATCTCAGTGAAAATCAAGTAGGGGGAGGGTGAGGGAGGGGATGGGTGAAAACCTACCTAATGAGTACAATGAACACCATCTGGGTGATGGGCATACTTTTAACCCTGACTCAAGCATTACATAAGCAATCCATGTAATCAAAAACATTTGTACCCTGGTAATATTTGGAAATTAAAAAAAAAAAGAAATGAGCCATCAAGCCATGAAAAGACATGAGATAACCTTAAATACATATTATTAAGTGAGAGAAGCCAAACTCAAAATGCTAACTACTGTATGATTCCAACTGTATGACATTCTGGAAAAGACAAATCTATAGAGACAATAAAAAGATCAGTGGTTGCCAGGGGTTAGGGAGAAGGGAAAGATGAGCAGGTGGAGCATGGTGGATCTTTAGGGCAGTGCAACTACTGTATATACTATTCTGGTGATGCATGCCATTTTATAATTTGTCTAAACTCAGAATATACAACCCCAGGAGTGAACCTTAATGTAAACTATGGGCTTTGAGTAATAATAATGTATTGATATTGGTTTATCATTTTAATAAAGGTACCACACTAATATAAGATGTTAATAATAGGGGAAACTGAGGGTGGGAAGGAGGGGGTGTATGGAAACTTTCTGTACGTTCTGTTCAATGTTTCTATAAACCTAAAACTGCTCAAAAAAATTAAGATTTCATAATAAAGGACTAAAACCACCCTGCAGAACTGACAGGATGAAAAACTACCACTGCTGCTTCTGCAATACCAGTATCATTCAGTCCCAGTGATTTCGACATTGCAACCAGTGTCATTAGCCACTACCTCACAAGTTAAAAGGATTTCATGAAGAGCCTCTCATTTTCTAAATTGCTTATTTTTATTTATTTATTTATTTTTGCCCTGCCAACACCTTGATTTTATAAATTACTTATTTCTGAATTGAAGTCTAGCATGGGAGAATCTACTTGGTGAAGCTATAATATATGCCTATGTCCTAGCTTCACAGGAGGATGAAATTTGAGTTTTACAAGTCTGCCCGGGGGAGGCAGGGCTCATTTATTAGTTACCTACCGCCACATAACAAATTAGCCCAAAACTTTGTGCCTTAAAACAACAAAAATTTATTATCTCATAGTCTGAGGGCTAGGAATCCAGGAGTGGGAAGAGTAAAGCTAGAGAAACCACTTCCAAGCTCATGCTCATGGCTTTTGGCTGGAGTCCTCAGTCTCTTGTGGGCCATTGACTGGAAGCCTCAGTTACTCACCAGGTGGACATCTCCATAGGGCTTCCTGAGTGTCCTTGTGACATAGAACCTGGCATTTTCTAGAGTGAGTGATCTGCGAGAGAGAGAGAGAAAGAGCCTAAGAGGGCCAAGTCTTATAACCTAATCTTATAAGTGTACATATCATTACATCTGCCGTATTCTATTGGTCACATAGACTGACCATGGTGTGATGTGGGAGGAGACTACCTGAGGACACAAATTCCAGGAGTAGGTACCACTGGAGGGACAAACATTGAGGCTAGCTACCATGTCCACTACATCCCCTCAACTCTCCAGACTGTTTCCTTGTTAAGTTCTAGCCATGTTTCTTTCCACCTAATACCCTTCATGAGGAACAGAAAGGCTTTGTTTCTCCTTTTTCTATTATTTAATATTGTTGCAGTCTTTCACATAAAAAAAATTAAGCATAAATTCAGGCTTTATATGACATTTATTTAATCTGAAAGACAGAATATTCTTTAAATTATAAAATCTTAATACTCATCCTATTTTTAATGCTCTTTCAAAACCACTGTTTTAGGTTTTTTTTAATTTGTTTATTTTTGTTTTTCAGAGACAGGGTCTCACTCTGTTGCCCAGGCTAGAGTGCAGTGGTATCATCATAGCTTACCACAGCCTCCAACTCCTAGGCTCAAGCGATTCTTCTGTCTCAGCCTCCTGAGTAACTGGGACTATAGGCACGCATCACCACGCCCAGCTAATTTTTAAATTTTTTTGTAGAAACGGGGATCTCACTATTGCCCAGGCTGGTCTCAAACTCCTGAGCTCAAGCAATCCTCCCACCTCAGCCTCCCAAAGCACTAGGATTACAGGTGTGAGCCACTGTGCCCAGCCGAAACTACTGTCTTACTTTAAAGACTGGAGTACACAACAATGACCATATGCCAGAGAAAACTTTTAGATGATATGAAAAAAGATTCTGTTTTATCTACCCTAATTTTTAACTTGCACCTGTTTTTAATGAAATGGATACCTACTCCAATATTCCTACACTCCTCTGCAAGAGCAAGGTCTTTTATTATTTTGATATCACAACATCAAGTATATAGTAAGTATTTAATATGTTTACCCATTCAACAAATATATATTGAACACCTATTAGGTTTCTTCAATTGAATTAAAAGCCCTCTAGATCCTAATGTATGCGAGGAGACTCCATATATTTTTTCAATGTATGTTACATGTTCAAGCACAAAGTATTGCACTGACCCAAATGGTTGTGTTCCTTGTGAACTAAAGAACTGAATTGAATTTGACAACAAGTAACCCAGCCTGAAATCAATGCACATCTGGGATTGCATGCATTAGCTGTAGTTTAAAACTAATTGTCTAAGGGTGTAGGAAAAGAACTACTGTGTGGATTACTATAAGGCCCACTTTAAGCTAATGAAATAAGCATCGTAAGTACCCTCTACCTGGTATGCATGAGCAGTTGCACTCAGATTGGAAGAGGTTTGTGAATGGCTGCGTTTTATGCTTGGTTAATGCTAAAGTCAGTTATCTTTCCTGGATAAAAATGAATGTACAATTGTTGATAAAGACTCCATTTCTTTTCACCTTGAACTTCAGCTGTTTATTTCAAAATTGTGTTGTTTTAAAAACAATGAAGGCTTAAGATCTTCATATATATAAATAACTCAGATCCAAGTCAGAAACCCTAAATGGACTCAGATATGGGCCACTTGGAGGCCTGTATAGAGAATGAGCACCTAGGTAAGACCCCCTGGGAACATGAGCTCAGATCAAATTAGCTGATGCTATGTTAGTTAGTTAAAAAGGCAAGTCAAGATTCTGTTCCCATCAGTGCCCTTACCTTCTGACTAGAGGTTTCTGGCCAAATATCTGATCTTGCTGTACAACATAGGGGAACACATTTTTCCTATGGCTTAGGCTCTAATATGGCTTGGCATAGCACTGCCTGGTTTATCATACTCTCAGGCTCAATAGGTTAAAACAAAACTATCAGCTTGAGCCACATGAATTTCATGGTTTTTATAAATCCTAAATGGGTGATTATCAGTAATTTCACAGGGTTCAATCTAACATTTATACTTCAGATCCATAGGATTTAGTCAATGCTAGTATTCTATAAAATTCTAATTACAATGCCTGACACTGGATCATAGAAGTTTACTTTTAATAATGTGAAAAATGTGGCCCAATAAACCTAAAGTGCCAGGTGGTTAGGTTAAAACTAGGACTAGAACTCAAGTCTTCTGACGGCCAGTTCTATGAGCTTTTCATGATACTAGGCTGCTTTATGGTGGGATTCCTAATGCTTTGTTCAGCCAACATTGTGTTTTTTTAATTTTTTAATAACTAGCCAACATATTTAAAATATGAGATTTCACATCAAAATATGGATTGTCAGTTTTTCTTTTAAAATGGGAACATTTCTGCCCTGGGTCCATGACCTGGATTACAATGAAATAAACCAAACACTCTGTGAGTGCAAAATCTCAAAGGGTACCAAACAACTTAGTAATCAAGATGCTTTTAATGTAATCTTTAATTAATCAAAATTAATGCAAAAAAATCCATAATAAAAAAATCAAGATTTTAAATGAAGAGACGCTAATGCTCATTTGTTTTATAACCCTCCACTACTGTGCCATGGGAATAGTCATTTTTAATCAGGCTTCTGGCTCCAGGGTCGCTTGCCCATCAAGTCCTTCCACTGGGCAGGTTTATGAGGGTTGACAATGATATACAAACAGATTGGACAACACAGAGCTTTATATATAGTCATGTTTTTTTGATTGTAGAGCTTTTAACAATTTTTCCACTTTAGTTCAAAATATGGGAAGATATATTTTAAAAAAAAATTTTTTTTTTTTTTAGAGACAGGGTCTCACTCTGTCACCCAGGCTGGAGTGCAGTGGCATGATCATAGCTCACTGCAGCCTCGAACTCCTGGGCTCAAACGATCCTCCTGCCTCAGCCTCCTGAGTAGCTAGGACTACAGGCACATACCACCACACCTGCCTAATTTTTTGTGTGTGTGTGGAGACAGGGTCTTGTTACATTGTCCAGGCTGGTCTTGAACTCCTGGCCTCAAGTGATCCTCCTGCCTTGGCCTCCCAAAGTGCTGGGATTACAGGTGTGAGCCACTGCACCCGGCCAAAAGATGGGAAGATATTTTGATAAGTGTATGTAGAGATACACATTTTTCCTTTTGATTCAGGTTTCAATATGGCTTCATATGGCACTGCCTTGCAACTAACAGGTGGAACTGAATAGCAGCAGAACCTTTGGATGGAGATGCACTTTCCAGGCAGCATAGTCTCCATTCAACCAGCTTCACTCATTTGGCCTCCTTTGCTTTCTTTCTACTCATACTTTGAATGTTCACAAGCCCCAGAATTCAGAGCTGAGCCCTTTTCTCTTCCCTAGGTCATCTCATCCAGAGATTGAAATTATGGATTTAAATGCCATCTATATGCCAGTAACCCTCAAACATAATGTCCATTCCTGACATTTCCTGTTGAGTTCCAGATTTAAATACTATGACTTCCTACTTGATGTTCAACTAGGATGACTAATAGGATTGTAAATTTGACCTATTCAAAACAGAACTTTTGCTATTTTTTCTTCCCAAACTTGTTTCTTTTCCAGTCTTTTCCAACTCAGTAAATGATACCACCATCCTTCCAGTTTATGGAGATCAAACACCTAAAAGTTCTCTTTGATTTATCTAATTTCATCCTCCACCTTTAAACCATTATGAAGTACTACTGACTCTAAAGAAGAAATTTGAAATCTACTCATATTTTCCATCTCTGTGGCTACTACCATGGCCCAAGATATCTCTGTCTGTCTTCCCAAGTGTTAGAAAAGCCTTTCAATTGGTCTTTCTGTTTTAACTTTGCACTCCATCCTCTGCCCCATTCCATTCTCCATTTAATAGCCAAACTGATCTCTCTAAAATATAAATCAGATTAGTTTACCCCCCTGCTTAAAAACTTTACCCTCCTGCTTTAAAAATCTTTCTGTTGCAATTAGACTAAAATCCATACTTCTAACTATGACCTAAAAAACATATCATATGATCCTGCATCATGATAGTCTAACAACATTGGTTTCTATATTCTCAGGAACAATTTAGGCCCAATCTCTCATAGAGGTCTTTTCTTTTATATTTGCTTGGCCTGTTTTGCTCTTCCCCCAGATTCTCACATGGCTGATATCTTCTTATCATTCAGATCTTAATTTGCCTCTCACCTCCCCATGGAGGATTCTTTAATCAGCCTGTCTATAACAGGTCCCTTGGCTACTCTTTCACATAACACCTCCTATCCTGTGAAATAACCCTACTTATTTCCTTGTTTATTTTTTCTTCCCTCATGCGGAGTTTACTGATATATTCCCAGAATCTAGCTTAGTGCTAGGTAAGAAGAGATGCTCAAAATAAATATTTGCTGAATGAATGCCTACCTAGGTCCATGAATGAATAAATGAGACCAACCAATAGAAGGTTCTTATCTTTATCTTAAGAAGACAACCTTAAAAAGGAGTATTTAGCTGTTATAAACTAACTAATGAACCATAACCATCCAAATTAATTTTTCCTCCAGAAATACAAGGCTTTGTTTTTAAAATCGTTATCTCCATGAACTCATTTCAGAGCAAAACATTTCACTTGAGAGAATGCACAAATCCTTAATGTAAATAAAAGTGAAACAGTATCAGTCCTGGAAAATGACCTTAGAGAAAATTTAGAGTTAATGACAACCACATAAAACTATGTAAATTATAAAGTAACTGAAAAAATGAAGACAAGGAGATTTAGAAAATGGTAGCAGTTGGTGAAACTTTTAGAGAAAAAGATGCCCTTATAGTACCTTTTCTATGACTTTTATTTTTCAGTATCTTTCTATAGCATCAGCTTCTGTCTACATTTATGTTTCCTAAATAACAGAGGCTCTCTGGCCACCATGGAATCTGGCCACCAAAGACAGAAATACAAGCATCAAAAAATAACTTACTTTAAATCAATTTGGTCATCTCATTATTGTGATCCTTCTAAATTGGCAGCAAAACCCAAGATATCATTTTTAATTGTTCACTCCTAATCTCCTGGCTGTGTTTTGGCATATCACCATTTGTGAATTTTATAAACAGTTTTATTTATATATGTAAAATATATCATAAAATCCACCAATTTCAAGTATACAATTTAAATGATTTCTAGTAAGTTTACCAAGTGGTATAAACATCACCCTAAATAAATTTTAGAACATTTTCATGCCTCCTTCCAAAAAAGATCCCCCTTGTTCATTTACAGTTAATCCAGATTCCCAACCCTTTCCCACCCCTAGACCCAGGCAACCACTAATCTACTTTTTATCTCTAAATCTGCCTTTTCTGGGCATATCATGTAAATGGAATCATACGTGTTCACAATCATACAATATGTGCTTCTTTCAGTTACCATAATGTTTTTGAGGTTTATCCATGATGTAGAATGTGTAAGTAGTTTCATTGTTTTAATTGTTGAATAATATTCAATTGTATGGATACATTTTGTCTGTCTATTAACTAGTTGATGGGTTGTTTCTAGGTTTTGGCTATTATAAATAATGCTGCTATGAACATTCACATAGGAGTCTTTGTGTGGACTTGTTTTAATTTCTCTTAGTAGATGCCTAGGAGTGGATATCCTGGCCTGTATGGTAGTTTTATATTTAACTTTTTGAGAAACTTACAGTTTTTGAAAGTAGCTACATTTTACATTCCCATCAGAAATGTATGAATGTTTCCATATCTCTACATTCTCACAAACATTTGTTACTGTAATTTATTATAGTTATTCCAATGGATGTGAAGTGGTGTCTCATTGAGGTTTTACTTTGCATTTCTCTAATGACTAATGCTGTCAAGCATCTTTTCATGTGTTCAATAACCATTCCTGCATCTTCTTTGGTAAAATGTCTATTCATATCTTTAGTTCAATTTTGATTGGGTTTGTTTTATTACGTTTTAAGAGTACTTTGTAAATTCTGGATGCAAATCCTTTATCAGATATGTGTTTTGCTTGTCTATTTGCAAGTCTATTGCTTGTCTTTTTATTTTCTTAATGGTGACTTGAAGTGTAAAAGCTTTGTTTTGATGAAGTTCAATTTATCATTTATTTTATGGGCTTTGCTTTTGGTGCCATATGTAAGAAATCTTTGCCTAACCCAAGGTCTCAAAGATTTTCCCCTACGCTTTATTCTAAAAATTTTATTGTTCTAGCTTATATTTAAGACTATGATTTTTATGTATGGCATGAGGTAAGGGTATAAGTTCATTTTTTGCAAGTAGATATTGAATTGTCCCAGTACAATTTGTTGAAAAGATTATCCTTTCCCCAGTGAGTTTCCTGGGCATATTTGTCAAATATCAATTCACTATAAAGATTTATTTCAGGACTTGTGTGTTTCACTGACCTATATGTTTATCCTTATGCCAGTACCACATTGTCTTAATAACTGCTATTTATAGTAAGTTTTGAAAGTACTCCAACTTTGTCTTTCTTTTTCAAAATTGTTTCGCCTATTCTAAGTGTTCTCTATTTCTACATAAATTTTAGGATCTGCTTGTCAATTTATGCAAAAAATCCAGACAGAATTTTGATAGGGGTTGCATTGTATCCATAGCTCAATTAGTGGAGAATTTCCATTTTAATAATATTGAACCTTCCAATCCACAAAAATGGAATGTCTCTCCATTTATTTAGATCTTCTTTAATTGCTGTCAGCAAATTATTATTTTCAGTGTACAAGTCTTAAGACTTTTTTTGTTAGTCTTATTCCAAAAGAATTTTTTTCTTTGTGATGGCATTTTGAATAGAAAAATATTTTCTATATTCTGATTTGTCATTGCATAGAAACGCAATTGTAAATTTTTCAGTTTGCACACATAGCTCTTCATTTTTTTGTTTTTATTGGTATAGAATTCATATACCATAAAATCCACCCTTTTAAAGTTATACTACAGAGGTTTTTAGTAAATTCAGAGTTGTGCAATGATCACTGCTATCTAATTCCAGAACATTTTCATCACCCCCAAAAGAAACTCTGTTCCCATTAGCAGTTATTCCCCATTCTCTCCTACCCCCAGTCCATGGCCACAACTAATCTAATTTCTGTCTCCAAAGATTTGCCTATCCTAGGCATTTCATATAACTGGACTCATACAATATGTGGCCTTTTGTGCCTGGCTTCTTTCACTTGGCATGCTTTCAAGGTTCACCTATGTTGCAGCATGTATCAATACTTCATTCTTTTTTATTGCTGAATAATATTCTATTCTGTGGATTTTTTTTCATCCATTAAACATTCATTAGACATTTGGTTTGTTACTTTTTTTGGTTTTATGACTAATGCTGCTATAAACATTCACATATGGTTTTTGTGCAGACACATGTTTTAATTTCTCTTGAGTATATACCTAGGAGTGGAATTTCTGGGTCATATGGTAACTTAACATTTAATCTTTAGAAGAACTGCCAAACTATTTTCCAAAGCAGCTGACCCCATTTTACATTCCCACCAGTCAATATATGAGGGTCCTAATTTCTCCATATCCTCACCAACATTTGTCTTTTTATTATAGGCAGCTTAGTGTGTGTGAGGAGGTATCTCATTGTGAGTTTAATTTGCATTTCTCTGGAGGCTAATGATATTGAACATCTTTTCAGGTGCTTATTTTTCATTTGCATACTTATTTGGAGAAATGTCTATTCATATACTTTGCCCATTTTCAAACTGTGTTATTTATCTTTTTGTTACTGAGTTGTAATAGTTTTTTTAATATATTCTAGATATAAGTATCTTACCAGATACATGATTTATAAATATTTTCTCCCATTCTTTTGGTAGTCTTTTCACTTTCTTGATTATGATCTCTGAAGCAGTTTTTTTTTTTTGATGGTCTAATTTATCAGTTTTTTTCCTTTGTTCTTTTGGTGTCATATATAAAAAACTATTGCTTAATCCAAGGTCCTAATGGTTTACAGTTATGATTTCTTCTAAGAGTTTTATAATTTTAGCTATTACACTTAGGTCTTTGATCCACTTTGAGTTAATTTTTGTACAGACAGCTCCTGACTCATCATGGTTCAGCTTATAATTTTTTGACATTGAAACAGTATGGAAGCAATACACATTCAGTAGAAACCATACATTGAGTGCCCATACAATCATTCTGTTTTTCACTTTCAGTATAGCATTTAATGAATTAGATGAGATACTCAACACCTTATTATAGAATAGGCTTGTGTTATATGATTTTGTCCAACTATAGGCTAGTATGTTATGAGCATGTTTAAGGTAGGCTAGGCTAAGCTATGATCTTCAGTAGGTTAGGTGTATTAAATGAATCTTCAACTTATATTTTCAATGTACAATGGATTTATCAGGTTGGAAGTCAAAAAGCATCTGTATATGGTGTGAAGTAGGGTGTAACTTTATGCTTTTGCATGTGGATATTCAGTTGTCCCAGCACTATTTTTTCAAAAAACTATTCTTGAACGACCTTGGCACCATCATCATCAATATCATGAGTCTTCAAAGTATCAAATTATGATGTTATAATGGTAATTCTATATCACATTGTAACAGAGGGAATGGCCTGGAAAAAAAAGGGCAAAAGATGTTTTCTGTCTCTTTAAAACTTCCCCCACTCTTTTTGGGAACTGAGACCTCATCCCTGCCTCAGGCAAGTAGTTGGGAGGGGCAGGGGAATGTCTTTTGTTCTTTGTACTGCAGGAGATGGACCAGGAGGCCTGGCAACTGGCTGGCGGTTTGGGTGGGCCTCCCAGGGGAGCAGAGGTCATGGTTTTGTCTTTGGCGGAGATGGGACTATTAGAATCATTAACTGTAGTTGAAAGACAATAGCCTAGAACTGAGGGTCCTCCCTGTAAAAGCTCTGTATTTCTGCTTATGTTCAGGAATTTGGATTTTGAAATGATAGTCTACCATTTTCCTCCTTTGCTGGCAAAGTAATAACTTCTCTTTCCTTCTCCTCAACCACTTGTCCTCCTTCTTCTGCTGCAGCCTCGCGGACAAGTGCCGAGCTTTCAGTAACATTTGTTTCTGACAATTCAAAGAAGTTAATCTTATATTTAGAATACTTGAAAATAATTTCACAGGCAGTTTCCATTTTAGACTATCTTATAACAATAATCAGTTTGATGCAGTTACAGTCTACCCTGAAGAAACTTCATTGTCAGAGTTCTATTTATATCATGGAAGAATATGATACTAAACTTTCATAAAGTACAATGTTTTCTGCTGCATGTTAGAGAAACTTCAATCATTCTGGCTTAAACAGAAATGAAACTTATTATCTCATATAAGAGGAATTCCATATAAGGTGATAAAGCAGGATCCTGAGTTAGCTGATTCAGTGGCTTAATGTTATCATGAAGGAAGAGCTCTCTCCTTCCTCTCCTCTCTTCCATCTGCAATGTCGGTTTCATCATCAGAATGTTAGAAAGATTGCTTTTACAATTCCAGCAACATATTGAGATGCAACAATTTCCAGAAAAAAAAGACAGAGCATCACTTCCAATATAAACTCTCTGTACACTATACTTTGCATGTCTAGTTAGAACAAATTCAGATGACAAGGCAGACAAAACATTTAAGAAAGAAAAAAGATAAATTTTCATATGATTTTATTCTGCTTAAAGGAAAGAGGATGACCAAGGTACATTGTATTATTGGCAAAACTATTCAGTGCCCCTTGTAAGAGGATTATATATTCTCATATCCCTGATGTCATACCTGGCCATGTGATTTAATTTGGCCAATTATACATTTCACTTCCAAACAGAAGCCATAAGATTCATTAAATGGTTCTATTTTGTTCTTCTTTTCCTTCTACCACAATACAAAAACACACAAACAAAAAATGAATAAAACTGTTGCTCCTTTAGCCTGAGTCTGGGAATGAAGATGAAGGGAATAGCTGCAGCAAGTCTTTGAAGGATAAGTAAAGTAAGAAATAAACCTTTGTCATTACGAATTAGTGAAATTTGGGAATTATTTGGTAGCACAATATGATTTAGTGTAAGTTGACTGATATAGAAATTGGTACCAGGAGTGGGGTGCTGCTTGAACACAACCTCACCTGGCACTGGCTTTGGGGTTGGGCAGGAGGTGGAAAGGAGACAGTTACTAGCTTGTAGAAAGAAGGTGACATATGTTTTGCAGCAGCAAAACTTTAGGGAAAATTGAGGCCCATGATTTAAAAGTCAGATAAGCATCCAGTAAACTTACAGCTTTAGGTGAAAAAGTTAAGATAACAAATATTAGTGGCACATCTTCTTGCTATTGCCTACACTTTTCAATCAAAAAAAAAAAAAAGGAAACTAAAAATTCAGAAAAGAACTGGCCAGTTTGTAAGAAGAAATGAAATAGAGAATATCAGAATTTCTTAAGAGTTGCAAAATTGGAAAACGCAACCAATTCTCAAATCTCACTAAGCTATAAATATAAATCTACAACTGAGTGAATTTTGAGTCCAATACTTAAATGTGGACACTGCATTCAACAAATCTCTGAATAATTAACGTGGCACTCAGTAAATCCTTTTAGTCGAAAAAAATGGCTTTGGAAAGAGGTAAAGATATGATTCTCCACAAATGCCAATCAATTATCCACATATTGGCAATTATGTCTGGAGATAGTAGCATGCCTAGAGATAGAGAAAAGAACTATTGGTATAACTATTGGCACATGGATTTGACCAGAATCAAGTATTAAATCTAAATGTTTATGAGAAACTTGCACTGACCAAAGAGTTACATACTACACTAAAAGATAGTGACTGATTGAGACGTAAATCAGCTCTTGGACCCCATCTTCCATGAGTAGACAGCAGGCTGAGAAAGCTGCACAGCCACCCAAAAAGGCATATTCTCCAGTGCCCTTTTCAGATGTGGTCAAGAATAATGTAAAAAAGGGTGAGCAAAGACTCAATGGAAAAATATGTCATGAGAAGCTACTCTCAGAAAGCATAAATAGTGACTAATCAAGGGACATTCCTCACCCCCCAGGTAAAAAGGCCTTTATGGAGTCTGTAGGATTCAAAATATGTATGACCTAATGACTGCTATGCCTCCCATTCATTCTTCCCCTTCCAGGAATGGGAGCATGTATGAAGTTTATTGAAACTACTGATCCCTGTTCTACCTTCATATATTGGACTTTTGGAAAGTAGATAACTTACCTTTTTTAGTTTATAAGTTTCTGGATCAGAGGAATTATGCCCATGCTTTATAGAGAGACTATCACAATATCTTGAACTTTGAGCCTAATACTGTTATTGGATAGAACTACTGAGTTATATTCTTTAGGTAGAGAGTGAGTATATTTTGCAAGTTGAAGAGAAGGAAGTGAATAGTTGTGACAAGAGTGTGGATTATGGTAGATTATATTGTATTAGTGTTCAAAATATTTGGTGCTTCTCCTTGAGGAAAGATTATACATCCCTGCCCACTGATATCAGACTTTATCATGTGACTTCCTTTGGCCAGTAAAATATGAGAAGCCACATATGTCAATTTCAAGTAGAAGCTTTACAAGCCATTTCATCTTTTTAATATAGTCTTCATTTTCCTTTACCAAGACTGGCAATGTTCCAGGTAGGGGCTCCTGCCTCAGCATGGGTCCTAGAATGAAGAAAACATCAAACAAAGCTGTAGCTAACCAATGTAAGAAATGTTATAAGACCAGGAAATAAACCTTTGTTGTTTTAAGCTTTTGAGATTTGGGTTGTTTTGTTACTGCTGCATAAATAGCCTCAGCTGACTGAAATAATAATTTCTTTCTTTCTTTCTTTCTTTTTTTTTTTTTTTTGGCTTACATAACAAACATTTATTTCTCACAGTTCTGGAGGCTGGGAATTCCAAGATCAAGGCACTGGCATATTTGGTTCCTGGAGGGGGCCCTCTTCCTGGTTTGCAGATGGCCACCTTCTCCCTGTGTCCTCACATGGTAGAGAGAGAGTGAGAGAGAAAGTGCTCTGGTCTCTCTTTGTCTTCTTATAAGGATACTAATCCCATCCTGAGGTCCCCACCCTTGTCACCTCTTCTAAACCTAATTGTTTTCCAAAGGCCCTGCTTCCAAATATAAAAACGTTAGGGGTTAGGGCTTCAACATGTGAATCTGGAGAGACATAAACATTCAGTTCATACAATACTCATGTACAAGTATTTGAGTACCTGTTTTCAGTTATTGTTTCCCCTTGTCCTTCTTCAGCATGTTCTTCTATTCCTTGCATGTCTTATAATTTGGGTACAGTGTTTTTATTTTCTCTGTAGTCTCTTTTTTCCCTCAGTTCATTGTTTGGTATATTTGCCTCTTCTATTTTGTATGTGGCCTATTTTGGGGCAATGTGCCTCATTTCCTACTGTGGATCCAAAGCAGTTTCTACTCTTTCCTGCAGTAAATCTATGTGAAAGGTTTTTGCTCTTATTCTTTGAAGAACTGTTTTGTCCTCTTATGCTTCAAATTCTGATTGTAGGCCTCAGACTATTGTGTTTCTATTTATCCATGAAAAGGCCTAATGTCAGCACATGGACAGGATACACTGGTCTCTCACAGTGTATCACTGATCCTGGAAAAATGCCTTCTCATGTCTGAAGCTAGGGGCTGAGCTGGTGGCACCTCTGATGGAAAATTCCTGGTCTGTGGCACATCTCATGTTGCTCTTTTTGGCTGACACAGTTTTTCTATTTTATTAAAGTCATTCACATTACTTAACTATAGGGATATATTCTGAGAAATGTATTG
Organism: Daubentonia madagascariensis; assembly: GCA_023783475.1. Classification (NCBI taxonomy): domain Eukaryota; kingdom Metazoa; phylum Chordata; class Mammalia; order Primates; family Daubentoniidae; genus Daubentonia; species Daubentonia madagascariensis. Next base: position 33,766,023 of record JAKFHU010001953.1, on the reverse strand, counting down.
TTAAGTGATTTCATCATTGTGCAAACATTATAGAGTGTACTTACACAAACCTAGATGGTTTAGCCTTCTGCTCAACTAGGCTATATGATATAGTCTATTGTTCCTTGGCTACAAACCTGTATAGCATGTTATTGTATTGAATACTGTAAGCAATTGCAACACAATGGTAAGTATTTGTGTATCTAAACATAGAAAAGGTACAGTAAAAATATGGTATAAAAGTTAAAAAATGGTAGACCTATACAAAGCACTTACCATGAATGGGGCTTGCAGGACTGGAAGTTGCTCTGGGTGTGTCAGGGAGTGAGTGGTGAGTGAATGTGAAGGCTTAGGACATTACTGTACACTACTGTAGACTTTATAAACACTGTACACTTAGGCTACACTAAATTTATAAAAAAAAATTTTTTTCTTCAATAATAAAGTAAACTTAGCTTAAACTTTCTATTGTTTTTTAACTTTTTGACTCTTGTGTAATAACAGCTTAAAACACAAACACATTGTACAGTTGTACAAAAATACTTTCTTTATAGCTTTATTCTATAAACTTTATTCTATTAAAAATCTTCTTTTTAAATTTTTAAACATTTTTGTTATGAACTAAGACACAAACACACACATTAGTCTAGGCCTACACAGGGTCAGGATCATCAAGACGTCACTCGGTGACAGAAATTTTTCAACTCCATTATAATCTTATGGTACCACTGTTGTATATGCAGTCTGTTGTTGACCAAAACATCATTATGTGGTACATGATTGAATTTTTGACCTTTTGATTCTTTAAATACATCTAACAATGCCATAATATACAAAGAAACACTTTGTTGCTTTAATTAGACTTAATTCCAAAGTCTAAAAAATTAGAAAAAGACTTCTTTTAAAACAAGCCTTGGCACAACTCTTATCTGCCCATCTAAATCTACATAAATTAGTATCATCCTTTCTACTGAAATATATGTAAGTTTCTAACATCTGAATAAATGATGCTATTACCTCAATATTCAACTAGAGAATTTGCTGTTCCCATTATACTCAGTTTAAAATTACATTATAATACACAAGCCCTGTACACTATACTTACTCACATTTGCATGTGTGCCCAAATTAAAATAATCTGTTATAGATTAAAAAGCCAAAATGCATCTTTTGGGTTTCTTTTATAGAAATGGTTTTTAATATCACTCATTGAATATTTTTTATACACCAAAGAATCTTCTAAAAATTAAATCCATTCAATTCTCAGCATGTGGCAACTAAGTACAACTATTTTAAGCAAAAGAAGAAAGAGGTTATCTATAACAATCTACATTTTGGATGAATATGGCAACAAAAGAAAATGGTTACTAGAGCACTAATGGCATATCTATCAGTATATTCCAACCTGAAATGAAAATCAGAATACATAAATTTCATATTTTATTACATTAACATTATTTATGACATTATTTATGATGTTCTTATATACTGAAAAGTTTACCTAAGATTATATCATAAAGAAAATCATAATTCAAGCACAGGTTCTACTCTTTATAATCAGGATTGCTTCCTGGCAAACTAAAAAATGATTTCCTAAGAAAGCAAATAAACAGAAAGCAAAGCTGCCAAAGTCCCTTTGCAGATTTATATTCTTCTATTTAGTGTTTACATTTTACCCTAAAGGAATCAGAAGGAATATTACTGTGAAAAATACAAGGATTGAAAAAAGCCCAAACAAGCCAATGAAAGAGATAAATAAATGAGGCAAAGAAATGGGGTGGGAAAACTAAAAAGCTAAAACAATTAAATAAGTATTAAGTAACTTACTTCTAATCCCATATCAGGAAAGTAGCACATTCCCTAAGCAATATTACACAGAGATTAAATTTTTGCTCTGTAGAAGTCTGAGCCCTGTTTTGAATAGAACCATTTTACTATCTAAATATAGCTACAATTAATTTTAATTTAGTTGAGTGCATTATCCATGATTTTCCATTTGAAAAATCATCTGAAGCCTTCGACCTTTACTACTAAAACTGTCAGGCCAACAGAGGAATAGTACTGGGAAGCGACCAAAGACAGCAGTGGAGGACAGTACAAATGCCTGTGTATTTCCAACCACATGCCCCAGCAAATGCAGGAAATGATCATTCACTTGAACTTCCTGGGATCTGAATTATAAAATATTTTAAAAGAATTATGTTTTGTACTTTAGATATATAAAATAAAGCTACTTGACGACAGCAGCAGTCAAGAAGAGACAGGATTTTAAGCAAATGTTTCAACACTCAGCATACTATGTGCAAGTGGCACCTGTGTTACTCTGCACTCTCATGCCCATGCTCATAGCCGTATTGACAAATTTCACCCATTCTACAAGAACGCTTATTCTTTGTGCCCTATTCTGCTTATTTGTATTAATACAACAGGGCTTGAACTAATACATACTTCTTAGGATGGCTGTGAGAATTCAAAGAATGAATACACATAAGGCACTCGGATTAGGGCCTGACACACATTAAGTTCTCACTTAATTTTAGCTCTTTTAATTACAGAGAAAGCAAAGGATAAACTGCATTGTTGACTGTTGTACTCCATACCAAACAGAACGTCTGGCATCTAGTAGCTCTCAAATACCCACTTTTCAATGAATAAAGAACTCTTCCTGGAGAAGTACTTCTAATTAGAGGGTGAGAAGAACCACCACTAACAAATAAAGATGAGAAGTAACACTTTTTAAATCTGGAGGAAGTTCAAACAGTACGAGCACTGGGGGAGAAAGGCACTGGGTTCTATGGTCAGCACATTAAAGCAACTTACTTCCCCTGGCAATTATATTAGGAGAATGGGTCATAGTAATAAAATATAAACAGACCCAAAATCTCTGGTTAAATTTGATTGATTAATACAGATTGCTCATTAGGAAAGCATAGCAAATTTATCACAATAAAATTTTGTGCAATAAATATGAGTAGAATATACTTTAGATGTGCCTAAAGACTATTAAAAAATGGTTTTACAAAAGTTTGTAAAACTGGCTGGGCATGATGGCTCATGCCTGTACTCTCAGCACTTTGGGAAGCCAAGGTGGGAGGACTGCTTGAGTCCAGGAATTCAAGACCAGCCTGAGCAACACTTTGAGACCCTGTCTCCACAAAAAATATAATAATAATAATAATTTTTAAAAAGCCAGGCATGGTGGTACATGCCCATAGTCTCAGCTACTCAGGAGGTTGAGGCAGGAGGATTGCTTGAGCCCAAGAGTTTGAGGTTGCAGTGAGCTGTGATCACGCCACTGCACTACAGCCTGGGTGACAGAGCAAGACCCTGTCTCAAAAAAAAAAAAAATTTTTTTTTTAAAGCTTCATAGTCTTTTCACGAAAGGTTGTTGTAACCAAATTATCTGTGAAGAGAAAGCTTTATCTTGTATGTTTGCTTTGAACTTGGTTTTTCAAGGGCTTTTCAGTTGATTAAGGTGTAAAGACTATGATAATGTATATATTAATGTGTTCATATGCATTATGCTCACATTGTCAGCCCACACACAAAGTCTGTGAAGAGAAAGAAAACATCCTTTCTATTAACTTATCACAAACACACAAAGATATCAGGCATCAGAAGAAAGATCATACAAAATGAGCATCCTGGATTCCTTTCTACCACTTTTCTCTCTCTTCTCTTCTCTACTCTTTGTAGCCTTTTCTACCCCTGAGAACTCCCTCCTAGTTCCATCGCAGAAGACTAGTTCAAGCAGAATGAGTAGCACATTATAAGTTCTACCTGTGCCTCCCTCTTAGTGGTTATGGCATGTCCTTACCCTATGTCAACAGAAGGTTAGAAGTCCTTTAGATTCTTCAGATTACAGCTTCTATGAGATGAACAAACCTCTCTCTTTATATTATTGACTATATGCTGTAGCTTAATGTCAATGAATATGTTAACAAAATATCTGCCTCCTATGGGATGAGAAAGGGTAAAAGGGAGAAGAAGGAAATCCCATTCTGCTGCACATATTCTTGCTGGCGAAATATAAGCTAGTACTAGGACACCTGAGTGGAGTTGGAGCTCAGATGCTTTTGGTCAGTTGAGTTGGACAACTTCCCTCTCTATGCATGTCAGTTTGAATTAGGATTAGATGTTTTGGGGAACTGGAGTGAATTCCTTCATACATGTATCCATTTATATCTAGTGGTTTTCACTGGTGCTAAGAGCCTCCCAGAAGAAAAATATTTAAACTCTGTCTACTATTGAGGTTGAGATATGCCCAACTGACAGATAATTGGGGAAATCATATTTTATGAGGGGCTTCATCAGAAAAGAATTTACCATGAGCAAAGAATATACAATGAGTCATATCAGTAAAAGCCCCTGAAATGACAGGGAAATATTGGTATGGGTAGGGCAAACAGTCAAACTTGTCGCAACCCAACCGCCACCCTGGTAGAATAGGTCCATGTGAGTGTACACGTGTGTATGAATTTCTTAAAATTGTGGCACTTTGAGACCCAGTCACCTTCACTGTGGGACCCTCCCCACCCCAAACACCTTTTCTGACCTTGAAAAGACATCTTTGCCTCGCTGAATGAAGGAAGACCTACACCAAAAAATCAGTATCAACAGTGATGGTGGCAGGCAGTGTAAGTGGTACTCAGGGCAAGAGTGTAGGTGACTTTTGCCCTGAGTACAGCTTGGAGCCTGGGCAACAAAGTTAGGTCTGGACTAGATACTAGCTGCACTATATGAATGAAGAAGCTTTATTGCCAACCACTGAACACTGGGGCTCAAGTAAATTTGCAGGAAGACTCCCCTTCCTCTAATCCTGGCAAATGAGTGAAATTTACAATAAGCATTCAGTTTGCTTCCTAAGAATGAAAACAAAAAGTTCTAGATTTACTGGTGCTAATGCCCACCAACCAAAGAACATCAGGAATTTATCAGTAGTTGAAGAAGTTGGGTTCATTACTTGTTGCATTGAGGAAGAAAACATACCATTAAAAACCATGGGCATCTAGTAGGAGGGTGTTAGAACTTATTACAGGATTTGGGTTTATCTTAGCTGATTTGGGGGAGGGTTTGGGGAAGGAGAGCTTTGCTCTGGATTGGGTCCCGTCAAAAAGCAGGTGTAATTCAGCGATTGGGAGTATTAATAAATCTTATCTATAAGGGAGGAAGAATGAAATAATGCTTAGCTGTAATAGGTAAAGCAGCAGTAGTCACTCATATTAACCAGGATAGGGAAGTATTTGGCAATTTTTTGATTTAGACAATGTTCATGTTTTTGTCTGTGTTCATATATAATTATGGAGTGGTTTTGTTTTTCACTTGATCCATCAAGGACACAGAATGGCCTTGTCTGAGGTTGATATTCTGTGAAATTCTTCATCTTCAACAACAACAACAACAAAACACCAAGACCTAGCTGTGAGTGCCAAGCCAGCTCCCAGTTGTCTCTTTTTCACTGGTATAACATGAGCTACAGCAGTTACATTTTAATTTCAACAACTTCAAACATAGCAGGTATTCACCAGCAATAGTGGTACCAGTGACAACTGAGTGGAATCCTTCATAACAAATGTGGGGTCTGAGAAAAAAATGCAAGGAATTTATTACTTCCAAAGTCATTCCTGGATACCTAGTACCCCCCTAAAGATCCTGGAAATACATGGTATCCAATAACATTGGATATTCTATTCCTAAGCAAATGTGGGCTTAAAGAATCTAGACTTGAATATTAAGAGTTAATGCAAATCTTGGGATAATGAAAAGGGCTTATGATATTTGGATTACACATATGTACATCAAATCATTTAAAGAATGATAGAGAACCTTTCTTTCATACTAATTTCTTCACATATACTAAGAATTTTTAAAAAATCTGTTATTTCTAAAAAATCACTATATGTATTCTGATACTATAATGGACATCTGCTTTTGGCTGCCCAACATCCATCCTCCTTCTTTGTAAGAGAACCCAGAGTTTCCTTTGAGAAATAATCCTTCCCCATTCCCGGTCATGTGGTTGGATGGTATCCCATTCCCAGCCAATCAATATAACCACCTACAATTTATGGACATAGTGGTTAGTCAGAGATAGGCATATACTGATCCAAATGAAGGGCTGCGAATGGCCCCAAAGGCTATGGTGACACAGGATGTGAGTGAGACGCTGTAGCCACTTTGTCACAAAGACACCACGAGGACTGAGCAACCTAGAGGAGCAGCGGAAAGATCTGACAATGCTTTGACTCTAAAGCAGCTGATCTACTTAGGTTTGGAAATCATTGCCAATCTAGTTATGAGTTTGCCCTATTTTCTATAAGATTTTATAGTTTAGTTATGTTATGTCTTGATCATTTGAGTAATTTATGTATATAAATTTAAAAAGTAAAGTAAGGTACAATTTCATTCTTTTTCACGTGGATATCCAGTTTTCTACAGCCTTCCTATCACAAACCAACTTTAACTGGCTTTAGCTTAGGGATAGTTATCTAAGAAAAACTTGCTACTTAGATCTAATTTAACTTTTTCTGAAAAAACTTGAACATTTATGTCATTTAGAAATACATTAGTATTATATATACTCAATTAATGTAATCTTTCCAAAGATGCATTTTGCAAACATGTTTATTTTCCTAAACCTAAGTTCTAAGTTCTTGCTATGTAAAACTACTTTATTTAGGAAAATATTTGGATCTAAATAACTACTGGAACAATTTTTTTTTGTTTTGTTTTTTACTGAGAAAACTTTCCAGTTGTGGCTAGTTTAGAGAATTTTAAGTTTATGCATGACTTCTGAAGTACTTGGTCATCTAAAGGTACAGCCAGGAAATAGGCACCATAGAATCTCATAGACCATGTTAGGAGAAAAAACGCATTTGAGGAGAACATCTAAAAACAGTAAAACTCTCAAAAACTTTCCTCATACCACATCTTGAAAAAGGAAGACATCACTACTCTCAAATCAACAGTCAAATGGATGACTCAGGTATCGTTATTTTTTTTTGATAATAACTTGCTTGAAACTATAAAATAGGCACAGTTTCAATATTATTCTATCAACTCAGCATTATTATCACTCATGAAACTATTCCATAATTGGAAAAATTAAAATAACCTTTCAAATATTAAATATTTCTAGATTATTGTGCAGCAGAACAAATTCTGATCATCAAACCAATGTCTTTTTTTCTTCCCATTAGCCAAATAATTTGATTATGAACTGCAACCAAAATACAAACTACAAGTGTATTAAGGTAAATACAGTACATTCTTAGTTAAAAAAAATACTGTTTCCTGTCAAATTGATAATCATTCTCATCTAACTTGAATGACTACATTGGCATACAAAGACTCTGCCACCCTTTAAAAACTATTTCTAGTCTATTCCATTTTAAATACTATCTAGTATCCTTTAACAATATTAATATACCACCAAATTACTTTCCTTTTTTTTTCAAATTACTTTCTTTGTAGAACAAGGACAAGCACTTTAAAGCTCGTACAGTGACTAATTCTTAATGTTGTCAAATTAAGTTAAGCAATTTAACACAATTATTAAATGTACCGACTTCTTAAAAAATTGTAGCAATTAAAGAAACTGTTTCATTGTCTTTTATAATGTACATAAATAATTTGGTTTAAGCCAAGTTGTTTGGGCAGGCTGGCTTTTTTTTTTTTTAGAATTCTGGTTGACATCCTTGAAGTCCAATCCAAGTTTCTGTTTATAAATTGCATTCATCCAAATTGAATAAAAGTATTTGGTATTATAAAATTGGATCTCCTCCTTTCTGTGATTTTGAATTCATATTGTTAAAGCACTGCACATTCTTATTTTGCTTTATAGCTACTACTGTCACTATTAAGGGTATTCTCACCACAGACAAAATAACATTGATCTGAGTCGGGCAGCTTTCAGATTTGCACATTGCTTGGACAGGCCCTATACCATACTTGCTACTGAAAACCAAACTATAAGAACTTGTTAGAAGTTAGGAGGGTTAGGAGATGACGTTTGGCTTTGGGCTATTACTTTCTCCCTAGAAGTAACAGAACATTGAAGTAAACAATACTGTTTCCTTCCAGCCTTAAACTGAATAAACAGGTGATGAACAACAGAAACACCTGAGTAAGAAGACATACTGATACATTGCAATTAATCATTTTCAACTCTGCAACTAGTTCTTTCATCAACAAATTGAGATTATTAGTTCACCCTTTCATTGAAGACAAATGATAAAACATATCAATTAATTAATTCAGATAATCATAAGGGGTAGAATGAAAATAAAATAAAGCAAAGTTATGGGTTTCACTTTGGCTATGGTGTCAAAACACACTTTCTAGAAACCCAAGTTGATTGTTAGAAGCCTTAAAATGTCCCCTAGATTCCTCCTGTATTCTCATTGTACCTTTTGCCATTTGTATAGTATTTGTCAAAAACTCCTTTGTATTATAGTGCAAATGACCATTTGTGATACCAAAAAATGCCCCCTCCCACCACCACCAAAAAAAAAAAAAGATATGAACATCAACTGTCTGGAAAGGGTGAATGTTTCCTTATTTGGAAAAAAGGGTCTTTGGAGATGTGATTAAGGATCTTGAAATAAAGAGATTACCGTGGATTATCCAAATGGGTCCTAAATGCTATTACAAGCTTCTTTATAAGAGACACACAGAAAAAATAAACACAGAAGAGGAGGAGGCAGTGTGACCATGGAGGTGAGGCAGAGATTAGACAGATTTAGTCACAAGTCAAAGCATGCCAACAGCCACCAGTAGCTGGAAGAGTCAAAGGACAGATTCTCCTCTAGAGCCTTCAGAGGGAGTGTGGTCCTGCTTACACCCTGGTTTTGGACTTCTGGCCTCCAGAACTATGAGAGAATAAACTTCCTTTGGTTTAAGTCACTCTGTTTGTGGTAATTTGTTACAGCAGCCACAGGAAACTAATATACTCTTCCAATGTTATTTCCTATCACTGAGTTCATGGTATTTACCACAAGTTGTAATTATTTGCTAGTTCATTTATCGTCTGTCTCACTCCACCAACAGGTAAGCTCCTTGATGGTGGGGCCCTTCACTGTACACCCAGTCTCTTAGCATGGTATCTGGAACATATTATGTTCCTAGAAACTATCTGTTAAATGAATGAATGGATAAATGTCACCCATAGGTTAAGTCTTGTAAGACAGAGACCCTGTTTATTGATCGTAATTTCCAAAGCCTCCAGCACAGAGCCTTGGAAAAAACTGTTGTTGAACTAGGTTTGAGGTCTAGAAATCAGTAAGTCTGGATTCTAGACACTGTACTGCAATTTACAGCTGTGCCATGGCCCCACCTCTATCTTGTACTCATCTATTATTAGGCTTAGCATGTTCAAGAGAGCTTGAGCTGTTTATCTTAGATCTGGTAAGGAGCAGATCCATATATCATTCATTTTAACATCCTTTACATCTCCAGTCTCCAACCCCTGGGCCGTGGACCAGTATGGGTCCGTGGCCTGTTAGGGACAGGGCGACAGAGCTCCACAACACCCCCTCCCAGCCCCCCATCTGTGGAAAAATTGTTTTCTGTGAAACTTAGGAAAGGGGGGTGGGGGGAGGGCCCACGGCAGGAGGTGACCGGCAGGCAGGCAAGTGAAGCTTTATCTGTATTTACAGCTGCTCCCCATCGCTTGCATCACTGCCTGAGCTCTGCCCACCCTCCCCCATGGAAAAATTGTCTTCCATGAAACTGGTCCCTGGTGATAAAAAGGTTGGGGACTGCTGCTTTACATGATCTACAGTGGTTGGTATATGGTAGGGACAATAAATATTTGAGGTTTTTGAGTGAAGTAGAAAGATACCTGGCTTTAGACTCAGCCATAAATGAAACTCAACATTGCATCCTTGAGTAAATTCCTAATCAACTCTGAATCTCAATATTGGCAATTGAAAGGAGATTAACTCTTACCTCACTGGGTTATGAACCTGTGAACCACCTGGCTTACAGTAGGTACTCCATGAGTGGTATGTGATCATCATTAACCTATGTCATTGGCCTAACTCAGCCAGGATTATACCATTAGACAAGAGTTCCCAACTAGTGCCACACCACTTACTAGCCATATGACCCTGGGCAAGCTATTTAACCTTTCTGAGCCACAGTTCCCTAGTCAAAAGCTGGCAAAAATACCTTCCATGTAAGAAGTGGTTCTGACCTAGAAACAAAATGAAGTAACTGAATAGTTATACTTAAGAGAGTGCTAGTCTTAATAATGTACGTAAGTGATTTTGAGCAAAAAACCCTGGCTTTTGAACATGTACAGTGATCTGGAGTAAATACTCCCACTTCCTAGGGCCTTCTGAAACAATGAAAGGGTCCAGCAGACTCTACTACTGACTTAACGAACCTGAGTTTGGGAACCTTCGAACCAAACGGTTCCGTGAGTTCACGATTCTATGTCCTTCAGCAACCCACCAGTTATCAGTGTTTAAAACGAGGAGAAACCAAGCCGACATGCCAAGTACTCTAGAAGAGTCCAGTACCTGGGTTAGCTCTTAAGCCACGCTAAGTTTAAGCTTTTAGCTGACGGAGGTGAACACATAAGGAGAACGCCGGTCACAGGTTGGACGTTCCACCATTTCTCCAAGATTCCCGCGGTTGCCCGGGCAACGCTACGTCACCGCGTAGCCTCACGCGGCGGTCCGCAGACAGATTAGACAGCGTGACGCGCAGGCGCCTCGTGAGAGCCAATGGGTGCGGCCGGAGCGCTGGCGGCGCTGAGCCCCGCCCCCTTCCGATCGGATTCGGGGGTGGGGCGGCAGCGGGAGCGCGCCTGCTTTCCTGGGGCTGGCGGGCGGTTGCTGTTGTCTCGGCGGCCGGGCGCCCCGTCACGTAGGTTACGCACACAATCCTTCCCCAGGGACTGCCCGGAGCCCGCCCAGGCAGTTGCTCCCGTTCCAGACCGGGGCATCCCGGAGGCTGGGGCCGCGATGGTGCGGGTCGAGGGCTCGAGGTGGAGCTGACCAGGGCCCGTAGGGGCTGAGAAGAGCTCGCCCGAGTCGGGGCCAAGCACGAAGCCTTTCCCCGCCCTTCGGGCTCCCGGGTTCCCGCCCGCCGCTTTCCAGCCGTCAGGGTCACGCCTCTCTCTGGAATCCCTGAACTCTGTGCCCCCCAAGCCCTGGCCCCCCTGCGGGAATGTTCAAAAATGAGTACCAGGTAACCCGAAACGGTTCTCCAACCTGTCGATAGCTTTCTCCACTTGGGTGAGGTAGCTCATGATCGGGGTGAGGATTAAGCCTCCCCCCACCTGCACCAACCCATAATACTGTCTTTTTGGGGGTAAGAAGGAATTGAAGGATGAATGGTATTGACCCAAAAAGAAAAAAAAAGAAAGTTACCAAGGTTTAGGTGTATGATTTGGCTTTTGCTCACTTTCTAACTCAGTGCTTGTCATGGTGTCAGACCTCCTGAATCAGAATCTTGAGGGCAGGGTCCGGAAATCTTGAGTTTTAATAAGCGCCTGGGGTACTTAACTATTGATGCACGCTGGTATCTCAGAAGCTATTTAGAAGTAAGAGTGAATGAGCGTATGAATGGGTTAAACTAAGGAGGAAAATAAGCACCTTGGCTATGTGGTATTTTCTCTTTCCTTAAACTGGGGGTCAGTGAATTTCAGACATTGGGGTACATCAGGATCGCTTGGAGTACTTGTAAAAATGCAGACTTCCTGACCCTCATGCCAGATCCAGTGAATCGGAATCTCTAGATGGGGTCAATTGACTTACCTTAAAAAAACGACTTTCCCCAAGTTATTTTGATGCAGGTAGTCCACGGATCACACTTGCAGAGACACTGCTTCTTGGGTCTTCCTCTGTCACTCTGAATAACCTAGAGTGTCTGCATGTATGACCTGTTTTCCTCACCACAATGGATATCTCCTTTACTTGGTTGGCCCTGATCTTCTGCCCTCCACTCCTCACCTCTACTTGAGGTTACACTCCCTATTTACAGTCTGTTTATCATCTCAGTCCTGCTGTTCTGATGAACTTTCTTCACTGTGTCTAAACCATTCTCCACTGGTCTCCAGCTCTTTGTTGCTTCTGCCTTTTCACCAAACACTACCTGCCTCCTTATGAGTGTACTCAGAGTATTCTACAGTTCTCTTTCTTCTATCCCATTTAATATCATCAAACTGGTAGAACAATTGTAGAGAGTTTGTCTCACTTCATATAAGTATATTGTTATAAAAAAGCATATGCCTACTGCGGTAAACTAGGAAAACATGGGAAAACGGAAAGTTTGCTATCTCATCAAGTATAAGGGTTTTTCTCTTAAAAAAAAAAAAAAGCCAGCTGTCTCAAATTTAAAATTCGTAATGAAATATGACCTGCCCTCAGAAGCTATAGTAATTCTATCCCAAATACAGTTTGCACTTAATACTGCCCAAGGAAGAAGAAATTAAATGTCTTAACTTCAAGTGGTTCTGTGTTAAAACTCAGAAGTGAAAGTATCTTTGTATTATTGAGAAAAATTAAAAGCTGGAAATTCTTTACAGAAATTAGATTTTCTCATGTGTTGCTTATAATTCAAATCATATTTAGTCTTCATTTCAGATTCTCAATTTTTGCAATAAATTCTTCCTCAGGTAATCATCTTGTTTAATTCCCCTTTTGAAATAATTAAAGCTGTGGACATTCAGTAATATCTTCAGTGTTTTCACATAAGTATGTCCCTTCATGTTCTCAGGTTTACAATGGGGAACAAGTAGCCTGTCTATGGAAAGGATTCTCTGTTTTTCTTGTACAGGTTTTATAGATCTCCAAATTAATTTATGTTAAATAGATAAAAATATCTTGTAGGAATGCTCAAAATAAGAATCCCTCCCAGGTCTTTTTATTGACCATTAGTAAACTATTTAATTTCCCCTTTGTTTATCTTTACTGGCACTACTGAGCCCTTGCTATGAGTTGAGTATTGTGCTTGATGGTTAATGTTTACTATCCTATGTAATCCAACAACCCATTTTACAGATGGAAAATCAAGGAAATCAAGTAACTCCAAGGTCAGATAGTCAAAAAGCCAGTGTTGGAGCCCCAGTCAGTATGATTAGAAATCTTGTAGTCAGAGATAATTAGCAGAATTTGTTGGCCTGCTTTGAGAATTAAACTTAAACCCTTTAGTCTGGTTGCAGAACATAATCTGCAAAACATGACCTGTACATGTCAAGTAAATGAGCCCCACACTAAGAGATTGTAAGGTTTGAATGGCACAATTTATTTAATGTTTATCATGCTTTAAAATTCCTTAAACCATTAATCCAAGGTGACCCACATCAGAATGGTGTGGCTTAGATACAATCAAGGTATAAAGTAGGAGTAATAACAGGGCTAATGTTTCATCCCTAATCTTCTTAACTGACAGATGCTTGGAACACTGGTTGTAGGCTATGTGGTGGGTAGTATTTCCTCCTTAGCATTGTCTTGCACCTTAATTAAATACTTTGTTTTCATTGTTTAGGGAGGTGCATTTGTTGAAATCTTCAGTGCTCAGGGAAAAAATCCTGGAGCAAAATGGAAGATCCTTGGCAGTCCATCTGTGATTTGGAAAGTAAGTGCTAGAAATTAGAGCCACATAAATCCTGGAAAGAAATATGAGTGGAGGTTATAGAAAAAAGGGCTTGATCAAATTTTAGAACTGTTTTTCCTGTTCTTTCACTCAAAAACCCTTTCATGACATTGTTGGCTGCAGCCCTCCTAGACACCACTCCTCAGTTGTTTAAGACTTTGGCACACAGCTCATAACCCCTCTCTGTACTCCACATCTTGCTTTATCATTTTAGGTGACTTCAGTATCTGTGAAGAAAATTTTTCCAAGCCCTGGGCTTCTCAGTTTTTGATTTCTTCATCTTTATGACCTCTTCACTCTGCTTTAACATTCATTCCCACTGTCTCACCCTGGTCCTTACCACCACAGACTGCAGGACCTTTGAAATTACTGAGACATTGAGATGTCCCTCTCTGACCCCAATCTTTGATTCTTAAGGTTGCTTGCTCCGTTACTCCTACTGTGTTTGTTTTTCAATCTAATTGGAACCTTTTAGGCCATTAACCATTCTACTTTTCCCTTGTGTTTAGTTTTATTTATTTATTTATTTATCTTCTTTGTTTTCACTTCCTTTTCTGTCCAGCTCAGAATCCATAGGCCATAATTTCAATCACTTCCTGGTCAAGACCTTTAATGCCCTTGCCCCTGTCCTTTCATCATGCTTCTGTATTCTAGTTCCCAGCAAGTCTCAGGATAAGAGTATCAAGGCCTAAGCCTACTTTTAAGTCATTTGAATGACTTTTTTTCCTGTAGATTTGCAGTTCCAATTTTATAGTAGAAACCAAATAAAATATTCTTTGATTACTGCTGTTTTCATTTTGTTCTATAGGAGTTTGATAAAGAAGTTAAAAGTTTTGTGTTTGTTCTGGAAGGCAGCAGCCAAACAAACAAAATTCAGTTACCAAAGGAGAATAAGCAAATCCGTAAGTAAGATTTTTAATATTGAAGCTTAACATTTGATACTTAAAGTTACGTTTTTATGTCTCGTAAACAGGCATATCAGTATAACTTATACTGACAGCTGTTGATGTAAAATGATGTGATTTTTAAAATATAATTTAAAGGGTAACTATATGCCAGCTACTATGCTAGCCTTTTTAATAGTATATTCTACCTCACTGTCTGTTAGAAATATAGAAGTATTTTTAAGATGATTTAGAAGATTACTTAGTAGCCAGTAATTATAATAATAGTATTTATTGAGCACTTACTGTATGACAGGAACTTTCTGAGCATTTTACATTTATTAATTCTCTTTTAATCCCCAAAATAGCTCTTTTACAGGTGAATAAGCTAAGGTTGTTTCCTTATCAAGATATCAGGTAGTTAAGGCTAAGCTTTGAAATAAACTCAGGAGTTATTAAATTATAGGAAATTAATTTGTGAGAAAAAATATTTTTAAAATACTGTATAAGGCATTATTTGGTGACATATCAACTCACATACCTTTAAGAATATTGTTATCTAACAAGTATAGATATGAATATGTGATTTAACAAAAGCCCAAAGAATAGATTTCAATTCTTATTTACTTTAGAAATTAAGATCAACATTTTAAAGCAGAAGAAACCCTGAGGGATCACCTAAACTTAACATCAGAAGCCCAGTTATTGGCAGATATGGGGTTAAAATTCAAGTCTCTGCCATTAGATTAGGCTTTGAGTAAACTGATGTGGTTTAAGGAATATAATTTATCAAAATGATTAATTGGATTTTTCATGAACTATGTCCTATGTTTTAAATATTAATTTCAGATGATCTAGCAAATACAAGTACACAGTTCTTTTTTACATTTATCATTTACTTATTCCTTCCTTCATTCATCAAGAACATTTATTGAATACCTACTATGCACCAGGCACTATGAAAAGACCTTTTGTTGGTACCTGATAGTCTAATTTAATTCAGTTTTCTAAACTTACATAGGCTCTGTGCTTTACGTACCATTTCAAGTGACTACATGCAGAGTTTAGACTTCTAAGACATAAACTAAGCCATAGAAGTTATAGATAGAAGATGATTTATTTTAAAGTGGTTTGCCAGTGTGTCTTTCTAAACTAAAATAAGGAATATACCTCAGAGGAAAAGAGAAGAGATTGTTAAAAGAATTTTTATTAATTTACTACCATTTTAAAATCATGGTTTCCTCATAGTTCCTGCATATATGTGTGTGTGTGTGTGTGTGTGTAATAGCAGGGTTTTTTTCATTTCTACATAAATGTATACTTAAAATTGAGGTGAACTAAGATGAGCCAGGGAAACATGTCTGAAACTGTAGTTTCTTCTTACAAGAGACACAGTCCATCTTTTTAAGGATATTGACTTTGTAAGACAGCTACGTTTGATTTGCAGGAACATGACTTTGTTCTAAGCCAGTGTTAGTTCTTTTGGGTTTTTTCTTACTGTTGGACTTATAAAGCCCACCTGTACTTCCATTTAATGCCCCCAGCATCTATGCATATGGTCAAGTTATTGATAAAATCACCTCTTTTAGTAACCTTTCTCATTTGGCTCTGAGAAAGATTCTTCCTCTATCAAAGGCTAAGTGATTAAATACAAGTTTCTCAATCCTACTCTTAGCCAAAGTTTTTTTTTTTTAGAAACAAATCAAGTTTAATGTGTTATAATTACTTTTTTAAATGGAAAGATGATGGTTTTAATTGTAAAAAACAGAAGGATCTTTCAACGTATTTCTTGTACAATGCTCTATAATTAAAAATTATTCAGGCTTTTCTGTAGCACATGCAGCACTGTAACAAATGAAATAGTTTATATAGTCTGCCCTGCACTAATGCCTTCAAGATTAATTATTTGGGATTTTTGATAATGGAAATTTATAGTTATTTTTACTTGTACAAAATGACCTTCTATGTGAAGTTGATATGGTTAAATTTAAATTAAATGGCATGTATTGAATACAGAATTGGCTTTCAATTAACATTTCTAAATTAAATTACCATTATGTATTCCTATTTTAAGAGTAAACATCCACTTTATTTATGCAAATTTGACATTAGGTACTCCATATGTGTTTCTGACTATATTAAGTACTACTTGGGAAGAAAGTTTAGTAATGAAATTAAGTATGTTTAACTTTTTATTTTAAATAGTAATATTTCTGAATTAACTTGTATTTGAGGATCTCTAAACATGTCAAAATTTTTTTTCACTCAGCACTTATCAAATAAAGGAAAGTGAGATACTGATTATCAGATTGTGTACTTCTTCAGGGCAAGGATCTTCAATCATCTTCTTTGTACCCCTAACGTGGTGTCTAGTACATAGTTGGTGTTAAAATAAGTTTGTTAAATTTGCTGCATTAAGAAATTATGACGATTTGGGTTAAAATTTTTAATTATAACCAGCTGGCCTTGATACAAGACTTGAGTAAATCCCTCTCCAGCTAAATAAATAAATCCCTGCTACTCTTTACCCTGGAACATATTATATAGAGTTGCCCATATGAGAAGCAACTCTGTCACATAGAAATATCTATCATTTGGAGGGCCTTCTCCAGGACTTTCTGTTTGAGGCTTGTGTTTGAAACCATTGTTTTCCCTGCCAGTGTCATCTGAATCAAATGGTGCAGTCATCTCTGGGGATCAGCATCCCAGAAGCCTTCTGTTGTTCTAAGTTTCAGCTGCTCTGGAGGATGAGGTCTTCTTTAAGAGGTTCCCCTAGGCCTCTTCATGCCCCCACTTCAGTATTCTTTTTAAAGTAAGTCTCATCATGACTTCCTCTGTTTAAAACTCTGCAATGGCTTTGACCGCACCACTCTACTGATAGTGCTCTTGTCAAAGTCACTGGTGACCTCTATCTTCCTGAGTCCAATGGCTAATTCTCAGCTCTCATCTTACTTCACATATTAGCATCATTTGAGAGAGTTGATACCTCCTTGATACACTTTCTTCACTCATTTCCAGGATGTCCACACTCTTAGTTCTTTTCCTACTTCACTGATCTTCTTTCTTAGTCTACTTTAACAGTTCTTCCTCTTCTCCCCAATCCACCTTAATGTTCCAGTACCCCTGGACTCAGTCCTTGGCCTTCTATTTACATTCTCTCTCTTGATTATATGCTTCCGGTTCATGGATTTAAATACTATCACTGTCTTAATCCAGCTTGCATTTCCAGCTCAGACTTCTCTCCTAAACTCCAGGCTTGTATATCAGCCTCCTTACTTGACATTTCTACTTGGACATCTTAAATGCAACATGTCCAAAGCCTAACTCCAGTCTTTACTCCTTAAAATTCCTTTTCCTCCTGTAGGTTGCTTTTCTTCCATTTCGGTTGTTAGTAACTTGTCTTTTTAATTGCTTAAAACAAAAACTTGTAAATAAGCTTTGATTTTTCTTTCTCTTCATTAAGACCATCAGGAAGATCTTATTGGTACTATTTAAAATAGATTGAGAGCCTCACTACTTCTTGGTACCTCCAATGCCACCACCCTCGTCTAAGTCACCATTATCTCATGTTTGGATCCCTGTTTCTGACTTGTGCTCTCTACAGTCTGTTGTCAAATTAGTGGCCAGAGTAATATTTTTAAATTGTAAGTAATATGTAAATCATGTTACTCTTCTGCTGAAAATGCCACATCTCTCTTAGATTAAAACCCCAAATCTATAGGACTCTGCAGTATCTGGCATCCTCTGAACATTCTGACTTTATCTCCTATTACTGTTCTCCTTGTTTACTCTGCTCCAAACATATAGGTCTCATTGCTGTTTTGAAACACAGCCCAGGCCCTGTCACCTTAGCACCTGTGTACAGGATATACCCTCAATCTAGAGCTTTTTTTCCCCCCAAAATAGTTATATAGATCAGCCTCTTCCCTTTAAGCCTTTACTAAAATGTCACCTCAGTGAGGCCCACCTGACCTATACTAAAGTTACAACCTGTGCTTTATATTCCTTCTCCACTCTTGATCCCTTTTACCCAGCTCTACTTTTTCCCATAGTACTTACTACCATTTAACATGCTGTGCAATTGTTATGCTTATTTATTGTTTTCTCACCATCACCAGAAACTAAGCCTCACTAGCAGAGAGAATTTAATCTATTTTGTTCACATAGAATAGTGCCTGGCACATAGTAGACATTTGGTAATTCTTTGTTGAATAAATGAATGAATATATGAGTGGCTTCCCACTGATTTTTAGGATGACCTATTATCTTTCACATGGCCTTTAAGACCCCCCATGATTGGTTTCCTGGCTACTTTGCCAGACCTATCTCCTGCTGCATTTCCTCTTCTATTTTTCCTACCAGCCTACCAAGCCCTTTTTAGATTCATCCAATCTACTATGTCCTTTTCCATCACAGTATGGAGTAGTCCCTCTACCTGCAATGTTTGTTCCTCTCTCCTACACCCATCCCCCTTGCCCTGTAAATTCTTCCTTATTCTTCCCACCTGAGTTCCAATGTTGTTTCAAGAAAACCTTCACTCACATCCTCTTCCCCCACAAGGACCCAGGGTTATATGCTTTCATAGCATCCTGACCTTCTCCTTCATGGAACTAGAGTGTAAGTTCTAAGAAGGCAGAGACCAAGTATGTCTTCTTTACTGCAAAAACTTAAGCATTGAGTCTCGCACATGGTAGGTGCTCAATAAATCTTTGTTGAATGACAGAGCTAATTTAATCTATATAAATAATGCTGTGAGGTGTAAATCTAAATTATTAACCCAGTTTTACAGATGAAAAGTAACAGGACCAAGACAGGTTTTCTAATTTGCTCAAGGGACATGAACTAGCCCATAATGAAGGCCTAAATTATTCCTGTTTTATGTGTTGAAGTGGGAGGGAAAAAAATAGGTAAAAAAATAGGTAGCTTGTCTCAGGCAGACAACAAATTATAAAACCGCAAAACCTGTGTATTTCAGTAGAAAACTAAATTTGTATGAATTTTATGTACGTGATAGACATTTTTTGACTAACGTTCAGCATTACTTAGAGAAAGTGGTTTTAAATATAATGTAGACGTGAAGAGTCAGTTTAAATTTACTAGGCCACTGGAAAAATATTATTGTAGAATTTATTTAGCATTTCTGACACAAAGGATCAGTCTGTGTCAAATGTTATTAAAGTATTTTTTTCTTTGTCAGATCATCACCATATGGTATTGTCATGCTTCTTTTAATCTTAGAAGTGAAGCCTTTTGGAAACTAGGGCTTCTAGATGTGAGAAAGTTGAATTACAAAGCTTTCTTTTTTTGCAGGTAGGGATCTTTCATGTCTAAAAATGCTCATTCAAAAATGCCCTACATGTGTAGCTCTTTGTGTTTGAAGAGACCAGTGCTGATTCAGTGAGATTTTTGACATAAATTAGGGACCTTTTGTAAAGACTGGTTTCATTTATCCTGGTGTTTTCTCAGCTCTGTTTACAGGGGCCATTGTGCAATTGAAAAATACCGAGGGCCAATCAGTGCAAGATGCAAGAGAGATTGATTGATGATGGTTTATTTAAGTCGGACTCATTTTGGTATCTCACTTTGCTTTTGTAGATCAGAACTCTAGTTGCTTCACAGGCTTTTCCCATAAATATGGTCGAATCAGATTCCTAGAGAATCTTCTAGGGTCAGAACCTGTTATCTCCTATTTCTATTGCATTGCTTACTCTATTGATGGCTTTCTAGAGCAACTTATATGCTTAGTACTTTTAAGTAGAAGTTATTCCTCTATGTTTGATTAAAATAGTATGCATATTTGATCAAATATGTTTGTTATTCAGGAAGTGAATTTGGGATAAAACATA
The DNA here is from genome assembly GCA_023783475.1 of Daubentonia madagascariensis. Classification (NCBI taxonomy): domain Eukaryota; kingdom Metazoa; phylum Chordata; class Mammalia; order Primates; family Daubentoniidae; genus Daubentonia; species Daubentonia madagascariensis. The sequence continues at coordinate 33,745,709 of JAKFHU010001953.1, read as the reverse complement.
GGAACTGATTAAGCTGTTCAGGAATGTTGAAAGACAGTTTACCATAGGAATTATAAACCAGAAGGTATTTATATAGACTATCCAAAAATATGTTGTTACTTTAAAATACTTAAATTTGTGAAACCTGCTTAAGTTGGAATTATAGAAAATAGCATGAATTTTAGACCAGTTGCCTTCCCTTAAGTCTTATCTGTGTGCTGGCCTGTGTTATTCAGTTTGTAGGAAACGTTCACAGATAAATCAAGACATCTCCATTTCCTACCTAAAGTCCCACATCTGAAAAAAGTTTCCTAAGTTGCATGTTTTAGGAGGTATGATACATCTTTTAAGAGCACCATAATTGAGAGATCAAGCATAAGTTCAAAACCTAAGAGGAAAGGCATTAAGCGAACAGATCTGGCAAAGTAATATAAAATTAGTTGATTTTTTTAAGCAGTTGTAGACTTCAGCTATCAAAAGTGCCATAGGGACTGGTTTTTCTACAAATATTTTTAATCCAGATGAAGCTAGTGATAGGGAATGAAAGCTGTCAGTTCTTAGTGAGCATTAAATTAATTAAAAGTATATTCAGTTAACAAAAGGTATTATAAATGAAAATATGTTCCTCCATTTATCTTAGTGTGGACACATTTAAAACCATATGAACTGGCTATGGCTCATCAAACCTTCAGTTTTAGTTGTCATAATTAGAATTGTTTTTCTTGATCTATTGTTTTTTATTAAGTTGTTTAGTACAGTTAAAACTGTCAGTGAATAAAGGTAATTGCCACATACTTTTATGGTTGCCTTGATGGGAATCTATAGTTCAATTTTATATGTCTCTGTTGAATGCAGTTCTATGTGTACATTCTCTTACAACCTAATAAAAATTGTTTTTAAAAAACTATTTTTTTAAAAATTTTCGTAAAAATTTCTCCAAGGCCACAGATGGGACTTTAAAGGGCAACGTTTGTTGTTAGTTTGATTTGAATTTCATTAATCTTTTTGCTTTCATAATGAGGTCATAACTCATAGGTAGTGCGATTGCAGTTGTATATATCACTGAAATGCTAAAAGCTTCAGTTTGTTGATGGCATGAGAGTGCGTTTGTTTATATGCATATATAAATGGCTTGAACATTTGAATGTATATTTTCCCCCTCTCATTCTAGTTGGACTGATCCAGAGGTTTCTTGTACTTCAGATTTATGTACCCCTGGGACAAGACTTCTCCACTGAATTGCTGTAAGATATATAGAACTTCTTTGAATGTTTTATGTGTATTAGACATTTGATCAATTGAAGTAGTACCAACAGTCATTAATTGCAAGTGGCAGTTTCTGCATTAAAAAGTAGTGACTTACCAAGTCGACATGAAGTAATTAAACTAATTTAATCGTATTTCTTAGATATCACTATAGTCTGGCATTTCCCTAGGGAAAAAAAGCAAATTTCATCTGTTTAAGAAAATATCAAAGGGTTATGATTTTGACAATAAATGACCTATTGAAGAAATATGACCCTTGAAGAAATATATCATCCAAAAGTTGGAGATTTTGGCCCAAATGAAGGGTGATATTATGTTTTATACTGTCTGCTATTCAAAACTATGGCTGTTTAAAATTGATTGAAATACCTCATTTTAATAATATTTACTTTGTTTAGAAGTATTGGTCCTTCTTGTTTACATATAGACAGCTTGGAATATATTTGTTTTAAAGTGCCCAGACATGCAAATATACAACTTTTACTCAGTTGAGCTATCTGTTATGTGAGATGGTACTAGAATGAAAATAACATTTGATTAGTATATTCACATAGAATTGGATATTGTTTAAGATCTTATTAATTAAATAAATTTGTACACTTTAAATAAACCATTACATTTGAGGTATACTATTTTCTAATTTTTCTTTGCAATTAATAGCTGTCCAAAGTCTAAGCTTAGGCTTTTATTTTCCCTGCTGGAATAAATGATTTTTCTTGTTAATGAGGATAATTTTGAACTAGTTTTACTGGTTCAAAATAAGAGGAAGGAAGAGCTTTCTTAATAAAATGGGAATAACATAAATTTGAGGTTATTAATTTCTCTTTGTTTATATGAATTAGCATATTAATGATTGGTTCGTATGTTGTTAATATATGAATTTTAGCTAATAATATACATTCTTGTTTTCTTGGGTGATAAAGGAAAGATGGAACATTTATACCTTTGTTTCATTCAGCCTTAAAAGTTAGTAAACTTCTTACTAAGATCTTTTATCATCTACCATGGTCACCAAGATTCTTTAACACATTGACTGCCACACTAGGAAAAAAAAAATTTCCTTGGGGCCACGGTGTTTTATTACGAAAATATAATAAAAACTTCGAAAACAAAATGATCCTTTCTAATTTAATGAAAAATTTGTTATTTTTTATTGTTTTCTGTGCATGAGTTGTATGCAACTTGAAAAATAGTTCTCCTGGCTCCCGGGGTGAAGAGACGTGTGAGTTACGTGTGCTTCAGAAGGCCCTGGGCTCAAAACTAGCGTGAGTTAAATACAACTCACATGGCAGTTAATAAGTTAAAATAGTTCTTAGAGTAGCAGGACCGAAGCATTATTTGATACTCTTATATGCTACTTTCTGGTTCTGTAGAAAAACATTCAAGACTCCAAAGACATAAAGGTACAGGAAGGACTGCATAAAGCTTTATTTTCAGCATAGGGAAAAGTGGTTTTCTACCAAATGGAAAAAGACAAATTATATTTTATTTTTAAGCTTTTTAAGCTCCTTACATAGAAATACAGTCCAGCCCCCCTTATTCTCCTGATCGAGTGGTGAGGGCGTTGGTGGTTGTCCTTTTGATCAAAGTTGTACAGGACACTTGGCCAAACCTTGGAACAGAACTTTTTGCCAAGGAGCCCTATGTTTCTTTGCAAAATTAAGTCTTATTTGTGCTTCCAAACACTTCACCTTATCACTCTAGCCTATGCATTATACTGTTTTAACTAATTAGTAACAATTAAAGTTTTAATTATTGAGAAATCAACAAGTATCTTAGGTTTAAAGTAGTCCTAGCAAGAGAGCAGCTGATATCTAAGTAAACCTGACTACCTCTTTGTTACCCTAACTAATGCTCTTGGCCCATTTAAGGATGGGAAAACATTTTGAGGGGTGTTGGGATTAATGATTAGATTTTGAATTCAGTTGACTATAATCATAGATTTTCTTGTTCTCTTATCCACATGGGAAAACATTTGGATTTTCCAAATGGTTTTAGTTTTTTAATTTTAGCAAAATAAATGTCTTATGGATAAAAAAGTTGAAATTATTAAATAACATGGGAAAGATATTCTCTGTCCTGACCTTGTGAGTTTATGAGATTATAAGAAAATATATTAACTCTGTACTTGAATTTGTTGCTAATAGATAATCAAAGTATTGTGCTGTTTTAGGAAGTAATGACAGAGATCATGTTTTTACAAGAAGGAAAGCAGAATAACAAGTATAGATTCTCTATCTGTAGCTTTTTTTTCTGCCTTAAATGAAAGGGCCAACTTTCAGCACCCTCAGTGTTTTACTATGTTTCTAGCAGCATAGCTCTAGGCTATTTTAAATAATACATTTCTCTAACAAGCTTGGAAAGTCACGTAACAGAAAGATATCTGGCTTCTAAAATTTTCCATTGTCAGAATGGGAGAGGCATTTTGTTTCACAAAGATACATTTATACACCAAGAGGTTTTCATAAGTGGAGTCTTGCCTTTATGAAGCTAATAATCATTTCCTTAGTATCTTCCTGTGTCTCCCATGCCCACTGGATGATTATACTGCTCAGAAGGAGGTTATGCATATGGGTTAGTGGATGCCTTAGAAACAGCAACAGCACTGCTTGAGGAATTACTCATTCATTCAGTCAACAAATTATTGAGTCCTATTATTGTCAGGCAGTGTGCTAGGCATGGGAGATTTGATATACCTTGAATGTGTACACTTTTCCACACCCTCACTGCTATCCTCCTAGCCCCAAACAACTGTCACATTTCCCCAGACCTACTGTCAGAGCTTCCCAGTGGACTTTCTAGCTTCTTCTCTTGCCCTCTTACACTCTAGTCTCCATATTGCTGTTAGAATGATCTTTCTAGAAAACAGCTGAAATTCTCATTGAACTAAGGATAAACTCTCAAATCTATAATACGATTATGTGCTCTGGTCTCTCACCTCTCCCTTCTCATCTCATACCTCTCTGCTGTGAGCTCGTGATTTGTCCACCATGCTGGCTGTTTCTCTTCCTCACGTGCCAGGTGAGGTCTCTTAGTCCTGTGCACAAGTGCTTTCTGTCCCATGTCTTTGCCTGGATAACTCCTACTCAGTCTCCTCATCTCAGCTTAAGTGTCACTTCTTCAGAAAGGCCTTTTTTGATTTCCCCCCAACTAAATGAGATACATCTCTTCTGCCATTTCCTAGCACCCTGCTCTTTTCCTTTGTCACAACTGTAACAGTTTATAATTATATATTTATTTGATTATCTGTGTTTTTTGGGTGGACTTTGAGTTCCATGAGGACAGGGATTCTGTTTGTTCTACTCAGCTTGATATCCTGGCACCTGACGCAAAGGCTGGCACATGACAGACTCTAAAATATGGACTCCTGGGCAGCAGATGGGTGGACATACGAACAAAGGGGTAAGAAGTAACCAATCTCTGTCCTCAGAGAGTTTACTCTGAGGGTGAAAGATCCATTAAAGGGCAGTTTAAATACATTTTGATAAATGTTATGATGACATAAGAGCAAGCTCTATGAAGTATTAGATAGAAATAAGAGCCTAGGCTTGGAACTGGAAAGCTCTCCGGTCAAATTCAGCTTTACCTCTATGGAACCTTGGGTAAATTGCCTAACTTACCTATGGAGTGAGAGTAATAATACTTACCTCACAGGTGTGTCATAAGAATTAAATGAGAAAATTAATGTAAAGTAATAATAATGGCTAACATTAAGCACTTGATGTACCTGGCATTGTTCTAAGCACTTTAATTGTTTTAGCTCAATTAATCCTCAGAATTAGCCTGTATGGTAGTTAGAGTTATTCCTTCTATTTTATCACTGAGCAAACTGAAGTCCAGAAAGGTGGAGGAATTAGCCAGAGGTTATAGACCTACTAACCAGAGCCAGGATTCAAACATGCAGTCTACATCTAGCACCTGCGCTCTGTACCACCTTGCCTTGCTGCCTTACTTGTAAATATTGTTATTTTTCTGTCTGACTATGCATACATACATGCATAAGTAGTGCATATACAGTAAATATTTTATTTGAATCTCAGTATAAGCTAAGCCTTTTTATATCTTCTTTAGGGGCTTTTCATAATACAGTTTTATCATGAGAGTTCCAGGAAGGAAAGGTCTTTCATGCTGAGATATTTTTATCTTTACCCTTCTGATGGATAAATGCCTGAGAGTTAAAGAATTTTACTGATATCTTTTTTGGTGATAACATTCATATTACACTTTTTAAAAGGAAAACTAAAAAATATCTTTACCTCTTCTTTATTGATTCCTGTGTAGGCCTCTTTTTTCTTTAACATCTAAAAATTATATTATTGAGAATCTTCCACCTGTGGATAAGATGGCTTCAGAACTTCATGACCTGACCAGCAATTATCCAAACACATTACATTTTGCATGTGGAGCAAAGGGAGTGTTTAGTGTACTAGCACATAGTATATTTAGCAATGAAGTAACGGAATTCTCTTGTATTTCTCTTTCAGTGTCAAGGTATCTACACACAAAAGACTTCCTTTCTTTTTACAGAAGTCTTCTTGACTTGCTTATTTCATAGTATTAGTTGCAGTTTTCTTTTCCAAAATATTTTGGTGTAACTGTGTCTAACGGTTTCACTTGAAGGTAAATGATTGAATAAACAACAGGTTTTTAAAAATTTTTTCATTTTGTGGTATCTTGCAAACTGCATCAAAGCAGTGGGAGGTCAACGGCTCCCCTTGGTGGGTTTGTTAGGGTTTCAGAGCCTGGGGGCAGACATCTGGTGCACGGGAGGAACACCATGAACCTGAGCTCTCAGAAAAGAACCAACTGCACCTTAAAATGGAAATCCATTTTGCTATATTTGATGCTGCCAGTCACACTGAAGGATTTTAGAATATTACATTTTCTGACAAGAATTGTATTCATTTTCTGAATATTGTTGAACTGCATTAATTCCTTTCTCTGTTCTGTCATTAATCTTGATGAATTCTGGGAGACATTTTGTACTGTTATGCCTCTAGTGAATTGACATTATTTTTCTCATTTTCACTCAGCTTAGCCAGTGCTCTTTCAATATATGGGTTGAAAACACTATGCAAGTCTGTGGTGGGCATCATGTAATATTTGGAGAGGTTGCAATTCTTAGCCTGTGGGTCCTAGAGAATATTATTGCTACGTACAAGGTTTACATGTTGAGCCCTTAGCTGTTTGGAGTACTACTTGCGTTTGGAATCTGATAAAGGTAGGAAGCACGAGTTAAATTCTTTAAAAAAGAGAGCGACCCCTAAAAGTATACCCAGTCCATACAAATTTTAACTAATTCTTTGTGATCTCTTCATTGCAATAGTCTGAATTTGAAATTGTTATGAGTGGAGTTTAATGATTTTAAGCTGGAATTCCATCTAGGATTTATGATGCTCATTCCAGAGTTTTTGTCTTTTCCTTTTGCTCTTCCCCCTAGTTATATGATTTTAGGCTTAAAACTTTAAGTCTGTGTTTCCATTTCCTCATCAGTAAATGGTAATATGAACTCTTCTATTTTAACTGCCAAAGTTAATTGAAGACATTGGGTTTTTCCTAAGAAATTTTTGGAAGTTTAGGTCCATGTAGACCTCAAAGCTTCTTTTTCCATTTCTATAATATGAAAAATTGGAATATCCTACCAAACAAAGCTTTAGCCTCAAGCTAATTTAATGAAAGTTACTTTTATATCACCTTTTCTGTACTGTTGCTAGTGAGCCAGACGTAGAGGTCAGAAAAAAAATTTAATAGAAATTTCAGATCCTTCTACCCTATTGAATTTTGCTCCTACCTTTCCTTCTTCAGTTACGTTGGAGACAATGGGCTCCTTTGAAACTTTAAACCAATATATGGCCTCACAGCTGCAGACCTGTTCTTTTCTTATGTCACTGGTCTTCTTCAGCCTCTTTAAAGGCACTGGAGTTGAGAGAATTCCTAAATTTGATATCTTTAGGTCAGAATGACATTGGTGAGGGCTTTTGAGATTGTGTCCATTTAACCAAGCACAGCTGTCTTCCGGTGGAATATTTGCTTTCTTATCTTTTTGGTAATTTGATGCCTGCTTTTGAAGAAAATGGTGGTTGCTTTCTAGCTCTTAAGTTATTTGTAAAAGAGATGTTATCCAAATGCAAAGAATGATTATATTATCCACTGAAATCTTTTATATCATCAAGTGAATACATCTCTAAACTATGTGTTTAGAACTGGGCAACAACGGCCAGTAGTAGCTCTTTTTTAAACTAGAAGTATTGTATACTAAAGTAGTAATGACATTGCAAGTTTCATTAACATTTTGAATGCATCTCATGGCTAATTTCAACTTCTATTTTTTCTTTTTAAAATCATCAGTATTTAAATCTCATTATTTTAATTATGTCCAATTAAATGTACTTGCATAATCAGTGTATTTTGTTACATGCATTAGTAAAGAGAGCACTTTAAGATGCTTTGCATACTCACTTTCTTAATATATTAAATTTGCATGCCTTAAAATAGGTTTTATGTAGAAGTTTTAGATAACACGTGTGGTAGGTATATAAATCAGATGCCATATACTTTATCTATAAAATATATGTTTTTTTGAAGTCTTTTTTTTCTTGTTTCTTAGTTTGGTTCATTTTACTTTTCCAAATTATTTTTACAATACTCTTTAGATAAACTAGATGCATGCTCAAAGCTAAAATAAAATACTAGCAAAAGAAAAATTGCACATATACAAATATTTGGAAGTGTTTTTACTCTGTAAAATAAAGTAATGATAAAAGGCCATACATTTGATAAAACACTATGCAGTTAAATGATTGCCATATCATTTATCAGGGCACAAGTCAGGGAGGTCCTGTGATGGGTCAGATCATAGGCTTGGAAGTTACTGGCTTTGCCACTTATTAGCATGGTGATCCTGGACAAGTTGCTGAACACCTCTGTATGTCACAGCCTCATCTGTGCAATGGGGATATTTATATCTATTTATTGGATAGTTAAGAGGATTAAATTCAATAATACCAAATACTAAGTGCACAGTAAATATTAATTTATAATTTTTATATCTTATATATAGGTAAGAGTGTGGTACTATTTAATTTTTAAAGTGCTCTTCTGAAACATTTTGAGACAAGTTGGGCATATCTGTTTTCGTTGTGAAATTTTCATGGTACTTGTCCCTGAAGAGAGACAGAAAAGCAGCTTTTCCTTAGGAGCTTGCTTGACTATTGACTCATGTAGGTTCTCTATTAGGAAAGAAATGGTCAGCATAACATGAAAAAGAAGTGATTTCTATTGTTTGGATGTGGATGCTAGTGATTTATTTAAAGGAAAAGCAGCTTTTCCTTAGGAGCCTGCTTGACTATTGACTCATGTAGGTTCTCTATTAGGAAAGAAATGGTCAGCATAACATGAAAAAGAAGTGATTTCTATTGTTTGGATGTGGATGCTAGTGATTTATTTAAAGGACAACTGCAGGAACTCCTGTCATCACAGTCTTGGTATGAAGGGAGTTACAGGTGACCAGATCAAGTGTAGAACCACAGATAGAGAGTAATGTTCATCTGTGAAGGAACATGACCTGGGAAAAAATAGATAAACAGATAGATTTCCAATAACTGAAGGCATAATAAACAGGCCTTTGCTACTCCCGCTGTCCCTGTTCATCTTCACCAATAGGGATGCTTGAAGATGACTCACAGCAAATCACAGATCCTCCAAATGCTGTCCCTTCTTTGGTAGGACAGTGTCATGTGGATGTGTTTCTTTAGTGCCGTGATACATACCAGGAGATACATGATATGTTTTTTTGTCAGGAGAAATGTCCCCTCTGATTTGGTTCTCCTTCCCTTTCACTATATTTTATTTTTATTCTGGCATTTAATTATTTTAATTATTTAAAATAATAACAATTTGAAACATCTACAAAATAGAATATAATATGTATATTAATGGACCCGTATAGTCCCAATTATAAAATTTATGATGATTAGGATATTTTCATTAATAGAGCATTCTGGAACTATTTTCATATGGGGAACAATTTCTTTTTGGCAATTAAAGTATATCATGGAGCTTCATGAAGTCATTTGGCTTTGATGAAGTTGCCCAGTAATAGATACAAGGAGAATCCCCATATGGGGAGTGCTGGTATCTCTCTGGTTCCTGATTTTTGTAATTTTGTTCTATAAATTGTAGAGTTTCTTATTTGGATATAAAAATATTTTAGAATCTTTATTTGGATTCATAGAAATGACTTTGATAGGATGACATATATATAGTAAATCACAAACATATCTTTCAATAGCACTTATATATGTCTGTTATGACATTTATCACATAGTGGTCTTAATATTTAGGTATCTCCACAACTAACTCTCTACCTCCAAATAGACCATGAGAACTTCAGGGGCCAAAGCATTTGGATCCCAATGAGGCTATTATTGAATTTTCAATTTCTAAGCCCCATTTGTAAAGACATTGTCCAGATGTTACAATAGACAGCAGCAGAGTTAATTGGACTTTAAATTGGTGACAGAGAACTAATATACTAGCCTGTAGTACATGATCACTAAATGTTAATTTCCTTCTTTTAGTAATTTCTAATTCCTTACATTGTTAAACTCCCCTCAAGTCAGTTTCAGTTTGTTGTGTGGTATACTTCTTTGGGGAGAAAGAGTGAAGATATGGGTGGTTTCAAATTAGTAAGGTAGTAATACTCACATTTAGAATGTTCATCCATAGAAATGACATTTTGGAGCAAGGTGGAAAGAACATTTAAAATAATCTAATCCTTTGCTTTTTAAACACTTTTGAGTCACCTCTGTTACTCAAACAGAACAATCCATCCTTCCTTTTTTCAATCTTATGTGCATTTTGGGATGAAAATATTTATATGTTTTATATGAACAGAGGATGCTATTGGTCCCTCAAAAGGTTGAAATCCACTGATATGGCTTGACTTTCTCTTTAAAATTGTGTGGGAATACATAGTATAATAAAGCTGATGTTGCAAATTTCAATCACATTTAAATTCTGTGTTTCAAGGTACTCTGACATCTGCTTTTACTTTTTAAATGGTCAGTCTTTGAATTTTAAGTGTTAGATTTTTTGGTCTTAGGCAGCCTAGGTTCATGGAAAAAGTCGTTAGGATTTGCTGCAGCCCAAGCTTCATCCAAATGCCCCACAAAATTTGTGGTCACTGGGTACCCTAGGCTTTTCTGGGTACCCAGTGACCCTGATCTCCGGCACCTCTCCCTCCATAACTTATTCCACTCCTCCTCCTTGCTGTAGCCACCTTGATTACTGAACACCGCACAAGCTGTCATGCCTTTGGCTCAAGTTTTCGTTCAGCCTAATCCCATCTCTCTACCTTTTGAAAACATAATCATTCCTTAAGGTCAAACTCAAATGCATATCCTTCATGAATACTTTCCATGTCCTCCAGCTGTAGTAAGTCTCTGCTTCCTCAGTGTTCTCATAATTGTGTACATGATTCCTTTGAGGGCAGGGACTATGTTTTTATTCATCATTGTAATCCCCACAGCACTTAGAGGAAGTCTGTGTGTATGGTGGGTTGTCAGTAATGCTTGTTATTGTACTGAAATGTGTTGATATGCTGTCAGTGTGGTTCTTGATTAGAAAAAGATAGGGGAAAAAAACAAGAATTAGAGTAGAAAGTGAGTGAACAGGATTAGGAAAGTGTTAAGCTTTCTTCTTCTCAACGCTTAGTTCCTGGAAAACTAGTGATTGGGCCTTAATTTGCCCTACCATGCATAAAGTGCATTTCTCTCAGGCTCATGTCTACGAGAAGAATGGTGACTATATTAAAAAACAAGTAAAGGCAGAAGAATTCAGGTAAGGAGAAATGAATTCTCTTGAATTTTCTCAAAATGCTCATGTGGATAGGAATATACGCAAGTAAATGTTTTCAAGGCTGTGCTAAAGCCATGGAACACCACAGTTGGCTCTTTGATGAAGCTCTGATTATAAGCCTATAATTAAACCCCCCAAAGACAACTTTGATTAAAACTAATTAGTTTGTCCTTTTTAAAAACAACTTATTTTAATGATCATTTGGTTTTTAGGGACAGAAAAGTATTTAAATTATCTCAAGTAAAAAAATATGTGTCAGAAGAACATGGAGAGATCTTAAGGAGCCCAACTGCAAGAGTTGGTACAGGCCTTATAGGAGGTGATACTTGTCAAGAGAGTCTCTCTCTCTTTCTCTCTCTCTCCCCTCTCTCCCCCCTACTCTCTCACCTCTCATTTTGTTTGTAAGTCTTCTTGGTTCTTCTGTTTCATCCTGTAGACTAGCTCTGATTACTTGTCATTGTGCATGTAGTCAATAATGGCTACCAGTATATCCCTCTATGACCCTACAACTCCAATTCCCATCACTGTCTGACCAAGTTCAGCCTGTGCATCTTGTAGTTAAATTTAAAAGCATAACCAGGATTGCTCCTTGGCCAGTCATTGGCTTTAAGCTAACTGTTCCATCTTTGGTTTCAGCTTTAGAGATTGTAAGCCAGAGCAGATTCCCTAGGAAGGGGGTGGGGGTAGGGTAGGCAGATGGACTGATATACCCACTGCACTACTCCTTGATTATAGACACTTGACAGTCACCTTAGAACTTCTTTTTTCCTCAGGCACCTGCCAGTGACTTCTACAGATATTCCTGAGCCCCTCTAATGGCATTCCAGGGGTAAACGGTAGCCAAAATTTTTCATTAGAGTCAGATCAACTTTGAGGCCACTCTTGTCTTAGGTCATGAATTTCATTTACCTGGAATCCTAAGGTTATCTCAGTGGTACTGTCCAAACTGTCTTAGTTAGTTAGCGTAGGCTCTGCTTTGTGCAGGCACTGTTCAAGGACTAAGCTACAGTTTTTTAGTGCTTCTATAGTTAAATAATAACCCTGATTAGAATGGTTAGGTTTATTGAACATCTGTCATATGCTAGGCTTGTTTCATACTATATTTGTCAGGTTTGCTAAAGTGGCTTACAAAATTTCATATTTATCTGTCTCACAATACCTGAGAGCTACAGGTAGGCTGCAGCTCTACTTTAGTTATAGGTCAACTATGTGTCTCTTGTATGTCTTCTCATTCCAGAACCCGGATTAAACAAACAGCCCCTATCTGGGACATGCTGTTCATGAGGTGAGAGCAGAAGAGCAAGAACCACACAATTAAGCCTAAAGCTTCTCCTCAGATCTATGTGTGGCACATGTCACTTCTATTTACATCCACTAGCCAGTTCAATTAAGACGGCCAAGCTGAGAGTCAGTGGGGTAGGAGAATGTATAAAATCCCCTATGTGAGAGGGAGACAGCAAATAATTGTGAACAGTGATAATCTATCATAAACACACATACACATTTTCATTCAATTATCACAACACTCTTAAATGTGGATATTATCACCATTACACAATTTATTAATTTAACAAATATATATGAGCACCTACTATGTTCTGGAACCTGTGCTCTTGAATAAATAAGAATCAAGTGAGGACCCTCAAACAGCAGTTATAAAATCTTTGGTCTTAGGAAATATCGAGACCCCCAAAGAGCTTATGTGGGTTGTATCGCTCAATATTTACTATATTAGAAATTAACACTGAATAATTAGAAATATGTTTATTATTTAGAAATAATAATAAACATATTACATGTTAGCATAAATACCTACAAAAAACTATAGTACAAAATATCTATATTTTCCAAAGCAAAAAGAATTTAGTGAAGAATGGCATTATTTTACATTTTTGCAAATCTCCTTATTGTCTGACTAAATAGAGGACAGATGGATTTTCCTATCTGCTTATGCATTCAGTCTATTATGATACATCATGTCACCTCTGAAAAAATCCGCTATATACTGTGAGAGAATGAGAGTGAAAAAGTAAGTAACATCTTAGTATTGTTATGAAAATATTTTGACCTCACTGAGTCCCTGAAAGGGTCTTGGAAACCCTCAGCGGTCCCTAGACTGCCCTTTGAGAATCCCTTAACCACATTTTGAAAACTGTTATTCTGAAGTATATTCTGAAAGCAATTACATGCCGTCCTCACTTAGTGCATTTTCCTGAAGTGTCACCATTCTGTTAATGTATTTCATAAATTGGGTAGCTTTATTAGTCAGGTAGGCTAACTACTATGACAGATAATACCCAAATCCCAGTGGCTTAACACAATAAAGGTTCATTTCTTGTTCATATCACAATCCATTGCAGGCCAGTGGTCAGGGCCCTGCCCACCATAGTCATTTACGGACCGAGGCTGCTTCTATCTTCCTTCTAGGGCCTCAGAGTCCTCTACTGGATCCTCCATATCTGGTCAGCACACAAGAGAAGAGAGAGCCTGGAGGATCACATGGGAGGATGTTTTGGTGTTACATTGCCCTGGCCAGAACTCTTATACCACACACAGCATCATTGGAAGCTAGGAAATGTAGTCTGGCTTTGTGCCCAGGAGAAAAGGAAACAACAGAGTTTGGCCAAGTCATACCAACCTCCACCAGAATATGCAACTTATTCTGATTACTCTTATTCTGTACATAAATAAGTTACAATAAAACTTTATGATTTGTTGTCAGCTCTTTTGTTCTCATGGAACTTAAGTGGTATACAGTGCAAAATAGTATTATACCTCATGCTTTGAGAGAAGTTGTAGGGTCATGCAATCTAACAGTAATTTTAAATTTTTTTAGTTTTTAATTTTGAAACAATTTCAAACTTAAAGAAAAGTTACAAAAATAATGCAAAGAACTACCACATACCTGTCACCTACATTCACCAATTATTAACATTTTGCCACATTTGCTTTTTTCTTTCTATGTATGTGATTTTGTGTGTGTGCACATGTGCATATACATATTTTTTTCCTGAAACTATTTGAGAGTAAATTGCAGACCTTCTGACCCTTTACTAAACTTCAGTGTGTATTTACTAAGGACAGAGACATTCACTTACATAACCATAGTACAGTTTTCAAAACCATTCAGTGTTGATGCAATACTATTATCTATGGTATAGATACACTGTTCTAGCAATTATATTTTTGGACCAGGATTACACAATACGTTTAGTTTTCATGTGTCGTTAGTCTCCATTAATTTAGGATGGTTTCTCAGCCTTTCTGTGTCTTTCACATCAATGACATTTCTGAAAAGTGCAGGTCACTTAATTTCCAGCACGTTCCTTAACTGAGTTTGTCTGATGTTTCCTTATGATTAGATTCATGTTATGCATTTTTGGCAAAATATTGTGCCAGGGGTGGGGAACCTGCAGCTTTAAGGCCACATGAGGCCTTCTAGGTCCTTAAGTGTGGCCTTTTGACTGAATCCACATTTTACAGAACAAATCCTTTTATTTTTATTAATACATTTTTCTTCATCTTTCATATTTTTATTTCATTTTCAAAATGAACTTATTTAAAATACTAAAGAATAAAATAAGTTTCAACGACATAATCCTTCCAGATTGACCAGCACAATTAGAACATTAGTAAGCCATAAAGGCTAAATTGACGGCTGCTACACTCATGATTTAGTTCTAACTTCCCACGCCTGACTGGCTCCACTACAGTATGAGTCGGGTTGGCAAGAGTTTATGGGGGTCGAGTACACCAGTCTGTTATCAGCTTTTGACAGCGGTGCACTGTGTTTCTGTTTGAAGTGGAATTTGTGAATAGTTGCATAGATCGACAGTATTTTTTAATTCTGTCTGTTTAACAACCCATCATGTCAAAGAAGACCAAGAGAATGCTGAAAGAAGAAAACAGATTTTTTTAATGAGCTTAGGAATTGCAATATTATCTTGTTTCTGCTAAAGATAAGACAATTTGCTTGCTTTGTGATACTACAATATCAACATTAAAGACATTCGGTGCTCGTCAGCATTATAACACTCATAAGGACCACAAATATTTTAAATTAGAGGGAGAGGCACGCAAAGTTGTATTGCAGAAATTAAAAGATGAAAAGCAAAAGCAAAGACAATTCTTTCAAGCAGCAATAAGACCTGGGAATAGTGCCACTGAAGCAACTTACAAAGTAGCTTGTATACTCAGGAAAAAAGGGAAGCCATTTAATGATGTACAAATTGTAAAAGAATGCATTGTCAAAGTTGTGGGATGCTTAGACCCCAATAATGTTTCAAAGTACAATTGCCTCTTTCAGAGAGAACCATAACTGATCAACAGCATGAATTGGCCTTCAACTTAACAGAAAGAACTTCATGCAGTACTTCAAAAGGAAAATACTAATATGTATTATTCAGTCACTTTGGATGAATCAACTGATACTACTGACTTGGTGCAGGTTTTGTACTTCATTCAGGTCATAACAGAAGATTTTCTTTGCTTTGAAGAGTGACTCGCTTTGGGTACTCTTGCAAACAGAACACAGGGAATAGATATCTTCAACAACTTTTAAGATAAATGTTGTGAAGTTGGACTGAATTTGGTAAATTTAGTGCATGTATGTACAGATAGGGCACCTTCCATGACAGGAAAACATGAAGGGTTTATTGCACAGATTAAAAAATGTATTAACAGATCTAGATGTTCTCATTTCTTTTCATTGTATCTTTCATCAGCAAAATCTCTGTGCTAAAGCTACTATTTTAAGGGACACTTTGCAAAAAGTTATGAGTATTGTTAAATATATTCATGCAAATGCAAGATGGCATCATCAGTTTCATAACATGCTAAAGTTGAATGATGAGGCAGTCAGTGTGGATTTGCCATATCATTGGCTATCCCAGGGACAGGTGTTAGCCAAAATTTTATCTCTGTGAGAACAGATAGTTTTATGAAGAACATAATCAGCAATGTGAATTATTGAGTGAAGATTTCTGTAGGAATGCAGCATTTCTATATGCGATCATATCAAATGAAACAACTTGAATATTTCTTTGCAAGGTAAAACTAAGTCTATATATGATATGTGTCAAAATATCTAAGCATTTCTAAAAAAGCTAACTCTTTTCAAAACACTTCTTCTTCAAAAGGAAATTTCAGATGAACATTTTCCCCAGTTAGCAAAGGTCACTGATGAGCAGGATGATATATCATTCAAATAATTTGAAGACTACACAGCTGTTATAGACCTATTAATTGGAGAATACAATGAAAGTTTCACTGACTTTGAGAATCATGACATCACACTCAAATTAGCATTTCAGCCTCACCTAGTTGATACCACCATGGCGCCTAAAGAACTACAGGTGGAATTGATTGAGCTCTCAGTAGATGACATTTTAAGTCATCGTTTGATGCTAAGAAAGATCCAATTAAAATATGGAAAAATGCAGTAGGATACCCACGCCATCAGCAAGATGCCTGCAAAATGCTTTCTTGTTTTTCACCCATTTATTGCTGCGAATCTACGTTCTCCTACCTAACCCAAATCAAGATGCCCTTAAGGTCACAAATGACTGATACCCATCTAGAGGATCAACTGAAATTGTGGACCTCCATGCTGCAACTAAATATTCAAATGCTTTCCAACAAAATGCAGACACAACAAAGTCATTATAAGGTTATTTAACTTTAAAATTAACAAATAGTTTTCCTTTTTTGAAATTATTAAGTACATAATAGATTTTTACAAAATAATGTACACTTTTAAGTATATCTAATTGAAGTTTCTTGAATGCGGCCTTATTTGATTATAGCTGAATTAATGCAGCCTTCCAACGTGAAAAGGTTCCCCACCCTTGTACTATGCAGATAATGTTTTGTCCTTCTCAGTGCAGTTTATCAGGAGGCATATGATGTTTACAGGTGATGTTAATTTTGATCACTTTATTAAGGTGATGTCTATGAGGTTTCCTCGGGGAAAAGTTACTATTAGTTTACTTTAAAATTAATAAGTCATTTGTGGGGATATAGTTTGAGACTATGCAAATATCTTGTTCTTCATTAAGTTTTCATTCACTAGTTTAGTATGATGATTCTTGCCTGAACTAATTATTACTATAATGGTTACAAAATAAAATGAATTTTTAAGTTATTTTCTAATGATACAAATAAAAACCAAGTCTGGTAGACATTTGTTGATTGTCTACCTAGCATACATTGCCATGTTTTTTCTCTTCTGAAAATTATCTGAATTTTGTTTGGGTATCTCCTCCTGGGCAGTGTAGCCTATGGGCATCTAGTAAAATGGATCACAATATGGCCCCTGGAGTGGGCTTTGATTGATAGGTCCATTTGTGCATTCCATTTATTTAACCACATTTTTTCTTTTTAAGAATGGGAATCTGACTTGCATTGGGCCAATCTGAGTGAATTTTAGAACTCTTGTTTGGGATGTTGTTGTTTGGGTAGCTCCACCCATCCGATGGCCATGAGGATAAAGCTGATACCAGATGGCTGAAAGGGAGAAATAGAGAGAAAATGGGTCATTGATGACAGTTTTGAGCTGCTGAATCAATCAGTCCTGAAGCCTGTCCTACCTCTGTGGTTTCCAATAATGTGAACTAATATATTCCATTAAGTGAGCTAGCTTAAGTTGGTTTTTCTGTTAACTTTGGACATAAAGAGTCCTAACTGATACACTTACAAATAAATAGCAATAGCTGTTTTACCTGGCATTAAAAAAATGGTAAGGAGGATGTATAAGACTTTTTCAACATCCAACAAAAAGAAATGGGTATAGGGTTTTTTGTTTGTTTGTTTCCAGCTTGGTGATAGAAGCATGGCGTGGGACACTACGGAAGATAAAAGTATCAGAATCAGCAGTGTATATTCCATGTGCCAAAGGGCACATGAGTTAATTTTTAGTAGTAAAGTTGCTAAGGTGGTGGGGAGGGGCTAGCTTCATTTGGACTCATTTCGGTTAACCAAACCAACTTGACTGAATTGAAGTACAGTGGGGGCATCAAGTGCAAGTATATTGGGATATCACATGACACTCAAAGGCAATAATGCAGCTGGACGTAGAAGCCAGCACTAGAAAGCCTTAAGCAATCTCTGTCTTTCATGTTAGCTTTTTCTGTGTTTTGCTTCATTTTCAGTCCACAAGGCAATTTTAAAATTCCTAGAGGGAGAATATGATTGTGTTAGTTTGGGTCAGGCATTTACCCCTGTTCAGTTCAGTTGTGCTTATTAGTATAAAAATGGTTCCAAAGACCTAGCCCTGTGGGTAAGGAGATTTCAGGGAAGAAACTCTGAAGTTGGCTGCTAGAGAAACACTTATGGATGGCACATCCAGCTGAGGGCATAATTGTAAGCAGAAAAAATTGGTTTGTGATGCCTTTCTCCTTTCCTTTCAGAATTCCTGCCCCTCATTATTAGCCTGTATTTCTCTCATTTGAATTCTTGCTAAGATGCTAGTAAGGTCTTAAGGGTTGGGTTATAAGCATTTCCATGATGTTTTTTATTTTACTAAGGTGGTGATTCTCAAACTGTAGTAATCTTGGAACTTGTTAGAACTGCAAATTCTCGGGCCCCAGTCCCAGACCTACTGAGAGAGAAACTCTTGAGTCAGGACCCAGCAATCCATGGGTGTTTTTTCTTTTATTTTTAGTCGACAAGTTAATAATTGTACAAATTTATGGGTTACAGAGTGATACTTCGATAAGTGTATATAATGTATGTTTAAATCAGGGTAAGAGCATAACCATCCCCTCAAACATCTATTCTTTGTGTTGTGAACATTTAAAATCCTCTTCTAGCTTTTTAAAAATAATAATAAATTATAGTTAACTGTAATCACCTTGCATAGCTGCAGAACACCAGAACTCATTCCTCTTATCTAGTAGTTTTGTATCTGTTAACCAACCTCTCCCCAACCTCCCCTCCCCTGTATTCTTCCCAACCTATAATACCCAAAATTCTATTATTTACTTCCAAGAGCTCATTTTTTTTTTTTTAGTTCCCACACAGGGGTGAGAATATGCAGTATTTATCTTTCTGTGCCTGACTTATTTCACTTAACATCATGTCTTCCAGGCTGATCCATGTTGCCACAAATGACAGGATTTCATTTTTTTTAATAACCAAATAGTATTCCATTGTGTATACGAACCACATTTTCCTTATCCATTTATCCATTGATGGACATTTGAGTTGATTCCATGACTTAGCTATCTGTCAGCAATCCTTGTTTTAACACATCATTCAGGTGATGCTGATGCACTTGGAGTTTGAGAACCAGTGTCACAGGGAATTCCTGAAAATCCACAAGGTGGCCAGAACCCAGGATCTGTCTTCTGCCCCAGACTGGGTACCCTGGTACTGCTTGAATATAGAAATGTGGCCAAGTATTCCTCACCCATTGCTTCCAAAGAGAAGCCTAACCACTGCCTTCTGAAGAGGAAAACAGACTTCAGCAGCAGAAAGGTTGCCATCTCCAGCTCAACAGCTTCCATCTCTTTGGTTTAGCCTGCAGAACAGACCTCCACGTACCTGGCATTTTGTAGAAGTTTGCCATCCTGTGGACAGAAGTGTGAACATCTGTGAGGCCTCTTCCAATTCCTTTTTCTAAAACTGTATATGTATTTTTATGCACACACCAGTGATTGTTGAAGCGAGGTAAATGTGAATAAATTACTGTGGGATTGGACATGCTGCTTCCAGGAGCCTACTGCCTCTTCTTGCTCCTCCACTCCTGCTCCTTCCTCTTCCTATTCCTTCTCCTCTTTCCCGCCACTTTCTCTTTCTCCTCTCTTCCTGTTCTTCCTCATCCTTTTTCATCTCTCCTTTATTTTTCTTCTCTTTACCATCTCTCGCCTCTCCCTCGTTCTTTATTCTTGCCCTTTGTCTTATACTTCTCTTTTTATTTTCTTCTCTCTCATTTTTCTTTTTCTTTCTTCCTTTTCCGTCCCATTTCTTATAATTCTCCACCTGCTACTCTTCCTCCTCTCACGTCTACTCCTTGTGATGGGTAAACTGACTTAAAAGGAGAAAATGAATGCCTGAGGGCCTTAGGAAATGGTAACTGCTATTTCTGTCATTCTTGTTGCTAACTGCAAACATCTTTAGAGACCCGTGGGACCTGCAGGATTATCCAGGGTCTGAGCCTGCCCCTCCTGCACCTGTTCAGTAAGACCTCAACTCTGTGCTCCTCAGCTCTCAGTCGCCTCAGCCTCACTAGCCCATCCACATCCTAACCCTAGAAATGAGCTCCTGCGCTATCTTATACTGGTAAATATTTAACAGTTCGCTCTGGGGTGGAGGGTGGGTATTGAGGAGCCCTTATGTTTAGGATTTGCTGATTTCTGTGGTAGACATACTCCCACCAGGGCTGATTTCAAGTTACCAACCAGACATCACCAAATGTGGAGCTGGGAGGAGATGCTCACAATGGAGGCTCACAAACCAGTCAAACCTGTTCCAGCACACTAGTAAGGAGGGTTTCACAGCACGATGGCCCATGTGCAGTACTACTGTCTTCCCCCATTTATGCAGATATTTTAGGGTTAGCCATTAATAAATAAATTACTGTAATTTGAATCATCAGATATCTGTTAACTCCTTAACAGACTCATTTTTTAGAATAGCCATTGAGAAATAATTAAAAGCAGCATTATATAATAATTGCCACTATACCACCTTTTAGTTTGATTAAATAAAATTCAACTGCAAGTACTGTCAAAAAAAAAAATATTGCAGGCCTTTCAATGATTTGTAACCTGTACTCCCTTTTTACTTGTGAGTCTGAGCTTGATCAAAATATCACTATGAATTGACAACACTTTTTGGATTATAGATATCATAAAGTTTCAGTTAATATTTAGTTAGAATATCATCCAGTCACCTTATCTTTTTTATTTGCATTCTACATCATCTCTGGTGGATTTTTATTATTTTTAAGTAGCTTCACATTATGTTTTATGATACATTTCTTCCTGCAACAGTTTTGCATACAGATGGAAATGTTGGGAATCTAGTGTAAGGCTGATCTTATTTTTTTTTTCATTCTGTTATGTGATTGATCTGGTCAGTGAGCAAGAAATTCTTCAAGGCCATCCATCACTCCAGGCAGCAGCTGAGCTAAACCTTCTAACTCACTGCTTCCAGTCAGTCATGCAAGATTTGGGTTATAAATATTGAATGTGCAAACAACTGTTTAAATTAGCTGTCCTATCTGTTTTATGCAATTTCAGTAGAAAAGCAAGCTGATACATTGTTTAGTGGTGAGAAGTAGAAAACAGTGAATTCAGAATTATCCTTCCATACTTCATCGAATTCATCCTGTTGGCAAATATTTAAAATAGTTAGATCAAATTAATTCTTGTTCCCTTAAGTTAAATTAGAACTAAGGCAACTGAGCATGTAATTTATGTAGCTTTTTTTGGTTTTTATGTTCAAACAGTAGGAAGACTGTTAGTAATTGTAAATATAGCCATCTGTCATAAATATAGTAGCCAATTGTTAAATGCTTAGTTCTGTGAATTTTGTTACCTCTTTGCAATAACAAAAATAGCTTAATATTTGGAAAATATTTGGGCAGGAAGGAAAATAGCAGCTGGCTTATCCTACCATTCCTGGTAAGCATCTAGAATATCGAATATGTGCAGGTGTTAGTACTTCTGCTACTTGGAGTTATAACAAGTCTGCATACTTTCACTGGGGTTGATATACATGTAATAGATAAAACGCCAACCATTTGTAGTGACTCCTAAAAGCCTTTTTGTGTGTAATGAATTCAGGTAAACTTCTAAATTTGCTATCTGTGTTTTAAATTATTCTTCATATTATATTATGCTGGAAGCATCCTTTCAAGTAGAAGACATGTATCTAAGCCCACATTAATAACATAAATGAACTGCTTACCAAAGAGAAAATGATTTGTCTCCCTTTATAGGCATGCAGGGTGTTCAGCAGCATTTGTCTCTTCATAGTTGGATTGCAACCTAACAGAAAAGTTGGGCAAGATTTTGTGTTACTTTCTTTGGCAAACACTGCTCATTGCTTACCCATATACATTTTTCTGTTCTTTCTTGAACAGAATTTTGGTCAGGATAGCAATGAGCCCAGCTAAATAGGCTCACCTTCCTAGACTCCCTTGTACCTAGAGATGGACACATAACCTAACTCTGGCCAATGACATGCAAGTGGACTTCTCTGGGTAGGACTCCTAGGAAAGCTTTTCAAAGGGGACAGATTTAATCAACTTGCTCCTTTAGCCCTGTGTGCTTTGGTGCTTTGGTCTTTCCTCTATTTTGCCTGAAATGTGAATGTGAATACAATGCATGGAATTGTAGCAGCCTTTTTAAGAGCATAAATGCAAAAACTAAGAATGACATAGTGGAAAGATGGAGAAAAGACCTGGGTTCCTGATAGCATTTTATTGAGCCAGTAACCTGCCTTGAATTGCCTACCCCTAGACTTGAATGAGTAAATAAACCTGATTCTTGTTTAAGCACTGTTTATCAGGGGTACCTGAAGCCTAACACATTCCTAGCTGATACATTTCTTTTTATGATTTAATATCTATGTCTTCATGAAATGATTCATTCTGTTTTTTAAAACACTTTCTACTTTGGAATTATGAAAGTAAACTTTTGCTTATGTCCTTAGGTGGAAATAAATTGAACCAGCATTGCTATACTAATAAACCTTATTATTTACAAATGTGAGAACAGTGTTGATGAATAATTTTAGTGATACAAATCACGACTGCAGAATAAAGGTCAGGGAACTTTCTTAATCTTATATCTCAAATCTTATTTCTCTTTTTAATTTCTGCTTGCTTTTTCCTTCATCAATTCCTATCTTTTCTTACCCTTCAAGTGCTCGTAGTCTGGTGGAAGTGACCAATTTATAAACAATTATAATGCAGTGTTATAAGTTCTAGAAATATTTGTCAGAAATGTAAATCTGATTTTATTATTTCCCTGTTTAAAAGCTTCCTATGAGCTTTGATGTGGGATTTAAGGCCTTTTCATTCTGGCTCCAACTGTCTTATCCAGTCACATCTCCTGTCCAACTCCTTTTGTTTCTCTCAGCAAATTCCTTCAGCCCTATGCTGTCTAAAACTACTGGGCTGCTGGGAGGATCCTGAAACTATCACGTGGTTTTCTTCCTTCATAGCTTGCTTATCCTTTCACTTCTGTGCCCTTTCTCTCGTCTCCATCTGTGAAATTCCACTCATTCTAAAACTGAGTTAAGGTGTCTTTCTCTCTAAAGCTTTCCCTGACTCTTCCAAGTTGAATTAGTAACTTCTTTATCTTTTGTGCTTTCCATAACATTCTTTTTATGCTTCTATGATAGCATTTATTTGGTTGATTTGTAGTTACAGGTCTCTGTCTTTCCAGTAGACTGTGAGTTCCATGAAAACATGAGCTATGCTTTAATTTGTAGCTCAAGCATCTAAGTCAGTGTCTGAAAAGGAGTAAATGCTCAAAATTTGTGCTATGTTTTCATAACAAGAAAATAAAAAATTTAAATTCTCTATACCTGTCACGGAGTACTAGGATTATTTACCTATTTATTAAATGTATCCTGTGAAAGAAATGCTGCTGGTGATTAAATAATATTCATCAATTACAAAACAAGTAATTGCGCAATGAGTCATCTCTGCATCTGCTTTTATTGACACATGACTGGTTTTCTTGCTTCTTTGTATGTCTTTTATTTTTGGATTACGTACCATACATTGTGTATAAAGAAAAGTCAAGTCTGAAGTAAATAATACTTAACTCCAGAAAAGAACATGCCCCTTCCGGTGGAGGTGGGGCTGAGTCAGTCTGTGGTTAAGGTTGGTCTGGGCTTTGTTGTAGCTTCATTTTGATTCAGTTAATTACTGCCTCCATATCTTTTGAGGGCGAGGTCACATTGTTCCCTTTAGCAGAGCTTGGGCTCTGACCACAGGCAAGATTTAGCAAATTTACAGAAGCAAGGCCAGCTTTCTAAACTGGGGATCTTGCTGTAACATCTCTCACCCCATTGATTGCCAGGGTTGATTTGGCTGATCTGGCTCAGTGGGTGTTCCCCTCCCTCACCTCCCTCGCCATCCCATGTGTGTCCTTCCCGAAGCTGAGAGCTTGGTCCAAGAGGACAACCTACCCTAATAGAAGAGGACCGTTCTTCAGTCAAGGGTATACCAGCAACTACACTCCCCTCTAGAACCTCCAAACAAACTCTCAAACTGTGGGGCTCTTTCTCTGCTTTGTAGCCCAGATACCAGGTCGTTAGGCAAGTAGGGCCTGCTCCTGGCTTTCTGTGCCTTGGGAAATCTTTTCTTCCCCTGCTGACTAAACCATGCTGACTGAGGAAGGATGCCCTATACTCTGTGAAGGCCTGGAATTCCTTGAAGAGGTCTCTTTCAGCTCTCCTGACCACTCCAACCTCCAGTAGCTAGAATCCCAGAGTGCCTCAGATGAGTTTCTCTCTGCTCTCTTGTTCCACCCTTACATTCAGTATACTACCCCCAGCACTTGAAGACCCATGGGAAAAAGTTGGCAGGTAGGTGCAGGCTTGCTTTGTAGTGGGGGCTTCTCAGAATTCTAATCCCTCACTCCAGCCTACATGCAGCTGTTAAAAGTTAGGCTGCTTTCTCCTTACTGCCATTCATGGCTGATTCCTTGTCTTTCTTATGCCCCCCTCTGGAAGTAAGAACAGCCCTGGGTCTCTCCTTTCCCAGGAAGGGCTCATTTATTTGTGGAATTTAGTTCATTTAGGTCTTTCTGTATCTCATTCTCTGATGTGTTTTAAAAATTATGATTTTATAGTTTATTAGCCTTGTTTTGGTTGCTGGGATGAGAGTAGTAGTCATTTGCCACTTTTTACATTCTAACCTATCCCTCCCTCTCTCCCCATCCATCCATCCTTCCATCAATATATGTGTGTTTATATACATATATGCAATATATACATGTAAACACATATAAATGTAGGGGTTTTAAAAATAATTTTCATTGAATAACTCTATCTTGTGAATTATTTTCCATCTTCTATATTCCCAAATGACTGAAAAGTATTTACCTATTATTATATCTATTGAAGGACATAGTTTTAGCTTTTCCTAAAAATAGTTTTGTTTTCCTAAAAACAAAACCATATTTGTTTTTGTCTAATTCTGTGTGTCCCGGATATTTTGTAAATGAGGATTTACTACTTCATATTGTCTTTTAGGCCTCATCAAATCTAGAAATGAGAGTAATCAATACTTAAATTTGATTAGTTCACAAATAATATAGTCTCTATTGACCACCAAAGAAGATTAAGAATCAGATGATGAAAACATTTAATTACATTAATGTATTGAAACTTTTATGACAATAAGAGCTAATAATAGATCTGACAGTTATTGCCTGTCTAGAAATATAGTGGTGGGATATTAAGTAAGATGTTATTATCAGTATTATTTCACATCATTTTAGTTTATCTAAAGTGATACAAAAATGACTGAACATAAACATAAAGCTTAATTCATATAAAAATTATACGACAGCAAAATTCATACATAGTACACTTTAAGTATGTTATAGTCTGTCAATAGAGTGGTATTTCCTGCAGAACACAATGTTGTGTAGGGTGACTTTGTCTGAAACTTGTCTGTATCAGCTAGTTTTTTCTGCATAACAAACTACTCCAAGATTCAGTGGCTTAAAAGTACTATGTATTATATCTCATGTATTGGTGGGGCAGATTGGAGTTGGCAGATCTTGCCTGGCCTTGGCCAGGAGAATATGCTTGAACCATGGATGTGGCTGGACTTGTTTCCTCACTAAGGTTTAAGCTAAAGTCTGCTCCACATGTGTTTTCTAGGGCCCAGGCTGAGGAAACACTCTACTAAGGCCCTTCCTATGGCAGTGGCAGAGAGAACTGAGTGAGCAGAAACACACAAGGCCTCTTGAGATCTAAGCTTGGAATAAGCATACCATCCCTTCTGCTTTATTCTATTAGTCAAAGCAAGTTCATGGCCGTACCTCAAGTTAAGAAATGGAGACTAATACCCTGTCCAAGTGGGAGGGCATTACAAAGGTATGTGACAAATGTATGGATAGAGTAAGGAGTAAAGAATCAGGGCCAATCTACTATTCTATCCAAAGGGAATTGGTAAAATTATAAGGCAGTTTCTCTAGGAAAGCCTGTAGAACTGGATGTTGGAGGCAAGTTTCTATTGAAAAGTAGTGTATTGGTATTCGTTAATGCAGTAATGGTCAAATCACAAGTTTACATAGGGCTGGGCAGGTAATGGAAATGAACAAAATGGAGCTGTGGGGATTACGCAGTGGAGACCTCATACCCTAGTTAAAGAGGTGGGGGTCTCTACTCAGTTTCAGCTGACTATGTTTACCAAATTTTCAAATATTTCAAGAGAATCAAGAAATTTAGATTTTTTATGACATCTCCCAATTTTTAAAGGTTGATAAGTAATTTTTTAAAATGTAAATAACTTGTTGGTCAAGTCCAAGAGGTAGATTTGAGATGTGGGCCTCTAGTTTGCAATCCATGCAAAACCAGGGATTGCTTGGAGACTTCTGAAACAGTTTTCATTATAGCAGCCATGTCTCTAGAGGCTAGGGGACGTTACAAACCTTACCATAATGATTACTGTTAATAATAACTCCTTAAATTAGTATGACACTTTATATTTTATAAAACACTTTGATTCTTTCATTTGATTGTGGCTCAAATATATGTCTTTTCATACCTCCAGGAAACATCCAGGGTTGAAGCAAGAAAAGCTGTCTTCCTATTCCTCAGATGTTTATTAGGTGCTGTAGACTTTCAGTTGCTTACCACATATTTATTGAGCACCTGCTATACATCAGGAACTGATTCGGGTTATAAAGATACATCAGTGAACAAAACAGACAGAGATGATCCCTGCTCTCAGAGTTTCTGTTCTTTCTCTTTGTAGCTTGAACTCCTCATCCTAAAACGAGGTCAGCATTTCATCCATAGGTTTGCTATATTTGCAGGTGTTGACAGTAGAAGCCCTGTCATGCAGTCGTATAAGGAACTTTATGAGGTGGGACCAGCCAAGAACACCAGAAGTAGGTATATTTCACAAAGAGAAGTGTCAGCTAATCCAGTGGGTCTGTTAAGAGAGCTGTTTCTGTATTTAGTTTAAACAAAAGCCGTTTTGAAACGAGCCCTTAGTAATTGAGGGAAATGAAAGTGAAATTAGAAAATTTTCATCCTATTTTATGTACTATGTTTTGTTTTAATTACAGGCTCCCTTACTTTCTTCCTACAAGTTAGCTTCACAGCTCTCCTGTAATGCTATACAGTGGGGAAATCAGGATTGACCAATTTTTACAATTATCAGGGATAGTTTGTCACTTATTCAGATATATCACTTGCTCCATTTTCATATCATGTCTTCATGATATGATAACAGATGTCTTCAGACTTTTACCTCAATAAATTGAGATTTCATATGTTTGTGTGTAGACTTATAACCACATTGTATCTCTAATATTCTTAACTTGGATCTTTTATTGGGATACCTATGGATTGCTTTGGCACATATCTATCTGTTGGTTTAGAAAGGTAATGAATAGTACAATAAATATAATCCAATTATAAAAGCAGCCTATAACTTGCTATTCTGAAACACATCTAACTTGCCAAGTATTAACTCTGTGTCTTAATCTCTTAAATAGATTACATTCCGTAACACCTATAAACCACCAACAAGTTTCTGGCTAATAGATGTGCAGCAAATGTTCATTTCCTTCCTTATTTAGAGCTACTATAGAACTGTGACATCTGCTTCCACCCATTATATCTGTTGCCTTGTAAAAAACAAAAGAGAGAGAGCAAGCGAGAAACAGAGATATGAGAAACTAGGTTGTTATGATGCATAAAATGAATATCTACCTTCAGATGACTGAGAATGATATCTACAGTGTTTCATAATTCTTAAAACCTTTCAATTTTTTCCCTCCCTTCTGTGCTGCATTTTTAGTGTGATTAATCAGTGCATTTCTCCCCCTCTGGTAACTCTTGAAATGCTTATAAAATAGGTCTTTTGATTCACCTGGATGTCTTATAGCTCTATCATTAACCAAGACCTTGGGCAAATGACTTCATTTTCTGGGAGCCTCAGTTTCTTTATATGAAAAAGGAGAAAATGCCTACTTAATGTGAAGATTAAGTTTGAGGATAGAAAGAAAGTGCTTTCTAAGCTGGACAAAGGCTAGTTCTTGTTAAGAGTTCACAAGTGTGCTCCTTTTCATATAAACTTTAGCAGCTCCTTAGATAAGGGAGAAAGGTGAAGAAAAATAGAACCAATCCCAGTTGATAAGCCTAAGAACATTGATTTGACATCCTTCACTGTACTTGGAGATCACACCAAACCTATCTGTGGTTGAGAGTAAGAATAATAGACCATAAAATTCAATATTCTCTATGGTGTTAATTTGTGTCTAACTTGTATTTTTTGTTGTTGTTACAGTGACCAGGGTGTACATCAATATTTTTTAAAATCAGAATCATAGTATCATCAATGATAGTTCTTAATACATAAGTTACTAAATAGACGTTTTATAGATTTCTGATTTTGTTTTTCAAGAGATAGGTCTCGATTTGTCACCCAGGCTGGGGTACACTGGTGTGATCATAGCTCACTGTAGCCTTGAACTCCTCCTAGGCTCAAGTGTTCCTCCTGCCTCACCCTCCCAAGTAGCTAGGACTACAGGCATGCACCACCATGCCTGGCTTATTTGTAAAAATTTTTTGTAGAGATGGGGTCTCACTATGTTGCCTAGGCTGGTCTTGAACTCCTGGGCTCAAGTGATCCTCCTGCCTCAGCCTCCCAAAGTGCTTGGATTACAGGCATGAGCCACTATACCTGGTGATTTTTGAATTTTGAATGAGATTTTAATTAACAGTAAACAGTTCCTAGCACATTATAGTTGCCCAATAAAATTTATTGAATGAATAAGTGAATGATTTCACATTTAAAGATACTTCTACCAGCTTTTCTTGCCTAAAGTCATGTTAGTTATGCCATTTAGAAGCATTAGTTTTTCCAAATGACTTTTGTTTAAGAAATTGGACATATGACCCCTAAGGTGGGATCATGTATCCCTTAGGAAGCAAGCTAATTATTCAGCATGTGTGTGCCAGACACTCATGCTAGCATATTCTCAACCACTGTGAAAAAGTGGTATTTATTAGTTCCCTTTTGTGGATGAGGAAACTGAGACTCTGGGAGTAACTTTCTGAAGGCTTCTCAGTGGGTTAACAGAACTGGGATCCCAGCTCAGTTCTGTCAGGCTCTGATAATCCACGTCCTTTTAACGTCATTATCCTGCCTCCTAGGTAAATGGTTAAGATGGTGGCTAATCACGTGGCATTTTAGTACATAGTGTATTAAAAAATGCCAAAAATTGCAGTTTTGTTTAGTAATTTACTTTCCAATTAGAATGTTCTCAGTTTTGGAATCTCTTCTTTATCATATGTCATCTTTTTGTCCTTCCCCTCAAGCCACACTAATTGGCAGAGGGCCTGGGAAGCCCCTGAGTGCTATGGTAATGTTAGATACTTCCCTTTCTTCCCTGAGGCCAGCCCAAATCAGAAGTATGCCTGCCTAATTCCCTGCTTTTGAGAGATTAGAAAAAGGCTTTCTATTTCAAAGACCAAACCCCTAAGCCACCCCTTTTTCTCCTGTGGTTTGCCTTCTTGGTGATCTGTACTGTCCTATAGAGCTGTGGTCCCCAACCCCCAGGCTGTGGACCGGTATCAGTCTGTGGCCCGTTAGGAACTGGGCCTCGCAGGAGGAGGAGAGCTGCCAGCAAGGGAAGCTTCATCTGTATTTACAGCCACTCCCCATTACTCACATCACCGCATAAGCTCCGCCTCCTGTCAGGTCAGCAGCAGCATTAGAGTCTCATAGGAGTGCGAACCCTACTGTAAACTGCCCATGCAAAGGGATCTAGGTTGTGCGCTCCTTATGAGAAACTAATGCCTGATGATCTGAGGTGGAGCTGAAGTGGTGATGCTAGTGCTAGGGAGTGGCTGCAAATACAAATTATCATTAGCAGAGAGGTTTGACTGCACAATAAATGTGGTGCACTTGAATCATCCCAAAACCATCCCCCTCACCTCGGTCTGTGGAAAAATTGTCTTCCATGTAACTGGTGCCTGGTGCCAAAAAAGGTTGGGGACCGCTGCTATAGAGGCAGACTATCAAACGTTGTGTTTCTCTAGTAGCATCAAAGAGTCTTCAAGAATAAAGTGTAGAGATTAAATACATAAATTATAATTTACAGTGTGTGTTAATTATTTTCACATTGATTTAAATCTACGAGGTCTCTTCTCTTTCCTTTTTTCAAAAAGCAGGCTTCAACTCTTTGAATTTACTCTTTTTCCTAACTCTTTTGTTTCTTTGATGCAAATATGCATCCTAATTTTGGTAGCATTTAAGTGTTTTTTTGAGACTCTTGGAATTAACAGGTGAATTCTTACTTTTCATCATGTAATTTAAGTCCAGTTTTCTTTATTTTTTCCCATCAAGTTTTCTTTACCCTATTTAACTCTCTCAATGAATAATGTCCTTTTATGGTTGAGTTTCTAGTCAATGACCTTAATTTTAGTTCAAAACTGTGGAATTTTCCATATATTATTCACCTAAGCCCCAACTCAGTTGGTGCCTCTTGAACTCTGCACCAGAAACTCTTCAATGGGTCTTCCTTTTTGGAGAGGGACACACATTCTTCTATGATCCCTGGAGCAAAACCTCCTATGTTTTTCTTCACATCCTCCATGCTCTCCAATTTGCCACCCACTCTTTGCCTCCATATCTGTTGGTCTAAATTCCCCAACCCCTCAAATCTTCCTGTGATTCTCCTTGAGTTTCCACTGTCTCATTAATCAGCAGGGCCTGAAATGGTTCCAATTTCCCAACTCCAAGTTGAAGGACCTCCATCAGTGTTTCTAAATGTCCTACAAGACATCACAGTCCCCTGTCCACCTTGAATAAGGATTTTATTTCCAGATCTTATCATCAGGTCATTGTTTTCTTATACAAATCCATTGTATAAATCCTGGAGCCCTGTTATGATCTGTTAAGACCTTTTGTGAGTCAGCTCTAGTGATTAACTACAAAAGCCCAATGAGAGGACCAAGAGTCCATTTAGATGCACAAGATCTATATCTTCCAGACCTGGGTACCATCATTATTGTAGTCCCCCAGGCTTGACTCTTTAGAATCCCTTTGTCTATCCCTCCCTTCTTCCATTTAACAAGCATAGGTGGATGTGTGACTAATATACTCAGATAGTCATTAAAGGTCTTCTGTCACTAAACGTGCCTTTGTTGCTACTGCCTCTGTTCCTACCTGATTCTAGGTCCCTGTCTCAAGCCTGGAGCCTCCTTGCTGCTATCTCTGGTCTATGTTTTTCAAGGACGTTTGGCTGCCTCTTTGTCTTGTGGCTTCTTTCCTGGCCTCTCAAACTTCAGTGGCTTCTAATTTTCCACCATATAAATCGTAAGTTCCACTGACCTTTTTCAAATCTTCCATAATCTGTGTGTTCACACAGCATCCATTCTTACCACACTTACAGATCTACAGAATCTCCATAATACTCAAACACTGGGACTCCTGCTCTGCTTTCTTCTCTGCCTCTAGCATTGTTGGGTATCCCTCTTGGGTCTATCCACTAATAAACTTTCCCTAGGTGTCTGCGTCCTCATCAGTGATGGTGATAGTAACAAGCACTAACAAAGGTTAACGCACAGTGGTTTAGAGTTGAACAGCCCACCAGCTGTGTGACTATGGACAAATGACTTAACCTCTTAAGCTGAAAATGAGGTTAGTAATATTACCAAGTAATCCTCAAGTCTCCCTAGCTTATGACCAGCATTTATTTCTTGCTCATGGTACACATAGGCAATGTGGTAGGCTACAGCTCTGCTCTGTCTTTTTCATTCCAGGCTGCAGGGTGAAGGAGCAGCCCCTATGTCTGGAATATGCCATCATCAGGGTCAGTATTGTGATGGAAACTCTGGGTACCTCTTAGTGTATCTGCCAGGATGGGTCATATCTTCCCAGTTCCACTGGCTAAAGTCCATCACGTGGCTGACCCTAGAGTCATGGGGTGGAGATGCATTCTCCACCCTCAAAGATAGGAGCAGGGGCTATTTGTGAATTATAATGTAGTCTGCCATGCTGCCTCATAGGGTTATTGTGAAGTATAAATTACTTAACAGGCATGAGAGCCTAACAGGGTGCTTGGCACATGGTAAGGACTCGGTAAGTGTCAGTTGATATTTTTATTGTTAAGCCTTGTGCCAAGTACTGTGCTAAGCAATTAATCTGTATTATATAGTTTAATTCTTAAAACACGCCTGTGAGGTTGATATTATTATCCCCATTTTACAAATGAGTAAACTTAGGCTTATAGAGGGTAGCTGAATTCTCCACAGTCACCCAGTTTGCAATGGACAGAATGGGCATTTAAACCAGGCCTGTCAGACTTCAGAATCTTTGCTCCTAATCTTTTAGTATTCTTAAAAACATATATTGGGAAGGTTCTTCCTAAATTTTATGAGCCTGTTTCACTGCTGCCACTGCAGTCTCTACCACCCCTGAAGAATCTCCCATGACCTTAAAGGACTTGCTGTTAGGCAGCTGCCCACCCAGAGAAACACAGCTGCCAAAGTCCCAAGACCTTGGTTACAATGACCTTCAAGTTTGGGTTAGTGCTTTTGGTTACTTTATTCAAATAATACAGAGGCCAACCCTGTGGAAGACCAACTGCGTGGTTAGTGCCTCGACTCTGAAGCTCTCAATCACATGTTTGGAGAGCAGAATTTACATATTATCCTGACTTTGCCTTCTTTTTTTTTCTTTTTTTCTTTTATTTTTTATTTTTAATTATTATAGGTACGTAATGGTAGTATATCTTTATAGGGTACATGTGATGTTTTCATACAGACATACAATGTGAATTAATCAAATCAAGGTAATTGGGGTATCCATCCCCTCAGGCATTTAACATTTCTTTGTGTTAGGAACATTCCAGTTCCACTCTTTTAGTTATTTTAAAGTACACCCTAACTTATTATTGATTATAGTCACTTTGTTCTACTATCAAATACTGTTCATTCTATTAATATCTAACTATATTTTTGTACCCATTAACCATCCCCACTTTATCCCCCTCATCCCTGCTACCCTTCCCATCCTCTGGTAACTGTCATTCTACTCTCCATGACATCAGTTGTTTTTAATATTTAGCTCCCACATATGAGTGAGAACACATGAGATTTGTCTTTCTGTGCTTGGTTTACTTCACTTAACATACTGTTCTTCAGTTCTATCCATGTTGTCTCAAATGGCAGGATTTCATTCTTTTTTGTGGCTATACCATATTCCATTGTGTGTATGCACTACAATTTCTTTATCCATTCATCCATTGATGGACTCTTAGGTTGATTCTATATCTTGGCTATTGTGAATAGTGCTGCAGTATAAACATGGGAGTGCAGGTATCTTTTCGATATACTGAATTCCCATCCTCTGGATATATATGCAGCAGTGGGATTGCTGGATCATATGGTAGTTCTATTTTCAGTTTTTTGAGGAACCTCCATACTGTTTTCTATACTGGTTTCACTAATTTACATTCCCACCAACAGTGTACGAGTGTTCCCCTTTCTCTACATGCTTGCCAGTATTTGTTATTGCCTGGCTTTTTGATAAAAACCATTTTAACTGGGGTGAGATGATATGTCATTGTAATTTTGATTTGCATTTCTCTGATTACTAATGATGTTGAGCATTTTTTCATATACCTGTTGGCCATTTGTTTGTCTTCTTTTGAGAAATGTCTATTCAGATCCTTTGCCCATTTTTAAATCAGATTATTTGGTTTTTTCCTGTTGAGTTGTTGGAGCTCCTTATATATTCTGGTTATTAATCCCTTGTCAGACTGGTAGTTTGCACATATTTTCCCCATTCTGTGGGTTGTCTCTTCGCTTTGTTGATTGTTTCCTTTGCTGTGCAGAAGCTTTTTAGCTTGATGTGATCCCGTTTGTCTAATTTTGCTTTGGTTGCCTGTGCTTTGGGCACAGAAGTCCTTGTCCAGACCAATCTGACCTTGCCTTCTGTGGGATCTTACTTGTCTAATTTCTTGCTGGATCCCCCGTGTCCACCTCCAAGGCTGAAGCCAGACTCCACAGTCTGGACATTGCTATTGAGAAAGTTACTGTCTGTCCCTCTTCCTATGTCTCATTAGTGTGCAAATGGTAGAAATAAAACATGTGGGCATTTGCAATCTTGTGAGAGTAGACCTGTCCACTTTGAAGACTTAGGGTTTGAGTATGTCCTTAAAGGAACTTGTTGGCCCTCATGTTCAGTCTTCCAAGCCCAGGGCAGGGCAGGCCTTCTGTCTTGTACTTGGTTCACTTGGCGGTATCTCTTCCATGAGGATATGAGCTCCATGAGAGTAGAGACCATGTTTCATACTTTTCTCCACAATGTCTATGAACTTGGGGACATCATTAGAGCCTGCAAGAGAGAACATACAGAGATGAATTAGATACAGCCCCTGCCTTTGACAAGCTTACAATCTAGGAGTCTCTCAACTCTAAAATGGAGATAATGTTTCCCTCACTAAATTGTCATGAGGATTGAAATTTCAAGAGCAGCCATGTAGTGAAGTGGCAAGAGCCTGTTATATCCCAGCTCGCTACTGTCTGTGGTAACTTTGTGCTTCAATTTCCTCATCTAGGGGGTGGAGATAAAAAGGGTACTTATTTCACAAGATTTTTATGAGGATTAAGTGAGTTAGTACAAGTGTCAGCCATGTTAATAAGAATTCGATAAATGTTAGCTATTATAAATGACAAAATGACACATCTGGTAACACCCAGAATTGGCTAGAACAATGCTACTCAAAGTGACCATTACAATGAGATCAGGAATTTGGGCCACGATGTGAATCAACCCTCTCCTTCCTTCTTTGAAAAATTCTTGCTAGGAAAAAGATGTGTACTTATTGATAAGGCTGATTTGCATTCTGGGTCTACCTGCTTTCCTTCTTTGTAGATCAACAAACAGTTCACAGAGCACACTTTTTGTTTCCCTGGCCTAGGACATAGTAGGCAGTCAGTAAATTTGTTTATATACTCTAGCCTGAAAAAGCTTTCTATGTAACTAACTTAGTGAGGTAAATACAGAAATTTCCTACTTAATGAATTTTGTGGATTTGAAGTTCTATGTATGTCACATGTTATAAATCTATAGTATATGTAATCTTTCTGTATCTTAAAAGTTACAAATCGGGTAAATCACAGCCATTTTTTGGTAAGCTCTGAATATTTTTCTAGTGGGAAGAGTAGATAAAGGCAGCCATATGGGTTGTCTGCAAGGTTGGGAATGGGCTTTTCCAGATAGCAGAAAGACAGAGAGGTGATGTCTTCATTTTCTTTTACTATCAAATGTTATCATTTTTTAGATTCAAATATAAAAAACCAAGCACAGTTACAACAGGTGAAATTTATTTGTATAAGTAAGTTTGTAAACTATGTCTGTTATTTACCCGAACACCCAATTATGGTGGTGTTACCTAGAAAGAAATTAATATTATAAGTAAACATATTTTTTTTGCTTCATTTATACCAAAGAAATTTAACATGAAATTAGTATTATATTTGTCTGGGTTCTCCAGAGAAACAGAACCAATTATGTGTGTGTGTGTGTGTGTGTGTGTGTGTGTATGAATTTATTATACAGAACTGGCTTATGTGGTTATGGAGGCTGAGAAGTCCCATGATCTGCACTCAGCAAGCTGGAGACCCAGGAGAGCTAATGGTATAGTTCCAGTTTGAGTCTGAAGGCAGAAGACCAGTGTCCCAGCTCCATGGCAGTCAGGCAGAGAGTATAAATTCCTCCTTATTCCACCTTTTTATTCTATTCAGGCCTCCACCTCCAGTGGATTGGATGAAGCCCACCCACATTTGGGAGTT
Source organism: Daubentonia madagascariensis (assembly GCA_023783475.1). Taxonomy (NCBI): domain Eukaryota; kingdom Metazoa; phylum Chordata; class Mammalia; order Primates; family Daubentoniidae; genus Daubentonia; species Daubentonia madagascariensis. The sequence goes on along the minus strand of JAKFHU010001953.1, from coordinate 33,709,595 downwards.
AATCTGCTTTACTCAGTCTAATGATTCAAATGTTAATCTCATCAAAAAACACCTTCACAGACACACCCAGAGTGATGTTTAACCAAATCTCTGGGCACCCAGTGGCTCAGTCCAGTTGACACAAAAAATTAATCCTCACAGTAATATTAGACACAGTGCCCCCTATGTGAATGTCTTTGATTCCTATATATTCTTAAAGATGAATTTTTTTCTACTCAAAATTAATTACTTAGCCTACTTTGGGAAATATTTTAGTTCCTTATTATTTGAATAAAATTTGTTTTGTTCCTTTTTAATTTCTATAAATAGTATATTTTTATGAGAGGTTATTGACAATCATTTCTGCTGTATTACAATTGAAAACTTAAAGACGTGCAAATGGTTGTTCTAGAAATTTTTCAGTTGCAGGACAGACCTGTTTTGGGACTAAACAATAGATTTGATAAATTATGGAGGAAACCTATTAAGTGATGGGACAGAGGAAAGCAGGCTGCTTTATGCAACTGTGTCTCCTAATATCCTTGTCAAAATGGCATCATAAGAATGTGCAGTGAAGGTGGTAATCCTCCGTTGTTCCAGAGCAAAAGGGATATAGGTAGTGCAGCCTGAAGGTTCTCAGGGCATGGAGGAAAAATGTTTCAAAAACAGAAAAGACCATTTGAAAATGCAAAAGAAAATGGATATCCTAGGAGCAAATTGAATTATTTTATCAGACTAAAAGGCTTCCTGTAACCCTAGTGAATAGTACCATAGCTCCACCTGCTGCATAAAGAGGCAAAGATGCAAAACACTCCTGGTCACAAAGAACCTTCTTCCCCCACCCCCCAGGATTTTTTTTTTCAGTCTTTGGTTCTTTACCCAAGCAAAGTCATTGAAACTGTTCTTATTTTTTGCTTCCAAACATCCTTTCTCTCTTCTTCCTGCTAATTTCATGTTTGAAAGATTTATGGGTATCATTTCAAAAGCTGACATTTCAAAGAAAACATAATTGGAAATTATAATTTGATGGTTTGGTTGAGGTGTCTAGAAATGCGTACATGTAAAGAACAATTTAGATATATATTATACTTGGATTAAAATATGTGTGGGAAAGACTGGAGAGGGGGGAAGGCAGTATTAGTATCTGATAAGGAGAAGAGCATGGTTTTAAAGACCTGAATTCTCTGGCACTAATTTGCTGGGTGCCTTGGGCAAGTTACTTAACTTTCTTTGTGTGCTGCAGTTTCTCCATTAAAAAAAAAAAATGAGGATAATGGCATATGCCTTTTCTCTACCTCATAGAATTCTTATCAGAATGATAAAAGATCAAGTCGAGTAATGCCCCACTTATCCAGCCATCATACTTCCAGCATCAGCCATCTGTAATGAATCTCAGAAGCAGGCAGAAAAAGGCCTGTGAGCCAGGAGAGCACTGCATGCTTTAAGAAAAGACAAAGTCCATTGGCTTGGAATTGTGTGTAAATTAAGCTCAGTGCTTGCTGAGCTTGTGTGTGTTTCTTCTCTCTGTAGTTCTTTCCTCTCTACCTAGGAAGATATATTTTATAAAATGGAAAGATAGGAAAGGGAAAGGATTGTGGAAGGAAGAATTCTGGGGGTAAATAGCTTTCTATATTTCAGTCAGTCACCCTGTACCAGGTCCCTGCTTCAGAGTTTACAGGCTTTAGCAAGTTTTTTGAATCGTGAACAGAATGCTATTTTTACAAAGAAGTTTGTAATGCACTTACAAAAAAATATGTACTGCATTTTAGGAAGTGTTCCATTAAAAAAAAGGGGGGAGGAGGATATGCATCATTTATGTTGAAAATCAATTATATGGAATATCTCATTTTTTCCTCCGTAGTGGTAGATATATTCAATACTACTGTTTTATTTTAGAAATATTTTTATTTTCTCAAATGGAAAATTACTTCCCCAAGTTTCGTGCCTTTATAGTTTCTCATTTGATTTAAATCACTTTCCAAATCATTTTAAAGCCAAAACAAGGAATTAGATTCTGGAAAATTGATTTTGAGGGGCAGGGGTGTCTTACAAATTAAAAATGTAAATAAAATATTTTTCATTTATAGAAAAGCTTTCTTTTTGGGGGATAAAACTGAATACTTCCAAGTTCTGGGTGGATGTTTATGTAGATATTTTACGTTCCTTACATGACTAAGCATTGTATTTTCATGCAGTAAGGGCAACAAATTGTTTATATATTTCATATTGAAATGTTTTTTTATATTACATCTTCATTAAAATATGTACTACATTTATAAATGTAAATTTGAACAAATCCCAAAATTCTTTGTGTATTTATTATCTGATAGAGGCAGGCAAAAAGTGATATCCCCAGCATTCTTTCCCACCTGAGATGGGAAAATCTTCTGACAATATAAATGAGATTGGTGTAGATCAGTACTTCTCAAACCATTTGAAGAACCAGATGAGGTTTTTTTTTCTTTTTCTTTAATTTCTTCTTTTTCTTAGAACAATGTCATTCAGCTGACTGAACATAGTACTAATACATAGTTTAGGCCACATGCTACTCACCATGTATCTTTAACAACCCCTAATCCCCTATACCCTGTCCAGTGAAATGAGTCTAGTGATCACATTCTTGGATGTTGCAGTAATATCAAGTTGATATATAAGTTTCTGAACAACTACTCTCAATTTTGGTGCTTAACCTGGTTGTATATTAGTAACAATTCACTTGTAGGCAGGCATCTTAGAATAGCACTGGATAGATTAGTGATTAACAGCACACAGCCTGGAACCAGACTGCCTGTGTTCGAATCTCAGCTTTGCCATTTGCTGGCTGTGAGACCCAGGGCGTGTCATTTAATCTCTTTGTGCCCCAGGTTCCTAATTGGTAAAATGAGGATAACGATACTAACCCATTTCTATAGGGTTGCCCAAACATTATATGAGCAAAGTATTTAGTTCCTTAGAGCTTCATAACTTAATAGTTTGCTTACTATGTGTTTAGCAGCAGTAATAATGTTGCTAAACCAGGATCCTGGTTTTATACATTTTGAATCTACTTGAAATTTCCATATTTTGCTGACTTATCTAGAATAATTGTTTTGAAACCTAATTTACTTTTAAGGTCTATATTTTAAGAAAATATAGACCATGAAAGTAATCTAAGTCAATAAAATTATTTGGGGAGAGTGAATGAAATGTTCATATGTTACTATGAATGAAAAGTTCAACATTCAAGAATATTTACTATTCAGTGAATATTTATTGAATATACTGTTTCATATTCAGCCTTTAGAGGACATCATTATGTTCGTAGGAGTTAGGCAGTTTTTCACTGAGCTTCTGTTGGAGGTCACAGCTGAAGAAATCTGGCTGGAGATGGATATATCTGTTTTTCTAGCTATAAGGATGTTGTTGGTTCTTTAGCTTGAACTGTTATACTTGGCCACCAAAACATTTGTTAGCATGCTTTGTGCTATACAGACTAAAGCAAATGCTAGACCTTTGGGTTATCCATAAAGAAATATATTAATAGTTCTGCATCAGAGATATCCTGCTGTTGCTGAGTTCTCTTCCTTAGTAGGTAATTAATATTTCTTCTGGGAGAACTCGTGGGTATTTGGTCCTTAGGGAAGTTGACTATAGATTTTTGAGGACGTGGACCACAATTGGATTTTATATAGTGTAGATCACAAAGTAAAGAAAATATTATAAATGCCTTCCTTTCAAAAGAGACTTATTCATTCATTTGTGATTGTGTACCTAGAAAACATATTTTTTAGTGTTTTTTGTATTTGGTAAATTCATTTATTTCATAAATATTTATTAGTGACCACTGTGTGCCAAGTACAGTTGCTGAGAATATTTTCAGTAATAAAGGCAGTTAAAATCCCTGTCCTCATGAAGGTTACATTCTAGTAGGGAGGCAAGAAAGAAAAGCAGGTTTAAAAAAATGACATAAGTGTTAAGAAGTAAATGCACAGAGTACAGGTTGAGTATCCCTTATTCAAAACTTGGGACCAGAAGTGTTTCAAATTTTGGATTTTTTTCAGGTTTTGGAATATTTTCATTATATATGCATATATATGTGTATATATGCACACACTTACTAGTTGAGCATCCCTAATCCAAAAATCTGAAATTCAAAGTGTTTCAATGAACATTTCTTTTGAGCATCATGTCAGCACTCAAAAAGTCTCAGATTTTGGAGGATTTCAGATTTTTGGATTTAGGATGCTCAGCCTGTAATAATAAAGCACACAGAAGGATATATTTAGGAAAAACATTTAGGATAAGTACCTCTAAGGAAGTAACATCTGAACTGAGACCCAAAGGATAAGAAGAAGAAGGAGAAAGCCATGTAAAGAGCTGAGAAGAACATTCTAGACAGGCAAGAAAGCTGTTGTTTACTCTATGTAGTACCTCATACCAGAGATTTCAAAGAACTCATCAGTAGTGGTAGATGCTTTTCTACATCTTTTCATAACCTGTAGTGCACAAGACAAAAACGGGGCATTTTGAATACACATATACAAAACCAACTACAGCTCGTTAATTATTCCTGGGAAGAAGAAAATGACCAAAGAGTTCCAGCTGTATTTCACATCGTTCTTCATAGTGGAGGCTAGCACCTTCACTGGCAACAGACACTATTTGTAGGCATTTCTTCTTTAATTTACTATGTCAGTTTTCTGTCTCTTTGGAGTTGTTAATTTCTTCATCAACTACCGAATCTTCCTGGGACCTTTCTGAGGGCTGATCAGGGCTGCAGTTAAGAGTTTGCAAGGCATTATCAGATCACAAAATGCATTCCTTCCGTTCCTATGTTTATTACATGCTGTCCATCAATACATTGCAGGCAACTCTCAGGCATTTAATTCCATTGGGAGTTTGTCTTGATACAAATTACTTACATTTACTGTAATTTTTATACTTTATTCGTGGGGTTAACTAGTTTTGAAACTCTTGACTACCACCCTTTTCAGGGGTCTTTCTTTCTGTTTCTGCTATATCACATGACTTGTCTTTTGCTTGGCTAATAATAAATCAATAAATGGCTCATTTCTTATTCTCATCCAAATGAAGCCATATATGACTAGCCTTAATTTTTAAAAATTTTTTCTCAGTCAGAAAAATCATTTTCATATAGGCTGTGGAAATTAATTTGCTTTCAGTATTAAAAAATAATTATCTTTTTGTGAAGTATAAATTAAGTCTTGGTTTATTTTATTAAAACTAGTATGCAAGTCAAACTTTTCTTTTTTATTTGTAAGTTCATTTTTATAGATTTGTTATGGAACAGAGATTTATATTACAGAACTTTATCTTCCTTAGGTGGAGTGGAAATATCTAGAAAAGTTTATTAATGAATCTTGAAAACTTTGGTCATGAACTACTTACCATGTCCTATTTGCATGCTTCAATGATACTGAATACTTCTTAAAGACAGGAAATGAGTAATGCTGTATCTAGTGAAACTCTAGGAAGAATTTAAAATGTAATCAGCATTAGCAAAAATTCTAAAAACAGCATGTTCTTACTCAGTACATTGGCTTCCTTGTTATCTTAATTCTATATATTTGGTTTCTTTACATAAGATGTGCTACTATTAGTATTGTAGATCTAGAGACAATTATAATAGAATGACCTGGATTGTGTCTTATACATCAACTGGATTTTTCAACTAGTCTTGATTTTAGTAACAATAAATCGTATAAAAGGAAAAAAAACACAATGGAAATTTCAATTTTTGATTGATTTGAGTAATGAAAGACTAACATGTTTATTGACCTTTATCCATGATTTTCCTTTATTTATGCAGTTTATCATTAATTTTACATTTAGTCTTGTTAAAATGCAATATACGAATTTCATCTCCAGTTGTCTAAGTCAGAAAAAATGATTTTAAAAAAGCACAGAATGTAAATATTTTAGAAATGAACTCTGGCAGAAGAAATTACAATAACATTTGGAACCACGAGTATTGATGTTTTCTTGGCAAATTATTATTTTTTTTCAGGCTTCCATTTGCAAAATAATAATAAAAAATGTTACTAAAATGTGAAGTATTTTTAAAATGACAAATAATGATTTAGAGAAAAGACTAAAGGCTGAAGAAAATTTAGAAGTAATGATGGGTAAATATTTTACATTTAAATTTCTCTTTTAGGACTAACTGAAGGCACGGAAATACTGTTTTAGTCCATTTGGGCTGCTATAACAAAATCATAAACTGAATAGCTTACAAACCATAGAAATTTATTTCTCACAGTTGAGATGGAGAAGGCTTTAGAAATTAGCATACCTGTTGCCATGTTCCCATCTCAGTGCTCTGCCGGTTATGGAAGAATGTACCACCCTGGGTCCCTGAGTTATCAGAATAAGCAGAATCTCCTACTGCCCCCATGGGACATGTAGTATGAACAAGAAATAATCTTTTAATGTTATAGTAAGTTTCTGAGATTTGGGAGTTATTTATTGCTGTGGTCTAACCCATCTTGACTGATACAGGTTCTAAAAATATAACTCAGTCATAAATTAAAGTGCTTGCTTTCCTAGTTTGCTAAGGCTTGTTATCATTCATGGGTGTTGAATTTAGTGAATGCTCTTTTCTATGTGTGTTGAATTGATCATATGTTTTTCATTTTAATCTGTCAATGTCAGGGATAACATTACAGACATTCTCATATTTAATCATCCTTCCATTCTTGAGATAACCCCATTTGGTGATCAAAATAGGTACTTTTATACATTGTTAGATTTGGTTTTCTGTCCTTTAAGACTTTGATACATATGTTTAGTAATTATATTAATTTATAATTTTTCTTTCCATCCTTATATGACTTTGTGACAGGTTGTATTTCATAAATTAAGTTGGGGAGTTTTAATCTTTTTCTCATCTCAAATAATCTACACTTGGTTCCTTAAAGGTTTGATAGAATTTGTCTTTAAAACATCTGGACCTGGTGCTTTTTAGTGGATAGATTTTTAACCACTGATACCATTTCCTTAATGGTTATAGGTATTTTTAGGTTTTCTATTTTTTTCTTGAGTCAATTTTAATAATAATATTATTCCATAAAAGTGTCACTTTGTTTCAAATTTAATAGCAAAGAGTTATAGAAGTTATATAAGTTTTATAGATATTACATCTTATATATAAAGGTATATATAGTTATAGATTTTTTGTTCTCTACTGAAGTTGTACAATGCTAATAATGTATTTTTATTTCTAATATTGTGTATTTTTATTAACTAATCTTTCCAGAGGTTGTCTATTTCATTAATCTGTTCAAAGAATCAGATTTTTGTTTTAGGTAATACTCTAACAGTTTCAATTTCAATTATTCTCTTAATTTTTACATCTTTCTACTTCTGTGAGTATATTGTTTTTCCAGCTTTTTGAGTTGAATACTTAGGAAGATTAATCTTACTTTTTAAAATAGGCAATTGAAGGGTATACATTTAGATTCATCTAAATGAATGAAGTTTTTATATGTAGTACTTGTTTCTTTTTTTTAACCTTAACCAGTTTGAAAGTTGTTTCATTTCTATTCTTTTAGTGGTTACCCTTAAGTTTATAACTCATATTTGACTTAACAAAGTTGAAAATTAATAGCTTCTTCCCTTATAAAATAACTACCTGAGAAAGCTTTAACTCTACTTGTACCCCACCCATCTCCTTGTTTCTTCCATTATCTCTTTGTCTTCCATTTTGGGTAATTTCCTCAGATCACTAATTTTTTAGCTCCATCTAATATATTGTTTTGCCTGTCTTTTTTATGAAAATAATTATTTTAACTTCTAGAATTTTATTTAGTTCATTTTCAAATTTGTTGTTTATGGTATCCTATTCATTTATTATGGTTTTAAACATATTTATTTTATGGTGACTTTCAGATTGTTCTGTTATCTCAAGTTCTGAAGAAGCTAATCTTCTATTATATATACTGACTCTCCCTCATGGTATATGATTTCCTTGTGTAGCTAGTAACTTTGGAATGTGAATTTATCTTCACTAGGGGTTGTTTTTTCTGTGGAAGTACCTGTAGCATTGATTACTGATGTAACCCCTAGAAAAGCTTTGCATTTTCCTCAACTGGGCACCTCAAGGCTTTTACTTATATAGAACCAGTTTTTAAATGTCTTTCTTAGCTTGGGATTCCCTCACCATGGGGCTAGTTTAAAATCAGACTCAATTCCCATAGATGGCTTGGGCTTGGAGTTTTGATTTCTCACTGTCAACTTTTTACTCAACCCAAATTCTAGACAGAGATAAGCTTTTTTCCCCTGGACCAGTGTCCAGAAATTTCGAGAACCCCTTTCACAGAGAGAGGCAGTTATTCCAAGGTCTGGCTTTATGCAGGAGGCTTAGTTCCACCTCCCCATTTTGTGTAAGCCCAAGGCCATATCTACTGTCTTGACATAAGTGTTATGATCCTGGGGCCCCTATCTATAATTTTACGTGCATGCGCACACACACATGTACACACACACACACACGGATCTAATTCCTATGTATATTTAGGCCAGATGTCTCCTGTCCCTACTTTGGCATCAGCTGATAGCTGACCAGCCCTGGCTTTTATTTCCTCTTCATTCTGACACTTAATCAACTTCCTGTTTTATCTTTTAAACTCATGTATTTAAACTTCATTTTTCTTGTGTTTTCCCAGACTATGAGTTTGTAGCAGTCAGGGAATATCCATTATCTCAGTCTTTGTTGATAGAATCCCTTAGTTTCTAATAAAGGAAAACTAATGGTTAACCAAAATATAACCATGTTTATGACTTATCAGCTGAATCAGGGATGAGAGTGAACTTATTAGAGAAAACTGTCAGGACATTCTCTCATTCAATATCTGTTCAATATGTACTATATAAGATACCAGAGACTGTTCTAGACCCTGAGGATACAAAGACGAATAAGATATAATTCCTTACCTTAGGGAATTCATAGTCTATCAAGGAGAGTGATATAGAACAAATAGAATGCAATAAGAGAATGCTAATAAAAATATGTGTGATTGCTATGAAGCCTTTAAGTAAAATGCAGTTCTTAATGAAAATAAGGCAAAAGCCTTCTAGTTAAAGCTGTGTTGATAGAATAGGGGATATTTCTAAAGGGTCTTATAGAACAAGGTAAGGAAGGCATTTTAGGATGACAGAAAAATATGTGTAAAGACCATCCATATGACTAATGTGGTATATTGGTTTGGCTGGAGAATAAGGAATGAGTAGAGAAGTGGAGGTAGATGAATCTGGTGAAATGTCACAGATATTTGGATTTTATTCTGTAGGCAGTGGATTCATTGTTTTTAAAAAATTAGGAAAATAGCATTGATGGTTATTTTTCTAAAGATGTATTAAGTTGCCAAAAGAGAAAAACTAGAAACGATGAGTCTAGTTAGGAGGTTGTTGCAGTCAGTCAGGCCAGGGATGATGTGTATTGAAAAACGAATAGAGATGAGGAGGAAGGAAAAGTAAATTCCAGAAGTGAGGACTCCAAGAGAAATTTTTCAGAGTTAGTATAAATAGAAAACAGGAAGAGTATTAATAAAGAAACCAGAATTTCTTAAGCAGTGACACCATGCCAGGTACTTTACCAAGTTCCTTTAACTCTCACAACAACTCCACAGGATGAGTGATAATTTACAGATAAGAAAACAGCCTCAGAGAAGTTCAATAATAGCCCAGCATCACAACTGTAGCGCCATATCCCAGGGCTGTCTGACTCTCAAGCTGGTTTTCTTCCCACTTTTTGTTGCTTCTCTGTAGGTAATTTAAAAAAAAAAAAAATTCTAATCATTTCTTCCATGGGACTCTGCCTTATATTGTAGTTTTATCAAGTGAAATGATGAGCAATTCAAGAGTCCCTAAATAACTATAATTTGAAACTTCAAATTACTTCTCAACTGTAAGCTAATTAAATCTTGCAAGGCCAGCTCCTCTAAAGTTGAGAACGATTTGGCATCTCTTTCCATGTCATTAGGCTACATCTATCTTTGCAATGTGACAATTCTGCTCACTGCCTTTCAGAGCCTACTGGTGTTGACATGTGGTTTGGTGGGGAAGTGGGGCTAAGAGTAATAATTATTCCCAAGCCCTCTGGTGAAAGTTATCAGAAACCAATTCAGAAGCTGTCCCCTCATCACTATGCTAGTTCACAGTTCAAAAAACAATGACCACTCAGGGATGTTCTGACAAATATAGTGTCACTAAAGAAATACAAAGCTAATAATAATTCTTAATGGTTTATTGCAGGAGAAGTTCTTTTGGGCATTTAAAAAGAAAGGTTTTACATAAGTAGAGAAGACCTGATTCTAATAAGCAGGATGAAATACTACCACCAACCTCTGCCAACTGGATTCTTCCTTTCCTCCCCAACAAAATTCACAAGCATTATTTCCTTTTTACCCTTAAATATTAATGATGAGCTAAAGAAACACTGAGATGCAATTATGAAATTCAGAAATAGCCCAAGTCCACCCCTGAAATCATGCTCCACATATATGTTAAATTAGAATTTCTAGGGCAAGGGTGAAGAGAATGTATATAAATATGGTTTAGAGGACAGATGCTAGAGCCAGACTGCATAGGTTTGAATCCTGGTTCTGATGCTCACTAGCCATGTGGTCCTAGGCAAGTTACTTATTGTCCTTGTGCTTCAATTTCCTCATCCATAAAATGGGAATAATAAGAGGACACATCTCATGGGATTGTTTGAAGATTAAACAATTATCCATAAAACATTTAGAACAGTGCCTGGCACAGAGAAAGCCCTGTATAAGCATTTATTGTTATAATTATTATTCTTGATATTTATAAGTAATAACTTCTATTTCAGTGTGTTATGGTGATTGTGATTAAACTTGGATGATAAAATATTTGATATCTTATTTCCAATAAGCAATATTTGAATAGAAAAAGAATAGACAGTCTCTTTTATTCTTATCCATTATGGTGTTTTACTCTGATTTTGTTGTGTAAATCTTTCAAATAGAAAAGATTTAAAACTGAACCATAAGTTCTAAAACTGCTATCTAAATTGAGTACAGTTTTGTGCTTTTAAAAAATGTATTTTCTTTGTTAAATTGGAAACAATTTAGTGCATCCACATTCCTTCTGCTTTAAGTAATCTATAGAATTAAAATGGCAAAAAAGGTGGGATTAACCAGATTTATAATTGGCAAAGGAGTATTGCAGACAGCTTCCATGTAACAGGTATAGCTGTTTTAATAGATGTACCAGAGTGGTCCATAAAACCCACCCAGTTAGTTGCCACACCATTAAACAGATGGCCACTTAAACAATTTAATGTCACTAAAATGGTTCTGGCAAAGAATTCTTTAAAACAAACTATAATGATTTATCATTGTGAGCTATCTTAAGTACCATCATTATCCTTATAGTCCATGGTCAGAACATTTTTCTTCAAATATTTTACCCCCACTTTAGCGCTCTTTTTTCTATTCAGACCCTCTTCTTTCATTTGCATATGCTTAATACCACCAATCAGGCTCAAGTTGCATTTATATCCAGGCTCCACTAAATTTCCTTGCCCTACTCTTTTTGCTTTGATTTGAGAAACATCCTGTCTTCTATGTCATCCTTTGTGAGTTGATTATAATAACTTTTAGGATAACCTTATCTTCAAGTTCTGAGGGCTACTTGACTATGGGAGGAAGACAATTCAGAGGGATTAACAGGTACCAGGCTCAGTAGCGACAGGCTTATGGCATTGAATTTAAGAAGGGATATACATATAGACATTCATCAGGTTCTTACATAAGGCACAGTACATTAGACAATGCATCATGCTTTCAACTATGGCAATGGTGTGGTGGGTAACTATATTATAAAGGCACCATACTTCCTCGCCGATGTCCGAGGCAGACAATGCTAATCAATCATGGTGACCTTGCAGTCCTTCTTAAGAGAACACTCAAGACAGTCACTACCAATCATTTGATGTTGAAACTTAAGATGAAACCTATTTGCTGTCCAGGATGTGATTTTTACAAAAGACATAAAGTTTTCCTCAAATGAATTTTTCTTATATTGATTCTCCATAAAAACAAAAAAAGAAAGAAAAACTGAGGACAAAACATTAAATCTCAACCTCGTGAAGGCATTTATTTAGGGAGCAAATATAATATCGTTCAGAATATCAGACATCTCATGCAAGTCTTTGGCAAGTGCTAGATTCAGTCAGTTCATAGTTGAATTTTTGACAGGTACCTAAAATGCTGAAACTGGGTGCTGTTGCTTAAGGTAGGATCAATATACTTTAGATACCAGACTGAAAGCAGGGTTGACATTCTGTTACTGACGTTCAGAACCTAAATTTCATTCTCCTCAGACTGAGAACCATCCTCTTCTTGTGCAAAGGTGGATTAACAAAGGTGGCTCATTTCTCAGGAGCTTTGAATATGCTCAAGCACTTGGAAAAACACTTTGTTGTGACCTCAAAGTTCTGAAATATGAACAAAACGTAGTCAATAACAGCTAACACATAAAGCACATAAATACCTTATTTGGACTATGCTAGGCATTTTACATACATTATCACATTTGATCCTCATAACAATTCTACAAGGTGAAGCATACTTTTATTCCTAGGTTAAAGGTGAGGAAATTGAGAAGAGGGAGCCCTTAACTCGCCCAAAGTACTATAGCTGAGTGGGAAAGGCATAATTTGTACCCAGGCAGTGTGACTGCAAAGCCTGTCCTCTTCTGCTCTGTCCTTCCTCCTTCACATGGAGGGCAGGTTTTATAATTCTCCTCCTTTGACAGAACATGTCATCTAGTCCAGATCTTGGCTCCAAAGAAGCAACCCTGTGGTCATGGCAGACCTTCTTAGAGGACAGTAACTTAGCTTTAGCCCTGGGGTTAAGGTATCTAGTAAATCATAGCCTCATTACCACCACTGGGATAATAAAGAACCCCAGATAAAGTTAGGCTTGAAGAATATAGCAAGAATGCTTCAGGACCTGGGATTACAGTGGGTATTTCTGAGTTTAACCAAGAAGAGGCAGAAATTGATAAGAACTAAAAGTTAGAGGAGTGCCTCTCCAGTCAATTCAACCATGTTTCTCAAAATGTGCTGTTTGGACCTACCATCTGTATTAGAAGTGCTAGGAAACCCCAAGTCCAGAAATACCTCCCGCATATTGTTTTAGTTAGCAAAGTAAGACTTTTCTTAACACTCGTACATTGGGGGAACTATCAATTATGAGGCATTGCTTTTAATTGAGATTTGCAACCTTGAGAAAACAGCAACAGGGAAAAGCCTTTGCCTTTCTTAAAGCTTAGAAGATATGAAGTCTGAAGGGCAGGGATAGGAGGATATTAGAATGCAGAGGAGTGGGGAAGTCAGAAGGTGGCATAAAGAACATGGAGAACCTGCAAGAAGAGTAGGAAGGAAGGTGAATGGTAGTGTACTAATGAACCTGCCTCATGTTTCCCCCCACCCACTTTTTTTTTTTTTTGGTCCCTCCCTACTCCACCCCAGAACAAAGAGTTGTGCAGGCCGTGGCACTCTCTGGCCTACTTCCAGACCCTTTCCTCTGGAGTTCCATTCATTCTGGGAAGGAACCACCCCGTTCCTTTCCCCACTCAGTTCCTGAGAGGAGGGGGCTGGGCTTTCCCCAGGCAAAACTGCACTTTGGTGACAGGTCCCTCTCCTCTCCTTGCATCCACCTTCCCACACTCCTTTCAGGTTCTTATATAGAGTTCTGGCCTTGCTACCAGGGTGGAGTGGAAAAAGACAAAAAGGGGAAGCATGAGGCAGCTTTTCCTTTCCAAAAGGAGTTGATTTTTTACTGTCTCCTCCAGTTTTCAAATCTCCTGCCTCCTTTCCTCCCACTTCACTTTTTTGTCTTTACCACCCCAAATATCTATCTGACAAGAAGCTATAAAACTAGGGAATAGACTATGTCCAGAACTTTTCTATGCCCAAAGTCTTGCCAGTGGTAAATAAGCCCTCAATAAATGTTGGTGTTCAGGGAGCATTGTTTGTGAGATACAGGATACTCTACAAGGCCAGTATTCACCTGTCAATTATGCCAGCTACAAGCACGCTGTAGTTTCCTGACTGCAGTCAGGGTTTACCTCCACGTTTGCTAGGATGGCTGGGATCTTCTTTCAGAAGTTACTCTGTATTTCATGATTAAGTTGCTCATGGAAACCATTTATTTCAGCTGTTTAATTTACCTCCTTTAATTCTGACTGTAAGCCTTCCCACTTCTACATGTGAGTTCCTAGCTGAGAAAGACTAATCATTCAAGTATCATTTAAATATCAAACAAAGTTAGGGAAGCAAGAGTTTTGGTTACACATAGGAATAAATCCTAAAGAGGCTAGCCTCCTGTTTTCACAATAACTTGGCAAGTTATGTATTAGACATATTTTACAGAGGAAGAAACTACAGTAATTCTCCACTTAACATCATCAATAGTTTCTTGAAAATTTTGACTTTAACTGAAACAATATATAATGAAACCAATTTCACCATAAGCTAACTGATATAAACAAGAGTAAAGTTCCTACAGCATATTTCTAGTCACAAAATATCACCTGACTTCTAAATAAAGACCCCAAACACTTTTACTAATAATATTGAAATAAATGTGAGTCATACATACATTTTAGAAAGATTAATAAAAACAAGTAAGATAATCATTTACCTTGTTATTCCATTTCAGGGTTGCTGGTGGCTGGAGCCTATCCCAGCAGCTCAGGGCACAAGGCAGAACCCCACCCTACATAGGACGCCATCCCATCGCACTCACATACACACCCACACTCACTCTTGCTAGGACCATGTAGACACTCCAGTGAACCTGATGTGCACATCTTTGGGATGTGGGAGGAAACTGGAGTGCCTGGAGAAAACCTGTGCAGACGTAGGGAGAACATGCAGACTCCACACAGACAGTGGCCCTGATGGGGAAGCGATTTTGTTTTTCTTGTCAATGCTATAAGGAAATGACTTTGAAGGAAATGATGTTATTCCAGGACCTGCTGTGATGCTCTGACAATTACTTGCTCAAGTTTCACAAATAGTTTAAGTGGCAGAGCCAGAATTTAAAGCCATTCCCACCTGCCTCCATGGCCTGTGCTCACCCGAGTCGCTTTCAGGATGCAGGTGATGATAGTAATGGTCCTAGTGACACTGGCCGCTCTCCTCAGCCAGGGCTGCTGCCCTTTCTCCTCTAGCAAGAATGGCGATGTCATCAGGGCTGCTGGCAGCCCCACTCCACCCCCCCACCCCGCTGCATTCATTCTCATCCGCCTTTAAGCCCTCCATTTTTCCTTGATCTCCTCTGCTATTTCCCCACCTACCTGTGCTCCCACTGTTGCTTCCTTCCAGAATTAGGGCATTTCCTGGCATTTGCATTCCTGCCATCACTCAAAATTCATTTTAATCTCTGTTAACTGCTTAGATGTTGAGGTGCACCTTGTTGAATGGATCTTAAGTGGAGATTGCTCATTATAAATGCAGTGGCCTTTAAAACTAATGTGGTGTATAAGTGAAGCTAAAGGTTGCTTTTTACAGACTATTTCTGCAAAAGCAAATAGACCTTCCTCATTCATGATGAAAGTGAAAGTGCTCTAGATTTAGGATCACTTGATGCTCCTCTTTCAAGAGGAGGTAAGAGAAGTCCTTGGGTATTTAAATATACAATCATGTGAAAGTGTTGTCACTGCAGATTGTGCTTTGCAATTGCAATCTCATCACATCTAAAAAATGGGGTCTACAGCCACATGTTCCTACATTCAGAGTTACTCCCTGTTCCTTTGTTCCCTTTCTTCAATTAAAAAAAAGAAAAAAGATGTGGAAATAACTAATGTTCTAGTACCAAGAGCATCACAGACCAAAACAGGTGATTTTATGCTACTGCTATGGAAATGGCAGTGAAAGAAATTAGCATACACCTTGCTTTTAAATGATACAATTATTCTCTTCTAGATCATTGGTGCCATAATGGACATTCTCCTTTTATTTATTTATTTATTTATTTATTTTTTCTTTCAGAATATTATGGGGGTACAACACTTTGGCTATATATATTGCCCATGTACTGCCCGTGTCAGAGCTACAATCGTGGACATCCCCCAAACTGTGCTCCCCGCATCCATTCAGTGAGAGTTTTTCCCATCCCTTCCACCCCCCTCCCGCCCGCCCGCCTTCAGATGAATGTTATTGCCCTGTGTGATGTAGGTGTTGATCAGTTAGTACCAATTTGATGGTGAGTAGCAATGGTGCTTGTTTTTCCATTCCTGTGACACTTTGCTTCGAAGAGTGGGCTCTAGCTCCAACCAGGATAATACCAGATGTGTTAATTCACTATTGTTTTTTTATTGCTGAGTAATACTCCATGGTACACATATACCACATTATTATTAATGCACTCGTGTATTGATGGGCACCTGGGTTGTTTCCACATCTTTGCCATTGTGAATTGTGCTGCTATAAACATTCGTGAGCAGATGTCTTTATTATAAAGTGTCTTTTTTTCCTCTGGGTAAATACCCAGTAGTGGGATTGCTGGGTCAAATGGTAATTCTACTTTTAATTCTTTGAGGAATCTCCATATTACTTTCCATAGAGGTTGTACTAATTTGCAGTCCCACCAGCAGTGTATGAGTGTTCCTATCTGTCCACATCCCCGGCAACATATGTTGTTTTTGGATTTTTTGATATGAGCCAATCTCACTGGAGTTAAGTGATATCTCATTGTGGTTTTGATTTGCATTTCCCTGATGATTAGAGAAGTTGAAAAGTCTTCTTTTGAAAAGATTCTGTTCATGTCCTTTGCCCATTTTTTAATAGGGTTGTTTGATTTTTTCTTGTTGATTTTCCTAAGTTCTGTAGAGATTCTGATTATCAGCCCTTTATCAGAGGTGTAGCATGCAAATATTTTCTCCCATTCTGTAGGTTGTCTGTTCACTCTAGTGATAGTTTCCTTGGCTGTGCAGAAGCTTTTTAATTTGATCAGGTCCCATGTATTTATTTTTGTTGCTGCTGTGATTGCTTTGGGGGTCTTCTTCATAAATTCTTTGCCTAGGCCAATGTCCATAACAGTTTTTCCAACGTTTTCTTCAAGAATTCTTATGGTTTCACGTCTTAGGTTTAGATCTGTTATCCATTGAGAGTTGATTTTTGTGAGAGGTGAGAGTTGTGGGTCCAGTTTCAGTCTTCTACATATGGCCATCCAGTTTTCCCAACACCATTTGTTAAATCGGGAATCTTTTCCGAAGTGTACGTTTTTCTGGAATTTGTCAAAGATCAGGTGACTGTATGAGGTTGGTTTTATATTTGGGTTCTCAGTCCTGTTCCATTGGTCTGCGTCTCTGTTCTTGTGCCAATACCATGCAGTTTTGGTTACTATAGCCTTGTAGTATAGTTTTAAGTCTGGGAGATAGATGCCTACCAATTTGTTCTTTTTGCTTAAGATTGCTTTGGCTAGACGGGGTCTTCTCTGGTTCCACACGAAATGTAGAATTATTTTTTCTAGATCGGCAAAAAATGATGTTGGTATTTTGATAGGGACTGCATTGATTCTGTAAATCAATTTAGGTAGCAAAGCCATTTTTACTATGTTGACTCTGCCTATCCAAGAGCATGGTAGGGTTTTCCATCTATTTACAGCCTCTGCAATTTCTTTTCTCAGTGTTTTGTAATTCTCTCTATATAGGTCTTTGACCTCCTTAGTTAGATATGTACCTAAATATTTAATTTTCTTTGGTGTTATTGTGAAAGGTATTGCATCTTTAATTTGTTTCTCGGCTTGATTGTTATTAGCATATATGAAGGCTATGGATTTGTGTGTATTAATTTTGTATCCTGCGACTTTGCTGAATTCATTTATCAATTCCAGTAATCTCTTGGTTGAATCTTTGGGGTTTTCTATGTATAATATCATATTGTCTGCAAATATTGAAAGTTTGACCTCTTCTACCCCTATCTGGACGCCCCTGATTCCTCTGTCTTGTCTAATTGCTGTGGCCAGGACTTCCAGCACTGTGGCCAGGACTTCCATCACTATGTTGAAAAGAACTGGAGATAGTGGGCACCCTTGTCTAGTTCCTGTTTTAAGGGGGAATGCTTTCAATTTTTCCCCATTCAGTATGATATTGGCTGTGGGTTTATCGTATATGGCTTTAATACTTTCGAGGTATGAGCCATCTATGCCTATATTGTTAAGAGTTCTTATCATTAAAGGATGCTGGATTTTGTCAAAAGCCTTTTCTGCAGCTATTGAAATGATCATATAATCTTTTTCTTGCTTTTATTTATATGGTGAATTACATTTATAGATATGCATATGTTGAACCATCCCTGCATCTTGGGAATAAAGCCCACCTGATCGTGATGAATTATTTTTTTGATGTACATTTGAATTTGGTTTGCAAGGATTTTATTGAGAATTTTTGCATCTATATTCATAAGGGATATTGGTCTGTAGTTTTCTTTTTTTGTTGTGTCCTTTCCTGGCTTTGGTATCAAGGTGATATTGGCTTCGTAGAATGAGTTTGGGAGGATTCCATCCTTCTGGATATTTTCAAATAATTTCTGCAGTATAGGCACCAGTTCTTCTTTGTCGGCTTGGTAGAATTCAGGTGTGAACCCATCTGGTCCAGGACTATTTTTTGTGGGAAGAATTTTTATCTGCTTCGATTTCGGTGCTTGATATTGGTCTGTTTAGAAATTCTGTTTCTTCCTGGTTGAGCCTAGGGAGGTAGTATGTTTCTAAGAATTTGTCCATTTCCTCCACGTTTTCGTGTTTGTGGGCATAGAGATTTTTGTAGTATTCGAAGATGATGTTTTGTATTTCCATGGTATCAGTTGTGACTTCTCCTTTTTCATTTCTAATTGAGCTTATTAGAGTCCTTTCCTTTCTGCTTCTGGTCAACCTGGCAAGTGGCCTATTTTGTTTATCTTTTCAAAGAAGCAACTTTTTGTTTTATTAATCTTCTGTATTGTTCTTTTGTTCTCGATTTCATTTAATTCTGCTCTGATCTTGGTTATTTCTTTTCTTCTGCTGGCTTTAGGATTGCTTTGCTCCTCCTTTCCATTTCCTTAAGATGATTCATTAGTTTACTGATTGGTGACCTTTCTGTCTTTTGGATGTGGGCATTTAAGGCGATAAGTTTTCCTCTCAGGACTGCTTTTGCTGTATCCCACAGATTTTGATAACTTGTGTCCCCATTATCATTTAGTTCGAAGAATCTTTTGATTTCCATTTGAATCTCCTCCTTGACCCAATAGTCTTTCAGCAACAGATTGTTTAGTTTCCAAGTTTTTGGATGAAGATGTGAGTTTCTGTTGGAATTGATTTCTAATTTTATTCCGCTGTGGTCTGAAAAGATATATGGTATGATTTCTATTTTTTTTAATTTGTTTAGATCTGTTTTGTGGCCTAGGATGTGGTCAATTTTAGAGAAAGTTCCATGAGCTGATGAGAAGAATGTATATTCAGTGTTATTTGGGTGGAGTGTTCTGTAGATATCTGTTAGGCCCAAATGTTCTAGAGTCCTGTTTAGGTCCTTTGTTTCTTTATTTATTTTTTGTTTGGAGGATCTGTCCAGTTCCATCAGTGGGGTGTTGAAGTCCCCTGCTATTATGGCATTGCTGTTTATTATGTTGTCTAGATCTAACAGTATTTGCTTTATGTACCTGGGCGCTCCTGTGTTGGGTGCATAAATGTTTAGGATTGTTATATCCTCTTGTAAGATTTTTCCCTTCACCACTAAATAGTGTCCATTTTTGTCCTTCTTTACTTTTGTTACTTTAAAGTTTATATCATCTGAAATAAGGATGGTTACTCCAGATTTCTTTTGGTTTCCATTAGCCTGGAAAATTGTATTCCATCCTTTCACCTTGAGTCTGAATGCGTCTTTGTGTGTAAGGTGTGTTTCCTGAAGACAACAGATACTTGGCTTGTATTTTTTAATCCATTCAGCCAGCCTATGTCTCTTCAATGGACAATTCAAACCATTTACATTTATTGAGAGAATTGATATTTGGGATAAATTTCTGATTATTCTATTGGGTGGTGTCTTTTGTTCTACCTCTTGCGTCATTGTGGAATCTGGTTTCTGGGGTTTTAGCTTTTGCGTAGTTTTACATAGGTGGGTGTCTGTTGCTCTGGTTAGTGTATAATGCAGGTCTAAGCACTTCTTGCAAGGCCGGTCTGGATTTCGCAAATTCTATCAGTGATTGCTTATCTGGAAAAGTCTTTATTTCTCCCTCATATAAGAAGCTTAGTTTGGCAGGATACAGAATTCTGGGTTGGCCTTTGTTTTGTTTTAGGAGACTGATGATGGCTCCCCATTCCCTTCTGGTTTGTAGGGTTTCAGCTGAGAAATCTGCAGTTAATCTGATCGGTTTCCCTTTATAGGTTACCTGCTCTTTTCATCTTACAGCTCTGAGGAGTGCCTCTTTTGTGTTTACTTTGGTCAGTCTAATAATTATGTGGCGTGGTGAATGCCTTTTCACGTTGAGTCTCCCAGGAATCCTGTGTGCTTCTTGTACTTGGATATCGAGATTTCTGGCTAAGCCATGGAAATTTTCCTCTATTATTCCTTCAAATAGATTTTCCAGCCCACGCGAATTTTCTTCCTCTCCCTCAGGGATGCCTATGATCCTTATGTTTGGCCTCTTTACATAATCCCACATTTCTTGTATGCTTGTTTCTTGCCTCTTATTTTTGTGTTCTTTCTCTTCAACTGATTTATTTAGCGCATAGGAGTTGTCTTCTAGCTCTGAAATTCTTTCCTCTGCATGGTCCAGCCTATTCTTAAGTCTTTCCACTGTGTTTTGTAGATCCTTGAATGCTTCTTTCATTTCTAGGATTTCTATTTGATTTTTCTGTAATATTTCTATTTCTTTGGAGAATTTTTCATTCATTTCTTGCATTTTTCTTCTGGTTTCTTTGTGCTGGGATTCAATTTGCTCTTGAATTTCATTGAGCTTTCTTATAATCCATAAACGAAATTCCTCTTCTGTCATTCTACCCATTTCATTTGAGTTAGTATCCATTGCTGAGGAACTGATGGTTTCTTTTGGGGGTGACTTTTCACTCTGATTTTTCATGTTCCCGAGTTCTTTCGCTGGTTTTTTCTCATCTGGCCTCTTGGTCGAGAGCTGGGGGTGTTAGGGCTAGTTTCCGGGGCCACAATTTTTGTTCCTTGGCAGAGCCAGGGAGAGAAGTAGTGGCCTGTATTGCCTTAGGTGTATTTTAGCAAGTTTGGTGGATCTTGAGTTATCTCTGACCTGTTGTGTTCTCCTCTTCCCGGTGGAGTGTGGTGAGAATGACCTCCCAGCTTGGGCTCTAAGCTAGTGAATTGTACTTGAGGATATGAGTCCACAGCTCCCTATTAGCTAGGTATTCTGTTATGTCCGTGGCAGACTCTGATCCCCCAGTTGGGGTATGCAAAAACCCCGTGCTTTGGGAGGGGCCTTGTAGCTCCTAGGGGTTACTTTGACCCTGCTCCTCCTGAGGTGCAGGTAGAAACACAATTTCTTTTGGCTGCAGTGTGAGAGCTGAATTGGGAAAATTCTACACAGCTCAGAGGTTGCTCATCTAGCCACGTGTGGCTGCCCTTCTGATGTGTGACTCCGCGTGATACTGGTTGATAGGGGGATCTCCAATTGTGCACCCTTTTTCCACCACTAGACCCCAAGGCGAGGCGGGTGGCCATCTCTATCCCCAGCAGTCTCCACCAGGGGGATGTTCCCACGGGGAGGGGGGAATAGTGGCCACTGGAAGCGCTCTTGGATGGCGCGAAATTCCCTAATGAAGTGGGCAGGGTTATGGGGAGCTGCTCTGGTTCAGCCTGTGGCTCTTGAGGTATTTGGTTGTCATGAGAACCAGCAGTTATACCAAATGAGTCACTATAGCCAGCAACCTTTAAAATGACCGATCTCTGGGGTACAGGAGGGCTGGGACCTGAAGGGCGGGCACTAGGACCAGCACGTAGTGGACTTGTCGGAGGCCAGAGCCGGGGTAGCAGGACCAGATGGCCAAGCTGCAAACTGTTTCCAATACACCAAGGTCCTGCCGCTACAGGTCCGGGATCTCGTCCCACCTGGAACCCACGGATGCAGCTGTCCCTGGCCACCAAAGACAAAGCCTGTCTCGCCCCAGCGGAAGAGCCCCGGGTAGTGGCGGGGTGGAGCTAGAGACGCGGCTCACAGCTCCGCGCGGGCGGCTTTAAAGATGGTGGCCGCCGCCAGCCTGGCGCACAGCCGGGCTCTGATTGCACCCGGGAGCGCAGCTTTTCTCCGCTGGCCACGGTGGCCGTTGCTAGCAGCCTCTAAGGGCATGTCCCACTCTCCGTTAAACTCCTGGGCCCAGTCCCGCTGATTTCTAGTGGCGCAGTGCCGGCCTGCAGGTTCCCGCGCACTGTCCCGGGAAGCTGTGTCTCCACTCTTTCCCCGCCCAGTTCCTCCCCAGCCCTCAGCAGTCGCTGTATATTGCAGCTGAGAGTTGTGTTTGGCTCTCGCAATTGCCTCCTCTCCACAGGGTCTGCTACCTCGCGCCACCGCTTTGCCCCAACTCTGGGCTTGTCCCTGACTGCGTGGATGGGGAGGTGCGTAACCGCTTGGGGGGCAGGTCGCGCTGCGCCGACCTGGTGAGCGCGTCCTTTCCGTGCTCTGGGCTCTATTGTGCTCCGTGCGCCCTCCGATCTTTGTGAAAATTTTGTACCTGTTTTCTTGGGCTGGGCGTTCGGCGTTGTTTCTCTGTAATTCGCAATGCTGTTTTCGGAGTGAGCGGTCCGTGCTCGCAGGCAGCCGCTGGCGTTTTTCACCTCCTTCCCTGGGAGCAGTGCGGTGGGAGGACTCTATCAGACCGCCATTTTTTCAGACCCCGGACATTCTCCTTTTAAGTCAACAAGGAATGGAGCATTTATCAATACTGATTTTACTTTACATAAAGACTTTTCATGTTTTTCTTAGCTAAGATCATGCCATATAGAAAAGTAAAGATTAAGTATGTTTTCTTAAATGCTGCCTCAGTGTAGAATTTATGGAGATGTTTCTATAAATCCACTGCCTCTAGACATAATCTTATGATTTTGCTATATAATTTGGCCAACATTCATTCAGTTGATATTTATTGAGCACCTACTATTGGCAGGCATTTGCTAGACAGTTTGTCCCTACTCTCATATTCTGGAGGAGAAGACACTGAAAAGCAAGAAAATAAAACAGTTACAAATTGCGGCAAGTACTCTGAAGAAAACAGGCAAAGGACTAACCAAGGAGGTACCTACTTAGATAGGGTGATAAGAATATTTAAATTAAAAATGGAAAGAGTATGAAGAACTAGCCGTGTGAAGAATAGAAGGAAGAGTATACCCACAGAAAGAAAAACTTGTGCAAATGCTTATGATAAGAGCACACTAAGCGTGAAGCTGGTGAGCGGTAAGGAAGGGGGCAGTGGCATGAATGAGACTGGCACATGTGCTCATTAATCTCCCTTCCACCCCTCCAGATCCATTCACAGCCTTTCTCTCACTCGCCCTGTCTCCTGGGAGGTAGTGCCCTCCTGCGCTCCCACCTCACACTGTATGAATCAGCCAGACTCCCTTGACCTTAGGCTTCTGATTTCCTCAGGTTTCCCAGACAATGAGAAGTACTGGCAGGAGATCAGAAGACAGGAAGAGGTAAGGGTCAGGGTATTTCTTGACTGTTTTTCTCTGCTTTGGACTTCTTGCTGATGACCCTTTCTATGAGGACCAATTGCTCTGACTCCAGTTCCTTCCCTTGCCTCTGTAGAGCTAGCAATCTTAATGGCCATCCACTCTTGTTATTTTTTGGGTGCCTAACCATTCTTTGTTCCCTCAGCCCTGCCCATACCTCTGTAAGGAGTTATTTCATGAAAGTCTCTTCATTTGAACCATGTGGGGTGAATTCTGTTTCCTTCTGAGCCTCTGACTATAGAGGGTAAGGCCTGGTGAGTGAGGCAGGGAAATTTATAGTCCTTATGAGCTAGGAATTTAGATTCTATTCTCAGAGCAGTGTGAAGCCACTGAAATATGATGGGATAATCCCCATTTAAGATGGTCACCCTCACTGCTCTTGAGGGCATTGACTTGGGGAAAGGGGACTAGGAATGGAAGCAGGGAGACCAGCCGGAAGGCTGTGCAGGTGAGCAACCGTGGGGCCTGGGACAGAGTGATAGTATAGGAGATAGAGAAATGAGTAGATTCAACATGGAACTGATAGACTTTTGGAGAAGAATTATGAGTCAAGAACGACTTAGGTTTCTGATTTGAGCCACTGGGAAGTCATGAGGGTGAGGAATTAAGGATTTCTTATTTTTTGATGGGTTTCGTTTGAAATGTCTTTGAAATATCCAGGAAAAGATTCAATTAAGCAGTTTGGAGTTCAAGGAATGAGTTAGGGCTAGAGATCTATATTGAGTTGTCATCATGTAGATAACATTTAAAATCAGGTTAAGAGTGGACATGGTCCCAAAGGAAAAGAATGTTCTTTTTAAAAATAGAGAAGAGAGCCTATGAGCTCCTAGCATTTAAAGGTCCCTAGAAGAATACACATTTTAATTACTCCCAAAATATTGTTTAAATAATGTGTAAATCCAGTTTTAGAGAAAAGGAAAATGAAAGTAAGGGCTGCTTCAGAAATCAAGTGTGAAAATTCTGTGTACTGTATTATACTTCTTCCCATAAAATAAGCTCAATATCTAATTGAAAATATTTTTAAAAAGAGTAATAGTTAAGGAACACTGCCATACTTATGCTTTGAATATTGGCACAAATACAGCTCATGTAAACACTTTAGCCTTGTGATGGAAACTTAAGAATTGATTACAGAACTGAGTGAGTTAATTTACTTCCTTATCTCAAGCTTTTATTTTGAACCAATAGGATTATGCTCAGGTGGTGAGTTCTGCATATTGTCTAACTTAATTGGGAAATTTGTTTTACATTGATAAGCTTCCAGCCTAATTCAAATTAGGACAGCTTTTTAATTTCACCTTTCATTTACTAGAATTTTATAAGATAAAAGAATATATAAAAATGGCACCAGTGTTTTTCCCCCACTGCAATACATAATAACCAAAACAATCATTGGGCCCTGCAATAAGACATTTCTTGGTGTTTTTCCTTAGGTCTTCTACAAATGATCATCCTCTGACTCCAGGGACCTATAGATTTTATTATATGGCCTTCCAGCTTTTATATTATAGCATTGAGCTGTCATCTATAGCATCCATTAGAATGTTATTGACAAAATGTCCACTCGTATTGAACTAAGTACTCGATAAACCACTATAAGTAAATTGTTGTGCTCTAACCTCGAAGGATAGTCTATTGATTCCCCTCATGAGTATGGACCTAGCAGAATGACCCTATCTGCAGTTCCCATGTGGTACCTGTAAAATGTTGCACAATGTCTTTTTTGTGGTCCCAGATGGTAAAGAATCTTTTTTTTAATTCTTTGTTAAAACTGTAGATTATTGTTTTGTGTAGAGTTTTTTTTTAATTTCAAATAAATAGTTAATCTAATCATTGCTTTGTCTTTATGGGCTAAACCCCTGCCATTTAAAAATTATTTTACATAATAAAAGTAATCCCTGCCTACAAGAAAATTTGGAATCATTCTCCAAAGGTAACTGCTTTTAACAGGTTTTTTGTGAATACCTCCAGAGCTTAATTGTGTGTGTATGTGTATGTGTGTATATGATATTACAGTCCTTTTTTCCACGAGTAGAATCATACCATTCACACTCTTTGGTAATTGATTTGGTGGTGACAGTGAATCTTTCTACTTTACCTATCTTGAGAATCTTCCCATACTACTACATATTAATGTGTCTCATTCTTTTTAATAGCTGCCATATGTGCCATTGCATGGGTATAGCATAACCTATTTATCTTGATCCTTATGATGGCCCTTTATGTTTTCCCTTTATTTGTGTTGCTGTTGGTGTTATAAACGAATATTCAAGTATGCGCATCTTTGTATACTTGTGAAGTATCCTCCATTTAAAGATGTGTGAGATTTTCATGTAAAACTAGAGTAAAAAGAATGTATATATTGCTTAAAGAGTCAAAATATTCTACAGTTATAGTGATACATTCAGGATAATAGAGGTGAGGAGTGATGGGAAAATTTAAAGAGTGAATATTGGAGATATTTAAGGACATTTGACAGATTTTCCCCCTTGTTGAATACTGTCACATTTTCAATGATGGGCAATTTATAGCAAAATTTTTTAAAAAGTTTTTGAGACTCTAAGTAATTGAAAATCTACAGTAATCAGAGTTTGTATAATATTTTATATTGATAATTGAGAATCTTTAACTGATTTGTGATTTGTGAAAAATGTATTTTTAGTGACAAACATCTTCCTTATTGTGAACTTTGGAAAGTGATCATTTATTATGGTACTATTCAATTCAACAAAATAGTCAATTAACTGGAAAAAGCAATGTCCTAATTCTATATATAAATAAAAAGTTACATTGCTTAATATTATATTTCCTAAAATGAAGTGTGAGTTTGTTGGCAATTTATGTCAAAGTGTATGTTTGGGAAGTTAAGAGAGTGGGTGGTGTTCGAGTTCCTTAATTTGAATTCTCACTTTTATGCTAGAGATTGTTATTTTTTTAACTAGGCAATTTACAGCCAAACTGTAGCTTCTCTAAGGAAGGCAAATATTACTTGAAGACAGATGATCTTGAAGAAATGGAAATAGAAAACCCAATAAATTAGAACTAACAAAGCAATTAGAAGCGTACATTTGAAACAGTAATATCCTACGTTTATAAAGCACTTCGCAGTTTATAAAATGTTTCATGATCATTTTCTCAGCACAATGAAAGGACAAATGTTATTATTTCCAATTTATAGGTGAGGAAATTGAGACTCTAAGAGGTTGACCATTGTTCCTGTAACTTTTTTCTTTAATAACATGAAAAATACTGTATTAATTTCCTAGGGCTGCCATAACAAATTACCACAAACCAGATCACTTAAAACAACAGAAATTTATTGTTTCTGGAAGCTGAAAGTCCAAAATCAAAAGGTTGGCAGGGTTGGTTCCTTCTGGAGGCACTAAGGGAAAATCTCTTTCATGCCTCTCTCCTAGTTTCTGGCAGTTGCCAGCAATCTTGGGCATTCCTTGGGTTATGGATATATAACTCCAATCTCTGCCTACATTGTCACACAGTATCCTCTCCCTGTGTCTTTATCCAAATTTTCCTCTTCTTATAGACACTAGTCATTGTATTATAGCCTACTCTAATCCAATATGACTTCATTTTAATTTGATTACATCTACAAAGACCCTATTCTGAAATAAAGTCTAATCACAGGTTACTAGGGGTCAAGACTTGAACGTATCTTTTTGGGGGACACAGTTCAACCTACAGCAATGGCTCACATTTCAGGATCAAGAGCAACACCAAGAAACTTGTGTGTTTCATAGTAACGGAATAAAAATAATAGTTCTTATTCTTTCTGTTCCTTTCTCCTAAAATTCCATTTGCCCAAAGTCCTATCACCAATAAGTGATTGAATTAGTAACAGCTCCTTTTTTTTTCATTCAGATATAATTCACGTACCATAAAATTCGCCTTCTTAAAGTGTATGATTTAACGGTTTTTAGTGAAATTCAGAGTTATGCAGCTATCACTGCTATGTAATTTTAGAATGTTTTCATCACCACAAAAAGTACCTGTACCTGTTAGCAATTACTCTCCACTCCCTGCTACCCCCAGCTCTTTCTTTCTGTCTCTATAGGTTTACCGGTTTCAAACATTTCATATAAATGGAACCATATAATATGTGGTCTTTTGTGTCCGGCTTCTTTCACTTAACATAATGTTTTCCAGGTTTATCCATGTTTTAATATGTATCAGTAATTCATTCCTTTTAGGCCTAAAAAATAATCCATTGTATGGATATACCATGTTTAATTAATTCATTTATCAATTGATGGACATTTGGGTTGTTTCCATTTTGGCTGTTATTAATAATGTTGTTGTGAACATTCATGTAAAAGTTTTGTGTGGATATAAGTTTTCAATCCTCTTGGGTATGTACCTAGGAGTGAAATTGCTGGGTCATATGGAATTTTATATATTTGAAACTGTTTTCAAAGTGGTGGTATCACTTGATATTCCTCTCAGCAATGGTTCCAATTTCTCCATATCCTTGCCAATACTTATTACTGTTAGTCTTTTTTATCATACTCATCCTGATAGGTATGAAATGGTTATCTCATGGTTTTGATTTACATTTCCCTTTTGGCTAATAATGTTGAGCATCTTAATAATGTTGAGCATTTGCTTATTGGCTATTTCTATATCTTCTTGGAGAAATTGCTACTCAAATTCTTTGTCCATTTTTAATTGGATTATTTATCTTTTTATTGTTGAGTTGTATGAGTCCTTTATATAGTCTGCACTCTAGACTCTTGTTGGATATATAATTTGTAAAAATGTTTTTCCATTCTTTGGGTTGCCTTCTTACTTTCTTGATAGTGTCCTTTGAAGGACAAAGTTTTTAATATTGATAAAGTCTAGTTTATTTTTTCTTTTTTTGTTTGTGCTTTGGCTGTCATATCTAAGAAACCATTACCTATTCCAAGGGCATAAAGATTTTCACCTATGTCTTTTTTTTTAAGAGATATATAGTTTCAGCTCTTACATTTAAGTCTTTGGTCCATTTCGAGTTAATTTTTGCATATCATGTGTAATAGGGATCCAGTTTCTTTCTTTTGCATGTGGATATCCAGTTGTCTCAGCAGCATTTGTTGAAAAGACTATTCTTTCCCCAATTAATTATTTTTGGCACCCTTGTCAGAACTCAATTGATCATATATGTAAAGTTTTATTTCTGAACTTTCAATTCTATTCCATTGATTTATATGCCTGTCATGCTAGTACCACACTGTCATGATTGCTGTGGCTTTGTATTAATAGTAAGTTTTCAGATCAGAAAGTATGGGTCCTCCAACTTTGTTGCTGTTTGTCAAGATTGTTAAGGTTATTCTGGGTCCCTTGCATTTCCATATGAATTTTAGAATCAGCTTGCCAGTTTCTCAATGAAGTCAGCTGGGATTCTGATAGGGATGTGTTGAATCTATAGATCATTTTGAGGAGTATTGCCATCCTAACAATATGGGGAGTATTGCCATCTTAACATTATTAAGTCTCCCAATACATGAACATGGGTGTGTTTCCATTTATTTAGGATTTTTAAAAACAATTTAATGATGTTTTATTGTTGTAAGTGTACACATTTTCTGCTTCTTTTGATATATTCATTCCTCAGTACTTTACTCTTTTGAATGTTATTGTAAGTGAAGTTACTTTTGTAATTCTATTTTTGGATTGCTCATTGCTAGTATTTCAAAATACAGTTGCTTTTTGTCTATTAATCTTGTATCCTGCAGCATTACTGAACATGTTTATTAGTTGTAACAGTTTTTCTGTGGATTCCTTAGGATTTCTATGTACATGATTATGCCACCTGTAAATAAAAATAGTTTTACTTCTTACTTTTTAATCTGGATGCCTTTTATTTTATTTTCTTGCCTAATTGCCCTCATTAGCACCTCCAGTACAATGTTGAATAGAAGCAGGGGAGAATAACCTCCTTATCTTGTTTCTGATCTGAGAAGGAAAGCTTTAAATTTTTCACCATTGAGCGTGATGTTGTGGGTTTTTTGTAGATGCCCTTTATCAGGTTGAGGAAGTTTCCTTCTATTCCTGGTTTTTTGAGTGAAAGGATGTTGGGTTTTGTCAAATGCTTTTTCTGCATCTATTGAGATGGTCATGCAGTTTTTTCCTTTATTTACTCTTTATTCCATTAATGTAGTATTGATTAGTATTAAAGTGATTTTTGTATTTTGAATCAACTTTGCATTCCCGGGATAAATCCCATTTGATCATGGTATATAATCAATTTTATATGTTTCTAGATTTGGTTTACAAGTAATTTTTAGGATGTTTGTGTCTGTGTTTATATTCATAAGGAATATTGGTCTATAGTTTTCTTTTGATGTCTGTCTGGTTTGAGTGTCAGGGTAATACTGACTTTATAGCATGAGTTCGGACATGTTCATTTTCCTTTTCTGGAAGAGTTTTAAGTGTGACTTACTCTTAATGTAGGTAGAATTCACTGACTGTCTGGTTAGGATTTGCATTTGAAATTATTCTTGTGTTTTAAGAATACCAGTTAACTTTCTTTTTCCTAGGAATATTCTGTGAACTTTTTCACTATGGTGTTTAAATGTATTAAACCATATGTATTTGTTTATAAAATTACCAAATTTATTAAAAAGCTATTGACAAACCAATGTGTGCCCAAATGTACCAAATGAAAATTTCAAACGTAGAAATACAAGGTAAAATCACTTTGATAAACTGGAAATCATTGCAACTGTTGTTGTAAAATAGTATATTTATAAAACATAACACACACAAAGCTTGTGTTTCACATAGGAATTCATAAGTAATATAAAAAACACATAAACATTTCAGGAATCAAGCAGTATTTTAAAACCAAAGTGAAACATGCAAATCGTCTTTAGTACTAAATGGAAAATGCTGGCGAATTATCTATCTACATGGTAGTACACTAATGGATAATGTCATCCATATCTCTATAAGTGAAACTAATGAAAATGACAAATATAGGTTGATCAACAAAAAATACAACAAACATGTTTGATCTATAAACCAATTCAATAGAATTCTAAGGTCAAAACCTTAGGTAAATTCTAGGGAGGCTAGGGGTAACAGGGTAGTGATGGGGAATAGATTAGGGGGTTGGGAATAGTTTAGGGTGCTTTCTTTGGTTGTGTAGTGCTTTTTTTGGCGTGATGCTGATTTGGATATGACTTTAATATTCAGAAAGTTGTATAATTTATGATTTATGTAAAAACACATAATGTAAAAATCATAAATTATACATAAATTGTATTGATTTTTCTCTATTTATTATTTTCTTCCTTCTGCT
Source organism: Daubentonia madagascariensis (assembly GCA_023783475.1). NCBI lineage: Eukaryota > Metazoa > Chordata > Mammalia > Primates > Daubentoniidae > Daubentonia > Daubentonia madagascariensis. The sequence continues at coordinate 33,678,619 of JAKFHU010001953.1, read as the reverse complement.
TGCTTTGAGTTCAGCTTGCTCTTTTCTCCCCCTAGTGTCTTAAGGTGGAAGATGGGGTTATTGATTTGAAATCTTTCTTCTTTATTTAATGTATGCATTTATGGTCATGAATTTCCCTCTAAGCACTGTATTTGCTGCATCTCAAATGTTTTATTATGTCAAGTTTTAGTTTGTATACATCTCAAAGTATTTTCTAATTTCCCTTGGGATTTCTTCTTTGACCCATTTGTTACTTAAGAATGAATATCCCAGTAATCCTTAGTTATTGATTTCTAATTACATTTCATTGTGGACAGATTAAATACTTTGTGTTACTTTAGTCCTTTGAAATTTATTGAGATGTTTTATGGCCTAACATAAGGTCTATTTTGGAAAATGTTCCATGTGAACTTGAAAAGAATGCATATTCTATTTTTGTTGGGGGGAGTGTTCTATACATGTTTTGTTAGGTCTGGTTAGTTTATAATGTTCAAGTTGTCTAGTTCTTTGTTGATCTTGTATCTAATTGTTCTATCTATTATTAAAATTTGGGTATTGAAGTCTGCAAATGTTATTATTGAATTGTCTGTCTTCCTTCAATTCTATCAATTATTTTCTCGATGGATAGATCCTTTATATTATTGTAAAATGTCCTTCTTTGTCTCTAGTAATAGTTATTGTCTTAACATCTATTTTGTCTGATATTAGTACATCTACTCCAGCTCTCTTTTGATTCCTGTTTGCATGATATATCTTTTCTCCATTCTTTTACTTTCAGCCTATTTATGTCTTAAATCTAAAGTATATCTTCTGCAGACAGCATATGGTTGTTTGTTTGTTTTTTAATCCAGTCTGTCAGTCTCCGCCTTTTGGTTGGAGCATTTGATCCATTTACATTTAAAGATAAGATAGGATTTACATCTGCCATTTTGCCCTTTGTTTTCTATATGTATATGTCTTATGTCTTTTTGTTCCTCTTATCCTCTATCACTGCCTTCTTTTGTGTTAAATATTTTCTGGTGTACTATTTTAATCTCTTTGTCTTTCTCTTATGAGATATATATACATATAAAAAAAATTATATGTCTAGATAGATAGATATAGATATAGAGAGAGAGAGATATTGATAGATATTTCTGAGAGTTTTTTCTTGGCAGTTGCGCTAGGGATTACAATTAACATCTTAATTTATAACAATCTAGTGTAAAATAATTCCAATAGTATGAAAAAAACTTTGTTCCTGTATACCTGTTTCTTTCTCCCTTCTTTTGTGCTGTTATTGTCATACAAATTACATCTTTATATAAGTTGTGCCCATCAATACAGATTTATAATTATTGCTTCATGAAGTTTTCTTTTAAATTAGATAGTAGGAAAAAAGTTAGAAAAATACATTTATACTGTTTTTTATATTTACCTATGTTGTTACCTTTACTGGTGTTCTTTATATCTTCATCTGGATTTGAATTACTGTGTACTGTTCTTTCATTTCAACCTGAAGGACTACCTTCAATATTTCTTTAAGGCAGATTTGCTAGCAACACATTCGCTCGGTTTTTGTTTATCTGGGAATGTCTTAATTTCTTTTTCATTTTGAATGATAGTTTTACTGAATTCAGAATTCTGGGTTGACAGTCTTTTTTCTTTCAACACTTTGAATTTGTCATACCACTGCCTCTGGTCTTCATGGTTCCTGGTGAGACATTAGCTGTTAATCTTATTGAGGAGCCCATTACACAATAAGTCACTTCCCTCTTGCTGCTTTCAAGATTGTCTTTGTCTTTGGCTCTCAATAGTTTGATTTTCATGCTGGTTGTTTTGAGTTCATTATTCTTGGAGTTTGTTGAGCTTCTTACATGTGTAGATGTTAATGTTTTTGGTCATACTTGGTAAGATTTTAGCAGTTATTTCTGTAGATATTCTTTATTCTCCTTTAGCTCTCTTCTCTCCTTCTGGAACTCCCATTGTGCATATGCTGGTATAGTATCCCACTGGTTTTTGAGGCTGTGCTCAGTTTTCTTCATGTTCCTCAGAATATATAAGCTTAATTAACCTATGTTTAAGTTTGCTAATTCTTTCTTCTGCCTGCACAAATATGCTGTTGAGCACCTCTAGGGAATTTTTTATTTATTAAATAAAATTTAGAATTCCTGTTTAGTTCTTTTTTTATGATTTCTTCCTCTTTATCAATATTCTCTATTTGGTGAGATATGATTTTCATACTTTCCTGTAGTTCTTTAGATGTGGTTTACTTTAGGCCATTGACCATATTTAAAATAGCTGATTTAAAATCTTTACATAGTAAGTCCAACATCTGGGCTTCCTGAGGGATTGTTTCTATTCATTGCTTTTTTCCTGGGTATAGGTCATACTTTCTTGTTTCTTTGCATGCTTCAAAATTTTTTGTTGAAAAATAGACATTTTAAATCATATAACATGGCACCTCTGGAAATCAGATTCTTTCCCCTCCCAAGGGTTTATTTTTGTTACTGTTTATTATTGTTATTGCTTGTAGGTTTAGTGAATTTTCTGAACTGCTTTTTAAAAGTCAGCATTCTTTATCTTACATGGCTGCTAAAGTCACTGCTTGGTTAGCTTAGTGGTCAATTAACGATTTGACAGAGATATCTTTAATGGCCTAGAATCAATAAGTCTCTGAGTCTTTGCCAAGGGACTCCATTTGTGTGTGGAGACATGCCCTCAACACTCAGCCAGGCAGTTGACTGTGTTTTAGACTTCAGTTTCTCCTTGCTCAGAGCCTCAGTGTCAATCAGAGTTGAGAGGATAGGGCCATCTCAGGTTTTCCCTGAGCATGCACACAGACCTGAGCATACAATCAGCCCTACATGTACATGTGGCCTTCCTGATTCCCAGGAATATGTTGGAACTTTTTAGAGTCTTCATGTACATGTCATTTCCTGGCTTTTCTTTTAAGCCTTTGGGTTAGCCTGCTGTTTACCCTAAGTGTTATCTACCACCTCAGGCAGCTGAGAAGTTAATCAGTGACTACTAATTGTTTTCAACAAATGCCCAAGGGAAAAGACTTTTTGCATCAGGCAAGCTCCAAGTCAGGTCAAATAAAGATAGCCTTTCAGGGTCTTCCAGCTTGCCACTAGACAGGTCAAATAATGACAATTCTCTGGGAATGAAGTTGTGAAGGAGCTTCAACCCTGGTCTGCCCCCTCCAGTGGCTTCCAGCCTGTTGGTTTTCACTGTGATTGTGGGCTGCTCTTTTTCAAGGCAGAGTTGGAGAGGAGGGGGTGGGAATAGGACAAGTAAAAATGTTACAAACTTCACTGTTCTTATTGAAAGTCAGCCATTTTTCTCAATAAATGCTTCCCAGATTGATACAATACTTTGACTAATTTCCAGTATTCTGAAAAGTTGATCCTGGCCACTTTTGTCAGTGTTATCATTGCTTTTGTGGAGGAGAAAACTTTCAGAGGTCTTTCCTCCACCATTTTTGCAGGTATACAATAACATCCAATAATAGCTCTGTAACTCCAAGTGCTCCTTCATATATTCTGTGTAACTCTTTTTTAATGATGTACATATTTAAACTTGTTACAATATCTTATGTTCCATCAGTCAAATAAAATAATTCTACTTTATGTAAAGGATTCCATTTGAAACATGGAAGCATCTTTTAATAATTGTGAAAGTTCATTTAATCCATTTAGCTATACATATAACATTTGAGCATTTCGTATATGGTAGGAATTAAATGATTAAAAAATAAGTTTTATTTAATTCTTATATCCATATGAAGTAAATATTATTATTTTCCTCATTTACAACTATGGAAAGCTCAGACAGGACAAGTAAATTATCCCAAGTCAAATACTTGGATGTGGTACATCTGAGATTGGAACCCAATTCTCTGGACTCCAGAACCTAAACTTTAGCCTGAACTTTAACCACTGCAAAGTTTTTCAAAAACACATCTGTTGAGTTAAGTGTAACACTGTTTAAATGCCAAAATTACAAAGAAATTTTATGCTTCCATCTATTGCCAAAAGATCCTGTTTTTTACGCTTTTAAAATTTAGAAGGAAACAAATCATTTCATTATTTTAGATTACTTCACCTATGGAAAGAGAAACAATGGAAAAAACATAAGTTTTTAAAGTCTGGTAAAACCTAGGTTTGAAACCTATTTCCACCATTTACTAGTTTTATGATGTTAAGCAGTTTAGTAATGCATAGTCCCAACCTGGCTGGATGGATGTTGCAGGGCCTTGAACAGTAAAAACCATCATGATCCTTTTAGAAAAATGGGTAGAGGTATGAACAAAAATTTCACAGATGCAGAGCATATAAAACACAAATAAATGTAAATCTCAGTAGTAATCAAAGAAATGCAAATGAAAAATGAATTAAATTCCAAAGATGTGAGTGTGTAAGTAGTAGGATGGGTAGAACCTTCTTAGAAAATATTTCAATAGTGGTTTCAAGTGGCTTCAGATTTTCCATACCATTTGACACAGCATTTCTACATCCAGCAATCTATCCTGGAAATAATTGCAAAAATTAGTATATAATGATATAATCACTGAAATCTTACTCATAAGAGATATGTTAATTATGGCTTAGTTTTAGGTGGGGAATATTTTGTAATGAATGCATGATACAAAAGTGTATGCACAATTTGATATACACACAGAACTAAAAAATATGTAAAGAAATGGCCCAGATTATTAGTAGTAAGTGATAGGCTTTGAATGATTTTGTGGTGTTTAGTCTTTCCTTCCTCTTTTCCATGTTTTCCAAATTTTCCAAAATAAGCATATATTACATTTTACAAATAATAAAAAGTGTCTTAAAAATTCTGGAGGGGGGATAAAAAACAATGTGTTCTTTTTTTAAGTCTTCTGTATTACCATCTAGTGGGCCTTCAAGAGAATATATAAAAGCCATTTTTACTTTATTGTATTTCCCAAGGGTACTGGGGGCACATTCATCCTTGGTTTCAGGATAATTAGCCATGATATGTTGATACTTGATTATGCTGTGATCACAAGTATTCTTGTAATTTGAGCAAAAGACTAGAAAATGAGATAGAGATTAAAATGGGGGGTGGCAGGACTTCCAAAATGGTGGAGTGAGGAGTTCAGCAAATTCTTTCCCTAAAAGGCAATAATAAAACTGGACAAAATCGTCAGTAACAACCTTTCCAGGACTCTGGATATCAACTCATACAACAAATTGAGAAGCATTTATTCAAGAAAAACTACTGAACCTTGGGAAATACAGAAGCCTGTGGCAGTTTAGCCTAGGGCTTCTGTTGTCCCTATTCCTCACCCCAGCTCTGTCAGTGCAATCCATGAAAATCAGCAGTTCCGTTGCAGGAGTGGGCTGACTTGATTTGGAGCACAATGTGGAAATACCCCATGCCTCTGGGCATGTTGAAACCTTAGCATTATTGGTGGTATACAAATAGGGAAGGCCAACATCACAGTGGGCCTGTGGTTGAGATCCTGGTTGGGGCGAGCAATAGATTGGCATACTAGCCAGTCCAAGGAAGAAGTCAACCATAGTGAGTGGGCTTTGATAAGTACCTGCATGTATCTAGGGATCTGGAAGGCTGCATGCTCACATTCTGGAGAGACTGGAAAGATCTCTTGCTAGCAACATATCTCTGGCTAAATGAGAGGCCTTGCACAGTTGCAGAGAAGATACAAGAGGGCCTGGCAGAAAGTAAAAGCTGGGCCACACTTGTTCGCTGCCTGATCTTTCAATATGTCTCGTAACCAACACAGAGATCCATCAGCAAATGTGGAAACCTTACTGGTACAAAGTGTTTGAGTGCAACCTGTGACCAATCATTGGTGACTACTAAGCAATACCAACACAATAGTAACCCCTAGGAAATCAGGCTTAAAGTTAAAATAATAAAAATACTAAACAGAGGCATCAGTGGTTATATATCTCAGAATACAAATTCTTTTCTAGTGCACATAGAACATTCTCCAGGAGAGATCTTCCATGAAATAAGTCTCAATAAATTTAAAAGGACTGAAATCATACTAAGTATGTTTTCAGACCATAATGGAATTAAATTAGAAATCAACATCAGAAAAAATTTGAGGAAATCCACGCATATTTGTAAATTAAACATCATGTGTCTAAATAACCAATGAGTCAAGGAGAAATCATAAGGAAAATATTTTAAAGCTTGGCACTGAATGAAAATGAAAACACAACATACAAAAATATATGGAATGTAGTTAATGTAGTGCTTGGAGGGAAATTTGTAGCTGTAGATTCCTCTGTTAAAAATGAAGAAAGATCTCAAATCAATAACATAAGCTTCCACCTTAAGAAACTAGAAAGAGAAGAGCAAACTAAATGCAAAGAAAACAGAAGGAAAGGTGGGGAGTAGAAATCACAGAACAGAAAAAGAATAAAAACAGAAAAACAGTAGGAAAAAATCAATGAACCCAGAAGTCAGTTCTTTGAAAAGATGGACAAAATTTACAAACCTTTTATTAAACTGACCAAGAAAAAAATCAATGACACAAATGACCAAAATCAGGAGTGAAACAGGGAATGTCACTTATAACCCTTTTTAAATTAAAAGGATAAGAGAATACTGTGAACAACTTCATGCCAACAAAGTAGACAACTTGGATGACATGGACAAATTCCTTGAAAGACAAACTATCACAAACTGGCTCAAAAAAAGTAGAAAATTTGAATAGACTATGTAATAAGTAAGGAAATTGAATTAATAATTTAAAATCTTTCCACCAAGAAAAATCCTAGCCCAGATTGCTTCACTGTCGAATTATAACAAATGTTAAATATTTCAGAAGATAGGAAAGGCAACACACTTTTCTTTCATTTTATGAGACCACTATTACCCTGATAATGAAAGATGAAGATATTGCAAGAAAATTACAGACTGATATCCATCATGAATACAGATATAAAAATCCTTAACACAATATTAGCAAACAAAAAGTCAGAAACATATAAAAATGATTATATACCATGACCAAGTGGGATTTATCCCAGGAATGAAAGTTTGGGTCTACATCCAAAAAATCAATTAATTGAATATGCCCTGTTAGTAGAATGAACAACAACAGAAAAAAACCACATAATTACCTCAGTAGGGACAGATAAAGCATATGACAAAATCCAACATCTATTTATGATAAAAAACTCTCCACAAACCAGGATAAGAAGGAAATCTATGGAAAACATGCAGCTTATTATGTGAAATGGTGAAAAACTGAATACTTTCCCCCTAAGATCAGGAACAAGACAAGGCTATCTTCTCTTATCATTTTTATTCACCATTGTACTGGAAATTCTAGTCAATGCAATAAGACAAGGAAAGTAAATATATAATATAGGGCATCCATATTGCAAAGGAAAAAGCAAAGCTTTCTTTATTCATAAACAACATGAGTATCTGTAAGAAATGCAATGGAATGCACCTAAAAAAGCTACTAAAAGGAATACACAACTTCATCAAGGTTGCAGGATATGAAAATCAATATACACAAAAATCAATTGCTTTTCTACTAGCAAAGAACAATCTAAAATTGAAATTAAGAAAACAATTCCAATCCCAATAACCATAACATTAGAAGAGTAAAACACATAGGAATAAATTTAACAAAGGTAGTGTAAGTTTTGTATGCTGAAAATTACAAAACACTGCTGAGAGAAATTAAATATCTAAATAAATGGAGAGACATTCCATGGGAAGATTAATATTGTTAAGATGACAATTCTCCCCAAATTCGTCAGGCTTTTTAGGTAGGAAAAATCTTAATGAGCATTTGTTGTTGTTTTTATAGTAATAGAAATCAATGAGTATGTCCTAAAATTTATATGGAGATTCAAAGGTAGAGTAAAACAATTTTGTAAAGGAAGAAAAAAGGTTTGTAAAGGAAGAAAAAAGACTTACACTTATGATTTCAAAATTTACTATAAAGCTACAGTAATCAAGGCAGTACTGGCATGAAGAAGACATATAGATCAATGCAGCAGCATGGAGAATCAAGAAATAAACCCTTACATTATGGCCAGTTGATTTTTGACAAAAGTGCTAAGGCAATTCAATGGGTAAAAGAATAGTTTTTTCCACAAATGGTGCTGGGACCTTTGGATATCCACATGCATAAAAATTAATTTAGACCCTTACCTCGCACCATACACAAATGGATTTTAGACCTGAATGTAAGCATTAAATTTCTAAAACTTCTAGAAGAAAACAGAAGAAAATATTCATGACCCTGGGTTAGGGAAGGAGTTTATAGATACAACACCAAAACACAACCAATAAAAGAAAAAAATGATAAATTTGATTTTATCAAAATTTTAAAATTTTCTGCTTCAAAAGACACCATTAAGTAAATGAAAAAACCCACAGACTAGTGAGAATATTTGCAAATCGTATGTGTAGTAAATTTCTTGTATCAAAGATATGAAAAGAACTCTTATGATTCAATAATAAGAAAACATATCACCCAGCTTAAAATTTGGTAAAAGATTTGAATAGGCATTTCACAACAGAAGATAGATGAATGGTTGAAAAGCATATGATAATATTTTCAACATCATGTACCATTAGGCAAATGCAAATTAAAATGATAATGAGATAACACCTCACACCCACTATAGTGGCTATAATCAAAAAGATAGACAATATCAGGTGTTGGTGAGGATGTGGAGGAACTGAAATTCTCATACTTTGCTGGCAGAATGTAAAACAGTGCAGCCACTTTTCCTGGATATGTACCTAAGAAAAATGAAAACATATGTCCACACAAAGAGTGTGCAGGACTGATCATAGTAGCATCATTCATATTGGCCAAATCTGGAAATGATCTACAGTTCCATCAACTCAACTGGTGAACTGATAAAAAAAACATGGTATATTTATATACTGAAGTACTATTCTGCAATAAAAAGGTATGATAGATGCTACAATATGAATGAATCTTAAAAATGTTGTTAAGTGAAAGAAGCAAGATGCAAAATATTTTATATTTCTATTACATTTATATGAAATATCCAGAAAAGATCAATTTAGAGACCAAAACCAGATTAATAGATCCTCTGGGGCTGGGGGTTTGAGTGGGGGCTGTCAGCAAACAGGCATGAGGGATATTTTTGGGATGATGGGAGTGTTGTACAACTGGATTCTGGTGGTGGTTGCATAACTTCTTAAATACACTAAAAATCTTTGAATTATACACCAAAAACGGTGAATTTTATGGCACATAAATTGTATCTCAATAAAGCTGTTTTATAAAAAGGGACCAAATGATACTCAAAGAAGGGTTCCAAGAGTACCAGTTATTAATTTAAAATCATGTGTAAAATGTGCATTATAATATACATTAACTATTTAAAAAAAAAGAAACAAGCTACATTGTCTTTTAATAAGCATATGAAAGTGTGTTAGGTTCAGGATTGCTACTCTTCTCTATTAAGGACAACAGAATCCTCAATGAATTTAAACTTCAGCAGAAGGGATCTAGGAAAAACTAGTGGAATAAAATTCCCCATGGTTATTCTGAAGCATTGGAATGAATGTGTAAGGGAGGCCACAGAACTGTCTTCTATTGGCCTTTAAATTCAGTACACAGCCATATTAACTATATACCTAAATGTCATGGCACATACTTAAACATGCTGTTCTGCAGTCTCACTATTTCCTTGTAATTATATGTAGAGTTATTTGATAACATCACTGAAAATATGCATTCAAAGTTGGTAATTTTTAGGCCATGATAAGGAAAAATAAAAACCATTTTGGCTTTAAGAACAAATGATTCTAATAAACGAATCAAATCATCAGAAGTCTGACATCAGTTCTGCAAGTTTATTCTAACCTGAAGTGAACATTCACAAATGGTTGTAAATGATAGTACATACAGAAGAAAAGTGAATAGGTAATCTGAATAGATGAGTTTATCTACACTCTTGGATGGTTGCTGCCATTTACTCAAATTCTCACCGAGGTTGCCATTGTAAAAAAAAAATTGTCAATCAAAGATGAAGATATAAAAGCAAATTGAAAATTGAATTGAAAAGTAATTTTACTTTCAAGTGGTTTGCAAATGTAGATGTTAAGTTTGAAATGAATGTCGTTAATGACCATAGCTGGGAGAGTTATACACCTGCTGATCACTAGAATATTATTATAAATGAGGTTGATTTTCCTGTCGAATACCCCATTTTTTCTCAATATGGTCTCATTACTTTTTCTATCACATGGCTGACCCTTAGCTATGAATGCTCACTATGGATATAACAGTATATTAACTCATGTATGTTTTTTTAAAAAATGCATCTTTAAGTACAAGAGTAACGCTAGTGTTGCTTGTCTTTTTCTTCTTTGTTAGGTCATAGGAGGTTCTGATGGTGAAAACCAAGCATGTACTACAAGTGAAGAGCTATTTTACAAGCAGCCTTCCTTACAGCAGCTAAATTGTCCCCAAAAAAGCACATAAGCGTAATGAAGCTTTTAAGTAGTCACACATATGCATTTATATTCTCTCTCTCATGAATGACTAATCTTAATTTTTTTAAAGTAGCAATTCAGCTTGCTTTCAGAACCATTTAAGCTTAGCACATGATTTTGTTTTCCCCAAAAAACCAACTATTCTTGATTATGAGATAGGGAAGGTTTGCATATTTATTTTTGCAAAGACAGTAGCATAAGCCCTCATCACCATATGCATGGCATAGTCCTAGTACCTCTGTCCTAAGCTTGGCACATGATCATTTAGAAATTCTTCCTGACATCAGAGCCATATGGTTAGACTTAACTGAGAGCTATTTAATACTTTGTGCAAACCAAAACCCAACTTCCATAAGGGTAAAGTTCATTCTGTGCACCTATTATATGGTTCCTATTGAGCTTTACAGCCTAGGGGACCCACCTTTATTAATAAATGTGTTGGATTACATTAAAAGATCCGCTGTAGCAGAGCAATGAATCTTTCTTTTGAATTTTCACACAATCTTCTGGAGTATTCTGTTTGGAATACTAAATATATGTATGGCTCCTACTTTCACTTCAACTCTTTGCTCAAATGGTGTCTTCTGTGAGAGGCCTTCCCCACCTACCTTTTCTAAGATAATACTTCCTACCCCTATCACTCTCTGTCGCCTTGTTGTGTTTTATTTTCTTCATGCCCTTATTGGGAGCTGACATACCATATGTGTACTAGTTTATTACTATCTTCACCATTAAAACACATGCTTCATAAGGGTGGGGACCTTACTTTATTCACTGTGATTTCCCCAGAATCTACTTCCATGCTTGATAATGAGATGCTCAATAGATATATGAGCAAATGTATAACTCTGGCAGAGCTTCAAAAAAGGCAGCTCAGCAAATATTTCTTAATTAATTATAAATCTCTGAACCTAGCTCTGTGAGAGTACTGTGATAGCCAGGATGTGGTGTCAGCCCTTGAGGAGCTTACAGGCTAGTAGAAGAAACAGTTTGAAGATAACAGCCAGTGATGACATCCACACTTTTTTTTTTAAACCGAGACTCACTGCAGCAGAATAAAAGATGTCATGGCCCACAACCTCGCCCTTTCCCACTTTCCAGTATGGAGGTTGGAACATTGATAGAGGGTTATGTAGGCATGTAGGAGCTACTCAAATTTTATTACAGCTAGTGGAAAATTAAAGGCCAAAAATCCACAGGGGTCAATAAACAATCCATAGCCACCCAAGTTGATGATGGTCAGAACTTAGGTAAAGCTTTCTGTATGCCAGGGACTGTTCTAAGCATTTTTCATATATTTACATATGCAGTCCTTACAGCAATCCTATAGGTACTGTTATTTTCCACATTTTACAGATGAAAAAACTGTAATAAAAGAGGTGCCCAGTATCACACAGCTAATTGGTGGTGACGCCAGGGTTCAAACCCAGAAAATCTGGCTTCAAAATTATTGCTCTTAACCATTATGGCCTATTTTTGCTCCTATTGATAATGATTAGTCTGAAATACAGTCGTCCCCCCTCCTGAAGGATATGACACAAGACCCCAGTGGGTGCCTGACACTATGAATACTACTAAACCTGATTGCCATCAGTGGGAATACGTTTCTGTTCATGTCTTCCACCCACAAATTTAATGCCTTTTCCATCTTAACTAAGCATGTATCATGTACTTTGGCCATAACTTTTGTAGTTTGAGGTGTGACTGCAAAACTAGTATGAATTTTCCTTCATCACAATTTCATGGATAGAAGATCGTTCTTACCATAGATTTTAGCAACCTCAGGATACAATTTTTTTCTTTCCTTATTAAGTTGAGGATTTTCACCTTTTCACTTAAAGGAAGCACTTTACAGCTTCTCTTTGGCATATCCAAATTGCCAGCATCCCTACTCTTGGCACTCTGGGGCCATTATTAAGTAAAATAAGGGTGCTTGAACACAAGCACTGCTATACCAAGACAGTGGTTCTGATAACTCAGAAGGCACCTAAGTGACTAATGGGTGGGTAATGTCAACAATGTAGAGACACCGGACAAAGGGAGGATTCATGGACAAAGGGAAGATTCACATCCCAGGCAGGATGGAGCAGGATGACGAGAGATTTCATCATGCTACACAGAATGGTGCACAATTTAAAACTTATGAACTGTTTGTTTCTGGTATTTTCCATTTAATATTTTTGGACCATTGGTAACTGAAACCATGTAAAGTGAAACTGCAGGTGAGGGGGACTACTATAATAAAAATTTATCACTGAAAACAAAGACTAGCACTACTTGAAAACTACAACTGACTCAAGACAACACTGATGATGAATTTGTAATAAATTGTTTTTCCCCCAAATGCAGAAATTCCAACCACCTTGTGCTTGTACACGTGCACACTAGGAACTTTGCAAATTGCCAAGCCTTTCAGGACAGTCAGACTTCTTCATGGGAATTAGAATGAGAGACTTCTTTAAACTCTAGAATGAGTTTTAGAATACCAAACTCTAGTAACACTTTTAAACTCAATTAGAACATTACTACTAAGTGGTAAAACTGAAATATATGGAACTGCATGTTATTCACCCATGCAAACAAAGGAAAAGTTTGCATATTTGCATCAGTTTATGGCCCATAAAATGGACTATAGTCCCTGACCTGGAACACAAAGGGAGAATGAAAAAAATTCAGTAATACAGGTCAATAAACATGCTGTGGTAAGTCAAGGAAAGATGTGATTATTTTTAATCTGAAGATCCAGGAAGTTTTCAGGGAGGAGGTAACATTTCAACTCAAACTGTGATAGCTGAATATAATTTCGGTTGGCATGATAAGGAGAGAAAGGGCTTTCCAAAGGAAATGCATAAGCAAAGCCATGAAAATAAAAAAGGATGGAGTATGTTTAAGTAGTGGCAAGAATAGTGGTATTGGCATTGTGGTGGCCCACTCCAGTGTCCCGTGTCTTGTCCTCTGGACTCACTTTGCTATCAGCTGCAGCTGTGGTGGACAGATTGGTGCAGGCTTGCTCAAGTGTACCCCAGGGCCTCCTTTGATGCTGTGGAAGCCCCCTCTACTCATGGACCAGCACAGCCTGGAAATACTGGGAGTTAAGGCTCCCAGAGGTACCCCTTAACCATTGGAGGTTGGGAGGCAGTGGATATGTGCCCCTACCTCCTGCTGTTCAGGTGGTCAATTCTGTGAGGTGTTCTGTACATGTCTCCACAGTTCCTGGTGGAATGGAACTTCTGTAGCCTACAGTGGTATCATTGACACTGCATCCTTATGTCGGTTTTTCTTCCTTTGTTGTCTTACTCTCTCTGCTCCCTTACTCTTGCTTCATGGGATCACCTCTGAAATAAACTACTTGTGCCTTATTTTACACTCTACTTTTGGGGATGTGCTTCCTAAAGAAGCTGCACAACACAACCAGGTATATGAGGTAGATCAAAGGATTGGATTGCCAAACAAATTTGCAAGAATCAGAGACCTTAGCTGGTGTGAATTTTATTAACAATTTCGAGGATACAATGAGGCACACGTGAAGCAAGAAGAGGTCCGGGACTGACTGCTATTGCATCTTTCCAGTCTTTTCTAAATGCACTTTGGCTCAGATTTAACGGATGAGTTCTCCAAGCAGTACCTGAGGGAGTATCACCCAAGAGAGTTATTTCAGCCATTTTATACATTTGTAGCTTATGTGATATTTAACAGGGAGCCACGCCCCCATAAGCCCATGTATTCTAGGTTTGTTAACCATAAGCAATCCTAGACATATCAGATCCATTCTGCAAAAAGCATTTCATTAAGACCTTTTCCCCTAATAAATATTATTAGTGTATTTGCCAAGAGGTCACTTATGTTTACAAGGAGCTTTGGCTAGTCACCTTTCATTTCTGGAATGTCCTTTAGTAAAGTAAAGTAAATGTTTGCAGGCCTGCTGCTCTCCCTTTCCTTCATGGTAAGCATGCAACCTTTTAAAAACACTGAACCAGACAACTACTATCCTCTGGAATTGTCAGATAGACTTGTAAATAATTTCCCATTTACTCTTGCCTTATCTTTTTAGGCTTCAGTAGATTTCCTGGCTCTGCCACTTACTAACTATGAGACCTTGAACAAATTGCTTAATGTCTCTGAGTCTCTCACTATATTGGTAAGATGCGAATACTGATTCCTATTTCAGAGAGTTGTTGGGAGGAGTAAGCGAGGTAACATTGGTGGAATGATATGCAGGTTCTGACACATGGTAGAGATTTAGATGTTGCTCTTCCGTTTCCCATCCTTTTCTAACTGTTTATAATTATAGACTTGATATCTCCCCTACTGAGGTCTTCTTGGTATCTTAAGTTAAGACTCCCAGCAACCAGCCTTGGCTTTATTCTGCAATTCCACTCTTCCTCCTGTATTAATTCTGATATTCTCTCCTAGAGTCTTGGGTGCTGACCCCCTGGTTTCAGTCCTGTACACGTTGTTACATGAGGTCTGACATGAGCATAGAGAAATGTACATAGAGGAATGTGGTGAAAGGTAAAACTGCAGTAGTGGTTAAGGGTCAGAATTTGGAGGTCCTTGATTAACAAGATAAGAAACGTGGACATTATTCCATAGACTATATGATGCCAAAGAAGAAATTAGAGCCCAGGAGTGACATTCAATCTCCATGGCTGGTCCACATGAAGAACAGACTGAGAGATAAAAGATTGGCAGGAGGGAGACCAGTAAAAGAGGCTATTTCAAGCAACAAATGACCTGAACTAGCGTTGTGGCTGCTGAAAGCCAAAGGAAGGAATAGATATGAAACCTCTAAGAAAGTGACTTTGACAGGATATGGCAGCTAATTGGATTGGTGAAGCCCAGATGTTCAGGATAGGGAGCAGTGATTCTCAGGGGTGCTCATTAATAACTGAGAGGATTTTGAGTAAGTATATGAGGGTTATAGTGAGGTATGAGGTGACCAACAAGAACATAGGAAAGAGGAAAATAAGATTAGCCTCAAAGCTTTTAATTATAAAATAATAGTTCTTGGATCAGAGCTTTTATACATATCTAAAAGAACAATTTGGCACTGGAAACAAGGTAATCACATACACACACACACACACACGTACACACACACACACAAGGCAAACATGGGCTATGCCCATCCAAACACAGTGTCCGGTAGGAGTCTTAGCCATCAGATACTAAATATGTGGTTTCAAGGAGCAAGATCATCCTACTATGGATGTGCTTATAGGCACAACCAGCCCCAAAAAAGAAAGAAAGCATGTGGTTCAGATTGTGGAGACTGGAAGTAATTAGATCCAAGTTTAAATCTGTGCTCTCCTAGATGTGTGACTTTGGGAAAGTCACTAACTAAGTTTTGTTTTCCTCATTTGTAAAATAGAGATGATACTAGTAATAGACATCTTGTAGGGTTTTATGGGAAGAGTAAATGAAATAATAAGAGTAAATGAAAGTATAGCATGCTTAATACAGTGTTGGCATATAGAAAATGTTCAATAATTAATAGATAATAACATAATAATATCTTTCCTTTGAGGAATGTGTACATCAGGTACTGAAGTCTAAGTCAGTTTTCTGATTATACACTAAGTAAACAAAACTTTCTGATACTTCATAGACTTTTTTTCTTTAGATAAATTACCACATTCCAGAAGATTGTACTCCCGTCTTGCTAGCTTGGAGATCATCCTTTCAGGAGGCTTTACATGAGCTCAGGGTTGGAGGCACAAATTTGTGACCTGTTAGAAGACTGGATCCACAGTGGAACAGAAATAGGTTCTAAAGGAGTGAGAAAGGGGAAGAAGTGAAAGGAGACATGGTTTTCAAGCAGATAAACAAGTATTGTCTTGAAAGTACGTGGGTGTGGTTCTCACCACACCGTAAACTCTGTAAGGACAGAAATCACGGCATCCATAGCACCTAGGACAGTGTCTGACAAATACTGATCTCTCTGCGTACACTAATGAAAGAGCATCAACCTGCTATAGTAGTCGGAATGCAGTTGCAGGGCAGAAATGGCAGTGGATTTGAAGTTCAAAGACAGAGTTTTAACACCTGCCTCTGCTACTTACGAGCTGTATATCCATGGCTTAGTAGCTTGCTTAATTTTTAGAGTCTGGATTCCTCATCTATAAAATGGAGAATGAATTAAAACACTACAGACAACTATTTAAGAATATTTTCTTCCTCCCATACTGCACTATGATTTCTACATCTTAACCACTTCCATATTCTCAATATCTGTATTGTTACCACTAAGGCATTGACTGAATGGTAGCTGAATGAATTAATGAAACAGGAAGAAAATTTGAGAAGGAGACCTTGAAGTCAAGGAGTTCCTAGTGATGACAGACTACAAAGTAGAACTGTTTATGCAAGTTGCTAAAATGGAGTAGAAGTATTTTTTCTTGTTTTGTTTTATTTTGTTTCATTTTATTTTATTTTAATTTCAAAATATTATAGGGCTACAAATGTTCTTGGTTATATGTATCAATTTTGTTATGCTTGAGTCAGGGTTATAAGTGTGTCCATCACACAGATAGTATTCATTGTACCCGTGAGGTAGGTTTTCGCCCATCCCCTCCCCAACCCTCCCCCCTACTT
Source organism: Daubentonia madagascariensis (assembly GCA_023783475.1). NCBI lineage: Eukaryota > Metazoa > Chordata > Mammalia > Primates > Daubentoniidae > Daubentonia > Daubentonia madagascariensis. The sequence goes on along the minus strand of JAKFHU010001953.1, from coordinate 33,661,561 downwards.
CATTTCCTCTGAGTTTTACTTCCATCTGTGCATGTGTGTTCATCAGCTAGTTCCAATTTAATAGCGAGCACATGTAGTGTTTGTTTTTCCATTCTTAGACACTTCATTTAGGATAACAGTCTCCAATTTCATCCAAATTGTTGTAAAAGGCCTTAATTCATCCTTCTTCGGGGCTGAGTAGTATTGCACAGTACACATATACCACGTTTTGTTAATCCACCCATAAATCAATAGGCACTTCAGTTGATTCCACATCTTTGCAATTGTGAATTGTGCTGCAATAAACATTCAAGTGCAGGTGTCTTTTTTATAGAAAGACTTCTTTTCCTTTGGGTAGATACCCAGTGGTGGGATTGCTCAGTCAAATGGTAGGTCTACTTTTAGTTCTTTAAGGAATCCCTATACTGTTTTCCAGAGAGGTTGTACTAATTTGTGGTCCCACCAACAGTGTATAAGTGTTCCTTTCTCTCTGCATCCATGCCAGCATCTATTGTTTTTGGACTTTTTAATAAAAGCCATTCTAATAGGGATGAGGTGATATCTCATTGTGGTTTTAATTTGCATTTCCCTGATGATTAGTGACATTGGGCATTTTTTCATATGTTTATTGGCCACTTGTCTATCTTCTTTTGAAAAGCTTCTGTTCATGTCTTTTGCCCACTTTTTATGGTGTTGTCTTTCTGATTCTGATCTTTGAATCGTATCACCTTATCAGTTAGCTTGGATTTCCCTTTGTGTTGTATGCTCTTTGATATTTCCTTGCTGGCAAAGATTTAATTATCATTTCACTGATTATTATTGTGCCAGATTGCATGGGTCTCTTCATAATCTGCCTAGCTTCGAAGGTTTCCTACTTCTTCTAACATCTTATGGTTCATGCTTATATAGTCTTTACCTCTGATAATTTTAGTGAGTACGTTCTCTTATTACAGGCATCCATTTCCGCACCTTTGATAGGCTCTTCCCGTGTTTGTGTCTTCAATCATGCTTTGTGGATGTTATGTCGTCCTTGTACTGTCTTGTCTCTTTGGCCAATCCAGCTTTTGTTACGCCTAGTATGTTGAGGCTGGTAGTATGCCTCTAGATTCTTTCTGCTAGATGCTTTGGTATCAGCTTTCTGGTTCTAAATGAACTGTAGAATTATTTTTTCTAGATCTCTGAAATATGATGTCAGTATTTTGATGGGGATTGCATTGAATCTGTAAATCACTTTTGGTAGTATGGACATTTTAACAATGTTGATTCTACCGATCCATGAGCATGATATGTTTTTCCTTTTGTTTGTGTCATCTGCAATTTCTTTCCTCATTGTTTTGTAGTTCTCTTTGTGGACATCTTTCGCCTCCTTGGTTAAGTATATTCCTAGGTATTTTATTTTCTTTGTAGCTATTGTGAGTGGTATTGAGACTTCTTTTTTAATTCCAGAATATTACAGGGGTACAAACACTTTGGTTACATTGAGTCTTTAATTTGACTCTCAGCTTGACTGTTATTGGTGTATACGAATGCTATGGATTTGTGTCATTGATTTTATATCCTGAGACTTTGCTGAATTTATTTATCAATTTCAAGAGTCTCTTGGTGGAGTCTTTAGGGTTTTCTAGATATAAGATCATATCATCAGCAAAAAGTGATAGTTTGACCTCCTCTTTCTCAATTTGGATACCCTTTATTTCTTTCTCTTGCCTGATTGCTCTGGCTAGGACTTCCAGCACTATGTTGAATAGAACTGGTGACAGTGGGTATCCTTGTCTTTTTCCAGTTCTTAATCGGAATGCTTTCAACTTTTCCCCATTCAGTATGCTGTTGGCTGTGGGTTTGTCATATATGGCTTTTATAATCTTGATATATGTTCCTTCTATGCCCATCTTGTTGAGGGTTTTTATCATGAAAGGGTGCTGGATTTTGTTGAATGCTTTTTCTGTATCTATTGAGTTGATCATATGGTATTTGTTTCTGCTTCTGTTTATGTGGTGAATCACATTTATTGATTTACCTATGTTGAACTATCCTTGCATCCCTGGGATGAAGCCCACTTGGTCGTGGTGGATTATTTTTTATTGTGCTGTTGAATTCGGTTTGCCAGTATTTTATTGAAGATTTTTTCATCTATATTCATAAGATGGAAGTGTTCCATGGAAGTTTTCCTCAATTATTCCCTCAAATAGGTTTTCCAGGCCTTGTGTGTTTTCTTCTTCACTCTCAGGGAGGGTGAAGATTCTTATATTTGGCCTATGATTCTTATATTTGGCCAGTTTACATAATCCCATATTTCCTGTAAGCTTTGTTCATTCCTCTTAATTCTCTGTTCTTTATTTTTGACTGACTGAGATTTAATTCGAAGGAGTTGTCTTCAAACTCTGAGATTCTTTCTTCTGTCTGGTGTAGTCTATTCTTATAACTTTCCACTGTGTTTTTTATTTCCTTAAATGAATTTTTCATTTTCAGAAGTTCTATTTGGTTTTTTAAAAATATGTCAATCTCTTTAGTGAATTTTTCATTCATTTCTTGAATTGTTTATCTGGTTTCCTTGAGTTGGTTTTTCATTTTCTCTTGGATTTCATTGAGCTTCCTTACCATCCATATTTGGAATTCTTTATCTTTCATTTCAATATTTTCATTTTGGTTAGTATCCATTTCTAGAGAGCTGGTGTTCACTTTTGGGGGTGTCCTTTCACTCTGATTTTTCATACTTTTGGAGTTCTTTCACTGATTCCTTCTCATCTGGGACAGATTTCTGTTCTTATTTTTGCATTTTCTTTTCTTTAGATGGTGCTTTTTTTTTTCTTCTCCCCAACTCGTAAGGGAGTGTCTGTAGCATATGTTGGGTAAGAACCTTTGTTGGGAGATGACCACGATTGTAGCTCTGACACAGGCAGTGCATGGGCAATATATATAACCAAAGTGTTTTACCCCCATAATATTCTCAAATAAAAAAATAAATTAAAAAAAATAATAATAAATAAAATGTATATCCAAAAAAAAAAAAGAACCTTTGGCTTTGCTTGAGGGTGCTTTGATGTGGGTCCTTGTTCTGGATGGATGCCTTGGTTATAGATATCCTTATTGTGGTGGTTTTCTCAGTTGCTAGTTGTTTGTAGGCTGTAGCAGTGGTGAGCTGTATGTGTGGGTAGATTCCCTCTGTCTCTTTCATGAGAGAGGATGGAGGTCTTTGAGATCCTTTCTTTTTCCTCCGCCCTGTGGTCTTCTTAAGAGTGTGAATTGTATTGCCATGCCCAATTTAATATCTGATACAGTAGGTGTTGCTTGTGGGTAAAAATCAACCACACACTGTATGATTGAGTCAGTAAATGCTATAAAGGTCTGTGCAAATTGACCTCCCTGTCAGTAGGTGGTGCTTGCTGGAAAGAACAAACTTCACTGTTGTTTTTGGGACCTGTGACTGGCTCTAGCCGCTCAGCAGAAGCACTTGAATACTCCAGGTAGTGGGTAGGGCCCTAGAACTTCCAGGTGAGTCTTTATTCTCCAACACTGCAGTGTTATACAAATACCTCCCCCCAGTGACTCAGCAATAGGGCTGGTGGGGGAGTGAGTTTGAGCAGTGCTGGGTTTGGTGAGCCTACCCTCAGGTTCCACAAAAGCTGGTAAGATAGTTGTTTCAGCAGGATTCAAAGGTCCACTCCCGGGCTTCTCAGGAAAAGCACCAGGGAGGGACTGAGGTGGCCCCACCTAGCCAGAAAGTCTGCTTGTGGGGGCTGTCTGAGATCCACAATCTGGCTGTCGGGAGTGTTTTTCTCTCTTCTTTCCCCCCCGCCCCCACTCTGTGGTCTCCCTCTGGCGTCTGCCAGCAGGCAAGATCTCAGACTAGCTGAGCTCCCCAGCAATGGCACTGTGGGCTGGGAGTTTCCCTGTCCAGGATCCCACCCTGGGCTGAGATCCTGCCCTTCCTGTTGGGGGAGGTATGCTCCACGAGTGTGCTGTGGCTGGGACCCACACTGCACTCTCTATTCAGGTCTGCCCACATGGGCTCCCTTGCCTCCCAAGATTAGTTCACAAATCTCCCCTCTGTGCCCCCGAGCAACACAATTGAGTCCTGGGGGTACGGGATCTGGCCTGTGGCCCTGTCCCTGGGTCCCTGGAGATCAATCCATGACCATGCCAGGAAGAAGAGTGCTGGTCCCAAGTTGTCTATAGAGTGCTCAAGCAGGTTTGATGTCCCTCTGCTTAAGGATGTGTTTTGCTCTGATGGAGCAGCCAGGCATGCAGCACCAGGGAGGGCTGGTGAGCAGGGAGCTTACAGTCTGAGTATCCCTTTGTCCTCTGCAGGTCTTTTAGAGAAAAGGTCTGAGCCCCACTGTCTGTGGAAGCCCCAACAAGGGGGAAGCAGCAACTCCTGAGAGCCCTGGCTCTAGCATCTCTCTCAGTAGCTGCAGGTGGGGGAGAGGCAGGGAAGAAAGAGTCTGAATGGAGGAAAGCTAGCACTCTGGTTGTCTCTGTCCCTCTCTCCAGAAGGCAGCCAACCTGGAATGTCCACGCTCTGTGGTCACACAGATCCCCCAGGACCCACTGGCTCCCTGTGGCTCCCGCCATCTGGGCTAGAGTTGGAAAATGTTTGTGTGGGAAGAATCAAGATGAAAACTGAGGGGCTGAAACCCCTTGGGGAGGACAAAGGTGCATGGTAGGTGAAGAAGCAATATGGCACCTTCCATCTCAGCTCCAGTCTGTGGTGAGGGGAAATGCTCCAAGGGTGGCTAGCAGCCTGATCCTTTGTTCTCAGGAAGCTTCCAGTTCACTGGCAGCAGCAGCTTTTAGGCTCATGAGGGTAGAAAGGCTCTCTAGCAGCTCGGGAGCCTGCTGACTGCCAGAGATGTGAGGGAGGGAGAAATAAACTGCTCCACCTATCATTTTTGCTGGACTCCAAGCCTCTCGGGTTGACCTCTGCTGATATCTTGCTCCTTCTTCATCTGCTCCACTACTTCTTCCCATGGAATCTCTTATAGGTTCTGGCACTTTTCCCTTGGAATACACCCAATCTATTATTGTTTTTTCTTTTTCATCTAAAACTTTTCCTCCTTTCTGAGACAGTCTGGCAGCTAGTGTCTATCTTCAGCCATCTTGTCCCAAATCCCATTTAGTGAAAAGATTTTCTTTACCTTCCTTGGTTCAGTTTCCACAGATTCCTGATCTCCTCTAGATGAGTCGGAGTAAAAGTATTGATTGTCATAGTGGAAAGGTTTAGGTTTAGACTAAATCTTGCTGTCTGTGTGAATATTTAAAGTCATCCAGAATAATGGCAGAAGACAGTATTTGTGATCCAATTGCCAAAGTTGCCTGGGAATGCAAAGGAATGTCCCAAAGATCAGTAGATAAGTAGATCAGTATTGAGTAGACTTAAGGGAAAATAGTTTTTAATATTTGAAGGCTTAAAAAATGTTAGCATTAACATGAAATAAAAATCAAAGAAATTCGAGCGCGTATAGACCATTCACCAATCATATGCCAGGTCATACAGTATATTAAATTTTTAAAAAGATACTTTTAAAAATTGTGTTCTCTGACCACAGTGGAATTAATTAAAAAACAATAACAATACAATATATAGAAAAGACCTGAATGTTTGGAGTTTAAATAGTATACTTCTAAGTAACCCAAGATTCGAAGAAGAAATCCTAAGTGATATTAGAAAACATTTCAAACTGATTGAAATTAAAATAAAACATGTCAGAATAGGTGACATGCAGCTAACATAATGTTTAGAGGGAAATTTATAGTTTTAAATGTTTGTATGAGAAAAGAAGAAAGGTTTAAAATTAATGACCTAACTTTCCTATGTAAGAAGCTAGGGGGAAACAAAGAACAGATTTAACCTAAAATAAGTAGAAGGAAGGAAATGATAAAAATAAAATCAAGACTCTGTAAAATAGATAACAAAGAATAGAGAAATTTAACAAAGTCAAAATTTGTTTCTTTGAAAAGATAAAATTGATACACCATAGCAGGATTGATTTATAAAAAAGAGAGAAGTCATAAATTATCATTGTCAGGAATGAGATGGGTATACTACTACAGATCCTACTGATGTTAAAACAATAATAAAGGGGATAAAATGAGCAACCTTATGGCAATAAACTCAATAACTTTATATGAAAAACACACTGAAACAAGAAAAATTAGAAATCTGAGTAGTCCTGTAATCTATTAAAGAAATTACATGTGCAAGAAAAATCTTCCCACAAAGAAAACTTCAAACATTAGGTGAATTCTGTTAACATTTAAGAAAGAACTAGCAACATTTCTTAACAAACTTTTTCTGACAACAGAGGAAGAGGAAAAAGGAAACACTTCCCAGATCATTTCATAGGATTAGCTTACCCTGTTATCAAAACCTGACATAGATATTGTAAAAAAATTACAAAACTATGTTCCTTATGAACATAGGTGTAAAAATCCTCAACGAAATGCTAGCCCTATTAAAATTAACCCCTAAGAATGCAAGGCTCGTTTCACATTTGAAAATCAACCACTATAATTCAACATATAGACAGAATAAAGGACAAAAACAATAGGATCATTTCAACCAATGCAGAAAAAACATTTGACAAAATTCCACACCCTTTCATAATTTTAAAAAAAAAAAACTAGGAATAGAAGAGAACATTGCCAATCTACTAAAGGAAACCACATCTAACATCATGCTTAATAGGGACATAGTAAACACTTTCCCCCTTTAATGGGGAGCAAGGCAAGGGTTTCTACTCTCCTCACTTCTATTTAATATGTGCTGAAGGTCCTAGCCAGTGCAGTCATTCATAAAAAAGAAATGAAAGGTAAAAAGATGGAGAAAGGAGAAGTGAAACAGTCTTTATTCACTGAGGACATGATTGTTTATGTATAAAATCCTCAGGAATCTACAAAACAACTGCTACAACTCACAGGTGGATTAAGCAAGGTCATAGGAGACAAGTTCTATATACACAAATGGATTGTATTTCTATATACTAGTAGCAAATTACTAGGAAATCAAGTTTTAAAATTCATTTTCAATTGTGTCAGAAAACAAAATACTTAGGAATAAATTTAACAAAAGATGTGCAAAGCTTCTAAAATGAAAGCTATAAAACATGAAAGAAATCAAACAAGGCCTAAATAAGTGGAGATATATATCATGTGAATAGATTGCAAGAGTCAGTATTGTCCTACTGAAATTAATCTATAGAGTCAACACAATCCAACTTAAACTTTCTACTTTTTTTTATAGAAAATGATAAATGGACCCTAAAATCTATATAGAAAAGCAAAGACCAAACAAACTTCGAACAAAACTAAAGTTGAAGAGTTTCTTTACCTGGTTCCAAGACTTACTATAAATCTATAGCAATCAAGAGTGTATTATTGGTATAAGGATGGACAACTGGATCAATGAAAAAAATGAATCTATTTAATAGAGAGTCTAGGAATAGATCCTGACACACACATATATATGATTAATTGATTTTCAACAAAGTACCAAGGCATTTCAATGAGGAAAGGAAAGACTTTAATAAATGGTGCTGGGACAACTAGGTGAACATACAGAAAGGAAAGAACTTCACCTCCTACCTCACACAACACACAGAAACTAATTTGGGATGGATCATAGACTAAATGTAAAAACTGAAACTATAAAGATACAGAAAGAAACATAGGAAAGTATTTTTGCAACTTTGGGCTAGGCAAGGATTTTTTAAGACACAGGAAGCACCAGTATAAATAATGATAAACTGGACTTCATGAAAATTAAACTCTGATGATCAAAGCATCTGCATCAGCCAATCTGTATAAAGGATATATAAGTCTTTTATGTACTATTCTTGATATTTTCTGTAAGTTGGAAGTTATTTACAAATAAAAAGTTTTCAAAGATACCATTAAGAAAATAGGGAAGAAAATATTCACAATACATATATCTGACATAGGACATATCTCCAAAATATATAAAGAACTATTACAATTATAAGAAAGCAACCTAATAAAAATTGAACAAAAGACTTAACAGATACTTCACAAAAGGAGATATACCTACCAGTAAATACATGTAAAAGTACTCCATCATTAATCATAAGGAAAATGCAAATAAAATCATAGTGATACCCATTTTATGCCTACTAAAATTGGCTAAAATCTAAAAGTCCAATAACAAAAAGTAGGTGAGGGTGTAGAACCACTGCAACCACTTTGAAGAGCTATTTTTATGAGGTTATACAAATACCTCCCCCCAATAACTCAGCAGTCCCATTCCTGGTTGTTTTTCAAGAGAATGAAAATACATGTCCACAAAAAGATGCTACAAGCATGTTCATACAGGTTTTATTCATAAGAAACCAAAACTGGAAGCAACTCAAAATGTCCATCAACAGGAAAAGAGATATTATAAATTTTTGTCTATCCACACAAGACTCATCAATGGAAAAAAAAATAAAGAACTGTTGATACATGCTATAACATGGATGAATCTCAAAAATGTCATATTAAGTGAAAGAAACCAGTCACAAAAGAGTATATTCCATGTCATTCCATTTATAAGAAATTCAAGAACAGACAAAACTTATCTGTGGTGATAGAAATCAGAAGAGTGATAGCCCATGGAGTTAGGATTGACCAGAGGGGTCCAGGAGCAAACTTTCTAGGGTGATAGACATGTGCTATATTTTGATTAGAATAGAAATTACATGGATGTATATATTTATCAAAACACATGAGACTGTACAGTAAAATCTGTGCATTTCAGTTACACAAATTTTACCCCAAGGAAGAAATAAAAGACACCGTAACTATTTTTATAATATCCATACATCACGTAGGGTAGAATCTGGGCCCTGTGATAGCTTCCTATTGTGAGCAATAAGCTTATGAACTCCTTACCTTGGCATAAAGACCCTGCATGATTTGGCCCTTCCCTACCCTTTCTACCTCAGGTCCCTCCCTTACCTTCCAGGTCCTACCTTGCTGGCTCTACTGTCTGAAGTAGGTAATTTCTTGATGTTTTCTAGTTCAGTCTCTTATTTGTTTCCTTCATTGCATTTAGGATAACTTGTATTTAATTTGTCTCTTTATACTTTTTTCACCTGCCTTTCCCACTAGAACAGAAGCTCCAGGAGGATAGGGACCTTGTCCTCTCCATCATTGTATCCCTGATGTATTCCCAGCATATTGCCTGGCTCAATATTTGTCGAATGTATGAATGAATGAATGAATGAATGTTCCTGTAGTTCCATATGCCAATGAAGTGAGAGTATACTCAGTCATTCCTCTGTTTGGAGTTTGATCCTTAACAATTTAGATAAAAATGATACAATCTTATCGCTATAAGCACAGCAATCCTTTAATAAAACTCTGTTGCAGATGAGTTTTTTGCTTAATACAGCCCCTCTTTTTGTTCCCTTTTCCTTTTCCAGAATCCCTGTAGTCTTTCCTTCTATTTCCTAATCAGAACTTTTTGCACAAGAGACCTAATAGCATCCCTGATGACAGTGTTTTTGAAACATATTTGATCCTGTACTCCATTGGTAAAATATTTGTGCACACCTGCCACATAGGTACATTTATTTATTTTGAAAATATGTAAATATGTTGCTGTACTTACTATATAGTAAAACATGCACAAAAATAACATTTTAAGAGGACGAGATGAAAGTTCTAATGTTTCCTTCCAGCACTTCAGTGGATGGTAGCATACCACCCTCTTTCCTATGCGCTCACCCCACTGTGAAGACACTGACTTAGGGTAAATGTGATAACACGTTTACTTATACATCAAAGTATAATACGGCAATAGTGTTAATACTTTTGCATTTTAAACCTTAGCGCTGACTTATGGATTGAAAGGCTTTATTGCTTTTGTAAATTAATTTATGGTATCATTTAGTGCAGGTAGGGTAGAACTTTTAGGTCAGGGGCATATTCTGAAATCATCTCACCTAAGTTTTACTGTATTTATTCATAACATTGTTTAATAATGGTTTTTCCACAGCAAGGTATGTAGAGTATTTTAGAGGGAGGTGATAATGAGATTAGAAAAGTAGAGAGGAAGAGGCATGAAAAAGCTATAGAAAGAGCTATGTTGATTCTAACAATAGTTAATTACACTATAAATATTGATAACAGTGTATTTGAATGAAATGTCTCCTTGGGGGACTGCTAATTGTAGAAAATTAGCAATGTGGTACATCTAGACAAAGTTGCTAAAAATGGAGAAAAATAATTTATTCTCAGATAAAAAGACAGTTTTTAAGGAAGCATCAATTCTGCAATATAGTGGCCTGAGACAGGTTTGGAGATTTTAAGCCTGCTCTGTTGCCTCTGAGACCTAAAGGAAGCAGAACATAAAAATGAGCCTCTATCAATTTGAAGCAAACCTAATCTTTATGATCATGGCTGTGGTCTAAATCTGTTAAAGATGTTCAAATTCAGTGTCCTTGGTATGACTGTGGGTTGACCTGAATAGTTAGCAATAAAGTTGTGTATTATAATTCTGGTTGGAAGATATGTGCTTAGGATGTGAAACCCACAGTCAATGTTTTGTGTCTGTCTCTAAGCAGACTAAGAGCCTGTATAAAATGACAGGTGCATTTTTAGGGAAAGAAACCCATAATGTTTTCCTATTTAGTAGGTGACAGTATGTCCCAAAATAACACAAGCTTAAGGGGCTGGAACAAGCATGGTTATTAAAGGCTAGCAGTTTCTCAGTTCATACAAATTGAATTTTTTCATAGGCTGGAGGACTGTGGAAATCCGTGTAGAGCAGTGAAATAAATTAGCATATTAAGTGAATTTATACATTGAGGCTTGTGAGAACTTTGAATTTAAGGAGGAAATTTTATTACTTCTTGAAAGAAAAAGGCAATTCTTAAATTCTGTGTTTGATCTCGCTGTTGGAAAGGGTCTATGTGATAAATTATATCATTTTGATGATTATCCAAAGAAGTGGTTATTAAATTGATGAGAATCTTTCTCTCTTCTCTCCTGACTCTTTTTTCAGAATTACTGATTTAGGGAACATCAAACGAAGATTGTATTTATCAACGGTCCATAAGGAACTATCCTCAACCCCTCTTCATGCAAAAATCCCACTCTTCATGATCAAACGCAAAATTGTACGTATCACATGAATATTGCCAGAAATATTAAATTCAATTCAGCAAATATTAATTATGGGCCTGTTCCATGTTTGAGGCACTTTGCTAAGGACCATGGTGGTATAAAAAATGAACAAAATTCATGGCCTTCCTTCCCCTCTTTTGAAAGAGCTTAAAATCTAAGTGGAAGAACATAATTATTTGAACTGATAATATCACCAAAACTGTGATAGGAAACACAATGGAAAGAGAAAGTGCTATTGGTACTATGAAAGGGAAAAAAATCCATTTGACTATAGGGTGAGGAAAGGCTTCATGAAGGGGATGGTGCTTAGTGTGGACTTTGAAGGACTGTAGGATTTTTTTTTTTTTATATAGGATCTCCCTTTGTCACCCATGCTGGAGTGCAGTAATGTGATCATAGCTCACTGTAACCCAACTTCCTGGGCTCAAGCCATCCTCCTGCCTCACCCTTCTGAGGAGCTGGGACTACAGGCATATGACACTATGCCTGGATAATTTTTTTTTTAATTTTTTGTAGAGATGGGGGTCTCACTATGTTGCCCAGGCTTGGACTGTAAGATTTTTGACAGGGAGAGATAGGAAGCTGAACATTCCAAGCAGAAGGAACAGCATGAGCAAAAGCATGGAGGCTGGAAAGTGGTATATCTTTGGAGAACAGAGAATCATTGTTATGAGATTAAAAAACCTTAAGGAAACATCTGTCTTACAACACAACAGCCTGATATAGATTCAGAGATTTTATGCTTGTTGGTGTAACCTCTGAAGGGCTTACTTTGACTGACTAGACTTTCTCAAACTTTAGGCATTTTAGTACTACTCTCAGTACCACGTTTATGTACTACCTGTTCTAGTATATACTTAATACTTACCTTTAAATCAACTGTCTGTTTTTTGCTTAAATTTGTTTTAAAGAAAACTTTATACCATTCTTACAAATAGAAAACCAGTGTAATTTTCTAAAAATAAAATATAAAAAAAAATACTGAAAACAAAACAATATTTTAAAGTCTAGCTAAATACTGTTTCTTGTGCTAGGGCCTACTCTTTGTTAAAAAGAGTTTATCAAGGATTAGATACATGTCCAAGCTTTCTCCCTGGCATAGTTAGAACTGAAAGAAAAATGATAAAGGGAAATTTCTATTCTGTGATCCAGAGTCATTTAATGCCACTCCCATGTACCATCTAAAATTATTTCCTAAATGATGTGTGTTCTGCTCTTTGGGAACTGCTATGGTAGAGAAAAGGAAGCCATTAAAGCTTTTGAACTGGGGGAGGAACACACAGTTAGTTCCGTGCTTTGGGAAGATTAATCTGGCAGTGATATTTGCAATGACTTGGAGGGGGTTTATTTAGCCTGGCTGTTTCAGCTTCTTTAGCAAGGAAGTGTCATTTAAAGTCATGAGAATGGATGAAATTGTCTGCAGAGGAAGTACAGAACAGCAACAACAACAACAAAAGAGGCTAGAGGAGGAAATTCAAGGGCCTACCAATATAAGGGATGAGCAAAGGGAAGAGAATCCATGAAGGGACTGGGCAACAGTGAGAAAGCTACAAGAAGGGAGAGTGTAGTACTGTGGAAACATGGTATGAGAGGAAGTTTCTACAAGGGAAGGTAGTCAAGACTGGAAAGTATTTGGGGAGCATGGCAACCATGAGTAACTCCAATGAGAAGTCTTGATGTGTCAGGAAAGAGGCAGGGCAGGGAGCTCATAACATACTGAGCTGGTGGCAGCATCGAGTGTGCATACTTGCCATTTCTTTCAGTAGGCAGATCCACCAGCCTCGGTGGTAGGGTAGATAAAAGAAGAGGAATCAAACATAACTTAGGAGATTGGCATCCCTGTAACAGATAGGAGCTGGGTTATAGAATAAATTGATGGCTTCCGTTTGCAGTAGAGTTTTTTTTTTAATCCATTTAGTATTAAATGTTCATAAATGCTGGAAAATTAAATTTGAATACTCCATCTATTAAAGTTAAAACATTTAAGACATTAAGGAAAATGCCCTACCAATAAAATTGTGTTCATCCTTTTGTGTTAGGTATTGATTTCCTTATTCATGTAAGATTTTCTAGAGTTAAGGGTTAAGTGGTTTCTAAGAGTTTAAAGCCTATATGACACCAATATGCTGTGCTATGTGTGGTTAATAAATCAAATTTGTCACTACCTTGCTTTTGTGAGTTCAGTCACCTTTGCCAGTTAACTAACTCTGAAGTCATGAAATACTTCATTAAAATCTAAACTGATTGTTATATACATGGCTATAATCCACACATACTGTGTACATTCATGGGAATCCAGTATTTGAAAATAAAATATTGTCTTTCTATTACAAGTAAACCACACAAATATCTTGCTGAGATAGGAAGTGAACTTGACTGAAAGATCTTCCATATTTGATAAATGAGCCTTTCAGATGAATATGTGCTATTTGCTAATAGCACCAGGTATCTAGTGACCTAAGAAATTTAGTATTTAAACTATAAAGCAAAAAGCTATGATAAGTACTGTAGAGGGGTGTTTCCTAACCCTTTTCAACTCATCTATCTTCATCGTCCCAGCCCTGGTCAGATGGCTCAATAGAGAATATAAAAGAAAGGAGATGCAGGCAAGAAAGTTACATGTAGTTGTTAAAAAAAAAAAAGAAAATTTGTATGAAGAAATCAAACTGGTGACTATTTTAGGTGACTTCAGCTCCTGTCATGCTAAATTTTAAAAATCAAAATAGTCATAACATATCTAGAACTTTCCTTCTGAATATGGTTAAATCTAGAAAGAATTGCTTTCTTACATTTGAAGCTGTCCGTTCAAGTAAAGAGATAAGCTATTGGTTTCCATAGTGTTCCCTTCAGGCCCATATGCCAACCCAGTGATGTCGTCGAGTCATAATTTATTTGTAATATGTCCTGATTATTTTATTCTTTGTTAAATATATAACATGTAAATAATATGTAGGGGTTAAGAACATAGAATCTGCATTCTGACACTTACTAGTTTTGTGATCCTGTGCAAGTTCCTGTGTTCATTTTCCTCATTTGTAAAATGCAGATAATATGACGTGTACATACCATTAAGGTTGTTGTGGGGATTTACATGAATTAATAAACATAATGCTTTTAGAACGGTGCCTGGCATAGAGTAAGCCCTAGATAGAGATTATAGGTCTTATTTGCTCTTTAGATGCTGCTTCTTCCAGGAAGCCCTCTATGGTTTCCCCTCTGTGGATTAGATATTTCAGGCATAGCTCATCATTGCCATCCACAACTTCGTAACCCTCATAACTGTACTTTAATAATCTGTTAACTTGTCTGTTTCCCCCATTAGACTTCAAGCATGTCTTATTTGGCTTTCATCCCCAGTCCCTATCAGTACAAAGCACATAGTAAGTGCTCAGTAAATGTTTGTTGAACAAATTGGCAAGTCTTTCTGTGCCTCCTGACATGGGAGAAAAAATAACGAGTTTGTCATGGCCAAATTATATAAGCTTTCTAAATGTGCCTGGTGATTCCACAAATGTCCATGAATACTCAAACAAATATTAAGAAATTCAGTTCTAAAACTTGCTCTCATTTCTCCTCAGTTACCTCCCAATCCAAGAGGTTCTGTCATTAAAGGGTCTTTCCTTTCAACTGCTAATATACTCTATTCCCAGTGAACCCTTATTGAATTAAAGCTGAGTTGTGTTTTAGGAGAAATTTCTACAGAGAGCAGCAAGGTGGCAGAAAGCACCTCACCCATTCGAGACGCCATTCCCAGGCCTCCATGGTGTTTGGTGTGATAGTGGCCCCAGTTCTCTGTTTTTGCCAAATCACTCTTCACTTCTTTCTGCCCCTTAGGAACTAGTAGAAGTTTTGGTGGCAAACCTCAAAATAGCATTCTAAAAGTACTTTAGCTATTTATAAATCAGGAGATTTCATATAAAATTCCTGCTTTCTGACCACCTTTGAAAAAAATCAGATCTGTCAACATTGAGCCTACTTTCTTGGGCACAAGCACTTGGCTGAGCTGAGTGGCAATGACACACTTTTAAGAAGCTGTAAGCTCTCCTGTGAAATTGAATCCTCTCTACTCATAAGGTATTCAGGTGCACTCAGACACTTCCTGCTTCACTCAATTTAAGTTATCTGCCTGGGCCCTCTAGCTGTTCATTGGCAATCCCTGATTTAGAGGATAATTGCCAAATGATCCACTTTGCCTTGGTTCTTTAGCTAAAGATTTTAAGTAGCCAGAGGCAACAAATAAAGTTAGTATTCTTATAGCCACACCAGTATGAATATTTAAATATAGGCCACTTTCTGTTCCAATTACCTTTAAATGTTTAACCTTTCAAATAAAAAATTTTATTTTTCATTTTATTTTTAACTGTGAAGATTCACTTTAACATTTAACATTTAAATTATAACAATTTATACTTTTAACTTGAATTTTCAATGGCAACAACAATTTTAAAAATTAATGTCCATCAGATTAAACAATAGAAGTACCCACTTAGTGAAGACTTACTGGTATTAATCTTATTTCTTCTTTAATATAATTTCAATTAGTTGGTGATAGTGTGAGATGAACATCAATGTCTTGCTACCAAAGTATGTATTAATGTACAGTAAGTTTAATTCCATTTGAATAGAAAGTTCAATTATGAGAAATCATTCAGAATAAATCATTTATTGGAGATATAATAAAGTGTTATTGTAAATTACAGTGCCAAAATCTTTTTTATAACCTTTACCACTCAAATACCCAGTGTTTGTCATTTAAATGGATAAAATTACTCTTCAGGAGCTGTACCTTCCTGAACCACAACTCTGATGAAATATGTTATAGCTTTTATTACAAACTGAAGGTCTGGCATGATGTTTTTAACACTTCCCCTCAGGGATCATTTTGCCCATAGAGCCAATGATTTGGATTTTGAGTTTTTAATAGTATTTAATTTCTTGTGTGTCATTGAATGAGAAGGGAATGGAGGAGCCAGATGTATTCAGACACACGGTCATTTAGAGATACATACAAGATACAATTAGAGAATGTCTCTTAATGAAATCATTCTAACCCAGAATTGACTATAATGTATATGGTACTTGTTTGACAGTTTGTAAGTGTTTTCATCTCATCTATGTGAATATCATTTTAAAATATCTGTTTTTTCTCTCCTTACTCATCTGTCAGTCTAATAAGGGTGTTGAAGAGATTAGGGGAAAGGAGAGTTGCCTCATGCCTTCTTCTGCTGGTTCTGAATGGTTTGAATGGTTAAGTAGGCACAACTAGTTCAAAAGAAGTTTATTGTGGAAAACAGATGATTACCCAGCTTTCGGGTCCCCCCATTTTCAAGTCATATGAACAGGCAGGATGATGTTAATATTAAAGTGTGGCCTCTGGAGCTAGATTGTAGAAGTTCAGATTCTGTTCTTCCACTTCCTGACTGCAGGCCCTTGGGCAAGTCAGTTAATCTCTCTGTGTTTCAATTTACTCATCCGTTAGACAGTGACGATAATAGAACCTGCTTAATAGACCAGTTGTTAGGATTAAATGAGTTATGACTTAGAACGGTGTCAAGCTCATAGTCAGTGCTCAGTTCATGTTAGTTGATACTGTTATTATTTTACTATTTTCTCTTGACATGAATCCATGTTTATTAACTTGTGACTATGGTATCATCATAAACCTCTGAACTTACAGTTTATTTCAATTAACAAATACTTATCAAGCTCCTGCTGTGGGCCAAGGTCTGTGTCAGATGATGTGAATCCAAAGGTGAATGACACATGGTCTTTCTCCTTGAGGAGATTATAATATGGCAGAAAAGGCAGATATGTAAACAGTTACTGGTAATGGGCTATGGTAGATGCCAAACTAGCCTTATGAATCAAGCGCTACTGAAGGAAAATATCAGACTTTTCTAGCCAAGTTGGGGATGGTTGCAAGTAAATTAATTTTCTCTTGAAACAACTTTTTTAAGAAAGACAACAAAATCTAGAAACTCAACAACATATAGTAGTCACAATGTCCAGCATACAATAAAAAATAAGATTACTATATATGCAAAGTGGGAAAACATGACCCATAACCAGGAGGGAAAAAATCAGTGAATAGAAGCAGACCCAGACATGACAAAGATGATAGGATGAGGAGGCAATGGCTTTTAAAAAAAACTATTATAAATATATTCAAGGATTTAAAAGAAAATATGAACAAAATAAGAGAACCAATGGAAACTATGAAAGAAATCAGCATTCTAGAACTGTAAAAAATATGATCTCTGAAATGAAAGATCCACTGGACAGGATTAACACCAAGTTAAACACTGGGGAATATCAGTAAAATGTAAGTCAGGAAAATAGAAACTATCCAAACTAAAGCACAAAGAAGGAATAAAAATGCCTGAAAAAAAGAAAATGAGCAGAGTCTGAGTGAACTGTGAAACAATATCAGTCAGTCAAATATATGGGTAATTGGAGTACAGAAGGCAAGCAGAGAGAGATTGGGAGAAGAAAGTTTGTAGCAGTAATAGTTGAAATTTTTTGAAATTTTAAAAATATACAGATCCAATAAGCTCAACAAACCATAAGCTGAGGAACAGACACATACACACGTATAAAAACCACAACATGGTATATCACAATCAAGTTGCTGAAAATCAGTGATAAAGAGAAAATCTTAAAAGCAGCCAGAGGAAAAAATATATGCCAGAGAATAGTAATAAGAATACTACCAACTTCTCATTAGAAACAATGCAAATAAGAAGACAATGGAATGGTGTGGTGGTGGGGAGTGGAGACTTGTCAATCTAGAATTCTTTATCCAGTGAAAACATTATTCAAAAAGTAAGACAAAATAAACACATTTTGAGACTAAGAAGCTGAGAGAATTCATTGCCAACAAACTGATGCTACAAAAATATTAAAGGAAGTTCTTAAGCCTGAAAAAATTATATATCAGATGGAAATTTGTATGTAAATCAGAGAATGACGAGTGCCAGTAATAGTAAACATGTAGGTAAATCTAAAAAAAATTATTTATATCATAATTTTTTTAAGTATTTGATTGTTTAAAGCAAAAATAAGAATGTATTTCAGAGTTTATAACATGTAGAAGTAAAATATATGACAATAATACAAGCAGTGGTGGAGATGGTAGCGTACTTTTATGAGCTTCTTATCCATGAGATATTCTAATATCATACAAAGTTAGATGGTGGTGAGTTAAAGATCATATTGCAAACTGTAGTGCAACTATTGAAAAAATAGAACAAAGTAGTATAACTTATCAGCCAATTGAGGAGATTAATGGAACACTAAAAATATTTTCAATCCAAAAGATTGTAGGAATGGAAAACTGAACAAAGAACAGATGGGACCAACTGAAAACAAAAAGCAAAATGGTAGCCTTAACCTCAAGTATGTCAAAGTACACATTAAGTGTAAATGAGCTAAACCCTCCAATTAAAAGACAGAGATTGTTAGATTGAATTAAAAGCAATACACAATTGTATGCTGTTTATAAGAAGTGCATGTTAAATATAAAGACACAGGTTACAAATAAAGAAAATGGAAGAAGATCTACCATACAAATACTAATCATAAACTAATAGACAAAGTAGACTTCAGGACAAGGAATATTATGTAAAGGGGGATATTTCACAATGATAAGGGGTTAAATCATGAAGAAGATATAATCATCCTAAATATGTACACACCTCATAACAGAGCTTCAAAATGCATGAAGCAAAAACTAGAACTAAAGTGAGAAAGGTAAATATACAAGTGTAACTGGAAATTTTAAGATTCCTTCCTCAGGAATTGACAATCACTAAAAACATAGACTTGAAAAACACTATCAATCAATCTGACCTATTTAACATTTGTAGAACATTTCCTCTAACAACTGCAGAATGTGCATTATTTTTAAGTGCACATTGAACATTCACCAAGATATATGTTAGGCTATATTAATCTTACCAAATTTTAAAAGATTTAAATCATACAAAGTATATGTGACTACAAGGGAATTAAACTATATGTCAATAATGAAAAGATAATTGGACAATCCCCAAGTACTTGGAATTAAAGCAACATACTTCTAAATAATCTGTAAGTCAAAGGAAATAGAGGAATATTAGAAAATATTTTAACTGATTTTAGATGATAATGAAAATAAAGCATACCAAAATTTGTGGGATGCATCTGAAGCAGTGCTTAAGAGGAAATTTATAGCTATTAGTGATTATATTCAAAAAGTTTTAAAAAGACTTAAAATCAATTATATGAGCATCTATCTTAAGAAGCTAGAAAAATAAGAAAATTTAACTCAAGTATGCAGAAAGATAGAAGTAATCAAAAGAATAAAATCAATGAAATAAAAAATGAATAATGGAGAAAAATCAATGAAACCCAAGGTTGGTTCTTTGAAAAGGTTAGTAAAAATGATAACTACTAGCTAGACTGATCAAGGAAAAAAAAAAAAGAAGACAGAGCACACACATTACTAATATCAAGAATGAAAGTAGGGAAAAAGAAAACTAAAGGAATATTATGAACAATTTTATGCCAATGAATTTGACAACTCAGATGAAGTGGAAAAATTCTTTTAGACACAAATTACTAAAATTGATACTAGAGGAACAGAAAATGTGGATAGCCTTATATCTACTTTTAGAAAGTGAACATGTAATTTGAAACATTGCCACCAAGAAAATCCAGGTCCAAATGGATTTATAGATAATTCTGTCAAACATTTAAGGAAGTAATAATACCATTCTAAACACTTCTTTCAGATATTAAAGGAGGAGGAACATTTCCCAACTTATTTTATAAAATGAAGCCAGCATAATTCTGAGACCAAAACCAGACAAAGACATTATAGTTCACAAAAGAACTGTAAATGAATATCCCTCTTTAACATGGACACATGGAACCTTAACACCACGACCAAGTGGTGTTTATTCCAGGAACTCAAGGTTAGTCTTACATTTGAAAATCAGTCAATGTAATTTATCACATTAGCAGAATAGGGAGGGGGGGAATCATAAGATTATCTCAATAGATGCAGAAAAATCATTTGACTAAAATTTATTAGTCATTTGTGATAAATATTCACATCAAACTAGGAATAGAAGGAAATTTCTTCAACCTAGCAAAGGGCCTTTGTGAAAAACCTGTAACTAAATCATATTTAATGGTGAAATACTGACTGCTTACCCCCTAAGATAGGAAACAAGGCAAGAACAGCCACCCTAACCACTTTTATTCAATATTATAGTGAGGTCCCTGCCTGTGCAATAAGACAATAAAATAATGAAAAACTACAGATTGGATAGGAAGAGTAAAACTTTCTTTGCAGACATGATCATCTATGTAGAAAATTCTAAGGAGTCTACAAAAACAAAGCCTACTAGAATAAGTTAGTTTAGCAGGGTCATAAGATATAAGGTCAATATACCAAAATCAATTGTATTTCCATATATTAGCAATAAACAATTAAAAATTTCAAGTTTTAAAAATATTTACAGTAACATCAAAAATATGAAATAGGAATAAATTTAATAAGATATGTGCCTTTACACTGAAAAGTGTAAAACATTTCTGAGAGAAACTGAGGAAGACCTTAATAAATGGAGAGATACACTGTGTTCATGAATTGGAAGACTATATTGTTAAGATGCCAATACTCTCTCAATTGATCTATAGACTCAATCAAATTCCAATTGGAATCCCAGGAGGGTTTTTTTGCAGAAATTAATAGACCAATTAATTGGTCTATTGTAGTGTGTAACTACCAATACACACAACACTGATGAATCTCAAATATTATGCTGAGCAAAAGAAGCCATTTACTATGATTCCATTTATATAAAGTTATAGAACAAAGAAAAATAACCTAAGGTGGAAGAAATCAATGATTGCCTCTATGAGGGGTGAATGCTGGGATTGGTTGGGAAGCTGCACAAGGATCTGTCTGGGGTGATTGAAATATCCTATATCATGATGGGGTGTGGTATGCAGGTGTATAAAATGGTCAAAACTAATTGAACTGTACCTTTAACATCTGTGCATTTCATGGCATGAAAACCAAAAAGATTTTGTGGTTAACATTTATTTTGCACTTCTCATATACCAGGCACTATTATAAGTGCTTACATGTATTTAAACATTTAATCCTAACAACTCTAAGAGGGATGTATCATTATTATCACCATTTTATAAATGAGGAAAAGGAGACACAGAGAGGTTACACAACGTTTTATAACTAGTTAATGGTGAGGCTGGAATCCAAATTCAGACAGTTTGGCTCCAGAGCCCTAGGAGGAATATATTTAAAAGGAGTTGCCAGTAGGATTTAACAGAAGGGAGTTGCCAAACACTAAAAAATAGAATATTGTCACTTGAAAATGAAAATAATTTCCAGTTCAAAATTTTTAAAGTGAAGTATTTAAGAATAAGGAAGTTAAGCCTTAGGATGTAGCCATGTGAATGGATTCAGAGGAGAAAGGAGAGGAAGGCTTTTGAAAGAAAGAAAGTTAAGGGATCATTAGGATGTTGAACAGGATGTTAGAAGGTAAGATGAACCTGGTCCCAACGTATTTCAGGAACATTTATAGAGGATGGTGTGGGTGTGTCCATGGGGGTAGAAGGAGTAACCAGGGAGTGATTTGAAGATTGATGAAGTTAAAAGGGCAGCAGAGCCTGTCTTTGCAATGTCTCAGGCTTCAAAGATGATAGGATTCTGAGTCAGAAACAGACCAGTGTCCCTTATGAACATAGATGCAAAAATCCTCAACAAAACACCATCAAGCTGAATTCAACAGCACATCAAAAAGACAGTTCACCATGATCAAGTGGGTTTCAGTCCAGGGATGCAAAGATGGTTCAATATATGCAAATCAATAAATGTGATTCACCACATAAACAGAAGTAAAAACACAGACTGTATGATCATCTCAATAGCTGCAGAAAAAGCATTCAGTAAAATCCAGCACCGCTTCATGATAAAAACCCTTAACAAACTAGGCATAAGAGGAACATACCTCAAAATAATAAAAGCTGTATATGAAAAACCCGCAGCCAGCATCACACTGAATGGGAAAAAGTTGAAAGAACTCCCCCTATGATCTGGAACAAGACAAGGATGCCCACTGTCACCACTCCTATTCAACATAGTACTGGAAGTCCTAGCCAGAGCAATCAGGCAAGAAAAAGAAATAAAGGGCATCCAAGTTGGGAAAGAGGAGACCAAGCTGTCCCTGTTTACCTGCAGTAGGATCTTATATCTAGAAAACTCTAGAGACTCCACCAAGAGATTCCTAGAATTGATAATAAATTCAGTAAAGTTTCAGGTTACAAAATCAATGTATGCAAATTAATAGCATTTCTATATTTAATACTAATAACAGTCAAGCTGAGAGTCAAATCAAGAACTTAAAACCATTTACAATATTGCAAAGAAATTAAAAAACCTAGGAATAAATTTAACCAAGGAGGTGAAAGATCGCTACAAGAAGAACTACAAAACACTGATGAAAGAAATCATAGATGACCCAAAGAAATGGAAAAACAACTCATGCTCATGGATCAGAAGAATCAGCATTGGTAAAATGTCCATACTGCCCAAAGTGATTTACAGATTCAATGCAATTTCCGTCAAAATACTAACATCATTTTTCACAGATCTAGAAAAAATAATCCTAAGCTTTATATGGAACTAAAAAAGAGCCTGAATAGCCAAAGCAGTCTTAAGCAAAAAGAACAAATCTGGAGGCATCACATTACCTGACTTCAAATTATACTACAAGGCTACAATAACCAAAACAGCATGGCAGTGGTATAAAGGCAGAGACTTAGACCAGTGGAACAGAATGGAGAACACAGAAATACAACCATATAGCTATGACCAACTGATTTTGATAGATTGGACAAAAATATATACTGAGGAAAGGACACCCTATTCAATAAATGGAACTGGGAAAATTGGATAGCCACATGCAGAAGAATGAAACAGGATCCCTATCTCTTGCCATATACAAAAATTAACTCAAGATGGATTAAAGACTTAAATGTAAGACCTGAAACCATAAAAATTCTAGAAGAAAACATAGGAAAAACTCTTCTGGACAGTGGTCTAGGCAAAGAATTTATGAAGAAGACCCCAAGGCAAATACAGCAACAACAAAAATAAATAAATGGGACCTAATTAAATTAAAAATTTTCTGCACAGCAAAGGAAACAATCAACAGAGTAAATATACAACCTACAGAATGAGGGAAAATATTCTCAAACTATACATCTGACAAAGGACTAATAAGCAGAATCTACAAAGAACTCAAACAAGTAGGAAAAAAATAACCCCATCAAAATGTGAGCAAAAGATATGAATGGAGTTTTTTCAAAAGAAGATAGACAAATGCCAATAAACATGAAAAAATGCTCAACATCACTAATCATCAGGGAAATGCAAACTAAAACCACAATGAGATACCACCTCACCACTGTCAGAATAGCCATTATTAAAAAATCAAAAAATAATAGATGTTGGCATGGATGCCAGTGAAAAGAGAATGCTTATACTCTGTTGGTGGGACTGAAAATTAATACAGCCTCTATGAAAAACAGTGTGGAGATTCCTCAAAGAACCAAATGTAGATCTACCATTCAATCCGGCAATCTCACTACTGGGTGACTGACCCAAAGGAAAAGAAGTCATTATATCAAAAAGACACCTGCACCCAAGTGTTTATCATGCACAATTCCCAACTGCAAAGATATGGAATCAACCTAAATGCCAATCAACTGATGAGTGGATAAGGAAAATGTGGTGTATTATACACACACACACACACACACACACCCCCCACAGAGTACTACTCAGCCATGAAAAGGAATGAAATAATATCTTTTGCAGCAAGTTGGATGGAACTGGACACCATTATCCTTAGTGAAGTATCTCAGGAATGGAAAACAAACACCATATGTTCTCACTAATAAGTGGGAGCTAAACGATTGGTACACATGGTCATAAAGTGATATAAAGGATACTGGAAACTAAGAAAGGGTGAGGGATAAAAACTTACCTATCAGGTACAACGTATGCTATTCTGGTGACAGGCACACTAAAAGCCCTGACTTCAGCATTATACAATTCATCATGTAACAAAAGCATTTGTACCCCCTTAATATTTTGAAATTTAAAAAAAGAAAGGCAAACCCTCTCCTAATGCCACCCAGCCCCTTGGCCTCAAAATAGAGGGCTACAGAAGCACAAATGAACTCCATAAGTAAACTTCAACTCCAGAGTTGAAGGGGGAAGGAATATCTCAGAGAAAGTCTAGGTTTCAGTTATGGTAAGGTGTGTAGGACCCTTAGAAAAGTATGGAGAATGTAAGTACTTTTCACAAGTAAGAATTTCAGAGGGCACAGTGAAAGCGTAACTTGAGGATTAGCAGGAGAAAGATGGAACTGCAATCTCAGGAAGAGATACCTTGCTCGATGTGCATAGGAATTGGGAGGTAGTCATGGCTTACTGAACAGGGATAGTGATGATGCTTCTACAAGGAACTTGCCCTTCCTTGGCCCAGCCAAGAGCTAGCTCGGGCAGCACTGGAAGCCCCACCTTCCCCTCCTCTCTTCCCTTCTCTCCATGGAAGGACTTGTCATGATTTGTTTTTCCTAGGGAAATTGTTTTTAATACAATAGAAGTAGGTAATTGCTGCTTCTAACCATGTGAATATACAATTACAACTGCAATCTCTGCTTATACCACTTATTAAACACAATGTGGTGATAGAGATTAATAAGGTCATTGTACACTGATTTTCTATTGAGAAATTGAAACTAAAATGAAAAATTATTTTTAAAGGCACAAGCATAAACACCTTAAAATTCTGGTTTTTGTATACAGTAGTATAGGAGCATGAAAATATAATAAGGTTCTAAAATTCTGGGAAAAGATATACTTTAGGATGGCTGGGTTGTGAAATTGTGGTTTCTTGTTTGGCATTTCCTTTTGGAAGGACAATGCTGGCTAGAGCTGTGCATTGTTAGTAACTCAAGCTCTTTCTACACTGGCAAAATGAACTAATTTTCTTGAGATCCTTTTTATAGTAATGGCATAGAATAGGGGCATAGGGAATCAAGAATATTGATTCAAAAATATTGGGACAACTAAGAACTTGTTAATACATGCACTTGAACATGTGCATGTGAGAATATGCAGTACTTTCAACAATATAATAAAGTCATATTCCAAGACATGAGTCAGTAAAAACTAGAAATTCATGCTTTGAATCATTCTGTAACCCTTCGCCAGTCAACTCCTTTATGCAAAATTCCATACTGGAAATAAAAAGCATAGACACACTTATTAATCCAAGGAACAAACTAAACAGAATGGTCTTTTCTCTCGTATTACCGTCTTTCTGGTGCATACATCTTAAGGACCCATAATTATGAATATTTTATATCAGGAGTTGTTCCCCGCTGGACTAGAGTTACATATAGAAATAAAGTGACTAGAGATCAAGAAAAATGTCAAGAAAGAGATTTTTAAAAGTGGACATCAGCAAGAGTAATGAGAATAATATTTTATAAAGTTCAACTGTAATTCACATAATCCACCTGTTGGTAGTAGAGAGTTTATACTCTTTTCCAAAACTTCAGAAAGTATGTCACAGCATTTATATGAATAATGAGTTATTTGTTGAAGCTTATGAAAACTGGAAGCTTCATAAATATCAGATAAACCAAAAAATAATTTCTATTTCCTCTTGCCAAGGGGGATTTATGAAAGTTTTTCCCATCTTTTTCAGAAACTACCCCTCTCTGTACTCCCAAGAAATGGATTCGTGAAGTAGTAATCAGTTCCCAGACATTTAGTTGTTGAGTGATTATAAAATGAAAGAGTGAACATATGTGTATGGGCATGTATTTATATACATGTCTTCATGTATTCATTCACACATGCATATGCATACCCTTATTTGTTGAGTATTTTCCATGAAGCATGAGCCCAGGCAGAGAGAATAAAAGCAGTGTATATACTGTGGTATATATGAAAAGTGTAGCGGGTAAGGATCTGGTTTCCTGGGCCTCAGAGTTTTTGAAGGAGATTAGCACTGATTCCCAAGCAGAGCTGGCAGTGTAGCCAGCTAGAGAATTCACCTAAGCAGGCCTTGAGAAGCGACTTGCATATTCTCATGTCTCCCGGGGCTTGGAAACTTATTTCTTGTTCAAAACCGAACTCTGGTGTTACTTCCAAGACTTTCCTAGATATGCGAAGACTCACAGAGTCAAAGAAAATAAAGCAGATAATTTAAAAAGCAGTTATTAACTCTAAAAATATTTTAAAAGTTGTATAAGAAAAGGAAAGGTAATCATAGAGCACCACTTGGCTCAAGTGTATACAATATATACATAGTCACAATAAAGAAAACACTGGATATGGATTTTAAGGGAAAAGGAGAGTAAATGAAAGATAATTATCCGGGGAGGATGAAGTGGGAGACGTAGGTTTTGTACACTAGCTAAAAGTCTTGAAAGTCAGTAGATAGTGTCTAAAATTGGTGAATCAAGAGGTATTACTTAAAAATATGGAGAGAAGAAACGAGTTGGCAGTATGATCCGATGAGAGGAGGAATGACAAATAACTGTCATTTTGTATGAAACTTTTGGCGCTGTTTGGCTTATATTTGCATATGATACCATGATAAGATTTTAAAAATGTTTTTTCAAAGACGGCTTTCCTAAACCTCCCCACCCCCGACCATGAGCCCCCTGTGTAGTAACTGTGGTAAGTAGATGCCGCATGTCCGCCTCCCTTCCCAGACTGGAAGGACTGGCTTATTCCTATCTGTATCCTTGGAGCCGAGCCCAGTGTCCAGCTCCTGCCAGTGCTTAGCATGTATGGGGAAGAATGGGTGAATGGGTTTACTGAGGGATGAACCAGCTGAATGGCTGGCATTGGGGCATGGTGTTCAGTCTTTTAGGAATAGGAACCATAAAATGGTGCTTCACCCATGGCGTGTGTACTGGATTTGGCCCTTATGTTCCACTTCCTAAGTCAGCCCTTCTTGCTGGCCTTCCTCACTTTGTGCTTAGATGACTGACAGTGACGGAACTAGTCCTTCTGTGCCTCGGAGCTCTCTATGTGCCTGGCCTTGCGCCCTGCCCCCATCGCCCTCTCTTCCACACACTATTCCTGCATCAGGGGTAGCCCAGACTTCCCAGTACTCTGCTTTTGCACATTCTTCTTCCAAGAATCACAAGGACGCTTTACCCTCTTGAATCCTGATCTTCCAGCTGCCCTGAAACCTGGCCTCACTGGCCATCCCACCCTACTTCTACTCCTCCCCACCACTCACCATTCTGCCATTAATCCCATCTCATTATTACTGACACTCAGTCCTACCTGCTACGTTTGCTGAGGCCAGGCTCCTTTCTCCACAAAAGACTAGAGCATCTCCATGGCCTGGGAATATAATTTTACTGTTGAGATATCTACACAGAAAATAATCTTCCATGTATTTAATCAATAATTTATGGCTGTGTCTTTTACTGTTCTACTGTGGAAACAACCTCAGGTTCACCTCCATGTTAAAATCAACATTTCTAGATAGAAAAGGTTTGCCTTTAGAAAAAATTACATAATGGACCTTATATAAACTTTGCTTCTGAACAATGGAAGAGCCAGATATTTTAAAAGAAGCACATATAATTTTAATGCTATTTTCTTTTAATTTCAAAAATTCTTTTGTCTGCTTTTGTCCTCAGTCTTAAATGTGTCTTAATTTCTTGCTAAATGATTATTTTTTCCCTTTCTTTAACTCAGAGCCTTTAGAGAATTCATTTGATGAAGTATTGAGGGTTCTAATAGTTAATTGGGTTTTATAAGCAGACAGCACTGGCCACAATTTAAACCCAGCTTCTAATTTCATCCATGACTTTTTTTTAACAAATGTAAGTGGCTAATTATGATCAAATTAGTACCCTTGAAGAAACAATTGGGTACTTATCCCTGATTTTCAAGATGTAAGTGGTCTAACGCACCTGCAATTAGCTTCCCACTAGCATACTGCCTACAGATACAGAGTCATTTCCCAAAGTTGTCATACCCTTGTCTCATGATGGGAAACCTGTAATCAGATGACCAGTGTGTAGTTTAGATTATGGTGATTTCTTTAGAATAATCAAGTCAATTTTTAAGAAAATTTAAGCCAAAACAAATAGATTTGCCTAGAGGGAAAAATTAGTTTGGGGCCGCTGATCCAGATAACCGCCTCAACTCTCTAGACTTCCAACATAGAGATGGTTTGTTCATTTATGTGATTATGGAAGGTGCTTAATCTTCTTTGCATTTCTCTGTTTTAGTGGTG
The DNA here is from genome assembly GCA_023783475.1 of Daubentonia madagascariensis. Classification (NCBI taxonomy): domain Eukaryota; kingdom Metazoa; phylum Chordata; class Mammalia; order Primates; family Daubentoniidae; genus Daubentonia; species Daubentonia madagascariensis. The sequence goes on along the minus strand of JAKFHU010001953.1, from coordinate 33,633,104 downwards.
CAACCTGTGCATTGACTTGGTGGCATTCACCAGTGAAATATTCAAGGGGGCAGTTTTCCAGTCATTGGACGGAATTGTTGTCTCAGCTAACTGTAAGCTACGGAAGATCTTCACCTTAAAATCAAAGCCTCAAGACACTGCTGATAAAGATGGTATGTACAAGTTGCTATCCAGATTTTTTAATTCTCTGATGTGTTTTTTTAATTAGCCATGCTTTGGGAATAACATGGGTGTGTGGTAGCAGTTTGATTTTATGTCTGCTAAAATAAATTTGTCTACAATCATGTTGTTTTGGATTAAATGTTTATGTTTGCTGTAGCTGAATATCACAAAATGTATTAAGTTTTCTGTTTGTGGTCATTTTTGTTTATGGTAACACTAGTTGCAAACAACAGAATCCTCTTTAGGTGACTGAAAAAGAAAAGGAATTTATTTTAGGAAATTAGCCAGTTCATAGTATCTCAAGGATATCTAGAGAGTCAGGCTTAGAGCCTGTAGTCAAGAACAATCCAGCCCCTACCACAGACTCCTCCAGGAATGATCCTCCCATAGCTGCTGCAACTGTACAGAGACTCTATAAGTCACATGAGAATGCCAGGCTCTAGATTTCAGAATTTCTATTTCAGCAGCCCTTGAAAGCAGGACATTTTCTTCCCTGCCCCCCTCACCCGAAGTATATTTATTCTTCATGTTTCTCTCTACTGAGCAAAGTTTGACGTGGCTGTTTCTGATTTGTGGAACCTGGGTTGCATGCTGCAAGGGAGGCTGGAAAAGCAAATATCTGATTCCTGACTAGAGAGACAGGTCTCATTGTGTAGGAAAGTCACCAAATTAGGAAGGATGTGCAAAAGATGTTGGGCATCCAAAAAGCTCTACAGTTGTCTGCTATACTATCTTATTACTCTGTGTACGTTTCATGAAGTCATGTGGGAAAAATCATATTAATTTTCCAGTGATCATGTTAAAATGGAAAAACAGTTGAGTTCTTCCTCATATAATTTCTAAAGGGACTAGATATATATATTTATTATTCATAATTTGATTGATAAATATCCTCTGCAGGTAACTCAGCCATCTAGGATTCATAAGGCAGCACACCACACTGCTAAGATGGTTTTAAACAACCAAAAGTATGGAAAGAATACTGAAGCTTCCTTTTGCTTTTTGTCTGGGATTATTTTTTCAAAACTCAATTCTTCTAGAAGCCCAGGAAGCAAGGCTGCACATAGGATGTCAAAGGTGATTTCTTAGAAATTTGTATCTAGACTTTAGATTTGTGCTCCATCTGGATGAGTGTCTGAGAAATCCTTATGTGGCTTACTCTGTGGAACAGGTCACTGTGCCTATAAATTTAATTTGATAATAAAATGCAGCAGTATATGAACAGCTCTCCAAAGAGATCACATACCAGCAAATGTGGCTGCTCGTCTTATGTACCACTTAAAGGCTATATGAGAAAGTAAAAGATTTCATTTTAAAAAATGGCACCCAGCTAATAAAAAGCCTCAAAATTTCTAGAACTATCTGTGCACTATACATCAAATCGTAGGACATGAATCATAACCTGATTAATATTTTAAAATAAATGTAAAGAAAAAGTGGATCAAACATGGCAAATTGAAGGCATGTTTTAATCTCTGATTCTTCCTCAAGCCTCACCAAAATTATAGGAATAAAAAAACTATAAACCCACCAGGATGAAGAGTACGGGAGAGGAGACAACAACAGACAAAAAATGTTGCTATAGGAGGACTCCAGCTTCCTGCTGTAATTCCATATGACCAAGCCACAGGAGATTTGGTCTCTGGAGAAACTGAACCAGAGAGTTTCTGAACACAAGTACACCAGGTACATGATAGACAGACACCAAAACTAACAGAAAAAAGGAAATAGATACGGTAAGGAATATATTTTTTTCTCAGAGTTAAGAAAATGTACTGCATCTATGAAATACAAATAATTTGTTCTTGCTTAACTTCATTATTGAAGTGTATTATAAGTGTTATTATATTATAAACTTTGTATATACATGTGGAAACATGCACAGATCCTAAGTGTTCAGCTTGAAGTATTCCCACTAAGTGAACCCATTTCTGTAAGCACTACCTAGATCAAGCATTACGGTCATCCTAAAAGACCTCCTGCTTATGTCTCCTCCTAACCATGACCTTCTCCCTTCTCTTTAAAGGTAATCTCTGTCCTGACTTCTAACAGGTTAATTTTACCTATTTTTATCTTTATAGAAGTTGAATCACATAGAACATATTCTTTCATGTATGCATTCTTTCACAAAACAGTGTGAGATTCACCTATGTTCTTGCACATAACAGTAATTTGCTGATTTTCAGTACTATATAGTGTGCTATTGTATGGATATGCCTCATTTTATTTATCCATTTTAGGCTGTTATGAATAATGCTGCTGGCAACATTCTTCTACATTGCTCTTGGAGCATCTATGTAGGCATTTCTTTGTGTATTTACCTAGGAGCTAAATGAAAGCATACTTTAGCCTTCTTCATTTCAGTTATTATATTTTTGATTCTAGAATTTCCATTTGATTCTTTTTTATAGTTTTCATTCCTCAGATGAAATTGTCCATCTTATTATCAAATTTCTCAAATATATTAATCAAAGTAATTTTAAAGCTCCTAGCTCATAACTCCAATATCTGGATCCCATGTGGGTCTGTTTCTATTTTCTGTTTATTTTTCTCTTGGTCTTGTCTCTTGGTATGCCTGATAAATTTTGAGTGAATGCTAGGCATCAAAAACCATAGAGATATGTTGAGGCTCTAGATGGTATTTTCTTCCTTGGGATAGAGAACCAAAAAAATAAAATAAAATAAAATAAATAATTATAATAGAATAAATAAGCCCAAAAGACTGAAAATAGGATGGAAGTGTTAACAACTTCAGAAATTAGTTCAAAGAGTCCACCATCAGAGTAATAGGATTCCAAGAAGAAAAACTAAAGAAAACAAAAATGTAAGATTTTCTAAAATTAAAGTCCATATATTTTCAGATTGACATAGCTTATCACATACCCAGAACAATTAATGAAAAAGATTCACCATTGTGAAATTTTAGAGCAGGAGTGATAAAGAGAAAATCCTTTAAGCTTCTAGAATTTAAAAAAATACAATTTACATATAAAGGATTGAGAATAAGAATGACATCTGACTTCTTAAAAGCAACATTAGATGATAGAAGACCTGGAAATTCTACCTTCAAAAGTCTAAGGATTCTACACAAAAGGAGGACACTTAAAAAAAAGTCTAAGGAAAAATTATTTTCAACCTAAAATTTTATACTCATCCAATCTGTCAATCAAATGAGTGCAGAATGAAGATACAAGGTCTCAAAAATTTATTTATTTACATCCTTTCTCAGAAAAGAACTGGAAGATATTCTCCACAGAAATGAAGGAATAGATCAAGAGAAAGGAGTATATGGGATCCAAGAAATAAAGGATTTCATCCAGGAGAAAAGCACAGGGAGAATCTGCTCCAAAAAAGTAAAAGAAAAAAAAAAAAAAGCAAAGGGAATTTCCAGAATTAAGGTTGAAGGAATTCAAAGGATGACGCTTGGCCAGCTCATCTAGAGAGCAGTCGGTCCAGAGTTCAGCATAAAAATGGAGGCTTTCGGGAGGAAAGTCTCCAGGAAAAAAATGTGTCTGATAGAGTATGATGTGTTTGAACATGAAGAATAAAATTGATTGTGATTTTACAGTGGTAATGGGGAGTTTGGGAAGAATTAATGTTCAGAATGTAGAAAACTGATGACAAAAAGCAATGATCAACTTCAAGGAAAACAAAAAGTTGTACAAGAAAAGAAATGTAACCATAGTATATCATGTGGCTCAGATGTGCACAACTTTTTTTTAATAGACTTTGTTTTTTGAGCAGTTTTAGGTTCACAGCAAAATTAAGCAGATAGTACTTAGAGGTTACATATGCCCTGTCCCCACACATGCACAAGCCTCCCCTGCTGTGAACATCCACACCAGCGTGGTACATTTGTTACAGTTGATGAACCTGCATTGAGACATCATTATCACCCCAAGTACATAGTTTACATTAGAGTTTATTCTTGGCACTTGTACATTCTTTGGATTTTAACAAATGTACGATGACACTACCGCTATAGTATCATTTCAGAATAGTTTCACTGCCCTGAAAGTCCTCTGTTCTCCAACTATTATATTTATTCCTCTCTTCCCCCAACCCTTGGCAACAACTGATCTTTTTACTGTCTCCAAAGTTTTGCCTTTTCAGAATGTCATATAGTCGGAGTTATACAGTATACAGCCTTTTCAGATTGGCCTCTATTGCTTAGTAATGTGCATTTAAAGTTTCTCAATGTCTTTTCATAGCATCATATCTCAGTTCTTTTTAGACCTGAATAATATTTCATTGTATGCATGTACCACAGTTTATTTATCCATTCAACTATTGAAGGACATCTTGGTTGCTTCCAGGCTTTCACAATTATGAATAAACCTGCTATAAACATTCTTGTGTAGGTTTTTTATGTGAACATAAGTTTTCAACTCATTTGGGTATGCCAAGGAGCACAATTGCTGAATTATATGGTAATATGTTTAGTTTTGTAAGAAACGGCTAGCCTGTCTTCCAAAGTGGCTATACTGTATTGCATTCCCACCAGCAATGAATGGGGATGTCTGTTGCTCCACATCCTTGCTAGTACTTGGTGTTTTCAGTGTTTTGGATTTTCACCATTATAACAGGTGTATAGTGCACAGCTTTTTAATATAAGCTTATTAATGTAAAATGCTGAATAATAATTTATCCAAAATTATGAAAAATCATATTAGGAGGATGAGGAGAGGGAAGGAAGATGGGGTGGTAGTTTACGAGTGCTGAATCCTTTTTTTTTTTTCCAAAAAGGAAGTCAGATATTATCTAAAACTGGTAGGTGAAGAAATGTCAGTATAATGCTACTATTTATAAGTACAGGGGTAAACTCCAAAAAATTTAGAAGATACAGCTGAAAGTTACTGAAAAATATAGCTGAAAATAGTTGCCTCTGCATTGCAGGACTTGGGGATATATGAGGTAGAAGGGCAGCAGTAGGGGAATGATGTCTTTTTCTTATAAGTTTTATAATACCACTGAAATTTTTGAATAATATACATGTATTTTTTTTAAATAATTTTTTAAAAAGTGAGTGGGTAACCTGTAAAGAATTCTAAGAAAACAAGCATTGATGTGATTTCTTTGAGTTTTTTGGAAGGCTTGAAAAGAAGCCTTATGAATGTAGCATCTCAGATTACCTAAAATATTCTGGATAGACTTGGGGAAGCATGCTGTGGTTCAGGGTGCTGTGGTGTGTAACCCCATGTTCCTTGTAGCTTAGCTGCCAGCACTTAACCTTGTATAAGTACTGCCCCTATCTTTATGCATCAGTTTCCTCATTAGTAAAATGAGGATAATAATTGTTCCTTTGTTAGGTAAAATCCTATTATTATATTCCCAGTGAAAGCATAATGTCTATAAACCAAGTACATCTTGGAGAAGTTATTAATAAATTGGTATTGTAGAGACTAAAGACATGGGTTATCGTTTTCACAGTCCATTGCTGTGATCATGTGCCAACTTCATCATTTTGTGTGAGTCCTGAACATCTCTGAGCTTTGCTTCCTCGTTAATTACTATAAGGTTATTGTGAAGATCCAATTAGATACAAAAATATATGTGAAAAGACATAAACTCTAATACAGTGTGCAGATGTTAAACATTTATCTGTCTTCTATACAGCAGGCACTGGGATGACATAGCCCCTGCTTCAAGGAGCTCAGGGTCTGGCAGGGAAACTTACATGTAATGGTAGATTATAATACCCAGTGGTAACTTCCCTAATGGGCTTAATTAGCAATAAGAGGAGAGTCTGGAGCGCTGCCCCTTACTTGGGAGAGCCATTTGATGAGGCACTTGGATTTCACAGACCTGTCAAGTTAAGAAAAACTTGAGGGCTACCATAGATTGCCAACATTTGAATTTGCCAGATCAGGGTATTAAAATAAACAAACAAGAGAAACTACAATTATTTTTATTGTTTCATTAAATGAAAGGACATTTACACACACACATAGAAGCATGCACAAACGAGGAAGGTCTCAATTTCAGAATAAAGGCTAACATTTTCACATAGACCACTGAAAATGATGTCATGGATTACTATCTGTCCATAGACCACGGTTTGGTATATACTGATGTAGGAGATTTACTTCCAAACTGCATCTTGAATGAAAAATAATAATTTTACAAATATGGAAATAGAATGAGAAAAAAAAAGCATTTCAGGCAGAGGAGAGGTCCATATGTGTGAAGGCATGGCATCATGAAAGGATCTGATGTTTTCAAGGAAGAGGGAGTTCAGTATGTTATATGGCAGGAGGAGGTATAATATAACATTGCACTACTAGGCTGCATACTTTGGATGACATAAAGATGTAGAGCACAGTTCCTGTCCTTGGAGTTTTGTGTGTAATCATAGATACTAGAAAAGTTAATACAGGAGTTCATTATGAAGGTTATTACACAAAATAGGACAAAGGATAACATAGTATAGGGAAAATCAAGTGGTCAAGGAAATTGGCAATACAAGTGATACGATGATGGTGATAATGCTGATGGGGGTGAGAGGGTGGTAGTGGTGACTGCAGCATTAACTCTTGGTATGACCTAGGCGGAGTTCTAAGCACTTTACATAGATGAGCTTATTTAATGCTCATAGAACCCTATGAGGTATATGTTACTGTTATCCCCACTTTGTAGGTAGGAAAACTGAGGCACAGAGAAGTCAAGTAATGTGCCCAATATCACGCAACTGTTAAGTAGTAGAACCAGGATTTGAACTTGGCAGTAGGGCCCCAGAGTTTATACCCCTAATTTCTATAGGGTACTGTACTGCTTCTCATAACTGGTAGAAGAGAAGGAAAATTTAAAAAGGAAAGATACAAGAGATGTCAGGGAGTAGGAATGCCAAGATTTGGTCACTGGCTGTGTTTAAGAGTGCTGTATTACAATAAATAATGTATGTCCTTTTGTCTTTCTTACCAGAAGAGGAGTCACTTTCTTCTGCAAAGACAGATTAGTCGCAGTGTTGAGACCTTTATCACAGGAAAGTTTTTTACTTTTTTCTTAAATTCCATACTGGGATTTGATTTAAAAATATTGTATTAAATGCTTACTTGAGCTCAGTATTTTACTGTCCTTGGCTTGTTTAAATTGCTGCCATTTCACTCGAGAACTTCTTAAACTCACTCAGGCTATGAGATTTTGCCTAATTCCTTTGCTTTGCTATTCTCTATTTACACAGTGGGATATAATAGAAAGTGAATTGTTGGAACCTTGAAACAAGCAATTAACCAGTTTTTACTTGCCCAGAGGAATGACTTGCTGGACAAGTAGTAAAGCATACTGATTCAATTTAGTTTATTACTTTATGGTTCCTGAGGGGACATGGACAGGCATTTTTAGGCATTTGCATGACTGAATTATTGATTAACTCTTATTGTCATTCTGTGTTTAAAATAAAAACCAGAATGTATGTGTAGATGGTTAGATAAGAGAAAGACAGAGGACAGAAACAAGAAGAGAGAAGATCAAGTGATGAGCCATTAAGTATAGACTTATTCTGTGCCAACGATGATTTTACAGGTCTCCTAACTCCCCAGTTCAGTGTTCTTTCTGAAATATCAGTACTGGGGAGTATGCGTTCTGTGTTCAGAAATGCAAGAAAAGAAGAATTAAAGGTATGATTTCAGACTGAGAGCCTCTGGAGGGCATAGATCATGTCTCTCCACAGTTTTATTTATCTCTAGCTCATGACCTGGCACTGGTAACCTATCATAAATGTTTGATGAAGTAATGAACTAAGAGTTGGCTGTTTTTTCAATTATTCATCCATTCACTCTAGTCAATAAACCTTTATTGAGGATCAAGCAGTATGAAGAAAATTCTTCCTTCAAAGGCTACAGAAGAATCTAGAAACACTGACATCTAGCTTTAATAGACTCACTGAGCAGGGAAGGGCCTTAGAGGTCCTCTAATCCAACGTCTAAGTTATACAAGTATTAATAAGAAAAACAAGGCCCATGGAAATGAGGCACCTTGTGCCGATGTCACACAAGGTGGATGGAACTTGAGACAAAGCCTTTGGCTATTCTTTCCTCAACAGTGTACAAGTTTACCTTCCCCAATAACCAGAATGGTTTGGTGATTTTAATATTTAGTAGTAGTAGTAATAATATTTAATACTCTTATGTTGGGCATTTCGCCACCTTTGTCCTCATCTCCAGATCAGGTTAGTACACATCACACCCAAATCTCATCAATTTAAGGCCGCATTTCTACTCCTTCCTACAATGGAATTGAACTCAAAATGCTCTTGCCTCGCAAATCACCCTAGAGCAAGAAAGAGGGCAAGGTCTTAGCATAGCAGAGGTGCCCTGCAGCCAAGAGTAGATCTCACAAAAATGGGTCATGAATATCTGTATATCAAGACTGATAATTATTCTAATTAGGATATCTATTATATTTTATAATTAAACATTTATAAAATATTATTTGTAATAGAATCTTATCTCTCATCTGAGGAAAACAATCCAATTAAAATAGCATCCAAAATAATTAAATACCTGCAAATAAATTAACCAAGGATGTGAAAGAGTTGTACGCTGAAAACTACAAAACATTCCTGAAAGAAATTAAAAAGGAAATAAATAAATGGAAAGAGATCCCATGTGCATAGATTGGAAGACTTAATATTGTCAAAATGTCAATATTACCCAAAGTGATCTACAGATTCAGTGCAATCTCTCTCAAAATTCCAAGGGCCTTTATTTGCAGAAATGGAAAAGCTGATCCTCTAATTCACATGGAATCTGCAAATAGCTAAAACAATCTTGAAAATGAGAGTCAAAGTTGGAGGATAGGATTCACACTTCCCAATTTCAAAACTTACTATGAAGCTTACAATAATCAAACAGTTTGGTGCTGAATTGAGGATTGATGTATTCTGACCAACGGAATAGAATTGAGTTCAAAAACAAACCATACATTTGATTTCAACAAGGGCTGTAAGACCATGTATTGGAGAAATAATAATCTCTTCAACAAATGGTTCTGGAACAAGTGGACATCCACACACAAAAGAATGAGTTTGAACCCCTACCTCAAACCATATGCAAAAAGTGACTCAAAATGTATCAGTGACCTAAATATAAGAGCTAAAACCATAAAACTCTTAGGAAAAAAAGAGGTAAATCATCATGACCATGCTTTTGGCAATATTCTTAGATATGACACCAAAAGCACAGCAACAGAATTTTATTAATAAAAAATAAAGTTGGACTTCATCAGAATTAGAAACATTTATGCATCAAAGAACACTGTCAAGAAAGTGAAGAGACAACCTACAGAATGGAAGAAAATATTTGCAAATCATGTATCTGATAGGATATATATTCTGGTTCTATATATATGAAGATATATATAGAATATTCTAATATATTCTGGTACCCAGAATATACAGTCAGCCCCTCATACCTGCGGGATCCATATCCATGGACCCAACCAACTGCAGATCAAAAATATCCAAGAAAAAAAAATAATAATAATACAACAATAAAAATTATGCAAATGAACAATACAGTATAACAACTATTTACATAGCATTACATTGTATTAGGTATTATAAGTAATGTAGAGATGATTTAACGTATACAGGATGATGTGTATAGGTTATGTGCAAATACTACACTGTTTTATGTAAGGGACTTGAGTATCCGTGGATTTTGGTATCCACAGGGAGTTCTGGAACCAATCCCCTGTGGGACAGCTATATAAAGAACTCTTACAACTCACCAACAAAAAGACAAACAACCCAATTAAAAGATAATCAAAAGACTTACATAGACATTTCTCCAAAGAAGATATACAAATGGCAGGCAAACACATGAAAAGATGCTCAATATCATTAGTCATTAGGGAAATGCAAATTAAAATCACAATGAGGCACCACTTCATACCCACTTAGGATGGCTGTAATTTTTTTAATGGAAATAACAAGTATTGGCAAGGATGTAGAGAAATTGGAACCCTTGTACATTACTGGCAGGAACACAAAATGGTTCAACTGCTGTGGAAAACAGTGTAGTGGTTCCTCAAAAAGTCAAACGTAGTCCCTGACCATATGTCCATATGACCCTGAATTTCCACTCTTAGATATATACCCAAAAGAATGGAAAACAGGTACTCAAACAATTACATGTACACATATGTTCAAAGCAGCACTATTCATGATAGGCAAAATGAAGAAACAGCCCAAGTGTTCATCAATAGATGGATGGATAAACAAAATGATGTCATATGTACTACAGTGGAATGGTATCCAGCCATAAAGAGGAATGAAGTACTGATACATGCTGCAGTGTGGATGAACCTCTAAAACATTATACTAAGTGAAAAAAGTCAGACATAAAAGGTCACATATTGTATGATTCCATACATATGAAATATCCAGAAAAGGCAAATCCATAGAGAAAGAACATAAATTTGTGGTTGCCAGGGACTGGGGTCCTGAGCAATTGGGGAGAAACCACTTAATGGGAAAGGAGTTTTACTTTGGAGCGAGGGAAATGTTTTGGAAGTAGATAGAGTGTAGTTATACAGCACTATGAATGTACTAAGTACCACTGAATAGTTTACTTTAAAATGGTCAATTTTATGTTAATGTGTATTTCTCCTCAATAAATTATTTTTTTAAAAAAAGCTCAAAGGGCATGATTCACTCAGGGAAGCCAAGTTTTGGGTGTAGCTCAGGTTTATTTACCTCTTTAGACATCAAAACCTTTTATTATTAAAAAACAGTAAGATGTAATGGTTTTGTCACCACTGTAATGAAATAATTTACATAAATATTTATGTAGCACTTGCTGCATATCAGGCACTATTCTTATGCCCTCATATACATTAATCATCATTTAAACCTTATTTAATCATCGCAATAGCCTGTAAGGTAAGTATTATTTTTATATCCATGGTTTACAGATGAGGAGAACAGGATTCAGCAAGGTAAAGTGACTGTGCCAAGGTCACATAGCTAATAAGTAGTGGAGCTGGAATATGAACCCAGGATGCCTTGCTCCAGAGCCCATGCTCCTAATCACTATCATATACTGCTTCTTAATATCTTTCAGCATTATACAGTAAACTCCACAAGGGCAGGGATTTAAATCCACGCCGGTCCCAGAGAAAATCTGGTAGTTATATGTCAAATGAATTAACAAAAATTCATAGCAATATCTTGGCAGAATCCTTTGTGTTCTATGCTTGGCTCTCACTGGTGTTTCAGAGAGGTGAAATTTGATATAACTAAGGCACTATTCTAGGCACTGCAGGCTATTACCAAATAAATAAGATGAATATAGATGAGTCTGGGACCAGTGAACTATTATAAAATTAGTTCTTGTTTAAACTATATGAATTAGGAGGACTCATGAACCAAAGCAGATCTATAAATCTCACTACTTTATAAGGCATTTCCCCATAATAAAATGGGGATGATGATTTTCAATGCATAAAGTGTTTTATATATGTATTAAAATTGATGACTTAATTTTTAAAGCTAGTTAAGATCCTCATCAAAGATATTAAACACCTACAGAATGGTTTATTTTATGATGGCTTTATGGCCAAAGAAAGGTGAGCAGGGTTACAAAGTCACTCAAACATTCTAATAATACACTAACTCATGCTAGGAGCAAAAATATCAAAAAAATCCACCATCTGGTTGTGCTTGGATGCTACATGAGCAAATCTGTCAGCTTTCTCACAGCCTTCTCCTTCATGTACCATTTTGCCATTCTGAACTGACCATTCCAGCCAACATTATGTGCTGTCGTATTTGTTAGCAAAAGCAGTTTAGATTCGGCTATGTCATTATCTAGATGTTAATCAGGCAGTCTGTACATTTCAATACACAGTCCCTTCCAGAAGATAGAAATTGTCTGAAAGAACAATGCCGACAGGCCCTGGTCCCTTAGTATCTGATTGCCAGCTTGATTTGTTATTTGCCATCTTGGGAGAAAGTTGTGAAACCCAAATAAAATGTGCATGGAGTACTTTTCAGGATATAGCTGAACAAAGAATAACCAAAGAAAAAATTGAAAGACTTGGCAGCTGCGTTTAATCTAGTCCAGGCTGTTATTAAGGGGCTTTTGTCCATGATCATTTACTGAGCTTTCCCTTTGAACCAGGTGCTGTACTAAATACATCATTGGGATTCTCACTGGGCTTCTCCCACCATTCTCTCCCACGCCAGCAACTCTTTGGCAGAACTGTCTTTCTTTCAGTTCCCAGAATGCACTGAAGTCCTTCTGCTCTCACAATCTTTGATTCTCTGTTCCCTCCACCTGAATGGTCACTCCCACCCCCATATCACCAGTCTACTTTCTTCTTATCTTTTATGACTCAGTTTAAATATCTCTTTATCAGACAGGACTTTCCCTGACACCCTATGCTATTAGATTCCCCCGTTGTGCTCTTTTATCACCTTGAACTTTTCCTTCAGAGCACTTAACAAAATTATAATTAAATAATTATTTATGATTCGATTCGTTTCATAGTCTCTGCTAGGTGTAAGCTTCAGGAAGGCAAGGACAGGGTCACTCTGGCTCACCACTAGATTACCAGCCATTATACAAGTGGCATACAGTGGAGCGTCAATAAATATTTGCTAAATGACAGAATGAGTAAATGAATGGAGGCAGACCATGCTCTCTATGAACAATTTAGCACTATTTCATTTTTATGTAATATCTGTGCTATTTTCCGACTTAACCCTTATTTTTAAATCAAGCTGTAAATGCTAAATAAAATAAAATAAAATAAAGTGACATAGTAATAGGATATGGAGAAGGGGGTGGTTAGTGGTGAGACAGGTGGTAGGGAGATGAGTTACTTCCATTTAGTGCCGTGCAACATCCAGCTGCCAGGTGATAGATGATCCTAAAGTGCCTTCATTAGTTCGGTTTCACAAAAATGAGACTAAAGCCCCTTTCCAAGTATTTCTCCACAAAGTCTCAGAGGAAGTTTGAGAGCTCGTAGTTGCTAAATGGGCTTAATGATTAGTCTTTATTTTAAATAATCAACTAATAGGGTTTTTTAATTTCTCCTTCTATCGTAGGTTTTATACTGCCCACAGTTTCCCTCAAAGAATAATCCAATAAGTAGTGAGACAGTTCTGGGTGCAAAGGAAGAGCAGATATATAGAAAAGAAAGATGACACAGAGGGGATTTGAGCCTTTTAATGTGAAATCTGATCTGCAAGTCAACCATGTTCCTGTAAGATTCAGATTGGAGTTTTGTAATAGTCTTTGCCTTGTTCTGTCTTCCATAAAAGCTTATGGATTTATGGTTACCAGAATTTTCTTATTAGTTGGAAACTCAGGTTTTGTGTTGATATATTTCAAACTTTTTATGCCACTGTATCCTGTACTAATCATACAAGCCCTGTAAACTGAAGTTTTCATGATTCTCTTTATAGGATTCAGAATATAGCATTTTATTTCAGGTTCTTATTGGCCTCCAGAATTCTGTCTATTAATATAAAATCTGAGTTTATCAATATTGGCATTGATGTGGAAATTATCTTTTTCTACCTCAAAGGAGGTGGAATGATATGTCAAATATGTATCTGGAGTTAGTTTAGTTATTTTTTTCCAAATGTTTACTATCTTGAGAGTTCATTTACTCAGTTACTCTATATTGATTTTCTAAAGGTCGATGAAAAATAAAGAATGGACAAAGAATACCTGAAAACTAAAATTTGTAAATCTACAGCATTTTTAATGACTGGGGCATTAGGACACTTAGAAGCCATTACATTGCTGATGAGTATTTAAGTTTTTAGTTAAATAATTCATTTTCCTTTTTCAGATTAGGACATTAGGATCCAATTAGGAACATGCCATGGCTAGGGTACACAGAAACATCTTCTAACATCATTTGCCTTTATTAACTTGGTGAGAATTTATACTTACCTGAGGACGGTTTTTGAGGGATGATTGGTTGGATTTTTCTTACTACTTACATTCACAAATAAACACACAAATATTTTTCCTCAGTAGATTCTAAAAATAGAAACTTTACTCATAAAAATCCAACATATATAGAAGTTATTGTGAAGAATAAAATTAAAGCTATGCTTAATCTAACCACCTAAAGTTATTTTACATTTTGGTATATTTTCTTCCAGTCTTTTTGCCACTCATACATTTTATATATTTGTTTTCTACAGTTGAGACAGAGTTTTTTGTATCTATTATTTCCATATAACTTCTCATCTTGAAACTTTCCCATATCATTAAGACACCTTCATAAATACAATTTCTTTTGGTTCTTTATTGTGCCATCCCATGAAACACTACAATCTGTTTAACACTCCTCAAGTGCTGGAAATTTAAGTTCTTTATTTTTCAGAAAGTATAAACACATATTTACATAGATCTTTGTCTGAGTTTCTAATTTTTTTTTTTACTTTAGATTCATAAAATGAATTACTGAGTAAAATGGTATGGACATTTTTAAGGCTTTTGATATGTATAATAAAATTGCTTTCTAGAATATTAATTGATATTTCCAATTGTTACAAATGACAAGGCTTAATATATTTACCATAAAAAAGGACATACAAAAAATGGAAAAAAAATGTACTAATAGTAAAAATGTCTTAAGAACAAGAACAGAAAATTTACTAAAAGAAAATTAAAATATCCATATAAATATATATGAATATATTATAATTTTAATAAACTATTTTTTCTTTGAAAGTATTGAAAGGTAGGATTTTAATAGAAGAAGCTGGATAAAGGGTATATAGGAAACTCTATACTTTTTTTAACTTTTCTGTAAGTCTAAAATTATTTCAAAATAAAAAGTTAAAAAGTTAATTTACTTATATAATGGTTGTAGGTCCTTAGGTTATTCAATAATGTCATTGTATTTATTGATCTCATATAAATGAGCAGATACTCCCATAAATCTTAATTGGAGCATACCCAACTAGTTCTCTCAAGTCGCATCTCTAATACTGAAAAGCAAATATAAAATATTTCCAATGAATGCTTTCATTTATTGCATAGTTCTCTGAACTCCATATGTTATATGCTTCATCTCATTTAATTCTTTCTACAAGCCTAGGAAGTAAGCAGTAAAATTACCATGCTCATTTTACAGATAAGAAAATCAAGGCTGAAAGTTGAATAACTCATACTAAGTCATACTCTAAAATCTTTTCCTTTAATTGGTCTCCTTTTATAAAATATGCCCATTTGGCAGAAATGGCTTACATTTTGAGAATGAATGTTTGTCTTTATTTTCAGCTGTATGTGGTGTTCCCTTTCCAACAGATGAACCTATAGACATTATTCCCAGAAGCTGTCAACTAACGACAGATGTTCCACACGTCACACAGCTGCTAAACATGACTAAACTCCGCCAAACTGAAATAAAATTTGGAGGTCATCCTCTAAGTTCAGCAGAATCAGGTATGCACTCAGGCACCTAATTTATAAGCATAATATGTCTGCATCTCCTCAATGAAGTGTGACTTCCTCCAAAGAGGGCACTGTACCTCATTCTTCTATATCCCTAGCACTTAACACAGTACTTGCCACACACCAGGTCAGCGGCTAAAAACTCAGATCTTTACTGAAGCCAGGAAGATAACAAAATGAATAAAGTGGGCTGGTTGCCTGGATATTTGACACATAGAAATATTTTCTACTTCAACAGTGGGCTTTACTAGGCGAGGAGAGGGTAGAGGTTAAGGGAGACAGTGAGGTACCACTTCAGAGAAATGATTCTCCTACTACTGAAACAGTAATTTTTACAGCTATGCAAATGATACAATAAATGGCAATTAACACTCACGCCCTGTGGGGGAGCTATAGGGAGTGGAGGGGAACTGAAGCCAACCGGAAGCTCTCTCTCAGTCTGGAGGGATAGCTGCAATTTAGTTCTAACCAGTGTTGCCTTTTCAAGAATGTAAGCCCAGTCTCACCAGATCTCCCATTTTTTCAAGAGGAGCTGGGTATCCAAATGTTTATGATAAATTTCCCAATTTTAAAGTATTGTCTAAAATTTTTCAGAAACACTCTGTGGGCCACAGAAAACATGCCAGGGCTGCCAGTTTTCTACCTCTGTAATAGACACTATAGCTATCGACCAAATGAATGAATTGTATGTACAAAACAAGAAACTTAGTATTGTCTAGATGAGTGCTTCTCAACTCCCTACACGTTAGAATCACCTGATACATTTTTCAAATACTCGATATCAAAAAAAATTTTTTTTCTGATGTTTGTGCTCTACCCCCCGAGATTCTGATTTAATTGGCCTGGGATGAGTGTTTTTAAAACTCCTCTGGTGATTCTAATGTGCAGCCAGGGTTGAGAACCACTGGGTCATTTAGCCCACAGAGGTCGTGTGGTTCAGATGACATTCACAAACACTGAAGTAATTCAGAGGAAGGGAAAATGATAGTTGTAACAACAGGACATATATGGAGGAAGAAGAAGTTGAAAATATTCAATATATATTTATGTAAATAAGTATTTATAACAAATTAATAAATGAGAGAGTTATGCAAGTGTGAGGTGGGGCAGAAGACTGAGCAAAGACACGGAGACAGCAAAACGGGTGGATAAGTTTTCCTGAGGGATTAGTAAAAGGAATGGCCCAAGGAGGCAGAACGGCCATGTTGGAAGAACACAAGAGGAGTGGGCCTCATTTCCCTAAAGCAGAGGAATGATAACTTCTGTTTTAGGAAGTGGAATTGACAGGAGGATTCAAGGTGAAGTTTGAAATCAAGTGAGACCAGAGATTAAGGAGCACAACTAACATGCTTGTGCAGCAATCTAGGCATCGAATGACAAGGGCCCAGACTGACAGTTGGCTGTGAAAATGGAAAGCAATGGTCCTGAGAGAAAGTACAGGGGAAACTGGCAGGACTCTGATTCTCAGATAACAGATCGGATGAGAGAGGGGTCAAAGTTTGAGGGAGGTTAGAGGACAAACAGGAGAAAGATAACCATGATGAAAGTTGCAAACATGAACTCCTTTAGTCTCTGCACTTATCCCATGTTCATTTGTTCTTGGGGTATTTCCTATATGTCAACCTTCAGCAGCATTGCATGCCCTAAATTGTGTATTTCTAGAGAACTGGGACCTATTTTGTAACTTTTTTAGTATAAACCCTGGCAGAGGACTATGTATAAATAGACAGTACAGTTTTTAACCCTTTATTATGATATTTCCAAACTTACAGAAGAGTAGAGAGATTGTTTGATGAACAACCCCTGTGCTTCCACAGCTGCCAACTTTAGGCAGAACTTTTGATAGCAATGAGGAGCACACACAGTAAGAATTTGCATATTTATTATATACATTTTATTTGGACAGAGAGAGAGAGAAAGGCTATAGACAATCCATGTTCATTAAAGAGCCTTTAGAAAATATATACATAAAAGGATAAAAATGCCTCACAACCTAGATGGCCACTATAAACACTTTGGGTCACGATTCAATCTTAATTGAAGATTCGTCACAGAATGAAATAAGAGTGTTTTTGATAACAAATACTATAACTGTATCGAATATGTTATGATAACTTTCAATAACAAATGACTAAGCTGTAAAGCATATCCGATAACTCTATCTCTCTAGCTTAATGTTTTAAGAACTATAATTATGTCTTTTAATGAAAACGAAAGTCAATATCTAGATTTTTTTTTCCTCATTTGAGATATGGATGGTCTTTTTTTCCAATAAATGCACACTCCAATACAGTTGCTGTTTTTCTTCTCTTAATACCTGGGGAATTAGAACCATCATGATGGTTTACCAGAATTACCAGTTTTTAAAGTTTCCTTTAACCTGGTGTACTCTAACAGTGATCCTCAAGCTTCCTGTTTTAGGCTACGAGCCATTACGGGCCAACTAAACAATGTGACCATGAGAAGCAGCTAAATCCACCTCATTTGGAGCATCCTGCTCCTCTAACAGTGGGAAAGCACTTTTCCTCTGTCCTGTGATGGGTTCCCAAATGTTTTCATTTCAATATAACATAAATTCCATCCCCCCCCCACCTTTCCTTTTAATAGAGATTGACCTGACTAAGCACAGAGAGAAGCGAAACCCCATGATCTCTGTGCCCAGAGTTCTGGAAAGGAGGGAGATGTAGGAATAGGAAAAGCTTGGCAAGGTCCCTTTCTGGGCCAGGGCTGTGAGGGCCTGCTGGGAGGCTCCAAAAGAGCACTTATATCCAGATATTTTAAGAATCTTTTTTTATTTAAATTTCATCACACTTACAATGTTTAAGATTGACGGGGAATTTGAATAAATATTAATTGCATTATTAATTCAGTGTTATAATTAAACAGAAACTTTTTCATAGGCCATATCTGAACCCAACTTATAGAAGAGGATATTAATATATATTAATATTTTGCAAATTCCATAAATGGGCTCTCAATGCATAATCATAGTCAACCTGGGTCATATGTACAGAAATTAGTAATTGCCATCTAATAGCATATTTCTTCTGCCCTGTGAATCCCAATAATATTTGTATGCATTTGTAACCATAGGGTTTGTTACTGTTCCTCTTAAGGAAATCTCATTGCATACGTATGGCAGCTAAGATTACATGAACATACGTTGCCTGTTGTGGTCCTCTTTCTACAAATACTTTCAATTTCTGATTTTGACATTTGTGAGCTTGATTGGTGCTTACTATAAGTGAATATAATAATAATTATTGTTCTATGTGTGGCGTATTTTGTTTGAAAGGTGTAGTTAATGAATAACGCCCAAGGACAGACTTTTTAATCACAGAAAAGCCAGGAGATATTTCTTCATTTGAACTATTTGTTTTTGTGTCTCTCTAAAAAGTGGACTCCCTGTGATGAGATTTGAATTGCATGAGAAAATGTGTGCTCTTATAATTGACTGTGTAGTACTCATGTAAATTATGATATTTTATTAAAAATGCACATATTGAGAGATCCCAATGAAGCTTCTAGAGAAAGAAGTAGCTGTTTCCTCTGGATGCTTTCTAGCATTTTCACACAAGCCAAAAAGGAAACCTTGAAACTTATAATTGTTTTGGAGTGCAGTTTGTTGAATGTCATATAACTTGATCAAGACAATTTAATGAAATTAATAAAATAAATACTTGTGTTTCCAAACAGCCACACATTCACACTATTCACTTTGTCAATTCCCAGTGCATATTAACTAATGACTGTTAGTCTGCAGAAGACTGTGGAATCTGATGATCTTATTTGCATTAATGGGACCCCAGTTTAATTGAACCAGAGTATCAGATCTGGTTATTGAAGTTGAGCATTCAGCTACTGATGACAAGATGCAGTGGTCCACTAAGAACAAATCAAAACTAGTAATTTACTTAAAAATTAGAAGGCAGTTTTCCCAAGTGCCCTCCTTCTACAGCAGCGGTCTTATTGGATTTTTACTCCCTTTTAAATGAGAAAAGACGGACATCTCTAGCTCCTAGCAAAATTGCAAATGGGAAAATTAGTGCATCTTAGCAAAAAACATGAAATAATCATCTAACTATCTTTGGCATTGGTGAGATCCCTATTAAAATTTCTTCTTTGTGTTCCACATTATGAAAGCAAGATTCAAATAAAATAATAAAATCTACTGTGAAGTAGAAGAACCTAAAAGGAAAAGGAGTTGGATTCTGATTTCAGAAAAAAGCAAGACACTCTTTAATTTCTTCATTTCTAAACTAGACTTTGGGTTAGCCTTGTTTTAGGATTGTTGGTTAAGGAGATCCCATAATTTTTAGTTCCAATGTGTGATAATAATTCAAAATAAACTCTGTCATCTCCTACCTTTGAATTATGTATTCCCTTTCTCCATCTTCAACAAAATGAAACATTACTGGTTAAATTCCTTCATTTTAAATTTTCTTTAAGTGTGAAAGGAATTTAATATGAATGTTGATCGGTATCTGTGAAATCTGTTACGGCGAAGATATCACAAACCATTTACAGGGTGAATTTTAATTTTTCTGTAAAATTTCTGCCAAATATTTAAAAAATTAATAATGTAAACCAATATTAAATATGAAAAATGCATTTAATCAGTTTGATAATTTTGTTACTTCTGCAGGGTTGACTCATACCAACCTTTGCATTTCTCCTTTAGATGTTTATGACACCATTGCTTATAATAATAAAAACCTGGACCTAAACTACTTGTGTACAGTAGGGAATTGATCCAACAACCACACACTAAGATATTATGCCGCTGTACAAAGAATGACCTGCTCTGCCCGTGCTGGTCTGGAAAGGTCTCAAAACTGTGTCAGTCCGTGAAAAATGGAAATCAAGAATGCCGTTTCAGTATAATCTCATTGATTTGAATAAATAGTCACCTAGGTATGATAAATGCATAAAATTTTTTAAGGAAACACAAGAAGCTCAATAATTATTTTTGGAAACAGGGACTAGTAGAGGCAGAGGCAGGGAGATAAGACTTTTACTTCTTATATCATAGCCTTCCCTATTAGAGAATTTTAATTTTCTAACTATATTCATGACTTATGTCAACAGATGTATTATGTCAGAGCAATGATGGAACATTTCTAGTTTCTTCTTTATACTTTTCTGTATTTTGAAAAATCCTAAGAATTGCTATAAAATTAAAATGTATTTCTCTATTTAATATCAATATTATTATTTAAAATATATAATAGGAAGGAAATCCTATTGATTTGATTTAGAATTATTGGCAAAGTAAAGGTTATGTATAGTTAAATGTTAAATAACTATTTTTGTTTATAGTGTAATAGGGAAATATATATGGTTATCTACACTGTATCAGTATGAATTTTGAAATACTTTAATTGAACTGTGAATTTTCACATGCTTTTTCACTAGTGGTGAACTTGGGGCTATAATCATCAATGACCTCCTGTAACCCCCAAGACACTCTCTCTGCCACATCACCCTGTTTTTAGCTTCAGCACAGCATTTATCACTACATGATATTTTCTTGTTTACTTGATTGTCTCCTTATTGCTGTCTCCCTGACTGGAATGTGAGCCTCAAAACTGCAGGGGTCCTATTTATTGTATCCCTAGTGCCTAGCTTAATGCTTAGCACTTACCAGGAGCTCAATAAGTACTTGTTGATTGAGTAATTAAATGAATGAATGAAATGCTAGCCAAATGATCTGAGCAGATAAGGATGTTTAGCAACGAATCATCATCATCATCAGAGCTACCATTTAGTGAATTTTTTCTGTGTTCCAAGCACTAAACCCTTTCTTTACATAGCTTATCCCATTTAATCCTCTCTCATACCCTTTTATGTAGATACCATCATAATCACCCTTGTTTCTATGATTGACACATAATAATCGCACATAGTTATGGGGTACAACATGATGTTTCAATATACATATAAATTATATAATGATCAAATCAGGGAAATTAGCATATCCATCCCCTTAAGAATTTATTATTTCTTTGAAATGAGAACAATCAAAAACCTCTCTTCCAGCTATTTTGAAATATATAATACATTATTGTTTACTCAGTAATTGTCATTTTGTAGATGAGGAAACTGAGGCTTGCAAAGATCAAGTAATTAGTGAGCAACAGAGCTGGCATGTGACCAGGCAGTCTGGTTTCAGAGATGGATTCTTAAGTACTGACTCCCTTTAAGCAATTTCTCATTACTAATTTCAACCATTATCTTCCTGGGAAGCCTTCTTCTCTTCTCTTTCTTCTCTTACAGCAAACTGCTGTAGGTCCAAGCCCAAATGATGGAAATTATCTACCAAGGCCCATAAATAAGCTGTACCATAAAAAAATTATTCCAAATGGAAAGTTTCCTTGAGATAATAAAAGTTTCCCTAAAAAAAAAAAGGTTTCTTTGCTCATTAAGAGTAAAGAACAAAAACTAGGCTAATTCTGACTATTTAATAAATTAAAAGTTTATGCAGAAAAGTAATATCCTATGCTTTATTACTTTTTGTCTTGTATAAATATCCTAACTACACACAAATGATGTTTTTACATTGTCTGTGCTCCTATTCCAGTTCAGAAGAGAAAGATATCTTCTTTTAGTTTTTAATATTATTTTATTGCCTTTCAAAAATATCTTAAACTTTTTATTAATGAGGTAAGGCTAAGTACTGGTTTTAATTATTTGCAAAAGTTGAAGACTGATTTTAATCACCCAAAGCCTTTCCTGCTTTAGTCATTCACTTATCTGCTTTTCTTTTCATCATGCTTCCAGAGTTTACACTCTGACAATCCTCCAACAGGTCTAAAAAAATTTTTAATTTTAAAATACTTTGCATTCAGCGTGCACTCTCAAATCAGTCACAGTTCCCCCTACATTCTACATGTGCCTGCTTGTCATGTATGTGCCTGGTGCTGAAGCCACTTCAGTTTGCTGTGCTCCCCCTACTGCCAATCCCCTACTCTCTTCCCTCTGAAAAAGGATATTATGGGATTATGTTCAGTGCATAATTCCTCATAAACCTCATTAGTCCTCATCATGTGCACTGAATTAACACATTCATGAAGTTTTGGTACTTATCTATACAATTATTAATAGACCCACTTTTTCAGATAGGAAAACAAAAGTTTTTAGTTAGATGGCTTTACAAAATTGCATAGAAAATACATAGCGGATATGGGAAGAATCCCCTGCGATGCCCTCCTGGCCCAACAAGAGCAGCATCACATGTGGTAAGAAGAAGGCATAAAGAGGCGCTGGGACACTTGGGTTCTGAGCCCCAGCTCTGGATGTGGACAGTTCTCTAACATTGTGAGCCTCAGTTTCTTCTTCTGTGGAGATGGAATACCGTCACACTGGGTGATTGGAAATTGCATAAAGATGGAGTATGTATCATGACATCCATCATCCTTGAAGCCTCAAGTTGAATTATGTCCCTGACCTCAAAAACTAGATACTAGCCCCCTTTAAACACACTTATAACCCTTTGTACTTTTCCCTCATAGCTCTTATCACAGTTATAATCATGTAATTATTTATAAATTACTTGCTTTACCACCCATCTCCACCATGAATCCACCTTACTCCCTTACTAGAGTAGTGCCTGCCCAGACTAGGTGCCCAATCACTACTGAAAAATGGGTGAATGGAGGAATAAATGACTGTAAACAGACTTTGTAAACTGTTAAAGACTCTTCAGGATGGAAGGTATCAGTAACATTTACTAAACATTTACTCCCTACTAGGCACAGCATTTAGCATATTACATGCATTGTTTCATATAATTTAATGGCATGACTTAAATACTGTTATTATCCTGATCTTAGAGATGAAGAAGGTGAGGCTTAGAAAGGCTAAGAACCTTGTCTAAAATAATATTGCTGTACTAGATCAGCCTTTTTTGTATTTTTTACATTCTTTATAACAACGCGCATATACTAAAATAAAAAGTAATCCAATTCAAAGTCTGGATTTTGGTACCAGGTTTAATTCTGATTTGATTTTTAGATAATAGATGTAAGTCTTGAGCATGACCCCTCAGTGATTAGAGTTGAAAATTCAGCAGGTTTTTCTGGTTAAGCTTTGAAAACCCTGCAAACTTAAATGACTATAATAATTAGAACATTGTATCTTGAGACAAAAACGAATGTTTATTTTTCTAAAAGACAATTAGAGAGTAGACCCTCAGGTCTTACAATCTAACTACAAAGGCATGTACCCCTCAGTAAAATAGCAGAATAATTAATGGTAACATCTCTGACCCACACAAGTTCATTTTCCAGAAACTCAAGAAAATGAAACGCCTAGAGCGTGACTTTAATCTAATCTTGATTTTTAACCTTATATTATGCATATTGATATCAGTTCTTAAAAGAGCTCCTTTTAGAATTCAAAAGCATGCATTTCTGCTTGTAGTTTTCTTTTATTAAGATTTTTCTCATTATAGAAATTTTGTCCCTTTTTATTTTAGAAACCAAAGTTCTAAATTACTTTTCTGAGTAGATTTTAATTAGACTGTATTATAGTAGACACATAGTATAATATATGTTTATAGAAATAATTATGACAATTAATATGATTATAAACAGAATTATTAAAGTGAAACAGGATTTAAGAATTGGTGTGTTCATTATAATAACAAGCTTAAAGGGGTCTGTTAATTGAACATATACTAAATAGTGGAATATTAGTATACTTTGCTTTGTGGGGGGGGGGAGTAAACCAAAATGTATAAAATTTTTAAAAATAGACTTAAATTTAAATACACTGTGGTATATTACTCTTTGAAGAAATCCTATAGTACATCTTCTTATAAAATACAGAATATATATTTTATGTGATTTAGGGAATTATAGTATATCAAGTTTTTATGTGTATCTTTAGTAATTACTGGGTATCCACTGCTAAGCAAGAGATTCCTCTAAGAAATTCAAGGTATTTAGGAGTTACAATTTTATTAATAACTATGAAGTAGTTATTATGTTCATTTTGTCAAAATTATAACTGGAACTATATCAGTATGATTTCTAAAATACTCCCTCCCTTCAAAATATTCGCTTTTTAATCTTGGATATTATCCATAATTTTGGTGAGATTTATCCATTGTCTGTCATGTGCTAAGCTGGGCTCATCAGATGAGGGTTCATATAGTAACAAATAAATGGTCTTTCTACTCAAAAGAACTCAAATTGATTGAGGAGGACCTGCATATAGATAAAGTATATGAAAAAAAAATCAAGGAAATTGTCCTTGTAAGATACTTGAACAGAAAAAGAGGCCCATAGAGGAATAGTTCCCAGGATTAGAAGGGAAAAAATGGCTCCTATGCTGGTATGGAATTCCCATCTACACCCATGCTATATCCCTCAATGGCCATGTTTCTCTGAGAAAATCAATGTTTGAGAACAAAGTAAATAGTGTAGAATTTGTCCTCCTTAGTCACAAAGGGTACCTGATGTCTATAATAGATTTTTCCAATTAGCCTGGAATTTGAATGTCATTTTTTCCTATTAATGCTGAGAGACTAACAATGTTTTGTTGACTTCAAATGGATATTTATAAATGGCTGGAAAAAAATACAGATACACGCATAGCCAAGTCTATTTGTTAACACTAGGAAATTTCAAATGTAACCTGAACAGCATCTGATTGTGGTGCCATAGCACTGCTGCTGTTGAGAGCCTCACCATTTATGTGAACATCGATGTCTTATTCATTGTTGACCCTTCTCTTTCATCCCCCACACCCTGGAGTTGTCCAATGCTATCCAGTCTTTCTCCTTAATCCACACATGAAACTTCCAGGTGGATTTTTCTTAAAATGAAGTTCTAACCATAGAAATATTTGGGTCATTTACCCCAACTTCCTCTCTGACTCATTTCATTTAATGATTCATTCATTTTGTTTGGCAAGGATCTATCATGTGCCTACTGTGTGTCAAGCACTGGGCTAGGTGCTGGCAATTGAGGGTGACAGAAGCAGTTGTCAAGTGTTTATATCTACTGAAGCACACATTAAATAGAGAAGCCCATAGACACATGTAAAAATGCACTTCTGACAAGTTCTGCAAAGGACAGTTTATGGAAGTGCCAATATTGGGGGAACCTACCCTAATCAGGAAGGTCTGCAAAGTGATGCATAAGCTGAGCCATAAAGACCAAGAGGGAAAGGAAAAGCTTCCTAGCCCTGGGGAACACCATATACAAACACTCTGGTAGGCAGGAAGAACTGAGAAGGCCAGACTGTTGAGAGAGCAGAAAATGAGAGGTGTAAAATATTATGATATGTCAGAACATGCAGGTTTTTGCAGGTGATGTTAATGGCTTTCTTCTCAATTCTAAGAGCAGCAGGGAAGCCATTGAAGAACTTTATGTGAAGGAAGGGAAATGACTCAATTAGATTTATGTTTGTATGAGACCTCTCTGACTGCATTTTGGAGGAGGGATGGAACAGGGCACCAGAGTGGACATAGTTAATCACTGGAGCAGTTTTGTGATCATCTAGGAGAGGGAGGATGGTTGCTCGGATGTCAGTGCTGGTGGAGGAGATGGAGAGAAGTGGTCGGGATTGGGTATGGAAATGGGATGGATTGTGGTACCCTTCATTAGACCAGGTCTGAAGTGTCTTTGAGACCTTGACGAGGAACTGGTCAAGAAGGCTACTGGATATGAATGCAGCTCAGAAGAGAGGACTAGCCTGAGCGAGATACATTAGGGAGTCATCTGATGTCTGAATCTGCCTTACAATATCCCGAATAGCTATCCAGACATCTGCTTGAATACCTTCAAAATGACAGAAAATTCACCAACCAGACACATTTAATTAGAGAAAGGTGTTCCTTATGTTAAACTAAAAGCTTCTTGAAGTAAATTCTACTCATTAGTTCTGATTCTGCCCTTTAGACAAATGGAACCTCTCTTCTACCTAATAGGGTTCCAGGAATTTGAAGAAAACTGATATGGTATGTACCTCCTCACCACTTCAACATCCATCGCAAGTCTTTTGTCCAGCAAAAATTCAGTTCAATTCAGCAATCTAGCCCCTGCCCATCTCTTCAGCTTCATCTATTACAAGCACAGAAAAAGACCCCAAAGACACCCATATATCCACACACATTACTTCCACTTAGATAAAATATTTGGAGCTTCCTGCGTATAGTAGGTTTTCACAAACCTGTGTGCCTTTTCTTACACTGTTGCATAGGAGTGTTTTTTTATCTCACCACAGGTGAAGTTACAGCTCTATAGCAGAGGCTAAGGAGATCAACTAGCTACCTGTAGGAATTTTTGTGGAAAACAGGTCAGATAGGAAGTGGCCAGTAGCTCATATATGTCCAAGACTGGAGGGCAAAAGTGGACTTACTTGGGGCCATCATCACAATATTTAAGTTGTTCCTGTTTTGGGAATGGGGCACAGCAGAAGGCTTTCTAGGTAGTAGGCAGTGTTTTGAGTTAAGGGCCGTCACCCTTACCAGCTCTATTAGTCAGAGGAGGTTAACTGCAGTCACAGAGAACCCTTCAGTAGTAGTCCAGTCAGGAGTTCCTTGGACAGCCTTCCATGTGATCATTCAGAGACCTTTCCTCTAGTGGCTCCCCTGAGGCCCTTAGAGTCCTCTGCAAGATCTTCTGCATCTTGTCTGGAAGGGAGAGAATAGAGAGCATGGGGGATTCTGCAGGTGGCTTTAGAGGCCAGGAAGTGGCTTACACTTCTCACATTCCATTAGCCAGAACTCCATCACATGGCCCATATAACTGCAGGGAGTGTCCAGAAATGTCATTTAGCTGTGTGTGTAGAAGGAAAGGCAGCATGATTGGGTGGGCACGCCTGCCCTCTTTTGAAGGTAACACCAGTTTGCTCTTTCTCCCTAGAAAGAGATTCCCTGTTGCCTACCAAATTTAGCATAGGCTCTCGACATTTTAAGGCTCTTTTCTGTATGACTAACGCTTCTCCTTCCAGCCAAACCAGTCCCTTCCTTCCCCCCCCCCAGCATACCTTTCCCTTTCCCTCTTCCACACTTTTACTCAGACACTTTCTTCTGCCTAGGGCACCCTACATCTCTTATTCTTGAAATCCTATCAGTCATTCAAAGTCCATTAAGAGATCGCTTATTCTTCATTCCTACAGGTCTGCCTTATGTTAGTGACCTGTTTACTTATCTTATCACCCCCCTCCTGACTCCCTGGGAGCAAGCAACATGTCTTATCCATTTCATGTCACTGACAACCTCTAGGAAATGCCTGCAAGTGTACGCCATTAAATATTTGTTCAGTTGAGTTGAATAATTTTATTTAAATTATTTACATAAAGAGAAAATGTGGGTTTTAGTAGCTTTTTTTCTTTTTTTCCCTCTTTTTTTTTTTTTAAAGAAAAATGTTTGTGGTAGTGATTCTCAAATGATGGTAAGTATAAAAATTACTTGGGGGAACTTGTTAAAAGTATTCTGGCCCCTCCTTCAAGATTCCAACTCTATAGATCTGATAGCTCTGATGTTGGGTCCCAGTATCTGCATTTTTAAATAAGTGCTGGCGGGTGAGAGGTGTGATTTGGATCATATGGCACCTGGACTGCACTTTCAGAAATATTGCAACATGGTGTTTGTCATTGCGCCCGTTAGTGGACTGTTATTATCTTCCTTTAACAAAACAGATCAGTTTATTAACAGAGGAACAGGTAGTGTGCGGAACAGTAAAAATCAAGATGTTTGTCATATCGCCTTTGGATCCAAAGTTCTTGGACCACCTCCACTCTCTGGCAGAAGAAATAACATGAGGATATCCAGTGAGGTAGGTGCAAGGTTTGATGAGCTTATCTAAGCATCAGTGACATGGTAAGGGAAGGGTTTCTTCCCCTTGTGGGGTGGAGGAAGGGAGAGAGACAGACAGAAAGACAGATACTGCATGCCAAAAGCAGAAGGCTTGAATAAATTTGGATCAGAAATTCTGGGTTTTAAAAGACATCAAAACTGTTTCCTTTTTGTCATATCAACATAATTAACATTTACGTTAATTATGTAAACGTTAATTATGTTCATAAATATGTTCACAAAACTTATAGGCAAATATATGTGAGCACATTTTGCCATCTTCTTCAAAAAAAGAGTTGGATCATGACCAGATACCTTACAATGAACAGATTCTCAAATTTTATGTTTTTTATTTTTAATTTCCTCTGAATTTCTGACATACACAGTGATTTTTAATTCAGCTTCTATCTACTAAAAATGGAGTGTAGCAAATAAACACACATTCATTATGTGTCTAGGAGACTTGTTTGTCTTCTATTTTATCTCATTATTTTTCTCCTTCCATTTCTAATTTCCCTTAATAATTTCCCATTCCATTAACTGTGTTTCCTCTAGTTTTTTCCTCACCCTTTACATGTCCAAATATTACTTTTTCTATGTAGTTTCCACAGGAAATAAATGCAGTTCCTATATATTGAAATGTACAAATTAATTCCTTTTCCTTGCAGACAATTAGATCCATTGGGTCCAAAAACAACCGGTCATGCCAGGAGTGCACCATACAGAAGTGTGTTAACAGTGCAGGAATGTCAGCCTTGCTGATATCTGAGTCTGAGGAGCAAGGAGATAAAGAAAATAGTCACCAAATAAAACAGACTGTACCTATTCATGGTAAGAAAGAATCATGCATTAAGATTGATAGCTAGTGAAAATAGCGAGAAATGTTCTTGTTAAGATAAATCAGCAGTTATATTCATGTCTAGATCTTAAGTCCAGAGAATTATCATTCAATAATGAAAAGGTTGGTGGATTTTGAAATATATTTAGAATTCTTATGCATCCATTATCTTCTGGAACCTATAATTCTATTTACTCCATTATTTTAAATTGCTGTAAAATGTTTTCTTTTTTCTCTCATCAATACAAAAACAGCCCTGTGAACAAAGAAAGGACTTTTGTCCCATTTTACAGATAGAGATTTCAAGGCTAACAAAGAGGTAAAGTGATTTGCAGATTTGCAGTTTGTAATCATTAGAAAGAATGGAGACCAGAACCCAGGACTTACAACTCCCTGTCACTTTTTCACCCTTACTGGTCTGACTTTGGTGAGAGTTGAAAAGGGAGGCATTTGAGTTCATTTTATTTGATTTAGAAATTAATAATCACCCTTACAGACAATATCCCCCCATGGAGTATAAAACTGAGGTAAGGAAATGAATAACATAGGTATAAGTCCCAGCTCTCTACCGCTGACTATTTGTGAGGCCTTCATCAAGTTTCTTAAGCCCTGTGAGCCTCAGTTTCCTCCTCTGTAAAATGCGGAGGATACCATTACTGCTGGCACTAGTACTAATAAATAATATTAATAAATAACAACTGCCTCAAAGGGTCATTATGAGAATTCAATGAGAAAAAAATAGTTAAGTGGATCATATTACACTAAGAAATTAAGCATTCAGTAAATACTAAATGCTGCTATGAATATTATTATTACAGAATTAAATTATACGTAAAAATTCTTCTCCAGGTTTGACCTCAGTTCTCCAGGGTTCTTTTGGAAACTGCTCTCTAAGCTCTCGTTGAAAGTATACTTAGCTGCACTTCCTCTTTTAAAGAAAGAAGTAATTTTTCTGTATTGGCTGTCAATTTCATTTTTTATATTTTTTAATATCGCATATTGCATGATTAAGATTAGTCAAATTACTTGTATTTCTTTATAAGGTTATGTTCCATGAATAAAGTGTATCAGCAATTTTAAAAGCCTAATAGGATCCTAATATTGGAATAGGAATTAAATGCCTATATTCTAGAAGGAATAAGTTATGCTTTTGATACAACTTCACATTATGTCAAAATTATACATGAATATTCTCATTATAGTGATAATTATATTTACTGAATTACTTCAAGCCATATAGTACTTTCTGTTCTGGCTTTTGTTCTTTGATATGAAAATGTACCAGCCAATCTACATATTATGCATCCACGTCCCCCTCAAGAACCATCAACAGATAAGAATAATAACAGAAGAAGATTACGGTTAAAAAGCACCAGTAGAGAAAGGACGGAGACACCCAGTGGTATGGCACTATTTCAATACTGTCTCATATCTGTGTATTATACAGGGCAATGGAATCTCTCTGCAGGTTGTAGATTTCAAAGGATTATGAACCAATTCATTTAAAATATAAATGTCTGTTCTACAGGGATTATGGAAATCAAATTTTCTGCAAAAGAATTGCTCTAGAGCCCTAACAGAGATTTGCTGGATTAAATAGACAGTACCACAGAAATAAAGGACTTCCTACTTTTACTCTCAAAGGCTGAATAAGCTTAAATTATTGTTTTTTAAAAATGGTCCAAATGTGATAGAAGAAGTTCCTACCTGAAGACTTTACTAAAATTGAACTTTATTATAATTTTCATGTTTCATTTATGTCTTTTCTTTCTAAATTGGGTTCTTTTGAGATTGTTGTTTATATTTGCTATATCTCCCTTTGTATTCTTTGCCATATGATATAATGTAGGTTAAACTTTAAACTCTTTGCAACCAGTAAAGCATTAGACAAATATAGGTAGCTATTATAGCCATTCTTATAAATATTGGATTTGAAGCATATATGTATAGATTTATATACACATATATTAGTCTATCCTGAATCCAGCCCAGAGTGTATCATGTACACATCTGTTGTTGTAATTTATCAAAAATGTAAGGTTCCTGGGTTGGCTGAAATTCAGCCTAATATGTTTCATGTTATTTTTATAAAAGAGTAAATAGAAAAATTAATTCTTCAATATTGCCTGCATCCATTTTTTTAAGGTGCTAAAGTAAAGAGCTTGGTCTAAAAGAGTCACCTTTAGTAAGAATTTTAATTTAAAGAAAACACACTTCATTTTATGTGAAACCCAAGGAAAAAAAAATAAGACTTTTAAAAATTATATGGGTTTTGGAATTCTTTTTATCACATATTGTAAAACTTAAATCTGAAATGTCCTCGTGCAAATATCAAAGAATTTTAAGATGAACCTCTACAAAAATGCAGCTGAGTTAATCTTAAAACATTCTACTGAAGAAAAAAGTGCATAGAATTCATATTGTTACCTCTAATTTGCTTTTAAATAATCAAATAGAAAAGTATACCAAATTAAACCATTCTTCAAAAATTACTTTTTATAAAGTTCAAAAGAAGTAACAGAGTGGAAAATATTTATTTTAATATAGGGAGTTCTTCAAGAAATAATAGCAATGAAGATAAAGCAGCAACTGCCCTCACTACTATGTCCCAACAAGGAACAGAGATGTTGAACCCCAGCACTCTAGGACCCCAGTCTCCTGATCTAGCAGGTTGGCATCTTTTTACACCATATTTGTTGATAATTAATAAAATATAAATGTGCCAAACATTTCAAATCCAGTCATTTTGAAAAGCTGTGATGCAACCATTTGCTAAAACTTAAAAGTTTTTGTAAATCTCCTTATTTAACCTCCATTTTATGTCAAACTTTAATGGATGAAAGAGTATTTTTATTTTAAAATTTTAATGCACTGGTTGTCCTGTTCAGAGTGAAAGTTTAAAACTTGACGTTTTCCCATGACACTGTCACGATCCCCAAAGATGATCTATGGTTGCATTTCTTCGGTCCTCTTTACAATGGAGATGGTTGGAGCTGAGAGCATTGAGCCCATCAACATATCTTGCCTAGCAGGTGTGTGCTACTTTTACAAAGGCAAATTGTTTCTGAGCAAGGGAAAAAGGAAAATAAATGAAAATTGTTTGTAGTTTGTCAGTCTTATTTATGCAATGTTGAAACCTTCATTAAAATGTTAGGCGCAATTAGTGTCTCTAGCATAAATCTGGCTGTGTAGAAAAACTAATTAGATGTTTAGGTGATCATTCTTGCATTTATCTTGTTTGCTGCAATATTGTGATTATACAGTAATTTACATATTTTCCTAAGCAAACACACCAAATTATTCATTACAATTGATATGGAAATACTTGAGGTAAAACTACAAATTCCTAAAAAGCATGTGGTAGTGAGATAATCAGAGTTAGTTTGGTATACAACACTCCTTTCACTTTGACTTTTTGACAGTTAATAATATTTCTGGCAATAGGTCATACGAATTGTTGATGTGTGAATTGAAGATTCCTAGTACCTTTTCCTCCAAATTCCTTCACATATCCATGTTCCTGATGCAATGTATTGGCCTTTGTAACATTTTACGGCATTTTTAGAGCACCTACTGTGATTACAAAGCACCTGCTATGTGCCGAGCACTATGCAAAGGGGTTTGCATTCCAAAATAGGTGAGCCCAGTGAATCTGTTTAGTTCACTGCACCACAGCCACAGTGACTCAGGACCATCTACATCCCCTGTGAAGTTGGTCAGAAGTAGATTCAGCCTGTCATTCGCCATATACCTACAGACTCTGTCCCTCTGTTTATCATTTCAGACTCTGAATAATGAAAGCCTTGTTCCTAATAGATTTTCTCTGAGTAGTATACATCTATCACCCTTTTTACAAGCAAATTATTATTACCATTATTATGTAATGGTAGTCTTAGGTTAAGAAACAGTTGAATACAATTGTGAAACATTTTATTTGTGCCATCAATATTATTTTTATTAAAGGTTTTTTTTTGGTTTTGTTTTTGTTTTGCTTTTGCAGTATAGGCTTTGAAGTTAGCATATCTTAGATCTCTCTCAGTTACTTTTATTGTGATCATAAATATAATAGGATTCAAGAATAAGATGTAAAATTACCATGTTCACATTGTGGTTCTGCAGAACAGTTCTTGCAAGATTTTACCATTAAAATAATGCCACAAAGAAAGTAAATTTCAAGAAAAATAGACTAAATTGAGAAAGTGCCCAATTTTTTCCTACTGTCATTCTAAAGAAGAAAGTAAGCATGCTTTTAATAATATCATTATAAAGATCTGTCCTTTCGAATTTGCCTGGATCGTTGTGGTATAAAAGATTGATGTCTTAAAAAGATTTGATAAAAATACATCTCAGTGGTAATATACAGTAATTTTAAAGAAAACAAATGCTATGTGCAAAAATATTTTCGTGTCAAAACATTCTCTTCTAAACTTAAACATAAAGGTCTTTTTCACCCAGCAGAATCTATCACTCCAGTTAACAAACATTTCTATGGATTTACTATGACTTGAAAAGTCTACTCAGTTTAACCTATGAATTGTCCTGTTTCAGTCAGTAGAATGGAGAGGAAAAGACTGTCAGCCTTTTCCTGGTTTCCTCTCCTCCATGATTTACAATCCAAACAATGACCAGATGGTTTGTTTAAAGAAGCTGGTTAAGTACTGCAGTTAAAAAGAGATACTAGTAACTCACACTCTTTTAAACTTGGAAGACTTTCCCCCTCTGGAATGTCAAATTAATGAGGTTGTGCTATAAAGAGCTTGCTGCAAGGCAAGAAATAATTATTTCAGACTTAAAAATTTTCTGGCCAGTGCTTCAACTCAGATGGAGAGGAAGTGCAAATGAGTTGCCAGTAGCTACAGGCACTGATCTTTGGATCGAATGTTTAGCGGGTTACAAGATGGTGGATAAATTGCCTTCCTTGGCTTTTGCATTATTTGATAAATGTTTCAACATCAAGAAATTTTAACCTAACTACCTGCCTAAAATAAAATTTTTATGGAGCACTACTCTAATTTGTGTCATCTTTTCCAAATGTCAGATGAGTGGATATTTCCTGAAAATGATGGTCACATTGCCCATTTGGCATCCAGCAGACAGTCTTTACTTCTGGATGATGACTCCTGCAACACTTCACATCTGTGGCTAGAAGCCAGCAAGGGAAGTGAACAGGACCAACAGGTGGAGGAAACCCAGATCCTTCCAAAGGATATTTTCACTTTTTCATCAAGACCACGATCAGCACCTCATGGGAAGACTCAGAATATGTCCCCAGAAGGGCTCCCATTTATTGTGGATCTAAAAGAAAATAACAGTGTGACAAGGAGTGACATACAATTGGAGGATGATTTTTATGGCGGTGACAGCAGCGAAGAGGTACACTGCTTGATGAGTGAAGTAGTCTTTTAAAGCACGGTTGTTCCATTAGCTCCAATAAGCACTAAAACTAGTTGAAATGAAAGAGGGGAGACCAACTGCTATTTATAAAAATACAACAGATTTCTTTGTCAGTCAACAGTTGCATCAGGTTGTTATGGTAACTCTAAACTGCTGCCCTTTTTTTAGTTAACAGTTAGCCACTTTCATTTTTAATTATGGAAACCAATTTTGGGGTTGTTTTTATTTTTCCATTTTAATCTTTGTCTCACAGAATGAGAAATAATACGCAGTTTGGTTGTTATATGTGATAGCAAGACCAGTATAACATCGAGAGCACATTATTCTAGATCTCTGGGGAAATTGTGTTGCAGTTGCTAAGCATTCTGAATTGATGATTTTCTGGCTTCCTTACTCCCCTGCCATCTTTTCACCTTAGACCTATTAGGACTCATTATTTTCCATATGGTCCCAGAATTTCAAGAGTTGTGCCAATTAAAGTTTAGATAATGAATCGTGAATTCATGCTGGGACTTGGCTTATAGGAGGTTTTTGTTTGGAATTATTTATAATACAAATATGTCTTATAAATGAGTAAATTCATAAAAAGTTTTTTAAAAACATGTTAAAAATAGAACTGAATATAGTTTGGAAACATTTGTTTAATACTTAGTTTATTATGATAACTTTTTCCCCATATGAAATGAATTCATGTGTGAAATTTCATTAACTTTATTCTTAATGGTAGCCATTCATATTTTCTGGAAATAATTATTTTAAAAGCAGAATACTGTCAAATTTAGGGTTAGTAAAAATATACAAATCATTTCTATATAGAAATTATAGAAATAAATAGAAAAACTATTTTTATGTGTGCCTACAAAACTTTTTTCAATAACAATAACTGATTAAGAATCCTCCTTCGGACAGTGAGATGTAGAAAAAGTCCATAGCTTCGACCTTTGGGGCCAGTTGAGGATATAGGGGGATTGTTTAGGCAGTAATTATGTTTTTTTGCAACTTTTAATGAGTTTCTTCAGAAAGGTGTATGGAGGATCCTTTTTTCATGATAACTTTGTTTCTGAGTTTGATGAAACAAATGGTCATACCAAACATAAATCTACTGCAAACTCCCTTACACATAAATAGTACATTTGATGCCAGCATTTTAAATGTTACTGTTGAACACATTTGTCCCTTTCACCTTTAATAACATAAGCTATAAAGACTGTTAAAATGGACATTTGTCTTCAGCACCTGGTAATATCCCCATCCCAGCTGTTAATTCTTCCATGGTATAAATTGGCTAATCTGATCAATTAATTCATATCATTTTATTAATGGGATAGGCCCATCCCCTTCCCATGTCCACAGAACCTTCTTTCTTACCTAACCCAAAAGAATTACTCTAATAGTGGAAACTTCATGGCAGGTGGGAAATGGTAGTTCTCTGGAAAACTATGAAGGAAGTATTATGGGGAACTGCCCTTTATATAACACCACATGAGGAACTTACCTCTTCCATCAAGGAAGGATAAGCCTTGAGAAGCAGCAATGGAGCTACATGGGAAAATGAAGAATGCCAGCTCTGAATATTTTAATTTGGTATCACTTAATGTGCTTTCTTTTACTATAGCTACTCTACTTCTGACATCCTTTAACGTTTATTATGCAGACATGTATTTAGTACCAACTACATAAAATTAAAAATAAATTTATCATGCATTACCCAAGCTTTCGCTGGCGTAGCTATCTGGTCATTCCTGTGCCATTGCCATCAGGGTTACCTGTAGCATGTGGCTGTAGTCTATGATGGGACCATCTCATTGCTAACACCTGCTCTGGCCCATCTTTAGTCAGAACTTGCTAAGAGTGGCAGCCAAAGAGAGAGACAGAAGCCTTGCCATGTTATCAAGCTTTGGGGTTTGCTGTTAGAGAGACTAACAAGATACAAACTAAGATACAAAAATAGGAACAACAAAAATGCTGTTATATTTTTAAAAGTTCTAGAATTTGTAATGATCTCTTCTTTGCCAAATTTGTTTTATTCTTCTTTTTGTATTTATTGGTGATTTCGTTTTCTATAGGATAGCTTCTCCAGTTTATTAATTGTATAAATCAATGGGAATTGGATCATGTATTTACAATGTTTACTTACATATAGTCCTTGAAGAAAACTCAGTTTAGTTAATTGTGGCATCCTTATTATTAGTTACATTATTTTGGAATATTATATCCATATCATTATATAATTATATTTAAGGAAAACATAATGTCATGTTGTAAATAAAGGTGGATGAATGAGTAACTATATTACTTATTATGCTTGAAGATTATAACTTGTACTTAAAAGACTTTATTTGATGTTAGATCATTGAATATTTTTAAGAGAAATTAGATTAATTTAGTAGCATATAAACTAGGCAAAATCAAGTCATGTTATTATGGTAGAAGAAAAGTACTCTAGTAAAGGCTAGTTAAAATAAGCTTTCAGTGATACATTGTCTTTGCTTTTTTGTTTTTTTATTTCAAAATATTAAGGGGGTACAAATGTTTTTGGTTACATGGATTGCTTTTGTAATGCTTGAGTCATGGCTATAGGTGTGCCTATCACCCAAATAGTGTTCATTGTACCCTTAGGTAGGATTTTGCCCCTCACCTACTCCACACTTCTCCCTGCTTGATTTCCACTGAGTTTTATTAACCTCTGTGCGTATGTTTGCTCATCGGTTAGTTCCAGTTTAATAATGAGGACATACGGTGTTTGTTTTTCAATTCTTGAGATACTTCACTTAGGAGAATTGTCTCCAGTTCCATACAAATTATTGCAAAGGCATTCATTCATCCTTTTCTATGGCTGAGTAGTACTCCATGGTATACATATACCACATTTGAATTGATGGTCACTTGGGTTGATTCCACATTTTTGTAATTGTGAATTGTGCTGCAATAAACATTCAAGTGCAGGTGTCTTTTTTATAGAAAGACTTCTTTTCCTTTGGGTAGATACCCAGTGGTAGGATTGCTCGATCAAATGGTAGGTCTATTTTTAGTTCTTTAAGGAATCTCCATACTGTTTTCCAGAGAGGTTGTACTAATTTGTGGTCCCACCAACAGTGTGTAAGTGTTCCTTTCTCTCTGCATCCATGCCAGCATCTATTGTTTTTGGACTTTTTAATAAAAGCCATTCTAACAGGGGTGAGGTGATACCTCATTGTGATTTTAATTTGCATTTCCCTGATGATTAGTGACGTTGGGCATTTTTTCATATGTTTATTGGCCATTTGTCTATCTTCCTTTGAAAAGCTTCTGTTCATGTCTTTTGCCCACTTTTTAATGGGGTTGTTTGTTTTTTATCTTGCTGATTTGTTTGAGTTCTTTGTAGATTCTGGTTATTAGCCCTTTATTGGATATATAAGTTACGAATATTTTCTCCCATTCTATAGGTTGTCTATTTGCTCTCTTGATTGTTTCCTTAGCTGTGAAGAAGCTTTTTAGTTTAATCAAATCCCACTTATTTATTTTTGTTGTTGCTGTGATTGCCATTGGATCTTCTTCATAAATTCTTCACGTAGGCCGATATCTAGAAGAGTTTTTCCTACATTTTCCTCTAGAATTCTTATGTTTTCATGCCTTACATGTAAGACTTTTATCCATCTTGAATTAATCTTTGTGAGTGGTGAGAGATAAGGGTCCTGTTTCATTCTTCCACGTGTGGCTATCCAATTTTCCCAGCAACATTTATTGAATAGGACTTCTTTTCCCCAGTGTATGTAGTTGTTTGCTTTGTCAAAGATCAATTGGCTGTAGGTAGGTGGTTTTATATCTGGGTTCTCTATTTTGTTCCATTGGTCTATGTCTCTATTTTTGTACCAATACCATGCTGTTTTGGTTACTACAGCCTTGTAGTATAGTTTGAAGTCTGGTAATATGGTGCCTCCAGATTTGTTCTTTTTGCTTAAGATTGCTTTGGCTATTCAGGCTCTTTTCTGGTTCCAAACAAAGTGTAGAATTTTCTGATCTGTGAAGCATAACATTGGTATTTTTATGGGGATTGCATTGTATCTGTAAATCACTTGGTGTAGTATGGACATTTTAAAAACGTTGATTCTGCCAATCTATGGTATGTTTTTCCATTTGTTTGTGTCCTGTGCGATTTCTTTCCTCAGTGTTTCATGATTTTCCTTGTAGATATCTTTCACCTCCTTGCTTAAGTATATTCTTAAGGTATTTTATTTTCTTTGTAGCTATTGTGAATGGTATTGAGTCTTCTGATTTGACTCTCAGCCTAACTGTTATTGGTATGTAGAAATGCTCTGACTTATGTACATGGATTTTATATCCTGAGACTTTGCTGAATTTATTTATCAATTTCAGGACTCTCTTGGTTGAGTCTTTAGGGTTTTCTAGGTACAAGATCATGTTGCAAACAAAGAGCAATAGTTTGACCTCCTCTTTATTTATTTCTCTTGCCTAATTGCTCTTGCTAGGACTTCCAGCACTATGCTGAATAGTAGTGGTGACAGTGGGCACCCTTGTCTTTTTCCAGTTCTTAGGGGGGATGTTTTCAACTTTTTCCCATTCAGTATGATGCTGGCTGTGGGTTTGGCATATATGGCTTTTATAATTTTGAGATATATTCCTTCTATGCCTAGTTTTTTGAGAGTTTTTATCATGAAAGAGTGCTGGATTTTGTCAAATGTTTTTTCTGCATCTATTGAGATACTCATATGGTCTTTGTTTTTGCTTCTGTTTATGTGGTGAATTAAAATTATCGATTTACATATGTTGAACCATCCTTGCATCCTTGGGATGAAGTCCACTTGGTCCTGGTGGATTATTTTTTTGATGTGCTGTTGAAATACGTTTGCTATTATTTTATTGAGGATTTTTGCATCTATATTCATAAGGGATAGTGGTCTGTAGTTTTCTTTTTTTGTGGTGTCCTTTCCTGGCTTTGGTATCAAGGTGATACTGGCTTCCTAGAAAGAGTTGGGGAGAATTGTCTCCTTCTCAATATCATGGAATAATTTCTATAGTATGGGTACCGGCTCTTCTTTGTATGTCTGGTAGAATTTGGCTGTGAATCCATCAGGTCCAGGGCTTTTTTTTGTTGGAAGGTTTTTTATTACTGCTTCAATCTCACTGCTCATTACTGGTCTGTTCAGGAGTGCTGTTTCTTCCTGATTGAGTATTTGGAGGTTATGTTTCCAGGAATTTGTCCATTATCTCTACATTTTCTAGTTTATGTTTGTAGAGATTTTCATAGTATTTATGGATGATGTTTTATATTTCTCTGGTATCAGTTGTAATGTCTCCTTTTTCATTTCTGATTGAGCTTGTTTGGGTCCTTTTTTATTGTGTTCTTGGTTAATCTAGCAAGAGGTCTGTCAATTTTACTTATCTTTCCAAATAACCAACGTTTGTTTTGTTGGTCCTTTGTATTATTTTTTTGGTTTCCATTTCATTTAGTTCTGCTCTGACCTTCATTATTTCTTTCCTTCAGCTGGCTTTGGATCTGGTTTGTTATTCCTTTTCTAGTTCCTTGAGGTGTGACATTAGGTTGTTAATTTGTGATCTTTCTGTCTTCTTGATATAGGCAGTTAAGGCTATGAATTTTCTCCTGAAAAATGCTTTTGCTGTGTCAAATAAATTTTGATAACTTGTGTCCCCTTTGTTGTTCAGTTGAAAGAATCTTTTGATTTCCATCTTAATTTCATTATTGATCCTATAATCATTCAGCAGCAGGTTGTTTGATTTCCATGACTTTGTGTAGGTTTGAGTGTTTCTCTTGTGATTGATTTCTAGTTTTATTCTGCTGTGGTCTGAGAAGATATGGTATGATTTTGATTTTTTTTAATTTGTTGAGACCTGTTTTGTGGCCTAAAGTATGATCAATCTTGGCGAATGTACCATATGCTGATAAGAAGAATGTGCATTCAGTAGTTTGGGGGTAGAATGCTCTATAAATATTTGTTAGGTCCATTTGATTTAGAGTACAGTTGAAGTCCATTGTTTATTTATTTATTTTCCACTTTGATGATTTGTCAAGTTCTGACAGTGGGTGTTGAGGTCGCCAGCAATTACAATGGTGCTATTTATTTCTTTGCTTAGCTCTAGTAAAATTTGCTTTATGTATCTGGGAGCTCTTGTGTTAGGTGTGTATATATTTACAATTGTTATGTCTTCTTGTTGAATTTCTCCCTTTACCATTATATAATGACTCTCTTGATCTTCCTCTACCTTTGTTGGCTTAAAGTCAATGTTATCTGATATAAGAATGGCTACACCTGCTCTCTTTTTATTTCCATTTGCATGGAATATTTTTTTCCATCCTTACATGTTGAGTCTTTTGCATCCTTGTGGTTTAGATGTGTTTCCTGAAGACAGCAGATATTTAGGTTGTATTTTTTCATCCATTCAGCTAGCCTATATCTTTTGAGAGGAGCATTCAGACCATTAATGTTAATATACTTGGTGTGTTCATCCTGTTGGGTAGTACTTTATTGATTTGTTTTCCCTCTTGTGCTATTTTTTTATAAGAGTTGTGAGTTTGGGGGGTTTTTTGGGTGATTTTACACTAGTGGGTATGTGTTATGTTGATTCGTGTATAATGCTATTCTGAGTATTTCTTGCAGAGCAGTTCTTGTCATGGCAAATTCCCTCAGTGTTTGCTATCTGGAAAAGACTTAATTTCTCCATCAATTGTGAAACTTAATTTTCAGAATACAAAATTCTAGCCTGGCAGTTGTTCTGTTTAAGAAAATTGAAGATGGGGCCCCAATCCCTTCTGGCTTGTAAGGTTTCCACTGAGAAGTCTGCAGTTACCCTGATGGGTTTTCCTTTGTAGGTTAGTTGTTGCTTTTGTCTTGCTGCTTGTAGAATTTTCTCCTTTGTTTTGGCTTTGGCCAGGTTGATTACTATGTGTCTTGGAGATG
Organism: Daubentonia madagascariensis; assembly: GCA_023783475.1. NCBI lineage: Eukaryota > Metazoa > Chordata > Mammalia > Primates > Daubentoniidae > Daubentonia > Daubentonia madagascariensis. Next base: position 33,591,563 of record JAKFHU010001953.1, on the reverse strand, counting down.
TCCTATTTGCTATGAATCTTCCCAGTGTTCAATGTCCATCTTGTATCTGTGTGTCTGAATCTCTGGTGATACCAGGGAATTTTTCCTCAATAATTCCCTCAAATAGGCTTTCCATGCTTTTAGCTCTTTTTTCTTCTCCTTCAGGGGTACCTATGATTCGAATGTTAGTTTGCTTCACATAGTCCCATATCTCTCTCAGGGATTGCTCAGACTTTTTTATACTCTTCTCTGCCTCTTTGCATGACTGGGTTATCTTGAGAGCCTTCCTTTCAAGCTCGGAGATTCTTTCTTCTCCTTGGTTTAATCTGATATTGAAGCTTCTGCTGTGTTTTGAAATGACTCTTTCATTTCTTTAAGTTCTATTATATCCTTTCTTACGTTGTCTAGCTCTTTAGCAATTTTTTTATTGATTTCCTGAAATTTTCTCTTTGTTGGTTTTCAACTTTCTCTTCAATTCCATTCATATCATTTGCCATCCATATTCTGAATTCCATTTCTGTCATTTCGGCAATTTCCTTGTGGGTGGAGCCCACTACTGTAGCTCCATTGTGTTCCCTTGGGGGTGTAGAACTATTTTGTTTTTTCATGTTGCCAGGGTTCTTTTGCTGGTTTCTTCTCATTTGGCTCCTCTTCTCACAGCTTTTTCAGGAGAATAGAATTGCAGGGCACCTGTTGTCCTTTGTTGCGAACTCTCCTGTTTAGTTAGGGGGAGGGGAGGACCCTAGATGGAACTTTTGTGTCCTACTCTAGAATATTGACCCATCGGGGAGGGATAGGTGCACTGAGAGATTGTAGTGCAGCTCTTCTGTTTTAACCCACTCCTCTGTGATTGTCACAGTACGAGCTAGTGCTGGATGATCTTTGTGTGAGTGGGAGGGACATTTCCCAGCTCATTATTAGAAGTTCAAGTAGGGGGCTGGTTGTGACCCTCTCCTTGGCAGCTGTTATTATGGGGGATTGCTCTGGCCGGGGTCACCCAGTGGAGGTGACAGTGGCAGCTGGGTGAGTCTACTTAGGCAGTGGTCATGGATGACCAGGATGTGGTCATATGCTCAAACCAAGTCCAGAACTAATGGCTGCTCAGGGCTGAGGGGTCCTAAGTGAAGTGTTGGACCATAGCGAGGGTTCCACCAGCCCAGCAACAGTGGTGTGGACTCAGTATTGGAGTCTTGGGGTCTAGGCTTAACTCTGGAATCTCAGGGATGGTGTTGCAGGCCTGGTGGGGGCCCTGCAGTTACAGGGGCAGAGCCTCAGGCTTGGGCATAGCTAGAACTTCAGAGCTGGCTCTGGGGATTACAGGGATAGAACCACACATATGGAGGGCTGTTCTGCCAGCGTGGAGACTGCTGATGCCCAGTCACACAGGCAAGGGTTTGTCTCAGCGGCCCAGGTACCACGTAGGCGGGCCAGAGCTGCTGGTCGGCCACAGTTCTCCCCCCACACCTAGGACCTACTGAGGCTGTCACCCAAGGCTTCCCAGGTGGTGCCTGTGGTGTTTGAGGCTCAGATCTCATGCAAGGGAGGAGGCGTTCTCAGCCCCCAGTCACAGAGCACAACACAGGGCAGCTTCTGTTCTGTCTGCTCCCTCCCCAGCCAGGTGGGGGTGATGCAAAGGCTGCTGCTAGAAGGCTGAGTCCCTAGCAGACCTGGCTCCATGCACCAGAGCAATCAGGGTGGCATCAGTTGCGGAAACCTGGGATTGGCAGCTGCCAGATCTCTGCTGCACATGCTGTTTGGTGCAATGTCTCTGCACAGATTCTGAGCAGCTCCCAGATCAGCCCAGAGGTTTGTAGTGGATGAGAGGGACCCCTTGCAGCCCGACCTGCCTGTAACATTTATTCCTTTCCTAAAAATCAGTGCTCCTTTGGGTTGCTTCTATTCTGCTATCTTCTGCTCTTCCCAGCAGTGTGAATTGTATTGGGACCCCCAGCTTAATCTCTGAGTTGGTGAGTGGTGCTTGTGAGTAAGAATCAGCCACACCCTGTTTGATTGAGTCAGTAGGTGCTGGAATGAGCTATACAGTTTTTCTCCCTGTCAGTGGTTGATATTTGCAGGAAAGAGCCAACTGCAGAGATATTGTTTTGTGCCTATAATAGGCTTTAGCACCTTAGGAGAAGCACTTGAATGCCCAGGCAGTGGGAGGGGCCCTGTATCTCCCAGGGGATTGTTTATTCTCCACCACAACAGAGGTGGGTGGAGGAGCAAGGCTGGGTGGGGTTAGGTTGGGTGAGCCTGCAAGTTTCTGTAAAGTCTTGGCAGGGCTCAAAGGTCATATCCTCAGGCCCCTGGGAAAAGCCACTGGGAGAACGGCTGAAGTGGCCTCTCCGAACTGGAAAGGCTCGTGGGGAGGGGCTGTCTGTAATTCACCAACTGGCTCTTGGTGTGAGCTCCACCCTTCTCTTGCTACCCCTCCCCCAAGCGTGTCCCTCAAGTGTCTGCTTGCAAATGGGTGCCCAAATGCGCCGCGCTCAGCAGCAGTGGCACTGTGAGCTGGGCACTTCACACCAGGGGACCCGCCCTAGTCTGACTTTCCTGTGGGGGGATGGGTGCTCCACCACATCGCCACGGCTTGGCCCCCTACTGTACTCTCCCGTCAGTTCTTCCCATGTGGGCTCCCTTGCCTCCTGAGTCAAGCTCTCAAATCTCTCCCTTGTGCCCCCTAGCAGCCCACTTGAGTTCTTGGGGCACAGGATCCCATCTGCATGTCTGACCCACTGGCATGCATCTCCAGGGAGTGCCAGCAGGCAGGGAACTCCAAGACCAGACACCCCTGGGTCCACTGCAGGTCCTCAAGGGAGAAGGTGTCAGCCCCACTCTCTGTGGAAACCTCAGACTAGAGGATGCTGCTGCTGATGAGAGGTGGCCACTCCTGAAACTCTTAATCTGCCCTCCCAGCTATAGCAGGGGAGGGCTGCGGGAGGAAGAATCTGAATGGAAGATAGCCAGGACCCCAGCTCCTCTAGTCCCTCTCCCTGGAAGGAACCTTGCCTGGAATGTCCAAGCTTTTGGATCATGCTAGTTCTCCACACAATTCAGCAGTTGCCGCAGTACTTAGGTTCATAAGGATGGGAAAGCTTCCAAACAACTCAGTAGCCCACTGATTACTGAAGGTGTGTGGGAAGGAGAACCAAAATCCCCCCTTACCCCTTCACTGTGCTCCAAGCCTCTCTGGGTTAGATCCTTGCTGATATCTTTCCTCCTTTTTCCTTTTCCTGTTCTGCTTTGCAATTTCCCTCATTGAAGTCCCCGGCAGGCTCCAGCACTTATTCCTCTGAACTACACCTGAGCTGTGCCCATTCCCCCCTCTCCTTTGTCTAAAACCCTTCCTTCCCTCTAGGACAGGACACTCCAGCAAGCAATGTCTCTAGTCGGCCATCTTGCCCTCTCCCTCAATACATTGTCTTTGTAATTTAAGTTGCTAATAATTAATTCACATCTGAGATCTTAGTGTGAGAGCCTGAAAAGTATGAAATTTTTTACATATGCTCTTGTCTTACTCTTCACTTTAATGTATATTTTATTCCCTAGGCAGCTGTATATACTGATATTCCTCTTAATTAATTTTGAAGTTGTTCTTATTTGAAAAGCACACTATACAAATAATACTTCATGGTAAACTATAAAATCAAGACTACCATGTAAAACAAATTATCTTAGGAAAGCTATTAAAATAGAGTGCCTTTCACATTATTGTTGCATCTGAAAGAAACAAAAGCATGCTACTGTTATTGTCACTATTTTGTGTTTTATGTTATTAGTTCCATCAGGTTTCCAGTATATATACCTAGATTACAACTTAAAATAGTTAGCTTTATATTATTTTATCATTCCTCTAATTTAATTTTTTGTCTAGAAATACTATCATTTTCTTCTCCTAAACTCTGGCTGTGTAACACATACTGAAGTAGATATTTGCAAAGCCAGGTAATTTGTCTTGTATAATAGTCCAACTTGGAACATTTGGGCCCCCCAAATTATCCATATTTGGACCTGAAGACTACCTATAGTGTTCCGATGAGCTAGAAAGCTTTCATATCTTCTCTCCATCTAAGACTGTGGAAGCCTACAAAGGACAAATGGACAAAAAACAGATTTAAAGGACCATTTTAGTCCTCAGTCCTAGCTTTGCCAGTGTTGTTGCTTTCAAGGTATTTTTTAGCACTCAGTAGTTAAGCTATTTCATTTTATATTTTTTCCTGATAGCATATATTACTGTATTATACTATAAACCACTCACCCCTACATACTTGACTAATGATTTTTAATTGCTTTCTCACACACACTTATATACACACAATGGAAAGGATATTTAGTCCACATGAGGGTTCTTATAATTCTGTGTAGCCTTTAAATACTTTTAAATGTAAGTTTATGTGTTGGAAAAAAATGAAAAGACTCTAGTTTGCATATATAGCCTTGCATTTTTATTCCTGTATATTATGAATTACAATATAACATACTCTCTAGACCTACCAGGCAAATTTAATATTTATTCTGTATAAGTAATCCTTTTAGGTTGTTCACATCAAGATGTCTTTATTAGTGTCTGTTGAAGCTTTTCTCTGAAAAAGTCACAAGTCTCTTGGTCCCTGGGACTTGGCTTTGCATTGTTATAAGCAGGTGAGGAAGTTTATAAAATGCTCGTCTATTTGGAATCTGACATTCCACTATTTTTGCTAAAAGATAAACACCTTGCAGATAAACATTTGGTTGTGGACAAGAGTTTTCACAAGAAATCTTTAAAGTGTTGTCAGTTAAAATAGCATGAAGTCTAACTTATGGAAAAATATGTTTTGTCTTGAACAATTAGAGGTCTCATCATTTTCCCCGAATATTCATATGATAATGTTTGCCCCTCCCATGTGGTCCCTGTAACTTCTGCTATGATTTGTCTGTAAAGCATCATTGGCTACAGGTAAAGATGTTGCAAAAATAATTTGGCCAACCCTTCATAATATCAGGTGTGCTGTAGGTTAGTTACTTGTTAAAAACTGCTCCATCTTCCTTTCATTTTATTTGTTTACAAATGAGTAACATACATTATAAGACACCACTATCACTCATCTTTGTCATCCAGAGGGAATTGTATTACTTTCATAGTTTCCTATGAAATTTAAGAGGTAGAAGTACAAGTACTTCTTGGGGATGGTTGTTATAAAAACATTTAAGATACATTTCAATGGTCATCTTGTTATCATCAAAGAAGAAATTATTTTTTCATTCTGTATGGCTGTCTTTAGCTGTGTTTGTGCAAGTAACTGTGTTCTTTAGTTGACAACAGAAGTATACCTATACTGTCTCTATTGCTTGCTAGTGCTGTTGTACAACTAACAGGTGCTGTCAGTTCACACATTTAGTCACTAAAACATTGGACAAAGGTAAAAACTCCTGCTGACTCAATCTCAATTGCAAATTCAAAACTACTATCAAAAGTATGTTTGGAATATTACAGATGTGTTTTGTTACAGAACTTTTGAGAATGTTATATAAGATCTTTTTTCATGGTGGACTGAATTTTTAAAAACTCAATTGAAATGTAAATAAATATGATCATTCACTTTTACAAAGGCTAAAATAGAGTTCTATCCTGAATCAGTCAACATTAAAGTTGTACAAAGAGCCTGGGTCCCATCTGCTCCAAGTAGGTGGCCCGCAAGAGTCATTAAAATTATCTTTTTAAAATTACAACTCAGCAAGAGCAATCCATTTTGTGCAGCCGGAAATTATTGTCCAAATGCCCATCTGCATGTCCTTTTAAGAAATGTAGTTCAACAGAGAAAGTGCTGGCTCCTTGGGGAAATCATTCTCATCTTCGGTGTACATATGCTGTGCTACAGTTAATCAGGCAAATTCTATTGATGTTCCTGGCACTGGGGCGTGATTGAATATTTAACAAACAAATGCTTCTGAGCCCAGAAGACAAACGGTTCAAGAGATTTGGGACTTTTAAAAATATATATATTAAGTTAAATCAAAAGCATTTTGTATTTGTTCTTCTAAGAAACAGATGAACAGATGATTTGAATGTGAAAATGGCATGACAACTTCTTTGCTACTCCGACAAATTATATTCAATTGCTGTACAGGTTTTCAGTAGCTAAACGATAAACCAAAAGGGAAAAAGTTGTTCTTTTCAATCAGATCAGTAAGCTAACTTCTCATGCATATAACCTACTTATATGTTATATAGAAAAAAATTAATCCAAAAACATGTTGAGCCCAAGTTAATTACATATGTGAAATCAATAAACATCATATCTACCTATAAAAAAGGCAAAAGCATTACTAAAGAAAGGAATAGGGTTTTGCCAGTGTACCACTCCTAGTAAATACCGTACTATTTTTTATCCTCCATTCATTTCCTCTCTAAATGAGAAGCTGACCCAAGGCAAATCAAAATATTATTTAAATTTAGTCTCATATATCATCTTTCCTTCTCAGTCATCTCAATTCCTCTTTCAGAATCTGGGGTAAACCAGAATTAGTGGTTCTGAGCAGGCAAGGTAAACAAGCCAGTTGTACCCAGCTTAGGTTCTCCAGTTATTTGTCCTTTCCATATATTTAGAATAGCATGGAAACATTACTGTGGAAATGCAGCACAACCAGGAGAATGCTCACCAGGTACACAGCTAAATCCATCTGCTTTTCAGCTCATCTCCAAGCCAGAGTATATCTTAGGAAAAACGCGAAATGAATGTCCATGCACATACTCATGAATATTTTCAGGTATATAAGCACTGCTCATGCCGAGCAAAAAGAAATGTTTTACACCTGAGTAAACTACTGCAAGGAAGAAAAGGCTGTACTCTGACCCACCACAGGTGGAAAAACAGACTTCTTAGCAAATGCATTTAAGATGTTTTCAAAATGATGTAGCAAATGTGGTTTTCTAAATTCCCAAAATGGTACGTCTAAAATTTTTAAAATGACATTTACGACCTTCTACCTTATGATGCTATTACTTTTTAGGTATCTTCTCTCAGCCATTATACTTTACACCTCTTGAGGGTGGTGTTTATGTCCTTCTCACCTGTGTATCTTCTGTAGTGTCTAGAAAATGCCTTACACAGAGTAGGAGCTTAATAAATATTTATTGAGTTAATGTTGATCACAAAAACTTTTAAGTTCTACCTATGTCATGTACAAAATATGTCTTTATTTTTTATTATGAAAATAAGACAGAAAGAATGCATAGAGGATCTTTTTGTCAGAGAAATCCCACTGCCAGTTGTATGTATCAATCATAGGAAATTAAACTCTGAATTTTTTTCTAATTTGGAGAAAAGATAGCACTGTCTAGCAGCCAGACCAAATTAAAAAACATCTACGCTAGATCCAATACCTTCTTAGAACTAAGACCGGGGGAATGTTTGCTATGTTTTTTGTTTACCTTCTTCTCTAGAAAAGACTAAACTTTGGTTCTTTTTTTATCTCTATGAAAAAAAAAATGCAAGAGTCACCACTCCATTGCCTAGTAATTTAGAATACTGGGCGTTTTTCAGGTATCTCTGGCACTCTTTCCAGTTTTCTGCCTGAAGGCAGGGTTCTTCAACCATGTGAACATGCTCAGGGTGCCCAAAGCTGTAGGGAAGGGCAAGCTCACTCAGTAAGCAGCCTACAGCAGAGAAGGTTGCCCAATGTCTGAAGCTGAAGCTACACAGGGACTGTTGCAAGTGCAGAAATATTCTCACCCCTCTTATGTTTCCACCTGAGCCACAAAGTAAGGGTCCACAGGTTGGTACCCAATCACCATCTTTTCTGTACTATACATGGGACTCTGAAAGATAAGTTTCTCCATCATTTATTTTATATATACATTGTGTGTGTGTATGTGTGTATGTATGTATGTATCAGAAGATCAAGCTGGCATAGACAAAGAAAATTTATGCCCAAAATGAGTACCAAGAAGAAATGTTTATAAAACATTATTCCATGCCCAAATATGTTTATAAAACATACTTATAGTCTGCAATTCTCATCTTTTACTACAGGTAGGTAAACTATTTCGTAGGAGAGATTTTAAGACCCAAATGTACCTTCCTTGAGTGCACAGTAGTCTGCTAATCCCAACTACTTCCCACAAGAAGAAAAAATCTCTTACATGGAGTATGAGATCCCTAACCCTGTCGTGTTATAATTTTTTCTTCTGCCGGCGTCTCCATCATCACTGCCATTGCCTTAACGTAGGCACCTCAGCATTTCTAATAATAACAATACAGTAGTCTACTGATTGGCCTCCATTTCTACTGTCTCCACAAACCACCCCAAACACTCCACAAACAATGTTCACAAACTCATACCCATGCCTTCTATTTTATGTCATTGTGGCATTCCCCTGCTTCAAATCACACATTGACTCCTCTTTGCCTTCAAAGAGCAGAGCAGGGATTATATTCTGGTCTACCATTATATTGCCAGCATCTGCAGCACCTAGAGCAATACTTGGCCCATGATGAGGAAGAAAGGAAGAAAGCTAGAACAATAATAGATAACACAGATCCCTTCTAATGAAAAGCTTTCATAAATCTCTCCCTTATTCCATGCCCAACCTAGAGCAGGCTCTCTCGCCTTTAAACATACTTCACTTCTTATGAAAGGGAAATTTTACCTTAGATCAGTTTTTTTATGTTGAGTGTGTGTGATGGCCAAACATTTGAGAAGAAATTGAACAGTCCAATTATCACCCAAATATTTTGTTTAAAAATGATGAACTTTGGAAATAACTGGATGTTTGGTTTTGTGTGGCTATAAGTGGAAGTGTGGAGGAATAGCTTACTGAAACTGAATGTTAAGATAAACATTGTCAGACACCAAATAATGTCTTTGAAATGTACTCTGCTTTTATTTTTTCTCTATTCTAAGCTTATCATTTAACGCCCCTTTATTTGTTATATATTTAAATAAATGAGCCAAGTTGGAAAAAATCTACCATGACAGGTACATGCAATGATCACACAGCTATTTCTTTAAATGTATTATTTTATAACAGAATACCAATTGAAATGGCACTACATTTCTTGTTTTCATTATTTACTTTCATGGCCATTGATTTTATGTATGTAATTCTTCCTTCTCAGATTTTAAGGATTTAAACTTTTGCTTTCCTATGGATAATCACAGAACTATGCACTGGTAAAATACTAGCTTTCGTTTTGAGCTTTCCAAGCAATTATATTTAATGAGGTTCATATTTTGTGAAAAAAAAATACTTTCCATAATTGAAATTTTCATGTAAGAAAAATACTTTATAAAACATGTTCCACTATGTATTGCTCTTGGATAATAAAACTGCCAAACAATAAGGCAAAAATGCTTTCCTAGACCCACTTATATTTACAGTACCATTTCTGTGCTTAAATCAGGTAACTACCATCAGTTCTAGTTATTTCTCTTCCCACGGAGTTAGCTTATCAGGAACCCAGTGTATATGATTATGTATATGATTCTGTGGGTCATCTTCATTTAGACATTCTCTGGAATGAATATTAGTAACTATTTCTTAAATGTTCTCTCATGATTTGTGAGTAAAAAATACGCCTTATCCAGACTAGATACCGTATAGCAGGGCATTTTGGCAAATGACTTATATCTATTTGCATTGGTATTTTTAGTTACTCATATTTTTATTTGCAGATTAAAGTAAAAAATATATATATATTTCTTTTATTCATAGAATGTATGAACTTATTAAGAACTTGTGCTCAATAATTTACTCACCACAAATTTCTGCTCAAAAAGATTTTCACTTTGTTCCCCAATGTAGGGTAACCACAGTCTCCAGGGTTCTCCAGGCCCAACAAGTAGTCCTTCAGGGTTAACTCAGTTAACATTAGAGAGCATGCCGGGGAAGGCAGCAAGGCGGACAAGTGAAGGATATCTAAAACGTGCCTGCACAGAAGCAGAAGCCAAAACAGAAACAGCAGAAAGCCAGAATTCCTTGGTGAAGCAAATAGATAGAAACAACTTACAAACGAGTTTGTTGCCTACACCATGCCTTTCTCCCCCTGGAACAAGGTGTGGATCCTCTCAGAAAACTCCAGAACCCCTTTTCAAAGCAAAGGACCTACCAGCTGATCAAGTGCCAGCTTCACAAAACAAAACCTACCTAAAAGAAATCTCAGGGGAAAAGTTGAGACCGATCCCTGAAGTATCTGTAAGTGGTTTCGCTGTGGTTTACATATGTGGGCAATACATCCTGCTGTGCTCTGTTCTGTTCCACTTAGCACACATTTTTTGCAGTGTCTATTTTTCATCATTTTGGTAATCAGTAATATATTTTATTTCCTATTCTGGTGTATTTTAGTTTGGTAACAGCAGCTGTTGAAGAGTATCCCAAGGATAATAGAATACTTCATGTTTTTAATGAGAAAGATAATTATGTAATTTTCATCATAATAGTTATTTTTTATTTCCTAGTTACGTCCCATAATTTTAGTTATCACTGCCTGCAAATTATAAATGAAAGATCTTATTTTTGAGCCAAAAGCTTGCCAGTAAAATTGACAGATTTTCAATAACAATCTACATTAGGAGCCATAAAAACATCATTATTCTATTCACTTTCTGGTCTCTCTGCAGCAGTTCCCCAAATAATAAATGATATGAGTGAAGGTTAACAGTAAATAGTGTCATTGAATAAATCCCTAGGCTAGTTTGGTGGCTGTATTTATGTCCATCAGATTGATTTTTTCTTTCCTGCATTATACTTTAATTCCTTCAATTCCCCTATAAGCTGCACCTGGAAACTGGAAAACAAATGAGGCTATGCAGCACCAATGACACTTATCTTCCATAGTTGTAAGCATTAAAGATTTTGTCTATGTATCATGTCCTAAGTATTCTCTATATGGTACAATATAAAGCTTTGGTTCAATTATGTTCTAAGCGAGTTACAGTGGATTAATTTTTACCTAGCCCAGGTAATAGACATATACACCATTATCATCGACAAAATAGAAGTAGCTAATATTTCATGAACATTTACCATGTGCCAGTCACCAAGCCCTTTTCCATGAAGCATTCCATTTAATCCTCACAACAATCCTGAGAGATAAGGACTATCATCATCCCCATTTTTCAGATGAGGAAACTGAGGTTTAGAATAGTTATGCAGTTCAAGTGCAACAGCTAGTTAGTTGAGGAGATACAACTTGAACTTAGATTGACTCTAGAACACTTATCCAACATGCTATGCTGCATAAACATGTGTTAAGTCTTATAAAAGTGATAGCCTCTCCTCAAGAAATGTCCTAAGATAAAACTGAAATGTGTGTTCTTCTTTTTATATCACGTGTGTGTGTGCATATGTGTGTATACACAATAAAATAGTAAATCACTTAACCTAGTGAAAATGGATTTGCTTTGTGGTGATTCAGGATAAAAGTTGCAGTAGTTTTTTACGTGTTTGTCATTTTTTAAAATATTTTTAAAACAAGAAAATGTTCTTGTTCTCCATAAATGTGATTTTTTTCCCTTTGATTGTGGTAATGAATTTGAAGGTAGCTGATCACCTAGCCCTATAGATTGATTCTACAATGCTGCTTCGCTTGGCTGCAGCCTGTACTGAGCTGCCAAAAGCAGCCATAACAAGTCTTTGAGAAGCATTCCACTCCATCTTCTCCCTAATTTCTTGGCCACCGCCTTCTATTAGATAGGGTCTATCATCCTATATAGCCATAAAATTGTTTATTTTCAATCTTTTTATTTTTCTGTAGAAATAAAACCAGTGCACAAAGATAAGCTTGGAAACTTCAGGCATAAATGTACATGGCCACTCAACAAAGTACACTGCCTTAAAAATAGTGCTCTCTAATAATACCAGGAAATAATAAAAGGAACAAAGAAACCAAAGTTGGGAGGGAGAGCAGGGGACTTGCTGTCACCCATTCTCTTCATTTAAGAGGCTTTTAGTATGAGGCAGTTCCCAGAAACCATTTGGATTATTTCAGGAGACCTTTCCAGCTGCTCACTGCAGGTACAAAGCGAAAGCCTGACGTGCCTCTTCCTCACAGGAACCCTATGAGAAATTACTGTTCCATCATACAGCTAAGGAGACTGACTCACAGGAATCACTTGAAAGGAAGGAAGCAGGGGAAGGAGCCTTACTTTTAGTGACGGGATGAAGGCACAAAGGTTTTGCTTCCTGTTCGTGCAGCAAAGTTTGACCTCAGTGTCAAAATTGAGACCAATAAAATGTTGTATCTCCAACAACCCACATGATCATTACCATCCCTGGCTCACATTTGTGAATGTGATCACCTTAGTTTAATAGGATATAAAAATATTGAAGGCATATGGCAGTCTGCCTCATTTCAAAGTGAACTTACAATGGGAATGGAGTTTTCTTCCAGAGACACCTTTAAAAAAGAAGTTCATGGTCATAGTGAAAGGGTTCCAGTAATTGGCATTTTCTCCACTTGCTATTTGCAGCTAAGAGTCTGTGAAAGCGAGTTCCCTCAAAGAGTATTGTGTGCTTACTAACTCACAAACGGATTTTTCCCCAGATCCCAGAGAACCCATGGGGTGACTTTTTTTTAATAACTACTTTATTGAGATTGAATTCACACAACATAGGATTCATCCATTTAAAGTGTACAATTCAATGGTTTTTATTTATTCACAGAGTTGTACGACCACTATGTAATTTTAGATCACTTTCATCTTCCCAAAAGAAGCCTCATCCCCAGTGGCAGTCACTCTCCATTACCCCTCCTCCCAAACTCCTGGCAACCACTAATCTACTTTCTGACTCTATAGATCTGCCTATTCTGGACATTTCATATAAATGGAATCATACAATACGTGGCCTTTTGTGCCTGACCTCTTTCACTCGACATAATGTTTTCAAGGTTCATCCATATTGTAGCACTTCATTCCTTTTTATGCCTGAATCCATTATCTGGATATGCCATATTTGTTTATTCATTTATCAGTTGATGGACATTTGGGTGGTTTCTACTTTTTTGCTGTTATAAACGATGCAGCTATGAACATTTGTGTGCAAGTTTTTGTGTGGACATATGTTTTCAATACTTTTGGGTATATACACCTAGGAGTGGAATTGCTGGGTTATATGGAACTCTACATTGAACTTTTAAGAAAGTGCCAAACTGTTTTCTAAAGTGGCTGCACCATTTTACATTCCCATCAGCAATGTATATAGGGTTCCAGTTTCTCCCTGTCCTAGTCAACCATTCCTATCTGTCTTTTGTATTTAAGCCATCCTAGTGGGTATGAAGTGGTATCTCACTGTGATTCTGATATGCATTTCTCTAATGACTAATGATTTTCAGCATCTTTTCATGTGCTTATTATCCATTTGTATATCTCTTTTGGAGAAATACCTATTGAAATCCTTTGCCTATTTTTTAATTGGGCTGTCTTCTTATTGGTCAGTTGTAAGAGTTGTTAGTATTTATTTTCGATAAAAGTCCATCAGATATATGATTTGCAGATGTTTCTCCCATTCTGTAGGTTGTCTTTTCATTTTCTTATGGTATCCTTGGAAGCCCAAAAGTTTTTAATTTTGATGAAGTGCAGTCTATCTATTAATATTTGTCTTCTGTTGCTTGTGCTTTTGGTATTATATCTGAGAAACAATTGCCTAATCTAAGGCTACAGAGATTTACTCCTATGTTTTTTCCTAAGAATCTTATAGTTTTAGCTTTTAAATTTAGTTCTATGATCTATTTTTTAGCTAATTTTTTTGTATATGGTATGAGGAAGGGGTCAGCCTACATTTCTTTGTGTGGATATCCAGTTGTCCCAGCACAATTGTTTGAAAAGACTATTCTTTCCCCATTGAATTGACCAGACATGTAAGAATTTTTTTCTGGTCTCTCAATTCTAATTCCACTGATCTATGTATCTGTCCCTATTCCAGTACCACACTGTCTTGATTACTGTGGCTCTGTAGTAAGCTCTGAAATCAGGAAGTATGAATCCTTCAAATTGCATTTCCTTTTCCTCATTTTTTTTTTTGGCATAGTTTTTGATATGCTGGGTCCCTTGCATTTTCACATGAATTTGAGGATCAGCGTCTCAATTTCTTAAAAAAAAAAAAAAAAAAAAAAAAAAGGCAGCTGGAATTTTGGGAGGAATTGCATTGAATCTATATAAGATCAATTTGGGGAATATTGTCTTAACAATATTAAGCCTTCCAACCTATGGTATGTCTTTTCATTTTTTTAAAGACTTCTTTTGGCAATGTTTTATAGTTGTTAGTTACAAATCTTGTGCTTCTTTTGTTAAATTTATTTCGAAGCATTTTATTCTTTTTGATGCTATTGTGAATGGAATTGTTTTCTTAATTTTATTTTGATTTGTTCATTGCTAGTGTATAGAAATACAATTGATTTTTGTATATTGATTTCGTATCTTGTAACCCTGGTGAACTTGCTTTTACTTCTAGGACTTTTTTTGGATTTCTTATGATTTTTTTATATGCAAGATCATATCATTGCAAATAGATATAGTTTTACTTCTTTTCCAATCTGGATGCCTTTTATTTCTTTTTTCTTGCCTAAATGCCTCCACAAATAGATTTAGATTGAGTGGAAATTTTTCTTTATTTTAAGGTAGCTAAGATTGAATACTTTGATTATGGTGGCCACAAGTATTGAACTCTAACACAGACATGATGAGTTCAGTCGGACCTAGAAGGATACTATTAGTATCACTCCTAGGAAATATACTTGATTCGAGAAGAAAATCTTGAGAATTTCTGGAACTAGAAGTCCTTCTAATATTGATATGAATGCAGGTGTGAAATTACCTTTGTGGCTAGCATTGTGGTTCATATATTTAGAGCACTGACATGTTGGGGATTTCTATCACCTAAGCTGTGTCTCTAAGATAAAGGCCATCCAGGTGATGGAATATGGCTATTTTGGCTCTACTTCTGGATAAGTAAGAACATCTCCTTTACTACTGAGCACCTACCAGGCCAGATATTCTCCCAGGTGCTAAACACACAACACTGACTAAGACAGATAAGGCCTCTCCTCAGGGCTTTACACCTCTGTTGGGAGATAGACAATAAACAAACTAGTACATAAAATAATTATAAAGTATGATAAGGGCTATGAAAGACCACAAGAGGAAATTAGCCATCAACTTAGCCAACAAGGTACTGTAATCAGGAATTGTAAGTGGACATCCTATTGAAAATCTGTTCTCTCACAAAGTGCCAGTGTGAAGCAACTTTATGGCAAAGGAAAATTAAAGGCTCTTACAAGAGGAGGTGCAGGATAGCTGTCCTAATCCCCTGATATGGAAGAGTACTAGTAATTTCTAAGGAATGTGTACTGAAATTGATTTGCTAACTGCTTGATAAACTTCTTCCTTGCAATGTTTTATTCATATTTTAATAGAGTTCTCTATTATTAGGTTCAAATATTTTTAATTAAGAAAGAAGTACAGCCCTCTGGGTAATGTTGCAACCATGTAGATAGCTGGTAATTAAACTTTTTCACACGTATAACTGCATGCAAACAATTTTGAATGAATCATTTTAAACCTGCAAATGTCATTATGTGCTTCTTTAAACAAACAGACAAAAAAGACTTACATAGCAGGCTTTGTAGTTCCAGAAAAGGTTTGAGCTTATTGCAAAATGGTTAGTTTCATAAGAAAGACAAAATATGCTACCAATTACAAATTCAGGTAGTCTCTTTGGGGAAAAAAAAAAGACATGACTTTTTATAGGAAAAAAACTATAAAATGAATCATCTTAACTTTTAACTTTAATCTTCACATCTCCATTTTTGAAAATCAAAACTGAATTATGGAAGGACACTTTGAAAGATATTTTAGGCCATGGTATAATGTGAGCAAATTTTTTTAATTGTCAAGCCATTTCCTCTGGATAATGTAAAAGGACTAGTGTCATTGCCTCCCTGATATATTTGAGCCCAGTATTAGAGCAGGGAATATCTATCATCATATTTCTATAAAGTAATAAAAGTCTGTGCAATTTGTGCTGTACAAACTTGGAGGAAAGTGAATTTTTAAATTATTTTAGAATTTTAAAAGCATTGTTCCATTATATAAAGTTCTGCATTTTCTAGGGTATATAATACTCTTTGTTCAAAGGGAAGCCATCTGTCTCTCTTTAATTTGCCTCTCAACTATGCCGTTTGCAGCTGTTTTTCTAACAATACCCCATTGTTTGAAGAATTCATAAATGTCTTTCTGACCTCTCACTTCTTTCAGCTAAACAATGTTGCATTGTTTCAAAGCACCTGTTTCAGGGTCAGGTTGCCCTGTGTATTGGATATGTGTTCATTGCCCTGGCCCAACCATGCAGGTTCACTTAGAGGTGACTATGCCACATTTGGCATTTCTCACCGCATGTGCACACTAGCCTTGTGCTGCCCTGGGCAGCCTGATAAACAGTCTTCCCCAAACAGGACCCTCTGTCCAGTCTACCTACATTTCCGTTCTTCAAAACTGAAAAGTCAAGAGCAGCGGACATCATGGCTCAGAGGACAAGCTAGAGTCAGACAGACCTGAATTTGAGTTTTGACTTTGTTCTTTCTTATCTGTATGATCTTGGACATATTTCTTAACCTCTTTGAGCCTCGGTTACCTCATCTATAAACCTGAGGTAAATAATACCTATTCCATAGGGTTGTTTTGAATATTAAATGAGGCAATGCATGTAGAACACCTAGCCCATAATCCAAAGGATGCTTTCTTCCACCTATTGCTAACTGGTTAGTTAGAAATGTAAACCAGTATACCTGGAATTCTAAAGCAAATGAAACCTTTTCAAATTTATATTAATAAAATTGCAGAAATTAATTATAGGTACTATTCAATAAGCAGTGGCTATGTCGTTATGTGCTTCTTGCTGTCTATTTATGGTTAAATCAAGTGCTAACACAGAGT
This sequence comes from Daubentonia madagascariensis, assembly GCA_023783475.1. NCBI lineage: Eukaryota > Metazoa > Chordata > Mammalia > Primates > Daubentoniidae > Daubentonia > Daubentonia madagascariensis. The sequence continues at coordinate 33,574,673 of JAKFHU010001953.1, read as the reverse complement.
GAATTACTATGTCCCTTCTGCCACTTAACATACTGGTGTTTTCTCAGAGATACTCTGAAGAAAGAAAAATATTTATAAGCAGGAAGTGATGTCTCTCTGGTGTTTTCCCAGAAGCCACCCTCTGTGTGCCTGTCTTGCTCACAGAGATAAATTGTAGATGTGTAGCTTCACAGCTGATGGACTGAATTGAATTTGGGCAGAACTAGTAGCATTTTATAAACCATAGTGCTAACCATGCTGAGAATGTTTCATTCACTAAATTGGACACTCCTACTAGTTAATAATGGCTTTTGGAAAACAGTCTGATATTTGATGTTTTGTCAAAACTGCACTCTTTCCTTGTCTCTGAAAAGATAAGGTCATTATCTCAGTTTTATCTGTCAATGTACTGCTGAGGATATTGCTGAAACTACAGAATTTGGTGATTAAATAACATTTGCGCTGCCAGTAAAAGCAAGTGAATTAGGCATAGAAATTTCCCAGGTGGAACTTGCTCCTAGGTCTCTGCCTTCTTTTTAAATATTTTTCAGTCTGAACTCTTGCTGTTGCTACAGAGAGGTTTGGTTTTTTTTCACTTTCTTTGTATCTAGTTTTTAATTTAGTTCTTGACAAAGGCAAAACTTTTGGTCTGGAGTAGAAGTATTTTAAAATAATTAAAATGGAATTATGGTCCCAAATTTGGGTGGTGAAATGGAATTGCAGAAGTCATTAGGACGTCTTGATATCTCCATTTCTGAGCAGCTTGATATGTAAAACAATGTGCCAGTTACTCTATAAAAAGGAGTAATTTCAAGTTCTCAAAAGTTTCAGAAATTGTAGGTAGAAAGACTTGATAAAAATTAAGGGACTGTCAGAAGTATGAGTCAGTGAAAATATGTTGGCTGTTTAGCCAAACACACTATAACATTTCACTGTGAGCTCTCCAATATTCTAATGCTAAGGCTAGTATCCTACTCATCAAATGTTTATTGAAGGAATTTATCTTCTCTTGTGTCTTAGTTTTCACAACTTTAAATAGGAGCAAGTCATACTTGCCATTTTCCTACTTTTTGGAAGAGGTGCTAGGCTGCCAATATTTCATAAACACACTAAGATTGAAGGTCTTTGACTAAGAACCTCTTATGTGGCTTTAATGGTTTGGGGTGTCTCCCACATACATGCCAGGCCCTCTACCGAGTGCTCCATACTTTATCTCCAGTCTCCATCTCCCCCCTCCAATGAGAGGCCTTATTCCTGTTTGGCAGACAAGGAAGGAGAGAGGCTTTATCTTACTCGCATCTAGTTAGTGACTAAGTAGAGTGTCAAAGCCAGGAGTTTTGGCCAGAAAAACAAGTGCACCTTCCACTGCATTGGGCTGCCACCTCCAATTAGAGTCCACTGAAAAAATCCCACAATCACATGGCAACTTAACTTCTATTGCTACTTGAAGCTTCAAAGTATTTTAATGTGCAAAAGCACACACAGATTTTGGGATATGTGTCATTATTGTATTACAACCAAACTGTTTTACATTCTAAAACAGTTCAAACTTACTTAATGTTATCATCTTTCCGCTCTAGAAACATCAACAGAGATAAGTTGGCTTACCTCTGCTATTTTTATTTCTATAAATAGCCTTAGTAATTATTTTCCTCCTACTTCTTTTAATAATATTTTATACTACCATTTATTGAATGGCTACTATACTTATCTCACATACAAGACTACAGTTGCCTTGTGGATGGCATATTCTTAAATAAATATGAAGCCTGTTCAATTTGGTTTTACTAGATTCCTTCTAGTGTATAGTTAATTGTTAAACTTGGGAAGTGCCCTGAACTCAGAAGATATATGCTGGAAAATTAAAAATTATTTTTCAACTCACTTTAAGATTACTAAGAAGAGTTTAACTATATTTGTCAGAGGACTATATATTCCAAAATTTATGGAAGTATGCTTCTTTTTAGGCCATGGGCTAAAAGGCTATTCTATACAAACATAGCACATCAATATAAAGATCTTTCTAAAAATGTTTTCATGCTTCCCCCAAAAAAGAGAGACACACGTATGAGATAGGAAGTTATCTATCTATTTACAGGGAATTTTGCCACTATTGGGTTTAATTACCCAAGAATTCTCTACCTGAGACATTCTTAAGGGATCGGTGCATGTAGATAATGAAGTACGGATTGAGTCAGAGTTGTGAAATGTCTCCAAGTCACATGCTGAAATGTTTGTGACAGACATTTCAAAGGCAGCATTGAGTCTGGTTATTCCTAGGTCCATGTGACTGCCATTGACATAAAACATGATCAGATTCTGACCAGTTGTTTCTTTCAAATGCCCTAACTCCTGATTTATGCTATGTAAGTTGATATAGCATCCCTTAAATTTAGCAAAGTTTTGCAAGTTGTCCTGTGGCTTGGTCTTTAAGTTCTAATTTACCTCTTAGCATGGTGAAGACACATGCTGAAAGCTACCATAAATTGTGAATGAGCTATGTGCACCAGTATGTGTCACTTAGGGCTCATGTTTGTGGCTATTGTCTTCTCATCATTCTTATTGTTAGTGGATCTGCGTCCCGAATGAATCAGGGCAAACTCTTATGGATGATACATAGCTCAGGAATTTGAAGCAAGTTTTCAGGAATGCTAGTTGGTAAAGAGATGCCCTAGAACAATAATTTACCGACAGCTATTATTTAAAATGTCAGTGTGGAGATTAAACACTGTCTGCAAATAGCAATAGAGAAGAGATTAATCCTCAAATTAAAATGGCAATTAAAGTTTAAAATTAGCTTTGGAAAGTGGACTTTTAGTACTTTTCTTGCTGTAATGTTGGGGTCCAAAAAAACTTTCCAAACTTTCTGAGTATAGCTACAAAACTCTTAATAATAATAAATATTAATATAAATTTGGAAACTATCAGTGATACTGACTCCCCAGCTACACTTACAAAATGCTTTTCTTTTTCTACTAAGACCATCTGGAGTGAATTGCCAATGATTAACAAGTAATAACTTCCTAAGAAATTTTTTAAGCCCTAGACTTCTTTGTTATTTTTGATCACAGAGAAGTATGCATATCATAAGTGTACACTTTGATGAATTTTCACAAACTGAACACACTCATGTAACTGTCATCTGGATCAAGAAAAGAACAATACCAGCACCCCAGAAGCTCCATTGTGCTCCCTCTCTGTCACTCGTCCTTCCTGTCACTATCTCCTCACAACTAACTGTCCCCAAGATCCATTTTACCAGTATATACTCCTTTGTCTGACTTCTGTCACTTAGCATTTTGTTCGTGAGATTCAGTAGATTAGTCATTTCACTGCTATATAGTGTTCCACTGTGTGAATATAACACCATTTATTTACCCATTCTACTGTGCATGGGCATTTGGGTAGTTTCCATTTGGGAGCTATTAAGGATATATCTTTTGGAAGAATCTTAGACTTTTAATGACTTAGGCCAGTGTCTTAGTCCATTTTCTGTTGCTTATAACAGAATGCCTGAAACTGGGTAATTAATTTATAAAGAAATGGAATTTATTTTTATAGTTATGGAGGCTGAGAAGTTTAAGGTTGAGGGGTCACATCTGGTGAGGGCCTTCTTGCTGGTGGGTACTCTCTGCAGAGTCCCAAGGTGTCACAGGGGCAAGGGGACTGAGTGTGCTAGCTTCAGATCTCACTTCCTCTTCTTATAAAGCCACCAGTCCCACTCCCATGATAACCCATTAATCCATTAACCCATTATTCCATTAGTCCATAAATAGAGCCCTCATGATCCAATCACCTCTTAAAGGCCCCACCTCTCAATACAGCCACAATGGGAATTAAGATTCAACGTGAGTTTTGGAGGGGATAGATATTTAAACCATAGCAGCAGGGAAGAGGAAGCCATTTGGTTTTATAGGGTTTAGATGAAATAATAGTTATTTTCATCCTTATTGCTTTGAAATGGTATTACTGATTTCATTTCTAAAACAGTAATGTATAAATATTACTTTCTAGTCTATTTAATGATTTTTGCTGAATGTAAGCTCTATACTTCTAGATTTCCCCGTGCTTTCCTGCCTGATGGAGTGCTGCCATATTCCCTTCTTCTCCTTTAAGGCCCATCTTCTCTATGAAGCCTTAACTGATCCTGAAGTGACCTCTCTCTTTTCTGAAATACCAGTCCATTTTGTATATCTCCCTTCTCTCAGGTTGCCTTTTATATTATATTCTAACATCCACTATTCCCTTTGTAGTAGCATTTTTTAAAGTTACACTTGGTGTAATTTAAATGAATACAGAGAAAGGGATTATTTGATAGACCTTATATTAAAAATTTTTGCAACATGATGTCTCCGATGCCATGGGGGGTCAGACACTGTCACAATGCAAACCTGATTCTAAAAGAGAGTCTCAGAGATTTTATCGGCTCCAGAGCAAGAGTACCATCCTGATTTTCTCCCAATTCCATTCCCCTCCCATCCATAAAGAACAGAATGAGGTTCTTGGTCTGATCCATGGTCATGTCTCATTTTTCTCCATACACCACTGTAAATTTAGCTTTGTGTCACTCACAGTTCAGTGGAAATGGTTCTTATCTGAGGCTCACAAAATTCTATAGGCAGATATTTGATTGACTAAGCTATTCTGTACCAAAATCTTGAGACTGGAGATTGGGCAAAGGGCAGCAAGCTAAAAGATTGCTTTTGTTTGTTGTGTTTTACCTTTTTGCTGGAGTTATCGGTTTTCCTTTTAGTCAGTATCAAGGCTCTGTGTGATTATTAATACTATACTTCAACATATGCTACCTTATTTTAGAGTCATTTCTCTATAGCTCTCAATTGCCCAACTAGATATAAGGCCTATGAAAGCAGGGGCCATATCTTAATTGTCTTTGTAACTTCTCTGGCTTAGGCTCCCAATGATGTCTGGAGAAAGCTCAATGAAAATGAATGACTTGAATGGCTTAGTGAGCAAAGGACTTGCCTGAGAGTATGAACACAGCTGAACTGTAGAGACTTCAGCCCATTGCTTTGTTCCTAAAACAAATATGATTGCTAATGTTTCCCCTCTTTCCTACAAGGATATTTTGAGATGAAATTGAGTTATATATAACATTTTGAGCCTTTCAGAGATAGAATTACCTAAGGCACTTTGCCTCTCAGTAGTTGCGTAATTTAGTTAGATGACATCTTGTGCTGGAGTCCACTTTAATGTGAAGACTTTATTGCAAGCCTTCTTTTTAAAAAGATATTAATAAATGATTTAGCCTTTCTGATGACTTTGAAATGGTTTAAGAGCTTACAAATCAAAAATGTTTCCAAGGACTAAGTTAATTACCTGTCTCTGTCACCAGTTGCTCTATTTGTGACCCTGAAGAAAGTTGCTTTCTTCTCTCTGCTTCTTTTTGCCTGCCCCTTCCAGGGTGTTGTCAGAATACATTTTATTATTGTATGAAATAAAATCATGGAAATATAGAGTTCTAAGCATACCTAGTACCAAACAGTGCCTGGCACATAATAGGGTCTCAGTAAGTATCTGTGGAATATATTCATGAACCAATCCATCTATTTCCACCACTGAAGATTGCTGCAATATCCCAGGCGGTGCTTCAGTACTACCTTCCAGTGGTGGAGTACCTCCAAAGGCCACTTATTCTATTTGTCAACAAATTTAATTACTATCAAATGCCACCTTAGACTTCTTTGAGGCTTTCTGTAATTCTACTGGGCAGTTAGTCACATCTGTCAAGCATCTTAGTCCTATCTCTGTTGTGGTATTGATCACAGTACATTATAATTCCTTTTATTTCATACCTCTTATGTCTTCCTTTCTAGACTGTGAGCTCCATGAGGACAGAGGTGTGTCTTGTTTTCTTTGTGCTCCCAGCTCCTTTGTGCTCTGTGTGCTCTCACATAGTGCAGCATGGATGAAAGACTGCAAGGAGGGGGACAAAGAGAGTGAGAGGAAAAAATAATAAAAACATGAGTACACATATTACTTGCCAACTCAGTGGTCTCTTAAGGGGGGTATGCTCACCCCAGAAAGTGTGCGCCAGAAACAAACCATTCTGATTCAGGAAGAAAATTTTAAAACAATTTCCATTTATTTTTTCAATCTCAAATGTTTTCATTTCCATTTTTTTGTGTATGTTTTGTACTCTATATGCTATTTTAGTACATTTGTACATATGTTTAATTTATAAATAAACATTTTAAAAGGTACACATTTAAACATCTTCTGTTAAAGGTACAAATCATAAGTTTGGAGACCCCTAGTATAGCTGTTTGTCAGGTACTATGCTAAGCATTTGATATAATAGTAATTCATATCCCCTGAGATATATGCTATGGTCACCTTTGACAGATGAAGAAACTGCAGCATGAAGAGGGCAGACAATCTTCCCATTATATACAGCTGGTAAATGGTGGAACTAAAGCCCGGACTCAGATTTGTGTGGCTTACCCTCTGCCACATCCTCTCTTGTTCTTCTGTCCTAGCATCCAGGGTTGTTTTTCAGGCACAGTACTGGACTGTGGAATAAATAAATAAATTGAATGGATGAATCAATCATACTAAGTACATATGAAAGTTTTCTTCTTAAGAAAATTGTGAAAATGAAAATAAAATGTCATTTGTCATTGTAAAAGCTTTTATTGGCAATGATGAGCCAAATAACATGGCTACATGACACATTAGACTGTTTAGTTCCATTTCTTTACAGAAAAACTAAAGTAAAGGACAGCAAGTCACTTTTTCACTGTTATATCTGAAGCCAAGAGGCTGGTGTCCTCATTTTCACATCTGATTAATGGACTACTTTTTTAATTGAAATATTATTTGTTATACCATAACATTCACCCTTTTAAAGTATACAATTTAGGAGTTCTTAATATATGAACAAGATTCTATACCCATCATCATGACTTAATTTCAGAACATTTTCATTACCCCAAAAAGAAAGCATATGCCCATTAGCAGTCACTTCCCATTCCCCTCTCCCCCAGCTCCTGGCATCCACTAGTTTACTTTCTGTCTCTATGTATTTGCCTTTCCTGGACATTTCATATAAATGAAATCACACAATATGTGGACTCTGGTGTCTGAGTTCTTATAGTTAGCATAATGTTTTAAAGGTTCATGTAGATCCCTATCAAAATACCAACATCATTTTTTGCCGATCTAGAAAAAATAATTCTACGCTTCGTGTGGAACCAGAGAAGACCCCGTCTAGCCAAAGCAATCTTAAGCAAAAAGAACAAATTGGGAGGCATCTGTCTACCAGACTTCAAACTATACTACAAGGCTATAGTAACCAAAACTGCATGGTATTGGCACAAGAACAGACATGTAGACCAATGGAACAGGACTGAGAACCCAAATATAAAACCAACCTCATACAGTCACCTGATCTTTGACAAATTCCAGAAAAACGTACACTGGGGAAAAGATTCCCTATTCAACAAATGGTGCTGGGAAAATTGGATGGCCATATGTAGAAGACTGAAAGTGGACCCACACCTCTCACCTCTCACAAAAATCAATTCACAATGGATAACAGATCTAAACCTAAGACATGAAACCATAAGAATTCTCGAAGAAAATGTTGGAAAAACTCTTATGGACATTGGCCTAGGCAAAGAATTTATGAAGAAGACCCCCAAAGCAATCACAGCAGCAACAAAAATAAATACATGGGACCTGATCAAATTAAAAAGATTCTGCACAGCCAAGGAAACTATCACTAGAGTGAACAGACAACCTACAGAATGGGAGAAAATATTTGCATGCTACACTTCTGATAAAGGGCTTATAACCAGAATCTATACAGAACTTAGGAAAATCAACAAGAAAAAATCAAACAACCCTATTAAAAAATGGGCAAAGGACATGAACAAAAACTTTTCCAAAGAAGACAGAATGATGGCCAGCAAACATATAAAAAAGTGCTCAACTTCTCTAATCATCAGGGAAATGCAAATCAAAACCACAATGAGATATCACTTAACTCCAGTGAGATTGGCTCATATCAAAAAATCCCCAAATAACAAATGTTGGCGGGGATGTGGACAGATAGGAACACTCATACACTGCTGGTGGGACTGCAATTAGTACAACCTCTATGGAAAAGAATATGGAGATATCTCAAAGAATTAAAAGTAGAATTACCATTTGACCCAGCAATCCCACTACTGGGTATTTATCCAAAAGAAAAAAAGACATTTTATAATAAAGACATCTGCTCTCGAATGTTCATAGCAGCACAATTCACAATTGCAAAGTTGTGGAAACAACCCAGGTGCCCATCAATACACGAGTGGATCAATAAAATGTGGTATATGTATACCATGGAGTATTACTCAGCAATAAGGAACAATAGTGAATTAACACATCTGGTATTATCCTGGTCGGAGCTAGAACCCATTCTTCGAAGCGAAGTGTCACAGGATTGGAAAAACAAGCATCACTGGTACTCACCATCAAACTGGTACTAACTGATGAACACTTACATCACACAGGGCAATAACATTCATCAGAGGGCAGGCGGGCGGGAGGGGGGTGGAAGGGATGGGAAAAACTCTCACTGAATGGATGTGGGGAGCACAGTTTGGGAGACGACCACGATTGTGGCTCTGACACGGGCAGAACAGGGGCAATGTGTATGGCCAAAATGTTGTACCCCCATGATATTCTGAAATTAAAAAAATAAATAAAAATAAAAAAAATAAAAAAAAAATAAAGGTTCATGTAGGTTGTAGCAGGCAGGCATTACTCCTTTATTACCCTTTATGGCTGAATTATATTCCATTATATGAATAAACAAAATCATCAGTTGATGGACATTTGGTTGTTTCCACTTTCTGGCTATTATGAACATTCATGTACAAGTTCTTATTTCAACATATATTTTCAGTTCTCTCGGTATATGCCTAAGAGTGAATTACTGGGTCACATGATAACTCTATGGTTAACATTTTGAGGAACTGCCAAACTGTTTTCCAAAGCAGCTGCACCATTTTACATTCCCACTAGCAATGTGTGACAATTTCAATTTCTCCACATCCTTGCCAACACTTGTTATTATCTATCTTTTTTATTATAGCCACCCCAGTGGCTGTGAAGGATATCTCATTGTGGTTTTGATTTGTATTTCTCTAGTGACAAGGATATTGAGCATCTTTTCATATGTTTATTGTCCCCTCAACTACTTTTTATGAATTTAAATTATTTCTATTTTCTTTTTTATTTTAACATTTTTCAGTGGAATATAAATTTTGTTCTACTTCTTGTGATATCTGTTTTGCCCCAAGAACTCTCAAAGCATGTCAAATGCTCAGAAATCTCTTATTAAGGGTTGCATGGCCTCTCATGGTGCCAAGCTGCTGGCAGTGTGAACTGTCAGGATTTACAGTTTCCACTGGCAACTTTCCAGACAATCTCCACATTACATTATTAGATAACAAGCTTTTATAAACCCCAAATTATGATGATGATGATAATGCTTTATTAAAAAGCATTTAATGTCATAGGAACTCCAATAATTCTTTTCAAAATTATATTTTCTTAACTTTTTACATCCCGATAAGGTAGAAAAGAACCAAAAGAAGGTAATTTTTATTTCACAGGGTCCTCTAAGAAAGTATGTGTAGACATATGAATATCTAAAAATTCTAGTGTGCCTCAGAAAAAATATTTTTTAGTACAACCAGTGTATCCAGATGTACAAGAAAATTACCAAGTTGTTTTTACATTATATGTCAGTCTTGAATGTAAATTGCATTGCTTATATGTGATGCTAATATTTTAGCAATGTTGAAATTAATGTTTGCTATCAAATCTAGTTTAGGCCAGAGAAAAAGGAAAGAAACTATTCTGAAAATGCCATATGCCAATTTTTGCCCTGTACATTGAAATAATATTTATATTAGCCTCTAAAGATCTGTACTAGTATTCTTTTAAAAAAAAGTGCCTGACAGATTACATATATAGTATAGCCCACCACCGTTTACATGTTTATTGCAGCTATAAGGCCTTTTTGGCTTTCAGACCTTACGTGTTCCCATCTTACATTCACATTTTATTTGGTGACTTTTACCAACAGTAGTCTTTCTCAATCTTACTGTACGTTGAATATATTTGGTCAGAATGTTCACAATGATGAAATTCATCAGTTCCCTTATAAACTGGCTTTTTTATGGAAAGTGGTTTTTCTTTTAAAAAAGACTGCTTCGAATTTTTGTTTATTTAGTCAATCCACAAATACTGGTTGGGCACCTACTAGGCGCCAGATCTGGGAAATACACTGGAAGTATAGGCCTGGTGTTTGCCTTTGTAGAGCTCATAGCCTACCTGTGAACTCCAAAAACAATTACTTAACTGAAATTGTGAAAAATGGCAAAAGTGAAAATTTTAAGATTATATGAGAGCACATAATAGAGGAGATGACCCAATCTGTCATTGTCAAAAAAGGCTTCCCTGAGGAAGTCACACATAATTTGGGACCTGAAGGGTGCCTAGGAGTTAGCCAGAACATGGGCCAGAGGGGACTAGCATCCTAGCACAGGACTAGCATCCTTAGCACAGGAACTAAGGCAGACACAAGCTTGATGCTCTTGAGGACCTTAATGAAGGACAGTGTGACTGGCATGTCGGGAGCAAAGGTACAAGATGTGGCAGATGTGTAGGCAGCACATGATGGCATATTAAGGATTTGGGCTTCTTAGTAGGGAGCCATTGCAGGGGTTAAGGCTGTGGAGTAGCATTTATTGGTAGCCCATAGAATTAAGAAAGGCTAAATGACCCTTTGCTCCGTTGTTTTCCTCTCTTGGTCAGGAATACGACTGGAGAAACTACCAGCCCAGCCAGATGAGTGAATCCGAGTTGCAGATGCTGGCAAGCCTACGGCGGCAACAGAATGAAGAACTGGAGGATGCTGCGACCTCCCATGGCCTGAGTGCGTCCCAGGTTGACAACTGTAATGTCAGCATAAGTACCAGCAGTGACGACACAACCACCTGGAACTCCTGCCTGCCACCCGTGAGTCCTGGGCTTTGCATTTTCCTTTCATTGCCTTAACTAGGAGCAAGCTTCTTTCTAACAAAGCCCAGCCTTGCCTGGGAAAACTAGGGCCAGGATGAGAACACTCCCCAATATTCAGAGACCATTCTGAAATAGTATTTTAGAACTGGGGGTAGAAACTAGAAGATGACACTGTCTTTTCTTAAATTGTCCTATTTACCCTCAGAAAATGTATGTATGATGATGTATAAAACCATACATTGAAAGAAAAAAGGAATAATTTTACTATAGACTCCTCTGAGTATCCCATTGTATCCCCTGTTCCTAGCACAAGCCCTATGGCACATAAAAGAGGCTCAACATTTGTTAAATACATATTTATTAAATGAATGAACAAAGATGAAAAGACCATAGATATACTAAGTATTGCTCAGATATGAGGCAGAAAAGAACTTTCTGTAGAAGTCACCAGATGTTTACTGGCTTCTCCCTGTGTCTGAGGGGCCATGGTAGGCACTGTGGATGCATCAGAGGCTTATGTTCCCACATGTATAGTGAAAGCACTTTAAACATGGCCCCTCACCCTTACTGTGGCCTGGCAGAGGAGTTGGAGCACCTGTTTTTCCAGTGAAGAAACTGAAGCCTGGGTCCAAGTTTCCACATCTAGTCAGTGGTAGAACCCAGAGCAGAGCCCAGTGTTTTGTCTCAGCCCATTCTCCACATTACTGTCCTCAAGGATCCTGTGGTTCACTTGGAAAAACAAAGCACAAACACCAACAGCACAGCCTAGCACAGCACAAGAAATGTCTTAAGGCAGCATAATAAAATCATTGCTATAATAATGGTAATTAGAACTACTGTTTCTTTAAGTACCTAGAGCCATTTTAAAACCTCCATAGGCCCAAGGAACATTTACTTATAAGGCCACATTCAACATCATATCAAGCATATTAAAGTATACTTTTATCCAACAGTAAATATAACTTTTTCACTCTACAATTTTTAAAGGAAATATAAAATCACATAAGCTTGACTCATTTTATATATAACTACATAAAGATTGAGTTGAAGTGTATTTGACAGTGGATAAGTTACGTTTTAAGTATTTAATTAAATAACTATTAATTTTGCAATTTACCTTTTGTATTTTAAAGCCAGTTTTTTCCAGATCTCCAGCATCTTTGTTCTTGGAAATCCCAGAGGCCCCGGCACTTGAGGCCTTCACATGTGCTATCTAATTTACCCCTTAGGGCTACTCTGTGTGGTAGGCACTGTTAGGCTCCCATTTCCAGATGAGAAAATTGAGGCTCTTGAGTAAAGTGATTCAGACCTAACTTGGTCTGACTCCTGAGTCCAAGCTCCTAACCACCATGATATGGTGGACTTCTTGATATGTGACTCAGTTGTCAAAATGAATGCTACCGATATCCAGTGGAAGGTGAGATTTCCGTGCTCTGGAGAGAACTTACAAGTCTTCATGGAGGAGAAATTCAAATGGCTCTAAGGAGATGCGGGAAGTGATGTAAATTTTCCAGTAGTGTTCTTTATCCCTGCTTTGCCCACCCTCCAGATTTCTCTTGCCTCAGTTGTGTTTTCATTAAACACACTGCCAAGCATACATAACATCTCAAACAGCCTTGGTGCCAAAGAGTATCCACCCACCCAGAAAAACATCTGAGTTCTGGTTACTCTGGTTACAGAGTATCCTTGTAGCCAGAGCTAAGATCATAAGAGTCAGGTGCAGATTTTTGCCAATGCAATTTGTGATAAAATTGAAGCATTGCCTTTCTTATAAAATATTCTTCAGCAGTCATTTAAACTGCAAGTAAGAAAGAGAACAGTGGCCTCCTGATCGAGCTCATTCTGTCGTGAAGTAGCTTGGAGACCAACATTACAAAGGGCAAGCTGAGGAATGATTATTTATGGACTGAAAAGCCTGAACTTTTGGTTGCCCTGGATACTGTGTTCTCATCACTGTCCTGTTCTGGCAAGGAGTGAAGTCTCCTGCATGATAACTACTCTGATTTAAAAGTATACAGCCAAAAATAACACCATTGGTAATGAACTTAATAGCCCTTCCATTTGACCCAGTGAGAAACTGGAAGCAGTCTATTTTTTAGACAGAGAAATATTGAAAAGCCTACCTTTGGTATTCATAAGATATGTTTATTATTGCATCAAATTCAGTCTATTCTAACATTGGAACAATCACCAAATGGAAAACTGTATTCCTTAATGAACTCTGTATCTCGCTACTCATACAGAGTTTAAATAGAGCAATTTACAAGCACCCTTGTGTTCCTTCTGAGAGCTCATGCTGTTCTCTTTAGAAGTTGTACAGGGACAGTGAAAAAGAAGAAATGAAAGAACTCATAATTCTATTTGTCACAATGCTGTCCCACTCTTCTTGTATCTCAGTGAATGGCACCATCATCCAAACTGGCACTCGAGCAAGAAATTTGGAAGGCATCTTCGCCTCTCCTACTCCTTCGTCCCCCCATCCAATTCGTCTCCAGATCCTGAGAACCCTCTCTCCTTTTTACCTCTTACCCCTCCCTACCTAATTCCACACCTCCTTTTTATTTTTTCTTCTCCCTTCATCCCAGGATAGATTATGCACTTTATTTTTCATCTGAATTCCTTCAGCAGTCCCCTAACATCTCTGCGCCTTCCAGTTCAAGCACCATAGCCTGGTGGTTAGGGGCATCAGCTCTGAAGTCAAATTGCCATGATTCAAACCCAAGCTGTAACCTTATAAAACACCTGGCACTGCATCTGAGACATAATAAGCATTTAATAAATAAAGGTTAGTTGTCATTATTATCATTATTGTTTACATTAGTGATCTTTCTACAGCCCAGATCTGATCTGCTCTCTCCCCTACGTAAAGCAAAGCCCCTCGGTGACTCCCATTGCCTCTTTAGCTTGGCTTACAAGGGCCCCCATGATCTAAGAGCCCCCCTCCAGCTTCATCTCTCACTGCTCCACACCTCTCCCTCCATGCTTTAGTCTCAGCTGCAATTCCCTAAATGCACTCTGCACAAGTCCCTGGGCCTCGCACCTTGACTGTCCTTAAGACTTAGCTCCAAAGCCATGGTAGCCCTTCTCAGGCCTCAGTGTGAGGGACCACACCTTATCTCTGCCACTAGAGCCGGAATATCTCCAAAAGAACTCTTACCATAAGCTTGCTCATCTGTCTCACAGTAATTCATTCCACACATTCCATACACATTTTTTGAGTGGCACAATGTGCTGTGAACTAGGCTGAGTGCTGGGGATACAACTAAGGTTTTACCCAGTCATGAAATGTTCATAGTTTTGGAGGGAAGCAGAAAGGTAAGCAGTTGATTGTACTCACGGTGGCCTGTGATAATAGAATAAGGAGTTATGGGAACAAATGAGCAGGACCAATTCTACCTGTGGGCTCCTGTGGGCTCCAATTCTACCTTCTCAAAGAAGGCAACAGTTAAACCAAAGTTCAAGAATGAGTTCAAGTTCACCAGGTAGACAAGAGGGGAAAGGAATTCCGTGTTCTGAAAAGGAGCAGAATCAAGTCTGTGGAGGGGACGGGAGAGTCTCTCCTTTAACAAGATAACATCCTCTTAGTGCCTTTGTTTCTCTGTTGACTTGAATAGGACTTGAAATGAGTTGTGCTTGTCTCGCCACCATGCCCCACCCCCACCTGCACAGGCACAGGAGAGCTACTCTCAACTCTAGCCACGCTGTGCGGCTTGCCCATCGCTAGGTGAACCATGTCCCCTGTTCATAGCGTGCTATCGCTCATTTCTTTCCTCTGCCTAGCATGCTCCTCCATCCCTCTTCTCTACCTAGAACACGGCTATTTGGTTTTGGTTTGTTAGTTTTTTTAGCTAATTTTTTTAAAGACTTTATTTTTTTAGAGCAGTTTTAGGTTCACAGCAAAATTTAGAGAAAGGTACAAAGATTTCCCATATACTCCCTAAGCCCCACACTCGCAGCTTGCCCTATTGTCAACATCCCCCACCAGAGTGGTACATCAGTTACATTAATGAACCTCCACTGACACATCATTATCACCCAAAGTCCATAGTTCACATTAGTGAACATGTATCATAGTGACATGTATCCATCATTATGGTATCATACAGAGTGGTTTCACTGACATAGAAATCCTCTGTGCTAGGCCCACTTACCCCTCCCCCTACTTGGTTTTGAAGGCCCAACTCATCACTGCTTCATGAAACCCTTCCCAACCCTCAACCTCCCCTGCACAGAATTCTCTGCTACCTTCTCTGCATTCTCCTTATCTTCAGGCTCAATTATGTGCACTTGCAACATCAAATAACCATTACTACTAATATCCCACAGGCCTGGTTGTAAGCTCCTTGAAGGCAGAACCCTGCCCAGTCTTTTTGTACCTTCCATGTTGAGCACAAAGGCTGGCATGAGGCATCATGGCTGATTGTCACTAGTTGGTTGAATGAATCAATCAATAATATTTTAAAAGTCATTTTTTACTCTAAAAGAAGGCAATTTTTATCAACATTCCAAAATAAACATCAGCTTTGCTTTGCTTAAATAAATCCTGAGTGATATAGTCTATATTCAAGACTTGATAAATGGATATTAAATATGTACGCAAAGGAAAAATCTCCTTCTGAGCAAGGCCTGATTACCAATAGTAAGAAAAAAAGATTTAGTCAGATTACATTCAGTTTAGCATCTTTACCTGATGCCTTCACACACATTGCAGTCTGAAACCAGAAAACCCACTCAGAGTAAAATGAAGAGTCTTCAGCAAAATCTATTGTGTTTACCACAAGCTTTGATTCCTCAGCTTTCCTCAGCATCCACACAGTTCAGAGTAATATGTACTGTTTAAAAGGTGTTTAGATATAATAAATTAGTCATTTAAAAGTGTAATTAAATGTAACCATATTTCTCATAGCAAATTGGCTTTTGTAGGCATCTCTTGCTAAATAAATCAAGCCTACTGAGAAATCCATTGGCCTTTGACAGACAAATTTTTCAAAGTTTCTAACTTAGAACCAAATTCAATTAAAACAATACTTTACAACTTCTGTGGAAACCAGCCTACAAGTAATCAATTTTGGAAAGTTTCTGTTAGGAGTAGCCCTCATGAGATTTATACCAAAACTGGGCTCTAGGCAGCCTTAGGAAGGGAGCTAGGAGTTAGTTATAATGAATTCTTAAGTGAATTTTATCTTGGTGAGGAATTTTGATTGACAATAATAGAAAACTATGTGTTATGTGTGTGTGTATGTTTTCTTTTTAAGGAATAGAAATAGCTATCAAGGGACACTATTTCATATGATGACCAAACGAATATAAACTCTAAATCAGCCAACCTGGGCTCAAATCCCAGCTCTGCCATTTACTGACACGATCACCTACAAAATGGGGATAATAAAAGGGCCTTCGTCATGTTGGCATTATGCAAATTGATGAGTACATGGAATGCCTGTGCCCAGTGATCAGCAGAATACACTCACACTGACTGTAAATTACTGTTCCCCTGAGGTTATTTTCCTCAAAGGGCCACTTGAGTGATTGGAAAAGATTTCTAGGACATTTTCCCTTTTTATGACTACTGAGGCCTGTAAGGGTAGGCAGAGATTCTGTTGTGTTTGTTTTGATGGGAACTTAACCATTGGCATTCAGACTGACCCCCTCAGAGCTATACAAATAAACTCTTTCATTATTTCAGTGTTTCATTGTTTTTTTCTCTGTCCCACCTCAAACCTAGATTCAGCAAAAGCATGCCTAAAACACAGCTACCCCGTGAGCAGATGCCACAAAGCCATCACTCCCTCAAGCTAAGAATTCCCATAACCTGAGCAGGGCATGACAACACATGCCTGTAGTCCCAGCTACTCAGGAGGCTAAGGCGGGAGGACTTTAACCCTGGAGTTCAAGCCCAGCCTGAGAGATAGAGCAACCCCATCTCTTTAAAAAAAAAAAAGAATTCCCATAACCTAATATCAAGCACGTAAGTCTCAGCTTGCACCAAAAAAAAAAAAAAAAAAAAAGCTCATTGCATGCATCCATCAACATGGCATGTTGCAGAGCGTAATATTTCAAGAAAAATGAGGCAAAATACACTTAATAAAATTATAAGCATATGGTGAGGTTCTCAGACAAGTTATATTTACAGTCTTGATTAACCTTGCAACATTATTGCCATTGTCATAGGTTTTACATACAAACATAAAAATATTGTCTTTACCTTTTAACATGGGAGGATTATCTTATCTCCTGTTCTTCTATTTAGCCTTCGTTTCTCTCCCTCACCCCACAATTTCTTCTAGCAGCTTGATCGTGGAAAAGCAAAGCTTCTTGTGCTCAGTGGTAATTTTAAATGAGTGCTGTTTTCCTGGCACTAGTGCATAGCAACAGCGCCACCAAAAGGATGAGGTCCTGAGTTTCTAGCATCTGTTCCATTTCTTTACTCAATAGCATATCAGCATTTTGCATGATATTCCTGGCTACTGTGTACACAAAATATAATATATTGACATTTCAGGCTCTTTATAGTTAATAGGTTTTAATTTGTTCTGATGTACAGATTCATTAACTTCCCAGCTCTTTTTGGGTGTAATGAGTTGTCTTTTAATCCTCCTGAACTAAAAAGGTAAGTAGTTGATTGTGCTAAGCTGCAAATAAATCAGATGAACAGATGTTCTTCTACAACTATAGAAATGATATACGAAAACTGATATTAGAGTCAGTGTAATATCTGTGCTGTCAGGAGAAAATATTGAAATGTGCAAACTGTTTTGCATTTAGTGACTATGAAAGTCACCCCATGAAATAAATTTTACTTATTCTTGGAATACTGTTTATTATATCTTATGTTTATTCCAAATTTGGCAATGTTGTAAAACTTATTTTCTTTAATTTTAAATATACAGTGACATGTCATGAGAATGAAATCAAATGCATTTAATGTATGGTAAGGAGGTAGTCATATATATTTTAAACAAATGTATTTCAGGATCACTTTTTTTTCCCTGCCACAAACTGAACTGATTTTGCCATATTTGTTATTCAAAAACTTAGATATTTACCACTCTAGATGTACTCCCGAGCTGGATTAAACACTACAGAGTAATGGTTAAGAGGGTAAGCTGTGAAATCAGACTGCCTAGGTTCAAATTCTGGGTCCACCATTTCCTGGCAGACACGATCCTGGGTTAACACCCAGTGTCTAGAATTTCCTGTTCTGTTATATGGAGTTGTTCATCCTGTCTATTTCATAGAGTTTTTGTGAGGATCAAATGAGATCATATCTATCAAGAATTAGCACAGAGTAAGTGCTCAATAAATATCAGTCACTGTTATTATGATGATGGTCATAGTTATTTGTAGATATGGGTTGCCATCCCTTTGCGTCTACTTATAGTATTTTCTAGATATGGCTGAATTCCAAAATCAAAAAACTAATTTTATTTTCTTTCACTGGTGCCTTCACAAGATGTTACCTGCCTAAAAATAGGTACACTGCTACATATGCATAGAAATGGTCTACAACCATACCCCACCCTGAATGCACCCAATCTCATCTGATCTCGGAAGCTAAGCAGGGTCGGGCCTGGTTAGTACTTGGATGGCAGAAACGTACTCTTGGGAAGGAAAAATATCTTTTCCTCACTCATCCTAGGTTCATGGCTGAAGCCTCCATAACAAAAAACAGATGAACAAGGGAAGAGCATACAAATTTATTTAACATAAGTTTATATGAAATGGGAGTCTTCATATGGAAAAGAAGAGTCAACCAGTTACACTTGTGTATTTTTATGCTAAGTTTGACAAAGAGTGGAAAATCATGGAGAAATATGATTGGACAAAGGGGATATGATATGATGGTAATGAACTGGGGGAAACTTAGCAAGCCTTTTGTTCAGATTCTTCTCTGTGCCCCTGTGTCTTCAGAAATAGATGTTCCTTTCTTCTGGGTATAGGGAGAGCATCTCTCAAATGAAGGTCTTGTGCCCTGCTCCAGGGGAAGGTCAGAAAATCCTTCCTAGGTTTTTTGACCAGCTTCTGGGGAGAAGGACAGTGGGAGGGAAGAGTGGCCCTCCTGCTTCTGCTATTTTCTCAAATGCCAAGGCACCATATTTTGGGGGTAGTATGTCCTGAACTCCGTCACTATCAATTTGTGTGTGGGTACATCTGGCTTCAGACAGCCAACTGTTCTTCTTTCTATCTGTTCTATTCTCTCTTTAAAGTTCTCATTACTTTGAAAAATTTCCATTCATTGTTTTTTTTGTTTTAGAACACTTAAAAATCAGTATGAATGTGAATCTTGTATTGATTTTGTTCTTTTTTACTGCTTATATCATTGAAGCTATTTTATATCAACATGAGCAAACATGGAAAGGGACCAGTCTGTATAGTCTAAAGTGAGAGCTGAATCACAAACAAGATAGGACTCATTTCTATTTTCCAAGGAATGGAGTAAGCATTTGGAATAGGGGATTGGTGATGGGTATAAATAGAATTAATAGTATAAAACTAAGAAATGGAAATTTGGCTGAATATCAGGACTATAATGCTTAGAGCTATGGAAATGCCTCTGAAAATAAATAGGCAGAGGTCCATTCACTGGAGGCCTTGGTATAGCTGAAATACTGGACGAATACCAATGAATTTATTATCGGGAGTATTTCTATACCAGTGTGAATTGGTCCAGAGAACCTGTTAGGCCCTTTGCTTGCTAATTTCTTTTTTGCTGTAAAATAATAAAGTCTAAATCATAGAACCAAATTTCACTTGCAAATTGCTGAAAGTCTTATTTCTCCAGTGAGATCAAATATGTCTTATGACATGTTTTTCCTTCCACTGTTCTCCCAGTTGTTGTTTCTTATTACTGAAATGGTGATGCATTGATATTGGTTCAATTACCAAAGTATCTGTGTACATTTAAATTCATGGTGCATCACAGGTAGTCAGGCTAAGTGACTGTGATTATCAGATGGGGTATTTGATTTAAATTAAAGAAACACTTCCAAGAGATTATTTATAGAGAAAGACAGTTTACTCTGAAAAATTCCCATCACCTATGTCATTAATATTTTAGGACCCGTTAAAATAAGGAATATGTGGAAAATAAGGAATATGGGCTCTCTACATATAGGCACCACTGCTACACTGTTTTCTTCGGTTGGGGTCAGCACTGTGGAGCCACATTATTATGGGTGAGAAAGACTCAACACCAATCCCATTGGGTAAGGAAGTAGCTAAAGCCCTTTGAATGCAATTTAAAAATGTATACCAAATTCCAACTTGTAATAAAATGAGAATGTTGAAAATGATTTTCATATTAGAATTACATTATTGTTAACCACATAAATACTCAGAGCTGATGTTCAAAAAGAGGATGGAATTTTCTGCCTTTACAGAACAAAGGAAAAAGATCAAGTTCCACTGGAGGCAAGCGTTTAAGGCTGCATAGGATATAGTTGTTTAGCTATGTTTTGAAATAGTAACTTAAAGGTTTCTTGTGAAGAAAAAATTTGAGATTTCACATCTTTGTTAGGTATGGGTATCATTTTTTTAGCTCATTGATTAATGCTTAAGGTTGTATTATACACTTGGGGAGAATGAACACTTTGACCTAAGATTTACATGTATAATTTTCTTTAGTGGTAATAGAAATTATCCTTGCAAACTTACTAACATTGAGACATAAATATATTTTCTGTATCTCTGTGTCTCTGTGTTATTGCTTATGCTTGCAATGCAGCATTAGCTCCACAAGATGCCTTGTTAACCAATGTTAGCAGCATAAAAGTTTCACAAGGAGGAGGATTTCAACACATGAACAGATGTGTTTACATCACAGATGCTATTGAGTCCAGTGATTGGCCATTAAGATAACCTTTTTTTCGTTTATACCATTCTGTTACTTACTGGCTCTCCCAAAGGGCCTTTGACTGTTCCGTGAAGTAAACCCATCCCCTCTTGTGGATTGTGTCTCAGGAAAAAATTACAGTAAGGAGAGTGCATGTGAAAGTATATGTAAAGAGCATTGCGCTAATTAATAACTCACAAATGATTTGTCTTTTACAGCCTGTCAACCAGGGTCGTCACTATCAGAAAGAAATGAATCCACCTTCTCCTTCTAACCCCCGGTAAGAATTATTAATAATCTAAATGGGGGGAGTTTAAGATTATTTAGAAGATTGTGCATTTTTTTTCATGAAGTTGTTTTCCAAAACTTCCAAAGAGCTTCCAAAGTTACTTTCTTTCAAAGTCTTAGTTCATCTGCTTTTCTTATTCAGACTGTGGAGTAGTGATGACAGTCTGTCTACCTAGGTTTCAATATCTGCCTTTAACTAGCTGTGGGACTTTGAGCAAGTCATTTAACTCCAAGTAATTCAGGCATAATAATTACCTGCTGGTATTTTGGGGAGGTTCAAATGAGCTAATACATGAAAAATTCTCAGCATAGTTCCTGTCACATAGCAACAGGTTATGTGCCTTAAGTGTTAATTTATTCATTATTCTTTTATTTTCATAAATATTTTCATTTTAATAGGTATTTAATATTTAGTACAATTTAGGCTAAATCTTTTTTATATAATCTGATGCCTTTAAATTTATCAAGATAGCTTTTATGAGTTCAAATGGCCATTCTCTTTTTTCATAATTTCAAAAGTTCATAATCTCAAAATTATTTCATTATTTTTAAAATGTCATTGGCATATGTCATTTGTCAATATAGAAAACCCTCATTATTTTAGGCTCTTTAGGAAAAAGCAAATATGAATTTGAGTTTTGAAATATATGTAGTATTATATGGCTTTCTGATAAATATGTATATAAGCTAGTTTGCCCATATAAATCAGTATTACCTTATCACTATTTCTTATATGCTAGGAATTTATTGAAAAGTCAGTCTGTCTTGAGCTCCACCCACAGAGTCTTAGTTACTAAACACATCTCATTTTCCAAATGCAGTTTGTTATCAAGCTGTCTAACCTGTGCTGTGGGTTATCCCATGCAATGGACCAAAACCAAAGATAGCTGTGGCTCGAGGGTGTGTTATCTATTACGTAGTGTCTGAATTAAGACTCTGGTTACATATAACAAAAACAACTTGGCTAGTATTAAAAGAGAGACAGAGAGAAAGATAGAGAGGGAGATAGAGAAAGACAGAAAGTCAGGAGAGATTTGTTAAATAAAAATATGGAGCTGTATCATAGAACCCAAGGGTAGCCAGGGCTCAGGAAGGGCCTGAAACTAGAAAGCCAAGAGGCGGCCGAACAGTCTCCCCGCTCTATCTGCCTGCTTCTCCTGTCTGCTCTATTCTTCTCTCTGAGCACCAGCTCTCTCTGCTTCTCAGTCCACATATGGCTGTTTGACAGCTCTTGAGTTTACATATAACAGTTCAAAGTACATGCCAAGGCTGATAGACTACATCTGAATCCCAGCTTCTACTCTCCAAGAGACAGAATGTGATCAGCCTCGCTTGGGCCAAGTATCCACTTCTGGTCCATTCAGCAATGAACAGTGAGCCAAGCCATGTAAAACTAACTGGCTCCCAGGAGAACACCTAAATGGTTTACAGGACTCTTACTGGGGCCCATGACATTTACTCATGACATAGGTAGAGTGAATATTCTTTATTAGTAATCTCTTGTAAGTGTTCCTGGTCGATACAACTGACCTGGTCAATCTTTCATGTTAGCTAATAGTTTAAAAACGAGATTGGAATTTATATGTATATAAACACACACATACACACACACACACGGAGGTGTTTTAACATTCTTAAAATCAGTTATCTCTTGATAGGTGAACATGTCACTTATACTCTTACAGCTCATCTAGATTTGTCTAACAAATTCTTTTTTTCCATACGTGAATAAGGTTTCAGGGCAACTGGAAATCCAACTCTGGTCCAAATTATAACAAATTCAGAATTTGTAGTATGAACAAATGAGAGTGGTAGTAAGATATGTTAGAAAGTAGAGCCTTTTGTTTCAATAAGCAGAGAAAGAGGAACTAATTTTCATCCTACTTCTGCCACTAACATAAGATGCATTCTCAGGTCAGCCTCTTGTCCTCTCCAGACCTTATTTAATAATGTGAATACCTTCATGTATAAAAGAAAGGATTTGAGTTTCATGCTTTCTGAGGTCAATTCCAGCTTTATGATTCTGTGACTTTTATGAGACTCACTATAGACTTTACTTCGAAAAACCAGTCCCACCACCAAAGGGTCACACTATTTACTTTTAATTCACTGTCTTATATAGAAAACATACTTCATAAATATTGGATGGGTGAATGAATGAATATTTAGATGTGGTAGTATGCAACTTTAAATATCTCTTTTACAAATTGAATTCCCAAAGGTAGACTATCAAAATGAGAGAATATAAGATAATTCGCTAATTAAACAGACAGCTATCTTATGCAACCAATTAAAGGTTAATTTACTTAGGAAAAATTAACTATTCAAATTTCTACATAATGAAAAACAGGCCACATTCTAAAGCAAAAAATAAAATCCATCAATCCATTTGCCAAGGTTATACACTGGTTTCCTAAAAAATTAATATATAACTGTTCAGAAAACCTGCAGATTACACGACTTGGCTCTTGGCTCATAAATTCAGCAGCTTGGAGAATTGGCAAGAAGGCATTTCGGGGCCATAAATACAGAAGATGATAAAATTATGAGGTCAGCATATATCATAATATAAAAATGGGGTAAATTGAATCATGTAATACAAGTAATTTAACTTAAAATTGAAAGCTCTGATTCTTCTTAAGATTTGTATTTATTATATTTCTTGCAAATAGTACCGCATACTTTAGACCCTAAAATATACAACTTTAAAATTAAAGGATACTGATAATTAATATAAAAAAATATAAGAAATGAGAAGGTAAGTCTCTAAAGTCTACCCTCTTGGATAAACAAGCATCTAACCTGAATCCTAGATTGAAAGTTCTGCGTATGGAGGCTCTGAACGATACATGAAAAGCAAGTAGGCTCTTGATTTCCTGAATGAAGTGTGGTTGTGATCAAAGTAATGCCAGTATGGCAGAGATGGGGCGGTGTGCACATGCACTTCCATGAGGAGAGCATGCTGGTGGCCGCTGGGAAGAGCATCAGTGGAATATCTGCAAGTACTCCAGAGACCTAAGAACCTAAGGTTTTTAAATTACTTACATTCATGCCCACATATATACATATTTAGAGAATCACCTTTCAATTAGCTTCATTAATGTAATGGAACAACCAATATCCCCAAAGTCTTTTGTTCACATTTTATTCTGGATAGAGTTTTATTTCTGCAACATAATTATCTTCTTAGTTTTGTGTGTGTAGGATTAAAATTAAAGATAGGATGCAATCCACAAAGCAGGCACATTTGGGTTTTGAAGAGTTTGCTCTGGGATGAAAATATCTAAAACACTGCCTGTATTCATATATTGTTTTCCTCACAGTAAAATCATTCACTTACACTCATAGGGCAGTGCTTGACATTGCGTCAAGGTGGGATGCAACGGCAATCATTTCCCTGAGAAGTTTACAGTCTAGGAATTGAAATATATCTGGTTTGCCTCATCATATTCCCTTGCATGTCTAGATTAGCAACAAAGCCATTTCTGCTTGCATTGTTAGGCATGGGGTGGTATTTTCCATTATTTTTTCCTAACACACTGACTTATATTTAACAGCCTCTCTCAGATGCTGGGGCCCTTGCCTCCAGCGTCCCCAACAGTGCCTCTTAGGGGACCGACAGCCTCTACGACAAGGTGAAGAAATGGCTAACATAATCTCACACAATTTAGAGGAGTATGGGGTAGGAGGAAACAATTTCACAGTTCATTCATGTTGAGAAATGTTTCCTAGCATGTAAACTTGCATGCTGCCAAACAGAGCAAAATGGATGCCTTCTGCAGCCCCAAGCCGTTTATTTTAAAATGCCATCTATCGGTTTGCAGGGTTTAGAGCTGTCCCTTAGGCACATCTATTTATATGTTTATGGAGAATTTTCAGAACAGCGTAAGATATTTCTTCTCAGGAATGGGTTTTATGAAATAAACTGTGATTACGCTCTGGTTGTCTGTTCATACGGATGGAGTTGATAACAAGTCTTTTGTTTCAAATGATGATTATACTTGCTATTTTTATAATTCATTGGAAAATTAGAGGGAGGAGGGAATGTAGTCAAAGGCTCTGTAAGGTTCTAAATGTTCATGGAAATGGAACAATATAGAAAACAATTCTAGAATGCCCAAGTAGTAATGAATGGCATGATTTTCTAAAGCGTTTGCTTTGTGATTTATAACTTATCTGTAGTTTTTTAAAAATGTCATTGTAGATTGTGTTAGGGCCTGAATCCTTTGCAGCTTTGCCATATGTTTGTGTGATATAAACATACTTATAACTATAATTATCTGATAAAGCCCTGCAGTCTTTGACAAATGATTAATAACCACTGACCTCGGTTGCTGCTGGCTCAGCCGGGCTGGCTCAGGCAATCTGGCCTGTCATTGTAATCTACATGGCTACTCTGGACCAATCACGGTGGCACTGTTTGTCTTTTCTCTCCAATTGCCAGGACTCAACTTAATGGGCTTCTCTTCTGTTGCTTAAGCTTTTTATTTCCCAACACAAAAAAGAGAAAATGTATAAATAAAATTAAATACAGAATTTGTATTTGATCTTCCTCTTCAAATGATTAAGTTTGGATCATTTCAAAACAAGTAAGTTGGATTTTTTAATGAATATTCCTCCTTCAGACCAGACAGAGTATTTCTTTATTAACTAAGCAAACATTTTATTTCTCTAAATATAGTGTTGTTGTTGTTTCCTCTGGATTTTTGTATTAAATCATAATGATTTGATTATAAAACTGATGGCATCAATTTTTATTTTTATCATTTTTCTTGTTAGCTTTAACTAGGAAAAGGTATCAGTACCTCTCGTTTCATAATCCCAGTCACACAGACTCACACTAGTTTTCTCTCTCTCTCTCTCCCCCTGCCCCATGTTGTCCAGCACATGCCTGGCAAGGGTAGGAGCTCTGTCAACATTTGAGCTGAATGAGGGAGCAAGTGAGTGAGTAGGTATTTACCTAGATGCCGTGGAAAATGAAAATCTTCATCCCAAATGTTAACCAGTTAAATTTCAGATTTTTTTCTGTGTCTTTGCAAGAATTGACCTTTCCTTTCCTAAAAATAGAACAATGATGTTACTTTATTCACAACCAGGTAGAAATGTGTCTTTATGAGAGGCCTTTGTTTGGATAGAGTTTAAATCTAACTTCCATGCATGTACCACTCCCTGCCAACCCAAAGATCCATAGACACTGGCAACCTTTAGAATAGTCCTCATCTTTAGGACATAATATTATGTCCTATATTAAGCTATTAATAATAGCTTCCAATATTTTTATCTTCCAATGACTCTCAAATTTATATCCCCAATCTTAATCCTCCCTGAATTTCAGACTTGTCTATCTAGCTGCCAACATACCTCAAATCCAATCATTCAAAAGGTAACTTGATTTTCTCCTACAAATGTATTCTTTCTTCACACTTCTCCATCTCAGAAAATGTCACCATCACCCCACCACCGCCTTTGCTCAAGCCAGAAACCAAGAGTGATCCCTGTTCTGTCTCTCTGCTCCACCCCCATGCCCAGCCACAGCAAGGAGTACTGGTGTTTCATCCAAACATAGTATACGCCAAATCTAGCCTCTTTTCTATATTTTCCCTGCTGTAGTCCAAGTCCAGGTTGGACTCATGTCTCACCTGGGCAAATGCCATAACTTCCTACCTGCTTTCTCTGCTTCTCTGACCCCTATAGTCTGTTCTCCACTTAGCAAACAGAGTGGTATTGTCACGCCTACATCAGATCCAGGCATTCCCATGTAAAACTTCCCAATAGTTTCTTATTGATCAATTTGCTCTCCTTACTCTGGCTTTTAAGGCCCTGGAAGCCCAATTCTCAGATTGTGTTCATACCGCTGTGCACCTTGCTCACTCTGCACCAAACACCATGGTTCCTTCTCTTTTCCTCAAACACTCCACCTTAGGTGCTCTGCCTGGAGTTCTCTTACATTATTAGATCATTGCATAGCTGCCTCTTCATGTCATTAAGGTCTTCACCTAGTTAAACATCATCTCCTCAGAGAGACCCTTTCTTAGCATCCACCCTAATATAGCCATCAGTCATCTTTAGCACATTATCTTTTTTGTTTTCACTGTAGTACTCTTCACTACCTGATATTTTCTTGTTTGTTTGATTTCTACACACATACCCCTCCCTCTCAAATGCTAGAATGTAAACTGCATGAATGTGAGGATCCTATCTCTATTTCTCAGTGTATCCCTAGCCGCTCAAACATAGGAGACACTTAAAGAATGTGTGGTGAATTCATTGAACTTCATCTTTCTACACTAGCTACGTAACTGTGTATTTAATTGCTAGCTGGAACTTATGAGCACCTGTATACTTCCCCCTTGGGGATATCTAGTACCTGGCCCTATTCTCACTTGTAATAAATGAAATCCTTTCATGAATTTCTTTTAAACGATCCCTTAGAATATATCTGTAATCTAAAGTCTCTGGTAAATGTATTTTAAACATTTAAATAGAGACAGTTTTCTAAAATTGAATTAGTGTGTTCTGCCTGTATTCTTACTGACAATTGCTTATTTGTATTGGCCTATTCACGCCCATTTTATGGAGTCAGGGTGCCACTTGCTAGAAATCTGCCTGGGTTGCCAGTGCTGCAGAATGTGTACTCAACCCTCACCAGGCTAACAGAATCTGGACAAGCAAATGCAAAAAAGAAGGCCCCATTATTTATATGCATGTCCATGCATATATATGGATTTTGTATATGTACAGGCATACCTCAGAGGTATTGTGAGTTCGGTTCCAGACCACTGCAATAAAGCAAATATTGCAGTAAAGTGGGTCACATGAAATTTTTGGCTTCCCAGTACATATAAAAGTATGTTTATACTATTCTTTAGTCTATTAAGTGTATAATAGCATTATTTCTTTTTAAAAAAAAGTGTATACCTTAATTAAAAAACACTTTACTGCTAAAAATTGCTAATGATCACCTGAGCCTTTAGCAAATCTTAATCTTTTTGTTGATGGTAGGTCTTGCCTCAATGTTGATGGCTGCTGGCTGAAGGCTGGGGTGGCTGTGGCAATTTCTTAAAATAGGACAACACTGAAGTTTGCTGCATTGATTGACTCTTCCTTTCATGAGAGATTTCTCTGTAGTGTGCGATGCATTTTACCCACAGTAGAATTTCTTTCAAAATTGGACTCAACCCTATCAAACCCTGCTGCTGCTTTATCAATTCAGTTTATGTAATATTCTAAATTCTTTGTTGTCATTTCAACAATATGCACAGCATCTGCACCAAGAGTAGATTCTATCTCAAGAAACCACTTTCTTTGCTCATCCATGAGAAGCAACTCCTCATCCATTCCAGTTTGATCATGATATTGTAGTAATTCAGTCACATCTTCAGGATCCACTTCTAATTCTAGTTCTCTTGCTATTTCCACCACATCTGCAGTTCCTTTCTCCACAGAAGTCTTGAGTCCCTCCAAGTCATCCATGAGAATTGGAATCAACTTCCTCCAAACTTCTGTTTTTGACCTCTTCCCATGAATCATGAGTGTTCTTAATGGCATCTAGAACAGTGAAACCATCCCAGAAAGTGTTCAATTTACTTTTCTAAGATCCGTCAGAAGGATCACTCTCTATGGCAGCTATAGCCTTATGAAATGTATTTCTTAAGTCATAAGACTTGAAAGGCAAAATTACTCCTTGACCCATGGGCTACAGAATGGATATTGTGTTAGCAGGCATGGAAACAGTGTTCATCTCCTTGTTCATCTCCATGAGAGCTTTTGAGTGACCAGGTGCATTGTCAGTGAGCAGTAATACTTTGAAAGGAAGCTTTTTTTTTCTGAGTAGTAGGTCTCAATAGTGGGGTTAAGATATTCAGTAAACTATGCCATAAACAGATGTGCTGCCATCAAGGCTTTGTTGTTCCATTTACAGAGCACAGGCAGAGTAGATTTAGCATAATTCTTAGGGACCCTAGGGTTTTGGGAATAGTAAATGAACATTGGCTTCAACTTAAAGTCATCAGCTACATTAGCCTTGAATAAGAGATTCAGCCTGTCCTATAAAGCTTTGAAGCCAGGTATTGACTTCCCCTCTTTAGCTATGAAAGTCCTAGATAGCATCTTCTTCCTGTAGAAGGCTGTTTTGTCTACATTGAAAATCTGTCGTTTAGTGTAGCTACCTTCATTAATGGTCTCAGCTAGATCTTCTGGATAATGTGCTGCAGCTTCTCCATCAGCACTTGTTGCCTCACCATGTCCTTTTATGTTATGGAGATGGCATCTTTCCTTAAACCTCATGAACCAAACTCTGCTAGCTCCAAACTTTTCTTCTGCAGTTTCCTCACCTCTCTCAGACTGCACAGAATTGAAGAGAGTTAGGACCTTGCTCTGGATTATGCCTTGGCTTAAGAGAATATTAAGTGACTGGTTTGATCTTCTAGCCAGACCACTCAAACTTTCTCCATCTCAGCAATAAATTTCACTTTCTTATCATTTATGTGTTCACTGGAGTAGCACTTCTAATTTCCTTCAAGAACTTTTCTTTTGCATTCACAATTTGGCTAACTGTTTGACACACGAGGCCTGGCTTTTAACCTATCTCAGCCTTCAACATGCCTTCCTCACTAGCTTAATCGTTTGTAGCCCTGCCCCAGAAAAAGCCCCAGGTAGAGCCACCCCTAGTAGCTAACCGAATCCTTCAAGAATCACCCTGCTTTGCACCGCTCACCACTCTTAACCCAAGACCACATCTTGCACAACTCCAGGGGGCACCATTCCCATTGGGTTCCAGGGGACTCAGCAATTCACCAGCAGTACAATATGGGTGGGCAGTTGGGCAACTGGCGGTCCCCTGCCCCATCACTTCTCCTTCCTCCTCTGCTCTTGGCACTTGGGGACCTGCCCAGCCCACGTTCAGCCCAAGTTTTGATCGATTATTCTGTCTGAGCAAGTTTGCTCAGATTGTATCCCTACTCCAGTTACCCTGTCCTAGGCACTGACCGGCCTTCCCAACAGAGGACTTGGGGCCCACCCCTGCCCACCTACCAAGATACCTTTTTCTTCACTTTCTCCACTGTTCATTCCCAGAGCCATCTGCCTGAGCATCAGCTGCGCCTGCTCTCCAGCGTGCCCAGACATCTGGGATGTCTGCCTCCTGTCTGACCAGGTCTCTCTTGGGCCACTGGGACTTAGTGCTTCCACCTGAGTCTCCTAGCCTTTCTGTTGTACTCCATAAGAGAATCTGAAGGCATTAGGACTGGGAAATACTAATCAATATTTTAGTAGTTGTCATGTTTTCCAAAATTATAAACTCATGAAACCCATTTCCATGAAAGTTTTGGAACAACATATTGCATCTTCTCCCCCCAACCTCCCAAAAGCTTCTATATCTGAAAAGATGGATCCCTGAAGAGTCTTGGAGTTTTTAACTAGCAGAGTGAGGGGCTTCCGGGATTACTCAGGCCTCCCCAGTAATTGATATCTATCCAGATGGTGAACTCAGGTTACCTTTGGCCCACAGTCTGTGTAAAGAAGTTAACTGCCAAAGCAATTATTTACCATTCTAATGGTTTACAGTTTCAGCTTTTAATTAAAAGATTCAGCTTCCCTTCTGCAGTAATGAGACCCTTTAAAAAGTCTTAGTACTAATTCTAATTTATAACATTCACCTCCATTCTGTCTGGGGAGAATGGGAAGGGAATGCAGGCTGAGGTTCGGGAGAATGACATGAACCTAAGAAATGGAAGACTGTAATTATTGTTAAATGGCCCCAGCCAATCACATCTGTAGACTCACTGCCTCATCATTCATTTTGCAATCCAGTGCACAACAGCTTCCCTTGTTGTTTAAACAGGAAACCCGCACAGCACAAAATGATTTAAAGAGTGTGGGAGCTCATACCTTCAGCAATACTACTCAATGAGTATTTGTGAAGTACCTACCGTATGACTTTAACATGCCCTCGATGATGAGCCTGTGGCCTTCCTGCAGTGCATGCGCATTTTAGGGAAGGTGCCCAGAGGAGGGAGGAGAGGAGAACATCATGTACCGAGCCCAGCACAGGAGAAATTACAGCCCTTCCAAACCCATAGTTGGTTACTTCTTTTCTGTAACTTTTTGTTTTTCTTGTTAATGAAAAACATTATGTTTTGAAATTGATTAAAGTTAAAACACATAATTTTTCACTCTAGCAACATATTATGTTTACCAGCATTTATAGCTTCCTATTATGCTGTTCATTACCACATAAAAGCCCACTCAGTATAATAAATACTGTATGTCACACATCCCAGACTGTTTATAATCACTTGAAGGCGAAAAGACAAACAACTTTTAGCTGACTTGATTGAATTAACACTAACATTATTGTTCTGTTGACTCTTTCTTGTCCATTGATTTTTAAAAGCCTTTAGCTCCTTTACCATCCATTAAAACAAATCAGATGCAATTTGGTGTTTAGGACAAGAAAACACTCTTGGGTGTTGGGTGCATATGTAGAAAAAAAATTATATATACCCTGAAACAAGACTGGTTAGAAGGCAGCTTCTCATATGTTGCTATAAACAACTAATTTGCTTTGGACTTTTAAGGTTAGCAACAATAGTCACCTTTGAATTGTTGTGTGAACACTTGGCTCAGCGACAAAGGAAGCCAAATGGTGATTAGTAGATGATGTACTTTGTTATCTCTTATTTAAGATGAAAGTAAGTGAGCTAGAATTTTACATACTCTCATATTTTTCAGTCCTTAATTCTCTTTATTTGCAGAACTGATAGACTAATAAGCAACTGAATCAAAGCAAGAAAGCCAGGAAGAGCAAAATATTTTCTGTTGAATTAGTAGTGAATAGTTTTTAAGCAGTAGAACCACTTACGTTTTCAAAATAACAATGAACAAGAACCCTGAGATCTGGCCTGGTCTGAAGTCAGTCAATATTATGATTAAATGAAAATCTCAGCTTAAATTAAATCACAATATTACTTTCAATTAAGCAGTGATGTTTGTGCTAATGAAGCTCTGCTTTTGTGGGTGCAATTCATCTTAAACTACCAAAGGAATAATATCTTTTTCTTTACACCTAAGTAAAGGGTGAGGGCGGGGGTGAGAATCTATTCATTGGCCACTAACATTAAGAGAAAATCCCATTATCATTGGTGTTTTCACTTGGCGAAGGATGCGCTTACTTTGTTTTTGCCATTTGCCTTCTTCCAACCTTTTTAACAATACTCTTATTGAAACCTGAAATTGCCTTCATTTTGGAAATACTATTAATTCACATTAGGAGTTCAGAAAAGTTTTAGTGTCTCCTGCTGGACTAATGGAGAAGTGGGAAACAAACAAGAACAATCACCCATGTGACAGTCTCTAAATTTGCTTGTGAATTTCTAAATTTCAGTGCTAGCAAAAAAGAAAGTTGCAGCAAGGCATACAGTAAATGAAGATATTATGTATTAGGGAAGGAATGAATCTGTCACTTTGACGGATTGTGAGGCGAAGAGTAGATTAACAGATTACTCATAGTCAGAAGGCAGCTTGGTGTGAAAAATGCAGGAAATGATAAGTGCAGGTTTGTGCTGATTTAATGATATTTTTAAACTACAATAACACTCTGGTAGTATAATATAATAAAGCACTTGGCTTGCATTTTTATGTCATTAACATATTTCAAGTTTGACCTTAAAAACATTTTGGGCCATTCTCTATTAAAACATGTAGCTTTCAAATTAGAAAAGGGTACCATCTGAAATACCACAGCAGTGCCCTTACAGGAAATATCATTGGCTTTTAAAATCAGTTCTTTCCTAAACTAGCATTTGGAATACAAATTTTAATTATGTTTTAAGCATACTAACACCACATGGACTTTTTCTCCAGGCATTTAAATCACTTAAAACTGTTAGAAACTGTTATCTTCTAACAGCCATTTCCAGTGAAATGCTTCAAAGATGCCACTGATTTGTCTTTATATTTTCATTGTCAGTTTGTAGTTTAGTAGTTGAGATCACAGAATATTTAGGAATGAATGAAACTGCTATATTTTCCCACAGATAGTGGATAAAAGTAGTTCAAATTTGAATTGAGTACTCTGAGTCATAGCAAGAAATAAGATGAATTACTTGTTTACTTGTTTTATTTTGTATTATTACAACTATTTATCAGAAAGCAAAACTTTTTAAGAGGTTTATATTTTTATATAAGGAAAATCAAGATTTTTAATAGCACACTTTTAGTTAATTTGATAATGATGGACTTGCGTTGCCAAGAATTTTCAGAATAAAATTTCAATGATGGATTTAAATAGTTTTTGCTCTAACATCTTAATATTCAGAAGCTAATGTAAGGTTTGCATTGTTTTGTATTATCTTCTCTCAGTTCACTAATAATGGCTTTACATAATTAGGTATAATGAAACTTGTAAGAGAATAAAATATTACATTTACTGTCTAAACACATGTATGTAACTCAAGTGCAAATAAATATCCTAATATGGCATGCCTAGGGCTTGAATCCCAGACATGATTATGGTTCAAATTATGTTTTATATATATATAGGGAAGAATTTTACCAGAATTCAGTATGTTTTGTACATTTTCCCTTTTCTAACCTTTATGCTCTCAACATGGGGTAACTAAACAAGCTAATGTAAAGAGGTAGTCAGTATTCTTCTTGGTAGAAGTTCTGAAATGTGTGCAGCAAAAGTTGTTTGCGTGTCTTCTGACTTCCTTGAATATTTATTGTCTAAAATAGTTATTGACATTTGCCAAATATTCCCAGCTCTCCAGATTCCAAGCAGGTAGTTGGATTACACTGCTAGGTCCTCTTGTTTTTGTGTGGAGCTAACTAGCCCAACTAGTTCTAGCCAATCAAGTAGGAGCAAAATGGTCTGTGTTGTTACTTGGCTGGAGCATTTAATTGCAGCTCTGAAACCCTCCAGATTCTCTTTCCCTCAGACAGCATGACCAGAAACATTCAAGATGGTGGTGGTTCTGTCAGCCTGGACGCTGAATGACTGTTATAAACAGAGTCCCCATACTGATCTGTTATGGTCATTTAACATGAGCAAGAAATAAATGTTTGTTGGTTTTAGCCACTGAGATTTGGGGGTTGTTTGTTACCAAGAATAACCTATCTTTATTCTGACTGACACAGTTACTAGCTGTGACATTGAACATATTCTGTCATTGGAAATAGGTGTTCCATATACTTTAATATTTGAAGGTTAGAAATTGGTTAAAATGTTGCACTTAGTATGAGAGTCACTGGCATATAGTAGAATAAGTCATTTTAGGAGGTGGTTTAGTGCACTGGTCTCTGGAATCAAAAGTTTGGGTTTGAATCCTCGTGAAATTACTTAACTCTTCAAGCCTCAATTAAGCTATCTAAAAACAGGGATTGTATTTTACTACCTACCTCATAGTGTTATTGCAGAGATTAAATGAAATAATACATGTAAAAAGTTTTGCACAGGATCTGGCGTATGTCTTTTCATTAAATGTAGAAAGCA
Source organism: Daubentonia madagascariensis (assembly GCA_023783475.1). Lineage (NCBI taxonomy): Eukaryota > Metazoa > Chordata > Mammalia > Primates > Daubentoniidae > Daubentonia > Daubentonia madagascariensis. The sequence goes on along the minus strand of JAKFHU010001953.1, from coordinate 33,540,045 downwards.
ACGATAGTGGTGGTAGGGATAGTAATAGTAATATTAAGAATAAGTTCCCCCCACCAAAAAAAAATCACACTTTGAGGAAATCAGAGAATCTTAGAGAGTTTGAAGAGATTATAGACATGATTTAACCCAGCATCTCTTCAAACTCTATACATCTTTGCCAGGGAAGCAGGCTCAGTGCAGCATAAGGTAGTTCATTCCATTATTGGGTAACTCCAACCATGGGAAATCTTTCTTACACTGAGCTGACATAGGCCTCCCTATAACTTCTTCCCATTGATCCTAACTCTCTTTCCAGAACAATAAGTTGAACCATCACTCTTTCAACCATCACTCTTTTTTACTCCTTGACATTTTTTAATATCACTTCTGGGTTGTTCCATTTTCTCCTCCAGTCTCACGTTTTCTCACTCCAGCCTCAAGTTCACTTTGCCATTCCTGGTCCTGGCATAGTCCTAATCACCTTCCTTTGGACACCTTTGAGTTTATCAAATTGAGGTTCTCTATACAGAACAAAATAATCTAGATATAGATATAATCCAAACAGTTTGGACTACAGTTAGACCATTGACCAGGACACTGTGTATATTAGTGTAGCTTGAATCACATCCATATTTTTAGTTCCTGCATCCCACTAATGTCTTACCTTTGGCTGTTGGTCACCCAGAATGATCACCATCTTTCTCCTGGACTATTGCTGTAGCCTCCTGAGTAGTCTCCATGCATCCACATGCACTTTTCACCACGACCCATACCCAGTCCCCAAGGAGCAGCCAGACTGACCTTTTCTAGACACAGATCTGATTCTTACACACCAGTATTAAAACCCCTCAATGGCTTCCCATTGCTCATAGGATAAAGACCAAAATCTTTTAATGACCTGTAAGGCTTGAGTGGCATGGCCCATGCCTTCTGGTCCAACCTTATTTTGCACCATTTGCCCTTTGGAGACTTGGGTGTTAGCCACACTGTCCTCCTTTCCTTTTCTTAGACCTGCATGTCTCAGGGCCTTTGCCCACTATCCTCTCATCCTGGAATGCTTTCCCCCTAGCTTGCCTCTGCCTTGCCTGGGTAACACCTATTCATCCGTTAGATTTCCTCTCAGGCACCACTTCCTCTAGGGAGCCCTGGAGTCCATGTGTTCTCATCACACCATTTGTACTCAGAGCATTTGTACATTTTTGTGTGATTATCTGATTGGTGTTTTTCTCACCCGCCACACTGTAAGCTTTATGAGGGCAGGAACTCTGTTTGTGCTCACTGTTTCATTTTGTGCCAGGACCTGACACAAAACAGGATCTCGGTAAATACTTGTAAAATAAATATTGGCGTCTAAACCATTTTTCTTGACTATCAAGATCGTTCTGAATCTCTGTTCTGTCATTCCGCCTAGTCTGTCTTTAAACACAGTTCTTCCACAAATTTGAAAAGCATGCTTGCTGACCACACCACCTTTACTACAACCTCAGATAGATCATAGCTGAAGATAGAGCTCTTTGGCCCTCCATTAAAGATCTTCCACCATGTTAATATTGATCAACAGCAAGTTTAAAGTGATATGATCAATCTAAGTTATTTTAATTTACAAACAGTCCAATGCAGTCGTGTATTTGATGCATGATACTTTCATCAGTATCACAGCATTTCTGAGGTGTTATGATTCACACTCGTGTGCAGCTCTCCCCTGTCCTTTGTCCGTGGCAGGCATGGTTGGTGGATCACAATCCTCTTGCCTGCTGAGCATGGATGTAAACTTAAAATCCTTCTCAATAATGTACTCTGGGCAGTACTACCAATCAGCGTTAACATGTGATTTATGACCTGTTTGTCCCCTTTGAGCTAGAATTTCCATTATTCATTTAATAAACTAGGTTATGAAGGGAATTTATTCCTAGCCCTACATGACACTCCCTAACCCCGGAGTTATCGTTTTGCTAATACCTCCTAATCTAAAAGTCATCTGCCCTCTTCTGTAAAGCCTTCCTTGACTCAAGTGAGATTAAGACTGCTCCTTCTTCACAACCCTGACTCAGTCCTCCACATCAACTGTGATTAACATCTTACAACATTTAATCATGGGCATGATGTATCTTTCAATTAATTAATGATTTCTGCCTCTGGCAATGGCAGACTTGGTTGTTTCACACTAAACTTCTTTCTGAGAACAACCAGAAAAGCCAGACAAAATATAAAAATCATCTGCTTGAAGCCATTGGAGAGCTTCCAAGTCTCCATGAGGATTTACAGGGCCTTGATCCAGGACCCAGGAGAGAAGGGAAGCCAGGAGAGGCAGCCTTAGCATTGTATCACTTTTCTGCAGAAAAATGCCACTTCGGAAAGCAGCAGGTGAGAGGCTGAGTTGTTGAACAAGGCCTTCAGCACCTCATGAGCTTGGGGGACAAAAATTGTAGTTCAGGACCCGTTAAGGGATAGGGCAATAGTAAGTTCCAAAATACAACACCTTAGGGAAAGGAGTGAGCCAGAAATGGACCAGCTCTTTGGAGGATTAAAGACACGTCTTGAATCATCCTAATCACTGGTTGGATTAGGGCACTCTGACCCTACCTTAATTGCCTGCTGGAAGCAAAAGAATTCCATCTGGAGGAGAAAAACATCGTCTAGAGCAGTTGTCCAATTGAAATGGAATTCAAACCATATATATAATTTTTAATTTTCTAGTAACCACATTTCAAAAGTAAAAAACAGGTAAAATTAATTTTAATAATGTATTCTATTTAATCCAGTATATCTGAAATATTATCATTTCAACCTGTAATTGTTGGGAGGAAGACTTTTCCTCTACCAACCTAGGTTTTAGTGATGGGGTCTGCAAATTAATTGGCCACAGACAAATTAACAGGAGAAATGGTTTATTACACATGCATGTGGGAGCATTCTATAAAGAATGGTTCTCCAAACAGCCAGGGTAAGGGCTTACATACCAACTTGATAAAGGGTTGGGAGGGTAGGGCTTCAGTGGGAAAGGATGGAAGGTTCTGATAAGGCTTGTTCACATAATTTCTTGGAATGATTAGGCAAAAAAGGTCAGCTGCCTCTCTAACTGAAGAATTCCCCACAAAGGGAGTTTGTAGCAACTGACTCTCAGAGCTCAACTTGATTCAGATAAGATTTCTTCCTGCATCTGTTGTTTGTCCAAATGTTTTCAGTTTAAAGTAGTCTCTATGCCATTCTGGTGGTTTACTGGTCCCTTCATAATCAATATACAATATTATTACTGAGATATTTTACATTCTTTTTTCATATTGAGTCCTTGAAATCCAGTGTGTGTTTTAAACTTACAGGCCATCTCAATTCAGACTAACCCCATCTCAAGTGGTCAGTAGCCACTTGTGGCTAGTGACTACCATATTGGATGATGCACTTCTAGAAGATAACATTGAAGCATAGCTTCATGACCTTAGGATAGGAAAAGATTTCTTAAACAGGTCTCAAATTTTATTAACTATAAAGGAAAATTTTGATAAATTAGACTATTAAAATAAGGAAATTACTAAAGGGACACCACTTAAACATGTAAAAAGGCACACCACAGAGTGGAAGGAGATATTTGCAACTCAGGAAAGGCTCATGTCCAGAATATATAAAGAACCACAAATGAGTAAGAAAAAAGAGGCAACCCAAAAGAAAGCAAACATGACCAAGAGACTTGAACAGGCATTTCACAAAAGAAGATATCCAAATGGCCAGTAAACATATGAAAATATACACCAATTCATTAGACATCAGAGAAATGCAAATTAAAAGTACACTGTGATTCCACTACGCCCCTATTACAATGGCTAAGATGTAACATACAAATTTTGGTGAGGATAGGGAGCAACTGAAATACTCACATACTGCTGGTGGGAGTATAAATTGATACTACTACTTTGGCAAACTGTTTGGCAGCATCTACACAAGATGAACATACCATGCCCTTTTGCCCAACAATGACCCTCCTAGATGTACAGCCAGTAGAATGCACATACGTATGTGTATCCAAACTGTGAGGACTCACTCCAACCCCCAGAATTGGTATAAAGATGGTTTAAAAATGAAAACATTCGAGCTACAGAATATGCAGGAAGAAATTGTATCTGAACTTCCCTTATCTAACTAAAGGAGAGCCTTTTGAAAATATGGATGCTATTAACACCTCTCTGAGGGAGCTTCCTTCGAATTCAGCTGCCACAGAGACAGATTACTCATTTACTACTTAGCATCAAAAAGCCCAGTAGAACCTTCCATACTTTCATCCCATTGCAGCCCTAAAACACCACCCCCTCTTTGTTAAGTTGGTGTATAAACCTTTATCCCTGGCTATTCAGGGAGTTATTCATCACTGAGCAACTCCCATGTGCACTGTAAATAAACTTTGTCTTTTCTTCTATTACTCCATCTATTGTCAGTTGATTTGCATGCCCCCAGGCACTGGACCCAAGTTGGAAGTGGAAAAAGTTTTTCCTCCTTACATAAACACATTCCTGATATCCCCAAACTGAAAACAACCCATTCTCTTTCAGTAGTAGAAGGGATAAGCAAATTGTGGTTTATTAACACAATGGAATACTACTTACACTCAAAAACATGGATGAATTTTACAAATGTAATATTCAGGGAAAGAAGCAAGACAACTGAGGAATGTATATTGTATGATCCCATTCATATAGAGTTCAAAAATAGGCAAACTAATTCACAGTGTTAGAAGTCACCATCGGGGTCACCCCTGGGGAGAAGAAGTGTAATTATTACTGCCCATCCAGGTTCTTTGCCTGCTGCACAGGAGAAAGCCAATACACTGAGACAGCAGGGGTTGCAGCAAAGAAAGCATTTAATACTGTAGGGCGCCCAAGCAAGGAGATAGGAGGAATTTCTCAAATCCATCTCCCCAAGAATTTGAGGGCCAGGGTTTTTAAAGGTAGTTTGGAGAACAAAGGGTCAGGGAATTGGGTCTTCTGATTGGCTGGGGATGAACTTCCAGGGTTGGTAAGCGGAAATTATCTTTTGCATTGAGACAGTTCCTGGGGAGAGGGTCACAGGACCTATTGAGTCAGTTCCCAAGTATGGCCACTGGTCTGGTTGGCATCGGTTGGTCCCCACAAATGCAGAGTCTGGAAAATATCTCAAATATGAGTCTTAGGTTTTACAATAGTGATATTATCTATAGAAGTGATTAGGGAAGTTACAGATCTTATGCCAGTCAGGGATACATGACTCCTAAGCAGTAAGCAATTACAGGAAAGCAAGCAATGAAATAATGGCTGGTTATTAATAACTTTTAGCTATGCCTGTACTTCTGTAGAAATCAGACTTCTACCATAGGTCTTGCCTTATGGCCCTACATTACTTTAATATAGGTGGTTTCATAATTATTAGGAGGAAGAGGAAGGGAAGATTCTATCTCTTGACCCAAGTTATGTGGTTACAGTTCACTTTGGGATCACTCATTGAGAGGTACATTTATTATTAGTGCATCTTTCTATATGTATATTATACTTCAATAAAGAGTTTATTAATAAGAATCATTAGTGTAATTCTTAGTCTAATATAGTCAGTTTGTTCTTTCTGATATTTCAATATTTCTGTGTCTTTCTACCTTTTTTATAATTTAGTATGTAAGCTTTCTGTAGAATGAGGACCATATTTAAGTTAAATAACAGCTGGAGTAACACCATGAATAATTATGATGATGGTAGCTTGGTGAATTGAAAAAATTATACCCCTTCCTGGCAAGCCCAATTTACTCACAAGAATTGTCCAAGCAACAAAAGAGTTCTGATTATTTCCTCCCAATGTTTTAAATATAGCGTTTTACCACTATATCTGTTCAAAAGTCCATTTATCACCCACATCAGTGTTCTATCACAATATTTTTCATTACCTGAAATGTTACAATTAACACCCCCTGCAACTGCTGGGAAGTAAATCTAGTCATCTAAAGATCCTGTCAACATGCTGCAGTTCCTTATTTTTCTGTGCAACCAGCCAACACTTGGGGGAAATTAAATTGTCATTCACCTCACAGAGCCTTCTTTTTAGCATATCATTGTTTTATTTGACTACCGAACATAAAGGTATAACCAAACTTTGAAAAGAAAATGGAAATCAGTACATAAATATGGTCTCTGATAATATGACACAATTAATGATGAAAATGATACCCAGTATAGTTATTCTTTACAAAAGCCCAGAGAGCTAAATGAAAGCATTAAATTAAACTTCACCTACTCTTTCTGCACCATTAAGTCCCATCATTCCACAGAAAGATTCAGATGGTTTTATTTTGTATTCTAATTTTAAGGCAATTATTCTCTAGTTATAGTTTGAAAAGTCTGCAAAGTTTTCTGCTTTTGATTTGCTAATGACTTAGTTACAAAGCATTTAACACACAGTTGTCTTATAACTCTTTAAAAGGTGTTATATAAAGTTGCTTGAGAGTGAATTTTTTTCTGTAATTTCAAACAGTAACTACTAACTCTATTACTGTGTGGTGAGTTTTATTGTGTGGCAGTGTGTAGAGAGAGTTTACATATATTATATTACAATCGACTGTTGAACAACACAGGTTTGAACTGGGCAGGTCTGCCTACACTCTGATTTTTTTCAACCAAACGCGGACTGAAAATACAATATTCATGGGATTTGAAACCCATTTAAAGGGAGGGCCCACTTTTCTAGGGTTCGGACTTCAGTATTCAAGGGGTTTGGTGGGGAGGAGTGGAACCAATCCCCCACATATACTGAGGTACAACAATACTTTACTTAATCCCTGCCACAATCTGGTATGGTTATTTCTGTTATTCCCATATTCCAGATGAGGAAACAGAAGCACAAAGTTTGACGCAATGCTTGCAAGGCTAAAAGGAAATTTAAGCTGAGATCAAAAACTGTGCAATTTAAATGATATGCTATATTGGTACCCCAAATATATGTCTAAGGTACAGCTACACATTGAATTATCAAGATGTTTTCCACTGTGGTGGTAGTAGTTATTGCTGCTGCTACAGTCCCACCCTAGCCCCTTATTCATCCAGACATGCAACATGGGAATGTGTTAGCATCCTATTTTAGGATCAGCCAAGCTTTGCTGGGTTTTAGGAAATCCATCCTGAAAGTTGAGGTGGTCAATCTATAGCTAAGGAGTTTTTCTATTTGATTCCCCATTGCCTTCCATTACTTCTCATACAGTGCTTTATACATTTAGAAGCTCAAAAATGCCTGTGGATTCTTAGCAATAGGATTTCCCTGGTAAACATGGTTTAAATATGAATTTAATTTGTTCATCTGAGAGGCCCATTATATTAGGTACATCCATCTCCAAGAGATGGCCCCAAATCAGCCATGTTATGGTTCCCCTTCTCACTGAGTGCTCAGAATCGGTCTGTATGCAACGAGTTGGAGTTTTATTGACAACCTATCACCCTTACTCTGTGCTACAGCTGTTAATATGAAATACTCATTAAATCTTCTTTTATTTTAAAATTACGTTTAAGCTGGATATGGTGGCTCATGCCTATAGTCCCAGCTACTCCGGAGGCTGAGGCATCTTCAATGATGCCATGTTTATTTGAGGCTGTTTGAGACCAACCTCAGCAATATAGCAAGACCCTATCCCTAAAAAAAAAAAAATTAAAAATAAATTACTTTTATAGCACTTTTTGCTGTGTGAAATAATATTCCTCCTTTGTAGGCCCCCCGTGGATACCTGAAACCACAGGTAGTACCAAATCCTATATACACTATGTTTTTTCTTACACATACTTGCCTATAACAGTAACAGAATAACTAATAGTAACATAGATCAATTATAACAAAATACTGTTCAAATTTCACAGATAGAAGATTCGTTCTTTCCATAGATCTTAGCAACCTCAATATACGATTTTTTTTCTTTCCTTATTAAGTTGAAAACTTTCGAGGTCTTTACCTAAAGGAAGCACTTTATGGCTTCTCTTTGGCATATCCAAATTGCCAGCATCACTACTCTTGTGCTTTGGGGCCGTTATTAAGTAAAATAAGGGTTACTTGAACACTGTGATACCTTGACAGTCAATCTGATCACTGAGGGATTCACATCCCAGATGGGACAGAGAGGGATGGCACGAGATTTCATCAAACTACTCAGAGTGATGCTCAACTTAAAACTTACGAATTTTTTATTTCTGGAATTTTCCATTTAATGTTTTCAGACCAAGGTTGACCCCAGGTAACTGAAACCACAGAAAGCAAAACCTTGGACAAAGGGGGACTACTGAATTATTACCTGTCTTCACTTCTGTATTGTAAGCTCCATGTGATCAGGGACTCTGTGTGTCTTGGATACCACTCTATTGTCAATACCGAGAACAGAAGTATAAAGTGGTCTAGAGCAGGCATTCCGGTAATTTTTAAAATGTTCCTCAAAGATATTGTCAGTGAGGAAATATGATTTTTCCTCAACCCTCATGAGTTCTTAGTTGGAATGGAGCCTGTAAGAAAAGACAGATTAACAAAAGAAAAACAAACAAGTTTATTAACACGCACGGTGCCCATCGTGTAGGAGAAACCCCAAGAAAAAGCAACTCAAAGCAGTAGCTTAGAACTCTGGCATTTATAACATCTTCAACAAAGAATAATGCGTTTGTGGAGAAATGACAGGACAAAGGAAAGCAGGTTTAAGCTTCCAAGGGCTAGAAACCATGGGAAGGTAAATATAATATATGGGAGGAAACGAATGGAGTGAGGTTTGTTTGCAGGTTCCTCTGTTGCCATCTCAAGTGGGGAAGAGTCCAGAGTTATCTCCAGTAAAGGAGAATTTATATCCTGCCTTCAGGCAGATAAGGGGAGGGTAAAAAGATCTTTTTCTGTGTTCACTGCTCCTTAATTGCCTGCAGCTCAAAATCATTTTTATGTCAAAGAGGCATATTTTGGAGTGAATGATTCTGATTTCCTTCAATAGGAAGATACCCCTGTTTGGGGGGGCATCTTCAATGATGCCATGTTTATTTGAGATAAGTCCTCATTCTATGTGTATCCTTCTGTTGGGTAAAAAGATAAAATTTAAGTCTGTCCCATAGAAATGTAGAGATTCTAAAGGACCTATTCAGGAATATCATAGCTTCACACAGTTTTTCTTAGCCTTTATTTTTCTGTTGGGAAAATATATTCAATAGATGTCATTCACATGTGCACACATTGATGGACACGAGTCAAGACCCTATTGGTTACAAGTGACACAAACCCAACTCAAACTTACTTAAAAATAAGGGGCATTTATCAGCCCCCACAGCGGAAGAGTCCAGAGATTGATCTGCGGGCAAGACTGCCTCCTAGACCTCAAATGGTAGGCTGGGGACTGGGTCTCTCCTTCTCTTTACTTTCTCTTTCTATTGCCTTTTTTCTAACCAGGCACCTGGGCAGTTCCTGTTTGCATTGTAAGAGAGGAAAAATAGTTTTTTTCCTCAACCTTCCTTAAGTTCTTAGTTGGAACAAACTCCTGTAACAAAAGACAGATTAATAAGAGAAAAACAAACAGAAGTTTATTAGCATGTATATTTTCATACATACATGGGAAACACCCAGGAAATGAGTAGTTTTCAAAGAAACAGCTTTGAATTCTAGTTTATGGAGCATCTTCAACAAAGAACAGTAAATTTTTAGAGAAGTGACAAGACAAAGGAAAAGGACTTTGAGTCCCTAGGGGCAGCCACTTGTGGGAAGACAAATAAATGGCAGATATAGGCTAGTTGTTCCCTCTCTATGGGTCTCAGGTTAACCTCTATAAAATAGGTCTATTATATACTTATCACATAAATTTGTTCTAGGTATTATTAAGTCCTTAAACAAAATAAGTGTTAGGTATTATTATACCTCTCCCACCTACCCACCCCTCTCCCACTGCCCCTGTTCCCAACGCCATGATGACCGATTCATCCCGGTTTGCTCCCACTTGTTCTGATGTAGCACTGAAAGCCCAGCATCCCAGGAATCTGCTCAGGCTTGGGCAAACCAGGGCAGTTGGTCACCCTCCCCCCACAACACTGCAGTCAGAGAAGTCATAATAGTCCAGATAAAATTGTGCCCAATGGGGCTTGAGATGGTTTGAGTCCAAGATTTACATTGTTAATTCAAAATTGTGACAGTTTTGGGGCCATTGGATGTAGAGTGGTAGCTCAGAGGCACAGAAAACTCAGTGAAACCAAAGGGAAGTCCAATTATGAATGGTAAAACTTGTTCATGTAGATTCCTCTGGTGCTATTTCCAGGCACAACAGGTTCTAAAGTTGTCTTCAATGGTTAACCTTTGTCCTCCCTGGTAGAAAGCAGGGCAGGATACCTTTTGTTTTTGTAAATCTGTGTCCTGCTTTTAGGCAAATAGAGGGCAGAGAGCTTTCCTGCCTGTTTCTTCTCAGTTGCCTTCAGCTCAACAATGCACATGAGGCATATTTTGGGGTGGCATATTCTGATCTCTCATACCATTATGCTCACTGCTCATAACCCCAGAAAAAGTCCAAGAGTAGACTCTTGCATGGCTTGGGTATCATGTCTACCTCCATATTGGGAGTTAAGGAAGGTGCCCCCCTCCTTGCCCAAACCACATGAAATGGGTTGCCCATAGGAAAGAAAACCTAGGTTCTCAGAAGAGGGAGAGGAGAAGTATGTTAGGCTAACCAAAATCATTGTTGCCATAATATATCATCAATAGGTAAAGTGTAACTCTTTAACAGCTTAAGTATTTGTTGAGTGACTACTATATGCCATGAACACCCTTTCCTTTCTACTTTCTTTCAAGAAACCATATGTGAATATGAATAGTATTGAGATTACCTTGAATTCTTTTCAACTTATTTTTCAGATGAATTATTTACATATTTCCATAATGAAACTATTTTTGGTAACACTACATGCAATATATGTAACACATGATTGTAACACACTAGTTAGCAAGTATTTATCTGTGCTCTTACTAACTTCTAAGAACAACAACAAAAAAAAAGAGCAGGTTTTTACCCCCAAAAGATTGAGAGTTGCTCTTTTAAGAGATAAAATTCCAGATTGTATTGCAAAGATTGGCCACACAAAACATAGTCATCACTTTATAGTTAAAACTGTGATTTTTAAGAGCAAGAAACAAACCATTAATAAACCAATCTTGCATTAGACATCTTGACATTTAAATTGACTTCATGCAAATAAAATAAGGAAATTGAATTTTCTGATTTACTCATCAGACACTATATAGACGCATTTCACATTCACATCTTAAAAATGTAATAAGGACATTTCATCTCTTTATGTCTGGCTTGGCTGTTCCTGATGAATTCCTAACCAACTTGGATGACACTAAACTGAGAAATCTCACATCACTTTTTTGTGCTTCTATCTTATTGTGTGATCTTTCCAGATAGTTGATTTTGTATGTATGTCTTTACTGGAGCATTCTGAAGTTACTACCCATTTCTACTACTTAGGTGAAACTTACTTTTCCTACATGGAAATATCAAGGGGAAGAATTGAAATGTTCGTGCCCATGGTCCTCATCGTAAGAAATAAAGTATAAAAGAGTTTTCACTTTATCCTAACCTGACTTTGAATATTTATGGAAAATGCTCAATTTGTAGCTTTAGCAAATGGCACTCCAATGTCACACTTCTCTGTTTAACATTCAGCTTTGTTAATCAAGAAAACCATAGATTGGCTCTTTGCATGTTGATTAAATTGATTACAGCTGTAGGCCTTGATAGCATTTTTTTTCAAGTGTCTCTAATTAATCAGACAATGCTTGATTAGTTTTTTCTGTTCTGAGGAGATAAACTGACTTCCTTGAGAGTTTTCACCTCAAAACGATTCCCCTCCAGTAAAAGGTAAAGGATAAGTGAGTCATTTCCTACTTTTCCATGAGGCTTAGACCTTTTATCCACCAGCAACTAAAAAAAAGAAAAAGAAGTTCTTTGAAAAGCAAATTAAAACATAACATTAAACTTCTTTTCACATATTCGTGTGAATACATCTCCTAGAATGAAAAAGCCTGTTGCCTCTGAGACTTTAGCCTGTCTTCTGCTATGTTACAGCTCATCGCCCAGCTTTACCATTGTAACCGCTCTTTGTCGAGTTATATGATTGAATTGTCAGACCTGACATTGCAGACTTCATCCCAGGAACCATTTGCTTTTAATAACCAGGTTCATGAATGATGTGTTAAAAGAAAAAAAGCCACCACCTATTTTTTAGTCATATCTGTAGCATTAGATGAAGCAACTGTTGTTTATGCAAATGAACACTTGGCAATTTCCAGGAGCATTAGCAACATTCGTAAAGACCTGAAATGTTTAGTTTTCATTGTTGGAGTTCAGATTTCTAATGGGGAAGGGTGTTAGGATCAACTCAGTGCGAGTTGGCAAGGAGGTGGCAACCCGTTCTCCTCTCTCCTCCTCCATTGGTCGAGGGACCAATCTAGCACCTGTGTCCAGTAAGCACTTGTCACCTAAAACACTTTTTAAAAGATATTTCTAAGCTGTGTTTCAGAAGTATTTTCTTGTAGATCTCATCAAATTAGAAGCTCCTAGAGAGATTCTGCCTTTAAAAAGAAAGGAGAAAAAAAAAATTCAACCAGAGTAGAAAGGCAGAGAGTGAAAAATAAGTCTTACTCCTCCCACCCCCAACACTACATTCCTGTGGCCAGATGTGATGATGGTTACCAGTTTCTTTGGGCAGTCTTCAGAAATTTTCTATGATATTAGAAAAAATATATATATTATATGTGTATATATACATATACAAGCACACACACATCTACATATAAGGGATAAGACTATACTGTTCTACAACTTGTACATACAAATTGACCGCATTCTTCATCAGCTGCTAGATATTATTTCACGGTTTGAATGTACCATAATTTATTCAGTCAGTTCCCTGGTAATGGACATTTAGGTAGTTTCCAGCTTTTTGTTACTGTAAACAGTGCTGTAATAAACATCCTCACTTGCATGTCTTTATGAGGTTAGCCAAGTATGTGTTTACGGTTCATTTCTAGCAGTGGAATGACTTGGTCAAAAGGTCATTTTGCTGGATATAACCGAATTGTTCACCAGTTTATAGTCCTACCAGCAGTGTATGCTAGTGTCCCATCTCCTTAATCTTACACTATGTTTTATCAAACTTTAGAACTTTTGCCAAGCTGCAGTGTGTTAATTGTATATCATTATTTTAATTTGCATTTCTATAATTACATACAAGGTCAAGCATTTTTCCATATTTGGGGGGACATTTTATCTTTCTTTTCTTCTGACCTGCCCATTCATATATGTGCCTTCTTTTCTGGGGACCATGTCTTGCATTTGTTCAATATCCTTATGTATCCAACACAGTGTTGGGCACATAGACCCTCAATAACTACTTTAATTTAGGACATGAGATACACAGAAAGAATCTAAAATATTCCTTATTGGAGTGTAAGATCCTTGAGGCAAACTGCCATCACTAGAGATCTTCACTCTCATAGAATGACAAAAACAAGATATCTTTTCAGAAAATTTCTGTACCTTTTGAAAGGGAGGAAAGACTTTCTCTACCCTCTTAGGTTCTGGGGCTGGAGCCTGTGAATCAAACTGACAAAAGAAAGACTAACAAGAGAAAAGCATGCAAATGTTATTTGATATTAATATTTTAATTTTTATATGCGCATGTAGGCCTTTATAGAAAAGAAATGAAGACCCAAAGAAGTGCTAGACCCAGAAGGCTGTATACCATTTTAACAAAGAAAGATAAATTGTGGAGATGTAACAAGACAAAGGAAAAAGGGGTTTGGGGTAGGGGCAATAAATTGTGGGAAAGTGATTAGGAAATGTACGGTGGAAACTAATGGAAGATAAGGGTTATTTTAGTAAGGTTTGTTTGTACAGATTCATCTCAGTGCCAGCTCCCCATCTCTGGTGTTAAGAATATTCTCCTCTTTCTGATACAGGGAGAACATCTTTCTCAGGGACAATTTATGCCCTGCTTTTAGGTAGAAAGTAGATGATCAGAGAGCCCTTCCTGCATCTGTTTCTCAATTGCCTTCAGCTCAAAATAGTCAGTCTGCTAAAATGGTGTTTTGGGGGTAGCATGTTCTTGTCACCTTCACTTACAACCTTATTTTGGACATACTGGGAAATGGATATTGTCAAGGGGGAGGGTCCGTGTTTCTTATATGTATTATCATACACCTATATACTAAACTTCCAAAATAACACTGTTATTCCTTGCCTAGATTATACAGCAACAAGCTCCTAACTGATCTTCCTGTCCCCTCTCTTATTCCCCACCAATTCATTCGCCACTCAACTGCTACTGTGATCTTTCTAAAGTGCAAACCAAAGATTATTCTAGCTTTAAATCCTTCAGTAGATCCTCAGAGCCTTCAGAATAAAATAAGAACTCCTTAATTTGCCATCCAAGTATCTTGCATCTTCAGCAACTGACTATAGCCTTCTCATTCAACACATATTTTCCCAGTGCCCATCATTTCACACTGCTAGGATTACTGCAAGGTCCCTCACACCTTTCTGCTATAGATCATACTGTTCCTTGTAGAATATTCTTCCATCTGTTAACTATCTTGCCTCATTCTCATGCTTCAGGAATAACCCTTTCATGACTTTTACTAGAAAGCCTTCCCTGAACTATCCTCCTAACTATATGAGGTTCCTTGGGCTTACCTCTATATAACAACACTTACTTCTCTCTTATAAATGTTGATCTAACGATCTGTTCCCAGTAGAATGAATTCCTTATGGCAAGAACCATGTCTTACTCCTCAGTACCCAGCATAAAGTCTGCAACACTGTAGGGGCTCAATAAATATCTATTAAATGTAAAATTACAAAGCAGCTATACTGATAACAGTACAGAGAAGGAAAGGAAGGGACTAGCCTTCTTCCATGTTGTCTCAAGTAGATGAGATATCAATGTTCCCATGTAGTATTTGAATTTGATGTCTGATTCCTGGATTTGTGCCTCCAGAGTTGAACTATCTATCGTATCTAATGGGCCAATGTCTGGAAAATGGTCCCAAAATGTTATGTCATTAAAATTTTCTTAACCCAAAGGAAAATACTGCTCAACAGGAAAGATATTCAGAAAGATATTCTGCAGAGAATATATAATGTATATTTAACAGAGTTTAGAGTAGTTAATGCATTTTGTGATTTCTTAGAGCACTGAGCACTTAAGGGAAGCTGGATCCTCTCTGTTTTGTGGATTTTCTGTCAAAGACATGGGCAGGACAGGTGATTTAGTAGAGGACAGAAGAAGAAAGAGTATGATTTCCCATTTGTATGAGTGTCTGTTGTACACTTCCAAACAAACCTGGATTGATGTGAGATGAAAGCACAGTGGTATTTGTTTATGTAATGTGTTTTCCAACTTTTTCTATGGAGGAGATGTGATCCTATTCCAGATGTCACCATAATGTAAACATCCACTGGGAGCACTTTTAGGAGGGGAGGAGAAGACGAAATGTCTGGCAAGCATAATTCTCATGTCATTCTCAACTAGCTGCCTTTTCAGACTCCTCTTATTCCTCCCACAGCTTTCAGAGTGTGTTCTCCTGACATACTCTCTACAAAGTCTTCCTTGAAGAATTCATCCATTTTCTCATCTTTTTGACCTCATCAGTATGTCTTTCTCTTATGTCCCTGGACTTCCTACAAGTATTCATTCATTCAGCAAACATTTACTGAGAATACAATATATGAAAAAGATAGACATGACCACCTGCCCTGTGGAGCTTGCAACTGGCAGAAAAGGCAGACATGACTCAGTTACACCAGTGGTTGGATCCTTACACACTGAGATGACTGGCCTCTGCTCCCTGAGAGGCTGATGAACATGAACTGCATCAGAGAGTTCCCTTGCCCTCTGGCTTCTGGTGAGGCTCAGCCAATGGAAATCAGAGGAGGAGGGAGAAGGAAGTCAGGGTCATTCTTTCCCAGCTCCCTCCCTATAGAACCAACTCAGACTCACTGCAAACCTTGGCCCAAAGTCACAACTCCTCTCAAGGAGGCCCTCTCTCCATGCCTTTTGCTTTCTGGGTCTGTCCCTTAGACTTAGGGGTGTCAACAGCCCTGGGATTCTATACTGTCCCTTGTGGTTCCTGTGTACCTGGCCTTACCTTTCTAATAAGCCATCTCTTAAACTCTCCTCAAATCATCCTAATTTGAGTGTGCCAAGTGTTTCCTGCTGGGATGCTTACTGATAGAGAACTTGTGGTAGACTTCGAACTCAGGAAAGTCTTCTCTGAAGTAATGTTTCAGCTGAAAGCTGAAGGCTGAAGGATAAAGAGCATCAATTAGGCCATTGTGAGAATAGAGACAGAGGATGTGGCTTTCCCTGCAAAGCCTCAGGGTAGTGTGGTGGTGACTATAAGGGAAAGGTACAAACATATGCTGGGGAGACATACAAGGCTTTAAGCCAATGTAGTGACAAGTCTTTAGGATTTTACCCTAAAGATTAACTTTTGCAAAGCTCACACTTGTTTGGATTATAGGGAGTCCAGATTGGCTGAGGGAAGAACAAGGGAGAAGTGCTAGAAGCATGGATAAGTTTGGAGATACAGCAACATATTCCAGAGCTAAGTCTAAGACTTAATAATGGATCCCTAAATATTTCCAGCATATCACATGGAGAAACTTACAAGACCTTAGATTCCCCTTGTGCTAAACCAAACACTTCCATCATCCCAAACTGGTTTCCTCTCCCCAGTTTTCCAGTTATTCAGTGGTACCAACACTGTTTCATTCCCCTAGAATCCACACTTTAACCTTCCGCATTTTCTCTTCAGACTGGCTTCCTCCATGTATTAATAACAGGAAATGTGATCACCAGTGGCATCTGAGTTTCAGTTCTTTTGGCTTCCATCTTCATTGTGGGACTGTCTCTTTTTCAGATGTAGTTTGAGAAGTTCCAGAGAAGCATGATGATTGGCCCAGATTAGGTCAGGTGTTTGCCTCTGGACCAATCAATTGAGGCTGTGGGCTCATGGAGTAACATGGTACCTCCCAGAAAGCCATGTGGTTAGAGGTGGCTGTTCTAAGAAGAAGGGGGAGGAAGGAGTCTTGAATGGTCCCTTAGCTCTCTTGTACTATGTCTTTTTTTTTTTTAAGAGACAGAGTCTTGTTCTGTTGCCCAGGCTGGAGTGCAGTGGCACTATCATCTCACTGCAGCCTCCAACTCCTGGGCTCAAGTGATCCTCCTGCCCCAGCCTCCCAAGTCGCTGGGACCACAGGCACATACCACAACACCCTGCTAATTTTTTTTATTTTTTTGTAGAGACGAGGTCTAGCCATGTTGCCCAGGCTGGTCTTGAACTCCTGACCTCAAGCTATCCTCCTGCCTCAGTCTCCCAAAGTGCTGGGATTATAGGCATGAGCCACCATGCCTGGCCTCCTACTATGTCTTAAAGAGAGATTAAAATTGTTCCTGAGCCCCAGGGGTAATGATAGGAGAAACAGGTGGTGGTGAAAAGAAAACAGACTTTGCCTCAACATGAGGAAAAACTCTCCAACAGTCAAAGCCGTTTGAAATGAATGTGATTTGTGAAAGCGTGGGCACAGTCACTGAAGATGATCAAGTACAGGTCAGCCAACCACTTGGCAGGGATGTTGTAGAAGGGTTTCAGAACGTACGTGGGGGTTCCTCCAACACTGAGAATCTGGTTAGGGACCTTCTGAGGAAAACAAACCAAAATTAAACAACAGCATCTTAATACTTATTCAGGAACATCTTAAGAGATATACAAAAGAGTTCCCAAATTTTATTTTGAGCTCTCTATTTCAAATAGGAGGTGAATTCTATGAAGAAATGCAATTGAGAGCACTTTTTGTATGTTTAAGTTTAAAAAAAAAAGTAACATATATTTTCTTAGTTTTTTATGCTAGTAAATATATTTCTGAACCAGCATTCTGTTTTCTAAGGTAGAAAATTAAATTTTTCTTTTGTGGCTATAAAGAAGCAGGTGAGCATCCCTGAATCACCCCAAATTGTATATGTACCAAGCACATGGTGAGGAAACAATAGCACACTCTTAGCAGGGAAAGAAAGGGCAAGGGGGAGGGAGAATACAGAGTGGGTTGCAACAGCAGCATGATTTATTGTTATGGAAACTTTCAATACCAAGTGGCACTCGGTATTCTAGGCTAGAAAGGAGACTTTTTCAATAGTCGTGCATTTGAGAAATATTGAAGGAGCACCTACTCTGTGCCAGGCACTCTGCCAGGTACTAGTTAGTCTAATGGGGGAGAAAACATTCATCAAATGATCAAAAAAATGAGGATATAGTTATGAGCTGAGACAACAGCTCTTAACGAGAAGATCACAGTTGCTCTATGAGAAGGAGTGAAAGGAACTTGGCTAGATTGAAGAGGGAGTGTCAGGGAAGACTTCCCAAGAGTGTGATGTTTGAGCCAAAGTATGAAGGTTGGGTATGAATTCACCAGCCAAGGGAGGGTGGGAACAGGGAAGAAGAGCATGGTCTAGAAAAAGGGGCACAGCCTGGGCAAAGGCCCAGTGGTGGTAGGGAGCATGGCACACTCCAGAGAAGACCAGTGTGACTGGAGCATAGGGAGTGAGAGGGAGCATAGTGCCAGATGAGGTTGGAAAAATGCATAGAGATTAGTCTGTGCAAAGCCTCAAAGGCCAAGGTAAGGATTCTGGTCTTTCTCCCAAGTATGTGGCTTAAACAAGAGATGGACATACTGGCAAGTAGTTTTGGCTGTAGTGTGGAGAACAGAGGAGAAGTGAAGCCAGAGTGAGCGAATATGAGGGGATCAAGAAGGAGCTTTTGCTACAGGTAACACGAGCCAAGATAGTTGCTTAGGCTTTGGTGGTGGAGGTAGAGATGGTGAGAAAGGTGGGTTCAAAAGGTATTCAGGAGGAAAACTGGCAGGAATTTTCATAAGAACCTTGAACATTGTCTACTTCACAGTTCCTTCCTCCAAGGCAGAGGTCATTGAACTACAGCCTGTGGGCCAAATCCTGCCCACTGCCTGTTTTATAAATAATGTTTTATTGGAACCCAACCGTGCCCATTCATAAACTTACTGTTTACGTCTGCTTTTGCAGTACTACAACAGCAGAGTTGAATAGTTGCAACAGAGCCCTCATGGCTCATAAGGCCTAACACATTTACTATCTGGCCCTTTACAGAAAAACTTTGCCAACCTTGAATTTTTCACTGCTTGGAACACCACCTCCATGATAACCCAAGGTGCAAAAGTTTTTTATTTGTGATCCAGAAGTCTATGAATGGGCTTCAGACAATCTCTAACCTCCTGAAATTAGAAGTAAAATTTGGTATTTATGCACATTTTTCTGAGAAACCATTTTCACAAGCTTTTAAAAAGAATCTGAATTCCCCCAAAAAGTGAGGTATTTCTCGGTCTTCTCCCCAGTCGTGTTCCCTGGCCATAGAAGATTTTTAAAATCCAAACTTCTTTCAGTGAGTAAGAAATGTGCACTAGTACCAAATGATAAATATCCTTGAGTATTGGACAGCCATAGCTGCAAATTGCTAAATTCCTACTATAAGATCTCCTGTGATAAGTGTTTCACTAGGCTGCCCCTGTGACCCAGAGCTTTATGATAGCAGGTGGCTCAGTGCTGTGAATGAAAGAAATGTAATAATTGTTGTCATGTTTTAGATTCCTGAAATAATTACTACCTCAAACAATTATTTAAATGTATATGAGATTATAGATAGCTCTATTGCAAGGGAATTCCTCCAGGGGAACAAACAGATGAGCTGCTCAGCCCACAGCAGCCTGTGTGTACAGCTCATGTTCTTTTGTTGTTTTCTGTTGGCTAGAATGTGTCCTTCATCAGAACGTGACTCTTTGAGGGCAGGAACCAGGAATAATTTATCCTGTAATCCCCAGGGCCTGGCACATAGGAGTTGAATAAATGGTCACTGTATATGTAAAGAAACAATTAAGCTAACTTGCTCTCAGATAATGTTTTGTATAGATGTATATTAGGTATATACACATATTTATAGGAAACATTAAGGAAATAAATGTATGTAAAATTGTCTCGTAAACAAAACTGTTGTCTTTTTTTTTTCTTTTAATTTCTTTTTTTAATTTCAGAATATCATGGGGGTACAACACTTTGGCCATACACATTGCCCCTGTTCTGCCCGTGTCAGAGCCACAATCGTGGTCGTCTCCCAAACTGTGCTCCCCACATCCATTCAGTGAGAGTTTTTCCCATCCCTTCCACCCCCCTCCCGCCCGCCCGCCCTCTGATGAATGTTATTGCCCTGTGTGATGTAAGTGTTCATCTGTTAGTACCAGTTTGATGGTGAGTACCAGTGGTGCTTGTTTTTACAATCCTGTGACACTTCGCTTCGAAGAATGGGTTCTAGCTCCAACCAGGATAATACCAGATGTGTTAATTCACTGTTGTTCCTTATTGCTGAGTAATACTCCATGGTATACATATACCACATTTTATTGATCCACTCGTGTATTGATGGGCACCTTGGTTGTTTCCACAACTTTGCAATTGTGAATTGTGCTGCTATGAACATTCGAGAGCAGATGTCTTTATTATAAAATGTCTTTTTTTCTTCTGGATAAATACCCAGTAGTGGGATTGCTGGGTCAAATGGTAATTCTACTTTTAATTCTTTGAGGTATCTCCATATTCTTTTCCATAGAGGTTGTACTAATTTGCAGTCCCACCAGCAGTGTATGAGTGTTCCTATCTGTCCACATCCCCGCCAACATTTGTTATTTGGGGATTTTTTTATATGAGCCAATCTCACTGGAGTTAAGTGATATCTCATTGTAGTTTTGATTTGCATTTCCCTGATGATTAGAGAAGTTGAGCACTTTTTTATATGTTTGCTGGCCATTATTCTGTCTTCTTTGGAAAAGTTTCTGTTCATGTCCTTTGCCCATTTTTTAATAGGGTTGTTTGATTTTTTCTTGTTGATTTTCCTAAGTTCTGTATAGATTCTGGTTATCAGCCCTTTATCAGAGGTGTAGCATGCAAATATTTTCTCCCCAAAATTGTTGTCTTTAAATGAAGGAACTGAAGCCGTAGTCTATCTTAACAGAGGACATTGTCTTTAGTTCTAAAAATAACTGATTTAGCTGTACTCAGGTAAGTTATACTGTCTAGGATGCAGGTTGAATGAAACAATATGATATTCCTTTTTGGCCAAGATTTTATTATTAGGTCAATCTGGTCATTGAGAAAATTTACAAGATAGTGTTATCTGTACTATATATTTTTGTGTAGTGTTTAATACAAATCCATTGCCTGAACTCTTGAATAAAAGCCCTCTTCTGGTGACAGACTCAATAAGTAAAGGTGTGCCTACAAGCCCTCTCTCTCCAGTTTCAAGAAGGGAGGTTGGGGTGGGAGAGGCAGAGATCTGAGATCTCAAGAGGAAGGAAGGAAGGAAGAGGAAGAGGAAGCTCCTGCGTGTGCTTGGAGAGCAGGCGTGACCAAAAAGGATATTTGTCCACCAAAGGAGCTGGAGGCTTTTCATAACAGAGGGATAGAGTCAGTCCTTGGGATAAAAGGATTCTAGTCAGAGCTGAGGAAATCAACCAGAGTTTCAAGTCCAAGTAAGGACTTGAACATACAAGACAAGGATGAAAACGGTAGAACAAAGAGCAAGAACATATTCTGGAGCACAAGCAGCTGGGGTAAGAAGCAGGTCAAGGAAATGGTTCAGAACTAAAAGTAGGAATGGCATGTTGTGAGTGAGCCTGAGCTAGAACTCCCCATTCATTGGATGTTTGCTGCTTACATAGGGAAAGGCATGGAGGTTTAAAGGAGTTGATTAAGAGTTAAGACAATGTGTTAGCATTAACTATCACATATAAAGATGTAAACATGTAAGATACAAGTGCTGGACTACACATTTCTTCTTATTAACAAGTCACCACAAACAGAATGCTCTTAAAAAAAATTAAATTATTAAGTATGTATAAAGTAAAATAAAAAACAAAAAGCAAAAAAATACCACCAGGGTGGGGAAACAGTATAACCTGGAGCAGCGTTTCTCAAGGTGTGTTCTGTGATCCCAAGAGATTAACAGTTCCAGATGCATAAATTTGGGCAGTGCTATATAGTCTGTCCTCCTCTTGTGGGATTCATGGTGTTTTAGAGTCATTGAAAAATCCTGCAAGAAAAAGTCCTAGTTGATTTTGTTTAGCCCAAAGTTTTCCATATTTTAGTTAACATGGAAACCTTTTTTAAATTATACTTTGTAAATGCTTACTTAGTAAAAAGCTAAACAAATGAGTTGCTTTGATTAAAAATTTCTTAATTGATTAAAATCTTCTAAATCTAACCACTTGTCAAGAGAACGCTGTTGCTGTTTTAAAAGGATAAAATTAGATGTACATTTTACCAAAATAAACTCACACCATATACTAGAATGAACTCCAAGTAGATCAGAAATCTAAATATAAAAAATGAAGCCATGCAAGTAACTAGAAGAAAACTTGGGTGAATTTCTATAGAACCTGGTTGTAGAGAAAGACTTTCTAACTATGGCCCAAAATGCAAACACAATAAAAAAAAAAGATTGATACATTTGACTACATAAAAATAAAAAACTTTTGCATGGCAAAAAACACCATAAGCAAAGACAAATGACAAGGTAAGGGAAAGAGACAAAAAATCTGATAGAAAAAAGAGCAAAAGATGTGAACAAATATATATATAGTATGTGCATATACGTATGCATATATACTACATAAATGGCCTTAAATATATGAAAATACAGTTGACTCTGCTTATAATGAGAACTAATACAGATCAAAACTACCTTAAAGTACTCATTCTCACCTCTCAGATCAGGAAGTATTAAAATACTTGACAACATATTCTTGTAACATTGCTCTAGGGAAACCAGCATGCTCATACATTACTGGTGAAAATGCAGATGGGTACAACCCTTGGGAAGGGAATTTGTCAATATCTAACAAAACCAGGTATGCATTTGTCTTTTGTTCCTGGAATCCCACTTCAGTAATTTAGTTTTTCAAGATATACCTCCAAGTATACAAAATGGATATGCCCAAGGTTCTTCATTGAAGCGTTAATTGCAATAATTCCAAAATATTGAAAACATGCCCAAACATAGGAGAGTCACGAAATAAATGGTAGTACATGCATATGGTAAAGTATTGTGCAGCTGTAAAAAAGAGTGAAATCTCTCTATGACTGATTGGAGGATTCCAGGATTATTGTAGCTGAAGACAAAAGTACAAAAGTATGTTATGCTACCTTTGCTAAAAGAAGGATAAAATAGACACATATGTTTGTTTTGGCAAAAGGAAACACAGGTGGTACCAGAACTAATGAAATTGATTACCTGTGGAGGGGTGGGTGGGGTGGACTGGGAGTGATGAGGGGACAGGGACAGGCTGGAAGGGTGGGAGGATGTGCCTCTTACCTGAGTGCACCTCTCAGTGTGGCTTTGACTTTTAATTGTTAATGTTTTATGTACTCAACAATAACAAAAGTAACAAAAATCAGCAAGAATGGAGAAAAAGCCCTAAAATGTAATACAAACACAAGTAGGTACCTCTAACGGTATTTCAAATGAATAACATAATCACACCGAAGAAGGGTGAAGAAAGAACTAACCCAAGTCAATTGTGAACAAAGTATTTTCATTAAAGAAGAAAAGTAACTGTAAACAAATAGAGAACTCTAGCAAATAGGTTTGGGGCGGGTTGTTTGTTTGCTTGTTTTGCTCAGCAATTCTCAAACTACTTTTGGTACGTTCTATAATTCAGGAAATAAGGAAATATATTGAGGATCACGGGAACCGGGTTCCTCACTGTCAGAAGGGAGTTACCAATACAGAAAGACGGAAGATGAGAATGAATCTGTGGGATTGAATTAGTATTAGAGGAATCAATCTGAGGAATCTATGGTTATAGATCAGGGGTCGTCAAACGTTTTCAGTGATAGACCAGATAATAAATACTTAACTCTGCTATTGTAGCACCAAAGCAGCCATAGACAATACATAAACAAATGAGCATGGCTATCTTCCAATAAAACTTTATTGATAAAGTTGAAACTTGAATTTCACATAATTTTCATGTGTCATGAAACATTATTTTAATTTTTTAACCATTTAAAAATGCAAACACCATTCTTGTTTGCAGGGTGTACAAAAAGAGTCAGCCGGTCAGCCTTGGCCCATGGGTCATAGTTTGCTGACCCGTTTAGATAGATATGTAGGTAGATTGGTAGATAGATTTGGAGATAGAAAGCAAATATGATAAAATGTTAAAATTGGAGAATCTGGGTGAAGGATATACAGTTCTTTATACTTTTCTTGCAACTTTTCTATAAATCTAAAAAAAAATTTTTTTAATCACAAAAAGAAGAGCCCTGTACTTTTCACAGCTACTCCTGAAAGGAAAAACAATAATCAAATCCTTGGCCTAAGAAGTGAATGTCTTGCTTTTCATAACATTCATACAACCCCACCTACATTTTTCCGCGTTCTGTGGACCACAAGTAGGAGCTCCTCCTGCCATTATGTAGAGTTTCTGATTTGTAGCTGGAGGTGCCATCATACGATAATAATATTTTCTCCTGTTCATCCTTGCTCTCCATCACTCTTAGTGAGTAATGAGGTCACTAGGATGGTAATTTGTATATGACCTTGTAATTTTCTATAATGTAGGAATTTTTTGGTCTGCTATAATTAAGTGGACTAAATAAAAGGTGCTTATCAGAAAATGCTCCATTAATTTGCAAGTCTGTGACAAACCCGTTCTGATGTCCTTAATGCATTATTATGAAATTCAATTACACAGCATGCTCACCTTGCTTATTTTACCAGCCACAATCTACTGGTAGCTACAGTGAGCAATGACTGAAAGTATCTCAAAACATTACAAATAAGAATTGGGTAATTTTTACATTAAGGTACTTTTTATATTGGAAGAGTTAATGGCTTGAAAGGAAAACCTCTACTGTATAGACTGGTAATCATTCTAGCATCCTTTACCGGTTTAATTTGAACAAAATCAAATTCCCACCTTGGTTTATCAGTGTAGGTAAGGCCACGCCATGCTCTTCATTGATAATGGAGGTGATGGTGGTCATAGCTGAAATTTATTAAGTGCTAACGCTGTACCCAGATCCCTGCCACATGTTTTTCACTCATTTTTTTTTCCATTCAATCCTAACACCCAACCTTGAGGCATTATTATTATCTCCTTTTCACAGATGAGTGACAGATTAAGTGGCTTGGCCAAGTTCTTCCTGTAGGAAACATGGAGCAGGGATTGGCCTGGAGAGCCAGTGCTCTTAGCTGTTGGTGGACTGTCTCTCACTGTACATAAAGACAGTAGGAAATACAAAATTTAGAAAGAAATTATTCAGCCACGAGGACATGGCTGAGAAGAATAAGGTAAATGATATAAGGTACTAATATCCATGCAAGAAATAGAATTCACATCGGAAAATATTTTACATTCTGCTGCTTCTCCCTTCCACTCAGGAGGCAAGTTTAGAGATGAGATGGGCTTGAAGTAGAGCACACAGTGACTGGTGCCTTCTGGATGTCACCAGCTTGAATTATACCCACCCAGGTATCTACTAGAGGGAGCAGGAGACTGGGAAGCGTGGAGGAGGAAGGAAAGGAAAGAGCTTGGGCAGTGAGGTGGGAAGTTTGAGCAGAGGGGCAGGGAAGATAGGAGGTGCTTTCTGGGGAACACTTGCGTGCCCAGGGGGAGAGCCGCATCAGTGAGTCACTTGCTCAAGGGCACGGCTGCCTTCACTCCTCCTTCTTTTGCCTTCTGCTGCGTGAAAGCCCTGAGTCAATGCGTACTGGCTCCCGCCGTTGCACGGGTTCCAAGACAGCTCCAAGCCTGACTTCTGTTCCAAGTCACTGTGGAGTGTTGTCATCCATGACATGTGGCGTGTGACTTTGTCAGGCTGTCTTACCCAAAGATCATAAGGACCTTCGTCTCTGCTGCATTTCTTCTGAGGTATTGAAATAATTTTTTATGTGAAGAGAACTATGCTACAATTTAATAGGAACAATAATAAACTTTTGAGAGGAATAGTCATCATTTAGTTGATGTATTTATCTATCAAACAACTGGTTAGTTAAGTGATTGACTCCATATTAACCAATTTACAAAACTAAGTATTAATATCTGGACATCTTGTCTTTCTGAAATATGAAAGAGGGAAATTGTGTCTTTGTGGAAGCCCCAGGGAATTGAAAATCCAGGGGAGACATAAAATCTAGATATGAAATTACAGATATATTGTCTTCACAATTTCCTTTTTAGAGGCCTGTTTTAAAATGTTGAGCCCAATTGCTTCCACCATCAAGCAATGAGCAGCCCATTTTTTCCGTGAGGTTCGTGCAACGTGAAGAAAAAATGCTAGCAAAAACCTAAAATTTTATTATAAGTAAAAGAAACATTATTTGAGGCATATAATGCATGGCTTTAGTGTCCAAATTGTGTGCCTTTCTCTAAGTTCCAGCTCTTAGCAATTTCTGCTTTCTTCGATCGGTGTGACCTTTATGAATTTTGATTACTGCATCTGTAAAATAATACAAATAATAGATAGTGCCTACCTGATCATTTCTTGGGAAGATTCAATGAGGTACTGTATATGAAGCACTTAGAATAATGCCTGCCAAATACCAGCTGTTCCATTATTATAAAGCAGACCCAGTATTCCAACATCACCTGTTTTCATTAATACAGAGATACGAACTTTTCATTAAAGGGAAGGCTGTCACATAGCTATCACAGGTACTAGTAATATAAAAATTGGAAGGATGCAGGGATGAAAATTTGCCTGGGGTTTCCTTTGTTGGCACAAGCCATGAAGATGAACCGTTAGTTCCTGGTCATAAGCAGGGAACTTGGCTGTGAGGAGCACATGCAGGAGGAACATAAAAGAATCTCTGGTGGAAACAGAGGGGTTGAGATGGCAAGGGTGGGGAGTAATCTCAAGTGCGTAATTGGAGTGACAAATAACCTCAGAGTGACACTCTCTGAGACAGTTTTCTGGGTTGAATTTTGAAGATGGAAATGCTATATCTGAAGCTTTAAAAACGTGGACATGAAACCAATATAAATTGCTCCAACAAAAGTGTCAGGTTTTTTGTTTTTTGGCTTTTTTCCTAACGGCCCCAGGGAAAAAAGTGGAGCATCCCATTTTTCTTCAGGTATGGAGAATTCAGAGTGAGAGCTCATACATCTGAGTTGTACATTTTGGCCGCCCCTGGGATGGAGATGTCTCTGTGATTTACTATCTGAAATAGATTATGCCCCTCAAATCGGGAATCTTTTTAGAGGTGTACATTTATAATTACTTATGACAGAAAAATAGAATCTTGGCTGTCAGGAGGAGACCTTGCTGTGAGAGAACAAATAATATGTTATGTTAAGTGTCCTAAATAAGCCACAGGAACTGAGCGCGTGGTCCTTGAGCAAAGGCACCCAAGATGTATGTCAGTGATAAGTGGCTGAAAGGATGTCCCATTGCCAAGCCCAGGGTCTGACAGCAGGAGCTCAGTTATGTTGAAGGTAAACAGAACTTCCATTGAGGGCAAATTAAGAAATTAAATTCCGAGGATTGTAGAAATGCATTGGCTAGTGTTAACCAGACCAGGTACCTCTTCGGCCTGTCACCCTGGATTTTTAACAGCTGGCCCTTTTCTCATATACTTGGGTGGTTTGTAGTTGATTAATGCCGTCAAAAACTAGTATTTCCCATTTGCTCACCTTCCCCTTTTCTGATATGGTTGGGTGGTTTGCAGTTAATATCGTCAAAAACTAGTGTTTCCTATTTGGTTAATCTTTATGTGTTCATGGCATAGTTTTAGACAGCATAGCACAGTCAATACTTACCAATATACTGATATTGTGTTTCCATCTGTTCTTATAAATACTTGTCAAAGAAAAACAATGAGCTCAAGTTTCCAGTTTCTATCATTAGAAGGGGAAGGAAGGCATGGTTGTGGGCAGCCTGGGACTCTTCCTGGGTTCCTGTTCCGCAACTCCATCCATTTTGCACTTACTATGTGCCAGACACTGTGCTAAGTCATTAACATTCAGCCCTCGCAACACCATGAGGAGGAGCAACTGTTTGTGTGTTATGTGTGTCGTGTGTGTGTGTGTGTGTGTGTGTGTTACAGCTGAGGGCACTGAGGCACGAAGTTCTTGAATAACTTGCCCACGGTCACACAAATACTAAGTATGTGACAACTACTAGGATTTGAACCCAAGCAGCCAGCCTGAGAGCCCAACCACTATATTTTTATGTTTTGTGGGTTTTGAACCAGATAAATAGATTACCTACTCAAAAAGTAATATATAAAACCAGGAAATGAAATATTGTTTTTCCATTGAGAATTTCTGATCTATAGGAAAAACAAAGTATCTCAAGGGCCAAGTGGCTAACTGCTCCAAAAATGTGCCAGTTTAGGCAGTTTAATTAAAAAAAAAAAAAAGGAGACCTCTGGTCACCTGTTTCAGCCCTGGACCTGCCCATGCTTGTTAGAAATGACGGGTAGCCACAGTTGACCAGATCTAGGGCAAGGCCAAGGGAGTGAATACACTGAATGAAGGACATGGTCATTGGATGGTAGAACTGTAGGGCCTGGGTGTTTGCAGGTAGCCTATCTCCTTAAAGGCCTTCCCAGACAGTCTTACCTAAGCAGGCAAGCCACCTACCCACTGTGTTCTCTTTACTTCACCTTCTAACATTTTCTTCATACCTTTCACAGGTTGTAAATCTTGATTTGTTTACTTGTTTACTGTCTTTCTTCCTAAGTAGGCTATGAGTTTTCAAGAGCAGAGACTGTCAGTTCGCTCACTCCTAGATCTCTGGTACCCTATGCAATTTCTGGCATATATTAGATTCTCTAAATTCTCATTAGAAAGAAGACAAGAAGGGAGACAGGGAGGGAAGGAGGGTGGGAAATATTCTTTAACTGGTCATTTCTTATTACAACCTTGGGGGGAAAAGTAGAGCAATTCATTGAAATCTGACTTTCACTCCCCACTCATTGCAATTTTTTGGTATATTTGATATATTTCTAAAATTCAAGCATGAGAGTATTGAACTTATATCCATACATTTTAGCAATTAAAGAGTTATAGATCACCTCATGCAGTGACTCTTAAACTTTATTTATAAGCAGTGACACTTTTCTTTCAAATGAAATCTCATATGGAATCACAACATATAGAAGAGATGAAAGTAGAGCAGCTCTGGCCAAGTTAGGATCTCAGAATTCTCCCTTGGGGCTCCGATAAACCAGTTAAAAACACTGATGTTGCCCAACCCCCTTGATTTGCCTAAAGAGGCAAATGACTTGCTCAAGGGCAAATGCTCAATCAGAGCCCAGCTAGGGCCAGGACCCAGGCTTCCTCTACTTCAGCGCCCTTTCTGCAGAACTGTTTCACTGGGATGCGAACATGATTTGTGAGGGAAAGGTGATTGCCCATCTTCCAACTTCTAGGATAAAAATAGTGATAGCTAACTTTTATTTCAGCTTCCTGTGGTCTGAGCCTATAAAAGGACTTGAATTCTCACGATAGCCTACTGATGTGTCGGTGCTATTGTTATCCCATCCTCCACATGGTACACTGGGACTTAGAGCAGTGCTGAACCACCATGCCTCCATCAGAGATGGAGAGGCTACAATGTGTTTGTGCAGCTGGGGGTATAACTGCATTTTAACAGCAGGGAAAGATGGCCTGACCAATACATAATTCTAGAAAACTCGGCCCAGGCATACAAAAGTTAAGTGCATGAGTTATATCTGGCCCTTGAGTCAGAGGTTCTTGTCCCTACTGTATTCAGTAGGAGTTTGTGTCACAGCCACCGTTTCTACTCGGCTGAATGCCACCTTCAAGTGAACAGCGCAGTCTCCAGCAGAGCCAGCCGGCCAGCAGAGACAGCACTGCCCTTGGATCTCTGCCATCCAACCGGATGGGGAAACGGTCAGCTATTCACGGTTCCTCCTGGGCTATAATATACTTGCTGAATATCAATTACCATGGGCATAGGTGCCCTTAACACTGAAATGTGTTTTCATGGAGCTCGTGTGAAATGTAAAAATGGGAAGTTAAGATTTCAGAACTTACTCGAGAAAACTACAAAACTGACCTTTTGAAAATGAACCGTACTTGGCTCGAAGAATAGTTGTCAATTTGTTTTTGACATTTGTTCCTTTATAGATATGACCCTTAAATTATTCATGCTTACCAGCTCCAAAATAGAATAATAATGACCACACTCTTCAGGCCTCTAGACCTCTCTTGCAGTTTACATAGATTTTGAGTAAGAAAGGCATTCAGAAGGGTTTTTTGGAGTTGCCAGAGTCATAAAAATGACATACCTTTTTTATGACAAAGCCACATAGGATAGTCTTTTATGAACATTGATTAATCTCCCCTTACATATAAGTAGGTAGCAGATGCTTATTTTATAGATATAATATCCAAATTACTAGTAAAGAATTTACAGAAATCTCATGGCTCCTTGCAGCTGACCAGAGAGAGGGGTTTCTGGCTGCCTGTGCTTCACCAGCAGGAGAGGAATGCTTTCACTCTCCTACTATTTACTGCCACATAATTATTTGACATTGACCTAATACTCTGAGTCTAACAGTTATGCTTCACTGAACAACTGCAGTACCCCAGTGCCTAATGTGGCATCTAGGACATAATACACACTCCATGAATACGTGATGAGCAAATGAGTGACTCTTCTGGCCATGGGAATGTGCGGATGATTTGATCTACTCTCTGGACCTTCCTTTTACCTTGAATATTTATTTAAGATGCAAAAGAGACCTTCCCCCACAAGAGCAATATTGGTGATATAAAAATAATAGTAGCGTCTAGCATTAACAAAGCACCCCTCTGTGCCCAGCACTGTGTGGAGTTTTTCTGTGCGTTACTGCACGTGGACTCTCCCCCGCACTGCTCAGAGCGAGGTTTTGTTATGTCCCCACTTTACGGTTGAGGTGAAGGAGCTCGCCTGGTTCACAGACTCACTGAATATGGATCAGGACACTGACCCAGCCCTGTCCAACCAGAGTCCACACCCTGAACTCCCACACTGCAGTGAATTCTGACCACAGAATTCCCATTTAGGTCGACTGAAATGTCCACTGCAATTTTTTTAATTTAGGAGGTTCTCTTTTCTTGAAGCTTTCTGGATAAAATAGTATTCCCCTTAGCACTGTCCTTATACCCATAGGGCCCCCACCTCAATTCTCAGCTTATAAAATGATTCATACTACTTAGGATACTCCTGAACGTAGAGCCTCTGCTCCTTCTCCTGTTGGGTAGGGAGATACTTTTTACAGCTATCAGGGTCTGAGGGTATCTTCTCTACAGAGACATGATTAGAGAAGGAGGCCAATCAGTGTTCTCACTGGTATCAACAGATGCCTTCTTTTCTGGGGCGCTAGAAGTGAACTCTCCAATAGACATGTGAACACATTGCTGGTGTCTGAGGTCCTCTCCCCCTATTCCAGAACCATTCCCACCTACTTATCCCCCAAATGCAACCCAGAAGGAGTCCTGGACCAGAATGTGGTCCTAACTTCCCTTGCTGGAATTGGGATGCATTTTCCCATAGCCCAAGGTTGACACCTTACCTGAAATCAGGCTCTCAAGAGCCTATGAGTTCCGTAGGCTTCAGAGCTCAATAGCTTAGCAAGGGACTTTCCTTCATATGTAACAAAGTGCATTCATAGTTGTAAATCACACATGTACAAATGCACATTTAAGTCACTGCATGTTTATAAGTAGAGACTGCCTAGAAAGAATGAAATTGCAATAATTCCTAATTAGTCCATCATCTAAATCCTTCAACATGTCCCTTAAATTGGCATTTTCCAAGTAAAATATAGCCACCAGTTTTTACAAAAGGGGTAATGTACCTATTTCCCAAATGATACCTAAACTACAGTCATAGCAAATTATTTGCCTGCCAAAAACAGTATAGCTCTCTAATTGGAAGAAAGTATCTTTTCATCATTTTTATTCCGTTGTTGGTCCTTTATCTTTCTCCCATTTGAGGGCACATGTTTGCTGAGGACCAAAATTCAGTAGTTCACGGTGGACTTTCTCAGATTTTAGTGCAAGTTAATTTTGCCCTACTATTAGATATGTTAGTAGAAGAGTTTGCAAGCGCCTAATACTCAGCAGAATCTTATCTAAAATGTCATCTTCATTGATCTTAAAGCTGACTGCTCCAAATGGTGATCCCTCACTGTTGAATTGTTTAAACAATACTGTGT
Source organism: Daubentonia madagascariensis (assembly GCA_023783475.1). Lineage (NCBI taxonomy): Eukaryota > Metazoa > Chordata > Mammalia > Primates > Daubentoniidae > Daubentonia > Daubentonia madagascariensis. Next base: position 33,507,753 of record JAKFHU010001953.1, on the reverse strand, counting down.
TAGTATGCACATAAAAATACAGTCAATCAGTTCTCAAGATCTATAGAAGAGAAAATACATTTAACTTTTTTAAAAAAATTCTACACGGGAGCGTCAGAAAATCGAAAATCAAGTACAGTGTCTTGATTCAGAGATTTTAAATCTGATAAACTAGTGCCACATCATTTATTTTCAAGCTTGAAGACTTAGCTTGCGCATATAGGTTTTCTATTATCTACAGTAAAAATGCATTAAATATAGATAATTAAACATTTATATCAATTGACTTTCATAAGGTAAACTGGAGGGATTATTTACCCAAGCTGATCTAACCAAGAGGAGAGCAGCCAGTATTGCTGTGTTTGGTCTGGCTCCATTGGTTTCTCTTCTGTTATTGCTGATAACCAATTTCAAAGTGGATGAGGCTGAAAGTTTGTAAACAGATTATTATCTGAAAGGTAATTTTATTTCACTAGAAATGGCTTTATTATGTGAAGAAGAGTAAAAATGTAATTTGGACCCCTGTGCAGATGCTCTTAGTCTGGTAGCAGAAAATGGTCTTATTTGTTAATTTGTCCTTCTAGAGCTTCTGTAGCCAGTCTTGGAATAGAGCAATTTAGCATTTTGAGGAAAAACAAACTCTGTTCTATCCAAGAATGTAATTGAAAATTACCCCATACCCATGCGTGATAATTACCTTTCAAAACATTTCCCAATGCTTGACATCATAGTGGTAATTGCTTAATGATGTTATAATTTCATTACGTAGGGATTACAATAGCAAAATGATGTAAATTGGAGGCTTTGAACATTGAGTTACAATGAAAAAAAAACCTTTTATGTAAGTTTAAAGCACTTATTTCAACATAAAATTATACATAATCTCACCCAATTTTTGTTGAATGTCATTGTTCATAGTTTTAAAATTCATCCATTTAAAGCTTTGGTGCTAAAAACCACAAAACCTATCTTAGTCCCTCCCCATGGCTATAATGGCTGAGGTTCCAGTTCTGTAATGATATGTACTGTAACGAATGCATTTGTATAGCATTTATTGCTCCAGTTTGTATGCATTATGTAGCAAAACCTCTACTAATGAATTGGATCTACCTCGATCCCTTTGCAGTTACGTGATAATTTCCCACAGCCGATTACAACAGCTATTTTCATCTTGAAGGATTCCTGACTGGTTGTAAAATATATTGCGTTTTCTAATTTAATAGCACCAGATTAAAAACTTATCTTTGGGGAAAGTACAGGTGCAGAATGCACTAAACAATTATATAGCATATAATTCTTATGTGCCAGAGGTCAGTTTCCACCAATGTGTTGATAAAGTAAAGACAAGAAATCAAATGGCAGATCCCTGTGAGAGTTTAACACATAATTATTTACCTCAGCAATATGTGATTGTTGACATTATACCTGATGGAAAAATTAGTTTTACTTTTTGGAACATACATGATTTTTGGTATAAGAACTGTTTTGATTTAAAGATGAATTCATTGTAATGTCCTATATAAAACTAATTGAGGGCTTTTTATTTCATTCAAATCCACTATTTTTTTCTTTTGGTAATAAAAAAAATCAAACAGATCCTACAGTTTGGGGATAGGGAATAAGGTATAAATGAACATACCCTTACTGTTTCTAACTCAGATAACCTATGTTTTCCATGATAATAACAACATTTACCGAGCACTCACTGAATGTGTGCTGTTGTCGTACTTAGTCCTCATAGGAACAATGACAGATACTACTGTTATCCTTACTTTACATATGAGGAAACTGAGGCCCAGAGCAGTGAATTTTCCCAGTGTCCCACAGCTGCAATGTGGTAGAAATGGGATTTGGAACCAGGTCTGTCTGACTCCATTGTCTGAATGTCATACTTCCTGCCTCTGTGAAGCCTTTTCTTCATACTTTAAGCTATATCAGTACTTACATTCTCAGTTACTAAAAAAGTTATAGCCTATAGTTCATGATTTATTTTATTATATTTATCCTTAATAGCAATAGTGATTGTCATTTATTAAATAATATTATTATATTGTGCTATGCATATTACCAGTGTCCAGTTTAATCTTCCACAAAACCCTATGAAATAGGCATTTTTATCCCCATTCTTGGGGGGAGGGGTTAGAGACAGGGTCTTGCTATGTTGCCCAGGATGATCTTGAACTCCTTGCCTCAAGCAATCCCCTCACCTTGACCACCCAAAGTGCTGGGATTACAAGCATGAGCCACTGCACCCAGCCATGTTATTCCCATTTTATAAACCAGGAAACCAAGGTCCAATGAGGTGAAATAACCTGCAGCCAGCCTACAGTCTCTCGGGCAATAAACAGCAGCGCTGCCATTCAGCCCCAGGTGTGCTGGATTCTAGAGCCCATGAGTGCTCTTAGCAACTCTGCAGTAGCAACTCCCAGTTTAACTTCTCATTAATCTTTAGTAATTTCCACACACATCTTCCATGTGTGTGTCACATTCACAACTAGACTGTGCCCAGCTCAGTTACATAGCAGGCACACAGTAGCTATTTATTGATAAACTGATTTTGTTCGGTTCTCCGAAGTAGCCCAAATATTAAAGGGATGATGGATTGAATATCTGAAAGTCAAGGACATGCACATTCTCCTTTGATGTGCAGAAGTGACCTAAGGGGTCATCTTCAATATGGAATGACCAACTGAAGAGCATTTCCAACTTCTCCTACTTAGAGGAAGAAGGACAGAGGCAGGGCCTTGGGGACTACTCAGATGGCAACAGAAGAAAATACAGGAAAGGCAGCCTTCCTTCTGTGAGTTCCTGTTCTTAATTAGAAACTGTGCAGGGTGCTCAGGTCAGCTACCACTATTAGTGTGGTCATTAGCAAAATCCTGTCATACTTCAAGGATATAAACCACTGCAGCCAAGAGTCACAGAAGCTCATCAAAAACACCACAGGGATCATTGGATCTGATGCCCTGTCCTGTGCAGGGTTCATCTACAAAATTCTGCACAAATGGTTGCCCCAGTTTCTACTTCACCCTCCCTAGAGTACATGTTTCATTTGCTGGTCAGCTCTAATGCTTAGAAAATTCTTCCTTGTGCTAAGCCAAAAAACGGCCCCCTCTTAGCTTCCACCTGTTGATCTTATTGCTTCCTCCTGGAACCCCACAGAATCTTCACTTCTCACTCATATGCCACCCTCCATATACTTGAAGCCAGAAGGGCTGCTGTCACCTTCATCAGGCTTTCTGTTTTCTGGAGTTAACCAGCCCAGTTCCTTAGGGCCTGTTGCACTGTGTGCTTCCACCCTCACACATGGACTCTCTCATCTTTCCCAATAGTTTTTGAACTATGAGAAATCAAATTTCTTACTTCCAAACCTGATTTTTTTAAATGTCAGACACCTTTAAATTTATTATTAGTCTTTCCTACGTTTAAATTCATTTTAAACAAAGGAAACAAAGACCATGGGCTTTTATTCACTCCTTCAAGAAATACTCTGTTCTTATTGAGCCTCTATTATGGGTGATCCCTGTTCTGTGCCCACCATCCAAGCCCTTCTGAAGCTCATGCTAGTGAGCTTACAGCCCAGAGGCTCAGTTTTCTTTGGTCCTTAATAGCCTGTGCTAATGAAGAGAAAGGGGTGTTGTCTCAATCACCCCTTCCTCCCCGAGCCTGCTGTGATCTTCTCTGGCTGGGGAGGTCTTGACCTTTCGGGCTCTGAATTCATTACATGGACTTTCAGAAGAACTCAGAACTTGGGAATGCTAAAGTACTTAGAACAACACCGGGCACATAAAAGGTGCTGAGAAACATTTTTGTAAAACAGTTTTTTTCATTTCATGCCATTTGTTGGAAACCAACCAGACCTTAATAATGACTAGTTCTCTCCATCCAAGCCATCTAAACGGAAGTCACAAGAAAAAAGCATCAAGCCATGTTCATATCCCCAGCAAACTTGGCAGACCTTCCTACCACTAATAAAACTACAGACCACCTGACATTTTGTTTTCTATATGTGTTCTCTGCTTTATGTATCTTAAAGTCCTATTATTTTAATTCAGATTTGTTTGGTAGCCTTTTTAGGATGCATGAATGGGGATTGAGTTCTCTATTTTATCATTTAATTTGCACTGTTTTGCATTTTGTACAGCTCTAGCCCATGAAGTTTAGAACTGTGATCGTTAAGTTTTTTGTATCCTGCCCAAGCTTCCTAATCCTAGTGGGCATAACTCTTGAGCCTTTTGGCTCTCTCCCTTTCTTCTTCCCCCCCTCCCCCGACCAATTCTGCACACTCAGTTTTTCTTTCCTTTCTCAGGAAGCTGGCCCTTCTGATCACTGTTTCTTCTCTATCTTACACTGCCTGTGCCTAAACATTCTACCCGAATAAAGAAAATCCCCCAGGAGAAATGGCACTTCCTGCTTCCTTGCCCTTCTGATGTTACAGTTTAGGAATTCCGGGCCTGGCCAGCAGCTAACGTGTCTGTGGTTCCCCTTCCCCACAGGTGAAGAAGACCTGAGTGTGGAAGAGGACGAGGAAGTGCTGACTCTGTTGTATGACCCATGTCTGAACTGTTACTTTGACCCCCAGACTGGGAAATACTACGAGTTGGTATAATCAATCCCTCCTTCCAGGGCAGAGAATGGCCACCCCCAGTCGGAGCAGGATAGCAGTTCAGAGTCACCACAATGTGTGCATTGGGCAGGCCCACAGAATCAACAGGAAGTGAGAGAATTGAATTCATTTAGTATATAATATTCAATGTTAAGAATACCCACTTTTTTTTGTAGATGTGTGTGATTTTGAAACTGAAGGAATTAATACAGAGACAAGATTTTAGGACTTTGAATTGGTTCTTATTTGTTTGTTCTCATCCCACATATAATTTTGTTTATTTCATATAATTTTATGTAAACGAATTAAGAGTTATTCATTCAGATTTTTTGCAGTGTTAATCTGTAAATGATGGCTTGATATACAGAAAACATATTCTTGTTTAAAAGATGTCTGAGTACCTTTTATTTTATGACATATTTGTATTAAAAATAAAGTATGATGGTCAGAATACGTTTTAAACTGCTTCTTTTTATTTACTCCACTTTCCTTACCAGAATATTTCTAAATGATATTTCCCTTTCCTTAGACTCTTAGAAAAGGAGACATTGTGAACTGGTCAGATTTTACGATCACATTTTATTGGCACTGGCCCCACTATTTCCATTTTATTATAGTTCAGCCAGAGTTTGCCAAAGATCACACATTGTTAATCACTTAAGCTGCTTAGTGCTGTACTTTACTCTCTTTTGTAATCTTTTACCAATTATCTCTGAATTCTAATAATATGGTCCACATCTAGCTCCTTAGATTTAACAAGAAGTCACCCATTTAACGTCCCTTATACCTCACCACTTCTGTGACTTGAGCCTAGAGAAATCTTGGAGGCTTTCTCTGGTTTTTAAGGTTATGTCAGTGTAACTCTGCTTGCTGTATCACAAGGGAAAAATCGTGTGCCTCCCGCATTCAGATAGACAGCCTTGAATTGTGTGCCAACTATATTAATATTGAGCTCGAGGAAGTACTTATTATATTAGCTGGCATAGTTTGTTATTTCATAAAGATTTTTTAATAAAGAAGAGTACCAATGGAAATGAAAAATTATTGGTGTACAGTTGGATTTAATGGTAGTACTATAATTTCATTTAATGTTGCTTGATAGAGGAAATAAGAGCTCTTTTTTTCAGGAGTAGATTTGGACTCCTATTCAAAAGATCATACATTATTTAGAGCCATGTTTGTGTTCGATAAGCTTTTAATCCTGTTATTCATAAAGTATTCTTTCTTTATGAATTTCTCTCCAAAATCTTTATACTTACAAAATGAAAATGAATCAATGAGGCTTTGCAAAGCATGCAGAATGATAAAAGAGTTGGAGTATCTTGATTTGGAGTAGGGCTTAGAAGGCCTTGTTCCTACTTTAAATAAGTCTCAGGACCATCCCTATAAATAAAGGAGTCAATTAAAAGTTTATATTAGTTAAGATTTGTCATTACAAATATCAAAAACATCATGAGCTATATTAAGAAAAAAAAACTTAAGGATACAAGCCTCATGAACCCCCCAAACAATGCTATAAGGCATCCAAATAGATTCTAGCTGGGACCTAGAGGACTATAGAGAACTCTGTTGGGATTCTTAAATTGCAAGTGATGGGCAGACTTGATCTCAGAATTCAAAGACTTGCCAAACAATCCAGCTCCAGGCGGCACAGGAATCAGAGCAGCTCCAGGGATCCCTATAGCAGCAACTAACAGTTCCTCATGACGATGGTCACGAAAATGACAATGCCATCTTTTGCTGCCTTGGGTTTCTGCCCAAGGAGCAAGAGGCTAGTAGGCTTGACTTGTCAGTCATCCCCAAGAGCGCATGGAATGGGGATGAGAGAGTCCCTGAAGGAGAAGAAGGCGCCGTTAACAAAATGGGGAGGGATGCCAGGCAGGCAGAATCAACAGATGCCTATCCTGGGAGTCTAGAAGTGTTGCCCCAGCCGCTCGTCTCTGATTCATTTTGCCCTCTCTTCTCTCTTCTCTATTGTCTCTCCACCCCCTCCCCATAACTTCCTCAGCTACTCAGTCAACCTGCCAGAACACTCAACCGCTCCACAGCCCATACATCTAACTACACAGGAATATTAACTCTCAATTTCAATTCAAAAGTCCCAGAGTTGGAGTTCCAATGGCCCAGTTTGGTCCTAGGGTCACCAGCACCCTCGTCTGTGGATGAGGGAGGAAGGCAGTTAAGGAGTCCGTGTGAGCCAAGCAGACATTCCGAAGTGTCTAATACAAGGTCTCATTATCCCCTTTCTACATTTTATTCACCTTTTTTAAAGGGGTACCTTCGTTGCTGTTGAGATTTCTACAGAAAATTTGAAAAATGGAAATAGATGTGCTTCCCACTGCCAGTTTTAAACCAAACAGTACGGCCAGTTTACCTGGGAATTCATTGGGCTACATTTGTTCACTGGTTACCAAATTTTCCTGCACATAAGAATCTTCCGGGAAATTTATAAAAGCAATGCCGTCTAGGTTCCATACCCAGAGAGTCTGATTTGATTTGTCTCAGATGCAGCCCGAGCATTAGGAATTCTTAAAACCTCCCTTAGCCATGCTAATGTGCAGTCAAGGCTGAGACACACTGCTATGGATTAGCTCCAGCATGATGAGAGGGCAGCGGCTTTGCCTAATGGCATATGCGCTTATGGGGAAGAGTCTATATTATTAGTTTTCATTTTCAAGACCTTAATTTCTACTTTTCTAATGAAACGTGTACCAAACCTTTATATCTGGAACTCTTGTAAATGGACACTAAAAAATAGATTAATTCAATACAGAAATACATCTTAAGATAATTTAGTATCAATTTTGGGAATAATTCAAACAGTTTTTTGTTTCATATAATCAGAATGCAACTTACAAGTGAATTTAAGGCATCAGTCCCTAAATTATTATTTAATTACAGAGCCCAGTTAATGGAAATTATGGAAAAACAACTGTCAGCAATACATGGCATTAGATCAACGGTTTAGCTTCCCTGGCAATTATAAGTTCTTGCTCCCTCCAATTAATTTAATTTTATTTTCTATTAAAGGAAAATACTGACATATACATAATAGATAGACACTTTTGCAAAAAACTTTGTCCAATTGCATTTCTCTGTATTTTTAGATTAGCTTCATTTAAATCAGTCGTTTCAACCACATCTTGATTTTTTTAAATGAAAATTATGTTTAATAACCAAGAATTATGTAGTCATAGAATGTGCAACCTGAAGCACAATTAATTAAAAGAACTAATTTTAAAATTGCCCTTTGGTTTTAATTAAGGATCTAGCTGGTGGAAGTTTCTGGACTATTTTTTTTTTTACATAAAAACTATGGAATTAGTACAGCACCAAAACTTGGTTTATTCCAGCTTATATCCTGTGACTCTCAATCTTCAATCAAAATAGCCAAAATAATGAAAATTAAGAATCACCTGCCAAGCACGGTGGCTCACACCTGTAATCCTAGCATTCTGGGAGGCCAAGGCGGGAGGATTGCTGAGGTCAGGAGTTCGAGACCAGCCTGAGCAAGAGCGAGACCCCGTCTCTACTAAAAATAGAAAAAATTAGTTGGGCGTGGTGGTGCACGCCAGTAGTCCCAGCTACTCAGGAGGCTGAGGCAGGAGAATCGCTTGAGCCCAGGAGTTTGAGGTTGCAGTGAGCTATGATGACACCACTGCACTCTAGCCGGGGTGACAAAGTGGTACTCTTTCACCAAAAAAAAAAAAAAATCACTGATCCATATATGGTTTTAGCATAAGATTTCTTTTTCAAACATCATTTTGCATTCCAGAAAAGTAGGTCATAAAGAGAATTCTTATCAAGCAAATCCCATTTTCTCTTTTTCTCCCATTATAATAGTTGAGATAGAATCATCTAATTGGGCCTAGAAAGGACAATCAAGATCGTTTCTTTAAACTCTCTGATTTTACAACTGAGAAAAGTGAGATTCACATTTGAAAGTTAATTGTCCAGCGGCACTCAAGCTGGAGGGGAAAGTGGAATCCATGATTCCTCGCTTTTGAGCCAGTTCTTTTCCCACCCTGCGGGAATTAAGATGAGAATTCAGATGACAGATTTAGATGGGACATCACAGACCCTGTAGAGAGGTCTCCAGAGGACACTGGCACCCTGCCAGGAGTTTGGGATCTCTGATTCTCACTTAGCGTTTTCTTCTCTTTTGCTCTGTGCAAATTCTTTCTTCCCTCAGTTGTTAGCCTTTACACCTCAAGGATCAGCATTTCCCAACATGTTTTCCAAGAAACAGAACCTCCATTAAATGTTAATAAATGCAAGGGGAGTAGGGAAGAGGTCCATGGTCAAACAAAGGTGGGAAGTACTGGAGAAGTGGAAATAGTCATTTGTCTTTACTAGAGAAGTTCTCGATGGCTTTAGTAGACTAACATGCACAGCGAATCTCCAATGGAGGAGAGGAATATGCAGCACTTCTCAAATTTATTTGTCTACAGAGCCCTTTTTCCGTAGCACATCTCAAGGGTCCTATCCACTCACAGATCATCTTTTGAAAACTGCTGCTGTAGATCACTTCTCCAGAGTCTGGGAGCCCTGACTCCCACCAGAACTCACAGAAATGTATCCCCCCAGTTTGTTTGGTTGGTTGGTTAGGGGTGTGTGTGTGTGTGTGTGTGTGTGTGTGTTTGTTGTTCAGTGGGAGGGAGGTTGTTCAGTAGGGTTTGGGGGGCTTGTTTGTTTGTTTTGTTTTTTGTTTTTTGCTTTGCCCAGCAAACAAATTTCACAGACTCCTGACCAGGCTGTAACAGGATTATTCTGTAGGCTCACTTTTCATCCAAAACAAGGTATGCTGAAGCCTGAATATTTCTTAATTCTGAGGTTTTGGCCACCTGAGATGGGGAAATTTTCTTTCTCATATTTTAAATTATACAAATTTATAACTGTAGGCAATATAGTTAACTTATAACAAAGGATAAATCTAAGGGAAAGTTCATTCATCATGAATATTGGAGCTTTACATCTTCATGAATATTTTGGTTCTAGTTTGCATGGTCTTAATTTAGAATCACATTAAGTCAAAATAATTTGACTTATAAGAATTAAATGACCAATAAACATGAGCCACAGATAACACTAATTTTTACTGCTGACATATTCTTCTGCAGTTAATCACCTGTAATTCCGTGAGGCATTACAAAAGTAAAATGTGGGAAATGGTATTGATTGGTTTTCATCAGCCCAACTTATCATTGTCAATGTTTATGCTGAACCTGGCAAGATTTAAGCATATAAACTTTCTCCTAATAGTAATAAAGTATTGTCAATATTTTAACATGTGAATCAGGAGGAAATTATCTTTAATTTGTTGCAGTGGATACTTCCAAAAGCATGGGAGGAGGGGTGCTCTTAAGACCTTAATAACTGAGACAAGCAAAATCATCTGGGAATATTTGGCTTGAGAAGTCCAGGAGGGGAAACCACGCTTTGTTTATTTCTGATAATATGCCATTCTGAAATATAATCTCTATTAATGATGGAGTTTCAGTAATCTATAAATAAATCATGAGACAGGATTAAAATCATCCCCAGTTTTGCTTTATGGCTTCCTAAACCAAAGATTATCTTAATTAAAGAAAATCAATCAAGATTTCACCATTTGGTTTTTTTCTAACAAAAGTGATTCAGACATTTCAAACCTTGAAAACTTGCAAACCTTCTAGCCAACTCAATTGAAAAGAGCTTCCTTTTCCCTTTAAAACTTTTTTGGCTGGTCAGAGAAATTGGTAGTCTCCTATTGTGAGCTAATTTTAGTAAGCAGAGTATCTTTTTTCCCCCCAACACTTGTCTTTTCTTTGACTTTTGATATTAGACAAAAATCCATCTAGGTATCTAGGTCTGCACGGTATACTTATAATGTCTTTCCAATTTGCTTATTTCAAAAGGCTTTAATCTTCCCAGGTCAGATAGGTACTTCTCAAGAACATTGCCATTATCAAAAGATATTTGATTTAAGAATAAAAAAAGATGACTCTATTTTTTAGCTAAGCGTAAGAATCTATATGGATGTTTCAAAGCCCAGATAAATAGAGAAAGAGTAAGTTCAGAGATTCCTGTTATAATCTGCTCTGATCAGCAAATACATTCGCACTGGTAATGTCTACAGCCTTAATTTATAAGGGACATCACTGTCTGCATTTCTTTTATAATTTTTGATATCCCTTTCCATGTTTTGTCAGTCATTGCTTTCAATCTAATATAGTGGCATTCAAACTTGACTGCACATTGCATTATCTGCAGACTCTAAAATACGCTGCTGCCTGGGTCCCACTCCTGGAGATTCCTACCGCTTCTGGACTGAGCTGTGACCTGGGCATCTTGATGTTTAAAAGCTCCATAAGTGATCCTCGTGTGTGGCCAAGGCTGAGCCCCTCTGGCTTAACCTGTTCTCATTTCTTTCTTATCTTTACCTCTCTTCGTTACTTCCCGTGGTACCAGAATGAGCAGTTTGGGAATTCCCAAGGGCATATAGTGTCAGGGAGATTCTACAGTTTCAATCAACAAACTAGCCATCACTTGATGGACTTCATTTGTGGACAGTCCAACAATGTTCAGACAATTTGCTCTGGCCCATGTGGTCGATGACTGGTAGAATGGAAAACATGGCCTGTTTTATTTTGTTTGGCTTTCTTCATTCTGTCTTGTGTACATTTCAAGCTAAACCACTCATTCTTCTTCCTGGGTGTCAGATTATATTCTTTGTTAATGAATATAGCTGGGTTTCAGCTTCCAAATTAACAAAGGGAGGAAGGTTTATTGAGTGACCATGTGAAGGTGATGGGAGTCACTGTCTTAGGCTATTGAAATTAGTATGTGTGTGCCTGTGTGTGAGTGTTTTATAACTAAGATCCATTGGTTCACAAAACCTTCATGACTCAGTATCATCAAATTAAATACAGTTAGGAAGTTTTGGAGTCTTTCCATTTACAGGAGCCCTTAGTGAATCAGATCTTTTTTCTTCCATATAAAAATGCCATTTATTCCAATCTGAGCAAATGTGTAGGCCCTTGGCTTTCCATTTCCCATATCTATGAGACTATGGGAAATGCACTGGGAATTTAAAAATCATGCTGAAATTACCCCCTTCAAACTCATAAACCTTTTGTAAAGTCTGTTTTGTACACTGCCTTGAACGGCACGTGCTTTGGGCTGTGAAGGAACTAAGACAGTGAACGTACAGCAGGGTGATGTGTTGCAGAAAAAAGAGGGCAGGAGGGGACAGGAAAAGGAACAATGGATGCCAAGAGACCAGGAAGGCAACAACCAAGTCAGGGGGACTAGGAGGACAACAGGCCCCTGCCCGAGTAGCTTTGCAGTGCACAGATGGGGTAACACCCTTTTGTGGAGTGAGACTATGAGTTAGTTTTTTCTAAAATCTTAAAGGACAATTTAATCCCAGCAAGCTGGGGAACTTGAAGACATCCAAGACACTGACAAATGAACCACCCATGAAAAAGCACTTAGCACACAGTAAGTGCTCAGTAAATGTTCACTGTTATAAATATTATTTATGCCCAGGCCTGCTGGACCAAGGACTTTCAGGTTTGGACCTCTGGTGATATACAATGACTATAGCATCATCCCTAAAAGTATGTATGTGCTCATATAAGTTAGAGTTTTATATTTTGCTCCATTACAAGTCTATGTTGAAACAAATGTTTTATCAGTACTCTGAAAAAATGGAAGCATCAGTCTCATGCAATAAGCCATAAAGAAAACTAATAACTTCCTGAGAATTGGGGGAAATAAGGCCAACACTGATTACAGATTAACACCTGGGGCCCTGTAGTTGGAAAATAAACATTCCAGAAATTTTCTGAAGCTGTATTTATTCAATATTTGTAGTAATTCAGGTCTGACCCATATCATTGAAATAATTGGCTCCACTGTGAATTGTCAAAGTCTTATTCTTGAGTAAATTAAATATCTAAGACCGAACCAACAGCTCCTTTTTAAAAAGGATTTCAGAAATGATCAATTCTGGGCGAAGCAGCTTGTGCATGTTAGAGGGTTTTTTTACTTTTATTCTTCATGGTATGGTGTAGGATTGTTCCAAATCATTTCATTTATCTGTTAATACACTTTTTCCCTTAAGGCATATGAAAAGTATTTGAAATAATTAAAGTATGTTTGTTTAAACAGAGTCTATAATCCAGATTTTGTATAATTTCAGACTGGCTCTCTTCCCCTTAGTCAAAAGTAATGAGGTTTTTCTAATGATTGGATAAGGTTATGTTAAGAAGTTATAGAAATAATCCTTTTCAACTTTGCCTTTATTTTCTATTCAGAAGGTCAGCCATCTCCCACAAATGTCTCTCCCCAAATTTCTATTCAGAACTTCATCACAATTTATAGATACAGAACATTCTACCAAAGAAATACCAATGTCTTCAAAACCACAGTTTTCCATCCTTTTCAGAGGTGTTTGCTACTTTGACAACTAAGAAGAGGGGAGAAATTCACAATCCCCCCGGTAGCTGTTTTTGCCATGGCTTTCATGCCACGTTGGGTGTTATAAGCCCCCTAGGGTGAGAAGCAGTTTTACTCCTTACCCTCTTTACTCTCCTACTAATTCTAGCACCATCCGGTTTTATTTCCATTTCCAATTCCAAGCTGTAAAAAAAGAATTGTACACATCAGCCTATAAATAGTATATACTATAAATTTCTTGTAATGTTTTCTGAAAGTTATAATTTTGTCCACCTGAAGTGATAAAGGGCATTTAAAGCATCTCTTGATCAATCCTGGACCACCCAAGGTTCTGGTGTCACTCTGCCACATGGTCACATTCTATGAACAATATTTTCAACTTTATCATAACAATTACTTCTTCATGTTTATATGCAAAGCTCAACAGTTTTTAAAATGCATTTTATGGTATTCCTATAGCATTTCTACTGAGCTGAATTTGACAAATACCATCAGTTTATGTATCAAAGGGAAATTGTCTATTTTTTTCATTTGACCTAATGAGTCATTAGTGTAGGCTCTGGACTGTGACTCTGCTTAATGTTTTATTCTGCCCCAGAAATTCTACTATTACCACTGAGTGAAAATGACTCTCTTGGTGATTGTCCTCATCATCTCTATTGTATCAGCACAACCATTTATTGAGCTCTCACTGTGTTCCCAAGAGTCACACTGAAATGTATGCATGGATTTTCTTATTTAATCCTCACGACACCTCTGAAATAAGCATTAATCCACTTTATAAATTCGGAAACTGAGGCACAACGGGTTCAGACACTCTCCTGAGTGATGATGCAGGGATCTATCTATTAGGCCTTGCTGCCATCGAACCTTATGACTTAACTATCAGCAGCACCATTGACCAGCAATCGTTCTTGTGATGGCTGGAATCCAGATTGCTTATTAATAGAGGAAGTGTTAATCATGGCACCTTGCCTCCTGCTTAGGTTTAGCTCCATAGTTGCACCTTGAGAAATATTTTTCCTGTTTATCTGCTGTACCTTATACTTAAGAGTCTACATTTTTTTAAAGTCCATGAGGAATTTATCTTCACATATACCTAAATACATTTCAAGGTTTTCGATATGTTTGCATATTAGAAGCATTCTTTCTGTTATCTACGAATTTAATAAAGAGAAAACATTAGACGTGGCATGCAGGTATCATTTCAACAATCTGTTTCTTCCCACATGGCATCCTTCTCACTATTCCTATTCCCCTCGTGTTTCTATAGTAACCTGACATCCTCAGCTACCACCTTCTTCTTGGCACCAAAGGATCATTTATAATCAGCCCTCCTCTTGCTCTGAAATGCGCCCTTCAATTCATAACACAACAGATAGTGTGTGAGTTTAACAGGACCTGAAGCATTTCTTGAGTTAAACTCACATGTTCAGAGGAGTGAAAATATCAAGAATTGTGGTGTTGTAGGATTCAGCTTTCAGCTTAACAACTAATAAAAAAGAATCAAGCTGGTTTCTGGGATCTTGGGAGTCAACCTAAGCCCCTTCACGCCCATTACTTTCCCCTGCTGCTTACACAGTGATGAGTGTAGCTGACCAGGGATACAGCCACATCCAAGAAAGGAAAGTTTCAGAAACTTATCTTTTCTAACATTAGGGTTATGTTTTTCTCCTGAAAAGCCTCTAGCTTTTCCATCTACAGAACAGGATATGACAAGGTTTGTTTGGTCACATCAGATAATCAAACTCTATACTCAGGGCCTGTCAAGGGAAAGGCAGAGGAGCCATCCGAGCTGGGTCTCGGGACCACCAAGGCATTCACGTTACCTCCAAATGGGGTTAGGTGCACATGCACAGGGATACCCAACATCCACTATCCAAGAAAATGGTTATCATTCACCTTCCAACTTCAGTGCTATTACTGAATCACATTGCTCATCATGCATGATGAATTATTATATTTTTTTAAAAAATAAATTCTGTCATTATTTTATGAACAGCCCAATTACATTGCACTTGTCATTTGAGGAGATTAAAATAATTAATTTTTCAAGTGTAAACATTCAAAATTCACCAAATGAGCTCCATTCACAGTCTTTCTCCAGCCATAGTCACCACTGTCTCAACTGACGGTAAATCCTTCCTTCTAGTTGCTGAGACTGGAAAACTTGGAAGCAAGCTTTGGTTCCTCCTTCTCTCTCACATGCCACTTTCAGTCTGTCAGGAGATCCTACTGGTTTTACTCTCGATCCATCCAGAATTCGACACCTTCTCCCCGCTCCCACCTTCATCACCCGAGACCACTGCTGTGGTCACTGCTCATTGTCACATTGCGTAGCCTACTAACTCACTGCCTGTTTCTACCACTGCCCCCAATCTAGGTTGTTTTTATTTTTCAGTTGACAAATAATACTTGTATATATTTATGGGGTATTATGTGAAATTTTGATATATGTATACACTATGAAATGATTAAATCAAGCTAATGAATATATCTATCACCTCACATATAGTACTTACCAATTTTTTTTGAGGTGCAAACATTTGAAATCCGCTCTCTTAGCAATTTTGAAATATACATTACATTATTATTAACTATAGTCACCTTGCTGTGCAAGAGACTTCAAAAGCTTATCCCTTCTGTCTAACTTTCAACATAGCAACCAGAGTAAGCCTTTAAAATGGCGTCATATTGTGCCGCTCATCTGCTGGAAACCTTCCAGGGGTTCAACGTTCAGTAGGATGAACTGATTTAGCCTCTCAGTAGGAACAACCAAAAAGCTTACCGAAAACAAACAAACAAAATAAATAAATAAATAAAATAAAATCTGTTTGAAGTCACCTGAGAGTTACCATGACAATAAAAACTTGGGAGCCAAGATGACAGAGCAATAGGAAAAACGGGTAAGCCTGACATTCAGGGTTACTTCTTCCCAAGCTGTGGTGGACAGTCTGAGAATATGATCAGGGGTTCCTGAAATTCTATCAGCTAGAGAAACACAAGTTCAGAGCCTACCAGGGAGGAAAGGCTCTGTTAATCACTGCCACCTTACAGGAGACTCCTAAAGAACAATGCCCCAGCTACAGAGGTTGTGCTAGTTATGTAGTTCAGGCCTCACAAAGGCTGGAGCCCCCCTTCCAATCTCTGATTGGATTAAGGTGATGTACTCGTACCTTAACTGCCCACAACAAAGAAATATAAATCTTTTTTGTAGGAAGATAACTCCATCTAGAGCCCCAAGTTGACCTTTATAATTTTTCCAAAATTTAGTCCAAAAAGACAAGTCAAAATGTCATCAGAAGACAAGCCAAAATGACATATAAACAAAAGGAAAAAAAGAAAAAATAGGAATAGATCTGTACTGAGAAAGCACAGATATTGGAGTTACTGGAACTGGACTCTAACTGTGAATGATATGCCTAAAACATTAGATTACAAGATGAAGAATTTAATCAGAGAAGTAGAAACTTTAAAAAAAGAAAAAGAAATTAACAAACTAGAAATCAAATATACAATAGAAAAAATTAACAAGACTAATAGTTCATTGATAAAAACAAATAAAACTGCTAAAAATTGATAAGAATCATTAAAAGTCAAAATCATTAGAGTCAAAATCATTAAAAGTCATTAAATGACAAAAAAAGTAGAGAAGGCAAAAGTTACCAATATCAGGAATGAAAATGTAAATATTACTACATAAAGACCCTATACATATTTTAAAAATAAGAAGAGATTATGTACAATTTTATGACAATACCTTTGAAATTTTAGATAAAATAGTTAAATTTCTAGAAAAACACAGTTTACCAAAATCAATACAAGAATTACTAGAAAATCTTAAAAGCTCTATAGCTATTAAAAAATCAAATCAGTAACTTATTATTATTATAAAACCTTCTCCTAAACAAAAAACCCCAGGTCAAACTGACTTCACTAGCGACTTCTTTCAAATATTTAAAAGGAAGATAACACTAATGCTACACATACTCTTTCAGGAAATTAAAGAAAAAAAAAAGGAACACTTTTTAACACATTAACTGCCATGTGAGTTGTATTTAACTCACACTAGTTTTTAGCCCGGGGCCTCATGAGGCACATGTAACTCATACCTCTCTTCACCTTGGGAGCTGCAAGAACTATTTTTCAAGTTGCATATAACTCACGCACAGAAAACAATAAAAAATAACAAATTTTTCATTAAATTAGAAAGGATTGTTTTGTTTTCAAAGTTTTTATTCTATTTTTGTAATAAAACACTGTGGCCCCAAGGAAAAAAAATTTTTTTGTAGCGTGACAATGTGTTAAATACTTGTATTATGGGGCCAGCATTATCTTGATACCAAAATTTCACAAGAATACTACAATAAAAATTACAGGCCATTCTCATAAACATAGATGCAGAAATCCTAAACAAAATACTAGAAAACCAAATTTAGTGATATATAAACAGTAATCAACCCAACATCATGATGAAGTCCAGTTTATTTCAGGAATGCAAGTTTCATTTAACATTTTTAAATCAACCAATTTAATTCACCACATTAACAGAAAAAAGGAGAAAAATGATACGCTCACTTAGGTGCCAAAAAGCATTTTATAAAGTTTAATATCCATTCATGAAAAACATTCTTAGAAACTAGGAATAGAAGGGAACTTCCTTAATAAGACAAATGGTATCTTCAAAAAAACAAACAAAAAGCCCAAACCTATACCAAACCTGACACTTAAATGTTGAAATATTAGAAATTTTCCTTCTGAGATTGAGAACATCACCAGGATGCCCACTATTACCACTTACATTCAACATTGGACTGGTTGTCCAAACCAGTGCAATAAGTCAAGAACAAGAAATAAAAGCCATATGAGGAAGACACAACACTGTCATTATTTGCCGATGACATTATTGTATTCATAGAAAACCCAAGAGAATCTATAGATAAATTACTAAAATTAACAAACTTATCTAGTGCTTAAAATAACTCATTTTACCCACAGATAAATTATTTAAATTATGAGAATTAATTAGTATTGTTGTTGGATACAAAGTCAATATGCAAAAATCAGTTGTTTTTCTATATACTAGAAAAAAATTAAAAATGAAATTTAAAGTATACCACCATGTATAGAAGCATCAAAAATACCTAGGAATAAATCTAATAAAAATCTGATTAAAAAATGTGTAAGCTCTCTACACAGAAAACCATAAAATATTTATTGATACTAATTAAAAGACTATATTCCTTCCACTGCTGCATAACAAATTACCCTAAAACTTACTTGCTTAAAACAATAATAAACAGGTCACAAATTCAGGAGTGACTTAACTGTGTAGTTCTGGCTTGGGGTCTCTCATGAGGTTATAGTCAAGATTTTTGGTCCAGCCTGCAATCATCTGAGTCTGCTTTACTCAGGCTGGGAACTGGACATCTCCACATGACCACGTGAGTGACTTCAAAACACTGTGGTTGGTTTCCACCAAAGAAATTATCCAAGAAGCCACAGTGGAAGCCACAATGCCTTCTATGACCCAGCCTCAGAAATCACACAGCATCATCTTCCTTACTCTATTGGTCAAACAGACCAGCTCTGAGTCAGTGTGGGCAGGAACTACACAAGAGTGTAAATTTCAGGAGGCTAGGGTTGCTGAGAGCCCCCTTGGAGACTGGCTGGGACAAAGACCTAGATAACTGAAAGGATGTTCCATGTTCAGGGATGAGAAGAGTTAATACTATAAAAATGTCAGTTCTCTCCAATATGATGAGTCAAGGCATTTAATAAAGCTCTGGCATGTGATTTCCTTTACAATCAGAAGCCTAAAATCAATGGAACTCTGCTTTTCATTCATTCATTTTTAAAAATTACTTATTTAGTTCTGTGTTAGCTCAGCAATAACCAAACTGTCACAGTCTATGTCTGTCTTTCATTTCATCCTAAGGTCATGTCCAATTTCCTCATTAACCCAAATGATATCTGAGAGGACATCTCTCCCATCCACGTGAAGTTTTTACAATCTACCTAAAAAGTCTGAATAACACAAACACACACCAAAATTCTTTAGTCTTTGGCATAAATCCCATGGAACAACCAATCTTCAAGAATTCTTCTATGCAGAACCTTCAAGGCAGGCACATTACACTATGACATTATTTAATTAACATGCTACTTTGTACTTAGCCTGTTTATCAGAATAATCAGTGACTTTTACAGTTTAGTCTCACTTCCTACTTTCTAATTATGCAGCTACATGCCGCACTCACCAAGATGCAGTAACATGCTGTGGTCACTAGCGCTGTGCTCTCTCTGCACTCTGACTGCATTCTGCCACCTGCACTCTGCTGCTGCTTGAAACCAAGTATGGCCACATGACTTGCTTTAGCCAATAAAATGTGAGCAGAAGTGACATGTCCCTTCCCAGTGAGAGATTTAAGAGCTGGCACACTTTGCCGTTGTTTTCTTTCCCCTCTGCATAGCAGCTGCAACGTTCAAGATGCTGGCTTCTCCATCAGCCTGGGTTCTGGAATGAGAAAAACAAAGTTGCTCCAGAAAAAGAGGATGAAAGAGTGACTTTTCTGTCAGCCCAACAGAGTCAAGAGAGAGCAAGGCATGTCTTGGAAAGAACTCTGGGTGTAACTATGGGCACATGAAGCTGATCACAAGCAAGTAGATAAGAAGCCAATTACATTTCCGAGAGAGTCGTACAGCCAGAGAAACCAGGAGTCTGGACTAAAAACACTTACATCTGTTCAAGATTTAAAACTGTCCTTGGCCTGTCAACCTTCCTCAGGCAGGAAGCAGGCTGAGAAAGCTGTTCTGCCCCCAAGGAGGGCATGTTCTCCAATACTCGCTTCAGACGTGGCCAAGGAGATTACAGGTGAAGGAAAACCTCCCAGAGGAGGGAACCCAATGGACTGGGGAGCTGCCGAATGAGAACATGTCAGGGTTGCACCTCCGGGCCCCCGTCCTTAGGTGGAGCCACGTCCCCTCTCCTGATGGTGTGAGTGGGGGTGATGTGTCACTTTCCTGCTGCGCATTTTCCTCCCTTTCCAGCGAGAGGCCCTCCAGAGTTTTCCCTCTGGCTGAGAGACCTGTGTCATTCCGTCAGCCTGGGTCCTTGCGAGACTATGATAAGCAGAGTGCCCTGCCAACTGGTGATGAGCATGCAATGCGGGCAAGAAATAAACCTGCATTGTATTGAGCTTAAATCTAAGGGTTGTAAGTTTCCCCAGCATAACCTAGTTCTCACTGATACACTGTTGGAGCCAAAAAATCTCATTTCTGGAGAAACTCCAATGACTTACCCTATGCAATTCTTTCTCTGAAAATGCCATGCTCCTTACTCAGTGAATCCTGGGGCTAATGCACTATCGATATGATCGGATCCAATCCTGAGCCCCTGGTCTCATGAACTAGATTAGGTCTCCTGACAGGCAATGCTAGGCTTCCTTCATTCCCAGACAGTAGCCCAAGACGAAAGGAAGCTTCTCTTTCCCACCTTAGCTTGAGTCACAAAACTCTGTTTGTTTTGACCAAGGGGAGGTGCTACTCTGCCTGGCCCAGCCGAGTCATGTGTCCACCTTGGGATGCGGGAGCTGGGACATGATGCCAGCAGAAGTGGGGCAGGGGCACTGAGCCAAAGCCGACAGTAGTCACACTGATAACACCCCTTGACATCTTTATGTCCCAAGGACACCAAGATAGTTCCAGCTCTAGCCAGAGCTCTCCACTGGAGTCAGCTCACAGAAGGCAGAGGGCAGGGGAAGCAGGGAGGGAACTTCCACTGGTCTGCCCTCCTTATGAACAAAGGACATTGCAGAAAGAAAAGTCTCTCTTTGCATCTATGATAAAAATATAAATCACTTTGTTTTAAGCTTCAAGTAATAATTCATGAAGCCAGTTATCTGGACTTCTAAGAGTGCCAGAACCTACCAAGTTATTCTCGCCATGATTGTCATTAATGTTAATATTAACATAACACAAATGTTTCACAGTTCGGGAGTCCCCTCCAGGGTAATAACAGCAGAATCTCTGCTTCCCCCGCCCCCATCAAATTGTTGCTCAACTCTTTCCAGGACTCCCCAAGCAATGCTCACAGAGCCCATGAATCTGCTCAGTTGGCTGCCTGCTGGGGCCGACCCCCAGCTCCCAACCATTGCTGCCCTCAAGCTTGTAGTCACCTGGCACCATCTCCTCCCCATGGGGATTTCCCCCAGGGGTCACCTTCACTGCCTTTGGGCCCACAGACATGGTGTTAGGAGCCTCCCAGCCCTAAGCAGGCCCAGCAAGGAAGAGGAAGAGCCTGCCTGACCCCCACAAACCAGCTTGAGAACCCCCCAAGCCTCTCCACAGCATGAAGCTCCCTCCTTGCAAAGAGATTAAACCTCAGCATCCCGGACTGAAGGGTTCCTATCACTTGGCCAAGACCAGCGAATGAATGTTTGCCCTCTATCCATGTCAGACAGACCAGAACAACAACAACAACAAATGTGTGCTTAAGGAACATATCTCCTCTGTTAAAAGTCACTAGCATATTCTTAATCATGGTTGTCCTTTCCCATAAAAAACAAAGTTCTTTATTAAACTCTGTGCCACTCAGGTCAAATGCCAAATGGTCATTGAGCACTACCACATGCCAGGCGTTACTTGCGTCACTTAATCTTCACACTGGCCCTAAGGGGAAAGTACCACTTACACCCCACCAGGCAAAGGCAAGAACTGAGGACCAGCAAGAGAATGAGATCTGCCCAAGGTCACCAAGCTAATGAGGGGCAGAGACCTGCCTGTCACCACCACCTACTCCTACCCATCGCTCACAATTGGCTCAGCAAATAGGACCACATAATAAATCATTACTTCTTGATGTTCCCCCTTAATTGTCAATAAAGGTGCAAGAATGCTCCCTATTTTCAAAGTCAGAAAAGTTTCCAAGAAGAGAAAGAAAATGTTCTTGCAAAGAGAGAACATAAAGACCAGCTTATGTGTTCTTTCACATTATAACTGTTGCTAAACTACTAAACTTGTTGAAAGTGGAATGCTATTTACATTACATGACTTGAGTTTTTCCATTAAAAAGTATAATATTGGATGATTGTGCATTTTGTTTGTGTGAAGGGGGGAACCTTTACCCCTCTTGAAATTGCAAATGTTGTTACAAAGTGTTGCATATTTATTAGCCCATCTGCTGCTATAGCATTAAAGGGGAAAAAAATCTTACTATAAGCAATTTATTCACAGTTACAGTTTTACCACCTGATGTGCAAAATAACAACACTTGGTGAGCATTTATTATTGTGCTGAGTAATTTCAATTTAATTCATAACATTTTTTTTAAGGACCACAAAAGTGAACATTTGCTTAGCATCAGATTTGCTTCCATATTTTGGTTGAAAAGAACAATCACTAGTATTTGGGGTGATCAAGATAGGTTGCTCTTCAGCATGTTTTTCAGGGATTTGAATGGGTTGAGGTTTTGGAAACCTGATTATGTGGTCACGAACGTAGCAGCTGCATTTTACTAAAATTGACAAGGTAAAGATTTGAAAGGTGAATTTGAATCAGACCGCCCAGGTGTTTCCAGGGCAGACATCTCTGTTGGGAGGCAGCTGCTGTATTTTGCTAACTCTGAATCCAATTGCAGCACAAGCTGGGACTGTTTATCTCTCTTGGCAAAATAACAGCAGTGCGTATCAGCTGGGGGATCTTTAGAAAACAACTGATCCCAAAATAACAATTAAATAAGGACTTAGGCAGAAAATCACAGCCAGTGTGTGACTTTCACACCTGGGGAAAGGTAAAAAAGAATTCTATGGGAGGCAGCCTGCCTACTCTATTCCCTCTCCTGCTTTAAAAGGGGAGAGGTAGGCTTTTGAGTTGAAGGTGGTGTCTCTCAGATCTTCTAAGCCAGCATGAAGGAGAATTAGAGTCCTCTAAGCAGAACCTCTGAGTTCCTGTCTGATTGTAGGAGTCCAAGTGATTGTCGCTGACTTGGCTGCCACCCTGCTGCCCTGGGCAAATTTGCCTGTCATGGCTCCTTTCACATATGCTCTGGTTGCCTATCACTGCCTAACAAGCCACACCAACTTGAGTGGTATAAGACGACAACCACGGTATTATGCCCATGGGTTCTGTGGACAGCTTAACTCAGCTTCACAACATCTGGTGCCTCAGCTGGAAAGGCTCAAATGGGTGGGGCTGATTGAACATCTGGTGTCTGGAATCATCAGGCGGCTTCCTCTCACCTGTCTGGTGCCTGGGCTAGGCTGCCTTGAAGGCTGGGCTCTGGCTGGGACTATTGGCTGGAGGATCTACATGTGGCCTGCCCACATGGCTTGGACCTCCCCCAACATGGCAGCTGGGCCCCGAGAGGAACATCCAGAAAGCCAAGGTTGCAAGTGAGCCAGGTGGGAACTAGTCTCAGAAGTCATACAGCTTCTCTTCCATTGCATTCTCTTGGTTATAGCTCAGGTTCAAGAGGACTGTGGCCAGGTCATATTGCAGAAAGGCATGAGGGACGGCAGCTATTGTTGCCACGATCTTAGGGAAACAATATCAGCTACAACACGACCGGAGCACAGTGGTCTGCGCTTTGGATTTCTGCCCTGATTCTCTGAAAGGAAAGTGTCAAGAAAAAAATAGAGGTCCCAGGGGAGAAATCTTTGGGAAAATTGCTTCATTCAATCCACAGATTAGATGCTGTGTGTCACGGTCCCTCCCTCCCGATTCATCTGGACTACAGATCCCTCTCTTCAGTGACACTGATCTTTAGGCTTCTCTTACTTGCCCTTGGGCTCATCCTGCCCCCAGGTCTTTGCCTTGGCTTGCTCCCTCCCCTCTTCTGTTTGTTAACACCCTCATACCCTTCAGATCTCAGCTTAAACATCACTTATTTGTGGATAACTTTCTCGACCTCCTTGATTAGGTCAAACTCCTGGAACAGACACTCATAGCACTAAGTACCTTATCACAGTTGTAATTTTTTTAGAAACACATTTAATGTCTATCTCCTCATTTTGGCTATAAACTCCACAAGGTCAATAACTCTGCTTTTGGTGGCCATTGATAACACTTCACCCCCAACATATTACATGCACAAGTGCAAAATCCCTAGCCCAGAGAGTTAATAAACATTTGTTGGAATAGATTTACATAGTCCTTGAGCACCTCATCTCCACCAGACACTGAGTTCGATGTGGGAATACAGTAGTGACTAGGACAGTCCCACTTCCGCCAGCGTGGAATTCACATATGGATGGGGAGACAGATGATAAACAGATAAACCCATTGGATGCTTGTGTTGAAAGAAGGGCTCTTGGAGAGAAAAGTGAGGGACCTAACATAGCCTTGGAGTCTGGGAGGTTTTCTGGAGGAAATGCAATTCCACCAAGTGCTTCTCCCCTCCCACCACCCACTCCGAGTGCTCTATCCCACGCAAGCACGTGGGCATGCGGGTCTCAACTTCTTCCTTTCTTATAGGAGCAAATAATTACTCCTTTGTAATTTACATTTCTATGTGTTGCAGGATAAATCAGTATAAGCCGAGGAAAGAGAAGTATAAATATATTTGTCAGGGTGAATGGGTTGTTTAATATTACCTTGTGCACTAATTAAGTTGTATGTAACATGGAGAGCACTTTGACACTGTTAAACTTAATGACCCTCTGCTTAAAGAGGAAAGACACATTTACAGTGAAATTATAGTCTGAGCTGTAATGCCTAGCCAGAGGAAGGCCGCCAACTAGATTGTTTCCAAACGCCTCAAAGCACCAGTTTTGAAATAACGATAATGTACCAGCGGCGGCACTGTCCTTTAAGCAATTTAATCGTTTGCAAGAATATTTCTTCTGCCTGTCCACCCAGCAGAGCTAAAAGTCAGAGCAATCAGTACGGTTCTGGAGTTATCTTACTGACCCTGGAGCCCAGAGAGTGTTAGGTGGCCAGGGAAGTCTTCAAAGTCGCCGTCTTGTATCAGGGGCTTGTATCAAGGCCATCACATCCACACATGATCTCAACGGATCTTCATGATGACCCTCTAAGGTATTTTTATAGCCATTGGCAGGTAAGGAAACTGAGGCTTGAAGAACGTAAACCACTTTATTCATTGCTCCATTCTTTTCGACAAATAGGCTGCGAATGCCTGCTTTCTGCCAGGCCCTGTCCTGAGCACCAGGGATTCGACAGTGAACAAGACATCAAAGGCCCTGTCCTCATGGCACTTACATTCTAGTGGGGAAGTCCTCATAAGCACATGGACAGTAGCACAAGATGAAATGTGCTTGAAGAGAATAAGACAGAGAGCAAGACAGAAAGGAACTCACAAAGAGGGCTTCCACTTGAGATGGCATGGTCAGAGAAGGGCCCTCCAAGGAGGTATTTGACCAGATTTGAATGCTGAGGAGGGGAAAGCTCAGGGAAGGGGTTTCTAGGTGGAGAAAAAAGCTGGTACAAAGGCCTGGAGATGGACTGTGCTTGGCATGTTCAAGGACAGGGGAGGGCCGGAGTGGTTTGCACAGGCAGTGCCGGGTGGTCTCTCTACTGGGATGTGGACTCCAGCCGGCTATGTCTGGCTCCTGAGTCTTAACCTCTGTGCTTTATAGCCTCATACCCAGAAGAAGTAACACAGAGAAGCCTGCGCTGGTTCTTCGGGAAGAGAAAAGCCAAGCAGTGGTTTCCTCTCTTCTGGGGAAATACAGGCTGTAAAACCAGGAATGTAATGAAGACATTTCAAAAGTTGGGTGGAAACAGGTTCATCAAGCCCAGCACTAATCAGATGAGACTGTGTTTTACCAGATAGAGCTACTTCACAAAGGGACACCTGAAAAATCATAGCTGAAAAATCTGGGTGGATCTTCTGTGCCTGCAAAGTGAACCATTTGCTAACACAAGTCATTATACATTTATTCATTCATTCACTTACATGCTATTATAAAGCATCTACCATGTGCCGGGTAGGCGAGGAAGCTGGTACCCACGATACATTCTGCCCCTGCTCGCATGCAGTTGACAGTGTATGCAGTAATGCCTAACCAGGCCAGGCACAAAATTGGCCTTCAGTAAGTAGTAGATGAACATATGAATGAACAAATGAATGAATGAGGACAAACTTGAATTCTTCCACGGCTAATCCAAGCGGGAATGATGGAAATCAGAAGCTGATGAGAAGGGCCCTTGTGAAGAAGCCAGACAACAGTCATGACTAACATCTTTGGTTGATCCGCCCAATAGCCTCCTCTCCTTCATCTTGCTAACACGAGTCTGGGCTGGGCAGCAACATACCCTCCCTTCTCAGATTCCCATGCAGCCAGGGATGACCAAGTCACCAGTTCTGGCTAATAAGGTATCAACCAAAGTATTCAGGGTGAGGCTTCCAGAAAAATTGTTTTCCTGGTAACAATGGAAAGACTTGGAAAAAGGCACGTACCTTCTCTTCCTCTTCCCTCTTCTTCCTACCTGAAATGCAGAAATGCTGGAGGTGCCATAGCCATTTTGCAACTGTGAAGGCAAAACTCACACACAAAAGATGTCAGAGCAAGAAGCTAGAAATGTGGGCCCTTTATTCTTCCTTGAGCAGCTGCACCTGCCCTGGGTTACAACTTCCAGAACACATTCCACGTGAGAAGAATAAGCACATTTTGGCTACAGACCCCAAGCGTTCTTGGATAGAATTCAGGGTTTCATGAATTTGAGGGGGAAAGGTTGTATCTTCATTTTTACAAAGTCTTAACTGAAATTTAGCATTCCCTTACGTTATGAATGTGAACAACAGACCGGAGTAGTATCAGCAACGTGTGACTTTGTGTGATGGTTTGCTTTTAGTTGTCAAGGCCACCAATATACCTCCACTGCCCTACCCTCGGGGTTATATCACCTCTTCAGCCCTGTGTCATAATGTAGTTCACAAGGATCATGGTTGTCTTTCCCTTCCACAAGATGTCACACTGATCCATTACACTGATGACATTATGCTAATTGGACCTAGTGAGCCAGAAAAAGCAACTACTCTTGACTTATTGGTAAGACATTAGCATGTCAGAGGATGAGGAATAAATCTGACTAAAATTCAGGGGCCTTCTACCTCAGTAAAATTTCCAGGGGTCCAGTGGTATGAGATATGTCCAGATATCCCTTCTAAGGAAAAGGATGAGTTGTTGCATCCATCCCCTCCTACAACCAAGAAAGAGGCACAACCCCTAGTGGGCCTATTTGGATTTTAGAGGCAACATATGCCTCATTGGGTGTGTTACCCCAGCCCATTTACCAGGCAACCCGAAAAGCTGGTAGATTTGATTGGGGTCTGGAACAAGGGAAGGTTCCCCAACTGGTTTAGGCTGCTGTACTAGCTGCTCTGTCACTTGGGTCATATGATCCAGCAGATCCAATGGTACTTGAAGTATAAGTAGCAGATAGGGACGCTATTTGGAAACTTTGGAAGGCCCCCCATAGGTGAATCACAGTGTAGACCCTTAGAATTTTAGAGCAAGACTCTGCCATTATCCACAGATAACTACTGTCTGATTTAAGCAGGTCCTAAAGGCACAAGTAAGCTACATGAATAAGTGTCCAAATGACCATGGTGCCCCCTCCTGCTGCACTGCCTTCTCCCTCCCAGCCTGCACCTATAACCCTGTGATCACTTGACAGAAGAAGAGAAGACTCAGGCCTGGTTTACGGATGGTTCTGCACAAAATGCAGGCACCACCAGAAAGCAGACAGCTGCAACACTATAGGCCGTCTCTGGGACATCCCTGAAAAATGGTGTAAAGGGAAATCTTCCCAGTGGGCAGAACTTCAGGCACTGCACCTGGTTGTGCACTTTGCGTGGAAGGAGAAATGGCCAGACGTGGGATTATATACCAATTTCATAGGTTGTAGTCAATAGTTTGGCTGAATTGTCAGGGACATCAAAAGAACATGATTGGAAAATTGGTGACAAATAAATTTGGGGAAAGAGGTATGTGGATAGACCTCTCTGAACGGGCAAAGGATGTGAAATATTTGTGTCCCATATGAATATTCACCAAAGGGTGACCTCAGCAGAGAAAGATTTTAATAATCAAGTGGTAGGATGACCCGTTCTGTGGATACCAGTCAACCTCTTTCCCCAGCCTCCCCTGTCATCACCCAGTGGGCTCATGAACAAAGTGGCCGTGGTGGCAAGGATGGAGGTTATGCATGGGCTCAGCAACATGGACTTCCACTCACCAAGGCCAACCTGGCTATGCCCACTGCTAAGTGCCCAGTCTTCCAGTAGCAGAGACCAACACCGAGACCCCAAGATGGCACCATTCCCCAAGGAGATCAGCCAGCTACCTAGAAGCAGATTGATTACATTGGACCACTTCTATCACAGAAAGGGCAGTATTTTGTCCTTCCTGGAATAGACACTTACTCTGGATACAGATTTTCCTTCCCTGCACACAATGCTTCTGCCAAGACCACCAGTCATGGATTTATGGAATGCCTTATCCACCATCATGGTATTCCATAAAGCATTGCTTCAGACCAAGAAACTCACTTCACAACCAAAGAAGTGCAACAATGGGTCCATTCTCATGGAATTCACTGGTCTTACCATGTTCCCCACTGTCCTGAAGTTGACTTGATAGAATGGTGGTGTGGCCTTTTGAAAACTCCATTATAGCACCAGCTAGGACCTCACTGGGTGGGGGGCAAGGTTCTTTAGAAGGCTGTGTATGCTCTGAACCAGAATCCAATATATGGTGCTGTTTCTTCCATAGATAGAATTCACAGGTCCAGGAATCAAGGAGTGTAGACGGCAGTAGCACCACACACAATTATCCTTAGTGACCCACCAGCAAAATTTTGCTTCCTGTTCCCCTGACATTATGCTCTGCTGGCCTAGGGGTCGTAGTTCCAGAAGGAGGAATGCTGCCACCAGGAGACACAACAATGATTCCATTGAACTGGAAGTTAAGACTGCCACCCGGCCACTTTGGGCTTCTCATGCCCAAAGTCAACGGGCCAAGAAGGGAGTTACGGTGTTGGCTGGGGTGACTAATCCAGACCACCAAGGGGAACTTGGAGTATGACTCCACCTGGAAGCAAAGAAGAATATGTCTGCAATATGGAGATCTCTTAGGGCGTCTCTTAATATTACCCTGCCCTGTGATTAAGGTCAATGGAAAACTACAACAGCCCAATCCAGGCAGGACTACAAATGGCCCAGACCCTTTGGGAATGAAGGATTGGGTCACCCTGCAAGGAAAAAACCACTACCAGCTGAAGTGCTTGCTGAAGTCAAAGGAAATACAAAATGGGTAGTAGAAGAAGGTAGTTATAAATACCAGCTATGACCCTGTGACTCGTTACCGAAACAAAGACTACAACTGCCATGAGTATTTCCTCCTATTTTTTGTGAATACATTTGTGTGTAAACATACATATATTAAGCAAATGTCTTTATTGTCTTTTCTCTCTTATTTCCTTATAATGTAACATAAGGTATATTGACTTTACATCATTATGTAAGCATTATTAATTGTACATCATAGTATTTAAGTTATGAGATATCATTAGAAGAGTAAACATCACTTTTCTGAGAAAAGAGTAGTATGTTTTAGGTTGTATGCAGGAAAATTGGGCAGAATTATGATCTTATTATTTGGAGATTAAATATGATTTAAGGTGATGCATATGGGAGCCAAGTTGACAAAGGATGAACTTAGTGTTATATGTCAACTTGACTGGGTTAAGAAATACCGAGATAGCTGGTAAGGCATTATTTCTGGAGGTGTCCCACCTTCACCAGTGTGGCAGGCATCATGCAATCCACTGAGGACCCGGATAGAACAAAAAGGCAAAGGAAGGGCCAATTTGCTCTCTTTCTTCTGGAGCTGAGACATCCCCATCTTCTCCTCCTTTTGCAGACATCAGAAGTCCAAGTTCTTGGGCCTTCAGACTCTGGTTCTTACACAAGCAGCTCCCCAGGTCCTCTGGCCTTCAGTCAGATGAGAGTTACCCCATCGGCTCCCCTGGTTTTTAGGCTTCTGGGCTCAGACTGAATTACACCACCAGCTCTCAGTTCTTCAGCTTGCAGTTGGCGTATTGTGGGACTTCTTGGCCTCCACAATCACGTGAGCCAATTCTTACAATAAATCCTCCCTCATATATATATGTGTGTATGTGTGTAAGCGTGTACATATCTTATTATTACACACACAGTAGCTCCCATTGGTTTTGTTTCTCTGGAGAACCCTGGCTAATCTAATATACTTTGTCAATAGAAATCACAGATGTTTTCCTTTAGCATTACAGTTGTTGCCAATATCTCGATTTATCACTTACAGTTATCACTATTTTGAAATTCTGGTGGTTGGTTATTAGACTCACTGCTTGACCTAGTTATTAATGCATTAATAAAAACACACATGTCCCACTCCATCTCAAATTTGGGTTTTAAAAAATATATTGAAAACTGTTTCAATATTATTGGTTTCCTTCTTAGTTCTGTGTATTTTATTTTGAGCATATAAAAACCTTCTGATGAGGGGCCCCCGGGCTTTGCCACACTGCCAAAGGAGGTCATGGCACAAAAAAAGGGTCAGAACCTCTCTTCCCCTGAGTTAAGCACTCTGATCGGTTTTCTTTACATGCAGCACAACAGAATTCCTAACTGACCCTCCTGTTTTCCCCACCTAAGGCGTGGGCAACAATGAGGGAACAGAAATTTCTGGCACCAAGATGAGAGACACTGATGAATAGAGAACAACCTTTATAGCTCATTTCCCTTTGACCTTGATTTTTTTTCCCTAACTCTAAGAATCCCCTGTTGAAATTCAGATACCCCTGGAAGATACTAGAGGAAGATGGTCCACAGTATCTTTTCCTCCTTCACAATCCTCCCTTGGGCCGGGCCTCCCTACCACTCACGGGGCAACATCCAGTCGACAAGGTGGAAAATGGCTTCCTCCATGTGAGTGTGTGGTCCCCCAGGACCCAAAAGCTTGGAAAATTCATGGAAGCTTTCCCCACCTGTACTATCATCCTCAGGCAAGCCTCCCCCCTTCAAGCCTCCCTGGCAGTCTCTGGGCCACATGCTTTATGGTGGCTGACGTTATGTCTTCCTGCTGGGATGATTTGCACTCTGACGGTTATCCAGCTTGGCATGCCCAACCTTTGCATGACCTGCCCTTCATCACAACTGCCAGTTTGCCCAGAGCTATTTGTCCAGACTATAGCCTCTTGGCTCCTGTGACGTGACTCCAACAGGCCCACCAGGGAGCCAAAAGAAATAACATGTCACATCCACAGGGTAAGCATAGGTCACCCCTTCTCTGTGGTAACAGAACGTCTGCCCCAGGGAGATGAATTGATGACCACTTCATCATTCATAGTGATGAAAGCCAGCCAACTTTCTTTTCCTATTGTGTTGGCCATAGAACAGGGCCAGAGCCTGAGAATGAAAAGTCAGAAGATCTCAGACACCCATGGGAGGCCTAGCGTTGGCTAGGGCTGGGTGGCATGAGACCGCTGTAGAGTTAAGGTCATCTTCCACCCCTAGCCTGGAATCCCGAGACATGTGCTGCTTCTTAAGAACATCAAATCTACTGAGTATTCCTTTCAGGAGGCTTGCAGCGATGCTTCCTGCACTTTTGTGTGGTATTTTGCACATAGAGTTATTAGACTATGAGTGTGTTAGTTATCTACTGCTGTGAAACAAATTACCCCAAAACTTGGTTACTGAAAACAATAAACATTCCTGTGATCAGTGTTAGCTGAAGGCCTCTCCTTCAAGGTGTCTCACAAGGCTACAGTCAAGGCATTGTCTGGAATTATGGTCTCATCTGAAAGGTCAACTGAGGGAGAATCTGCTTCCAAGATCACTCATAGGATTGTTGGCAGGATTTAGGTCCTCGTGGGTCATTGGAGCGAGGGCCTTGGTTCCTCACTGGATGTTGGCCAGAGGCTTCCCTCAGTTCATGGCCAAGAGGGCCTCTCCCCAAGGCAGTTCACAATATGGCAGCTGGCGTCCATTAGAGAGAGCGAGTAAGAGAGTAACAGGATGAGCAAGATGAAAGCCAGAGTCTTTTTATAACCTGATCTCAAAAGTGGCATCCCTTTACTTTTGTGATAGTCTATGCATTGTCTAAGCAGGCCACTGGGTCCAGCCCTCACTCAAGGGATGGGGATTATATGAGAATACAAGTACAAGGAGGTGAGGATCACTGGGAGCCATCCTAGAAACTGCCCACCAAAATGGATTGTTTTGTGAAACTGTTCATATTTTATACATGCATTGCATTTTGAATTTATTGTGCTTCTATCCCCAAATTGCAAGTATGTTATTGCTCACACTGTATGTTCTTAACCTGCGATCCATGGGCATTGGGGAAAGTTCTAGGAATCTCTTAAAGTTATGAGCCAAATGTTGGGTATACATGGATTTTGCTGGGAAGAAGACCTGTAGTTTTCACTGTATCCCCAAATATGCTCAACATCCCCAAAACATAAAGAACCACTCCCCATAATGTTTATGAGACATCTGCCTCTGTCCCCAAAATGCTATCAGTTTGTATTGGAGAACCGATAGAGGAAATGGCCAGCCTCATAGCAGGTCGGGGCTGGCAGGACAGCACTGGCCTGCTCAGAGGCCATCTTGTCCAACAGGTAGAGGAACAGAGGCCTGGGGAGAGGAGAGGCAGGTAAAGGTACTGGCCCAGGGCCACAAGTGTCCTGACAGGTTTGGAGGCCAGGGCTTGCTCCATTCTTGCCATGCTGCTTTCATCACTACATGGTCTCACCAAGGAGTGGCACCATGTGTTTCAATGGCCATCCCACACACATGGATCTCTGCCAGCAAACTTGTATAAATGTTGCTTCAACATTGTCCTGACAGGTAGAACTCCTTTCCCAATGCCTTCCTTTCACCTCTAATTTTTTCCCTTCAATTAGTTTGAGAAACCTTGCTCTATACTTCACCATCCACAGGACAGGAAGTGAATAGTAGCCACTTTAAAAGTCATACTTTTTACTGGAAGAAGGACGATGGGCTAGAGACGATGGCTGGTGGCCTGGATGAAGTCACTTTTGCAAAGGCGGCCCCTCTAATCAAACCATGTGCTTGATTGAGATGCCCCAGTAAAGAGTGTGTCTGGCTTTCACTATTCCCTCTGAACACTTAAGATATATGACCTTGGGTAAGTCACTTAACCTCTCTGGGCCTCAGTTTCCTCATGTGTAAAATGGGAATAGGACCCAGCCTATAGAGGTGCAGGGAGTATTCAATCAGATACTCTGTATGAAGCACTTAGCCCATCATCTGGCCCAGAGTAAGTCCTGGAACAAGAGGGACTGGCAATACCTTTTCCCCTTGTGAGTTTCTAAAGGCTAAGGAGCCTGGGCAAGATCACAGCTAGTGAGAAGTAGAGAACACATGGCTTTTTCACTCCAGAGTCTGTAGTTGTAACCACTATGATATGCAAGAATATCAGTGAAAAGCCCTGCAGTCCAGGGTCCTAGATTTCAGTCTCTTCTCTAACCACAGCAAGTTATGACCTTCAGTAACTCACTGCTCTCTCAAAGCCTCAAATGAGCAGGTCAGGCTTTCTCAGAGATGCTTAGGGCACACGCCTGTTGCCCTACCCTCCAACCACCGCCACAGCCAGCTATGGCAGGCATTGCTAATCAGTCATTGTGCCTGGGGAGGACGAGCAAGCAGCAGGCCTGCAATGCATTCTCTCCCTCTACAGGAATGCCTAGGGAAAGAAAGGGAGGGGCCAAGTGACAGGCTTTCTGGCAAACACACTGATGGTATTTACTAGGGGGGAGTCCTTACCCATGGAACGCTTTCAGCAAGGTATACGTGGGTGTCTGGGTGGCTTATGGCAAACAAATCTGGAATCCATGGATTTGTGGAGCATATCTCCCTTGAAGATGTCTTGTAACCTTTGGTATTATCAGAATATAAAATGGAGATGCTTTGTAATGGAAATAGCTCTCTTTTGTGTAAGTGTTGCTCCCAGTGCCACTTGGAGACATCACCTATTACTGGAGGAGGGGGCATTCTAATGCCAAGAGAGGGCCCAGGGAACTACATTGGTGGTCCCTGGCCTCTCCCTGCTTTGCCTGTGCCCCACAATTACTGGCATGCTTAAAATTGTCAGTAAAGTGTGATACTAGGTAAGATCTCTGATTCTTGCAAGTCTGATTTGCCAGTCCAGTCGTTTGTGTTATCTCAGCACCACAGGGCTAAAGAGAGTTTGTGCTGTGAGAGCACAGAGGGTGACCACCTGGGGGTCAGGGCCCTTGTTGTGTTTCTATGTCCCTAGTTCCACAAGCTGGACCTGACCCACAGCAAGTGCTCAGTAAACAATAATTGAATGAGTTTTGGTTGTTTCATCCTAGGAGTTGATTTTCCGGTCCCTGAGTCTTCAACAGAAGCATTTAGTGTTTACACCTCAGATAGGAGAGCAGGGGCAGGAAGGGGTGAGGGAGAAGCCATGCAGAAGGCTGTGCATTTCCTCAAACCCATTTTGAAAAGTTTAAGCCCCCACCCAGAAGCTGCTGCCAATATGGTAGGGAGTTCTGGCTGGGGTTGAATGCCTTTCTGAAGCAGTTCCGTCAGCTCAACAGATTTATTCCCTGCCATTGTTGTAAATAATCCTTGAATTAAAACAGACTGACATGGATACTGAAGCTGTTACAATCCACCAGGTTGAACCTGAGAATTCTGTGGAAATAGCCAACTTTTGAAGCCTATGAGCCCCACAGAATTAAGTTTCCACAAAGCTCACCAAGCTTCTCCTATTAAGGGATAACAGAGCTACTGAATACCATTCCTTTTCCCCAATACAACCTAATAATTATGAATAACATGGATTTTTTTTTTACATGGAATTTTTTTTAAAGAGTCAGAAATGGTAAAGAAAATGCAGCAGGTTTTGTTGGCCCATTTGTCTGGGGTTTGCACATCTTTAATGCAGAAGACAAAAAACACTAAACATGCGGCAAAGGAAAGGAAGGTTCAGAAAAAATGAAATTCAGCATTTATTGGAAAATAATTTCCCACAGCACTATAATAATTCATTAACCCCAGAATAAACCCCAAGTTAATGATTATTATCATTATGCAGCAACAACTCACATTTTCCAAGGCAAACAAAACCATCATTAAGCACAACGGTGTTTCCTTAGAAGCTCTTTAACGCTCATTTTTGGTGAAACAAAATCCATTACCCAGACAGAAAATGCCCAGTGCTAATGACAGGGTTGTGCTTCAGTCCAGGTCCTGGGTGGGGTCACATACTTATTTTAATAGGAAAAAAGCCCCCAAATTGAATTACTGCCTGAAGATTTTGTGCCGAAGAGGGCATTGGGAAAGGACCTTGTCGGATCATCTTCCGTATGTTTTATAAGGCATGTCATCGTATACATTTAAATCTCATGGATTTTATGCTGGGGCATGAGGGCCCGGTGGGAGCACTGAGATGCTGGAGAACAGAGATACAGTGAAGCACAGCGCTGTCTCTTCAGTCTGTCACAGTGCCCTCAGCTTACAAAGTTATGCTGGAGAGAGAGGGGAAGGAGAGACAGAAAGAGCGCGCGTGTGTGCATCTTTCGGAAGGTAGAATTGAAAGGAAGGCCTGTTTCATTTATTAGTCAATTGCCTTAACTAAGGTTTCTCAACCTTGGCACTACTGACATTTTGGGCTAGATAATTCTTCGTTAGGGGGTGGCAGTGGGGCTGTCCTGTGCATTGTAGGATGTATAGCAGCATCGCTGGCCCCTACCCACTAGATGTCAGTAACACCATCCACCCCCCACTTGTGATATCAAAAATGTCTCCAGACGTTCCCAATGTCTTCAAGGGAGGCAAAATCACCCCTGTTAAGAACCACGTGGCCGAGTGTGGTGGCTCACGCCTATAATAGTAGCACTTTGGGAGGCTAAGGCAGGAGGATTGCTTGAGGCCAGGAGTTTGAGACCGGCCTTGGTAACATAGTGAGATCCCCATCTCTACAAAAAAATACCAAAATTAGCACTGATCTAGGGCCAAGATTGGGCCCTCGGGTGTTACTGCTGAGATCAGGACGTGAGGAATAGAACAGACACAATGTCTCTGGTATCCCATGCAGGTTGCTGTGTGCTCAATGTCTGCCCAGGAAGGAATCTGCTCAGGGAAATAAATCTGACCTGCAGCTGTAGGAAAAAAAAAAATGGTGGTATCCAGAATCTTTCCACCTGTGATGGCATTAAAATTAACTACAAGTGAATTCCCAGACTTTCCTCACCCCTTTCCCACAAAAGAGAATTCAAGCTTGGGCCATGTATTAGTCAGGGTTCTCCAGAGAAACAGAAGCAACAAGGTGTGGGTGTGTGTGTAGAGAGAGAGAGAGAGAGAGAGATTTAATGTAAGGAATCAGCTTATGTTGTTGTGAAGGCTTGGTGTGTCTAAAATCTACAGGATAGGCTCAGAGAAGAGTTGCTGTGAGTCCAAAGGCAGTCTGCTGGCAAAATTTCTTGTTGCTCAGGGAAGGTCAATCTTTGTTCTGTTAAAGCCTTCAACTGATTGGATGAGGCCCACCCACGTTATGGAGGGCAATCTGCTTTACTCAAAGTCCACCTACTTAAATGCCAATTTCATCCAAAAAACACCATCACAGAAACATCCAGAATAATATTTGAACAAATATGTGGGCACCATAGCCTGGCCAAATTGACACATAAAATTAACCATCACGACCCACTTCCTGGCTCCACCCTCCAAGGAGGGCCCGGCCCAGCCAGATGGGTGCTGCAGGTTTTGCGATGGGAGCATTGAGAGGAAAAGGGAGGGAGGCAGGGTGGGGAGGCAGGAAAGGGAACGATCTGAAGGAGGCTCTGGTTTTGTGTGTGTAGAGAGGGCTAGGTATGGAGAACAACTGTGTCCTGGGGAGAATGAATGCCAGAGGTTTATAAAACAAGATTTCAAAAATATCAGCAAAGACTCTCATTATCAGAGTGCTCAAAATAATACAAATAAAGGAACTGAGTTATTTGTAAGAGCACTCGTGGTTGTGTTGACTGTGTTCTTTTCACTGCAACGCCTTTTTGGGGACCGATCCATGTGGGTGTTGGTTTCATGCAACAGCGTGCCAACAGGTTCCTCAGGTGCGGTGGGGCTACTGCTGCGGTGGGCAGACACTAGTGTATTTATTTAGCCATTAACAACTACAGAGGGGCCCGTCATTTCCTCCAACAGTCATTTCCTCCTTGCCTGAACACCTCCGGGGAAACTCCCCTCACCGCCTTTTCAAAGGAAGTTCTCAGGCAGCCCATGGTGAATGGGCAAGGCCACCAGGTGGCAACATGACCCAGCCTCCCGTCTTGGCTAATAGGAGCAGGAATGGACACTGGTGGACCACGTTGGTTCAAGATGGGCCAATCAAATTCTCTCTCCCCAGAGTCTGCAATCAGTGGAAGCTTGAGCAGGCTGCCGTAGAGAACACTAGTCGGCAGAGAGAGGAGAATGAAACAGATGCACAGAGGAAAGGTGAGAAGATGCATCACCTCAGTGTCCAGCTGTCCGATGACTGAAATCCACTGATGAGAGAGTGTCAGAAGAAGGTCCCGATGCATCCTGGTTTCTGCGCTCTCTGAGATTCTGTGACATATCCCAGTATTCTCTCAATGAGTTTCCTCTTCCCCTTAGACCCATTGGAGTGAACTTCTCTATCTGACAACATGATGTTTGGCAAACAGACCACCAGCTACCACAGCCATCTGGAAGGACCCCACCATGTTCTATCTCACTAGCATAAGAGCTCAGTCAACGAGCCCTGTAGCAAATCCTATTGATTACCCCCCCCTCACTTTTCCTTCTCCCTTCTTCCTTGCTGGATTGACATGCACGCTCCTGTGTACCCTGTAAACTTCAAAGGAATCAGACCCAATCCACAGCCCTAGAAGGTAAACCGGTTAGGCTAAACCATGCTCCTTGCCAGGGACCATTTAAGCATGACCAGGTGACACTATTCTGGCCATCAGGCCATCATTCTGAGACATCAGAAGAAGCTGCTAAGGTGAGGGGGCAAAGGGAAACACTTCCATGAACTTTTGCTTACTGATAAAAAGAAACTCAAGGTAGAAACAGTCCCCTTTTCTACCAAATCATACATTTTCTACCCAAACACACATTTCTGTGCATGGATGTTGATGCTGCTGCTTTATCTCATGAACCAGCCAAGGACCAGATAATGCAATGAGAGCAGAAAGGAAAAAAGAATCAGTTTTTAAAGATGCCTTTGAGCCTTTGAGAACCACCCTGCTAGGACTCCTTGCTACTAGATTCCTTATTTTTAAGCTAGGTGAGCCTGTGTTTTTTCTAATAGCTTACATCATTTGGTCTGCAACGATGCAAAAAAATATACGAGGGCTGTCTGGAAATCATCCAGCCATTATATTCATGTATCCGTTGTATCCATGGCTGGAAACTTTCTGGACAGCCCTTGTATAGTTCTCCAACCTAAGTAAGTGGATAATCTAAGGGAAATCTTAGGCAGATAGTGATAATGATGATGGTGGAGGTGGTGATGATGGCAATGGTGGTGATGACGATGATGGTAACAATGGGGCACTGGTGGTAATGATGGAGATCAGGTGTTGGTGATGCCGATGATGCTGATTGTGGCAGGAGTGATGGTGATGATGATGAAGCTGGTGGTGGTGGTGGTGGTGGCGGCAGCGATGAGAGTGATGATGGCATGGGAGATGGTGATGAAGCGAGGAATGGTGGTGGAGATGCCAGCAGCTACCCTTTGTTGAGTGCTTCCATTGTGCCGGATCTACTTCTGATCAGATCTCTCAATTTCTTGGGTTAATATTATATAAAAAGGAAGTGAGATCATCAATGCAAAAGCTTCTTAAAGGGATTAAACCAATCACAGCATTAATAATCCATTTATTAAACACTTATTTTAGCCCTATACTGAGCTAAGTGCTTTGGGCATATATTTTCTCATAACAACCCTGTGAGAGTTGGACTCCATTTTTACGTCTGACAAGCCCCCCCACTCCCATTTCCCTTTGCCCCACATCGAGGCAACCAGGAGGAAAGCTCAGCCACTCCCTCCCTTGGCACCAGTGGGGAAATTCAAACTGTGCAAATCCCTGCCTGAGTGTGGAAACTTGAACCCCAGCCCCACCCGCTAACTGCAATAGACACCAGAGGCACTGCCACTTCAAGCCCTTTTGGACCAACTTGGGTGCCTGCCTTGCCCTCCCCAGGAAGTCTCATGATGTAAGTAATAAATATTTTCCTGCTCTTTTGGTGCATCTATGACATCATCAGTTTCAACATTTGAACCAATTTTCGGTTGGGGGAGGTTGATCCTGCCCTCTGCACAGGGCAACCACAAAGTAAACTCTATGAGATAGGGAATCTTATTGTTCCCGTTTTATTGATAAAGAAACAGAGGATCAGATAAATTAACTTTCCTCATCACATAGCTAGTAAATGGCAAAGATAGGATTCTGTCTGATTCCAGGGCCTGAGTGCAAATTAACACATTTCTATTTTCTCCATTTCTAAGGGTGTTCTAAAAGATGAAACAGGATACTCATGGTGGGAGATCCTTGAAAAACTGAACCATTTGCTATGGTCTGAGTGTTTGTGTCCCCTCAAAATTCATACATTGAAATTCTAACCCCCAAGGTGATGGTATTAGGAGGTGGGGCCTTTGGGAGGTGATTAGGTCATGAGGGCTCTGCCCTCATGACTGGGATTAGTGTCTTTATGAAAGAGACCCAAGAAAGACCCTATATCTCTTCCACCATGTGAGGACACAGTGAGAAGGTGCCATCAATGAACCGGAAAGTTGTCCCTCACCAGACACCAAACCTGCCAGCCTTTGAACTTGGACTTCTTAGCCTCCAGAATTGTCAGAAATAATTTTCTATTGCTTATGAGCTACCCAGTTATGGTATTTTGTTATAGAAGCCCAAACAGACTAAGACAGCATTTGTTCACTTTCCCATTGGTTCAATTATTCAACAGGTAATTAACTGTGCTCCTACAATTTACCAAGCTGAGACTAGGTTTGGGGGACAGATATTTGGACAATCAGAGGCCTTTGAGTCAACTAAAACCCAATGCTCCTCTGAAAGGATTAGCAGGTCCTGGGGCAAGGTAGAGGTCAACCAGGCCAACCTTCTACGCAAAATGCTTGGAATGAAGCCAGCCAAAATGGGCAGGTCGATCAAGAACGAAGGACTGAGGGAAGGACTGTAAAAAGGTGACCACAAACTGGGCAAGCATGAGGCTGCTTGCTAGAGCTGGACACAACACCTGGACCAGAGAAGAAATTCATTTTAATAAATCATTATTACCTAAAATTGCTAATGAAAAAATCACAATAATTCTCAGTGTCATAGCTTGGGTCGGGAGACTGCATCACTGCTCTAATTAATGATATGAAGGATTAATTTATAAATCAAATGCTCAAATTAAAAATTCAGAGGGCGGCAATCAATATTTTTCTGCTCATACTAAATTCATCTAATTTGCTGTAATAAATGGCATTCAAAGATGATTATTGGTGAATTAACAGAATATCCAATTGAAGCACTTCTTGGAAGTGTTTGCCAATTTGGGGGGCTAGTTTATGGAAAATACAAGCCTTGGGTAGATCTGAGGACTGTGAAGTAATTGACTCTTCATTGGGTAATGGAACAGTTCAGTTTGAACAGCTTGGCAACAATTAACAAGAGCCCTTTAGGGAATTCATAACTCATTTGCTTTTTTTTTTTTTTTATGCTTTTTCCTCTCTCTCTCTCTCTTTCTTTTCCTTTCTTTCTTTCATTTGATTATTATTTAGGTTTTTTTTTTTTTTGACAAAATGGGTCAGGTCTTTCTTCATCCCACCCATGAATCATAGAGCAAGTATTGACCTTGGCCAAGCCAATTGGATGTTATTTCCCAGGATTTTGAATCTTATGGGTGTGAAGCAAGGACAGGAGTAGCTGAAGGTGCCTTATCACAGTGGCTCCAGGGGCACTCTGCTGCCTGGCCCTAGAAAAAGCCCTTGGTTCTCATCTACCAATTCTGAGAATTCTCATGTTCTTCCAATAAATTCCCTTATGTTTAAGATGGCCAGCATCCTCTTCTTGCTGGCAACCAAGAATTTTGACTGACACATGAATAACCTGAGGGAAGAGATAAAATTGTGCCTTAACCAAGTTGCCTGTTCAGGTTAAGCTCTCCATGTAAGGTAAGAGGAGCTTACTTTTAGAAATATGGGAGAAGGCAGCAGGAAGCTATTTAGTTTTGATAAATGTGGGGAATGTGGTTTGGAGGGCACCTGTCTGCAAATGAAATGGGGACAGAAAGAATTAAGATCAGAGAGAGAGGCGGGAGAGGGCAGTCAGTCGGTTTACCAGAGCACTTGAAGGGAAGTCATTACCCAACAAACAAAGGGCAGAAGTGCTGTTCAGGCCAGTGCAATTACTTGAGGCCCCTACTTAAAAGAATTATTAGGATGAATGACAGATATTCAGGTCTGCTTATGAATCAAGGCAGTAATTCTTCCTGGTCTTGTCTGTCTGCTTCCTCACTATGCTTCTGAGAGATGTTTCTCTATCAGGTCTCCCACTGCAAAGATCCTAAGCAAACTGGTCATGCAACGTAAGTGCTCAATAAACATGTGTTAAAAGAATGGGCAAATGGTGACCCCAACATTATGCTCCTTCTTTGTTTTTTGGGGGGGGATAAGAACAAAGCTTATTGGAGTAAGAAAATGACACCAGATGGTAACTCAAATTCACAAGAAAAAATGAAAAGAAACAAAAGGGTAAATAAGAAGGTTAATATAAAAAAATTTTACAATTTTTAATATGGAAAGAAAATTAGGACAAGGAGAGGAGGTTATTTTTCAAAAACTTTACAAATTTATACCTGCTCTCATTTTTTTCTCTTGGCTTCTTTTAAAGACACAATAATATTACATAATATAATAATTAGAAACAATGTATTATTGGGTTTGTAACATATAAAGATGTAATATGTATAACAATAGTAGTACAACAGAGGGTAGGAATGAATGGAGCTATATAAGAGTAAAGTTTCTATATTTCACTGGAACTAAGTCAGTTAATATTTGAAATTGATTTTTTTGAAGCTGGTTTTTCTTTTTTTTTTTTTTTCCTTTTATTTCAGAATATTATGGGGGTATAACACTTTGGTATATATATTGCCCATGCACTGCCCATGTCAGAGCTACAATCGTGGACATCCCCCAAACTGTGCGCCCCACATCCATTCAGTGAGAGTTTTCCCATCCCCTCCACCTCCCTCCCACCTGCCCGCCCCCTGATGAATATTATTGCCATGTGTGACATAAGTATTGATCAGTTAGTACCAATTTGATGGTGAGTACCAGTGGTGCTTGTTTTTCCATTCTTGTGATACTTTGCTTTGAAGAATGGGTTCTAGCTCCATCCAGGATAATACCAGATGTGTTAATTCACCGTTGTTTTTTATGGCTGAGTAATACTCCATGGTATACATATACCACATTTTATTAATCCACTCGTGTATTGATGGGCACCTGGGTTGTTTCCACATCTTTGCAATTGTGAATTGTGCTGCTGTAAACATTCACGTGCAGATGTCTTTATTATAGAATGTCTTTTCTTCCTTTGGGTAAATACCCAGTAATGGGATTGCTGGATCAAATGGTAATTCTACTTTTAATTCTCTGAGGTATCTCCATATTACTTTCCATAGAGGTTGTACCAATTTGCAGTCCCACCAGCAGTGTATGAGTGTTCCTATCTGTCCACATCCCCACCAACATTTGTTATTTTGGGACTTCTTGATATAAGCCAATCTCACATGCCCCTTCTTGTGGAAAAAAAGAGTAGTGTGGTCTCTAGAAAACGGTCATGCTTTTAGCCATTTGAGAATGTATACCACCCATTTAAGGACGTTCATTCAATAATTTCTTTCTTTTGTAGGTTACAGGTAATAGCTGGCTTTTGAGACGGCTCCCAATGATACTTTCATCCTGAAATCCATGCCTGTATGTAGTCCCCTCCCACACTGAACAGGGCTGACCTGTGTAACCAATAGGATGTTACAAAAATTATAAAGCGTGACTTCTAAGACTACATCATAAAAGACAGCGTAGCTTCCACCTTGCTTTCTCTCTTGGATCACTTGCTCTGAAGAAGCTAACCACCATGTTTTGAGAGCACTCAAGCAGCTTTATGTGAGGTCCACATGGTAAGGAACTGAGGTGGTAGCCAATGGCTAACATGTATGTGCCACCCACCTGGGTGAGCCATCTTTGAATTAGATCCTTCAGCCCCAAACAAACCCTCAGAAGACCGTAGCCTCATGAACCACTCAGCTAAGCTACTCCCAAATTCCTGACCAACAGAAACTGAATAAGATAGTAAATTTTGTATTGCTATTTTAAACTGCCAAGTTTGAGGGTAATTTGTTATGCAACAATAGGTAACACATGCATTAGAGATATGTTATAACCCATCAAAGTCCACAGAAAGGTAAGATTTGGGGTGACTTCTTCAGCCTACTCAGATTGTCTCCTCTACCCCTGAGTTTCACTCCTTACGAGTGTTTTAGAAACTTAGGGTTCACCACATGGCCAACCCTGCAGTCATCAGAAAATGCCCCTCCTGGACCTGCTTCCTCACGTCCCTCCACCTGCTTCCTCCTGCTCACCCCCTGGGGTGGAGTGTGGGTCATTCTCTACCCGACACAGTTCCACTGTCAGGCGGGGCCTGGGGCCTCCTGCCCTAAGAACAGAGGAGGAATGGAAGAGCCCTCTCCAAAGTCTCTGTTCAACGTGGAGAATCCAAGGAATAAAAATCAGACCTTTCCCACAATGAAGACGGGCCCTCTTTCTCCCCAGCTTGTCTCCTATCAGCTATTATACTATACTAAGTGCATCACAAAAGGCTGAGCTGATGCAGTGCCCGAAGCCCAACGCTGGCTCCAAAATGGAAGTGGTTCCATGGTTCCGTGCTTTTCTCTTCTCTGGTGAATGTTTTAGCTCAATGTTTCTCAAGCACCTGGATCCCTAGTCTCTTGGAATACCCAGAAAAGAAAAAAGGAAGATTCTATGGACAAAAAAGTTAAGGAATTGCTGGATTCTTTAGCCCCTTCTTGGAGATCCGCTCCATACATTCATATCCTACAAAGAAGGCTTTCGGCAAAGAAACCTAGTTAACCCAGGATTTCCTAAATGTGCTTGGACACAGAATATTAATCCTTGCCTAACATTAAATCCTGCTGAATTAGTGTTCAACAGACATCCTTTGGGAAACACTGTTTTAGCCAAAGTGTTGGTTTTCTCTTCTTTTCAGTTCTGGTTTCATGATAAAGGCAAATAATGAAACATGGCATGGAGGGTATCACTGCAAAGTAGACATGAGAAGACGAGGGGGTGAGGGGTTGGGTAGTTTTGTTTTGGAGTTCTGTTTGTTAGAAAAAAAATTCAATACAAGAAATTGTAAAAACAGTACAGAGAGTTCCCATGTACCCTTCACACAGCTTTCTCTAATGACGACATCTCACATAACTACAGGACATTATCAAAAAATTGACAATGGTACAACACTATTAACTAAACTCTTATTCGGGTGCCACCAGTTTTTACATGGTTTTGTGTGTGTGTGTATTTGTGTGTGTATGGAATTATGAAATTTTATCACATGTATAGATTTATGCAACCACCACCACAATCAGGATACAGAACTGTTCCATCACCACAAAGAAACTCCCTCATCCTCTCCCTTTAGAGTCACACCCTCCCCAACTCCTGACCCCTACCAACCACTCATCAGCTCTCCATCACTATAATTTTGCCATTTGTAGAGTGTTATATAAATGTAAGTATGGGTAACCTTTTGAGATTGGCTCTTTTTCACTCAGCATAATGTTCTTGAGGTCCATCAAAGTCATTGTATGTATC
The DNA here is from genome assembly GCA_023783475.1 of Daubentonia madagascariensis. NCBI lineage: Eukaryota > Metazoa > Chordata > Mammalia > Primates > Daubentoniidae > Daubentonia > Daubentonia madagascariensis. Next base: position 33,462,798 of record JAKFHU010001953.1, on the reverse strand, counting down.
AACAGTTTATTTCTTTTTATTTCTGAGCAGTACAGGCATACCTCATTTTATTGCACTTCACAGATATTGTGTTTTTTACAAATTGAAGGTTTATGGCAAGCCTGTGTCAAGCAGGTCTATCAGCACCATTTGTCCAAAAGCATGTGTTCATTTCCTGTCTCTATGTCACATTCTGGTAATTCTCTCAAAACTTCAAACTTTTTTATTGTTATTATATCTGTTATGGTGATCTGTGATCAGTGATCTTTGATGTTACTGTTGTGATTGTTTTGGGGCACCATGAACACACCCATAGAAGATGGCAAACTTAAATGTGTGTGTCTGACAGCGTCACCAACCACCAGTCTCTCTCCCTCTCCTTGCCTCCCTGTTCCCTGAGACATATCAATATTGAAATTAGGTCAATTAATAACCCTACAATGGCCTCTAAGTGTTCAAGTGAGAGAAAGAGACACACATCTGTCACTTTAAATCAAAAGCTGGAAATGATTAAGGTTAATGAGGGAGGCATGTCAAAAGCCAAGGCCTAAAGCTAGGCCTCTCATGCCAAACAGTTAGCCAAGTTGTGAATGCAAAGGAGAAGTTCTCAAAGGAAATTAAAGTGCTACTCCAGTGAACACACAAATGATAAGAAAGTGAAACAGCCTTATTGTGGATATGGAGAAAGTTTGAGTGGTCTGGATAGAAAATCAAACCAGCCAAAACATTCCCTTAAACCAAGGCCTAATCCAGAGCAAGCCCTTAACTCTCTTCAATTCTGTGAAGGCTGACAGAGGTAAGGAAGCTGCAGAAGAAAAGCTGGAAGCTAGTAGAGGTTGGTTGGTTCATGAGGTTTAAGGAAAAAAGCCATCTCTGTAACATAAAAGTGCAAGGTGAAGCAGCAAGTGCTGATGGAGAAGCTGCAGCAAGTTATCCAGAAGATCTAGCTAAGATCATTGACGAAGGTGGCTACACTAAACAACAGATTTTCAATGGAGATGAAAAAGCCTGATATTGGGAAAAGATGCCATCTAGGATTTTCATAGCTAGAGAGAAGTCAGTGCCTGGCTTCAAAGCTTCAAGTCTATGTGCTGGTTTATTGAGGTGCCCTCCTAACTCTTCTTCCTCCCTGGGCCCTTATTCTTTCTCTTTCCCAATGGCTGTGACCTGACCTTGCCAAAGGGGTCAAGTCATGTGGGAGAGTCAACTTATTTAAGTGACCACATGCCAACAGTGCTTTGAAAAAAACAATGCCCGTCCCCATAGCAGGAGCTCACATTTAAGATGTACATCCACCCACGGGCACAGAAAAACATCAGAATGTCACTGAGAAATGCTTGTTAAAATTCTCACCTTTGCCCATTTTGGTCTCAAGCACATATGTGTATTAAATGCCCAGATGAAGGGACACAGGATAGACCCCAACACGTTCACAGTGGTTTTTTTCCTGGAGATCGGGACCATGAGGCTTTCTCTGTATGTTTACATTACAGTTTTCCACAATGAGTAGGCATTGTTTTATGGAGGAAAAAAATAGATAAAAATTATTTTTCTTCAAAAAGTATTCTGGTTTAAAGGAAATATTGTCCAGAAGTCCATTTGTAAAATGTAAAATACACTGGGCCTTTTTAAAGACCCTTGACTTGGACTGTGGCTCTGGGAAGACAGAAGCCTGATCTACAGTAATCGCAGCATGGAGAGTGGCAATTTGCCTCCCACCATGAGGCAAAAGAATGGGAAGGTACTGGAGCGTGGGCCCTTCAATTAGACTGCCTGTGGCTAATTCCTGGCCCCCACTTTCTAGCTGTGGGACTTCATCTTTCTGGGCCTCAGTTTCCTTTTTGTAAAAAGAAGCATTTAATAACAGCACTGCCTCACCTAGGCACATTTACAAGAGCGTGTACACTGCTTAACACAATGCCCGCACCTAAGAAGTGCTCAATTAAATCTGGCTATTTTAAAACTGTTCTCCTGCAAGCCCCTATAAATGCCTGCTGCTCATTTCCAGGAACTCTAACATGCCTGTCCTGAGAAACGAAGATAACAGACATGTTTTCACCTCTTCTGTATATTCCATGGGGCCAAGAGAGTCCTTTGTCCCTCACAGCTCCTAACTGTAGGAAGGTTTCTGTGCAAATGTCATCAAGCATGAGTCTTATCCTCCTTGGTGAAATAGTGGGAAGGTGGAGAGGACAGCTGTTGTTAAAATGTACACTGAGCGCAGCAGCCAGCCTCCCACATGGCCCCCGATTATTTTCACCTCCTGGTGTTCACACCTGTGTGGTCCCCTCACATACAAAATAGGGCCAAACTGTGTCACCATTATTAGGACATTGCAGAAATGCTGGAGTGTGACTTCCAAGGCTGAGCCATAAAAGACATTGTGGATTCCACATTGCTCTCCCGTGGATCGCTCTCTACAGAATCCAGCTGCCGTGTCATGAGGACACCCCAGCGGCCCTCCATAGAGACCCAGAAGGGGAAGATCTGGGACCTCCAGCCAACAACCAGCCCGAATTGGCCAGATGTGTGAGTAAGCTATCTTGGAATAAAATCACGTAACCCTAATCAAATCTTCAGCTGACTGTAGCCCCAACCAGCATTTTGACTACAACCTCATTTGAGATCCTGTGGTTCTGAGCCAGAATCACACAGCTAAGCTGCTCCTAAATTCCTGACCCACAGCTACTGTAAGAGATAATAAATATGTATTGTCTTTTTAAGCTGCTAAGTTTTGGGGTAATTTGGTACACAGCAATAGGTAACTAATGCATCAAGGCTGAGTTACCAAATGGTCCATTAATGAAATTGTCAAGCTGAAAGGAGGAGGTGCACGTAAGAACACACCATACCCCCCAGTCCTCCCCACCTGCCAACGTCCTCATCTCAGGAAGTGGCAACGTTGGATCTGAAGTTTGGGTATTGTAGACTTTGGGTGCCTGCTTTTTATGCTCCCCCAGTGGTCAGACCCCAAGTGGTACAATGAAATGAGTTTGCATCAGGCACCCAGTGTGGGATCCCTGAAACAGTGAGGAGCAGAGGGAGGGAGAGAGTGCTGTCCTCACCAGGCCGCAGAAGGGCTTGCAAGCTCCCCCTACTGCTTTCAGCCCGAACAAAGCAGGACTTTGAAGCCTCCCATCTTTCAGGAAGAGTCCAGCCTTTTAAAAAGGCCACAATAAAACCCTCCCTTTGTCCAAACATCTCTGATTCCCTCCTGCTTAGTTCTGCTTCGGCTCCATGAACAAAGGTGCATGTTGGCATCCGGCACAGAAAGCTAAGCCCTTGTGAAAACCTGGATGACCCCTCATCCTCATAAAGGTGGGCTGTGTGTGAAGAAAGTACACCCAGCCATAAAACATGGGCTTGGTATAAGGAAATTAGGACAGAAATGTATTTGTCAATGATTACTCTCTATAACCTGAAACCCTCCAGCTCTATGAACAAGCATCCTCACAAACATTTGTTTTCGATATTTACATTTTGTGGGTGTGGGCAGAGACAGGGAGAAACAGAAGAGGAGGCAAGAAAACCCACTTCTGGGTGTGGTGTAAAGGGTAAGATCCCCACCAGGCACTGTTTGGCCCTGGTCAGCTGGGCAGGACAGGGGGGCGATGCTCTAACCACTGCCCAGAGGCTGGGAGAGGCAAGCTCTGTGCATCACACAACATTATAATTCATCCCTTTAGGGAACATGAAAAGATAATCCCCCAATGCATTGCTGAGTGCTGACCTCTTCCTCAGAGACAGATAACAAGTCTCAGGATACACTGGTGCGCATCCTTATGGAGGAATACCAGACAGCCTCATGTGGAGGAAGAAACCCAGGAATAGGAGTGTATAACTCTGGGCAAGTCCTTTAACTTCTTTAGACCTTATATGTAAAATGGAAACAATGATCCTGATCAGTTGCTGTTACTGACATCAACCATGCCCTAGGCAGTAGGCTAACCATAGCTTATTTTATTCCCACAACCCTAAGAGCTTATAAGAAAGATAAATAACAGGGGCAGGTATGCCTGTAATCCCAGCACTTTGAGAGGCCAAGGAGGGAGGATCCCTAGAGGTTGTAACAGAGGGAATGGCCAAAGGGTAAAATGTTTTATGAGCTGTCTCTTTAAAACACCTGCACCCTTTTTGGGAATTAAAACCTGCATCCCTGCCCAAGGCCAGTAATCAGAAGGGCAGGGGAGTGTTCTTTGTTCTTTGTACCACGGGAGATAGCTCAACGGAGATTCTTGCCACCAGAGATGCTATAGTTGAACAGCAACAGCCCGAAGCTGAAAACTCCCTTTGAAAGCTCTGTATTTCTGCTTAAAGGGAGGACAATGGTACTTTAAGACGAGAGACTGCCATCCTCCTCATTTGCCAGCAAATTAATAAACTTCTCTTTCCTTTTCCTCAAACCACTTGTCCTCGTTTTTTGTTCATCCATGGGGACAAGTACCGAACTTTCAGTAACAAAGCCAGGAGTTCAAGGCCTGGGCAGCATAGCGAGACACCCATCTCTACAACAAGAAAAAGAAAAATTAGCTGGGTGTGGTGGAGCATGCCTGTAGTCCCAGAAGGCTGAGTCAGGCGGATTGCTTGAGCCCAGGAGTTTGAGGTTGCACGAGCTCTGATCATGCCACTGCACTCCAGCCTGGGTGACAGAGCATTCTCTGACCCTAAAATTTATGCTTCTAACCACTGGACTACACTGCCTCCTACCTCACAGGGATCAAGTTGATTAATGCAAATGAAACCACTATATCAACCATAAAGTGCTAATCAGATATCAGGGCTGGCTGTTGTTATTATTATTACTCTTAACAGCTAAGAGAATTACAAAGACTAAGGTCAAAACTTCTAACAAATGACAGTCTGAACCAGACCAGTGTTGGATATACGTGTTTATAATGTATATACAAGAGGAAGAAATGTAAACCAAAATATTGACAGATGAGTGAAGGCTAAAGAGTAATAAAAGGGATTAATGTTAAACAAAGATGAGATTATTGGTACATCCATACAATTAGGTCCTATATACCCATCAGCTGAGGTCTCACGCATTTCTGCTGGCCCCTAACAGATAAAGACTCATGAGTGAGTGTGAGCAAATTGTATACTCATAAGTATTCTATAGGGACAGAACCTTAATCAATATTTTCTCTGAATCAAATTTCTCATCAACGTGCAGGGGCTTAGCTAAGCTAACAAGCCATTATCCTTCAACAGAGACTCCAAACATTGACACTAGTCAATGAATTTACATAGCTCTCTTTATGGATTTAGGCCAAGGTTGGCCTCTGCAACACATTATAAGCATTGTTCTAGTAACTAAGTGTGTCTAGAAAGGAAGGCCAAGAGTGAGGAAAAAGCTGGACAAAGACCAGAAATGGAGCCAGAGTGGTAGGTAGCTTTTTGTTCCAGGAAAACATATCCCTTAGTTGGTGGATAGGGACCCTCCCAAAGGCAACTGGACTTTGGTCCTAAGACCTACCCAGAGCCCAGGCCCTTCCTAAGAGAAGGAAGAAGAGGAGACACTGCCTGCCTTCTCCCAGAAATTCTGCCCCCTGACTCAAGTGCTACAAGTGTACTTCCCAACCCACTTGACGGATTGAGAATTTCAGCAAAATGGAATTCGGAAATATTACAATCTTAGAATCATAGCCTCATAGAATCATTGAACTGCATGTGACCCTCCAGGTGTGAATCTTCTCTCCCTCATATTTGCCCCCTCAGTGCCCAGCCCAGAGACTGGCACAGCCGAGGCAATGAATGCTTTATAGCCCTGGTATATTCCAGAGCCTCCCTGGCCCAGTCTCAGCAGAGTCATGTTCAAATAAGTGTAGTCCAGCCCCCAAGAGAAAATTTTTTTTAAATTCCAATTTTTACTTGTGTTTCTCAGGAAACATGAAAATGGAGCCAGTTAATATCCCTCAAGTACTCTCTGCTCTTCTGTGTTCTCACACCCGGCAGCAGCCTCTCTGGACAGCACCTCTCCGACTCCACTACCCTGACCTCAAGGACTTTCTTCCCTCTCTCCCTCCTCCACCCTCATCTCCAGCCCTTTGTCCCTCACTCCACTCAGCTTTCTAGCTAAGTCCTTCTCCCTTCTTCTCCAGCTGTCTTGCTAACTTTCCTCCAGGTCCCACATGAAGAAAGCTCTGAGGACCGGGATGGCAACTACAGAACCTACCTTCGATAGGAGAGGGGAACAGCCTCAAATGTAAAGGAGGCAAATCAGAGTAGTCCAAAGCAATATTTAGCAAGAAAGGGAAGGTGGGGAACACTCGTCTCCACTATAGTTTGATGGACGACCATCCATGGGTGGGTTGATGATCAGGTGGGTAAATAGGCTGTTAGAGTCTTCAGGGACCCAGAGCCCATCCCATTCTCTCCTAATCCCTGGCAGCATCAGGAGTTCTCTCTGCATCATCCGCAGCGTATCCAGCTTCCACAGGGATGCCTCTGGGAGTCAGGAACACCCAGAGGGAAGGAATCTAGTGCAGGCACCTTCCCTTCCTGAGCCCTAAATTATGAAGGGCTCATAAGGCTTGGTCAGGAGTAGGAGACCTCAGCCAACACTAAACCCCCAAACTTCACCAAGGACCTGCCACAACTACCTCTCCCCTACAGAAAATTCCTGAAGAAATGGCTAGGGAAGACCAAGAAGCAAGTGAGGAAAGGAAGGAATAGCAGGGAGAAGGTGGGTACAATGGCACCTTTGCCTGGGCCCAGAGCTTTGGCCCATGGAGGCACAGGCCAATTCCACAGCATGTTTGGACAACAGATCATCCCGGGCTCCTGGTCCTGCATGGCCTAAAGCCCTGAGACTATAGCCTTTGGATCCTTTGCCACCTTGTTCCCCCCCATTAAAAGCAAAGATATTTTTGAATGCTCATCTTCTCTATTTCCTTCTTCCCCAAGACCTCATCTGTGCTAAGCCAAAGCCACTTTCAGGGGAGTGGGCTTCATCTGAGGTGCTCAGGAGCCCCCATCAGCTTTGGCATTAGAGGCCATATCTTAATAAGTGCATCAACACCTCCACTTTGTTCCCTTGCCACCCACAGAACAAATCTGGCACCATCTCCCCAGCTCTGTGAGCACCCTCTCCCTGCTCATGGCCAAGGGCTGATTTTCCACACTCACATATACGTGTCAAGAGGTCACAGATAAGAAAATCCACCTTCTCAGCAGCCCTGGGAGCTGCATCAGTCTGACTTTCAGAGGCAGAAACTGGCATATGTGGCAGTTAAGGGGAGTGAACAATATGTTTTAGTGTTTTCAGAAACTCTGAGAGTATTCTTCCTTTATCGTGCTATTGGGCAGCCATCCAATAGTATCAGCTGCTGCCATGGAGATGTTTCTGAGACAGCTGGATGGGCTGCATGGAGCGGTAGTGGCTGAAATACAATGCAATCAAACACGAGCTGCAGGTGGGGATTTATTGAAAAGATAACAGGGGGAACATTGGAGCAGGATGGCTTCTGGAAGGGCAAGGGTCAGAAATAAAACAACAGAACGTTTCTCTTTGGTCAAAGGTCAGATAAAGGCATTGACTAGGAGAATGAGAACTGAGGATTTACATCGCTGATGGTACCAAAATGCCTATCCAAGGTAGCCTTATCCATTCACCAGCAAAGAAGGTGATTTGAGCACCTGCTATGTGGTAGTCCCTATGTTATGTTCTATAAATGACCCAAGGATAAAGCAGGCACATAAGAGAGGCTGTGTATAGTGCAATCTCCCATCAAACAGAGCCCAGTTAAGTCTCAGCCCTCCATTGCCTGACAGTGTGTCTTGTTTGTTTCCAAACTTCTTTGGGCCTCAGTTTCCTCATCTTAGAAATAGTGCATTTCTCATAGGTTTGAGGCCTCAGTGAGATAGTACATGGAAAGGGCACAGCATAGTAGTGCCCAGCACATTGTCAGCTCTCAAAAACTAGATGTGGTTAATTTTAGTTTTTTTAATTTTTAATAATGTCTGGGGTAGACTCTAGTTAGTGCTTACATTGGGAGAAATTCAAAAGAAGGAGAGACAGGAGCAGGAAGTCCTCTTGGATGAGGAGACACAGGCAAAAGTTACAAGACCCGTTCCATTATAAGGTGCTGACAGGGAAGGTATCCTGGTCTTAAATTTTCACATTCATCTTAATCAAAAAGCTTGGAAGACTAGGGGAAGTATTGCCAGATGAAAATTTATCAGAGGTGGAGGTCATTTTAAGAGGCAAAAATAATAGTTAATAACAATCAAATATTAACTCTCATATGTCATGGAATCTAAGACATACCATTATTTAATGTACCACCAAGAAAAAACAAAGACCACTAATTGAACAATGACACAGTACTTTCTTAATAGGGTTAAGAAATAGGGTTTCTTAATTGTAAGACGCATCCTAATTTCAGATATGTTAAAAGGTGAGAAAATAAAGTACATTTGAGAATCAGTGAAGTATGGTATTTGCCATGTTCTGTAATAATGCATTTTAAAAGCATTTTTTCATTGCATCCCAACAATTAAATAGGTATAATGGAATTCGATTGGCAGATGTGGAAACAGGCACAAAGCAATGAAGTCATTTGCCTAGGGTCCTGTGACTAGCAAACACTGAAGCTGGCAATCAGATTCGGAGCTGCCCGATCCAAAGTCCGAGGACTTACCATCATGCTAGACACAAAACACCTACAACCCACAGGGAGAAGTGGCAGAGTCAGTCCAGACTCCAGGGTGCCCTGAATGCCAGGGTGAGGAAGGGCCATCCACCCAAGGAAGGCTCACCGAGCCCTGCTACATGGCAGGCACCACGCTGAGCACTAAAAGGAGGTCAGCACTGCGTAGGAGACAGACCAGTCCCTGCCTTCACAGAGCTCGCAGCCGAGCAGGGAACGATTCAGGGTGAGGGTGTGCACAGAGCACAAGTGGGAGGAAAGTTGAACCCAGAGCTGGGCAGGGGGTTCCCAGAGGAAGTGACTTCTCATGTAGACCTGAAGTAGGGATCACAGAGGGGAACTCCGTGGCACCAAGCAGCGATGCTCACCAAGCCTTCCATGCGCTACTCGACATTACCCAGCCTCCCTTGCAGTTAGCCTGGGGCCATGTGACCAACTCTGGCCCTTAGAAAGTGACAAGTGCACTTCCAGGCTGAGTCAGTTAAGGTCCAGGTGCCTCCTCCATCCTTTTTTCCTTTATGGCAGTGACGCTAGGTGGAGAAGTGACAACGTGGAGAAGGACCACCTGATCCACGTTGCACTTCACAAGAGCAAGACATAAACTTCATTGTGTTAAGTGACTGAGATTTGGGGGCTAATTGGTTACCATCACATAACCTACCCAATCCTGACTAATCCAATAGGCAAGAGCGTTTCTTGCAAGAAAAACCAGCAGCACAAAGGCAAGAGAGCACACAGCACCCTGGAGGAACTGAATACTTCCCCTGGCTGGAACAAGAGCACCAGGGGCCAGTAGCACAAGGTGAAGCTGGAGTGTGGGGCACCTTCCAGGGCCCTGCAGGCCATGGAGGGAATTTGGGCTGCTCTGTCTCAGACAGAGAATGGATTAGAAGGGGAGATAGACCAGGTGACAGGTGCTAGAGACTCCAAGTTCTGAGAGTGACAATGAGCACAAACATAAAGAAGCAGGCGGGAGAGATGTCATGCTGTGGATTCTATTCAATCTACTGATTTGAATGTGGGGGGCAAGAGAGGGGGCTGGACCAAAGCTGCCTCCAAGGTTCTGAGCTTGAGAGACCGGGATAGTGACAGTGTCCTCAACAGGAATAGGCAAACCCTAAGAGAAACTGATTTGAGGGAGACGCTGATGGGTCTGACTTGGAACATGTTGAGGCTGAGGTTCTAAGGGGGCATAGTCCAAGGGAATTCACGAGCGCAGAGCAGGGTGGGACAGATTCGGGCACTACCCTTTGCTTATTCCTGGGCTGCAATTCCTTCCTGTTTTCCATTCACAACAGGTTCCATTAGACATGCCCTCTAGATTAAGGCTTCTTATGACAAGCTGGGTTTTCCCAAATGCTTTATAAAGACCAATTAATTGCACTAATTTACCTATCAGCTTCTTCTGGAATGAGCTCCTAAGACATAATTAGACAATTGTCATTAAACCTATGGAACAGCTCCCTGAGAGCAGTCGGCAATGAGATTTGGATTTGCCATCATGGCTGCCACCCGAGGTGACTGTGGGGAAATACAAAGAAACAGATATAGAGAGGTGACGTGGAAGAGGAGTTCTCTGGGACCTCAAAGCTACGGCCTGGTGAATCATTCCCAAGAGAAGATGCACTGAGATCCTGTGGTGGTTTGGTGTGCTGGAGCCAATTCCTACCAGCTTGCAAGATCTGACTGTTAACTATTCAGGATACTTTTTTTTATTATTATTATTTTTAGAGACAGGGTCTCACTCTGTCATCCAGGCTGCAGTGCAGTGGCGCAATCATAGCTCACTGCAACTTCCAACTCCTGGGCTCAAGGGATCCTCTCACCTCAGCCTCCTGAGTAGCTAGGACTTCAGGCACACAACGCCATGGCCCAGCTAATTTTTTTATTTTTTGCGGAGACAGGATCTTGTTATGTTACCCAGGCTGATCTTGAACTTCTGGTCACTGGCTGACTCTGCTCAAGAGCTAAAGCTGCATATACCGTGTGGCAGGGTTGGGGGCAGGGATATGGAGCAGTGTGGCCAATAGACCCTAAGGATCCCCAAGGATCTCTGCCACCTGGTGTTCACATCTGATAGAATCCCTTCCCCCAAGTGTCCTGTGGAAACTGTGACTTGCTTCTAGCCAATAGGATATAGCAAAGATAAAGGTATTTTGCTGACTTAATGTCCCAAATCAGTTTATTGGGAGTTAATCAAAAGATAGGTTATCTTCAGTGGGCCTGAGTTAATAATACAGTGAATGATTTTGAAAGAGAGTCTGAGCCTTCCTTGAGATGAGAGAAATTCTCCTTGCTGGTTTAATGAAGTAAGCAGCCAATGCTGAGGAAGCCTGCATGAGAGGGAACTGTGGTCACATCCTCTAGGACCTGAGGGCAGTCTCCAGCCAACAGCCAGCAATCACGCAACCACAAGAAATGTGTGGCAACCTCAGTCACACAACAACATGAACGAACATGGGAGTGAATTCTTCCCCAGTTGAGCATCCAGATGAGAATGCAACCCAACCAGTGCCTCAACTGCAGCCTTGGGAGACACTGAGCAGAGGAGCCAGTCAAAATGTACCTGGACTGTTGCCCACAGAAACTGAAAGGTAACAAGTATGTGTTGTTTTAAACCATTAAGAGTGGGTAATTATGCAGGAATAGCAGTGACATGAGCTGAACCTAGGGAACAGTAGGAAATAAATAACAACCAGACATTTGTTACTCACCCACTCTTTGTAACAACCTACTATGGCAGTTGTGGGTCATTTCTGCTCCCAGACAAAGCATTTCAGGTACTCCCTAGGGTGTAAACTTGATCATTCATCAACTTACTGAGCACCTACTATGTACCAGGCCCTGGGCTGGGGGCTGAGGATTCAAAGATGACTGTGATTCAAAGACGACTGTAACACAGTTCTTCTATCAAGGAGCTTACAGACTAGGGGGAGAGACAGCACATAGATAATGCAATTCAATCCTTCATTAGATGCGTTTACAGAAGGCTGCCAATGGGGTGGGCACTAGGCTAAGCACAGGGACCAGAAATGGATAAAAATCTACTCAGCTTGAGGTGTCAATCAGATTGGGGAGAGTCTCAGTGGTGTGCTGGAGCCAGCTCATGCTGGCTCACAAGAGTCAATTGTTAGATTTTCAGGAATCTTGTGATCCAAATGTCAAACACAACCATTATTAAAAGCTCAATTATTTAAACTTACAAGTAAAAAATTATATTAAAAAAGGCAATAAATACTCAAAACCTGTTAGTTCCTAATTATTGTTCTACCTTTTAAAATTATCTGTGCTCTTGAAGTTATTTACACATATTGTCTCTGTATGGTAGAAATATTACGAGGTGGGGGAAAAAATGGCAGTCCAGTAGAGGCCCCCTACTTCACCGCTCCCAGAGAAGGAAGTGAAAAGTTCAGACACCTGCCTGTGCACGGATCGCTCACCCTGAAAACAGCATTGAGAATTTAAGGAGAAGCAGCGTGGGATACTCCGGGTAAGAAAAAAGGTGACAGGGAGATACATTCACAAAGATCGGAGAGTGTGGGGAATACAATAAAGATCAAAGCCTGGGAAGGACACACTCGCCAGTTCAGCACAGTGCGACCTGACCAAGAGGTGGTCATGCACCATCTGCACACACTTCTCATCCACTCGGTCAGGGACAAGCCCGGAGTTGGTGCAAGTTGTTGGCAGGAGACAGCAGGCTCTGTGAAGAGGAAGGAATTGTGGGAACGATACGAAAATCTCGGGTGCACTGTGCAGAGACTGCACCGGGCTGCGGAGGGACTGGGCTGAGATACAGCTTCCCAGCACAGTATGCTGGCATTTGGAGATGGGCACCTCACCCCTGGAAGTCAGAGGGACCAGGGCATGGGAGTTGAACAGAGAGCAACGGGCTACGCCCTTGGTGACAATTGCCTCTGCGGGATCCAGGTGGGTTGAGGAGAGCTGCATTCATGGCGTGGCTGACCTAAACCAGAGGGACCTAGTTGTATGCCCACTTGGGAGTTGGCAGCCACCCTTAAGGTTCTCCACCTGGAGCTGACTGTTAGCTAGGTGTCAGCTTCACCCCACCCCAGCCCACAGGCTACGTCCTTGGACAGCTGCCTCCAGGGGCTCCGGGTGGGACAAGGAGAGCCGTGTTCCCTGCGCAGCCGACCTGTGTCTATGGGACCTTTGTGTACTGGAAACAGTTTGCAGCCCGTCCATCCAGTCCTGCCTCGCCAGCTCCGGCCATCTCCTACGGGATTGACCCTAGTGTCTGTTCTCCAGGTGCCCATCCCCCCCTACCCTGGAGAACGGTCATATTGAAGGTTGCTGTGCCATAGTGACTCAATTTGTATAAGTACTGGTTTCCATAGCAACCAAATGCCTCAGGTGCCACAGGCTGAACCAGAACAGCTGCCCCCAACCCTACTCACTTTAATAAGGAGTTCTGCTTGATCCAAGAGTTCCTTCAGCTGCCACTATTCCCCCTGGTGGGGGACTTCTGGGGATAGAGAGGCCCACCGGCCTTGCCTTGGGGTCTAGTGGCAGAAAAGGGGTGGACAACTGGAGATCCCCCATCAGTCAGTGACACGCAGAGATGCACATCAGCGGGCCAGACACATGAACTGTGGGGAAGCTCAAGAACCCACCTTGAGTGGAGAGGAAACACAAGTGGTCCAATCAGAGGGGAAAGTGCCCGAGCTTGTGGACAGGCAAGAAAAAACCTGTCTAGAGACCTCAGCAATCTCACTAGTTGGTCCCTCCCATCAGAAGCAGCCCTCAAAGCTCGGAGAGATAGCCCTGAACTCCACAACAGCAGCCCCCCCAGTGGCCGGATAAGCAACCTCTGAACTACATAGAAGGTCACTCACCCTAGCTCTCACAGTGCATTGTACAGGTTTCAATTTCTAATAAACTAAATATCAATCTCTATAACCATGTAAACAAAAAGCACTTGTTTTCTTTAAAGAGGAAAATGTTCTTGTGACCAAAAAAGGAAAAAAACCACTGTGGGTTACCCTCAGCCCTGATTGGCCCATTTCTTGCTCTGACCTCATAAAGAGCCACTGTCATCAAATTACTGAAACCTATATAAGCCCCTGGCTGGACCTAGGTTTTCGGTCCTTATCGCCCAGGAAGCTGCTTTTTGGTGACCTGTGGAGTTTGACCATAGTGAGAGTGTTTTTTCCTTGTTTGTTGGCATCATTAGTGTAGTTAGTATTGTTTATTAGTAGTCTTAGTAGAGTATACTTAGTATTGTTAGCCTAATTGGTATTATTTATTAGTAGTGTTAGCCTAGTTCCTATAATTATAATTGTTAGTAGTATAGTATTGTTAGTATCTTAGCCTAGATATGATAGTTGGTATTGTTTATTAGTTAGTTACCATAGTTAGTGGTGACCATGGAGCAGGGCTTGGTCTCCAATTCTTTTGAGGAGCTTAACAACTACAAGTTCCTGAAAACGATTGGGTGGGGCAGCTTCGCCAAGGTGATGCTGGCCCAGCACCTTCTTACTGGGACCCAGGTGGCCATGAAAATTATCCTGAAGAAGAACATTCCCAGCCTGGAAAGTGTCGATATGGAGGTCAAAGCCATGATGCCCTGAATCATCCGAACATCCTTAAGCTGTTGGATGTCATTGACACCGAAGACACTCTCTATTTAGTGACTGAGTATGCCAGTGGCGGAGACCTTTTCCGGTGTATACTGCGACAAGGCCGCCTGGGGGAGGAGGAGGCCCGGGCCAAATTTGGGCAGATCCTGTCCGCCGTGCAGTACTGCCATGAGAACCACATCGTCCACCGTGACCTCAAACCCCACAACATTCTGCTTGATGACGGGGACAACATAAAACTAGCGGACTTTGGCTTTGCCACGACCTTTAGCGAAGGTAAGCAGCTGGATACATTCTGCGGAACTCCTTGTTTTTGTGCCCCCGAAATGTTCCTGGAGAAGGGGTATAAGGGACCAGAGGTGGACATGTGGAGCCTTGGTGGCGTCCTCTACACCATGACGGCCGGGACTCTTCCATTTGAAGGAGACAACTGGGAGGACCTGAGGAGCAACATCACACAGGGCAGGTATGAGACACCTCTTTTCTTTTCTGCAGAATTGAAAACATTTCTTCGAAGGTTCCTGACCCCTGACCCCAGCGAGAGGCCCACCTTCCTTCAACTTATGAGGGACAAGTGGCTCACCGGGGAGGAGACACCAGAGGAGAGCAGGGAAGCCACAGTGCCTGCCAGTCCCCTGCCCAGCCTGCAGACGCCCACCAATTCTAGTACGGGCTCCCAGCATGGCCCCGTGGCCTCCTCCCCCACCCACAGCACCGGCAGCCATGGGGGAGAGCCAGGAGGAGACACCTGTCCCCAGGGCACATCCGAGGAAGCCAACTCCATCCAGGCTGGGCGACCAGATGGGAAGACCTCAACCTCTCCCTCTGAAGAGGGCCAGCGTCGGCAGACACACACCAGGAGATTTGTCAACTT
Organism: Daubentonia madagascariensis; assembly: GCA_023783475.1. NCBI lineage: Eukaryota > Metazoa > Chordata > Mammalia > Primates > Daubentoniidae > Daubentonia > Daubentonia madagascariensis. Next base: position 33,447,691 of record JAKFHU010001953.1, on the reverse strand, counting down.
CCTCCAGAGAATGTGCTGCCTTCTGCCAGCCCAAAAGATCCGCTGCAGACGGGGAAGGAAGGTGGTACCTGCGAACGTTGTGGAGGACTGAAGTAGAGACACCAAGCATGTGGGGCGGTCAAGCCACGCTACTTAATAAAGTGTTTAGTAATCTGCTAGTAAAATGCTTCTTGCATTTTATTTATATATTGTGGTTTAACATGACATCATGCTGCATTTGCCTTTCTGAGGTCATGGATATGTTAATAGCTTTATATCACCATTCCACCTAGTGCACATATACCTAGACTTCACGTCATACCCCATACATGTATACAACTGTAGAGTATGACTTGTCTATTAAAAATTATATCAATAACACCATAACTTAGGTATATGTGCATTATGTGGACAAGTCATAATCATATACATGTATGGGGTACGATGTGAAGTTTAGGTCCATGTGCACTAAGTGGAATGGTGACACAAAGCTAATTAACATATCCATGACCTGAGAAAGGCAAATGCAGTATGATGTCATGGTAAACCATAATAAATAAATAAAATGCAGGAAGCATTTTATTAAGTAAATATATTAAGCACTTTATTAAGTAGCGTGGCTTGACCACCCCACATGCTTGGTGTCTCTGCTTCAGCCCTCCACAACGTTCGCTGGCACCACCTTCTTTCCCCATTTGCGACAGATCTTTTGGTCCAGCAGAAGGCTCACATTCTTCGGAGGAAGGTGACAGATCTCCCAGTGTGCTTCTGCCGACGCTGGCCCTCTTCAGAGGGAGAGGTTGAGGTTTTCCCATCTGGCCGCCCAGCCTGGATGGAGTTGGCTTCCTGGGATGTGCCCTGGGGACAGGTGACTCCTCCTGGCTCTCCCCCATGGCTGCCGGTGCTGTGTGTGGAGGGAGGAGGCCATGCGGCCATGCTGGGGCCTGTGCTGGGACCAGTGGGCATCTGCAGGCTGGGTAGGGGACTGGCAGGCACTGTGGCTTTCCTGGACTCCTCTGTTGTCTCCTTCCAGGTGAGCCAATTGTCCCTCATAATTTGAAGGAGAGTGGGCTTCTCCCTGGGGTCAGGGGTCAGGAAGTTTTGAAGAAATGTTTTCAATTCAGCAGGAAAGAAAAGAGGTGTCTCATCCCTGCCTCGGGTGATGTTGCTCTTAAGGTCCTCCCAGTTGTCTCCTTCAAATGGAAGAGTCCCGGCCATCATGGGGTAGAGGACACCATCGAGGTTCCACACGTCTACCTCTGGTCCTGTACATTCCTTCTCGAGGAACATTTCTGGAACACAAAAGCAAGGAGTTCCACAGAATGTATCCAGCTTCTTACCTTCGCTAAATGTTGTGGCAAAGCCAAAGTCCCCTAGTTTTATGTTGTCCCCGTCATCAAGTAGAATGTCGTGGGGCTTGAGGTCATGGTGGACGATCTGCCTCTCATGGCAGTACTGCACGGCGGACAGGATCTGCCCAAATTTGGCCCGGGCCTCCTCCTCCCCCAGGCGGCCTTGTCGCAGTATACACCGGAAAAGGTCTCCGCCACTGGCATACTCAGTCACTAAATAGAGAGTGTCTTCGGTGTCAATGACATCCAACAGCTTAAGGATGTTCGGATGATTCAGGGCATCATGGCTTTGACCTCCATATCGACACTTTCCAGGCTGGGAATGTTCTTCAGGATAATTTTCATGGCCACCTGGGTCCCAGTAAGAAGGTGCTGGGCCAGCAGCACCTTGGCGAAGCTGCCCCACCCAATCATTTGCAGGAACTTGTAGTTGTTAAGCTCCTCAAAAGAATTGGAAACCAAGCCCTGCTCCATGGTCACCACTAACTATGGTAACTAACTAATAAACAATACCAACTATCATATCTAGGCTAAGATACTAACAATACTATACTACTAACAATTATAACTATAGGATCTAGGCTAACACTACTAATAAACAATACCAATCAGGCTAACAATACTAAGTATACTCTACTAACACTACTAATAAACAATACTAACTACACTAATGATGCCAACAAACAAGGAAAAAACACTCTCACTACGGTCAAACTCCACAGGTCCAAAAAGCAGCTTCCTGGGCAATAAGGACCGAAAACCTAGGCCCAGCCAGGGGCTTCTACAGGTTTCAGTAATTTGGTAACAGTGGCTCTTTGTGAGGTTAGAGCAAGAAATGGGCCGATCAGGGCTGGGAATAACCCACAGTGGTGTTTTCCTTTTCTTGCTCACAAGAACATTTTCTTCTTTGAAGAAAACAAGTGCTTTTTGTTTACATGGTTATAGAGATTGATATTTAGTTTATTAGAAATTTAAACCTGTACAATGCTTCAGTGACCTTTTCATTTATACTTTGAAAATCTATAATTACTTCAGGCTTTTAAAGACCTTATAATATCTATACTTGAAATATTCAATTTCTTTTTCTTTAAATTCTGATTGGTGTCAGAATGATGCTACAACATAGCTGACATCATGATACTATAAAAATGTGTTGGAGGGGGAAAAAGTGGCGGTCTGGTAGAGGCCTCCTACCTCAGCTCTCCCAGGGAAGAAGGTGAAGAGCGTGGATGGCTGCCCGCATGTGGATCGCTCACTCTGAAAACAGCATTGTGAATTTAAGAAGCAGCGTGGGACACTCAGCGCAAGAAAAAGGTGACAGGGAGATACATTCACAAAGATTAGAGAGTGCAGGGAATACAATAGATATCAGAGTGTGGGAAGGATGCGCTCACCAGGTCAGTGCAGTGCAATCTGACCTGCAGGTGGACACGTGCCATCCCCACAGACTTCCCATCCACTCAGTCAGGGACAAGCCCAAAGTCGGTGTAAAGTCGTTGAAGGAGACAGCAGGCTCTGTGGAGAGGAAGGAATTGTGGGAACCATACGGAACTCTCAGGTACACTGTGCAGAGACTGCACCGGGCTGGGGAGGGACTGGGCTGAGATACAGCTTCCTGGGACAGTATGCTGGAATTTGGAGATGGGCACCTTGCCCCTGGTAGTCAGCAGGACCAGGGCACAGGAGTTGAATGGAGAGCAATGGGCTACACCCTTGGTGGCTGCTGGCAATTGCCTCTGCAAAATCCAGGTGGGTTGAGGAGAGCTGCATTCACGGCATGGCTGACCTAAACCAGAGGGACCCTGTTGTACGCCCGCATGGCAGTCGGCAGCCATCCTTAAGGTCCCCCGCCTGGAGCTGACTGTTAGCTAGGTGTCTAGCTTCACCCCACCCCGGACCCAGGGGCTCACCCACCTCAGCATGACAGACTATGCCCTTGGAGGCTTCAGACACCTGCCTCCATGGGCTCCAGGTGGGACAAGGAGAGCCGTGTTCCCTGCGCAGCTGACCTGTGTCTATGTCCTTGTGTATTGGAAACAGTTTGCAGCCCATCCATCCAGTCCTGCCTCCCCAGCTCCAGCCATCTCCTACGGGATTGACCCTAGTGTCTGCTCTCCAGGTGCCCATCCCCCCCTACCCTGGAGAACGGTCATATTGCAGGTTGCTGTGCCATAGTGACTCAATTTGTATAAGTACTGGTTCCCATAGCAACCAAATGCCTCAGGTGCCACAGGCTGAACCAGAACAGCTGCCCCCAACCCTACTCACTTTAATAAGGAGTTCTGCTTGATCCAAGAGTTCCTTCAGCTGCCACTATTCCCCCCAGTGGGAGAATCCCCCTGGCAGAGACATCTGGGGATAGAGAGGCCCACCGGCCTTGCCTTGGGGTCTAGTGGCAGAAAAGGGGTGCACAACTGGAGATCCCCCATCAGTCAGTGACATGTGGAGACACACATCAGCAGGCCAGACACACGAACTGTGAGGAAGCTTAAGAGCCCATCTTGACTGGAGAGGAAACACAAGTGGTCCGATCAGAGAGGAAAGTGCCCAAGCATGTGGACAAGAAAGAAAAAACCTGGCTAGAGACCTCAGCAATCACACCAGTTGGGCCTCCCATCAGAAGCAGCCCTCCAAGCTTGGACAGATAGCTTTGACCTCCGTAACAATGGCCCTCCCTAGCAGCCTGATAAGCAACCTCTGAACTACATAGAAGCTCACTCACCCTAACTCTCGCACTGCAGCTGCAAGCTATCTTGCTCTTCCCCACACCTCAGGGGGAGCAGAGACAAAGTAACCCCTGGAAGCTATGAGGCCCCTCCCAAAACTTGGGGCTTCATATACCCAACATGGGGGACCAGAGTCTGTCACGGGCACAACAGAATACCTAGGTAACTGGGTACTCCACACAAACTAAAATCAACAACAGTAGGAACAAATCCATAGCTAAAAATATTGCCTTCCATCTCAAGCTATTAGGGAGCTGTGGATTCGTACCCTCAAGTACAATCTACCAGCTTGGAGTTTAAGCTCGGTGAACAAACTCATTACACTCCACTGGGAAGAGGTGAAGACAACAGGTCAGAGGTAACTCAAGAGGTCCATCAAACTTCCTAAAATACACCTGAGGCAATACAGGACCAACACTCCTCTCCCCAGCTCTGTAAGGGAACCATCCTTGGAGTCTTCGAGACAGGGCCACAAACTACTCCTAGAACTACCCCTAGAACCCCCAACTCTCAACCAAGAGGCCAGATGAGAAAGAATGAGTGAAAGAATACTGGAATCATGAAAAATCATCGTGAAAATCCACCCCTAAAAGAAATCATTAGCTCCTCAGCAATGGACACCAACTTAAATGAAATGGGTAGAATGACAGAGGAGGAATTTTGTTTATGGATTATAAGAAAGCTCAACAAATTCAAGAGAAAATAGAATCCCAACACAAAGAAGCCATAATAACAAGGCAAGAAATGAATGAAAAATTTTCTAAAGAAATTGAAGTATTATGGAAAAACCAAACAGAAATACTGGAAATGAAAGAGGAATTCAAAGATCTAAAAAACACAGTGGAAAGCCTTAAGAATAGGCTGGAACATGCAGAGGAAAGAATATCAGAGCTGAAAGATAATTTCTATGCACTAAATAAATCAATCAAAGAGAAAGAACACAGAAGCAAGAGACATGAACAAAGCACACAAGAAATGTGGAAATATGTAAAGAGGCCAAACATAAGAATCATAGGCATCCCTGAGGGTGAAGAAGAAATACACAAGGTCTGGAAAATCTATTTCAAGGAATAATAGAGGTAAATTTCTATGGCCTAGCCAGAACGCTCGATATCCAGGTACGAGAAGCACACAGGATTCCTGGGAGACTCAATGTGAAAAGGCAATCACCACTCCACATATTTATTCGGCTGACCAAAGTAAACCCAAAAGAGACACTCCTTTGAGCAGTAACGTGAAAACACCAGGTAATGTATAAAGGAAAACCTATCAGAGTAACTGCAGATTTCTCAACTGAAACTTTACAAGCCAGAAGGGCCTGGGGACCCATCCTCAGTCTTCTAAAACAGAATAATGGCCAACCCAGAACTCTTTATCCTGCAAAAATATGCTTCTTATATGAGGGAGACGTAAAGACTATCCCAGACAAGCAATCACAGATGGAATTTGAGAAGACCAGACCTACCCTGCAGGAAGTACTCAGACCTGCATTATAGACTAACCAGCACAATAGACACCCACCAGTGTAAAATTACCCAAAAGCTAAAGTCAAGAACCCTGATTCCACAATGGCTTAAGTCGTTAAACAAAATGATAAGAGTCTACCCAACAGAATAAACAGAAATCCACCCCAAATATCAATTCTCTCAATAAATGTGAATGGCTTGAATTGCCCATTGAACAGATATACGCTGGCTGAATGGATTAAAAAATACAAGCGAAGTATGTGCTGTCTCCAGGAAACACATCTTACACACAAGGACTTGTTCAGACTCAAGGTGAAGGGATGGCATACAATTTTCTAGACAAATGGAAACCAAAAGAAAGCTGGGGTAGCCAATATTATATCAGATATCATAAACATTAAATCAACAAAAGTAAAGAAAGACAAAGATGGTCACTATATAGTAGTGAAGGGAAAAATCCAACAAGAAGACTTAACAATCCTAAATATTTATACACCCAACACAGGGGCACCCAGATACATTAAGCAAATACTGCTAGATCTAGACAACATAATAAACAGCAATGCCATAATAGCCGGGAATTTCAACACCCCACTGACAAAACTGGACAGATCCTCCAAACAGAAAATAAGTAAACAAACAATGAACCTAAAAAGGACTCTAGAACATTTGGGCCTAACATATATCTACAGAACATTTCATCCAAATAACACTGAATATACATCCTTCTGATCAGCTCATGCAACTTTCTCTAAAATTGATCACGTCCTAGGCCATAAAAGAGATCTCAACAAATTTTTAAAAAATGGAAATTGTGCCATGTATCTTCTCAGACCAAAGTGGAATAAAATTAGAAATCAATTCCAACAGAAACACTCATCTCTACAGAACAACATGGAAATTAAACAGTCTGTTCTTGAATGACTATTGGGTCAAGGAGGAGATTCAGATGGAAATCAAAAGATTCTTTGAAGTAAATGATAATTGGGACACAAGTTATCAAAATCTGTGGGATAAAGCAAAAGCAGTCCTGAGAGGAAAACTTTCACCTTAAATGCCCACATCAAAAAGACAGAAAGATCACAAATCAACAAATTAATGAATTGTCTCAAGGAACTGGAAAAGGAAGAGCAAACAAACCTAAACCCAGCAGAAGAAAAGAAATAACCAAGATCAGAACAGAATTAAATGAAATCAAGAAGAAAAGAACTATATAGAAGATTAATAAAACAAAAAGTTGGTTCTTTGAAAAGATAAACAAAATAGACAGGCCTCTTCCTAGATTGACCAGAAGCAGAAAGGAAAGGATTCTAATAAGCTCAATTAGAAATGAAAAAGGAGAGGTCACAACTGATAGCATGGAAATACAAAACATAATCTTTGAATAATACAAAAATCTCTATACCCAAAAACATGAAAAAGTGGAGGAAATGGAAAAATTCTTAGAAACACACTACCTCCCTAGGCTCAATCAGGAAGAAATAGAATTCCAGAGCAGACCAATATGAAGCAGTAATAAAAAATATTCCAACAAGAAAAAGTCACAGACCAGATGGGTTCACGCCTGAATTCTACCAAACCTACAAAGAAGAACTGGTGCCTATACGAGAAATATTCCAAACATAAGAGGATGACTCCTCCAAAACTCATCTACAAAGCCAATATCACCTTAATACAAAGCCAGGAAAAGACACAACAACAACAAAAAAATCGACACTATCCTATGTATATAGAGCAAAATTCTCATAAATCTAGCAACAAATCAATGCACATAAAAAAAATATTCACCTAATCAGGTGGGCTCATCCCACTAGCAGGATGATCACATATGCAATCTATAAATTAAATCACCATATAATAAAGCAGAACAAGCTAATGATCCTTCAAGATGCAGAAAGGCTTGACAATATTCAGCACTTTATGATAGAACTCTAACAATATAGGCATAGATGGTTCATACCTCAAAATATAAAGCATAATATAAACCACGGCCAAATCATACGAATGGAGAAGAACTGAAAGCAATCCACTAGAACTAGAACAGAAGGTTCCATACTCCATTCTATTCAACAGATGGAAGCCCTTGCCAGAGCAATCAGACAAGAGAGGAGAATCAGGGGTATCCAAGTAGGGGGAGAAGAGATCAAATCTTCACTCTTTGCTGATGATATGATACCATATCTAGAAAAAAACCCAAAGATTCAACCAAGAGACTCCTGGAATTGATAAATGAATTCAGCAAAGTCTCAGGATACAAAATCAATGCACATATCAGTAGCCTTCATATATGCCAGTAACAGTCAAGCTGAGAAATAAATCAAAGACACAATACCTTTCACAATAGCACCAAAGAAAATTAAATGTTTAGGAACATATCTAACTAAGGAGGTGAGAGACCTATATAGGGAGAACTACAAAACACTGGGAAAAGAAATTGCAGAGGATGTAAACAGATGGAAAACTCTACCATGCTCTTGGATAGGTAGAATCAACATTGTTAAAATGTCTATAATACCTAAAGTGATTTACAGAATTAATGCAGTCCCTATAAAAATACCAACATAATTTTTTGCAGATCTAGAAAAGTAATTCTATGTTTCGTGTGGAACCAGAGAAGACCCCGTCTAGCCAAAGCAATGTTAAGCAAAAAGAACAAATTGGGAGGCATCAATCTACCAGACTTCAAACTATACTACAAGGCTATAGTAACCAAAACAGCATGGTACTAGCACAAGAACAAAGACATAGACCAATGGAACGGGACTGAGAACGAGATATAAAGCCATCCTCATATTGTCACCTTATCTTTGACAAAGTAGACAAAAACATGCACTGGGGAGAAGAATCACTATTCAATAAATGGTGCTGGGAAAATTGGACAGCCACATGTAGAAGACTGCAACTAGATCCACACCTCTCACTCTCACAAAAAGCAACTCATCATGGATAACAGACTTAAACCTAAGACATGCAACCATAAGAATTCTAGAAGAAAACCTTGGAAAAACTCTTATAGACATTGGTCTAGGCAAAGAATTTATGAAGAAGACCCCCAAAACAATCACAGCAGCAACAAAAATAAATAAATGGGACCTGATTGAATTAAAAAGCTTCTGCACAGCCAAGGAAACTATCATTAGAGTTAACAGACAACCTACAGAATGGGAGAAAATATTTGCATGCTACATAACTGACAAAGGGCCAATAACCAGAATGTATACAGAACTTAGGAAAATCAACAAGAAAAATCAAACAACCCCATTAAAAAGTGGGCAAAGGACATGGACAGAAACTTTTCAAAAGAAGACAGAATAATGGCCAGCAAACATATAAAAAATTGCTCAACTTCTCTAATCATCAGGGAAATGCAAATCAAAACCACAGTGAGGTATCACTTAACTCCAGTGAGTTTGGCTCATATGAAAAAGTCCCAAAACAACAAATGTTGGTGGGGATGTGGACAGATAGGAACACTCATACACTGCTGATGGGACTGCAAATTAGTGCAACCTCTATGGAAAGTAATACGGAGATACCTCAAAGAATTAAAAGTAGAACTACCATTTGATCCAGCAATCCCACTACTGGGTATTTACCCAAAAGAAAAAAAGACATTCTGTAATAAAGACATCTGCATGCGAACGTTTATAGCAGCACAATTCACAATTGCAAAGATGTGGAAACAACCCAAGTACCCAAGTGGATCAACACAAGTGGATTAATAAAATGTGGTATATGTATACGATGGACTATTACTCAGCCATAAAAAACAATGGTGAATTAATTCCTCTGGTATTATCCTGGATGAAGGTGGAGCCCATTCTTTGAAGCAAAGTATCACAAGATTACAAAAAGGAGCACCACTGGTATTCACCATCAAATTGGCATTAACTGATCAACACTTATGTGCACACACGGAAGTAATATTCAGTGGGGGTTGGGCAGGTGGGTGGAGGGGATGGCTAAACTCATACCTAATGGGTGCAGGCCACACTGTCTGGGGGGTGGGCACAATTGTAGCTGTGACTTGGGCAGTGCATAGGCAATATATGTAACCAAAGTGTTTGTACCCCAATAATATTCCGAAATTTAAAAAACAAACAAAAAAAAACCAAAGTGTTAGAAATATAGGTGTCAACCACTGTGCCTGACCTGTTAATTTTGTTATATGTGAATAAAAAAATAATAATAAAAGAAATAAAAATGAAGAACTTTTAAAGAAAAAAAAATGTGTTCCATGTTGTGTGTGATACACAATAAGGGCCTTTATTAACATCTATAGAGCTGCCAGGAAGCTAAGTCTAATCATAATTTCCCCACACGATCATCATCATATTTGTCATCAAAAACCTTGGAGGGCAGAAGTCAGTGGCTTGAAATATTCAAATTCTTAGAAGAAAAAAAAAAGCCTGTCAACCAAGAACCCTATATCCAACAAACTGTGCTTCAAAAGTGAGGGAGAAATTAAGACATTGCCAGATAACCAAAAGCTGAGTACCAACAGATCTGCCCTGCAATGAAGGCAGTCCTTCCGGTTGAAAAGAAAGGACACTAGACAGTGGAGCTGGGAGCCCCATCTCCTGAGGCAGTGAGTCCTCAGCACACACCAGGACCTCCTGCAAAGGATAAGGGCACTGGAGTCAAAGGGTTCACGGAGAAAAACACCAGCTGATAGGCAGGAGGCAGCCCCAGGGGACCAGGCTCCATGCTGGGAGCTTTACCTGTCTCATCTCCAATGGGGACCTCTCTCTCATGTTACTCATTTTACAGAGGAGACTGGAGCTCAGAGAGAGGAAGTGACGTACCCAAGTAAGCTCACTCTGCTGCCCAGTGCTGCAGCCAGAATTTGAACACAGGCAACTGGATCACGTGTACATGAAAAGTGATGGGTGAGGATGGATTCCTCCCAGGCATCTTGGTGAAGATGAAACATGAGTATGATAGGGATGCATGGACAACGTAAGGCCTCATCCATACCCATTACAGTGATGATGATGATGATGAACTGTGGGAATCAGAAACAAATTCTTCCATTTCACTTGACTTTGAGATTTCTTCGGGGAAAGAAATTATTTCCTCCAACTAGCAAGAAACAGATTTTTCACTCTTTTCACAAATTTTTATTGAGTTCCTGAAATATTCTAGGCATAGGAGACACAGCAAAAAACAAGACAGACAAGAGGAAACAAATGGCTGAGCCCCTCTTACGGCATCTGCCCCAAACTACATCAGGAAGCAGGTCTATTCTTGCTTGTCATTGTATCCACAGCCTTGTTTCTGGCCCAGAGAAGGTGTTCATTAAGTATTTGTTGATGAGTGGCTGGATGGAGGAATGCCACAAGTGTCGGTTACACCAGAGTACTGGCCTTCCCTGCCCTGCTCCAAAGGTGCCTGGAGACAACCAGGATGGGAAAACTCTCAGGGCCCCTCAGGCCCCAAATGTGCTCAATGTCAGCCTTCTCTAGGCTGGCCCCACAATCAGGCTGGCCCTGGAGGAGACCTACCAGCCCACATCCCTGACTGGCCCACCCACTTAGAGCCTGGCTCCTGGAAGGGAAATTCTATGTCACCCACCCTGGACCTCTGCCTCCCCTAAGTTACTGGAGAAGCCATACCCCATTGTAGGCTTTGAGCCAGCCCCACTGCCTGGAAGCCAGGAAGGGTGAGAGTACTCCCTGTGGAAATAATAGGACAATAGCTGTGAACCCCAGTAAAAATCTATGAGGTGCCAATAAAGGCTTCATTCCAGGACATCAAAATCCCTACCCCACGCAGATCCTTCCCAAAGCCTAAGAGAGCAGTGATGACATGGGAGGAGGAGCTACTTCCCGTTCACATCCTGAGGATTTCTCGACGTTGTTAAACCTGTGCCCACACGCAAGGAGGGCTTGGCCCCTGGGGAGCTGGGCAAACTCCCAGCTGACAGGAAAGGCAGGTGGAGAAGCAACATAGAGCATTTATAATGAAGTACATTATGATTATTTTAAAGCGATATCTGTTAGCTGTAGAAAAAAGGAGAGTAGTGTCAAGAAAAAAATTAAAATCACCATAATTCCACCTCCAAGAGACAGCGTGTTGACAGTTTACTATATCTCTTGCAGTTTTTCATCTATATATGTGTTTGTTTCTTTACATTGTTTTAGTGGGAACCATTCATGGAATAGTATTTAGAAATCTGTGACTACGTGGAAAGAAAAGGAGATGCCAGATCCTGTTTTCGCAACATCACTAAGTCCCTCCCCACCCCCATTTTTTGGCGACCCTAAGAAGGATGAGGCGAGCTCCAGAATTATGGTTGGCACTGACATTAAATCACGATGGATACTGAAGTTCTCGACACCCTGACAAGTAGAGGTTTGGAGTGAAATTTAACTTGATAAAGAAATATGACATTTCTTATACCCACAGTGTGGAGTAAAATTCCTGCCAGCTGATGGATGGCTGCTTGGCTAATGGGCAAAAGAGAGAGAGAGAATCAGACAGAGGAACAGAAATGGAAAGAAAGACAAGAGAACAAGACAGACACACATATATGCTTGTGTGTGCATAGAAGATCCTAAAAGGAGAATTAGAAATTGTCAACAGTGGTTCCATCTTGGACAGTGGGATAAAGATGGACATTTAATAGATGTTTCATACAGCTCTGCACTGTTCTCAATATTTTATCATGAACAAGCTTTATTTTCATAATTCTTAAAACATGGGAAGTGATTTTCCCATTTCAAATATTATGAACATGTTAGGTTATGTGGCAAAGGGGAATTAAGATCACAGACCGAGTTAAGCTTGCTAAATCAGCTCACCTTAAAACGGAGAATATTCTGGATTATCTGGGTGGGCCCAATGTAGTCATAAAGGTCCTTAAGAATGGAAGAGGGAGGCAGAAGAAGATGTTCTGATGGAACAAGAGCCCTACAGATGCAGCTCTGGAGATGGAGGAAGGGGCCGTGAGCCAGAGTGGGTGGCCTCTAGAACCCAGAAAAGGCAAGGAAATGGGTTTTCCCTGGAGCTTCCAGAAAGGACTGCAGCCCCATGACACCTTGATTTTCACTCAGTGAGACAAATGCCAGACTCTGGACCTGACTCAACCACCCTCCCCTCCCCCCACCCACAGCGGGAGACCCACACTGCGGACAGTCTGGCCCACAGACCAGTGAGCCAGGTCTCTGAGCCCGGGAACTCCTGCCCCAGCCGCCCACTCCAGTGCTGGCACCGGTGCAAAGGCTTCCAAGCCCACTGCTTGTCGTTGCTGTTATTCAAGCAGTAGCACTCAAAGAAATGAATGGAGCAATGAGTTATTATTAATGCTTGCAAGAGAAATTTCTAACTCGATTAGTATTCTATCATTAACCGTGTATCTCACGCCAAGGCACTGATTTTATTACAAAGCAGGTCAGGGCACAAGCCACATGTGGCTGCGTTGGATTTGTTCAATCAACGAAGGTGAGGAAAACTGTAAATAGCCAGCAGTTTATTGATGGTGCACTTGGCGTGGTAATGCTCTGTGCCTTTCTCCCTTGGTTCCAGAGCACACCTGGCTTCCTTTTGTTATCAAGGCCCATGGTTGCTGTGAAAAATGCTGCCTATTTGACGTGGAATGTAGTGCAGAGAAATCCCTGCCTGGGTCCTGGTCCAGTTTCTGCTCAAAGATTAGAACAAGAAAAATCGGTGTGGTGAACATTTATTCCATTGGTGAGCCAACTCTTCAATCTTTGGGCACCCAGAACATCAAATACAGCCTATTCGGGCACCTACTTCTGTGGTAACCCTGTGCATACACACACACACACATGCACGCCTGTGGGTGCCCACATTTAGATACACACCCACATGCACACACACTCATGCACACTTATGGAGTCTCACGCTCAGACACACACACAATGACTCTGCTCTGCCATACCCTGCCAAGGGTATGTTTTGCTCCTGTGGGCTTTTCCCTTTGAATAAAGCATTCTCATTCAGAAACTACCTCAGCTGTGGGGAAATCATCTTCAGATTAGTTTGTCTGCCTGCTGGGAACACCAGACTGTGCTCAATAAAAAAGTAACTCATTTCAGGAAATGCAGGGGGCCTTGGGTGTTTGGAAGCCCCAGGGAAACCACAACTGCAGTATTCTGGAGCCCTCACTGCTGGTGCCTGCAACTCCCAGGGAAGGGGTGTATGTCCCTCTCCTCAACTTCCCGCTTGCTAGCCGTGTTGTCATGAACATTTACTTAATCTCTCTGTGCCTCAATTTTCCCATTTGTAAGTTGTAGATAATAATAGTACTCCTTTGGAGGTTGCTGTTAGGATGAGTTAAGATTATGCACGTGTCTTACTTAATGGAGCACCCAGAAGACAGTAAGTGCTCTATAAATGTTGAATGCTGCTATTGCTGTTATTCCTAGTTCCACACTCATCTACCTTCCAACTGCTGAGGAACACACACCCCCCTTAAAGAGGTACTACTCAAAATGTGGCCTTCCATTTGGAAGACATTTTCTCCCACGGTTTTCAAAGCACTTTGATATCTGTTTCCTCCTTTGAGCCTCATGAAAACTTGTAGGGTGGGAAGGCTGGAATTATTGATCCCATTTTTAAAGAGGAGGAAATAAAGGTGCACAAAGTTCACAAGATATGACTGTAACGATTCGTTGCAGTGTATTTGTAAGCACACACGAGCATGCGCATGTGTGCACACACACACACACACTCTCACACCAGAACCCATGTAAATGCTCAGCAGTTGAGGTAGGGAGATGAAGGTAGTGCTTTATAACATGGGATCGTGTGTAGTTATCATGAAATCACAGCTACAACTTTTTAATGACACAGGGAAATACCTCCACTATAACAAGTGAAAAAAGAAGTATACAAAACTGGAAGAAGAGCTTCACAACACAGCCAGGGCGGAGGAAATAGGCCAAGATATTAATACTAACAATCATCCCCAGGAGAGATTGTACTTGCCTGATTTTTTTTCCTTTAAGCTGTTTGGTGTTTTCCAAAATTTTCATGATGGGACTGTATTGTCTTTATAATTAAATAAAAGAAATAAGCTTTGTGTTACAGTTAACTTCCCTAAGCATATATAGCTGGCTGGCAACAGAACCAGTGTCCAAGTCCACTGGCAATGAAAGGGATGGTGACAGTTCCCCCCTCCTCCTCACTGCCACGTCAGCCTTTGGCACCAACACCCCAGGAAATGATGAATCAACCATCAAACACCAGTCATTGCCCTTTCAAGACATCCTGCTGAGCTCTGTATCCAGACTTGACACTGATCCCTACTCTCTCAGTGTTGCCGTCTAAGAGAGGAGAGAAAGCATTCTGGCCTCTTTTACTGGGAAAGTCAAGTTTGCAGGTGACATTGCACCAATAAGAAGTGATGATGATCACAGCTCAGTTTACTGAGCATCTACAATGGGCCAGGCCCTTCCAATGTACTCCCTTACTTTATTCTCATGGCCCCTGTAATACAGTGATTACCCTACTTCATAGAAGAGGAAACCAAGGCTTGGGAAGGGGAGGTCACTCACCAAGGGGACCCTGCTGGTCAATAGCAGAGTCAGGACATACAACCAGGCCTGTCTGACCCAGGGCTCATGTTCTCCACCTGTATGTTGGGCTGGGGGAGCCTAGCACACACTGGAACCAGCACCAATGCCAGACCCAGCCGATTCCGCTCAGATGCCTGCTCAGGCTAAGACTTCAGAGGAAAACAAGGGATGACTTCATGACACTAATGAACTTCTCCAAGACATGAAGCCTTCAGGGAGACTGCCCTGAGTCATCTCCTCCTCCCAGGGCTGTGGTGAGAATGCCTAAGACCCAGAGAGGGGAAAGAAGGCATCAAGTCTCACAACTTCCAAGGGTAGAGTGGGGGGTCAGAGCTCCTGGCTCTCAGACCAGTGCTATCTGCATTGACACTGATGCAGAAATGAGCTAGCCCTCAATCACCCATTCATTCATCCAGCAAATCTTTACTGAGCACCTGCTAAGTCCCAGGCACTGCTCTAGTGAGCGGCACCAGCAAGGTCCTTGCCCTCATGGGATTCACTTTCCAGCAGAACGAGACAGGTGACAAGTAAACAATAGTCAGGAAATATCATGTTAGGCTGTTGTAAGTGCCGTGAAGAAAATAAAACAGGATTGCACTTGTGATTAGCAGAATAATGGCCCCCTGATGGGATTAGTTCCACATCCTAGTCCTTAGAGCCTGTGAATATGTGACATTACATGGCAAAGGGGAATTAAGGTTGCAGATGGAATTAGAGTTGCCAATCAGCTGACCTTGAGGTAGGGAGAGTATCCTGGATCATCTGGGCAGGGGATCCAGTGTTGTCACAGGTCCTTAAAAGCGGAAGAGGGAAGCAGAAGAGAGAGTTAGAGGAAGATGTGAGGGAAGAAGAATGGTCATAGAGACCCAATGTTGCTGACTTTGAAGATGGAAGAAGGGGCCACAAGCCAAGGAATGCAGGTGGCTTTTAGAAGCTGGAAAAGGCAAGAAACAGATTCTCCCCTGAAGTCTGCAGAAAGGGATGCAGCCTTGATTTGAGCCCAGTGAGACATGTATTAGACTTCTGACCTCCAGAACTGTAAGACAAACAACCGCGTTGTTTTAAGCCACCCAGTTTGGGTTGATTTATTTCAGCAGCCCTAGAAAACTAGTGTAGCACTTCAAAGTTCTTCCCCTCAGAGAGGCCTTCCCTGACCACCTGCTGAAGAATATTCTCCTGTTATTCATTCTCGCAGGTTCCTTTACAGAACTTATCAATTTTAAATTATTTGCTGGTAAAATAGTTCGGGAGATGACACCCCAAAATATGCTGACTTTGAACTGAGGTCATTTGGGGAACAGCAAATGCAGGGAGAGGCTTTCTGAGCTCCTCTTATCTGCCTAAAGACAGCTTCTCCAGAGGGAAGAATCCCCTCCCCAGGAATCTTATCAGTGGGGGGGGGGGGCGGGGGTGTTTTGGTTGATTTTTAAGGCAGATTGTAGTATCTCATTCCTGATTAAGTTGCTTAAATCCCAGCCCAAACCTCCCCTGCCAAGGCCAGGATAGCTCTGGGGGGAAGAGAACAGGCAGGGCTCCAGGCCACTCCCCACCCAGGTGAGACTTTAGACTGATATCCTCCCCAGTGAGCACTTGCGTTAAACTTCCTCCTTCCTGGTGAGATTGTTTAACAGGGCAGGGAGAGTCCATGGCAAACTTCCTTGAAGGCGGGCCGAGCCTAGGCTGAGCTGGGAGCAGCCGGCCCATGAGCCGGCCTGTCTCTCCCTCTAGGCGCTCTGCATCTACAGGGCCGCCTGGGAGACCCCAACCCCTCCAAGAACCAGGAGGCGGGACTTTTAGTAGCTGGGTCAGGGACCCCAGACACCTGCTGGACCGTCTCACCTTCTCCACCGAAGCAGGGAAGTGGGAGCGTCGCGCCCTCAGGTACGTCTCCTCCAGAATGGAAAGGGCTCTTGCTCGGGGTCCACGTTATTGAGAGAAGGGGAACTAGAGGTGGGAAGGGTGGGAAATAAGACGTGAAAGAGCCCCAGAGAGAAAGATAAAAGGAAAGGAGGAAGGAAACACATAACCAAAGGTATTTCTGAGATCAGACTGAGGAAGGCAAATAGGCTTCACCCGAGGGGCCAAGCCTGATCGATTGACAGTGGACTGTGATAAGGATTCTGAGGCTGAGTTCAGGCGCAGTGCAAAAGCATGCTGTGATTGATTAGTTATGCCTGCCATGGGCACAATAAGGAGATATCAGGCCCTCAAGCCAGGAATTTGATAACCTACACTGCAGGCTTTTTTCCTTAACCGCAGGGGCCCCTTGACGTTTATGCATTTCATTCACCCATCTATTCATTCAAAAAAACACATTCTGAGCATCAGCTATGAGCCACACGAATATTTGAAGGATGAATAAAGAAAGGAATGTTGTTCTTTGGCCCCAAATCTCATTTTTCTCTGAAAGTAATGATCTGTAAAGTTGTGACAAAGGCACACGGACTTGAGAGATTTTTCTAGCTGTCTAATGTCAGGTTAGTCCCTTCCTTTTACTCAAGATAAGACTCAAATTTCTCACCTGTAAAATGGAAATGATAGTCTGAATATCCCCTGTCAATCCTGGTAGTCCTCACTGTCTATGCATCTGTAATAATAATCACTAAAACACACAAAAAGCACCTAATATGTGCTACGTGCTCTCTATATGATAACATTTCCTCTTCATGTCACCTCTAAGAGGAAGGTACCATTATTATTCCCACTTTGCAGATGGGGAACCAAGGCACTGAGAGATTTAATAACAGGCCCAGGCAGTCTGGCTGCAAAGTTTGTGTGCCTGACCACTATGCTACGCTGATTCTGTGATGCAGTGGATTCTAAGTCCCTGGCTAGAAGCAGGCAATCTGGGTATAGGAGTGTCCTTTCAGATGATTTGTTCAATGAGTATTAATTGAGCAGTTCCTGCTTGTCAGGTAAACAAGATACAATGATTAACAGGACAAGGTAACTATCTTACATGGTTCTAGCCAGAAAGTAAAAAACTTGCATAGATAGTCATTTTCAAAACAGTTTTGACTTATGTCGTGGAGCTAGCCTGGAAGTCAGGACAGGCTGCTCCAAGGAGATTAAATTTGCTAAGGAAGGACTGCGGAGGGAAGCGTTAGGCCAGTGGAAATCTCAGAGAAGGGAGGATGGGAGGAGGGGAGAGGGGAGGAGGGGCGGCTCAGGCACAAGAGGGAAGGAGCTGGTGGTGGGCGTGGGGTCAGCCAGGTGGTCATGCCCAGGACTGAGTGCAACATGGGGAGAAGTTCAACTCTGCCCAGCGGTTGCCCCAAATAGTCTGTCCATCTGCCTGTCTGCTCCTGCGCATCTGGAGGTTTAGGGGTTTGTGTCTGTGGTCATCATTTACACAGCTCAACTCTATGCTTACCCACAGGTATACTTGCTTACCCAGCAACTCCATTCCAACAGGAACTTTGGGGCCTGCAGAGCTGAGGGGCCTAACCTCCTCACTGGCACTTCCCTGGGGTGAGGGAGGCTCGAAGTCATGGTTTGCCAACATTTCCTTGGGCTGGGGCCGCTACTCCTTGGGTGAGACCAGCCTGTCCAGTATTGGCAGGCCTGGCGTGACTTCAGGTGGGCAGGGGACAGCCTGTATGGGGGACTGGCAGCCCCTGCCCAACCTGGAGTCACGTAGGGCAGGCCCGTTGGAGAGGAGTAGATGCTTCCTATGGTTGGTATCAATCTCTTGCTTTTGGAGGCCCTGGTACAACAAGCTTTGCTCCCCTAGGGGCATGGCCTGGAGAGACAAAGATGTAGAAGTTGTGAGGAGAGCAGCCCCCACCTTTGGCCTTTGAATCCAGGCTCTGCCGTTTTACCAGGTGTGCTTCCCTGGGCAAGCTGCCCATCTTGTAGGCTTGTCTGATCCTCCCTTAAGTCAAAAGAATGGCGGCATTCATAAATTCCTTAGGGGGTTGACTGGTGTGAATTCTGAAAAAGACAATGGGTGTAAAGTACTTGTCATGAATCCGGGGTGGTGCTGTCATCAAAGCTGAGCACCTACTGTGCACCAGGCACTATGCATGGTGTTAGGCATTTAGAAACAAGGAGACACTATCTCAGGAATCTCACAGTCTATCAGATAAAATAGTCATGTTGGTGACTGAGGGTAAAGGGAGTCAGGGACGTTGTAAGAGAGACGTGATCAAGTTCTATGTGGTCCATGCAAACAACAATCTCAATAACAGGCAATGCCTGTGGAAGGTTGATGGTGTCTAGAATGGTGTCGAGCACTGTACCTGGATTAGCTTGACTAAATATAACAACAATTTGCATGGTAGATCTTATTACCCCCATTTTACAGATGAACTACTGAGGCCTAAGGAGGTGAGTTAACCTGCTCAAGGTGGCAAGGCTTTGAATGGTAGAGAGAAGCTTTGCAGCCAGGCAGTCTGGCTCCAGGATCCATGCTGTTGACCACTGCACTCCACTGCCCATTCCCCACACAAACACATTGAAGAGGGAGCAATGCAGGCTGCACAGACCGCAGCAGAGGAGGCCACATCCCACAAAGCACAGGGTTCCCCTGATGAGAAGAGGTGAGGGCAGCCCTGGTGAAGGAAGCAGCATGAGGAAAGGCGTAATTTGGGAGCTGCCAACCTGCAGGGCAAAGAAGAGGCTGGGACCCCGGCATGGCACCAATGACTTGGATCTCTATGCAGGCACGATGGGTTCTGTGTTAGAGGAATATTCTTCTGGGGGAAGACATGTCCTCATGTCTTCTGGTAGGGAAGCCATGAGGAAGGAGGCTGTTGCTAAAGACAGAGAAAAAGCCAAGAGTTGGCCTAATTTTTTAGGCCCCACAGGATTGAGGTATTCTGTCCTGAGGAGGGAGGGGTAGCGTGGGATTTAATCTGCATCTTTCTGTTACTGTGGTTTGAAATGGGAAAAACCCTCATTTATCAGGTACGACTCTTCTGGGTGCAAGTGACAGAAACACACTCAAACCAGCCCCACAAATACAGGACGTGTGTTGGCCTACGTAACAGAAAAGTCCAGAGATAATTCTGACTTCAAGCAAGGTGGATCTAAGGGCTCAAATGATACCCCCAGAACTATCTATCTCAGGGAATCTTTCCTCCATATTGCTTTATTCTCAAGCAAGCTGTCCTCACACGGTGGCAAAGATACACATCAACGTCCCCAGTTCTGAGTCTTCTCGACTCAGCAACCCCAGCAGGAAGGCAGCTCCTCTCTCCTGGGAAGTCTATCAGGAGCCCTGGGAGGGCTCTCATCTTCTTGGCTTGGGTCACCTGCCCATGTCTGATCCCATCTCTGTGACCAAAAGGTGGAGGATACTCATAAGCTAGACCTGGACCACATGGCCACCCCTGAAGCCAGAGAAGGAGGTCAACCCTACCAACTGCTTGCGGTGGCGGGGGGGTGGTTCCCAAAGGAAAATCAGGGTGGTCACCAGAAGAAGGGGGAACAGAGGGCCACCACACCCTGACTCCAACCACCCCTGCTTCGTTTAACTGCAGTTACTAAAGTAACAGATGGCAATGTCACATAAGTCATTCCACCTATGTGACCCTGGGCAAGTCGCTTACTTTCTCTAAACCTCAGTTTCCTCTCTGGTAAGATGCAGTTCATGAAAAGAATCTGCCAACAAGACTGTTGGAAACACTAAATGAAAAGACACAGGGCTCAGTATTGGCAGAGTACTAACAATATTTATTAGAATCATTATTGTGATTATTATAAAGATTATCTCTTGTTCAGTGAGATCTCTGGATCCCATGGCTTCCTAGGTAAGACTTATCTCCTAATGCCCCCCCAAGACTCCATTGACCTCATTGAAGAGGCTGTGGCTGCCGTCTTGGTTAATCAAAGAAGCCAGACTCAGCTGCCTCTGATGGAAAGGAATTACCTACCGGGTCCGAGGTGAATTTCTTCACGCGTGACCTGCTGAAGTGATTCAGACAGGCCAGCAGCAGGCCTGCCATGGCCAGGGGATGAACCCAGATGCTCCAGGCAGCCCCACCCTGACCCAGTTACTCCTCTCTGGTGATGCAGAGCCAGGCTCACAGCAAAGAGAAGTTGTGGTGGCACAAACTGGCCTCTGGGGCTAACAGGCCTGAAGACGTGCAGCATCCTGAGATTGCCCCATCCCCTCAGACACCGGAGGGAAGGGAAAGGGCTGTGTATTTGGCCAGATGTCTCCCTCCCTTCTCCGACTACTCTGTCGGGGCCTGGAGGAACCCATTCCCCTCTTAGGGTGCACCCTGTCCTCTCAGCCTAGAGGGATTTCTGCCTCCTTGGAAGGGGCAGAGGGTGCAATGGGCATCCCCAAGGGAGAGGGCAGGGGGCTGCTTGAGTAACAACAGCTGTAACTTACAGAGCACTTCCTCCACCCAGCTGCTGTGTTTTGGGTGCAATATTGCATTTAATCTTCACTAAATTAGAGATTGGGATGGCCATGTATGAGGAAACTGAGGCTGAGAGAGGACTGGGTCCACAATTCCATGGCAGAACCCAGAGGGGGCACCAAAGCCCCAACTCTCAACCACCAGGTCATACAGACTCCCAATTCCAGGCCATAGGAGGCCTCTGCAAAGTCGAAGGGTGTGAATACGACTAGAGCCGCCGTCCACTGAGGGTCTCCTTGGTGCCTGGCACTGGGCAAGGCACCTTCAGGTGATGATCTCGGTCAGGAGAACTGGGGGGAAAGTCCCCCTGAGCACCCATGTGAGGACAGGTGGCAGGCAGCTTACCCCTGCAGAGCGAGCAGGGGGCTCGTGGATCCACCCCCGAGGAGGGCACTGGCTGGTGAGGAGAAGAGAATCTTAGGAACTCTCTTAGCCCCCAGAAGCCTCCCTTCTCCATCATCTCGGCTGAGCCAAATCCAGGCAGGCTGAAGCTCAGCACAGGGAGCACCAGGGCTTGGGCCCACCTTGAGCTGAAAGAGGCTATGCATAGAGCAGAGGCTGGCAAACTGCAGCCTGCAGGCCAGATGCCACATGTCTTTATAAAAAAACTTTTACTGGAACACAGACACATTCATTTACCTATTGTCCATGGCTGCTTTCCCACTACGAAGGCAGAGTTGAGTAGTTGTGACAGAACATACCTAACAGCCTGCAAAGCTCAAAATATTTACTACCTGGTCCTTTGCAGAAAACCGGCAACTGGTGCTCCAGAGGAGTGGAGCAAAGTGGTTAAGAACGTGGGCCCCTGGCACACATTGCCTGGGCTTATTTCTGGGATCCTTTCTCTCTCTGACTCTTACCAGCTTGTGACCTCACCCCTCTGTGCCTCAGCTTCCCCTACTTCCTCCTTGAGCTGTTGTGAGATTAAATTAGTTCAAATAAGGAAGAGTCTCAGAGCAGTGTCTGGAATGTGGTGTTTGTTGTCTTATGCTGGGAAGCACCCCAGGAACTTGGGGAGTAAAAACCCTCAGAATCTTGTGCTTTTTCATATCTTCTTGCATTTCCTGCTGCACAGGTCTGACTAGCCCAATAATTCTACCATTGGCCAGAGCTGGAGAAAACCATTAAGCCCAATAAATAAAATTATAACAGGACATAATGTAAATAATGGGCTTATTTCCTTCCAAAGTAAATGTCACTGGAACAAATTGTCCGAGCCACCAGCCTTATAGTTTATGGATTTATTTGCTGTTTATCTCCCTCTGTATTGGTGACATGATCAATAATTGCCTATAAATACTGGGGGTTTTCCAGAAAGACCATTTAGAGAATGAAAGGTGGCTTCTGGTTACTTTGATTACTTCACATAAGCCCGGGCCAGATCGTGGGAGTTCAAAACGGCTGTGGGGGATGATTGGAAACTCAAGGCAAGGGGCAACTGGGTCAAAGCAGGGTTGCAAACCCCCCGGTTCCAGGAGGGACCCTTGGCAGTCCCTGACTCGTCTGTGCTTGTATGCGTGTGTGCACATGCACGCATGTATGTGCCTGTGTGTCTGTCAATATATTGGTCACTTCCAGTCTCTGAGTGTCTGTTTCTTTTTCATTCTGTTTATGTCTCTCTACTTCAGTCTTGTCTCTTTCTTTCTGAGTCTGTCTCCCTCAGGCCCTGTCACCACCTCTGTGGAGTTGCCATCTCCCACACGCGTGCATGTGGAAGTCATCCCTTGCTGTGAATCCCTGCCCACACAGGGTTGCTGGCGGAGAGGAGTAGAACAAATAGCACCCCTGGCCTTTGGTGACCGCGCTTGGTCTACATAATTTCCAGGGATGTTGAGGAAAATGACCAGAGCTTGAATTTCCAGAACAGGCTAGTTAGATTCTAAAACCTGAACATATCCTCTGCACAGAGTTCCACTTTGGATGACGATGTTGGGCATGATGGGAAAAGGAAGAAGCCATTTAGATAGAGGGTGCAGCTTCTGGTTTTTTTCCTGCCAATTTCCTTTCCCAAACTGAAAGCAACTTACTTCCTTCAAATAACACTTCCTGCACACCTACTATGTGCGTTGGTGCTAGCTCCAGGCCACTAAGAAAGGAAGCCCTTGAGGGCAGCTGCCGGGAGGAGAAGCTGGCCCCACCCAAAATCAGGGCTGACCATGAGGCACAGCAAGGTGCCTTCACGGAGGCATTCTTGGAATTCCCAGGCAAGGGATTTAATCCTGGCAGGAGCCAGGATTTAAGCAGGGAAAATAGCCACTTATTTCTCCACCAGGGTGCTCTCCTCAACCCTCCCAGCCTGGAGAGAGAGTACTCATTTCTCTGTCCATCTTTGCCCTGGGCAGGTCATGGCTGAGCACCTATGTACAGAGAGCTCCAGGACACAGGAAGAAGCTGATGTCCCAGCTCCAGCAGAGACATGAAGAAATGTCACAGACCAGCAGGCAGAGAGATGCTGTGATGGCATTTTGGTTCCATAGAAAGGACAAACATCCATATAGGAATCCTGCCATGGAGGTGCATTAGCAGGAAGCAGCAGGGGTGCATGGGGCCTGTCAGCAGGGAAGAGATAGGGCAGACAGTGGCAGACCAGCAGACCCCTTCCAGACAGGTGGCCTCACTGCCTGACACCCCTGCCAGGACAGGTAGACAGCATCACCCTCATTTTACAAAGAAGGAAATTAAGGCCCAGAGAGCTGTGCCCCAAAACACACAATTAGTAAGTGGCAAACCCTGGTTTATCACATCCCAAAATTCATCCTCTTTCCCAATTTCACAGGCTTTCACTGCTTTATTCTTTCCAGTCCAAGACCACGTGCAGTGCCCCAGCTGCTCAACCCCTGGGTTTGCATCTTCTGGCAGAACATGTTTACAATAGGAGGTGATGTATTATAGCAGCTGAGAAAGGGACCCCAGTAGCCCCAGACTTACAGATGTCTAGCTTAGCATCTCCAGGGAATAAAGAGCTTCCTTGTCCCCAGTTTCCATGTAACTATCCCAGGGAAGACTCTGGTTGGCCTTACTTGGGTCATGTGCTCACTCCTGAACCAATCACAAGGACATCTCAAAGCTCTGATTGTCCAGCCCCTTAGACAGGGTGAGGTGCTATGATGGATGTGGCCCAATCCAGGACCATGGGTAGGTGTTTAACTTGACTTGGAGGGTCAGGGAAGACTTCCCAGAAGGAGGGATTTCTCCACTGAGTCCTGAAAGATGAGTAGGAGTGTTCCAGGCCAAGAAGCAGGAAAACAGTGTTCAGACAGAGTGTTAGACTTGCACTAGCAAGTGCAAAGTCCTGGGGATGCTCCAGAGCATGTCTTGCTCGAAGCCATATCCTCCGTGCCTGGGGCCCGGCCTGCCTTCCCACGGATGCGCAGAGACACTTCAGGAATGAAATCCACAATTGGCTGTGTGGCTTTGGACGAGTTACTTGCCGTCTCTGAACTTCAGCTTCCTTTTTTTTATCTGGTGATTTCATCATCCTGACCTTTTAGGACTATGCAAGAATCCAATTCATTCAGTATCCAAACATTCATCCAGCACTTCCTCAATAGTCATCATCCTAGGACTTTAGGAGACAGGGCATGGCACGGGAAAGAAAGGTGTGCTTGGGGCTTATGTGCACAGCTGACCTGCAGCCAGAAATCAGAAGGGGGCCATGGGGAAGGGCAGGACAGAGGGAGAGAACCTAGGACAGTGAGGGTGGATAATGGGCTCTGTAGCCAGGGAGGAGTGGAGCAGCTCCCAGAGATTCATCCCCCACCTGCCCACGTGAGCTCCTGCTACCCTGGGGCTGCCTTATATGTGCCTAGGCCAGCTAAGTAAGCACCCAGGGCAACAGGACTCTTCTCTCTATGCCTTTGCCAGGCAACTTTCTAACCTGAACAACAGGTCGCACCAATCTCCAGCAGGAAGAAGGAAAAAGGAAACTATTTCAGGTTTGGGTGGCTGCAGAGGGAATTCTTACCCCACGCTGCCTACCTGTCCCAGGTGTCTTTCCTCCTCTCCACCCCAGCAGACCAGCCCTGGGCTCCAGCTCCAGAGCACCCATGGGCTGCCAAGGTGAGCAGGTTGGATACTGGGGAGACCAGGGAGCCCTGCAGGTGCTGGGTGGGTAGCCGACAACTCAGCCAGGAAGGACAGTAGGCAGGGAGAGCCCTCACAGCCCAGCCAGGACAGAGCTCTGTCCCTCCCTGCACTCTACCTTGAAGCCAGAATGCCTGCTCAGCGTGGGAATGACAGCGAGAGGTTAGCCCCTGCCCAGGTTGTGTCCCCCACCCTCTATCTCTGTCCCTCTCTCTCTCTCTCTCTGTGCTTGTCTTTTTCTTTCTTTTTGTCTGTCTGTCTGTCTCTCTCTCTCTCTCTCTCTCTCTGTATGTCCCTCTCCCCATCCCCTAAACCCCTGTCCTGGACTTGATCAACCTGGATCAAGGCTGTCTCTGTGCACACTCTTTCTGAGAATATCCACGTCTGTCCACCCTTCCATCCTGTCTGACCTCCAACTCTCCTGGCTCCTCCGCACACAGGGGACCCCACAGAATGTCCTTCCAGTCTCACCCAGGGGCCCAGCCTCCTGGACTGTAGGTCATACCCTGAGCACAGTCATGATAATAATATACTTTTGTATCTGGGAGGGAGAAAAAGTGTGTGATTTGAACATCAGAAAGTTAAAGTTTCACAAAATTTCTGTGGGTAGAGCCAGGGACAGCTCAGTTTTCTAACCCAGAAGGCCGTAAAGTAGAGCCAGGTAGGAGGACTGTTATAATCCATAAAAGGAGATGCGGTTTTGGAGTTGCTGTTGTTTAAATATGAAGGACTGATCCAGCCCGAGCACCCCGTGTACATATGCAGAGGCCCACGGAGGTGGGGAGACTTGCCCAGGATCAAAGCGGGTGTCGGGGGCAGTGTAGCCGTGAGTCCAGGCCTCCTGCCTCCGGTCTGCGCCCTCGGCGGTTGGGCTCTGGAGACGATGTCTGTTGAGATGGATTCTTAGGATAAAGAAGATTCTGGGGTGGAAAGGGGGCAGGAAGAGCGGTGGGAGCAAGGTCACTGCGGTCAAAGAAGGCCACCTGCTGCCCCCGGGCTGGCTGTGGGTCTGAGACCCAAGACCACCAGCTCTGCCCTCCCCTCCCCTAAGTCTCCACAGACCTCCTGGGGGTTTTCAAAGCTTCCGAATCACCGGTAACTGCCCAGTACTTGGGGATGACACAGGGGAGAGGTGAGGAGCAGGATGACCCTGCCCCTGCCCAGGACTCAAGAAGGGAGGAAACTGGTTTTTACCCTCCTCTGAGACAAAAGTACTGGCAGTGGGACCCTGTGGGGAGTGTCAGGGAGCGTTCGGCAGCTAGAGATGTGCATCCACTTTCTGGCTCTCACCCTTGCAAACGGAATAACCCTGGGCTTAACTGTGCTGGCTCTTGCTTACTCGTCCCTAAAATGGGGGTTGTGAGGATTAAAGGAGAAACTGTGTAGACAGCACCTGGTGCAAACTCACCTGTAATATGTGAGTTCTGATTACTCTTCATTTTGGTCCATCAACAAAGATCACATAAGCTTCTGCTTTCTGATGGTTTCACTGATGTTGGCTAGCTAGCCCAACATTTCTTGGCTGGCAGGAAGGAAGGAAGGGAGGAAGGAAGGGAGGGACAAATGTATGTATGGATGGATGGATGGATGAGTGGACAGACAGATGAACAAATGGATGGATGGATGAGGGAATAAATCAAACCCTCCAAAAGGCAGTGGCTTACCAGGCTGCACCTTCCTCTACTTTCTAATCTCTGCACTTAAAAAAGACATAGTAAATTGAATATAAAATTCCAGGGGCAAGATGAAGGAGAGGTGGAGGCAGAGGGGAAGGAGGAAAATTGCCCCCGATTCACATGGCAGGTGGCAAAAACCCAACTGACAGGATCACGATCTCTTCAGCTCGAGGGACCTGTCTCTAATCTTCAGTCCCTGTTCATTTTCAGACCTTACGCCAGTTTCCAGTTTGATTTTCTTCTCTTCATAGGTTAACGCTGACCCCAAGCAGCCTTCACCCGGACAGGATGAGAGTGTCAGGTAGGCCCAGATCCTGAAGGTTGGGCCCTGAAACTGGATCTGGAGTCATCTGTCTGTCAGCAGTGTCCGCCATCCTGTACTCAGGGGTGGTTTGGCTGTATCTGTTCTCACACGGTCAGGCCAGAATTCCAGGGGAAAGCCAATCCCGGGGGAGCCCGGAAGAGTGGGGGAGGTGACTCCCTGTCTCTAGGCTGAAGGGCAGGAGAAACTTTGGCACAGCGGCCCCACCTGGCTGGGATCATAGGGATTAGCCCCATTTTGGAAACACCTGGCCCTAGTTAGAAATTAGGGACAAAATACTTACCTCAAGGAGGGCTATTCTAGAATCCTCACACCATAGGGCTGGGCACAAGGAAGGCAAAGGTCTTCTAGTCCACACGCTCATACCACACCCGCTTTGTAAAGGTAGGGAAACTGAGGCACCAAACAGGAAATGCACATGCCTCATTTCTATTCCCAAACAGCTGTGAGGAGTCAGGAGCCCATGTTTTGGAGTCAGCTTACTTCTCTGGGTTCAAACCCTACTTCTGTCACTTACTAGCCAAGTGACCTTGGGGAAGTGACAGCCTCTCCAAGCCTCAGTTTCCTCACCTGTAAAATAGGGGTAATCAATAGTACCTGGCACATAGTGCTCCTGGGAGGATGAATTGAGATCATGTATTTAAAAGTTGCTCACATGGTACCTGGCACAAAATGAGCTGCATAAATGTGAGCTGATGTCCAGGAGGGGCTCTGATGCCCAGTGCCACACTGTACCCTAGAAAACAACAGGTCCCCACAGACCTGTGCTCCACCTCACAGGACGCAGGGGGCCTCCTCCCTCACCGCGAGCAGTCAGAGACTAGGCCGTGGGGCTGAAGTCAGGCTGAGGAGCAAAGGCGACGGCCCCAGGGAGGTCAGGGGAGGAGAGCCAGAACTTGGCCCAAGACTCGAGGGTCAGAAGGGGGACCCGATTCAGAAGGCAACAGGGAAGTGAAATGGACCACTTTTTGGCCCTTGCAAGGAAAGGAAGTGGGCCAGGGAGCTCCAGGTGGCTCATCCTGTGTGTGGGGTTGTTCCCCAATGACACGGGGGGATCAAGGAGCAACCTGGCTATGAGGCAGGGGAGGCCAGGAGCTGTGGCTTGATTGAAGCTGCACAAAAGCCCAGTGTGTGGCTATTTGTGGTGGCTTTGAGGGGAGTTGATGGAAACTGTAGGGGGACAGCCTCACCTCCAAACCACCCTGGAGGCTGCCTACTGTTGACAACAACATCCCTCCCAACAAGCCGTGAGCTCAGTGGCAAGGGCATTACCATGTCTGCTCTGTGACTGAGGGGTTCCAGCTCAGAGAGGCTGAGTTCCTGCTCAAGGTCACACAGCACCGCTGACTGCCCTGAGCACTGGCCACAGCCTTCCTGAGTCCTGTTCCAGGGCTCCCCTCCCAGAGCCTGCCTCCTGCTCTTCTGCTACAGTTCTTAGGCCTCGCCTCAGGGGGTGTATAAAAGTGCAGATTCCCAGGCCTCATTTCTAGAGATTTTCTCTTGGAGGGCTAAGTGGAGCCCAGGAAGGTGCATTTTTAACTTTCTCTCCCGGGGGACCCACCTGGGGGAATGTTGCCACATGATCTGGCAGCATGATCTCATCATTTGACCATTGCACAGATTCACACGTGGCCTTACCACATGGCCCCACGGTCTGGTCCCTGGCATGGGAGTGTCTGAACCTACAACATGGGGTCTCGTGATGTGATCTCACTGTGGGGAACTGGGAAGGACTCGCATGGTCCTGTAACGTGGCCTTGCGGCATGGCCTAGCGCTATGGTCGCCTGGCAGCATCTCCCTGCCCTGCAGGTGTCCTTCGCCTCCTGGCCCTCATCTTCGCCCTGGCCACCACATGGGTCTTCATTCGCAGCTATATGCACTTCAGCATGAAAACCATCCGTCTGCCGCGCTGGCTGGGTGAGTGGGGCTCCCTGCTGGGGGCGGGGTCTGCAGACCTCCATCCCTAGGTGACGCAGGAGACAGATATGGCAAGGGGTGCACCTGCCTTTGGGTCCCCAGCCATATGGGGGGAGAGGGAGGTTGAAGGAGGAAGCCCCCAGGCTGTTAGGAAGGCTAGAGTCTATGGGGAACAGAGAAGTGTTCCAAGGACCTGGGCACCACATGTTTCTGCACCAAGGGCCGCTTTAGAAAGGTGACCCCAAGAAGGAAGGGAAGAAAGAAGGAAGGACAGAGGGATGAAGAGGAGAAGGAAGGGAGGTAGGGAGGGAGAGAAGGAAGAAGAAAGAAAACTGTCTCTATGTTGAGTGGCTTCACGTGCACTTGCTGTTCTCTCTCCCCAGAACCCTGTTCGTGCAGATCCCCCCGACCTGCCCTCCTGCCCACCTCCTTCTCAGCCTTCAGGTCTCTGCCCAAATGCCACCTCCTCACAGGCCTTCCCCGACCCCCCAGCTAAAGCCACACCACTTCTAGTTTAGCTTCTCTTATCAGCCTATTTCCTTCAGAACACCATCATCATCTGCCATTATGTTTGCTTGTTTATTTACTTGTTTCCCTGGTTATTGCCTGTCTCCATCCCCTAGAACATGGGCTTTCTGAAAGCAAAGATTTTATTTTGTGTATTTCCATTTCTCTAGCACCTGGCACACAGCAGATGCCTAGTAAACATTTGATGAATGAAAAAAAAATGGATGGATGGGTGGATAGATGGATAGATGGATGGATGGATGGGTGGATAGATGGATGGGTAGATGGGTGGGGGGGTGGATGGATGGACGAGTGGATGAGTAGATGGGTGAGTGGATAGATGGATGGGTGGATAGATGGATGGGTAGATGGGTGGGGGGGTGGATGGATGGACGAGTGGATGAGTAGATGGGTGAGTGGATAGATGCATGGATGGATGGATAGATGGACAAGTGGATGATGGATGCTAGCTGCTTTACATGCATAGTCTCATTTAATTTGCACAAATGCCCCATGGAGTGATTCATGGTGTGGTTGTAGTGTGGACTCAAACATGATCCCTGATGTGGTTTCACATGTGATCTGAAAAAACAGAAGCTCAGGGAGACCAAAAAATTTGCCCAAGTTCCCCTTGGAGATGTCAGACAAGAATAGAAACCCAGGTTTCCTAGGTTCAAATCCTTTGTGATAAAGGAAGGAGGGAAAGGAATGGATTTATACTTCTGGATTTGTCCTCCTTGAAGACCAAGAACCACCTCCACTGACAGAGTCAAACATAATAGTCTGTAGTGACCCCGCCAGCTCACAGCTTCCTACAGCAGCAAGAAACCAGTCACCCCATCTTTAACACAACCCCACAGCAGAGTGCCTGAGACCCCTTACCTCATCTGCCGCTTATCCCACATGATCCATAGCCCATATTAGGATGATTTATAAGTTTATATAGATGCTTGGTGGCCACGATGTCTCCAGCCCCAGGGGCACTGCTTTTACAGACTAGAGATTGACCTGGCTGCGCTGGCAGCCTCAGACAAGAGGGGCCCATGTCAGGGTAGGAGGCTCAGGATAAGTGTGGAGCTCAGGGGTATCCTGAAGAGAGAGCCCCAGCCTGAGGTAGGAGAGCAGCAGTGGTTGAAAGGAGACCCCAGTAATTAGTTCTCTCCCAGAACTCAACTACCTGGGGTTTGACAAATCAATACCTCCAACCAGCAATCATCAAGTGACTGCTGGGTGTTGAGCTCTGTGTTGGGTCCCAGGGACCCTGAAATGAGGAACATGAGGCCTCTGCTCATGGTCTGAGCCAGAGAGACAAACAGACTTGATTACAGAATACAGAAAAATAAAAGTGCATTAACATGATCCAGAGTCTCGAAAAATGTTTACAGTGCCAGGAAATGTGAACAGTGGGAAACTCATTCACGTTCCAGCACTAACAAAGGGGTAACTTTCATTTATTTCAGAGGTTCCTAACCTGGGTGCACATACCCCCATTTTGTTATTTAATGCGTTAATATAAAAGCACATATGTTACACAAATAGCACAAATTTATTTTTTGTTTTTATTGCACAAATTTATTTTTTGTTTTTATTACTATACTGATATATGTTAATAATTGGTTTCCTTTGTAATTCAATCTATTTTATTTTATGCACTTAATAACTTGCACTCTGTTGGAGTAGAAAGTGGTAATAAATTTATTCTAAGGGAAGTTCATTGTCTTTTTCCAAACCACCGAAGGGATCCATGGCAAAGAAATCAGGAGATTAAGAACCCCTGATTTACCTGGAAAGTTAGGAGGTTCTTTCAGATGAGAATGACAAACTCAACTCTTACTGGTTTCAACAAAACAGGATGTCTTCATGTCCACTATGGGTATCTGGCTTCAGGTGTGGCTGAATCTAAGCGGCCCCACCAACCCCCCAGAGCCTGTCTCTCTATATCCCTAGGCTTTGTTTGTTTCCACTTTACCTTAACAGGGTAGAACCTCCTTCCATGGGCAGCTTCTGTCCAAGGCAGGCATGATGGCTGCTTTCCACATGCTCATCCACTAACTTGTCTGAAAAAGGCCCTTCTCTCTCCCTCCCCCAGGGCCATACAGCAACCCAGGGAAGGGCTCTGTCTCCAGAGGAATGTAACATTGTGATTGGCCCAGCCTGGGTGACATGCAACTCCTGGGGCCTTGGAGCCAGGGGTCAGGGACACTCCAGGATGGGCAGCCCCTAAGGACCAAATGGCAAGTGTGTAAGTGCAGGGGTCCCTCTCCTGGCATTTCTGCTTCCACTGGGGCCCTGTCCTCTAGGACTTACTGCCAGTGTAGTAGGAGACCTGATGCAGAACAGTAGAAACAACTAGGACATAGTACAAGATGAGATGTCAGGAAGTGACTGAGACCCTAAAGCCCAGCACAGACAATTGGTGCTGCAGGCAGTCAGGAAAGAGACGCCCCAACACGGGCCGAAGCACCAACAGCAGCACAATCTGCCCTTCGTTGGGGGCCGGGGGCCAGGTATGGGCTTGGCCTTTACAGATTGATCTCACCGGATCCTCTCCGCAGCCCGGTGAGGGTGGCTGTGATGGTCTCCATGTTCAGTCAAGGAAACTGAGGCTCAAGGAGGTTAAGTGTCACACACTAGGAGCTAGGGCTCAAACTCCAGTGGGTCTCAAACAGAGCCCAGCTTCTTTTTAACCATGAGAGAGTCGTGTATGTGTCTGTACATGTGTATGTGTGCATGTTTATGTGCACACATGTGTATATGTCTGCATGTGCATGTGAGTGTACATGTGTGTCTGTGTGTGCATGTGTCTATGCGTGCATGCATTGTATGTGTGTGCATGTGTCTGAGTGTATGTGTGTATCTGTGCGTTCACGTTATGTGCGTGTGTATGTGTATGAACGGGTGACAGCGGCAAGGACTTTTATTTAATTTCAACAGTGCCATTTTAAAGTCCCTTCTTCCCACTCCCCAGCCCCCAGCCCCCAACCTCCATCCTGCAGGGGGCGCCAAAGTGCTTTCTCTCTAACCAAATTCTGTCTTCTCTCCAGCTGGCTCTGCCCGCAAGGAGACCGGTGAGTATCCACCCAGCTCCACCACCCCACCCCTCCCTCACCCACCCCACCCCTGCTCCTGTCTGCCCTAGGGCAAGAAGGCCCAGGGTCTCCACTCTTGGCCCTACAGGTCCCAGAGAAATCTGGGTTTCCAGATCTCTCCTCCTATGACCCAGTGGTGCCTTCTGAAGCCCCCAAATCCTGTGGCGGGGTGGCGCCCCCTCAGCCATTCAGACTCTCCATTCCCCGGTCCTCCCCACTCCCGCAGTGTGGACCTCTCCTGGCCCCTGCCGCCCCTCCCTTATGCCCCGACCCAGCTGGGGGCCTAGAGGGCAGGGGCTGTGCTCCCTATCACTACACAGTGACCCCAGGCTTGGCTCAGGGTTCCTGCTCTGAAGTGCCAAGGGCCACGTCAGGCACTACAGAGGCTCCCAGAGACAAACAGAAGCAGGTGCTAATTGTCTGTTGGGGTAGAAATGCCAAATGTGCCAAGAAGGGTGGGGGAAGCATGCTGGGTTTTAGGAAGGTCACCTCCTTCCAGTAGGACAGATTCAGGGAAGGCTTCAGGGAGGAGGTGGCCTTCCAGCTGTGCCTCCTGGAGGAAGGAATGTCCTATGCAAAGGCCTAGATGCAGGAATGTGTGGGGCTTCACTGAGGACCTTGACTGGAGAGTCAGGGAAAAGAGCAGTGAGGAGAGAGCTCTGGAGGGCAGGAATGCTGAGGGTCTCAAATGTCAGCCACTGCAGGTGTCTGAACAGGGCTTCAGCAAGGACCTCAGCTCCCGAGGGCCAGACAACGTGGAAGGGAAGGAGAGCTATGATGCTAATAGTAACAATGACTGAGTGCCTACTGCGCGCCAGACACTGTTTTCAGAACTTCAGAGGCGTCTCGCGTAACCCTACAGACAACCCTATGTAGGTGCTATAATTAGCCCTTTTTTATAGGAAACTGAGGATCAGAGAGGTGAAGTCTCTTGGCCAAGGTCATGCTGCTGTAAGTGGTGGAGCAGGAATCAAACCCACAGCCCCTCTTCTAGTCCAGATCCTACCCCCTCAACCCCTCTTTGCAAAAGGCCCCTCCATCTTCCTTCTCAAGGTGGTAGTGACTCTGAAGAGGGCTGCAGCTCCCAGAGTAGAATTTTATCTGACTAAGAATGTCATGGGAGCCCCAGTGCACTGTGGGATTACAGACAGCAAAGACTATGAATCAACACAACATGCCCTTAGCTCCATCTCCCTGAAGCCTCCTCAGTCATACTCTGGAGTAGACACAAAGTGTCACAGCTTCTTGGCTCTGAACACAAGCTTAGACATCACCTGCTGCAGGACTAGCAAATTCAAGCACACATGCTGCCTTCCACCATGCCGGCTCCTGTGATAGACATCACCAATCAATCCCAGCATTCTTTCCCTCCAAGCCCACAGGCAGCCTCAGAGCTTTACCATTAAGCCTCTAACAGTAGGTCCAAAATGACATTTAAGAGGAAACCTGTTTGACAATCCTGATCTAAACCAACTCCCTGATTTCACAGTTGGCAAAGATAAAGGGAGAGGTTTCTGGCAAGTCACACAGCAGATTAATGGAAGAGCGGCCCATGCCCACCCCCAGGGCTCTAGTTAGCACACTAGCGCCACACCCTGAGCAATGGCGAGGGGGCCCTCACAGGTGTTGGGCCTCAAGGTTTGAGGTAGCTGGTGGGGCAGCCTTCCAAGCCAGGGCCCACATGACAAATCGCCTGCCTTCCTGTGGCGGAGACCCCCTGGGCATCACCTCCTTTCATCCAGCAGCTCGGCTGTGAAGGCTGGATGGTCAGAAAATCAATTCCAGAAAAGCCTGCGTAAGCCAGCCTGTTGACAACAGGTTTATCAGACTTAGCTGCAGTCTATTAGGCTCTGGGCAAACTACAGGGGTGGTCCCTGAGGCCCGGACAAACCTTCCCCCACCCCTGCATAGGTGAGACCCTCTGGTCTCAAGAGTAACTGTGCACTGGGCGAGGGGTGCACGTGGCTGGAAGGGGCCCTGGCAGATGCTCCTCAGCAACCCTGCAGGCAGGGTCTGGGCCCCTTCCTGGTGTCCTGCCTACTCCCCGGCCCCTGGCGTGGCTGCCTACTCTGCCCTGCACAGCCCCTCCTGGGTGTCTCCACTCCCACCCTCGCTCTCAGGGTGATCACATCCTGGCTTGAGCTCTGTCACACCCATCCGGTGGGTGTGCTGAAACCAGGCAGGGAGGGAGCCTAGGAGAGGCACTTCCTCTCAGACAGACCCTCAGGGCTGCCCACTCAGCTAAGGGGACCCACACCCAGCACAGTGCCCTGGTGCGGGCTGCATTCACTTCTACTTTACCTACTCAACAGTGCCACAGGCTTGGCAAGCCTTGCACGGGGGGCTGAGTCCCCTCCAGAGGGGCACATTTTCCTGATCCACCTAAAAGCTCCCTTTAGGCCAGGGGGGCCTGGAAACCGCATTGTCCTTCCCAGCCTCAGGCACAGCCTTGCCCAAATGCTGCATGTGTTCCTGCAGTGAAGATTTATTGAGTGCCTACTACGTGCCAGGCACAGGAGTTATGGGGACAACATAACAAGATAATAAATATAAAGTGCTTGTCCCAGTGCCCAGCACCCAGCAAGCCCTTGGTGTGTGCCAGATTCCTTAAGGAGCCTGCGTGTTGGCTCCAAAGCACACACCAGCAGACCTTGGCCAGACGCCTGGCACAGGGGCTGGGGAGAGAGAGGCTGCCCAATCCCTGCTTCCCCTTTGCAGGTGAACATTCTCTCATTCCACATTTACCCAGCCCCCCAGTGCTACCTTCCAAACTGTCGGGTGGTGCTAAAAAGCACGCATTAGTATGAAGTAGAACCTGCCAGGCTGAAAGCGCTGATGTCCTCCCAGCTCACAAAGAGCCCACTGAGGGCTGAGCTGCTCAGCAGCTGTCTCTTGCGGTCCTGTCTCCCGCCCGTCACGGGCCTCCTGGATTTGCCCGTGAGGGCTGTGTGGAGAGGACACAGGTCTTAGTAACAGCAGCAGTCACAGGTGCCACGTAGTGAGTGACCAGCGTGTTCCAAGCACCAATCTGAGCTCTGAGTGAGAGAGCCAGGACTGCCTGCTTGTTCTCTGTTGTATCCCAGGGTGCGGCACTTAGTAGGTGCTCAGTAAACAAGTGACGAATGAATGATAAGAACAATACCCAATATGTATTGCACAGGCTCTTTTGTTCCTCACAAGAACCCAGTGGGGAAGGCACTATAGTTAGCCCATTTTACAGATGAGGAGGGCGGGGTGTGAGGAGGTTGAAGACTTCCCCATGAGAGCCTGGCTAGAGCGAGGTGCTCCCAGCCATGAGGCTGGGGCCCCCAGGAGGTTGTCAGCAGGGGCTTCTGGGAACTCAAAAGGCTGCTGTGGCCTGAGAGAGAGGTTCTCATGAGAACCCCTTACTCATGATGCCTCTGGTTACTCACTCTGGCTACACTCAGTGAGGGTGCTGTGCTGTGCCTGGAGCTGTGACAGGAAGCCCAAAAATCAATTCTGGAGTAGTCAGTCGGACACACAGTCCTGTGTGCTCTGATGGGGGACACTGGGGTCTCTGTGGCAGATCTCCCCCAAGGCTGTCTGTTCCCTCCCCAGAGGTTGTGAAGACCAAGTGTGGCCTCAGCAAGCCCTGCCCAGCCAACTTCTTCGCCTTTAAAATCTGCAGCGGGGCCGCCAACGTCGTGGGCCCCTCTATGTGCTTTGAAAACCACATGTAAGTACCCAAGGGACGCCCATGTTTCTTTTACTTCATTTACTCATTCACTCATTCATTCATTCATTCGAAAATTCCGAAGCTGCAGGGGGCAGCCTGCGAGACCAGTCCACACCTTCCCCGGGCTTCCTTTTACTCGAGTGCGTGAGTCACAAATAATAATCCAAACAGCTTCCGTGTCTGCCTGCACCTTGCTAAGTGCTTTACAGGCTGTCTCATCATTCCTACCCCCAGTGCCCCGGGAGGCCGGGTTGTTATTAGCCCTATTGTACAGATGAGGAGAGTGAGCCAGGATTTGACCTCAGTCTAACAGCCAAGCTGCTGGGCTTCCCACAAAAGGAGATGCCTGTGGAGAACGTTCAAGATCAAGACCCAGGCATCAAAGCCTAGATGAAGCAGGTGCCAGGACTTCCACCCAGGTACAGGACAAAGACTGTGTATCCATTATCCCACTTACAGAGTAAAGGCCCTGTGGCAGCAAGTTCACCCTACAAAAGAACACAGACAGGCATTTAAGCCAGGATTCTGAACCTAAATACAACTTGTTTAGGCAAAACAAGGAACTTATTGGTTCACATACCTAAAAGGCCAGAGGTGGTGGACTTGAGGACCAGCTAGATCCAGGGGTTCAAACCATGTCATCAGCGTTCCCTCTCACACCATCTTCAGCTCTATTTTCCTGTCTGTTTTTTTTTCTCTACTGAAAATGGACTTCTTCATGTGGTCAAGAAGGGAGGCCACCAGCTGGTTTGACATATCAGCCCAGCCAGGCACCCCAGTGGGAAGGGAGCTTTTCTGTCTGAATTATCCCTGCAAAAGTCCCAAGACCGGACCTCAATGACTGGCCTGGGTCAGTCACATGACCATGCCTAGCCCAGTCACTGTGGCCAGGGACATAGGACATTCTGTTTTTGGGCCTGGGAGAGAGAGGTCAGTCCCAGGAACTACTTGACCTGAGAAAGGAGAAAGACAACTCTCTCAGCAATACTAGAAAACAGAGGTGTGCGTGCTGGCCGGCAGGGCATGGCTATGCACCACGTGGGGAACCCAGATGCCCCGGGACGGCAGGAGCTTTCTGAGTTCTGTCTCCCCGCAGCAGCCAGGCCTCCGAGCCTGGGAAGGTGGGCTGGCCTGCCTCCAACAGCTCAGAGCCCCTTACCTCTTCTCTGAGCAGACTGTTCTGGTCCAAACATGCCACGAGAAACTCTTCAGAGATTCTAGCCCACCACTAGTTTTCAGGAGAAAACAGACAGCCCAAATCATTCCACGTGTTTCCTGAGGCTTCTGCATCGCACCATGTGGGCCCGTTCCGAGTTCCCCAGTCAAGAAAGGAGCGTATTCATTCCACACTCGGGACTGACTGTTGTATTTTGTTCTTCTTCTTCATCTTCAGGATCATGAGTCCTGTGAAAAACAACGTGGGCAGAGGCCTGAACATCGCCCTGGTGAATGGTGAGTTGCTGATCCAGCCCCCAGACAGCTCCCACCAGGCTCTCAGCACTGGGGAGGCCAGGGGGTGGCATGGCTGGCCTGGAGGAACAGAAGGTCTGAAAGACCTGGTTCTACCACAGTCCTGGGAGGATACACTTCTTGAAACATGACCCCATCCTCCAAGCCACCCTAGCTTAGACCACCACACGTGAGGCCACAGGGGACAACCAATGGCAAAGCGAGATCATATGCTGAATGCACACCTTCATTCATTCATTCATTCAACAAATATGGGCAGCAGCTACGGTAGGCCAAGCCCTATACAGGGCACTGGGGACAGCCATGAACTAGGAGGACAGGCCCTGGCTTTGCAGCGCCCATGGGTGTCAGTGAAGCCCACAAACAATCCCAGTGTGGAGAGCATCTCAGAAGCACAGCTACAGGAGCTGGGACACAGAGCGGGCCAGAGGGAGTCAGGGGAGGCTTCCAGAGGGAAGCAGTGGCCCACTGAGGTCTGAAGGAGAGTAGAGGTTGCCAGGAGGAAAGTGGGGGAGGCTCCTCCAGGCAGGGGCAACACAGTGCAGGGGAAAGAGAGAGGAGAGGGAGGGGAGGGGCTTGTGGACGCCACAGGGTCTTTCTGGCTGAAACCTGGAAGAGGCAGTGGGGAGTGGCGAGGCCTGCAGAGATGGGGCGTGGACAGACAGGAGTCAGAGGACAGCCTGGCCATCTTCCTGGGAGCCTGGGAGGAGGAGCAGGCAGGAGAGGCAAGACGGCTGAGCGCCGCTCCTCCAGTCTGAAGACAGCCCAGGCCTGTTCCCCTCCTGCCTCAGGAGAGCAGCTGCTGGCATGATGGCTCCTTCTGTGTGGGCAGCTCAGCTGGTGTCATCACTCGTCTGTGCATGCCAGACCCCAGATGATTGGAGGAGCCTGAGCTTAGTGGACAATCCCACCCAATCTGCCCTCACCCCATGGTGCGGAGGGCAGGAAATGGCTCTGGTTGCAGTGACCTGGCTGAAACCTGCTGAGTTTCTCTTCCCCCAAATGGGCTGCCCCCTGAGAAAACCTCATGAGATGGCCCCAGAGTGGAGCCTCCTTCACTGCCTCTCACAAAGTCAAAAGATAAAAATAGCCATCAATGACAATAAGAGCTAACATTTATTAAGCACTTATTGTGTGCTATTCATTTAACCTCATCATTATGCTAGAATAAAGCTATGCTCAAGATCCCCATTGTCCAGGTAAGAAATGGAGGCTCAGAGAGGCTAAGCAATTTACCCAAGGTCACACAGCCAATAGGACCATCTAGATTTGAACCCAGATCTGGCTGACTCCAGGTCTCACTCAGCTGAACTACCTCCCTAGATGAGAAATGTCTCAAGCATGTACACAGCACACCTGCATGCCAGCTCTGGGCAAGTCCAACAAATCATCTCAGAGCCTCAGGGCCCTCGCCTGTATAATGAGCCAGAACAACAAAAGAATTGCTAAAGATCCGGTAGTTCTTAACCTTTTAGTGGGGCAGAGAGTCCTTTGAGAAACTGTTCAAACTATGCCACACCATCTCCCTCCAGTCACAGACAAATCCACAAACGCACACGGTCAAAAAAGCAGTTTAGGGGTTCATTAACCCTTTCCAGGTGCCTCGGGTGAAGCTCTAAGCGGACGCTACGTGGCCCCGAGAATCCTGGAGGGGCTGCTATGTGACAATCCCGGAGGCGCTGCTGTGTGAGCCTGGCCACACGGCCGGGAGAGCTGCCACTACCCAGGGCCGGTCCCTACCTGCTCCCGGAAGCCGCCGGCAGAGCCGCCATCCCCTCTGCAACACCTCCATCTAGTGGCAGAGAGGGAGAACTGCATCCTTCCGCCAGAGCACCTGGGTTCCTGGAGGACGTAGCTTTTTGCCTCCTCCTGGCACAAAACTCAAAAATGCAATTCAGACTCCTGGGCCCTGGGAAACTGAGTACCATTTAGCTCACTGCACATCTCTTTGCCTTCAAGAGTTGGAAGACTCAAGTTGCAGATTTTCCATTTAGGTGGGAATGATGAAGATTGTCATTATTCTTGTTACAATTTTGCAGCTAGAATTCATCGTGTATGCTTACTATTTGAAATAGATCACATTTAGTTCACACAACCCACTGTGCAGATGCAAAAATTGAGGTCAAAATGTTAAGTCACGCGTCAGGGAAGTGGCAGGACAGAGCACAGGCTCACATTGGGTAGATTCTGTTCGATTCCGGGGACAGCCTCAGCCATTATGTTCTTACACCTCTCAGATCAGCCCAGGAATCACAGGGCACAACCCTTAGTCCTGCACGCTCCTTACAGGACCTGATTTCATTCAATTCTTATGCTGTTCTTAGACCTTAGGCTACAGATTAGCCATCTTCAACAAAATGACAAGCAGAAGATAACAGTTACGCTCTCTTGACCCCTAGGAACCACGGGAACAGTGATGAGACAGAGCACCTTTGACATGTACTCTGGAGGTAAGCACCTCTCCTAGCCCTGAAGTCACAGGATGGACTGAGCCCCTCCGTGGGGCAAGGGAGCCACCAGCATGGGCTGTATGATGCTTATTTTCCACAGGAGACAAGCAGAAAGAGGCACAGTGGGGGTGGAAGTTTGTCCTGCTGCCTTTGAAACTCCTCCCTGTCATGTTTGGGATCTCCCAGACTCAGATCCTGAGACAAGAGTCCAAGTGCAGTAGTTTATTTGGGAGGGAGCTCAGGAAATGTCGGTAGGGGAACAGGGAGCAGACAGGGAAAGGAAGGGAGCCAATACAGACTGTGTTATCACATTTAACATCTCAGTGGGAAATCTGGAGCCAGTGTCAAGTACATGCCTCAGACACATCCCAGAGAAGTGAGGGAGCAGCCATACCCCTAATTCCTTGGCATTTCCCCGAACTTCTGGCCTGCCTTCAGGGCGTGGGGGGCTAAGTGGATCTGGAGACCAGAGAAGACCTGCAGGCAGAGAAGTGCCAGGGCTGGCAGTCAGGGGCCAGGCAAGTGTCACTAAAGTGCTGAGGACAAGGGCGTGTGGCTACACCCACTCAAGCTCTGCTAGGTAAAGGGTACTTGGATCTCTAGTAAACCCAAGGACAGGTCAAGGCCTCCTGAGGTCCAGAAAGAACTTCTCTGTAGCTCTGAGCTCTCTGTGTCCACCTGCAGACGCTTTTCTTCTCTGTCTGCACAGACATGCTTTTTGAGCTTCTCTGTGCACATGCTCACCCCTTAGGAAGTCGCTGCCCTCCATGTCCTTAGCACAGCCAGGCAAGACAGGGCACTGACCTACCTAGGCTGAAATCCTGGACGTCTAATTTCCCACCAGCAGCTTCCTCACCAACCAGCCACCTATGGATGGGGTGGGACGCTCACTCAGCATTCCCAGCCTCTTTCAAAGCATGGTAGAATCAGTTCTGGGCCCAGTATGCCAACCCCACCACCCAGCTGGTAACCCAGCCTCCCTCCAACACAGGAGGCTCAAGGAAGAATGGAAACGCAGCCGGCAGCAGAGATCTGGGCCCTAAAAGGGCTGGTTTCCATCAGGGCAGAGGAGCTGAGCTCCAGCCCCTCGTTGGAGCCCAGCTGGACACAGTTTCCTTTCCATCTCCCTGAGACCACAGGGCCAGCTCCAGGCTTGGCCACCACGGGATGCAGAGCATGTGTGACCACTGACCCCAGAAAGCTGCTCACAGAGTGGAAGGGGCTTTGCTGCTGCCAACGGCTGGGTTTCCTCTCTCCTGAATCCCTCCATCTTTGCCTCAACCCCCAAGGAAA
Source organism: Daubentonia madagascariensis (assembly GCA_023783475.1). NCBI lineage: Eukaryota > Metazoa > Chordata > Mammalia > Primates > Daubentoniidae > Daubentonia > Daubentonia madagascariensis. The sequence goes on along the minus strand of JAKFHU010001953.1, from coordinate 33,405,750 downwards.
ACCCACCTTGCCTACACCCACCTAAACACGTGAGGCCAGGAGGGGAGTCACCAGGCAGCAGAGAGCAGGAAGACCTCTCAGCTTTGCAAACAAAGGAAGGGGCTGAACTGTGGGAAATGGGGAGTGTTAGGAAGGTGTTCTGTGGTGCCACTCAGAGATGGGCAGCTGGACCCTGTCCTGGGCCTAGGACTTCAGAGGACCCTACCTGGCCTTCCCCAAGCTACACCCCAGCTCAGGGGTGAGGAGTCTTCGGGACCAGGGGATGTACCAACCTGGAGCCTGCACCAGGGCCCACGCAGGGCCTCCTCCCAGGTGCACCCCTCCCTCAAGCTGGCAGCTGGGGGGTAGCTGTTGCTGGATGGGAGGTGGTATGGGTGGAATTTGGACAGGCACACTGAGGTGTCCGCATGCAGGTGTGCAAGGCCCTCCCGGTACAGGACGGAGCTGGGACAGGGCTGAGAAGAGAGGGGGGCAGGCCATGGGCCGAGGGCCAGAGGCTTTCACTCATTCTCTGCCCAGGCTCCTGCACGCGTTCAGGTGGCCTGGGGCCAGGTTTATGGAAAAGGTTGAGCCTCTGGGGTCAGAGACTTCAGACTGCATGACCTGAGGCCACTGGCACCTCTGGAGCCTCAGTTTCTTTACTTTTAAAACAGAGGTGACCATAGTGTTCACTCCGTAAGACTGACGTGAGGATCCAATGCTAACCTGAAATATGTGGTGGGAGGGGGCCCAGCCTGGCTGGTGGAGGCGCCCGGGAAGGCTAATTCAGTTTTCTCTCTTCCCTTTCTGCCTCCCTCACTCCAGTCAGCTGATTCAGAAGCAAGGAGGTCATATGTCAGAATGAAAAGGGAAAAAAAATTTTAGAGATCAAACTAAGCTTTAAAATGCCTTATTATGAGCTTGGATACAACCGTGACTGATGGGGACCCAGAAACAGAAGCATTTTGAGAGCAAGTAGCCCTTTCCGTCAGGGGACAAAAGAGAACCAGGACTTTTTAAAGTGAGGTGATAATTAGCAGAAGGCACACTTCACTTTCTCCAAATACCCACTTTCCACATCAGACCAGACCAGACTGTGATATCCACTAATGACACAAACAAATGAATGGTGCTTTACCAGCACACTCTTTTTGGCTTAAAAGTTCAAAGGCCGTTTCACTAGAGGAGCAGCTGCAGTGGCTGACTGGGGGGCTCTGTGTTACTGAGCTGGCCAGCAGCTGGCCTCAGCTGAGGAGTTGGTTCTTCCCCTAGGTCCAAGGGATCCCCACTGGATACCAATAATCAAGGCTAGCTTTGTGGGCCTGGGACCAGTGGGCAAGGCAGTGACACAGGGTCCTGTGCTTAGAAGAATCTCATATTTGGTTTGATGCTCTGCCATCTCAGTCTTGAAATTCTTAATTTTTTAATAAAAGATCCCTCGTTTTCATTTTGCACTAGGCCCCACAAATTATATAGCCAATCCTGCTAATAAATTTTAATTCCATTAGAGTGCACATACTGTATGCTCAAAGTGATTGTCACATTTGCACTTTACAAAGATGCTAGGAGCAGGGCTATTACTCATCCTCATTTGACAGATATAGTCCCTGCCTTAACCACAGGGCCACTCTTTCCAAACTTCAGCCATTCAAGGGCCTCTTAAGTTGCACCATATCTAGAATACCACCTGAAATATTAGTATTTTCCTTTAAATTGGCTCACTTTTTTTTAACCTAAATAAATACATCTTAAAAGGAAACTGTATTACTGCCTTAAGTAGAAAGCCAGTATTGCTTATTGTGCAGGGAAGGTGATTATAAAAATAAACACAACAGAAACAAGTCAGCATCCTCACAGCAAGCTGGATGCTGATGCCTCCTCAGGTACTGAGCCTAGGCCTGCTCTCAGTTAAATAGAGAGCTTTGCAGGTTGGCGAGGTGCTCAAGACGCAAACAGAGCCTTGCTTCTTGATGTGGCAAGAGAGCTGGAGTAGACTCATGTCTCTCTCAGTGATCTCGGTTGTCTGACACCACGTGTGTTCCTTCTAAAGTCAGCACAGACAATCTGGCCACCATCCAGTGTAGAAGGGAGCCAGGGGTGTGCAAAGAACCCAGAGTTCCTGAGAGATGATGGTGCTTGGTGCCCTGAGGGGTAGGACCACAAGGGCCCTTTGACCAGCAGGTCTCACCCCCAGCTGCACATCACAGTCACCGGATGGGACACAGTTACCAGTGTCCAGAAGCCACCCCAGATCACCTGGATGAGCACCCCTCACTGCTCACTGCTCACCGCCCTAGGACAAAGGCTGCAGGGGGCTCCACCCCAGGGTGCTGCCTCCTCCTGGCTTCTGAGCTCAGTGTCCACCTGCCCCAGGCCACTCTTGGATCATAGGGCAGTAGAAGAGAGTGACAATGACCAGTGGCCATTTCCCTTAAATAACCAGCACCTCATTTTCCCTCCTCCCCCAGATGCTAAGCTCCTGGCGAAATTCCTTAAAGAAATTCCGGAGGGCACACTGGTGCTGGTGGCCTCCTACGATGACCCAGGGACCAAGTAAGTAGAAAACTCCACCTGCCAGGCCACGTGGTGATGCAAACCAAATACTTCCAAACTCTGCATGCCCGTTCCTCTCTCTTGCCAGCTCCACCTTCTGGCAACTTACCCTGAGGAAATTATCAGACAAGTGTGCAAAGAAATGTCCTAGAAGGTTCATCACAGCCATCACTACAACAGCATAAAACTGGAAACACTCTCCCTGTCCAGAAATAGCTGATTGGTTACAGAAATTATGACATGGTGATATATGACATATTATTATAAATGCATAAATGAAGATATACTGCATCAAAAATTATGGTGTAGAGAATATTTAGGATATGGAAGAATGCTCACCCTCTAGTGCTAAGTGAGGGAAAAAACCAATATGTCAAAATGTTTTTGACGATTATGTCAAGGGAAGGAGGTGAGTTTTTAGTTACTTCTTTGCGATGTTCTGTATTTTCCAAACGGACATGTATTATATTTGTGAACGGAAGCAGCACTGATTTAGCACTCTCCAGCCCCATCCGAGGCCCTTTTGGAGAGGAAGCCTTGGACCCCTTCGCCTGTCCTTCCTAAGCACAGCCCCGTTCTCTGCGCTCCCCGCCCAGGGCAGATGATGAACGTGGCAGTTGAGGGTGGGACCTCGTCCTGCTCTTAGCCTGCCACCTGGTGCCCCTCTGACCCTACCCCTGCACCCTGACCATCCTCTCTGGTCCTCTGCAGAATGAATAATGAAGTCAGGCAGCTCTTCTCCAACTTGGGGAGTTCCTACGCAAAGCAGCTGGGCTTCCGGGACAGCTGGGTGTTCTTAGGAGCCAAAGACCTCAAGAACAAAAGCCCCTTTGAGCAGGTGGGTTCCCGGCCACTGCCCCGTCCCCGTGAAGGTGGTGGAGGGCACCAGGGATGGACGGACAAGGAGCCGGGTGGGGGTGGGAAGGACAGTCACCCACCATGGGCCTTGTTGAGAGGAGTTCTGGGGAGTGTCACCCAATTGTCATTCACTCCAAAGGGCGGGGAGGTCCGACTGGCCAGTCCCCAGAGGGAAGCTGCCTTGGCCATTTTGCAAAAGGTGGGTCATATGTAAATGCGTTGGTGTATAGATAAGTACCAGAGAAGAGAAGAGGAGAAGGAGAAGAGAAGGGTGAGGGGAGAGGGGGGCGTGCAGGAAAGAGGAGGGCAGGAGTGCAGGCTTGTGATGGGGAGCGGAGCGGAGCAGGGGCAGGACGCCTGGCTTCTGGTCCCAGCTGTGACCCTGGCATGCCCCTCCAGCCTCAGTCTCCCCACCTGTAAAAGGAAAGGGTCAGGCCAGGGGAGCCCTGAGTCCCCTTGTAAGCTTCCTGTGGAGACAGTGAACCCGCACCCGGCAGGGGAATGGGAAGAGCCCACCTGGGCATGTGGAAGGAGTCAGGAAGGGGACACAGCATGGGGTGGCCCTGAGCAGAGAGGTCTGAGGAGCGCCCACTGGAGGAAGGAGAGTGTTGGCAGCCCCCCCCCAGGTCCCCCAGGGAAATGCTGTGCCTTCTCCCCCAGGCAGGGGCAGCCCCCACCTGTCCATCTCCAGCCTGAAGCAATTCCAGAAACTGGGAGAACTGGCCAGGCCTTCCCCAGCATGGAGTAAGCCAGTCTCTAGTGGTGAGAGCATTTATCTCTGCCCAGATCCCCAGACAGGGAGATAAGGGTCAATGACTCCCGACATATGGGACACTGAGGAGAGCAGAGTCTGACCTGAGGGCAGTGGCGAGCCTTGGGAGGCTAATCAGGAGAGTGGCAAGATCAGATTGATCATAAGAAAGACTGGCATTCAGCAAGCGCTTGCTCTCTGAACACATTATGAGCAGGGTCATTAATTTTCTCATCTCACAAACAAGAAACCAGAGACTTGGAGAGTTTCTTACCAGCTTGCTCAGGTCCCAGAACCCCTCAGTGATACAGCTGCCTTTCTCACACAGGTCTGCCCGCCTCCACAAACACTCCTGTCCTTGTCCCTTTAGAAGGGCCTCCCTGGCCAGGTGTGCAGAACACTGTGGAAGGGAAACGAGTCCAGTCGGCAGGCAGGAAGGGGCGCAGCAGCCTGGGGGCAGGGGTTGTGAGAGGCAGAGAGGGGCAGATGTGGGGAACGCATGCTGGGCTGGAAAGATGTTTTTTTCCTTGTCTGGAAAATGTTAGTTTCATTTGTATGTGTGTGTTTCTAAGAGAATGTATTCAGGCAAATTACTTTTTAAAAATAAGGACTAGTTCCATGTAGCCTGTGGTAGAGGAGAAAAGGAGAGGAGCCTATTTATACCCTCTAGGTGCAGAATGCAGGAGGCCTGGGGCTCCGGGATGTGCGTCTGGGGGGTGCCTGGGCAGGGCTCTAGGGAGAGGCCTGAGGCTGCCCCAGCCGGCGGGCGCTGGGCTCCACACCCATCAAAACTGGCCAAGACAGCACATAGGAGGTTCACAAGTACAGGAAACTCAGCACCGTCTTTTACCTATTTATGATCAGCTCACTGGGACCTGCCACCCAAAATAAACCAAAGACCACTAGTGACTAAACCAGTGTGTCCTTTGTGCCCATGCGTGGGAAACTGGGTTTTAGAGAAGAATCATCTAGTTGAATTCCTTTTTTCCTTCCTAAGGGTCAGCCATTAGGAAGCCACCTATCCCAACAGTAGATTTTGACATTGATATTTTTTCTTTCATAAACTAAACCTGAACATTTTAAACACAACCTTAACTGATTTTGTTCTCTTCATATATTTATTACTAGTATTAATTAATATTACACAGTGGTTCCACCACTCACCAACTGGGTGACCATGGGCAGTGACCTTAGCCCTCTGTGCCTTGGTTTTCCCATCTATAGAATGGGGTGATAACAGTGCTCACTCCGTAGGACCACTGTGCGGATTAAATACATATGGCATTTCAGAACAGTGCCTGGCATAGAGCAAGTGCTCAAGAATTGCTAGGGGTCTTCTTTTTATTGTTGCTATTATTATTGTTATTTGGGGTGTCCTAGAGGGCCTGATGGAGAATTGGGAGAAGGGGCTAAAGCTCTCCAAGCCCCCTCCCCCAATACTTGGTGACCCCACAGAGCATGATAGCAGTAACTGGGCTCTGATCCCATCTCTGAGAACTTACACAACTTGCATCCCTCTCTGGGCCTCAGTTTCCCCATCTGTGAAATAGGTCAGTAATATCCAACACCCTGCCCCCATGGGGCTATGGTGGGGATGAGGTGAGTGAGGCATTTAGGTTTTAAAGCACAATGCACAGGCAGGTATGAGTCCTAAACAGCCTCCCCCACTGTCTGTATTTCTCTGTCTTCTCTGTCTCTAGTTCTTAAAGAACAACCCTGAAACGAACAAATACGAGGGCTGGCCAGAGCTGCTGGAGCTGGAGGGCTGCGTGCCCCCGAAGATAGCTTAGGGTGGCTGTGGCTCTTCCCGAGCCAGGGGCCTGAAGAAGCTCCTGACTGATTTAGGAGTCAGAGCCCTGGAAGGGGCTGAGGAGGAAGAGGAGGGGACACCCGAAGCACAGAGGAAAGTCTGACTTCCCCGCACGCTATGACACGCTTCCCCTCTCTAGAAACAAAACCCTCCCGCTGGGCTGATGGGTCCTACCTGGGAGATGGCCAGCCTCAGAGGGTCCTTCTGGAACGGCTGTCTATGGAGAGAACAGGTGTGCCTTCGTCAGAGACTGCTGACGGCCAGTCCTGAGGAAGGACTGGCTGCCCACACTGGAGCAAAATTAAATTTTATTTTTGTTGATTTTGAACAACCTTTCCAACCACTCAAGTTGCCACGTTTCTCCCTGGGATTGAGCTGGTCTAGACTCAGCTAGCTTGGGCCATGGGTTTGGATGGCTCGGTGACAGCTTGGGGCTCACCGTTAGGCAGCTGGGAAGGAGCTCAGTGTTGCAGGGATTGCCCTTAGGCGTGAAGAAATCCTCGGTCCCCAGTGTCATGTGTAAGGGGGAGGGAACAGAGACAGCTGGAGGACAGGACACAGAGGATGGTGTCGTTACCTGCTGCTTGAACGGGAGCTGGAAAAAGCCCAGAGCTGGAGAGGGAGCAGGAGTGGCAGGTCTGAGATGATTGGAAGGAACAGGGAAAGCACCCTGGCTGCCTCCTCGGGTCCCTGGGAGCAGATGCTGACACAGGACGCCAGTGCAGTCAGTAGGGAGGTGATTCTAGGAAACACTGGTAGCAGAGTGGGGGACTGAGACAGGGAAGGGAGGGCAGCCAGTAGAGGGTGTATTGTCAACCCAACTACCACTGTGGGTGACTGGGGCTCAGTCCCACCAGGAACCTCCAGGAGTCCATGTAGAACAGCCCCTCAGGAATACCCCACCCGGGGCTGAGGGAGCTGTGGTATTTATCCACCAACTCCCATCAGCTGTTTGCTGGGGGCTGCTGGTGTTGGGGGTGATGTGAATTGCTAGGCACTTCTTTTCTGCCCTACCCAGGGAAGAGCGGTCACCTGTGCCTTCACCATGAGCCATCAGCTGAGAGGTGGCAATACCAGCTGCTGGCAGGCCCTGGAGCTCACTGACGTGGAAGCCCCAAGGGATACAGTGCCAAGACCTGCCTGGAGTCCCTGAGAAGGGCCCAGTTCCCAGGCTCTGGAGCAAGTCCGGGGAGGGGGGCATGGGAGCAGAAAGCCTTGGTACTCAGTCCCCTGGGGTGTGCACTAGGGAGACTGCAAGCCTCATGGAGAAGCAGCTCCTGGTCCGAGTGCAAATGCCCACCAGTGGCTTGGGGCTCACAGTTCCCAAGTCCCGGGGACAAGGAGGGCTTCACATGTGCCCAGAGGGCCTGGGGCAGAAAGGAGCACAGAGTGTGGAGCCATGGCGGGCTGGGGCGTGGGCTGCAGTAGCAGCGGAGTCAGAATCAAGGCCCAGAGCCGGGGGATGGCTGTGAGCAGGTTTGGCCAAGGAAGTCAGCAGAAGGCGCCCTGCCAGCCACCCCAACAATCCCAAAACTCCCTGGCCCCCCTCAGTCACCCTCAGGGATAAAAGGGAGTTTGCTGGCAGCCCCAAATAACCACTTACACCCACATCAATATAATACTTGGAAAAACATTTGGCCAGAAACCCGCTCTAGGAATGAAGGTGGCAGGAAATTTCCATTATTGCCATAAACTCCTTTGTATGCTTGGACATGTTTCTTTATGACAAGCAAAAGTACCTTAAAAATTTTTAAAAGAACCAAAAAAGCCTTCTAAATTGAGCTCATAGCCAGAGACAGGGCTAGGCAGAGAGTTTCTGGCAGTGGCCACTGTTTTAAACATGGGGTAGCCACCTGGTTGTAAGAGAAGACACATAGGAACTTTTCTAGAAGCTGCATTGCGCCACACTTCAAATAAGATGAGAACACGTCATCTGGCTCAGAGGACTGGGGAAAGGGCTTCGGGGAGGTGAGGGAGCTTGGAAAGGCAGCACAGTGGCGCACTGAGGGCTCCCCAGCGCCACCGTCCCTCCCAGCTTTCCCTTCTAATGGTCAGTCTGAACTGTTCTTTGGACAACTGCCCTCGGGCTACTTGCACCTTCTTTGCTCACAAATATTAATATAAGGAGAAGCCAGGAAGTGCCCAGGAGTTCCCAACACCCCAGGGTGGTCCTTAGCTGACAAATGGCTGGCGTGAGAATGTGAAAGCCCAGCTCTTTGTCTCAGGGCAGGACAACCAGGAGGTATAATTTACACTCCAGGGCTCCCAGGAGGATCAGGCTGAAGCTGGGACTTAGCCTGAAAGTGTCCCTCTGTGTGGCCTTCCCCTTCCCCTTCCTGCTCCTCCACTCCCTTACCAGTGTCTCTCTATCCAGGGGCCAGACCTTAAAAAATCACCTGCACGAGAATCCTCATCCCCAAGTTGCCTTCTGGGGGCCCCATCCTAAGAGAGGCAGTGGGCACGGCCAGCCGGATGGGACGGCACCCGAGCCTGGGCTGGGAGATGCGACCTCCGTGTCTCTGCAGGAATTGTTGTCATAAACAGGGCCAGTTCTGGAAGAGGAAAAGCTCAGAGTGAGGGAACTGCAGGCCAAGGGAGGCTGTGGAAGAAGCCACATGCTGTACCACGCTGGGGAACACGACTGTAGATCACGCCCCCTCCCACCTCCTCCTCCTTGACAAGGTGCAGGGCTCAGATGACACATCCTCAGACACAGTTACAAAAGTCCGAAGGGCCATCAGTTGTACCTCGAAAACTCACCAAGGAGACCGCATTCTTCAGCCAGCCCCTGGGCCTCACTAGGGTGGACATCACAAAAGTGCAAACACCCATCAGATTCTCAACGTCATTTCAAATCCCTAAGGCTGGCCTTAGGGCAGGACAGAGAGCCCAAGAATCTGACTGTAAAGAGTTGGGTCTACATCCCCAGTAAGAGGCAATTTCCTCACTCGACAGTTATCACTCACTTGCTGTGCATCAGGAGTTGGGTAGGCACTGGGAGTACTGCCATGAAGAAAACCAGGTACAGTCCCTGCTCAGTCTAGCGGAGGATGCAGATCCACAGGCAATATGGCTTAATAAGGGCTGCCCTAGAGGAAAGGCTGCAGGACCCCTACCCCGGCCTTGGGGGATCTAGGAAGGCACCCTGGAGGAAGCAGCATCTGCACTGAGCCCTTGGAAGGCGTAGGGGTTAGCCAGGTCAAAGGGGAGGGAGGAGCATGTAAGGCCAGGGAGAGGCAGAGGGCAGGTGACAGGGCTGAGTGGGAGGTGAGAGCTGGGCAGAGGGCTTGGACGTTGTCCCCGAGAGATTTAAGGTGGGCCGTGGCATAATCAGATATGCATTTTTTTTAAAAATTCCTGGCCACTGTACAGAGAAAGGAGTGGAGGCAGGGAGGCCAGTGAGTAAGCTGCTGTATCATGGGGAGAGAGGGCAGTGGCTCAGACCAGGAGGGGGCACGGGGATGGGGAAAGGGGGGCCATCCCATGGATATTCAGGAAGTAAAATGAGTAAGACTTGGGACTAATTTTCTCATGGGGGTAGACAAGCCTTCAGGAATCTCTGCAAGCTAATCATGGCCTCAGACTTTGGGGCTTGTATTTACCTCCCCTGTCCCTATCAACGCGCCCCAGCCCGATCCTGGGAGTGAGGAGGGGGCAGTGAGGGGCATGTATCCGTTCCCTCCGCCTCAACGAGAGCTTTCCAGAAGCTGTGATTCTGGTCCTCGCCAGGAGGTGGCAGCCCAAGCTAGAAGGGGAGGGTGGCAAGGTTTCCTTAACCCTCCCACCTCTTGGGAGAGGGCCCTGTGCTTGATGAATTGGTCGTCTGGGACTTCCCACTGGGCAGCGGATTTGTCATTGTATTATCATCTTAACAGCGCAGTAACGGCAGCACCTAAATTCTATGGAGAATTGCCGTTTTCCAGGTGCTCTGCTCAGAGTTTTACATGCATTACCTCATTTCACCTCATAGCCCCTCTTTCATGGCCTGGGGACCATTGTTATCCCCTTTTATGCATGAGGAAAATGAGGCTCAGAGGGGCCAAGTGACTTGTCCAAAGTCACACAGATAAGGAGCTTCGGAATAAAGATTGGAATCCCAGTCTGTCTCCATCACCACGGGAAACAGAAACTAAAACTACTACTATAAAGTAAACAATGTTTCTCCCCCTCCCCTCCCCCTCCTCCCCTCCCCCCTCCCCTCCCCCCCCCCCGCCTCCTCCCCCTCTTCCACAGCCTGCCCCTCCTGAACGCCCCTGAAGACATTTGAAGGTTGCACAGAGCCTGACTCAACCTTGTCCACATCCACCATCATTGCTTTGGGGGAGATGGAGGGGAAGTGGGCTTGGGGATCAGGAACTCCTCTTTGTATAGCCCCTCACACTTTGTGAGCCTTGCTTCCCGCCACAAGGCTGTGGGTCAAGGAGGAGCAGGTGTTTATTCCATTTTGCAGATGGAGAGAGAGAGGCTAAGAGGTGTGCCCAGACCACACAGTGAGATGGGCAAAGATGAATCTAAAACACCTGATCCTTGGCCCTCTACCCACGTCACTGCATAAATCATCTGTGTGTGTATTCCAAGTGTTTCCACTGTGCCAGGCACTGTGCCGGGCTGTGGGGCCTCCACCCCATTCCTCCTGCCCATGCCACGTGGTTTCAATGCTGCATCTCGAACCCCCGTCCTACCAGGAGCTGGGCTTCAGGGCCCAGTCGAGGGCTCTGCCAACCAGGCTTTCAGCGCAGTGCTAAGTCATAGTTCAGCAGGACTCCAAGCAGATGGAAAAAATTAACAAATGTGTAAAACTCCTTTCCTCTCCTCCCATCCCACCAAGAACCAAGCTGGTGGATAATTATGGGATGGCTGCCAAAGGAGCTTGATCTTCAGGGTTGACTTATAGCATTTTTACTGCTCCAGCTGACAGCCAATTTAATCATTGGCCTTTACAATTTTGTGGGCTCTCCCCTCACTGCAGGAAATCAGAAGCTGTGCCCAAGTCATGATAGGAACAGGGAGAGGAGGAGTGGGGGACAGCTGAGGCAGGGCTGGACCCAGGAGAAGGGGCAGAGGAAGAAGCTTGGCTGGAGGGGTCATGGGTGTTCGAGGAAATACAGTAACAACAATGGCAACAGTATTAATAACTAAGTGAGCACTTACGACTAGCCAGGGCTGTGTTAAGCACTCTACATTCTTAGACTATTTCATTTAATCCTCCATCATGTATACTTCCACCAGTATTTGTTGAGCAACTGTACTGTTCTAGACCCAGGGGATAAACTGACGAACAAGACAGACCAGGTCCCAGCCTTTGTGGAGCTGCCATTCCAGGCAGGGAAGACAGGCAAGAAACACAGAAATGTCATTTCAGTAGCTGATAAATGCTGTGAAAAATAATAAACAGAGGGCCTGGGAGGCTGCTTTGCACAGGGGGTCAGAGAGGCTTCTCTCAGGAGGTGATCGTTGAGTCCGAGGGATATAAAAGGAAAGAAATGGCCGGGCAAGGTGGCGCACACCTGTAGTCCCAGCTACTCGGGAGGCTGGGGCAGGAGGATCGCTTGAGTCCAGGAGTTTGAGGTGGCAGTGAGCTATGATGACACCACTGCACTCTATCCCAGGTGACAGAGCCAGTCTCTGGCTCAAAAAAAAAAACACGCAAAGATCAAAATATGGGGAGTAGGGGTGGGGAAACATTCCAGGCAGCGAGAATAGCCAGTGCAAAGGCCCTGAGGTGGGGGGAAGGTGCTGCGATGCAGGAACTGTCAGGGAGAGAAGGGATTAGGAATGAGATCCTAGAGGCCAGCGAGACGAGGTAGATCAGACCTTGTGGATCATGGAGGATTTCCTTCTACTGGCAAAGCTGGATCTAGAACGCCTAATTGGTGACCCTCCACCAACTGCCAGCCCATACATCATCTGTGTATGTATCACAGCACCTTCTCTGTGCCAGGCATTGTGCTAGAGGAAAGGCGAGGGCACCAAGCTTCCCCCCCACCTCCCACCCGTGGGAGAGGGTGTTGTGCTTAATCAAACTGGTTCTCTGGGACTTCCCAATGGGCAGCAGATTTATCATTTGTATTATTAACAGCATGATAACAACAGCACCCAACTACTATGGAGAATTACTGTTTTCCAGATGTTCTGCTCAGAGCTTTACATGAATTACCTCATTTCATCCTCCCAGCCCCATGGGATGGGGCCTTTATTATCCCCCTTTGGTCACGTGGAAGCTTATAAAACAGGAGGTGACATGGTCTGATTTATGCTTTAACAAAATGATGGCTTTAGCTGCACATTTTACCCCTTTCAGCCCTGTGTGGTGTGAATGATTGTCTCTCTCTCTCTCTCTCTCTCTCTCACACACACACACACACACACACTCACAAAGAGACTGAGGCTTAGGGAGGGCAAATATGTCCCCAAAGTCACACAGCTGTCAGGGACAGAGCTATGGTTCAAGCCCAAGGTAACTCCAACTTTACCCTCTGCCCCCTGCTGGCATCAAGGAGAAGGAAGGCGGTGGCAAGTGAAGAGGAGGGTGACTGCTGGGGACACTTTGAGAACTCGGCCCCAGGCCTGGAATCCGGCCTCCCATATTGTCCTGGCCTGAGCCCAGACCAGCTGCCCTCCAGCCCTCCTGGTCAGCCTGCTGCCCTATTGAATGAAGGAGTCTGCTCTCAGAGTTTCCGCTCTGGGAGAGCCCCAGACCTCAAGTGTCTTCCAAGATCTACTGTTAATGGGGCTGTCCAGCCGAGGTTGACATCCCCACGCAAGCCCGCCCCCAGCCCTGCACGCCGGCCACCCCATGTAGCCTCCACGTCTGGCCCTGTCTGCTGACCAGTGCCCAGCCAGGCGAGAAGGCCAAGTCCTGCCTGCCAGGCCAGCCAGAGGTCACCTGCCATGCCTGAGCTGCTGGTGTGCAATGAGAGGACTGCCCTGCCTCTCCCCCAGCTTCCTAGCTGCCTCAGTTTCCCTTTCTGAGAGAGGCAGGAGCCTGGGAGGTAAGGAGCCGCAGGGACCCCAGGAGGGCGTGTAGGCCGCCTGGGGACACTGGCCCCTCTGTCAGGATCAATCGTCCTAAGCCTGTCTGAGGCGCGCCAGGCTTAGGAGCAGCTGTGAAAGCCGCCTTTGTGCCCGGGAGAATGAGCTGCAAGAAGATGGGGGGCCCCGGCCCTGGGAGCCCCTCGGGCCCCGGCTCCTGAGATCAGTGCCAGCAGGGAGGACCCCAGCCCAGCCCCCGCAGCCCACCAGGCCTGGTGCCCACCTCGTGCCATGGGAGCAGCCCAGGGAAAGAAGGTAGGAACCCCCAAGCATCCCACTGGGGTGCTGGATACGGGAAAGGAGACTAGACCTACGCTGTGGGAGCCCCCACCCGCCTCAGCCTCAGCCAGCACTGCCCACCAGCCTCCCATCTGGAGCTCGCAGCCAAGATTTGCATCTTGAAACATGGCTGGGGTTCAGGGCAAAGCCAGTGTCTGATCTCCCCATCTAGCGACCTGGGGGCAGCCCAATCTCTCAGGCTCCCTGGTCTTAACCACACAGTCTCTACCTCCCTGAATACAGGCTCCCTGGGCACCCTCTTCCCCTGCCCCAGGGGGGTGTCTGGCACAGGTGGCTGCAGGGGAAAGATAAAAATAGTGGTGATTTTAATAAAGTTGGCTAACCAGCTGTTATCAGATGTAGGGCAATAGGCAAGTTATTTAAGCTTTCTGTAAAATCGGGACAATAACAATCACTACCTTGGAGAATCATTATGAGAATTAAATGAATTCAAGTGTTTAGAACAGCGCCTGGCACATGGTGGGCTGTGTATAAGTTTTGCTCTATTATTACTAGAATTCTGTTCTATTATTATCCCTCACTTTCTAGGTCTGGGCTCTCAGCTTGGGGGTTTGCAGACAGCACAGCCTGTGCAGTGTTTCTGAAAATGTGGTCTGTGGACCTCGTGCATCAGCATTAGGGGGTGGGGAGTAGGAGGGAGAGTGTTAAACAGTCACTTTCTCAGACCCACCCAGACCTCCTGGATCAGAGTCTCTTAGGGGCAAAAGGAGGGCGTCCTGCCTTTATTCACCAGCTCTCAGGGGATTCTCATACATGCTTGATGCTCGTGGCCCACAAGGACCCAGGACTGCAATAGCAGTGGTGTGGTCAGGCTGCCGGTCCCACTCCACAACCCACCTGCTGTGGCAAGGACCTGACTCCTCTGGACATCAGCTCCTTGTCTGCAAAATGAGGCTGGTACCCACCTTGTGGGAGGTTCAATGAGATGATGCCTGTGAAGTGCTCAGTGCACTGCCTGCTACCCAGAGGACCCCCATAAATGGGGGGCTCTGGTCCTCAGACCACCCATAATGACCTATTCCATTAAAGATGGAGGACTCAGGCAAGAGTGATTTCTTAGCCAGGGCCAGGCAGCTTGTGCAGGAAAGGGCAGGATTTTGACCCCATTCTGCTTGACTCCAAACTTTCTGACAACCCAGCCCACCCCGCCCTCTCCTATCGTACCTCTGTCCACCGCATCTTCCTTTGCCCCCACCCGACCTCCCACAGAAAGCTGTTGGTTGGGTCCCTGCTGCCCTGTGCCAGGCCCTGTACTGGAGCTGGGGCCAACAACAAGGAGACGCGAGACTGACAGGCAGGTGAGTGTGACAGCGGCAGGGGGCTGACTGGTCAGATAAGCGTTTTAGGCCACGTTTGTGCCCTGAGGAATCCTGAACCTGACACTAGCGAAGGATGGTGGTGAGATCATGTGGCTGGCTGAGGCCACCCAGAGCCCAGCCTTGGAGCTGGAGACCCATCTCCCAAAGGCATGGCTGCTATTCAATGGGAGAGGGGTTGGGGGGTGCTGGACACGTCATCTTAATGCCACCCCCCCTGGGGAAGAGGAGGTGCTTTCTCCAACCGTGGTATGGGCAGAGAGAATGGAAAAACACTGAAAAGTTTGGGGGTGTGGCAGAAAGACCACTGCACCAGGAGTCCAACCACAGACGTTGTTGCTTCTATTCATCTTAGACAAGGTATGAACTTCCCTTGGACTTGGTATTTCTTAATCTGCAAAGTGGCTACCCTGACCACTATCAGAATTTTTGCAAGGATCAAATTAAGGTATTTTTAATACACAGAAGCAATGTCTTTAACACTGTTTGGAACATTCCAGAAGCTTCAAAAATTGACCAGTTGGGCATGCATTGATACTAGAGAGATGAGTATAAGCAAGATGCCCTGGGCGGGAGCCTCGTTTTAAGCCCCTGTGCTACACGGCAAGGCCGCAGGTCCTTGGCAGCAATGGGTTCAGGAAAAGCAGCCCCCATGGACCTCAGACACCAGCTGAAGGTTTGCGGACACCGACAGGGTCCGGATGTTCCATCCTCCACCCACAGTCAGCAGTGGCCAACGTCCCTCCACCAGGACAGGAGACATAGCCACAAGCTTCCAGGGGAAGAAGTCCAGCACCCTGATATGTGACCTTAATTCCACTCCTAAAGGGGTTGATACTAAAGATACTCAATGATACCCAGATACTAAAGAGAAAATGTTACTGATAACAGCTCACGTGCACTGCAGCTTTTGCACCAGTTCACTTGTTCAATCTTTAGACAGCTCTTGGAGGTGGTTAGTTTTATTACCCAAAAATCCAGAGGCCTGGAGAGGTTAAGCAAAGAGGCTCAAGACCACACAGCTAGCAAGTGGTGGAGTTAAAATTTGACCCAGGAGGTCTAAAGCGCCTGACCTCTCAAACAATGAACTCCACTGCTGAAGGTGGGCTCTTGGGCAGGCTCACCTGTGCTCAAATCCCACCTGGGACCCCTATCAGGGCATCTTGCTTAACCTCTCTGAGCCTCCCTGAGCCTCCGTTTCCCTGTCCGTCGAACAGGAAGATGATGTTACCTTCCAGAGTCAGATGGGGTGAGGTGCCTGGCACACAGTAGGCGCTCAGAGAATGGCGGGTGGTATTTGTTGCTGCCACTCTAGATGCTCCAGGTGAAGCTTCAGCAGGGAGGGAGGCGGCTGCGTCCCCAGGTCCACGGTGTAACCCCTCGGACGCTTGGCTTCATGCTCTAAAACGTTTCTCCCCACTTAACACCACCCTGGTGTTTTCACGCCCCCAAAAGAGTCCTGTCTTCTGACCCTGCTGCCGTTTGCCAAGATGCTCATCGCTTTGCATTCATCTTCATTAAAAGAAAGTTTCCTTGACTGAAACAAAAGGGGAAAAAACACGGGAGATATGCTAAATGTGATGGAGGGCCTGAGAGGGAGTATTCATTCTGACGGAGCCCAAAAGGCACACACCTGGCGGGGCCTGCTGGCTCCCCGAACAATTATCCCCGCCGATGATGGATGGGCCCGCCTGGCGCTCAGGGCCGCCGGCCCAGCGGAGGTTCCAGCTTGCGGCGCCCAGCTGAGCGGTGCGTGAGGACCTCGTTAGAAGGCCCTGGCAGCCCACGCCGACCCACCACCCCCACCCTGCCCGCCACCTCTCGCTGCTTCCCCGGGGGGAGCGGGCCAGGCACCCCACTCCTCGATGCTGTGGGGCGTCCACAGGTGGCTCCCAGCGGACTCCTGGCCTACAGTGGGAGGCTCGAGGACGGGAGGATAAGTCTGTCAGGAGCCCGTGAGGAGTGAGGGGAGAACACCCCCCAAGAAAGGTAGAGCCCCCCCTCCGCCCAGCAGCCTCCCCCACGGAGCCCTGCTCTCCCAGGATCCCCCCAGCCTCTGGCCGCTGCCCAGTCCCCGTGGGCTGCCTGGAATGCCCTCCCGACCTCTATGCACAGCCCCACACGTCTCTGCATCCCAGGCCCAGCACTCGCGCCACCTGCTCTTGTAGGCCTCTGACCGTGTGTGCGCTGAGTTCCGACTGCACTGACAGATATTCAAACCCAAGGTGGGAGGGAAGAGGATGGAAAGGAAGAGGAGGAGAAGGTGGAGGGAATCAGTTATTGAGCACTGACCCCACCAGCCAGCATGCCAGGTGCTTTTGCATGCTTTCCTGCCAGCACCCCCAGCCCAGCAAGGTGGAGGCTGCTGCACCCACTTCCTGGATGAGCCACACTCAGAGCCGCTCTGCCCTTCATGCCTGCTCTGGCCATCCCTTGTCTGGGCCTCCCTGCAGTTCTTGAGGCCTCCACCCTGCCTGACACTGAGCCAGGCACTCTCCTGCTTCTTCTCATATAATAGTCACAAATGCCCCATGAAAGGGCTGCTGTTCTTATCCCCATTTCACAGGCCAATTCACTGAGGCTCAGATGTCACCAGCAAGGAAGTGCAGGGCCAGCAGTTGCACTGAGATCTGCCTAGCCAGGCGGCTCCCACTCGGGCAGGCCAGGCATGTTGCATCCTTGTCTCAGGGACCCCTCACCACCCTGCAACTCCCATTATACAGATGAGGAAACTGAGACCGAAGCTTCAGAGCTGAGGTTGTCTGCAAAGCATCTGCACTGGGGGAGAAGAGGCCTGGGGTCAAGTTGAGGCTCTGGCACTCACTGTCTGGGTGATGTCCAAGCTTTGGTATCCTCATCTGTAAAATGGGGATAAAGATAGTACCTACTTTAGTATTATTGGTGTGAGAATTAAATGAGACTTAAATGAGAAATTCTTTAAGCGCCTTGGATGTTTCTTTCCCTTTGGATCTCAGTTTCCCCATCTGGGAACTGAGGGGGTCGGATTAAATGATTCCCAATGCCCCTCCTCAAAAATGACAAACTCCAATTATCTTTGTGGACCTTTCGCCTGAAGCCCAGGGATGAGGTTCAGGGCACTGACCTCGTCACTTTGTCCTTAGCAGGACGCAGTGCAAAATGAAGATGTGGGGCCCCTCGTTCAAAAATTATGAAGAATCTCGAGACAGCAGCAGAGCATTTAACCAAGCACGGGGCCCATGTGAGCTCAGAGCCCTGTGCGCCTGCGCAGGCCACACGCCCAGAGAGCTGACCCCAGTCCTTAGTGCCAGGCAAGGGGACAGCGAGCACGGAAGGCCACATTTCTGAGGGCTCTGGGATCAGGCACGAACACATATGCTGGGTTGTATGCACAATTTTCCAAACCCTGGACTTTGTCATTCAGTTCCAGGTTCCCACTTTTACTCCATCTGTTCACCCCTGGATTTGAAAGTCCCTGAAGGTTTTCCTCCACAGCCTGAGCAAATTGGTAATCACACCATCCTCATCTTCACTGTGATCTCTACCCCCACGTCATTCACGCCACCCTCAGAATGGCCTGGGCTGAAACCCTTGAAAAAGCTAGAGTTGAAATTTCTTCCCTGGGGAAGGCCAGGGATAGAAGGAGGGGTGGGGGAGGACTGGACAGACAGCAGCCAAAAGTGCATTTGAAAGTAGGCTGAGTGACCTTGGGAGTCAGGGAAACTGCACAGTTTTCCTGTCCCCCAAGGCCCCCCAATGGGGCTTTCATTCTCCTCTGTCCTTGGCCTTCCCCAAGCTGGGTTCAGGGGTTGAATGCCGAGGGCTGCTTCAAACAGGCGTACAGGTTGGGCACTGCACAAAGGCAACCTATGGCTGAGTTAGGGGGGTGGACATCCAGCCCCCCCTCTGCCAGTGGAGCCTTGTGCCCCGGCGCTGGCTAGGTCTGCCCAGAGGAAGCAATTCCACAGTGTCATCACTTACAGCCCTGCAATCACCTCTTCCAAGACTAAAACTTTTCCTGTCCATCCTTGGTGGCTGGGAGCACAGCTTGGGGGGGGAGGGGAAATCAAAAAAGAAGAAAGGAAGAAAGATGGCAGCTCAGCTGACACTTCTTCCAGGAAGACTCCCCTGAGTGGATCTCAAATGTCTATGCCAGGCAGAGGCTTAGATGAGCGGGGGCGGGGGTGAGCTTGTCTTGGTCTCAGCGCTGCAGCATTTGCAAAACTGGCCACGGGCTCTGCTAAGCCTGTAGGATTACGGGGAGGAGGGGATGTCAAGCTCCTCGGGAGCCCCATGGCACCACCACTCTCCTGACTCCCACAGATGGGGGCAAATCCCATCACTCTCTCAAAGCCCTCTGGTTTCTCTACCGCGCTGAGCACGGTTGTGATTTCCTGTTTAATTCTGTGATTTATTCACAAGGGGAGGGAGACTGTGTTTGATTTTTGGCTTACCATTGTGTCCCCAGCACCTAGCACATAGTAGGTACTCAATAAATTGAGGAAGGAAGGGAGGGAGGGGGAAAGGGAGACTGATCTCCCATGAAGTAACTCAAGGGTAGGGTCAGAGGCCAAGCTCTTAGAGGTATCCATGCAGAACCTGGGGCTGGGGGCAGGGACATAGGCTGGGTCCCTCAGTTTCTCCCACATGTCCCCTCCTTCCCCTCCAATGCCTCTAAGGCTCTGACCCAAATGCCCACATTCCCCGCCCTGCCTCCACCTGCCCACCACACACACACACACACACACACACACACACATTTACCCACACCTTCCATCCATATAACTTCCTGGCCAAATGCAAAATCTCTCATGGTTTGTTCATCATTCATTCAACAAATGTTGACTGGGCACCTACCGGGTCCCAGTGTCCCAGGCATTGGAGACAGACCGGTGCATGGGACTCAGGCCCTGCCCTCGGGGTGCACGGCCCACCCAGAGAGAAACAAGCCCCTAGCACTGACAGGGCAGCAGCTGGGTGCTCTGAGGGGGGGAGCACAGAGGGCCCAGGACGCTGAAGGGGGCACAAGGCTGAGGTCTGAAGGATGAAGAGGGGTTAACAAGGCCGGGGCAGGGAGCGGCTTCCAGGTGGGGAACAGCATCTGCCAAGGCCTGGAGGTGTAAGAGGCTGCGCTGTCCCAGGAAGCGAAAGAACTTCATGGTTTTCCAGCTCCTCTTCAAGAGCCTCGTGGGGGCTTCCTAACTCCTGGTTCTGGGCTTAGGGACTGCCACGGGGCTGGCTCAGGGCACCTGAACCCCCCACCCACCCTGTCACTCATCCTGCCACGGCACCGCCCCAAAAAACTCCTTATGTGTTTGCCCCGGATTCTTTGATCAAGAAGAACATTCTGTTCGTCCCCCTGCTTTCTTTTGCTCAATTATTCAGAACAGAGCTGGGAGAGAAAGAGAAAGGCTGGGAGGGACAGACAGACAGACAGAGACACCAGAGACCAAAGACACAAAGAGAAAGTGCCTGGAGAGCAGAATGAGCAAGCGCCAAGCCTGTCCTCCCGCCCTCGGCCCTGCCCCGCAGTCCGCCGCTGGCCTGTCCTCCACCCGGCTGTTCTAGCGCCTCACGGGAGGAAGAGAGCAGGAGCCACGATGGCCACCTTGACCCCATCCTGGGGCCGCGGAGGCAAGTCTCACTTCCCAGTCGGGAGAGAGAGGAAACCATTTTAATTCTTTTTAAATCCACCTTAATCTTAGTCCATCTCCTCTTAGTCCAATCTTCCTCGTCCACTAATAAGAAAAAGATCTTCACCTCAGAGGCCCTGAGTGACCCTGGGCAAGAAAGTCTCCCTCTCTGGGTTCCAGGTTTTCTTCCATGTCAAAGTAGGGATGGTAGCTGTGCTACTCACTGGTGTAGGGGTAAAATGAGGCGGGGAGAAGAAGGGAGGGCAGGAACTACATTTCCCTGAGAGCCAACCAGGTGCGGAGCCAGGGCCTCACACAGGCAATGTCATGAGCCCCGCTCAGCAGCCTGGAACAGGTTATTTTCCCCATTTCACAGCCATGAAGGGGACACACAAGATCACGCTGTGCAAAACCAAGCTGGGGTTCAGATTCCTCCCACACAAACCAAAAGTCAAGTCTTTGCAGAAACCTTGCATGGCGCAGTTCAACCTGGGCCTACACCCTCTGGCTGGACTCCACCCTTCTCGTCTGTAAAATGGGCACTTCCTGAAGATAAAAATATAATTGTACTCCTATGGAATCCTCACCACAAACCCAGCCACAAAAGTATCAATGCTCCCAGGTTACCAAGGCAGAAACCCAGACTCAGAGAGGTTGAACGTGTGCTCAAGCTCACACAGCCAGCAAGTGCCTGAGCCGGAGCTTGAACCCGGATGCACCTGGCTCCACAAGCCCACATTCTCATCGACTTTTTCAAGCCTCAGGACTGAAGCTGTTCATCTCAAGCCAGAATAAATCTTCACCTTGTTGGGTAGAGTTAAAAGTAGGTGGTGGCTCCAGTCCCCCGGGAGCAGGGCTGAAGAGGGGCCCTAAAGTTCAGAAGAATTTAATTTCTATCCTGAAAGAGTTTGGAGGTGGGGCAGGAGGGGCCAAATCAAAAGCCGCGTTCATGCAGGCAGAAACCCAAAAACACAGCTCCCTCACCAGGCCCCAGGGATCGGTTTTCAGAACATTGTGTCTCCTAAACTGACATGAACAAGGGGCTTTGTTTAAGTGAGAGATCAGATCTCAGGGCCTTGGGTGGAGGGAAAAGGGCAAGGAGCTGGAACTTTCTTTTTCATCTAAAACCTAAGATGACTGAGGCTGCCCAGGGAGGCTGGAAGAGCCTGGCATGGTCTTGGTGACACCTTGCTCCTAAGGAAACTCAGGATGGGGCCTGAGGTGTCCCCTAGGGGATGTCACACCCAGAACCTGCAGGAACTCAGCCAGAAACAGGGCGGTACCTGCCCTTTTGAGGGACTGCCCAGGGGTTTGTCTCTACCCACCTGAGCTCTTGGGAAGGCTTTGGGGTCATTTTGGGGCATATGGTGTGTCAAATGTTTGTGGAGGGTCCTGCCATCGGGACCTGCAGGCCTTGCAGCAGCCACAGCTTGTGAAGGCCCAGCAGTGACTCTGTGATCACAACCAGGCACTGTGAAGAGACATATTAGTCTCCTGGGGCTGCCATAACAAATTACCAGAAACCGGGTGGCTGAAAACAACAGAAATTTATTCTCTCACAATTCTGGAGGCTAGAAGCTGGAATCAAGGTGTTGGCAGGGCCGTGTTCCCACGGAAGGCTCCAAGAGGCATCTGTTCCATGCCTTTCTCTTAACTTCTGGTGTTGCTGGTGATCCATGGTGTTCCTGGGCTTGTAGATGCGTCACTCCAGTCTCTGCTGCCCCTGTTGTCACGAGGTGTCCCCCCGTGTGTGTGTGTGTGTGTGTGTGTGTGTGTGTGTGTGTGTGTCTGTATCCCTTCTCTTCTTATAAGGACACCAGTCAGGTTAGATTAGGGTCTAAGCTCATGACCTCATCTTAACTTGACTACATCTGTAAAGACCTTAATTTCAAATAAGGTCACACTCACAGGTACTTGGGGCCAGGACTGCAATATATCTTTTGGGGGAAACAATTCAGCCTATAGCAGTGATGCCTGCCCCACTGGACTCTGGACTTGGTGAACACTCTTCTTAGGCACCTGAAGTTCCATGTTATTCTGGCTGAGACCTGTCCATCCTCTGCCAGCTGCTCTCTGAAGCCTTGATTTCAATTAGCTCCTATCCAGCTACAGTGGGTTCCCATACAGCAGAGCCAGAGTGAGCTATTTTGATCTGGAATCCAATCCTCTGTTCTCCTGGGTAAAACCCTTCAAGAGCAGTTACAAGGAAACCACAGGCCCTCAGATCTCACTGTGGCCTCCCTCTCCACACCAGCCATGCTGGACTCCACGGGTTCTCCGACAGGCCAATCTCTTGCCTTTGCCTCTGCTGTTCCCTCCACCTATGCGCTCTTCCCCAGGGCCCCCTGGGGACTGACACCTTCAGGTCTCAGCTCAGAGAGAGGTCTTCTCTGACCTTCCAGCTAAAGTACCCCCATCTTGGTGCCCAGTCCTACTGTTGCCTCACAGAACTTACCACCATCTGAAACTGCTTTCTTTGGTTATTTCTCTGTTTCACATCTAGCTTTCACAACCTGCATGTCACCTCTGTGAGGGCACAAGAAAATCTTTAGAGTTGAATGATAATGAAAATACTACATATTAAAACTTGCGTGTGGCAGCTAAAACAGTTCTTAAAGAGAAGTTGTGGTTTTAAATGCATATAGAAAAGAAAGCTGGGAATTAGTGAGCTAAATGTCAAAGTTAAGAAGTCAGTAAAAGAACAACAGAACCAATCTAAAGAATATAAAAGTAATGAAAAAATAAAAATAAGAGCAAAAACTGAAGTTGTAAGGGGAAAAAATGATAAAATCAACATGGCCAAAAGTAGGTCCCTTGAAAAAGATAAGAGAAAATGATATGGCTGACTTTATGTCTGTAAAATTTTGAACTTTCTGGAAACATCTAGAAAATATTGTTGAACAAAACTGGCTTAAGGAGAAACAGAAAACCTGAATAGTTAATAACAGTTAAAGAAATTGAATCATGAGTTATTATTAGAACATCAGTTTTATAGGTGAGTTCTATTAAACTTTAAAGGCATTCATCAATTTGGTTTTATACAAAATCTTCTACATAATAGAAAATGAGGGAACACTTCCCACCTCATTTTATAATAATAAAATAACTTTGACATCAAAATTAAACAAGGACAATGAAAGAAAAGTAAATTATTGGCCAATCCACTCATGAACATAGATTCTTTAAAAAAAAAACCCTAAACAGAATTCCAAAATCCCACAGCCTGGACCTAGTGGCACTGAAATTATTTTTGGCCTGTGTGCCACCAACACCTCCTCTCTGTGAGTCTAGGCTGGGATAGCACAGCTAACAGGCTCAGCCCTGAAATGGCCACAGGTTCTCTTTCCCTTGGAGCCAGCGTCAGGCCAGAGTCAGTGGAAAGTTCCAGTGGAAGTTTTTCCAGGGATGCCCCGTCCAGGCAGCCAGGTAAACTCTGTGACTTACGTAGTATGTCCAGTCCAGCCTACTGCCACCGTGGCGGCAGACGCTCCTCTGTCCCTGGCCTGCCTCCCCAAGGGCCACGAGCTGTAGGGAGTTGCGACGCCTGCAGGAGCCAGGCCAGAAGGCTGTCTGAGACTGCAGACCTTGGACAGGCCATAGGACTGAAGCTTCCTGCCTTCTGCCTCCTGCCACCACAGTCTCCACCATCCCAGGGCAAGGACTTGGCAGCCACCGGGAAGCCAAGCTCCTAGGGAGGGCTGGGCCTCCCCCAAGCTCACCCCTCCCAAGGGGGTAACGGCCCTAGGGTACCCGACTCTAGGGAAGGGAGCATCAGGAAAGACTTCTCAGAGAAGGTGCCATCTAAGCAGAGTCCTGGAGGAGTGAGCCAGGCAAAGAGGAGGGCAACAACATTCCAGGTGGAGGTACCTACTTGCACAAAGGCCAGAAGACAGAGGCCTTGCTGCCACTCTGGGCACTGTGAGCAACTGGGCCAGGCTGGAGCAGGAGGCAGAGGCTGAGCAGGGCAGGGGGAGGGATGAGAGCTGTAAAAGAGAAGACACAGGGGCCAGAGGTTGGCGGAGCTTGCGGAACCAGGCCAAGGAGCTTGGCATGGGAGGGCTGAGGTCAGCTGGCTGGAGTTGTCTCTAGCGCAGCATTAGGAGCTTGGGCCATGAAGTCAGGCAAACTGTGGTGTGACTCCTGCCACCCTTCTCACTAGCTTTGTAACCTTGGCCACCTTATAACCTTGACCTCTCTTAGCCTCAGCTTTCTCATCTACAAAATGGGTTAATAACAGAAGCTACTGAGCACATTGCTTGGCAGATAGTCTGAGCTCAACAAATGGCTGCTATTTTTGTTATTTTTATCTGGGCAAACAGACAGTCGGCTCCCTGGGGCTGGAGTTCAGGGGAGAGTCGTGGCTGGCAATACGGAGTATCTTCGCCAGCAGGGCGCATCCTTCCAGAGAGGGAATAACTGAGGATCCAGTGCAGGGGGGACAGGGAACGGAGGAGAACGGTAGAAATGACTCCCTGAACTCCACCAGTTGCCGCAGGGTGGGAACGGGGAGTCGAGCAGCGTGGCTTCCTAGGTGGGAAGGGACTCCACATGGCTGCTAGTGCAATCAAAATAAACCCGCTCCGCACAGTGCACGAAGGTGAATGATAACAGGCACCGGGGGTGGGTAGAGGGGATTTGGTTTTTTCCTCTTTATTTTCTAAACTTTCCATAATACTCTATTTTTATTGTTTTAAAAAGTGAACTTTGCTTCTGTCGTTTTTTAAACTTTTCTTATTTTTATTACTCGAAAAATACATTTTTACTGTAGAAAAATCAGACCGCATAAGCACCGTAACACTGCGTGTGAATCCCTTCAGACTTCTGCCCGCCGCGTGGCTGCCCGTGCTGCACGTGAGGCCTGGGCTGTGGCTGCCTTTCCATCGCCACGACGCGCCATGGGCCTGCTCTCACGCCCACATGTTGTTCGTGGGTACATAGTATTCCACTAATATGGACATGCCATAGTTTGTTTGACCAACCCCTGGTATTTGGATATTTAGGCTGTTTTTCATTCTTTCACATCCTAGCAGATATATTTTGGTGCACGTCCTTTATCCTTTCCCTGGGATAAATTTCACTTTTAGGCTCATGGGAGAGTTTCTGTGAAATTGGGAACAAAATGCTGTGTGTACATGAGGACTTTCCCAGGAGAGAGAACCCCACCTTGTCAGATCCTTAAGGGAGCTCGTTTCCCAGAGTCGAGAAGCTCTGCTACAGAAAACACACTCTCCTCCCTTTCTTCATTCTCATACAGAGCAGTTTGGCAACAAACAACTTCATCTCAAGGAAATAATAATTTCCCATTTAGTTAATAATTAATATGTGCAGGGCTCCATTGAGTACCTTACGTGCACCATCCCACAACAACCCCATGAAGTCAGTACTACTGTTATTCCTGTTTTACAGATAGAAAACTGAGCTCAGAGAGGTTAGGTGCCTTGTGAAGGTCACACAGCAGGTCAGTGGTGAACCCAAGAATCAGACCCAGGCAGCCATCTCAGAGCCACACACCTGCCCAAGTATCACTGCCCAGTACAGCAGGTGGGGTTCCCAGAACCTAGAAAGCAAACCCTGAAACAGCATTTCCCCACTGCTCTCAGTCAAGTTGTCGAGAGTGAAGGGGATGGAGCTGAGGCTGGGGGCCTCTGGGCAGGGCTCCTCTGCCCACCACATCCTTGCTCACTGGAGCTTATGTCTGCAGCGGCCCAGACCAAGAGCAGCATTATCTGGCATGAAGAAGCCGACTGCAAATGCCGAGGGGAAAGCCAGAGTTTCCTTGAGGTTAACCAGCCGCTGCTCTGCCCACCCACCCAGGTGGAAAGGAGGGAGGCCCTCAGAAATTCAGTGAGTCCTTGGGGAATAACATCAGTGGCAAAGCCAGCAACAGCCGGACTTCTTGAGCATTTACTGTGCACCACCCCTATGCTGGCAGCTTCATTTCATCTTCTCAGCGACACTTTTATTATCCCCATTTTACAGAGGGAAACTGAGGCTTGAAGAAGGAAGGGGGTGACGGAGCTAGGCAGTGTCAGAGTGGGGATCTACACCAAGGCAGTCTGACCCCAGAGCCCACGGCCTTCTCCCTCTACCCCTCAGCAAACCCAAGAGATTCAAGGTGAAGTTCCAAATTTGTGCTTTACCACCAGTAAGCACCCTGGGGGCGGGGAGCAGGGCTTCCTCTTCCCAACAGGCTGAGCCTCATGGGTGGGCATGAGGGATCCTGCATTGGACAAACCTGGAGTGAAGTCTCTGTTTACCCCTTGCCAGCTGTGTGGACTTGGGAGAATTACTTAACATCTCTGAGCCTCAGTTTCCTCATCTATGAAAGTGGACTAAAAATATCCATTTAGTTTGGTGGTTGTAAGCAGCAAATGACCTGATTGAGCACAGTGCCTGGCCCATAGTGTTAGACTCGACAGATGGAAGTGGTTGTCATCAGTGCTGTTGTTATTTCTGTCCTGCAGTTGATTTAGCCACCGTCTCCTCAGGTTCATTACAAATCAGAGGCTCCAAAGGAGAATGGCCTCATGCTGTCTGTCTGCCAACTAGTAACAATCATGATGTAACAGCCATATTAGTGGCTAATATGTACTTCCCGTGCACTGTATCCCAGATGCCGTTCTAAGCACTTTTTATACTAACCAGTCAAGAAATAACCCCAAGAGAGGGCTGCTGCTTCCTGCTCTGACCCTCCAGGGAGAAGACAAAGACCAACAAGCCAGGGCCAGGCCAGCCCCTGTGTACTAGGCCTGCCGGAGTGAAAGGTCACAGGTGGCCCCCTTGGGAGACTCTAGGCCCCAACTTTAGCCCCACATCCACATCTGGGACCCCCAGAATGGCTTTCCCTCCTCCCCAACCCCCTAAGTGGCTCTGAGTGAGGACTTGGGGTTGGGGGGTGTTGCCAGGGGGCTTGAGAAACAAAAAGAGGATGTGGAGGATGTTGGGGGAAACCTGTCCATGCTGCCCCAGGGCCTAGGGCAAGGAATGTTTGTTGACTGACTAATAGTGGTTAATTGTAAGTGACGGTTCCATTTGTAGAGCATAGCAGCTCACGTATTGGGCTGTACCAGCCATTTGTTCATACACACATAGGAAAAAACTGGAAAAATATATACCAAACACTAATCCTGATTCTCTTCACTGGGGAAGGGGCAATTGGGTCAGGGCAGATATGGTCATTTTTTTATTCTTTTTTCCTCCACTTTTTACATTGTCTACAATGAGCAAGTATTAATTTTATGGTCAGGAGAAGATAAACTTTTCTGTCAATTTAGGGCTCACCTGATTTTACAGAAGAAATGAAGGCCCCGAGGGCTTATGCCCCTTGCCCTAGGTCACATGGCTAGAAGAGGGTGGCTGGGATGGACCTATGTCTACCGTCCCCTCACCTGCACCTGCTGGAAACCCAGACCCTCAGGACCAGGGCCATTTCCAGCTCCTGCATGATGGGGCCTCGTTTTTTCCCATGACCTTTTCCCATGACCAGGCCCTAAAAATGCTTCCACCCAATCCTGCCAGCTCCCCCAACTCCTGAGAGAGTCCCCTCTGAGAGCCAGGGACCCCTGCAGATCACGGCAAAGTGGCCAGTGCAAAGAGATGCATGTACACCCCCATTACAGCTCCACCGGCTCGCTACTTGTTCATTAATAAAAGAATGCCCAGGCTATTTCGGGCACCTGTAATTTTCTACTTGAATAACCAGGGAAGTGGCTGCCTGCCCGCTCCTCTGCCCTGCTCACGGCGCCAGGGGGGGAAATGCGATCTCGCCTGGCGGAATGGGATCTGGGCCAGGTCTCACTGCTGATTTCCTTGCCTTTGCCTCATTCCGGAAAGTCCAGGTGTCCTCCATGCCACCTCCAAGGGAGTCTGGGGAGGGAGAATCCAGGCCCGGTTTGGATGTTGTGGACTAGTGGTTCCTTTTGGGAGCAAAAGGCAAATCCCAGCTCTGCCACTTGCAGCTGTGGGACTTTGGGCAAGTGACTCAACCTCTCTGAGCCCCAGTTTCTTCATCTGTAAAATGGAGAGAATTACACCGCCTTGCAGGTTTGGTATAGGGGAGGTGCCTGGCTTTTATCGTAATTGTTGCTCTTGCTGCTACTGTTGTTATTCCAAGTATGAGGAAGGAGCTCTTCTAGAAAGAGTCCTGGCTTTGGAGGCTTAGGTTCTCTCATCTGACCGACTAGCTGTGTGACCTTACCCAAGTCAATTTGCTGCTCAATTATCTTAAGCAAAATTATTTTTTCTGTTTGTCAAAGATATCCATGATAATTGAAAATTTAGAAAAATGAATGAAGAAAATTAAAAACCATAACTCTTAACTGCTACCATTTATTGAGCACCTACTCTGAGCCAGGCCCCATGCTAGCTACTTCACATTCACTATCTCTAATTCTACCAAGTCCACACCCATTTATAGAAGAGAAAACCGGGACTCAGAGAGGTAAGGTGACCCACGTAAAGCCACACAGCTGGTAAGTGGGGCAGAAATCGAACCCGAGTCTTTCACTCGTCAAATCCCATTATTTGGGTTTCCTGTTGCTGCATAACAAATCACACAAAATCAGTGGCTTAAAACAACATGCATTATCACAGTTTTCGTGGGCAGAAGCCCAAGCAGGGCTCAGCTGGGTCCTCTGCTCAGAGTCTCACAAGGCCACAGTGGAGGTGTGAGTTAGACTGTATTGTCATCTGGAAGCTCCATTGAGGAAGAACGCACTTCCAAGCTCACTGAGGTTGTTGGCAGAATTTATTTCCTTGCAGCTGTAAGACAGAGGGCCCCAGAGGTTTGCTGGTTGTTCTTTGGAGGCTGCCCTCAGGTCCTGGAGGCCACCCACAGTTTGTCGAGGCTGCCGCAGTTCTTTGCCATGGGGCTCAGTACCTAGCTACTGATGTCACTGAGCCAGCAAGGAGAATCTCTTGCTAGTGCACACTGGCAGGATGGAGTCACACATGCGTGCAAACACATACACATATACATACACACATACATCAATATATACTAGCATGATCATAAGAGTGACACACCATCATTTTTGCCACATTCTATTGTTAGAATAGCTCCCACCCACACTCAGAAGGGACCACACTAGTGTTAACAACAGGAGGTGGGAGTCCTGCAGGCGACCTCAGGGTCAGGCTCCCATACCCAGGCCCTTCCCGCCACAGCCAGCCCCCCTTTCCCCACCAATATTTGCATCCACACCCTCCAGGAGAAAACTCTACTTTAGGCTGGCAACTGCAAAGTTAGCTCCGTGTTACAAACATCCTGTCATATCCTGGACCAAGGAAAGTGGACCTCATGGCTCATGACATTTAAAAGACATTTGAACCCCAACTTTTGGTACCATGCTATACAAAAACCAGAGGGGGAACAGAAATGGACGGGACACAGTGCTCAATCTCAGAAAACTTACCAGAAGATTGGGAAGATGCAACAAGTCTTTCTGTTGCAAGAGCCCTGGGTTAAGGGGGAAAAAAGACAGTGTATTTGCTCTTGTAGCTGAAAGTCTAGGAGTCATGGCTTCAGGCAAGGCTGGATCCAGGGTCTGAAATGAAGTCTTCAGGACATTGTCTTTTTCTTCCTCATGGCTCCATTTTCCCCTGGTTCACCCCATTCCTGGGCCAGTCCCCCCTCATGGAAACTCTCAGCAGTGGTGGGATTATATCATTCTTATAGCTAGAACAGTGTGAAAGCTGGAGGGAGAAATAGGTATGGGGCTGGGGGGTGGCTTGTTAACAAGAAGCCAAGGGAAATAAAACTGAGAGTAGAAGGACTGGAATGCAGACAGGAAAGTTTAGCGTTTACTCTGTGGTCTGACATTTTCCAGTGTGTTCCACAAGACTTTAATAGGTGTTGGATGATCCAAGAGTTTCAGGTCCAACAGAATGGGTCAATCCCAGTTAAACAGGTTTCTTCCCTGCAGAGCCTCTGTGTGCTCACATTTCCAGCTGTGAATCTCCAAGGGGGAGCTATGGACGACAGCATTCCTGAAGGAGCAGCTCTCAATTCTAGACCGTGGGAAGTACCACTCTGGGTCATAAGGAACCACTGAAAGCAGTGAAGCAAGAGAGGAAGACAACAAAGGTGTTCTGGGAAGAATACAATGGACGCTTCATAGGAGGTGACTGTGTGATCATCCAGGTAAAGAGTGCCGACCACCAAGACCAGAGGGTCAGTGGCAGAAACAGGAATAAAGGTATAGAGTGGAGATAGAATATAGAAAAATACATTAATTGGCTCAGAAAATGCTGCCTCTTGGTGATGGTGACGGTGAAATTTAGTTTTGATTTTAGCTTTTCTATTGAAAGCAGGGGCAGCACAAAGACAAAGTGTGTACTATGAAGTCCAGCAAGCCTGGTTTGGGCTCTACCACTATGCCCTTGGGGCAAGTTACTGCACCCCTCTGAACCTTAGTTTCCTAGTTAAATGAGGACATTGAGCCCTTTCTCGGGGTCCTTGCGAGCATTCCAAGATTATACATACAGAGTGGGTGCCTAGCTACAAGCTGGACTTCCACTTCCAGCCATGATGGAGGACCTGGTACCAAACTAGCCCTACCACCAAAAACAACATGACACTTGACAAAACAAGAAACAACTGTTCTCAGGCAGTAGACAAAGGCACTGTAATCTCTGAGGGAAGGAAAACTCACAAAGTGAGCCCCTTATCACCCAGACTGTCACCCTGGGACAAGCATGGCATGGGATAACGGAGCCCAAATAGATCCTGATAGTGCCCTGAGCTCAGGAGACAGAGCTTAGAGTTTGGGGCAACTAAAGGAGAAGGAATCTGCAAGACAGGGCACTGGAGAGGAGGGAACTGCACAGATGGGGGCCCTAAAAATCTGTGTGGGGGTCCCCCATGACCCCCAAGTCCTTGCCCAAGGGCTAGGGTGTGCATGCACAGGGTGAGACTATCTGAGACTTACCAGACAGCAGCCATTATGGGGTTGTTTGACTACTGGTCAAACAGTGCAGGGAGACATTGGAGAGACCTTCATCCCAGACATCAAGCTGAGACTCCAGAAAGGCTGTGCCTTAGGAGTGAATACCATGCTCTTGTGTAAGACATGCCCTAACAAAGCCTAAAACCAAATTCTTCAAGATCCCCAGAGGAGAAAGTTTAGAGGTGAGTCCTGCTAAGGTAGAAGGACTTGGGAAATAGCTTGGGCTTTGCACAAATCCTCCCTTAAAAAGTACAAAACCAAACCCATGGAATTTCTAAGGGATCACCTAGTAATTGTACTGTCTGCTAAAACAAAATTTAATACTCTTCAGAAGAAAATAACAGAATCCAGAGTCTCTACAACATATCTCTCTCTCTCTCTCTCTGTCTCACACACACACACACACACACACACACACACTCCAGTATACAATCAAAATTTTCTAGACATGCAAAGAAACAGGCAAATGTGACCTTTAGTCAAGAAAAAACAGCCAGTAGAAACTGACTCCAAGATGGTCCAGAGGTCTGAATTAGCAGAAGAAGACCCTAAACCACCTAGCCCAGTGTTTGGCAATAGTAGATACCCAACCAATGCCAGATGCTCATTCCCATTTGAACAAAGTAATAATTTGTCCCCAAAAGCCTTTGAAACACAAAGATTAATAAAGGAAAATGCACCCAGTCCTCACATACTGAGCTCCTGCTGATTGACTGTACAGGGCCCAGAGAGCAGGGATGTGAGCATCATGTGCAACAAGGACAGAGACAAATCATGGCCCTGCCACTAACTCACTGTATGAGTCCCTCAGTGCTCTGTCTCTCAGCTTTCCCATTTACACAGTGAGGAGGACACGCAGATCACCTCAAAAGGCCCTTTCTCTCCAGGATTCTAAGTCTGTCTGGCACAGAAACTGTTATCACCCCAGGATATGCTCTGAGCTGGGGCCTGGAAGAACCCGTTGGAGAAGGAATCAGATCTACCTTAAATACCTTGGAGGGAACATGTGTTGGGACATCACTCTTCCAGGTATAATCATGTTGAGCTGTGGGCAGAGCCTCAGCTCATGTTCCAGAGGAACATTTCTTGAGAAATCTCCTAGCAACCAGCTCCACCAACAGTACAACCTTCAGGGACCCTTGCAGAAACGCAAAGGCTTTTTGTCACTCCCTTCTTCAAAAGCCCAGATCAAAACTGCTTATCAGCTGAGATGCTAATGTAACACAAGAGAGCAGGTGGAGGGGTACTTGGTGGGGCAGGGGATATCAAGAGGGTCTCCACCCACAGCCTCAACCTCCTTCCCTTCTGTGAAATTACAAGCAATCTAGCTTCAGGGCTTGGAGCATGAGCTCCAGACACAAGCTCAAAGCTCAGTTCTTACTAGTTGGGTAACCTTGCACAGGTCACTTAACGTCTCTGAGCCACAGTTTCTCCATCTGAAAAATGGGGACGCTAATATAATGTCTAGGAGGTTGGTGCTTTACTCAGATCCCTCTTACTGCTCCAGCACACCCATCCTCCTGTTACTGTGAGTGCTGACTCCTCACAGCTGCACCCTGCCTAGAACAGTTGCCCAAGGCTGATGGGAGGTGCCTCACCCAGTGATACTTTGGGGGTTCAGCCTATCTCCCAGGTTACCCCTATCCCACTGTCCTGTAGCCAATGACCAATTGATATAGAGGTATACAAGTCCAGTCCCCTTCCCTCAAGATGGGACAATGCCATGGTGCCATTTATACTCCAGCCTTCCCATGCTACCCAGCTGAGGCTAGACTTCAGCTGAATCCACATCTTTGCTTAACTTCTTCTCCTGCTCCATTCTGCTTCCCTGCCTTACTCCTTTACAGATTTTCCACAAGCACTCTCCTTCAATAAGTCACTTGCACAAAGTCTCCATTTCAGGCTCTCCTTCTAGGAAAGCCAAAGACATGATAGTACCTACCTCTCAGGTCATGGTGAGGATCCAACAAAAAAATGCACATAAAGTACTCAGCCAATGCCTGGCACATAGTAGGTACTCAATAAATGAACATCCTCCTTCTCATTATTATCATAGTTGAAGACAGGCCTGGGATCAGAGGGGGCTTCTAATGTGTGCAAGAGCTGGGGACAGTCTTGGTGTGAAGAAATAATCGCATTTAGACTGACTAACACAGTTGAGGCAGAGTTAACAACTTCCTTTGTTTTCTAAACTAATATTAACAAATTATTTTTCTGATTACAAAAGTAATACAAGTTCATTGCAAAAAAAACTCAAGAAACTAAATGAATGAGTATTTATTTATATTTATAAAATTTCCCACCACTCGAGTACAATCACTGAGGACATTTTGATTCATATCTTTCTCAATATTTTCCACATAAATTCACATAATATATATATGTATGGACACACACACATATACACATATCTACATGCAAAAACACGTATCTATAATTGACATCAGTAACACTGTATGTATATTTATATAGATACATAGATATGAAACACTAAATATATAATGTAACAATACATATGTAATAAAATATATAACCAATTTTTTAACCTGTTTTTTTCTTCACTTGCTTTTCATACGCAGTGAGTGGACATCTTCCATGTTAGTAAACATAGGTCTACAACATCCATTTTAGCCACAGACTGTTACACTCTACAGAAATAACACAGTTTATTTAACCAATCCCCTATCCCTGGACATTTACCTATTGCCAATCTTTTTATTATTATGAACAATGCTGGTTAATGCACATCCTTGACCATGTATCTTTGTGTATATGTTCAATTATTGCCTTAAAACAAATTCCTAGAAATGGAATAGCACAGATATTGGAAGGCACAGTTTTAGGGCTCTTGATCACACATTTCCCTGCAAGATGGCTGTACTATCATCACTCCGTCCAGGAGTACACCACAGTGTGCATTTCCCAACACCCTCTCCAACACTGCATATCATTATGTTTTAATTTTTGCCAATCTGATAGGTGAAAGATAATACTCCATTGTGTCTTGAGTGTGCATTTTCTTTGGTTTCTGGGGAGGCCAAGCATCGTTTCTTATGTCTGTGGGCTGTGTGGATTTCACCTGCTGAGAACTGCCCTTGTCCAGTCACTGGCAAGGCACTCCTGGGTGTCTCCTCTCTTCCCCCTTCCCTGCTGTGAACCCGGGCCCAGTAGCTCCCCTTGTGTGCTACTTCATAAGCTTTCAAGGCTCTGCTTCCTGCAGGATCGGCCCCCAGGAGGGCAGAGTTCCACTCTCTGCCCAGCAGCCAGCCCGAGATGAGATTAGTGGGAATCCAGTAACTTGACCTCAAGGTGCCCCCTCACCAAGTCCCCTCTCCTGGCCCTATCCACATCCCTACACCACAGAGACTTCAGAAACCAGATCTGCTTAAAGAAAAAATCTGTTTTCTCCAAAATTCCAAACCCACCCAGCAAATACATTCCAGGAGTGAATATTAGCATGACTTGAGGAATCTTTTTGGAAGCACTTACCAGAATATTCCTTTACAGCCCAGAGCTCCTGAGAGGTTTAAAACCAAGATCTAGCACAGTTAAAAATGCCCCAACCATTGACCCAGGAATCCCACCTGTAAGAATTTTCCCTCTGGGTGGGTGCACTTGCCCATGTATGTGAGGTATTCCTTGAAACGTTGTTTGTAACAGCAAAATAAATGTTAACAACCTAAATGTCCACCACTAAGGACCCACAAAATAAGTTACAAATGACCTTTACCATGAAACATTGTGTGAACAGTAACATAATGTGGTGAATCTGAACGTGCAAATGTGGAGACATGCCCTGATGTATCATAAAGTGACAGAGCAAGGTGTAGACCAGGGGTGGGGAACCTGTGGCCTTCTAGGTCCTCAAGTGTGGCCTTTTGACTGAATCCAAATTTTACAGAACAAATCCCTTTATTTTTATTAATACATTTTTCTTTTTCTTTTATATTTTTATTTTATTTTTAAAGTGAACATATTTAAAATATCAAAGAATAAAATAAGTTCCAACAAAATAGTCCTCCCAGATTGATCGGCACAATTACAACATTAGTAGCCATAAGGGCTAAATTGATGGCTGCTATGCTCGTATTTTAGTTCTAACTTCCCCCACCTGACTGGCGCTACTACCACACAAGGCTGGTTGGCAAGAGTTTATAGGGGTTGAGTACGCCTGTCTGTTATCAGCTTTTGACAACAGTGTACTGTATTTCTGTTTGAAGTGGAATTTGTGAATAGTTGCACAGTTCAACAGTATTTTTCAATTCTGTCTACTGAACAGCCCATCATGTCAAAGACAAAGAGAATGCTGAAGGAAGAAAACAGATTTTTTAATGAGGATTAGGAATTGCAATATTATCTTTCTGCTAAAGATTAGATGATTTGCTTGCTTTGTGATACTGCAATATCAATGTTAAAGAAATTCAATGCTTGTCAGCATTGTAACACTCATAAGGAGCACAAATATTAATATTTAGAATTAGAGGGAGAGGCGTGGATGGTTGTATTGCAGAAACTAAAAGATGAAAAGCAAAAGCAAAGATAATTCTTTCCAGCAACAACTTAAAGACCTGGAAATAATGCCAGTGAAGCAAATTATAAAGTAGCTTATATACCCGGTAAAAAAGGGAAGACATTCAGTGATGTAGAAATTGTGAAAGAATGCATTGTGGAAGTTGTAGGATGCTTAGACCTCAATAACGTTTCAAAGTACAAACAACTGCCTCTTTCAAGGAGAACCATAACTGATCAGCAGCATGAATTAGCCTTTAATTTAACAGAACAACTTCATGCAATACTTCAAAAGGAAAATATATATTATTCAATCCCTTTGGATGAATCAACTGATACTACTGACTCGGCACAAGTTTTACACTTCATTTGGTTCATAACAGAAGATTTTCTTTGCTATGAAGATTTTCTTTGCAAAGAGAACACGGGGAATAGATATCTTCAACAACTTTCAAGATAAATGTCATGAAGTTGGACTGAATTTGGTAAATTTAGTGAGTGTATGTACAGACAGCGCACCTTCCATGACAGGAAAACATGAAGGCTTTACTGCACAGATAAAAAAAAAGTATTAACAGATTCAGATGCTCTCATATCTTTTCATTGTATCTTGCATCAGCAAAATCTCTGTGCTAAAGCTACTATTTTAAGTGACACTTTGCAACAAGTTATAAGTATTGTTAACTATATTCATGCAAATGCAACACAGCATCATCAGTTTTGTAATATGTTAAAGTTGCACGATGAGGTATTCAGTGTGGATTTGCCGTATCATTCTAAAGTGCATTGACTATCACAGGGACAGGCGTTAGCCAAAATTTTATCTCTGTGAGAACAGATAGTTACATTTTATGAAGAACAGAATCAGCAATGTGAATTATTGAAAGAAGATTTCTATACGAATGCAGCATTTCTGTGTGATATCATGTCAGATCAAAATGACTTGAATATTTCTTTGCAAGGTAAGACTGAGTCTATTTATATGATATGTGGCAAAAAAACTAAGCATTTTGAAAAAAGCTATCTTTTCTCAAAAGGAAATTTCAGATGAACATTTTCCCCAGTTGGCAAAGGTCATTGATGAGCAGGATGATATAGGGGAATCAAGCTGCATGTAAGAATACGCAGCTGTTACAGACCTATTAATTGGAGAATATAATGAAAGGTTCACTGACTTTGAGAATCATGACATCACACTCAAATTAGCATGTCAGTCTCACCTAGTTGATATCACCAAAGCACCTAAAGAACTACAGATGGAATTGATTGAGCTCTCAGTAGATGACATTTTAAAGTCATTGTTTGATGCTAAGAAAGAGCCAGTTGAAATATGGAAAAACATAGTAGAATATCCACACCTTCAACAACACACCTGAAAAATGCTTTCTTGCTTTTCAACCACTTACTGCTGGGAATCTACATTCTCCTACCTAACCCAAATCAAGATGCCCTTAAGGTCACAAATGACTGATACCCGTCTAGAGGATCAACTGAAGCTGCAGACCTCCATGCTGCAACCAAATATTCAAGTGCTTTCCAACAAAATGCAGACATAACAAAGTCATTAAAAGGTTAGTTAACTTTAAAATTAACAAATAGTTTTCATTTTCTGAAATTATTAAGTACATAGTAGTTAGATTTTTACAAACATTTTTAAGTATATCTAATTGAAGTTTCTCAAATGTGGCCTTATTTGATTACAGCTAAATTAATGCGGCCTCCAGCGTGAAAATCTTCCCCACCCCTGGTGTAGACTAGTGCATTTAGTGTGATCCCATTTGCACTTTTCAAAAGGGTAGATCAGAATCATTGTAAATATTTATAGAAGCAGAGTTAATTCCTGTGTAGATGTAGAAGAAACTACTTACATTGGTTTAAGGGGAGAGGGATGTGGGGTTGAAGTATTTGGAGATTTTTAGTTTACACTCTAGACCCATCTATAGTGTTTAAATTATGACCATGAGTATGCTTTACCATTATATAATGAAAAAACTTATTTAAAAATTTAAAAGTGAGTCTATGATCAATAATAACTGTGGTAATAACAATGTGATTATTAAATACCTTATTAAGTACAAATTATGCATCAGACACTGTGTATTCTCTCATTTAATCTTAAAACCAGCCCTATTCTGACACTTAGTTTGCACATGAGGAAACCGAGTCTTAGGTTATAAGGTTTGTTAAGGCTGCATATGATTACAAAACCCTGCTCTTTCCACAGGGCATGGTTCTTGTGCCCAAAACAAGACCTGCACAGGCTTTGTCAGGACCTGTAGGGTCCTTCAATGGGTCCCCCGTGGTGGGCTGGATGACCTCCCACCTGGAGGCTGCTCTGTCATCTGTGCCTGTGCCCTTCAGCTCTTCTCCTCCTGACCTGGCTCCTTAGAGTTGAACCATCCAATGTGGTCTATTTTAATTAATTAAAATTAAATAAGACTAAATGTGGCTCAGTTGCACTAGCCACATTTCAAGTACTAAATAGCCACATGTGACTGGTGGCTATGTTGTCAGACAGTTATAGAACGTTTCCATCATCACAGAACATTCCATTGGATAGCACTGCCCTGTCCCAGCTTTAGAGCCAGGTAGACCTGGCCTCAAACCCTGCTCCATCCCTTACTGACTGGGTGATCTGAGCAAGTCATTTAACCTTTATGAACCTCAGTGTTCTCATCTGTAAAATGGAATGACTATATAGCTACCCCACTGGGCTGTTGCAGGGGTTAGTTAAGATCATGCCTTTTGCATGGTTAGCCCAAAGCCTGTCACATGAGCAGCTGTCACTTAAAGGGTAGATAGGAGGGTAGGACTCTGCAGTCAGACAATGTTTTGGCCTTGGGCATGTCTATAAAATGGAGTGAATGGTACCTACCCTGAAAGGTTGTTGTGAGGATTAGAAAGCATAGGGTGGATGCTCAGGAACAGTCAAGCCCCCTTCCCTCTTTCTGAAAGGGGGTTTCCTCTGTCAGGCAAAGCACTCCCACTGGACCCACGAAGTAAAATATTCCAGAACAAGGAATCCCAAAGGTCAATGTATCAGCAAAAGAAGGCTCAATCTCCAACATCAAAAAATCATGGGATGCTGTTTTGTCACCCATTAGATTGCAGGGGTGGGGGAGTTGGGACTTTTTATTGAAGAATAACTAACATATAAAAAAGTGCACTATCATAAGTATACCACTTAATAAATTTTGAGAAAATGAAAATACCTGTGTAACTACCACTCAGATCAAGAAACAGAACATCAACAGCACCCCAGAAGCCCCCTCCTGCCCCTTCCCATCCACTATTGCCCCCCACAAGGGTAAACACTGTCCTGACTTCTAACACTACAAATTAGTTTTCAGTACATAAACTTAGATTCATAACACCCAATGGTGGTGAGGGTATAGACAATCCGGTATCTCAGACACTGATGGCAGGTTTGGAAAATTGTATAGCCATTTTGGAGGGTAATTTGGCAGCATGTACTAAAATCTAAAATACAGGTACTTCTTGGTCTAGCATTTGCACTTCACGGTGCCTGCCCTAGAGAAAGGCTCACACGTGTGGGCAGAGAGGAAAGCGCAAGGGTGTTTGGAGAAGAATTATTTGTAATAGTGAAAAATTGGAAACAACCTAAATATCCAACTAAAAGGGGATGGTTTTAAAAAGAAAAAGTAGGGGGCATCACACTATTTTATACACTGTAGTACATCAAAAGAGTCAGGTAGATCTACATGCACTGGCATAGAAATATCTCCAAGACGTAGAGTTTAAAAAGCAAGCTGCAGAAAAATGACCAAAACACACATGCAGCATCAAAAACAGTGATGACTCTGGGAAGGGGGTGAGATTAGGGCACAGCTGGAACAGTGAAGAGAAATATTACTTTTAAAATTCTATATGCAACTGGGTTATTCCAAATGTCTAAAGCAGTAGTGGATTTATATACCACCCGGGTGACTATTTCGCAAGCTTTTAAGGGGACTAAAACAGCCCACCCAACAAGTCCGAGGGTGGAGGGGAAGACTGCCCCTCTGCCTCCCAGGTGGGCTGGTGGCTCTCACCCAATGCCTCAGCTTGAGTTCCAGGAGGGCAGTTTTCTGGGCCCCTAGGACCTGAGGGACTGAATGAATGGTGGAGAGGAGACCCTGGAGACCAGATTTGTGGAGGCCTTGATGGAAGACAGTGCCCTCCTCTTCACACCTTGGCTGAGAACTCAACACCAGTGTGATATAAGTGGACCCTGGGAAGGAACAAGTCCCAGGGTTTGGCGCCTGCTCCAAACAGTGCCCAGCACTTTAAAAAAAGAATTGCCAGGTCTGATTCTCTCTGTCTCTGGGGATGGAGGAGAGTGAAGTGGCAGGTGTCACCTCACAAAACAGGGTGGCTTTGTGAGAGTGAGGTGGTAAGGCAGAGGCTCAGGCTAGGCCTTGTGACATCCAGGGGCTGTGGACTCTCTGAGAGGTAATGAGGGGGTAGCCAGGGCCCTGCATTTAAAATATTCAACCTTTAAGAATTTGCTTGCTAGGGGGCCTGGCCCAGCTGACTCCATGGAGAAGGTTTCCTTACCCTCTCTGAGCCTCAGTTTCCTCCTCTGTAAGATGGGGTGCAGGCTCTTGCCATCGCGCACACACACACACACACGAAGCCTCCTGAGTCAGACTGCCTCAAGTCTACTTATAAAGCTGCCACCTACCAGCTGTGTATCTTAACCTGTCCAAGGCCTCAGCTTCCTTCCTCATCTGTAAAACTCTTCCCTAACCTCAAAGGACTATTATGAGGCTTAAATGAGACCATATCAATAAGGTCTTATCAGAGTGCCCAGCACTGGGATGTGCTCAATAACTGTTTGCTACAATTATTAGGTAATTTTTATTTACTAAGCACTTATATGCCAAGAACTGTGCTAGGCATTGAAGACACTCCCTGAATAAGTCACAGTCCCTGTTCTCACGGTCTTTACAGTTTAATGGGGGGGGCGGGGGGGGAGGAGTGGAGTAAATGAAGACACCCAGAGACATCACTCCACGTTTCAAGGACAAATATCCCAAGGTTCCATTCTCATCTCTTCCAAGTTCAGAATTCAGGCCTGTCTGTGTTTAAGATGCAGTATCTCCCTTCTCTCTGCCAATCCAAGGCATCGTGCATAGAAGTGACCTCAATGTGTCCAAAAAAATCTATGTTGTGACAATGTCAAAAGCACAACATAAAAATTGATAAATCACTGCTGGCAATATCTACTACAGCTAAACACTCACCTACTTTATGACCCCCCATTTCCACTACCGGGTGTCTGCCCCGCAGAAACAAGCACTCATGTTTACCCAGAAACTCACAGAAGGATACTCATAGCAGCTTTATTCGTGATAGCCCCAAACTGGAAACCACACAAATGTCCATCACAGGCGAATGTGTTAATATAACAAAACTGCAATATAGCCATAAAATGGAATACTTAATTCAGCAATAAAGAGGAGTAAACTTCTGATACAGGCAACAACATTGATGCATCTCAAACATGTGGCTGAGTGAAAGAAGCCAGACCCAAATGAGTAAATTTTATTATCCCATTTATGTGAAGCTCTAGAATAAGAGAAACGCATCTATGGTGAAGGAGGCCAGAATCGTGCTCACCCTGGGAGAAGGTGGGTATTGGCTGGGAAGGGGCACAGTGAACCTTCTAGTATTCAGGGAATGTTTCATATCCCGATCTTGGAGGAGGTTATGTGTGTGAACACATGTAAAACTTTATTGAGGTGCACACCGTAGTGTACTTTATGCTAAACCTCAATTTTTAAATGTTTAAGAACAAAGCAAGTCCCTTCAATGTTGCCTGGTGTGCAAGGCAGACTCTGGTGGATGTTGGTTGGGTCCACGGTCTCCTTGACACTTTCAAATTGCCTCTAGGAGATGCAATCAGGGCACGAAAAAGAGGCTCGTGGAGGCCACAGGAAGGACAGGTGAAATGAAAATGTCTTCGGCTTCAGCCCCGACTGAGTTGTGTTCAGCCATATTTGGGTATATTATACATTATACAATAGTATTTCCTCTGGAAATTGTGCATGCTGACTTTCACTAACCAAAATCATAACTAAGCCTGCATCTCCCAGTTCCTAAATGGTGTGAACAAATGAGAGCTGGCTGAATTCCTCAGCACGGTCCTTGGAACAGCCTTTCAGTCCTCAGTAACACGTCAGCAAAGGTCCAGGTGGAGTTCTCTCGCTTACCAAGCCACAGTCATTGAAGGCAGAGAGGCCTCCGCCCGGTCACTGAGGTTTTCCCGGACACAGGTTGGCCTTATTTTCCAACAAGGCTTTCATGCAAAGGAGGTTGGCAGGCCTGCAAGGGACATTTCTTTGAACTCTAAGTCTGGGAGCTGCTCCTTATGAAATCCTGGCTTTGTCATGTTAATGTTGCCCTTGGGACCCAGCCCTACTTCTCAGGTCTGCGTGGGGAGATGTGAGAAGCAGCTCGGATCCCCTTTGAACCCCCTAGAGTAGGTCCTTTTTCTATGTCCTGGAATTTTCTTCCACAGAGGAGATTACTTGTCCCCTTACTCCTTTTGTTTAAAAAACAAAAAACAAAAACACACAAAAGAGACTTGGCCAGACTCCTAACACCCTCCGTTTTCTATGCCCTCCTTGGTGGTAGAACTCAAAATGGGACCCCCCAGGGGAAACGCTGGGACCCCAGGCCCTTCTGGCCACCCTGGACAATGCCTGGGCCCACAGCAGGGGGCCTCCCTTGTTCTAGCCCTGGCATACTCTCTGGGGGGTTACCCGCTCTCACCAAACAGCCCAGAGCTCCTCATGTGGGTGCATTCATTCATTCGCTTATTCATTCATTCTTTCAGTAAGTCTTCATTGGGCATCTACTCTAAGCCCAGCTCTGGGCTGGGCCCTGGGGAGACAGCTGTGAACATGGCCCAATCCCTGCGTCAAGCTGAGTATAGTACGGTGGAGGAAACAGGGCTGAAAGGATCATAACTCAGTGGGGAATATCAACACAGGGGGAGTCTGGGGCGCTGTGGGAGCACGTGCTCAAGGGAGACCTCCCTGAGGAAGTGGCATTTCCTCCAAGACCTAAAGCATGAGGAGTTAGCCAAGCAGAGTTGGCGGGGAGTGTCCTGGGTAAAGGGAACAGCTCCCACCACAGCTGCGAGGTGACAGAAAGCACGGCTTTCAGGGAACGCAAGTAGT
The DNA here is from genome assembly GCA_023783475.1 of Daubentonia madagascariensis. Lineage (NCBI taxonomy): Eukaryota > Metazoa > Chordata > Mammalia > Primates > Daubentoniidae > Daubentonia > Daubentonia madagascariensis. The sequence goes on along the minus strand of JAKFHU010001953.1, from coordinate 33,362,897 downwards.
TCTTAGTGGTCAGAGTGTGGGGTGCAAGGGACACCGGCCCCCATTTCCACGCTGCCCTTCCCTCATTTGACTGCCGCTGTGTTCCCCGCACTCCAGCCACCCTGGCCTCGCTGCTGTTCCCTGAACATGGCAGGCACGCCCCAGCCTGGGGACTTTGCTCTCACACTCTCCCCGACATCTGTTTGGCTGACTCCCTGCTTCCTTCAAGTGTGTGCTCAGATCTCCCCTTCTCAACAGACCTGTTTACCACCGCGTGTCGTCCTCTTACTGTCTTTCCCCCCACCGCGAGTGCGAGCTCCACAAGGACAGGCACCTTTGTTGTGTCCACTGAGGCGTCCCCAGCCCTTGAACATTTGAAGGCAGAAACAGACGGGATTTGAGAGCTGGCAGGGAGGGGCCAGACTGCAGAGGCCCTGTGGGCCAGGGAAGGCATGTGGGCTTGCTTCCCAGCGCCAACGGAAGGCACTGAAGGCGCTAAGGATGGAGAATCAGGGTCTGAGTTGGGTATTAAAAGCTCACTCTGGGGTCTGTGCGGAGAACGGCTTGAAGGAGAGCAAGCTACTGTCGGTATCCAGGCGTGTGGTGGTGGTACCTGGGCTGGGGGCAGGGGCATGGGGGCCTGCGGAGAAGTGGAGGATTCACGAGGAGGTGAACTCACCATGCCTCAGTGATCTTAGGACTGTGAGGTTGCAGAAAGACAGGGCAAGGCAGATACCCAGGCTCCTGGCCTGAGCAGCAGAGTCAGAGTGGAGCCACCTGCCGAGATGGGGGAGACAGGGGAGGAATAGTTGGGGGCCAGGGCGGTCAAGAGTTCTGTTTGGGCCATGGTAGGTTTCCGGTGCCTATTAGACTTTCAAGTGGAGATGTCGAGTAGCCAATTGGACAAAGTAAGAGCTCAGAAGCAAAGTCTGGATGGAAAATATACATTTGGGGAACATTGGCTTAGAGCTGTTTTTGAAGTCCTGAGAGCATAGAGGGAGAAGAGAAGATGTCTAAGAACTCACCGTGAGGACCGAGCCCTGAAGCTTTCTGAAATGGCCTTTGAAGAACGAGGAGCTTGCCAGGAAGGTGGGCAGAAGGCAGTCTAGGTAGAAGGAACAGCATGGGCATGTGCTCACATAAAAGAATATAGATCTCAGTACTGTTCAAAACTGTGAAAGTCATCCAAAGCAAAGAAAGTCCGAGAAACTGTCACAGCCAAGGAGAGCCAAAGAGGACATGACAACTCAGTGCAATGTGGTATTCTAGATGGGACCCTGAAACAGAAAAAGGACATTAGGTAAAAACTAAGGGAATCTGAATAAAGTATGGATTTTAGTTAATAATAATGTACCATTATTAATAATACATTATTATTTGAATAATATTTGTTCATTAATTACAACAAATGTATTATACTACATACATGTACAGCCTTGTGCATGTAAGGTGTTAATAACAGGGAAACTAGGTGTGGGGTATAAGGGAACTCTCTGAACTATCTTCTTAATTCTTCTCTAAAACTGTTCTAAAAAATAAAGTCTATTTTTTTAAAAAAGAACATGAGTCTGATAAATGCCCCCCTCCCCCCACACACACACATTCCAAGGACTACAGCAATTTTTTTCTCTGGAGAGGACTTTGACCCTGGCCAGACCTTTCTGTGGCCGAAAGAGTCAGGGACATTATGAATATCTCATCATCCCTCCCCCTGCCAAGGAACAAAGGATCCTCACCTCCACCTGCTTTCTTTCTGTTTACAGAAAGAATACTCTCCTCAGGCCCGATTTCATAGTGAAAATGAGAAGCAGAAACTAAATGACCCAGGTAAGTCAGACCCACCTAGAATTCTTCAGGTGCAACCAGAGTTAATCCTTTCTGCATGCCCCACAAAAGCCTATCCCTTAGCCACAATTTTCCTGAATTCCACTTTGCTCAGTGGCTGATTTGGTTTCCCCCTTGCAGCAAAAGTTTTGGCTCCATCTGGGTTCAGATTCCAGCTCCACTACCAACTAGTTACGTGATCTTGGGCAAGTCACTTGAGCCTTATTTCCCTCATCTCGAAAAGGGGCATAACCATAGCTTGATCAAAGGGCTATTGAGTGCATTGAGATGAACTGTAAATTGGGTATAATTTCATCCTCTGAAGAAAGGATATAAGATAGTGACTGGCATAGGTCTGGCATCATGCCTGGCACTCTTGATGGCTGGTTGTTGACGAGAGACATGATCACTCTGGCTAATCAGTGAGGTCCCCGAAGATCAAGTGTCACTTTGGGACCCTGGGTGGTGTCTGAGGTGTGTCAGGTGGATCCTTGGGACACTGGATGGTGTCTGAGGAACATAGAAGTACAAGGATCTCTGAGTCAGAACAAAACTGGGCCTGGGCAGTGGCTAAGGGCCAGCCAAAGAGGGCTTGACCAGCAGTTGGCCTAGGAGGCACCAAGGCTAGAGATGACACAGAGGCAGAGGGAGGTGTTACTGTGTGGCTGAGACCCCAAAAGCCAGCTCAAGATTCCCTGGCCCACCCAGGCACAACCTTGAACAGAGACTATCCAGTACCCTGGACAGCTCCAGAGAGCTCTAGATTTCAGGGGCACAAGTTTTGTGGGCAGAGAACTGGGTTGGATCTTAGCTGTGCAAGCATGGGCAAGCCACCTTACCTCCCTAAGTCTCAATTACCTCACCTCTAAACTGGAGGTGATACCTACCTTTTAGGGCTGGTGTGAAGAGTAAATGAGAAAAATGATGTAAAGAGGCAGTAGGGCAGAGTAGCCAATGTCTAAAGGTCAGACCACCTGAGTTCATTTCCCAGCCCCATGCTGTGTGTCTTCAGAGAAGTTGCTTGACCTCTCTGAGCCTCAATTTTCTCTCATCTGTGAAACGGGAATGCCAATAGACCCTACTTCATAAGGTTATGAAGATTAAACTAAACAAGACATGAAGCACACAATAAACATTCGTTTTTATTTTAGAAGAAACTTAGCACAGCACCAGACACAGAATAATCAAAATTGTCAGCTTCTTATATCTTCTAAAACCACATGGTTGACTTTGCCCCTCTCACCTTTAGACTCTTTTGATTGGTTCTCCCAAGTGACTGTTAAAGGCACTCCACAAAGCCAGGGCAGTCAATCTCGTGGCGGCCCCCACAGGCATCCACTCTCAACCTTCTTCCCCCAGGAAAGCTCCTGCCCCGCAGTGCCACCCACCCCAGGATGCTTGGGACACTTTTTTTAATAAAGTACCAGTAAATCCGGAATACACTGATGAACTGTATAGTGTTTGTTCTGTGCCAGCCACTGTTCTAAGCGAGATAGATAGATAGCCGGTTAACCTCACAACCCCGTGAGGAAACAGTTCCTTCGAGGTCAGGTAACTAAGTTGTGGGGTCACACAGCTATTAATTGGTGGCGCTGGGATCTGATCCCAGGTATGGCACTTCAGAACCCCACAGCTGCTGGTAGCATTTAACGAGGCCAAGGGCCAAAGAATGGAAAAGAGTAGGCGGGAGCCGGAGGCTGGAAGTCAGGCCACGCTGTTCTCGCCTTGGCCCTCCCGCCAGACGCTCACTCGCGCCCCGCCTGCTACCTGGGCGCAGGTGCCCCCGGCCTCGCCCCGGCCCCCCTTTCCCCGGCGGAGGCGGCGGCGTCTCCCGGCCGGCCCCTCCCGCCGCGCGGTAACCTGAGCCACGCCGGGGTCTGGGCCGTGTCCCGCGTCACAGTCGCGGAGGCGCTCGGGTCCCGCACAGCCGGCTCCGCAGGCGCGCGCGCGGGCGCATGGCGCAGAGGCTGGGCGAGTGGGCGCGGGGGCCCGCGGAGGCCACCGGGCTGTACCGCGCCGTGCTGCTCAGGTCGGGTAAGTGGGGCAACGCCCCCGGCCCCACCCAAGCCGCGGGGGACGCGAGGAGGGCGCGGGGTGCCTGGCGCCAGCCCCCGCCCACCCCCGCCGCGGGGCGCCTCGGTGCTGCGTGGCGCCGCTCTCCTCCCTCCAGCCATCCTTTGAAATTACTCTTTCCCCTGTCTTCTTTTCTTCTTCCCTCTTTCCTCTTTGCGTCCCGTATTGCCGTCTCCCTCTGTGGAAGGACACACAGACGCGCGCACACTCAGCCTCTCGCCCTCGGACGTCCTGCGAGGTTCCGCTTCTGCGGAGACCCACGGGCGCGCCAGGCCGTGTCCGGGCGGGACGTATGGGCCGCGACAGCAGCACCCGCACGACCCGAGTGGCGCAGGCAGTGGCGCGGGAAGAGGCACAGACCGGCAGCCGGATGGGGAAGGACTGCTGGTGTCCGTGGGGCGTTACACAAGGGTGGGGAGGGAAGCGTGTTGCAGGGAAGAGAGGAACCGTTTTGCTGTGAGTGCGTGCAGCGATATGGAAGGAAACCGATGGTTTTATTTTTTGAGGTTGGGGGTTGGATGACGCGTGTGTTTTTCTCTCATGTCTTTTGGTTTGCTTGTTTGCAGTGGGCACGTATTACCTTTCTACTCAGGACAGTAAGAGGATATTTTTTATTTAGTAATGGAGTAAACGTAATATATGATCAGTTTCCAAATAATTTGGGAAACGGGCATGTAGAAAAATGAAAAGGAATGCCCTCAGTAAGCGTTTGGGGCGTTTCCTTCCGGATTCTGTGCTTGGAGAGAGGTGTTTGGGGGTGATAATCAGCCTGGTACTGGGGTCTTTGCCAGTGGGGGGTTGTGATCACAACGGGTCAGGGGACTTGGGCTCATGGGCCGGCTACCCTCTTCCTTGGGCGAAGAGCCCTCCTCACCCGTAGTCCCGCCCGCAGACCCCTGGGGCCAAAAGCGCGAGTCGAACCGGCTGCGCGTCAGCAGCGCCACCGGCCCCCGCGCCCCGCGGGAACGGATTGCCTTTCTATTCACAACCGTAGACTGGCCCCTCCCGGGGAGATCCCGCCGCCCAGTTCCTGGGGCGAGAACTTTGGAACAATGCAAGGGTTCTCTAAGTCCGCAAGCAAGAACTGGCCCAAACTTCAGGACTGGTGGCGCCTTCCTAGGGGAGGGTCTGAAGTCTGGCTGAGACGGGCAGACAGAAAGGGAGGGGCTCCATAATCAGACGAATCTGATTTCAAATCCCAGCTCTGGCGATTTCCCCACAAAGCACTCTGCCGAAGTGTCCCCCATCCACTTCTTATCTTCTCACAAAGCTGCAGAGGGGGTGTCCCTAATCTGAAGCCCTGGTGTTCCCCCTATCCTGGCGCCGTAGCTATGAGCCGCACTGTTTAGCTTCCAGCCTATCCAGAACAGCAAACAGGTCAGAGTCGTTTAGGTACCTCATGCTTGCCCTCCCCCGCCCCAGCCGTACCACGCACCCACAGCCACAGCCAGGAAGGGAGCCCAGGCCTCACTGAAGGGGTCAGAGTGCTTCATCGAGGAAGCACTTAACTGTATGCCAGCCACTGTGTGGTGGCTCATCCACTATTCACAACTCTACCAGGACACTGCTAATTGATTGTCATCTCCATTTAATATTAATAAAAGAAGAGGCTAAGGCTCAGAGAGCTTAAGCAGCTTGCCCACTGACCACTAAGAAACGTTTTCTACCCCACAAAGAGACAGAAAACACATTCAAACTTAGGTCCATCTATGCCAAAGTCTGCACACCTGAGAACAGTGATAACAATGGCAAATGATTGTTATTTACTCGTTATTGCTCTCTGTCTGCCAAATACTGTACATCTGTCATGTCAACTCCGTTCATTCATTCATTCAACTAATGTTTATTGACCTCTATTACGCCCTTGGCTCTATGTAGGGCACAGGGATGTACTGATAAAACAGATATGTCCCTCTTCTCAGGGAGGTAAGTAACATTAACCTCTATTGGAAACAAGAGGAAACTGAGGCTCAGAAGGTAACATGACTTGTCTGAGGTCGCACAGCTCATCAGGGAGGGGCGGAGCTGAGATTCGAACCGTGGCCATGTGCCTCTGGAAGCACTTCTCTGGCGTGCTCTACGCACCTTCCAGAGCCCCACAGAGGAGAGTCTAGAAGCAGACGCAAGATGGCCATTTTCACTTACAGCAGCTTCACAGGTGTGCACCAAGTGTTATAACACTTTTAGAAAAATGTTCATCCCAAGTTATTTCAAAATAATGTCTTGATATTAAAATGATACATGTTCACCATAGATATTTTGGGAAATTGAGAATAAAGAGGGAAGCTTAACTCATAATCCCACAACCCATAAGCAGCCACTGGTGACATTTGGAAATGTCTCCTTCCAGTGTTTGCTACACACAGTTTGTGTGTGTGTTTGTTTTACGCTGTTGAGATTGTACTGACTCTAGTATTTAATTCTACTTTTTTCACTTGAATGAAAATCTTTAATGCTCTTAAATTATCCAAACAATAATCACCACTTATGGGGCCCTGACCCTGTGGCAGGCTCTGTGTAAAGGGCTTTCCGTACCCTATTCCTTTGTTCCTCAAAAGAACATTTGCCCCATTTTAGAGATGAGGAAACAGGGAGTCGAAGATCACCTAGTTGTCTGGCAGTGGGGCTAGGATTGGGATCTGGGTTGACACTAGAGCCCATGTTCTTAATTACTGGGCCAGAAGGGTCACCTCTGTGGAATAACTCATGCTCAGCCAGGCCTGGAAAGCTACGTGGTCCTGTAGTAAACGTCCACCTGAGGTGCATTATTTGCATCCTACCTGGAGCTCAGGCCAGGTTCCTGGTGGGGAGGAAAGCATCTCTCTGCCGCATGGACAAAAGGGCACCTCCCCAGATGCCTGTGGGCACCAGCGACTATATTTCTCCTCTGGAGCCAGAGGGGCAGCCACAGCTTCCATCTCTGCCTCTGCCAGGTAGGGTTGCCAGATAAAATACAGGGCACTTAGGTAAATTTGAATCTCAGATAAAAGACAAATAGTATTTTAGTGTAAGTACGTTCCAAATATTGCATGGAATGTACTTATACTAAAAAATTATTTGTTGCTTATCAGAAATTCAAATTTAACTGGGTGTGTGGCGTTTTTATTTGCTACATCTGGTGACCTCGCTGCCAGGAATCATGGAAGTTTGCTTGGCTTGACAAGCTATGGTCTGCGCAGGTTTAACACACACACACTCATGTCCACTCCCCATCCCTAGATCCACTATCCCTCTTGTCTGGCTACAAGGAAATTAAAATGTGCTGGGGGTAGGGGCACCCCAGGGTCCTTCTGCAGCTAAGAGACCAAATTAACCATGCCTAATTGCAGCTGGCTGGAGAGCCAAGTTTCCGAAACAAGACTCTCAGTTCACCCACCCCTCACACTTCCCTGTTTTCACGCTTGAAATCCCTCCACTGGGGAAATTCTTCCCGGTTCAAACTTGTAGTAAAGGCAACTCCCGTTCCTTTTATAATCTCTTCACGGATCCCATGACAAATTTTTTTCTGCCAATACAGCTGCTTCTCCCCCAAGTCCTTTCAGCAGAGCATGTTTGGGGGGCGGGGGGCACAATTTGATCCTGGGTCTGTTTTGTGGGTGGCTTCTCAGAAACCACATTGAGGCCTTGAAAAGGGGCCTTGGAGATTTAGACTGACCACGGGGCCGAGGAGGGAGTTTTGAGTTGCCATGGAAACTTCTTGTCTGATTTTTGTGGGCCCAGATAAGCTGCTCCAGGAGCCCATTGGCTTGGAGAAAGGGGGCAAAAATGAAAAGAAAGCCAATTTTGGAGTTTTATTTCCTGCACACTGCAGCCCAGCCCAGTACAGATGCAGGAACATTCCCCAGCTCCCGCTCAGAGCTGCCTCCCTGCTGAGCTGCCCTCCTTCCTTTTGGCTCCTCTGGTTCCCAAGAAATCAGACCTCAAAGGGACAGGAGTGTGGGAGGGGTGTGCTCAGCCTCTAGGACCCCCTTCAGTGCTTCAGCCCACCATGGGGCTGAGCAAGAACTCTGAACCCCAGGCTCCTGGCATTACAGAGTCCTTCCTTTTGGAAGAATGGGAAGACCTCCAGGGAAAGCCACACAGAAGAAGGCAGGAGGCACGGCTGGGGCTTGAATTCTGCCATTACCTGAAGTAAATTCCTGAAAGGCTCGGTTACTCAGAGGGCCTCCATTTTCCCATATTGAAAATGGACATAACTGAACAGATGTGATTCATAACTAGCTATAGTTGGTTGGAAAAAGTTGCTCTTTCTCATGTTTTTAATCTTCAGGGATTTTTTCTGACAACAAAAGCAATATGTGCTTGGTTTTTTTTTAAGTTACAAACATTACAGAAATAGAGTGACAAAGGAGAAGAACCTGTAATTTTAAACCATAGAACAGTGGTTCTCTAACTCTTTAATATAAATGAGTTCCCAGGGTAGTATGTTAAATATCCAGATTCCTAGGCCCCTCCCTCAAAGGTTATGATAGAGCAATCCAAGACTATGTGCCAGTAATTCCATTTTTAACACTCATTTCATATGTCTAGTAATGATGTTTGAGCTACATTGATCTAGAACTGACCTTTGCTAACAGATTAGTATATATGCCTCCAAATGATTCTCTATGTATATACTAACTTTTTTGTCTTGAAAAAAAAGATCATACTACATATGATTTTGCAGTTTGGTTTTCCATTAAATATGCAGGGAACATCTTTTTCAGGTAAATAGACATGTTTACTGGCTGCATCCCATCATGGAGTGTAGGATACTATCTTATTGAGGGGGTATGGCTGGCTAATGGTGGCTGTTGACTGTTGATCTCACATAGAGTTACACACGCACACAGCACACAGCAAGATGGTGCTGTAACAAGTTCAGGGAGATCAATGTATTATATTTGGTGTTTTCAGGTCAATAATAGTTATTGGGCATGTTGGTATTGGGACAGGAATACTAAGCAGGATGAGGTGAGGTCCCTGCCCTCGGGCTGGTGGTCTGATGGGGTTGTACATAAGTAGAACTGTGAGAAGAGTTTTAGTGGAAGAAGTACACTGAGTTGAATCCCAACTGCCTGGGGAAAATGGCACCCAATGTTGGAGGACTCCTGCCCAACTCTCCTTGGCTCTCACCTACATGTTCCTCTGGGGTGTGCTGGATGCTGGGCTGCTGTCTTCTCTGGGAGTAAGAGGAAGTCCCCCTGCCTCAGACCTTCTTATTCCCCCACCTGTCAGAAGGCACTGGGACTGGCTCAGATAAACTACTATAGACCCTGGGAAATGCCGAAAATGCTCCTTTGCAAAGCAGGTTGACTTGTGGGAAGGAACCAGGGGCAGCAAAGAGTGGTTTGATGAGAGAATCTAGTTGTCTTCTTCTGCCGTGACAGTTTAGTGAAGTTAAGGCAGGCACAGCACGGTGGGAAGCTGGGGGTGGGGGTGGTTACCATTCAGAGGACCTCAAGAGAAGCAGAATTTGGGAAGAGGAAACAAAAAGGACCACACATAGTTTCCAGAAAATTGTTTTATACATGAAAATTTAGGACCCTGTAAGTTCAAGTGGCTCCAGAATGGTCAGCTTGGCCAAGGCATCTGGATATCCCCGACCTGCCCACTTCCTGCCCCCTCCCTGCCCCCTCCCTGCCCCAGGCCCGTCTCCCACCTCCCTCACCCCCAGCACTGCAGCCACACTGGCCTTCTCCATCGAACCAAGCTCCCGCACACCCCGGGCCCTTCCGCTGGCTGTTCCCACTCCCTGAACGCTCTTCACACGAGTACAGTCTTCACACAGCTGACTCCTCGTGACTCCACTTCCCTAAACTGTCACCCCCTCAGCGTCTGCCCTTCCTAAGCTCCCAGTCACTTCCATTCAAGTCTCCCACTCTTGCTTTCCTCATAGGATTCATCACTGGCTGATGTTTTCCTGTGTGTCTCCCTGTGTTCTGTCGGAGTCCCCTCTTAAATGTAGCTTCCCTGAGGACAGGGATATTGTCTGTGTCATTCACTTGGAACAGTGCTGGGAACACAGTAGGTACTCAATAAATGTTTGTCAAATGAGTAAATAATGTGAGCCAAAGAGCACACAAGGTTGCATTTTTAATGCCTCCATTACATTTGATGTGTGTCCTGGGCCTCATTGCCCTCCAGCCAGCCAAGACTCTGTGAGAAAGTAAAGTTGGGGCGAAGGCTCAGTGTAGACCCCAGCTTCCTCACCAGAGGACTAGAATAATGCTAAAAGCTAGAAAACACTTCCAGATTTTCAAGTGAAAGCTGATTCTGAAATTAGGAGAATGCCTCCGTTACCTGCAAGCACCCAGGTGGCCTTAGGGATCTACCCAAATTCTTTATTTCTACACTCACACATTTATTCATTGAGCCACTATTTATGGGACACAGATTCTGCCAGGCACAGTGGTGCACGCAGGGGCCCTGCCCTCGTGTCACACAAAGTCCAGGTCTCTCCTTGGGAAAAGTCATATTTGCTGAGTGCTGACTATATGCTTTCCCTAATGTCACATCATCCATGTCACCTCCCAAGCACCCTGGTCTGCTCCACATTTGACACACACAGAAACCAAGGCTCAGAGACATTGGGTGGCTGCCAAGGGGCTGGTGCCAGAGCCAGGGCCAACACAGGAGCCTGCTGGAGCCCAGACATGTCAGCATCCACTCTCCTCTGTCCTGTGCCATGTCCTGTTGGCTCCTCTGGAAAGTTTGGATGAAGTTCAGGGTATCAAGTACACAGTGTGTGTAGAGTTTTCAACCCATGGGTGGATGACCAAGAGCTGACCAGATGCTGAGTAGTCCCCTCCCTTTACACCCCACCCCATACACTTCAAGAGCCATTTCTCCTGAAGAATTCGTCATTGCAGCAGGAAGCTTGGCTTCCCCTTCCATCGGGAAAGGGCCGGAACCCACTCTTGCCTGACCCTCCCATTAGAAACAAGGGAAATTCCTTTACATGAGCCGCCTTGTTCAGAACAAAGCCTGGCATGTTTCTTATTCCTCATCAGTCTGACAAAATAGGTATTTATTTGTGCCTCTCAAGCATGTGGCTTGGACATGGTGTTCCGCATCGTGGAAGTGGCCGTGCACCAAGTGAAATATCCGTTACTATAGTAACAGTTCCTTTTTATTGATACCAGAATAAACAGGAATGCAAAGTCTGTCTCACTTGTTGGCACATTTCAGCTGCCTCCCATCCCCAGGGGTTTAAGAACCGCCCGTTGGAGGCGGCCCTCCTTGCCAGTCTGGGACTGCCCAGTGGAGTGAGGACCTGGCTACACTGCTCCTGACTTCCCTTCCCAGGGACTCGGACCGAGAAGTAAGACCATTTCTATTTTGTTTCGCCTGCTATTGAGCTGGGTGCTGTTCAGGAAGAGGTAGAAGGGGAGGAAGGCAGCCTTCAAGCACTGGAGTGGCTGTCAGGGGAGCTGGGTGCTTTGAGTTTAGGCACCTGGGCTATGTCCCGCATCTGTGACATGATACTCAGGATGCCTCCTGGCAGCCTGGGTTTCAGAAAAGAGTAGGAGACAAAGCCAGCACCTGCATTGGTCTTTTTCTTCTAAATCCTCAGATGAATCCAAATGAATGCATGATGTGGCCTCGCCTAAGTCAATGATCACACAGTATGGGGGCTTTAATTCTCTTAATGACTGATAGGCAAAAGGCCAGAGTGATGCAGGTGGCACAACTGAGGGAATACAGGCTGTGGTGTCAGAGCTCGGCTCAGATTCCAGCTCCTTCATTCACTGGCTGTGTGATCTGGGGAAATCAGATGACCTCTCTGAGCCTCGGTTTCTTCATCTGTAAAAATGGGGTAATGATTATAGCCACCTCCTCAGTTTGTTGTAAGAATTTCAAGCGATATGGCTGCTAGGTGCTTAGCAATGGACATGGCACATGGCAAGTGCAGGTTAATATGTTAACTGCCTGCCTTTCTGGTGAATTTGGCTTTAGCACTTTGCAGTACAAGGCAAGTCTGGAATTGGGCCAGAAATCAAGGGCTATAGGATTGGGTGTATGACTTTTCGAAACTGCTACCAAACCCAGGTGGTTTCCGGCTGCGAGGCAGCCCCAGCTCCTGTGTCTCTGGGTGGCTTAGATCCTGAGTGGCTCTCTTAGCTCTGTTCGTGGCAGGTACCTGCTGGGATCTTCCCCCCAAGAGGCACCTGCCAGCTGAAGTGGCTGGCATCGTGCCACTGGTGAGCCAAAAGGAATATCTAGTCTGCTGACACTTGTTCCTGATCAACTGCACAACGCTGTCCACCAACCTTGCTAAGGATCCTCCATGTCTAGCCCTGGACTGTCTGCTATGGAATTGATTCAAAACTCCATATGCCCACCCAGGCCTTCTCCTCACAAAGTAGGAAGTTACAGCAGACCCAAGGCAAAGTGTTCAGAACGTTTGTCTTGAGTCATTGCATCCAAATGGACAAGCAGCTCTGATGGGGGTCTTCCGGGCACTGGCCTGAGGCTGCTGGGAGATCTGGAGGTGGCTCCCAGATACACTGTTCTTTGATTGCTAGCCAGTGAAATACAAATGGGCACTTTCCCCATTGGGAAGAAAAAGCGAGAAGGGTCAGGAAATCCAGTGGCCACGCTTGTCAATTTTCCTGAATGCCTCTTTTTCCTTTGCCAGGCGTTATTTTGAAAGCCTCTCTTCTCTGTTCTGCACCCCATTAAATGCTGAACCAAGAAAGTCCTGAGTGGGTTGTGAACCCAGCAGCTTGAACAGTAATGAGAAACAAGGGTAGGGTGAAGGGGGGCAGAGGAGTGAAGGCTGACCAATAGCCCCGAGGTGGGAGGCCACTAGCTGGTCCCCTCCTAAACAGAGACCAGCCTGTGGGCAAACAGGCCTGTCAATTCTAGCTTAAGCCCAGAGTTGCTGGGCCAGGCTGAGGCTCCCCAGTGGGAGTTTGTATTTCATATGGGCTAGGAGTCCTCAGGTTAGCAGGCCTCCATTTTCTCATCTATAAAATGGGCTCACACTGGCTCTTCATTGAGTTTTCTTGAGTATCCAGAGAGAGAAAAGGGATGTAAGAAGTAACTCTGCTTTATCAATTAAAAAACATTTTGCACCTGCAAGACAGTGAACTGGTAGAAAGAGCACTGAATTTGGAGTCCAAAGGTCCTGGCTTTGCCATTTCCTCTCTGTGTATCTTGGGACACGTAGCATGGCCTCTCTGAGCCTTGGTTTTCTCATCTACAAAACGGGGTACCACCAGCTGCCTCCCAGGGCGACTGTAAGATCCAGATCAATGTCAAGTGCTCACCACAAGGTCCCTTTGGGACAGGAGGACCACAGTTTGCCTTCAGTGAGCCTCACTTTGCCAGGTACTGGGCTAAGCACATCATGCACATTATATCATTTCATCCTCCAGACAGCCCCATGAGTAGGCTGTTATCCCCACTCTACAGAGGCTCAGAGAGGTTAAGCTATTTGCTCAAGGTAACACAGCTGGAAAGGGTTGCCACCATGATTATAACTTAGTCTGCCGCCTCTGAAACATCTGCTCTAACCACTGCTTTAGTGACTCATGTGTCATTTGTTATAATTGGTGCCATCAAATCAACCAGGACCACCAGGGCAGGGGAGAGGCAGGTGGAGGGGACATTAAGGCCTTGTAATAATGCTATGGCTGTTCTTAGGATGAACTGGGACCTGGGACTCCATCAGTGCAACTCCCCTTCCTTCTCTCCTTATTGCTGTCCTGTGGCAGGGGGGGGACCAGTGTTTGGTTTCAAAGCTGCCACCCTAACCTTAGCCATGCACACCCCAGTGGCCTGGTGAGCTCACATCCCAGCTGATGGGTGTGATGTGGGGCTGACGTCCTGTGGAGCATCCAGGGAGGAGCTGTGGGACCTCCTGGGCCATCAGCAGAACTAGGGAGCAACCAGACAAGGAGCTCCCAAGCTCTTCTCTGACCTGTTATTACCCCCACCCCATGAAAAATGAGGTTGGTCCTATAGTCTGCATATTAAGTGAAAATTATTTGCCCATCTGTAGTCATGCAGGACACTCAATTTAGCTGTCACCTACTGGCTGCCTCTACCCCATGCCTGGCACTTTCCTTGCCCAATCTGCACAGCATCATGATTCCACAGAGGAGGGTCCCTGAGGTTAAAGACCCACCCAAGGTCACACAGCCCCTAAGAACTGTGACCTTACTCAGACTTGTTCACAATAACCAGGCCAACCACAGTCAGCTGAAATCACTCAGGCCAAAGCAAAGAAGCTCATTGTTTTTTCTTTTTAACCCTGTGGTCTGCAAAGTTGGCTGCCTATTGGAATCACCTGGGGAGCTTTTAAAACTCCCAAAGACGAAGCTGCCCCCCAAACCAATTCAATCAGAATCCCTGTGGTGGGGACTCAGGCATTGGTATTTTTAAAACTTCCCCTGGTGATACCAAGGTTAAGATCCACTGATTTAACCAGTTTTTAGGGAGGATGAGAAAGCTCAATGCAGGGCTAGGAATGGTATTTATTAATAGTAATTGTAAATAGCAGCTAACAGGGTAGCTGCAATGCCAGGAGCACCATTCACAGTTTAATCTACAAGAGTTAAGGACCTGGAGTTGTGCAGTGCACAACCTGCCTTGCTGTATGTGGCAGCCCTGGTAGCCAGCAACAAACCCTCAAGTCTGTACTAGGCATTTGCCAAGCACCTTGCAAGTATCACCTCATTTATTATCCAAAAACCTCATGAAGAAGGGTTCTATTGTAATGCCCATCATGCAGAGGAGGAAACACCAGATCAATAGCAGCTGTCCCACCTACTCCACTCTGCTGTTCTAGCGGGAAAGCAGCCACAGCCAGTAAGTAAGGAGTGGGCGTGGCTGTGTTCCAAGGAGGTGGGATTTGGTCCAAAGGCTGTACTTCCCAGGCTCCAGCTCCAGGGAGTTGATAAACTTGCCCTAGGCTAAGAAGGGACAGAGCCAAGATTCAAATCCAGGTCTGAATCGCTCACATGGCAGTATCCTTCTGCCTTATTCTGCATTTCCTTGACAGCCAATTACAAACATTAACTAGCCCCTTAACTTTCCCTCCTCCATTGGCCTCTTCCTCTCCCCTGCCAGTTCTTCCTTTGAGCATTCACCTGTTTCTTTTCAGAGTTGAACTGTCTAATGCCCACCTCACCTCTCTGCCCCACCATGGTTACTTCCCCAGTGGTGCCAAGAGTCTCGGATCTCTCAGGACACCCCAGCAGTCTTGGGAATGACCCCAGACCTCTCCTCAGGAGGCCCAGCTGACCCCCAGGACAGCCTGGATTTCCTTGGCCTAGCACCTGTGCTTTGTTGAGCAGCTTCTTTTGTGACAGAGCCTGTGTGAGGCTCTTCCACACAGGCCTCGTTTAATTAAATTCAAAGGCAGGAGGGCTGGCCCAGCAGTTCTCTAAGCCCTGGGGGCTCCCAGCAGCCTTCGCCTCCCCACGCCCCGACACAGTGTGTACATGGATCTCACACGTGTTTTCTCACTGCAGCTGTGGGCTCAAGAACCAGCCACATCCTTCAGGATCCCTGCCTTCCCTGCCACACCACCCCAGCCTCAGGGAAACACCACCTTCCACAGCTCACCAATGATTTAATTTATATTTAAAAAAAAAAAAAGCAGATAGATCCTCAAGCCAGGGCTGGCCACTGATTGGACCTGGGGGTGGTGCAGGGCTGACTACATAATTTGCAGGGCCCAGTGCAAAACAAAAATGCAGGGCCACTTGTGCAAAATGTATTAGGAATTTTGAGACACAGACAACAGAAGGTTAAACCAAACAGGGCCCTTCTTCTAAGGGCAACCCTGTGTGACTCCGTCTGACTGCCTGGGTGGGGTCTGAGCCTGGGGCAGCCAACCCACGGGCTGGCTGGTGACCATGGACAAAGGGTCTCAGCCAGGCCAATCAGAGGCTTTTCCTCTGGAATTGAACGGGAGAGAGACACAGACAGAGACCACACATTGGAAGTGAAGGAAACCAACGTCATAAAAAATTCCCAAAGCCTGCTGACAGTTTTCCCCACACAGCGGCGAGAATGACCTTTTTAAAATGGAATCAGACGGGCTCTTTCCCCGACTTGAACCCACCCGTCCACCCTCACTCCAAACACTCTCCCGGCTGGCGCTCGCTCACGCCACTCCAGGCACACTATGCCTTTTTGTTCCCTGAACAGACCAGGCTTGTTCAAGGTACATGAGTCACGCATGCTGTTTCCTAGCCCCCAAAGGCCTCCCTCCGCATTCTCAACCGTCAGCTCCTAATGTCCCCTCCTCAAAAATGCCCTCCCCCCTGCACCTGGCTAAAGGTGGGTCCTTCCTTAGTCTCTGTGGGGCCCCCCTGTTTCCTTCATGAAGCTCTTTTGTTTTTGTTGGTGTATGTTTGTGTTTCCTGTCTGCTTGCCTAGCAGAGTATCGGTGCCATGAGGGCAGGGACCTTGCTTATTTAGTTCCCCTCTGTGTGTCCAGTGCCTACCACAGTACCTGGCAGGTTATAGGAACTCAAACATTTGTGGAATTTATGATTGTTTTTATTATTATGCACTGTCTCAATGGTCATTCCTGTTATTCCCGTTATGCAGGAGCTCCTGGTTTTGTGTACTTATTTTGTATCTGGCCACATTATCGAATTCTCTCATTAGTTCCAAATGTTTTTCTCATAATGTATTTGGGAATTCTGGGTATATAACTATATCTATGCAAATATTAATTGTGCCATCTCCTTTCCTAAAGTTGTCCAACTTGTTTCTATTTCCTGCCTTATCACTTTGGCAACATATAGTGAGTTCTTTTAAAGACGATGTGACTGATAAAACAGTGTGCAGCTCTGGAAGGTTTGAGGCACAAAGGGGCTAAGGGCAGGGTGAATAGCCAGGGAGCCACAGTGGTTATTAAAGTGTGGTGTGACAATGACCTGGACAGGATGAGCACTCAGGACATGGGAAGGAAAGATGCAGCTGTGAATTACTCAGTCAAAGGATTGGTGGACCTTGGTAACAGAAATAGGCAGTAAATGGGGGTGGGGGGAATCCCAATGCTCCAATCTGAACCAGGGTGTTCTAATGCATTGACTCCCAGACAACTCGATCCCATGGACTAAGAAAATATGCACACTAAAAAAAGAGAGAGAGTTGATATAGCCAACTGTTTATTTTGTCAAGTAGCCATTTTAAAGTAACTACCAAATACTATCACCATTATTTATTTTTTAAGGACCAAAAAATTAGGAAGGATATAACCTAAAAGCAAATAGCCTTATGAAGAAGATGAGAAAAAAGGAAGTTAATTAGAATTCTCATTTTAGAAATGGTTCTGAGAATGTGAATTCAAGAAAAAACAATAGCAGATATGTTTCTATGCCCTGACACTTAATCTGGCTACATCTAAAATACCTTATAATAATTAACACTTTTTCCAGTTTACACAGCACCTTTACATATGTGGTTTTACTTAATCCTCCTAACAGCACCCTGCGATGGGAGATCATAGAAATGCCAAACATGTCTGGTGTGCCACTGTTGCAAAATACAGCCCCCCACTTGATGCCTACATTCCCCTGACATGTCATCTTGTAGTTTGTACCCTACCAAAACCCTCCTCTGTATTTTCTGACCCCAAGAAGCGGTTGGCCACTTCGAGGTTTTTCCCCAGATCACCACCCCTGCCTAGTCCACCTGGAGAACCCCTGTTCATCCATTAAACTGCATTCAGGCAGGGAATGGCTTTCATCCGCTTCACAGTGTGGGGGAGAAAATGAGTCTGTGCAAAGGGAACATAGTGGTCCTCAAGAGGGGACTGAAGCCTGGTATGTGAGGTGGGGACACATACCTCAGTTGCCACATGAAAAGCCTTAGGGCACTGGTTCCCCAAGACCAAAACCTCAAAAGTTTTATTATCAATTACCAATAAATATGGTATCAAGTGACTGCTACATACCAGGCCAGACACTGCCAGTGTCTGGCATATAGTAGGGGATCTACTTCGGAAAAGCTGGGTTCATGAAGGGAGCAGAGCTAATGTCTAAATTTTCACTGTAATTACTATAAACAGCTAATGGCCAGGCAGTATCTATCCCCTTGAGACTTTTTTTCAAGCTGTCTTCTCTCTCTCCCTCTCTCTCTCAATTGTGGGCATTTCAAGGATAAGAAAGCAGTCTGTAGAGGAGGGAACCCTACTGCCTGAATTTTAAGTAAATAGACAAATTTCAAACTGCTGTGGTAAAAATGAGGCCATTGAGTTGCCAGACATTTGCACAAAAGATGGCAACCATTCCCTTTGTAATTAGGGACACAGTAATCTCCGGATTGCATACTCTCCTCTTTGATGTGGAAAAAGTGCAAAGCCAGACGCTTCCACAGGAGGATGTGGCACCGCGGATACGGAGTTAGACAATAAAGGGTGACTTTTTTTTATCACTGCATTTATCCAAATTATCTTTAACAAGTACATAGTACTCTTTTTAAGTATCTTTTCTTTTTCTGGTACAAGCTTATTGAAAAACAGAAACTCAAACACAATTCCTTTTATAGTGGGAGAAATTACTTTTTGCAAAGTCAAGCCAAAAATGCACATGTATGTCCACCATCTTTGGTGACCCAGTATCACTTTACTTCTATACTCCAGACACTTTACAGACACCATCTCTAATCCTTACAATGCTGTACACACATTTGAGTATTATTTCCATTTTATAGATGAAGAAACTAAGGCTCAGAAAGTCAGGTGGCTTGCCCAGGGCTACACAGCAGCAGGTGGTCACGTCCATCTGACATGAAAACCCTTACCCTCCAACTGTGTCCCCGGGGACAGGTGGGATTGTAGGTCCAGCTCTGACCAACTCCTCTGCCCATCTCTACAGCCGCCATGTACTCGGAAATCCAGAGGGAGCGGGCGGACATTGGGGGACTAATGGCCCGGCCAGAATACAGAGAGTGGAACCCGGAGCTCATCAAGCCTAAGAAGCTGCTGAACCCCGTGAAGGCCTCCCGGAGTCACCAGGAGCTGCACCGGGAGCTGCTCATGAACCACAGAAGGTGGGGACGAGGCCTGCTAGGGCTTGGGGAGGTGCCCCTGGTAAAAAGCAGGTCTGGCTGTTCTGGGGCTCCTGGAGGCTGAGGAGGGCTGAGGGTGCCCCACACGGTCACCAGCAAAAACTGTGAATGCCCAGTCCCCAGCGGGCCCTCAAAAGCCCCATTCACCCACCCAGCCACTCACTTCTTGCCTTGTGCCAGGCACTGTGCCCAGACCTGGGGGTACAAGTAGGAATGGAACCCAGTTCCTGTCCTCAGAGAGGGGGACGGATACATAACCAGGCAGCAGGATTGGTGCTTTGATGGGGGCATCAATGGGCTTGAGACCCCAGAGGAGAAACCTGGGAGGGTCCCAAAATGACTTCACGGAAGAGGTGATGCCTCAGCTAAGACCTGCAAGGGGACAGGAGTCAGCCAGGCTAGGAGGTGGGGGGCAGGTGGCAGAGGGAACAGCATGTGTAAAAGGAGAGGAAACACAAGTAGCTCAGTGCGGCTGGGCGTAAATGTGAGGTGCAGGCCAGGAGAGAAGCATGCACTGGGGAGGGACCTAAAGCGGGGGAGGCACGCGGTCTGCTCCGTACTGCAGAAAGGCCCCTCCGGCTGAGGTGTTGGGGGCTCACTACAGGGGAGAGGGCGTGAATGTTGCAGATGCCCGGGATGGTGGTTGGCTCTTCCATGGCAATGACCTGGGTATGCAATGAGAGAGACAGGCTGGAGGGGCATCTAGGAGGTGGCAGGGGTGGGATTGGGCAACTCACGGGATGTGAAATCGGGGAGAGGAAGGCTGAGCCCCTCTGCTGCGGACCGGGAAACCTCCCTGCTGACCAGTACCCGCATGAAGGCGGCCTGGCTCCCTCTGCTGGCCGGTTCTGGTATTAGAGCCGGATGATTTCCGTTCTTGTTTTCAGTTGTGTGACCAAAGCAGATATCCTTTCGTACACCGGGTTGTTTTTGTTTTTGTTCTCACTTAGCATTATAATAGAATTTTCTCTGATTGCCTTTTAGAATCAGCCCTTTTAATATCAACAAACATCACCATAATAAAAAACAAAAGCTTAAAGACAAACCAGGGGAAATATTTGCAATATAAATTATATTGAAAACAATTTATATATTCAGAAAAAATCAATATATTCAGATTTCTTAAAAATCCACAAGGAAAAGATGTGTAAAAAGTAGATACAGTTAATTCACAAAAGAAGAAATGCAAACGGCTGGTAAACATATCAAAAGCTATTCCATGTGACTAATAAGCAAAGAAACAAATGAAAACCCCATATTATTTCTTGCCTACCAGATTCTCAAATATAAAAAGATCGGCTGGTGATGAGTAGATGCTCTTGTACACTGTTGACAGAAGTATAAATCAGATAACATTTCAAAGGAGCAGATAGAAATATACACCCAAAAATTTTTTTAAAAGGCTGACCCAGCAATTCTACCTTTAGAAATTTATCCTAAGAAAATAATTAGTAATAACATATTTAGTAAAACCTGGTCCCTGCAGTCAGGCAGGCCTGGCTTCAAATCCTCATTTGGCCCCTTTGTAGCTATGTAGCTATGACTTGGACTGGAGCCTCAGTTGCCATCTCTGTAAAATGGGACAGTAATGGTCCCAACTCCAGGGCTACTGGGAGGTTAGTGTCACCACAGGGTGCAGCCCTGAGACTGGGGGAGGTGGGAAGGTGAGGGTCTCCTGACAGCTCCCCCCATCCCAGGGGCCTGGGTGTGGACAACAAGCCGGAGCTGCAGCGCGTCCTGGAGCATCGCCGGCGGAACCAGCTCATGAAGAAGAAGAAGGAGGAGATGGAGGCCAAGCGGCTGCAGTGCCCCTTTGAGCAGGAGCTGCTGAGGCGACAGCAGAGGCTGAACCAGGTGGGTGAAGGGCACCCAGCCCGGCCAGAGTCTCCTCCAAGGCTGTCTCCTGGCCCAGGGAGGAGCTCTGCATGTGGCTGCAGCTGTGAGAGAGGGGAGGGTCAGCAGAATGCGCACTGGACCAAGAATCCACCTCTGGCCTGAGTCCTTGCTCTGCCATTCACTCTGCTGTGTGACTTCGGGCGAGTGGCTTCCCCTCTCTGAACCTCAGCTTCCTCATTGGCCCAGTGTGCAGCATGCTGTTTCTGATTTCATTCATAATTGTCCTACAAGCCAGGTGGCATTTCCATTTTAGAGGTGGGGAGCCAGAGGCCCCGATGAGGTGAGTAATTTGAACCAGGTTTCACAAGGGGAGCTCAGTCTCATGCTCTGTACCCTAGCTGGCGGGCCAGCGGCAAAGCCGATCCCCACGTTGGTTCTGTCTCCCCAGTAAGAGGATCCTTGGTCCAAATCCCGTGGGTTCTGAGAATAGAAGTCCCCCAGCGCCACCCACGTCACACCTCTGTTTCTCTCCTTCAGCTGGAAAAACCACCGGAAAAGGAAGAGGACCACGCCCCTGAGTTTATTAAAGTTAGGGAAAACCTGCGGAGAATCGCCACGCTGACCAGTGAGGAGAGGGCGCTGTAGAGCTGGCTGCTGGGGCCCCGCCACCTGCCTGCCGGGACACCCTCCTCCAGCCCTTCAGCACCTGGCAGCCCTGCGCCCCGGCCTCCGGGCATCTGTGACACTCCCACATGCTCCCATAAAAATGTGTTGCCCCAGAGGCCCCGGCTTTCCCTAAGCGCCTAGGCTTTTCCTTCTGAGCACCCAGCCCTCCTGCTCCACGAGGAAGCCACCGGGGCAACCTCCACCAGGGCGCCCCTCCCCACAGGGGATTCTGAGCCCTGCAGAGGAGGATTTTCTAGCAGAATTGGGAAGGAGGGACAGGCGGCTCTCGGGCTTGACAAACCCTCCATCCTGCCCAGGCCTCCCCACCTGGAACCTCCCAGGCCCCACAGGGTTCCTAGGTCTCAGAGAAGTCGTTCCGTCCTCCTGCCCCACCTGTGGTTTTCCCTGCAGCCTGCAGAGCTTAACTTCAAGGACACCTGCCTCAACAGCCCCTGGGGGGAGGTTGGGCAGGCAGCCCCCAGGCATGACCAGGTGGAAAGGGTCCTAACACAGCTTGTTTGGGTTTGCCAGGCTTTCCCCCTACACGCGTGCTTTGCTTTTCTCCTCTGCACAGCCCTCCCTGTCTGGGCCTTGTAACCACGCCTAGCCCCAGCTGCAGTGTCCCTGCACCCATAAGTCACAAACTTTATTGTGCATACGAATCACTGGGGATCTGGTTAAAATACAGTTTCTGATTCAGTAGATCTGGAGTGAGGGCTGAGATTCTGCGTTTCTGACAAGTTCCCAGGTGAGGCTGCACTGTGAGCAGCAGGGCCGGAGCAGCCAGGGATGGTATACATTGGAAATACCATCCCTGGAGCCATCACTGTCCCTCAACTCCTGTGGATCTCTGCCCTGGGGGTTCCCACCCCACAGACACCTGGTCCCCTCCCTCCTTTGTTCCCCAAGCACCCTTCATTCATTTTCCACCCCACCCCCAGGGACTCCCATCCAGGAAGACTTTGGCCTAGCAAATTGTGTTGGTTACGTGATTGTTGTTTTTACCAGAGATGTACAGGATTGCCAATCTGCATTTCTTACCAGTGTAACCACACTGTTAATGATGCAATTCTAGCCAAAAAAAAAAAAAAGAAAAGAAAAATTTTTAACCTTTTCCTACAGCCTTAAAGAATGCAAATATACAATGATTTCCAGTAGGCTTCCGGAAATAAAAACAGTGGTTTGAAAACCCCACTGCCACCTTTAAGGACTGGCCCCTGTAAGTCAGCGTTTCCAACCTCTGTCACCTGAGGCCCAGCCCCTACCTGGGCCAGCTCCAGTGAATTCACCCATTTTTCTTCCTCAAAAAGCCCTTCCTGTGCGAGGCCCAAATATTTTAACTTTTTGCTCCTATCCCATTTTGAAAGATTTAGAGAATAAACCAGGCCTGTTTCTTTCCCCCTGAAGACTAAAATCCCTACCTCTGGCTTCATAAATCCATCATTTAGGGCGACAGCAGTGCTGTAAAAGCGTCTCTTTTCACTGCCCCTAAACTGCCAGAAAGGGCTGCCGCTGGGCTGCTCTTTGATTCCTGGAAGCAAAGATGGGACTGACAGAGAAAGGACTTGTCCTGGTCTGACTCCTAACTGGGTGGTTTGGGTGACTGAAGATGTCCTTTTCCTGTGTGTGGTGCCAGCACAGGGGTGTGAATGTAGATCGTCAGCCTGTGTGTGTGTGTGTATAAGTCGAGCTCTAGATGGCTCCTGAACGTGACTGTCTTGGCAAGAATGTGGTAGTGCTGTTTTCAATGTCTGCCAGGTGAGGGCTATGCAAAAGATGCACAATCCCTAAAATAAAGGCCACTACTTCCCCGAAGAAGTAGCCTCAGGTGTTGTTCAGACATGTGAAGAGAAGCAAGACAGAGTGTCTCAGATGGAGTAGGACCCTCCAAGGGAATGTTGGGGTTTCACCCAGTGGTCCCCAGAGGTTCTCCATGGAGGCAACAAGTCATGGAGAAGAAGCCCCGGATAGAAGGGACTTCAAACACCATGTCATCCAGGGGAGCCATGGCAGATGCCCTTGGTTCACTCTCCAGTGGTCAGTCCCAACTCCATCTCTCTGGCCGCCTCCCTCTGTGGAGGCTGTAAGTCCAGATTTCCACTGTTCTGCCTCCTTTCTGGCTTGGGATGACCATTTGACCAGGTATGGCGAATGAAATTGAAGAGGAAGTCTGCATGGGCTTCTAGGAAAGCTTATGCTTTTCTGATAAAAGACATCAACATGGCTAAGACCTCTCTGCCCCTCCTTTCTTCCTGCCTTGATTGAGGATGTGATGCCTGGAGCTAAAGCAGCCATCTTGCTATTATGAGAAAAAGGCCAAGAGAATCACAGAGACATTGACCCTATTCTTATTTGACCAAGCCAATGCCAGCAGCCATCCTTCTCCAGAATTCCTGTAAATGAAAATAAATCCCTCTTTGTTTAAGCCATTGTTGGTCAGTCTCTGTTACTTGCAACCAAAAGCCTTCCTGACACAGAAGGCCAGCCCTGCCTGCCCAGAATTATCTGCAGGCCATGCTAAAAGTCCAGATTCCTCTTTCTCATCAGAAACCCTTTGGATCAGGATCCCCTGCTGCAGTGCCTGAGATGTGTTTTTCTACATCTTCCCCCTGTAGCCTACCTGGTACACGTCTGAGACTGCTACTTGGGCATCGCTAATGCACACATTATTCAACAAATATTTGTTGAGTGCCTGCTCTGGTTGCCAGGGAGTATGCCATGTGCTGGGGGCACAGAGGAGAACAAAACAGATAGAGTGCCTACCCTTCATCTGGAGTGTCACTGTGCCTCCCCCTAACTGGCCTCCCTGCTGCAGTCCTTGCCCCTACCACCCATTCTCAACAGGGTAGCCAAAATGATTCTGTTAAAATCTTGCCACTCTGTGCAGAGCCCTCCCCTGGCTCCCAGTGGGGTCCTTCCTGTCATCTAGAAGGTCTTGCCTGTCAGCTCCCTCTTAACCTCTGACCTCCTTCCCACGCTCTCCCCCTCACTCAGGCAGCCCCGGCCAGCCTTGCCTCCTACACGCTCAGGCACGCCCCACCTCGGGGACTGTCCACCTGCTAGTCCCCCAGCCAGGAGTGTTCTTCCCTCAGAAAGCCACCCAGCCCACCCCCTCCCTTTCTTCAAGTCTTTCTTCATACTCCCTCTGAATGAGGCCTGCCTGGGCCACCCCATCTAGAACCTCAACATCTACACTCTTCCTCTCCCTGCCTTCCCTGCCGTACTGTGCCTCCTTACCATTTATCACCATTGAACATATTGCATATTTTACTTATTTATGTTGTATGTCTCTCCTCACAGTAATGACATAGACCTGTGTCTGCCTTATTTACTGCTGAATCCCTAGTGCACAGGGCCCATGGAAAGCACTCAATCAATGTTTGTTGAATGAATGAATGAGAGACCCCTCTTGCCTTGCAACCCACGCAGCCTCCTCCCAGGTCCAGCCCATAGCAACCAGAGAAGGCCCTACCTGCCTCTTCCTCCACAGTGTCCACCCTGACCCTCCTCTGGCCTCTTGGGCTTTCATCAATACACCTGGGCTTCACTGGCATTGTGCCCGCAGGGCCCACATCAGAGCTCTGTGGCTCCTACACACCACAGGGGTGTCGGAAGGTCAGAGCGTCCCTGAAGGCAGATGGTCAGGCCATCACCCAGTCCTAGAGACCTTGGAGAAGGACCCCGCCCTAAGCAGGGAGCCAAGAGAGCAACCCCTGCTCTCTCTGAGGCCATGCTCTCTCACACGCACCAGTCTACAAGTCCTAGTTTGGGTTTGGAGAACACCCTCTTCAATGGCAAACCAGCACTGAACACAAAACCTGGGAGGGAGGGCAGGCCTTAAGAGGAGAAGGGACACTCCCTCCCTGGTTGTGCAGTGTGTGTGCCAGTGGAGTCCTCAGAACCCAGAAGCTTCTGCAGGGCAGCCTCACCACACTTGAGATTATCCTAACTCCAAGCCCCAGGAGGGCGAGGTCCCTGTCTAATTCTGCTCACCTTTTGCTCCAGTCCCAGCCCAGTGCCCTGAAAATAGTTAGGTGTTCAAAAAAAATTGTGAATGCATGTCAGTAATGATCATTGCATATATGGAAGGCCAGCAACGTCACCACCCATGACAGTCAGGCATCATCCTCCCCACTCTGCAGATGAAGAAACCAAGGCTCAAGTAAGTGAAGGGACTTGCCAGAAAACATAAAACAATGCCCCGGGAGGGATGGCATTCACATCCAGAACCATCTGTCTGCAAAGACTGTGTTCTTTTCACTACAGCCAGGTCTTGCTCCTAGAAAGGGCTCAGAGGAGGCCCCTGCACCAGCCTGACCATTTGCCATGGGATTGGGGGGCCTACCGCATCCTCCATGAACTTCAGGGATTTAGCCTCCACCTGTAAAAACAGATTCAGGCCATCGTAGACCCACCTGAGTCCTGAGGTAAGGAACGTCCACTCAGATTCCCCATTAACATGAGCAATCTGCTGTGGCCCCACCCCCAAATGCCACGCCCCCACCACAAATCTAACCAGTCTCTGGGGCCAACCAACAGGTCAGGATCCACATGACAGTGAGATTCCTGCAGTCCTTGTAGGGCTGGACCCATGGCTGAGTAGCAGCCTAAACAATCTGATTTTTCAGTGTCCTCAAAGATTCACTAACCTGCAACCACCTCACCCCTGCCAGGGCCTTGCCTTACAGTGCCCCTCCTGCTGGACCTCACAAGAACAGAGCCCTCACCCTCTGAGAGGATAATTGTCCCAGTCTTACCCTGTTAGGATGTCTTAGTCTGCTGGGGCTGCCCTAACAGAGTACCACAGACTGGGTGGCTTAAACAACAAAAATTTATTTTCTCACAGCTCTGGAGCCTAGAAGTCCAAGATCAAGGTGCCAACATGTTTGGTTTCTGGTGAGGGCTCTCTTACTGGCTTGCAGATGGCCACTTTCTCTCTGTGTCCTCACATAGGGGAGGCAGAGGAGACAGCAAGCTCTCTGGTGTCTCTTCTTATAAGGGCACGAATCCCATGATGAAGGCCTCACTCTCATGGCCTCATTTAACCCTAATTACCTCCCAAAGGCCCCATCTCCAAATACCATTCCATCAGGGGTTAGGGTTTCAACATACGAATTTGGGAGGGACACAAACATTCAGCCCACAGCACAGGATGTTTTGAGTTGATGGCCGGCTGCCACTCACGTAGACAGTAACGGGCTGGTCTTATTTTCAAAGTTAGCCCTCGCATTAAGCACCCCATCTACTTCCCACAGGGACCTTAAAGAGAGATGAGCAGGACTGCCCAGTGAGGAACCCCGATAATGCTCCTGGGTTGCCTGGCAGCAGCTAAGTGAGCCAGGCCTCCCCCTGCCAAGGAAGGGCTTCCCATGAGATCAGGGCACCTAAGCTCAACCTTCTCAGTGTCCAAGCTAAAATGCTCATTCCCCCTGCAAAGCCAACCTCAGGCTTGCCCTGTAAAGAGAGAGAGAGCTATGCGGGCAGAGGCCTTCTGCCTGGACACAGCCAGACCGGCATACCCAAGGATGCTGGAATCATGGCCCCCATACACACCTGCCAGCCTTCTGCCCTCAGGTGAGGTGTTAGTCCAGCATTAAACAACAGCCTGGGGAAACTATAAATTCAGAGTGTTGGTTCAGTGTTCCAGATTAAAGGGTGATCACACAGTGACAGAAGGGCTTTGTAATGGGGAAGGAGAATTATTCCAGAACCCTGTGCCAGAGACAGTTACCACGACTGGGTATAACAAGAAAGCTCTGGGCCTCCCAGAAGCCAAGGCAGAAAGGGAAATCCAATCCTTATCTGAAAACATAGCAAGAGTCATAGAAAGCAGAACAGAACAACTCATTGATTTCAAAATGTGTTTCATGGGGGCAAAGGGGGTGACACCAAGCTGCTTATAATCTCCTTGCCCTCATCATCACCTTTCCCTACTTTAATGAGAACAGCTCATTGTTTATCTGTTTCCATGTGTTTCCATTTAAACACAGATTCCATGGCCAAAAAACAAAAACCAGAAAAGTTCCAAAACCTAGCTTCAAATCCTGGCTTCCACCACCTACTAGCTGTAATTTTAGGAAAAACTGTGCTTCTATTTCCAAAACCATAAAATAGGCATCAAAGAACTTTTCACAGGGTTTTCAGTATTAAATGAGATTTTGTTTGTAAAGTAATTTTCCTGGAATATAGTAAGAACTCAACCGATAGTGACTGTTGAAGAATTTATCACCCTGAAATATGCTTCTTTGACATAAAAATGATCTTTGACCTGAAGGCAATTAAGAAGCAGCAAACACAAGAAAAGCTCTCTCTACCTTCCCCCTTACCTGCCTAAAGGCAGGATATAAATTCTCCTTTACTGAAGATAACTCTGGACTTTCAGAGACAGCACCAGAGGAACTTGCAAACAAACCTCACCCCATTTGTTTCCTCCCTTATATTTACCTTCCCACAGTTTCCAGCCCTTGGAGCCTAAACCTGCTTTCCTTTGTCCTGTCCTTTCTCCACAAATGTACTGTTCTTTGTTGAAGATGCTACATAAACCAGAGTCCTAAGCCACTGCTTTGAGTTACTTTTTGTTGCAGTTTCTCCCATGTGATGTACACTGCACATGTTAATAAACTCTTTTTCTCTTGTTAATCTGTCTTTTGTTACAGGGGTCCCACCTAGTCTCAACTAGGAACTCATGATGGTTGAGGAAAAATTCTTTTCCCTGCCCCCTACTGTTAGCAATCATGCCAATTTGCCAGGAAAGAGAAACTTCTTTTTAGCACAAATGCCAAGAGGAATCAGAGCTCAGATATGCCCAAGAAGGGGCATTAATTGCATCATGTTCTGTTTTCAAAACAGAATTTTTACGGAAATGACAGGAGCATTGCTCATGGGATTCTGTGTTGCTAGAACCCCAGGTGAACTGCTCAGCTCTGGTCCTGCAGGGGGTGTGGGAGAAGGGCTAATTTTGTGGCCCAGGCCTGGATTCAAGCCCCAGCTCTGCCACTTATTATTTGTCACAAGCCTGGGCAACTTGTTGGACCTCATTTTCCATTTTCCACATCTGTGACAAGAGTAATGAGAGGGACACTCACTGAATATCTAGTGTCTGTGCCAGGGACTGTGCTCAACACTTTATATGAACTATTTCCTTTAATCCCCCAAGGCTCTCATTACCCCCATTTTATCAGAACCCACATCTGTGTGACTTTTTTATCCTGGCAACACTTGCTGGTGGAGGCTGGGAAGAGTGTTTTGCAAAGCACCCACATTCAAGCTATCTCATCTGCCACCAGAAACATTCTACAGGCATGCTGAGGCCAAAAGGCCTTCCTCCTTCGTTGCCAGCAAGTGGCCCAGCCCATGCCAATCTGGCAGAGTAGGCCCTGGGACAAGAATCCTAGCCCCATTCCACTTGCAGCTTTTAGAAAAGACAGTGGCCAAATGGGACACAGTGGCCCACATCCCTTCTGTCAGCCCAGGAATCTTGGGGAAAGAGCAAGAAGGAGAGAGACATGTATTGAACACCTGCTATGTGCCTGGTAGGTCCTGGGACACACACACAAAATGCCTAGCCCCGGGGCCTGGCACATTTTAAGGGATGGAATGTCCTTCTCCCTCCCTCTCTCTCCCGCTCTCTCTCTTTTAATAATATCTTGACAGGTGGCCCAGCATGGCTGTTAAGTGTTAAGGCTACAAAGGCAGACAGACTTCAGATTCTAGGGGGAGCGGGGAGGATTCAGCTCTGCCACCTCCCAGCTGGGTGACCCTAGACAAGATACTTAACATCTCTGAGTTCCTCATCTTTCAAATGGGGATTCTAATAGTACCAGCCTCACAGGTTGTTGAGAGGACTGAATTAACAAACATAAAGTGTTTGGTGCAGGCACATGGCCAACACTCAGTAAAAGTTCATCATTATCGGCTTCCCTTTCCCTGGTGGGTTCACTCCTCACCTCTCTCACTGGCCTGACCCTTCCAAGTGCTATCTCACTCATTTATTTCTCTCAGTCCCTAAGCTGGTCTGGCATCCATCCCTCCCCATGGCTGGCCCACCTCAAGACCCCCTACCCTTCTCTTAGTCCTTATCTTTTGCGGAAGTGCCACCGCACACCTTCTTACACCAGCTCTGAGTGCCCCCATGTTATCTAATCTTTTTAACTGCTATTTTAAAACAATTCCTGAGAATTCCTTTTCTGCTTTAATCCATTGACCCAAAACCCAAGGAGGCCAAGAGCATGGGTGTGGCATGGCTTCCCCTATCTGGCTTTCCTTTCCTCCTTGGGTGTAATAGAGGGGACAGCCTGAAAAAAGGTAAAATGTTTTACAAATTGTCTCTTTAAAATTCCCCCCACACACACTCTTTTTGGGAATTAAAACCCACATCCCTGCTGGAGGCCAGTATTCAGAAGGGCAGGGGAGGGTCCTTTGTTCTTTATACCACAGGAAATGTCCCAACAGAATTGTCTGGGTGGAGGTCAGGAGATTATCTTCACCAGAGATGGGATGGATCAGAATCATCAATTATAGTTAAACAGCAATAGCCTGAAGCTGAAAACCCTCCGTTTAAAAGTTGTGTATTTTTGCTGATGGGGAGGATGATGGCACTTTAAGATGAGAGTCTCTATTGTCCTCATTTGCCAGCAAATTAATAAACCTACCTTTTCTTCTCCTCAAACCACTTGTCCTCATTCTTCTGGTACGGCCTCAGGGACAAGTGCTGAACTTTCAGTAACATGGGGAGTTGGAACAGTCCACTTCCAAGCCCCCTTGCCCTTAAGCAGAGTCCAGTGACTAGTTCTGGTCAATGAAATAGAAGTATGATGAGTGTCACTTCTGGGATGAGGCAATGAGAAGCCACAGGGTATCCTCAAGTCTCTGTCATCCCCTTGGCAGCAAGTGCAGAGGCTTAGAGTTAAGATGGAAGAGCTACAAAGTCAAAGCTTCCTAGCTCACTAAGTAACCACACAGAGCACAGCTGTCCTGGATTGTTATCATGCCAGCAGTGGACTTGGCATAAGGGATAAATAAATTTGTGTGTAGCTACTCAGATTTGGAGGTGCTTCATTACTTCGGCACAGTCTAGCTCATTCTGCCTAATGAAGTAATACAAGCTAAAGTCACAAAAGTCTATGGAATTCCCATCTTGTAGAGACACAGCTAGAAAAAAGGATAACATTCAACATAATGTTTTAAAAATAAATGACATGAATGTTAATGTAACTCAAAATGTAATGTATTCAAAGAAAATTAATAAAACACTAATAGGAATAAAAGACACTATGGGGGAAAATGGAGACAAATGCCTTCCTCTAGATTGGGAAGATGAACTGATATTGTAAAATCTGTCTTTTAGTCTAGGGAAATTTTAATCTTTACTAGATTTTGAGGCCCAAGGAGATACCCATAGACTTTGACAGATAGTGAAATTGTATTAGTCAAGACTCTTTTGGTGTCAAATGACAGAAATACAACTCAAACTGATTTTAAGAGGAAAATGTAATTTATTTATTTATATATATGTGTGTGTGTGTGTGTATATATGTGTCTGTGTGTATATGTGTGTGTGTGTATATATGTGTGTGTGTATATGTGTGTGTGTATATATATGTGTGTGTGTGTATATATATATGTGTGTGTGTGTGTATATGTGTGTGTGTGTGTGTGTGTGTATCTCTCTCTCTCTCAAGCCTCAGGTGAGGCTGGATCCAGGGTCTCATGGCATTAGTTCTCATTCTCTCTATTTCTCTTTCTCTCTTTCTCTGGCACTGTCTCTCCATGTAGGGGGTGAGATGACTCCTGGTAGCCCCTGACCCATCCTCCAACTGAGCAAGCACAGCAGAAAGAGACTGTCCCAACTAGGAACCATTTGGGGGTGGGCAGTCAGAAAGGAGGTTCTCTGATTGGCTCAACTTGGATCACATGTTTATTCCTGAACCAATCACTTTGGACCAGGGATTTGAGACACTATGAATGGCTATGCTTGAGCCATATGTCCACCCATCTGTCCCCAGGGAGGTAGGAAGAAATGCCACCCAAAGCATGTGGCATCTTCCCAAGAAAGAACGATTTGCTTACCAGAATAAGGGAGTAGGATTGCTGAGCAGGTAAAAACAGTGGATGTCCACTACAGAAATTCATCTGGAAGAATAAGCAGGTAAGGATGTCAAAAGATGAAAAATTGAAAAAATTCCAGTGACAGAAAGAGAAAGATAGGTGTATGCATATAAATTATGGGCTTGACTCTACTAAATTTTAAAATTTCAAACCATATAACAATTAGATAATTATAAAACCACATGATATCAAGGCAAAAATAATGACCACTGACACAGAATTGATATTTACAAAATAGAATCAAGCAAATATATGAAGTTAATATATGAAGTGCTAAGAGCAACGTAATACTCCTCAATATTTATTCATTCATTCAGCAAATGAATTTTTTCTACAAAAAAATTAAATGTTTCTTTAAGAGAATAACAATATTAACACATTAACTGCCATGTGAGTTATATTTAACTCAAGCTAGTTTTGAGCCCAGGACCTCATGAAGCATATGTAACTCACATGTCTCTTCACCTTGGGAGCCATGAGAACTGTTTTTCAAGTTGCATGTAACTCACACACAGAAAACAATAAAAAATAACAGATTTTTCATTATATTAGAAAGGATCATTTTGTTTTCAAAGTTTTTATTCTATGTTCATAATAAAACACTGTGGTCCCAAGGAAAATTGTTTTTTCTAGTGTGGCAGTCAACGTGTTAAGAAAGAACCAATTTAGATCTATACTTTACACTGTACACAGAAAACATTCCAAATGAAAATTAAATATGGGCCACCATCAAGTGAACCAATATACATGTATTATGGGTTCCCAGAAGGAGCAAAGAAAAGGAAAAGAGAACAAAGATTAATTTTAAAAAATAATGACAGAAAACTTCACAAGTCTGGGGAAAGATATAAATATCCAGGTACAGGAAGTTCAAAGGTCTTCAATTAGGTTCAATCCAAACAAGATACACCTAGATATATATAATCAAACCGTCGAAAATCAAAGACAAAGAGAAGATCCTGAAAACTGCTAGAGAAAAGAAACATATCACATACAAGGGAACTCTAATACAGCATCAGTAGATTTCTCAGCAAAAACCTTATAAGCCAGAAAAGAGTGGGAAGATATATTCAAAGTGCTGAAGGAAAAAACTGCCAACCAAGAATACTAAAAGCTGCCCTTCAGAAATGAAGGAAGATAAATACTTTCCCAGACAAACAAAAGCCAAGGGAGCCCATCACCACTAGACCTGCCCTAAAAGAAATGTTAAAGAGAGTTCTTCAAGCTGAAAGAATAGGACGCTAATTAGTAACATGAAAGCATATGAAAATATAAAACTCACTGCTAAAACTAAGTATATAGTCCAAATTCAGAATACTCCAATACTGTAATGGTGGTGTCTAAATCATTTATATCTTTAGTATGAAGGTTGAAGGACAAAACTACTAAAAATAATTATAGCTACAATAACTTGTTAAGGAATACACAATATAAAAAGATGCAAATTGTGGCATCAAAAACATAAAATACAGTGATGTCACCAAAATGGTGAAGTAGAAGCAATCTGACTTTACTCTCTCCCACAGAAAACCAAAAACAGATATCCAGCACCAGGATTATCATCAGCAATATCCCAGAACTCAAATCTGAGGCTCAGACAATCTCTGGGACCACAGAGAAGTGAAAAACTCTGAGCAGATGGTAAGAGAAATAGACTTGTCTATCCACATTGCCCCTCCCCCAATCTTCCAGGCACTGCATGTGAAAATTTCCTCCCTGACTCATGGTTTCTACACTGGAAAAGTGAGACTGAGGTGGACAGCCAGCTTGCCCACCATCTTGGGTTCCCTTGCAGGAAAACCATTCCTGCCTCAACCAACAGGAAGCATTGCAAGCACCTGTAGGAATAAAAACACCTGAGGGCAGCTAAAGACAAAGTGGGGAGGTGGGACTAAAAATCCCAGTCTACAAAACTCTGCTCTTTATCTCAGCCAAAGGAGACACCAAATCAGAATGGCTGCTGAGCAACACCATACATAGGAGACATGCTCCATGGGCCTCTAGACACAAACCCTTAGACACAAATCCCTCACAGTCAGGGTATCCCCTTTGGGACACCCCCACCCATGATGGGCAGTGCTGTAAACATTTGTGAGAGCCAAGGCAAGCCTGGGCTTAAGGTACCATCTAATGCTGGAAAAAAAGGTAGCAGTCTAGGATTAGGGGACTCACAGTAACTGCAAAGAACTTCTAAGTAAACATACCCTAGAAAGACCAAAACACACCAGACAGAGAAGACTGTAACAAATAACTACTCTTTCAATTTGGGGCCATAGACATATGTTCACACAAAAAAAAAAAAAAAAAAAAAACAGGAAAAATGACCTCCCAAAATGTACAAAGCAAGGAGCCACTGCCCAACCCTAATGAGACAGCAATGTGTGAGTGCTCAGATCAGGAATTCAAAATAGCAATTCTAAGAAAACTCAACAGACTTCAAGATAACACAGAGAAGCAATTAAGAAATTTATCAGAGTTTAACAAAGAGATTGAAATAATAATTTTTTAAAAACCACAGAAATCCTGGAACTGAGAAATACATTTGCTGAACTGAAAAATGCACTAGAGGCTCTCAACAGCAGAATGAACCAAGCAGGAGAAAGAATCAGTGAGCTCAAAAACAGTCTATTGGAAAATACACCGAGGAGAAAAAAGAAAAAAAAAGACTTGTGCAGAGCAAAGAAAACACTCATCAAAGTGAAGAGACAACCCACAGAATGGTAGAAAATTTTTGCAAACTACCCATCTGATAATGGATTAACAACCAGAATATAGAAAGAACTCAAACAATTCAATAGCAAGAAAATAAATAATCTGATTTTAAAATGGGCAAAAGATCTGAATAGACATATCTCAAGAGAGGACATACAAATGGCCAACAGGTATATGAAAAAATGCCCAACATCACTAATCATCAGGGAAATGCACATCAAAACCACAATAAGATGTCATCTCACCCCAGTTAATGGCTTTTATCAAAAAGACAAAAAATAATAAATGTTGACGACAATGTGGTGAAAAGGGAATGCTTGTAGATTGTTGGTGGGAATGTAAATTGGTACAGCTACCATGGAAAACAGTATGGAATTTCCTCAAAAAACTAAAAATAGAACTACCACATGATCCAGCACTCTCATTGCTGGATATATATACAAAAGAAAGGAAATTAGTACGTTGAAGAGATATTGGCACTCCCATGTTCATTGCAGCATAATTCACAATAGCCAAGATATGGAATCAACATAAATGTCCATCAATTAAGGAATGGATAAAAAAAATGTGGTACATATACACAGTGGAATAGTAATTAGCCATAAAAGGAATGAAATCCTGTCATTTGCAGCAACATGGATGCAACTAGAGGTCATTACGCTAAGTGAAATAAATCAGCCACAGAAAGATAAATACAGTATGTTCTCACTCATTTGTGGGAGCTAAAACAGTGGATTTCATGGGGGTAGAGAGTTGATTTGTGGTTAACAGAGGCTGGGAAGGGGTGGGGGATGAAGAGAGGTTGGTTAATGGGCACAAAAATACAGTTAGAAGAATTAAGAGCTAGTGTTAGATAGTACAATAGGGTGACTGTAGTTAGCAATAATGTATTGTATAGTTCAAAATAGCTAGAAGGGGAGAATTGAATGCTCCCAACATTAAGAAAAGATAAATGTTTGAGGTGATGGACATCCCGATTACCTTGATTTGATCGTTACACATTGTATGCGAGTATCAAAATAGCACATGTATCCCCCAAAATATGTACAACTATTATATATCAATAAAAATTTTAAAATAAAAATAAATAAAATTTTTTAAA
Source organism: Daubentonia madagascariensis (assembly GCA_023783475.1). Lineage (NCBI taxonomy): Eukaryota > Metazoa > Chordata > Mammalia > Primates > Daubentoniidae > Daubentonia > Daubentonia madagascariensis. The sequence goes on along the minus strand of JAKFHU010001953.1, from coordinate 33,327,580 downwards.
AAACATAAAATGTTGAGGGAGTTGTAAAAGTGTAGAGTTTTTTTCTGTGATTGAAGTTCAGCTATCAGCTTAAAATAACTGGTTATAACTATATGATGTTTTATGTAAGCCTCATGATGACCACAAACAAAAACCTATAGTAAATACACAAAAGATGAAAAGAAATCAAAGCATTCCACTACAGAAAATTATCTAATCACAAAGGAAGACAGCAAGAGAGGAAGAAAGAAACAAAGGATGTATAAAACAACAAGATAACAAAACTCAGCAGTGTTTTAAACTCTGCCTATTCCAAAGAAAGGACTGGCCCTTGACAGCTCCCAGGAGATAACCTCTAAGCTCTTGAAATATCCTGCTTGGAAAGAGTGTCTTTGTATACCTGGAGGCTTGGGCCATGCCAGGCAGTTTATACTAGCAATGTGATTTATAGTAGGTCCTTGGGCCATGTTGTATCAGTTTGACCTCTGGAGGGGCTGGAAACTGAGTAACTAAGGTCAGCTACACGAGCATCCCATGCCTCTATGACAACCTAGAATAACTCTGGCGCTTCCCTTGTTGTCAGTACTTCATGCATATTGTGACACATCGTTGCTGGGATAAATAAATGCTGCCTGTACAACGCCACTGGGAGAAGACAAATGGATGCTCAGCCTGCTCTCTCCTGGATGCCACACTATGCACCTTTTTCTTTTACTGATTTTAATCTGTATCCTTTCACTGTATAATGAACCATAAGTATGAGTATAACAGTTTCTGAGTTCTGTGAGTCTTTCTAGCAAATCATTGAACCTGGGGTTGATCTTGGGGGACCTCTGATGAAACTGCCCTTACAAATTAATAAAGGGGTGCAAGGCGAGAACTGTGGTAAGGGCCTAGCTAAAAATAAGGCACAGGCCCAGCTAAAAATAATGATAATAATTAGCTACTGTCCCCCTGTCTGCTACTCTGGAGCCACATAGCTGGTGGTCATAAAGATTCTTAGCTTTCTCCACAGATAACATCACCTTTTCGAAAACCAGAGGTAGTTTTTTGAGATATATTCAGGTCCTGCATTCCAGTGGATTGGCTGACCCGCCCAGGCTGGTGGCCCATACCAAGGAACTGATGGTTTCCACCCCGAACTCTGCCAATTAGCAAACCTAATTGCCTAACAATCCTTAAAAACCCTGTCTCCCCAAATTCCGGGGAGGTGGATTTGAGAAATTCCTCCCGTCTCCCAGCTTAGTGCTATGCAGAATTAAACTCTTTCTCTGCTGTACACCCTGCTGTCTCAGTGTATTGGTTTCCTCTTGAGCAGCAGGCAATGAACCTGGTTGGGCGGCAACACTGACACACTCAAATAAGTTCTGACAATTACATAACAGTATTGTATCAATGTTAATTTCTTGGTTTCAAAGTTGTACCATGTAACATATTAACATTAGAGGAAGCTGAGTGAAGGATATACAAGGACTTTGCAACTTTTTGAAAGTCGAAAGTTGTTTCAAAATAAAAACTTAAAAACAAAAAACAAGGTGACATGTGATGATAATTGTTAAAGTGGGGTGTTAGGTACATGTGGGTTCATTATATTTTTTTCTCTACTTTTGTAAGATTTGAAATTTTGCATAATTTTTTTAAAAACCCTTTTAAGCTACAGAATTCAATAGTTCAGCGCAACAAATCAAAATGATCACCTCCAAAACATACAGAACTAGGTCAGCTCCAAAATTGAAGAAACAATTTAAATGTAGGGAAACTATGGCAGAGAGAAAGTAAATAATTGCCCATGGTTAGTGATAACACAAATCCTTGGCAGAAGCTAGACTGGAAGCCAGAGCTTTCACTTCCAAACAGTGGGACCAAGGCCAACTTCCCTGAAACCACCACCCTATGTAGCCTCTGTCCACAGCAATGGGACACTGCCAGGGTCAAACCCCCACCATCCCAGCAGGACCTGCTAGGTGATAAGCCTCGAGGCTGTGTCACAGGTCCTGCCTCTTGCTGCAGACACAAGCTAGACACCACCTTGGGGATACACTGCGGAGTGGAGAAGCCCCTCAGTGAGCAAAGGCCCCATATCACAGATGGGGAGGCTGAGGCCCGGGGGGGGGAGGACACCTGCCCAGAGTCACCATTTCTCAGAAGTCCTGCCCGGAGAGGAGGCTTGGTCTCCTATTGGTCTGTGGCTGTCCCCTGATTTCTTTCCTAATCTTGCACAAATGGGCCACTTTGTCCTCAGACACCTGGTTCAAATTCCAGCTCTGTAATCTATTAGTACTTATTGTGCAAACCTGAGCAAAATGACATCCCTCCCTGAGCTTGTTTCCTTACCTGCAAAATGGGGAGCTGCATCCTACTTCCCTGGGTTGTTATGCATGGAGGTGAGGGAAGCTCTAAGCATCTCATCCCGCTCACCGCTCACTGAGACAAAACAGACACAAAACAGACGTGGCTCTCCTCTGGGTCCCTCACAGCACAAAGCCCCGCACACTGCAGGTGCTCCACAAATATTTGTCCTGTGAATGTCAGGGAATGCTAAGCATAAGAAAAGTCAAGTTTTAAAGCAGAAACATGGGGAGAGAGGAAAATCATTCACCTGGAAGAGCAACCCTTTCGCACAAAGACCACCTGAGGGAGCCTATTAAGCTCCTGTGGTGTTCACTGCTTGAGTCCCTGAAGGGCACTGGATGAAAGATCAGGAAAGGTGGCAAAGACCGGATTTCGCTTTGGGAACAGGGCCGGGGTACACTGGTGCAGGTAGTCTCACAGGAATCCCTGGCTTTGAGACTGAAGGGCTTCGTGCTCACAGCAATCCTCTCGGGCAGCCCCGGCACGGCACAGCCACGCAGGGAGGCAGGAGGGAAGGAGAGAAACTCAGAGAGCCCCGCCACACCCCACGCGGGCTGAGAGCCAGCCTGGCGCTGCCCTTGGACTTCCGTGTTCCAGCCCCTCAGTGGGGGAGAGAAGGGCTGTGCTGCCAGCCTGCCGGAGGCTTAGGTCTGCAGCCAGGGAGAGGCCAGCCCAGGCCTACAGTGGGGCACAGGACACAGGTGAGTCGGGAGAGCCAGGCCGGGGGCCGGGGAGGGACTGGGAGAACGCTGAAGACTGGCCCCCAGCGCGGCTCCTGCTGCCTGAGCACTGCTGCCTTCGCTAGGCACCCTGTGGGCCAGGCCCTGCACCAAGAGTTAGGGCCACAGCGTGACTAAGACAGAGCTCCTGGCCCTCTTCCAGTTTATGTTTTAGTAGGAGGGAGACAGCAGTAAACAAAAACATAATGAATGAGTAAATTACCTCGTATCTCAGAAGGTGATCAGTGAAAAGAAACAGCAGAGTGAAGGGGACTAGAACACCGGGGGACGGGACTTAGGACTTTGAGAGGGTAGTCACGGAGAGGTGAGCCTCACTGGGAGGTGACATTGAGGTGGGATGCAGGGAGCCGTGGTGACATCTGAGGAAAGGGTGTTCTGGGCAAAGGGTGCAGCCCCTGCCAAGGCTGGCAGAGGCCTGGGGTGTTCGGGAACAGCAAGGCGGCAGGGGCAGGTGGAGTGGAGAGAGCAAGGGGCAGAGAAGAGGGGCACGAACAGAGAGAGGATTTGGTGACGTGGGCCTGCAGGGATCCAGGGGCAGATGATGGGGCTCCGAACACTCCAGGACCCCGCCGTACTGACTTGGAAGCCTGTGTGTGAATGCCACTTGCTCCATGTATCTGCCTGACCTTACAAAGTCTCCTCCCTCCCCAAGGCGCACGTGCTCTCTATAAAATGGTAATAACCATGGTGCATCGTAGAGTTGAGGTGAGGAAAAAGGGAAGTCAGAAGAGTGGCAGTCTGCCCGAAAGAATTACAGCACGCCTCCTGCAAGCTAGAAACGCAGCGCTGGGCTCTGGGGTGCTCACTGCCTTGGGGGAGGGACACGCCAGTAAATACGAACTTGTCCCTAATAGCACCCAGTGGGGGCACCAAAGGGGTGCTGAGTTCTGCCAGGGTACTGCCATCAGGAGGGCTTCATGGAGGAGGGGTCCCTGGAAGTTGGGGCTCACTAGAACATAAGGGTGCTGAGCCTTGGCCAGAGGGAACTGCAGGGGCAAAGGGTAGGAGGAGAGTGAGTGGAGGCCCAGGACGGGGGGCTGAGCTGATACAGGAGAGGGGCAGGTGGGCTCCGTCCCACAAACAGTGGGCACCAAGGAGCAAATTCCAAGCAGGGGAGGAAAACAACATGATCTGCAGTTCAAGAGCTCACCCTGGCTGCTGGGAGAGCAGGTAAGAGGGACACGGAAGCCAGGGAAGAGATGACAGAGGCCTGAGTGGTAGCCAAAGAGATGGCAAGGAGCAGACAGGTCTGAGAGACTCTAGAAGTAGGATGGACTGCACCTGGTAGTTGCCTCGCTGTGGAGGAACAGGGCTTCTAAGAGGCCAAGGTTTTGCTGTGAAGGAGGCAGGGCCCACCCTGGCTTCGGGGGACACCCAGGGGTTCCAGGGGAACACTTCACAGGCAGGGAGTAGACTTCCTGCCCTCAGCTCCACAGTACCCCCACAGGGCTCACAGAAACAGGGCTAAGTGAGCCTAGAACTTTCCCCCACAGAAGCCCCCACAGTGGGGTTGTAGTGTGGACAAAGAATGTATGTTGTGGTCAGACTCTTGGCCATCTCCAGCTGTATGGCTAGGGGCCACTCACTTAACCTCACTAAGATTATTTTCTTCATGTGTAACCTTCGTTGACTTTGCTTGAGGATTTCCCCAGGCAATGCTTGTAACACAAGCTGCAGTGGATGGAGACCAGCTTGGTCAGACTTTGCCCAGTTCTTGGCTAACATGTATTGCGCTAACACGTACTGAGCAATGACTGCATACCGTGCCTGGTCCACAGCCAGCACCCAGAGAGAGAGTGCAGAGTGGAGTGGCACATAGGCCCTGGCTGACACCTAGCCCGGTTCCTCTGCACACAGGTTTCTTTGCAGCGCCCAATGCTCAGAGCAGACCTTCCGAGCAGCCAGGCCTGAAGTGTCTCCCCTCAGTTACCAGGCAGATCCAGGAGAGGATGGGCAGCCCAGTGCACCGAGTGTCATTGGGGCTTACCTGGAGCAGGCAAGTGCACCCCGACATAGACAGCGAGAGGCATACACAGTCCTTCGATGTGGAGCAGCTCACCAACATCCTTGACCGAGGTGCCCAGAACACTGCGCTCCGGAGGAAAGTTGGTAAGGGAAGGCTGAGGAATGCAGCATCTGCTTTATGCCCCATGATTTTCTTGGAAGAAGAGTCCTTCATTAGCAGTCCTACCTTCAAATAAACTTTGCCCTTGATATTCCACTGTTAGAGATTCATTCCTTTGGATCATTAAAGGCACTCTTAACAAGCAATTGTTCCCTGAGCTCATCTGAGGGATAGAAGAGACCTAGGCAGCAGAAGACCTGGATGCTGGTCCTAAAAGTCTACCATTGTATAGTTTTATAACCTCAGGCAAGTCATTTTCCCACCTCTGGTCCTCAGTTGTCTGACCTGAAAAATGACGATAATGTCTGATTTCCTTTCCAGGTCCATGAGGCAAGTGAATGGGAAGATTTGAAGGTGCCAGAAACCTCAGCCAGGTCCCTAAGCCCTCTGTTCTCTGTCCCCTGCAGAGCACATCATCCACAGTGACCCAGAGTTTAGCTGTAAGGACAATTATTTCATGACCCAGAATGAGCGTTACGAGGCCGCCATGCGGAAGACATTCCACATGCACATGACAGCACAGAGCCTGGGCTGGTCAGAAGAGGAGTTAGGCTACGCTTACAGGTGCTCACTCCTAGGGCAGCCCCACCATAGAGGAATCTACCTGGAATCACCTGGAACCTTCCTCCCACCCTAGCCCCATGAGCCATTTTCCCCAACGAAGGCAGCACTTTCTGGGAAAGCAGGATGCCAGGTGCCCCTTCCCTCCTATGCCCTACCAAGGCGGGGGGGTACCCGGGCACCTGTCTCCCCTAGGCTACTCAACCACAGCATCTCTCCCACATAGAGCCCTTTCTGGAGACATGGTGTTAGGTATACACAGAGTCTTCGTGAAAGCCCTCAGGAGCCTGGGCTCAGATGAACAGATTGCCAAATGGGAGCCACTCTGCAAAACATGCCAGATCATCACAACATATGCCCAGACAGAACTGGGACACGGTGAGTGCAGGCTGTTTCATGCAGCGCTTAGATTGTGTACTGTACAAGGCCCATTCACATGTCAGTAGTCATAGATTTATATATTTAATATGAAAATTTCCAGTAGATGGCAGTCAAGGGTCTTTTTCTAATTTGCACAAATATTGTATGAGCTCCCAGTGGGGCAAGTCATTCCTTCTGGAAATATCAGCCATCTATCCCTTGTCATGGACTGGCTACGGGGGATTGTGTGTCCACACACTGCCCATGGATGACAAGAGAGCAGCGTCGCAGGTACAGCTGGGAGCCGACCCTTGCTCCACACAGGGCTGGTTCCTAAGTGTTCCAGGGCCACCTAGAAGTTGCTTCCCAGGTAAGAACCCCGCCCAGGCCCACATCTAACTCCCCTTCTTGATCCCAGGGACATACCTCCGGGGCCTGGAGACTGAAGCCACCTATGACGCAACCACCCAGGAGTTTGTGATACACAGCCCCACGATCACTGCCACCAAATGGTGGCCTGGGGACCGTGAGTATCCATCCATCCTCCTTCCTTATCTCTCCCCAATAGAACAAAGTAGGAGGGCAGAGTGGCACTAGCTTTGATGTACAACAGACCTCGGATTGATTTCCTGTTCCAGGCTGGTGACCTCGGACAAATCAATTCACCTCCCTGAGCTTCAGATTCTTACTCTGTAAAATAAGCGGAATGTTAAGAATTCCATTAGAGAGTGGCTGGGAGGTCCCCAAAGGAACTTTGAAGTACAGAAGGAAATAGACTCAAATTTGGGGGGATGAGAGACAAGTCCTCACACTCACACATACACACACGTGCATATACACAACGCACGTCCACACATACGCTTGGCCTAGTCCCAGGCCCTCCCCACGACCCCAGTTCCTCTCATCTCCCGAGTTAGTGATAAAGCTTGCCACCAGCGGGAGCACAGGCCCTGTGAATACACAGTCAGTGAGAAAAGCCCCCTTCCCCACCCTGCTCAGCACACCCGGAAAGGCTCACGCCCACCCACCACCAGTGCCCGTCAGGCCCCCAACGCCATACCTCCCCCTGTGGCCACCACGTGGCGGCTACAGCAAGCGTGCCCGAGGCCGAATGATTTTTGCCCAGCCCCAAGGAGGGGGTCCCCTTCCTCAGACTTGAGAATTTGCCTCTGAGGACACATCTGTGGCACCTGAGGACTCAGTCGGTGAATGCCTTGTGTGGAAAAAATTAAATAAAACAAATGTGAGGAGTCCAGCTGTAGCAGGGGAGTGACAGCTGTGATACAGACAGGGAGAGACTGAGAGAGACAGATAGGCAAGAGACATGAGAGAGAGACACAAGACAGAGAGATGAATGACCACTGTCAAAACTGCAGAGAAAAGAAACCAGCCTTCAAGATCAGGCAGACCAGGGTTCAAATCCCAGCTATGCCCCCTCCAGGCCAGTGACCTTCAGGGTGGCACTCCACTTTCTGAACCTCAGTTTCCTTATCGGGAAAATGGGACTCCTCGTACCTGCCCTGCAAGAACTGGAAAGCATCGTCACAGGGTTTGGCACCACCTGGATTGTGATAAATGATAATTATCTATATTCATTATTACGAGGTTGATGACAGTAATTCATTAGTAGTTTTGGTTGGGGGGAGAAAAACTCACTCATTTCACAGTGCCTTTGCCAAATCACTGCTAGGTCTGTTTGGTTCTTCAGGGGCACTCCCCTCTCTCCGTGATGAGCGATTTTTCAAGGCCCCATAAGCGACCCCAGCCCCACGAGGCCGGGTTGGCAGGCAGCAAGGCACAGGTCTTCCTGAGATGGGCCTCTCATCTCTCTGCCCTCAGTGGGACGTTCGGCCACGCATGCCCTTGTTCTGGCCCAGCTGATCTGCTCAGGAGCCCAGCAGGGCATGCACGCCTTTATCGTGCCCATCCGGAGCCTTCGGGACCACACCCCGCTGCCAGGTAAGCCCATGCTGCTCCCTCAAGGACCCCGGCCAGGAGGAGACCCTACCAGGCCGCCCTGTGTTGGGGCCCCAGAGGTCCATGGGAGGAGACATGAGACATGTCTCTCCCTTGGACAGGGAGGGGTCCAGTTGGACAGACTTGGTGCTAACTGGCTGGTGACCTTGAGCAAAAGTCAGAATCTGCCTGACCTCAGCTTGCTCACCTGCAAAACACGTGTGATAACCCCAGTGTCACAGGCTGCTGTGAGCTGAAATGCACGTGTGACATCTGGCACATAGCAAGCATTCATCTGATGGGTGTTCTCATCTCCATCTCCCTCTAGGAATCACTGTTGGGGACATCGGGCCCAAGATGAACTTTGATGAAATGGACAATGGCTTCCTGCGACTGGACCACGTGCGAGTCCCCAGGGAGAACATGCTGAGTCGCTTCGCACAGGTCTGGGGCCTGGGGAGGCTGGGGACCCGCACTGCCTGGAGAAGGGACCAGTGCTTTATGCAAACTGCTGCTGGCTCTGGGTCCTTCTCCATAGAGCTGAGTTTGGGCCACATACCCCACCCCCCAAAGAGGATCTGGTGTCCCACAGACTGGATCAAACCCCAGCTCAGGAACAGTGTGATCTTAGGCAAATCATTTTGCCTCTCTGAGCCTCAGACTTCTCCTGTGTAAATGCTCATGACATGGGATGGCAGACCAATCGTAGCGGGTGGGGGTAGTAAGGCATTCCCAGGAGAGGAACGGGGCTCAGGGTGATATGCATAATATTTACCCACAGTGAGGCCTGGACACAACCAGTCACTGAGCAGACGCCAGCCAGAGTGCCGGCAGAGTTCTGAAGGTCCCAATTTTGCCAGGCATTACCCCTATAGCTGTGGATGATGAGGGGGTCCAGGGGGTCCCAGGAGAGGAGCTGTGAACCAGGGCACTTGGGGAAGGGGCTAGTTAGCAACAAGCACAGAAGCGTCTGGTACTTTAACATCCTGTCTGATGGCCAGCCGTCTGCTCCAGGTGAGCAGGTGGAGGAGTGTGGCACCCGCCAGATGTGCAGGCCCACAGTTCTAGGGGTGGGGTAGGCTCAGGGGCCTTGGCTCAGACCCCGTGCCCAAACTTGTTCCACACAGGTCTTGCCAGATGGCACCTACATCAGGCTTGGGACAGCACAGAACAACTATCTTTCCATGGTGGTGATGAGGGTAGAAATTCTACTGGGCGCGATCCTCCCCCTGCTGCAGAAGGCTTGTGTCATCGCCACACGCTACTCGGTCATCCGCCGCCAATCCCGGCTCCGGCCCAGGCAAGGGGCGCCCAGAGGCTGAGCACAGCAGACATGGCTACCTCTCAGTCCCACTGTGCCCACCCCCTGACACCACTGGGGTGCTGGGAGCAGGAATTTCCTCCCCCACACCCCCCCCACACACACACATAAAATTTTCCTGGATCTGTCCCTATCTGGGCATGTTGGTGGGGTCTCTCTGGCTCCCTCTAACCCAGCTGACCAGCTGGCCCAACCTGTGTCTCTCACTGTCTGGCCCCATCAGGCTCTGTGTGATCGTGTCCTTGGCCCGTCCGAGTCCAGTTGTGTTCTGTACAGCTGTGATGGATAGAGTGAGTCTGGGTCAGCCAGGTGCCCAGCTGCGTCTGACTGTGGCTGGCTGAGTGTGTTTGGTCAGGCTGTGTCTGGCAAAGCTCAACTGTCATATCAGACTGTATGTGGCGGAACTCGTTCTGTCTGGCTGTGACTGTCAGCATCTGACTGTGGCATGTCTAACTCTGGATCCCTTTTGTTGTGTTTGGTTGTGTCTGGCTACCACTCCCTCTACTCCATGGCACAGAATAGCAAGGGCTGACCGTACCCTCTGTTTTAACGTATGCACGTGTGTGTGCATGCACATACACACACAGGGTTTCCAGATATAGGACACTCAGTTAAATTTGAATTTCAGGTAAACAACAAATAATGTTTTAGAATAAACATATCCCCCAGGATGCAGCAAAATGGAGTGAGAATAGGATTAGGGGGTAGAGCTGGTCACAGCATGACTGAACTTGTAGAGCTGAGGAACAAGCTTCAACCTGACAGTTCTCATCCCAGCTCTGCTGACTGACCCTGGGCAAATCCTTCGCCCCCTCTGGGTCTCAGTTTTCTAACCTGTAAAGGGTGAGCTCAGCAGGACTGGAACTTGAGAACATCCAGCCCAAGAGCCTGGGGTCCTTATGCCATGGGCTCAAGGGCCCGGAATGAGCCTGATGCAAAATGGGGACTGAGGGTTGGAAGCCGGGCAAGCCTGGGTGCTGCACGGCTCAGCCACCTCACCCCTTTGTCCCTCAGCTTCCTCATCTACAAAACGGGTGTGGCAGGAGCAGCCTTTCAGGGTGGTGTTGAGGGTGAAATGCAGTAAGATGTACCAGGCCCTTGGCCCAGGGGCCTTTCCTCTGGCACCCTCCAGCTGGGCTTCAGAATCTGGCTGAGGGAGTCTGCTCTGGAGGACAGGGCTGCTGGGGAGAAGGTGCTGCTGCTGTGTCCTGCCCGCAGCTCATTTGTCTGGGTTGCAGAAGTGTTCCCAGGATGGTTATAAGAAGGACATGTTGGGTAAGGACCTGCTGACCCAGAAAGGAGCCCCAGGTTCCTGCCCGCTATGGGGGGCTTCTCATAATCACACCCTCTTTCAGTCCACAGTTACTTCACAGCCCCTGTGTGCTGGACAGAGTCTCAAGCACCAAGGACACAGCAATTGGCAAGGCAGAGATGCAGTCCCTTCCTTGGGGTTCCACCAGACCCGAGTTCATGTCCTAGAAGTGATTTTTGAGGCTCAACATATTTCTCAGCACATGGGCAGTGAAAAGTCACAGGTTCAAATCATCAGGGTTGCAGGGCCACCGCTCTTCACCAGAAACCCTTGGGACCAGATGTGTTGGAATTCAGAACTTTTCAGATTTTAGGATAATACAGTGTATATGCTGGAATTCTGTAAACCTCTCTCCACAGGGGGCAGTACCCATAAACAGACATGTCCATATTTCTGCCACGAAATGTGTGGATTGTCATGTTAGATGGGATTTTAAAAGGTTACTAATAGCCTCATGTCAGCTCAGGTCAAATTTCGCAAAGAGTTATAAAGAACTGTCTGTCTTTAAGGCTTTTATGGTGTTGGGGATATGGGAGGAGGGACATGGCAAGTAGCGATTTTCTAAACCTTCAGCTTCTTTTCCCCTCAGTGACCCAGAAGCAAAAGTCTTGGACTACCAGACGCAGCAGCAGAAACTCTTTCCTCAGCTGGCCATGAGTTATGCCTTCCATTTCCTGGCGGTCGGCATCTTGGAGTTCTTCCAGCGCTCCTACAGTGCCATTCTGGACAGAGACTTCAGCCTCCTGCCTGAGGTACCTGCTGTCTGCTGAGGGGCAGGCGCTGGGGACGGCAGCTGAGATCGCTCTGCTCACTGGGAAGCAGCCACAGCCCTGCTCCCGTGGGCCCTTCCTGGCCCCCCACCTCCCCCAGCCTCCCAACATCCCAGGGCATCTGGGCGATAGACAAATTTACTCACACCTGGCCCCCCGAGAGAGCTACGAAAATGTCAGAGGAAATAATCTATAGAGAATGCAGGTCCATGATCCCTGATGTGCATCTGAAACTCAAAAAGCTCTGAAAACTGAAAGTTGTTTGGAACTCACTTGGTGGCACAGTTTGACCTGAACTGACCTGATTTATCCCACTGAGTGTGAATACATTTTGCAGCAGAATTATTAATGTGTTTAATCACTAAGGCTGCCCCAAACCCCATTGGGGGTATCATACATAATATACCTTAAATGCCCACTTTACCTTTCTAAAATTCAAAAATTATTCTGATTCCTAAACATGCCTGGCCCAAGGGTTTCGGATAAAGTGTTGTGGAATTACATATATGCCCAGATTCAGTCTTTCTGGGCACTGTGCTTTATAAGCATTGTTTCATTAATCCTTCCAACTGTATGGTAGGCACCATTTATATCCCCATTTTACAGATGAGGAAACTGAGGCACAGAGAGGTAAAGGGACACAAACTTCCTCTCAAGGACCTGAAAGTTCGAAAGATGGGTAGAGGCTTTCAAGAACCAAAAACTCAAATCAGACGTGCTGCCTGGCAGCTCCTCTGTCTGTTGGGGAAGCTATAACAAAATACCATAAACTGGTGGCTTTTAAACGATAGAAATTTATTTCTCACAATTCTGGAGGCTGGGAAGTCCAAGATCAAAGTGCCAGCAGATTCAGTGCCTGCTTCCTGGTTCATAGATGGCGCCTTCTCACTGTGTCCTCACATGGCAGAAGGGATGAGGAGTCTGTCTCAGGCCTCTTTCGTAAGGGCACTAATCCCATACATGAGGGCTCCACCCTCACGGCCTAATCACCTCCCAAAGGCCCCCACCACCTCCTAATACCACGTGGGGATCAGGATTTCGACATATGAGTTTGGGGCAGACACATTCAGACCACAGCACCCTCCTACAACCCAGCAAGTGAGTTGATGGTGGACACCCATCCCCACAAGTCAGCTTTCCAAAACCTCCGCTTGCCAGCAAAATCCATAATTCCTGGAGGATGGTGGGCCCAATGCAGCTAGCACCCTCTTCCCAAGGTCCTGGAGACACCGGCCAGGCCAGGTCTCCCTGTGTTCTTATTGCCCCTACAGCTACGTTGCCTAATTGTGTTGCTTTGGGTGAGTCACATAACCTCTCTGAGTCTCAGCTTTCTCATTCATAAAGTGGTGAGCTGAGGAAACGCTTCTCCCCTCACAGAGTAGTGCTTAGCGCGCAGTAAATGCACAGTAAGTGGGAAGTGAGGTTGTCACCCACAGTGAAGGGCCCCTTACACTGCCTGGCCCTTCTTCCTGTTCTCACAGCTCCACTCACTGAGCACAGGCGCAAAGGCCATGATGTCGGACTTTTGCATCCAGGGAGCCGAGATGTGCCTCAGGGCCTGTGGTGGACACGGATACTCAAAGCTGAGTGGCCTGCCATCACTGGTCACCAAAGCGTTGGCCTCCTGCACCTACGAGGGTGAGAACACAGTGCTCTACCTGCAGGTGGCCAGGTAAGGTGCAGACTGGCCCAGGCCTCTACCCAACCCCTCAGGACATGCCATGTTTCTGCTTGGGTTTGAGGCTTCTGGCTGATGCTCACAAAGGGAGCAGGCTTTGGGAAGCAGCATTTGGGGACTGTCCAATTCCCACAGTGTGTCTCTAATCTATCCACTTCCCCTCAGATCCACTGCTGTTCCCAGCCAGGCCACCATCCTCTCTCACCTAGACAACAGCCTCAGGCTGCTCCTGGTCTCCTGCTGCTACCCTGCCCCACTTCTCCCCAGGCAGCCAGAGAGATCTTTTCAAAGCCTAGAGAAGATCACATCTTTCTCTTGCTTAAAATTCTTTAGTGGTTTCCCACTGCTTATAGGAAAATGCTATACTCTATACTGTGGTCTGCAAGGTCCTTACAACCTGACCCTGCCTCCCTGCCCATCTTGCTCTCACAACCTCCTGCCTCTGTTCCCTTCTGCTAGCCACACACTTCTTTCCCACCACAGGGCCTTTGTACTTGCTTCCCTCCTACTCAACACTGCCTTCTTTCCTTTGAGCAGTTTTATCATCTATAACTGTCTTTTCTTTTCTTTTTTTTTTTTTGGTTTGCCTTTTTAGTTCTGCTGCCTAACTAGACCAGGAGTTCCTTGAGGGCAGGGGCCACACCTGCCTTGCTCACGGCAGCATCCCCCAGGCTTGGCAGCGAGCCTGCACACACAGGCTCCAACCCGAGAGGCAGGAAGTGATGGCCAAGTCCGCCTCCTCCACACAGGCAGTTTCTTTTCATCCCTTTTATGGCTGTGGGGTCTCAAGGCTGACAAAGCCTCTTACACTCACCTACTTTCAGGTGACTAAACACAGCTAATACTTCTCTATGCAGGGAGAAAGGAGTTCACTGGCAAATATGATGTATAAACATTTATTGGATTTTTTAAAAATACAACATTTATTGGGGTTTTTTCAAATTACAAAAAGAATGCAATAGCATATATTAGGTACTTGTTGCCCAGCACCATGCCAAGTATGTCACAAATATTATCTCATCCAGTTTTCACAAGCCCCTATGAGGTGAGAATTATCATCCCCATCTAGAGATGGAGAAACTGAGACTTAAGGAGGTGAAGGTACTTCTACAGTATCACACAGGTCTCGGGGAAGCTACACGGGAATCTGGGGTTGTCTGAGCCCAGATCCTGTAACCACTAGGTTGTCATAAGGCAGCAGCTAAGAGTCACCTATAATCTTCCTACTCGTGTTAGCATTCTTGCATCTACCCTTTCTCAGCTAGGAAAATTTAATTTCCACATAGTCACTGTGTAAGTCATCATAAATCCCCAAATCAGAAGATCCTGACAGAAAATATTCTGTTTGCTCAGATCTCAAAAGAGTTTATGTTCAGGATCTGAGTGTCTGCCCAGCTCCACAGCTGTTTCATTGTCGAAGAAAATCCCGCCTCGGGATGTGCTCAGGCGGTAGGATAGCGTGAGGGGCTCTGGAGTAAAGGGTACCCATCAGGAGGACGCTGGGCTGAGGCCTGGGTAACACTGGCTCTCCCATGTGAAGCCTGAAGCCAGGATAAGCATGCCTGTCTCTGGGAGTGAGGGGTGCTGGGCTGTCCTACAGAGTCCCCCCACCTCACATGCCTCCACCTCCACCCCCAACCCCCAGGTTTCTGGTGAAGAGCTACCTGCAGGCTCAGGTGTCCCCTGGATCCACATCACAGAGGTCTCTTCCTCCATCTGTTGCATATCTCACTACATCTGACCTGTCCAGGTGCCCAGCCCAGAGGGCAGCCGACTTCCTCTGCTCGGAGCTCTACACCACAGCCTGGGCACATGTGGCAACCAGGTAAGCCAGCCCTGAGAAATCAGCCATCCCACCTGGGGGTAGGCTCCTTCCCACACTAGGACCTGTGGGATTTGTTGGGTGGACATTAATGGATACACTTCTAAAAATCCCCCCACCCCTAGCCTCCCCAGTCCTCTCAGCTCCTGCCACCAAGGGGGAGTCCCACCCATCAGCCATGGACCACCATCATTTCCCCAGCCTGGTTACAACAGTAGAAGGACATCACCTCTCTAGCCAGTGAAAAGAATTTTTTAAATCTTTAGGTTCCTATGGTGATTTACAATACAACGTATGTACCCATATGTAAATACTACAAATGTACCAATACACAAATGCTAATAAAGCAATACCCATATGTTTGAAATATCCTATAATGTAAAAATAATTTTCAAAAATATGACTACACCAAGGGTTTATTTCCAGGGTCTAGTAGGCTCCAGGGAACACAGACACAACCAAGGACTCATCTATTCTGTCATTCAACAAATATCGTGAGATACTTGCTATTTGTCAGGAATGACCAAATATGCTAGGGGCTGGGAATGAAGAGAGGTCCAGGCCAAATGCAGACACCACCAAGAAAAAAACAAAGAGATCGAACTATCCAAAAAGGAAGCCTTCTGAACCCTGCCCCAAATTAAAACAGCAAAAACAAACTGGAATGACAAAACAAAAATATTTTCAGTATATAATAAGAGGTCTTATATCCCAACCTTGTGATCCCAGGGATGTTTAATAGTTATTTCAAGATTAAAAGCAACTTGGGACATTCATTTGTTTATTTATTCCAAAGATATTTATTAAGTGCCTATAACATGCCAGGCACTGTTCTAGGCACTAGGGATCTATCAATAAACCAGTAAGATAAAAGCCCCAGGCCTCAGAGAGCCAGCACTTTAGCTGGGACAGTTGAGGAAGGAAAAATAAGGCTGCACAGGGTAATTAAAATGCCACAATATTTCTCTTTGCTTGGAACTCAATGTGACATCTGCTTATCTATTCCCTGGTGAAGCAAAATAAATATTGCCTCATAAACAGTTTGCTTTACACACAAATTCTAAGGGTCATGGGTGGATGGGCAGGGAATAGAAAATAAAAGGAGATTAAAGGTTAATAAAATGGCAAATGATTAATTTAGTGGTTTGGAGGACAAGGGTTGTTTTTGCTTTTGTTTTTAGATCCCTTGAGTAGGACTTGCAGCAGGCGGGTGACCGACAGGCCTCACTAGCCTTTGGAGAAAAACCATTCTCCTTGCTCAGGCCATAGGCAGTCAGTCAGCAGAATGACATCAGGATAGAATCTGCATTGGAAGGAGGGGACAGCTCCTGGCCTATGGCCTTGAGGCCTTACAACAAGGTGATTAAGAACAAGTCCAAATCCTGACCCTGGACAAGTTAGTTAACCTCTCTTGGGCTCTGGTTTCCCCACTGCAAATTGGGAATGCCTGCCCTTGAAAGGGTTAAAGAGATAATGAGTATCAAGCATTTAGCTTTATGACACATAAGCAGTCAATAAATAGGAATTATCTCTACTTCTGAGGGACCCCAGGTAGCCCATCAGTTACATTCTCCACTCAGTCAGGAAGCTGAACCTCTTTTTCTTTGGTCTCCAGGCTCATAAAGGATTCAGTACATCATTTACAGACCCTGACACAATCCGGGGTGGACCAGCACGAAGCCTGGAACCAGACCACTGTCATACATCTCCAGGCTGCTAAGGTGAGCTGCCATCAGCTGAAGCTAAAAGGGACCCGTTTTGTTTCCCAGGAAGGCTACCCTGCTGGGAAAATCAGCTCTGCCATTATTCCCCAGCCCTGCTCGGCGGCGGCTGCCCTTATTTCACTTCCAAGGCTTTAGTCCAGGGTTATTTTAATTAAAGGACTTAACTCCAAAGCAATCTTGCTGGCAGCTCTTAGGGGAAAAGGTAATGAGGCAGTGTTATTGGATTTGCTTCAGGTTGTTCAAATATTTCCTCCCAGACAGAAAAGCAGGTCAAGTCTCCTCTTAGCCCCACAGGCAATTCTTGGATGTCTGATTCAATTTCCACGATGTTTTGTGTTTGTGCATAATTTACCATCAGTTGGAAAATATTTGAGCACCCAGGCACTGGGCTGGGGGCTGAACAGTGAAGCCACTGCCCATACACAGCCATAATCAAGGGAGCACTGTGATGGGGAAATAAAGACCGCTATGGGACCCGGGAGCAGGTGCATCTCTGCCCACCTTTGGGAGTCAGAAAGGCTTAACCAAAGAAGTGGCAAATAGGCTAAGACTTAAAGGATGAGCTGAAATTAACCAAGGGTCATGGGTGGCCACTTTGGAGAGGAAGGTTTCCAGGCAAAGGGCACAGCATGTACAAAGGGAGGAGGGAAGGAGAGGCATGGTGCTTGGTTGGAAGTGCAAATACTTCAAAGGAGGACCTAAAGGAGGAAGACTGAAACGAGGAGAGGAAGGAAGGGAGGGAGGAGAGGGAGGAGAGACAGGCAACGCCGGGGACCTTCTGCACCATTGCGAGAAGTTTGAGTTTTGTTTTCATCACATTGGGAAGACTGTGCTGAGGTTGCATCAGGAAAGTGAAATGATCAGAGTTTCATTCTAGAAAAATCATGCAGTCCAGTGGAAGAAGACAGGCAAGCAGTTGGGAGGGAGCAGAGTGGTCGGGCAGTGACTGAGGTTTCCGATGACTAGATTGGAGAGGTATAGAGAGAAGGGGGTAGATGACAGGAACAGGCCTCAGAGAGTGACAGCGTGGGAAAGGGTAAGAATGACTCCTGAGTTCCAGCTTAGGCAGCTGGGACTCTGGCCCTGCCAACAACTGGAAAACTAAAATGATCACTCCAATCCTCAGGCTGTAGGCCCAGAAAATGGCAGCCTCGAAGGAAGCCTGGAAGGAGGGCAGAGCCTCGGGGTGCGCTTGGGCATGGCTGGGCATCTGGCATGAGCCAACCATGCTGACCACAACCTACACTATACTCTCCGGTGCTGCTGTTAACTCTGCAACCCTCAGTTCTGCTCAGCCCACCACAGGGGCACCACCTGCTGTGCTAAATGTCCTGGCAACACGGAGGGTAGCCACGCTTCCACATCAACTATAAAGACCATCGTTGCCCATCTGTTACTCTGCCAAACCTACGCCCGCCTTCAAGGGTCCCACACTGCTTCCAGGGTACTTCATTTAACCCAACACCTGTGAGGGTAGCCAGCTCATCTCCACCTTAATATAAAGGAAGCAGTGCCAGGAGTTAATCCCACAGGTAGCGAAATGCTATCAGGCTGCTGTCCTTCCCACACACCTGTGAGGGCAGATTGACCAATCCCAGCTCTAAGAGATGGCCAAGAGGCAGGAAGAGCCCAGCTCCTAGGGTGCCAGGCCAGTGAGCCCGGCATCGCCCGGGGAGAAGAGCAAGTCCTGGGGTGGTGGTGACCATGCTGAGTCTCTGAGGTCATGATGGATAGAGCTTTCTGCACTTTCTGTACTTCTGTGGGGGTTATCTACTCTACAGAAAGCTCAAGCACCCACCTGGGTCCCACCTGGAAACCGTAAATGTGCGGGTAGAGAATGACTGCAATTTGGGGGAGGCGGCCAACAAGGAGGAGCCATGGGCTATGTTCTGGTCCCAGCTCTGTGTGACCTCAAGCAGCCCCTTCCTTCTCTGGGCTTTAACTTCCCTGTCCATAAAACAAAGGAGCATGGAAAAGCTCTTTTGGCTCTGACAGGCTCTGGTCCTCTAATATTAGGCTCTGCCCAGCAGAGATGTCCGTCCCCAGTACCACTGGAGCAAATGCTGGTACTCACTGTAATCTAGCCTCAGTCTCCCGTGGCTTTGGCAACACAGGGTAGCAGTTAGGAATATAGCTACTATTTACTAGTCACATGACCTTGGGCAAGAAACTTAATCTTTCAGAGCCCCAGTCTCTTCATTTGCAAAATGGAGCCAATAACAGTACCTACTTTGTAGGATTATGATGAAGATTAAATGAGTTAATACATGTAAAACTTAGGTATCTAGCACATAAGTGTTATACTTCCCACCCTCACCCCCCAAATTAGACAGGAGCCAAGATTTAAAGCAACACACATACAAAGTAAATAAAGGTCACTGTGTTCAGAGTGTGGTGCCGAGGCTCTGCTTAGCCTTTCCCCAAAGCATGTAGGCCACCTTCTCTCCCTGGTCCTCATCCTGCTTTCCAAGGCAGAGGTCCAGGCCCTCGGGCAGCTTTCATCACCACACTCCTCAACCCAGAGCCTTGAGTGTCTGAAGTTGTGGCCCTCAGATTAGGACAGAGAAAACAGGACTTAGGTAAAAGAAATGTGAGTCTCCAGTTCTGCCAAGCTGGACCCAGTCTGAGCATCAAAGGCTGCCGGAGCCGGCAGAGGCAGCACAACACATTTGCTCATGTTCCACATCCTAACGCTGCAAGCCCCGCATGGCTGTGAGCGCACCAGGTCTGCATGGCAAAGGGGAGTTGTCAGTACCTGTGTGAAGCCCCTGGGAAATGTAGGTTCTTTCCAAGTGAGAAACCTGATCAGGTCACTGCCCTGCTGCAGGCTCCCTGGCCCCACAGAATAAAATCCTAACCAGGTCATTCACAGCCCTTCCCAGGGACAGGTCCCCACTAACTTCCACAGTTCCTCCATCGTTAACACATCATACCCCAGCACATCAGCCTCATTAAATTGCTGGCAGCTTCCTGAAAGTACAGCCCTTTGCATACCAAGTTCCCCCTGCCTGAAATGACCTTTCCCCATCCCTTGTCCCTCTGGGTAACCTCCTTTGAACCCCCAAGACACTCTAAGTCTTTCTAGTTACAGTCACTACCAGCAGCATGGGCATCACAGGAGAGTCATTAGAAATGCATGGTCTCAGAGAACCCACATTTTGACAAGATCCCCAGGTGATCTGTATGCACATAAAAATTTGAAAAACACTACTCTCTCTCTTCCTGTCTCACCTTCCTGGAACTCACATGTCCTACATGATAAAATAATTATGTGCACTTGTCTTGGGGAAGGGGAATATTCAAAATATTTAAAACCAATAGGACAGAGGCACCAACCAATCAAAAAGGACTTCAGGCCTGGGGGAAGCAAGGTCCTAAAGGCCTCCTGTTTAGTCAGGCATTAATCCTTTGGTTGCTGGGCTGTGGGGAGAAAGAGGGAGTCCCAGAGAAGGAGGCCATCTGGCAGAGGGGGCTCTCACGGGGTTGATGGCAGTGGTCATTTACCAACAGGTACCAAAATATTATTTTAACAACTGACAGACAGACTGTTACATATGGGCTAAATAACAGCACTGCTTACCTTAAGGAGTTTATACTCTAGCTGGGATAAATTTCCATGTACATCTTGAACCCTTACTTTCTTACCCCACGGTGCACACACGTGTGCGCACACATACATACCACTGCCTTGAACATAGCAGACAATAGCTATTTTCTTGAGAAAAGTGGTGCTGCCCTCCACTTTCCCCAGGCCAGCCTCCAATATTCTTTCTCTCTACTTTCAACCCTACTTGAAGCTGCCCCAAGCAAAATAAGGAAACCAAGGGCCAAGTTTCAAAGCCCACCAGCCCTCAACACACACACACATACCCAAAAACACCATCAAAAAGTCTCCGTCAGACCCAGAGTGAGTTAGGAGAAAAGGCAGCTAACTGCTTGTCAGCCTGCTGGGAAACACATGGCTGCAACAAGTTTATTCAAGCAGTCTTGCCAAGCTTCCAGAATGCCTTCTAGAGTCGGAAATCGGAAATCAGTAGCTAATGCATCCATGCGTCTTTGTAGGCACACTGCTACTATACCTCTGTGAAAAGTTTTAAAGAAGCTCTGCAGAAACTAGACAATGAACCAGCGATTCAGCAGGTGCTCAAGCGTCTCTGTGACCTCCATGCCTTACATGGTATCTTGAATACCTCAGGCGACTTTCTCCATGATGGCTTCCTGTCTGGGGCCCAGGTGGACATGGCAAGAATGGCCTACCTGGACCTGCTCCCACTGATCCGGTGAGTGGCTGAGACTCCAGACCACGTTGGCCTTCAGAGAATAACCCTAGACCCTGTTCACAGGTCACTTCAAACTCCAAAACCTGTTGGCATTATTGTGCCAACATAGAGCATTATGAATTAATGAAAGAAGAAAATGAAAAAAATTAGAAATAAAAATGCTTAAGAATAAAGTAGCTATTTCAATTGATCTCTTCAACATTGTCCAGGAAATAGGATCATTAGCTAAGGAATATGAATAAAATGAAGCATGCTACATATGAATAGTATGTGCTAATAATAAGAGTCTTAATCATAGCTAACATTTAAGGAGCACTTATGTGCCAGGCACCGTGCCAAAAGTTTTCACATACATCATCTCATTTAATCCTGACAGCCCTTTGAAATGGATACTATTAATCTCCGTGTTTTACTGGGGAGGAAATTCAGGCTTATGGGAGTTAACTTGCCCAGTGTCACACACTTAGCCAGAGGAGGAACCAGGTCCAATCTCAGGCCTGTCTGACCACTGAGCATGTGCTCTTAACCTGTATGTTAAGGTTAAGGTTGAGGTATTGTTTGTTTCAAACATATCCCTGTCTTTATGGAATGTGCTTAAGCAAATTCTTACCAAGTTTAGTAAACTTACTTTAATTCTCCCTCAGCTTCAAGATGAAAATTTTTTTTAAACTCAGTAATTCATGTATTGGCTTGCAAAACAATAATACAAACAGTTTTAAAATGTAGCTTTAATGCAGTGCCATTTAGGGTTGTGAAATACTAATGCAATGTTTTCATCCTGTTATTCTATAATCTAAATTATTGCTTTAAAAACATATCAAAACCAAAGCCCAACTTCACTAGGGTACTGGAAAAAATAGAAAGTAAAACAGTATAAATTATTTACCATATTTTTCACCCATAAGATGAAAAATGGACTAACTTAAGAACATAACCTTTTGGAGACCTCACAGGGCAGAAAATATAATGCCTATTGCATGGTTTGGGGGGGTGGAGGGCCCTCCAATGGTTCTCATCATCAACAAGTCAGAGAAAAAAAGGAAAAAGATTTGAAAATTTTTAAAAATGAGATTTTTTTAAGACAGAGGTTTTAAAAAAAAACTAGACCAAATTCTTTATTTCTAACAATATGTAATATGTTACATACCATTTATGACTACACATAAGCACTTAACAGATAGTTGGTAGTCAGTAAATGTTTGTTCAATTAAATTATCAAAAATTGTCAAAAATACATTTCATACAATTATGCCCCAGGTATTAAACTTTTCCTAATATAGGGAGTCCAGTGGTGAAAACCATTAAGAGCATAATTAAGTACTGCACAGTTCAAGCCCAGGTGCATCTTGGCCTTTCTGAAACACTCAGCATTTAAAGGCACATGAAGAATATAATGTCCTAGTACTGATTAGCAGTGATGACAAAAATAGAAAAGATCACCTTAACATCCCATAAATACTTTTTTTAAAATTTGCAAACAGCATTTCTAAGTGCTTTCCTTGGCTCCAGAGACTTACAATTCAAGACAAGACAGACAGCACTGATGCAGGCTGCCAACTTACACATGCATCAAACCCACAAATTGATTTACTTACATTATGGTTCCTAAGTAACCTTACTATTGCAGGGTAATTCGGTATGTAACAGATTCCGTGCTTTTAACCATTCTGTGTCACAGTTCCCTGCCTTAACTAGTCATTATCTCCCTCAGATTTCTGAGATGACAAATGATGTCTTAGATGACACGCTATTCTAAGGGACACCTAGAACTAGCTCTCTGTGTAATGTTAATTAACTGACCCAAATGGTTTTACAGTTTTTAGTTAAGTAGTCATAAAATCTCACTTGGGGAACTTCCAGGTAAAGATGGCAGATTAAACATACACATTTACTTTTGTTCCTTCCTGAAACCCTACTAAAACATCAGCACAAGGACTGAAGTGTTTTAAAAGGAATAAACACACAAAGAGAGAGTAGAGGAAACACGGAAGTTGGAGAATAGATGGAGATACTTAGCACAGAAGTTACAACAGAGAGCCCCAGCAACCAGCAGCACTGTGCACCTCTGGCAGTGAGACAGACCGATGGGTTGAAAGTCTATTTCAAAAGGAGTTGAATCCTCAGTTCCCCTCCTTCTCTGTGAGTGGTTTTAAGACATTCCTTGACCCTGTCCTGGCAGAAGGGTAAACAGGGAACATCAGGCATAGTTGAAGATGAAGCTACCCTACAGAAAACAGGGGGCTTTATAGGCCAAATGCTAACCTCCCTCAATGCTCCTTTACCAATGCTTCCTAAAACACTGGAAGCCAGACTAGTACCCTGCAAGAAGATGATAAGATGGTCCTTTTCTGGAGAATCCGACCAGCCCAAGCAGAAGCAGCAAAAGACACTGATGCCAGAGTCCCCCAGTGATCCGTCTAATTCACCCCACAGTGCACCCCACATTAACAAGCACACCCACATTGATTGGCTAGTGAATGCCCTGCTCTTAGCTATGATCAGACACCCAGGGATCACCTCAGGAAAGCCCCTAATATAAAAGATGGAGACCAAAACAAGCAAGTACAAGGCAACCTCTGAGGACACAAGAGAATCCACAGGAAGAAGAAAACTTTTAAAAAATCAGTAATGTTCTCAAAGAGCTAAGAGGAGATATTGCAACCACAAAATAAGAATAAGAATGTAGTTATTTAAAAAGTAATATTTACAGAACAAAAAAAGCTCTTTGAAATTAAAAAATGATAGTGGAAATGAAAAACTCAAGGATTGGAAGATAAAGTTGCAGAAATCTCACAAAAAGAAAGCAAAAGACACACAAAAAATAGAGAAAATATTTTTAAAAAGAGGGCCAATCCTAGCTGTCCATCATCTCAACAACAGGCCTAGAAAGAGAAGACAGAAGGAAGCGAATCATTAATAAAATAATTCAAGAAAACATCCCTCAAATGAAGGATACGAGTTTCAGACCAAACAGGGCCATAAATGCCTACAGACTAGAGGAGACAGACAGACACACACAAAATAAGTCAAACGTATACTATGTGAAACAGTAAGAAGTGCTATGAAGAAAAGGATAGCAGGAGGGGGGAAAGGAATGCTGGGGGTGGGGGGTCTACAGTTATAAATAGGTCAGGGAAGGCTTCCCCGGGAGGGTGATATTTGAGGAAAAACCTGGAGGAAGGCGGGGAGAAGCCATGTGGAAAAGCGCATTCCAGGCAGAGCAGTAAGTGCAGTCATGTCTCGCTTAACGATGGGGACACGTTGTAAGAAATGCATTGTGAGGTGATTTCATCATTGTGCGAATATCATAAGGTGTACTTACCCAGAACTAGATGGTACGGCCTCCTACACACCTGGGCTATATGGTATAGCTATTGCTCCTAGGCGACAAACCTGCACAACATGTGACTGTACTGAATACTGTAGGCAACCGGAACACAAATTGCTAGGCAATAGGAATTTTTCAGCTCTATCATAATCTTACGGGACCACCATCACACACACGGTCCGTCACTGACCAAAATGTGGTTATGTGGTACATGACTGCACAGATGTTGGAAGCCAGGGTGTGCTTGGCACATCCATCTAGAGAACAGAGAAGAGGCCACAGAAGCAGGAACGGCGTGAGTGAGGAAGAGAACGAGAGCAGTGGTCAGAGAGTTAAGGGAGTGCAGGGAGGGGCAGGAGAGGGGAGGGTAGATCACTGCAAAGACTGAAGACTTTGGCTTTTATTTTACCTGTGAATGGGAAGGTTTTGAGCATAGGATAGACACAACCTGAAAGAATTTGATGCATGTTTTTAATGGATCACTCCAGCTGCCATACTAAGAATCAAGAGTGAAAAGCAGGGAGACCAGTGGGAGGCTGATGCAGTAATCCAAGTGAGAGGTGATAGTGCCCTGGACCAGTAACAGCACTGGAGGTGGTAGGAAGTGGTCAAAGTTTATATATATTTTGAAGGTAGAACAGGATTTGCTGACAGATTAGATGTGGGGCAAGAAAGAAGAAAGGAATCAAGGCTTTTAGCCAGAAGGTCAGAAATGCCATTTACCATAAATGGGGGAGACTACAGGAGGGCCAGATTTGGGCAGGATAGACAGGAAAAGGTCTAGTCTAGCAGATTAGGCATTTGGTTTTGGACACATTACGTTTGAAGAGCCTGTTAGAAATCCAAGTACAGATGTTGGTAAGGAGGTGACACTGGAGGGATAAATTTAGAAGTCATTGGCACATGGCTGATATTTAAAGCCACGAGAGGGATGCTATCACACGGAGGGAGTGCATGAAGAGAAGAGGTCCGAGTACTGAGTCTTGAGACCCTCCAAAGACAATAAGACCTTGACAAGAGCTATTTCAGTGGAATAGGGGGAGTGAAAACCTGAATGGCTCCAGTTCAGGAGAGAATGGGAAAACTGGAAATAGTAAGCATAGATGGGCATAATACTTTCAAGAAGTTTTGTCATAAAGGGGAGCCATGATGATGGAGAGAGAAATCGAGTCAAAGCCTGTGTTTAAGGTGGGAGAAATGTTGGTGTGCTAATGGAAATGATCCAGTAGAGAGGGGAATTTTGATGTTGTAGGGGAAAGGCAGGAGAATTTCTGAAACATTGTTCCCTAGTAGGCAAAAGGAAAAGGCATCTAGCAGACAAGGAGGGACTGACTGGCCTGAGCTGGGAGCCTGGGCGGTTGACCTGTTGTACTAAGGAGAAAGAAGGCCCCGTGTGTATAAATGCAGGGGTGGGAACTTGTGGAAATTCTGTTACTGCTTCTACTTTATCAGTGAAATAGGAAGCAAAATCATCCAGGTAAGAGAGACGGGGAGGTGGGTAGTATAGATTTGAGGACTGAAGACAAGATATGTAATAATCACCCAAGAGAAGGGAAGAGTAAATGAACCAGAGCAATGTAGTATGATTGCTCAGCAGCAATCAGGGCCCACTAGAACCCTTATTACACCAGTCAGGATTGGTTTTTCCAGCCACATAAAATTACAAAGGTGGTGGCATAAAGTCAGTGGAAAGTTGGAGATAAGGAGGTATGGGTTTTGCTAAACTAGTATGACAAAGCAAGAAAAATTGTTGAATATATTTTTGAGGGAGTGAATATAAAAGACCATGAAATTTCAGCTGGATAAGGAAGGGAGACCACAAGGGGGCAGAGGGACATTAAATAGGTGGTAGGGTTCATACTGATGATGGGGGTTATCACGGAAAGATAAAATTGGGTACAGTCTCCCAGTCACCTCAAACGCTTTGATGACACACAGTCATCACAATGTCAACACTGAATATTGGTCTGGCCAAAATTTTAACTATATTGGGAGGCAGGAAGGCCTAGGGTAGGAAGCATGGGGGTGGGAGGAGGAAGAGGTAAAGAGAAGGAGGCTGGGGCACGGTGGCTCACGCCTGTAATCCCAGCACTTTGGGAGGCCGAAGCAGGAGAATCACTTGAGGCCAGGAGTTCAAAACCAGCCTGGGCAACATAGCGAGACCCCCCCGCCCCATCTCTACCAAAAAAAAAAATTTTTTTTAATTAAAAAGACAGGGGTGCTAAAAGTAAATCTTTACCTTTTGTAATGAAGAGTCAACAGATAATATCTCAAACTGAACCATCAACAAGCGGCAATATAAACCAGATATTTAGACATTCACGTAAATACCAAAATATCAGCTAAAGATTGAAACTGATTGCTTCTAGGGAGAAGGAAATGGAGGTGAGAGACAGAGATATGCTGCTTTTTAAATAACAAACCTTAAGGAACTCTTTGACATGTTATACTGTTATATAACTGATTAAAAAATAAAAACTAAAATAAAGCTGAATTGTTCAGAAAGCGGATGATGATGTAACTCCTAAATAGGTGTTGTTATTCACCATCCCAGATTAATTAAGTTCACAAGAACAATCAAAAATACTCACAAACTCTTGTTTCCTCTCTCAGGAAGGATGCCATCTTGTTAACTGATGCTTTTGACTTCAGTGATCAGAGTTTAAATTCAGCACTTGGCTGTTATGATGGAAATGTCTATGAACGTCTGTTCCAGTGGGCTCAGAAGTCACCAACCAATACTCAGGTAGTTGAGTGGAACACATTATAAATCATGTAAGAGGGCAGAGGACAAATAGTGAATATACGTCCATGTTTTCCCATTTTAATTGATTCCCATTAGGTTGGAAATCACTTGGCATAGCATGGCTGTTTTAAAAATTTTTAGAGAATAAGGATGGGTGCAGTGGCTCACACCTGTAATCCTAGCACTCTAGGAGGCCGAGGCAGGAGGATGGCTTGAGCTCAGGAGTTCAAGACAAGCCTGAACAAGACCCCGTCTCTACAAAAAAAATAGAAAAATAACCCAGCTTGGTGGCATGTGCCTGTAGTCCCAGCTACTCCGGAGGCTGAGGCAGGAGGACTGCTTGAGCCCCGGAGTTTGAGGTTGCAGTGAGCTATGACACCACTGCACTCCAGCTGGGGCAACAGAGCAAGACTCTGTCTCCAAAAACAGAAAAATTTTAGAGAACACATAAAAGAAACCAAGAGTGGGGATGTGGCCTGGCAGGAACTGCAAGCCTGGAAGCCTGGACTGTAATCAGCAAAATGCAGTGCTGGGAACTGGGTAAAGGGAATTAGGAGGAAGGTCCAAGCTTTAAATTGTGGCTTGACATACCCAAGGGCATACACACAGAGTGGCAAACTGGCTTTTAAGTAACAAAAATAAGGAGATAAATCACTGTGGTGATTTAACTATCTTATTTTCAGCCTTTTAACTCTGTTTTATAAAGATAAAAGTGGGTATTCAGAAGGGATAGGAAGCTTGGGGGATGTCTCTTTCGGACCTGACTGCCTGCTAGAGATGCCTCCCTCCTCTTCATCTAAGGAACACAAATCCCAGCAGCAAAAGAGGCTGCTGCTCTGCCATCAGTACCCCAGAAAGCCATATAAATGACAATTTACAAGGGTTATGGCAAAAGGACCCCCAGCTGTCCCAGGAGAGAACAGCATACCTCTATCTACCTCATTAACAGCAAGAAGAGGGAGAGGATCAGAAAACCCCAACAGCCTACGAGGGTCCCAGACTCTCTGCTCTCTGCCTCTTCGGGAAAAGTTATGAATATCAATGAATACATTAACTGGAGTGAAGAAATAAACCCTGCATTTAGAATTTGGGGAACCAGTGTTTAATAGATTTGACACAGATGATCAAAACAAAAAGTCTATAGGTACACAACAGATTATTTTAAGTTTTATAATGCAAATATGTTATTCAGATGGTGAAGCTTTCTTTTTTACCTCTTCGGCCCAATTTCAGAAAAGGTGTCTTAACACCTCATCAAATTGGCAACTCTCAGGCTTTCATTCACACTTAGCATGGTGTTAGACTTGCTCTTAACAATTTGCAGCCTGTCATACCTCATAGCTTAATTTAACATGATTATCTAAAGTTATAACACAACCAGTTACCCTCAAGATGGTTGTCAGATAGAAGGCCAATCCATTTTGGTCATTCCCTGTCCCCAGGAAGGCATCCTTTTAACTCAACAAGGAAATAGAAACAACTTATCTAAAGAAAGTATATGTTTACTGCTTAGTACAGTTAACCTACGTCCAGTGTGTTACTTTTTCTAATGATTAGATCTCTCTACTTCTAACATTTAGATCCTGGCATAAAAATACAGCAGTCCTCCCACTCCAGACTAGCTCCCATGGTCTAAAGATAAACATTTGCCCTTTGGTGCTCCAGAGAAAAGCCTGCCCTGCTGTAACACCTGTCAGGGAATGCTCATGTATGTAGCTCAAACCTGTTTTACTGGCAACACAGGAAACATTCCAGTTCTCCCAATTCCTCATCTTCACTGAAGAATGTAGGGGGCTTTCCTTGTTTTTCACTTTGTTTTTAATCTTTACTTTAAAATACTTTAATCTGTGTACCATCTAAGAGCGAGAGGCACGTTGACCCACAGCGTCAACAGGTTTGGCAAGACGTTGATGCCCTTCATCCCACCCCCTTTTCTCTATCTCCTCCCACTTGACTGTGAACGACGATGGAGTCTTCACCTTCTTAACTCCAGGAGCTGTCAGAGTAGACACTCCACGTTTCCGGAATAAACGAACATGGTTTTATAGCCTACATAATGAAATGAAGGAACCTGCTGCATACACAATGCCACGGACTCTTGTCATCCTAGCTTATATTATCTTGCTAAAAAGGTGACATGTACAGCACTGTGGCCCTTCATGCATAAGCTCCATGCAATTAGGAATGCGAACTTACAAATGACCTTGGAGAACCATTTCCAGTTAGTTAAAAGGACACTCAGCTGACTGCTAATATATAGCCGTATGATCTAACAATACATTTCTGGCTCCTTTAGAGACCTCCCAAATAGCACTCTTAAAAGTGTATTTTCCTAATCTGTTAACAGATAATTTTAAAGCTGCAATAAGAGAGATTTTTCCTCATTTGCACTAGTAGAAAAAGGCACACTACAGATATTTCAAACAAATTAAAACATCAGCTATGTTGAAACATGCTCTGTAGACACAAAAACATAAATAGGAATATATTTCACTAACATTTTTCTACCAACAGAAAAACGCTAAAGTAAGTTAAACATCTTAGAATCACAGGAGCATCTCTCTGTCTGGGGCAGGTTGTGTTGAGCTTTATCCCCAGTGATGTGCTCTCTTGGTTTATCCTAGCCATGTCTGCTTTTTGGCTTTTTTCCTGATTTGGATAATATTTCAAGCCAGTTTCTCCAAAGTGAACTGCAAAAGACTGTTCCTCTCCCCACATGAACTCATATCTAAGTGATTCCCTAGAGATGCAAGCAGTGGAGGGAATCATTGGGGATAATTTCAAAAAAAGAATCCTATTTTCCCCCAATTATTCTAATGTAAAAATTTGTCCAAGTAGTAGATTCATTCATTCAATCATTCAACAAATATTTACTGAGCACATTGCCAGAAACTGTCCTAGGGACTGAGGGTACAGTAGAGAACAAGAGTCATAGGCCTAGTGTTCAAGTAGCTTACAGTTTTAGTGTAGACAGGCAAAAAAAGTAAATGTTATAAAAGATGAGGCTAGAACCATGAAAGAAAGAATCAAGACCCTGCATTAGAGAATAATGGGGATAAGCTATTCTGACCTAGAATGCTGCTTACCTGATTCTACTATCAGATTCCTTGCTTTATGGGTTAACGTTCAATTTCAAAGAGCCTCAAAGAGTCAAGCCTTTTATTTGTATTATATTCTAAAAGCCAATGATAAGCAGTGTTTTTAATTGGCCACCTGCATCCACAATTTAAAATCTGCATGAGAAAAGGATGCCCTTTGGAAAACATGTTTCTCCATATGTTCACACAAAATGAATTTTAAAAGTAATTTTAAAAATTAAGAATCTTATATAATGTTACTTTTTTGAAGCTAAAGACTTATTTCGAAAGGAAAAGTCATTAATCCTGGCAGAAATATCCTATCTTAATAATGCGTTTCTTTCTACAAACAGGGGAACCCTGCCTATGAGAAATATATAAGACCATTATTACAAAGTTGGAGATCCAAGCTATGAAATAACCAACAGTATTCAAGAAGCAAGCAGCACCTCTGCGTGATAATGGTACTATGGCATATATGTAAAATTAAAATTTAAATATATTTTTTAGAGTTGTTGTCTTTTAGATACACTCTGAAGTAATATCTGTGAAATAGTATCTGTGATTTACTTCAAAATAATCCATAGGAGGAAAAAAAGCAGGAATGAATAGTAGTTGAAGCTGGTCAGTGGGTAGGTACATGGGTGTTCATTATATTAATCTCTCTACTTTTGAATATGTTTGAAATTTCCCACAATGAAAAACAGTACCACTGTCGATTTAGAGCATCTATTTGGTTAAATATCAGGATTTTGCTTTAGATCTGGCAAAAGCCAGTAGACTCAATAGTTAATACTTTTGTCTTTAGCACACATTTATCCTTAGGTTTAAAAGGGCACATACACAATCCTCCAAAAGTGCCTACACTTGGTGTAAACTAAATAAAATAGAGCCCTAAGAATGCAACTAAGTACCAATTTTTAAAAATCAACTCTTCCACAGTGAAAATGATTTAAAAGTTCATAAAAACAGACATAACTGTCTCAAACTACCTAAAATCATCAAGCTACATTTTTCATATTATTTTCCCAACTAGATAAAACACTTAAAATTAAACAAATTAAATTGCAAAAAACCCTCAACTGGCTACTTTTCCTAATTTACTCATATAATCATTTAGTTGTTAATAATTAGTGAATATGGGCCAAGTGTGGTGGCTCACGCCTGTAATCCTAGCGCTCTGGGAGGCCAAGGTGGGTGGATCGCTTGAGCTCAGGAGTTAGAGTGAGACCCCCCCACCCCATCTGTATATCTAAAAAGAATTAAAATATTTTTAAATTTAAAAAGTTTAAATTTTTAAAATTATAATAAAAATAAAAAAAATAATTAGTGAATATGAGAAAATTTACCAAAAGCAAACTTATCCACAGTAAACTGGACAAGGAAGAGATCCCATAAGTTCTTAACTTTTAACTAGTATTATTCCTATTTCCACACCTGTTTTCAACCCAAATCATTTTACTTCATATTGGCCTCAGCTTGCTCAACAACACATAACTGGTTGGGGTTTTTCTCAGGTAACCCTCAATCAATTTTAAATAGGAGACAATATTTTTTAAAAGACAACCTGTACTAGTACATTGATTTACTGAAACCATAGCAGCCTGTCAATAACATTAGGGATCTTAGTTTGAAAATGGTAAGAATGGGATAATTATAGGTTTCTGAATATTGGCCATTTGTCAAATCTTTAAATAAATTTTCAGACAGACATGGGCAAAAATGGACGCAAGTAAGTGTTCTCACCTTCCTTACAGAAAGAGAATCTCAGAATCTTCTCACAGAGAGAAGGAAAAAAGGACCTACCTGTCCCAGGGCACACAGCCTCAGAGCTCCACTCTCCCCTTAGAAAACAGTGAAGACTGCGTGACTTTCTTTTATAAGGTGTTCTAGCAAACTAGGAAGTCTCACTATAATTAAAATAATCCTTCCTGTGAGTAACTTTCAAGAAATAGAATCAAATGAACTATACAAAATAAGACTAAAGTGAAATAACTAAAATTATGTATTTCCCCAACTGTTCCAGGTCCTTCATTCATTGGAGCTTGTTTCTCCTCCTCAGAAATAAACTTAACTTTGATAACAAAATACATTTGTGGGTTACCACAACAAAGTGGCTAAAGAGTCATTTTGTCCCTGTGCTTAGCACAAATCTGAAATAATGGTTATATTCAGAACTATGACAATTAAAAAACGTATAATCTTCAACATAAGTCCTATTTGAAAAAATTTGTCAAACTGTATGTTCACTGTTCAAATATGCACTTTAAGACAAAATTAATAATTCTATCCATCCTTGCTTCAAATAAAACAATAGAGTTTTTATAAACTGCAACCTAGGTTCCACTGAGTCCTCTCAAATCAAATATAAATGTACTATAGCCAGTAAATATTGGGACATAAAACAAACAACGCATACTTTAGATAAGGAATATGATTTTTCCCCCTTAAGTAATAATAATCAATAAATACATACTTAATTTTCATATTTCACTTTTTATTAGGTGGTTTTTTTAATTTTTTCTGGTCAACAGTACACTTGGGAATTATACTGCACCAGGCATAAGAAGATTTCTACCACAGGGACATTTTGTATTCAGAATCCAATATAAATATTTCTAGTTAGACATTTCCATGGCTACAGATATTTGGTTCCTTGATTTATATGCATAGAAAGAAACAGTTGTCATAACTGTAAAAAGCAGTACTTAATAAGTACTTTTAAATGATTGGAACAGTTTTCCTTTAATATTACAATACTAGTTATTGTTTTGGAAACTAGGTCACCCTACATGATGTTTTGATTTTTCTCAAAGGCATCATGAGTACTCTGCTTATTCTTTCATTCCCGTATTTTTAGCCTTCTAGTTGAGTTAGGGACCATTTTATCAGAAATCATTTTAGCACTGTAATAAAAAAAGCTCTGTTAAGGGTGGATTATATACCATAATGATTTTCAGACTTCTTTTTATAAAAAAGGTATCTGGAGACTCTGAACAGGCACATGCATACTCAGGGTGAAGGGAACAAAACATGGAAGAGTCTGCTAAAGCACATAACTTCCTTCTGGTCCTCACTGCCTTCAAATAAATACAAATATTTAAAAGAAAAAAATCTCACACTGTGATTTAAAAAAAAAAATCAGTCTCTTCCACTTCCTGGAGAGTCAGTTTCCAGGAACTTCTCTCGGGGTTGGAGATCAGTCATCTGTCTTCCGGGCTAGTCTACAGAAAGTCCAGTTGTGCTCCACCGTGTTCTCGTTGGCCCGCTCACTCATGTGATGCACTCTGGTGTTGCGGATCGTGAAACCTTGTTTTGTAATGTATTCCATCAGGTGGACCCTAAGAGAAACTTCCTGGTGATAATCACAGGGTCCAAAAGTAAAGGAAACCTGGCAGTCTCTGGTGTCCATCATGTGCTTATTCCTCTTGGTAAAATAATTTGAGATGCCTTCTAGCAAGGAATGGACCTTCGTGGTGATGGTTAATTGGGTTATAATGACAGCCACTGGATTGGAGTACTTAGAAAGCTTCCGAGTACTAGACAGCTCCACAACTTCTTCAAAAGTATCCATAGGATACAAAGGTTTAGGGTCATTGAGACACTGAATC
The DNA here is from genome assembly GCA_023783475.1 of Daubentonia madagascariensis. Taxonomy (NCBI): domain Eukaryota; kingdom Metazoa; phylum Chordata; class Mammalia; order Primates; family Daubentoniidae; genus Daubentonia; species Daubentonia madagascariensis. Next base: position 33,293,838 of record JAKFHU010001953.1, on the reverse strand, counting down.
AATGGCTCAATCTGATAAAAATCTGCTTCTTTCCGAAGCAGATCAAATTCCTTAAAATCCAGGGGTAAGGTCAACTCTGAAGTTCTTAAGAAGTTGAGCACATATCGGAAAAGAGGTCCGTCTCGATCAATGAAGTAATTGCCCTGAGGGTCTCGAGCTGTGGGGAAGTCCCCCCCAAACATAGCTCCAAGCATGGAATCCGGGTAACGTGTCAACGTGGTGAGAGACGTTGTGTACAAGTGTCCACCTACATTTAACGTGACTGGGTCAGTCATCTGAAATTTTTAAAAAAATGATCAGTCATCTGAAAATTTTTAAATCCTAACTTTGACAAATTAAGAAAATTAATGATTCTGAGCAAAGCACAAGATACCTTCAGGCTATAATGTATTTAGTAGTCCTATAATGCAAAATGGCTTTACTTTCAGTGATAAACATAACCAGATGAAGGGATCTAACATCTGCTTTCAACAGAAAAAAAGGACATATCCAATTCTTTAAAGACTTACTCTAAGAATGGAGGGCATGACTTCTAGAACTATATAGTTTCAGGCCCAGTATCTATAGAGTTTTCAGGTCAGGGTATATTATGGGAAGGGAAAAGCTAAGCTAGCTACTCCAAGTTTTTTTCTGATTTTTAAAAAAAGGCTTTCATTTTTATTAACTCAATATAACATAGGATAGAATAAAAATGATCTATAATGTAAAGACATCTACTTTCAATATTTCTTTGAGTTTTTTCCCCCTCATAAAAGGAGAACGATTTAAAGATAAAAATGTATACAGACCTAATCTTGATAAGCTTTTCATGGAAATAATAGTTTCAAATACTAAGTTTAAAATATATAGTTTAGTCAACACAACCTAGCTACAAAAGCATCACATACCCAAAGGCTAACAGCAGTTTTGAAATCTCATAATCTGACAGTATATTCACTTTTGCAACATTAATGTTGCAATCTGGCCTTTATATCTGAGAAACAAGCTTCTCTAACACATACCTTCAGTTTTAGAAATCATATTGAAGAAAAAATAAAGATAGACAGACTTAAGGTACAAGGCAAGTAAATTATTTCTTACCAAAGAAATACAAAAATAGAGAGACACATGCACACGAGAAGTGCATTTGAGAGAAGAAGCACCTTTTCACCCATTATCTCCCTAACTACAAGAAAATATCCTCCATACCATTACTCACTAGACCCTTCTAGTAGTTACCAGTCCATGAAGGAAGAGTTTTAAGAGCAATATACTTTAAAAACCAAAAAATAATGTTATCTCTCAAATAAGTGATTTAAAAAAGTACTTGGAGAGTCCACATTGATTTTGCCTCCATTAAAACACCAAGCCCTCAGGAGTTCGAGACCAGCCTAAGTAAGAGTGAGACCCCCGTCTCTACTAAAAATAGAAAAAATTAGCCAAGCGTGGTGGTGCACACCAGTAGTCCCAGCTACTCAGAAGGCTGAGGCAGGAGGATCACTTGAGCCCAGGAGTTTGAGGTTGCTGTGAGCTAGGCTGACACCACAGCACTCTAGCCTGGGCAAGACAGCGAGACTCTATCTCAAAAAATAAAAATAAAAATAAAACACCAAACCAGCCAGGCGTGGTGGCTCACGCCTGTAATCCCAGAACTTTGGGAGGCTGAGGTGGGAGGATCACTTGAGGCCAGGAGTTTGAGACCAGCAACATAGCAAGACCCCGTTCTCTGCAAAAAAAATTTTTTTAAATTAAAAAAGGAAAAAACCAAACCAAATAAAAACACCCAAAAATACATCTAAATTATTAATAATTAAAAGAGGGGACGGAGTTGTACAAATTCATAATATTCATTCTTATAAGATATATTATACCTAAGAATACAGAAGGGAATAGAGATATACAAAAATTATTTGCCAGCCTTCAAAATGCATTTGCAAGAACCACTCACCATATAGCCCCAGTCTCCATTATCCATCTGCTCCAGCGCTGCGTCTCCAGGAGCCCAGGTTCCAGGGAAGCTTTGGGAGGGACAAAAACAAACACATTGATAGTACATATAACTATGAAAATAGAAAAGATTTTTTTCACCCAACAGAGCAGTCCAAACACCAGAAAAACTACTCATTTTTGCTCAACTAAAACCTAATACAGGGCAAAGTTCTGGGGAAGAAAGCACTGCCCTAGGGGCCTTCTATGTGTCCTCTATCCTTACCACAGGGAGCCCATCTGGAACTAAGACACTGAAGATTTTTATAGAGAAAGAACTATCCTGTACTTAAAAAGAAGGAGGAAGAGCCTAGGAGTTAAACCAGTCATTCAAATTCTACCTCTCTGAATCTTCATAGGGTATAACTAAAAAAAAAAAAAAGAAAAAAATCTACCTCTCTTCTCTGAAAATCCAGTTTTTAGAATTTCTATAGGAGAACATTATGATTAACTCTACAACCTTATCCTGGTACAAACCCTTAGTGGTCCACAACGTACACCACTCTGGTGATAGGCACACTAAAAGCCCTGACTTCAGCATTATTCAATTTATCCATGTAACAAAAACATTTGTACCCCCTTAATATTTTGACTTAAAAAATAATTAATTAATTAAATGTGTCATTGGAAAACTCCAAATAAGAAGAAAAAATAAAAATTAAAAACTTAAAAAGGGAGAAGGGGAAAACTCCTTTTCATCAGTATTTCAGCTATACAAATTAATCATGTCAGTAAAAGCATCAAAAATCATAAATCTCCCAAGACACCAGTATCCCTTTCCAAGAGAAATATATCAGAATGTTATTTATTTTATAATATAAAAAACTAATCATGATATAGTTTAATAATGATGTATTCCTCTTTGTACAACAAGTAAAACAAATAGAAAACAATTTAAATGCCCAACTGTTAGAGCACAATTTGGGACAAAAAGAACCTTACTGATCTGGATGAGTCCATTGGCCAGCACTCATGGACAGCCAGCCTTAAGACACTGAGAAACGCTCAGATACTAATGATGCCAGTGTGAATTTATTTTTATCTACAGTTCAAAAGCACTTAAACAGTTTCCCAGCTACCGAAATGCCTTAGTCAGTTCCCTCTCACACACTTCATTCCCCAAATCAACCTGCAAAGCAAACTGCAGAACAAATTTCAAAAGCTCTGGCAAGAGATGGTAAGAAACATGGACTTATCCATATTCACCCAGGAAAAGCATCAGTTTTTTAATGTGGTCTTTGAACAGATCCACTTTTCCCACTTTTAGAGGAATCTGGCACACAATTCCCAGAACAAGCCCTGGCTACAGAAGATCACAAAGGCTCTTTCTCAAAAGGTCACTCAGGCATGTAGAGAACATTTGCATAGCACAGCATGGGCTGAAATCAGAGCCTGAAGCATCTATTTCTCTACCTTGCAAATTCTTCAAAGCAAACAAGCTACAATGTGGACCGAGAGATGTGCAGTTTTTATTCTTTACACTCAGCAGCTGGATATAGATAGGCCTCCACATGCTATAGGGTGAGAAATGGAACAAATGTCAAATTCAGGGCTGTTATGACAACATTTCATTCCTCTGACTTGCTTCACAAATAGCATCTGAAGTAAACAGAACCAAGAAATGGCTTTGCGAATTTGTCTTGCCAGCATCTGATTCAGTTACTGATAACGACAGATTAGTAACTGAGCAATTTAAAGGGCCAGTCATCCAAAAGTTCTGGTAAGATGCTCATCTTTGGCATTTTTCCATCACCCAAAGTATTCATTTCTGACAGCCTCAATAATCATTTACTCAACCAACATTTATTGTAAGTCAACTACGGGGTGGGGAGGAACCTATGTGCAATGAGGATACACAGAAATAGGAAAGGAATAATCTTTGCCCTCATGGAGCTTTCAATCTATGAAGGAAGGCAACATGTGACAATTTAAGTACAGAACAAAATTCAAAAGCTATAATAGATGGACCAGCAGAGGCCTCCCGGAGAAGATCAAGATTCCAAATGGGAAAATGGAGGACTTCTGGGAAGAGCTCACTCATTTGAACCCTGAAAGAAAATTTGGACAACCTGAAAAGGGATTCTAGAACAAAGATATAATTTAAACAGACAGGGATATGAAAGCCTTTCCCCCCGAAAACATTCCTGATAACAGTAAGCCAAGCATGTATTACTACCCACATTTTAGAGATGCAAAACAGAAAAACAAGGGCAGATTAAGTGACTAGTTCAAGGCCCCACAACTGAGAAGTAACTGAATAAGAACTTGGGTTTTCTGACTCCTAGTCTAGATCTTTCCATAAGTCCTCTTCTAGGATAGAAAGTGAAAGAACAGAATCCAAGAAACAAGAAATTGAACAGGATTAACTTTAGACTCCCTATAGCCATCTAGTAACCCTATCCACCCAGTAGGGATTTATTTACAAATTGTACAGTAACTCAGCCTAACTAAGCAGTCATAACGGGTTTGTAAAAATTCTCTTGAGGCTTAAAAAAAAAAAAAAGGCAGGAACCTATTCACTACTGTGAATAATGGCTGCTATCCTCTGTCTTCAGTGACAAAAAGTCCAATCCATGAATATCCAAATGGTTAAACGAGAAATGGAAGACCAAAGACAAGGAAAAAACAGACCTCAATGTTATAGCTGTTATGCAAGGTCTGTCCACTATTAATCCTTTTTTTTCTTTTACTGCTAAATCAAAACAAGATAACTTGAGCAGTCATAAAAAGAAAATTAATGATGCCCCTGCATTTGTTCCACAGCAAAAGCCAAGGCTCTGGTACAAAGATATAATGAAAGCTCAAGATTAATAATTCAGGAAAGCAATTATGGGAATCTATATAAGCCTGTGTTTCTTAAAAAGCACCCAAAAGCCTTACTATACTTGTGTATAAAATACATCAAAATAAACTGAAGCAAAGTCACTATTAGTCAGTCCAATAACAACGACTAAACTGCCTTTAAAAATCAAATTGTTTATTAAAGAGCTCAAAAGGAAAAAATAGTATTGATTAGTTTAAATTTTTATCTCTACCCCTTGCTTCTAAACATCCTCGGTGGAGATGCAAAAAAAAAAAAAAAGGCAGGAAGATTCCTGGCTATCCAACAGCTGGATAGTAATCAGCCTCTGAATTCCGAATTGACCATTAGGTATATCTCAGAGACAATGCAGACGGATGAAATAAAACATAATCCCAAAGAATTTCCAGAATAGTTTCAATCTCTTCTACTAAATCATTTTCCAGAGCTACTAACAATTAGAAAATGATTCATTTGCTTTTCATCTTCCCTCCCTTTGGCACAGGCTCCAGTGGGGCTTAATGAGAAGTTAAATGACCACAAGACAGGCAGCAGAAGGAAGATCTTGAAATGGCCATCAAATGGGCCTGTTTTACTTGATGAAGGCAAAGAAATATCTAATATTTCAGAAAATTTGCCAGGAATGGAGATTATGAGGGTAACAATGTAAAAAAATTTCCTTTACAGTGACTTTTCTTACTAAAGATCATTTTTAAAGAGTGTATACAACCAAGCACAAACAACTATAAAGTTCAAAGAAAGGCTTCTGACCCTGTAAAATCAGTTCAACTGAAAAGATCTGATCTTTGATGCAAATAAAATTCTTGTGGAAACACTGACCATTCCAAAAAACATAAAACAGTACTGAAAATTCATCCATGTTTATACTTCAAAGGTTATTGCAACTAATGTATAAACTCTGACAGTGTACTGTTAGCAGGTAACTAAGTTAAGAAAACATACCCTGAAGAATTTATAGAAATCTTAAAAGAATTTACAAATTTTATAAAGTAGCAAATCTAAAGAATGCACAACTCAATAAGTCAATAACTTTAAAAACAACCTAAGAACCCCTAAATACCATTCTTATCACCACTGCAGAATTGCAATTATAGGCTTAATGGTATGATGAACTAATTTAACACAAACATTCCTGGTTTATCATTTCTGCTACAAACTAAAAATTCCCCCAGGGTGAAAGACATACTCCTATACAACAACCTATACACTGCAATATAAACCTTCAACCCTGTAACTACTGCCATCCCACAGTTTCCAGGTAGCCCTTTAAAATGATTTTCTGCCCAGCATGGTGGCTCACGCCTGTAATCCTAGCACTCCTAGCACTCTGGGAGGCCGAGGCAGAGGACTGCTTGAGCTCAGGAGCTCAAGACCAGCCTGAGCAAGAGCGAGACCCTGTCTCTACTAAAAACAGAAAAATTAGCCGGTCGTGGTGGCGCGCACCTGTAGTCCGTCCCAGCTACTCGGGAGGCTGAGGCAGGAGGACCGCTTAAGCCCAGGAGTTTGAGGTTGCAGTGAGCTGTGATGACGCCACTGCACTCTACCCAGGGCGACAGAGCAAGACTCTGTCTTAAAAAATAAATAAATAATAAAAATAAATAAAATAAAATGCTTTTCTACTGAAACTTTTGTGTCTGGCATTCAGAAAAGAAGACTCAAAAAATTTCCTCCACCTGTACTTACCTTCAAAATCACCTTTGTACTGAGTTTTTCTCTTCTTGAAACATGGGACTTTGAAAGTGAAATACTTTTTATAGTAACTAGTTCATCAACATCTAAAGGAGTCTTTTGGGTTAACATCCACATACAGGCCAGCACAAGTAGCCAGGCATATAAGGATAATCTGATTATAGTGTTAAATTACCCTTAACAATACCACTGCAGAAATGGATTTTTTTTTCTAAAAGTAATTCTTCTCTCTCTCCTCTCTCAACCATGTGGTCTAGAAGAAAGGAGCTATAGCTTGAAAAGTGACCTTAATACTAAAGAGCTGTCACAAATAGTCAACTCTTTAGCATTATAGAAGTCCTCATAAAATCATAAAATCCTAAAATTTTATAATCTTTAGTATTATAAAATTCCTCCTACCCTCAGTCTCCACAAGATAAAACCTGATAATACCACCTTCCCAGAAGTAATTATACCATTTAGGCACAACACAAAGGCAAAAGCTGGCCCAGAGGGTAACAGATCAGGATGAGGAAAGAGAAGTGGGGTGGGGAGTAGGCGCTGTATCACAATTCTCAATTCTGCTGTTATTAATTAAGAGACCCTGAGAAAATCATTCTTTATGCCCAGCTTCTTCTTTGGAGAAATGGAGAAAATAAGTGAGATCTGTAAACTGGCAAGTATTCACAAATGTGAAAATAGTAGTGGCAGGAGCATAAACAAAATTTTTGTGGTAAGTTGAGAAACCTGAGAGTGTGAACACAAGTAATTTAGAGCCTCGGCATGGAAACAGGGCAAATCTGGAGAAGCCCTCTTAATTTGCTTCCAATCTCCCCAGAGCTCCAGATGGGAGAACTACATACAGGTAAAGGGGTGTGTCCAGCTTTTACAGAGCCCACCAGACATCTGAGTCTTGATCTCAGAAGGAACTTCTTTAAAGCACGACTCAGGATTATCTCCAAGGTAAAGCTGAATCCAAACAAATACATGTATTCCACTTTAAATTGGCCCCAAATATCAAAATCCAACACACACTGAAAGATTCATAGGGTTCACCCTAAGATTCCTTTATGTAGTAATGCTTTAGTTAAATATGATATATGAAAATTCAAATTACAAAACTTTGGAATGGCATCTATGGCTATCCTGACCACTCCATCCTTCATATCGAAGGCAATACACAAAATCTAGTATCAGTAAAGACCGATGGTTTCCAACCAAAGAGAAAATTCTCTCAATCTACCAATCCTGCTGACAAAAACATTATTTTCCTTTTCCTAGCTACATATTTGTTCATTTGAAAACATCTCAATCTTGGGCTCAGGCCTGTGCTAAATGCTGTCCCCCAGCTTCTTTCCTATCCCAGGATGATTCAAGCACTAGGGCATCTGTGACAGCGAAAAAATGAACAAGCCAAAGGGATATGGAAGAGATACTCAGGCTACCCCAAACATTCTTAGCCAAACCGAGTCACTTTGCCACCCAAACCTCTTCTATCACAAAGTCCCAAAATTGGATTTATCAACTTGTTCTAGAACTGGTATACTTGAACAGAAACATGATAACTTCAGCAGAATATCCGAACAGGATCTCTGTCACGTTTCATTTCCCCGTCCCACCCCCAGACACAGCCCGCACCACAGTCAGCCCAGCAGGTGCTGCAGGGGCTCCCCATTACCACGGCCATTTATCACCTCTGACATCAAGCATTAAAAATGCCACGACATACACAAATCTAAGCATAAAAAACTCAGCTGCAATGAGCGTCTCTTCAGAGCAGAAAAATCTCAAAGGCAGGGCTTTTGAGCCCTGCCTTATGCTTTAAACTAGGGCAAGCGGTGGCTAATAACCACCACCCCCAAAAACAATCATTTTCGAGCAAACCCCGTGTGTCCCCGTCCGGGCCGCGCTTCGCCGCTGCCCCGCAAGCGAAGCCCCCCAACCCGACCCGGCCCCGGCGTAGGGCGGGCGATGCTCCGGGCCGGGGAGCGCCCACTGGGGCCCCGAACCCGGGGCCCGCCGAGACCGCGAGTCCCCGCCGGGCGGGCCCCGGAACCCCCGCCCAGGCCTGGCCGCGGGCACCCCCGCCGTGGGCTCGTGCCAGCCCCGGGACACGCGGCCGGGGCTCCCCGCCGTCCCCCAGCGCGTCCCCGCCCTGATCCTCCTCAGCCCGCTGCCCTGGCCGCTCGGCGCGGGCTCCTCCTTACGCTCGGCCCTCCCGAGCCCCGGCCCCGCGAGCCCCGCGCCCGCCCCACTCACTGCGCGGCGGCGGCGGCGGCAGCGGCGGCCGGGCCGGGAGATGCCGGCGGCCGGAGAGCGCGAGCACGGGGACGAGCGAGCCCGCGCCCGGCGACGGCGGCGGCGGCGGCAGAGCGGACGACTGAGTACGCGCCCGGAGTTGCGGCTCCAGCAGCCCCGCGCGGGCGGCGCCCTCCCAGCAGAACCGCGGCGCCACGAGCGCGGGCGCCCCCTAACGGCGGCGCAGGCTGGAGGCCAGGGGGCCTGGCGCGGGAGGAGCTCCACGAGCGAAGCCGGAGCCGCGCGGTCGGGCCGGCTCTGCCGCAGCCCCGAAGCCCCGCCCCGAAGCCCGGGAGCCTGCACAGACCCCGCCCCCACGGCCGGCCGCCGTCCGCAGCCTGGGGTCCGCCCTGCCGGGGGCCTGCTCTCCGCTGTGGCCTCAGCGCGCGTGTCTCAGCAGCTGTTCGTCCGCAGTCATTTCGGGAACTTGTGTGGGCCCCCACCATGTGCCAGGCCTGGGGGGTACGGCGGCCACCAAGACGGGGGCGGGTCCTGTTGACAGGGGACTGCAGACAGGACTCAAGGAAGCACTAATGGGCAAAAGAACAAGTTATGATCACAAGTGTTGGGCGGGGCGTGATTAGAGGACTTAAATGGAGAAGAAGGGAAGGAGACCTCGCCGCCGGCCTGCGGCCAGAGCCCCACCTGGCCTTGCCCTCCCCTCCGCTGGGGGATCCACCAGTAGGCGCCGTGAGGAAGCCCCCAGGGCCACCTGTCCGGCCTGGTGGGCAGGGCAGCGAAGGGCGGCTAGGCCTGGAGGCGCAACAGCATGGGCAGCCAGGTGGAGAGAAGGGCAGAGCCAACTTCGGCGGACAAAACCACCTGTGCTGCGGCTTTGAGGCCTAAAGGAGCTCGGCCCTAGATGAGGCTGGCGCAGGTATTGTCCCCACTTCACCATGAAGAAGCCAAGGCTGCAGAGGCTGGGCAGCTACCTAAAGCCTCAGCGCTAATAGTTCTCCATGGGTAGACCAAACCCCATCCACTTCCTGCTTGCCAGATGGCTGTTCCCTTCCAGGGGGCACCAGTTTCATGACGCTGGTTTTGCTATTTCCCTTCTCCACTGGAATAACCACTGGCCTTAGAAACTCACTTGGGTTTCATGTCTACATGTGCATGAGTTGGCTCTGGGATGGGACTTTTATCAGCGTGATCGTCACAGTCATATCTGATATTTGGGTTTTCTCCAAAAACTCAAATTGATAGGTTAAATAAATGGCGTATGTTTCATCAACATAACTGAGGGCTCCATTATCATATTCACAAAGGTGAGGATACAGGGAAATGTTTGTGAAAATAATCAGCACACAAAATAGTATACATAGTACAATCCTAATTTTATTTTTAAAAACATAAATATACATGACAAAAATTTTGAAGGAAATAACACCAAACCATCAATCATAGTGTTCCTGATAATAGGATGGGAATGTTAATGACTTATTGCTTCTTAATATTCTTCTGAATTTTCCATATTTTCTAGAACACATGCACATTGAATTTATAATCAGAAAAATACAATGAGTTTTATTTTTTACAAGAGGACAATACCAGAATTACCCAACACTCAGATTCCAGAATTTGGTGCCACTAAAAATCCAGAATTGCCTCTGACTTACTGGTGTCTTTGGAAGGTCATTTCCCCTCTCAGGGCTTCTATTTCCCCAAATAAAAATTGACGGTGATTAACTTTGTCAGTGGCTTTGTCAAACCTATTCCTTTATATCTCAAAGTTTTTATAACTACTGGAAATTATATTTTCAAATTTATATTTTATGATAGATGGTTATTGAAATGCAGTTGGTTTTTATATAATAGTATTCAGCAAACTTGATGAATTATTTTTTAGTTCTAATAAGTTTGTAGGTTCTCCTGAATTTGCTCTTTAAATAATCATGGAGTCTGCAAGTCATGACAGTTTGTTATCTTCCTGTCCAGTTTTTATCTCCTTTTCCTTGCTGTACTATGCTGACTAAATTCTCCTGCACAATGTTGAATAGTAGTGGGCATTCCTATCTTGTTCTTGATCGCTCCTAATGCATCATTATTAAGTATGGTATTCGTTGTGGATTTTTGATAGATACCCTTTATCAGGGTAAAGGAAGCACTATTTTGCTTTACTATGCATGGGTGCTGAATTTTATCAAATGTGGAATTTTCCCCCCAATGTAATGAATTACAATCTGGGATTTTATTATATTAAACCATCCATGCATTCCAGAATAAACTCACCTTGATGATGTACTGTTTCTTCAATATACTGCTGGATTCTATTTGCTAATATTTTATTTAGGGTTTTTGCATCCATATTTATAACTGAGATATGTCTATTATTTTCCTTTCTTATTTTCTCCTTGTATGATTTTGCTATCAAAGTTACATGAGCCTCATAAAATAAATGAAGGAATAAGTGTCTATTCACTAGACTGGGACGTTCTGTAGTTTGAATATTCTGCAGGATTTTCTGCAAACCATCTGGATCTGTTGGTTTGGGGGGTTGGGGATGGAATCACAGTTGGAAGCTATTTGACTCCATAGAGCTCAGGGTTACGAGCCTGTGGGAGAAGGCTGGCTTCTGGTGTGTAACTGCTTGGACCCCTGGGCCTCTCTTTTCCAGGTGGCTGCCAAGTATCCAGGCTCTTCTAGTAAAGAGGGGATGATCCTGGTCTGCCCAGTGGCCAGGCTGGCCTGGAGTGGGCTGTTTATCATGGCAGTTATAAGATTGCAAGAAGGAAGCAAGCCCAGCAGAGTGCTGGGAAGGTAGAGGGGGAGCAGCAGTTGGTAGGAATTAAGCCTGAAGTTCTGAATCCCCTCCCTCACTCCTCATCCCTCCTCCCAACTCTCACTCCCTGGTCGACCTCACCTCCTTTGGCCGAGTGCCCCTTCCCTTTCTTCTGCTATGTTCCCCACCTCCTCTAACACGCCAACCCATAACGTTCAATCTGGCCTCCGCACCCACCTCTCCACCTAAATGGCTCTTGCTGGGTCACCAGGAACCTCCTTGTTGCTGAATCTGGAAGAACCTCTTCAGGCCTGTGCACGTCAGGGCTCTCTGCAGTGATGTCTCCTAGACAGCAGCCTCATCCCTGGGCTTCCAGGATGCCACATTCTTGTTTTCCTCTTTCCTCTTAGCTCCTCCACTCAGACTCATGGGGTTTCTTCTCTTGCTTTACCCCCACTTTGTGCCCAAGTTTCTGTCCAGCACCATCCTCTCTTCTCCATTCCCCCCTCTCCACGGGCTGGCTCAGCCACCTCCATGGATTCCATGACTGTCTCTAAGCCAAAGACTCCTGAATGCACACCTCCAGCCCAGCCCTGTCTCCTGAACTCCAGAGCTATAGATCCTACATATTCTGTAGCCCCAAATATGTGCCAGGCACTATGCAAAGTGTTTTGACCCTCTGAATTGGTTATCTGTCACCACCTAACACATTATCCCAAGACGTAAGGGCTTAAAACAACACACATTTATTCTCTCATAGTTCCTGTGGGTCAAGAATGTGGGAGCAGCTCAGCATCTCCCGTGAGCTTGCAGTCCAGATGTCAGCAGGGGCTGCAGTCCCCTGAAGGCTGGAGAATTGGCTTCCAGGCTCACTCACCTGGCTTTCAGCACACGGCATCACTTCCTCATCACGTGGGCTTCTCCCGACCACATGGCAGCTGACATCCCCCAGAGCAATGTTATAAAAGACAGAAGCCACAATGTCTTTTATAACCCAACCTGGAAAGTGACACGCCCGTTATTTCGGTCACAGAGACCAAACCTGCCACCGTGTGGGAGGGTACCTCGCCAGGGTGTGAACCAGGAGAGAGAGTCAGGAGGAGGTATCTTGGAGGCTGCCCCCACGCCCTCACAACTGAATACCCTCCCCTCCCACGGCACAGATGAGAGAACTAAGGCAAGGAGAGGTGAAGTTGTAGATCCAGGCCACACGGCTGAGCTAAGTGTGGGAGAGGAGACTGGAACACAGTTCTGCCTGGCTCCCTGCGGTTTTCTCCTCCTTCACAGCCCAGCATCCCATGGTCCAGCCTCATCACCCTCAACACTTGCAAGCCTAAACTCTCTCTCCTCACCACCCCCAAGCCTCCCAAGTCCCTGGCTCAGCTCAGCAAATGGTGTCGCTCTCCTCCCATCTGCCCAAACCAGAAGCTTTGAGTCATGCCTGCTCCTCCCTCCCCCTCACTTCCCCGTGCCAGAGAGCCCAGCCCTGCCAAGTCTGCCCCCTCAGTGCAGCCTGGATCCATCTCTCCTGCTCCCTCTTCAGCTCTGCCACCATCGAGCTGGGCCAAGCCACCAGTGTGTCTGTCTGGACATCTGCAGTGGCCGCCTTGCATCCTCCCTCATTCTCTCTGCCCCGACACCGCCCAGCGTCCTCCTCTCCCCAGCATGAGTCCCCTTTGAGAACACAAGGCTGGCTGTGATCCCCTGCCTGCTTCACACCCCTTCAATGGCACCCACTGCCTTCAGGATCCAGTCCAACTCCCTCCTGTGTGGTCTGGCCCCTGCCCACTCGTCCCGCCTCCTCCCCTGTCCCTCTTCCCTCTCTCTGGGCCCCAGTCTCTCTGGCCACATTTCAGTTCCCTGGACCCATTCCCATTTTCTCACTTCAGGGCCTTCCATTATGCTGTTCCCTGGGTCTAGAACACGGTTCCCCAGCCCTTGGCATGCCCGTCTCTTCATCCTTCAGCATATTGGTCTTCCCTGACCTCCCAGCGAGGCTGCGGTGCCCCAGCTATAACTTCCGCAGCACCTGGCCTTCCCCTCCCCACCTCCCTGTTTCTCCACCGGACTGTGAGCTCCCTGCAGACAGAGGCTGTGTCTGTCTGGCTCATAACAGCACCCTAGAACTTCACTTAGTGCCTGGCCCTTAGCACGTACTCAACAACTGTGTGACAGTTGGCTGCATTCTCTCCACTGCCCGCCTTCCCCTTGCACTCCATACTCCAGCCGCTTGGACAATGTTCATTTCCTTAGAGGAATCGCGGGACCCCTCACTTCCAGGTCTTTGCACATGCTGTTCCCTTGCAGGCATGCCTTCCCTCCCTTCCCCCATTCATACAGCTAACTCCTGCTTATTCATCAGCAACTTGGGTTGCCAGATTTGGCAAATGAAAATACAGAATGCTCAGTTAAATTTGAATTTCAGATAAACAACTAATAATTTTTTAGTAAAAGTATATCCCAAGTATTGCATTAAATACAAGCATCCTATATTTTATCTGGCACCCCTATCAGGAACCAGCACCATTGCCCCCTCCTTTGGGAGGTCTCCCTGGCCTCCACCCCCAGCCCCTTATGCCTGCTCACCCCCGCATCCCTGGTCTCCCAAGCCACCCCGATGCTTCCCCCCACTGAGCATATTCAAACCCTCTGCTTTGAAATTGTCCCTTACGAACTGGACTGTGACCTCCTGACAGAGAGAGGACTATGTCTCAGTCTTCATTTTTTTTTTTTGAGACAGGGTCTCACTCTGTTGTCCAGGCTGGAGTTCAGTGGCACAATCACATGCCACCACTCACAGCTGATTTTTCTATTTTTTGTAGAGACGGGGTCTCACTATGTTGCCCAGGCTGGTCTCAAACTCCTGGCCTCAAGTGATCCTCCTGCCTTGGCCTCCCAAAGTGCTGGGATTACAGGCGTGAGCCACCTCAACTGGCTTCAGTCTTCAATCGGAATACCTCTTCACCTGGGGCAGTCTTGGCCCTCAGGAGATGGTCAGTCAGGTTTACAGAGAAGGAAATGAAAGAGCAACAAAGAGGAACATGAACGAGGTGGGAAAGGAACCAGCAGATGAAACTCTGCCCGAAAGCAAAAAGCAAAAGCAGAATGAGTCTCTAGGTTGATTACTTACCATGTGGAGGGCCCCCTACCCTACCTCCACACCCTGCCTTGCCTCTGTGGGTAGAGTCCCCGCCCCCACCCCAGCCTGAGGGAATGCAGGAAGAAACCAGTCCGGGTCCCTCTAGGGGGTTCCAAAACAATTTCTTGAGCACGGAAATGGAAGGCCCTGCAGGGGAGCAAGGGGGAGTCCATGCTTCAGCCACATGGAGGGAAGCTGTGAGGGTGCCCTGGGCAGAGGCACCCCCGAAGAGAGGGCTGCTCGACTGCTATTGGAATTCAAGCAGGTCCACTGGGGGCTGAACCTACACACTCAGCCCACACGCGGCCATTCCAGTTACCTCCCACAGCCTGGGCAACATAGTGAGACCCTGTCTGGACAATAATAAAAAGAATTATCTGGGTGTGGTGGTGCAGCTACTTGGGAGGCTCAGGCAGGAGGATCACTTGAGCCCAGGAGTTTGAGGCTGCAGTGAGCTGTGACTGTGCCACTGTACTCCACCCTGGGTGACAAAGCAAGAGCCTGTCTGTTAAAAAAATATTACCTCCCACATGCCCCTCCGAAGCTTTAGGTCCCCAGGAGGTGAGGGACCCTAAAGCAGCTAATTGCATAGATTATCTGGACCCAAGACATTGCTGGGCTCCTTCCAACTACCCCTTGTGGGGTATTCTGAATAGCCAAGGAACTGGCCAGCGGGGAAACCCATTCCACTCTGCCTCTCTTGGTGGTGGGTTCTGTCTCTCCTCTGTATGTGTGTGTGTGTGTGTCTCCCTCTCTCCCCCTTTGGTCTTTGGTCCTTGTGTCACACTGGTTTCACCAGCTGAGGTTTTCTTGGGGCTTGTAAATGTCCTTTCTTAGTTTTTTCCTCACTGGGTGCCCCAACTCGGAAATAAATTCCAAAACAGCCTCCTCTCCCTCCCTGTCCTAGGGACTGGCCCCGGTCTGTCTCCAGGCCACCCTCTGGCACAAGTGACCCTGCAGACAGCAGTTTCCAACACCTCCCCCACTTCCAGCCATGGAGACGCTTTGGTAAGTTTGATGAGCACATTTTCCTTTTTGTAAGTTTTCTAATTACCTGTTATTTCCGACCTCTTTAATCAGCTTCCAAAACTCTGCTGGGAGCTACAGAACCAGAGAAAGGAATCTGGTCGTCACCAGTGTCAAGGGAGGCCCTGTGGTAGTCCTTGGATGTCAGGAGATGGTCCTCTTCACCATTATCACTCTGTAATTATAGAGAACGGGTCTTACATTAGCCCAGGACTCAGAAGCTCTGGCTTCTGTCTTTAGCCCCATGACATCTCAGTGTGCCACCTCTGAAACGTTTCCTGGCCTGGAGACCCCTTCTATGTCAAATGGGTATATATCTTTTTGGCCATAGTGTCACCAGCTGGCGTGCAAAAGGCTCATAAAACAACTCCAGAATCTGAGTTCTTGTCCTCCCACCCCATTCCTAATCCAAACCACTTCCTCTGCATATGTTTGCTTATTTAGCAAGAGCGGAATCACTTGCAAACCCCACTCCTGCCCTTTTGGTCCAGTCCGTCCCAGGCTGGGTCTCTCCAGGTCCAAGGGCCTCTCTTTCCACACTTCTTCCTGGATGCCCACCCCCTCCCTCAGCCTAGTGAGGGGGTGCCCATGCACTACCCCGCCTCAAATTCATTGCTTTGTCAAGGAGTTCTGCCTAACTCTGCCTGAAATATGGTTGTATTATGACAGGGTTCAGGACATGCTACCCCAAAATATGGCAACTTGGCATATTGAATATTTTAAGCTAAAGGGATTTGAAAAAAGCGATGCAGGAAGGAACCTCTGACCTTCCCCTGAAACCAGTCATAAGCCCTTCATGTGAGAGGTGCCCTCCTTATTCCCAAGGGAAAGGAGCATCCTTGTCTCTGAAGATGGAGGAACATGCTGGGAAGAATCTGAAGGATCAGGCCTTGGCAAGTTCCCCAGTTTACAACACTTAGCTCATAGCGTTTTGTCCTATCACATTTTTTCATGACTTTCCACATTTCAACAAACCTAGTATAAAAACACTCAGGTTTAACCATTTCTTCAAGTCTTCGTTTCCTTATGAAGGCCCCCACATTACATAAAACTTATATTAAATAAATTTGTATGTTTTTCTCTTGTTAATCTGTCTTTTGCTACAGAGGGGCAGAAAGAAAAGGATATTTTTCCTCCCCTACAGTACCTTTAAATAGAGTTCCTATGTTTTACACAAGGTGCAATTAATAATATTTGTAAAGCTGCCATAGTATGTAATCTGTGAATGTTCCAGGAGCTTCTGAAATGAAAGGTATGATTATAAGCCAAGAACGCTATTTTAACCCTATTAAAATGTCCCTAGGGTTTCATGGTGGTGGTGGTGGTAGGGGTTCAACACCTCAGTGGCTAACAGTGGGGTCCATTGTCATCTCAGCAAAAAATGAGAGCATGATGTAGAGCAGTAACTATAGCAACCGTGTGAAGAGCCATGTGTTGGGATTCAGAATTGTCTTACACATGTCACTTATTTCCCATTACTGACATCAGATCCCAAGATGACTGGGTGGGACTCCAGCTTGCTCTCTGGCTCTGTCACTTACTAGTAATTTGGGCTTGGACCCACTCAGAAGCCTCTCAGCCTCAGTTTCCTTAATTGTAAAATGGAATAAACAACTCCTTTACAGGGTTGTTGTGACAATAAAATGAGACAATTAAAGTATAAAAAACTCTGATAATGCAGGACCTGGCAAGAAGTCTGTACACAATAAATTGGTAGCTCTTATTATAATAACTAATTGCCATACTGCTGATTTGAAGAGATAAATATAGAATCGAAACTCTGGCAACCAGCAGGAGAACTGGGCTGAGAGAGAGGGGACTTTTGGAGACTGATGATTTGATTGTTCCAACAAGACCGCTTAAAACAGCCATTTATTTTGGTTGCAAGTTGAATATTGTCCACGTTGATAATTGCTATGAATAATTAAAGAACAATGACTGCCACTGACGTTCTTTTGGCACTTGTGTGATTAGTTAATTATACCTTCTTATAATCCTTTCTGTATTAAGACACACAAACACCTTAAAACTAAGTTGGCAGAGTGATGTAATTATACAAAGTAATAAACAGGAAAGTAATAACTTTAAGTATCATTAAATACTTAAGTAATAACTGGGAAAAAGCAGCATCCCCATCTTGGCTGAATATTTTTTTAGTGAATGTTGTTACTGGGGTATAACACCCATATAGAAATATGCACAAAGTGGTCAGGCTCGGTGGCTTATACCTGTAATCCTATCACTTTGGGAGGTCCAGGTCAGAGGATCATTTGAGGCCAGAAGTTCAAGACCAGCCTGAGCAACATAGTAAGACCCCATCTCTACAAAAAAAACTAGAAAAATTAGCCGGGTGTGGTTCACACCCTGGAGTCCCAGCTACTCGGGAGGCTGAGGCAGGAGGATGGCTTGAGCCCAGGAGTTTGAGGTTACAGTGAGCTACGATGACGCCGCTGTACTCTACCCCTGGCAGTAAGAGTGAGACCTTGTCTAAAAAAAAAAAGAAAGAAAGAAAGAGAAATATGCACAAAGCATAAATGGGCAGCTTGATAAATTTTCACAAAGTGAACATATCCTTGTAACCAACACACAGATCAAGAAACAGAACATTACCATACTCCAGAAGCCCCTTCATGCCCCTTCCTGGCTAATCTTTCCTTTCCTTCCTTTCCTCTTCTCCTCCTTCTCCTCCTCCTTCTTTCTCTTTGAGATATAATTTACAAGCCATAAAATGTATCCATCATAAATATACCATTTGATGATATTTTATAACTTTATATAGTTGTGCAACCATCACCACAATCCAGTTTCAGAATCCTTCCATCACTCCAAAAAGTTCCCATGTCCAAGGTCAGTCCCTGTTGAAGGTCAATCCCCACTCCCATCCCCAGCTCCAGGCAACTATTGATCTGCTCTCTGTCTCTAGAGTTTTGCTTTTATTAAAATTTCCATATAAGTGGAAGCATACAATAGTAGACATACAATAATACTCTTTTGTATTATGACTGGTTTTTTAATCATAAAGTATGTAAATACAAGTATGACCAGATTAGAGTTTCCCAAGTTGGCACATGAAACAACTTTAGGTCCTCAACAAAATACTAGCAAACAGAATCCAACACATTAAAAAGATCACTCACCATGATCAAGTGGGATTTCATCCCAGGGATGCAAAAATGGTTCAACATATGCAAATCAAGAAATGTGATACATCACATCAACAGAATCAAGGACGAAAACCATGTTCAATAGAAACTGAAAAAGCATTCAATAAAATTCAACATCATTTCATGATAAAAATCCTCAACAAATTGGGTATGGAAGGAACATACCTCAATACAATAAAGGCCATATATGACAAGCCTACAACTATATTGTACTGAACAGGAAAAAATTGAAAGCCTTTCCACTATGATCTAGAATGAGACAAAGATGCCCACATTTACCACTGTTATTCAACATAGTACTGGAAGTCCTAGCCAGAACAATTAAGCAAGAGAAAGAAATAAAGGGCATCCAAGCTGGAAAGGATGAACTCAAATTAGCCTGGCTTGTAGATGACATGATCTTATATTTAGAAAAACCTAAAGACTCCACTAAAAACTTTTAGAACTAATAAACAAATTTAGAAAAGTTGCAGTATATAAAATCAACATATGAAAATCAGTAGTGTGTATATACACTAACAGTGATCAATCTGAAAAAGAAATCAGGAAAGCAATTCCATTTACAATAGCTACAAAAATTAAAATACCTAGAAATAAATTTAACCAAAGAAGTGAAAGATCTATACAAGTAAAATTATAAAACACTGATGAAAGAAATTGAAGAGGACACAAAAAAATGGAAAGATTCCCCATGCTCATGGATTGGAAGAATTAATATTGTTAAAATGTCTATACTACCGAAAGCAATCTACAGACTCAATGCAATCACCATCAAAATAACAATGACATTCTTCACAGAAATAGAAAAAACAATCCTAAAATTCATATGGAACCACAAAAGACCCTGAATAGCTCAAGCAATCCTGAGCAAAAAGCACAAAGCTGGAGGCATCACGCTACCTGATTTCAAATTATGCTACAAAGCTATGGTAACCAAAACAGCATGGTACTGGCAAAAAAAAAAAAAAAAAACAGACATAAACCAATGGAACAGAATAGAGAACACAGAAATAAACCCACACACTTATAGCCAACTCATTTTCAACAAAAGTGCCAAGAACACACATTGGGGAAAGAGCAGTCTCTTTAATAAATGGTCCTGGGAAAACTAGATATCCATATACAGAAGAATGAAACTAGATCCCCATCTTTAACCATATACAAAAATCAACTCAAAATAGATCAAAGACTTACATGTAAGACCTGGAACTATGAAACTATTAGAACATTGGGGAAATGCTATAGGACATTGATCTGGGCAAAGCTTCTTTCGGGTAAGACCTCAAAAGCACAGGCAACAAAAGCAAAAATAGACAAATAGGATTACATCAAGTGAAAATGCTTCAGCACAGCAAAGGAAACAATCAACAAAGTGAAGAGATAAACTACAGAATGAGAGAAAATATTTGCAAACTATCCATCCAACAAGGGATTAATAACCAGAATATATAAGAAACTCAAACAACTCAATAGCAAAAAACCAAACAATCTGATTGTAAAATGGGCAAAAAAGCTGGGTGCAAAAAAGTGGTGTGCACCTATAGTCCCAGCTACTTGGGAGGCTGAGGATCTCTTGAGCCCAGGAGTTCAAGACCAGCCTGGGCAACATAGCAAGACCCCATCTCAAAAAAATGGGGTGGGGGCAGAGACCCGAATAGACATTTCTCAAAGGAAGACATCCAAATGGCCAATAGGTATAGGGAAAAATGTTCAACATCACTAATCATCAGGGAAATGCAAATCAAAACCACAATAAGATATCATCTTGCCCCAGTTAGAATGGCTATTATACAAAAGACAAAAAATAACAAATGCTGGCAAGGATACAGAGAAAGTGGAATGCTCGTACACTGTTAGTGGAAATGTAAATTAGTATAGCCATTATGGAGAACAGTATGCAGGTTCCTCAAAAAACTTAAAATATAACTACCACATGATCCAGCAATCCCACTGCTGGGTATGTATCCAAAAGAAAGGAAATCAACATACCAAAGAGATATCTGCACTCCCACATTTATTGCAGCACTACTCACAATGACCAAGATATGAAATCAATTGAAGTGTCCATCAACCAATGAATAAAGAAAATATGGTATATATACATAATGAAATACTATTCAGCCATGAAAAAGAATGAAATCCAGTCTATTCTAGATGCTAGATAAATGTTCATTTAGAGATTCTACTCAAATTGCTTTTTGTATTTACATTACAAATATTCTTAAAAGGAATTTGATGATTCCAATTAAGCCAGAAAGTGTCCGTGTAGCCTCAGGAGCAGGATAAGGTGCTGTGCGGTCCTCTCCCCACACCCTGCAGTGAGGGGGCACAAGGGTTCAGGACAGAGCCCTGGCCCTCAGAGAGTCAACCATGAGGTTGGTGAGAAAAGATACCAAGATTATGTGAAAGAACAGTCCCCAGGGATACAGTGACACACAGTAGTGCATGGTTATGCACTTGCATGGGGCAGCTGCCACAAAGGCTTTGGGCCGACAAGAACCAGAATTCAAGGAGCCAAGTGAACGTGTGTTTGGATAATGAGGGGTTTGGCTCAAGGGAGGGTAGAATTTAGATAAAGAAGAGTGGGGTGGTTCTAGCAAAATCAGAAGTATAACAGAGAAAAATTCTAGGGTCAATGAGTTGACCTACTGACTGGCGCAGAGTTGAAAAGGGTGAAGAGTTGGCGACAGGACTAGAAGGGCTGATTGCAATGTCAATGACCCACAAACAACTATGAACTGGACTCCACTAAAAACGAGAGATGTAGTCAGAGTGCTTAGGCTACTGCAATCCTTTGTGGAACATATAGAGGATGGATGAATGGATGGATGGGTGGATGGAAGGAAAGCAGGAAGGGAGGTTGTATGTATGTATCCCACACTCATCCCTGTCTGTGTAAGGCCTAAAATTAAAGTTCAGAATTATGTGCTGCCTTGATATCTGGTAAAAGTGGGAGGGCTTCCAATGGCTTAACCACAGTCCCCTCTCCCCACTCTGCTCCCGTGGATAAGGTCCCCTAGCTAAACAACCCTTCTTATTACAGAGACTAGGCACAGTTTCTGCTCATCCCTGAGTAGCAGGTTTCACTTCCTGCCAGCCCACGGAATTATTCCAAAAGCCATTTACTTCCTCCTGCGGGAATTCAGGGGCACCTCACCTTCTTGAAACTACAAAGCCTGCCTCTCATAGGCCCTGGTCACTCACTCTGTTCCTGAGTGCAACCCCCATGTGGCCCTGTGCAGCATGCAGCATCCTCCTCCCCTGGGTTGTGAGTATGTGTGACTAATAAATTCCTGTCAATCTTACCTGTCCGGTGTCGGGTGTCGTGTTCAGTCCCCACAGCCCTGGGTAGGAATCCTGCCCTCACCAATGGGATGAAAAGGAGGCAATCAAAACAATCCTTCTTTGCTAATGGAACCTGGGTTTTGTTCCAGGAGCCATCCTCCCCCACGTGACTTATGAAATGGTTGCCTCATCCCTAGTTCAGAGATAAATCCTAATTGGCTTAATTCCCTCTTAGTGGTCCCATTAGACTCTAGCATATGACCCAATTCTGCCCATTAAAACATGAGGACATATCTGATGGGAGGTTGCTGGGATAGATTTCCTGGCTCCTAAGAAGGGGACACCGGACTAAAAGGCCCCTGTTCCATCTCTGCATGTTGCTGTGTCTACACATGATGCTTTCACCTGCTGCTCCAGTTAACCTGCAACCATGAGCATAGACAGCCTACTCTAGAGGAAGCTGAAAAGAGATGGAAAAGTCTGGGTCTTTACTGCCGCTACTGAATCAACCCTCACACCTTTGGATAATGTCTTTTCTTATTGTTTATGCCAGTTTAGGTCAGCACTTTTCTTCCTTGCTGATACATGCACTTTAAGCTGTATTGGTAAACATGAATTCCTAAACCCATCCAAAGGGATGGCATCCTTTACTTAAAGACTTCTCAGAAAGACCTTAAGTTTAAAGTTTAAATGGATAAAATACTCTGATCAGATTGATTTAATTAACAGAGAAAGGAACCAGACATTGAGTGCCTACTACATACTTTCACAATATCCCTGAGGCTGGTTGTATTAATATTATTGCTCCCATTTTAAGGAGGAGGAAATGGAGACTCAGAGAAGTAGGTGACCAGCTCAGGTCACACAAACAGCAAGAGTCAGAGGCAGGATGTAAAACCTGGGTCTGTCTATCTTGCCAAAACCCCGCAGTGAGTTAGGCTGGGAACTGACTGGGAAGCCAGAATGAAGGAAGAGTTGGAGGAGTCTCAGTAGCCAATTTTTTTTTTCAAGCAGAATTAGAAGGACTTTTCCTATTTTTTAGAGAAGATAATGCTGCCAACAACCTCTCATTTTTTCTGCCACATCTGAACCAGACATAAAAGTATCTGAAAATGTAAAATCGCTTATGAGATGTACAGTCAACAAGTATTTACTGAGCTCATAACATGGGCCTGGCAGCCGGGGCACTTGCTGGGCACTGTGTTTTCTAGTCCCGCTGAGAGAAGGCCAGACTATAGTACAAACTCCAGGACAAGAGGAGAATAACCATAAAAATACAATTTAAAAATACCCTACAAGGCTTACAGGTCCAGAGTTTTTTAAGTATCTAAGACACAGTTGAGCACTGCTTATAAATAAGGACTTGGACTCTAAAGTCAGGAAGCCCGGGATTCAAATCCTAGCTCTCCCACCACTTGCTGTGTGACCTTGAGCAAGTTTCTTATCTCACTGAGCCTAAGTTTTCTGATCTATAAAATGGAAATAATAACAGTACTTCATTCATAAGGCTATTGTCCCAGGTCTAGTTTACACCTAACAGATGTTAGAGAATATTACTTTTTATCACTTTATTATTCCTCTTGAAAAAGTAGATGTCTATCATCTCCCATCTGGAAAACCAGAGCTGGAGTAAAAGGGAGAGCTGGCTTTGGACCTAGATCATACCACAGGGTGTTCATCCACACTGTTGCTTCTTCCTGTATTTCCCTTTCTCCCTTTCTCCCAATCAAGAAAGGAGCTGACTCTGGGAGTACCGTCCAGAGTCTGGAAGCCTATGGAAAGTGGTACAACCACCCACTGGGGCAACCTCAGAAAGAATCCAGTATGGCAGGAAAGTGGCAGAGGACCCTGGAGCCAAAGGGGCCACAAAAGCAGGACACACAGATCCCTTGACCAGCTATGTGGACTGATGACCCGGAGCGGGATTCACCCCTCCCTAACCTTGGCCTTACTTCTACCCCAGGACTGTGGGAAACTCAGCACGTGTGTGCTGCTGGGGAAGTGGGTA
Organism: Daubentonia madagascariensis; assembly: GCA_023783475.1. Taxonomy (NCBI): domain Eukaryota; kingdom Metazoa; phylum Chordata; class Mammalia; order Primates; family Daubentoniidae; genus Daubentonia; species Daubentonia madagascariensis. The sequence goes on along the minus strand of JAKFHU010001953.1, from coordinate 33,269,745 downwards.
TGTGCCCAGGAAAGACTGCAGATAGAGGTTTTACACCAGGCTAGCATGGCCAAGGCCTGGACTCAGAGTTGAGTTCTAGAAAAGAAAGCATTATTTCTTGTCCACCTGAGTGGTTGACTGAGATTCATACCAGCCGCTGGTATGAAGAATTCCGAGTTGCTTGCTCCCAGGACAGATCGGGGTGGACACAAAGGTCCACAGATGCCAGTGGGGAGTAGGAAAGAACATAAACCTATAGGCAAGACCGCAGGCCCATCACCAGCAGGAGAGCATAAGGGCAGTAAATGGCCTTTCGTGGGGGCTTGGGCACAAACAAGGAAGCAAATGAAGGAGGAAAGGAACAAATAAACCCACCTGGCAGAAAACTGCCACTGTTCACAGCCTTTCACACCCAATTCTTATTAAATCCAGAGATTTGGGTTTGCAGCTAGGGTTTAGCAATTAAAACTGTTAGGTTGCGACACCTTTCCGGTTTAAAGTGGTGAAGGCATAAGGCCTGTGAATTTGTGGATTTGACACCACAGCTTTCTGTGCAAACATCTGACTCACTCTGCCCCTCCAGAGGGGGAAGAAGCCAGCTCAGGTTTCACTCTTAACCCCCAAACCCTGCTGTGAATGTCAGTTCTTTCCCAGAAGCAAACTGAACAAAGCAAATCTCTTTAAATCAGTGCTGACAGCCAAAAACCCAAGTTTATGAAGGTTCAGGCCACAGAGGAGGCCCTGTGCTCCAGGGTGGCACTGTGAGGGGTGAGTGGCTCCAACTCAAATGAGCCAGAACCTAGACTTCACTGTTTTCATCACCTTAACATTTACATTCTGAGAGCCTGGGGAAATAGATCTTTGAGATGACAGAACATTAACCTTTGCTATAGCAAAGTCGGGGCTGTCTTCAAGTGCCTAACAAAAAACAGTATGCCTTATCTCCATGCCAGCCCAAGTCTCTCAGAAAGGTCAGAACAGGGGAGGGGCTCTGACAGCAGTGACGCCTCAGGGAATGTTAGAGCCCACAGGGCCTGAAGCTACCATCTAAGCCCACGCTGGCATTTTATGCACGAGTAGACTCAGGCTGGGGAGAGGTGAGGGAACATTTGCTAAGTCACATTGCTAGGTGGTCCCCGAGCTGCCACTGGAGTCTGCTCTATTCGTTCACTGCAATGAACAGCTGCTGGTGCTTATGTAGGGAGCATGGCAGGGAGCAGAGCCCCAAATTCCCTCTCCCCACCTCCTGGAAGCAGGGGTGTGACCTACACCCAGACAACAGGACACTCCCACCTATAACATCTGTGGGAGATCAGAATATCCCACCCCAAATATGCCTCTTTGGCATAAGAATTGTTGAGTTGAGGGCAGTTGAGAAGAAGCAGATGCAGGAAAGCTCTCTGCCTCTCTCTACTTGCCTAAAAGCAGGACATAGACTTACAAAGACAAAAGGTATCCTGCTCCACCTTCTACCAGGGAGGACAAAGGTTAACCATGCAAGACAACTTTAGACCCTGTTGGGCCTGGAGACGGTGCCAGAGGAATCTACACAAACAAGCTTTACTAACTAGCTTTTATCTGCCTTTTGTTTGCCTTCCCACAAGTTGTTGCCCCTAGAGCAGGGGTGGGGAATCTTTTCATGTTAAAAGACCGCATTAATTTAGCTGTAATCAAATAAGGTCACATTCAAGAAACTTCAATTAGACATACTTAAACATATATATTATTTTGTAAAAATCTAACTACTATGTACTTAATAATTTCAAAAAATGAAAACTATTTGTTAATTTTAAAGTTAACTAACCTTTTAATGACTTTGTTGTGTCTGCTTTTTGTTGGAAAGCATTTGAATATTTGGTTGCAGCATGGAGGTCCACAGTTTCAGTTGATCCTCCAGATGGGAATCAGTCATTTGTGACCTTAAGGGTGTCTTGACTTGGGTTAGGTAGGAAAATATAGATTCCCAGCAATAAGTGGTTGAAAAGTAAGAAAGCATTTTTCGGGCATCTTGCTGTAGGCATGGGTATTCTACTGCATTTTTCCATATTTCAATAGGATCTTTCCCAGCATCCAACAATGACTTTAAAATGTCATCTACTGAGAGCTCAATCAATTCCATCTGTAGTTCTTTAGGTGCGTTGGTGATATCAACTAGGTGAGGCTGAAATGCTAATTTGAGTGTGATGTCATGATTCTCATAGTCGGTGAAACTTTCATTGTATTCTCCAATTCACTGGTCTATAACAGCTGTGTATTCTTCAAATGATTCGCATATATCATCCTGCTCATCAATGACCTTTGCTAACTGGGGAAAATGTTCATTTGAAATTTCCTTTTGAAGATGTGTTTTGAAAAAAGATAGCTTTTCTTGAAATGCTTAGATTTTGCCCCATATCATTTGCCACTTAGTTTTACCTTGCAAAGAACTATTCAAGTCATTTTGATCTGACATATCACACGGAAATGCTGCATTCCTATAGAAATCTTCTTTCAATAATTCACATTGCTGATTCTGTTCTTCATAAAATGCAACTATCTGTTCTCACAGAGATAAAATTTTGGCTAACACCTGTCCCTGCGATAGCCAATGCACTTTAGAATGATAGGGTACATCCACACTGAATACCTCATCTTTCAACTTTAGCATGTTAGGAAACTGACGATATAGTTATATAGAGAATATAGTTAACAATACTTATAACTTGTTGCAAAGTGTCATTTAAAATAGTAGCTTTAGCACAGAGATTTTGCTGATGTAAGATACAATGAAAACAAATGAGAGCATTTGGATCTGTTAATACTTTTGTAATCTGTGCGATAAACCCTTCATGTTTTCCTGTCATGAATGGTGCACTGTCTGTACATACACTCACTAAATTTACTAAGTTCAGTCCAACTTCATGACATTTATCTTGAAAGTTGTTGAAGATATCTATTCCCCATGGTCTGTTTGCAAGAGTGCCCAAAGCGAATAACCCTTGGTAGCAAAGAAAATCTTCTGTTATGACCCAAATGAAATACAAAACCTGCACCGAGTCAGTAGTATCAGTTGATTCATCCAAAGCGATTGAATAATATATATTTTCCTTTTGAAGTATTGCATGATGTTGTTCTGTTAAGTTGAAGGCTAATTCATGCTGCCGATCACTTATGGTTCTCCTTGAAAGAGGCAATTGTTTGTACTTTGAAACGTTATCGGGGTCTAAGCATACTACAACTTTAACAATGCATTCTTTCACAATTTCTACATCATTGAATGGATTCCCTTTTTTCCTGAGTATATAAGCTACTTTATAAGTTGCTTTGGTGGCATTATTTCCAGGTCTTATTGCTGCTTGAAAGAATTATCATTGCTTTTGCTTTTAATCTTTTAATTTCTGCAATACAACCTTTTGTGCTTCTCCCTCTGATTTAAAATATTTGTGGTCCTTATGAGTATTATAATGCTGATGAGCATTGAATTTCTTTAACGTTGATATAGGCTGTGTGATGTGTTGTAGCTTTCCAAAAAAATGTTTGCTTGATGGTAAGGGAAGAATCATTCTGAAACCCGAGAAGATAAACATGGGGTCTTGTGGGCCAGCAAAAAGATTAGTCTTGACCTTTGTTTTTTCGTCATCTAATGTATATTAAATTTATTTTTTCTAGAAAATAAAAATGTCTTAGATCTTCATGTGCCTTTGGCCTAGTGCCATTTTGCTAACAGTTAGTCAATAATATTTTGTATAAAAAGAAAACTGTGGTTTGGAATATAAAATGGCACAGCGCTTTGGAAAATAATCTGGCAGGTTCTCAAAAAACTAAGCATACACTTATCCTACAACCCAGCAATTGTACTCCTGGGCATTTATCCCAGAGAAATGAAAACTTACATCCACACAAAAGCCTGTACATTATGTTCATAGCAGCTTTATTTGTAATAGCTCCAAACTGGAAACAACCAAAATGCCCTACAATAGGTGAACGATTAAACAAACTGATACCACGGAATACTATGCAACAATAAAAAGGAACAAATTACTGGTATAGGTAACAACTGGCATGGATCTCAAGGGCATTATGCTAAGTGAATTCAACCAATCTCATGCTGTATGATTCCATTCATATAATATTCTCAAAATGACACAGTTGTAGATATGGAGAACTGACTATTGGTTGCCAGGGGCAGGGATAGGGGGTGGGGAGGGTAGAGGCTACCATAATGGAGTAGCATAAGGGACATCTCTGTGGTTATGGAATAGTTAGCTTGATTGCGGTGGTGGTTGTCCAGTTCCACATGTGATAAAATGGCATAGAACTATCCACACACATTGTACCAATGTCAACTTCCTGGGTTTGATATTGTGTTATAGTTCCATGAGCTGTAGCCATTGGGGGAAACTAGGTGAAAGGTACACAGGAACTCACTGTACTATCTTTGCAACTTCTTGTGAATATATAATTATTTCAAAATAGAACTTTTTTAAAAAAAAAGTGGTTGAAAGCATCACCTGGTTTCTCAAATTTCCCTTTAAAAGCATTCTGCATAAGTTCTGGTGAAGTGGAAAGATGGATATGCCTTTCGTACACAGAAAGCTTCCTTTATTCTTTTTACAGCTTCATAATATTCCATTTCACAACTGTACCAAGTATATACCTATTTACATGTCCTTCCAATGAAGTACCACATATTTTTTTAATCCAGACCCTAACCCATGAATATTTAGGTTATTTTCATTTTTTTGCTATTGTAGCTATCATAAATATTATAAATGGTTGCCATGAATCATCTTATACATAAATCATTTCACCCATTTTTTTTGTGACTATGTTTGCAGTACAAATTTCTTGAAGTGGCAAAACTGTTTTTTAATTATTATTATTGTTATTGTGGTCATTATTATTATTATTTTAACAAACCCTTGTGTGGAGGGCTGACTTTCAATAGATAGCAGCAACCTATTGAAGATCCCATCTGCTACATAGGAAACTCTGACCCAGAAGTAGGTCGTCTATGAATGGGTTAACCCATTTTCCGATGAAGGTGCATTCTGGGACCAGCGAGGGGGAAGCCACCTTTCTGGCCCTGCCCTGTTCCCAGGATGAGGGGCTTTCCACACCAGGACCATCCTGGTGTGCGGCCCACCAGCGGGAACAGTGGGGGATGGCTATCCGAGGCCAACCGAGGCTCCGTGGTGGTTTTGTTAATGGCTATGCTATATTGTTATGTTTATGCTGTATTTTAAGCCAACATATAAATTTTCTCAAAGAGCCTTAAAATTCTGAAAATAGATATTTATATCTAAATTCTATTTATTATTATTATTTTCTTTTAGAGCTGGGGTCTCACTATGTTGCTGCCCAGGCTGGTTTCAAACTCCTGGGCTCAAGTGATCCTCCCACCTCAGCCTCCTGAGTAGCTGGGATTACAGGTGCAAGCCACCACACCTGGCCTATATCTACAATCTAAATGGCAAAAAATATTTAATTTAAACTAGTCATTTATTGATTGATGTTGATTTAAATATTTTAAAAAAGGAATACACTCACTTTTATAACACAGTTCATTTTCACACAGATCCAGAAATAATGTGGTGAAATCTTGTCTCCCTAAATATACCTACACATGGAAATATAAAACTATACATAGAAAAAGACCGGTGTTATTGTTAAATAAGAGAGACATCTTCTAACTCCAATGTTATAAATCAGTTCTAATGTATTTAACAAAATGGTTTTCCTTTAGTTAAAATAATTTTTTTAATCTAGTCAAGTAATCAGCATCAAAACTGTCTGAGATACTACGAAGTGTCTCTTTGGTGCCTGGAAATGGGCTTTTTATTCATCCTCTAAAAGTTCACAGCACAGTGTGTGGGTGAAGTTTTCTGGGCAACCTTTTCCCTCTTTCAGTCTTTGCCTCTTCAAAGCCAAAGTGTGGGTTCTGAGTCTGGGTTTTGCAGCCCACAAAAAATGTGGCTAAGGCCAGAGAACATAAGTATTATTAGGTTATTAATAAGCATGAAATGTCCAATTTCCTTAAGTACTAAGTTTGATAGTTGACATCTCTGACATTTCACTTTGACACTTCTTGTTTTATGTTTATTGTGAAGGTGCATCCTCAGTACTTCAAACACACGTTTAGACTTGTGATTATCTTTCAAATTTTTTTTAGAGCAGTTTTTGTGAAACCATGGATAAGTAAAAAATTCGTGTTATTTTCGAATATGAGTTCCATCTTGGAACAAATGCAGCGCAGACAGCTTGAAATATCAATGAAGTGTTTGGGAAGGATGTGGCTAATGAACACACAGTACATCGATGGTTTGGGAAGTTCCATTCTGGTGATTTTAATCTTGAAAGTGAGCCACGTGGTCAACCTGAGACCAAGGTGGATAATGACGAGCCGAAAGCTGTAGTGGAAGCGAATCCATCTCAACCTATGCGTGAACTAGCAGCAAGGTTTGACATTACTCTTCCAACAATATTGGACCATTGGAAACAAATGGGCAAGGTAAAGAAGCTGGATAGATGGGTTCCACATGAATTAAACGAGCGTCAGAAGAGAAATCGTCTGGAAGCTTGCCTTTCTTTGCTGTCACAACATAAAGGCGAACCATTTCTATACCACATTGTTACGTGTGCTGAAAAATAGATTCTTTTTGACAATCACAAGCGTTCAGCACAATGGTTGGATAAAGATGAAGTGCCGAAACACAGTCCAAAACTGAACATTCATCAAAAAAAGCTAATGGTGTCTGTTTGGTGGTGCAGCACTGGTATTATCCACTACAGCTTCATGAAACCTAGTCAATCAATTAGAGTGGATGTCTGCTGCAACCAAATGGATGAAATGATGAGGATGCTTGCGATTAAGCAGCCGAGATTGGTCAGTAGAGACAGGCCAGTCCTCTTGCAAGAAAATGCTCAACCGTATGTTGCACAAACAACACTGCTCAAACTACAGAGGCTGGAGTTGGAAACTCTCTGTCATCCACCGTATTCACCAGACCTTGCACCAACTGACTACCACTTCTTCCAGGCTTTGGACCACTTCCTTCGAGGAAAAATATTCAATTCTCAACAAGCTGTGGAAAACGCCTTTCGTGATTTCATCACCACTGACTCTCCAGACTTCTTCGCTGCTGGCATAACCAAGCTACCGTTAAGATGGCAAAACTGTGTCGATAGTTTAGGCACATACTTTAATTAATTGTACTGCTTCTTGTTTGAGATATAATAAACTACACTTTTGATTCGAAATCGGACATTTTATATTTAATGACCTAATAATACTTTCAGAAGGTCACATATCTCATGAGTCCCATGACAGTGGCCCTGACCTTGGTGTGTGCACCTTCTGGGCTAGCTGCTGCCAGTCAAGCTAAGAGGGTGCCCTCTAGGGGTGAGCCTGGGTCGCTTTCACCTGGGAAAGGGAAAGTGGGAATTCACCTGAATTCCCTTTTCTAAACAGCTACGCTTCTAAAGCTTTCAAAGCCGAAATATCAGTAAGGTATCACAAATAACCAAAAGGACCGATGTGTGTGCATGCGTGTGTATGCATGCGTGCACACCCATATAAACCAAGTATCTGCAGTAGGATAAGCCAGAAACTAGTACCAGTGCTGTCCTCCTGTGAGGGGAACCCCAAAAAGGAGATGGGCATAGGAGGAAAGCTCGCTTTCCCCTTTACCAAATTTTATTATGAAAAACTTTCAAACAGACACAAAAGTTGAAAGTATAGTGCAATGAATCCCCACATACTCACCACCAAGATTCCACAACTATTACCATTTGTCGTATCTGCTTTATCTCTATATTAGTTTGCCTGTATTCTTTGATTTAGATTCACATTTCACAGTAAAGTCTTTATACGCTTTCAATTGTGTTCTGTGTATATATTATCTATTCAAACAAGTTTATTATTAATAATAATAACCACCTCTAAGAGGAGTTGTGAAGGAAGGTTAAATTAAGTAAGGAGATGTGTGTAAAATATCTGGCACGTTGCCAACCCAGAGTACCTGGTTGATAAATTCTAACTATAGTCATGATCAGATTTCCCTTCATTTGCTTTTAGGAACTTATCCCCTTTGATGTCATGACAGTCAACTCATTGCCTTGATTTCATGACAAGCAACTCATCACCTTGGATTTCATGAAGGCTCTGACCTTGAGATAGGCAGCACAGATGAAGCGGACAGGGCTCCAAAAAGTTCAGTGATTCAGAGTCTGCCAGGTAGCAAGGGGCTCCAAGATGGGCTTGGCATCTGGGTCCTTTCCCAATCCAGCCCCCTTTCCACTTTTCCACATCTCTCTCAATTTCTCTTTGGCTCCCGGCAGGCCTAGAGTAGAAAGGATAATCACACCTGCAGGAAGGTGGCAGGGCCTCCAGACAACTGTGAGAGGCAGGCCAGTGAGCTGGGAGGAGGCCTAGGGCAGCCACAACACGTAACCCTTCCCAGGCTGCTCCAAGAAAGCTGCCTACAAACAGCCACCTTTTCCCATGGACTATCTTGTAATAAGTTTGGCTATTTTCTGATAGCAGAAAATGTAATATAAACACAAAATATAATTCAGTATGTGGTAAAAACCAAGTAGTAAGAGATGTTAACTAGGTCCCCAAATACATATATATATCATATAATATATGTAATTTATACTATACATATATGCAATATAATATACATATATCATAATTAATATAATATATATAACACATACAATATGTTAACATGTAATATATGTGTTATCATATAATATAGCTTAAATATAAAATATAATTCAGTATGTGCTAAAAAACAAGTAAAGATTCTATGCTAACTAGGTCTCTCCCTATATATACACACAGGTATATTCAACATATATAACACATATATTACATTTCTATATTACATATATGTATATTATATTGCATATATTCTAAATCACATATATGTATGTGTATAACAGGAAAAAACCAACTGTTTTTCCTTTTTATACTCACACCCTCAGTACTTCATTTCTGACACCAGATGCATGGTTTTCTCCCCCCATCAATGCTCTGGCAGTCACCAACTCGGTGTCCTACAATTCAATTCAAATCTGACACTCACTGGAGTTAGCACAGACCCCACAGGTTAAGGGCTCAGGCCCACAAGACTGCCCCCACTTCAGACACCAGTCGCGAGTCCCAAGTTGTCACTTGTACTTCTGACCGAACAGCTACAAATCAAGGTTCCACGATCCCCTCCTCAGGTTTGATAATTTGCTCTGATGGCTCACAGACCTCAGAAACACTTAGGTTTACCACTCTATTATAAAGGATATTACAAAGGATACAGACGAGCAGCAGCCAGATGAAGAGGTACACAAGGCAAGGTATGGGGGAAGGGGTGCAGAGCTTCCATGCCCTGTCTGGGTGCCCTGCATCTCCACATCGTCAGCAGCCTGGGAATTCTCCGAACCCTGAAGTTCAGGGTTTTTACAGAGGCACCATCATGTGGGCATAATCCACTATTAACTCAACCTCCAGCCCCACTCCCCTTCCTAGAGGATGGGGGTGGGGCTGAAAGTTCCAAACGTCTAATCACAACTTAATCTTTCTGGTGACCATTCCCCATCCAGGAACCCACCAAGAGTCACCTCATTAGGACAAAAGATGCTCCTATCCCGCAGGAAATCCCAAGGGATTAGGAGCTCTGTGTCAGGAACCAGGGTCAAAGACCACATATGAGAACAAAAGATGGGAGCAATAGCACCCCTGTTGCTCAGCAAATTAGAAGGGTTTTAGGAGCTCTGTGCCAGGAATTGGGGATGAACACCAAAATGTATTTCTTATTATAAATCACAGTATCACATATATTATAATATATATATACACATAATAATATACACATAATATAGTATATATATGATGACATATAGATACAGACATAAGTAGAGATCTAGTTAGCATCTCTAACTACGTGATTTTTACCACATACTGAATTATATTTGGCCTGACTAACCCTCTACCCATCCAGGGGTCATAAGTCCCATCTCTCACTTTTCTAAGTACACCAGTTGAGTCACCACCTGCTCTGTCAGCCATGTCCAATGTGACTGGAACCTCAGCTCTTCCCATCAACTGCCCAGGAACCCAGAGACTTATTCCAGTAAACAGGTTCTGGAGAGAGGACTGGGGAACTCATCTCCCTCTCCAAGGCCCTGTTTTCCCACTGTCCGGGCTCTGTTGCTGCCACACTGGGCACAGTGAGAACAGGTTTCCAAAAGCCATGCGGGCCTTTTCCACCACCAGAAGGCTGCTCCTCCAGGCCTGACCCTGCCCAAGTGTGACTGTTCCTAGATGAGAAGCGACCCTCCTGCAGGGTCACAGCAGCCCCGAATGCATCAGACTTGGGTGCCAATTCCAGCTACTTGCTGTGGCAGGGTCCACAAAGGAAACTCCGGCAAGAATAACGGTTAGCACTTGCCGAGCATTTGCCGTGTACCAGACACTGTGCAAAACACTCCATGTACGTTACCGCGTTTAACTTAATCACCCCAACCCTTCTACAAAGCAGGCATTGTTCTCTGGCTTGAGTGCTGTCCTTTTGGTGAGTTCTTCTTGGAAGACCTTAATTTACTTTTTAAAATTATTTAATTAACATTTATAGAACACTTACTATGTGGCAGACGCTGTTCTGAGTAGCTTAACCAACACTAACTCATTCAACCCTTGTCACAGCCCTATGAGGGAGGCACTACTATTATTCCCACTTGGATGAGAAAGCTGAGGCCACAAGTAATGGGCTCAAGCTCACACAGCTAGTAAGTGGCAGAACTGGGTGCCACCAGTGGAACTGTAAGGAAGGTAACTCACAGTACATGTGCACATGAAATATATTGGCAAGAGTATGGGGAAATAGGCATCTCAGGTATTGCTTATGGGAGGGTAAATTTGGAAAGCAACACGACAATATGAACACAATCTAAAATGCACATAGAGTAGTTACTTTGACCTTGATATTCTTCCTCTAGAGATTATTTGCAGATACATTTACATGAGTGTCCAAAGACATATAGACAAGTCATTTCACTGCACCATGTTTGTCAAAGACAAGACCAGAAGCAACCAGAAGGATGATTAACAGGGCATCAGTTAAATGAATTATAATACAGCCACATCTGGAATACTATACAGTTGGGAAGATGAATAAGGGAAATCTACTTGCACAGATGTACAAAGCCCCTCCAAAGTGTGTTTCTAAGGAAAAAACAAAGCACGGAGCATAGGTGCGTCTTAAAAGCTAATATACATGACATATACATGGGGTTCTGATTCTAGGGAAGATACACACATCCTCCCTATCTATCACCATATGAATGTGGTGATATCAGCCAAATTGAATTTGTTTCCGTATCAACATATGAATTTGGAGGGGACACAATTCAGCCCACAGTGGGGCTTTAGTTTTCCTGTTCTGGTACACCCTACCCCTACTGTGTTTGCATCTGGGACCAAGGGAGGACAGAGAGGAAAAAGTAATGGGGTCCCTCCCCCACTTTCCCACCACACGCTCTTGGAACCCCAGCTCCTAGAGTTAAGTACAAATATCCCTCCTCAGTTTTAAGTGCCTGCGCACCTGCTGCTACCACCAACACCAAGGTATTGCCTGCAGGCAGGGACAAGAAAGAACAGAAAAAAGAAAAACAAAAAACAAAATGGAATACTCTTCCCCCCACACCTCGCCACCCCACAAAAGGCGAGCACGGACACACACACACACACAGACACACACACAAACACGCTTCAGATCAGAAAGAGAAGGCTTCTCTTGGAACTCTTTCCATCGGCAGCTAATGCACGCTCTGAGTTTCCAGCAGCTGTCTTTGAGTCCAGGCTGGGCAACAATGAAGGAAAAAAATTGTAAACTCCTCCCCACCGCTTTGGTGGGACTTTGAACTCTGGTCTCTTTCCCCAACCCACCTGCTACATCTGCTTTTCAGAGTCCTCAGGTCCACGCGTTCTGAGAGGATCTGTAGTTGCAGTCAGTGTGATCAGAAAGTACAGGAAAGGGCACGGAGATGAGGGAGCTCAAGAGAGACATCCCAGAGAGGCGTGTGTGCGCTCCTGGGTTCACCCGGCGCTTGCATGTGTGCATTTCCCGCCCCACAGACACCGCAGCTTCGTGAACGGAGCTAGGCGCGGCTCTCCGCCAGGTCCCGGACTGACCACTGGGGGGCGCACACGCGGGACTGATCCGACACCGCAGATGCTTTCAACATTGCGCTGACTTTGGAACCACAGCCCGCAGAAGGCAGGTTGAAACTTGCGACCTGAATTTCACTTTCTGGATTACTTGCTAAAATTAAAAATATCAACATTATCTAGCCAGACTGACAAAGAAATAGAGAGAAAAGATACAGGTTACTAAATCCAGGAATGAAAGAGGGAATAGTACTACAGACCCCCCAGACTTTAAAAAGCTCCTAAGTGAATATTATGAACAAAATCAACTCATACAAACTTGGCAACTTAGATGAAATGGACACATTCCTTGAAAGATACAAACGATCACAATTTGCCCAAGTACAAATAGTCCTATATCTATTAAAGAAATTGAATTTGTAGTTAAAAGGTCCCCCCCAAAAGAAATCTCCAGATGGTTTCACTTGAAGGTTCCACCAAACATTTAAAAAAGAAATAACACCAAGTCTATACCATCTCTTCCAGAAGATAAAAGAGGAGAGAACACTCCCAACTCATCTTATGAGTCCAACATTCCCCTGATGCCAAAATCAGACAAGACAATACAAGAAAACTATAGACCAATTATCTTTCATGAACATGGACATCAACCTCCTCAACAAAATATTAGCAAATTAAATCCAGCAATGTGTATGTGTGTCTGTGTGTGTGTTGTCTCTCACCATGACCAAGTGGGGTTTATCCACGAATTCAACAATGGTTCATTATTTGAAAATCAATTAATGTAATCATGTTAACAAACTAAAGAAGAAAAAAATCACATGATCAAATAAATTGGTGCAGAAAATACTTTTGACAAAATTCAATGGCCATTGATGATAAAAGGACTCAGCAAACTAGGAACAGAAGAGCACTTCCTTAGCCAGATTAAGGGCACCTACAAAAAACCTAAAACAAACATCACACTTCATGGTGAAAGATTGAATGCCTTCCCTCTGAGACTAGGATCAAGGCAAAGATGTCCATTCTTACTACTCCTATTCAATATTGTACTAGAAGGCCAGCAATAAGGCAAGAAAAACAAATAAAAGACATACATATTAGAAAGGAAGAAATAAGTTCTATTTCACAGTCAACATAATTGTCCAAGCAGACCATCCCATGGAATCTACAAAAAATCCTAGAAATAATAAATGAGTTTAGCAATGTTGAAGGACATGATGTCAATACATGAAAATCAATTGAATTTCTATATACTAGTAGTAAGTGACTGGAAACTGAAAAATTTTTAAATGGCATTTACAATAGCTTAAAAATACTTAGGCATAAATCTAATAAAATATGTGCAGGATCTGTATGCTTAAAACTACAAAACCCTGATGAAAGGAATCAAAGGAGAAATAAATAAGTGGAAAAACATGTTGCACTCACGGATGGGAAGATTCAGTACAGTTAGGATGTCAATTCTCTCCGAAATATTCTATAGATTTAACACTATTCCAATCGAAATTCTGTCAAAATTATTTTTGTAGATGCAGATAAGCTGATTCTAAAACAATTTTGAAAAAGAAGAGCAATGTTGGAGGACTCACACTACTTGATTTTAAAAATTACCAAACAGCTACAGTAATCAAGACAGGGTAATACTGAAGAAGAGATAAGCACATAGATCAGTGGAACAGAATAGACAGTCCCAAAATAGACCCACTCAAAACCAATTGATTTTTTACAAAGGTCCAAAGGCAATTCAATGAAGAAAAGATGGTCTTTTCACCAAATGATGTTGAAATAATCAGACATCATATGCAAAAAATAAAAAATAAATAAACTTGGACCTAAACCTCACATGTTATACAAAAATTAACTAAATGTAAAACTATAAAAACTTTAGAAAAAAACATAAAAGAAACTTTGTGGCCTGGTGTTAGGCAAAGAGTTCTTAGACATGATACCAAAACATGATTCATAAAAGAAAAAAATTAATAAATTGAATTACATCAAAATTTAAACTTTTCTCTGCAAAAGACACTGCTAAGAGTATGAAAAGGCATGCCATGCTGGGAGAAAATATTTGCAAACCACATATTCAACACAGGGCTTATATCCAGAATAGATGGATGGATAGATAGGTAGATAGATATCAACTGTAAGAAACTGTAAGAAAACAAACCACCCATTAAAAAATGGGCAAAAAATTTGAACAGACATTTCACCAAAGATGATATATGAATGGCCAATAAGCACAATGAGATATGCTCAACATCATTAGCCATTAGGGAAATGCAAATTAAAACTACAGTGAGACTACCCGGGAGGCTGAGGCAGGAGGATCACTTGAGCCCAGTTGTTTGAGGCCAGCCTGGGCAACATAGTGAGACCCTGTTTCTAAAAAAAGCACACACACACAATGAGACATCCCTACACACCTATTAGAAAGGCAAAAAACAAAAACAAACAAACAAATGATAATACCAAATACTGATGAGGACGAGGAGCAACTGGAACACTCATACATTCTTGAAGACAATGCAAAATGGTACAGCCACTCTATAAAACTGAAAGCTTTTTAAAAGTTAAACATATTTCTCTAGTTACCCTAGAGAAATAAAAATATATGTTCATGCAAAACTCTGTACCAAAATTTTTATATTCACTCTATTCATCATCACCAAAAACTGGAAACAACTGAAATGTCCTTCAGCAGCTAAATGTATAAAACAAACTGTGGTACATCTGTATGATAGACAACTACTCAGCAATGAAAAGGAATGATGTATCAATACACACGATAACTGGGATTATGCTGAGGCATTATGCCGAGTAAAAGAAACAATCTCAAAAAGTTACATACTGTATGATTTCATTTACATAACATTCTGGAAAAGGCAATAGTATAGCAACAGAGACACAGATAAGTAGTTCTCAGGGATTTGAGGTGGAGGGTGTGGCTTCAGGGACAGCAATAGGGAGTCTGGGGGTTGACAGATCTGTATCCTAATTGTGATTGTCATTATCCAAATCTATATAGGCTTCAAAACTCAGAGCTGCATACACACAAACACGCTCATACACACACTTAATTTTACTGTATGCTCATTTAAAAAATAGTTTTAAAAAGATAACATTCATGTAAAGAAAGGGAGATACAGACATACCTGCTTATACACAAATAGCCCTTCTCTGTAAATACACAGAAGAAAGGAGTCATATTGGTTGCTGTGGCAAGGAGAGAGGCACAGTACCTGTGGAAGGGTGCTGTGACGATTAATTTTAGGTGCCAACTTGACTAGATTAAGGGATACCCAGATGGTTGGTAAAGCATTATTTCTGGGTGTGTCTGTGAGGGTGTTTCTGGAAGAGATTGGCATTTTAATCAGTAGACTGAGTTAGGAAGACCTACCCTCACTCAATGTGGGCCAGCACCAACCAACCAGCGGAGGGCCTGGATTGAACAAAAAGGCAAAGGAAAGGCAAATTCACTCTCTCTCTCTTCTGGTGCTGGGTCACCCTTTACCTGCCCTTGGACACCAGAACTCCAGGTTCTCCGGCCTTCAGACTTGGACGTAGCCATGCTACCAGCTTCCCTGGTTCTACAGCTTGCAGATGGCCCATTGTGGGACTTCTCAGCCTCCATTAATCACATGAGTCAATTCCCCTAATAAATCCCCTTTCGTGTATCTATATCTATATCTATGTCTCCTATTGGTTCTGTTTCTCTGGAGAATCCTAATACAGATGCTTACTTTACTTTATACCTTTCTGTACTACTTGACTTATTTTTCCTACAATGGGATGAATTTCCTATACAAAAACATATTCAAGAGTCCTGGTGCTGTAGCTCATGCCTGTAATCCCAGCACTTTGGGAGGCCAGAATGGTAGGATCACTTGAGGCCAGGAGTTTGAGACCCACTTGAGCAGCACAGGTAGACCCTGTCTCTACAAAAAATAATAATAATAATAATAATTAGCCACTGGGGTGGGATGCATCTGTAGTCCTAGCTACTTGGGAGGCTGAGTGGGGAGGATCATTTGAGCCCAGGAGTTTGAGGCTACAGTGAGCTATGATTGCCCCACTGCACTCCAGCCTGGGCAACACAGCAAGACCCCATCTCTTAAAAAAAAAATTCAAGAAATATGCAAAAATTGTTAAAAATATTTTGCTTCTAAGTGGGACTTATTATAAATCTTCCCTTTTTGTTTTTAAACGTTGTGTTATGCTACTCCCTTATTCTTTCTAGATATTTTCCTATGTATACATATATTTTTTAAAATAAAATTAGGATTACATTTCAAACTAACTTTTATTATTCTTTTTTCACTTAACATTATTTCATAAACCATTTTTGTATATTATTACTTTTTGAAAACATAATTTTAATCATTATGAAATATTTCAACATCTGACTATACCTTAATTTATCTAAGCATTCTCCCAGAAACTTGAGTAGTTTAAAATTTTTCACTATTATATGAATCTTTTTACTTAAATTTAATCAGAAGCAACCAAAATTTAAGAGGACAAATTCCTACAAATAGATAACTAGGCCAAAAGGATGGAGATATATATCTCAATGACAGGGAGAACATATAACACATGTATTTATTTCTAGTATGAATATATTTATTTGAAGTTCCTTGATATCTACTAATAAATAGCTTTCCAAAATATTGGAACAATTAATACTAGATGAATCCTTACCAGTATTGAGTACAATCACTTAGTTAAATCTTTCATAATCTGAAGAGTAAAGAACTGGGTGTCATTGATGCTTTGATTTCTATTCCTTTGGGTATCAGTGAAGTCGAACATAGTTCCTGTTTGCTAGTCATTTCTACTGCTTTGTGAAGTGTCTTTTATGTTGTTGCCCACTTTGCCTTGGGATTTTTGTGTTTCTCTTCATACTTTAGGATTTCTTTATACATTATATACAATGTATATAATATATAAATATCTTATATATAAAATATATACAATATATTTATGTAAATATATTGCCATACCTGTGGCAAAGATTTTCCCAGTATATTATTTCTCTTGCAATTTTATGTCTTGTGTATGTTAAACAATCAATTAAATGAAAGAAATACATTCACATTATTTAAAAATTCATACTACATAAAAGGCGTAAAAAGAAAAGTAAAAGTTTCCTTGATCTATGTTAGGAACATGCTCCCCCACCCTAAATATCCTCAGTTTTGGGGGGTTTTTTTTACAAGTTTTCATGGATTCTTTCAAAACAATTTTTTTTTTGCTTCAAACATTCTTTCATAATTGGGATATTTTTGGTTGTGGTAATGATCAGTACACAGACATTTCAATTTGTAGATAATTCTTAACGTACATACTGAAACTCTAAAAAGCCATGTATTGTGATTCTTTTTTAGACAGTTATTTCAATGACTTTCCAGCTTAAAATTTGAAGGTAATTTTTCCTTAAGAAGATACCAAGTACCAATATCTTCAAATGTTGACAAGCTTTTACATAAGTCCTGCCAATTCACAATTTAATATATATTCCACGTACTCAAATTTCAATGTTTCACAGCACATTAACCAAGTTATTAGGAAAACTGGACTACCACAACCAAGGATGTTACAGAGCATACACAATTCTGACAGGGAGAGCCATGATCAAGGAGTGGCTTTCTTTAGAAAACAATTCCACTAAAAAACAACATGACAATAGAAGTAATTTAAAATGTTCAAGACATACTAAATGCACGACTGTGATTCCAAATTGCCATTTCGGATGCTTTGTATTATAGGATATAAAAACTACTCCCTCCCCCCCAATGAAATGTTAAACTGACACTGAAGACAGTCAAAGCCTCCCATAATCCAACATCCCACTACTTTCTGGTTGTACCAAAATATAAACAACCAGCGAATGATTTCACCTCTTTAAAAAAAGCATTTACACTTAAAAAGCGGAATGAAATGGGATCCCCTCCTTCTTAAAAATGTTTCTAGAGCCACAAAAAAACTTGCATTCACAAAATAGTTGATAAAAGATTGTACAAGACAGGACACAAGGCCACTAAGACATGGGATGTGATATTAATGAGACTTCTTTTCTCCTGCTTCATTAGAAGCTGGACTCTCCTCATTTTTAGTTTCACCATTTTCTGCAGATAAAGCTTCTTTAGTTTCCTGGTTAGCCCCTTGGGCCTGTTTTCCCGTTTGTTTTTTGTCTGAAGGTTTAGCCTTTCCTGCTGCCTTCACCATCCCACACCCCCACCCCCGAGACAGGGTATCGCTCTGTCGCCCAGGCTGGAGTGCAGTGGCCGGATCATAGCTCACGGCAGCCTCAAACTCTCAAACTCCTGGGCTCAAGCGATCCTCCTGCCTCAGCCTCCCGAGTAGCTGGAATTATAGGTGTGCGCTACCGAGCCAGTCCTGCTGCCTTTTTCGGCTTCCTTTCCACTTTTGCAGGAGCAGGTTTAGCTGACAACCTTGCTGATCTCCTCTGGGCTCTTCCCTCACCACCCCCTTTGCCCGCTGAGCCCACCTTCCTCTTGGCCATCTTGGCGGCTGGAGGGGCACAGGCCGGTGCCTGCGGGCTTAGAGGCAGCCCTGGAGAAACTGAGCTGCCTGCTGTTCTTTTTTTAATGGCATTCCATAGAGGACATGTAACATGCTTCATTAAACCAATTCCCAACTGAGGGATACAGTAGGGATGCTGCAAGGTTTTTTTTTTTTCCTTGATATTCTTACTTTTTAACTTTCTTTATCCAATATTCATTAGTATATTACATTTCAGTACAAGGCCTCCCATTATATCTTTTTGTAATGAGGAAAGACAAGATGACTTTTATGAAAATAAATTTGTATGATACCATATAAACTGGAGGCATTGTGGTTGAGAAAATAATGACTGTTATGCCACAAGTCATGGAGGACAAAGCAAGTCTTCTCTACTTCTTCCTGCAGGGAACAAAAGGAAAGTTTTATTCACTAGGAACTTGGGAAGTTTGGACTGTGTTGTGAACATTTTCTTAAAAAAGGTTGACAGACAATAAGCACATGAAAAAGTCCTCAACATTTCTGGTCATGAAAGAAATAAAAATTAAAACTGCAATGAGATATAAATACATACTAACAAAATAGTAAAAATTTAAAAACTGTCATCACCAAATGTTGGGAAAGATTTGGAGCAACTAGAACTTGTGTACTTTGGTGGTGAAAGTAGAAAATGGTAGCACCACTTTGGAGAATTATTTGGCAATTTCTTATAAAATTAAACAAATACCTGCTCTACTACCCAGGAACTTCACTCCAAGAGAAATGAAAACATAATTCCACGCAAAGACTTTTACATATTCCTAGCAGATTTATTCATAATAGCCCCAAACTGGAAACATCCCAGGTGTCCATCAATAGAAGAGTATCCTTCAAAAGTGGAGAAATTAAAAAAAAAAATAGAATGGGTAAATAACAATAAAAAGGAGTGAACTGTAGAAAGTTGATTCTAAAATTAATATACAAAGGTAAAAGAACTAGAATATCCAAAACAATTTTGAAAAAGAATAAAGTTACAGAAATCATACTACCTGATTTTAAAACTTAAAATATAGCTACAGTTGTCAAGGCAGTGTGGTATTGAGGAGGGAAAGACATACAGATCAATGAAATAGAATAGAATCCAGAAATAAACCTACAGAAGTTTGGCCAACTAATTTTTGACAAAGGTGCAAAACCAGCTTAATGGAGAAAGTACAGTCTTCTCAACAAATGGTGTTGGAATAATTGGACATTCTTGTGTGTAGGGGAGAAGAACCTTAAAACTCACATCTTGCACAAAAATTAATTCAAAATAGATCATAGATCTAAATGGAAAATATAAAACCATAGTCCAGGCCCAGTAGTTCACGCCTGTAATCCCAGCACTTTGGGAGGCCCAGGCAGGAGGATTGCTTGAGGCCAGAAGTTTGAGACCAGCTTGGGCAAAATAGCAGGACCCTCTCTCTGTACAAAATTTTAAAAATTAGCCTGGCGTGGTGGCGTATGCCTGTAATCCTAGCTACTCGGGAGGCTGAGGCAGGAGAATCACATGAGCCCATGAGTTTGAGGTTGCAGTGAGCTCTTATTGCACCACTGCACTCCATCCTGGGTGACAAAGTGAGACCCTGTCTCTAAAAACCAAAAAACAAAACAAAACAAAACAACCCACAAAACCATAAAACTCTTAGGAAAAAATAAGAGAAAATCTTTGCATCCTGGAGTTAGGCAAAAA
This sequence comes from Daubentonia madagascariensis, assembly GCA_023783475.1. Taxonomy (NCBI): domain Eukaryota; kingdom Metazoa; phylum Chordata; class Mammalia; order Primates; family Daubentoniidae; genus Daubentonia; species Daubentonia madagascariensis. Next base: position 33,249,382 of record JAKFHU010001953.1, on the reverse strand, counting down.
GTTGTTACACATACCAAAAGCACAATCCATAAAAGAAAAAAAAGCTGACAAATTGGATTTCATCAAAATAAAAACTTTTGTTTTGCAAAATACCTTTTTAGAAGGATGAAAAGACAAACTACAGACTGGAGGAAACTATTTGCAAATCACATATCTGACAAGACTTGCATACAGGACCTAGAAACAATGCTCCGAACACAACAGTAAAAAAACAAATAATCTCAAAAAATATATATATCAATCAATGCAATACACTATATTAACAGAATGAAAGGGGAAAACCACACGATCATCTCAATGGATACAGAAAAAAGCACTTCACAAAATTCAACACCTTTTCATGATTAAAAACTCTCAAATTAGGATAGAAGGAAACTACCTCAACATATTAATAATAAAGGTCATATATGAAAAATCCACAGCTAACAACATATTCAATGGTGAAGACTGAAAGCTTTTCCTCTAAGATCAGGAGGAAGACAAGGATGGCAGCTTTTGCCACCTCTATTCAACAGAGTATTGGAAGTCCTAGCCAGAGCAATTAGGCAAGAAAAAGAAATAAAAAACATCCAAATCGGAAAGGAAGAAGTAAAATTATCTTTCTTTTCAGAATGACAAAATTTTATTTGTAGAAAACCTTAAAGATTACACACACACACACACACACACACGTTAGAACTAATAAACAAATTCAGCAAGGTTGCAGGATACGCTTAATGCGTCAATGAAAGCTTTCGCTCGCATTCTAAGGAACCAGTGGTGCTGTCTAGGGAAGACTCGGCTCACTCATAAAGTGGTAAATTCCCCGTCACTACAGGGCGCCCAAGCGCTACTTGGTCCCCAAGGGATTCCAGCAGCGGCCGGGCGCGGTGGCTCACGCCTGTAATCCTAGCACTCCGGGAGGCCGAGGCGGGAGGATCGCTGGAGCCCAGGAGTTGGAGGCTGCAGGGAGCTGTGATGACGCCACTGCACTGTACCCAGAGACACAGAGCAAGGCTCTGTCTCAAAAAAAAAGTATTCCAGTAGCCGCAGAAGGCTGGCCTAACTCTTAAGCTCCCCGCAGCCTCGAGAGAGCATGCTCCTCCAGTCTGACTTCTAGTCCTCGCGCTTCCAGCGACACCGGCCAGGGGCGTGTGCCCAGCGTGCACCACGCGCGCCGGCCGCCGCTGCAGTCCAAGTTGGTTTGAGCGGCCGGGGGCGGAGGGGTAAAGCCAATACACGCCACCTCGGCTCGGCCCCTCCACCCCTCACCCGGCGGGCGGACGGGCGGGGCACGCAGGCGCCGCGCCCTGCTATTGGCCCGCGCCGTGGGGGAGGCGGGGCCTGCTCGCGTCGTCGGACCCGCCGTGTTGGCCGCTAGAGGACACGGTCAAGATGGCGGCGGTGCCTGGGCTGGTGCGGAGACCCCTTCAGCAGGTGGGCAGCGACACACGGCCCCGATGGCTCTGCGCGACCCCTGCCACCCCGCGTCCCCTCTGAGCGACCTTCTCTCTCCCCGCCAGGTCTCCGGGCTGCTGAAGAGGCGTTTTCATCGGACCGCGCCGGCTGCGCTGCAGGTAACTGAGGCGGGCGCCAGCCGGACTAGGGCAGGGGAGGGGCCCCTTTCGTCCGGGCGGAGGCCGGGGTCGCGCCTGCGCCGTGTCCTGCCGGTGCCGCGGGCAGAGGCTGCGCCCTGGGCCCTGGGGTTTGCGACGCCCGCATCCTGCGTGGGACCCGTGCTGCCTCTGTCGCCGCCTGGCGCCAATCACACTGGCATGTCACCCCCCTCGAGGCTGGTTGAGATTAGATGGGCAACTGGAGAAATCTAAGACTAAACATTTCCTCCCTCACCCCCTTTTTTTCCTTTAAATTGTGGTAAAATATAACTTAAAATGTACTTTTAAAAAGTGTATAATTCAGTGTCATTGAGTACATTCACAACCATCAGCACTACCCATTTCCAGAACTTTTTCATCATCCCAAACAGAAACTCTATATCCATTGCATGGTAACTCCTCATTCCCCCTCCGGAGCCCCTGGTAACCACTATTGTGCTTTCCTGTCTCTGCGAGTTTGCCTATTGTAAAACCTCAGACAACAAATGGAATCATTTGTTCTTTTTGGTCTGGCTTATTTCACTTAGCATAATGTCTTCAAGGTTTATCCATGTTGTAGCATGTGTCAGAATTTGATTCCTTTGTAAAGCTGAATAGTATTCTACTGTATGTATATACCACATTTTGTTTATCCATCCAACGATGGACATTTGGGTTGTTTTGGTTATTGTGGATGATGCAGCTGTGAGCATTGGTGTGCAAGTATATATTTGAATCCCTGCTTTCAGTTCTTTTGGGTATATACCTAGAAGTGAAATTGCTAGATCATATGATTCCCCCCCCCTTTTTTTTTTTAACTAGAGGCATCCACCATTCTGTGTATTAAGATAAGAACTCCTGCATCCTGAATGCAAAGTATTTGGCAGTGCCTGGCACCTAGTAAGTGATCAATACTAGCATTAGTTAGGCTTCCTTCATAGTTGTCTGCCCCATAGTACTCCAAGTGTGATAATAAAACAACCCAGTATATTTCCTACTTAGGAAACTGCCTGTGAGCTAGTCTGGCCAGCAAGCAGGTTTCTTAAGCTTGGATGCACATCAAGGAAAGTGTTCAGTAAGCTCATCATTAATACATCCAATCAAAGACCGACTCTGTGTAATAGAAATTTTACTTTTAGAATCTTGAACTTTTAAAGAGAAGCCTATTCTAGTGTTAGTTTTTATATTGTATGCTGTGGGTAGCATAGGTATAAAAGCAGAGAATCTCAAGAGAATCCTAAATAATTGTGTAGCTTATCAACTGTTTTCCCATACCTGTGACAGGTGACAGTTCGTGATGCTATAAATCAAGGTATGGATGAGGAGCTGGAAAGAGATGAGAAGGTATTTCTGCTTGGGGAAGAAGTTGCCCAGTATGATGGGGCATACAAGGTAACTAAAATGTGCGAAAGTTGTATAAAATTGAGGAGGCTGTTGCCCCAGATATACTTAAAAGTAATGAGATCAACTCTTAATTGTAGGTTAGTCGAGGCCTGTGGAAGAAATATGGAGACAAGAGGATCATAGACACTCCCATATCCGAAGTAAGCCTTCCAGGAGGAAGCAGACCTTTGAGGGGCATGTCTGTTAGTGTTCATTGTCCTAATTTTTATGGATTTTCACCTACATTTGTTTTACTTTATAGATGGGATTTGCTGGAATTGCCGTAGGTGCAGCTATGGTACGTGATACTTTTTATGAAGCTCATCCAAAGGGATTTCTTTTAACATGACCTTTTAAAAACATTATTGGAATGTTGGAGGAATGGAGGGGCTGTTTGCTATTCTTCATTGCTGTTTCTAGTCTTTATAACATCTGTGTTTTTTATTTGACAGGCTGGGTTGAGGCCCATTTGTGAATTTATGACCTTCAATTTCTCTATGCAAGCCATTGACCAGGTTATAAACTCAGCTGCCAAGACCTACTACATGTCAGGGGGCCTTCAGCCTGTGCCCATAGTCTTCAGGGGGCCCAATGGTGCCTCAGCAGGCGTAGCTGCTCAACACTCACAGTGCTTCGCTGCGTGGTATGGACACTGTCCAGGCTTAAAGGTGGTCAGTCCCTGGAGTTCAGAGGACGCAAAAGGACTTATAAAATCAGCCATTCGGGATAACAATCCAGGTCAGCAGAGTGACCCTTGGGTCTCTTTTGTAGATTAAAAAACTAACATGAAATCTTTGCATTGAAGGAACCATTAAAGTCTTCTAGTAAGGCTCAGACATAGCATATAAAATGTTAACGATTTATAGGTATAGAAAAGATAGTAAAGAATGTGGGTTTTTTTCTTATTTCTGACTATAAAGGGGCCAGTTAAGTAAAGGAGACATTTACTGCACACCCACAACACTGGTTTAACCTCAGTTGATAAAATTATATTGACCAAACTACACATGTAAGTACCTAAACCATCCTCATAGCTACCAGACATGAAAGAAACAGGCTTCCTAGTCAGCACAGTGAAACCTTTCACAAGAGAAATGATAACTGCCATATATATATTTTTTAGTCATTCTGGATGTAATTAGTTACTTTTGTTTAAATATTTATAATATTTTGCAGTGGTGGTGCTAGAGAATGAATTGATGTATGGAGTTCCTTTTGAATTTCCTGCTGAAGCTCAGTCGAAAGATTTTCTGATTCCTATTGGAAAAGCCAAGATAGAAAGGCAAGGTGAGAGAACTTAGCATACATTTAAACATTGTTTTTAATCCAGTCCCTCTATTTATGTTGGTCTAGATTTAATCTAGAAGTTAATTACTTTGACTAAAAAATTATAGGGTGAGCTCAAGTTAAGAATTTGTGATGCCCTGATTTCTCATTTAGTTGTGCTTTCCTCAGTCTTAGTCCAGTAGATTTGTATTTTGTTTCTACGAAGGCTGCCACATTCCTCAGCTCACTGGAATGAAGTTGAGTTGAAGACTTTCTAAATGAACAAGAGCCACAGCTGGCTGCAGAGTGGTACAGCATCTTTAGTTTCAGCCTCTGATCTGTGACCACTCTGTTTCAGGGACACACATAACCGTGGTTTCCCATTCAAGACCTGTGGGCCACTGCTTGGAAGCTGCGACGGTGCTATCTAAAGAGGGAATTGAATGTGAGGTGAGTGGACATTCACTTGTTCTTAAAGAATCAGAAAGGCTCCTTTCAATAGGCTCCCAGAAATAGGAGTTTGAGTTCTGTAACAGGTTAACTAGATGTAAAATCTTGCTTTGTCACTTATTTCTGTTTCTGCTTAGAGCTGGGAACCCGCCTGCTTTTCAAATACTTAGGTTTTTACCATTTAGGTTCTGGATCTTTTAGAATAATATCTGCTTTCTGAAGTTAAGATCTGGCCTTGGAGCTAGAGTTGGGGGAAAACTCAGAAGTCAATGATTCTAACCTTCGTATCCAGAACCTACCACTTGCTAGTTATACTTGGACAAGTTATATACTGTAAACCTCAGTTTCATCAGCTATAAAATGGGGATAATATAAATACTGTTCTATCTTAGGGTGGTTGTGAGAATTACACTTACTGTTGTGTCTGGTACACGGTAAGCACTCAAATGTTAGCTATTATTTCTTTTGATAAGAGGGAAGTTAAAGCCAAGAAGGATAAATGAATCCTATCAGAACAGAGCTGCTTGTAGAGATACAGATTTTTTTGTTTTAATGACAGTTTCTCCTTTTACAGTTTGAACATTCGTGCACCTGTTCAGAGGCAGATAAGATTTCCCTAGACCCAAAGATTAACAAGAAACAAAAAAGGAAGTGGCATTATGGGGACAAGGCTCTATTTGTGATGCAATGGCTCTGTGAGGCTTATTTATTATATTATCTGTTTAGGTGATAAATATGCGTACCATCAGACCCATGGACATTGAAACCATAGAAGCCAGTGTTGTGAAGACAAATCATCTCATAACCGTGGAAGGAGGCTGGCCACAGTTTGGAGTGGGAGCTGAAATCTGTGCCAGGATCATGGAAGGTATTTCAAAGAAACTGGTTCTAGAATACAGCCAAGCTATAATAAACATTGTGTACCTGAACACATACTGGATAAGGAGATTGAAAGCTAGGGGTGGCCAAATGACTTGAACTTTCAACTTGTCAGTTTGGAATGTCTCCTTAGGGTAAATGTTTAAAAAAGCAAAACCAGGAACAATTCCCCATAATTAGCATTCTTTTGCCTTATGTTTCTCTTCCTGGGCAGCCACACCTCTGTGCCAAGATGGTAGTACTCAGTTGGCTTTTCTTGCCTCTCTCTCAGTTGGGCCTGCCTTCTCTCCTAGGTCCTGCGTTCAATTTCCTGGATGCTCCTGCTGTTCGTGTCACTGGTGCTGACGTCCCTATGCCTTATGCAAAGATTCTAGAAGACAACTCTGTACCTCAGGTCAAAGACATCATATTTGCAATAAAGAAAACATTAAATATCTAGTTTGGATTTGAATATCAAGTCATTGAAATTTATTTGAAATACTTGCTGGCACTTCACCTGGATTGTACTGCAAGACCTTACTATTCATAAAGGAAAATGATCTCTAAAGCAACAACAGATGTTTTTGTACTGGGAAGAAATTTAAATGTGTGTGCGTGTGGAGAATTCTCCACTCTTCTGCCCTAGACTCCATGCTATCTTTTGTCTGTTACAGTTGCCATGTTCTTTGAATAAGATTAATGTAAAATTTTACCTTCTTTCACTATAAGGACAAAATATGAATGTAACAGAGCCTTGATGAAAGATATATCCAAAAAAAGATAACTTATATGTATAAAGTAAAAGCATATAATCTACATTTACTGTTTTGTTAAGGAATAAAGGAATTCCTAACTGACTAATTGTATTTTTATATTCTTGAAAGAATAAATGTGGGTGGAAATCCTGAAATTCTATTAAGAAATTAGTGCCAAATGGAAAGTAAGCTGGTACTGTACAAAACCATTGCCTGTTTTTATTCAAATATCTGAAACTATCCAAAATAGCAAAACTGACTTCAGAAGGACTCAGGCCTCACAACCTCCATCAGGAACTAATCAACTAGGTTGCATCATACTGGGACAGGAACTTGTCCACAGACTCTTCAAATGCCTAGTTCTAATAGGGTTCCCTTTAAAATGAAAGCAAAGTTTATGCCAGGTATTTTTCCTGTTGCCAAAAAACAGACAGTCTGTCACACACTGCCCTCTTCAGAAGTTGAGATGGAGAAGATGGGTTTAAATTAATTATAGAAGCAGATAGGTGGTACCTAACTGAAAGAGCAAGACAGGATTATTAACTCTTATTAAGAGGGAAAATAAGACAAAAGAAAATGGAGACAGGATAGGTAGGAAGGAAACTTTAAATAGACTGTGTGAATCTGTATGTTTACAAAAGATGCTACAAAAAGTTTCTCTTGAAATATCTAGCCAACCTACAGACAACACATTTTCTTGACATGGTTTATTTTAATAAAAAATACAGCTGACATTTATGACAGATTACGTGAAACTATACACGATGACATTCTCTGCATAGTAACCAACACTGATGTGTGTACTTCGATTTTAAATGGATTATTTATAATCCTTTAAAGTGCAATTTATTTAAAGGTTTAAGCAAATTATAGGATGAAGGACCTTTCTAATAAATGAGTAACATTAAAAAGATGATGTACTTAGATAAATCTTTCAAAAATCAGAATTGTTTTCTACAGATGCCAAATTTACTTGTGTTGTAATAATGAACCCCCCAAGCCCCAAACTTGACTTAATTGCTGAGGATTACAAAGATCCCTAATTGGCAAGGGCTTTTTCTGATTTTAACTTTTTTTTTTTGTCTGTTTCAATACATTCTAATTAAAAAGAACTATAGGTCTAAAGTAGTTGCTTTAGCAGCCCTGAGTTCTATAATCACAATGGTATTCCTGTTAGAACTTAAGAGAATGTTAAGAAATTTCTCCATCCTACTTGAGGGGAAAGTGAAGAACTCAGTTTCTTCTCTGACTCAGCAACAGAACTATGCTTTGGGCTGCAGTGTTAATGTCTAAGATAAAAGTAAAGGTAGCAAAAATGGGACTTATCTAAGAAATAACCAGAAAATGCTTTAGAGAAATGAACTGTGAGAGGAACGTTTCTAGGAGCTGACAGGGTAGAAGGGTTTGCAACACAAAGGCCAGTCACTGCTGTGACTGAATATCGTCATTGTTTTTCTGTCCATTTCCTTTAGTCAGTGAAAATATTGATCCCAATATGCTGCTGCCCCAAAAAGATGCCCATTAGAGGATGAATAAGACTCCTTTACTGTGATAATAAAGGAGCAAAATATTTCTTTAGGCAGCAATGCCAGCCTAACTTTATTCTACTTGAAGAATATTTCTTTCTTGAAAAGCCTCTTACATGAGCATCTGCAAAATAGTGCTGTATGTGGTTGTACTGGCTCAGCAATTATTTATCCAGGAAGAGGATACTTTAGGGGATGGGGGTAAGTAGAAAAAAAAAAACAAAAAACTTTTCCCTCCAAGTGTAAACAGGAAGCTTCAGCCGATCTTAGGAGCACTGTAATCACAGGTTTTGGCTTTCCTCAGAGTTCCTTTTTGAAAATTCTGGATGGAGCTGAGCAAGGCCCCTCGGCTCACACCATTCACAACCTGGGGCAAGAGCTGAACAGGCGCCTCCATGCTCGTGGGAGGCAAGGGAGCTGCTGGTGGTGGAGGTGGAGGTGGAGGAGGTGGAGGTAATGCAGATATCCCTGTGGAGGAAAAAGGCCAAAAGGGGACAGTCAGTAATCACCTCTCCAACTGCCCTGCACACATGCTACTGCTCAGTCCTGGGGAGAATGGACTCAAATGTTTTCCTCACTGAGTACCACGTGATTTTTTAAAATACTAAACAAAAAGGCTAGAAGCATCACAGGGGAACGGTTGTCCTTTCCCTCAAATAACAGTCATGAGAAAAGACTGTAGGAACAAATATTACAGATTATAGGAAACCATACGTAGTGACAGTCTCTGCATAGATGAAGCCCTGACCCCACTTCCAAATTTTAGTAATGGTCTCAAAAGAAGAGTTCCATCCATTAGCTACATCAGCCAGGTCCTGGGCAGCTCTATCTACTTTTGAGCTAGCAATTAAAGTAAGACATCTGTATGCACCCAGCTGGGCTACCTGAATGTCAATTACTCATAGGGGATGAACAGTTCTTTAGCTGCTCCAACACACACAATATTTGAAGGATGTGACTTAATATAAAATAACAAACCACTCAGGATTCTTGGCAAGGAACCAGTGCCTGCTGGGTTATGCATTTCCCAGAGAAGTCTGTCTCGAATAATCATTTCCTATTAGGTTGCATTAAAGAACTGCAGAATGCTAATAATTGTTAGCAGTGCAAAGCAGGGAGCAGAGGGGTCTCTCTCTCTCTGGCAAGGGTATTCTTAGGGAGGAGTCTTTCTCAAGTACCATTCTTTACACTGTGGCCCAATCAAGAAACAGAATAGAACTGCACTAAACATACATCTTGGCTGAAGCATCAGGAGAAACTAGAAAGTTGTGCTATAAGTGGGCAAGTAGAGGGACACTGGACAGGTTTCTTAAACTTCCCTCAGCTTTCAGGCACATGAACATTTGCAACTTGAATTTTTTATTTTGAATCAATGAATGAATTGTTCTCTCAGGACAAAATAAACACTGAGAACAGAAAAAGTTCTGCCTTAAAGAACTTTCCTGTGCCACAGAGTTAGTTGCCCCATCTCCTGTGAACCCTGCAGCTCTCTAAGACTCCACATGTCTGTTGCTGTCTCTACCCCTCCTAGGTCTACATCAGGGAGACATTCTGCTTGGTGGTTTCCCCCAAACTGCTAGTGAGCTATGGTGAAAACAGGTAAAGATACCTATCACTACTTGAGTTTGTATGGATGAGTGGTTCAGGAGCACCAATAAAATACTCAAATAAGTACATCCTTTTTACCAAGTGTGACAGGTAACAGTTAAAGTCTTACAATTCATAGAAAATCACTTACCTTCCTTTACATCTTTACCCAAACCTAAGGCAGCTGAAATTAAAGAATCACACAAATACATACACTCATGTTCTGCAATCCTGGAATTCTCAAATAATATAGCAATACAAATGAAGATTAAATATAGACAAATGAATAAAATGTAATTTTCATTCGTTCTACACAATAACAACTAATGAAGGAAGTTCTATTATGTTCTATGCTAGAGTGGACTGTGGGAAAATGTCCTTGGCTTTATGTCATAGGGTTATAAAGAGAAAAAGGATTTTAAGCCTGTAGTAACTGTAGAAGTGAGAAAACTGTGGAGAATAAACATGCAATAGTGACCAGTGAAATACCAGGAGGTAGGGAAACCTCTTTGAAGGCCCTTGGAACTGAGTCTCTTGACTGCAGTCGCAAGTGGGCCCAGAGGAATCTCTGCCCACTTAGGGGTGAGTGGGTGCCAATGCCATTCCCCCAGGCACTCCTACCTCATGGCTAGAAAAGGGCAGCAGAATCTGGACTTGACATGCAGGGCCCAGCTCTCAGAAGGAGCTGCAGGGTTTCTGCCTCCCAGCTTTGTGCTTTGACCCCAGGCAGAAGAATCACTGCAAGACTAAGGACGAGAAGACAGACTCTGGGTTGCAGCAGTACTTGGGGGTTCTACTAAAGGCATGGAACTGGCTATCCAGAGACCAGTTACCCCTCCAGGTGAGAATTCTGGGAGGCTAGAGACAAGCCTCAGGGGCTGGGTCAGGGTTACGGGCTGCCATCTTGGCACACGACAAAACCGCTTGGCCTCAGAGAGAACCAACCCTTGACTTTGGCCTCATTAGCAGGCACTCAAAATTAAAAGTGCAAATGCACTACTACAAAGTTTAGGAGTTGGGAATGGGGTTCCGGAAATGGATCTTCATTTTTCAAGTAAAGGCTAAAACTCTTGTCATATTAAACAAATCTCTTTAAAAATGGAGGTAGTATAAATAAACAAACTACCCAAAGTCCTACAGGGTAACCTGTGCCTGTAAAGCCCATGGACACTCAGAGCTGTGTGAGAGGAGAGGCTGCTCATCCAAGGGTAAAGAGCAAGGTCACCCTGAAGTCTGTTCACAGGGTGCCAGATCAGTCACAAGGGGCTTGATGTCCCAGGAGGTCCACTCTTCCTCACTCTGGTGGATCTTGATGTATGTAACCAGGACAAGGCAGGCCAGAACCCAACTTACCAGCTCAGAATACTCTGGAGGGGGAGAGGAGGTCTGGGAGTCAGAAGGTCAAAACTGGATGAGGCAGGAACACAGACCTGGGACTCATTCTCTGACTACAAGCCCCACTGATTATCTTTGGCTTTTTCCTTTTGCCTTTTCCATGGTCTGTAAGCTTCCTTTAAAGGGCAATCGGGGCTTAAGCTACAACACAATGGTAACAATGGCGGGAAGCTGGGGGTAGGGGGAACGAAGGCCAAATGCAAGTTGGCAATTTGGCATGTGACAAACCTGGGAACAACTGCCTGATGCCTGAGCTCCCTCCATCTCTAACATGTGAGTGAGCTCCTCACGCCAAGAGGCCTCCAATCCCCAGGCCACAGACAAGAGCAGACAGATTCCATGTTAGACTGGTGGCTAACTGAACTCACACTCAGGATGGGGGAGGCTCCGCACAGCCTATCTTCCATACAACCAGGGCAGTCCTGATTTCTCCCACCTCATTTTCTCTTAGACAAAAAACATGAGAGCCAACTACTCTACCCTCCCCAAATCCCCTCCACCAAACCAAATGGGAACCTGGCAATCCAGCAGAGGCCCTGAAGAGGACACAGACTGCTGCAGCAAGAGCATAGGCTAGATCTAGGGAGGAGCACCATTCCAGAAACATCCTCGACAGACTCATGGAAAGGACATCTGAGGGTCCCCTTTCCTCAGGCCAATCTTAGCAGTTAGCAGTGGGCGATCTACAGATCTCTGTAGCTCCAAGTTCCTTTGTGGTCCACACATATAGGTGGGGAGGCAAGTGGCCCCTAGACCACACTAGAGCAACACCAGACTACTAGCTACCCTCAGGAGAGAATGGAGAGCCGTGACCCATGGAAGCAGGCAGCCCCCAGCTCTTGGGAACCACCTTTACCTTTTGCCTCAGGCAGATAAGGAGGCTGTACTCATGTCCCAACTTGACAATTATTAAGGATGCTTTAAAAAGAACTGTTTTCCCCATGATTAGTAGAAAAGCCAGTAAGTTGTCTCTCAGTAACCAAGAACTCAACTGCCTAATTATTCATCAGAGCAACTAGGAACCAACATTTTTGCAGCAATGAGACTTTGAGAGTCATGTTTCCAAAATTAAAATACACCAAAATGCCATGCAGTTGATTTGCAGGTTTTAGAGCTGTATCTTCAAACTAAAATCAGAGTGAAAATGAAGATTTTGAAGGTCATGATGAAAATGAAATGAATATAGATGAAGTTACTTGGGTGCTTTTTAAAGATGCTGTATTTCATTTAAATGTTCAGATAAGGAAATAGTCTCAAATCTGCTTTCCCACTTGTTTATCATTTCAGTGATTGAGATGCATTGGGTCCTATTTCACATACAGAAACAGAGCATCTTTAAAGTTAGAGAAATCAGCATAGTTTACTTTACCGAAAATTCACGTTCAAAATGGTGCATGCTCTACTGAAAACAGCAAAGAGAGAGAAAGAGAGAGAGGGGACACAAGTCATTATTCAGATTTTAGTGTCATTTAATCAAATAGTAACAGACAATAAAAAATTAGTCTGAATCACATGCTGATTATTCTTACTGCAAAACTGGGATATACTTAAATTAACCACAAAATGTACTGGTTTGTAAACACGATTGTGACCTTTTAGGACATGGCAAATGTACTAATAGAGTAACTAACGAATCACTTTCCTCTTCGCATTCTTTTTTTTCTGAGCCAGTTAGGTGCTATTTTTATTTATTTACAAGCATGACACTCACTTCAGAAAAGCCAGGAAGGTTTTATCTCCTCTGAAGAGTAGAAGGGAGGCAAGGAGTATACTTAGTTCTATTATTAAACAAGCACAGTTCATCAAGAGGGGAGAAAAATAAAAATTCACCACTTTTTCCCAAGTAAATCTTCTAGAGTACAACAGAGACTTGTCTTTTTAGCAATGGGAAGAGCAAGAGCAGGTCTAAGGCAGAGGTCCTGGGCGGGTGGCCTCCCAGGCAGGACCCTGTGGGCACCCTCCCCAGAGGCCGCTGTGGTCTAGAGGCTGAACTGGGCAGTGAAACTTACTTAAGGCTATCAAACCATTTTAAAAAAAGAAAGCAAGGCAAATGCTTTCCTTGCCTTCTTTTTAACTGACTAGATTCTAGGTTAAATATGAAGAATCATGCTTTCCCAGACCCAACTCTGCCCCACTACCTTCTCCTGGGGAGAGGCTGGGAAAGAGGCCACACATGGGGCGGGGCTGGGCAGGCTGACCATGCACATCTGGGACAGCTCTGGAAGAAACAAGGATGTGGGGGAAGACTCTGGGGAGAGCTCACACACTTGGGGCTTGGGCTTGGGAGTGGGGCAGGAGGGCTGTGAGTGGGCACAGCAGGCTACAGCAGCAGGCGAAACAGCAGAGCCCACACACTCCTTGGAGACACACTGCAGGGCAGAGCTGTTCACACCAAAGATGGCCACTGCTTTGTGTATGTGTAGCTTATATGAAAAACAGGCAATTCTTATGACTAGACATCGATTTTGAGCCTAGAATGGGTTTCAGACTTTGATTTGGCTAGGCAAATTCTGGAAGCTCCAACACTTTAAACAAATTCTTTTTTGTGCCTTATTAAGTCTGGGTTGTTTTTTTTTATAATTAATTCTTTTTTTTTCTGGAAGTCTCCTTATCTTCTAATTTCCTTATTAATTCTTTACCTTCTTTCCTGTTATTTAAGCTCTCAGTCATTCTCTGTGCCCATAAGGCTCTGTTTTCCCTCCTCCAGCACTCTAGATTCAAAACTTCCCTTTCTCTCCACCCATTATTATAGACAGGGTTTTCTGCAAACTGCCAGCTCTCTCTCCTCAGAATTATTTCTCAGAATATAAACTTCAGGCAAGAAGGGCTAGAATTCTTTGATTGCAAGGCATTCATAGCTTGTGCTTGGTAGTACTATACTGCTTATACAGCTGTGACATATATATTATCTACCTAATAAACAGCAGGAATTCTTTTTAAAAGCAGCTTCAAAGAATGGAAATTAGTTGTCCAAAGTCACAGTAAGAAAGTGGTAGAGCTAGGAAGCTAGGACTCAAGCCCAGGTTTACTGACTCTACATTCAGGGTTCTTTTCACACTAGCCAAGCACAGTGTTTAACAGCAATGCATCCCAAAAAAAGCAGGCACTCAATAAATCAGTGGGATAAATGAACAAAGACAGACAAATTAGAATTCTGGCTCTAGCACCCCCCTCTAACTTCTATGACCTTGGCCAAAGTCTCTTAACCCTACTAGAGCCTCAGTTTCTTCATCTGCAAAATGGAGCTATGCTGGAGTCCATGCGCAGTAGAGAGTATAGGCAAGTATTCATGAAGATTAAATGAAACAATGACTATAAATCATTTAAGCAATGCCTGGCACAAAATAAGTGTTCAAAATATGTTGGATATGATTATTTTAAATAACTACAACAATTTCGGGTCTCCTGCTTACTTAGCTTTCCTAAAATACTCTTTTGCAAACCCATTTTTAAAAAAAGATAGCAAGGCAACAGGCATATGTGCTCCCAAAGGAGGGTGTGAGAAAATATTTGTGTGTGTGTAAATGGAGACCTTTTAAAACACTCAGCTCTATGAATACAGATTATAAACACTAGTTGGTGACATTTACAATGAAATAAGTCAGGATAAAGAATTTTAAATTTCTTGAAAGAGTGACATTCCTGAGGCAGGAAACAACCTTTAGCAGAAAAGTAAGTGCTAGGAATGTTCTCACTGAAAAAATAGGGGTCTTCGCAAAAGAGTATTAAAGAATCCCACCCCCCCCAATGGAATTGCCAGCAAACTTAGGGAAATGATATTTCTCCCGTCAGTTTGGTAAGGACCTCAAGAAGAGGCCCCAAGAAAGGGAGTAGCAGTAAGGAAAGGGAGAAGCTCCAGCCCTTACACGACTGCTGGAAAGGGCTCATAAGGGCAAGACTCCTTCACTTAGAAACTTCTGTTACTTCTGCCCCATCCTAAAAGAAACTGAGATTAAGATCACCTTTAGCTACCATAAATGTGCTTAAAATTGACACTTTCAGGGAGGTAAAGGCACTGCTGTCAAACGCAGCTTGCCTAAGCTGATCTATTGCTGTCGATCTATTGCTGAGCACACTGCCAAAGGGCAGAGTCCACAGCGGATTTACACGATACTCAGTTAGAAAGAACTGTGAAACAATCTCCTCTAACTTCCACCTTTTTGCCCTTTACAGAGGAGGTAATCAAAACCCAAACGTGGAAGTGACTCAGTAACTAACAGCATACTGTGGGCTTACTAAGCACTAGGCACTGTCCTAAGCTCCTTACACATGGAACTCACTGAACCCTCATAATAACCTGACAAGGCAGGCATCCCTATTATCCTCATTTACAAATGGTAAACCTGAAGCACAGGGAGGTCAAGTGCCTTGCCCAAGGTCCCACAACCATCAACTGGTGGCATTCAAGCTTAGGTTCTCCAACCCACGGTGCAGTTCTTAAGGATTCCCAGGTTGAGTTGTGTTTGAGATGCTACCTTTTGCAGGATTTCTTTTTTAATACTAGCCCTTGAAAGTACTTTTCCTTTATTTCTGAAAACTGCATTTCATCGTAAGTCTGGAAGATACTATCCTTGACTTTGTTCCCAGATAAGCATGCTTTTTTAAAAAAAACCATAAACTTGGCCTAGAAGTAAAGATGTAAATTGGAGTAAATATGATTCCCACAGCAAGATGGGCATCATGCAGAGAGGCAGTGAGACAGATAAGACCAACGAGAAGCTGGCCTCCTGTCCTGCAAGGAGGAACAGTCTAAGCAGGGCCGACCAGCCAAAAGTTGTCATACCTAGGCTCACAGTCTTGCCCTCACCCAGCAGAGGCCTTGACGGCAGAGCAAGCCTATGAAAATCAAAGGTTTAGCAAGCATCTCCCACAGGTATGGCATCAGGAGGCAAATACCTGTTTGTATCTCCCTGATGCCTTTGGAACAATGCTCCAAATCGTGCTTGTTAATGGGCTAATTTTTCAGGTGAAGATTCTTTATTTAAGGGGAACTATTGGGAGAAAAATTACCATGGTCAGATGCTGAGGAAATCATTTGCCTGGATTGTGTCTGTCATTTGGACCTCCTGAAATGTGACTACACAAGAGCTGGGGCCTTGTCTGTCTGTTTCTGGAATCCATGGCCAAACACAGTCCTTGGCAAACTACAGGCTCTCAATAAATGTATCTTGAATACACCTTGAATGAATAAACTCCCTGTGGGTGCCCTGTTTAGGGCCAGGCAAATGCTAAGTATTAGTTATCATTTTTATAAGTTGCATTATAAGAAATGCCCAGCAGAGGTCAGAGTGCAGGCTGAGTCAATTTCATCAACACCAACATTAAGGGAGATAAAGGAAAGGAGGAGCCGGTATTTGCTGGGAACCTCCCATCTTTGCCAGGCATTGTCCTTGGCAGCTCACATTTTTTCCCTGTAAATCCTCAAGACTCCTTTTCAGGGTGGGTATTGTCAAATTCACAGCAATGCCCCCTACCAATCCCACTCACCTCAGACAATGTTTTTCCAACATTGACTCTAATTACAAAAGATTCTTCTTTTTATTTTCTTATCCTAAAAGTTACCTCATCTCATGCAAACTTGCCACTGTATGAGAAAGCTCCCATTTAAAGTACAGGTAAATTAAGGAATTTTAATCCCAATAGACTGTAAATTTCCCAAGGCATTTAAAGATGAGAACTGGCATTAACTGCCCAGAGCCACATCTAATGCACACAGCGAGGTGCTCTGTTCACTAAATAGACACCTCGCTTGTTAAAGGAGGTTTACACATTCTCACTATGAATTTTCTCCAGTTCTCTTAATATGTCCAAGTGGAGTTAAATTAATATCCTATCTTCTAGAAAATGGCTCAACATAGTCTGGGCAGTGGGTTGCCAGAAATTTCTGATCAGCCTAAACAGGTCACCTCTACAAAAGACAGAGAAGTCTATTTTCTGTCTTGATCAATATTTGGGGGCTTTCTTGTAAAATCTGCTGACAAAGTCAGACAGGGACAAAAATATCTTCCCCATGAGCCAAGTACTTTGCTATTCAAAACAGGCCCTGGCCTCAGAACATTCTGCAATAAGCCACCAGTAACTACCTTCAGCTGTCAACCTGTCAGAAGAGACACCCACTAGCCAGAAGTAAGTAGCTTAAAGTAGTCCCCTTGCATGTGCTTGTGTCATTTCTTAGGAGGGTCAGTTAGAAGCATTTGAGAGTAGTTGAGTAAAGCTCTTGGTAGCTCCTGGGTGCTGCCTTAATAATATTTAATAAATACTTAATAATACTTTAATAAATAAAAGTATTTATTAATACTTAAGTATTAATAAATATGATATCAACTCATATGTCAAGCCCCTGCCAATGACTCTCCCTTCAAACAGCTGCAGGAAGCCTTCCAAGCACAGCCAGCCAGCTTGAGTGGCAGAACCACCTCCTTGGACATCTAGAACATCAGTTCATTTAAGAAGCAAAAGGAAATACTGGTGCCCCAGTGTGTTTTTATGAAGCTTGCAATATGGTTAGGAGAGAGATCTTAGTTCAAAAAGGAAAGAAGGAAAGATAGTATTACTAGGCTACTCCACAAAATTAGAGATTATTTTTATAAATTGTCCCCAAGATAAATTCTTTTTACATTTTTCAAACACAACTTATAGTATCTGATTTAATTCACCAAGGCTAGTGACAGAAAAGTATTCAGATAATTAAATGCATTACAAAGCAGAATAGAGTGCAAATTGTTATCAGAAAATCAGAAACTCAGTGGTTATTTCACTCCTTGCCCCTAGGCATCTCCCCAGTTTGGCTCTGTGACAAAACTGACATTATGAATGTCAGGCTCCCTGAGGAGAGAGCTCTGGCAGGACAGGGCCCCCCAGGCAGCAGCGCATTTGTCTTGTTCAGCTGAGCACATACCAAGACAAGCTCTGATCTATGAGGTGTTTTAGCAAAGACAGCAAGCCTGAGCCAGCGGGTGGCTAGTGGCCCTGAAACCAGTTCGTTCCCTGTGAAATCTGAGCTTGGCAATCTAGAACCTCAGCTCTCCCAAAGGACGCTGCTAATGTGCACTCCCACTGGGCTCTCTTGAGAAGACCGCTGGAGGGAGGCATGTCACGTTACTCCATTACTAACCTGATGTAGAGGGCGGAGTCGGCGACGACGGGGATGTGAGAGGTGAGCTGGCCCCAGATCCTGCTAAGATAAAACACAGAGAAACACCCTCATGGGGACCAAAGATAGACATTTGGAATTTGGCCCAAGCCATTGTCTGAGACTCTGTACTTGGCTTAGCGTGTGGACCTTGTGGAACAAGGTGATGAGGGACAGAAAATTCAGAGACTGGACCCAGTGATGACAGGTTTTTACCCCAGTGCAGGGTCTGCTGCCTTCCTCAGGCCACTGAAGGCTCCTTGACCCCACTGCTCCCCACAGCCCGCCTGGTTTGAAACCAGCTTTGCACAATCACTGGCTTATGCAATTGGCTGCAGTATCTCTTCCTGACCTAACCCGCATCCCTAGGTAATGACAAATGACAGTGGCCACAAGTGGTACAGGGGCCAGAAGGTAAAGAGCAGCCTGGTGGGGCCCTCTCCAAGGGAAGTGAGAGCTCACTACAGCATCCACCCAGCAATGCTTTCTGTAGAAGTTCCATTTTATAAGCGGGTACATTCAATTAGATAGGGACAGCCTATTTAGTTTATGGATTTCCCAGGCCTTTTCTTACCCAAAATTCAGTAAATATCCTTATTTACACTAAAACAATGTACAAAATCCCATATGTTGCAGACTTTTTCTGGACCTAGTAACCTTATTATATTTCTAATATTCCCAAGTTCTCAGAATCTCCCTATTGCTTAGAAATCCCTAGAAAATATCCCCCTGGCCTGATGTAAACAGCTTAACGAGCAGACGGAGGTCCCTACATAGTCTTCTTCCTATGGTGATATAAAGCTCTCTCCCACACGGAAGTCCTACAGAGAGGTTAACTGTTAACCAAAACTCCCTAATCTGTTGCTTCCTGGGCTGACAAGCACAAGCAACTAAAGGGAAGGTTGTCGTCACATGCCCCTGAGAAGCCACCACCAGCTGTCCTGGTTAAGCCTCCAGCCATCACCTCACTCACTACCCACAGGACATGTTGGTGCCTCATGGTCACTGGGTATGATGAGAAACGTCCTAATTAAACCACGCCTCCCTCCAGTTTAATACTTTTCCATTATTTGCAATATTCCCTCAGCTCCCAATAAAATATGAGAGGTGTTTTACTGAAAAAGGAGGTAAAACTCAATGCATGCTATTTTCATATTGTTTATAGTGTTAACAGATTTTAATAGGGAGAAGCTTGAACTTGTGATTCTAGTAGGGTCTGGGAATGATCTGTACATTTCCATCAACAACTGCTACTTCACTTTCCTAAACTCCCTGAGGGCACAAAAGTGTCTTAGAGTCCTTGGAGGCCCATCTGGCTGCATGTGGCACAGAGCTTTGCAGGCAGGCAGGGTCTCAGGAAGGTGGAGAGCACAGAGTCAGGATTTCTCTATAAAGAAAGAGCTGGTGGACAGAATGACTGCTGGTTGGAGACCTGAGTCTCAGCCTAATGATGACAAGGACTGGTCCATGTGCATCCCATCAACCAAGGAAAAAACAGACTTTCAACTCTGAAATGACCTGCTGGCCACAAGAGCATTCATCTCCAAAAGCCCACTTTGGTCCTCACTGGGACCTCCAGGGCCTGGGACCTCTCGTCCTCCTTCTTTGTAGCTCTCCCCGAGCCCTTCTCCAGCCTGGACTGTGCAGTAGTGTCAATGTAGTCCTCACCCCCCTTCTGGAGTCTAGGGTCTTTCTCCTTCCAACTCTTCTAATTTCCAGCTCAGGCCACACCACTTGCATTCCCCAGCTGCAGCTCGCCCGGCTCTCCAGGCTGCAGCCTAATCGTCTGTGCGCGTATGGGTTTCTCCTCCCGCCCCGGGCAGTCATCCTCCTTGCTGACTTTACCAAGAAGACTGAGGCATGACCTGTGAACACCCCTCAATTTCCTCCCTTTCTTCTACTTCTAAACGTCTCTGCCTCTTCACCTCCCACTCCTCACTCCTCCAGCCTCCAAAAAAAGATGGATAGGTTTCCTGTAAAGCTGAAACTGACAGCTGGGCTCTTGATGCTAACCCCTTGGTTTTCTAGTTCTCCAATCATTTCCCTTTTTGCATCTTCAAATTCTCCCTCTCTGCTAGGTCTTTTCTCTGCCTAAAAGTATAATCAGTTATCCTTCAACCCCCCAAAATCTCCCCTTCCCTTGGCCCACCATGGCTGAGCCAAAGCTGCCTAGGTTAGGGTGAAACCTTCCCTTCTTTATGTGGAACTCCACTTCACAGATTCACAAACTAAAAGAACTGGAAGGCCCCCAGGGATTATTGAATCTGGCTCTGATTTCCAAAGATGGGGACATTAAGCCCAAAGCCAGCAGGGCTGGGCAAGGGGCAGCTGGGAGTGGCAGTGAGGACTGCCAACTCAGGGCAGTGCTCTTTGTACCATCTTGGCCTTTCAGGAATGATGCTTCTTGCCATCCCCATACACTATTGAGTCCTTTCCTTAATCCACACAGGACAGCACATCCTCCCACCATGTGGGGCCCAGAGCAGAGGGCAGGATTTAAGATCATTTCTGTTCATACAGGCTCTACTAAAAACCAGAAGGCCTTGCATTTTAAGTCAGGTCTGTTTTTCTTCCCTGGCTAATGCTCCTGTTCCCTGGCACTGATCAAGTCTTGCCATCATTGAAGAGGCTGAGCTACCCAATAACCTCTGAGGTCCCTTCTAGCACTTGAGTCCTATGAGCCTATGAATGCTGTTGCAATCCTTCATTAGAGACAGAGTGTTTTTGTTCTCTGCATTCATTACTATACTGCCCGGTCTTTGGCCACCAGAACCTCTTAACCGACTACAGACTCCTGATTCTGACCTCTGGGTCCTGGGCCTCACTACAATCTATAACCAGTTACCTGAATTATTGGAGTTGCTGTATTTTGCTGAATGCTCTTCATTATTTTCAATAGCAGATCGTTTTGACTTCTTTAAGAATAAAGAAAGGGGGGGAAGCAAAGAATAAATACACTGAAGCTGAGAGTGAGAATAAAAATATTTTCCAGGCACACAGTTAAACTAGCTACAGACAAGGTCATATTTGGCCTCATAACTTAACACAGTGAAGAAGCCACTGTGAAAACTAAAGGGTGAAATAAAACCAAGAATGCTGACTTTACTATCTCAGGCCAATTATTTCCTCCAATTACATGATGCCATATTCAGCCCAGCAAGCCAGGAAACTACATGGTCCATTTCTCTGCTGATTATTACATGGCTCTTTTTTAAAAGCTGAAAACCAGTCATCTGGAAATAGTTTTAGCTTTCAAGGAGATATAGTACAAAATCTGTGATTAAATGTGCACCATTAACCTAGAACTTTCTTCACATGTAGTCAAGAATTCATAGAGACACCAGGCTTACTTTTCGAGCTAAAATCTTTCTTTTTTTTCTTTCTTCCTCAGATCCATGGTGTGACTGAGCTCTTGTCAGTCTTCGATGCTGGTGAATCTTTAAGAGATCACAATTCATCACAAATGTAAGCATATCCCATATAAGGCAGTTTCCTAATGAAAATCTTCTCCAACATGTTTTGCCAAATCAAATTTCATTTTGGATAAAAAAAATATTTCCATGCTCAGCCTTTCTACCTCCTGGCATGGGTCTGGATGTCTGGATGAAGGGTATGCCAGAGGATGAAGACCTTTCTCACTCTCCCGATTTCCTTCTTACCTTTCTCTCTTTTACAGAAGAATGTGGTCCCCAGCATCGTTAGAGAGAGCATGGACCATGAATGCCCCCAACCACCACCACCCACATGCCCTGATCATACAGCAGGACCATCCTTTGTGTACATTTTTGTTTCCCCCATCAACTCAGCTCCTAGAGGGCAGGACTACGCAGTATTCAGCTCTGTGGCGCAGCATCTAGCCTGGGGCCTGGTTGAGCGTAAGTACACATGAAATGTCTGTGGTGTGAACAATCCGTTAAAAGTCAACCACTGTAAACACCATGGCAGAGGATGGGGACACTACGAGGTTAAAGGGCAATGAGGAACTATTATCAATTTACCTGTTTCTGTTCTTCAATTAGTCTCTTTTCTATACATTCTTTGGCAATTCTCAATGCCTCTTTTAACTTTGTAGGGATCTGAAAGAAGAGAAAGTACATAATCCATTGAATAAAGTAGCTGGAGATTCTCCCAAGTCCTGGAGTCAATGAAGGAGTAGCTGGTTATCAAGAAGGTCATCTGGAATAAAATCAGTTAAAACCATCCACTCAATTCCTATCCCCACCACTTTTGGTATCCACAACATACTCACTTCTCTAGCAATTTTTAGCAATGAACATATAAAACTAAAACATAAATAAACATAATACATGTTTCAAGTAATTCAAAACATTCTCAAGGACTCTGAATTGTCAAAACAATCTTGAAAAAGAAAAACAAAGTTGGAGGCCTCACATCTCCTGATTTCAAAACCCATTGCATAGCTACAGCAATCAAAACAACCTGGTACTGACATGAAGACAGATACAGAGACCAGTGGAACAGAACAGAGAGCCCAGGAAAAAAACCTTGTGTATATGGTCAAATGGTCAAATGATCTTTGACAAGGGTGCCAAGAACACACAATGGGGAAAGGACAGTATAGTTAATAAATGGTGCTGGGAAAACTGGATATCCACATGCAAAAGAATGAAGTTGGACCCTTACCTTATCCCATACACAAAAATCAACTCAAAATGGATTTAAGATCCAAATATAAGACCTAAAACTATAAAACTCCTAAAAGAAAACACAGGGAAAAAGCTTCATGACATTGGATTTGGCAATGATTTCTTAGACATGACACCAATGATTTCTTAGACATAAGCACAGGCAATAAAAGAAAAATAAATTAAACTTCATCAAAATTTAAAACTTCTGTATAACAAAGGACACTATCAACAGAATGAAAAGGCAACCCAAGAAATAGGACAAAACATTTGCAAATCATATATCTGATAAGGGGTTAATATCCAGATATAGAAAAGAACTCCTATACTCAATAACAAAAAATAAGTTAATTAATAAATGGGCAAAGGACCTGAATAGACATTTCTCCAAAGAAATGGCCAACAAGTATATGAAAAGATGCTCAATGTCTCTAATCATTAGAGGAACGCAAATCAAAACCACAATGAGACATCACCTCATACCCATTAGGATGGCCACTATGAAAATAAAATAACAAGTGTTGGCGAGGATGTGGAGAAATTGGAACCCTTGTGCACTACTGTTGGAAGCGTAAAATGGTACAGCTGCTATGGAAAACAGTATGGAGGTTCCTCAAAAAACTAAAAATAGAATTACCATATGATCCGGCAATTCCACTTCTGGGCATATATCCAAAAGAACTGAAAGCAGGATCTCAAAGAGATATTTACACACTCGTCTTCACTGTAGCATTATTCACAATAGCCAAGAGGTGGCAGCAGCCCAAATGTCCATCAACAGATGCATGAATAAAGAAAATGTGGTATATACATACAACGGAATATTATTCAGCCTTAAAAAAGAAGGAAATCCTGTCACTTGCTACAATATGGATGAAATTTGAGGACATTATGCTGAATGAAATAAATGAGTCACAGAAGGACAAATACTATATAATTCCACTTATGTAAGATATCTAGAGTAGTCAAAATCATGGAAACAGAAAGTAGAATGGTGGTTACCAGGAGCTGGGAGGAGGGGAAAATGGGAATTGTTCTATAGGTATAGAGTCTCAGTTTGTAAGTTCTGGAAATCTGTTACACAACAATGTGAAGATAGTTAAAACCACCAAACTGTACACTTAAAAATGGTTAAGAGGGTAAATTTTATGTGATTTTTACCATAATTAAAAATAAAAAATACATACAGCTTATTAGAACAAACACACAAAAATTCTAGGAATCATAATATTTTATAATTTCAGAGGGATTTTCTCTGTGAAAGATTTATGTTCTGAATTTCACAAGATTAAGCTTTTTCTTGTTGGGAAACACTTCTAACAATAGCCCAGTTTGCTTCTGAGTCTATCATTTCTTAATTTATCAGCTTTTCAAACCATGAGGAGTCCAGGCATGGAAAATAGACACCCAGATCATGTTGAACTTTTTGTCTTTATTATTCTTTAAAAATTCTAAATTTAAGAACATTTTGAGTAGGTAATATAATCACATGGTTCAAAATTCCAAAGGTATAAAAGGGCACACACACATCGTGAAAAGTCGCCCACCTAGTTCTCCTCCATGGAGGCAATTCAGCATGGAGGCTGAATACATTTCCCAAGAAGTTTCAGTGAGGAAGAGATGAATTTAAATGTTTTTTCTTTCCTACTTCCAATCCAAAGAAGCTATTATTGTCAGAATTCCTCTGACTGGCAAAATAGGACAGAGGAAAGCCTCTCTCTCACCTATATAATCTTCTAACCCCACCTTGGTTTTCTTTTTTTGTGGTTGTTGTTTTCTAAATTTATTTTTATCACAATAGTATTACATGTTCTTTTGGCATATAGAGGAAAGAGAGAGAATTACCCTTCAGCCTCCCACCCAAATCACAGTAACAGTGAGCACTGCTGAGAGCCAGGCCCTGAACGAGGAGTTTACATAGATGATCTCAGTTGTCTAATGACAGCAGACAGGCATCACTCACCAATTTTATACACAAGTACACATAGACTCAAAGATTAAGTACTTGCCCATTGGTCAGTGGCTCTTAATTTTGTACACTACCCCCAGGAGACATTTAGCAATGTCTAGAGACATTTTTGTAACAGTGGGGGAAAGGAGGGCAGGGAATAGCACTGGCATCTGGGGGCAGAGACCAGGGACGCTGCTTCACATCCTATAGTGCACAGGCCAGACCCCACAACAAAGAATTATCTGGCCCAAAATGTCAAATGCTATGGTTGACAAATCATACAGTAGATAACGGCTAGTACCATAAGACAAAAGTAAGGCATTAATCTGGTTTTTTGGGTTCCAAAGTCCATTCTCTTTCTGTGACATACACTACCACTGCTTCCCAGGAGACTTCCTTCTAGTCTTGTTTCTAAATACAGATATATTGTTTTAAATGCTGTCTTTTTGTTTTTACTTTAGCCCAGATCATAATCATTTTCCATATTACTACAATGTCTTTATAAATTTCACTTATATTGGATAAAAATATTTTATCAAGTAGATACTATAAATTATTAAATTTAGGACATTTAGATTACTTCCAAATTTTCCCTATTATGTACCTTCTTTTTTAGGCTAAAAAAATTTAAAAAGCTAACTTTCAAAGTCAACTTAATTAGGTCACAAACCAAAACATGATATAATTTGCTTTACCTTAAACTGTGGTTTTTCAGAAGTGGTTAGTAAAACATCACTGAATAATCTGTAAAGAAAAGAAACAAACAAAAAAATCTTTCTTGAACCAGATGTACTCTCAAAATTGGATTAAGGCAGATTAAGACAGATTTAGCCCATGAAGTCTCCCTCCCCTGCCCCACACCCCCAGCCTCTGCGCCCAAGCCACCATTCCACGTTCATCACTACACACAAAGGAATTTGTACGTCTCCCAGTGTGACCCCCTCCCCACTGTGTTACCAGGGGTCTGGGCCAGCTGCATATTGGAGGTGATTTCCCACTGTGGGGCAATATAATATTTTAAAATGATAAGTTTTGCAAATACTAATTTGCAAAAATATTGCAAATATTATATGCAGTAGACATTTCTAAACAGAATAATTGGTTTTCCTCTTTTTTTCTTGCCTCAGAAGAGGATAAAATTTATTCTAGAGCTCAAAAATGTTCAAGTAAGTAGAAAGGAATTGTCCTGATTGGAATCTAACAGGAAAATAATTTTCTTCTAAGTGTTTCTCATGCTTCATTTTAAAAAATAGCAGCTTTTGGAATATATCAAGTCTCTCTTCAAAAGTATGTTATTAAAAGTAATAGCATGAGCTGGGCACGGTGGTGTGTGCCTGTAATCCTAGCTACTTGGGAGGCTGAAGTGGGAGGATCACTTGAGCCCAGAAGTTCAAGACCAGCCTGGCCAACATAGCAAGACCCTGTCTCTAAAAAACAACAAAAAACCAATAGCATGAACAATTCTGAACTGCTTTGGCTAAAACTGGCAGCACCCAAATGGCTATAAGTGAGTCTTTCCTTGAATATCCACACCTCATCCCCCTTTTTTTAGAGACAGGGTCTCACTATGTTGCTCCAGCTGGCCTCAAACTCAAGCAATTCTCCTGCTTCAGCCTCTGGAGTAGCTGGGACCACAGGAACATGACACTGCACCTAGCTGAATATTCTACTTTTTGAAAGACAGGAAATTCATCACAAGTAGAAATTACAGGGTCAACTTTTTCCCACAGTGCTCCCCAGAGTACTGTCTGTCCCTGCCATATGCCCATTTACTTCCAGACAACACATTTTTACAGAACTCAGTTCACGCCTCTCCAAGTGCTCTTGTCAAGGCTGAAGCCCATAGGACAGAAAGACTTAGGTGAATAAAAAATATTTGGATTCTTTTTGTTTACACAAGGTCTCGCTCTGTTGCCTGGGCTAGAGTGCAGTGGCGTCATCATAGCTCACTGCAGCCTCCAACTCCTGGGCCCCAGCGATCCTTCTGCCTCAGCCTCCTGAGTAACGGAGACTACAGATTTTTTATAGAGACAGGGTCTTGCTATGTTGCTCAGGTTGGTCTTGAACTCCTGGCCTCAGGCAATCTTCCCGCCTTGGCCTCCCAAAACGCTAGGACTATAGGCGTGAGCCACGGTGCCTGGACTTGGATTCACTTTAGAACTGCAAGACTGGGAGGAAATGTGAGCGCTTTGGAGTGGGGAGTGCAAACGCAAACTCTAGTAAATCACCCTGCACAGGCTGTTCCCTAACTACCAGTGCATTTTGTTCTAAAAGTTTGTGAGAAAATTGTCTTGTTTCCCAAACTGGATCTATTTTTCCATATTCACATTGTTATTAATGGTTGATAGATTAGCGACGGATGCTCCAATGTCTGCCAAACATTAAAATGTCACATCCACAAGGCAGGGGCTTGGTTTCCTCTGTTCATCACAGCCTCCGCAGGGCCTAGAATGGCACCTGGCCTCTAGTATACCCTCTCTAAACACTTGTGGAAAGAAAGAACAAGGAATCTGAAGTTATCTCTGCCTCCTCTGAACTCTGGCCGCAGGCACTTCAAGCTGTCCCCTGCCTTGTTTCCCCATATTATTGTTTCCAGAGTATATCTGTTATACAACAAGCTGGTATAGACAAAGAATATATCACATGGTACATGATACTCAAAAAATATAAGCTGAATCATATTAAGCATAACTAACACTTAATAAGCACTGCTTAAGTGCCTGGCACTATACTAGGAATCACCTCATTAAATCCTCCCACCATCTTCTGAGGTGGGGAATATTATCATCCCCATTTTACAGTTCAGGAAACTCCACTTCCAGAGGTTAGGAACCCTGCCTGAGGTTACCCAGGTAGAAGTTGTGAAGCTGGGATCCAGCCCCAGCATGACCCCAGCTGCATCCTTCTTAACCATTCTGCTGCCTCTCCATGAAGGAATAGAAAATGTACCTAAAGGAAAGGCTCCAAAGCACTATTTCAACTCCTCAATGAACTATTCATAACCCTGTTTAAGAAAAAATGTCTTCTGAGCTCTAAGCCCCTAGCACAGTGCTTGGTACATGCTAAATATTTAATAAATAGTACTCAGTAAATGAATAAAAGCATGGGGCCCTAGAAACACGTTGCACCCTCCACGGCCCTGTGACTTGTGAACTATCCACAGATGGGGGCCAACTAGTTTGCTGATTCAGGGTGAGAAAAGAGAGACACTGGAGAGCACCCTCCCTTGGTATTTCCTGAGCTGGGGGCTGCCACATGTATACACACATAGGGCTAACACTGACGGAGGAGAGACACATGTGAAAACGACACTGATGTTAAAGGAGAGCAATCAGACTAAGAGAGCAGAGAGGCCACAAAGAAAGGGTCATGATACCACGCTGCGAGTGCCGGTCAGCAAGCAGGTCACTTCAACTCTGCAGGGATCACAGTTGAGTCTTTACTACAGTGCCAGGTGCTTGCGCACAGAGGTCCAGTGTTCAACACAGTTATCAAGATTACAACCAACGCATATGATTGACTTACGGCATCTGTAAGAGCCGGGAGACGGTAGGCATGCCATTTTTACAGGCTTCACAAGACAGCGTAGACTCCAACACGGCCACTTGAAATGAACAGATACACATTTTAGTTCCACAGAACATGCTGGCAAATCCACTTGCTGATGAAAAGTTTGACACCACTTTGCAATAACTGTCTGCAGGCTGATCAGGACAGTGTCAAAACTCTTCACACACAGACAGATGGCATACGTGGGGAGGGGGAATGCTGGCAACACTGGTGTTGCTGATGACTCAAAAGAAAGGGTTTAGAAACCACATGCTGACAGAAAGCTAAATATATTTCAAAGGTAATTGGAGGAAGGATTCAAGATATCATTCATAAAAGTGTTTTTTCTCTTAAAAGAGAAGTAAACACTACACAGAAGTAAAATTCTGAACTTGAAAGACATTTTGCTGCTTGCCTGCTTTTAATCAAAACCAGCACACAAAGTGCCAATTGTTGATATCTCATCATCCGATACTTTGGATGCTATAAACAAGCAGCCAGATTTTTCTATCCACAGGTCACTGTTCAGTTTCAGCTGCTCAAATTCAACACAAAATGGTACCAGAGCCGGTTCTCTTGAACCGCCTCATTTGACACAGTAACACTTGGTGGAGGGTTGACTCGCATGCCTCCAAGGCACAGTGGTCCAAGGGCTATCCTACACCCAAGCCCCCTGCTCTGGCCATGAGTTCTGAGCTGGCTGTGGAAAGGATGAAAGGGTCCCTGGATGAGTCTACACCAGCTCCTATGTCCCTCCTTCCTAAAGGTGCCTCTCACCTGTCCTCCCCTCAGGTAATGCTGAAAGACTTCCTGGATCCAATTTGTCTGGGTGTCTGTATTTCTGTCTGCCTGCCCTAGGTCTGGGCTCATTGGGCTCCTGTCTACTGCCTAGTAGATAAGAGCCAGCCTATGGCTCTCTTGTTCCTTGTAAGTCCCACTCCAGCCTTGGTCTGACTCCTGACACCTGCCCGAGTCCTCAAGATTGGCTTCAAGTTGCTTGGCCCTGGCTTCTACTTCCACATCAGACTCACGCTGGCCATACTTCTCTTTACATCCTACTGTGTCCAAAATTCTAATGCACTTTACAGAAAGTTCCTGGAAGATTTCAGATATCCTGACAAATGGACAAGCCATCTCAATTTTTACTGAAGTATATTTAAGTAAATTACTCAAATTTGATCTACTTTTAAAATTGGGTAAGAATTTCTGGCTGTGGAGGATGGCAACTTCCTCTGGGTCTTTCCTGGACTCTGGAAAGGGGTAAGTAGCTCTGCAGACCACCAGGGCCCAGAAGACCCCTCCCCACCCCATACTGACCCACAGTCATGGACGGGGCAGGCGGGAAGGAGTCTACAGGCACCGAGTCTGGTGGTCGTCCATAAGTCATTTCATAGAGTAAGTGGCCAAAGCAGTGGACATCCACACTTTCCAACGTCTGTGGAAGAAAGAGAGTAGCAGCATGTTCATCCTTCAGTTTGGCTTTGTGGATCCCAACGTTCCTGCCCCAGGCTTCCTCTGAGAAATAAGGCCCAGGGACAGCCCCACTCCTAATTGGTAGTGAAAACGAAACTCCAAAGCCTTTTGTAAAAGCTCACGAGGTACTGCTCTGACCAGAGGTCTTGGTCCTACCCGCCAAGGTTTTCCAATCAGTGCTTCTACTCCCCTTGTTACCCCACCTTCCGTTTCAAACTTAGCCTCTCAGAGCTACAGCAATGCTCCGTGGGACAAACTGGACCTTTCACAGCTTAGTGCATATTTCCTACATGGGTAGATTATGGGTCTTGCCATGGGGATAATTTACACCTATTAGTGAATCTGCTGCTTCATTACTTTAGCAACTTACATTGATTTTCCTAAATTGTGAGAAATAAGATCGGTAGAAGGATGGAAGGCCCAATAAGGAATTCTCAAGGTCTAGCAGCCGGCAAGTGTCCCCATCTAGCATCACATTGGAGGCATGAAGATGCCCATAAGGGAAGCCCTTGTCATGAAGAAACTTTAGTACCTATTAAAAAATATGTATAGGTTACATTTCCCTGCCAACTCATTCAGATACAAGACAAGTTAAACTTTGTTTTTCAAGTCAATATATTGTGAAACAAAATCAAACAGATCACTGGGGATATTCCTGAAGAAAAATGCCACCTGCACCCATTTCTTTGGAAAAGGAAGTGAAGCTGAACGCTTTCCAGCTGTGAGGCTGTGAGACAACACCAAGCTCCCTCTTTTCCAAAGAACAGAGAAGCAGCCTGTGTCTGCTTAGAGTCAATAACTTTGATGCCAAAGGGCTCTGCTTTTAGCACTTTCTGATCCCAATAGGCCAGCTGTCTTCAGGGCAGTCTCGGTTCTCCTGAACAGATGAGTAAAGCTATCATATCCGTGCTTCTGCTAGTTATTCAGAAAAAAGGGTCGAGTTAAAAATATCTCTAGTCCAATCTCTCCTCAGAATATATTTAGCTGCTTATTAATAGAAACACACAACAAGCTCCCACAAAAAGAATCAAACTTTTCAGCTGCCATTTAAATAAACAGTGGCTCACCCAGTAATAGAGATGCCTGGGTAGAGCCCTACAAAGACCTGGTGAACTAGAGCAGTGCCAGCCTAGAGAAATTCACTGAGGACTGGAAGAAAATATTACAACTCCTCCTTTTAGTTGTTGCTTTTTAAAAGTCTATTCTCTTTTAACTTAAAATGTACAAAATAATATTAGTAGTTGTACATGCATATAACTTATCATTAAATATACATGCATATAATTTATTGTTAAATATACATAACATGGGGAGGGGTTATGCTTAAATTAATTATTACTGATAAGGCTGCACAATTCCAGAAGCCTGGAGAATACTGATCTAGAGGGTGATGTGGGAAAGGCTTTTCACTTCTGGTCACACTTCTGTAAGGGAGCCCTGTGGGTATGTATATGACACAACAAAATAAAAAATCTTGGCACAGAGATGAAGATCAACCAAAGATAATACAAGAGTTGATACCCACACATTAAAGTTCTTAACTCAGACACTAAATTCCAATAGCTAAATCTTTGGAATTTTGTAGATCTAAATTATTGTTACCTCAATCTCAAGTATTTGCTTGTGGGGGTAAAATACGACAATGCCATCAGTTGTAAGTAATCAAACAACTTAAGCAATCTTGGATATTGTCTGAGAACTTTTCCAAAAGCATAATGTGATTTTGGATGAAATTCCAATGCAACTTAAACAAAAATACTTCTTACCTCTAATATTTGTCGTCCATATGTTTTTATTTGCTGGAGTTCAAGGCCCTGAATCTTCTTGGGGTTGCAGTACTTCTTTAAAAATGGGTCTTTTGGTTTGGCCTTTGGAAAAGAAGAGGCAAGACTTTATAAAGGCTGGGGGCACCAGAGATGGCCAGCCTGCAGGATGTGGGTTTTTAAAATACAACAGTTTGTGTAGTTGATAGAAAGAGGCTGACCTGGATTCCGTCCGTTCTCTAGCCCCATAAATATGTGCCTAGTCTTGGCCTTAGCAGACCCCAAAGTCTTGCATAGTGCTAGAATTCTTCAGTATTGCTTTCTTAAGTGCAAGATACAAACTTTAAAATTGACCCAGGAGAGCAGACTACAATGTAATGAACATACTCATTAAATGTTCAACCTTCCCTGGTGTGGGGAAAGGAATGCTCTCTTTAACCAAACTGGGTAGAATTTTTATTGCTAGAATAAAAATAAATTCCAAATGATATCAAAATTAAAATAAAATCCTCAGGGAATCTGGAACCTTAAGCATTAAGTATCAATAACAGGTTCTAAAGGGACTTGAGAACTACTTTATGACCATGAACTTGCACCACAAGTACCTTGTAGATCAGATCCTTCAAAGTTCCTTTTTCATTAAATGTCCTGATTAGCAACGCTGAGGATTCATTAGCTGTGGCAAAGGTAACCCGATAGATGTAAGGGTGCTGCCAAAACAAGAAAAAAATTCACATGGAGTTGCATTAGGATGTAGGTCTTTCTTTAGATCCAGGATCTAGTTATGCAGAGTCAAGTACAACATTTTAGTTGCATACAAATGTGGTGCTATTCCCTGTACATATGGCATTTTCAAGTTGTTAGATGATCAACTAGTTGCTCCTTCTTCAGATGGGGGAAGGGGCATCAGCTGTAGTGACAAAAGGAAGTGGATAACTGACATGGTAAGCTCTACATATGAAGTGTCTGCTTTGGTGTGTGCATTCTCATAGTTAGGCAAAAGTGTGGTGGAAGAGAGAAAAAGTCTGAGTTTTTGGAATAATCGTTTTAGTATTCTGCCTCTGCAAATCGGTAAAGAATGCAGCCAAATCTCAGAACAGCCAAGTGGGGATCAGGATAAATGTGTCTTTGCTCACAGCTTTGCCTAACATTCCACACTGCTGTCTGGGTGCCAAGCTGGGCAGCATGACGGCCAGAAAACAAGCAAAAGTAGCATCTTCTGGCATCTCAGCCCTTTTCCAAGGCAGCTGGCATGAATCTTCCTGCCCTTCTACAGAAGTTTGTAATATGATGATTCACAGTGTCCTTCTCAGATGGGGACATTGACGTAAACCAAGTGGGGTGGGGAAAAGGAATTATTTAATGACTAAAAGGAAAGTGTTCATATGATAGAATTTTGGTTACATGAAACAAACTGGTTCTAGACAGGTATTTCAATGTCCATTAACTCAAAGGAGTTATCATGAAAATTTGAACCCTTGGGAGCTGAGCCATGTAGGGATTTTGAGGGCTGCCATGGAATGGGTTGGGGGGTGGAAGAGTATACCCAGGAAAATAAAGTAATTGATCATAAAGTTTCTCCTGACCATCACATCAAAATGGTTGCTGCTTCTTTACACCTTTACTGAGATACAATTCACATATCATTACAATTTACCCATTTAAAGTATACAATTCAATGGTTTTCAGTATATTCACACAGTTATACAACCATCACACAATCTAATTATAGAACATTTTCATCACCCTCAAAAGAAACTCAATGAGTAAAATAAAAGTGCTTGAGTCCATACTGATATAAATTTAAAAAGAGGGGAGAAGAGAAGCTCTTCTTTATGGTAGAATGCCAACTAACAAATACAGCAGGAGGCCGGGTGCGGTGGCTCATGCCTGTAATCCTAGGGCTCTGGAAGACTGAGGCAGGAGGATTGCTTGAGGTCAGGAGTTCAAGACCAGCCTGAGCAAGAGTGAGACCTCATCCCTACAGAAAATAGAAAAATTAGCTGGGCGTGGTGGTGTGCACCTGTAGTCCCAGCTACTCAGGAGGCTGAGGCAGGAGATTGACTTGAGCCCAGGAGTTTGAGGCTGCAGTGAGCTATGATGACAGTGCCACTACACTCTAACTGGGGAAACAGAGTGAGACTCTGCCTAAAAAAAAAAAACACAGAAGGAATGACAGGGTTAAAATATCACATTGAATGCTAAAATTAGTGGCTTTGATAAAGAACAGGATATTTATGTAGTCTCAAAATATCTCCCTACACATTACTTATAAATTAATTCTAGGTACTTATCTTAAGAAAATAATTAAGGATGGGTACAAATGTTTAGCTAAAATTGTTCACTATGGCTTTTTCTTTTCTTTTTTTAAATAAGAGCAAAAGGCAGGGTGATCCAAATGTCTAGTAGAAAATTAGTTGAGTAAACTAAGGTACAGCCAATGATAATTCTTTTTTTTTTCTTTTCTTTTCTTTTTTTTTTTTCTTTTCTTTTCTTTTTTTTTTTTTTGAGACAAGTTCTTGCTCTGTCACCTGGGGTAGAGTGTAGTGGCATCATCATAGCTCACTGCAACCTCAAATTCCTGGGCTCAAGCGATCCTCCTGCCTCAGCCTCCCACGTAGCTGGGACTACAAGTGTGTGCCACCATGCTTGGCTAATTTTTCTATTTTTTGTAGAGACAGGGTCTTGCTATGTTGCTCAGGCTAGTCTTGAACTCCTAGCCGCAAGCGATCCTCTTGGCATGAGACACTGCACCCGGCATAGCCAATGATAATTCTATGCAGCCAGTAATAATGATACCATACTATATTTATTGATGAGTAAAGGTGCTCATGGTACACCATTAATTTTTTAAAAGTCAGGTTTTAAAGCACTATGTATATAACATAATTTTTGAAAAAAATTGTAAAAATCCTAGAAAAGTAACAGCTCAACATTTTGGTTCATACTTCTGGTTGGTGGGGATTACAGGTGAGTTTTATCTTCTTATTTTTGCTTATCTATGTCTTCTTACTTTTCTACAATTGATATGCACTATCTTTTTATTTTTTTAATTGTTTTAGTAGAGATGGGGTCTCACTATGTTGCCCAGGCTGGTCTCAAACTCCTGGGCTCAAGTTATCCTCCTTCAGACTCCCAAGTAGCTGGGATAACAGGTTAATGCCACTGCACCTGGCTATAGTATCTTTTTTTAATAAAACATATCCATTAAAAGAAATTTAGCTGAGCATGGTGGCTTATGCCAAATCCTAGCGCTTAGGGAGGCTGAGGCAGGAGGATCACCTAAGGCCAAGAGTTTGAGACCAGCCTGGGCAACTTTGTGAGACCCTGTCTCTACAAAAAATTAAAAAAATTAGCCGGGCGTGATGGGTGCACGCCTGTAGTCGCAGCTACTCAGGAGGCTGAGGTGGGAGGATCACCAGAGCACAGATGTTCGAAGTTGCAGTGAGCTATGATCATGCCACTGCACTCCAGCCTGGGCAACAGAGCTAGACCCTGTCTCTTAAAAAAAAAAAAAAAAAAGGAAAGAAAGAAAAAAAAGAAGAGAAAAAGGAAATTTGGAACTGAGTGCTAACATCCTGTGTCACATACCCAATCAAACTCAAAAATCATAGCATTTTTCTTGGCCACACATTACACCTCATTAAAAGCTTAGTTTTTCTAGCTTGACAAGACAATATATCTTCAAAGATGAACTTGCCAACCCAAGTCTATCTTCAAAAACAAACTTGCCAACTCAAGTGGACAAGTCAGCATAATTGCGCTCAGTCCATGAGTGCCTCATTCTGGGGACCTACATCCTCATGCAGACAACAAGATAAAAAACATCAACACAGATTCAATTTCCTGGCCAGATTAGTCTTTGCTGAAAATATTCTGCACAAAAATTGATATATTTTGAAATATATCAATGTGATTCTTTCCACTGAGGGCCCTGGATTAGAATTGTGCATTAGCACAAACAATGCCATGTACTCCTAAAGGCCAACTAGTTAGCCTGTGAGAGTAGTAACTCAGACAGCAAAATGGCTATTTTGCCTTTCCCTCAGTCAGCTTATCTAAATCCTTATGAGTTCTGTTTTCTCAGGCTAGTAACAGATCTTTCAATTCCACTGAAATAAACATCCTCACCAAGAACAAGAGGCTTAGAGAAGTAGCTGCTTTCCTACTCTGATATTTGCTTAAAATACAAAGGTTATATTTAAATTACCACGTTTCATGGATTGTGCAGATGTCATGAATGCCATTTCAAATGGCCTACTATCTATGGGAGTAGCCCTGTACAATTTCAGTCTGAACTGAAATCCACTCTACCTCTCTATTCTCTTAAGCCTACATAGCATTTCCAGCTCTTCTGTCCATGTTTACCCACAAAAAACATTGCGAATCTGTGATCAGCACTGAAAATAATAGAAGGAACTTGTACTCACCAAACAGGAAGGAAGTAGTTTGATTAGACACTGAAAATCTTTATCTGACAAGTACTTGTCCGGGCCAAGGTCAGCCTGAAAACATGGGAGGAAATAATTCAGGGTCCTGCCTTGGTCATCAAAAGGAAAATTCCTTATAAGTCTTTTCCTTTAATTTTATTTGTTCAAATAAATGACTGTAAACCAAAGATGAAAATCACATGAAGTCTTGCTGCCTTTCTGGAGAGGTAGTATATAAAAATACCAGGGCTTAACTGTAATCTTATCTAATTTCATTAACCAAATATATCATTAAAACTCCCAAAGTGAAGAGATAAAGTAATGCCCAAGTATTTTTTTCGGAGGTAAACTCCAAAACTATCAACCCTAAAGAGATTCCAGGATCTATTTTAAGCCATTCCCATTTCTTTCCAAGTGTTTACTAGTTGACCAAACATAATTACATCTATATAACCAAATGCATAGCAAAGTGACTTAAAATGACTTTCCTTTGATGAGGGACCAAGGAAGCCTTGACATCATCACTTAAGAGCACAGTACAATTTTGTAATTCTTCGGTCAAATCTGCTTCCATTCACCCATCTAAAGCCCCTGAAATGAGACTGAAGCAAAAAAAAAAAACAAAAAACAAAAACAAAACCTAGCTTACCCAGCTTAACACTAGCCGTTCCCTTGGCTGATTTTTAATCTTCATCAAGAAATATTTCTTCCTTATCCTCCAACCTACCATAAAAGCAGAAATGGGTTAATAGCTGCATAACTTTTACAATAATTGGTATGTTTCATTGACTAAGTAAATAAAAATTAAGTTTGGCAATATTATCCACAGCTATGTAGGCACCAATAAAAGAACAATTTGATAATGGTGGCATAGGAAAAGCTACACTAAAAAACCAGTAAACAAAGAAATTACTATATTCATGGAAATAGTAGGAAAACAGCACTTCACTTTAGATTTAGTAAAAAAGATAAATGAGGAATGAATGGTGGTTCTGAAAGTTACTATCATCCAAATCCTCTGACAGGGCTTTAACCAAGATTCATTAAGTATAAAAGTTCAGGACTGTATCTTCAAGTAGTAGGGAGGCAAAAAGAAAAAGAAGTCACCTGCATTTAAGAGCATTCTTGGGATACGTATCAGAAAGCATGACTAAAAATCCAGTTCTGTGATCTGTCTTTTTAACAGAATGAGCTTGCCAGTTTCTCACCTATGTCTTTCAATGGTTCTACCACCTCCCACTTTGGTTCTGATCGGAAGAACATGGAAACCTGTTGTAAGGCAATCTCTGCAATGACATTTTAGAAACTCATTAGTCAAACGTGTCAGGAAAGAGCCACATGCTTAAAATATTATTCTTGTAAATGAAATCCTTATAGTCTATGACCTTCTTAAAAAACTTAATTACTAAAAATACATATATATTATTAATTTGTTTTTATATATATATATATATATATATATAAAAACACAAACTAAAAGCAATGTGGGATTCTAGATTAGATCCTGGACCAGAAAAAGCACATTAGTAGAAAAACTGGTAAAGATCTGAATAAAGTCTGTAGTTAACAGTAACATGTTAATATTAATTTCTTAGTTTTGATAGATGTACCATGGTTACATAAGACATTAACATTAATTCTATAATAAAGACATCTGTTCGCGAATGTTTATAGCAGCACAATTCACAATTGCAAAGATGTGGAAACAACCCAGGTGCCCATCAATACACGAGTGGATTAATAAAATGTGGTATATGTATACCATGGAGTATTACTCAGCAATAAAAAACAATGGTGAATTAACACATCTGGTATTATCCTGGTTGGAGCTAGAGCCCATTCTTCGAAGCGAAGTGTCACAGGAATGGAAAAACAAGCACCACTGGTACTTACCATCACATTGGTACTAACTGATCAACACTTACATCATACAGGGCAATAATATTCATCAGCGGGCAGGCAGGCGGGAGGGGGGCGGAGCGGATGGGACAAAAAAATAAATAAATAAAGTAAAATAAAATTTTAAAAACTGAAAAAAAATAATAAAATACTTTCTAAAATCTAATTAAAAAAAAAGACGTTAACACTAGAGGAAACTGGGTGAAGAGTATATGGAATCTCTCTGTACTATCATTCCAACTTCTAAGTAAATCTAAAATTATTCCAAAATTAAAAGTATATTTTAAAAAACATAATTATTAATGATGTGAAAAAAAAATTTTTTTGTATTTTTTTTAACAGC
This sequence comes from Daubentonia madagascariensis, assembly GCA_023783475.1. Lineage (NCBI taxonomy): Eukaryota > Metazoa > Chordata > Mammalia > Primates > Daubentoniidae > Daubentonia > Daubentonia madagascariensis. The sequence goes on along the minus strand of JAKFHU010001953.1, from coordinate 33,211,402 downwards.
CCCAGGAGGAACCCAGGGCCACAAGTGTGTTCCAAGTGTCGATGATCAATGTGTCCTACAAAAAAATATTTTTTTAAACTAGAAAATCTAAAATATGTAAACTAACTGGTCTAAGCCAAGAATTCAATATGTGCACCACACCACAATCCAAGCCCAAGACTCAAAACATGTTCTAAGTTCAGCATTTAATGTTGCTCCAAGTGATATTTATCCCATCTTCATTCCTCATGGAATTATAGCTTTCACCAACAAAAAAGTGATTAGCCTTAAATATATGTTGGAAATAAAAGCCAGTGTACAGCAACAACATGGTTCTATTGTGGGAAGTCACCGAGTGCCTATTTACTGGAAAAAAGTAATCCATCCTTCTTTTTGTGTTCATTTATTACGAGAACATTTCCCCCTTTTAAGACAACAATGAAAAGAGGAAGTTCTTTAACGTTCGCTGTATTAAGAAATTATCAGAATAACTGTGCTTTTACATTTCCTGTAAAAAGCAACATCTGTAATTTGCCATTTCCCCTCAACACAGTGAGTAAATGAAGCCACTCCAGATCCTTGAAAGCAAACAGCAATCCTCCAAATGCACTGTGGAATTTCACTTCTGCCTAGCATTAATTACATTCCAGGCAGACTGGTGAGGCACACAAGATTCAGCAGAAATGTTCTCCATATGTCAAAATGGCCTTGTTTGGAATTACCATGCCAAGAGCTTGGCAAACAGTATCATTTTGATATATTTTATCGTACATTTTGAGTTAAGAGATTTGGAGAAGAAAACAATTTACTAGCTATTTGTTTACTGACTCAATATGTAAAGTGTCATTGGTATCTGCTCAGAAGAAAACATGTGATGACCAAATACAAAACTGGCTCCATTCACCTTTGTTCTAACTATCCCAACATGTGACAAACCATTTGGAGGGACTGGGTGCAGCAGAAACATATAGATTTTCATTATCATAACTAGGAACTCTGTACCTCCACTACAATTAATGCCAATATAAAGTGTTTTTAGTATTTCCCAAATAACTTGAACATAAACAAACTTAAAAGGAAATTAAGTGAAAATTATTCATATCAATTTTGAGAAGGACCATGAAAAATAATTTTCTAATGTGTACAATGTCATTCCAAGAGACTGCAAGGACAGTTGTTCAAAACTAACAGTGACTCATAATTCCCCACAAAATCATTATTCAGCAATATTTATTGTATGCTACTGTGTGGCCTACATTGTTTTAGGAATGGGGGAAACAGCTGTGAACAAATGGAACTCTATAGATTTGTTACTGATAAATTAAGGACTAGGAAATAGCTTTTTTTTTTTAACTTAGGAGTCAGGGAATTTGAGAAAGGACATTTTCTTTCCATTGAACTATGATTTATTATCAAATAAACTGCATGACTACCATGCTCCCAATATTAATCTCCTCCCTCCCCAGACTCAGGCAACACATTTCAATCCTAAACATCCACTCCTCTGCTTAGAAGGCTTTACTGTCTCCCCACTTCCTTACCAAATCAAGACCAAGCTTCTAAACCTCGTGCTCAACCTACCTCTGGCTTTAATCTACCTCTCTGGTTTTATCTTCTACAGTGTGTGGGGCCTCTCTTTACTCTGAGATCTGTCTACTATGGGCCCTAAAGACTGGCCTGCCCCCGCTCCCTTAGCATTTTCCATCTGACCGATCTATCCTTCAAGGCTCAACCCAAATTTGCCGCTTCCTTAGCCAGGACTCCTTCGGCCCCTCTCCCCTCTGTATACTCCCAGTGCTATGTCTGTCCCTCTCTAATGGGATTACCCACTGTATGTCCTGTATTAGGGCTACTCTCTTCCTCTACACTGTAAACTCTGGCTGGAAGGATACATCTTAATCTAAGTAAAGCCCAAAGCCATATGGAAATACTTCTCTCTCTTCTCATGCTACTCTGCCTGGAGCACTGGCCCCTGCCTCTTGGCCTGGCTAACTTCAACTCAGCCCTCAGATCTCTGTGTAGGTATCACCTCTACCGGGAAGCCTTTCTCCATCTTTAGGTCTGGATCATCTGTGCCCCCACCCTCAGCCCCAAGGTGCTGCTTATTGTTTACCCTGCCACAGCCTTCACCTGTCAATTTCCCTGCATAAGTGTCTTGGGGTCGGGGGGTGCCTATTGCTTCCTTGTTGCTATATACATAGCGCCTGGCACATAGCAGGTGCTCAATAAATATTTGATGAAGCAAGAACAAAGGGTTCAATACATGTTCAATGGATGTGGAACCTCTCTCCCATTAGAACATGAACTCCATGAAAAGGAAGGCATCTGCCGTCTATCTCTTTAACACTGACTGACACATGCAGAAAAACTGCACACTCAGAAAAAGTGCTGATAAACAAGCTGGAGACAGGAAATGTAGAGCAAAGCTTTCAAGTCCATCCTGTGCTTCCCACAGAGCTCAGATATACTGGGTGCCCCCACTGTGTACAGTCTTTGAACTCCTGGATCCCAGCCCCATGGAGTGACTGCAGAGAACAAACACTGACTCCTGCAGGCCTGGAACTGGGGTCCAGATCCCCAGTCTACTACAGCAGGCCATGTTGTAGAGAGGCCTGAACCTCTCCAAAACATGCTGCTCTTGTTCTGAATCTAAGCCCCACCCCAATCCCTCCCTCGTTTTATCCTGGTGTCCACTACTATCCTACCTATTCAAGAGACTCCTGGGGTTTTAAGACTATAAGAAAACTTCAACATTCCCTGGTCCACCTCCCCCTCCTCAACCTCTTGTTTTATAGGTCAGGACCCTGAGATCCACAGAGGGGAAATGCTACTAATGACAAAGATGGGACCAGGATCCAGGCTTCTTGATTTCTGGTACAAATGACTTTTGTGTGGACATGAAAACCCCTTTACTCTGAGGGGGTATGAGGTTTGAGGTGGGAAGATGACTACAGTGCAGTAAGGCTTTTAAATCATGGAAGTGCCTTGGTAATAAGATGAATAAGTCAGTGGGGGGTGCAAGATTCTTAACATAAATGCCTCATGACTGGGAGACACCTGTTTTCCCTGTACAACAGCTGGCCCTCAGTTAGACTTTCTAATTCAAATGAACACCTCACAACTCCACAGAAGACTGAGGGCCTACATTTCCTTTCTGTGGATTTGCTCATTTGGAGAAAACCAGAAAAAGAAAGGCCCAGCAATCCCAGCTGGGGACCCAGGGAAGAGAGAAGGCAGCTGCTGATGTCCTGAGAGCTCCTGGTTACTCATCCCCTGGGGACCAAGAAGGCATCACAGTCCCCTCCAACAAGGCACCCTTAACCTCAGAGCAATAAGCAAGAAAAGTGGCTTTGTTGATTTTGGCCACCACTTGAACATAGAACTCAAATCCTGCTGAAGTGAATCTTGGTGGTGACCTCAGACTATTTGGAAAATGAGAAGAGGTAAGAACATTATCCACGTGAAAAGGGAAAAGTGGTTGGCCCTGCTTAGAGAAATGCCACAGTTGGGAGGTGTGCAGGGGACCCTCAGGGAACCAAGAGCCATGCCGTGAATTTCAGGAACGGTTCGGCCTGGCTGGCATGTAGGTGGTGGCCTATGCTTCCTTTTCCTGAGGTGGCCTAGAGGCAAGACAAATGCTGACATTTCACCCAAAGGGGGAAATAAATCAGGCTGGTTCGGGTTCTGGCAGGTGTTTCTGGGGTTCTTTTTATACCCCTGCCCACATCTGCTTTGGACTCCTGACTATCTGCCATATTGGGGGCATGGAGGTGAAAGATCAAGGACAATAGCAACATGTGGGGGAGGTACAGAAGGAAATACAGAGATCAGACAACCTTCCAGCAGCCAAGTGGCATTTTAACTCGAAAGCACTCAGACCAGACCAAAGTCACACAAATGTGCAACCCTGGGTAAGGCCCTCCCTCTCGGGGGGACTTAGTTTAACTTACCTATAAAAAGAGAGGGTTAGTCTTGATACATCTGCTCTAAGATCTCTTTCAGCTCTGACCCTGTGTGATTCAATGTAGTTCTGGTACAAGCTCCCTGAGAGCAAGGAGCACATTTGCTTCCTGTCTGTGTCCCCAACACCCAGCCCTGCCCACGTCGGTGTTTGCTGAATGTATGGCATCATTACATGTGCACTACACCTTGATGCTTGCGCTCAGGAGAACATTAGCAGGCACTCTCAGGAAATGACGCAGGCAAACCACTGAACAGGGCTGGGTTGGGCTGACTTGATAAGTCAATCCAGATGGCCTGCTGTCTGACAACTTTAGGAACAATCAAGGTGAAGTACAGAGAAATGAAAGCCACAAACGATGTTACTCTGACAGAATTTGAATGGTCCCAAGAGCCCCGGTCCTATCTGTGGTGTCTTTTATGTGAACCAAAATACAAGTGGGGGAAAAACGGAATCCTTGTCAACAACTCAATGCTTGATTTTGTAACTTACAGTAAATGTGAGTTTCAAATAAACTTTCCTTCTTTTGGTTACATTCTGGAAAGGCATTTTCCTTAGTCCTACACAGCACTTCCATTAGAAAATGGCAGGTACATTCTAGAGCAAGGCTTCTCAAACTTTCAAGTGCATGCAGATCTCCTGGGGAACTTGTTAAACTCAGATCCTGATTCAGGAGGTCTGGGATGGGGACTGAATTCCACACTTTTGACAAGCTCCCACGGATGCCAATGCTGCTGGTCAGAGAAACACACTGTGAGTAGACTACTCAAGGGCTGTAGTTTTCAAACTTGGCTGAATATTGGAATCACTTGGGGAACTTTACAAACTACAAGCCCCACTCACAGAGACTGTGATTTAATCTGCATGCATGCAGCCTGGGCATTAAGATTTTTTAAAGCTCCCCAGGTGATTCTACTATGCAGAAAAGTTTGGTGCCTGACAGGTAGGCCTCTATTTCCCTATCTCTGAATCAGGAATAAAAAGTGCCTCCCTCTAATTACTTCAAAGGTAATGTTTTGAGAACTCAATTATCTGATACAACCTAGTCTCTTAGCAAGGAAATTAACAATACCCAGAGTTCCACTTAGAAAGCCTCTAAAGCGTGGCTTGGCTTTTAACAAATCAGTTAAATGCTATTCATCGGTCCAGTTCTACAACAGTTTCTATTGGTCTCTTCAAAGCCACACCAGAGTGTATTAAATATTTAGTTCCTCGTTCTGCCGACATCAGGCTTGGGTTTTGATGCCGGCTTTGTGTGTGATCCTTATCGGAAGAGAGCCCTTTCCACCTCAGCCCTTTGCAGCTGCCCTGATCCAAGGAAAGATTCGGAAGAGAACTACCTCCTACACATCGCACTGAGTGGGTTTCGGGGGTCAAATGCGAAGACACAGAGGACCCTTCTGAATCAGTGTTGTGTTTAAATTAAATTCCCAGAAAAACCAGACACACTATATATTGTGTATACAAAAACAGAGCCAAATACGAATCAAACTGAGATTACTGTGTAAATTATTGTGGATTATTTACTCTCTGTTTTGTCAGGGAAGATAATAAAGACAAGACTGTAAGTATACAGACATGATAGTTTCTCTTCCACATTTTTCTGTGCAGACATTACAAACATTTTGGAAGTAAATTATTTTCTTCTTATACATCTACAGTAAACTACAATTAAGTAAGTCTTAGTAAATAAATAATACCCTATAATAAATGTGTACATTTCCCATTTGGAAGTAGAGTTTCTCCCACATGCTGTCCAGCAAAGTACAGTGTCTCTTTAGCCATGGGACCACAGCTCATAGATCCCTTTGCTTACCAGTATAGTTTGCAGAATAGTTGTTTGGATCTAAAAACTTCTTAACCAGCTCACAATTAGACAAAATATGATTTGTGGTGATAACATTGAGATAGTTCTGAAGACCTTTCTGCCTTTCAGCTATGAATTCACGATCCATGTTACCAATCAACTTTTTGGGAGGAAGAGGTAGACTTAGGCCTGCAATCTTAAAAAAAAAAAAGATATTATACTCATGCCACCCACAAATAGGATTCAATATCAAAATCCTAAACAATCAAATTCATTATATCTAAGACAACATAGATTTTAAGATATATCCTATTTCACTGATATTATAAAAACGTGAAAGAACTTGGCATCTTAGAATTGATAAAATAATGTATTAAGCATAGTAACTTTAAACTTTATTTCTAAAATACACATTTTTATTTTTACTAAAGTTATACATGAACATAATTTCAAGAACAAATAGTTTATTTAAATTATTATTATTGGCAGTCCCACTCCTGCCCCCTACCCCTGGCCCCTAAGACAGCCACATTCAATTCTTTCAGCTGACCTTTTGGCATTGGGGGATGCTCATATTGTTATACCTTGACTTTTCATTTTTAGGCATTATCTATAAATTTCCCGTTATAGAAGATGGGGATTAAGTTCTCTTTCACAATCTTGACCTTATACCACACACATACTGTCCCTACTCCTCCTGATATCATTATATTACAATTCTATTTAGTGCGATATTCACTTTACATTAGGTAAATGATATTCACAACTGAGCTAAAGAGCTATGCTTACTTTTGTGGTCTTTTTTTTTAGTTTTCTATTCAACTCCAAACTCTCCATCCGAGCCTTCACTCAACACACTCATATACATAGATATGCCAATTTTATCTTCTTGAGGAGTAACTTCCGGAGCCCCTGGACCTGTTCCAAGCAGGACTGGTGGTCCCAATACTGCTGCAGAGCTGGCATCCTGGGATTGCCCTTCATCCTCATCCTGGAGATGCTTTTTGCCTTTCTCTTGCTGAACCCCTTCTATATTCCATACCTTCCTTTTTCTTACATAATTCTCTTGTTTTTGGTAGAGCATACCCTCTCATCATCTTTTAAAAGGAGAGCAAGGGAGATAAATATTTTGAATGCTTGCATGTATAAGAACGTCTCTATTCTCCCCTTACACTTGATTTATAGCTAGTCTTGATGTGGAATTCTATGTTGGAAATAATTTTTATTCATAATTTTTAAAACTAATTTATTGTCTTCTAGTTTACAGTGCTGCTGTCAAAGCATATTGATTCTTGATCCCGTTTTTTTGTTGTTGTTGTTCTTCCCCCCCGCCCCCGCCCAGATGCTTTTAGGATCTTCTCTTTGACCTCAGTTTATTTCATGTGCCTTTATGTAGGTCTATTTTCATCCTTTATGCTGAGCCCTTGGCCCTTTCAATCTAGAAACTAATACCCTTAAATTCTTTGGTATTTTCTTGTGTTAGGTCATTATTTCTTTCCCTCCATGCCCTCTGCTTTCTTTTTTTGGAACTCCTATTTTTCAGTGTTGGACCTCCTGGACTGGTCCTCTAATTTTCTTATCTTTCCTATTTTCCATCCTTTAAAAAAAATTTCCTTTATCTTTCAGCCCTTCTAAAGAGTTTTCACTTCTACTATTAATATTATCTTTTTTATTTGTAAGTGTTCTTTCCTATTCTTTTTTTTTCCTTAATACTATCCTGAATGTAATGCAATTTCTTATCTAAGATGATAAAAGATAGTTTTTTTGAAGTGCCTGAAACATTCTTCTTACTACATACTTTATGCTTCCTGGAGGTTCCTTTTTTCCTATTTGTTTGGGTTGCTGTCTTTCATGTTAAAAGTGTTTCATAGTGGGGGTCAGGTGTGAATAGGAACTGGAATTTAAGGGCCACACTTTGGAGGTATCCCAGGTCTATTTTCTGTCAGAAATAACGGGAAGGTAATGTTGTGGGATGTGAGCAGTGGAGTTTAGAAAAAAACAGAAGAGTCCTACAAAATATATCCACAGGAAGAAAACTAAAAGAGCAGCTTACACCGAGCAGGTAGAAACACTAATGCTTCAGTAACAGATGAGGAAGAACAGGGCAAAATTTTACCAAAGGTAAATATGGAACATGGAGAAAAAGTGAACTGGTTCTTAGGTATAAAAATAAAGGGATATCAAAATATATTAGCAGCTGACCAGACTAGTTATATATTTATATACTCTTTAAATGAAGTTCAAATCCAATTAGAACATTTAAATTACAAACAAACAAGTGTTCTGTAGGAGTCTGGCGATCCTTGGTTATCTGCTCATATTTAAGAGTGGAGCACTAAAAGCTGACTGGGTGAGTAGCTGGGGCTTATCTACTGCAGGTTTTATTTTATCAGATAACCCCACTCAGCTGTTTCATTGGAGGAACCTTTAGCTCTTTCCTCTGAGGCTGGGAAGATTCCCTAGAAAAGAATCTTCTAGTCTCCTGCCTGGAGGGTTTAAAGCCTGACTGCCAGACTCTGGGAGCTAAGAGGAAGAAGGTTTGGGGAGTGGGGGGTGCTCACAGTACATTATGTAAATGTTTTTGACTGTGTCCACATTCCCCAGCCTAAAGACTGTTTTACCCTATCCAGAAAATAAACTTCCAGTTTTTTACTGGAGGGAGGAGGACAGGTGTAAGTTGCTCAGACATGGGAGAGTTGGGGATCTGACTACGTCTTAAACAGACTTTCAACTCCTGATTCTAGCTTGACCTCCACCTCACCTGGTGCTGCCAATGGCTGAACTTTTTGGAGGTTCTGTAATGTAAATTGGGACCCAATAGGATTATCTGCTTCCCAGCTCAGAATTCTGCTTTCCCATATTTCCTTAATTAAGTAGTTCTCACCCACTGGATTTTCAGCTTAAAACATTTTTGTTGCGGGTTTTTTCCTTTCCTATTCTATTTATCCTTGGGGGTGTGTGTGTGTGTGTGTGTGTTTGCGTATAAAGTCAATTTACTATTTATTGTTTTAGAGTGGTTTGGGGACAGAGGAATAGTAAATACAGGTGCTCAATCTATTATCATTTTCTAGATCATTTAAAATTTTGAGTTTATTTTTTGAACTTTAAAAACAAAGCATCAAATTGGCATTTTAATTTAATTAGCAAAGTCACTTTCAAAGAGTAGTGCTATTCTACACTTGTGCTTATATTAGAGCAGTCCAGTGGCATGTGCATTGATCGAGGGTAAGAGCTAAAGAGAAGGGCATCTTGAATTCAGAAAAGGATGTAATCTAAACCACTCATGTGGGCAAACCTAACTTAGACTGTTCCACTCTGTATTTTTCAAACAACAATGATGCAGCCAAATGAAGACCTTGAACTTGATACTGGACAAGATGAAAAGGTTGGCTGATAATTCTAAATTGCCTATTTCTCAAAAATAATTATGAAAATTGTCAGGGATACTTAAATTTTCTATCATGGCGTAATTCATTTCCAAATAAGACACTTAGGTTTCAGGTCATTTTCCTCATTCATACAATTAGGCTTTATCTAATAGCAGTTTCTTTATTAGCTAAATAAAATGCATACTTATAAAGAAAGTAAATCACTCCGCTATTCCACATCCAAGCCAATCATTTTATTTTATTTTATTTTTTGTTCAGGAACATGAAGTATTTAATCAAGGGTAATATATCACCTAAAACACAACTGATGTATTTTTCTTAAAACTATTTTATGAAGTTGCTGAATATCATCTCATTTATGTGTGTGTGTGTGTGTGTGTATATGCATACAGTAAGTCCTCCCTTAATGTCGTCTGTAGGTTCTTGGAAACTGTGACTTTAAGTGAAAAAAATAACATAACCAATTTTACTATAGACTAATTGATATAAACAAGAGTTAAGTTCCTACAGCATATTTCTGGTCACAAAACATCACCAAACTTCTAACTAAAGACCCAAAACACTTCCAATATTAAACATTGAAATAAATGCAAGCTATATATACATTTAAGAAAGATTAATAAAAACAAGATAATAATTTATTCAATTTTCCCAGTTCAAGGTTACAGGTAGCCAGAGCCTACTCTGGCAGCTCTGGGTCCAAGGCAGGAACCCAGCCTGGACAGGATGCCATTCCACACCCACCCACTCACTCACTCACACCCACACTCACTCAGACTGGGACCATGTAGACATGCCAATTCACCTAACCTGTACATCTTTGGGATGTGGAAGGAAGGAAACTGGAATACCTAGAGAAAACCCACACAGACGTGGGGAGAATGAGCAAACTCTACTCAGATAGTGGCCCCGGCCAGGAATCAATTTTTTTTTCTCATCAACATTACAACCAAACGTTGTTGAATGAAACAATGTTATTCAAAATCCTGCTATATAAGCCTGGGGATATGATTATATAGGATTCACACCAACTGCTTAATGCTTCACAACAGCCACCTCCAGGAGCAGGTTGGTTAATTAATTTTAATTTCTCCACTATGAAATGTTTCCAATGTTCATTTACTACTTTTTTCAACTAAAAAAGAAAGAAAATCCCTTTTGTTTATCAAACTGATTGTAAATGCAGCAAGGATTTTAAAAATTACCACTAACCAGTATTAACAGATTTGCCTGCATTACCTATGTAACAACAGACCCAACTGAATCCCGCATCGCTCAGAATGGAGAGTCATGTCTGATGTCATCGCATTCAAATCCCAATATTTTGGCTATTTTTCATTCATGGTGGGAATGTGAGAATGAATTTGATAAAGTACCTGTTTTGAACTCTGTGGCCTCCAAGCTTCAACCAATCTATCTTTTCAAGCTTCATTTTGCTTTTAAAAATGTATTGATCTGCCTAGACATCCCATCAGTTCTTATAAATCATCAGGTGAAACAAAGAGTTCTTTTGCCAGCAGGTACAATTATAGTATCCCTGCCAGGTCACTAGGCTGGGTGACTCACACCCATAATCCTAACACTCTGGGAAGCCAAGGCAGGAGGATTGCTTGAGCTCAGGAGTTCGAAACCAGCCTGAGCAAGAGTGAGACACCGTCTCTACTAAAAAAATTATAAAAAATTGGCTGGGTGTCATGGCATGCACCTGTTGTCCCAGTTACTTGGGAGGCTAAGGGAAGAGGATCACTTAAGCCCAGGAGTTTGAGGTTGCAGTGAGCTATGATGACACCACTGCACTCTACCCAGGGCGACAGAGTAAGATTCTGACTCAGAAACAAAAAAAGTGTCCCTGCTAATACCAAAGAGAATGGAGGTGGTTTTCCTGTCCTAAGTTTAAGATCTCACAATAAATATTCCTAAAAGTATTCAAACTATGCAACATGTGTATTATTTTGAAATCTTCCCTTTTAAAAAAGATTAGCATTCAAGAGACACTTATTTTCTATTTCAGCTTTTTCCTAGAATTTCTAAAATGCTTACCAATTACAGGATATAAAATTTAAAACTCCAATGACTAATTAGAAGGGAGGAAAAAAGAATACTAGCACATGGATGATAAATTCACTAAGCCGCTGTTTTCCTGGACACCTCCACCCTGATGACTTCAAGCAAGGACACCTCATTGTCTTACTTTTGCTACCTTTCCTCTTTAACATGCCTATATTGAGCTTCTTATATTAATAGAAGGAAAAGGGAACAAGAAAGCCAGAAGTCCCCAGCGTTCCATTCATAACAACTGCAGAGTGACAAGGTAAATGAGGGATGATCCCCAAAGTGGGGTCTAGAACCCATAATTTGACCTTTGCTAGCCTAATAGAAACCTCTAAATTACACGACAAACTATGTCACAGTTTCAAGAAAACTAGCTTTTATCTAGAGGAAAAACCTTCAAACCCAATCTTTTCATCTCTCCCTAACTCACTTCCATCATCAGGTCTTCATGATCTGCACATTGCCTTCAACCATATTCCAGTCAGTATTCTAGGGAGTTCTAAGCTCTCAACAGACCCTCAATTGTTCCAATTTCCCCCAGGCATAAGTGAAGTCATTCCAAGGTCAAGAATGGGCAGTAAAATTTGAATCACAAAACATTTGTGCTATAAGAGACCTCCAAAGTCATCTAGGTCAACCCCTTCTTTTCAGATGGGGAAAGTGAGGCCAGAGAGAAGAAATGACCCAAGGTCTCAATGCTGGTAAGGGGCAGAGCCTGGCTTCCTTGCCAAGTCTAAGGGCCAGATCCTGAGTTCTTTCCCTCTCTGCCCAGATCCCCACATTTCAACCTCCTGCTTCTTTCTTTTTCATTATTGTATGCTGTCTCCCTAGATGGTTGCTAATCTGATGTTGCATTTAAAATAAGGTGGTGATTCTTCTTCGTTGTTACCACAAAATATGCTCACTATAAAAAGTTTGGAAAATGGAGTTTTTTCTATTTTTCTACTTATATAGCTTACACGTGTTTGTTTGTAGAGAACTTAGAAAGAACAGAACAATATAAAGAACCAGAAAAGAAACATAACCTATAATCCCCCTACCTGGGGACTACCATTAACATTTTGGCACATTTACTTCTAATCCTTTTTTTCTAAGCATTTCATGTAATTATATTATATTGCATGTATAATTTTACATTCTGCTTTTTTTCACTTAGACATATTCCTACTGGACTCAGACAACTCTGCATATGCGTATTATATTTCTCTTTCTTCAGCAGGAACTCGTTTATCTGTCAAAAGGGTAATCAGGCACTGAAAATCATGGTCACAGTTTTATTCTGAGGTTTTTGAGTCTTTTTAGTCTGTTTTATAGAGGTTATTTTGAAATTATTTTGTTGCCAAAAAGCTGCACGTACTTTCTTCTGTTTGTTTACTTGGTTCCAGAAAAACCTCCCACTAAAATGATGTCTGGCCATATTCTGCCCAACACAAGCCAGCATCAATACATGGGGATATTTGCATTTGAAATAAGATTCACATTGAAAGTGACCATTTTAAAAGATAAAATTGCACTGAAGCAAAAATAAAATTCATTATATTAAAAAGACCATAAGTGGGCCAGGCACAGTGGCTCATGCCTGTAATCCTAGCACTTTGGGAGGCTGAGGGCGGGAGGATCACTTGAGATCAAGAGTTCAAGACCAGCCTGAGCAACATAGCGAGACCCTGTCTCTACAAAAAACAGAAAAATTAGCTGGGCATGGTGGTATGTGCCTATAGTCCTAGCTACTCAGGAGGCTGAGGCAGGAGGATTGCTTGAGCCCAGGAATTTGAGGTTGCAGTGAGCTATGATGATGCCACTGCACTCCAGCCCTGACAACAGGGCAAGGCCCTGTCTCAAAAAAAAAAAAAAGTCATAAGAGAATAGTTGTGAAGATTCAATCTTATATCTCCAAAGTATGAGCAAATGGGAGATAAAACCCTCCTCCCCACACCCTATTCTCAGAGACTAGGTCTAGGCAATTTCAATTTCATAAATATTTCTCCTACAAGTCTTACTCAGCTCTGGCTGAATGACATTATGCAAAGATCACTCCCCCTTCTTTAATACTGGGCAGAGGTTCACTTGTGCATAAAAGCAGAAACACTTAGTAGGCCCTACTTCCAAATGCTTACACCACTGTGGAAATATCCTGTGGGCCACTGCATAGGGGAAGGAGGGCTTGAGGAGAAAATTTGCTGCTGGAATAAATTGCACATTGTTGCCTTATCTACAATGTCATCATAGGCCCAGCTTTTGTCTGAGCCCAAACACAATGCTATTAAAATCCAAAAATAAAACCAATTAAACCCGACAATGAGGACAATTCAATCTCTTCCAATATTCTATCTACGGATTTAAACTGGTCATACCAATTCCTCCAGAAGGAAAATAAGGCATCCATGCTTTCAGCAGTGTTGTAAGTAACGTTAAAGTTTGGGCTCTAAAAATGCTAAAAAATCTGATCAACAAAACTTGTGGCCTTTTGAAGGAAATGAAGCATTTTGCTCCCTCCTAGCCCACAGTCCTCCTGACCTTTGTGAACAAGATCAGAGGTCACTCCAAATAAGTGATGATGGCTAGTTGCTAGTTCACCAATGAAGGGAGTAGTTCTTTACCTCCTGGCTGAGCTGGTCATGAGCCAAGCACTCTGGCTCAGATTAAAAGGGTTTTATGTTACCACCCATATCTGCAGTATAACACAAGTTCAATGACTTCAGTAATCCTCCGCACTTGAAGATCAGTCTGCCAGATAAAGACATGGCTGGTATTGCCAATACTTCCTATGGTGCTAAAGTCCCTCTTGGACCCTTCAACCATTACCAACACTGGCTGTGTTTCCAGACAAAGATTTTGCAGTTCATCCTTCTTTCCGTTATGGCCATCAAGCTAGAAACATTTAAATCAAAGAGATTTTGAAATAACATATTTAGGAGAAAAAAAGTTAAACCAAAAATCCTGAGTCTCTACAGTTACTGTTGGAATGTGGATCTGCAATGCTGAGTGTGCAGCCTAATTCAGTGGAGAGAGTCTGAGAGAGTCCCAGCCCCAACTAGCAGTCCACTTAATCATTCCTAATCTATGAAAAGGAGATAATACGTCAGCGCCCTATGATTGTGGTAAGGATACAGTCTGGCACAGAGGTACTCAGTTGTAAGGTGACTATTAATTATAAATCACATGTTTATTCCCAAAATTTTATTTTTAGAGCCACACATCATCTGTTTAAAGTACGCATTTATCTTCCTTGCCAGGGAAATGTGCTCATTTCTTGTTCCTAATATTGGTATATCCAACCAGTTTCTGAGATACCCCAATCAATCAACATGTATCACTGGAGTTTTAAAACAGTTACCTGTAAGCTGTTGTTCAGCAAATCAAAGTCACTGTATCTTCTAACAATCTGTAAGAGACAAGACAGTGGTGTTTAGATTCAGCAAAGACCATCTCTTTTCATTTCCTTGTTTAATATTTACTAATATTAGTAATATTGGCACTCTAAAGCTAAGACATTTGTGCTAAGGGCAGTAGGGCTTATACCTGGTGCTTGTTTAACTTGACAGGCCCAAAAAACAGACCTAGCAGTGCCCCAGGGTTGGTTGGGCCATGGGAAACTGGGTAATGCCAGCTAAACTCACAAGACATCAACAGGTAAGTGAGAATATTTGTTTTTAGGGCACATAGACGTTCAAATATCTTTCTTATTAACCAGGTACCTAGAAAGATGAATGATTTACAAATTTTTTTTAAAAAAGTTTTACTGAACATGGAATCAAAGCAAAAGGAGGTAGACAACTTTGCTCTGGATAAAACTTCCTCCAGTTGAGATCCCACCACCCTGGAGACTGGACTACACCTGCAGGCAGAGCTGTTACACCTCACCCTGATTCCCCAGGTTTCCCCCTCTTGGCAGACAGTCCACCTTCCATTGTCTACACATTCTTAGTTGTATTGACGTCATTGATCAAGCCCCTGTCAAATTCTACTAGCTCTCTGGCTCAAATCAAGGAAATTATTTTGCTTTACAACAGTTTGTCTTCATACTTTATTGGCGATTTTCAATGGATTTGAAATGGATGTTAGTATCCAAAAGAATTACCTGGAGATTATTTCAGGACACTGCTGGGGCTCAGAAAATGCTACCCCAAAGTATGCCACTTTGGTATGCTCAGTACTTTGAACTAAGGGAGATTAGAAGGCCTCAAAAGCAAGGTCTTTCTGGCCTTCTGCCCTCTTTTCTCCAGCCCCTCTATGTTCCCTGAAGCGAGTCATAGAAACCAGAATCCCTCTTCTCCAAGGTGGGTCACAGAAACTAGAACCCCTCTCTCCCAAAGCAAGCCATAAAACCTAGAAAGGTTACTCTTTCCCTTCTCCCTTGAAGACCCTCATTCCAAAAGGGTGCTGCCCCATACCTAGGAGGATGGACTGCTACACAGGGAGGTCAAAAAGAATCTGAACAGACAGGTCTTGCTGGGTCAGTTCTTCCACCCCACTCAGTCTATTACCATTAGGTCATACCCTTTTTGTCCAATCATATTTCTACATGGCTGTCCATTCTTTATCAAATCTAAGCATAAAAATGAACAGTTTTCCATTTTCCTGGGTCTTTGGGTCTTCATTTCTAAAGGCTACTGTATCACATAAAACTTTAATTAAATAAATTTGTTATACTTTTCCCTTGTCAACCTGTCTTCTGTTATAGGAGTGTTGGCTATGACACTTACGATGGGTGAGGAAAGGTATCCATCATACCAACCCCACCCACAGAGAATCTAATCAATATATCTAGGATGGGGCCCAAGAATTTGTTAAGTACACCCAGGTTCCTAAAGTAATGGATCTAGAAAACTGCATCAAGGGTTAATTTTTCTGGTAGGACATTGCTGTTGCCTCTGCTTGCCAAATACACATCAAAAAGTTAAATATAAAGCCATGCCTTATAAGAGCCAAGAAGCAAAAGATTGGACAGTGGTTAACCACAGAGAATACACAAATTCCAATTCTGTTCTGCCAATGATCTAGGTGTGACCTCTGACAAGTTACTTACCTCTTAAATATAAAAGGGGAATAATACTACCATATAGGACTTTTTTTTTTTTTTTTTGAGACACAGTCTTGCTCTGTTGCCCTGGCTAGAGTGCAGTGGCATCATCATAACTCACTGCAACCTCAATTTCGTGGGCTCAAGTGATCCTCCTGCCTCAGCTTCCCAAGTAGCTGGGACTACAGGCACGTGCCACCGCCCCCAACTAATTTTTCTATTTTTTTAAGTAGAGAGAGGGGTTTCGCTCTTGCTCAGGCTGGTCTCAAACTCCTGAGCTCAAGTGATCCTCCCGCCTTGGCCTCCCAGAGTGCTAGGATTACAGGCGTGAGCCACCTTGCCCAGCCAGGACTGTTTTTAAAGGGCTAAGTGAA
The DNA here is from genome assembly GCA_023783475.1 of Daubentonia madagascariensis. Lineage (NCBI taxonomy): Eukaryota > Metazoa > Chordata > Mammalia > Primates > Daubentoniidae > Daubentonia > Daubentonia madagascariensis. The sequence goes on along the minus strand of JAKFHU010001953.1, from coordinate 33,194,817 downwards.
TTAATGTGCTTGAACCAGTGCCCAACACTTAATAAGTGCTCAATAGATATTAAATATAATAATTATTCAAACAAAAAGCAGTTTGAAATTTCGGGCAAAGAAAAGACCAAGTGTGGGCCACTGTGATCAGAGACTGCTTAAGGTGGGAGGTTATAGTTTCAGCTGGGCGGTGAAAGACAAGGTAAGATTTTGGGATAAGGGGAAGAGGTGGGGTTGGTAATTATAATTACTAAGACGGGAAAGAAATAGCTCCTATACAGAATTTAGCCACCCTCTACAAGGCAACTGGGATGGGAAGGACCTCTAGATCTGTCCAGGAAGTGTTTTTTTCTCTGAGGCTACCACTGAAGAAAGCAAAGTCTGGGGCCCCAAGAAGACCCTCCCTTAGAGAAAATGAGGGAGCTAGCACCAGAGTTGCCCATGAGTGGACTTAGGAGTCCATAAAATGTAGTGTACCAAACTGTACAATATTCAGGACACTGTCTCACCTTTCTACCTGGTACACTAACCATAGCCACAGGGGAGGAGGTTTGAATTTCTAGGAATAAAAAAAGTAATTTGCGTATACTGCTTGCTCTGGGTTGAGCTGGAGAACAAATTCCTAGACACTCTCCATGGTAACATCACACACAATTTAACCCAACTGAGAACAGAAAAGTCTTTTATAATACTTGTCTTACAGCTAAAAGTTTATAGCTAAAAGAAATATGATTTATATTTATGCATGTTCTTATTTTTCCAGATTTTTAGATGCTGTAAGTCAGGGTTTTAGTCACAAATTTAAACATTTTTCTAATTGATTAAAAAATGCTTACCTGCCAGCTGTTTTCTACAGAAATTCCTCTTTGCACCCGAATGATATATTCCTTAAAAAAAAAGGGGGGGGGAAGAGCCTCAGTTATAAAATCCCCAAATCAGGAAATAGAAAATAAGTAAAAATATCCGATAAAGCAGACTTCAGAACAAAAAAATTACCAGAGACATAGGGAGACATTACATAAAGACAAAAGGGTAATATACCAGGAAGACACAGCAATCCTAAATGTGGAAGCATCAAACAACAGAGCTATAAGATATGTGAAGCAAAAACTGATAAAACTGAAAGAAGAAATAGACAAACCTACAATTATAATTGGAGACTCAGTAATTGATAGAACAACTAAACAGAAAACCAGGTAGGATACAGAACTCAGCAATAAATACCATCAACCAACAAGATTTAGTTAGTGTTTATGGAGCATTCCATCCAATAATAGCAGAATTAGATGAAATAATACCTTTTTTTCAAGGACCATGCAATATAGACCAATATGGATCATATCCTGAGCCATAAGACAAATCTTAAAAAATTTAAAAGAACTAAAATCAGGGCCAGGCATGGTGGCTCATGCCTGTAATCTCAGCGCTGTGGAAGGTTTGCTTGAGGCCAGGAGTTCCAGACTAGCCTGGACAACATAGCGAGACCTCGTCTCTACAAAAAATAAGAAAAATTAGCTGGGCACGGTAGCATGCACCTATAGTCCCAGCTGCTCGGAAGGCTGAGGCAGAAGGATCGCTTGAGCCCAGGAGTTCGAGGCTGCTGTGAGCTGTGATCATGCCACTGCACTCCAGCCTGGGTGACAGAGTGAAACCCTGTCTCAAAAAAAAAAAAAAAAGAAATCATACAAACTAGAAATTAATAATAGAAAGATAACAAGAAAATCTCCACAAACAGTTGGAAACTAAACAACATACTTATAAATAATTCATGGGTCAAAGATGAAACCTCAAAGGAAATTTTAAAAAATACATTAAACTGAAAGAAAATACGGCATATCAAAATTTGTGGGACACAGCTAAAGTAGTGCAGAAAGGGAAATTTAAGCACTAAATGCTTATACTAGAAAAGAAGAAAAGTATCAAATCAATAATCTAAGCTCTACTTCAAGAACCTAGAAAAAGAAGAGGATGGGAAGAAGAAGGTAATAAACTCATAGCAAGCAGAAGAAGGGAAATAAAGAGCAGAAATCAATAAAATTGGAAACAGAGAAATAGAGAAAATCAATGAAATAAAACACTGATTCTTTGAAAAGATCAATAAAATTGACAAACCTCTAGCAAAACTAATAAAGAAAGAAGAGGTAAGACACAAATTACTAATATTAGGAATGAAACAGGATACCACTACAGACTCTGTAGACACCAAACAGATAAGGGAACGCTATGAACAAACCTACAGACATACATTTGACAACTTAGATGAAATGGACCACTTCCTCAAAAAACTCTAAGTACTACAACTCACCCAGTATGAAACAGATAATTTCACAATCTCTATAACTATTAAGAAAATTAAATTTATAACTTAAAAACTCCCAAAAAAGAAATATCCAGGGCCAATGGTTTCACTAGAGAATTCTACTAAGTGTTTAAAGAATTAATACCGATTCTACACAAATTCTTTCAAAAAAAAAAAAATAGAAGGAACACTTCCCAATTCATTTGATGAAGTTAGTATTACCCTGATACAAAAACCAAAGACAGTACAAAAAAAGAGAACTACAGACCAATATCATTCATGAGCATAGACTCAAAAATCCTTTCCAAAATATTAGCAAACAGAATTTAGCAATATATAACAAGAATTATACATCATGACCTAGTGGAGCTTATTCCAGGGACACAAGGCTGGCTCACTATTTGGAAATTGATAGTGTAATCCACCATATTAACAGGCCAAAGAAGAAAAATCACATGATTATATCAAATGATACAGAAAAAGCATTGGACAAAATTCAACACACTTTCATGATAAAAACTTTCTGAAAAAGAGGAATAGAGGGCACTTCCTTAAGTTGATAAAAAGCTTCTACAAAAATCCTATATCTAATATACTTAATGATGAAAGACTTAATACTTTCCCCTAAGATCAGGAACAAGGCAAGGATATCTGCTCTCCTATTCATATTCAACAAAATACTGGAAAGTCTAGCCAATGCAATAAGCCTAGGAAAAGAAATAAAAGGCATACAGATCAAAATGAAGAAATAAAACTGTTCCTATTTGTAGATGACATGATAGTCTGTGTAGAATATCCCAAGGAATTTACAAAAACTAATATATAAGTTCAACAAAGTCTTAGGATACAAGATAAGTCTATAAATACCAATTGTATATCTATATACTAGCAATGAACATATATAAACACTGAAATTAGAAATACAACACCATTTCAAATTACTCAAAAAAAAAGAGAAATACTTGGGTGTAAATCTAAAACATGCACAAGACTTGTGTGTTGAAAACTACAAAACACTGATGAAAGAAATCAAAGCTTTAAATAAATAGAGAGGCATAAAGATGTCAATTATCCCCAAATTGATATACAGGTTTAACAAAAATCCTATCAAAATCCCAACAAGATTTTTTTCTAGATATAGACAAGATTATTCTAAATGGAAAGGCAAGGAACTACAACAGCTAAAACAATTATGAAAAAAAAAAGAATAAAGTAAGAGGAATCAGTCTACCTGATTTCAAGATGACTTATATAAATACAGTAATCAAGACTATGTAGTATTAGTGGAGGCATAAAAATAAATCACTGGAACAGAACAGAGAACCCAGAAATAAACCCATGTAAATATGTTCAATTAAATTTTGACAAAAGTGCAAAGCAATTCAATAGAGAAAGGACAGCAAAGGTGCCAGACCAATTGGACACCCATAGCAATGAAATGAACCTCTACCTAAGATTCACACCTAATACTAATACAAAAATTAACTTAAAATGAATCATGGACTTAAGTGTAAAATGTAAAACTATAAAACTTTTAGAAAAAAATAGAAAAATCTTTGGGATCTAGGGTTAGGCAACGAGTTCTTAGACTTGACAGCAAAATCATCATCTATGTAAGGGAAAGGTGGACTCCATCAAAATTAAAAACTTTCGTTCTGTGAAAACACAAACTCAACAGTAAAAAAAAAAAAATCCAATTAGAAAATGGGCAAATGCCAAGAACAGATATTTCACTGCAGAGAATATACAGACGGCAAATAAGCACATGAAAATATGTTCAACATTAACAGCCACCAGGGAAATGCAAATTAAGGCCACAATGAGATATCACTATAAACCTATCAGAATGGCGGAAATAAAAAATTGTAATAACACCAAATGCTGGCTAGGATACAGAGAAACTGGATCACACATATACTGCTGATGGGAATGTAAAATGGTACAGCCACTCTGGAATAGTTTGTAAGTTTCTTAAAAAACTACATATGTAACTACCATGCAACCCAGCAACTATACTTCTGGGCATTTATTTCAAAGAAATGAAAACTATGTTCACATAAAAACTTGTACACAAATGTTCATAGCAGCTTTATTAGTAATAGCCCAAAAATGGGCACAAGACAGATGTCCTTCAATAGAATAGGTGGTTAAATTCTGCTATATCTGTACCATGGAATACTACTCAGCAAAAAACAAGAAATGAACTATTAATATATACGACTTGGATGAATTGCCTGAGAATTATGGGGAGTGAAGAAAGACGATCTCAAAAGGTTATATACTGTATGATTCTATTTATATAACATTCTTGAAGTGACAAAATTATAGAGATGGAGAACAGATTAGTGGTCGCCAGGATTAAGGCTGCGGTAGTGAGATGGGCATGGGGGATGGGGGGTGAAGAGCGTACGGCTATACAAGGGCAAAGTGAGGGATGCTTGCATTGATGGAAATGTTCTCTATCTTTGCTATCAATGTCAATATCCTGGTTATGATATTTTACTACAGTTTTACAAGATGTTACTGTCAAAGGAAATTGAGTAAAAGGTATATGGGATCTCTGCAATATTTCTTACAACTACATGTGAATTATCAATTATCTCAAATAAAAAGTTTAATTTAAAAAATAAGCAAAATGCAGACATTTAAAACTAGGTGTGGTAGCAGTCAGAAAACTAACATCCATGATTTTTAGTGTTCAAAGTTTGCATTTTATACACACAGTAAGCTATAAAAGACCATGATTAAGAAAACAAGTAAAAAGATGGCATAGATATGCACTGATGGCATTTCTCAAAGAAACCAAATCCAGTGATCCCCAAACCTGCCTGATCATAAAAATCACCCAGCTGGGCAGGGGTGGAGTGGATGGTGCATTAAAAATACACATTCCCAGGACTTGCACCAGACCTGTTGAACCAGAATCTCTAGAACAGAAACCTAGGAATTAGAAGTTTCAATGGCCTACCCAGGTAACTCTTACTAGTAAGTAAGCAAGAAACACAGACCTAGTCCAGCCTCCTGCTTATACATACGGGGAGTTATGATAAAGGTATAGATTGAGTCATAAAAAATGTTAATGTTTTTTCCCCAAATGCTCAGACTTGTTTTACTAATGCTGAATGATATGACTTAGGCATTACTCACAGTCACTACTCAACAAACGCTTATCAAGCACTCAACAAATCCTTTCTACTAAAATAATTCCACTGATTTAAATAGGTTATTTAAAAATTAAAGCCAAATAAGCATGTTAACCTGGTAACTGAATTTTAAAATTGACCTTATTATACTATCATTCATTTCTATTCTACTTATTTAGCAAAGGCTGATAAAGTCCACATAAGCAGCAATTTCTGCCTTTTCTGGAATATGTTAAAGATGGCACATTCAACAATATCCACTCATTTATTACGAGTGAATCAACTATGTACCTGGCACCATGCTGAGCTGGTTTCATATGGGTTTGCGAAACATTCCAAAGCTGATTTGTGTAGTGTAGCAAATCTCTTAAGCAATATGCTAATGCAATTATTTCTGAATACATAAAGATAAAATGTTAAAAACATCAGTCTTACATTTAGGAATCAGTCCTTTACTTTGAAACGTTCTTCTCAGAATTGTTTTACTGACAAATTTTCTGGGCTTTTACATTCTTACGGTAGAACTGTAAATTAGCACATATAATGAAGTAATTCCAAAGAACTACACATAGACAAGGTTTTTTGACATCTAAAGTAGAAGAAAAATGTTAAATCTCAAAAATCACTTTGAGCATCCATTGTTTCATTTATCAGAGGAATAATATTAATTTTTAAAATTCCAGCTCAATGTTGGGCACCTAGTAGGTGGTAAGTAAGCATTTGCTGGCCTGCTTTAGATAAACTTATATAAAGTACATAAACTTTGGGCCGGGTGCAGTGGCTCATGCCTGTAATCCTAGCACTCTGGGAGGCCAAGGCTCGAAAATTGCTTGAGGTCAGGAGCTCAAGACCAGCCTGAGCAAGAGCGAGACCCCCGTCTCTACTAAAAATAGAAAAATTAGCCGGGGTGTGGTGGTGTGTGCCTGTAGTCCCAGCTACTTGGGAGGCTGGGGCAGGAGGATCGCTTGAGCCCAGGAGTTTGACATTGCAGTGAGCTATGATGACACCACTGCACTCTAGTCAGGGTGACAGAGTGAGACTCTGTCCCCCCCAAAAAAAAGAATGAGACTCCAGAAGCAGGAAGTAGAATGGTGGTTACCATAGGATGGGCGTGGGGTGGACCAAGAAAGAGGAGATGTGGTCAAAGGATACAAAGTTTCAGTTAGGTAGGCCTGATTTAGTGATCTGTTGTACAGCTTGGTGACTGCAGTTAACAATAATGTATATTTCAAAAGGTCTAAAAGAGTAGATTTGAATCATTTTTACCACAAAGAAATAAGTACATAAGGTTATGATATGTTAATTAGCTTGATTTAATTATTTTAGAAAGTATTAATATTAATATATAGTCATCCACCACATAACATTTCAATCAATGATGAACCACATATATGACTGTAGTCAATAAGATTATAATGGATTATGATGAAAAATTCCTATCACCCAGTGATTTCGTGGCTGTCTTAAAATCGTAGTGCAGCACATTACTCATGTGTTTGTGGTGATACTGGTGTAAACAAATCTGAGCTGACAGTCATATAAAAGTAGAGTATATACAATTGTGTACAGTACATAATACTTGATAATGATAATAAATGACTATGCTACTGGCTTATATACTTACTGTACTATACTTTTCATAGTTGTTTTAGAGTGTACTCCTCCTACTTATAAAAAAGTTAACTGGAAAACAACTTCAGGCAGGTCCTTCAGGAGGTATTCCAGAAGAAGGCATTGTCATCATAGGAGATGACAGCTCCATGCATGTTACTGCCCCTGAATACTTTCCAGTGAGACAAGATGTAGAGGTAGAAGACAGTGATACTAATGATCCTGACCCTGTATGGGCCTAGGCTAATGTGTGTGTTTGTGTCTTAGTTTTTAAACAAAAAAGTTTAAAAAGGAAAAAAAATAAAAAATTTTAAAAATAGAAAAAAGCTTATAGAATAAGGACATAAAGAAAATATTTTTGCATAACTGTACAATTTGTGTTTTATGCTGTGTTATTATGAAAGATACATTAACAAAAAGTTAAAAAATTAAAAAGTTTATAAAGTAAAAAAATGTATAGTAAGCTAAGGTTATTTTATTACTGAAGAAAGAAAAATATTTTTAAATAAATTTAGTGTAGCCTAAGTATACAGTGTTTATAAAGTCTACAGTAGTGTACAGTAATGTCCTAGACCTTCATATTCACTCACCACTCACTGACCCACCCAGAGCAACTTCCAGTCCTGCAAGCTCCATTCATGGTAAGTGCCCTATACAGATGTACCATTTCCTATCTTTTATACTGTATTTTTACTGTACTTCTTCTATGTTTATATATGTTTAGATACACAGATACCATTGTGTTACAATTGCTGACAGTTTTCAATACAGTAACATGCTATACAGGTTTGTAGCCTAGGAGCAATCACCTATACCATATAACCCAGGTGTGTAGTAGGCTAGAACATCTAGGTTTGTGTTAAGTACACTCTGTGATGTTCACACAATGAAATTGCCAGTTTCTCAGAACCTATCCCTGTTGTTAAGTGACACATGGCTGTATATATAACATCACATTGTACCCCATAAATATATACAATTATTATTTGTTAATCAAAAATAAAATAAAATAAAATCTAATTTAATTTTAAAAAGAAAATTACAAAATAGATCAGACATATTTGTTAAGGAACCAAATAAAACTATAAAAATGGGAAAAAAAGGAGCAAAGCTCCAGTGTGGTACCCAATCCCATCTGCCATGTGGTTACAGATAAGAAATAGAATGAGAAACAAGATAAGGTGATTTAGCTCAGAAATATTTCTATTCCACTTCAATGGGACAAGTTATAAAACCATTTGATTTTTTTTAGATTGCTTGATACTATCATCTAGCCTGACCAAAAAGAAATACTTTAACCTCAAATTTCCAATGCTATAAACTAAAAAAAAAAAAAAAAAAGTAGCGCAGCTGTCTACTGCTTGCAACCAGGCTGTTGCTTTTATTAAAGCAAAGAGAAAAGAGCCCTGGAGACCAATAGAAATCCAACATTTGAAGTCAGGCCTCTACTTCCCAAGCTGGAGTCAGCAGCCCAGAATCCTCATTCCCATCTTTACCGCCCTCTCTGATGTGGAACAGAGCCTACAATGTGCATAAAAGAGAAGATAAACCACCAAGGCCCATCAGTCATGGAAGGGAGAGCTAGAAGCCCTGCAGGGCAGCCCTGAGTCAGATGGATCTGTGCCTGCCACCAAACCCTGCCACCTGCTGCCACTTCCCCAAAGGGCCCTATCCTTCCTGCTCCTCAACTTGACATGATACCCCCTATCTTGGCGTGCCAGGGAGGCTGCTGTGGCAAGCCCTAGCATGTGGGCATTTTGGCAAGTCAGTGTGGTCTGGTGCTGAAGTTTTTCAAACTGGAAATGTACCAGGACCATGTGATTTCTGACTTAAGTGAACAAAGAAAAGAGAGAATTAATGTAAAATGAGCATTACCATGTGCAAAAAACTTTGCTAAGCCCCTAAGCCAACACTTTTCATTCAGGCTTCACAGCCACCCTATTGGGTAGGAGATCTCAGCTCAGTAAGCTTAAGTGAACTGTCCAAGGTCACACAGCTAGGAAGCAGCTGACTGGGAACTGGAACCCGAGTCCTGCTGACTCCCAAGACTCTTCAAGCTGTTAGACATGGCTGGCAACCCCCAATGACCTGGGTAAGCCCTGAGGCCAGGCTCTTTCTGCAACCCTGAAAGATGGGGGTTCTTACTAGTCCGTGGAACTTAGCTGGTTCACCCCTGATGATGTAGACCTATTGACTCTTAGCTCCAGGGGCGGGGGTGGCAGCTGTCATTTCTATAACTGCCAACACAGACCATTTTCCAAGTAAGCATTCCCACTGGAAATTTGTTTTCCTGAGTTTCTGGAAGGGTATTTAGGATTTCACTGCACAGCAGATGGTACTTAAAGGTGACTTGGTTTAATGAAATTTTAGGAAAACTAAGGAGGAAAACTTACTTTGACTCTGTCTGACCTCAAATTACTTTAATGAGGCTACAAATGCAGCTTACTTTGAAAAAAAAGTGTTAAAAAGCTAAAGCAAACCTTCAAACCAGCCTAATCAACGTAATTCTCTTTTTTTTCCCCCTCCCGACTCCCCCGCCCTGCCTGCCCATGTAATTCTCTCTTCGATTTTGGCACAGCTATCAGATTTACCCTGAGACACAAAGTACAGAAAGATATGGGCAGCTGTTCAGAGATGTTTTACAGATACCTGTCAGTGTTCCCATCTCTCTACCTCTAAAGCAGAGGGTCTCAACCCTGCTGCATTCTAGAATCCCCTAGAGAGCTTACAAAGAAAAGATACATATGCTTGGGCCGTATCTTGCAGAGATTCGGAATTAATTTGTCTGGGCTGGGGCACAGGCATTAGTGGGTCTTAAAAGTTCCCCTGGTGATACCAACATGCAGCCGGGGCAAGGATCACTGTTCTAAAACCTCCTAAAGAAATCGGAAGCAGCTCCACACCACAAAAATAAAAACCTTTGCATGAGGGGAAGGAAACAGATGAACCAACCACCCACCAAACCTCACGGTATCCTCACCCCTCACCCCATACCTCTCTGCCTCTTCTTAATGGCTCAGCTCTTCTGTCTTCTTGGGCATAGTTTGTACTTGAGGGAGCCCCCATGCTGGGCTCTGTAGTGGTGGCTCCATAGGCACCACTCACACCCTCCACCAATGCTCTTTGAGGGAAGCAAGGAAGAACCATTGCCCTCATTTTACAGGGCAATGAGTCTCTGAAGGATAGATGCCTTGACTAGAAAGTGGGGGATCTGGGATAGGAGGCAGGCCTGTTTGTCTCCAACGTCCACCAGAGTGAACCTCTGGATTCACTCCCAAACTCACTTCACTCCTGGCACTTTCTCTTCATAGAAAGGCCTGAAAAGAATGCTGAAGATAAGTGACATTGCTGGACATCCCCATGCTATTTCTCTGCTCTGGAACCTTCCATGGCTCCCACTGGCCATAGGATAAACCCAAACTCCTTAGCCTAGCTTCCATGGTTTTCTACCACCTGACCAAACTGCCCTAACCCTTCCTTTCTATTCAAACCCTCCTCTACCCAGTTAGACTCTTTGTATTTAAACACCCCTTACTTACTCCCCTCACTTTGCTGTTGTAAATTCTAAGAAGCTCAGCTTTTTAATCATGTTACTGCTATTTTTGTCCCATGTCTGTCTATGTTTGGGAGGGGGATCTCTCCAACTGGATTAAGTTTTTCAAGTGCTAGAATTACACATTTCTTTGTGTTCCAAATAGCACCTAGCAAAATGTCAGGCCAATAGTAGAAGCACAGCAAATACTCATTGATGGGTATTTGTTGACTGATTGTTTGCACAGTGGGAAGAAGGAAGCCTGTGCACCTACAACTAGGTAAAGTCAAATAGCGCTTTAAAGAAAATCTCCATGGGACCTCTTAAAGCTCAGACTTTTCATCCCTTTATAAGAATCAGTGTTCAAAATCACAGTGTTATACAGCACAACAGCTGCAGCTCACAGGCAGTGGTGAGTATCACCCTAAAGGACTGCAAAGTTTCTAGGGGAAATTCTCATGGCAGATTCAGCTTGTAGAACTTCTGCTTAGCTCACTGGCCACCTGCTTAGCTGTTTATAGTCCTTAATATTTCACTTAAAATTAATGATTACCCCTTGTTCTGCTAAATATTCATTATTTATTGTTCTTTCATCTGTAGATTTTCAGTGCTAGAACCTACCTTTGTTTTATTTCAATTGTCATACAACCCAATAACGAGCAAAAACTGCCCCAAAACAAATGAAAACATTAAGGGTTTTAAAAGGCAACTGAAGAATCACCAATATCTTAACCTAAATTTTGGCAGGTGAGTAAAACCAAATGCATCTCCTTTTCAATTAAGTGAAATAAATTTTAAATGAAATAAATTTCATTTAAAAATCTAACTGACCAAATCATAGAATCATGTGCTTTAACTTTATGCAAAACAAATTCCCCAGTTTCTATTCTGTGTTCACAGAAGACACAAGAAACACATCACAAATACACTTTGACCCCTGCAGTGAGATGAGGGGTCACGATCATGCATGATTCTTCCTTCTCCAGGCCTTTTGAAGTCCACGCTCTCCTTGTGGGATGGTCTTTTGCCTTGCCAGGAGAGCTGGTCTCCACACCAACTTCAAAGACAGCTGACGTTCCAGGTAGGAGAAATAATGCAAATAAACACTCCAAAATCCTTTTGACCTCAGATGTAACTACAGGATGGATATGGCATTTTAAACAGCCAGTTCCTGCAGCATTCTATAGTAAGATGACTCTCAAATGACACCAAAGTAAATTGCACAATTTACTAAAATGGAAACCCAGTAATTCCATCTTACATTAGAGTAAACAACAAAAAAGCCCTCAAAAATCTGAGGCTCAATTAAATAGCAATTAAAAATGAAGTATAACCTTCTCTTGTTCAATAACCCTCACCATGCCCTAAAACCATAGAAATGGATGAAGTGAACACAACCTCAGAGAACCACTCACCACATATTCAACTGGTTAGAAAAGACAATTAAACATACAAACTCCGATCTGGTTGGAAATGATGGTTTTTATGGGGGGCTCTGGTATCTGAGTTAGTAAACTCCTCATCCCTCATGCCCTTAGCTAGTATCGTACTGAGTCCCTACTAAAGACTGAAATGCTCCCTCCTAGGGCCATGTCTTTTCTACCTACTGGCCTTTTCCCTTTCCTCAAAGATAGGCCACCTGGGAGTCCTTCTGGAGCCTGAAGGAGGAGCTGGCCACTATGTAATTATGATCGGTCACAATGTGCCATCCCTCTTCCTTGCCACAGCCACAAGTCACCAGGGGGAGAGGGCACAGGCTTTCCATTCACAGAGATCTAGATTCAAAGCCCAACCGCCACTTACTAGCTTTGTGACCTAACTTCGCTGAGCCTCAGTTTATTCATCTGCAAAATCACACCTTTCCAACAGGGCTATGGTGAATATTAAATGAGATAGCACATTTAGAGCAGCCAGCACAACAGCCAGCTTTGTAATTGCTAGTTTTCTTCTCTGCTAAGAAAATATCAAACACAAAGTATCTGTAGGTGAATATGTCAAGGCTTTAATTGGCAAGCACAGGACACAGAAGCAGCACCATTAAGAGTACCGAAGGAAAAAACAAAAAGCAACCATTCTCTTTGAGTATGAGAAATAATTTTATCAGTCTCTGATTTCTAAGAAAGACTAGCTTTACTCGAGCCTCTGCTGTCCCAAGTTCTTGCCCACTTTTGGCTATTTTTTTTCTATATTTTTCAGGTTCTCCTCAATAAACATAAATTAATTTTACAATCAGGAAAAACAATTTTTTAAAAAGTTTCTCACTTTGCTAAACATGTAATTTAAAACATGCTACTTTAAAATAAGGAATCCTGAGTGGTAAGATAAGGATTGAGATCATCTGGGTTTAGATAAGAGCCCAGTATGTTATCAATGACAACTGCAGTTGATCACCTTTTTTGCTTTGGTACTTTACTACTCATCAGCACTTTTACTATGCTGGGGAGACTGGGATAACAGAAGATGAAAGTAAAGTAAATTAACTCTTCTACTTGTATCAGGGCTGGTAAAACATTTGGTGGGAAAGGAGCTTGAAACTATGGGAGAAGTCAAGCTAGAGGAGTCCCTACTGGCTTTAATAATGGTCACCATCATTAAGGAAAACAGAGAGTTGACTACACGTAAATCTACTCTACCTAGCCTGAGAATGTCACTGTGTCATCCTGAGACACTAGCTCCAATTTCATAAACAAACACATACCTGACTGTGGTACACATGTCATGCTACCATACATTTCCTCCAAGTGGAAGGTAATAGCTGCTATGCTTACGGAGCACTTACTCTCTGCCTTCTAGGTGTCACCTTATTCTATCTCCCAACAATGTTTGGAGGGAGGCGTCACTACCTCCCTTTTACGACAAGAACCCCAAGGCTCAGAAAAGGTAGATGCCTTAAACAAGGGCACCACTAGTAAGTGATGAGAATAGACTCTGCTCCAGACCTGTATGACCCAGGGGCACAGCCAAGCCTACATTCGATGGCCTTGGGCAGAATGATTTCACATCACATAAGGTCTCATTCTGATGAACAGAGGTCAACTGGGCAGGCAGAACCAGTCTATCAAGTCAGGAGGAAGCTGAGAAGATGAGGGGCAGAGTAAGGACAAGAACATAGGCCTGGGTAATTAATATGAGTTAATATACCAATAGAGCTCTCAGGACACCACCTGGTGAGTTGCCTAACTTAATACCCTTGCATTTTGCAACCCACCTCCTACTACATGGACACAAACTGCTGGAACTGAATGTAATCTGGGCACCACATAGAAGTTATGTACAAATAAGAAAACTATTTTTTCTCCACAATGTTAAACAAGCCCCACCATGAACATCAGGCAGGTTATACGAAGAAGCAGAAAGAAGCATTTTTATATGGACATGCCTCAAGAGGACATCAGGTTTACGGGGTACTCAGCAATTTGAATGGCAATTAATTTCAGTTGTATAAAAATGGAGCAGGGTCCTCGAAGAGGCTGTTTTGCTTTCACACTATGCTCCTTTTAAATTCCCCAAGGTACTAACAATGGTTACACATCAATGGGTTTCCTTCCTGTGCTTTACTCTTAAAAACCACAGAGGTTCTGGGGCTCAATGGTCACAAAGTCCTGATGGTTGCAAGGCTAGCAGGTCCTGCCCTCTAGCTCAGTCTTTCTCAACCAGTTCAGCAGTCTGAAGAGAGCAGTGATCTAAGACTTGACATCCAATATGGTAGCCACTATGCACATGGGACTACTGAGCTCTTGAAATGTGGCTAGTGTGACTAAGGGACTGAATTTTTAATTTTATTTAATATTATGAAATTAAAGTATTCTAGTGGCTACAGTACTGGGCAGTGCATTTACAGAATATTTGCTGGTATAAACATAAGTATTTATGAAAATGAAAGTATCTTAAACACAATATGTTATGACTTGCTTTTTTCTCATTTAATATAACATGGATCTCTTTCCATAACAATACATTTGGATATTATTATTTATTATATTAACCACAAGCCATATGTAGCTACTGAGCACCCAAAATGTGGCTAGTCCAAATTAAGATGTGTTGTAATTGTAAAATACATACCAGAGTTCAAAAACTTTGTATGTAATGTAAAATATATTCATAGTTTTTATATTGATTACATGTTGAAATTATAATATTTTGGATAGATATTGAGTTTACTATATTAATTTAAATTAATTTCACTTGTTTCTTTTTACTTTTTTAACATGGCTACTAGAAAATGTAAAATTACATATGTGGTTCCCATAATATTTCCACTGGACTGTGCTGCCCTAAGGCCTCCACTGTATGTAGTGAATTAACTCCATTCCTATGCAGCCAGGATGAGAGAACTGAGAAAACGGTCACCCAAATCACTGTCTGGCTCTGCGGTTCACCGGGGACCTCTAGCTTGTCTTCTTCTAGGCCTAGGCTTAGTGGAGCCATCAATCAGGTCCACCACTCTGAGGGCCCTGAGAGGAGATCGGCTTAGGGACAACTCCCAACTCATATCTCTGTCATTCAAAGTTCACTGGTGTCATGCAAACCTTCATTCTGCCAGCCCAGCCCTATGGCCCAGGGCAAGTCACTTATCTTCCCTGCACTTCATTTTCTTCAATTCAAAAATGGGGATAATAACAAATACAGTTCAGAATTGTCATGAGGGTCAAATGAAAATCTAGAACACTTAGCCTATCACCCAGCAAATCCATTCCTAGGTATTTATTCAGGAGAAATGAAAATATATGTCTACACAAAGACTTTACCCAAATGTTCATGACAGCTCTATTCATAATAGCCCCAACCTGGAAACAACCCAAATGTCTACCAGCTGGTGAATGGATAACAAACTGTGTTACATCCATGCAGTGGAATACTACTCAGCAATAAAAAGAAACACACAACATCATGAAAGAATCTCAAAGCTTTATGCTAAGTTAAAGAAGCCAGGCAAGCAGGTGAGAGGGGAGAGGAAGGGACAGGTATATTCACACCTACTGGGTGTGGTGCGCACTGTCTGGGGGATGGGCACGCTTGTAGCTCTGACTCAGGTGGTGCAAAGGCAATATATGTAACCTAAATGTTTGTACCCAGATAATATTTTGAAACATAAGTAAATAAATAAATAAATAAAAAGAAGCCAGGCAAAAAAAGACTACATCCTATAAGATTCCACTTATAAATGACATTCTAGTAAAGATGAAACGTTAGTAACAGAAAGCAGATCAGTAGTTGCCAGAGACCAGAGGGAGGGTACTGACTGCAAAGGGACATCAGGAAAATACTTGGCGTGATAAAAATGTTACACAGGTTGCATAGGTATATTTATTTGTCAAAATTTATCAAATTGTATACCTAAAATTGGTGAATTTTATTGTATGTAAACTACATTTCAACAAAGTTGACGAGAGAGAGAGTGAGAGAATGAATGAATTAGATAATTAACATAAAGCACTTAGCTTGGCACATAGTGAGTGCTTCAACAACATCAGCTGTTATGACAAGTAACACTCCCTTTTCAGTACTAATCACAATGTCTAAAACCAAAGTTAGACTCATCATCTTCCTGGGAAGACCAGCTACTCCTCATTTACCTTATAATATTTCTCTAGTCATTTCTGTTGCCTCTGTTTCCCTTACAACCACCTGGCAGACCCTTCCTCTACTGTGTTCCTCCCTTCCTTCTCTCCCTCCTGCCATGGACCTGAGACGTGGCTTTTCTAGCCACTGCTCCATTATCACCCTCGGCTCCTCTTCCCTTCCTTCACCCTTCTCATCTCACCTTGCACACTGACAGCAAATTAAGTTTCCTAAAACACCACTTTCAGGAGCCACACATCCACTCAAGTCCCCTCACTGCTTTCAGATCCCTCACCTGGCATCCAGAAGGCCCCACAATTGGCTCTGGTCTCCCTTTTCCATCTTTTACCTCACACCAGAATCTTCTAAAATAAATCCCTTTGGAAGAATGTATGAACAAAGGAAAGCAGGGACCAAGTCTGTCTTGCTTAAACCTGTACTCCAAGTGCCCACAACATGCCAGGAACTCAGGACATACTCACAGCAGCATCTGCTGAATGAACTAAGAACTCTTTTTTTTATTCCCCCAGATGTTATGGAAAAGTAACTAATGAACTCCAAGTCTGCAAACGCAAACTTGGCCTCAGAGAACATAGGTAATCATTCTTTAGTTTTTTAAACCGAGATCCTTATAGTAGCTTAGCAACAGTTTGGAACAGGATGAACTAGGGGCTCCAGGAGGTGTTTCAGAATTTTTGTGCTAAAGGCCATAAGGCTTCTGTTTCTATTTCTACTTTTTAAAAACTCTGTCAATAAAATAACAATTTAAATATTTTCTCTTTAACTCAGTATAGACTAGGAGCCTCCAAATATGCACGCAGGAAGCATAGAAGAGGTCGTGGAAATCATGAGCGTGTTCATAACTCAGGTGGTTTATCAAGTTTTGACCATGACACAGTATTTTAATTGACATTGCTCTTAGTCATATACGGTTTCATTTACATCCATAATGAATCACTGGCTAAATGCAGGCATTTTAGTGAGAAATTAGTGAGAAATATGAGAAGTGAGAATCATCGTAAAAATGGTAAGTCGGCATGGGCGCGGTGGCTCATAGCTGTAATCCCAGCACTTTGGGAGGCTGAGGCCAGAGGATCACTTGAGCTCAGGAGTTCAAGACCAGCTTGAGCAACATAGCAAGATCCTATCTCTACAAAAAATAAAAAAATTAGCCAGGTGTGGTGGTGCATGCCTGTCGTTCCAGCTACTTGGGAGACTGATGAGAGTGGATTGCTTAAACCCAGGAGCTCAAGGCTGCTGTGAGCTATGATTGCACCACTGTACTCCAGCCTGGGCAACAGAGCTAGACCCTGTCTCTAAAACAAAACAAAACAAAACAAAACAAAAAAGACAGTAAGTCTGCAAATTATCTGAAGATCTGAAGATGCTATTTCTCAGCGCCTTAAGGTGTATTCATCTTATCACAATTTCTTACCATCTATGATATTTTTAAAAAACAGTATAATTCAGATCCCGAACATTAACATAATTTCTAATAATATACTGTTCTAAATCATTTTTTTAATTTAAAATCACTTCCCAAGACAGTTTTTACCATTCAATATTATCATGAAAGGAGTTTGCAAGTTAAAAAGGCAGGGGAGATAGCTGGGCATGGCACACACCTGTAGACCCAGCAACTGAAGAGGCTGAGGCAGGAGGATCACTTGAGCCCAAGAGTACAAGGCTGCAGTGAGCTATGATCGCCCCATAGCACTCCAGCCTGGGCAACAAAGCAAGACCCTGTCTCTTTAAAAAAAAAAAAAAAAGGCTGCAGAGTGCTGATTTAGAGCGTTTTATCTGAAATGTGGGCTCCTCTGTTAACCTTTCTTAGTTCCCGAAGCCCCAGGGAGGACCCCATCAGCCACTCCCATGTACTCTCACTCTCCCAGGCAGGCAGGCCTTTTCAATACCTTACTTTACCTTTGGCTTATGTGTTTGCTACCTCCACCAGGATGTAAGCTCCCTGCTTCATTCATCTTTTTATCTTAATGCACAGCACTGCACCTGGCACCCAGAAGACTCTTTATAAGTGCTTGTTAATGCTCCAGAAGTCAAATATGTGTGCACCAATGTTCGAACCACTCCAGTGATGAACAAGAGCTGGGAGGGGAAGAGCTGAATGGGCATTTGCTAGGGGCTGCCTCCTTTAGGTCAGGCCCTGGGAGCTCATAGGCCAGGACCACTTGTATCTTCCTCTTCTCCCACCTTTGAACACCAACAGCCAGCTCTGTGGCCAGGCAGGCCTGGTAAGGAGACTCTGTGCTGTACCTCCCAGAGCATGGCTGTCAAAACATGGTACTCCAGGGTAAAAAGGAAAAAAAGGGAGGAAAGTTGCTCTTTAAAATGTCACTGATCTTTTTTGCCATTTATTAGCAACGTAGTCACAGTTGACAGTGAGACAAACTTTTAAATAAATAATTTTTACCTGTGTGGGAGAAGGGGTTATAAATAGAAAACAGGGTAGTAAGAAACAATAGATATACGTTGGTACTTTGAGACAGGAGTCTGCCAACCTCCTCATTTGCCAGAAAATTAATAAACTCCTCTTTCCTTCTCTTCAAAAAAAAAAAAAAGAAAGAAAGAAAGAAGCAATAGGTATGTATAATGCTTATACCTTTGGAACAGATACACTCTATGGGAATTTAAGAGGAAGGAAAAGTATATCCAGCTTGACAGGTAAGAGGTAGGTAATACCCAGTATCCAGCTTGACATGCATGACAGTAGGTAGCAGTACACAGGAAGGGTTTCTTGAGCTGCACCTCAAATAACTGCATTTGTTCAACAAATTTGCTTATTCAACAAATATTTGTTGCATGCTTATTATCTACATTCCAGGGATGGTGCTAGCTTTAAAGTGAATTGAAATAGCAATACATAGACAATAGAGGCTGGATTTAGAGTACAAATACAAAACAAACCTCAAAGTGAAAGACATCAACAGAGGCAGAACAAGATGCCCATGCCCATCACCATGTACAGAGTGGGAAGGGGCAGAGGTGTGCCTGATACACACATACCCACCTCTCCACCCTCAACAGCCTGAGAGCCCCTAGAGCAGGGACTGCTCATCATTGCATTCCTAGAGCCAACCACAGTGCCCATCAAAGAGCCGCAGCTCAAGAAGTCTGTGGAATAAACAAGTGCCAGGATGCTGGTGAATATAGTAATCTACATGGTCACATGCAGAGTGCCTCCAGCATGGCAATATGCCACCCAGCCATTTCCTGTGTTCTGGTAGACTAGAGGGGTGCAGTTGTGCTGGCCAGACCTATAGCCTGACACTAGAAGTCTGGTGTGAGCAGGCCCACTTTCAGCTTCATTTCCCTCTGCTTCTGCGAAAAGGAAAGTGTGCAGGACTAAAGTACAATGAGTTCCTGCCCAGGAATCACTTGTCACCTGGGGGGAGGGCAGGCTCAAAAGGAAGGTCCTGAATGAACAACACTGCTTTCTTTCCCTTTTCACCACTATAGGTGGTTCTTAGACATTTTTAGATCCAGGATGAATCTAAACACTCTATTCATCCCCCCACCACTGAAAAAAGCCTCAACTGAATTAATGAAGAGAAATGACCTGTTTCTGATGAGCCACGTCAAAGAAATGTGGGCAGCTCTGTTTAAATATTATAAACATAGGTGCTGTGACAGCATGCGGAACTGTGGCTAGTGCTCAAGCACCCTGCTTTCCAGCACAGAGCCCTTTGCCCTTCCCCTGTGCCACTGTCTAATAAATTATCTGTGCACACACACCTAAATGCATTAGGCAAGCCTCAACCTAAAGTAATTTACTATCACACTAATAGGACATAATTCATCTATTGTTCTAAATATACGGTTTTCTTAAAGTAAGGTATATATGGTATTATAGTGCATTTTTTTAGATGTACATATTTCACCAACAAAAATAACTAATTCTCCAAATTTACAGTTTTTAAAATTTTTCCAGCAGTGATTCTAACCCTAACATTCACAGCCTAAGATGGGTTCAGGTCAGTGAGGTTCTGAGAGGTTATAAAGACATGTGTATGAGCATTTATGGAGAGAGAAGCAGACCCTCTGATGAGATCCTTAAAGGAGCTGGGCCGGAAAAGCTGAAGAACTTGTACTTAGAATATATTCTGAAACAATTCCAATAACAATAGAATAACTCAGTTGTTTCTTGAAGTTTGGTAAAGAGGTGTTTACATTAAAGTAGTTTGGTAGCCTTGTAGATTAAAACAAAAAGAATATATTCTAAGTTTAATATACTGCAATATTATAAAACAGGGTGACCTAAGGGGTGTGAGGCTTCTTTTTTGGCGTAATGAAAATGTTCTAAGACTAGTTATGGTAATGGATACACAACTCTATAAATATATTAAAAGCCATTGAATTATATGCTTTAAATGGGTAAACTGTATGATATGTGAATTATGTAAAGCTGTTACCAAACAAAACAACTCCCCCCCAAAAAAAAACCTTTCTCCCTGGGCAAGGTGGCTCCTAGCACTTCGGGAGACTGAGGCGGGAGGACTGCTTGAATCTAGGAGTTCCAGACCAGCCTGAGCAACATAGCAAGACCCCATCTCTACAAAAAATAGAAAAATAAACCAGGTATGGTGGCCCATCCCTATAGTCCCAACTATTCAGGAGGCCGAGGCAGAAGGACCACTTGAGGCATTTGAGATTATAGTGAGCTATGACGACACTACTGCACTCTAGCTTGGGCAACAGAGTAAGACCTTGTCTCAAACAAACAAACAAAAAAACAACTCTTTCCAGGAAGATTCCCCAAACTAACAAATAATTATATTAATAAATAGGAGAGTGCCCTCTTAGCCATCAAAAGATAACTACTTGATTATTTGAAGACAACGACAATGGATTTCCCTTTTGCTTTCAAGTGTACTCTTTTAGTATGCAAAAGGAAACACTTAATATCTTAATCTCTAGCTAAAAAAGGCCACTTACCCCTAACATGGTTGTCAGCAAGGTCAGCTAGAGACTAAACGGTCAATCTACAGAAACGCTTCCCCTCCTGAGGTTGAAGTATTTATCCAAAATAAAGCACTTGTCCCTTAGTCCTTAATCAAAAGTTTCAAACAACAAATGAAGGGCCACTGTCATCTCCTCCGAAGAGGAGTCACACCTTAATTTCCCCTACTATGTACTTGGTGCTTGCAAAGTCAATTACTGATAAGAATGACTTCCAGCGTAAGGGAATTAACAATAGAAAAAGTTTACTACTGCCCCTCTCACACCCCAAACACTTAAGCACTTATGAGCTCTAAAACGACTTTGAGGTCCAGCTCCTCCTCTCTCAGGATGCCAAAAGTTGGAACATAAAGGAGCTTCATTTCTTATGAAGCTGCCCAAAAACTTCCAGCAGCTTGCAAAGGAACCACTACCTGCCCTGCAGTGAAGAAGAGGGTTTATTTTACTTGCTCTGAATGAAGCCATTTAAACCCTCAATCAGCAATCTATATTTTCAACAATCTCAAGATGACAATCCACATGGAAGCTATGTACACATTGGTAGCTATTTCTGCTGTTCCTCAGGGAAGAAAAACAGGTAGCTATCTTGTCTCTCTTTTCACATAAAAAAACTTCAGGCCCAGAATCTTACATTTCCTCCTAGTAATTACAGCCAGGTACTTGGATTTTTATTCCTATTACAAGAAACCTTTCTCGTGGGATAATCCTCAAAAGAGGTGATATATGAGGAGTGAGTATCACCAGCCCCTAAATTAGGCTGCAAAAAAATCAACTTCTTCACCAGGAAGAGACTACTTACAATCTCTAAATGAACTAACTACCAGTCTCTAAAAGCTTCCAACTCAGGGTTTTCTGACTGCATTCATCTCAGGTTTTCAGGACAAGTGGAGAAAAATACATAACCACCTAGAAAACGAGTGATTAGATTCTCAGAAAATATTATTATCTCATTTTAATGTGTGGAAGTTCTGCAAGTTAACTTTCATACAGTCTGCATTTGTCTATGCAAACATCTTTAAATAATTTATTAAAGTATTTAGTATAACTCGGAATTCTAAAGAAACTTCCAAATAGCATCCCAAAAGGAAATCCAGATAGATTCTGATATTGAGTACGGGATCACCTGAAAATTTTAGGATCTAAAGTCAATGATGTCTCCTAATTTGGCATCACATTTGAATAGGTATTCTGGCAATACATAAATGGAGTTTAAAATTCTATAAAAAATGTCACTGATTAAGAAGCTGAAGCTCAATAAACCAAGCCACTAAAACCATTTATGACAGGTAAAGATCCTGGTTGACTTGTATACACCTTGGAAAACAGAAGACCTCAGAATCTGACAGAACAAAAGCTCCATGAAGGCATTACTCATTACTCTATCTCCAGCACGTGCCTGGAACATAGTAGGCACGCAATACGTTTCTGTGGAATTAATGAGCATAGTTGAATAAATAAACCATGCAGGAATGCAGTTTCAAAAAAATCAAAAATTCAAGAACAGATCCATTTTCAGTAAAGATTTTAACATGTAATATTATCTTTTCCACAGAGTTTTTAAAATGTTCTCTGTTATGCCTCAAATATTGCTAAAATTATCTGTTGTTTCTCAAGAACAAAATGCACCAAATGGAGGATAAATGAGCCCTGATCCAGATAAACCCCACAGAAGATTATTTAAAAAAGAGAAAACTGAGATGAAAAGCTATCACAAGGCCAGGCGCGGTGGCTCACGACTATAATCCCAGCCCTTGGGAGGCCAAGACAGGAGGATCACTCGAGGCCAGGAGTTGAAGACCAGCCTGGGCAACATAATGAGACCCTGTCTCTACAGGGGAAAAAAAAAAAAAAACTATCACAAACAGCATACCACCCACCAAAAATATGCACATTTGATAACAACTCTTTCCAAAACTGTTTCCTCTGGTTTCTATTTCAGCTAGGTAAGCTTTTTTTTTTTTTTTTTTTTTTAGTCTAGTGACTTTAAAAGTTTACACTTTCATGGAGCCAAGAACTTATATTACCTTGTCTTCTCTTAGTCCTCCCAAATTTTCTCATGACTCACCTGTGTGGCTTCTTGCCAGAATTCCTTTTGTTTGGAAAATCCCCCCCTTCCTCTGACCCCCAACCTAAAACATCCTCCCCCTAAATACCAGCCTTTCTGATTTTATGGAAGTTTCACATCCTTGCAGCAGAGGCCTAGTCTATCTCCTAAAGCTAAATTCATTGTGCTCCATTAAAATGAAAATAAAATCATTCAAACCACAGCCAGGCACCGAATCACCTACCAACATGCCAGTGAATGGCTCATCCAAATATGTCTTTCTGGTGGTGACCTTGTGTTTCCTTAATCCTTCTGGCATTTGTATTTTCCAGTCCACAGAATTTTTCCCTACCAAGTTCATAAAACTTAAATCATTTTCTGCTATAAAGTCTGTTCCCGAAGGCTAAACAACCTTGATAAATGAAAGGAACTATGGACAGAAATGAGCTTACTTGCAATAATATACTTTAATGTGTTTAACCCTGTGCACAAATGATAGAGAGTGAAGAGATGGAAGAGGGAAGGAATGTGCTTTGCAAATACTTCATAAAGATCAGTTCATTTGATCTTTGCAACAACCTTGGGAGGCAGTCAGGGCAGGCATTTATTACTCCCATTTACAGATGACAAAACTAAACATCAAAAAGGTTTAAGTGACTTGCCCAGCCAACATTCCATGACTAGCAAGTGTCTGCCTAGGCCTGTATTAAGATCTTGTGTCTTCCAACCTACAGGCTGTCTACCATATACCTCTGCCCTATGGTTCTGTCTACGGCCAAGGAGCAACTTCCTAGAGAGTCAGCATTTCAAAGGGAAGGTAGATCTCTGACTTTTGGGACACCATCTCCCTTCAGCTAACAAGCTGTAAAGCCACCTCAATCTTGCCAATAGAAAACAATGCCTTTCTCTTTTACATGCCACTCTTAACAACTACTTCTTTCCAAAATAATTTCCAACAGTTCCTGTTTTAAAAAGACTTACTCATAAGACGCTAATAGTCCAAAAAGTTTGCATCAGCATATGATTTTCTCAATAAAGTTCAGGGCTGATGCAACATTTCTCAGCCTCAAACTTTACAGCTAAAATGACAAGAACACAGAACAGTTAAAAAATTACACAAAACAATGTTACATTTTTTTTTTTTTACTCCACCACATCTGCCTCTACGGGTCTCCTGTGAGTCATTGTCTGTGTTCAGTCATCATTATAAGAACTGCCATTTTCTACCCTAAATTATTTTATGTTTTAAAGAAAAGCTCTGCAATAAAAATGGAATCCTATTACATCTTTCACCACCTAGCTGAAGCACTGACCTCAAAGTTATTGTTCCAATTTTCACAATTACCATTTTACACAAACAGAAAAGGAGACACAGTAAGATTGCAATTTATTTATTCACTCAATAGGTACATATGAAATCCTATCAGATACCAGGGACTGGGACCCAAAAATGAACAAGAAGTGTCCCTCCTCTCAAAGCCTAATAGAGAGAAAAAGTAAAGAAGTAATTACACAGTAAACTGATCAAGATTAAGGTGGAGAGAAAAAAAAAAGATTAATGTAGGGGTAGGCACATGGCCTGGGGCAGTGGAAATCATGAAATGCTTCCCCACGGAAGTGATCTGTGAGCATTTATAAGCATATATCTCTTTACTTTCAGTACAAAATAAACCCAATTGACTCAACTCTATCCCCTTAAAGGTTGTAAGAATTACTTGCCAATAGTCAAGTCAAAAATCTAATAACAGAGTTAGGGCATACTTTAAAATAACTATAAGAGTGGAAATTGGAATGTTCCTAACATGAAGAAATGATAAATGCCTGAGGTGATAGAAACCCCAATTACCCTGATTTGATTAATTCACATTGTATGCCTGCATCAAAACATCACAAGTACCCTGTAAAGATATGCAACCATTATGTACCCATAATAATTAAAAATTTAAAAATCTAATAGCAGAATTACTCTTGACTCCCTATCCTAAATCTCAACTCTTAACTCATACTCCCTTAGGCACAAATTATAGCAAGTTTAATAAATTCTGTCCTATATGTGCCTACTCACATGTCTATTGAATAGACTTAAAGATACACACAATGAAATAAATTACACTTTTTAAAAAGATAATAATTTTCTTAACTGGAAATGAATGCTTGAACAATCCAAGCCCTACAAAGCATAGCTGGTGGAAGAGGAAACTGAGGTTCAAAAAAATCCCACTTTAATACGACAGAATGAAAGGTCTCTTTGAAGTTACCAGAAGATCTTGAACAAAAAAAGAAACAGAAGGCTTTTGTGGGGCTTTAGCCTCCAGATGATGAACCCCAAACACACTGCAGTGGTAAACAAACAAGCCTCTGAGCCTGAATCTGATTCGGTGGCCCAACAAAACATTACAATTTAAGGAATCTCTCTCTCCATTCATTACTTCCCAAAAAAGTCCCCCGGCTGGCAGCTCCAGGTTTTTTGCTGGTTACTGGGTTTATTGCTTGTAAATTATAATGCGTAGTGTGCTTTTCAAAAAAAGGTACAGGCAAATGAAAACAACCATGGTTTTAAAGGGCCATAAAAGACAGTATATGTAACAGAAATGAACTCTGCCTGCGTTTACTATGAGGACCTATTACTCCTTTATGCTACTCCAGTGGATTTTAAACTCAAATGAATGCTACCACTGCCCACTGAAGAGCAGGTTAGAAAAGGGAAAGAGCATATTCATACACCTGTCTCAGCAGAACCCCCGGATTGCCTCCCTCACCATTCCTCCCCCCACCCCCGGCCAAGGCCAAGAGGCTGACCTGGAAATGGGGCTGCAGACCCGCTGCTGTCCCAACAAGTGGGCTCTAAAGTCATACTTCCATTTGGCTTGGCACAGCCTCATCCCCATCGCTCAGACCTCCAGCTGCAAGGAGGAAACTCTATGGCCCCAGAAAGGAGAAGGCTGGCGGCAGGCAGAAGCGGATGAGAGGGTCCTGAGCGGTCTCCTTACTACTCCCCCGGCCCAGGGTGAGCCCGGCAACCCGACACCTCCCCCAAGCCGGAGCCGCTTCCAGAGCACCGCCGAGCCCCTTCCACGCCCCGGCTCTGGGGGCTGTGGTTCCCACCCCCGACCCCTGCGGAGGGCCTCAGCGTTCGCCTGGGCCCCGGGGGCCCTGACCCGGACCCACTGCCACGCCAGAGCCCTCCCGGCCTGGGCCGCCCAGCCGCTGCCCTGGTCCCGGTCCGAGACCCCGCCCGGCCCGCGCCCGGCAGCCCGCAGCCCTCTGGGCCGCCCCACACCGCCCGCCCGACTGGAGGGCCGCGCACCGTGTGGGACTGCAGGCTCTGGCTCGCCTCGATGGCTGCTGTCAGCGGCACCGTGTCGTCCAGCAGCACCTTGCCGGCTGGCGGCTTCTCCATGAAGGCCATCCCGGGACGCTCGGCCGCCGCCGCCTCGGGTCGCGGGGCAGGAACCGGAGGCGCCGACTCCCGCCGCCCGCCCGGCTCCACCGCCGCCGCTGTCAACACGCGCCGCCCCAAGCGCCGCCGCCACCGCCGGCCCCGCGGGGTCCTAGCGCCGACCGCGCCCCGCCGCCGTCGCTGTCAACACGGGCTGCCCTAGGCGCCGCCGTCTCCCGCGGGGTCCTAGCACCGACTCTCTGACGTTGGTCCCGCGGCTGTCAACCCTGGCCGCATGCCCTGACCTTCCGCCCCGCCGCTGCCCTGGACTCGCGCCTCCCGGATCCTTGCAGCCGCACCGCAGGCCTGGTACCCTTAGCACCGGGCCTCGGACCCGGGAATACTCCACCCTAAGCCATCACCACCAGGGATCCTCAGATCCTAGGACACCTGGTTCTGAGTCCTGGGATCCAGGAAACTTCAGGCCGAGATTTCCAAACCGAGCCTCTCAGAACTGGACTTTTCAGATCAGGCCCTAAGAAACTGGGACTGTCAGACTTGAAACTCTTAGAACTGGACCTCTCCCACCCAGGCCTTCCAGGCCCGAAGATCCTAAGACTCAGAAAAAGGGCCTTCAAGATGGGACCCTCAGTTGGAGCCCTGCAGACCCAGAGACTTTCTAAAACAAGCCCTTCAGATTCAGGTTTTACAGGGACTCTTGAACCTGACTCCTCAAACCCTAGAACTTAAGAGCTGGACCCCACAGTTGGAGGCCTTGGACCCCAGAACCTTCAGACCCAAGCTCTAAGAACTGGGGACCCTAAGAACTGGTCCAGAGACTCAGCCTCTACTCTTGGCCCCCACTCTCTGTTCATCCCACAGGCCTTCAAGCCCCAGAAATTTCAACCAAATCCCCCAGACTTGGGAGTATTCATTCCCACTGTACTGGCTCTAAGAACCTCAAACCTAGAGCCAGAGAACCTTGGGGTCAACTTCTGAGGCCCAAATCTGCCCCACAGTCTGCCTGAATACAGGCCACAATCCTGGTACCACCCCATCTCTCCATCCTTCCCACTCCACCACCACCACCCACTGCACCACCACCCCCAACACACACATAGAAATTCTATCCACACCACCCCTCTCCCAGGCCAGCATTCCAGGATGGCGAAGAGTTCAACTTGAAATCAGATGACCAGGATCTCCAGGACTCTGGCATTTACCAGCTGTGTGATCTTGAATAAGTTACCCAACTTATCTGAGCCTCAACTGACTATCTGCAAAATGGAGATAACATCTGTATGGAAAGGTTGAGGAATAAGTAAATCGGTAAATCGGGAAGGGGCTTGGCACATAATAAAAGGTGAAACAATATTAGTTTCTTCCTTCCCCTACAGTTCACAGAATGGAGTTAAGGCAAACTTAACTCTTGAGTTTGTCTCCACTAAATTTCTACATTTCAGACAAGGGAACAAAGTTTCTTGGTAGTCCCACCACCACCACCAAAATTTGACATTACAGGAAAGGCCTAGATTGTATCTAAAGGGTCCCCTCTGCAGATCTCAAGCTTAATGGGACTGTTGGGCAACCCCAAGTAGCCAAGTGGCCATGACAGATTGGCTTCTGAGGCCAAGACCCGATAGAGGGAGATGTGAAGAAGGAATCATTGAACTTCATGATTCAGCCCTAAAATCATCAGAACTCTTCCTCCATTCCATTTTTGTCCCAGTGTGTTTAAAAGCAGCAGTCTATTAAAGCAAAACCATATGTCATTTAGGGAGGATTCAACTTTTTACTTCCATTTTGGTTTAAGGCAAATAGATTATTTCATTGCCAGAATCACAGAAACCAAAATCTTGTTTCAACCATTACTGCTACCATCCATGTATTTTGACATTTTTGTCCATGTGCACTGAGCAAAACAAGGTTCTTCTCCCATACTCCTGGTGGGAGTATAAATTGGCCCAGCCTTTCTGGAGGGAACTCACTCATTCATTCAACAATTATTTACTGAGTACCCATCATTTAATAGGCCTGGTGCTAGGAGCTGAGATTGGACAATACATATTAAGTGCTTTGAAAATGGTCTCACCCTGTGACTCAATAATTTTGTCTCTAGGAGAGTATCCTAAGGAAATAATCAGACATCAGTGCAAAAAAATTGCATGCAAGGACAAATATCTAACAATAGGGAATTAGACAAATCTTGGTAAGCAGTCATGAATTTTTTGCACTGTTAAAAATCAGATTATCACCTGAGCATGGTGGCTCAGCCTGTAATCTCAGCTACTTGGGAGGCTGAGGCAGGAGGAATGCTTGATGCCAGGTGTTCAAGCCCAGCCTGGACAACATAGCAAGACCCTGTCTCTACAAAAAATTAAAATTAAAAAATTAAAAATCAGATTATCAAAGAATATTTATGATGTTGGGAAATGCTCTTGATATAATAGTAAATGAAAAAAGCAATACATACATCTGTATTATCCCAATATATCTATGGGAAAAACACCAGAAGGAAACATCAAAATATAACTGTGGGCATCTAGGAAACAGGAGCGTGATGATTTCTTTTTTATACTTTTCTGTATTTTTCAAAATGCCTCAAATGAAAATATTTAATATGATTAGTAAAAAAGTTATACAACGGGGGTCCAGTGCTCTGACAACCAGCCACTGGTTCCATGAGATAAATTTCTGCGAGTAAGAAGAAGACTTCTTTGAATCTAGCCACTTCTTTGAATCTAGAAAATGGCTTAGCTCCATTTTTGCTGTAATCGTACACACACACAATCCAATGGTTTAGTACATAAAATCAACTTGTCCATGGTTCATACCTTACAAGCAATTTCACATGCTCTGAGGAATGCATTTTGCATACTGTTTCTAAGTTATATTTTATTTATTTTTTGATACAGAGTCTCACTCTGTCACCCAGGCTGTGGTGCAGTGGCAGGATCATAGCTTACTGTAACCTCTAATTCCTTGGCCCAAGTGATCCTCCTGCCTCAGCCTCCCAAGTACCTGGGACTACAGGTGTGCACTATCACGCCTGGCTAATTTTTAAATTTTTTGTAGAAACAGCTTCTCGCTAAGTTGCCCAGGCTGGTCCCAAACTCCTGGCCCCAAACGATCCTCCTGTGTAGGCATCCCAAAGTGCTGGTATTACAGGCATGAGCCACCATGCCTGGCCTCCAAATTAGATCTTTTTTCTCATTTAAGATTATGTGATTGGAGGATGACACTCTCCGTGCATGTGTTTTTGTCAAACAATGACAATAGTGGTTTTTTTCAGAGTCAGTGTTACTTGAGGACTTTTGATGTTGTCGAGGTCCTGTGGAGGACAAAATAGAAAATACAGAGTCTTTTTCCTCCAGTGATTTTTTAGGAGGATAGGAAAGATCGTCCCAGAAACAATTACTCCGAGGCAGCCTGTATTGAGTACTGGAATTGAGGCACCAGGTACCATGAGAGGATACGGGAGAAAAGAGTAATGACAGCTAGAGTAGACTACGGGGCAGTTCACAGAAGAGTTGGGGTTTGAGTGGGGTCTTTAAGGATGGGAGAGATTTGGGTAGCAGGATATGGAGAAAGAACATTTCACTCACTCTTTTAGCAAACCCCTTGCTGAACAGGTACTACATGCCAGACACTGTGTCAGGCACAGGAGAGTTAAAGACTAACAAAGATGTCACCTGCTATCAAGCTGCTTGGCCACATGAACAACCGGAAACCTATATGGACGTGCAGTGACAGGCTAGTCCAGAGGTGTATGGGAGTTCTGGGCGTTGTAAAGCCATGTAGACTGGAGGACCAGAGGTTTGGATGTGTGATGGGCTGAGCAGGAGACACTTAAGGAAAGGTGTAAAATGGAGCCCTTTCATATCCTGTTCCCGAGCTCTGTTATACTTTCTCCTGATAGCCAGTTAAGGACATTTTCAAGGGAACAAGCATCTCTGAGGTTTGACAACTTTGGGGAGCCACTCGGACACTACAGTGGCCACTAACACACACTTCTGGCCTGGGCTCTGCTGCTTCAGAGAAGGAAACAGGTAAAAGTAGTGTGGGAGTAAAGGGAGGAGGGAGGTAGGTGAGGGTGTGGGGACAGTTAGGGAGAGGTAGGCAGATAGGTAGGGGGAGGTTTGCCATTCAAGAAAAAAAAAAGACAAAATGCTAGATTCAAGATCTAGGCAAAAACTGCCGTCATAAACCAGAGGAAGCTAAAGACTGTTGGTCGTGGTTAAGGGCCCAAGCTCCAAGGTGACCTCCTGGGTTCCCACCTGGCTGCACAGCTCACTGGCAGCCTAACCTCTCTTTGCGTCAGCTCTCTGGTCTGTAGAATGAAGATAATGATGGCCTCCACCCCATAGGATTATTGGGAGGACTGAATGCACTAATGTAGGCAATGACCTGGAAGACAGGCTGGTGCAGAGATAATGCACAGTAAGTATTAGCTCTCATATTATAAAGGAAATCAGCAGAACCATACGGGGAGAGAAAAGTTGTTCTACTGAAAGGAATTTAGGTACTTTTCTCTCTGGAAAGGAAGGGAAGAGAACGGAAAAGGAATTAGGATTGAAGATCAGAGCTGCAAACGTCATAAAATAACAACCTTGTCTAGTCTTCCTCACTAGGGAAAGGAAACTGGAAGTGAGAAATCGGTATTTGAGGGAATGATGCCAGGGACAAACTCTCAATCTAGCCTTTCCCTGTCTCTGCAATTTCTTCCCAGAAGCAAGCACCTTAGAATAAATGCTATGGCGAGTCTCATAATTTATTGTTATCTACCCAAATCAGTGTCTTGTCAGTGATCCTCTGAAGATCCTGGACTTAACCTGGATCCCATGATCCACTGGGAACCAGGCCCCACACCCCGGGACAGCCTTGACATCCATTTGGCTTTTGAAATGGCTCAGGCTGAATGTGGGAAAAATCTCCCCAGGCCAGAGCTGATCTACATCAAATCAGCTTTGCGTCCCCAGTCTCAGGCTCGGCAAAGCTAATGAGGAATGAGGGAACCTCAGCTTCTGCCACCTACGTAACTACTCAGGGCTAGCAGAAAAAAAAAAATTATATCTCCCTATGTTGCCAAATGTTTAGATGGCCCACAGGTTGTTTATCTAACAACTTAATGTTTGGCCAGATTGACTGAAGATAATGAGTTTTAGTGAGGATGCTTCTAGGCCTGGCAACTGCTCTACAAAATCAAATCATAGAAGCTTGTGGAAAAACTGTTTCCTAAGCAGCATGGCCTCTCAACTCAAAATGATTTGATTTCTTTAGGTATTTATGATCTGGATATAAAACAACAAAATTCAACTCACAATCATTCTTATTTCCCACATGTGTTGGTATTTTTCCATCATATCACAGGGGAATTTTGCCCAGGGTTTATAAGGTCATTTGAACTGCTTTCTGGCTAAGAACCACCTTAGAAATTAACTGTTTGTTTGTCCCCTTATTACTCTTGTCCTATATATGTAGTGTTAACATTAGTTTTGGGTTTCTTATGATTTTGAATTTAAATGGTTTCTTCTAGCTCCAACTCAAAATTTCTCTGAAGATGCTGAGAATTCATGTCTCTGCTGTGTTGGTAACCCAAAATAAAAGCAAAGATAAGAACAAAGGAAGTAAAACATCTGGGACCCTGGAGATACTAAAGTGCGGCCCAAGCTTAATTTGGCAGCACTCCCATTCGGCTCAGATAGAGCTGGATAATAAATTATGCCGACGCGTGAGACATTCACAGAGGCACAGTCGCTCAGAGCAACACTCATCTTTTGTAGAAAATGTTTTAATATAAAAACTTAATAGATGTAATTTAATAGCAATTTTCTTTGGAAGTAAATTGGTCTCTGAATCATACCCTAAAAACATAAAAGAAAAATGACTAATGAAAACCTGTGGTTACCTAAAAAGTATCAGGGTAGCATTTAGCAATTTCTTTTTTCTAGACGAGTACACACATCAGGTCCACAAGACAAATGGTGGCTGTGGCAAGGCATTCCCCCTGTTGCTACTCAAGATTTGCTGCTCAGAAAAAGAAATGAGTGGCATTTCACCAATATGGAAATGTTTCTAATAGAATATAAAAATCTGTTAGGCAATTTTCCAGTACATTAGGCTGAAAGTGCTTAAAATGGGTATTTCTTTCTGTGGCAATCAGACATCACATAAATTGTAGTCTTATAATGCCCCTTTGTGGAAAGTGCTAGGACAATTTGGCCTATGTCAGTCATTACTTTTGTACTCCCACACATGACCTGCAACAGTCAAGGCCACCTCTCAATTATCTGGGAGAGATTTTCTAATTTGAGGGTCACTCTTGAGCAGTTTATATAGGACTCAAAATGAGAAAGCCAAACAGTCAGGTTTAACAAAGCATGAGTGGTTTGAAAATCTTGGCTTTGGGTGAAAATGACAAGTCATCATTCAAAGAGAAGTATTGACAACTTCTTACCTACTTCTCTGTTCCAACCTCTTATTGATTTAGAGATCAAAGACCATGACTCTTAGGGAGCATAAAAAAATATGGAAATGCTAACATTGAGAAGCTACTTTTGGAAGTTACACAGTATAAATCAGCTATCAGCCAGATCTGACATCCCTCCCCAACCCCATACTTGGCCCACATATAACTTTTTATCTTTAGACAAACCCTTTTAGCAATTCTGCTCTGAAGACAAATAATCACTGACTGTCAACTTAGAAAAAGGGTAGGTGATATGCATGAGTGGAAGCCATCAACTAATTGTATACAGGAAAATCATAAAACTCTAACAGTGAAGAAGATCTAGAACATTCTGAATGTAAAAAGACTTCTATAGAATGATTCCAATTACTTTAATGCCACATAACAAGATGCTATTATAGAAACTGACAGTGCTCCAATTCCATTAACGGGAATGAAGGAAATCAAAATATTTCACCCCTAAATAGCTTTCCTTATTTTGAGATGGCTGTTCAGATAGCCAGCAAACAGAAGTGGCCCTGCAAAGCTGTCTTTTGGGGGTGAGATTTGCATCTGTAGAGAATTTGCATGGATATAGCCAGGCTGCCCCTTTTCCGGATATAGGGAAGATTAACTGAGAGTCTGACACCTTTAAAGGTCTGAAAGAAACATTTACCATCTATTGTTTTTGAGGGCTGCTAGCTGTGAGGTTTCTTTTATATAACAAGACCATCTTTGCTAGTCAAGCCTCATCTTTTCCCCTTTTCATAACCTCAATTCAAGCCCCCATTCTTTCTATAATCTCAAGAGGGTATATAAGCTTCTAAACTCCATTAGGGGTTGGGGGTAGTCACTCTGTAGTTCTCCCCTGTATGCACATTAATAAATTTGTATGCCTTTTCTCCAATTAATTTGCCTTTTGTCAGCTAATTTTGCAGCAAACATTCAGAGGGCGGAAGGGGAAATTTTCCCTTGGCCCCTAAAGGAACACAAGACCCACAGGGTGATGGAAAAAGCCAGGTAGGCCCAAGTTTGAATCCCAGCTGCACTGCATGTTAAGCTGTACAACCTTGGGCAAGTCACACACCATGTCTGTTTCCTCGCTTACAAAACAAGACATTAACTTCACAAAGTTGGAATAAATGTAGAAAATTAGCTCATCAGGCACTGAAAAAATGGTAGCTATTAATATTAATTAAGATTAATCGTCACACCCCATTTATGGCCCACACTTTAAGACTACTGTTAAGTCCCAGGGAATGAGTTCTACAGGAACAAGCAGTCTTGCCTTCCAGTCCATATATTGTGCCTCAAGTTTCCTATTTTGTTTTGAAGTTATAACAAATTTTCGGCATGTCTAGTGATTGACTGTAAGTCTTCTTTAGGTGGATGTCAGCCTGCACGTGCTGCCATTCTGAGGCTCATGAAAATAGTGTCCTTGTTCCTAATGTTGATTTTGGTCTTTTCTTCTCACCTTCACAAACTAGGGTATGTTACAATGTTTAATAGTTTTAACGTACTCACTTTATACACATCACTGCCCTCTAGCGACTAGAATAATCCTTTCACGCTATCTGTCCACCTGCTCCCCTTCTTGTAAAAAACAAAACCCCAAAAAACAAAAGATAAAATCTAGTTACTTATTCACCAGCAGGAGGAAAATCTCTTTTCCAGGGAATGTGATTGAGCCAACCAGTTACACTTGAACTTACCTTCTTAATCAGAGCATCCAGCTGTGGTGAGCACCACCTAAAGCCAGAGAGCACAGGTGGACCGTTTATATGTTGTTGTAGATGCTTGTCTTGAAAGTGTTGGCTTGGGCCAGGTGTGGTGGCTCACGCCTTTAATCCCAGCACTCTGGGAGGCCAAGGCGGGAGGATCACTTGAGGCCAGAAGTTCGAGACCAGCCTGAGCGAGAGTGAGACCCCTGTCTCTACTAGAAATAGAAAAAAAATAGTACCAGCTACTCGGGAGGCTGAGGAAGGAGGATTGCTTGAGTCCAGGAGTTTGAGGTTGCAGTGAGCTAGGCTGATGCCATGGCACTCTAGCACGGGTGAAAGAGTGAGACACAGTTTCAAAAAAAAAAAAAAAAAAAGTGTTGGCTGACATTAGAGAAATGCAAATCATAACCAAAATGAGACACCACTTCATACCCAACAATACTTTGAAAAACAATTTGACAATTCCTTAAAATGTTAAACACAGTTACCACATGACCCAGCAATTCCACTCCTAGACAGAAATGAAAATATGTCCATACAAAAACCTCTCTTAGAATGTTCATAGGATTACTCATATCAGCAACAAAGTGGAAATAATCCAAATGTTAATCAATTGATGGACAGGAAAATATAATGTTTCACATCCATACAATGGAATATTACTCAGCCATAAAAAGGAATGATGTACTGATACATGCTCTAACATGGATGAACCCCTGAAAACATTATGCTATGTAAAAGAAGACAGTTACAAAGAACCACATACTGTATGAATCTATTTATACAAAATGTCCAGAACAGGGAAATTCATGAAGACAGAAACTAGATTGTTGATTACCTCGGGCTGGAGAAGATCAGGAGAAATGGAGTGACTGCTAATGGGGGTGATGAAAATGTTGTAAAATTGATTTGGTGATAGTTGTACAAGTTTGTGGATATACAAAAAACCCAAGAGAACTGTATACTTAAAAAGGGTGAATTTTATGGTATGTGAATTTTATCTCAATAGTTATTAAAAAATGGGAAAAGTATTGGCTGTGTTGGAGATGACCATTTGTACTAACACATTAAGCACACTTCCCCTTCGATATCCCCCTAACTCTTAAGAACTTGGCCTCCACTGTCTTCCTTCTAACGCATATATTATTTATATAATGGGAGGCAGATATACATTTTAAAGGGAGGGAGAAAAGAATCTGGACTCTTAAAACAGAAGCTTCGCATTCAAGAACACTAATAGAGATTGGCTGACAACCTGAAAGACGTGTTATCTGTTTAACTATGGGTCAGTTGGCTTTAAAAACCCCTAACCTCAGTCACAGGGGGAACGGGCAGTAATAATAGCTGTTTACAGGCCCAGCTCTGTGCTTAACCCAGTGTCTATCATCTCCAACAATAATCTTGTGTGGTGTATGTTATCACCGTTTTATAGATCAGACACAGTTTACATAGCTGAGTCCAAGACTGCACATAAGCTCTTTTCCAGTAACAGGATGACTACCTGAAAGGCAAGGCCCACTGAAGGTTGAGCAAGCTGGCACACTGGTGTGAACAATAACAAATTATAATAAACTGACCCAGAAACTGCTAAAGAACAGGGTCTAATATTTACTGGTAAACAGTAGATATTCAAAGATGACCCAACTTCTGTCACTGTCTTCAGTAATTAAATGCTAGATTATAAATTCAGTGAGAAACTGATTCTACAGATATAGGTAGGTTTTTTTGTTATCCAAGTGCATATTTATATAGGTTTGAAATCCCCCAAGTAGAGCCTTTAGATAAATAACCTCCCCAATACTTTCTGAATTTAAAAAAACCTAGACAGATAATGAAATCCTGCATATATTCAAGTCTGTGTGAAGCATAAGGCCATATGGGAGAGTGGACATATGAACACCCCTATACCTGCTCCCTTCCCCTAATACAGGCTTCTGGGCCTATCAACCATTCCTTGGTGAAGAGCAGCAATCCCCAACTCCCCAGCCACTCTTTAATAACAACAGCATTGGTGTTTGAACTTGCATCTTTAAACACGTATTTCAGGATTTGGGAATTTCTGGGACCATAACTTTAACCCAGCCTTCCATAACAGTCTTTTTACTTTCTATTACAGAACACGACACTGCAATAATAGCAATGAACCGCTTCAGCTTTTTCACTTCCGCAGAAGCTAAAACAACTTCTCCAATATATAAAGGGGCTGGAAAGTTAATTTCCTGGGAAAGAAATACACAGCCTGGCCCTGGCATTTTAGTACCCAGGAGAGCTGAGATAAGTCCATTGATCAAAACTCCATGTACAACTGTCTTTCCAAACTTGGTGTGTTTTGCAAAATCTTCATTTAAATGCAAAGGATTGACATCCCCCGTTAATTCTGAGAAGGTAGTCACATCCCTCTGTGTGAAGGCCCTGCTAAGTTCAGCCCGGTCTCCAACTCTGACGTGCATATGCTGAAAGCGCTGCCTGTTCAGCACTGGTTGGTTCAGGCAGATTCTCCTCTGAAGCCCACCCCAACAAAGGCGATGGCTGGAAATTATTGGAAACATCTTCAGCACCCTCAAATTTCATCAACAAAGGCTTTTAGACTGCTTCAGTCTTCAAACATAATGCAGGCACCAAAAAATACTTTTGAGAGTGGAGAAATGTTTCTGAAATTGAAGGCTATTCAATCCAATACTAGTTCCCTACTATTACCAGATAATGCAAGGAGAAATGGAGAAACCTACAAGAGAAAGAAAAAGGTTAAGACAATATTGGGAGAAAATTGCACCGAAACACAAGGCAATGAGGAAACATATCCAGTTTTACGTGATAAGCAAAGCTGACACAGTAGCATTTTAAAAACCATCCTGGTAGGAAGCCTTAGATAAACAAGTAGTCATAAGCTCAGAAAGAGCATTCTAATACATAACACACTTGGCATTAAGCATTAAATGAAAAGTTAAGCCCTTACCACTAGAGTTGCAAGTTTTATACCAAAACATCTCCCATAGAACCTAAAATCTAAGTGCTTTGTCTCAAATTTTGGAAACAATCAAATCCCAGATTTTTTTCCCCAGCTAGAGGATGTTAACCATGCTACATTTATGCAAGCACAAAAATAAGACACTTATATTAAGAAACAACTGATCCACTACTTAGTCTTGTATAGAATATGTGAAGGAATCGCCTTTACCTGAATCACTCTAAAAGCACATTTTTTGCCTTTATAGGATCCTAATAGGGTCAAAGAGCTCCACAATTTGACAAGACCACTGCAGAAAGATCAAGAAAATGCATAGTGTGTCACAGGCAGAGAACAAATGAACCTCAACTAAAATACACATTTCTGACTTTGCAAGCACAATTATCAGTTGGGAAATTCTACAGTTGTAACCAAATCCTAAGTTTTGCTCTCTCTAGAGTTTAAGTTTCTGGTGGAATGTTTATATTCACCCCAGGTTAAAAGCTGCTCAGAGTTCACAATGACAAAATTCTTCTCATTCTCAGAAGAGAACATTTTTGTCCTATGTCTCCACCAGTCTCTCTGTCCTGTTATACTAGAAATGTTCCACTGTCTGTCATACCTGCTACAAATTCTCAAGATGGCTGACAAGGTCTTCTCTTCATAGGTTAGGACGTCCAGGGGTAAGGCAGCATCAACCTATGTATGGAATAATGCTATTAGCAGACTATTATTCCCATTACTCTTAAACTCTACTAATCCTGTCAACTCTTTTTGAGTTTTTCTCCTACACAAAAAGCAGTGTTTTACGTAACAGTGCTGGCCCTCTAAGTTGCCTACTTACCTACAGCTCCCCCTGCCTCGAATGTTCTTCATATACTTTTTCCTACGGCTGATGCCTCCTCACCCTTCCAGTCTTCTTTTTAAATTGTTCCTTCCTTGATCCCCAAGATTAGACTCAATCTGCTTACTATGCAGGATACCATACTTCCTTTTTCATAGTTCTCATCATTCCTGTCACTAACTGTTTAACATGTTTTCCTGCTACAAGAACCAAGACCATGAGTTCATGAGCAGAGGTCATGTTTGTTCTTTAGTTCATGGGCAAAGGTCATGTTTGTTAACGGCCATAAAAACCCCAGGAACCAGGTTTTATTCCTGACACACAGGTGCACAGATTTTTAAAAACTTTTTATTTAGAAAAATTATAGACTTACAAGAGATTGCAAAGAAATGTACAGGGAGGTTCCATGTACCCTTCACCCAGCCTCCCCCAATGTCAACATCTTGCATAACTATAGTACAGCACCAAACCAGGAAACTGGTATTGGTACAATCCAAAGTTTATTCAGATTTTACCAGTCATGCATGCACTCGTTATGTATGTATATGTGTGTGTGTATGTGTGGTTCTATGTAATTTTACCACATATATATCTTCATGCAAGTACTACCACAATCAAGATAAGGAACTGTACCATCACAAGACTCCCTTGTTCTACCCCTTTATAGCCGCACCCACTCCTCCTCTTCCCCCACCCCTAACCCCTGGCAACCAGAGTCTAACCTTTCTTCGGATTATATAATTATAGTATTTCAAGAGCATTATATAAATGGAGTCACCCAGTATGTAATCTTTTGGGATTGGCTTTTTTCACTGCCTATAATTCTCTGGAGATTCATTCAAGTTGTGCATATCAATAGATCACTCCTTTCTATTGTTGAGTATATTCTATATTCCATGGTATGAATGGAACATAGTTTAACTATTCACCCACTGAAGGATATCTGGGATGTTCCCAGTTTTTGGTTATTACAAATAAAGCTGCTATGAATATCTGCATACAGGTTTTTGTATGAATGTAAATTTTCACTTCTCTGGGATAAATGCCCAAGAATGCTAATGCTGGGTTGTATGGCAGGTGCGTGTTTATTTTTTTTAAGAAACTGCCAAACAATGTTCCAGAGTGGCTGTACCATTTTACATACCCACTGCAGTGTACAAATGATCCAGTTTCTCCACATCCTTGCCGGCATTTAGTGTGATCACTATTTTTTATTTCAGTCATTCTTCTAGGTACATAGCGTTATCTCACTCCAAGGCACGTTCTGTTATTAATGTGCATCTCCCTAATGACTAATGTTGTTAATCATCTTTTCATGTGCTTCTTTGCCAACTGTACATCTTCTTTAGTGAAATGTCTGTTCATGTTTTTTGCCCACTTTCTAATTGGGTTGTTTGGTTTTTTACTATTGGGACTTCTTTATATATTCTAGATATTAGTCCTTTGTTGGATATGTGGTTTGCAAATATTTCCCCCCAGTCTGTAATTCATCTTTTCATCCTCTTAACAGAGCCTTTTACAGAGTAAAAGTTAAATTTTGATGAGGTGCTTAGCACATTTTGATGGGACAGATCATATGAATCAGAAAATAATCTCCTGAGAAACCTACTTGTTCTCTGTCTCAACTTTCTACTCCTGTTCTCAAATGGATGCTAGGACAAAGCTGCTCAAAGTGGTCTGTGATAAAATAAGGAGTTGATTCAGAATGTAAATCAACAATATCACTAAGCACACTGTTTAGCTCAGCTCACCTTTTTTTCATTATGGGACTTTTTCATTAAAAGAGGTAGTACATTGGTTCTGGTGCGAACCCCTTATCTCTTCAAGATGGGCCAAAAACCAGTTTGCAGGTTGCTAGTCTAGATCATACTTTGAGTAGCCCTGTGCTAAAACAAACATTTGTCTAACAAGTTCCTTCTCAAGCAGAAGGCATATTAGAACAAAACTACCAAAAATTCACCATTTCTGAAAGTCTGCTTCTGCAATTTCAAATAGTTTTAAAATAATGTTTGGAAGGTGTTCTTTCTGTATTACTTACAAAGATCTTAGGAATATTCAATCTACCAAATAATTCCATACCTCTCCAAACAGGTCCTTCAGGGCC
Source organism: Daubentonia madagascariensis (assembly GCA_023783475.1). Taxonomy (NCBI): domain Eukaryota; kingdom Metazoa; phylum Chordata; class Mammalia; order Primates; family Daubentoniidae; genus Daubentonia; species Daubentonia madagascariensis. The sequence goes on along the minus strand of JAKFHU010001953.1, from coordinate 33,154,227 downwards.
GAAATTAGCAGCTGTTTGAACTGTGCAGCATTCAGTCCAACTCCATGATCTTGAAATTCTCTGTAAAAAACATTAAAAAAGACATTGTATTAAATTTCATGCTATTCAGGGTCATTTAAACAAGTAACCTAAAAAAGAACTCAGGAAATTGAACTTACAGGCAGACTTTCATGTAGTGGTGCTCAGAAGGATTTCTGTAAACTACTCTTTCATATGTGGTAGCTGGGGCAGGCATCTTTTCCAATGCTGATCACACCTACAGTAAGTCAAGAGGGCTAGAAATTATCAGGGTACAAGCTATTTTTCAGTTTTAATGAGAATTTGGCCTATATGGTTTTTAAAAGACTTCCTAGTACAGTAACTCATCTAATTCTGATTAAACTAAGGTTACTCATATAGATACAAAAGTTCCTAGATTTTTTATATGCCAAACCACTGTACTCTTACTTAAATCCTAATAGCATAATCCAAGCTAACATTTTTCCTTACTGAGCACCCAGCTCTGCTAAATGTTTCAAATGCCTTAGTTTCTATGTCTTCAAAATGATCCTATGAAGTAAAAGCTATTATTATTCCCATTTTTGAGAAGAGGACACAGAGGCTTAGTAAAGACAGGTAAAGCTGCCCAAAGGTACCCAGAAATTCCAACCACTCCTGAGCCCCCTCAAGACCATTCTGTCATGATGCCTCTTAATCCAAAGAAAAAGTAAAAGCCTAAAGGTGTAAAATCTGAGATCTGAAGGCCCTCTTCTTGTTTCACTCTCAGTCAACACAGAACGTGAACAGGAGAATGAGGGTTAGTAGTTCTGCTAACCCCTGCCATCCTGGGTCTGCCTGTTCTCTCAGTCCAGAGGCCAAGTCTGTGCAGGGCTACTTGCCAGTGCCGTGAAAGATTGAGGGTGAACAGCAAGGGGCTTGAGAAGAATTTCTGGAATGAGCACTCAATGCCATTTCTAACAGAGCTGGAACTTTCAAGAACGTAGAACATACTGATCTCCCTGTAGTGAATTCCTCTCCTTGGCTCCACTCCCACCTCCCCCTCCCCCTGGATAGGCCCTACTCATCCTTCAAGTTTCAGTTTAAATGTCACCTCTTCAGGGAGGCCTTCTCTGACACCCTGCTCTAAATTAAGTACCCCTGTTATGCAATCTCTTAATACTGTCTTCTATTTGTTTAATATATGGACTCCCCAACACAAGGACCAGGAAACTGAGGCCCATCCAAGGGAAGGGGCTTATCTAAGGTGACGTAGCTATGGACCAGCATTTCCAAAACCTTCTCTGGGTCAGGCCCAATTCCAACCACTCCCAGATGATGACCTCTAAAGAAAAGGAGAAGTCGGGGTCAAGGAGCTACACCTACCCATCCATTCACCAAACATTAATATTTACTGTCTCTGACACAAAGTAGGTATTCAACAAACATTGTGGAACATACGACTGAGAGAATGGTGGTGGGGGAAGGTCTGTAAGTTCAAGAGTATCTCTGGTTTTAGGACAGCAGCAATAGTTATCTGGTGCTGCTTTCCCAGTCACTAGTCTCCCCTGACTAGAAAAGCAGAGAGAACAGAAACCTCATCTGTTTCATTCATTGCCTGGCACATGACAGGTGTTTTTTAGTGTCACCAACTGTCTTAATGGAGCTGGCTGCCTAAAGTAGGGGAGTGAAATTAGGCCTGGGGTTTAGGATGCCAGTAACAATTAAGACTTAAGGAGCATTCAGGAGATAGTGGAGATGGCTGCACAACCAATGTGAATTTACTTAATGCCACTTAACTGTACACTTAAAAATAGTTAAAATGATAAATTTTATGTTTCGTATATTTTACAAGTAAAAAAAGACTTATGAAGCAAATGTTTATTAAGCATTCATCTCTCCACAGGCCTGAGTCCTTAAGGTCAGTGACAGCTTTGCCTTCTGCAGGCTGTTCTAAGATTAAAGGAGATGACGCCTGGGAAACCCTCTCTACAGCCTGGTATATTCGTCATGCTCACCACAAAATGTGGCTCATGTAATTACTGTCATCATCCTCTCTGAAGTCAGCCTGTCTAGTGGCTGCAGGATTCGCAGTTTTTAATAACAAATAACTCTACTTCCACCCTTACTTCCCTTCTCAATCTATTCTCTACAGCTGCCAGGAAGCCTATTAAAATCTACTCAAGCTACATAATTTCTCTGCTCAAAACCTTGCAATGGTTCCCGTTTTGCCCGAAGTCGTTACAGCAGCCTGCAAGGCTCTACCTGACCTGCACCGCTGCTCTCCCCACAGCTCTGACCGCACGTCATGCCATTCTCCCTCTGCTCAATCCCCTCCACCACACGGGCCTCCTAGCTCTTTTTCACACGCCAGCCTTGTTCCCGCCTCTGGGCGTCAGCTCTAGGTTCTCTACTCTTTTTCCTCAAAGCATTTCCCACCCTCTAACATAACTACGTAACTCACTCTTTACCTGACTCCCCTCCCCCACCCCAATAGGACGTCCGCTCCTCGAGACGGGATCTTGTTCTCTGCTGTTTCCCAAGGACCTAAAACAGAGCGTCGCACACGGAAAGGCGTTCAACATATAATTATCGAACTAAATCAATAATTTCAAAAGCTCAATCCTCTACTGTTGGGCACTCGGGTTGTTCCCAACTCTTTCCGACTGACGACCGCCATTGACTGATCGCCTACCTCGCGCCGGGCGCATGCAACGCGCTCACTACACGGCCCCGCAGTCCCGCGCAGTCCTCGCTGCCACCGTCTGCGACCGAGACCGTACACCGCAGAGGCCCGCGGCGTCCCCGGCCGCGGCGGAGAGGGAACCCAGGCCGACCCGCACCACCCGCCCCGGCGCTCCCGCCTTGCGCAGGCGCGCCCGCGGACACCAGCGCGGCCGACTGAGACCGCTCCCGGAAAGTAGCCGCTCTCCTACGCGCTTCCGCCTACCGCTCTCCGTCGGACAGGCTGACGCCTCCCCTGACTCCTGTTCGCAGCAAGCATCCGCCAAGGTTTGGAGCTCCGCCGCAGCGCTCAGAGCCTGGGGCCGAGAAACTCCTGGTATGTTTACGTTTGGCTTCTCCCTCTCCCGCCCCCCGCTGCGTGATGGCCAGGCGGATATGACGTCACCGCGCGGCGTCCTCTTAAAAACCCAGGAGGGCATCCTGATCAGGAACTGAAACCAGCCGAGCTCGGCGCCCTCTAGTGCCCGCTCCGGAGAAGGCGGTGTATGCCATTGCGTGGGGTGCGGCTTGGGGCGTGTTTTCGGCCCTGGAGAGTGTTTCTTAGTCATTCATTTCTTCATGCATGCATTCATTCAACACATTTATATCTAGCATCTCCTCTTCTGAACATCTCCCATGTCAGGCACTCCCCAGGGGCAGGAACCACTCTCAATGTCCCTTGTGGCCCCCAGCACATAGTAGGCGTTCTATCTGGGTTGACATGAAAAGGCCAGCTAGTCCTATTTCCACATGTAAGCCAAATTTGTCTATACATATATTCGCTAAGTACTTGTTGAGCACCTTTTATGTGCTAGGTACTATTCTAGGTGCTGGGAACTCAGTCAAGAACAAGAGATGTCCCCTGTACTCAAGAAACATGTAGTGTGTATATTTAATAATAATAATGGCAGCCAATATTTACCAAGTGCTTACTTTGTGCCAGGCACTGTGCAAAAAATTTTGCATGTTATCTCATGGAACCCTCACACAATCATGAGGTAGCTATTGTTACAATCATCCCCATTTTACAGAGGTGGAATCTGAAGCACAGAGAGGCTAAGTTATTTGCCCAAGATCACACAGTTGTAAGTGGTGGAATGGGCTGTCTGATTCTAGCCAGTGCTCTCCACACTGCACCATATTACCACCATTGAGGGGCTGGGGTGGGAAGAGAACCTCGAGTGTAAGCCCCATGAAGACCGGGCTTGTCTGTGTTGATTCACCACCGCATTCCAGTGCCTGGGCCCCAGTATGCATTCAACACCTATTTACTGAATGCATTAGTTCATAAATGGATGTGCTTATTCTGCTTGGGTTGGGGGGCAAAGGGTTGCCTTGCACAGCCAAGTCTGAGCCTGGGTCAGCAGGTACCTCCTCCCTCATGTGTCAAAATCTCATTGTCTGCTGTTTCCTGAAGCTTCGGGCCTTGGCCTTGGCCACGCTCTCCAGTCCTGTGGCTCCTCCTGCTTCCCTTTCCTCTTCCCTCAGAGGAGACAAGACTTGTCCCAGATGGAGGAAGAAGTGGAAGAAATCAACACAGACCCCACAGACAGTGGTATTTTCTTTCTCAAAACTTGATTTCAGAAGTTGCTAGAACTTGCTTCGAATCCATCCTTTGCCACTTTTCCAGCTCCCTCATCGTTCACGTGGAGAGATTATTAGCATCTACCTCACAGAGTTGTGAGGAAAAAATAGTTGATGGTGTAAAGTGTCTGGCACCCAGAAAACACTCAGTCATGGGAGAGAGTCCCCCTAAGCCAGCTGCTTGGCAAACCCATTCTGCCAGGCTATGGCCCAGGAAAACCAGAGCAGCTCATGCATTTGGGTTCATTTTTTGTCTTTGTTTTTTTTTTTTTTGTTGTTTGTTTTTTTGACCACCTATCCTCAAGTTCTAGCAGCTCATGCATTTTGGACTTCAAAGAACTTTGGATAATTTTCACTCTCCTGCACCAAACCCTGAAAATGAAGTGCCTTCCCAGTTGCTAGAATTCTCTCAGTGCTGTCTTATTAATCCAGAGTTGAAGATAAAAGATGCCTTTGAATGATAAAGACACAGTTGGTTGACTTTTGTTTTTCAACTAAATTTTATTTTTTGAATAGGTACTTATGACATACATAATGTATGGCTTATGACATACATTTCAAATGATGTAAAGGAATAAACCTGGAAAAATGAGTCACCCTCCCCAGCCAGCCTCTCCCCTCTCCAGAGGAAACTACTGGTATGAGTTTCTTAAGTGTCCTCCCAGAGTATGATATGGGGGCTTTTCCCTCTTGATAATATATCTAAACATCACTCCAAATCAACACACAAAATCCTGCCTCAGTCTTTGTAAAAGTTGCCCTGCACTGCATTGGGTGCAGTCAGTTGGCTCTTGAGGGGACCATTTAGGACACCCTTTGTCTCTGTGTTTCAAAGCAAAGTTATTGGGCAGGTCTGTGAGTATTTTATGCTCCTAAGAGGTATGGCAGGAAAGAAGAAGTTAAGTCCACACTTCCCTTCTGCTCTGTGGCTTCTGTCTCCCTTCCTTGCTTACTGGTGCAAAATGGATTTTGCTGAAGTTGAAGAACTTTCTCAACTTGGGGAAGAAAAGGCAAAAGATGGGCCCAGGTGGGATCCCAGTCCCACAGTTCTCCATTGATTTAATGGAAATCACATCCTCCTATGTCAGCAGATTGTGAAAGTAGGACGAAAGCAGTGAAAATGATCCGAGGTTAGAAGCTTTGGAACTGCAGCTATTGTTTCCATTCAGGGAGGCCTGCCAAGTATCAGATAGCTTGCTCACATCTCTCATCAACCATGCAATGTCACTACTGTTACCACCTTTCACGGATGAAGAAAATGAAACTCCAAAAGGTTAAGTCATTTGTCTAAGATGGCGAGAGGCTGCAGAGCCTAAGAAGCTGTATTCCATCCCTTCTGTGTGCAAGACAAGGCTGGGAGCAGCTCCCTTGAGGGAACTTTGAGCATCATCTCCAAACGAGAAACTCTGAAAAGCAGGTTTAGAGTGCCTAGAAGCCAAGCCTGAGCCAGCGACCCTTGTGGAAGTGATTTATTGGGGGACAGCTCTCAAGTGAAACCTGTAAGGGAAGAGGGAAGCGGGATAGGGCAGGGGAAGAAGCCAAGCAAAGACGTGGGTTCGGCTGAGTCTAGTGTCATCCGGATCCCACAGGGAGTCCTGGAACGTAAATGACCCCAGAAGCCCTCCTGTCTTTGAGGCAAGGCCTCCTCAGTCATTGGCTGCAAGCTATAGGGTTGCCAAAGTTAGCAGATGAAAATACAGGGTGTCCAGTTAAATTTGAGTTTCAGGTAAATAATAAATGGGACGTCCTTCCACTAAAAAAGTATTCATTATTTATCTGAAATTAAAATTTAACTGGGCATCCTGTATTTTATCTGGCAACCCTAGGAGGTGACAGGAGAATGAGATGTAGCCTCTCAGGCACCCGCAGTCATCTGAGGGTAGTTCTCTGTAAGCCACCAGGGGCTGACACTCACAGCGGGGGTGGGGGGGGTGCCGCAGTCAGAACAGGGGACCCGGGAAGGACATGAGCAGCACCCAGCGCAGGCAGGCCCTCTGGGGCAGCTCACCAGACAATGGTAAGACAGACTAGAAGCTCCTACCTAGACGTCAAGTCCAAACCACTCCCATCCCCCCGGGGAGCAGCAAGATGGCCTGTCGCCTGCCTTAGCACCCGCCCCTCTCCCAGCTGCCAGGGGAGGATATCTCTGCTCCTTCAGCCACTCCACTGCTTGTCTGGGGGCAGGAGCCGCAGCCAAGCTGTTTGTCTCATTCAGCATTCCTGAAATGTATTTAAACATTCCTTAGAAGTGATCTTAGAAGCCTTTCCTCCCCCCAAACCCCAAAAAAACCCTCCAGGACCCCAGGAAGGGAGAACTGGGGGAAGGGATAACCACCCTGTAATTAAGCAGCCTGTTTTTGGAAGGGCCTGAAATCCTTTCTTGAAATTAAGAGATCCTCTCCTAAGGGTTCAGAGGGGTCCCTACAAAGATGTTCACACCTTCCCCCTCCAACTTCCTCTGGAGGACTCTGCATCCCCCTTATAGGAACCTGAGGGATCTGTGGGTTTGGACCTAGAAGAGCCCAAAGACATAGAGGTAAGTGAAAAGAGACGGGCAAGGGTTGGCCAACAGTAACGTCCAGCGTGACTCCATTTAAGTAAAAAAAAAAATCCACAAAACCAACCTGAGGGTCCTCTCTGTTACACGTACATACACGTGTCTGTGCGAGCATGCAAATGCACAGGAATCTCAGTGGACTGATGGGGAAGATGGGGCTGTGCGGAGGGTATAGGAGACTCTCACTTTTTTTTAGCATTCTTTTTGTGTGATTTATTTTAAAATGACCATGATTTTTGTAACACTAGTAATTATTAAATAAAAATCAGGACCTGCTGTTTCTAGTCGGCACAAGAGGGAGCTGTGGACTACACCCATCTGCTCACTGCTCCTTGCGCATTGGAACAGCAGACTCTTCCACACCGCCCACCCCTGAGCAGGACAGCGGGACCTGCAATGCAGGCTCCCATCCCATATCTGCAATCCTGAAACCTCAAAAAAATCTGGAACCCAAATCTCTTCATCTGGCACCAAGGCTTAATCTGAACTAAGGCGAGCCCTTTTATAGCTTTTGTTCCACTTACCGTGGACGTGCCTATGTTGCATGGAAGAAATATGAATGCGTTTATTTGATCACATGTGTTGGCCCAGACCCCACTGCGGGTGCTACATGAGATATGGTATGCATACCGAGATACCTTTCTAGATCAGAACACTTCTGAACTCAGATGACATCTGGCCCCAGAGCTTTGGTGAGGGATTGTGGACCTTGCTCATGCCAATGCCTTGGCAGCTGCCTTTCCACGAGTTGTCCTTCAGCGAGAGCAGCCTGCCCTCCAGCCAGCTTTGGCCTTGGGTCATTGGGATTGTCACCTTAGTGCCACTTACTGCCCCTAAAAATCCTTCATTCTTCCATCCCCTGCTGGAGCTCCTGGCCTCCTGGGTGTGGCCTAAGGTTCCTGTTCATTGCCTTGAGGATTCAAAAACCAAGATCCAGAAACCAGCGAAGGGAGGGTTCCTGCAGGAGCCAAGGGAGAGGGACTGTGCTATTGCTGAAAGGAGAGCCGAGCAGCCAGATGTCCTTTCCCTCTCTCAGACTAGACTAATGGTGGTCACTCAAGACTCTTGTCCCGCCACAGGCACGGGCGACCCCAAGCCCACACCCTGGTTGTTACCAGCCCAGACAGCAGTGAGACTGGGCCCCGGAGCCCTGGGGCAACTGAGGAAACGGAAACAGCAGCCCTAGCTAGGGCCCTCACCCTCTGGTGCTGACCTCGCCAGGTAATTCGAGGACACCCCCACCCCCTTCTACTTTTTTGCCTTCTTTCAGGAAATGAAGGGGTTGTAAGAACATCACCCAACTGGGGAGCTTAAGGGGGAAAAATGGCTGATGAGAAAGTCCAGTTTCTGGTCAAAGGAGTAACATCAGAAGAGAGAAAAGACGATGGCCCAGAAGAGCCAGGCTTCCAGACGTCGGGAGAGAGTGTGTCTGTGTGTGCCTGTGTGTGGGTGACAGAGAGGGAGAGGCAGACATACAGACGTGAAACAGATAAAGTGATGAAACAGAGAGGGGGCAGAGGGAGGGTAGGGAAGTGAGAGAGAGAGGAGGGAAAGACTCCAACCAAGAAAGCTAAAAAAAAAAAAATCCAAATCTAGCCAAAGAGTATTTCAACAAACACATTTCTGAAACAGACCCACTGAATTGCCATTTTTAATCAAAGACTTCTCAGTCTAGTACAAGGAAGTCCCCCAAAGCAGAAAGCTGGTACCTGTAGATGTTAAAACCTGCATTCACCATTTTAGAGTGTTGTTAATTAACTAACCAACCCGTGACCCTGAGATCCATATCCAGTGCTTGCAAAGTCAGTAAGGGGGCCTAAATTCAGCATTTATATATAATTAAAACCCAAAATTTGTCTGAAGGCAGGGAAAGCCCCTGGCCAGTAAGCAATCCCTCAAAGGGTGCCTGAGCTGACCCCAGCAGAGCCTCAGGACTGGTTTCTGAAGTGGCAGGTAGCAGCGGGTCACATCTCTTGACTGCTTTCCATGCCTGACCCCAGAGAGGCAACGAGACTGTGCCAAGACTTCTCCCAAAGCAGGATATTGCTTTGGACAAACTCAACACTATCATTTGCAGAGTATGGGGGAGCAGGGAGGGTACCAGCAAGGTGAATGAGCCCACCCAGAGTGGGTGAGACACCAGTCCTGGTTATTAGAGAGGCTGGAATGAGGAAGGCAAGCTGTCCCTTGATGTGCCTTAGCAGAATGATGTTGGCATCCAGATGAGTTCTGTTTCCTACCCAGCAGGAGGCTGGGCAATGGGAGGTCCTTAACTATGAAGAATGAACGATCAAGTCACCTTCAACAGGGCCCCAAGCTGACTGATAAAGTGGGTTGGAGAGCGTCTGCCTGAACAGGTAAAAGCATCATTTTTGCAAGTCACATTCAATTATAAACCAAGAGGCTTCCCTCTGCTTGCTAGCTGTGCATCCTTGGGCAAAAGATGTCACCTCTCCATGCCTCAGTTTCCTTGTAAAATGGGCGCAGTATCGTACTTAGGGCTGCATGAGGTGATGCATGGAAAACACTTAGAATAGCCCCTGGCACATAGTTATAAGATTCAGGCCAGAGAACAAGTAAGGTTCTCTGGGATGGGGAATACTCAGCAGAGTTCAAATGGAAGGTACAGACTTACACACACAGGCAGTACCATCAAACTGATGTCTTTGTTACATCATCACTCCTGGTGTCACCTCTGTCCTGGACAAGGAGTCCAGACCTGATTGCAAACTGAGTTCAAACCACTGCTTGTCCCTCAGCCTCTGCAACACCTGACCAGGAGGGTCCATCCACAGCAGACTGAGGCCCCTAACCCCAGGTAGTGGGATCAAGACCCCAGTTGTGATTCCCAGGGCTTTCCGCTGTGACATCAGAAGTTTCTGGCAGTCTTTCAGGGAGTGTTATAATGAATGGCCCCTTTCTTCTTTCTAGGACTGTCACCAAAGGCACACACCACAGGGCCGCACGGAGCTGGCAGTAACCAGCAGGCCTGTTACAATCCCAAAGGCGGGAAGTGGAGTGCAAGGGTCTTCCTATCAGAGTGGGGTCAGAATCGCAGGGCCAAGGGAGAACGTGAAAACACATTTTATAGGTTCTTCAAAAATGACTCTTTCCTATTCTCTGCTCATGACATCTAGTCAGAGCTTTCTGGTGACAGCAGAGGAGGTGGGAGCTGTGTCCTGCTGCAGAGCCTGACCCTGTCCTTCCAGGCTGGGATGGACAGCACAAGCCCTGTCTGAATGACCCCACTGTGGGCACAGCACAGGAGCTCCTTTTAAGGTGATCCTTAGCGGGTATTCAACCTAGAGCGTAAGAATTCCTGTATCGAGTAGGGTTTTAGAAACCACCTACATGTTTCTTATCTGAGGTGCCTGTCCCAGGCCTGGGCTTCTTCAGTGATCGGGGGGAAACCATCTGTCACCACCCAGACCCACCAAGACTGATCCCCACCTCCACTAAGCTCAGAATTCTTGGTAAACATAGGAAATTGGAACAAGTAAAATGTCTAATATCTACTTTCTTTTCTATTTCATTGATTTTTGTTTTAATCTGTATTACTTCATTTTTCTCTGGCTTTGATTTACTATTCATTTTTTAGCTTCTTGTGATAGAAGCTTAATTTATTAATTTTCAGTCTTTCTTTTCTAATATATGTATCTGGCCTGTAAGTTTCTTTCTGAGCACTGCTTTAGCTGCATCCCACAAGTTTGAAGCCACGTTCTCATATCTTCTTGTTTTAAGACCTACATTCCATTTTTCTCTGATAGATTAAAATATTCAAACCAAGTCCTGAATTCCAACTTAAACTACAAAGTTTATCTCACTTTATTCCCAGAACTACTTGGCTATAGACTGCCTATAAAAAGATCTGCAAGGATGAAGCTCCTGAGGAATTTGGGCTCCTAAACGCAACAGAAGAGAATCAAAAGGAACAGTTTGATGACTCTTGCCTTTTGTTTCTGATATACAATTTCAATTGAATAAAAACTGCAAATGTGGTTTCTTAAAATGAAACTAATAAATCATCCATGCAAAGACTTCCAAAGCCTGCAGGACAAGCCTCACTTTAAAAAACACATTTTAAAGTTAACAGAAAATCTGCCAACACTGCACTTAATTAGCTCAGAAATAGAAACCACCTGCATGTTGCTGATGTAGACTTATTAAATTTATTTCATGTCATTGTGGTCACTTTTACAGCTGTTTAGACTTATTTTCAATTACTGTTCACAGAATTCACAGAATTCATTAACAAACAGGTATTTTACATCCAAGGGTTTCAGTAGCACAGCAGAATAGAAAAGAGGCCCACGAGTTGTTGCTTGTGTGTGGAACCTGAGTCTGATTATTTAGATATATGTCTAGAACATTATTGCTTTATTAGTCCTATTTTTAAAAATAATAAATTATTCCTAGGAAACCCACCCTGCCAGGCATTCTTCATTCTGTGACTGTTCTGGGTTTACTCATGACACACCTGACTTGTGGGTGCCCAACAAACCACCCACCGCGAGCTCTGCTGCTCTGACAGTTCCAAGGACTGGCCGAGGCAGAACAATGCCCCTCCATGCGTGTAAATATCCTATAGCTTACCATTCCCCTCCCTGGTCTTGCAGCTGATGGGCTACATCCACACATGGATCTCTATGTAAAACTTAAATTAGACCTAAACAACAGGGTTCAGCAAATGGGGACTAATACTTCTGTAAAAGCCACTGACCATGCAAGGGAATAGATCTGAAGCAACAAAAATATCCTGTCTCAGTCTATGAGGAATGTCTTAAAGAAAATGTCCTCAATGATTCTGGTCCAAGGTGGCTGTTTTGCACAAGCCTGTGAATGACATGAACTTGAAGACTTCTCGGTGGATTTCACAGCTGGGTTTTCTTATTTTGTTCCATATGAGGTTCTATTTTGTGAAAAGGATCTTGGAGATTTTCTCGTGGACCCCAAAGCTCTGTGGAACTGTGGATACCAGGGAGGGGGGACTGGCTTCCTCAGGGACGCTGGCACTCCGACCGCATTTGGGGCAGGATCCCTGAGTGGTGGTGGCGTCAGACTTGGGGATGGGAGCGGATGCCGTGTGCGGAATGCAGGCTGCAGTCGGCACCTCAGTCCAGCTTCTTGTTGTTGTCTGTGTTGTGCACAGAAGCAAAAAAGTCGACAATGAGCTTGGCTGTCTTCCTGGGTCTCTCCATCACCACCGAGTGCCCACAGTTTTCCAGAAGTTCCACCTTGCAGTTAGCAATTGACTTGGCCAACATGTCCGCCCCAGACACGTCGAGCACCTGCCGGGCAAGAGAGTGAGCTAGATGACACACCAAGATTCAGACACCCACGGGTGCGCTCCATGGACAGAACTTCCACTGAGGACAGGGGGTGGGTGCAGAGTGGGTGAGGGGAGGTGAATTTTAGGACCAAGTCACTTCAGTGTTGGGGCTTGTGGCTCTCTCCTGGCAACACTGAGGTGGAAAACATGTTCCCTGCTCTTGAGGAGGTTATGGTCTGGGGGCGGGCAAGCCAGACAGGTCAAGAGACAAATGCAGCACAGTGTGACAAGGGCTCTCCTGGGGGAGGATCCTGGGAGCCGAGAAGAATAGGGGGGGAAGGAAGACATCGTTCCTGAGTCCTGGGAGAGCAGAGAGGGGGCAGGGGAGGAGTATTCATGAAGAGGGAACAGCACGAATTGGGAAGTGATGGCAAGTGCAGGAGACAGCAGGGAGGTCGCTGGTCGAGCCGCAGCACATAGGCAGTGGGGAGCAGCACAGTGGGGAGAAGGAGCAGTGAGGAGGGGCTGCTACCCCAGCCACGCTGGGACACTGGGGAGCCACGGGCTGTGTTTAGGAGAGAGCTGGCCCTATGGCTGGGGTAAGGTAGCCCAGGCTGTGGGAAGGGCACATGAGGAAAATGCAAGAGGTGAACGCAAGCTGGGGGGATGGCTAGCTCTTTGAAGGTCCTTTGGGCATCCCCATAGCTGTGTGACCCTGGCCCTGACGTTTGTGGATAACAAGGAATGGTTTTACAACATGAAAGCCAGCACTTTTCCAGGGCTAACACTTTTCAAACAACTCATTTACTTTCATTTTCATCTGGATCACCCAGCTTCATCTTTTCCCCCAACATCCTCCCTCAGAGATGGATTTGCATCCACTCCCCTTCACCTTCAACTCATCCCAGACAAGAGGGCCCCTCCTCTCCATCCTTAGCGGCAAAAGCAAAAACCCTAATAAGCTCAAGCACCTTCTGTTTTTCAGCTTTATTCTCATCAATATAGATCATTAAATCCAAGATTTTTCGCCCACTCGGAAGTTGGGTGAGCAGAACATGTCAGCCAAGGAAAGGAGCACTGCAGGGCACTCCTGGACCAGGAAAAGGAACAGCTAATGGGAAGCTGAGCAAGAGGGGAGCACCCAGCTGAGGAATCAGAAACCTCTGCCTGGTCACTCATTCACAGGGAAGGCTGCTATGGCAACTGTCTGAGCAGGAAGAAAGCCCAGCTACCATGGAAACATGCCCAGAGGAAATGCAGATGGAGTCAACAGGTGAAAAAAGCATGCTAAAGTAGAAACTCCCAACTGAGTGCCTGTCCTGTAGAGAGATCAGAAACCATAACTCACAGGAAAAATACCCACAGGAGCTTCTAGCTTTGGCACTGTTGATGCGGGTCAGCATTACAAATCCAGCACTCCCCATGGTCACCCAGAGGCATGTGAAATCGCTGAATGGGCCCTGATGGGATATGCGTGTCTGTGGGAACCATACCAACTATTTCTTGGACAGGATATTCATATAAATGGTCAAAAACTTTTCCTGCATCCCATTTTAGGCAAGGGCCAGGATTAGGGTGAGGCAAGGGAGACGGTTACCTGGGGCACAGAATTTAAGTGGGCACCAAAAAACTCAGCAATCAAGATGAAAAATATTTAATACAGTATTTTCAAAATATAAACATTAAGGCAAAAAGATGCATGATGCATGATGTACAAAATGTTGAAATTATAAATACAAATAGGATGCGACCCCGCACTTGCATGATACATCATATATATTATCTCATGTGAGCCTCATAACCACCCCGTAGTAGAAGAGAAGCCCTTGATTTAGAGAGGCTGAGCGATCGCTCGAGGCCACGGGCTAATGAAGGGCAAAGGCAGTGCCGGAACACAGACTTTCAGACTCTACGACAGTGCTCACTCCTGCGCAGTCTCCACAGAAGGACAGGATATGGCCTCTCCCTGTTGGTCCCTGAGGGCCCCAAATCACCTTGGGGTTTTTAGAATGGTGAAAGGCCTTCATTGTTCTGGCTGTGGTTTTTGATCAAATGACTCCCTGCTGGCTTAGCCTGGAACTCAGGCACACACAAGCTTCTTTCAGTCTCTGGGCTGCTGCAGAAGGGAGCACATGAGCCCCCTCCTCTCCATGGTCTGAGACGCCATTACCCCTACCTCCCCACACGCCACAGGCACACGCCCAGCTTCTCCTCCCCAGTCCCCCCTGCCTGGGCCATCCACTCACTTGTGGGCCTTTGTAGCCATAGCCTGACTTCCTGCCTTTGCTTTCAGCTGCCCTGGCAGGACACACAATGGTGGCTTTCACCTTAAGGTCCTTAGATGAACTGTCCCAATGGAGAAATCTTTTCTCTAATTTTCTTTTCTCACAATAATTAATAGCACAAGACTCCTGGACACCCTTTAACAGACACTGTCATTCTGTTTATCTTGTGAACCTTGCAAAGGCTCCATTTTTCAGTGCCTCCTTTTGCTTTAAAGTTTATGAAGAATTTCATTAGGAAGTTCATAAACTCCAGTAAGATATGATTTCTAAAACACAGTTATAAACAAAAAAGGAGCTTCTGGGGGTATAAGTCAGTATCTCTTTGGAAGGCCTGTTGAATTGTGTCTCCCCAAATCTGTATGTTGAAGCCCTAACCCTCAGTATATCAGAATGTGACCTTATTTGGAAATAGGGACATTGCAGGTATAATTAGTTAAGATGAGGTCACACTGGAGCAGGGTGGGCCCTCAATTCAATATGACTGGCATCCTTATAAAAAGGGGAACTTTGGACACAGAGACAGACACACACAAGGAGAACACCAGGGTAAAGACGGAGGCAGAGATCAGAGTGCTGCATCCATAAGCCAAGGAACACCAAAGATTGCCAGCAAACCACCAGAAGCTAGGGGAGAAGCACAGAACAGATTCTTCCTCACAGCCTCAGAAGGAGCCAACCCTACCCATGCCTTGATCTCAGACTTCCAGCCTCCAGAACTGTGAGACAATAAATTTTGGTTGTTTACACCACCCAGGTTGTGGTACTTTGTTATAGCAGCCCTACCAAACTGATACAGGACCACCTGACAAAACCTATTAAATTTTAAATGCACATGCCCTTTGATCCATTGATTCGACAACTAAGAATTTACCCTATAGATATGCTCACACACCCCATGAACATACATGCATGATGTGTACTGAGGTACTGTTTAGCAAATAACTGGAAGAGACCTAAATGACCATCAGTAGGGCACTAATTAAATAAATTGTGGCAGAACCATATAATGGAATATGGCTCTTAAAAAGAGCAAAGTAAAAGATTATTTCAGGCAAGAATCATCATGGATGGAAAATTCTTGGGGGGAATGTTTGATGAGGAGCAGGATAACTGCATGGTCTCAAAGTGTCCCTCCACAGATTGCTTACTAGTAACTCCACAAATAAGGAACAGACAACACCCCAACCAAGTGATCAAAATTAACATCACCAGTGAAGGGCAGACAAACTTTGTGCATCTGAAGATGTGATGCCTAATCGCTCATGAGATATTTTGGCCAGGAATACAGCACCTGAATTTCATCATGAGGAAGCAGCAGACAAGCTCAAATTGAAGAGCATTTGATAAAATAACTAGCCTGTACTCTTCAAATACCTCAATGTCATGAATGACTAAGGCAGACTGAAGAATCGTTTCCTTAAAGGAGACTAAAGAGACATGATATCTAGTATGTGATCTTGGACTGGATCCTGGATCAGCAGCATGGCAGGAGGGGGAGGAGGACGCTACCTAGGACATTACTGAAACAAATGATGACATTGGAACGGGGACTATAGATTAGGTAACTATATCTGTTGTGCTGTGGTTACGTGAGAGAATATTCTTGTTTGCAGTAAATGTACGTGCAGGTATTGGGGGGTAAAGGGGCATAACGTAAGCAACCTACTCCAAATGGTCCAAAAATACATAGTTCTAGATATATAGATGAAAATGATAAAGCCAATGTGGTAAATGTTAAAAAAATTGCTAATAAATAAAATGTGGTACATACATATCATGGAATAACACTCAGCAGTGAAATGGAACAAACCACTGACATATGCAATAACAGAGATGAACCTCATAACATTATGCTTGAGCAAAAGAAGCCAGATGTAAAAGACTACATACTATATGATACTGTTTATATGAAATTTCTAGAAAAGGCAACACTACAGAAACAGAAAACAAATCAGTGGTTGTATGGGGCTGAGGGGGGAGTGGAGATAAACTGCAATGGGCAGGAAAGAAATTTTGGGGGCATTAGAACTGTTCTACAACTGGGTTGTGGTGATGGTGCACCCTGTGTGAATTTTATGATATGTAAATCATACCTCAATAAAATAGTTAAAAATTGATGAATTTAGGTAAAGGGCATACAGGGGTAGTACTCTTCTTAAGTTTTTTCTATAAGTTTGAAATTATTTCAAAATAAAATACTTTAAAAAATAGAATGAGTAGATCTGTATGGGCTGATATGAAATGATTTCCAAGATACATACTTCACATATATTATTTCACATGTATATGAAGTAAGGTGCCAAATAGCATATATAGCATGTTTGAAAAGCTTATATGGGTGTGTGTGTGTGTGTGTGTGTGTGTGTGTGTATGTGTATATATATATGTATATGTATGCTTAGAGTAGAAGTAGGCAAACATGGCTTATTGCTTGTTTTTGTAAATAAAGGTTCACTAGAACACAGCCGTTTGTTTACATATTGCCTATGGCTGCTTTTGCACTACAAGGTCAGAGTTGCACAGCTGTGGCAGAGACTGGATCACAAAGCTGAAAATATTTACCATCTGACCGTTTACAGAAAACATTTGCCAACCTCTGGCTTACAAAATTTAAGAAACAGACACAAAACAATAAGAGATGCTTCAAGGAAATGAGAGTTAGGATTTGGGATGTGAAAGAGACCAAGTGTTCATTATAAACCTTTTGGCACTCTTTGAAATTTTTTATACCATGTGACTATATGGCTTTGATAAAAATAAATTTTAAAAAATGATTTAAAATTGCCTTTCATTTTAACAGACAAAACATTGCTCTCAACTCACAGAACTATGTTCCCTATAAACACTGGCACCTGACATGGGGGTATTTCACCTCTTCTGATAACAGAAATCAGCCAGGGGGCTCACTTCATAAATGCCCTCTTGCTCTTCCTCAAGGACATTTCTCCTCAAAAGCTGTGGTGACTGGCACAGATAGCCACAGGGACATGTTACGCACCTGGTCTTGTTTTCCCCAGATGATCTGCGTTGGGACCTTGATCTTGTCCATGTTCTGATGGAGAGAGTATCTGGACTTCTCATTGACAATTTCCAAAAACACTTGCCAGAAAAGGAAAACAAAGTGAGTGTGGGCACCACCGTAGAGTCAAGGGATAGTCACCAAGTCCAGGCTACCATTTTCTCTCTTCAGGGGCCCAAGAAAGTACTCAAAGTGTCAGAGATTTAAGAAAGAAAAGGCAGCCAGCCATAAGGCTTCGCTTGTGACAAGCTCCAAGCTGAGAGCAGGGCTACTTACACTTTCGGTAGAAGTTATTATGAGGGATGCGGACATCGACGAGGCCTTGCAGGATCTAAGGATAAATAACCCAAAGTTAGAAAGCTAGAGCAGACTCATTTCCTCAGGCCTCTCACAGCAGTGGGATGGTGAAGGGGAATAAAGTCTAGCAACTTATTGCATTGTCAGAGTTTTTAGGGCCTGGCCCTCTGATTCCCATGATGTGGTATATGGTGTAACTGGGAGTCAGGCTCCTAAGAGGCTTTTGCTTTAAATTAGGAAGGAACTTGGGTAATACCATGAAGCTAGAGGTCCCCCACATCATGTAAAATATACCTGAGATGGCCTGATAGCTGTTTTATCTTGAAAATTCTCTGCTTAAGTTAAGACACAATCAGGATGAACATAATATCAAGTAATTATTCAGGATTACCCAAATGCAGAACAAGGTCTATTAAAAAAAATTAAACCATAGGGGATGATGGGCCTATTGAACAATGGAGAAATAAACTATTGAGAAAATTGGGGGGAGGGTTCTGTAGTCCTCTATTTATCATTTGACATTGCCTTTGCCTTCCCTGCCGAGGGCTGGTGAGGGCTACAGCTAATGTAGACAGCCCAGATCTCCTTGACCTGGGCTACTGGCCCAAAGGGGTGGCTGTGGCCAAAAGGAACACAGTCCTCTTCTTCCTCCTGCCCCAGGGTTCTCGAGGTTGAGTATAGGGTTCGCATTAGCAGCTATTGCTCCTCTCATCTACCCGGGAACAGGTTTGCACCCCTCAGACTCACTCTCTCGGGAGTCCTGTGTACTGACTGAAGTGGGGAAGACCCAGCCATGGCTACTTTGGACTAAAACAACCCTCTGGAGCATGAATAAATCTGACTGGTTCTGGAAGTGCAAGCCTAGAAGTAAGACCAATGACAATTTGTTCAACAACACATTGTGCTCAGCATCGGACATTTTCTTTCTTCAACTATCCATCCCGTACCCATGCATCTATCCATCTTGCATCCATCCATCCTGCTTCCCTGAATCATGTATGCATGTGTCTACCCATGCATCTATCTATCCTGCATTCACCAATCCATCCCCCCTCCATCCTTGCATTATCCAGGCATCCTCCCATCCACCCAACCAACCAGTCAGCCATCTATCCATCCTGCAGACCTAAATCACCTGTGCATGTACCTGCATCAATACATGCATCCATCTATCCCGCATCCACCCACCAGTCCATTCTCCACCCCTCCACTATCCAGTCATCCTCTCATCCATCGATCCCTCCAATGTATACCTACTCCATGTAAGCACTGTGCTAAAGTATGGGAACAGAACGGCCAATTAAGACAAAGTGGAAGACACAGACCAGCAAACAGACAATCACAACACAGTATGGCACAGTAGGCTGAGTGCCTGGATGCTCCTTCTCTCCTGGGAAGGAAAGGCTTTTGGAGCTACCATTTATTTTCTCTCAGTGTTTCCAGATCCCTGACAACTCAAAACACGGGGCTTTCTAAAACACTGTCTGGCCACTCTATTCTGGGAAGAGATCAGTGTTGGGAGGGGACAGTGCAACTTCATGACTAAAAGAGGACTTCAGGGATGGAACACAGCACAGAATCAGATTCAGGTGCTTCCTCAGAGATAGGCCAGAGCTACTAACTGAGCAGTGGCCACAACTTCTGAGTAGAGCCCATTCTCTCAACTCCTAGGAGGACCCACCCCACCCCGAGGCAGGGTCCACTTCCTACAACAGAGGGAGATAATTTGATGTTCTGAGGCCTCAGCCACGGACTCTCCTCTCTGGGTTCTCCACACCATTTCCCTGGATGACCTCATTCAGACCCATGACCTTCAATATCATCGTCTGCTCATGGCTCCAACTGTATAGCTTCAGTCCAGACCTCCCTGAGCTCCACTTGTAGATCCGACGGCCTACTTGACACCTGCGCTTGGAGGCCTCACAGGCAACTTGAATGTAACATCCAAATGGAGCCCTTGGCATATTCCCCAAACCTGCCCTTCCTCGCCTTCCCCTACTCAGAAAATGCTACCTTTATCTACCCTGTAACTCAAGCACTGGGAGTCACCTGTGACTCCCACCCTCCCTCACCCTCTATTTCCAATTTGCCAGTACGTCCTGTCCACTCTTCCTCCCAAAGCATCCTGAATCGCTCGTCTCCACTGCTACTACCCCAGTCTACACGACCGTCTCCAAGCCACAACAGCCCCCGATGGGTTTTGCTGCTTCTATCTGTGCCCCCCACAGTCCTTCAGTGCTTCTCCTATTATACTTAGAAAAACCCCAGACTCCTTCCCATAACATATAAGATCCTACATGATTTAGGCCAGTGGTTTTCAAAGTGGCTCTTGGGAGTCCAATACAAACTATTTACTTAATAATACTTGATGTTTCTTGCCTTTTTCACTTACATTCTCTGAAAAGCATACCGTTTTTCAGAGCCTGCATAATGTGGGATAATGTCATCACTCTGATTGCTAATGGAAAGAGTGCTTGTACATTCTTGTGTTTTAAAATTTTCTGAGTTGCAATTTCTAATATGGCAAATATCAATAAGTATAACTCTCATAAATAAAAGCCTTTTGGGTTCATTAATAATTTTTAAGACTGTAAAAAGACTGAGATTCTTTTTCTTTTCAATTGAGAATCTCTGATTTAGCCTCTGCGTCCTGTTCCAACTTCAGCTCAACCCATTCCCTCCCTTTCCCTCCAGGCTCCAGTCTCCCCAGCCGCCTCCTTCCATTGTCCTGAACATGTATATGTTTTTTCCAGCCCTGCACATGCTGTTCCCTCAGAGAGGCTTATCAAAGCTACCCTGCCTCCCTGTTCGCAATCACTACACCACGTTCGTTTCCTCTATAAAACTCATTACAACTGGCAATTATTTGTTTTCTTGTAACTGTCCACCTCCCCCATTGGACTGTGTCCACCCAGGGACTTTCCCTGTCTTACTTATTCACCACTGTGCCCAGCACATTGTTTGACACATCCCAGGCACTGTAGAGATGCCTGTAGAGTGAACAAATGGAAGAGGACAAGGAGGAGTGAATGAGTAGGTGAAGGAGGGATGCATGAGGGAAGCTGGTACTCGCCCCCTGAGCCTTGGGGGAGGGCAGGTGTGTTGCTGCCGAGACCACAATACCTGCTGGGGCACCTTGAAGCGGACATACGAGCAGAGCTGGAGCATTTCACTCATCTCTTCTGGGGTGGACGGGATCAAGGGAATCTTCTCTACAGCAGCAGAGTCCTGCAGTTCTTTGAGCCGTTGTACAAATTGATTATCAGAAGAGTACTGCAGGCCTGTAGGATTCAAACCAAAATGGCTTGACGATACATCCACCTACTTACCAACCCCCATTTTATGTAGGGAACTTCCAACAGCAGCTCAGAACTAATATATTTCAGGTTTTTTTCATGAGTAGATTTCTTTTTAACTGGCACTGCCATCCTCACTCACTGGTACTGCCATCCTTGCTCAAAGTCAAAACCACACTCTGAGAAACACAGAAAAAAACCCTTGAAGATATTTCAGGGACTGGGTACTCACACTGTGGTCCTTGGATGGGGATCACCAGAAGACCACAAGAAATGCAGATGCTCAGCCCCTCCCTAAGCCTCTTGAATCAGAATTTGCATTTTTACCAGTTGCCGGGAGATTCATATGTATGACAGAGCTTAAGAAGCATTAGTCTAGAAGACAACTAGGCACATCTGCATTGTGGACAGCCGATGTGAAGGAATACACAATGGGAAGAAAACACAGGGCTGAAGTGACTGACTGCTCCTTCCCTTGGCCTGGACCCACTCGGTACTCTCTTACTTGGGGCCAATGCACAAAACACAGGGAGACTGTGAGCCTTGTCTTGAGCTGTCCCCTGCTGCCCTCTACACGTTCTCTCTTCCTCCAGGACAGCATCAGGAGATCACTGAGACTGATTCTCTTTGAGATTGTGTGTGATTTCCTATCGCCCTGGCTTGACTCAAGAGTCCACAGAAGCTGACACAGTACATGAAGGCAAAACTCATTTTCACTTCCAACACTGAGCAAATTTCTAGGTGTTTAGCTTAGCCAAAGAGCTAGATATTAGAAAGAAAGGCAGTAGCATCAATAATATTGGTCAGGCTGCAGAAATCCACACTTCATAAAGCTATATCCAGCAACCCCTTTAAATCTAACATGGGTATCGTATATGGATTTCACGATGCCATGGAGCAGATTATATTACTTATTTCATCTCTTTTTAAAAATAATCCTTGGCTAAATATCATGTGGTATCCTGGATTGGATCATGCAACAGAAAAAGGACATTAATGGAAAAACTAAATGAAATCCAAATAAAACCTGGAGCTTTGTTAATAGTAATGTACTAATGTTGGTTTCTTAGTTATGACAAATTTACTGCAGTAAT
The DNA here is from genome assembly GCA_023783475.1 of Daubentonia madagascariensis. NCBI lineage: Eukaryota > Metazoa > Chordata > Mammalia > Primates > Daubentoniidae > Daubentonia > Daubentonia madagascariensis. The sequence goes on along the minus strand of JAKFHU010001953.1, from coordinate 33,132,126 downwards.
GTGAGCGTTAACAATGGGAGAAACTGGATAAAGGGTATGTGGGACTCTCTGTACTATATCTTTACAACTTTTCTGTAAATTTAAAATTATTTCAAAATTTTAAAAAAGTGTATTAAAAAAACTTAGGATATAATCCTGAATTTATTTCTACTTTTTCATTTTCATATACAAACTTAATTTTAAATTTCCACTTGAAACTCAGGTGTAAAATTCTTCTCTGTGCAAATGAACATACACTTTTTTAAAGCCAGTTAGATTTGACTTCCCATATGTGATTTAAAATCTAATAACCTTCCATAGGGGCTGCTCCTTTAATTCTCAAACTTTATTATTAAGAGATAAAATGATTTCAGATGTGGTGTTTGGAAAAAGGAGAAGAGAAAACCCTTTGCAGGCTTGTCTTCAACTTCAATGTCCTTAACAGATCTGAAAACTATTAACTTTCAGAGTGGCAGAAGGATTTAAAGGTCAATTTAGTTAAGTATCAGTAAAAGGCATAAGTGTGCAACTCATGGCTAGGTTCTAGTTGAATCACATAAAAGAGGTAGTGGATATGAGTCATATAAAGGAAGCAGTAAATATGAAAGGACTTCCAAAAGAGCCACAGCTTGGGTTTTGGAGTCAGACAGCCTGGGATCGGTTCCTATTCTGGCTCTGGCACTAATGTAATTTCTTTGTGCCTCAATGTTCCCATCTATAAAATGGGCACAATATCTGGATGGTAACTACATATGGAAAAAGTCATTGAGATGCACATTTAAAATTTGAGTAATTTACTATGTGTAAATAATACCCTAATAAAGTACCAAAGAGAAAGGGAGAGAGAGAGAGATAATTAGCAAGAGAGAAAATAAGATTTTATCTATTACATATTATAAATCCAAGTTTGAAGACTTATGGAAGAAAAATGAATTTTAAAAATCCAACTTCAGATGGTAATCTCTAGAGATGTGTTATAGCTCACATTGACATGTATACATATAATAAAGAAACTAAGTTTGTCAATTTTTTTTAAAGACCTTATTGTAATGAATAAAGATCTGAGTATTCAGCAAAAAAGGGGAGGGGCATAATAATAGTATTTTCACCTGAGAGGGTTATTGCAAAAATTAAATCCAAATGAAGAACTTAGCTTATAAGAGCTCAATAAATGTTGGAGGTTAATATTAACATTATATTTCAAAGTATTCATGTGCTGCAAAGCACTATACACATTTTATTAATAATTAACTACCTCACATTTTTGGTGGAACCAGGCTAGCTCTATAGTTAAAAAAATTTTTTTTTTTTTTTAGAGATAGTGTCTCGCTATGTTGCTCAGGGTGGACTCAAACTCAAGCAATCCTTCCACCTCAGCCTCCCAAGTACCTAGGACTACAAGCACGTCACCATGCCTGGCCCTGGCTCTATATTTTCAAAGTCAATCAGGTTATGATTATGATTATACTACTATTGCTTGGTTAGCATTATATCAGTCAATCCACATATCCCTAAAGTACACATCAAAAAGATGATCCTAAAAAACATTCATAGCAGATACCGGCCACCTGTTTCTTCAGCAATTCATCCCTGCCGAGTGGTGTTTTAACCTCATCACTCACCAGCGGGGCAAACGAGACACAGGCTGGAGACATCCGATGGGTAGTAAGCAGCGTACACCCCAGCTACATGGCCACCCATGGAGGTGCCTACCAGGTGGAAGGGTTTTTTGTTCAGCTTGAGGCATTCTACAAACTAGGAAGGGAAATGAGAAGCAGGCTTGGTTATACAGCTGGAGATGATGACCATGTGATTATAGAGTAGAAACCGCACCCCCCCACCGGTACTTCCTACGGACAACTGAAAATGGCTATTGATAAAAGAGGGTCAGAAACTCCACTGGACCCACTATCAGGATGAACCCCGTGGCAGGCACATGCTTCTCCTTCCCTGGCATAAGTGACTGGGGGTCATTTATAAGTATAAAACCAACAAGGATTCCCCTAATTAATGAGTCAGAAAACTTTTCTATAAAGGTCTAGAGAGTAAGTATTTTCAGCCTTGAGGGCCACATGATCTACGCTGTATCTATTCAACTCTGCTGTTGCAGCACAAAAGCAGTCAAAGACAATACATACATGAATGAGTGTGGCTGTGTTCCAATAAAACTTGGTTTACAAGAATAGGTGGCAAGCCAAATATAGCCCATGTGTGGTAGGTTGATGACTCCTACCCTAATTTAAAGCCCTTCTCATCCATCCAACCATCCATTCAAATAATTACCCACCCAACCATCTGTCTATTCAACCACCCACCCATCTATCCATCCAGTCATCCAATAAGCCATCTAACCAACCATCCACCCCATCTATCCATCCACCTAAAAGACATTTATTAGTTATCTATTAGGTATAAGGAACTAGGGTTAGTTGCTGAAGATACAGCAAAGAGCCAAAGAGACAAGGTTCTTGACCCCATTAAAATACATAATTTAGTGGAGGAAGCAGACATTAAATAAATTTCCTCATCTGGGGAAAATAATGTCAACCTGAAACTTACGGGCTACTAAATTCTGAAATGGCTTTCATACTCCTGTAACCTTGAAAGCCCAGCCAGAGGGGGCAAGAGACAGATGCTAAAATAGGATAAAATGCAAAGAGCACCCTCCCCAACTAGGCAGAGGGGCTATGACTATTATCATGCAGCTGGTAAGCAGAAAAATAGATCCCAAGAGAGGGCACTGATTTTAAGGAATATTAAACTTCTTTTCAAAGAGTTGAGAAAATCCCCAGATTGCATTTCCTCACAAATAACTGTGATAGGCTTAGAGGAGAATAGTCTGTAATAAGCCCTGGCTCTCCAGGCTGACCAAGGATATCATTGTGTTGCCATTTTGTTTGCAATTACTTGTAGACAGAATGCACTGGAGACTGGTCATGAGTCAGCATGGAACTCTCTTGCTAGCTCTCGAATTGGGCATGCAACAGCGGGTGGCCAAGACCCAGTCTGCACAATCTTTGGTGGAGCCTCCTGCTTACCTGGCGTATCCTCTTGACTTGCCCATCTATGGACAGGTCATCTAGGGAAGAGCGAGTGGTGCCCTCATGTCCTGGCATGTCCACACAGACCAAGTGTAGGTTCTTTGGAAGGAACTGAGGACACACAGACCGAGACAGTCAGTACATGGTGTGCAAAACATGTCTGCCTACTTTTCTGGGGAGGTTAACCCCACTTACCAAGTGACCTGGATGGCATACCTGGGGATGTATGGGTCTGGACCACTCAATGTTTTACCCTACTAATGAGAACAAGCATTGCCAGTAGCCCCATCAGGAGCAGAGGCCCCCAAAGACTAATACACAGTTGGAAGGGAACTCAGAAGATGACTGGAAAGAAAGGACAAAAGTCAGGGTAGCAGCCTTAAGTCTCTTTCTCTTTCTTGACACCAGTTGACAGGTGCTACTTCCTTCTCCATCTGGTTGCTAATGGGGAACTAGAAGGGATGGTTCTGTTATCCCAGAGCCCTGGCCAGTTCCAGAGCCAACAGGAGCAATGCTTTCCCCAAAAACCATGTCCAATTGCCCTGATTCTGGTTTTAACTTTTTTCTTTAACATTAAGGTCTAATCCCTGAGATAATTATCATCCTAAAACACCTTCTTCCATTTAGGTATTTACCACCTTTAACCAAGAAACTAAGAAACATCAGTTATCAACAAACAAATACCCAGTTACAGGAAACAAATACCCAGTTACACCTTATCTGAGGTGGGGACAGGAAGTGAGGGGTTCATTAAGGCATGAAGATGCTCTTCATGCCACTAAGGCATGATAGTGGAATTTGGAAGTAAGAACACAAGTAACTAGAGAATGCATGAGCCTTTTCCTCCTGGTGTAGATAACACTTGGATCCCTCAGGTATGGTCTTACCTGAGGTAAGAGCATGGGGCACTTCCCACCCAAGACTTCTGCCAGTCCAGCCTTCACCAGCTGTCACTCTTACCAAGTACAGCAGGTGGCCACACCAAGCAAACCAAGACAAAGGTGACTGGGAAAGTTATTCTAGAAAGCTGCCAGATCAAGATCACTTCTCTAAATGGCTAAGGAAAAGAAAAAGCAGAAGTAGAAGGAGGGGGAAGGGGAAAAGGAGAAGGAGTAAAGTGAGGAGAAGGAGGGGAAGGAAGAGAAGAAACGGGGAGTATAAAAGAACAAATGACATTTTAGAAGCCCCATCTTGATCATCATGGCAGTTGTGAGATGAAGCTGTGTCAGAAACCTCCCCTAAGAAATATTCCTAAGGTGAAAAGATTTCTAAGGCACAGGTTTTATGAATAATATTCAACTTAATAAGTTTCATCTGACAAAATAATTTGAATAATATACTGCATCAGTTTTAAGATGACTTGAACCACAGTTCTGGGTTCCTTTGCTTTCTACCACTGCTGGTGACATCATGTCCAAGTGGAAACCATTTTCTTCTAAGAGAGAAGAATCTATAACTGCACCTTGACCAGGCTGAGCCACATATCCTTGTGCGCAGAGAATCCATGGAGCATGAGGATGGAGGGCTTGTGCCCGGGCCTGCCCCGGAAGGAATAACAGAACTGATAGTCTTCATGGTGAACATAGCGGACCTGCATGCCCAATGTCCTCCGCCAGTACCTGCGGGGGAAAACAAAGGCAAAACAAAAGCAGCAAGCTCGGGATAAGTGGCTTAGAGAGGGGCACATGTCCTCTCTGTAAGTCTTACTTAGTGGTAAGACAAACACTTCTCCCAGCCCTTGTCCTCCATGAATCTCTGGAGTCCACCAGAGCTTCACCCTTGAGGAGCACGAAGCCAAACCATTCCAGAAAGCTCCTTAAATGAACTATTTTGGCATGTATTTTACTAATGATTCTAGGAAGTGAAAAGGGGTGTTTTCTAAAGAGTATGCCATACATAATAACCTTTTGTTAATATAGATTTCTGAGACTTTGAGAGTGATAACTTATTTCTTGAGAACCGTCTGCACCAGTCCTTTGGCTTGATTCCTCACCACATATGGCAACTGGCTGAAAGCTCAGCTTCTGTTGGTTACATAAGACTTGGCAGTGCTGGAGTCTGGCCCCAAATCAATTTCAATATGAAATTACCATCTAAACAAATTGAACTCTCTGCATGAAGAATCTCTTCAAGATGAAAGATAATTAATTCAATCAGAGATTCATTTTGTAATATACTTTACACTAAAGACACAGCCAAGTCTTGCAAAAGCAAATAACCTAACCTGACTGGTCTTAACCTTTTGTGTAAAATAACGGGAGAGGGAAAAAAAGACACATATTCATATTTACTTGCATCTGCATAAGAAAAGCCTGGGGGCACACGCAAGACACTACCAAGATGAGTGTCTGGAGTGGATGTGGGAAGGAAGTGAGAGGGAGGTGAACAGGGAACTGAGGTGGAGGGAGACTTACTGCATTCCTTTTGATACATTTTCAATGACTACATTGCCTATTCAGAACATTAAAAACATAATAAAACTGGCTAGCTTAAAAGCTCTTCTCATGACAAATCAAGCATATTTCAAAGTTCTAAGTCATGGCACTGTGACATGAGTCTGTTCATCCATTCATATCCCAGCTCATTTGTTTACTGACTGCTATGGTTTGAATGTCCCCTCCAAAACTCATGTTGAAATTTCATTGCATTTGTGAGGTCCCACCTCTCAATACAAGAAGTATTGTATTAAGAGGTAGGATAGTTAAGAGGTGACCAGGCCACGATGGTTCCACCCTCATGAATGGATTAATGCCATTACTGCAGGAGTGGATTCTTCATATAAGTGAGTCTGGCCCCCTCTTGCTCTTCCTCACTGTCACACTCTCTTGACCTTCCGCCTTCTGACATGAGACGACACAGCACGAAGGCCCTTGCCAGATGTCAGTGCCATGCTCTTGGACTTCGAAGCCTCCAGAACTGTGAGCCAAATATATTTCTTTTCTTTATAAATTACCCAGTGGTATTATGTTATAGCAACACAAAACAGACTAAGACGCTGGCTATATGATCTTGAACCTCAATGTCCTCATATATAATATGGGGAAATGCTCCATTCCATTGAGGATATGGCAAAGATTAAATGAGATAATCCACTAGGTGCAGTGGCTCATGCCTGTAATCCTAGCACTCTGGGAGGTAGAGGCAGGAGGATCACTTGAGCTCAGGAGTTCGAGACCAGCCTGAGCAAGAGTGAGACCCTGTCTCCACTAAAAATAGAAAAATTAGCCAGGCATGGTGGTGTATACCTGTAGTCCCAGCCACTCAGGAGGCTGAGGCAGGAGAATCACTTGAGCCCAGGAGTTTGAGGTTGCAGTGAGCTAGGATGATGCCACTACACTCTACCTGGGGTGACAGAGCAAGACTGTCTCAAAAAAAAAAAAAAAGAGAGACAATCCATGCACAAAGTTTTGCTCAATGCCTAGCACATAGTAAGTATTCAATAAATGGTAGTTATTAGTATTATATAAAATGATTCTATTCTTCCAAATATCCTACTTGCCAAAATTCAATGGAAAAATTAGGGAAAATATTTGCAACAAATATGACAGCCACAGATTAACATCCTTAATATATAAAGAGCTTACCAAACCATGCTAAAACCCCAATTTGACACTGGTCAATATAAATGAAAAGGTAACTCAGAGCAGAAGAGATATTAATGACTAATAAACATAAGTAACACATCCAAGTACACTAATAATTAAAGAGATAAATATCACAACAAGATATACCCTTGCATGGGCTTTTAAATTAGAAAAGTGTTGTTTTTTGTTTTTGTAGAGATGGGTCTCACTATGTTGCCCAGACTGGTCTCAAATCCCTGGCCTCAAGTGATCCTTCAGCCTTGACCTCCCAAAGTGCTAGGGTTACAGGTGTGAGCCACCATGTCTGACCAGAAAAGTGTTTTTTTTAAACCAGTTATAATTGTTCAATCTTTCTAGAAAGCAATCTGGCATAAAGCATCAGGAATCTATAAAACCTCATGCCCTTTGACTCAGTAATTATACTTTCAAGAATAATCTGTCCCAAAGAAATAAACAGAAAAATATTTTAAAAATAAAAAATTTTAAAGACATCTAAGACAGCATTATTTAAATAAGAAAAAAAAATCAGTACCATCCTTAGTGTCCATAAATAGAAAATGTATTACATAAATTACAGTACAGTGAGGCAATGTGATATTTTGCTATTATTTAAAATGGAGTTTTCAGAGAACATTCAAAAACATGGAAAAATATTTATGACATGATGTCAAGTGAAAAAACAGGACGCAATTTTTTTATACTATTGATTCCAATTCTATTGAAAAATTAAGCATACACACATAAGGTGGGGGAAAAAGAGGCAGCAAGAACAAAAGAGACACTGGAGAAATGAATTCCAGGGGTTATGAGTAATTTATATTTTCTTTGTGTTACCTTTTTATAATCATCAAATTCTCTGCAACTCTCACACAAAGTCCAGTGAGAGCTCAAGGGAGAAGGGGAAGGATCTTGTGGACAAGGTGAGACTTGAGCAGGCTACTGAATACTCAACATATATTAGCCAGAAGCAATGGGAGAGGTGTGCCAGGAGGTAGAAACAGCAGAGGCAAGCGCATGGGGGACAGCCCTGCACGGCTTAACCCAGAGGGAAGGGAGACGGCGCTGGACAGCAGCCAGGGCACGAGGCTCAGGAACTGAGGGCTTCTTCATTACCAGGAGGAGCCGTTTGGTAATACTCAATATTTTTCATTTAATTGGTACATCCACTGGAAAACTTTACCTAGGCTCCAGAAACAAGGAGCTGGAGAACTAATAATTTCAATATTTTCAAATGATCCCCTCAATGAAAGAGTAGGCAGGAGACTCTAAGCTACTAGGCAAGCTAAAAAATTATGACAGACCCATGGCCCGCCGGGGAAAAAAACAACTTCTTTGGTTGAATGATAATAGAGAGTAAACTACCTCTAATTCACAAAGGTAGAGATTAGAAATAGCTGCAACCTTATAGAAAAGAAACTAAGAACAGGGATGAACAAATGTCTCAGGAGAAAGATCTTTTACAGACAAACAATCTCAGTACAACAGCCAAATTGCTCCTGTTGGAGAGAGAGAAGTCACTGAAGCCTCCCTCTATTGACCTAAATAGAAAAGCCCCAAAAAGGAACCTCCTCAGGGTCCCTCTTTGCTAAAGGCTCCTGGAGTCCAGACCCCTCAACCTGGAAGTCTCTCCTTCTCTAGTCAACAGAAACCTCTAAAGAAAAGTACTTATAGAGTACTTATTTTTTTATTGTGGTAAAATTGACATAAAATTTACCATTTTAACCATTTTAAGTATACAATTCAGTGGCACTAGTGCATTCACAATGTTGTGCAACTATCACCACTATCCATTTCCAGAACTTTTTCACCATCCCAATAGAAACTCTGTACCCAAGTAAGGTATGATGATGCCACTGCAGTCTAAGCGAGACTCTGTCTCTAAATAAATAAATAAGCAAACAAGCAAAAAATAGATACCATGTATAAGTGGAATCATATGATATTTATCCATTTGTGTTTGGCTTCTTTCATTTAGCACAATGTTCTCAAGGTTCATCCATGTTGTGGCATGCATTAGAATGTCATTCTTTTTTAAGCCTAAATATTAATAATATTCTATTATATGTATATATCATATTTGGTTTATCCATTCATCTGTTGATGAACATTTGAGTTGTTTCTCTTTTAGCTATTGTGAATGCTGCTGCTATGAACATTGGTGTACAAGTATTGTTTGAGACCCTGCTTTCAATTCTTTGGGATATATACCCAGAAGTGGAATTGCTGGATTATAATACGGTAATTCTATGTTGAACCAACAAACTCGTCCACAGCAGTTGTACTACTTTACATTCCCACCAGCAATGCACAGGGGTTCTAATTTCCCCACGTCCTTACCAATACTTATTTTCCATTTTTTAATGTCATAGACACTTTACTACAATAAAAAGAAAGAAAGAAACCGATACCCATTAGCACTCACTCTCCATTCTCCCCTTCCCGCAGCTCCTGGCAACCTCTAGTCTACTTTCTGTCTCTATAGATTTGCCTATTCTGGATATTTCCTATTAACGGGATCACACAATATGGTGGCCTTTTATCTGCTTCTTTCACTTAGCATAATGTTTTCAAGGTTCATTCATAGTATAGCATGTATCAGTACTTTATTCTTTTAAAAGGCCGAACAATATCCCATTGCATGGATGTGCCACATTTTGCTAATCCATCCATCTGCTGATGGGCATTTGGGTTGTCCCTTTTTGGCTATTATGAATAATGCCACTACACACACTCATGTACAAGTTTTTATGTGTACATATGTTTTCAGTTCTCTTGGGTAAATACCTAGAGTGAAAACTGCGGGGTCATGTAGTAACTCCATTTTTAACCAGTTGAGGAACTGCCGAACTGTTTTCCAAAGGAGCTGTACCATTTCACTTTGTCACCAGCAGTATGTGAGAGTCCAATTTCTCTATATTCTTAATTATTATTTTTCAGAGAAACTTTTAATTGAAGTGTAAGCCATACAGAAAAGTGTATAAACTACAAGCATATAGCCTGAAGAATTTGCACAAAGTGAATGAACCCATTGTATGTGCGCCCAGATCAGGATCTAGAATATGACAAGCACCCCAGATGCCCACTTCATGTCCCTTCCCATCATATCCCATAGAGGTAACTGCTACCTCCCTCTATCTCCCCAGGAGTTTTGCCTGTTTGGGAACTTTATCATACAGTAAGAATTTATTTGTGCCTGGCTCCTTCAGCTCAACATCATGTTTGTGAGAATCACTTTATTGTAGAATGCAGCACTAGTTCTTTCCCTTTTGTAGCTGTATAATATCTCATTGTATGAATAACTGCATGAGTATACCTCAATTTATTTATCTATTACAGTATTAGTAGACATTTAGGTGTTTCCAGTTTGGGGATATTATGAATGAAGCTGCCATGGAACATTATTGTACATGTCTTTTGATCAACATATGTAAACATTTCTGTTGGGTGGAACTGGTCATATTGCCAGTTTTCCAAAGTGAATGAACCAATTCACACTCTCATCAGCAATATACCAGATTCTAGTTGCTCCACATCTCTAGAAGGTTGAATGGTATCTCCCCAAAATTCATGTCCACTTGGAACCTGTGAATGTAACCTTATTTGGAAATAGGGTCTTTGCAGATAACAATCAAGTTAAGTTGAGGTCATATTGAACTAAATCCAACATGACTGGTGGCCTTTAAAAAGCAGGAAATTAGGTCACAGAAACACACAGAGAGAAGAACACAATGTCTGAAAACACGGGCAGAGACTGGAATGCTGTACCCACAAGTCAAGGAATGCCAAGGATTGCCAGCAATCACGAGAGGCTAGAGAAAAGGCATGGAAGGGGGCTCCCTCAGAACCTCCAAAAGGAACCAACACTGCCAACACCTTGATTTCAGATTTGTAGCCTCCAGAACTGTAAGAGAATAAATTTCTGTTGTTTTAAGACACCCAGTTCATGGTAATTTGTTATAGCACCACAGGAAACTACTTGTCACAACTTGGAATTACCAGTCAGCCTCTTTAATTTTAGCCATTCTGGTGGGTCTACAATGGTACCTCATTGTGGTTTTACTTTAAATGGCCCTTAAGACAAATGAAACTGAACACCATTTCACATTTCATATGTTTATTCGACATCTGGACATCCTCTGCTGTGAAGTGTCTGAGTTTTTACCTATTTTTAAAATTGAGTTGTCTGTTCTTTTTTATTGACTTGTAGGAGTTCTTTACATATTCTGGATATAAGATTTATAGATTTATATTTGCAAGTATATTTGCTCATTCTCTGGCTTGCCTTTTTATACTCTAAATAGTATTTTTAATTAACAAAATGTCTTTATTTAATGTGGTCCAACTGAACTGAACAAGTTGTTTTCCTTTATGGCTAGTGCTTTTGTTTCATGTTTCTGAAATCTCTGCCTATCCTTAGATCAAGAAAATGTTTCTGTTTTTTTCTAAACGCTTTATTATTCCACCTTTGACATTAAGATCTATAATGCACCTGGATTTGATTTTTGTATATGGTATGAAGTTGTAGATGGGTTGTATTCATTTTCAATTGCTGCATTATAAATGACCACAAATTTGGCAGGTTAAAACAACCACCATTTGTTAGCTCACAGTCCTATGGGTCAGATGTGAGTTCAGCTGGGTTCTCTCCTCAAGGTACCACAAGGTTGAAATCAAGGTATCAGCCAAGCTGGCTCTTACCTGGAAGCATTGGGAAAGATTCGGCTTCTAAACTTATTCAGGTTGTTGACAGAATTCAGTTCTTTGTGGTTCTAAGACTGAGGTCCCTGTTTCCTTGCTGGCTGTCAGCTAGGGACTCTCTCCTACCTAGAACCACCCGTATTCCTTCTCATTGTGGCCCTCTCCAGCTTAACATAATTATGAGAGGGATATGTCATCATAGCCACAGGTCTTAGAGATTAGGGAGGGACATCTCTGTGGGGCCATATTAGTAATTCTGCCTACCAAAGGGGTCAAGATGAAGCTTTTTCCAGATGGATATCTAGTTAACCAAGTTCCCTTTCCCTGCTGCAGAGCACTGCTGTCTTTATCATAAATCAAGAGACTGTACCTGTGGGCTTCCGTTACTGGACTCTCCTGCTCCATGGGTCCAGTTGTCCTTCTCTGTGCCAATTTCACACTGATTAACTGTAACTGTAACTTTATAATTAGTCTTTTTTTTTTTTTGAGACAGGGTCTCACTCCATCACTTGGGCTATAGTGCAGTGGTACAATCATAGCTCACTGTAACCTTGAGCTTTTGGGCTCAAGTGATCCTCCTGCCTCAGCCTCCTGAGCAGCTGGGACTACAGGTATGCACCACCATATCTGGCTAATTTTTTTTTTTTTAAGTTTTGGTCGAGAGGGGGTCTCATTGTGTTGCCCAGGCTGGTCTCGAACTCCTGGCTTCAAGCAATCCACCCACCTCCCCAAAGTGCTAGGATGACAGGCATGAGCCACCACACCTGGCCTATAATCGGTCTTAACAGCTGGCAGTATAAATCATCTAGCTTTGTTCTCCTTCAAGATTGTCTGGCTTAACTAGCCCTTTGCTTTTCCTTCCAAACTTAAGAATCAGCTTATTAAATTCCATAAAAAAAAAAAAACCTGCTGGGATTTCAAATGGGTATACACTGAATCTAAAGATCACTATAGGGATTGGACATCTCTACAATAGTAAGTCTTCCAACCCACAAATACAGTCTATCCTTCCATTAATTTAGGTCTTTTTAAATTTCCCTCATGAATACTTTGTCATTTTCTGTGTAGATGTTCTCCACATTGCTCTTTTGATTTAACCTTAGGTATTTCATATTTGTTGATAGTACAATAAACAGTATCATTAACATTTTTTCTTTTTCTTTTCTTTTTTCAGGACAGAGTCTTGCTATGTTGCCCAGACTGGACTTGAACTCCTGGGCTAAGGTGATCCTCCTGCCTCAGCCTCCCAAGTAGCTGGAACTACAGGCATGCACCACCATGCCCAGCTTAATTTTTTCATTTTCTACTTGTTTATTGCTGATATGCAGGAATACAACTGATTTTTGTTTACTAATCTTATATTCAGCAATCTTGCTGAATTCACTTATTAATTCTAACAAATCTATAGATTCTTTTGGACTTTCTATGTACACAATCACGTCATCTGCAAACAATGTCAGTTTCATTTCTTCTTTTCTAATTCGTACTCCTTTTTCTCTGTTATATTTACATAAGTGAATTGCCTGCTATGATTTTTTATCTTGATTTCACAATTGAGTTTCTTTGGGAAAACAAAACTCAGAAAATCTCAGTCTTTTTCATCCTGTGAACAGTCTTGATATTTTCATTACACAATGAAAACCTGAGCTGCCCTGATGTCCTCCACAGTAGCCACAGCATCCCCAGCTGTGGCTCTCTGTAGACTCACGGTGAAGCATTTGGTGCCTCCTGCAGGACCAATCACAGTCCACATTGCTGTGGAAAGAGCTGGCCACGCTCCAGGGATACTTAGACCCAGAGAGAGCTGCTCTGAAGACTGGCTATGGCCTACTGGGGAGGGAACTGTTCCTGTTCCCTGAGGAGCTGAGATCTAGCAGAGGGAACTCCAGGAGCATGCACCATGTGATAATTTCACCATATGGCAGGGCAGTGGGGGAGGGGGGTTGGGTGCCAGGCTACCTCTACTGCCTGCTATTCCTGTTTGTGTAGCAATCCTGAAAATTAACCAGACCCACCCAGGTCTGCAAGATGACCCCACTGGTGGTCATTATTGGCAACCTAGCAAATGAAGGCCTTTGGAGGAGCAGCTGTGGTAAGGGACATAAATGACTCATGGTAAAGTTGCTCATCCTATGGCAACCACTGTGTAAGTGTCACTTGCAGTGAGGCAATATGGAGGAAACAGACTGTGTGTTTCAGTGGGGCAGGGGAAGCCACTCACAGGCTTTCTGACAGCTCTCTGCAATGGCATCATGGGTTCTATTACTATAATCATAATCCCCCATGTCACAATGCCACCTGGCATAAGCTGAAAGGTTTTCTAGGATTTTCATCCTCCCCAACCAGCTGGGTTTTATTCTTGGCCCATGTGCCTGAGTTCACAAAATAAAGAGCATCCTGTTTGTCTTTCAGCCACAGCTCAGAGCTGGGTGACAGGCATGGACAGGCTTTAAGATCACATGCATCTGTGCTGCCAATGAATAAGGGACTGAATGGTCTGATCTGTGGGGCCTCTCTGGCTTTTTCTGTGGTATCTATTTGTTAATAAAAGTGAATTATGTGCTATGCAGCATTATTCATAATAGCCAAATGTAAACACAACCCAAGTGTCCATCAACAGACAAATGGATAAACAAAGTGTGGTATAACCATACAATGGCATATTATTCAACCATAACAATGAATGAAGTACTGACACATGCTACAACATGGATAAATCTTGAAAACATTATGCTAAATGAAAGAAACCAGACACAAACGTCACATATTGTATGACCCCATTTATATGAAATGTCCATAATAGGCAAATCCAAAGAGACAGAAAGTAGATTGAAGGGCATGAAGGGAGGGAGAAACTGCTACCAGATAGGGGCTCCTTTGGGGAGATGGAGATGTTCAGAAATTAGATAGCAGTTGTACAACACTGTGAATATATTAAAACCACTGAATGGTATACTTTAAAATGGTGAATTTTATGTTATGTGAATTTTAACTTAATAAAAAAGTGAATTACTTACTATGAACTTGTTTTTCTCTTTAAAAATCAGATATCAAAATTACTCTAACACCCTGACTCTGATAGTCTTCTCCTCGACAACCCAGGGAACTTGGGGGTTTGCAGGACTATGCAGCACTGAGGCTAGTTTCTCCATGAGGTGGGTGGAATTAGCCTTTATACAATCACACCTCTGTATGTAGCCATATCCATGGCTATAGACCATAACAGTGAATTGCATTTTTGGCTTCAATTTGACTTAGTTAATAAAAATGGCATTTGTGTGTGGAGGTCCATGATGCCTCAGCAGGGCCACGAGGAGGGGCACACAACTCTGGCCTCTCCATGTCAGGGACTACCCAGGAGCCTTGGCTCCCCAATCACAGAACCCCTGCTGACAGCACTGCAAGGGCAATGGCATTTAAGCGGCTGGAATCTCAGCTTTGTCAGTGCAGAAGGTGGGTCCTGAAAGGGGTCACGCACACTCCACAACCAGAGAGCAAGAGCAAAAGAGGAAAAGCTCCCTTCCATTCAATTAGCTTATTTTGGAGGATCACAGCCTGGCTGGCAGGCGGAAAATTCCACACTCTAGTGAAACAAAAGGGAGCCAGAAAGGAGGGCAGATAAAGGGCACAACCTCCCTGCACTCTCCTCTCTGTGTACAGAAGTTATCTCTAACTTCTCAATGTCCCAGTTAAATCTCAATGGGCTCACCTACAGCACAGAGAGCAACCAGGCCAATTTCAGTATTCCCGTCACCAGGGGCTGTATACCATGGGGGTAGGAAGGGTGGTTTTATTTGATAAATGGACAGTGGCATGAAAAGTCAATGAAGCACTTCATGAGAAAGTCACTTGCTTTTCAACTGTTAACTTTCTGATTCCATCAAGGAGAAAGGGTCTGCTCAGGGCTGCTACACCTTTCAGGTCTTTCTTGTACTTTGTAACAAAGAGAAAGGGGACTCAGAGCCTTTGGTAGGCAACAGTATCTAGGCTAGAACTTAGTAAGATTGTTTAATGTCACTATGTTTATTTTTACTTTTAAAAATTAATTTACTATTTATGGCAAGTACGGCAAGCTTGCCACTTAAGGTTGTGATATTTATATCACTTTTTAAATAAATTGATTTAAGGTTTAAAAAAAGGAGACTCACTCTAAAGAAACACAAAAGAAAAGGATAGGTGGTACGCAGATAGGGCCCAAATCATAAAGGTGGTACAAGAATGACATATTTTGGAAACTTCTTTTTCTTTCCGTCACTTTACTAATGTATATTTATAGAACTCTAAAAGCATTCTGTCCTACACACGCCATCTCAATGGTCCTGGTCTTTCTAATTCATTTTTTAGTGACATCACTGCACCTGTCAGGACATCACAGGGTCAGAATCCAATGACCAAGAAAATACCAAAGGAGTTCCCATAAACATGCATAATCCTTGCTTGAAGACAGAATCAGTGACTCTGGGAGTGTGGGAGGGTGAAGATGCTATCAGAAACCTGAAAGAACTTACTTGGTGACAAGCTACCACCAATTCTTCAAGAACACTATCAAAATTAAAAAGAGGATGAGGGCCTTTTCACTTTTCTGTATGTTGGAAATATTTTATGATAAAACCTTGAACAATAACAACAAAAAGGGCAAGCAGAGATGATACAATATTGTGAGAATCCTGAAAATGTCAATTACAAAATTAGCTTACCAGTAATAGATTCTTATCAGCGCAGAAGGCCACAGGAGAAATGAGGCCACAAACGCCAGGATTGGGATGGCCAGCGTCCCGCCCGCAATCACAAACATGTTAACCGCATCAAGATCCATCCTGCTCTCTCAGGCTGGCTGACACCTGCGGGGACAGAGTGCAATGGTATTGAAGCCATGACTTAAGAGAAAAGGTGAAGAAGCAAAGGGGACAAGAAAAGTGAAGGCCCAAGAATGAGGGGAAAGATCAGGAGGAAACCAAAGTAGGTAAGTGCTTTAAAAACCTAAATAGACAGGACAACTAAATGTAATGAGAAATCCTTCAGGGGACCCTGGATTTAAAACAAAAAACAAAACAAAAAAGAAAACAAAGCTATAAAGAACATTGTTTGGACAAATGAAGAAATCTGAGCAAGGACTAGGTATTAGGTATCAGATAATCTTACTATATCAATGATAAAATTCTTGAGTTGGATGATGAAATTGTGGTTATGTATGTAGGTAGGAGAATGTCCTTCTTCTTAGGACATGCCTGCTAAAGTTTTAAGGGGTGAACTATAATGGTATCTGCTACTCACTTTTAAAGATTCAGAAGAGAAAAAGTAACATGTGTATGCATGTGGGGGGCGGGGAAGAGAGAGAAATAAAGCAAATATGGTAAAATTGTAACCACTGAGGAATCCAAGTGAAGGTTATATGGTATTATCCTTTCAACTTTGATATAGGCTTGCAATTTTTTAAAATAAAAAGGGAGGACAGAGAACCTTAAAGAAATAAATGAAAAAAATATACATATAGACATAAATGCTTGTATACATATAGAATATCATTGGAAGGGTATACAAGAAACTGGTAACAGGAGTTGCATCTAAGGTAGGGAACGAGACAGCTAGGTGTCAGGGATAGACAGATTTTTCATTGTAAAATCTTTCAAGTTATTTATCATGTAAACATATAACCTATTCAAAAATAAATAATACACAACAAAAAGTTGTGGGGGGGGGGATAAACCAACAAGGTAGTTTTCAGTTTACTTTCTGATGTCTTCCTAAAGACTTAACTGACACATCTGAAGGCTAGAATGTGAACTCCATGAAGGCAGGGTCTTGGTGTCCCCAGCACCAGGGCTAGACCCTGACACATGATAAGTTCTCTGGAATCCTGGTTGAATCAGGAGCCCCACCCTGTCCTGTCTGATGAGCTTACAGCATGGTTCATTCTAGCACGGAATGAAAAATATTTCAAGTCCCATCATCCTCCTTCCTGATACAGAAAACAACTGCCAAGACCTGTAGGCCAGTGTGGCCCTCTGCCTTGATTCCCAGCCACCTGTGCCAAGTGTGCAGGATTCACCAAACATAAAATAGATTTCTTCAAGAAAAAACATTAACATCTAACAAATCATGGCTTTCCTTATATTTCCTGTGAACTGGAGAGATCTCTCCCATATAACTCTATTAACTGATACATAATTCAATTTTAAAACAAATTAATGACAGCACGGCATGACCTCATAACCATTAAGCACAAGGGTCGGCAAACTTTTTCTGTAAAGGGCCAGATGATAAATATTTTAGCACTGTGGGCCACAGAGTCTCTGTCCCAACTACTCAATCTGCTATTGTAGTGAGAAAGCAGCCACAGACAACATGTAATGAACGGATGTGACTGTGTTCCAATAAAACTTTATGAAAATAGGCTATAGGCCCCATTTGGCCTGCAGGCTGTAACTTGCCAACCCTTGATATAGCACGTCAACCCTGTCAAAATGGCAAGGTGGGTGTTTTATCCTGTATTTTATAGATTGAGGAAACTAAGGCTCAGAGAAGTAATTTTTTGTGTGTGTGTGAGACAGGGTCTCACTCTGTCATCCCAACTGGAGTGCAGTGGTGTCATCATAGCTCACTACAACCTCAAACTCCTGGGCTGAATTGATCCTCCTGCCTCAGCCTCCCCAGTAGCTGGGACTACAGGCATGTGTCACCACACCCAGCTAATTTTTCTATTTTTTGTAGAGATGGGGTCTCACTTTTGCTCAGGCTGCTCTCGAACTTCTGGCCTCAAGCAATTCTCCTGCCTTAGGCTCCCAATATGCTAGGATTACAGGCGTGAGCCACCTCACCCAGCTGAAGTTAAGTGACTTGCCCAAGGTCACCCAGCTGGTAGAGTCATGATTACAAAACAGGTTTCTGACTTTGACCCAAACCCTTTGCACCAAGCTCTAGTTTGTCTAATTTTTTTCAAATGGCCTTCCCTCAGTCTTTGCAACCTCTTTGCTGTTAGGTACCTACACTCATCATCCCTCATTTCTCCATGAAGATGTGAGCTCCCCATCTCTCCAAGAGGTTTGGCCAAACAAGCCCCTCACAGTCTAGAGGGGAAAACAGATGCATAGATAGGAGACAGATCTATAGGTGGATCAAATGGTTATTTTCAGTTATATACTCACACTCTATCTGGGTACAGTCCTGAGTCTACAGTGATGAAAGCTGCCACCTTTCTGGGGCATAAGCACCGTCTTTGTTTCTGATTCAACTGCCCTCTCAGTTTCTTAGTCACAGTAAGCAATTTTCCCAGCACTCTTAAATCATTGACCTGTTTCTCTTTCCAGAACCAGAGCTCCTTGAGGGTAGGGACAATCATGTATGTTCTTTTTCAGTGCCTAGTATAGCATAGGATGCAACTAAGGTACAAACGAATTAATGAAAAGCAAAGTTACAAAATGGGCTCAATCCTGTTTAATTTCTTGTAGGGACAACCATTCCCAATAACGTTGTAAGAGACCTAACATTTTCCCTCTTTCAGTAATTACAAAACTCCTGGAGGAGTCACCTATTTAATGCTGGGTACAATTTACCCTGCTAAAAGCCCTCACCATCAAGGGGTAAGCAAATTCACCACAGAGTGAAGGGAATTTGTACAAATCTGTTTGAACATCATGGATTGTGAATGGGTTGATAAAAGATAGGAACTGTCAGCTTCAAGACTTAAAAACTGCTCAGGGGCTGGGCACATGGCTCACGACTGTAATTTTAGCACTTTGGGAGGCCGAGGCAGGAGGATCACTTGAGGTCAGGAGTTCGAGAGCAGCTTGAGCAAGAGTGAGACCCTGTCCCTGCAAAAAAAGAAAAATTAGACGAGCACAGTGACCTTTGCCTGTAGTCCCAGCTACTTGGGAGGCTGATGCAGGAGGATCACTTGAGCCCAGGAGTTTGAGGTTGCAGTGAGTTCTGAAGATGCCACTGCATGAGGTGACAGAGCGAGACCCTGTTTCAAAAAAAAAAAAAAAAAAGAAAAGAAAAGAAAAGGAAAACAAAGCAAGAAAGAAAAAAAGGAATAATCTGATATAGGTAGTGCGTGGATCAATCTCAAAAACAGACATGAAAGAGTATTGCTCTATGATAAATTTTTACTATGGCACTGGTTCTTAAAAAAAAACTAATCAACAAACAAAAAACTGCTGAGGGCCATTGTGAATTCTGATTCCTGAACATCAGAAAGTTAATTACATGATGTTCCTTTGGACTAGGGATTAGAACACTTTGTGGCCAAAGCCACACATATCACAGACTCTGACACTGGAGACAGTAGCCCTGAAGTGAAGGTGTGGTCATAAAAAAATCCTCAGTCTTTGCCAGTGTCTGCCATGGATGCCACGGTCAGTTTCAGGGAAGGTTTCATCTGGCTCTATTTTCCATTTAACAGCACAATGAAGTCTTCCATAAGGAGCTCTTGAAGAACATGATCAATTTAGCAGGCTTGGGCATATTGCAGAGAACCCTGTGCACTTTCCCTGACAAGGCCGAATAAAGCCGAGTCCTAGTTGAAGAAGCTTCAGTGCTTTCTGAGTATTCTGTACAGATAAAGAGTAGGCAATTATTCCCATCTCGGCAACATCCTTCATTTCACAAAGGACTTGCCTCAGCTTTCCTTTAAAAAGGCAGCTCACTTGACCTGCTGTTTATTTATAGAATACTCTACATACCCAGGGGAGAGGCTAGAGACAGAAAAAACTGAAGCCTTGTGAACCAGGAACCACCAAGGACCAAAAATCAGAAAATCAACTAAGGGGTATAACGTGGGGTTTCCCAAAGTACAGGGCCCACACAACCAGTAGTTTGCAAGACAACTTCAGCCAGTAGGAGAATACTAAATAACGCTTCAGGGGGCACACAGCACTAGATAACACTGACATACATACTATGAAAGTCACCTCTTTTCAATTATTTTTCAGTCCTGCTTATGTTAAAGAGAAACTCTCAGTATGGTGATGTTGAATAGTTCTCTAAGCCTTGGGCCTCCTGTAGGCAACCGTATCCTGCTAGCCAATAACGTTGTTTCTTTTTATTTTTATGGATAGTTTTAACTTATGGTAGGGAAGCGAATTAATTTTAAAAATAAATTTAAGTTAGAAGGAGTCAATTTAAAGAAAAATGCTAAGTAGGTAATATGTGGATCTGGCAAAAATTGTGATGGTGGTACAGGGATGGTTACTACTGAGAGACAAATTCATGCAGTGGGGGTGGGGTGTTGCAGTTGGCTCTCTCCAACCTGGCTCTTGCACACATCGGCTGTGAGACTTTGGTTTCTTCATCTATCAAATGAGAACATTCAATCAAATTACCTCTTCTGTCCCTTCCTACTCTGGTGACTTAAACATTTCTGAAATTATGGCAGGCAATTAAAGAGTAGGATTTGGCTTGGCCCCACAGTTATCTTGTTCCCTGTTATATTTCCCAGAAACTAAAACATCACCTGGCAAAGACTTGGTGCTTGATAATGTTTATCACCTGACTGAATAAATTAAAAAAGAACAGCACGCTCAGTTTATATATCTGTCATGTAAAGTGAGGCACCCCAGGGTTAAAGACAGTGATTTCAATGGCCCCGTAGCACAACATGAAGCAGGTAATGTCAGAAAGGAGAGCAGGCCTCACATCCCGGACTTCGGCTCCTCTGTCACCCGTTAATGCCCAAGCTGTGCATTTGGGGGCCCTTATTTCTGAACATAGGAGCAAAGATTAATTGGATAGGAAATACATCAATTGTCCCAGGTAAACACTGCATCAGGGAAATGAAATTTAGTCTGCAGTTAAGGGTAAGGCACGTTTCACAATTCTCTTTTAATGTTCCCATTGATTTTGAAATCTGGGGATCTTAAGTTCTAATACCTTAATCTTCAGAGTATAAAGCAAAATACAAGAATAAATACAATATAAAACATTTTAGTAGAATCTTGCCCTTCTCTGGACATCTATCTATATTCCATCAAGTTTGAGAAACAAGTCCTGGTCCCTCAAAAATAATAATGATTATCATAACAACAGCAACCACAGTAATAACCATGACCACCCCCACCACGGCCAAAGACATAAGAGCAATGGCCTCCATCTACTAAACAACTTCTTCTACTAAACAACTTCTCTATGCCAGGCCCCACGTAAGCGGTTCATATACATCCTGTCACTTTATCTCTCACAATATTACGAAATAGGAAGCATTTCTCCCATTTTAAAGATGGAAAAACCAAGCCTTAAGTAAGTCAACAAGGTCACCTGATTAGTAAGTGGCATGACCTGAATTTCAACCCAATCCTGTAGGTCTCCCTAGTTCATGCTACCTTTGCCTTCTCTCAACGCTTTCTGTAGCAAATAGTCATCATGCATCAGTTACGTACAAGGCACAGAGTTCAATGTTCCCATTGCCCTTCTTTATACTTCTTTGGAACTGCTTTAACAGCAAGTAATGTGATAACAACTTTACAAGTTACCAGTTGGCTTATTAACCTTATTACTACTGGTGTATTTTTAAAACTATCCAGTGCTGCTTATAATTTTTTTCTTTAATTCTGCAATATGGAAATTCTTCCCACAATGTTTTCTGCTAGGAAAACACTATGTTCTTGAAATCTGAGTATAAGACCCCAGTTGTTAAATAGTGTTGCATCTAACCTACACTGATCTCTGAAACTAGGTTCCTGTAAAGAGAAACTAATTCCTTGAAACTATCACTAATGATCAACACCTAAAAATGACACAAAAAGGAAAATATTCTCTTGTATGAAAGCCCCAGGATTGAAGAGACAGAATAATTTGAGAAACGGGCCATTCTAACTCCTTGTCACATACATCTTCTCCATCACAGAGGAAAATCATGCTGAAATTTCCAAGTAAGTGGTTAAGCTTGCCCAGTCATCATTACAAGTGTGGAATCTTCTCAATTCACACCAGGGATTAGGCTGTGCCAGTCTAATATCCACCAAATAAAATGTGAACCCTGACTACCCCATATGGTCCCAACTCAACTTCCTAGTCCTGACTCCCACGTCTTTGCCTGCATCCCTAATAAGCAGTTCCCTGCACCCATGCAAACCCCACACAGCCTCCTTCTGTCTTCCCTCCTGTTGTCCCTTTGGTGTGGAGCACTCCCGTGCCTCACTACCTAATGAACTTCTCTCTGCCTTCAGGGCCAGTTCAAGTGTCCCATTCCCCAGGAAAGCATCATGGTCCCATACGCTCATGCCTTCTAGACTCCCTTCAAATTTAGAGCCCTGCTCCTGCTCCTGCTCCTGAGAACTATCTTTAGGGGGATTTTTGGGTGTGTATCAGAGATTTGAAACCCCTCAGGTACCAAATCCTTTCCCATCTGACCTATCGAACCAGAGAAATCACCCACTGTAGGTTGGCCCGCAGAGGGGTCAGGGAGAGCTGATAGTGGCAGTTCCAGTCTCACTAAGTGCTGCATTTTTTTGGGGTAATCTGTGGTGTTAAAAATCCATACTCACACTTGAAAGAACACAGCCTTCTTTCCCAACTGCTACTGGCTCTGGCAGAAGCTGAAAATGAGATCCTAGAATCACAAGAAATACAATGACAAAGCATTAAGTCAGCACAGGCAAAGTACAAATATCCTGTGGCTTTATAGTGTGCCTCTTGTTCAGGTCACCTCCCCCAATTAGGCAAATGTGCACAAAGGGCAGGGCATCTGAGATAATAAGCCAGGCCTAGGAAGGGTTGAAGATCAGAGAAGAAATCTGGTGAGCGGGCAACATGAAATGTGCTGCATGAGAGTTAAAGCTCTCCTTCTCCATCTGGGATTGGGGTTTACCTAAACATTGTACTCAGAAAGGAATGGAGGAAAGGCAGCCACCAGTGGGCAGGTGAGGATAATATTGCTACTAGAATGACAGTGAACAGGGGGCTGCATCACTGAAATACCAGGCTGGCAGAAGCAGGGGGACACCAGCAAAGGCTTGGTGGCAGAATGAGAAGCCAGGCAAAGGAAACTGAATCAGCAAGGCTGCTGAATTGTGTCAGATGCATCAAAGAGTTAAATGTAAAAAATAAAACCATGAAACTCTAGAAGAAAACATGAGGACTCTGTTTTACAATATCTCCACGGAGAAGGGCTTTCTAAGTGAGATATAGAACTCAGAGGCTATAACAAAAAGAGGACTAATTGCATAAAAATATCTTTAAATGTCCACATGGAAAGAGGTATCATAAACAAGATTAAAATTTGTTAATACATATCAGAGGCAAGAGACTAATACCAATTTCCTTAATGTATAAAGGGTTCTTACAAATCAGGAAAAACAACAACAAAATCTAATAGAAAAATAAGCAAATGATATAAACAGATAATTTATCAGAAAGGAAATACAAATGACTCAAACATATAAAATGATGCTCAATCTCATTTACAATAAGAGACATGCAAATTAAATCTACAGGGTGACGGTAATCTTTATTTACCATACTGGAAAAGAACAAAAAGTTTAATGACAGACTGTGTTGCCGAGACTATGGAGAAATAGATGCTCTCATATAACGTACCAATTTACATTCCCATCAACAAACTCTACAGATGGCAATTTGGCAAAATCTGTGGCAATGTAAAATGCACATACCCTTGACCTAACACTCTTCTTTTCTTTTAGGAATTTATCTGTTTATATCTGAACATGTGTGAAAATATGTTTGTACAAGGTTATTACAATATAATTTATAATGGCAAAAGACTGGAAATAATTCAAGTGCTCACTTATAGGGGACCTCTTAAGTAAATGATGGTATAGCTTTACAAAGGGCTATTATATATAGCCATTAAATACAAATAAAAGTTAAATATAAGCCATTAAAATAATGAGACAGTACTATTTATCCCTATAGGTAATGACCTCCAAGGTACATTAAGCATGGAACAGAAGACAGGGGATAAAACACCTCTAGTATTAAAAAAGAGAGAGAGAGAATACATATATTATGCTTATATGCGTGTGAAATCTTCCTGGATGGATACACAAGAAATTGGTATTCATGGCTGCACTGGGAAGGGACACGAACTGGGGGCCTGGGGACAGAGATGAGAGGGAGACTTTTCACCTTTTGTACCTTTTGAATTGCTGCCATGTGCATATATCAAGTTTTTTCTAATTAATTAAAAACTACAATACAAACTCAAATAAAATGGTCTATCCTGTACTGTCCAATATAGTAGCCACTAGCCACTAGTCACATGCAGCTCTTTAAATTTAAATTAATTAAAATTAAATAAAATTGAAAATTCAGTTTCTCAGCCACACTAGCCACATTTCAAGTTCTCCACAGCCACACGTAGCCTGTGGCTATCACACTGGACAGCAAAAATATAGAACATTTTCATCATCACAAGTTCTACTGGCCTGTCCCGGACTCTGTACCAGTTCAAAGGGCAGGTTTTAACAGTACAACCTTAACTGTTTCACTGGATGAGGGAAGAAATACGAATGTGAATACTGTTAGGATGAAAATCCCTCTACCTCTGCATACCAGCTAGGTCACCTAGCTCCCTGCTATATTAACATTCAGTGACTGGGGGACGACTGCCCATGTGACTATCCAAAGGTTAAGCCTGCTTGGCAAGAACATTAGTCCTTAAGGCTCAAAGTCCAGAACTCTATGATAGAATACGGTAAGAATTTAAAATTTTAAAATGATAAACATTCTTATCATTCTATGCTAGAACCACACGACTATCCATAAATCATAAATTCTTATCTACTTTGTGGTTCTGGGAGAGGTGCTGGTTAAAGGGTTCACTCTCTCCTGCTTTGTACTAAAGCACTAGCAACTGGTTCCCCAGGGGGGTTCTTCTTCAAGAACCAACCCAACCCACAGCCCCTCCCTGCTTCTGCCACCTGGGCAGCACTGCAGGCAGGAGAATTCAGCCCAGCCAGGCTGATCCTTTGAGTGGAGGATCAGAGAGAACCAGAAAGCCCTGCTACTCAATGCCCTGGAGAAGTGACAGCCAGAGGAGACACAGGCAGGCAGGTCAGCTGGGGGCTCAGTTGGAAGGTAGGAGGCCTGTGTATCTTATAGCACAGCTTTTGAAAAAATCATATTGGCCAAGAAGCAAGGCAATGAAACACGTCACAAGTGCCCTGACTGGGCCCAACACCTTGAAAACACCAGCCTCTTGGGTCAAGATGCGGGCTGTGGCAATAGTCTGAAATAACCACCTGCTTGAAATCATGTTTAAAACAAGACAACCCTACAGAAATACAAACCAGTCTCCCGCTGGATTAAACAGGAGCCAAAAGCTACCTGATCCTTTACCTCCAAGGAGCCCGGAGTCTTCAGGCTGTAGCAGAGCCCACAACAAGCTTTTATTCAAACACTTCTCTCTGAATTAGTGTAAACACATGCTCTGTCATCAGCAGAGGTCACCCCTCAAAGGTAAAGCGCTAGAAAGGGCATCATTTAAGTGACTATTTTCCTCATGACTGAAAGGAATTAAAGTAGCCCTCTCTTGGTGTGCTTTAGCAAGAGGGCAAAAATAGAA
This sequence comes from Daubentonia madagascariensis, assembly GCA_023783475.1. Classification (NCBI taxonomy): domain Eukaryota; kingdom Metazoa; phylum Chordata; class Mammalia; order Primates; family Daubentoniidae; genus Daubentonia; species Daubentonia madagascariensis. Next base: position 33,106,306 of record JAKFHU010001953.1, on the reverse strand, counting down.
CCTTGGCACCTCAACACATTCTCCTGTTGCCCAAACCTGCACTCCTAAATAAAAGAAAAAGCAAGGAGATTAAAGAGGGTTTTGTCATTTCTAAAGGAGGTGAAGTTGTTCTACAGTACTTTCTGACTGCAGGAACAAAGCTGAAGTTAAACAAAAAAGGAGCCCTGTTAATAAACAGCTGGCAGGTCTTAACAGGACAAGATTTGGGGCTCCCAGTACAAAGTCTAGCATTTAGGGCCCTTTGTGAGCTGATCCCCACCTTCTTTCTAGCCAGAATCTTCTCCCCAGAGATCTCAATAACCCAGGAAAATGAGCACCAGGAAATGGAACATGTGGTGAAGCCCCATTCAAAATTTCAAGGGTAAAACACAGTTTTGTTTGGAATTTTATCCAAACAAATAAAACAAAACCCAAATCTGTCTATTTTAAAAGCAACAGTAAATACTAAACAAAATTTAGGTTATAATTATAGCCCTGTACTAATTCTTAAAACAAAGAATACATCTCGTGTAGATTGTTTCATAGTATGGTGAGTCCTTCTAATTAACATTTGGTCATCACGATGCTACACTATAGAGGCCATTTTTGCAAAAATACGGTATGGCTTCGTTGATTTCTCAAGGTCCTTTCACTTCTTCGATTTTCAAGTCTCTCCCCTAGAGGAGTGTTTATCCCTTCTCTTCATCCATTGTTGACAGGTCTCACATTGCCACACCCTATTACTGCCTTGACATGTCATTCAAGCAGTTCACTTTGATTTCATGAAATCCTGCCTCTCTTGTAAGAGTTGCAATTTTATTTTCACTGTCTATCTTGCATTTGCAAAACATCTGATAACCTAGGAGACCAAGGAACAAAATATGGATGCCCCTGGAGCCTGGCTGGCCACCGGGGTTGGAAGCAGAGGGAGGGATGATAGAGTGGGATCTAATTTCGTACATGGCAGGTCCATTAATAAATATTTTTCTCTTATGGTAGCTTCTGCTTCCCAGCCACAAGCTGGAAACTGTGAGAAATCAGATACTAGACAGGCTAATAATCTGACTCTCTCATGACCGTACCTGCACTGGCTTTCTGTTTTTCTCCATTTTCCCCACTCTTTCTACATGCAAGACACCCCCTACTCTGTCTTCTCCTTTAAAAATCTTTCTGGCAGAGCTAGAAGTTATCTCCTTCAGTTAACCTTTCCTCAACCCCCCATTAACTTCTTCTTCATCCTCCATGCCCCAGAGTATTTGATCTGAATACTTCCCTCTCATGGCATTTGGGATTTGTGCCTTATGACGAGAACACTGCTGTACCCTCCACTAGCCTACAAGCTCCTCGGAGACAAGTTGGACCACATCTTTGCATCTGTCATAGCATTTGGCACCCACCATGCCTTGCCCGTGGCAGGCACTTGGTAAATACCAAACAATAAGCTGGAAAGTCAAAATAGAAGCAACTGCTCAGACCGAGAAGAAACAGTCCCTGCAGTCACCATGCAGCCTCAGGTGAAGTCATGAACCAATAGGGCTGCCCACCAGTGTCAATACAGTACATGCCTTCACTCTGCTCATTATGCCACCAATGAAATTAATATTCCTCATCAGAGCAGTATAGTGTTAGGGGCTCTATTCAGTTGGGCAGCTGGATCCCAGAGAGGTTAAGCAAGCTGCCAATGTCACATAGCTTTCTCTTCCTCTTCCCCAATCCATTGGTGGCTTACAGTGGCCCTCAGCATGATGTGGAAGACCACATAGGATTTGGTGCCCATGTCTCAAGTGTCTTCTTTTGTCACTCCCCATCACCCCCCCACTCCACTCTTTCCCAGAATGATCTACAATCCCCAGACATGTCATGCTCTTCTACACCTCCAGGCCTTTGGCACACATGCTCCCCTCTCCTGGGCACACCTAGTCTCCCTTTTGCCTAGTGAGCTCCAGCTCATCCTACAAGTCTTGGCTATTAAAGCATGACCCCTATCTACAAATGCTCCTCTGAGGGTTCAGTTTTGTAGTTCAATACCCGGGTTCAAATTTCTGCTTGCCCACTGCTCAGATATGTGACCACGGCAAGTCGCTTAACCTCACAGAACAACACAGTGTGGAGATGAAATGAGAAGATGCAAGGAAACCGTTCCATGCAGTGACTAGCAGACACTAAGTGCTTACTCTGCACAGCTAGGATCTTGCCTCACTCCCAGGCAGAGTTAGGCAGTCCTGCCACAGCTCCGTCACCATGCACTAGCACTGCTCAGGTCTATTCAGATGCTTGAGTAGTCTGTGGGCAGGATCTGTATTGCCATCTTTATACTCTCAGAGTCTAGCCCATAGCTAGACTTTATCACATGTAACATTCGAATCTTTTTCTGGGTATATCACAAGGCAAATGCACAATGTTAATAGCCAAACAGCCAGAGCTTCTAGAAAAATGCCTAAAAACAAAGGCTGCTGTTACTTTAGGTAATTATTTAACAAGAAGAAGAGGATCCCAAACTGCAGCAGTGTACGAACCTCTGCGCACACCTTCCTGCTGTTGTCCTGCTCCCCTGAATCAGCAGTTTCCTTGCAGCAGCACCAGAGAGCACCACAGAAGCCTATGACAGACCCCAAGCGCATCCAACCACAGGCAGCACCACCCTGCATGGCCTCTAGGATTGGAAAATCTGGAATATGATCCAGAGGGTTCCTGATTTAGGAGAATACCTTGATCTTCTTTGAAAAGGCAACTACATCCAAGGTCAGAAAGGACTTTAATGCTGTGAAAATCATGTCTGGATGAGAGTTTCTCAACTGTGGCATGAGTGATGTTGTGGGCCATATAATTCTTTGTTGTGGGGGCTGTCCTGTGCATTGCAGGATGTTTAGCAGCATCCCTTACCTCTACCACTGGACGCTACCCACAAGTTGTGACAACCAAAAATATCTCCAGATGATGAACAAATGTCCCCTGGGGGACAAAGTTGCCCCTGGCTGAGAATTCTTCTAGAAGAAATAAGCCTACTCAACTCAAACCCTTATCTTATTACTGTAGTAAATCAGTGAGGAACATTTTTAGCTACTCACTAAAACTACCTAGAAACACTGTCTTCCAGTCTTCAGGTATCCTTGTTTGTTTGTTGTTTAAGGCCACAGTCTTGAAGGCAGTTGTTCTCAACTCTGGATGCACATTAGAATTCCCTGGGGAACTTTAAAAAAAAAATACTTCCTAGGCCCCACCCCTAGAGATTCAGATTCAGTTGGTCTGGGGCAGAGGCTTTTTTTTGTTTTGTTTTGTTGTAAGTTCCCTAGGTGGTTGTAACCCTTAGCCAGGGCAGAGAAGCACTACCCTGAGACATTGCATTTGATTCTACTCTCTCCCCCATCCTCCAACTCTGGCGGTGTGAAAAGCCAGTGAGTCAGGCAGCCAAAATGAGGTTAAGGGGATTTATTAACTTCCCATTCTTGACAATAAAACCTCCTCTGCACACTCCATTTCTGGACCTGCAGATGACTTGCCAGAAAGAATGGCACTTAACCCCATCATTAAGCCACTTTCCCATGGCCTCATTGATCTAAAGAGTGCTGCCCCAAAGAACTTTCTGCAAAGGTGGAAATGTTCTCTATCTGCTCTGTCCGATACAGTAGCCACTGGCCAATGTGGCTATTGAGCCCTTAAAATGTGAGAAATTGAATTTTGAATTTTATTTTATTTTAATGAATTTGAATTTAAATAGCCACATGTGGCTAGTGGCCACTGTACTGGAAAGCACAAAGAACGTTTCTGTCCCTACAGGGTTACAGAAATAAAGAAAAGTCTGCTAAATGCCACAGAAATGTGAAATTACAAAACATTTATCTTAAGATATCTAAACTCAACAGTCTGTAAATTATCAAGTGAATCCTATAACTTATTCAAATTAAGACTCAATTAGGAGAAATTTTAAAATTAATTTTTTCAACTTGCAGAACTAGCTTCCTGGCATATTCCAAACACTTAGCTTTGAAGGGGACATCCCTGCCCCCTTTCTTTTGAACACTCATCAGGGTAATAATTGAGCTAGTCACCAAAATCACCAGGAGTTTGATAAAGAATAAGATAGAGTGTGCTGGGTGCAGGCGTGCCTGTAGTCCCAGCTACTCCCAGATGGCTGAGGTGGGAGGATTGCTTGAGCCCAGGAGCTCCAGGCCAGCCTGGGCAACATAATAAGATCCCATTTCTAAAAAATAAAAAAAGAATAGGACATAGTGAAGCTGATTTCCACTCTTAGCTACTTGCTAGCCTGCTAGGATAAAACACTCACCCTTGCTTTTCTTCATCCAAACCCAGATATGATCTTTGATTTAACCTCTTGCCCCCAAGATAGGACTGAACCAACACACACTGCAAACTAAAGTCATCTCTAAGGACAAGTTTTTTCTTGAATCAAGTTTCATGATTACTTACAATTGCACAAACTGCATTCCCATGTTCACTCTACGTGTGCAGATCCTCACAGAACTCAAAGTTCACACATTTTAAAAGCTAAAAAAAATAGTTGCTTGGCCCGAATCGCCTTGCCCACCTCTAAGTAGAGTCAATGTGAGCCATTTATTAATGATTTTATATTTCTCCAGTAATTCAAAGTAGTGGTCAACTATCACTCACTTTTCATAATAATAGCTGGTGCTTTCTGAGTGCTTACAACATGCGGTCCCATGCATTATTTATCTAAGTATTACTTACTACTGCCCTCTGAAACAGGTACTATCAACAGAAGCTGAGGCTCAGAGAGGTTAGGTAACTTGCCTATGGCCACACAGATATAAAGTAGTAGAAGTGAGATTTGGACCCAAGTCTGTCTGATTTTCTGGTGGAAATCCTTTGACTTCAATCCTTTGTAATGAACAAAAACAAATACGCAGTTACAATGTTAGGTACAAGGCTGAGCCATTCTTCCTGGGATCGGGCAACAGCTCAGTGAGGCAGTTTGGTGTTGCAGGGTTCAGAAATACTGAGTCTATTCTTACTTCAGAAACCACCCCATCTCCCCATGGACCTCTGTTTCTCTCTTAGGGTTGACCAGGACAGAGAGTGGAAAGAGGGGCCTTGGGGAGCACTTCTGGTTCTGCCAACACAACTGCACCCAAGAGGACAAGGCAGTAGAACTTTCAAAATGCCTTCATGGGGGTGGGAGGTAGTGGGATCCAGTGGGAGAAAGGAAAAGCTTTCACTTGGGGGCAGGGGAGAAATCAGGGGAGTGTTCCTGGAGGGAGCAGCTGACCTTACCTATGGGACAGGTAAGATTTAGACATCAGAGATCCTAGGGAGGGCATTCCTAGAGGAGAAAACAGCATAAGCAGAGGCAGCAGTGGGGAAGAAGTGTGTTCACTGGCCTGGGCTATAGCAAAGGAAGCAGGAAGGAAGGTGGCGGTCAGGATGCAGAGGCGGGAGGGGCAGGGTCTACAGAGGCCTAAGCCACGGCAGCAGAGGGAGCCCAAGAAGTACCCAATTAACCACCCCAGGACTTGTTTTGCATGCCACCCCTGGCATTCTGCCCTTTCCAGCTGTGTGGCCTTGAGCAAGTACCTTCTCTCTGGGCCTCAGTCTCCTTGAGGAGGGCACCAAAGGCCCCTTGCTGGTCTGTGAACCTAATTTTAGAAAAACAAACTGGTGCTAGGAACGCAGGTTATTAGTTTCTCTTATTTCTACTTTTTCTATGTTATGAAATCTTAAGAATTTATTAGTTAAAATTGGGTAAAAAGTCTATGGGGGGGGTGCTCTGAGGTCAGACTTACTGTGTGTCCTGGGAAGGGACCACCTCTGGAAGCCACACATTCCTCCTCTGAGAAATGGGGACAGCAGTGGTACCCACCTCATGGGGCTGTTGGGGGAAGTAGGCAGGGAATTGTTTTAAGGGGTTTTGAACAAGGCCTGGCACCCAGTATGTGCTTATTCTGTGTCAGCTATTATTAATTATAAACTATTTTAAGCTCCCAGCCAGCCAGGTGGAGCCAGCCATTAGGGATTTCTGAGCAGGTGAGAGGATAAGACAAATGCTGGCCTCTAAGTCCCAGCTGGGGTAGGACCCTCCTCTAATTCCTCTTCTTAACCATCCAGCTCCTAGGTCACAAAAAGGGCTCAAAGTACTTATTCCCTGGATGCACAGCCTCTAGACCCTCTGGCACCCTCTTCCTCCCCCCAAGCCTCACTGTCAACTTGGCCTCCTGCACTGCCTGTGGGTTCAGGGCGCAGATCTTGCACGTGCTCTGCCCTGCACGTCACACAATCCGCATTTGTAAGGCGGCCCGGAAGCAGAAGCCCGAGCCGGCGAAGGCGGGGGATGGCAGGGTTGCAGGCGGGCACCAGGCTGTCAGGGTGGCTGGACAGCATCCTGACTTGAGGTTTTTGGGGAGGAGGGGGCGCAAGGACTAGGGCAGGCTGGGGAACGGGGAGCTGAAAGGCTGCGGGGGCCGGTATTAGTGGAGAGAGATCTTGAGGGGGTGCACTCGTCGAGGGCGACGCGGGGAAGGTGACAAGGAGCATAATGCTGAATGGCAGGACGAGCTGCAGCCCTTCTCCAGGAAGTGGGGGAACGAGGGTGCAGGAGCCCCCCAGCCATCCAGGCACTGGGAGGGGCGCATAGGGGATGGTGAGGGTGCGGGGGGGGGGTGGAGAGGCGGAGTAGAAAGAGGGTCCCTGACTCGCCCCCACTCTGTCCCCGGGCTTAAGGAGACTAGCAGCCCAGACCTGGGAAATGGGGGTACCGGGGTTCGGGAATCTCAAACCTACCCAGGCACCGGAAGGGAGGGCTGGTGCCGAAGCTGGAAAACGGAGTAGAAAGGGAGGTGCAGGTCCGGGACCCATCTTCTCCCGGTGTGCCGCCTGGGGGGAGGCCAGGCTGCCGGACTCAGCAAGTGGGGGGCACGTCACGGAGCCACTGGGGGCGCCCCCGTCCCCTCTGTCTCGTCCCTCCCCGGCCCGCCCCGGCCCCGCTCACCTGACCGGCCTCAGCCGCCTACGTCTCGCCGCCGGTGCCCGACCCCGGCCTCGGTCTTCGGCCCCCGCCTCGGCCCGGCCGCGGCGCGCTCTCAGCTCTAGGTGCCGGCTCCGCTCGACTCCCTTAAAGGCGCAGCGCACCGGCCGGCGTCCTCCGACAGAAAAGCCGCCCCGCCCGCGCCTGGCCCCCCGCGCTGTCCCCGGCCCCCGCGTTCCGTTTTGGGGTCTCCGGGGCACTTATCCCAAGCTCCTCCGCACCCCGGGCTCACAGCTGTAAACCCGGAGGGTAAAGTTAGTATCCTGCACAATCCGACCCCAGCAACCTGCCTCCAAGTACCCGAGAGCCAAGGCCAGAGCGCAAGTGTTCCAAAGGGCAAAAACCAATCATCCGGGCCCCGCCCCCGCCCCAAAGAGCGCACGGTGGGGCGCGGCGTGGTGGGAGGACATTGCCACCCAAGGAGCCACAATCCCACAGTACGAGGCCAGACTTCTTCGGGGCATTGTTTCATTTACTGAGCACCTACTGTGTGCCTGACTCTGGGGGGCATTGCACCCACCAAAGTGACTCTTTCCCTAAATGGCATGGAAAGAAAGAAAGGGACAGACACGGGTTCGCAAGCAGGCAAAGCAACACCTCTTTACATCAGTTATCTCATTTGATCCTATGAGGTAGACACTGTCGTTGGCTTCCTTTCTCAGAAGAAACTGAGGCTCGGGGAGGTGAGGGGCTTGTGCAGGGGCTCAGCCCAGGGTCCCAGTAAAGGACAAAACTCGGAATTCCAACCCAGGATCTTCTGACTCCAAAGCTATGGGGGGAAAATGGGCAACCGGAAAGGCCTTCAGCCACCACTAGTTATTAATATATCCCCACTATGGTCATTTCTTCCCTTTAGGGACAGTTAAACCTCAGCTTGGCCTGGCTACTCCTTCCTGTTTTACATGTCTCAATTTAGTTGCCACTTCCTCCAGGAAGCCTTCCCTAATCCCTTTTTGGGCTCAGTGCACTGTGGGCTTCTTTCATCAAAACACATATTCATTTATAAAATGAATATTTACTGAGCACCTGCTAGGTGCCTTCATGGCACTCAGGTCTTCCTGCTGCACTGAGTTCTTGACTTGCTTGTTGGTCTCCCACTCCAGACACTGGGGAGCCAAAGCCTAGCAGGACTCTTTTGGTCATTTAAATCTACCACAAAGGCAGCCTCCAGGCCTGAGCCCATCAAGCCTTCCAGGCTGGTGGAGCCTGGCTAAGTTGGGCAGGTCCTGAGTTTTAATTATTTTTAATTAAAAAAATTTTTTTTGTAGAGATGACCAAGGCTGGTCTCAAACTCCTGGCCGCAAGCAATCCTCCTGCCTCAGCCTCCCGAAGTGGTGGGATTATAGGCATGAGCCACCATGCCCAGCCCAGGTCCTAAGTTTTAGAGTGGGACGTGGACAAGAAGCCCCAGAGATGTAGCAAAGGCGCATTTCTGAGGCCACTGGCAACCACCCACACCTGTAAAGCCTGCCTCGTCAGGGCAACTGGAATTCATCTGGAGTTTGGGACAATCTCCCTGGCTTGGGAGCGTCTTTCTGTACTTTATTGGCAATGTCATCACTCAGAGTTCAAGGGCTGCATTTGACTCACTTCAGGGAACTAGAGTTTCAGTGGCAATTTACTCATCAAAAGGTGGGTTGCTTAGTCCTACTTCTCTGGCCTTATTTCTGCTCTTGGCCAAACTTTAAACTTCCCAAGCCAGCTGTCCACCAAGATCCCCAGAGCAGGCCCAAAGAGGCAGCAAGAAATACGATGGACCTGCTCTTTAATCCCCGGGGGCCACTTACTGGCCCTGCAACCTTGGGCTCAGGGAGCATTCACCAAAACAGAAGCTGAGGGGTGTATAGATGAATAAACAATGAAATTGATGAATGACTTCCTGGAAGGCCCCAGCCTGGAAGCTATCAATAGATTTTACCTGGTGTATTTGAAAACTTGAAAACAATTGTCCGTAAGTTTTTTAATTTTCCCTTTCCAAAACTTTAAAAATGGGTAGTTCATGTTTTGGTTTTTTAAACTCATAGCCCATGATCCCAGGGGCCTCCAAGGGTCTGCAGTTTCTATATGAGGAGCGTTTTTTTTTCTTTCCTCAGAGTTTTATATTTAGAAATACCTAGTTGAGCCCCAGGTGGGAGTCACATTCTGGATGACTGTCCTTTGCCTGATGACTGATAGGAGAGAAGACTTATTAGCCCCAGTTTTACAGTGAAGCCAAGGAGACAAGAGGAGATGAGGGAACTTACCTCTGGTCCCTCCCTGAGTCAGCAATCCCCCTGTGTGCTGTCACTAAGAAGTCAGGGGTAGGCAGGAGGCCAGGGAGGCATCCCAGGGCTTCCTACTTTCCAGATGGCACTTTTAGTCATCCCAAAAAGAAACTCCTTATCATCTGACAGGTCTCACCCCAGCTTAGAAAAGAGTTTTGAAACCTCTCCCCTGCCAGCATCTGCAGCATAATGCTCCAGGCTTCGCCCTGCCATGAAGTCTATAGATATCTCCTGGATTTAGCAGTGCAACAGTCAGAGCTGAATGGTGTATACAGTTGCCACTGTTTAATGCACACTTATTACCTACAGGGGCTGGACATCAGATCACTTAGTCCTCCCAACCACCCTGTGAGATGTACTAACCCACTTTACAGATGAAAGCACTGAGGTGCAGAAGGGTTAACTGACTCGCTGAAGATCCCATAGCCAGCAAAAGAGTCATTCATTCATTTACTCACCAAACATTACTGAGAACCTACTACATGCCAGGTACTCTCTGAGTGAACAAAGACACACTTTTTGCCTTCAAAGACTTACAGTCTATTTACAATAAGAAAATATTACAGGGGCCAAGCATGGTGGCTCACGCCTGTAATCCTAGCACTCTGGAAGGCTGAGGCAGGAGGATTGCTTGAGATCAGGAGTGGAAGACCAGCCTGAGCAAGAGTGAGACCCCGTCTCTACAAAAAATAGAAAAATCAGCTGGGCCTGGTGGCACATGCCTGTAGTCCCAGGTACTTAGGAGACTGAAGCAGGAGGATTGCTTGAGCCCAGGAGTTTGAGGTTGCAGTGAGCTATGATGACACCACTGCACTCTAGCCCAGGCAACAGCAAAACTCTGTCTCAAAAAAAAAAAATTAGAAACTATTCAATCGGGGAATCACACACAAACTACGATGGAACTACACAAAGGCCATGTCAGCATATGGAAACGTGTGTAGGAAAAATTGAAAAACACACGATACCATGTGTGTACACACATGCCAGCTGGGCAGCACCCCTGGGCTCATGGGCCAATAGCATGATCCATTCCCCAAGCATTTGCTATGTGGCAACTCTGAGCCAACCACTGAGCCCTCTGCCCAATCTGCAACACCAATGTCACCACCTTGCAGCAGCCTTACCTGATTATCCAGACAAAATTAATTGTTCCATCATCCACACCCCTACAGCACATTGTAAATGATGGTATCTTTATTCATTTAGGCATGATGAGTAGCACAGAACAGGCAAATTGTAATTAGCTACCATGTGTTGAGCACTTCCTGTGTGTCTCACCTTATGCTCAGTGCTTTACATGCATTATCTTGAATCTGCCCATCAACTCTATGAGGTGGGTAGTATTATTAGCCCCATTTTGCAGGTGATGACATTTTTGAGGCTCAGAGAGGTTAAATAACCTACCCAAGGTCACACAGCTTATTAGTCATACTGCCAGAATCCAAAGTTGTGTATGTCTGAACACAAAATCTATACTCTAACCACTAAGCTACCTGTTGCCTTACAAGTAATGGAATTAAATATGAAAATATGACAAAGTCTCACCTTAAAAGAGCGTGGACCCAGCAATCTATGAAATAGCAACATTTTTAGGACAAAAACCATCTTTCCAAATGTCTCAAAATATTGCTTATTCATTTATTTGTGAATTAAATGTTTATTGAGCATTTACTTATGCATAAGGCTCAAGCTATGGAAGATGAAATTTAACTCCTTTCTTCAAGGAGAACAGTCTAGCCAGGCATGGTGGCCTGTAGTCCCAGTTACTCAGGAGGTGGGGTGGGAGGATTGTTTAAGGTCAGGAGTTTAAGATCAGCCTGGGCAACATAGACCCCATCTTTAAAAAATTTTTTTTAATTTTTTAAAGAAGGAGAAAACTCTAAATAATATACACCTGGAAAAAAGAACATCCATGCAAGAGTTAAAGTAATAAGAACACATCACAAAACAACAAGTTAACATAAGTCAACATATGTCATGTATAGGACATGATCGAAGAAAGAAGGATTCAGTGATCAGGAAGTTCTAAAATTTTAAATCTTACTGTATTGATTCATTTGTTGAAAATTCCAGTTGAGCACAGCACTAGGCTGGAGAATATCCTAGATGGGAAGGAGAGAGAGGACTCTGAAAGAGTGCTGTGACTGCACATGTGGCACTCTGATAAACTAAGGCTATCCAAGCACCTGAAAAGAAGTTGATAGGCAGTACAATTTGGAGATGGTTTGTTTGTCTCCACCAAATCTCATGAGGAAATTTGATTCCCAATGTTGGAAGTGGGGCCTCATGGAAGGTTTTTGGGTCATGGTGACAGGTACCTCATCAATAGATTAATGGCCTCTGGGGGAGCGTGAGTGAGTTCTCACTCTTGGTTTCTGTGACAGCTGGCTGTTTAAAAGAGCCTGGCACCTCACCCTTCTCTCTTGCTTCCTCTCTCACCATGTGCTGTCTGCACACGCTAGCTCCCCTTCCCTTCTGCCATGAGTGGAAGCAGCCCGAGGCCCTCACCAGATGCCCAGTCTCAAACCTTCTGGCCAGCATACTCATGAGCCAAATAAACCTTTTTTCTTTATAAATTACCTGGTCTCAGGTATTCTTTTATAGCAACACAAACAGACTAAGACAGAAGGTGACAGAAAATTTCCAAATGATTAACGTGGACCTTTAACAAAAGACAAGGGAGACTAAAACCCAGAATGGTTGGGACTCAAATGCTAAAGACAGAAAAAGGTTAATTTAAATCCAGATTAGGAACAAGAAGATGAATAAAAAAGGAACTGAGCATATGGAATGTTAACAAATGGCAGAGGGAAAGCCAAACTACCAGTGTCCTTTATCATTTTGTCTTCATCGTGGAGAAAGAGCTTCCATTTAGTCAGGCTAGAACATCACAAGGAGGGAAACTGAGCTCCAGATAGGAAGAAAATATAGGGAAAGAGTATCCCCAAAATTTAAATTAGCTCAAGTTACCAGATCAAGAGAAATTACTGCCCAGAGTCCCAAAAGGATATTTAGGTATGCTCTCAAAAACATATTCAGTGATCTTTGAGAAATTGTGCTACAAGACTCTAATGAATGAGAGTCCCATTTCAAATAGAAGAGAAAGGTTGATACACAAATCTAGAGACCAAGAGGTATGGTGTTGATTTCTAGCCAAGTTCTGCACCTGATTATTAAACTGAAACAAAAGAGGTGAGTACTAAGAACGCATATGGGTTCACTGTGAATAAACACACCAAAAGAATAATTTTTCACAGTTACGAGCATAAATAGATCTGGAGACTATTGTAGGAAATTGTACACAGAACCTTAACTGTAGTTGGCTTTGGACAAAGCATTTTATGATCTGTTTATAGGCAAAATGAAGAAATCTAGACTTCAAAATACTACAGTTCAGTGGATTCACAGAAAGTTAACAGTGGCCCAATTCTGTTTAATCTGAGAGTAGGAGACTGGAAGCAATTTTCCAATGGAGTGCTCCAGTTCTCAGTCCTTGAAATTTTAAAAAAGAATTTAGATGATCACGAATCCAGACTTCTCATCAAATTTTAAATCAAACAAAGCTGGGAAGAAAATTAGGATTCAAAATTGTTTCAATAATTTGGAATATGCCAAAAACATTATGATGCAATTTAACAATCCCACCTTTAGGCTTTTAAAATTCTAATTGCATCTCAGCATATGGTAGACCAGATGCACCCTTCTCAAAACGCCTCTATCCTGGATAAAATAGATTTTGTTATGTGTTGTCAGGCAGAAAGTATGTCAAAATAAGAGTGGGGGGCAGTGAGTAACAAATGTGAAATGCAAGGTTGTTCTGAGACCAAATATGTTTATCATACCCATAAACAATATTGGGAGACTAAACCTTGGCCAGCTGTAACTTGGAGCTGAACTTGAGAGTTCCATGTTTAGCCAGGACCCTCAAGAACTATAGTGGTGTCAGATGGGCAGCATTCCTTCACTCGAAGCATATACAAAGAAGGATGCTCTCTTTAAGAAAGCATCCAGGATGCTCACAGAGCACGATTAACCACATAGGAGCTTATTGAAAGAAGCCAGACACAAAAGAGCAGATACTGTATAAGTTCACTTAATAAAGTTCAAAAACAGGAACTACTCTACAGTGTTAAAAATTAGAATAGTGGTTATCTTTGAGGGGGAAATGCCTGGAAGTGGGCATGAGGCTGGTATCTGAGGTGCCAATAATTACTCTTTATCCTGATCTGGGTGGTAGTTATACAGGTGTACCCACTTGTGCAAATTTGTCAAACTATATACTCATGTGCAATTTTCCATATGTGTGTTATGCTTAAAAAAAAGTATTTTTAAAAATGAGGTCAAAACCAATATCAAGGTCAGGTGTGGTGGCTCAGGCCTGTAATCGTAGCACTCTGGAAGGCCAAGGCAGGAGGATCGCATGAGCTCAGGAGTTTGAGACCAGCCTGAGCAAGAGCGAGACCCTGTCTCTACAAAAAATTTAAAAAATTAGCCAGGTGTGGTGGTGCACACCTGTAGTTCCAGCTACTTGGGAGGCTGAGGCAGGAGGATTGCCTGAGCCCAGTTTGAGGTTGCAGTGAGCTATGATGAAACCACTGCCCTATGGCCAGGAAGACAGAGTGAGACTCTGTCTCAAAAAAAAAACCAAACAAACCAATATCAACAAACACAAAAGGAAGCAAGTCAATGCAAGAGAGAAGAGAGAGAAAGAGAGATGGAGAGGGAGGGAGGGAGGGAGAGGGTCAGCAGAAAGAGCAAACAACAAATTTAGAGGGATCTTTGGATATCAGAATTATGAGATATAAATATAAAATAATTATGTATATAATGTTAGCACAAATAAAAGATGGAATCACAAAAATTAGTAAACAACAATATATTTTTTAAATGACCAGATAGGTTCATTAAAGGACAAATAGAGATTTTAGAAATAAAATATCTATTTTGAAGTTGAAAGAATGGACATTCAAAGGATGTGAATGGACACTCAATACTCAAAGGACGGGTCAACAGCAGGTGAGACACAACTAATGAGACAATTGATGATTTGGTAGCCAGATCTGAGGAAATTTCCCAGAATTCAGGGCAGAAGGATATGGCATGAAAAATGTGAAAAAGATTTTAGGATTATGCAGGATAGACTGAGAAGATCTAACATCCATTTAATCAGTATCAAAGAAGGAGAGAAGGAAGGAGAGGCCATATTTGAAACAGCAATAGCTGAGAATTTCTAGGGCAGAAAATAGACCTGACTCTGCAGATATAAGAAGCACAGCATTTCTAAAGCAGGGTAAAATAATAAGAAATCCACATCAAGAAACACTGCAGAACACTAAAAACAAAGAAAAGACCTTAAAAGCAGCTAGAGATTTAAAAAGAAAAGAAAGGACAGATTACTTACAAAAGAAAGAATTAGATTTGTCACCAGACTTCTTGATGGCAGCAACAGAAGGCAGAAGCTAGTGAAATAATTTTGTCAAAGGCCTGAGGATTGGATACCCAGCATTTCAACAAAGAGGGTGAAATACAGATAAAAACTAAGATTTGACAAAGTGAACTTTTTTTTTTAATTAAGAGACCCAGTTTCGCTTTGTTCCCAGGCTGGAGTTTGGCGCTGTTCATAGGTGTGGTCGTTGCGCACTGCAGCCTGGAACTCCCGGCCCAGGGGACCCTCCTGCTTCCGGCCCCTGGAATAGCCGGAACTCTGGCTTGAACTTCTAAGATATAATTTAGAAAAAAGAAAAATAATCCCATGAAGAAGCAAATGAGTGGAGTGGAAAAAATTGGTAAGTATAATAAATCTGAACAAAATTGTCAGCACAAAATAATAATGATGACAATAATACATAACCTGAGTTTAGAACAAGGACAGAATTATCATGCTGGGCGACGATAAATTAGGAAAGGGCTGCCTGGAAGGGAATGAAGATGTTAACTTCATCTGTGTTAAACACGTGTGGTAAAATGTCGATGGTAGTCACTAAAGTAATACAAATAAGATTATAAATAACTCTCATATCAGTAGGAGAGGGGAAATGGCATAAGCCAATAAGAAAACAGACAAAAAACACCAATCCACCCAAAAGAAGCATATAAAAAAGTAAAACTAAAAAGGATAGTAAAAATAAGTCCAGATATGGCAATAATCAAAGTAAATGTAAATGAACTAAATTTGTCAGCTTAAAGTCAGTAATTGTCAAATTGGATTTTTAAAAAACCCAAGAGACACTGTTTCAAGATGCACTCCTAAAACACGGGAACTTGGAAAGGTTGAAAGTAAAAGTGTGGAAAATGATATACCTAACAAGTACTATCCAAAAAAAAGCTAGTGTTGCTATATTAATATTAGATAATACAGACTAACAAAAAACATTATTAAGGATGGAGAGGATTGCTACATAATGACAAAAAGTTCAATTCCTCAGCAAAATATGTCAGTTTTAAACTACAGAAAATATAAGTCCTAGATTTATTGATGAAATTGATGAAATTTTAACCAAAGAAAAACATCAAGCCCAGATGGTCCCAGAAGCAAGTTCTCTAAACTTTGAAGGACTATATCGTTCCACTCATAGCTCTTCTGGAAAATGGAAGAAGAGAGAACACATCCCCCTCACTCTATGATGTCAGTACAAACTAGACACCAAACAAGACCAGCCCAACCTCACTCATAAACCACTCAAAAATATAGACGTACAAAGCCTAAATAAAATATTAGTAAATTGAATCCAGCAATATATAAAAAGGATGATACATCATAACCAAGTTGGATTTATCCCAGGAATGCCAGGATAGTTTAACATTAGAAAATATATTCTTGTCATAACCACATTAGCATATTAAAGGAGAATAGTAAGATCATCTCAATAGTGGCCAAAACGTGTTTTTATAAAATTCAACAATTCCTCATAGTAATAACTCATAGCAGCCTAAAAGCAGAGAACTTCCTTAACCATTTAAAAGGCATCTACTCAAAAGCTATAGCAAATATCATTCTCAATAATGAAAAGTTAGAAATGTTTCTTTTGAAATCAGAAATAGGACCGTTGCAATCAAAATTTCAACAGGGTTTTTCAAGGAAGATGAGGAGGTGATCCTAAGGTTCATATGGAAGAGCAAAGGTCCAAGAAAAGCCAAAACATTCCCAATGGAGAATGAAGACAAGACAGCAAGACTTCTAAAAACACCAATGGAACAGAATAGAAATCATAGAAACGGACTCATGCACACAGCGAAATATGATTTATGACAGAGGTGACACTTCTGATCACTGGGGAAAGGAGGGACAATTTGGTAAAAAGTGCTAGGACAATTGATTATTCATATAGAAAGATATGGAATTTAATGACTCTTTCACCCACCCCCCAAACAAATTCAAAGTGGATTAAAGACTTTAATTTAAAAGGAAAAACTTTAAACTTTTAGAAGACAATATCGGAGAATATCTTTAGGATCTTGGAGTCATCCTTGGCAACACTTGGTACAATTAGACTTTTTCTAATCTAGTGGGTGTGAAATGGTAACTCATTGTGAATTTAATCTTCACACCCATGATTACTAATGGGGTTAAGCAATTTCTCATGTATTTATTTGCCATCTAAGTTTCCAGGTCTGTGAAATACCTGTTCATGTCAATTCCCCGTATTTCTTTTTCTTTTGTTCTTTAGAGACAGGGTCTCACTCTGTTGCCCAGGCTGGAGTGCAGTGGCCCAATGGTAGCTCACTGTAGTCTCCAACTCCTGGGCTCAGGTGATCCTCCTGCCTCTCAGCCTCTGGGGTAGCTGGGACCACAGCTCATGTCTCCATGCCCAGCTAATTTTTCTTTTTACTTTTTTGTAGAGACGGGGTCTCACTATGCTGCCCAGGCTGGTTCTTAACTCCTGGCCTCGGTGATACTCCTGCCCCAGCCTCCTAAAGTGTGGGGATTACAGGTGTGAGCCACCATGCCAGGCCAATTCCCCATATTTCTAATTGTCCTTGTTTTAATAATCTGTAGCTATATGTGTGGCAAATATCTTCTCCCAGTTTGTGGCTTATCTGTTCATTTTCTTTTGTGGTTTTGGATAAACAGACATTAATTTTAATTTAGTCAAATTATCCTTTATGTTTAGTGCTTTAGTCTTGTTTAAGACATCCTCTCCTACTTCACATGAACTACATGGATTGAGATTAGGGGAGATACAGCACCCCAAAGAAACAGGGGATTGGGGTACTGAATTGGCTGCTGGGCTAGCAATAAAACAGCAGATGTCACTTGAACACATCTCAGGTGAAGACAGTTGTCTCCAGATTTATAAAGTCCAGCTCTGCCATTTATTATATATCTGATGATCTACACCTCAGTTTCTCCATCTATAAATAGAGGATGATGACAAAGAGTCAATGATGACACCGACCTCACAGGGCTGCAGGTTAGCACTGCACCTGGCACAGAGGAGATGTGCATAGTGCTAGCGCTCAGCATCGTCATCGTCCACACAGCAAGCAATTATTTGACTCGTCCAGTCCTCAGAGGGCCTGAAAACTGCCTTTGAATAATTGAAGGTCAGTTGCAAAAGAGATTGTGAAGACCCTAAATGTAGGCGGGGAATTGATGGGTGAAGGTTGCCAGCAGGGGTGTGCACATGTATGGGAAGGCAGAGCAGAGTTCTTGCTAAGAAAACATATTTCTCCAAGGCTTAATGCTGGATGCCTCCCAGGCTTCATTTCAGCATCCGTATCACCCATGTCATTGTACCAAGACCTCTCCCTCTTACCTGTTCCTGATGTCTCTTCTGGGACCTTTAAGCACCACACCATATAGCCACTTAAACATGAACATCTGTATGAAAGTTTCAAAGATGCATGCCATATCGTGCCATTTAAATCATTATGCTTTCTCATCCACCTAATCTATCAAAAGGATGGTGCATCCTCATTTGTTCCCATTTCATCCCTTCTCTGAGCTGCTGAGGTCATGTGAGGGGCTGGGTTACACATCTATATGGGTGGATCATGGTCAGCTTATCCATCAGGCAGTGTCCTGGTGCCTGGATTGGGGTTCTGGGGACTAGGAGTACAGGGTACCCAACAGGGCCAGGAACAGGAGGAACCAAGTTTGGTCATCTCTTCCCAGTGGCACAGAAGTGGCTGGGAACAGGCCAAAAAGTCAGAAGTGGGATGGACACTGGGACAAGGCAGAGAGAGATGGGGCAGGCAAAGCTAGAAGGAAAAGGCAGTTGTGGAGAATAGACCGGCTGTCGCCTGCTCCTTATTGTTAGTTCTCAAGTGGATTGTTCTCATTTAAAGACACAGGGTGGGCACATGGCAATGAGCAGCTAGTGTACATTTCTTCATTGCCCACTCTGGACCTGGCATTGTGCTTTTCATGCATTATCTCATGTTTTCATCTTGACAACAGCCATTGAGTGTGAGTGCCGTTATTTTCACCATTTAACCATGAGGAAACTGGGCCTAGAAGTTAGGTAACTTGCCCAAAGTCACAGAGCCAGCTGTTGGTGGAGAAGGGAATTGTCTCCTAAATCCATGCACCATGATATCCCATGGGACTCAATGAGTACCTCCTAGGACTTTGTGCAAGACTTACATTTTGCAGGCTGCCTTGGAGACTCCACTGAAGTCACGAATGATAGAATGCACATTGCGGAAGCTCAGGAAATTTCTACTGAGGGTCTCTTACTTAAGAAATGCACCTCATTTTAGTGATGGTGGCTCCACACCATGGTGGCTGCATTTGAACACAGCTTGGTTGGCTATGATTGGATCTCCATGGAAACACGGCTTCTGCTGACTTCTGCTTCCAGAGGAGTCTGCTTCCAATCTCTGAGAATTAATTTCAAACATAGTTTCAGGACTTGCTCTGCACCACATTTACACATGAGCCCTCTAAGGCAGTGCAGAGTAACAGGTGGGAGCACAGGATTTGCTCACTGGCTGGCCTGACTCTGCCATTTACAGAACGGACACTCGTGACAAGTTGTTCCCTGTCTCTGGGTCTCAGTTTACACCTCTGTAAAATAGGCCTATTATAGTACTTACCGTGTAAATTTGTTGTATTATTAAATCCTTAAACAAAATAAGTGTTAGCTATTATTCCTCTCACTTACCCACCCCGCTCCCGCTGCCCCTGTTCACACCACCACAACAACCAATTCTTCCCGGTTTGCTCCCACTTGTTCTGATGTAGCACTGAAAGCCCAGCATCCCGGGAATCTGCTCAGGCTTGGGCAAACCAGGACAGTTGGTCACCCTCCCCCCACAACACTGCAGTCAGAGAAGTCATAATAGTCCAGATAAAATGGTGGCCAATGGGGCTTGGGATAGTTTGAGTCCAAGATTTGCATTGTTAATTCAAAATTGTGACAGTTTTGTGGCCATTGGATATAGAATGGTAGCTCAGAGGCACAGACACTCAGTGAAACCAAAAGTAAATCCAATTAATTATTTAGTTTTGAGTCCTCCAGGGCAGGAGCTGTCTCATTCATCTTTGTATCCCCCTCCACGCTTAGAAGGGTGAATTGTTAAATGAGTGAATAACAAATCTCCTAAAAACCCACAATGCACAATGATCCCAAGTGCCAGGCCAGGATTGTTTCAACAAATCTCTAGGGCTGATTTCCTAAGGCCACATATTATGCATGACACTGGCCTGCATCTAAATCTGGTTCTGGGATGACTTTGGCGGGGGCTGTGCCTCTGGAGGGGGAAATTCCATGCTGGGAGCGGGACTCTTGCTTGGACAATCATTCATAGGTCACTGTTAGGTTAAGGATTGACACCTTCTGCTCATCCCTGCTCTCCTCACCTGTCTTCAGGACTGGTACAATTTTGGATGGATTTATAGATAAATGCCTAATGTGTAATGACCCAGGAGGGGTGTCTGCTCCCAGGGAACACCACACAATCTACTGGGGTATACTCACAGCCAAGTGTCCCCCAAGCTGTCATGTTCCTTATGCGTGGGGCAAGCAGAGGATTTCAGAATAAGGGGAGAAAGCATCCCCATTTGCTGGGAATCTGGGGGGCGGGGACATGGATTGTTCTCAGTGTTCTGAGCTGGAATCGGGGCAGGGCCTTGCCACTGTTATGTGCCAAAGAAGAAATGGTTTAGGAGAGTGCCCAGGTGCTCACACTCTGGCGTCAAACAGTCCTTGCTGTGCCTCTCACCAGCTGTGAGAGCTGAGGCAGGTGACTTACCCTCTCTGAGGCTCAGTTTCCTCATCTGTAAAATGAGGACAATAATAGTAGTCAAGTGGTTGTGATGCTTAAAGGACCTAGTCCATATAAAAAGATGTGCAATATGGGGCCTAATACAGCTCCATACCCACAGCCACTGTTTTAGGCATATTTCGGAGAAATTGCAGGCTTGGTTCCAAACCACCTCAATAAAGCTAATATTGTAAAAAAAGAGTCACAAGAATTTTTGGATTTCTCAGTTCATATAAGAGTTATGTTTACACTATACTGTAGTCTATTAAGTGTACAATAGTATTATGTCTAAAAAATGTACATCCCTTAATTTAAAAATACTTTATTACGAAACAATGCTATAGCTCCTCTGAACCTTCAGTGAGTCATAATCTTGCTGGTAGAGGGTCTTGCCTTGACGTCGATGGCTACTGACTGATCGGGGTGGTGGTTGCTGAAGGTTGGGGTGGCTGTGGCAATTTCTTAAAATAAGACAATAATGAAGTTTGCCACATCAACACAGTCTTCCTTTCATGAAAAAGTTCTCTGTAGCACGTGATGCTGTTTGGCAGCATTTTACTCACAGTAGCCCTTCTTTCAAAATTGGAGTCAATTCTCTCCAACTCTGCCACTGTTTTGTCAACTGAGTTTATGTAATATTCTAAATCCTTTGTTGTCATTTCAACAATGTTTATGGTATCTTCACCAGGAGTAGATTCCATCTCAAGAAACCACTTTCTTTGCTTATCCATAAGAAGCAACTCCTCATCTGTTCAAGTTTTATGATGAGATGGCAGCAATTCAGTCACATCTTCAGGCTCAGCTTCTAATTCTACTTTTCTTGCTATTTTCACCACATCTGCAGTTCCTTCCTTCAGTGAAGTCTTGAACCCGTGAGGGTTGGAACCAACTTCTTCCTAACTCCTGTTAATGTTGATATTTTGACCTCCCATGAATCACAAATGTTCTTAATGACATCTAGAGTGGTGAATCCTTTCCAGAAAGATTTTCAATTTATTTTGTCCAGATCCACCAGAGGAATCACTATCTATGACAGCTATAGCTTTATGAAATGTATTTCTTAAATAATAAGACTTGTAATTAGAAATTACTCCTTGATCCGTGGGCTGCAGAATGGATGTTGCGTTAGCAGGCATGAAAACAACATTCATCTTTCTGTTCATCTCCATCAGAGCTTTTGAGTGACCAGGTGCATTGTCAATGAGCAGTGATCTTTTGAAAGGAATCTTTTTTTCAGAGCAGATCTCAACAGTGGACTTAATTGATTCAGTAAATCATGCTGTAAACAGATATGCTGTCATCCAGGCTTTGTTGGATGACAGGCAGAGTAGATTTAGCTTAGTTCCTAAGGGCCCTAGGATTTTCAGAATGGTCACTGAGCACTGGCTTCAACTTAAAGTCACCAGCTGAATTAGCCCCTAACAAGAGATTTAGCCTGTGCTTCGAAGCTTTGAAGCCAGGCATTGACTCCTTTCTAGCCAAGAAAGCCCTAGATGGCATCTTCTTCCGATAGAAGACCGTTTCATCTACATTGAAAATCCTTTTGTTTAGTGTAGCCACCTTCGTCAAAGATTTTAGCTACATTTTCTGGTTAACTTGCTGCAGCTTCTCCATCAGCACTTGCTGCTTCTCCTTGCACTTTTATGTTGTGGAGATGACTTCTTTCCTTAAACCTCATGAACCAACCAACACCTACTAGCTTCCAACTTTTCTTCTGCAGCTTCCTCACCTCTCTCAGCCTTCACAGAATTGAAGAGAGTTAAGGGCTTGCTCTGGATTAGGCTTTGTCTTAAGGGAATGTTGTGGCTGGTTTGATCTTCTATCCAGACCACTCAAACTTTCTCCATATCGGCAATAAGGCTATTTCACTTTCTCAGCATTCATGTGTTCACTGCAGTGTCACTTTTGATTTCCTTCAAGAACTTTTTCTTTGCATTCACAACTTGGCTAACTGTTTGACACAAGAAGCCTAGCTTTCGGCCTATCACATCCTTAGCATGCCTTCCTCGCTAAGCTTAATCATTTCTAGCTTTTGATTTAAAGCGAGATATGCAACTCTTCCTTTCGCTTGAACACTTAGAAGCCATTGCAGGGTTATTAATTGGCCTAACTTCAATATTGTTGTGTCCTAGGGAACAGGGAGGCTGAGGAGAGGGAGAGAGAAGGGGCATGGCTGGTTGGTGGAGCCATCAGAACACACCACAACATTTATCAATTAAGTTTGCTGTCTTATATGGGCATGATTCACAGCACCACAAAAAAATTACAATAGTAATGTCAAAGATCACTGATCACAGATCACCATCACAGATATAATAATAATGAAAAAGTTTGAAATATTGCAAGAATTACCAAAATCTGACACAGTAACACAAAGTGAGCACATGCTGTTGGAAAAATGGTGCCGATAGACTTGCTCAATGCAGAGTTGCCACACACCTTCAATTTGTAAAAAATGCAACTTAAAGTCACCAGCTGCTTAGCCCCTAGTAAAAGCAGTAAAGAGCAGTATTGTCAGTAAAGAGCAATAAAGTGAAGTGCAATAAAACGAGGTATGCCTGTATTGTTTTATAATTGTTGTGATCCAACACAAGCACCCCACACAACATTTTTCCGAGGGGAAAATACCCTCCAACTCAACAAATGCAGAGAGTAGTGTCAAATAGCAAGCACCCAATAAATGTTAGCTACTGTTATTAAGAGATTTTAAATCATAATCTGCTTCCTCTGCCTCAGAGTCACGTAGTCACCCTGGGAATGCTAGGAGAAGCTCATTTAAGAAATTCCATGAGACGTATCTCATTAATTTGCATTCTTGTCCCAAATGCATTACCTGCATCTAATCGTGACAAAATCTCAGACAAACCCAAATTGAGGGAGATTTAACTAAATAATTGGCCAGTACACTTCAAAAATGTCAGTTATGGAAGACAAAGAAATGGCTGAGGAACTTTTCAGATTAAAGAGAAGCAAGGAGACAGGACTGTTAAGTCAATATATGATCTTGGATTGGATCCTGGACCAGAAAGAAAAAATTGCTATTAAGGACACTATTAGAACAGTTGATAAAATTTTAAAAAGGTCTGTAAATTAGGTAATAATGCTGTATCATTGCTAAACCTGGTTTTGATAACTGTCCTGTGGTTATGTAAGAAAATGTACTTATCCTTGAGAGATACACCCTGAACGGTCCAGGGTCACAGTGTCTCCAACTTACTCTTGAACAGTCCAGAAAAAAATAATGTGTGTGTATGTATAATATTGCATATATATGTTTTATATATCTATATATATGCATATGAAACTAATGAAAAAGCAAATGTGGCAACACGTTCCTTGGTAAATCTGGGTGGAGGGTGTATAAGAGTTCTTTGTGTTGTTTCTGCATCTTCTATGCACATTTGAAATTATTTCAAAAGAAAAAGTAAAATATAAATAAATAACATGAAGCTAAGAAATGACTAAACCCTTAAAGGAAGAAGAAACCCTGCAGTTAGGCAAGCAGTCAGCTCCCTGCCCAGCAGCTCTGAGAAGCCCTCTGTCTCTTGGTCCTGTTTCCTCACCATGCCCTCTTGTGGTCAGCCTGGAAAGGCCAACTTGATAGTAACAGGCTGCTTTAGAACCTGCCACGGAAGTGGTGACATGTCCTGGTGCAGGTTTGCACAGGTGGTAATGACAGAAAAGCAATGGATCCAATGTAGTGCTTTGGCTGGTGGCAAGGGATGGGGCAAGGGCTCCAATGGCATCGTTTGACCTGTCAGCAACCTTTTAACCTACGTGTCTCATGCAAGAGTTGGGGGAAAAGCACTGTGTCCTGGAAAAGACTGATCTAGCATAGAGATGCTGCCTTCAGGGGCAAAGGTGAACTTGGCTTCCCAGAAGAGAAGCAGTGCTCATTGTCAGCCAGAAGAGCGCTGTTTTCTCTGGTGCCCTCCTCTGAACCGGCCCCAGCAGGCTTTGACCTCCAGATGTGCCCACTGAGTGGTTTCACAGATCTGCAAGTCCCAGGGGCAGAATTAGGTGAGGTGAATGAGGCAGGGTCAAGTGCAAGTGCAGGGTTGGATCATGTCTTTATTTAAGATTTTAATACTTTGTTCATCGTGGATTTTTCTGCATGAATTTTGGTTTTTCAAAATATTGCATTAAATATTAATCTTGATTATTGATTTGTTTTGTACCTCCTTAAATTTTGTGCCTGAAGCCAGTGTCTCATTCGCCTCCCCCTAGTTCTGCCTTGACAGATCTAATCCATTAATAGCAATACCACCATCTCAGAGTTTGCAATTGGTCAGATGAGGTCTGACCAGTGCCTGCTTTTGATGTCACTTCACAACCAGCAGCTGGAGCCCAACTTCTTTATTTCCAAGTCTCCATGTCCTCATCTGCAAAATGAGGATAGCAATACCTTCTTTGCAGAGTTTATTCTGAAAACAGAATATATCACCCCAATTGAGTGTCCCTAAGGACCAGGCACTGTGCTGAGTCTGCCTTTTCATTATAAACTCACTAAACGTTCACAGCTCTACCATGTAAGAGATATTATTATCACCATTTTAAAGGTGAGGAAAAGGGCACAGAGAAGTTTAGTTATTTGTCTGAGGTTGAACAGCCAGTAAGTCAAAGTGTATATTCTTTAACCTCTACATCAACATTCTCAACATGGAGTGATCCCCATGCCACTGGGGACAGTTGGCAACACCTGGAGACTTTTTTGGGTGTCACAACTGGAGGGTGCTACTGGCATCTAGTGGGTAGAGGCCAGAGATGCTACTAAACGTCACACAGGAAAGCCCCCTGCAATAAAAGAACTATCTGGCCCCAAAACGTCAATACTGCTAAAGCTGAGCAGCCTGTTCTATGCTCTGCTCCTGTGTCGTGAAGTTATATGAGAATTTAGCACTTAGTGCTCCATGAAAGGCAGATGCTGTAGTGGTGGTTGTTATTATCTTTTGTCTCTACGGCCAGGGGTTCCCTTTCGCTATCCAGGGAAGCTGAGTTTCCCTGGCTCAGCACCCCCACCATGGTCAAAAACCTGGGCTCTGGAGCCAGCCAGAGCATCATATCATGTGTTCAGCAATGATTCATAGAGCCCCTGCTATGTGTCAGTCCTGTCCCGGGCAGCACAGACACATGGAGTTGCCCCTGCCCCTATGGACCCGTCTAGTGGGGAGACAGACATTAGACAAGAAAACATACAAGCTCATAGATAATAATACATTATGATACAACCCATGAAGCTAAAGACCTGGATGCCATGAGAATGAGAGAGGACAAGAGGGAAGACCCTGATGGGGTAAGGGGGACAGGAAGGCTTCTCTGAGAAAGTGACATTTAAGCTGAGACCTGGTCCAAGCATGGTGGCTCACATGTGTAATCCCAGGACTTTGGGAGGCTGAGGCAGGAGGATCGCATGAGCCCAGGAGTTTGAGGTTGCAGTGAGCTATGATGATGCCACTGCAATTTAACCCGGGCAAGAGAGCAAGACCTTGTCTTGTGTCAGAAAAAAAAAGCTGAGACCTGGCGGTGGGAGGAAGGCGGAAGGAACAGCTGTGCAAAGGCCCTGTGGTGGGAACTGGCGACTGGCAGTTTGAGGGGAGGTCCATGGGGGAGGAAGAAGGGAGTAGAATGTTATGACCTTGAAAATGTGGGTGGGTAGAGGCCACATTGAGGAGTTTGGTCTTTCTGTCAAATAAAGATCTCTTGAAGGATTTTAATCAGAGCAGTGACACACCCAGGCCTGCCCTTCAGAAAGTGATACTCTTGAGGCCCACACACAGCCCTGTGTGGAAGATGCTGTGTGAGATTGAAACCCAGAGCCTGTTTCATTAGGTGGAAACCATCACACAAAGGTGAGGTTTGTCACAATTATGCAACTTTAAATAATGCATCTTCCTCACCTCAAACCCCAAGCTGGTTGTGAAATGTGATGATGGATCATTTTGCATACGTTACAAGATTATTGCTAGGGCTCAGTCATTATCGGACAAAGATCCACATCAGTCACTGGAAACACCTGTTTGGGTCACACGGCCCATCCCCTGACAGTAGCAGGGACTTTCCTGCAGGCTCCTTGTTTCTTCTTGCTGCTTTTGGGTGACTCAGCCTGTGACACTTTTGCTTCTCCTGGAATCTCCATCTTGCCTTGCTCAAATTCCAAGGTAGCCTTTGTCCCAATGTACCAGCTGCCACCGAATCCTGTCCCATCAGGGCCCATGGTGGGTGGTTGTTTGGGGGCCATGTGTCTGAACTCCTGATCCTTGTTTCTGCCCATTCAAATGACATGCATGGGACTCTTCAGCAGGGACTTATTGGCCAGGACAAGAGCTTGAGGCCTTGAGGGGGATCTGATTGTCCTTGTACAATCAGGGACAGTATTCCCAAGGTGGATGTTGCTCAAGAAAGTCAAAGGAATTATATGAAGAAAAGGGCTCCGTGGACAATAAGTTTGGGACACCCTGTTTCAACACAGTTAAGCAGCTGTTTTAAATTGCAGGACTTTTCAGAACATTTAGTATGCTAATGTGCATTAGGAATCTCCAAGAAGGAGTGATGCATATTTATCCTTTTTCCCAGGTGCATCTTGAAGACTGGTGTTTGGAAGTACATGCAGCAGGAAATGTCATTCCAAGGAAGGCACCTCAGAGTGGTCAGCATGGGTCAGGCCAGTGTCCGCTTTTCCTTCTAGGCTCCAGGCTCCCGGGAGGGACTGCCTCAGAACTCCCAATTCCCAGCGTAGGAGCCAGCTAAATGATGGAATGGAGGGTTTCTGCCTTCCCTGGGCCCTCCAGTACAGCCTGTTCACTCTAACCTCTCCGAGTTATCAATGCCTCCTGCGGGTGGGGGAAAGTTCCCTTCACTTGGTTGTACACAGACAGAAAACGTGTTTGCATGGGCATTGTTTAACCTGCTTAAAAGAATGAAAAGTTTTAGCACTTTTTTCTTTGTCTTTATTACTCAAGAAGTACATGTTTTTGGTTAAAAAAAACCCACACAAGTATGTACAGTAAAAAGTGGAAGTCCTCCTTTCATCCCCCCTTTCTGTCCCCCCGACCCCTGCAGTGTTCCACACTGAAGTCTTGGTATGCCTGGCTTGGTGGGTGAGAAGGCTAGTCTGGAGTCAGGGTGACTAGGTTCAAATCCCAGCTCTGCCACGTACTAGCTTTGTATCCTCGGGCACAAGCCCCAGTTTTCTCATCTCTAAAATGAAGTAACCATGGTAAGGGCTTGGGGAATAGGCAAGATGAAACACGGAAAGCACTCAACACAGCACCTGCACCTAGTTGGAGTCAGTTAAATTTGACTCTTAGGCTTTTCCTTCCAGAATCTTAAGGCAATTTTTTAAAGTGTAATTTCATGCAATGCGTGTGCTAATTACAGAATGAGATCCATCTCTTCAATCTGTTCGAGGGAATTTTTTGAAGTCGTCAAGAGCAGTTTCTATATGCAGAAACCACGATTTAGAGGTTTATTATTCAAATTATCAAAGTTAAAAGTTTAAAAACAGATTAGTTGACTCTATTCTATAGGTTAGCTCATTTTTGGTGCTAGGAACGAAAACCTTTTCCAGAACTCTAATGTGATGATTACTGTCTTAGAAAATGCCACATTTTTTAGTTCAGCTTACAAAAGTTCTTACTCTTTTTAAACGTCCAGCTAGGATTTTCAGATAAAATACGGGTTGCCCAATTAAATCTGAATTACTCAAATATACCTACTGCTCTGTATTTTTATTTGCTAAGTCTGGCAATCCTAAATTCAGCAAACTTAAATAATTACTTTTATGGTGTTTAGGGCCCATTTACAAACATTTTAAACTTTTAAAAATAAATTTAATATATCCTGTTTCCTTTTTAAAGTTCAATTGTCTGAACTAACAAAAAAAGGCCACCTTTTAAAATACTAAATAATTTTAATTCAAATAAATTAAACTTGCAAAGTTCTTATAAATGTTGCAGAACTGTAGGCAAACTTAGTAAGGTTTCAACTCAAAGTCACGAATCTAAACCAACCACCCACCAATTGCACATTTTATATTGGAGTTACAAGATTGTCAATTTAACAGGCCAAAAATCTCTCATATGTTACAAGTTAATAAAAATACCACATATGTATAGATTTAATTTTAAAACACACATAAAAAAATTGTACCATAGCTCTGAATCTCTTAAACATTTCTACACTTAATTCTAAATCTTTCTCCGATTGGAAGATGTCCATTCACCAAGGAAGACAATTAACCATCCATTAACCAGAGCTGCATTTAACCAGAGATTCAACCAGGCCTGAGGTCTGAGGTTGCAGACAACAGGGAGATTCATCACACCATGAGCACAGGAAACCATTATTTCCTTCCATGTACTATTTGGAGTTATCTCTTAGAATTCCTGACATGCTTGGCCAGGATGCTGACTGGATGTATGTCGGTGATATATGTACACTTTTCCCTGTGGCTATGGCTACAACCCCATCGCTTCAAGAGGGGGTGTTAAGGAGATCCCAATGCTGGCTTCAAGTTATTTTCCTTCCCTACCCTTTTCACAGAAGAATTGTCCTTGCCAAAGTTTGTAGATATAACTTGATTGGATTTTGCATTTCTTTTGCTTTTCAGATATTTTTATCTTCCTGCCCAAATCTCTAACAGTCGTTTTACTTGGTCTGAAATCCTGAAACTCTTGCAAGACCTTCCTTTCTCAGGGTCACACAACTCTTAACAACATTAAATTAATATTGGGTTGAATCATGGATCTCTCCAGGGACTTAACTGGCTATTTGTTCTTAAAGTCCAGGGACGTTTTCCTAACCCATTCCAGAAAATCCCCAATTGCTCTCCCTGGCAACACACTGCCAGTATTTGGTGTGTTAAATTGTGCAAAGTAAAACTGCCTAAAAAATTAAGTAATTCAAACTAGACTCAACCTTAATTTACACCCATCAGAGTGGTTAGAGTCAGTACCTGGGTGTGTCCAGGAATAGCAGGGCTCCAAATCCCAGCGATTTAGAGAAAACCCAGCAGAATTTCCCATGCCTCTTGCCTCATTGTCCCCCAGCAGAAGGCTCCATCACCCCAGGTGCCCTCTGGGGTGGACCACTTCCGAATTCGTCAACTATCAGGAAAAGGCATATGGCATGCAACCGCAGAAGAGATGACCAGACGTCAGAGCTGGCTCCCGGCTGGGATATGAGTGACTTTGCGGAGGATGGTGCCTAAGTTAGGTGTGCCAATTTCCTCACCAGGGTGACAAAAACAGGGGCTCCTAAAAGGCTGACCCAATATCTTCATTTCCTTGGGGATTAAACCCATGATCTTCAGTTCCTCAGAGAATTGAAAGTAGCAACAAGGAATCCAGTAATTCCTGTTATCTGAAGTCTTTATAAGTCAGTGTTGCCCGCGGAGGATCCTGCACACCAAGCACAGCTGTCTTCTCTCGGAGCCCTGGAGCCAGAGCAGCGGCAGGATGTCGAAAAGCCTGGCCCCTCTGCTGCTTCTCCTCCTCTCCGTCCAGGGTGCCCGGGCCCTGAGGATCTGCTCCTTCAACGTGAGGTCCTTTGGGGAAAGCAAGGGGGAAGACCAGAAGGCCATGGATGTCATTGTGAAGGTCAGTAGGATCCTGGACACGCCTCACGCCCTCTCCCCTGTCTTCAGCTTTAAGAGACTCAGGAGGAATTTAACTGAAGTTAGCCCTTAGGTTGAAGGTAGCAGCTGGCTTGGGTCATCTTAAAAAAGGGGTAATAACAGTGCCTCCCTACAGGATTGTTGGGAGGGCTGCATGAGTTGATGAATGTAAAGCTCTTAACATTTACCCTTAACAGGTAAGGGTTGGCTAGTATGGTGATTTTTATTACCTTTTGTTGAATGCCTGTGTCAGGCACTATAAACAGATGATTTCATTTCATAATCCTAATGAGGAAGGATTATTACTCCCCATGCAGAGATGATATACAAAGAAAGATGAAGTAACACTGTACAGCTGGTGGGTGGGGGCTCCACAGCCAGCCCAACCTGGTCATTTTTTTTTTTTTCCAATTTTTTTGTTGCCCAGGCTGGTCTCGAACTCCTAGGCCTACGAGTGATCCTCTCATAGTGCTGGGATTATAGGTGTGAGCCACGGCACCCGGCCTCGGCCTGGTCTTTTTAACCATCCTTGAAGGGCAGCTCTCTCCTCTCTCTCTCTCTCTCTGTCCCTCTCTCTTCCCTCCCCCTCCCCTCCCTCCCTTCCTCTCCTTCCTTCTTCCCTTCCTTCCTTCCTCCCTCCCTCTCCCCTACTTCCCCCTCATCAGCCTTCACCCAACTCTCAGTTCTACTCTTTCTCCCCACTTAGCACATGCTTTCCTTGGGTGCTACGACCCATGTCTGGGGACACTGCTCACTTTCTCTGGAGTCAGTTGATTCTCTTTATCCTACAGATCAATTTATTCTGGGCACTGGGAACTATTAATAAAATCTGTCCCGGGACTCTGGAAAGGGAGCCATTAACTTAGTAAACCCCGAGGCACCATAGTGTGGTGGGAACGCCAAGAGCCCTGGGTTCAGATCTCACCTGCCAGCCGTGTGGGTTCTGGAGTCCCTTCAACTCCCTGAGCCTCCAGCTCCTTTCAGTGAAATGGGGCTCGCCCTACCTGCGGCTCCAGCTGAGACCCACGGTGCCTAAGGCACGCTGCAGAGCCGAGACAAGGCAGGCTGTTGTCACCATCAGGCAAAGGGATTGCAGTGAGGACTGGCAGGCTCTGTGCTCAGTTAGAAAGCTTCTCAGACCTGGATAGCCCAGCCCTTTGGATGGTTCCCAAGGCCTTCTAGATGTTGTTGTTTAACGAGGGCAGCCATGCCAAGTCTGTGGGAACCATGACACGGTGCCTCCATGGGAAACTCTGACATGCAAGGAAACTATTTTCCACATTTCTTCACACACGGCCCACAGAGCCTGGGCACCTACTGAGTTCCCATCACCTTCCTCACCGATTCAACCCAAGAATATCATCACAGTCTTAAACGGCTGTCTTTTTGTTCCTTGGGGATTCCATTGTGGGGGGCCTGCACTCAACATCTCCCCTCAGCTGCCATGTCCTGCCACGTGTGTCTAAAGTCTTGGTCAAGGCCCCTCCCCATGGTCGAACCATCCTGCCAAGAGGCCATCCCAAAGCACCACAAGAGCCACCCAACAGAGCACTCTTGGTCTCCCAGAATGCCAGGCACTCATAGTAGAGTTATTTCCAGGAATTTTATGTTCTTATTTAATACTGTGACTTAGGTGGCATTACCCCTACTTCATAACTGAGAAAACCAAGGCTCAGAGTGAAGTCAATTATCCAGGTTTCCGTAGCTAGTGAGAGAGAAGAGCCAGCATCGAACCCGACCATAGAAGCTGAGATGCCTTTTCCACTCTTCCACGTGGATTTGTTGCTTCAGAGACGAGCTCGGCAGTGTCATGCTGCTGCTGTTGTGACCTTCACGGGGGAGGCTGGAAGGTGAGGGAGGCCCACCTTCTCCACGTTGGGCTGGCCCACCCGTACCATGGGCAGCTGTCCAGATGCCAACCCCTGCCTAGCTGTCGTCTTCTGTCTGTGTGTTCTTCAGTTTGTGTCCTTAAAGAGCAGAGTTTGTTCATCCAACAAATATTCTTTGAAGGTAGGCCACGTGCCAGATACTCCAAGGCACTGGGGATGTGACAGTGGATGTGGGAGGCCTTGTCTCCCTCTTTACAGAGCTTACAGCACGTGATGGTTATAATTTCAGGAATGTGTATTATGTGCCAGGCCCTTAACATGTAACATCGAAGTTCAGCCTCACATCCATTCTGATTATTGTGCCCATTTTGCAGATGAGCCAACTGGAGCTCAGAGAAGTGAAGGGAGTTGCCCAAGGTTGTGGGGCAGAGTGAGGGCTAGAACCGAGGCTCTTCACCCCCATGCTGTGCTGCTCCCATTGAGAGGCATGAAATAGGGTTTCATGAGCCACTTTCTGCCCCAGATATTTCAAGACCCCTCCAGACCATCCCTTCCCCTCTCCCCAGGCCCACTCATGACACCCTTTGCTGAGATTCAGATTCCCTCAACACTAGCCACACACAGTCGCTTAAATTCCCACTCCCCTCTTGTGAACAGAGTCAGGAATTTGGCTTTAGTCAGGGAAATCTCCAAGTTTCAGTTCTCGGCTCTGGGAGGGTTTCCCCAGGGCCCTCGTCCTTGGAGCCTCCTCCTGAGGTAGTGGAGCCCGGGGAAATATATTTTACATGGTCTGAAATATGAACAGGGAAAACACGTCAAGAATGAATCTGAAAATGAAATATATAATGACAGTGGGGAAAAAGCTCACAACATAATGTTAGGCTAAAAAACTGTGATACCAAACCGTATGATACCACAACTGTATGATAAATATTGCCACTGTTTGCTGAGCACCTGTTCTGTGCCAGGGACTGGGCTGAGCGTTTTATATCCATCATGTCTTTTGATCCCCCTGACATCCCCATGAGGGGGATATTGTTATTGTCCCAGTTTACAGATAAGGAATCCGGGGGTTCAGGGAACTTACGTGATTTAATCAAAGTCAAGTCATGCGCCCAAGGTCATTTGACTCAAAGTCCACACACACTTCAAGCCAATGGACTAATCATTATGATGCCAATTTCGTAAATCAAATGGAAAAGTGTCTGGGTGTGGGGTTATAGGTCATCGATGATTTTTATAGTCTTCTCTGTCTTTTTTCCATTTTCCAAATTTTCTATAATACAATAAGCAACATTACTTTTATAATTAGGAAATTATAACAAAATTATTTTTAAAGGATTGACTAGGAAATTTATTCCCATTTTTCTTACAATGCCATAAGGAAGATTTAAAAACAGAAAGATGTTTGTGCTTCATGAATTTGGCTCAGCTGGTTCTGGTATGGCCCTCTCTCCCTCCCTGCCCCCCTCCCTCCTCCCTTTCTTTCACCCATGCCAGGTGCTGTGCCAGGAGTTGGAGCTAAAGCAAGGCCTAGCATGCTGTCTGGCACACAGCAGGCCCATGATAAATTTTTGTTGGATGGATGAACCAATGGATGGATAGATGGGTGAAAGGATAGATGGATGGATGGATTGGTGGATGGATGAAGGCCAACCAGCCAAATTTACAGGTTCCATCTCCAGGAGAATTTTGATAATGGGGTCTTAAGCCATTGCTCATTGCAGTATAGATTCTCATCTATAGGATATATCCCCAGAGGTGCCAAGGAGACTGCCCAAGGGAAGTGGAAATCAGTAACTGCTGGAGATGTGGGGCTCAGAATTGTTTGTTAAGCAAGGAAAGAGATTGTAAACAGGCAATCTGGAGGCTGAACTGTCTACTCAGGAAAGGATGCCTGAACCCACGGTCCATATTTGCCCTGCACTGATGGGTCACACTCACAAAAGGGACCTTGGTCTTTGAGGAGGAGCAGTCACAAGGACATGCTGATTTCCTTGGTTGCTGAGTATAGTGGTCACAAAGGGGCTCTGTGGTGTAGATGATTATCCCATATTCACTTGGTGTTCAAATTACCAAACCTCGCTGAGCCTCAGAGCATCCAACTACACAGCGGGGATATTAAGAGATGAGGCATTGAAGGGTTATGATAAAAATTAATGAGTCATTGATAAAAGCTAACTCTTATGAAGCCCTCCCTATGTGCCAGGAACTGTATTAGGCACTTTATATAAGAGAACTAGTTTAATTTGTATTAAATAAGTTAGAAATGTACCTGTCATGTTCGGCTCAATTTAGGTCATCATCTCTTCCCCCATAATTCCTTCCTCACCAAGCAGTTTTCTTTCTAAAATAACACTACAATTCTTTAAAATTATAAAGGTATAAATTTTTTAACACATTGACTGCCACACTAGAAAAAAAACTTTTTCCTTGGGGCCATGGTGTTTTATTATGAAAATAGAATATAAACTTCAAAAACAAAATGATCCTTCCTAATTTAATGAAAGATTTGTCATTTTTTATTGTTTTCTGTGAGTGAGTTATATGCAACTTGAAAAATAGTTCTCGCAGCTCCAAAGGTGGAGACACGTGAGTTACATATGCTTCACGGGGCCCCTGGCTCAAAACTAGGGTGAGTTAAATACAACTCATATGGCAGTTAATGTGTTAAATGATAAATTTCTTTATAAATTATAAAATAATTCTATTAAGTTAAAAATCATCATTATGGACTACTTTGAAAATATAGAAACATAAAAAGAAGAAAAAAATCACCCATTATCCTGTCACTGAAAGATAAAAATTGTTGGCATTTGGGTAATTTTCTTAGGGCGTTTTTCTGTGCAAAAATAAATATATAAGTCTGCATCTGTTTTGTAGCATGGACACCATTCTATGTCATCAGTTTTGTATTCTGCTTTTATATTGGAAATATTTCCCATGATGTTAATATTCTTTCAAAATTTAACTTTTAATGCTATATAATGCCCTATCCTGTGTTTGCAACATACTTCATTGAATGCTTTTCTATTTGAGGATAACTAGGTTGTTTCCAATTTTTTTGTTGCACCGAGTCTTCTTCTTTAATCTGTGCAGGTAATAGTAATTTATTATATGCCTCCTATATGGCTGGCACTGTTCTAAGTACCCACTTAAGCCTCCAGCAACCCTGTGAAGGAGTAACTATTATCATCCCAATTAACAGATGAGGAAACTGAGGTGCAGAGAAGTAGTGGATATTTCCTAGTGGATATTTCCTTATGATGGAAGATATTCTGCAAAGTGGGAAAACTGGATCAAACGGTATATACATTTTAAAATGCCTTCCAGAAAGGTCTGGCAGTCACCAGTGACTATGTCAGGGGGCTGGCTTGGCCAGCAGCACCCAGCTCCCTGGTGAACCCCGTGTGGCTGATGCCATGGATTTCAAGCCTGTCTATGGAAGGATCCAGACTTAGGATATAGTTCTCCCCCTCAGTCACTACACACATGGGGCAGCTTCTTAAAGCTGTCCCAGAAGCACCTGGACAAGTAGGTACTGGTATCTCTCCCCACTCCATCCTTCTGAAGATAGAACCAGAACATGTGCTGTGGAAATAGAGGGCCACTGGCATAATCCTCCTGCTCCATGTCTTTGGTGGCTGTGTGAGAGGACAAAATTAACCTTGGGGAAGCCCTATCCTTGACCAATAAATCCTGTGGCATTGAGTCCACCAGGATCCCATACACAAAAAAGCCCCTGTGGTCACCAAGGATTGGTCTGCATGCTGGTCTCCAAGCTGTTGCTCACCCCAAAGGAGCGTTTCCTGTATTCTCTCCCAGCTGAGCCTCTTCTCACCTTTCAGGGCCTATTCAAATATCACCTCCTCCTTGGAGCCTTCCCTAATCTTCTGGGCAGAATTAATTAATTATTCCTCCACATTTCCATAGCTTGTGACTTTTATTTAGCACAAAATTTATTTGCCTCACATTGTAGCTAGTTGTTTCCATTTGTCTCTCTCACTGAACTATGAGTCTTTGAGAACAGGGTCTGTATCTTAACAGTTTAGCATGGTAGGCTTTGTAGTCACACAGTCCTGAGTTCAAGTCCTGGCTCCACCACCTATACTGGCTGTGTTACTTTAAGCTAGTCACTCAACCATTCTGAGCTTGGTTTCTGCCTATGTTTAATGGGCTGATAATCATAGTCATCTCATAGGGTTGTTGTGAGGCTCAGAGCAGGTTCTCCATAAATGTTAGCTCTTATAATTATTATCATTATAATTATACCTTTTGATTTCTACAGTATCCAGCCTGGTGCCTTTGCTTACTAAGGGCTTAATATGTATTTATCATTATTATTATTGTCATTATTCTAGCAAAGCCAAGAGGTAGGATGTGAGGGGGTCACAATCATGGGCTCTGGACTTGGATGCTGAGGTTCAGATTCTCCCTCGGCTACTTTCTAGCTGGGTGACTGTGTAATTTACTCGACTTTCTCTGAGCCTCAGGCTCCTCATCTTTAAAATGGGCATAATAAAAGCACCTACCTCAGGAATTCCTTCATTTAGTACAGTGAAGAAATTAAATTATTTTAACAAGCACCGAATGCAATACTTATAACACAGTAAGTGACCAATAAAAAGTTTTATTACTTATGGTAAATGGCCTCAAACCCCCAGGAATTCTCTCTCGGCAGGTCATCAAACGCTGTGACATCATGCTCCTGATGGAAATCAAGGACAGCAACAACATGATCTGCCCCCTGCTGATGGAGAGGCTGAACGGGTAAAGTGGGGGAAGGGTGGGCCCCTGGGGGCTCAAGGTCACGTGCAAGGGCATCTGAAAAGCCATGGGGAACTGAAAGTAGTGTGAGAGCCTGCACTTGAGCACCAGGTCACACGGCCAACACTGCCCAGGCTTCCAACTCCCTTAGCCATGGTCCTGAGAACTTTCAACTGGCTGGTTTTAATATGATAAAGCAGAATAGGGGAGATAGGTGAGGAGTCAGGACAGACAGAGAAATGAACAAAGCAGACAAGAGGCTGTTAGAAGTGCTGTTAGAAAGAACATATTGGATGGCCGGGCACAGTGGCTCACGCCTGTAATCCTAGCACGCTGGGAGGCTGAGGCAGAAGGATTGCTTGAGCTCAGGAGTTCGAGACCAGTCTGAGCAAGAGCAAGACCCCGTCTCTACAAAAAATAGAAAAATTAGCCGGGCATTGTGGCGCACGCCTGTAGTCCCAGCTACTCAGGAGGCTGAGGCAGGAGGATCGCTTGAGCCCAGGAATTTGAGGTTGCAGTGAGCTACGATGACACCAATGCACTCTACCCAGAGTGACATGGTGGGACTCTGTCTCAAAAAAAAAAAAGAATATATTGGAAGAAAAAAATCATAGTCCCAGGTCTAGTGAGAAAATGCCTGGCAGTTTTCAGAGGAGAGAATGTTCCCTGCATATGATAAACGCTCAGGAGTGTTGCATGGACACCTGCAGGTGACCTGATGATGAGGTTTACTGCACCAGAAAGTATGAGCTGCAGCCCCAGCCATGGGCCAGCCAGTGCAGGCTGATTCTGGCCTGAATGGTCTTCTATGGTCTCAATGGCCTCCCACAAGTGCAGGCCAAAGCATGTGGGTTTGGGGTGAGTTGGATCTGGGCTCAAATCCCAGCTTTGCATTTGCAAACTAGAAAAGGGGACAACAACTATAAAAAGAAGTACTCACCTCATGAGACAAGAAATAATGGCTGTAAAGATCCTGGCAGATGCCACACTCCAGTCAATGGTGGCCCTTCTTATTGGACTCAAAGGTGGTGATAAACAATAGCCCTTCCACATGATGCCATTGGGTATATGGAGGCAGACTGGGGGGAGGGAAACATATACAGTAGGGGAATATTTATTCTTTCAGATGCAATGTGAAATCTTTATATTTTCTAGAAATTCAAGGAGAGGCATAACATACAACTATGTTATTAGCTCTCGGCTTGGAAGAAACACATATAAAGAACAATATGCCTTTCTCTACAAGTAAGTATAATCTGTGCTGCTTGGAGCATGGCCCACTAATAAATTATGAATTGAATCAAAAGGCCTATCTTTTCTTCAAAACCAGATTTTAATCTCTAATTAGTTCTCAATGTTGATCAGAACAATTGCTATCAAAACTGGGGCTGACACAAAGTATTAACTCTTCAAAGTAAAAAACACAAGCATCCTCCTAACACCTAATTTGTTGGTTGGCTCAATGGTTGTCTGGGTCAGGAGTTCTTTATTCCTCATAGTCATGTCCTGGCCCACAGCTGGAAACCAGAGGTGCCAGCACAACTGACTCCTGAACTTCATATTCTTGTCTTGTTCCTACTAGTAATTTGTTTTAAGTCTGAACGTTAACTTGTGGGTGCCCCAGATAACAAGTATGGTTGATGCAGATCTTCAGCTCCCAAAGGGCCCTGGCTGTTGAGAATTGACTCAGCATTGTTCTTAGGCAAAAGATACCTTCCCACACTTGAGTCTTCCCTGGAGGCTAACAAAGTCATGCTGCATCTCTGCTTCGTGGAAAAAATCAATCAACTCAGCGAGAGGCCTTCCTCTTCTCTCTTCTAGGGAAAAGCTGGTGTCTGTGAAGAAAAACTACCTCTACCATGACTATCAGGATGGAGATGCAGACGTGTTTTCCAGGGAGCCCTTTGTGGTCTGGTTCCAGTCGCCTCACACTGGTGAGACCCACAGGCCCCTCTTGTCCATGACCTCCCCAGTGGCCCATGAAAGGGCAGGAGCCCTGAGCATGTGCTCAGGTTTATGCAGCATCTTTAGGGAGGCATCAGGCTGGAGATGACAATGCCTTGCTTCTTCTAATGCCTGAATGTAGAAGACACAGTTTGGTTTGATGACACTAGTCTTGCTTGTCAAAGTGCCATGGCTCCAGACCTCCCCAGTCTGGAACACACCTTCTAGAATCAACAGTAGCTCCACTCTCTTTGGAGCATTTAGGCTCATGAACATTATTTACCACAGTCCCTTGGTCCCTGTCAAGTATAATTCTTCCTTCATTTTTAAAAATCCTAAGTGATGGCCACCCAAGGTGAACCCCCAACCTAGAGGCTCACCCTTCCTCTGGGAGCCACATAACATTCTCTTCCACAGACTGTGGGGAAAGAGGAAATCCAACTGGATTGCTCCCTGAACTGTCACAATAGTACTTGTATTGGTCCCTGATTAAGGGATCTGTAATCCTACATGTTAGGAACTGGGTTTATCTCCACTTTATATTTGAGGAAACTGAGGTTCATAAAGGTGAAGTCATTTGTCTGAGCCACTTAGCTATTGAAGTAGATGAGCCAGGGTTGTAACCCAAGCTACCACCTCAGAAGCCCATGCTCTTAACCACTATGCATCGCTCAATGAAAAGTCAAGAATTTGGTTTGCAGATTGCAGCTACATAGAATCAAATATTTTTTCAATACCTACTATGTGCCAGGCTCTGTTGAGGGCACCAGAAAAGACAGACAAGGTCCCTGTCCTCATGAAGTTATATTGTAGCAGGGGAGACAAATCATGATCAAACATATACATGCAGAGTTTTATATATGTGCACCTATATCTATACTACACCAATGTAAACATCCTGAACTATGAAATGAACTATTTCTGCCCAGGGTTAATTAGCTCCAGGCAGAGTATTTTAGGAAAATAAACATGCGAGAGCAGTGGGGAAATTCCCAGTAGAAAAGGAGAAGGAGCAGGGGGTTATCGAGGGTAGGAAATGCCCTTCAGAGAGCATGTGCACACTTTGTCATGTGCACGATTCCATGCGGCTGACCAGGGCAGTGTTTGGAGAGCCCCCCACTCCCACCCCCTAAATAATTATTTCCCCCTAAAGAAAGTCCTGAGTCTTTGTGAACTGCTAAATAAACCTGTTTGTGCTGAGCCTCCACCCTTCCACCCTTCTCCGCCCCTCCTTCTCTCCCCGGGATAGCACTGCCCGTTTGGAGTTTTCTCTCTTGTACAAGGAAACCTACATCCCCTCGATCTGGGATTGAAAATGAAGGAGTTAGGTATTCATCTATCTTTTCTTTCATTCATTAATTTATCCATTCATTCATTCATTCATTCATGTATTCAGTCAACAAACATTTTTGAGTACCTCCAATGTGCCAGGCACTGGAAGCAAGAGGGTGAATAAGACAAAGAGCCTGCCCTCACGGAGCTTAGTTCTAGTGGGCCAAGCAAAGAAGAGAAGAAAGTAATTTCAGAGTGTAAAGGAGCAGGGGGCACTGAATAGTAGGGTAGGGGGCCCCTCTTAGGTGGGGCAACCAGGGGGTGCCCCTTGGAGGTGACATTGGGCTGTGACCTGAAGAAGGCAGCCATACAGAGGACTGGAGAAAGGGCATTCCAGGTGGAGGGCACAGTGAACACAAAAGCTCAGAGGTGGGGAAGAGGCTGGAGTGTTCAGGGAGCCCCAGAAGAGGACGGGGAGTGAAGTGGGGGGCTGAGAAGGAGAGCTGGAGACGAGGCTGGTGGCAGAGTGTGGGCCCTGGAGACAGGCTGCCGTCCTGAGTCCTGGCTCCCCTCTGTGGGACTTGAGCAGTGACACCCCCTTCCACAGCTCCTGCCTCAGGAGGTAGGAGTGGGGATTCAGGCAGAGAATGGGGAGACCATCCCAGGAGGAGGTGCTCAGAACACGACAGCTGCTGCTAGGTGGGCAAGGCACGGCTCCCCAGGCTCACCCACACGGCCACACTCAGGCTCTCTCGGTCCCCCGATGGTGGGGGAAGGTTTTCAGACACTTCACAAAAGACCATTTAAATTTTTAAATAACTTTCCAGAGCTTTTAATGCTGATTACAAAAGGAGTATAAACTGATGAGCCTCCCTTGTTTTCTAATTAGAAAACAAATTTTTTCCTTAGTACAAAAGCCAAATAGGCTTATTATTTTTTTTAAATGGAAAATACAACCATAAATATTATACATACAATTTTTATTTGTCATTTTAATAAATAAAGAAGAAAAAAATACATCAGGAAAATAAAGAAAATACAAGTTTGCAAAAAAATGAGAAAATAATAGCCCCCACAATGTCAGCAGGGAACACTGTCTACCAGCTACCTCTTAGCCAGGAAGGGCACGTGGGAGAAAAAGTCTTTCATGTACTAAAAATAAGCAGCCTAATGACCCTAAGATCATTAAAATCTCAGCCACTGGCTGGACCCTCTGAGAACCGGGGACCCAGCCCATGCCTTCTGGAAGGGAGAGCCTGTTTCCCTGACAGTGTTCGTGGGACCTTGACAGGGGAAGTGTGTGACCTCCGCCTCTTTCCTGTTCCTTAGCTGTCAAGGACTTCGTGATTGTCCCCCTGCACACCACCCCAGAGACATCCATTAAAGAGATCGACGAGCTGGCTGATGTCTACCTGGATGTGAAACGCCGTTGGAAGGCACAGGTGATGCCCTCTGTTTGTCGAATTCCCATCTAAGCAGGGGCAGACTCTGGCTGGTCCTTGAGTGGGATGAGCACCTCCCCAGGGAGGGTGAGGGGGTCAGGGCATATGCAGGCCACCACCACCTTATAGCCTCATTTTAGGCCTTTCCTCAGCCCTAAATATCCTTTTTGCTAAATCTGCCTGGGTACCCTCCGTGTGGGCCTTGGGAATTCATACACTGCACCATTCGTAATGGATGCCGACACTCACTGAGTGAACAGCTGGTGCCAGGCACTGTGCTGAGGCTTGATGTGGACAAGTTTGCTGAATCTTCCCAATAATTCCATGAGGGAGCTACAGCACTTTATCATTCCCATTCTGCAGTTGAGAAGAGTGAGGCATAGAGAGGTCAGGATTTCGGCTGCAATCAACAGGATCTTAACACGGCTCATGAAAAGGAGGAACGATGTGCTGGTTTGTGTAACTAAAATGCCCGGGGGTAGTTCAGGCATAGCTGGATCCAGGGCTCAGAAAAGGTAGTCAGGGCTTGGTTGGTCTCTTCCTCCCCATCTCTTGGCCCTCCTTTCCTCTGCGTGGGCTCCCGTCTCAGCCAGTTCGCCCTTGGGCGGGATGGACCAGCAGCCTCCAGAACAACTGGCGAGTTTTCTTTCCCCACAATGCAACAAATACCTGGGATTGCGTCTCACTGGCTCTGATTGGGTCACATGTCCATCCCTTAGCCAATCACTGTGATCAGGGGGCTGGGATACTCTGATTGGTTAAATCTGTATCGGCTCCACCCCAACCTCAGGGACTGAGACGGGGTTTCCCAAAGACACTGGCGGTGCTGCTGTCACGGAAGGGGGCGTACGTCCGCTGTCCCTGTGGGCCTCGGTTATTTCTGCTTATGGAAGACAGGGATGCCGTGAGAGTCCGTCAGAGCTCTTCGCAAATATGGAAGTGCTCCAGAGGGCTCTTCTTCCATATTCCTCTTTTCTCCTTTGGGCATGTGACTCCTGCGATCCCCCTTCCTCCTCCTGAGTTCCGCTGTTCAAAGTGCAAAATGAGTCAAGTAAAGTGTGAACATAGTCGATCAGAGTGGGGGCATGGAGAAGACAAGGGGTATATATCAGTGCCTATTAGTAAACAGACTCATTCATTCATTCTAAAAATTATGAAATCCTTCATTCATTCAATTAGAATGTATTGAGCATCTAGTGAGTGTCAGGCTGTGAGGCATCAGTGGCCCAAAAGTGAACAAGAGGGGAAGCTCTTGTGATGCCAGGCCTTCAGTGAGGCAGATCAGGGTACAATTCTTCACTTCACCCACTTGAACCTCCCAGCTGTGTGGCCTAGAACAGGTCAACCCTGTTTCTACAGACGTTAATGGGCTCTTCTACCTCCTCCTAGTGTTTATTGTTATGAGGTGTAAATTAAACTTTAAAAAACACTTAGGCTGGGCGCAGTGGCTCATGCCTGTAATTCTAGCACTCTGGGAGGCCAAGGCAGGAGGATTGCTTGAGCTCAGGAGTTCAAGATGAGCCTGAGCAAGAGCGAGACCCCAGTCTCTACTAAAAATAGAAAAATTAGCCAGGTGTCGTGGCACACGCCCATAGTCCCAGCTACTGAGGAGGCTGAGGCAGGAGGATTGCTTGAGCCCAGGAGTTTGAGGTTGCAGTGAGCTGTGATCACACCACTGCACTCTACCAGAGGTGACAGAGCAAGACTCGGTCTCAAAAAAAAAAAAAAGTTAAAAAAAAAAAAAAACACTTAATTCTGGGCCTGGCACATAGGGACTGAATGTTCAGCAAGTCATGCCTATATTAGTAGAAACTGGTGATCATTCATGTTAAGAATGACATTCTGTCCTCAACTGTGCCCATCAATCTCAGGGGAAACTGTGATTGCCAAGGTCAAAATGAAATGTTCTTGAAGAAAACTCTAAAGTCAGCAATGCCCCCCAAACAATAGTACAAACAAGGAAATCTGACACTTCCTCTGTATTATGGAATGTTAAAATTTTGTTCCAAGAGCCCTGCAGGGAAAAATACTTCCAAGATAGAAAGTTTCTGATGGTAGCCTTGAGTGAGGGTAGACAGCTCACTCTATGGCCCCCTCTCTTTAAGATTCCTCCCACTTCCTCAACAGACTGACTTTACACAGGAATAACTTTCCAACTGCAAAACAATAGGAGAAAAAGAGTGGTGCCAAGCGTGTCATAAGCCACCCAAGTTCATGTTTCCTGCTTGGAAACAAAAAGTGTTGATTCATTCATATGTGTATACGGTATAGTAATTTGAGCCAGAGAGAAAAGATCAGGGAGTATATTAGCTGGATTCTTTTATCCCCACCTAACTCTGCATGCTGAATTATAGGGATGTGGTGACTAAGAACAGCAAACATCCTCCTTCCCATTTAACACCCTTCCTGGTACGAATTTGCTTGTCTGATACTCATCAAAACTGTGACTCAGTTTTAAACTGTGGCCCCGTCTTTTAAAAAGCAAAAAGAAAATAAAGAAAGACCTTGTATTAACTTGCTAGGGCTGCCATAACAAAGTACTGTACCAAAATTGGGTGGCTTAAACAATAGAAAGTTATTTCCTCACAGTTCTGGTGCTAGAATTCCAAGATCAACGTGTGTCAGCAGGGTTGGTTTCTTTTGGGGGCCTCTTTCCTTGGCTTGTAGATGGCCATCTTCTTCCAGTGTCTTTACATGTTCTTCCCTCTGTGTCTCTCTGTCCTAATCTCCCCCTTTTATTTTATAAGGATGCCAGTCGTATTGCATTAGAGCCCACCTATATGACCTCATTTTACCTTAATTACCTATTTAGAGACCCTATCTCCAAATACATTCACATTCTAAAATACTAGAGATTAGGACTTTGACATATGAATTGCGCCCCACCCCAACTCAGCCCATGACAGACCCCATTGTTTTCTGAACATGGGAGGTGGAGTCATTGCTAGTAGTCCCAGGTGAAAGCATTCTGCGACGGTGCCCACCAGGTGACAGTTCCAAATCGTGTTTTTCAGAATTTCATTTTCATGGGTGACTTCAATGCCGACTGCAACTACGTCCCCAGGAAGGCCTGGAAGAGCATCCACTTGAGGACTGACCCCAGGTTCGTTTGGCTGATTGGGGACCAAGAGGATACCACAGTGAAGAAGACCACCAGCTGTGCATATGACAGGTAGAGAACCCTGCAGGAAGCTGCTAGCCCACACAGAGCTTGGTGTGCCCAGGAAAGGCAGCCCCTTTGGGGCGGATGAAGCATGAGGCTTGGAGAGCTGCCTCAGCTAAATGTCAGGCCCGTCCACCAGGTACCTTGTGCAGTGTATGAACTCCATGACTCCATGCGGTGGTCCTAGCGCCGTAGCTTAGCAGAGGTAAGCACTGGCTTTGGTGTCAGACAGGCCTGTATTCAAATTCTTACTCTACCACTTAATATGTCTGTGAGCAAGAGACTTAAGCTTTCTGTATCTTCCTTTCCTCACCTGTAAA
This sequence comes from Daubentonia madagascariensis, assembly GCA_023783475.1. NCBI lineage: Eukaryota > Metazoa > Chordata > Mammalia > Primates > Daubentoniidae > Daubentonia > Daubentonia madagascariensis. Next base: position 33,061,508 of record JAKFHU010001953.1, on the reverse strand, counting down.
ATGGAGATTATAGCAGTGCCTCGCTCATGGAGATATAGTGAGATTAAATGAAACAGTATATGTAAAGCTGCTAGCACAATGCCTAGCATATGGCAAGTGCTCGATACATGCATTGGCTGTTAACTTTTCCATCATAAAGATTTACCACAGTTTAGTCACTCAATACCCATCATTGGGCATTAGGTTATTACCAAGGGTTTGCTGTTAAAAATGCTGCTAAAATGAACATCCTATAAGTGCATTTTGTACAAATATTGATGATTTCCTCAGGGCACAACCCTAAAAATGAGACCAGTTAGTGCAAGGGTATTCACACTTTTAAAGCTTTTGCTACACATTCCTAAATGCAAATGCATACATTTAAATAATAGCGTTCCTTTGTACTTTTAGGGTCTCTAGGGGGATTTTCAAGCAGCCGTCCCCTTTGCTCCTTCAATCTGGAGAGAGATGGGAGTGCCTGAGGCATGTGAACATTAGTGATCTTCTATAGCACAGACCACAGGCAGGGAAACCCCAAGGAGCCTGGTCCCACAGTGGCCAGTGGCCACAGTTCCCAGAGCTCAGCCTACCCCTGAGGAAGCATGAGATGGCCTCTGCCCGAGAGCTCTAGCGGTTCTCACTTCTCAAATTTTGAGGTCTGCCTTTCATTCCATCCCGTGACCTCCTTTGTTCCTCTTGGGGCTTTTGGGACTGGTGTTTCCTTGGCAGAAGTCATCGCTCTGCAAAGTAGAAACCCAAGGTGGGAAGTTATAGGAGACTGAGTGCCCAGACTCGCCTCCCCCCATTTTGAAGGGTTTCCAGCACAGCTGGGGAGACTGCCACTCACTCACTTGCCCATGCCCCCGTGCCAGTTGTGTGTCCTTGGGCAGGTCAAGTCCCTTCTCCTGCCCCATTCTTCTCCCCTGGCAAATGAGGGGGGAGGGCGATCAAAAATAATGATACAAAAGAACAGTTAATCATAAGGAAAGATGTCCACAATAGATTAGGTGGGGTGGCAGAACAGGTTAAAAAAGATGTTTACTAAAAGGACCCTGATTTTATACACATGTATACCAAAGGATAGTGGGATTTCACGTGATTTTAAAAATTAATCATCTCATTTTGATGCTCTGAATTTTCTGTTTTCCATAACAACATATATAACTTCTGTGGTTTTTAAAAGCTATAAAAATGATGTTTAAAATATGGAGTGAGACAATATGGCTTTGTTCCAGTCTTTGTTCTGTGTTCTGATATTTACTGAACACCTCCACGTGCAGGGCACTGGTGGACATGCAAAGATGGCCAGGACCAGCCTGGGAAAACTTAGCCTGAACAGCTGACTGGGCCATGCACATTTCTAGAAGAAGTCAGAAACAAGGGAGCCTTAAATATGTTGTTCTTTGCTCTCTGAGTCTTAAAGAATGGCTTCCAGCCTAATGTAAAGAGTTGACGTTTGGGTTGAGTTAAAAGTTAACCATGGTGGTGGTGGTAGCAAACATGGAAACCAAAACCACTGATCAGAATGGGGCAAAGCCCAGTGGATAGTCATGAAATGGCAGTGGGACTCATCTTAGTCAGCCGCTTGGGACCATGAACACTCCAACTGCAACACCCCACTTGTGGTAGAGTCCGTTTCCAAAACTCATTTGACTACCACATTCCTATTTTTTGTCATCACTGCAAAGCACTTGTACTGTGGTTTTTTCCTGTATTTTTCCTTTAATCCATTACTTTCTTACTGAAATAAATTAATTTTAAAGGAAACTCTGTAACACTAAAGTAAGAAAACAGCATCATTTGCCATAAATGGAAATTTTTTAAAAATTTTAATAAATTCTTAAAATTTTAAATTAAAAAAAAAAGCCCAGTGAAAACTGCACTATGATAAGTTCTGCCTTAATTCTCTTGCTTGCAGAATGCTTGGAGGTTGCAGCTTGCTCTCTCTTTGTCAAAATGGGAGCTTAGGGAGGTATTAGAGACAAGTCAGCACCTACCTGAGAATTTCTTCCTAATCGAATTGGAAAACATGAAAAATAATTGAAAAGGGACAACTTTCTCAGTATTCAAGTCATTGTTGCATGGTGTAGCTTCCATGGATCGTATAAAACCTTCTCTTATGCCACCAGGGACTCCTGCCCACACTGACCTGGTGTCCACAGGGCTGTGACAGGAACTGACCCTGTCCCACAATTGTGGGCACTGTCCTCTAACATCACACACCAAAAACAGGTCTGGATTTTGAGCATCACATGAAAGGACCCAGCTTTCCAAACCGACCCTGGTTTAATCTCAGAAATCACCAGGGTGGATTAACATGACTATCCTCCCCGCCTTGCTCCAGGATCGTCCTCAGAGGGCAAGAGATCGTCAGCTCTGTTGTTCCCAAGTCAAATGGCGTCTTTGACTTCCAGAAAGCTTACAAGCTGACTGAAGAGGAGGTAAGGCTGCCATCCTGTCTTTCTGTGCTACCATCCTGGAAAGATGGGTTGGTGTCACCCCTTCAGGTCACCACACAGGACACAACATTGGGCCACTAGACTTTGAGTCTCAATGCCTATGATTCTGTGATTTGAGGACTTGCCAAAATCACAGATTGAGCTGATCCAAGGACGACACTCATCACTGTGTGCTCTGTTGGGTGACTTGAGGCATCTTCCTGTTCCTGAATTTGCTCATCACTGAAATGAAAGCATCTCCCAGGCCTCCCCCAATACCCAATCTACCTCCCTTTTCTTCTCACAGGCCCTGGATGTCAGCGACCACTTTCCAGTGGAATTTAAACTACGGTCTTCAAGGGCCTTCACCAACAGCAAAAAATCTGTTGCTCCAAAGAAGAAAACAAAGGCCAAACGCTCCTAGATATAAGGGCACAATTTTATTAACCATTTCTTGCCTCTAAATAAAACGGCTCTAACAGGTATGAACTGCTCCCTGCGCTTGGGAAATAGGACTGGTCCAACTGCTTTCATTTTACAACCTGAATTTATTCTGACTCAAGCCAAATTGGACGGAGAGTCTCTTATTATCCCTCTTGGGCTCCCTCCTCCCCTGAATTGTCCAGAAAGAAACCAGGAGCTTTCCAGTCCAAAAGGATGGTCTTCACGCCCTGGGCTAGATCCCCATCTGCTGTCACCGGCCCTGCTCAACCCTGTCCTGAGAGAGGCTGCAGGAAGAACATCAGCTTTCAGAACTCATGAGGGGATCCTGTTCCACAGGCAATGACCAGAAACGCCAACGCCCCAACTGCACCCCATGATTTGGATAATTATCTTTAATCTGCCCCCTCCTATCTGAGGTCAGGCCACTGCTATGCCTCACAGGGAAGAAGCACAAAGGCCTCTCCCTCCTGGTCTCCCTGCCTCCAAATCATCCTCCTCCAAATCAGACAGCCCAGTAACCTCCAGCGCCATCCCCTGAAATACTGTTCTGACCACAGCCCACCCCTATGCCCAGAAGTCCTGCAGGGGCTCCCCTCACCATCCGGAGAGCGCTCAGTCTTTGGACACCATGAAGGCCTCTTATCCAGCAAAAATCGCCAGCCTTGCAGTCTGCTGGTCTGCGCCCATGCCCAAAAGCTCCCACAGGGCATCCTCTGCCCTGCACACCCCACGCTCTCCCTCCCTCGGGGCTTTGGACCCACCCCCGTGCCCCGCCCTAACCCACAGCCTGGTCCGAGTATCCCCGGCCCCCACGTGCGCCCTACCCTATTGCAGCATTCACCACACTGTATTTGTCACCAGGGTCAGTACTGGGGGTCTTTGGGGGTCCCGGTGTGACAAAGGCCCATTGGGCTGGCTGGGACTCAGGATTTTGTTATCTTTCTACAACCCAAAAGGCCCACAGGAGTCCAGCAATGCAGCACCGTGTTACCTGTATCCAAGGTGCCCATTTTTGTTTGTTTTGCTTTGTTTTCCCCGATGCTGTTTCTTTGTTCACGTAGTATATGAACACGGCTAAATGCGAGATCAGAACTGAAGAATAAGCAGTGAAAGGGAACGCCATGCCCTGACCTCATCCCCTAATTTCCTGTCTCAGAGGCAGCCCCTCTTCCCAGCTTTTGTGTTCTTCCAGAGAGCCTGCGCCTAAATGAGCACCATATGTAACCTTAAAAAATACAAAATACAGCACGTCATGTGCACGGTTCCACTGCTTGCTTATTTCCTTTAATATATTCAGGATGATGTGACTTTTGATGTAGGAGAAAGAGACCGTAAAGTCTGATACTTGAAATTATGTAACAGCTGACTGAGGGAACAAAATCAAAAGGGCCCTGATTAAGCAGGGGAAACCATCTTCCCCAAATGGCCAGTTAACCTCAGAGGTCTCGTTGGAATTGGCTGGGGGGAGGGGGGACATGACAAGGCTGCTAGGACATCTGTCACCCTTCTTCTGAGGCAGAACTCACCATCCCAGGAAACTTTCCAGTTTCCAAGGTGCAAAACGGTCAAGCAGGCAATTCACAAATAAGCTTATTATGGAGAGAGAGGATCATTCTTCCGCTCCGAAGCATTTAAGCTGCACCAGCCGGCAAAGCTGGAACAGGAGCCCTGGCCACTGGGCTTGGGACTCTGTGCTGGGTGGGGGAGGATGGGGAAGGTGGACCAGACACTAAATGAGCCTGCCCATAGCTCTAACTTGGTCCTGACACCCTGTGGCTTCCTCCCTGACAAGACATCCCTCTGTCCCTGCCCTGGAGCAGATTACTGGAGCCACCGTATCTGCCAGTTCTCATTCTGGGCAAACTCTGCCAGGCAAGAGGTCATGGAGTGGGGCTCATTCTTACAGTCCCCAACCTAATGGGGTTGCAAACATCCTCCTGTCCCTCTGGGTCACCTGGCCTGGCCTGGGCAAGGAACTCCAGTAGCCTTTTGGGGAAGAGGGGTCCCCTGGTCACAGGCACCCTTTTAGCCTTGACTTCATCCAAAGAGTCTGAAGCTTGTTGTGCACCAGAATCCCAGGGAACCAGTTACCGTGCCAACTCCCAGCCCCAGCCTCCTAGAGTCTGTCTTAAGAGATCTGGGCCAGTGCCCAGGAACCTGCATTCTCAACAAGTCCCCCAGGTGAGTCTAGGGCAGGTGATTTGAGGCCCAGATTTTGAAATCACTCTCCCAGCCCTCCTTAGTGAGAAGAGGTATAACATGGCGGCGAGGGACAGGCTCACTTTGGAGCCATCTTCTGTACCTCCTACCAGCTGTGGGACCTTGAACAGATTATTTATATTCATTTCCTTATGTGTAAAATGGAGATATAAGAGAATCAACCTCATAGGTAAAGTTTAAATAGGATGATGGATGTAAAGCATCGAGTATGTGCCTGACACCCAGTAAGGCTTCAATAAGTGGAAGCCATATTTTTATTAACAGCACTTGCTCTGTGAAAGAGTAGAGTGCTTTAAGTCTTTGGATACATATTGCTCTCACTTAATTATTGAGAATGATTTTTTGCCCTAAGAGAAATCGTGCCAAGTTTCCATTTCTTTTCTTTTTTTTTTTTTTTTTTTTGAGACTATCATAAAACAGTGAAGTTTAAACCCGAGCAAAATAACAAGACCTTATCTCTAAAAAAAAAAAAAAAAAAAACCAATTTAGCTAGGCATGGTGGTGTGCACCTATACTCCCAGCCACTCGAGAGGCTGAGCCAGGAGGATCGCTTGAGTTTGACGTTACAGTGAGCTATGTTCGCACATATTCACTCCAGCCTCATCAATACCCCTTTTCTGCCACAAACACAGAAACCTTCCCCCAGTGACCTTCACTCTATCCCTGCTGGGGCTGAGGTGCATGAAGGGAGCTCCTCCAATTCAGCAACCCTGGCTCTGATCTCTCCCCTGGGCTGGAGAGGGCAAGTATAAAGGGCAGCTGCCAAACCAGGAAAGGTTGACAAACTAGAGGCCACATCACCTGCTTCTCCTGGAAGGAGGAAAGGCACCTGGCCCAGGCGGGTGTGTGGGGGGAAAGCAGAGCCACTGAGAGAGGCTCACACCTGCATCCACTGCTGAGTCTCCCCATCATGGCTTCTGCCTGAATGATCCCAAAGGAGCCAACATTCCCAAGTCATTTACTCACAGGTCATATTTTGAAAGAGGAGTGTGGTTGCCATGGTCCCCAAGACCCTGGCACAAGTGGCTTCAAGCTTTAGGATTCAGGGAAGCTACTGAAATTAAGTGACATTAAGAGAATTTAAGGAAACAAGGATATATGCATGCACACACACACGTACCCCTTTCCCAGGGGTCTCCCTATCTGGCACATATTCCTCAGCCTGCTCAGCTTCAGGCTGGGTGGCACCAGCCCGTGTTCCTGCGTCACACAAGTTTTCTGATGGCAGGAGGTGGGATGTGTTGATCATACCACCTTTTTTGCAAAAACTCCTCTCGCTGCCTGTCTCTTCTCTAGGAAACTCTTTACTTCCCCCACCAAATACCCTGGGAGCTTCATTTTACTTTTCTGGGCTGGGAGGATCAAGTCATCCTCCCGCCTTGGCCTCCCAAAGTGCCAGGATTACATGCATGAGCCTCCTCGCCCAGCTTTGAGATTCCTGCTTCTAAGAACTTTTCATAGTTTCCTAGAGATTAAGGCTGAAAAATATCCTTAAAGATAACAATAACCAATAATAGTTGCCATTTGCTCTGTACCAGGCTGTGTGCTGACAAGGCATGGTGTGCACTACCTCACTGAATTCCAACCACAGCACTAAGAGGTGGAGTCTGATGTCATCTCCATTTTATAGATGAGGAAACTGAGGCCCAGAGAAGTTAAACAACTTGCCCAAGGTCACACAGCTGTGGAGTAGCAGAGCCCAGGGGTGACTCACCCATTAGGCACAGTAGGCACAGTGCCTAGGGCCCACTGAAATGTGTTCATTTCCTTCAGAAACAGATGGAAAGATATGAACTTTTAGGTTTAAGAAAATTTTTAATATAATAATAGTATGTTTGTCTTTATACCAATGTAGTTATAAGATATAATTTTCTTTCTTTGAGACAGAGCCTTGCTCTGTCACCCCAGCTAGAGTGCAGTAGTGTCATCATAGCTCACTGCAACCTCCAACTCCTGGGCTCAAGCGATCCTCTTGCCTCAGCCTCCCGAGTAGCTGGGACCACAGGCAAGTGCCAACACGCCAGGCTAGTTTTGCATTTTTTGTAGAGACGGGATCTTGCTCAGGCTGGTCTCGAACTCCTGGCCTCAAGCGATCCTCCTGCCTTGGCCTCCCAAAGTGCCAGGATTACAGGTGTGAGCCACCTCACCCCCTGGCCGTAAAATAAAAATTTTAATATTTTTTTATGGAGGAAGAGAGCCATGAAGACAAAAGTGCCTAGGGCCCACAAAAGTCATAACGGGGCCCTGGTGGAGACAGAATTCAAATCCAAGCCTATCTGCCTCCAAAGTTTGTGTTCTCACTAGTCTAGTCTAAGCCCATTTTATAGGTAAGAAAATTGAGGTCCAAGGCCACACAGCAAATGGATGACAGAGCCAGGCAGAGAATGCAGGTTTCCAGGGGCCAACCACCATATCCTGTGGTCCGACAGCACCACCTAGTGGCCATTTAGGGAACTTCCCTTTAGTCCAAAGGCAAACCTAGAAAGAGAAAGGGCGCAGGTCCAGATACCCGCAGGAAGCGGCCAGAGGCCAGCCTGCACTTGGACTCCACACTCCGCAGTGGGGGAGCCAGGCCAGGGAGCCAACTCCACACCCTCTCTAGGCTGTCATGGGAAGTCACACATCCCTCCCTACACTCACATGCACACACACACCCCTCCCAGAGTAACAGCATCATCCCCCAGAGTTAATATTTGCAAAGTGCTTAGGTCAGTCCTGTCCAATAGGAATACAATGTGAGCCAAAATGTAATTTGAAATTTTCTAGTAGCCATATTTCACAAAGTAAGAAGAAACAAGTGAAATTAATTTTGATATATTTTATTTAACCCAGAAATCAGCAAAGTACACCCTGTGGGTCAAATCTGGCCCACCATCTGTTTTTTTAAATAAAGTTTTATTGGAACATATGCATGCCCATTTGTTTTTCTTTTGTCTATAGCTGCTTTTGCACTACAACGGCAGAGTTGAGTAGTTGTGTAGAGACCGAATGGCTCACAGAGCTGAAAATATTTACTATCTTGGTCTTTATACAGAAAGTTTTGTCAACCCTGATTTAACCCAATTTATCCAAGTGTGGTCATTTCAATATATAAATAATTCAATATAAAAATTATTAATGAGATATGTAAATGTTTTTATCATACTAAATCTTCAAAATTTAGTGTGTCTTTTATACTTAGATCATGTCACAATTTGGATAAGACACATTTCAAGTGCTCAATGAACACATGTGGCTCACGACTACCGAGTTTGACAGTACAGGCTTAGAACAATGCCTGCAAATATCATATAGGTATGATTTTAAATACATTAAATACAAAAATTAATTCCCCACCAGCCCTTCTTAACTGGCTTTCCAGAAAGAATTGAGCCCTAACATCCCAGGCTCTGTGGTATTAAATCAGCCCCTGTGGTATTAAATCAGGTTCTTTCCCAGGCCTCTAGAATGGTGCCAGCTACATTGGACCATCCCTGGGAGGTTTGAGAAAAAAGCCACTGGAATCATTTTTGGGGGGGCTTAATTCATTCACAGAATCCTAATTGAGAAAGGTGGGCCCCAGTGGCAGCCTGTCCTCTTCTAAGCAACTTGCAGACTTGCTGCTAATAGAGATAAGCATAATAATAATTAACGTAATTCACATGTGTAGAGTCAGGCACTGTGCTAAGTGCTTTCTGAGCATCGTTTTTTCTAATGACAGAAATGTCAGTGACCTCCCACAGGAAGCCTCTTCTGTGCACCAAAGGTGCCCAACATCCCGCATCACAGGCCTTCTCACTTTGTCCTGTGAGCTCCAAGATCTGCCCTTGTTAGGCCCCAGTAGCCCAACCTAGGGCTAGCCCACAGGAGCTGCTAGGTCAGTATTTGTTGCATTGAATCAAATGACTCCAGAGAGCCCAGGGGGTTGTTTGGTGCTTGATTAAATCTGGCAGGTGTTTGTCCAGCAGCTCTGGTGTGCAAGGCTGCACTGCACGTTCCAGGAGAATCATGTGCCCACGTTGGTTCTTGCTCACTTTCCCAAGGTTGATAAAGGAAAACCAGGCAAGCTAGTTGCATTCACAGTTTTAAGTGGTCTAGCTCTTCTGTGAAGTTTCAGGCTAAGAGGCAGACCCGTAGAGACCTAGAAAGAGCTATTAGTTTGCCCAGTTCTTTCTGTCCAGCCTGAGGGACTGCCCTTTTGACCAGGCGAGGAGGGAGGGGTACCACAATGCCCTGATTCAACAAGACCTGCCCATGAGCATTGTGGTTTTGCAAAGGGCTGTGTGCAGGGATGCCTATTTGAACTCCCCACCTGCCCCAGGCCTTCTAAACCATCAGGTGCTATGCACTGGCATCAGAGAGGCCTCCATGGATAATCATTTGACATGTCTGGAGGTGTGTGAGAGAACCCCTTCCAAGAGAAGAGGAAGGCCCATGAAGATGGCCTGAGCAGCCAAGGTTTGGCTATCAGAAGGGCAGTGTTAGGGGTTGAATTGTGTCCCTCCCAAAATAGATTTTTAAAAGATTATTTTAAAAGTTCTAATCACCAGTACCTCAGAATGTGACCTTATTTGGAAATAGCATCATTGCATATGTAATTAATTAAGATGAGGTCATACCGGAGTAGAATGGGCCCCTAATCCAATATGATTAATGTCATAAGAAGACAGCCATGTGAAGACAGAGAGACACACAGGTAGACCGCCGTGTGACAATGAAGGCAGAGCTTGGAGTGCTCCAGGGAAGGCTGAGGTTTGCCAGAAAACCACCAGAAGCTAGGAAGAGGCAAGGAAAGATTTCCCCCTACAGGTTTCAGAGGGAGCCTGGCCCTGTTGACATCTTGATTTTTGGATGTCTGGCCCGCAGGACTGTGAGACAGTGAACTTCTCTTGTTTTAAGCTGCCCAGTTTGTGGTACTTTGTTATGGCAACCCTAGGAAACCAGGACAGGAGGGGCCTTTGAGTTTAGGATGGTGGCTGTGCTTCAAATCCACCCCCAGGGCAGTCACAGGACACATCGGGCACTGTGGCACAGATAGGCTGGATATTTGGGAACCCTGCCTCCTCTTCTTCCTGGGCACACGGTTACATGACACAGCCCAGCCCCCTCACATCTGGAAGTCATGTGACTTGTTCTCACCAATGGGATGTGAGAGGAAGTGACACCTGTCAGCTCCAGGCCCAGGCAGTTGAGAGCGGGTGCGTTCTCGCCAACCTCTCTGTCTCTCTTCTCTGGCCCTGGTTGGAGGTAGAGGACTCTGGGAAGGGCTCTGAGGCCATCAGGGATGACAGAGCCACCAGATGGAAGAAGCCTGGATGCCCAGATGAGCATGTGGAATGTTGCCCACTGAACATCACATTGGACAGTGAGGTGGGAGATACATCTTTACTGGTTTAAGCGATACAGGGATTTAGGGGCTGTTCGTTACAGCAGTGAGGCAACCCTGACTAATACAGGTTCTGGGAGGAGAGAGGCAGTAAGTCAAAATTGAAATTACTTCTTCCCTAAAGTGTGGGATACATTGGGACCAAGCAACTCTGCTATGGGTCCATTCAACAGAACGTAGAGGAATAAAAAGCAGGGAGATATTCTCCCCCCTCAGCACCTTAAGGACTTAGCGAACCCCTTCCCTGCCCCAAGTCTGCTGATGGAGGCCTTGGAGACCCCTTATTTCCCCCAGGAAAGGAGCCCCCATGCCCACACCTTGCTGGTGATGGTGGCAGTGAGCAGCTCTGCAAGGAGCTGAGGTCCTTGAGGGCAGACAGAGCCAGCAGGCTGGGCCACCGATTCACCCCAGAGGCATGCCTGCGTGACAGTCACACTCAGCGAAGCAGGCAGGGCTCGGCAGTGAGCAGAGCAAGGGTGGGTCTGGCTGGCAGTGTCCCCCTTCCCGAGGGTCCAGATGGGCCATGGGCACAGTAAAGGAGTGGCTCAAGGGCCCCTTCCCCAGCTGGGTTCACATGAGCTGGTCTGTTCGCCGCGGGAAGTAAAAGATGCCACCTTTGATGTAAAACACCTTTGTGATGGGCTGGACCTTGGCATAGGTTGGAACCTTGGTGTGCTTCATGGTGTCCCCTGCAACACAGCAGAGGCTGGAGTGAGCAAGTGTCACCCTCCTCCTGCCAGCTCCAATCTAACCCAAAGGGCTGAGGTACAGCAGGGACACACTCTACAACTGCTTCAGTGGATAAAATAGTGAAATACTCTGTACCAGTTAGGAACAGCCAGATGGATATGCAAGGAATGGGGACGCAGTGGGCCCAGTGCTTCTGTAGACTCAAAAATCTGCAGAAGCACAAAGGTGGACTCAACTAATCTGCCCGGAGGACACTTGGAGGACTTCCCAGAGAGGTGATGTGAAATTTGGCCAGGCAGAGGGAGGGGCAGGAAGAGCATTCCAGGTGGTGAGACCAGAGCGTGCAAAAGCCTGGAAGTGGGGAGGTGGCTGGCCTGCCTAGGGGATGGTGAGCCGGCTCCGTGTGCCAGGAGTGAGGGGTGGTGACAGGCGAGGCTAGGGAAGGGGCTGGGCCTGCCTGCCAATGGTCTGGCACGGCAAGATGGTGGCAGCCCTTACCCACGTGCCAGCCGTACTCCCAGGATGATAGGATCGGGTACCGGAACTTCTCCTCTGGCTTCTGCCGATGCCGCTCCCGGAGGTACAGGGCCCGGCCTTGGCCATCGTGGGAGATGCCTTGGAAGAGCAGCTGCAGGGTACTTGGGGGGACCTGCCTCATTTCTAAGCCCTCTGGCCTGGTCTGGCCTGCTGGCCCCTGAGTTGTTCCTCTGGCCTCCCAGACTCTGTCTGCCTTGGATGGGGCACCCTGGACACCCACTCCCCTGGATAGCTGGTTCCGGACCCCCTTGGTCTCTGACCGTCCAACCTGTACCTCCTTGTAGTCAAAGGAGCTGGTGGCAGGCACTGGGCCCGCTACCAAGGCTGACCTGGATGGGGCCTGCTGGAGCTGCTTCCTGGGCACAGTCCCCTCCTTCAGGTACTTGTGGCCATAGTTGATCTTCCAGGCAACCCGGGCGGCAGCCTCTTTTTGGATGTGCTCCCGCCAGCGGGCCTGGTTCTGGGAGGTCAATGGCTCCCTCATGGAAGGAGAGGAAGGCAGTGGAGGGAAGAAAGATTCTTCCCATAGCTCTGCTGCTTGTGTTTGGGTTGCTGGTGCCTCGTCTCCAAGGATACGTGCAGCCAACGAGGGCCAGGTTGCCAAGGCCCTGCCAGAGAGGAGGGGCTGGGCTGCCCAGGGGACTTGGGCCACCCACAGGCAGGACAGACCAGGCTGGAAAAGGGAGCAAAGCCCAGCCACAACCCCCCCAGTGTGCCAGGGAGGGCTTGCTCCTTGGCCAGAGAGACCCAGGGCTCAGGCCTTTACCTTCACCCCCAGAGAGCCCTGGTGTGGTGCATGGGATGCCACAGCCTCTATTCCATTCGGCAAACCCCACCGGACACCTAGTATGTGCCAGGCACCCAAGGGAGTCCAAAGAGAGGCCCAGTCTCCACCCTCAGGAAGCTCCAGACACATGACTGAGGGTTTGCCGTGGGGACTCCAGCTCCTGAGACAAGACGCAGCTCTCTACTTGCTAGCGGAATGGCCTCATCTGTACCATGAGATGAGAATGGGAACAACCCTTAGTACTGGAGAATGACATTAGACTGGCGTATGAAACACTTGGGACAGTGTCTGGCACAGAGGAAACACTCCATAGACGTCAGCTGCAGTTTAACAAGCACTTGCCAGGTGCCAGCTGCTACGCTGTGCTCAGCGTGCCTTCAACTGCCCTCCTGGACAATGAGGGCTCTTGGGCGCTTTCTCAGGTGGGAAATCGAGGCTTGGAGAAGTGACACAGGGCACAGCGCTGTATGCCTACTCAGTGTGTACCTGGTGTGCCTTCGTTGGAGTGTACCTACTCTGTGCCAGGCCCTGGGTGGGGCCGGCGGGGCCTTTCCGCATGATCTCACTTAATCCTCACAGCGACTTGCAAACAGGCTGTTTTACATCACTTCTCCAGATAAGGAAACCGAGGAATCACTTGAATTGACTCCAAAACCCACGTCCGTGTGTTATAGACACAAAACTCTCCTGGGGAGTGTGATGAGAACCTGAGTGAGGCACAGGCAGCGGGGGCAGAGGAGGACCCAGCAGATGCCCAGCAGCACCATGAAGCCAGCTGCCCCATCCTCACACCCCCGGCCTCGCTGACCAGGGCCCTCCAGGGGTGAGTGCCAGTTAGCAGGAGCTGCCCACAATGCCCTGGGACCACTTGCCTTCCCACGCTTCTGGGTGGGCCCTCATTTATTCATTCAACAAACTTCATTTGCTCTTGGCCCTGTGCCAGGTAGTGAGCTAAATACAAAAGGTAGATGAGGAGGGACAGAGTCCATGTGCTTCCTGCCCTCAGGGTTTCACAGTCCAGAAGGCAAGACAGACTTGTAACCAGGTTGGTGGAGGGTCAGGGAAGGCTTCCTGGAGGAGGTGCCCTTTGACTGAGACCTGAACTGTGAACATGAGTTAGCCAGGCAAAGAGGGGAAGTGTTACAGACTGGGACCCCCAGTCTGAAAGGCAAGAAAGGCCACAGCTGTACAGATGGACTTCTCTGCCTCAGCCTTCCCAGCTGTAAAATGAGGGCGAGGGAGTTTGGGAAATTTGGGAAGATTAAGCTCAGATTAAGTGGAATAACCTGGGCCTGATATATCTCCTTTTGAGCACTTTCGAGCGCTCACAGTGGTCACCAATTAACCCTTTGAATCCAGGCTCCCTGACCAGCCTGTAAGCACCACGTACTCATTCTTGCCTTCCTGCTGGCTCTGGCCTGCTATACACACGGAGCTGCGCGTGAATAAAGCTGACAAAATGCCTTGCCCTCGTGGAGCTTGTGCTTACATGCCCTGTCCTGCTCAGCACCCTATCTGTACCTCCAGGGTATCTCTGAGGGTAGTGCCTGGCACACAGCAGGTGCTCAAGGAGATAATGAACAGGCACACTCCACATTTGCTCTGTTGCAGGGGGGTGGCTGGGGTGAGGGATGAAGGGAGGAAAGTCAGGAGTTGGGTGCTGGGGGGATGGCAGGACCCTGGGGTCAAATCATCACGGGGTGGGTCTGATGCCAGAACTCCAGAAAGCCTCTCTGACCCAGGTGGCCCCAGCCCCCAGGCTGGCAAGTCCAGGTGCCCCAAGCACAGAGAGGTGAAAGGTGAGTTTCCCCCTCCTCCGGGGTTCAGAGACCCTGTGCCTTCCCCTCTGCAGGGTCTACCCTGACCCTGCTGTGAGCTGAAATTCAAATGTCCAAAGAGACCCCCCCCACCCCACCCCCCGCCGGCAGTCACTGCAACAAAGACAACCCTGGGCAGCATCCTCCCGCCCACATGGTGGACAACTTCCCCAAGAGGGGAGGAGGCCGGGTAGGCAGTGCTGCCTTCCAAGGGGCCCAAGGGCAGCCTGCGGCCTACCAGGAGAGCAGCCTTTGGATTTTGTTCTGTGCCACACAACTTCATGGCCCCATTCCTAAATTCAGGCTTATGGTGTTTTAATACAGCCTTGACCTTTATGCTACCTGTGTGAGCTGGGCAAATCACTTAACCTCTCTGAACCTTGGCAAACTCTCCTGTAAAAATGTGATAATAAGACACAGTGCCTGGCATTAGTGTTACTTAGGACGCTAATTTTCTTACTCAGAGTTGATTAACTCATTTCCCTCCCTGTAAAGGTGTAGCAGCCCCCAGGCCTGTCTCTGCCTTAGGCCTGCACTAAGGGACAAGAAAAAGCTGGGATGTGGGCTGGGTGCACGTGATGTACCCTGTTTTCCTCCCACTGTTCTGGCCACCAGTGCCCCGCTCCTACTGATGACGCCCAGCCCTAGTCCCCAGCCCACGGCTCTGTCTACAGTGTCACGCCGTCTCTCCTAGGACTCAGTACTGATGTCCTTAAAGTGCCCCCTCCTGGATTACAAATGCTCATGCAGAAGAATCATCTTAGTTACCTTACACCAATAAGAGTAATTTTGTGAATCCTTACCATGTACTGGACACTGTGACAAGCTCTTTATGTGAATTTTGTCAGTTAATCCTCAGAACACTCTATGGGGTAGGTCCTATTACCCCATTTCATTGGTGAGAAAACTAAGGTACTGCTTTCTGTGAGGGTAAGTGACCTGCTGGAGGTCATGGCAGGGCCAGGATTTGAACCCCTAGCCTGTGCTTATAACCACCATGCTAACTGGCTTCTCCACAAGCCTCCCTTCCCCGTGCCGGGACACCCCTCCCACTCTGCCTTGGGGAGCTGAATCTCCCCAACACTCAGGCAGCCCCTCTCAGCAGCTCTGGGTTGGACAGGGTTTACCCTGGCTAGTTGGGATGAAAGTACTGGGGGACGGGGGCATTGGGGGTGGAGACGGTGTCTTTCTAAAGTTAATCTTATCTTAGAATGGAAGCTTCCCATTATTTTCACATTTTACAGATGAGGGCAGTGAGTCACACAGAAAGTACTCGCCTGCAGGGTCTCAGCTAGTAGGGAGCAGTGCGGGCATTGGAATCCAGACTTGAGCCTGTAGCGTGCTACCCATTGCTTTCTGAGAGCTTCTCATATACTAGGTTATTCTGCTGCCGTTGAAGCAGGCTGCTTGTAGCTGGCATTTCCACGAACTGGCACCTCTACCAAGGTTTCCTTCTCCTCTGAGATCATCCACCAGGGTTCAGCTTTGCCCTAAAAATGTCCACTGCCTGGAAAGGGAGAGGCCAGGGAGAGGCGTGCCGGTGCCTTGGGAAGGCAGTGGTCACAGCAGAGGGAGGAACGTGGGCAATAAAAGGCTTGCAGATTCTTTCATCTTTGAGCTTTGTTCTGGGAAGATAAGCGAGTCCAAAATACCAAACACCCTTAGATACGTGGACATGTGTCACAAGTCAGACTCATAAATTCTCCATTTCCTGCCTGCTTTTGAGAACACTTGAGGAAGAGAGAAAAAGGGAGTGAGGGACCACGCACATGAGCCGGTCCCTGTGGGCTTGGGGGCCCAGACAAAAGCCTTGTCACAAAGCAGAGAAGGATCTCTTTGTTTAAAAAGATTCCTCCCACCCTGTGTTTGGGCAGCAACCTTAGGACAAAGCCAGAGAAAAAATCGAATCCAGGCTTGCCTTGAGACTGCACTCCCTCCAATGTGACATTTTTACTCCCTCTTCAAGTTATGATTTGCTATTGTGGGAAGAAAAGAATACCCATATAAGACATATTTCTGGGAAAGAGTTTTCATTAGTGAAATACTCTGATTACAAAGCCCCTTCCCCTTTCAAGTTAATGGAGACTTGGAAAGACTCCATCCCTCTCCCCGACCCTACTTCCATCAGGCCCAGAACTCGGGCTAAAGGGAACTTCAATTAACAACCTCGCCCCCCATTTTAAAATACAAACTTGGCAGGGTGACAAGGATCAAGCACTCATTTTGCCATTAACCTTTACTCTGCTAATTTTTAAAGCTGTGTAATTTTCAGGGGAAATTAAATCCCTATGTGCCCTACTCATTTTACACCAAACTCATCAAAATGTGGCTTTCAAGGCCCCTTTGAAGTCCTAAAACTAGACATGTGGTCAAGGGGCCCAAATGTTTATAAGCGCCTTGGAAACAAAGAGACATGTTAATAAAATGTTTCCTTCTTGGCAGCATTGCCGGTGAGTGCTTCCCTGGGTTGCAAAGGGAATCTGCAGAGGGAGAGGCGGGCATCTGTGCACAGAAGGGGGCAGGGCCTCTGCAGGGCACTGCTGTCGGCTCAACCTCCATTGGCCATGCCATCAGCTCCCTAGTAGGAAAGGGGCAAAGTCAACCAGCGAAAGTCAGAAAGGATCTGGCACCAGGCCTGGCCAGGGTCAAGTTTCAAAGTTTTCAAGGTATTTGTACAAACAACGGCCGGTTTCCACAGCAGCCAAGCCCAGGTGCAGATAAGAGTTGCCCTGTGTTGTGGTTCTAGCCATTGACCAGTAGAGAGGTGCAGATTTCTACCCTGAGGTGTCTTTGATGTAACAGGCAGCAGTGGGTTTTAGTGGGAAAATGTGCCCCAGGGTAACATCATCATCGCCCCCATGCAGGGGACCAGCAGGTGCAGCCCTGGCACAGCCTTGTGGAGGAGCATGAGTTCTAGCAGGTGTTGGTCACAGATCACTGTGGCTGAGACTCTGATAGGGAATTGTCCTTCCAGCTCCCGGTGGGATTTCATCTTATCGTCATAACCACCCAGAGGGAGACTCGCTCAGAGAGGTGAGGTAACTTCCCCAGGGTCACAAAGCCAGTGAATGGTGGAGACAGCTGTAAGCTCTGGAGTGCTGACGCCAAAGTCCACATTCTTAACTTACACATGCTGCCTCCCCCAACAGAAACCAGTTGGGCTTCCACGTGGAGAAACCAATGCTGCCCTACACTCCACTGTGGACAAACCCAGCACCATGCAGTGGCCTGGCCAGACCCCACTGGGCAGAGCCTGAACAGACTACCCAAAGCCCACGGACCTTCTTGGGCTAGAAGGAGTCCAGGAAACAGTCCTTCATGGCGCAGGACACAGATAAGGCTGCTCCCTCCAGCAGGAGGGGCAAAAGATGACCTTTTCCTCCACTCTTCTTCCTCCTACCTCTAGGAGGTATACAACTCGCCATCCTGATCACAGCCAGGTGTCAGAGAAACACAAAAGGGATTCAGAGCTCCCTTCCCTGCATCTCTGCAACCCCATCACCATTGGGAGGGCTGGGGGTCCAGCAGGGACTTCCCATCACCATGGCACCTGCCAGCAGCTCACCTGGGGGCTCCTGCTTCCACACGGAACAGCCAGAGGGTAGAGCTCCCATTCTAGGGTCAAAAAGGCCAGGGCCCAGGAGTCTGCAAACATGTCAGTGCAGAACCTGAGTTAGTGTTGTCATCGTAAAATGGTGTCACAGGACTGCTGTGCTAGGTACATATACCTCCTAAGAGCATTCAGTAACCGGAAGCTCTTCTTGTAGAAAAGAGAGAGAGAGAACAGGGGGGTAAGAAAGCAGCATTCCCTAGAATGAGGGTTTCCCAACATAACCAGGAAAAGACACCCCCAACCCCCCTGCCCCAGCCCAACAAAAAGAGGCCAGGCTCATTGTCGAAACAAGTTGCTAATCTATGTCCTTACAGCCAAGGGTTGGGAGAGTTGGGCAGAGGCCCAAACCATTTACTCAGAAACGACACCATACAAGAATGCCAGGATAACTTTATGGAGCAAACATTTTATTTAATAAGTTATAAGATACAATTTACAGTCGGCATTTGATTCCAGTTTGGCTTTCACATCCCAGCTTACAACACCTGTGGTCCTTTCACATTAGGCTTCGTGCTGCTCCGGTTGCTATAGGTGGGCTTTCACCACCAGCACCCACCCCTGCCACACCCATGACGACAGTGGCCTCCTCAGGATCAAGCAGCAAGTCAGAAAAGCCTGCTTGCCCAGCCACACTACACATCTGGGCTCTGCCGTCAGGCAATGTCCCTGATGCCTTAAGTTGACCCCAAAGTCAGCTCAAGTCTGCAGGACAGCACGCAAAATGCCCTCCATGCCATTTCCAGATTTCTGCACCTGCAAATTGCTTTCCCAACAGCCTCAGCTGACATGTGGTCATGGCCAAAAACACAGCCACTATCAGCTACGCAGCTTTCACTGTTTCTGCCCCATGGTGAAAAGACCACGATGAGCTCCCATCCCTCCCCCTCAACAATTCCCTGACTTTCAGGCCAAAAGTCGGCACAGGTTTCATTCTTTCCCGTCCACACATAAAAGTGGCCCACGAGGCTGGCTCGGGATGGGTGCGGAACCTGAGGTCACTTTAAATATTTTGGTTAAGACTCACCAGACTGACACATGGCTGGAGCGTGTGTTAAAACAAGGGCTAGTGTTGGTTACAAGGGATCTTTGGCAAGTGGGGTGCTGCTCGCCACTGCAGAATTTCCTCAGACCAAGTGACTGAAAGGGACCTGAAACACTAAAGCAAAAACATGGCTGCCAGGCGCTTGCGCGTGATGATGCTGCAAGAAATAATCGTCCTAATGAGGGGACAGGCACTTGGATGCCATTCAGGCCTGTTTGCCACCAGGCCCACTCTGCCCTTAGAGAAGCATAAGAAGGCCGCAGAGCACGGGGACTGGCAATGAGTACTGTTACAACAACGCCAGCTACCTAAGAGCCTTTTCTTTCATAATGCAGGCACTGGAATGGATTAAGTTGGCTTTAAGCCATCTTCCTGGCTAGTGATGACCTAAACACAGGTCTCCTCTTTTCCCCTGCTCCCATTCCCCTAGCCTTGTTTCATGAATGCTGAAGAGTGAACCAGTAGCTTAGTCTAGCCAATTTCATTTAAAAAATGTCAGTCTTGCCCATGTTCTTGGTCTGTCTGCAGCAGGTGATCTCTGCCACCAAGACTTCCAATTTGAACCAAGTGTGCACGAGATCTTCCTAGCTCATTGGACAAGCTTGCATTTCTTAAGGTTCCCCAACATGTCCCTCAAGAGCCAAGTCTGGGACTTATTTCTGAAGGCACTTTAGGATAGCAATGTTTTAGGGATGGGGTTTCAGACCCACAAACAGGCCAGAGGACTTTGTATAAAATGAATTACAAATAAGCAACAAAAGCAACCACAAGAACTCCTCCCAGGATTTGATGAAAACCGTTTTAAGGCACTGTGACATGAAAGGGGCTGCCAGGGATGTGTTCCTCCCCCCACTTGACAGCCAGAACGTAATCCCCCCTCTCCTTGACGACGTATGTGACGTTGTATTGTTGGTTGCCTACGTGCTTCATGGAGACCTCTTCACAGGGGGTGGTGGGCCCATGGACCCCGATCAGCAGCATGTTGGAACCTGCGAGGCAGAAAAGGTGGTTACGCCATGCGGATGCAGCAGGGCAGGCACAAGAGGAGGAGGGGATATGGGAGCCAAAGGCAGCGAGAACAGGTACTGCCTGCTGGTGTCTATGATGATGCTGGGGCCCCTTGAGACTGGGAGTGTGGTGATTACACACAGAGACTCATAGAGCCTGAGCTGTGGGTTCAAATCCCTGCCCTGCCGCTTCCTACCTAGTGACCTGGGACATGGAACTTCACCTATCCCTACTGCAGCTTCCCCATCTGTAATTAGGGGAGCACAATGGCTCCTACCTCATAAGCTAGTTGTGAGGTATACACGAGTTATGGGTCAAGCCCTTATTAGCACATAGCGAGGGCTATGTAAGTGTTGGCTATTATAGTAGGATCTTCTCACAAGAACCTTAAGGAAGATGTTATTATTCTTATTTAAGAAAAGAGGAAACTGATTTTTAGAAAGAGATTTAGTAGCTTCTCTAAGGTCACATGGCTAATAAGCTTTATGAATGAATGAAGTGGTGGAGCCAGGTTTCCAGCCCAGATGTAGATGCCAGAACCCAGGCAACTGATCATCAACACCCAAATAAATACCCAAGTTCAAACTGCAATTAGAGGAATCAGTGGCAGAGAAGGGGCCAGGTTACTGACTCAGTCTGCCCATCTGTGATAGGGATAATGCCAACATTCCTATCCACTCTAAGGTCATGTGAAAGAATCAAGAGGCAAAAGGGAAGAAAATATTTTAAAATATTGAAGTGTAGAACAGGGTAATGGACATGGTTACTGGCTTGGCTGGGTTACATGGAGGGTGGGCACTGCAGGACACCTCAGCAGGGAAGGCCAGAGTGTACCAAGGGCCCTCAGGCTGCCCCTGCCCCACCCTCACCCCCCACAGCAGGCCCACGCTGCCTACCGGCTTTGCTGCAGTCCACCAGGAAGGAGCTCTTCTGGCCCACAAAGGCCTTCGAGAGCCCTGCTCCCTTGGAGGTCACCTTGCTGGCGTCTGAGGATGCCTTGGGGATGGCACTATAGCAGGTCTCCGTAGAGGACCTAGTCACAGACTCCACCAGGATGGAGGAGGTCTCGTTGGCTGTGCCGGGGCTAACCAGACGCTGGCCTAGGACAAGGGAGGAAGGGAGGGAGGAAGGGAGGGAGGAAGGGAGGGAGGAAGGGAGGGAGGAAGGGAGGTATGAATGGCCAGACTAAGAGGGGTCTCTCAGCCAGAGGACAGGCCAGTGCCCCTTGCAGAAGCCCCAGAAAAGCCCCTGAACCACAACACCTGGATATATAAAAGCCACCACACCCCATCTCATACCCATAATGTCTTCTAGACTCCCTGGGGTCCCACCTGATACAATTAGGATCTGGGATCCTGGGCAAATGGGCAAGCCCGGCCTTGGCTGACAAGGCCATATAAAGACGCGCCACCCAGTGGAATTCCCATCTTTCCATTTATATAAAATACTCTATGGGCTGGGCGTGGTGGCTCACGCCTATAATCCTAGCACTTTGGGAGGCTGAGGCAGGAGGATCGCTTGAGTCCAGCAGTTTGAGGTTGCAGTGAGCTATGATGATGCCACTGCACTCTAGTCCATGAGACAGAATGAGACCCTATCTCAAAAAAAAAGAAAAGAAAAAAAAAAGACTCTATGTATAAGCAGTATAAAAAGTTGGGGAGGACATATAGTATCAAAAATGATTCTCTGCATAAGAGAGGATGATTTTTCTATTGTAATTTTCTAATTATTCTGCAACGAACCTACTCTTCTTATGTAACATTGAATCATGACACGTGGAAGGGATGTACCACACTATTTACGGTGGTTACCTACGGTGGTGGGCTATGAGGTGGTTTCTACTATTTGGTATTTTTTCCAGTGTTTGGGGGAAGCACATTTTTATAAAATTTAATAAGTTTGATTATTTTAAAAGTGAAGGTTAGAAATAAGGGGATTTTTCAGGCCCTGACCTAAATAAATAATAAGATTTCATATATGTAAACATTTCTTCTTTTCTGCTAGGGACAGAAAACCATCTAACATGCTCCCTCAACTTCTACACTTCCCCACGCTGTGGACTCATTCTGCAAGTTTCAACCACCACCCTCTGACATATCATACTATTTCTCGACATTCAAGATTTAAAGTACATTCAACATATCTAAAATAACCCCCAGTTCCTATTGTTATTCTAACAAGACCAGCTCCACAGGGAGGAGGAATAACTTCCAAGGAGGAGATCACTACCTGTCACCTTGGCCTTGAAGGGACTGCCCACGATGTGGTTAGGCCCACCATACTTGACGCCGATCAGGTAGTTTCCGGGAGCCATGGGGGTGTACATGACTTTGTACCCTTCTGGGGTTTCCTGGCAATCCATTTTAACCTTGGATGGGCCTTCGATGGTGACGGATAATGTCCCTGGGCCTGCTCGTGTAGTGTTGATGAAGAATTCGGACTGCACACCTGGAAGGAAGGAAGAGGGAATGCGTGTTGATGGTTTGGAGGGATGGGGGGGCTTGGGGGGCTTTCCCAGGAGCATTGAAGCAGTGGTGGGTACACACACCAGTCCCTTCACGGAGGGCTTGCCCTGGTGGTGTGGGAACACTAGCTCTGAGCTCCTGGCACAGAGAACCTCAGGTCCTGGGGGTGGTAGCTCCCTTTCCCAGGCTGAGGCAGGAGTGTGGCTGACATTTCGCCCACAAGCACCAGCCGCCTGGACACCCTGTTCTCTCCTCTGGGCATGAGCCCGGGCTGAGGGCGAGAAACCTGAGTCACACTGTGAGCCTGCCATGCTGCTTCGGCTGCCAGGTCCAGCTCTGCCTCCAGGCATGGGAGAGGCGTGGGCCCCTCTGACCTTTCCTTTTTCCTCGGGGTGGACTTGGAGAAGCCCAGGAGGCCCAGTGTCTCCTCCCTTCCTCCTCAGGCTCCTTGCCCTGGACACCATGCTGAAGACGCACACAGCCGCAGAGACCTGCTGGCCCACCCACTCTGTCGTGAATACCAGCAATAAGCACAGGAACCAAACAGCAGCTCCCGCTAACTGAGCACACATGCCCACCTGGGCCCCTGATCCTGTGCTAACCATCATTTTACACGCATGTGGCATGGAGTCCTTTCACAAGTGACATCGAGGCTCAGGGAGGTTGCCAGTCATGCCACACAACTAGAAAGTGGTAGAGCCAGATCTGAACCATGTCTGCATGGCTCTGGTGCCAGGCCTGTCTCTTGGCCACTGAACGGACAGTGGGGTGGCCTCAGATGCCCTAACTGCAGCCCTGAGACACCTGACCTCTTGGCTGGCCTGGTGAGGGCCCCGGGCACAGACATCTTGCCCCATGAAGAAAGGAAAACCAGGCCAAAGGCGGGTGCCAGCCAACAACCATAGAGGCATTCCTGCCTGAGCTCACCACTCCACAAAGCCCCCACTCCCTCAGCCCCCTTTCCAGTCCAGAGCGGCACGAGGCGGTCAGCGGGGGCCACTTGGGTGTCCAGACACCAGCTGCATGCCTGCAACAGAGCCCTCTATGGGGCATTCCTGGCATAGCAGCCCCGCAGAAGGCTGTGCTTTCGCCAGAGCCCAAGATCCAGCCCCAGCTGGGAACTGTTTTGGTTTAATTATAGCTCCTAGGCCAGAGAAAGAATTATTGTTCTGGTTATCAATGAAACAAAGGAGCTGCTATCAAGCAACCCTCAAACACAACCCAGCAGTTTCTAGAATCTCCTGAGGCTCCTGTCCCAAGCTCCCCCCGACCACCTCACCCTTGTCAGGGTATCTAATCTGCACAGCCAGCAAGCCCCTCAAGCAGCAGCCATGAGGCAGGGGGCTGTGTGGGAAAGAGCAGGTGAGCAAAAGGGGAGGGTGTGTCCAGGAAGTAGCTCACCCTTTAAGGCAGGTGAGGGGGCAGAGGGAGGGAAGGAGGCTCTTCTGGGTATACTGCGAGCATATTGGGATTCCTGGACCATTTCAGCATGAAAACTCCTCAGCTGCTCCAAAGAATCTGGAACTCCCTGGTCTAACTCCCAACATTTCAACCCCCCTCCAGCAGAGAGTCCCACCTCAAATTGCCCACATTCTCCTGCTCCAAAATCTGCAGAATGGACCACTTAAAGCTTGAGCCAAGAGATACAGCAAAGCCACCCATAAAAACACAAGGAAGTTTGCTTTGTTCAGAAGGTCAGGATGCTGGGCCCTTTGGCAGCCAAGCACAGATACCTTTTCTTTCCATTCACACTGCAGCTGTGTAATCTCAGAATGGGTATTTGGGGACAGGCTTGGGAGCAAGAGGGCTAGAAAAACAAGACACCTTCCCTGGGACAAGAGCAATATTTACACAGGGTTTGAAACAGGCCTGCTCTGTACCTCTCCACTCCTGGCTGGGAGCCTCCCTGCAAGACCAGCTCCTTCTCTCTGCAGCGTCCAGCACTTGGCAAAGCACAGCCTGAAACCTGTGCTCCCAAGGTGTGTGAACTGCCAAGAGGAAGTGGGAGACAGCCCCAGGCACAGCCAGCGTGAGCCAGCAGGAGGGTGAGATGGCTGCTGGCCAGTGTGGGGCTAGAACCAAGGTCTGCTGTGCGCTCCAAGTGCTAAGAGGACCCCACCTGGGCCCTTGATGGGGGGTGGCTTGCCAGGGGCCAAATGCCTGCGCTGCTGCCTAGAAACCACTCCAGGGCAGCTGGGAGGACAGGGGTCCTGGTTTAGAACACCCCAAAAGTGGGTCGGGGGGTGCAGTCACTGCCTCTGGGTAAGACAGCCACTTAGGGAGGTGGTGAAGCTCAGGAGCTAAGGACACAGGCTGAATTGATTCTCATTCTGCCTCCTACCAGCTGAGTAAGTTTGGAAAGTGACTTTCCAAACTCACTTTCCTCATCTGTAAAATGAACATCACCTAAGGCAAAAAGATACTGTGCCTTTCACAGAAGGCAAGCCATTGGCTTGATGTCCCATGTGGAGCCAGACTGGATTCACCTGGAGAGTCTGGCAGCACTCATGCCACCCCCGTGGGTGGTTTTGCTGAGGCCACTGCTTTGGCCAGAGTTCTGGGCAGCATGCCAGCCCATCAGTCACTCCTGCACCTGGGCAGGGCCCCTCAGTCACTTAGGATACTCGCTCCCCAGGGCTAGATGCCAGGTAACCACAGCCACCCATCCGTGGGAGGCGAGCCTGCTCCATCCCACTCACTTTATGGTGAGGGGATGAGAGGGGGTGCACGCACAAGGGACCTGAGAAACCAGGATGGGCTGCATTCCCAGGAGGGTCCAAAGTAATACCAAATGCAAACCGTGTCCCAGTGAGTCTATACATGGACGTCCCCTGCAGAGAAGCCTGAGGGGACAGGCTCCCCACCCTGGCACCCTCCATAACACTGATGTACTGGACACCACCCGATGCTCACCTCTGGGGGACTGTTCAAATAACTGTGGTTCACAGTAGGAATACTAGCTATAGCAATTACAAAAGGGGGTAGATCTATGTATTTTGAAACAGATAGATCTTTAAGATGTCAAGGTAAAAGGCAAGCTGCACCCAAATAGCTGCTGTAAGATTACTTCTGTAAAATAAAAGCAAAACTTTGTGTCTGCCTGTCTAATGAACCAATTAGCTAAGCAACCCAGCAACCAAGACTGAAGATAGACAGATCTTCCCTAAAGATCCTCCCTAAACTGTTCGCAGTGTTTTCTTCTGGACCTAGATGGGGGAGGAGGCAGAGAAGAAGCCGAAGGGAGTTTCACTTTATATACTTCAACTGCCTGTACTTTTTACAGTCAAATGTGTCCCATCTGTGGCAAAGATTCAAAATAAATTGTAACAGGTCCAAAAAGCTTCAAATTCTTTTGACCATTTCAGTTTTTTCTCCTCCTCCATTAGGATCAGAGAATAAAAGGAGAAAGAGACAGGCCATGATGGGTCTTACTGCCACTTCAGTGTGTTTTGAGGAGCCCGGCACCCTTAAAGGAACAGATAAATGGGTAGGAGGCCTCTCCGGTGGCCCGCTAGACACATCGTTAATTCTGTGCAGGCAAAGAAATCCTCAAAATTAATGGCGCTATGCTGTGTTCCCTGACCACCAGCATCCTGTCCCAGTCAAGAAACTTGGCAGAGGAAGACATGTGAACCACAACAAACAGTAAGGAGGTGTGAGAACACAGCCATCAAGCCCTCACTCTGGATTTATCGCAGGTCAAACCACATCTCCCAAAACAACTGGATAGCAAGAGCCTCCAAAGTGTGATTATTCCAGTTCCCCTGGGGAGTGCATATAAAAGGCTTCCATGGGGCTTGAAGATTTCCATCTGGCTTGGTCCCTGGACCGGCTCCGTTAAGACTCTGAGAAGTGGAGAAGTGGAGTAGTGTGTTACCTGTGGTGCCCCCCTCGAGCCCTGCACCATAGGCGGACACCAGGGCAGGGTTCCCTGCTTGTCCGGGTTCCCCGACACGCACTTTGAAGGGGCTTCCAACCACGTGGCTCCCGTTGAACTTGACGTCAATGGTATGGACGCCATTTTCATGAGGGATAAAGCGAACAGCATACTTATCTAGGAGAACAAGCAAAGACACAGGGTGAAGTCGGGAAATGACCACTGAGCTAGGTAAGGACAAAGGACAGCAGGCCAACCTGCGAGGCCAATTTTAAAGTATGTAAAGGCGACAGTCCTCCTGGGAGGCTGGCACCCAGGACACTGAATTTCAACCCTTTGGGAAATACGTCCAAATCTCAAATCTTATGTTTAATACTCTGGCCCCTGCCACGGAAGAATACTGCCTTCCTTTAGGAAAAGCCTGCTTCTCACCAAGTTTCTCTACTTGGCCACTTGAAGGGGAAACAAATGGTTCCAACTGGCATTAATGCACCTTAATTAAGCTCAAAGCTGGCAAGTGCCCCACAGGGCAGGGATTTTGGCTGTATGACTGGGTCACAGCATGTGGCAAGATAATCTGTTAACTGAAGTGGGCACCTAGAATAGCCATCCAGTGCGCACCACCTGACCTGCCCTTCCTCCTTGAAACCCTCCGCCTGGCACGCAAGGAGCCTGTTCTCCTCTTACCTCTCCAGTCTCTCAGCCTCTCCCTGGCTCCTCATACTCTTCATCCCTTCAGAATTTGTGTTCCCCAAAGCTCCACCCAAGCCCTCTCCTCCTCTAGTACTCTCCACAGAGGTGCATCCGTATGGAGCTGGCCACCCTAGGTCCTGTAGCACTATGCCTCCCCCACAGGCCCCAGCTGGGTCCCCACCCTCCTCTCTTAAAGCCAGTGTGCTTCAGGGGCAGCTGGCTCCACCCCCCATCCAGGTGTGGTCCTGTGGTATTAGTGATCACTTGGAGTCATTATTGCTTTTTGGCCAGGTCCTCACTAGACTCTGAGCAGCTCTTTGAGAGCAGGAATAACATATTATTCAACCTCACCTTCCTCCCAAGTCTCTGACACTTAATAAGTGTTCACTGACAAAATGGTCTCTTTAAAGTTGATTAATATCAGAGAATTCCATATACCAAGGCACCGACCAGGCAAGAAAAATCTTCAGACATTAGGCCCTAGAGACCCAGATTCTCTTTTTTAAATTCAGAGAGGAACATCAATACACCTTTTCCTCAGAGTAAAATGAGATCAAAGTGTACTTAGTCATGTCATAAGATCGACAATATAATAAAAATCTGTAAGATTTTGTTAAAATATGAGAGAAAAATTATGAGGACGTGAAAGGAATCTGAAAAACGAACAGAAAATAAAGCAGCATTTGAAAAGAAAAAAACAAAATAAAAAAGGAAGAGAGCGAGCGAGCGCGAGAGAGTGCGCATTCTATCCCCAAGTAAAGGGTCGCCCTGTTCCTGGCAAATGTTTATACCTAATTCATAAAAAACAGTCCGGCAATGGCAGAAGGAGCTCAGAGGCTTGCTGGCAGTAACGAGACCGGCCAGTCCTCCTTCGGGATGCGCACTTACAGGAACACGCTGCCGGAAAGCGCTCGTGTGGCCCCCAGCCCAGGTCGCCTGCTCACCTGGCTCCAGCTCAGACACATGGCACTCCTCCACGGCTCCCGAGGGGCTGTGCACCTTTGCGTCAATCTTGCCTTTTGCACCATTCAGCCTT
This sequence comes from Daubentonia madagascariensis, assembly GCA_023783475.1. Lineage (NCBI taxonomy): Eukaryota > Metazoa > Chordata > Mammalia > Primates > Daubentoniidae > Daubentonia > Daubentonia madagascariensis. The sequence continues at coordinate 33,033,497 of JAKFHU010001953.1, read as the reverse complement.
ATAGCAAAGGATGCTGGCTGGTTAACTTTTAATCCCGATTCCTGAGAATTTAATACATTAGACAGGTTATGGCCCTCGGTGCTCCTGCTGAGTGGCACACACTGACCCGACTTGGCACTCCGGGTGACAATTCTCATGAAAATAGGCCCAAAATGTTTTCCCATATAACATCTGACAATAGAAGAGCAGGCGAGTCATTCTACATTTCTAGCATAAAATATAAGAAAGCAGAGACACACATCCGCATGGTCTTGTACACAAACCATCTTGATGGAGGCTGGGAGAGCCGGTTCCTGGGGATTTGGAGACTTTAGACATCCCAGTCAACAGGATGATAGTCTCAGCATTCCAAACCAGACTGTGCAGTCCAGCAAACCCGGGACCTTCCAGGGCAACAACATAAGGAATCCCTTTTAGGAGGAGCCTGGCAGCTGACAAAATCATGCACTCACAAACATGAACACAGTTTTATGTCACTGCTGTTTGTTATCTCAAGGGTGGGAATGGAGAGAATTTATTATAAAGGGCTGCATATACAGAGGAGGCAGTGCTGCACAACAGTTAAGAATCAGCTGAAGCTGGGTTTACTACCATTTCCTAGCTATAGAACTAAGTTGCTAAACCTCTTTGAGTGTCAGTTTCCTTATCTGTAAAATAGGTGCAATAACTGAATCCATCTCAAAGAGATGCTGTGAGGAGCAAATGAAGTTATGCAGGCAGAACACTCAGCACAGGGCCTGGTCCATACACAGAAAGGCTCCAAAATGTCAGTTTATCATTAGATATTAACATGCCTTTAGAAGTTGTCTGTACCCCACAAAAAGCAACAGGGAGGAGTACAGCTTTTGCGCTTCCTCCGATCAGTTTCACTCCTCACGCTTTGTCTTAGAAACCATACTCTCTTCTGGGCACTAGAAGTTTACGTGTTTAGGAACAAAATGAGTAGCAACATTTTAGGTATTTTCAGACTGGGCAATCCTGAACAGCAAAATTTTATAAGTCAGCAGTTTTGATTTAAACCTGTTTGGACAGATACTCCTCAGAAGATGACTCCTAAAGCAGCCAGGCTCACACTTAACGTGCAAGTCATCTGAGGATCTTGTCGAAATGCAGATTCTGATCCAGTGGTCTGTGATAGGGCTTTAGACACTATGTTTCTAATAAGTTCCCAGGTGATGCCAAGGGTGCTGGCCCAAGGACCATATCTTAGTAGAAAAACCCTAAAGCTGCACTGCCTAATTTGGTAGTCACTAGCCATATGTGGCCATATATAAATAAATTTAAAGCACTTAAAATTAAAAATTCAGTTCCTCCGTTACTCTGGCCATATTTCAAGTGCTTAATAGTCTCAGGTGGCTAGTGTCTACCATATTGCACAGCGGATATATGGCACATTTCCATAATTGCAGAACCTTCTTTGGACTGTGCAGCCCTAGGGGTTAGAGACTGGGGAGGAAGCATAGGACACGAAATTAAGAAGTCTTTGATCACCAGATCACTCCCATCCCACCCCCACCCACACAAAGTACCAGCCGACTCCAATTTTCTAAAAAGTCTCAAAAGTAAGACAAAATAATAATGCCTCTCTTTCCTAACCAGCACCAGATGTTGCTGCGCAGCCCTCCACTAAATCTCTGATAAATAATTTACATATCACTCGGCATTAAATGACCTGGGAAGAACAGGGGATGACGCTGATGAACATGTTCCTTCTGCTGTAGCAGCTGGTTACAAAAGATTGATATACACCCTGCTGCACGCTTATTGAAATATTTATGACCAAACCGTGACGAGAGGACTCTACAGAAAAGCTTTCCGGAGAGATTTCTCCAAACCAGCTCTTTCGTACAGAATCATTTACATTACCTGAATCCGCTAGCCACTAAATCCTCAAGAGGAAGACAAACGCCTCGGAAGATCCAAAAGAAATCTTCGAGAGCACGAAGGCAGCTCTTTGCCCTCAACAAATGTTGGGTTTATCTCCCTCCGTAGGTTTTAGTTAAGTTGGCCACAAAAGAAACTTCTGTTAAGAAGCCTTTAAATGAAACACAAGAAAAACATCTGCACCACAGTGACCAGCTAGTACCCTTGGTACTCTCCAGATGAGGCCTCTTCAATCTGTGGACTGCGGTCCTGGTTTGGGTTCTGTTCGAATCCCCAAATGAAAGACTGATGTTTGGAACAACTGGTAGTATCCCAATTCCCCTCAGTGTAAGGTTAGAATCTCAAACGTAAACCAAGTGTACAGAACTAGATCCAACAATATCACCAATCTGGGATCCAAGATTAGATTTTAATCAATCCAATATTTTCAAGAATTGGGGGCAACTGAAGCCTATTTAGAAACTCTGTCTCCCAGAAATCATACTCTGGGATCCTAGTGTTATTCTACAACTTCATTGCTACTCCTAGTTATGACACCTAAATCTTTTTCAATGTCCTGAGCAAAGACCCAGAGGCATCCCCAGTAGCTCTTAGTTCGGCTGAGAGTGCTCACGCAACCTTGAATTATGTGACCTGTTTAAGACAGGAAGAAAAGTTACATATCCTGGTATCCCCAATATATTGGACCACGCAACCAATTTGCCATGATGTCAGGGTGGGGATAAAGAAGGTTGCAATTAAGAGCACATGTCCGGGAGCCACAGAGACCTCACTCTGCCTCATACTAGCTGGTTCCCAGGAGCAAAAAACCTTCTTGTACCTCAGTTTTCCCATCTTTAAAATGGGGTCAAGAGAACCTACTTGCCAGGCTATTGCAAGGATTTATTGAGGTAACACTGATAAAGTTTTAAACATAGTTCCTCACACACTTACAATAAATAAATAATAAAATAAATTGCAATGGACTTTCTTGAGGAAAAGGCAGCCAATAACAGCAGGCTAATCACTGGACTGTTATTTTTGTGTTTGTTTTGTCTTGAAAGCCCTCCTTATCCCTTAACAGGCTTCCTTTGTTTCTCTTAAATTAACATTTAAAAACAAACTTGCCCCCAAACATTAAGGTGTGTGCTCTGTTTTTGCTGGCCCCAACTGTCTTCTGCCCTGAGAGTGTTGACTCTGCCACGGGAAAGCTCCCCCACAGCTGGCAACATCTGTGGTCAAAATGTGAATGGGTGCCTTGGCACCTAAGGGGGGATTGAAGTGGCCTCAGGAGCCCAAGGGTCTCACTGGTTGGCCTGTGGCCAAGGAGATGGATGCTTCCTTGCGTCTCACCTGAAGGCTCATAACAGTGAGGCGGCGGGCGTCGTCGGAGGGCGCGATGACCGGCACCAGGTAGGGGCTTTCGGGGATGTGCTCATCGTTGAACTTGATAGACACCTCGTAGTTACCTATGAGGACAGGAAAGTCCCATCATTTTAGAGATTCTGGAAAAGTGGTTCCAGAGTGACCTCTTGCTTCTTAGCTAGCACTAAAACCCAGCCCTCCTTGATGGCCACAGCTGATTGGTAGAGAGGAGGTCACCTGGCTGTGGCTGGGCCAGTATGACTTTCTTAGTTGGGCAAGGCCAGAGATGCTTAACCTGGGTCCACGGGGTTTCCAAACAGTCTGTGTATAGAATTCAGGAGATCCATGAACTTGAATGGGAAAAAATGACATCTTTATTTCCACTAATCTCTAACCGAAATTTACCATTTCCTTTCTTTAGAAATGTCAACAAGAAATCACAGCACATTAGAAGTACCTGTGACTTGTATCACCATTAAAAATCAGACATTTTTATATGATTTAAAAGTTTTACAGGTATCTTGACCTATCATTTACACTTACCATTACTTTAAAATTAAGGGATTTAATATACTGTCACCAAATCTTATGATTTAATGTATTAATGAAGGCATAACATATGTTTCTACATATGTTTCTATGTTGCATATTTGTTCTTATAAGATTTTGATAACTATATTTTAATATAATTGATTTCCTTTGTAATCTGACATATTTTATTTTATGTGTTTTGAAACATTATCCTGAGAATGGTCACCAGATGCCAAGAGTCAGTGGCACACAAAAGGTTAAGAACTCCCGCTCTAGGGAGCTCAGACACCAAGGCCACTCTTTTGGGGCAGCCAGCCGTGGGCCACGGTGGGCAGAGAGAGAGGCTGGTCAGTGGAGAGAAGGAACCAACTGAATGAAAGCAAGAAGCAGAGAGGCTAACAGAGAAAGCCAAGAGATGATGAGGGCGAGAATTCCCACCCCTCGGAGGTCTGGCTGTATTTCCTGCAATTGGACTTCTAGGAGGCGCTCCTATGTGCCCATACACATGAATTCCTCATTTACTTGAGCTAGCTTGACAGGTTTCTGTTCCTTGCAACCTAACCATCTTCAAACAAGGAAAATGTCCTCCTGCGACCCTCGAGTACATACCAGGCTCTTGGGCAATATAAGACACACCACATGACCCGTTTTTATGGTCATCGAATGTAATCTCGGCCTTACTGGGGCCCTCAACAGCGATGGAGAGGCCCCCGGCGCCTGCTTCCCGGGTCCAAATGCTGAACTCGGCTGAGAGCAAAGAAACACCTGGTTAGTGACTGAGCCCAGTAGAGCCCCTGCCCCTCTTCTGGTTCCAACCTGCAGCGCTGGGTTGATGCGTTGCTAACCCTTTCCTTTTTCTCTAACCCCAAGCAGCCCCAGGCAAAGGCCATCACTGAGGTTTCCTAAGCACTGTCAATGACAACTAAGTTCATGGGAAATCTGGTGTCCTTTAAATGTACCTAAATCGAGCCAGAAAAAGATGAGAATTTTCAGTTTTTTCCCCACAGATCTTCCCACCAGCAGTGATCACGAGACGGGACCTTTACAGTTGGTTTTGCAGCATTTTAGTGTGTTCCACAGAACTTTAGCTCTGCCAGATGCTCTGGAAACAGAGTCATTACTCTGCTCCCCTCTAGATGCACACTGGTAAGTTACAGGCTCTAAGAAGGCCCTTAGCAAGAAACCTGCTTAGCTTTGGGTAAGCAAACAATCCCCCAACTTAGTCACAGATGCCTTGCTTCAAAGAACGCCCCTTGCCACTACCTCTCAGAAGCCTTCTCATTAGAATGGGCATGGGTCTCACACTGCCTAGGCTCAACTCTTACTCTTCTCAAGTGAAAACTCTGCCCAGAAGCTCACCTGGGACTCCTGCCTCTCCTCTCTCCAGGCCGGGGCCCCCTGCACGGACCTTGTGGGCGCCTCCCTCACCAAGCGGCCCCACGGTGAACTGGAAGGGGCTGCCAGTTACGTGCTGCCCACGGTACTTGACGCTGACCGTGTGAACGCCCATCTCCTGGGGCACAAACCGGACACAGTGCGAGTTCTTCCCCATGGGCACAACCTCTGCCTCGGTCACACGGCCGGAGGGGCTGGTGACGTGGGCCGACATGTCACTGCTGTCGATTTCTGAAAGAGGGCGGGAGGTTGGGAGAAAGGAGGGTTAGGGCGAGGGCCCAAGGCAGGGCAGGGCACAACACGCAGGGCAAGCAGCAGAGGGCAAGGCGGTACAGCCGGTGGACGTGGGGTGCTCAGGCCTCCTCCCCTGCAGGCTGGATGCCTGCCCTCCTGCGGCCAGCAAGGAGCAGGCAGGCCGTAGCACAAAGGCCTTCTGGCCACCCAGCGCAAAGAGCATTCTAGGGGCATTGACACTTCTTGCCCCACCAAGTACTTTTACAACCTTCCTCGCTGAAGCTCAGTTAATTCCACATGGCAGCTTCAAACCAGAGCCTGAGGTGGCAGTTATAGCACGTAAAGAACAACTAGGGTAGCTCAGATGTTTCTAGGCCAAAGGAGACATCGTCATCTGTCATGCTTAGATAGGCTCTTTCCCACAAAGGTAAAAAATAGGAGCCATCATCCCTTACTTTCAAGAAGCTTTGGCATTTCTTTAAGGCAACAAGACACAAAGCATTTAGAGAAAAAAGTGTACACACATCAGTCCCATTTGCAAAGGGAAGACCATGCGTGAGCAAAGCTTTGAGCAAACCGAAGACTAGAGGAGGCCACGTTTTCAGACAAGCAATGCCTCAGGTCACTAACACCAGGACGCAGACCACGTGTGCTCCACATAAGCTGCTCGCATCATGCTAATGACTGTGCCTGCACTGACATGGTGGGGACAGGTGGGCCGCATGCGGGGTGTTGAGCACTGCCATCACCTAGAGCCAGTATGAAACTGCACCCTCCAGCCCTACAGGATCTGGGTTGAGCAGTTCATGACTTTGAGCCCTGAGGACAGAAAAAGGAAGGAAGGTTGAGGAGAGGGTCACCCCATGCTATGGACTGTATGTTTGTGTTCCTCCAAAATTTGTATGTTGAAACCCTACCCCACAATGTGGTGGTATTAAGAGGTAGGGCCTTTGGGAGGCAATCAGGATTAGAAGAGGTCATGGAAGTGCAGCCCTCATGATAGGATTAGTGGCCTTATAAGTGCCCCGCAACCCCCGAGAGAGCTTGCTCTCTTTGCTCTCCACCACATACAGGGAGAAATTATCAGTCTGCAACCTGGAAAAGGGCCCTCACCAGAACCTGACCCTGGTGGCACTTGATCTTGGACTTCCAGCCGCCACAACTGTGAGAAATAAATTTCTGTTGGTTACCACCCAGTTTTTTGTTGTTTTGTTATAGCAGCCCAAACTGACTGAGACAACCCACATGGCCTGGGTCCTGAGGACATCTGATGCTGGTGAGCTGTCCCCCCACTCTAACTGATAAGAGATGGTCTTCTGGGTAATGAGGGAAAATGCCAGTCTCACCCAGAGTCAACCAGTACTAAGGAAATGAAAAGAATAACAAAATAGTCAAGGGCTGGAAGAGAAAGAGTAGATGTCCATCTTGTACAAAGATACTTGCTAGCCCCTCAAGAAACAAACAAGCAAAGAGAACAGAACAGATAATCCACAAAATGATACATGTAAAGCAAATGAAACACAATTTAGGTCACCAGTAATCTAAGAAATGAAATTGAACACCGGATACCATCATTTTCCATCGGATTACCCGAAGTGAGAAGGAAAAGACAGTGCCCAGGGCTAGTGGGCACTATGGAGAAATGGGCACCAGTGCATTTTCTGGAGGGCAGTCTGCCAAGGCGTGGTCTAACGTGCACCAGCCCAGCAATCCCACTGCTGGGCATCCGTCCCACATCCCACAGCCTAAGCACATGATGGCAAATGTCAAGAGCATCACTGATGACAGGAGTTGAGGCACGGAAATGAGCAGGTGTGAAATGAGACCACCCAACCAAGGATGACACATCTAGACATGAAACGGAATCTTCCTGGGGTTGTTAAAAAGATGACAGGAAAGTCTATTTTTGAGGTGGAAGTACACCCACAAGACAGCGGCGGGGCATACACCTGCGTGATGGGAGCCAAGAGGATGTCTGGGGGCACGGAGGCAGCCGGGCTCCAGATCTGCACCTCAGCTGTGAACCGTACTCCCCCTGGATGGTGGCATATGAGGTGGCACTTACTCCCTCCATCTTGGGGCACATGGACTTTTAATGGTCACACACAATCAGTATGGCTCTTTTTAAGTGAGCATGTCTTGACACCACAGTAATGAGGTTTTTACCACATTCACATATGGCCCAACGTTGATGTGTCTGCGTAAGACACACTCGTCAACTACAGCCAGGAAGGCAGAGTCAACAGATATGGGACACATTAGGAAGGAGAGGTGCAGTGTAGGAAAATCAGGCCCTCTCCAGGAGGTCACAGCATGAGCTTTATCTGAAGACTATTTGGATTTTCCGTCTCTGTGGAATTTGTGCAACTCCACAGCACGTGCTAGCTTCTGGGCAGAGGAGCCTCAAAACTTTCACTCACATGGTAGATTCTCTTTGGGAGGATTCTTCATAGCGGGGACCCGGGCCGGACAGTGTGGCCTGCCAGGCTAACGGGGCCCCTTGAGGAACAATTCCCTGCCGAAGGGCTAGATGTGGCCCACCCAGCTTTGCAGCACTGCCCTCGATCTGGTTGTAGGAATGAAAGAGATGAATGGAAATATTAGAACGACGCTGCTTGGCTGCCACCTCTTAAATACTTCCAGAGATTGCCGTCAGCAGGGCCAGTTCTCGCACTGACATTATCCTACTCAATAGATAGTAAATCTAAAAATCTAGGAACATACCTGTATTTCTCCTGTGTAACACAATAAAGCTATTTTCATTTGGAAAAAGAAAAAGGTAGCAAGTAAACAGATTTGTTTTTCTTGGATGGACCTCTATGACAATAAATACAATAGAAAATAATAAAATGAAATGAAGTGAAATAGGTCCCCACAGCCCATGTGGACAGTATGTTCTGGGCCCCGCCTGGACCTGGTTCCCAAAGGCGCCGGCTGCCCTGCCGCTGCCCGCTGCCCTCCCCACCAGCCCCCGTGCGCACCTGGGATCTTCAAGTTCAGGTCACAGATGCTCCCGACGGTGGCCACAGATGGGGCCCGACTGGTACGGGTGATGCTCTCCTTGACTCTGCCCTCCCCGCTGATCTTCACAGTAAACGGGCTCCCTGCCAGAACCAAGAAGGCCCCTGTGAGCAGCCCGGAGGCCAAGGCATAGCATTTGCAGAGAACACAAGCATCACAGAGGGTGGGCGGAGGGGGCACACATACCAGGCACGTGCTCGTCAGCGAATTTCGTGGAGACAATGTAAACCCCAGGCACGGTGGGGAAGTAGGAAACTTTGCAGGTGCCGTCTTCCAGGTCCTCGGTCTGGATGTCCACCTTGCTGGGGCCTTCCACCGCCAAGGAGATGCCGCCATAACCTGCAACACATCAACCCCAGGCCGTTCTAACAGCAGCTCCGTGGGAAGGGGAAGCCCGATGAACACAGAAAGGACATCCGACCCCTTGAAATCCCAACTATTTCCAGACAGCAGAAAGAAAGTAACGGTGGCCCCTGTTTGGAGAACACGGGGCAGATGAGCAGATTAAGGGCTCAGAAGTATTGTAGTGACATGGCTTTGACCAGAGAACCCTTTCCTCAAGCATACCTACTACTATCCCACGGAACACGGGTCCTGTGCAACCGGCCGAAGAGGACACTCTCCCAGACAGCACGCACTGCCTCAGGGGTTTCTCACCAGCCACAGATCTGAGGAACTGAATGCTGCCTCAACTAGTTCAGCATGTGTGACGGTTTAACAACATGAGGAATCAGTAGGGAGTATCTGCTCATCGGGACCAGACATTCTCTAGCCCCCTCCCCTGGGATTGTGACTCTGTCTGGAATTCACCAGTGTGGCTGTCACTCAAGAAGGCAGAAGACAGCTGAGTGCGGTGGCTCATGCCTGTAATCCTAGCACTCTGGGAGGCCGAGGTGGGAGGATCGCTTGAGGTCAGGAGTTTGAAACCAGCCTAAGCAAGAGTGAGACCTGTCTCTATTGATGCCACAGCATTCCAGCCTGGGCAACAGAGCAAGACTCTTTCTCCCCCCACCAAAAAAAAAAAAGAAGGCAGAAGACGAAGGCATGAGGAAGTGGCGAGCTTGGGAGAGACCCAATTTAATGCAAACCCTCTCAGAGGGAACAGAAAGAGATGCCTCAATTCCATGAAAGCCCTGCTCAGATGAACATGGTCTTGGCCAGCACCCAACAGTCTTTGCTTGGGATGAGTCCAGGAGACCCTGGGAAGCTGAGAACAATGGTGGGAGCACAGATAATAAAACAGGGGTCTGTGAGTTGCTGCAGCTCTGGGTTCCAATCCCAGAGCAGATGGGGCTATACCTGCTGGGACCCTCAGTTTCATCATCTATACAACAAGGACAATGGTTATGAGTCTTAAATGATGATGCAGGTGGAATGACCTACAGTTTGAAGGATACTCAGAAAGAAAAGGGAGTTGGTAGGATGAAAATACGAAACAGATTGAGCAAAAAGAAAAGAGCTGCCACAAGCTCTGGGCCTTTCCCCCGGGACCACCCCCACAGACCTGCATCCCTCGTGTCCACGATGAAGTCAGACATCTCGAAAGTCCGGCCTTCCGATAGGCCACGGCCATAGACTTTGGCCCGGCGGGCGTCACCAATCTCGGACTGGACCACCATGATGGACACAGGGCTGTTGGCCACGTGGTTGCCGTTCTTCTTGATGCTGACCAAGTGCTCACCCACCTCTCGGGGGATGAAGGAGATGCCTGGACCGGAGCACAGATTGGGGTTTGTAAGGGGAGGGGAAAGGGGATGAGGAAGAGGAAGCAGGAGAGAGACACACTCAAGAATAGAAATAGGACTTCTTTCCCGACTTCCAATAATCCGAGTGTCCAAGAGCATCAAAATCACAATGCAGAAACACACTTGGACTTTTAGCACATGTGTGAGCCAGCAGGTTTATCACATCACGCTCCAATGTGCCACTAATTTCCCAAGGAAGGACTGTAGGAGTCCCTGTCTTCCACCCAAGATGTCCTGGCTCCAGCCAGGGACACAGCCTGAGCTCACCAATGTGGTTGTTGGGCAGCCTCTTCAGGAGACAGGGCTCGTCGCGGCCGGATGGGGCCTTAATGCTGGCCGTCAGGGTGCTGAGGTCAGTCTCACTGATGTCGAGCAGGAAGTCAGCGGCAGAGCCCAACTTCACCTGGGAGCACCGTCTGCTGTCATCTGGGAAACAGCCCCCCAACAGGGCTCCTGTTACAGGTGGTCACTCCAGCTCCCCAGAGCCCCCACGCCACATGCCATCCACAGATGAACAGGGAAGAACTAATTACCCAAAGTTAAGTGAAAAAACAAGCCTCGGACAATGAGCAGACCTAACCAACAAAGAATGACTGTACTTATGCCTGGTTACAGGGAGCTGGCAGGAACTGGAGAACTGAGTTCTCCTGAGCTACTTTTTAAAGGAGTCTTTGGCAGTGGAAGGCACCTCCCACCTGCCTGCCATGCCTATGGGCATTTCTCAGGTAAACAATGATCACGTCCCACACAGTACTACTGGCTGTTTCACCATGTGGATGAGTAACAACCTTGCCGTGTGCATCTTCCTTATAACCCACTGAGAGCGTGACCTGAACACAGCAAGCAGAACAGAGGTTAGGAGTGTGGGCTTCACAATCAGGTAACCTGGATCTGAATCTCAGAACGCCCACACGTGAACTTGGCTAAGCCACTATCTTGCCAAGCCTCAGTTTTCCCATCTGTAAAACGGACAGCAGAAACTCTACGTAGTAGTAACACTGAAGGGCATCTCTGAGCTCATGTACTCACACAATAAGTATTATTTGAATGCCTTAATCTGAGGGCTTGCTCTCTGCATGCTAGAGTCACACTGGCATAAAATAAGTGCCCCCCAAATGATAGCTCTTATTTTTCCCTGGCTCCTCAGCTAGGGGAGGAATTCAGCCAGTCTGAAGTTGGACTTGCACCCCCGGTTTCTTCTCAAGGAATCTCTGTGAAACCTAAACTCAAACAGACGTCTAGCCTGCTGCCCCTGGTCTAAGGAGGAGAGTGGCTGCTGGGGGCAGCCAGGCAACCTACCTGTGATCTTGGCTGTGAACGGGCTGCCGGGGATGTGCTTGTCATTGTACTTGACCAGAATGCTGTAGTCGCCTGGTAGGGTGGGCAGGTAGGTCACTGTGCATGTCCCATCTTTGTTGTCAATGCAGCTGATTTCTGCCTTTGAGGGCCCCTCAATAGCCAAGTCCAGACCACCTGTGAGTGTGATCAGGGAGGAAGGGGAATTAGAAAAAGAGAGTTGCCTTGTTTCAAGAGAGATAACAACTCACCCAGGACAGCCCTGATGCCAGGGACAACAGACTGACACACTCACTCCCTGTGAATCCTGGGCAAGAGGTACTTGTCAGAACAAGCAGTCCACATGGTAAAAATGCCCACTGAGAAGACACCCTAAATGACTGAATTCTTCACTACAAGTAACTGTGGAGTCCTCTCGACTCTCAGGATGCATGGGACAAGAAAGGGACGGAGTCCTGTATGTCAATTACACATACGGGATGGGGGCCAGACAGAGACTGTCACTGCTGGTCAGGCGCTGGACGCCATCATGGAAATCCCATTACAACCACAGACTTAGGAATCTCCATGAATACAGCAGGCATGGGCACAGAGTTTTATCTAGAAGGGCCACTAAATAAGTCACGTGGTCCTCTGGATACATGTACAAAAAGATCAAAAACATTACCAACTGAAACACACTTAAATTCCAGATGAGTCACATAAAATATTTCATAGCATGAATCTGATTTCAATTAGAACACAGAGGACTTCAAAATTTTCTGCTTTGGGAAGGAGACAGAGTAGCCTTACAGAAAAGAGAGACTTATATGAGAGAAAAGATAAGACAAATACTACCATTTAATAGTCTTATTTTTAAAAGCTGCCCTGGAACTGTGTCTACCTAACTCTTCGAATGGAAGGCTGGAACATAAACACATAAGCCACATAGTACCTTCTCCTGCATCCTCAGTGACGATGGTGAAGGTGGCGGTTTTGTTGGCCACTCCATACACCAGGCCTGGGCCGTATGCAGAAATGCTCCCACTGTTGGGGTAGTTCACGTAGAACTGGAGTGGGCTCTCTGGGTTTGCAAAGGACACAAATGAAATTGGGACTCATTAAGGGGTGAAGAAATACCTCACAGAACTGTATCTTAATGTTCACCTGTCTGCAGGGAGGTTTGACACCTCCTAAGCAGAGGCAGAAGACAAAAGGAGATGCTAGTGTACCTCACCATCCTAGCACACCTGAGGGGGTCTACTCAGTATTATTCCTTCAATCATGACATAAGAAAAACAATCCCCATGGCTGTTCCAGACTGGGAAGGGGATTAAGGCAAGGGAATCCAGCTCAACTTGACAAATAAGGAAGAAACATCTGCATAGTATGGAGAAATGACCCATTACTAGAGTGAACATAACTGGAAAGGTGTATTTGGAAGGCCATTTGCCTGTATTGTTCAAAACATAAGGTTCGGCCGGGCACAGTGGCTCACGCCTATAATCCTAGCACTTTGGGAGACTGAGGCGGGAGGATCCCTTGAGGTCAGGAGTTCCAGACCAGCCTAAGCAAGAGCAAGACGCCATCTCTACCAAAAATAGAAAAATTAGTTGGGCATGGTGGCACATGCCTGTAGTCCCGGCTAGTCTAGGAAGGCTGAGGCAGAAGGATCGCTTGAGCCTAGGAGTTTGAGGTTGCAGTGAGCTACGATGATGCCACTGCACTCTAGCCAGGGCGACAGAGCAAGACTGTGTCTTGGGGGGAAAAAAAAAATTAAACAACAAAACAAAAAAACGTAAGGCTCTACAATCTGGGGAGTCCACCCCTAGGAATCGACCCCCAGTGGTCCTCCCTGCCCATCCCATTCTCAGCCCTATGCGAGCACTTTCATTTCTGCAGTGCCCAGGTGCAAATCAGGAAAAGACCCCAGTATCCAACAATAGGGGGCTGGTTAAATAAATGCTGGTCTACTCATGGGCTATTAAAAAGAATGAGGGAGACCTGTGTGTACTAACTTGAGAGATTATCCAGAATGTGCTCCATTAAAAAGAGAAAAGGCAAGTTGCTACATAATACTAATACCTTTATTCCATTCCAAGTTGCTATATAATACTAATACCATTATGCCATTCCTTTAAAGACAAAACGGAACAAGACTGTATGCATGTTTATAGATACAGAGAGAAACATCTAAAAAGACACATACTCACACCAGTAACGGAAGTGGAAGGCAGATGTGAGAAAGACATTTTATCCTCTCTCTCTATCTGCATCTTTAGAATACTTAAATAGAGGCAGATAGTACATTTTTGCTTTAAACAAATATTATGCACACATACACACATAAACTAAAGCAAATGCCAAACTCAGAGAAATATTTGCAACTCCTATCACAAAGGCCTAATCTCTCCAATACTTAAATTGCTCTTAGAAACTATATGACAAGGGCCAATAACCAAATAAAAAAATGGTCCAAGGATCCAAACATTCAGTTCACAGAAAAAGAAACACAAATGGCACCTAAACATACAGAAAGTTGCTCAATCTCATTCATAAGAGAAACACAAATAAAGCAACACTGAGATACTGTTTTTTCCAACAATCAGATTGGCAAAGATCCAAACGTTGTAAAGCATATTCCACTAGCAAATTTGTGGAAAAGTAGGTTCTCTTTTCCATGGATGGTGGGTGTGTGAATTGGAACAGCCCCTGTGAAGGGCAATTTGGCAAGATCTATCAAAATCATAGGCTGGACACAGTGGCTCACGCCTGTAATTCTAGCACTTTGGGAGGCTGAGGTGGGAGGATTGCTTGAGGCCAGGAGTTCAAGACCAACCAGCCTGGGCAACAGAGTGAGATCCCATCTCTATGAAAAATCCAAAAAAATTAGCTGGGTGCAGCGGCACGAGCCTGTAGTCCCAGCTTCTCAGGAGGCGGAGGCAGGAGGATTGCTTGAACCCAGGAGTTGGAGGCTGCAGTGAGGTATGATCATGCCACTGCATCCCAGCCTGGGTGACACAATGAGACCCTGCCTCTAAAAAAAAATAAGTAAATAAAAAATTAAAAAATATAAAAATCATAGATGCCTGCACCTGGGCCCCAGCAATTCCTCTTCTGATAACTAAATCCCACAGTTATGTCTTTGTGAGTGTGTGGTGATGGATGCAAAAGGCTATTTGCTGCAGCAAGACTAGTGATGGCGAAAGGTAGAAAGAACCAAGATGTCCTCCAGTGGGGAACTGGTCAAATATGGAATGGTTCATCCAAACGGGGGAAGGCTGTGAAGACACTGGCTTATAAAGCTGTATTCCCATTTGCATAGAGAGTCTTAAAAATATTTGAACAAAAAATTAACAACAGTCAGGTTCAAGGACAGGGCAGATGGAGGATATGGATGGAAAGGAAACCTTTCTCCACATCATTTTTATTTGTAAACAATGTGAATGCGTTACCTACTCAAAATACTAAATGAAAATACAAAGAAATATTTAAACAATTACAAAAAGTAAAAAGAGCAAGACTAACACTGTGCTGGTTGAAGGCCATGAAACTTGGGCTGGCTTGCCTTGTCAAGGGCCGTTTGTCCTCTTCTCCCGCCTCTGACCCCGCCCCACACCCCCACGCCACACAGGGCTCTGCAGGCCAGGCTGGAAAGTCCCTCGCCACGCCTCGCATTTTTCTCCCAGCTCAACCTCTGGCCACACTCGGTGTAGTGACAAACCACCACAGACCCAAAGGCCTGCCCTGTGACCCTGGACGCTGAGCTGCATCATCCCTTCTGGAAATCAGCTGGGTCTGCTGGGGTCCCAGGCTGTTTGGTTTCACAGGGATGTCAACACTGCATTCCCAAGCCCGCCACTGAGAGCCATTTCCCACACAGTGGCTGACCAGAGCATCCGCAAGCTGCCCAGATATTCAGGGCCCTAAACTGTGGTGTTCTGCTGGGCTTGCCGGCCAGGCTGCTAAGCACGACTTACCAGGGATGTGGCTGCCCATGTATTTGATGTGCATCTCGTGGAGCCCGACCTCAGTGGGTGCATATCTGACAGTGACTGTGCCATCCTTGTTGTCCACAATCTCAGGGGTGGCTGTCTTCCCAGAAGGCATGTGGACCTCTCCTACAGAGCAGGAGACGGGCCAGTGAGCTCACCAGCAACTTTCCCCAGAGAAGCTGAGCACAAGGTGTAGATGTCTTCAAAATAAAGGTTTTCAAACCCGAGAACATTTATTGTTATCTAAAACATCCAAGTCCCCCAATGGGAAAACAGAGACCTAACTGCCTTTTTTTCCCCTGGTTCCATTTGGTTTCCACAAAGTATAGCAGGCACCTCATAAGTAAAGAGTTTTCTATAACTGGCAAATTCAAGCTCAAACAGGATTAGTACAGCATCAACACAGAGAGAAGCAGGCATTAAAAGGAGGCCGGGAAAGAAAGGAACTCATACAACAGACCTCAGTGTCAAAGTCACATCAGGAAAAGTCAAACAGTAAGAGAAGGCAGAAAATAAAGGGCGAATAGGAACCTAACAGTCAAGAGGCAGCTAAACACAGCAGTTCTTAACCCAGAGGGAACCACAGGCCCTCTCAAGAAAGTAACGCAAGTTGTAAATGAACCACTTCTTCAGAGAAACACACATATATACATGGAACATTCTGCAATCTCAGGAGTCCACGGACCAGCACCCTCAACCAAGAACCAGGAACACTGGTTAAGGAGCCCAGGTCTGGGGGATGGTGGCACACCATCCGGAGAGCAGGTGACAGCAGGTGTGAGTGAGACAGCTTTCACGACAAGTGCTTACCAGTGATCTCTCCTTTCCTGACCGCAAAAGGAATGACCAAGTCAAAAGGCTTAAACCCCAGGCCGTTCATGTCGCTCACTGGGACATAGGCCTCTTCGGTCACCTAAAAACAGGAAACAGTGGTCACTGGGTAAAGCAGACAACAGTGTGGGCTAGTGAAGCTGCAGGGGGCAGAGCTGCTGGGAATTCTGCAACCAGTGAGGCAGGGACTTGGGGATGTGGCTGCCAGGGTGGTATGGGCTTTGTCTAATAGTCCCAGGCCGAGGGCAGAACGTGAGGACTGGAGAAGTCGCTGACCAATTGCTAGAAATCACTCGGCCGTCTGTTTGTAAAATTCCCAGCAGTGCCCACAGGAAAGGAGAAAAGTGAGAGACAGCAATGTCTGTGTGTCCCAAGAGGCTCCACCTGGAAAGGTTTAGTTGCCCGTGGCCTGGAAAAGAAGGTGCGTTTTAAGTGGCAGACAGTAGCAGCAGGTGGCTGTCTCCTCAACAGAAACTGAATGTGCAAGTGGCGCATTGAGAGTCAGCAGGAGGGCTGCAGACAGCTGTCCATCTTTCTCTTTAAACACGGAGACAAACTGCACCGAGCGTGATCACAGATGTGATGGCTGGCGATTCGTGGAGCGCGGATGGTGACGTGAAGGTGATCTTATTACAGAAAAAGCAGGGATCACTGTGATCAGTGGGGGACACACCAATGACCAGGACACCCGCAGGGCTTAAGCAACCCCCAGAAGCAGGTGGCAGCTTTTCTGAAATGAAGGCTAAGTCAACACAGAAATGCAAAAAGGAAAAAAACAAAAGTGTACCCAGGGCCTGAATCCAGGGGGACATGCATTTACCGGTGCCTCCTCCACGGCCGTGACTTCCCCATCCGTGGCCTGGTTGGTGGCAAATGGAGATTAGTTTGGAATCACATTGGAGGGATACTGCTATTTGGTAGACTCTACAAGCTGAGAGGGGCTTATGCCACTGCTACACCTTGGACAACAGTGAGCCACTCGCTCTTGTGGGAGGCTACTTTCTTACTACCCTTTTGGAAGGCAAGCTGATGTCCGCTCTTCAAATGTCAGATGCACATGCCCTTTGAACCCACAACCCCACTTCTAGCAAGCAGACCTACACTGACAGGAGACTCCATAGGTAAGTGATGTGTGTAAAGAACTTTACTGGAGCCATTTGTGGTCGTGAAAAACTGAAGCCACCTAATATCCATCTGTAAGGGGACTGATCAAATAAATTATGTCAAGTCTGTCCAGTGGAACGCTGAGCAGCTATTCTGAAGAAGTGGTTGAGTCTGATATGGAAGGGTATCAACAGCACACTGAGGGAAGGAAGCAAGTTGCAAAGCCATATGTATGGTTTGATCCCATGCACAAAAACGGGGTTGTCTGTTGTGAAAGCAAAGAAAAACTAACACTAGTCATCTCTGCAGCATGGTATCAGGAAAGAGGTCTCTTTTTACTTGACAAATGCCTACAGTAGTTAATGTTTTAAATGTTTTTATAAACTCATTTTTTAAAAATCTTAGATTTAACTCTCCTGATTCAACTGACCCAATAGGGAGGGGAGCCCTCTCAACAACCCTTCTGCCATGACAAACAACAAGAAGGCCAGGTGTGGTGGCTCACGCCTGTAATCCCAGCACTCTGGGAGGCTAAGGCAGGAAGATTGCTTGAGCCCAGGAGTTCAAGACCAGCCTGAGCAAGATTGAGACTCCACCTCTACAAAAGATAGAAAAATTAGCCAGGCATGGTGGCACACGTCTGTAGTCCTAGCACTTTGAGAGGTTGAGGCAGGAGGATCGCTTGAGCCCAGCAATTGGAGGCTGCAGTGAGCTATGATGATGCCACTGCACTCTACCCAGGGGGACAGAGTGAGACCCTGTCTCAAAAAAAAAAAAAAAAAAGAATCAGAAGCCCTCCCCTACAGAGGAAGACCTATGCGTCCATGTTAACTCCTTTTTGCTTATCTTGGGATCTGCAAAAAGCCCTTCACTTACAAAGGCAGCTTTATGAATTGCTGCATTTGGAACAGCCCTATCCTTTGCTTGTAGGGCCTGCCCAGGTTGGGGCTATGCAGGGACACATCGGCCAGGAGGAAGATCTTTCAATGGTTAAGCTATGGCCTTTAATCTAGGACTTGTCATGGTGACAGACAGGTAAGCTGCTCATCCACGACTCCATGTGCCACATGTGTGGGATGTATTTAACTGAACTAGCCTGCAGGGCTCCTTGAGACATTTGCTGTGATTGCAGTGCTGGGTGCCCATGTCCTTTTGGCTTCAAACTTATAGGAGGAGACAGGGAATCTACCTATTCAATGCCAATGAATAGAAAGTCAGTCCACCTAGGTAGGGCTGGGGAAAGCTTGGAATGGGGGAATAAAGACCCAAACCAGGTACCATGGGTGATGATCCCTTTCTGCCTTCAGTGGTCAAGGGAAAGTGTGTTTACACAAGGTATCCTTGCTTTGTGTGTATTCAGGGCCTAGGGGACATTTATTCCTAATGAGTTTGGAACCGTGCACTTCAGGACTGTGGTCCACCTGCTAAAATGATACTTTCCCACTAATTTTCTCACTCAGACCCTCCCAACATGGTCTCTTATCCCCAGGCTGTTGCACCAGCAGGCCCAGGACCTCTGCCTAGTAGTTGGCTGCTCTTCCATCCTGCCCGGTTCTAACCAGCCAGATAAAACCTGCTATGGGATAAAAACAGACTCTTAAAATTACAACTGGGACATTTATCTGTAAATAAGGACATAAACTTTCTAGCTGCATTTCTTTCTCCCTGCAGAAGAAAAACACTCCCAAATGGACAATGTCAGAAGTTGACCAGTGTTTATATACTTGAGACATAAAAGAGCCTCCAGACCCCTGGCATGATGTTTACCGATAAACAAATGTCTATGGAAAGGGAAAAAAGCTACAGCAGATTATAGACTGCTTGGAAGAAAGTCCTCAGGCTTCTGTTTGAGATGGAGTCTTGGTGCCCCTCTGCATTGCTGCACAGAGCGAAATAATTAGAAGGTACTTTGTAGGCTGTGCACAAGGCCAGGTCATTAAGGGCCTATGAACCTTGTGGTCATGTGTGGCTGCTGCCTGCAGCATCAAAGGACACTAGCAAGGGAGACAGCATGGCACTTGGTGTCTGTCTAGACCGGGCACAGCTCATTTGTAAGGGGCCAACAATGCTTTGTTTTGAATGTTAAACAAGGTAATGCTCCTAAGGTTTCTAACCCCTTTTTCTGGTTGAAGAACTTTAACAATCAGAGGAAGATCACCCCTAAACCATGTGTGTCTATTATAATCAGAGGAAGGTCTGTAAGTCACTCAGAATTGGAAATTAAAGACCCTGGTCATTCACTAACCGAGATGTTTGCATAATGGTTTCCTTTTCTTCCGGATGTTCCTAGCTTTAGAAGACAAGGTATTCCCCCCCTCATATGTAAAGTGTGAATCTTTCCAAAACACAACTGGTCATATTTTCAGTCCTGGGATAGCAGACTCAAGGCTCCAGACAAAACAGCATCAGGAAGCTCTCTCCTCCAGCCATGAGGATGGGAGAAGGAAGGAGGACGAGCTAGCAGAATGAAAAACTGAAATGTTTTACATATAAACATTTTCCTAAAAGCGTATTTATCTGAGAAGTGTATCTTTCTGAACTGGGCTTAGGGCAGGATATTGCCTAAGTCCCTCAGTATGATAGACACCTTGGTGGCCAATAAGGTTCCCCCAAAACCCTCAGGTCTCTGAATTTCTAGAGATTACTCTAGGACTCTGAGGTCATGACTGCTTAACAAAAAAAATTTTAAAGAAAAAAAAAGCAGAAGAGGATATCCTAGTCAGGGTTCAACAAACGGCAGCCATTATTGCTTCTGCTAATAACAGCATGCCCTGGAGAAGGAATTTTCCTTACCATAACAGTGAAGGGGCTGTTGGGAATATCAACACCACCAAAGCGCACGTAGATCACATAGGTGCCCGGCTTGGCAGCTGTGTAGAAAATGTCATAGGTGCCATCTTCATTCTCGATGACATCGGCCTCAGCCTCAGTGCCATCTGGGGTCAGAACCGTGCAGGTCACTTTCCCCTTCCCAGCAGTCTTGGCGTCAACCACAAAGCCTACTTCCTCGCCAGTTTTCACAGTGGGGGCAATTCCAGGACCTGCAGAAAAGTTCACAAGAAGAGAATGGAAGCCTCAGCCATGGATACATGCCCTGGAGGCCTAAGAGCAAATCACCCTCATCCGTGCTGTCTGCACCTGTAAATGCCAGGCTTTCAACTGCCACCATACAGAGGGACATCCCAAAGACCACTTGGGGAAGGCATTGCTCAAGGGAGTGTTCCATAATTACTTACTAAATAAGGAGCATCTGTAAGCTCTGAGTGTCAACTAAAGGTTAGATCTGGTTTGCCAGCATTCAAGGGTATGGGTACAAAGGTCAATTTTCATCAACAAGCATATATTGGGCATTTCCTTAAGTGCCAGGTACAGGGAAAGGTGAGAGACACGGTCCCTACTCCCAAGATGTTCACAGTCTAACAGGGCAGATGGATACAGGCCAGGCACCAAGAATGGCAGTTCAAACTGCAGTGGAAACACTGAGGAGGAACTAACTTATAGAAAAAATAATCAATTATTCTTCAGAGAAGTGTCCTGCAACACATCCATTTGAAGGTTCTAAGAATTTATATCCTAGGGTTGCCACATTGACAAAGGACTTCCTGAAGGAAAAATGGCTGAACTCTGAAGGTTGAGTGCTCTTGGTTAGCGGAGATTTGCAACTTCTCCCCAAACAATGACCAGTCCCTCTCTGACTTGTGGCACCCCTTTACACAGGATGCACACAATGTCAGGGAGTGTAGAAAAGCATGAACTAAAATCACATTGGCAAATGCGAGCAAAGTGTGTCAGACCAATAGGGAGTGGTGAGACAAGTTTGTTCAGACAGTGAGCAGTAGAAGAGAAGACTGGAATCAGTCCACAGAAGGCCCTGAATGACAGACCAAGAGATATGGCCAAAAAGAGAGCATTGTGCTCAGGATTCTGCCTGAGCTGGGGGAAGGAACAGGGCCTGGAAAGAAGAAGGAAGCCCCCACCCAACATTAATATACCCTCAGATTAGCAAAGACAATCCAGGTGTCCCTGGCAGCTGCACAGACCTAGGAGTTGGTGGATTGGCCAGCATTTCAAAATTTCTTAATTTTTGCCATGGGTGAGCCAAAAAGGGCCAAGCTGGGCAGTTCACAACCTTGCCCTGGAAACCCCTACATTTTCTCCATTCAAAAGAAGATAGGAGAGAAATAGAACACATCCAGGGTAGACCTCTGTTTAATTTTCTTATTTAAACAGAAGCAAATCTGTTTCATTTCAGAGATGGGGATTCATGTTCTAAAATCTTTGAGCAGCAATACCAAGCTGCAAGAACTATTCTTGAAAATTGAAAGGCCCATGATAGCCCACTACTAATGTCTTAGAAATTGAAGGAACTGTGATGCTCAAATATTTGTGCAGATTCCTAAGAGGCTTATACGTAGGGGTTGAGGAAAAACCTAAACCCTTAAATGTGTTTCTCTAATGCTGACCTGAACTGCTCTTGAATGAGCCTTGAATAACTAAACCATCTACTCATGAAAGGCAGAAATTTGCCTTTCATGGGAGTCGCCCTCATAGTTGAGATCTCAACAAATGCACCCACTTCAAAAGTAATATAATAATCGTTATTAGGTACCTGACACCATGCTAAGCATTTTCCATGCCTGACGTCATCTAATCTTTGCAATAACCCTGGAAACACTCTCTGATCCTTTAAAGAGCTTCTTGAATCTAAATGTTCTCAAAAAAAGATCTTCAATCTACGTCTAACTGAAGCTCAGGGAGGTTGAGCAACTTGCCCAGGTAACACAGTTATTAAGTGGCAGAGAAGAGCTAGACCTTTCTGACTCTGAGGCCCACCCTCCTGACCTTGATGCAGCCCTGCACTCACCCGTGGCCAGGCACTTGCTGGCATCGCCTGTCTGCGTGGCCCGGATGCGGTAAGGCGAAAGTGGGATGTCATCACCCCCGTAAGTGACCCCAATCATATAGCGTCCAGTCTTGTCAGGGATGTAGGTGACAGCATATGTGCCATCTTTATTGTCGTGGACAATGGCTCTTTTGGGTTTTCCCTCCTGGTCCTGTGGATTATACAGAAATGCTATTTAGGATGTTGTCAAGATGTAGAAAGCATCCATGGAAAACCCTGACATGTTTTGCTCATTAATTAGTGCCTATAGCAGGAGGAGACAATCTAGTTAACACAATCTAGTAGTGTTGGGATTTTTTGGTAGGGAGAGAAAGGGGTCATAGATCCCCTTAACACCATGATGGACATGGTCAGTCTTTAGAAATTTTTTTGTCCAGTGAACAAATAGTGTTTTAGCTCCAGACCCACTGAAACGTAGGGAGGTAAAGAGGCAGAGGTTCCTGCTCACCCACTGCCACACTCACTCTCCCTTTCTTCTCTAGCAACAGGGCCCTAATTCTTGGCTAGGTGCACTGCTCCCAGAACAGAGGACTGACTTCACTTCCTAGCATCCTTGCCACTAGGTACAGCCATGTGACTTGTGACTGATGCCCAACAAATGAGATGGGAGTAGAAGTCTATGAGAGCTGACTGAGCTGAGAGGGCCCCTTTTTGCCCTGCTGTCTTTCTTCTTCCTTCCAGCCTGTCATGTGGATCTGATGGCCAGAGCACTGGCAGCCTTGTGGTCCAGGAAGAGACCTTAAGAACTGAAGCCACACACTAGGACAGGGGAGCAGAGACATGGAGCCTGCTTCCTTGGTGACCCACAGAGCATCTAGGTGGCTTACCTTTGGCCTTCCTCATGAGAGGATAACCCCATGTGTTTAAGCCACTCTTATTTTAGGGTTTACCATGATATGGAGCAGAACTTAGTCCTAACCGATCCAATGAGTAATTTAAAACATTTTGATATAAAAACATAGGAATAGATATAGTAGCAAAATACATGGGATTCACCAAAAAGTGGCACCCGGAGCTATGCTCTCACACCTCTCAGGTGAGCATGCTTGTTCCCCTCCACAACTACTAACTCTCTGGGGGAGAAAAATCTAACAAACAATTGCATCAGGTCAGAAATTGGTTAGAAAAACCCTTCCTCTTATCCCTGACTGGGAAATTAGGTCTTGATAATAAGGTTTGGCTCAGAAAATAACTCAAAGTTACCGTTATCTGAACAGCAAGCAGGCCTTCCCCGGCATCTCTGGCATCAATCGCAAACTCCACAGGCAGGCTGGCAGGCACACCATAGGAACTGAGGCCAGGGCCACTGGCGGTCACTTTGCTGGCATCATATGTGGGTAGAACCTTGACCTTAAAGGGACTTGATAGACACACACACACACACTCTAGTCAGTAAGGATACATGTCAACCTAGCCACATCTGACCTCTCTTACACAGAGAGATTGGGATGGAAAAGGGGATTTCTAAAGCAGGTAAGACAGTGAGTTAGTCAAGGTGCTGTAAGTCCAGCAGAAATTTAGAACCATGACGTAGTAACCCTCATATGATAAACCAGCTTTGCGCTGAGTGCATTCCAAGAGATATAAATAGTTTCAGGAAGAAGGGCTCTATAGTTTGGGAAACATGAGGTTAAATATATTTAACCCACTTCTGTCATGCTAAAACAATGGTCACCAAAATGGAAAGAGAATACTGGAACTTCAGTTTTAATATTTATCTCATCTTATTCTATATTCTATAATTATTCTTATTCTACATTTAATATGCTTTATATGGCACATGATCTATTAGTAAAGCAATATACAAATATAATTTATAAGTTATATATATTTACACAGCTAGAGCTATATGCATATCCCTATATAAAATGTGTGTATTAGGGGTATGGGTAAAACATTTTCATCTTAAGAGGTATGATTAAAGAAAAAAACCTATGGAAGTTGTTCCAAGAGGTGAAGAGTTTATGTAACATTTTTTGTATTAACATTAATAAGGAACAAGGTTTCTAACCCAAACCTTCTGGGAATGCTATTGTCAACCAAACCTTAAGAAGTAAACACCTTTGTCCTAATCAGAAAACTACTTGCAGGGTTGCCAAAAGGAAGCCTCTGCTAAACTAATATATTCCTTGTTTCTTCAAAGAGTCCCAACTTCTTAATTTCAGCTCACCTTAAAATTAAAGACAGCTGAAAGAAATGGGGAGTGGGAGGGGGAAGAGAGCAGGACACAAATATCAAGGCTACTTTATGGTAACACATATGTGGAGCCTGCAGGTTCTGGGTAATACTTGCTGATTGGATGGATGAATGGATGAATGGGTGGGTGGGTGGATGGACAGGTAGATGGAGGAATGGGTGGATGGATGTGTAGATGAATGGGTGGGTGGAGGGATGGGTAGATGAATGGATGGGTGGATGGATGGGTAGATGAATGGATGGGTGGAGGGATGGGTAGATGGAGGAATGGGTGGATGGATGGGTAGATGAATGGATGGGTGGAGGGATGGGTAGATGGAGGAATGGGTGGATGGATGGGTAGATGAATGGATGGGTGGAGGGATGGGTAGATGGAGGAATGGGTAGATGGATGTGTAGATGAACGGATGGGTGGAGGGATGGGTGGGTGGACTGATGAAGGAATGGATGGGTAGATGAATGGTTGGGCAGATGGGCCATCAGAGAAGTGCTTGCCAATCATACAGGGAGGTGGGCCTGAGGCTGGTTTGGACCCATTCCCCAAATGTCAGGGGCTTACCTGCGAGGGATCTCTTCATCAGCATATTTAACTGAGACCATGTAGGGCCCCTCCTGAGAGGGGGTATAGGTCACTGTGTGTGTGCCATCCCCATTGTCCACCACATTCACAGGCTCCACCAGGCCTGAGAACAGAGATAAGAGATCTGAGGAACCACCTGGACTCTCCTTCACTCCACCCTTGGCTGAGTTAGAAACAGGATCACCTCTATTCCCAAGAGTTATTGGTTTCCACTGATGAGTAACATAAAGGCAAGCAGGCCATAATCATAGGCCTAAGAAATCACAGGATCCCTAATCCATTGGTGCAGAAATGACCCCAAGAGGTACCTTTAGTTTTTTTGTTGGCTAAAGTACACTCAGTCTGCCCTAAAGTATAATTAAGGAGACTGCCCGTGCTTGTTGCCAGAGGGTGTATGGTAAAGATGTATGTTGTAGACACACTATATCCTTTCAAGCTGGTTAGGCATGCTTGGGATGTGGCAATTGTACTCTACAGCTGAGAAGGTGCTAGAGTCCAGAACTCTGAATAGCAAAAAATAACCAAGGAGCTGGCCAGTTAAGACTTGTGGCTACCTCCAAGCAAAGACCACTATGGTGCCAGCATGCTGGGGCACAGGTGCAGGGCAGGCAAGGGTGCCAATCTCATGGGGCAAAGGGACCCTCAATGTGATGCCTGTGGGGGATGGTTAGAGATCACATTAAAGCATAATCAAGGCATGCACTGGGTTCACAGATTCCAGATCCCAGTTCTGAACATGAGAGTCAAGTTTGGGTCAACCGCAGGATAGGTTAATCAAAGTATGACATGCTCATTAAGCAAAGCAGATGAGGCAGATACAAGCTAATTTTAGAAGCGAAGCTAGCAGGAGGCATTCAGGTTATATAATTTAGAGCAGCAGCCAATGGGAAAATGCAAACCTGTCTCCACAAAGTCACCCTTCGGGTCACCTTTAAAGAACTCTGAAATGGCTTTCAAGGGGCTGCGCCATGACTGGGAATCCATCTCATCAGCTAAAATTAAAAGGCTGTTACTTGAGAGTCCTCCGTAATAGAGGCAGATATCTAAGTAAAGCTTCCCTCTCTTCTCTTCTTTCTCTCCCTCTCTCATTTACACACACACACACACACACACACACACACAAACACACACTGAGGTCCTGAATCTCAGTAACTTCACAGAATCAGATTCCAACCCCATGACCTCATTTCCCCAAACCACGTCTGCCCTGAGCTCCAAAGGGCATAACCTCCTGCTGAACCTCATTAAGGAGAAAATTCCTCTTCAAAGAAGGAAACCCCCATTTCCCACTTCTGTGAAGCCAAGAACACATGACTGGGGAAAAAAATCTAGATTATTTAAGAAATTAGGCACAGTGTCTTATATGGGATAGAAAGGCACATTTTAAATACTGGAAGACGAAATGTGGTTGCTTACCAAAAAAGGCACGTTTCAATGCACTTCAGGACTTTGTCCCAAAATGGCCTGCTAGCATTACCAGATCCAAGTTCCAGGCTGCCAACAGGGCAGGCCAAATTGCCAACAAAGCCCTTTTCCCAAAGACACCTCTCTCTCTGGGGAGGTGAGACAATGACAAAACCACGCCTCATGTGCTCCGCGTACCTGGCATTCCCAGAGATTCTGGTATGTTCCACGTGTACACCAAGGCATCTCAAAGAGTTACCACCTCCAAACCCCACCATCCACCCACATCCTGACCAACCCGCTCCCTCACAAATGCTGAGACATGTAATGAAGCAGTCATAACAATATCACATACAAAAGCCCAAATACTACTTGCTTCATCTAGGCACTTAAAAAAAAAATGAAATTCAAAAAATATTTAGGGCCATATTACTAAATGGGGAAAAAGACAGACCACTGGAGAAATAACAGGCCTGCCTGCTTTTAAGCAGGAACTTCTACTGTTTAGCTAGAATATGGAGCAATAAAGTAATTTTTAAAGAAATTCCATTTTAAGATCGTGACCAAACTCAAAAGCAAAGTACCTGCTCTGGATCACAGCTGCCCTTGCCCAGGGCAGGTGAATGTCAGCAGGATGGCAGGACATATACGTACCTCGTGGGCCCAGGACTCTCACTTCCAGTGGGGCCAGGCCAGCCTTGCTGCTGTCCACTGTGAAGGACTGCAGGACTCGGGCTCGGACACCTGACCCCAGCCCGGGACCAGCGATCTTGACCTTGCTGGGGTCCACAACATCCTTCACAGGAACCCTGAAGGGGCTGCCTGGAAAAGAGGTCATGGGAGTCTGAGCACAACCTGTCAACTGAAGACCCACTTTGTGCAGTGCCTGCCCAGAGTCACACCACTGCCCCACCTGGGACCTCGACTGTGCAGGCCTCAGTCAGCTCCTCCTGCCTCGTAGTGGATGCCCATGTACCCACTTATCGTTTTCAACAATTACCATGATAGAGCACCTACTATGTGCAGACACTGTGCCAGGTGCTGTGCCCTGAGTGGTTAATAGCCCTTCAGGAAACCCCGTGCAGAAGGACGAGGCAAGCAAGTTATTCCAATATCCTACATAACATATATATGTTGGGGCATGTACAAGCTAGAGCTCCCAGGAGGCAATGAACCTGGTCTACAGGCCAGAGAAAGCTCTCCAGTAACGTCTCAGCTGAGAAGCGAGAGGGAGGAGATATCACCCGGGGAAGCAGGTGGAGAGGTGCTTCCAGCAAAGGGCTCAGCACGTGCATGGCCCATAGGTGAGGGAGAAGACAGGCTGTTGGAGGAACCCAAGGAGGCAGCTGAGTGGCGGAAGGACAGAGTGGAGGAGGCTAGTGAGAGCTCGGCAGGCCTTGCAGCCCCCGTCCAGCCTGCTCTCCCACGATGGCTCCTGCGTGCCCCTGGTCTGTCTCCCTCCTATGCACCTGGCACCTTCCGACCACACACGGCCCCCTCGGTCCCCCTGGTGAAGCCTTACTTTCTCCCTGAGTGTAAGCTGTGGCCCTGACACACGGCTGACCCCAAGGGGGACCCTGAGGGCCTCTGCCACCTTGAGGCTGTCCATTTTGAAGACTGATGGAACGTGGAAAGGGCGGGGAGACCGATATTTTTGAGAGAAGTACTAAATGGGGAAGCCAGGGCTAGGCCAAGGGCCCTCATGGGATTCCCCAAAGAGGGAGACCGCCCTAGAAACAGGAGCCCCAATGCCCCACACCATGCCTCGGGCTGTCAAGTTCATTGCCAAGGGGCCACGTGTACCTCTTGCCATGCACAGGGGTCCTTGCGCTCCCTGTGATATCAGGCAAAGCTAACAGCGTCTAACTGCCATGGAAGCCAAAGTCTCTCTGCTTTGCATCCCAGAAAGTTTATGCTTTGTAGACGGTGGGGGGGGGGGGGTGCGGAATAACAAAGACCACACTAAGACACTGGCTCTCTAACAACAGCTGGGTTTCAATGGCATCCAGGTTTCTAGCTACATGAAATAACTGGCTGACCCCGGCAAAGACAAGCACAGCCCTCCACGCTGGGGTTTTGAAAAACAAAAGGGAGCTTTACTTTACAGAGTGACAGTTGACGATTTCAGTGTCAATAGGTAATGGCAACTGACCACCTCTGAGGCCAAGCTCTAAGTCACAGCCTCCACTGGATGCAGTCCGAACTCAGCATGAGAGCGGCCATGAACCAACAAGCAAAGATAAGATGAACTTAGGTCCAAGATGGCAGAAACCAAGCATCACCTGCTACTCCCCAGTTGCCGTACCCCAGGAAGACATCATCAATTGTTCCTGGCAGCCTTTCTTGCTGATGCACTCTGAATCCCAGTCAACCCAGTGGTCCAGGCAGCCACCACCAACAGACCACAGCTGGCCCACCATGGGAAACCAACATGCCACTATGGGTAAGACAAGATACTCTGTAAAAACTAAGTTTGTACCAGGCCAGGAAAAACCGGGCTAATATTTAACTACCCAGAATTCCCATGAAAGCCAACTAGAAGCTAGCAGGTCACGTTTCATGGCAGTACCCCACAAGTTACCTTAGCTAAGAAGCATGACACTAAGACAACCAACCAACGCTTCACCAAATGTCTGCCTGGAAAAGTTCTGAGGTTCAGAAGCAGCTGGCATTCAGCTCTGGTAGGCAACAGAAAGTCTGAAACATGAAGAGGCACCATCTACACCTAATGGGAAAACCCCAAATGGGTCTCTTTCTGTTGTTACGCTCAAACATGGCTATTTGCTTCAAGTTCACAAGTCAGCCACAGGAGCCCAAACTCTCACCCTCTTCTCCAAGGGAAATTCCGAAGCTGATGGCATCCACCAGACTTTCCCACTAATCAAAGCAGCTGCCACAATCAGAAGATGCTCATCGCCAATGCTGCCTGCCTGGCCAGAGCCACCATGCCATCTCTCCTGGGGACAGCCTTCTACCTGCTCTCTGTGCTCCTCTCCCAATCCAACCACTGCAGCACTGCAAAACTCCAAAAGGGACCTGTGGCTCTGGAATCTGTTACCGAGCCCCGTTCTTGTTCTCTGCACAGTTATCACCAGTTTCAGCTGCATAAACACTAGGCAGTAAAGTTCCCTGAGGACAGGAACTTTGTCTGTCTTTCCTGTGGCTGAACTCCCCTAGACTAGTGATTGTAGGAATTAAAAAAATCTATATTGAATGAGCAGCAAACACAAGTTTGAGGACTTTAAATGAGTTAAGGCTTAAATGAACATTTGAGCAGAACTGATATGAATTGAACATCAACGCTTTCTGATCAATGTGAGAGAGAAAGAGGTGAGTGTGAGTGTGTGCACATTCCACGTGGCAACAGGGAGAGAGGGCACAGAATCAGGAAAGTGTGGTCGGTGGACACTCCAACTTCCTGAGAGTCAATCCAGAAACCCAATGGGGGTCCCTCAGCCTGCCCCTGCCCCTGCCCCTCTCAGCATTACCCTGGCTTACTGGCCGCCAGGTCAGTGTGAGAACAAGACCCACTGAGGCTCTTCCTGCTCCTGGGGGGCTGGGATGGCGCTCTGCCCTCTTCTCACCATACCTGAGACAAGTGGCTCAGGAATAGCCCTGGAGTCCTTGGACTTGCACCCACACCACACCCTCACCCACCTTTTTAGAAATATGTGGGGTGACAGTCATCACATTTAAGTAAACAGAACTAGGACCTGTGGAGATTCCTCCCACTGAAGCAAAGGGAAGAAAGTCCTTCACTACTTAAGTCATATATTTCTTTACTGTTTGAATCTTTACAGCAGTGGTTTTGAACCAAGAGTGATCTTGTCCTTGAGGACATTTTTGGTTGTCACAAATGGGAAAGGCAGGAATTACTACAGGCATCTAGTGGGCAGAGGCCAGGAATGCTGGCAAACACCCTACAATGCACAGGACAGCTGCCCACAGCAAAGAATTATTCAGCCCGAAGTGTCAAGAGTGCCACGGTTGAGAAACTGTTTTAAATGAGTGTATACCATGTCATTAAATAGAAAAAGACATTAATAAATAAGAATTTGAATTTGTGTGTCTTCATCAGCTACTAGGATTGCCAATGGAAAAAAGAAAACAAGACACATGTATACGACGAATAAGAACCAAGCACAAAATCTCCAAAAGGTGGAGATTTTCAACTTTGTAAACGAGCTTTCCCTTAAATCAAGAACTAGGTCCTCCAACACATGAACAACCATTTCCAGTCAAAATTCTAAGCCAATGCTGTCTGCCATGTTACTGGTTCTATAGGGAGGTGGGCTATTCTTGCAGATGTAGCCCCTCAGGAAAATTCTCCTTTTGCGGCTACCACAAATATCAGACGTTTTTCCCTACTCAGAGTGATAAGCAAAATCAAACCTGTTTTCATGCAAAATTCTTTGGGTTCCTCTCCGAGGGATAGCTTACCAGGGATGTGGGCTCCTCCATATGTGATGTTAACGTCATAATCCCCTGGAGCAAAGGGGATGTACTCAGCAGTGCAGCTGCCGTCTTTGTTGTCTCTGCAGTTTATCTTAGACTCCGATGGTCCCTCAACAGTTATGCCAAGCCCACCAATCCCTGCCCCTCTGCAAAGTGTGGAAAAGAAAGCGAAATGTGCACGGTTCATGCTGGTCTGCTTACTGCCAAAATTCATTTAAAATCCCTTTATAAACAATCCCATTTAGCCAACCTGACTCAACTCCTGTGACAACACAGGGAATTTCTCTAATAGCATGATATAAGTTAAGACAGCTTTGACTCCTCCTTTCCAATGCTTATCTTTCATTTATTTTTCTTACCTAACTGCGTTAGCTAGGACTACAAGCACAATGCAGGCATGTGCCTTGTGACCAATTTTAATAGGAATACTTCTAACATTTCACTTAAATATGAGGTTGCCTATAAATTTTTACATTATCAAGTTACAGAGCTCTCATCTAGTCCTAGTTTGCTCAGCAGTTTTTAAGACTACTATTAAGTGCTTTTTGGTACGTTCCTAGGTATACTTGGTCTTTCTCTGAAACATAAGTCTCTACAGAAGAAAATGGACATCATAAAAAAAAAAATGCATCTCCCAAGCAAAAGTTGGGAGACCATGACACATATGTAGGGTGCAGCCATAAAACTTTCTAAAATAGTTAAACTACCTAGGGCTGAGACTCAACACACTGACCCCAGGGCCTTGCCTACCTGGTAACCACAGTGAAGATGTTGGGTTTGTCGGTAAAGGCCTCTTTCAGTCCAGGTCCTTGGGCTTGGACCCGAGATGGCTGGCAGCCTTCAGTTACAGCCACTTTGAAGGGACTGTTTGGGACGGGCACATCATCGTATGTCACCTCCACTACGTGGAGGCCTGTTCAAAACAACAAACAGAAACACGTTTGCACGCAAATCACCTGTTTGTGAGAAACGAAGTAGAGAGCTACATCAAGGCTTTATCTAGCACGCAAGTCTGCATGCTACACCACGTGATTCGAAAAAAGCAGGTTAAAAAAAGTTAGGTTGGTATGATCTGATTTTTGAATAATTCAAGCTGTCTATTTGCACTCAAATCACCCACCCCACCCCCACAAAGCAAAAATCATTAAGTCTATATTCAAGTCAGTCACCCTAAAACATTGTCCTGACTTGGGAAAACTCCACCCAACCAGTAACCAAAAGAAAGAGAAGAGACATCCACAAAAAGACTAAAAATACTTATACCAGAATATTTACAGGGATCGTATAGCCAGGTAATGGGATATATAGTGTTTTTGGGTTTTTTTTCTTTATGCTTTTCTAACTTGTTGAAATTTTTTTATAATTCCTAATACTCAGGAAAGAAATTAATATGCAAAAAAAAAATTGCACAAATGAGCAACATGCCATGACATCATCCCAGAAGCTGCTTAGGTGAGCATGAGGCCCACCTATCACACAACAAGGCCAACAAGCCAGGCACCGAGTGGGCAGGCAGCTCTGCTGGGGAAGGAGATTTCCACACTTCCCCATCACTCTGCACTCTGCACTCCGCACTCTGCACTCCGCTGAGATGGGCCGAGCACATGGGGCACATGTCCACACCATTTGCCCAGAGGAAGGTGGCCAAACACAGCTCCAAACGAGGGTCACATTCAAGGAGAGAGAGACTCACCTTTCTCAAAGGGCGTGTATTCCACCTGGTAGGTCCCATCAGCATTGTCTGTGACAAAGCACTCAGTGGAGGCCCCTGAAGGGTTGGCAACGTGGGCCTTGATATGGTCGCCCCCCACCTGGGTCAGGGGCCGCGAGTCAACTGTGAAGTCTGTGGTGGCTTCCCGAAACACATCTACAGAGCAACCACACAGGCAAGAACGTCACCAATGCCTCAGATACAGGTGCAAATCCCAGAACCAAAGTCCTTGGCACTTTAGAATACATTAAGTCTAAATTCAGCGACAGCAGACAACTGGTTTCTCTGACTTTGAAAATCAAGAATATTAATCCTCTTCTTCCCAAAAGAAACCCCTTCCAGGGTAATCTTGGCCAAATGACAACACAACTGCTCACACAAAGGTGGGGATCTAGGACAGATTAAAAGGTATAGCATGTGTGGCGTCAGCCAATACTGCATTTTAAACTTTTTCCCAATTAAGTACCAACAATGCAATATGTTGACTTTCTAAACAAAATTTAAGAATTCTGGCTTTGCCAGAAAAACTGGAAAATCTGCCGACAGTGCTGGGCCCCTCTCCCCATGGAGACACAGAAAACAGGGTCAGGCAGTAGCACAGCTCCTCGCCCTAGTGCTCTACCCAGGGCACTCGTGAGCGTGTCCTTACACCCTGCCTGGCTCCTATAGGGATCTGAGTTTGCAGCTCCTGTTCTGTGAATTTCTGGTGGCCCTTAAAATCCCAGCCTCTCTATTTTATGAAGCCCACCTTTTCCTTCAATTCCTGGCCCAAAGACTTTGACCCTGCTGGTGTCCACAGCGGGATCCACCTTGACCCGGGCAGGGAAGTGTGGCACAAGCTCGCCGCCATACTTCAAGGCCAGTGTGTACATGCCGGCTGTCAGAGGCACGTAGGTCACCGCGTAGGTGCCATCTTTGTTATTCTGAATAGTGACTTCGGCTTTTGCTCCCGAGTCCGAGATGGCTTCCAGGCCCAAGGCCCCGGGCCCAGCTTCTGAACAGTCAACACTAAGGAGCCCGGCTTCACCCACTTTCCCATGCTCCAGACCTGGCCCCGACGCCACGACTTTAGAGGGGTCGAAGGGCATTTCGATGTCGGCTTTGAAGGGAGACCCAGGTATGTGGACTTCTTCAAAGAGAATGTTGACGAAGTATTCCCCGGGTTTTGTGGGAAGGTAAGACACGGAGCAGGTCCCGTCGCCATTGTCGGAGCATTCAATTTTGGCTTCACACGGACCTTCCACAGTTAGGCCCAAACCTCCTGTTCCAGCTCCTTTGGTGTCGATGGTGAACTCGGCGGGCTTACCCACGAGACCACCTTTGAGGCCAGGACCGTGGGCTTTCACCTACATGAGCAAAGAATAAAAGTCAATTTCTGCCTGGCACTGGTATCACTGTGCAGCCAGCACTGCTTTCAACACCAAAGCCTACAATCAGTACAGAAGTGTATCCCAGCCAAGTGGTCCTTCTCCCTGGGGCCTAACATGTGTCACACATGTACATGCACAGGCACATACACACAGCTAGAGCTACAATACAGTTGATGCTGCAAATGGCTAAGAGCTCAATCACCAACTGAAAGGCAGAGGAGAGAGGCATGGCTTTTGCCAGCACAGAGGAGGAGGAGGAGCCCCTCCACGACTGTTCTCTCTCCAGCCATGCCTTGCTCTTCTGATGCACAGGGCTGCAGCTGGAGAACTAACGTCCAGTCCAACACACACACACAGGTTTGCTGGGTTGAGGGCTCACAGAAGGGCTCTAATGGACCTCACTGTGGCTCTGGCTGTTGTACCTTGCTCAACAAGTTCCGTGTAATAAAAAACTCAACCAGTTTTAAAAAATAGAGAAGGTGAGACTTTCATCTCAGAATCAACAAATAAGGCAGTTTTTTAGGATTCATGCCATTCAGATCACTGGAAATACTCCAAAACCCTTGAGTCAGGGCAACTAGGAAGAAATGATAATGAGAATAATTTTTTTTTTTTTCCTGAGACAGAGTCTGGCTGTGTCACCCTAGCTAGAGTGCAGTGGCATCATCATAGCTCACTGCAGCCTCAAACTCCTGGGCTCAAGCGATCCTCCTGCCTCAGCCTCCTGAGTAGCTGGGACTATAGGCACACCACCAAGCCCAGCTAATTTTTCTGTTTTTAGTAGAAATGGGGTCTGGCTGTTGCTCAAGCTGGTCTCGAAATCCTGACCTCAAGTGATGCTCCCGCTTTGACCTCCCAGAGGGCTAGGATTACAGGTGTAAGCCAGAGAATAATATATTTTTATATTAATTATTATAGCTTCTATAGAGTGTGCAGTCTGTTTGCTAGAGGCTGGGCTGAGGCCTTCACATTCACTCTCTCCCCTAACCCTTACAGCCTGGCTTTGAAGCAAGTACTGTTATTTTGCTAACAAATGAAGGAAGAAGACTCAGGGATAGGGAGTCCCTATCCAGAGTCTTGCAGCCAGAGAGCAAGAAGAAGAGCAAGGTTGTGACCCAGCTGCCCAGGGGACCCTGCACACTGAATTGCAGGAGAACTACCATAAGCCGCTAAGAATTGACTTTCATCACAAAGTGATTTTCAAAAGGTCTCTTGTCAGGCAGGACCAGAGAAGGACTATGGTATGATATTTGACAACAATGGGGCTAGTTCTGGAACAGAAAGAAAAGCCAACCTTGGTGGGATCTGGTGGTAGTGAGGCCTCCACTGTGTAGGGGCTCCCAGGCACGGGGTGTCCATCATAGGTCACGTCTACTGCATACAGCCCCTCCTCCCGAGGGATGAACTTGGCCGTGCTGCTCTCCCTGCCCGTCACGGGAGCCACGAGGCATGGCACGACCTTCCGAGAGGGGCTCAGGATTGTCACATCCAGCTTCCCCTGGCCGCCTGCCCCTCTGGTGTCAATGGCAAACTCCTGGTCCTTCCCAACTTCAACTCCTGGAAAAGGGACACAAGCCAAAGTGAAGAGCTGACCATTTTCAGCTGCAGGAACAATCAAGAACAGGGAAATGAGGGCTCTCGACATGGGGGACTTGGTCTCTACAACAAGCAACAGCTGGTATAGAGGACAAGAAACAAGATTAAGTATAATCAGCATTTTAGCCTCAATAACAAGCAGTGTAAGAACAATAATTAATTAATGACAATAATAGCTATCATTTACTGAATGCATTTTATATGCCAGGCACAAATTTGGCACATTGTCTCCTTTAATTTTCACCATAACCCAGTGCCTTTAAAAGACAGGGAAACTGAGGCTCAGAGAGGTTAAGTAACTTGTCCAGGGTAACATATCCAGCAGGCTGCAAAGCTAGGACTCAAACTGAAATATACCAGACCCCATAATCTGCTTTGCTGACCAGTAAGTTATAATCTGACGCTGTACCCTTTCTTCACTTACTTTTGGTGTTAACTTTATATCAAAATACCCCTATCAGTCAATGTTTTCTTTACTAATTCTTGGCAGTAAATTCAATCCTATAGCCACCCCTCCCTACCAAGAGGGTAAAAGTCACAGAGCTGGCAAATGCAGCTGGGAACTGACTCTGTAACATGATGGTTTCTGAAAGGTCTCAGGAAACCCAAGTGTTGTATTTGACAAAAACAGAGAAAGGACTTTAACCAAAACAAAAGCACTGGGAACATAGGGTCCCACCATAACCCAGGGAAATCTTGACTCTGGGGCAATACACAGCCTTCCAAGATGAACACTGCAGAACCACAAGTAAGGAAGCCTTGGAGCTCTATGTCCCAGGGGAAAGAGGCTTTCCTAATTGGCATCATGCTTTTCCTGTTCTCGAGTCGAAACCCTCAGTGTCTTGGGGAAGGAAAGATGAGGGGATATGTTAAACGGTTAGGCAGTGACCCTTCACATGCTCAGAGTTGGTTGTCCCCTACCCGCCCCCCAGTTACAAAAGCCAACATTGAGCTCTTGCTCTGGAGCCTCCCGAACTGGGAGCTGGCCTCATTCACAAGTGTGCATTTGGATCACAAGTCAATGAAGATGCTCACTGATGGCACTGCCAACACCCTGGAGAAACCCTCACAGGTGGACATAGGAGGCCTGCTATGGGGGCACACACTCGGCCCTGCTGAGGTTGTATCCCTGAAATCGCATGGATGTGAGCCACTGAGGTGCATCCAGTCTGGGACAACTCACAGTGAACACCAACAAAAGGCATCTAGGTGTGAATGATTCCCGAAATGCACTGCTGACTTCAAGAGGCAGGCTGAAGACGTGGGGTTTATATAAGCAAGATAATTTTAATGCAAAATAAACACTGCCAAATGTTTCCTACTGGCACATCTACGTGTACAAACGCGGAGAGAGGGTCTGGAAGGAAAGAGACTGAACTGACAACTTTGGTTAACCCTAGGGAAAGGGGAGGTGAGTGTTGATGTGGAATGTACTCTTAACTGTAATGTTTTTTAGATGAAAAATGGATTTATGTATCACGTGTATAAAATATAATTTTATGAGCATGTGTTGAATATCTGAAGCTGAGTGATAAGTACCTTCAGTGTTCATATTATATTACTCTTTTTACTTTTCTATGTTTGAAATTCTCCATAATAAAAATATATGAAAAATTGAAAATAAATGAAATGAGCTTACACCAGTAAAATCCCTAACAAGCTAAAGAAATATTGGGACGGGGGCAAGGAGGCGGCACTGTGGTTGTGGTTTCTGAGTGCCAGGGAGTTGGCTTTCAGTCTTGATTCTGGACTTTAAGCTGGATCCAGTTGCCAAGGATAGTTGGCACAGTTAGAAACTCATCAGAAAGCAACGTGGCTCACATTTTCTTTTTAATGAAAACTTCCTACTGCGGTGCCAGCAGTTACTGAGGGCTGACTGCGTGCCAGCCTCTGGATTATTAGCTCGTTTAATCTTCACAATATTCCCATGAGTGTAAGTATTCCTGACCACCCCCAACCCCCACTGTACAAATAAGGAAACTGAGGCTTGGTGCGGCTAAGTGGCAGACAGGGTCACAAAGCTGTTTCACAGAATGCCCCTAACTCAAACCCCAGTTTGTTCACTGCAAAGTTTCTTAAAATAGAATTTGCTTCTCTGCAGATTCTGTCTTTTGAAAGAAATCTAACCCACAGCCACATTTGGGTGGCCTTCAACAACCCATCTCCATTCGGATACTTACTGTTTTCCAGCCCATTAATTTTTATCTTGCTCAGATCTAACGGAGCAGCAACACCCACAGTGAAAGGGCTCTTAGGGATGGGATCACCACCATAAGTCACCAGAACCTGCATGCTGCCCTGGAACAAGAGAGAAAACCGAGTGTACCTTTGGGTGCCAACATACTAACTTGGCGTTTAAACTCCCCCAACCCCCGCCCCGATCCCTTGTTCTTCCCAGAGACACAGGGAACTTGACTCCAGTGGATTTAGAAAGCATCTCAGACATATTTTCTTTAAGCTTTTGACCACACGGCCAGAACAACAGAGAAATCAGATCATATAAGAGCAGCTAAGAACAACAACTTAGCATTTACTACACGCCAAGCACTGTGCTATGTGCTTTTATGCATTTCCTCGATTCAATTTCAAAACAGTCCTAAGAGTAGTTCCTACTATCATCCCCATTTTTCCAGGAAAAGAAACTATGGCTCAGAGAGGTAAAGGAATGTGCCCCAAGGCACAAACCTGGTAAGTGTTCGAGCTGGGCCTCATACCCACAGCACCCATGCCTATTCTGTCACACCACCTCCCCACCCAACACACTCAACCCCTGGCCATGGGTACAACAGCTAGGCCTGGGTCCTCTAACCAAACAGAACCATTTCTTCTATGTTCTGGGAATCAGTTTCAGGCCACCAAGCTGCAAAGGGGATTTGCAAGAGTTTACCCAGACTTGTTCTAAGACCACTGCACAATATCTGAACTCCCATTTCTACGAGGAAGAAGGAAAAGTGGCATGTATACAGGCAGACAGTGCCCAGGGGATTCGCAGGCTCCCTCACTGGCAGCCCAAGGGCCATGTGGCACACTGTGGCCTTGTGTGCTGCTGCTGTTCTCCCCAGGCCGGTCCTAGGATGGCACCCCACTGGCTTCCTCTCTCCACGGTCAGCCAAGTCCCCTCCCTCCAAACCTAGGCTCCACGAAAGCCCATGGCTATCTCAGTAAGTCAAGATCCCTCTCACCTCAATGGTCCAAGCACAAGGTGAGAGTAAAGTGGGAGGGGAGATGACTCCCCCCCACCCCCAGCAGCCAGCAGGATCGCTGGGATGCAGGCCTTGCTGAAAACTGTTGCCGATCAAGTGTTAAAAGGATGTAGCTTTTGGCCTATGTATATTTTCTCACATTCCGTTTATAATAAAAGGGTGAAAAGCCAAGGAAAAATATTGGTTGCATCAATGGAGGGGGAAGGATTGATGTTCCAGGATTTTTAGCACTGCACACAAAACCAATTGGCCCTCTGCCTCAAGGCTATAACATTTCCTGGTAAAATGCACACAGGTCAAATTCAACAGAGCTGGGAGCTGGCCAAAGGACAGGAAGGGTCTCCTCCTTGTACTGTTTAAGGCAGGACTGACTTGATACTTCAGCCAACGCAACACTTCCAACATGCCAACTCTTCCTGAGCTTCAGTTTGCCCACAAGCCCCTTGGGGGCTAGCTAGGTAGACCTCGGGCTAACCAGGGGTCCTGGAAATACCTTCTCCCCCACTCCCATAAAGTCTTCTGGCCACTTCTCTGAAGTGCTGAAGAAGAGAAGGAAAAATTCTCTTCCAGTTACGCCCACCCATCCCACAAAGGAAGGTATGTTCTCATTACCAGTCATAAAAACAAAACACAAACTCGGATAGGAAATGAACTCTACCTTAAATAACGTAAAAAGAGGGAGGAAAAAAATTCTTAGAGCTTTACACCTACAATGCCTACAGCATTTTAAGGTGTCCCCTGAGGCCCCAGCTAAGGAATGGACTGTGATTATTCCCCACAGGGCTATGAACTGAGTCTGCGCAGTGACCACCAGTGCATGTCACCAGGACTTCGCAGGCTGCAGGACAGTTTTATTGTCTCCCACATGCTTCTGAAGCCTGGCTCTTATTTTGCAAAACACACATACACAAAACACTGACCTGACAGCTCTGAACAGGATGGAACCAAGAGAGCCACCCACAGGCCCCTTGTCCACAGCCCTCCGGGAGCAGCCATAGCCACCAGGTTAAGAACATTTCAACGCAGAGACTGTTACAGTGAGGCTCCCTGAGCTCACGGGCCCCTAAAGGCACCACAGTAGTACATGGAGTTTTCCATTCCTAGTGGGTCCTGACACAGCATGTAATGGAGCTGTTGCCACCAGCTTCTCAAACTGCTGTGCTCGGGGGAGCATGAGGTGAAAACTTTAAGCCACTTGAGGCCACACACAACCAAAGGCACATAAGACAAAGTTCTCCAGGAAATAATTTCCCATCTATAAGATCAAGCCTTTGTCTGAGCTTTGGGAGGGTCCTCAAGCCCCAACCCAAGTCAATTCCTTTAAGGCAAAAAGGGCTCTGACCACTGTTTTCTGACAAGGATTAACAGGATTGCCCCACCATACACACCCCTTGTCACTCAGAGACTAGAGCAGCAGCCCGGCAGGTGTCCGGGAGCAAAAGCCAGCAGAGACCTGGGTTGCTCAGGCAAGCGGAGCTGCATTCTGAGGGGGAAGCGTGCGCCCCAGGCCAGGACACGCCCCTGCCCAAGCAGCTGCCTTTCTGGGAAGTTCCAGCCTGTTATTCCCTAAAACCATGGGAAGAAGGTGTGCCTGTGGGTATCAGCCCTCAAACATGCTCCCTTTCTCTAGGCTGGGGGATGGCTTTCCGGGCTGGCCCAGGCCTCTTAACCACATCCAAGGGCACAGTTCAAAAGGCTTCTTTAACCCAAACTTGAACTTTTAGCTGCTCTTCAGAGAAGAGAGTGCAAAGGAGAAGGAGGAGGTGCAGGCCCCACTTCTCGACCAGATTACAACATTCTTAGGCCATCTCTGCTTGTGAGTCCAGGCACTCCGTCACGTAGCCACTCACTCAGCCGCTAATCCATATGGAGCATTTACAGGGCCAGGTGATGGGAGGACACACACACAGGACATGATTTCCTATCCTTGGGGAACTCACAATCCAAGAGAAGGGACTTAATCACTTGTCTTTGCCATAGAGAAATATGCAGCATTGCAAATTGCCCAAATAATAAAACAATAAACCTCATTCTAAACAACAAACAATAAGAGGGACCCAAGAGGCACCCTGCGAGTCATTCATACCAAAGGCAACCACTGACACCAAGACTGTGCCAGGTTCCTTGGACATCATGGGCAGCATTTGGACAAACCCCAAGTGGCAACTCAGCGTGCCAACAGTTCTCAAACCTGCTGCTATCAGAGAACTGGATGAACTTGACCTTGGGGTGACTCTAAAGTAAGAAACCTCCCACTCCAGCATCACCTCAAATGTGACAAAACTGGACCTAGGCTCCCAATCTCCACCTGTGCCTTGACTAGCAGCTTGAGGCATCCAGAGCAATGGGTTCTGCATCCTTTCTGGGGGTGCAGGCCAAACTCTGACCTGTCCTGATGTCTGCAATTTACTTTCTAACAGCTCAGCCAAAACACAAAAAAGTATACAGATACAGGATAAAGCAAAGATCACAACATGTTTTTAGAAGAGGCTATGACCTTGCAATCTTGGCCAGTGAGTGTGGCCATGGCTTTCTGGTACCTTCTGCTGAGGAACTCAGACAATTGGCAACAAGGAGGATGTCAAGCCGCTGTTCCCAGTGCCAGGGCTTGCGCCAGCCCTCAAAACCATCAGCAGGAAAATAATCACCCACTTACCACCGAGTGGCCTGATGAGAAAAGGATACTCATTCTGCAAAAGGATTCGTTTTACCATTACTAACAATGAACCCCTCATTAGGATTTTTTTCAAAGCACAGGAAGAAGCAAGTCTGGAGATAAGAGGCCATAGTTATGAGGTGACACACAAGAACTATCAACAGAGTACAATGAAAAGGCAACCCACGGAGTGAAAGAAAATAATTGCAAATTATGTCTA
Source organism: Daubentonia madagascariensis (assembly GCA_023783475.1). Taxonomy (NCBI): domain Eukaryota; kingdom Metazoa; phylum Chordata; class Mammalia; order Primates; family Daubentoniidae; genus Daubentonia; species Daubentonia madagascariensis. Next base: position 32,991,844 of record JAKFHU010001953.1, on the reverse strand, counting down.
ATAGGGAGTTAATATCCAGAATATATCGAGAACCCCTGAAACTCAACACACAAAAAAGAAACCTGATTCAAAAGTGGTCAAACAGACATCTCTCCAAAGAAGATAAACGAATGGCCAACGAGCACATGAAAAGATGTTCAACGCAATTGGTCATTAGGGAAATGCAAACCAAAACCACAATGAGGTACTATCTTATACTCATTTGGATGGCTACTATCAAGAAAATAGATGTACCATATGTTCCACCAATTCCATTTCCAGGTATACACTCAAAAGAATTGAAAGCAGGGACTCAAAGAGATACGTATATACCCCTGTTCACAGCAGTATTCACAGCAACCCAGATGTTCATCAACAGATGAAGAGAGAAGCAAAATGTGTTCTATACATACAATGGACTATTATTCAGCTTTAAAAAGAAATAAAGTTCTGACACATGCTACAACATGAGTGAACCTGCAGGATATCATACTAAGTTAAATAAGTCAGTCACGAAGAGACAAACACTGTATGATTCCACTTATATGAGGCATTTAGAGTAGTCGAACTCACAGTGACAGAAAAGTAGAATGGTGGATGCCAGGGGCTGGGGGAAAGGGAAATGGGGAGTTATTGTTTAATGGGTACAGAGTCTCACTTTTGTGAGATGACAAGAGTTCTGGAGATGGATGGTAGTGATGGTTGCCCAATAATACGAAAGTACTCAATACTACTGGACTGTACACTTAAAAATGGTTAAGATGGTAAATTTTGTGTTACATGGATCTTACTATTCAAAAACTCAAAAATTGTGTTATGTGGATCTTACAATTCAAAAATTCAAAAAGCACAAGAAGCAGCAAGTCTGGAGATAAGAGGCCACATTTATAACCTGGCACATGGAACCTGTCCCAGAGAACCCCTCCCACTCTGGGGAAGTTCTCAGAGTAAAGAGTCCACCTCCAAGTCCCCCCAAAGCAAGGGGGACATCTACATCATCCCGTACCCCTCATTCTTCCCCACTTGGCTCTTCGCTGGGAGGGCCCAGACAGCAGAAACACTTCTTGGGCAGTGTTTCTGCCAAAAACATCGCCCTTCTTGTCCTACAAATGGCATTTCTCACACAGGAGGACCCTTTCCCTCAAGAATGAAGGAATCTCAGAGGCTTGAAACAACTATTTAGTACAGTAGGTGTAAGTATTAAAATCCAGGCTTTTCTGCCAGGATGTCTGCTCTCCAGACCCTGGAGGTGTGAACATGAAGCAAAACAAAATTTTAAACAAATATAGTGTGCCCAGAGTTTCAGTTTTATAAGATGTAAAGAGTTCTGGACATGGATGGTGGCAATCATTGCACAACACAATGAATGTACTTAGCACTAATGAGCTGTATACTTCAAGATGGTTAAAATGGTAAATTTTATGTTCTGTGCATTTTACTACAATAATTTTTTTTTATTTTAAAACAAATAAACATGAACTTGTATAGAGAGATAGTTTTTTAAGCCCTTTTTGCCTAAAATAATCTGAGTAAACTAGCGTGGATGGCAAGATCCCATCTGAAATCCTGCGTTTTGTAAAGGGGAAGAATTTGCTGCTGTAAATAGTGCATCAGGCCTCAGGGACTAAAGGCTGAACTGGCTCTTTGAGAACAGACCCCACTCAAACACCTCATAAAAAAGGTAAACTAAGCTAAAAGGGCCAGGAAGAAAAAACAAAGGTGTGGCAGCTCTTTCTCTGTGAGTAATTAATGGAAAGATTAAAAGGCAGCTGGTAAGGATGGGGGGGCAGAGGGGGAGAGAGGGGGAGGGGGGAGAGGGGGAGAGGGGGAGAGAGGGAGAGAAAAAGACAGATATTAGGTTGTGACTATCAAGAATTCATGTTTCTCTGATAAAACCCAAAACGGAGGTGGAAATACGGGACTAGCTTCCTGCTTGTTCTTTGAGAACACTGCAGACTCTCCTGACAGAACCCACTGGGCTTTCTGTTAGTGCTTCCACAGGGGTTCAAAAGGCAAGGCGGTGTCCAAGGTGACCCCGCACAGCACTGTGTGGAAGGGGCCTGCTGGGGGCCGGCAGAGCAGGGACTAGACCCTACCTGCTGGGTGGGTGTGTATTTGATGGTGTGGGAGTAGTCGTAGTTATCGATGACATCCAAATCTTTCACTGCGTCGCCGGGAAGGGGGCTGCTGAACTGCACGTTGAGCGGGGCTTTCCCTGCCCCCTTGGTGTAGACAGTGAAGTGGGTCGGTTTCCCATTTTCCACACCTGGAAGACATACCGTGAAGTGAGGAGACAGGCCACTGGAGTGGTTTCACTTTCAGAACCAGTCTGACCAGCACCAGGTCGACTGACAGGCCAACCCACAGCTCGGCAGGAGCACTGCCACTGTTACATGAGTTTCGCTCAGAACACCTGCTGTTGGTGGACGTAAGTTCCTCAAGGCCCTGGACATGCCCAGTTGCCACTGGCCTACAGAAGGCCTCCAGGAAAGCCTCGACCACGCACCATCTCACCTGCTTTGCTGAGCCCCGGGCCTTCTGCCTTCACTTTGCTGGCGTCATGAGAAGGGTCGACTTTGACTCGGAAAGGGCTGGCGGGGATTTCCTATAGCAGAGACACTGTCTCAGTAGGAAAGCCCCAAAGCAACTGCCAGAGCTTAGGGTGCCCTGACCTTAGTATCGCTTTTGTTTAGTGGTGAGCAAACTCCTGTTACCACAGATCAAGTCTTCACACTCTAGCATCAGGTGAGGGCCGTATGTAATGCAATAGGCCCCTCACTGATGCCTGGATCCTTGCTATCACAAACAAACCTGAGAACTCTGAGCCTTTAACACCAAATGCTGAGTACTTGGGATGAAAAAATACTAGCAAGAATGAAACCCAAAACCACAACATGTGGAGCTGGCGGGGGGTGGGGGGCGGAATGTCCTCCAGGGACAGCGGAGAGCTAAGGTCTGGGGAATAGAAAGTAATGAGAAACAGAGTGATTTTAACACTTCAAAAAGAACATTGCAGACTGTTAGAATAAAGGCAGAATAGGTTAACTGGATGAAGTCAACTCAAGACCATTACCTTTAGGCACAGAACACTCTCCGAAGGTTCCTATTTTTATGTAAGGTTAATATTAATCACCAGGATTTCAAAATTCCCTGTTTTACGGTACTGCTTGCCCAATCTTCACTATCACATATCTGGAACCTCAAATCGCCTCTCCCTATGAAAGTTTTAGGGTGGAGGCCAAAGACATAGCTTCAAAGACATTAAAGTAGAACATATCTATAAATTAATTATGTTTCAACCAGAAATTTGATGTTTTATAACAAACCAGTCTCTTTCCAGAGCCCACTGAATACACTGCCTCACTTTGATAAGAAAGTGATAAAAATTTAGTTCTTGGTTTTTCCTTCTGGGTTTTAAGGAATCTGAGAGAAAAGTATTGAGCAGAGTTCTCAAGTCACCTTCCCTGTCACTAAAAAAACAAAAAGGAGATACACACAGAGGTGGCCAACAAGAATCCAGGTCCAGCCCCTCCCCGAGGCTCTCCCCGCCCCCCCCCCCCCCCCCGTCCTCTCCCAGACCCCAACACACACCTGAGATGCAAAGAGCACTTTGATAGTGTATCGCCCGGCAGCAGGAGGCACGTATTTCACGGTAAATGTATCGTTGGCGTTGTGAATAATGTCAAAATCCACATCTTCCTCATCCTCACTTAACACCCGGGCATCACACTTAATGCCAACACTGACATCACCTGGAACAGACCAGCTCATTAGCACCAGCTTACAAGAAGTAGCATGTCCCATGCAATCACTTCCAGCTCAGGCTAACACCCCAAAAAATCAACTGGGAAGTTTCCAGTAAGAAAGCTGAGAAAGGGATGGTGGTAAGTCGAGATTTTGGAAGAGGGACAAAGAATTAGCAAAGATATCAGCAAAGAACTGATACAGAGGCTCAGCAGATGAACAATTACCTCCTCAGATGGACTACTTCATGGCTCAAAGTTAACAGCCCTGGAAATGTTATGAAAAGGACTTTCTTCCCCAAGGAGCAACGGTCCCTGGGTTGAGTGAAGCCCTCTCACCTTCCCCGGCCTCGGTACAGTCCACTGTGAAGTGAGTAGGCTCATTTGCCTTCAGACCACTTCTCTCCACACCCGGTCCAAACACTTTGACCTTCTGGGGATGGCTACCTTGCCCGATGTTGACCTACAGAAGACGTGGAGAAAGTTATGTTCTCCAGTTTGACCCAGTAAAACACTGTTGAAAAGCATCGTGAGAAATAGTCCTTCTGAGTGATCCAGAGCACTCTGTCCTTCAGGCCACCCCATCTTTCCAGGCCCACCAAGGATGGGTTCTTTCCACAGCTCTGCCTTGGCCATCAGGCATGAAGCCCAGACCTGGCACACCACTGGGCCTTTTCATGCAAGGGCCAGGACTCCACCTCACAACCTACCCTGTAGGGGCTGTGTGGGATGTTGACACCTCCCCAGACCACGGCGATGGTGTGCTTGATGGCTTTAACCGGGGTGTATGAGCAAGTGTATGTGCCGTCCATCCGGCTCTTCATATGGATGTCAATGGGCTGGCCTTCCCCATCCTGCAAAAGAGCCGGAGTTAGGAACACAGGCAGCCCTCCCAGGGTCTCCATCAAACAGGGCCACTGTGGCCCCCAAGACAACCAAGTCACCATGTGCTTATCCAACAAAACTTCATGCAGCAACTACAATGTGCCATGTTCTCATGATGCAAGGACAACAGGTAACAAAATATACATGCAGGGTTAGGGTTAGGGTTAGGGTTAGGGTTTTTTATTTATTTTTAATTTATTCTTGTAATATTTATGTAACCTTATAATATTGTAAAATATTCTTGTAATATTTATTTAAATAATAACCCTATTATTTATTAGGGTTTTTATTTATTTTTAGTTATTAATAGTAAATGGCCCCAAAACAAAACCATGGTCACTCAATGCTTCTTAATTTCTTTTCAATTCTTGCATTTAAGCCTCTTGGCCCAATTCAACTAAATTAGATAAGCGTATTTTTAAAATCCTTGTTTACAAACTTCCCATCATGGCCTAAGTAGCTTCAGCCACACAGAAAGACATTACAGAGTAATCTGAACAATCAAGCCTTGTTTCCACAGATTACAAATCATAAAGATGACTAAAAAAAAAACACATCCTGCTTTACATGTTAGTCTCATTTAATCCTCACATAACCCCATGAGATAACATTCTCATCATTCTCAATGTGCGGAGGAAACAGGATCAGATGGACTAAGCAACTTGCCATTACACTGGCAGATTCTGTTACCTGACCATTACCTGCACAGGTAGCCCCCAGAAATTTACCTGAGCAAATATCTTTAATGGAGCTTTTCCAGCATCCTTAGGATCCACGGTGAACTCAGCTGGGTTGTTGACGATGCACCCAGATTTCTCCAAACCCGGCCCGTACGCTTGGACCTGAGGCAAAGGGCCAATAATGATACTCTTTCTGTGTGATGCCCCAACTAAACCCCTATATGAAGACTGGTAACCAGGGAATGGGGGAAGAACAAGAACAAAATGACTTATGTCTGGTTTTATAGTACCCACATAATAGGATGGTTATGGGAAGGAAAAGCTAAAGTAGGCTGTAACTTAAAAATAAATAGTATCATTAATCTCTCATGAGGAAGAAAATTCTCTAAAACCAGGCCCAAACTAACCCAGGCTTCCTGCCTTATTCTGAGCTGACCTAGAGAACTTCTAGTAAGTGGGGCAGGGATCTCCAGCTATGCCCAGTTTCAATGTTCCTACTTTGAGGGAACTCAGAACCTTTACCACAGAAGACATTCCAAAAGTTTGCAGTCCCCAGAGAACAAAGGAGTAGCAGTTGGCCAAAGAGGGGTAGCTGTCAGCCCGAACTGATGTCAGCCCATGAATAGCTGCCCAAGTGGGCCAATAGCAGCACATGTGGGGTGTGGGGCCACCTCCTGTTGGCCAGGCTGGCTCAGACTTGATGCTTACCAGCCTGCTAAGGGTTTGAGAGGAAGCTCTTGAAAACATTGCTCCAATTTAAAAGAAAGGGGGCTACAGGGGAAAATAACCTTTATCAATGGAGCATCTTGAACTAATATCTACAGAAAAGTGGCAAGACTGAAATATGATGCTCTGGGGTGCAAGAAAATAGCAGCTTATGGAGCCCCCTACATGGGCCAGGCACTGAGCGAAAGGCTGTCTTTATGCATGCTACCTCACTGAATCATCCCAGAGGCTCTAGGAAGCAGACATACTATCATTCCCATTTTGTAGGGAAAGATACCAAGAGTCAGAGACGTAAATGACTTGCCCAACATTATAAAAATGCTAAGGGCTACTACCAGGATTCAAATTCAAGCCCATTTCCTGCCTAAAATCTAAATGGTTCCTCTCTGCTATCTTTCAACATGCTGTTTAAGGCAATTCTTCAGACACGGGTGGGGGGTGGAAGGTACCCCAGGAATCAGGGAAGAGAGGACACAAGGAAGACAAGTTGATTCACCAGATCAGGGTTGTAGTCTCCTGTGGCCGGGTGGATGAAGGCCATGTACGGGCTGTCCTTGATGTCTTCGTCGTCACACATGATGTGAACGGCATATTCGCCAGGCTCCTTGGGCCAGTATTTGACGTCACACGATCCATCATTCTGGTCATCATACTCGATCTTTGCCTGGGAGGGGCCTTCAATGGCAAACCCTGGGGGATGGGGTGGAAGGGCCTCCCTGGTTACGTGGTGGAAAGTACCTATTCTATGTTACTACCAACTCATTCCCTCTGCTTCCCTAAAAGCCAAGTATTGGCCAGAAGACTGAAATCTGTTTGTGTCCCTTTTCCACAAAACCAGGCCCACTGAGTCTTCACTAGAAATGGAAGGGTTGGATTATATACTTTTTTGTTTGACATTATCTAACAGGAAGGGTCCAACCAGCAAACCTTTCTGTTGGCAATATGGTAACATGTGCCAAAAGCCTCAAACCAACACCCACTCTTTGCACGCCTAATTCCATTTCTGGGCTTTTATCTGAAGGAAATTACCAAGGATATGCATTCAGCATTGTTTTTATAGCAAAACCCTAGAAATAACCGGAGAGCCTAACAATAGATATATCCACACAATGGAATTCCATGGAAGCTGTGGAAAGTGAAGGCATACCCTACATTTATTTGATGCATGAAGACATAAAGACCCCCCACAAAGATATTTTATGTGGCAAATCAACATTTGTATGTGTATATACAGGGAAAAAGTCTAGAAAGACATACCAAAAGGTTTAATATTATCTCTAGACTAGAAGGATTTACCAAGATGATTAATATCATCTCTCTAGAAGGGAGAAATAAACATGATTTCTTATTTTTCCCTTTTGCTTATTGCTATTATCTAAAACAGGAGTCACTCAACTATAGCCCAAGGGTCATACCTGGCCCACTGCCTGTTTTTGTAAATAAAATTTTGCTGGAACACAGCCAAACCCATTCATTTACATATTTTCTATGGTTGTATTCAGGCTACAATAGTAGAGTCAAACAACTGTGACAGAGACCATATGGCCCATGAGTTAAAACTATTTGCTATCTGGGCCTTTACAGAAAAAGTTTACTGACTCCTGATCTAAAATGATTATATGTATGTCAGATATGTGTTTAAAATATATTCAGTTATGCAACAAAGAACATATTTACTCTCCCAATTTTAGCGAAATTCATTCATACATAATAAGGGTCTGTCAACAATATTTACTAAATGCTTACCATGTTCCAAGCACTGTTCTAGGCACAATGTCCACATAAAACCTCTGGCCTTAAGGTCTAGCAGATGAACGGATGTGGGTGCCAGAGGCAGTGGGCAACCAAAAGGGTAGGAGGGAAACAGGAACTACAATTCCACAGTAGAGTGCAGAGATGCCCTGGGTGGTCAGGAGGCCAGCAGGCTAAGGGTATTGAGGCCAGGCAAGGCCCCAACACTCAGCCTGACACCAGGCCCAGGTGTCCTGTAATGTTCAGCCCTCCAGAAGCTGATGGTCAGCTGCCTCCACTTACCCAGGGACCCCACTTCAGAGCCGATGGACTCTACCACAAAGTCTGCTGACCGCCCAACAATCCCACCATGGAGGCCAGGGCCCCAAGCACGGACTTTCTGCATGCCTGCTTCAGGGCCAACTTGAACTTCAAAGGGGCTAGAAGGAAAGGAATAGAAGAAGCATTGAAGAAGAGCAAAGAAAGAGCTAACTATAGCCATAAACTGTGGTTCTTTTGCACATTCTTTCCACTCACCTGACCCTTTCACCTAGAGTCCCAAACTCTAGTCAAGTCCTTCCTCCATGCAGGTCCCCCCGACAGCCATTGTTATGTCAACAATATAAGGTAATGTGGCTGCCTCCCAGGTGGCCACTGGGTTGGCACTCAAGCCACACCGCCTTGCACTATCCTCCTGGTCATTTACCTTTTGTGTGCAGGGCTCCCCAGACTGTGAGTCCTGGAAGGTAAGAGAGCCACGCTTCTCTATATCCTGCTTATGCTATAACAAGAAAACTAAGTTGAAAAGACTTTATCTCATACATAAGTGAATGTGCTTTAACTTTGGTGTGGGAGGTTTAAAAAAAAGTATGCTTAGATAGTCAGAACCCTAAAATGCCCAAATATTTCTTAAGGCAAACAAAATTTATTCAGAGTTTAAAGTTGCCCCCAGGAGAGCTGGAAAATAGGGAGGCAATTGCAACACCCACAAGACTGCATCCCTTGGCCCCTGAAAACACTCACATAGACGGTTTTAATGTAAACCACAGCAGATTTTGCCCCCATGGCATTCATGAACAGAGGCATTCATTGAAAAAGGGAATCTTGGTTTATATAAGGGTGTATGGACTCACAGCCCATTTACTATTACTGCTCCTTCTGACTCCCTGCCTCCCACCAGCCCCAAACGGCCAGCATTTGATTTAAAGCAAGTCAGTTAAAACCACAGCAACTTTCTGCTGCTCTTGAGAACAGGCCAAATGTCTGTGCTGCTCTGGATTAAAAAAAAAAAAAAAAAAAAAAAAAAGTTTTCAACAAAGCAGATCTCTTTCCCTCCTGCAGCCAGGGAAGCAACCGCCCATGAGTCTGCCCTGGGCTGAGCACGCCTCCAGAGAAGCCACATTTCCAGCTGGTGCCTCACCTCTTTGGAATGTGGTGTCCCCCCCACATGATGGCAATGCTGTATCTCCCCGGGGTGCTGGGGTAATACTCGAATGTGTAGACCCCATCCAGAAAGCCTTTCTGCTTCACCAGTTCCTCCAGACCCTCTGTGGGAAGAAAGGGAACAATCTTTCCAATGCAATCTTGCACTCAGAATGAGAATCAGAAGGACAAGGACAGTAAGGCAGCCACGTCCACAAAAACATAAGCCACCTAAGAAAACTAAGTGGGCCGCCTCAGAGTAGGGGACCCTCCAAAACCTGGGAGATTACTCCAAAGCTAAAAACAGAGCCATCTCTGCTTTAAAGTGTGAGGAAATGAAGGATTTCCCAGCTAATTGGCTTTAAAAATCTCTCTCGGCTATGAGGGGGCCCTGAGGTCCTAAAACTCCTGGGTCTGTGTAAAGATAAATCCAGTCACATCTCAATATTTCCCAACAATTGTAGCCACCCTTCTTGGCCCTCCACAAAAGCTGGGGAGGCAGTGAACCTTTAGGAGTATTTAGCATGAGTTTCAGGTTAAGTGTTCAAGCACCTTTTTCAACTAAAGCTGGACAAAAAAAGCAAGAAAGTCATTGGATGCTAACTGTAAGAGGACAGGTTTTAGGTGCTACTTTGCAAACTCCAGACCCAGCCATCAAGCAGGAACTTGTTTTATGTTGAGCCCTGAGGTTTGGCCAGGCTGTTGAGTCAAGCAAGTATCCAAGGTCAGGAAAAAAATGCCTCCTTGGCTCCTGTTGCAACAAACTGGGAGGGAGGGCAGCCCCACAGCAGCTTGGCTCCAGGTCTGGGCAGTCTAGAACCTCGGCTGCCCTCGGGGCATAGCCTGCCCCCAAGCTTGATGCTCTGAGATCAAATATTAACTTTCTGGAGCTCAGAACACTCCTGCCCCAGCCTGTTGGGAACACAGAGGGTGAGAACCATCCTGGCACAGGAAGCTCACGATTCCACAAGGCATGGGAATAAGACCACCAAGGGCTGCTACACCTGAGACTAGAAATGCTGAGCTGCTTTCTCTGTTCCAGGGGAAAACAAGAACAGGGAAGACACCCATCCCCATATCTGCTGTCTACTTCTCCAAAAGAAGGAGGGAGAATGGGCTGCAGGGTGTAACCTGCCCATCCACAAATGGCATTTATCTACAAAGAAAACTTACTCTTAGGGAATTTTATTCTCCTTCTATAAGCACTGATCATAGTAATTAAGTATTTGACATAATTTCATAGTCTATAAAATGTAACCTGTAATGGGAAAATCACTGGCTTTGGAAACTCTGCCTGAATTCCAGCTCAGAAGCCTACAAGCTGTGTAACCTTGGGCAAGAACCTTCCTCTCTAAGCTTAGGTTTCCTCTGATTAAAAAAAAAACAAACACATGGGCCACTCCCCGTTGTTGTTCCAACAGCAGCATTTCCCCAACCCCCTTACAGCACTGCTTTTTCTACTCCCAGACATCTCAATGTAATGTAAAGCTGTCAAGCCATCCATTGTTCTTGCCCACATCCAGGGCAGACATTACTAACCAATCCCTGCTTCCTTCCCCGTGGAGCCCAGATAGCCTCACATCCTTGAAAGAGCTCTCTGGGATAAATCAATGAGAACTGGCTGTGCGATGAAATCTATGTGCCATGCTGCAAAATTAACCAAAAATCACCCCTGAGATAAGGAAAGAAAGGAACACTTACTAGGACCCTTCACAGTTACGCTGAGCTCCCCACTTCCCGCAGCTTTGGTGTCAACCTTGAAGTCTGCAGTCTCCCGGATACGGACACCTTTGGGCTGCAGGCCTCGGCCACTGGCCCGGCAAGCGTTTGGACTGCAGGCTGCAAGCACAGTTTCAACATCAATTCAAACTTTCATTCTTTAGTCAGTCATAAAAGCCAAGGTAACTTTGAGCCATCGGCCAAGAAAATGTTTGCTTTGCACAAAGAATATGCAGTAGTGGCCCAAGACCAAGGGTCCCATTCAGGTAGTACACCCGGCTAGCAAATAAGGACACAACATAACTTTGTCCAGCCACACCACAGAAGGACTCAGGAAAAGTTACTTTGGCAAAGAAAACAAGAGAGCACAGCAAATCCACACTGTGCTCCTGGTACTGGCGTTTATCCTTTCCTTTGTGAGGGGGAGTTAAGACTTAACTGCTGGACATTATTCAAACCTCACTGCAATACTCAAGGGCCCACTAATTGGGAAGACTGGACTTTTCCAAATCTACTTGAAAAATGCAGGGCTTGACATTGCCTCTCTGGGTTCCAAGCCCTAGGTCAGCCATTTCTAAAAGTCTAAACATTGTTGTCTTCCGCATGAACAACCAGTTAAAAACAAAACAGCTAAAAAAGAGACCATTCCAGAAGAGCTTTTGGAAGGAGGGGGAAAAAAAGAGAAACCAGTTCAGCCCCACCTCAGCCAAGACAGACCAATATTTTAGTGCTGTCTGTGAGTGTCTCAGAGTGTGAGTTGCTACAAAAGCAACAATTAGCAGTAAACACCACTCCTGATTTGATTTTTGGGCCTCATTTAGAAACTTAAAGTTGTAAGTCTAAAAATTAAGGACAAAGATAACATCTAATATTCCTTGCGAGGTCCACAAAACTACTGTTCCATAGTTATTCCACAGTATCCAGGGGTTGATAAAAGATACCTTTATGCCCTAGGAATTGTTTACCCAGCATGGGCAACCTTTTCATTAAGGAAATGGGAGATCAATGTGTGAAATGTCATGTTGTATAAGTGGCTTTTCCTTTCCAAATCTGACATTGCACATTTGAAAGCTCTCTATACACGACAGATCACAGACTCCAGAAGACAGGACTCTTTACTCCACAGAAAAAAGGTAAATTCCTCCTCTGGCTCTTCCTCCCTGCAATGTCCTCAGCTGGCTATTTGGCAAACAACTGCTTCTCAAAGAGTCATACACACACTCTTGGAGTTAGAAATGGGTTTAGGTGGTTTATGGATGAATATATGTTTATGGTTGTACTTTATGGCCAGTGACATTGGTTTTCCATTATGAGATTGATATAAAGTTTCTTTCACTACAAAATCATTTAAGTGGAGGAGGGGATGTTAGTAAATCAAAAGAAAAAGTCAGCTGGGCGCTATGGCTCCTGCCTGTAATCCCAGCTACTCAGGAGGCTTAGGCAGGAGGATTGCTTGAGGCCAGGAGTCTGAGGCTTCAGTGACCTATAATCGCACCACTGCACTCCAGCCTGGGCAACAGAGCGAGACCCTGTCTCTAAAAAAAAAGTAAAGAAAGAGAGAAAATGTCTATTAATTAAATGCTAAATAGTATAAGTGATGGATAGAATGGATATGCCAGAAATGAAAAAAATAGTCCACGAGTGAGGGACAGTTGGAACACACTAGTAAAATTAGGAACACTGTTTAAAAGTCTTTCTTGCCTTATGTCAAAAAGTTTTGCTTATGAATAACTTGGGGTTTTTTGTTTGTTTTTTCTTTGTCAAGGGGAGAAAAGTTGGTCATACCAGAAATAAGTCACAGCAGGATGACAGGACTTCCTTGGCAGGTTTTAATATGTCTTAAAACACTCATGGAAATTCTGAACATGTGCAATAGTCCCAACATCAAAAGGGTAACTGCTCAGTTCATATAAACACTAAATGAGGCTAAAGAGTTTGAAGAGCACTGCCAGCTTCTCCACCATCTAGCAAAGCCCTAGATGTGTTTAAACGAAATTAGAGAGTGGGTCTGGGGTCTGGCTGGACAAGTTGTAACACCATCTGCACAGGAATTTCCTGAAGTTACAAAGAACACAAGCAAAGCTGTCATTTGAAAGCAGCACAAAGAACTGGCAAAAAAAAACTCCCACCCAACCAGCCCTTACCACGTAAGAGGCCTCTGGCCCAGTGGTCTCAACTAGGAAGTCAACAGCTTTGGGGTCCAGGCTGGCCCAGAGGCGGGATTCAGAAGAGGAAGCCAAGTCTGCAGACGCAGATTCGCAGGACAGAACGGGGAAAAGCAAGTATGGGTTAGAAGAGGAAGCACAGATGGAAAACAAAACAAAGAAAAAAGGCAACAAAGTCAGAAGGAGAGAGTCTGACATTAGAGGAAAATGCATGCTCCTGGCTGCAGAGGAAGTTCAGCAGAGTGGTTAAGGGCAGGGTCAACAGAGACCACAGTTCCAGCCCTACTGACGCCTCATAGTACTGAAACCTCATGTTATGTAAGCCTCCACCTGCAAAGTGAAGATGATAATAGCACAACTACATCGAATCAGCCTATGTGTTGCAGGTGCTAAGTGCCTGGCAACCAGTGAAGGCCGAGCCACGGAGGCTGCAGGGCCCACGGTGCTGCTAACATCAGTCATGGCACCAACTCCTCCACGTGCCTCAGCCCCGCATTTCTCAGTGAGGATAATGACTCTCCTGTACTCGTGTTTTGGGGAGGATTAAATGAGTTAATACAAGCAAAACACTTAGGTCTCTGTGTGGCTCATAGAAAATATTAGTATTAGTATCTTGGGGACAAAGTAAGCCACTTCCCGTTGAAGTGGCCCTGGCAGAAAGAAGATAGGTGTGAGCTTCAGGATTGGGCCCTAACCGTTTTCCTGGCCTCAGTGCCCAGCCGTGCACAGTCAGCCTCCATGCCAGAAACAGATGTAGTCAGCCCATCCACACTCACCTTCCCCAACCTGCACAACAAAGGGGCTCTTGGGAATGGTGTCCCCAGCAAATGAGACCTTGACCACATGGGGGCCAGGCTGCATGGGTTTGTACACACATCGATACACTTGGTTTCCTCTGTCTTCCACGAGCAACTCCACGGTGTTCTTCCCCTGGGGATCTTCTACCTCAACACCAATGTCACCCACGCCGGCGCCTAGGAGAGAGAGGGCATCCCATGAGCCCAAGTAACCCTCTCAGAAAGCTCGTCGCTACTGAGCACAAAATGCTAACAGAAGGAGACAGAGGGGCACTCAGGAAGGTCCACAAAAACACATTAACTATTTTCTTGGGTGGTTGCGGTTATGGTTAACTTTTCCTTTTTTCCCGTTTTTTATTTTCTAAATTTTCTACATTGAAAACAGAACCGACAATTCAAGAAGTATGTCTTACTCAGTGCTCTTTTTTTTTTTTAACCCCCACAGGATCTTGCATAGAACTAGGTCTAGTAGATGATTCTTAAAACTTAGTTTCTTTGGAACATTTAGTCAAATCAGAAATGTGTACAGAAACTGATTAATCAATCAAAGTCAAGCCTGAGTATTTTAGAAAGGAAAAGCTGGTTAAAAAAAAAAAAACCAACTAAAAATACAACTAACACAAAAAATTATTTTTGTCATTGTTCGTTCAATTTAAAAGATAAAAGGCCAGGCACCCCAAGCCTTCAGAGGACTTGATTTCAGCCTTTGGAAGAAAGCCCAAAGGTCTGATCCACGGAGGAGAGGCACATTACCTGCTGTGTAGATGTCAAAGTAGGTGGGCTTATTGGCAATGCTCCCTGCAGCTTCCAACCCTGGGCCTTTCGCAGTGACTTTACTGGCGTCTCCCTGGGCCTTGTCAACATTCACTTCAAATGGACTCTTGGAAATGTGCTGTCCTGCGAAGAGGACTGTGACCTATAGGTGAAAGACAGGTGAGACATATATAATTGCTTCTCCGTGCCCAGCAAGACTACATCAAGCCACATGCACCGACGATCCTCTTTTTCGCCCTCTTCATGAATACGCACACAAAGGTGGCTGGAACCAGGAGCCCTGGAACCAAGCCAAACGGCCTGAGCAGGACTCCTGCCTGGCCCCTTCAGCCATACAGACGGATCATCATGCCCTTAGCAAAATAAAAATGCTTATATCCAATATGCTCAGCCTCTCTAGTAGGAAATGAACAAACACTTATATTTGAATCTCTAGATATTGGGTCCTTTCAGGGGGCTGCAGAAGGGGCCACTATTCCCCAGAATAAAATGTGCAGTACTAGGATTTCAAACCCAGAGTGAAAGTTTTTTTCAAAGGACCAGGATCATTCTTAGACACATGGATTTGAAACAAAATACAATGATTTCCATCTAAGACTTAAGTCACAGTTGTCATCTTTGAAATTTTACAGGAGAAATTGGGTTGGGTTTCATGTGAACTCATACTTGACTGGAATGAATTAATTACATCATAAATGCTCCCTTCAAGAGCATTTATTCCTATTCTTTTTTCCAAATTCATAATATTGTAAGAGTGTAAGAGAAATCGAAGGCCATCGTTCCAGGTGAATTCACTAAAGCCCAAAGTAGCAAGTATGGTCCATGTTTCAAAGTCTGGGCATGGTACATGGGGACTGGCCTTTATGTGCTATTAAGGGCTTTCTTCCAGTGAAGGGCACACTCTTGGGTCACCCCATTCACCTGCAATCCAGGCTCTCCTAGCCCCTGCCCTACAGGCCACCTGGACACCATCTCAAACAGAACTCAAAATGTTGCCAAGAAAAAGGGCCTGGGGGCTCCACCCCCATCATTTCTCCAGGTGCTGAGAGGGCCATTTTCCTCCACTATAGTCAGCTGGACTGCTCCCTCCTCAGGCTTCGATGCTGATAAGCTCTCCAGAGCACATCTAAGGGAAATACCTAAGGAAGCCCCAAGGACAGAGAGTCCATAGTTTAGTCACTACAGCATCTACACTCCAGGCATGTAGCTGCAACCATGAGTTACCTAGATGGAGTTAGAAACATCTTATGACATTGCAAAGAACCCATCCTTGGAAATGAACCAATAGAGATGTATTAGCTAACGTCTCAAGTCTGATTCATGGGGATTCCAAATTTTCTGCAATGAGCATAGATACTTTTATAATCAGAAAGGAAAATCAGAAGTTAACCTAAGAAAAACTCTTCTTCCTAAGATCTTTCTTCTACATATATTGAAACAAGCCCAAAGAATAGCTCAAGCCATGGCTGTGATGCTTCTTACTTTGTGCAACCCAGTGACCTTGGGTAGATACTCCACAGAGTATGTCTTGTTCTTGTCGCTGTCAGGGGTCACTTGTGCCTAGGAGGGAAGATGGGTGACAGTTAGAGAAGGTGCTGAGCATGAGTAAGGAGCATGCTATGCCAGCCAAGGTCCTGCAGTGAGCTGCCAGGTCAGGGACGCTGAAGGTGCTAGCTATTTATTTCCTATCCCGCCATTCCTACAGAGCACCCCAGGAGAGAAGTACCATGAAGTCACAGAAACAAAACCACACAGCACAAAGGTTTACCAGGGTCAGGACTCTCCACTGTCTCAGGGCTGTCACTCTCTAGATAAGAGAGAATATGAAGCAAATAACATAAACCTTTATTAGCTCAGTAGTTACTGAGAGCTTATGAAATGCCAGGCCCAGTGTTAGGGAACAAAAATAGAACGATGTGCATGTCAGGCACAATCCTTGCCCCGGGGGGAAAATAGATAATATGTCGGTAAACTTAGAATTTCAGATTATGCTAAGTGATAGGAATAATATGGTCCTAAGAAAATAAGTGAACGGAGAGAACAGCGTGTGCAAAGGCCCTGAGGGAGGAACCAAAGAACGGTCAATGTGGGAAGAGAGTGGGGCAAGAATCAGCTTGTTATTCTGGCTATCAGTATTTAGAACCTCAATGAACAAGGCCTTTGCTACATCCAAATTATTCTTTATTCTATTAAACACTGTGTCCTTGGAATCAATTTATATTATATTTCAAGGTGCAGTCCTTGGGTGGGTTACTGTAACTGCTGTAAGCCTCAGTATCCTTTTGGTAAAAAACAGTTTTGGTTGTGAGTTATAATGAGGAAAATGGAGGCACAGTCCCTGGTCCTGTTATAAGTCCCCAAAGCCCCATAGGATGCTGGACAGCAGAGGAAGCATCCTCCAACATACCTCCTCTTTGTTCCCTTCTGGGTCCTCGACAAACACCATCACATCTCCTTGTCCGGCGCTGATGGTGTCCACAGTGAACTTGGCTGGCTGCTTCACCATGTTTCCAGTGGGCTCGATTCCTGTCACAGGTTTACACAGACAACGTTATAAGCTGGGCAGGGCCATGGCACAAGTCATCATCCACTGACTCTTTCAAGGGAACCAAGAGATGGGACCCAGCTCTGCAGATCCCACGTGGGAGACAGGGACAAACTGCCATGACAAGGACAATCAGATAGATTGAAAGCCTTAACTTTGTCTATCTTATTTAAGCAATATCCAATTCTGAAATATTCAGAGTTTGTCAGTCAGGAATCTACACAGTTGTGAAAAATAATGTGGTCAGTAACTAGTAGAGGGGCTTGCCCTGAGGGAAACAACATAGGCGGAGGAGGAAGGCTTATTTTTCATTAAACAACATTTTGTGTTGCTTGAAATTTTTAAAAATTATACTCAATTTTTTTTTTTTTTTTTTTTTTTTTTAGGCTGGTCAAGTGAAGCAGTGGGAGTGGAGAAGGAACAAAGGAATCTGTAACTGGTTGTGATCAATTAGTTGTAAACACCACTGCACTCAGACCAACCTCAATTATTTTTTTTAATTAAACTTCTTATTTTAAGATGTTTGAACAAATTCATTTGAGGAAGATTCACTAGAAGGTGTTAAGAAATGCCCTTTACCCAGTTTCCCCAATGGTAACTGTGCAAAACTAAGGTACAAAATCACAACCAGGGTGTTGAGAGAGATACAGGTAAGATACAGAACATTTCCATCACCCTAGGGAGCCTCATGTTAGCTTTTACAGCCTCACCCAATTCTCTCTCAGCCACCCTCTTCCTGCCCCTGACAACCACTAATCTGTTTTCCATCTCTATAATTTTATAATTTCAATAATGTTATATCAATGACTCATGCATTATGTAATCTTTTGGGATTGGCCTGTTTCACTAAACATGATTCTCTGTAGATCCATCAAGGTTGTTGCTTATATCGATGGTTTGTTCCTTTTGATTGCTGAGTAACATTCTATGGTGTGGACGTACCACAGTTTGTTTGGCCATTCACCCAGTGAAGGACATCTGGATTGTTTCTAATTGTCCTTTCTGATAAAGCTGCTATAAACATTTGCATATAGGTTTGCATGTTAATGTAAGTATGAAATTATATCTATATATCTGCCCTTGGTTCCTAACACAGAGCTCCTAAACCCCTTGGAATTTCCTAGATGAAAGGAGCCTTTTGTTCTAATGAGGTGACTCCTTGTGGGCTCCTGGATAGCTTTATTATGGGGCTGGTCACCAGAAAGTCAAGGCATGATTAGAATCTTAGAACTTTCAGTCTACTCCCCATCTTTCAGGGAGGGGAGCTAGAGACTGAGTTTATATCAATCATGCCTATGTGATTTAGTCTCCATAAAAATCCCTAAAGTATGGGGTTCAGAGAGCTTCTGGGTTGGTGAGCACATCCATGTACTAAGAGGGTGGCCCACCTCAACTTTGTGGGGACAGAAACTCCAGTGCCTAAAACTCTTCTGAACTTTGCCCTATACACCTCTTCAGCTGGCTGTTCATCTTATCCTTTATCATATGTAAGTGGTAAAGGTAAGTGTTTCCCTGAGTTCTGTGAGCCATTCTAGCAAACGATCTACCATGAGGAGCGGGTAATAGGAACCTCTGCTTTGTAGCCAACTTGCACAGAAGTTGTGGGTTACCTGAGGACCCACCACTTGTGATTGGCACCTGAAGTGGGGGGAAGTTTTGTGGGACTGTGTCCTTAAACTGTAGGGTCTGCACTGACACTAGGTAGACACTGTCAGAATTAAATGGAATTACAGGGCATCCTGTTGGTGTCCTAAATAATTGAAGAACTGGTCAGTGTGAGGGAAAAAAACCATAGATTTTGGTGACCAGAAGTGAAGTATTAAGAGTAGTAGTTGAGTAAAGGAGAAAAGAATTTTTTCCTTTAGTTGTGAGTGAAAGTATTGAAGGCAAAATAGTGGTCTTCCTGTACAGTAAGTTTTTCTTCCTCTGGGATAAACGCCAAGGAGTTCAATTGCTGGATCATATGGTTGCTGCATGCTTTTTTGTCTGTTTGTTTGTTTTAAAGACACTACCAAACTGTGTTGCAGAGTAGCTGTACCATTTTACATTCCCACCAGCAATGTATGAGTCATCCAGATCCACTTTCTCTGCATCCTTCCCAGCATTTGGTGTTCTTCCTTCTTTTTATTTTTGCCATACTGATCTATTTTAATTTGCATTTCTCATAGCTGATGATATTGAACAACTTTTCATATGCTTCTTTGCCATTTGTATATCCTCTTCAGTGAAACTGTTCATGTCTTTTGCCCATTGTTTGCCCGTTTTCTAATTGAGTTGTTTGGTTTGTTTGGTTAATTGTTTGTTTTTTAAATATTGAGCTCTGGAGTTCCTTGTATGTTCTAGATATTAGTGCTTTGTTGGATAAGTGGTTTGCAAATATTTTCTCCTAGTCTTTCAGCTTGTCTATTCATCCTTTTAACTGCAAGAAGTTCTAAATTGTTTTTTAAAGTAAAATTCAGCCCCCAGACCCTTGTGTCTCAGCAACATTTTAAGTTCTATTTGAGATGCTATCCAGGTGGCCTGTAGGGTGGGAGCTAAGACAGCCTGTCTTACAGGAGAGTGGGGTGACCAAGGAGTGCACCCTGCACTGGAAAAAAGCCCTCAACAGCATAGAGAGGCCAATCCCCACTCACCAGGAAAGGGCTAGGCTGCCCTTTCCTGGTCTTTTGGCTAGAGAGAGCAGGCTTTTGTTGGCACTTTTTGTGCTTGTGCCCACGGGTTGTCACCTTCTTCAGCTCCAAGTCTGAGATACATGAGGCAAAAGTAAACCCAAGGAACTCACTACTGTGTCATTCACTGGGTCCCGAGGTCCCTAGCTGGTCTGCCTTGTTCTCTTTCAGTCTCCTTAGGTCTGTCTTATAATCACAGCCAGGGATTTTAGTTGGACTTAGCAAGAAGAATTAGGAAAAGTACTTCTATTCCATATTGCCAGAAGCAGAAGTTCAAATTTATTTATTTCTATTTCTGTTTTTATTTATTTATTTGGAATGAATGAAAGAATGAAAGAGACGGGGGTCTCACTCTGCCGCCCAGGCTAGAGCGGCGTGGTCACGGCTCACCACAGCCTCGAACTCCCGGCTTCAAGCCCAATCCTCCCGCCTCAGCCTTCCAAGGAGCTGAGACTACAGGCGTGCACCACCACACCCGGCTAATTTTTCCCATTTGTCCAGAGATGGGGTCTCGCTATGTTGCCCAGGCTGGTCTCAAACTCCTGGCCTAAAGGGATCCCCCACCTGCAGCCTCCCGAGTAGCTGGCGTTACAGGTGTGAGCCACCATGCCCGGCTTACAACTTTTTGAAAAAGCTTTTTATTATGGAAAATTCCACACCAACACAGACGTGGAAAGAACTGTACAATGAATCCCATGTATCTGTCACCCAGTTTCAACAATTATCAACTCACCACTGGTTTTGTTTCACCTTCACTCCCACCTTTTCCTTCCTCCTGTATTATTTTCACACAAATCCTAGACCTCACATTTCTCATCCATAAACATTCACTATGTATCTTTACAAGATATTTTTAGAATACCCACAATATCGGTATCACATCAAAAATTTTAAAATGATTCCTTAGTATCATCAAATATCCAGTGTTCAAATGTCCGATTATCTTACAAATTTCATGAAGTTTTTTTTTTTTTTAGAGAAAGCATCTTGTTCTGTCACCCAGGCTGGAGTGCAGTGGTGCGATCATAGCTCACTGCAGCCTCCAACTCCCGGGCTCAAGGGATCCTTCTGCCTCGGCCTTCCAAGTAGCTGGAACTACAGGCACACATCACCGTGCCCAGCTAATTTTTCTTATTTTTTGTAGAGTCAGGGTCTCACTATGTTGCCCAGGCTGGTCTCAAACTCCTGGCCTCAAGCTATACGCCTGCCTCAGCCTCCCAAAGTGCTGGGATTATAGGTGTTTCATGAATTTTTTAACAATCAGTTTGAATAGGATCCAAGTTAGGGTCACATATTACAAATGGTTGCTAAGTCTCTTAAGTCTCATTTAATCTCCACATGTCTCTCCATCTCCTTTTTTCCTTGCCATCAACCTGTTAACAACAATGGGTCATTGGTTACTGTACTCTGGATTTGTATTAGCTTTCCAATAAATAATTTAGTTTAAGAAAAAATGGTGGTAGATTGTTATACAAAAAGATAACTTTCCCACACTGCTAGGAAAGAAATTCAGTGAAGGTCCAGGCATGGTGGCTCACACCTATAACCCCAGTACTTTGGGAGGTCGAGGCAAGAGGATCACTTGAGGGTACAAGACCAGCCTGGGCAACACAGCAAGACCCTGTCTCTAAAAAAAAAAAATTTAAGAAAAATACACAAAAGATCTTACAACCAAAAAAAAAAAAGAAGAAGGAAGAAAAATTCAAAGTGAAGAAAATACAGTTTTAATTCATTTCAGCATAGAAAAAAGGCTGGAAAGAAATACCTTAGACTTTGAAGAAAGGAAAGAGCCGGGCAGTGGGGAAGTGAGCTTTTAATTTTTATTTTTGACATTCTTCTTTTGCTTAAAATTTACATAATAATCATGTCATTTAACAAATAGATTTAAACATGCACCTAAAATATCGATAAACACCCACCCTATCTGTGAGCCTGAGAAACTTACTCTGCAGCTTGTCAAAGGCCTGGGCCTGGGCTCATCTCCTGTGGCTAACCACGGTTGGTTAGGAGGCTGAACCACATCCCCACACTCTAAACTGCTACAGTTATGCTTACCATGCAGAGAGACAACTGGGCGCTTTGATTACTCAGATCGAAGGGTGCTTAAGGCTTGCTTTGCAGTAAATTCTTTATACAGAACATAGGTTTTGGAAAAGGTTTCTGATCGGCTCATGGATGGAGCTTTCAACATACCTAAAGATTTGTTTGTGGCTGCAGGTCCACCTCACCCAGCCCTCTCCCCTTTCAACCCACTGGAACTAAGCAAGTGAGGGCTCTGTGAATGGATCTACAAATGCTAACTGGCTGGCAACCAGAATCTATTCAACATCCAAAAGACAAAATAAAACAAACCTCTCAACTTTTTTAGAAACTAGAAGATGACCTGTCCTCTCTTCCTGGGCTCAGGTGACAGAAATGAAGCAATGTGACAACATAGGAAAGAGAGCAAAACTGGTCCTGGCTTTCATCTCACCATAGAACAAGAGTAATATCTCACAGTCCCATCCATGTGGCCTCACATTGTGGCCCTGTCACTTAAAAGGAACATTTTATCTTCCTACTTAAAAAGGAAAAAAATAAGTTAAATAGGAATTACCATATGATCCAGCAATTCCACTTCTAGGTATATACCCAAAAGACTTGAAGCAGGGACCTAGATACTTGTACATCCATGTTCATGCAGCAATTATTCACAACAGCTAAAAGGTGGAAGCAACACAAATGTCTATCAACAGATGAATGGATAAACAAAATATGTTATATATGATAGAATATTATTCAGCCATAAAAAGTAATGGAATTCTGACACATGCTACACAACATGGACGATATATATGCCAAGTGTAGTAAGCAAGACAAAAAAGATAGACACTGGCCAGTAATCCTAGCCAGTAATCCTAGCACTCTGGGAGGTCGAGGTGGGAGGATCGCTTGAGGTCAGGAGTTTGAGACTAGCCTGAGCAAGAGTGAGACCCTGTCTCCACTAAAAATAGAAAAATTAGCCAGGTGTGGTGGCGCACACCTGTAGTCCCAGCTATTCAGGAGGCTGAGGCAGGAGGATTGCTTGGGCCTGGGAGTTTGAGGTTGCAGTGAGCTATGATGATGCCACTATACTCTAGCCGGGGCGACAGAGCAAGACTCTGTCCTCAAAAACAAAAAACAAAAAACAAAAAAAGGCTAGACATTGTATGATCACATTTCTATGAGGTACCTAGAATAGGCAATTTCTTAGGACAGAAAGTAGAATAGAGGTTACCAGGAGCTGAGGGGAGAGGAGAATGGAGAGTTACCATTTGAAGAGTATGAAGTTTCTGTTTGGAAAGTTGAAAAAAGTTCTGAAGATGGGTGGTGGTGATGGTTGCACAACACTGTGAAGGTACTTAATGCCACAGAATTGTATACTTAAAAATGGTTAAAATGGTGAATTTTATGTTATTATATTTCCCCCCCCAAAAAATGCAAAAATACACAGACACATATATATATAAGTATAAAAGGAAAAAAAGGGTGTGTTTCCTCCACAAGCGCACAACTCTCACAATGAGGCAGATGAAGGAAATAGCAATGACTAGCCACATTCCTGAACCATAGCAAGTGGTCATTTTCTAGAAAACAGCCCATGAAAGGAAACCGCCTCACATTAACAATGGGGAAACTAGACAGCCAGTGATAAGGTTATTACAAACAAGCATTTTATGTCTTGATTAGATTCAGTCCATTTGACCAATTTTGTTGACAAGAGATTTATTTGGCTGTTTGCAACTTTTTTGCCATTAAGGAAGCATAATCTTTAAAATCAGAGATTCCTCATTCCAGCCACGGCCTTTGGTTATGACCCAGAGAAAGCACTTTTAAAGCAAGCATGGACATGCCAACCTTCGAGTGACTGTGAATGGGCAGAGGTCTTCAAACAAAGTCCCCAGTCCCTATACAACACCAATGATTGCACAGACCCCACTTCATTGCAAACAGAACACCAAGTGACAAGTGGGTTTGTTCCAGAACTATCAGGCTATCTACTGGTCTAAATCATGCCAAAAAAGACAGATTAGAAGACCCGACCACTGAGGTTGAGAGCAGCACATGGTCAGTACCACTGCCCTGGTCATGTGTCATCTTAAGACTAAGCTGATATCAAGCAAGGAAATGCCATATTCAAAGGGTATGCATGTACAGGACATCCCACAAGAGACATGCCCTGGACTCTTTAGAAAGTCAATGCCATTAAGAGAGAGAAAAAAAAAAAAGTTTGGGAAAATTATTCTACATTAAGAGTCTAAAGAGAAATAACAAACAAATGCAGTAAGTAAAACTTAATCAGACCTTGGTTTGTAAAACAACAACTACTATAAAAGTCAATCTTAGGACAATAGGGAAATTTGAATACAAATTGTATATTAGATGATATGAAATTATTAATTTTCTTATGTGTGATAATTAATATTGTGGTTATGTAAAAAGATATCCTATTCTTAGAAGAGGCTTACTGATGTACTGAACTGTCACCATACCAGTAATTTATTTTCAAATAATTCAACAATCACTCGTACTGTCACACATGTACACACACACACAGGGCAAGAGAAAACTATTAAGTTAGAATGGTGACAAGTGTCAATTCTGGGAGAGGATATACAGGATATTGTGTATGTATAAATGTTATCCCAACTATGATAACATTTTCTTAATTATGAAAATCAAGAAAGAAAGCACGCGTAGTGGCTCATGCCTATAATCCCAGCACTTTAGGAGGCTGAGCCAGGAGGATCACTGAGGCCAGGAGTTCAAGTCAAGCCTGGGCAACATAGCAAGACCCTGTCTCTATAAAAAATAAAAAATTAGCTGCATGTGGTAGCATGCACCTATAGTCCCAGCTACCTGGAAGGCTGAGGCGGAAGCATCACTGGAGCCCAGGAGTTCGAGGCTACAGTGAGCTATGATCAGGGCACTGCACTCCAGCCTGGGCAACAGAGTAAGACCCTATCTTGAAAAGAGAAAAAAAGAAAATAAATAAAATGCACTCCCTCCCCTCCCCACAAAAAAGGGAAAAGTTGTATCTGGCTGTGCTGATCTTTACCAGAAACCACATTATGCAACCACATAACTACTGTTCTCTTCAAAAAGCTAGTGTGCTCTGAAGTTATGTGCCAATCAGAACACCAAATGCCTCCAAATGGCTTCAACCCACTATAATGTTCTGAGCAGAATGGCGTCCTGCAGCTGCTTCACAGTCATAAACAGGATGTCTTGGCAAGGAAGTATCTACCAGGGGTTCACAATAGCTCCCACCCCATCTGGAAATCTGAGGCAGCTTTAGCGTAACAGAAGGAGAAATGAATCAGCAGCCAGATGACCCAGGCTCTAGCCCCATCCCCAACACTGACTGTGGTGACCTGGGTCAAAACTGACCCCTCTTACTCCCTCACCTCCTGTGGACCAGGCCTCTGATTCCTATTCTGAAAAATGGGAGCAGAAGCCCTTTCTTAGTCCCAGGGTTACTACACTAAAACTGCAACACGGCAAACTCATCATTCTCCGTCATATGAAAGCAGAAGCATGTTTTGTTTTTTTGAGATGGGGTCTCACTCTGTCTCCCAGGCTGGAGTGCAGTGGCGCAATCATAGCTCACTGCAGCCTCCAACTCCTGGGCTCAAACAATCCTCCTGCCTCAGTCTCCCAAAGTGCTGGGATTACAGGCATAAACCACCACACCCAGCACCAGAAGCAGTTCTTAAAACAAGATTCACGAGGCAGAATAAGATGATCATAAATAAATGGTTCTTAAGGTTAAAAAAAAAAGTGACAAAGGAAGCCTGGGGTATCTTTAAGGATAAGCCTATACATTCCTCCTGAAGCCACATAATAATCTCCCACACCAGGGGACAAGTCGCAAATCAGCAGGACCCGCACTTACCTTTGCCATAGGCCCTGGCTTTCTTCGGGTTGAGTTTGGGTTTAAGAGGAGCCCCTGGCTTGAGCTTGGCTTTGGGGAACTGGGACAGGTAAGTCATAACCGAGTGCTCGTCCACATCTGGGTGAATAATTTCTTCAGGAGTGATGACCTACAATGATAACATGGTGGATGAACACCCAGAACACATTGCTTTGCACCTACTGAAGTTTTTGTAAATATCTCTTAAACCAAGCACTACAAATATTAAGAAATTGAATTAGCTTCTCAGTAAGTAAAATTACATTAAACCAGCACATCAAGTTCAGTGTTTCTAACCTTTTAGAGGTGTTCACTGGCCTCTCGGGAAGTTGGGGAACCCTCTCCAGAAAATTCTGCATGTAATTTCCAGAGGTTTGTTCCCCTCCCCCAAGGTTACTTACTCCCCAGGTCAAACTTTCCAGAAAGGACAAAGGAATAAGCTACAGCAAGGCAGGAAGAAGAAGAAACAAGCACATATGGGATTAGACCATATTACAAAAAAGCACCAATTAACTGGCTTTTTCCTTTGCTCTCATCTATCCATTGATTGTATCTCTATTAACTCTACTAAAACTCTATTAACTCTAATAAAAAAATTAAAATAAAAAAGATACAACACATAACATATTAGATATTTGGTCTCCATTTATTAAGAACCATTAAAAAAAAATAGAGGGAGGGGTTGAATTTTTCCTGACATTCAGTTTAGGAGAAAGGTTGGACCCACACTGGACAGGTGACCTCCCTGAAGGCATCACTGCCTCAGTTCCATCACCTGACCTATGCAAAGTCCTCCCTGCCTCCAACAAAGGTGCTGAGGACCTAACGCTCATTTCCTCATATGAACAGAAGACTATCTCATAAACCAGGTTAACCAAGTGCAATGAACAACACATGCATCCAACTTCCCTCTCCCTGTGATAAAAATCACCAGAAATCATTCTGATGCTTAGCCTGGAGGAACAAAATACTACTTGGGTTTGAACAGTCGCCTTCAATACATTCCATAAAAAGTAGGGTGTGTGTTGATTTGGCTTTTCTTCCCGGCAGCTCCTTCAACAACTTTACCATGCCAACATCACATGAACATCAAAAGAAGATGGTTTTAGGTTTATGCGGAGATGAAAAACATACCACGCCACTTCCTGAGGGTGGATGAGCCAAGAAATGGGCCATGTAGCAGAGACATGACTCCAAAACCAAACCAAGGGAATAGGCATATTTTTCTACCTTCTGAGGAATCCTGTTACAAAATACACTGAACTCAGCTCTGAACACCAACTCAGACCTTAAGGGAGCCTACAGCAAAGTCATCAATCCCATGGCACTAGCTACCTACAACTTACCTTGACCAGGGCTTTGAACGTGGGACTGAGGGTGCTTAACTGCCAGGGGGAGTTTTTAGAAGGAAAACACTAGTTTCCCTCCCTGCTGGGAAGACTGGACCTCAACTAGGCAATGCGCCTACTGCAGGCAGTATCCAAGACGTACTCGATTTCTGAGTGCGCTTGTTATACTCCTGTGATAGAATTACAGGCACTGCAAATTCTCCCACAATTCCCATTAATGGTGGGCTACTCTGGTTTATATTTTCTTCTAAAGTTCTAAGTCCTATGACTTTTTCTAAGATAGTGGATTAAAATTACCTACTTTATATAGATTAAAATAGCCAATTTCTTATGGCTCAACCTAATAGTTAAGGTCCACATTTGTAGTCTGGGGTTTAAAGATAGTCTTCAAAATATGTGCAGCAGAAATACTAGAAAATTTGCCAGCATGTGGCACAGAAGAGTGACATAAAGATTTCTGGGCCAGGTGCTGTGGCTCCCACCGGTAATCCCAGCACTCTGGGAGGGAGACACAGGAGGATCGCTTGAGGCCAGGAGTTTGAGACCAGCCTGGGCAACATAGCGAGACCCCATCTCTACAAAAAGAAATTTTTTTAAAAATTAGCTGGGTATGGTGGTGTGTGCCTACAGTTCTAGCTACTTAGGAGCCTGAGGCAAGAGGACTGCTTGAGCCCAGGAGTTTGAGGCTGCAGTGAGCTATGATCATGCCATTGCACTCCAGCCTGGGCAACAGAGTGAGGTGACCCTCTCTCAACAAAAACAACAACAAAAAAAGATTTTTGCATGACCTACAAGCACGTAAGTCAATGAGAACCTATTATTATGGGTATAATGAGGAAGATGAGAGTACACCACAGGCAGTGCTCTTTGAAGTTCAAGGCCAAGGTCAGACTGCCTGACCTAGAAAGGAGACCACAGAGTGACAGAACAAGCTAGTGGATGGGGGCAGCCTCGTGGGACACGACATGCTTGCATGTACCTGTGGGACGCCCAGCCAGTCATCTGCTTGCTGCATGGCTTCTCGTGCATTATCCACAGGCTTCCGGGGATCCCAGGACTCCCAGTCTGGGCACAGACCTGTCAACACAACACAAAGGATGCTTTCAGCATTCGCTAGACAAAGAGATTAAAGGAAGCCACGTGCCCCTAAAGCAAACCTGTTTGATCTCTTAATTCAGAGAATAATTTCTGCCAAAAATCTCAGTGAGTTATTTATTTAATGGGCAAAAAGTATCACATATGAGCATGCCAGGGTGGAAGCTATTCTACATTAGCTGAGACTTCTCCCTTAGGTGCTATCTTCTTGCAGTAAGATAGGGATTATCCATTCCCTAAAAGTGTGGTATTAACAAACAAACAAAGCTTATAAAAGGCCTGGTGCCTTTTTACAGGAGAGATCTTTTTGACCCTATTCCAGGATTTACCTAAAAAACCTGGACGAGCCTTCTGTGTGGTACAAAAATCTACTTGCTCAAAGGCACAAACCTAGAATTCTCTTAAGAGCCCTGGTAAGATACACAACTGGAATAAAAATTCCCAGGTTTAAATTGGAAAGAAGTATCCTAAAACGTGTCTTTAGATGGAAGTAAGGAAGAGGAACTAGGACACGAACTACTGCTGCACTTTGAATTATTCCTAGATGATACCAACTTATCGGCTCTCAGGGAAAAATGAGGCCTTGAGCCAGCCTCCTTCCCTCCCCAACTGACACTAGCTAGTTCTACTTTAAGCATGTTAAGAACCACTAGCTTACTAAATACTAATGTGTCCAGCACATACAGAATACTCTGCAAATGGAAAATATGATTATTAGAGTAGTTTTTTAAAATATGGAATGCTTCACAAATTTGCATGTCATCCTTGCACAGTGGCCATGCTAATCTTCTCTGTATCCTTCCAATTTTAGTATATATGCTGCCAAAGTGAGCATTAGAGTAGATTTCTTAAGTTAAAATTAATTTTAGGGGGTGTGTATAAACACTGGCTCTGGTTTTCCTATTGAATGTGTACCAGCAAACTCTACCCATCAATCTAAACCCTCTAGTGAGGATAATTACAACCTCGGTGTACACTCAACCACTCAGAAAAAAGGGGCCCATCAAGGGTGGAAAAGGCTCCAAGTGGATCCTGACCAAGCACTATTTCACAGCAACGCACAAAGAAAAGGGCAGACAAAGCCATATATAGTCAAACCAGTGGTTAATTAAAACAGGTACTTTCCACTCCATGGAAGTTTTTAGGTTTTCATGCCACCTAACAGGGCCACATGTTTCTCCAAAGCCAGTGGGAAACTAGGCACCAATGTGGGGAGATACAGGGCTTTGGAGTCTGGAAGCTAAACCCAAGGCCTGCTCCAAGCACCAAGGCCTTCACTGGGAATTTAGATAAATGACTAAATTCAATGCTCACACGCGTCTATGGAGACATCTAGAAGAACTGCCCTTGGAAGGGTAAACAGAACCAATTTTAGTTCCATTAGCTATCTTACAACAGGCTCAAACCAGGAGAAATACACCAGTCACAGCAAAGCTAGGGTTCCCATTGAAAAGCAAGACGTTTAGGGCCCACACACCAGCCCCTGGAAGAGATGGTTTAGCCACGGGCACTTGCCTGGAGCACAGCTATCTACCAGGGCTCCCAAGGCTTTGCCGTCTTGCCAGTTTTGGTTAAAGTTGGTGATGGGCAAGTAGGGGATCTTGTTCTGAATCCATCCCAGCAGCCTCTGCTTTGGTGTCTGCTTCTTGGCGTCATCATCCCCTTCATCCTCCCACACTGGCATGGAGATGGAGTAGTGGAGGATCAGTGTCCACACCAGGCCCAAGATGAGCTTCAGGTTCCCATCCACGATGGCTTTGCTGTCTGGGGAGAGAGGCACAGGCTCGGTCACTCCTTTGGGTTGCACAAGTGTGCGTCACGCTCCTTGTAAAAAGCGAATGGAGTCCTCATCTATGAAAGAACCACACTGAGATATTTAAGAGAGAAAGGATGCAAGGCTGGAGTTTGCTTCAAAATACTTGAGGACGAGAAAAGATGAATTATGACTCCAAAATGTTGCTGATGTGTGTCATCGGATCACGGGTATGCGAGAATGCATTAGACTACTGTCTCTACTCTTGTGTATGCTTGAAATTTTCAATAAAAAGGGTTTAGAAACTTAAAGAAATCATGTCAGAATTACAGACAATAAAAAGGGGTGACTGCATCTCCAGAGGTAACCACCTGCTAACCTGGTGGTGTACAGTCTACTGTATTGTGCATTTGCGTACGTGCATTTGGACGTGTTTGCTGCCTGAATTTATATTATAAAAAACAACCAGTCTAAAACATTTTCTTTTCATTAATCATTATGTCCTACACATCTTTTCTCAATAAAAAGTTGTTTCTGTTTACATTCCCATCTACAGGTTTAAGAGGCCAGTTTCCCCCCAGATCTCACCAATGCTGGGCGTTATCAATCACTGTCATCTCTGCCAGTCTGACAAGTCGGTCACTCGTAAGAGGAAGCCATTAACAGTGAAGCTAATACAAATGGGCAAAGTCTCTGTTGCCAGGAGGGTAAGCGACTAGCTAAAGTCGTGGTCAGTCCTCCCCTCGCTTAACAGAACACGCCACACCCCTCGCCAGCACCTTCAGGAATCTCACTGCCACGTGCCTCCACGTTCCCCTCCCCTTGGCTTCTCTGCAGCTCTCCGTCATCTTTCCAACCTCCATCTGCACTCATGAAGACTCAAGCGTCGTCTTCGAGCTCTCTCTCTCTCCATTTCTCTACATCCCCTCCCCACCAAACATCCTCTACAGCCACTCCCGTTCTACCAGGACTCCATGCTGAAAATATCAGACCTGTCTTGAACAACTCCTTCAAACCCCTGGTATAGTTTCCACAGTGTGTCAACTCTACCCCCACGCAAGTCTTTTGGCAAATCCTTTTCAACACCCTTCCAATAAATACATGGCCCCTCCTCTCCTCTCTCTGCGTCTTCGTCAGCCAGGAAGCTGAATCACTACTCACATAACCCCAGAACCATCTTTCTAGTCAGGTACCTCTGACCTTCCAAATTCACTATGGTCCCTGCTTCCCACAGTCAAACTCCTTAAAAGTACAGCACCTTCAGAACCTATGCAACCCAGCCACCTTCCCACCCTTGTCACCGCCACACACCATACTCCATACTCCAGGCTCAAAATCAAAGACTTTCCACTCCGGGACTATATCTTCCTTTGAACCCCTGGACCTCTCTCCATGTGTTCCGTATCCCTGTGATGGGAAGACCCTTTCCCCCATCCTGTGCGACAAACCCTGGCTCCCCACTCAAGCACCAGATCCTATGGTTGGGGACGTTTTGCTCCCCGCATGTGACTATGCCAGGAACCTCTCCCTCAGGATGAGGACTATCTGCTCCTCAGCCCCCCACCCCTACTCCAGAACTGTGAGCACCTGTAGGGGAGTAACTGAACCATCTTCATCTTAGAGTCCCCCACCCACCACCAGCCACCCAAACGTTGGTTAAACACATGCCAAATTGCACGTAATGAAACCCAACTCCAACCACATGAAAAACATACACACATGCTGATAAGGAGTGTGTGGTATGCCACTCAAAAGTGAAAGGATGAGGGCTTTTTGTTTTTAATTAACCTGATTATTGTTAGTCCCTCTTGCAACAAAAAACCCTCTTTAAAAGCCCACACTCAAACCCAAAGAAATCAGAGGTAATGTCACAGTTGCACTTTCAGTCATAATAAAACTTGATCATCTCAACCGGACAAAATAAAGATTACCATGACCTGGCTGGTAAGACAAACTAAATTCAAGCAATCCTCACTCAAAGTTAAGGTGCCCAGGGATTTGCTATGTAATGAATTGTAAAAGTAGTAACTTTGAAGTAAGACTGTCTACGTGGAGCCCAGAGAAAAATGAAAACGTAAGGCTCCATGTCCAAAAATTAAGAACTGCAAGATGGCAATAGCAGAGCATTAAACCCAGGGCAGGGCCCTTCTGAGCACACAGGTTGTGTGACCATGAAGCCAGCCCTGCTTTTCAGGTCCTGCAGTCAATCAAGCATCAATGGTCTGCATAAAACCCTGGACACTGCCCAGAACTTGGATAGCTGAGGAATTCATCCCATAGAACCAGACATTTCTCCAGCTGAAAGTCCTTAACTGGAACTGAATTTTTTGGATTAGATGTCCTGTTATGTGGTTATCTTTGAAGTGCTATTGATTACAGAGTTACCACATACTGATCATCAGAAATTTCAGATCAAACAATTTTCCACGCCAGTTTCCTTTATTCAAGCTAAAGGGAGAAGAGCATTCTTCAAAAAGGTGGGGGAGGGGGTAAATAGTAAAGTGTGTACACAGTCAGGGTAACGCAGTCAGGGTAACGGTGGTGGCCTAGCACCCTCGAGGCACTGATCTCTTGCAGCAGAAGGGGTTTGAACAGGCTAGCAAGTCTCACTCAGTCACAGGCATCAGTCTGCAAAACTCAAACTTTCCCGAGTTATACACTAAATGCTTTTCAAAAGCAAAGTTGCAGATTTAATTCATCAATCAAAACATGAAACCAGTTCACTCTATTTTTGCCCAGCTTACACATGTTGGCCTAAAGCAATGAGACAGAAGTCTTTTTCAAAAAGATTTTGGGGGAAATATGACCCAGTTAAAGTCTGAGCCAAATTTATGAAAAATACAATGCCCAGAACTTCTGTTTCCAATGAATTCAAGGTGGGTGTCCAAACGGGAAAGCCCCCATTATGGTCTCATTGGGGTAAATGATACCTTCATTCTGCTATTTTAAGAAGCTGGAGGGAGGGCAGTCCTTATTCCAAAAGTGATTTTGTCAGGTGAAGGTTCAAACGCTCTACCAAATTCTTGGAACAATAAAAAGATGGCGACTTGCCCAAAAGACCTCCCCGGTTCCCATCCACATGAAACAGGAGACTCTCCGTGCCTTGAAAATGAAATGCTATACAGCATCACAGGGTCAACATCTGACCATCAGTAGATTAGAGAATTTTCAGACCTGAGTGTGCTCTGCAACGTTTATGCTGAGTGTAAACATGGAACAGAAATGTAAAAGGAGGAAAATGCCAGATCAACTGGAAGCAGGAGAGAGTTGCTCGTGGGCCTCTTTCAGGAATAAAATAAACCAACACCCACCGCACCCGCACAGCGTCCTAGAATCTGCTTGGATTTCAGTGGGTTGGAATCTGGCTGTGGGTTTCTCCTCCCCAAATCCAGCCAATCACAGTTCCCACATATCTAGTCCTGGCTCTGGACAACACTGACCCTCCAACCACAAACATTTTCTCAAACTACTTAAAATTATCCAATGTTGCTTATAAGTAAGGATGGTGAGGTTGGTTTTTTTTTCCCCCCATAGCTAGAAAGTTAATTTGAGCTATTGCAAATTCTGGGATGGAATGTTTTCACATCATTTTCGTACATCAATTCTCCATCCCTTGTTAAGAAACATTCTGGAATGGGTACATTTACAGGGGTGGAAACCAGTTATTTTTAGGCAATCTTTGGAAGCATCTTGGAAATATCTTTGTGGACAAGTTCCCCAGAGGTCAGGGAGATGGTAGCCTTTCACCTTTCTCTACTCACGTCATAAGGAGCCAGATCCATGCAGCTATCTGCATGCCTGCTACATTCCAGCACAGCACCATCCAGGGAGCCCCTGGAAGTCAATTCCAGCACCTTCTCTCCTGGCTGTTCTCGATTAACCAGGGTGGCAGCAGTGGTGGCCCATGAGGAGAGGAGTCCTGCTCTCTGATCTCCAACACCTCCGAGAAGCAAGGTGGCAAAGTGGTCGCAAGTACAGGCTCTGGAACCAGCCCACCACCCTCTCTTCTCCAGTATCCATTCCACATTTCTGCTCTCCTGGGTAAGGACAATAGGTCATCCTTTGGCCACCATGCAGCTAGCTGCTGGGTCAGAAACAGCCACCAAGTGACTCTGCAGGAATCAAGGAGAGATAACGGTGTGTGCTCGGGACAAGTTACCAAGACCACACTCTGCACTACGACTTGGCCATTTGGGGAACAGGATGCCACACACTCTGCTCCCTGCCCTCTCATCTCCATGAGCCCCTGAGAGGCAGTGTGGCAAAGTGGTCGCAAGTACAGGCTCTGGAACCAGCAGCTCAACTAAATATGTCACTTTGAACAATCCATCCACTGTCTCTGAACCTTATTTTTCCTCATCTACCAAACAGGAATGACCACGGTCAACAACTTCACAGGGCTGCTGTAAGGAGTAAGCAGGTTAGAGAACGCCAAGAGTCGAGCACAATGCCACTTGCATAGTAGGCTGCTCAATAAATGTTCCCTCCTTCTGCTCCATACTCATTTAGCTAATATTTGAGTACCTGCTATGTGCCACCCTTCCCTAGGGCCAGAAGCCCAGAAGCCATAATCCAAGTGTTGTGTGCAAGTAAGAAATGAGAAGTAGTACCTTGTGAATTAACAGAGGACTGAAATGTTCAATTTGTCACTTCTCTAAGACAAGTAATTCATTAGGACAGCTATGAGCACAGCCTCCAAAAGCCCTGCTCTCCTGCTCCAAGGGGAAGCTGGCCCACAATGCTGCAGTGAACCTGGCACATGTGAGGTCTCTGCAAGGAGGACACTTCTGAGCTGGGTGGTTTAGGAGACCAACATGGCCCAAGACACCCCTCCACCACCACCACCAAAGAGGCAACAAGATCTGCCCAGGAACTGAACTACTGATATCTTATCAGATGTTTCTGAAAGAGTATATGGCACAAAAAGCAGCCATATGGGCCAGGGGTCTGGCCCCTCCCTGAAATACAGTTCTTAGTTCTTCATGCTGCCCCAAGCTCACCCTCCATCCTTGGCCCCCAACCCACATGGCCTGGAGCTCCCCCATGTCCCCTCTCCTGGCCTGGCTAACTCCTCTTCTACATCCAATCCACTAAGCCAGAACAGGTTCCTTGTTAATAGCTCCTCAATGCCTCGGGCCCTTCTCTTTCAGGGCACCTGAAACAACTGTAGTCACAGTCATCTGTGCCACATCTGCCTCCTCTGCCCAAAGTGTCTGCTCTACAAAGTCAGGACCCAGGTTGTCTAGCTCCCCACTGTCCCCAGAGCTCAGCGAGGGTACAGTGGGTTAGGGTTAGGGTTAGGGCTAGAAAGCAGGCAGGGAGAGCTCAGTGAGGGTGCAGGTTCTGCAGCTCCACCACTCTGCATACCTCGGTTTCTTCACTGGGGACAACCCTGGAACACGAGCAGGGCTGCAGGGATGACCAGATGCGGCACCACATCTCCGGCACTCAGACCCCCACATACTCAGTTGTCATTAAATCATTAAATGCTGGTATTATTATTACTATTATTCTTATCACCACTGAAAAGAATAGGTTGCTCTTATCAACCTTGAGACAAAAAGCAAAGGCAGAGGGAAAAGTGAAAGCTTAGCAGTTCAAGGTAGTGTGACCCGCAGGTTGGCACCGCATTTCCTGTCAGTCTTGGCTGCTTGGGTGAGCCTACAGCAGCAGCACCCTGCAAAGGGCTGCAAGGCAACCCTACTCGGTGGAGCTCAGATTACGCACGTCCAGGCCCCAGGCCGCGGACCCAGTGCCCACCGACATTCCAAGTCAGCTTTGCAGTCTCTCTCCATCTGCCTTTCTTCTGAGCCTGAACAAACCACGGCTGAATCGTAGGCCTCAGTTGTCCAAACAAAAGGGCAACCTGAACTAACAGGAGGCGCTTGACCACTCTCCTCAGTTCTTCAGTCAAAACTTGGCCCAGATGCAACCCATCCTCCCAGACCAGGTTAAGGAGGACCATGTCAGTCAGCTGCCCAGGACCCGGGTCACATTTCCAGGGCTGCAATAGCCCTTCCATCCACACAGCAGATGATGGACTGGACTGTGCACCTTGGCTAGGGTACCCCAGAGGTCCCTGGGCAGGATGAAGGGCCACACTGGCTTCTCTCCCCTGCTCAGGGATTTTCTCCAGGGCCTCAAACCAACAAAGGGCTGTGTGGAGTAGAGACGTACAACCTGGTAACTCACAGCCTGATGACTGATGCGCATCCGTGGCAAAAGCCACTCTCCGGCCACTAAAATCCTTCCTCCCTTCTCCCTCCCAGACATTGCGGCTTCCAGCTAGATGGCTCTTCCAGCCTCCCTTGGAAGTCAGCAGTGTGGCTGTCTCATCAACAGATTTCAAGCGAGGCAGAGGGTGCATGTGGGGAGTGCCACTGCTTCGAGGCCAGGGCGGGGGGTGTGCCTGCTCCACCACTCTCTCTCCTGCCACCACAGTCACCTGGCTGGGGCCTACCCCAGGACAGGACACGCCAGGAAAGGTGAGGAAAGGAACCTGGGTCCCAGAAACAGATGTTCTGCCAACCTGAAGACCCAAAAAACCCACACTTGTACATTCTTTTCAAGACTGTTTTTGTTGTAGCAGTTGAACTATAACAAGAGGATGCTCTGGGCTTTGGGAGACCTGAAGTCACATGGGCCTATCTCAGCTGGTAAGAGAAAGAGATTTTCTTTCTTGCTCGTAAACTACTCAAGAATTACAAAGGATGAAAAAGAAAAAAAGAATTACAAATGAGTTGTTTGAATTAGTTTTTTATCCATCACTATGTCAAGGTTCAGTTAATACAGAGTTTATGTGTGGTAGGTCTTTTTATGTCAGTAATTTTTCTAGAAATGTTTAATAGACCAGTGGTGTCAAATGGTATTGGCACATGAAGCGAAAACTCTTTCACTGTGTTGAGAAAGATTCTGAAGCCACATCTGTATTTAGCAAGAAACACTGCTAAAATGCATTATGAATGTCTGCCATGAACAAGGCAGGAGAATGGAGCTCAGCGATTACTCTGCAGATTAGCAATGCCTGCCCCGGGCATGGCATAGGGGAGTGGTGGCCAGGATTTCTCTGCAACAGAATTGAGTAAACATTCCCAAATCCCTGATTTGAGATTTCTACTATAGGCCCATAACACATTCCTTATGCATAACCTCAGACTTCAAGTTTCCTACTTTGCCAACTATTCCTTCTGTTCTCTCTCACTTGCTGGACCATTTTTGCCTGAAAAAGTTGGAACAAATTATTGCATAAATACCTTATTTTTATTTTGGGACACAGAATTTGGTGAACTTTCAGTTCATAGAACCTATGATGGTTTATTGCTTCATAATTTATCCCAAATACCCTATTTCCTGGTTCAGAGGCATCAGTTTAATAAAAGTTCCATTTTCACCACCCAGGGGCTTTCTTTCCAATGCCACTTTTGAAAAGTTTTTATCATTTTTGAGAATTACTTTATATCCAACAACAAAGCCGCATTGGACTATGTGATAAATGAGATGGGTATATTAAAGGGCCTAGAATATAGTAAATATCCTTGCACTTACTATTATTGGGAAATCCTTTAAAAGTTAGAACAAGGGCTCTGTTAGAAAGGTTAAAGAAAGAAGGGAAAAAGGAAAGACACTTCAAAATGGAAGGGCAGTGCATTCTAAATTATAAATAGGTTTTAGACCTCACAGCCACAAGTCCCTGCACAAACACATTCTGTTGCTGCACCCAGTTCTCCTGGATGCCTGGCAGGACAAGGCCCCTAAGGACTCCTGAGCATGAGCAGCAAGTTGAGGAGCCTAAAGTCCAGCTACCAGGAGGCTCAGGGTAAACCCCAGGGTGAGCTCACGAGGCCACAGCACAGTGGCAGTCTGTCCCTCGCTCACAGCTTCCAGCTGCAACTGCTCTGTGAACATCTCCAGCTGAAATAATAAACGCTGGCTGTGAGCGGAGGTCCTCATGACCTTCTGACCCCAACTCAGTTTGTCATTTCACCCGAAATGCAGCTCACTCTCCTGTGAGCTGAGCCAGGCCCACCCTGAGGCCGTGTGCCTGCGTGTGCAGCCCATGGGGAAGGAGTGAGGGCAGGAGGAACCGCACCTGGGAAAGACTCCTAAACATCTCTCCTCCTTCTCAGAGGCAACCAAAATACCACAGCAGCTCTCTCTTCCAGACCTCTCCACTAGGCCAGGCCCTGTGAAACTGACTTGCATCACCTCACGTAACCCTCACAAACGACCCAATAAAATGGCCTTTATGGTTAACCCCATTTTACAGATGAGATCACAGAGGCCCACAGGGGTGAAGCCAATTGCCAAAGTAATGTAGAGGGAAAGCCTAGATTTAAACCCAGTTCTCTCTGTTGCCAGAGTCCAAACTCTTGCCCTCGCCACTTCTCTGAATCTATATCTTGTC
This sequence comes from Daubentonia madagascariensis, assembly GCA_023783475.1. Lineage (NCBI taxonomy): Eukaryota > Metazoa > Chordata > Mammalia > Primates > Daubentoniidae > Daubentonia > Daubentonia madagascariensis. The sequence continues at coordinate 32,953,476 of JAKFHU010001953.1, read as the reverse complement.
ACAATAGCCTGATGAGGTGAGTCCAGTTATGACTCTCATTTTGCAGATGAGGAGACAGAGTACAGGGAAGCGATCCACCCATGGTCCCACAGCTAGTGAGTGGCTGTGCTGGGGAGGGGAGCCAGGCTCCTCTGCCCCCCAGGCAGGGCCTCTGAACTTCTAGCTGCTCCCATCACTCCCACGATCCCTAACCTGGCCAGGCTCTAGGGGAAAACCATGGCGGACAGGCAGCACGTGATGTCCACACAAGGCACGGGCACACAGACGAGTCAGAGCTGGATTATTAGAGTCCCCTCGTCTCAAGCATGATTTGCTCAGCCTCTACCACACCCTGGGAACTGGGAGTTCTAACGACCACAGCCTCATCCCCAATCCGGGAGGCCCGTGCACGCTTCATTGCTTGGCCCAGGAACTATCCTCCGCTAACTCCTCGGAAAAACCGCGGAACTTGGAAGAAGATGCAGTTCTGCCCCTATTTATCCAAACCTATTAGCCTGTGTTTTCTCTGGAAAACAGTATTAGGGTTACTCATATATTACTTGAAAACTCAATTTATTCTATTCTTCTGTTGTCATATCCAACAAACAATTCCCAGCTGCCTACCGAGCTCCAGGCCCTGGGCTGGATACCAATTATACTTTTAAATAAGAATAAGTTAAATTGGCTTTTAAAATGCTCTAACAAGGGGATGACAACATTATTATAATGAAAACCGGTGTCTCCCTGTGGCAAGACATTAAAGAACTTTCAAGAGAAGAAAGGAGAGGAAAAAAACTTTGCTTTTTTTTTGTCCAAAACTAGGCATGTTTCCTACGAGGTTTTTTTCCCTTTTATAATTAGAAGTTAACAATAATAATAATGAATAGGATGGGTATTCATCCTTTAACTACAAACTTGTAAAAGTTGAGCCTTGTTACAAAACCAGATCAAGGTGGCTTCCTTGGTTTGAAAGGGGAGAAATCAGTTTGCTTCCTCCCCCCACGGCCCGCCCCGTAACTCACCTCATGTTACAACTCACATAAGCCTGTTATAGAGATGGCAGCCTGCCCAAAGATTGTGAAGTCATAAAAGGAACAAAACTCCCAATTTAAAGTCTTGAATAGGAACCAAGCTGAGGGAAATTCCAAATAATTTATATCTGCTGGCTCTCCCCATCAGCAACTGAAAGGGGGTGAAGTCGGAGGAAGGGAAATCCTCCAAGGACAGATAAAGGGGCACTTTCTCAGCCTTACCTATATTGACACTCTCCATACCAGATCTTTAACTCAACTGATGGCTCAAATTTGTATCCCCAAATTTGGACCTTTCAACCCATGATTACATGAGGAGGCCTCTGACATACATCCCACCCGATCCCAACAGAGCTCTCTGCACAGAACTCTCTCAGCCCAGAGACCGACCGCCTTCTTGCGGGTGGAATTCCACACCACCAATGCCCACAAGCAAAGAGCATGGCACAGGGATGACACTGCACCCATGCAACAAAGGGTAGGTCACTTGTTGAAATAACTGGTGGCCAAGAGACCCAATGGTCAGAGACATTAAGTTAGTCAGTCATGGGGCAGCTAAAAGTTCAGAAGCCCTGCCTGGGGGTGAGCGAAGCCTGGGTCACCTTCCAAGTACAACGAATGGCTGTGTGACTGTGAGTGGGTCAATTCCCCGTTCTCCATCTCATCTGCAAAATGAGGGTCACAACTAGACTCACCTCGTCAGGCTGTTGTGACATGATGTAATAAAGCAAGCAGCACACTGCCTACTGAGAGTTCCATCAGATTCCTGGGGACTACTAGTATTACTACTCTAATATTATAAACACACACAAGGTTGGGGACTAACAGTGCCCACTGCGAAAAAGATTCAATGCCATTCAATTCTGGTTCAAGTCTGCTCAGAGCCAAATGCCCCAGAACTCAGCCTTCCAACAGAGATGAGCATTCCATCTGCTAATGACCACAAGAGCCAGTCCCTGATGGGACTTGGGATTAAGGCTGATAGAATCAAGATGTTCTTTTGCTCGGTGAGCTGCTGAATGAACTGGCAGTTTGCTAAAATCTGCAGGCCACCCCAACTCCTCCAGCAGATTCCTGAGCAGTCTGCAGGGGCCAAGCTGGGCCACTGCTGACAGAAATTTAAATGCAAGGTCAATAAATTCAATTTGAAGCACAAAGTATTCAAGAAAGTTTCCTAACATGATTTCTTTTTCGAATAGGAAATGGGGGAGGTTTTGATATGAAAGTGATCTGTAACCATTAAAGCAGTTTATTACAATAATATAATAGGGGGATAGGTAAGAGGACTGAAAATAACTTAAATGCCTCTCTGACAATAAATGGTTAAATAAACTTTACATTCCAGCAAAGAAAAACAGGCTGCTGTGAAAAGAATGAGAAGGATTTGTTTGTTCCAATAGGAACAGGCACGCGTTATGTACTAAGGGAAGGGGACAATTGGCAGAAAAGTATGGATCATGCAATCCTGTTTTTTAAAAGACATGATTCTGCATCTGCACAGAAAGATCTGGAAGCATGCACACAAAACCATCCTCACTGGCTCCCTCTAGGAACAAAACTAAGGAGCTGATGGTGGAAGGCGGGCTTCTTGTTGTTATTGTTGTTGTTGTTGTTGTTATCTGCTTCTGTATTGTTTGAATTTTTAAAATTTAAACTACATATATAACTTTTATAATAAATGTTGACAAACACCACCAAAAAGAAAGAAACATAGTAATGTACATATTAAGAATTCTTCATTTTAACAAAATTGCTTGTCAGGATCCGTCAGCACTAATGTGGGAAAATTAAATCAAATGATAAAAGCAATGTGTATGTACCATAGTTGGAATTTGGGTACAGGGGCGCTGGGGGAATTACATAATTGGACTCATCTATGCATGAATCTCTCATGACAAGACAAAAACTGTCCAACCCCGCAGTTGCTTCTGGGAAAAGGAGCAGGGACTGGGTGTGAGGCAGGGCGGGAAGGAGGTGGCCCATCCCCTGTTTATACCACACAGGATGCTCACCATGTGCGATGGAACCTTTCAGCAAATGAATACCCAGAGACTTTGTGGATTTGCCTGGTTGTCTTTCTGATGCTCTCCTTGCTCATCTTTCTCACAGTGGCCATCCAAATGCCTTCCCATTCCCCACCGGACACACCCATGCTGGCAAGGAGTCTCTGAGCCTCAGAAGATGGCCTTTGCCATTTCTCAACAGCTTGCTGGAGGACCGGACAGTGTCAAAGATTACACTGCAAGAAGATGGGAGTCACCTGGTTGCCTCTGGGCATGTTTTTCAAACTAACAACAACAAAAAAATCAACCATACACCTTCCTAGCCTGCTCGTGCCCCGCTTCCCTGGCACCCTAAGAGCGCTAGTCCATGATGCAGAGGCATAACCTTTCTGTTAGCTGTGAAGGCCGAGGGCCTGACCCAGTGCGATTATCCCACTGAATTCTCACAACTGCTTTATGAGGTACCAGTGTTAGTTCCATTTTCCAGATTAAGAGAACTGATAAACAAGTATTAACAAATTAAGCCCCAAAGTCACACAGCTGATAAAGGGTGGAGCAGGGATTTGAACTCCAGATCTGCAGTTGACCATTCCACCCTGGAAATCCAAACAGGAGTGCAAAGGAAGAGGCCCATACGTGGACATGAGGTGCTACAAAGGCTTTTAAAACTGTTAAAAGCCAAGGAGGAAAAAAATGCTGAGGGTTACATCATCCTCCTAAAAGAGATTTATCACCTTGCCCCTGAACTCTGTCCCATGATAAATGGTCGTGGCAGTAAGATAAACAGTCCAAGTACACAGCAGGTCAGACTCGCTGCTAAAAGGGGAACACATTCTAACATTCCTGAGGCACAATGTCCAGGTGCAGGGCAAGTGAGAGGCACATCACCCCAGCCACCAGCTGCCGCTGTTACTGAAGACACACAGTCCACAGTCAGGTCTCTTTATTACCAGTTCTTCATCTAAATAGTCTGAGCCTGAGTCAGACGCTGCTTCCCAGCTCAGCAAGAACACCAGCTCAAGCATCTAAATCTCAGGCAACTCTGCCTGAACTTGGCTCTGAGGAGTTGTCCAGCACCTCTCAGACCACAGTCACAGACCTGGCACTACCCTCTTACCACCTGGGCCATTTACTAATGTTTGTCCTTAAATCAACTCACATTTTCTTTTTTCCTTAGCTTAAGCAATTATGTCTGTGAAATCGCAGGTTTGATATACTAGTTGCATTTTTTAAATACAGGGGAAAATACCTGTTAAAATTTTTAAACAGTGGTGCGCAACACTGAATATCATCTTGAGTACCACTTCTTAGAAAAGACTACACTAGATATTAGCTGGTTTTTCTGGACAAAGGGTTTTCTATGGCCAAATAACTGGGGGCACAATAGACTGAACAACTTAGAAACTGCTTCAGGACTTCTCAGAGCCCTTAATATGCAAATATACACTGACAATCTCCAAGAGAGGGGTAGGGTGCCACACCAAATTTCCCAATGTTACACGGCTAGGGAACTTTTAAAAATTCTATTTAAAGAGAGAGTAATGTTCTCCAGAAGATACTTTGGGTAATTCTACCTTAAACTGCTCTTCAGATTCTTAACACTTCTCCCAAACACTCCCAGAGGCTGAGAGATTACATTTTATAAAACTGGTAGGTGTGGGGATGAGAGAGACAGGTAATAAACACAAAAGGAGGAAGACAGGAAATAAGGAACTGAGGCTTTCTCTAATCCACAACTGTTTCTGTGGCAGTGATTAAGAAATTAGAACCCTGCAAGTTGTGCAGATAAAAGCAGGTTCTCAAAACATTGCTCCTAATTAAGGGTGCTAAAGGGAAGCGTACCCTTTTGCACACCTCTTAACCACAGTGTTTATGAAATTCTGATGATAACCAACTCACTTAAAAACCACATTAAGAAACATCTTATTGTTCCAGTGCAAACTGTAATTCTTAAATAACAGGCAATGATTTTGAGGAATTCAGGCCCAAACCAGCCCCCTCCTTCCTGGGTTTGCTTTAAAGCTTCTAATGTCAAAATCTTCATCTGCAGACAACATATTGTCAAGGAGGAAGAGGCCAGAGATGGAACCCAGTAATTTGGACCACTGCTTAAGTCGGTAGAAAGAAGAGGAGTCTTCCTGATGTGGGCAATTGGAATATCAAATTACAAGAACAGGGGAAACATCCAGAACCTCCACCCAATTGCCACTTAGCTCTAAACTTCCTATCCAGGGGAGGGAAGATAACTTAGTAAAAGTTATTTCTACAATAACTAAAACACATCCAAGTAGCACCTCTAGAGCTCCTTAAAGATAAAACACTCACAAGCACAACAATAATGGCGATGAACCAGGTAGCTTGAGCGTTGATTAAATATACTCTCAACTTCTGTGTGGTAGTGGATCCAGACCTGAGATTTAGTCAACCGTAATGTGTCACAGAGACAGGGCCCAGGCCCTATCTTTAGCTTCATTATGATCCTAGTAGCTAGTATGGTGCTTGTCACATAGTAGAGAGAAGAAAAGGAAAAGGGGGGAGGGGAAGAAAGAAACTGCTACCTTCTGCTGCCCAACCAACAACCATCCACCAACCAACCAACCCAACCTAACCACCCACTAATCAACAAACTACCAAAGGACCACCTACCCAGTCGCCCAACTACCAAACCACCCCCAAAAACCCAACTGGACTCACCCTTGACCACCCTCTCCCACTAAATCCATCCTCTCCTCTCCTGGCTGCCTCTAAGTCATTCCCCAGCCTCCCCAGCTGGGCAGCCACCAGCTAATGTCAGGCCCCTTTACTGGCCACTCCATGTAAGCCTACAGATCAAAACTCTTCCCAAATCTCCCCACAGACCCCAGCAGAGCCACTTCATACCCCTGAGGCACAGCTCCTTCTCAGGAAGCTACAGAACAATTTCAAAGCTGGATAGAGGCAGATAGGGCAGATTGGGCACAAAACGTAATAAAAATGAAAGAAATTGAAATTTATAAATATTCAATTAAACGCCTTCAAATCACGGTCTTCACTAATTACTAACTTTAGTTTACATTTGAAAATGAGTTACAAATTAGTTTTCTCCCATCCCAAGAATTTCCAAGCATGCACTATGATTGCTGAGAAATCACGATTATAAATTAAATGAGTTAGTCATAGCCAAACAATAAGACAAAACACAAATATAAACAAAAATATTTTTTTAAAAAAGACTTTCAAATTATTTTACAGCAATACACATAAACACTTTTTTAAGTGTGAAAGGTGGGTGTGTTTTATTGTATCTGATAAGACAGGCTCAGGGCCTGAGGTCGTAAAACAACCCAGCATCCCGGGCAAAGTCCAAACTCCTTGACAGGGTCATAAGGCCCCTGCAAGGCTGTCCTCCGCCCATCTCCCCCGCTTGGCCCCGCGCCCTGCGTGTCGCTCTCCTATGCCCCAACTGCTGGGAGAACACCCAACTGCATGTCCCTCCATCTGTTAGCACAGGCTGCCCCCTCTCTGCGGAATGGCCTCCTCTCCCACCTTTCACTCCGGCTCTTCATAGCCATCCGACAAGATTCTGCCTCCGCTGGCAAATTCCCCTTCCCTCTGGCACCAAGCTTTACAATATCTGTAAAGAATATCTCAAGTAGACTTCAGTGGAAATTCCCACAAGATCTACTCTGAAGCTAAATGTCCAGGACCATTTAGCAAGACAAGCCACCATCCTAAATTGTCCCACATCTTCCTTTCATGGTCTAAGTCAGGGACTCTTGCAGGGCACAGCTGGGGGGAGGGCAACAGTCTATGAATTTGAATTGAAAAAAAGTCAAATCAAATTTTAGTAACCTCTAACTAAAGTTTAGCATTTCTCCCATTATGAATAAAGACCGTAAAACACAGGTGTATTGGCAGTCCCTAAGGTTTTGTTATGAAAGAAATCAGATCTTTTCCTAGCACATAACAGTGCTGGAGATAGCTCGAAATAGCCTTTTTATGCCCATCGCTACATCAAAATTATGGCAGTTATTAGACTCACTGCTAGATCGTGTTATTAAACCTTTTAATACACATGTGCATTTATTACTATATCCAAAAATTTATTTCTGATAACAGTATTCCAATATGATTGATTTTCTTTGTAACCCCATGTATATTATTTTACACATAAAGAAAGAGGTACAGTCTTCAGAGAGCCCAAAGGGTTCAAGACACATTAAGTTAACAACCCTGGCTTCAATTAATAATTTTTAGAACCAAGAAGTGAAAGGACTTCAATGATAGATGTTTTGTTAAATGGACCACAAGTCCACAGATTAGTGGAACCATTCCTGCCAGAGCAAGGCATTTGGAAGTCACTGAGAATGGGTCTCCCCACCAATCTGGCCCACCCACCACCACCTGAGTTATCCTCCTGAGCCATAAATACATTCATTCACGTGACTCCAGCTTGAACACCTTCCATTACTCCTTATGGTCTACAGAAGGGCTTGGCAAACTTTTTCTGTAAAGGACCAGATAGTAAATATTTTAGGCTTTGTGGGCCAGTCTCTCTGCAACTATTCAAATTTATTATTGCAATGTGAAAGTGGCCATAGACAATACATAAATGAATGGGTGTGAGCTGTGTTCCAATAAAACTTTATTTGCTATTTACAAAATCAGGCAGAGGGCCAGATTCAGCCCACAGGCCATAGTTTGCCCACCTGCGCCCCACAGCACCACTGTCTAACAGCACCACTGTTCCACAGAACTTTCTGTGATGATGAAAATGTTTTAAATGTACACTGTCCAATGCAGTAGCCATAAGCCACATGTGGCTATTGAACACTTGAAAAATGGTTAGTATGAGTGAGCTGAATTTTAAATTTTATTTAATTTTAATTCTCTAACTAACCAGATGTGGCTGGTGGACAGCATAGGTCTACACAGTCAAATCAAAGTGCTGTTACATCACATTTGAGGTTCTTCACAGCCCAGCCAACATCACAACGGATCCTCCCAGCTTCCCCAAGCACTATGCACCGTGCACCAACACCAGTCAATGGGTGATTCCAGGCACGTCCCATTACTGGGCCCTTCTTTACCCAGAATGTACTTTGTCTCCAGAATCCACCCTTTTTAAACCCCACTGGTCACCAACCCCACCCTTGCCGCAGGCCTTCTTTGACATTCTAAGTGAAATGTGTGCCTTGTCCTATAAATAAATATCACAGCAACTTGTGCACACATTCTCTGTCTATTCTTCTTCACTCTAAGATACTTGAAGATAAGGTCACATCCCTAACACAGGGCCTTTAAGAATGCACTAAGTTTGTAAAATGAACACATTTTAATTATAGCCAAGTACCTAACACAAGCTCTAACTTTCTAAAAACAAACAAAAAATACTTCTTCCTGAGATTAACAGATTTACCTAAAAACCTGTTTATCACATTTTTTAAGTGCTGGAATCTAAACAAAGGTGGGAAGTCTAAAGCTCAGATGGATTTCAAATCTACAGCATAGAGAGGTTAGATTACCTGGGTTAGCACCCACCACCGCCTGATCTCACCTTCTCAAAACCTCAGTTTTCCTCATCTGTAAAATGGGCTAACAATGTCTACACCTCACAGGAACCGAGTTCACTCAGCACAATGTCAGCTGCCTAGCAGATACAAATGCCCCCATGAACACACGAAATGGAGGAGGCACACAAACTAGACTTGGCACAGGCAGACATGTAGAAACACCAGGGTGACCATGGGGTTTCAGTGCCAGCTGCTGTATGATCTCAGGACAGAGCAGGGCATGACTTTTACACAGCAACCAAGCTCCCTGACGTCCTCTGAGCATACTATCCACACCATTAATACCTCCTCCTATGTTGCACCCAGCACTGACATCACTTGGGGCAAGTCAGCACACACCTTGGGCATCAGTCAGCCTGCAAGCTACAAAGCTGCATGCTGCTGCCCTGATTGTTCAGATGACAACCTGCCATCCACATCAATGTCATGGCCACCACACACACAAGAGTCTGGAAGTTGCAGTTTTTGCAGCTTCTGGGGCTTCTCTGAACAGATAAGAAAGTCAGACTGTTCAGTCAGCCCGATTTTTCTTACCCAAGGTCCTGTTTCCCCTCTTACTCAGCCAGTCTTACTCACCGGGCTGGGTGCCAAATGACTCGACCATTGTTAACAATCAAATCTACCCACAGAGAAAAGGGAGAGAGACTGGCCACTTCTGAGGGGATTCAAGAGTGGGCTGGGGCCATTTCAAAGCTAGATACAAGAATGGTTTGGGACCCTGGCAGTCCTGCTGGAAGTTCTTAATTTGAAGGAATTCCAGTCACCTCATATGTTGGTACTGATATACATGGAGTATTTTTTCCTGATCATCAACTTTTCCTAATTATAAAATGCCCCACTACAATCAATACAAATTTTATTCCAAGTGTGGATATAATAAAGTGAGTCTCTCCTCTAACCCCATCCATCTGGGCCAGCTCTCCAACAGGTTAGGGTCACTCTGCACTAATGCCGGGCACATGACCTCAGTCCTACCTCGGGCTTGGCTTGTCCAACTTCCCTCTCAAGCCTCAACACTCTGTCACTCACAAAAATCACTGGAGTCTCAACCCTGGCTACACATCAGAAAGCTTAAAAAAAAAACCAAAAACTGCCCCTCCCCCAAAGAAAACAAAATCAGCATCTCTTGGGGGTAGGGCAGGTTTCCTTATTGTATCAGTAATTTAAAAGCTTTCCAGTTGGTTCAGAACCACTGCAACTAGACCTCACAGGAATCCCATCTTGTCAAAATCACCACCCAAGAGGACAACCATTTGTTCATGTGCAAATGGACCTGAGGTGGACCCTGAGAGAGGCAAACACAGAAAGAGAAAGGCATGCAAGTACTGCAGGTGCCCGGGGCCTCCTTAGGTGCAGACACTTGGGCTATTTGTCTCAAAGCAATGAAACCACATTCTAACAAAGAAAAAGGTGATTCTGCCAGTCCCTTGGAATGAACATGCTGCGATGGTGAAGAGAGCACTGGAAGGGCGCTGTATCTCTATTTCTCTTTCTTAAAGAAGAATAACCATTAATAATGAAATTTTACACAAAGGAGTAGAAGGTGTTACAGAAGAGAGAGGCAAGCCCATCACTCATTGGAGAGGACCTACCCTTGGTTCCTGGGACTGCTCCATTGCACATCCATTTTACAGCAAGGTCAGAGAGACCCTGAGGGTTCCAAGTGATAAATGGCCAGGCTGAGACAAAGCATACTCAAAAGCAAAAGTGTGATAAGGCCCAACTCTTTTGATGACACAGATTTCCTCTAAAATGCTGTCTACCCAGCCAACATCAACCACCCACAGAGCAATAGTTACCTGAACACCCTGGCTGCGGTACTTCACCCACAACAGGCACAAATATTATCCCATTTTACAGATGCCAAAACAGAGGCTTGGAGAGGCTACACTATTTGCCCAGGACCACATGCCAGTGACTGGAAGGGCCCCAGGGGCAAAGTGGAAGGAAAGGGGGCCCGGGAGGGCCTGTCTCAGCCACCCCATTTCAGGAGCTAACCAGTGTGCCAACCTGGAGGCTCAGGGTCAACGCTTCCAGCTTCCAAATTCTAATGACATAGAAAGCCAGATGGGATGGAGGCCAGGGCCTCAGAACCAAGCTCTGAGCCTCCCCACCTGCTCACAGGTAAAGCCTACAGGCAATTAGTACTCCAGCTGGGCAGAATTGCCTTGGGTAACTGCTTAAGTGCAACCTCTAACAGGCCCAGAGAAACCTGAACTGCAAAATCCAGTCCACCATCAGAACCACCCACCCCTGGAAACCCCTCTTTTTCCAGAATGTTTTATGGGAGATTTCAAATAAAATTAAATGGCTGTGATTACCACACTCAGCACTTGATTTAAAGTAAGATCCCCACTTTGAGTCTGAACCCACACCTACACAGCAAATCACCCCTTCAAAATGGAAAAACAAAAATTTTAAGTGAGTTGTTTCTTCCAATGCACAAGGTAAAAGAGGGTTTTGTGAGTCTCTAAAACCCAGAGGACTCCCCCAGCCCCGCCCGAGGGGCCCTCCCACAGCAGAGGGCCAGATGAGAGAGATGGCCAGGACCCAGGTAATCACGAAGCACGCATTTTCCAGAACTACCCTGAGCAACCTAATGAACAATTTCCACATCAGCTTCCCCTCCTCCCCAATTTAAGGGCCCCACTCAGAACTGCAAAACAGTCCTGACACCCCCTTTACAACTCCTAGAGTGTTCGCGGACAGCGAGCCAATTTTCCAAGGCACTGGGCCAACACTGTAATCACAGGCCCCGTTAGAAGCTTCTGGTTGTTCATCAGAACTCAGAAAGCTGGCTGGGGGCTGCACACAGGCAAGAGGCTCCATCAGGCTTCCTGTCGTAGTAAGTTCCTCCACACCCTACCTGTGAAATTCCGTTTCCATTTATTACCAAAACTGGAGCCCTGGCTTTCAAGCTTCTTCCTGACGCCTGGACGCTGGCTTTTCTAGCTGATGACATCACTAACAAGCTTCTGACTCTGGCTCCTGGGAGCCTAAACCTCTGCAATACCTAGCAAGAGCACATTCCTCGCGGGTGAGGTCATATTCAGCTAATTACTAATCTGGCCCCCAACCTAGAGCCCAAAGCCACAGCTACTCTCCTGCAGCCACTACCGTTCTCTCCTGCTTCAAGGCCCTTCCCAGCTGCAGACACCACCCCACAGCAAACACGCAAACCATGGGCATCTCTGAGTGGGCAGTGGGACCCAGGGTTGCCAGATTTTGCAAATATTATTAAAAATACAAAACATCCAGTTAAATATCAATTTAGATAAACAAGAAATAATTGTTTAGTATAAGTATGTCCTATGCAATGACTTGTAACGTGTGAGAACTGCCTGCCATATTTGGAACATACTTACACTAAAAAGTTACTCATTGTTTATCTAAAATTCAAATTTAACTGTATTTTCTCTGGCAACCCTAGTGGGAACACAGGTGAGTCTTTACCCCTTCATTTGCCTTATGTGATTTCCTAAACTGTCAATTACATATTATAATGAGTGCTCTACCAAAAAATACATATATATAGTGAAATATACTGGGAAGCCATCAAAGCCAATGTTTACAATACAAATGGAGGTCAACCAGCCACTAGTTACATTTTAAAAATAAAAATTACACACACACACACACACACACACACACACAATTATATTGCTGATTACATAAGGGGCATGCGTTGCCAGCAGGGGATTATAGCTGCAAGATGCTATTTTTTCCCCAAAAAGTTCATTAATGGATGAAAACTGCCAGGGAACAGAATTATTCATGAAGTCTCACAGATTACTTATTGATTGCAATTACAGATTACTTAGTCATTACACCAGGAGAAAGGTACCATTTCAACAGAGAGCAGGCAGACACCACTTGAACCACGTGATCGCACTTAGCATCACTAAGTAACAGGACAAACTGAGATGATGTGCCTGCCGATGTGATGCAATGGGAAGTACTTACTATGACCTCTAGAAGTGCGTTTGCCAAAAATATTTAACTTGAATTTAATCACAAGGAAACAGATCTGGAATATGGAACATTCCACAGCCTCGCTACTCCAAGTGTGGGCTGCAGACTGGCAGCACTGGCATCCCTGGAAGCTTGCTAGAAATACAGATTCTCAGGCCCCACCCTGTCTTCCAGAATCGGAATGTGCCCTTTACCAAGACCTCCTAATGCACATAACGTTTGAGAAGCACCAGTTCTGCAACACAACTTCCCTGGCTTCTTCAAAAATGTCAATGTTGTGAAAGACAAAAAAATTTTTAAAGGTAAGGGGATTGTTCTAGATTAAAAGAAAGGCCAACGTATATAACTTTGAGACCAGATTCAATTTAGTAATCTTTAATTGGTTCCTGGGATCCAAAAAATGCAAATTTTTTTAAATGGCCATACAAGACACTTGGGAGCATATGGGGAAGTTTTATACTGCATCGGGCTAACCTCCTGGGTATGCAGTGACACTTTTGCTTAGGAGAATGTCCTTTCTCTCAGAGAAGCCTGCTGAATTATGTGGGGGTGAAGGGCCATGCTAGGTACTTGCAAATGGTTCCATCAAAAATAAGTGTGTGGGGGGGAGTGGGAGATTTAAAAAAAATTTAAAAATAAAAAAAATAAGTGTGTGATATGTGTCTTTAGAGACAGTAACAGATCAAGCAAATATGGTGAAACATTAACAATTGGAGACTCTGGGGGAAGGTTATATGAGAGTTTGTTATGACATTCTTTCATACTATCTGTCGGATTAAGGGTTTCCAATAAATTTGGGAAGGGAAAGAAAAAAATTGCATTATTGCTAAAATGAAAATTTTTTTAAATAAGTCAAGCATTTGGAAAATATAGGGAAAAAGTTCATTACAACTCTGGTTCTTGGGCATCTGTGTTAAGTAACATGTACTAATTTTCTTGGCAATACAAGAAAGAACACACTTTCTTCCAGAAACCAGCTTTCCTTCCAGGTGTCAAAACATTTAAGAGAAGCAACTACTTAGGTACAGGGAGGCTGAGAAAGTCTCTCATTTAATCTCCAAATGTTGAGGGTGGCTTTCCGGGAAAAAAACTCACCAGGCAAAGGAAAAATAAATATGAAAACTTTACAGCTTTATTTTCAAATTCAAATCCTATACATTTCATCATTTGGCCATAAAAGGAATGAAGTATAAATATAACATGGATGAAACTTGAAAACATTCTGCTAAGTGAAAGAAGTCAGTCACACCAGAATACATGTTATATGATTCCACCATATGAAATATCCAGAATAGGCACATCCATAGAGACAGAAGTAAATTAGTGGTTGCCTGGGCCTGGGGGCAGGGGGAATGGGGAATGACTACTAATGGGTAAAGGAGTTCTTTTGAGGGGATAAAAGTGTTCTAAAATTATATAGTGGTGATAGTTGTACAACTCTGCAAATATACTAAAAATTGTATACTTTAAAAGGGTGAATTTTATGGTGTGTGAATTACATCTCAATAAAGTTGTTTTTAAAAAAATTCCTCTACTTTCCTCCAGGCTGCAGGCTCTGCCTTTTTCTTCCCAGCAGAAAGCAGTACTATAGCTATAGGTGGTACTAAGACAAGCCAAACCCCTGTGACCCGGGACCAGAGAGGCCTGGCTCCTAAGCCCCACCACCACAACTCACTGTGTTACCTTGAGCAGGGCCTGTTCCTCTCTGAGCTTTTATCTTCCAATCTGTAAACTCAGGACTGGACCAGAAATCATCAAGGATCTCCAAGACATTCTATCAGAACCAACTCCAAGTCTTTTACCTCTATTTTAAACAACATATTTATTGAACTTTCATAAACTTAAGAGAACAATAAAACTTCTTTCAGTTCATCCAAGATCAAGTTTCAGATTCACAGAATTTAATTACTTCCTTTAGATGATCTTGGGACTCTGTATTCATACTTAGCATTGCTACTCAGTTCAAAAGATATAAATAAAGACATGAAAGAAGTCACTTTCCACACTGATCATGGTAACGATTTTTATGAAGATTTCCCCAACACAGTTTTAGGATTTCATTTAAGCAAGCAATATTATGGTCCCCTAACTCCACCTCTAAGCGTCAATGCTGGAGGCAAAGGCAGCTAACGACCTATGAATTTGGTAATGGGAGTTTTTCACACCTAGTAGAGGTCAGGATGGTGAAGGGGCACATCCCTACAAACTCATTTCTCATCTTCTGGGCAGCAAATGCCAGACATTGCAGCCACAATGGACAAGACTCTCTGCAGAGCCAAAGGCAACACACTGGAAGTAATCAGTGCTGATTAGTGTTTGGGGAAATCCTGAGCCTGAGCACACTCTTTGATTCAGGTTTTCCGGTCAAAGCCATCCCGAGTCACACTGACTTGGGCCTGGAAGGAAGAAATTCCCATTCATGCCTCTCAGACAGTGCTGTCTCCTCTGCAGGAAGGAAGGGCCCACACTGCAGCAGAGAGGGGCAAGCTCAGAGAGGTCCCAAAGTGCTGATCCGGGTATAGCGTCCAGGCAGGAACTTCATCTGACATCTTCCTAGCTTAGGAGAGAGGCCCTTAATACCATTTATTACCAACATCTTGGACTTAAGAGAATGCTTCTCGACCAGACAAGGAGACGCACCTACCTGTCCCTTCTGGGCCACCAGCCTACATCACAGACGCCACCCACCCAGATTTGTTTTCCAGGGCGTAGCCTCAGCCCCTCTCTGTCCACCGCTGACTGGAATGGGGTGGGACCTCCAACATCAGCAGAATCAGATTCTCCCTTGATGTCTCTGCATATGGCTAGACCAAGTGAAACGTAAAAAGCAGGAGGTGTGGGGCAGCCATGTTGTGTGCAGTGACAGCAGGATTCATCCGCAGAGAGAAGGGAAAGAAACAGAAACCAGAGGCAGTCTCCACGGCTTTCTGATTGCAGGTTCCAAGCCTTCCTGAGGCCCTGCTACAGGACCGCCCTTGGGTCTGTGAACCCGTGGGTTCCTTGTAGGGATCACTGATTGCTTCTGAAGCCCAGTATGGGGGTGGGTACATATGACAGGCCCCCTAAGTGCCGCGACTGGTTCAGAGCCAGGCACATGACTCAAGGAGTCTAACTGCAAATCCTGGGACTTGTATGCGAGCCACAGGAACGAGTTTTGTGCTGGACACTCTCACTGTCTTTCCTGGCTGGGCTTGGATCTGGGAGGCCTAAAGGCCCAGAGGTGCCAGAAGCCATTCTGCCACCACATGGGGCCCAAGACTGAAGCAAACACTGTGCAGATGAGGAGAAATCAAACCCTGAAGACCCATTTGCGCCTTGGGACCAAGTCATGCGTGGGTGCAGTTTATGCTGAGATTTCTCAGTTACTGGGACAAGTGGCTCCCTCTTTTGTCTTTAAGTAGTTTCAAATGGGTTTCTACCACTTACCATGAAAAGGAAACTCATAAAACTCTCCTAACTAAAGACAATTTTTTCACTTAAACTAGCTCAAGAGAGTTTCTCTCACTTGACTCAAAAGAATGGTGCCTAATAGATTACCAAAATGATGTATCCAGTCCACACAGCTAGCGGTTAAGGCTTATTTTCTCAAAATTACCCAACAATGCAGACAAGTCTGTGAAATTTCCCAATTCCTTCCCAACCCATCAGAAGAACTGAAGAAAAGTCTAGAGGGGTCGAATCTTGGGCCTCCTGGGATTAATTTCCTCCCAGCACCATGCTAACCATGAAAAACATTCGCAGCATAAAATCACCAATAGGGTAAGAATCTCGAGAACTGCTTTGCAGCGTGTGAGGAAAGAGGGGATAAGTCTATAGACAACAAAGCTACTAAAAGGTGAATAAACAACAACAAAAATGAATAAGATCCTCTCATCAAACAGAGTTAATGCAAATCTAAGATTTACCCTGCATTAAAGAGGCGGCCAAATCCACTACAGCCACATTTCCGGGCCAATTTGGGAAACCAGGCTGGCACAGATCAGCGATTGTTCAGGATTCTAGAAGACTTGTTCAACCTAGGTTACAGAAAACCCACACACACAGGTGGCTTCATCGAGAATGCAAAATTAGAAAATAGTGTCAATTGGAAACTGAAGAAATGAAATGGTTTACCCACCAGACCACAGAAAGAATCTCAAGAATGCTAAAATCTCTAAACTCTCTAATAAGTCTCAGAACTCTCTAAAAAGCAAGCAAAGAGGGCACACAGGGCAAGACAGCTGGATGAGGAACGCTTAAGGGGCTTTCAGACTGTTAAATTGGGTGGCCGGGACCACCCAGCTGGCTATGGAGACAAGCTGTGGGGGGAAGCTTCCCTCCTGAGGGAAGTCCACAAAGAAAAGCCAAGCAGGGTTCCAGGAGGGATAGGTGAGGCAGGCTAGAGGCAACTTCAAAAGCACTACCCAGATGACCTTGAGCAATAACACAACTGCTTTAACCTCAGTCAAGGCTATTTGGCTCAAGGCACAGATTCAAGGCAGGAATGTTTGTCTTCCCTCCCTGATAACTGCCTAAAATACCAAAGGAAAGGTGGTGGATAAGTTACCCATTATTTGGAAACTAAGTTAGGAATGAAAAGGTTGGCTTAGAGCTCATGAGCTTGCCCCACTTGTGGTGTTGGTTGGGGGGTAGGACCGTTCAGGAAAAGCAAGGATCCCTCTGGATCCAGCCACAACCCCCTTGAAGGCCCACCCCAGGCTGCCCTCACACCATATCCTGTGGCTCACAGACTAACCTAGCACACAGGGGTGCTCAGCCGGCTGTCATGGGTGCACACACCTGATAATTCAGCATTGAAAATCCCTGCTTACATGTCTTCTTCTCTTATAAATGAAAATAATCTGTATGCCTTTACTTTTTTCTTTTTTTCCCCTTGTTAATGAGGCTTTTCTTTTAAAAATAAATGATACAAGCTCACTGTAATATTGTAAAATGATACTGAAAGCAAAAGGAATTAAATTAAATCCTTCTGTCCACGGAGACACCAGACAGAGTCCACGGGATCTGCTGCTAGTCCAGGGTAAGCCACTTGCTTACCAGCTGGGTGACCTTAAACAGAGCCTCAGTTTACTCATCTGTAAATTGGGGATTAAAACCATTCCCCAGACCTCATGTAAGGATTAACTGAGATGAGGCATAAAAAGCCATCTCGTACATAGTAAGCACTCAATCACTATGGTTAGCACTCAAATGATATTCTAATTAAGTTTCTACAATGATCAGACTTTTTTTTTGTTTTTAACAAACATGTATTCATTTTGTGGTCAAGAAAACCAATAAAGATTTAGAAAAAAATTTAGAGAAAAAAGAAGAGGAAAATAAAATCAGATACACTTAACTCCCATATATGAATGGGGTGGACAGAGGAGTATGTTTTAAAGAAACCATGTCCTCAGACCTAGCCCCAACCCCAGCAGGCACCCACTCCCATCAGGACTTGCAGGCACAGACCAGAAGGCTGCCCCTAATGCAAACAGCTATCATGTTGCTGGCCAGAGGCCAGCTCCATTGGAACAGAGGGTAACTGTTTACCACACTCCCCTGCAGTTTCAGTTACTGTCCTATTTGCTTTTGCTCCCTGGGTCAGGGTGTACTATTTATTATATTATTCAACCAACACTAATCCTGCAGGAGAGCCTAGGAGGTCAGATGCTTTAGCACAGCTAGGGGGACTTGCCATGGCAGCACCCCAAGGATCTGACTTGCTTCTGCATATCTCTTCACAATGTGAGACTTTCCTCCTTGCTGGGAGCATGTACTAGTATTAAACTAAGGCCAAATCCTAAAACCCTCCCACCCATCAATAAATCATGGTACCCATTCTGGCCAAAAAGGAGAATAGGCAATAAAGTGCCTGATGTCCTTCCAAGAGCAAATCAGAGCATTTCTGCACTCTTTGGGAGGAAAAGGAACCTCCATAAGTTTCCTTTTCAAAGCCCCAAAAAGCTAGTTCTGTTCTGTCTACTCACTGTGGTTCTTGTTTGTTACTCAGCAACTTGAATTACAGTAGAGCAAAGTCTGGTAGGAAATGCACTAGATGGGAAAACAAGGCATGGGAAATGGTAACCTAGTTTTACTCCAATCAGACTAGCCCCTGGGGCCACATGTGGCCTTCTGGATCCTTGAGTGGGGCCTTTTGACTGAATCCAAACTTCACAGAACAAATCCCTTTATTAAAAGGATTTGTTCTGTGAAGTTTGGATTCGGTCGAGGAGCTGCTCTTGGGGATCTGGAGGGCCACATGTGGCCTTGAGGCTGCAGGTTCGCCACCCCTGCGTCAAGAATTAACCTCTGGGCATCAGTTTTCCCATCTATGAAATGAAATGTCTGCATCACCAGGCCTTCCCTAGATCTAAGTTGCAAAGAACAGAGAACCAAGACACTATTTTCCATTAAGAATTTGCTCAAGGGTGGAATCACTTTTCTAGTTTTTCACCTATCAAATTCTAATCCAGCAAAGCAAGAAATGAGTCCCTCCTACCAGTGAGAGACAATTAACAAACCAAAGCCACGAAAGTCAGATTTACCACTCAACAGTTCGGATGATCCTTACGCAATTCTTACTTTTGACAGTAAACAAAGGCACTACAGGTTGGGATGACAATACCACGCGGTTCCACATCATCTACAGAGAACTATTTCTTCCGTGTGCTGGGCCCTGCTGACAATCAGCACAGCCTTTCCTAACAAGGGATACACAAGGGAGAAGGGAATAGGTGCTAACCACTAGAGCTAAAACGATTCACGGACAGAACTTTAAAATCCATCAATTCACAAAAGCATCAGATTCTGCCAAGAAAATAGTAAGTCTTGATTTGGTGTTAAAAAGACTTCAACGGCTTTCACACCAATCCCTCTTTTTAACAATAACAGTAGGCTTCAGGGTCAGAGTCCTCAACAAACTTTTCCAAAATTGATTAACAGTTGTTTTCATTGATTTTATTTATTTTGTGAAAGAACAGTTACCTATTCTTCCTGGCGAGCGATAGTGGTTTTCTATTTATGATCATGTTCTCTGGTTTCCTATTGAAATAAAGTAATATAAAAATGAGTAAATGTAAAGAAAAAATGTTCAGAAAATAATACTGGCAGAAACCATGCTGGTGATCTAAGAAAGCCAGAGGGCTGAGAGGCTGGTCTGGTGCTGGGCCACGGCCATAAACAGTATCAGGGCCATTTTACAAGGATTATAATTTGTATGGTGCTGTGGGAACACAAGGGAAGAAATGACTCATTCTACATGGGGGATTTGAAGAGGGGTTCACAAAGTAAGAGGCGTCTGAGTTGATTCCTGAACAAGGTCAAGCAGAGGCAGGAGCTCAGGCAAAGGTAGGCAGGTGTGAGGGAGCACCGCCCCATCCCCAGGGACAGGCTGCAGCTGGCTGATGTGAATGCTGAAGCCAACACCAGCAGCCCACTGAGCACTACTTGCTTTGCAGGCTCTTCACAGGATAAAATGCAAACAGTTACAGATAAAGGGGAGTCAAAGGTTCATGCAGTTTCATCAAGACAATACATGGGTTTCACCTCAAGGACCAGATGGCTACCTGGAACACCATATTGGAAAGGACTCTAAGGCCGAGTCTCGGCTCACTGGGAAAGAACATCATGACTAATCAGCAACATCTGTCCCAGAGAGACCAGAGTGCAGCACAGGTGCCAGCTATCTGCTGACCTAATTCTGGTTCAATCCTCAAAGTTTACAGATGAGAAAACTGAGGCCCAAATACACAGAGCCAAGGAAGAACACAGTCAGAATAAGAACCAGGTGTTCAGACTCCATGTCCTTCTTATTCTGTGCTCCAGCATCCTCCTTCATCTGGGTCAGAAGCATCCAAGGCCATGGATTCATTATAAAGAAAAGCAAATTTGTCCTAAGTCTTTAGTCAATTAATTAAAGAGTTTAAATTTATGGGTCCAAAACAATTAAGCTTTGTGGAATAAGGGCCCTGGTGAGCTCACCGAAGAGAAAAGGACGGTCTCATTTGAAAGTGCATCTCCGTAGAAAATTAATCCCAATAAAAATCTCTCCCGTGTTGCCACCCCCA
This sequence comes from Daubentonia madagascariensis, assembly GCA_023783475.1. NCBI lineage: Eukaryota > Metazoa > Chordata > Mammalia > Primates > Daubentoniidae > Daubentonia > Daubentonia madagascariensis. The sequence goes on along the minus strand of JAKFHU010001953.1, from coordinate 32,932,891 downwards.
GCTGAGTATGTTGTGCTGGGCCGGCTGATCTGTCCAGTGAGGAGAGCAGCCTCCTTTAGCGGGCGCTGTGATGAGGAGCCACTCTGTCCAACTAGGAATTCTCAAAGCTTCCACTTTCCTCCTATAAGAATCTTCCAATCTGGAATCACACTCAAAACTACTGAGGCTGCTGGCTTGTCAGAAGTCCAAGCCCTATAACCACGATCTTTTTTTAGTTTTTAATTGGGGAGAGTCACTGTGGCTGAGCTACATTTTCCTCTCCCTCAATGCAGACCCTGGAAGGCAACCAAACCCCCTGTTCCTCACACGTTCATTCTTTCAACTCTTCCTCCTGGGGGGGCTGTTGCCTTCACTAAGCCACCACTCTGTACCCTCTTCAGATGGGACTCCAACAAGTTTGCAAGAATGAGGCTCACAAATGAAGTCACCTGGCATTTTAAAAGGTGTGGAAATTATGCCACTTAAATTTCAAGTCAGATTTTAGTTCATATTCAAATCTAAGTAATACCTTTTAATTATATAGACAGCTTTTAAAAAACCTCAAGCACTCCACAATTTACCTGCGTTTTGTTTTTGTTTTTTCCTGTTTGATCTGCCTGTGAGGTGAAAAGGTGAAAAGGTAATGTCACTTCACAGGTGCTAACAAGGTGATTACCCTAAGCCACAGGGCCAGTTGACACAAGGGTTTCATCAAATGAAGGGGCTTTCTAAAGAACAAACAGCAAGCTAGTGTAGCAGTAACCCAGTGTGAAAAGCCTCCCTGACTCTCCCATCCTCAATGTCCCCAATTTCAGACTGGGGGTAGAACACGTGATCTAGGTTGAACCAATCCCAACAGCCAAACACCCTGGCCAGTGACTGGCTGAGGAGTAGGCAGATGGCATAGGCTGGTCCAATCACAGTGAACCTCGGGGCTTTTCAGGGACCCCGAGGCCAGGGCCTGCCTTCTTCCTCTGGGAGGTGTGGGGAATGGCTGTGGGGCCCAGGACTGCTATGCCAGCCTGCGGATGCAGGGACAACAGAATCAGAGAAGCAGAGCGACGGCTCTCTGATGACCTGAAAACTTCTAGGTCAAACTGCCTACCCTACCCCCGGACTTTTCAGTTGCTGAAGTCAATGAGCTCCCTTTTTGGATAAACCAGGATGAGTTGGGTTTCCTACTGGAACTATATGCATCCTAATGGATACATTTACATTCACATTCTGTCTCTGTTGCTTCCTGGCTGTGGCAAGTAACTAAGCCTCTTGGTTCCTTGGTTTCCCCATCTGTAAAATGGAGATAATACCTACCTCAGAGGAATTAAGAATTAAGTGAGATACTTGATGTAAAGCACCAGCTTAGCACAGTCTCTGGTGCGTAGCAGGTATTAGCCTTGAATGATGGCTGTGAGAGATTGTGCTTTATTTTCAAGAAGCATCCACCACTCCACTATTTAGCCATGTGTTAGAACTTCAGGGACTTTTTCCTATAAGTAAATTAGTTACAGAATCTGTTGACAGTGAGGATGAAAACCTTTGTGGTAGAGGACAGATAAATAAAAAGTGACCAAAGCCATCACTGCTTACACCAACCAGCTTTTAAAATACTGTCTTTAAAAAAACAAAACACTTCTTGTGGCTAGATGTACAAGAACTAGAACTCTCACGCACTGCTGGTGGAAAGGTAAAATGATACAACTGCTTTGGAAAACAGTTTGGCAGTTTCTTGAAGCATCAAACATATACCTATGCATGGCATATGATCCAGACATTCCACACAGAAAAAGAGAAATATATGTCCACACATAGACTGGTACAAGAATGTTCGTGATAGATTTATTTAGAAACACCCCAAATGTTATCAACAGAAATATGTATAAACAAAATGTGGTATATCCATAAAAGGGAATACTGCCCAGCAATAAAAAGGAATAGAACTACTGACACATGCAACAACGATGAATCTCAGAGTAATTACGCTGAGTGAAAGCAGCCAGACGAAAAGAGTACATACTGCATGATTCCATTTATATAGAATTCTTGGCCGGGCACAGTGGCTCACGCCTGTAATCCCAGCACTCTGGGAGGCTGAGGTGGGAGGTTCACTTGAGCTCAGGAGTTCGAGACCAGCCTGAGCAAGAATGAGACCCTGTCTCTACTAAAAATAGAAAAATTAGCCGGGCGTGGTAGTATGTGCCTGTAGTCCCAGCTACTCAGGAGGCTGAGGCAGGAGGGTTGCTTGAGGCCAGGAGTTGGAGGTTGCAGTGAGCTACGATGATGCCACTGCTCTAGCCTGGGCGACAGAGCAAGACTCTGTCTCAAAAAAAAAAAAAATTCTTAAAAATGCAAACTAACTTACAGTGACAGAAAGCAGATCAGTGATTGCTCGAGGATGTGGGGAGGTATGGAGGGATGAGAGGAAAGAATTATAAAGAGGCACAGGGAAATTTTGGGGGCTGGACAGATATGTTTGCTGTCTTGATTATGATGATGATTTCCCAACGTGTGAGTATATGTATATATGCAGTGTGTGTATAAACTTAGCAAACTGTACCCTTTAAAATGTATCATTTATTGTATGTCAATTACCTCAATAAAGCAGTTTTTTAAAAATTAAACACTTCTGAGCTCACATATTCAGGTGCCTGGGATTCCAGACCACAGTCCACCAGATGGGGACCACCAAACCACAAAGTGGACCAGCATGAATTTGGCCACAGTGCAAAGGTGTTCTTAGATAATGCAACTCTCTCATAACACTCATTCCACTGTCGAACCATCCCATACTCTGGACTCTTACCTACTTTTAGAGACAATGCAAATATTTCAGCAGTCCCTTGAGATATTTCTCACGATGCCTCTTGCTTGGACAAAAAGCTATTGACTAGAAGCTCCCAGAGGCAAACTTCTGAAGCTGTCCGTCTTTGAGAAACCCAAGCCTGCCACATTCACAAGCAACAGGAGGGGCCTTACATTCTAAGGTGATTACCTCAGGTGTTTCAACATACTTGGGGGGGTGGGAGGAAGAAATCCTGCAAAGCATGAATGTCTTTTGTCTTAAAGGCATCCTGACACCTTGAAGATGGTCTGTTTTCTTTCTTATAAGCTGGGCCCAAACTTGTCGTTAGAACAAACAAACAAAATAATAAACATGAGGTATTTTTTCCCTCCTCCTGGTCAAGCTGAGTAATGCATTGTACCAGCATTAATATGATACACTTTTTACAAGGGAAATATTCCAGACAAACACACAAAAAAGGAGGGTGGGGTGGAATAACATAACTACCACATGACAGATGAAATAAAATGTTACAAAGAGTTGAAAGCCCCTGCACACCCCTTCATGACTGTATTCCCCCTCCCCCTGCCTCCAGCAACCATTATCCAAAAGTTTAGTGATGATCACTCCCCTGAACATACCTATATTTTTGTTACATATGTAAAACTTTATATAAACAGTATCTCAGCATATGTATATCTGTGTGATTTCTTTTTTTGCTCCACATTATGTTGGTAAAATTGATCCAAGGGAATAAACTTGTTGGAGATGCCTCTGGGACTGCAACCACCTCCTTGGCCCATGTTGGATTTCAGCCACAGCTGCAGTGGACAGTTCTGTGCCAGCTCAGATCACCTCCCCAGGACCACTTACCAACCCAAGAACATGCCTTTTCTCTTCCCAGTGTGCCCCAGCAGAGCCCGTGTGCATGGGTGCCAAGCCTGGAAGTTCGAGGGAATTAATGCCTCCATCACTGGGGAAGAGGTGCTGGTGGGTCTCCAGCTTCTTGTCCTTCCCCAGGTGGACAATTCTAGAGGCATCTATACACTTCTCAGGGGGTTCCAGCAGAACTCTGCCCACAGCGGCAACCTTCGTAATTCATCCTAATATTGGTTTCTCCTCCTTCCCTGTCTCTCTCACCGTTCTCTCCCTCCTGCTTACTGAGGTCTCCTCCCAAAATAAACCACCTTCACTTGGGTGGAGGTCCTTATGTCCGGCCCCGCCCTCAGGCGAACTCAAACTAATCAGTGTATTCATTTTTATTGCTCTGTATACCATTTATAATGACAGAATTTATTTTTAAAGGATACACCCTTTATGATTGGGCTGATATTTAAAAATCATGTTTTAAATGATATTTAATGACAAAAATTATCACCAAGTGAGAGAATATAAAGCTATATACAGTCTGGCTCCTAAGCTGTTTATAAAATGTGTTGTATACATACACGTAGAGAAAACTGAAGGGGAATGTTAACAAGTTAACAATTCCTTTGTTATCTCTGGGCAGTAAGACTACAGGCAATTTTTTTCCTTTTTTAAAATTAATGTTCCCATTTTTATGGAAAAAAAGTATTACCCCTAACTAGGAAAAAATAAATCCTATAAAAATGATATGCAATTGGCATCAGTAAGATTCCTAAATTAATCAGCATGGACGGGGGGGAGGGGGGGGCGGCGGGGGGTCTTCTGGGAAGAAGAAGGCAGGAATCCCAAAGCAACAAGAAGAGGGTGTGGGCATGGACCCCGGGTACAGAACAAAAGGACTGGGCAGGTAGAGAAATGGACAAGGAAGCCTGCAGAGTAAGGCACAGACTTTCCCCATCACATTCCTCCTGGCCCCCAAGCACTTCTGTCCCCCTTTTCTGATGCCATTTCCTAAAACAGAGCCATCAGCATCCAGCCCCCTTTGCCTTTCCTCCCAGATGGGAGTCCGGATCCAGCCCTCATCTATACAACCTCGAGGGAAGTGGGCCTTGAGGGAAGTAACTTCACCTCCAGCTCTGGGAAAGTCTGATTGGTCTGAGGGTAATCCTTCCCCCATGCCAGATACTGATTCAAAAATGGCCATGTGATCCAATTTGGACCAGTGAGACCTAAGGAGAGGTCTGCTGGGGTCTCCTGGGAGAGTCCATCCTGGCTTTTAAGAACTCCCAGGAACTGTCTTTCAACCTCACAGGAACTCTCTACTATGGGAAACCACAGGAAAACAAGTTTTAGGATTAACAAAACAACAGAGCAGATACCCAAAGAACCTGGGTCCTTGATGATGTCACTGAGCTACTAGTGCCCATAACCTGCTCTCTGTCTGGACTTGCTGACATGAGCCAATCAATTTCCTTCCATGTGAGCCAGTTTTTACAGCTGAAAGGATTCTAATTGCCCCACCTCCTTCCTTGAAATCTCTTCTGGCTATCCTGATTCAACCCATACACAATGTCTTAGGGGTCATAGGATCACTTGTCCCAAATTCTATATCCCTTCTGAACCTCCTGACGCTGTCAGCATGATCTAACCACACTCCAGACCTGATATCCCCTTCGCCCTGCTTACTACCAGCCTGGAGTAATATAAACCCGACCCTTTCAATTAGGGAAGTGTGGGATTACCCATTAGCACTTCCAGAATACTTCCCATGTGTCAATCACTCTACAATTTCACTCATTAAACCTTCCCACCTACTCTTTCAGGTAGAAACTATGATTATCCCCAGTTTACAGATGAGAGCAGTGAGCACTGAGGCCTCAGAGCAGGCATGCAACTCACACAGAAAACCCCAGATTCAACCCCAGACTCCCAAATCCTCATTCTTAACCAAGACTTCTCTTCTCCCAAAACCCCAAGGAAGGGGCCCAAACCAAAAAGAAAAATCAGATTCAGCCTCATATCCCATTATCTCAAAGAACACCATTCATTCCTAGAGATTAACAGTACGAGGCATTTCAGAGGTCCAATACTGGTAAATCTCTTGCTTTGCACAAACTACAGGACATGCTAATCTGAGGGGGGATTTGAGTGTTGCAAAGAGTAAATAAGGCCATCTTGTTTTATCTTGTCCATTTACAATTAACTGGACTCCAAGAGAACCCAAAACTCAAATCAGTTTCAGGGGAAAAAATTACACAAAGGGTTAAAATGGATCATTATTGTAACACCATAAAAACAATAAACAATGACACAACTTCAATATATTTAGAGTTTCTCTAGAATCATTCTGGACTGAAATAGGTTTATTGTACATTTCACACAAAATTCATATTAAAAAGAAAAACATTTTCTAAACAACTCTTATTTGTCATTTAGGCCAGAGACCCCTACACACATTACAGAACTTAGTCCTGTAGTTTTCCTTTTAAACTCCTGTATCCTGCTCTGCTCTTCATTTATATTCTATCTACTCCTATGCCCGCCTCTCCCCTACTAGAACACAAGCACCCAAGGTCAGTGACAAGTCCCAATTCCCTCTATACTCCTAGCCCTTCTAGCTCCCTGGCACATGTTGAAGGCTGTACAAGTATCTGAACAAAGAATCTATACATTACTACTCTGAGCTCTTGGTCACACTCAGTCAGTCACTTTGCACTGCAAAGAGATGCTACTCTCTTTCCAATTCTTTATCAATCCTTCTGAGCAGGTCAAAGAGAAAGGCTGGGTATGGTGCTAGGTTACCCTCAACATCTCTCCACCTCTTGCTAATTTCCCCTCTTAACCAAAGGAGAGTAGGCCTCATGCTGAGAACAGGCAACGGTGTTGGCTGGAATTTAATAACTGTTTTGGGTTTATTTATGGTTACCTTCCATTTACCTAGTGACACTGTTTTTCCATTATGATAGTGACACAAACTCTCCTTTTCAAATACATTTGTTTTAAAAGTGAGTCAACCGCAGGGGAAAATAATATTAAGTGAAAAACGAAACAGAGACAGCCATGGGATATGGTAAAATAGTAAAAGTGGTTCCTTTACGAATGACTGAAGTTTAGGAAACATAGACCTAGTCCAGTTCTCCCATTTTATAGACGGGGGTAAAAGGTTCAGAGAGAGAGCCCCAGTGATGGTAGGAGGCGGCCCAGGAATAAAAGCCAGTGACTGAGTCCTGCCATCTGCCTGGGGCCTGCAGTCTTGCCAAATCCAGCATGCCCTGGACCTTTCCCAGAACCAGAAACTGGTCCCTGGAAGAGGAGTGGATTAGCACCTGCTGATCTTATTGATAACAGCTAACTGACGGTCAGCTTTAATAGCTGGAGAAACAAAAGCCATTGTGTAAGTGTTTTAACTTTTTGCCCTGTCATATGGAAAAAGTACCCAGGCTGACTAATTTCCTCCCATCACTAAAGATCTGCCTTAGTCACTACTCAAGTAAAACCCACACAAATCCTACCTTTGGGAAAGGTGTTAGGCGTTCCCTATCCCCACAAGAGATGGCCTAAAAATGACACTCAGTAACGCTGAAGTATTACAAATCTGGCCCAACCATGGAAACAGCAGGCAGCTTGTGCCCGAGGGGCAACTGGGGAAGCAGGCGGTTCATGCAAGACACATATGGGTCCCTTCTCCCTGGCAGGGCAGAGACTGCCACACTCCCGAACAGAACTGAGAACGCTGCCCCTCAACCTCCCACACCCATTCTGGTCTCAGGAGCCACAGAATTCACTGTTGCCGGCCTCCTCCGGTCACCCAGCCCAGCAACCTAGATGCTGTTTGCACAGGGTATAATCCAGAAGTCCAGTTTCCAAGCACTAACGACTGTAAAAATATTGTTACCAGCTCCAAGACATGAGGTTGGATAGTGCTGCAGTTTAAGGCTACACCCAGGGCAGCAAAAATCTTGGCAGGTGGCACAGGCAGCTCCACCATGATCACAGATGTTAAAGGGCCAGAGAAAGCAGTGCCCAGGGCCAGGGCAAGGTTGAGCCAGACTCCTGGGGGTAGAAGCAGCTGGTACAGCCCCCCTTTGCTCCAGATTGAGAGCACACAAGGCAGTCAGCACAGCCTCAGCCTCACTGTGGATCAACACTGGAAGATCCCCAAGTGTCCTTTCCAGGTCCACCTTCATCCTCCTCCACTAAGCCCTGAAAAAAGAAAGGAGGAGCCACCCCCACGGCATTAAGATGAAAACTTATTTTTCCAAAGGCAAGTAGGAGGTGTAAGGCCTCGTAGCAATAATGCTGATGCTAACAATATAATCACAGCAGTAGTCATTTACTGAGCACTTACTATGCGCCAGACAGAGTGCCAAGAGCTTTAGGTGCACATTCTCTTTTATACCTTAGCACTCTGTAAGGCAGAGCACTTCACTATCACAGTTTGCCTATGGAAGACAGGCTCCTGGAGGGAAGCAGCTCCCTGGGGCAGGCCAGCTATACAGGAGCAGAGCCAGGACTCAGACCCAGGAACAAACACAGGAACAGGATGTTACCGCCACTTCCAGCCACTTCCACGAGAGCACCCTTCCAGAGGGTGGTCTGGGAAAGGCAAAAAAACAAACAAAAACAAAAAAACAGGAAAGAAAGAAATAGAAGGGAAGGACATTCCAAGAGACAAAAAGAAAGGATTAAAGAAAGAAGAGGGAGGAAAAGAAGGAGGTAGTTTAAAAAAAAATACACGCAGGTAGGTAGATAGATTATACCCAAACAGGGCAAGAAGGAAAGTGGAGACAGCCCGCAGGAATAGTTGGCACCTGTTTTCTATCCTTAAAGGAAGGTTGGCCAGAAGACCAGAATATGCCGCTGGCCCCTGGTTCTTACTTGACATTTATCAAAGACCCAGGTTGCCTCTTCTGAAAAGTCTTTTAGGTATGAGGCATCTTTGACCAATTTCTAGGTGTACTCCCAACCACCCAACCCCTCCCTAGCTAATTCACTTCTTCCTCCAGTCTGAGGGGACCACCACAGGTCTAGGAATTAGGAGGAGGGAGAAGAGGGAGGAGAAAGAAGAGAGAAGGGAGGTGAGGGAACATGGTGACCACCATTCATAGGGCATTTATAATCCTCCAAGTACTGGGCCAAGTGCTCTATGGGGACTGCATCATTCACTCCTCAATGACACCAGGAGGGGGGCACTGCTATAGCCTGGGACATGAATCTCGGAGAGGTCAAGCAACTTGCTCCAGGTCTCCCAGCTGGTAAGTGGCAGGGTCTATCTGACCTATACTCTTAAGCACTAGGAAGTGGCTCAATCTGTATCCAGAAGTGGTTTCCATTCTCCTTTGCCTCAAACAAGGCTGAGACAGAATGGCTCCATGGGCCTGGTGTCCTGAGGGCTATTGAGAAAATGGTGCCCCCAAGAAATCAATACCATGAAGACCTTAGACCATGAAAATTATATGCATATAATTTTCAGATTTCTAGAAGTTCCCAGACAGGCAAGGGTGAACCATATTTAAACTGCTAAGGGAGCTGGGCAACTAAAAGTTAAACGAGTTTTAATGCTGGGCTAACCATGAGACAAGGGCCCATTAGTTACTAAACATAATAACTATTATTAAGAGACCCTGGCAGTCCCAATAAAAGTTGGTCCTAAAAACTTTTAAGAGACCGAAGTGGCTGGAACACCCCCACTCCATGGTTGACCAAAACATACTTCTGGACCAAGGGAGACTTGCAAACCATAATGAGACTCAAGTAAAACCTCTAATTTTAATGTTGGCTGAAGCTCAGCAATAACTCAAGGATGAATCTTGTTATAACTATCAGTGTGACCAAAATGATTTCACAAAATGTTTCCAGGCCACAGTCTCTTTTTTCCTGAGAAAATGAATCTCCCTCTTCCCCCTTCTGAACAAAAGGCAAAATTTCCCTAAAAGTAGAAAAAGATTTGTTAAAATTCTTCACAGGTGATGTATTTTCTCTTTATGTTTTTCTGTGTTTTTGCAATTTTTTGCAAAGAATAAGAACTACAAATGTAACTTTTTTTTTTTTGGAGACAGAATCTCACTCTGTCATCTAGGCTGGAGTGCAGTAGTGTCATCATAGCTCACTACAACCTCAAACTCCTGAGCTCAAGCGATCCTCCTACCTCAGCCTCCTGAGTAGCTGGGACTACAGGAGTGTGCCACCACACATGGATAATTTTTCTACTTTTTGTAAAGACGTGGTCTCACTATGTTGCTGATCTTGAATTCCTGAGCTCAAGCAGTCCTCCCGCCTCAGCCTTCCAAAGTGCTAGGATTACAGGCATGAGCCATACATATGTAACTTTTTAATGTCTTAAAAAACTTATTAGAAGTAAATTTAAGAGACATGCTGAGCTGATCGCTTTCCTTTGGGAAAGTGGTTAAGACAGGAGGATTAAAATTTCAGACAAGGGTTTAAGGAACCGTCAACCACATACCCACTGGCCAATCTGGGCATGCCTCATTACTTCACCTGTGTAACAGGGATTAAAATAACTACATCTCAGAGTTGCAATGAGGTTTCATTTAGCTATTATTGACAAGCATTTATGGCAACACCTAGTACTTAATATATATCACTATTGCTAATGAAACTATTAATATTAATATGAAATCCTAAGTCTGCCCCATGGAAAAAAAACATTAATATGATTGTGACTGTCAGTAGCTTCCTATTAAATTCATTTTCTGAGCTTAACATGGCAACTTAGAAAAGGGCTTGTTCTCTAATAGTTGAAGCAAATCATAGATGGTCAGGGAATGAACATGAGGTGCTCAATTCTTTAAGTTCAGCATCACAGTTGCAAAAACAACATTCTACTGGGACCTCAGACCCAGTTGTCTATTTCACTATAGCCTGCAAAGGACCACTGTTTCGCATTTTCTGAAAGCAAATTATATTGCAAACAAGTCAATGTACCAGACTTAATATTCAATCCATTATACTAGAGACTATTTATTTGATAAGTCATTTATTAAATTTCTACCAAGTGCCAAAGTCAAAGCTACAGAGCTGAGCAAGTGAAACAAGCCCCTGCCCCTGGAGCAGTGATGGTCCACGGGAAAGTAAGACAGGCAAGTTAGGAGACCAACACAGCACAGTAAGAGGGCTGTGGGTACCCAGATGAGGGCCTCATGCCCTCCAACTTTGGGTTTATGACTACCCATGGATGTCAAATGAGTGCCAAGGAAAGGAACAGAGCAGGCTAGGCGAGGTGGCTCACGCCTGTATTCCTAGCTAGCACTCTGGGAAGCTGAGGCAGGAGGATTGCTTGAGCTCAGGAGTTGGAGACCAGCCTGAGCAAGAATGAGACCCCTCAAAACAAAAAATAAAAAAGAACAGGAGAGACAACTATGGTAAGAGATGCAGGAAGTATAACATGACACCTGGATCACTTCCTATAAAGGCCTTCCTGACAGCAGGAGTCCCCCTGGTGCCAGCTGCCTCCTTCAGTGGAGATAAGGAACGTGACAAACCACTGTCCAGGTGCTTTCAAGCCAAGATCCGCCAAGAGGCCTCCACTCAGAACACTTTCTGATTCTGCCCTGGATGGCTGGAAGCTTCACTGAGGGGCCCTGACCAGCACACACCTCTGCCTCTTCTGAGAAGGGATCTTGTAAACAGAACCGCGAGCTCTGGGTTCAGTTAAAAGAACTGCCAAGTCACAAAGGCCTTTTAGGGTGTCAGCCCAAAGGCCTCAGCACCTCTGGTCCCCTGGGAAGCAGGGCCTGGTCCCCTGGCTCTGGCCTGCTTTACCTCCCCCATCCCCCACCAGGAAACAATCACTTTGTTCTTGGAGAAGAAGCACCAGGCCCAGCCAGTGCTCCCCCACAGGCTGAGGAATGCCAAATCATTCATTTCCCTGGGGTCTGATAAATCACTTCAGGGAGGTGCAGGGAAATTGTGTGAAAGGTGATTCACACAAGAAGCCCAGTACCAGCATGATAAGAACTTGATTATTTTCTTGGGGGGATACAGGGGAGATCAAGGAATCTGATTTTAACCATCAAGAAACCTTTCTTTCTGGCCCCAGCCTCCATGGGAGGTCTGCCTCTCCCTCAGACACACTCAGCATAAAGAGGAGAGTAACATCATTCCTGTTTGTCCTGTCTGTGGAAGGAACGCTAACTGCTGCTTGCCTTTTTTCATCTTAAAGTCTGAATTTATGGGCTGCAGCAAATTTACATAGTGCCTGCCACAAATCCCCACCCATTCCCCTATAGCTCAAATGCCAAAATTCCACTCTATGTTCCAAATAACTCCAACCTCTTTGGTTGCCTTTATATCTGAAAGGAAATTCCAGAAACGTTGACTGGTATGGCAAAAGCTGACCAGCCTTATGAAAATACCCAGAAAGGTGACCCATTTAGTCAAAAGAGCTTTCAGATCTCCATGAGAAAAGGAATTCACGCCAGCATAAAGGGCCTTCAGAGAGGGAGAACAGGAGTGTTGTGTTAACACCCAGACCTTTCAACAAGCCAGCCCTGCTATGGCTGGGGAGGCTGAGCACTGCATGGGCAGAACAGACCAGCTTTCTCTCTCCGGAGGGGTGCGGTGAGGAGGGGGAAGCCCTCTCAGAGAACACAGTTCAGCTCTGGCAGACACAGCTTCATGCCATGGTGTACAGCAAGAGGCCTGCCCACGAGGCTGCCTGAAGATGAGCAGAAAAGGCACTTGCTTGGACTGGAAGCAGGCTGCCCACTTGTGCCAGGGCGGATGGACTGATAAAGGCTGAGTGCCAGGCCTGGAAAGCAGGGTTCAGTTGCTCAGCTCACCAGCAAGCACAACCTGGCACACCTCCCATGGGTTAATGTTTAAAGGTAGCAGAAGGAAAGGATGTGGGTGAGGTCATTTCTGACAGAGCACAGCAATGCCAATGTCCACTGTTACCAAGGATCTCCTGGCATAGGTGGCTCTCAACAACAACCTCCCCCCAACACACACCTGCCCCACAGGATGCAGGACCACAGCCAGGAGGAATTCCAGGGGCACCTCCTTCTTCACCTCTGGCTTGCAGGCCTCAAAAAGAAAGCCCTGCCCAATTCCCCCAAAGCAAATTTTAGCCGGTCCTTACTGTCCAGACCTGCAGTGACATCACTGCCCCTGGGAACCAAACAAAGGCAGGGAAAGAACTAGAGAAAAGTCTCCAGAAACTGCAAAAAAGGCTCCAATCAAAGCTCCATGGTGTTGGAAAAGGTAAGGCAAATGGGCCCCAAAAAGTTTTGTTCTGTAAAAGGAAATTTCAATTTCATATTAATTAAGCTCAAATGAGTAAAGTTTCAAGCAAAACAAAACAAACAAAAATCCAAAGCAGTAGAAAACACTCTCGCTCACCCCCTTTCACTACAACATACCTATTTTACATTACAAAATGCTGAACTCAACTTTGACGTGAAAATACAGCATGGTGCAGGCAGGCATTATGACTGACATGTGGAGTGAGGCATATCTGAGCCTCAGTTTTCTCATCTGTAAAATGGAAATAAATATAAAGCCACTAGCTTTGCAGGGTTCGTAATGAGAATTACAAGTAATAAAGCTAAGGCACTCGGGACAATGCTTAGCAGACAGAAACCATGAGAAATACTAGATGTTATATTACACGATGAATGTGTACACCTCAAAGTTCAGTATACAACCAGCATCATCAGTATGCATTCTTGGCGCCAAGAACAGCCAAGGAATATGAAGGAGGAGAACAAGTGCCCTCCTTGCCAAGCTTCCTACCTGCACTGCCTAGAAAAGCCAGGTTTTGATAATGGGGGTAGGGAGGAAGTCAGACACTCTGTCAAAATAACTAGCTTACAGGCAGGTCTTGACTAAGTGAAAAACCAAACTGCTTCTTACTTATAATACAAGAAAATCTTGGCCAAAGACATTCTACTACATGACGACTGGCCAAAACTGTTCTTTGGTAAATTTTGTGATTAGATAATGTACACAAGTAAAATCTCATTAAATTGTTTTTACAACTAAACAGAGTTTGTAGAAGAGTTATGACAACGATCTACAATTTATCAAATGAACTCATTTAAGGCAACTGCTCTAAGGCTTTTAGAAGAAAGTAAGTAGCTTCATATATAGCTCAAATTTTTTCTTGCCTCCCAAAATAAATCAAGATACTAAGTGGGCATGATTAAAATACCCAGTAGTTCCATCCTTTATACCATGTGCAACTACTCTCACCTACTGTTTCATTACTTTAGTCATAAAGAGAACCATTTGGTTTTCTAATCATCTATCCCAAGAAGCTCTCTCCCTAGTACATGGACTCAGTTTCCCACAAAAAGTGAGCTAGGCACCTTAAAAATACAAGACCACTTCCCAAGACCCTGAAGAAAAAAGCACTCTTGTTTATTATACAATAACCTGAGCCAATTTAGTGATAATTGACCTCGTTTAATGAACAACTAGATTTACTACAGTAATGTAAGATGGTTCTAGAAGAATGTCATGAAAGGCAATTGCAATCATAACAAAAGCAGGAAATAGCACACATTTATATTGAAATGGTTCATTCCATTGGATTTATTCATTTAGTTAAACTTATGGTTGGAGGAAGTGGTTATAATTACAGATCTGGCTCCTCAATTAAGATAATCAAAAATGGGGCCGGGCATGGTGGCTCATGCCTGTAATCCTAGCACTCTGGGAGGCCTAGGTGGGAGGATCGCTTGAGGTCAGGAGTTCAAAACCAGCCTGAGCAAGACCCCATCTCTACAAAAAAATAGAAAAAGTAGCTGGGCATGGTGGTGTGTGCCTGTAGTCCCAGCTACTTGAAAGGCTGAGGCAGGAGGATTGCTTGAGCCCAGGCGTTGGAGGCTGCAGTGAGCTACAATGATGCCACTGCACTCCAGCTGGGGTGACAGAAAGAGACTCTGTCTCAAAAAAAAAAAGATAACCAAAAATGAAAATTAAATGCAGAATATAACAACATATGGAAAACAAACTAAATGTAGAAACACAGGCCCCCAGGAGCCTCCAAATGGGGTATATGCACCATAAGAGCACACAAGATAATCCATTACAGCCAGGAAAAACCAGATCTTACATTTGGATTTGTTATTTAAAAAGAAACTAAACTTGACTAATATTTAATATACAGATTGACAGTGGTATACATATATAGCTTATAAATATACATATACAAGGAAGGGGCGCATACAAAAGTTTTTGCTGATAGGAATGACTGGAGTAACACTTGAGAGACCCCCCAGCCTAGATGATCTATTTCAGCTGGGTTCACCATCCTACTCTAAGCTCAAGGAGGACACCTGGCAGGCAACCTACAGCCTCAAAAAGCCCTTCATGAGCCAGCCCTGCCTGCCTCTCCACCGCCCCTCTGACCTGAGCACTATGACCTCCAACCTGACACTCTTCAATTCCTGTGCTCACCCAGATAAATGTCTGTTAGCCTGCCTAATTCTAGTCAAGCTTTAGGTCTCAGCTTAAAGGTCCCTTCCTTAAGGGAGCCTTCCAGATTACCCACCCCAGCCTGGGGGCAGGTGCTCCTCCTCTTCAGAGGGCTTGGCATCTAGATCCTTGCTACTCACAGCATGGTCCGCAGACAGCAGCATCTGGAAGCTGGTTGGAAATGCAGAATCTCAGCCTTCACACCAGCCCCACTGAATCAGACCTGCATTTTGAACAAAGTCCCGGTGATTTGTACATGCCTGAAAGTTTGAGAAGCCCGCCAATGTATGGTACTCTCTGGTTACTTGCCTCTTCAACCTACTGAGCAGTGTGTGTCTGAGGCAAGCAAGGGACATAACTCGCTCATTATTCCTGTGGTCCTAGCATGTAGCACAGGGCCTGGTTCAGAGTTGGCCTTTCATATATTAGCGGAATGAGGAAAGGAAGAAAGAAAGGACCTTGGGAGACACCTTCCTCAGAGGTTCCAAGCTGGGGGGAAGGGAAGAGCTAACACACCAGATGACAGCAATAGGACTCTAAAAACATCCAGACTGGCCAGAGAACAGATGGAAGACAAGACAAAGTCCTGGACCTGGGTTCAAAAGCACAATAATATTAACAGGGATAATGCCAGCATTGTGCTGTAATTTAACCTAATCAAATATAATGCCCCCAGCAACTCTAAGATAGGAACTACTATGCTCCTCCATTTTACAGAGGGGAAACAGAGGCTCCAAAAGGTTAAGGCAGTGGAACAGAAGTGCACAGCTGGCAGGGGGCAGAGTGGGGATTAGAATCCAGGCAGTCTAGCTTCAGACCCATGCCCTGAATCATTAGGCTGTGTCTTGTATAGCCTAGGATGCGCTGACCCAGAGGCTGTAGATAAAGCAGGGTGACTGGTACTCTGGGCCATGGAGCCACTGGAGGCAGCACCTAAAGTCTCCTGGAATCTGCTGCCCCAAGGAACAGGGCAGCCATCCTCAATTAAGCCAGCAGCCCACTCCATGACACCCGCTTCACAGTGCAAAAGCAGGACCCAAGAGACTAAATTTGGCTCCAAATCAAAGCCCTCCTTCAGCACAGACTCTCCAAGAATGAAGGCGGCTGCTGACTGGCACGCTGGCTCCACTGTTGCTGGAGGAGCTCCGCAGAGGCCCAACCACCATCTGGAAGTGATTTGGCCCAGAGATTCCTGAACAGGGTGGGAGGTTGGAATGACCAGCCGCCTGAAGCTCCCTGTCCAGCCTGGAAACAAAGCTGGTGTGAATGGGCCCCAGAGGCAGCCATAACACACCAGGGGTCATCCCCTTCCAAGGAGGGGACATCCTCTAAGCAGTCCATAACCATATTTTAGCAAGTAGGATCAACATTAGCCAACCAAGCTGGTCTCCCCAGTGGTGCTGATTTTAAATGCCCTTTCAACATGCAAACCTCTCCAGCATAACTTTTGAGAGTAGTATTAGACAGTACCTCATTTAGTTAACAAGCACTCACACAGCACTATGTACCATGAACTACTTCAAGCACTATTAAAAAATATTAATTTGTTTAATCTCTACAACAAATAGAGGTAGTTATTATCTCCATTTTAGTGATAAGGAAACCAATGCACAGAAGTTTCTTAATAGCTACTTAGTGGCAGGTGGGATTTGAACCAAGAATCCTTGCCCTTAACTACTACACAAGCCACATCTCACACTAATGTGCTACCTTGTTGCAAATGGCCCAGAACTTGTTAATTCTGACAAAGCATGCCACTTTGTTACTTTTAAAGCACTCTTTCTGGCCCAAAAGACACTGGTATTTGCTAGGCAGTTCAGGAAAGAGCAAAACTTAGGGTTATGTATAAATTATTTTGGCGGTAGTGGGACAAAAGGGAGAGGAAGGAAAAGGGCCGAGTGGAGCGGTGACCCACCACCCTGGAAACCATACCCAGTGACCCAAAGTCTTGGGAACACGCATTCTGCCTGCTCTGGTGCTGGCCTGGTGCAGGTAAGTAAACATTAGGGTCAGAGACCGCATCCTCCAAAAGGGAAAGAATTCCTTTCTCTAAAAGACCAAACCAAAACACACCACCCAAACTTCTAGGCAGCATTGATTATCATTCTTGGACTAAGAGAATACAATATACAATAACCTGAGCCAATTTAGTGATTATTATTTCTCCAGTTTGCTGGGCTGCCCCGTGTCAAAAAGGTTTCTGGAAAAACAAGTAAATAAAACTGGCAGCTCCTGGCAAACAACTAGAATTAAATATGCTGAGGCCTCACTATGAACTGCCCAGAATATAACAAGAAACTTAAGAAAATTTTCAACTTTTGATTGGAGCCTAGGATGGGCCCACCTTACAACGAAACACAACTGTGAATAGCCAGGGTTGTCTTTCAGTGAATTCTAGACAGAAAGGCTACAGTCCTCTGGCAGCTATCTGACTGCCTCACGTATCTCAGAGCTGGGTGCACGTACACAATTCTGATGACTCTCACAATGTATATTGTTGGGCCTTATCCAAAGCATACAAAACCCTGTATTCATTCAATGATACCTCCCCTGGTTATGGAGCAAAACATCAACCACTGGGTAGCAGGAAATCTAAGAAAAAAAACCACCACAGAATTCAACACAAGAGGCAAACTTGAAGCCCTTATTACAGCCCAGAGGGTTAATCCTGTCATTCATGGAAGGTCCTGACATCCCTATTTTGTCCAAGGCTAGAGGTTCAAAGTGTGGGTATCCAGCCACCACCCCAATACCCCATACTTGCAAAACCTAGTGTTATACGGACCCTCTGATGGGGACAGAAAGGCTATATTTGACTCATCTCTGAAACTGGAAGGCAAGTCTGTTAAGGCTCAAATTCAACAGCTGGGCAGACCTGGGTTCCAGGTACCATTTACTAGCCAGTTATGGTCACCTCTGCAAGTTACTTCACTCCTGTTTCCCATCTTTAAAGAGGGATAACAACACTAAGAATGACAGCAGTAACACTAGCAACCATTTTCTAAACACTTACCATGTGGCTGGGACACAGCCAAGCCCTTAACCCTCCCAGTGGCTTGTTGAAGCAGATCATTATAGGAAGGACAATAATTGCTGTCAGTCAATAATTACCATGAGGATACAATGGGATGATCAACAGAACACACTTAACACCTAGTGGAAGCCCCCAAATAGGAGCTAATATTAATGTCGGCACAATGCAACATAAGCAGTGAATACATGAACCTGAAGTCCAAGCAGGAGGTGACTTTTTTTTTGAAGGGCCATTGCCCAGAACAGCCCCAGAAGCAGAGGGAAGAGGCCTCAGGCTTTACCCACACGGGAGTCCTGGCACTTGACCAGACTCCATCTGATCTCTAGAGGCTGGAAAACCTGTTTGCTGTGAGATCTTTCTGGAGAGCAACTACACAGCCAATAACAGCAGTCATAAATGTGGTCACACCCTTTGACCCAGGAATGTCACTTTGGGGAATATAATCCAAGAAATCATTAAAAAGGGGGAAAAAAAAAAAAACAACGTAACTTGTGGTAGGAAGAGGTCCACAGAAATAAGCTGCCAACAGCCCACAGGCCCATAGCAGAGAAAGGGGAGCTAACCCTGCAATGTCAGCATAACAGGAAGCATTAAGGCCTGGGTGGGTTCAGGAATGAAAATCATGAGGACCAAGGAGAAAAATGTAAGGGATCAGACCAAGCATAGAATGGAGCACTCGTGTGAAGCCACACTGGAAGCAGCTGCTGCCTCTGTAAACAGTGGGTAAGTTAGGCACTCTGGGAGTTTCTGGTCCTGTGGTTTTGATTTGTTGTTGTTGTTTTAAAAATATTTCATGTCATATTTGGATATTCCTGGTTTACTTTAAGTTTCCTTATTCAGTTAATTATATAAATACACATATTTAAAACACAGAAGAATGGATCCAAGTTGAGCTCAGCCAGGCCTTGAGATTCCTCAGAGGGGAAGCTGGTTTCTGAAAAGTGAAGAATTCTGAAGTTCTCCCCAATATAGGAGGTGGACCCCAAAAAGAAGAAAACAGCATGCCATGCAGATTCCCTCTTGCTGCTAGGAGGTCAGCTAGGTGGTAGCAGCTTCCTGGGCCCAGGAAGCAGGAAGCAGCCCTACCTGCCAGGACAAGCGTGGCAGGGTGGGGAGGCTCAGCCTAGAGGGAATCCCTTTCCCACTGGAGAAAGTCCCAGCAGCCACACCCATCTCTCTCTCTTCCTGTCACTGGGGTCAGTATAATGACCTGGTTTCCTCAGGAAGAGAACCAAGACCCAGGCCTGGGCCAATTCCTGGTTCTCCTCAGGAAGAGACCCCAGATCCAGGCCGGGGCAAGAAACACACACACACACACACACACACACAATGTAGGTGCACACACATTCTCTGCATACATGCACACTCTGCACACTCATGCTATATACAAACTCTCTCTTTACATATGCATACACTATACACACATGCTGTATGTACACACACATTCTCTGCACACACGCCCACATGCACACACACACTACAAATCCCTTGCCTCTATTGTCACAGCCCACACACTCAGCAGCTTTGTGACCCTCCTGTAAGCCCCCACCTACCCCAGACCATAAGGAAGACCTCATCCCCATTCTTCCTCCCCAGTGGAGTGGGAAAGGAACTCCCTCCCTCCCTCCCTCCTCTCAGGAAGACCCTGGTGTGGGCAGGGTGGGGAGAGGAAAACAAAGCCTCCTTCTAATTGTCACCCACTTCCTTCAATTCTCAGCTGGACCCTATTTGCCTACTTGCCTGACCTTGGGCAAGTCAATTAACCCTCTGTCATATTTGGGTCATAAATGGGTCTAAAACCCCAGTTCGCAGGCTGTGACGGTACACCAGCCGGCGCTAGGGCCCAGCCAGAGAACTCACCGATGGACACGAGCTTGATGCTCTCACGGTCCAGGAACTCGAGCGCCACGGACACGTTCTCCAGCTGCATTTGGCGAAAGGTGGGCTGCTGGATCTTCTTCCACGGCGCGTCCTCCGCCAAGTCCTTCTCGGTCACCGGCATCCTGGTGGCGGGGAGAGCGCAATGCGCAACGAGCTGCCGGGGACTAGCGTTAGGAGGCTCACGGGCCGGGGGAACAAGACCGAGGCGGAGCAGGACCGGGTTACTAACTTGCTGCTACCCGAGCCGCGGCCGGGGCTGCTTTGCGGTCGCCCGCCCGCAGCCGCGCGAGACGCCTGGCCCCGCGCCTGCGCGCTACGCCGCCCGGCCCCCGAAGCCCCGCCTAGTCCCGACCCTCCCGCGGGCGCACCCGGGCCACGCTCGCCCCCTGCGGCCAGAAGCGGACACTGCGCCTCGCGGCGTCCCGGGACCCGCGGTCCACGCCCGCCGCCCCAGCAGGACGGCGGCTGGCTAAGGAGAAAGCTGCCCGGTCGGGCCCAGAGCGAGGGTACCTGCGGAGGCGGGGAGCTGGACAGAACGGATGGGGACCGCGGCGTGGGTGTTGGGGCAGGGACCGAAGGGCGGAGGCTCTTCATCCACCTGTTCAATAAGGGTTCAATAAGGGTTAGTATTGAGCTCCTGCTGTGTACCAGGCATTCTTCTCAGAGCCTGCAAACCAATGGTAAATGAGACAAATTTATTCCCTAACCTCAAGAAGTTCATAGCTTAATGAGAGAGAAACGTATAACATCAACCATCGCAAACAGCTTAGTAGTAAAAATGTACAATAAAGCTTGCTGTATGTATTCGTTTCCTATTGCTATCGTAACAAATTACCAAAACTTACTGTCTTAAAAAGAACACAAATTTACTATCTTGCAGTTCTGTAGGTTAGATGTCCCACACAGGTATCCCCCAGCTAAACTCAAGGTATTGGCAGGATCATTCCTTTCTAGAGCATCTAGGGAAGAATCTGTTTCCTTGCCTTTCCCAGCTTGCAGAAGCTGCCTGTATGCCTTGGCTCTTGACTCCTTCTTCCATCTTGAAAGCCTGCAACGTCAAGCTGAGTCTTTCTCACACTGTCATCTCTCTGGTTCTTCGTAGTCACATCTTCCTCTAACTCTTTTTGTTTGTTTGTTTCATTTGTTCCCCCTCTGTCATCCCAGCTAGAGTGCAGTAGCTCAATCATAACTCACTGCAGCTTCACACTCCCAGGCTCAAGCAATCCTCCTGCCTAGGCCTCTCAAAGTACTGGGTTTACAGGCGTGAGCCACCGCGACTGGCCGGCCCCCTCTAACTCTTTTAAGGACGCTTGTGATTACATTGGGCCAATTGGTTCACCCAGGATGATTTCCCAATTTTAAAATCAGCTGATTAGCAACTTTAATCCTACTTGCAACCTTTATTCCCCTTTGCCAAGTAAAGTAACATTCACAGTCTGGGAATTGGGATGTGAACATCTTTGGGGGTCATTATTCTGCCTCAGACTGGGTCTCTGTTGTCAACAGCCTGAATAATTATAACATCTAGCACTTCTTGAGCACCTGCTGTGCGCCTATGCCAGGTGCCGTGCTAAGCAATTTCCTTGCTATTGGCCCCATTTGACAAGAGGCAACCAAGGGGTTAAGTGACTTGCCCAGGCCATACAGCACAATCAGAACTGGAATGCAAGTCTGTAAGAGAAGCACAGACCAGACAAGGGGCTCCCTGGGACCAGAGAAGGGGCTCCTAAACCAGGTTTGGAGGAGTGGTTCAGGGCAGGTGGGCTTCCTGAGGAAGAGGGGTTGGGTGGGATAGAGAGCAAGGGCTTCCAACCCTGGGGCGGGGAGAGTGGGTATAAGCAGTCTGTAACAGGTCATTTGTATACAACAAATGCTGAAGGGCTTTGCTCAGAGAGATTAACTGACTCACTGGAAGTGCTCACAACAGCCTGGGGAAGAGAGTATGTTACCTATCCCTGGCCCACAGTAGGGACTCAGTAACTATAGTCATGCATCTCTTAATAACCAGGGCACTAGGCTATTTTGTCATGCAAACATCATGAGTGTACCTACACAAACATAGATGGTATAGCTTAGGCTATATGGTATAGCTATTGCTCCTAGTCTACAAACCTGTACAGCATGTTACTGTACTGAACACTGTAGGCAGTTGTGACACAGTGGGAAATATTTGTGTGTCTAAACATATCTAAACATAAAAAGGTACAGTAAAAGTACAGTGTAAAAGGTAAAACATGGCACACCTGTACAGGACACTTACCATGAATGGAGCTTACAGGACTAGAAGTTGTCTGGGTAGGTCTGAGTGAGGAGCGAGTGAAAGTGAAGGCCTGGGACATTACTGTACACTCCTAAAGACTTTCTAGACACTTAGGCTACACTAAATTCACAAAAAGTTTTCTTTCCTCAATAATACATTAACCTTAGTTTACTGTAACATTTTTACTTTATAAACTTTTTAATTTTTTTTAACTTTTTAAACCTTTTGTAATAACACTTAGCTTAAAACACAAACATGTCATACAGCTGTACAAAAATATTTTCTTTTTTTATATCCTTGTTCTATAATCTTTTTCCTATTTAAAAAAAATTTTTTTTTTCACTTTATTTGAACTTTTTTCCTAAAAACTAAGACACAAACACACACATTAGCCTAGGCCTCCACAGGGTCAGGATCATCAATATCCCTGTCTTCCACCTCCACATCTTGTCCCACTGGAAGGTTTTCAGGGCAAAAACACACATGGAGCTGTCATCTCCTATGATGACAATGCCTCCTGGAATACTTCCTGAAGGACCTGCCTGAGAGTGTTTTACAGTTAACTTTTTTTATTAACAAATAGAAGGAGTACACTCTAAAGTAACAATAAAAAGTAAATGCACAAACCAGTAACATAGTTATTTATTATCATTATCAAGTATTATGTACTATACATAACTGTATGTGCTATACTTTTATATGATTGGCAGCACAGTAGGTTTGTTTATACCAATATCACCACAAACATGTAAGTAATGTGTTGGGCTATGACGTTAACTCATGGGACCACAGTGGTATATGTGGTCTGTCATTATGTATGCATGACTGTATTTGAAAGCTTATTCCCCTCATTAGTGATTAAGTGAAGAGATTTCCTGGAGGTCAGCTGGTAAGGACTAGACAAAGCTGGACTTAAACCTGGGTCTAACTCCAAAGGCTGTACTCTGCCCAAGGGCCCCCATGTTATCCCCCAGCCTGGGACATGCCTTTGTCCACACAGTGGGCCCCCTGAGCAGCAGATTTGGCAGAGGCAGAGTTGGTACCCTCTGCCTCCTCCGTGCCCAAGGCTCCCAGTTCCTCATACTTTCCTCCACCTAAACTCATCCATCAAAACTTATCAGCCAGTGTCTCACTCCCTCAGGGACCTCCTCCCTGCTAGGTGACTGGAGCTAATGTGATTAACTCAGCCCAATCAGCAGCTGCTAATGTGCTAAAGTTCCCCTTTAAGTGTCATTTAAAAAGTAAAAAGAAACAGGTAAAATTAATTATAATAATATAGTTAACCCAATATTAGGGTGACCAATGGTCCAGATTTGCCCAGGACTAAGGCACTTCCTGGGATGCAGGCCTATCAGTGCTAAAACCAGTAAAGTCCCTGGCAAACCAGAACATGTTGGGTACCATACCTAATAGATCCAAAATGTTATCATTTCAACAGGCAATCAATATTTTAAAATATTTTTATGTTTTTACTTTTTCTTGTACTGTCTTTGAAATTCAATGCATATTTCATACTTAACAGCACATCTCAGTTCAGACTGGCCACATTTCAAGTGCTCAACAACCACCTTTGGCTACTGGTGGCTTTCCTATTGGACATTGCAGGGGTGGAGATATGCTTGGTATTGGAATAAACCAGTTAATAAATTGGAGACCCATAATGCTCTCACCAGGGTCCTGACCTTGAGACCTCCATCCTATATTGTGAAATCCACCTTCACAATTCAGGAACCTCAGCTCTGTGAGAGGGGTCCCAGGTGAGTCCTTATTCTGTGGTTTCTCAGCATCCTAGAATCCATTATTATAGTCAGGATATTCATAGCAGTAAAAATAGCAGTAGTGATGATAATAATAAAAGCATCCGTTTCTCAAGAAGTACTGCCACTATCTCATTTAATCTTCACAAGAACCGTAGGAGGTGTTAGATCCCCATTTTACAGGTAGGGCAACTGAGGCTGAAAGGGGGACTCATAAGCTTAAGGTCACAGAGTGGCAGAGCCTAGACACTAAAAACGGCAATAGTCAAGATTAAGACCTGGAGCTTTGTTTCCTTACCTATATCCTACAATAACATTATATCTTCCAGGAGTTTCTGATAAATGAGGAACAGTGTGTATAACACTTAGCACATAAGTATCTGGTGAGGGAGCTGATACTACTGTTATTATTACACCTTCGTGAGTGAACATCCAAAGAGTGCAAGCTGAAAGTTCCAGATTTAGAAGCCCGCTTTCCAAAGGTAACAGAGATGAAGAACCAGGACTTTCAACATGAATTTATGTCCTCCCCAGGGCGGGGACCTTCTTGGTTGTAATTTCACACCAGTATACACACCCTGCCAGCAAGAAAGAGAAGCAAAATATAAAGGAGAATATTTGCTCTGCCTCCACCCTCTAGAGGAAGAGGAGCTGGTTTCTCAGCAGCTCCCTAGAGAGGTAGGAGGGTTCACCCCCAACCCCCAGCCCCAGCTGTGAAGGTGCTGGGACCACCTGGATGGGGTACTGGGAGAAAGCCCACTCTGGTGGGAAGAGGGGGAGTGGCAAAAGGCACTGGCATTTTGCAGGTCCAAATTCAAGCCAGCCCTGTCCTGAGAGATAAGGCAGGGGCTGCTGGCAGGCAGGCTGCTTGAAGAAGGCATAGGCCTTCACCCCAACCTCCTGCTCCCAACCCACCGGCTAAGGTGGAGTTCAGAATGGTCAGAGCAATGTCCACAAGAGCCGTCCTTTACTGCCATTTACTCACGCAGTGGTCTGAGTGAGCTTATCTATTAATATTTTCTCTCCTTTGAGCTTCACAGCCCTAGTAAATGCCACTTCCTAGTGCCAGGTACTGAGCAAAGCATCTTAACATGGGTTATCTTTTTAATTTTCTCAAGAACACTGTGAGTGTGATACAGCAGTCCCCCCTTACCTGCGGAGAATCCATCCCACGACCCTCAGGAGACGCATGACACTGAGGAGAGTACCAAACTCTATATCTACTGTGTTTTTTCGCTCTGATAACTGAGAGGGCTACTAAGTGACTAATGGGTATAGACGGCGTGGGTGCACTGGACAAAGGCATGATTCACATCCTGAGCAAGACAGAGTGGGACAGCATAAGATTTCATCACACTACTCAGAATGCCTTGCAATTTAAAACTTATGAATTGTTTATTTTTGGAATTTTCCACTTAATATTTTCAGATTGTGGTTGACCACAGGTAACTAAAACCACAAACAGTGAAAACACTGATAAGGGGGAACCACTGTGCTGTTATTGTCATCCTCATGTTACAAGCTGGGAAACTGAGGCTCAAAAAAAAAAGTCACTTCCTCAAGGTCCTATAGGCATTAAGCATCAGAATCTGGATTCGAGCCCTGGTCTAACCAACTTGCAAAGCCAGCTCTGAAGGGTGTGGAACCTGTGGCCTCAAGGCCACATGTGGCCCTCCGGATCCCTGAGTGCGGCCCCTCAACCGAATCCAAACTTTACAGAACAAATCCCTTTATTAAGGATTTGTTCTGTAAAATTTGGATTCAGTCAAAAGGCCACACTCAAGGATCCAGAAGGCCACATGTGACCCAAGGCCCCATCCCTCTTCAGTCCCTCAGAACTCTCAGCCGGAAGTGCCTAAAAGCACAGCTTGCCTAGCTATGGTGAAGGAATGAAGGCGGTGGCCGCCATTCACTCCACATCTGTGCGTTGTTCCTTCAGCAGGGGTGGGGAGATGGGGCCTGCTGAGGGCCTGGACTTCCTCCCACTGGCCTTCCCAGCCCAAGGTACAACCCCCAGCCAGAGCAGCCAGAGCACCCCACCCCAGTCCTGCTGGAATCACACACACAGAAATTTTGCAAATGTCTGGGGCCCTCTGCCTCCACCCACTCTGGCTTTCACTTCTTTAGATTTATGTGCGAATCTGGGGGGGCGGGGGGGGGTTGTTTTTGTTTTTTAACTGCAGACAAATGCCACAGAGCACTCTCCTGCTGAAGAAAACTCTGTCTAGCCACTGCTCACCTGGCAAAGCCAGCCTGCCTTCCAGCTGGGACAGAATGTCCCCTTTGTGCATGGCTTTACGCTGACAGAGCCCTTTTCCATCCTTATCTCATCTCCACTGCCAGCCGGGGTTAGTATCGTTATTCTCAGAGCGCTCAAGGACAGAGACTGTTTATCTTTATCCCTGTGGCCTAAAAGAGGGGAGGCGTTTGTGACCACTCACTGAATTGCCATGGAGCAGGGACTAACTGGTAGTTCAGAAGGGTCAAGTGACTCTCAAGGTCACACAGTTAGTGTTGGGGTCAGAACTCAATCTTATACCTCTGACTCCCAAACCTGTTCTCCAGTGCTCCAAAATGTATCTTCAAGATGTTTATTGCAGCACTGTTTATAATGACCTAAGTGTTCCTCGCTAGTGGGCTGATTACATGCACTGCAACTTCACTCCTCAAAGTGTGGTCCCACCAGCAGCAGGGGCATCACCTCGGAGTGTGCAGAATCTCAGGCGCCACCCGGACCCACTGCATCAGAAGCTGCCATTTAACAAGATCACCCCTAGGTGATTCGTGTGCTCATTCAAGTTTGATAAGTACTGCCTTATAGTATATTCATCAGATGGACTACCTTGGCACTTTTAAAAAGAATGTGATGGATCCATATAGACTGATCTTAGAACTTATTGTTAAGTGAGGGGAAGATGGGAAGAAAGTTACAGACCAACATGAATTCATACGACCCAATTCGTGCACACATTTTGAAAGTAAAAATAGCACTAACATGCTGGGCATTGTGGTACGTGCCCCTAGTTTCAGCTGCTTCAGAGGCTGACGTGGGAGGATCTCTTGAACCCAGGAGTTTAAGACCAGCCTGGGCAACAAAACAAGACTCCGGCTCTCAAAAAAAACATTGCACAAATGTATGTTAATACATGCATAGAGCTGGACTAAGTTGCTGATCAGCCAGGCAGCTTCCCAGGGTACCAGTCTGGAAAGGGAGCCAAAACAGCACTGGAATAAAAGGAAACATTGTGCCAGTTAACTCAGGTTTCCACATGGCACAGACCCATCATAACCAGTGATCAGAGGTATATATTAATAGTACCCCCTGTGAGAAACTAAAACCCTCCCCTCTCCCAGCACTGGAGTGCAGCTGGGTGGCAGATTCTCTCAGGTCTTTGGTCATGCCAGCTTAGTCGTTGGCCAGAGCTGCATGCTGCCAAGACCTAGTGATCGGGAAATACATCACCTGAATCCTGTGCCCTCTAAGACAGAGACACGAAGCTGACTGGCTTGGAAAACTACAATTCCAGGACAGTTCCAAATAAGTTAAAGGCCAGCTTATACTCTGTGCCTGTAATAAATCCTTTATTTTGAAAAGAAAGAGGAATGTTATTTTTTATTAACAGAAAATCAGTTTCTCCACATTCTGCCTAAATAAATTTTGAACAAGTATTTTAAAAATATCAAGTTGAGGGAATGCCAACTTATTAGTCTGTCCAGGGCACCTGTGTGTCTCAGTGTTGTTCTGTACATGGATAAGGAAAAAAAAAAAAACTCTGGAAGGATTTATAGCAGTGAACCAGGGTAATCACTGGGAGGTAAAATTACAAGAACTTTTACTTTCTACCTAAGGACTTTATTTCCACCTTAAATGTTTCTCTAATGTTTTTTAAACATACATTCTTGGTAGGGATGTAAAGTGGCACACCCACTTTGGAAAACAGCTTCTTAAAAAGTTAAACATATACCTATCATATGATCCAGCCATTCCACTCCTAGGTAATTACCCAATGGAAATAAAAGCATGTGTCTGTAAAATGGCTTGTACTTGGATGTTCATACCAGTGTTATTTGTAATTGCCAAAATCTGGAAACAACCCAAAGGTCCATTAACAAGTGAAGGGATGAACAAACTGCAGTATATCCCTATGATGGAATAGCACTGGGCAATGAAAAGATCCACAGGTGTGGCTGCTGCCTGTAATCCCAGCATTTGGGGAGGCTAAGGCAGGAGGATTGCTTGAGTCCAGGAGTTTGAGAACAGCCTGAGCAACATAGCAAAACCCCATCTCTATAAAAAAATAGAAGAATTAGCTTTGCGTGGTGGTGTATGCCTGTGGTCCCAGCTACTAAGAGGCTAAGGCTCAGGGAAGGATCCCTTGAGCCCAGGAGTTCGAGGCTGCAGTGAGCTATGATTGTACCCCTACACTCTAGCCTGGGCAACAGAGCAGAATCTTGTCTCAAAAAAAAAAAAAGAAGAGAACTACCTACTGATGCACACAATGACATAGATAAATCTCAAAATAATTACACTAAGTGAAAGGAGCCAGGCCAAAAAAAAAAAAAGATTATATACTGTATGATTTCATTTTACATAAAATGCGAAGTAATCTATAGTGACAGAAAGCAGATCAGTGTTTGCCTGGGGATGTGGGGGGAAGGCAGGGAGAGATGGAAGGAAGAGATTCCAAAAGAATATGAGGAAACTTTTTGGGGTGATGGATACGTTCACCTTTTGATTGTAGTAATGCTTGCACAAATACACACACACCCGTGTACATCTGTATGCATGCACAGGAGGATGGCAAAACTGATGACACTGTACACTTTAATTATGCACTGTACACTGTATGTCAATCATACCAAAAAGAAAGAAGGAAGGAAGGAGAAAGAGAAGGAAAGAAAGAAAGAAAGAAAGAAAGAAAGAAAGAAAGAAAGAAAGAAAGAAAAAGAAAAGAAAAGAATAGAAAAGGAAGGAAGGAAGAGACAAAACAAGTCTCTTTTATTGGTATGGGCAGAAAAAAGCAGTAAGGATGAATTCAAAGGCACACCCACAAAAACTGTGTGCTCTTTCACTAAACATGTTTGTCTTCTAAATCTCCTGGTCTCCCTAAATCTCTCTTCAGTGGCAGAGGATACGTGTACCGAATGTGCTCTTTTCTTCAACTTATTTAAGAGTATCTACCCCTGTCTCTTCCCCGTGTCCTCCCTCAGGAGTAAATGAAGTGGTATCCGCTGAAATGGAGTCAGATAAGGTTTCCTCACCACCCTTGCTCCTCAGTGGCCCCAGCTTCTCCCTGCAGAGGTTACAGGCTGTGAGGAATGTGATGACATATTTACTTTGGAGCAGACTTTAGCCAGTAAATACACTCTCGGCTCAGACCAGAATCAGCCCCTGATAGGAGGTAGGTCCTTCCAACATAGCTGGGGATCAGTCCTCTCTCCAAACGCTGTGTCTGTCTTTAATAGTGAGGACAGAGAAGGGGTTAGAGCCAATACATAACATTTTTCCTTGATTTCCCTAGACTGGGAACGCTCTTGGATCCAGAAACTGATCAGTGAGTAACAAGAGAACAATTACAACATGGCTGGCCAAGCTTAACAAGGTCTTAGTGGGTCCCCTGTTCTCCAGGTGTGAGAGGTTTGATTTTTCCCCTATGCTTCTGGGGTGATGGATATGTTCACCATTGTGATTGCAGTACGTCTGTTGGCTTGGATGGCTGACCAGTTGTGGAATCACAAATTGGTTAGGACTAGAGGGAGCCCACTGGACCAAATGGCTTTCCAGAATGCAAAATTTCTCCAGTAATCATAATCATAACAACTCTACCCGATGTACCAAGCAAGTGTTTTACATCTATTGCCACATTCAATCCTCCCCCATGTGGTGGGAACTGAGCTCTGAACCACAGCACAATACTGCCTCCCAGGAAACCATGGGAAGTCCAGGCATGGCAAGGATTCTGGACTCAGAGCCAGGTTCAAATCTCTGTTCTGCCACTGATGAGGTAGTTGTAGGGGAATAATAGTAATCTCCACCTTACACGGCTGTTCTGAGGTGGTTATGAGGTAATGCAGGTAATGTGTTCTGGGCACATGGCAGGTGGCCAAGAGGCAAGAACTGTCATCATCGTCAGGAAAGATCTTCATCCAAACCTGCTCTACTTTGATCCTGCTGAGTCACAGTCACAGACCTTCACGTGGTTCATGCCCTGACTTCCTCAAATCTGTACTCAAAAGTCCTGTTCTCTGTGAGGCCCACACCGGCCATCCCGTATAAATTGAAAGTCTCTCACTCCTCCTTGGAAGCTCCCTATCCTCCTTTTCTGCCTTATTTTTCTCCTTGGCGCATATCACCTTCTAGTGTGTAGCGTATCACTTATACACACTATATAACTTATTTATCTTGTTTATATTCTGCTTTCCCAAATAGTTCTATGTAGATATCGCAGCAGGTACGCAGTAAATATTTGATATTGAATGAATGAATGAACCCTTCCTTGAGGTTTTAGACTGGAGTTTAGGGTCTACATCTCTATAGTCCTGTGATATTAACCAAGTTATTCAACCTCCAGGAGCCTCATTTTCCTCAGTGGTTGAAAAAGAGCAATAACATCTATGTTCCTCATATCCCTGGCAGAGCCTAAGGGAAAGGCAAGGCCAGGCATGGGAAAGAATCACCTCCAACAGAGAAGATTCACATGGCCCCTGCGCAAGGATGACACGAAAAAATATTTTTTTAAAGAATTACAAAAAAAAAAGAGTCGCCTCCAAATTCCTCCAGAAACATTTACTCAATGTCTGCTCTGTGTCAGGCAGGGTGCTAGGCATTGGGGGGTACAGACATGCATCAGAAAGCCCCTGCCCTCCAGGAACCTGCAAGCTAGCTGGAGCGACAGACATGTCAACAAATACAATCTAATTGGGTAACAACTCTGTCTATGGCAACCTTTTATTAAGCGAAGCACTTTGCATTGTCTCATATAACCCCGTAAGTTAGGTACCACCACCAGCCCTCTTTTACAGATAAGGAAACTGCAGTTAGACCTTAAGAAACAAAGACTTACTCCACACCTAGGTATGTACCCAAGAGAAATGAAAACATATGTGCACATGGAAAATTGTACACAAATGTTTGTAGCAACATTATTCATACTACCCCAAATATGGAAATGACCCAAATGTCCATCAATAGATAAATGGATAAACAAAATATGGCACAGCCATATAATGAATATTATCAGCCATAAGAAAGAGTGAAATACTGCCACATGCTACAACTTGGATGAACCTCAAAAACATTATGCTAAGTGAAAGAAACCAGGCACAAAAGGTCACATATTATATGATTTATTTCATATGATATAGGCAAATCCAAGGAGATGGAAAGTAGATTCAAGGTTACCAAGGGGTGGGGGAAAATGAATGGGGAGTGACTACTTAATGGGTATGGGGTGTTTTGTGGGGTGATGAAAAGATTTGAAAGCTGGTGGTTGTACAACATTGTGAATACAATACATACCACTAAACTGTACACTTTAAAATGGTTCATTGTGTGTTATGTCAATTTTATCACAATTAAAAAAAAACAAGGAACAGGCCTGGCCTTGTAAATAGTCGAGGCTGGAGTCAGGACCTAAACCTGGGCAGTGTGACTCAGAGTCTGTGATTTTAGTAACTGCAAGTTTTAATTTTGGAATCACATTTTTCAGTTCTGGATTTCCATTCGATCCTTTTTTATGGTTTCTAGTTTTCTGCTGACATTCTTGTCATCTAATTCCCCAAATGTGTTAATCATAGTTATTAGAATCCTACCTCAAAGCCTGGGGGCCACTCAAATTTCAGGCTCATCTTTTTGGACCATTTCTAGGTGTTCTTGGTGGGAGGGTTGACCTGATACACTTGCCATGGTGAGAAGCAGGAAACAACTGCCCCCAACACCCTCACCTCTGCCACAGCTCTTCTGCCTACGTGGATAAAGACTCCAAAATCAAAAAGTAAAACATGAAAATTCAGGTTGGTGAAAAACTGCACTTTTCAAAGTTGTGTTATGTATTTACTTGTTTTGGGGACATTTCTCCCTATTTCATTCCAAGAAATACAACACAGTATAATTTCTTAAGAAAATTAATCTTTCAGATAATGATACAAGCTGCCATTAATTGAGTGCTTCAAAAGGGCTTACTGTTTTGATCATTTTATATATATTAACTCAGTCCTCAAAAAAGGATACAAGCAGGTTTTGCCATCTCCACGGCCAGGGTTGAAGAAACCAAGGCTCAGAAAGGTGAAGACATTGGCCCAAGGACACAAAGCTTATACAGCATGGAGCAGAGACACAAACCCAGGTCTGGCCAACTCCTAGGCCTTCTTTATGACCTAAGATCAAGGAGTGAGTAATTATAAGGAATCAGAGTATCCAGAGGCCAGGCGCGGTGGCTCATTCCTGTAATCCTAGCACTCTGGGAGGCCGAGGCGGGAGGATCACTTGAGCTCAGGAGTTTGAGACCAGCCTGAGCAAGGGTAAGACCCCCGTCTCTACTAAAAATAGAAAAATTAGCTGGGCATTGTTGCCTCCCAGCTACTTGGGAGGCTGAGGCAGGAGGATAGCTTGAGCCCAGGAGTTTGAGGTTGCAGTGAGCTGTGATGACACCACTGCACTCTACCTGGGTCAAAAGAGCGAGACTGTCTCAAAAAAAAAAAAAAAAGCCAGAAAAAAATTGCTGATACCAGATGGAAAATGGCTAAGGAGGAGGAAGCAGTAGCTTGGAAGCAAGACTACAGTTGAGTTCTGTATGGTGGGCCCTGGCTTTGAGGACAGGTAACTTACTTCTCTGGCCTCAGTATCTTCAACCATAAAATGGGACTGATAGAGGCACTTGTTCCCCTGGGCTGTTCATAGGACTTTACCGTTTCCCATCTCCTCTCTCCAAGTGGAGCCTGAGACCTCCCTGTTGGGGGCGGTTTGGGTCAGCAAGAGGAAACAGGGATTCAACCTCCGGGGCCAGATGCACAGGTGCATCAGTCATGTCTTGAAGGAACCTAGACTTGGATGCCAGCCCAAGGTGGGAGAACAAAGAAGACACTTTCGCAGGCCAATTGAAGAATTCCCCCAAATCCCCTGTGAGCTCCTATGGCCTCACAGGGAAGCAGGGCACCTACCATACAATCACCCCAAAACATAAAGGGCTCAGGAGAGCACCAGAGTGCTGAATGTCACTCAGTCACTCAGTCAATGCATGTTCTTTGACCTCCCCCCCACCTCTGTCAGCCAGGACTCTCCTGGTTGCTAGTGACAGAAACCCAGATAAAACTCTTAAGGCAAAAAGGGGAAGTGATCGGTCTCTGTAACCAGATCGGTCCCTGTAACCAGACAGTCCAAGGGGTGGTTCAGGCATGTCTGAGTCAAGGGCCTTGGTAACATCATCGAGATCTGCGTGCTCTACCCTGGCCTCTGCCTCCCCCCAGCTGGCTTCCCTCTCAGGCAGGCTCTCCCCATATGGTGAAAACATGCCACCATCCTCTCCAGCCCGAGCTCCTCAGCAACTCCTACAGGGAAAGAGCCTCCAGCAAGAGCACAGGGCTGACTCGGGTTGGTTCTGCCGACCATAGCCCAATCCCCCCTTCAAAGGGAGGTGGCCTCTCACTGGCCAGCCCTGGATCCTACACTTGCCCAGGCACAAGGGGTGCAGCCAGCCAGCCAGCCACGACGACAGATTTACTGAGCCCTCGCTCTGTGCCAGACACCATTTCAAGAGCCATAGATATATTTAAATCTGGCAAAATCCTGTTATCCCCGTTGGGCAGGTGAGGAAACTGGAGCACAGAGATATTGAATTACTTGCCCCAGATCACACAGCTGGGAGATAGCCAGGCTGGGCCTCCAACCCAAACACTCAGAGCTCCTGTTGCATGATGATGTACCCTGCCAGGTGTCAGCGCCACAAGGCCAGCGTCCTCCTTGCTGTTGTCCAGAACCATGCTGCACCCGATCAGGCTGTAGGGGCTGGCCGGGTATATTAGTTTCCTGTGGCTGCTGTAACAAATTATCCCACATTTCATGACTTAAAACAACACAAATGTGTTCTCTTACTGTTCTGGAGGCTGGAAGTCAGAAATCAGTTTCACTAGGCTAAGGTCATGGTGTGGGCAGGGCTGGTTCCTTCTGGAGACTCCAGGGGAGAATCCCTTTCCTTGCCTTGTCCTGTTTCCAAAGGTCACATGCACCTTTTGGCTCATGGCCTTTTCTTCCGTCCTCAAAGCCAGCAGTGTAGTATCTTCAAATCTCCTTTTCTCTGTCCCTCTGCCTTGTCACCACATCGTCCTCTGGAAGACAGGAGGAGGAGTCCCTCTTATGAGGACTGTTGTAATTACATCTGGATAGTCAGGATAATCTCCCCATCACAAGATCCGTAGTCACATCTGCAAAGTCTGTTTTGCCCTGAAAGGTAACATTCACAGGTTCCAGGCATTAGGACATGGACATCTTGAGGGGCCATTATTTTGCTTACCACAGAAGGAAAGTGTGTGGGCTCTGGGCCCAGACACCTGCTCTTGATCTAGGTAGCTCAACCTCTATAGCTGTGTGACCAAGTGATGTCACCTCCCTGTGCCTCAGAGCGCAGAGGTCAGGAGGTGAGCGAATGCGGCAGTTTGAGGAACTAAAAGCAATCCTGGCTGGCAAGCACGGCTGGAGGGGAGGAGGCCCTTGGCCTCAAGCCCCAGCTCTGAGTCAGTTTCTGCATCTGTGAAATGGAAATGATGACAGTCCCTACCTCCTGACACTGGCCATCACAGGATTAAAAGAGTTAAGACTTGTGAAGTGCTGAGCACGATGCTTGGCACAGAGAATGTGATCAATACATGTTGGCAATCTGATAATGTCTGTTTGGGGTTTATCCTGAAAACAGACCCAAGTCGAGGATTCAAATGCAAGTCATTTCTTTGGGAAGTGATCCCGAGAAGCAGGGGCAGGGGAGATGGGAGGTGAGAAGGCAGCCACAAAGCAGCTGTCCCTGTGGGTGCTGGATGTGATCCTGCAGGGAACCCCGAGAGCTGGTGTAGGCATAGGCTCTGAGGCAGCGGATGGCCAGGGAGCTGGGGTCTTACACTCACCCTCAGTCTTTGGTTACCGGCTGCTCATTCACGGCCCTTCTGGCCTTCCGTGTGTGCAAGCAGAGTGGGCTCTGGCCAGCAGAGAAGGTTGCCAGCGGCTGGCAGCTGAGGTGAGTGGGGCAGGCTGCAGGGACAGGAGTGGGCGCTGAGCGTGCACTACGGATGTCTCCGTCCCCGTCCCCGCCTGGGCCCCGATCCTTGGGGCCAGGATGGTGACTGTGAGCAAAGGGTCATGCTCAGAAGAGTGGGGCTCCTTCTGCCTTGGAAGTGGTAGGGCCGAGACTGAGGCCCAAGCCTTCTGGGCCCCTCAGAACAGTTGGGAGACACTTTTAACCAATCTCGTTTGCTTTCTCCAAGATGTAGGTGGCTGTCTAGGGCAGGCTGATGTGGAGACATTAACAGGTCCCGGTGAGGTCAGCGGAGCAGGTGGCTGAGAGGCTGGCTCAGCAGGCCAGCACCTCAGGGCCAAAAGGAGCACGCTGTCTGTGGGCGAACTCCTGGGAACACCAGCCAGCCACATCCCCTCCTTTGTCCAGCGAAGCAGAGGGCCATGAAGGGCCCTAGGAGGGTCAGGGAGGAAGATGACCTTTTAAAAGAACACTGCCAAGAGACCGCATAGTCCTGGGTGGAGGGCAGGGCTGTTGTGGCTTTCTGAGATATTTTGGGCATGAATAATGCTGGGACAGTGGAGTGGACACAGAAAGGAAAGTGGGGAGAAGCCCTCAGAGACAGGGAAAGGCCAGCTACACTGCAGCAGCTAAAATTTGAGGCCTTACCAGTGTCTCCCCCCAGCAGTGAGGAAACCTGCTGGGGCCCAGGGCCCATGGAAACAGGGTTGGTTTGCACATCAGGCCAGAACTCTGGGATCCTGCACACTCCCATCCACCCTCCACCCCCTGCGCCTTCCCGGTCCTCCCTCTGCTCTGCACCCTGGGAGAACCTGGCTGATGGAATGTGGCCAGTTGCTCAGAGCCTGGGATTTGGGGCAGACCTTGACCACATTTGAGGCCTTTTTTAAGGTGCTACTCCAACTCTGGGACCCCCTACCCCCAGCCTCAATAATGTGTATGCATGATGTTGTCTGTCCTCTGAGAGGCAGAGGAGGAGAACTCAGTGTTACCACTTAGTCTCCCCAGTCCAGGGGAGCCTGCAGTCAAGGTCCCAGCCTGGGTTCTGGTCCCAGCTCAGCTAGTTGTATGACTTGGCAGGTTACTTAACCTCTCAGGGATCCCCACTACCTTCCTCTCGGTAAATGGGTTGACCATGATGGAACTGTGATGACTCAGCAAGTTAGTTCATGCAAGGCGCTCAGCACCGTGCCTGGCACACAGGAAACCATCAGCTGCTCTATCCAGTATGCATTAGCCCACTGACTCCAATAGCAACCCAAGCTGTGCTAGCCCTGTGCTGTGTACATCCCCGGCTGAGCAAACTATCTTGCTGTGATGGATAATAATGTCTGGTAACTTTCCAGACCCTTCCCCTAGAAGCTCCCTGAGCCAAGAACTCTGACTTATTCACTGCTGTTCCCAGCACAGCACACAGGTGCTCTGCAAATATTTGTTTTGAAAGAGTTCCTGTTTGACAGACCATAAAACTGAGGGTGGAGGGTTACAGGGACATATACGTGGTTCTCCGGTAATGGGGGGGTGTCCAAAATACAGAGTGCAGCCCATGCCATTCTGTTCCATCTGCAATGCTTGAGCACCTTCTATTATATATGTCAGTTCTTGGGCTAGGTACTGGGGAGAGACATAAAAAAGCAGGTAAACCTTCAGCCTTGTCCTTGAGATGTTCAGTTTTGCAGGGAGCATAAATGCACAGGGCATTACATGCAGGGTCCCCAGTTCTTTGGTCCAGCCTTGTGGCCCCATGTCCTGGCATGTAGTCAGTGCTCAAGAAATATTCACTGAATCAATGAATTAAAGAAGACAAGGAGGAAGCAATTATAGCTGATGGTGGAATAATGATTAGGGTTGCATGGCTATGGCTCTGTGCAGGCCCCATGGCATGTGCATCACAATCCCCTATGAGGTAGGTGCTGCTACCATGCCCATTTTAGAGATGAGAAGAATGAGGCTCGAAAAGGCAAAATGACTTCCCAAGGCCATACTGCTGAGGAGTGGAAAGGCTGGGACTGGAGTTTCAGATCTGTTTGAAATTGGCTTCAAATAAAGGTAAAAATGGGGCAGAGAAGGGTTGGGCATTCCAGGCAGAGGGAGCAGCAGGGACGGAGGCATGGAGGGAAGAAAGGGTGGCCTGGAATGACTGAGGATTCTCTACTGAGAGTCATGACAAGGAGCTAATCTGAGACTGAGGAGAAGAGCTTCGACTGTCAGGCAGAATGCCATGGAGGCTGAAACCCTCCTGGTCCAAGTCCTGCTTTTGCTATTCATGGGCTGTGTGACACTGGGTCAGTCTCCCAGGCTCTCTCAGCTTCAGCATCCTCATCGTTAGAATGGACACAATAATTAACATCTCCCTGCAAGGGCTACTGTGGAGATGAAATGAAATCCTGACTGCCAAGAGCCAGGCACAGGGCCCAGGCTGGGGCAGGGCCTTGGGAAACGGATGCTAGTACTGTGGGTCAGCCCTTTCTTCTCTCCTTCACCTGGAGTGTCCCTTCTCTCCCCGGAACCCCCCCAGGCCTGGCTCACTCCCCTCATCTTGGTCATCGCCTCCTCCAGAAAGCTGCCCTGCTCCCCGGTGTGGGTGAGTGCATCAAGATCTCAGTGCATTTCAAGAACACTGATGTGCCCCCCACGCCGGGTTAGTTCCACATCAGACCTTACCTTCCATGATGAGGGTCTGTGTCCATCTCAACCACAGCTGTGTCCCTGTACCTGGCGTAGGGTCAGCCACACAATAAATGCCGAGTGAATAAAGGAAACTAATCAGTGGATGGATGTACGGACGTATGGACAGTGCCAGGCTGAGGGGCAGCATTCATCCTGCAGGCTGTGATTGGGCTGGGGTGTGGGGCATCCACAAGAGTGTGGCCTTGAGCTTGACAGTTCAGGCCTGAAGAATCTACATCCTGTCCCTGCCCTGGGCGGGGTGTTTGCTCTACTCTTATTTCCACAAAGCAATTAACTGCAAACACCCTCCAAGGGAGACAGATTCTAGAAAGTCAAACAGCCCTTCCCTACCTGACCAGGAAAAGGGTGACTGGGTCTTTGCCATCCACGTGTGGCTGGCTTCAGAATCCTGGAAATTGCATTCCCAAAATCTTACAGTCTTATCTTTTTATTTTCCTTTTATATATAACAAAACTTTATACTCACAAGCCTTCCACTTTATTTCAGTGATTTACAGTTTCCTGTGGCCTCTTCTGCACTTTATTCTCCAGAAAGAAAACTTCCATCCAATTTAAATCATCATGTACCCTACACTCAATTGTATTTTCAATTTCCATCTTACTTTTCCATAAGATCAGACACTATTTATTTGTATAATTGCTTGTGGCCGTGGCCAGGCCCTATATATATGGAATATAATTCTCTTACCCATCCCTGATAGTCAGACAGGTGGGTTGCTTACAGGGTCTCACTCATCCAAGCAGTCCTGTGGTTGGGTGCAGAACAGTGTGGCCAGGGCACTATCTTTCTGTAAAAAAGGTGGGGCAAAGTACATATATTTGCCTGTCTGTGCATAAAATACCTCTGGAATGATTTCATAGGAAAATGGTAACATTGTTACGTTGGGGGACAGAAATGGGAGAGGCTTTTCACCATGTGCCTTTGGTATCTTTTGCATTTTAAACCACTAGGATGGATTTTTTTTTAAGGTAGTTAAATTAACATTTAAAAAAAAGAATTCCTCCTGGGGGGGGACCTAATTCTTGCTATCCCCACTTGAAGGTGGGCTAGACTTATTGACTCACTTCCAAAGAGTAGACACTAGAAAGTGTAAAATAGTGGCTTTCCGGGGAAGAAGCCCAACGGACACCACCTTAATCACATGATCAAGGTAAGCCTTACCTGTGCTGTCGTGTGGGTGTCTCAGACCCCCTCATAGGATGTGATGAGAAGGGCACTTCATCTCTGTGGTGTTTTAAAAACCTATAATTCTGGTCTAATTATGAGAAAATTAGATCCAATAGATGAACCCAGAGGTAGATGTTTGGCAGTCATCCTACAAGATCCCTGGCCAGTTCTCTATACTGTCAAGGTCATGAAAAACAAGGAGAAACTGCCACAGATTAGAGGGGAGACAGGGCAACTAAATGCCATGTGATTCCCTGCATGAAATCTATTTTTTTTTTAATAGACCAGGTCTCCCCATGTTGCCCAGGCTGGGGTGCAGTGGCTATTCACAGGTGTGATCATAGTGCACTACAGCCTTGAACTCCTAGGCTCAAGTGACCCTCCTGCGTCAGCCTCCCAAGTAGCTGGGACTACAGGCTAGAGGTGAACACCACCACATCGGGCTCTAACCTGGATGGAATCTTGGAGCAGAAAGAGGACATTAGTGGAAAAACAGGCAAAATCCAAATAAAGTCTGTAATTCAGTTAATATTAATAGCAGTTGTACCAGTTGTCAGTTTCTTCATTTTGACAAATATAGGACGGTAAAATAAGATGTTAATAATGGGGGAAACTGAGTGAGGGAACTCTCTATACTACTTTTACCACTTTTCTACAAATCTAATATGATGCCAAAATTAAAAGTTCATTTAAAAAATAAAGGTTTCCCAAGTTTTCATGAGGAATAAAACAAAACAAATAGCCATACTATAAACCCTTTTGAATAAAATCTTTCTCTTTTTTGGTCTATGGTCGCGGGAACACTGGGTGTGAGTTCAGAGATTCCTCTCTCAGCCTCTGCACCCCCATCTACGTAAAGAGATCATGCCAGGCCTGTCTTGTGCTGGGCACAAAGACAGTGCCCAATAACCGTCAGCCAAATTATTATAATATTATCCTTGTTACAAAAGGTACATACTTGTTTTGTGAAAGTGTGTTTTGATTCCATAATAACACTGTAACCTCACTCAGGAAACCAAGAAAGCAGTTAGCCTCATCTTTATGACCCCTTTGTGGCTTCCCTTACAAGCTACCCACATGTCCTTTAGGAAGGTGAGACCAACATGCGTGGCCATCAGCAATGGACCTCCCTGCCTGATTTCTTGTGGCCTTGGACTAACTTCCTTCCAGACTTCGTCCCGTTTGCTACTGGATTCTACTGCAAAGCCCTGCTCCTCTTCCTCACTGTCACCCCAGTTTCGTTTTCTGTCTCCACTTCCCTCCTGCTAAATCGGGCATGGCCAGCTTTTATTTTATTTATATCGTAACAGCAATTTCTCA
This sequence comes from Daubentonia madagascariensis, assembly GCA_023783475.1. Classification (NCBI taxonomy): domain Eukaryota; kingdom Metazoa; phylum Chordata; class Mammalia; order Primates; family Daubentoniidae; genus Daubentonia; species Daubentonia madagascariensis. Next base: position 32,892,477 of record JAKFHU010001953.1, on the reverse strand, counting down.
TGTTGAAACAGCCCCACCCAACCCCAGACGCACACCAGATCCACATCAGACCTCTATCAGCAGAATTGCTCATGAAAATGTGAGGAATGTCCCCATCCTCCCCTGACTCATCACACCCCAGGATGACCTCTCTTCCGCTGTGAATTCCCTCAGTGTTGAGGTTTGCATCATCTGAGTATTCACTCCAGATGGTGTCCGGGTTCTTTCTGTGTTGGAAATGAGGGGTTCTGGAGGCCAGAGTTTTGGTGCCACTTCTGCTACCAGCCAGCAAGGTGCCTGCTCAGGTGGGGAGTTTCTGAGTCTGTTTGCCCAGCTGTAAAATGGAATGATAACTTCTTTCTCATAAAGAACATGTAAAAGCATTTCACAGAAGGTATGATCAGTTCAAATATGAAACCTCAAACTTTCCACTGAGGGTCTACAGGCAGGATGGAATGTGAGAGGGTGGGGGTGGGTGTAGTCCAGAACAGCCCTTCTCAAAATATGCCTTTTTTGGGGAGGAGAGAAGGGAATCTCAGATTTGAACTTTAAAGTTCATATAAACTTGACATTCTGTGCACTAGAGCCAGGGTCAGCTTCATAGGCATGTGACCCATGCAGTTCACAGGGTTCTGCACTTGGTAGCCTGGGCACTTGATTTAATGCTCATCTGTCACCCAAATTCTTCATAATTTCTGAACAAGGGCCCCACATTTTCATTCTGCGCCAGGTTCTCCAAATAACATAGCTGGTCCTGCCAATGTCACTCAGTGTAAGAGTGTGAGGGCTGCAGGCCACAGGTTGGAATTTGGAGGGGCAGAGAGGAGACTGCGAGTGGGGGAGCAGGGGTGAAGCTGTGGCCTCAGGGAGAAATCCCTGGGGAAAGAGCGGGGCTGGGAGTTGGGCTTTACTGGGAGCTTCGCCTTTTAGATTCTTAAGAAACCTTCAGTAAAACTTCAGTCTCTGGCAGTAGGGGTGGACTTGGTTTTGGTGGGACAGTGAGTCTGGGTCAGGATGGGGTCCTACTCCCCATCTGCAAGGGGAGGAAGGACAGGAACATGCATGGGGCATGCCCTGGATACCAGCCAAATGTCGGGTGTGTTCGCTGTGAGAGGAGAATAAACTAACAAGATAGGGCTACTGGCCTCCACCCAGTCTCTGGCTCTAGGCTGAGCCGAGCGGAGCGCCTGTTATTTCTTTGGGTCTCCAGATTCTGGAATTTTGAGGGACAGCAACAATAGTTCCTAGTTGAGAGCCTGTCCTGTGGGTCCCCGAGGAAGGGACATGAGGCTATCGGGAAAAGAAGGTACTCAGATCCTGGCCTGGGCCTCAGCCCCTGCTTCATGCCTCAGTTCCTCTTGAAGGCTGGCCAGCCCCCTCCCTGCCCCTGACTTTACCCCAGACACTGCCTCCCGCTCAGGCCCCACCCAGCCCTGCCCAGCCCCACCTCCACACCTTTGCCCCCACCTGAAACCACAGCCCTCCCAAGGCACCAGTCCAAATCCTGGCGTGCCTCAAGGTCCAAGGCCACACCACCTCCTCCTGAGGCCTCTCTGGTTTCTCCGGCTCATTTGCGCTCTCTCTCCTCTGAACGCCCAGAGCACGACAGATGTGGCGCAGTCAGTGTTTGCCGCCACTCTCTCAAGGCCTCATTGTTTTAAGAGGTTTTATGTAGTGGGTGCTCATCTCCCCCACAGCCCCCATCAAAGCTCAGAGATGCCCCTTAAATGCCACATAGTGAACGGCCAAGAGTGTGGATTCTGGAGTCAGAGGGACCTGAGTTCAGATCCTGGCTGCACTGGTGTAATATTGAGCACCTCACCCAGCATTCCTGAGCCTCAGTTTCTCCACCTATAAGGTGCGAATGGTGTCATGGGTTTGTTGAGATAATGTATAAGTGAGAGAACAATAAACAGTGGCTGCTGATATTATTGTTGCCATTGTTATGACCGGGGATGGACGAGGAGGACTCTGGATAGACACAAGTAATACGGATGATAGTAGCCAGTGCATATGTAGGACTTACCACATTCCAGGCAACGATCTAAGTGCTTTATGTAGAAGTCATTTAATTCTCATGATACCCCTGTGAGGCTGGTATTATTATTTTCCCCATTGTAAGAGGGGAAACTGAGATACACAGAAGGTTATTAAGTGACTTGCCCCACATCACACAATTAATAACAGATGGAGGTAGGATTTGAACCCAGGCAGACTGGCTTCAAAGCCTGTAGCCCTGCCCACTAGCTGTGCTAGCCTTCAGCCACCACCACACTGCCCCCTCCCTCCAGAACTGGTGGTAGGTGCCCCACCACCTACGAAAAGAGCCCTTTATCTTTAAATATTTTTGCTTTCCAGGTAGCTAATACTTACCGAACAAAAGCCATGTCCCAGGAATTATGCAAAGGATTAAAGTATCTCATTTAATCCCCAAAACAACCCTATGAGTTAGGTACCATTGTTATTGTTTGGGGATAACAATGGTACCTAACTCAGACAGTTTAAATAACTTGCTCAGGGTCACCTGATAGGACATGGCAGCGCAGGGACTTGAATCTAGGTTTGTGCTGCTTTCCTCCCCAAATGCAGGCAGATAAGTCCTTGGGGTCCACACCATTCTTATCCCATCTGGAAGCCAGCCCACAAGTCACAGCTGCAGGCTTTGGGAGGCTGGGGGTGGGGGTGGCTCACCCCTGCCTGGCTCCAAGAATGTGATGAGGTCACGGTGAACCAGCCTCCCTCCCCCTCCTCTGACCCACCCCCCATCCCACCCCCAGCTCTAGCCCCTGGGTTTCCTGAAAGCCTGGTTTTCCTGGAAGGCAGGATGGAGGAGGGAGCCACTTAACTTTCCAGTGAGTAGCTAGGGTGAGTCAGCTTCTGACCTGGATGGGGTGTAGTCTGGCCCAAGTCCAGAGGCTGCACAAGATGACTTCATGGAATCCTCCTCTCCAGGTCTGGCCCCCTTAATGGTCTAAGACCTGAGGGATGTGGGGGTGGTTTTAGCCACACTGGTGGTGGCATCCCATCAATGTTTAAGACCAATCCTTCCCCAGTTTTCGGGTTTTTGCAGACTTTGCATGGCTATTCTGCTCACTCCCACCCCTGCCCCAAATCACCCCAGACAGATACTGTGTTCTATGGACAAAAAGATGAGGCCAGGCACAGTGGCTCACACCTGTAATCCTAGCACTCTGGGAGGCTGAGGCAGGAGGATCTCTTGAGCTCAGGAGTTCCAGACCAGCCTGAGCAAGAGCGAGAACCCGTCTCTACTAAAAATAGAAAAATCAGCCAGGTGCAGTGGCACACACGTGTAGTCCCAGCTACTTGGGAGGCTGAGGCAGGAGGGTCACTTGAGCCCAGGAGTTTGAGGTTGCTGTGAGCTAGGCTGACACCACGGCACTCTAGCCCGGGCAACAGAGCAAGACTCCGTCTCAAAAAAAAACAAAAAAAAAAAAGATGAAAAAAATAATGGAGATGGATAGTGGTGATGGTTGCATAATAATGTGAATGACACTGAACTATACATTCAAAACGGGTTAAAATGGTAATTTGTACCATTCATTGTACTTAATGCCACTGAATTGCACACTCAAAAAGGGTTAAAATGGTAAATTTTATGTTACAGATATTTTGTCACAATAAAAAAAGACCAAAAAAGAAACTAAACAAATTTATTGTGAAAAATTTCAAATATACACAATAGTAGAAAAAATTGTTTAATTAATTTCCATATACCCATCACCCAAATTCAACAACACCAAGATTTTGCCAAACTTGCTCCATTTATCTTTGTTTTTCTCTCTTCTTTCTCCTGTGTGTGTGTGTGTGTATGTGTGTGTAGTATGTTAAAGCAAATCCTGGGCATCAGGTCATTTCACTCCTACATCAGTATTCAGCTCTTAACATCTTTATATGTAACCTCAATCCTATTATCACACCTAATGCAATTAACTAATTCAAATAATGCCCTTTTCCTTAGAGGATTTTAAAATTACAGCACCCTCCCCTTGCAATTACAATCATACCCTGCTCTAATTTTTTTGTTGTTGTTGGCACAGAGTCTCGCTCTGTCGCCCTGGGTAGAGCGCAGTGGCGTCATCATAGCTCACTGCAACCTCCAACTCCTGGGCTCAAGTGATCCTCCTGCCTCAGCCTCCCGAGTAGCTGGGACTACAGGCATGCGCCACAATGCCCAGCTGAATTTTTGTTCCTGTTTTTGGCAGAGACGAGGTCTCAGTCTTGCTCAGGCTGGTTTCAAACTCCTGAACTCAAGCAATCCACCCGCCTCGGCCTCCCACAGTGTTAGGATTACAGGTGTGAGCCTCCAAGCCCGGCCTGCTCTAATTTTGACTTTCTAATGTACCATATAAGTTATTTATTATGTTTATTGTTTATCTTCCGTTTACCTCATTAGACTATAAACTCTACAAGGGCAGGAACCTTCCTTTTGTTCACTGATGTACCCCTAGACCTAGAACAGAATCTGGCATAGACTGGATGGCTCAGTAAATATTTGCTAAATGAATGAGTTTATCAATAATTTAGGACAGCCTGGAGAGAGATCTGAATGCAATATAACAACATAAAATAAGTGACAAATAAATAGGAAAATGGCAATGAAATGAAAATAAGAGCGAGAGGAGGGCAGGAATGAGGTTGGAAATAGAATAGACTCACGAGACCCCCTTACTTACTAAAGAGACGTCAACAGTCTGGCTTTGAGCTTCCTAGAAGGAAACTTTATTCATTTAACACATGTTTATTGGATGTTCTTTATGTGCCAGGTACTCTACTAGGAACTGGGGGATACAGCAAAGAACAAGGTGAATATGATCCCTAGGGAGCATATATTATATATGGGTTGTATGTTAATATATAAACCCCTGAATTGGCGTTTATATTTTAGTGGGAGGGAGAGACAGAAAATAAACCCTTCATCAAATAAGCAAATACTATAAACCTAGGCAGTGACCAATGCTAGGAAGAATACAAAACACTGACAATAGACTTGGTAGGGGCTAGTTTAGCAGGGGTGGTCAAGGAAGGCTTCTCTGAGGAGGTGACATTTGAGACATGTAGTGGTTTGAATTGTGGTGCCCAAAAGATATGTCCATCAGGAACCTCAGAATGTGACCTTATTTGGAATAAAGATCTTTGTAGATAAAATTAAGGTAAGGACCTAAAAATGAGATCATCCTAGTTTAGTATGGGCTCTACCTAAATCCAATGGTAGATATCCTTATGAGACAGAAAAGAGAAGACCACGTGAAGACAGAGGCAGAGACCAGAGTTGTGAATCCCTAAGCCAAAGACACCACGGGTTGCCAGCAGCCACCTGACTCTGGGAGAGAGGCAAGGAGAGATTCTCTCTTGAAGCCTCCAGAAGTAAATAACTCTGCCAACACCTTGCTTTTGGACTTCTGGCCTTCAGAACTGTGAGAATAGATTTCTGTTGCTTTAAGTCACCAAATTTGTAGTAAGTTGTTATGGCAGTCCTGGGAAATTAATGCAAGACCTGAATGGTAAGAAGAAGCTGCCTATGGGAGGATCTGGTTATAGAGTCTTCCAGGCAGAGGGAACACGTGCAAAGGCCCTGAGACATGATTAATTGCATCACTGTGTCAACTGAAGAATTACAAGGTTCATAAATTTGGAAAGGAGAGCTTTATTTCTCATAAAGGGTTGCAGCCTGCAGGGTGGCCACTCTGACAGTCTGGGAAGCACAGCCTTGGGCAGAAGGTGAGAGCAAGCACTTAGAGGGAAGGGCAAAGGGAACAAGAATTTATGCTCAGCAGAGTGGCCAAATATACATATTTAACAAGCTATAGGAAGAGTCATGAATATTTATAAAAGGAGAAACAAGCACATGCACGAGTGAGCTTCATGCCCCTTCATGGTCACAAGTTCAAAAAATGGTAGCCTCAGCATGATCTGAGGGTGGAGTTTCGGGCCCTCTGACATCAAAAGGTGAAGCAGAGGACACAAAACCCTTTGTGTGCATCCTCCGTAGACTGGTCAGAACCACTCCAAGGTCCGTGGTCTCTTATCAGAAAGGAATGCTGGTCAGTTGCTGCGCTGAAACCACAAAAGGGAGGTGTGGGCAATAGGCGGTTGTTTGAAATCAGCAGTGGAGGGAGTCTTTCCAAAGGGCTGGTTCTGCATTGGTGGTATAGTGGTGGGCATAGCTGCCTTCCCAAAGGGCTGGTTCTGTTTAACCCTTAGGGAAGAAAGGCTGATGGCAGTTATCAAGGGGAGGGAGGGGGTATAACAAGGCATGTCTGACCTTCCATCCTGTCATGGCTGGGATTTTGTTTTTTTTTTGAGACAGAGTCTTACTCTGTTGCCCAGACTGGAGTGCAGTGGCCTCATCATAGCTCACTGCAGCCTCAAACTCCTGGGTTCAAGTGATCCTCCCATCTCAGTCTCCCTTGTACCTGGGCCTACAGGTGTACACCACCACACTTGGCTAATTTTTCTGTTTTTTGTAGAAACAGAGTCTCACTCTTGTTTAGGCTGGTCTCAAACTCCTGGCCTCAGCAATCCTCCTGCCTTGGCCTCCCAAAGTGGTAGGATTACAGGCACGAGCCACGCCTGGCTATGGGATTTCAGTTTTTAAGGTTTCTCTGGGGTCCCCTTGGCCAAGAAGGGGTCCATTCAGTTGGTTGGGGGACTTAGCACTATTTTTATTTCTCAAGTGGTTCTCAGCCTTGACTGCACATTAGAATCACCAGGGATCTTTTAAAAACTCCTGATGCCCAGCTCTACCCCAGAACAATGGAATCAGAGTATGGATGTGGGGCCCAGACATCAGTATTTTTTAAAAGCTCCCTAGATAATTCTAACATGCAGCCAGGAGTCTACTGCTGAGTTACATGATTTACAATCTCCATAAGGCAAAGTAAATTCATTTTTAAAAAACCTATTATATTAAATGATTAAGTCAAAACTTTTCCTGGCACCCCTGTAAAGCTTTGCCCAGACCCACTTCCCACTGGCAACGTATAGTCACATGGTCACTACGCACAGCAAGGGGCTGGGAAATGCATTCTGGCTGGTTCCCAGGAAGAAGAAAGAAGAGGAGAACATGGATATTGGTGAATATCTCAAATCCTGGCCAGACTATTACCATTATAATTCTGTTTTACAGATGAAGAAACTGAGGCCTGACCAAGGTCCTGGGCCTAATGAGTGCAGGAGCCGGGGGTTGAACCCACATCTGCCTGACCCAGAGCGATCCGGAGCCTTATGAGTGAGTGGTGACTGTGGTGCACCTGGCATTTGCCCTTTGCCCCAGTTCAGTGTCCCCTCCTGTAACCAGGCCACATCATTTATACATCGCCCCCTTCCGTGGCCAGCATACTTCCCCTCCAGAAGGAGGATGCGAGGTCAAAGGCACAGCCCTTGTTCTAACCAAGTCTTCATGAGCCCCAACATCTGGTAGGAGAAAGGGGCAGCATCTAACCCCAACCCCATGGGATTCCACTCCAGTCTCTCCGATCTAGGATTCCATGGGGAGCCTGAAAACCCTCATGCTCCTAATGGGAGACAGCCCACCCCACGACGCTATGCAGGGCCCCGATGCATCCTGAAGGTCACCTTAAACAACCCAGAGAAGAGTGGATGCCTGTCAGCAAGATGGAGGCATAAAAACGTGGGGGTGCTGGAGAGTGGAAGTCAGATAGACCCAGCAGAAGACCCTAGAAGGCCCAGGGCCACCTAAAATAGGAATATTAAATGGCCTAATGTGTAGTAGATATTTACCATGTGCCAGGCCCTTTATATGGGTTGTCTGGCTCAATATGCATGACAACCAGATCAATGTCATACTATTATTACCCCTTTTCACAGATGAGGAAACTGAGGCACACAAGGACGTGGTGTCAGTGTCACTTGCCCAAGGTCAGGTAGCTGGAGCAGGCTGAGTTGGGACTTGAGCCCTGATCTGCCTAAGGCTAAACTCTATGTTCTTATGTGCTCCATAGACTCTATTGCTTCCCTGGGGCTGGGGGCTGGGCCCAGGCAAGGTGTAGGAACGAGGGAGACACAAGCATGCACTAGAGACTTTCCCGCTTCTGTGAATGATGGAGAGAATCTCAGGCTGAGGGCATGGGACCTGCTCATGTCCTACCCGATTCCGTGGCCTTGAAAGTCTCCCCCACCACCAACCCTCTGGTACATGGAACAACTTCGTTTCTTACCCCAGCACTCAAGAGATCAATGATTGGGAGAGACCTTGGTGTGGGGGTCAGGAAAACACATTTTCCACATTTTTACCACCACTTCTGGTTCATGTTGTTGGGATTTCAATAAGTCTCTTAAGTTGTGGAGGTTCTGTCAGGATGAATTTTGCCAAAAAAATCTGGTTCCTTTTACATCAGGTATAATCTTAGGTCAATGAAATATGTCCTATGACACAAAAACTCTTCAAGAAGGAATACAACATCTAATGAGTGCTTTCCAGGCTTTTCCAGGGTCACTAATATGGACTCAGACTATTAATCAGACTATGATATGACATCCAATTTTACCAAAGGGTACTACAAAGACGAGGGTCATTCCCAGGTCACTTCACTCATGATGAGCAGATCCAGTACCTTAGAATTCATTGCCCACGTTCAAGGCCAGAAAAGAAGGAAATAACTCCAAGTCAACATGAGAGGCAAGCAAGATGATAACATGTTCACCCAGCCCGAGTGCCAACCACTGGCCCACCCTGCCTCCCATGCATGAGTGAATGAAAATACTGGAGTTACCATTTCCACTTCAAACACTTGGTGGGGTGATTTGTCAGTCCGTCCATGTTTATTGAGCATGTACTATGTGCTAAGTGAGTGAGCCCTGTGCAGGGAGCTATAGGGAATCCCAGTGAATGGGCCCCAGGCCCCCCAGATCATTTTAGATGTGCACAACCCTCCTCCCACCATACTAGTAACTTAGAAACCCATGTAGTGGTCACAGATGATTTCAGTGCAAGCTGGATACTTAAGGGCTAGGAGGGGCAGAATGGAGGAGGGGTTCAACCAGTGGGGAAATCCAGTAGAGCTTCATGGTAGTGGTGACTTAAACCAATAAACTTCCTCCAGGGCTTCAGCCAGGATCCAATAGTGCAACTGCCTTCCTAAAAGAAGAAGGGCGATTTCACAGGGAGGTGGCACCCTCACCCATGACCTGCTTTGCCCTCCTTGTATGTCCCAGCTGACCCTTCCACCCAGACCTTGGCCCTGGCCCCTCTCCTGAGCCGGGCAGGCTGGGAATCAGGGGAATGCAATGCCTGGAGCCTCCCGAGGGCAGACATCCAGCCTGGCTGCTGTGTACTCTGTGGGCAGGGACAGCCACCAAGCCTCTGTCCTGACAGAGAAGGTGGCTTCTCCATGATGAGACCACCAGCAACTCCTCAGCAGGGCCATGCTTGGGGCTGGACCCAGGACTTGTCAGTTCATGCTGCCTGATTACTCATGAGCTCTGGGCTCAAGTCCTAGATCAGTCATTTATTAGCATGTGACATTGGCTCACCTTGCCAAGCCTCAGTTTCCTCTTCTCTACAATGGGGGTGTTAATAGTACTGACTTCACAGCATTTCTGGGAGGCAAGGCCTGCGAGTGCAATGCTCAGCACAGTGCCCGACAGCTAGTAGGCACCTGGGAACGGGTGCTGCTTGACCTGGGCAGGCACCATGCTGGCCCACAGGGGGCCAAGAATCAACTCTCAGGTGCCTGGGAGGAGCCCAGGAGAAGGTGAGGATTCCTTTGCAGACCCTGGATAGTTTATCTTCTCTGAGCCTCTGTAAAATAGGGATGAGAGTAGGAGCTGCCTCATATTGTCAGATTCTTAATATATGTCAGATTTTGTGATCATCTTGTTCAGCTCTGGCAAAAACCTTCCAGTTGTCTCCATTTTTCAGAAAGGGGGAAAAAAGCCCAGAGAGGTGGAAGACTTGCCCCAGATCACACAGTGTAAGTGGTAGAGTAAGACCTAACCAAGTGTCCTTGCTGAAGAACGTGTGGGTGGGTGGGGATGATGCCCTCTGGCTGGGGCACAGCTGCCTTGGGCACTGCGATCAGCCAACGGCAACACCCAGGCCTCCTGACTCCCTGTCCAGTGCTCCCAAGTCCACTGACTCTGTCTTCCTCTGTATGGCCACTGCCCCATGTGGGAGGGGACATCTGCCCTGTGGTATGGGTACTTAGGGAGCAGGTTTGCCCCCAGACGTCTGTGGTCACTAATAGGAAGAGGGAAATGAAGCTAGTTAACTGTATTGCTGCTGACACATACTGTGTGTCTACCACATGATTTCTTCTAAGCCTCATAACCCCCTGTGTTAGTCCATTTCTGCTGCTATAACAAAAACCTTAGACTAGGTGATTTCTAAAAAACAGACATTTATTTTCTCATAATTCTAGAGACTGGGAAGTCCAAGATTAAGGCCCCGGCAGGTTCGGTGTCTGGTGAGGGCTGCTCTCTGCTTCCAAGATGACACCTTGTTGCTGTATGCTCACGTGGTGGAAGGTGGAAGGGCATAGGGCCTAGTTGGTTCCTTCCAGCCCATTTATAAGGCACTAATCCAGAGCCCTCATGGCCTATTCACCCCCTAAAGGCCCCGCCTCTTACTACTGTTGCTTTGGGGATTCAGTTTCAACATGAATTTTGGAGTGAACACCATCATTCAAACCATTGCACCCCCTAAAACACGTTTCAGGTGTCATTAGCCATGTTTTATACAGGAGAAATCCAAGCCCTGAGAGGTTAAGAAATCTGTCTGAGGTCACAAAGCTTGGACATGGCAGAGTCAGTATTCTAATCTGGGTCAGTGGAGCTGGGGTGGTGGGAAAGATGATGCCAAACATGGAGACTTTGGAGTAAGGAAGCCCTCGGAAGGGGTCTGAGGGCATGGCGGGTTCCCTAGGCCCTCCCCAGAGGCAGATCCTTGCATGGTTACATCAGCTAGAAGGGGAAAAACAAGGAAGAAGGAGCAGGAAAATGTTGGGGTAATGAGTGTGCTCCCCATCTACCCTGGTCTCTTACCACTTCAGTGCCCACTGCTCAGATTTCAGCCAACAACACCTGCTCTGAGTTGCCAGAGGCCACTCTGCCATGCCCTGGAATTAATGCCCCTCCACCCCAGCAGCCCTCAAGGTGCTCCCCTGCTGTCAGTCCGGTTAACTCTGATATGCATGTTCCATGCATGTTTCCCAGGGTCAAGCCCCAGTTCCCCACAATGATAACCCGCTTGTTAACATGCCTCAAATCAGCTGCCTTCTCTCCCTGCCTCACTTCCCCACTGCCCTACACATGCCTCCTGAAAGCCTCATCTCAAAAGCTGCTTCTGTGATAACTTAAACCAGTAGTTCTCAACTAGGGGTGATTTTGCTCCCCTTCCCACACCCCTGCCCAGGGACATTTGGCAAGGTCTGGAGACATTTTTTTTTTTGCACTGGGAATCCACAAGCCCAAGAAGCCTTGCGTAAGTGGCCCCTGGAGACAGTTTTGATTGTCACAATGAAAGATGCTACTGCCTTCTAGTGGGAGGAGGCCAGCGATGCTGCTTAATATCCTACAGTGCACAGGACAGCCACTACAGCAAAGAATTATCCAGCCCAAAATATCAATAGTGCTGAGGTTAAAAATCCCTGACCTAAAAATTAAAACAAGACGCTGAGTGACCCTTTCCTGGTGATAACCCTCTAGCATCCTTGGCCTGACTGGAATGGCCTAGCAGAGATTGAGTGTGGGAAGGCTGGACAAGTGAGGAGCTAGACCCTGGATGGCTGGGGTCTCGTGGGTTTTGTCTGCTTCCACCTCTTCCTCTTCCACTGTCTACCTGTTCTATGAGGTTTGGCTGCTGTCCCTGCCCTGCAACAAGACCCATTCAGCCAAAGGGCATCAGTGCTGGCTTGGCCAATCAGCAAACCCCCTCTCCAGACCACGGTGATAGGTCCAGAGATAACATGTGATTCAAAATAAGCCTATCAGAATTTCTCCTAAGGCTTTTCGGCCAGAGGATCTCTTTCCACTGGGGCCACCAAATGGGCAGGACATCCTGGGGAATCCAGTGCACATCTTGGTGGTCATGTAAGAGCAACACCTGACCTAACTGACAAGTGCTGAGGGAGCAGAGTCCTAACAATAGATGGTTCAGTTGCATGACTCAGAACCTTTCCTTTTTTGGAATTGCTTTTCTGTCTTGACTAGTAGGGTCTCTCCCACAGGGCTGGGAATTTCCTGTTCTTTTATCTCATCTCTGAGAACCACGCCCTCCTCTCCCTGCCAGAGCCTGGAAGAGGAGCCTGCCCGCCTGCTCGTTTATGAACTCGGGTTGCTCACTGTGTCTGGCTTGTGGAGAACACCTGACCCAGTCTCTCATCTCATCACACAGATGAGGGAACTGCGGCCGGGAGGGAAGCTTTTCCATCTTGGTAGAATCCCCTGGGCAGTGGTTGGTTTGGACTCCTTTGAGGACCCTGTGTAAGCTATGGATGGCTCCCCAGGCACTCACAAAACTCCTGAAGCCCACCCCCTGCCCTGCCCTACTTTCTCTCTCTTCTGGTTTTTCAAGGGAGTTATCTATGAGTTTTGGACTGGGCTTGAATTCTGATCTGCTGCTTCCTAGCTGAGTGAACTTGAGCAATTTACTTCCTCTCTCTGACCTTCAGTTTCCTCATCTGCAAAATGTGGACAGTGATAACACCAACCCCCAGGTTGTTGATATCGGGGTGATGATTAGAGGAGACAGGCAAAGCACTCATTCTAGTGTCTGGCACTTAGCAAATAGTTAATACGTTTGGGAAATAATAAGAATATTCTGGAAATATTTTCTGCTTGAAAAGTAAAATAATAAGAATATTCTGGAAATATTTTCTGCTTGAAAAGTAAATAAAGAGGAGACGCCCTGGGCCACCCCTCCCGTCTCAAGCTAGCAGGGTGAGAAATCCTCCCTCTGTGGCTGGCTGTCAGGAGGTGGGTGTGGAGGCTGGACACACTCCCACCAGCACCCTCCCTCTGCTGGCCTGTCAGTCCTGGGTGGCGCGCAGGGCCTGATGCATGCAGGCTCCCCCAGACACACCCAGCCCCGCACCCCGGTGAATCAGCCCATTCCTTAAGCCATGGCAAAACCCACAAGTCACTTCCTGGCAGCCCCAGACAAAGGCCTAGAACCCACAGTGCAGGAACTGGCCCTTTATCGCTTCTCAGGCCTGATAAGAAGGGCAGGAGGGTCTGAGTCAGCCAGGAGTAGCTGTTTCAGGACTCTCCCCGGGCTTCCCAGGCACCCCCTGGCCTGCTCCTAGCTCCCATGGGGGCTCGGGGTCCCTCCTCTTCTCACATTGCCCCATGGTCATGCTGTCTGCATGCCCACCATTCAGCCCTCCAGCACCACCTCCAAAAGAAACCAGCTAAAAACCCTCTATGGGAGGAGCAGCAGGCCATGAAGTAGGCACTCCCTGGAGCTTATCAGATAGGCAGGCTCATCTGGGCCCCAGGGAGTGGGGCAGGGGACAGGAACAGCAGGAGGAAGGAGGGGCAGAGAAAAGGTGAAAGGCGGTAGTGTCACCCGCCCACTGGAGGTCCTACAGGGAGGAGCTTGGGCTGCAGCCTCCCACCCAGCCCCACTCAGATCCATCCCCCACCCAGCAGCTGCAGTAACCCTCTTTAAAATCGCATCTGCTTGTCCCTCCCTGCTCAGAAACCTGCTGTGGCTCCCCACTGCCCTTGAGGGAGAGGCCAGGTGTCTTAATCTGTTGGGGCTTCTTTAACAAAATACCGTAGACTGGGAGGCTTACAAACAAGAGAAATTATTTTTCACAGTTCTGGAGGCTGGAAGTCCAAGATCAAGGCACTGGCAGATTCTGCGCCTGGTGAGGCCCGCTTCCTCAAAGATAGTACCTTCTTGCTGCGTCCTCACAGGTGGACAGGGCTGGCTAGCTCTCTTGGGCCTCTTTTATAAGGGCACTAATTCCATTGATGAGGGCTCCACCCTCATGACCTAATCACTTCCTAAAGGCCCCCCCTCCTCAATTTGGAGGTTAGGATTTCACCATATGAATTGGGGGGGGACACAAACATTCATAACACCATAACACCAAGTTTTCTTCTGACTCCCAAGGCCTCATTCCTTCCATGCTCCAAGTGGACCTACTCACAGTTCCTGGAAACTGTGTTTCTGCTGTTGGGACCCAGAGGAGAGGGTATCAGAATTTGCTGGGTGAGTGGATAGAGGTTTGAGGGAAGTCTTCCTGGAGGAGGTGGCATTTTAGCTGTTCGGACAAGAATGAGAAAGGCAGAAGGAGAGGAAGGCAGGTGATTCCCAAACAAGTCAACAAACCCAATTTGCCCAGCTTCCAGTTGAGCAAGGAGCCTGGCCTCTTCCCAGGCAGTGGGTTCCAGTGGGAAGAGCAGGAAGCTCAGTACTTACCAGCTATGTTGCTTTGGAAAAAATGTCTCTCTTGAACAAATGTTTCTCTCTCTCTGTATGAGCCTCTGTTTCCTCCTCTGTAAAATGGGCTGAGGCCACTTGTCAAGGCTGCTGGGGGAGAGGAAGTAAAGCGTACAAATTGTATAAATACCCAGTAGGTGCTCCATCCATTCAATCTAGGATGAAGGTTTTCTCCAGGGTGGTGTCTTGGCTACTCCTCTGATCTGGGTCAAAGGAAAGGGCCAGGATTATGGGGAAATGAGACCAGGCCAATCCAAAATTTCCAATTGTTCCTGGCCATGTGTTTGCTCCATGGGGCTGGAGGGAGGAAATTCTCTGTACAAAGACAGGAAGGCAGAGGTGCTCCTGTCACAAAGACAAAGCTCCTAGTGGCGCCTTGTACGGTCCAAGGGTCCACGGCACCTTTGCAGCTGGGTGTAGGAATCACAGCAGAGGCTCTATCACCCTGGCATTCCTCCCTTCCTCTAAGATATCACAGATGGGGAAACTGAGGCCTGAGAGGATATGGATCCACCCTAGGTTGCACAAAGTCCATGGCTTCCAATTCAGCTCCCTCACTTCTTTTTTTCCAAGTTCAGAATCACTAACTAAGATGTCCTATAAAATACCTAGAAGATGGTAATCCCTCACCAATTGTAGTTTTAAGAGAATTCATTTTATATATATAATCGTGTGTCACTTAACGGCAAGGATATGTTATGAGAAATGTGTCATTAGGTGATTTCATCATTGTGTGAACATCATAGAATGTACTTACACAAACCTAGATGGTACGGCCTCCTACACACCTGGGCTGTATGGTATAGCTATTGCTCCTAGGCTACAAACCTGTACAGCATGTGACTGCGCTGAATACTGTAGGCAACTATAACACAATGGGAAATAATCGTGTATCTAAAAATATCTAAACATGGAAAAGGTAGAGTAGAAATACAGGTATTATAATCTTAAGGGACCACCTTCATAGACTGAAATGTTGTAATGCAGTTCACGACTGTATATGTACATTTTAAATAGCTTTATCAAGGAATAATTTGCATGCCATACAATTCACCCATAGTAAGTGTATTATTCGATGAATTTTAGTAAATTTACACAGTAGTGCAACCACTACCACAAATCAGTTTTCAGACACTTCTATCATGCAGTCAGTCCTAGCCCCAGGCAAACAATGATCTGCTTTTTGTCTCTATAATTTTGCCTTTCCTAGAAACCTCAACCCCCTTAAAAAGAAAAGAAAAGAAAAGAAAAAAACCCAAGAAGAAACTCTGCTCTCTTCCAGGCCTGATAAGGGGAAGAATTCAAGGACAGGGAGGGCGTGTCTGAGAAGGGGCCTGAAGAGTCCAGGGGCCTGACCCCTCCTTGTTCGACTCAGAGAACTCTCTCAGATGAATAGGGTCAGGCCTGGG
This sequence comes from Daubentonia madagascariensis, assembly GCA_023783475.1. Taxonomy (NCBI): domain Eukaryota; kingdom Metazoa; phylum Chordata; class Mammalia; order Primates; family Daubentoniidae; genus Daubentonia; species Daubentonia madagascariensis. The sequence continues at coordinate 32,876,661 of JAKFHU010001953.1, read as the reverse complement.
CAGGGAGGGTCTGCGACGGTCCCACCGGCCGTGCCTTCGTTCCACAGACAATAATATACAGAGCAGCAGCGGCAGCAGCAATAGTTGGTGCTCAGGGCCTGGCTTGGCCGTGTGTTGTCCACCTGAGAAGGGAGTCTGGAACAGCTGTTGTTCCCAACTTGTGTCTCTGGGCCCCAAACTGCCCTGCCAAGCTTACCATGGGTTATGAGTGTTCAGAAAGGAAATCGCCAGCTGCATCAACTTACAAGTGACAGGAGAAATTATCTTTCAAACTAGACCTAGAATGAGCAGCCAAAAAAAGAGCTCATTCATGAAAGCAGGGCAAGCTTGGAAGCAGGGCCGGGGCTGGGCTGGCCTTTGCCTACAAATCACCTGGGCAGGTGAAAATCAGAGAGGCCATGTTTTCTGGGGACTAGAAATTTTCCAGTGTGTCCAGCAGAACAACCTTTCTCACTCCAAAAGTAGCAAAACTGTGAGTCTGTAAGTGAGGGTGCATAGGATAATCATAATAGTCATAAAGAGTGAACATTTATTCAGAGCTTCCTATATGCTGTTCTAAGCACTATCTTATGGGTTATATACCATTATCACCCCCATTTCATAGATAAGGTAACTGAGGCCCAGAGAGGTGAAGAAATGTCAGGAGTTACACACGGTGGGGAGTGGAGCTGGGAGATAAACCCTGGAAGGTGACTCCAAGGGTTCCCCTCTATGCCCTGTGCAGTACTGACTTCTACCATGGAGGTGCCTTGTCTTCTGCAGAGCTTTATTAACAGGCTGAAACTTAATACCAGAATGTCAGGGACAGATCAAAGCTGACACCAAAGTTGCCTGTGGCTCTGTTCTTTCCAGCACCCCAAATGCCCCTATGAAGCCAGGGGTCTGTGTGCTGAGTAATAGGAAATGAATTTGGTAAGGCAGGTGTTAAGAGCTGAATTGTCTCCCTGCGAAAGATATGTTTAAGTCCTAACGCTCAGTACCTGCGAAATGATCTTATTTGGAAATAGGGACTTTGCAGATGTAGTCAAGTTAGGATGAGGTCATACTGGATTAGGATGGCTCTAAATCCAATGACTGGCATCCTTATAAGGAGAGGGAGATTTGGAGCCCACAGATAGACAAGGAAGAAGGCCACGTGACCACAGAGGCAGAGATTGGAGAGATGCAGCTCCAGGCCAAGGAACTCCAAGAACTGCCAGCAACCACCAGAAGCTGGGAGACAGGCATGGAACAGATTCTCCCTCATTGCCTCCAGAAGGAACTAATATTTTGGACACTTTGATTTCAGACTTCTGGCCTCATGAACTCTGAGAGAATGAGTTTCTGTCATTTTAGGCCACTTAGTTGCTGGTAATTTGTTACAGCAGCCCTAGCCCTAGCAAACTAATAGTCACTTTCTCAAATCTTCTTTTAAACCAGCTTTGTCATTTTGCTGTTTTCATCAATAATGAGTTAAGTAATTCTTTGACATGTGGTCATTATATACTTGTATGAGACCCCTTTTGAAAATTATACTTATGTCTGGGCATGGTGGCTCATGCCTGTAATCCCAGCACTTTGGGAGGCCGAGGTGGAAGGACTGCTTGAGGCCAGGAGTTTGAGACCAGCCTGGGCAACATAGCAAGACCCTGTCTCTAAAAAAAAAAAGCAGTGGGGGGGAATTATACTTTGCCATAGCACAGATTAAGAGCTGCTATTTCAGCGTATTCTGCCCACTGTCTGGTAAGCAATATCCCCACCACCCACTCATCTGTCCCAGGCACTGGGAAAATGCAGGCTGAGCCCCCAGCTCTCCCTGGACGGTAGTCCACCCAGAGCTTGGCTGGAGGAAACAGCCCTTTCAGCCTTGGTCTTTTTAAGCAGTTGGAGGGCACAGCCAGCCTGGCAACAGAAAGCTGAGAGGTAGAGAGCAAGGGGAGGTGTGACCTTTTCAAACCTAGCCACATTTGAGGAGTAGGGCAGAGAAACACTCATAAACCCACACCAGAGGTGCTGGGGGCTGGGGCTCAGTGACATGAAGCAGGCAGCCAAACAGCCCACTGAGGACAATGAAGTCACTTTGAGGCTGACTCACTCAGATTGGCAGGGAAGTATGTGCAAAGACGAAGTCAGCTTCCCCTGTCAGATTCATAGGGTGGCCCTGGGAACTGGCACCTCGGCCCTTTGCCCCGGTACAAGGCTTCCGGCAGGAGGCTCAGGTGCCAACCCAGCTCCTTACTGAGGAGAGACACCTTTATGGATGAGGCACGTAGGGAGATGGGAGGGGCGGCAGCTGAGTTGGAATCTCCTCTCCCTCATTTACTCAACTGTGTGGTCAGGAAAATGAATCTCACCTTCAGCTTCCTGTTTTGAAACATCATCATCTTTCCCACTAGTTCCCAAAAGGCTCTAAAGGACTCTGGGATGAGAAAGCACAGGGCCTGGCATGAAACTGGCACATAAACGTTAAAAAAAAAAAGTAAGTCATCTTCAAACACAACTCCCTTGGCTTTTTGGAAGAAATTATTCTGAGCAGGAGGGGGGGAGGCAAAAGCAACTTATGTAATTTTTTTTCCCCACAATGGAAAATATCTTTTAATTTTAAAAAATTACTTCATTCCACCAATTCTAAGATGCACACTTTTTTCACATTTTAACATCTCAAAAACCTGGATGTGTTTTACTAACAGGTGACATGTCATAGCAGTTTTCCTTCATGGTAGTACATAAAATGATGGTGTCTTTCAATCAATGGCATCTTAGACTTATAAAATGGGATCTAAAATTGATGCGTGCTCATTGTATAAAGTTTAGACACATGGAAGTATACATAATAAAATTTCCCCAAATTCCACTCTCCAGAGAAGCACCACCCTTGAGACAGCCCACTTCGTGGGAAAGTACATGTTTCTGTTTTCATTCCCTTTGCCCAGAAGATCTCCTCACAGCAGTCACCCCACACCTACTCCATTCACGAGAGCCAAATAAATGCTCGACTAAGGATGGCAACACATTACAAATTTGGATTTCATGATCAGGCCCCTTCCCCACCCTCACCCCACATCTCCAGTGCCTTCTCCCAATGCCCAGGCCTGTCTGGAGTAGCAGCGCAGTGCCCTGGGCTGACCAGAAGGTGTGGGGTGGAGGAAGTCAATGATTCAAGACTTTTAAAGTGTACATGCAGTGTACTTTGTAGTTTTACTATTTGCAAATGACAAAAATCAGGGAGGTATGGGGCCTGACCAGTTTGGAAAGCTGGGAAGCTATGGGAAATCAGAAAGGTGTGTCTTACTCAAGGACAGGTTTTTGTTTTGTTTTGTTTTGTTTTGAGCCAGGATACAATTTAGCAGAACCACCAGGAGCCCTTACACTCAGCTCTATGCCAACTTAACCAAACTGCAAAGAAAGCCTTTACTTGGCCCACAGGAGGTAAATGGTTTCATGCCCATGTGCTGGCTGACTCTAATGAATAGGTAGTGGCTGTCTGGAGCACTGTGTGGTGAAGGATTCTGAGAACCACATCTTTCAGAGTTGAAGAGGCAAGTGATTTGTCCAAGGTCATTTGACCATTGATCGGTGGAACCAATCTGGAATGCAGTTTAGTCTGTTGGCAAGCAAATCTAGGGCTCTTTCCACCTTGCTACATGGTGGCCTTCCGAAGACCACCCTCTCCTCACCCCCATCAACTATATAAAAAAATCTCCTTTGCCCTGAGTCTACCTCTGTGGTCTTAAGTGGATCGCAAAGTCAACAGAAGACTGAAATGAGAGGGAAGGGGAAGGAGGCATGGAGACACCAGCCTGGGGGACCACTGGCTATGAATAAGACTTCTGTTTGCCTGCCCTATGTGTCTGGAATTTTGTATGAAAACAATGAACTGGAAGGAGGTGAAAGCATGTTCCCAAAAGCAAGGCCACCACACACCCCTCCCTCACTTATAAAAGACCTGCTTTGTTTCAAGCAAAGCAAAGGAGAAGCTGGGGATATGCTGTGGTTTGGGGGAGTTCAGGTGTTTGGGGTTGACATGCCAATGACTAGGAGGAGGCAGCCATCAGGAAAATCAGGAGCCCCACCAGAACCTAAGACTCCTAATCATCGTCATAACCACACTCATATTTGTGTAATGCTTTGTAGTTTGCAAAATGCTTTCTCAGACATTTTCTTGACAGAGTGAGAGCTTAGGGAGGGACAAAGGGCACCGATTCATGCAGCCTTCTATCTTGCTGTCTGGGTGACTGTGGTGTGCCAGGCACTGTGGGTGCCATGCTTTGTTCATCACTGTCCTCATCTTTGGGAGTCTGATAGGGCAGGAGAGTCCTGGCTTCTCCGCCTGTCCTACTAGCTTCAGGATCTTGCATGGGTTAATCAATCATTGTACCAGCTGCAAAAGGGAGCATGACAGTGGCTGCCTGGCAGAATGGCTATGACGATTAAATGAGCTCCGGGGGTGAGAGGCCTGGCTCATGACAAGACCATAATAAATGGTGGCCATTAGCTATCATGGCTAGTGAGAGACGAACAGTAAGGCTGGCCTCCCATATGGTCTACCTGGAAGAATCTGGGTACGTGCCTGGATATAAGTTCCATCCAGAAAAACAGTGTGTGGTGGGGAGGGAGAGCTGCCTCCTGTCAGGCAAGCTGTGGAGTAAGTGATATCCCTCGTGGAGAGGGGCCCACAGGGCTGGGGGATGCTGGTTAATAGAGTCCAAGTAGCTGTGCAGCTTTTCACTTTAACTATAATACACAAGTACTGAGATCTAATGAGGGTCAGATTATATCATTCCTCTCCTTCAACGGTCCCCATGTCACTCAGAGGAATAGCTACAATCCTGAAAATGGCCTATAGAGCCCTATACAATTGGGTTCCCACTACCTCCCTGACCTCTGCTCCTACTACTCTTTTCCTTACTCTGTCCTGGCCTCAATGACCTTTTCAACCATCCTCAAACATGCCAAGCATGCTGCTGCTTCAGAGCCCTTGCACATGCTGTTCCACTGCCAGATGTGTTCTTCCTCCAGATTTTCACACAGCTCCCTCATTTCCTTTAGACTTTTGCTCAAACGCCACCTTTTCAAAGAGGCCTTCTTTGACTACTTTATATAAAATAGCAACCAGCTGACGGTGGTCCCTATCCATCATAGTATGCTGACTTTTCCTCCAGAGCACTTAACAACCCATGATATACTTTATAACATATACAAGCTTATTATCTCTCCGTCTCTCTCCACTACAATGTAAGCCCCATGAGGGCAAGGATTTTGTTTGGTTAACCGCTGGACTTAGCATTATGCCTGGTATTCAGTGGGTGTTCAAAAAATATTTGTTGAATGAATAAACCACTGTTAAAACAGCAGGCTGCTGTACAGTGGTATGGCATGAGTCCTTTTTTGTTGTCTAGAACTAACATTTGTTAGCAATTGCTTCATGTCAGCCACTGGACTAAACCCTTGATAAGCACTAGCTTATTTAACCAGTACTATTATTATCCTGTTCTATACATGAGGAAACTGGATCTTAAGATAGTTCCCTTACTCCAGTTAGTAATGGCAGAGCCAGGACTATGTCTAGTTCTGACTACTTGAGTGTGGGTTCTTATCCACTACACAATGTTCATTCCTGATGCAACAGGAATCTGAAAGTGTGGACACCAGAACTATAGTAAGCTTAAAGGTGCTCTATATCCCTTCTTCACATTTTTTTATATTTATGATTTTTTCCCAAGAAGCATGTATTAATTTTATATTCAGAAAAAGAAAAAAAGTTGTTCCACCTGTCTGTCCACCAGGCATCACCAAATAACTGGAGACCCAAATGAGAGAGGTTGCCCAAGGCTCTTCTGGGAACCCTGAATCCCAGAAATCTCTGGGAACTTGGTTAAGAGCAAGAGGGTTTGGGAGACGCCTGCTACAGATGATGATTTACAGGCAGGAAGATGATTTACAGGCAGGATGGTAGGATTGTAATTGTTATCATAGGCAGCAAGGGCTAAGACAGAAGACAAAGCTTCTTCCACAAATGCAATGATGCAACTTCTTTTCCTTCTGGATTCCAGTGTTGCACAGATAGTAAAATTGTTTCAAGGTCTGAGACTGACTGGCTTAATTGATGCTACCTTCCCAAATCATGTTTGGCTTTGGAGCTGTGATAGGCTCCTGTTTTCATCCAGAAACAATAGGCAGAACTTTCCAAAAAGATGACCCAGCATCACACTTCTTAGTGTGAGATTCTGTCCCTGAAGGGTCTAGTTAGAAGGAAAGGAACACTGTGACAACTTCTTGACTAATTCCTTCAGACCCACAAGACCCCCCTACCCCCACCCTCCAATTGCCAGTAAACACCATATTAGGGCAAGAAACCAGCACTACCGGCAAGAAGTAAAAACCCACGAGAATGTCCATGTTCTTAGGAAATACACTCTAAAGTCTATAGGGGCAAAGGGACACAATGAATGAGTTGACATTTTCAAACAGTTCAGAAAAAAAAGTGTGTGTATACACACACACACACACACATAGAGAGAGATAAAGCAAATGGGGCAAAATGTAAACAATTGGTAAATCTGGGTGAAGGGTAAATGTGAGTTCCTTGTGCTATTCTTGCAACTTTTCTGTAAATTTAAAATCACATCAAAATAAAAAGTTTCAAAGAAAAGGAAGTGTATGTGTACTGAATTAACTAAGGTGCTCAGAGGACAAGCTGAGCAAGGGATCCAACTCCTATTCTTGTGCTAAACCAGTGCAGGAACTGGGGAAAACTGTTATCACCCCATTCCTCTTCCCATGGCTCACTCTGGATTCTCTTAAGTTTCCTGGTATGGAAAATATCCTGCTTGGAAAAGAGCTTTGATCAGAAAAATGCAATAAATGCCTGGAGCCAGAGATCCGAATCTTTGCAAGGGACCATAGGAGATAACGTGGAAGAGGAAACTTGAGTACCTCCCCCTGAGAACCACAAGGCAGGGTCAACATGGAGAAAATCTGAAAACCCACAGGATATACCTCCCTGAACAGTGGGGGGCTGGAGGGCGGCACAGGTGAGTCAGGCACAGCCCTGACATTAGGAGCCTACAGTTTAATAGGAGAGAGAAACTATACCAGGAGACTCCTAGGGTAGAAAGTGCTCCTAGGGTAGAAAGAGGAAGGTTGCAGAAAAAGTATTCCAGGGACTGGGAGCAGGGAGAGGTTGCTTTGGGAATTTTTTTTTTTTATTTCAGAATATTATGGGGGTACAACACTTTGCCTATATATATTGCCCATGCACTGCCCGTGTCAGAGCTACAATCGTGGTCAGCCCCCAAACTGTGCTCCCTGTATCCATTCAGTGGGAGTTTTCCCATCCCCTCCACCCCCCTCCTGCCTGCCCGCCCCCTGATGAATATTATTGCCCTGTGTGATGTAAGTGTTGATCAGTTAGTACCAGTTTGATGGTGAGTACCAGTGGTGCTTGTTTTTCCATTCCTGTGACACTTCGCTTCGAAGAATGGGCTCTAGCTCCAACCAGGATAATATCAGATGTGTTAATTCACCATTGTTTGTTATTGCTGAGTAATACTCCATGGTATACATATACATTTTATTAATCCACTCGTGTATTGATGGGCACCTGGGTTGTTTCCACATCTTTGCAATTGTGAATTGTGCTGCTATAAACATTCACGAGCAGATGTCTTTACTACAGAATGTCTTTTTTTCCTTTGGGTAAATACCCAGTAGTGGGTGCTTTGGGAATTTTTGATGGAGATTGGGAGGGGGACAAAGAGACAGAAACAGAAATGCCCTGCAGTGTGGACTCGTGATAAAGTCCCTTTCTGCTTATGACAGCCTCACATCCAAGAGCATGAATCCTTCCCTGCAGTGGGTGAGCTTTTGCATGGTGTGGTGCACACCCAGCTAGCTCCCTCTCGCCTCAACCACTTCTCTCACCTGAAGTTTCCTCTTTCCAACGTCCTTTCCAAACCCTCTTCTTCCTCCAGGCCTGGCTCCAGCCTGCACGAAACCATTCATTCACACCCGATCTGTTCCCACTTTCCCCTTCTTGTTACAGCTCCAATAAGCCCAAATCTTTCCTGCACTTCAAGGCCTATCTCCAAAGTCCCACTCCCTTCCAATTTTTCAGGCTGCTGCTTGGACAAGTCATTTAATTCTGAGTCAATGTGAACCATCAATATAACTTGGTTGTTTAAACATTTAATGCTCCCTCAGGATGCACGGACAGGAAGCTATTTGTTTTATTTTTATTTTAAAATTTTTATTTATTTATTTTTTGAGACAGGGTCTCACTCTGTCTCACAGGCTAGAGTGTAGTGGCGCCATCATAGCTCATTGCAACCTCAAACTCCTGGGCTCAAGCAATCCTCCTGCCTCAGCCTCCCAAGTAGCTGGGACTACAGGCATGTGCCACTGCCAGGCACATTTTTCTATTTTTTGTTGAGATGGGGTCTTGCTCTTGCTCAGGCTGGTCTCCAACTCATGACCTCAAGTGATCCTCCTGCCTCGGCCTCCCAGAGTGCTGGGATTACAGGCATGTGCCATCACACCGAGCCATGAAACTATTTGGAATAGACCAATCCTACTGCACTCTTCGCAGTTCAGATCCTTCTGGGAGCCATTCTTGAAAGCCCTGACAGACCACCACTGCTCCAGAGGGCAGTCAGCATGGAGGGCAACCTTGTTACATGACAGGGACAGCTGAGGGAGCCAAGCTCATTGGGCCTTATGCCTGCTTGGAGAGGTGCTTTCCAGTGACCGAAGAGGAGTCAGGAAAGCAGGAGTTGAGTTCTGGGTAACGCAGAGATCAGAACTAGCACTAATGCAGCTATGAGACACTAGGAGACAGACTTAGGAACATTTTATGTTAAAAAATGCTGCCATATGTGGTAGCGTGCTCCCTGTTGCAAAAGGGAGTCAGGTTAAATTGGGGAAGCCACACAAAGATTTGGATTGGCCTAGATCAGAAGGTCCCAAATGTCCAACCAATAGTATAGTCTCCAGCGGTCTAGGGTGACCTGAGAAAAATAAGGGCAACATACCGAGGTTTTCATAAACTTAGTCCATTTAAAAGATTTTTCCTTTCCTGATACTGGTCCACAATCCAAAATGCTCTGAAGATCAAGGTTTTTTTTTTTGATTTGGCACCAAAGCTCATTTGGCAGAAAACTCTGACTTGAACTGACATAAGGTTATTTATAGGTTAATTATTGTAATTAGCTGAAAATTCACATGGTTCACTGCATAAATATTGCATTTTACTATGGAATGTTATATGCACCATATTAACCCTTCAAAAATGTAAATAACTTTCAATTCCAAAACACATCTGGCCTACAGGGTTTCATAAGGAATTGTGGATTCAGTGTATCCTATTTTTTAAGTGCTATAATGGCCTTTCTTTAATGAAATGGTGAGAGTTAATAGCAGCTGGGTTGTTTTTTTTTTTTTTTTTTAAATAAAAATTAAGAAGTTTTAGAGCTTGGTCCTATGGTTTGGATATGGTTTGTTTGTCCCCACCAAAACTCGGTGTTGGGAGGTAGTGAGTTCTCCCTTCAGTGAGACTGGATTAAGTCCTGAGAGAGTGGGTTGTTATAAAGCCAGGACATCCATTGGGTTTTTGCCTCTCTTGGCATGTGTCCGCTTTCACTTTGACCTTCTCTGCAATGCTGTGACCTAACACGTGGCCCTCACCAGAAGCTGAGCAGATCCTGGTGCTGTGCTTCTCGTACTTCCCAGCCTGCAGAGCTGTGAGTTAAATAAACCTCTTTTTAAAAAAATAAATTAATACCTCAGGTATTCTGTTATAGCAACACAAATAGACTAAGACACTTAGTAAAATAAAATGTTTGGCAAACCTGAGCCTACCTCCAAAATTTCTGGAAAATTTTATTGGTCTGTGAAGTCCAAATCCAGCATAAGGCACCTCTGGTGCTTTATAAACCTAGGCTTGATAAGACCAGAGCTTGCCAGCTGGTAGCCCCATTGGCCAAATGGGGCCTGCAGACAGGTTTCCTGGCCTCCCACAGTGCCTTCGTCGCCACCTTTAATCTGGAAAGTGAACATGAAGTCTAGTTCCAGTTTCTTTTGAAAATCCAGAAGACGTTGGCAACAGTCCCACAGGGCATACAATCAGCTGCAGCCAAGAAGCAGGTGGCCTTCTCTGCTTTCCAGCTGACCCTTCTCTGCTGACTGGAATGCCCAGTTTGCTTCACTGCCACTGGACATAGGACTAGAAAAGACTGCTTTTCCTAGGTTAGGACTGCTGATCATAAACTCTATATAGGAATAGTGCCCTAGCTAATACCTCCATGCAAAACTAGGAGGCTGCTGCTCTAAGAAGGCCTGCCCAGAAACAGGCCTGTAGCAGACAGAGGGTGCTAGGAAGCCAGGAGGCCAAGAGCAACTTGTTCAACTTAGTGGGCTCCTTAGGTGATGACACAAAAGAATTTGCTTGATTAGGAATTCCTTCTCACTTTCACAGAAACTTCTGCCAAAGCTGTAATTATCAGGAATACTGTCACAGCCTGCCTGAGGCCCAGCTGCTGAAAGCCTGTGTGTGATATGGTCCTTAGTCCACAAGGATGGAAGCATTCTAAGGAAAAACTGTTTCAAAAGATGGTGTTAATGCATTTGAAACATCTGAAAGAAAAAGGCACAATAAAAACAAACAAAAAAAAGATAGCAAGTTTTTGGTTACTCAGTTTTTTTCACTCAGCCTATACCCGTCCAACCAGAGATGACACTTGGTCCTGGTGGAGCATGTATAGATAAAATATGCCACTCTTATACAGGCAGTCTGTTTCCAGGGAGTTTCCAGATGCAATGGAAACAGACAACTCTTTTCTTCAAGTACAAAGCATGGAAGATAATACAGAAAATACCCATGTACCCATCATCCCAAATGGACAAATGTTAAATTCTGCCACGTGCCTTTTTAAAGAAATAAAACATTCATTTTAATTAAAGTTGATGTCCCCTCCCTGTTTCTCCTTAACCCCCCTAAATCTCATTTCCTTCCACTACCATCCCAGAAGCAAATACAGGAAGTTGGTAGTTATTGATACTTTTCCTACATAGACAATGTAGTTTTTGTTTTTCATTAAATATTGTTTCAGCTCTATTGGAGTTGATGAATTTGAATCCAGCTCATTAATTTTACCTCTTGTATAGTGTCCCATACATAGTCACTTCCCACAATGCATCTGCTTCCTTATTGATGGACATTTAGATTGTTTCTAAGTTTTTGCTATTACAAAGAACATTTTCACAGGGAGCACAGTTTGGGGGATGTCCACGATTGTAGCTCTGACACGGGCAGTGCATGGGCAATATATATAGCCAAAGCGTTGTACCCCCATAATATTCTGAAATTTAAAAAATAAAAGAAAAAGAACATTTTCAATGTTACTAAACATTGTTCAATTGCTCTCCCAAGTGGCCACATTAAGTTACAGCTCACCAAAATGAATGATAGTTTCTGTTTTTCTATACCTTTGCTAACACTTAGCATTGCTGTACCTTCACTTTTTTTGTGTGAAAGGTATGAAACGACTTATTATTGCTGTTTTAGTTTGTATTTCCCTGAATGATATTTTTATATTTTATTGGCCATCTGGATTCTTTTTCTGACATTTGCTAGTTCATATCCTTCCTTGGAAGAATTTGACAAGAATTGGTATTAGTTCTTTAAATATTTGGTAGAATTCAACAGTGAAGCCATCAGGTCTTGAGTGTGTCTTTGATGGGAGGCTTTTTACTACTGATTCAATCTCCTTGCTAGTTATTGGTCTGTTCAGATTTTCTATTTCTTCATGATTCAGTCTTGGTAGGCTGTATGTTTCTAGGAACTTATCCGTTTCTTCTAGGTTATCTAAGTCTCTTACGATCCTTTGTATTACTGGAGTATCACTTGTAATGCCCCCTCTTTTATTTCTGACTTTGAGTAGTCTCTCTTTTTTCTTAGTCTAGCTTAATGTTTGTTGATTTTATCATTTCAAAGCACCAACTCTTAGTTTTGTTTGTTGATCTATTCTATTGCTTTTCTAGTCTCTATTTCATGTATTTCTGCTCTGATCTTTATTATTTATTTCCTTCCTTCTACAAACTTTGGTCTTAGTTGTTAGCTTATATCCTTTGACTATTTTTCTTTTGGGTATTTCTTACCATATTGTACTTACTTATAAATTTGGGATACTAATCCTTTGTTATAAATGTTGCAAATATCATCTCCCAGTTTGTCTTCTATTAATAACTTATTAAATACCTTTCATTGCACAAAAATTTTTCATGTTAATATACATAGTTGAATTTATTTTTACCTTTGTTACCCAGCAACAAGGTCATAAAATTATTTGTCCCCTCCCCTTTTTTGTTTTCTTTTTTCTTTTTTTCTTTTTTATTTTTTTGAGACAGGGTCTTGCCCAGGCTAGAGTGCAGTGGCATCATCATAGCTCACTGCAACATCAAACTCCTGGGCTCGAGCAGTCTTCCTGCCTCAGCCTCCTGAGTAGCTGGGACTACTGGCGTGCGCCACCACACCCGGCTAATTTTTCTATTTTTTGTAGAGACAGGGTCTCACTCTTCTTGCTCAGGCTGATCTCGAACTCCTGGCTTCAAGTGTTCCATCCTCCTGCCTCGGCCTCCCAAAGTGCTAGGATTACAGGTGTGAGCCGCTGCACCCGGCCCCCTCCCCTTTTTTCTAATAAAGTCTTTAATTCATCTGACATTTATTTTTGTGTAAGGCATAGAGATTGGCTTTTCTTTTTTCCATATGGGAACCCAACTGCCTGCCCAAACTATTTATTGGATTATTTCTCCAGTGATTTATAATGTAATGTGACCTCTATTATAATACCAAGATTCCACAGGTGCTTGGACTGATTTCCGAGCTCTTTGTACCATTGATGTATTTGTCTATCTCTGCCCTAAGACTATATTCTAAATCACTATAGCGTTATTAGAAGCCTTGAAACTTGATGGAGCAAGTCTGTCCTTTTTCTTTTGCAGTTGTTCTTGGCAATTCTTGAAACTTTAAATTTCCTCCTATCAGTTTATTAAATTCAAAGAAAAATCCTATTGGAATTTTGATTGAAATTACATTAAATTCATAGATTACTTATGGTAAAGTAGACATCTTTATGATACCGAACCTTCCCTTTCACAAACAGAGTGTATTCTCTCTCTTTTAAGAGACAGAGTCTCAATCTGTCGCTCAGCCTGGAGTACAGTGGCTTGATCATAGCTCACTGTAACTTCGACTACCTGGGCTCAAGTGATACTCTCATCTCAGCCTCCTGAGTAGCGGGGACCCCAGTCATGTGCCACCATGTTCAGCTAATTTTTTAATTTTTTGTAGAGACCGGGGTCTCGCTCTTGCTGAAGCTAGCCTGAACTCCTGACCTCAGCAATCCTCCCGCCTCGGCCTCCCAGAGTGCTAGGATTACAGGTGTGAGCCACCACGCCTGGCCTTCAATAATTTGTTTTTAATCTCGTGAACATTAACTTTGGTAACTGACCTCGATTACATTCCAGTCCACTCCATTCCATTTCACTCCACTCCATTCCATACCATTCCATCCCACTCCATTAGACTCCATTCCATTCCATTCTACTCCACTCCACTCAACTATACTCCATACCATTCTGTTCCACTCTTCATCCCACTTCATTCCATTCCAGTCCACTGCATTCCATTCCATACTTTTCTTCCAGTCCACTCCACCCCACTCCATTACATTCCCCTCCATTCCACTTCATTCCACTCAATACCACTCCATACCATTCCATCCCACTCCTTTCCACTCTACTCCATTTCACTCCATTCCAGTCCAGTCCATTCCATTCCACTCCATTCTACCCCATGCCATTTCATTCCACTCCACTCAACTCTAATCCATTCCATTCCTCCTTACTGCACTCCACTCCATTCCATTCCAGTACACTTTATTCTACTTTACTGCATTCCACTCCATTTAAATCCATTCAATTCCATTCCACTCCAGTCCACTCCATGCCATTCCATTCCATTCCACTCCACTACATTCCATGCTATTCTATTCCTTTCCATTCCACTCCACTCCATTTCATTCCACTCCACTCTACTCTATTCCATTCCATTCAATTGCATTCTACTCCACTCGATTTCACTCCACTTCATTCCACACTCCATTCCACTCCACCCCAACCATTCCACCCCACTCCACTCCATTCCTTTCCATTCCATACCACTTTACTCCACTCCACGCCACTCCAATCGATTCCATTCCACTCCACTCCTTTCCATTCCACTCCACTCCATTCCATTCCACTCCACTCCACTCTATTTTATTGCATTCCCTTCCATTCCACTTTATTCAACTCCATTTCATTCATATCCATTCAATCCCACTCCACTCTACTCCATTCCATTCCATTCCACTCTACTCCATCCCACTCCACCCTCCTCCATTCCATTCCACTCCACTTCACTCCCCTCCACTCTAGTGCATTCCATTCCACTTCACTCCACTCCACTCCTTTCCAGTCCATTCCAATTTTGGGGGCTCAATTCATTATCCACACTCTTATTTTCTTTCCCCCTCCCCCCCATTTTACCCATACTATTCCATATTTTATATACCTGTGTAGACCATATTAAAGCTTTACTGAAACATGGGAGGGCATACCTAAATGCTTATTCAATACCTTTCTGATTAGTAATTGGTGAAAACCAGGTTCAGCTTTTCTCATTGTGTTTAACTGTGTACTTTAAACAAGTCTAAAAATTTATAAGAAACAAGGTCCGTTTCCACAGTCAAATTTGCATTCATGGTAATAGAATGTTCACTGCCGCTAACTGATTTTATTCCAGGTCAGAAGGCACACCATCATACTATCCACCAGTGGCTATCACTAGCAACCAGAAAGTAGTGATTCAAGTCCACCTTCAGACTTGGGCTCTACTCCCCTTATCCAACAAATATTATGAAGCATCTAATATGTTCTAGGGACTGTACTAGGTTTTAGTTATGCCAAGTTGAGTAAAGACCCAGTATTTAGTTGCCCTCTTAGGAACTTAAAGTCTAGTGGGGAAGACAGAACTAGCCCAGGGAAGGGGGGATAAGCTATGAGGCGAGGTACACCTAGCCCAGAGTGTCCAATAAAAGCTGTCCCCATAGCTTTTCCAATAGTGGTTGAAGATAAAGGACATACTTTTAAGAGATCTATCTACTTGGAGAAATCTTTATAACAATTTCTAAATTTAAATTGTAGGTATGACAGTAATCTTGAAGAAGCACAAGTTTCATAATTCCTCATCCTAAGAAATGTATTTCCTAAGTGCTCTCTTGTTTTGGACTTCCTACAACTTGTTTAGAATCAACAATATCAATAATAATGGGGAAGGATGTATTTCTTACCAAAGTTTCTTTAGTTTGCCCATTTTGATACACTTCATAAAATCAAGTCTATCAACAATTCAGAAGTTTCCTAATGGGAAGTTAGGTGATGAACCAGTCTCCAACCTGGCTCCCAAAGATCCCTGCTGCTACCTCTCAGTATCCATGTTCTTGGTTAATCCCCTCCCACATCCCCCCCAGACTACCAGGATTAGTCTGTGTGACCAATAGAATAGAGTGATGGCATGTTACTTCAGGGATTAGGTTATAAAAGATACAGCAGCTTCCAACCTTGTGTGGCTTCCATCTCTTTTGTTTTTCTCTCTTGAATCACTTGCTCTGGGGGAAGCCAGCTGCTATGTCCTAAGGAGAGGCCCACATGGTGAGGAACTGAAGTCTCTTTCTCCCAGACCTGAATGAGCTTAGAAAATCCACCAGGCCCAGCCAATAGCTTGACAGCAACTCCATAAGAGACCTTGAGCCAGAACCACTCAGCTAAGCTGCTCCTGGATTCTTGACCCTCAGAAACTGTGTGAGATAATATTTGCTGTTTTAAGCTGCTAAGTTTTTAGGGTAATCTGTTACACAGCAATGAATAACTGTAAGTTTTGAGAACTTTCCTACAAAATGAGGCCAGAAAAATAAATGTGTTTTAGGTATTCAAATACAGATGACTTGAACAGGTAGAAAGTTCTATTTACTTCAGGTGATATTACAGTACTTACTCATCTTCACTGATAAAAAGGGCTTTGATTGGACATAGCACATATATATTCACCACCTAATTTTGGCTAAAGTATTTAAAATACAAATTTTTTTCTTTTGCCAAAGTTGCATGGCTGAATAAACTCAAATGAATTTTTTAAAAATGTGATTTTATTAGCTACATGAAGTGCTAAATTAAAATACCCAACTTAAAAAAATTATACCATATTTAGTTTGTACATGAAAATGTGATCAGCTCTATAAACAATGACTTTTTAAAGAAAATTAAAATTTGGTTTAAAATATTCAAAGCACATAAACTCTTTGAAGATTAGCCATGGAGTACAGGAGGAGGAATAATGGGGAGGCTAAATAAGCATAGGCTAATTATCTCAGAGCAAGTTTTCAACCCAAACCAAAATGTTATCACCATGCAAAGATTCTATGGACAGTGAATTTATGGCAGAAACCTGAGATTCAAGAAGTTGAAATGGTCGGGCTTTTTAGTGCCTTTGGAGTTCCTCCCTTGTCTGCTTGTAGAATCTGCCATGAGGAAGGATTCTCAGTCTAGCAGGAAAGGATCCTGTCATTTAAGAGGGAAAAGATGCTGTTCAAGCAGGCATGCCTGCTTTGAATTCTAATGTGGAACAAGATAATGGGATAAATAAATACACAAAAATTTAGGATAAAGAAAAATCCTAGGATGTAATTTCATAGAGTAGAAGTTTGAATCTCTTCTAAATGAAGTCTGGCTACCTAGATATACTCTGGCCAGTTCAGTGGTAAAAATGAAAAGATGAAGTGAACAGCAACTGCAGACAGCAGGAGCATAACAAACAACAGTTCCTCTACTTGCTTCCCTCTCACTCCCTTGATCCCTTCTGCTGTTTTTATTCTCAGTGTTCCTATCTTTTTCATAGGCTTTATGGGCTTTATCTCAGTGTCCTTGCATGATAGGGTAACAAATCATATAACATAAGATTAGGGATGAAACATGCTTAATCTTTAGGAAGAAAAATACAGCTGCTCAATCTACTGAATGAGCTGCACTGTAAACACAAACAATAAGACATGGTGAACACTTGCTTCCATGTGCAAGGGGTTTATTATTGGAAGCATCCAATCCATGCCCCAGCCCATCAATAGAAGACTCCTTTCAAAGTGCCAGTCCAGCTAACACACTTTTCCTTGGCTTTAAAAAAAAAACAAAAAAAACAAAAAAAAAGCACTCTTCACTAGTTAACCTTTTACTGTTACTTGCAAGGAAAACTCCAGGACAGTATACACAAAGCCTTAAAAATGCTTCATAACCACAATCTAAGAAAATCAATCTCAGATCTTAATGGTTTTCAATGCCAGGTACTTCAAGAGAAACCAGTCCTTTTTTCCCAGACCATCTAGAAGGGAAACTCACCTTTGGCTCCGCCAGTCTGAAAGCCCTGGCTTGGATGGTTGGGTAGTTGAAGGTGAGAGGAAATGCACTCCTCTTCTGTAGTTCCATAGGCTCCTATGTCTTCTTCTATTACATTGTATTGTAACTGCCAGCTTCCTTCCTCACCTCTATACCAAAAGCTCTATGAAGATAGGAACGAGTATTGCCAGGATCTGGTACAGTGCCTCGTATCAGACACTCAATAAGTTTTTGTTTAAATGAATGGACATAAAAACCATTGAAACCTGGAGACACAACGTGGAGTAGTAGAAAACAAAATAAACATCTTGGTTCTCAACTTTATAACTGCTGTTGTGACTCCAAGTCAAAAACTCTCTGGATTCACTCCTGGATAAATAAAAAGGTGAGACTGGATTGCTAAGGAACTTCCTCTAGCATTAAAATTCTATGTACATATGTACAAAGCATGTTTAAAATTATAAGACTGACTGTGGAATGAACACACCAGAATTCATAAGTGCAAATGAACATTAATCCATGTAAAGGTGGGTACTTTCGCAAGCTAATTACTCATTCAACTATGGAAACCAATTTGGAATCTTTTTGTAGCTTTAAAAAAACTTACAAAAGCAACACATATTTACTACTAAACATAAATCAGAAATCATAAAGGGGGAAGGGAATTCACCCATAATCATACAATGACAATCTCTACTACAGTCTGGGTATAAATCTTTTTGAGTTTTCCTGCTATAAACATACCCTGTATGTCTACATTTTTTTTCTTTATAAAACAAGGGTTATTCTACATTGGTAATCTGTTTCTTTTACTTAATATATTATAGTATGAATATCTTTCCATATACTTTATAAACACAGTAATCTGCAGGGTGGCAATATTAACTTATTTAACCAATGACCCATTGCTGTATATTTAGGTTATCTGTCACTATTACAAAAAATGCTGCACTAAATGTCCTGGAAGTTAAAATTTTGTGAACACACTTACGTTCTCCGAATAAATTTCCAGAAGTGAATTTTTTGTAGCAAGCCTGCAATTTTTTACTGTTGATTTGTATGCAATTTTTTCTCTCTGGCAGCAAATTTCTATCCTTTAGATAGATCACTGGAAGGAGCCAAAAGTTGGTGGGGGTCAAGCCTGGTGATTAAAGTGAGTGATCAAGCTAGGCAATACTATTTTCGGTTGAAAGCCTCTGACTATACAACAATGTGACTGGTTTTCACATGTGACTCAAAGTAGTTCTGAAGGCAATTACAACAGGAATTTCAAAACTATTTTGGGCAATTGGTTCATTACCAAAGTAAACATATTACTTCCCAAGGAGATAACTATGAAGGGGAGGAACAGAGCTAGGTGATAATGCTTTCTTAGGATTCATAATGTTACAGTCATATCTCACTCGTACACATAGAAATTCTCAATGGTTGAGTCAAACAATTCATCTAAAATAGCTGTACTGGCTCACCTAAAACTTTGATATTTGCAATATTTTTTTCAGTATGACATTCTCATAAACTTATTTACCACTTGAATGGTACTTCATATTATCTTTTTAATTTTCACAATGTTACCACAAACATAAGTATTATTCTCCTCATTTTGTAGATGAGGAAATGGAGACTCAGAGAAAAATAAGTGATTTGCCCAAGATAATACAGCTGATCAAAGGCAGAATCAAGATGTCAATACAAATCTGTTTAGCTTCAAACACCATATTCTTTTCATTTTTCTTACCTTGCCATGTAGCACCTTCGAATAATTCTAAATGTATCATTATAAGGTTTTTCAATTCTTAACTGCTTTGCTTAAAATTTCTTAATAACTCTAAATCTCAAAAAAGTAGGGAAAAAAATTTCTTAATAATTCTATCACTACCAGTGAATAATTCTACTCTTTATTTAACCTGGAAGTGAATTGAACAAAACTGGATGGACATATTGCTTATGAATAGGCTCATTTATATTCTTGAGAAAAACTGGAAATAAATACAAAAAACCATTTATTCAATTTGAATAAAGTAAATATTGATAGTAGGCCTTACATTTAAAGAGACTGGTCTGGTAAGTGAGTCACATTTTAACAACAGCCATAGTAAAAGGAAAAAAAATAGAGCAGTAAGTTAAATAAAAGGCTAATAAAACTTGGAAGAAATAGCTAAGTATTTTCTTTTAACCTTGAAGAACACCAAACATATGTTATGTTGCATAAAGAGTCATTTCAAGAAAAGACTATTAACAACCCAATAGTAGAGTCAGCACTAAGAAGCTCAATGATACCCAACTCAAACATGTGTAGGGAGAGTAAAGTTATTTTATTAAATCATGCACATCACGTGTGTTAGTGCAAATAGTTTAATTTGTACTCCAGAAATTCTATTGTACTTTATATCTTTACAAAATAGATTTAAAACAATTATTTACTTTAAAAAATGTAATTCTGAAGTTAAGCATTTCAGAACAATATTTGCAATAACCTATATACAAGAGGTACTGGGTACCACTGGCATATTAGCATTCTGTGGTGGAGTGGCTTCCTGCAACATAAAATGATGAAATGAACTATATGACAGTATTGTCTAAAGTCATTTGTGACTAATTCCTCCATAAATCTAGTGATCCTCCCAACAGCAATCCCAAATAGCTTAAAATATAACCTTAGTTTAAAGTATAAACAATGACTGCCAAACATCACAAGGCAAATTAAATCCTAAACTCCTATTTCAATATTTGGCTAGACCTGTGGATTGCCACAGAACATTCAAACCAATTCACTGATATTCCCTCCCAGTCTTCATCGACTGAAAAATTTAACTATGTGATACTTTAGGATATTCTATGACCTAAATCAATTTTATTGACATAACTATGATGCCGCACAAAACCATAGCTAAACTTTCACTTCTGTGTTTTAAATTTATAACATCAAGCAGTGTTTAGGTGCTGCATTGTGCATAGAATACCATTAATCTCAGGAACAGTGCTTCTCATTAACAGAAAGTCCCAATTAACAACAATAAAAAGAAAATATCCATTTGTATACCCAACCTGCAAATCTGTTCGCAGATAATAACAGCCAGCCTTGAACATGAATTAGCTCCGACACATCATAACCAAATTACGTCAATAAAAGCTTATCTAAAGAGATATTAATTCTTTCTTCAATTAAACATGCTTGGAGGAAAAGATGATAGAAAAAAAAAATCATGCTTCCTAAAATGCTGTATGTGAGAAAGTAACTTGGCTTTTAAAGAAAATATCTCTTTAAATACATGAGGTTTAATAAATTACATTCCAATTGACTCAACAGTTTGGTCGAATGCACTGAAATTGTGTAATTACTATGTTTTTGCTCCCAGAAATACTTCAGTTTGCTCAAGAAAATACACTCTCATGGAAAGTTTTTCAAAGTTGATGTCCTCCACATCTTCAAATCACATTAAGGCTGAACAAGCGTGCACATATTCCCCAAATTATCACTACAACAGAGTATTTTCCAAATGTATTTTTCCTTAAAAAAAAGATTCACGCAAATAGTTGTCTCTAAGTCTTGTTCCCAATAGCTCAGTGGTTTTATAACAAGTAAAAATGGCGTAAATATGTAAAAAATATATATATATGTGTATATATTTCAAACTGATAGGCACTGAGCACACAGAGCCTCTCTTCCCATGTATGTATTATTGGTTGTTTGGTTTGGGTAGTTATCGAATCAGAAAAATGAATTATCTGGCCATCAGAATTTAGAGTAAAATACTCATAAATTTAATGTTATAAATAATTTGGTGTACCAAGAAGCCTACTTTAGGCCACCATAATATTTAGAATTTCAACATACTAATTTAAAAATTACATGAAAAACTGCAAGCAAATTATTGCTTACAGTAGAATAAAGTCACAATTTTATATCCTCTTTATAGACAGATACATTTTATATAATTTAAAGCAATGACCCTACAGCTGTATTCTTGTACTTTTGCTGTTTTAAGAGGTAAAAAGGAAGAAAATGGTTCTGTTTGTCCCCAGCATGAGTGTGATGCCAGCTTCTAGAGGGAGGACGGTGTACAGACTCAAGGAACACTCTCATGGAGAAGCTCTGGCCAAACCTGGCACATACAGCACGATGGCTGTCACCGCAACCAGGGCAGCCAACATGGGCATCCAGGGCCAGGGTTTCTGTGTGGAAAGAAACCAAGAGTCAGTATCACATTCTCCCCTGTCTTTTCATACCTACTAACCCCTTGGTTCCAGAGAGTCCTGAATACTAAACAGAATATTGGAAAAATCTTATTTTTGTTTCGTAAGAATAAAGTTTAAAGAGAAAAGAAAAAAAAAGTGAGGGAGTGCAGGTATGAGGTGAGCCATAAAAGCAAGATCACCATTTGGAAGCCTAATACATACCAGGAAAGTCCTGGGCGGTTTTCAACTTTGTTACAGTTGAAACCAAGTAGTGACTTCTAAGAAATCCTCTGGGCTCCGCCTGCTTTATTTACTCTCATATCCATATATTGCAATATAACTGATGTATATAGATGCCTATAGTATGTTTCTGCCTAACATGTTTATTTCTTAAAGAAAACCAGACTCAACATGTTGGGATATTTTATACAAGGGGCTGGTGGCTAAGGTGATAGAAAGAAAACGGTGTATGCTTTGATCCTCTAACTTGAAAGCACAGAAGACAAAATCAGATGGGGTTCAAGATGGGGAAGTAACATTAGGGATCCTGCCTGTCTGATAATTCTGCTAAAGCCCTTGTCCAGTATAATAAAGTCACATGATCATCTCAAATGTTCTATTAACATGCATGCCAGTTAGAGGCAAGCATGGATGGGCTGTTCCCTGTTGACTTTCAGAGGGCTTTATAATATCAACTGGCTTTGGTTGACACCTTTCATTTGTGTTCTGAGAGCTCTGAGAAAGTTGGTTTTTAAAGAAATATTCTGTTGTTGCAGATTTGAGGGCTCAGAAAGACATGGGCTAGGTTTATACTCTCACAAGTGCATATTGGGGTTGAGGCTGCCAGCCAATGGTTCGTTATACTATCTCATTCTTTTTCATGTTCATAGCCACAGTATAAACAGGAAAAGGGTTAAAACAAACTCTACATTATGGAAGGGAGAGGGTAGTAGGGAGGAGAGGGAAGAAAGCTGGCTGAAAACTTCAGAGAGGCAAACTCTTCATTTCTCATTGAAATCTGATTAAACACATAATTAGGAAGGGGGGTACTAATGTTGTAGAAATTCATAGTTTATTCCAGTTTGCTAGAGATAAAGACTCAGTTAAAGGAAGCATATTATCAACTGGTTAGGTTGGAATTACTTCATGGTTAGCATTACTACAAAGGAAACAAGACAAAATGTTATGTGATTAGTTGACTATTCAGTTCATTGGTATGACACAAATACATGGCATACTAAATGAAGGGTTTGCTTCAGGTAACAAAATACCTGTGTGTTTTTGCCATGCACTATATTACAAATATGGCACAAACAGGTGACGGGGACAAACAGACAAGGACTCAACAGTAGTGCTTGTACCTTTCTCTACCACAATGGACCGAAACACCAAAACAGGAAAGCCAGGAATAGGCCGATGAATACGGCTGGGACTGGTTGTAATATGGAAGGCTAAAGAAGGGAAGGGATATTAAAATCATTTTATGCTATGAAAATAATCAGATAAGATGATTTAGACCCCAGGGGGGTAGGAGGGAAGGAAGGAAGACTGAAGTAATAGAAGTATACCACTCAGGTTCTGTACTGATTCAAATATTTCAAAGACATCTAGCACAATCCAGAATGATAGACTGTGGTATGTAAGTTGGCAAACTATCAGTTTAAAAGGAACAGCTGGAGGCAATGGACAATGTGGGTGTCCCTAAGATTCTAATGAAATGTAGCACATTAAGACAGAGCAATGACCACACTTCACCAACTGATACTCTGCTTTACAGTACATTATGTTTTTGTTCCACACCTGAAATCCATTATTTGACAATGTAATTCCTTGGCAATGGCTAAGGTTTATTTTATCCTTCCAACAAAATGTATTTTTTCCCTCCAATCAAATCTCTTGCTTATGAGATGGTATTGCTTAAAAATAAATGCCCTGTGATAACATGTGCTTCCTAAATCAGGCAAGAGATCTGACACAATGTATGGTAAAGATTTGGCATATAAAGACAGGCAGCTGAGTCTCAGGGCTTTCATTTATGTTATCAGAATATAATTAATTTTTAAAATTGGAAGGGAATTACTATAATGAGTGTTATTACAGAGTAAAATTTTAGTACCATAGGTACGACATCACAAAAAAAGGAAGTTCACCCCTAAGGTGAATTGTAACTATAAATAATAATAGCAAGGTTACTTTTGAAAATGTTCTAAATAGTATAGGGGGAATCCATTCTGATTATGCTAGATGTCTTCAATGGGTTAATTTAGCAGGGAGTGGACTGAATTTCCATAATCAGAGGGATATGAATTAACACAAAAGAGAGAAGTAACCAAACCATTACGATCTGATTTTAGAAGAGTTCTGTAATCTACATTTTCAAAAATAAATGCAATCCATTTTTGCTTAGCATGAAGCCTCCACACTTAATTCATCCACTTCTAAAAGGCTTCTACTTAAAGCAGCAAGCCTTTAGTGTCTAAAAACTAAGACTTTCTTTAGCAAAGGACAGTTGGACACAACTCATGAGCATTCTGTGAGCAACTGAGTAACTGGACGGCCATGCAACATCACTCTTTTGTACTTGGTGCTGCAAGTTAAGCAGAGTGCTTTCCTCCATAGGAAGCATGTGGCTCACGCATACTGCAGTGTCCAAGCCATGACAGGTGTTTGAAATAAGTCAGAGCACAATCAACCACACTACACATCCATCTGTTAAGGCCCACAAAGGTAATGATCACCAAAACGTACAACACAACATTTATTTAGTATAACATTTTTAAAGACCATCTGCCTTTCTAGCAAATGAAAATTAAATAAATATTAAACTCAATTTATACCAAAATGTTCCACTTTCTCTCCCCCCCATTTCTTTCTCTCTCTGTCTCTCTCTCTCACACACACACTCAAAAAGCCCTACCAAATATTTTCTAATATTTAAAGGATGCCAAAGAGACACGAAGCTTTTTAGAAATGTGTCTTAGTGAGAACATTATTAGTATAAAATAAAAACCATAGTTAAGTCTCCATTTTTTTGATATAGCCAAACGCTGAAGATCAACATGTACTACTCTCTTTTAAATGTGTCCCTGGTGGTACAGTGCTTCCTTTCCCAGCAGGGGAGAAACACGAGCCAGATTATGATTAGTGAAAGAGCTTTAGACTCATCTGGGAAAAGCTGATAGTTGTTGTTAGATAAGATGTTTTATTGCAAACAAGGCTCTTTCTCCAGGCAGTCCTCAGGCTCTCTAGGAGCACAGATTAAAGGGGCAAATTCTTACTCAAAAACTTGACTATACAATGATTCCATCATCAATTTCATAATGAAAAGCTTACTTCATGTGTACCATTAACCTCCCAAATCAGTAATAAAGTCCTCTGAAAATCAAATTCAAATCTCTCACCTGCCTCTCAATCAAAGCTAAGCCAAGTTTGCAAAGACTTACATTATTTCCTTTCTCTCGGAGCAGCTTCAGGTTGTCTTTACATTGTTTGAGCTCATCTGTGATTGACTGCTTTTCCTGCTCAGTCATTTCAAACTTCAACTTCAGTTCTGAGAGTACAGTCTGTGTCTTTTCATACTAAAGGCAAAGAAAAAAAAGTGTGCAGACTCAACTTAAAATGGGTATGAAGTTATGGTTCTAGTCAGGCTTATACACCAGACCCTATTTAGTCACCTGGAACACCAAAATCAAGCCTATTTGTTTTAAGGAGGATAAGAATCATTTGCGTTCATAACAAGAAGTCTTTAATGTTTACTTGATTCTATGTAAGAATTTTCTGGCCCCGGAGTTAAAAAAAAATTAACAGAAGTCACCATTTTGTCATCTGTTTATAATACAATGGGTCACTTTTTCCACCAAGTGAGTTATAGGAGAAAAGGAAACTTCCAAACTGAGCAAAAGAAAAGCAGGTGAAGAAAAATTCCATAGTCTAATTGAATGGCAATG
Source organism: Daubentonia madagascariensis (assembly GCA_023783475.1). Taxonomy (NCBI): domain Eukaryota; kingdom Metazoa; phylum Chordata; class Mammalia; order Primates; family Daubentoniidae; genus Daubentonia; species Daubentonia madagascariensis. The sequence goes on along the minus strand of JAKFHU010001953.1, from coordinate 32,851,075 downwards.
TTAGGAAGCCTGAGTTTATATCCTTACAAGCAATGTCAGCCAAGCTATTTTAGTCTTAAAGTAAAAAGTATCAACTACCAATAGATTTCCCTTTACCCAGCGTCATTGGGTATTAAAGTCTTCTGGGTAAGTGAATTTTCCAGGCAAATGAATCAAAGAAATGTATCTAAAGTACCCACCATGATGACTGGGAAATTTCTATTTCTCAACTTAAAACTTATGAGCATCAATTAAAAATAATTTTTAAAAATATGTTTCTGATAGAAATTTTTTCTATAGTGAAACATGCCATTTTCTGCTCTGGAAAATAATATACTGTATATAAATTGACTTTCAGAAAGACTAGCTATCTCTTGAACACAGGTGAGACCAATGTGAAACACAGTGTGGTTTGGCCCTACTTTAAATGGCCCCTGGAGTCTGGAATTCTAGACTGGTTCCACTTCTAGATATTGCATCTTACATGCAAGCTGGGCTTCCAGTCAAAGAGCAGAGATTGTTCTGCTGCTGGCTGTGCCTTTGTCTCCGCCTCTGCTGACCCATTCTGCCATCTCTGAAGGTTTCAGAAGAAAGACAGAAAGATAGGACTGAATATAAAATAAATATACCATGAGTATGGCATACTAGAAAGGTTCCTCCTCTTCCCAAAAAATATAGCCTATGAGACTGGAAAGTTTCCAGTTCCTTTCTACTTATATCCTAGAAATTCCTCAATAAAGGACACCTTTATAATGGTGCTTCTGAAAAATGCAAATATCTCAGAGTGACTAATCAGGTGCTCATCATTACGCTTAAGAAAGATAAATATTAAGTATACAAATGTACAAAAACATTAGGCAGGAGAAATGGGAGCATCAAGGTTAGGGTCAGCATACGGGTCACCAGAAAGGGGAAAGAAAGATATGAGTACAGAGAGGGAGGTAAAATACAAAAGAAACTCCCTATTACCTAACAACATTCACAGAGTGAGCCTGGGTAGTATGCCGGTGAATGAACTAAGGAGTAAGAGTCACGGGCTTTATGACAGCTTTTTTCAGTTGATGTGAGGATATGTGGACTTCATTCCTCTGGAATGAAGGTTACTGGCATGTTGCCAGGGCAAAGCCAGTGTACCCAGTTTCTGTACCTTAGAACATAATCAATTCTCAATGATCGATGACCTGATTAACAGTGATTAATAAAGAGTAAGTAGAAAGTGTTTTGTTGACCAAAATTTTCCTTTACTTTCCATTTCCACCACTGTTAATATCCAGCCTGCCCTTTGCACCAAAGCACTTAATCATTTCTCCATTCCAGGAGTTGTGAAGCAGAACCACAGGAAGGCAGGCAGCTCAGTCAGGAAGATCCTGCTGCCTACCTCCAGCATGTGAGTGGGCTGGGAGGGACTCTGGCCTCATGGCAGATAGTGAAGCCAAACAACTTTCTTTTCTTTTTTTTTTTTTTTTTTGAGACAGGGTCTCACTTTATCACCCAGGCTAGAGTACAGTGGTCTCATCATAGCCCACTGCAGCCTCCAACTCCTGGGCTCAAGTGATCCTCCTGCCTCAGCCTCCTGAGTAGCTGGAACTACAGGTGTGCATCATCATGCCTGGCTAATTTTTCTATTTTTTGTTGAGACACGGTCTTGATATGTTACTTAGGCTGGTCTTGAACTCCTGGCCTCAAGCGATCCTCCCACCTCGGCCTCCCAAAGTGCTAGGATTACAGATGTGAGCCACCTCGCCCGGCCCAAACAACTTTCTTGAGTCAGTCTTAGCAGTGTGGACTTCTGTGCTCAGTGTTTTACAAATTCTTAAATTACAGATATTCCAACTGAATTAAAACATATAGATGCTTTCTAAAGGCAAATACAAAGATGATATATCATTATTTTCTCTTAATACTGAGGATTAAAATGTACTTTTCTTATGTACTTTTTCTTTGTTAAACATTCATATAAAAGCTGCCGCACACAAAAAATTTAATTAGTGGAACAAAGATCACCTTCTGCAGCCTTAGTGTCACACCTTGCTTGGATATCATTTTTGCTCCATCTTGCTTTCTAACTCTGAGGTGAGAAATGAGTTCAGTCCTGATTAAGAGGGAAATACTGCACAATATTACTAACACTTTGGTTAGTCTTCATAAAAATAATATCTGGGCTTGCTTAGCTTGTTATATTTTAGCCTGTTACAATGCTGAAGATATACAATCAGATACAGTGTACACTAAACATGATTCTATGAGAGAAAGGAGAACAAAGGGGAAATGGTGAAGGGGAATACATGTGCATTAATAAAAGGTAATAATTCATTTGCAGTGGATTACACAGAGATAAAAACCTCATTAAAGAACATTTTAGTTACAGACTAGTATCTAATATGTTGACATCAGGACAAACGGAAAGAGAGCAATTTCACATTACAAAGGAGTGTGATGACTACACATCATTTCACAATGGATAACAGTGAACAAGAAAACAGAAAAGAAACATATTGACAAGATCAGACATATTTTTAAATGTGCTGCATTTAATGCAATCCAAGACTATCAACAATTTAGATGCTGTGACAACATGCCACTGCCATTTGTGGAAACAGCATTTTGCACCGATTACTCAGTAACCAAAAACAGGCAAACAAATAATGCAACAAAATGGCTAATGCATTCATAGTAACATACAACAGAATCATCTTCCAACCATAGCATTCTTCCCAGATTTTGAAAGAATTATGGCATATGGACCGGAAGGACACAAAGTGCTTACAGTATTAATACTAAGATAATTACTTTGGCACAAAATTTGTGTTCCAACGAAATAAAATGAGATTTCTCCTAAAACATATAACCTTAGCAAGGTAAAAATGAACATATTACAAAATCAGTGTGTCCACAAGAAAATATAAAATGTTACAGTTTTTTTTCTTTAGGAACAAACATAAAGACAGAAGAACAATAATCATTTCCAAATTCAAGATACCACAAGGAAAGGAAAGTGCAAAGAAATACTGCATTGATCAAGAAGATCTAAAAATAATTTTGGGAAAATTCATTATTAAAGACTAAAAGTTGTCTTCAACTTCCTTCTAATTTATAAGGGAACTTTTTTTTTTTTTTAAAGAAACAGGGTCTCACTCTGTCACCCAGGCTGGAGTGCAGTGGGGCGTGATCATAGCTCACTGTAACCTCAAACTCCAGGGCTCAAGCGATCCTCCCACCCTCAGCCTCCCGAATAGCTGAGACCATAGGCACATAGTACCATGCCCAGCTAACTTTTCTTTTTCTTTTTTTGTGGAGACAAGGTCTCACTATGTTCCCCAGGCTGGTCTTGAACTCCTGGCCTCAAGTGATCCCCCCACCTTGACCTCCCAAAGTGCTGGGATTACAGGCATGAGCCACTGTGCCGGGCCAAGAATTCTTTTAAGAGACTCTACAACTGGGGTGGTCCCTGATTAGTAAATCAAACTGTATTGGCCTTCTTCATCCCCTGAACTGGCCGGGCAGGAGTCAATGCAGGGAGTAGTATGAGGCCAGCAGGACTGAATGCAGCACTTACTGCCTTGCTGTCAACTTCAAGGCTTTGGGAAGTGAAAGGTACCTGCCTTACTCAGGAAGAAGTTGGGTAGGGTCTCTGTCCCAAAGTAAATCCTTGTCATTTTTAACATGATTTTTTAAAAAGCCACCCAAGTCAAGGTTTAAAGCAAAATGACATGAAAAGTGAGCATGCACATTTGTGAAGATGGGGAAAAAGTAAAAGTAAAAGGAGAGAAAGTAAAAGGTCATAGAACATGTGTTTGGCTGGGTGGCTATGAGGTGAATTTTAAGTAACTTTTCAGGCCAGTTTCACCTGAGGGTTCAGATAGCATTATAGTATGGTCCCAGTTTACTTTCCGAAAGTATTCTGGGTTAAATGTAATACTCTGAAATAAAAACAATGGATCAAGTGATCTGATACAAAGGGCTTCTCACGTAGGTCAACTAACTGTAAAATGTAATTTTGTATATTTATATTTTTGAGATCAACCCTACTGATGAATTCTCTATATATGGACCTTGATACACAGCTAGAAATCACCAAGCAGGATGTTCCAAGTATCAACTTTGTGACAGGTAATGTGACTTCTGCTTCCCTTTATTTCTAACTAGCATGGATATCTGATTTGCTTTTGGCTTTAAGTCCAACCATAATCGGGCTCATAATGTCTTTTGCTTTACCTCTTTCTGTACATCCTTTGCTTGGTTTTCAGCCTTACTGAGAAGAGTTTTTAAATCAGCTGAATCCCGAAGATGCTGTTCTTTCAAGGATCCCACTTGATTCTCAAGCTCTTTCCTAGTCATCTGAAGGATGCTGAGATCACTGGTAAGCTCTAAACTCTGCTTCTGAGAACTGCAACATAAATATTGACAGATAGTTACTCACTAGTAGAAAATGACTGTAGAAAATGGACACAGCAGGGAGTCCAATTTCTTATGCATTTCACTAGGAGGGATAGAAGGGATTTCAGAAGAGGGAAAAAAAGTGTAAAAAAGAATGAGATATTTTCAATAAGCAAAAAGCATTAAAACACTAAAAAAAAGCAAGTAATACTATCCTATCAAATATACACAAAAGGTGAAATTTAAAAAATAGAAGTAGGAGGTGATTAACTGTATATTTTGTTATATCAAATTATATTAATTATATCATAAAAATATTCAGTGTAGGTCTTCTATAGGAAAAGAATAAACATATTTCAACTATTTTCTTATAAGTTTAAGTACTTGACAAATAGGATGGTGGTCAGAAACTTAAAAGCTTAGGAGCCACTGCCAACTCAAGTAAGATAAACCTGTTCAAATGAGAAGACACACCAAATTGGGGGAAAAAGCATAAGACAAAGAACTAGGAGGCTGGGTTCTAGACCCTAGCCCTCCCACTATTTAGCTGTGGGATGTTGAGCAAGTTACTGACCTGGCACATTTCATTCTTTGAGTAAACATTTTCTGAGTTCTTAGATCTGTGCCAGGCACCATGTGAGATAGACACAAATAACAAAAGGTGAGTCTCAGGGCCCTCCACTGTCAAACAAGAGGGTTGAACTCCATAAATTCTGAGGCTGTTCTCCGGCTTAAATTCTATGATTACTTTATAACTTGATGTAAAAAAATCTGATTTACATATGAGGAAAACAGCTTGATATGCATGAATAAAAATTCCTTGTTCAATTCCTTCTTTTACATCACAGACAACAGAGAACAGAAGACCTGTAGAGTATAGCTGAGTTAGAGAATTTGGCTCCCTTAAATAGCTAAAGGAATGTAAGGTTTTCAAGGTGACAGTTTTACACCTTTTAGAATGGATCATTCAAGAATCAGACTGAATACTGTAACTGAAGTACTACAGAGTATAAATCCCATCCTAATTGTATTATATGAAGATTCTTAGGGGTGGGTCTGCTGTTGCCAGGCAAATACAGCTAGGAATTAAATGGCACATAAGATCCTGTAAAGGAAGACGAGCTGCTAAATACTACTTAAAATGCTGGGGAGGCTTACTAAGTAAAGTTAGAAAACTACTGCACCAGAAAAGTTTAAGAAACACAATTAATCTGTCTCAAAACTTTATGTGAGTTTAGGCAGATGACTTGACCAATGATGTAATATATTCTACCTTTCTGGGACTTAGTATTTTTAAACCACATCCTTCTACTCACAAGGAGTTTGTAGGCTTGCTTTTCAACACCTAAACAAAGTTTGAAGTAATTAAAAAACAGTATTTAAGAATCTGCCAGATTCGAATTCAACACATCTCAAAAACAAGGATCTAGTCTGAATCTTTAAAATATCAATAATTTCAAAACAAGAATAACTAAGACAATCAACACTGGTAATCAAACACTGGTGTTTATTGCTTGATAGAATACCAAACTAAGTGGATTCACTAAGATCCTAATGTATTCCAAATATAAAGAACTTGGGTATCTGCATCATCTTACACGTACTTTACACCAAACAATTTATTCCAATGTGCTGTTACACAGATAATCAGTATACACCTTAATTAATGTGTGTGTGTGTATTTGTGGTTTGGGCCTTTATTTTGTCCTATTCATATTCTGGAATTGCTTTTACAAACTTTTCCCCCTAAAGCTTGTTTTCTATGGGAACTGACCTTAAATTACTGAGTTTTGCTAACCTCAATGCTCTCTAGGAATGTAAACACAAGGCTAACAAGAGAGTAATGACCCTCATTATTGGTATACTTGAGGGGAAGGAGCTGGGATTAATTAAGAGTGGCTTCAGTAAGAAACACGTGCTACTTTCATATTCTGAATTAGAACATAAACATTGTTTTAAAAAAATATGGAATAGACTAAATTTTTAAGAATAAACCAATTTTAAATTTAAATTTAAATATGACAAATGTTGGTTGGAAAACAGGGTTCCACTAAATTTACTGGAATAAATCTAATGCATTCATTGGTTTGCTTATAAGGTACTGGATACTAGAAAGATTTAACTGGTTTTAGAGAATTCTTGATCTTATATATTATTCTTCTTCATATAACCTTGTTTGAAATTCAGAAGCTGAATTTTATCTTTCGGTAGTACAAATTCTTTATTACAGTCTGTTCCTGATCAGCCTTACTAACAGAAGGGATCACTGGTGTGAAAGAAAAACAATTTGTATTTAAAATTTATTAATTAGTTTATAGGGCAAGTTCCACTACTAATTATAGACCTTTGCTATTTGCTTAGGGTTTTTTTTTTTTTTTTCCGGTGTGGGGAGAGGGCATTTAATGAATCTATTCCATGAGTACAAGGAAAGGACATGTAGGATGATGGTGGCAGCAGAAAAAAAAAAATGTTGAAGTATTTATTTAGTATGGTTTACCTGCCAAACAGCCAGAGTCTGGCTGATCATTTTGCGCCTATAAGGTATGTAAATATCAAAATTTAATTTAATTTAGATGAAAATATAAGACAAAGAAATATTTTGAAGCTAAAAAAGAGAGAGTTCTTGCATACTTGTGTAATTCTTTTTCTTGCCGTTGCAGTTCCGATGATAGCAAAACATTTTCCTTTTTTAGAGAATGGCATTCAGTTTCCAATACATTCCATTCCTTTCTCAATTTCTCTAGTTCACCTGAAATAGTCCCAAAACATATTTTTAATATAGGAACATAACTTCTATAATAATTCAAAGGATAAAGAAAAATAATTCAGAGAAGAACATACTAACTACTCCCTCCCCCCACTTAAAAGCATATAGATTTTACATGGCTATTCTTTGATTCCTGTTACTTTGCATCAATACCTCAAGGAAGTTCTATCATCTTGAACTTGAGTAGTATTTTCTTCCATTCACTTTTATAAGACAAATAATTTTTAATAGTATTTAAACAAAACATACAATTGTAAAATTTTTAAAAATTTATTGTGGAACTTGAAGATCTGAAGAATGTGTTTTTAGTCCCAGTATAGAAACAATGCTTTATACAACCAATTGCTATCAAGAAAAAAAAAGCCTGCATGGTCATTTTGTACAAGTTAAGAAGTTATCTCCACATGTGTGAAAGGAACACGAATGAAAAAAGAAGTTATCACTGTCAAAAGTTAAGAGCTTTATGTAAAATACATTTACTCACCTTGTAATCTTGTTGCTTCTTCTCTCTGCTGGTCCTCACACTGTTGACATCGAAGCTGAAAACTGTTTTGCAGACTTGTGATTTCTTTCTCATATTCAGATGCTGCTTTCCGCCACCGCTCAAGCTCAGCTCGCACCTTCTTAAGCTCTTCTTGTAAAGAAGCAACGTCAGTGTCCCGCTCAGAGGCAACCTTTTCTGCTGCTTGATGAAGGAGCAAAATTTCATCTCGGGCACTAAGCAGTTCATCTCTAGTGCTTGTGATTTCACTGTCCTTCTCCTCCCGGAGACTCTCAATATCGATGTGTAACCTCTGCAGTTGGGCTACAAAAGTACATTTATCCATCATTTTCTTAGCCCATACGAGTTAGGAATAAAAGAACAGCTCATACAGGATTGTAGCTACTGCACAGCCCAAGCTATCAGAGCTGTTGCTTAAACTATCTAAGCCACCCATGTTTGATGCAGAAAATGTCAAAATACAGATAACCAAAGAGAAAAAAACAAAGTGATCTTTATTTCCCCCACACAGAGAAAATTGCTTCCAACATTTTGATATTTATTCTTCTAGATTTTTTCTTATGCATTTAAACAAATACAAAAATAAACACTAAATAGGGAGTGATCACTATATATAGTGTTCTCTATCCTCTTTTTGATAGAAATCTTTCAACAAAAAATAGTTATATTATAACTTATTTGACTGATCCTTTATTTTACACATTTTAGGCTGTTCTGTGTTTAATTACTATATATAATACTGCTCATAATGCAGTACTGATTATTTTCCTAGGGTGAAACTTACGTGTACAATTGCTTGGCCCAACGGTAAACATTAAACATTTGATGTTCTTGATTCATTTTTCTGTTCAAATGTCAATTCCTTAAAGAGGCCTTCTCTAATGATTTATCTAAAAAAACAGTCCTTTAAGCAATCTCTGGCCCTTTACTCTGCTTTATTTTCTTTCAAAGCCCTTATTGGACATCACATTACATATTTATTTGCTTATTGTTTATCTTTTCCACTAGACTGTACACCTCATGTGTGCAGGGCCTTTGTTTTGCTCACTATTCTATCCCTGAACACTCAAGAATTATTAGTTGTATTAATGAGTTGATAAAATCAACAAATACTGCCTAACTGAAGAGGTATATGTATTTTTAAAAGATCTGGTCTTGTGCTCTCATGACCCAAACTGGGAACAATTTATGTAAAATCATACCTGGTGCAGAACTAGAATACTAGTCTTGCCTACCATAACACAAGGATATTATAGATAGAAAAAGTTTCAAGGGAGAATAATTAATTATAAGAGGATTTAGGGCTTGGAGAAGGGGAGGTTGTAAATAAACATTTAAGAAGGTACCCTTTAAGTATGTAGGAAGGATTGAGAGGTAACAGCTTCAAAATCTGAAATGGCACAATGGCCAAAGATAGGATGACCACAGACTTGTTGATAATGTCCTGAAATACACACGCTGCCAGTGGGGGCACTCAATGATGCCTGGGCAAGACAGCTTTAAGACAAAAGGCAGCAGTATGTTACAGAACCTCTAAGGAAAATCACCCATACACTGTACAGGATGGAAATATAGATTCAAGTCATATTTATATAAACTAATGGATAATGGCATTAAACTACAATAATAATTTAAGGAGTTTTCAATTTAAAAACACATACAATCTACCCCAGAAATTCTAATTTGACCATAATAAAATTCTAAATTTTTAATAATTCAAATGTCCCACTCAAAAAATAAGAAGCCCCCAAAGACTAGTTTTTCTCTGGAATATTTTTGGATAAATACCATAAGCCTTATACAATGACTCCCCTTCTCTTCTGAACTGTGATTACATGTCTATTTATAATTCCTTCCCACCTTACCTCTAAAGCTAAAATTTTAAAATAACATTGTTTCTTTCTTTGACAATGAAGACAAGTTAATTTTGCTTTAGGAATTTTATAATGGCATGGGAAAGAAAGACCTCTCCTGGGGTATCTCACAATTATAGCTTCACAGTACCAGGAGCTCCAGCTTGAAGTAAATACTTGACAAGCAAGGGTTTTTCTGGTCATTTCTGTAATGACCTTGCAATAGCCCAGACAAAAAAATAGCAAACGGAGGTATGAAGAGCAGCCCTCACCAGTGAAGGCAATACAGAGACCATTATTCTATACCATGTGGTATATAATTTTTATTGCAATGCAAGTGTGTTTTCAGCATTAGATATCAGCAAGCTAAAAGTGCTGAGCGCAGAGCAGCTCAAACAAATTTCCTATCCAAAGGCCCTCTCTGTAGTAACTCACAAGATAATCCAGAAAGCAATGACCAAATCCAAATCTTCACCCCTGCTCTTTCCACTATAAGTATCTAATGCTGGAGTATTGGAGAATCTTCCCTTTTATCTTCTTAAGAAAATAAAGCTCCACCAAAAAGAGTCCAGTTATAATGTGAGGTTCTAGGAAAGAACCAAAGCCATGAAAAATGGGGACCTTCTGCGTTTTTACTTTCCATTCCTTTTGGATCACTAAAAATAAACAATAACAATCTCAAATAGCCTTGGAGTTCTCCATACCTTGAAGAACCTGTATTTGTTTAGTGGATTCCTCAACTTGATTTCGATAGGCTTTTCTTTCTTCTTCCAAAAGCGCTAAAAGTGAAAACAAAGTATACCTATTAATAATTTTGTGAGTTAATGAAAGTATTCAGAATTGAGCAGCTGGAAATTTCTAAGAAATTCTCTCCTAAAGCTTATTGAAAGAAACAAAAGTTAGGCCATAAATATTATCAGTATTAGTAGTTAGATAGTTTAAAGATTTTAGGAGCACAAAACAGTAATAAGTAATAAATCTATTCAACTGAGTAGTGGAGTTTTCTGGTCCTTGTATCACCAAGATAATACGTGCTATTCTTCACATAAGAAGCATTCTTTCCTTCCCGGCCCCCTGCCCCCAAAAGCATTCTTGATAATTGCTAATCAGCATTTTGAACTTAAATTTGTTAAAACAGACTTAAAATCCTCATGTTTACTGTTGAGCACACAGTAAGCACTGAACTAAATAACTGCTGTTTACTAAAAATTTTTTCATTGTAATTAAATATATTAGCCTGGACTCTCCAAAAAGTTCAAATTAAATGAATGCCAATTCTAATTTCTTCAAGAAGCAGGAAAGGAAAGAAGTAGTAACAGGAAGTTCCCAGTTCCTTCCTGGGATGTGAATCTTCCTTCTGTTCAGGAAGGCCATCTTAGAGAACATGAGGCCATTCACTTTCTCCTCGTTTTAAGACTCTCTAAAATGCTAACTGACTGCAATCAGGTTAGTTACTGTGAACGATTTAGAAATGTAAGCTTTAGGGAATAGCACAGACTCTACTGGCTTATAAGATAAGTGAGCTACTAGAAAAGAGAAAGTGCCCAGGATATTAGAAGATTCTATACCATAATCTTGGCTGGTTCCTCTCATTTACTGATGGATACACTATAAAATCACAGGAAACACAAATTTCCCCTATTTTTTTTTTTTTTGGCCACTTGGTTCATATGATCCAACCCTATCTTGTATTGAGTAGCTAACATTAGATGTAACTAAAACTTAGAAATTTGTGTTTTTTCCTTTTGTTGTACTTAATATGTAATTAAGATCTTTCATTGGTAGCAATCTTACTTAATCTTCACATCAATAATGTGAAAGCATAGTAACTGTAACTCTCTTCATTTTACTGCTCTGAAATGTAATTTTAGAGAGGTTATGTGACTATCCCAAGATCACATATCTAATAAATTTGTGGATCTAGAACAAGATATAATGCCTCTGGTCTCCAAGTTTGGGGCCATCCAATTATATCATGCTGCTCCACACATCCCCTAAAGAATCAAAGTAATCTTGATCTCACCTTGAAGTTCAAAGCATTTTTGTTTACTTGCTCTAGCTAGCTCCTGGGCTTCGATCAATTCCTTGCGGAGATGCTGAATTTCTTGTTTTGCCTCAATTTCTGACTGTGTACCCTGCAAGTCATCTGACAAAAACATTTTTATTTTAAAAGCAAGAGTTAGTATTATACTATAATCTCTATAACCAACTGGCAAAATTGCTTTTATGTTTAGACATGCACAGTTAAACAACACAGGACAAATGAGTTAAATAAAACTTAGAAGCAAATTATAATAAGTATTTTAGTCATTTTACCCTGGAGAAAGAACATAAATACAGTTAAATATTAATATATATATTTGTAATTCATGGTAATGGCACTTTAAAATATATATTTACATATATTAAATTATATATTTTACTCATAGAAAGATTATGTAAGCAAAATTTCACCTGGAACTTAACTGGAAATGGAAAAACAAAAAGGTTTTAGCATGACTACCCCAGTTGTGGTATACAAAATAAAAACTAGGCTGAAAGCTCTACTGTATCTACTTTGTTATCACCATTTTCCCAACACCACACATATAACAAATAAATATTTGCTGAATTATTAAATGAGGTAACTTAAGTGCTTTTATTGAAATTAATCAAATCAAACATTATGTCTCAAATATGCCTCCTCCCTTCACCTCCTTCCTCTCCAGTCACTCTGCTCATCATTGTATTAAAACTTTCTGCTACTGAATATTGCCTGAAGTAAACATAACACATAAGCCATATTCTTCTAGGGCATTTTTTTTTTTAAGAGACAGGGCCTTTTTTTTTTTCTAATTTTTGTTATTGAGACAGAGTCCTTGCTCTGTCGCCTGGGGTAGAGTGCAGAGGTGTCATCATAGCTCACCACTCCTGGGCTCTAGCGGTCCTCTTGCCTTTCAGCCTCCCGAGTAGCTGGGACTACAGGCATGAATCACACCCCCCGCTGATTTTTTGTGCCTCTTTTTGGTAGAGACGAGGTCTCACTCTTGCTCAGGCCGGTTCTGAACTCCTGAGCTCTAACTATCCACCCGCCTTGGCCTCCCAGAGTGCTAGGATTACAGGTGTGAGCCACCGCACCCGACCAAGAGACAGGGTCTCATTCTGTCACCCAGGCTGGAGTGCAATGGCGCCATCACAACTCACTGCAACCTCAAACTCCTGGGCTCAAGTAATCCTCCCACCTCAGCCTCCTGAGTAGGTGGGACTACAGGCACATGCCACCACACCTGGCTAATTTTCTTTTCTTTTTTGTAAAGACAGGGCTCTTGCTATGTTGCCAAGGTCTCAAACTCCTGGCCTCAAGCAATCCTCCCACTTCAGCCTCCCAAAGTGCTGGGATTACAGATGTGAGCCACTGACCCCCGCTTGTAATCCATCTCTGATGTCTATTAAAGGAGATAATTCTTGTCTGCACCGGAACACTTCCCTTGATCAGTGATGTTGTGAAACAAAACTAATATTTGCTTTTCAAACTGACTAATAATGAAATAGGTATTATGTTAAGTAATTATGTTTCAAGAGACAAAATATAATCTAGGCAATAATGAGTTGTACCAACAAAAGGATCTATTAATATTAAATACCATTTTCAAACTAGTTCTTTGTACCACATAATGAAAAAGATTGGTATTTTAATTAGAACAAATAAGATGCCATGTATCATAAAACGTAAACATATAAACTCTATACAGCGTTTGATCACAGAAGCAGAGATACTGACCAAAAATCTTTACAAATTAAGTTTAATATGATAAACACAAACATGATAGTTTGACATTAAAACTAATCAAGGAGTTAGTGTGCACATCCTCCTAGAAAACCAAGTGCCAATTTTTTACCAAAGACTAATAAGCAATTCTTTTTGTGCTAAGGTTGATCAAGGGCTCATTTATTTCATACGGTTGTGTGGGAAAATGCACTATTAGTTTATCATGGCTTGGGTCAACTCTTATGGTGTCTCATTTTTGTTCTAGAAAGGGAGTTTTATATCAATCTACTTCACAATCTTGGGAAAATGCTTGTGATGAACACTGGCAAAAAAGTGTTTAGATAAAAGTAAATGAAAGCCTTACCGAGCCAAATTCATTTTATTTAGACACACAAGTCAAATGGAAAGAAATGTTAAATAGGAGTTATGATGAGCAGTAAAGATTAATAGAATCTGTTTTCTCCTTAACACGAATGGTGTGTCTCTAGAACTGCCTGTTGTATAGTCTGGGTCATGGGCCAGCTTTTCTCAGACTAAGGCTAAATCCTGTAAATTTACACTACACACGAACCCACTAAATTAATCAGCCCTCGCCAACAGAATACCTACATGGTATCCTAAATTAAATCTGGTGTCACCAAATATCTTCAGAAGAGTGACAGACTGGAGATCCAACTTAAACTCTGACCTTTGCTCTAAACGTGGTTAAGACACTTTAAACCACTTGGTAAAGGGCCAAATCAAAGTGTTTTTTCCCAAGTTCTATTCTGCATGTGCATGCTTGTTGAAGGCTGACCTAGCTACGGCATGTCACTTCATTAACTGATAGAAGTGATCTGGCTGAGGGCAGATGGCCAGGTAGGTACATCTTCTTTCTACTACCATCACTTCTCTCTTTCTTAGCTGGTCTGGTCTAGTTGCAGGCTTGCTTAATAAGAACAACCTTCACAATGGAGAAAGACCATTTTTTCATCATGGATATGTGCAACCATGTGAGATAGCCTCAGGTGGCAGCCTGACTGAAAATTTAACTTTGGCAGTGGCCTCTTATTGTTGATTCTTACCCGTTTGCCACTCCTTCTGACTAGCCAGATTCCTTCTTATTGACGGGTAATCTTTTGTTGGCTCCTTTGTCCTCCTCATTGTTCTTTTCTTTCTTTAGCAATCCCCCCATCTCCACCAACCACCCCTATGCAGAGAATTCTCAAATCTGATTGCTGCCTTCTGTCTGACCAAGTCTTTCACCACATTTGCCCCATATGGCTTGTGCTCCACCACACCTGCACTCTTTTATGCTTCCCTCCTGACAGATACTATTCCTACTTTAAACATTATTCCTATTTGTAAAAGTAGTATTTTTAAGAAATGCATGGCTCCCTTTCCCTTCTTGGCATATTCTTACTTATTTTTAACCACCTCCTTTGGGAATCCCATCCTGACCACCGCTCCACCCTATCCTGCCCCTGGCCAGGAAATTAGTTGTGCTCTCCAAAATTTCCACCACATCTATTAAAATACTTATTACACTACACAATCAATATATCTCTTTCCTCCGTAAGACTGCAGCTTTCTTATGTATCTTATCTCTGTATCTACCAGGCCAATATATATCTCAGAAATAAATGAAAATGACTTTTTCATCCTAGTTTCTGTTCTATACTTCCAGCTGCACCTCCAGTTCCTAGTGTGACCATATAAAACTGGGACATCTTTGAATGTGAAAGAGAGCACTTTTAATAATTATGCTGGGATAGTGGGCATAAATGGCTCCAGGCAAAGCAGAAGCTATGATCACCCTTCCATTTCAGCATATGCCAAACTAAAACCATTGCTGTCCCCACCAGGACACCTTTTCTTCCAGAAATAAAGATTTCTGTTAATTATACCATCATCTTTTCCAGGGTCAAATGCTGGAGTTATATCTGACTTCCATTTTTCTCCCATATTTAGTTTCTCAGACCTATGGATTCTAGATGAAATTACCAAGGGAGAGATGAAAGATGAAAGAACAGGGCCCCAAATTGGATTTTGTTCTTTCAAATTTCCACAGCAATTATCCTACTTCAGACTCTCAATGATTACCTAAGCCTCCTAACTGATTGCCTTACTTGAAGCCTCTACCTACTCTAGTTCATCCAATAAAACTCCCAAAAATACAGATCTGATCATGTCATTTCTGTGCTCAGAAGCCACTGAATTGTTGCAACAATCACTTCAACTTATAAAACACTCAAATGATTATGTGAACAAACTTTAATTACACAACCCAACCCATATCATGTACTTTGCAGTTTTCAATTTCTTTGCCCAAGAAGGTATCTTGATCTACTCTTCTTGTAATCCTACCCATTTAAAAAGGCATATATATAAAAATATAAAATATAAATTACATATATAGAAAACCTCTAAAAGATAAGGACTAAAAATAAAATAACTATAACACTATTATCATACTGAAAAAAAAGGAGCAATTTCTTAATATCAAGTATCCAGTCGATATTAGATTTCCCATTATCCCAAACTTCTTTTACAGTTGAATTGTTTGAGTGAACATCCAGACAAGGTTCACACATTGTATTTAGTTGACATATCTCTTAAATCTCTTTTAATTTATAGGGTCCCCCATACTCTTTCCCTTTTTTCCCCTTGTAATTTACTTGCTGAAGAAACTGGGACATATGTACTATAGAATTTTCCCCATTCTGAATTTTGTTTCCTCATCCTCCAAAACAAAGAAAAAACCTAGACATTCTCCTTTCTTTGACTGCTGATGGCAACAACTACCAAGAATCAGCTTATTATCTACACCTTTCTGTTTGTAAGTGGGGGAGGGAGTTAGTCTCCCTCGTGGGGCATTTAAGGATCACTCAAACATAGCTGTGAAAATTACACTTGGAGAGGCATATGAAATTAAAGGATTTATTATACTTGCAGGTCCTAGAGGCATGGCACACGAAGCAGGGGCCATATGGGAGGAGCTCCCAGCGAGCCGGCTCACCCAAAGACCCATGAGCAAATGCCTTTACTGGAGATAAGGTGGGACTATACAAGCAAAAGGCATGAGGGAATTTCATTGAACATTATTAGGTCACAGTCAACAGAGGGCAAGAAGGGGAACTTGTGGCAGGGACCAGCCTTCTATCACACTGGTGCACCTAGTTGCCTGGGCAGGGTGTTCAAAGGCTATTTGTGGGGATTTTGAGGCATCAGGGAAACATGAAGTTTTAAAAATTCACAATACACTCTCCTATTACCAATCTGACTAGAAACTCCTCAAATCCTAAGAACAATATTATCAGACTTTGAAACCACTGGAGTCCCTGGCACAGTTCCCCAAAAATAGCAAAAGTGCATTAGACACTATTTGGACTGAATTCCAATTTTTAAAAACTTTTTTCTGGGAGATGGTTTTAAGCATACAGAAAACTGTGGTTTCATCTACTCGTTATTTTTCTTTTAAAAGTGGCACAAATAGACTGAAATATGATTCATATATCAGGAAAAAGGCACTATTGCTATCATCATTTTGTTTATATCTCATGATGAAGGTTTAATCTACTTTATTTTCCTAATCCTAGCTGACTAATGTGACAAGTAGCACATGATAATTCTAAATAAAGATTGGCTGCTTTTTATTAAAAGGGAAAGAATAAAATTGGAAAATAATGGTTCAGGAAGTCAGGCTAGAGTTTCAATGAGAAAAATAAAAAGGCTACTTAAACGATGCTCCTTTCTACAGCTCTAAACGTTAACATGATGGTCTAATAATTTATACTTTTCCTTTAAGAGAAAATTCTGTCAGCCTACTGAACCTAATTATACAGATTACCAAAGCATAACTACACATAATCAAGCATAACCCAAATGTTTCTAATAAGTGTCAGTGAATACATCATTTTTAAGAATTTATAAAACTCTTACCAAAGAAAAACAATAATCACCATTTAGGGCTATGGTGATTATTTCTTGGAGACTCTTCTAAAATATGCCTGATTCTGAGTGATTTTTCATCACATCCAATAACTGACTGACTTAACAGTCTCTTCTTAAAATCAAACTGCACCCCCAAAGAATAAAATCAATTTAAAAAATCAAGCCACAAAATATTTCAATAGGTATTGATAAAAATAACTACTTCATTAACAAAAGTTGGCTATCAAACAGAAATGTAAGGGAAGTTTTAGGGGGTTTTGTCACCTTAACTGAAAGCAAGGCACTTCATCATGGCACTTGAAGCAATTACTAACAGCATTTGCACACCTGCCCCCCCTCCACATTTGTCTTATATTTTCCAGTCTCTTTCTCTCCCACATCTTCCTCTTTCATTCTCTCTTCCTTGGGTCTGATTCCCCAGGGTACATTGTGGGTACTTCTACAGATACTGTTTAGCCTTCCTATACTACTCCTGGATTAAAAAATTTTTTTTCCTGATGTCTGGGAAAGCAACAAACAAACACATTAATTATTAATTGGAAAAGATCCATCCCCAACAACTGCTTTTTCCTAAAAGATAAAGTAGGAAATATTTTAAAACCCCACAATCTTATTCAGTTCATGAAGTTACTCAGAGTTCTTCAACAGATGAGTCTGCTTTTGCTTTTATTTATTTATTTATTTATTTTTTTCTTTTTTAGAGACTGGGTCTCACTCTATCACCCAGGCTGGAGTACAGTAGTGTGATCATAGCTCACTGTAACCTCCAACTCCTGGGTTCAAGGGATCCCCCTGCCTCAGCCTCCCAAGTAGCTAGGACTATAGGCACACCACCACACCTGGCTTATTTTTTTTATTTTTTGTAGAGATGGGATCTTGCTATGTTTCCCAGGCTGGTCTTGAACTCCTGGCCTCAAGCAAACCTCCCACCTCGGCCTCCCAAAGTGCTGGGATTACAGGTGTGAGCCACTGTGCCCAGCCTGGATCTGCTTTTATCAATCACCATCATCAACATTAGTGCTTTCACTATTGTAACTAACATGTTATGTTCCCAACACCATGGTAAGTGGTCCACATGCATTGTTTCATTTAATCTTCACAATAATCCTATGAAGTTGATTTTCCCCAATCTAATGAAAGAAAAAAAACCTGAAGCACAGAGAGGTTAAGCAATTTGCCCAAGGACATATTACAAATAAATGGCAAAGCTAGGATTGAACCCAGAGTTCTTTGACTCTTAGCTTCATGGCTAGAATGTGTTACTTTCCTAACGCTCTTTAATGTAAGAAGTCTGTTATTAATTTATTCATCAAATATCTGAGTTTTAATGAATACCTGGCACTGTGGTAGGCAATGGGACAAAAATCTAACTTAAAATTGATTGATATGGTGGTGTGCTCCTGAAGTCCCAGCTACTCGGGAGGCTGAGGCAGGAGGATCGCTTGAGCCTAGGAATTTCAGGTTGCAGTGAACTATGATGATGCCACTGTACTCTAGCCAGGGCGACAGAGCAAGACTCTGTCTCAAAAAAATAAAATAAAATAGACTGACAAAAATCACAAAGCACTAATAGCCGAATACAATTAACACAATCATAAATGCTACTTATAAATCAATCTGAACTTGGCTGTTGAAAAGATTTCTGTAGGATTTCTGTATAAAACACCGTAAGAAGGGCTACTTTTGTATGAGGGGTATTTGTTACTCATTCACTTCCTCTTCTTGTTTCTCCATGTTCCCATAAAGGCCCACAGGTTCTGACATTTCTTCAGTATCAGTAACAACATTTCATACAATAATGGTATTATATTTCTGGCAAGATGATATTTCTGGATATTATTGTGACAAAAAGCATGCCTTATCAACACCAAAAGCCACCTAAGAAGAGTATAGATCAGCAAAAGTGCCGGAAACTACGCTCATACTTAAGGACAAACTGGCAATCGGCTGCCCAAGCCAACAATCCTCAGAAATTCCCCTGGTTGTGGAAGTCAATCAAAGGTGGTTCAAAGAGCCATGTGATGATCTTCAGTGTCCACAGGAAAGAAAAGCAAAGGCCAAGATGTCTAGACTAAAGAACCCTGAGAGAATCTAGGTAATCTCCCCCCATCCCCATCACTGTATATTTAGGCCAGCAGCAGGGTCATGCAGGGTAAAACTAAGGCCTTCTTCCTTACATAATCCCAAAGTTCAGGGTCTAGACTGGGAGATCCCTTAAGAGTCCACCCATAACAACAGGCACTTCTACAAAGAGAAACTTCAATAGACTGCTACTGTTGCTCTGATCCCAGAGAGCTGCCTGGTGTTAGTATTCCATTACCAACATGTTTAACCCACAGGGCTGAAGTTATAGTATATGTCAAGTTTTCTTGTGTATAATAAGGCAATATAAAGAGATTAAATGCTGACAATCACAGATTTATCAATAAGCCACCCCAAGGCACTTTATTTTAAAAACACTTTCATAAATGCTGATTTCCTACCCATTCCATAAATATCAAGAAATAAATGTACTTCCTATTTAGAGGTGAGACAAGTAAGAGTTCATTATGTTCATTGCTTATCTTAGCCCTAGCTAAAATTTTTTTAGCCCAAAATTTCTAAAAGAGTATCCTAAGAACTTGGGGATATTCACTGAAGGATGAGGAAAACCAGAATATGAGGAAATTTACAACTGCTACTATATGATAACAGAGCAAACAGGCAATTCTTTCAAGAAAGTTAAGATTTTTACCTTATTCTAACTATGTTAGAAGTGCTAAGTTCCTATCAGAGACACAAGGGTAAACAAAAAACACAGCTACATTTCACATTCTACCACTTACCACTTTGCCCTGCATAACCTTGATTGATCCAAATTATTCTACAATTTAAACATTTTTGTTTGAAGCATTGGGCACCAACACCAATTACAGAGCCTATTTTAATCTCTTAACTAAAACTTAAAACTACACAGAATACATGAAACAGATTTTGTGGTAAAGGGTGATCTGATGCCTGATTAAAAATGTCATAAAAACATGGTAAAATACCTTTTAATAGGGACACTTTAGCAAGAGGTTCATTTAGGTCTTGGTCATCCATCTGGGCGTCTACAGAGAGAGAGAAAAGAAGATAATTACAGATAGTACTCAGATCTATCAGTAAGCTATCATCAAAATAAGCAATTGGAATCTATACAGCTATTATATTTGGAGAGTTGAAAGTAGTTTTAACAAAATATCTAAGATTCAAGGGAGTGACTTGATAAAGGGAAGCACTGCTTTTTTCCCCAAGCATAAACTTTGAAATCTCCCACGTACCTAAATCTCCCACGTACCTAAAACTGCCAATAACATCTGCAGATTTGCAAATGTTAGGTTAAAACTCACCTGTAGTGTCGTCACTGCTTTTTTCCTTGCTTGGACTCAGAGTATCTGATAAATCAGATTCCTTTGCTCTTGCCTGGTTTTCTACCAAGAAAAAAATAAAAGTAAAATCTTGTTACAATTAAATATTTCATGCCAATAAAACTGCTTTAGGTTATGAATGCTCAAAATCTACTGATATGCAAAGTACTTTTAAAACTAACTGAAGTCACTGAATCTCTTACTTCTTCACTACCCTTGTCCAAAATGGAATGCTAGTTATTACATGTAGCTCATATTAAACTATAATGTGGGTCATGTCTACTGTGGAGAGGGCTGGGACTTTTGTTCAAGGCTGTTCACTTGCCAACTGGAAACAAAAATGAAGCAAGCTTTGCTAAAGTATTCAGAGAACTGCAACAAATATAGTAAAATTCCCAGGACAATGTGAACACTGTACGAAGATGATGAAAAGAAAAGGCTCTATTACATAAAAACACTAGCTAAAAGGCTGCCTTAGTAATATTTGTACTCATATAATAAAACTTTTAAAAAATCATAGTTTGTTATAAAAGTGCCATTTAAAATAAGAAAATTAACAGCCTTTATTTCTAAAGATAATATAACCATACCTAAATCACATTGAGAAAAAACTTTTTAAAAAAGTTTTGAAAATATTTGCAAGAGGACTTCTGCCTGGTCCAGTGAAGACATCTTAGGCCTACTTTTCAACTAATTGCCCTCAAAAATCCTAATTATAGGCCCAACAGTTCATTAAAGATGACTGGCAATTAATTAGGCCCCAGATCCTCATCTGTAATGGCATTCTTTAGGATAGCATTTACAGAGAAGGTCATTTCTCTGAACCACAATCCTATAGCACTTCCCCATTCTCTGTAAGGCCTCAGACAAGCTTTACATGGCAGAATTTAGCCATAATTTGTTCCCTGCATTGATTCCCACAGGAGCTCTGGTTCAGTCATACCAGCTTCTTTATAGGGCTTCGGCATGCCAACTCATTATGGCCTGTAATTCTTTGTTTGAGTTGATATTTCATTAACCATCCTCTCCTCTCTCTACTTGGCCTATTCATTCGGTAAGATACAGCTTAAGCCTTATCACCTCTAAGGAAATATTCATTTCTCCAGCATGCTGCTCCTTTTTATTGCATCTTTTCTCTCTTTTTTAAAAAAATTAATCATGCTCTAATTTATATCATTCTGTGTATATATATACATCTTATTTCCTTGTGAGATTATAAATTCACTAAGCATATAATCATCTTTTATAACGTTATGCATTTGTATCAAAATTTTAAATGAGCATTCTCACTTCTAGTACTTTTCCTAAGGAAATAATAGACCACATATGGTATATATAAGGATGTACATTGTAGTATTGTTCATTATAGGAAAATGAAGTGCATATATTATAGAATGGAAAATATTCCTGATATACTTACTACTAAGTAAAAATTAATCTGTTAAAGAGCAGTATGTATAATATGACCCCATGCAGATTAAAAACAGCATATGTTTAGCTATGAATTTTTAATTGCAGGTATTTATTTATTCAAGGTCTGGAAGGACCTACAACAGTGATATCAATAGTTATTTTTGGAGGTGGGGATGTGGTAGACATTTACTTTCAAACTTCACATAGTCACACATTGTTTGAAAATTTTGTAGTGAATATATATTGTTTTATAATCAACTATTAAGAGATATTTTCTATTTTGAAAGAAATTAGAAACATCTTAAACATCAAAATATTTAATATTAAAATATAACCTGTTAAAGCTATTCCATATAAGAACATCCCTAGAATTTGTGGTTTAACTTGTGAAATGAGTGATGAATTGCAAGAAGGCTTTTGCTTCCTTTCTCACTGCCATATGTAGTCAAAGGCCAACTGCTAAGAGACAGGGAGCTTAGATTAGAAGTGAAGTCACTAACCATGGAGGCCCAGGGGAATCTAATCTGTGACCTCTGCTGCATTCATAATGTGCTATCATCAGACATTTCTGAATGTTCTAGTTTTGATCACAAAGTTATAATCACAAATAAAACAGGCTAATATATCTAATTTCTATATATGAATAGAAATGAAACCACTCTAGAAGAACAAAAAGGAAAACAGGAAATGCCTCTATACTGATTTGAATATTTTTGGCAATTTCATGATCAAGATACTGAAGTAAAGCAAGAGTGTGTTTTCAAAAGTGTTCTTCTGGCTTAGAAGGAACTTTTATTCTATATTTAGAGTATTAACCAGGAAGGTAAAATTGCCTTACAGGTGGGGCCAAATCTTCCATCAAGATCTCACTAGAGCATAAGCTTCATGAGAGCCATGTTTCATTCACTGACTGCTATATTCCCTGTGCACAGGACAGTGACTAGTACATAGTAGGTGCTCAAAAAAAAAAAAAAAAGGTTGATTAAAGGCACACACCTACTTTGAACAAGAAGGCAAGTTTTTAGCAAGTCAAGTCATGATCCGTCATTGTTCTATGCTGATGCTACAGTTATTATATGGAGGCAAGAATGAAACACAGGACCCAATAAATAAATGGTAGAGTATTTACTTCTTTCCAAAACAGCTATTCTTCAGTTATGAAGCAGCTCCTAACTTTCCGGTATTAGAAAGCCATTACTGATTTTCTCTACAGTACTTAATCATTAAGATACATATCAACAGTATATATAGAAGGAAATGGAAGAACAGCTACCAACATCAATACTCAAGCTGTTCCCAAATTAGGAAGCCTATAACAAGATGACTATTTCACTGTATCTTTGAGAATACATAACTACGGATGGGCAAAACAAATATACCAGCCATAGACCATTTCCTATACCACTGGAACCATTACTTGGAAAGAAAGCAAGATTAAGGATCAGGACGGGGAAAGAATACATTTGTTGGACATGAGAACAGTGTCTCCTGCTTTATAAGCAGTTATTTCATTAAATTCCCACAACTCTAAAATGGCTATCCCATTTTACAAATGAGGAAACTGAGGTTTAAACAACTAAAGGAAGTTGCCTGACGGCATATGGCTAGTTAGTGGTAGAATTATCTACTCACGTTCTTTCCACTTCTACCCCCAAAGCTATTGTAGACATGTAATGACTGCAAATTGAGTTAGGGCTTAAAGTATATGCAACTTATGATTATATTTTGCATCAGGTGAAACCTCTATAGGAAATATTAACACTGGTAGCAGCTGTAACTGTTCTAGCAACTGATATTTTCAATTCAAAAAAGAAAATTCCACCAAAAACATCACCAATGAAAGCATCAAAAAAAAAAAAAAGACAATTTAAGCAAATCCAAAAGAAAATACTGTATAGCCAGATTTAAAACATTTAAAATGTAACTTATTTCAGCCATCTAGTTTGTTATAAGGATTAGCATATCTTTGCATGTTAACATGACAAGTGCTAGTAAAACGCTGATATTGATAGAAACATCCCTGGATATATAAAACTTGTATTTGTATTATCATTCTTAAAAGATGTATTCTATTCACTTGCACAAACTTATCTGCCATAATTTATTTAATAAATGCCTTTACTATTGAACACTTAGGCTTTCCTCTTATTGCTTTTAAAACAACACTGAAACAAACTCCCTGGCACTCTTGTCCAATTTGTTCCTTAAGATAAAAACCTAGAAGCAGAATTGCTGGATCAGAAAGCATGTTCTTTAAAACTTTCAATACATATATTATAGCTGGGTTTAAAAAGGAAATCAGTAATATTGCACAAAACTTTTCCAATAATGACACCACATAATTTCAAGCAAATATATTCTAATTCAGAATGTATTAAATAGAAGCACTAAGACAGCAAGATACTTTTCTTTAAAGAAGCAATTTTTTCCCCCCTCTAAGGCTCTAATTCTACTTCAAAGTGCTAGCTATTCAACCAACTAATCTGACAGGTATTTAGGTGGTGAAGTAAAAGCTATTTTAAAGTCTGTTCTCATCTCACTTTAATAAGATGAAATGAATTGCCATACATACTAAAAATAGTTCACTGTTCTGAGACTCAACGCTCGTTTGCCAGAACAATATTACTGATGCATACTCTATGCATTTTTTCCCCAAATATGGCATCTGCCGTGCACAAAATTCAGAATAGAAGCCACCAGATATTTGAAATAACACCATCCTTTTAAATATTTTAAAAATCCAAATGAATCCAGTTACTTTAATAAAACAGAATTAAGTATCTCAAACTTTTATCACTTGTTTTAAGTGACCAAAAGGATTGTGAATCTAGTTTTAAATTTTATACTGGTATAGTCTGATGAAAGTTCTATTATGATAATGAACACATCCTACCAAATTTATTTGCCTAATATCGCTATACATAAAAGTGACTACACAATATGATGCTTTTAAACTCACTTTTCCCTAAGTCTGACAATTGTAACAAAAAGAATTAACACAATAAACTCCTTTGGGCAATTACTAGACTATTCATTATAAAATATAAGAAAATTCTACATTCACAAAAGTCATTACTTCTGTTTAAATCAAACTGAGATGCCAAAAGTTAAGAAAATATTAAATATCATAAGGAATTTTAAAGGTACAGTAACCCCCAAAATAGAACCGCAAGCGTTTTTTACTTAGGTTCTATCAGAAAAGATTTATATAGTGTTTGATTAAAACTTTGAGATCAAAGCTGAAAATAACGCTGGAAGTCAGACAGAGAGATTGCAACAAAATTTTAATACCTAAAGAAACCTATACCAAACATTAACTTTCAAATACTATACCCCTGGAAGTATACACTAACCTTCATTATCCAAAAGAGCCATCAAAAACCATAGAAAAACCAAAAAACAAACCTTTTGAAAGCTTTGTTTCTTCTACCACTTTGGTTAGATGCCCCTCGACGATCAGCTTCTCTGCCAAGGAAAATAAACGTTACTATCCAAGCCCAAACTGAGCAGCATTTCCCTGAGCTGGGCAGTGTAACACATTCCATGACCAAATTTAAAGATGATAACATTACTCCTATGACCAAGCTAGAACAAAAACTTGAACCTGGAAGGGGAACTAGGAGAACTCAAACTCTGCAATCAGGTTAATGCAGAAAACTGGAGGCAGGGAGACAATCTGCCTTATAATTTCATTAGATTCCAACTTATTTTGAAAGCCTAGACGTTTTTATAACGGACTCAGAAGAAACACACAAAGCCACCCTTTTTAAATCAAGTTGAAATAAAGGAATTCTGAAAGGTATTTTATTTAAATAAAGAAGTAATAAAAAGTATGTTATACCGATAGTTGACTTTATATAATCAGCAGAGATGCCTAGGTAACATATTTCAGTAAAATGAATCATTTTAGAAAAGCTAACTATTGAAAGAAATTTTTAAAAATTGTTTTGTTTTGTTTTGTTTTATGAGGTATCCTCTGTAAATGTATGTTACTTCTTGGGTTTTTTGGGGGGGAGCGGGGAGTGGGGAGAGGGGAACAGAGTCTTGCTCTGTTGCCCAGGCTAGAGTGAGCGGAATCATCATAGCTCACTGCAACCTCAAACTTCTGGGTTCAAGCCATCCTCCTGCCTCAACCTATGGCTGGGACCACAGGCATGTGCCACCACGCCTGGCTAATTTTTTCTATTTTTTGTAAAGACAGAGTCTCGCTATGTAGCTCAGGCTGGTCTTGAACTCCTAGCCTCAAGCGATCCTCCTGCCTCAGCCTCCCAAAATGCTAGGATTCCAGGCATGAGCCACTGCGCCTGACCATGATACTTCTTTATAATTTATTTAAAGTCATATTTTCATATTATGCATTTCACTGAGGAGGATAATATATCTATTCTGTATCCCCTTATTTAATCCTGTATGTCACTTGGTCTCTTTCAATTTATTCTTTTGCAGTATGTGAAATAATTTTCCTATTCTTTAACTCTTCAAGCAACTGCAACACGGTCTACACCAACCACTCAACCACTGAAACTGCCCCAAGATCATTATAATCTCTTGTCTGCCAAAGCCCATGGCTCCTTTTCATAATTTTCATTTCTCCTAATTTCATTTCTTATAGACTTTGCATAGTATGTGGCACTTTGTCCTTACCTTCTTAAAAACAGAAAGTCAAAGTAACAGTTTTAGATAATCTTAAAAGGCCTTAGTCCTGTAAGATATATAATGTAAGCTGTCCTACCTCTCCTCTGTCCTACTCCACTTCCTTACTGAAATTCACTTTCTAAAGCACCAACTTTTAGCCATTTCTTCTGTTATTTACATTTATATTTCTAAATAATATATTGATTTTTTTCCATTTTAGATATTATTTATGACAATCTCTTATACAGAACTAAGCTCTCATAGTCTATCATCCTAACAGTTACATTTTGTCAATCTATAAAAAGTATTTATATTAACTAATTATTTTATATAATTAGTTATAAAATATGCTATGATTATATTTCCCTTCTTATACAACATTTAGTATACCTGGAGTTTACAATGTCTCATGCTTTATTTTACTAATTTTTTATATATCTATCTCAAATACAACTCAAGTTCTCATAGAACCATACAACTCTCAATATTGTCAAACACAGCAGGTAATCTTTTTCACGTTATATATCCCTATCCTCCCTTCCCCCAGTCCTTTAATCTTCCTGTTCCAGTCTGGGCTATATCCTGGGCAATGTCCCCTGCCCCTTCTAAATCTTCCTCTTCCTGTTTTATCCTCTTGTTTTAGTATAATACATCCTCTGGTAATTTCCTGACAGGGATGAATAGAAGGTAAATGCTTTGTGACTTTGTTTCTCTGAAAATGTTCGTATTCTACCTTCACGTTTGACTGATGGTTTGACTAGATACTCAATTCTATAGGAAACAATTTTCCTTCAGAATTTAGGAAGCATTGTTCCACTGTCTTCTAACTTGCAACTAGGTGAGTCTAATGACAGTCTGACTCCTATTCCTCAGTATGCATGATAGAGACTTCTTGTGCTCAGCAACACCTGGTCTTTCTGTCTTTTCTGGGCACCTGGGAGGACTGCATATCCCATCTCCCTAGCACTGAGGAAGATCCACAGGACTGATGCTAGCCAGGACCAAACTATTTAAGAAAGTAGGAGTTTTCTATACCTCTCTCACGCTCTGCTACAGGAACTCTAGAAACTGTGTGTTGAGATGGCAACATTGTAAGATAGTAAAGACTCCATCAACCTAGATCCCTGAGTGACAATGTAGAACAGAGTGTTCTCCCACACCATGGATGTGAGTGAGAAACAAATATTTGTTGAATTAAGCCATTAAGATTTCAGAGTTTATTTATTGCTGTATTACAATTTTGCTTATTATGACTAATACAATATGAGATGCTTTGTTTCTCTCTGGAAGTTTCCAGAATCTTTTCTTTATCCCTGGTGTTCTTACATTTCATGTTCCTCCGTGTGTGGCCTCTTTTTTTCCTATTTTTTCTTAACTGAGGTGAAATTCACATAACAAAAAATAACCATTTTAAAGTGAACAATTCAGTGGCATTTAGTACATTCACAATGTTATACACTATCACCTCTATGTAGTTCCAAAACATTTTCAACACCCAAAAGAAAATCCCATCCCCATTAAGCAGTTAAGAAGTTCCCCAATCCCTAGCACTTACCCATCTGCTTGCTATCTCTATGGATTTACCTATTCTGGATACTTCACATAAATTGAACAATAAAATGTGTTAATTTTTGTATCTGGCTCAGTGTGTAGTCTTTTAAAATACATTGTGCTAAGCATTCAGTGCATCTTCTTATTTAACAAGCTCTTATCTTTCAATTCTGGGGAATCATCTTGTACTCTATTTAATTGATAAATTCTTCTCTTTTATTCCTTCTCTCCCCCTCTTCTCCCACTCTCCCTTTCCTTTCCCTCTGGAACTCATTAATCAGATGTTAGGTCTCCAGGATTAGTGTCCTCATTTTCTTAAATTTTCCCTCTTTTTTTACAGAAAAAATCTCTTGCCTTTTTATTATATTGTCTGGAACATTTCCTCTACTTTCTCCTCTAATCCATCTACTGATTTTCTTAAAAATCTGGTATCATGTTTTTAGTTTTCAAAATTTCCATTTGCACTCTGTTCCTTTAAAAAATATCATCTTTATTTGTTTCATCCAAAAACATCTTATCTTTCTGGAGAAATTAATTATACTTAAAAAAAATTTTCTTTTTAGAGACAGGATCTCACTATGTTGCCCAGGCTGGTCTGAAGCTTCTGGACTTGACCAATCCTCCCACCTCGGCCTCCCAAAGTGCTGGGATTATAGGCATGAGCCACCACACCCAGCCTAATATACTTTAAAAAAAATTTTTCCTCTGCTCCTTGTATTTTTCCTGTTTTTCCCCTAGTCACATTTTGTTTGGTTTTTGTTTGTTTTGATCTGTCTTTCTCAAGAGAGAAGTTCCTCAAAAGTCTGGTGATCTTGGCTGTCTCTTCATATTCAAGGGTGAGGCAATAAAAAGCTGACAAAGTTTTATACGCAGGTATAGGGCTTGTTACCTGCTGGGCCACACAGGGGCAGTTTGTTGGGAGACCTTTAAATGTCAGTATCAGTAAATGTCTTCACTTTGATCAGTTTCTTCAGAATAGAATCTTCTAACTGTCTTTCTGGGGTGTGTATACCTGGTGACCAGCATTCTGGTTTGGTATACAGACTTTCATTTAATTTTCTCCCACCTTTTCTTTTCAGTAAGATGCTCATACCCACCCTCAGACATGTCTGAAGTACCCCAGTTTCAGCCTCCAGAGAATAAACCTTCAGGTTTTCTCATACAAGGAAAGAGACATGTGTCTTTCTGCATGGAAAGGGGGAAGAACAATGAGGTTCAAACTATTCCCCATATAAACTTTCAATCCTGCTTTCAGCACCACCACACATACCTGCTCTGCCTAAGAGGTACTAAGTGCCTCTGATACCTGAGCCACAGTTTTAACTAGCTTTTTTGGGGCTTCCTTCCCCCCCTTGCATGCCTTTAGAAAAAAGAAAATAGAAACTCAAATCTCGTACCACTCAATTATCTGTTTTACATCTTCCAAAATTTTGTTGACATCTATTATCTGCTGTAGTCTTCTCTCCCATTCTCTTTGTCCTTGTGACCTTAATGCCTTTCATAATCTTTTACTATTAATGAGTCCATTCACCATGTTTAATCAAGTTTACTACCTCCCTTTTGAAACTTGACTTCTAGGATACCACTGATTCCTACTTCTTCTATGCGCTTGCTCATTCTTTCCTACTTAGCCTTTCACTCTCTCTCCCTCTGATTATAATCTAAATACGTAGATTAGTCTCTAAGATTTCTGTCAACAACAAAAATTCTTTTTTAATGGCTTTAACTACCTTATTTAACTATATTAATTTCTAAATGTTGATGCCAAGTCTAGTGCTCTCTCTTAGGCCCAGAACCCTACTGTCCAACTATTTCCCAAACATCTTCACCCAGATATCCCACAGGGACTTAATCTCACCATGTCTAAAACTGAATTTATCTTCTCTTTCTTTCTCCTAAATATGTTTGGGATCTCTCCTCTCTAGGCTTTCATAGCCCTTCATTCATATCTCTATAAAGGTATACTGCAATTATCTATTATGTCTACCTTTTCCAATATAATATGAACTCCTTGGGGGATATACTCATTCCTTCAAATATTTACTTTGCACCAGGCACAGTGCTAGGTACTCCCCATGGGTTACCAAGATAAATGAGAAAAATCTAGGAATTTAGGGTCTAGTGAAAGTAGGGAGGTATTTTATTAATAATTTAATTCCCAATATGATTCTGACACATAATAGGTATTCACAAATGCCTGTTACATGAATGTAGCAAATAACAAAATAGTATAAAAACAGACTTTGAAAGCCATTCTAGTCTTTCTCCAGTATGTTGAGATCTAAGTACCAACCTGTTTTTAAAATTATAAACACATCAGAAGATTGTAATTTATTGCTCAAAACTCCCTCACCCTTAGAACAATATCTGAAGTGCGTACCATGACCTACAAAGTCCATGTGATCTACCCCAGGGGTCAGTTAGCTACAGTCCCACAGGGCCATATTCAACCTGCTGCCTGTTTAGTAAAAGTATTATGGGAACACAGCCAGGTCCATTCATTTACATATTGTCTATGGCTGTTTTTCCCTACAATGGCAGAGTTAAGTAGT
Source organism: Daubentonia madagascariensis (assembly GCA_023783475.1). NCBI lineage: Eukaryota > Metazoa > Chordata > Mammalia > Primates > Daubentoniidae > Daubentonia > Daubentonia madagascariensis. The sequence continues at coordinate 32,820,376 of JAKFHU010001953.1, read as the reverse complement.
TGCAGCAGGAACCTTACAGCCTGCAAAGCCTAAAATATTTATGACCTGGCCTTTTATTTAAAAAAAAAAAGTGAGTTTTCACATGGTTTTCACCTTGCAAACTTTCCCCAGATAAATGCATAACTCACTCAGCTTAGTCCCATCTCTGTGCAGCCACATACTACCTTTGTCATTCTCTATCCCTTATATTCTGTTTTTCCTCAGTGGACTTACCACTGAAGATATTATTATTAGTTTATTAGTTTTTGTCTCCTCAAGAAAATGTAAACTCCATGAAGGCAAAGCTTTCTTTGTCTTGTTCACTTCTATAACCTTAAAAGCTACAATAATGCCTCGTACATGCACAGTACATGTTTAATTAATATTTATTGAATGAATGAATTGAGCATCTATTTTTAAAGGGATCAAACTTAGAAAAATTATTTGAATGTTTCCTCATCCTAAAAAACTAAGGATTAAATAAGTTAATATACATAAAAGGTTCTGAACAGTACTGGTATGTAAGTGCTAAATAATAATTAGCTACTATTATCACTATTGAAACTATTTAAGGCCATCAAATCTGGGGAATCAATAGTAGTCTGTAATTAAAGAATTAAGAAAAAAAATATATCATTAAAAAAATAAAGCCTCTAACTTTGAGTCTCAAACTTGGTGTGGAGACCTCAATGCTTTGGGAGTACTAAAAGTCACTAGTGTAACACATGCAATCAAAAGAGGGTAGATCTGAGATCTCTGCCTCTGACTCTACCCTCCTCAGAGACTCAAAAAGAGAACTTTCATGTAATGATAACCACAGGTATTGAAAGAACTATCTACCATGGCAAAACTGAAACATAGAGGACTTTCTTTCTTTTCTAAAACTCTCTTTTATGAGGAACACTCTAGAGAGATGATTATTCATTTTCCCATATTTTTAAACCATACTTATTAAAATTTATTACGAAAACTTAGCACACAAAAAAGAGCATAAAACACAAAGGTAGAGGTTAATAAGTTTTTACAAAGCAAATGTCTGTGTGACCACAGCTCAAGTCAAAAAAGAAAACCTTCCACCAACGCCCAAAGCCCTACACATTCTCCTTTCCAATCACACCCCTCCCTCCCTCATAAAGGTAACTACTATCCTGACTTTCATGGTATTTAATTTCTTAGATTTCTTTCTAGGTAAATTACCCAAATATGCATGACTAAATATAATAATATAATTGTGGTGGTTTCAAACTTTAGATAAATGGAATACTATAGTATATCTATTTGACTACTGAAGGTCATTTGAGCTGTTTCCAATTTTAGGCTATTGTTAACAATGCTGCTATAAACATTCTTAATTGGTATCTGATATATTAATATATGTGCAGGCATTTCTGTAGGGAAGCTACCAAGGAATAGAACTGACAGTTTAGTAAGTTTGACAACATTTAAGAACCATCATCTAAGCATTTAGATTAGTCGGAAAAGATACAATAGAGTTGTAAAAACTATCAAATCTTGCTAAAGACTGAACAGAAGAGAACCAAATTTATTTCTTGGTTGACAGAAATAAATTACGTACTAACTATATTGCTATGTGGCACAAAACCAAAAGGAAGCACAATGCAAACAAAATATTCAAAGGAAGTTCAAAAGGAGCACAGATGTGCAAAGACTGGATTGAGTTCTTAAAGCTAAAGGAGCCTTTTCCTCACTTGACAGCTACAATTAATTGAAATGCTAAAGCAGAAGATAAACTCAAATAGCATGGACTATCTGATACTGATGTCAGCTGCCCAGGGAGCTTAAACAAAGTGACTAAAAGAGAGGAGTAGATAAATATAAAAGAATTAGACAATCTGCTGCTGTTACTGCCAACCTGGAAAATATTTCTAAATCTCAAAATTGGGTTTCATTAAAAAAATGTTATGACTAGGACATCAAAATAATGTGTTTGAGAACAAATTTTTCGAATGGCATATAGGTAATTATACAAAGCTTCCACTAATACCTCTCCAAGCCCCCACCCAGCAATGTGTTTTCTACCTATTAACTAATGTGTATTTCGGTGTGCCAGGCATTATGTAAGAGTACATGGTAGATACAATCTCAATTAATTTTCATGATAATCCTATGAGGTAGGTACTACCATCCCATTTTATAAATGAGGAAATCAAGGTTTAAAGAGGTTAATTTGCTCAGAATCATACTGCCAGTAAGAGACTGAGTCATGATCCACACCAAGATCCCTCTAATCTAATTCTAAACATCATAAATGGAAATGAGCTAGTCACCTAAAAGGCCACTAAAGGCAAACATGGCAAAAAAAAAACAGATCAGAATTAACATCAAGATACAAAGTAAAAAAATTAAAATCAGCATTCAACATCAAGCCAGCAATGTATTTCCCTTCAGAAAGTAGCAGTTAAAGTAGAAATAGAGATTTACAACCTCATAGGACAGACTCTGTGAGGTTCCCAATTTTAATAATACAGACTTTCATAAGATTATTTGTTTCTGCAGCAAAATTAAATTAGTTAAAGCAATTCTTGCTATAGAAGATACTCTGCCTTTTCATAAAAACAGTTCCAGAAGCTATTTGCCCTAAAACTTAAGAAGAAGGAAGAACAGAGAGGGGAAAAAAGGATTTAGAATTTAAGGATAGATTGAAAATGAAATGAAAGGAACCAATTTCAAGAACATAGAAACAGATTTTTTTTTTTAAAAAAAGGAACAGTCAACATACCAAAACACTATCACCTGTGGCATGAATTTAAGACTATGACCTGTGCAGTTACACTGAGAGAAAATATGGTAGAAAAGTTAGAAAGATGACTGACTAGGGAAATGATCAGTACAAACAACCCACCCTCCAGTATATCCTAGATTGAACAAACTACTCTAAGAACAAAGAAATAAAAAATTAGCAAAATATAGCTTACACTGAGAGTTTTCCTGTAACAGGGATATAACCTACTATGAGCAAGGAATCACAAGTGTTGTCTATTCTTTGCCATAAATAAACTGCTTCAGCTTAGAGGGAAAAAAGTTAAAAAAAAAATCTAAAAATATTTCAAGTAGAATAATGTAATCAGAGTAATACTGAGATTGTTCAGAGAGGCTGACCTCATAGAGTGATAAAAAGTAAACATTCAGTCACACAAGCAACACCAATTCAACGCGTTATTCCAAATAAGGCAATGGCAATTTCTATGTGAGAGCAAAACCCCAACAGAAAGGAGGGAACGAGAGAAACATATACAGATAGTAACTGCAATTTCAAAATGGGGGTGGGGGGCAGGGAGAGGATTTTTTGAAAATCAGGGAAAAAAATCCAGTAAGACATGAAATATTGAGATAATTAAATTAATAATAATAACAAAGACAGATAAATCCCATAGTAAACATGAATTAAGAATATAAAGACATGAGGTTCACTTTAGGGCACTTTTTAACTCCATTATCTAGAGCAGAGGTCCCCAACCTTTTTGGTACCAGGGATTGGTTTCATGGAAGACAATTCTTCCACAGACAGGGGTGGGGTGGGGGGTGGGGGGAGTGAAGCTCAGGCAGTGATACTTGGGATGGGGAGCAGGAGCAGCAGTAAACTGGCCGCTTACCTCCTGCTCTGCAGCCAGGGGGTTGGGGACCACAGATCTAGAGGAAGATGCCCTTGGGGGAAGGGGCAGTTTGTCCCTACAAAGTAGAGCTCTGAGGAAACTTTCTATAGCACCCAGCAGTGATGCATCTGTCCTCATCTGGACAGGCAGTAGCCAGAGAAATCAAAGGGTCAGGCTGCAGTCCAGAGAAGGCTGTCTTTCACTCAATGCCCACAAAGTGATGGTGGGTCTCCATGTCCTTAGGTTCTCCACCATTCACCCTTTATCTTTTCACTTAAATGTACAAGTTAATTAAGGGAGAGTTCATGGATATGTATGAAACAGATTTAGAGATGCACAATTTGTTCACTCAGAAAGCATCTTTAGCAGAACACAAAAGGCTCACTGTATCCGCTAAGTTTATGTGGTAAACCTTAAGTAAAATTTGCAATGAACATGGAATGTGGGGTTCTGAACCTGCAGCCTCAAGGTCCTCAAGTGCGGCCCCTCATCTGAATCCAAACTTCACAGAATAAATCTCTTTATTAAAAGGATTTGTTCATGAAATTTGGATTCAGTCAAAAGGCCGCACTCAAGGATGCAGAAGGCCGCAGGTTCCCCAGCCCTGGAACCAAACTTATCCCGAATCGGTGAAGAGGAAAATCCCTAATGCTTTTTTAGCAAGTTTTACTGAAGTTACTTGCCAATTCTAGATTGCATGTGGTGAAGCTCTTTTTAAACAGAATATTTACCTTACAGTTCCACAATTATACAAAACGTTATATTTAAATCTGTTCAAAGTCCAATCTCTTTGCCTGGGATTGAAAGCTTTTCTCTGAAAAGAGAATTTTTTTAAAAGTACAGCTTGTTTTACCACAAAAAGAAAACAAATTGAAATGTGTTCCAACTTGTTTCTTTTCCACAATATGACCTTGCAATTGGAGAGAGCTGTAAAAGGTTATAAAAGGTTTACAGACATCTTATCTATGGTCAAATTAAGATTAAATAAATTTATTTATAAGGTTTTGCTAAAATTAGCTTTACCGTTAATAATACACTAATGCAAAGGTAAAATTTGGTTTTCTCTTTTAAGCAAGATTTTTACACAATAGTAATACAGATAGTAAAAGATTTTTGTTCACCTTTTGAACAAACTGCAAAAAAAAGGAGAGGGGAGAGAGGGAGAGAGAAAGAGAGATTGATTCAGTTTGCCTATTTATTACTTTGTTTTTCGGCTTGTCTGTATTATATCATGATTGTTTGGGAAACTGAGTCTCCTCTCTATTAAAGAGTAAACTTTTTGTCTTTTAAAATCTTTGAATTACCACTTTGGCTAAATGAATGACTATTATTTTATAGTAGCCTGTGATCCTGTTTTATGACAAGTGTTTTAAACTTTTGATATTTGTTTTGACAAACTTTCCAAAATCAAAATTCTAAATTCATTATTTTTGACCTCAAACTATCTTAATACTAGAGCCACTGAAAGTCCAGCAGAGACATACTAGGCTTACTTGGCATAGTAAAACCTTAAAGGAACCACTGTCCAATATGAAATGGTGTTTAACAGGTTATATTTGTATAAACATGTTATTAATATGTGTTCCAAACTTGTATGAGATTCCTAAAATTCTGATATGTCTTAGTTTATGTTATCAATAATTATAATTATGTTAAATTATTGTGTGCCAAAGAAATCACCAAATTTCTTTGTCAATTGTCTCTTTAACTATGACTATTTTAAAACCTTTTGTCACCCACAGACAACTATTATTTTACTTTGATTCTTCTCAAAAAGCAGTTTTTTAAATGGCTGTAGTCCAAAATTTGCTTCTTCAAGGAAAGTCATGGAAAGGACTGACAAGTACTCTCGAATATAGGTTTCTAATAACTTTAGAGATCATAACAGTTCGGACTGAATCCTGAATTCTTTCCTGGCTACGAGTCTCCAAATAATGTTTTCAAATTCTTCTTCCATTTTTCTGACTTGGACTCAATGAAATTGCCACCACCTTTTTCCTGAGGCCCTACAAGCATACTTTGTGACATACAAACTCCAGAATAAACTGTTCCAAATATTAACCTTTGTTTTTATTCTGTTTAAAAGCTACTTCCACTTTAACTAAAGATACTTTGAGTTTAATCATTTAGACACTTAGTTGGACGTCTTCCAGACTCTAAAGAAACTGGTTCACTTTAATTAAAAAGATGATACATTCATGAAGATTGCTAACCCAAACTCAAACAGAAAAAAAATTAATTACATGGGACTAAACTATGTAATTAGTTTTAAATTATATAATAATTTATTTTTATGATTTTTTGCTTAAAACATTTCTGATTCTTTTTTGTGTTTTGTTTTCCAGGAGTCAAGAATACTTTTTCTACTTCTCTTTAGCTATTTATAGCTTATAACAAATTGGTAAAGTATATTTTTGTGAGCAATTTGAAGCATTTATTTTTCTCTCTACTTGAGTTCTTCAAAATTTTAAAACTATTGTTAAGTATTCTTATTTTATGGCAATATAGTTATTTGCATAAGTTCAATAAGAATCTGTTTTCTTTTATAACAGGGCAGAATTAGAGACACTGGTTATTTTACCAGGCTTTGACGGAATGGCTTATTTTCAGATATGCCCAGACTGCTGTGAGGAATTCAGGTGACTTTATAAGGCCAGTAAAAAGCTCTTTGGAAAAACTGGCCTGGTACCTCATCTATATTTCTAGATCTATGGTAAGTAAACAATGTCACTTTCTGACAGGTCCAGGAACCCCAAGTTCTGTGAGGACCTCAAGAAAAGAGGGATTTACCCAATTCATCCAAGTATCTATAGGCGCAGTTAAAACCTTAGCTTGGCTTGAGAGACTTTTAAGTCTAACCTGAGATTCCTTATGAAGAAGTTCCAGCAAAGCCGATTAAGAAGGAAAAGGAAAAGGAAAAGGAAAAGGAAACGGAAAAGGAAAGAAGTCTATATGGCCAATAACTATTCTTGCTGTACTTTATGCAAATCATTAAGCCAAGTATAATGAGACTAAAATTTATTTTGCAAATGAATTGGTCCTACCATGATTTGTCTGATAAAAATGGGAAACTAGACAGAAAAAATTATGTTTCAGAAAAAATTATAGTAAGCCCATTAGATTCTAGCCTTGTCCATTGTTTTTGGAGTTTTATTACTTGCCTACAATTTTTGACATTGGACCTTCTTGATTTAATTTTTCTCCTCTCTAAGGAACATGATCTCCTAAAAATGAGACTTCCTAGCAGCATGAGATTAGACAGAAAATACAACCACTCATGTCCTCCACAATGCCTGAAAGATTTTAAAGAACTGAGGGGTGGCTCATGCCTATAAGCAAGACCCTGTCTCCACTAAAAATAGAAAAAATTAGCCAGGCATGGTGGTGTGCACCTGTAGGCCCAGCTACTTGGGAGGCTGAGGCAGAAGGATCTGGGGGGGCGGTTTGGAGGTTGCAGTGAGCTAGGCTGACACTGCTGCACTCTAACCAGGGGCAACAGAGCAACTCTGTCTCAAAAAAAAAAAAAAAAAAGAAAAGAAAAAAGAAAAAACAACAAAACTGAGGCGAATATAAAAAGAAAATCAAAATCTCGGGACCACCCCTTCCCCCTAACTCCTTATGCAAAATTAAAAGTAAAGGCACCTGTGAAGAACTAGCCCTAGACCATTCATTAAGGAAATTCCTTACTGGCCTCCCATAAGCTAGGATATGCAAATTATAACATTAAGACTGCAGGCCATGTCTAGCACTTAAAACTAAAGTCTGTTGGATTCCACAGTAATAATGAAGTACGAGTTTATCTTTACAGGTAACAGAACAGAGACAAGACAGAATCAGACATTCTTCCACCTACCTAGGGACATCTACATAATTGATGCTTCCTTTACTCCCTTTTTCTATTCTAAATAAATATTCCCCTTATCTTACTTAAAATGTAGATTTCCTGGGCCTCACAAGAATGTAATCCTTTTGCTTTGGTGGGGAGGCTTGCTTTTTTCTTTCTCCCTGTATGCCTTTAAATTTTGGAAGCTGAAGCTTCCAAATTCCCCTTTGGAAAAACAACCACAGATCTGTCTGTGGTTCCTGTTTTTCCTGAGTATATCCTCAATTTTGGCTTAATAAACCTCCCTTGATTGAGATTTTTGCCTCAGTCACTTATTTGGCTAGACAGAGCCAATAACCAAATCATTCTTTATGGATTCATACATATAACCTTAAAAAATCTGTCAATATAGTAAAAAATAGGCAAGAAGAACCCTCTGGAAGTGAACTATTTGCTTTCTAATACTTTTTTGTATAAATTTAGGGAGTATAAGTGCAGTTTTGATACATGGATAGATTACAGTAGTGGTGAAGTCTAGGCTTTTAGAGTAACCAGCACCCAAATAGTGTACATTATACCCAATAAGTAATTTCTCATCTTTTACCCTCATCCCACCCTTCAAGTCTCCAATGTCTATTATTCCACACTCCATGCCCATGTGTACTCGTTATTTAGCTGCCACTTATAAGTGAGAACATGCAGTATTTGACTTAATGTTTCTGAGTTATTTCACTTAAGATAACGGGCCTCCAGTTCCATTGATGTTGTTGCAGAAGACATGATTTCATTCTTTTTTATGGCTGAGTAGTATTCCATGATATAGACACCATATTTTCTTTATCCAATCATCTGTTGATGGACCCTTAGATTGATTCCATGTCTTTGCTATTGTGCACAGTGCTATGATAAACATATGAGTGTAGCTATCTTTTTGATATAATGATTTCTTTTCCTTTGGGTATATACTCAGTAGTGGGATTGCTGGATTTAATGGTAAAGTCTACGTTTAGTTCTTTAAGAAATCTCCATACTGTTTTCCATAGAGGTTGTATTATTTACATTCCCACCAACAGTGTATATATTTGCGTTCTAATTTTTAAAATGCAAGGTGAATTTACACTATACAAACAAACCAGGAGTGGTGGCACAAGTATATAGTCCCACCTATTTGGGAGGCTGAGGCAGGAGAATCACTTGAGTCCAGGAATTTGAGGGCAGCCTTGACAACATAGTGAGACCCATCTCTAAAAATATACATAATATACAAGCACTAGTAAATAATGAAGGCTAGGTATTTAACATTTGCTTTTAAAAAGACTGGAAACAAGAATATGAAGTACCACTGCACCTAGAATATATACTTCGTGATCAAGATCAGAAATCACTTCAAGTTGCCTTTAAATGAAAATAATGGCAAAATAGTTTGTCAGCACTTGTCAATACATAATCCAAAACTGTTTTTAAAGTGCTTGAGTATAAATTTACTGAATTTGCCTTGCTTGTAATAATATTTATTAAACACAATTCCTACAATGGCAGCATGTCATAAAATAATGAAACGTCCCTTCTGACAACAAATCAAACCAGAAGCAACCCTCACTATCCCAACTCTGGCTATCCAAATTTAAGGAACCAAACAGATTTGGACAATTTTGAGATACAACTGGAATAATCAATAACCAAACTCTTACTGCTTGCTACCTCAAACTCAGAAACCAAACAAATTCTGATAAAAAGCCTCTCCCTAGTTACCTAAACTTACATGCTAGACTTTCACTATTTCCACTCAGAGACCCAATAGATTCAGATGTCTAGGAATACTTGCATTTTATTTTTTCCATTCTTTGGCCTACCTTTGGTACACAAGAATGAGATTTTATATTCTGATTTTTCCTCCTATGTACCACGTTTAGTATTTTCCCGTGCTATTACACAGTCCTTATAAACATCATTTTATTAGCTGTCTAATGCTCCCATTGAGGGGATTTCCTACAATTTACATAAATTCTACACTATCTCTCAATGTTTATTTGTTCCATTCTCTTCCATAACTATGATGCAATAAAAATCTCCAAACAGGTTTTCTCTATTTAAAACAAACATTACTCTGTGTTACAACTACACCTAAGTATTTTATAATATTTTAAATGAAATGTTCAATAAAATAGGCATTAAAAATGAAAAAGCTTTTTTATTAGTAAGCAAGTGATAAGAATAAAGTAAAAGAATGATTTTTACAAATTGCAACTCAGCAAAACATCCTTTGGATAATTGCATGTTCTCATTTCTTTGGGCTCAAAATATGATTTCCCAAAGTTCGAAACAAAAATAACTTATCAAAGAATGATCACATGCAATAAAAGTAAGTATAAAATCCTTCTTCTAAAGATTTGTATTTTTATTTATTTTTTTAGAGACAGGGTCTTGCTCTGTCACCCAGGCTGGAGTGCAGTGGCATGATCATAGCTCACTGTAGCCTCAAACTCCTGGGCTCAAGCAATCCTCCTGCCTTATCCTCCTGAGTAGCTGGGACTACAGGCACGTGCCACCATGCCCAGCTATTTTTTTTTTTTTTTTTTGTAGAGACAAGGTATCGCTGTGCTGAACAGGCTGGTCTTGAACTCCTGGCCTCAAGTGATCCTCCTGCCTTGGCCTTCCAAAGTGCTGGGATTACAGGTGTGACCCACCACACCTGGCCAAAAGCGAGCCCTTTTATTTTAGATTATGGGTTTTTTGTTTTTTTTTCTCTTTGAGACAGAGTCTCACTCTGTTGCCTGGGCTAGATTGTAATGGCGTCATCATAGCTGACTGCAACCTAAAGCTCCTGGGCCCAAGTGATCCTCCTGCCTCAGCCTCCCAAGTAGCTGGAACTACAGGTGCGTGTCACCATGCACAGTTAATTTATCTATATTTTGGAGAGAGAGGGTCTTGCTCTTGCTCAGGCTATTCTCAAATTCCTGGCCTCAAGCAATCCTCCCATCTTGACCTCCCAAAGTGTTAGGATTACAGGTGTGAGCCACTGTGCCCGGCCTAGATTATGTATTCTTTTAGTTAGTGTCAGTGGATACCAATTATTTTGTCCCAAATCCCTGTGCTAATTTCCCACAAAAGTGAGATTTAATAATTAGAAGGTAACAAAAGAATGCACTAATCTTTGATTTATGAATACTGTATTAAAAGGAAAAAGGAATATACCATATTTATTAAATAATTGCCTCGAAGTAATACTAAACTCACATTTAATATTATAGTATCTAAAACTGCCCAAACAGAAGCTCTTCTAAAACTATTAAATGAAATTCCAAGTTTCCTTGAAGGATCTCTAAAGAGTATAACATATGATCTGTTGAATTTATGTCTGCTGTAATTACCAGGCATGACCCTCACAACCCCCAAGTGCTCCTGAGGTTGTGGGTGTGGGGAACCACATATGTGTGCACACCCACACAATGAAATTATGAGCATAAAACCATGGAAAACCATTCATTTCAAACAGAGAGAGAGAGAGAGAGAACAGAAAGAGAAAAATGTCTGAGAAAGTGTTTGCCTAATAGGAAAAAATACAGACTTCATCAACAAGCCTTTACTACACATGGTGATCTTTGCTTGTCACTAATAAGACCAAGAGAATATCACAAACTTGAGATTGTTGTAGATCTAAGCAGCTACATGATTTTCAAGTAAAAAGGAATTCACAACATTTTTGTTCAGAATTCAGCAGAGGTCTAAATCATCTCAAAAGCCAAGCTATCTTTAAAATATTCCTTTTTTTTTTTCATTTTTACTGGAAATCCCCTTGTCTTCTAATCTTTAAAATATTCTTGGAGTGGCAAATCTCACTCCACACTTGATGAGATGTAAGAAATAAACAGAAAAAAGAAATATTCTTAAAGATAGCCTCATACAACTTCCCAAAGGTAGATAGTTGACGTCATACTATAGAACAATCTATTGCTACTCCTTCCCTAGAAAGCTCCTGCTACCCTGTGAGCCATCTTCAGAACTGAGTGCCCAAACTAAGTAATTGTTTTTTGTGGCTTCATTTAATCTAAGAAATTTATTTAAGAACCTCAAAATTAACAAGCTTGAAACTTCCTCTTTTTGAGGTGGCGGGCTAACATGATATGCTAAGGCCCATCTGTGAAGGCAAACAAACATTTTTCTCAAAAGAGAGAAAAAGAAACAGTATGAAAAGATTTGCTGCTGTCTGAAGATGGCCCTTTATGCACTTCTACTACAACAAACACATTGAAATCTCATTTTTCTTCTCATTTTTCAATTTTAGCCCCTGACTTCATTAAAATCAATGTGAAAAATACTCTGTACTCACTCTGGCATTCTATGAATTGATGAATAAAAGTGCAGTCCCCGCCACTCTTTGAAAGCAAGTGCTCTAATAAAGAAAGAAACACCTTTAAGGATACAGTTTGTTGCTGTCTTTGAAAACCAACAGCAAAGGTAGGAAAATTGAAATGTATTAGCATGGGTAATTCTAAGTAGGACTAATAAAAGTTGAATATATTTTAATAGTAAAAGCAGACATATGTTAAAGTTAAATGACTAAAAATCATGATTACATAATCATTAATTTGTATCCTGAATGGTTAGCTTTTAAAGGTGCAGTTTTTATCCAAAGAGCTCAAGAAAACTACATAAATATATTGCTTTTAAAAGCTTCTCCCACTTTTAAAACACATCTTTCTCCATTAAAGCTTAAAAAATACCCTTAAATAATTTTAAAATTGTTATTTGTTATTACTAAACTAATTTTCAAGTTCTCTTGAAACTGTTCTCTAACAGTCTCTCTTCAAAGCTATTCATCTTAGCTAAGAGGCAAAAGGTAAATACCTTAAGAATACCATAAAATAATGCCTTAAAAATTTTAAGATACCAATGTAATATTTTAATTTTCACACTTTCATTTCACAAATAGTCTTCTCTTTTGAGTCACTTAATCTGTACTTCATATACTATCAAAACATTGTTTATCTCTGCCCAAATGATCAAAATCAGTATTTATACATTTCAAAGTAAGAGCTTGGCAAGTGGTTTTGCTCAGGTCAAACAATTTGGCTTAAAACGAATGGATGGAGAGAATCAAAATCTAACATAGGGGGTTTAATGAAATTTCAGCCCTTTTCTTACAATAATCTATATTTACTTTGATTTGAAATGTTACTTCCAAATCTGGAAAACATCCTGAACTACATATTTGAATTTTTTGAAAGTTAAGAATATATTCCAACACGATGACTACTTGGAAGGTGTGAAAATACTAGAACCTGCCAAAGAGGACACATGAGTTAGCACCACTCACTATAAAAGCCTCCTTTCCCTTCTTTTCCATCTCAACCCACTCCACCCCTCAATCATCTCAACTTTGCATGATAGGCAGTCACCTCCTACTCTGATGGGGCCTCACCCTCTCTTGACATTCTTCCTGTTAGCCATCTTCTTTACCTCTATACTCAAATCCTTTCTCTAGTTACCTGGTGTGCAGAGCCTCCAGTCTATAGTCACCATCAGTATGAGACAAAAACATGGAGAAAAAAGGTAGATATAACTCATGTTTTGAAGAGACCAATGAATTACATACTTAGAATATTATAAAGAAATACAATATAGCCTCAAAAAGAAAAAAAAAGCTAACTGCAACAGAAATTTGAAATTTAAAAAAATTTAATAAATAGAATTTGCCAATTGGAGCCACGAAAAGCAAAACAGGACTCCTCAATAGAATAGTAATTACCAAGATTAAAAGTTGTTTTACATAAATCCTATCTAAGCTATGATAACACTTTCAGAACTCAACCTATATAACATCATGTTAGATTAAAAAAACTCATTTGGGACTGGGTGCTGTGGCTCATGCCTGTAATCCCAGCACTCTGGGAGGCCGCAGCAAAAGTTCAAGACCAGGAGTTCAAGACCAGTCCGAGAAACACAATGAGACACCGTCTCTACAAAAAAAAAATTAGCCAGGCATGGTGGTACATGCCCGTAGTCCCAGCTACTCAGGAGGCTGAGGCAGAAGGATCACTTGAGCTCAGGAATTTAAGATTATAGTGAGCTATGATCACACCACTGCGCTCCAGCCGGGGTGACAGAGACCCTATCTCAAAATAAAACAAAACAAAACAAACAAAAAAACACCTCATTTGGAACCAAATTTTAGCTTAACTAAAGGATTTTATAAAACTTATTTGAAACCAAATTTCAGACCAATACCAAAGGACTTCAGATGATATTTATTAAAGCAGGATATTCTACCATCACTTACCCAGCTAAAAATCACCCTTTATCTACTCTGATTTTAATATTTGAACTGTATGTTAAAATATTTACTAAACTAGTTTAGATAAAATCCAAAGTTCATATAAAAAGATAAATACATATATATGATCTCTACAAAGGCATCTCCTAAACATATGAGAGAAAGGTCTTTCAGACAGCATATGTAAAGAATTTGAATCATGACATTTTCCTTTTTTTTTCTGGTTTTTTTTTTTTTTTAAGCAGTCAAATTTAGTAGTGGGGGGTTGTATACCAAAATCATGACATTTTTAATACTCCATTTCTTGAATTAAGGACCTTGGGAATTCACTTTGCCAAAACTAAAGAAAGTGCCACTGATGATCCAAAAGGAATCAAACATTTATTGGGGGGGAAGGGGGTGTCTATGATACTAAATAGGGTATTAGAATGTAAAGGAAAAGAGAAACAGAGAACCATTCTACTTAAAATGCATTTTATACATATGAGTCTCCTATGGATTTTGATTTTTTAATACTTGTGCTGTCCAATGCTACAGCCATTAGCTACATGTAGTTATTGAGCCCTTCCAATGTGGTTAGTTTGAACTGAGATGTGATATAATTATAAAACAAATGTAAAATGATTTCAAAGACTTAGTAAGGAAAAAGTAATGTGAAATATTTCATTAATAATAAATTCATTAATAATAATAATTTTAATATCGATTACATGTTGAAACAACATTTTGGATACTGTGAATTCAATAAAATATATTATTAAAATTTTTTTCCTGTTTCTTTTTACATTTTTAATGTGCCTACCAGAAAATTTTAAATTATGCATGTGGCTGTCATTATATTTCTTTTAGAAAGCACCATTCTATAATCTAAAAGATATATTCAAATTATGCTTATCAGATAAGACACAAAAAATTTACAATACAAAACCTGTGCTTTTAGCAGCTACATTACATTTAAGTTACTTCAAAAATAGAGTTCACTGGAAGAAGTATTATTAATTTTAACATCTCCAGACATTTTGAAAACATTCTCTTCCAACTACATTTGATTCTCTCTCTCTACTATTTAAAAGAGTAATTTTAGTTAAAATCATATAATATTATGGCTATGGACTTTGGTAATATTGGAATCTTTGAATATTGGTTCATTATTATATTACATTACAAGTGATTCAGAATGGAGTAAGTGACCCATCTTATTCCAAAGTAACTAAATCTGGTATAACAAAGTTTTTGTGTATATCTAGAAATTCTTTCAAAATATTCTATTAGTTACTCTCACGCTACTTCATTTATCACCCCCCAAAAAACAAACATGCCAACAAGGGAATAATAATTATAGCAAGGAATTACCTTTACATATCCAAAATATCTTTTTTTATCTTAAATCAAGGAGTCTACAACTATTCTACAATATAAAAATAGTCTACTACTGTTCTCATCTGAATCAATTGGAAATGGCAAAATTTTTAGGCAGTAATTTGACTACTCTAAATAGTATAAAGATGGTTACACGTATATAAAAGGATTCTCTTAACTGAAGGAATAGAAGGTTCCCAGCTTGGGTTAACACTAACACTATTAATAAACACATATCAAGTCAAGAGGGTGATGATGGATTTGACTAAAATGTGTGCATGCCAGAAAGAAAAAACAAGTAAAATAATAACAGAAAATACAAAGTCACTTAAGGACAATACGCCTTAGAAGACGAGGATTAAGTCATTTTACACAAGTTGCTAAATATATTTAATGAACAGCAACTAGTGATTTGGGTGCAATGAATATAAACTACACCTTTAAAAATTCTCAAATTGAAACTCAATCAAATTGGAATTTTAAAAAGTCAGTGCATTTTACAAAACATACATAGAACAGTAAAAAAGCAATGATTAATCAAACTTTTCTCTAGAGTTTCAAAATTCATTATATATGCAATATTAGGTCTTGACCTTTATTACCTGAGCCTATTCTGTCAGTTCTTGTTTAGAAACAAACAAACCAAACAAAACCAAAATAGAACAAAAAAGCTCACTTCCTAATTTTATCAGAATTTGACTGCTGCCCAAGAACCATAAAGATATCCCCTGATACATGGAAAAAAGTACTTAATAGGAAGTACTGGGTATCAACCTTGATTTCTTCCACTAACTTATGTATAAAACTGAGATGATAGGCAAATAGATTTGGTTAACACAGAAAAATGTTTTATTCCTTTTGTACTCCAATCATCTAGTGCAGGATCTGGCATGCACATAGTTGGTATGCAATTAATGTTGGATGGAAGGAGAGGGAAGGAGGAGAATATGACTCTTTAAGACTGAAGGATTATAGAAACCATTGACTAAAAACCATCCCATGTAGTAGTAGGAAAACCAATAGTGGCTCTAAGTTTTGGAAAGAGAGAACCCATGCTATCCAGAAAGAAGGGTGATAGAACCAAGAACTAACAAAAGGTTTTTCTGATGGCAGAAATGAATGACCCCATTCTCTCTGATCAATGAAACAGATGGATAAAGAAAGGACTTTCTATGATATGTCCAAGAGCTCAATGGACTGTTAAATAAACTCAAACATTAAAAACAGGGGTCAATTATCAATGGAAGCAGAACTTGACAGACCAAAATGGTAGCATAGCTCTTTGAAAAATATAGTGGGGGGAAAAGAGCTATATTGTAAAAGCCATTGCTAAAGTTGAACTTTATCATTTTCTTATTATTTGAATAATTGAAATTTCCATATAACAAGGGATATCTAAGAATAGATCATAACACTAAGTCTTACAAAATAAAGGGAACCTTGATTTTTAAAGACAGGGTTCAAAAACAGCATGCTTTTCATTTCAAACACTTAAAACCCTAAACTCCTCATCCTGCTTAAATACTAAAAGGATATCATGAAAGAAAAATATTTAAGTTCTTTACACTACCTTTTTCTGTGCTCCCATTTATTTTAGGTAAGAAGTCATCAACTTGTATCCCTAGGATTAAGACAGTATATCATTGCCTGATCAAAGAAAGTATTACTTTAAAACTGGTCTCAACTGTAACCATGGCATTTTGTATTCCTGCACAGATTAAGACTGCAAAGAACAATTTACATTTATTTTTACAAGGTTTCAACTTGCCATTTTCTGTTAACTCAGAGAAAAGGAACTACTCAGTGGCCTTCCAATGAGCCTAAAAAGAAAAAGGATACTGCTGCTTATGTATTTTTCTTATTTAAATATCTCTAAGTAGAACACCTCAGATGCAGAAATTTCATTCATCTCAAGGACTAAACAATGGTGCCCACTGGTGGCAATCAAGCATATTTTTAGAGGAAATTTTCTAAAAGAGTGTAGATACTTTACACCTAACAGGTAAAATATCCCTTAAAGAAAATAAGGGATGAGATAGTAAACAAGGTCAAAAGTTTAATGATAAAATTCAGCTTTAAATAAGAAATATGGATGACACCTACCTAAGCTGCTGCATTCTTTAAGAGTTTTCTCCTGAAGATGTTCTAACCGTACTGTAAATAAAAGCCCAAAAAAAAGATATTTCACAGATAAAAAGAAAAAAAATAAAATAAAATCAACTTCTGGATTAGTTTACTCACCTTGTAAAGCTGTTAGCCTTTCATTGGTGAAATCATTATCAGCTTGCAATGCTTCTATTTTTGCCTGGAGTTCCTGTTCTTTTTCTTCCATTTCATCTATTTTATGCTGTAATTCTTTTTTCTCAGCTTGTCCCTTCTGTTGGATTTCCTCTTGTTTTCCCTCTGCTACCTGTTGAGAAAGAAAGGAAATTCAGTTATTTAATAAAACCTGAGCTTGTTTTAGGAAGCCTAAACCAGGACTGCCTTTACTCACAAACTTCTAAGAAAAATATTCAATATTATAGAATATATTTATTGAGATGGTTTTTCTAAACCAGCGAAGAAGACAAAGACAAAAGCTTCATGTCAAAAGTGATCTGCACTGGGGTCACACCTCCATAACATCTAGGACAGAAAAACTTGGAGCAAGCAAGTAGGCTCAATACACATAGAGTTAAGGGGTCAAAGGGGTCCATATTTTTCAAGAGGGAAATAAGATTTTCCCCTAAAATTACTATTGTTTCAGTTTGTTCGTAAGTTCTAAAATGTAACTAATTCTGAAATTTTAAACAAAATTGTGTTTAGCTAGAGGGATGGCGGTAACAGCACTTCTCAAAAAGACCTTCTTTTAACAAGACCAATCTTTAAAACTATCATAGGTTAACCCTGCGGTCTCCAACCCCCAGGCTGTGGCCAGTGGCCTGTTAGGAACCCATTAGGAACCCAGCCAGCATCACCGTCTGAGCTAAGACCCCCCCCAATTGTCTTCCATGACACTTAGGAACTAGGCTGCACAGCAGAAGGTGAGAGGTGATGAGCCAGCGAAGCTTCATCTGTATTTATAGCTGCTCCCCATCCCTCGAATCACAAAAATTGTCTTCCATGAAATTGGTCCCTGGTGCCAAAAAGGTTGGGGACTACTGGGTGAATGGGTTTGCCAATCACATAGAGGGGAGGTATACTTTGGTCTTCTCTAACAAACGCATAAGCACTCAATCCATGGTTTACATTATATCGAGATAGATCTTCACAAACTCAGGTATAACATTTTAAAGGACCAACTAGACATTACCCTATGGTCTCTGTCCTTATCCTAAATGGCTACATAGCTACAGGGAATGGCAGCTTAAGTAGAGTTAACAGCATCCCAGGAGGCTACAAAGATCAAGCCTTATCACTCCAAGATTCTCTCTGGGCTTGTTCCAGCACTAAATAGCTGGGCCCTGCCTTTGGGATGACCTAAAGATAAACAGTTTCAGGTTAAAAAAAATCTGAATATCTTGGGTTTTGCTGATTCTCATCTACTTCCTGTTATATATTAAAAGATATCTATTATGAAGCACTGACTACATTTCCATCCAGAGGACCTATGACAGCTTTTACAAGCTTTCAATTATTTAATATATATGGTAATGGAGGTTGGGATAAATGGAATATAAGCACCTTATTTTCACTATAATTTTCAACCATTATCAAATTTTACAGCCACAACTATTCAGCAACACCTAAACTTTTAAGTTACCCAGTGTGTTAGGCATGATTAGCTGAACATACTTTCAAATTGAGTAAATACATACCTTTAACTTATCAGATAAATCTTTTATCTCATTAACTGCTCCATTATATTTATTGGCTAATTCTCTTAACTCTTCCTGAGTCCGTTCATTCATTTCTTTCAGGTGGGTACATTCATCTTCAGTATTACTCAGACTTCGCTGAAATTCAAGTTTACAGGCAATTTATTTAGAATAAATGCACATTTATTATTTAGAATTCCTTCTAAATTCAACTTATAAAAAGTATAATCCTATCAGCTATTCTAAATCAACATCTACCCTGAACTTTATATAAAGCTGAGTTAAGCAACATAAGAATTTCAATTTACTTCAGGTACATACTAAAACAGAAAACACAACTAAGAATTTGAGGGTGGGGGGAATGGGGAGAGGGCAGGGGCAGAAAGAGGATGCTATTTTTATATAATTATACTTCTGAAAGGTCAAAAGGTATGACTTTTAGCTTTGAAAATATTTTAAGCCTATCAATTCTTGAAAGCAAGTTTAATAATATGCAGTAAATAATTTAATAAGAAAATTAGAAAACAGCTAGTAACTTTCTTTCCTTGCACGTCAGATCAATTACATCACTATGGGATGGAGCCATTATAGAAACTATGCCTGTACTAAGGGTATGTTAACTATTTAATTTATGATGGGCATTTTAACCAAATCCAGTAATAGATAATTTCTGTGGTAATTTTGCAGTGGTTCAAAGGAATGATCTGTATTATAAATTAGGTGTTTTTCTGTAAAGCAATGAAAATCATATTTTGTTTTTTTGTTTGTTTCTTTTTGAGACAGGGTCTTGTTCTGCCACCCAGACTGGAGTACAGTGGAGTGTGATCACAGCTCACTGTAACCTCCAACTCCCGGGCTCAAGGGCTCCTCCTGGCTCAGCCTCCAGAGTAGCTGGGACTACAGGCATGCACCACCACGCCTGGCTAATTTTTTGTAAAGACAGGATCTGTTGCCCAGGCTGGTCTCAAACTCCTGGCCTCAAGTGGTCCTCCCACCTCACCAAAGTACTAGGATTACAGGCATGAACCACCATGCCCAGCCGAGAATCACATTTTGATGATTCCTAAAAGACCTAGAAAGGACCTTGGAGATAATTTATCCTTTGAACCTTCAAAGTATCAGACACAGTTTTCCTCTCTAGGGGATAGGTAAAGTAAGATCACGTAGTGTAGACTCTCAGCCTAAAATGACCATCCTCAACTAGAAGCAAAGCAAAACCAGATGACAGGAGATCAATTCCCTGGCACATATTACGGTCCACTGTATGGTGGCTGAATCCTAAGCAGAGCGCAAATAGTAAGATTCCCTGGTTAGGCTTTTATTTCCTCAGTCACTGACTAGGGAGCATAAGCACCAAAACTCACATGGTTATGCTGAGAATTCCTATCAACGAAAGCAGCATAACTGTTCCTTCTCATCTGACAGAAGATGTTTCCTTGCCACATAATAATACCCAAGTTTAAAGTGTCCTGGAATATTTGAAATTTTAAAAAATCATACTACTATTTAGTATTTTTAAAACTGAAATACCTCAACTTCTGAAAGTTTTCTAACCACTTCAATTTTCTCCTGAAGAACCCGCCTCAGGGACTCTTTGGCTGTTGTCTCATAGTTATGTTTATCCTCCTGTAATGCTATAAGTTCCTTCCGTAAACTATCTTCTGTTTGATTCTAGAATAAAAGATATTTATAATTACAGCCAAGTTACTTTTTAAAAAGCATTTACTGTTGGGGAAAAAAATGACACATTATGATACTTTTAAAATTGTATATTAAGGTACCTCCAAACACAAAGGATGTTGGCCCTGTATTAACTAAAGCTGTATTTAAAAGTTGCATCAGCAAATTATGCCTTCACAAACATATTAGCTCCCACTTACAAAAGAAAGAAAAAGTAAAAGCCAATTGAGAATTTCTCTCAAATATATAAAATGAATTACTCTTGTATTTGTCATATTTTCTACAAACAACCATATTTACATTGGTGGACAAAAATAATCAGTTACCTTCAAAGGTATCAAGCATTTTAAAACAATGGTTGAAACAAAAGGAATAAGAACAGCATGGGGAAAAAGGAGACTCCACGTCTGGGGAAGGAAATGTACAAAATGAGCCTGGAACATCTTGTCTGGTATGACAGAAATAAGCTATTTAAGTCTGCTAGGGTTCTATCAAAAAGACTCAGGAGCCAATCTGAATAGGTTTACACAGACTAAAGATGGGATAATTTGAACATCAATAAGAAAAACAGGAGAAGGCTGTCAGAACAGTGCGCAGGTAAGAACTGAAGCTTTAAACAGGGTGGGAGCAGTGGATGTTGAGGAGGCAACAGGAGGCTTTGGGGGTTAGAAAAGCAACTGTAATAGATTTAAACACATCAAACATCTTTAAACCTAAGTGGGGGGAGGAAACACCCTGGTCATTCTTTGGTAGATGAAAAGGAACCAATTCATTATTCTGAAATCCAGTAACTGGGGGTGAGAGTGGGGAATCACTTATCCTGCTTCCTGCTTTTCCTATAGAAAATGTACCTCAGGGTAACCAAATGGTTGATATGGGAAAGCTTTTCTTTATACAAGGTAATCCAGCTAAATATATGAAGGAATGATAGAATTAAATCAACATTTTTGTAAATAATGGATCTAGGCAAGGATCATCAACGACTGATAAAAGCTCAAAACAAAAGACAACTGGACATTATGTTGCCTCTTGGTAGAAGAACACAATATCATCCACAAAGAGTTGTCCACAAAAAAAAACTGAGCCTGAATCAGATCAAATCTTTAGCTCAAACTACTTATTTATTGTGGGGGGGGGGGAGCTAGCAGAATGTTTAAATAACAATGTAGACTGACAGAAATTCTAGAAGGCAAATGACCCGGTTTCTTCAACAAATATCAACTACAATAGAAAAAACAGAGTTGTACATGGGTGTTCATTATACAATTCCTTCTACTCACATGTATGTCTGAAATTTCCCACAACAAAAGATTTAAAAGAATTTTGAAAATGTATAGAATTTTAGCATATACTCAAAATGTCAGTCAAAAGAAATGAAGCCACATAAAAAATGATGCATTTCATTTTACATACTTGAGATTAATACCTACTTTGGAGCATGCCTGTAATTGGTTTCCCATAACTTCTAACCGTGATAAGAGTCTATCTTCATCTATTAAAGCCTGTTGAAGAAAAATTAAATATAAATAAAACCCCAGAGTAATTAAAAAATAACATGAATACGAAAAAGGTTGCTGTTGCCAACAGACAATATAAAATCAACTTTTGTTCATTAGTTAGAAAATAACTTTGCCTTTGTTTGCTATAAAATTTTCATTTTCATAAAAGATATTAAACTATGTTTAAATGCTTCTTGAGTATAAAGGCAACTGAATACCTGCCAACTGGTATCTGAAGCCTCTTGGGTGATGGCTAGTAGCCGCTGAAGCGTGGCTAACTTCTGTTCCAACATCTGTTCCCGATGTAAGGCCTCCTAATATTATAAATCACAAGAGAGATTCTAATAAACACAGCATGATTCCTTTGAGGAGTAATCAATTTTTAGCACACGATCAAATATTCTCATTATTACATCCCATTTGATGTATTTCACAGTATTTCAAACTTGATAATACTTTGTAAAATATACAGTAGTCCCCCTTATCTCTGGTTTCACTTTCCACAGTTTCAGTTACCCTCAGTACCATACAATATTTTGAGAGGATGGTAGAGGTGATCCACGTTCACGTAACTTTTATTACAGTATATTGTTTTTTTTGTGTTTTTTTTAAATTTATTTTTTAATTTTTTAAAAATATGGAACGCTTCATGAATTTGCGTGTCATCCCTGCGCAGGGGCCATGCTAATCTTCTCTGTATCGTTCCAATTTTAGTATATGTGCTGCCAAAGCGAGCACATATTACAGTATATTGTTATAATTGTTATATTTTATTATTAGTTATTCTAATGTAACTAAATGTTTAGATGTTTATAAAGCAAGCTAAGGTTAATTTATTATTGAAAAAAAATTTTTTATAAATTTAGTATAGCCTAAGTGTACAGTGTTTATAAAGTCTACAAGAGTGTATGGTAATGTCCTAGGCCTTCACATTCACTCCACACTCACTCACCAACTCACTCAGAGCAACTTCCAGTCCTGCAAGCTCCATTCATGGTAAGTGTCCCTTATTTTCTATCTTTTATACTGTATTTTTACTGTACTTTTTCTAGATATACAAATATTTACCATTGTGTTATAATTGCCTACAGAATTCAGTACAGTAATATGCTATACAGGTTTGCAGACTTATACCATATAGCCTAGGTGTATAGTAGGATATACCACCTAGGTTTGTGTAAATATGTTCTATGATATTCACAAGGACAAAATGGCTGAATGATGTATTTCTCAGAATGTATCCCCATCATTGACACATGACTGTATATATGTTTGTGTATATATGTGTATATATATACATGACTGTTTTTATGTATGTACATACATGTGTATATGTGCACACACGTGTGTATATACATACACGTGTGTATACACATACTCACATGTGTATATACATACACACATACATATATGCATGTATATACACACACACATGAAATATACATATCTCAGAAGAAACTCATTCTGATCTAAGCCAAAATAATCTGGTCAGCAGCAAAGATACTTTATAATGGCTTAACTGCAGAAGTGTAATATCTAAAATAGAAATAGCTTTTAATTTTTCTTTTATAAAATGTTATTTATATAAAAATATATATATAAAAAAAGACAGAGAATGCTTCACTCCCACAGCCTATATATTGCATTATCAGGTGTTCTGATTCTCTCCCTGACTACATACCACTTAGAAGCAATTAATATGCCAAAAATAAGTTAAGAGTCCACCAAATACTTGTTCAATGTAATTAAGGGATCAAGGAGTTACATAACTATTTGGCAACTCCAAAGGAATATTTTTCAAAGAAAGACACTGGCATGTAAAGCCTGATCTCTAGGCGATTTGTTAACATTTGATAGCTGCCAAGAGGGTCTCCTTCACCGAGAATCAAGGTGAAATGTTCACAGCATTTAGCTGTGGTTTTGGCATACCTTTCTTCACCTTGTTCTATTCCTGTCATTCTCCAGAGAACACTTACTACCCTAATTCCTCTGAGTCATCTCACTAGAGAAGTGTATGCTTCAAACATAGCACCTGAGGGTTAAAGCATGAATTTATTGTTCTCCACATCCTTGATAAATAATGATTAGGGAAAATCTGGTCTAATTAGAGCCAGAGGTACTATAATATAACTCTAAAATTATAGATTTAGGAATCAAATAAAAACCATACTGCCTCAGAATCCACATTAAAACACAGCTTACATTTAAAAGAGACTATTTACCAAGTTTATTTAAGCACCTAAAACATTCCTAATATCCAGGAAATTACACAGATGCTGCAAAAAGTTTTACTGAAAAACAAAACCACCACCCAACCACTTCTTTAAAATCTACTTCCACTAGATGGTGTAATTTCACCTTTTAAATTCAATTCCATTTGGAGTTTCTAAACTCCATGAACTACATCCCAATAGAAATCTAATACTTCCAGGAATGATCTTTCAGTTCTAAAACATGAAGTGCATCTATTCCAGTTTTTATTCAAAAGGTTCACAACTTACATTAGAACTTTGGCACTTCAATAAAAATGTATACAGAAAAGACTGTGGTATAATTTTCTCTCTGAGAGTTAGAAAAAGAACAGTAAAGGATTAGGACTACTAGGAATATTCAAAGAACTGACACAAAAGTTGGAAAGAGTGAAAGATTCGGTGGGGGGGTGAGATTTGCAGATCATGAAGACTAGTAATAATAGTGTATAACCTCAGGCAAATCATTTAACTTGTATAAGCCCCATATTTCTCAAGAAAAATGAGGTCTAGACCAAATTAATCTCAAAGTTTTCTTCTACCTCTAAAAATAAGAGAGATCTATGTCAATTAATGTGCCTTCCTACTGAATGGTAAACGACTACTAACATTTATGGCATACATTCCATGTGCCAGGCACTGTTCTAAATGCTTTACATATTTCATTTATTCTTCACACTTCTGTGAGGTAGGTACTTTTACTATACCCATTTCATACATGAGGAAAATGAGGCACAAGAGGGTTAAACAACTTTCCTGGCAGGTCAGATATTAAAGCCAGGGATCAAAATCAAGGGAGTTCTGGGTAGAGCCTATGCTCTTAAATATGCTACTGAAGTGCAAATGTACAAAACTTTTTCTATGCATACATTATGCCTAGGGAAAGATAAGATCTGATTAATACATTGATAATTTTCTGCTCTTCAGTACTCAATCTGTAAAAATGGGGATAAAATATGTACCTTATAGGATCTTGTGAGGATTGAATGAATTAATATAGGTAAAGGGCTATAATGGAGCTTGGCATTCAACAAATGCTGTATGTTATTTGCTATTAATATTACTAAGCAATCAAAATCTCTCTGGGCTTAATTTTATTTAAAAGTCATCTATGGATAAAGAACTATTTTGGAACCTCCTCATATTTGAAGAAAAAGATTTTTCTCCCTTCAGAGCTTATGTTCTCCAGACTTAACAATCCTGACTCTTTTATCCTTTCTTCATAAGATCTATTTTTAATCCTTTTCTTCTTCAAAAAGATGCTTTCTTTTGTACTTATATCCAGCCAATTTTTTTAATCCTATATTTGTGACAAGGCAAAATAAAATATAAGTTGTTTAATTCTGATTTTAAAGACTAAGAATTCTCAAGATTTACTTTTACCTGTAGATACTGAGAAAGCTGGAATAGTTCCTGAGAGTACATACTTGGAGTATTAGCAGCAACCTAGAAACAAAATAATAGTGTCAACAGAAAATACTTTATAAAAGACATTAAAGACAAACCAATTCCTTGAAATGTCTATTTACTTAAATACGCAAAATAAGAATTATTTATTAAATTAACCAGTTCCCTTGGTTCTCAAAATATTTCTGCCCTCTGTCCAGAATTTATAAATGGTATTATATTATGCTGACCAGTTTGGATTTACAAGAAAGGTGGTGGAACAAGAGCTACTCATGAAAACATTACTTGATAAACCAAATCACAAATTTATAGCAAAGGCAATGCAGCCTTTTCTTAATCCAGAAATAACGCCTCCTAAGTCAATAGACCCACATATTTTCCCTTTAAAATTCATCGTTAAATAGTCAACAAGTCACAATTCATTTAGAAGTGGCCATCTTCAAAGTATTTGTGTGTGTGGGGAGGGGTGAGTGGAGGGACATGAAATATAACACTTTGTCCAATGGCCAGAGGCAATGAAAAAAGTTTTGTCCTTTTCTTTGTTTAAACTACAGGTAGGTTTTAAGAAAAAGATGGGAAATAATGGTGTTTAAACAAGTCTTAGAAGAAATACCTTTTAGGGGGGGTTTTCCAAGGCCATGGAATCATGGTATCATTTTTTAAAAAAAAAAGGGGCTCATGGGGTTGCTGTAACATTTACTCACATCCTCAACACTAAGCCCTATGTGTTAACTGGCATCATTCCTTATTAAGCTCAGAAAGCATATTTTTATTAATATGCTGACTAGTAGGCAGGGAGTTGGCATTGTTTCTTAAAGTTAGTTCTAAATCAGCAAGACCATTATTTACTTCTGAAATAATTCTTGGTATTACAGAAGTTGATGATTAACAACTTTTACCTCTGAAAAAGGAATCTAACAAAGAACTGCAGTTTCAAGCAGACTGTCATTCTTCATCCAAATGGAAGAAAAAATATAAAATATTTTTCCCAATAGTTTAGTTACTGTACTAAGAAAATTAACATCCACTTTAATGCCAAAAGATGCAAAAGATGTATTTTTTTTTTGCTCATTATCAATGACACAATGGTTTAATATACCATTATTTCTGAACACAAGAAAAATGTTTTCTAAAAAGCAATTACTGTAAAGTTTCTGATCAGATCAGGTTAAAACTGATCTTCAAAGATAATAAAAGAACAATTTCTGTAAGCCCATATTTCTATGTTACTTCCCTGTATGGGTAAATGTTGAGTGAACTATTTGGAGAGAAAGCTTTAACAAATTTCTAGACAGAACTGTGTCTCAGAATAAAAAGTAATAGCTAACATTCCTTACCTCTGGCTAGGCACAAAACCGGTATTCCTAGTCTACACAGTCAACAGTTCACTTGAGATAACAAAGGCTTTTACTGAAGAAATATCCACCTTAAATTCTCCAGATATTGAAGATCAGAAGATTACAATAACTATATATAGCTATATGCACTCTATATATTTTGTTACAGAAGAGAATTAAGTTTCTTAAAGCATATTAAAAACAAACATTTTTAAAGCAATATAGCTGAGTCAGTTTGGAAACAATAATCATTAGCAACTTACTTTGTCAACAGGACTTGGTAATGGAGCATGGATGACACTGAAAAGTAAAATTTAGAATTTTATCTAATATCCTGACAATAGAGGAAACACAGTATGAGAGTACCAGAATATTTCAAACCACAAAGTTGATATATTTGCCTTCATATAATTAGAAGAATATGAAGAATTTTTCAATCCTTTATAAATGTATAGTTCTTAGAAAACAAAGTAATAAATACATAAACCTACCTTTTACATATAAGTATATTTTTAAAAACAAATTCCAAATCTAAAATGTATTAAATGCCCTTTGAGGACCCACTACTTACTGAAGGCTATTGTAAGAACTTCTACACAGAAAAGAAGCAGTCTTCAAATTATCCATTTTCAATTTTGGAATGTGTAAATTAAGTTCCTTTAAAATTGAACATTCCTATACAGAAAGTCTTAAAAAGCAAAGTTCTACTGGAAATAAAGGCTATAATTTGGAAATTTGTTCCAGTGAAGAACAACTTTAATCAAAACAGTAATACTACACTTCTGCACTCAGCCACCTCAGAAACTAACTGAAAGCTTAGATGTACATATGAATGAAACTGAGTATATCACTTTAAAAGAAAACATTATAAATAGACAGCATTAATTGGTACTAAGTGCTTTTTTGGCCTGATAAAATACTACTGACAGGTAGTATAGCAGGTAAGCATGGAGGGCTCTGATGCTATACTGACTAGGTCCAAATCTCAGCTCTACTTAGCAGCTCAAACGCAAATTGCCTAATCAATATAAGTCTCAAGCTTCCTTATCCATAAAACGAAGATCATCATAAAACCAATCCCACAGAGTTATTTTGAGTATTGAATGTGTTAAAATAAATAAAGAGCTTCAAACAGTGCCTAGGACATAGGAAGCACTCGATCACTACTACCACTCTCATGGGAATGGAGCGTTAAGGAAGCCAGAGTCCCTATTTTACAATGCCCTGTAAGATACTGTATGTATATTGGGGGTGAGCAGAGGGGACACAGAGCAAGGCTATTATCCATGTCCCCCCATCAGTTGCTTATCACTTCACATCCTAGAGGCCACTCTAGTGATGGCTAGCTTGAAGGCTGACTGGGTAAAGTTCCCAGATTCAACTGGTTAATCACGTGTAAGCTGCCAAGAAACTCATCAAGCATGACTTAAAAATAGGAATAATTCTTTTTATTTTTTTTAATATTTTTAAATTTTACTTGCTAATCTTCTCTGTATTGTTCCAATTTTAGTATATGTGCTGCTAAAGCGAGCACAAAAATAGGAATAATTCTGATCCAACCTTAATAACTGCAAACACCGTAAGAATAGTGCTAATTCAACTAGTCACAAATACACTAAAATGCTTAATAAAATAGAATACTAAGTACCAGCACTCATCTCCCTTCTGAGCACCCATGATATCCTGTACAGACTTCACTAAGCCTACAGAACCCTTTACTATACTTCTTTGATTACATCTCTGTGTTCTCAGGAACTATAATCAATTCACCTCTGCATCCCCAGAGCTTATCACAAGGCCCTAACAAAGCTGGTACCTAATGAAAGTTTTAAAAAAATTATATAGAAACTATAATATAAACAAGTAAAACAAACAGGTGAGTATTTTACAATTCTTTGTTTTCTGGTCTTTTCTATCTGGTGATGATGATCATGGTGTTATTAAAATGGTCTAGTGGTACAACTTCAGTTTTTCTTCTCCACTCCATAAAACTGAAATAGACATTTTAAACATAAGTTTATTTATCTTGACTATGTAAGTACTATATATTGATTATGGAAAATGTGTGAAGTAAAGCATGAGGAAATAACTAAAAATTACTCAATGCCAGCACCCAAAGATAACCATTTTGGGCATATATCCTCTTCTCTGAATATATGCGCATATAAGGAAATGAATTTAAGAAAGTCTAAATGGAAACAAAAGGTATTAATGGAGTGTTCTTAAAAATCCAGTTTTCTTAGCGACTCAAGTACAAAATCTTCTGTTCTCATGAAAATCTGGTTAAAAAACAAAAGGCTAAAAATCCAGCAATGCACATTCCATAAGTGATATATATTTGTATTTTACAAAAACTACCTTGGATAAAGGTATATTTTGTTTGAATTATGGAAAAAGTTCATGTGCATACAAAAACCAGAACAAGGGAAGACAGGAAATGAAAACAGTTATTTAGAGTTAGGGTAGTGGGATTATAGGCAATTTCTCTGTTTCTTTTCATTAGAAAATTATTTGTGTAATATAATAAAAATTAAGGAAGAAAAAGAATTAGCTTTTTGAGAACTACTTACTAAAGATCCTTTTTTGAGACAATGTCTCATTCTGTCTCCCAGGCTAGAGTGCAGTGGCATCATCATAGCTCACTGCAACTTCAAACTCCTGGGCTCAAGCGATCCTCCGGCCTCAGCCTCCCAAGTAGCTGGGAATACAGGTGCACGCCACTATCCCTGGCTAATTTTTTTTTCTATTTTTTGGAAAGACAGGGTCTCGCCCTTCCTCAGGCTGGTCTCTTGCTCAGGCTGGTCTCGAACTCCTGGCCTCAAGCTGTCCTCCCACCTCGGCCTCCCAAAGTGCAGGCATGAGCCATTGCACCTGGCCCCTACAACAAAAGATCTTAAAAGCACTAAATGCTAGGTACACAACGGACCTTAAACTCTACGCATTCTGGCATACTCAAAACATCTTAATTGCTTTAAAAAAATTAGATTACAATAACAGAAATGGTTAATGTTTATTGTGTGCTTATTAATATATATGCCAGGTACTATGCTATGCTCTTTAAGTATGAAATCTTGTTAAATCCTCATAAGATTCCTGCTTAATAGGTACTATGATCATCTTCATGTTTCAAATGAGAAAAGTGTGGCCTGATCAAGTCACAGAACAAGTCGAGTCAGGTTTGAAACTGGACTATCCACCTCTAAAGACCATTACGATCTTCCAGCTCTAGAGAATTGCCTGTTCAAAATTCATCTTCTCCAGAAAGGTATCACATTATGTACAATAAAATTGGCAGCAAAAATTTAAATGATGCTAATATTTAACCACATAAGAAAAACCAAACAATGAGAAGGAAACACCGCAAAGATTAAAAGAATTGGGGAAGCAAGAATGATAGGGACACAATTCACTGGAATAAACTTTGAAAAAATTCACATGCTCGACTAGATGGAACCTGAGAACACAGATGATCCCTTATACAACTGCTCAAAGCTTTTAACTGCATGAAAGAAAAATCTTATTATCAAATATAAACATCAAAGTCTTTAAGAAGCAATACATCATTAGCTGATTAATAGTTACTCTTATTTCTAAAACCTTAACTCTTGACTCATAAAAGCTAAGTTACATTAAAGTTCCTACAGTTTATTGCAATTTTAATAATTAAGGTGTAATTTATAATAGGAAACAGATTAATGTTTTAAATTTAAAATGTTTTAAAATTTCTGCTTCGTTTCAGATATCCCTAAAACTAAAAAAAAAATTTGGTGGCTTCTAATGGAAGCATAAAATATATGATTCTAATGAAAGCACAGACTATCACAGTAATGGGAGGGCCTCTCTCTGCTTAATTTTTCCTTCTCTTTTTCCTACTCATTGCTCTACTTTTCCTTCAGTTTATTGCTTCTCTCAACCTCCCACCCTCAGATCATTGTCTTTGTTTTTGAAGGACAGAAAATATTACGCTGGGTGTAGAAACAAGATTCTAACATATTCAAGGTTTTCCCCCAAAATAAAAGAGAAGTTTAAAGATTGTTCAACTCCCTTCAACACCTGATGATGATAACCTCTGATGATGCATGAGATCAATATGTACTTGTGTTTACATTTTAAAATCTAGATTTTACAAGTAATTTTTCCCTTTCAGGTGTCCACCTCTAAGTGACCTTTTATATTGCTTCATACAAAAAATAAACATGACATTGAAAAAAAACCTCAAAAAAAACTCCCACCAAAATAAGCTACTAACTATACCGACATCCTCAAGGTCCTCTAAGATTATGACACTGGCATTAACTTCAGAGGCAATCACAGTCTAAGAAGTCCTATATGTAGATCCAAAGGAATGGATTTATCACTTACCAATAACTTACGTACCCCAAACATTGTGAATAAAACTAATTATCCATCAAAATATAAATTGTAAAGTTAAATTAGGAAACAAAATAACCTGTCTCTGATACATTATTATCTACTAGAATTGCAACTAATGTGAAAAGCAATTTAAACTGAAGTGTATTCTATTCCAAAAAGTACTACGTCAATTTTGTACATTATTAAAATAATCCTGAAGTACTGTATTAACAGTATACCATCATCTAGAATATTATTAACCAAAGTAATTAATCCAAAAACTTCACAGCACTAAATTATACTCACTCTGAGCGGAGCCGGGCTTCCATGCCATCTGGTAGAAAAAGTTTTATTGTGGAAACAATACACCCATGGGTAACTGGTTAAAGCAAACAAATAATATGGATAAAATAATTGTTTAAAAATATCAAACTTTGTACCTCTAGTATCTAAACACATATTTTATTCTTAAAAGTAAAAACTTCTGGAAAAGAAAATAAATCTGGTGTTTTAATGACAATATTCACTACCCTGGAGAAACTCATCCCTGTCCATAATGAATCACAATTGCAAGGTAGAATTACATATAAAAGTGTTTCAGAAGGCATTCAAACCTCCAATTCTATAACAGTCAATAAAAGGTCAGTTGAATATATGGAAATACAATTGAGGGAGGAAAATGCACTTTCTCCCTATCTTCTAGCATTAAACTTAACTGTGGCTATTTCCAAAATTAAAATATAGCTCTTAATTCTTAATTCTCCTGTCCCCAACCTACTACTCCTAACCATACCTCACAACACTAAAGTTCTGCATAATACAGTTTAGAATATGCCATTCAATCCCTCCATTTTATGGGTGAGAAAACCAAGAACTCAGACAAGTGAAACTGCCTCCACAACTCTCTGCTATTAATTATCAGAGTTGTTTGCTAGTATCTGAGGTTCCCATTTCAACATTTAAATTTCTTGTTTCTTTTCTTTTTCTTTTTCTTTTTTTAAAAATCAGCTGACTTTAAGATTCAATGTTTTGTTTTCTTGATGGCTGTTTCTACGTCCAACCCCAACATATTTTCATGACATCACACCAGTCACTTTGTAGACAACTTCTTACCGTTGCTTCTTAGTTCCTGTTTTTCCTACTGAAGATTTCAAGAGACAAAACCCCCCAAAGCAGCACCTGTACAGAGCTTCTCTGTGTATGGGATTTACAGAAAAAAATTTTGTTTTCTGGTTTAAAAGCTGATGAATTTTTATTTCTCTATTCTTCAAATACTGTATTATATCTTCCAGGGTTCAAAGAACTAATTTATTTAGCATACTGAACTCTGATTAAAAGCTAATGCAGGGCTAATGAAATATACTATATCATGACTAGAAGAGTGGTGGTTACTAGGCTGTATACATTTGTCAAAACGCACTGAATCGTAGAGGTAAAACTGGTGTTGTAAGTAAATTATACCTTAATAAAATAGATTTTTAAGAATAGAGCTAATGCATTTGGGGGTAACTTATTAAATGATCAGGCCCATGAATCATCAAGATGATATTATAAACATGAAGTAATATGACTGTCTTCTGGAAATGCATGTTAAACTTAAGGAATTTAGCACATTTATTCAATATTGATTTTCATGAACTAATTGATTATATGAAAAGTGCTACCACAGATGAAGAACCATCTACCGGACAGTCTTCTAAACTCTCTGCCTAGCACAGCAATCACGGCCATGAACCATTGGGTTCCTCCCTTCCTTTCTAGTCTCATCCTCTATGTATGCTGTACAAAGCCAAGCTGCCCGCAATCTCCAAACACCTTACCTTTCATAACTCCATTCCTTTTACACAAACTGTCCCTTCTGTCAGTGATGTCCTCTATCCCCTTGCCTGCACAAATGCTACTTATCCTCCAGACTCAGACTTCCTAATTCCTTTTACCAAAGCTCAGTATCTGAGTTAGATGTCCCCAGAGCCTCCTGTATCTACTTCTTATAACATTAAGCACACTGCATTGTGAATAGTTATCATTTACACAACAATTTTCTCACCAATTAAACTCTCTGAGGGCAACAAGGATTGTTTGCTTCTCACTTTTTAAACCTGTATACTTAGCAGTCATCTGATACATAGTAAGCATTTAACAAATGCTTACTGAATATGTTGAAGAACATGTCTGCCTAATATTTTACAGCTTCCATTATTCAAGGGTAAAAATGTTTCTTACTTTGAGGAAAGTAGGCTTCACCTCCATTTGCAGGAACTACCTCGCCCCCTCCTCTCCCTGGCAGAAGACAGGGAAGAGATGGATTTATCCCAGCCCTATGGCTCCCCCAGAGATTTACTACAAACAGCCTACAATAAAGGAGCACAATACAAGATGAAGATCCAGCAATACCTACACTTTACCAATACATTTAAATTGGTAATAAAGTTGTTTTTAAGAACAGAAAAATAGAATGAGTTACAGAATAAAACTGCAGTGTCAGAGCTGACAACCTGTGATATATTACATCAGGAATTCTGTTGCTCGGATATATCACCCTGAAGTTTAGCATATGGACCGATGTACAAATCTATGAGGTGAACCAAGAGCTAGTACTGACTGAGCAGTACAGTGCTGCTGCAATACTGAAGGCAGTTTTTAAAAAAAGACCATCTCTGACTAAGCTGACAACTTAGTCCAGCCAACCCTGCCTTTGAAATGATTCTTATGCCAGCTAGAAACACAGATGCATAGAAATGTTGGCTACCTATTTGATTTGCAACAGGCAAGTATTTAAAGCAACCTGATGAAAATGTTTTGTTCTAATGCTTATATTAATCAACTACACATAGTAGTATTTCCCAAAATAGAGTGCTAGCAAGTGTTAACAAAAAAGGACTTGAGGGTCAGATGAATTTGGGAAGTATTTGGTTAAAAGAAATTTTTGGGGTTTTTTGTTTTGTTTTGTTTTGTTTTTTAGCCATGGGCTTTCTCAGAGCCTAGATGGCTTTTGTCCATCATGAAGCTCTAAAAGTAAGATGCACTTTCCAAACTTATTTGAGCACTGAGCCTTCCCTTAACTGATAATATGATAAAAATACTTTAGAAAGTACTGCTCTAAAGCATTCTATGAAGCACTATCAAAACATATTTTGCTCTCAAATACCACCCAGAAACATTATTATTATTGGGTTCCAAGATTTAAAGACAAAATTAATTGTAAAACACAATTTAAACAGCTTCTTGGGGAGGGCAAGGGAACCATGGAAAGAAACGTTTCCACATTAAATATACACATGTATCATAAGCCACATGCAAATTTCAGAAACGTTAAAACATGAAAACCAGGTGAGTCTGAATTGAGGAAACAACGTGGAAGAAAAATCTGCAATTACCTGCTATAGTTCGGAGTCTAGTAAAAGTGAGGGTGAAGACTACATGAGCTTACTGCCATTTGTCTGGTTTTTTCCTCTATAATCTTACACAGACCATTTATTTTGCTTTTGGGTTACTATAATTACTTTGTGGTATGCACTCAGCCTTTTTTATTGCCTCTTCGCACAAATACCACATACAGGACTCATGTTCACTTTGGTAAGTTTAAAACCTGTTTGAGGACCTGGACTGGGAGACTGAACTTTTGAGGTACGTTGTAGTTTGGTTCTATTTCCACTTCTACAATGAGTGGAAAGGTGAATACTACTCTACACTTAAGAGTAGTGTGAAGGATCTCTTCAAACAACTGGCAGCAATAGAAGGTCAATGAATAAAACCCCAAAAACCGAGGAAATATTTTAAAACCAAGACCAAAATGAGAAGTGTTAATATTTCTAGATTGGGGAATGATTTTTTAAAATTGCATTTTGACTGCAATCTAAGGTACAGGTTGAAAATGCCTTATCCAAAACTCTGAAATCTGAAATGCTCCAAAATTCAAAACTTTTTGAGTACAGACAAGACACCAAGTGGAAATTTCCACACCTGACATGTGATGGTTTGCAGTCACAACGCAGTCAAAACTTCGTTTCATGCACAGAATTATTTTAAAATATCACATAAAATTACCTTCAGGCTATGTATATAAGGTACATATGAAACATAAATAAATTTTGTGTTTAGACTTGGGTCCCCCATTCCCAATACGTCTCATTACGTATTTGCAAATATTCCAAAATTAAAAAAAAAAAAAGGGCCCAAAATTCAAAATCCAAAATGCTTCTGGTCCCGAGCATTTTGGATAAAGGATATTACAGTAAAATAGTCACAAGAACTTTCAATCCCAAATTTTTTGCTTCATAAAGCTTCCAATTCTTAGGACTTCTTTTTTTAAGCTAGAAAAGAGGCAGGGAAAGTTAGCTGAACAAGTACTCTCTTAATTCTAATTTTTAAAAGTTGATATTCTTTTATTCTGTCTTCATTTGTGAGCTCTAGTTCAGCTATCAAAAAACTTTCCTTCTTCAAGTATTTATCTCAGATATAATTCTTACAAGAAAGGCATGATAAATACTGTATTCTTTCTTTTTATTTACGTAGATGTTTCAAAATGATAAATTGGTTTCCTAAATTCTTCCAAAATCAAATCCTTTTTCCTTTTTAGTATGATTGTAATATCATGGATTTGAACATGTTTGATGTATTTCAATCCACTGTTGTTGTTACAATTTAATGTTCAAACTGTCCATCTTTAACCAGTGGGAACTCATTAACGTTAACTTCTAGGAGTTCTTCTGACAGAATGCCAGTAGCCTTAGATAGCTTCATTGTTTTCAGATATGACAAAATCTTCTAAGCTCAATTTGTACATTTACTGCCCTAGCCTCAAAGTCAATTATTTCTCCAAGAGTCTTCTTTCTACCTACTTACTTGGTGGGGAGAGGCCTTTCTCTAGGTGTGTGGATTCACTTATTATTTTATTTCTCTAGCATACTATGCAGTGATATTGCTCACTGGCTTATTTCCTGATTTGTCCATGAGGAGTGGTGTTTCTTTGGGTTTACCTGTTTGCTCAATAAACATTTGCTGAGAACCTGCTGGCTACAAAGCAATATGCTAAGAATAATGGGGAAAACCAAGATGATTATGACTAGGTCCCTGTCTTTGAAGAGATTTCAATGTAGAGAGGACAAACCAGAAACAACTAATACAACAACAAAGGGCAAAAAAAGGGGGAGTGGAAAACAAATGCTACGAGAGGTACAAAACACAACTATGGGAATTTGGAATAGGGAAGGGCAGGGGAAAGCTTTATGAGAAAAGTAAAAAACAAACAAAAAAAATTTGAAATGGAAGGAAAAGCAGAGAGAACAGCATGAGCAAGGGAACAGGAAAAGAAAAGGACATGAGAGCATCCACATGTAAGGAGAGCAACTGGAGGAAACTGGATATAGGAGGTAAAGAACCTACATTTCAAGGCTCTTTAGGAGCCAGGCTCCATGCTAAGAATGCATGTTAACTAGTTATGACAAATCATGTAAATAGTTATTTTTATGTCCTATTTTACAGATGAGGCAAATAAGGTCAAAGAAACTAAAGAAGCTTGCTGAGACCACATGTTTGGTAAGTGGCAGTGCCAGGATTCAAAAGAACCTTTTCTGTACCATCTTATACCTAAATAATCCATTTTAACAGCTTAACATATATTAAGGGGAGTAATGGGAAATAAAATCAAAAGGTTAAATTGAGTCTATATTTTTGAGGGCCTCAAGTGTACAATTCAGCCTTTCAGACTTTGTTCTACAGTATGGCACAGCCACTTAAGGCTTCTAAGAGCAGGAAAATGACACAAATAAAACTGTAATAGAAGAATATTCTGGAGGCAGTAAGTTGGCAAAGTATGATGGCCATTATGGTGTATTGTACTGGAGTATGGTGTAACACTCTAGGATGGCAAAAGGAAAAACAGGAAGCAGCAGGGAAAGGAGGCAAATGGTCTAGATCACCAGTCCCCCAACCTTTTTGGCACCAGGGACCAGTTTCATGGAAGACAATTTTCCCATGGACCAGGGCTGAGAATAGGGGGTGTCATGGGTCGGGGGAGGGTGGTGCAGAGCTCAGGCGGTGATGCGCCGCCTGTTTCCTAACAGGGCAGGGACTGGTACTGGGCCGCGGCCTGGGGGTTGGGGACCGCAGGATGACACTACTGTTAGAGGTAAGGAAGACACAGAATTCAGAAAAGATGCCGAGATTCCAAGCTAGAGTGTTTGGGAGAATGATGAGCAATAAAAAAATTTGGAAGTCAGTAAAGTAGTCTGAAGCAGAAATTAAGCTTTGGGCAGAGTAATTATAAGGCAACAGCAGTACATTCAAGAGGAAACAACCAGCTAACAGCTGGAAATACAGAACTTACAAGAATGGATTCACAGCAGACAAGACGAGAAGGGAAACTTGGTACTTAAAGACAGGGGAAAGCATAGAAAAAAGTTGCTGCCAGGACCTTAACTGAGCAGTTGTACAACAGACTCACACCCTACACCTAGTAATGTTCCTTCTTAGGACGAAAGGTGGAATCCAGGCATCTGTAATTTTACAAAGCTCTGCAGATAATTCTGATGCATAGCCTGGGTTGAGAATCCATTTTTAAAATGGACAAAAGAAGACTTCCATGCCATCGGAAAGGTTCCCTTAGTCAACCAGTGAATTTGGTGCAGCCTGTGGTAAATCAGCTTTATGATTTCCTCTAACAGCTGGAAAAGAGAAGTTGGTGAGAGTACCTTTGAAATGGCTAATGATGACTTCCAAAGGACAGATAAAGGAGCCTAGGGCTGAAACTACTGAGAAAGAGGGGCAAATTTAATGGTAAACAAAGACTGTACAGATGATTAGCAAGGGCTTTAGTAATAACAGTACCTGACCCTGAGCAGAGCATTATATATATACTCTTTCAATATTCACATTGAACATTGTACCACAATGTGAACACTGCACCACAACCCTTTGAGGTAGGAAGCAGGATCACGATTCCCATTTTATAAGATGAGGAAATTAAAGTTTAGACAGGCTAAGGAGAGGCAGTAGGTAACAAGTAGTCTGCTGATTCCCAATCTTCATATTAAGCCTCTGGGGATTAGGAGGAAGGTTGTTAAAATCTTGGTTGAGATAAGGTGGTATAAAAAACTTTTGTAAAATGATGGATGAAGATTGATGGGACATTTTAAAATTCATTCAACCAACATGTGCCAGGTTGAGTTTTGAGATTCTACAATGAAGACCGACACATTTCCTGCTCTTGCACAGCTTAAGTTTAGGAGTGAGGGAGCACACAAAAGGGATGTGTACAGGATGCAACAGGGGCATGGAGGGGGTACCTCATCCAGCCTTGTAGGATTAAGAAAGGTTTCCAGGCATAGGAAAAAGCATGTGTAAGGGCTTGAAGGCCAGGTCTATAGTGAGGAGCAGAAGTAATTTAGTGCAGTTGGAACACAAAGCCAAAGGAAAACATACCATTGACCCTGCTCTTAATAGGCCCTTTGTTCACAGGCGCTTAACTAAGGAACAGTTTGTGAAGAAGTTGGTGAAGACGACCCGAAATGATGAGCTAACTGGAGTTATAGGTGACATTTATAGAGCTAACTGGCACCAAGCTTTGCAACAGAGGGTTACGGTAATGGTGTGTGACCCAGAAAACCCATTCTCCTTCTGAGCAGTTTGTGAGAACAGAGGAGTGGCCAGTGGTTGGGTTGTTAAGCCTTGGCTTTCTCTCTTCCTTCCTTTCTTTTTAAAAATCTACTAGAATATCACCCTATTTGTTTACAATGATATTTTATATCTATACTGCAGGTTATCTGTACATGCCTGACCACTGAGTTTTCTCCCTGGAGCCACACTACATGGAAAGCCAAACATCAAAACCAGATTGTTTTGGAGAGCTTAAAGTAGAAGAGACACTAATATGAATTGATATGTTCAGTGGCATTAGGTTCATATTATCCTTTTAAGAAAATCCTGATATACATATGTAATATTTTACATATTATATATTCTCTTCTAGAATTTCTTTTTACATAAATTATTTCACATAAATGTCATACATACTGAAGGATTTTTAATTGTTCTATTAGCCCCCTCTCACTTTTAATTTGGCTCTCTCTTGTATACTCCTTCCACCCATACTCCTAGATAACTCACATTAATGACATAGTATACATTCTTCATTGCTTCCTCCTCATGTTCATATAATCATATACAAACACATACATATATAGGTATATTTATAGGATTGGTGAGAATTTTTAAAATAATGAAATTATTAAAAACAATTTATTCCCTTACTCAATAATATATCTTATAGAAACCTTGCAATCCACATAATTTTAATTTATTCTTTTTAATATCTGTATAATGGGCAATTGTAAAATTATGCTTCCATTGTTTTCAGTAATATATACACTAATGCAACTACTCACCTCTACTCACCAACTACTATTTTTAATCATTCATGTGTATAACTTCATATCCTTACTATAAATGTATTCAAAAGCACTATAGTATTGCTTTATGTAATTGGATTATATACCATACATATCCTTCTGCAATTTGCTTAAGATAATGTTTGAGATTTATCCTTGTTGCTACATGAAAAATTTAGTCCAGACATTTTCACAGCTGTATTGTATTTTTGCTATTTTTATTCTATTTTACTTAGAATTTTTGTTTTAGTTTTCTTTTCATACTACTTATTTAGAGTTTTTGTTAGGGGTAATTCCTGAATTTGATCGAATGTCTCTTCAACATCTACTGATTATTCAGTTATACAACAACTAACGGTTATACAGTTACACGGTTTCTCAGCTTTAGTTTGTGAATTATGTGGATAGATTTCCTTATATTGAATCACCTTTGTATGTCTGGAGTAAACCCTACTTTGTTGTTTATTTATTTCTGAATTTCTATTTCTAGCATAATTTCTGAATTTAATTTACTAATCTCTTAACTATAATTTTCAACTATTGTCACAAGTGAAATTAATTATAGTTTTGTACTGTATTTTTATCAGATTTTCTCATTAATAATATGTTGGCTTCTTTAAAGGATTTTGAGAGCTTTCCACCTTTATCTACGTTAGAATTATTTAAATAATATGGGGTCATCTGTTTTTTAAAATAAGATCAAATTCAGCTGTGAATCCCTCTGTGTCTGATATCTTTTCTTTTTTTTTTTAGGTTTTTATTTATTTTATTTTATTTATTTATTTATTATTTTTTTTAAATTTATTTTTTTAATTTCAGAATATCATGGGGGTACAACACTTTGGCCATACACATTGCCCCTGTTCTGCCCGTGTCAGAGCCACAATCGTGGTCATCTCCCAAACTGTGCTCCCCACATCCATTCAGTGAGAGTTTTTCCCATCCCTTCCACCCCCCTCCCGCCCGCCCGCCCTCAGATGAATGTTATTGCCCTGTGTGATGTAAGTGTTCATCAGTTAGTACCAGTTTGATGGTGAGTACCAGTGGTGCTTGTTTTTCCAATCCTGTGACACTTCGCTTTGAAGAATGGGTTCTAGCTCCAACCAGGATAATACCAGATGTGTTAATTCACTATTGTTCCTTATTGCTGAGAAATACTCCATGGTATACATATACCACATTTTATTGATCCACTCGTGTACTGATGGGCACCTGGGTTGTTTCCACAACTTTGCAATTGTGAATTGTGCTGCTATGAACATTCGAGAGCAGATGCCTTTATTATAAAATCTCTTTTTTTCTTTTGGATAAATACCCAGTAGTGGGATTGCTGGGTCAAATGGTAATTCTACTTTTAATTCTTTGAGGTATCTCCATATTCTTTTCCATAGAGGTTGTACTAATTTGCAGTCCCACCAGCAGTGTATGAGTGTTCCTATCTGTCCACATCCCCGCCAACATTTGTTATTTGGGGATTTTTTGATATGAGCCAATCTCACTGGAGTTAAGTGATATCTCATTGTGGTTTTGATTTGCATTTCCCTGATGATTAGAGAAGTTGAGCACTTTTTTATATGTTTGCTGGCCATTATTCTGTCTTCTTTGGAAAAGTTTCTGTTCATGTCCTTTGCCCATTTTTTAATAGGGTTGTTTGATTTTTTCTTGCTGATTTTCCTAAGTTCTGTATAGATTCTGGTTATCAGCCCTTTATCAGAGGTGTAGCATGAAAATATTTTCTCCCATTCTGTAGGTTGTCTGTTCACTCTAGTGATAGTTTCCTTGGCTGTGCAGAAGCTTTTCAATTTGATCAGGTCCCATGTATTTATTTTGGTTGCTGCTGTGATTGCTTTGGGGGTCTTCTTCATAAATTCTTTGCCTAGGCCAATGTCCATAAGAGTTTTTCCAACGTTTTCTTCGAGAATTCTTATGGTTTCACGTCTTAGGTTTAGATCTGTTATCCATTGTGAATTGATTTTTGTGAGAGGTGAGAGGTGTGGGTCCACTTTCAGTCTTCTACATATGGCCATCCAGTTTTCCCAGCACCATTTGTTGAATAGGGAATCTTTTCCCCAGTGTACGTTTTTCTGGAATTTGTCAAAGATCAGGTGGCTGTATGAGGTTGGTTTTATATTTGGGTTCTCAGTCCTGTTCCATTGGTCTGCGTGTCTGTTCTTGTGCCAATACCATGCAGTTTTGGTTACTATAGCCTTGTAGTATAGTTTGAAGTCTGGTAGACAGATGCCTCCCAATTTGTTCTTTTTGCTTAAGATTGCTTTGGCTAGACGGGGTCTTCTCTGGTTCCACACGAAGCGTAGAATTATTTTTTCTAGATCAGCAAAAAATGATGTTGGTATTTTGACAGGGATTGCATTGATTCTGTAAATTAATTTAGGTAGCAAAGCCATTTTTACTATGTTGACTCTGCCTATCCAAGAGCATGGTAGGGCTTTCCATCTATTTACATCCTCTGCAATTTTTTTTCTCAGTGTTTCATAATTCTCTCTATATAGGTCTTTGACCTCCTTAGTTAGATATGTTCCTAAATATTTAATTTTCTTTGTTGCTATTGCGAAAGGTATTGCATCTTTAATTTGTTTCTCGGCTTGATTGTTATTAGCATATATGAAGGCTATGGATTTGTGTGTATTAATTTTGTATCCTGAGACTTTGCTGAATTCATTTATCAATTCCAGTAATCTCTTGGTTGAATCTTTGGGGTTTTCTATGTATAATATCATATCGTCTGCGAATAGTGAAAGTTTGACCTCTTTTGCTCCTATCTGGATGCCCCTGATTCCTCTGTCTTGTCTAATTGCTGTGGCCAGGACTTCCAGCACTATGTTGAAAAGAAGTGGAGATAGTGGGCACCCTTGTCTGGTGCCAGTTTTAAGGAGGAATGCCTTCAATTTTTCCCCATTCAGTATGATATTGGCTGTGGGTTTATTGTATATGGCTTTAATAGTTTCTAGGAATGAGCCATCTATGCCTATATTGTTAAGAGTTCTTATCATAAAAGGGTGCTGGATTTTGTCAAAAGCCTTTTCTGCATCTATTGAAAGGATCATATAATCTTTGTTCTTGCTTTTATTTATATGGTGAATTACATTTATAGATTTGTGTATGTTGAACCATCCCTGCATCTCAGGAATAAAGCCCACCTGATCGTGATGGATTATTTTTTTGATGTACATTTGAATTCGGTTTGCAAGGATTTTATTGAGAATTTTTGCATCTATATTCATAAGGGATATTGGTCTGTAGTTTTCTTTTTTGTTGTGTCCTTTCCTGGCTTTGGTATCAAGGTGATGTTGGCTTCGTAGAATGAGTTTGGGAGGATTCCATCCTTCTGGATATTTTCAAATAATTTCTGCAGTATAGGCACCAGTTCTTCTTTGTAGTCTTGGTAGAATTCAGGTGTGAACCCATCTGGTCCGGGACTTTTTTTTGTGGGTAGATTTTTAATTACTGCTTCGATTTCGGTGCTTGATATTGGTCTGTTTAGAAATTCTGTTTCTTCCTGGTTGAGCCTAGGGAGGTAGTGTGTTTCTAAGAATTTGTCCATTTCCTCCACGTTTTCGTGTTTGTGGGCATAGAGATTTTTGTAGTATTCAAAGATGATGTTTTGTATTTCCATGGTATCAGTTGTGACTTCTCCTTTTTCATTTCTAATTGAGCTTATTAGAGTCCTTTCCTTTCTGCTTCTGGTCAACCTGGCAAGTGGCCTGTCTATTTTGTTTATCTTTTCGAAGAACCAACTTTTCGTTTCATTGATCTTCTGTATTGTTCTTTTGTTCTCGATTTCCTTTAATTCTGCTCTGATTTTGGTTACTTCTTTTCTTCTGCTGGCTTTAGGATTGCTTTGCTCTTCCTTTTCCATTTCCTTAAGATGATTCGTTAGTTTACTGATTTGTGACTTTTCTGTCTTTTGGATGTGGGAATTTAGGGCAGTAAGTTTTCCTCTCAGGACTGCTTTTGCTGTATCCCACAGATTTTGATAACTTGTGTCCCCATTATCGTTTAGTTCGAAGAATCTTTTGATTTCAATTTGAATCTCCTCCTTGACCCAATAATCTTTCAGCAATAGATTGTTTAGTTTCCAAGTTTTTGGAGGAAGATGTGAGTTTCTGTTGGAATTGATTTCTAATTTTATTCCACTGTGGTCTGAAAAGATACATGGTATGATTTCTATTTTTTTGAATTTGTTTAGATCTGTTTTGTGGCCTAGGATGTGGTCAATTTTAGAGAAAGTTCCATGAGCTGATGAGAAGAATGTATATTCCGTGTTATTTGGGTGGAGTGTTCTGTAGATAACTGTTAGGCCCAAATGTTCTAGAGTCCTGTTTAGGTCTTTTATTTCTCTATTTGTTTTTTGTTTGGAGGATCTGTCCAGTTCTGTCAGTGGGGTGTTGAAGTCCCCTGTTATTATGGCATTGCTGCTTATTATGTTGTCTAGATCTAGCAGTATTTGCTTAATGTACCTGGGTGCTCCTGTGTTGGGTGCATAAATGTTTAGGATTGTTAAATCCTCTTGTGAGATTTTTCCCTTCACCACTATATAGTGTCCATTTTTGTCCTTCTTTACTTTTATTGCTTTAAAGTTTATGTCATCTGAAATGAGGATGGCTACTCCAGATTTCTTTTGGTTTCCATTAGCCTGAAAAATTGTATTCCATCCTTTCACCTTGAGTCTGAATGCGTCTTTGTGTGTAAGGTGTGTTTCCTGAAGACAACAGATACTTGGTTTGTATTTTTTAATCCATTCAGCCAGCCTATGTCTCTTCAATGGGCAGTTCAAGCCATTTACATTTATTGAGAGAATTGATATTTGGGGTAAACTTCTGATTATTCTGTTGGGTGGTATCTTTTGTTTTACCTCTTGCGTCATTGTGGAATCTGGTTTCTGGGGCTTTAGTTTTTGCGTAGTTTTA
Organism: Daubentonia madagascariensis; assembly: GCA_023783475.1. NCBI lineage: Eukaryota > Metazoa > Chordata > Mammalia > Primates > Daubentoniidae > Daubentonia > Daubentonia madagascariensis. The sequence goes on along the minus strand of JAKFHU010001953.1, from coordinate 32,775,690 downwards.
CATAGGTGGGTGTCTCTTGCTCTGTTTAGTGTATAATGCAGGTCTAAGCATTTCTTGCAAGGCCGGTCTGGATTTTGCAAATTCTATCAGTGATTGCTTATCTGGAAAGGTCTTTATTTCTCCCTCATATAAGAAGCTTAGTTTGGCAGGATGCAGAATTCTGGGTTGACCTTTGTTTTGTTTTAGGAGATTGATGATGTCTCCCCATTCCCTTCTGGCTTGTAAGGTTTCAGCTGAGAAATCTGCAGTTAATCTGATCGGTTTCCCTTTGTAGGTTACCTGCTCTTTTCGTCTTACAGCTCTCAGGAGTGCCTCTTTTGTGTTTACTTTGGTCAGTCTAATAATTATGTGGCGTGGTGAATGCCTTTTCACGTTGACTCTCCCAGGAGTCCTGTGTGCTTCTTGTACTTGGATATCGAGATTTCTGGCTAAGCCATGGAAATTTTCCTCTATTATTCCTTCAAATAGATTTTCCAGCCCATGCGAATTTTCTTCCTCTCCCTCAGGGATACCTATGATCCTTACGTTTGGCCTCTTTACATAATCCCACATTTCTTGTATACTTTTTTCCTGCCTCTTGTTTTTGTGTTCTTTCTCTTCGGCTGATTTATTTAGCGCATAGGAGCTGTCTTCTAGCTCTGAAATTCTTTCCTCTGCATGGTCCAGCCTATTCTTAAGGCTTTCCACTGTGTTTTGTAGATCCTTGAATGCTTCTTTCATTTCTAGGATTTCTATTTGATTTTTCTGTAATATTTCTATTTCTTTGGAGAATTTTTTGTTCATTTCTTGCATTTTTCTTGTGGTTTCTTTGTGCTGAGATTCAATTTTCTCTTGAATTTCATTGAGCTTTCTTATAATCCACAAACGAAATTCCTCTTCTGTCATTCTACCCATTTCATTTGGGTTGGTATCCATTGCTGAAGAACTGATAATTTCTTTTGGGGGTGACTTTTCACTCTGATTTTTCATGTTCCCTGAGTTCTTTCGCTGGTTTTTTCTCATCTGGCCTCTTGGTCGAGAGCTGGGGGTGTTAGAGCTAGTTTATGGCCCTGTCACCAGGCCCACAATTATTGTTCCTTGGCAAAGCCAGGGAGAGAAGTAGTGGCCTATATTGCCTTAGGTGTATTTTAGCAAGTTTGGTGGATCTTGAGTTAACTCTGACCTGTGGTCTTCTCCTCTTCCCAGTGGAGTGTGGTGAGAATGACCTCCCAGCTTGGGCTCTGAGCTAATGAATTGTACTTGAGGATATGAGTCCTCTGCTCCCTATTAGCTAGGTATTCTGTTATGTCCGTGGCAGACTCTGATTCCCCAGTTGGGGTATGCGAAAGCCCCGTGCTTTGGGAGGGGCCTTGTAGCTCCTAGGGGTTACTTTGACCCTGCTCCTCCTGAGGTGCTGTCTGATATCTTTTCAATGGTGAATCTTTAATAACTTTTTAGTCTCTTTTTAAAAATTTGATTTATTCAGGTTTTACACTTCTTGGGATAATTTTGCTAACACAGTATCAATTTACTCTGTTTTTTTTTTTCTTTGCCATAGGTAGGCATAACAATATTCTCTTAGAATTCTTTTAGTATATACTGTATTTGTGTTTATTTCTCCTTTCCCACTCCTCTTCTTGTATATTTCTGCTAATATTTTTAACTTAACACATCAAAGTTTATGAATTACCTACTTGATTGTTTTCTTTTTAAAGGAACCAGCATCTGGGTTTGTTTATCCCTTCTAGAGTTTTTTGTTTATTTGTTTCATTAATTTCTGCTTCTTATTTCTTCTTCCTAGATTCTTTTTCTTGTTATTTTTCTAATTTCTTCTGGTAAGTGCCAAGTTCCTTCATTATTTGTCTTTCTTCCTTTAAACAGAAGGAATTTAAGATTATAAATTTTATCTGACTAAAGGACTTAATGTATTTTGGTATTAAAGTCTCCTTCCCTTCCTATATAGTTTGAAATTCCCCCTTTGATTTCTTCTTTGATCCAGAGGTTATCCAGTAGTGTTGTATAATTTCAGGAGAATTTTCCAAGTGGTATAAAGCTTATCACAGAACTGTTTAGCATAGGATTAAAATCCATACTTTTTTTCCTGGCACGTGCTTAAACAGGAAGCACTCAACTGGTGACACAGCTGTATCCCAAGAGCCCATACATAACATAAGTCAACTTTTTTAAGCCAGTAAGTTCAAAAGAAACATTTTAAGTGATGAAGAAATTTTTCTTTACTTAATTTCCTTAAAGTTGGCATGAAAGATAGGTAAAATTTCAAAGAAGACTTTAAGAATCTAATACTGCTGAAATATTATACTAAGAGTAACACTGAATAGCAAGGTTATCCTCTTGACTTTCTACAGCATTTTCTTAACAGTGTCTCTCACAGCTAAATGGGGAAGAAGAGCAGGAAGAAGTTTGGAAAGAGCTGCATTCTATAATGACCACCCCCTTGAAAATCTGTTATATGTTAGCATATTTAAAGGGCCTGAGAAGTCCTGCTTCCTTTAGGTTAACTAAGTATATCCTAAATGTATTTGATTACTTCATCCTATTATCAATTAACACCTAATAATTATCTCTGGGGCATGCAAGCCAAGAAGACAGACATTTCTTGGAGAGAAAGGCAGTGTAATCAAATTCTCTTCTTCACTGTGGGTTACTCACAGGTGGTTTACTGAGTTCAATTTACTGTTTGCAGAATGACTTGGTACCAGAGGAGGTGTAATATGGCAACAGTAGATATAAGAGTGTCTAATGCAGCTTTTCCCAGTATGGTCATACATAAGTTGCATTCTCTTAGTAAGGAGTAGTCAGTATTTCGCATCAAGATACAATCTTTCTTTTTTGTTTCATAATTATAAATGGAAAGTCCTAAGATCTTGGGCCTATCCAAATTCAAATATCAAAACCTAACTCCCTGAGGAGGCCAACAAAACCCAGTAATAATAATACTGTTGTTGCAACACCAGCGAAAGTATATTCACAAATATGCACACAAACACACACACATCTGCATCACCACCATCACCACCTTTATGGTGCAGAATGTCAAGAGTCTGATGACTTAGTGTATCACCAGATCAGAGTATGTTCAGAGAAATGAAAAGGGAAACTTGCAAATGGTTGCATTGTCCATATTAAACAAATACAGTGGAACTGTACACTTTCGGTTTCTATCCAGTTACTTTTATAATTTAGCCATAAAATTTCGTGGTCATAAAGTAGACAGTGAACTAGGTAGAGCCAGGAAGCTTCAGAATTGTAAATATAAAGACCAATCTACATTTATTTAGCTAGAGAACTTCTAGTTTCAAAAACTGAGAGACATGAAATTTTATTTTATACTTGTGATTGGTAATATTAGCTGCCTACCTCCACAGTCTTTCCCTCTTTTTTCTTGGTAACAAAACTCTGATTTTGTTTGGGGTAACAATGCAGCCACAACCTGGAGGGATAAATCAAAATTGATCTATGCCAATCACAGATCTCCTTGCTTCTCCCTTTTCCAGGTAAGTAACTTCCCAGGCTTCTTTGTAGCTGTAGGTAACTATGTATACCTATCCATGTGGCCAGTGAGACCTAAGGACAAATCTGCTAGGAGGATCCTACAAAAGATTGTTCTTTCAACATAAAAAGAGAGGCACACAAGAAAGCATTTTGTCCGCCTCATCCTTTTTGCCTGGGACACTGGTGTGAGGAAAGTGATGCCTGGGACTTGCAGCTATCACCTTTCAACAATGAGGCAACAAGCAAAATGTGTAAGAGAACACATTAAGGATAGAACAGGAAGACAGTAAGACCCTGGATCCCTGAAGATATCATTGAGTTAACTGAACAAAATAAACCTACCTGACTCCAGACTTCTCATTAAGTCTCATTATTAATAATAAATATCCAGTGGTTTAAGTTTGTCTTGGTTGGGTATGCTGTCACTGCAGCCAATTGCTGCCTAACTGACACCACAGTGCCCTATGTTTTCATAATGTGATGGATAATACCAATTATTAACATTTCAGAATTTAAAATTTTAGAAGAGCAATAGAAGTAGGAGACTTTTAATTTTTCACTGCATATAATGCTGTGTTTAAATTACTTTTACAAGCATGTAAAAGTATATAATGTTTTATAACATTAAGTAATGGAATAAAAGATTAAATAATCTTAAGAAGACAATAGGAAAAATTGATCCATACCCGTACCTTTCCGTGTATTCTCCGTCACATCTACCCCAAACTGGATAATGTCACCAGAAAGAATTTCGCATGGTGGACTTTCTTCAGAGCCTCGACTCAATCTCTGGCTATTTATAAAGGTACCATTACTACTTTTAGTGTCTTGGAGATAAAACTGCAAAAAAAAAAACACAAAAAAAAACCAAAAGACAAAGATTAATAATAATTATTCCAAACCTACCTTTTTTTTTTTTTTTTTTTTTGGAGAGAGGGTCTTGCTCTGTCACCCAGGCTGGAGTGCAGTGGTACAATCATAGCTCACTGTAACCTCCAACTCCTAGGCTCAAGTAATCTTCCCGCCTCAGCCTCCCAAGTAGCTAGGATTATAGGGACATGACACGATGACCGGCTAATAGCTAATTTTTAAATTTTTTTGTAGAGACGGGGTGTTGCTATGTTGCCCATCAAACCTACTTTTAAAAAATACTCTCAACTTTGCAAACTACTGCAGGTGGGTTTTTCCCCTATCAACTCAAACCACTCATTTCAGCTAAGGCTTCTCTTTTAACATACATGAAATTAGAACTCATTCCTCGGCTTTAGTTTTTAAAAAAAAAAACTCGAAAACTGGGTGATTTAAAATCCAGCTAGACAAAATGGTGCAGCCACTTTGGAAAACAGTTTTTGTTAGGTCCTCAAAATGTTAAACATAAAGTTAGTATATGACCCAGCAATTCCACTCCTAGGTACATATTCAAGAGAACTAAAAAAAAACGTCCTCACAAAAACTTGTACATTAATGTTCAGAGCAGCATTATTGATAATAGCCAAAAAGTTAAAACAACCCAAAAGTCCATCAACTGATGAATGGATAAACAAATGTGGTATATCCATACAATGGCATATTATTTGGCAATAAAAAGGAATTAAGTACTGATACATGCTACAAGATGGATGAACCTTTAAAACATTATGCTAAGTAAAAGAAGCCAGTCACAAAAGACCATATATTATATGACTCCATTTATACGAACCAGCCAGAATAAGCAAATCCATAGAGGCAAAAAGTACAAAAAGGGGCTGAGGGGGCAGCAAGAGAATGGGGAATGTGTACTAATGCTTACAAGGTTTCTTTCTGGGGTGATGAAAATATTATAAAATAAGATAGTGGTCACAGTTGCACAACTTTGTGAATAAACTGTACTGAAAACCACTGAATTGTATACTTTAAAAGGTGAATTTTATAGTATATTAATTATATCTCAAGAAAGCTATTATTTAAAAAAGAAAAAGCCACCAGACAAAATTCTATCTTTCCATCTCACTCTGACTTTGTAACTTTGTTCCTAGAATGTCTGGGTTAAATTAAAGGAAGCGGTCTTATTGCACAGGCAAGAGCAATTGGTTTACAATTAATTGGTTTATAATTAATAGCTATCAATTAGCTAACCCATTAACCAACACATCTTCAGTAAATTCTTTGGGCAGATTTGAGCCACCAGAAACTAAAAATACTGGAATCAACTATAAAGGTACTACTTCCTGGCTTCCCAAACTTGCCTTGCATCACTTGAGTAATCTTCCCTCTTTAAAAAAGGGAAGGGGTAGCAGAAGGCACAGGAAGCCTACTTATTTATCACTCAACAATCCTAAAAGTAATTCAGAACAACTGGGATCAGACACAATAAACTTACTAGGAAGAGAGTAACAAATAAAAAAGACATAGTTTTCTTTTTGCATTCTTCTGCACTCTGCAGCCCTACTTATTCTGGCAACACATTTTCACTGAACTCCTTCCTAAGAAAGAAAGGAAAGAAGACACCTAATACAGTATATATTAAAATATACTTTGTGCCATCAGGCTTTCCATTTAACCTTAACATTAGAGCTATGCTAAAGATATTATTACTTTCATTTATAAATGAGAAAAGTGAGATGCAGGCATGTTAAGTATCTTTCCAAAGGTCACACAGCTAGAAAACACAGGAGCAATGATTCAAACAATAGAATTAAAAGGGCCATTTTTCACCATTACTTCACACCAACCTTTATGTTTCATTTATCCTTCACTCCTCCCACAGCTCTCTTCCAAAATAAAACACAATAAAAGACTAAGCAATTTGCAGAAAATGGGAAAATAATATTTCATTTCATTAATTCCTAGGTGACAATTTAAAGGCCACCAGGTTGTTTATAAATGACTTATTCTCTGTTTATAATTCAAAACAAACTGTTACTTTGGCTAGCTGTTTGCATATTTAATTACACACTATTAATAAAGAAAACTGTGTTAATATTTTACAAGTCTATTTGAAATTTACAGGCCTTAACATTTCACACCAGATAAGGACAGGCAATAATTTCAAGAAGAAACAAAATTTTTTCTACACTGGAACTTCCTGTTACACTGTATAAGAGAGTTGTTTTTTGTTTTGTTTTTTAATAAATATATTCTTAGGAAATGTGGCAATGTCTGGATTCTGGTTTGGTTATTTTCAGTAATGTGTGCCTGGGCAAGTCAAATAAGATTATACTAGATTTACAGTAATTTTCAAATTTTAAGTTCTGATCCATTAGTGGGTTATTAGGCCAATTTAGTGGGTTGCAACTGGCATTTTTTTTAACATAAAAGAGAACAGAATAGAAATAAAGAGTACATGAAATATGGTTCAGTACTGTTTAGCAAAACTTTGTTGGAAAATAAAGCTTGAACATACAATTTACATTAGTTGCTCATTTTTCCTCTATGTCAACCTGCTAATGGCTTCCAAATACCTTAGAATAAAATCCAAAGTCCCTACCACTGCAGCCTATAAAGCCCTACATGATATGGTCCTGGTTCCCTCTCTGAACTTAATCACTCCCACTCTTTTCCTCCCTCATCCCTCTCAGTCACACTAACTGCCACTCATGCCCCTGATCCCTGCACTTGTGTACAGCTAGAGTGCTAGACCATATTAGTTTAGTTCCCTGGAGAAATATTTTCATTGATATGATATATAACCTTCTGCCCTTCGCTGTTTTGAAACACTGATATTAAAAATAATGGTTCTGCACCTCCTATAAAACAATTTGCCATTATTTAGTCTACACTGTATAGAAGTTATTCTATTTACTATCGGGTTAGGTTCCTAAAGGTATAAAGACGTCAACTTGTTTGCAAGGGCCTGGAATGGGACTATGCTTACAGTCCCTGGGTGCATTTCCAGCAAGTAGGTACATTAGTTGATCCTTTGTCACTTTTAAACCAGAAATATCCTCCTCCTCTATACTGATAAACCTTCTTCTATCAGGCTTTTTTTTTTTTTTCTTCCCCCTTAAAGGAAGTCAGTTTGGACCCGACACACACACAAAAGATCTGTTGAAGCCTTAACTATCTTTCTTTCCCAGTAGCCTAAGGAATGTCCTAGCAGCTCTTGTGTTTGCATCAGCCACCAGACATTCACTTTGATGTTGAGCAGGTGTGGAAGGAGCCCTGAATTTATAAAACCCTCTGTGGCTTGTGGCCAAAGTTTAACAGCTCCATGGTCATTATTTTCAGGCTTTATTTCTTTTATCAACTCCTTGCTTTCCCCTAAATAAACCTTAAGATCCCCAAAATCAGGTATTGATGGCGATCCTTGAACTAAAAGGTTTACCCCTGTCCCAACAGTCACTTTTCCTTGTCTCTTGCTAATTAACTTTAATGACACAGGAATAGCACTTCACAGGTTGCATAATTTGCTATTTGGCCTTCAGAAAGTTCCTGCTATAGATTATTTCATTGCATAAACACATGCATTTCGCATCACTTTCAGATTTGCTATAATCTGTAAATATTTTTCATTTCCACTACAATAATGCACTGCTTCTTTTTAATCCTTTCTACATCGATAGGTTTTGCAATATCCAAACACCAACAGGTTAATAATATTTTAACTAAAGTTCCAGAACAAAACACAAACATAGTAGACATACCATAGACCAGAGGCCACAAACTCTAAGTTCATACAGGGGAGTTTTTTTGTTTTTGTTTTTAATTTTTATTTTAGTTTTATTTTTCTTAGAGAGAGAGTCTCGCTCAGGCTGGAGTGCAGTGGCATAATCACAGGTCATTGCAACCTCGAACTCCCGGGCTCAAGTGATACTTCTACCTCATACTTCCGAGTAGTAGGGATTGCAGGAGTGAGCCACTGCACCTGGCCAATACAGGGGAGTTTTTAAAACATGAATGCAGAATGGATTTGGGGTAGACGGCAGATGGTACAATATAGTTTTTTAATCTGCTGAATCACCACCTAAAATCAGAGTGACTAAGACAGCAAAACCAAAATCCCATGGACAAGATGGACAAGACTGACAACAAAAGTAGGTAAGACAATATCCACACAAACCTCAAAATATGAGTGGGAAAAACCACCAATAGCCACAAGAGCTGCATGGAATCTGTGCAGGATACATAGGGAAGCAAAGGGGGCATTTGAGGGACTTGAGGACAACACCAAAATAGCCACTAGGTATTCACTAGACAGTATAGAGGCCAGTTTAAGAAGAGAATAGGGAAGGTTATCCCAAGCCAGTAAGAAATGAGCGCAAGGTAAGTTCCTAAAAAAGGCTAGAACAGTTTGAGCCATATAAACTCTTAAAACCAACCTACCAACTAAAGCTACCTTCCAGGTTAGGGCTCCATACTGAAGGAAAGCTGCTCGGAATGGAACCAAAGTTGAGTAGGACAGGGACAATAGAGACAAGGAAAGAAAAGACACAGATAAAAGTGGAGAAGGAGAAAGGAGGCCACCATATTTTTTGTACATTTTACAAAAACAACAGAAGAGGGAGCTCTGTGAATTTGAAAAGTTATCTTGAACCATGACCCCCTTTTAAAGTTCAGGAAGACTAATTTCATATAAAAATAAGCAACAGAAAAGTACCACGGTCATATCCCACACAGTTATTTTAAAAAAAGAGAATAAGATGTACTTATTTTTGTGTGTGTGTTGTTCTATCAGTTACTGAGTTAGGTAGGTATATTAAAATCTCCTACTACGAATGCAAATTTGTCTTTTCTTTTTTTAGTTCTGTTCATTTTTGCTTAAATATTTGAAGCTATGTTATTAGATCATTAATAAATCAGAACTGTTAAAAAAAGAGAATAAGGAGCAGAATAACATCTTTACAGATAATGAAAGACAGACGTTGGGAACAGATCAAAATCGTAACCTTCTATTTCAAAACAAGCTAAAGGACATTAGGAAAATACTTCAAGGCATGAAAGAGCAATATAAATCACAATTACAAAATTCTAGAAAAGGTGAAAGAACTCAAAGGAATAGAAATAAAAGGAAAATTTCATTTCAGAAGTGAATACAAGCTAGAATGATCACAAGAGTAATTAAATATAACAAATAATGCCTTAAGAGAAATAAAAGGTAAAAAGGATGAAATTTTTAAAAATCACTAAGTAAGGAAGAAAGTAACATCTGCAAAATGGCAGAGTAGGCAGCTCCAAGCTTCTGTGCCCCCACGGAAACACTGAAAAACAAAGGTTTATAGCAACCAAGTATACACTGAATCAAAAAAAGGCAACCAAAATATGGTAGGTAAGCTTTGTGGCATTACTTACCCTTGTCCCATCCCCCTCTCTAACACAAAAAGTCTTGAAAGCATCAGCCTGCATTCCCAGTGTCACACCCTGTGCTACACTTTGGTTTGCCTGACCCCTCCAAATTTCATGGTGAAATCTGATCCTCAACTTTGGAGGTGGGGCCTAACTGGGAGGTGTTTGGGTCATGGGGTGGATCCCTCATGACTGGCTTGGTGCTGTCCTCACTCTATTAGCTCCCATAAGAGCTGGTTGTTTAAAAGAGTTTGGCACCTCCTTCCTCTCTCTTGCTTCCTCTCTTGCCCTGTGATCTGCACACACCAGCTCCCCTTTGCCTTCCACCATGAGTGGAAGCTTCCTGAGGCCCTCATCAGAAGCAGATGTTGGCACCATGCTTCTTGTATAGCCTGCATAACTGTGAGCCAAACAACCTCTTTTCTTTAAAAATTATCCAGCCTCAGGTATTCCTTTACAGCAATACAAACAGACTGAGACACCCTGGTGCCTGGTTTCAAAAGCAGCAGAGCAGACCTTAATCACAAATTACTGTGTCTGTTTCAACTTGTCTGGGGGTTACTTGAAGGACTGATGCAAGGTTCTCATCTTTGTTTTGCCCAAGTCAGAACTCACTCAAGCCAGAGAAGTGGCTGGCATTGCCTAATAAGTGGGATTTATCCCAGGTGGTTCAACTTAAAAAAATTATTTTATACTATAAAAGGGTATAAATAAACCACATACATTAGAAAAAAGGAAAAAACCCACACAATCATGTCAATTGATGCAGAAAAGGCATTTGATGAAATACAACATCCTTTCATGATAATAAAAAAAAAAAAACCAGAAAGCCAGGATTAGAAGGGAACTTCCTCAACATGACAAAGAGCATTTATGAAAAACCCACAGCTAACATAATATTCAATGGAAAGCTTTCCCCCTAAGATCAGGAACAAGACAAGAATGCCCACTTTCACCACTGCTATTCAACACTGTACTGGAAGATCTAAAAACAAGAAAAAGAAACAGAAGGCATCTGAACTGGAAAGGAAAAAGTAAACTATGTCTATTCACAGACGACAAGATCATATATACAGAAAATCCCATCGAACCCACACAAAAAAACTATTAGTACTAATAAACAAATCCAGCAAAGTTGCAGCTTACAAGATTAACATACAAAAAGCAATTGTTTCTAAATACCAGCAATCAAGAATCCAAAAAGGAAATTAAGAAGGCAATTCCATTTCCATCTAAAAGAATAAAATACCTATGAATAAACTTAACCAAGGAGGTAAAAGACTTGTGACTTGTATGTTTTAAAGCTATAAAATATTGCTGAGAAATTAAAGATGACCTAAATAAATACAAAGACGTCCTTATGTTCATGGATTGGAAGACAATATTGTTAAGGTATTGATATTACCCAAAACAATCTACAGATCCAGCATAATCCCTATCAAAATGCCAATGACCTTTTTTGCAGAAATTGAAAGGCTGATCCTCAAATTCATATGGAACTGCAAGGGACCCTGAATAAGCAAAATAACCTTCAAAAAGAACAAAATTGGAAGATGCATTATTTCCTGAATTCAAAACTTACTACAGAGCTACAGTAATCAAAACATTGTGGTACTGGCATAAGAAAAGATACATAGACCAATGGAACAGAATCAAGAGTCCAGAAATAAATCTGTACACCCAAAGCCCAGTGAATTTCAACAAAGATGCCAAGTCTTTTCAATAGGGAAAGAACAGTCTCTTCAACAAATGGTGCTGGGACAACTGCAAAAGAATGAAGTTGAACCCCTACCTCACACCATATATAAAAATTAACTCAAAATGAAATTAAAAACTTAAATATAAAAGCTAAAACCAAAAAATCCTTTTTAGCCATTATTTCCTCAACTATTTTTCCTGTCCCTTTCTCTCTCCTCTCCTTTTTCTTCTGGGATTACCATAATGCAAAAGTTGGTAAGCTTGGTGATATCTCTTAGGTCCTTAAGGTTCTGTTCATTTTTCTTCACATTTTTTCTCTCTGCTTCTCAGACAGGGTAATTTCAATTACCCTATCTTCAAGTTTATTCTTTCTTCTGCCTGCTCAAATCTGCCACTGAACCCTCCACTGAATTGTTATTTCAGCTACTGTATTTTTTATAATTTCTATCTCTCTACTGATATTCCCCACTGTTCATACATCATTCTTTTGATTTCCTTCAGTTCTTTGAGTATATTTTAGATAGTTACAGTCTTTGACTAGTAAGTTCAATGTCTGGGCTTCCCCAAGGATGGTTTCTGTCAATATTTTTCCCCAGTGAATGGGCCATAATTTCCTGTTTCTTAAAAAAAAAATTTGGCATAAACATATTTGTAGATAAAAAAAAAATTTCCTGTTTCTTTGTATGTTTTAATTTTTTATATGCTTATTCATTTTTTCTGAACATTTTGAATATTGTAATGTGGTAACTCTGGAAGTCAGGCCCTCCTCTCTCCCCAGGGATTGCTGTTGTTACTTGATGAAGGTGGCAGTCAGCCATTTGTTTAGTGACTTTTGCAACCTATTTTTTGCAAGGACTCTATTCCTTGCCATATGTGGTCACTAAAGTCTTTGTTCTGTTACTTCTATGGTCATCCAGTGACCTAATGGAGATTTTTCTTAAATGCCTGGATCCAATAAAAGACACAGGAGATGAATGTCATGGCACCACCTGTAGTCCCAGCCATATGGGAGGCTAAAGCAGGAGGACTGCTTCAGTCCAGGAGGTTCAAGTCCAGCCTGGGTAACACAGCAAGACCCCATCTCTTAAAAATGAAACAAATAAAGCAAGAAAGAAAAGGGGTTGGGGCAACGGAGGTTAGGGGGATGTTCAGTCTCTTTAAATCCCCTTGCCAGGTAAGCTACCTCATCCTGTGGGGGTTGAAACAATGGCCAGCCTCTGTGCTGGCCTCTTAGCATTCAAAAACAGCAATCATAACACATCAACTCCAATTTTCAAAGGTCCCTACTGCCCACCCTAGGACCAGCAAGTCACACCAGAAACATGGGCCACCATCCCCATGGCTGCTACAGGATCGGGGAATGGGAATGATAGACACCATGCAAAACACCGAAACAATGTAACTCTTCAAAACCTACCAGCCTCTTTCTTCATCAAGCACTCCCCTGGATACAGCAAGTGTTCTACAAGACTGCAGAGTTCCAAAATAGTTGCTTCAGACAGTTCCTATCAGCTCAATAGTTGTTTTGGTGAAGGAACCAATTCCTGGAGCTTCCTACTCTACCATTTTCCATGACATCACTCTCATCAGTCATATTTCAACTCACAAAATCTTTACTTGGGCCAAACCAAACAAGTTTCTAATCTATAATAATAGCTACCATTTATTGACCGCCTGCTACATACAGGCACTTAACATGCATTATTTCTGATCCCCACAATAACACTACTAAGTAGAAATTAACATCTCCATTTTCTGGATTAAGTCACTGCGGTCCCCAACCCCAAGGCCTGTTAGGAACTGGGCCACACCACCACCAGAGCTCCGCCTCCCCACCCCCAACTCCCACGGCCTGTGGAAAAATTGTCTTCCATGAAACGTAGGAACCCAGCCACACAGCAGGAGGTGAGCGGTGGGCCAGCAAGCAAAACTTCATCTGTATTTACAGCTGCTCCCCATTGCTGGCATCACCACCTGAGCTCTGCTTCCCACCACCACCCCCACCTGTCCATGGCAGAATTATCGTCCATGAAACTGGTCCCTGGTGCCAAAAAGGTTGGGGACTGCTGGATTAAGAAACTGAGACTCAGGCATATTAAGCAGATTGCCATGGTCTCATAGCTACTGCAGATTTGACACTGTTATTCCTACAAAACCTCCACATTGCCTCCTTTCCCTACTTAGACTAAACACTCTCTGGTCTTTGATTCCAAACTTCTTATTTAAGTCCACTTCATTTATGAAGTTTACCTGAAGCAGTTAGAATACGTAGAGCCAATTTCAACTCTAACTCCATCATTAAGGCAATTTATTTATTTATGTATTTATTAATTATTTATTCATTCATTCATTTGACAGGGTCTCCCTCTGTCATCCAGCATAGAATGCAGTGGCGTCATCTCACTGCAACCTCACTGCAACCTCAAACTCCTGGGCTCAAGCGAACCTCCTGCCTCAGCCTCCCAAGAAGCTGGGACTACAGGCACACAGCCTCACATCTGGCTAATTTTTCTATTTTTTGTAGAGACAGGGTTCCCCTTGGTGAGGCTGGTTCAAACTCATGGCCTCAAGCAATCCTCCCACCTCAGCCTCCCAAATTGCTAGGATTACAGGCATGAGCCATTGCGCCCAGCTGGCAAATCATTTAGTCTGTAACATTTACTTGGCACCCATCTTCGAAAGATTGCACATCCAGGCCAGGCACGGTGGCTCACACCTGTAATCTTAGCACTCTGGGAGGATCGCCTTGAGGTCAGGAGTTCAAGACCTGCCTGAGCAAGAGTGAGACCCTGTCTCTACCAAAAATAGAAAAAATTAGCTAGGCATGGCGGCGTGTGCCTAAAGTCCCAGCTACTAGGGAGGCTGAGGCAGGAGGATCACTTGAGCCCATGAATTGAGGTTGCAGTATGCTATGATGATGCCACTGCACTCCAGCCTGGGTGATAGAGCGAGACTCTGTCTCAAAAAATAATTAAAAAAAAATATTGCACATCCATAAAATCATATGAAGAGCAACCCTAAACTGAGAATAAATTAAGAGAGTATGAATTAAGTACCAAAATCCTGAGAGGCTGGTGGGAAATACAGTTAGGCATAATCAGTTGCTAAGGAGGCATTTATGAGTGAGGGTGGTAATCAGAATGAAAAGGCAAGAATAAAGAGGAGGAGGAAGAGGAACAGGTATTGCAGCAAATTTATATATAGTTCAGGCCCACAGAGGGTAATAAAAACCAAACAAAGGAACAGTTGGAGAAATGCAAGATAGAGTGAGCTATAAAGAGAGCATTGGAATAAGGAGTTGGGAATTCTTAAGACAGAAGGCAATATTAAAGGATTTGATGAAAATATTGTTTTAGGGAGATCATTCTAACAGCTCTGATGATCTAGCAGCTGTGTGTAGGATGAACTGCAGTGGGAGTCACTAGAAATAGGGAGACCCATGACTTGTTCACTTTTGCCACCAACAATTTAGTTGTTTCTTAGAGTACATGAACTTAGTCTTTATACGCACGTTCAATATGCATTTACTTATTTACACAACCTTTCTGGCTTCCTGACTAAGCAAAGCACCACACGTTTCAGAAGCTGAAATTTTTAAATTGTGCCACTGAAGGGGAAAATATAAAGTTTTATTCATATGCTATAAGAAAATGCATAGCAAAGTGGTAAAATGTTTTCACAAAAATGAAATCTCACATGTAAATTAGAATGAAACTTCCCAACATATTACCCAAAAGTCTTACAAATGTTATGAATTTGCCGGGATTTTTTCCATCTTCCAAGTAACATTCCAGACACATTCATCATATAATAAATATTTCTTGTAGGGCCAGCTCAAAAGGAAAAGAGGAGAAAGATAAAGTATTTTTATCTCTCTACATAGGAATGGAGATAAGTCTATGAAGGACAGAAGTAAGAAGGTGGGAAGGAGAAATTTTTTAAAATGTAATCAGAACATTACAAAACACAGCTAAGATTATATCTTTCTTAAATATGCTTCCAAATTGTGACAATCCTTCACTGAGAATTCAAAACAAAGTAAATTAGATTTCTGAATATCAGCAAGATATGAAATAAACAGATCATCAGAACATTACAGTTCTGAGAGATGAGGCTATTGAAAGCCTACACCAAATTCTAATTCAGCAGTGATTAACCTATTTCCTACACCCCAAAACTGACAGGTTGACGAGCAAATTCTGATTATTTTTTCCTCTCATGGTGTGTTAATCACAGCAAGAAGCATTTGAGTTTGTCTTTGAGGCTCCTACTTAAATTACTGATACTAAAGAACATATAGTGATCCCAAACCCAATCTTTTAGACTCCAAGAGGTCTTTAATTACTTCAAAGAACATCAAAAATTTTAATTCCAATATTTAAAATAATTACTTATTATAAAAATGGCATGTATTTTAGCATATTAGGAACAGAACAAGGGGATACTGTGACATTTTTAAAATGCAATACTCTGACTATACTTTATAAGGTATTATTTTCCTCACAAAATGTTAGTTTAAACCATCCTGAGATCAGCTGAAACAACAAAATAATTATACGAGCACTCTATTTCTGATAGTTAAAAAACCTCACCCACAGAATAATAGCCTTGTTTGCCACAAAAGGAAATCATTGTGCTCACATTTGGGGGAAATAAAGAACAAGATCACCATGTTTAAAGCCTTACATACTGTTTAATAATGCACATGATGGGCTTGATCTAAAGATAGCTGATATTGATCTATACAGTCACTAAGAGGTAGGACAGAAGGAGAAACTAAAAGAAAAAATTTCCATTAAAGATTGGCAAAATTGTCAAAACAAAGGAATATAGGTCTTACTTAGGAAAAAAAAACTATCCACACATAAAACAATTTATTTGGCAAACAAACTCAAGTGGAAATGTTAACAGATGCAAATAGTACATCTGCCCATAAAAGAACATTCATAGTTTTTAAAAACACGTTATAAGGTAATGAAAACAATCACGATAGCCTTTTCATACTTTAGGCAGAGCCAATCAAGATGGCCTATAATTTTAATGTTTAAAACACCTTGGTCTTTACTCACATCTCTCCAATTTTAGTGATAGTTAATTTTTCAAGAGATTTATCTCCCCAAGGCTTTGACAGTTTACACTCAATCACCCTATCTAACCTGATCTTCCACTCTTCCTAAAAGTATCATCTATTCCATCCTTGCTTCCCTACCATTAATAGTGTGTTTGCTTATGCTGTTTTTGGGCCTGAAAAGCCCTTGCTTCCACCCACCCACACTCTCTACCTGTTGAGGCTCCTCTTGTTTAAACATCTTAACAAACAAGATTTCTCTCTCAGATAACATTTCTCATTAAATAAATACTTTCCCTCAACTAAATCAGAGATTCAGGCTTTGTTCCAAGTTAAGCAGTTAACTCCCAAACCTCTATTTCAAACCACACTTTAAACAGCACTATAATCCCATCTTTTCCAATCTGTAATGTTCATTTTCTGTCAGAAAGTTCCAATAAGCACAAGTCACAAATGATTTTTTTAATGTAGAAGCAATAAATGAAATAATCCACACTCTAGAATGGAAGCTATGAAGTTTTGATTTAAGGTAAGATAGGCCAAACTATACTGCATCCAAATGACAACATCCTATATGAAGCAGAACATACTTAAAGGTTTGAATTCAAGCACTATCATCACCTCATTTACTGTGTGACCATGAGCAAGTTACTTAACCTCTCTGAGCCTCCCTTTAGTTATACTTAAATTGAGGATAATATCACTACCTACTTCAGTGTTTGTTGTAAAGGTAAAATGATGTAATGCATGTAAAGCATTTAGCACAGTGTTTGTACACTGTAACTTCTAAACAAATGGTAACAATTATTAAACTCATGGAATATGCATAAATACGTAATCACTTTGACTTTCCTCAGTGAGGGAACTGATTCAAGGCTTTCCTTTATTGGTTAAGGTTCTTAAAAATAAATTTCTTCGCCAGTTAATTTCTTAAACAGCTAATACACATATAAATAGATCAGTAACAGGTGAACGCTAACACATACAGGTGTTAAAAATAGTATGCCATTGCCCCCATTACCCACGAATATTATCGTAAATAACCACAACCTGTGCATAGAAAGAAAGCACCTAAGACTCTGCCTCTCAGCACGCACTGAAAACCAATTATAAAAAATATTAAACACTGTGATATGGATCAGGGAATCCCTAAGTGGAGTTATATCCAAAGAAAATTACTAGTCAGCTCCTATGTATATGTAAACATGCTTAGATTCACAATCTATAGCTGCTCAATTTACAGGGTGAACCAGTTTATGAATAAATTAAGCCAAACAGGATTTAGCAGATGTCATAATTCCATTTCTAAACCAGGGCCATACTATACTCCTGGCCCTGGAAACCCAGTCAAGACATAGAAAAATGCTCACCAAAGAACATAATTCACTCTGTTCAAAACTCAAAAAGCTACTTGGGACAACCTATAAACTATTAGGGCAAGGGTAGGGGTTTTCCCATTACAACCCTCCTACACTATTTGAATTTTCCACTTAAAAAAAAAAAAGACATGTATCCATGTATCAGAAGGGGCAAATAGGCATCTGACTCTCAAGAGACCTAAAAGCTCAGAAAGACAGGCAATTAACAAAATGATCAATATGTAAATTTGGCAAAGATTAAGACTAGTAGGATGATGGCATTTCAGATAGGAGTCCTATCCTCTTCATTTGCCAGCAAATTAATAAAACAACTCTTCTCCTCAAACCACTTGTCCTCATTCTCCTGATGCTGCCTTGGGGACAAGTGCCGAGCTTTTGGTAACAGATTTTAGCATCCCTGGGTGGGTCCGTCGCCTTCCCGGTAGAATGGCACCCTGTGAATTCTGGAAGAGGCAGGGAGCAGCTCCAGATCAAGCCATGGGCAGGAGCATCGTCTTTTCAGGTAAGAAAGAAAGGGATTCTCCCAACAGCTGCTAGGGCCTGTTTAGCTCCGGGGAGTCCTGTCTCTTTCTCCCTGAATGGACACAGCTCCAACCAACGTGAACTGAGTTGAGGAGAAGAAAACAGATTTAGGAAGCATCGCAACAGCCATGGCCATTTGTAAGTAAAGTTCCCCGGGATGCTGAGATGCTGTTTCCACCCATATGGAGGGTTTTCAGACCTCCCTATTGGATTTGTTCCGAGGTGCCAATTTGGGGTGGGCAATCAAGAGATTAAGTAGAATTTGGGAACCTGGTTTGGATTGAGCTCATTAGCGGTTCCCAGGGAACCAGGGGGGATTGGGAGATGTTGAAATTGATTCTCATTTTGTCCCCTTTGGATTGGGAGAATTCAGTTCTCATTTGTGGTTCCTATTTGGTCGGCTGTGGCATTTTGTGTTGGGGATTCCCTGTATTGTCTGTGTTTGTTTATAGAGTTTTGTTGCAACATAGAAAAGTTCCATCTAAAAGTCCCTTGGGAAAAATTTTGGCTGAATGGTCAACTTATACCTATGAACCTATGTGTAAAGAGAATGGTGTTATTATAACCCAATATACATGCTGGAATGTGAGGAGAAGTGGCTGTTAAATGAAACTTTGAATTATACTGTCCTATAATTGGAATTACTTTGTCAAAGGTCAGGTAAATGATGAGATCCCATATGTACAGGGTATAAAATGTCCAATTTCCCTGTTTGATTTGGAAAAAAAAAGAAAAAGATTAAGACTAGTGATAACTGGCTCTAGCAAGAATGTGAAGAAAACAGTATTGTCATACCAGTCATTCCTTGGTATCCCCACGGGGGATTGGTTCCAGGACCTTCCTGCATACACCAAAATCCACGTATATTCAAGTCCCTTATATAAAATGGTATAGTAGTTGCATATAACCTATGCACATTCTCCCATACACCTTAAATCATCTCTAGGTTACTTTTAATACCTAATATAATACAAATACTATGTAAATCGTTGTTATAATGTATTGTTTAGGGAATAATGACAAGAAAAAAATTCCATACGTGTCCAGTACAGACCCAACCATCCTTTTTTCCCTCCAAATATTTTTGATCCGTAGCTGGCTGAATCCATGGATACAGAGGGCCCACTGTACTGGACATGGGAGTGTAAATAGATAATAACTTTTTTGGAAAATGATTCAGCAATATCTATTAAAATTTTACATGCTGCTACCCTTTGACTCAGTAATTCCACATCCATGAATCTAACCTACAGAACACTAAAATATTCACACACACGTATGTTGGCAAACATATAAGCACGTTCATAAAAGCAAGATTAATAAGAGTTAAAAACAAGAAACAACTCTAACGTTCATCGAAACTGTAACGTGATCATCTGATAAAATATAATACAATCATCAAAAATAATGACATAGAGTTATAAGCACTGAAATTAAAATATATCCAAGATAAAGTGATCCCTTTTTGTAAAATGATTGATATATGCTACATCCTTAGAAAACAAAAATCTGAAAGAATGTGTACAAACTGTTCACAGTCCTTATCTTCACAAAAAGAAATACTACAGAGTTAAACTTTTAAATTAAGAAATATATAAAACTTTATTTGATAAGCCTACCAAATCTTCAATTCCATATTATGGTCCTTTAGGAAAAGAGTGGAAGGAAGATGAAAACGGTAAAAAGACAAACAAACAAAAAAACCCAGGGAGACAAATACAACTACACAATGAGAGAACAGCACATAAAAACAGAATTTCCCAGACAGAAAAGAGGTAAACATCAAGGTAGGTCAAAGAGGAAAGAAGTTCAATAAACTCAAAAGGGTGAGTAAACTAGTCATCACCTTGCACACATGAAGAACAGACTTCTAAGGTAAAATCACTGACTTTTGAAATGTACTTAAGAGTTTCACAGCTCAATTGTTCTCTTTTCTTTCTGACTACAGGACCCAGTTCTAAATGGAACAGCTTCAGCAACCCACCAGAGTTTTTTTTACCTGGGGGTTATCAAACCAAGGGACCTGGTGTAACTATGGTCTTCAAGATCCCTGCCCTTAAAATCAAACAGCACCATAAAACTGAAAAAGTATAACATTAACCTTTTACACAATACAGTACAGACAGAAAATGGTATTTGTACTGCACAAGATTTCCTGACAGATTGGAACTATGTGAAAGAAAGTGGTCAAGAATGATGTCAAAATTTTCAGCCCAAGCAACTTAGAAGGACATAGCTGCCTCTATGTGATCTGAGAGGGCTAAAGGTGGAAAGTTTTTTTTATTGGGATGGGGGGAGGTGACAGGAGTTCATCTTTGGACATATTAAATTTGAAGTGTCTGTTAGACATCAGATGGAAATGTCAAAAAGGACACCAATTCTTCTCAAAGTTTTCCAAAAAATTGAAGAGAAGGGAAAACTTCCCAACTCATTCTATGAAGC
Source organism: Daubentonia madagascariensis (assembly GCA_023783475.1). NCBI lineage: Eukaryota > Metazoa > Chordata > Mammalia > Primates > Daubentoniidae > Daubentonia > Daubentonia madagascariensis. The sequence goes on along the minus strand of JAKFHU010001953.1, from coordinate 32,754,828 downwards.
CAGTACTACCCTGATACCAAAGACAGACAAAGATACTACAAGAAAACTACAGAACATTATGAAAATTGATGCAAATCCTCAACAAAATACTAGCAAAACTAATTCATCAGCATATTAACAGAATTATACACTTTGACCAATTCTGGAATGCAGGGATGGTTCAACATACAAAAATCGAGCAATGTAATACACCATATTAACAGAATAAAGGAAAAACACCATATGATCATCTCAACTGATGCAGACAAAGCCTTTGACAAAATTCAACATCCTTTCATGATTAAAAAAACACTCAACAAACTGGGAACAGAAGGAAACTACCTCAACATAATAAAAGCCATATATGAAAAACCCACAATGAACATCATACCCAATGGTGAAAAACTGAAAGCTTTTCCTCTAAGATCAGGAACAAGGCAAGGATGTCCACTTTTACCACTTCTATTGAACATAGTACCAGAAGTTCTCACCAGAGCAATTGACAACAAAAAGAAATACAAAGCATTCAAATTGGAAAGGAAGAAGTAAAATTAACTCTGTTCTCATTGATATGATCTTGTATGCAGAAAACCCTAGAGTCCACAAAAAACTGTTAGAACTAATAAATGAGTTCAGCAAAATAGCAGGATACAAAGTCAACACACTGAATCAATTGCATTTCTATACATTAACAATGAACAATTTGCAAAGGAAATTATGAAAACAAGTCCATTTCCAATAACAGCAAAAGAAATTAAAGACATAAATAAATAGAGCACATCCCATCGTCTGATGAAAGTCTTATATGTTAGATGTCAGTACTACCCAAAGTGATCTATAGATTCAATCCAATTCCTATCAAAATCCCAATGATGTTTTTGCAGAAATAGAAAAGTCCATCCTAAAACTCATATGGAATCTCAAGGGGCAAAACAATCTTGAAAAAGAAAACAAAACTGGAAGACTCATATTTCCTGATTTCAAAACTTACTAGAAAGCTACAGTAAGATATTAGCATAAAGACCAATAGAATAGAGAGCTCAGAAGTAAACCTTCACATATATAGTCAAATAATTTTTTACAAGAGTGCCAAGACCATTCAATGGGGAAAGGAGAATCTCCTCAACAAATGGTGCTGGGAAAACTGGATATCCACATGCAAAAGAATGAAGCTGGATCCTCACCTAACACCATATACAAAAATTAACTCAAAATGGATCAATGACCTAAATGTAAGACCTGAAAGTACAAAACTCTTAGAAGGAAACATAGAGCAAAAGCTTCACAACATTGGATTTGGCAGTGATTTCTTGGATAGGACAACAAAGGCAAAAGCAACAAAAGAAAAAAAATAGACACAGTGGACTTCATGAAAATTAAAAACTTTGTGCACCAAAAGACACTATCAAAAGAGTAAAAAGGTAATGCACAGAATGAGAGAAAATATTTACAAATCATAAATCTGATAAAGGATTGACATCCAGAATATATAGAGAACTCCTAAAACTCCACAACAACAAAAAAACAAAGAACCCAATTCAAAAGTAGGCAGAGGACTTAAATAGACAGTTATCCAAAGAAGATAGATCGTCAATAAGTACACGAAAAGATGCTCAACATCACTAATCATTAGAGAAATGGAAATAAAAACTACAATGAAATACCCTCTCATACCCAGTAAGATAGCTACTGTCAAAAAAAGCAGAAAATAAGAGTTGACAAGGATATGGAGAAATCCCACCAATCCACTGTTGGTGGGAATGTAAAATGGTATAGCCACTATGGGAAACAGTATGGCAGTTCCTCAAAAAAATTAAAACTATAACTACCAGCCAGGCATGGTGGCTCACACCTGTAATCCCAGCACTTTGGGAGGCCAACGCAGGAGGATCGCTTGAGGCCAGGAGTTTGAGACTAGCTTGGGCAACACAGCAAGACCCCATCTCTACAAAAAATTTAAAAATCAGCTGGGTGTGGTGGCACATCCCTGTAGTCCTAGCTAAGCTGGAGGCTAAGGCGGGAGGATCACTTGAGCCCAGGTGTTTGAGGTTACGTGGCATTACGATCATGCCACAGCACTCCAGCAGGGGCAACAGAGCAAAAAAGAAAAAAAAAACAAAAACAATTACCATATGACCCAGCAATTCCACTTCTGGGTATATACCAAAAAGCAGGGTCTCAAAGAGATATTTGTACACCCAGGTTCACAGCAGCATTATTCACAATAGCTTAAATGTGGAAGCAACTCACGTGTCTATCGACAGATGAATGGATAAACAAAATATGGCATAAAAAACATACATACAATGGAATATTATTCAGGCTTAAAAAGGAGAGAAATTTGGACATATGTTACAACATGGATGAATCTTGAGGACATTATAGTGAGTGGAATAAGCCAGTCACAAAAAGATAAAATACCATCCAATTTTACTTATCTCAGGTAGAGTAGTCCAAAATCTTAAGAGACAGAAAGTAGAATGGTGGCTGCCAGGGGTTGGGGGGGCAGGGAGGAGGAGTACATGGGGAGTTATTTTTTAATAGATGTAAAGTTTCAGTTTTGAAAGATGAAAAGAGTTATGGAGATGGATGGTGGTGATGGTTGCACAACATGATGAATGTATACAATACCACTAAACTGTATACTTAAAAATGGTAAATTTTATGTCATATTTATTTTACCACAATAAAAAAATGTTTTTAAGACAGCTGGATATATGAGCCTAGAGTTCAAAGGAAGAAGTCTGAGCTTGAGATATAAATATGTCATCAGCATATAAACAGAATTTAAAGTCAAGCGACAGGACGAGATCACTAAGGGAGCAAGAGGTCCAAGGACAGAGTCTTGGAGTAGTTCAAAGTTTAGAGGTCAGAGTTATGAAAACCAAGCAAAGGAAATTGAAAAGAATGGCCACTGAGGTATGAGGAGAACCAAGAGAAAGTGATACGTCCTGGAAGCCATGTGAATGATGTTTTCCAAGAATGCGGGAGAGATCAACTGCAAATGATGCTGATAGATCAAATAAGGTAAGAAACAAGAAGTGACCACTGGAAATAGCAACCTAGAAGCCACTGATGACCTTGACAAGAACAGTGCACATGTAGTAGAGGATGAAAGCCTGACCAAAATGATTCAAGAGAAAATGAACAGAGAGGAATGAGAGGCCACATATACAGAGACAAATCTTTTAAGGAGCTTTGCTCTGGAAGAAAAAGTGGGGTCAAGAGAATTCTTTTAATAAGAGAAAAATTACACTCCTTTATATATTAACAAGAATGATGCAGTAGAAAGGATGGGTACTTGGCCCAACCCTGAGCATTCAGAGAAGGTTTCCCAAAGGAGCTGCCCCATGGTGAGTCATGAAGGCTGAGTAAGAGTGAGTCAGGATAAGTGTGGAAGGGATTGAAACAGCTCAAGCAAACAGAGGTAAGAAACAGGATAGTGTGTGGGGCTGAAAGGGAGTTAGGGGGGCTAGTATGCGAAGTACAAGGCTGAGGATGACAGAAGATAAGACTAGAGAGGTAAGCAGTCACCAAGCCTTTTATGACATTATCAAGCAGTACAACCTTTATCATTTGGATGATAGGGACTTGCCACCACAGGGTTTAGTCAGGCAAGTACTGAGATCAAACTGTTATTTCATTCAGGGAAGGAATGGCTTGAAGGGTACTAGACTGAAGGCTTAGAGAACCATTAAGAGGCTACTGAAATGAAGAAATAAGAAGGTCCTGAACTAGGGTAGTGTTAGAAGTCGTATAGGGGCTTAGTGACAGATCCTATGTACTTAGTATTAAAAGCAGTTTCTAGCTTGGGCTACTGGGTAGATAATGCCATTACCTGTGTTTAGAAATACTAGATGGGGGTGGGTAGTAAATGAATCATTTCAGTTTTGGATATGTTGCTTTTGGATTCTCTACAGGACATCCAGTGAGTAAAGGTAAGCAGACAGGCAGAAAACTCAGACCCCAGGGCTCAATATATTTGAAAAGCATCAGCATTTGAGTGGTCATTAATATCACTGTGATAGATCAGATGATCTAAAAATAATACCTACAGGGAAAACAATGGATGAACTTTTAGGAATACTAATATTTGAGGAAAAACCAGTGGACAAAATGCTCCAAGGAATTTCAGATAGAATAGTCAGAAAGGTATAAGGAAAATCAGGAAATGTTACATCCAAGAGGCCAAGAAGCCATACTGACTTGAATAAGCTGACAGAGATCAGAAGAGATCAAAAAAAGTCACATCGCATAATAGCCTGGACTCTCTAATTCTGCTGTATTAACTTCTCAAAAATTAGTAGAGTCTACAGGGACATCTCTTCCTGAGGTCCTAAAGTAGTCAGGTCAATACGAATGGAAAAGACAAAAGGGACCGAACACAGATCTACCACTCACTACCTATAGGAGAACATGATTTACAGTTGTAGCAGATTATTTAAAGAAAATTATTATTATAGTAAATTGATAATATATTTTTAATAAACCAAAAATTGTCAAGCATGATAAAATGAATAGAAAAATTTTTATTTTATCATTCCTGACCTCTTGATAATCACACTTTACCTCCTCATCTATGACTTCACGTAAACTCAACTACTGACAGTATAAAAATCTTATAGCCCTATTTAACAAGGAAAAGTATTTAACCATGGATGATGTAGAAACCTATAATGCTAGAAATTAGGCAAAAACATTACAAATACAATAAAAATTTATCAGAAATGGAAAGAATCTTTGATGTTAGAAGAATACAAGATACAGGGGAAAATAAACAGAGTAAGGATCAATTTCCATTTCTTGCTTTTAGCTCTACTTTATCACCTTTTGGTAGATAATTTGTCAAACTAAAAATCACTTACTCTTAGATGACTGTACTACACTCTACTGACTGGGAGTGACTCACAAGTGTTTGGTCCCACCCATACAAACAAACTCCACAAAGAACTTTTAAAAAGTCAACAGGAAGCATATTTTCAGATGAGCGCCTAAAGCAAAATCAGTAAAGAGTAGAAAGGACATGACAGAATTATTTGCTTGAAATGGAAAATTTAATAGCATTTTCTTGGAGAGGGTGGGGAAAACTCCCAAAGTGTGAGTCATTGGATTAAAGAACAACTGGATCCAGGATTTAGCCAGGTCTAGAAAAGCAGGATTCAGATCACAGGAGAGCAAACATGCAGCTCTCTGGGCCAGAAAGAAAAAAGCCATGTTGGGTTAGTGCCTCCAGAGTTTGAGTGAGTCAAAGAGAGAAAGAGTAGAGAGGAAGGCATGGCCAGACTTGACTTCAGCACATGGGAAAATCTAAAGCTGTTTTCTTATCTTTTGGTTTATTCCCTTCCTAATTCATTCACTACCAAAACATTTTAATTACATTCAAGGAAACCAAAATGAAAGTTACTTTCAGAATTTTACTATAACAAGGATCTACATGGCTTTGCCACACTGCTTTGCACATGGAATAGACCAACAAAGTTCATGTCACTATTATAACCTTTCCAGCACTAGATATTTTGATTTTGCTACTTTAACAACCAACTTATAAAATATTTATTAAGGTTATTAAGTATGAAATGCCCGATTTCTTTAAGTGCTAAGTTTGACAGTTGGTATCTCTGACATTACACTTTGAAACTTCTTGTTTTACTTTTATTGTGAAGGTACATCCTCAGTCTTTCAAACACGTGATGGCTTGTGATTATCTTTCAAAAACTTTTTAGAGCAATTTTTGTGAAACCATGGATAAGTCAAAAATTCGTGTTATTTTCGAATGAGTTCCCTCATGGAACCAATGCAGTGAGACAGCTTGAAATATCAATGAAGTGTTTGGGAAGGATGTGGCTAATGAACGCATAGTACGTGGATGGTTTGAGAAGTTCCATTCCAGTGATTTTAATCTTGAAAATGAGCCACATGGGCAACCTGAGACCAAAGTGGATAATGATGAGCTGAAAGCTGTAGTGGAAGCAAATCCATCTCAACCTATACATGAATTAGCAGCAAGGTTTGACATTACTATTCCAACAATATTGGACCATTTGAAACAAATCAGCAAAGTAAAGAAGCTGGATAAATGAGTTCTGCATGAATTAAATGAGCATCAGAAGAGAAATCGTCTCGAACCTTGCCTTTCTTTGCTGTCATGACATAAAGGCAAACCATTTCTATACCACATTTGTTACATGTGATGAAAAATGGATTCTTTCTGACAATCGCAAGCATTAGGCACAATGGTTGGATAAAGATAAAATGCTGAAACACAGTCCAAAACTGAATATTCATGAGAAAAAGCTAATGGTGTCCATTTGGTGGTCCAGCGCTGATATTATCCACTACAGCCTTCATGAAACCTGGTCAATTCATTACAGCGGATGTCCACTGCAACCAAATGGATGAAATGATGGGGATGCTTGCAATTAAGCAGCCAAGATTGGTCAATAGAGACAGGCCAATCCTCTTGCAAGACCACATGTCCCAAAAAACCACTATCCTGATCTTTAAAAAAAAAATACATAGCTCACTGTAACCTCAAATTCCTGGGCTCTAGCGATGCTCCCACCTCAGCCTCCCAAGGAGCTAGGACAACAGGTACGCACCACCACACCTGGCTTTTTTTTTTTTTTTTTTGTAGAGACAGGGCCTATGTTGCCCAGGCTGGTCTTGAACTTCTGGCATCCAGCGGTCCTCCCGCCTCAGCCTCCCAAAGTGCTGGGATTACAGGCGTGAACCACCAGGCCTGGCCAGGTAGATGTTTTAAATATAGATAGGAGAGTCAAGCAAGAAAGTACTAAAAATGGTTAAAATAAATCTTTCATGACTTTAAGTTGGGCAATGCCTTCTTAGAAATGACTCCAAAAGCATAGTGACAAAATAAATTAAAATTTTTTAAATCATTAAAAGTTATTTATAAAAATAAAAATAGGCCACGCGCAGTGGCTCATGCCTATAATCCTAGCACTTTGGGAGGCTGAGATGGGAGGATTACTTGAGGCCAGGAGTTCAAGACCACTCTGGGCGAGACCCTGTCTCTACACAAAATACAAAAATTAGCTGGGCATGCTGGCGTGTGCCAGTAGTCCCAGCTACTCAGGAGGCTGAGGCAGGAGGATTGCTTGGGCCCAGGAGTTTGAGGTTGCAGTGAGCTATGATGATGCCACTGCACTCTAGCTCAGGCAATAGAGTGAGACCCTGTCTCAAAAAGAAAAGAAATAAAAGATAAATTGGACTTCATCAAAATTAAAAATTTTTATGCTTTAAAAATCAGGACAAATATTGTATGAGTCTACATATTTGAGGCACCTAGAATAGGCAATGTCATAGATACATAAAGTAGAACAGAGGTTACCAGGGGCTACGGGAGTGGAGGAGGAAGAGTTTCTGTTTGGGATGATGAAGAAGTTCTAGAAATGAATGGTGATGATGGTTGCATGATACCGTGAATGTACATAACGCCACTGAATTGCACACTTAAAATTGTACTAATGGGCTGGGTGTAGTAGTTCATGTCCGTATTCCCAGCACTTTGGGAGGCCGAGGCAGAAGGATCACTTGAGGCCAGGAATTCAAGACCAGCCCAGGCGAGATCCCGTCTCTACAAAAAATAAAAATAAATAGCCAGGTGTGGAGACACGTGCCTGTAGTCCCAGCTACTTGGGAGGGTGAGGCAGGAGGATTACTTGAACCCAGGAGCTCAAGGCTACAGTTAGCTAGAATCAGGCCACTACGCTCCAGCCTGGGCAACAGAGAAAGACCTTGTCTCTTAAAAAAAAAAAAAATGTACATATGGTAAATCTTGTTATATATATGTTACCACAATAAACAAAAAAAGACAACTCACAAAATGAGAGAAAATATTTGCAAATCACTTATCAAATACAGGAATTGTATTCTAAATACACAACTCAACAATAAAAAGATAAACTAATTTTTTAAATGGATATGAATAGCTGTTTCTCCAAAAAAGATACAAAAATGGCCAGTAAGGACATGAAGATATGCTCAACATTATTAGTCATTAGGGAAATGCAAATAAAAAATCATGAGATACCACTTCATACCCATCTGATGGCTACAATTAAAAAGACTGACAATAACAAGTATTGACCCAGAAGTGGAGAAATTGAACTCTCATACATTGCTGGTGGGAATGTAAAATGGTACAGCCACTTTGGAAAACAGTTTGGCAGTTCCTCAAAATGTCAAACCATATGACCTATACCATATGGTCTACCATATGACCCAGCAATTCCACTCTTAGGTATATATTCAAGGGAACTAAAATACACGTTCACATAAAAACCTGTACACAAATGTTCATTGCAGCATTATCCATAATAGCCAAAAGTAGAAAATAGAAACAACCGAAATGTTCATCAACTAATGAAAGGATAAATAAAATGCAAAATATCTCTACAATGGAATATTATTTGGCAATAAAAGGAATGAAATACTGATACATGCTACAATTTGGAGGAACCTTGAATATGCTAAATGAAAGAAGTTAAACACAAAAGATCACGTTATATGATTCCATTTATTCAAAATGTCCAGCTAGGCAAATCTTAAGAGATAGAAAGTAGATTAGTGGTTGCCAGGGTCTGTGGGGAAGAGGAAATGGGGAGTGACTGCTAATGAATACAGGATTTCTTACTGGAGTGATGAAAATGTTCTGGAATTAGATAGTGGTAATGGATGCACAATTTTGTGAATATACTAAAAACCAATATAGTGTACACTTTAAAAAAGTAAAAACAAACTAAAAATGGTTAAGAAATTCATGAAAAGGACATAAATTTTGGAATAAAATGCTTGTAAGTTATAATTTAAGACTGCAAATATGTGAATTTTGAGAGAGAATCAGTACAGTAAAAGTCAGAGGATAAAGACAATGTCTTTGTGGTAACTGCAGACAATGCAGACAAAGATGGAGATGTCAAAACTGTCAGAAAATTAAGAACCAGGAAAGTATAGTGTCCCAACAGAAGTTTGAAAAGTTCTATTAAAATGCATACTAAGGGCCAGGCACCGTGGTTCACGCCTATAATCCTAGCACTTTGGGAGGCCAAGGCAGGAAGAGTGCTTGAGGCCAGGAGTTCAAGACCAGCCAGAGCAATATACTGAGACCCTGTCTCTACAAAAAACAGAAAAATTAGCTTGGCGTGGTGGAGCACACCTATAGTCCCAGCTACTCCAGAGACTGAAGCAGGAGGATCACTTGAGCCCAGAAGTTTGAGGTTGCAGTGAACTATAATGACACCACTCACTCTAGCCCAGGCAACAGAGCAAGACCCAGTCTCAAGGGGAAAAAAAAGCATACTAAGGAAGTAGAAAGGTGAGTTTCAGTAAGGAGAAAATAAAAAGAATAGCCACCAAAACTAAATCACTGAATGACTCATCTAAAAAGTTCCTTGATGACTTTGAAGAATAATTTAACTGAAGGTTTACCTGTCAGAAAAGAACAAGGTTAAAAAGGTACATATATGACCTAAACTTATAAAATCGAAGGAGATATGGACAGATTTCACCAAATGCTAGTAATTTACCAGAATACTTTGGGGACATATGAAAGTACTGCTTTTGCACAGTAAATTTATAGAACAAATGAACTATATTGGATTTGCTATCAATAAATAAAAAGCACTCCATTTGTCCTAAATAGGCTGAGGTAAATCCAAAAGATGGATGATGGCACACTGCACACTAGAATGTCAGCTCCATGGGGACAGGGACTTTCATTTACCTATAACTATGCTTAGCACATAGGAATGTTAGCTAAGTTGATCAACAATACTTTGAAATCCATAAAATATTGTACATATTTTTAGGAATTCACAACTAGAAATTTTAATGAGTGAAAAAGCTATAGATATCTTAGATCTAAAAGTAGAGTTTCAAGGAAGAAAAGAATTTCCCTCAAAATACACAATGACTAGAAGGACATAAGAAGCCTACATAAATTGCTTGTTGTTAAATGTTTAAACACAGTAATGAATTTCCTTTATTCTTTATACCATTAGTATAATTAAAAAATAAATGAGTTTATACATTTCTAAAGAGTTAATTACTCAAATGATACAAATAACTATATACACTTAGAATTCACAGTAGTCATTTTAAAGGAACACACAATACAGAAGATAAAATCCTCTATAGATGAAGATACAATTTAAGGAAAATAGAATAGACAAAACCATTATCTGAGGAATCTGAAGAGAAAATATAAAACCTAACTGTTAAAACCTATTCAATATTAACTAAACCAACTTAGAATGATGAACACAGAAGCAAATAAGACAGTCCCCCAACTTAAAGGAATTAAGTCTAATAGACAAGAAAAAACTACACTACGGTAACAAATGGGACGACAGAGATAAGGACAATTTCTAACAATGACTGATTTTGCCAGTTTACTTATAAATTTACATGAAACTGAAAAAAGACACTGATCTTATTTTAAAGCATTTACATATACATAAAAAGTATATATTATAAAATCATTATCAAAATAAAAGGTGTTTTATATAAAAAATATCACTAAGAAGGTTGCATTTAAATATTTAAAAAACACAATCATTACAAAATGTTCTTTTAGTCAAAGTACTCTTGTTAGAATAATGGCAAATGTCACTAGTTAGTTCATTTCATTTCACTTCTCTTTTTAAACAAGATACCTGCAGGTAATAGACTTGCAATTAAAGCTGTAGCTCAAGTTCAAACAATTCCCTTTGAACACAGTAAAAAGGCCCCTAAAAGTCCTGGTTTACTTCTCACATCTGAATACTGTTTTAGACTTACCTACATAAGGACTTTATTTGAGTCTAAACTATCAAGCAAAATTTGAGATCATTTATAAATAGATATGTCTTTACATGAATCAGTTTCAACTCTAAAGTTTAGTAAAGGATGAAAATTGGTTCAAATACGAGAGATCTCTACTATTTACTAAAATCACAATTTTTGAGTACTTATTTTGAGCCAATTTAGATGCTATGCCAAAAAACATAAGCAATTTTGGGAGTTTTCTGTCGATATAGAAATTCATTTCATAGTTTTTTGAAAATTATATTGAAAATATTGAAATGAACTTTAAAAGAATAGTAATAACTTAGAAAATTTTTCATACCTTAACTTTTTTTTTCATTCTCAAACTGTTTTTCAAGACCCTAAGAAACTTACATTCTGGTTTCAGGGATGTTATCTTAGTAGCAGAGCTACGGATTTAAAGGAAGTGACAGTGCAGATTCTGGGTTTTGACATACATGCTTTACAATAGAAAACATTGTGTAAGTAAAGAGTACTAAGGCTCAGAACTACAACATATGCTAAATAAAATGATACATTTTTTAAAAGTAAGATTGCTGCTATATACTTATAGTGGGCCAAAACTCATAAAAAGCCATTCCTCTAATCTCCTTCCACTATCCCCCTTCCTAAAAGAAGTTTTTCCATCCTAGAACTCATAAGATGTATTTGAAATACATATTTCAGTATATCCTTATGATCTTTGTATTCATGGACAGAGTTCTCTGAAAGTGCAAATATTTTACTTGACCCCTTTGCTCCAAAACAACTTAATTATGTTTTATTAAATTTAGAGTAAATTTTTAATATTTCCCCTCTACTTAAAATTAACTACTTAATTTCTAGCTACCTAGTTTATAACATACTTCTATATACAAGTCCTCATTTTATATGGTATAAATTCAGGGGAAATATTAGTGTTACATGTTTAGTTAATATAATAATTTCTTGATAGCTTCAATTTTACTTAATGTTGAAAGTACATTTTAATAGGTAGTCACATATTCAGCACCTATCACACAAACAAGAATGCAAAACTAGGGCCAGGCACGGTGGCTCACGCCTATAATCCTAGCACCTTGGGAGGCCGAGGCAGGAAGATCCCTTCAGGTCAGGAGTTCAAGACCAGCCTGAGCAAGAGCGAGACCCCGTCTCTACTAAAAATAGAAAAATCAGCCAGATGTGGTGGTGCTCACCTGTAGTCCCAAGCCACTCGGGAGGCTAAGGCAGAAGGATCACCTGAGCCCAGGAGTTTGGGGTTGCAGTGAGCTACAATGATACCACTGCACTCTAGCCTAGGTGACAGAGCAAGACCCTGTCTCAAAAAAAAAAAAAAGAAAAGAATGCAAAACTAGGAAACTACTATAAAATTATATAAATAGAAAGTAAGTGACTAACAACATAAGTAACAGAATTTGATAATTCACAAAACATATACCTACTGCAAAAAGATTAATATTTTACCACGCTATTTTTTTTACACCTTGGTTTGTAAGTTCCTATAGCCCTTCTTTAAAAGTTGGTTGTTTGTCAGGATGGATACTAAAACACTGAATCCATTCGTTGAATATTTTAAGACCTAGGATAAAAATTTTAATTTTGGCCAAATGTAAAATAACAATCAGTCATTCCCACATTAAGCAGTCCTTAGGGAGCCTCTCATTCATATACTTTGGATGTAGTGAGAACTGAATATACGTTCACCTATACATATACATATTTACACATACACACATACAAACTTTCCATAGAATTTATTTTTTTTTTTTACTAATACAAATGCAAAGATAAGTTCCTAGATTTAAAAACTCAGAACATCAAAAAATCTACGGGAATTTCATCTATGGCTACTGAATTTCTAATTTGTGCTGAATTACAAAGTTTTAACACATATATATTTTTTTTCTTTTTTTTTTTTGGAGACAGACACAGTTTCGCTCTGTCGCCCTGAATACAGTGCAGTGGCTCCAGTCTAGCTCACAGCAACCTCAAACTCCTGAGCTCAAGCAATCCTCCCACCTTGGCCTCCCAGAGTGCCAGGATCACAGGTGTGAGCCATCGCGCCCAGCCAAATTTCTATATATTTTTAACAATGTCACTCATGTTGACAAAGATTCTTTGCTTGTCCAAACTTTAGTCAGGCTTCTGAAACTTCTAGGCCCATCTGTGTACTTCCTTGTTAAATCCAGTTTTAGCAAAAGAACCCTGCTAAATCAGTTTAGTCAGAACCCCCCAACCTCAATATCTGATCATCCTAGACACCTGATCGGGTTCCTCATCCTCCACTATCCCCCTCCACCATCCCCCAGGATGTCTGAACACCCTGGCCTATCTCCAGCAAGAATCCTGTTAGGTCGGTTTAGCCAGAATCCCCCTTACCCCTGGTGTTTCCTCTTAGTAATTTTTCATCCACTGACCCCTGTACTAGTCCTTGACTATAGAGTCCCACTTGCCCATGCTGTATTCCGAGTTAAGCTCAATCTCTACTGCAAGACCCCATTGCAGTGGTTGCTATACCTATCTCAATGGTCCTGAATAAAGTCTTCCTTACCGTGTTTTAACAAGTGTCACTGACTAGTTTTTTCCTTAACAATGTCCATTTGCACAAATGCCAGTGAGCTTCCACACCCACCACTCTACTGAATAGCCTTCAAGCCACTGATGAAACAGACTCCTACCTGCCAAATCCAAGGACTACTTATAAAGCAAAGTGACATTTGAGTGCCATTAACAACTCCCTTCTTAAAAACTCTCCCCTACCTTGTACATCACAAATCCAATCTTTTCTGGTCCTCTTACTTCTCTGGATGTTCTTTCATGTCTGCTTTCTTTTTCCCTGCAAGCTGTTCAAATATTGGTCATCCCCAGGGTTCTTTCCTAGCTTCTACTTTTCTAGAGATCTACAAACTTCCCTGGGAATGTATTTCCTGCAGTTTTCACTACATGGGCTGGTAACTCCCAAATCTATCTCCCTCTATCCAGATGATCTGGTTGCACTACAGGAATTTATCTCTAACTGTCCTTTTAACTATATCACTCCACCAGGTTACCTTGACTCTAGTCATAATGCCAAAGTCTTCCACATTATCACCAAGACTGCTTTTCTAAAAACAAAGATTTAACCACGTGATCCTATTTCTTAAAATCTTTTAGAACTCTCCACCTGTTCCTAAAGGAAAAAACATGACATTAAAGTACTTCATGACTTGGTCCTAATCTATGTTTTATGCCTCATCTCCCATCCCCTCTCCCATATGATGTCACACAAAATCACCCAGTTTCTCTAACAAGCCACCTATTTTTACTTACTCCTTCATACTATCACTCAAGATATTTATTAGTGCTGCCAAAAATGTACTTCCCCCTCATTTGCATGACAAAGTCCTGCTCTTCTTTCAAGACTCCTTTCAGATGTCACCTCTGGAGAAGCCATTCTAATCCTTCCTTATTTTCTGCCTGAACACTGGTCATTCCATCCTCAACATTCCGACTGCAGTTCATTTAAATAGCACCTCTCTTAGCAATTATTTCACTGTATTGTAATTATCTGTAGACATGTCTACTTATGCAGATTCTCTAAAAGCAGGAATCATATATTTTTACCCCTCGATCCCAGTCAGCTGGCAAATATGCCACATAGTAGATGTTAATAAAGAGATGCCCAATAAGCAAATGCTACATAATTTATGTAACTCCCTATTTTAAATACTCTAATGTTTAACTTCATGGACTAATATGCCCCAGTTTTTGGTTTGAAAATATGACTGATGTAGATTCAGCCCATGACAAAGCAGATAAATAGGTAAGATAAAGTAGATTAAAGAAATATGAAAAGAAAAAAACACTATGACTAACCTTATAACTCAATGTCAGATGTCTGAATTATTCACAAAAGATACTAAGAAGTATATCAGTTACATAGTCTTATATCTCTCATAAAAAGAACACTACTTCAAATTATAATTTCTTTATGCCTTAATTTTCTCATCTTCAGGGGAGATATAAACAATTTACCTTATGTATGTTAGAATGCTCATAAGGGTGTGGAAAATAACTTTATTTTTGCTATTAAAGTTTTTAAGTATGAAATGTCTGATTTCTTTAAGTACTAAGTTTGACAGTTGATACCTTCTGACATTTCACTTTGACACCTCTTGTTTTATTTTTATTGTGAAGGTACATCCTCAGTCTTCCAAATGCACGTTTTAGCTCGTGATTATCTTTCAAATTTTTTTTTAGAGCAATTTTTGTGGAACCATCGATAGTCAAAAATTCGTGTTATTTTCGAATATGAGTCCCCTCGTGGAACCAATGCATTGCAGACAGCTTGAAATGTTTGGGAAGGATGTGGCTAATGAACACACAGCACGTTGATGGTTTGAGAAGTTCCATTCTGGTGATTTTTATCTTAAAATGAGCCACATGGGCAACCTGAGACCAAGGTGGATAATGATAACCTGAAAGCCGTAGTGGAAGCAAATCCATCTCAACCTAGGCATGAATTAACAGCAAGGTTTGATGTTAGTATTCCAACAATATTGGACCATTTGAAACAAATGGGCAAGGCAAAGAAGCTGGATAAATGGGTTCCACATGAATTAAACAAGCGTCAGAAGAGAAAATATCTTGAAGCTTGCCTTTCTTTGCTGTCATGACATAAAGGCAAACCATTTCTACACCATATTTGTTACATGTGATGAAAAATGGATTCTTCTGACAATTGCAAGCGTTAGGCACAATGGTTGGAAAAAGATGAAGTGCCAAAACATAGTCCAAACCGAATGTTCATCAGAAAAAGCTAATGGTGTCTGTTTGGTGGTCCAGGGCTGGTATTATCCACTACAGCTTCATGAAACCTGGTCAATTCATTACAGCAGATGTCTGCTGCAACCAATTGGATGAAATGATGGGGATGCTTGCAAGTAAGCAGCCAAGATTGGTCAACAGAGACAGGCCAATCCTCCTGTAAGACAATGCTCGACAACACGTCACACAAACAACACCTTTCAGACTACAGCAGCTGGTCTTGGAAACTCTCTGTCATCCACCGTATTCACCAGACCTTGCACCAACTGACTACCACTTCCTCCAGGCTTTGGACCACTTCTTGCAAGGAAAAATATTCAATTCTCAACAAGCTGTGGAAAACGCCTTTCAAGATTTCATTGTCACTCGCTCTCCAGGCTTCTTCGCTGCTGGCATAAACAAGCTACCATTAAGATGGAAAAAGTGTGTCGATACTTTAGGCGCATACTTTGATTAAGTGCACTGCTTCTTTCTTTGAGATATAATAAACTAAACTTTTGATTCAAAATCAGACATTTCATATTTAATGACCTAATAAAATGCATTCTTATTTGATAGCTCCCAAAGCTAGTTTTCACTTAGGAAGTTGGGAACAAAGCTGAGTGTGGTAGATTGTATTACTGTACTCAATTATTCTACCAATTTTTCCCATATGAGTATTAATTATACTTCCCTGACCAACTGTATCATGCATGGCCATGTGACTTGCTTTGGCCAACAAAATGTGAGTGGAAGTGACATGTGCCCCTTCTGAGCAGGAGCTTTAACTATAATTCCATGGTTCTAACATAGTTCTTTCCCTTCTACCACCAGAATAAACATGTCCCAGACAGAAACTGCTCCTTCAGCCTGAATCCCAGAAAGGAGACTAACTATAGATAAAGCTGCCATCTATCTAAACATGTAACATGAGCAAGAAATAAATCTTTGTTGTTATAAGACACCTGAGTTTTGGAGTTGTTTAATACCACAGTATAGCTAGCATAAACTAACCGACACACTGAATTAGATGCCCCTCCTTTATAATATCATGTAACATCCAGCATACACTGCTATTAAAATATTATACTATACTTAAAGGTTTTATATTCAGTCTTATTCAAATAGACTTTAGGTTTCAAGAAGTCAGACAATTTTTTTTTATCTCTAGCATCTAGAGAAGTAATAGAAGACTGGTAGTAGAAGTAGTTCTACATAGTACAAGACTGATAAATGTTTGCTGAAAGAACTATAAAGGTACTCATCACATATTTTTCAATAAATGTAGCTACATAGTTAACTTGAAAATGTAATACAAAAACAACATACTGTAAAGAAGAACTGAAGAGATTTCATGGCCATTTGTGACCTGATCTTATGTAAAAAATCTTAGCATTTTTCTAAAAGGTTTCAGGAATACATTTATCAAAAACTCCAATAATACTTTACTTATAACATATTAAAGAGAAATGTGGGAGCAGATGGCCAAGTCTATGTACTGTAAAGTTCACATAGTTCCTCACAGAGCCATATTTACATATATGTGTAGTTACTGTGTTTCTATACAGTTTCTATAGAAATAGCTGACACAGAAAACACAACCTAGAAGAACCAAAACATTATAAAACTCATATATTAGAATTTTAAAACATGATAATTTAAAGTCACTTAGTCCTGGGGCAAAAAATTCATAACCTCTAATGCCCCTAAGTGCATAACTCTATTAGTAAATGTAACTAGGTCACTAAGAAAAAGTTAAGTTATATCCTTTACTCTATTTAAGATGTCCAGAAATGTTTAATCACTTTAGAAAATTTTCCATTCAAAAATGATTTTAGTATAAAAGGTATAAATTTTCAAACTGCTCATAAAGTCCTATTTGTTAAAATGACTTATTCCATTCAGGGTGTTAGGGAACTATAGCATCATTATGACTGGTGTTATCCCTAATCTATTACAATATATTTGAGTTTTAAATTTTATGTAGATCGAGATATTATGTTTGCTAAATCTTGCAAGCATTTTATTCCATAACTAAAGTACTCAGTTTGTTTTGTATTGCCATAACAGAATACCACAAACTGGGTAATTTATAAAGAAAAAGAAATTTATTTCTCACAGTTCTAAAGGCTGGGAAGTCCAATATCAAGGTGCCAGCATATGGCAAGAGCCTTCTTGCTGCCTCATCCCATGGCAGAAGGCAGATGGGCAAGAGAGTGAGAGAGGGAGGGGGAGAGCACGAAGGGGCCGAACTTGCTTTTATAACAAACCCACTTTTAAGATAACTAACCAAATCCCAAAATAGCGATATTAATCCATTCATGCAGGCAGACCCCTCATTATCTAACCACCCCTTATTAGGCCCCACCTCTCAACAATGTTATATTGGGGATTAAGTTTCCAACACATGAACTATGGGGGACACATTCAAACCTTAGCATTTCACCCCTGGCCCCCAAAATTCATGTCCGTCTCACAATGCAAAATATATTCATTCCATCCCACCAGTCTCAAAAGTCTTAATTCATTCCAGCATCAACTCAAAAGTCCAAAGTCTCATCTAAACCAGATATTGTTGAGACTCAAAGCGAGAGTTATCCTGAGGGAAATTCCCTACAGCTGTGAACCTGTGAAATCAAAACAAATTGTCTACTTCCAAAATACAATAGTGGAATAGGCACAGACATTCCCATTCCAACAAGGAGAAATAGGTACGAAAAGAGGGGTAACTGGTCCCAAGTAGTTCTAAACCCAACAGAGAAAACAGCATTAAGTCTTAAAGCTGACGAAAAATCTCCTTTGATGTCGTGTCCCAAATTCCGGGCACAATGGGGCAGGCGTTGAGCCCCCAAGGCCTCAGGCACCCCACCTACCCCTAGGGGCTTTACTGGGCTCAATCCACCAGTAGCTCTCACAGATTAGAGTCTCCTGCCTGCAGCTTTCCAAGGCTGGAGTTGCACACTGGAGGCCCCATACTTCTGCGGTCTCAGGGGCTGCCTCACTCCTAAAGCTCCACTAGGCACTACCCTAGTGGAGACTCTCTGCGATGACTTCACCCATGCAACAAGTCTCTGCATGGGCCCCCAGTCTGTCCAGGACATCCTTTGAATTCTAGGTAGAGGCTGCCATGGCCCCATAGCTCTTGCATTCTATGTGCCTGCAGAATTATCACCAAGTGAACACCACCAAGGTTTATGGCTTATACCTTCCAGAGCAGCAGGTTGGGCTGCACATGGGCCCACTTGAGCCCTAGCAGCTTTGTGCCAGAATGTGGGAGCAGACCTGAGGTGGCCCAGGGCATCAAGCCTAGAATGAACACCCTGGGCCTGACCCTCAAAACCATTCTGCCCTCCTAGGGCTCTAGTACTGTGATAGGAGGGGCAGCTTAAAGATCACAGAACTGCCTTTGAGATCATTCTCCCTCCCATTGTCTTGATGAATAGTACCTGGCTCCCAGCCAGGCCCAGGTGGCTCACACCTGTAATCCTAGCACTCTGGAGACCGAGGCAGGAGGATTGCTTGAGCTCAGGAGTTCCAGGCCAGCCTGAGCAAGAGCGAGACCCTGTCTCTACTAAAAATAGAAAAATTAGCTGGGTGCAGTGGCATATGCCTGTAGTCCCAGCTACCTGGGAGGCCAAGGCAGGAGGATCGCTTGAGCCCAGGAGTTGGAGGTTGCAGTGAGCTATGATGACACCATTGTGCTCTAGCCAGAGTGACAGAGTGAGACCCTGTCTCAAAAAAAAAAAAAAAAATACATATATACACACACACACAGAGTACCTGGCTCCCTTCTATCTATACTAATCTCCTTAGCAAACAGTCACTTGGCTGCACCCTTGGTTTGCTCTCTTAAACATGCCTTCTCACTCTTTACATAGCCAGGCTGCAAATTTTCCAAATCTTTCCATTCTGCCTCTCTTTTAATTATAAATTCCATCTTTAAGTCATTTTTTTTCCTCTTGCATCTTACTGTATGCGGTTAAAAGTAGCCATGAAGCTCCTTCAATACTTCACTTAGAAATTTATTCCTCTAGATATCCTAGCTCATCACTCTTAAATTCTTCCTTCCATAAAGCCCCAGGGCACAGACACAATTCAGCCAAGTTCTTTGCTTCTTCATAACAAGGATGGTTTTACTCCAATTTCTAATATGATATTCCTCTTTTCCATCTGAGAGCTCATCAGAATGGCACTTACTATACATATTTCTACCAACATTCTGATCACAACCACTTAAGTAATTTCTAAGATGTTTCAGATTTTTCCTATAGGTCTTCCCTTCTTCTGAGCCCTCACCAGAATCACCCTTAATGCTCTAGGACAATCCAGGCTTTTTCTAGCCTGCTCCTCCAAATTCGTCCAGCTTCTACTCATCACCCAGTTCCAAAGCTGCTTCAACATTTTCAGGTATTTGCTATAGCAACAGCCCAACAGCCCCGTTTCTCAGTACCAATTTTTCACCTTAGTCTGTTTTGTGTTGCTATAACAGAATGTCAAAGATTGGGTAATTTATAAAGAAAAAAATTTACTTCTCACAGTTCTGGGAGCTGGAAGTCCAATATCAAGGTGTCAGCATCTGGCAAGGGCCTTCTTGCTGTCTCACCCCAGCATATAAGGTAGAAGGGCAAGAGAGTGTGAGAGAGGGAGAGAATGAGAGGGGGCCAAACTCACTTTTATAACAAGCCCACTCAAGAGATAACTAATTTACTCCTGAGATAATGACATTAATCCATTCATGAGGGCAAAGCCTCTATTAGGTCCCACGTCCCAACACTGTTGCAACACATGAATATTGGGGAACACGTTCAACCCACAGCAAGTACATTCATTAACACATTAACTGCCATGTGAGTTGTTTTAACTCATGCTGGTTTTGAACCCGGGGCCTCATGAAACATATGTAACTCACACATCTCTTTACTTTGGGACCTGCATGAACTATTTTTCAAGTTGCATATAACTTTTGCACAGAACACAATAAAAAATAACAAATTTTTCATTAAATTAGAAAGGATCATTTTGTTTTTGAAGTTTTTATTCTATTTTCATAATAAAACACCATGGCCCCAAGGAAAAAAATTTTTTTTCTAGTGTGGCAATCAATGTGTTAAAAACTACATAAGGGCCAGGCGTGGTAGCTCACGCGTGTAATCCCAGTATTTTGTGAGGCTGAGGCAGGAGTACCACTTGAGGCCAGGAGTTCAAGACCTGCCTGGGCAACAAGCAAGACCTGTCTCTAAAAAAAAATTTTTTTTTTTAAATTAGCTGGCCATGGTGGCATATGCTTACAGTCGTAGCTACTCAGAAGGCTGAGGAAGAAGGATTGCTTGAATCCAGGAGTCCAAGACTAGCCTGGGCAATAGTGAGACCCTGTCTCAAAAACAAACCAAACTACATAATGTGATGTGAATAGAAATTTTAACATTAATTTAATTCCACAAAGAAAGCTTCAACTTTTGTGATTTCCTAAATGCTTCTATAATTCTTATTCTAAAGCATCTAAAACTATAATAGCATTTCAAAACAATTACATACTCATTTTACAAGTAAACTTCACTATAACAGCATCTATACTGGCAGTGTACAAACATCAGTAACCAAAGTCACAACAAGGTATTTTCTATGTTTTTTTAATTAAGTGTTTTTTTTAAAAAAGCAGTTTTTTAAAGCTAATATCAACAGTCTGAATAGGAAAATAAATGCCTACAACAAAAGTTGTCATCTTCTCCTGCTTAATACAGAAATGTACGGTTAGGTTAATGTGTTATTACTCCTCAATATTCCACCAAAATAGTACAGTCATGCCACCAACATGATCTTCGTAGATATTAACAATGAACAGATTTTTAAAATATGAATAATTTGTAAATATTAAATCAAAATTTCTGGGAGTAGGGCCCAGAGGCATAAGTATTTTTTAAAAGCTCTCAGATGATTCTAATATGCAGCCAGGGTTGAGAACCCATGTCTACACATCATGTTTCTTTCAACATCCTTGTATAAAATTAACTATAACAACTTTTTTCTTTCTTTTAAATTCTGAAACATTTTTTTTTTTAAGACATAGTCTCACTCTGTCACCTATCTCATATTAACCCAGTCCCCACCCTCACTACACTCCCAGGTAACTACAGCTACTAATTTCTCATATATCCTTCCAGAGTTTCTTTGTGCATAAACAAATAACAAATATAGATTCTTATTTCTCCCTCCTTTGCACAAAGGTAGATTATTATATACACTGTGCTATACTGCTATACCCTGTTTGTTGTTCTATTAACCTAATAATTTATATCTTGGAGAATTTTCCATATCAGTTCACAGCTTCCTCATTCTTTGCCTCAAAAAGCCAGCCACTTTTTATAACTAATTTTATAACCCCCTTAATATCATCTCAACAAAAACATACATAGTATAGCTGTAATAAGAAATCTTTGGAATTTTAAAAGTCATTCTAATATTTTTATTATATTTTTAAAGAATTTTTGTACCCCCATAATACTCTGAAATTTAAAAAAATAATAAAATAAAATAATTTTACTGAAGTATGAAATACCTACAAAGAACTGAACAAATCAAAAATATACAGCTTAATGAATCACCATCAAGTGAACACACCCTTGTAACTACCACCCAGGTCAAGATAAAAAGATTAATAATACCTTACCTGTCTGATTTTTTTGTTTCATGCTCTATTAGTATTATCTAGGAAACACATTACAGAAAATTAATAGTGCTGACTTCCTAAACTTCCATTTAGAATATAGTTTAGGAAGTTATGCTTCTTACATTCCTTTTCAAATGACTTGACTTTCATTATTTTTCTTTTAAATTTTTAATTAGTTTAATTAAGTATAAACATAAACATATGAATAAGAATGAAATAACAATAAAATGAACATCTTTATACCCAACACCCAGTTTGAGAAGCCCCTGCCCCTCTCCGTCACAATAAGCAATATGGCTCAGTCGTTAAGAGTACAGACTCTGAAGCCAGACTGCTTGGGTTTGATTACAGGGTCTACCGCTTACTAACAGTGTAACTTTGGGAAGTTAAAGTTTTTCTGCACCTAAGCTTCCTTATTTATAAATGAAAATAATAATGCCTGCTTCACAGCAGGTGCTAAGTTATGAGAATTAAATATGTATTTGTAAAGTATTTAAAACATTTTTACAGCATATAATATGAAAAATTTAGCTATTTTTTAACTCTCTACTTCCCCCACAAGGATATGTGTTTACCATCCTATTACTATGTATGTAGCAAAATAGATATGAGTATTGTGATTTTTTGAATTTTATATTAAATGGCATCACAGTGTTAGTATTCCTTTGCAACTTGCTCTTTTCATTCAACATTTCTGAGATTGATCCTCATTGATATATGCAGCTGTTATTCATTCATGTTCAATCCTGTACAGTATTCCACAATGTAATTTAACAGAAGTATTTACATATTTATGTCAATCAACATTTGGATTATTTCCAGTTTTTTTCTACTATGAAAATTCTACTACAAACATGCTTGAACGTGTCTCCTGGTACAGATATAAAAATATTTCCCTAGAGTATATGCTTAGGAGAACTGGTGGGTCATTAGGTACACACAAGTTTAGCATTGTAACAATGTCACACTTTGTCAAATGGTTATACCATAGCATTACATGCTTTTATTAAAAAGAGGGATTTAAATCAATTATCTAAGCTTCCAATTTAAGAAACTAGAAAACAGAAGAGGAAATTAAACACGAAGCAGAAAGAAGGAAATAGAGAATGTTGGTACTTGGAGACAGGAGTCTGCCAACCTCCTCATTTGCTGGCAAATTAATAAACTCCTCTTTCCTTCTCCTCAAACCACTCATGTCTCATTCTTCTGACATGACCTCAGGGACAAGTGCCAAACTTTCAGTAACAATACCAACTACTATGTTAACTCTTAGTAACCCTAATTTCCAGTGAAAAACATAGAGCAGAGGGCAGAACTGGAACCTGAAATGGACACCTAAAAGAAATCCGAGCAGAAGCAGAACATGAAGGAACAGGATATTGTCAGAGACCAACCCCTGAAAGGTTTGAAGTCCACCGAAAAGGGTAGGTGGAGCGGCTTGTTTCTCCTTCCCCCACATCTCTGGCAGTCAGTGGGCTCCTGAGCTGCTGGAGAGCTCTTCTACCCTCACAAGCCTACGAGCTGCTGCCGCCAGTGAACTAGGAACTTCATGAGGATGAAGCACCAGGGAGCCGGCGCCCTCAGGGTCACTTCCCCTCACTGCAGACCTGAGCAGAACCGAGACAGCAGGCTCCATATTGCTTCTCCACCCACCATGCACCTTTGTCCTCCCCAGGGGAACTCAGCCCCTCAGTTTTTGTCTTGCTTGTTCCCACACAAACATTTCCCAACTCCGGCCTAGACTGCGGGAGCCACAAGGGGCCGGTGAGTCCTGGGGGATCCATGTGACCCCAGAACCTGGATATTCTGGGTAGGCTGCCTCCTGGAAAGAGGAACAGAGACCACCAGAATGCTAGCTTTCTTCCACTCGGACTCTTTTCCTCCCCTTCCCTTACCCCACCCGTGGCTGCCGAGAGAGACGATAGAGCCACCACAGAGGCTTCCACAGAAAATGGGGCACAGAAGACCTTTCCTCTAGGGGTCCTGCAGCTGACTGAGGGGTGCTCAGACTGTGAGCCCCCGGCCCGCTGGTCCTCCCTGGTGCCACTTGCCCAGCAACTCCATCAGTGTGGGGCATGCTGGAGACTGAGGGACATAGAACCTGTTTGGTCACCCCATGGGCAACTCGGGACCAGCACTTCTCCCTGGCATGGTCAGGGATTGATCTTTGGGGACCGCAAACAGGCCCATAGGCCAGATCCCCTACCCCCAGGTCTCAATCTCATTGCTCGGGGGCAAGGAGGGGAGATTCGTGATTGGATTAAGTCACTACAGCCCTCCCTGGCAGCTTTGCCTAGAAGCTGGGAGCAGACATTTAACCCCTGCTGAAACAGATACCTTGCCAGCTTTGGTGGAGCCTGAGGGCAAGCTTACCCAACCCAGCCCCACCCCCACCTGCCTCTGCAGTGGCGGAAAATAAGGACTCACCTGAAGTTCCAGGGCCCCACCCAACACCTGGGGCAATCAAGTGCTTCTCTGGAGAGACTAGAGCCAGTCACAGGACCCAAAAACAACATTGCAGCTTGTTTCTTCCAGCAAGCGCCACCTACTGACAGGGAGGTCAATTTGCACACCCTTTACAGCATCTACTGACTCAATCATACAGGGTGTGGTTGAGTCTCACCCACAAGCACCACCCACTATCTCAGAGATTAAACTGGGTGTGCCATTATGTAATCAAAAGAAAATCCAAAAATAAGCAAAAGCTGCTGCAGATGAGCAGGAATCATCAAAACATCTCTGGATACATTAAAGATCAGAGTGAAAGGACACTCCCAAAAGAAAACAATAACTCTGTACCGAAGGAAACCAACCAAAAGGAGAAA
Organism: Daubentonia madagascariensis; assembly: GCA_023783475.1. Taxonomy (NCBI): domain Eukaryota; kingdom Metazoa; phylum Chordata; class Mammalia; order Primates; family Daubentoniidae; genus Daubentonia; species Daubentonia madagascariensis. Next base: position 32,729,769 of record JAKFHU010001953.1, on the reverse strand, counting down.
ATTGAAATGACTGATAAAGAATTTTGAATATGGATTGTAAGGAAGCTCAATGAAATACAAGAGAAAATAGAAACCCAACATAAAGAAACCACAAAAACAATGCAGGAAATGAATGAAAAATTCAGTAAAGAAAGAAGGAAATAATTGAGAACAGAAATCCCTAAAATAGAAACAGAAAAATAATACAGAAAAATCCAGGAAAAAAAATGATTCTTTAAGAAGATAAATAATGTTGATAAACCTCTAGCCAAAGTGATTTTTTTAAAAAATGTATAAATTACCAATGCTGGAAACAAGAGAGGTGACATCACTATAGATTCTATAGATCCAAAACAGAAAATATAAAGATACAAAATACCAAAGTGAACTCAAGAAACAGATAAACTGAAAAGCCCTGTATCTATTAAAGAAACTGAACTTATAGTTTAAAACTTTCCACAAAACACAAACAAGTCCAGATGGTTTCATCTGATGAATTCTCACAAGCATTTAAGACTAATCTTTCATGGACATGCAAAAATCTGTAACAAAATACAAGCAAACAAAATTCAGCAATATATAAAAGAGATAATAATGTATCACAACCAAGTGGAATTTATCCCAGGAATGCAAAGGGGGTTTAACACTCAAAAATCAGTGTAATTCACCATTATCAACAACAGAATATGAGGGTTCCCATTGCTCTACAGTGTCACCCACACTTGATATTATCCAACTATTTTTTCCATTTTTTATTTATTTATTTTTTTAGAGACAAGATCTCACTCTGTTGCCCAGGCTGGAGTACAGTGGTGCAATTATACCTCACTGCAACCTCCAACTCCCAGGCTCAAGTGATCCTCCCACCTCAGCCTTCTAAATAGCTGGGACTACAGGTGCACACACCACCACACCTGGCTAATTTTTTCATTTTTTGTAGTGATGGGGTCTCACTATGTTGCCCAGGCAAGTGTCAAATTCCTGGCCTCAAATGATCCTCTGGCCTCAGCCTCCCAAAGTGCTGGGATTATAGGTGTGAGCCACTGTGCACAGATATCCAACTTTTTAAATGAGTATAAATGGGATCTCATGGTTTAAGTTTATAGTTCCCCGTTATGTTTAACATTTTGCATTTGCTTATCGGCCATTCTCCTTTCTCCTTCTGTAAAATTCTTATTTGTGTCTTTTGACTTTCTTTTCTGTTGGGTTGTCTTTCTTTTTATTGATCTGGACAACTTCTTTCTGTTTTCTGAATGCTAATCTTTTGCAAGTAATACGTATTACAAATATCTTTGCCTAGTTTCTTTACTTTTCATTCTATCATTCTTTTTTTTTTTTTTTTTTTTAGCTGCCCAGGCTGGAGTGCAGTGGCTATTCACTGGCATGATCATACTGTACTCCTGGGCTCGGGTGATCCTCCTGCCTCAGCCTCCCAAGTAGCTGGGACTGCAGGCACAGACCATGGTGCCCAGCCATTCTACCTTCAAATGAATAAAATTATTTTAATGTGTTTGAATTTATCAATCTTTTCCTTCAATCTGTGCTTCCTGTAAATTACTTAGGATATCCTTCCCTAACCCAAGATCATAAGGATATTCTCCTACATTTCCTCCTAAGAGGCTTTAAAAAAAAAAAAGAAAAATTTGTTAAGCTAGTACTTCCATAATTTCTTTGGAGAAAGGTATCGTCTTGGCAATAATTTTTATAACCACCTACTACACGCCAGGCACTATACCTATATTGTAGAGCTACAAGGTAGCATAGGCTATTACAGTTGCCTTTAAGGAGAGATTATAAACTAATTAGGGCCATAATAATCAAAGAGCTAACTCAGAACCCTCATATAATTAAGGGTTAAATTAAGGGCTAAACATAATCAAAGTTCAAAATATTAAGAGATGGGACAAATCAACAAGAATTGTGGCAATCAGTAAAACTGCATGAAGAAAGAATTAAACCTTCACTCAATAATTGTGATTTAGAATAACAAAATCTATAGAACTTGTCCGGAACATATCCAAACTTATTTAAAATAGTCAACAGATAAAAACCACAAAGTTGGCCAGGCAAAGTGGCTCACACCTAAAATTCTAGCACTCTGGGGGGCAGAGGCCAGGAGTTCGAGATCAGCCTGAGCAAGAGAGCCTGTCTCTATAAAAAAAATAGAAAAATTAGCCAGGCATGCTAGTGCATGCCTATAGTCCCAGCTACTCAAGAGGCTGAGGCAGGAGGATCACTTGAGCCCAGGAGTTTGAGGTTGCAGTTAGCTATGATGACACTACTGCACTCTAGCCCAGGTGACAGAGTGAGATTCTGTCTCAAAAAAAAAAAAAACCCACAAAGTCTGAATTAGTACAAAACTCATACGTGATAGCAACAGAAAATGGGAAATGTAATAAAATTAACAATGTTACACATACACATAAACATTATATACATTTTTATTTTGTATGCCTGCATCACTTACTTAACTCAGATTTACCCAAGCCAACTCCAAAGACAACCAGGAAATTCAAAATTCAAAAGCAAAGAAAATGGATAGGTTAGGTGAGTTGTAAAACAACTGCTACTATTATCAGAGTAGTACATAGTCATAAAACTGAAGCTATGACATTGATTCCTGAAAAGAGAAAGAGTACCCTCTCCCACAAGTCTTTTTAAAGTGGCTAAACTTGGAAAATACAAGGTCTTCTTCTCCAACCCCAACATGCAGATACCAACACTCCAAATATTTGGTTTGGGGAATAATATTTTGGCGGAAGGACTTAAATATCAAGACTAAACACTTTACATATAAAGTGTTTAATTCTGTATTTAGGTATATATATGAGATATATATATTCACATATATAATATGAAACACAGAGGAAAATAGCCAACCAGTAGGCCTACAATGAAACAGCCATTTCAAAAAATAATTGTCTATTTATTAAAGTCTATAATGTCCTTAGCACACCTAAGACTCTATGCCACTATGATGACAAAGCAGTAATAATAAAGATTAATGAAAGGAGGAACAATAATGACTAATTTTCATAATAACACTACCACCTAATATTTGAAAGTGCTTTTTTAGCACTTTCTCACACGTTATTCAAATAGTTTACCTATTGTTATATCAGCTTTCAAAATAGCTACAGCTAAAACAAAGGACAAAATCTTAAGATAATTCTCAAATCAGGTCACTGGTAAGAGAAAGGGGAAAAAGATTAAAACCAAGTATAATTGCCAATAAACTTACCTGATGCTTATTTGAAAACTGCCTCCACAAAACTGACAATAATGAACAAACCTCAGCTTAGAATATCAACTTAAAATGGCAAGACTAGTACTACTACGTAAGTTTTATGTTTTAAAATATATTTCAGGCCAGGCATGGAGGCTCACACCTGCAATCCCAACACTTTGGGAGGCTGAGGCAGGAGGATCACTTGAGGCTAGGAGTTCAAGACCAGCCTGGGCAACATAGCAAGACCCCATCTCTAAAAAAAAATTGGAAAAATTACTGGGTGTGGTTGCATGCACCTCTAGTCGCAGGTACTCAGGAGGCTGAGGCAGGAGGATTGCTTGAGCCCAGGAGTTTAAGGCTGCAGTGAGCTATATGAATGTGCCACTGCACTCCAGTCTGGGTGACAGAGCAAGAGCCTGTTTCTAAAAATGTATGTATAAAAAAAAAAAAAAAAAGAAGGATATACTAAAAAAAAAAAAAGAAAGAAAAAAAAAGAAGGAAGACTAAAAAAGAAAAATAAATAAAAGAAAAAGTAAAAAAAAGAAAATATATAAAAATGTATGTATATTTCATACTGAAATTCTGAAATAAGTCTCATCACTTGATACCTACCTCTGACTTGGACAATCACACGTAATACTTTCTTCATGATAATCCTTTTAACTTCTTTCATTTTTCATTCAAAGTATTAAATCTATACTTCTAGCAATATCAGAAATGGTATTTAAATGACCTTATTGCAGAATTTCAAATGATCAACCAAAAAACACACCTTAAAACAATGCACATAAGTGCAGTCTTTTAATATGCCAAGAGAAATATAATCTTGAAAATAAGAAATCATACTTTGAAATCTTCAAATCTTGCCCACTCACTATACCTATGAAACCAATCTTCATCATTTTCCAATCACCCTAATATGAAATCAGCATACTAAAGCAGAAGGGTGTTTCACAACCCACCTTGGGACATACCAGTTTAGTTATCAGGGTTATCTAGACGGATTAAGGGGAAGCATTGCTTTCCCCATAACTGTTAACTCTAAGATTCTTACCCTCCAGGTTTGCGCCTTGGATCCCTAAAGGTTTTTGCCCTATTGCCCTATTAACCCTGTACAGAAAGTCCTCACTTAACATCATCAACTGTTTCTTGGAAAGGGTGACTTCTTCACAGTCTTCCTGAAATGCAATCTAAGTCGGGTTCATCCTTTTTTTTTTTTTTTTTTTGACAGAGTCTCGCTCTATTGCCCTGGGTAGAGTGCAGTGGCATCATCGTAGCTCACTGCAACCTCAGACTCCTGGGCTCAAGCGATTCTCCTGCCTCAGCCTCCCGAGTAGCTGGGACTACAGGCATGTGCCATGACACCCAGCTAATTTTTCTATTTTTAATCCCAGCACTTTGGGAGGCTAAGGCTGGAGGATCGCTTCAGACCAGGAGTTTGAGACCAGCCTGGGCAACACAGCAAGACCCTGTCTCTACGAAAAATTTAAGAAAAAACAATTAGCCAGGTATGGTTGCACAACTATGATCCCAGCTACTGGGGAGGCTGAGGCAGGAGGATCACTTGAGCCCAGGAGTTCAAGGCTGCAGTGAGCTATGATCCTGCCACTGCACTCTAGAGCAAGACTCTGTCTCAAAAAAATAAAAAACAAACAAAAAAGCTGCTGCTAATCTTACCCACATTTGAATACTCACCTATTCACTTTGCTTTTTTTATAAGAGCTTTTGTGAGATATAATTCACATACCATACAATTGCCTATTTAAGTGTACAATTAAGAGTTGTGCTACTGGCTGGAAGCGATGGCTCACGCCTGTAATCCTAGCACTCTAGGAGGCCAAGGTGGGAGGATCACTTGAGCTCTGGAGTTCAAGACCAGCCTGCATAAGAGCGATCTCTACTAAAAATGGAAAAAAGTAGCCAGGCATGGTGGTGCATGCCTGTAGTCCCAGGTACTTGGGAGGCTGAGGCAGGAAGATCACTAGAGCCCAGGAGCCTGAGGTTGCAGTGAGCTATGATGATGCCAGTGCATTCTAGCCTGGGCAACAGAGCAAGACTCTGTCTCCAAAAAAAAAAAAGGAGTTGTGCAACCATCACCAGTCAATTCTGTATTTTCATCATCCCAAAAAGAAGCTCATACCCATTTAACAGTCATTGCCTATAACAGTCAGGGTTCTAGAGAAAAAGGACCAATAGCATGTGCATCTATATAGAGAGATTTATTTTATGGAACTGGCTCATGTGACTGTGGGGGCTGGCAAGTCCAAAATCTGTAGGGCAGATTGTCAGGCTAGAAACCCAGGGAAGAGTTGCTGTTGTAGCCTTGAGTCCAGTGGTTCTGTGAGGGCAGAATTCCTTCTTCCAGGGGGACCTTAGCCTTTTCCCTTAAGGCCTTCAACTAATTGGATGAGGCCGATCCACATTATGGGGGGTAATAGGCTTTACTCAAAGTCCGCTAGTGTAAGTGTGAATCACATCTAAGAAATACCTACACAGCAACATCTAGGCTATTTGAATGTTTGACCAAAAACTGTACACCACAGCCTAGCCAAGCTGACACAAAATTAACCATCACATTCTCCATTACTCTCAGACCCTAGCTGACTCTAACTAATCTGTCTCTATGGATTTGCCTATTCTACACATTTCATATAAACAGAATAATATAATAGAATATTTGGCCTTTTGTGTCTGGCTTCTGTCACTTAGCATAGTGTTTTCAAGATTCATTCATGCTCTAACATGTATCAGTACTTCATTCCTTTTTACTGCAAATAATATTCCATTATATGTTATACCACATTTGGACTGCTTGTACCTTTTGGCTATTATAAATAATGCTGCTATGAACATTCACGTACAAATTTTTCTGTGGACATATGTTTTCATTTCTGTTGGGTATACACCTAGGAGTGAAACTGTTGGGTCATATGGTAACTCTGAAATATTCCTTTTTATTATGCAAATTTTTAAAAAATTCAAAACTACAAAGTTTGTTTATTCTACAAATGTAACTACCACAGCTATACCAGTCACATACAGCATGATCTTATTTTCTATCCCTGAATTTTAGAAATGGAAGAAACCTTGTAACTATCACCTAATACTAGACTTAGTATTTCTACAGTGAAAGAGTTAAAGAATCAAATACAGTATAGCCATTTTTTCTAAATTAGATTTACTTAGGAGGGGGGTGGATTATATAAATATTCCATTTAAAATACAATCTCCAAACATACTAAACATAGAAATTATCCAATCCAAGCAAAAAAGAATCTATTTAAGTATATTATAGTATCTGAACCACAGAACAGCAATACTCCGACATCTTTACATGTAAAGAGTTGTTTTTATTCAACTTGTAAAATTTTAAGTGATGAATTTAAATACTGTTTGAGGAACTGATCTTTAATTAAATCTCTAAACTGATTTACTACCAAGATATCCAAGAGTTAATAGACAATAAGGTTTTTATTTCAATGTATTTTTTTTCATTTGATCTATTATTCACTAAGAGGTTGGTGATGAGATTGATAACAACTAAGAGTGCTTCAGTAGCAAGCAACAGAGTGGTCAAGAATGCACATTCTGTTTTACACAGCCAATATCACATTGATACCAAAGCCAGGAAAGGACTCAACAAAAAAAGAAAACTACAGGCTAATATCCCTTATGAATACAGATGCAAAAATTCTCAATAAGATCCTAGCAAACTAAATTCAGCTGCACATCAAAAAACAATCCATCATGACCATGTGGGCTTCATCCCAGAGATGCAAGGATCGTTCAACATACACAAACCTATAAATGTAATTCGCCACATAAACATAAGTAAAAACAAAGACCATATGATCCTCTCAATAGATGCAGAAAAGGCATTTGACAAAATTCAGCACCCTTTTATGATAAGAATGCTTAACAAAATAGGCATAGCAGGGCTTACCTCAAAATTGTAAAAGCCATATACGACAAACCCACAGCCAACATCTTAGTGAACAGGGAAAAACTGAAAGCATTCCTCTTGGAACTGGAATCAGACAAGGTTGCCCTATCACCACTCCTATTCAACATAGTGCTGGAAGTCAAGCCAGAGCAATCAGACAAGAGGAAGAAATTAAGGGTATCCAACTGGGGGCAGAAGAGGTCAAACTATCACTCTTTGCTGACGATGTGGTCTTATATCTAGAAAACCCCAAAGATTCTGCCAAGAGACTCCTGGAACTGATAAACAAATTCAGCAAAGTCTCAGGTTACAAAATCAATGTACACAAATCAGTAGCATTCATATACGCCAACAACAGTCAGGCCAAGAATCAAATCAACGACTCAATACCTTTCACAATAGCAACAAAGACAATAAAATACCTAGGAATACATTTAACTAAGGAGGTGAAAGACCTCTACAGGGAGAAATACAAAACACTGAGGAAGGAAATTGCAGAGGACATAAACAGATAGAAAAACATATCACGCTCATGGATTGGCAGAATCAACCTTGTTAAAATGTCTATATTACCTAAAGTGATCTACAGATTCAATGCAATTCCTATTAAAATACCAACATCATTCTTCGCAGATTTAGAAAAAATAATTCTACACTTTGTATGAAACCAGAGACGACCCCATATAGCCAAAGCAACCGTAAGCAAAAAGAACAAATCAGGAGGCATCAATTTACCAAACTTCAAGCTATACTATAAGGCTATAGTAACCAAAACAGCACAATACTGGCACAAAAACAGAAACACAGACCAATGGATCAGAACAGAGAACCCAGATATAAAACCATCTTCATATTGCCACCTGATTTTTGACAAAGTAGACAAAAACATACACTGGGGAAAAGAATCCCTATTCAATAAATGGTGCTAGGAAAATTGGATAGCCACATGTAGAAGACTGAAACAGGATCCACGCGTTCCACCACTCACAAAAATTAACTCATGGTGGATAACAGACTTAAACCTAAGGCATGAAACTGTAAGAATTCTAGAAGGAAATGTTGGAAAAACTCTTATAGACATCGACCTAGGCAAAGAATTTATGAAGAAGACCCCAAAAGCAATCACAGCAACAACAAAAATAAATAAACAGGACCTGATCAAATTAAAAAGCTTCTGCACAGCCATGGAAACTATCATTAGAGCAAACAGAAAACCTACAGAATGGGAGAAAATATTTGCATGCTATACATCCAATAAAGGGCTTATAACTAGAATCTATAAAGAACTCAAGCAAATCAGCAAGAAAAAAATCAAACTACCCCATTAAAAAGTGGGCAAAAGACATGAACAGAAACTTTTCAAAAGAAGATAGACTAATGGCCAAAAAATATGAAAAAATGCTCAACATCTCTAATCATCAGGGAAATGCAAATCAAAACCACAATGAGATACCACTTCACTCCAGTGAGAATGGCTTTTATCAAAAAGTCCCAAAACAACATACGCTGGCATGGATGTGGAGGGACAGGAACACTCATACACTGTTGGTGGGATTGCAAACTAGCACAACCTCTATGGAAAGTAGTATGGAGACACCTCAAAGAACTAAAAGTAGACCTATCATTTGATCCAGCAATCCCACCACTGGGTATTTAACCAAAGGAAAAAAAGACATTCTATAAAAAAGACACCTGCACTCAAATGTTTATAGCAGCACAATTCACAATTGCAAAGATGTGGAAACAACCCAAGTGCCCATCAATACATGAGTGGATTAAGAAAATGTGGCATATGTATACCATGGAGTACTTACTCAGCCATAAAAAAAAATGGTGAACTAATACCTCTTGTATTAACCTGGACGGAACTGGAAACCATTCTTCTAAGTGAAATATCACAAGAATGGAAAAACAACACCACATGTACTCACCATTAAATTGCTATTAATCGATCAACACTTATGTGCACATATGGAAATAACATTCATCAGAAATCAAGCAGGTGGGAGGGGGGAGGAGTAAATGGGTAAATTCACATCTAACAGATATAATGCACACTATCTGGGTGATGGGCACACTTACAACTTTGACTCAAATGGTCAAAAGCAATTTATGTAACCAAAACGTTTGTAATCCTGTAATATTCTGAAATAAAATAAAATAAAAAAAAAGAATGCACATTCTGCAAGCAGATGATTGGGGTTCAAATCCTCACTCCATCACTATCAGTGTTACCCTGAACAAATTCTTTCACCTCTCTGAACCTCTGCTTTCTCATCTGTAAAGTGAAGATAATAATACTACCTATTTCAAAAGTTTGTTTTGAAGATTAAATGAGACAATGTACATAAAACTCTTAGCACAGTTTTGAGTAAGTGCTCAATAAACGGTGGCTATTAGTTTTACAAGTCTGGACTGTGATCAGAATTTACAGCATATAAATATATTTCAGATAAGTTTACCACAACTAACTTGAAATTATCTAACAGCTAAAAAACACATTTTAAATTACGATCTAGTCACTTATTTTATTAAAAAAAAAGTGACAACAAAACAAAACTGTTTCTCTACCTATGTATCTAAGCAGCCAAACGCACAGAAAAAGTTCTGAAAATTACACACCAAACTAAGAACAACCTGGTGTACGGGGAAATGATGAGAGATGCCTATATGAAAGGGGGACTTTCATCTTTTACTCTTCCCTATTGCTTGACTGTTTACAAGGATATATTCCTGTTATTTGTATAACTAAAAAATAATAAAAGCTTGAAAACCCATAATGGAAATTCATTTCTGCTTAGCTCAGCTAGAACAAGTCAGTAGTTATAAATGTAAATAAAACTACAAGCCTGAAACTACTGAGAAAACCTTAATATACAAAGTTTTTTATGTGCTTAAATTTAAGCTCTAACCTAAATTGTATATTTGACAAAGGATACAGTACTAATCACCAAACACTTCCATATTTTCAAATGCCTATATAAACTTTGTTTTTTTTCTTTGTATCTGTCAGCTACTCTCTTTATAAACTATAAAAAATTTACATGGCCAAACAAGTTTTTCCAAGGCTGTTTCATTCATTTGCATATATACCCAAATCCAAATCAGTTGCCTGAATGCAAGCCTAAGAAAAAATATTTTATTGCTAGGAGTGGTAGAGGTAAGTTTAAAAAATGTTAGCTGACTCAGAGAAATAATTAACTTGAGTTCTTTCAGTCTTTGAAAGTCTGTAATAGGATAAGCATTTTGGTTAGGTACTAGAAAAGAACAGCTTAGATTACCTTTCAAGAGAGCAAAAAACAGATTTTCATTATAATTTTTTAGTCCATAAGAAGACAGTTCAGAAGAAATGTCTAATAGTTGGCTTTTATATCGGGGGGAAAAATCTAGATTCTAGTTCTAACTCACATAGTTACTACTAGATGACCTTGTACAAATACCCTCTAAACATCAAACTCTGTTTGGATAAAAAGGAGCCAGACTATACCTAAAAGTGTTATACAGACCAAGTAAAATTAAAAAAGCACTCTGAATATTATAAAACCCTAAAAAAAGTATTATTTTGCATAAAAATGGATATATAAGTAATAGCTCATCTAGTATCACCAACCACAAGATTATCTACAATCCCAAAACACTTAGAAAAATGTCTTGCACATTGTAAGTTCTTAATAAGTAACAACTTATATAAGGACTACAGATTGGTAATTGAGTCCATGATCTCAAATTGAGAACTAACTCGAATAATCTTCTGCCCTTTGACCCTCCATGGCTTTATAGAAATGCAGGCTGCTCCACTGTTCACACTTCACTCATTCAAACATCTCTATAGTGCCCATTCCTTTGTTCTCAAGAGCTCACATCTAGCAGGGCAATAGCACATTTGCATCATAGTTATTTTGTTATCTATGTCCCATAATGAAATTATATACAAAGTTCTATGGGACTATAGAGGAAGAAGCAATTCATTCTTAGTTAGTGGGTGTCAGGGAAGGTTCCATATTGGAGCCTTAAGAGAAGAAGGGAAGAGGTCATTCTGGAAGACAAAACAGCAAAAAAGGCACTTATCCAGGAACAGTGAGCACTGTCATATAGCCAGTACACAGAGTTTGGGGTGAAGGAAAAACATAGTAATAGAAGCTAGAGCCGGAAAAACAGAAAAGGAGAGACAGATTTTAATGACAAAAATTAATGGGGCAACAATCAAGATTTTTGAGCAGGGATGTAAACTGTTTATCTACCTATAGTGGCAGTAAGAGAAGCATGAGCCCCGGGAGAGGGAAGAGTCCTTGTGACATTTCAGCAGCTAAAAAATGCCACCACTTTTCTTGATTCAAGTAACTATCAAGTAACAGACATACATTAAGAACTAATCTCACAATCTTTTCATTTAAAACTCTAAGTGACGGACACTCTCCTCCCTATTTACCAAAGAAAATAAATAGTAAGCTCTCACATAAACATCACTTAAGAAAACCAAATAGGAGCCCGAGAACATAAAGAGTAAATTTAAGCTAAGGAATAAAGCCAAAGAACTAAGCAGGAAAAAATTTGTCTTAAGTATAAACACCATCCATATTTTTAACAACTTGAAATAACATACACTATTTTATCAATTTGCCATTATTGTGAAAAGTTACATTGAAGGGAATGAATATATGCTTTGGATATATAATCTGGCTTTCTATACATGTTCACATTAACGTGTCTTAAATATAATGTGTCAAATAAAAGACTTTCTCACAAAAACTAGCACCTCTTTTTATTTGTCAACAAAAAAATTAGGGATCTATTGAAATAAACACACAAATAAATAAAAATCAATGAATGTATGATCTAACATTTTCCCAAAAGCTGAAGCCAGGATCTTTGCAGTCATTTTAGATATGTGGAGAAAAAGGGAAAAAACAGTCTTGGTTGTCAAACTCTAGAGCCTCTTTCCTTGCAATGATTTCTTTGCAACATCCTTGAACATGTCACATCATTCCTGTTTTTTAACCTTTGCTTAACCAATTCCTCCCACCCAAAACTCCTTCCCTCGACTGACTCTAACTACATTCTGCCCTTTAAAAAACAAAAATAAAAACAAAATGAAAAAAAGCAGAGTCTTGCTATGTTGACCAGGCTGGAGTGCAATGGCTATTCACAGGCACAACCATGGCACACTGCAGCCTCGAACCCCTGAGCTCAAGCTATCCTCCTCCTGCCTCAGCCTCAGCTAACAAGCATGGCACATGCCAGACAAATACAAGTTTTTTACCTTCTTTTTTTTTTTTTAAGACGAGTTTTTGCTATGCTGACCAGGCCGGAGTGTAGTGGCTATTCACAGGTGCAATTATACCACACTACAGCCTTGAACTCCTGGCCTCAAGTGATCCTGCAGTCCTGACCTCCTGAGTAGCTTGGACTGCAGACATACGCCACTGTGCCCAGCCATTCTGCCCTTTTTAAAAAGTCCTAAGGTCTAGCTCATATTGCATTTTATCCATGAAACTGCCTCATCCATGAAACCTTCCCTAAAATCTTCAGTTCATACGGAACTTTTCTCTTTGCTGAAGTCCAATGGACGAGCTAATTTAAATTAGCCTTTTTTCACTCTTTTTTCACTTTCTGGCATCTAATCATTTTCATTCCTACTATCAACTTGGTCTTTGCCCTTCCAAAATCACATCAGATCTAAACTGTTACAAAGCCTTGGAATAGCACAGTGGTTATGAGCTTGGCCTCTAGAGTCAAGAGTTAGAATACCTGGGTTCAAATCCCAGCTCTACCATTTATTAGCTATGTGAATTTAGGCAAGTTAACCTACCCTAATCTCTCTGTGCCTCAATTTCCTCATAGGCTAATGTGGGAAAAATAAGCACCTACCTCAAAGAGTTATTTGAGGATTAAACAAGTTAACATGTAATGCATTTAGAAGGGCATGGTACACAGTACACAAGTGTTAGTTAAGCTGTTACCCATTTTTCCTTGGTTCAGGCCACTCTACATACTGTTATTGTATTACTCTTTTTTTTTAAATTAATTTCAAATGAAACCCACTGATGTATTACTCTTTCTTAAATGGTAGTTTTGGTATATCAGTGCTCTCCTCAGAACTCTCCTTGGCCTTCCATAACCCAAGGGTCCATGTCCTTAGCTTGGTAAGCAGGGCACTACACAACCTGGCACCACACTATCTACTCAGGTTCATTTACTTTATACAAAATAGGAGGAAAAAGACACATAAGACAGAGTCCGTCTCCTCCAGGGTCTGACAATTAATTACAAAGACAAGGCACAAACATAAAAACAACCTAACAGAGAATAGATGCTCACCCATAGGTACTCTTCAAAGAACTCTCCAATTCAACAAAATCAGCTTCCTCAGCATTTGGAAGATGCCCAACTTGTTCAAAACTATCTGCTTTTGTTTGTTTTTTTCCACCCTCATCCCCTCAAAACAAACAAAAACAATGAAAAGAATACTTATCTCAACCTCTTAACTTGTATCTATGCACCTCAATTTTAAAGTCAAACACCATCACTCTCTTGCCATTTAAACATATATAATATTATCTACCTCAAATCAACTGTTTTCAAGGTGCAGTCACCCTCTTTATCCAACATGTAAGCTCCTAGAAAGAAGGAATAACAATTTCTTACCAGTTCTTGTCATTGCTCCCCCATCACCACTATGCCCTTCATTAAAACAGATCATGATAAAACAGGCACTCAAAAATACACATTGAGTTTAAGTAAAAAAGTGAGACTAGAAGTAGCTAACTATTACTACCACTAAATAAAGCACAGTGAGACTAGAAGTAGACTACTGTGTCAACCACTAGGCTATCACCAGTCCCCAAAGCCTCAAATCAAATAAGACCATCCAAATCACAAGGGAACCACCATATAGGTAGATTTACTTGCTCCGTGGTACCTTGAGTCAACAGAGAGATTACTAATCATTCTATTATCTGCCATCTAATTTGAAGAGCTTGACCTCCAAAAAGGAGTGAAGGATGATACACAGGGCCAGCATCCAAGCAGGACAATATCCAACTGCTACATCCATCCCTGAGAAGATGATTTGGGAAAGATTACTAAACCCTGCTTTGTGGCAAATCTGTCACCCTCCAACATGCAGGTTTAAGTGCAAGACAGTCAATGAACTTAGCATTAAAAAGTGTCACTTAATCCCTTCTCAGCCTTTTGGCTAAGATCAAATGTAAAAAGTGTCACTTAGATTTCCATCTGCCTACATTTTGCAAATTTTCAATAATGAACATGTATCACTTGAATAATCAGAAAGTTTCAAGCGTTTATTATTTCTTCCAGCTTTTAATAGGCCTCCCATAATGGCCCATGCAGAATGCAACAGTCACCCACAAAGTAAAAGTCAACCAAAGAGCACATTACCCCAATTTTCCACCTCCCAGGTAAAGTGCCAATTTGGACAATGTTATCAACTTCATTAGTTTCTATTTTAAAAATTACCGCTACATATGCCATCATTATTAAAGAAAGTAATTTCTCATTACCTTCCTAAGACTCCACAGCACCATAGCAAATTGCACAGTATTGTTAATGGTTGCCCCTCCCCAACATCCTCCCCACTAAGCACTGAACTCTTAATAACAGCCAGGCACAGGGTGCTAAGTGATTTACATGACTATCTCAATTCTCAAAACAATAGTAGGTACCATTATTATCCCCAGAAGAAAAAACTGAGGCTTAGAGATGTTTTAAAAAAAAAAAAAACTTGCCTGAGGTGATACTTAATAGGAAGGGATTCTTGTGTTTTATATGTAGAAATTTGCTGGGAATACATATTAGGCCTGGGGACTTTTGTTGAAAGAATTACAGCAGAAATCCTCAAACTGTAAATTTCACACAAAAACCCATAAATATTTGGTCAAACTGGGTTTTCTTTGGAACTGTTTCCTTCAGTGTCTGGTACATAACAGATGCTCAATAAAAACCCTACTGTCTGTCCAAACCGAAACTTTAAATAGTTAATTCCTAAAACAACTCGATCACATGGCAAGATCTGACAAGGTATTTGTTTTAACTAGGTTAGGTGGTACAATAATCAGTAATTATATCTACACCTAAAGTAATAGCCTCATATCCTGAGTGTCATTTTAGCTAATAAAGCAGAAGGGTAAAAAAAAAAAGTGAAAATGGTAAGCCATATCTACCCTTCAAATAGAAGTTTTTCTAAATAACAAATTCCATTCAAAATCTTAACATGTCATCTCAATTCATAGCTAAACACTCACTATTGATCTATTCTTAGTCATCTCAAGTAACCTACTAGGAGAGTTTTAGTATAGCCATGGAAAGCAATGCGCATGAAATCATTATTTTTCAAATAAGCAAAAAAAAAAATTTGAGTCTCCTTTGAGTGCTCAAAGAAAGTGCATTTGCAGAGTATGCATTGTGAGCAAACCTACTATCTGATTAGGTTGGACCTAACTATTCCCTAGAGACACAAAAAGGCAAAAATGTGAAAAAGCTGGTTGAGTTAAGGCACTAACTAGTAGTTAGCTGATGTTTGAATTCAATTGCTGGAAAGATGAGATCTATGGATATTCATTTTGCAGCTGTCCCCAACCTTTTTGGCATTGGGCAGGGGGAGCTCAGGCGGTGATGCTAGCAATGGGGAGCAGGAGCAGCTGTAAATAAGCTAGCTCACCACACCCCCCCTTCCTAAGTTTCATTTCATGGAAGACAATTTATCCACGGACCAGGGCGTGGTGGGGGGCGTGGGATGGGGGAGTGGGACGGCAGAGCTCTGTGGCCAGTCCCTAACAGGACACGGACTGGTACTGGTCCGTGGCCCGGGGGTTGGGGACCACAGTTTTAAAGGATTATGGGTAATCTATGAAGTCTTTGAGCCACCCAAACTTTAGCTTCAGGGAGAAAAAAAGGGTCTGTTCCACAGGTAAGTGAGCACCTGGTGTTACACAGAAAAGTTAACATACTTTTCAGTTCTTATCCTACACACAGAGTAAGGTTAGGGGTATTATGCAAACACACAGCACTTGAACAATCCTTTCCTCCCTTCTTTTAAAAATAATTTATACTAATATAATAATTCCTTAATTCAGTAGCTGAAGTATTGCTTTCTCTCTTCCTTTTGAGACTCAGGTTTCTTGCATTTCAAAACACTACTCTTGAAGACTTAAATTCTTCTTTTAAGACAGACTTAATCATTTAACTCAGAGCAAAAAGTTAGGAGGTGAAACCTGAGATATTCCTATTAGTCTTACATAACTTACTTTAAGTTGGAACGGATTCCCTAGCTCAACTAAAACCTGAGGTTTAGTCACAAAGATGAGCTCTTCAGTATACTCTCCACACACATAGATAAAAAGTTTTTAAAAACTGAAAGAATCTTACTTTTTTTTCTTGATTTCTTAAAATATAAGCGCACGCATGATAGTAAATTAGGATGCCAACATAAAAATGCTAAAATGGTTACACTTAAAATGAAAAGCACTGAATTCATCCTATCACATTTAGATAATGCTGGAATTGATAGAAGTAGATATAATTTCAGAAAATAAGTTAACGTCCCAATTTTTGAATATCCCCCCTGTAAGTATGCATTAAGTGTTTATTAAGTGCTGCAGGGAACATCAAAAAGTGACTTTCAAAAGCAATACATATTTGTTCACCCAACTTGTAAACAAAATTCTGAAAATGTAAAGTTAGAGTTGTTTATACTTAATGAAATGAGCTTGCTCGCAAATTATTCCTTCAAGGACAAATATGCATCAAATCTATTAAAAACATTATGTTTACACAAGCCGTTATCCTTACTAGAAAGGCCCTGATCAGAACTCAACTAAAAAGCTATGTGTTAACGACATTTCACCACTGAGACACTTGAGCCCTAGCGTAATAATGACCATGGATTCCCCACATTGCTTTGGGAACTGCTGCTTGCTTAATAAAGCACTGAACTGCAAATTCACCTTTCTAAAAAAGACTAAAAACAAGACACCAGGTTTCACTATCTAGTTTTCCGAAACGAATTAGGGTTTGGGATTTCACTGGGAATGACCACGTTATCAAGATGCCATCGCCCTCCTGAGGCATTTAATTACAATACTGTCTCCGTTTTCCATTCAACCACCTCAATTAAATTTCCACTGGAACCAGGCAAACAGCTAATTCCGTGGCCTTGCTCAAAGTGTCCTCTGGATGCAAACCCTGGGATCCTGCATATATTAATGCCTCTCAGAGAGGGCAAAGGGAAACTAAAAGTCAAGATTGTTAGACATTGTGGTGACATTACCTTGCCCGTCTTGTGATCAAACCAGACGAGAGCATGGTTCCTTGACAGCACTTTGCAATCAAAGGTGGCATTATTCTGCGCTGGTCGACAGCGGGCCACTGAGCGGCCAATTTTGATGGGCTCGTCCAGATAGACATGACGCTCCTGAAACGGGTGCGAGTTCGGACGGCAAGTGAAGATGGCCAAGGCTGACGGCATCGAGGATAGACTCGGGGGTGTCTCTCCTACCAGGGACAAAGAGGAGTTCCTCCAGATCCGGACTGCCCTTCACAAGCCTATATCCCTATTCCCCCTCCCCAAATTTTAAATTAAAACAAACTGCGCACTGTCTAAGCATAACTAGTTCACATCAACAACTCTTCACTTGGGTGGGAAGACAAGCCAGCGCAAGTCCCATCACCTCCTTTAAAACCCAGCAGCGCCCTAATCACAGAAAGTCCCCAACTGGCAGCTTTCAATCCATCTTCTTCCCTAGGAAGAAAAGGCTCAAACATCGGGCAGCTTTGGCCAAGAAAACTCCTGGAAGACAGTTTGGGGACTGGAGGTATCCAAGCAGATGAGTCACACACCAATTCTTGTGTTTGGTTTGAGATCGCGGCCGCTTTTCCCTCTCGGTGGCGGAAACGTTGCAGCACTGCAGCATGAAGGAAGGGTCGGTTCGGCGCGGCCAGGAAGGTCCTTTGGGGCCGAAGGAAGGTGTAACCGAGCACCTCTGAGTAGCCACTACCCGTCCTCGCCCGGGGTGGACGGGCAGATAGTGAGGGAGGCGGCGAGAGGGTCTAGACGGCCAGCGGGACAGTCTGCATTGCCCCTGCTGCGCGGAGGCAGCCCCGAGAGGGGGCACGGGGTCCCCGGCCTGGCACGAGCCGAGGCGGCGGTAACTGGGGTCCTCGGCGCGAGGCGTGGGGGCTGGCGGGGGCTCGGGCAGCAGCTGCGTCGGGACTCCCGGGCACCTGGCGGGCGTCCCCGCGACCAGGGCGGGGACCCGGCTCCACAGGCCGGTGCGGACCAACCAAGGCGCGACCCCGCGGAGGCTCGGGGGTCCTGGCCGGCGGGAAGTTGGTTCCTGGACGCCTGGGCTCCTGGCTGCTGCTCAGCACACAGGCCGCCTCCCCTCAGGGTCGCCTCCGCGAGGGTCGCATCTCAGGGTCGGCAGCCGCAGCTCCCGGCGGACGAGGAGGTGGGGGAGGGAGCTGGCCCGGAGGTTGTGGGAGAGGCCTGGAGGGCCCGGGCTGGGTCCGCCGCAGCCTCCACCACTCGCGGCCGGTGGGGCAAGCTCAGGCTGTGCCCGACGAAACAGGAAACTTTCCGACCTGGTGGGGAAAACATCAAAACAAACGGCCGTCAGGCGCCTGTACCCGCCCGCCTCAGTCCTCGTCCCCCTCAGCCAGCCCCCCGCCAGCCCACGCCGCTGGCCACAACCTCGGCCGACCTCTCCGCAGACTGGCTGCGAGGATTTGGAGCCGGGACGCCACGACGGGTCCTGCCTCCTTTGCCGCCGCCGCCGCCTCAGCTTACCTTGCCAGCGCCGGCCGCCATAGTGACTCTGACTGAAACCTACCGGGTGCACCGCCACGGGAACGCGCACCCTTCAAGGGCCCTCCTACCCCCTCTCCCGCGCCGTAGTCCGGAGGTGTCACGTGAACGACGCCGCAGAAGCCATGTTGGTCTAGGGCAGAAAAGAGGGCAAGCTAATTTTTAAGTAGCCTCCGGGCGCCATGTTAGTTAAGGGCAAGAAGCTTCAAACCTCGGGACAACTTTGACGACCATTTTGATTAAGGGCGAGAAGGAATTAGAGCGCTTGTAACTTTTTAAACAGACCATGCCAACTTTCTATTTTGCCTTCTTACTAAGAAGATGTCAAATTTTACTAAATTTTCTTCACTTTCGTTCTCTTTGAAAATACTAGCTAGCAAAAGGACAGGCCCAGCCTAAGGAGATGTTCATTAGCATCCATCTTAGCTGTGGGCAACACAGTCACCCACAGCCGCCTTAGGTGTGAGCCACCAAACTCCCACAAGTCTGAGGATGTGTGCAACTAACAGAAGGACCGTCCTCCCCTTGCTAAATTCTTCGCCTTGTTTCCGTCTTGAAGACTCTTTCTTAGTTCCTGCATTCCATTTCGAGTGACAGTCCTCACTGGACCTATTATGTTCCCGATAGCTCCTCGATGGATTGTACCCTGGAAGGAGTGAGAGAATTCAGAAAGTTTAAAATTATGTTGCTTCCAATGAGAGGTCGAACAGTTTCCAAAATGAAAAAAAGGGGTATTGCCCCCAATCACAATATTAAGGTAAATGAGGAGTCACTCATCTAAAGAAGGACAGACTTTGCTAAAGCTAAACGAAAACTTCAAGAAAGGATGGTGGGAAAAAGTCTTATTCATTCAGAATCAATAGTGACTTCATTCTTCAGATTCCTGTGAAAACAGGCTCCACCACTGTGTGACCTTGGGCAAGTTTCGAAACTTTTTCAGGCCTCTTTTTCTCATCTATAACATGAAGATAATACTTGATTCACTTGTAGTGACACTTCAAAGTGTTAATCCATATTGTTCAATAAACAGTAGCAATTATTTTTCATTTCGGTACTTATAGGTTTGGGGCCCTGTTCTAGGTTTTGTGTCGAGCCCTCGGGACACATAGGTGAACCAAACCTCAATCCCTGCCTTCTGAGAGCATAACAGTGATGTAGGTTAGAGAAGGGGGGAAGGGGTGACAAACACTGATAAAGTTTGATGTCATCTGGGCTAAATTAGAGGCAAGCACTAGGTGCTAAGGGGGGTCAGAGACAGCCTTCTGGGGGAGGTAATGGAACCTAATGAAGGAAGATAGAAAAAACACAAAAAATGTGGTATTTGCTGAATGGTTTCATAAATTTCTACAAAAAAGGATAGCAAGGAAAGGAGTGAGGCTACTTGAAGCAGTGCACCAATGTGCCTGGCACATAATAGTGGTTAAATAAATATTTGACGCATGAATGAAAATTGCATATTGTTACACATTGTTAGAGGATAAAGTAGGAGTGACACAAAGTGAGTCTGGAGAGAACAGGCATTATATTAGAAAGACTTTATATACTTTTTTCAGGCTCCTCATCAATTCAGCAAATATGCATTATGTTACTACTGTGTTCCAGGTGCTTTATTCTGGAGAAAAATAAGGATATGTTGGAAAACTTTATTATGAGAGGATGAAAAGTTTTCACTTCTGGTGACTTTTAGGCTTATATGGAATAAAGTAAGATAGGACTCTCCACAAAACCCTATTGAGTTCTGTGCATGAATTTACAAGTCATTTATGGATTCTTTCATACATATATTCTAAAAATATTTAATTGAATGCCTACTGAGAAATAGATACTTTGAAAGGTCCTGGAAAGACAATCATGAAGAAAAAAAGACTCCCTCAAGTTGCTCAGTTTAGGTGATGACACAGTAAGACCCTGACTATGATGGAGTATATCAAGAGTAATGGCAACATGGAAGAGTAGTTTAAACTGAGACATGAAAAATGAGTAGGTGTAGGCCGGCAAGTCTGGTACTAGTGGGATAAAGAAATTTTAAGCCAAGAAAACATCATCAACAAAGGCCCAGGGACTTGAGAGAACAAGACTTTAAGGGAATTACAAGTATGTTTGTATCACTGGAGAATAAAGGGTAAGGGAAAGAGGGGAGGGGAGGAGGAACAGAAATGTGGTTTCAGTTGCTGAAGGACTTGTAGACAATGCATCAGACTCCTGAACATTCCCATCTTTCTCTGAGAAGGTCAGAGAGGAGTAATGGAAGTCAAGGCTTTAAAATCAGACATGTCATCACCATTTACCAGCACTGTGGATGGTAAATTATTTATAATAACTTATCTAAGTTTCAATTTCCTCATTTGAAAAAAGTAGATAATACTTTACAGAGTCTCATCAGGATTAAATAAAATAATGCAAGACAAAATGCCAACCATGATGCCTGGAAAACAGTAGATACTCAGAGAATGTTAACTTTTATTATTATTACTAACAGTAAGAATTCTCCCAGCTTTCCACATATAGTAAGGAGCAAGTTGTTTTGTCTCTAATTTATATATGGAGAAAATTGATCATAAATGTGGAAACAAAAAATATGACTTTACATACAATTCTACTACAACGTCTCTTAAAATTAATGTTCGACAAACAGAATGGGCTTTTTCTACAAGAAAAGCTGGGACTGCTTTAACCTGGCAGGGTACAGAAATCCTACCAAGCTACATGGGGCACTAGAAATGCCAACATGGCACTGAAGGCATTTTTCACCCACTGGTACTCAGTAGTCACAGAAAAGGCTTAAATTAAGAATCTCATACATAAGATATTTTGAATTCTAAGCCATGTGGGTGTTCTTCTCTATGATTCTGTATCCATACAAAATTTTAATTAAGTAAAAAACATGTCATATTTTGAGAAATTTGGAATGGCAATGTTTCCTGATGTTGTAGCTCTCTCCCTTTTTAAATTTTTACCTTTTTATAGACTAAGTATTACCAGTGTTGTGATCCAGGCTAGTTTTCAATCTTACAAAAGCAAAGAGAGAATTGTAAAATTATTATCCTAGTACCACCAAAGATGGGCAATTATTATCATTTCAGATGTGTAGGAGACAACTTTGTAAACGCAAATATGCAACCCTCCCTAATTGACAATGATCTAATTGGACTTTAACCAATGACATAACATTGGCTACAATAAATTATGGAACACTTGTATAACTGCTTGAGCAGAGAATGTGGATTGCAAATCCAGGTAAACAAACCAATTAAAGAGGAAGCCAAGAGTTCACAAAGATCAAAATTGGGAATATATAATATTATTAGTGGCATACACTGGCTTATTGAAACTGAAGTTTGATCCTCTTCCTGCTAAGGAAGGCTCTCCTCATCAGGGAGATTCTAATGAATGGAAATACCCTGTCATTTCCCAGGTGCACAGGGTGGAGAGGCTCACACATTCCAGAGGCACTGCTCATCTGTTTTTGGCTACCTGGTTCTTCAGGAAATAAAAGAAAAATAATTACCTGAAGACAAGCAAAGACATTTATTTTTCATTTAGCAATCTCTTTCTGTGACTATAAAAAGAAGTAATCAGAATATTAACTCTAGAAATGATCATAGACAACTAATCTAGCTTCCTCGTTTTATAGGCAAGGAACCTGAGGTTCAGAGAAGGAAACTTTATTGAATGTGTATTGCCATGTGGTTGGCATTTTCCTCACAACACCTCTGTGTGTTAAGTATTAATCCTGTTTTACAGGTAGGGAAACTGAGGCTCAGGCTCAAAGATTAAGATTAAGAAGATTAAGATTGATTAAGTGACCCTTCCTAAATCACCATGCTAGAGCCAATGTACATACTGGGGGGGGTTTCTTTCTAAAAAATATCTTTATTGATTTTTTTGATTGATAAAAGAAATACATGCTCATTGCATATATTCAAATAAGCAAAAGTAAGGAAAGTAAAAGTCTTCTCTAGCCCCACCACAAATACCCAGTCTAGTGCTAACTACCATTAACAGTTTGTTAGTTATATTCTTCCAGATGTTTTTCTAAGCCACATGAGGCATGCCCTTTTAAAAATACCACAGTATTTATTAGAAATGGGAAAGTCAACATTAGGAGCCTTATTCTTAAAAGTGATAAATAATTTATATCAATAGCAAAAGGCCTGTATTTGGGGGAGGGGAAAGGGAAAGGGAAGGACCTGTGTTTATTTTTGTCACTCTTGTGTAAATCCCCTTTTTTTTCTAATTGGGTTTTTAAAATTTTTTAATTTTTTATTTTTTTTGAGTCAAGGTCTCACCCTGTCACCCAGGCTGGATTGCAGTAACTCACTGCAGCCTCGAACTCCAGGGCTCAAGGGAATCCTCCCTTGGCCTCCTAAAGTGCTGAGATTACAGGCACCAGACATGAGACACTGCACCTGGCCTTAAATCCCCTTTTGATTACCGTTGTAACCAATTTAAGAATGTTACTTGGGGCTGGGCACGGTAGCTCACATCCATAATCCTAGCACTCTGGGAGGCCGAGATGGGAGGATCCCTTTGAGCTCAGGACTTCCAGACCAGCCTGAGCAAGAGCCAGACCCTGTCTCTACTAAAAATTGAAAAAATTAGCCAAACATCGCACACGCCTGTAGTCCCAGCTAGTCAGGAGGTTGAGGCAGGAGGATTGCTTGAACCCAGGAGTCTGAGGTTGCAGTGAGCTATGATGACGCCACTGCGCTCTAACAGGGGGACAGAGACGCTGTCTCAAAAAGAAAAAAAAGTTACTTGGAATGTAGCAAATGCTTAAGAATAAAAGGCCTGGGTTGGAAAGCCGCATGAGGCATTTTCTTTCTGAATTTGTATTGGTATATCGGGGTTTGTTTCCAAATAACTTAGTTACCAATTAAAATATCAGAGACTCTGTTTATATATGATGGCTTTGTAGTGATTTTTTGAAATATATTTTAAGTATATTGTTTATTCTGGGAAAACTGTGACATTTTGAACAATCATTTTTTAATGTAGTTATTTGTTTCCTTTTAATAAGCTCCATTGAAGCTTTTGTTTCAGAAAAATGCATTGTTGCTACCATACAACGTTGTCAGACATCAGCATTTCACTGAATGGTTATGTTTTGGAAAATTGGTAAATTTCTCAGGGATCTTTGGTCCTAAGCATCCCTAGTAGGACATGTTGAAATGGAGTGAAGAGATCCATACTGTGAAATTACTCTAGAGGGCCTGCTGCTCCCCAACCCCCACCTCCTAAGCATGCCCAGCATATAAGGCTGAAGGAGGAAGTCACTTCTGTTGATTCTTCTCTAAGATTTGTACAGAGCTGGTTTCCTGAGCAGATGACCTGTACATAGGGCCTGAGCTTGGAAGGACTACACGTGGAGGAACTTGGCTGTCTTGAAATTTTCGGTAATTTTTTAACAGGTCTCTCATTTTCATTTGCACTGGGCCCCTCAAATTATATAGCTAGTCCTGCCTTGAACATACTGCTTAGGGAACCCAGTCTCCTTCTCTGTGCAAGTGTAGCATGTTGACAAGTATGACATGTGAAATGCTGTAGGAGAGATTAGTGGGCTATTGACGATGAATAAGTATCCCTAGAGAAATGAGACCCTGTAAGTGAAACCGGACAAGTCCATCTCCCCATTTCCCAGTATCTAATTATATGATAACTCAGGATGGCAGCAAAGACGGTGACAGAAGAAAACTTGCCTTGATTTTGTAACTTCTCACTGTAGCTTAGACTCTGAAGTTATTGTCGAAAATGATAATGAGAATATTATTAAGTCAGTATAAAATCTGTGTCCACTAAAATTGTTTTTTTATATTTTCCCAAACTTTTTATTCTAAAAAATTTCAGATGTACAGAAATATTGAAATAAAATCACAATGAACACAAACTTACACGGCTCCTTAATTCCAAGTTGTTAACATTTTGTCACATTTGCTGTACCTATTTATATGTGTGTTTTCTGAACTATTTGACAGTAAATTGCAGATATCATGGCACTTTACCCAGAAATAGATCAGCATGCATTTACTAATAGGGACATTCTCCTAACCACAATATATTTTTTTAAAGTATTTTCTTTTTAATGTAGAAAACTTGGAAAACAGAGAAGCATAAAGAAAAACAAAGGACTAAGGAGTAAGTAACAACTCACCTGCTGAATCAACTAGCCCTAAAAAATCTGTTAAAAGTCAAAGATAATTAATTTTTTAAAATTTAATTTAAAAAAAAGAAAGTAAAAAAATAAGAAAATTTATAGAAATAAAATAAGAAAAAAAAGGAAAAATTACCTCTAATTCCACTGCTCAGAGATAACCACTGTAAGCAGTTTGGTGCTATACAGAAAAACGGCATCATCTTGTACCTATTGATTTGTCCATATATTAATAGAATGAAGCATCCTTACTTTTTTTTTCCACTCTTAACAAGAATATTTTCCATGCCTCCTATGGTAGGCAGAATAATGGCCCCTCAAAGTTGTCCATTTCCTAATCCCTGAAACCTGTGAATATGTATGTTACACGGCAAAGGAGACTTTGCAGATGATTAAGGTACAGAACTTGAGCTAGGGCGATTATCCTGAATTATCCAAGTAGACCTGTTTTAATCATGAGTCCTTAAAAGTAGAAGAGAGAGGCAGAGTAGGTCAGAGAGATGTAACATGAGGACTCGACCCCACTGCTGACTTTCAAGATGGAAGAGGGGCCATGAGCCAGGAAATGATGGCAGCCTCTGGAAGCTGGGAAAGGCAAGGAAACTGATACTCCCTAGACCTCAAAGGATCAGTCTGCACACCTTGATTTTAGCCTAGTGATACCAAGTCGGATTTCTGACCTATAGAACTGTAAGATAATAAATCTATGTTGTTGTAAGCCACTAAATTTGTGATAATTTGTTACAGTAGCCACAGAAAACAAATATTCCTCCTTATTTGTATTTGCCTTTGAAATGGTAGTCTTTTATTCTTTAGGACACTGTGCTGAATGATTTTTCTCTTCTATTTGGTTTTGAAAACAATAATGATTAGTGTATGGAGAAAATAAAGGCAGAACCCCTAGATTTTGCTCTGAAAGGGGGACTAGATCTTCTGTGATTTTTTGGACTGGGGCTGGGCTGTTATATTTACAGACCATTTATAGGCTAATAGGGTAAGGGAGGGATTGCCCTCTAGTCCTTTCAAGAAATTTACTTGGAATTATGGAAACCATTTGTTTTGAGGAAAACAGTTTACTCTTAATCTCCCTCACAGATCTTTGTACTTGTCTTCTATGGTTCTAGTAACAATTTGTAATGGATGAGTAGGACAGCTTGGTTAAAATCTGTTTCCCCTCTGGACTGTAAGCATTGTGAGAGTGAAGACCCTGTTTTTGCTTTCTGTTGTTTCTCCATCACCTAACTGTTCCTGGGCACATAGTAGGCACATAAATATTTGTTAAATGATTGGAATTTTGGCTATGCAAAGATAAACCAAGATCTGGTTCTTGAGCAGCTAATGAGAAGCTAAACTGCTCTGCACAATAATATTTTTTAAAAGAAAGAAAGAAAAGGAAAAGCTGTTTTCAGCATGAGCTTGGGAACCTCTTTACAGTTGATTATGCTTTTGTGGAGATTTTTTTCTTAGATGTAGATTTGGACTACACTGTCTGAGTATCATTCTGGAGACATCAATGTGTTCTCACACATGTGTGAGTCTCAGGAAGTCAGGAACCGATTGTCAGGAAAGACAATGAGTGGTGTCTTCACTTCCTGCTGGCAGCAGGCACTAGAGTCAATCAGGCAGGGAGCCCATCCTGGGTTTTTGTGCTCAAGTCAGATTGTATTTCATCATTCTACCACCCAGATGAAGCAGTTTGGGGCAATGGAGTTAAAATAACCACTGACTAAGACAGTGCCCCTTTGCTGGACACATTTCTAAGAGTTGCAACTAGCAGAAGGGCTGCTCTGCTTTTCCAGGAATGGTCACTTCTGGGAGTATGAAAATAAAGTTTCATTAGTTACACTGAACAGCAGAGCAGTAAGCCTGTAAGGCACTGCCACATTAAGCGTTGGAGAAGGGTGTACCCAGAGCCGACTTTTTTCTATACAATCTAAGTCACAGTTCCATTTGGGTAAGTGTTTCTGAAAGCAAAATTTTTTCAAATCAGCTGTTTTTGCAAGCAACAAAAACTGACCCTGACCAACCTAAGCTCACAAAATTGTTGGAAAGACATGGGGTAGCACAGAGAATGGAAGAAAATGGTCAAGCAGCAAGTATCAGGGAAGCAGAGCTGATGAGTGTTAGGAGCCATTAAACAGCCATTAAACAGTCAGTGCACCACCTTAGGGAGTCAGCTCACCCTTTTTAAAATCTTTGAGTCCCTTTCTTCAAGATTCAAATGCCCCAGAGAAGCTGATTGACCTGGGTGGAGTTACATGTTTATTGCATGGTCAGAAAGATGGGGCAACTTTAAAGGACAATCCTGCTAACTCTGTATCCAATGGAAAAGGATGGTTTCCTAAAGCTGTTGCCAGAAGGAGGGGGAAGGATAGCTGGGCAGGCAAAAATATTAGATGTTCACTCATCAGCTTACTGAGTGCACATTCAGGAAAATTAATCTTCTCCTTGAGCCCCTTAGCAATGAGATATAGCTGCTATGGAATTCAGTTCATGATTTTATGCAAGAGCAGATGGAAGTGGCCAGGTCAATTTCTCCCCAAAATCAATGGGATATCTTTGCTTTTAGGAAATACACACTCAAGTATTAAGGGGTAAAAGGGCATAATGTATGCAACCTACTCTCAAGTAATTTAGAAAAAAATATACGGGGTAGGGGAGAATGAGACAAAATGTTTAAAAATAGTGAATTTGGATAAAGGATATATGGGAGTTCTTTGTGTTATTCTTTAAACTTGTCTCTAAATTTGTAATTAATTCAAAATGAAGTTCCAAAAAAAAGTCAATGGGAAGGGCAAAAGGAAATGTGTTCCTCCACTTGCATGTCCAATGGCCTTTTGATGAATTATGTGACAAATGAACATTTGTATGTCCATATTGTTAGATCCAAACTCTCTAGGGGAAATTCTTAGTGCCAAGGCATGGATACTATTCTCCCTATTAGTGTGACAAAGCTTTACTGTGAACTGCTAAGATACTGGGTATATTAATATTTACTCCTCCTGAGTAGTCTAAGTGGGTGGAGATTTCCTCTTGGCTTTTTTGCTTTTCTTTTGCTTTAACAGTTATTTGGGGAAACATATTTCAGACACAGCATATATATTTAATGCTTTATACTTCTTAAAAATTTTATTTTTAATTGACAAAAAATAATCATATATATTGATGGGGTGCAATATGATGTTTTCAAACACATTTATATTATGGAATGATTGAATCAAGCTAATTAGCTTATCTATATCTCACCTACTTACCTTTTTTTGTGGTGAAAACATTTAAAATCTACTCTTTTAGCAATTTTGAAATATACACTGCATTATTTGTTATAGTCAGCATTCTGTGCAATAGATCACTAAATCTTATTCCTCCTAACAGAAATTTTGTACCTTTTGATCTACATCTCCGCTTTTCCCATCCCTCCCCTGTCCCCAGTGCTTTATACTTTTTTTTTTTTGAGACAGGGTCTCGCTCTGTCACCCAGGCTGGGGTGCAGTGGCACGATCCTAGCTCACTGCAACCTGCAACTCCTCAGCTCAAGTGATCCTCCTGCCTCAGCCTCCTGAGTAGCCAGGACTACAGGCGCATACCACCACGACCAGCTAAATTTTTTATTTTTTGTAGAGGTGAGGTCTCACCATGTTACCCAGGCTGGTCGCAAACTCCTGGGCTCAATTGAGCCTCCCACCTCAGCCTCCCAAAGTGCTGGGATTACAGGCATGAACCACCACACCCAGTCGCTTTATACTTTTTAATATTCATCTATAACCCAACAATTTCCTCTATCAAGTACTCAATAACTTATTCGAAGCCAAACATTACTAACTTCACACAGTCATTTCTTATTACAAGAAGATTTCCAAATCTAGAAGGATAATCATTGCAGCATTGTATTAGCAAAATATTGGGACCAACCATCAATAAAGTACTAGTTAAATACATTCATGCAATGGAATATTGTGTGTCAATAAAAAAAGAAATGAAGCAGATTCAAAAGAGTGGATATGGAATTGTCTCCAAGTGAAAATAAATGAAACAACTCAATATGAATGGATATGGAACAATCTCCAATGTATGTTTTTAATACCCATGTGCAAAGTTGTGTGTATATAATACTATGTATAAAAAATTGCTTAAATGAGTAGCGATAAGTGGACAATCAACATTTTTGCCTGCTGAGCATATGCCTCAGTACGTACATACAGAGCATTTTCTGAGACAATATACCGGAAATTGGTAATAGTGGTAACTTCTAAAGGGTGGAACTGTGAGTGGAGGTAGGGATCTGGGGAACAAGAATGGAAGGGAGACTTGCTTTTCACTTAATTTCTTTTGAGTTTTATACCAAAAATAGTGTAGGAGTCGATGCTCCTTTAGGAGCAGTCCCTTGGGGTCCATTCTTATCACGTAGGCTTAAGTAAGGATAAATCACTATAGCCAGGGAAATTGTCCTATTGTGAATATTTTGAGATTGGGTCCGTGGTTTCTCACTTTTCTACTCACAGCAGCTAGCCCCATCTTTACATATAGTATTTTTTTTTCTTTCTTTTTTTTACACACACCTCCCCTCCTCGCCCCTTTTTTTTCTTTTTAAGACAGAGTCTGGCTCTGTCACCCTGGGTAGAGTGCAGTGGCATCATCATAGCTCACTGCAACCTCAAACTCCCCGGCTCAAGCGATCCTCTTGCCTTAGCCTCCTGAGTAGCTGGGACTACAGGCGTGCGCCACAACATCTGGCTAACTTTTCTATTTTTGGTAGAGACAGGGTCTCTCTCTTGCTCAGGCTGATTTTGGCCCATATTTACATATAGTAGGTGTTTAAAATTTGTGTTTGAATTGAGTGCAACTGGATTGACTTGCAGTGCTTTTAGGGGCACGTCTACAATACATTTTTGCTTACTGGTTAATTTTTTTCTTTTTTCTTTTTTTTGGAGACAGGGTCTCACTCTGTCACCCTAGCTAAAATGCAGCGGCTTGGCCACAGCTCCCTGCAACCTCAAACTCCCTCAAATTCCTGGGCTCAGGGGATCTGCCTGCCTCAGCCTCCTAAGTAGCTGGGACTACAGGTGCACACAACCACACATGGCTAATTTTTTTTTTCTATCTTTTATAGAGATGGGGGTCTAGCTCTTGCTCAGGCTGGTCTCGAACTCTGACCTCAAGCAATCCTCCCACCTCAGCCTCCCAAAGTGCTAGTATTATAGGCGTGAGCCACTACGCCAGAGGTGCTTGCTGGTTTAAATATAGGTGTATTAGCCCTTCATGTGTCTCTATATTTTCTATCCTAAAGGAAAAATTTAAGACAAACATTTATTTTCTGTTCTGAAAATTTTAAAATTTAGCCAGTCAGTGGATGTAAGTTGGTGCCTCCTTTTGTGGAGGGCATTTTGGTATAATAAACCAGTACGTAAAACATGCTCATCTTGTAACCAAATATCCCACCCCTATCAATTTATCCTAAGGAAATAATGGTTCAGAAAAATATATACGCACAAGAATGTTCATTGCAGTGTTGCTGATAATATTGAAATTTTAGAAACAATTTATACGTCGGTGAATAAAAGAACGGGGGCTGGTGTGGTGGCTCACACCTGTAATCCCCAGCCCTTTGTGAGACCGAGGCCGGGGGATTGCTTGAGGCCAGAAATTTGAGACCATCCTAGGCAACATAGCGAAACCCTTTCTCTAAAAAAATTAGCTGTGCTTGTAGTCTCAGCTACTTGGGAAGCTGAGGCAGGAGAATTGCTTGAGCCCAGGAGTTCAAGGCTGCAATGAACTATGATTGTGTCACCACACTCTAGCCTGGGCAACAGAGTGAGACTCTGTCTCAAAAAAAAAAAAAAAAAGATGATTTTGATGTATTTATTGATGAGGAAAAATATCTATAGCATATTGGTTTTTTAAATATATTTTTTTATTTCAGAATATTACGGGGGTACAAACGCTTTGGTTACATAAATTGCCTTTGCACCACCCGAGTCAGAACTACGAGTGTGCCCATCCCCCAGACAGCACGCACTGCACCTGTTTGGTGTGAGTTTACACATCCTCTCCCCCACCCTCCTACCTGTCTGACGCCTGATGAATGTTACTTCCATATGTGCATATAAGTTTTGATCGATTAGCACCAGTTTAATGGTGAGTACATGTGGTGCTTGTTTTTCCATTCTTGTGATACTTCACTTAGAAGAAAGGGCTCCAGCTCCATCCGGGATAATACAAGAGGTGTTAGTTCACCATCGTTTTTTCATGGCTGAGTAGTACTCCATGGTATACATATACCACATTTTATTAATCCACTCATGGATTTATGGGCACTTGGGCTGTTTCCACATCTTTGCTATAGCATATTGTTAAGTGATAAAAAATTTTGATAAAAACAGGTTACACATTAACATGTGTATGATCCCGTTTATATCAAATTTCATACATAGATCACTATATACATATGTACAGGGACATCTGGGAGAAATTTCTTCAAAATATTAAAAATGTTTCTCTACAGGATGGGCTGTTTTTAATTTCCTATTTCTATTTTTTCATATTAATTACATTTTTTGTGGAGTGCTCATTGTACCACTTTTACCAAAAAATTAAACTATTTTAAAAATGCATTCAAGTGATTTCACTAGTTTTACTCTTTGACTAAACAAATATTTGTTGATTTCACCAGAGTATCCTAGAATTACCTCTCCTATTTTACAGGCTGCAGGATTTTCTATGCGTTCTTGTGAGAAAGCAGTGAAGCTAAGTACTTGTCAAGGCCTCTTTTGAAAAATGTAAGCATGAGAAAAAAAATCAGAACAATAGTTTTCTCTGGGGGCAGAGGGAGTGAGGATTGGCTGGGAAGCTGGGAGGGAGTATAAGGGAACTTTTTAGGGCAATGGCACCTAGATAGATAGATATCTTCATAGACGTTTGGGTTACAGAGGTGTATGCATTTGTCAAAATTCAGCAAGTTAGGCCAGGTACAGTGACTCATACCAGTAATCCTAGAACTTTGGGAGGCTGAGGTGGGACGATCACTTGAGGCCAGGCGTTCAAGACCAGTGTGGGCAACACAGTGAGACCCTATCTGTACAAAAAATTTTTTAAATAGCCAGGTGTGGTGGCCATGCCTGTAGTCCTAGCTACTTGTGAGGCTCAGGCAGGAGGATTATTTCACTTGAGCCCAGGAGTTCGAGGCTGCAGTAAGATATTATTACATCACTGCATTCCAGCCTGGGTGACAGAGAGAGACCCTGTCTCTAAAAAGTAGCAAAACAAAAAAATTAAAAATTAGTGACAGGGCTGTCTTCATGAGCATGTGAACTGTGCAGTCACACAGGGCCCTCCCTTGGTTTAATGCTCTGCTGTTGCTGTCTTAAAATTCTTAACAATTTTTTAACAAGGAGCCCTGCATTTTCATTTTGTACTGGGCCCTGCAAATTATGTAGCCAGTCCTGATTAACTAACAACAATAACAATAATGATATTACTAACATACATTGTGTTCTCTCTATGTCAGGCAGTGTTAAACATTTTACACACATTATCTCATTGACTCTTCAAAAAAAGACTGAAGAAGTAGATACTATTAATATCCCCATTTTACAGGTGAACATATTGAGGAAGTTAAGCTACTAGCTCAAGTTCACACATTCATTGTATCTTAAGTATGCATAGTAGCATAGTTTACATAGTGAGTACTCAATAAATGTTTATTGAATAAATAATAATAATAGCAGCTCCCATTTACTGACCACCTTCCATTAGCCTAGAACACTCCAACTGAAAACTGACTTGTTCTCCCCTAACCCAGACTCCCCAAGTTTTGCATCAGTTCCTCAAGGCTACATTCCCTGATACCCTACATTAGGTCAGGTCACCTTTCATGATACCCTAGCCTTCATGATAGCATTCATCACAACTGTAAGTAGGTAGTTCTTTGTTGAATGCCTAACCTTCTGGACTGGAATCTCATTGAAGACACTGACTCATTTTTATCTGTTCACCACTTTATTCCCAGCACCCGGTGCTGTACCTGGAGCATAGCCTGCCTGCCTGCCAGGGCTTGATTAAATACTTGCTCATTTAATCCTCAACCTTATGGAGTAAGATTGTTACCATCATTTTACATACGAAGAAACTAAGGCTCAGGGAAGTTAAATCCAAGTCACCCCACCTTGGGGGAAGTGTTCCAACACAACGTGGACATACATCTACCTGTTTGACTCCAAAACCTCTCGTCATTTCACTACAGCCCACTGTTTCCACATGATGAACAATCTGCTTGATGATATTTTCTGTCTCTAGGCACAACTTATTCCTTTAATATCTCTTCCAGCTCCTATTTTTGCTATCTGACCTCCAGGCTCCCTAATGAAGAGGAGACATGCTTTCCAACAAGTAATTATGTCAGGTGATAATATAACCAAGCTAGCTGAAGCCAGTATTTTATTTTTTAACTTTGATGAGTGAAGCAGCTGGAAACACTACCTTCTAAAAGCAAAGGCTCAAATTTCCTTTTGGTGCTGATTCTTCCTTAGTCCTGGGAAATACCCTGAAGTTGCCTCTGAGGTTATGTAAATGTAAAGGCATTGCCCATGTCTAGTTCTAGCCGAGGGCCTGAAGTAAGTGAGGTAAAACAAATGTAGATGCTTCAAGCTGTTAATAAAGTATCTCTTAGTAGTTTTCTGCCTCTCCAGATTGATTTCTATAAGGAAATGTTTTTGTCTACGTATGAATATAGACCGTCCAACGCTTGTGCATTACTGGATGTCTTTGCAGGGTTGAGAGGACTATTCTTTGGGTAATTGCTTGTGAGGGCCATGGAAGTAGAATGGAGAGGAATGCTGGAAAAGTGTGCTGGCTTGTTTCCTTCCGCCAGTGCTGGGAATGGCTGTGAACAAGAAATGGCAGGCGTCTGGCCCAGCACTCCATGGCATGGATGGTTGAGTTCCACCTGTAGTGTTATTTCAAGACTGAAAATCCCAGACCTTAGGAACTGGACTGATGACAAATTGTTGTTGTACCTTATCTTTTGTAGGGCATAGGATAAGAGGTGGTGGTAGAGTTTCCAGAGGACCTAGGTTTGTGCCATTCTGACAGTGAGTTTAGACTGTGGACCTCTCAGAGTAGCCACTGCTAGTAGCAGTGTAAGTTACCCTATTACATTTCCTGTAAACAAAAGTGTAAAGACTTGTTAAGAGTCCAAGCCTGACCTCAGTTGTACTCTTGGGCTTATTTCACTTCCTTGGAGGAATATCAAGCACTTCCCAAAGTCAGTGGTGGAAGCAATGGTGACAGTCATCAGTGCAGGACAGTGGTGCCCAGGGGAGCTACATCCTTATACGGGTGAGAGACAGCACAGCTGCTGCACATCTAGAAGGTTGAGGCAGAAGAACAAGAGCAACTGTTCCTGAAAATATGAGAACTATATCTGAAATGCAGGAGGAGGAAGAGGTTGTTATTTCCAGGAAATGGGCCATGAGGGCTTAAACCATTATAATTTGAACATTAAAAGTAAGTATGATCTAGGCTAAGCGCAATCACTCACACCTATAATCACAGCACTGTGGGAGGCCGAGGCAGGAAGATCACTTGGGAGGCCCGGAGTTTGAGACCAGCCTGGGCAACATAGCAAGACCATCTCTACAAAAAATTTAAAAATTAGTTGGGCATAGTGGTGCTCACCTGTAGTCCCAGCTACTCGGGTAGCTGAGGCAGAAGGATTTCTTGAGCCCAGGAATTTGAGATTGCAGTGAGCTATGATAGTGCCACTGCATTCTGGCCTGGATGACAAAGCGACACCCTGTCTCCAAAAAAAAAAGTATGACCTTAATATCCAAATATATTAATGTAAGGAATTCAAACAACTCAATAGCAAAAATAAATAACCCAATTAAAAAATGACAAAGGATCTGAATAGACATTTCTCAAAAGAAGACATACAAATGGCCAATAGGTATATAAAAAAATGCTCAACATCACTAATCATCAGGGAAATGCAAAATAAAACCACAATGAGATATCACCACACACCTGTAAGAATGTCTATCAAAAAAAGATGAAAGATAACAAGTGTTGACGGGGATGTGAAGAAAAGAGAATCCTTGTACACCATTGCTGGAACTGCAAATTATTAAAGCCATTATGGAAAACAGTATGAAGGTTCCTTGAAAAACTAAAAATAGAACTACTGTATGATACGATAATCCCTCTTCTGGGAATATATCCAAAGGAATTGAAGTCAGTATGCTGAAGAGATGTCTGCACGCCCATGTTCATTGTTCACATTATTCACAATATTTATGCTGAATCATTCAACATTATTCATAATAGCCAAGATATGTAATCAACTTTGTCCATCAATGGATACATGGATAAAGAAAATATGGTGTATATATATATATATGTATATATATACACAATGGAATACTATTCCACCTTAAAAAAGAAGGAAATGCCATTTGCAACAACATAGGTGAACCTGCAGGACATTATCCCAAGTGAAATAAGCCAGGCACAGAAAGGCAAACACCGCATGATCTGACTTATATGTAGAATCCAAAAAAAGTCAAACTCATAGTAGTAGAGAGTAGAATGGTGGATACCAGAGGCTCAGGGAGAGGGGGGCAAGGAGAGATGTTGGTCAAAGGGTACAAAGCTTCAGTTAGACAGGAGAAATAAGTTTTTAATATCTATTGCACAGCATGGTGACAATAGTTGATAATAATGTAATGTATATTTCAAAATTGCTAGGAGAGTAGATTTTAAATGTTCACACCAGGAAAAAAATGATATGTGAGGTGATAGATATGTTAAATAGCTTGATTTAATCATTCTATAATGCACATATCATATTGTACCCCACAAATATATATAATGATTATTTGTCAATTAAAAATTTTTAAAAAATAAGTATTATCTTATTTTGTAGTCACTGGATGGCAAGATACGGGGTATAATTGAGTTACTCTGCATGGGAGAGCCAGTTTTCAACTTGGCTCCAAATGATCCTCACTTTTTGGTATTCATGTCCTTATGTAGTCTTCTCCCACAATGAATCAGGGCTAGTCTATGTAAACAAGAATATGGCAGAGGTTACAGTGGGTGGCTTCCAAGGATAGCTTGTAAAGGACTTGCAGCTTCTGCCTTGGTGTCTTGGACTGCTTGCTGTAGGGGTGGCCAGCAGACCTCTCATGAGGACTCTCGAGTGAGGAACTGAGGCTTCCACCAACACCCAGCACCAACTTACCAGCCATGTGAGTAAACCATTGAAAGTGGATCTTCCAGCCCTGTTCAAGTCCTCAAATGACTGCATCCCTGGCTGACATTTGACTGAACTCTATTAGAAACCCCTAGCCAGAACTACCCAGCCAAATGGCTCCCAAATTCCTGCCCTGTAGAAACTGTGAGAGGTAATAAATGTTTATATTTGTTTTAAGCCACTAACTTTGAGATAATATTTTATGCTGCAATAGCTAATTAAAACATGATATTACAGATTCTACAGAATAAATAGAATAAATATCTGAATAAAACTCTGCCTAAAGAGATCAGGAAAGTCTTCAAAAAAAAAAACGTGGGACATGAGTTGAGTCTTCAGAGATGACTAGAAGCTTGTACGTGGATTTAGGGTAGAGAAATGGGAGTCATTTCAGACTGAAGGAATAGCTTGACCACAGGAAGAGGGCACGGCCTGTTTGAAACACAGCAATTAGTTCAGCATGACTGGGATGCAATATGTTTAAAGAATAAGATAAAATTAGCTGGGCGAGATGGCACCAGCCCTACTCAGGAGGCTGAGGCAGGAGGATCTTTTGAACCCAGGAGTTTGAGGTTGCAGTGAGCTGTGATGACACCACTGCACTCTACACAGGGTGACAGAGCAAGACTCTGTCTCAAAAAAAAAAAAAAATGAGGTAGAGATTAGAAGAGTAGTCAGGAACCAGCTCACAAAGGACCTTATATGCCATGCCCATGTGTTTGTTATTTTATCCTGAAGAATTTTTAAGCAGACAACTGCCATAATCAATTGTACATTTTAGAATGATGAACAAATGGAATATGGATTGGAGGAGTGAGGTTAGAACTAGGTAGAGGTAGTGAGAGTAAATTGAAGACTACCCTTTAATATCTTCCACTTTTGCTGAGGATTCGACCTTAAGCAGAACTGGTGACTAATTAAATATAGAGATTGAAGGAAAGGGATGAGTCTTAAAAATTACTCCCTTCCTCCCCAAAAGTTTTCCACCTAATTTCTTAGGGTCTATGCCCCATTTCTGGGTCATCAATTAAAAGTTTTAAAATTAAATTTTGCTTCTGTTTATTTCACCTATTTTCTGGTAAAGGTGTATCTGTTTCATTATCTGATACTTCATTTTTTCCTTTTTCCTCTTCCGGCTCTTTGTGAACAAAACAGAACAAAACCTCTCTCTTTATTGAATATATAACAGGTATGGCAGAGTTCTTAATTTCTTTTATTGTGTATTACACAGGTGTGGCACAGTTCCTGATTTCATTGTCACTAGCCGTCTAATTCTTTGAAATTGTTTTTCAACTAATAGAGTGATTTTAATCTCTAATACCTAAGCATGACATAGTTGGAATTCAACCAATTTACTTGATTTGAGCTGATTTACTTATCCAAGAACTATGTATTTAGAAATATCATATCAGATGAATGCAGTGTTCACAGCATTAGCATTTCAAGCATTAAAGAAAAAGTAACTTGCAGGTCATATAGTTTTGTCATTAAGTTGGGAAGAACAATCACTGCAATAAATGTGCTAAAATGCCAGACTGTGAACAGCACTTTTTCCTTTGGTTGTTTCAAAACTATTTTTGCCTCAGTAAAAAATTAATATTAGTGAAATTCGTGTCATCTTATTTGTGGAAGTAACTGTGGTTTTGAAAAAGCAACCACTTGGCCAGACACGGTGGCTCACACCTGTAATCCTAGCACTCTGGGAGGCTGAGGTGGAGGATTGCTTGAGCTCAGGAATTCGAGGCCAGCCTGAGCAAGAGCAAGACCCTGTCTCTACAAAAAATAGAAAAATTAGCCAGGTGTAGCGGCATGTGCCTGTAGTCCCAGCTACTCGGGAGGCTGAGGCAGGAGGATCGCTTGAGCCTAGGAGTTTGAGGCTACAGTGAGCTACGATGATGCCACTACACTCTAACTGGGGCAACAGAGGGAGACTCTGTCTCAAAAAAAAAAAAAAAAGTAACCACTTAATTTTTGTCAGCACAAAAACCGAAGGAAAGTAATGTTAAAAATGAATAAATAGGACTTGACCCATAAAAAAAAATAAAAATTAAATTAAAATAAAAATAAGTAAATAGAACTGAGCCTTTTTACCAGAGTGCTTAGTGGGAAGAACTCAAGCATAGAGACACCATTTAATGTACTTAACTTTTTCTACATTTAATTCATGAAAATGGAGACTTAATAAAAATTTTCTAAGGTGCAAAATGTCTAATGAATATTTTAAATTTAGCTTTAGATGAAACAGTTTTATGGCATAATTAAAGATAAAACTGCAAAAGTCTAGGTAGTAGATTTCTTTCTAAGATGAAAACATTTTTTTTGATTACATAATTGAGACATGCTCATTTTTAAAAATTCAGTTAATACAGAAAAGCAGGAAATAAATTAAATTACATAAACCTCACTAACCACAGATAAGCATGGTTAACACTTTGTGAACTTGCCTCCAGCTGTCTCTTCACACATATATTTGTGTATGCATATGTATGCACAAGGTTTGACTTAGACAGAATCATACTCTACATGCTGTTGTGTAAACTGATCCTTTCGTTTTGCAACACATTGTGGGCACCTTTCCACATGTATAAATACAGATCTATTCTAGCTTTCTAAATGGATGCATAATATCACACTCTATATAAATACATAATTTAATCAACAATTCCCACATTGTTGAACATTTCGGTTGTTCCCAAAGTTTTCCTCTAATTAGCAATATCATGGTAAACATCCCTGTCATATTTCTTTTATTTAATTAAATTAATTTATTTATTCAAATAAAATGGCTCAGAGTCCACACTCATCCAGGTGGATAAGAGTTATTTCTGGGATTTCTTTCCCCACTGTAGTAAACTATACAAGATCTCTAGGGTTTGAGTGCTCCTGGGAAACTGAAATGGGGCGATGCCGTTGAACCTCCTTTGTCTGACCAGAGACAGCTGTCGCCAGAGGTCCTCTCCACTCTGGGCAGTGAGGCAGCCCAGCACTCGTATTGCTGCTTCCAGGGTCTCAGTGCTTAGTGACCTGCAGCCATCCTAACCTGAGTTGTGTCCTCTGCTGTATGCTCCCAGAGAGGGAAACGTTTGGAAATCCTAAAATCCCACAACTCTTTCCCAGACTCAGAGCAATTCATTCTTGTCTTTACATTAGCAAAGGGTTCTTGGAAAACAAAGACCTCTTCATTCTCTGCTGGGTCAAGGGAAGGGCAGAACTCCAGCCCAGGCTATTTTCTTGAGGAGATGGGAAGAGGGGGAACTACCACTCAGTCTTTCCAGATAAACATGCAACAGACAACTAGACAGTTGACTTTGGAGGAGTTGCTTAACCTCCTTAAACCTCAATTATTTATCTATAAGATAGCAGCAAATAGCAACTCTATCCTGCCAGTTGCAGAGGCCAAAAAACTTAGTTGTCTTTAGCGCCTCTCTTTCTCTCACACTCAAGACATCACATTCTGCCTGCTGAACCTTCAAACAGATCCAGAATCTGACCACTTCTCCCCACCTTTATGCTTGTTTCCGCCTTGGGCCAAGCCTCCATCATGTCTTACCTGGATCCTTGCAGTAGCCTCCCAACACGTCTCCCTGTGATCAATTTTCAAGGCAGTAACCCGTTACTTTTTAAAAACACACGATGGCCTTATATCTGATTTAGAGAAAAAAGCAAAATTCTTAGACTAGCCTATAAAGCCCTCCTATGTGAATCAGCCCCACTTCTCTGACCTTGATTCCAACCATCCTTCTCTTCAGTCACTCTGCCCTTGCCAAGTGAGTCAAGTATGCCCCTTGCATTTGTTGTTTTCTCTGCCTCCAGCTATCCTCAAGGCCATGGTTGTCTCTATTCAGGGATTTGCTCAAACCATTACCTTCATCAGTATCCCCACATCCTGCTTCATTTTCTGCACAGTACTTATTACTGACATATTGTATGTTTATTTGTTTGTTTATTATTTGTCTCTTAAAACTGGAATGTAAGCCTGTTAAGGAAGGGACTTGTCTACTTTGTTTTTCAGTGCCAAGAGTAGTGCCTGGCACACATTAGGGGCTCAATGCATATTTGCCAAATCAATGGACATTAATAATCCCTATCTTTCCACCAGAGTTGAGAGGAGGATTCATTGAGATAATGTAGTGCCTAGCCAATAGTAAAGACTATGTAAATATAGATTATTGTTGCATCGTTATTATTACATTTAAGCTAGGCTTTTGAAGAATGTATTAGAAAGGGCATTCCAGGAACGTGACTGGAGCAGAGGCCTAGAAGTAGGAAATACCCTATAGTAGGTGTGACCTGCACTAAGAGTGGGTGAGAAAACCAGTTATGTCCAAGAGATAGGGCTGGAAATATAGTGAGGGAGAAGGATGTGAAGGAAATTGAATTCAAAACTCAGAAGTCTGGGTTTTGTCCCTAATAGTAGGAAACCATCTGGGATTCTCTGCCCAGGACGATGTGATAACATCTTGGTTTTTGAAACTTCTTGGTGATAATTAGTTATCCTGTGTTGCAAAGTTGCATTTTCTAGCTTGTGGGGAGCAGATTTGTTAATCAGAGAAAACAATGAGCTTCTTTAAGAAAATGGACTTTTTTTGGATATAGGCTGATAGGACCTGGCCTATGACCCTACCTATGACCCCTCTAGGCATCAAACATGCTCCACAGGGAAGTGGGGGGGCACGGGGAAAGCCTGAGAGCTTGGTTTTCCATTTCACATGCAATTTCTCCTTCTCTCTCTCTCCATTACATACCCCACTTTCAGTATAAAGTCTTGCTATTCAAAGTGTGGTCCTGGGACTAGCAGCATTAACATCACTTGGAAACTTGTTAGATTTAAAGGGTTCTCAGGATCCACCCAGCCCCACTGAATTAGAATATGCATTTTAACAAGATCCCTGACTATGTGTGCACATTAGGTTTAAGAAGCACTGCTCTTAAGCATCTCTTAACTAATGGCTCTTCCAGTCTTCCTTGGGAGCCCTTCAGCACCTCAAATAAATACGTGGAGTATTTGTTTTCTAGCCACCTTCTCCAACTAGAGAGCTTTCCACACTCTATCTTCTGTATAGAAAATGTGAAACAGCGCTTACTCTGAATGAGCAGAACTTCTCGAGGTAAAATCCTCGGATCACCTGCATCCAAATAACCTAGAGGGTGTGTTAAAAATGCAGATTCCTAGCCCCCACTTTACATCTACAGAATCTTAGTCTTTTAAAGGACCTGCAAACCACTTTTTCAAGTAACATCTGATACATACCAACTATCAAAGAACCATCAGAGAATTCCTGGCTACAGAAACAAATGCAGTTTCTGATCTTAATACCTCCCCCCTTCTCAGTATTGAATCCTCTTTCTAGCTCTGACCCCACTTCCTCATCCTGTACTGCAGATGCAGACAGTTATTTGAAATACAGTAATTTAGTTATGACCCTATTATTGGTACTATTTTTGTGAAAGATCCTACACAAACACTGTTCCAGTACCTCTTTTTCAAAAGTATGCAAATAGCATTCTAGAATTTCACTTTTTATTAATTATCAATCACTAATATACAAATGAAATGTAAATGTTCATATCAAATAATTAAATGTTTATTTCTCTGCTTCTTAGAATTCTCTTATGAAATAAAAGAGAATGTTTTTCTAATATTTGATACTTTTTTTAAGCCACTGTATTCCCCTTCACTGGTATTTTACATCAGGCAGCCAGTTTTGTAGTCAATCCTATTGGTAAAGGACCCAGGAAGAGGGAGGGGGGAATGGCAGATATATCTTTTGTTAGTTTGTGATATTACATAGCTAAATTTGACTTTATTATACCATTCTTCTGGGGGGCAGTAACAAGTGTTGATATAGGCACTTGGTGCCTGCAGTTTGCTGGTCAACCTCTTTATCACTACAGACTACATCAAAGGCTCCCACTGCTGACATGAAAGTCAAGGAGAATGGGTGAAAGATTAGTAGCACTTGTCATATAGTTATTAGCTAAGAAATTAAATTACACAGTTTGAATCCACATTAATAGATATTAAATGTTAAATTAATAAAATGATACCTCTTGTGAATTAAATTTAGATGAAGTCCTAATCTTAATGAAGAGGGATCAAAAGGGAGAGAGAATAGAATGTATTCCAGACTAGTGCATCCACCCTCAACAATGTTGTTTAAGATTAAAAAATACTTCTTTCAAAAAATTAGAAAATCAAATACAAAAGTCTCTTTTCTCTCTCAAAGGGGTTCAAGGCCTTAAGGATATTCTTTAATATATCATCTTTATGTATCCTTTCTGAGCCTCCAGCAAGGTATAATCTGGTCCTTTTAGATCCTCTATAGTGCTTCCTTTTAAATTCTCATTTTCTAATTCTCTTACTGTTCCTTGATTTGTAGTCATATCTCCCCCTCTTGGTTGTTTCCCTGGCCAGTTATAAA
The DNA here is from genome assembly GCA_023783475.1 of Daubentonia madagascariensis. Taxonomy (NCBI): domain Eukaryota; kingdom Metazoa; phylum Chordata; class Mammalia; order Primates; family Daubentoniidae; genus Daubentonia; species Daubentonia madagascariensis. The sequence goes on along the minus strand of JAKFHU010001953.1, from coordinate 32,686,976 downwards.
TCCCCTTAAGCAGAAACTGTACATTCTCCTCTTTGTTCCTATCAACAAGTAGTTATTGGATTCTCTATGCTTAGCATAGTGAGGCATTCAAAAGCATAAATTATAAAACAAATAATTTAGCTTGGAAGAAAAATCTGACCCATATAAAACTGTAGTAGTTACTATAAGATGGTATATAGATATATGACTAATAGAGATGTTAGCCCTAATCCTATGCAGTTCTGTCCTAGGGGATACAAAACCACTGAAGATGTATAGGGGTGCCTGGGCCCCTCACTCAGAGAAATTTAGACTTGGAGCCTGTAGTAAAAGTCCCAGAGAGTAGATGTCCCCAGCACAGCTGTTCATACTCAAATAGTCAGTGAATATCTCCAAGCCATAATGATGAACCAAAGGCCAGCTTCTTGGTCCAATTTTCACGGATTCCATAATTTCCAGAGTCTATGTATGCTTCAAGGGGGGAGGGGCACCTGAAAATTGGTCATTACATTAACCAGGCAGATAAAGCCAGTGCCAAATTTAATTTGATTCAGAAAAATAAAATTAAAATAAAGATAAAATAAAACTTTTTTAAATAAATTAATTTTTAAGTGGGTGAAATTTCTGCATGTTATGAAACAATTCATAAGGTTACATGAATTATGGTGGCCATAGGTTGTTTTTACCTCCCAGTGTCTCTTCTGATAACCCTATCTCAATTTTCCTTTGGAACTCTCCTTACTCCATTCTGAGTCCACTTGATTCAGACGGAGCTCTACTCCCAGTTTTGGGGGTGGAACATGTGACCCAGATCTGACCAGTTAGCACCCAGAATTCCACTTAGCACAGTGTTGGTCTAGGGATGACCAATCAAGTCAGAAAGGGTGAATTCCAGGAGTTGCTTAAAAACTTCCAGGAAGAAATGCTCTCTATTTTTCCTTTGAACTTGAGCCTGGGCAGATATGAAGCTGGAGCTTTAAGGTGTGTGGGGGGAGGAGGGGAGAGATCACACAGATAGAGCTGGAGAATAAAGCTAACTCAATGGAAGGCAGAACTCAGAAATGGAACGCAACCAAATCCTGATGACATTGTTGGAGCCTCCTTTGTATAGAGCACCAATAAAGGAAGATATACCCTGAAATTTTAAATTACACGAATTATTAAATTTCCTTTTATTGGTTAACAAATCCACTTGAGCTGAGTTTTTTGTCACTTGCAACCTAGGGTCCTAATTGAGTCACACATAAATTCTAAATTGTATGGTGCTTACTATAAATGTTTCCGTTGAGAGGGACTAAGAAGTACAGTCAGGGTAGTGCCAGTCAGGGAAGACTCTGTGAATAAAATGGGGCTTGAATGAGTCAGAAAGAGACAAGGAGAAAGAAAAGCAGAAGTGAGTGCCTAAAGCCTTGGGGTAGGAATGAGCACACTGGGTCAGTGGAGCCCTGGGGAGAGGAGGACAAGTGTCAGAGAGGAAAGGATGGGAAGTTAAGCCAGATAGGATGGGGCCAGGTTATGGAGAGCCTTGAAATTGGGGAAAAGGAATTTAATGTGATGCAATAGGAACATATTGGTAATTAAGGAAGATTACATCATGATGAATGTGGTTAAGGATAGGAGAACCTGATATTAGGAAGACTGACTTTCTAAACTGATACGCTAATACAGACCTCAACAGATACAATGGTGGGATCAGCAATGGTGAAGAAGAGATAGATGGGATAGAAATGAGAGCTGTTTAAAGGGAAAAACTCATAGATTTTGGTGGGTATGGATAATGAAGAAGATAAGTTACATATAGGTGGATTCACCCTTTGAACATTATATGCAGGCACATAAAACTTGGTAAAATGAATCAAAATTAAAACACAAAAAGGGGTGGGGAATTGGGGAGAAAGAACCAAAATACTTAATCACTGTATCAGCTGAGGATTTCCTTTGTAAGTCTGTAGTTCTGCAACAAACATAATATATTGAAAATCTTGATCTGTCTGTTTCTCTCCATCTTGGTTGCCTCCATTGTAGTCCAAGCCATCATTGTTTCTCACCTGGATGATTGAAATTTCCTCTTAAATGGTCTATCCACTTCACTGTTATCTCCTTGTCCCCTGGATTGGGGGCCCCCAAGACCACCTCCAGTTTCAATAATTTGCTAGGAAGACTCACAGGGCTCAGAATATAGTCATACAGGTATGATTTATGACAGCAAAAAGATTCCGAGCAAAATCAGCAAATGAAAAAGCCACGTGGGGCAAAGTGCAGAGGAAACCAGGCCCAAGCTTCCAAGGGTCCTCTCCCATTGGAGTTACACAGGATGTACTTAATTCCCCCCAGCAATATGTTGTGACAACACAAGTGAACGTTGACAACCACAGAAGCTTTTTTAAAGACTTAGTGCCCAGGAGTTTTATGGGAGCTAGTCACATAGGCACCTTCTGCCTGACACATACCCAAATTCCAGATTCCTCAAGGGAAATCAGGTCTCCAGCATTGCTATGGTCTGAATGTTTATGCCCTCCCAAAATTCATATGTTGAAATCCTCACCCACAAGGTGACAATATTATGAGGTGGGATCTTTAGGAGGTGATTAGGTCATGGGGGCAGAGCCCTCAAATGTGATTAGTGCCCTTGCAAAAGAGGTCCAAAAGAGACCCCTCATCCTTTCTGCCATGTGAGGACACAGCAACAAGGTGCCATCTATGAACCAGAGAGCGGGCTCTCACCAGACACCAAATCTGCCAGTGTCTTCATCTTGGACTTTCCAGCTTTCAAAACTGTGAGAAATAAATTTCTGTTGTTTATAAGCCACCCATTGTATGGTATTTTGTTATGGCATCCCACATGGACCTTGGCATAAAACATATTATTTGTACAGTTTAGACACAGTGAGCCATTCTTTTCAATTGGGTGGTGGGAACCCTCCCAAAACCCAAGTTCCAGCCAAAGACCAACACTGTAAGCTGGACTTTCAAAGGACAGCTATCAGATCTGCTATGTTAACACTTTTCTCCTGCACACCTTCCAACCCATTCTTCAATCAGGAACTAGAGAGAATCTTCTTAAAATATAAACCAGATTATATATATTGTACTTAGACTAAAATTCAAACTCTTTACCATAATGCATAATTTCCTGCATGACATCAACACTGCATTCCTCTCCAAACTCATCTCTTGCCTCTCTACTCAGCATCACCCTCTAGCCACACTGGCCTCAAGCTTTCTAGAACATCATTGCCCAAAAGAACTTTCTATGATGATGAAAATGTTCTTCTGCATTGTCCAGTTGTCTGCTGGTGTCCATCAACCACATGTAACTATTGAGCACTTGAAAGGCGGCTAGTGTGCCTGAGGAAATAAATTTTTAATTTTATTTAATTTTAATTAATTTAAATTTAAATCGCCACATGCGGCTACTAGCTATCATATTGGGCAGCTCAGTTCTAGAACACATCAAGCTTTTCCCATTTTAAGGCCTGTTGTTGTGTGGGCAATTACCTTGATGCAATGATAAACTTCAATTATACTATCAGGCAGGCTATCCCAAAGAGGAAAGAATAGAAGGGCTTACAGACCAAACTAAAATACTTAAAGCACACACACAGCTTATTAAATCAACTTAAAATACACAGCAAAAGCAAGGGGAAAGAAATGGGGTAAGTTAACACACTATTAGGAATGGGTGCAAAGCAAGGTGGAAGGATCACAATACTTAAATCCTGGGTTATGCAATGTTTGTATGTCCTACATCTCTCTGTTGCATCTCTGTTGCATCAACCTTCTCTGCTGATGAACCAGAGTTGAGGTTCAAGCAAGGGGGCCCACCGACAGAACGTGTCCTGGGTCAGTGACACACACTTGTTCTACCAGAATGACTTAGAAGGAACAAGTACACCTGGCTTGCCAATTAACCCACTGAACAACTATGGATTTTATTTGGGCTATGGGTTTATGTTTTTTGGGGAGAGGACACATGGACCAAAGAGTGGTTGAATTAATACCTCATAAATATTAAGTGCTCATGTATATTTAGTGTATCGTGGTCATTAAATGTCTTGTATATATTTAATTTGTCATGAATATTTAGTGCCTATGTGCCTCATGTATATTTATGCCTCATGAACATTACTTTTGGTTCTTTCATTTCTATCTACATTTAAACACACACATGCTCTACCCGCTAATTACTTATCTATACTTAACATATCTTTTGAGTTTCATCTATCTCATTTGTTTTTTATTTTCTCCTGCAGCATAACACTATTTTCAAACAGTATAACAAATGCACATTACACATCTGCACACATTTCCTCTCTGTAGTGACCTTCCTCTGGCTCATCCTATAACGACCTCTTGTAGATCCTTTAGGTCTTGGTAGAAATGTCACCTACTCAGAGAGGTCTTCGACTATCAGTGGTCTGTTATGGACTGAATAGCACTCTCCCCCACCCAATTCTTATGTTTAAGCCCTAATTCCAAAAATGACTGCATTTGGACATAGGGCCTTCAGGGAGGTAATCAAGGTTAAATGAGATCAGGTCATAAGAGTGGGGCCCTAATCCAATAGGATTGGTGTCCTTATAAGAAGAGGAAGAGACAACAGATCTCTACCTCCCTCCCCCCCAGGCACAGAGGAAAGGCCCTGTGAAGACTCATCAAGAAGACGGCTGTCTATAAGCCAGGAAAAGAAGGATTCACCAAAATTCCAACCCTGATAGCGCCTTAATTTTGGACTTCTAACATCTAGAATTGTGAGAAAAGATATTTCTGTTGTTTAAGCTTACCCAGTCTGTAGTACGTTGTAATGGCAGTCTCTGAACTGTTTCTACTCACAATATTTCTGATACCAAATGAGTGGGTTTGTTTCTCACACCAACCAATTCTCCAACTCTCTAGATACCAACTGGGTGTCCAGCAATTCAATTCAATCAGATCCCACAAGTTAAAGGCTTGGTCCCACAAGTTAAAGGCTTGGTCCCACAAGACTTTCCCCACTTCAGATGCCAGTTGTAAGTCCGTGTTTGCCACCTGCACTTCTGACCAACCAGCTATAAATCGGGGATTCTCACCAGCCACCCCCATGTTTGACAATTTGCTAGAATAGCTCACAGAACTCAGGGAAACACATTATTTACCATTACCAGTTTATTATAAAGAATATAACGCAGGAACAGCCAAATGGAAGAGATAGATAAGGCAAAGCGGAGGTGTGGGGGGCTTCCATGCCCACTCTGGGAGCACCAACAAGCATCTTGATGTGTTCACCAACCGAGAAGCTCTCTGAACCCTATCCTTTAAAATTTTTATGGAGGTTTCATCATGTAGGCATGATCAATTAAACCATTGGCATTGGTGATTAAGTGAATCTCCAGTGCCTCTCCTCTCCCTAGAGGTGAAGGAGGGGCTGAAAGTTCCAAGCCTCTAATCTTGCCTTGGTCTTTCTGGAAACTAGCCCCTATCCTGAAGCTATCTAGGGGCACCTAGCCACCAGTCCTCTTGTTAGCATACAAAAGACGTTCTTATCACTCCAGAGATTCCAAGGGTTTTAGGAGCTGAGTGTCAGGAACCAGGGGAAAAGACCAAATATTTATTTTTATTATTAATGCATCACTCAGCCCTAGCAGACAATAAACCATCTATAAGATTCATCTAAAGTAGGTCTTCCCCACCTCCATTTATCTGCTAAAATTTTACTTATTTCTTCACACTTACTGTAATTTATTATTTTATTCATTTGTTTGTTTACTTTCTTTTTACCCGTGTCCCTCAATAAATTGTAAGCTCTGATATGGCTGCAAATATGTGTGTTTTGCTCACTGTTGTAACCTCAGCACATTATTAAAGAGTATTTGTGAATGGAACTTCAAAGCACATATTCAAAAATGAGGGAATGAAACTTCAAAGTGCATATTAACATTTTAGGAAAAAAATTCCTACAGATAAGCCAGTCTGGCTCTTGAAAATTGCTTTCAATGTACTTATGTGCCTGAAACCAAATTTTTTTTATTGTTGGAAAATATACACAACATAAAATTTACCATTTTAACCATTTTGACATGTACAGTTTTCTGTGGCAATAAGTACATTGACATTATTGTGCAACTATTGCTTCTATCCATCTCCAAAACGCTTTCATCATCCCAAACTGAAACACTGTACCCACTAAATAAGGCCTTTTTCCCTACTCCCTCCAGCCACTGGCAGCCACCATTCTACTTTCTGTCTCTGTGAATTTAACCGCTCTAGGTACCTCACATAAGTGGAATCATACAGTATTTGTCCTTCTGTGACTGGCTTATTTCACTTAGCATGATGTCTTCAAGGTTCATTCACGTCATAGCATTGTCAGAATTTCATTCCTTTTTAAGGATGAATAATATTCCACTGTATGTATATACCACATTTTTAAAATCCATTCATTTGTAGATGAACATTTGGGTTGTTTCCACCTCTTGGAAATTGTAAATGAAGCTGTTATGAACACTAGTGTACAAATATCTGTTTGAATCCCTGCTTTCACTTCTTCTGAGTATACACCTAGAAGTGGGATTGCTGGATCATATGGTAATTTTATGTTTGAAATTTTTGTATGTGCTTTATTTTCCCTAGACAAAGCTCTTACTCACAATAGAATTAGAGTTTGCAGTATTCTAGTCTTTTGTGCAGGCTGGCACTGCCTAGCTGGGAAATTAGCCAAGGAAGACTTCCTGGATTAAGTTTAATTTAGGTAACTCTTTTAGTTTGCACTATCAGACTCCATTAGTCGCCCAGAATAGAGAAGAGAACAAATGAGTTCAAAACAAGCTATTTGGGCTTTCTCTCAGGCAGAGTTGCTGTACATTCAAGGTTAGACTAATGAAAAACAAAAGCCAGTGGGAAAAAAACTATGACAAAGTCGAAGCCAAACTCTGATAACTGAGGCAGAGCCTTGGCTGTTTTTCCTCTATAAATGATAAAGGCAGAATCAAGCTTATTTTAGTGTGGTTTTTGAGATTCTCCATTTTAGGTTGTGCTGAAAAAAAATTATAGTTCCAGAATCTTCTTGGTATTTTGCTTTTCTCCTAACAAGGGTAGGGTGGGGTAGGAAGAAAGAATGTTGGACTGTGTGTAAGAGGTCTGGTTTCTAGTGGGATCTTGCCACAGACTTGCTATGAGAACTAACTCAGTGGCTCTCTGAGCTGCAATTTCCTCCACCATGTGTTGAGAGAACTGTTGCTTCTCCAAGAACTCTTAACAGCTCTAATAACGTTACAGGATTTTTTTTAACCTCCTCTAGATATTATTTCTTATTATTCTCTAATTCTCAGAGAGTAGTGTATAACTTATTTGCTTACATGTTTTATCTGCCCTGCTAATTTGTAAGGTCCTGAGAAAACATTCTGTTTGCTATCCCTCACAGTTTAGCCCTATATCTTTTATAAATTAAATAAATATTGGAAGGAAGGAAGGGAGAATGAATTGAGCTACCTCTTTTTGTTTTGAAGATAATTTTTCAATGAGAATTATTTCTTTTTTTGGTGAGATAAATATCCTTTTAACTAGGTGATAATGATTATATTATAGTAATGATATGCTCCCTGTTTTGTCCAATTAAAAATAATTTGTGTTCACATATATGTACCAAAAAAATAATAATTTGTGGATTATTTTAGAATATAAAAACCCAGAAGCAGTGCATTAGGTTAGTATTCTGTTTTACTGCTTTTTTGGTAAATAAACTCTCAGCTTTCATAATGAGTCAGTACTATTCATTATGTGTAATTATATTAGTCAGGACTCTTACAGTTGCATATGTCAGAAGACCTAGCTCAAACTGGCTTCAATCAAAAAGGAAAATTTATTGACTCATGTATGTGAAAACTTTAGCCTTGGCTGAATCCAGGCCTGAATGATGTCATTTGGTGTCACTCGGACTTGCTCTCACGCGTTTCATTTCTTGGCTTTTTCTCTGTTGGGTCTGCTCTACCTTTATGGTTATAAGGCTCTGAGCTCCAAGCTTACATGCTCTCCTTTCAGCAATCTTGGTGTTAGGACAGTGCCACTTTCAGAACAGTTCTAACGACTCCCAGAGTTGAGTTACATTGTTTGATTGGTCATGCATGGGGATATGCCTGCACTCATCATTGTTCTAGGTATATGGAATACACTGATTGTTTAGGCCTGGGTTATTGCCCACGCTAGAGTCCAGGGGTAGTGCTTACCTCCTCCTGAATCTCATGGACAGAGAACGTTGGGAAGGTGGCTCCCCATTGGAAGAATTGGGGATTTTGAAGCAGAAGAAGGCACAATGGACGATGGGTAGGTATGAACAGTGGGACTCCACAACAAAGCTAACAATAAACAAATCCTAGTTCTGCAAAACAAAACTATTTTTTAAATGTATAGTCATCTTTAATTTAATTCATAAATACACTAGTTTTTCATGCTAATTAGATGAGTTTTTGGTTGTTTTCGGAAACACTAGACCCCAAAGAGTTTTATTATGTGGATTACGAATATTTACCTTAGAAAATAAAACCGATATGGATTTTTTAATAAAAGAGATTTAGGTTTTCACATGCTTCTGCATTCCATTCATTTCATTATATACCGATTGTGTAGTTATTTGGAAATTCCACTATTTACTTGAGAATATCTTAGTGTTATTATGACAAATTTTGACCTCACAGGCACTCTGAAAGAGTCTCTAGGCCTCTCAGGTCAAAGGACCATACTGTCTTAATTCACCTGCCTGTATTTGGTGCCTTCTAGAATTCCTTATAAATTTCAGTGGGCACCTGGCCAACTGAGCAGTCTATTATTCCACTGGTTCTTAAGGTGTGGTTCTAGGATAACATATGGGGATTTGCATTTTAACCAACTCCCAGATAATTTGAAAGTCTTTAATGCTGGAATAGCAGACTTTTCTGTTTTCCTTTGACTTACTCTAAAGGGCAGTTTTTAAAAAGTAGTCAAAAATTCCCAAAACTCAGATTTTCAAGCCCTCCGTGTTTATCTTCCAAAAATAGTATATCATTCACTTTACCAACTCTCTCTGTTAAACCAAAGACCCAAAATAGACTGGATGCCATGGCTTGTGCCTATAATCCCAGCACTTTGAGAGGCCACGGCAGGAGGATTGCTTGATGCCAGGAGTTCGAGACCAGCTTGGGCAACATAGCAAGGCCCCATGTAAAACAAATAAACAAACAAAAAACACAAAATTAAGTATTAAGTTTCAACCACCCAAAAGTCAAGGTTCAGCTCCTCTTCTCCTCCCAAATCAGAGTTATTTGTAATCCTAAGCAAATTTGAATAAAGTGAATGCAGAGTACTACCAGTCTTTCCTCAAAAGAGCAAAAGTCTGTTTTTGTACAAAAGTAATTAACTGAGATGAAGTGAACTCTAAATACAAATTTGTTTCTAACTTCTACCTACTATTTGAACTTTCTGATGTTGTTTTGTACATTGCAAAAGTTATAATGCAAAAGCTGACTCATGTCAGTTATGAATTTCATTTGGCTAAAAATGACAGATTTAAATACAGTGCCTTAAACAGATAAGAATTAGTTTTTGTCATATAAGAAATTCAGAGGTAGGCTGTGGCTGGCATTGGTTTGGCACCTTATGGATGTGAGTGTCTTGATGTTTTCTTCTTAGTCCCAAAATGGCTTTTGGAATTTTGGCCTTCTCGTCCAGGTTGGCAGTAGGAGGAAGAAGAGGAGTACAAAAGGGCAACTTTATTTATTTATTTATTTTCTGTTTGCTTTTTAAAGAGTATAACCAGATATTCCAATCAATCAACACTTTTGCATACATCTTATTCTTCACATGGTCACATAAATGTTCAATGGAGGTGGAGAAATACAGTCTTTTAGTTGGGCTCAGTGATGCCCCAGATTAAACCAGGCTCCATTACTAAGGAGAAGGGAAATAGTGGATATTGGGTGGCTATCTTGGTCAGCCTGGCTGCTATAACAAAATACCATAGACTGGGTGGCTTAAATAACAGACATTTATTTTTCATAGTTCTACAGGCTGGGAAATTCGAATCAAGGTGGCAGCCAATTCAGTTCCATGGGTGAGGGCTCTTTTCTTGGCTTACACATGGCTGTCTTCTCACTGTGTTCTCACATGGTGGAGAGACAGTGAGCCCTAGTCTCTCTTTCTCTCTTGTAAGTACACTAATCCTATCATGGGCCTAATTACCTCCCAAAGACCCTACCTCCAAACACTATCACATTGGGGTTTAGGGCTTCAACACATGAATTTTGGGGGAACACAAACATTTAGTCCATAACATTCTACTTACTCCTGCCTCCCAAAATTCATGTCCTTCATGTCCTTCTCGCATGCAAAATACATTCATTCCATTCAAATAACCCCCAAAAGTCTTATCTTGTTCTGCCATCAACTCTAAAGTCTAAAGTCTGAACCCTTATCTGAATATCATCTAAATTAGATATGGGTGATACTAGAGGTAGATTCAACCTAAGACAAAATTACTCTTCAGCTGTGAACTTGTGAAATCAGATAAATTATGTGCTTCCAAAATACAGTGCTCACACAAGCATAGGATGGATATAGTCATGTCCCCTTATCGGTGGGGGATATGTTCCAAGACCTCCAGTGGATGCCTGAAACCTTGGCTAGTACTGAACCCTATACTCACTATGCTTTTTCCTGTACATATATAACCATGATAAGGTTTAATTTATAAATTAGGCACAGTAAGAGATTAATAACAACTAATAATAGAAGAGAACAATTATGACAATACAGTTCCTAATTTCACAGGTAGAAGATTTGTTCTTACTATAGATCTTAGCAACTTCAGTATATGATTTTTTTTTCTTTCCTTATTAAGTCAAGAGCCTTTCCTTTTTCACTTAGAAGCAGTATTTTATGGCTTCTCTTTGGTATATCCAAATTGCCAGCATCTCGAGCTTTGGGGCCATTATTAAGTAAAATAAGAGTTAATTGAACACAAGCACTGCAATATGGCAACAGCCTATCTGATAACCCACAAGGCTACTAAGTGACTAATCAGGAGACAGGTAGCATATACAATATGGATATGCTACACAAAGTGATGATTCCCTCCCCAGGCAGGACAGAGGGGACAGCTCAAGATTTCATCATGCTACCCAGAACAACATACAATTTAAAACTTATGAATTGTTTATTTCCGGACTATTCCATTTAATATTTTCAGACTGCAGAGGACCACAGGTAACTGAAAATGGAAAGCAAAACAACAGATAAGGGTGGACTACTGTGTTCCTATTCCCAAAGGGAGAAATTGGAAGGAAGGAAAGGGTAATGGGTTTCAAGCAAGTCCAAAACCTAACAAAGCAAACACTATTAGACACTAAGTTGTGGTTTTTTTTTTTTTTCTGAGACAGAGTCTTACTCTGTCATCCTGGGTAGAGTGCAATGGTGTCATGGTAGCTCACTGCAGCCTCAAACTCCTGGGCTCATGGGATCCTCCTGCCTCAGCCTCCTGAGTAGCTGGGACTACAGGCACATGCCATGATGCCCAGCTAATTTTTCTATTTTTAGTAGAGACAGGGTCTCACTCTTGCTCAGGCTGGCCTGGAACTCCTGAGCTCAAGCAATCCTCCTGCCTCGGCCTCCAGAGTGCTAGCATCACAGGCATGAGCCACCGTGCCTGGCCCAGATATTAAGTTTTGAGAATAATTTTCTTTGCTTTGATGCTGCCTTCCAGACCCACTGGAACACTGGTCCCACCTCTGTGGCTCTGCTGGGTGGGGGTTGCACCCCCAAGCTTCTGGGAAGCTGGTGTCTGGCCTGTTGACTCCTCTCCTGCCTCCACTTTGAATCTGGGGAGGCAGTCCTGAAGATCTCTTTGGGACCATTCTTCCTTTGTCTTGAAGAGCAGTGTACATTTGCAGCCAAATAGCTCTATGATCTGGTCCTGTAAAATCTGAGAAGTGCAATGGCCTTCCTTCACTTTGTCCTGTCTCTGACCCTTTCAGTTCAAACTGGCAGTGTTTCTGCTGGGGTGGCTGATTAGGTTTGCGGTTCACACCCATACTAATCACCTTATCCTATGGTTGTTTGGCTATACCCTTAGTGTTCTCTTCAGAACAAACTTTGTTATTTTTTGCAATGTGAATAGGCTGAGAATTTTCCAAATCTTTTAGTTCTGGTTACCTTTGGCTTAACAATTCCTTCTTCAATTTATTTCTTTCTTCTTGCATTTTACTATAAGTAGTCAGGAGGAAACAAGCCACTTCTTCAACACTTTGCTTAGAAATCTCCTCAGCTAAATATCCAATTTCATTGTTCACAAGTTCTATCTTGCACAAAACACTAGAATACAGTTCAGCTACGTTGCCCATTGTCCATCCACTGAAGCACATATTTCTGGCTTCTGGCTGGGGCTCTGCTTCCCAGTCTATGGGAATGGCTACCCACAGGCTGCAACCCTTTATAAGAAATAAAGTTCTCTTTTCCAAATTAAAAAAAAAAAAGTCCAGGCCCAGTGGCCCATGTTTGTAATCCTAGCACTTTGGGAGGCTGAGGTAGGAGGATCACTTGAGGCCAAGCGTTGGAGACCAGACTGAGCAACATAGCCAGAACTTGTCTCTACCAAAAAAAATACAAAAATTAGCTGGACGTGGCGACATGTGCCTGTAGCACCATCTACTTGGTACTGAGGCAGGAGGATTGCTTGAGCCCAGGAATTTGAGGTTGCAGTGAGCTATGATGACACCACTGTATTCTAACCTGGGCAACTGAGCAAGACTCTGTCTCCAACAAACAAACAAAAATCAACACAGTTCAGCTAAGTTCTTTGCTACTTTATAACAAGGGTCATCTTTTCTCCATCGTCCAATAAGATGTTCCTCATTTCCATCTGAGACCTCACCAGAATGGCCTTTACTGTCCATATTTCTAGTAACATTCTGTTGATGACTATTTACGTGTTTTCTAAGAAGATGGAAGCTTTCTCTCCAGCTGTCCTCTTTTTTTTTCTGAACCTTTACCAGAATCATCACCCTTAACATCCATATTTCTAGCATGCACCTTAAAACTCCTCCAGCCCCTACCCGTTACTCAGTTCCAAAGCTGCTTCCAAATTTTTAGGTATTTGTTGCAGCAGCGCATTACTCTCAGGACAAAATCTGTATTAGTCTGGGTTGTCCAGAGAAACAGAACCAATAGGAGATAAATATACACACACTCCCAATAAGGAATTGGGTCACATGGTTATGAAGGCTAAGAAGCCCCATGATCTATGGTCAGCAAGCTGGAGACCCAGGAGAGACCAGGCAGAGTCTGAAGGCCTGAGAACTAGGAGAGCTGATGCTATAAGATCTAGTCTGAAGGCAGGAAAAGACCAATGTCCCAACACAAAGACAGTGACGCAGAGAGAGCAAATTCTGCCTTACTCAGGCTCTTTTGCTCTATTCGGGATTGGATTGAGGCCCACTCACACTGGGGAGGGCAGTCTGCTTTATTCCATCTATGGATTCAAATGTTAATCTCATAGAAAGACACCCTTCAGACATACCCAGAATGATATTTAACCAAGTATCTGGGCACCTCATGGCCCAGTCAAGTTGACCAATAAAATTTGTTGTCACAGTGGCCTATCAATTTCTATTACAAAGATATCAGTGATAAATTTGTTTCCCTCCTGTTTTAGCTGTTTTCTTGTTATAAAAATAAGCATTTAGTTACATAGATGCTACACAGATGAAATAAAAGAAGTGTTTAATTCCAAGAAAAAAATTCTGTCAGGATATGTTTTATCTGCTCACGTGTCTTTTTTGTTAGTTTGAATATAGTCTGTAAAAATAGGTTCATTCATTATATTTTGTTTTGTAACCAACTTTTTTTCTACCTAAAATATATACTTTGAGCGCTTTTCTGTCACAAAATATTAGTCTATGACATTTTTAGTGACTGCATAATAGTATATTGAATGGATATATGATATTTTTCAATCAATTCCCTATTGTTTGACATTTAAGTGTTTTCCAAGTTTTCACTATTACAAGCAACTCTATTACACTCTTGTTATCCTTAATGTTTTAATTATAAAATCAGTACATGCCCTCTCTAACTCAAAAAATGTAGAATTGTGTAAAATAAAAAGCAAAATTCCCTATTTGTTCTCTAGTACTTCTATTTCACAGAACTTCCATTCCCCATGAGGCACCCACTATTAATAGTTTACTGTGTATCCTTCTGCATTTTTGTTTCCTAACTCCTTTTTTTCTTTTCTTTCTATTCTATTAACCTATAGCTTTTGTTTTCTGCTATTGTCATGCTGCACCTCAAGCAGTCTTTTTGCTTTTCTTATTTGCTTCTTAGTCTGGGAAACCAGACAAACGAATCTGTTAGAATTATGTGTAAATTTAGACAAAATAATTTATGAGTGAAAGCCTTATAATTCTCCGATAAAGGAGTATGAACTTTGGTACATTCTGTTGCATCTGACTGTATGTTAAACATCCTGATACTAGCATCAACATGAAAAGTAACCTTCAAATAAGTAAGGTGTTATTATCTTTACTTTTCATAAGCTAAGAGTGAATTACATTTATGAAACATTTTTAATGTTAACTTTTCGTGTGTTCACACAACTGACCATGAAAGGAAAATTCTGTAAAATGAGGAGGCAGCAGTTAAAGACACTTTTTATAAGCGCATTCATTCATTCAGTAAACGTTTACTGAGTGCCTGCCACCTACCAGGCACTGCGTAGATACTAGCAATGTGAAGATGAAAAAAAACCCAAATCTGTTCGCTATTTCTTTTAAAGCTTCCACAAACACTGTTTAGGAACCCCTAATAGTGCATATTATAGTCTTCTTTGGCTAGATCCTTCCTTCAAAATCTGCATTTGAGGCTGGTCCGAGTGCAGTGGTGTTTACAAATAATTGATCACAACCAGTTACAGATTCCTTTGTTCCTTCTCCACTCCCACTGCTTCACTCGACCAGCCTAAAAAAAATCTGCATTTGAGCATTTTGTCTTTCAAAGATGCATGGCAGTAAACTCAGCTCTCTATTGATAACATATTGGTACATGGGGCTCTGCTTATTTCTCTATGTTTTTTTGTTTGTTTATTTGTTTTTGCTATCACAGTGCATGTCCCAGCAGCCCTGGCAGAATTTACTTTAAGTGCAAGAAGGAAGTTCCCTGCCTGCCCATCTAGGTGGTTATCTAGGGCATTTGGATTCCCTGCAGGACTTTTTGGTTAAACCAAGCCCAGAGACCTGACGTTGCAATTCTCACTGTTGTCTAATACTCAATCTTTCCTTTTTTCTTTCTTTTCTTTTCTTTCTTTCTTTCTTACTACGAAAATTGCTGAAATGCCAGGAGTTTGGTTAGGGGTGAGTAGGGAAGTTTGGAATGTTTTTAATCCTGTATTCAGTGTTCTTGGTAACATTAGAAGAGCAGCAGAGCCATGAATCCAGTCATGCTCTTGGCTAAAGCAGTCTACCCTGACTTAAGTGCTCCTAACGTGAAAAAAGATCTAGGGCTTTAGCTGACAGTAAATGCAACCTGAGCCAGTGATGTGACCTGGCTGCCAAAACAAGTAAATGTGATCTGAACTGGCATTAAGAGAAGGCTGGTGGCTGGGACAAGGAAGGTAATAGTCCCCAGAGTACACTCTGCAATGGTCAGGTCACACCTGGAGGATGGTGTTTCCCCCTGCATTTTAAGAGTGATATTGACAAGTTGGAATATGCCCAAGTTGGGCAACAGGGTAATGAATGGCCTAGCAACTACGTCCTTTGAGGAACAGTTGGAGGATCTGGGGTAGTTTACCCTGGAAACTAGAAGACATGGCAGTGTGGGATAACTATTTTCAAACATTCGCTGGGCTATCATGCAGAAGAATTGGACTCTTCTGTGTAATCTCAGCAAGCATAACTTAGACCAATGGGTGTACATTACAAAGTAGCTGATCCTGTCTCCATAAAACAAAGAATTTTCTACCGCTTCTTAACATCTAGAAAATAGCAGCTCTGAAAGGTAGTGACTTAACCTTAACAGAGGGTGTTGGAAAAGAGGCTGGCTGACCGAACATCAGAAGATTCACTAATAGGATGGGAAGTTTGGAGAGATGACCCAATCCAAAATCTTTTCAGACTCAAAGGTTCTGATGACGAATCTTAAGAAGGAAGGTGTAAGTATTTTTTTTCTCAGCTTCCATACAAGTATTGGCCAAAGAAACTGTTAGTATAGATTCTACAGCCGAATATCAAAGTTATGACAGTAGAGGGAAAAAAAGCCATAGCTACTTTGTTTTCCCTGTTGCTTATTGATTCTGTGTATAAAGGTTTAAGCATGGTTTTTTTCCCAAAACAGGTTGAATAATTTTTTTTCACTTTTAAAATTTGCTAGATCCTTGGTGTGCTTTCTTTCTCATGAAACTTATGGCCCTCTTAATATCTTATTTTCAGGGTACTATATGTTGACAAGATTACCCGTAATTCAATATTATAAAGCAGCATTTCAGAGAATGGTATTTTGTGTCCACATGTCAAAGAACCAGCCCTGTGGAACTGGCCTTTAGAGCTCATTAATCATTAATAATAAAGTAGCATCCAGTAAAATGTGTTCATTGGGATAGCTTGGTTCTTCCCAACAGTCAGAGAGGTGAGTTAGTAATGACCATTTCCATTTACCAGTGCAGAAACTGGGTCTTGAAACAGCTTGCCTATTATGAACATGGGTGGAGCTAGTGCTGGAATCCAGACCTTTTGGCTTCCAATCCAGTGTTCTTTCTAACACAAAAGGCTACTGTTCTTTCCTAATAGTGGATTTAGGGACTTTCTTGAATGCAGAATATAGTTTTTGTCTCTCTCTTTTTTTTTTGGAGACAGAGTCTCACTCTGTCACCCCAGGTAGAGTACAGTGGCGTCATCATAGCTCACTGCAACCTCCAACTCCTGGGCTCAAGTGATCCCCCTGCCTCAGCCTCCTGAGTAGCTGGGACTACAGGTATGCATAACCAAGCCCAGCTAATTTTTCTATTTTTGGAAGAGACAGGGTCTCGTTTTGCTCATGCTAGTCTTGAATTCCTGAGCTCAAGCAATTCTCCCACCTCAGCCTCCCAGAGTGCTAGGATTACAGGCGTTGGTTTTTGTCTCTTAACTACAGTGGTTTTCTGGAGTGGGATGGCAGGTTGCTTTGGCCAAAGACTTGGGCTCTAACTTAAAAGTGTTGTCCCTACATTAATCTTTTGCCCTAAAGAAAGTCTCTAGCAAACACTACTGATGTTTGAGGATACTTGACCATCTCTTTGAAAATAGGGATGCTAACACATACTCCAAACAAAAATTCTAATTTGGAGAGGGCAGTGTTTGTCAAATGGAATGGATTCGACTGGGCAGTGCAACAAAATGCTTACACGGTCAGGCTGAGTCAGAAGACCTAGGTTTAAATCTCTGTTTTGTCATTTACTACCTGTGACATCTTCACCTCACGGTGCTTCAGTTTTCTTATCTGTAAAATGGAGATAATATCAGGACCTATCTTTTGGATTAGTTGGGAGGAAGAGATATGATAATGAGTGTAAAAGCATGAACACTAATGCTGTGGGGTTTTTTGTTTTGTTTTGTTTGTTTGTTTGTTTACAAACTGGGTCTTGCCATGTTGCCCAGGCTGGAGTGCAGTGGCTATTCACAGATGTGATTATAGCATACTGCAGCCTCCAATTCCTGGGCTCAAGGGATCCTCCTCCCTTGACCTGTCTCAGCCTCTCAAGTAGCTGGGACTACAGGCACACGCCACAGTGCCTGACTTATGCTGTTTTTAAAAAATGTTTATTGTGAGTTATTATCAATTGTCTTTTACCCATTTTTCAATTCAGGTATTATTGTGTGTTTCCTATTTACTTTCACTATGCTGTATACTCAGCATAGTAGGTGAATAAATCCTAGTCAGTAGTATCATGCTGGACCAATAATCGGTGACAATTCAACAGAAAAAGTGCCTCCTGGTTGCCCAGCACAGTGCTGATTTCCGAGAATACAAAGCTGCCCGAGATCAGGCCCTTGCCCTAGTGCTCAGAGAGCGTGATCCACAAGTTGCTGCGGAGGCCAACCCGAGGTTCCAGAAAGGTCTGGAGATGTGTGAGTGTTCGGTGATTCACAGACAGGCACGACAAGAAAGGTGGGAGGGGCCTTGGTGGAGAGGGAACAGCTGAGTGAAGGCACAGATCTCTGAATCAGCGGACTGTGGACAGTAAGTGAACAGTAAGTCGGCATTTGAACTGTCATACTTGTTAGGCTAGTCAGGTAACCTCTCAGAACCTTAATTTCCTTATCTGTAAAAAGAAACAACGTCTACCTACTTGCGATGATGTGAGGATTCAATAAGGTAATATTTGTAAATATTTGTACTTGAACTGGGCACATCCACTGGCATAAAGTGTTCAATAAATGTCAGCCACCGTTACCATTATGCTTTAATAACTTAATAATACCCTATTATAATAATTGCGAACGGTGTCATTCCAAGAATAATTTATTCTCTGGTCGTTGAGTGAGAACGAGGGTGACAAGGATTCATAAGCAACCATTTCAGTCCTGAAGAGCTTTAAGACAAGGAGGCCAGGGTCGGCTTCACAACCCCGGACAAGCGGCAGCGTGACGTCCCCACGTCCGCGTCCCAGCCCCAGAGGACTACTGCAGAGCCCGGCTCCCAGGGTCACGTGGCCGGCGGCCCCGCCCAGACCCAGCGGGTCCCCAGCGGCTGCGGCAACCGCTGCTGCGCCTGCGCCGAGCCGAGCGCGCTCTGCGGCGCGGTCCGCGGTAGAGGCGGTGCGAACAGCAAGGGGGCGGCGGATGGCTCTGCGGGGCCCGGCGGGCCTGGGGCCCGGCTCTCGAAGGCCGTTGGACGAGGCGGTGGCGGCTGCCGAGGGGCGCGAGGCGCCCGCCCTTTTGGTGCCGGGAGCCGCGCCGGAGGACGATGAAGAGGACGATGGCCGCGGCCGGGGCCTGCTGCGCTGGGACGGCTTTTCGGCCTGGCTGCACTGCGTGTGTGTGGTGGGCTTCGACCTGGAGCTGGGCCAGGCGGTGGAGGTGAGGCCCGGCCGCACCCTGTCTTCGCGCTCCGCCCCTGCGCCGGGGCGGCTCCCGCAGAGCGTGTGGCCCGCGGGCGGGCTGGCGGGCCAGGACCCCATTCGCCGCGCATCCGGGCGTGGCCGGCCTCCCCTCCGCCCTTCGGCCGGGCTGCGGTCCATAGGCAGTTCCCGTGGGAGGATCTTGGGCTGCGGTTAGGGGTGAAGAGTTCTCTCCAGGCCCCTGCTAGATACTTGTTGATGTTCGTCTTTTTCTTTTTTTCTGTTTTTAAACCCAGAGTCACAGGAATAACTAAAGGATTAACGGCACTGGGAGAAGGCTGCAGGCAGGATGTTTGGAACTTTTTCAAGAGGGGAACAATGCCCCTAACTTATGGTGAACTATGCCCGTAACTTACGGTGAACTATGATAGCCAAACTTGCACAACTAGCTTTTTAGGCCCATAGATTGTTTTGGTCATTTGCAGTAATACAGAGCGTTCCACTCAGCCTGAGATGAGTCCGGATGCTCATTTCAGCATGCATTTTCTCCTTTTCTTCTTTTGTTCTTCATTTCTGTTACTTCTTGATTTTGCTTCTGGAACAGTTGGCCTGAAAGCTGTCAAAGATGAATACGGGAAAAATAGTTTACTCGTGATTCTGTCAAGTTTTCCATCTTCATGGCACCTTATTGAAAGGCCTTCCAATCTCATCTATTCTTGACATTGTTTAGGGTCTTTTTTGTAGCATAAAAGATTTCTTGTCTTTATGTGTCCAAGACAAACGTTATCAGAAGGATGTATGTTTAGACGTTTTTTGTTTTGTTTTGTTTTTTGGTGTTGACAGATTTTAATGTCATTCTGACTGTAGTGGCCTGATTGACTAAGGAAATTGGCCGGGGGCTGGGCGCAAGGTGGTTTGCACGTCTCAGCACTTTGGGAGGTAGAGGCGGGAGAATCGCCGTAGCCCAGGAGTTTGGACCAGCCTCGGCAACATAATGAGACCCCGTCTCTACAAAAAATTAGTCTGATGTGGTGGCGTGGGCCTGTAGTCCCAGCTGCTGGGGAGGCTGAGGCAGGAGGATTGCTCGAGCCTGGGACTCCAAGGCTACAGTGAGCTATGATGGGGTCAGTGCACTCCAGCCTGGGTGACAGAGCCGGACCCTGTTTCAAAAAAAAAGAAAAAAAAAAAAGAGACAGAAAAAAGAAAAGAAAATTGGCCAGGAAGGTTTTTCTTAATATGAATTTACTGCTTTTGTATTGAACCTGTCTTCTTGGTCTTTTGTCATAACATAATTCAGTAAACATTAAGTTTCCACTATGATTATGGCATTATGGTAGTTGCTGAACATAAAAATATAATAATATGCTCTAACCTATATTTGTAGATTGATGGGACAATTTAGAGGAGAACCAAGAATTAATCATAGTAGCTGATAGGGCAAAATGCAGTGCCTGGCACCTAGTGGCATTCAATGAATACTTGTTGATAGAATGAGTAAATACATGAGCAATTCTTTATTGAGGTAGGAAAAACAGTCCCCAAAGACTTTGAAGAAGATATTTATAAGCCATTTGTCATTTACATTGACATGTTAACCTGAAGTTATATGTACAGCAAAATACGGTTTAACCAGAAAACATAGGATTGGGTTGTTGTAGTTGATTGCATTTTTAAATAGCTAAAGGAGATCCTTTTGGATTCTCATCATTTGGGACATTCTTTATAACAGTATATTTTTTGACCAAATAGAACACTTAACATAGTTGTGCTGCAGAAATATGAATCATTAAAGGACTGATTTTGAATTTCATTTCCCATAGTATATGCTACTGTGCAGAGTTTTCTTTAGATCGGTATTTTTAAACTTTTTTTGCTTCCTGGATCTTTTAAAAAATATGATGAACATCATGAACTTTCCACTAGGAAAAGGCCTACTAAGACAAAATTAGGTATATGGTTCCATGGGCTGTCTGGGTTTATCTATGGACCTTCTATTCCATTGTCCCCAGATTAAGAATCGCTGATTTTAGATAATGTAGGATGAGGGTGGGGAAGATTCCCTAATAAAAGATCTAAAGAAAGATAAGCATATTAGATGAGATGCAAAACAATTCTGCTTTGTTTCCCTGAGGGAGAAATGTAGATTATTATACCTTGTCACTTTTAAAATGAAGAAGAAGGAACTCAAATCAGTAGCTAATATAAGAAAATAGTTGAGAAATATATTTCACTTTTGTATTACAGCCGTATCTGTGTTGAAAATGCAGAGGAGGGGTGGCTGGAATGGGACAAGAAGGTAAGTGTAGAATTGTGTGGGAGAAGTGACATAGTAGCCCCAGCCCTTTACAACCAGGGGGGCTCCAAGAGAAAGATTAATTAAAGAATAGATATAAATTTGGGCTGTAATATCCTGGAACCCACTTGTCTTAACAGAAAGGCAATCATTGAATCTTAGACTTGAGAGAGACTTAAGAGGCTGTTCTGCCATGACACAAAGTATGCATTTGTAGGTTTCTAACAAATGCATAAACAGTGCCACTTATTTGAGCTTAAATCCCTGCTAAAGAGACCATTATAGAATATTGATCAAGAACCCAAACTCTAGAGCTGGACTGCCTAGGTTTGAATCCATGTGACTTTGGACAAGTTACTTAGCTTGTCTGAGCCTCACATTCCTCCTCTTTGTAACAGGATAACAATACCCGTATCATGGCATTGTTGTGAGGATTAGGTAAATTAATGTTAATAAAGCATTTGGAACAGTGCCTGGGACACATTAAGACCTATTTAAGTCTGTATTTGGGAAGCATTAATTTTCTAGAAATTTCCTTTTTCAGTGGAGAGAACCCCTGACTTTTGATTTGTGAAGTTGGGCCTTAGTTTTCTCACTTGTAAAATGAAATTGAGGTATTAGAATCAGTACTTTTTTTAAGTAGGGGAACTTTTTCCCCCTGTGTATATAAAAATCTAATATGGAACCTTAATGGCTAATCTGTCTGAAATGGGGCCTGTGTTTTTTTTTTTTGCCCAGCCCCCCCAGGGGCCTGTGTTTTGTATTTGGTTGTGGACAACAGAAGCTAATTTAAACTTGCTCAAGCAGAAAAGGAGAACTTGCTGTAAGGATACAGAGGTGTTTCAAGCTATTTAAGGCATAAGTCTAGTGGGACTTCAGAAAATGTCTAGAGCCCAGAACCAAGGAAACCTCTTGTTTTTGCTCTTTTTTTGTGGGTCTTGTTCATGCTTCATGCTTCCTGCAAACTGGCTTCCCCTGCGTCTCTGATCTTTATGGTGGGAAAGTTGCCATTTTTTCCAGCCTCTTCAGTGAAGAGAGTGAATTCACTCTATTCCATACACCAGAGGAAGGTACTCAGGCCTGGTTTGGGGCAGGTTCCCACTCTGATATAATCAGCTGAAGACCTGAGTGGAAGAGGGAGTGGTTCACCTTGCATGAAATATCTGTTGAAAGCCCAGTCCTAAGTGAAGGGGACCTTAAGGATGTGTTTTGAACTGGGAAGATACTGAAAAAGGTGTTGACTACACGGGGTGTGCTTAGCTTCTTTTCATCTGAGGTGGCTCTGGAAGCATTTCCACATAATCCAAGTGTCCTCTCGAACAAGGTTTGAAATTCCCTGGATTTTATATACTTTGTCACTTCTAACTTTGAAATTACCTGATTATATAGTAAAGCCTTAATTATCTGAATCCAGAATTACCACATTTATTCAAAAATTTTTTTCTCAGTGAGTAATAACATGTTCATTGTTGAAAACTTGACAAGAAAATAAAATTATAAACACTAGAAAATATCACTCCTACTAAGAGGTGATTGCTATTGATATTTGGCATTTTTGTTAATGCTTTTTTTTCCCCTTTATGTAGTTTTGTATCTATCTAGGATTAATTTGATTATTAGGAACAGAAACCTTCTCAAATAAATATAAGTAAAAGGAGATCAGTTGTAAGGGTTATAGTCTCTTGGAATCCAAGTACGGGAAGCCTGAGATGAACCTGTGGGATTTGGAAAGCCCCAGGCTTTGCCTGTGTTTCTGGAGCCCTGTGGTTTTTTTTATCTCTGCTTCTTTTTGCATGTCTGTTCCATCCTCTGTGCAGAGGCTAATTTCTTCTGCAAGGGTCTCAGTTTCTGCTCTCTCATAACTTCTGCTTGACTTTGGGTTACCATGGTACTGATTTTAGCTAAACTCTACTTTTCTGGAACCAGGCTGAAGCTTAATGCAAATACTGGAATATCTGATTGGCTCAGCATGGGTCAGGTGCCCCCTTTTGTTCAGTCTTCTGTCATCTGGAGACAGGGTTGCAGTAGCAGTAGTGGCCACTTAGGCTCATCCCTGCATTAGAGGAGGGAGTACTTCTAAAGCATCGGCTGGGCAGCAGTCCCCCAAACATGTCTACTATAAGAGTGCTTTTATTGATAAATATTTTCATAAACAATTTGCCAGGTCATTAAAGACTCTTCATAAATATAATTTTATGGGCCATTATTTATTTAACTGTTTTCCTTAATTTGGATATTTAGTTTTCTTTTCCTTTTTACACAATGTGGATGGTTATTTGCTGCCTATACACACACGTTGGAGATGTTCTGTATCTTTGAGGGTCTTTAAATCCCTCAAAGATTTTTTTTTTTTTTTTGAGGGTTGATATTTCTGTAATTTGAAGTCATTTCCTGAGCCACTCTGGCGCCCAGATTTTATAAGCATTGAGGCATTGTTGATGGCTTTCTTCCTCTTGAAGGCTATGACATGTCAACTTCTTGGGCAGAATTTCAGTCTAGTGAAAAGATCACAAGATTTGTGTTGTCAGCACATTTGTTGGTTGTCTGACTTTTGGCCAGTTTCTTCAGCTCTCTGAATCTCATTTTGCTCTACAATAAAATGGGAAAATAATATCCTGAGAGTGTTGTTAGAGGTACTAAGTGAGAAAACGCATGTAAGAATTAATGCCTGTCACTTAAGGCATGTCCAGTATGTTAGTCCCTTTTATAGTTTAGTGACTTTGCATATTGAATAATTAGCGTGGGACTGTTTTGACTATTCTCTTCCATTATTTGCCTTAAATTGATATTTTTAAAAGATACTTAGCTTTGTATGTGAATCACCAGTATTAAAAGCACTTCCTGGGAATCAAGTTTATTAGATTTCATATTGCTGATAATTTATGGTATACACTCTTTATATGTACTTATAGTTTGTATTCCACTTCTTGCTGAAAGAATTTCAGACTGCTTAAATTATCTGTAAAAAGCAGGACAATCTATCTTTTTTTTTTTTTTTTTTTTTTGAGATAGAGTCTCTTTCTGTTGCCTGGGCCAGAGTGCAGTGGCATCATCATAGCTCACTGAAACCTCAAACTCCTAGGCTCAAGTGATCCTTCTGCCTCAGCCTCCCGAGTAGCTGGGACTACAGGCAAGTGCTACCATGCCGGGCTAAGGGACAGTCTGTCCTTAATGTATTGTGTGAGTCATAGATTTCATTCTGATTACTCATGACCCCCCCCCCCATTTTTTATAAATTGAAGATAAATATTTTGGGCCATAAAATAGCTTTTTGTCTGGATGGAGTATTCCAGCTCTGGTCTGGGGTGAAGAGAAACTTTTATGTCATTTTTAAAAGAGCAGTTAGCAGAATTGACTCTCCTTTCTTTTACACTTGTGCTTTTTTGAATCACTGCCTATTCTCCTTTATCTCCTACAGGGTGGAGCCTGGAAAAGGCACCACAGTTTTTTTCATCTTAGCAAAGTTTCTGCTTATTCTTTTGAGAAGGATAAAGGGAGTAGTGTGAAAGACTGTTTGCTTTGCTTTGTTTCTTTCCCTCTTAAACTGGGTGACCCATAGCTTCAGCATTTGATCCTCACCAGGTTTACTGCTTTAATCAAAATGGGTCTTATGTGTAATTGTTTGTTACTGTGCTGTCTCATTGAGCCATTTATTCAACAGATATTTATTGGGCAACTACCATATTTCAGAGACTAGTGTGTTCTGGAGATATAACCTTAATTCTTCCTCCGTGGAGTTTACAGTCGATCTATCAGGGAAGGTAGGCCATTATGATAGGAGAGAGCACAGGGTACTTACAGTGGCCTTTAAATTTCCTTGTGAACTAGTAGCACTTCATAGTATCTTGATATAATTCTGTGATTTGAGGGTTAAGGCCTTAGTGACTTCCTGAGTCTCTTAGGCCCCCAGATTTTATAAAGGTTTCTTTGGTGTTACTAACTTCTTATTCTGTTATGAAATTATATAGTCTCAGTCTGGAGATAATCCGAGACATGCTTCTGTCCAGTTAGTACTTTGATAAATGTTTTATACTTTTTGTATTTACTGATGAATGATATGAAACATGGACAGTTGCATCTAAGCTTTACCCTTTTTTAAGAGAAGTGCTTCACTGTTCATTCCATGTTCAAACTGATCAAGTTTTCCAGTAGCATAATTTAGCTTAAATCTTGAATGAGCTGGAATTCAAGGCCCAGCCTATCCTGATACTGTGATGTCAGGCCATTTTTTCCACTTTTTAAAATTAGTAAGCATTTCTATTGAAGTATAACATACATACAGAAAAGTGCACAAATTCAAAGTCTGTAGTTTGGTGAATTTTCATAAAATGAAAATACCCATATACCTACCATATAGATCAAGAAACAGAATATTACAACTGCCCCAGAAATTTCCTTATGTCCCTTTTCAGTCATGACCATGTACCTCCCCTCCCACAAAGGGTAACCACTGTCCATATCAGGCTAATTTTATGGTTGAATCTTAGATGAACATAAGTGGATTCTCAGAGCTTTTCTAAACTGAATCCTACATAGCCTGACATCATTCCAGGGCATTCAAGCATACTTTTCTCTTTTCAAAGAGTGCTTACACCCTCCCCACCCACTTACCACCCAGTTTTACCTAGTTAACTCATTTTCATGGTTCACCTTAAATGTCACTTTTTCAGGGAAGCTTCAACCCAGCTCTTAATGTGCTATTTTTATTTGTAACACCTAGCACAGCTAATCTTTCCTGTGATGAGCCTGTGCTCTCATCCTTACCATTCTTTTTACTTCTCTTTATTACTTCATGCTTGTGTTTCTGATTACCCTCAGTCCACCAGGTTGTTGTCCTGTTTTTTTTTTTTTTTTTTTGCATAAATTTATCTCATGAGCTTTGTCTCTTTTGGCCTAATGAGCTGGAATTCCCAGCCTCCTACCTCAGATCACCTGACCACAGGTACCAAAACTTCTCTTTCTTGGCACTACTACATATCATCAGTACCTTGCCAACTCAACTATGAAATCATTCCATTTATTTTTTTTGGACAGTCCAGGTAATTTCAAATCTAAAACAAAATTATGTTTTGGAGGTGGTAGAAAATGTGTGGCAAAAATATTCATTTGTGTATATTGATTTTGTCCATATGATAAAGAGATGACTATACAGAGAATGGTATTTTGTTTTCTATAGCTTTAAGTTTGATTACAAATCACATAAAGAGACTGATAAACTGGTTATCATATTAGTTCAGCTGCTGTAACAAAGACCCAGATTAATACTGATTGATTAAGCATACGAGTTGTAGTTTGTTTATTAGCACCTAACATGTGCAAAGGATTCTATTAGGTATCTTAATCAAAAGATGAAGACATGAGGATCCATGTTGTCTAGGAATTTAACTAAAGAGATAAATAAGAGCAGACAGTAAGTGGTTCAGAGACTAAGTGAAAATTTCTGGTGGAAGGTGAAAATTGATTTGAACTTTACAGGCTGCATAATTAAAAATTTCAGTTTATATAATTTAAAAAATCACACACATTTATTGATTGAAGAAAAAATTGCAGAAATTACACAAAGAGGCAATAGAAATCACTTATTTCATATGCTGGATAGAATTTGATAGGCAGATTGAAAATGGTGAAGCAGTTCCTAAGCATGAGCAAGGGAGGAAGCAGGAAAGTTCAAATCATCTTTAGAATTAATGAATAGATCATGTACTGAAAAGGGAAAAAAGTATGCAACACAGTGAGAATATAATATAATTTATGTTAAGAAATATATGCATAATTTTTGTTTGAAAGATACACAAGAAAGTATTTAATAATGGTTTTATTGGAGAAAGGAGACCTTGAGGTCAGCGAGGAGAGACTATAATTTTGATTTTACACCTTTTTAAGGTTTGCATTATTAGTTGTGCCTATGTTTCCATTTTTTAAAATTCAGATATTCACATACCATAAAATTCATACTTTTAAAGTATACAATTCAGTGGTTTTTAGTATTTCACAGGATTGTGCAACTATTGCCATTATCTAATCCAGAATAATTTAATCATCCCCCAAAGAAACCACATATCCATTCCCCTTTCTCCCTGGCCCCTAGCAACCACTAATCTACTTTCTGTCCCTATGGATTTGCCTAATAAATTTAATATGAGTGGAATCATTCAACATGTAGCCTTTTGTGTCTGGCTTCATTCACTTACCATAATGTTTTTAATGTTCTCTAGGTCGCAGTATGTATTACTACTTTATTCCTTTTTATAGCTGAATAATATACCATTGTATGGCTACATCACAGTTTATTCATTTATCATTTGTTGGAAATTTGTGTTGTTTCTACTTTTTGGCTATTGTGAATAATGTTACTATGAATATTCGTGTCCAATTTTTGTGTGAACATATGTTTTCACTTCTCTTGGATATTTACGTAGCAGTGAAATTGGCCATATGGTAATTGTATATGTAACTTTTTGAGAAACTACGGAACTGTTTTCCACCAGCAGTATATGATGGTTCCAGTTTTTCCATATCCTTGCCAACCCTTGTTTTTGTCTGTCCTTTTGATACAGCCATCTTAGTGGGTATGAGCGGTATCTTATTGTGGTTTTATTTGCATTTCCCTAATGATTAATGCTGTAGAGTGTCTTTTCATGTGCTTACTGGCCATTTTTCCTTTTTTTTTGAGAAATGTCTATTCAGATTCTTTGCTGATTTTAAAATTGGGTTATTTGTCTTTTTATTGTTGAATTGTAAGAGTTCTTTATGTATTCTTTATACTAGACCCTTATCAGATATATGAACTGTGTCTTAGTCTGTTCAAGCTACTATATCAAAATTCTATAAACTAGGTAGCTTATAAACAACATAAATTTATTTCTCACAGTTCTGAGGTCTAGGACATCCAATATCAAGGCACTGGCTGATTTGGGGTTTGATGAGGGCCCCCTTTCTGGCTCATAGATGACACCTTCTAGCTGTGTCTTCACATGTTAGTAGAGATGAGCTAGCTCTCTAGAGTCTCTTTAATAAAAGTACCAATCCCAATCATGAGGGCCCTGCCCTCATGACCTAATTGCCTACCTAAGACCCATCACCTTGGGGTTAGGTTTCAACAAATTTTTTTTGTCGAAACAAAAGTTTAAAATTTTGATGAAGTCCAATTTATTTATGTTTTCTTTGGTTACTTATGCTTGTTGTGTCATATCTAAGAAACCATTGCCTCATCTAAGATCATGAAGATTTATTCCTATGTTTTCTTCTAGGAGCTTTATAGTTTTAGCTCTTCACTTAGGTCTTTGATCCACTTTGAGTTAATTATTGTACATACTGTTAGGTAGGGCTTTTTTTCTTTTTTTTTTTTTTTTGAGACAGGGTCTCATTTTTGTCACCCAAGCTGGAGTATGCTGATGTGATCATAGCTTACTATAGTCCCAAACTCCTGGGCTCAAGTGATCCTCCTGCCTCAGCCTCCTGAGTAGCTGGGACTACTGGCACAGGCCACCACGCCAAGCTAACTTTTAAATTTTTTGTAGAGATGAGGTCTTGCTGTGTTGCTCAGGCTGGTCTCAAACTCCTGGGCTCAAGCAGTCCTCCTGCATCGGCCTCCCAAAGTGCTGGGATTGCAGGTGTGAGCCACTGCGCCTGGCCTTATTTTTTTTTAAACTTTTATTTTGGGATAATTTTAGACTTAGGTAGAAGTTGCAAAAGTAATTTACTCAGCTTCCCCTAAAGTTAACTTTTGTGCTTTAAAGAACATATGGTTCATTGTTGCTACTATTGCTGCTGCTATTCTGACAGTTCTAATTTCTCACAAGTTTCTGTCTATAATTATGCTCAGTGCCCTGTGCCATCTCTTTAGCTTACCTTTTCCTCGCAGCTGCTAGGCTCTCTGTGTTGCATTTGTAGTTCCTGCAACTCCTCACCAGTAGTGGCTGAGCTCCCTCCTTTCCAGCCTGTACCTTTGACTCACTTAAGGTTAAAAATTCTTCAGCAGCATATGTAGCCCATAATCCTTACATAGTCCTGCCTCTCCTAACTTCTTCAGGCTCACCTTGCCCCACACACCTCCTGGCCCACTGGGCTTTAGCTCTGTCCACCAAGGAGGGATACTCCATCAGTGAACAACAATGGACCATTGATGTGGGAAGTACACTTTCATGTTGTAGAAGCAGAAACTGAGGCATAGACTGGGTAATGATTTCCCAGGAGGACACATCCAGTTAGGACCAAAACTGGGTTTGGTAATGTAGTGTACTTGTACTTTCCATCGTGCTCCACTGCCTCTGTGAGTTTGAAGATGAAGAGCTGTATTCACTTATTTTTGCCCAAGGTGAAGGTGAGTAAATGTGAGCTATAAGCTTTAAAGAAAAAAATTGAAGTAGAGAAGAAATGATAGGAAGAAGCTGAAGATTTGGGTTAGGATGGTGGAATGAGAAGTAACAAGAACAACAATGAAAAAGAAAGAAGGCAAAATGCTAATTTTTCTGTCTCTTGCCTTCTGTGAGGGCAGGTGGGACTATATTCTAACTATGTTTTTTATAAGATAGAAAGGTGAAAGAATAGGATCTTTGCGTATGGTAAACGTGCCAGTTTATCATATTTTCAAATATTATCTTGTCTTCCCATAAACCATCTGTATTAATCTGCTGTGCCTACTGTAACAAAATACCATAGACTGGGTGGCTTAAAACAACAGACACTTATTTCTCTTCAGTTCTGGAGGCTGGGAGGCCCAAAATCAAGGTGCTTGGCTGATTTTGTTCCTGGTGAGGGTCCTCTTCCTGACTTACATACAGCCGTGCTCTTAATGTGTCCTCACATGGTGGAAAGAAGGAGAGATCTCTCTTGTGTTTCTTCTTAAAAGGGCACCAATCCCATCAGGTAGGCTCTACCCTCATCTCCCAAAGGCTCTCATCTCCAAATACTGTCACACTGGAGCTTAGGGCTTCAGTATATGAATTTTGGGAGGACACAATTCAGTTCATAGCACCATCCAAATAGACTAAATATTTCTGGATTTGAGTCTAAACTGTATCCCTAGACTGTATTTCTTATCCCCAAATTGCCAGAGAAAAATCTAATCTTAAACTATTTTCATTCTCTGTTTAGAAACCAACCACCATTTTATGCTCCCCCCGGGCAAGTTAAGTGTGTGAGGTGTTCTTTATGGGTCTTTAAGAATGTATTTCTCAGAAGAAAATAGCTATTTATCAAGGTATTTATGTGGTGGGAGAATCCCCTGTTGATTTCTGATAAGCTGAAGGGGTATCTTTGTTAAAATTAAAATTTCAAGAAGGTATTCTATAAAGCTGCATTTATCCTGGAAAAAAGTACCAGGAGAAATGATTCTAAAACTGCTAAAAGAACTTGGTATTTGGTCTAAGTGGGTTTTGGCAGAAAGTCCTTTCCTTTTAGGAGTTATTTCCTTTAGGAATGGCTAAAAGAGATGTGTTGGACTGGTTTAATGAGGTATTATGATGAGTAACTGATTTTGACAAAAATGGTTGAATACTTTAGCATTTAGATGGTTGGATGTTAAAGATGACATAGCAGTTTACAAACAGTAGGATATAATTAACCCCTACCAAGTGCCTCTATTTAGGGACGGAGAAGGATTAAAGCTGGTAGGAGAAAGAGTTAAACTTCCCATTAATGCAATGTAGTACAAAGCTAGGAAGAATGTTTGAGGTCTAGTGAATTAAGACCTAGTAGTACCTTCTGCTATCAAGGGAGAAAAATCATGATTCTTTCTGTTAGAAGTGACAGAAACTATCCCAAACTGGATAAGAAAACAGTGTTCATTGATTCATGTTACTGCAACGTTCACAGGTAAGCCTGACTCAAGGCACAGTTGAATTTATGGTTTCAAAAATGCTGTAAGAACTTGGTTTCTCTCTTTCTGCTCTGTCTTTCACTGTAGATGATTGATTAAAATGATACGAAATATGAATGGCAGGTGGAAAGCGTTATTAAAAGATAGCAGTAGAGCATTATATATCAATGGGAAATTGTTTGTTTGAAGCAAATTGTGTTGGGAAAATTGGCAATTTGAAAAAAAACAATTTGAGCTCTAGCTCAGAATTAAAGAAAAAGCCCACAAAATATTACTAGAAAATATGCAAAAACTTAATTCATTGTTGTTTTCCAAATTTCAATCATTCCTTGTCATATTATTTGCACTGTTACTTAATATTGTTCTTTAACTGGACTCTTCCCACCTCTCTGCCTGTTTTTTTTGACTTAGCTGTATCTTAAGCATTTGTACCCATGCTATGTTTTTTTTTTTTTTTTTTTTTTGAGACAGGGTCATGCTCTGTTGCCTGGGCTATCGTGAGGTGGCATCGTCATAGCTCACTGCAACCTGCAGCTCCTGGGCTCAAACAATCTTCCTGGTTTAGCCTCCCAAGTAGCTGGGACTACAGGTGCACACCACCAGGTCTGGCTAATTTTTCTATTTTTTGTAGAGATGGGGGTGTTGCTCTTGCTCAGGCTGTTCTTGAACTCCTGACATCAAGCAGTCCTCCCACCTTGGCCTCCCAAAGGCTAGGATTATAGACATGAACCACTGTGACTGGCCACTTTCTTTCTTAATTTTGAGTGTTAGGTATTTTTTCCTCATACACATTAAAATAAGTACAGTACATGTAACTATTAAAATTTAAAAAGGGGCCGGGCACAGTGGCTTATGCCTGTAATCTCAGCACTTTGAGAGAATCACTTGAGGCCAGAAGTCTGAGACCAGCCTGGGCAACATAGCGAGACCCTGTCTCTACAAAAAAATTAAAGAAAAAAATTTAGCTGGGTGTGGTAGCTCGTGCCTGTAGGACCAGCTACTCAGGAGGCTGAACCAGGAAGATTGTTTGAGCCCAGGAGTTGGAGGTTGCAGTGAGCTACGATGCAGTCAGTGCACTCCAGTCTGGGAGATAGAACAAGGCCCTGTCTCTAAACAAACAAACAAACAAACAAAAAGATAAATAAAAAATAAAATTAAAAAGGTCAGTGTATGATGTAATATCTTCACTGACGTGTATGCCATGCTTTAGAAAACAGGATTTAACTGATAAGAGATTAGGGAAAGACTTTCTAAGAGTAAGAGTGGAAGAGAAGTCACATAGTAAAAAGTGTAGATTTGATTATATTTAAAGTTTCTTTCCATAAAAAAAGAAACCCAAACTGCAGACTATTTGCTGGGAATTTGTAAAGTTTACAGACTTCTGAGTCATAGTGCCTGCTATACAGGTAAGACTAAATTGTGTATGTATGTATGTTGGGAGCCTGACTCTCTACCTCACACAGCCTCAGCACCACCAGGTAGCCTGTAAGGCACCTCTGGTATCCTGTTTGGAAATCACTGGTTTTTGATGGCGTGAGGGAGAGGCATTACTGCCATTGCACACAAGATGCCATACATCAGTAACATACAGTGTCAGTTGATTAGTCAAGAAGTATTGGGTACCTACTTTTTGTCACTTTAATAAGTTTATTGTTCATCTCCTAAGAAGGTCAGGTTGGTCATAACATGGTGGTTGGTTGGCCTGTAGAGTGCGTGCCCTTGGGTCTGGTGTTTACTGATGTTTGTTCTAGCAGTAGCTGCTCTGGCCTAGTCCTGCTTCTCTGCAGTGGCTGTGGGGCAGGGTTTTCCCTCAGAAGGTGGTCATCGTTACTGTAGGCACTAAACCAACCTGTCTAAGAAAATGCATAATGATAATTTAAAGGGATCAGAGGGAATTTGGATAGGCTTTTCGGATGGAGATGGTCCTTGAGATTTCTTAAACCACAGATAATTATTTTTCCTTTTCATTTTTCTTTTACTATAAAGTAGTTAGGGTATGTACTAATTCTTGGAATCAATAGAAAATTATTATTTCTTAAAGTAGATACCAGCTGAAAGATTGATCAACTTCTCTTTGGATTATAGGCTTCCAAAGAAAAGACTCAGTAAGCTTTGAGTTATTAGTAATTCAATTGATAAATTATTCTTGATAACTCAAGATTTCACCAATCTTTTAAAGATAACTTTGAATGAAAAAATTTTTTTACGTAGTATAAATCCTAGTTGATTCTCCTAGCTTTATCCTTGGTTGTTAAAGTTTGTGAGCTATTTCTTTTTTTTAAACTTTTTATTTTTAATTATTATGGATACATAGGATATCTATCACCTCAAGCATTTATCATTTCTTTATGTTAGGAACATTCCAATTCCACTTTTTTAATTATTTTGAAATATACAACAAATTATTGTTAACTATAGTCGCTCTATTGTGCTATTGAACACTAGATTTTATTCCTTCTATCTAACTGTATTTTTGTACCCATTAACAATGCCCTTTTTATCCCCAACACCCCCACCCCACTGTCTTTCCCAGCCTCTGGTAACCATCATTCTACTATCTCCATGAGTTCCATTTTTTTTTAGCTCCCACATATTGGTGGAAACATGGGATATTTGTCTTTCTGTGCCTGGCTTATTTCACTTAACTTAATGTCTTCCAGTTCCATCCATGTTGCAGATGACAGGATTTCATTGTTTTTTATGGCTGAATAATATTCCGTTATGTATATATATCACATTTTCTTCATTCATCTGTGAACTATTTCTTAAGAACTATTTGATCAAAGCTAAGTAGTATTTTAGAAGTACCCACTAATATTTGTAATATGTCTAACAAAATTTAACTCTGTTCTTCCAGGTAATTTATCCTCAACATTCCAAACTTACTGACAAAGAAGTAAGTAAAAATATTGCTCTATATACTCTACTGTTATATTTCTGTTTGTTTTTATTGGTTATGTGTGTGTGTCAGCATATATAGCTTTTGTTTTCTTTTTCAGAAAACCAATATTTGCTATTTGTCTTTTCCAGATTCAAATTCAGGTAACTATTTTTCGTGTGGTGTTTGTATTGAATTTTGTACTAAAAATACTGGTCATACTCTTATTATATGAAAATTGATTGAAATTGCATATTAGAATGCAAACTCAATTTCTCAATCTGCCAAACAGATCAGTGATTTTGATCCCTAGTTTAATGATGCTTAGTCATGTCATTGTTGATTTTAGTTGGTTCAACTCTTAAAATAGCTGTTAGGGTGTGATGAAGTAAATCATCAAGAAACAATAAACTGTTGCAATAGTGAAGAGATTGAAAATCAGTGATGTTGGTATGTTTGGGATTTATGTAGTATGTAGTGTACCTTTGGTTCAGAATTTGGGAGCTTGCCAGGAACAACAGGGTAAATCCAATTAGAAAGCGTGGCTATCAATTATTTGTAATAGTTTGTAAGGGTTAATATATGTAAAGCACTGGGAATAGTGCTTGGTGTATAGAAAAACCATGTAAGCGTTTGCTTATTGTTAAGCTTGGTTTTCCTGGTCTCTTTCAAACTCTCCCTTTGTGTGGTCCTAATAGTTGACATATTTCAGGTTACCTCTGTGTTTCACTTTCAAAACATCTCCTTTGGCTTACAGTGACCAGGGCATTCAGCTTCTCGGGCCACACACAGTTATAATCCTATAAAGCAGAAACACTGCAGTTCTTTTTCCTTTTGTGGTTACTTGTAATATCCTATTGATTTAGTTCAGTTAATCTGATCTGGGAGATTTGACATTAAAAAAAAATTTTTTTTTTTTTTAGCATTTTTTCCTTTCTGTATAAATACTTCCAGAGTTTTTTCCTATACATTTAGAACTCAGCTTTGGTGAAATAAGTGAAAGAAAAGTGATGTCTTGCTAAATCAGATATTGCCTTTGAGAGATCCCTGTAGGGCTTTTGTTCGGACCTGGAATTATTAGGCTCTTTTAGTGGTTTTTTTGTCTATTAATGAAATAATGATAGAGAGGTCTTATAGGATCTATCCTCATTTCAGTTAACATTTTCCTTATAAAATTTGCACATACAGTTCTGAATATAGTGTGTTGGATTGGATTTCCAGGACTCAGGGTAAGCTGAGTTGTATGGATTGTAGGATGAACTGACTTTCTGTCATTGAGGTCCTAGTGAATTACACTGTATACCCTTCTTTTTCTGATCATAGCTGGTTGTCATGTCTCTCTCTTTTACCTCTGTACCTGAGCATGAACAAGATTAGAATTGTTACCCCAAATATACCATTTGGCTTAAGGATTATTTTGAGCTGAAGGCAATTGAGAAACAGCAGATGCAAAAAGAGCCCTTTACCCTCCCCCTGTATGCCTAAAAGCAGGATATAAATATCCCTTTGTGAAGGTGTCCCTTTTCCCCTTTCCTGTACCAGGAAGATGAGAGCTATTCTGAATCACTAGAGACGACTTTATCACTAGAGATAGTACTAACTTGAGTATGCATAAATAAACCTTACTAAAATAACCCTTATCTTTCATTAGTTTCCCCCTTATATATTTACCTTCCCATAATTTACCACCCCTAGAAGCCCAAACCCTTTTTCCTCTGTCTAGTCACTTCTCTGCAGTTTGTCATCCTTTGTTAAAATGGTATATAAGCTCCCATGTCTAATCACCTCTTTGGGTTTTTACTTTTTTTCTGTCAAGCCTTCATCTGCGTGTGAAATAAATTTTTTCTCTTGTTAATCTGTTTTTTGTCAGTTTAATTCACAGGCCCCGGTTACTGAACCTAAGAGGATAGACGGAAAGTCTCTCCCACCCAAACATCAAGGTTAAGAAATTAATTCTATGATGTTTAGATGGCCTTTTTTATATCTAGTTTTATAGTTAGTCTCTGCATGTGTCATTTTCTTTTTGGAAGTTAAATGCAAGTGGAAATCTGTGTAAACCAAACTGTTTTTAGTATTTTAGGCATATGAATGACTTACAGATGCCTTTTTTATATGCTGCACATCAAATGAAGTATGGTTCATGTGACCTAAAGTATGGTTGGTACTTACAAGTAACATCAACAAAAGATCTTGAAAGCAGGCACCTTGCCATCTTAACAGATGAGCATTAATCTAGACAGCAAGAGACTGTGTGTCTTGTACATATTTGAAATCACCATTCTTAATTGTGATTATCCAAACAGTTTGTTTCTTTTATGTGTTTCTTAAATAGAAGGGATTACTGTATCAACTTTGAAATGGATTTAATTTTTCCCAAAATACCTTTTATTGCTATGTAAGGAAATACAGGCATAATAGAGCAGTCTTTAGGAAAGTCATAAATTGAGGGTTTGTTTCTGTGGTATGCACTTAAAGTAAAGCAACATTTTAGATTGTTTGAAAACCTATACAGATAAGAAAAATACTTTTGGGATTCCCAGTGGAATGGTTTGCCAGGTACCCATGACTCCCTTCCCCCCCACACCTTAGATTC
Organism: Daubentonia madagascariensis; assembly: GCA_023783475.1. Taxonomy (NCBI): domain Eukaryota; kingdom Metazoa; phylum Chordata; class Mammalia; order Primates; family Daubentoniidae; genus Daubentonia; species Daubentonia madagascariensis. Next base: position 32,650,380 of record JAKFHU010001953.1, on the reverse strand, counting down.
TCATGACTTTTAGACAAAAACTTTGGTTTGTTTTTGGGTTTCAATTTCTTATTCCATTTGAATGATTTTTATCTTTAGGAGCCTAAGTTCAAAATGTGTCTTCCCTCTGGTAAATATTTGTCAAAATTTTTTCTCCTTATTGTTTACCATTAACATCATCTGGATGTAGGTGTTTCTGAGACTTAAGCTGTGATGGGTACTCAAGGACAGTAATCACTATATTTAAAACATGTCCAGAGAGAAACTCAGCATTAGTAGAGAGAGTTTGAAGCAATGGTGAATCTGAGGGAAAGATAAATCCATGCTCTGGATGGACATGACTCATAGAGAATATTTGTCTCAATGGATTTCTTCTCTGTAAACAACAGGGGGCATTATCACATGCTTTACATTTCCCAGTGGCTAAAGCAGTGCTTCTCACACTATCTGTGTTGAAGGGCCAGTTGGGGTTTTTTAAATTTTCAACCTTTCGTGGACCCGTATTTTTGTAAAATACAATTTAAATGAATTATTAGAAAAACAAAATGGGGAAAAAAACCGAAGAAATGCAAAATAAAAGTCCAAATTTGTCAAGGCAATATCAAATTGCTATGGAAGTTTCTAAATGTACATTCTCTACTTGTATATTTATTTGGCTATGGATTAGTAACAAGAGTTTGTGGACTGGCATCAGTCCATGGAATATACTTTGAGAAGCTTTGGCCTAAATTACTGCTTCTCAGCAATCCAGCTCAACCACACTAATCACAGGGAGAGGCTGAGGGCCAAGGGAGGGGTCTAGCTCTTGAATTGTCATGTTTTATCTTAATCTTATCTATTCTGGTCTACTCTATAGCTTGTGTTTGTGCTAATATGGAAATAATATTTCAAAGTTGTCTGTTGCTTTCAGGAAGAATATTTAAGCTTTTTTCCCTCAAATCTTTGAGTGATGTATTTGGTACATTTGCCCTCTGTTTACCTTTATGTTTGCAGTGTCTGTTTGATTTGCACTGGTTAAGACAGTTTACAAAATACTCTGTGCTTTTGATAATTTTAAAGTGGGAGGAGATCACTTCCTGCCATACCACATGACAGTCATGTAGAAGGAGCCATGACTGAACAGACTGGCTCCTTACTTGAATGAACTGTATGACACAGAAGCCAGTGAGTTCAAGAACTCTGTGATCTGAGGGACCTTTTTCAGAGGGGATTCTGTATTTTGATTGAAGAAAAGAAGTTTCTGGCAGGTGTGGTGGCTCATGCCTATAATCCCAACGCTTTGAGAGGTCTAGGTGGGAGGATTGGTTGAGGCCAGGAGTTTGAGACAGCTTGGGCAACACAGTGAGACCCCATTGCTACAAAAAATTAAAAAAAAAATTAGCCAGGCAGTGGTGCACTTCTGCAGTCCCAGCTATTTGGAAGGCTGAGGCGGGAGGATCTCTTGAGCCCAGGAGTTCCAGCCTGGGCAACAGAACAAGACCCTGTCTCTTAAAAAAAAAAAAAAAAGTTTCAATCTCTGCTGTCTGCTCAATTGGTAATGAAATAGTGAAATGGCATTTTAAAACAACAGTGTTACTGAGATACAAATCACATATCATACAATTCACCCATATAAAGTATACAGTTCAGTGACTTTTAGTATATTCACAGAGTTGTGCAACTATTACTGCAATCAATTTTAGAACATTTTCATCATGCCAAAAAGAAACCCCATGCTATTAATACATTTCCCTCCCACCACCACCATCCCCTCTCCTCCTAGCCCTAGGCAACCACCTATCTACTTTCTATTCTCTGTGGATTTACCTATTTTGGAGATTTCATAGAAATAGAAGAAGTAGTGTTTTTGAAGTCCGTTTGACTTGAGAGAGCTAGTATGGTGTAGTGGTGAAGGGTGCTAGCATCAAAGTCAGACTTACTGGGTTTAAATTCTTACCCTTGCATTTAGCAGATTTATTTCTTTGGACGATTACATAACCTTTCTGTGCCTTGGCTTCCTACTCGTAATCATGGATAATAATGGGACCTATTTGAGAAGCATGAGGACCAAATGAGTTAATATATCTAAAGCATTTAGAACAGTGCCTGGCACCAGAGTAAGCACTCAATGAATATTAGTGCTTAACCCATATATTGGAAGGGAAAAAATCACTCTGAAATAGTGACAGAATAATTACAGTTACTTCTTTGTATAAGCAGGGGATTGGTTTCAGGACTGCCCTCATATACCAAAATCCATGCATACTCAAGTCCTGCAGTTGGCCCTGCCAAACCTGCATATAAGAATAGTTGGCTCTGGGTATAGGTGGGTTTCACATGCCACCAATACTGAATTTTCCACCCACCTTTGGTTGAAAAAACCCACATGTAAGTGGACCTGTGCTTTTCAATAATCCTGTGTTGTTCAAGGGTCAATGGTATAATAATTTTGACCTGGGAATCTATTTTATTGCTGTTGTAGAAACATATTTAGTTATTTGGAAAAGGAGGTTATAGAAAATTTCTAGGTTTTAAGGGTATAAGATTGTTAATTCTGTTTTCCAGGCTACTGGAGATTGTGTTAGATAAGTAAAAATGAAACTTTTCCTAAAATGCTGGGGTCTTACTGAGCAGATTTATTGTTTCCTTAATACCTGGTACTCTTTCAAGGGGGAGGGTTTACATTGCTCTTGATCAAGAACCTGGTTAAGGTATATTTTCCTTGGAGAGCTGTCATTTAATCTTAAAATTTATGTAAGTTAATCCTTACACCTTGGTTTATAAAAGAAAAAGCCCATTTCCATTAAAATTTTTTCCATTTTTAAGTGAATCATCAGAAAGCTATAGTGTTAACAGCATAACTTTTAAATCTTTTTGAATCTCTATAGATCTTTAGTTTTCTTAGTAAGCATATTAGATAAGATGCTTGGAATTCAGTATAGTCATAGATCAGTTGTGACATTTTATTTTAGAATCTTTAACTGTTACTGCTGGACGTGACTTTAGAGATTATCTAATAGTAAGTACCCTTGCTTTTGTTGACAGAGAAATTGAGGTTAAGTGACATCTTTTTTTGTTGTGGTGGTGGTAAAAAACACACAACATAAAATTTATCATCTCATCTCACAATCCAGGAGGCTAAAAAAAACACACAAGAAAAATAAATTTAGCATCTTAACCATTTTCAAGTATACAATACAGTAGTGTTAACTATATGTACATTATTCTGAAATAGATCTCCAGAACTTTTTCATCTTGCAAAACTGTATCCATTTTCTCCTAATTCTAGGAGGTAGAAAAAAACCACAACTGTATCCATCAACAATCCCACGTTTCCCCCTTCTCTTAGCCCCTGACAGCCACTCTTCTACTTTCTAAGAGTTTGACTGTTTGAGATACCTCAAGTAAATGGAATGATGCGGTATTTGGTTTTTTGTTTCTGGTTTATTTCATTTAGCATAATGTCCTCAGTGTTCATCCATGTTCTACATGAATGAAAGAACATCCTTCTTTTTTGAGGCTGACTAAATATTCCATTGTATATATGTATCCCATTTTCTTTGTTCATTCATCCATTGATGCGTGTGTGTAGCTCTTGACTGTTGTGAATAATGCTGCAGTGGACATAGATGTGCAAATATCTCCCAGAGACCTTGTTTTCAATTCTTTTGGATATATACCCAGAAGTGAGATTTCTGGATCATATGGTAATTATACTTTTAATTTTTTGAGGGACCTCCATACTGTTTTCTGTAGCAGCTATACCATTTTACATTCACACCAGCAGTGCACAAGGGTCATGATTTCTCCACATCCTTGGCAACACTTGTTATTTTCTGTTTTTTTAATTTTATAATGGTCATCCTGATGGGTGTGAGGTGTTATCTCATTGTGGTTTTGATTTGCATTTCCCTAATGATTAGTGATATTGAGCATCTTTTCATATGCTTGTTGGCCATTTGTATATCTTCTTGGAGAAATGTCTGTTCAAGCCCTTTTCCTATTTTTTAATTGGATTTTTTGTTGTAGTTGAGGTGTTTATATATTCTAGATATTAACCCCTTATCAGATCTGCAAATATTTTCTCCCATGTGGTAGGTTGCCTTTTCACTCTGTTGATTGTTTTCTTCCTTGTGCAGAAATTTTTAAGTTTGATGTCTCATTTGTCTATTTTTTCTTTTGTTACCTGTGCTTTTGGGGTCATATCCAAGAAGTCAGTGCCAAATCTGATGTCATGTAGCTTTTCTCTATGTTTTCTTCTAGGACTTTTATAATTTCAGGTTTTACGTTTAGGCCTTTGGTCCATTTATCTTGCTGAGAATTTCAGAGAAATTAGTGTGTACTTCTTGGTGGATTGATTGATTGATTTCTTTCTTTCTTTCTTTCAAGATTTAGATGTCTTCTAAAGAGAAAAATTGAACCATCAGTATATAAATTCATTGAACTAAAACAATACAGACCCATATCACAGAGTATTTCCCATTATCTCAGGTTTTGAGTGTTTGCCTTATTTTTAAACTGTCTGCTCTAACAAGTAAAGAAACTGAATTGACTCACCTTCCAGTCCCCCTTTTATTCCCTCTACCACCAAATAAATACTGGTATCTATAATTGCATTTAGATGTATATATTGAGTTGCTTTTTTTAAAATTAAAACAATTTTTTTTTATTTTTTACGTTTTTTGTTTTTTAGAGACAGGGTCTCACTCTGTCACTCAGGCTGGAGTGCATGATCATAGCTCACTGTAACCTCAAATTTCTGGGTGAATGTGATTCTCCTGCCTCATCCTCTTGAAGAGCTGGTACTATAGGCAGGCACCACTGAGCCTGGCTAATTTTTTTTATTTTCTGTAGAGATGGGTCACACTGTGTTGCCCAGACTGGTCTAGAACTCCTAGCTTCAAACAATCCTTCTGCCTTGGCCTCCCAAAATGCTGGGACTACAGGCATGAGCCGCCATGCCTGGCCTGAGTTGCTTTTAAAAAGTTGACAAAATTTAAACATATTGTCAACTTTCTAATTCCTTTCTTGAGAACGTCACATACTAAATAAATATATCTGTGTGTAATAAGAAGTATTAATAAAAATCTTGAGTACATTTCACATTTATTTTAATGTTACTCATTCTAAATAGAGTAGCTGGGAAAAATTTGAGTGACTTTTTTTTTTTGAGTCAAAGCAGAGAGGTTTATTGAAAGCAGAGTACGCTGTTCTGAGTGACATGTTACTTCATGTATTTTTATAGGCTAATTTTTAGAGTATTAATGGTTTTTTGTAATTACTGCCTGACAGTTTAGGTAAAGTTTACATGTTTTAAGAGGTTTACTAAAATGATTGAAGTTTTAAAAAAATTGATTTTTAATTAAAATGGTTAAAGTAGTAAGTCTGTTACTTGTGTTCTTTCTGAGTCTCTATATTGTATTTTTTTAAAAGAACTTATTATTCCCCATGATATTCTGAAATTAAAAAAATAAATTAAAAGAAAAAAAAAAGAACTTCTTATTGTGAAATATGAACCAATACTAAGTGAAGAAATAGAACTTTGCTGGCACCTCAAAGCCCCCTCATGCCACCTCTCAAACACTATCCCTCTCGTTTCTCCACATGTAACCACTATCTTCTCTTATAACAATAATTTTCTTGCTTTTCTTTATACTTTTATCACCCAGCTATGTATCCCTGAACACTACAGTTTAGTTTTACCTGCCTTAAGAAACATTTATATCAATGGATTTGAACAATATGTGTTCTTTTGTGTTTGGCTTCTTTTGCTTGTTATTATGTTTGTGAGTCAACATTATACGCAGAGTCCAAAAAATTTTAATTACATTGGGGAAGTGGAATAGGAAAAATAATAAAGAGACTTAGGAGTTAAGATGCATATTTTATTTCTGGCTTTGCCTCTAAACCAGTAAAGATGGCTTTGAGCAAGTCATTTGAACTCTTAGGATTTCATTTTTTTTTTTCTCTAAAACATGACAGAATGGGTTAAAATGTTTGATAGGATTCCTTTGGCTCTAAAGTTGATGAAATTGGGTAAGTATATATTACCCTAAGCTATCCTTAATTTCTTTCATTTTTGTTTTCATTAGGTTGTCTTGGAGATACCCAGTTTTGTTTTAGATTTCGACAGTCTTCTGCGAGGAGGGTGTCACTGCATTGTCTCCTGGATCAATTTGACAAAGATTTACCAGTTTACTTAAAGGTTGGAAAAGTGGTCATAGAAATGTCCATGTGAGAGTAAACCTTAAAACTCATTTATTCAGTTACTCTGATAGCATCAGAAACATTTTGCTTTTGTTTTGTTATTGTATTATATAGCTGGATTTCCTCAGTGGGTCTTACTCATAAGGAATCGAATGTGAATGAAAGAGACTTTGTAAAGTTACTATTCTTGAAACATAATGCCATTGTGAATTATAGAAATGGATTAGAATGTTGAGGTAATTTTCTTTCATTTGTTAATAATTCTTGGTTTAGATGTGGGGGTGGAGTTTACTATATAGTAATATTAATATCATCCACAGTTGAGGTGGTCATTCCCTGTGGTGATCCCTGTGTACTTTATGATAACATACAGTTATCTCTTTTTGATTTTTTTAATGAGCTTTGCTTTACAGTTATTATTAAAAATTATTAATAATTCAGATGATTTTAGAGCCTGTAGGTTTTTCTCCTTGGTGCTCCATGCTTGCTTCTCTTACTAGATGAGGAACGTTTCCATTTGGATGTCGTACTGGCACATCTAGTGTGAACTTGACATTCATTGTTTGCCTGATACCAGCTTTTACAGTTTACCTTCCTGGTTCTACTAATGGCAGGAACCTCTTTCAGTTAGCAAAGATACTACCTGTGAAATGTCTCTTAGAGCCATATATTCCTTTCCATGTCCTATTGTTACCACTACTAACATATTCTTCCAACCAGTGATAATAATAGCTATTATTTATTAGGGCTTTTTATGTTCTAGGCACTGTATTAATAAGCATGTGTTATCACCATTAATCCGCCCTATGTTGCTCTGAGAGAGTTCCTTTTGCAGATGAGGGAATTGAGGATTATTGAGGATAAAAAATTTGCCCAAAGACATCCCACCTCTTGTTGCCAGCTAAAGTGTACATATGTATTGTAAAAATAAATAAAATCTAAAATTACTACCAATTGCTTAATGACTAAAGAGCTAATGATAGTACTGTTTCCTTGTCCTCACTTTTTGGACCTTTATCCTATCCGATTTCCAACCTTATCTTCCTTCTGTATGTGCCATATATGTCCCATATTTTACCCAAATTGAACTGTGTGCTGTTTCCTGAGATAGCATGTATATTTCCGTCTCATCATGTTTTTGCTCAAACTCCTAGACCTTTAAAACCCATAATGTCTTTGCTTAAATCATATTCATCCTCTATTGCCCAATTCAAAAATAGCTGCCTCCATGAAATCTTTACTCTTCCCTCTTGGCCTTCCTGTAATCCTTTGTGCTTTTTCTTTGTACCCACCCTCCTATTGTATTACGTAATAGTCCTTTTTGTACTTTTCTTATCCCTCCTAGATTGTGATCTCCTTAAGGAACTGAGTCTTATGCATCTTTTTATTCACTTTGCACTATACCTTGTTCAAAGTAGGTGGTCAATAAATATTTGTCTAACACATTGAGTGCCACACTAGAAAATAAATTTTTTCCCTTGGAGCCACGGTGTTTTATTATGAAAATAGAATAAAAACTTGGAAAACAAAATGATCCTTTCTAATTTAATGAAAAATTTGTTATTTTTTATTGTTTTCTGTGTGTGAGTTATATGCAACTTGAAAAATAGTTCAGGCAGCTTCCCAAGGTAAAGAGACATATGAGTTACATATGCTTCATGAGGCCCCAGGCTCAAAACTAGCATGAGTTAAATACAACTCACATGGCAGTTAATGTGTTAAGAAATGACAGTCAAATAAGGAACTGAACCAAAGTTTATTTCATTAAGATATAAAAGCTTCTTAAGTTTTTTGGAAAGTAATTACCTTTCAAATTGTATGTTGAGGGTGGGCGAGGTGGGTCACGCCTGTAATCCTAGCACTGTAGAGGCTGTCACAGGAGGATTGCTTGCGCTCAGGAGTTGGAGACCAGCCTGAGCAAGAGCAAGACCCTGTCTCTACAAAAAATAGAAAAATTAGCCGGGCATGGTGGTGCATGCCTGTAGTCCTAGCTACTTGGGAGACTGAGGCAGGAGGATCACTTGTGCCTAGGAGTTTGAGGTTGCAGTGAGCTACAATGAATCAAGCCACTGCACTCTAGCTGGGGCAACAGAGAAAGACTGTCTCCAAAAAAAAAAAAAAAATTGTATGTTGATAAACATTGTAATGCTTTATTATTATTGGGTTAAAGTATAACTGGCTATATAAGATTCAGATAGTCATTTAACTCCTTTTCTTTTCTCTCTTGAAATTTTACATTAGGACACCTTATTTTGTTGAAAGACTGAGCCCTTAGCCTTGAAAAACTCAAAATTGTAGGTAGAATTTTTTAAAAACTAAATATAACATTGGGGAAAACAGAATTTGATTCTTTCCTAACTTCAGTAAACTAGTATAGATACAAATAAAGAACATAAGCTGAGTAAGATATAGGGGGAAAAATCTGACTTTAGTACTTAGATTACTGTTATTAATATTTCATCTTTGGGCAAGTTTGAAGGTTTTTATTTGGCACTTGCTGTCATGGTTGGTTATTGTTTGTTGGTGGAAAAGCATAATTAGCACTTTGTGAATACCTTGTATCTTGATTTGAGTTTATAAAGGAACCTGATGGTAATGTTAAAGGATGGCTATGTATTTGTTACTTCTTTCATAGAAGGATCCTGCTTATTTCTATGGATATGTGTATTTCCGACAAGTTCGAGATAAAAGTCTAAAAAGAGGCTACTTTCAGAAGGTAATTTTCATATACACTAGTTAAAAAAAGTACTTTTTATATTGTGATTAGAAAAATAGAAACTGTTAGATTTTATAGTCTTTAAAGTCTTTGATATTTTATCTTTGAACATATTAGAGTTTATATTTTATCTTTTTTTTTATTATAGATACCTGTCCCTAGATGTTTAACTGCTATTGAACTTTTGCTATCTCTGTGCTAGATTCCTGACAATAAGTTATGGTTATTGTGTGGAACTCTGTCAAAAGCCAGAAGAGTCTGCTTCATTTTGACATTTTAGACTAAGGGAAGGAATAAACAGATTGTAATATTGTTATAATTAATAAAAGCCTGCACTGTCTTTTTTTTTGAAGAGCCAGTAAATAAACTTTAGCAACATTTTAGCCATTATTGTTTCCATTCTAAATGTACAGTTCATTTTCTTTCTTAAAAAAAGAAAAATCAGTCTATCCTATTTGATCCCAGCTAGCAAGACACACTTTTCCCTTTGTAACCAGAATTTGCCCTGACCACTAATTGATGCTGGATGGAAAGATAAAGGGTGGTTTTCAAGAAAAAATACATTTTAAAAAACCAGCATAATTTATATCTGAAGTGATCAAACTATAAAGTCACAATTTCTAAGTTGGTGAAATACCATAGTCATAGGTCTTTGGCAAAAACATCACAATTTGCTGTTTCCTTAATAAGAAGAGTTCTTATGGCTAATTCCTGATAATGCTTGCTGAGAACAACAGAGCTAGGCTTTGGAAATTATCCATGACATTAGTCTGTTTATAGGAAATTTTTTTTCCTGAAGAGCAGGAAAATCTGTGAATATGCCATTATTCTCTTGAAGTGTAGTAATAAAGTTAAACTGTTTGCATTCTGCAGCTATGGTTTTGTGTTTCCTTTAAACATCTACTGTAAAAGCCTTTTTATTTCAAAATCCACAATTTTTGCTGACTTTAGCTTGTTAGTAATTGCTCATGCAAGAAATGAATGGCAAATTCAAATTATAATCATTAGGCAATTAAAAAACATTGTTTCTTTTTTCCCCCCCAGTCATTGGTTTTGATCAGCAAACTACCTTATATTCATTTTTTTCACACTGTGCTCAAACAGATAGCACCAGAGTATTTTGAAAAGAGTGAACCTTATTTGGAAGCAGGTGAGTTAAACATTGTATGAGTTATATACCTTTATGAAGGAGTTTTAAAAATTTTACTGGAAATGAGTGATAAAAATGAAGTTGATTTCTAAAAAATCCGATAAGAATTTAAGTAATATATGATAGAAGAGAGGTATAAAACTATTTGGCCGGCATCTTTACCTACAAACATCATTTTTGTTATCTCATCTAACCACTTTGATGATGTCTGTCTATTAGGATAATAATAAATGAATTTTCAGTTAACAGTTCTAATACTCAGAGTATTATTGAACAGAAATCCTTATGTTGCTTGATAAGATGGAAGGCTGCTGCCAGCTGGTGTGCTTTTGTAGCTAATTTTAGTAGTAATGAATGAATAGGAAAACTCCCTTTAAACCTATTAGTTTGTTGTTTTCAAAAAATTTAATAACCAAATTATGTCCTAGAACGTATGTGTATTTCTGAATGAAATGTAAGATGTTTTCATCACTTTTTTTTTACCTTTTATCTTTCATTCTTCCCAGTATATTTTTTCTGCTCTGTAGAAAGTAGAGTTCTAATTTCTAGTGCCTCATTTTTAATACTTTAACATTTCTACTTATACTAAGGAAATATTTTGTTATATTTTTTAGCTTGTAATGATGTTGATCGATGGCCTGCCCCAGTGCCAGGGAAAACATTACACCTGCCTATCATGGGGGTGGTAATGAAGGTAATATCCTATATCTCATTTGTCTCCTTTTTAAAGAAATCTGTAGCAAGTTCATACATGGGTTTTGCTTTTTAGTTTCCTAATAACATTTATTCATGTTATTGCATCACTTGTTTGTCATTGATATGAGGTGTTACAGAGATACCAGAATTCATCCTGCTTCCTAGAACCATTAGTTACACAGTTTCAGGAGCCCCAGTCCCATTGCATCCTATAGAGTTTGCACACATGTGTCATTTGTATGTAATACATGTGAACAGAACATAATGCTACCTCCTAGAATTCTGCAACTCCATGGCCCTACCAGAGGTGGGTGGTATGCAGAAACAGATCACTTGTAGAATTGGGTGTGAATTACTAAAAATTAAGAGAAATTAGAAATCCATTGATTCTTAGTCCTAAATGATCTTTTTAATTTGTCATGTCTAATCAGACATATTCAGGGTATTGTTTTCTATTAAGTTTTTTTTTTTAATGAATTAACATTTTGCTCTCTGGCTTGTATGAGTGTGCTCTAAGTGCTTTGCAGTTCACTCTCAAGTTGAAATTATTTTTGACAATATTCTCTCTTTGGATGTTTTTTAGGTTTTTGTAGGATGTATGTTTTTCCCTGGGAAATCATCAAAAGTAGTACTGATAGCTCTGGTTGAGAGTTCTCATTGTTTCCTGTGAGTTTCATCCAAAAGTTTGGCCAGCTTGAAAGGGTGTGTTTGGGTGTGTGTATATTAGTGAAGCAGAGATTGGAACAATAAACAGGAAGCAGTATGAAGTTGATGTCCTTTCTCTGTTTGTTTTTTTTTTTTAAGCACATTTGCTTCGTAGTGAGTTAGTGATTTCTATGTATATGTGGGTATGGAGACCTTGGTTCACTTACTTTCTATGTGACTAGAAATAAATGTGACCTTAGTTTTTTGATCTGACGCAAATATTTTGTTTTGTAGGTTTTTAGGCATTGCTCAGTGTACCTTTTTAGCAGCAGGATAGAGAACTTCTGATCCCTCTTTTCTTTTATAGCCAAAAATAATTTCTCTTTCTCTTTAAGGTACGGATTCCCACATGTCATGACAAGCCTGGGACAACACAAATAGTGCAGTTAACTCAGCAGGTAGTGTGGTACTGTGGTAGAATGATCCAGCACATATAGTCTCTTCGACAGACTTTTAAAACTAGCAAATGCAGAGTTTCTTGGGTTTATTATATATTTCTGAATATTACTGAAATATCCCATTATATAATTTTTAATGAATTGATAAATTTTCTAATGTTTTTTAGAGTTTTTTTTCTTGTTATTTCTCCAGTAGACACTGGAGAACTTAGGATTTATACTGTAATTATGAGGACAATTGGAAAGTAAATATTTTTTTCAACAAGGTTTGGTTCTGGCAAAACCTCTTATCTTAGGAGAGTGGCCAGCAAACTTCTGATTTTAGGAGACTCAGTCAAAAGGATTCTGCCTTTATTTTTCCAAAAGTAACATCTGTTCATGGGTGGGGTTGAAGTTTTCATTTGAAATATTTTAACTGGAGTATTTAACTGGTATAGCACTCCCATTGTTTTTTGAATTGAATAAAAATGGAGAGAAGTAGGAAAACTGATTTTTCTTGTTGGATATATCAACTAGTATTAATGGTAGTATTTCATATGGTTGTGAATTAATCTAACATCTGACTGTTGGATTAATTCTTTGTTCATGGTATCTGAATTATTCTTGATCTTCTGCTATATTAAGGGAGATTGGTAAGACCCATTCTCTCTCTGGCTGCTCCTGAAGGAAGAGAATCTTTAAAAGGTAGACAGGGCAACATGGCTTATTGACCATGAGATAGAAAAAAATATTTTAAAAATTAATTCCTATAAATTTTGGTGATACCGTCTCTATTATTTTTCTTTTCTGTCTCTTAGGCAGACACACATATATCTGTTATTTTACCTACTGTTCATGAGGTGGATCTTTTCAGGTAAAGAATAAAAAATTTTATTAGCTGCCTTTTCTCTCTTTTGCTTTGTGATGTTGTTGTTAATTTATTTTAAAAATGGCCTGGTGCAGTGGCTCGTGCCTGTAATCCCAGCACTCTGGGAGGCCAAGGAGGGAGGATTGCTTGAGACCAGGAGTTTGAGACCAGCCTGGGCAACATAGCAAGACCCTATCTTTAAAAAAAAAAAAATATTAGCCCATGGTGGTGGGTGCTTGTAGTCCCAGCTACTCTGGAGGCTGAGGTGGGCTCCTTGCTTGAGCCTAGGAGTTGGAGGTTACAACAGGGTATGATCATTCCACTGCACCTCAGCCTAGGTGACAGAGCAAGACTCTGTCTCTGAAAAACAACGACAACAAAAGAATGTTCTTATAGGATATGGAAAAAATTGGGAGAAAATACTCATATGTTTTACAGTCTATAAAACAAGGGTTTGTCCCTGGCTATATGTTATGAGCTTTGACAGTTAGGGAAATTTGGATATGGATTTGGTATTACATGTTAAAAACAAATTATTTTTTGTTTTGGTGTGAGAATGATATTGTAATAATGTTAGAAAAAGAACTTTTTTAAAGAGATGCATTTTAAATTATTTTGGGGTGAAATGTCATGAGGTTTGTGTTTTATTTTAAAACACAGATGATGTAAAAAGTAGATGATGTAAAAAATTGTGGCAAGTATTAATTGTTAAATCTAAATGATATGTATATGAAGCTTCTTACACTATGCTTTATTTTTTTGTATGTTTGAAAAATTTCAAAATATAAAATTAAAAAACAAAAAAGAGATACTCTAGCATTTATAAAAGAAAAAAAGGAAAAAGAAAAAGTACTGATGTTAGAGCAGCTAATTCTAAGAATCTTTGGATTGGTGACCAGGTTCTAGCTCACCAGGTGGTTCTGTTGTATATCCCAGCTTGAGAAACCACTGCTATACATGAGCAATTACTGAATACTGAGAGTTGTGAAAGACATAGTATAGATTTTTTTTTTGGTGGGGTCTTTTTTTCTGGATGACTTTTAAACTACATGTAATACTGCTTCAAAGATTGATTAGTAAAATTTTTTTTTAAAGATTGATTAGTTTTATATCCTTGATTTATTTTATGTATTTGCTCCTAGCACAGCACAGTAATCTCATTCCTAGGTATTTACTCAATAAAAATGAAAGCACGTGTCTACATAAAGACCTGTATGGAAATGTTTATATGGCATCTTTATTCATAACAGCATAAAACTGGACACAACCCAAATATCCATTTGGGTTAATGAATAAACAAAATGTAATACATGCATGCACATGGAATACTACTTAGCAGTAAAAAAAAACAACAACAAGGAACCATTGATATATACAACAACATAGATGACTTTCAAAAGCATTATGCTGAGTGAAAGGAGCCAGATTTTTTTAAAAGATACTTGCTGAATGATTCCATTTATGTGATATTCTGGAAAAGACAAAACTATAGGAAGAGAAGTCAGATCAGTGTTTGCTTGGGACTGCGGGTGGGAAATGACCTACAAAGGGGATGAGGGAATTTTCTGAGGTGATGGAACTATTCTCTGTCTTTGGTAAGGGTGAATTTTACTGTTTGTAAATTATAAATGTGATTTGAAAACAATTTTCTTTAAAAAATTATATGTTATAGCATTGTTAGAATGAAAAGGAAGAGTGTCCCCCAAATAAATAAATAAATACTACAAGAAAAATACACTAAGAGGGATGCATACTACTTATAGTTTTGATATTTGACTCATTGAGGAATAATTTGAAGAATTAGCATAGGTTAATATAGAATTCAATTATGAGACATTTTTTCTTCTCAACTTCTGGGCGTGAATCTTACACGATTTTGTTTGTTACTGATTATCTTTGCTTTTGTGGTACAGGTTGAATATCCCTTATCTGAAATGCTTGGGACCAGAAATGTTTTAGATTTCAGATTTTTTTGGATTTTGGAATATTTGCCATATATATAATGAGATATCTTGGGGATAAGACAAAAGTCTAAACACAAAATTCATTTATGTTTTATATGTACCTTATACACATAGCCTGAAGGTAACTTTATACAATATTTTTAATAATTTTATGCATGAAACAAAGTTTTGATTGCATTTTGACTGTGACCTGTCACATGAGGTCATGTATGGAATTTTCCATTTGTGGTCTCATGTCGGCCCTCAAAAATTTTCAGATTTTGGAACATTTCAGATTTCAGAGTTTTGGATTAGGGATGCTCAACCTGTAATTATTTACCCCCACCACTAACACCTTTTTTTTTTTTTTTTTATCTTTTTATTTTTTATTTTTTGTGAAACACCTGTTCTGCAACCACTAACACCTTTGATTAGCATGTGTCTCTTTTCCCGAATATGATTTACATATTTGTTTTCAAAGTAGGACAAGTTTGTTGTTTTTAAATTCTTGTTTCTCAAGAGATGAGAAAAACAAACCTTAAAAAATCGTACTACAGTAATAGTACTATGTCATGCATTTAATATCTGACAGCTGGATTAATGCTTTATTTGTGACAGTACTCTTTATTTTATGTCTGTAGAGCTTACATTTCACATTTATTAGTGTAAATGAAAGTTTAAGTATTTATTAGTTATATTGAAGGTGGTATTTTTACTCCAAGACTGAGCTTGAGAGCAAAGGTCAGAGACCTAGAAAGGCATTTGAATTTGAGTATCAGATACACAGTTGAGTGTAGGGGCTCCTTTCACTAGGTCAAGGCTTCTTAAGTTGCTATTCCAAGGACTATGCTTTTGGTTTTAGCTCTCTTGATAACAGAAATAGTTTTCTCATTCAGTTTTTAAGTTGGGATTAGAATTGAAGGGCAGTTTTCTGTTGTAAGAAACTGAAATTTTCATGCCTTAGAGTCAGGGACATTTTTACCTGATGATATTTGCTATTGGTTCCTAGTACAGTGAGAAGCATACCCTTTATGCCCTCCTTCCCATTTACTCCCACCCCCGTCATTGTGACTTGAGAATGAAGTAATTTTGGCTTTATACCCCATTGTCAGAGTAGACAATAGTTTATGGGTGTTTTTGTGTTCCAAAGATTGAGAAAGCCTATCACCACATAAAATGCATCTGATGTTCTCTGACACACATTAATTTCTTTTAGATTTCATGATTATAGTATAATAACATGCTATATCTTTCTCAAAAGATTGAAACATTTATTTCTCAGAAGTGAATGAAGTGAATTTCTAATTTTTTTTTCCAGGGAATGACTGTTTTGGTGGTGGGAGCTTAGCATAAAGGCATGGTGCTCCAGATTGGGGATATAAAAGTGGTGCCAAAAAAAGACCCTGTGAGGCTGGGCGTGGTGGCTCATGCCTGTAATCCTGGTACTTAGGGAGGCTCAAGCGAGGGAATCACTTGAGGCCAGGAGTTTGAGACCAGCCTGACCAACATAGTGAGACCCCGTCTCTAAAATCAATCAATAAAAATAAAAAGATCCTGTGATTTCCCTACAAACCCCTCATTTTAGTAATTCTACATTCCATTTAATTTGATGCATACTACTAATATTTGTTAGAGCTGGATACAGGTTTCTTTTGTTGAATATTAAAAACTTACCTCCCCCCAATAAAAACTACTTTATGTAACATATTACCAGTATATGAAAGATTTGTAATTACACTGATAATATATTATATATTCATCTTGTAACTGTACTTCCTATCTTCCATTTGTGACCTTTATTGAGAGTATATTAATATACTTGAAAGATAGTATTAATCATTTGTACTTTGGTGCCTTAAGGGTATTCCACTATTAAAGGGAGTTGGTCAGATGTTTCCATGTAGGTCTTTTCCTGTTTTTCAGGCTTATTTTTACAAACCTATAGGAAAGTAGTAAGTACGGTACAGAAAACTTTTTCCTGTACTATTTGGTAGTAAGTTAGAGACCTGATGCCCTATCACCCTTTAATGCTTTAGAGTCTATTTCTTACAAAGTATACAATGCAGTCATCAAAATTGGGAAAATTAACATTGATAAATTAATACCATCTAATACTAAGACCACATTCAAATGTTACCAGTTATCATAATAACATCTAGTTTAGATTCATCTGTTGCATTTAGCTGTCCTGTCTCTTTAGTTTCCTTCAGTCTAGAATAGTTCTTCAGTGTTTCTTTCACTTTCATGACCCTAGCATTCTTGCGGATTGCAGGACAGTTTTTTGCAGAAAATCCTTCAGTTTAGGATTGTCTGGTGCTTACTCATGATTAGATTCAGGCTCTGCATCTTTGTCAGGGAAGTGGCACACAACTTTAGCTTGCCTGATTACTGATGATGTTCATTTTGATCGCTTCATTAATGTGGTGTACTCCAAGTGTCTCCACTGATAGGTTATTCTTTTTCCTTTTGTAATTAATTATTTTGTGGGAGGTACTTTGGAACTACATATGTTAGTTATTTATTGATGTGTAATAAATTACCACAATACTTAAAGGCTTTAAAAGAACAAACATTTATTATTTTGCACAGTTTCTGAGGGTTAGAAATCTGGGAGCTGCCTAGCTGGGTGGTTCTGGCTCAGGGTCTCTTATGTGGTTGCAGTCAAGATGTTATCTGTGGTTTCAGTCATTTGGACACGTGGGGCTGGAGGGTCTCCTTCCCTACAAGCTTACTCACATGGCTGTTACCTGGAGATCACAGTTCCTTGTGGCTGTTGTTAGGAGGCCTCATTCCTAGCCCTGTGGACCTCTCCAAAGGGCTGCCTGAATGTTCTCACAACATGACAGCTCCCTTTTCTGAGAGCACGCCCTAAGAAGGCTGAAGCCACAACATCCTATAAGACTCAGCCTTCAGAGTTGTACATTGTCACTTCTACCTTATTCTGTTTATTACAATCAAGCTAGTAATCAAGTCCACATTTAAGAATAGGAGAAGTAGGCTCCATGTTTTGAAAGGAGTGTCAAAGAATTTATAGACATATTTTAAATTACCACACTATTTTGTATATGTGTATGGACTCTTGATTTCATGTTTTATTCAATGGGTTATAATCCATTCTTATCTATTTTGATGTTCAAATTGTCCCCAGTTTGGCCAGTGAGAGCCCACTTGCAGCTGGTTTCTGTGTCCTTCTGACATATCCCTGTCATTCTTTGAATACTTCCTTGCTTTCTGGTCTTAGATATTCCAAGTTTATCTTTTTTTTGGTAATTAAAAAACACTGAGATATAATTCTCATACCATACAATATTCAATATTCACAAAGTTGTGCAATCGTCACTACTATCTAATTCAAGAACATTTTAATTGCTTCAAAAAGTAACCCTCCACCCATCAGCAGTTACCATCCTTCTTCTCCCCAGCCCCTTGCCACTAATAACATACTTTTTATCTGTATGGCTTTCCCTACGCTGGACATGTCATATAAATAGAATCATACAATATGTGGCCTTTTGTGTCTGCCTTCCTTCACTCAGCATGTTTTTAAGCTTCATCTGTACAGTGTCATGAGTCATTACAGATGCTCCTTGACTTAAACGAAATGGGGTTACGTCCTGGTAAGCTGGAGTACAGGGACATGATCATAGTTTACTGTAACCTCCAACTCCTGGGTTCAGGTGATCCTCCTGCCTCAGCCTCCTGAGTAGCTAGGACTACAGGTGTGTACCACCACACCTGGCTAATTTAAAAAAATTTTTTGGTAGAGACGGAGTCTTGCTTTGTTACCCAGTTGGTCTTAAACTCCTGACCTCATCAAGTGGTCCTTCCGCCTTGGCCTCTCAGAGTGCTGAGATTACAGGCATGAGTCACCACACCTGGCATAGGTTGAAAATCTCTTAAGTTCAAAGTGCATTTTTGATATTTTCAACTTACAATGGGTTTATCTGGAGGTAACCCTATCATAAATCGAGGAGCATACTGAGTATATATGGCTTTTGCACCATCATAAAGGTGAAAATTGTAAGTTGAACCATTGTTAAGTTGGGAACCCTCTGTATTTCATTTTTTTTGTGGCTGAATAATATTCCATTGTACAGATATGCCACATTTTGTTTATCCATTCATCATTTGATGGAAATTGCATGGTTTCCACTTTTGGGCTATTACGAATAATGCTGCTATGAACATTTGTGTAAAAGTCTTTGTGTGGACATATGTTTTCAATTCTCTTGGGTTCCAAGATTATCTTGTATTTTCTTTTCCCCAGCCCTAGAATCAGCCATTTCTCCAAAGAGCCTTGGTTCTTTTTAGCACAGAATAGGATTTAGAAGACAAGATCTGGGCACTTGGTATACTCATTGCTATTGGGATATCATTGCTTTTAGACCCTCTCAAGTGGACAGAGCTAGGGGGTGTGTGGTACATATTTATGTAAATGTGTGTGTACATACACACTTACATATAATATATATACATTTTATATAAATAATTGTTTCTATGTCTGTATATATTGAAAACCGTAAAGTCATACCAGTACTCCCAGTTTCAGTGCAGCACAACAGGGTTCATTCTAGTTTTCTCCCTTTTCATATTTGTAATTCTTTTCTCTGAGAAACTGCCTCCCATTATTCTTGGTTACTGATTTGATCAATACCACTGTTAGTAACCAATCTCCCATCTCTGCTGCAATCTGGTCCCTTGTGCATATTCCTTTCTCACCCCTACTGGGCTCTGGCCCTCTATACCTGGCTGCCCTTCTGCATGAACACCCTTCTTTTTTTTTTAATTTTCAATTTTTAATTATTATGGGTACATAATGTATATATTTATAGGGTGCATGTCTGATGTTTTGATACAGGCATGCAGTGTGTATTAATCAAATTAGGGTAATTGGGGTATCATCACCTCAAACATTTATCATTTCTTTGTGTTGGGAACATTCCACCTCTACTCTTTCAGTTATTTTAAAGTATACCATAACTTATTGTTGACTGTAGTTACTTTCTTGTGCTATCAAAATGAACACCCTTCTTACTCTGCTCAGTCTCTGGCTTTCCTTACCAGGTTGACCCCCACGTGGATACCCTCCTACCCCATTCAGGTTACTATTAATATATCCCAGTAGGCCACCTCTCCAAGAGGATGCCATCTCCCTATTTGAGCTCTCAATCCTGTCACCAACTCAACCCCCACATGAATGCCCTCCTTATCCTACTTATGTGCCTACACACGCCATTCCAGGCTACTTCTCTATGGAGACACCCTCATTTCCCTGCCCTCATACCTTGTGCCAGGTGGTCCCACACCAGACAACTTCCTTAACCTACTCTGGCTCTGATGCTATGCACCAGGCTGCTCCTCTATGCTTCCTGAGCTCTGTCACCCCAAACCAGATCACCCCCACACACATACATCTTTCTTACCACATTTGGACGCCAACAGCTCCACAGCAGGCCACACCCTGTGCTTAGATGTCCACCTTACCTTGCACAAGCTCTGACACCCACCTCTGGTCAATGTGGCTCTCTTTCCCTCGTGGCGGAGAGGCCTATCATGTTCTGCTTTAGGATTGAGTTGTTTAGGAAGAGAGAGGAGGAACTCCTTTGCCTTATTCTTGAGCTGCTTTTTTTTTCTTTTTTGCCACTTCCTTTACCATTGTCTTCTTGCCTTTGAATAGTTAAAATTAACTCTCCTAATTTCCATCTCACAAATTTGTTGCATATTTTTACAGTTAAATGTTGTTTTGATTTTTCTTTTTTTTTGGCGTGTATGTTTTCAACTAGGTGGATTGATTAAGATTTTCATAAATAGATAAGTTTTTTTCTTTAATCTACTAGTTAAAATTGTTATCAAACCAGGAGGAAATTACTAAATAAGTAAAAATTCCCAAGTGTCTGAGGCTTAGTTATGTACTAGCAGAATTGTGTCCTAACGGGCTCCCACCCAATTCCAGGGCTTCTGTGAAAATGTGCACCATTTCTGTAGGGTGAGGATCTGTCCAGGAAGTAATTCTGTTGTTCAGCATTAGAACTCCCCCTTGTGATTTGTTGTCATCATTTTTTAATGTCAAAAACATTGGCTTTTAAATTAAGTACATATAATAAGTGTCCTTTGGAAAATTAATTTTTCTTGTTTACTTAAAAATATTCAGAATAGAAATTGAAATGTAACAAAGCACTATTGATAAAATAGATCTATCACATGGTACAATTTAATAATTATATACTTTTATTGTTTGTCAGTTATTCTTTGTGTCAATATATTAAATTTAATTTTGAATGAGTCAAATTGATATATATTTATATGTGAATAAAAGAGACTTATGTCTGTATGCGTCACTGTATTTTAAATGATTTTGTGTATCAGATAAAGACATAATTAGGAAGAATTTATATCAAAGTGAAGTTTTTAGAATGATTATGTAGGGATTTAAAAAACAAGAGTGGATAAATAAAATATTTCTACTGTGTAAACGCCTTTCAGGTGTTTCTGCCCAGTTTTCCTTCATAGTCAGATGCTTTGGGAGCTGGTGCTGTTGGGGGAGCCCCTTGTGGTCATGGCACCGTCACCATCGGAGTCTTCAGAGACTGTATTGGCACTTGTTAAGTGAGTATATTTGATTCCTGTTGGTGATATTTGCAGCACTTTCCCATCTGTAATATGTTTCCCCACACATTATTACATTGATCCACCCAAAAACCCTGTCAGAAGGTAGTGCTTATTATAGCACCATTTAATGGATGAGAAAATTGATTCAGGCTCCATGAGGGCTGGAACCATGTTTTTGTTGTTCTGAGCAACAAGCACATTTATTCATTACATGGAGTCGGCCCTTGATAAATATTAGTTGCATGAATGGTCAGTGTTTAGTCAAAGGCACATAGCTAGTGAATGGTAGAGCCAGAATTTCACCCTGTTTTCTGCCCCAAGCTCAGTATAGTCTTTCAGTATACCATTCCACATTATATATTTCCATTTGTCTTTCTAGTTCCCCAAAATGAGTTTACCATTTATCGAAATAAATAAATTATCCTTTTTGGGTATATACTGTTTATATAGATGTTTCACAGTTGTGGAGTAGGGCCTTTAATTTCTGTGTCCTTTGTTTTACATGTTCGTCCTGCTCCACAGCTGTATTTCTCCATTAAAGTACTTCAGTGATTTCCGACCTTATTTCACTATTCACGATAGTGAATTCAAAGAATATACTACTCGTACTCAAGCTCCGTGAGTAAACAGAATAACTTTTATTGACCAGGCATTACCTGTATAACCGAAGTTATGTAGAATTATTTTTGGTAATAAAAGTTTAATTTAAATATTGAACGTATAGGCAGATTGATTTTATAAAAGGAAGGTTTGAGGAGCTGTCAGTAATGATTTCAGATTTCAGGAGTTAGTATCTTATTTTCTTTGAGTGATTTTATTTATGAATGGAAGCTGTGTTATCATAAATAGCCATCAGACTGTACTTTCAATTCTACTTTCCTTATGAAAAATCTTCCCAATTTGTAAAAGTAAAAAAATAATCTTACCTTTTCCCTTTTAGCTCCTGCTGTGTTGCTCACCTTTTTATAGCTAGGTTCTGGAACAACAAAAATCTCTATTTACTGTCTCCAGTTCTTGATTTTCTGATTGCTCCTCAGTCAGCTGCAGGTTGACCTCATTGTATCCGTTGAATTTGTCTTGCCAGCGTCATCAAGACCCTTCTCACTGGCCGACCCAATGGGCACATTATTGCCCTGTTTTTCCTACCTTCTCTTTCTTGTAACATTTATGCTGCTGACCTTAAATACATTTTAATCCTGATACCCTTCTCTCTTGTCTGTCTGGTGGTGCATCTCACTCTCCTTTGCAGACTTCTTTTCTCTGCTAATCCCTTAAATGTTGGTATTCTCCAGTATTGTGTTCTGGGTTCTGATTTCAGAGTGATAATTCTTTGTATACTATCTTAACCTGTACCCATGGCCTCTCTGAACACCCCATACTAATGACTGAAATATCTTCCTAGCCCAGATCTCTGTGAGATCCAGACCTATATAACCAGGAGAGTGTGTGTATGTGTGTAAGGAAGCACATTGCCACCTAGACAACTTAATGGCATCTGAAACTAAACATGATCAAACTGAATTCTTTTTGTCTCCCTCTTTTCTCCCTTAAAATTATGCTTCTTTCTTTTTTCATGAATGACATTAGTTCTTACTTAGCTATCAAAAGCCTAAATTGTTATAAATTTCTCCTTAACGTGCCCCACTTCAAATTTTTAAAAATTCTGTCAATTTGACATCCTAAAATATCTCTTATAACACTTTTTTTTTTTTTTTGGAGACAGAGTCTCACCCTAGAGTGCAGTGGCATCATCATAGCTCACTGCAACCTCAAATTCCTGGGCTCAAGCAATCCTCCTGCCTCAGCCTCCCCAGTAGCTGGGACTACAGGTGCGTGCCACCACGCCTGGCTAATTTTTTCTATTTTTAGTAGAGACGGGGTCTTGCTCTTGTTAAGGCTGGTCTCGAACTCCTAAGCTCAAGAGATCCTCCTGCCTCAGCCTCCCAGAGTGCTAGGATTATAGGCGTGAGCCACTGCTCCTGGCCCAGTAACATTTGTTGTATTTTTTCCATAGCTCCCTTCCCAGTCTTACCGGGAGTCTTTCTCATATCCACTGTTGCTTCTAACCCCTAACCCCTCCTCTCCTTGTAGGGTGTCTTCCAGATTTCCCCAGAGTGCTCTTTCTACTAAGCACATTTCTTTCATGTGGCATTCATTCACATGCTTATCTAGTAGCTTCCCTTTGCCTATAACACCTAAACCTGTTAGCATATTAACTTGGTACTTAATGATCTGGGCAGCATCTGCCCATCTACTCTCATTTCTGACTATTTATCCTTCCTGCTTTGTGCTTCAGGAATGCTGAGTTGTGTATAGTTCTACAAACAGACTGTGATCTTACTTCATTGCTTTGCCACATATTCTTTGTTTTTCTACATCACCCTTACCTCCCTTATCCACTTGGCAAAAAACTATTCATCTTTCATGTCTTCGTGTAAATGTCATCTCTTTGGTGAGGCTGTCCTTTAATACCCTGGTAGATATAGGTTCTTTGTGATTTTTGTGCATTTTATATCACCTTCACTGTCTTGTAATTTCTAGCATCATAACTGGTTATGAAAACCCTTCTTCCTGTGTGCTGTTGGATGGACCATGTCTTTTCATCTTTATATGCCTAGTGCTAAACGTGTTGCCTGGAATGTAGTTAATATGTAATATATTGAGTAAAGGAAAAGGCAATGTATGTATTGTTCACTGAAAAGAAATTGTAAGCTATTCTTCACTGATTTAACATTCATCTTTTTCTCACCTTTCTTTGTTTTGTTTTGTTTTGTTTTTATATAGGCCTTCAGTCATATTAGGAGTAACCAATCCTTTTTTTGCTAAAACACTCCAGCACTGGCCACATATTATTCGAATAGGAGACCTTAAACCTGCAGGTAAAGTATAAACTTGGTGTTCTGTTTTTAGTGTATAGTGTTGCTGAGCAGGTTTATTTCTTCCCCTTCGTTTTCATCACTTGGTTAGTTTTTAATGTTGATGGCAGCTTTCTTTAAGGCAACATAAATAAAGGCCTTTCGAGAAGAATATAACTTCCCACTAAAATATGTAGTTTTTTATATATATAAAATCTCTCATGTTCTTCTGCTAAAAAATATAGTGTTGTAAACATTGAATAAAATGAAACCTCAAAAATTTGAGCTTTTTATATATGTATAAGCCCAATGAAACAGGGATTTTTACCACTGCTTGAATAAAACCTTATAGAAAGCTAGAATTATTTCAGACTTGGCACAAAATTCTTGCCTAGGTCTCAAAACAAGTATTATACATTGCCGTAGCACGGGTAATGATTAAGGGAGTGGTCACAAGTTTGAGTTTTCCTTTTAACCACCTTGCTCATGGTAGGAGTTTAATAAATCTTTATTAATGAATAAATGAATTCAGAAGTTGGAAGTTTTGTTAACCTAGATGATGATTTAATGGTACCTCTGACATTCCTCTCTGGACATTCCTGAATTTTCCACTGAAATAGTTGGGACATGAGATATCTAAAGTTCTTTTCTTTTTTTTTTTTTTGAGACAGAGTCTCGCTCTGTCACCCGGGCTAGAGTGCTGTGGTGTCAGCCTAGCTCACAGCAACCTGAAACTCCTGGGCTCAAGTGATCCTCCTGCCTCAGACTCCCGAGTAGCTGGGACTACAGGCGCACATCACCACGCCCAGCTAATTTTTTCTATTTTTATTAGAGACACGGTCTCACTCTTGCTCAGGCTGGTCTCGAACTTCTGACCTCAAGTGATCCTCCTGCCTCGGCCTCCCAGAGTGCTAGGAGGATTAACGGGTGTGAGCCACCACGCCCGGCCTCTAAAGTTATTTTCTAATAACTTTATAAGGTGTTACTTTTAACACTTGTTCCATCTGGTATACATAGATGTTTTAAAACGTTATTTAATAATATTATTTTATGTTACCCTTCTGGTATACACATATATCTAGATGGAGGTATTAGAGTTAGGGATAACATTTTAAATCATATTATTTACATATACTGGGCTCAGCCTTACACTGAAATCCTTAGAAGCCTTATGAAAAATAGAGGAAAGAGCTAAGGGCTTCACTTTGGCAGTCAGAGCTGTGTGATATTAGACAGAACAGAGCCTCTTTAAGCTTCAAATTCTTTGTCTGCTAGGAGGATTAAACACAGTGCCTGATGCATGGCACTCTGTAAACATCATGATCCCCTGCCATTCCATTAGTTTCCTGTCTAAGTATTAATGATAGTTCAGAGAATAGTAGTTATTAAAGTCTTGGGTGTGAGAAGATATGAGAAATTTTCTAAAATCTTAATTTAATCCTTTTTTTGTTCTTAATTTACTCTTGACATTTATTTTCATGGTTTGGTCATACTAATCTAGATTATTTGATTTATTGTAACATAGTAGATTGCTATTTATTTTCTCTTTCCAGTGAAAGAAGGCTCTCTGTTGGGGATGTAGATAGACAACTTTTACACAAAATCATTGGTAGAGTAGCATGAACTGATAAATCTGTTTAACTTTAAGAAATCACCAGATTGTTTTCCAAAGTGGCCCACCATTTTACATTCTTAACAGCATTGTATGAGGAATCTAATTTCTTCACATCCTCGCCAACATTTGATATTGTCTTTTTCATTATGACCATTTGAGTGTGTTTGAATTGGTGGTTTTGATTTGTTTTCCCTAATGACTAATGATGTTGAGCATATTTTCACCTACTTATTATCATTCATATGTCTTCTTTGGTGAAATGTCTATTTAAATCTTTTGCCCATTTTTAAATTAGGTTGTCTGTTTTCTTATTATTGAGTTATAAGAGGTCTTTATCTATTCTGGACACAAGTCTGTTTTCAGATATAAGATTCACAAATATTTTCTTACACTATGTGGCTTCTCTTTTCTCTTTCTTAATGGTGTCTTTTGAAGTACAAAAGTTTTTAATTTTCAGGAAGTCTAGTTTATCAATTTTTTTTCATGGGTTGGCCTTTTGGTGTTGCGTCTAAGAGCTTGTTGCCTAACTCAAGGTCACAAAGATTTTCTGTGTTTTCTTATAAAAGATTTATTGTGTTAGTGCTTACATTTAGGTCTGTGATCCACTTTGAGTTAATTTTTGTGTATAATGTGAGGTAAGAGTCTAAAGTCACCTTTTTGCATGTGGATATTCAGTTGTCCTAGCACCATTTGTTGAAAAGACTTTCCTTTTTTCCATTGAATTGTATTGGTAACTTTGTCGATAATCAGTTGACCATTAATATAAGGGTGTATTTCTGGACTTCTGTTTCTATTCCACTGATCTATGTGTCTGTCTTTACACTACTAACACATTGTCTTGATTACTGTAGTTTTATAGTAAGTTTCAAAATCAGAAAGTATAAATCCTCCAGCTTTGTTCTTCTTTTTCAAAATTGTTTTCCTATTCGAGGTCTTTTATATTTTCATGTAAATTTTAGGATCAGTTTGTCAGTTTTTGCAAAAAAGCCAGCTGAGATTTCGATAGGGATTGTGTTGAATATGTAATCAATTTTGGGGAGATTTGCCATCTTAAAAATATTTAGTCTTCCAGTCCATGAATGTGTAATCTCTCTCAATTTATTTAGATCTTCATTATTTTTTCCCAGCAATATTTTTTGTTTGTTTGTTTGTTTGTTTGAGACAGGGTCTCGCTCTGTTGCCCACGCTAGAGTGCAGTGGTGTCATCATAGCTCACTGCAACCTCAAACTCCTGGGCTCAAGCGATCCTCCTGCCTCAGCCTCCTGAGTAGCTGGGGCTACAGATGTGTGCTACCACACCTGGCTAATTTTTTTTTTATTTTTTGTAGAGGCAGGGTCTCACTATGTTGCTCAAACTGGTCTCAAACTCCTGGCCTCTTGCGATCCTCCCACTTCAGCCTCCCAAAGTGGTAGGATTACAGGCATGAGCCACCAAGCCTGGCCTTCTCAGCAGTGTTTTATCATTTTCAGTGTACAAGTCTTGTACTTCTTTTGTTAAGTTTATTCCTAAGTATTTTATTCTTTTTGGCGCTATTATGAATTAAATTGTTTTCTTAATTTTACTTTGGATTTTTATTGCTAATTTATAGTAATACAGTTAGTTTTTATATATTGATAAAATAGAATTTATTTTTGAATATCGGTCGGTCTTATAACTAGTTCTACTAATTTTTTGATATTGTTGACTATATAGATTTTTATGATACAGGATCATGTCACCCACAAGTAGAGTTTAACTTCTTCCTTTCTTGTCTGGATGACATTTATTTATTTATTTTCCATTCATTTATTCTAATCTAATCTATCTGGTATCTACTTAGCTTCCTGTGTTGGCTACAACCTTTGGTACAATATTGAATAAAAGTTGGTGAGAGCAGACATTCTTGCATTGGTCTTTATCTTAGGGAGACTGCATTCAGTATTTTATCATTAATTATGATGTTAGCTGTACATTTTTTCATAGATGTCCCTTATCAGGTTGGGAAAGTACCCTTCTGTTCCTAGTTTGTTGAGAACATTTATCATGAATTGGTGATGAGTTTTGTTAAATGCTGTACCATTGGAGATCATCATGTGGTTTTTGTCCTTTATTAATATGATGTATTACATCAACTGATTTTTGAGTGTTAAACCAACCTTCAGTTCCTCAGATAAATCCCATTTGGTCATGATGTAGAGTCATTTTCTATGTTGCTGGATTCAGTCTGCTAAGGTATTTTTTTCTTTTTTGAGACAGGGTCTCGCTCTGTCACCCAGGCTGGAGTGCAGTGGCATCATCATAGCTCACTGCAACCTCAAACTCCTGGGTTCAAGTGATCCACCTGCCTCAGCCTCCCAAGTAGCTGGGAGTACAGGTGTGGGCCACCACACTCAGCTAATTTTTCTATTTTTTGTACAGTTGGGTCTCGCTATGTTGCTGGTTCAGGCTGGTCTTGAACTCTTGGCCTCAAGCTGTCTTCCTTCCTGTGCTTGCCAAAGTGCTAGCATTGCAGGTGTGAGCCACCACTCCCTGCCAAGTCTGCTAATATTTTGTTGAGGATTTTTGCATATATATCCATGAGGAATATTGGTCTGTAGTTTGGTTTCTTGTGATGTCTTGTCAGCTAATATTCTTGCTGCTCTGGGAATCCTCTTCAGGCAGGTGAAGTTACCATTTAAAAATAGTACCTAGGACCAAAGGAGGGGAGGGAACAACTCCTAAATTTAATTTTCAAAATGGGGATGAAGGCATATATGGAATATTACTTATTCTTTATTTTAAGCAGCCTACCTTAGAGGAGAGATGCTGTGTTCTCTCTGATTATTTTTGTATCACATTAGGTATCCCTTTTTCTATAGGATACATGATGTCGCATGGAAGCATGGGCTTCATAGATTCTTAGTAGTCACTGAGGACTGGATGCTAGAGAATGTCAATGTCCTTTGTTTGGTCCTTGTTCTGTTAGTAGAGGGGTTAGGTTATGAGCAAAGGCACTAGGGATGTTTCAGTGATTTGGGGCAAGACCTATAGTATCTGACTGTTTCTGGGACTAGTAGGTCTTATATGAGCTTAGATCTTAACAGAAGTGAAAAATCTCATAAAATTTAGTATGTATAGTACTTTTCCCCACTTATCTTAAAAATTTTTTTTCTTTTGTGGTAAAATATACATAACATAAAATTTACCATTTTAGCTATTTTCAAGTGTACAATTCAGTGGCATTAAATATATTCATGATGTTGTGCTGCCATCACCACTACTCATTTCTTGAACTTTTTTTATCATCCCAAACAGAAGCTCTGTGTCTATTAAATAATATATTTCTCCCTTCCTCCAGCCCCTAGTAACTTCTATTCTAATTTCTGTCTCTCTGAATTTAACTATTCTATGTACTTCATATTACATGTAATTATATAATATTTGTCCTTTAGTGTCTATCTTATTTTACCCTACATATTGTTTCCAAGGTTTGATCATGTTGAGCATGAATCAGAATTTCATTAAAATTGTGGTAAAATACACTTAAAATTTACCATCTTAATCATTTTTAAGTGTACAATTCAGTGGCATTAAGTACATTCACTTTGTTAAGAATGTGCTTACCATCACCATTCATCCACAGACGTCCTCTTTTCATCTTGTAAAATGGAAACTCTCTACCCATTAAACAGTAACTCCCTGATGCCCTGCCCTTGGCAACCACCATTCTACTTTCTGTCTTCATGAATTTGACCATTCTTGGTACCTCATGTAAGTGGAATCCTACTACACTTGTTCTTTGGTGACTGGTTTATTTCATTTAGCATAATGTCCTCAAGATTCATCTATGTTACAACATGTGTCATAGTTTCTTTCCTTTTTATGTTTTGTTTTTTTTTTTTGTAATTGAGATTTTATTGGTTGTGTTGAGGATCAATATAGACATTTCAGGCTGGGCTCAAAACTCCTGAGCTCAAGCGATCCTCCTGCCTCGGCCTCCCAAGAGTGCTAGGATTCCAGGTGTGAGCCACTGTGCCTGGCCTCAATTTGTACACAATTCTGAACATGTGTACCGAAAATCTAAAAAGCCATTTATTGTAATTCTTTTTTAATTATTCCAGTGACTTTCCAGCTTAAAATTTGGAGGCAAATTTTTCCTAAGAGGATATCAAGTACCAGTATCTTCAAATGTTGATAAGCTGTTACATAAGTCCTACCAATTCACAATTTATTATCATACATACTACATACTCAAATTTTCACTGTTTCACAGCACATTAACAAAGTTGTTACAGAGTGTACGCAATTCTGACAGGGAGAGCCATGATCAAGGAGTGGCTTTCTTTAGGAAATAATTCTACTAAAAAACAACATGGGAATAGAAGTAATTTAAAATGTTCAAGACATTAAATGCAGGACTGTGACTCCATATTGCCATTTACTATACTTTGTATTAATATAGCGTATAAAAACTAACTCCCCCATCTATGGAATGTTAAGCTGACACCCAAGACAGTCAAAGCCTCCCATAATTCAGTATCCCAACTATTTTCTGGTTGTACCAAAAAATAAACAACCAGCAAATGATTTCACCTCTTAAAAAACATTTACACTTTAAAAATGGGATGAGGTGGATTACCTCCTCCTTAAAAATATTTCTAAAGCTACTAAAAAACTTGCATTTACAAAATAGTTGATAAAAATATTCCTCTGGATTGTACGAGAAGGGAGACAGGGACCACTGATAAGACATG
Organism: Daubentonia madagascariensis; assembly: GCA_023783475.1. Classification (NCBI taxonomy): domain Eukaryota; kingdom Metazoa; phylum Chordata; class Mammalia; order Primates; family Daubentoniidae; genus Daubentonia; species Daubentonia madagascariensis. Next base: position 32,619,968 of record JAKFHU010001953.1, on the reverse strand, counting down.
GTGTATGATATTAATCAGATTTGGCTTCTTTCTCTCCTGCTTCATCAGAGGCTAGACTCTCTTCAGTTTTAGTTTCTCCATTTTCTGCAGGTAAATCTTTAGTGTCTTGATTAGCCACTTCTGCCTGTTTTCTCTTTGCTCCCGTTTTCTCTTTTGGTTCCACTTTTTTATCTGAAGATTTATCCTTTGCTGCTGCCTTTTTTGGCTTCATTTCCACTTTTGCAGGAGCAGGTTTAGCTGAAAACCCTTGCAGATCTCCTCTTGAGCTCTTCTTTCACCATGGGTTCTTTGGCCCACCTGACCTTCCTCTTCAGCATCTTGGTGGCTGCAAGGGTTCCTGAAGGCTGAGGCCTGTGAAGAGCCTTCGTGAAGCTGGGCTGCCTGGCCGCTGCGGCTTCTCCCACCACCTGGCTTCTCCTACCGCCCGAACTGTGGAGACCTACCTCCTTCCTTTTTAAAAGACTGAATAATATTCTGTTGAATGCATTTACCAGATTTGTTTATCCATTCATTCATTGATGGACACTTGAGTTGCTTTTACCTTTTGGGTATTGTAAATAGTGCTTCTTGTACAATATTATACAATGTTGTATATGGGTGTGCAAATATCTCTTTGAGTCCCTGTTTTCACTTCTTTGGGTATATACCCTGAAGTTGAATTGCTAGATCATATATTAATTCTATGTTTTATTATTTGAGGGGCTCCATACTGTTTTCATTTTATATTCCGTCCAATAGTGCACAAGGGTTCCGATTTCTCTACATCCTCACCAACACTTATTTTCTATTTTTTTGATAGTAGCTATCCTAACGGGTGTGAGTTGGTATCTCATTGTGGTTTTCATTTGCATTTCCCTAGTGATTAGTGTTGCTGAGTATCTTTTCATGTTTGTATTGGCCATTTGTGTATTTTTTTGGAGAAATGTCTATTCAAGTCCTTTGCCCACTTTAAATTGTTTTTTTTTTTTTAGTTGCAGGAGTTCTTTATATATTCTAGATACTAATCCCTTATCAGATACCTGCTTTGTAAATATATTCTCCCATTTTGTGGGTTGTCTTTTCATTCTCTTGGTAGTATATTTTGATGCACAAAAGTTTTTAATTTTGATGAAGTCTTATCTTTATTGCTTGTGCTTCTGGTGTCATAGTCATGAATCCCTTTTATCTTTTAATTTTTGAGTGTTTGGTATGTATCTTGGGGCATTTTTGTGCTTATTGCTTTCAAGACCAGGCCCACTGCATATGCTGCACAATTTGTAAAACACAAAGCCCTGCTCAGGTTTCTGGCTTTGAAAACTCAAAACAATCTGAGAGGGTCAGTAAAATTACCAAAAAAGCATCTTTTGTAGGCCCAGGACGGAAGGCACAGCAGAATTGAGATATTTGCTCTCCTGAGTCTAGAAGTTTATAGCTTTACCAGAAACATACATTTAGTTTAAACCTGCAGAGGGATCATTCCTCCTGATAAAGGGATTGCTTCTTCTGGATTGTACCCAGTTTTAGTTCACCCACATCCTATTAAATGGAGAAATGTCATTTAGAATAATGATACTTAACAGGTATTTCTCAAAGAGAAAATAATTTTACCGGTTTTTATTAGATCAAATTATAAACTGATAATTTCTGACCAGAAATTGGGTTTGGTGATTTTACAACAGGAGAGGTAAAATATTTGGCCTAAATCTAAAAGATACTTGTGTGAATATGCAGAGGTGCAGTAGTAGTGATGACTCTTAATTGAATAATGTTACCCCTCTCTTGTGTGCATTGTACATAATAGACATTGAATAAGTACTTTTAAATTAAAATATATATCTGTAATTACAGGACTTGAGTTTGTTTTCTGGCATTCTTGTTTTTTTCTAGAGCCATCTGACATCCATTTTACTTTTTTGTAATACACAATGTATCTTTAAGACTAACTTTCTTTTTATGTATTAAATATTACATGCTACAGCACAAGAATTGTGGTGGCTAGGGTTAGAGCTTAGAATGAGTCTTACGCCTGATGAGGTCCACTGAATCCGAGAGGAATTACATGAGTGAAGATCTACACAGGTTGTATTCTTGTCATTTCCCTTTTTAAAAAACAGATGTGGATCACTACATATCTTCATTATTACCAAGTACTTACTGAATTTAAAGAATATATGAAACCTACTGCTGAATTATTCTTCTTCCTAATATTCAGTTCCTCTTGCACAATGAGTTTTAGGAAATAATATGTTGTAATAAACAGCATTGGTGGGTAGAGGAGTTGTAGGTACTTTGTAACTTGGAGTAGAAGGAAACAAAATAAGCACATAAGTACTTAGACTTATTCAAACCATTATGGTTTTGATACTTTATATTCCTTGGATTTGTGGAGTCAGAAGCAGATAGATGACTTAAATTTAGTTTTCTACATATTTAAATATGTATTAATTCTTCACTTATTAAGGGAAAAAAAGTCTTACAGGTCTTGTGATGACAAGCTACCCCAAACTTTATAAAGCAAAATCACAAGATTAGATTCAAGATGAAAGGCATTCTCATAAGAATTATTACATGGGAATAGATAGAATAAATTGACAAAGTAAAAACTGTGGGCTAGTGAATCAAAAACATTGCAGAAAACTCAGTTTTTCTGGACTCCTTCCTTTTCTCTCAGTCTGTCCCAAAAGCCCATCAGTTTTATCTCCTCAACAGAGCTCCAGTAGCTTCCTGTCTTCTCTTTCCCTCTGCACATGTCTTGCTTTGGGTCTATTTTTACCCAAGAGCAGTATAATACAGTACGTGTATTTTATCCTCTAGTCTTTCTCTCTTATACTTCAGACTCTGTACAACACAGCAGCCCTGCTCAGGAGTCCTGTCCATCTCTGGCTCAGACCTATGGTTGTGGCGTATGCTATCACCATCTAGTGGCAGTGAGTGTGTTAAAATGCAGATTTGATCATGCCATCATACTCTTCTCATTTACTATTTCCCATAGTCCCATGATTTCAATCTCATAGTTACCTTATATGTCTTTATAGTACCTTTTTTTTTTTTTGAGACAGGGTCTTGCTCTGTTGCCCGGGCTAGAGTGCAGTGGCATCATAATAGCTTACTGCAACCTCAAACTCCTGGGCTCAAGCAATCCTTCCGCCTCAGCCTCCCAAGCAGTTAGGACTGTAGGCACAGACCACCATGCTCAGCTAATTTTTTAAATTTTTTGTAGAGGCAGGGTCTCACTATGTTGCTCAGGCTGATCCCGAATGCCAGGCCTTAAGCAATCCTCTGCCTTGGCCTCCCAAAATGTTAGGAGTACAGGCATGAGCCACCACACTTGGCCTATAGTTCCTTTTAATCTGACCCTTGAATACCTCTCTAGCTTCATCTCCTGCCCATTTTAGCATTTTCTCCATTCCTGTTATTACACTGTAGTGGTTAAGGTGACAGCTCTGAAGTTAGATTGTCCTATTTAATATCCTGGTTTATGCATGTTATCTCTGTGTCCTTGGACAAGGTATTAGTTATGACAGAGCTAACAACCTGTCTTAATAGAGCACTCATTAGTCAGAATAGATGATGGCAGTCATCAGCTGGTTCTGGTGCATGCCAGGTAAATATCAGTTTTGTCCATGCCTTCCTTACTTTCTTCATCTGTGAAATGGGCATCATAAACATACTTTTATTGTAAAGATTAAATGTGATAATTTGTGCAGTGTTCTTAGACTAGAGACTGGCACAGAGAAAGTCTTTAGTAAATGGTGTCTATTACTATCCTTACCATTACTCACAACTCTTTAAGCAACATGTTCTTCATACTTCTGTATTTAACTCTTTACCTAAAAGGTCTTTTCCCCTTCTTCCTATAATCCCACCCCCATTTATACCACAATTAGCAGTTTGATCTATATAATGATTTAAACAAAGATATTTTGTAAATTTAGAGGGTTGAATTATATAATCTCTAGATTGTCTTTCAGTTTTTGGGTTTATGCAGAGAGAGGGAAGGCAGAGAAAAGGAGAAGGAATATCTGTTAAGTTAGGTGTGCTTATGACAGTTTTGAGTGTGTATCTTGAGGCATTTTTTCTGCCTATTATAAGAGTTGTTTATGTTGTAGCTTTCTCTGACCCCAAGACCAGGGCTACTACATATATTGTGCAAGCTGTTCAGTTTAGCAGCCTGCTCAGGAGTCCTGTCCATCTGTGGCTCAGAGCTGTGGTTGTTGCACACTGTCACCACTTGGTGGCAGTGTAAGTTTCTTTAATGGGAATGCAGAATTTGGGGAGGTATCAGAAAAAAAAAAACCCTTGAAGAGGCTGGGCGCCATGGCTCACACTGGGAGGCACTCTGGGAAGCCGAGGCAGGAGGAATGTTTGAGGCCAGGATTTCAAGACCTGCCTGAGCAAGAATGAGACCCCGTCTCTACAAAAAATAGAAAAACTAGCTGGGTGTGGTGGCACACACCTGTAGTCCCAGCTACTCTGGAGGCTGAGGCAGGAGAATTGCTTGATCCCTAGGAGTTTGAGGTTGCAGTGAGCTGTGATGATGCCACTGCATTCTAGCCAGGGCAATAGAGCGAGACTCTGTCTCCCAAAAACAAAACAAAACAAAATAAACCCCAAACCCTTGAAGACTACATCTACAGAGTCACTTAGGAATTGCTTTCTATTTCATTTACTCTTAGAGGGCATTTTATTCCTATTTGGCACATAAATTTCAATTTTATGTATTCACATAGATTTTAAATTACATGTTGAATGATAAAAAGGGAAAAATGTAAGTATTGATAGATATTAATGAAAGATTAAATATCCATTTCATATAATTTACATGAATTGTTTCTGTACTGTTATAATAATCCAGTTTCCCTTTATCTAGTTTTAAAATATGAGGAATGAACTCTTAAATGAACTGTATTAATTGGTGTTAAGAAGAATGCTTTAACTGTAGCATCCCTGACCAAGTATTAATAATAAACAGTAGTTTATTAATCTTATAAAATTCCAGTTTTGTAATATGTATGATTAGAAGAATTATAAACATCTTTATGCTGTTTTCCCTCAGGTGAAATTCCTAAGCAGGTTAAAGTGAAAAAATTGAAGAACCTAAAGACTCTGGATTCTAAACCTGGTATTGACTTTTATTAATTTTTCAATATATACGTATGTAGGTACTTGGGTTTTTCTGTTTACCTTCTTTTCTTTACTTCTTAGGAGTTTATACCTCTTATAAGCCATATCTAAATAGAGATGAAGAGATCATAAAACAATTACAGAAGGTAATTACTTGCTCGTATTATTAATTTAAATTTTCTTATTCAGGTATGTAATATCCAGTTGGGTAATATGTGCTTTATATACAGTAATGTGAAATGGTATCTCTCTTTTGAACCAAAGCTTCATAAAAATCAGGAGACTAAAGTAGCAGCAGTTACGAGCTTGAATATTGGGGCTGCAGCTATACACATGTGCTAATCTTCCTAGAAACTTGGGAGTTATAGTGAAAATGTCATAGATTCTACTATGAGGTAGCTTAATGTCTAACAGTAGGGGATAGTTATCATTTTTTTAAAAATGTAAATAGTATTAATATAGCAAATATGAAATAAAGATCATCTTGTCTTCATTGTAAACTGACATTTTTAAGTATGGGATGGAACAATGTTCCCTAAGCTAAAGTCTCTTATGCTTTGCTTTAAAGATTCTTTTCACAGGATATTGTACGATGAACTTCAAATTAAATGACTTTAAGATTAAGTTCTGTTTTTTATATGAAGTATAAATATATATTTACATAGCATTTGAACTTGATAATTATCCATTGTTTTATATTCTTCGCTAGAATATAGGTTCTCATTGTTTACTCTTTTAAGGGTGTACAACAGAAACGTCCTTCTGAGGCTCAAAGCGTTATTCTCCGACGCTATTTTTTGGAACTGACACAGAGTTTCATCATTCCCTTAGTAAGTTAACAAATACATCTTTGCTCAATTTAGTGATTTGTTGAAGGATATGTGAATCTTTTTCCTATCCTCCAAAACCTTAAGTTGTGTGTTTTGCCTGCCTAGTGTGTTTAGTGATTAAAAGTAGAGCCCTTTGCAAGAGACCTGGATTTTTTGTTCTAGTATTAACTGTGTAATTTTGGTAAGTCACTTCCTCTCTGACCCTCAGTTTCCTTACCTGTAAAATGTGGTTGATTCCACTTTCCCTAGGTACCTTTAAGGGCTTTTGTGAATCTTAAATGAATACTTGATATGAAATATTATGTAATTATTGCATTCTGCACTTGAAAAGGTTACCCTGGAGCTTCTTTCTCTGATACTGTTTTCTTGAGCATAATTTGATAAAATATCTATGAGGCTGTAGCTCCATGATAACAGGGACCATATCTGTCTTGCTCACTATCATTTCTTCAGTCTGGCACATGGTAGCACTCAAATATTTATGGAATAAATGACTAGATGATATGTTTATTCTAAGAAATGCAATGGAGTGACATATTAAAATATAGGCAGTATTGTGGTGTGGTCCTAGTCTGGAGACTGCATCATAGAAAGATTTTGTGTAATTATTAATGTAAAGTAATCAATCTATAAACATTATATGAGGGTAACCTGGAAATCTTTGCTGTTATATTTGGGGAAGAAGTATTCTTCTTGGTCTATGGCTGTCAGTTTATTTTGTTCCATTTAAATCTGTTTGTTTAAATAAATAAACTTTACTGTAGTGCTTAGGAGCATGGACTAAAGTAGACTTGAGTTTGAGTCCAAGCTGTGTTACATTGGTCAGGTTACTTACCTTTTTTCTTTTTTCTTTTTTTGGGACAGAGTCTCGCTCTGTCACCCGGGCTGGAGTGCAGTGGCGTCATCACAGCTCACTGCAACCTGAAACTCCTGGGCTTAAGCAATCCTCTTGCCTCAGCCTCCCGAGTAGCTGGGAATACAGGCACAAGCCACCATGCCTGGTTAATTTTTCTATTTTTTGTGGAGACAGGGTCTCATTGTTGCTCAGGCTGGTCTTGAACTCCTGACCTCAAGCAATTCTCCTGCCTCAGCCTCCCTATGTGCTAGGATTATAGGCGTGCATCACCATGCCCAGCCTACTTAGTTTTTTGAAGCCTCAGTTTCCCAAAAATACCTACGACATAGGATGGTTGCAAGGATTAGAAGAGATCAGGCATGTAAAATGCTGAATACATTTTCTGGCACATAGTTACTCAATAAGGTTAATTATTATCATTAAAAATATGTAGTCCCTTGTATTATTCAAGATTTAGTTAAATTTTTATTGAAAATCTGACTTCCCAATTCAATCTAAATTTAGCTATGCCTATTTGGGGGAGTGATGAAGTTTTTGCTGTCCGTTGAAAGAGCATATGATGAAAAACTTGGAGACCCATCCTTTTTTATTTTTTTTAAAGACAAGGTCTCTCTCTGTTGCCCAGGCTGGAGTGCAATGGCACGATCATAGCTCACTGCAACCTCCAACTCCTGGGCTCAAGTGATCCTTCCATCTCAGCCTCCTGAGTAGCTGAGACTACAGGTGTGTGCCACCATGCCTGGCTAATTTTTAAAATTTTTGTAGAGACAGAGTCTCACTATGTTGCCCAGGCTGGTCTTGAACTCCTGGGCTCAAATAATGCTCCTGCCTCGGCCTCCCAGAGTGCTGAGATTATAGGTGTGAGCTACCACACCCAGCCCCATCTCTTTTCAAAAGGTCTGTTTAAATATTTTTGAAGACACTCTGGGTAGAAACACCGAACTTTTATTAGCTTTTTTTCTTGGTTTTAGGAAAGATATGTGGCAAGCTTGATGCCTTTGCAGAAAAGTATTTCTCCATGGAAGGTATGAATATATTCAAATAAATTTCTATTTGAGTTCTTTAACTATAATTAACTTCTGTGAATGTATCCATTTCTAATTTCTAAATGTAGTATGTCTTATTTTCTAGAGTCCACCCCAGTTAAGACAGTTTCTTCCAGAAGAATTTATGAAAACACTTGAGAAAACAGGACCTCAGCTCACCTCTAGAATAAAAGGCGATTGGATTGGACTTTACCGGTTAGTCTTTTTTTCTTTTTTTCACTCATCTGTAGTGCTTTATTTAAAAACGAATCAAAACAAAAAACTGGATTTATACTTAGATGATTTTTTTTAAGTGCCATTTTGTGACATGATTCTGAGCTATAGATAGGAAAGGTATTGAGGAGAAAGAAATAAATCTGAATCAAACTTTGCATTTTTAAAATTTATTTTCGTAGGCATTTCCTAAAGTCTCCAAATTTTGATGGCTGGTTTAAGGCCCGGCGAAAGGAAATGACACAAAAATTGGAAGCACTTCATCTAGAAGCTCTTTGTGAAGAGGTTAGAAAACTGCATGTTTGTGTGAAGATTAACAACTGTTGAAAATATAGTTATTCTTTTTTTTCTTTTCTCTTTAATTTTATGTGCTCATAAAGGAAGCAAGCCTAAGAATAGTTATTTTTAGAGGTTGAAGATTATACCCATATCCACTTCTTTATAAACAGTAATATAGTAACTAAGTCTTCTATATAATATCCTATGTGCTAGGACTGTGTAGGTGCTTTATATGGATAATCTCTTAATCTTTACAACAGTTCATTGAGGTAGGCATGTTGTGAACTGCATTATGGGACCCTTGCAGCTTAGAAATTAAGGGACTTTCCTCAGGTCACATCCCTGCTAAATAGTGGAGCCGGCAGTATGTTGGAGTCCACTTGTATTAACTCACAAGAGCTGATTGTGCACATCTATCTCTTCCCAGCTCTGTCTTCAGTGACCTCAGGTTGGTATTTTGAAGTTGCCTATAGGAGGAGTATTACACCACAAAAATTGGCAAAGCTACAAACCAGAGATCTTTCCTGGAGAACTGGTTGTTAAATATTTACCAGCACAATAGTAGATAGAATCAGGATTCAAATCTAAGCAGTCTGACTCCAGATCTTTTCTAGTATGACTTATTCACCTTTTCTAGTTAGTATTAACAGTTTTTTATGTATTTGGATTGATTTTTCATATTCTATAATTTATTACCAGCCTAGTTTAAATTAAACTACTTGTGAAAATATAAAGGATAGTCTTATTTTCATTGGTATTTAGCTTTAAATATTCAGGTGAGCTAGCCTCAGTGTTAACTTTCTTATCATAAACTCCCAGTGACTTATGGCTTTGAGAAAAGGAATATGATGAAATCAATTACAACATAAGCTCAGGAAGATGCAAAGTTTATATCCAGTGGACATTCATGTTCGGTTATCTTGATTTGTTAGCTAATATTCCTTATAAATTAATTATTCACTACTTAGTGGGGGTGGGGGTTAGTATTACCATTTGAGTTACAATTTTATTTTTCTTACTTGACCTAAAAAGTCTACCTCAGAAAGGAATTTTCTTACATTTAAAATTTTTGTTCATTTTCAATTATTATGGGTACATAATAGTTATATTTACATTGTGTTTTACTTCTAAATATTAGACAATTGTTTTTGATAATGTCGAAAATTATGTAATTAACAGTTATTAGAATATCACAAGACTTATTCTTGCACTATAATGCTGTATCTGGGTTAAATACCTTATTCTCCTTTTCCTTTCTTGTCCTTCCTTCACAGTAGCCTTGCCTATTGAAATAGAGAAATTTGAATATTATTTTGAGTACTTACTGATTTGAGATTTGTTTATTGTTCTAGGACTTACTTCTCTGGATCCAGAAACACACAGAAGTAGAAACAGTAGACCTTGTACTGAAGCTGAAAAATAAGCTGGTATGTAGCCAAAACTGCCAAAGAGTAAATTGACTTTTCTTGTGAAGATATTTTCCTCTCATTTGATCTGACAATCCATGATGTATCACAGAAGTAACCTTTTGAATGAGAGGACTTGAGGTTGGTCAATTGATGATAGGTTTGACTAAAAATACTTGGTCACTCCAGCAGATCATAATGATGCCATGTCATTCTAAAGTTATTTACATGGAATCTAATGAGCTCTACAAAAACATTGTCACTTATATTTCTAGGTATTCTTTATAAATTTACATTGAAGCCTTTTATTGAGCTCAGCAATGTATTGCTTAAATGGAGTGTTCTTTGCTTTTTTAGTTTCTGTAAATTCTGGTCTAAGACTGAAAGTTTCCAAATAGACCTTTAAAACTGTTTATTTAAAGAATATACCATATTAATACAGATTCCAATAAATGCTACCAAATGTTCCTTATGTAGTTGCAGGCTGATCGAGAGTGTTTACCTGTGAAACCTGACACTGTGGAAAAGTTACGGACACACATAGATGCAATTATCTTAGCATTGCCAGAAGATCTGCAAGGCATACTACTCAAAACAGGCATGACATGATATTTGCCAGGATTTTCCAGCCAAAAAGGATTGTGCACCAGGAAGCATACTGACATTTCAACCAGACGCACAAAGATGGTCTCTCAGTGGCAGAGGAGTGAAAAAAAGCCGTGAATGCTAGATACAGGGTGGAAAGACTGTATTGTATAAACAGACTTTTTTAGTGCATTATTTTTAAAAATGGATATCTGTGGTGGTTCCACTTTAATATTGAAACACCGAAAGGCATTTCTATATTTTTAATCATGTTCTAAAGTGCTCTTATGAGAGACCTGTGGGGCCATCAGTATTAGTGATTCCATACTGCAGTGCTGGCATTGCAGATATTTTTTTAAATTGGTGCTGCTTTGCCCAATCATGTTAAAACTCAGGGGGATATAAAAATAACATTCACACTGGCTATCTTCTTAAGAAGGAAAAGACTGGACTGTCCAACTATAGTTAGAAATAATTGATGCTTATGTAGTGCCTTCTGTTGTCCTACATGTTTCACAAAGCCCAGCTGCTAGTCTTAAAGCTTTTTCTTAGCTTGATTATGACATGTAGTTTTATAAGGCATTCTGTCGAGTTATGATTGCTTAAAAATGCTTCTTGCTGTCCATTGTGTTTATTAGTAGACATGGTGGGGTTTTTTTCAGTTGTCATGTAGGTGTTCATTTCACTATTTTCTTTTTTTTAAAAACATGTATATTTTATATATACATGAGAGACACCCTGGAATGAGTAGTTCTTGACATTTCACTATTTTCTTTACCATTTTCAAAATTTAATGTTTCGGTTTCTCCAAAGGCAAGAAGGAATCTAGTATTAATTATTGAAGAGTTTATTTCTCTTACCCTTTACTAAATGGGCCTGTTTAAGTTAATTAGCTTGGATATTTTTCAAAGACATTCTAATTATAAACCTCATAATCAGCTATATTTTAAATTGAACTATTCTTATTTCAAAGGTATTCATAAGTCTTATGTGATAGTTATTTGAGTGATTGTAAGGTTGATTTCCAGTATTGTTTGGTAGTGTTTTTCCCCCCAAATTAATGTTTCTTAGAACCCTACCCTATTGTTGTTTGACCTGGGAACTTTTGCCTGAATCACTGCTATAGCTAGTTTTTTGTTGTTTTTGTTTTTTTCTGTTTTAAACTATACTGCCTTGCCAAAAATAGAAGAATGTGATTTGGTAGATTAAGGTTGTGTGGTTTGTGTTTGAATAAGAGTGTTCTGCAGACACCACTATTTAAAATAGGCACACGTGACATAGCACATACGTTAATAGCTGTGTCTTAAATTACCCTCTAAATAACCAAATTTAGTTGTATGTATTGGTAAAAGAAATGGCTTCAGAAGCTATCTCTTATTCTTTATTGATGTAACTCTTTAAGGGCATTCCTGACCCAAGAAAACCTCCTTGTGTTTATAACTGTGGTCTAATACCCAAGTGTGCCCTTTTCTCATGGATACAGTCTCTTGAAGCTTACCTCAAAGTCATAGAGAGAATATGGCATTTGAAAGAAATCACTTGCCTTGTATCATATGAGTTATTTTGTGAAACAACAGTTGACCTTTCAGAAAAGGGGTAACTACTTTTATATGCTAAAGTATTTCATAACTTTCTGGGAAACCTTATTTAGGTATAAATGGTCATCTTATTATTTTTCAAAAAGGTATATTTTAATAATATTAAAATTTATATACAGTTTGTGACCAGAATTTGAAAGTTGTTAGTGTCATATCAAGGATCTTTTAAATTATACCACTACAGGATATATCATTTCAAGTTTATTTTGCACAGCTGAAGAGTAGCAAAAGATGCCAATTAGCATGATAATGGTGTCTTCATATTTACTGTATTTAACTAAAACCTAACACATGTTGAAAACGATATCATACTTACCTGGTTAATCTTCTAATTTCAAATTATGTACTTGTAAAAATAATGTAAAGTTGTATTGGGAACCTGAGAAAGACTGTCTGCTAACTTAATTCTTGACTGTGATTTTCAGATGTCTTATATTTTTTTTTCCTTGAGAAGACTTTGTTAATATCTAAACCCTGCCATTTAATGTTTTATCTCCACCAGCATCAGAAGGAATCACTGCTTTAAGGGTGTTATGTAATGCATAGTGCCTTCTATTTACAGTGAGAAAGAGGTTTTGTGAAGGCATTTATGGCCATTACCGAAAACTGAATTAAAGGCCTTGGATTTTAAAGAATTTGGATATCTTGTATTATTTCTGAGTGGGGTTGGAATGCTTGAAAAAATGCATAGTTAATGAAACTTAAGCATTATGATATTCTTTTTAGTTTCCTGACAGTTTTTTATTTTTTAAAGAAATTCAAATGAAAACCTTCTATAAACTACACTATGAATAGGTGAATAGTCCAGTTTAGTAATAGGTCAGTTAAGTGATTTGATATCCTTCCTAGCAGTGCATTGATTTTATGAAATATTCTGATAAAATTATTTTAGCTTAATGTTAAGTATTATTAGATTCTCCTTCATTTGCTACCTGTTTAAGTCTTAAATCTCAAACTACTTTTATTTCTTTCTCTTCCTTTTTAAAAGTAGCAAGTATATTATATTATTCTTTAGATTTTACTTGTTTGTAAATAAAAAGAAAACATATTGGATGTTACTCCTTTTTGAAGTTACTGGATAGTATCCTTCAAGATGTAGTACAAGATATTTTAGTACATTTAAAAGAGATGCCATTAACCAGGTGAGGTGGCTCACAGCTGTAATCCCAGCACTTTGGGAAGTCAAGGTGGGAGGATTACTTGAGGCCAAGAGTTCGAGACCAGCCTGGGCAACAGAGTGAGACCCTGTCTCTAAAAAAATAAAAAATAAATAAAAGAGATGCCATTGATGTTTTTTGAATGGCTTAAACAACAGAATTATTTGCTAATAATTCTGGAAGCTAGAAATCCAAGGTCAGGGTGTCAGCAGGGTAAGTCTCATTCTGAGGCCTTTCTCCAGGCTTGTTAATGGCTGTCAGAGATGCCATTGAAATTTGTCTTTTTGTTTTCATTTGCTCATAGCTTAATTCATTTGTTTTTATAACATTTGGATTTTACTAACTTTCTCCTTTTCACCATAACTTGGGGAAAAAATTTTAAATACTAACGTTCTAATATTAATTCTCTAAAAGCAACTGAAGAAGGCAAAAAGTTATAATTATGGATGATATCTTTTAAATAAGAAAATATATATTAACTCATAATAATGACTAAGGTATAAATAACTTGTTATCCCTTCATATATCCAAGACATATTACTTATAGGCCATTTATAACTTGGTCAAATTGTAGTATTTATTAATAGTATGTAAATAGAAATTAGCATTTGTTATAAAAATAAAGCTCCTAGATTTTTTTCCAGTTATACTTCTCTGTTTGTATGAAATAGATGAAACAATTTGATACAAGAGACAGAATTATGATTCCTAAAATTTATTCTACATCTAACTAATTTTTTGATAAACAAGTTTTAAATCAGTGGTTGGTTAATGAAGTAGGTTTATGATGTTTATTTTGCAGTAAAACATTGCCTATCTCATGCACAGATGTTAAGTAAAAAAATGTAATAGAGTTCTGCTATATCCTTATTCTCCAGTGTTACTTTTGGACTTCTGAACACTAGACTTTCTCTGATACCCATTACTTGAATGCCATTCCATGCCTTTCTACAAACTAAGATATTGTTGTCTAATAATCTTAGGTCTCATTCCATTTTACTAGGTCCATCACTAGGCTTGGGTTCTGTTTATTTTTGCTTCCCCATTCTCGTTGTCATCATTGTACTATTTCTGTCTTAGCCATTAGAAAGCTCAACTTCATGGATCCTTCATGTTTTTGCCTGTCGCTCACGTTTTTCCATATCTGTCAGTATGAATACATTATAATATAAATTGCTTCTAGATTGATTGAAATACTTTTGGAAAATAGTAACTTTATATTCCAGAGTTATCATACTTGTTATTAAGTGAATGGATTTTTATACTTCAGTAAGAAACTGTTGAAATGACTGATTTCATTTAATGAAATGGGTAAATATTTTTATAGTCAGAGGCTCTGGTGGTAGAACCCAACAAATCGTATTTTTTAAAAACAGCTTTATTGAGGTATAATAGACATACAACAAACTGGATATATTTAAAGTGTACAATTTGATAAGTTTTGACATTTGAATATACCCATAAAACCATCATCACAACCAAGATAATGAACATATTCCTCACCCCCTGAAATTTCCTTATGCTCTTTGGCACTCCTTCCTGCCTCCCCCAAGCAACCACGAATGTTTTCTTGTCACTGTAGATTAGTTTGTATTTTCTAGAGTTTTATATTAATGGAATTATACAATATGTACTTTTTTTTTCAGTGTGACGACTTTCACTAAGCATAATGAGTTTGAGATTCATTCATGTTGTTGCATATTTCTTTTTTGCTGCTGAATAGTATTCTATTATATGGATATAATACATTTTTTATCCACTCACCTGTTGATGAACATTTGGATTGTTTCTGGTTTTTGGCTAGTACAGATAAAGCTGCTGTGAACACTCATGTGCAAGTCTTTGTGTGGACATATGTATCTTTTTCTCTTGGGTAAATACGTAGGAGTGGTATGAGTGGGATGGCTGGGTCATATGGTAGGTGAATGTTTAACTTTTTAAGAAACTGCCTAACTGTTTTCCAAAGTAGTTGTATACTATTTTGTTTCCACCAGCAGAGAGTGAAAGTTCTAGTTGCTCCATATCCTAGCTAACATTTGGGCTAATCAGTTTTTATAATTTTAGCCATTTTAATATATTGGTATCTCATTGGGATTTTAATTTACCTTTTTCTAATGACCTATGATGCTGAGCATCTTTTTGTGTGCTTATTAGCCATCTATATATCTTCTTTGGTAAAGTGCTCAAATATTTTGCTCATTTGTTTTTATTGGGTTGTTTAATTTCTTACAGTTGTGTTTTGAGAGTTCTCTGTATGTTCTGGATACAAGTTCTTTTTCAGATACATGCATTGCAAAGATCCCCCCCGCCCCAAGTTTGTGACTTTATATATATTAAAAAATATATATATATATATTTTTTTTTTTTGAGACAAGGTCTCACTCTGTCATCCCAGCTAGAGTGTAGTGGCATCATCATAGCTCACTGCAACCTCCAACTCCTGGGCTTAAGCAATCCTCCTGCCTCAGCCTCCTGAGTAGTTGGAACTATTAGGTGCGCACCACCACCCCTGGCTAATTTTTTCTATTTTTGGTAGAGATGGGGATCTAACTCTTGCTGGTCTCAAACTCCTGACCTCAAGTAATCCTCCCACCTTGGCTTCCCAGAGTGCTAGGATTACTGGTGTGAGCCACTGCACCTGGCCTTTAAAAAAAAATTTTTTTTAACAGTGTCTTTTGAAAAGCAGAAGTTTTTAATTTTGGTGAAGTTCAATTTGTCAGTTTGTTTTTTTAAGTGTTGTGCTCTAACCCAAGGTCACAAAGATTTTCTCCTATGTTTTCTTCTAGAAGTTTTATAGTTCTAGGTTTTACATTTAGTTTAATAAGCTATTTGGAATTAATTTTAGTGTGTGTGTGAAGTATGACTCTAAGGTGGGTTTTTTTTGGTTTGTTTTCTGCATATGAATATCCAAGTGTTTAAGCACCATTTGTTAAAAGGTTATTTTTTGCCAACAATCAGTTGCATTGCGTTTGCACTTTTGTCAAAATTCAGTTATCCATATATATCTGGGTTTATTATTACACTCCCTATTCTGTCCCACTGGTGTATATGTCTGTCTTTATGCCATTACCACACTGCTTGATTACTGTAGCTTCATTCTTGAAATTGGATAGTGTTAGCCTTCCACCTGTGTCCTTTGTAAAAGTTGTTTTGCCTGTTTAAGTCCTTTACATTTCCATGTGAATTCTAGAATCAGCTTGTGAATTTCCACGCAAATTCCTGTGGGATTTTAATTGGGATTGCATTGAATCTATAGATGAGTTTGAGGGAGACTTGACATCTTAATTTTGAGTCTTCTGAACAATGAACAAAGTATATCTTTCCATTTATTTATGTCTTCTCTAATTTCTTTCAGCAATATTTTATGGTTTTCAGGGCACAAGTCTTTCGTATTTTCTGTCAGATTTATCCCTAAGCCTATCATATTTTTGATGTTATAAATGATATTTTTAAAATTTAATTTTCAATTTGCAGTTTTTTATTCAAAAATCCAGTTCAAAAATACTAGTACTATATGTAAAATATAGTTGATTTTTGTATACTCATCTTGTGTCCTACAATCTTGCTATGCTCATTTATTAGTTGTAGTAGTCTTTTTTGAAGATTCCATCAGATTTTTTACATAGAAGATCATGCCATTTGTGAATAAAGATTGTTTCACTTCTCCTTTCCGATCTGGATGACTTTTATTTATTTATTTTTTCCTGATTGCATTAGCTAGAACCTGCAATGCAATACTGCATAGCACTGGTAAGAGTAGACATCCCCTCCCTGTTTTGTTCCAGATCTTAAAAGGAAAGCATTCACTTTTTCAGTATTAAGTGTGATATTAGCTGTAGGTTTTTTGTAAATATCTTTTATCAAGTTGATGAAGTCCCTTTCTATTTCTAGTTTGCTAAGAGTTTTTATCAGGAATAGGTTTTGAATTTTATTAAATAATATGTATTTAACAAATGTATTTAATTTGTTAAATGTATTTAACAAATGTATATGTTAAAATACATTTAACGTGTATATAACAATATTATGTATTTGACAAATTTGTTAAATTCTGCTTCTATTAAGATGATCATGTGGTTTTTCTTTTTCAGTTTGTGAGTATGATTTGTTAACATTAATTGGTTTTTTGATGTTAAACAAACTCTGTTCCTGAGATTAACATTACTTAGTCCTGATGTGTTATCCTTTTAATACAGTTTTGGATTTGATTTGCTAAAATTTCGTTTAGAATTTTTGCATCTGTTTTCATGAGGCATATTGGTTTGTAGTTTTTTTTTGGTAATGTCTTTGGTTTTGGTAGCAGGCTTCGTAGAACGAGTTGGAAGTTTGTGTCAAGTTGGTGTTCTTTCTTTCCTAAAGGTTTGGTGGAATTCACCAGTGAAGCCATTTGGACGTGGAATTTTCTTTGTGGGATGGTGTTTAACTACACTTTTGATTTTTATAAATAATATAGATATAAGGCTATTAAGGTTGTCTGTTTTTTTAGTGAGCTTTGCTAACTTGTATTTTAAGGATTTGTCCATTTCATCTAAGTTGTCAAATACATGGACATAAAATTGTTCATAATATTCCCTCATTATTCTTTTAATATCTGTAGAAGCTGTAGTGATATAATACCTCTCACTCCTGATAGTGGAGGCTTATCTGTTTTAAATCTTCTCAAAAAACCAGGTTTTGGTTATACTGATTTTCTATATTTTTCTGTTTTCTATTTTCATAGATTTTGTCTTTCCTTCCTTCTGTTTACTTTGGTTTTAATTTTCTCTTCTCTCTCTCTTTTTTTTTTAAGTTACTCAAGGTAGAAGTTGGAAGTTGTTGACCTGAGACCGCTCATCTTTTCTAATACAGGATTTTAGTGCTATAAATTTCCCCCTGAGTACTTTTTTAGTGGCATCCTACAAAATCTAATATTTTCTGTATTTTATTTTCATTCAGTTCAAAATACTTCATAATTCCTTTTTGGTTTCCTTGATCCATGGGTCAAAGAAGGGTGTTACTTACTTTCCAAATATTTGGAGATTTTTCAAAAATCTTTTTTGCTGTTGATCTCTAATTTAATTTTAATGTGGTCTGAGAACATATTGGTATGATTTGAATCCTTTCACAGTTAAACTTTGTTTTGTGGCCCAGAATATGGTTTACCTTGGTAAATGTTCTGGGTACACTTGAGGACAATTTGTATTATGCTGCTATTGGGTGGAGTGTTTTATAAATGTCAGTTAGGTTAAGTTGGCTGCCTGATAGTGTTGTTCACATCCTTGCTGATTTTCTGCCTACTTGTTCTACCAATTATTAAGCTATTGAAATCTCTCCATTATAATTGTAATGGTCAATTTGTATAGTCTTTGCTCCAAAATCAATTTTGTGTGATATTAATAGAAGTCTCCTAGCTTTCTTTTGACTAATGTTATCATGGTATATCTTTTCCATTCTTATCCTCTTAATTTATTTGTGTCTTTAATTTAAAATATTTTCTTATAGGTAGGTAACATAGAAGTTGTTCTTGCTTTTTTATCCAATCTGACAATTTTTGCCTTTTAATTGGTATGCTTATGTCATTTCAATTAGTGTGGTTATTGATATGGTTTGGTTTGAGTCTATGTTGCTATTTGTTTTCTATTTGTCTTATCTGCTCTTTGTTCTCCTTTTCCTTTTTTTCTGACTTCTTTCAAATTAACAGAATATTTTTATGATCTCATTTTATCTCCTTTGAGCAATTATTAGGTATAATTCTGTTTTATTATTTTAGTGGTTACTTAAAGGTATATAGTATACATCTTTATCAGTCTACCTTCAAGTGATACCATACCACTTCATATATAGAATAAGAACCTTACAATAGAGTATTTCCATTTTTTTCCAGTCTTTATGATATTGTCTATAAATTTTTACTTTTATATATGTTATAAATCCCACAATATTTTCATTTAAACAATCAATCATCTTTTTTAAAGGTTTTTTTTGTTTGTTTTTTGAGACAGGGTCTTACTCTGTCGCCTGTGCTAGAGTGCAGTGGTGTCATCATAGCTCACTGCAACCTCAAACTCTTGGGCTTAAGTGATCTTCCTGCCTCAGTCTCCCTAGTAGCTGGGACTATAGGAGCAAGCCACCGTGCTCTGCTAATTTTTAAATTTTTTGTAGAGATGGAGTCTCACTCTTGCTCAGGCTGGTCTCGAACTCCTGGCCTCAAGCGATCCTCCCACCTCGGCGTCCCAAAGTGCTGGGATTACAGGCATGAGCCATCGAGCCCAGCCTAAAGTTTTAAATAATAAAAAATTCTTACATATATACTCTTTTTTTTTTTTGAGACAGGATCTCTATTGCTGATAAAAAATAATGTTTAGAGAATGTGAACTTTAAACAAGAGCAGTGATGAATTAAAGGAGTTCAAAATGGAGTTTACAGAGGTTAGAATGGCAAAAATTATAATTTGTGCAATGAATAAGTGGACTAATACAGAAGTGAATCAGTCTTGTGGAGAACAAAATGAATGATGGATTAAATTGTTGAGAGGATTAAATGGGCTGATGTATGTTAAGCATGATGCCTGGCATATGGTAAATGCTTAATAACCATTTATCATTGCTATTAAGTATTAGTGCTATTTATAGAATACATCCTTTCAAATGCTTTGAAAGTTCAAAGGAAGTGATATGGTTTCCTTAATAAGCTTGCATTCTAATGGGACATAACAATCAGTAAAAATAATTAGTCATCTCTTAGTATCCATGGAAGGTTGCTTCCAGGACCCCTGCAGATACCAAAATCCACAGATTCTTGAGGCTCTTACAGTTGGCTCTCTACCCCTAGGTTCTGCACCTGCAGTTGGTTGAATCTATGGATTTGAAACCCGCGGATACTGAGGGCCGAATATACATTATTAAACCCAAGGGACTGGAACTTAAATACTGCATACACATTTGTGACTGAAAAGATCTCATTAAGAAAAATAATCAGAGATGAGGAAAACATAATACTTAGTGTTGTGTGTTGTTTATGAGCACATGCTTTAGAGTCCAGGCAACCTTGTAACACCTTCCTCGAAGTTGTCAGGATTAAATGAAGTATAGGACTTTGCACAAAGTGATGAATAAGTGATAACAAGTTTTCTTGTGGGGCTCAATTTCTTCATTTCTAGAAGTAGTGTAGTGGTTAACAGTGTTAATATCAGAAGAAATGGGTTCTTATTCCTGTTCCACTGCTTTTAGCTCTGTGACCTGGGGCAGGTTACTTAATCTCTCTGACCCTGATTATTTTTATCTGTACAATAGAGATACTCCAGTCCACCATTAACATCCTGTTTTATAACCTACATTAGCTACTTCTTTAGCATGCATATTTTTTTCCAAAATATTAAGGGAGTACAAATGTTTTTGTTACATGGATATATTGTACATATAATGCTGAAGTCGGGGCTTTCAGTGTGCCTGCCACCCTAGCAGTGTTTATTGTGCCCAATAAGTTTTTATCCCTCATACACCACCCACCCTCACCCATTCGTAGTTTCCAATGTCCTTTACATCTCTTTGTGCTCATGTGTACCCATCATTTAGCTCCCACATATGGTGTTTGTTTTTCCATTCCTGAGATACTTCACTTAGGATAATGGTCTCCAGTTCCATCTAAGTTAATGTGAATGACATTATTTCATTCCTGTTTATGGCTAAGTATAATAGTACTCCATGGTGTGTACACACACACAAACACACACACACACACACACACACCCACCACATTTTCCTTATCCACTCATGAATTGATGGGCACTTAAGTTGGTTCCGTATCTTTACAATTGTGAATTGTGCTGCAATAAACATTTGAGCGCAGGTGTCTTTTTGAGAAAATGATTTCTTTTCCTTTGGGTAGATACCCAGTAGTGGGACTGTTGGATTAAATGGTAGGTCTACTTTTAGTTCTTTGAGATATCTCCATACTGTTTACCATAGAGGTTGTACTAATTTGCAGTCTCACCAATAGTGTATAATTGTTCCTTTTTCTCTGCATCCACGTCAGCATCTGTTGTTTTTTGACTTTTTAATAATGGCCATTCTGACAGGGGTAAGATGGTATCTCATTGTGGTTTTAATTTGCATTTACCTGATGATTAGTGACGTTGAGCATTTTTTCATATGTTTGTTGGCCATTTGTCTATCTTCTTTTGTTTGTGTCTTTTGTCCACTTTTCGATGGGGTTGTTTGTTTTGTTCTTGCTGTTTTGTTTGAGTTCTTTGTGGATTCTGGATATTAGTCCTTTGTCAGATGTATAGTTTGTGAATATTTTTCCCCATTCTGTAGGTTACCTGTTTAGTCTGTTGATTATTTCCTTTGCTCTGCAGAAGCTTTTTAATTTAATTAAGTCTCATTGATTTATTTTTGTTGCTGCTATATATGCCTTTGGGGTCTCAGTCATAAATTCTTTGCCTAGGCTGATGTCTATAAGAGTTTTTCCTACCTTTTCTTCTAGAATTTTTATGTTCTCGTGCCTTACATTTAAGTCTTTAATTCATCTTGAATTAATTTTTTTTCATTTTTTAAAAAAATTTTTATAGTTTTTTTTTTTTTTTTTTTTGGAGACAGAGTTTTGCTCTGACGTCTAGGCTAGAGTGCCATGGCCTCAGCCTAGCTCACAGCAACCTCAAACTCCTGGACTCAAGCGATCTTCCTGCCTCAACCTCCCAAGTAGCTGGGACTACAGGCGTGTACCACCACGCCCGGCTAATTTTTTGTATTTTTAGTAGAGAAGGGGTCTCGCTCTTGCTCAGGCTGGTCTCAAACTCTTGAACTCAAATGATCCTCCGGCCTTGACCTCCCAGAGTGCTAGGATTATAAGTGTGAGCCACTGCGCCCAGCCTTGAATTAATTTTTGCATATGACAAGAGATATGGGTCCTGTTTCATTCTTCTGCATATGGCCATCCTATTTTCCCAGTACCATTCATTGTTCAGGGTGTCCTTTCCCCAGTGTATATTTTTCTGCTTTGTTGAATATCAGTTGGCCATAGCGATATGGTTTTATTTCTGGGTTCTCTATTCTGTTCCATTGGTCTCTGTCTCTATTTTTATACCAGTATCATATTGTTTTGGTTACTATAGGCTTGTAGTATAATTTGAAGTCAGGTAATGTGATGCCGCCAGATTTATTCTTTTTGTTTAAGATTGCTTTGGGTATTCGGGCTCTTTTTTTTTTTTTTTAGCCAGTCAAATTCAGCAGTGGGGGGTTGTATACCAACTTTAGTGACACTAATGTTAATAAGTTCTGATAACCCACTACCATCGGACCAGCCTGGGGCTCTTTTTTGATTCCAAATGAAGCTTATGATTATTTTTTCTAGATCTGTGAAATAAGATGTTGATATTTTGATGGGAATTGTACTGAATCTGTAAATTGCTTTGGGAAGAATGGACATTTTAACGATGTTGATTGTTCCAATTCATGAGTATGGGATGTTTTTCCATTTGTTTATGTCATCTACAATTTCTTTCATCAGTGTTTCATAGTTCTCCTTGTAGAAATCTTTCACCTCCTTGGTTAAGCCTATTCCTAAGTATTTTATTTTCTTAGTAGCTATCGTAAATGGTATTGAGTCCTTGATGTGACTCTCACCTTGACTGTTATTAGTATATAGAAATGCTGATTTGTATACATTGATTTTGTAGACTGAGACTTTGCTGGATTTATTTATCAACTCTCTAGGCGTCTTTTAGTGGAGACGTTTGGATTTTCTAGATACAGGAACGTATCACCAGCAAACAGAGATAGTTTGACCTCTTTCCTGGTTTCTATGCTCTTTCTTTCTCCTTCCTGGTTGCTCTGGCTAGGACTTCTAATACTATGTTCAATAGAAGTGGTGACAGTGGGCACCCTTGTCTTGTTCCAGTTCTTAGGGTGAATGCCTTCAACTTTTCCCCATCTAATATGATGTTGGTTGTGGGTTTGTCCTATATGGCTTTTCTAATTTTGATATATGTTCCTTCTATGCCTAGTGTGTTAGGGGTTTTTATCATGAAAGGGTGCTGGATTTTATCGAATGCTTTTTCTGCATCTATTGAGATAATCGTAAGGTCTTTGTTTTTGCTTCTGCTTATGTGGTGAATCACAAATGTGGTGATTTGCATATGTTGAATCATTCTTGACGTGCATAATCTTAAGTGGAAATCTGAAAAATCTATTCTGACATCTTCAATTTTTTCTTTTTTTGGTTTAGGTTTTAGAGGCTAGAGATAGAGAACAGAATTCTTTCCATTTATTTATTTATTTATTTATTTTGTAGGATGGTCAAGTGAAGCAGTGGGTCTTTCCATTTATTTTGCCTAAGTAACGTAACTAAACAGAAAACATGGATTAAGATTTGGAAGAAGTTATAGGGAGGAAGGTCCATACAATTTGTCTTGAGAAATTTAGGGAGTTAATTTGAGGAGACCCTCAGAATCAGGTGAAAATTGTTTTAAGAAATTGTACTATATAAAACTCAAAACTGTTCTCAACACAATATCCCTGAAAAAGAGGGAAAAAAACCCCTCAAAACTGACATAAAAGCTACTTAAAGGATACAAGAATGTCTTTTATCTAGCAAGCTTCCAAAATACAATTTTAAGTTATACAACTCTACATGTGTCTCCGGTGCAAAGGAGGGTATTTCTGTTTTTCTCAAGGTAGATATAGTCTTAAATTCTATTTACATTAAATTCTAGTAAATGTGTGGATCTTTCAGGTAATTGCATGGACTTGAAGTTATTAAAAAATTAAATAGTGTATTGTTTCACACCAGAAATTAATACATTTGTATTAGATTGCCTAAAGAAAGTCTGAGTGCAGAGAACCAATTTTGTTTTCCCTTTGCATCTCCCTGTGTTCTTTAAATGTATATTTAATTATATTTAAATTTAATTTCACCTTAAGAAAAAAAATATTACTGGAATATTTGGAAATTGAAAAAAAAAAAAAAGAGTAAACCCATTGTTGGCTTTACTACTACAATGGCTTCAACTTATAGATCTACCTGAGTAAAGAAGTTTTTGCTTTTGATTGCCTAGGGCCACTCGTGAGAAAGGAGTGTCTCTGAAGGGTAGTTCTACCAAAGGGAGATTTACTTAGCAAGCCTTCAACTATACAAAATAGGTTACGCTCCTTGAAAGTTTGCAGGTTTTTCTTATTCAACCCCATTCTGTAGGAATGCACCAATTGAAATAAACAACTATAGAACTGAATAGGACAGCACTTTTAGGAAAACAGACTAAATCTTTATCCTGGCAGTGGGTCTAATTAATTTATCATTGTTGTAAATTTAAAAAATTTTAGCAAAGCAAAATTGGAGTATTTTGGGCTAGTGGGTAGTGAAAGAAAGAAACAGAAGATTTAAATTTTTTTTTAAAAAAAATTGTTTCCAGTTTTCTGTTACAAATAATGCTATAATAAACATTGAACATATTACAAGTACAGCCTAGCAAACTTGAGGGAAATTTTCCTTACCATAAATTCCTAGCAGAATTTTTGGATCAAAGTGCATGCACATTTTACAATTTGATAAATCAGTAAAATAAGTTATTTTACAGGCATACCATGGAATGCCCGTAAAAAGAATGAGCTAAATCTTTAAATACTGATATTTTTTACTGTCCACAGACTATTAAATTGAAAAAGGAATTGCTTGCCAGTATAAAATTCCATAATTATTTATATGGACAGTAGTATTTCAGAGAGGAAAATCTGGAAAAGTATATGTCAAACTAAGTGGTTAATTCATTCATCAAATTCGAAGATTATTTTTTACATTACACAAGTACAGTAATGCACAAATTCATCTTATAAAATTAATACAGATACAAAAACACATACGCAAACATTCATAGCAGCTTTATTCATAATAGCCCAAAACTTTAAATAGCCCAAAGTCCATCAATTGGTGAATGGATAAACAAATTGTAATATACAGTGGAATAGTACTCGGCAATAAAAAAGGACAAACTTCTGAATGTGGATAAATCTCAAAATATTATGCTAGAAGAAGCCAGACATATGATTCTTTGTATGAAATTTTGGAAAGAGCAAAACTATCGTGACAGCAGATCAGTGACTGACCAGGCCTGTATGTGAGGGGAGAAGATGACTACAAAGGAGCATGAGGGAACTTTCTGGGGTAACAGGAATGTTTGACATCATGATTATGATAGTAGTTACACTACTGATTCCCTCACTCCCTGGGAAGGCTCCCTCCTGCCTCCAGTTAATAAGGTAACTACTAACTACCAAACCACCATTACTGTAAGTGGATTCTACTTATTTTTTTTTTTGAGCGGTGTCTCGCCTTGTCGTCCAGGGAGAGGAGGGAGTGCAGTGGCAGGAGCATAGATCACTGCAGCCTCAAACTCCTGCCCTCAAGCGACGGTCCCACCTCAGCCTCCTGAATAGCTGGAACTACAGGCGCTCGGCCATCACGCCTAGCTAATTGTTAAGTTATTTTTTGTCGAGACGTGGGGCGGGGGTCGAGGGTGGGGACAGGGGGGTCTCAGTATTTTGCCCAGGCTGGTCTCCACCTCCTGAACTCAAGCGATTCTCCCGCCCCAGCTCCCGAAGTGTTGCGATTACAGGCGTGAGCCGCTGGGCCGGCCTACTTCAAGTTCTTGTTCTGCATTTACACACACACACACACACCCCCCCAGGGTTAATCTATATATATACATACACATATATACATACACATAGACACACACACCCCCAGGGTTAATCTATATATATACATACACATAGACACACACACACCCAGGGTTAATCTATATATATACATACACATAGACACACACACACACACACACTCTTCCTCAACGTAAGGAATAAATCTTTCATGCTTCTAGGACAGAAAAAGTGCAAGAAAACCCAGACTTCCTAGTTGACTTCTATTAACAAAGCAGTAGCCGGTGAAAATGTCTAGGAGCTCTCCCGTCTTGACACAGAATTAGGGATCTTCAGCTTGACCTGGCGTAGGTGTCTAAGCGTCCAGCTCCTTAATAGGTTGCCACAATTTCTCCGTCGCCTTTTAACCACTTTTGTCCACAGAGGGCAGGGCGGGACTTCACCCCTTTACTAGGGCAAGCGTCTGGTCCCGTGCGTGTAAGGGGTACGTTCACGGGACCAGGGACTCCCCAGCGCGCGTAGCGTTAAAGAGGCGAACGAGCTTCACCGTCCTAAACCGTAATGCACAGCTCGCCTTCCCGGAAGCAAGGACTATAGCCCCGACGAGGAATTCATGCGGACGGAAGCGTCTCGCTTAGAGTCTGATTGGAAGTGAAGAAACGAGGAATTGTGGGACTTTGTCCGTCTCCCAGTACGCATGTGCCAACGCCCGGAGGCGGTGGCGACGAGAGAAGCACGTCAGCAAAGCTGGCCAATCCCCTCTATGCGCAAGCGCAGTGGCTCAGGCGGCACCGGAAGCACAGGGGGATGGGGCGGCGGTGACGCGATTCTGTCCGCGTTGGAGGGGCCGGGCCGCTGCCGGAGTCGCCGCGGCCGTCGCGTGACGTGGCACATCAGGAGCCTTAAGGCCAGACCCCGAGCTCCCGCGCCAGTTGCCTAGTAGGTCCTCGTCCCGGTAATTCCTGTCCCGGAGTTTTATCCGACACACCGGCCAGCGAGACGTCCCTGCTGCCTTTTTTCTTCCTCAGCTCTTTCTCTTCCTTCTTCAGTTTGCCGGGAGCGTGAAAGGAGAAGGCCTGGGGACGCCCCAAGCCCCTTCTGCCCATCGCAAGTGCCATTATCGCCATGGGCCTCACCATCTCCTCTCTCTTCTCCCGCCTCTTCGGCAAGAAGCAGATGCGCATTTTGATGGGTGAGTGAGGGGCCCCAGTGGAGATCCGGGGAAGGCCAGGTCTCTGTGCTTGGGGTGGTCTCCGGGCCTGCTTTTTCCTCCGCGGGCCATGGTGGGGGAGGGGCCGGGAGTTGTGGGTCTAGAGGACTCCTTAAGGGGGAACAATGGAGGGAAGGGTGAACGATCGCCCCATATCTGTCGCCCGACGAGGCGGGGACGGGGCCTCGGGCAAGGTTCGTCTTTCTGGGCTTGGCTTTCTCTCCTTGATCTTGTTGAAAGCTGGGCACGATTGGGTGGAGATGTGGGGGAAGCGAAGTCACAAGCGAATACTGGTAAGGCCCATTCTGAGGGTGCGATCTGCATCCCCTCTTCCCAGGGTGTGGGCAGCGGTTGGGAGGGAGGGACAGCGACTCCAGCTTTTCGCCTTCCCTTTTCCGCTTCGTGTACATACTCTGCACACTCCATTGGTATGTGAGCAAGCGGCCGCCGAGAGCCCGGAGCCGCCCGGGGGCAGGAAGTGACCGGGCCCTGTGTGGTGGCTAGGGAGCACCCAGGGTTTCCAAAGAGTCTGGAGTCCTCACGCTCAGTTTGCTAAACTTTGCCTCGCGCAGGATGCGGCTGCATTTTTTTCCATTCTCCTTACTAATAAGCTTGTTCTCTAAAAATTGAGCTTATCTTGTCTCTGGTTCTTTTGGGTGGTTTCAGGAACTTTAAATATATTTGGTTTATTTGATTTGGTTTTCAAACTAATTTTTATCTAGCTTGTTCAATGTTTAATGCAAAAAACTTTCAGAAAACAATTTTTTTTAAACCTGATAAATTTTCAGTAACTGAACTAAACATCATGACGCTTAATTTTAGGGTAGCTTTGTTAAATAGTGATTAGAAAGTTGTTTTATGGAAGTTTTTTTTTTTTTAATAGAAAATGGGCTTTTGAAAAACTGCTTTTCTGGGGCAATTTTTTGCTCAGATGAGGGAGAAGGGCTGTCACTCAGGTGATGTGAGCAACCCCTCCCCTTAATACTGTGAGTAGTGTCTACATCACAACTGAGTTCCATAGACTTGAATAATGCTAAAAGGAACCGCTCTAACTTTGAACATTGAAACTTGTTGGTTCGTTAGTGTTTGGGGGGAGGTTATTTTTGAGTTCTACTACCATCGGAAGTTTTCAAAAACAAGCTTCTGTACTATTTGAAGGTATATGAAGAATGAGAGTATACATACTTCTTGTTTTACTTTCCTGTTAATTCAGCTTTGTTACAATTCATAAAATAATTGTTCCTGATTCATTCATAAAGGTAAATCAGTGTTTTTCTCTTTGAAAGTATCTCAGATTTTCTTTGTGAAAAGGACAGAGAATTATTTTAGGAGAGCAACTCTAAGTGGCTGAAAATTGGCAGTCTAAAGAAGGATGGGAAGTCAACGGAAGGGCTTTGGACTGTGATAAATGAATTTTCAGCCTGTTCCTTAAAGAGATTAACCAGTATATGGTTGTGTTTCAGAAAATGTAGTGTATTGGTCTTTTTACATAAGATTTATTGTAAATGAATTGCTGTTTTCCATTTCCTTAGTCTTTTGTGATTGCTAAAAGTGTGTGTGTGGGGGTGCTTGGTGAGGTGACTTGTAATGCCAGCACTTTGGGTGTCTGAGGGAGTTCGAGACCAGCCTGGGCTATGTAGCAAGACCTCATCTCTACAAAGAAAAAAATGGTTAGCTGGATGTGGTGGCACATGCATGTAGTCCCAGCTACTCAGGAGGCTGAGGCAGGAGGATCACTTGAGCCAAGGAGTTTGAGGTTACAGTGAGCTATGGATTGTGCCAGCGTACTCCAGGCTGGGCAATAGGACCAGATCCTGTCTCTTTTTAAAAAAAAAAGAAAGCGCCAGAGGGGGAAGAAAGGTAGAATTATACTGTAAACACTTTTCCTATATTTATTATATTAGGGAAGCATTTCCCTCCCCCCAGATAATGATTGGAAGAAAATGGAGGAGGAAAAGTGTTTAACTTTCTGCATTTGTACAAGGGATTTAAGTCAAGTAAGTCATGGGAGTTATTAATTTTATTTCAAATGTTATATTAGTTGGGTTTGCAGTTCTTGTTTTGCACTTTAATTTTGGAATAATCAGTTTTCCTTGATTAAAAACACTTCAGTCACAAAGTCAACTTTTATGGTAAGTCATCAAAGGAAGTACCAACATATGAGGGAAATATGTGCATGAACAGGGAAAAGGGTGATTTGGAAGTTTGATAATTCTTAGATTTTTCTGTCTGCCTTTGTGAGTGATCGACTGTATAAATAATCACTTGTAAAGTGTCTGCCCCTTTCAACTATTGGAATTGTCAGTTAATATTTTTTCATATTACATTAGTGTGCTTCTTTTTCTTTGATAATGCTTAGATAAAATTCATGTCTTCTTGAGTCAGTGGCTTTTTTAGACTTTACATTTTAAAGTGTATTAAGAAATAACAGCTAATGTGTGTGGTTTGCCAAACTGCTATGGAGAAGTTTTAAATTTAATTCCTACACTAGCTGCTCTCCCAAAAGTTCAAGTGATTTTAAAAGATGTTGAAAGTTAATTTGTGGTTAACTGTAATTAAAAATAAAAAGCCAACACAGTGTATCAAATTTAATGTCATTTGAATTATTGATTGACAGGAATTATGTAGTAGTTATTTATAAGGGAAAATTACTCATGTGAATGATATTGCCCAAGTTAGAAAGCAGTAGTTTCTGCATTATTCTAAGTCTGGTGTCTGTATTTTGATCCATGATAAGATGTAATTTTGGTAAATGAATCCATTATGTTTATATCCAAAAGTGTTCTACAGAGGAATTGTTCTAATCTCTTTACTTTGAACTTTTGAGTTCTTACCTATTGAAAAGCTGAAAAAGTGTTGCTTTCTAAAAGTTTCCTAACGACAGTGTAGTTCTGTATTGCCTTGTATGTGACTATGGTTTTTGGGAGCCCGGGAGGTTCAGGAGAAAAGATCCTATATTTGCCAATTTAAAAAATATTGCTAGTATTTTAAGTGAGGCTTCAAGCTAAGAGTGGTATTTCATATGTGTTCTTTCTTTTTGACTTAGCATATTACAAGCATTTTCTCAGGTCATTTGTTGAAAACATAATTGCCTGGCTTTTCGAAAAATGGTCCTTCTGATTTGTTACGTGAATATAGGGAACAACTGAAAAGGCAAAAAATCTTCAGTTTTGTGCCACTAGAAGTTGACAGATACAGCCATCCTTAGATGTACCTTTTCACATTATTACAAAGTATGGCTGTAGAGACTTTGGTAATTTGCTGCTAATTAACTCATTGATAAAAGTGCAGATATTCCTGATCTGTTGGTTAGAAGCAAAACCTAAACTCATTATAATTTTTCCACATACCTGATAGCTTCAGTTTCTGTTTGGATGGTCAAGCCTCTGAGGAATTAGATAGATAAAATATTAAGATACATTATGTCCACCAGAAATACCTAAAGGCAGGATAGTTGTATATAAATACTATTAGAGATCTTTGGCATCAGAACTAGGGATTTTTTGTCTTGCTTTGTGTTAATTTTTAAATTTTTTTTTAAAAAAATCGAGGTGTAATTCATATATCATAAAGTTTACCCACCTCACCCCTACCCCCCTTTTTCTTTTTTTGAGGCAGTGTCTCACTCTTTTGCCCAGGCTAGAGTACAGTGGCATCATCATAGCTAGCTGCAACCTCAAACTCTTGGGCTCAAGTGATCCTCCTGCCTCACCCTCCCAAGTAGCTGGGACTTCAGACATGTGCCACCATGCCCAGCTAATTTTTCTTTCTTTTTTTTTTTTTTTTTCAAGTTCTCATACAGCTTGACTTTTTTTTTTTTTAAGAGATGGGGTCTTGCTGTGTTGCCCAGGCTGGTCTCAAACTCCCTTCTCAGCCTCCCAAAGTGCTAGGATTACAGGCGTGAGCCACCATGCCCAGCCAAGTTTACTCCTTTAAAGTGAACAATTCAGTGGTTTTTAGTATATTCAGAGTTGTGTAACCATCATCATTGTCTAATTCTAAAATATTTTCATCATCCCAAAAAGAAACCTTTATACCCATTAGCAGTCACTGTCATTCCTCCCTCTCCCTGTTGTCTGGCAGCCACTAATATACTTTCTGTTTCTGTGGGTTCTGGACATTTCATTTAATAGAATCATATAATATGTGGCCTTTTGTATCTACTTTTTTCACTTGGCATGATGTTTTCAAAGTTCATTCATATTATAGCATGTATCAGTACTTTATTGCTTTTGATGGCCAAATAGTAATTCCATTGTATGGATAAACCACATTTTGATTATCCATTCATTAGTTGATAGAAATTTGGTTGTTTCCACTTTCTGGCTCTAATGAATAGTGCTGCTGTGAACATTCATGAACAAGTTTTTTTTGTGGGCATATGTTTTTAATTTTTGAGTAAATACCTAGGAGTGGAATTGTGTCATGGTAACTGTGTTTAACATTTTGAGGGGAAAAAAAATAACATTTTGAAGAAACGACAAAATTTTCCAAAGCAGCTTCACCATTTTACATTCCCACTAGCTGTGTATGAGGGTTCTAATTTCTCCACAAGACCTAGGGTTTTTAATATCTGTTCTACTACTTCTGTGATTCTGGGGACATTTCTGAACATTAGATGCTTCATCTGAAAAATGGAAGGTTATTTTGGGGATTAAATTACAAAAATGTGTGGCATCATCTAGTATTGTGCTTGGAATACAATAAGCACTCAGTTTTAAATTTTATCACATGGCAGAAGGGCAAGAAAAAATATTTTTAAATTATTATTCAAAGAGAAGAGAAGCTTAAAAAAAAGAAAAGAGTATTATGAAGGTGCATTTCAAACTTGTAGAAAATTTGGTACATAAAGGAAAACATGAAGAAAAATTTTAATTTATCCATCTGAAAATATACTTTTTTCTTTCTAATCTTTTTCCTTTTTGCATTTTTCTCAAAGTTGAGATAATTACATCTAACTTCTTTAACTTAAAATATGAGTATTTCTTGCTGCCATAATTTGGTAGACATATTTTTAAATAAGATTGGCAAAGATTTTTTGAGGTGGTTTTGCTGCTATATTAACACTTTGGTCAAAGTGCCGGTCTAATTAATGAGGACAAGTAATTCCTATATATCTTTCAATACAGTGACTTGTATGGAGGTGGAGGGGAGGGAGAACTCCCTGGACTATACAGATTAGTCTTATCTTGGTTAGTTGAGAATTGGTTAGTTTCGTTTTGTGGAAAAATCTCATTGCCAAATATTGCAACATTAAGGAAATACATACTTAAGAAATGACTGAAGTGGCACAAAATTGTTAGACTAACATGTTTTTGAGTAAAAAAAGCTATATTAAGAGTTTTAAGTGATGATAGTGTACATATAATTTGTGCATTTTAAAGGTTACAGTAGAAATACCGTTTTTAAAAAAACTCTTGGTTTGCACTTACACAGTATTATTATTTTGGATACAACTGCAAAAGATACTTTCTGTGTGGCTGTGAGCCTTTAAACTATTGTCTTGTAATTTTTATTTAAAAAATAATTTGTGGATGCTAAAAAGGCCTTATGGTTGCATTATTTTGTAAACACTTCCCTTTTTAAAAAAATAAAATGAGTAAATAAAATATATTTAAGTCCCTTAAGCAGTCATCTTCAAAAAGATACATGAGGAAATATAACCAGCCCAACATTTTAATAAAAGAAATCTACTACTTGGACAATTTCTTCCTTTTTTTTAATGAAAGTAATACATATTTATTGGGTTGAAACAAAATTCTAACAATACAGAAGTAGAAGAAACTATTAAATATGCATACAAGCAGGCATAAAACTTGTTAAAAGAAAATTTGGATTACCTACATGTTTTTTTGTAAATATAATTATGTAATCATGAATTGTCTTGAATTTCTTCCATTCTTTGTCAGTATTTTTGGATTTTCATTGCTTTTAAAGAGTGATAAAAGGTCCAGTTGGACCTCCAGTGAGGACTGACAGGTTCTATAGTCTTCAAAACCTGACTCAAATTTTTGTTTTTATTTTTTCTAGTCAACATCTCAGTTTCAATTCTGACTTGGCTTAATTGTATTTGGACGTAGTTAAAGGTGAATTTTGGTTTACTTAAAAAATTGATCAGAGTCACCCAAAGAAGACATACACTCTCAAGAGATTTAACTTTGTAGAACAATTTAAAGATCTGTTTGTGTTTTGCCACCCTTCCTTTGTTTTCTGTATTTTTACTAAAGATGCCAAACTTTAAGGTAGCTGCTTTTGTTTGTGTGTTTTTTAGAATTATGTGTTCTGATCTTTTTGATACTATTCCATACTTAAAAAATAAAACACTTGTATAACAGCTGGTTTTTCTTATGCCCATGAATGAGGGCTTGGGGTGGACAGATCACTCTGATTAGTAAGTATTTTGGAAAGAATAAACTTGCATCCCCGTGTGAAGAAATAGGTAACAGGGTTTGATTACAGGACACACACATAAGAAGGCATAAATGGCTTGAGTCTCCGGAGAGATCTTAAAGCTACTCTTAGTTGGGTACAGAATAGAAAAGGTTGTTATAGGATAGAAGGCGTTGCCTGTAGCTCTCAGTTCTGTTTTGGACTAACTGATAAAAGTTAAACTTACTTGCATAGGAATGTAAATGAATAAGTGATGTGATTTAAGTTCTTTTTACCTTACTAGCATTGCTTTCATGTGTGAAGTCATGCTTTGATTTACATATTAAGAAAGTGTGCTTGCTTAAATCAGTATTCCATTGAATTGATTTTAAAAATCTGCAATAAGATAAATCCAGGCGGCCAAATGTGATGTCCTTAGAACAATGATATAGTCAATGTGGTTATTAGATATTGATCTTTTATTTCTGAGGGCTTTAGCAACCAATGTGGAATATATAGATTTTGAGTGATTCGTACTTATAAGCAGTTAATTTGCTCTTATTATCATTATAAGGGGACTAGGACATAGTTATACAGGTATGTTTTTTCTCTGTAGCATCAAGATCTTTTACCTAAAATTTACTCTGGAAATAAAGTGAAAATTAAGTTTACAAATCTTAAGATAATTCTTTATTCACTTGTTCTCACATGTTGTGATTAAGCTTCTAATTTGTGTTTTTAAAAATGGTGGTAGGCCAGGGCAGTGGCTCACGCCTGTAATCCTGGCACTTTTGGAGGCTGAGGTGGCAGGATTGCTTGAGGCCTGGAGTTCGAGACCAGCCTGGGCAACATAGTGAGACCTCATCTCTACCAAAAATAGAGAAAAGTTAGCTGGGTGTGGTGGCGGGTGCCTGTAGTCCCAGCTACTCAGGAGGCTGAGGCAGGAGGATCACTTGAGCCCAGGAGTTTGAGGTTGCAGCAAGCTATCATGACACCACTGCACTGTAGCCTGGGTAACAGTGAGACCCTGTCTCAAAACAACAACAAAATGGTGGTAGTTCATAGAATTAATAAGGACGAATTGGAAGAGATTTTAGATTATCTGATCCAATTGCTTTATTTTAGGGCTAATTTCTCTGCCCTCAGTGTCCTAATGTGACCTGTTTAAAGGCATTCAGCTAGTTCCTGGCAAAGCTAGAGCTTAGAGCCTGAGTCAGCCAGATACTCTTTTCTTTTCACTACTACTCTGTCTAAGTCTAGAAAGAAAAATGGAAAGGACTTCTGTAGAAAGTGTTGCCTTTTTCTTGGAATTGGAAATAAGATAATTTCATTTCTAACTCATTTGTGCCTTGAGCAGTCAACTTTTACTTTCAAACTCTAAATTTATTGTACAGTTATTTCTTGGTGTGTGCTTTTGGGCTATATTTTAAATCTATAATGTTGTCTTCTAGTTGGATTGGATGCTGCTGGCAAGACAACAATTCTGTATAAACTGAAGTTGGGGGAGATAGTTACCACCATTCCTACCATTGGTAAGAAAGTTTACAGATGACTTTAATTTATAAATATCACAGTGATATATTATAAAGTGAAATAGAATACATTCTAATTTTGAAACTTTTTGTAAAGCTTGTTGATTAATAGGACTTTTAATCTATTCTAAGAATTTCACAATAAAGGAGTTTATTTCCTTAGTGATGCTTTATTGTGTACAGTGGTCATTTTTGTTTTCTTTCATAGGTTTTAATGTGGAAACAGTAGAATATAAGAACATTTGTTTCACAGTATGGGATGTTGGTGGTCAAGATAAAATTCGGCCTCTCTGGAGGCATTACTTCCAGAATACCCAGGTAAGGAATGCTATATGTTCTTAAAACTTTTCTTTGTGGATTTCACACTTTGAAGTTTATATTAATATGTAATGTTTGCTTGGATATTGGTGTTTACTTATATGGGTTGGCATTTCTCTTATCTCTACTTCTGTATTTTTCAGTGGACTCTCACTTGTGCCTCAGGCTAAATTATCTAGGGTGGAAGAGTTGTGGAGCCATCATAGTAAGATTTTGGGATGGGATGGGTGCTGGTGTGGTTCTCAAGAATGAATTTGGGACCAGGCATGGTGGCTCGCACCTGTAATCCTAGCTCTTTGGGAGGTCGAGGCGGGAGGATTGCTTGAGGTCAGGAGTTTGAGACCAGCCTGGGCAAGAGTGAGACCCTGTCTCTACAAAAAATGGAAAAATGGTGGTGTGTGCCTAGTCCCAGCTACTTGGAAGGCTGAGGCAGGAGGATTGCTTGAACCCAGGAGTTTAAGGTTGCAGTGAGCCATGATGATGCCACTGCATTCTAGCCAGGGGAGACAGAGCGAGACCCTGTCTCAAATAAAAATAAATAAATAAATTAGGTGTCTCATTGATAGTTCTTTTGGTTTCATTCTTAGTTTAGAAAGTAAGGTCAAACTTTCTGACATTGTAGTTTCGAATGAATGTATTAATAAGACAATTGATACTTCTTCATTTAGCCCAGTTAGGTGTTCACTTTATTGAAAATACATTAAGGTCAATCTGCTGTGTTGATTTGTAAGATTTTTTTTTTTTCATTTTTTTGTTGACTGCCTCACAGAATGTAAGATATTTTAATATTACCATGTAGTATATATATAATACTGACATGGAAAAGAACTTAGTAATCCTGTAGAGCAGGAGTTCTCAAGTTTGGCTTCACATTAGAATCACCTAGGAAGCTTTAAAAATCCTGAAGCCCCAATCATGGCCCTAGACCACTTGAATCAGAATCTTTGGGGATGTAATCCAGGCACTGGTGTTTCTTAAACTTTGATGTGCGTATCAATCACCTGTGTATTTGTTAAAAATACAGATTGATTTAGCAGGACTTGGCTACAGCCTGAGATTCTGTATTTGGGTGGTGCTGAAGCTGCTGGTTTGGGATCTTACAACAGCAGCACTATTGATATTTTGGGCTGGATTGTTCATTGTTTGTTGGGTATGGGAAGGGCTTTCTGGTGCCTTGTAGGATGTTTAGCAGCATCCTTGTCCTCTACACACTAGATGCCAGTAGCAACACCCCCCAACCTAGTTGTGACAATCAAAAATGTCTCCCTAACTACAAAATATCCCCTGGGGACAAAACTGCTCCCTGTTTAGAAGCACTGTTCTAATCTAACCCTCTTTTATATAAGAGGAAACTGAAACTTGGAATGACTTATCCAAGACTGGAGAGTTTATTCTTGTTTTACCTTTCTGTTTGACCTGGTCTCAACTCTGTTGTCTTTTCTATTACACAAGGGATTTCTCATCTGTTTTTGTTTACTACTTAAGTTGATAAGTTTTTTTAGTAAATTGTGATATTATAAGCACTTTATATGTTTGTGATAAGCAATGTCATCTTGTTCTCCAACTCTTAAAACATGCATACATTCTTGCTCAGGTATTAAAAGAAAAAAAAAAAAAACATTGCATACAAGTGAGGTATATTGCCACCAGGTTGCAGTGCATACCCTAGGTAAAGCTTATACTGTAGCTAACCTGTCTGGAACAACCAGGTTTAAGTAGTATGTCATGTTAAATAAGTGGTATACTTTTTTAATTTAAAAATGAGAATGTGTTTGTTCATTAACAAAGATGTGGCTAGAAAAGATAATTTGATGTAGAGGTACATGCTTTAAAAAAACTTTATTATGGACAGTTTTAAATACTGGTTGAATATTTATTTCTTAACCAAAATGCTTAGGACCAGAAGTGTTTCAGATATTGGATTTTTTAAAATTTTGGAATATTTGAGTTATACTTACCCAGTTGTGCCCAAATTTGAAAATCTGAAATCTGAAATGCTGTAATGAGCATAGTTGGTGCACAGAAAGTTTTGTATTTTGGAGCATGTCAGATTTTGGATTTTTGGATTAGGGGTAATCTTGGATACACAAAAGTAGAGAGAATAGCATAATAAACTCCCATATATCTATTATGCAACTTTAGTTATTAGGATATAGCCAATGTTTAATTGATACTCATCTCTAATGTGCTTCCCCCCAGTGGATTATTTTAAAGTCAGTCATGGAAATTTCATTTAGGGAATATGTTTTGGAAATAGTTAGATACGAAATAAAACCTTGCTAATTCTTAAGCTTTGTAATTCTTGGCCAAGGATAACCCTGGTCTTATCCCTAGACATGTTTAGAATGCTTTGGAATTTACTTCAAGTTCTTAATTTGAAATTAACCCATTCCTGGCCTCTTTGGACCACCTTAGAATTAAAAGTCCAAGTACTGCTTCCTAGGGAG
Organism: Daubentonia madagascariensis; assembly: GCA_023783475.1. Taxonomy (NCBI): domain Eukaryota; kingdom Metazoa; phylum Chordata; class Mammalia; order Primates; family Daubentoniidae; genus Daubentonia; species Daubentonia madagascariensis. The sequence continues at coordinate 32,582,390 of JAKFHU010001953.1, read as the reverse complement.
CTCATGCCTGCTGGAGCAAGCTTTATGTGTTACTTGATGTAATCATAGCTAAGCTTTTAGCTTGCATTTCCAGCATTCTTGATCAGTTCTTCTAGCTATAAAATTTTAAAGAAGCTAATTTTAGTTTTAACCATGTTTCTGATTTAGAGTAACAATCCAGAGCACAATGTGTAGAAAATTCCTCTTCATTAGATAATTCCAATTAATTTGCTGTTCTAAATAATTTAAATATTTGGCTTTTTAAGTAATTTTATAGCAGCTGGGCTTATCTTTAGAATTCTAGCTTTTCTACACTCTTGATTCTAGGCTGTTTCAGGAAGAGAACATCTTAGAATTTATTCCTAAAACAAATTCTCCCTCTCAGTGTTACTTTGGCACTGATAGTGTTATTTACATTTTAAAACAGAATAAAAATGGAATGGTCATAGTCAAATAAAATTAGATCCCATTTAGAGGCATTACCTCTTCTAGAGTGTGGGTTCTAAAAAGGAGTAGCTTTTGAGATAGAAAAAGGAGGAAACATAGATTTGCTAAATGCTGTGATGAGCTAGGAACAAGGATAGATCCTTTATACCTTTATGTTTACATTTAATCTTTAACAGGCTTACAAAGTTGGTGGTATTGTTTTTATTTTATAGAAGAAGAGGCACAGTCAAGGATTAGGTAATATATGTTAACAAGTACTGCTGAGAATTTGGGTCTGTCTTCTCACCACACTATATTGGCTCCCAAAACACCAAAAGTTTTTCCAAAGGGTGGGATGTTTCCAGCAGAGATAAAGGAAATTGACTTGAAATTTGCTAGACCAAGGGAAATTGCATTTAATGACAGTAGCCCAATATAAGTGTTAGATGTTGCTGGAGAGCCCAGTACTATGGTAATGCTGAGGGGTAAATAGAAAATGATGCAGGATAGTCCTTTGCCCTCCTTGGATTTAATCTAGTTACTTATATAAATTAATAGTGCAGGACAATTTGATAAATGACAAATGATCAAAAATACTTTAGGGATTAGGGTTGTGGGAAGAATATTTAAAAACACTTTCGTATAATAGGAATAGATTTTTAAACAAAGCTATAAAATTAATCTATCCCCCCTTTTTCTAGCTGATAATTTTATACTTTCCCATTTGAAATTCCTAGAAAAGTTTTAATTGCTTCCCAATTTTGTTTCTTTTGTGGTGTAGGATTCTAGTATTTGTATGTTTAAGAATTGTTACTACCTCCCTTTTTGTTAAGGACTTCTTACTTGATGGAGTGAATCTTGAATTTTTCTTGATATATTTTAAGACTTCCTTCTTCTGATTCTTAGAGTTGGCAGGCAACATTCTGGAGCAAGGCTATTTTTTCCTTCCATGATGAAGCATATAAAAACTACTGTAGTGTCCTCCATATTCTACTCCCCCCAGCTTTTTTAATACTTTGTGCATGCCTTTGAGTGAATAAGCTAGTTCATGATTCTTTAGGATCTTTGATTTATTCTTTTTCCTTTTGTTCCCACTTTGTAGCTGTTTTCCTACTAATAACTTATTTGCACTTAAATGTGGGAGTGCAGAGGGAAGTGGGGAAAAGGATAAAATTTATTCTTAGGGTAGCTGAGAAAGGTGATTAGTTGGTTAAGAGTAAGATTTTTTTTAGATTTGAAATAACACTAATAAGTTAAAAATCACAAATGGTACTCAAATCAATTTTCAGTATTAGAGCCCTGAGTTTTGAGTTTTGGTGGTTTTTTGTTTGTTTTTATTTTATAATAAGGAGACATTTTCTTCCTAACATCTAACTCATGATACCATTTTGCTGCCTATACATGTTTGATATTTCATGTGTTAACTGCTATAATTTATTGAAACAATTTTTCCCCAGGGTCTTATTTTTGTGGTAGATAGTAATGATCGTGAAAGAATTCAGGAAGGAGCAGAAGAGCTGCAGAAAATGGTAAGAATATACTTACAACTCATCATTTTCAAGATTTGTTTTTCTAGGTGACAGTAGTGGTGTTGTAGTGGTTGGTACTTGCACAAATGAATTTTTTTGGCACTAGAAAGAACCTTGAGAAACTATATTATCCATGGGTTCTTGAGAATGCACCTCAACATCTCTTATAGTGCTTTCTCAAAAACATATGGAAGAGTAGCTACTTCAGTAAGTTGAGAGGAAGGTGCAGCTTATTTTTAGAATGCTTCATAGGTAATTTCGATGCATATCTCTGGTTGATTTAGTTCAGATTTAGTTCTGATTTAGTTCAGTCCCTTATTTTACAGATATAAAATCTATAGTTTTGAAGCAGTTTTGACATAGGAATCCTGATTCAAATACCTTGTTCTCAAGGTCATCAGGTTAATTTTCTGTATGTTGTGCCTGTAATTACTTCAGAAATGTTTTGAAATGGCAACCATGATAAAGGATTCCTTCTGGAAGCAGAGGCAATTTGGTTGGCAGTGCCATTTTAGCCTGGCCATATCTCAGATTAATGTTTTCATGTATTCATATTGTTAAATATCCTGCAGGAATCCCAGTTACTCAGGAGGCTGAGGCAGGAGGATCACTTGAGCCTAGGAATTGGAGGCTGCAGTGAGCTGTGATCGTGCCAGTGCACTCCAGCCTGGGTGATAGAGAACCTCCACCTCATCCATCCATCCATCTCTCTCTCTCTCTCTCTCACTATGTGTGTGTGTATATGTATACATCCTGAAGGGAGGAAAATTGCTGAGAAACCTTGTCATGATTTTAAACTTGTAGCCATAAAATATTTGCTGAAATGAAATCTTAATTCTCATTCATTGCTCCTAAGACTAGAGTGCAGTTTGTAAAACCATGGTGCCAGTATAGGTGTAACTAATCCACTGGTAGCTTTTTGCCTAATGAACCAAATGTCACCAACATCTACTCTTTTTTTTAATAAACAGCTTTATTGAGATATAATTAACATAACATAAATTTTAGTATATATAGTTGCACAACCATCACAATCTACTATTAGAAAATTTTCATCACCCCAGAAAGAAATCCTGGAACCATTAGTAGTCACTCCCCATTCCCTTCCTCCCCTACCCCACACTCCCAGCCTCTGACAACCACTAATTGACTTTCTGTCTCTATGCAATCACCTGTTCTGGACATTCATATAAATGGAATCATACAATATGTGGTCTTTTATGAGTAGCTTCTTTCACTTAGCATAAATTTTCACAGTTCATCCATGTCGTATCATGTGTCAGTACTTACTCTCACCAGCTTCTATTTTTGGTACTCTTTGTGTTTTTCATGATACTGCTAATGCCCAAATAATTGTGGTGGTGTCCCACCGTTGTCTGATCCAGCTGGTTGGAAAGGATAAAAGTCCAAAAAAAAATCATCTGAATACTTTTGCTACTAAGTACCATAAGATCCTGCCATAAATGCTTTATTCCCATTTGTGTTTCTTGCCCTTGTCGATCCTGACAACGGGTAATCATGAAGGCTGAAGGAGTGATTTTCCTTAATGGAGTGGTAGGATGATTGGCCTGAAAAACAGTTCCGCTTTACTTGAAGGCATATGATTGTTTGCTTTGGATTTAAAAACTAATGGATATGGGATTTAAGTTGTAAGTGTACCTGAGCTTTATGTGGAGAAATTTGGTTGATGTTTAATAATGTGTTTAATTATTCAATCTTGAATAAAGGGTACATATAGGAAGGCCATGTTTTAGTTGATTGTAATAATTGGATTCCAGTTTGGTAGTTGTTAATGTCTTAGCTTTTATATCCAGCTTCAGGAAGATGAGTTGAAAGATGCAGTGCTGCTGCTTTTTGCAAACAAACAGGATTTGCCAAATGCCATGGCCATCAGTGAAATGACAGATAAATTAGGTCTTCAGTCTCTTCGTAACAGAACAGTAAGTATTTGGAGATTGATAGTAACCTCCGGACTATTAGTTATTAGGATAATTGTTTAAGCTAGTATTCAGTATAAACATTTATTATCCCCTTTGAACAGATGAGCCTGTTATTTATAAAAAATGTGGTAATACACTCTTGCTTATTAAAAAATCAGCTCTTTCAGGCTTTATTTCAAACCTTTATAAATATTGCATTTAGTTTTACTTGAAAGTACATTGCTGTCTTCTCCATTTGACTTTTAGTGTATCTTTTAAGGATCCAAAATTTAATTTGATTTTTTGTTAAATTTAGTATTGATAAAGATACAGAAAACTACTGTAGGAGAATTAGAATATCTAAAGAGGATAAATTGTAAAGGATCCAAGTTTTCCATGCTGTGAAGGTATGAATTCATGCCTTTCCCCAGCCTCCTATGTTACTTACTGAGGTTTAGTAGTCAAATAAGTGGCAACATGGTATTCCTGCAGTGGCCTTGCAGCATTAAAGCAGGGTTGTTATTTTAAGGCAAAATAAAACTGGTCAAAAAGATGATTAATAAAAATAAAGTATCCCTTAAAGGTAAATTGCTCTCTAGGTTTTTTTTCTTGATAGTTGTAACTTTTCATTGCATTTCATACAGTTACTAGAGATAAGATTCATTACCAGTTTTTAAAAAGCTGGAACTTTTTGGAATGTACGAGACTAAAGATAGTGAAATTATCTGAAAAGTTTAATCAACAAACCCTATTGTTTCAAAAATAGGCCTCTTCTACTTTGAACTTAGTTTTTTGGGAAACAAGAGGGTTGTAAAGACCAGGTGGGTAGTTTATTAGTAATTTTTCCATGAATCTTTTCTTGTGATTAAGTGGTAGAAAGTTGACTAAATCTAATGAGTAGGTAGGTAGAAGTAGCTTTAAGTATGTGGGAGTTTTGTGAGAAGCAAGAAATGTGAGAAGACTCCTAATCTAAAGGGTAGGTAAATTTTTTTTCCCCCAAGCACAGTTTCAGGAGAAGGGGTAGTTAATTTTGAGTATTCTGTATAGTTAATGACATCATTAAATATAGAATTGATTATGTTTGTGAGATGTAATATTTTACCATATTTACATTTATTCCTATCATATATTAATTTTTTCTTTCCTTTTTTCTTATATGTTTATAATTGCTGACTCAATACCCTTGACATTTGGGAGAAATATTTAGTTTTTTGATTAAGAAAGCTTAAACACTGTGGCTATATATATTGTCTTATATTAATCAAGTATTTTCTTGTCCTTTCTTTACAGTGGTATGTTCAAGCCACTTGTGCTACACAAGGAACTGGTCTGTATGAGGGACTTGACTGGCTGTCAAATGAGCTTTCAAAACGTTAAATGAAACTGGATATCTAACCAAGGACATGTTTGATAGAATTGGTCTAGGCTTATTACAACAAAATTAGTTTGCATCTTGGTTATTAAACAGTATCTGGGACTGGTTTGGGCAGAATATTACAGCGTTTAAACTTATTTTGTTGCCAATTATTGTTTACCAAGTATAATGTTGCTATTTAGCAATATGCTTGGTTTTAAAGAAATTCTCTTTGGGAAAAAAGTGTCCTCTTTTAATTTTACCTCCCTTTTGTCTAAATGCCTGGACATAGCTATTGTGAACCCTTTAAAGAAATCCGTTTTGAATGTTTTTTGAGCCCACAACAAATAATGTTTTAAAGTTATCCCCTTGCTACTTTACTGATACCTTTATCATTCCTGGGACAGTCTGCTGATTTAAAAATGTAGCATTCCATTTGTATTTATTTCTCTCCCTTGCCAAAAAGATTTTCTAATACTGCTTGTACCAGCCAGGGAAATGCTCCAAAACACTATTCAGCTTTCTTGCACTGAGGAACTTATTTTTTTCCCCCATATTGACTCCTGGCCTCCATCAGCCAAATTTAACTTTGTGTGGTTTGGATTTGATAGCTAATTAGTTCTGTGCTGGTTGCAAAGAGTTCATATTGAGATGGTTTTTAATACTCAGCAGATTGTCTTCCTTTATGTTGTATCTTTTTTATGTTGCATGTTGCTTTTGGTATCACCCTGACTCTTTGCCCAGTATATGATAGTTCTGCTGATGTTTTTATTGTTTATTGGTGAACATATCTTAATTAAGAGTTTTTTGAAAACTCATCAAATTCAGTGAATATGTTTTCTTCATAACCCATTTGGAATTATTCCTAATAAAATGATAAAACATAATTGTGTGTGTTCTTTTTGAGTCTTGAAGGTATTTGAAATGGATTTTCTTATGTAGCAAAGTTGATTTACATATTTTACATACTGTGAACAGTAATACAGATCCCAGTGGGTTTACTAATTGTTTAAATTGGAAATAAAATATGGGTTGTTATTATGTGTATAACAGTGGAGAGCAACATCAAAAACTTCGTTTTCTTTGATATTTTGACTATTTTGATGCTGTAGATTTCTAAGGTCAGATCAAGAGTAAAAGGCTGTAATAAAATGAACTGCCCACAAAGCATGTATGCATGTGTGTGTTTTACAGCTAACATTAGTTTAAAAAAAAAAATTAAAGTGCAGTTTGCATGGCAGCTTACAAAGACTGTTAGTGACGACACTGTCTTACAAAGAACTAAGTTCACAAGCACTTTTCTTTTTAACATCACAAATTTTAGAACTTCGGTAGAAAGCTGCATGTAACTAATTCTTTTGTCAATAAGGCAGTGAAGGTATACTGTATTAAGTACATCTGTTAAGTTATGGACCCAACTTGATAATTTTGAATAACTTAGTTTCTGTCTATATTCTAATGGTTTATGCATTTTATAGACCTTGCTTTTTTATGATTCTTAATGGCTTGTATAGATTTAGTTTTATGGATTGAAGATTTATTTCTAAAACCAAATACATGTTTATTAAAAATAGTCTATTTTTTTAATTGTTAAAAAAACCACTGGATTTAGCAAAAAGAAATTAGAACTAATTAGTTGATAATTATGAAAAACAGTTTACAGGGATAAAGGATGTGTTTAGTTTGTATCACTTGATGTAAGTGCATCTTTCCTAGGTTACTGGATGAATTCTCCCTTCCAAATAAGAGGTTTTATTTCTTGTTGGATAAAACTAAAATATGGTATAGTATGTGTACTTTTATAGGGTATCAACTAGGAAATATAAAACTTCAAAAAATTCAGTGCTAATGATTGTAGTTAAATCAGCAAGGTATTCTTAAAACTAATCCAATTAAGTCAGAGGTGCTTTAAAGAGGGAGTAGAGAATCCATATAATCTTTGTGATAGAAAGCAGCTGTTACTACCAAATAACTGCATAAAGAAACTAAAATTGCCTAATTTTCACTAAATCGGTTAAAAAAGATTTGCAAGATTGCTTATATTTTTTTCAAAGAAAGCATTAACTTGGCAACTTAGCAGATATTTTTTACCCCCTAGAAGTTGCTTTTTCTTCAGTCCTCATTTAGGGGTTTTTTTGTTGTTTGGTTTTATAAATCAAGTTGAGAAACTTCCATTTTTTTTCAAATAGAAGTGATTAAGTGCTTTCAGATAAAGTATTGGGAGATGACTCCCTAGAATGTCTTTCCCCATTTAATGCAAATTTATAAAAGCACTATCACTGCCCTTATTTATTGAACTTTTATGAAATATGACACTCTCAAGATTGGATGCTTACTATTCACTGAAATATTAAACTAAGTGTTGGTCAATCAATAAGAGGTGTCTGTGACCGCCTCTATTATACAGAACAATTGATTATACCCCTACATTAAAAGTATTCTGTCAAATAATTGTTGAATAATGTTAGAGAAACTGAAGAGGAATTGTGATTCCTTTTAAGACTCACTGGCAGCATCAGAGTTGAGGATAGTACCATTATCTATTCTCTATCCCCCTTTCCAATAAGCTTTTTTTTTTTGTCCATAATATTCCCCATTGTCTTTTGTCTAGCTTTATCAGCTGCTTTTCTATGATGTAATATCTTTGATACTTTATTAAAGATTTCAATTTCCATGGATTTTCTCCCTTTACCTTACATACTGTATTGATAAAACTTAAGTGAAATATTATCCCAATTTTGCAGAGTATCACTGTCTCATTCAGAGACGTCCAGTTTACCTCAGTATAGCTACAAAAGTATCTCATACGTAATTTTCAAGTCACTGGGAATACACTTTCTTAAATGTGGAATTTCTGGATCCTTGTCATGGAGTTTTGAAAGTGACTTCTGACTTGTCATTGAAAACAGTGCTTATACTTTCTGGGGCCCTGCTGGATGTTTCAATAATGTAAATATTGTTTACCAACTTTGGTAGAATTAATGTGAAAACTAGATTAATAATGGTTGGTATATCCGCAAGTACATTATCTGAAGATCTGATACGGAGAAAGTTAATGAAACAGCTCTTGAGTCTGAATACCTACTGAGAATGTGATTAGAAGTAGTCTACCAGCAGTTTACTTTTCCCAAGGACCAACAGAGTTAGTGTTGGGATAGTACTGGCATACCAGGAACTCTTACATAATCAGCTTAGTTATTTTTAGGAAAATGTTAGGAATGAAATACTGGCAGAATACCCTTAATCTTATTAAGGTGATCTAATCATTTCACTTTAAAGACTACATTAATATAAAAATGGAATTAAGACTTGGCTCTAAAATTTACTTTTGAGGTTTACTTAAAATCAAGCATTTTCTTCATAATTTCTACTAGCATGTATGTGTGAACAGCGTATTCAGGTGCCACTACTGGAAGGAAGGTTAGTTGGCTGCTGTTGTTTCTGTGTTACTTTTGGACAGATACCCTTTATAATTATTTGCACAAACCATATAAAATGGTTAAGTGGTTGAATTCTAATAACAGATCGTGATAAATGAATAGCAAAAGCAGTTACCTGGTTTCATGCAAAATAATTTAAGGTAGCTGTACTAGTGGATGCCTGCTGGGTCATTTGTGTGTTAAAGGACAGGTTCCTTCCTGACTTTGTCAGTGATTTCTACACTATTCTAATGGTGTGTATGCCTTCAATCTTACTGGGGATGTAAGTACTTAGTGTTGAGGGGCCTAGCCCTGCCTTCTGCAGGGGAGCTGGTCCAGGAACTCACCAGACTTTGGTTATAATGGTTCATTTTTTAGAATGAGTTGAGTGCCATTCAACTAAAAGGGATGTATTAAGCACAGACTGAGCACGGCTTGCCTCCTGGATGGCTCTGAAGAAGCAATAGATAATGATTTTTTTAAAGGAGGGGTGGCTCAACAACTTAGATTTTAAAATGGGCAAAGGATTTGAATAGGTATTTCTCCAAAAAAATACAGGTAGTCAATGAGCACATGAAAAGATGCTCAGCATCATTAACCATCAGAGAAATGCAAATCAAAACCACAATGAGATGCCACTTCACACTAGGATGCCTATAATCAAAAAGGTAAGTGTGGATGAGGATGGAGAGAATTTGGAACACTCATGTTGCTGGAGGGAGTGCAAAGTAGTGCAACTGCTTTTGATAATAGTTGATTATACCCCTACATTAATGACCCAACAATTCCACTCCTATGTATATATGCCCAAGAGAAATGAAAACATATCCACTCAAAAACTTGTACACAAATATTTATAGAAGCATTACTCATAGAAGCCAAAAAGTGAAGCAATCCAGATGTCCATCAATGAATGTATGGATAAATGTGGTATATCTGTACAATGGAATATTCATCATACAAATGAAGTACTGATACATACTACAACGTGGAAGAAACTTAAAAATATCCTAAGTGAAAGAAGCTAGTCACAAAAGACATTACATAATTATATACCATTTATATGAATGTCCAAGATAGGCAAATTCATACAGACAGTAGGTAAGTGGCTGCCAGGAGCTAGGGGACGTGGGGAGTGACTGCTAGTGGGTATGAGGTTTCTTTTGGAGGCCAGTCAACTAATTTGACATACAGTGGCAAAAAGCCCTTAAAGAGAAAAACATCAGTATCAATTTAGGGCTAAAGGGCAAAAGCATTATGGATTATTTCACTTAGGATGAAGAAAAAGAACAAAAGCCAGGATGCAAAAGGCCAGATTTCTCTAGGTATATAATAAAAAGGCATGAAAGGGGTAAATGTAATTCCATAATTTATACTAAAGATTCTTAAAAATTCTATAGCTTGGATAGAAATATCTTGACTACATTTAAAAATACCTATTGAAAAAATCAGACAACAAACTTCACAGTTACAACAGGTTAACAGAGATGATCTAAAAATAAAAAATTAGGGCTGGGCGTGGTGGCTCATGCTTGTAATCCTAGCACTCTGGGAGGCCGAGCTGGGAGGATCACTTGAGCCCAGGAGTTGGAGGTTGCAGTGAGCTATGGCGTGAGCCACTGTACTTCTACCTGGAATGACAGAGCAAGAAAGACTTTGTCTCAGGAAAAAAAAAAAAAAAGTGGGTTCGCCTCACGATATAGGAGTAGGAGGTGGGCTGGGAACTCCGCTTCTGGTGGCAGGGTCTGAGGAAGGGGCAGCAGCGCCATGTCCAGCCGCCAAAGTGGCAAGAAAAGGCCCCTGAAACAGCCCAAGACGCAGGCCAAGGAGATGGACGAGGAAGATAAGGCGTTCAAGCAGGAAAAAAAGGGGAGAAAAAACTCTAGGAGCTAAAAGTGAAGGCCGTGAGGAACGGCCCCCTCGCCACAGGTGGAATTAAGAAATCTGGCAAAAAGCTGTTCTTGTGCCTGAGGCAATGGTGACCCTTGATTCCTATTTAAACATCTGCATTCCCTGCCATAACATCTTTTGCCACCTATAGCTAAAATGAAGTGTTGTCTTGAAGCCTATTGTACATTTAAGAATAAACTTTTGTTAAGAAAAGAAAAAAAGTGAACAGATTTAGTATGTTTAAGATTACTTTATCGTTTATATATTAATATAAAATGAAATTTTAGCATGTCTTAAATATGACTAAATACACTGAAGATGGCCAACTTGCAAAGGAATTTATTGGAGGTGATGAAATTGTTTTGGAACCAGATCACATTGTGAATGTACTAGATGCAATTGAATTATACACTAAAAAATGGTTAATCTTATGTGAATTTTACCTCAATCTTAAAAGTCACCCAAGTTAAGTTTTAATATCTTCAGTATTAAAGCAGGACCACAGAACTTGAATATTATCCCTACCACTTAAAGCTCTTAAAATTGCTTCCTCCCCCAAAATGAAATAGAGAGTGTTTCCTCCTCGTACTATATTGACCAAATTAAAATTTTCAAAACATGTACATCTTTTTGAATTGTCTTGAGAAAATTAATGTCAGTCATAATATTTCAGAGGAAAGATTGTCCCTGATGAGTTGTCATGTGGGTCCTGTGATAAACTAATAATGCAGAATTTTATCTTTCATTACATGTGAATTTTGGATATATCTCAATCAAACTAGAGGGAACTTCTGCCTTTATTCCACAGCTAGAGAATGTGAAAATTTCATAGCTAAAGATGTCAATTTCCACCAGGGAGATTTTCCCGTAATAGTGTTCTTTGACCTTCTCTCCCTTTTATTATGCTCCTCAGACATCTGCAGACTGAAACCAGCACATTCTGATGAGATCGTATCTTAGCACTCTCAGATGTCACCACCCAGTGAAATTCTTGGAAATTTGAAACAACCAATTTTAGTATTCAGAATTTTAAAAAGAATGCACATTACAGCCAGAAATGATTTGTTAATGAATAATGAATTCTCAGCATACACGTTTGCTGTAATTGGCAACTGTGCAAGAGTTTTCATTTTAACAGAATAACGTGTGCTGAAATATTCTTACTCATTTACAACCAATATAAAATTATGGAATGTTAATTCCTACAGCAAGAACTTATGACATCATAAATTGTGGGTTATCAGAGAAAAGTTATGCCAAGTGTGGTGGCACACACCTATAATCCCAGCATTTTGGATGGCTGAGGCAGGAGTTGAAGACCAACCTGGACAACATAGTGAGACCTCATATCTCTACAAAAAAACAAAGTTGCTAGCCTTGCCATATTTTAAAATTAAATGTACTATTTATCCAAATGTAATAGAAAAATGCAATCATAAAGTAGCTTTAAACACAAACATTTTTGAATAACACTTTATTCTAACTCAAAAGTTTAAGGAAATACTGGTATGCTATTTATACATTTTCTTAGTGTTCCCTACCTTTGGACTCCAATCATTCTAATGTATCTGTATACTGGAGATTTGACTACAGTATATGGCACTTCACAATAACATTCCATATCCTAATATTCAGAAATGCCTGTATAAAATCTGATTATACGGTTTTGTCAGCAAAGATCAAGTGGAATGTTTGATAAGTGCTTAGTTTTCCTGACCAGAGTTTAACCTAGCTAGCCAGGGTGTTAATATAGAACACCATATTTTTTCATGGGCATGAGTAATTATATCTCATTATAATTTTTTCTTTCAAAATGTCTCTCAACTTTTTGCTGAGAAATTTTCTCCCATTACTATAAGGGTCCTATCAACATGTTTGTTTGAAAGCAGACTAAAAACAAATTTTAAAGAGGGAGAAAATATTTTTCAAAAAAATCAGATTTTAGTTTTAATATTTATGTATTTGTAAACTGCTGTTAAAATGCTCTCAAAAATGTTATTTAGGAAGGCACAATTCGATAGCATCAATTTTTTATTCATACCTTTTTCTAAGCAAGATCCCAAGAAACTGCCACCCTAATTTTTCCCTTCAAGTAATTTAAGTACTTTAAGATTCGATCTGATGTACAGGTAAAACCCTTTCATTCTCAAGCTTACTAAAGTAAGAGTTAATAATACATTTGATAATGAACAGAATATGAAAGTATAGACTACTTTATCAAAAGACAATTACTAGGATATTGGGTTCAGAGATTAAAGAATTTGAAACAAGGGCTTTCATGACTGGAGAAAATCAAAGTTCTTGGGGTGGGGTGGGCTTTTAATACCTGAGCTAGAAATTAAGTGCAGAAATATGAGTCAACATTAGTTATCCTGAACACCAAAATAGCAACAGTTAAAGCATTATAAATAATGCATGGTGATAACTGAGTTCGTTAGTAATGTAACAATCAGTTACCACTGTAGGCTAGACACTAATCAATACAACTGCTTGTAATTTCTAATTTTAAAGAGTTTGGCTTCATATTTAAATTCTTTTAAAATATGTATATAAATTATATATATACAATGTTGTCCTGTAACTCAAACTATAATGCTCAAGTCTATAAAGAACAGTTTTTTATTTCGGAGATGTTCAAAAGTCCCACTACTCCACTTTTTCCAGTTTATAAAAACCAACAATTTCAAAAATACTTCTAAGCATAGAATCGCTCAATGGTTCACCCCAAATTTCAGGCCCATATCTGTAGGTAGTTTCTCATAAAGTAATAAATTGTGCTATATTACTCTGATATTTGGTCAAATACCCTGTTGACTTATGAACATTTTTCCCAGGCAAGAGTAATTAATGACAATGGGATCAAGTTGAATATGTTGCTACTCACTTTCAATATTAAATTGTGCTTGCATCCTAAAAATTAAAATGAACTACAATAAGAATGAGAATATAAATTATGTCCATTTGTACCATACACTAAAACTAAAATCCTAAAAATCAGAGAATGAAAATACCTTACTTGTTAGTTGAAAAAAGGATAAGAAGCAATAACAAGTGATAGTATATTTTAATCTTTTGTTAAAGCTCTGAAACTGTAGTAAATTGCTAACCAAATTGAGGTAGAGGTAGACCCTAATGTTATTCCTTCCATGTGTCAGAACTTAGGTCTCTCACCTTAACTTATATGCATTTTCCCCTAATTATATAAACATGATTCATTTTGGAATGTATGTTATGAAAGAAAAATAAGATCATTCAAATGGTACTTAAAAAATTCTTAATTACTAGCTAAAAAAAATCACTTATAAAAAATGTACACAATAATTCAATTTTCTTCTTGCTAGTCATAAATATGTTTTTCCTCCAAGTGTAGGAGAAACCATGATGCAAACGTTATGAACAGTTTCATAATGAAGGCATCTGGAACATAACTACTAGGGTATGAACATTTTACCTTAGTGTCTAAATTTCCTTTGAAGGTTACATAAGCTTTGATTCATATTAAATTTTCTGCTAAAGTAACTAACTTCCCTTTCACACCTAAAACTTCTATTACACACAAATCTATTTCCATTTTAAATCACATACAAGCGCTATGTGATCAGAGGGATGGGAAACACTAGGTAAGGCCTGGTGGGTGGTAACTTCTTCGTGACTAGGTAATGGAATCACCTGTTCAACCTCTAAAGCATTTAAGTCAATGAAAATGTAATCTAGACATCCATGGAAGCCACCAACATAATTTGTGTAAGCAGGTTCACCACAAGCACTTTTCAGTTTGAAGAAATGAGTAAGAGACATGTTGCATCTTTCCTCTTCCCCATTGGAAGACCAGTCTTCATGATCCTCTGGAATGCTTCCATTGATGACAAAATGATACATTCCTGTTGACGGTGTACTATTAAAGTCCCCACAAAATATAACTGGTATGCCAGGATACAGATCACATGAGACATGTCTAATGTGAGCCAAGGCTACTGCCATTTGAATGAGACGAATGTACCCACCTATGAATATAAAAAACATTAAGGTAAGTACTTTTTAAAGCTGTCTTTAAGTAAAAAAACTCACAAACTACAGTCTCTGGGTGACATCCAAGACATATACTTGTATGAAACAGGTTTAACAATCTTAAGTCATGTTCGAGTCACTTGTGAAACCAAATAAACCTACCTTTTGGATGCCAGTAGAGATGCGTATTAGCCACACATATCTTTTTAGAAGAGTCCTTTGTAGACTGAAGAACTGAAACCTAAAAAAAGGAAAGTGCCAGGAGTTCAGTTGGCGCCTGCCAATCTCCTGAATGTTTTTATCTAAGACTATATGAACTAACATTTTATTCCATGTCCTCCCCTTGATGAAGACTGAAATTTTGAAATGTGATTTGTTATTTAAGTTTTAGGATCCACATGAACAGGATTCAGTGTTACATGTTTTAGTAACAGTCCAACATATAAAGCTAGTATGAAAACACATTTTACACAACAAAATTAAGGTTGGAGACTGTTTTCAGGCAGGTTAGCACAGGCTTTGGAGTCAGGCAGACCTAGGTTTGAATACCCATTTTACCATTTACAGCAGTGTGACCTGGAGAGAGAAACTTCTCTAAGCCAGTTTCATGTTGGTAAAAAGAGACAATAGTGTGGGTGTGGTGGCCCATCCCTATAATCCTAGCACTTTAGGAGGCCAAGGCAGAAGAACTGCCTGAGGTCAATAGTTTGAGACCAACCTGGGCAATATAACCAGACCCCATCTCTATAAAAAAAAGAAAAATTAGCTGGGCATGGTGGCGCATGCCTGTAGTCCCACTACTCGGGAGGCTGAGGTAGGAGAATCGCTTGAGCCCAGGAGTTTGAGGTTGCAGTGAGCTAAGATCAGCCACTGCACTCTAGCTTGGGCAACAGAGGGAGACCCTGTTTCTTTTAAAAAAAAAAAAAAAAAAGGAATAGCGGGATTACTGTGAAGATTAAATGAGCCAATAATAAAAAAAAAATACTAGCTGATATTTACGTAGCACTTCATAAAACATACCAGGCACTTAAATTTTAAGTACTTTAAAATGTGTCAGGACAGTGCTTGGTACGTAGTAAAGATTAGCAGCTACTACTATTACTTTTGTATTTAGCATGTCCCCATTTGTCTTGTTCAAGGCAACTGGCAGCATGTGTGTTAGGCACACCAGAGGTGTTCAAAAAATATATGCTGAATGAATGAATGAAGACTCAACCTGCGTGCTGAAGATACTAAAGCAAACACCTTAATCAACAAAATCTAGATAGTTTTATCTCGATTATCCCCATCCTCACCCACCACCTTCCAGGCCCCTAAAAATGGGCCAGCATGTGAAAAGATAGGGGGAGCTACTTTACCTGAAGTACAGAAGATCTCTGGAGCACTCTCACCTGCGCCCATGGGTACAAAACTAGTTTCTCCAGCAGTTCTTTGTGAAGGGGGTCAGACTCTAAGGCTTCGCGGAAAGAAATATCATGCTGGCTAAGGAAGCTGAACTTAGACTTTCGGTAGAAAGTAGCCAGGCCTTCATGCCGCTTGATTCTAAACACACCCTCTAGCCCAAAGGCCTCGAGGGCTGGTGCCAAGCTGTCAGAAAACACGTCACGGTCAACTTCCTGCAAACAGATGATGTCGGCGTTGTAGCCGGTGAGTTCCTTCTGAATAAGATTCTGGCGGTAGTCGAGTTCCAGGGCATAAGGGGCACAGTATGGGTACAAGACCGTCCGCGAAAACTCAGTTTGAGCGTACGTGTCTGCCAGGATGTTGTAGGAGACGATGCGGATGAGAGCGTCCTCTGTCACCTTCTTAGTGTAGAGATGCCGGTTGTCAAAAGTGCAGGTGCCAGGCCCGGCCTCCACCGGACACACACTTTCCTTCTCCCAGCTCGGCCCGAAACGCTGCCCATTGCCTGGGGTGCAGTGAAGCATGAGCCGTAGCCCGATGTCGGCATTGGACGGGATGTAGACGCGCTCGTTCACTCCTGTCTCGGTCCAAGCAGAAGAGGGCGAGGAGGGAGACAATGAAGAGGGTCCACCAACCTCAGACTCCGCCGCTCCGGGCTTGGCTTCCTTGTACCAGCGGAAGAGGGAGCCGGCGGGATCCCCAAATTCTAGGCCGAGCTTGGGGCACACAGGGAAACCCGCCATGATGTAGCGTGGTAACTGCAGCTCGGTGAAGGCGGGCGGGTTGCGCTCCACTTTGTACTTGACATCGCCTATCTGCAACACCGCGCCATCCTGCCAAGCGTCCACGTTGAGCACGTCCTCTGCCACTGCCTCCTCCCGGTAGTACAGCTTCACCACAGGCTCGCAGGCTGCAGCCGACTCGGGCCCAGGCCCAGCACAGGCCGCACCGCCAGTCGAGTTCGGCCGGTTCTTCCTGCTCATCTTGGCGGCAGCCGCCTTAGCGTGGCCCTTGAGGGCGTTCGTAGCGATCCGGCTGAGAGCCCTACCCACCGGCTCGCTCTGGTCGCGCTGCATGTTCTTGTGGCTGCCGTCGGCTAGCGCGAATGATAGGCTCAGCTTGGGCTCTGAGGGCACACAGCGCACTATAGCGCGCTCCATCGCACCTGACGCCGTCTCAGTCGCCGCTTTGGCTCGGCTGAACTGCCCCACCGCTGTCCGGACTCCACGAAGTGCTGCGAGGACGCCTGGGAGCCTGCACATGAACCTGGCGGCCCAGCGGGTGACGAGACCAGAGGCCGCCGGCTTTGGGACTCATTTATACTCTGCGACTTCCGTCCAGAGAAGAGAGGGCGTGGGTGCTTCCGCTGCGCACTTTCGCCACGGCCACTTAACTGCTTTCTGTAGCCATGCGTGTCCCGAATTCCTCGCAGATTAACTTTTATCTTCCAACTCGGTCAGAACGAGGGAGAAGTGAAGAAAATATAAGGGTGCCAGAGGGAAATACTAGAGTCCACGGTTTTCTCGAAAGTGCGGGCTGGGGGCGGGGAGAGAAGGCGCACCAAAACGGAAGTGGTTGGGGCAGTGTCACGTGTTCTGCTTCGTTGGAGAAGGCGGGCGCCTGGCTGGAGGCGCTTTCTCTCGCCGCCGGGGTTGGACTACGCGGGTGTGGGGAGCTCCACCCGGATTGCCAGCCTAACTCGGGGCGTGGAAGGCGTTTCTCATTTCCTGGCCACGGCATTGCCGACCCTGCTCGCCCTTTTCCGAGGTGTGGTGGATTCGCTTAAGGCTGAGCCAGCGCCTGTTCACCGGGCTGAGCCTTTGTGGTGGTTAATAACGAACAATATGTAATAACTCCCATTCATTGCGCGCTGACTATGCTGAAAACGCTACACATACTATTTTATTTAAGCCTCACAATTACTCTGAGGTAGGTCCCTTTATCCGCGCTTGCAGATGTGAGGGTCAGAGAGATTAATTTAACTGTTCAAGGTCACACAGATAGCTAGTAAATTGGCAGAAACAAATAGTACTGACAAGCTGCTGAGAGCTGTCCATTTTTAATTATTAAGGCGATAGGTAGATTTCTATTTAGAATTGCCAGATTTAGTAAATAAAAATAAAAATATTTCTATTTGTTTTAAAGGCCTTTAAGTATGAATAAACTTGTTTTGTTTGTAGACCTTGTGAAGTCCAGAGTGACTAAAGCACAGTGAGCCCAAGGGAGAGTAACAGGTAGGAAAGATAGTTGTCCACCAGATTGTGTAGTGAAGTTGTGGATTTTCTTCTCTTTACAATTTTATTTATTTAAGAATAGTCAAGCGCAGTAGTGAGAAGGGAGGAAAGAGTAGAAGAAGGTGGATTTTCTTCTAAGTAAAAGGGCCATTGGAGTTGTTTTGCTGCAATTATGGAGAAGTTTTAACTTTCATTTTCCTCAAAGAGAAAAAACTAAAAATATTTAGTTGTTTAATTGTAGGAAAAAAAAGTTTTTGATACTGTAATTCTTATTGGCCTCCATATAATATTGTTTGAAAATTTTCATAGAGCTTTAATAACTCAGGAAAATATTTTATAATTTAAAAAAACTTCTTGTGAAGTTTTATTCTGATAACTTTTCTCTTTTAAAGTGAAGATATAATTCACATACCATAAAATTCACTCTTTTAAGATGAGTTCAATGGCTTGAAGTCATCATACTATTTAACTGTGGAACATTTCCATCACCCTAAAAGAAACCCTATACCCCTGTTAACCTATGGGAGAAAACTGAGGCAAATTTAATGTACGTAGAGAGTTTATTTGGGCCAAGTTTGAGGACTGCAATCCTTGGTGGAGCGTAGGTTCAAGTTGCTGTGAGGTTTTTAAAGGAATGGAAGAGGCAGTTCCTAAATTGTTTACCAAGGATTTACATTAGAATAATGTAAGCTATTGATTAGTTATATACATTGTTCCTTGTATTACAGATTCAGGAGCTTGGAGATAATGGGTGAAGCAGCTAGTCTGACAAGTGGTTTGAGGAAAAGGAAAGAGAAGTTTATTAATTTGCTGACAAATGAGGAGGGCGGTAGACTGGGGTCCCGAAAGACTGCCATACTGTCTTTAAGCAGAAAAACAGGGCTTTTAAAAAGGGGGGTTTTGGGCAGTTGGGCTGGGTCTGCTGACCAGGGTCACATGTCATGGCTTTGAGCTATTGTTTAATTGGTGGTTTCTGTCGACCTTATCTGGTGGTGATGATCTTGTGACCCTTGTACAGACAATTCTGTTGAGCCCTCTCCTCTGGTTTAAGATAGTAGAAAACAAAACAAAACAAGATACTAGAAAACAAACAGCAAAGAACATTTTTCTGCCTCTTTGTTTACGGGACTCAGGAATGCAGGTTTTATTTCCCAAAAAGGGTGAAGGGTTTTAAAGAGACAAGTCAGTCCAACTACTTACATCCTGAAAAAAAATAAATAAATAAAAATAAAAAATAAAGAGACAACTCAGGAAACATTTCATTGCCCTTTTTCAGTCCTTTACCTCTGTTACAAGGGTAGTAAAGTCTCATGATATGTGCTTTAAAAGATAACTCTGGGCCAGTGCAGTGGTTCATGCCTGTAGTTCAGCTACTTGGAAGACTGAGGCAGGAGGATCGCTTGAGCCCAGGGGTTGGAGGTTGCAGAGGGCTGTGATTTTGCCACTGCACTCCAGCCTGGGTGACAGAGTAAGACCTTGTCTCCACAAAAACGAAAAAAATAATAATTAAAAAAAAATAAAAAGATAACTCTGGCTTCTGGATAGATAGTGGATTGATTACAGCAGGGCTGGAGTGAAAACACAGAGGAAGGAGGCAGGAGCAGCTGAACAAATGGTAGGGCATTTAAAGAGATGGGAAAGATTGGACTGGAAGTATGGGGGAGAAAATCAGGAGTCTGTCTAGACCATATTAAATGTGAGATGTTTATTAGGTTCCAGGGGGTTATGCCTTATATCCATAGGCAGTTGGATACAAGTCTGAATATGGGGTTAAGACCTGTTCTTAACATTCAAGGAGTCCAGGGGCAAGTGTACAAATGGCGACCCATACTCCATTTAAAATATTAATAAAAGTAACAAGCTGTTAAATGAAATGTGTTCCATTCTCCTACCTTGAGAAGTTTACCTTCAAGATGACCCGAAAGGCCAGGTGTGAATTTGGGAATCCTGTACTCCTTAGAGTTCTGAGCCATAACATGCTTCTTGAGGAGAGTTAGTCCTGATCTCTTGGCCATACTCCTTATCTTTCCACCCCTGCTTCTTTTTTGTATTTTGAGAGGCTTCATGTGGATCTCTGGACACCCAGCCTGAATGTCCAAGTTTCATCCAAAAGCAACTGTTCTCTGGTCAGCCCCTTTGGCCTTGAGAAAGAATACATAAGCTCTGTATAGACATGTCTTTTTGGCCTTACGGCCCCCTCACCTTGTGGCCCATCTGCCAGAGGAGGGACAGAGCAAGAACCACAGGGCAGAGGACCCTATCATACAGACTCCTGGGTGAGATCTTTAAGGAGAGATTGAAGTAGAGAAGTAACCAAGACCTTGGGCCCACCAACATTTAGAAGTCAAGAGGAGGTAAAAGAGACAAAGGTGTGTTGTTTCATGAGGGAAAGGACTTCTTATCTGTTTTGTTCACTGCTGAATCTCCAGCACAGACAAGCCCTGATTTAAGATTTTTAGACTTTACCATGGTGTAAAAGCAATATGCAGTCAGTAGATACTATCCTTAGAGATACCCATACAACCATTCTGTTTTTCACTTTCAGTACAGTATTCAATAAATTACATGAGCTATTTAACTGTTTATTATAAAGTAGATTTGTGTTAGATGATTTTGCCCAATTGTAAGCTAATGTAAGTGTTCTGAGCACATTTAAGATAGGCTAGGCTAAACTATGATGGTTGGTAGATTAGGTGTATTAAATGTATTTTTGACTTAGAATATTTTCAATTTACAATAGGCTTATTGAGATGTAACCCCATTGTAAGTCCAGGAGCATCTGAATTTAGAAAAGTCCTGGTATAGAATACATACTTGTTGAATGAATGACAGGAGACAGAAAAAGCAGACAATTATTGAGACAAGGAGGATTGCCAAGGAAGAAAGGAATTTTGAATGTCTTGCAGGGAGAATGGGAGGAGTAAATGAGAAGTGTAGCTGCTCTGAAAGCCAAAAGAAGAAAGTATTTTGAGAAACAAAGAGTGGTGTTGTATTGAATGCTATTGTAATTAACATTCCTTGACCTTTGAAGCCTTTGTGCAAAAAAGTTCTGTGATTAACTGAAGAAGGAAAAAACCTTGACAATTCAAAGAACAAATTGAGAAGACAATAAATGATCTATCTGTATCCACTTCCCTTTTTCTATAACTAGGATGTCTGTTGGGTATCTAATAAGCCATACCTTTCCCTGGTTTACCATGAGAAAGATAAACCTTTTGAACTGTGTTCTAAAAGAGGGATGCCTGAGCAAGGATGACACACAAATTTGTTAAGTATTCCATATTTCATTAAAAAAAGAAGAAAAGGATGAACTTTGCGGTCATTTGAAATTTCTAGTCCTTTTCTCTCCTCCCCCTCCAACCATTGACAAAATAGGATACTGTTGATATGTATGTAGTCCAGGGCTACATTATAAGAATAAATCATTAACATATTTCAACTAACTCACCTAAGGAAGAAAGAAAACTCTCAATACTCTTGTAACTGTCTCCATGAACCCCTGTATGTTTGGTTTTTTTTTTTGAGACAGTCTTACTCTGTTGTCCTGGGTAGAGTGCAGTGGCATCATCACAGCTCACCACAACCTTCAACTCCTGGGCTCAAGCAGTCCTCCTGCCTCAGCCTCCCTAATAGCACCACCAGGCCCAGCTAATTTTTTCTATTTTTGGTAGAGAGGGGTGGGGGTGGGGGTAGTGTCTCCCTCTTGCTTGAACTCCAGACTTCAAGAGATCCTCCCACCTGGGCCTCCCGGAGTGGTATGTTTTTGATAATCCTCTCCCTTAACTAACTACTTGACCCTTAGAGTTGTTTCCCAGAAATGATGGACTCAAACTCCTGGCCACAGGTGGTCCTCCAGCCTCCACCTCCCAAAGTGCTGGGCGTGAGCCACCACACCCAGCCTAAAATTATGGATTTTCTACAAGACAAAGGAGTTGAGATTCTGATGTCCCCAGGGCAGACTCCCTGACACCAAGGTTCACCATCCCCCAGAACCTGCCCCCAATGCATATAGCCCCTTGTGAGACACACCAGGACCTGCCCCAAGGCACATGGCCCCTCCTTTGAAAGCACGTGATATCCCTTAGTCAGAAAGACAGATTTCAGGCTTCTCCCATTCTCCCTGTAAGACATATTCAAAATTCCTTTCTTCCTTGGCAATTCTCCTTGTCTCAATAATTGGATTTTTGTGTGACAAGCAACTGGACCTACACCGAAACCCCTTTACAGTTTCGACAACACTCCAGTAATAGGACCCACATTAGCAAATATGAATTTTGAAATAGTATTTATTTTTCTTATCCCCAGCATTTTCCCTCAAGCAACTTTGCAGAATTTAATCTTAAATTAGCCTATTTAATGAAAGATTAAAGCTTTACAGAAAATGTGACTTTCCTTTAGGCAAATGAAGCTAATTTAAGCCTATGGCAGAGTCTTAATCCTGGTTTTGAAACATGCCTTAAAGTGTATCACTTCTTTTAGTTTTCTTTTTTGTTGATATTTTAATATTTTTGGAAAGAGACAAACATACCCACAGTGGAAAAAAAGTATCCTTCTGTTAGGTAGATAGCGAGGGATTCTGAGTCTCCTAGGGATGAAAGTGGGTGCTGTTGCAGTTCACCCCGCCAAAATGGGCTTTCAGAGAGGGTCACGGGAGATCTGCATGGGCAGTAAAACTCAGGTAATATAACTCCCAAAGTGGTTCCATGGTGACATCTGATCCATGAGGAGGTCCCAGTTCAGACACTATAAAACAAGACCCAGACCATAACCAAGCCCTTTTTGCTCTTTTTGCTGTGGCAAGGGGTCCGGTTGTTGACATGTGGAGAATGTATCTTGCTCTGTAATCCTATATCTTGCTCTTGCTCTATGATCCTGTTTTGCTCCACAGTAAATTTCACCTCATGCTTGGCGTGTCTGCTCATTCTTCGGCCAGGGGCACACCAAGAGCTGAGAACACAGAATGAGACTGCCAAATCTGATACTTCCTATCCCTGGCAAATTATCTGGTAAATGACTTGTGTTCAGAATATATAAAAAAACTAGTACATCTCAATGATAAAAAGTTAAATAATTCAATTTTTAAATGGACAAAAGGTTTGAATAGACATGTCATCAAAAAAGATATATTGGGTCTGGTGTGGTGGCTTACACCTGTAATCCCAGCATTTTGGGAGCCCAGGCAGGAGGATTGCTTGAGGTCAAGAGTTTGAGACCAGCCTGGGCAATATAGCCAGACCCTGTCTCTACAAAAAATAAAAAAGTTAGCTGGGCATGGTGGCATGTGCCTGTAGTCCCAGCTACTCGGGAGGCTGAGGTGGGAGGATCATTTGAACCCAGGAGTTTGAGGTTACAGTGAGCTATTGTCAGGCCACTGCATTCTAGCCTGGGTGACAGAGGGAAAACTTGTCTCTAAAAAAAAAAAAGAAAGATATATTAATGGCTAATGAGCATACAAAAAGATCCTCAACATTATTAATCATTAAGGAAATGCAAATTAAAACCACAATCAGATGTCGCAGTATATACCCACTAGAATGATTATAATAAAAAAGACAATGCGAGGTGTTTGAAAGGATGTGAAGAAATTGGGAGGAATATAAAATCTTTCAGCCATCTTGGAAAACAGTTTGGCAGTTTGTTAAAAATAGACTTACCATTTAACCCTGTGTTGGTGCTCAGAAACTGATACCCCAAAATATGGTGCTTTATACATGCTGAACTGAAAAAGGAGCCTCAAAGTCTCTCTCACTTCCCCCTAGCCACCGTCTCTTCCAAACCATAGAATAAAGTTGTTCTCTGAAGTTTCTTATCTGCTGAAAAGTCTGGATTTACCAAAGAAGAAAACAATTACCTCTGGTCCCATCCTTGAGCTTTCATTAACTTAACCCATATCATATGAAGGAAGACTAAAGTCTGTCAACAAACGTGGACAGATTTTTGTCACAGACCATTGTCTGCTCTGTGGGCCCAACAGACTTTGCTCCAGACCACTGTATATTCTTGAGGTCCATTTAATTCTCCCTAGTAATCATTTATTGCCTCTCAACAGATTTCCTCTTCTCCCTCCTCCCCTAACCTGTTTTGCTAGGATCCAAGCCCCCTATTCTTTCTGTAACCTCAAGATGGTATATAAGTTTCTATACCCCGTTAAGGGGTTGAGTCTTCATTCTGAAGACTTAAATCTTTTGTGAGTTGATTTTTCAGCAAACCTTCAGAGAGCCAAGGGTCCCCTTAGCCCCTATACCAGCAATGAAGTTTCTATGTTTCTCTCCATGAGAAATGAAAATGTATGTTCATCCAAAAACTTGGACACAAGTGTTCATGGCAACACTATTCATAATAGTCAGAAACTATACAGTAAAAATAGGATATAAAAGAAAAAAAATCCATAATAGCCAGAAACTGGAAGCAATCCAAATGTCCGTCATTTTGTAAATGGATAAATCAAATGTAATATAGTCATACAATGGAATATTATTCAGCAATAAAGAAAAATGAACTTTTGTTACTAATAGGTACTACACATGGATGAACCTCAAATGAACATTATAATTCATTGATTATAATGATTCTTAATGATAATGAACATTATTAAGTGAAAGAAGCCAGACACAAAAGACTATGTAATGTATGATTCCATTTAGATGAAATTTCCAGAAATTGCAAACCTATAGAGACCAAAAGCAGATCAGTGGTTGCCTGGGGCTGGAGGTGGGATCAGGGATTTACTGCCTAAGGGAACTTTTTGGAGTGATGGAAATATTTAGAACTGGATCTTGGTAACGATAACATGACTTTATAAATTTATTTTAAAATCACTGAATTGTATACTTAAAATGGTGAATTTTGATCACATTAAGCTAAAAAGCTTCTGCACAGCACAGGAAACTATCAACAAAGTGAAGAGACAACCCACCGAATGGGAGAAAATATTTGCAAACTACCCATCTGACAAGGGATTAATAACCAGAATATATAAGGGACTCAAACAACTCAATAGGGAAAAAAAAATCCCATTTTAAAATGGGTAAAAGATCTGAATAGAAATTTCTCAAAAGGAGACATACAAGTGGCCAACAGGTATATGAAAAAATGCTCAACATCACTAATCGTCAGAGAAACGCAAATCAAAACCACAATGAGATATCATCTCACCGCAGTTAAAATGAATTTTATTCAAAAGACGGGCAATAACAAATACTGGCAAGGATGTGGAGAAAGGGACCTTTGTACACTGTTGGTGGCAATGTAAATTAGTACAGCCACTATGGAGAACAATGTGGAGGTTCTTCAAAAAAACTAAAAATAGAACTAGCATATGATCCATCAATCCCAATGCTGGGTATATATGCAAAAGAAAGGAAATCAATATATCAAGGAGATTCTATATACACGTGTTTATTGCAGCACTATTCACAGTAGCCAAGATATGGAATCAATCTAAGTGTTCATCAATGGATGAATGGATAAAGAAAATGTGGTATATATACCCAATCAGCCATAAAAAAGAATGAAATCCTGTCATTTGCAACAACATGGTAGAACTGGAGGACATTATGTTAAGTGAAATTAGCCAAGCACATAAAGACAAATTTCACATGTTCTCACTCATATGTGGGAGCTAAAGATAAAAAAAAAAAAAAATGGAGCTCATGGAGATAGAGAGTAGAATGATGGTTACCAGAGGCTAGGAAAGGTAGCGGGAGTGGGGGATAAAGTGGGGATGATTAATGGGTACAAACGTGCAATTAGATAGAATGAAAAAGATCTAGTATTCAGTAGCACGATAGAGTGACTATAGTTAACAATAACTTATTGTATATTTTAAAATAACTAAAAGGTGAAATTTGAACGTTCCTAACACAAAGAAATGATAAATGCTTAAGGTGATGGATATCCCAATTACCTTGATTTGATCATTACACATTGTATGCCTGTATCAAAAAACATCTCATGTACCCATAATAATTAAAAATTTTTTAAAATGGTGAATTTATGGTATGTAAGTTATACCTAAATAAAGCTGTTAAAAGAGGGTATATATTGTTTCAGTCATGGTTCAGTAAGGGAAGCAGAACCAGTAAGAGATTTTATATATATATTTCATATATATCCATATATATATATGCGTGTGTGTGTGTGTGTATGGATTTATTACAAGGAATTGGCTTATGCAATTGTAGGGGCTGGTTAAGCAACTATAAGGTTTGTAGGGTAGCAGGTCCATCAGGAAGGGAAGATCCAGAGAGGGGAGAGCTGGAGACCCAGCTGCTGTTTGGAGTCTGACTCAGGGCATGCCTAAACCTTTTTAAAAGGATTTCCACTGACTGAATCAGGCCCACCCAAGACAATCTGCCTAGATTAATGTCAATTGACTAGGGACTTAAATTATATTTGCAAAATCTCTTTACAGCAGCACTAGATTAATGTTTGATTGAATAACTGGGGGAAGGTGAGTGTATCATACAAAAGATTGCTGCCTTCTTTTTAGTTCTTGTAGTTTAGCCTAACCAAATTTGCATTTTAAAAAAACCATATACTCACGCAAGTATTTTGTTTTCTACAGAAAGATAGTTGGCTTCTACAAACTACCAGGAAGTTTTATTTATTCATCTCACTTAAATAACACTTTTAGAGCACCTACTGTGTGCCAGACACAATAGTGTAGGCTGTACTCTCTCTCTTTTTCATTTTTGTAGAGATGGGGATCTTGTTATGTTGCCCAGGCTGGTCTCGAACTCTTGGCCTCAAACAACCCTCCCACCTTGGCCTGCCAAAGTGCTGGGATTACAGGCGTCAGTCACCGTGGCTGGCCTGTATTCTCATTAAAACAAAAGAATTCTTTACATGGTGACTGGCACATAGAAATTGCTCAAACATTTGTTGAATGAATATGCTATTAATACACCAGCAGGATTTACTCAACTTCCCCCTCCCCACCCAATTTTACTTAGGCACATAGTATTTATACAGGCTGTTATCATTTAGATGGAGTATACAGTACGCAGCTTCAAATAGCAAAATTTCACATTTCTGTCTTCCAGCATACTCATAAAGTTCACACAGCTTAATCTGTTTGATTTTGCCAAGGATCTCCTGAAGGTGCTGTATAAACCGATAGCAAATATAGAAGCAAGATAAACTATATTGCTGATTAGTTACAGTATTTAAGGGAAGTCACTAGGGGACACTTGAAGATTTGATTCTCCTCTGAGAGTAAGTGTTTACATAAATCTATTTTCCAACGGTTCCAAAGTTTCAGTCTTGCAGTTTTCCACAATTTGCAGATTCTGATTTCCTGAACCGGTTGCCAGGGAAGGCAGTTAGGCAAAAAAATCTCACTCACCCACACTCCATTTACTTGAATGATAAATTATTGTTGTGACAGGTAATCCTAATCTGTCGCAGCTCAGCAACTACCTCCCCAGGCAACCTTCATCCAGCCCTTCCGGCTGCGACCGACAGTTTCCGTGGCGACGACTTTGTTTCTACCCGGTCGGCTACCGCCCTTCTCCAGCTACTCAACTCGGGAGCTGGTGGGGTTCCGGAGGTTTCGCCCCTCGTTATCCCCCTTTCTTCCACCAGAGGAGGAGGTCTGAATGTTTCCCTCTCGTCCGGGCGGCCGCGAAGGAGTGAGAAACAATCAGAACAATCAGACAGGTACTTGTTCCCTACTTTTTGGTCTCCCTCACCGGGCAGGTATCTCAATTTGGGTGCCAGCAGAAATACTCTCTTTGGAGGCAGGAATCCCCAAATCCTGTAGGAATTCTCAGCAAATGTAGTCGTTACCACAGTTAAATTGTTGAGCATTTTCATGACATTTTTAGATTTGCTGTGCGTTTAAGTATGCCCATTTTTGTTTGATCGTAGCATCACTTTCTAGGAAAGTAGCAAGACTAAGATACAATACTGATGTTAAGAGTATTAATGATGTTAAATATCAGCTTTTTTGGGAGGGGGATTATCCCTTAACAACTGGATTTTGTCGTTATTGTTCTTGTGGTTTGCATCTGGGGAAAAATTTGAACTTAGAATTTTAGAGCTGTATAAATATATTGAGAGAGAGTCTAATTCAGTTCCTTAATTTCATCCATTAGGAAACTGAAACCCTAAATAAAGGAGAGTGACTGGCTCATTTCTTCATAGCAAGTGGGTTGTAGAGCTCTAACAGGAATTCCTGCTCACTTATCTCAGCTGCCATTCTTTAGACTAATACCATATTGGGAAGAAGATCTAAAAAGGTTTAGAATTTTATTTCTGGTATTGTTATATAAGATATGTTATGAATATATCGAGGCTTGCTTTTACAGTAATGGCTTTATGGACTCTTTAGGGGACCAAGATGTCAGATCCAAACAAGGCTGCCATTGCAGCCGAAAAGGAGGCTCTGAACTTGAAGTTACCCCCCATTGTCCATCCCCCAGAAAACACAGGTGTTGACACACCAGCGCAGAGTAAGTTGCTAAACTACAGAAGATCCAAGGAGCAGCAGAAGAAAATTAATCAGTTAGTGTAAGTAGCATATTAGTAAATAATTCTTGCTTGGAATTCAAGTGAAGTGATTAGTGTTCATATTCTCATAAAAAAGTTTTAACTATGCTAGGTTGTTCACGGGCAAAATACTATCTTCAAGTTAATTAGAAAAACAATTGAAAAGTAATCATAATGATAGCACATGTTATATACTGCTTACCCTATCAGACATTGTTATTATCACTTTTCCTGTACTTCTCAGAACAACCCTATGAGGTAGGTACTATTGTTTTTTTTTTAAACATGTTTCACAGAAAAGTAAAGATAAATATTATACTATTGTTATCTCTATTTTTTAGATGAATAAAATGAGGTACAGAGAAGTTAAGTAACTTGCCCAAGATCATACAGCTGGAGTTTGGACCCGGTTGGTCTGGTGCTAAAGTTTACATACTTTAAGCATCACACTTGCTTCTCTTAATGTATTATAACCATACTGGTCCATAAAAGTAAAACGAAGTAATTGGACCTCTACAAATAGCATTGCATTTGAACAAATACTTAAAATAAAATATCTTGAAACCACTTGTATTTAAATTTTTTCTATACAAAAGAGAACATAGTTCAACATTCTGCACCCCCACCGTCTGCCCCCACCCCCCACCATTTGTCAGAAATTAAAACTAATTTAGGTACCAGCTACAAAAGGCTGTGATAAGGATAGTTCAGTTCCATTCAACACTTACTGAGAATTTTCCAGGCACCTGACTCTGCTGGGATCTGGGGATAAATAAGAAGAAAAAGATATGAATTTCGTTTATAAAATCCCAACCCAACATTAAACTATAAAATGGGAAATTTCTCTGTGGTGGGCTCCTTTTTCACTTTCTTCATTCTCTTTCCCTTCTTGATCAGCCTCTTTAAAAACATTTTTGCAACTGACTAAGTTTTACTCTTAACTTTCGTTGATGATCATATTGTTGCCAATTTAATAATTTAAAGTTTTGCTAATTTTACTTTCCTTACAATTAAACAGGTCTGTTAATCATATAACTTCTTTAGATTTACATTTTTTATTAGTCCATCAATCATTTACTCATATTTAAATCTAAATTTGTAAGGTATATTAACAAATATCTGTACATGTACTATTAGAGATCTTTTACCCCCTCCATTCCTAAGACTCAATGTTTCAGTAGACTTAGGGAGTAGAGAAGGGAGTTCTCTAGGAGTTATATATTATTCTTACTTAAAAAAAAATTTTTTTTTTTTTGAGACAAGGGTCTTGTGTTGTCGCCTAGGTTGGAGTGCAGTGGTGTGATCACAGCTCACTGCAGCCTTCAACTCCTGGGCTCAAGCAATCCTCCTGGTTCAGCCTCCTTAGTAGCTGGGACTACAGGTGCACACCACCATGGCTGGCTAATTTTTAAATTTTTTGTAGAGACGGGGTCTTGCCATGTTGTCCAGGCTGGTCTTGAACTCCTGGCCTCAAGCAATCCTCCTGCCTTGGCTTCCCAAAGCACTGAGATTACAGGCATGAGCCACTACACCCAGCCTCTATCATTTAAATAAATATGAGAAAAGCACTCTAGCAAAGGGGATAGCAAGCATGAAAGCCCTGAAATGTGAATTCTTTTAGTGCATTTTAGGAATTGATAAAGGCCAGTGTCACTAGCGTATAATGAGCCTGGGGAAGAGTAGTTTCAGGTGAAGATGCAGAAGAAGGTGGGGGCAGGTTGTGCTGGGCCTTATAGGCCATGATAAGGAATTCAGATTTTTATTTTAAGTGCAGTGGAAGCTATTGAAATGTTTTAAACAGGGAAGTGACATAAAATATGATTTACATTTAAAAGATATCACACTGGATATTAAGAATAGACTGAGGTAGAGGGGAAGAGGGCAAGAGTAGAAGGAAATAAGGAGACCAGATAGGATGCTATTACAGTAGCACAGATGAAAACTTACTGTGGTTTGGATAAGGGTGGAGACAGTGGAGGGAGAGAAAAGTAGATTTACAAGGGATGTGTTTCAAAGCCAGAATCAATAGGATTTGCTATTGGATTGGCTTTGGTAGCTAGGAGGATGGTAGTGTCATTTATAGAGAATTGGAAGTCCAGGAGATGGGGGTGAGATGCAGTAGTTCTCTTTTGGAGTTGACATGCCTATGTATAATAACATTTAAGGGGAAATATGTTCACTGGCAGTTGGATATATGAGAGAAGAAGTCTAGGCTAGAGATATAAATTTGGGAGTCACCAGCATGTAGATGGTTTTTAAAGCTATGGAGAAGAGTTGAAATCACTGAGAGAGAGGGAGGGATAGAAAGAGAGAGAAAGAGTGAAATAGAAATAATGGAGAAAAGTGAAGGCCTAGGGCTAAGGTCTTAGGAATTATTAAAATTAGATGTTGTATGGAGAAGGGTCAACCTGCAAATAAACTGAGTAAGTATGACCGATAAGGCAGGAGGAAAAGGAAAAGAGCAGTATGTCATAAGCAGAGAGAGCAGAATGTGTTTTACACAATGTATTGTCATTTATTTTCTTACTTGTCTTTCTTCTTCACCACTTTACTTTGACATGCTTAGGGAGAGAGATCGCACAGTGTCTGGCATGTTGTTGGTGGTGAGTGAATGAGTGAAGGAATGAATTTTTAAGAAAGAACCTTACCTTGTTGTGCTTTATACAGATCTGTAAGTAGTACAACTTTCATTTGGGTGCTTAATAAAAAAAATACTGCCTCAAAATTACCTGAAGCATAGTGCTGTATTAATACTGAGATTAGAACTGCTATATTTTTCTTTGGGAAAAATACATTTGGAATTAAAGGTTTTTATACTGGAGACACATCTTTCTGGGTGGCCATGGACTTCGGGATTCTGCATCCCCTTGCTACCTCTACCTGTTAGGTTATAGGAATGCAGACTTCTCTGTTTCAAAGGTGGGGTGAGGTCTGTGGATAGAGTTCCAGGGGTGAGGTAGAATGTCAGGAGTTGTGGGCAGAACCAGGCCCCCTGCTGGGACCAGACCTTGGGAATGCTTGGCTGAGCCAACCTCATTTTATATCTTTCCAGTGTCCCTGGAATGAGCCTGATTTTCTTCCTTGACAACTACCTCCCCTCTCGATTCAAGCTGGTGTTTCTCACCTTCACGGCATATGGTTTCTTGCACAGTATTTTGAAATTATCCAGTTTTTCTTTATTTGTTTGTTTTTAACTATTAATATACAAAGCAAAAACAGGGAGTGAAAAGGCTCATTCTTATGTTCTTCCAGGCTCTTTTTATTTATAGCCAGTAGGAGAAAACACACTCCAGAAATTGTTACTATATTAAAGGGTGGAATTTATATATAAAGATCTCAAGGAAGTTAGACATATTTATGTTAGGATAATTATAGTGCAAGCTGCCTATGACTAGTGCCAACTAGCATACCAAAGTATAAGGCAAATTCCTGGAAAGTAACAATCACTGAGAGCTAGACTGTTCAGGGAGATGATGGATGAGGGGAAGTCTGGCCTGAGTCTTGAAGATTAACAAAGAAAAGAAGGAGGATATTTCAGGCACATTTTTCTACTCCATGTGAAAAAGTCTTAGGAATTTTAGTTTAGTACAGGCTCAGTAAGATGCAACAGGGAAGTGAGGCTACTTCAAAAATGATAATTCAGTTTTAGGCTACTTTAATAAATGTAGTATGTTTAGAATATAGAGAAAATTTTCACTCTGCACTGGTCCACCAACATCTGGAATTCTGGGATCACACTTTAAGAGGGACATTGATAGACCAGAATAGTTACAGATATATGTGTCTTAGTCCGTTTTCTGTTGCTATAACTGAATACCACAGACTAGGTAATTTATAAAGAATAGAGGTTTATTTAGCTTATAGTTCTGGAGCCTGAGAAGTCCGAGAGCATGGTGCTGGCATCTGGTTAGGGCCTTCTTGCTATGTCATAACACGGCAGAGGGCATCACACGGTGAGAGGGTGAGAGAGCAGAGAGAGAGCTCGCTTTTGTAACGAATCCACTGTTGTGGTAACAAACCCACTCCTGTGATAGTGACATTACTCCACTCATGAGGACAGAGCCCTCATTAATCCATTCATGAGGACAGAGGGATTAAGTTTCCAACACACAAACTTTTGGGGGACATATTCAAACCACAGCAAGAGGAGAGGGAGGAAATTTGAAACTGCATAAACTTAATTGGTGAGAATATAGGCTCTGACATCAGTTAGGCCTGAGTTCATGTCCCATCTCTGCAGCTTATTACTCATGTGAATTTGGCAAGTTGTGTAATTTTACTTATCTTCATGTTCCTATCTGTAAGATGAAGATAAAAATAGTGCTTATCTCTTAGGATTGTGGTGAGAGTTAAATAAGATCCATGCATGTTAATGCCTAGAACATAAGCTCACCATAAAAAGTAACTGTTATTGATAGGAATAGTTGAAGGAACTGGATAGGTTTTCCTAGATTTTGGAAGGGTAACATCAAAGAAGAATATGACTTTTTCTATGTAGCTCCAGAGAATAGAAGTTTGCAAGGATACAGCTCAATATAAGAAATTTATTACTAAGAATATAAGCTAGTGGACAATAAATTGGGCTGGCTCAGAAGGTAATGACTGCCATCTCCCCCCACCCCCTGCCCAGAGTACCATGGGTACAGCTGATATTGTTGAGAGCATTCATGTATCAGTTAAGGTACTGAACTAGACATGCGGAGATCTTTTCCAAATCATTATTCTGATGATTCCTTCAAAAGATATTTATTGAGCTCCTACACCTTGATGGAGACTATCTAAGTAGTGTGGATAGAGCAGTGAGCAAAACAAACATGGTCCTTGCCTTTATATGCAGACTACCAGTGTATGGTTTTATGGCTCTGGTGGCCACCCTTTCCTTGAAATTCCTTTTAGTTCTCCTCTGACCTCTCTGACGGTATCTCCTTTGCTCCTTCAATTGTTTTTTCCCATTCCTATCTCACTTGCCATCCTCCGATCTTCTTTGTGAGGTCTCTTTACTTTTCTTTGTATACTTTCTTCTTTGGCCATCACTCCCAGTGTATCTAGCCTTTATAAACTATTAGATTTGTTCTCCTAAAAATATTTCCATGCTCATAAACTCTCAGTGACTCCCTATTGACTTCTCTATTGAATAAAAAAGCTATTGACGCCCTTAGCTGGATATTTCAACCCACTTCTCCAGACATATCTCCAGCTTGTCCTGTAACCTGTGGGCAGATTGGACAACCCCTGCTCCCCATTTTCCCCTTTGACCCTTTCCTTGCCTTCCAATTTTTCAGGGTCTTTGTTTTTTCAGATCCCAGGAAAACCACATTTTCCCCTGAAATCCTATTTTTCATTTAAAGCTTGTTGCAAATGCTAACATGTACATATATCCTTCACAGGTGGTCCCAGGTGGAAGTGAACTTGTCCCTCCTCTGAACTACCAGGGTGCCCAATATGGCACTTTGCTTTTTTCTTCTTGCCCAATCAGTTCATATATTCCTTGAGATTTGTTGCTGCTATATTTTAATAGCATCTAGTATTGTGACTTGCATAATATAGTCATTCAATAAATATTTGCTGACAGATGAATGGGTTATACAATAGGATGATATAACTTAATTTAAAGAGAAAATTATATTTTATGGATGTAAAAATCCATAAAAAGTTTTGAAGGTAAAACTGTTTATTGAGCACCTACTATGTGCCAGGTACTGTTCTAGACATTGAGGATAACAGAAATTAATAAAACAGTCTACAAAATATACTATATCAAATGATGGTAAGTGCTATGAAGCAAGATAAGTGAGGATAAAAGGGATGGATAGTGAAGGAGGTGCTACTTAATATAGGGGGTAAGGGGAATCTTCTCTGACAGGGTGGTATTTGAATAGAGATAATACATGTAAGGGCCCACTATACATCAGGATTAATTTTTAAATTATCAGTAAGTTATAATTGAAAAAATTGATTTTTATTTTTATTCTCACCCTTTCATATTACACATGAATAATTTAAAAAATAAGACCAGGCGTGGTGGCTCACACCTGTAATCCCAGTGCTTTGGGAGGCTAAAGCAGGAGGATTGCTGGAGCCCAGGAATTTGAGGTTACTGGGAGCTGTGATCACACCACCGCACTTCAGCCTGTGTGACAGAGTGGGACCCTATCTCTAAAAAAATAAATTAATTTTAAAAATTAAAAAAAAATTAAGGTCTCATTGATAATGTCTGTTGGGATTTGTTTCTCATGGAAAATTCAGTAAGATCACTCTTGAATATCTTTTCTTCTAGTATAATTGGAAACATGTTCAAATTGTAATGTTTTAATAATTTATGCTAATGTTATCTTCAAAAGAGTCATCCATTTTTCTAACTATAAATTTCAGAATTGATGGAGCCAAAAGAAATTTAGACAGGACACTGGGTAAAAGAATACCTCCATTACCCGAGGTCAATTATCCTCCCACTGTAAGTTGATGTTTTCTCTTTAAAAAATGTATCCTTATACCATTTTAGTTCTTAGTTGAGTCAATCTCAATATAACTAATATTTAAAAAAATAATAGATATATTTTAAAGTGTATTTTTACTTTAAAAAATTAAATCAATTAAGTAACTTCTCCTTAATTTAATTATATCTTGTTTGTTTGTTTTTGACAGATGACCAGTGAAACTAAAAAGAAAGGAGTGAGTTCAATTTTTTATATTTCTTATTTGGAAAATGTTCAAAGAAATTATTATAAAATAGTTCCTTCTAAGACCACCTGCTAAGTCCCGTTCAAGAAAAGAAAGAAATTTAGAAACTGAGATTTTCATTTTCTCTCTGCCCAAGGGAGCAAACATGTCATGGATGGTAATATGGGCTTTGAAAGTTCTATTTTTGTTGCCATTCATTATTTGAGGGTTAATTGTGTAAACATTGTAGTTCTTCTTCCAAACAACTGAAAAATATATTTAAGTTATAAAGGAAATGCATCTCCCTTTTTTATTGGGGCAATAATTGATTATTCTAATATTGATATAACGATGGTTATTTGTCTACTCAACAAATACTTTGTGAGAATCTGCTCTGTGGTAGCCACATGCTAGGTGCTAGAGATAAAAAAAGAAAGACACTGACTGCGTGAGTGACAACATGGGACTATGATGTGATTGGTGGAAAGATGACAACATGTACTATTTCTTTACTAGCAAAGGATACAGAAACTTACGGAGCTGGCTACACAAAAGAGGAAATTTTGCAGCATGTTTTCACATAGGGGTATAAGCTTCTTAAGTCACTTAAAGTTCCCTTTGGGCATAGAGGGCTGAAGATGATACCTCTCTGTGGATTGAGGGTATTTGGAAGAACTTCTTTTTAGCTATTCCAGGTTTTTATTTTTGTTTGTTTGTTTTTTAAATGCCCTTCTTCCTCCTCACCTGGCCTCCTAATTTTTCTGGAAACTTTGTGTGTGGATCTGCCTCTTTATTGGCATAAGAACGATACAAAACAACCCCAAACGTTAATAAATATTTAATGTGAGTCTGGGTAAATTGCAAGATGTATTTGTGTGTGTGTTTAGTATCCTCACTGTTCCTCCACAGTTCCTGCTTTTTAGTGTCTTTCAGTCTAATAGCCAGGCATGAAAACGGTCATTCCCTCCTGAACTCATGGCTCTTGGCAATATGGCTTGTAGGAACTCCACCACTTCATCATTAATGTCACTGGTGACTACTAATTGCCAAATTCAAAGGATATTTTTTCAATACTTCTCTCACTTAGACCTCCACCTGACTCTTTAAAAAAACTTTTCACTTTGAAATAATTGGACACATGGGTCAGTGGAACAGCATAGATGACCCAGAAATAGGCCCACACAAGTGTAGCCGACTGATTTTTGACTAAGTTGCAAAAATCATTCAGTAGAAGAAGTAGTCATTTCAATGAATGGAGGGACGCAATTGGATACCCATAAAAATAAAACAAAAACCTCAGCCTAAACCTCACACCTTGTACAAAAATTAACTAGAGATTGATAATATGTTTAAATATAAAAATATAAACATAAATGTAAATGTAAATGTATTTACATAAAAATATTTAAAAAAACTTTTAGAAGACATAGGAGAAACATAAAACTATAAAACTTTTAGAAGAAAACCTAGGGCTAGGCAAAGAGTTCTTTGTCATGACCTCAAAAGCACAGTCCAGAAAATTAAAAAAAAAAAACCAATAAATTATATTTCATCAAAATTAAAAGCTGTTGCTCAGTGAAAGACCCTGTTAAGAGGATGAAAAAACAAGCTACACACTGGAAGAAAATATTCACAAATCATATATTCAACAAAGGACTTATATCTAGAATATTTAAAGAACTCTTAAAAATCAACAGCATAAAAATAATCCAATTATTATACAAAACGAGTAAAAGACATGAACAGACATTTTACTATAGAGGATATATGGATGGCAAATAAGCACATGAAAGATGTTCAACATCATTAGCCATGAGGGTAATGCAAATTAAAACTATGATGAGTTCTCACTATACACCTATTAGAATGGCTGAAATAAAAAATAGTGACAATTTCAGCTGACCTTTGACACTGCTTACCATTTATTTCCTTTCTGATATTCCCTTATTTTTATTCTTCTAGTTCTCTATTATTTCTCTGTCATCTTCATGGGTTCCTTTTCCTGGCCTGACTGTAGCCACCCACTGTTCTCTTTCCTTGAATCTCCCTGGATGATTCTCTCCTTTTCTGATTTCAACTACCATCCACATGTTGATGACTCCCAGAGATTTTTGTGCATAAATGCTTCAGATTTAAATGTCAAAAAAATGTACCCATCAGCTTCCTCCATAAGACTCTTTCTTCTTCCTCATTCTCAATTCTCGTTGTTACTATAACCATCTATCCAGTTACTCATATTTAAAATGTCTTGAGTCTTAACTTCATTTCCCCCTCCCCAATTACCCACCTGCCATACAGTTAGTCCCCAAGAGCTCTGAATATTTCTCAAGTCAGTCCTCTTCTTGTCCTAGCCTTAGATCAGAACTTCATCTCTTGTCTTGACTACAGCAGCCATCAATGGCTTTCCGTACCTATGAAAGTAAAGCTTAATGTGACATGCAAGACTGTCTGTAATGTGACCCTTGCCTATTCTCCAGTATCACCACTCTCCGTATCATACATTATGCTTCACCAGCATGGACTTGCTTATTATTCCTTGAGAAAATATGACATTTCTCACCTCACTGCTTTTGTCTACATCCTCCTACCATCCATGCTTCCCTTTAGCTGGCTATGCCTAATTCAGCTCAGTCATCACCCCCAGGAAGCCTTCCCTTACTCCTGTGGATTTGGATAGATGACTTCTTCTTTGCTCCCATTATACCCTGTTCATTTTTATTGTTTTACTTAGCACATTGTATTAGGTATTATGTTTATCTTTTTCAACATAATTTTATCTATTTCCTATTAGATAAAATTATATATTAAATTTTCTATTTCCTAGTTGAGGCTAGGAATTGCTTCCTTTTTTTTTTTTTTAATTTATTTTTTAAATTTCAGAATATCATGGGGGTACAACACTTTGGCCATACACATTGCCCCTGTTCTGCCCGTGTCAGAGCCACAATCGTGGTCGTCTCCCAAACTGTGCTCCCCACATCCATTCAGTGAGAGTTTTTCCCATCCCTTCCACCCCCCTCCCGCCCGCCCGCCCTCAGATGAATGTTATTGCCCTGTGTGATGTAAGTGTTCATCAGTTAGTACCAGTTTGATGGTGAGTACCAGTGATGCTTGTTTTTCCAATCCTGCGACACTTCGCTTCGAAGAATGGGTTCTAGCTCCAACCAGGATAATACCAGATGTGTTAATTCACTGTTGTTCCTTATTGCTGAGTAATACTCCATGGTATACATATACCACATTTTATTGATCCACTCGTGTATTGATGGGCACCTGGGTTGTTTCCACAACTTTGCAATTGTGAATTGTGCTGCTATGAACATTCGAGAGCAGATGTCTTTATTATAAAATGTCTTTTTTTCTTTTGGATAAATACCCAGTAGTGGGATTGCTGGGTCAAATGGTAATTCTACTTTTAATTCTTTGAGGTATCTCCATATTCTTTTCCATAGAGGTTGTACTAATTTGCAGTCCCACAAGGAATTGCTTCTTAATCAAAGACTATGGTACTGAGTACCAATAGTAGCTACTCAGTGAATGATTGATGAATGAATAAATGTAAACATTTATGTTCAGTAAAATATAATAGCTGTTATGATAGAAGTATGAAGAGACTACAGTGAGGGCTTAAAGTAGGAAATTTTCAAGAAAGATTTTGAAAGTACAAGGCTTGACTCAGAAAAGACAGATAGCATTTTGCAAAGGAAGATTATATATTTTAATTCTAAGGGTCAAACATATTTTTATTTTGGGAGATGAAATGGTTAAAAAAAGGTGTAAGTTAAAGATACATAATGAGAATAATGAATTTAAATTTCCTGTCATTATATAGTCATATAATAATTTTATTCAAGCCTAGTTTTTTTAAATATAATATTTCAGAGCTTGACCCTGACCTGCTTTATAGAACTACTATAGTTTTGGGGGATTGAGAAAAATACCTTCTTTGTCTGTAATTAATTCATTTATTCATGAAATGCTTAATAGATGTCTACTATATACTTGGTCCTATACTAGATGCTGAAGATTGATAAACAAGATGGACATATAAGTCCTTATGGAGCCTGTACTCTAATGGGAAGATGTGTAACAATCAAGTAAACAAACAAAATATTGTTTATTTTTTATTTTGTTTATTAAGTAAAC
Organism: Daubentonia madagascariensis; assembly: GCA_023783475.1. Classification (NCBI taxonomy): domain Eukaryota; kingdom Metazoa; phylum Chordata; class Mammalia; order Primates; family Daubentoniidae; genus Daubentonia; species Daubentonia madagascariensis. The sequence goes on along the minus strand of JAKFHU010001953.1, from coordinate 32,542,931 downwards.
AAAATTGTAACAAGTACTATGAAGGAAATCCAGGGTAATATGATAGAGAGTGGCTGGTAAGAAAGCGGGGCCATATTAGGCAGGTGGTCAGAGAAGGTATCCCTGAGTTGGTGATGTTTATGGAGACCTGAATGGAAGAAAGGAGCCAGCCATGGAAAGACCTGGGGTTGAGAATTCCCCAACAGAGGGAACAGCTAAGTTTAAGTTTCCCGAAGAAGAAAACAACTTGGTACGTTCCAGGAACTGAAAGAAGACCAGCTTGAGCACAGCATACTGACTGAGTTTATGGAGGGTATAAAGTGAATGGGAAGAGGAAGTTAGGAGCCAGATCATAAGGGCCTTGTAGGCTATGGTAAGGAGTTTGGATTTTACTCAAAGTGGCAATGAGAAGTCATTGGAGGATTCTCACCATGGGAATAGATACAAAGTCACTTTGACAATGATGTGAAAAAACCCATTTACATGCTTTAGAAAATGAATTGTGGTCAAGGAAAGAGTGAAAAGAAGGAAGAACCAGTTAGTTATAGAAGACAATGTATAGGTAAGAGATAATCGTAATTTAAACTAGAGTGATAGCAATAGAGCTAGAGAGAAATTGTTAGACTCAGGATATATTTTGGATGTAGACCTGACAGGACTTGCTGACAGATTGGATGTGGTGGGTGAAGAAAAGAGGAAACAAGCATGACTCGTAGCGTTTGGGCCTGGTTTTACAGGGTAATTGGTGGTGCTGATTAATTAAGATCATCTAGAGAGAGACGGAAGAGAAAGAGGCAGAGAGGACCAGGTTCATTACTAGACAGAGGTCGGTCCATTGATACAGTGAGGAATTAGGGATCATCGCAAGACTTTTAAGACTAAGCAGTATATTCTGTTAGGGAATTCCAGGAGCCAAGAAAAAAAAAAAAGACTAAGCAGTGTAATAATGGAGGGACATAGAAAATGATCTTTTGGAAGAATTGTGGAGTGAGCAACTAATTGGAAAAAAAAGTTAAGAGACAAAAGAAAAAATGTCCATCTAGTCCACTCATTTAAAAAATCTTTTTATTTTGGAATAATTTTAGACTTTCAGAAAAATTGCAAAAGGAGTACAAACAATTCCCCTATATGCTTTATCAGTTCCTATAATGTTAACATCTTTGCTTGAAACAATGATTACTGTGGTCATTAAATTTCAAGTCAAGGCTAAGAAACAAAAAAAGATCAAGTGTTGTCTTTTTAATATATTCATGTCTATTTTTTGTCAGACTTATTCTTTTTTTAAAAATTTTTTTATGCCGTCTGTCAGAGACTAAGAGACTACTCATTCTTATGGGAGAATTTACAAAATTATATTATACTACCATTGTACTAGAATATAATCTCCAAGAGAACATGGGCTTTGTCTGTTTTGTTCACTATTATATATTCAGCATTTATTTATTTATTTTAGAGACAGGGTTTCGCTCTGTGGCCCAGTCTGGGGTGCAGTGGCCCAATCATAGCTCACTGTAATCTCGAATTCCTGGGCTCAAGCGATCCTCCTGCCTCAGCCTCCTGAGTAGCTGGGACTACAGGCATATGCCGCCACTCCCAGCTAATTTTTTTTTTTCCCTTCCCCGGACGCAGACTCCCCAGCTAATTTTAAAATTATTTTTGTAGAGACAGGGGTCTTGCTATATTGCCCAGGCTGGTCTTGAACTCCTGGCCTCAAGTGATCCTCCCGCCTCATCCTCCCTAAGTGTTGGGTTTATAGGCATGAGGCACTGCACCAGCCTACCCAGCATTTAGAACAATGAATATTTGTTGAATTAGTGAATGTATTTTGAATGAAGGGATAATAAATTAGATAAAGGATCTTTGTTTTGCCTTGAGAAAATGAAGAATATATTAATATTAATACTAAGAACATTAATTTGGCAAGAACTTGTTATAGATAAAGAAAAGGATAAAATGGTTTTTTTGTAAGGCGTACTTTTGGATAAAGTGTTTTTATTCCGAAAACATGTCATTTTTCAGATTTTTTTTTTCCTGAGTTAGGGTCTCACTCTGTCGCCCCAGATAGAGTGCAGTGGCATCATCACAGCTCACCGTAACCTCAAACTCCTGGGCTCAAGTGGTCCTCCTGCCTCAGCCTCCCATGTAACTGGGACTACAGACATGCACCACCACGCGAGGCTAATTTTTTCTATTTTTTTGGTGGAGACTGGGTGTTGCTCTTGCTCAGGCTGATCTCAAACTCCTGATCTCACACAATGCTCTTGCCTTGGCTTCCCAGAGTGCTAGGATTATAGGCATGAGCCACCATACCCAGCCACAGAATATTTTTATTCTGAAAAGAATGTTGTTTTAGGAAGAGAGAGCTCAGGAGTTATACTGAAATGCTACAACCATGCAAAACTTTTAATTTTTTCTATTATCTTCTCAGCTCAACTACATTTATATGAAGCAATGTGTAGAAAGTAGTCCTATAGTACCTATTCAGCAGGAATGGCTGGATCACATGTTAATGCTGATACCTGAGTCTTTAAAAGAAGGGAAAAAAAGAGAAGAACTCATTGAAAGTCTCATAAATGAGGTGTCAAGTGACTTTGAAAACAGCATGAAGAGATATTTGGGTAAGTAGCATTTAATACATGCCGAGCTTCTTTTACCTTTGCTTCCCTCCCCTCAATTGAATCAAAAGTAGAAATAAGCAAAATGAATAGTGAACACTATATATTTAAACTATATATTTATTAGATATGTTTATTTAAAGTTTTTATTTTAAGCCTATGATTTTATTTATTTATTTTTTTGAGACAGGGTCTTTTTCTGTTGCTCAGGCCAGAGTACAGTGGTATTATCATACCTTACTACAACCTCAAACTCCTGGGCTGAAGTCATCCTCCTGCCTCTTGAGTTCGAGACCAGCCTGGGCAACATAGCGAGACCTTGGTCTCTACAAAAAAAAAAAAAAAAAAATTAGCCAGGAGTGGTGGCATGCCCCTGTAGTCTCAGCTACTTGGGAGGCTGAGGCAGGAGGATCACTTGAGCCCAGGAGTTTGAGGTTACAGTAAGCTATGGTCTCACCACTGTAGTCCAGCCTTGGTGACAGAATGAGACCCTGTCTCTAAAAAATGAAAGTTAGAAACTTTGATATGAATAGGTCTTAAAAAGATTTTCAAGAAGTATTAATACATACATGTATTTTAGTTCAGAGTGTTCTTGTGAAACCACCAGTTAAATGGCTTGAAGATGAAGGAGGACCTTTACCTGAATCCCCTATGTGAGTAATTATTTTTAAAACAGTATTTCATATAGTTTTTGATACAGATTAAAAATAAACTGATCTTATGTTCAAGTGTACAATTGTGAAGCTCAAAGGTATTTTGAACACATTTAAAAAATAGTACTATTGTTTTTTTCCCAAAAGGTATCCTCACTATGGTTGTCTAGTTCTGCATACATAACTAGGGGGACCTTTATGAATATATAGCTCAACTTGGCCTTGAGTAAGCTTTGGTGTGTGCCAGGCAGAGTTCTCCATTCATCTCCCCAGTCCTAAAGACTGTGTTCTTTAATCTCTGCCTGGGGTAACTGAGCCATACCACAATGGAATTTAGCAGGGCACTTAGGCCTGACCAATCAGTTTGCCTTACCCACAAATTATTTGTTCTCTCTGAAGATAATGTACTTTTGAAATCTTAATGTGTTTTTATTAAATGTATATATCCCAAGGCTCCCATTGCTGACTACTGTTCTCTCTTCTCAATCCCCGGTTTTCTCACTTTAATACTAATTCCATGTCATAAACATTATTTTCTAGAATTGAAGGTATCTTGTTTTAATCATGTTGGATATGGTGTTTTGCTTTTCCAGAGGCCTAGATTATTCTAATCCCTGGCATTCTAGCTATGTGCAGGCAAGAAATCAAATATTATCTAATTTGCACATTGTACATCCGACTATGAAAATGTTACTGGACCTTGGTTATACAACATTTGCTGATACAGTTTTGCTGGACTTAACAGGAATTAGGTAAAAACCTGTATTTATTAATTAACATTTAAAATTTGAATGTCTCCTTGCTTGAGTCTATATTTTTGACTGTATGATTTTTTAAATTGATTCATAAATCTTCAAAACTTTTCTTTAGGTTTTAGGATTTAAAAAATTTATCTTACTTGTTTCAACAATTGTGTACCAATTGTGTATCTATCATTTGCTTCAAATCATTCTTCTTTTTTTCATAAATAGAGCTAAAGGACCAATTGATTGTGAATTACTGAAAACTGATCTATCAATACAAGCTAGAAAGGCAGAAGAGAAGATAATGAATACATGGTATCCAAAGGTTATAAATCTCTTTACCAAGAAGGAGGCACTAGAAGGCATTAAACCTGAAAAATTGGATGCATTTTATAACTGTGTTTCCACACTTATGTCAAATCAGGTAATATGTTTTATATATATTAAATGATAATGTTATCAAAATTAGTGCAGTATTTTAAATAATGTTTTATTTAAACATAGTGCTAAGTAGTAATTACTTTGAAATAAACTAAGACAAATATTTCTACTATAATTTTATTTAAATAAGTTTATCAGAAAAATACTGATTTTCTGAAGGAATCTAAAATGGGAGGAATGTCTCTAAGTATGTGTCAGTATTATGAGTATTACTTGGCTCATGCCTAAAGCCTATAAGCTAATTGTAGCTTTATTGGATTATGTTAACAAAAAAACTATCCTAGTAACATTTTTAAACTTATTGAATTCCAAGTTGATTTATTCTCATTTTGTTTTCTATAAAATCTTGGTTTAAGATGTTATTGATCATCTTTAATGACAAATAGAGAATATTAATTTTATGCAATTATATTTATGGTCTCCTAAAATTTTTATAATTGTAGACATACAATTCTAAAAAAATAATTTTAAGTAAAAACTTTCCCTTTTGGTAAAGATCTCTAATGATTCCATGAATTTTGCCTTGCATGTTTAAAAGGATAATATACATATTTAATATCTAGTATGTAAAACTATAACTAATATAATACATGGTTTCCTTTCTACTTTTAACCTCCTAAGAAGCCTATGATTATCTGATAAAAGTAAAGAGATGAAGAACATCTTATAGATCATTTAGATCTTTGTTTGTGGGCTGGGCTAAATATCCAACAGTTGGTTCTATATAAGAAAGCATTATTCATACTTTAGAAACTCGTGCATATTTCCAAGTTCCAGTGGCTTCACCTTCACCTAGTGATGTGTGTACTGGAAATCTGGCTCTCCAGGAAAAAAAAAACACCCTGATTTGTAGTGTTTGCCAATTTCTGTGGTGTAAATATTCCCACCAAATGGATTTCAAGCTTGTAAGTGTTTAACAACTGGTTCACAAAATTCTTGAACATTTTACAATTGGCTCTTGAGACAATAGGAGCTAGCTGTAGTACACCATTACATGTCACCCCATTACAAACTTACCTTTAGCTGTCAGGCCTACCCTACCCATGATCTTCACCATGTTGTTTGGTCTTTTGGAATGTTTTCTGTACCAGGGACAGAATTACTAAAGAATGGGAAAAATTCTAAGTTGCCATTTTAAGATTATTGATATTCTATTAAAAAATAAAGGTTTGCATATATTGTTCTATTTATTGTGTTAGACTACACTTATTAAGAATATATTGTGCTAAATGAAGATAATTTCCGGGATTAAATGGATTGATAGAATGACTTAATTAGACAGTTATAATCAGCTATAGACAATTATAATCAGTTCACTGATTTTAGTTAATTGAATTTATGCTTTTTAAAGTAATAGTAATATATGATATCATGCAGCTAAAGGATCTCTTAAGGAGAACTGTAGAAGGATTTGTAGAACTCTTTGACCCAAAAGATCAACAAAGGCTGCCAATATTTAAGATGGAATTGACATTTGATGATGATAAAATGGAATTTTATCCTACCTTTCAAGATTTGGAAGATGTTGTTTTGGGTTTGGTAGAGCGAATAGCTGAAGCTCTGCAGGTATTACATCATCCTTACCCATTGGGTTTCTTTATACGGCTCTTTTTCAGACTTTTAAATTACTTGAGTAGAATCTTTACAAAGTGTATATGTATATAAAATGTTATAACTCTTTGTTTCATTTTCCTACCTCAAGTTATTTTAAATTAGAAAGTGTTTTCTCTGTGAAAAATCTCCTAGCTAGAGATGACATTTTCCTTCTTAGAACTTTTCTTGTATTTATGGATTGATATTTTTGTGTATGTCTAATCTCCCCTACTGAGTTGTAAGCTTCGTAAGAACAAGATCCAATTCACATTTGTTCTTTCTAGAGCTTTCTAGTATAATCACTTTGACATTACTCAATAAATATTTGTTGAATGATAGAAAACTAATCCAACTTAAATTTTACATTAGACTACAAACTATACAATTTTATTTATTTATTTATTTATTTAAAATTTCAGAATATTATGGGCGTACAACACTTCAAACTATACAATTTTAAACCATTATTTTGCATCAAGTTATTTTTTCTTGGACAGTTGAAGTCTGAAAAGAATGTTTTAAAACAGTTATAATATCTTCATTTAGATTAATTGCACAGTTAGATATTTATTGCATATATTATTGTTTTTACTTGTATTAGAATGTCCAAACAGTACCCTCTTGGCTATCAGGAACTTCAACACCTGTAAATCTTGACACAGAACTTCCTGAACACGTGTTACAGTGGGCTCTCAATACGCTGAAAGTGGCAGTACATCAGAACTTAGAAGGTGCAAGAAAACATTATGAGACCTACGGTATATATGACATATATGATATACCTTTTTTTCATCATTTTATTTTTATGAGAACTTGGTCAGATATTTTGTTGTCTAGGGCTGTCATGGAATAGCACAGAGATCCAGACATGAGCATAGGCATGGCTTTGGGCAACCCAAGAAATGTTGTCCAGTCCAAAGGTGAATGTTAACTGGAGCAGGGTAATAAAGTTAAAAGGTAGAAAGAAAAGATGTTGGAATAAGAAGAGTTGTTGGAATGAGATGGTAGAATAAAATCAAAAGGCAGAAAGACGAGATTTAGAATAAATCAAGGGTAAAAGAAAGGTAATTTCTGGGAATAGTTTTAAAGAGCCTGCAGCTCAATTTTATTGGTCTATAGTCTCCTCAAGTGAGGTCAGGATGGATAGTTGTTATTTGACACTCTATTAAGCAAAATCTTCAATTACGTGGTGTATCTGTACCTCTAAGTTATTTTAAGAGCCTCAAATATCCTATTACCTTTATTTTAAAATATCTGTATTTAACTTGTTTGCTTGTTAAATCTTTTATTTTATTCTACCTCTTTCCTTAAAATATAGTAAACCATGTGTGTGAATACTCTATTAATAATATTTAATTGAGTTACCCCATTCCATGATCATATAAAAAAAGCACTACCTTTTAAAAAGGTTGTTATTGATATTTTAATTAGATTGTTAATTTTCAGTTGAAAAATATAATTGGCTCCTTGATGGAACTGCAGTTGAGATGATAGAGACTTTTCAAGCGGAAGATCATACTTTTGATGAATACACAGAGGTAAGTGGTAATTCTGTTTTTTATTAATACCTTTTGAATTTTTTAATATAATTAGGATTTTTTTATTCTACAAAATAAATGCTTAAATTAAATTAAATAGAATGTCTTATTCAAAACTTCATTTTAGTAAAACTCATTGGCTCACCTCATAATTTCTTTGGTCATTTATATACTCATTCATTGATTCAATAAAAATTTCCTCATCACATTCAGACACCTAGCAAGATGTTGATGATGTAAAAATAAATGATATATAAACACTGTCCTTAGGAGCTTATTTTTGGCCTGGAAGCCTAACAGAGAAATAACAGCTATAATATATTGAGATACATACTGGAATGGAGATATAGACAAAGTGTGGGAACACAGAGAGGGAATGACTGCTTTTACTGTGGGAAATTGGTGAAGGGTTCATGCAAAAAGTGAAAAGTGAGCTAGGCTTTGAAGTAGGTATTTGTAGGTGGAGAAGTGAAGGAATGTAGCATGAACAAAGACCAAAAGTGTTCCAAGGTGCTCAGAGAACATCAAATAAACCAAAATAGCTAAAGAAGAGGTAACAGGAATATGGTAAATGGCAGATTTAGAATATGATGAAGTTGGAAATATACGTTGGAGCCACATGGAAAAATCCTGTGGTATCTTTGGTCAAGAGTTTGTGCTTGGTTCTGAAAGTTTTTAGCCATGGTAGTAATATATTTGGATCTGAGTTTTAGAAAGATAATTCTGGTAGTGGGGGGAAAAGCAATTAAGTGAGAAAATCTACCTGCTCAAGGGACTTTATTCCATTCAATAAAACTAGACTTATATTTCTTCATCTTCTCCCTTTATGTTGACTATTTATATTTTATTTTTAATGTGTAATTTATAAATTTTAATTTTTCTAATATTTTATTATGAAAATTTTAAACATACAGATAAGTTGAAGAAATTTTACAAAGCACACCACTTAGATTCTAGCATTTTACTATATTTGCTTAATCACATATTTTTCAATTCTTTTTTCATCTTTTATTAATTTAAAGAACAATTAAATTTAAAAATCAACTTTATTGAGTTTTAGTTTACCTACAATAAAATGCACCCATTTTAACTGTACAGTTACATGAGTTTTGACAAATTTACACAACTATGTAACCATCACCAGAATCACGAAATAGAACATTTTTACCACCTCTAAAAGTTTCCTTGTACACTATCCTGGCCAATTCTCCCTAACCCTGACCTCAGGCAACTGCTGACATGCTTTTTATTACTATATATTAGATTTTTCTTTCTTTTTTTTTTTTCTTTTTTCTTTTTTTTTTTTTTAGTAGCCAGTCCATTGAATATATTAGATTTTTCTTTTCTAAAGTTTCATATAAATAGACTCATACATATGTACTCTTCTGCATCTGGTTTCTTTTATTAGCATAAAGTTTTTGAGATTTATCTATGTTGTGTGTATCAATAGTTCATTCCTTTTATTGCTAAGCAGTATTTCACTATATAGATATATGATTTGTTTATCCATTCACCATTTGATGGACATATGAGTTGTTTCCAGTTTTGGCTATTATGAATAAAGTTACTGCATTCTTTTGTATGTAGGTCTTTGTGTGAACATACGCTTTCATTTCTCTTTCCAGGAGTTAGATTGCTGGATGGTATGGGAAGTGTCTATTTAACTTGTTAAGAAACAGTTAACTTTTTAAAAAGTTGTTATACCATTTGCAGTCTCACCAGCAGTTTATGATATTTCCAATTCTTCCACATCCTCTCCAACCCCTGGGATTATCAGTCTTTTTAACACCAGCTATTCTACTATGTGTATGTTGGTATCTCATTGTGGTTTTAATTTGTGTTTCCCTGATGACTAATGATGTTTAGCATCTTTTAATGTGTTACATTCCATATGTGTATCTTTTAAAAAATAAAGTGCTTTAATGGTTTATACATTTTAAATTTGATTTTTGTATTTTATTGCTGAACTATAATGGATGTATTTTATTGGGCTATATTATTATAATAATTCTTATTCTGTTTTGAGTTCTTTATGTATTCTGAGTAAATGTCCTCTGTCTGAAATATGTTTTGTACATACTTTCTCCCAGTTTATGCCTTGACTTTTAATTTTTGTAACAATGTCTTTCAAGGAGCAGACATTTTAAATCATAATTAATTCCAGTCTATCAATTTTTTCTCTTTTTTTCTTTTTGTTGTTCCATAGAGTTTGACAACATACAATTTTTTCTTTTAAGGTTCATACTTTTTGTGTCCTGGGAAATCTTTTCCTATTCCGTGATCATAAAGATTGGCCCCTATGTTTTCTTCTGGAACTTTTATAGTTGTAGCTTTCACATTTAGGTCTATGACCCATCGTAAATTAACTTTTGTATATGATGTGGGATGTGGGTCATGGTTCAAAATTTTTTCATGTGGATATCTAGCGGTTCCAGCATCATTTATTAAAAATACTGTCTTTTCCCCATTAAATTATGTTGGCATCTTTGTTGAAAATCAATTGACTTATATGTATGGGTCTATTTCTGGATTCTCTATTCTTTTTCATTGATTTATATGTCTATTTTTATGCCAGTACCACACTGTCTTGATTTCTGTAGTTTATTGGTAAGTTTTAAGATCAGGTAGTGTAAGTTCTCCAATTTTGTTCTTTTTCAAAATTATTTTGCCTATTCTAGGTCCTCTGCTTTTCCATATAAATTTCAAAATCAGCCTGTCAGCTTCTAAAGAAGCTAGCTAGGATTTTGGTTAGGATTTCATTGAATCTCTGAATGAATTTGGGAAGAAGTGCCATGTTAAGATTGAATCTTTCAATATATGACCATAGTATGTATTTCAATTTATTTGGACCTTCTTTAATTTCTCTCTACAATGTAGTTGTAGTTTTTATTGTATAGGTTTTGCCAATATTTCCCTAAATCTATCCCTTACAAAGTTTCAGGTTTACAGTGGGTGTGGTGGCAGGTGCCTGTAATCCCAGCTACCTGGGAGGCTGAGGCCGGGAGATCGCTTAAGCTCAGGAGTTGGAGACCAGCCTTGGCAACACAGCAAAACTCCATCTCAAAAAAAAAAAAAAAAGTTTCAGATTTACTTGATTTTCTTGTGAGTGGTATTGTTTTTAATAGCAATTTTGATTTGCATTCCTACTATATAAAAATACAATTAATATTTGTATATTGATCCTGTATTTTGAGACCATGCTAAACTCATTTATTGTTTCTAATAGCCCACTTTATAAAGATTCCTTAGGATTTTCTATATATATACATCATGTATATATATGGATCTGCAAATCTATATCTCCAAATAAAGATAGTTTTACTTTTTCCTTTCCTATCTGAATGCTTTTTGCTTCTTTTCTTACTTTGTTGTACTGAGTAGGATTACCTGTATAGTGTTGAATAGCAGCAGTGATGGGGGGCATCCTTCCCTTGTTTATGATATTATGGGAAACATTCAGATTTTCATCATTAAATACATTCGGTATAGATTTTTTGGTAGATGCCCTTTATTGGCTTAATGAAATTCCCTTCTACTCTGAGTTTGTCAAGAGTTTTTATCATGGGGAAGGTGCTGAATTTTGTCAAGTACTTTTTCTGCATATATTGAGTTGATCATATGAGTTTTCTCCTTTTTTCTGTTAATATTTTGAATTACCTTTATTGATGTTCAAATGTTAATCCAATGTTGCTTTCCTGGGGTAAACCCAAATTACCCCCAAAATTTAGTGGCTTAAAAATAACAAACTTTATTATCTCACAGTATCTGTGGGTCAGGAATCTAGGCTTGGATTAGCTGGGTGCCTGTGGCTCAGGGTCTCTCATAAGGTGACAGTCAAGCTGTCAGCTGTGGCTGTGATATAAAATGAGGTCTTGATTGTGGGCAGAATGATGCTTCTAAGTTCACTTAAGTGGTCATTGATGGGATTCAGTTTTCTACAGGCTGTTGAAGTTCTGCTTCTGGATTCATAGACATTTAGGATTGTTATGTCTTCTTGATGAACATCCTTTATTATTATGAAATATCCTTTTTATCCCTGATAACAGTCCTTATTCTGAAGTTTTTTTCTGATACTAATACTCTCTAGCTTTCATTTTTAAAAACATCTTTATTGAGATATAACTCACACACCATACAATTAATCCATTTAAAGTATAATTCAATGTTTTAAAGTATATTTACAGGGTTACATAATTATCATCACAATCTGATTTAAAAATATTTCATCCCCCTTTAGAAGCCCCATGCCCTGTCACTGTCACTCCCCATCCCCACTCCAAACCCTAAACACTGCTAATCTGTTTTCTGTCTCTGTATATTTGCATATTATGGACATTTTATACAAATGGAATAAAAAGTGTGTGGTCTTTTGTGGCTGGCTCTTTGACTCAGCGTATTTTCGAAGTTCATTCATGTTGTATCATGTATCAGTACATCATTCCATTTTATGGCTGAACAATATGCCATTTTATAGATATGCCACATTTTATGTATTCATTTATCAGTTGATGGGCATTTGGGTTGTTTCTATGTTTTGACTATCATGAATGATGACGCTGTAAACATTCATGTACAAGTTTTTGTGGGACACATGTTTTCATTTCTCTTGGGTCTACACCTAGGATTGGAATTGCTGGGTCATAAGGTTACTCCATGTTTAACATATTGAAGAATTGCCAAACTGTGTCCAAAGCCATTTTACATTCTCACCAGCAACACATGAAAGTTTTAATTGCTTCACATCCTTGCCAGTACTTGTTGTTATAGCGACCCCAGTAGCAGTGATCTAGTTTTTTTTGCTTAGTGTTTTTATGTTACATTTCTCCCATCTTTTTACTTTTAGTGTGTCTTTATACTTTCAGTATATATAGACAACATATAGTTTCTACATTATACTGCACTACATATAGTGTCTGGTGTACACCATTTTTATTTAATGTGATTATTGACATGGTTGGATTTAAACTACCATCTTGCTCTTTGTTTTATTTGTTTCATTTATTCATTTCTTTTGAGTATATAGGAAGGGAATTGCTGTGTCGTATGGTAACTCTATGCTTAATTGCTTGGGGAACTGTCAGACTGCTGCACCATTTTACATTCCCACCAGCAGTGTGTGAGGGTTCCACAATCTCCACATCCTCACCTCACTTGTTATCTGACTTTTTGATTCTAGCTATCCTAGTGGACGTGAAATGATATCTCATTTTGGTTTTGATTTGCATTTCCCTGGTGACTATTGATGTTGAACATCTTTTCATGTGCTTATTGGTCATTTGTGTATCTTCCATAGAGAATTGTTTATTCAGACTCTTTGCCCAGTAAAAAAATTGAGTTATTTGTCTTTCATTATTGAGTTGTAAGAGTTCTTCATGTATTCTGGATACATGTCTTTTGTCGAATATATGATTCCAAATATTTCCTTCCATTGTGTAGGTTGTCTTGTCAGTCTCTTGATGGTGTCCCCCAAAGCACAAAAGTTTTTAATTTTGATGAAATCCAAATTATCTATTTTTTCTTTGGCTGTTTGTGCTTTTAGTGTCAAATCTAAGAATCTTTTGCCAAAACTGAGGTCATGAAGATTTACTGTGATGTTTTCTTTGAAGAATTTTAGCTCTTACATTTAGATCTTTGATCTATTTTGAGTTAATTTTTGTGCATGGTGTGAGGTAAAGTTTCAATTTTATTCTTTTGCACATGGCTCTCCATTTGTTGAAAAGAATAGTCTTTCTCCCATTGAATGGTCTTGGCCAAAAATCAATTGACCATAGATAAATGATTTTTTCTCTATTCTATTCAATTGATCTACATTCTATCCTTGTGCCAATACCATACTGTCTTGATAACTGTTGCTTCGTAGTAAGTTTTTTTTTTTTTTTTTTCCAGAGACAGGGTCTCACTCTGTTGCCCAGGCCTGAGGGTAGTGGAATGATCATAGCTCACTGCAACTTCAAACTCCGTGGCTTAAGTGATCCTCCTTCCTCAGCCTCCCGAGTAGCTGGGACTACAGGTGCAAACCATGCCCAGCTAATTTTTTTTATTTCTTGTAGAGACAGTGTCTTGCTGTATTGCTCAGGCTAGCCTCAAACTCCTAACCTCAAGTGATCTCTTTCCCTGGCCTGCCAAAGTGCTGGGATTTCAGGCATAAGCCACTGTGCCCAGCCTGTAGTAAGTTTTTCAAACCAGAAAGTACAAGTCCTCCTACTTTGTTCTTCTTTGTCAAGATTATTCTGGCTACTCAGGGTCCTGTACAATTCCATGTGAATTTTAGGATCAGCTTATCCATTTCTACAAATAAGTCAACTGGGATTCTGAGAGTGATTGTATTGAATCTGTCGGTCAAATTGAGGAGTGTAGGCATCTCAACAATATTAAGTATTCCAATCCATGACCATGGGATATCTTTTCATTTGTTTAGATATTCTTTAGTTTCTTTCAGCAATGTTTTATAGTTTCAGAGTGCACGTTTAACTTTTCTTTGTTAAGTTTATTCGTAAGTATTTTATCTTTTGATGCTATTAAAAATGAAATTGATTCCATAATTTCATTTTCAGGTTGTTCATTCCTAATGTACAGAAATATAATTGATTTTTGTATATTGATCTTGTATCTGACAACCTTGCTGAACTTGTATATTAGTTCTAAAAGTTTTTTAGTGGATATCATAGGATTTTCTATGGACAAGATAATTTCATCTGTGAATATAGTTTAATTCCTTCTTTCCAACTTGGATGCCTTTTCTTTCTTTTTCTTGCCTACTTGTCCTGGCTAGAGGGTAAAATGTTAAATAGAAGTGGTAAGAGCAGACATCCCTATCATGTTTGATCTTAGGAGGAAAGCATCCAGTCTTTCACCATTAAGTATGATGTTAGCCGTGGATTTTTCACAGATGCTCTTTTTCAGGTTGAGAAAGTTCCCTTCTGTTCTTTGTTGAGTGTTTTTTTCACGAAAGTGTGCTGGATTTTGTCAAATGCTTTTTATGCATCTATTGAGATGATTGTGTGGTTTTTGTTTTTTATTCTATTGAAATGATATATTACATTAATTGATTTTTGGATGTTTAACCAACTGTGCCTTCCACTTTGTCATGGTGTATAATTATTTTTATATGTTGCTAGATTTGGTTTGCTGGTATTCTGTTGAGGATTTTTGCATATATATTCATGAGAGATATTGGACTATAGTTTTCTGTTCTTGTGATATGACTGTTTGTTTCTGTTTTGGTAGAATTATTCTCAATTTATTTCTGGAGAAGTTTGATCAGATGCAATAACACTGATTCCAGGCAAGGGCAAGGGGCATGGGTACCCTTGAAGCAACCAGTATCCTGTGACCCAAGGCGTCCCCCATCCCCAGACCTGGGTTCTGCCTCAGTTACAGTTATTATAATTTTTTAGCTCCAACCTTCCAGCATTCAATCAGTTACAGTTAAATAGAGAGAGGAAGATCTCTCCAAGGAGGCTTTTGGGGAGGGTCTTTTTCCTGCACCTGCCCTCTCCACACTTAGGAGTCTGAGCACAAGCTATTTACAGTATTCACATCCACTGTACCCTGCCAAACCAAGGCAAATACTACAGCCAGCCCTTTCCCGAGGAAGGAAGCCAGAGAGGTTGTGAGTATATGTGTATGTATGGGATAGAGGGGGTTTGTCTATTTTTTATTTCAGGGTAACACTGGCCTCAAAATTTGACTTTGGAATTGCTCCCTCCTCTTCCTTTTATTTTTGAAGAGTAATTGGTATTAATTCTTTAAATGTTTGATAGAATTAATTGGTAAAGACATCTGGGTCTGGACTTTTCTTTGTGAGTAATTTTTTGATTATTAATTCAATTTATTCACTTGTTATAGGTCTATTCAGACAGTGCTTATTGAGTCAGTTTCAGATTGTGTCTTTGTAGAAATTTGAACATTTCATCTAAAGTTATCTAACTTATTGGGATATAATTCTTTATAGTATCCTTTGTAATCCTTATTTCTGTGAGGATGCTGATAATGTCCCCTCTTTTATTTTTAATTCTAGTAATTTGTGTCATCTCCTTTTTTTCTTGGTCAGTGTAGTTAAAAGTTTGTTGATTATGTTGATCTTTAAAAAAAATCAGCTTTTGATTTCATTGATTTTCTCTATAGGCTTTCTTCCTCTTTTCCTTTCTTTCTTTCTTTCTTTCCTTTTTCTTTTAAAGAGACAGGGTCTTGCTCTTGCTCAGGCTGGTCTCAAAACTCCTGAGCTCAAGCAGTCCTCTGCCTCGGCCTCCCAGAGTGCTAGGATTACAGGCATGAGCCACCACGCCCAGCCTATAGTTTTTCAATATTCTGTTTAATTTCCACTCTAATCTTTATTATTTCCTTCATTCTGCTTGCTTTAGTCTTAGTATATTCTTCTTTTTTCCAGTGTCTTAGGGTAGAAGTTCAGGTTATTGATTTGAGAATTTTCTTCTTAATATAGGCATGTATCGCTTTATATTTTCATCTAAGCACTGCTTTAGTTAGCCCATAAATTTTCATCTGTTGTGTCTTCATTTATCTCAAAATATTTCTTGATTTCCCTTTGGATTTTTTTTCACCCATTGGCTGTTTAGGATTGTATTGTTTAATTTCTACATATTTGTGAGTTTCCCAAATTTTTTTCTGTTATTGATTTCTAGTTTCATTTCATTGTGGTTGCAGAACATACTTTGTACTATTTTTATTGTACTCAATTTATTCAGGTTTGTTTTATGCCCTAGTATATGGTCTATCCTGGAGAATGTTTCGTATGTACTTGAGAAGAGTGTATATTGTTGTTGGATGAAGTATTCTCTATATGTCTGTTTTGCTTAGTTAGTTTATAGTGTTGTTCAAGTCTTCTGTTTCTTTGTTGATCTTCTGCCTGGTTGTTCTATCCATTATTGAAAGTGGGATATTGAAGTCTCCAACTGTTGTATAATTGTCTGGGTTTTTTTTTTTTTTTTTCTTCATTTCTGTCATTTATTATTTCATGTATTTTGGTATTCTGTTGTTAAGTATAAATATGTATATAAATGTCTTATCTTCATAATGGATAGAACCTTTTGTTATTTTAAAATGTTTCTCTTTATCTCTGGTAACATTTTAAAGTCTATTTTTTAAAAGTCTATTTTGTCTGATAACAGTGTAGGCATACCAGCTTTCTTGTGGTTGCTGTTTGCATGATACATCTTTTTCCAGGCCAGGCACAGTGGCTCATGCATGCAATCCCAGTACTTTGTGAGGCTGAGGCAGGAGGATTGCTTGAGGTTAGGAGTTTGAGACTAGCCTGGGCAACATAGTGAGACCCCATCTCTAAAAAAAAAAAAAAAAGAAAAATTAACCGGGTGTGGTGGCGTGTACATGTAGTCCCAGTTACTTGGGAGGCGGAGGCATGATGATCACTTGAGCCCAGGAGTTTGAGGTTACAGGGAGCTATGATCACGCCACTGCACTCAAGCCTGGGTGACTGAGCAAGACCCTGTCTCTAAAAAAAAGAGAATAATGTCTTCCGTTCTTTTACCTTCCAATTGTAATTTGTATCTTTTGAATCTAAAGTTTGTCTCCTGTAGATAGCATGTAAGTGAATCATTTTTTAAATTTTGTTTTGTTTTTAAATCCTGTTTCATAATTTTTCTTTTGATTGCATTATTTAATCATTTATTCTTTTTTTTTTTTTTTTAAGATATAGGGTCTTGTTCTGTCACACAGGCTGGAGTGCAGTGGCCCAATCATAGCTCATTGTAACCTTGAATTCCTGGTATCAAGCAATTCTCCTTCCTCAGTCTCCCCAGTAGCTGGGACTACAGATGTGTGCCACCACACCTGGCTAATTTTTAAAAAAAATTTTTTGTAGAGACAGGGTGTCACTGTGTTGTCCAGGTTGTCCTTGAACTTCTGGCCTCAAGTGATCCTCTCACCTCAGCCTCCCCAAGTGCTGGGATTACAGGCATGAGCTGCTGCGCCTGGCTTAATGGCTTAATGTTAATCTTTTTTTTTTTTTTTTTTTTTTTTTTGAGACAGAGTCTTGCTGTGTCACCCTAGCTGGAGTGCAGTGGCATCATCATAGCTTACTGCAACCTCAAATTCCTGGGCTTAAGTGATCCTCCTGCCTCAGCCTCCTGAGTAGCTGGGACTACAGGTGCACACCACTATGCCCAGCTAATTTTTCTATTTTTTATAGAGATGGGGTCTTGCTCTTGCTCAGGCTGGTCTTGAACTCCTGGCCTCAAGTGATCCTTCCACCTTGGCCTCCCAGAGTGTTAGGATTACAGGTGTGAGCCACCACACCAGGCCCTTAATGTTAATCTTAATAGAGCTGGATTTATCTCTTTTAACTTTTTGTTTTCTACATGTCATTTTGTTCCTCTCTTCCTTCTTTTTGCTTTCTTTTGCATAAGTAAGTATTTTTCTAACAAGAAATCTAAATTTCTTTAATTTTTTTTTAAAGTTTTTTTTTTAATGTTTACTCTAGGGTTTATCATAGGTGTCTTACTTAAACAGCTTCAGGTTTATGCTAGCTTTATTCCAGTGAGTTATAGAAATATTACTACCAAACCCTTTCCCTCTTTTTTGTGGTGTTATTATTATACATATTTCATATGTTAATGTTATAAACCCAACAATACATTGTTACAGTTATTACTTTGCTGTCTGTAGTCCTCTCCTTAGCTCAATACAGTTTTGTTTCTACCTTTTCCTTTGTACGTTCCTTTGGCAAGCATGTTTCAAATATAGTATATTTCTATATGTTATGAGCTGAACAATACATTATATACATATTATTTTATACAACTCTTTTTTAAATTAGCTAAGAAAAAAGGAGAAAAATATGCCTGTACACTATCTTTTATAATTACACAATTTACTTTACCAGTGCTCTTTGTTTTTTCATGTGCATTTGAATTATTACCTGGAGTCACTTGCTTTCAGCCTGAAGAAAACTTGTTAGTATTTCTTACAAGTGGGTCTGCTGGCAAAAATTCTGTCAGTTTTTGTTTATCTGGGAATGTTTTTATTTTACTTTCATTTTTGAACCATGGCTTTGCTGAACATAATATTCTTGGTTGACAGTCGATTACTCTTGCTGCTTCAAGATTATTCTGTGTCTGTTTCTGAATTTCTTTGCATTTATCCTAGTTTGAATTCTTTGAGCTTTCTGTACGCATAGGCTAGTATTTTTCCATAAATTTGGAAAATTTTCAACCATTATGTGCTAAATATTTTTTCTGCTTCTTTCTTATGATAGTCCCATTATAAATATGTTGATGCACTTAATCATTTCCCACATCTATCTGAGGATCTATTGTTTTCTTCTTTCTTTTTTCCCCCCTCTGTTCTTTGGATTGCATAGTGTCTATCAATCTATCTTCGAGTTTACCAGTTCTTTCCTCTTTCAATTAAAATCTGTTGAACTTTAGTGCATTTTCCATTTCAGTTATTGTCTTTTTCAGCTGCAGAATTTCCATTTAGTTCTTTAGAAAAAAACTAGCTTTTTATTAATAATTATTAAGAGACATTGTCATCATACCTTCCTTTACTTCTTTAAGCATGATATCCTTTAATTTTTTGAACATTTTTTAATGGCTACTTTGAAGGTTTTTTTCTCTTAAATATGATTCTGTTTGCTCTTACAAGCAGTTTCTGTTGTCTGCTTTTTTCCCAGGATATGGGTCCCACTTTCCTATTTCTTTGTATGTCTCATTATATGTTGTGGGAATCTGAACATTTGCTTGTTTATTTGCTTAGTGACTCTGGGTGGATTATTTTAGTAAAGTCTATTCCCCTCCTCTCTACCCCCTGTAGTGGTAAGCCTCTGACACTGCTCCTTAGGGAACCACAGCTTTGGGTATTCCCACAGTCATCCTGGAGTGACAGTGGTTTCAACAGGCCCTCTTTTCACTTTTCTTGGTCACACATAGCTGTTAGACTCCTAATTGTTGGCTAATTGCTCTCTGTTGTTTTGTTTTGCTTTGTTTTTGAGACAGGGTCTTGCTCTGTTGCCTGGGCTAGAGTGTAGTGGCATCATCATAGCTCACTGCAACCTCCAGCTCCTGGGCTTAAGTGATCCTCTTGTCTCAGCCTCCTGAGTAGCTGGGACTACAGGCATGTGCCACCATGCACAGCTAATTTTTCTATTTTTTTGTAGAGATGGGGTCTCACTCTTGCTCAGGGTGGTCTCACTCTCTTGACCTCAAGCGATCCTTCTGCCTCAGCCTCCCAAAATGCTAGAATTACAGTGCTCTACTGTTTTAAACAATTCTCTGGAGGCATAAATTGCTCTCTATTGGTTAATTTAATCAAATCCAAGCTCCCCGGAAGGATCAGTTCCTGAGGTCAGTGTTTGATATTTGTCCTCCCAGCATTCTTCTTCCCTGGCTCTCTCCCGCAAACTAGCCTGCACCTTCACCACACCCCTGAATCTCCTCACAACTTCCTTCCACCACAGCTTCCAGTGTTTGAGGGCACCCTTGGGCTTGAACTTCTCCATGCTTTATTGCAAATTAAGTCAATTTCTTTGGGAAAAGATTAGGAGCTATTTATTGTATGACATGCTTCTCCTCCAGCCCCAGGCAAAATCTCTAAGCCAGGGTTCTGGAACTAGAAGTGGGGATAGTGACATGTTTGTCTCTGAGTGACACCCCACTTTAGGAGCTGAACATTCAGTGGAGTGGGTGTCAGTAGCCTGAGATCATTTCGGCCTGCTTCTCTTGATGTGGAACCACCACTTTACTAGTCAGGGCAGGTGTGATGGTGGACCCAGTATTCTCAGTGACATTATATCCAAGGTAGAGCCTCTGTTTTATGAGTGGGGATGGATGAAACAAGGGAGCCCCTACCTCCTAATTACACTCACCCAGAACTTAGCTTCAGCAACGAGTAGTTAAACCCTCTAACTGGAAGCTTGGGGAGAGTGAGCCCTTTGTTCTTAAATGTACTGGTCTTGAGTGCAGTTTCTTTCTCACTGAGCTGGGAAGGGGTAGGGAGGAAGTGGCTGAGGTTCAAATAGGTTCACTTTTCTTACCAAATTTTTCTTATCATAGATTTTCTCAAATAGATGCTTCTTTATTTTTCATATACCCTTACGACTATTTCCAGAGGCATTAAATCCTTGTTTTTAAAGTATTTTTCACCACTTTCACTGGGGAGCGGGTCCACAGAGCTGCCCATGTTGCCATGCTGGAAGTCTCTCCTGGATTTCTTTCTGTAATGTCTTTTTATCTGGCTGCTTTTAAGATTTTCTCTTTTTTGTTACTTTTTAGCTGTTTGATTGGGAAGTACTTTGGTATTGTTTCTTCTATATTTCTTCTGAATGAGGTTTGTTGAGATTCTTAGATCTGTGGGCTTATAGTTCTCATCAAACTCAGAAAATATTCAGACATTATTTCTTCAATTTTTTTCCTTTTTGTCCCCATCTTCTTCCCATTCTGGAATTCCAATTACATGTACATTAGACTGCTTGATATTATGCCAGAGGTTACTGAAGCTCTGTTCAGAGTTTTCAGTTTTTTTCTCTTTATGCTTCATTTTGGATAGATTCTTTGCATCATTGTAAGTACATTAATTCTTTCTTCTCTGATGTTAAGCTGTTGTTATTCATATTAAGTAAAATTTTCATTTCAGATATTGTGTTTCCCTTTTTTTGGTAAATTTTATTTTCTTATTATTATATTCATATTTTCCTTTACTTTCTTGAACATAGTGAGCATGTTTCTAGTAGGTTACAGGGAGGTTAGTCTGCATCATTTTGGCCCACTATCTAGTGCTTTTTCATTTTTCCCCAGCACTGCTGCATTTTACAAGCCTTGCACTTACTTTGTTAGATTTATTCCCACCTATTTTATTTTTTGAAGCTATTGTAAATGGAATTGTTTTCTGAATTTCAGTTTTGGGTTGTTCATTCTTAGTTTCTAGAAATACTATTGGTTCTTGTATCTTGGTCTTATATCCTGCAACCTGGCCAACCTCATTTATTATTTTTCATATTTTTATGTGTGTGTGTGTGTATGTGTGTGTGTATTCCTTAGGATTTTCTATATATAACATCATGCCATTTGCAATAGTGATTGTCTTACTTCATTTCTAACCTGAATGCCTTTTATTTACTTTTCTTGCCTAATTGCCTGGGCTAGTACTTCTAGTACAATATCGAATAGAAGTGGTGATTGTGGATATCTTTATCTTGTTCTTGATCTTAGAGGGAAATACTAATTTTTTCACCATTAAGTATAATGTTAGTTATAGATTTTTCCTAGATATGCCTTATCAAGTTGAGGATGTTCTCTCTTCTATTCCTAGCTAAAGTGTTATCATGAAAGACTGTTGGCTTTTGTTAAATGCTTTTTCTGCATCTATTGAGATGATTATGTTTTTTTTTCTAATATGCATATGTTTTACCTTATTTGGTATTTATGTGTTCATGAAACTATATTATGAATTCATAAATGCATTATTACTTCTACAAAATCAGGGATGATATACAGTCATCCCTTTGTAGTTGTGGGTGATCAATTCTAGGACCCTCCACCCACAGATATCAAAATCTGTGGATGCTCAAGTCCCTTATTTATATATGGTGTAGTATTTGCATATAACTTATACACATCCTTCCATATACTTTAAATCATCTCTAAAATTATTTATAATACTGAATACAATGTAAATGTTATGTAAACAGTTGTTATACCATATTGGTTTTTTTTCCCTTTTTTTTTCTTTTTTTAATATTGGTTTTTATTTGAATTATTTTTTATTGTTATATTGTTATTTTTTATTATTATTATTATTGTTATTTTATTTTAGTTTTTTTAAGGCAAGCACGAGATGAAGTTTATTGAGTAAAGTAAGATACATTTGCCACAGAGAATGAACAGACCCCCTGTCATAATAGGAGGGCCTATTATTATTTTTTAGTATTTTCAATCTGCCATTGGTTGAATCCATGGATGTGGAACCCATGGATATGAAGGCCAACTGTATTCTCTTTTATTTGTATTTTACCATATATCTCAATACAGTGCTATGTAGAGAATAGTCACAAGAAAAGTTCTATAAGCTAACAGCTCATTTTTTTGTTCGTTTAACTATAACTTGTAGTACCTATAGTACCAATAAGCCCTAAATATCTAGACCAAGCATATGTTTCAGTAGATTTCACAATGAGTATTGCCTTAGGTCGAGTATTTTCCTGTGACATTTTCTACAATTTTGTAATAACTTTGGGATAGTTTTATGACTATTTAAAAATTTACTTTTAGGTTTAATAATATGTCCTTGAATTTCTTTGTCAATTTTTGCTATACTGTAGTGGTTAGTATGCCTATTGGGGTGACGTCTAGAAATTATTAACTATAACATCTACACAGATGAATTTATATGATGCTTGTGATTTGTGTAAAAAATAGAACAGGGCAGGGGAGTGATTGTGGGTATAGAGAAAAAAAGATTGGCCATGAGTTGCTAATTTTTGAAGCTGGATCAACAATGGATATAATTTGTCTACTTCTGTATATTTAAAATGTTCCTTTAAAAAGCTTAATGTAATTGTGAAATATAGCATACATACAGAAAAGTGTATAAAGCATATATGTACAGATTTGTAGGTAATTATAACTTAGGTAGTAATAATCACGTAGGTTAAGAATTAGAACTTTGCAGCATCCCAGAAGCCACCATGTGCCTCTCCCCAAATTATAACTTTCTCCCATTTTTATTGGTAACTATTATCCTAACATTTCTTGTTTTCCTTTATAGTTTTACCACCTACATATACATCCTTGGTAGTTTAGTTTTGCCCACGATAATTTTATACGAAAGATATCATAGTGTATATTGTTTATGTGTTTTTCTTCTTTCATAATTGTGAAATTTATCCTAATTTTAAAAAATTATCCCAGTGTCTGGCTATTAAGAAGTTGATATAAATTCTAATATCTTGTATCTTTCTTTCCTTCTGGATTATCTTGACCGAAACCAAAAAGTTCCTTAAATTTCTTTTCCTAAAGATTGAATTAGAATCTTTAGTGAGGCATCAGTGATGGCAAAAGTGGATATTTGTCAGCTATGCACATTGTCACATCATATAGGTTTATTTCTATACAGGGAGAAATGGGTTGACTCTGGGGATAGTTTTAAAAAATAATTATTGAGGGAAATTTTACCTTGTGATATGTTCAGGTTTTGATGTTATAAATGGCATTGTACTGAATATTTACTTGTAGATTGGCAAATTCCTTTGTGAAAGGATAGGTGAAAAAAAGATTTATGCAATAAAAAAATTTTTGTCACTTAGCAAAAGGAAATGAGTTTGCATTTGTATTATTAAGAATTTCAACCCAATACACTACTATAAAATCACTGATGAATTAGAAAATTCTAAGCATTTTCTTAACATCTTTTTTTAAGTTTATAGAAAAATTTTTCAGTCTTGCCTCAGAAATAATGCTTTTGCCTCAGTGGATTCATTACCCTATGGTGCGTTTGGATTGTGAAGATTTGAAGACAGGCCTGACAAATAAAGCAAAAGCCTTTGCAAACATATTATTAAATGACATAGCTTCAAAATATAGAAAAGAAAATGAATGGTAAGTAGAATTAATTCCCAAACTCAGAATTATAGGACTAAAAAAAAAATTTTGCTAAAATAACTCTTGTTTAAAAACAAAAAATTAAAATATATAAGTACTTACAACTTTTCCTCCATAGCTGCTTCCTGTGGTTCCTTTGTAGTCCCATTAGACTGAGTTCTTTTTGTTTGATACTGTTTGAGAATAGTTTTAAGGCAACCCGGGATTAAAAAAAAAATTGAAATAAACCAGTGTTTGGATACAGGCTGCATAATAATGAAAAGATTATAGACTTTGTGTGATATTAAGCAGATCTGGGATCATTCCTGACCTCAATATTTACTTGTTGTATCACCCAGCTTATTTTTCTTATCTGTAAAATAGAGATAATAATACTTACTTTGCAGGATAGCTATAAAACTGGACTCATAACTAGTGGACTGCTAGCTAGTTGTGTCATGCAGACGTGTTTTACTTGTTTCACACTGTTTTCTTTTGTTTAAACAAATTTTGGATTTGCTATTGACATTTTAAAATTGAAAGTTCATACACACACACACCCACAAACATGCCCTTCATATTTCTTACTTTTCTTAAAACTTGGGAAGACCATGCCACATTGGACCTGCAGTGGTAAATGAAGCTAAGAAGCAGCTTTCCCCTTTAGACAGGGAATGTATACTGTGATTTGTTCACCCAGTGCTCAAGCAACCCATCATCCAGTTTATCTAGCTCATTTGTTACCTGTGTGGCCCCAAAGGAATCTGAGTTTGAACTTCTATAAAGATTAAAACTGAGTATGTATAGCACCTATCGCAGTGCCTGGCACATGGTTAGCTATTATGTTTATTTTCCCAGAAGCAAAGTAAAAAAATTATATGCGTTAGAATCAGAGAGACCTGTATTTGAATCCTAACTCTGCCATTAACTAGTTCCATAACTCTTGGCAAGTTACTTAATTTCCCTGAGCCTCAATTTCCTACTGCATTAACTATGAAAAATAATACCTTCCTTGCAGAACTAACGTTAGGATCACAAATAGCATCTGTAAAGCATCTAGCCCCTTGCCTGGCATAGAATAGGCACCCAATAAATATTTTTAAATGAATAAACAAATACATGACTGTCAGAGAGTCAAGGGTTTATCAGGCATACTTTGTACAAAAGTATACTACACAAAGAGATATCAAAGAGGGTAAAGTATTACACCCTGTCCCTTTTTTAAGAGTTTTAACCATTCTCATGAGTAAGAGCAATGAGAATGCCATAGTTAATCAAAAAGTGATTTATGTTTAACATAACTTTTTTTGGTATTTGTTTTTGTAATATCTGTGGTTTTTCTGGAAAATTTTATTGCTTCCAACAAAATAACTATATTTTATTATAAAAGCATGATATAAGAACAGCTGAAAAGTTGTCCAGTTTTCTCCACCTGGTTCATTCTTTACTTCTTTCCTGTTTAAATTCTATACATTAAAAGGAGGAAATGTGTGTCACTAGGTTAAGTACAAGGTCATTAAAGAGTAATTTGCTTGCTTCACAGTTTGGTTTAGCATCTGCTTGGACCGCCTTGCTGTCATAATTTTGTTTGCTTCCTTTCCTTTTGTTGAAATATCTCTCCCCAAGGGACTCAGATCCCCAGGAGGATCATCTGTCTTTTTGCATTATTCAGATTAATGTTTTCCTCCTATATTTCCGATAATCAAGATTTTACTATAAAATCCTACTATAAATGACCTGACTCCTGCTCACCTCTCCAACTTCATACTGGGTCCTCTTCCTTGTATTAATCATATTGACCTGTTTGCCATTCCTAAAGTATGACAAGCTTATTGCCACCTCCAGGGCCTTTGTCCTTGATGTTTTTTTCTTCCTGGAAGCTCTTTTCCTGATATTTGCATAACTCACTTTTTTTCTTCTCTCACCTTGAATATCACCTCCCTAGAAAGGCCTTCCCTGACAGTGGCCCCTTCCCTAAACTCCATCATTCTTTTTCCCTTTACCTTGCTTTATTATTCTTCATAGTACTTTTTACTACCTAATGTTGTATATATTTGTGTGCTTTTGTCTCTCTCCTTAGCTTGAATGTAAGCTTTATGAGGGCAAGATCAAGATCTTGTTTACTACTGTATCTACAATGCTTAGAACTTTGCTTAGCACATTATAGGCATTCAACTATTTATTAAATGAATGAATGACTAAGTATAATTTCCCACATATTTTCCCAAATTCCTGTATGAACTAAAATTTATTTTTAAAATCACTTACCTCTTTTATACTTTGTTTTTACATTGTTTTTCCTGATATTTCTGGTAATAGCATGATAATACAGATATTTTAAGGTACAGGAAAAATATTCTATGAAATGTGGCTTTAGTTGAATAATGACTATAGGGCATCTAGGTTTATACTTACATATATAAGATATTCTAAGAGAATCATTGATTTTAAAAAGTATGTATAAGGGTTTGATCTTTTTACTTGCTATACTGTCATGTTTCACAAGAGGCACTATTAATAATAATTAAACTAATGATTATATTAATAATCATAGTTACCAGTAAATGAGAGTGTGCTATATGCTAGGCCCTTTACATTCATTATTGCATTACAACAATCCAGCAAGATGAATGTTAACAACTTCATTTTACAGATATGGAAACTGTACCTCAGAGATTTGTGTTAAGTTCACAAAGCTAGTAGCAGCTGAGGCAGGATTCAGATTTAGGGCTGCATGATCCAAAGTATGCTCTATGCTACACTGCTATACTGGTATTTAAGAGGGTTGAAGAGATCACTAAAAAACATTTTAAATATACCATAATTTCATATGAAAATATTACCTTAATTTTATAGATTTTAGTGATATATGGTGTATACTGAGTTATATCAGATAAGCGTAAACATTTTCAGATATCTTAGTGACTTAACCAATTATTTTTAAGATATCACAGTTCTTATTTTATAATAATAATAACACATCTATTGAGTATGATATAACATTAATTCCTATAAGTATAATAAAAAAAAGTGTTATCTCAGTATTTGCAGTGAATTTGAAGCAATTAAAGAGCATGCATTAAAAGTCCCTGAGACAACAGAAGAGATGATGGATCTGATAGCTTACATAGAAAAAGCCCGGACTGTAGGGATTGAAGAGTTGATTTTAAGGATCAAGGTAAGAAACTTTTAATTTACATATTTTAAATAGTTTTTTTCATTGTGAAATATGATATACACATTGAAGATGTGTAAAACATATAGTTAAACAAATAGCTATAATAGGAGCACCTATGTTGCCACCACCCAGATCAAGTAATAGGATATTGCCAGCACCCCAGAAGACCTCTGCATATAACTTTCTGATCACAGCTCCTTTTCTTCCTCTCCCTCTCCCTTCTCTAGAGCTTTCCACTTGATTTTTACAGTAGTCATATCTTTTATTTTCTTTAGTTTCACCAACTGTGTGTGTATCCTCAAATAATATCGTTTTTAAAAAATATTTTTTCAAGGGGTGGGCATTAGGGAAAAAAATTTTTAAATATATTTTTTCTTTTATAGTGTCCACATTTAATAGTGTGCTTCTGCCTTCCCCAGCACAAGATTATATATGTATTCACCTATATTTTACTCTCATTCTTTGTTTAAAAATCCTTTTAAAAATGTGGAACAACACATGTACCTAAATTGCATAAAACATAAATTGTACAATTTTGAATGTTATAAAGTAAACAGCCAGTAATTACCACCCAGGGAAAGAAATGGAACCTTGCCAACACTCTAGAAGCTCATGATAGTGCCCTATCTTTTTTCTGGATATTAGCACTATTTTGACTTTTATAGTATTTATTTCTTTGCTCTTCTTTATAGTTGTATAATGTAAATATGCATTTCTAATCAATATAGTTAATTTTTGTCTGATTTTGATCTTTATATAAAGGGAATTGTATGGTTTATATTTTTTTTGCATCTTGTCAGCATTATGTTAGCAATGTCATTGTTCCTTAACTTTAGTTTAAGAAGTTTAGGAACTAGATTGCTATCTAGTATTCCATTCCGCATTGTATCACTGTATGATTTATTTTTAAAATTTTACTGTTCTGGATATTTGGTTGTTTCTACTTTTGCTGTTATTAGCAGTGCTTCTGGAAACATTTCTGTACATGTACCCTGGTACATATATTCATCCCTTTCTCCTAGGTGTTATAGGATATGCTCTTCTTCACCTGCACTAATGAAGGCAAAATTTTCTTCCAAAATAGTTCCAATTTTGCACTCCTATTGGCAGTGTACAAGAGTTCCTATTATTTTACATCCTTACCTATATTTGCTATTTTGAGATAGTTTAAATTTTGCCAATCTGTTGGGTGAAGGTTATTTTTGTATTTTCAATTTGCATTTTCCTAAAAACAAATGAATTTGAACACTTTTCATATGCTTATTGGCCGTTCGGAGTTCCTCTTTTGTAAAATGCTAATATATATCTTTTGCCCATTTCTCTTTTGGATATGTATCTTTTTCTTATTGATTTGTAGTAGTTAAAAAAGTTGTGGTAAAATAAACATAACATAAAACTTACTATTTTAATCATTTTTTAAAAAATTGCTTAGAACTGCTTAGAAATTTTTTTTTTTAATTTCAATAGATTTAGGGGGTACAAGTGGTTTTTTGATACATGGGTGAGTTGTATAGTGGAGAAGTCAGAGCTTTTAGTGTATCTGTCACCTGAATAGTATACATTGTACCTGATTGGTAATTTTGATCCCTCACCCTACTCCCACCCTTCCTACTTCCGAGTTTCCAAAGTTCATTATACCACTCTGTATGACCACGTATACCCATCATTCATCTCCCACTTATAAGTGCATGTGGTATTTGTTTTTCTGTTCCTGAGATACTTCACTCAGGATAATGGTTTCCAGTTCCATCAAAGTTACCATGAAAGACACTATTTCATTCTTTTTTATGGGAGTGGTATTCCATGGTGTAACGCTGTCTTTTTCCACTCATCAGTTGATGGGCACTTAGGTTGATTCCATATCTTTGCAATTGTGAATTGTGTCGTCATAAACATATGAGTGCAGGTGTCTTTTTGATATGACAACTTCTTTTCCTTTGGGTAGATCCCCAGTAGTGGGATTGCTGGATTGAATGGTAGGTCTACTTTTAGTTTTTTGAGGAATCTCCATACTGTTTTTCACAGGGGTTGTATTAATTTACATTCCCACCAACAGTGTATAAGCGTTTCCTTTTCACCTCATCTACATCAACATCTATTGTTTTTTTACTTTTTAATACTGGCCATTCTGACAGGGGTAAGGTGGTATCTCATTGTGGTTTTCTTTTCTTTCTTTTTTTTTTTGAGACAAAGTCTCACTCTGTCACCCAGGCTAGAGTGCAGTGGCATCATCATAGCTCATAGCTCACTGCAACCTCAAACTCCTGGGCATAAGCGATTCTCCTGCCTCAGCTTCCTGAATAGCCGGGACTACAGGTTTGTGCCACCACGCCTGGCTAATTTTTCTATTTTTTCTAGAGGAGGGTCTGACTATGTTGTTTAGGCTGGTCTCGAACTCCTGGCCTCAAGCAATGTCCCCACCTTGACCTCCCAAAATGCTAGGATTATAGGTGTGAGCCACTACGCCTGGCCTTAGATTTTCCTTATTTTTGATGACCTTGACAGTTTTGAGGAATACTGGTCAGGTATATTGCAAGATGGCCTTCTATGAGAATTTGTGAGGTTTTTCCTCATGATTAGACTAGAGTATGAGTTTTTGGGATGGTAATCACAGAGGTAAAGTGCCAATTTTATCATATCACATCAGGGTATATATAATCAACATGACTTATTACTATTGATGTTGGCCTTTATCACATCACATCACATCAAGGGTATATACAATCAGCGTGACTTATCACTGTTGATGTTGGCCTTGATCACCTGGCTAAAGTAGAATTTGTCAGGTCTTTCCATTTTTTTTCTCCCCCCCTTCCATCCTATACTCTTTGGAAGGAAATCACTATATGCAGCCCCTAATTAAGAAGTGAGAAATTATGCTTCCCCTCCTTTAGGATGGAAAATCTATATAATTTATTTGGAATTCTTCTGCATTGGACATTTGTCTCTTTTCCCCAACTTATTAGTTTATTCAGTCATTTATTTATGTCAGTATGGATTCATGGATATTTACTTTATACTTTGGGCTATAATATAAAATTGATTTTTATGTACTAATTTAATATCCATCACTCAATTTTTCTTACTTGAAAATTTTCTGTCTATTGTACTTTTTTTTTAGGACATATTATAAAAGTCAAAAGTTTTATTTTATCTTCTTAGCAGAGAGAGAAAGTGAGAGAGTGAAAGAGAGAGGGGAAGGGGGGGGAAGAGAGCAGGGAGATGGCATGGCATCCCAAAGAAAGAGAGGGGAGGTGCCAGTAGTGAGGCCAAGTGGCTTGCCAATTTTAAAGGGGACAAAGAGAAAAAAAATAGTGCTGGTTGTGAGTTGATAACAAAAGGGGCAGCAGGATGTCAAAGTCCAAGAGTTGGTTTCCCTGCCTTTCCTTGGAGACAGGATTATCTCAGGAGATGTGAGTCTGCCCTTGAGATATGGTTGAGGCTGTGGCTCTTCTGCTGTTTACTCAGGAACTCTGTAAAAGCAGATTCTCAAAAAAGAATTTTGAGAGAGAGAGATGTACATCTCTTTTCTGTCTATTCAGCTCTTTGCAGAGGTTGTGCAAAACAGAACTCCTGCAGGGTACCTGTTAGTGACAGAACTCATAGGACTGATCTTTAACTGTTACTGGGGAAATCGTGGCATTAGGTATTTTCCTGTTATTTTTGCAAGGCCACCCCTTTCAGTAATCTTTTTTTTTTTAATTGCTTTTTGAGCACCACTTGTTCCTCTAAGAAGTTGGGGGATGACAACCACTCTATACACTGTAATCTTTTGATCAATCTTTTTTTTTGTAATTAGTCTCTTTCTGATCGATGATAACAAAGATCTTATAGGTTTGTTGTGTTTGTACATGTTTTTAGTATTTTTCCCCAAAACATAATTGTTAATACCTATTCTGTCTGAGAAATCATAGGGCAACTCACCACTAGTATACCTATCACCGGTCACATAAACTCTGCTGTTCTCTTTCTTTCCCCAGGGAAGTATTGTCTATGAAGCCTAGGTTCTTACATTTCTTTTCAAATTCTCTTCTCATAGGCCAGCAGCCCTTGCTGCCTCAGCCAGCCAGCTAGACCAATCTACTGGCTGCCTTTCTTCCTAAGCCTGGATCTTCAAAGGAGATCCATCCACCTTACAAACTGTGTTAGTCTCTTTGGGCTGCTATAACAAAATACCATAAACTGGGTAGCTTATAAACAACAGAATTTATTCTTACAGTTCTGGAGCCTGGGAAGTCCAAGGTTAAGGCCCCAGCAGATCTGGTGTCTGGTGAGGGCCTGCTCTCTGGTTTATAGAGGGTGCCTTTTGACTGTGTCCTCACATGGTGGAAGGGAAAAACTCTCTATTTTAAAATTTCAACTTTAAAATTTTTTATATATTTTTAATTTCCCTTCTTAATTCTAATAGTTTACCTGAAGATTATTTTGGAGTATCTACATATACCATCATATAACTTACCAATAATGACAGTTTTGTTTTGTCCTCATCAAACATTACACATTTATAAAACTTTTTATTTTCTTTGCTACAGTGAACTGGCTGGGACATCTAGTACAATGTTTAATAGCAGTGGGTGATGGCAAACTTCTCTTTATCCCGACCTTGAAAGGAAAGCTTTCAAGATTTCACTATTATGTATGATATTTCTTGTAGGTTTTTTAAGGTACTTTTACCAGATTAATGAGTTCCCTTCTATTGCTGATGTGCTACCAGGTTTTTTAAAAAAAATTATTATGAATGAATGTTGAATTTTATTAAATACGTTTTTTGCATCTATTAAGGTGATCATTGCCTTTTCTCTTTTAATCTATTAATATAATGAATTACCTGGATCAATTTGTTATTTTTAAGTTTTATTTCTACGTGCATTGTATATATGTATATAATATATAGAATGTACAAAATACATATATATATAATGTAAACTCAAAAACCTTAAATTAGCCTTTAAATTGGTATTTCAATTCTTAAAAATTATAGGACTACAGCAGAGCATATGGATCAGTGAAAGCAGGAGGGGGTAAAAATATTCAACTTCTCTACTCAGATAAATCTATTGTTTAAAGGTTTTTTCCTTTGACACTCACCCCTAACTCTTTCTGTGCTATTGCTGTATGCTAAGTAGGCAAAAAAGGTGGTACTGTCACTGAGGATTCAAAAAAAACCATAAGATACTAAATTCTTTGTCACCAAAATTCAAAGATAAAAAAAATTCATAAGAATAAAAGAATTTAAAATCCTTTGAAATCAAAGCTTAAAGGGCCGCTGAACATTTAATCACTTTTTTTAGTCATACACAAGGAGGACCAAGAGTATCTTTATGTTAAATCAATTGCAAGTGAAAACTTTTAAAAAACTTTATTTCTAGTATAAAAGTATGCAATTGTGTATCATGAAGCCAAATAAATAATACTACAGCTATTGAAATACCCATGTGATTTGGGCAATGTATAAAATATCAATTAATAACCTGTGTCAAATTGACATTTGAAAGAGTATTAGAAATTGTTGTTGGTTCTCTTTTTCATAATGTGCCTTAGATTTTTCTATATGATGTGTTATATCTGGAGTTTCTTTTGTAGGAATCCAAACGCCAAATGAGTTATTTTTTAGATGTTTTTCTGTTTCCTCAAGAAGACTTAGCTTTAAATGCAACTGTCCTTATGTGGCCTAGGAAAATTAATCCAATCTTTGATGAAAATGATGAGGTAAATATATTTTTAGTATATATTTTTGTATTCTGACATTTTAAGCACAGTGTTCACATTTAATTTTCATGCCTACTTGCCATCTACCTTTAAAAGTAACTTTGTGTGTCAATGTGAGCTTGAGGCTGGTGACATTTATGGCCCTGTAGGCTTAGAACAAGCTATTAGGCTTAACTCACAAGGTCTGGTAAGTAGTGGGGCTGATATTAAAAGTTAGAGCTATTATATAAATCAATAATCGTAAGCACTGAACTAAGTGCTTTCCCTTTATTAAATCATTTAATACTCATAAAAATCACCAGTGCTCCCACTTCCCCTGTTTTATAGATTTAAAAAATGAGACTTGGAGAAATTAAGTAACTTGTTCAATATTATAGAGATAAGAGGTAGTAGATTCAGACTGAATATATTTCAGATTTTGAAGAAGTACTAAGGTAAACTAGTTTACCCTAAATTGAGGGGTAAGATGGTATAGTAATGAAAAGCATGGGCTTCAGTCAGATAAACCAAGATTCTAATCCAGATTTTGACTTTTATGCTTTTGTGAACTTGAACATGCTCCTTGACTTCCATAAACCTCAATTTCTTCATCTCTGAGATGAGAATAATAATAATAATACCTGTGGTAATGTAGGTAAGGTGTTTAATAGTTCTTAATACATGGCATACATGGCACGTGCTAAATAAATGGTAGTTTTTGTTATTATCCCAGAATCTGTTAAATAATTAAAGTATCTAATTGGTAAATAAGCATTGTGAAAGTCACTTTGGAGATCTAGGAAAATTTTTCTGTGTGGTTTGTTATTCTTTCCATTTTTATATCAGTCATATAGACAACGTTTTATTTTTGTACTCCTTTTTACTTCTCTGATGTTTTTTATTACTATATAAAACATTTAGATTTCTGATTTGGTAACTTTTTCTTTGTAATAGAATAACTAACATATTAAATTGTCTTTTAAAAAGCTCATTGAGAATGCTAAACGTAATAAAGAAAATGAACTAATAGCCAAGAGAGAGAAACTGATTTTGGAAATAGAAAAGGAATCACGCCGCATGGAAGAATTTACAGAATTTGCAGAGCTGGAACGAATGCAACAGGTCTGATAAATATGGAAGGCAATAGTTATGGCCAGCTCATAGAATAATACAGGACACATTAATATCAATTTAAAAATATAGAAAAATATGCTTACTATGACAAACAAAGACCTAACTCCTAGGCCTGAAACAGGAACTATCTATGTTATCTTTTTGGTGACTCAGTTTTCTACCTGTGGAGTAGACATGACCATACCTTTTGCTGTCTATTGTAGTTACCTTGTGAAGTTAATGTTTAAAGTTGCTGTATGAATGCAAGGACATATCCTATGTATTATCATATGATCTTATTTATAGAACATTACTTGGATATTTCTTGAGATAAAAAATTATTTGTTTTCAGTATGTGACAGATGTAAGACAACTACAAAAACGTATTCAGGAATCTGAAGAAGCAGTTCAGTTTATTAATAAGGAAGAAGAACTTTTCAAATGGGAATTGACAAAATATCCTGAACTGGATAAATTAAAAGTTAACATTGAGCCCTATCAGAAGTTTTTTAATTTTGTTTTGAAGTGGCAACGATCAGAAAAACGGTAACTTCTGGTGATGTAATAAAAATTAAGCAAATGATATAAAATAATTTGTAAAATTCAAATTGATTTTCTTTTTTACTTAAGTGTTTAAAAGTAGGATGTATCTGTACAGTTGAAAAAAAATCAAATAAATAGGAGTAGCATCCAATGCTGCTAAGGTACCACCTAACCTTACTAATACAATATCTGAGATCCTTTTGTGGTTCATAAGTACGATGATTGGGTTTTTTCATGTTCACGTGTGAGATGTGCCTTACTCAAACCTTGGTATAATGTCAGCACGTTACCCATCTGACATGAAAAAAATATATGTAATATTTGACTCGTCATTTGGGTTTTCCAGTGTCAATTCACTTTTTTATGAAATTAATTAATTTAACTAATGTTTACACCAAAAATTAGAAGTATGGGGTCAAATCTGCCTTTTATTTGGATACTGTTAGTCACCCATTTATAATCTGATACATATTTTAGCACATGTAGCATAGCTAAAATGATGATTTTAGTTCTTTCTACCATCAGCTCCACCTGTGTGTGACTGAGAAAAACTGTTAACAGCTCTTGCCCTCATTTGTCTCTCTTACAAAAATGAGGGATCTAACCTAAAGAATCTCTAAAGATTCTTCAAACTCCAGAAGTTTGAGTTTAATAATATTTTTTCTTTCGCTTCAGGTGGATGGATGGAGGGTTTTTGGATCTCAATGGGGAAAGCATGGAAGCTGATGTAGAAGAGTTTTCCCGAGAAATTTTTAAGACTCTGAAATTTTTCCAAACGAAGCAAAAGAAAGAATTACAAGAAAAAAGAAAGGCAGCGAGAAAACGATCTTTGGAAGAAGAGAAACCTGAAGAAGAACCAAAAGAGAATCCTACTATTACTATGTGCACTACAGTAATGGAGCAGATTAAAGTTTTTAAGGTATAAACATATTTAATGACATTTTAATACTATAGATATCTTCTCAACTTTCTGTTGCCTAATATATAAATTATAAAACCCATCCTCTGGTCTTACACTTTTAACACTAGTCTAGTTGTGTGTAAAATGTGTTTGGTCAGTATCCAGACAGTCTCATCCTCAGTGGGCATCTGACCAAGGATGAACCAATCCTAATACACCATCTCTCTGGCCATGGTGATTAGTTCAGGGATAAGCATGTAACCCAAAGTGAGCCAATCAGAGTTCTCCTTGGAGAACTGGGTCTGGGAAAGGAAGCCTCTTTTTCTCTACTCACAGGCTGTAAAGATATGAGTTGTGAGCTCCCTGTAGCCAGGGGGTAGCTGGTTTGAGAGAATGACATTGATACTTAAAGAAAAGAGGAAATAAAAGGAGACCTGATCGTGTTCACTCCCCTGGGCCCCAGAATCCAGAGGCTTGAGACAGTTATCTCAGCTTTGGCTCACTTTGAACATGCAACCTAATAGTGTCTTCCTCCTGTCCCCACTTTTTTCCTCTCTTTGGTTAATAAATTGGGTCTCTGTCACTTGTAATCAAAGGAGTGGGGCCAAATGAAGGTACTGAGGAGAAACAATCAGAAAAAAGTAAGATTTTAAAATCCTCTCCTATGCCTCAGCCTCTTGGTCAAGCTCTGACTCACTCCCACCTTCTGGTCTAAGCATGGGTATTGTGAAAGGGCTAAGTGATTAGTTTTGGGAGGAAGTGGTAAAGGCAAAGAAAGGGGACTTTATTCCTCTCATATTTTGAATAATATCTTTTTGCATCTTTTAAAAAATTTTTAAATTTATTCTTATTTTATTTTATTTAGAGATGAGGTCTCGCTCTGTCACCCAGGCTGGAGTGCAATGGTGCGATCATAGCTCACTACAGTCTCTAACGCCTAGGCTCAAGTGATCCTCCTATCTCAGCCTCCCGAGTAGCTAGGACTACAGGCACGCACCACAATGCCTGGCTAATTTTTAAATTTTTTATAGAGACAAGGTCTTGCTATGTCACCTAGGCTGGTCTTGAACTCCCGGCCTCAAGGGATCCTCCCACCTTGGCCTCCCAAAGTGCTGGGATTACAGGCGTGAGCCACTGTGCCCAGCCCTGAGACTTAAGAATTACCCAAGAAAGCTCTGATGGAGCTGTTTCCATCACTAAGTGCTAATGAAGAGAAATAGAAAGATTTGGAAGCAAAACCAAATCTCATTCATTTGGGATTTTGCTACAGACTTCCCCCCCATTCGTGGTGTGTGTGTGTGTATTTATAACTATATATTATATTATTGATATGTATTTCTACGTGTAGTATATCTAAAAAATTTGAATTTCTAAAATACTACCACAGTTTTAATTGCCATAGTTTTATCATATACTTTAATATCTTACAGACCATTTAGCCTTCATTCTTCTTTTTTGCTCTTATAATTTTCCTGGCTATTTTTACATGCTTATTTTTGTAGATGACCTTTAGAATCATTTTGTTAGTTTCTCTCTCCCTCCAAATTGAGTTGAGATTTTGATTGTACTCATAAATATATTCCATAATCTGAAGAAATGTAATCCTTACACTATCAAACCTTCATCTATATAATCTATGTGTGTTGAAGTAAATGACTGACTCATTATTGTTAATATTTTCACCATTAGGAAAATATCCCTACTGTCTCCATTCTGTGTAATCCAGGAATGAGAGCTCGTCACTGGAAACAGATGTCAGAAATTGTAGGCTATGACTTGACTCCAGACTCTGGAACTACACTGAGAAAAGTTTTAAAATTAAACCTTACACCGTACTTGGAACAATTTGAAGTGATAAGTGCAGGTGCAAGCAAGGTAAACATAAAATCATCTGAAATACTTTATTAGATGAGTTTGTCAATCAAGTAACCATTGTTTTTGTTGTGGTTGAATGTGTATAGTATTGGATAGCGGTGGGAGGAGATGGGAGAAAGTGATAGCAGACCACTCTTTATTTCCCACAAAGCGTGTGCTTGCTTGTCCTGAATCTAGACTAGATTTGACCTTTTCTTAATTCTGCCATATTCTAATATAGTTGGATGATATGCTAGTATTGATACATAATATTTCCATTAAGAATACTGGGTGAATATATATATGGCATGTGATGTGTGTGTGTTGTAGCAAACTAAGTATGGCCCTAGAGGAAGGGTTCTTGAAATACACAGACTACAGGCTGCCCTCAGAAAGGCCACTTCAGAGAAAGTCTAGCAGGCATTTTATTCTAATGTCCTTTTTTTTTTTTTTTTGAGACAGAGTCTCAGTGTGTCACCTGGGCCAGAGTGCGGTGGTGTCATCAAAGCCCACTGCAGCCTCAAACTCCTGGGCTCAAGCGATTCTCCTGCCTCAGCCTCCTGAGTAGCTGGGACTACAGGTGCTCGCCACCATACCCAGCTAGTTTTTCTATTTTTGGTAGAGACGGGTCTTGCTCTTGCTCAAGCTGATCTTGAACTCCTGGCCTCAAGCCATCCTCCTGCCTCTGCCTCCCAGAGTGCTAGGATTACAGGCGTGAGCCACTGCGCCCGGCCCTTGATGTCCAATTTAATACTAACAGGAGTAGTTTTCATAGCGAGTGAATTTTTAAAAACTACATAGTCATTCTTTGGGGGAATTTTTAAATTGTTAAAAAAAAGACTTTCTAGCTTTAAAAAATTATACTGTTGTCACAGATTATCCTAAGGAAATGGTAATGTAATACATCGAATGCTTAATGAATTTACTCGGGAAAGTCAATATAGTAAATAAGATCCTTCACTATCCCATTCTCGCTCTTTTTTTTTAAATTGGAGAAAAGACATACAAATTTATTTAACATGTCTACCTGGGGAGAGTCACAGAGTGATTGTCCCCATCCCATTCTTTCTTCATTCCTCCCTTGCAGGAATTTTCATTAGAGAAAGCCATGCATACGATGATAGGAACTTGGGATGATATCGCTTTTCATATCAGTCTGTATCGTGATACTGGAGTCTGTATTCTTTCTTCAGTGGATGAGATTCAGGCTATCCTTGATGATCAAATTATAAAAACTCAGACAATGAGAGGCTCACCTTTCATCAAACCATTTGAAAAAGAGATCAAGGTATGTTAAATATGATAGTCAGCTCTTGGTCAGTTATAAAAGTTGCAATCTGATTACATATATGTTCTCATGGAAATAAGTGAGTTTGCCAGATGGCTTTTTATTATAAATGTTTATTCAAATCATAGACCTACAACCTTGATATTTCTCTGGTGAGATATAAGAACAGATACTAAAAAATTACTATAGAAATATATAGAACAGGACTGAGATATTAACTAATGATTTTGAAAAGAAAAATTATGCTTTATTAAAATCTTCTCCAATGACAGTGATAGACTTGAAAGGAAAAGAGTTGGTATTAACTTTATAAAGCCTAGACTGTTTTTTGTTTGTTTGTTTCTTTTTGGTTTTTTTATTTTTATTTTTTTTGTTTGTTTTTTTGACACAGGGTCTCACTCTGGGTAGAGTATAGTGGCATGATCATAGCTCACTGCAACCTCAAACTCCTGGGCTCAAGCGATCCTCCTGCCTCAGCCTCCCGAGTAGCTGGGACTACAGGCACAAGCCACCAGGCCTGGCTAATTTTTTTTTTTTTAAATTTTTGGTAGAGACAGGGTCTCACTCTTGCTCAGGCTGGTCTCACTTGTCTTGAACTCTTGACCTCAAGCAATGCTCCCACCTTAGCCTCTCACAATGCTAGGATTACAGGCGTGAGCCACTGTGCCTGGCCTCCTAGACTGTTTTATGTTGCATTCTTGCAACGTGTAGTAAAGTTTTGTATACCATATTTTAATTATACTATTAACAACTAGCTTGTGGGTCTTTCAGAATAATTTATGATTTATTGTCCATTTGAGAAAAACAAATGGTATTTGAGGCTCCAAGTTTATTTCATATCTTTATAGTTGATGTGGGTAAATATAGAAAGTAAACAAATTATGATAACAGATAGCTTCATAGGTATTATCAAAGCTCTAACTGGGGATTATAAAAACTATGGAAAGACAAAGAACTGGATGTTTTTACCCCGACAGTGATTGATTTCTAATTATGTGCCAGTTACTGGTTTAGGAACTTTATATCTATTAACCCATTTAATCCCCACAACAGCCCTTCAAGGTAGGCACTATTATTGTCTGTATTCACAGATAAGGAAACCAAGGCATAGGAGGATAGGCAGTTTGCCCAAGTTCACCTAACTAATAAATGACAGAGCTCCAATTCAAACCGAGGCAGTCTGGTTTTCATTTGAACATAAATAGTGCTTTATAAAAGATCTTGGCTGCTATTATTTGGAAAAAACAGAGTAATGTTCTTCCAAGAGGACATAAGGCTGGACATTTTCCCATGAATCAGGCTAGCCCAGCCTTTCTTTTTTTTTTTTTTTAAAGACATAGGGTCTGGCTCTGTCACCTAAGCCGTAGTGCAGTGGTGCAATCATAGTTCACTGTAACATCAAACTCCTGGGCTCAAGCGAACCTCCCACCCTTAGCCTCCAGAGTAGCTAGGACTACAGGCGTGCACCACCACGCCTGGCTAATTTTTTTATTTTTTGTAGAGACAAGGTGTTGCTATGTTCCTCAGGCTTGTCTTGAACTCCTGGCCTCAAGAGATTCTTCTGCCTCAGCCTCCCCAAGTGCTAGGATTACAGGTGTGAGCTACCACACCTGGCCTAGCCTAATCGCTTGACATATAAAACCTTAGGCCACATATTTAAGAACCAAAGAGAGAGATTATATGAATGGTCTTCAGGTAATGAAATATCTTGTCAACTCTAGGGGATCTATGAGAATAAGGTGGCTTATTTTATTTTATTTTTCATTTCATTTCATTTTTCTCCAAATTGTGTTGATGTAGAGCAAGATTTCTTAACCTGGCACTGTTGATATTTTGGACTCTTTAATTCTTTGTTATTGGGGCTGTCCTATGTATTGTAGGCTGTTTAGCTGCATCTCTACCCACTAGATACTAGTAGCAGCCTCCTTCTATCAATTGTGACAACTGAAAATATCTTCAGACATTGTCACATGTTCCCTGGAGTAGAAGGCAAAATTGCCCATGGTTGATAACCACTGGTATAGAGCAGGATATAGTCTTGGAGGCTTTTGGGACTTGGGATGGTTCACTTAGAGATTAGGAAATTGGTCTAACTAACTTTTCAGTTAGTTCTAATTGTGAGTTCCAATGGTTTAGGAATACCTCAGACCTCCTAGGATTTTTCTAAGCCTTATGTGAGACATCCATAAGTGACCTTAAGCTGTAAGCTGTTTTGCATTGATTTAAAAATAACAGTAAATTTTAAATATATTTTCATTGCTGTAATTTATAGCTTTTCTTTAATAAACTGGAATTTAGTACAGTATGCTTTTCATTAAGGCCTGGGAGGACCGTTTGATTCGAATACAAGAAACAATTGATGAATGGTTAAAAGTACAAGCTCAATGGCTGTACTTGGAGCCCATCTTTTGTTCTGAGGATATCATGCAACAGATGCCAGAAGAAGGGCGTCAGTTTCAGACAGTAGACAGACATTGGAGGGATATCATGAAGTTTTGTGCAAAAGATCCAAAGGTGAAGTGTTTATTTTCTCTCTTACAGTAGGTGAACCTTTATTTTTGAATATTAAAGAAAGCATTTGCCTTTTTTCCCCTGATTACAAAAATTAAACCTGCTCATTGTATACAAACTGTAAAGTTCAGAAACATATAAGAAAGCATACAAGTATATAATTTAACTTTTCAATTCATAAGATACACTACTTGTAACTCTTTAGTTTATGTAGTGGAGCTGCTTCAAACGTACATTTAATTCACCTGACTTCTGCTGTATCCACTCACTGCTCCCCTCCTCATAAAATAAATAGACAAATAAAATAAAACAGGGAGAGTGAGAAGGAGAGAGAGAGAGAGAGAGAATGAATAATGCAGGTGATTCACCTAACACTCCACTCAGTGACTCTATATGCTCGAGGAGTTAAGGGGAAAAAAGAATCCACTGTTCTCTCAGTGGTCTCAATTCCTGTGTGTCTCTCCTAGTGAGTATAGCACCTTGTTGAGTGTGATCTAACGTTGAAAGACAGACTACGTGTTTTTCATACACACAGTACATGTAGTCCATAGATATATATCCATTTTCTAATTTGGTATTCAATTTAAGAAATAACAATTTATTCTAATGCTGGATGAAAAACTACCTATTCTGGACTTACTGAGAATCAGTCGTGCACTGGAATTTATGAGTTTTAAGGATTTTGCCTTACCTGTTGATTTTAGAATCTTTGTGAAACATGATTTCTTATAGATCAGAGGTCAGCAAATGTTTTCTGCCAGGGGCCAGAGAGTAAATATTTTAGGTTTTGCAAGACATAGGTCTGTTTTGCAACTATTCAATTCTGCTGTCATTGTAGTGAGAAAGCAGCCATAGATAATATGTAAATGAATGGGTGTGTCTGTGCGACAATAAAACTTTTTTATGGACACTGACATTTTCATATGTCGTGAAATATTATTCTTCTTTTGATTTTTTTTTAACCTTCTGAGAGTGTAAAAATAATTCTCAGCTTTTGGGCCATACACAAACTGGCAGCAGGCTTGGATTTGGCCCGAAGGTTATAATCTGCCAACTCTTGTTGTAGATCGCTGAGTTTATGGTTGATGGTTGTAAAAGTAAGAATTAAATTACACACCAACCTAACAGACTTTTCTCACATTATTCAAAATAATATAGGAGAAATGAAAATATGCACAACAGTCATAACTTCTCATTTGTAACTAGCATCCTTGGATAAAAGTATTTATGATTTATTGAATTTTAGTAGTTTTTATTTTACATTACAAAAATATTTCACTGCAAAGTTCATGAACCTTTTTTTGACATTTTAACATTTAAAGTTTTGACATATAATATAGATTAATATTTAGGTCTTATGATTATATCTAGAATATAGTGCTGACCTTAACAAACATGTCTCTTTTAGGTTCTTGCTGCTACTTCTTTAACAGGTTTATTGGAAAAACTGCAGAATTGCAATGAACTTTTGGAGAAAATCATGAAAGGGCTTAATGCATATCTTGAAAAGAAACGTCTTTTCTTCCCTCGGTATGATGGATAATCAATTGTGCTATAACTAAAAGCATTTTCTGATGTGTGGTGAATTGTAACTAAAGCTTTTCTATTTGCGTGTTTTCCCCTAGTTTTTTCTTCTTATCTAATGATGAAATGTTAGAGATTTTGTCAGAGACCAAAGATCCACTTAGAGTTCAGCCTCATTTAAAAAAGTGCTTTGAGGGCATTGCTAAATTGGAGTTCCTTCCCAATTTGGACATTAAGGCCATGTACAGCTCTGAAGGTGAGCGAGTGGAGCTGATTGCACTCATTTCCACGTCGGCAGCACGGGGTGCTGTGGAAAAGTGGCTCATTCAAGTGGAAGACCTAATGCTCCGGAGTATTCACGATGTGATTGCTGCAGCCAGGCTGGTGTGTTTCCTAGGATTTAATGTATATTCTATATTCTGCAAATCCTTTGTCTTAGGAAGTTTTGAATGGGTACCAGTAAATTAACACTTAAAGTTCTGACTATTTCAAGCCACTTGTTATTTTTTAACTTCTTTTTTTGTTTCTAACATTATTATTAAAATAACAATGTTAGTACAAATTGATAATAATGTATGATTAAGTGTTATAAAAGGAAAAAAGGTGTTATGAGAGAGAATAAGAAGGGGTATATAATTTAGAGTGGAGGAATGTCCAATGATAGGCTTTTAGAGGAAGTGATGTTGAAACTGAAACCCAAAGGATAAGTAGGAATTAACAAGGTAAAGAGCAAATGAGAGGGCCTCTAGATATCCTGCATAAAAGGCCCTGGGATCAGGAAGAACTTGGGATTTTGAAAACCTGAAAAAAGACAACTGTCTATAGTAGAGAAAGCAAAGTGGAGAGTGAAGTCAGATGAGGTTGGAAAGGAAGGCAGTTAGGAGTTTGCATTTTATTTTAAATGCAGTGCAAGATCATTAAAGTATTTTAATCAGGGGAGGATCATAATCTGATTTATATTTTTATACGTCTATGGCTATGGTATAAAGAATGGGTTAGTGGGAGTGTGAGAACAAGAAGGCAAATTAGGAGATTCTTGTATCAGTCCAGATGGAAGATGATGTGGGCTGGTACTAGGCAAGTGGCAGAAGATACGGAGCAAAGCACACAGATTAGAAATAGATTTTTTAGTTCATTTCAACAGGTTGAATTGGTTGTAGAGTACAAGGGTGAGGAGGGGGAGGTCTCAAAAATCACTTTTAGGTTTCTGATTTGAGCATATGGGTGGCATTTACTCTGGGGGATGCCTGGTAGAAAAGCAGGTTTGTGGAGGCTTAGGGAAAGATCAAGAGTTCAATTTTAGATATGTTAAAATTGAAATGCTTATGAGCCGGCCTAGTGGATATGTTTAGTAGGCAGACAATTATGCCCTTTAGTACATGCTGATCTATAGGACAGTTCTCAGACATGAGTGTTAAATGCATAATTTAGTTTACTTACTGCTTTTTACACTTAAACAACTGCTTAAAATCTCCAAATGAGATGAACAAACATTAAAGGAGGATATGTAATTAATTTGAAAGAAATATAACACCTCAGTACTACATGTATCTCACTTTTGCTAATCCATTTAGCCTAATCTTGAATGATAAACTTCAGTATATTTCTGACTTTAGGACCACAAAGGAGCAGTTATGTAGTAGAATAGTTTTAAAGGCATTGAAGCCTTATATCCAGCAATTCGCTGTATGTGAGTGAGGTGTCCTTTTCATTTTACCAAGATC
Organism: Daubentonia madagascariensis; assembly: GCA_023783475.1. Lineage (NCBI taxonomy): Eukaryota > Metazoa > Chordata > Mammalia > Primates > Daubentoniidae > Daubentonia > Daubentonia madagascariensis. The sequence continues at coordinate 32,498,498 of JAKFHU010001953.1, read as the reverse complement.
AGTATGAAGCTCATTTTCTTATGGTGGCTATTCTGTTCAGCTTCAGTGTTCCTGCAGATAAATCCTGACTTTTGTTGTTGTTGTTGTTGTTGAGACAGAGTCCTTGCTCTGTCGCCCTGGGTAGAGTGCAGTGGCGTCATCATAGCTCACTGCAACCTCCAACTCCTGGGCTCAAGCGATCCTCTTGCCTCAGCCTCCCAAGTAGCTGGAACTACAGGTGTGCGCCACAACCGCCTGCTGATTTTTTGTTCCTATTTTTGGTAGAGACAGGGTCTCACTCTTGCTCAGGCCAGTTTTGAACTCTTGAGCTCAAGCAATCCTCTCGCCTCAGAGTAGCACTCCCAGAGTGCTGGGATTACAGGCGTGAGCCACTGCGCCTTTCCTTTTGCTATTTGTGATTCCCCAAACAAACTAAAAATGTAGGAAAGAATCAACACTGTCCATGAAAGTATTTCCTTAACCACTATAGAAATTTACCTTCTATGTACCTAGGAATGGCTCTCAGTCACCATTTATCCTTCTTTGAAGCTTAGGTTAGTTTGTCATTTGCATTTATTTTTAAATATTACCAATGAGAAGAATTTTATAATGATATATATTTATATCCTATGTTTAACATTCTTATATCTAAGATGGCATAATTGTATTAAAATTATAGTTTCCATTGGCATCAACTTCAAAATTCATTCTGCAGTTTTTCAATTTATTATTTGGATCTGCTATTATTTGAAAAGATTAAACCCCCTCCCCATAAATCCATTAAATGCATTTTGAATATAAAAGTGTTAGAAAAAAATGAAAGTATCCTATTGCTGCTGTAAAAAAAAAAAAAAGAAAGAAAAAAATGAAAGTATACTCTGAACTCCAAAGCATAGATTGTTCAATTATATGTAATTGAACAAATATGTGATTGTTTAAATTATATACCCTGGTGACACAAGTTTTTAGAAAATCTATGGATAAATAATATAAGGGTTCCAACTACTAATCTAACCACAGTTTTCTACTAGATTTTATAGTCTTCTTTTCAATTAAATCTTAGTATCAATATACATAATCAATTTGACTAGTTTTTTTAAAGTTTACCAAAACCTTTATATTTCAATATAATAGAAGTAATACGTATTCTACATCAAAAACTTGACAACTCCCATAGCCAAGGAGCATAAAGTCAAATAAAAATCAACTTCCAGAAGAATCAACAATTAAATCTGTCTAGACATAATACCTTATCAACATGCTGGTGCTCATCTTTCCATTTTTTAAATAAATAAACAAATATTTTAAAAATGTAATCATAACTTATAGAATTTTTTCAGGTCCTTTCAATAGTCATCTAAAATTTTTCATGACTATATAATATTCTAGCCTGTGAATGTACCAGATATGTCACTTCTGTATTGTTAGACATTTAGCTATTTTTTTCCCATGCAAGTCTTTTAAAGTTAGAAATTCATTTAAATTATTCAGGCTTATCCAGAATCTGCAAGAAGAGACTGGGTTCGAGAGTGGCCTGGCCAAGTTGTACTTTGTGTTTCTCAAATGTTCTGGACTTCTGAGACACAGGAAGTTATAAGTGGTGGGACAGAGGTAAAGCATTTTTGATTTAAACGACCACATTCTTTTCTCCATTCCATTTTTCTTAGTTTGGCTATTCTTTGCAAAGGCTATACCTCCCTCAGTTTCTTTATATAGACTTGAAATTATGCAATTCTCTGAAAATTATTTTCAATATTTTACTAGGCTTAGATAAAAATCACTCTATTCTATAATTCATTTCTATATTGAGATAGATTATGAAGTCAGAATTGTTTTGTAAAAGAGTAAATATATAAAGTGCATGTTTTAGGTACTATATAATATCAGTTAGATTGCTTTTTTATTTTTTAGGGATTAAGGAAATACTATAAGGAACTTCAGAATCAACTAAATGATATTGTAGAGCTGGTAAGAGGAAAATTGTCTAAGCAGACCAGGACCACTCTGGGGGCTTTGGTTACTATTGATGTCCATGCTAGAGATGTAGTCATGGACATGACTGAAATAGGTATGTGACTTTTTCTTTAATATAAAGGATAAAATATTGATAGCTTCTAGAAATAAAGACTTATGCTATGTCTTTTTCTCTCTCAACAGAGTTTTTTACATCATCTTTTTTCTATAAATTGGAAAATATGAATTATTTTAATATTTGCTGTTATAAAAGATGAAAAATATCTATTTTTCAAATATTTCCATGTAAGGATCATGTGTCTTATTTTACCTTATTGTTTTTAGGTGTCTCACACGATACAGATTTCCAGTGGCTTGCTCAGCTTCGATATTATTGGGAATATGAGAATGCTCGAGTTCGTATCATTAATTGCAATGTAAAATATGCTTATGAATATCTTGGTAACTCACCTCGACTTGTCATTACTCCTCTAACTGACAGATGTTATAGAACATTGGTATGTATTTAAATTACTTTAATTCACACATTAAAGATTACTTTTTGGTGTGGTGTCATATTTTCTCATCCAAATTTAATATGGCTAGCCTCATTTATTGCCTTACCTGCAATAGTTGAATACAGTTGTCCCTTTTAATCCCACATTCTCTTTATGTGAAATTATAGTAATGGATATTTACTTCTGGGTGCTTTTGTAGCATACAAGAATGTTTGAATTCTACTATATGAAAGTTATGAGTCACTCCCATGGGAGATAATTTAAAAAAGGAAAGTGTTGGTGATATAGTGACAAATCCAGAACTTCAGAAATGGTATCAGTTTTTGTGGTGGAGTCCTGGGAGAGATGACAGGACGATGAGGAAAGTACATTTGGGCCTTAGACCTCCACATTAGTGCTGTTGAATAGGAGGGAGAGAGCCGAAATGTGGGGAGTGGTGCTGAGGTCTGCACTTGTTGGGAAGCTATGGAAGATAGATCTATGACTATAAAAACCCTGGGAATATGGTTGCCAGATAAAATACAGGACTTCCAGGTAAATTTGAATTTCAAACAAACATCAAATAATTTTTTAGTATAAGTATGTCCCAAATATTTCATGGGACATACTTATACTAATAAATTGCTCCTTGTTTATCTGAAATTTAAATTTAATTTAAGCATTCTGTATTTTATTTGCTAAATCTGGGAACCCTATCTGGGGATTGAGGAAGAGCATCAAGAAACACCACTCCACCCCTGCTGAGTAAGTAAAATTAAAGAGTTTTCTATTGAGTTCTTTACAAGCAGAGATGAATTGGGGATTCTTGTGCGAATGCTATTAGGGAATGTTCTCGGTAAAAATCTATAAAGAAATGAGCACAGCAGGATAGGACAGAGAAGAAGGTAAGCAAAGATATGGCCATACACTCATAGCCTGATCTCATGGGGGGCTTTGGAGCATGAACAGGCATCACTCATCTCACTTGAAGTCGATGGGGTCTGGCTTTTGTACCTCTTTATTGTCATTGACTAAGGGTTACCCCTGGGGCAGGGGTATGAGTAAGCTTTCAGGTATTTGCTGTTGAGGTAGCTCTTGTAAACTGAGGCCAATTCTTAGGAGAAAAGAGCAGCTGTGGGCTATTCCCAGCTGACACAGCAATTAGGGGATGAATACAATGGCCTGGTAAATGGGATGTAGGGCACCCATGGGTCTAGAAAGTAAAGTTTCACCAAACCCTTTATTTTCTCAAGAAGCTACCTGAGGGCAGGGATCATGTCTGTACTCTAGTGGTGAACAAGGACATAGTTATCCCTAAATCCTTGTTGAGAAGATGAATCTCAAGCTTTTGTCATATCTAGTACCTCAGTGAAGTCAGAGCTGTGATATGCTTGCAAGGCAGAATCTAACAACTTTGAGTTTTAAAATCAGAATTACATTAAACACTTGAATACAACACTAGACACAGAGAAAAAGCGTTAGGGTGGAAACTTACTAGGTGCTCACAGCAGGTTTGGAGAAAGAATTCTCACAGAGTTTAGGATAGAAAGAAGTACAAAGTTTATTTATTTTCCTGCGAAAGAGAGAGAGAGAGAGATAGAGGAGGGAGTGGCCACAGCACACAGAGAACGGAGTGAAAATGCCAGGCAGCTGAGGGAAAGTTGCTTGCGATTTTAAAGAGTAAAAATGGGTTTTTTTTTCTCTCTGCTTCAGCAGACTGATAACAGAAGCAGCTGCGAGATGTCAGGGAGTTCTTTATTTCTTTTTCTTTCTCTGTGAGGCTGGGTTATCTGAGTCCTTGAAATCTGGTTTTTTGGCAGGAACTGAGCCAAAGAGCTGGAGCAGGAACACGTACCCCTACTGTACACTTAGGGCTCTTCAAGGCTGAGCAAACTAAACTCTTAGAGATAAGGAGTTAGGTCACAGGTGTTTTAGTTAAACAAAGGGTAACTGTGCTGTGAGTATATTTCCCTTACTTTCTGTTAGATAGGTTATTTTCCTCTGTTAGATAGATTATTAGTAAGGCCACCTTTCAAAAGGTCTCCTAGTATATTTACTACACAGAACGAAGGGAACATATTTAGGGGCATTTTCTTGAAATTGTAAAGAAGAGCCTAGGGTTTTCAGCAGTCACGTTAATGGACATTAACAGTGTGGCATCCATTATAAATTTAAAATGGGTGAAATATCACTGATATTGTAACTGAGTCCAAGCTTGTACTGCTTGCTGCATGATAGCCAGTAAGTTGAGAGACAAGGTGTTGGGGCAAGGAAAACAACTTTTATTCAGAAAGGCAGCAAACTGAGAAGATGGCAGACTAGTGTCCTAAAGAACCATCTTAAGTAAGTGTGCACTTTAGGCTCCTTTTTATGTTAAGGGAAGGGGGAAGAAAAAGGGGGTTGCAAGAGATGACCGAGGGCCATAGACATCTGGGCATCAGTGAAGGTCTGAGGAGGTGGTGAAACAACTTTGTTCTTGGTCAGTTAACTTTGGATGACATAGATCAGATCACAATGTTCCTAAAAATCTTTAATGTAGCATTGTTATTTGTGTATATACTTTCCTTATCTCCCTGGGAGTTCGTTTTGGGAAAGGAATGGTTATCATCTTTCTTCTAGAGTTGAACTACAAACTAAATTCTTCCTATAACTAGCTAGCCTATGGGCAGAGCTAAGCAGAAGCTTTTGACCTAAAGGATATTACTGTAGGGGTTAGAAGCAAAATGGAGCTAGTCATGCTAAGCCCCTCCCTTCCACTGTTACAATATTGCCTTTATTTAGTTAGTTATCTCAATTGTTTTTTTTTTATGTTTGTTTTTATTTTAAATGTAAAAATATGTATCATTTTCATAGGTCTATTTATTTTTTTAAATAGACATTTTGTAAAGAGCAGTTTTAGGTTCAGAGCAAAATTAAGCAGAAAGTACAGAGAGTTCCCTTATTCCCCTTGCTCCCCTATATGCACAACCTTGTTCCGTTAACCTTATTTTTTCCTAAAAGAAGTTAAGTTTCACAAACTCCCATGGTAGTTTTCATGAAACAAACTAAGAGAGAGCTGACTGTAATTTATATGCTTCTAAAAATTTCCAGTCATTGTTGGGGCCCAGAAATAATTCAGATACTGCTGATACTACCCTTAAGGAGCTTAAAGACTAATTGATGAGAAAAAGAATATATGTAATTAACTGTAACATTAATACAAGGTAGAAAATGATACTAGTCGTAAGAGCAGTCCATAGAACAGTGCTATGGGAATGTAGAAAATGGAGAACATACCAAGAGTGGAAGACAATAGCCAGGCGAATTGTAGACAAAATTATATAATAGGTCATCTGTTTCTCTTCAAAATGATGGATGCCATTTCTAGCACTCATATTCAAGTGTTTACCCTCTTTGCAATGAGCCATCTAGAATGTGTCATTATTGTCTTCTACAACCATCTCCACAACAGCTTCTAATCAAAACCTTTCTGAACTAATTTTACCCCCTGAAGGCTAGATTCTCTTTGTTTTTAAAGGCAAATGGGACACATATGAGGTATTAGAAGACAAGGAGATTTTGATATATTTTCACTTTTTTTGAACTTTTTAAACTGCTCTTTCTTTATGCAGCTAGAAAATTTTGTGCTAAAAATTAATTGAGCGATGTAATTGTATAAGTGCTTCTCTGAAGCTACAAAAAGGACTAAATCCATTTGGTAAGCAATTGTCTACTTTTTTTTCCATTTAAGCATGAATTTCATTTCATATATATATATTTTTTTCAGATAGGTGCCTTCTACTTAAACCTTGGAGGTGCTCCAGAGGGGCCAGCAGGCACTGGAAAAACTGAAACCACCAAGGACTTGGCTAAAGCTCTTGCTGTACAGTGTGTGGTGTTCAACTGTTCAGATGGGCTAGATTATCTAGCAATGGGAAAGGTAGTTAAATTACTGAATCGATAATATTAAATATTACACACAGCTAGGTCTAACTGGATAAACATAAGCAAACTCATGTTTAAGCATTATTTGGATATGGTTTGAACATTACTTGAGTTTTGGTTTTAGGAGTAAAGACATTGTTTTTATTCTTGGGGCTTTTATTAAATTTAACTTTCAATTTTGACTTAAAAGATTAGATATTTGTTTTAAGAGATGATACCCTTTCCTAAGAAAAATCACCTCCTTTTCCCCTTGTCCTTAGTTTTTTAAAGGATTGGCTTCTTCTGGCGCTTGGGCTTGCTTTGATGAATTTAATCGAATTGAGTTGGAAGTGTTGTCAGTGGTAGCTCAACAGATCCTTTGTATTCAGAGAGCCATTCAACAGAAGTTGGAAGTGTTTATTTTTGAAGGGACAGAACTGAAGCTCAATCCAAATTGTTTTGTAGCTATTACCATGAATCCTGGCTATGCAGGACGCTCTGAATTGCCAGACAACCTTAAGGTAATATTTTTTAAGAGTGTAAATTTGTTAATCAAAAATAACAGCACAATTCATTCAAAATGCTGTAATTTTTTCCCCATATATTTCTAATTTCCCTTTTACCTTCTCCATTTGCTATAAGGTAAACCTCCAAAAACTTTTTTAGACATCCAAAAAATACGAAGTACATAAAAATATTGAAGTACTACTGAAAAAATTACAGAGTTTAGGAAAAGGTGGTGCATTTGGCAAATAAACTTGAATATTAATGCAATATTTCCTGTATTATAATGTCAGCTTAAAACCAGCTTCATTTATGTAAATAATATATTTCATTTATTATATACTTCAGGTTCTTTTTAGAACAGTGGCTATGATGGTTCCAAACTATGCTCTTATAGCAGAAATCTCCCTCTACTCATATGGATTTTTGAATGCAAAACCTCTGTCTGTGAAGATAGTAATGACTTATAGGCTCTGCTCAGAGCAGCTCTCATCGCAATTTCATTATGACTATGGAATGCGAGCAGTAAAGGCAGTTTTAGTGGCTGCTGGAAACCTAAAACTCAAATATCCAGATGAAAATGAAGATATACTTGTGAGTATTTAAATATATACGTTGTGAAAGTTTCAGTAGAAAGATAATTTTTTAGTGAGGTTGATCAGGAATTATAAATAGGCAACTGAGACGGTTGTTGCTTCAAGTCTTTTCATATGGGATTGAAATGACAGTTTTTGTGTTATGTTATTTATTATACTTTATATGAATACAGAGACTTTTGGGCATGATAAGCATAGTATTGACTTTTTATTATGGGGATTCCATGGAGCAATGTAAAATAAACTTTGACTTTTGGCCAGAGGGCTGGGGTGGGGTCAGGAGGGGGAAGTAGGGACATAAATGCTGGCAATTAATTTATATTGCATTTTGGATGATTTTAGCTTCTTCGATCAATTAAAGATGTAAATGAACCAAAGTTTTTGTCACATGATATACCTTTATTTAATGGAATAACTAGTGACTTATTTCCTGGTATTAAACTTCCTGAAGCTGACTATCATGTAAGTAAACCCATGAGAATGACTTATTCTGCACAATAAATTCATCTGATGACTCAATTGTTTACAAGTTTTATTAAATGAGTGAAATTATTCTGTTTGGAAGATAATTGCCTATTTTGGGCACTTTAATTAATCAGGATAAGTAAATTTTGACACCTTCTATTATATGATACCAGGGCTAACCTATTAAGATTTAGGTTAAAGATGACGTTCTTTGCAAGAGAATAAGTATTTTATTTCCTGTCTTGTGATTTATAATACTTACTAGTATGCACGCTATAATCCTTACTATTGTGTATTTCATTAGGTAGAAATGAAAGTAGGAAAACATCCTATAGTTAACATAATAAGGTTTTGTATCTCAAATTTGGTAATATACTGCCTCTTTTTTTTAAAGGAAACAGTCCTTATCCCCACTCCACACACACACACACTTAAATGGTAACTGTGGATTGTAATTGATGTGCTAATTAACTCGATTGTGGTAATCATTATACAATGTATATGTATATCAAATCATCTTTTGTATACCTTGAGTATATATCGTTTTTATTTGTCAATTAAATTTTTTCAACCTTAGTGTACTCCTGCATTTATTTATTTATTTACAAATTTTTATTTTTACTTCTTATGGGTACATACTAGTTGTATATATATTTATAGGGTACATATGATGTCTTGATACTGGCATACAACATAAATTAATCACATCAGGGTAATTGGGGTATTCATCACCTCAGGCATTTATCATTTCTTTGTGTTAAGATGTAAGAACATTCCAATTCTATTCTTTTAGTTATTTTAAAGTATACCCTAACTTATTGTTGATTATAGCCACTTTGTTGTGCTATCAAATATTATTCACTCTATCTAACTGTCTAACAATATTTTTGTACCCATTAACCATCCCCGTTTTATTCCCCCCATCCCTGCTACCCTTCCTATTCTCTGGTAACCATCATTCTACCCTCTGTCTCCATGCGATCAATTGTTTTTAATATTTAGCTCACACCTATGAGTGAAAACGTGAAATTTGTCATTCTGTGCTTGGCTTATTTTGCTTAACATAATGTTCTCCAGTTCCATCCATGTTATTGCAAATAGCAGGATTTCATTCTTTTTAATGGGTATATAATATTCCATTGTGTATATGTACCACAATTTCTTTATCCGTTCATCCATTGGTGGACACTTAGGTTGATTCCAAATCTTGGCTTTTGTGAATAGTGCTGCAATAAACATGGGAGTGGAGATATCTTTTCAATATACTAAATTCCCTTCTTTTGGATAGATACCCAGCAGTGGGATTGCTGGGTCATATGTTAGTTCTGTTTTTAGTTTTTTGAGGAGCCTCCGTACTGTTCTTCATAGTGGTTGCACTAATTTACATTCCCACCAACAGTGTAAGGCTCCCCTTTCTCCACATCCTCACGAGCATTCGTTATGCCTGTCTTTTTGATAAAAGCCATTTTAACTAGGGTGAGATGATATCTCATTGTAGTTTTGATTTGCATTTCTCTGATAACTAATGATGTTGAGCATTTTTTCATATACCTATTGGTCATTTGTATGTCTTCTTTTGAGAAATGTCTATGCAGATAGTTTACCTATTTTTTAATTGGATTTGATTTTTTCCTATTGGGTTGTTTGAACTCCTTATATATTCTAGTTATTGGTCCTTTGTCAGATGGGTAGTTTGAAAATATTTTCTCTCATTCTGTGGGCTGTCTCTTCACTTTGTTGATTGTTTTCTTTGCTGTGCAGAAGCTTTTTAGCTTGATGTGATCACATTTGTCCAATTTTGCTTTGGTTGCCTGTGCTTTGGGGATATTATTCAAGAAGTCCTTGCCCAGACCAATGTCCTGAATCATTTTTCCAATGTTTTCTTTTAGTAGTATCATAGTTTCAGGCCTTAGATTTAAGTCTTTAATCCATTTTGATTTGATTTTTGTATATGGTGAGAGATAAGGGTCTAGTTTCATTCTTCTGCATATGGATATCCAGTTTTCTCATCATCATTTATTGAAAAGACTGTATGTTCTGTATGTTCTTGGCAACTTTGTTGAAGATAAGTTCACTATAGATGTGTGGATTTATTTCTGGGTTCTCTATTCTGTTCCATTGGTCTATGTGTCTGTTTTTATGCCAGTACCATGCTGTTTTGGTTACTACAGCTCTGTAGTATAATTTGAAGTCAGGTAATGTGATTCTTCCAGTTTTGTTCTTTTTGCTCAGGATGGCTTTGTCTATTCTCGGTCTTTTCTGGTTCTGCATAAATTTTTTTTTCTGTGTGAATTTTAAGATTATTTTTTCTATTTCTGTGAAGAACATCATTAGTATTTTGATGGGGATTGCATTGAATCTGTAGATTGCTTTTGGTAGTATGGACATTTTAACAATATTGATTCTTCCAATCCATGAGCATGGGATATCTTCCCATTTTTTTGTGTCCTCTTCAATTTCTTTCATCAGTGTTTTATAGTTTTTATTGTAGAGATCTTTCAGTTCTTTGGTTAAGTTTATTCCTAGGTATTTTGTTTTATTTTTAGCTATTGTAAATGAGATTACTTTCTTGGTTTCTTTTTCAGATTGTTTGCTGTTGGCATATAGAAATGCTACTGATTTTTGTATGTTGATTTTGTATTTGCAACTTTACTGAATTTGTTTCTCAATTCAAATAGTTTTTTGGTGGAGTCTTTAGGTTGCTCTAGATATAAGATCATATTGTCTGCAAACACAAGTAATTTGACTTCTTCCTTTCCAGTTTAGATGCCCTTTATTTCTTTCTCTTGTCTGATTGCTCTAGCTAGAACTTCCAGTACTATGTTTGAATAACAGTGCTGAAAGTGGGCATCCTTGTCTTGTTCCAGATCTTAGAGGAAAGGCTTTCAGTTTTTCCCCATTCAATATGATACTAGCTGTGGGTCTGTCATACGTGGCTTTTATTGTGTTGATGTATTTTCCTTCTATACCCAGTTTTTTGAGAGTTTTTATCATGAAGGGGTGTTGAATTTTATCAAATGCTTTTTCAGCATCAATTGAAATTATCATATGTTTTTTGTTCTTCATTCTGTTGATATGATGTATCACATTGATTGATTTGCATATGTTCAACCATCCTTGCATCTGTGGGATGAGTCCCACTTGATCATGATGAATAATCTTTTTAATGTGTTGTTGAATTCAGTTTGCTAGTATTTTGTTGAGGATTTTTACATCTATGTTCATCAGAGATATTGGCCTATAGTTTTCTTTTTTTATTGTGCCTTTTCAATTAAATTTTTTAAATTAAAAAAAGTAAAGGAAACAAACCATGTGCATTTCCAACTTCGTTTAAACATATTATAATGAGGTCTAAATATGTATATACATAAGTGTCTACTTAGAGCTGTTATATAAAACCAAAATAAAAGTTAAAATGAATTACAAACAAAGCAATCTCAATAAAATTCAATTCAACACAATTAATTAAATGAAATAGATAATATGTGACTGAAACTAAATTGTTGCTTTATGGCAATTTCTGTTGTAAAATGTACAGTAAAGATTCTTTTGAGTTTAGCGTGCATAAACTACCTTTTGCATGTGATGATTCAATTCTTCCACCCCTTCTCTCTACTGATATTACTGCAAAATCTTTTTGTTTGAGTTATCATATCATTAAGGCACCACTTTGCTTAGAGGCATCTTTTTCATCTCTCTTTTTTTTTTTTTTTTTTTTAATTTTTTTTATTTTTTTTATTTTTTGTTTTTTTTGCTGGTCAAGTGAAGCATCATCTCTCTTTTTTAATTCTCATGCTCGAATACTAATATGCATTTTGTGGCAGTACCAGGTTAAGGTGACTATCAAGATGATTCAGGATATGCTAATATGATTTTTAAAAAATCAAAATGAAAATACATAATTTTAATATTTTCTTGAAGAACTTTTGTGCTTCTGTGAAAATAGCAATAGATCCGCAGATTCCAGTTTGAAAAATACTACTAAATATGCCAGCTTGCTTTTTAATATGTTCTATATTTCTTTGTTTTTCCTTTACTGACTTCTTTTGGATATCAAGCAATGTTTATCATTCCGTTTTGTCTTCTCTATTGTCTTTTTAGTTTTACCATAGTGGTCACTCCACAAATTGCAATATATATCCTTGGCTTATTATAGTTTACATCGAGTTGATGTTTTCCCATCTCACAATCTAAGAACTTTATATGGTATAATTCCGTTATTCTCTTACCTCTGTGCATTGTGCTAATGTTGCCATATATTTTACTTCTATATATTTTATAAACACCACAATACATTGTTATTATTTTCTGCTTTAGGTATTAGTATTTTTTTAAAAAGTCTTTTACATTTACCGTTTCTAGTGCTTTTTATTTTTTCTAGCAGAAATATGTTTTCATCTGGGATCTTTTCTCTTTAACCTAAAGAACTTCCTTTAGTATTTCTTGTGTGTATGTGGGTCTTCTGGCAACAAGGTCTGCCAGCTTTTATTTATCTGAAAGTGTCTTTATTTAATCTTCATTTTTGAAGAATATTTTCACTGGGTATAGAATTCTAGATTGGCAGGGTGTCTCTCTCCTACCCCACAGCATTTAAAGATGCTATTCCATTGACTCCTGGCTTTCAGCTTTGTGTTTAGAAGTCAGGCATTTTTCTTATTTATGCTCCCCTGAATGTGATGTGCTCCCCTCTGTGTATTTTCTCTTTTTCCTTGGTTTTGAGCAGTTTGACTATGGGCCTAGGGTTGTTTTTTTTTGTTCTTAATACTGTTTGGGATTTGCTATGCTTCTTGAATCTGTGGATTGATATGTTTCTCCAGAAATTTTTCAGTAATTATCTTTTTATGTATTTTTTCTGCCCTAATTTTCTTTCCCCTCTCTTTCCAGGACTCCTATGACATGTATGTCAGACCATTCTATGTAGTTTTACATGTCTCTTATGCTCTGGGTTTTTTGTTTGTTTGTTTTCCTTTGTTTTTCATTATTATCTCTCTGTTCTTTGGTTTGGATACTTTCTTATAGACCTATCTTTAAGATGAGTGATCCTATCTTTAGCTTTGTCCAGTTTGCTGATAAGCCCATCCAATGAATTCTTAATTTCACTTATTTTGGTTTTTAGGTCTAATGTATCTAATTTGGTTCTTTTTAGAGATTACATTTCTCTCCTGAAATTCTCTATCTTTTCATCTATTTTTTCCCATCTTATTATCTATTTTCTTTTATACTTTATAAAAGTTATTTTAGAGTTCTTATCTGTTAATTATGACATGTGGGTCATCTGTGAGTTTATTTTGTTTACTGTTTTTTCTCTTGGTCATCAGCTACTTCTCATGATTTGTAAGTTTTGATTATATGTTAAACATTGTGTATAAAATAATTATAGAAGCTAAATTGGTATTGTTAATATTTTCCTGCAGACAAACCATATTTTTTCTTCTTTCAGGTAACTGAAAGGTTGAGTTGCTAATCAATTCAATCAGGAGTTCACCTAAGTCAGAGTTTTGTTGTAGCAATATTGAGTTGTAGTTTATCTCTGGTTTCAAATGTCTTTAGAGTGAGAATTGTCCTGTTGTATTATAGGCCCCTTCTTATAGCGGGATTTGGGGATCTAGGCATCCTGAGACTAAAGAAATCTCTCTCTTTCTAGCTGAGCCCTTGGTCTCTTGTGTTGCTATGTGCTCAGCTAAAGCATGGGCAGTGGAGAGAACCAGCTTTGCATTTGGAGCTCCTCCAGATTCAAATCTGTCACAAAATCCCACATAACCACTAAGATTTCTATTCATTTCTTCTTACTTTAGCAAAGTTCCTGTGTCTATAGAAGGCCCAATCCAATACCCACTGTGTCCAGACTTAGAAAATTGTTCCCATGGGTGAAAACAGCTGTTGCTTTGTATTTACCTAGGAAAGGCTCACCTCTTTCTGAAATTTAGTTCCTTTAGATTGATTTGTATCCAAAGCACTCCTATGTCTTTAAAATTTTTGTGGTTTTTTAAATGTTTATATGTTTATTTCTAGTTACTACAGTGTGAAGGATTGCCTGGTATGTCCTTCTATATCCTAACCCAAAGTGGAATTCTGGGAAACACTATTAAAAGGAGTTGTTTTCATGCAGTGTACACCCAATGCTATGATGCTATGATCATTAATAACTTATAGTGGGGAATACTAATATATTAAAAGTATTTTAAGTCTATTTGTTCCTCCTCTTAATTTGAAAAAAATAAAGCTTTAAAAATAACTTATCAATATAAGAAGATACATTTTTCCTTGTAAATTTTGTAAATAAAATTTTGTAAATAAGACATATATGACATGCTTTAAAATACCATTTTATAAAAATAAATTCTATTTTTCTTTTATTTCAGGAATTTTTGGAATGTGCTCATGAAGCCTGCAATGTACATAATCTTCAGCCTGTTAAATTTTTTCTTGAAAAAATGATTCAGACATATGAAATGATGATTGTTAGACATGGGTAAGATTATGGATTGTCAGCTATAGTTAGAAAGTCATTTTTAAATTAAACTGTTAAAACAACTACAATTGATGAACCAAAAATTCAGCAAACTTTGTATACTAGGTAGGCTAGGGAGAAAACAACCCCTCTCTTCCCAGTGGCTTATAAAGCAAAGTTTATTTCTTTCTCATACTGTTAATACACATCCAACAAGGATTGGTAAGGAGTGCTCATTCAGTGATCTAGTACTAATTACCACCACAATTTGCCCTTTTGGTCATCAAATATTCAGTCTCCTTCATGCACATAAAATATACTATTCCCTTCCCAGGGAGATAACCTAAAAGGTCTAATCAATAAATGAATCCAAAGTTCAGGATTTCTAGGTTATACTTGGTAGTCTTTGTATCAGATTTGGAAGTTGTTTTTGATCCAGAGGCCTATGAATTAGAAAGTCAAGTTATCTGCCTTCCACATACCCAGTGTTATACAATAGTGGGTTTACCAGAACAGGATTACCAGAGCAAATAGTCCCACTCAGAAATTAGAGAGTAGGAGACACAGCTAACACTGCCTTGTAACAATTCTGAAATCCAGCTGGGCATGTGAGGGCCCCAGTTCCAGAGATGGATTGATTGTGAAACTAAGAGAGTTTAAACTTCAGGACCCTTCACTTGTAGGGGCCCATCCAAGGGGCCATAGGCATTTTGTATATATGATTTATTGTATAGTGTGTCATTAAAGTGGCTATGGACATTTTGTATTCATAATTTTATATGTATGTATTTTTTCCTTAGAGAGCACCCCCTTCCAAATTGTATAAACTTAAAGCCTCTTAAAACCTGGATCTATTTCTGCTTGATTTTGCTACCTGGGAGGGGCTTTCCAATTAATTGTTCTCCTTGGTTTAACCTTCTGAGAGGTCTATTTCCATTTTCTTTTCTGGCTGCATGTGAAGTGGACAGTAGAGAATATATTGTCCTTGGGAGCTGAGAAATGTTTTCAACCTGATTCCTGCCTGTAGAAAGTTCAGGTCTCAATGGTCATAATTTTTTTAAGGGTAGGGTTTTAAAAAAAACTTCATATTATGTAAATTTTCAAACATATACCAAAATAGGCAGAATAGTACAATCAACCCTCATGCATCTAATACCTAAGGATCATTTTAAGTCTTGAACATTCACATATGTTTTAGGCTAGACTTATGATTTTTTTGGTAAGTAAACCCCCTCAAAAACTTAATCAGCTTTTTATCTACTTGATTCCAGGCAGTTCCATGGGTCTGTAGCCATAACTACAGTCCTTATTAAATCATACATTTCTAAATTTCCCTGTAGTATCCTTAGCCCTATCAAGTTTAGTTGTAGGGGCCACAATTTGAGTCTATTTTCCTTGAATTATTTTATCCTCCGGAAATGATTACTAGGAACCATATTAATTCTTCATAGGTTTTAATAATATGATATAATGGCCCTACCCTCAATTTGATTCTTGATGCCAAGCTGAGTTTTAGTAGATCCCTGTTGTTCAAAGATTTAAAAAATCTAACCTTTTACCAATTGGGGATGAAAGTAAGTTGTCTCATTCAATCATACAAGTCCCTGAATTTCTGGATTTCCTCTATTCTCTTTCATTCCTGCTTACAAACTGGCAATTTTTTTCCCCAGACTCATCTCTTTCTTAAATGCAGTCATTAGCTGACATTATATCCTAATAACATTCTGTTTACTATACTTTTTCCCCAAAACTCCAGTTTCATTAGTTATATTATCTGTCTTCCAGGTTATCTCAAGGGATAAATTTATGAGATATTTCATCATTGAATAACAATGATTGCCAATATTTTAGCCTCTGATAACAGTTAATTTGCCACCCACAACCTGACTTCCATGCCAATGCCACATATTTTAGTCTTTTTTTATTATGGCAAGCACACTTTCCACCCTTCTAGGTACCAAACAAAGATTTATTTCTCACTCATACTGTGTGTCCATCATCGGTTAGCAGGGAGGCTCATAATCACCCAGGGCCCCAGGCTGTTAGAGTAGGTACCACTCCAAAATTGTGGGTCAGAGCCGTGCCAAAGGGAAAAAAGAGCTCTGTAAGATCTCTCACTACCAATTATCTACCCCTGCTTGGAAGTAATCTCCATCATTTCCGTTTATTACTCTTGGTTAGAACTAGTTACCTAGTCTTTCCACAAGAGGGCCAGGAACCTTACATGTGCCAGGAGGCAAGAGATCCAGAGATATTTGGCAAAGAGCACTAATAATTAGTGTAGCAAGTGAAGACGTTGGAAACAAAAATCTTTCCCACTGCTCTTCTTTGGGGGCCTCAAGTCTCAGTTTTTAAAAAGTATATAGATATTAAGTTTTCATTGTCATTTAGAGACTTTTTATTATATTTCCTTTTAGGGAAAATGACATTAATGTGGAAAATTTGATTTAGAGTTAACCAGTGCAGAAGTTAAATGTGTTTTCCTCATGTCTGAGAAAAATTCATATAAGTTCAAAAATTATGTATAGTAATTCTCACAGAATAAAGTTTTATACACTAGTATAAATAATTTAATTTATGTTTTTAAAAGAACCTTATTGTGTAATTACTTCTTTTCTTAAATAGTTTTATGTTAGTAGGAGAGCCTTTTGCTGCTAAGACAAAAGTTCTGCACATGCTGGCTGATACTCTAACTCTTATGAATGACCGTGGCTATGGAGAGGAAGAAAAGGTCATTTATAGGACTGTAAACCCTAAATCTATTACTATGGGCCAACTTTTTGGACAGTTTGACCCAGTGTCTCATGAGGTAATCTACAACACAAACATTCTCAACTCTCTTATTGACAGTGCATATTAAACCAAGTGTTTTCATAGTTTCACTGCTAAAAATGAAGGGAGCTTTCCAACTCTTCCTTTTTTCCTCAGTGGACTGATGGTATTGTGGCTAACACTTTCAGAGAATTTGCCTTATCAGAAACACCTGACCGGAAATGGGTTGTATTTGACGGTCCTATTGATACTTTGTGGATAGAGAGCATGAACACAGTATTGGACGATAATAAAAAGGTAAATCATCATTTATTAAAAGTAAAGCAGATTCAGACATGCTTAAGCAATTTTATATATTCACCAACTAATCAACTAGGACCATATATTTAAAATAAAGGATGCAGCAAGTTGAATAGATTTATAAATGATCTTTTCAATGAAAACTGTGCTATAGTAAGCCCTTTGCTTAATTTTTTTTATAGAATGAAAGTGTATTGTATTAAAACTACTATGTCAGCAGGAAGGCATAGTAATCTACTAAGAATAAGTTGTTAAGTGAACGTCAGTCTTATGGTCTCTTAATAACTTTAAATTAATATTTTAGGAGAAAATAAAAAGACCTCATTCCTTTTGAAAACATTGAGTGCTTCAGTGCTTATATGTAGTGCTAGAAGTTGTGAGATGTATGAAAGAACTAGAAACTGAAAATCTTCTAGTATTTATTTTAATCAAGAGATAACATACATAAAGTATAAAATGTGCACTAGTTTTAAGTGTAGATTCTATGATTTTTTAAACATATGTGTACACTCACATAACCATCACCCAAATAAAGATACATAAAATAACCTGCACCCTACAAAGTTCACTCATGTTCCTTCCTGGTCTGTACACCAGAGATAATCACTATTCTGACTTCTGCAATAAATTACTTTTACCAGTTCTTAAACTTAATGTGAATGGAATCATGCTCTTTAGTGCTTTTCTTTTTTGATCAATATATCTGTAATATTCATGTTGTTGTAGTTTTATTTATTAATTTATTATTCTTTTTATATCTGTATTGGTATTCTATTGTGTGAATATACCACAATTTATTTCCATACTTACATGAAATGACTACACTAATAAAGAAGCAAATCATTTAATTAGCATTCAAACTATACTCAAGTACTTTATCATAGGTGGTTGGTCACTTATTCATATTCTTTCTTTCATTCATCCAGTACTATTGATTGAACTGAGGATGGAAAGTAAACAGACAAGAAGTAGTGATGATTCAGAAGAGAGGGGTTAATCAGTAGAGTGAAGTCTAGGGACTCAGAGTCAAGTGGCAGTATTGTCTCATATTGGACATATGAAAGGATAGTTGTAAGTGAATGTATGGGATTTGATAGTGGAGATTTGAAGACAAATCCTTCCTTCTGATGACTTCTCTTTTCTTAGTTAAGTGGTAGGCCTTTGTTCTTTGCAGACTTGAGGAGAAAGGAAGAGGTTTAAATTAGCCATATGGAAAGTGGGAAAGAGTGCTACCTAGGAAAACAGAGAAGTGTATCTTGGTAGCACTGAGAGCCTGATTGAGTTGAAGACCATGAATTATTAGTAGTAGTACCATGGTCTGCCTTTGTAAGATATTCTCTACCAGTCTAAACAACTTGAGTGCAGGTGTAGGTAATGTTGCAATCCTGGAAATATAGTAAGACTTTAAAGGTACTGGCATGAGAATGGTAGAAGCATTGGACCGTAGAACTTAAGCTGCCTCATGAATGAAGTGCAAACAGCAGGGGTATGAAAGTTGCTGTGAAAATGAAGAGCGAGTGTAGTAGGAGACAATGAGTAGGAGAACTGATGGATTGCAGGCTGTCGGCAGAGGCTGAGATGCTTGAATTTAATATTTCAAAATTGTGTGTTATTCCAGGAGAGAAAGTCCTGGATATATAAAGTGGGTGGCTGGAGTGGAGTAAGGGAAAGATAAGTGAAGACAAGGTGGTCAAGGATCCAGGGAGCTGCCCAGTTGAGATGCTCATCCTCATAAACACTGGATCAGGCCAGAGTTATGGTAGAAAAAAAGAGATTGGGCCAAATGCCAAAGGCTTTAGCTAATGAGGGGGGAATCCTTGGGTGCTGGTGGATTACAGCAAAAAGCAGGGTTTGTCAAAGAAACAAGGATTGTACATGAGGGTGAAGTAGACATAGTTGGGAGTGGGGGAGTGAGGAGAATGCTGACTCTACCTCCCGAATTTGTGGCAAGAAGGAGAATGTCTGCTGAAATTATCTGGTAGAAAATTAAAAGTATTCTAGACCAGCAATGTCCAGGAGAACTTTTGCAATGCTGGAAATATCTGCATTGCCTGATAAGGTAGCCACTAGTCACATGTGGCTACTGAGCATTTTAAGTGTGGCTTACTGCAATAGAGGAACTGAGTTTTTTTACTTAATTTTAATTAGTCAAAATTAAATATAAATAGCCACATATGGCTAGTGGCTACCATACTGGACAATCCAGCTCTATACCATTGATTTATTTTACAGCTAAGAAATTGAATCCAGAAATGTTAAATTCCTCTTTGTTGACATATAACTAGACGGGCAAAACTGGGACTAGAGTAATGATTGTAGATGCAGACAGGAAACACTGAAAAATAAATGTAGAGAAAGAATTTAAAAGACTTAGTAATGAAGTTAATTTGGAATATCAATAGTTAATAATAATTATTAATATTATTAAAAGTTAATTTTAGTTCCAAAAGTATCAGCCAAGGAGATTGAAAAGGTAGGACGGCTTTAATAATAATAGACAAGATAGGAATTTGAGAGAAAGGAAGTAGTTGATAAATTCAGTTTTTGATATATTTGATGAAAGAGGAAATATTTTAGATGAAAAGAGACCAAGGAGACATAACAAACTCAATGCATGGTCCTTGATTGAATTTTGGTTTGAATGAATCAGTTGAAAAGATATTTCTGGTACAACTGTGGAAATTTGGTATTGACTGTTAGATGGCATTAAGGAATTATTGTTCATTTTGTTAGGTGTGATAATGTTATTGTAGTTCTATAACAAATATCATTATTTTTTAGGCATACTGACATATGGATGTGAAATGCCATGGTGTCTGTAATGCTGTTTAAAATATTTTTAAAAAAAGACAATGTCAGTGTGGCAAAATGTTCACGTTGTTTAAATCTAGGTGATGGCTATATGAGTACTCATTATGCTATTCTCTATTTTCTATTTTTTAATTAATAAAAAAGCCTATGGCAACTTTATAAATTCAGGAGTATTTCACATAATTTTATTAATAATAACTGATATTTATATAGGATTTTATAATTTTTGGACTTTGTTTTGTAGTATGCCTTCCTCCAGTTCTATGAGAGAGATATTATCTCTGTTTCATAGATGGAGAGACTGAGACTTAGAGATGTTAAATATTTGCTTACCTTTATTACAGAATAAAATAATCGACAGAGCTAGACCTAGAATTAAGATTTACTGGCTTCCATTCTAATACTTATTCCATTATATCACAGGATATACTTTATCTTATAATACGTTTTTATCTGAGAAGTTTGAACTGTTTTTAAAATAAACATTTGAAAAATAATTGCCTTTAGCTTTGCCTTATGAGTGGAGAAATCATTCAAATGTCCCCTCAAATGAGCCTGATCTTTGAAACAATGGACCTTTCCCAGGCCTCAGTAAGTTAATAATTTAATACAACTGTAGTTTGTTTATTTTTTTCTTCATTTATTCATTTGTTCATTTATTAATTTAGTCAATAATTATATAGTATTTTATAACATGATGTGTCCAGAAATGAGTTAGGCAGTGGGAACACAAAGATAAATAAGACACAGAGTATGTTTGTTTAGGGAGGATGAAAAGCATGCTAATAAATAATCCCAATACATAAGTGCTTTAAGAGTGTGGAGGGGAGTGAGCACCCACAAGGGGAGTTGGCAGAGGAGGACCATGGAAGGTGCTTGATCTGGTTTTGAGGAAGATATAAGGCTTCTCCAGAGAGATTGGTTTGGCTCGGGCATTCAAATCATGACAAGATAATGCATAAAGACATGGAGCTATGATATGTCTGGGGAGCTGAACTGCAAATAGTCTTCTGTATGGGGAACATCTAGTGTGTGTGAGGCTGCAGAGGTAGGAGGGCCTTTTAAGCCATGCCAAGAAGTAGTTGATAATTGCCAGCTACCATTGGTACAAAAGCAATAGCAGAAAAAGAAAACTTATCTGTTTTTTCTCTAGCCAGCTACTGTAAGCCGTTGTGGAATGATTTATTTGGAGCCCTCACAGTTAGGATGGAAACCGCTTGTGTCTTCATGGTTGAATTCACTGAAAGGCCCTCTATGCGAACCAGAACATCAAGGTCTTCTGAAAGAACTTTTTGGCTGGTTAATACCGCCCTCTTTAAGGTTTCGTAAGAAAAAATGCAAGGTAATGTTATAATTCTCTGATCTACTCAGGTTTCTTTAGTTTCCATTCAACTTGACTAAGTATAAAGTCACAGTGGTAGGGTGAATAACTAAAACCAGTTTTTCCTTACATACTTATGTATCCACCTTTGCTTTTATATTGCTCAGGTTATAGATGAATAACCTAGTGGTTAAAATTAAAATTACTCTAGCTAAAATATTTTTATAAAACCAGTGTTTAAAGCTTTAAAAATACCAATTACTTTCCATATTTTAGAAAATATTTCAAATTTGTGCCTTTAACACATTAACTGCCATGTGAGTTGTATTTAACTCATGCTGGTTTTGAGCCCGGGGCCTTGTGAAGCATATGTAACTCACATGTCTCTTCACCTTGGGAGCTGTGAGAACTATTTTTCAACTTGCATATAACTCATGCAATAAAAAATAACAAATTTTTCATTAACTTAGAGAGGATCATCTTATTTTTGAAGTTTTTATTCTATTTTTGTAGTAAAACACTGTGGCCCCAAGGAAAAATTTTTTTTTCTAGTGTGGCAGTCAATGTGTTAAAAACTCACTTGTAAATTTAGTTGTTTTTTGTGGGGTTTTTTTTTGTTTGTTTTTTTTGAGACAGGGTCTCACTTTTTTGCCTGGGCTAGAGTGCAGTCATCATAGCTCACTGCAACCTCAAACTCCTGGGCTCAAGTGATTCTCTGGCCTCAGCTTCCCGAGTACAGATGCATGTCACCACGCCCAGCTAAGTTTTTTTTGTTTTTTGGGTTTTTTTTTTTTGTAGAGACAGGGTCTCACTATTGCCCAAGCTGGTCTCAAACTCCAGGGCTCAAGAGATCCTCCCGCCTTTGGCCTCCCAAAGTGCTAGGATTACAGGTGTGAGCTACCACCCTAGCCTATATTTAGTATTTTATGAGAAAACTTTACATATCGTGTTAGTTTCCTAGGGCTGTCATAACAAATTGTCACAAATTTGGTGGCTAAAACAACAGAAATTTATTCTCTCATAGTTCTGGAGGTCAGAAGTCTGAAATTAAGATGTTGGCAGGGCTGTGCTTCCTTGGAAGCTGTAAGGGAGGAGGCTCTTTCCTTATTTCTTTCACATTCTAGTAGCTCCAAGTGTGGAGCTGTGGCTACACAACTCTAATGTCTTCCTCCACCTTCACATGGCCTTCTACTCTGTGTGTTTCTCCTCTGTGTGACCCTTATGGTCACACTTAGGATCTTTTGCCCACTGGATAATCCAGAATGTTTTCCTCATCTCAAGATTCTTAACTTAATTACATCTTCAAAGACCTTTTCCCAAATAAGATCACATTCATAGCTTCCTGGGATTAGGACATGAAAATGTTTTTGGGGACCACCATTCAACCATCACTACCACCACACACAAACACACACACACACACACAGGTGTGCATGTGCATTGGTTGCTTACATATAAATAAATAGATATGGAGAGGGCAAAGAGGTATTCAGTAGATTTCTTATCATAAAATATTATTTTAGGGATTGAAAAATTAAGCTGCATAAAAGAAAAAAATGAACAATTTCACTTTATGAAGATTTTGTATAGTGTCTTCACAGGGAAATATATAGAAAAAGTACTTTTGCAGTTTTTTAGTTTTAAAGCTCTAATACTATCTGTATATTGTAAATAATACAAAATAGGCTCCATCTTTCTAGGTAATGAGTAATGGATTTTCTTCTCATAATTCTCATATTTTCATTCTCATATTTTCTACTTCCATTCAGTCCCCAGGATCTGTTGATTTTCCCACCTTGGTAACATTTACATCTGTCCTTTCCTCACCCACCCTTCGCGTTATAGTACCTCAGTCCTGACCTTCACTGTTTCCTACCTGAATCAATAAAATAGAGCTGCTCTGGTCTAGTCTACATCCTGCTACTGGAATGAAGATCCCCAAACACAAATTCATTATGTTTACTCCTTTACTTAAAAGTAACTCCATCGGAACCCTCTTCCTTTTATAATTAAATCCTTAACACAGGCTATGAAGCTTTTCAGGACCTAACTACTGCTTCTGAAGCCTTATTTTTTGCCATTCATCCTTCATACTGTATTTTCACGTCCTACAGAATCCCCTTAATAATCTGTGTCTGCTCACATCTCCATTTCTTTGTATATGTGGCTTCGCTTGGCAAACTTAAATTTTCCTTCCAAATTCAACTTACCTATTGCTTCCTCTGGGAAGCCATCCTTGACTTATCTCTCTCCCGCTTCCCTCCTCCTTGCCCCCACCCCCATCTGGGCTGGTTGTTAATCCCAAGTACTCTAGTTGCCTCCTTCTACCCTAAGACTTTCTCTGTCATATCATTATTATACCATATCATTTTTGTCCATTTAATTTTAGTATCTCTCCTTTTCAGGGATCGTATCTTTTATTTCCGTATCTCCTAGCTTGGTATATAGGTATAGTGTGTTTTTCATAAATGTCTGTTGAATGAATGAACGAATGAATGGCTGTTGGAGACTTCATTTCTGCTATCCTTAGAACATTATTTATTCTCTTACAGTAGCTAGTTTTCATTTGTCGGAGAATTTGTAATAGTAATATGTTATGTACAACTGTACAGTTGCTATGTACAATTGTGTAATATGATATGACAAACTAAAATATTTGAGAAATATTTTTATCATGCTTACTTAAATTCTTTAAGTTTAAATGTTATAAAGACCTTCTGAAAACCATGTATGCTCTTTTCAGTTTTAAAAAATAAAGTATTTATCTTGTTTTATTCTGCAGATACGATGAGAATAGAGAAAAGTTTGAGATGGAATTGAATGAAAATTTAAAAATGAAATAAAATTTAAACAAAGAAAATTAAGAAAATTATCTTATTCTTTTCACTTTGCAGGAAGTGGTTACTACGAGCAATAGCAATGTGGTTGTATCTCTCACCCGTCTCTTTGAAGTACTGCTCTGTAATGTGGTAGAAAATGATCCTACTAGCAAGCACATTCGTGTTTGGATTATGGTTGGTTTTATACTTAATGTGGTTTTTAATTACAGAATAAAATATGCTTCTGACAAATGATATTTGTATTGAGAAAGACATTACAAGATTCAGAGCTGATTTTTGGTGAGCATAGACAGAATATTTATCCTGACCTGATATTCTGATATTAAAAAGCACTTTAAAGAAAGTACATTATGTCAAAATGAACCAAAACTATTATTTATGAAAGATCATAATTTGATAAACACTCAATAAAGTGATTTAGTATTAACCAATTTGGACCTTAGGTGAATTGATTTTGTCTTAATGTTCACCAGCATGTAGGCAACCTACAAGCTACCTATGAAAGATGAGGAGCAGGCATCCAACCAGCTAGGTGGAGCATTGTAGGCAGAGTCCATGGAGGACTTAGGTAGGGAGAAGTCAGTCGTCCTGGTTAGCTAATGTCTGGAGGTCAGAGAAGGCCAGAGATCACGGCACTAGTGAGCAGAAATTATCAAAGAGAGCCAAAGGAAAGAGGTTTTTTTTGTTCTTTTTCCTGGTCTATGCTATTTTCCCCATCTACTACTTTATTCCTAAATTCGTAAATCTCCTCTTTTACTCTTGGCAATAGCATTTCCCTCCCATTGCTTTCCCTGTCTCATGCTGCCACAAAAGTCTCCTACCTCAGACATCTCACATTGCAGGTTCCCTGCTAGGCACAACCTCCTTCTTTCTTCCTCCCTTTATATCTTTATATCCCTCCACTTTAGAAGAAATTGAACAGACATGCTTGAAGTATAATTTATTTATCACTTTTTCTCCCTAGGTTTGGAACTACCTTTCACAGAACTTGGTTTTAAATATTCTTCCATACCTATCAGTGTTACCTTTTTATAAAATAAAAGTATCCTAGGAATAGTTTGTCTGTATAACCTTCAAGTTATATATTTACTGAAAAATTTCATTCTGTTGGTAAACCTTAACCCCCAACTTTTTCAAATGGTTAAGAAACACTTTTAGAGACTTAATATAGGTTAATACCTGATTGAAATTTTTCTCTTAAAATATATTTGATTTAGTTTTTGACTAAAAAAACACACATTAGCATATGATATGTACTAATCTGTATCATTTCTCACTTATGTCTTGGAGATTGTTCATATTGGTACTTACAGAGTTACCTTCTTTTTTAACAGCTGCATGTATTTCAGTGTATGTAGCATAATCCAACTAAGCAGACCCCTATCGAGGGACATTTGGGTTGCTTCTGATTTTTTGCTATTACAAATAGTGCTGCAGTGAATATTCTTGTACATGTATCATTGTCAAAGGTGGAAATATAATGAGTATAAACCCCTAAAAGAGAAATTCTTAGGTCATTAGTAGGGGCATTTTAAATTTTGATAGTTATTGCTAAAGAAATGACTCTTTATGTGGCTTAGCTGTGCTCCATTTCACTTTATTTATACATGTGACCTTTTCCAAGTAGGTTGAGCAGGCCCTAATATGCTAACTTTTGCTTAAGTTTTTCTTTAAATTTCTTCAAAAATAATTACTGTAAGTTAAAATTTTTTTTCCACCAACAGGCTTGCTTTATATTCTCTTTGATTTGGTCTGTTGGAGGAAGTTGTGATACTGATGGTCGTGTTGTTTTTGATAATTTCATACGACTAATCATACTGGGAAAAGATGATGAAAATCCAGTGCCAGCCTCTGTGGGTAAATGGGAATGCCAGTTTGATGAAAAAGGCCTGGTCTATGACTATGTGTATGAGGTATGACATAAAAGACTTGTTATAATAAGACATAAAACACAAAGCCTTGGATCAGCAGACAAAGCTCCTGGGTTTTCATCCTAGAGTTATTTTGACTCCAGTGATGAGCTTCTTAGTCCCTTCTCTTTAGTTTCTCCTCTTATAACTTGTTGGCAGTATAAATAAATTTGCTTTAGTAATATATTATAATTTCATATTTAAATTAAATCTATATTCCACTTTATAAAAGAATTCCCCCAAACATTTTTTAAACAGCAAGCATTTGAATAATCATTTGATTCATACAAATTTTATTTCATAACCCATAAGATCTAGATAGAGCCTTAATTATAATTTTATCCAAATCTCAAGTTTTATAGATAAAGAAGCAAACCTAGAAAGGTTAGTGGCTAGCAGAGCCAGGACTTGAACCCTGTTCTCCAGACTAACAGTGTAAGGCTCTTTCCCTAAAACCATCCTAACACAGAATTTTAAGAATATGACCAAAAAGATAGTTTCATCTTTGTTAGTCATAGTGGGAAGTCAATAAAGTAATCTCTAAAAGTGAAAAATCAAGAGGTGATAACATAAGCATATGCTTTAAGAATTGAAAGTTGGTGGGGGGATGGGTAAATTCACACCTCACGGGTACAATGCACACTGTCTGGAGGTGATGGGCACACTTAGAACAGTACAAACAGTACAAAAGCAATTTATGTAACCAAAACGTTTGTACCCCCATAATATTCTGAAATAAAAAAGGAATGGAAAAACAAAAAACACATGAACTCACTACTAAGTTGGAACTAATAGATCAACACTCATGTGCACATATGGTAGTAAAATTCAAGGGAAATCAAGCAGGTGGGAGGGGTGAGGAGGGGATGGGTGAATTCACACCTAACGGGTACAATGCACACTATCTGGGTGATGGACACACTTATAACTTTGACTCAATATGTACAAAAGCAATTCATGTAACCAAAACATTTGTACCCCCATAATATCTGAAATTTAAAAAAAAAAGATTAAAAAAAAAGAATTGAAAGTAAATACCAAAATATCCAGCTTAAAGAGGTAAAGGTGGTTGCCCCTAGGGAGGGGAAAATGGGAGTAGGGAAATGTTGTTTTTCTTAGCCTTGTAAAACTGACTCTAATATATGTGCATATATAATTTTGATAAAAATAAAAGCCAAAACTTTAAATATTAAGAATATGAATTACTAAAGAAACATTCATCCAGACCTGCAAAATTATCACCAGCCAAACACACACCATATACATGTACAATTTGCTAGAAAATAGGAAAAGATTCTTAGATGCTAGCCATAGCACTAGAGTAGGGTCCTAGACACCCCTCCCCCCTGCCACTTTGCCAGGTATTAACCCTTTTGTTGTTTGATAGTGGGAGACCTGGGGATCTCCAGGGAGGGGTCAGTACAACATGGAGGAGAAGATAATGGTTGGGGGCAGGCTGAAGATTTGGAGGCACTCAGAGGGGTCAGGACAGCAGCTATTTAGCCAGGGGTTCAGAAGAATTTAAATATCGGAACAATCAGTACCACCATGCTGATGTGTCCTGGCTGAATATCAGCCTGGATCAAAATGCCAAAGAGAATAATTTTACAGAAACAAATATAGTGATTTCATGTGATATTTTATTTTTAGTTAGTTTATTTTAAAATATAAAAAAGTGGATACCCCAATTACCATGATTTGATTAATTCATATTATATGCCTATATCAAAATATCACATGTACCTTATAAAGATATACAACTATTATTACCCATAATAATTAAAAATGTAAATCAATAAATAAATATTAAAAAGTGAAGCCAAAATCCAGGAAATTGTAACTTGAGGCACATTAGAGTGGCTTCAAATAAATCCTTGATATATGCAAAAAATTACCCTTAAGGCATTTTGGGAAGATTAGAGTGTTAAGAAGACATAAAGGCAAAAGTATCTGAAATTTTAGTTATGTTGAATTTGTGATAAAGTTTCATTATATTCTTCAGGTTATCATTAACAAAGGAAAATTAAAGAAAAATGTATATTTCTTAAGTTGAGTAGTGGATTCATGGATGCTTATTTTATTAATCTGCTTTATGACTTAAAAATATGTTGTATATATTCATTTATATGAATCTAATATGTTCTAAAAGAGGAAAGACTAAAGTTTTAAAAAGCTAATATAATAACAGTGTAAGTGTTGAAAAGAGCCTTTCAGGTATAACAAGTGCGTGGTTATAATATTTTAAAATTTATATTCTCTTATAGTTGAAAAACAGAGGTCGCTGGCTCCACTGGAATGAATTAATTAAAAGTACTAATTTAGGAGATAAATATGTCAAGATTCAAGACATCATAGTCCCTACTATGGACACAATTAGATATACATTTCTCATGGATTTGAGTATTACCTATGCAAAGTAAGGAACTCTGCTATAAACATGAATTTTAAATGTAACAGTGCCATTCTAATGGGATTATAGCAATTTTTGAAGTAAACTTTAAGGTCATCTACTTTCAGATAACTGAGACCTTGGGGGACTAATTTACATGTCCAAAGTGACATCTATTGCCATTGACAGATCTGGAATCCAGGTTTCCTGTTGCCCACTCTAAAACCCTTGACATCATACTTTGTTGCCTCATAAGCTACCTTATATTTATATTTGTAACAGCAGACTGAAAGTCAGTTGCAGTGTTATTGTTAAAAAGGTATGCATTCTTCTTTAAGGTTGAGTATAGTCCTGAAATAGCAAACTAACCATGACCCACATTCTCCCATTACACATACGTTCTCTGTTCTGGATCCCATAATTTAACATGAATATTAAAAACTCAGACTTAAATCGGAAGAGTACATCAAAAAAGAGTACATGAAACTGATCAAAAGCTTAAATACGTACTGTACGCATCTTCATACCAACTTTCTTAATAACATAGTTATTTTTCTTTCAAAACATGTCATAATTTATCATTAATATTATTTAAACTAGACAAGTTTATATTTTGTTTTCTTGATAAAGAACCTATTTCCAAGTGCATTTCGTGACCAATTTTATCTTGTTTTTTAGTTGTTAGGGAAAATTATTTTATCCCTATTTTGTGTCTGTAGTTACATTTTTGCACTGAGAGGCTAATATTGAAAACTTTCTTAGGCAAGGAAGGCAATTGCCAATTCTGGGAAATTCCTAGTACACGAGTTCTTTTGTGCCAAGATCCATTTGTCAGAATAATACTTTTATTTTTATTTTTATTTATTTGTTTTTTAGAATAATACTTTTAAGTGAATGGGTTCAAACATAGAATTACAAAAGAAACCACTTATTTATTATTGAAATACAGTTATTAAAATATGTAACATAGTGTATGTGCTTCTTTAGTAACACATTAGATAATAAGATCTATCTATGGGTCTGATAACTATAATAATTTTGAAGAAGTAATGGGCATGAGTGATATTTCTGAGATACTGTACCAATTGTAATGATTAGGATAATATCTGTGATTTCTACTGGTGACAAAGACACAGGTGCTATTCATACAATTGCTACATTTTAGTTGAGGATAGCAAAAGTAAAGGTATAACCTTTTTGTCACCCAAGTTCACAGATTCTCTCAATTCTAAGACTTTCTTCAGTTCGTCCATAGATCCCAAGTTAAGAACAGCATTTTATTTATTAAAACTATTTTAATAAATAGCTTTTCATAAAGTGAGTGTTAGACTGGAACATGTAAATGAATTCTCAGGGGTCACTCTAGTTCTAAAAGAACTTTAATTCTGTGACAATGATAATTTATGAAATTAATGTTAATTTGGCTTACTTAGATGACCTCTTAGAACTGAATACTGCTACTCAGTTTCAGTACTGGCTTGTGTTTATCTTTATGTATTGTGTGTGGTAACAAGTTATCATTCAGAAGGACAGTATTTTATTTTTAGTGCAGCATTGTTCAAAGTGGGATTCCCCAGAGTTTTGTGACCATAAACTCATATGATTATTTTCCCTTTAAAATTAGTTATGATCACTCAAGGACGGGAAACCCTGCTTGAAGCCTCACTGAGTGGCAAATTCCTTAGAGTTTGCATTTAGACAAATATTTTCAGTTAGTAACTGAATTGATTTAAAAATGCTATTAACAAGTATCTGTAACTGTTAGCTTTAGAATTCACTGTCATTCCATCTCTCACAAAAACTTTATGTTATTGAGATAACTGTGAAATAGCCTAAACCTATCTTATTGTCGTCATCTTGTTATTCTATTCCACACTGCCACCCCATGTCTGGACCCCAACTAAAAAGTACAAACACAGCTCTTTTCTGAGGAGACAAACTTTGACTTTCTTTTCTGAAAAATTAAGCATGTTATTACTTGTCTTATAAGTGTTTTTGTATATCACAATGTTACATCTATTCAAATAATAGTTTATTACCATTAAAGTCTCTGCAACATTAAGCAAAAATGTATGCCAATCATTACTTTTATAAGTCTTTCATGAAATAATAATTACAGGTAAAAATGTGAGTTTTTAGATAAAGATGATTTACTATTTAAATTTTTTTACTAACTCCAGCCTCCGTTAGTAGGGATGTATTCTGACTTTTTTCCTTTTTATTGATATATTCATTGTTTTCATAAAGGCCACTGCTTTTTGTGGGTCCCACGGGTACAGGAAAATCAGTGTATGTGAAGGATAAGCTAATGAATCACTTGGAAAAGGACCAGTACTTTCCTTTTTATGTTAATTTCTCCGCACGGACCAGTGCCAATCAGGTTCAGGTTAGTTTAAAGACAGAAATATGGGTCTATAATTATTAATTTTTGCCTTATATAATACCTGTTTAAAATTATGTATTAAATAAGCATCCATGTAAATTTTCTATGAATTTAAATAAAAATTTAAAACTTTTATTTTGGGAGTTTTGAAATTAAGTTTTAATGACAAAAGTAAGTTTTAAAATTAAGTTTTAATGGCAAAATTTTAAGAGAACATTTTTACATTACTACTAGATTATTGAGCTTTGTCACCCCCTTTTTTAAGCCTAATAAGAAGCAACAAATGATTTCTTAACGTAGAAAGGAGTATAAGAGAAACACACACACACACACACACACACACACACACAGAGAAGGTGGTGTGGGTGGTGGGGGACCCAAGAAGAAATGAAAGAACTTTCAATTGTTCTTTCTAGACTCTCCTGAATGGTCCTTAGGGGCATTTGCTGCTTACCGGATCTTTCAAACCACGGACTATTGTGTGACCTTCTGTGACAGGAGCCATGTAGCTGTGCCTCCTACTCTTGGCCTCCAAGTGTGCCAAGATGAAACTACTTCCTGAAACCTCTTCTAATTGCCACTTTTATCATCCATTCCTAAATTTATGCCTATCCATTCTCTCTTGACCTCATTCCTGTTGTTTTAAGCCTATAGAATTCCCTTAAAACTTCTTCACTGTCTGTGAAGCTTTATTTGAATGAAAACAATAACTTTGGTATTTATTTTTGTAATGGACAAGTGAATTCCAAAAATATCAGAAATACAAGAAATCATACACATTTATGTCAGCTATAAAAAGTTAAGTGTTGTAAAGATTAGTGCTTTTAAATATTAAGTAAGTTAAAGTTAATAGATATGTTGGTATATCCAATGAGGAAAATATTGTGGAAATACACATGTGTGTACAATACAAAGATTATATATTAATATATATGTGTGTAACAATTCTGAGTCCATAGAAGGATTTCAATAAATGTTTTTCAAATGATGTTGAGTATGAAGTTTAGTATCACCCTAAATATGAATAAACAAAAATAAATAAGCACACATAATGCTGCTTGGCATTATTTCCTTACAAAGACTTGTGTACTTTTTTTTTCTGGTGTTAAATATGGCCTTTTATGTTAAATTAATCATTGATAAATTAAGCAAATAGTAACTGTTACTAATAAATATCCCATGATTTCTGGCACCATAGCTTGTTTTTCTTGTTGATACTGATTTAACATAAGCAATGATAATTTCATAATTCAATTATAGGTAAATATACCACTTTTCCTTCTTTACATTTTAGAACATTATTATGGCTAGATTAGATAAAAGACGCAAAGGAGTTTTTGGACCACCTATGGGAAAGAAGTGTGTAATTTTTATAGATGATATGAATATGCCTGCATTGGAGAAATATGGAGCTCAACCTCCTATTGAATTATTACGACAGTTTTTTGACTGTGGAAATTGGTAAGTATTTAATTCAGGTCTCAATAAGCCATGCTGAAGTCATATCTCATTTTAGATTTTAATTTTTCAAAACAAAATAATGTATTATTCAAGCTATTTAGGGGAAAAATAGTTGCTCAGAGTTTCCTAAACAGAAATTTTTAGAAGTCCTTTCTAATATCTTTTTTTAGACCATTATTTTTAGAGGATTTTTAGGTTCATAGTAAATTAAGAGGAAGGTACAGAGATTTCCCATATATCCCCTGTCCCCAAACCTGTATAACCTCCCTCATTATCAACACCCCATCAGATTGGTACATTTGTTATAATTGATGAGCCTACCTTGACACATCATAATTACCCAAAGTCCATAGTTTACTTTAGGGTTTGCTTTCATGTTGTACATTCTGTGGGTTTGGAAAAATATGTAATGACATGTATCCATCATTATAATATCATACAGAGTATTTTCACTGCTGTAAAAATCCTTTGTTGTCTGTCTTTTCATTCCTCTCCCCACCCCAACCCCTGGCAATCACTGATCTTTTACTGTCTTCATAGTTTAGCCTTTTCCAGAATGTCATATAGTTGGAAGCATACAGTATGTAGTCTTTTCAGATTGGCTTCCTTCACTTAGTAAATACGCATTTGAGTTTCCTCCATGTCTTCTCATGGTTTGATAGCTCTTTTTTTTTTTTTTGTAGCATTGAATAGTATTCCATTGTCTGGATGTACTGCAGTTAACTAATCCATTCACCTACTCAAGGACATCTTGGTTGCTTCCAAGTTTGGGCAATTATGAATAAAGCTGCTATAAACATTCATGTAGAAGTTTTGTGTGGACATAAGTTTTCAATTTCTTTGGGTAAATACCAAGGAACACAATTGCTGGATAATATGAAAAGAATATGTTTAGTTTTACAAGAAACCACCAAACTATCTTCCAAAATAGTGGTACCGTTTTGCATTCACATCAGGAATGAATGAGAATTAGTGTTGCTCCACATCTTCTCTAGTATTTAGTGTTGTCAGTGTTTCAGATTCTGGCCATTCTAACAGGTGTGTAGTGGTATCTCATTGTTTTAATTTGCATTTCCCTGATGACATATGATATGAAGCATCTTTTAACATGTTTATTTGCCATGTGTATATCTTCTTTGGTGAGGTGTCTGTTAAGATCTTTCACCTATTTTTTAATTGGGCTGTTTGCTTTCTTGTTCAGTTTTAAGAGTTCTTTGTATATTTTGTATAATAGTCCTTTATCAAATATGTCTTTTGTAATTATTTTCTCCTAGTCTGTGGCCTGTCTTCTTTTGACATTGTCTTTCTCAGAGCAAAAGTTTTTAATGTCCAGCTTCATGGTTATTTCTTTCATGGATTGTGCCTTTGGTGTTGTATCTAAAAAAGTCATCATCCATACCCAAGTTCAACTAGGTTTACTCCTATGTTATCTTCTATCAGTTTTATAGTTTTGCACTTAATATTTAGGGCTGTGATCCATTTTGAGTTAATTGTTGTGAAGGGTGTAAGGTCTGAGTCTAGATTTGTTTTTTTGCATGTGGATATCCAGTTGTTCTAGCAACATTTGTTGAAAAGACTATCTTTGCTGTATAGTATATTGCCTTTGATCCTTTGTCAAAGATCAGTTGACTATATTTATTTGGGTCTATTCTGGGGCTCTCTATTCTGTTCCATTGATCTATTTATCTATTCTTTTGCCAATACCACATTGTCTTGATTACTGTAGCTTTATAGTAAGCTTTAAAGCTTGGTAGTATTAGTCCTCTGACTTCATTCTCCTCCTTCAATATTGTGTTGACCATTATGGGTCTTTTGCCTCTCAATGTAAACTTTAGAATCAGCTTGTTGATATCCAAAAAATAACTTGCTGGGATTTAGATTGGGATTGAATTGAATCTATAGATCAAATTTGGAAGAATTGTTATCTTTACAATATTGAGTCTTCCTATCCATAAACTTGAAATGTCTCTCCATTTATTCAGTACTTTGACTTAGTTCATCAGTGTTTTGTAGTTTTCCTCATATAGATCTTATATATATTTTGTTATATTTATCCCTAAGTATTTCATTTTTTTGAGTACTAGTGTAAATGGTGTTGTGCTTTTTTTTTTTTTTTAATCTTCTTTCCCTCCTCCACTCTGAAGGAAGGTGTTGTGCTTTTAACTTCAAATTCCACTTGTTCATGGCTGGTATATAAGAAAGTGATTGACTTTTGTATGTTAACCTTTTATTCTGAAAACTTTGTAAGTCATCCGTAAAGGTTGGAATCAACTTCTTCCAAGCTCCTGTTAATGTTGATATTTTGACCTTCTCCCATGAATCACAAATGTTCTTAATGGCATCTAGAATGGCTAATCCTTTCTAGAATGTTTTCAATGTACTTGGCCTAAATCCATCATAGGAATCCCTATCTATGGCAGCTATAGCCTTGTGAAATGTATTTCCTAAATAATAAGACTTGAAAGTCAAAATTACTTCTTGATCCATGGGCTGCAGAATGGATGTTGTGTTAGCAGGCATGAACACAACATTAATCTCCTTGTACATCTCCATCAGAGATCTTGGGTAACCACGTGCATTGTCAATGAGCAGTAATATTTTGAAAGGGATCTTTTCTGAGCAGTAGATCTCAACAGTGGGCTTAAAATATTCAGTAAACCATGCTGTGAACAGATATGCTATCATCTAGACTTTATTGTTCTGTTTATAGAGCACAGGCAGAGTAGGTTTAGCATAATTCTTAGGGCCCTAGAATTTTTGGAATGATAAATGAGTATTGGCTTCAACTTAAAGTCACCAGCTGCATTAGTCCCTAACAAGAGAGTCAGCCTATCCTTTGAAGCTTTGAAGCCAGGCATTGACTTCTTCTCTTTAGCTAGGAAGGTCCTAGATGGCATCTTCTTCCCATGGAAGACTGTTTCATCTACACTGAAAGTCTTTTGTTTAGTGTAGCCACCTTCATCAATGATCTTAGCTAGATCTTCTGGATAACTTGCTGCAGTTTCTACATCAGCACTTGCTGCTTCACCTTGTACTTTTATGTTATGGAGAAGGCTTCTTTCCTTAAACCTCATGAACCAACCTCTGCTAGCTTCAAACTTTTCTTCTGCAGTTTCCTCATCTCTCTCAGCCTTCATAGAATTGAAGAGAATTAGAACCTTGCTCTGGATTAGGCTTTCACTTAAGGGAATGTTGTGGCTGATTTGATCTTCTATCCAGACCACTCAAACTTTCTCCATCTCAGCAATAAGGCTGTTTCATTTTCTTATCATTTGTGTGTTCACTGGGGTAGCTCTTTTAATTTCCTTCAATAACTTTTCCTTTGCATATACAGCTTGGCTAACTATTTGGTGAAAGAGGCCTTGCTTTCAGCCAATCTTGGCTTTTGGCATGCCTTCCTCATTAAGCTTAATCATTTCTAGCTTTTGATTTCAAAAGAGAGATGTTCAACTCTTCCTTTCACTTGAACACTTAGAGGCCATTGTAGGGTTATTAATTGGCGTAATTTCAATGTTGTTGTGTCTAGTGAATAGGGAGGCCCAAAGAGAGAGAGAGCGATAGGAAAACAGCTGGTCGGTGGAGCCATCAGAACACACACAGCATTTATCAATTAAGTTTGCCACCTTATATGAGCACAGTTTGTGGTGCCCCAAAACAATTACAATAGTAACATCAAAGATCACTGATCACTGATCACCATAACAGATACAGTAATAATGAAAAAGTTAAAAATATTGCAAGAATTACCAAAATGTGACACAGACACAAAATGAGCACATGCTATTGGAAAATGGCACTGATAGACTTGCCCCACACAGGGTTGCCATAACCTTCAATTTATAAGAAACACGATATCTGCAAAGCACAATGAAACAAACCTCACTAAAACGAGGTATGCCTGTACTTTTCAACTATTACTTCCAATTATTGAAAATAATTTACAGACTACATCTTTCGAAGTACCATTCCCCCAGGGTTGAGAATTTGTGGGCAGCCTCCAACCTAAGTAACCATAATCAATCAGCACCCTATGTTTCTACTATGTTTAACTCTCTATATTTTCTGTGACTGTTTGGGGCCACCGTATTTTTGACAGCAGTTTTATAGATATCCCTTCCACTGCTCCCACACCAATTTTCTGGTGAAATGGTTAGTTTCTAACATGTAAGCTGTAGTTAGTATCTTTTAGTTTGGATTAATAATTCTTTATTCCTTCTGTCTCTCTTTTTTTTTTTTAGAGACAGCGTCTTGGTGTATCACCCAGGCTGGAGTGCAGTGGTGCTATCATAGCTCACTGTAACCTCGAACTCCTGGGCTCAAGTAATCCTCTTGCCTCAGCCTCCTGAGTAGCTAGGACTACAGGCATGTGTCACCACACCAAGCTAATTTTTTGGTTTGCTTTTTGTAGAGACAGGGTCTTGCTATGTTGCCTAGGCTGGTCTTGATCTCCTGGCCTCAAGTAATTCTCCTGCTTCAGCCTCCCAAAGTTCTGGGATTACAGGTGTGAGCCACCATGCTGGCCCATTTCCTTCTCTTAAGTGTACTCCCAATATGCCATGATTTTTATCTCAAGGCAAGGGTAGACTAATTTCAAAGCTACGTCGTTTTTTAGGGATGCAATTTTGTTACTACTACAGACCCTTGGAATCCTTCCTCTAGGAAATAACCACTGTTAATAGTGTGTTCCCTATTCCTCAGTGATTTTTTCTATATAAACATACTTTTTATTTTTAAAAATAGGCTCATACTACATGTAATGTTTTGCAAATCATTTGCACTTAAATATTTATTCTGAACATCTATTTATATCAGTGCATATTTGTATCATTTATTTTATTGGATTTTAATATTATTTAGTTGTGTGGATCTTGCTATTTAATATAATTAATTTAGCCAGTCTCCTATTGATGGTTATTAGGGTTGTTGCCAAAAGACAAATCATCTTTTCATACTCCTAGTAGGTTCTTACACTAAGGAATGGCTATATAGATTTTCCCTAAGCCTTTTTTTATTTTTTATTTTTTGTGAAAGAGCTTCAATATTAGAGGACTTAATGGCCTGTTGAAAATAGCAGCATTTTTACTCTGAGTGGTTCCAACTAAATTGTGTCCTTTCATGCTCCTTTCTGATTAAAACTTCTTTGAAGCTTTATTATTCCATAGTGGGTCCTTTTCTATATAACAAAATGTATAGGTACTATTTAGACATTCTTATGTGCTGTGAAGATAAGGTTTAAGATGAGAAAAAGAAAATCAGGACTTTGCTATAGCTAGGGTGACTATATAATTTGTTGCTCAAACTGGGACATATCTGAGATTAAAAGGGGGGTATTATTAGTAATTACTCCAGGACAACAAGCGCACAGCCGGAATTGTCCTAGGTAAAATGGGACATATGGTCACTTATTTGTATCTATAACCAGATACAAATAGGACTGATCACTCGTCCATGTTTCTGGATTTGAAATAAGAAAGAAAAAGTGGACTGAGTGCAGTGGCTCATGCCTGTAATCACAGCACTTTGGGAGGCTAAGGCAGGAGGATCGCCTTAGCGATCTTGAACTGGAGTTCAAGACCAGTCCAGGCAATAGTGAGACCCTGTCTCTACAAATAATAGAAAAATCAGCCAGTCATGGTGGCATGCACCTGTGGTCCCAGCTGCTTGGGAGACTGAGGCAGGAGGATCACTCGAACCCAGTTTGAGGTTGCAGTGAGCTGTAATGACACCACTGCACTCTAGCCCAGGCAACAAAGAGAGACACTGTCTCACTGTTAAAAAACAAACAAACAAAAAAAAAACAAAAAGAAAAAAGAAAGAAAGAAAGAAAAAAAGTGGAGAGTCAAATTGGAAGGAAGAATAAGAGGAAAGAAAGGGAAATGTCCTTCTAGACACCCAGAATCTGGGTAACAGAATCAGTGTCACTAAAAGGAGAAATAGAATTCTGCTTCAAAAAAAAAAATTCTCTCCTAATTGAAACATTATCTGAAGTTCTTCCTTTTAGAGAAGCTAAAATCAGATTAAATTTCTAGGGAGAGCCATATTTCATTTCATCTTAATGTCTTTATTACAGATTGTTTAAAAATTTTTTATATGTTTTTCAAGGTATGACCTTAAGGACACAAGTAAAATCACTTTGGTTGACGTAGAGCTGATTGCTGCAATGGGCCCTCCAGGTGGTGGAAGAAATCCAGTCACTCCTCGTTTTATTCGACATTTCAACATCTGTAGTATTAATTCTTTTAGTGATGAAACTATGATCCGAATCTTCTCATCGATTGTAGCGTTCTACCTTAGGACGCGCGAATTTTCTCCGGAGTACTTTGTAACTGGGAACCAGATAGTCAGTGGGACTATGGAGGTGAGCAAATAATTCAGTGTGAAGTGTCTTAGTATGACATATTTCCCTCATTTGGCCCTTACTTAAAAATTTTTTTAAACATTTTTTCCCCATAGCCATTTACTTTGGTCTTTAGTATCAGAGAAATTTTTCAGAAGACTTGAGAATAGGTAAATTACAGGCTTTGAAATTAGGGAATCTAACAGGGGTTGGGCCTTGACTGCTATTTACTAGCTATATGAACTTGAGCAAGTAGTTTGACCTTCCAGAGGCTTTTTTTTAATCATTAAAATGGGATATAATACCTATTTCACAAGGCCGTTATAAGAAAATCATTCCAGAAATAGTATCTGCCACATCATAGGTATTTCCCTGATTCTTAGCTTCCTACTCTGATATTTGTCAGTTTTCTCTACTTCCCTCCCGTTCTTCATGCTTGTCTTTAAAAAAAAGAAAGAAAGACATTTAAGCAGCTTATGAATACATTACTTTTAGTCAGACCACATAACTTGGACGTAGCAATGAAAAGATAATAAAAGGGAAGTACAAGGGTGGAAAAAGAAAACAAGATTGCCTGTATGGCCAAAGAACAGCTCTTAACTTATTTAAGGGTATATTATCTACCTCTGGTCAGAGGCCAGAGCCAGCCTCATCTCTAATGGTAAAAGGAAAAAAATGTATTTAAAGGTAAGCCAGTGATAATCTCACCAAACTAAGCTATCTGGAAGCTTGATAAAGTGAGGTTCACTGCAATAGGAAGCAAAAAACTCCCTAGAATCATTCCATCAGTTTCCAAGAACATCATATGTTCTAAAGTTCTTCTCCCCTTATTTCAGTGGAAAATTTGTGCTGTTAAAGACGAAGCTATGAGCAAAGAGGTGGTACCTTTTTTCTGATACATAAAAGTGTTTCTATTTATAAAATATATCTTTGTTTCAGGTATCTCATGGAAAGACAGGGGGATTGATCAGAATGGGATACAGAAAGGATCCTTCCTCACTTTTTTTCTGTCTCCGAAGCATTATGTGTGGAGGTGGCGCAGGGGGATGAATCACAGAACACATACAAATAAAAAATAATTTTGTTTGGTTTTCTTTTTTAAAGCCATATTATAAAAGATTTAATTCACCTTCCTTTAAGAGGATATTAAACTTCACTTGGTGAGTTCAGCATATAGTAAAAATATACTGCATTTCCATATCTTCCATATAAGGAAGAAGGGAGAGAGAGAGGATAAGGGAGAAAAGGGAAAGGAGAGAAGGAATTTATTTGTTTTGAAGTCAATGGTAGTAAAAAGAAAATTATTTCATCCTCTTCATTTGGAATGCTTCAGAATGAGTTATCTGATTTCATTTTCTACTAAAGTTTTTTGCTATTTAACTCCAGGTCATTCACCTTTAAATGGAACAACCATAATAACTGGGAAATGAAAGTATGTCACTTCCTGGGCTTGGATGGACTCAGATGATGTTAATTTTCCTCAACTTTATAATGCCTGGTTGAGTGCTATAAATCAAAATAAACATTTATACCATGCAAGGCTTAGGACTATACAATTTGTCAAGCCAATATAATCTGATAGAATAAATAAAATATTTTGTATAATATACCATTTTTTACATAACTTTGCTGATTATAAGCATTTTATTTTCGCTTTGTTGCTTTTTTCATATTCAGATATATAAACGATCCATGGAAAATCTTTTGCCTACTCCCACAAAATCTCATTATACTTTCAACCTGCGTGATTTTTCGCGTGTCATCCGGGGCTGCTTACTCATTGAAAGAGATGCTGTGGAGAGCAAGCACACTATGATCCGTCTGTTTGTGCATGAGGTCCTCCGAGTGTTTTATGATCGCCTTATTAATGATGATGATCGAAACTGGCTGTTCAAATTAACCAAAACTGTTATAAAGGACCATTTTAAAGAATCATTTGATAGTATCTTTTCACATTTGAGGAAAGAGAATGCACCAGTGAGTATATTAAGTGATTACAAACATACCAAGTTAAAATAGTACAACAGCATGAATTTTTACCATCCATTGACTTATCTTTTAAAAATAGTGTTTCTTAATGAACATACTTTTTAGCTTTCCTCATAGTTAGGTGTTTATTTTGATATTTTCTCCAGAGGAATGTATGTAACATAGAAGTTCATTAAAGAATAAAACCTTGTATGTTAGGGATTAAATGATATAATAGATGTAAAGTGCTTAACATGGTGACCATCCCTTAGTAACTACTCAATAAATGGGAGTCCTCCAGAATGAATTCTCCAGCCTCTAGAAAAAACAACAGAACTTATATGATAGAAAAAAGATTGCTTTTCTTTTTATTTCCTAAGGATGTAATTTTAGGTATTAATTTTACAAGTATATTATTTACTACCCTAATGTTTAAAAGAATTATCTAATTAATAATCATTCCTGGCGGGGCGCAGTGGCTCACACCTGTACTCCTAGCTTTTCTGGGAGGTAGAGGCAGGAGGATTGCTTGAGCTCAGGGGTTCCAGACCAGCGGGAGCAAGAGCGAGACCTGTCTCAAGGAAAAAAAAACAGCTGGGTGTTGTGATGCGCACCTCCCAGCTACTAGGGAGGCTGAGGCAAGAGGATTGCTTGAGCCCAGGAGTTGGAGGTTGCGGTGAGCTGCAATGACGCCACTGCACTCTAACCCAGGGTGACAGAGACTTTGTCTCCACAAAAAAAAAAACCAATGCAACTAGACAACCTCCTCACAAACCCCCGCACCCTGCTTAATATTCTTAAAAAAGAAAAAGGGCAGAGCCAAGCTTTGCTCAATTAAAAAAATAATCATCATCATTCCATAACATTGATTAAATAACATTTTGCACATTTTCTTACATCTACTTTAGAAAAAATTTTAGGTTTTATAATTTGTTGATTTCTTTTCTATAGGTAACTGAAGAGGACTTAAGAAATCTCATGTTTGGTGATTATATGAATCCCGACCTTGAAGGAGATGATAGAGTTTATATTGAAATTCCAAATATTCGACATTTTAGTGATATTGTGGACCAATGCTTAGATGAGTATAATCAAACTCACAAAACAAGAATGAATCTTGTCATTTTTAGGTACTTACATTTGGTATTGACAGTTGAAATTGCTATCTATAAAAATTTATTATGAAGAGATTAAAATGTGCAAAAAGGTGTAAAGAAACATACAGTGAATAACCTTTTACCCATCATCCAGCTTAAGACATAAAATATTAGCAATTTATTTAAAGTTCCCCATTGTAGCCACCCTCCCTCACGGCATCCTCCATCATAACCTGTAATAGTAAGAGGAAACTCGTGTTTCTTTGGACTTTTACTATACATGTGTATGTTATGTTCCTAAACATATATGTACAGTCTTATTTTGCATCTTTTAAAAGTGCATATAAGTTGTATAATACTGGCTGTAATCTTCTGCAAGTTGGTTTATTCCATATTGTTTGTGAGAGTCACAAAAAATGAATATTTACTATTATATTCATTCTATCATATAATTATACCACAGTGTAGTCATTCTTCTGAGATGAACGTTTAGGTTTTGCTTTTATAAAAAATGCTTTGAAAATTCATGTGCATGTCTCCTTGGGTACATGTGTGAGAATTTCTCTAGGATATTTTCCTAGAAATGAGATTGTTGTGTCATAGTATATAAGCATCTTTAACTTTACTATTAAATAAATTTTGCTGAAATATCTTCAAAAATGATTATTACTTTTAAGAGCTTCCATTGTTCTTCACCCTTGCCAACACTTAGGATTGCCAGGCTTTGTAAGTTTTCCCAGTGTAAGGAGAGTGGAATGTTATCTCATTGTAGTTTTAATTTTAATTTGCCTAATTACTAGTGAGGCTAAAGGTTTTTTCTGAATTTGTTATTTTATAGGTAACTAATTTCCTATTTCTCACATAGAAATCTTAATATTAAGAGATTGAAGAAATGTATTTAATAAAAGCAATAATGTACTGCCAGTTTAAGCAGCTAAGATTTTATTTTATTTGTATAACTTGTATATTAAATTTTCTGAATTTGAACTTTAGTTTTCCTCTATATCAAATGATACAATTGTAACTGCTTTTGAAAAATCATGCTTTTTGATGTTTTTAAAATTGTTTAAAATTGGGATAGTAACATATGGGACAATGAAGTCACGTTCTTCTAGGAAAATAAAACAATACTTACATGTAAATATACATTTACATTTCTATTGTCATGTATA
This sequence comes from Daubentonia madagascariensis, assembly GCA_023783475.1. Taxonomy (NCBI): domain Eukaryota; kingdom Metazoa; phylum Chordata; class Mammalia; order Primates; family Daubentoniidae; genus Daubentonia; species Daubentonia madagascariensis. The sequence goes on along the minus strand of JAKFHU010001953.1, from coordinate 32,455,389 downwards.
ATAAGATTGTTATTTTGTGGCAGGTATGTTTTGGAACATTTATCAAGAATATGTCGAGTTCTAAAGCAGTCTGGTGGAAATGCTTTGCTTGTTGGACTTGGAGGGAGTGGTCGTCAGTCTTTAACTCGTCTGGCTACATCCATGGCAAAAATGCAGATTTTCCAACCAGAAATTTCTAAGAGCTATGGTATGAATGAGTGGAGAGAGGATATGAAGGTAAAATTATGAAGAAACTTAGGCTCTAAAATGATAGCAGTGCATTCTTTCACCTGTAAAGAGAGAGCCAGCCTGTGTAGCTGTGTACTGAAGACCTAGGTGGTGAGGATAACAATACTGTCCACAGAGTGCCCACTGTGTGTGCTGAACACTGTCTTGAGTGCTTTACCTACATGATACATTGTATAGGTACAATAATGCAATGAAGCAAGTGGGCTGTCTCTGCGTTTTACTGATGAGAACACTGAAGCTGAGGGAAATGTCATGTACAACAGAGCAAGGCTTTCTAACTCAAATCTTATCCACTACAGTATTCCACTGCTGCTGCTTTTTTAAAAAATTGATACTTAACATTTGTAATATTTATGGGGTACATGTGATATTTTGATACATGCATGCAGTGTGTAATGATTAAGTCAGGGTATTTAGGATATCCATCACCTAGACCATTTATCATTCCTTTCTGTGGGGAACATTTCAAATCTTCTCCTCGAGCTATTTTGAAATGTATAATACATTGTTGTTAATGGTAGTCACCCTACTGTGCCATCAAAAGCTGGAACTTATTCCTTCTAACTGTATGTTTCTACCATTAACCTACCCCTCTTCATCTCCCTCTCTACACTGCTTTCCCAGCCTCTGGTAACTGTCATTCTACTCTATACTTCCGTAAGATCAACTTTTTTAGCTCCCACATATGAATGAGAACATGTGATATTTGTCTTTCTGTGCCTGGCTTTTGCTTCTGACTATATTTTTATTCTAGTTCAGAGAGAACTTTTTTCAGATAAATATATGATTTCCAGCGGACTGTTAAATATGAACCTCATGATGATGATGATAATGATAATGTCATGTATGTTGTCTTAATAGCAATCTTAATAGTTTCTTCAAAGCTGTGTTGCTGTCCCAGTAACCAATAGAATAATGGAATGCACACATGGGGCTTCATCCTCATATGCCTAGGGGTCTGCAGTCTGCAACTGAGAGATGGGCCAAAGTGAAAAAAGGAAGGGAGTTATTTCTGGACTTCTTTCACTTTCACTGACCCTTACATACTAAATTTCTATATCCTAAAAGTTACCATAGAGAAATGGGTTTTTCTTGACTACTTGCAGATGGAAACGGTAGAATCCAAGCTGATATCAAAGAAGTCTACACAGACATGAAAGGAAAAATCACATTTACGTTGTTTCTTTTCTTTCTTTCTTTCTTTCTTTCTTTCTTTCTTTCTTTCTTTCTCTCTTTCTTTCTTTCTCTTTCTTTCTTTCTTTCTTTTGTTTTCTTTTCTTTTCTTTTTTTCTTTTTTCTTTTTCTATTTTGTTTTGAGACAAGGTCTTGCTCTGTTGCCTAGGCTAGAGGGCAGTGACATCATCATAGCTCACTGCAGCCTCCAACTCCTGGGCTCAAGCGATCCTCCTGCCTCAGCCTAATTTTTTTTCTTTTCTTTTTTTTTGGTAAACAGGGTCTTGCAATTGCCCAGGCTTATCTTGAACTCCTGGGCTCCAGCCATCCTCCACCCTCAGCCTTCCAAAGTGCTAGGCTTGCACGTGTGAGCCACCATTCTTGACCTACGTTGTTTCTTTTTATGGTCATACTTTTGATACTTTTGAGGAAAGATTGTGATGCATTTACTACCAAATGAACTAATAGACTTAGAAAGCAGCGTACTTCATGTACTACTTCATTGTAGCAAGAACATGGACTTTGAAATCAGACAGATTTTTTAGTTTTAATTTCTGCTTTGCATGATTTGTTAGCTGTGTTATCATGGGTGTGTTACTAAATGTTTCTGTGCTTTAGTTTCTAGGAACTTATCTATTTCTTCTAGGTTATCCAATTTGTTGGCACATAATTGTTCATAGTATTCTCCTGTAGTCCTTTTGATTTCTGTGGCATTGTTTGTGCCACCAGAAAATGTGATACTTTTTTTTTCCAAATTTCTGATTTTAGTTATTTGAGTCTTCTCTCTTGTTTTCTTAGTTAATCTAGCTAAGGTTTTGTCAATGTTATTGATCTTTAAAAAAAAAAATCTTAGTTTCATTGATTTTTTTTTTCCTTTGGTTTTCTGTTCTCCATTTCATTTATCTCTGCTCTGCTCTTTATTATTTACTTCCTTCTGCTAGCTTTTGGTTTAGTTTATTCTTCTTTTTCTAGTTCCTTGAGGTGTCAAGTTGTTAATTTGAGATCTTTCTTCTTTTTTAGTGTGTTTACAGCTATACACTTCCCTCTTAGCACTACTTTTACTGTATCTCATAAGTTTTTGTGTGTTGTGGTTTTGTTTTCATTTGTCTAAAGATATTTTCTAATTTCCCTTGTGATTTCTTCTTTGATCCACTGGTTGTTTAAGAGTGTGTTGTTTAATTTCTATGTATTTGTGGATTTTCCAGTTTTCCTTCTTCTAGTTTTGTTCCATTTAGATCAGAAAAGATACTTTCTATGATTTCAATTTGTTAAGACTTGTTTTGTGGCCTAACGTGGTCTATCCTAGAGATTGTTTCATGTGCACTTGAGAAGAATTTGTATTCTGTTGTTGGATAGAGTGTTCTGTATATATCTGTTAGGTCCAATTGGTCTACAATATTGTTCAAGTTCTCTATTTCTTTATTGATCTTCTGTCTGTTCCCTTATTGAAAATGGACTATTTAAGTTTCTTACTGTTACAGTCATCCCCCCTTACTATGGTTTTGTTTTTGGCAGTTTTAGTTACCCACAGTCAACCATGGTCCAAAAATAGATAAGTATTGTACAATAAGATATTTTGAGAGAGAGAGACCACATTCACATAACTTCTTTACAGTATATTGTTATAATTGTCCTATTTTATTATTAGTTATTGTTGCTAATGTCTTACTGTGCCTAATTTATAAATTAAGTTTTATCATAGGTATGTATAGGAAAAAACATAGTTTATATAGAGTTTGGTACTATCTGCAGTTTCAGGCATCCAGTGGGGGTCTTGGAATGTATACCCCATGGATAAAGGAGGGGCTACTATATTGTGTTGCTATCCATTTTCTTCAATTCTGCCAAAGTTTGCTTCATATATTTAGGAAATGTGTGGCTGGGTACATAAATATTCATATAGTTGACCCTTGAATAACACAGGGGTTGGGTCACCAACCCCCCGTACAGTTGAAAATCCATGTATAACTTTTGACTCCCCCAAAACTTAACTACTAATAGCCTACTGTTGACCAGAAGCCTTACTGATAACCTAAATAGTTGATTAACACATATTTTGTATGTTATATGTATTTCATACTATATTCTTACAAAAGCTAGAGAAAAGAAAATGTTATTAACACAATAACTGCCATGTGAGTTGTATTTAACTCATGGTAGTTTTGAGCCTGGGGCCTCATGAAGCATATGTAACTCACACATCTGTTCACATTGGGAGCTGCGAGTACTATTTTTCAAGTTGCATATAAGTCACACACAGAAAACAATAAAAAATCACAAATTTTTCATTAAATTAGAAAGGATTGTTTTGTTTTTGAAGTTTTTATTCTATTTTCATAATAAAACACTGTGGCCCCAAAGAAAAAAATTTTTTTCTAGTGTGGTAATGTGTTAAGAAAGACATAGAGAAGAGAAAATTTATTTACTATTCATTAAGTGGAAGTGGAGCACCATAAAGGTCTTCATCCTCATTGTCTTCACATTGAGAAGGCTGAAGAGGTAGAGGAAAAGATGTTGGTCTTGCTCTCTCAGGGGTGGCAGAGGCAGAAAAAAATGTACTAAAAGTGAACCCACATAGTTCAAACCTGTGTTGTTCAAAGGCCAACTGTAATTGTTATATCTTCCTGGTGATTTGGCCCTTCTATCATTATATAATGTCCTTTGTCTTGTGCTGGTTTTTGACTTAAAGTTTATTTTATCTAATATTAGGATAGCCATCCTGCTCTCTTTTAGTTACCATTTGCTTAGAATATCTTTTCCCATCCTTACTCTTTCAGCCTACATGTTGGAACAAAACAGCCTACATATTGGAAGATGACTTTAATGGGAAGAGGGTATAGTTTTGTACAATACAAAAATTCACCATTTATTTTATAGAGCGATAATATTAATTATACTTAATATTTAATGATTTAAAATATATGATTTTACAAAATAGAAGTTTATTTTCAAAAATAACTTGCAGAAGTTGTATTGCTATTTTCATTATGAACTATATCCAGTTTTATGCTGACAGATGTTTAATGACCCACTTTCCAGGGTTGGGGGTTAGGGAGACTTCTGATTTGTAGCATTTGCCAATTTTCATGGTATAAAAATTCCCACCATGGCTGATTTAAAGCTACCAACATGATGTCACTGAAGACAAAGTTGAAAAGAGATGTGCATAGAACACCATTACGTGGTATTTTACTGTGTAGATCCAATAGATTTAAATGATTTCCAGACCATAGATAATAATAAATATAATAAAATAGGACACGATGAGATTTAAATATTTATTACCTTTTTTTAATTACCTTTATTTTTAATATACCTATGTTTTTATATAATTGTAAGTTTATATAATTTAATTTTTAATCCTGGCTGTGTTTAACAACCTGCCACAAATTCCTGAAATTTTAACAATCAATTTTAACAAGCCTGTACAAGTCAGCTCCAGCGCACTCGTGAGCCCATATCTTTACATTAGTTGAAAATTTTAGTTGCCATTGACCCAAGAAACCCCAGCTCAAACTAGTTTAAGCAAAAGAAGGAGTTATTGGCTTATAAGACTGAAGTATCCGTAGGTAGATAGGCTTTTGACATGGATGAATTTAGGGGCTCAAATTATGTCCTCAGTAGTTACTCTTTTATCTTCTAGCACTATTCTCCTTCATTTGGCTTCCTTTTCCAGCAGGCTCGTTCCATGAGGCCACAAGTAGTTTAGATTACTGGCCTTTATGTACTCCATCTCAGAGTGACAAGGATTCTTTCTGTTTTCAAGTCCATCTCAGTCCCTGAAGTAAGACTATGGTTGGGGCCTGCTTAAATCACATGTCTTCCTCTGAATCAATGATTATGTCTAGGGGCTTGGGGAAACTCTGAGCAGTTGGGTCTCCCACCTAGGGGAATGGGAGAAATGGAGGCCCCGATTGACAGCCCCACCAGAAGTGGGGAGAGGTACTGCCCTAAAATCAAGGCGTTGTTATCAAAAGAAGGGGAAAAGGAGGGAAAGCAAAACCAACAGATGTCCACCACATTCTGCTTAAAAGTATATTTTTATTTTAAGGCTCTGTTAAGGAATGCAGGCATGAGGGGCCAGAAGACAGTCTTTCTAATCACAGACACTCAGATTAAAGAAGAAGCTTTTCTAGAGGATATTGACAGTGTACTCAATACTGGAGAAGTGCCTAATATTTTTGCAGCAGATGAAAAACAAGAAGTGATGGAGGTAAATGCTTTTGGGGGAGTGCTGCTCTCAGCAGAGGAATTTTCTTATCTTGAAACCTTTTGTCTGTTCTTTAGGATAAATATAGCTTGTGCAGATGATTTTTGTAATTAAAAATTTTAAGTATATTAGTTTAACACATCATTTTTTGGTGAATTTTAAATTGCTTGCACTATAGTTATGACACAGAATTTTTATTTTATAATTCCTATTTTCATAACAATGGAGGTTTGTTTCACCTGTTTAATGTTATTTAGCATGTTTTATGAGGGATTAGAGATTTTAAAATCATCTCTTAAGGTTATATTGATATAAGAAAACATTACTTTAATGCTACTTGATTAGCCTTACCACTGGTTAGTAAAATTTTCAAGTCTTAATAAAACTGCTTGTCTTACAGCTCGGATATATCTGAAAGTCATTTAATAAAAAAATGCAATTTTGAAGTGCCCATTACTGTCAGATGTCATGTACTTTGACACCCATTTCTAAGACCTTCCCACACAAGATCTCTGCTAGAAATTTCCCCCTTTCTCATCACCGTAACTACTTTTACCCACAAAATATATCACTTACACATGGAAGTTTCATTCCCAACTTCCAGTGAAAGCATCTGGAGTGAAATGGACTCACCCTGGTTTTTGAAGCACTCTACTTTTTCTTCTATGGAATGGGAGCACCGATAATAGTTCCTCCTACATAGGGTTGTTGTGTGGTCTGAGAATCAAACAAAATAAAGCATTTATGTAGTGTCAGCCACTTAGAAAGTCCTCAGTAAATGGTCTGTTGCCAGTTCATGGCCTGTGTAGGGAAGGAAAAAAGAAAAAAAAACCCAACAAGTTCTTTGCCTTTATCTGGGATATGTCAGGGATGTGGCCAAGGCTGATGACTAATGGTGATTTTTCCTAATTCATAGAAGAAATTCATCCTCTATACTCCCATCTGAGGAATAGTTACCTATGAAGAGTGGGATTTCCTAAGTTTTGCTAGGCTTTCGCTATTATCTATCTTTTCTTCCCATCACTTTGCTACTAAACTTTTCCATTGTTTCACTATTTCTATTTTATATATGCATGTTTTATATATATCTATTTTTAAAAATGTAACAAAGAAGATCATATTCTACATACTGTTGCACAGCTTGTTTTGGTTTCATTTACTTTATCTTGCTGATATTCATACCACATACATAGATATACCTCATTATTTTCAACAGTTGTTTAAAATTCCAATATGTAGATGTTTTACATTTTTAACCAGTTCTTTACTGATGGGCACTTTTGTTGTTTCCATTTTTTCCTCTTAAAAGTAATGTTGAATTATAGTCCTGTACATATATCTTGGTGAACTTTTGTGATTGTCTTTATAAGGTGAATTTTTGGCAGATATTTGTTTTTAAATTATAGAATTATGGATTTGGAAGAGGTTTTCTAACTACAAACTATATCAAAGACATTCTATTGATATAATATCAAAATTTAAAAGATATTTACAGGAAATAATAAAACATCTTCATATTCTAATATCTGCTAATCTCATTATCAGCTCATTTATTTTTATTTATGAAATTTTTATTTTCTGATATTCCCTAGGGTGTTCGCCCCGTAGCCCAGGCTGGCAATAAACATGAAGAACTCAGTCCCTTAGCCCTGTTTGCTTTCTTTGTGAATCGCTGCAAAGATAATCTTCACATTGTAGTGGCCTTTAGCCCCATTGGAGATGCCTTTCGAAATCGCTTGAGACAGTTCCCATCCCTCATCAATTGCTGTACCATTGACTGGTTTCAGGTTTGTAATTTTTTGTGGGGAGTGGTCAACTAACTCTTTTGAAATTTTACTGAAATTTATTTAAACTCCATTAATATACATTCAGCCAAGTGTTTCTTGATCACTTACTATAATGACAGGAATAATGCTCAGCACCAGGGGCTGAGAAGACTACATGATCCTCACAGGGAGCTTACACTCTGGACTGGAAGACAGAAAAGGCAATACAGTAGTCATAGGTATATAAAAGAGCCATAATGTTGGTGTACAAAAGGTACACATATGAAGACAGTGAATTTTTGAAGTATAAAGGTGAATTAGTTACATAGAGAGATTAGGAACCACTAGGAGATTTATATGTAAAGAAATTTATTAGAGGAATTTATTATGAGAAACTTCTTATGAGGAACTGCATGATTATGGAGCCTGACAAGTCCCAAGATCTTCAGTTGGCAGATGGAGACCCAGGAGAGCCAATGGTGTAGTTCCAGTCTGAAGGCAGCAAGCTCAAGACCCAGGAAGAGCCTATTCACTTCAGGTCTGAAGGCAGGAAAAAAACCAGTATCCCAGCTTGAAGGCAGTCACACAAGAGGAATTCCACCTTATTTGGGGGGAGGGTCAGCATGTTTTTGTTCTACTGAGGCCTTCAACTGGTTGCATGAGGCCCGCTGACATTAGTGAGGGCAATCTGCTTTACTCAGTCTATCAACTTAAATGTTAAACTCATGCAAAAATGTCCCCATGGAAGCATCCAGAATAATGTTTGACCAAGTACCTGGGCACCTCATGGCCCAGTCAAGTTGACAGATAAAATTAATGATCACAAGAGAATAGCGTGTGCAAAGGTAGAAGGGTGAAGAGAGCATGGCTCATTTGGGCAATTGCAAACAGTTTGGTATAGCTAACTGGCAATGAGGGCAAAGGAGTTGAGTTGGAACTTTGGGTGAGTGCCAGGCTATAAAGGGATTTGTAAGGTATTCCTAGGAATTTGGTTTTATACCAAACACATCATAGCAGCATTAACATATTTTTAGCTAATCTATATTTTAGGAAAAAACCGAAACACTCAGAGGCTGTATGGTGAATGAATTGGAATGGGACAAAACAAGAGACAGGAAGACCAGCTGGGCAACAGTTTCAGTCATGCTGGCAGCAAGTGATGAAGGCCACTGCCTCACTTAACTTTAAGACAGATTGCCACTTGTGTAAAACCATAAAGTGTTTGTCCTCTTGAAAATAGTAGTTCATGGTACCTTCTATTTAATTGTTTTATGCCCCATAGAATGTGAACTGTACATTGACCCTGAATAATTTCTTTTAAAATTTAATTTCTGGTACTAATTTGTTTTATTGCCTTTTGCCTATTCATTATCAATTGCATGTTTGAAAAACTAATTCTGCCTTTTTGAGGATTATACATATGTTTCAGCTAGTGGATGTTTGGCGTTAAGACAACAATAAAAGCTATGTGAAATACTTTTGCTTTATGCAAACCATATCTTAATATTGCTTCCATTAAGTAGCCAAAAACCAAGTATTGGGGAGATAGAGACTGTGTCAGAGAAGCTGATGGCATTGTTTGGGATCTGGCTCTGTGAAATTCAGGAAGTGAGTGTAAACTACTATATGTCATGCAGTGAGAAAGACACTGACTTTTCAGATAGCTCTCTAGTCTTCAAAGTAGGGTACATACTTACTAGGGGTGCCAAAACAATTCAGAGGATATTGCAATTATTGAGATGTTTGTGCATGAAATATTTCACATAGGTCAACATTGACACCCTTACTCAGTTTGTATGGCAGATGGCCATGTGTTGTAGGTGGTATGCAGGTACCCTGAGGGATTAAGCAATGAACTGAAAATTGGAGATACAATGCAAGCATAAGTGGACAGTAAAAGAATGGCATGAACTAGTATAAGCTAACTTGAGCTTTGTGTCAGCCCACTATGAGGCAAAAACAAGGACTTCTTCACAAGATATGACAAGAAGTTGGTAAAATCAAATTTAAGAGGGCTATTTGAAATATGGATTTATATCAACTGTTTAAACAATAAACCTTATCCCCAGGGTATACCATGCCTTGCAATATGAGCTTATGATGGCATGAGAGATACTATTGATTACCTATCCAAACCCATTTTCTACCCACTCTGTCCTTGATGACAGAATTCTGATTTTGTTTGGGAAATCACCCTCCATGTAGCTATGTATTCCAGGGAATGATTCAAGGTTGTTCTAAGTCAATATTGGTGCTCTCATTTCTCTTGCTAGTGATTGTGTTATGCCTGAGCCTATGTATGAACCACTCCTTGCCAGTGGGTCCTGAGGTAAAGTTTGTGGGGGAGCTTTGGGAAAAAGGTTTTTTTTCTACTATGAAAAGAATTACATGGTAGGGAAAGGGTCTTTTCTGTCTCTCAACTTGTTGCTTGAGGATGTGATGCCCATAGCTACAGCAGTCATCTTGTCACCAGGATGCGACAAGCCCAAGGATGAAATAAAGTGCACTGAGAATAATGGAGCAAAAAGTGGAAAGAACCTGGATCCTGGATGACATAGTTGAGCTTCTAAATTAAGCATCCCTGGAAATACCCTACTTCGGGATGTCCTTTTAGATAAGATTATACATCCCTTTTTTTGGGAAGACACAGTAAGACTGGTTTTCTGTCACTTTAGCCATAAATATTCCAACTGCTAGAGATGGTATTAAACCTGCATAATTAGCAGGATGACTAAAAATGAAGCACCCAGAACACAAAGATAAGCCTCTGTAATGTTTTTAACCTGGCATTTTACAGAATTTCACTGATCTTAATAATAAATCTTTGTAAGCCTCTTTTAGGTTTAAAATATATACTGGTACAATAATATCACACGGATATAATCTATTAATAAAAATGCATACACTGACAGTATGTGCTTAAAACTTTTTTACTAATGGGGCACTTGATCAAAAAATTTGAATTTTACTAGAATAGAGGGCTAGACAACAAAACAATTGGTGTTAAATGTGTATTACAATGGAAAAAATTACAAGTATCTTGTTGAAACTAAATGAAAGGAAAACTGGGAAATACTCTAATGAGCAAGTAAAGATTCGTTACTCACTTAACACAAATAATTTCATTGAATAAATATTTCTAATATGTGTAGGCAAGTGCTGTTTTAGGCACTGAAGATACAACAATGAGAAAAACAAAGTCCTTGCTTTCACAGATTTTACATTTTAGCTGAGGGGTGGGAGGAAAACTGACAATAAACAAATGAATAAATGATACGTCAGGTATCGGTAAGTGCCAAGAAGCAAACTCAGCGCGAGGGACAGAGTGATGAGAGAAGGGATGCCGCTTTAGGAGGAGTGCTCGGGAGACCTGCCAGACAAGTTGGCATGTGAGCAGCAACATGAAGGAAGTGAGGGAGTGAGCCATATGGAGTCTGAGGGAGCAGGTTCTAGTCAGAGGGAATGGCACGTCCACAGGCCCAGAGGCAGGAACATGCTTGGCATATTCCGGCAAAAGCAGAGGAACAATTTCACTGAGACAGAGAAGACTGGATAAGAAGCAAATTTGTGGGGAAAGAAAATCAAACATTCAGCTTTAGATGTTATAACAGAAATTGTGATGTCTGCTAGTAACAGAAACCCAAACTAAACATACAGGGTTTTTTCCCTCTCATATGGGAAAAAATCTGAAGGTAAGCAGAGTGGGGCTTTTGTGGCTTAACAAAGTCATCAGGATCCCAGGTTCTTTCTGCTTTACTCTCCTTAGCCTGTGATTTCCATCCTTGAAGTCAACTTATGGTCTAAGGTGGCTGCTGGAGCACCAGTGTTCACAACTGTGTTCCAAGCAAGAAGTAGAAGAATGAAAGTAGGACAAAAAGGACACATACCAGCTCTATGTAACCCTCTGAAGAGCCTTCCCCAAAGTCCCCAACAACTGCTTATATGTCATTGGCCATTCTGAATTGCAAGGGAGTCTAGGAAGTGTAGTCGTTTAGCTGGGTATTTTATATCTGGAACAAAATTAGAGCCCTAAGGAAGAAGGGGCTTAAAAGATACTGGGTGGGCAGCTAGCAGCTTCTGCCACTATCATGCTAAATTTGGGATGCCTACCAGACATCCAAATGGGCGAGTTGGGAAAGCAGTGTAATATATCTTTGATAAGTAAAATATTATTGAGCCATCCTTTATATAGTATTATCCTTATTTTTAATTTTAATGTATAAAAATATCTATTAGGTCAATGAAAGACCTAATAAATATTGTGACCTCAGTCCCCCTAATTGTATTCCCTATTAAGGTTTTAATTTTTCTCAAGCCCCAATTTTTCTCCCATAGGAAGTCAGGTAACTTATTATTATACATTAACTTATGTAGCTGGAGTGCGACCAGTCATCTTAAATTTCAAAAGTTTTTCTTTTTCTTATTTTTAGTCATGGCCTGAAGATGCTCTTGAACTTGTAGCTGTGAAATTCTTAGAAACACTGGAGCTTACTGAGGGCGAACGACAAGAAATAGTTCCAATCTGTAAACACTTTCACACGTCCATTATGGATCTTTCAGAAAGGTTAATATTAATAAATTTTAAAAAGACAATGTTGCCTTTTATTTTAAAGCATCTCTTTTTATGGAAGTCCAAATTTTTAATATGAGTTCTATGTCTTCTAAATCTTTCTGATCACTTAATTAGTTAAGACCCTCAGCCTGCAAGAAATAGAAAGCTACTTGATTTAGCTTTAACAAAAGAGGGCATTCATTATAAAGATACAGAGGTGTCTCACAAAGCTTAAGGGAAAGAATACAGCCGGATCTCAGAAGTGGCTGGAGTTAGAAAGCCGTCAGAAACCCAGAAATGCTTTTTCTGTTTCTCATCCCTGCTTCTCTCTGGGCATCCATTTTCTTCTTCCCTTTGTAGACTGAATTTTTTATTTGCCAGTGCATTTGGAGGAAACTGGCTGCCTCTCAGCTCTCAAGTGTACTTCTTGGAGTCCCAACTATAGGTAAAGACTAACTGGCTGTTTTTAGCTCCCTATTCCAAATTTATTCCAAAATGTGATGAGCCTCATTTGTAAGTGTCCAACCCTGATCTGAACAGGTATGGTTAGGGTGCCAAGTTTCATAGACCAGACATCACTGTTGAGTCACTGGGTGGAAGTTCTCAGAGAATGGAAGCTGGTTGGTGAGTTATAGATACCTCCAAAGTGTCTGTTTTACCTCTGTTCATCTCTGAGATGCTCATTTCAAAGATGGATAAATCTAAGTACTCATGGTATATTGCCCATCCAGAGGCATACAGCCAGCCAGCACGATTGGTTTGGACAGTGGCACCAAGCAGTGTAGTTTGTATATTTACCATAAAACATCATTACTCCCATTGTTTCCATGTGTATGTACAATAGTCTTATATTCTGGCTACATCCCATTTGGCCAATATGTGACATACTTGTGCGAGGAATGATGCTTGCTATCCTATCTGCAATCTGCTTTCCTATTATACTTGCCTAGCTTACACAATACTTTAGGTCCCTTACAAAGTTAGATCCTCCTGGCTTATGAAACAGCCTAATGTTTCATAAGGCTTATAAAAAAGCCTAATATCTTTCTTGCTGTAGTTCACCTTTTATAGACATCTTTGTTGATTTGTGCTTTTAAAATATATCATTACTACTTGATATTTTGCAGACAAGAAATTAGGATGTGGTTATGCGTAGACTTCTAGAGTCTTAACATTCAAGTACTCAGCAGCTTCTGCATAAAACTTAACCTTTATTCTTAATTTTTGTTGTTAATGGTATGTCGCATTTACCTCTTTGTGAAGTACATTACTTATAGTGAGATATGTTATCTGTCTCTCTTTTAGATTCCTGCATGAGTTAGGACGACATAACTATGTTACTGCTACTTCTTATCTTGAACTTATTGGCTCATTTAGACAGCTTTTGACTAAGAAGCGACAAGCTGTCATGGAAGCAAAGCAACGATATGTAAATGGGCTTGACAAATTAGCTTTTGCTGAGTCTCAGGTAAACTGGATGAGCTGCTCAAAATGGCATTATATACTGGGAAATATAAGAAATAATAGCAAGAGCTGCAATTTATTGATAATATGTTATATGCCAGGCTCCATGTGATGTACTTCCCATGGATTCCTTCAATTATTCCTCATAGCAACTCCGTGAGGTAGACACTTTTATGATCCTCATTTTACAGATGAGTACAGTAAGTTTTAGAAAAGTTCAATAAGTTGCCCAGACCACATAGACTGAAAAACATGCTGTTTTATTTTTAATTAATTTTTTGGCATTTGAGAGAATATAATAAGTCTAGGTTGCCTTTTATTTTAACAGCTAGTTAAATATAAGATTTGAGATTTTTTTAATGAGTCAAGTGCTAGAAATACTTATTAGTGTTAGTTCAATATAAGTAACAGAGGTTTGGTTGGTTCATCTTTGCATTGTATACCATGCACATAGTATAATAGGGATACCCTGAGTTACTGCCTTCTTTTCTATCTGCATTTCTTCCATGGCAACTGCATTTTCCCACTGCCCTGTCATATGCTCAAGGAAGATAAAGTCTTTTGTGAAGAAAACTTGGTCACACTCTCATGATTTTGTTTATCATGCAGAGAACTGGAAGAAAAAGTTAAGATTTTTCTGCCCTAATACTTCATGATACATTTAAATTTCTATTTTCTGTGTTTGTTTTCAGTAATAATTATAGCAATGGGAACTTAATGACAAACTATCTATTTAGGTTGGTGAAATGCAAATTGAGCTTGTTCAATTACAGCCCAAATTGGAGGAAGCTAAAATTGAAAATGCACATATGATGCAGGTAAAGTATCCTGAATATTTTTTATTGATGTGAAGGGACAATTGAAATATATAAAATTGGCCTTGAAGATAAGCCTTAATTTTTTGCCACTAGAGTTTAGGGACTTTACCCTTTTCTGACAACTGGCTGTCTCATTGGGTCCCATGTGAGTTCTGTCATTTTTGAAGGGAGGTGTTAAGCCCATTTCCAAATTAGGTCATATGTATTTGCATTTCTCCTCATTTTGTTCTAGACCCCTCTATCCTTCAAAAGGATATGTTGGATTCCCTAATTTTCAAATATTCTTTTATCTCTAGGATTGGTAAGATAATAGGATGTTTGAGAAATTGTCTCTATTTTTTCTTTTCTCTCTTTTCTTTAGGTTATTGAGATAGAGTCTGCTCAAGTGGAAGCAAAAAGAAAGTTTGTGAAATTAGATGAAGTTTTAGCCAGTGGGAAGGCTGAAGAAGCCCAAGCTCTGAAAAATGAGTGTGAAAGTGACCTAGCTGAGGCAATTCCAGCCTTGGAAGCAGCTCTGTCTGCACTGGATACGCTTAAGGCAAGTGTTTGAATTAGCTACCTGTATTTCATCAACAGAGGGAAATTGTGTACAGGTACTTGGTTAATTAGGCATGGTTCTATTTTAGTGGGTGATATTATATTGTTTTTGCTCAGTCAAGTGAAACTCGCTTTTTAACAGTTCTTCTTTGATATATTGTAATTTTTATGTTTTTACTTTTTATATATTATTTATAATTTTCATTTGGGATATTCCAGTGGGAATGGGATGAACAGACTCTAAGAGGCCAGAGTGGTTCTATACATGGACCAGGAAGCATATGTTAAATAGAGTGTGGAGCCATAATTCTGCAGCCTCCTGGACATGCATGCACAGAAAAACTTAAAGGTTGTTTCCAGTACAGCTGTGAGTGGCACCTGACTGCACCACACTTTGTTGTCTATGACTTTTTACAGGGTCTTTAAGCAAGACTGGAACATCTTCACCAAGCAGAGCAGGAGAGACAGCATCTGTTGACTGGGGAGGCCCAGTGTAGTTGGTGGCTCAAGATATTCAGATACCATTCTTTGCCTTCTTTCCAAATTTATGTCCTAACTTTCATGTCAGACTGTGAACTCAACCTTGGGTAATTCAGTATCTCACAGGATCAAGCTCTATCTGATTTTCAGTTACATTGGCCTTGTCGTTATAAGACAAGAGATTATTTTAGGGCATTTATAGAAACTTCCTAATGTTCTCACTGTGCTGTGAGCTTATTATTTTCTTTCTGTATGCTCTCCGGCACATTTAAAATCACATGCTACCCCATGATCTTTCTTCACTCTCTCCTGAGAGGTTAATCATAGCAGCTACTTAGTTTGACAAAGCCTTGTTTTTAAGTAGCATTCCATTCTAGGGGACCATGAGCGTTAATTTAATTGTTTTATCACTGTGTTCCCCAAACATTTGGAAACCATTGGTCTTAATCTGTGCTAAATTCTCTTTTGCTAATTCTGTCATAACCATGCAAAGTAAAAAAAAATTACAATTTCAAATAAAAAGGAGTGCTTTTATGACCATGTCCTGTTTTTTCATTTTTGTTTTTATTTAGCCAGCTGACATTACAATTGTGAAATCAATGAAGAATCCTCCATCTGGCGTTAAACTAGTTATGGCTGCTATTTGTGTCATGAAAGATATAAAACCAGAAAAAATTTCAGATCCTTCAGGGACTGGAGGCAAGGTAATAACTGGACATAGATTTAAATCATATTCATGAATGTACAGAACTTGTTCAGCAGCTATTATCACTGTAAATATCAACAGTACCCAATCCAGGGAAGAAAACTGTTTTCCAGATTGAATGGATTGAGAATAAACTATGGAAAGCACTGTCTATGTGTATTATAGGGTAAAGCTAAGGCAGTATAGTGTCAGAAAAATGTGGTTCCAGTTGCTTCCATCTCCTTTTCTGTCTATGCAGGAATCTCCATGGTCATAGGGTTGGAACGAACAAACATTGATATACCTGCACTTTTCCAGCTAACATTCTTTTTTTTTTTTTTTTTTGGTTTGCATCTTCTGTCACCAGCTAACATTCTTGCAAATGTGATACATAACACATAGGTGTTATTTCTGAGCATTCAAAAAATTCTTAAGCAGTATAGTGATATTGTTTTTAATAAAAGCAAGTGCTCTGGAGCCAAAATGTTTGTATTCAGAAATCCTGACCCTGCTAGCAGTGTGACGTTGGGCAAGGTGCTTAACCTTTGTGGGATTCTGTAAAAAAAAGGTAATCATAATGCTTACCTCACAGAGTTAATGTAAGGATTAGATTATTAATACTTATGTATAAAGCCTCACAAATAGTGAGCTTACAATAAATGTTAGCTATTATTATAATTATTATTTAAGGATATATCCATTAAAAAGGAAGACATAGTATCTATCCTAAACTAAACTTACAGACTTATTTTCTTTTCAGGTTTTTACAATACCTGGGTTTGAATTCCTCAATTGAAGAATTGAGTTGGGGTTTTTTGGCCATTCTATCCTTCATTGAGATAATAAAGAAAATAAGTAGGCTCTTATCTTATCAAGTTATTCACATTTGCACACACTCACACACACACCCCTGTCAAATTTCTGGAAGTAAGAACAAGAATGTTCAGGTAGTTTTTCAACATCTTTTACCAGCATAAGTAGCATTGCTTTACCTTATAATTGGCAGAGCAATGTGTAGTCTTTGGCTTTCTGCTTTCTCTTCTCTTTACTTCACTTAGAGAGCCTAGGTAGGTAAGGAGGTTGGCTTTAAGAAAAATGTTTGCTACTTTTCTTGTTTGAAAGAGTCAAAGAATAAGAAAAATAAAAGTTGAAGTAATAAAAATGTATTTTCTTGTATGAAATTGTTTTGGTGTTTGTGGAAGTTGCTTTTCTTAAGTTTTTAAGATAAATAATCACATCATTTTCCTTTCAATGTTTAATTTTTATTATAACAAATCCAAACTATAAGTTCATGTCCATATTTAAAATATTTTATATATTTAACATGTTCTCAGGGAGAGGAGTCTTAATTTCCAAGGAGATGCAAGTTGATATTTTGAACGTATATGAACATTTTCTCTGGATAATATATCATAAACTTCAAGAAGAAAATGTTTACATCAAGCGTCTTTAACTGTACATTTAATAAGTTTTCATAAATTTTATTTATAGATATTAGATTACTGGGGACCTAGCAAAAAACTTCTAGGAGATATGAATTTCTTAAGAGATTTGAAAGAATATGACAAGGACAACATTCCAGTGAGTTGCATTGGATTTTTTTCTATAAATGTGACTTTACCAAGATGTGTAAAATCTTTAACATTATGCAATGTTTTATAAAACATAAGTAGATAGTCCATTTGTAGGACTAAGATAATTAATAAAGAGATATTACATTTATTAATGGCTATATTTTGAATTCTCATGGTACTTAAAACCACTCCTCTTTCAGATAATTAGAAAGTTATTTAAGAGGCCAGGCACAGTGGCTCATGCCTGTAATCCTAGCATTTTGGGAGGCTGAGGCAGGAGGATCACTTGAGTCCAGGAGTTTAAGACCAGCCTGGGCAGTATAGCGAAAACCTGTCTCTACAAAATATTTTTTAAAATTTTGCCAGGCATGGTGGTGTGCACCTGTAGTCCCAGCTACTCAGGAGGCTGAGGCAGGAGGATCACTTGAGCCCAGGAGTTTGAGGTTGCAGTGAGCTATGATCATGCCACTGCTCTCTAACCTAGGCAACAGAGTGAGACCCTGTCTCAAAAAAAAAAAAAAGTTATTTTGTAAGTTACTGTTTTAGTGGATTATTGACTTGAAAGAGTTACTCTTTTAATAAATAGTTTATTGTACTAAGAAATTTGATGTACAAATTTATGTAAGGTTAAAAAAAAGTATAGTATATTCTTTTCCATCCAAATTCTTACTTATTAATTAATGTTTATGGATCTTAAAGTAAGCTAATTTAAAACAAAGAAAAAATGACAAAATTTTTTAAATTTCAAAATATTAAAAAAGACAAATTAATGTTTAATTGTTCTTTTCCCTTGTTTTCATTTGTTCTCTCAACCCACAAGTCTTTTAATATTTTTGGAAGAAACATCTTGCCTCAGGCCAGGTGTGGTGGCTCACACCTGTAATCCCAGCACTTTGGGAGGCCAGGGCCAGCGGATTGCTTGAGGCCGGGAATTCAAGACCAACCTGGGCAACATAGTGAGACCCCCATCTCCACCAAAAAAATTTTAAAAACAAACAGACAAAATCTTCCCTCAATATTTGTAACAAATTTGCATATTTTGTTCACAAATATGACTTGTGTTTCTGCTACAATTACACTTATTTTAAAATTATCTCAAAATATTGATTTTGGTTTTTAAAGACAACATAACTTTTTTATACAATTGTTTTTATTATATATGGTTATTTTTTCATTTTATGATTATGTGACCTATGTTGAAATTTTAAAGTCTAAATCTTTGTTCTGTAGGTGACTGTTATGCAGAAGATTCGTGGTGAATACTTAACGAACCCTGAATTTGACCCCCCTAAGGTTGCTAAAGCTTCTTCTGCAGCTGAGGGTCTGTGTAAGTGGATCATGGCTATGGAGGTGTATGACAGAGTTGCAAAGGTATTTTGAAGATTAGCACAATATTTTCTACTAAAATGTTCTCAGAAATTGAAATCTATGCACATATTTACTAGCTAAAAAGTTTCTCAAAGTGACCCCGGGGAGAAGTTGTACTGCTGCAGCATGTCATCAGATAGTGATTGCATACCAAGTAGATGAAGGGAGTATGTGAGTGTGACATAAGCCAGTTGGGGCTGGTGTGAGTGGTCAGTGGAATTGGCCAGATTGACTTATAGCTATAGGCACCTGGGGCAAAGAATTAGAATTTGATGAGGGGAGAACAGAAGCAAAGAAAAATCCATAACATCAAGGGTAAAGTGGCAGATTAAAAAGTTGATTCAAAGGATCAGAATTGAGAAGATCTGGTTAAGAGGCAGAGCATGGAAAGATCCCCTGAAAGAATGGCATGCATTGATAGGGAACCTTTTATGGAGTACCAGCCAAATTCCTGAGAGAGCAGAGAATGGTTAAGAGCATTTCGTAAATTTGCCTAGCAAAGTACCAGGGAAACACAGGCCTTAACTCTCTGTAGCTTACAGAATTCTACCCAGGGAAGCAGGAAATATAAATAAAAAGGCAGATGAAAATATGTGGTGGCATGTGTTTAAGACGAGCTTAAAAGAGAGAATGAATGATCAGACTGTGACAACTGTCAAGATCTTCCTAAATGAGATACAACATACGCCTGTAGAAAGATAGGGACTTTGTTAGTTTCAAGGGAGTAGACCTGTATAAACCTGTTAAAGAAATAAAATTAATTTTATCTTAGATGTCCTTCCATTGAACATCTTGTCCCATCACACAGTAGTCTTATGGCAGCTCTGTTAGCTTTCAACTCAGCTAAATTTCCACATGTCCCATAGGGCATGTGAAATCTTCTGGATTTCTTCTACAAAGCAGGGAAGCCAAGGCACTCAGGCTCTTTCCTGCCTTCCCTCTCTATACTACCACACTACCATTTCTATTCTGATGCAGCTGCCCCATATTGATACAGGAGGGTGAAGAGGAGATATCCACTAATGTCTCCTCTGAAGTCAAAAGTAGAAAAGGGAGCTTCCCACCTTCTATCTACTTATTTAACACATCTTCCTTCAGAATTTCAGGCCAGAGGAGAGAAAGCAGGACATTTGTGTCTGATACCTTGCTCTCTCTCTCTCTCCCCCTCTTTGCTTTCAGCTTCATTCATGGCAGTTTACCACAAGGGTTAGGTCTCCCCTCTTTCCAGCTGGCATAAACTCTCTTTGGTCACCTTCTAAATTCTTTGTACCAAGGGCTTAGAGTACATTCAGTGATCAAGTTGGCCAAACCCCAATCTTGATATGCTAATGAGCATAACAAAAGAACAACTTTAGATAATTTCTTTTCTCTCAACAAAGTGTGCCTTTTCATGATTTGTTGAAGAAAATTCAATTTTGGTAGTGAAACTGAACATCAAGATTTTCTTTCTTTCTAATTCTGCCATTACAGTCTTAATCCTAGAAAGGCAGATGTATGCTTTGGTCTGACTAGGAAGATCACAGACTTGGAAAGAAAAATAAAAACTGCCAAAACCAAAAACACATTCATGTATTTAAACATACTATTTATGTTACTTGTTTTTCTCTGTTTTTTGACAACAGTTGGGTGGCTCCTTATTATTATTTTGAGACATCTTGTTATATATTGTGACATTTTTGCTATATATGTGACATTTAGTTAGTCCAGAATAATTTATCTATTTTATAGATAATAGTTGGCTAGTCCAGATGATTTATATATTTTATAAAATGTATAGGTGTATTTTACTTTATTTGTGTGTAAAAATATGGTATAAGATTTAAGGCAAAATGTTCATTTTGTGTAATTTATTATTATAATGCATTTCTAATCCATGATATCTAAAAGCAATGATATAGATGTCAGTTTTGTATCATACACATCACATCTGCTTATATTGTTCCCAAACAGGTAGTGGCTCCTAAGAAAGCTCGATTAACAGAAGCTCAGAAGTCCTTAGCTGAGACAATGGAGCTTTTGAATGAGAAAAGAGCAGAATTGGCAGAAGTAGAACATCATTTGGAAAGTTTACAAAAGACATTTCTCGAGAAAACGGAGGAAAAGGCTGCTTTAGAAGACCAGGTGAAACTCTGTGCTAAGAAACTTGAAAGAGCCTCACAACTAATTGGAGGACTGGGTGGAGAAAAATCAAGGTCAGATTTCTACTTATTGTAACAAGATTTAAGAACATTAGGCTTGAATATGTGACCCACTTTGGGCATTTATTATAATATGATTACTGATTTTACAATGGTTGGTTGAGAATGTAGAACATTCTATAAGTCACCTGGTCAGGTCTCTACAAATAGGAATATGAATGTCGAGCATGGTGTTTGCAACTTGCTTTCAAATGGTTAAAAAAAAAAAGAGGTAAATAAGGCAAATGATAACAATTTTTGAATCTAAGTGGTGAGTATGTAGTTGTTTGTTATACAATTCTTTCCAATTTTACGTATGTTCAAAATTTTTTGAGATAAAATGTTTGGGGGAAGTAGTGGATGTATGGCTCACTTGGTTAAATTTTATTTCAAAGAAGATATATCTGGCTTGATCTAACAAAACCAATAAGTTTTATTTTAATCTGTTTATTTGAACTGGACAGCTAGGTATTTCATTTATTAATTGTATTTGTTGAATGAATAGCATGATAAGATAATATGTCTTTGAAAATACTTTGTAGTGCAGATTACATAGTTTTGGAATATACTTTTTTATTGTAAGGATTTTACTAAATTGAAAAAATATCAACCTTAGCAATAGTATGTCAGCTTCTATACAGCTTAAATGTAATTTTTGGTAATGAATTGCAAATGTTCCTGTGTTTTACAGTCTAACAGTAAACACTGACATAAGCTGGGCCACTAGACCAAGTCATCCTAGAGAAAATTGTTAGGAAAAATGTTGATGTTCTATTTGTATGATTTTGGTTATTGTGAAAGGCTGAGTCCTACAAAAAATGCCTAGTATTTTAATAATGAAAAGAAGATTGTCATTCGTACAACATAGATATGTATTATAGCATATTAGAGGTAGAAGGGATCCAACCTCCTCATTTTACAGATAAGCAAGTACCCAAAATTGTATAGCTTTTTGTTATAGAATTGGACTAGAAGCCCCTTGTCCTTTCAATTACTGTCTTCCATCATTTTCTAATGTGAATCTATTTTGCCTTTGGTTTATCATATAGATGGGCTCAAGCTGCAGATGATCTTCAGATAACATATGAAAATTTAACTGGTGATGTCTTGGTATCAGCAGGAGTAATAGCCTACCTTGGTGCTTTCACTTCTGGCTTTCGACACACATGTACACAAGAGTGGAGCATGTTGTGCAAGGTAGTGGTTTTATATTTTGTAGGTTTTGTTTTAGAACATTCAAAGCATGGTTTGGGGTATGTTGGGGGAAAGGATGATAATAAGGACAGAGAAAAGAAAAAATAACTAAAAATATGGATCTTTCTTTTTTTGCTTCTAGTTTGATCAGTAAAATACTTCCACAGTCCAACTTTTAATTCAGGTTGTTTTGTTCCCTAGAGTTATTAAATAATATCTAATGACAATTAGATCAATATTTTATTTAAAAAATTTTTCAATTAGCAAGATGAAAGAAAACATCAGATTTTTGTTTATTTCTTACAGGAGAAAAAAATTCCATGTTCAGAAGAGTTCTTGTTGAGTAAGACCTTGGGTGATCCAGTAAAAATTAGAGCTTGGAATATTGCTGGATTACCAACAGATACATTCTCTATAGATAATGGAGTGATTGTTAATAACTCTAGGCGTTGGTAAGAAACGTAAAGTATTGATTTTTTCCATTCTTTTATTTGAAAGTTTTCAAATATATAGAAAAGTTGAGAGAATTTTACAATAAGCACCAATATAACTACCACCTGCTAGATTCTGCAATTAAAATTTTGTTATTCTTTCTGCTTTATCACATATCTATCCATCCCTCTGTCAATCTGTCAAACCATTTTTTATGCATTTTTGTGTAAATTGCAGACATGGAGATACCTCCCTCCAAATATTTCAGCATCCATATCATTAACTAAAGTTCAATATTTGTTTGTTTTTTCTTTTGAGGTAAAATTTACATAAAATGAAATACATGAAACTTAGATCATTCAATGAGTTCTAACGAAAGTATACACCTGCACAACCCAAACCTCTACCAAGATACAGAACATGATTACAGCCCAGGAAATTCCCTTATGTCCCTTTCCAGTAAATCTCTGCTCTTACCCCACCCCAGGAAATCAGTGTTCTGATTGTTTCCCACCATAGGTTAGTTTTGCCTAGGTTAGTTTTACATGAGCTAGTTCTATAATTTCATATAAATGGAATCATACTGTATGTACTCTTTTGTGTAAGGCTTCTTCCATTCAGCATAATTTTTTTTGAGATTCATCCATATTGTTGCAGGCATTGGTACTATGATGCTATTTTTTGTTGCTAAGTAATATTCCATTGCATGAATATATCACTGTTTATACATTCTCCTATTGATGGACATCTGGACTATTTCTAGGTATTTATTTTAACTAGGTATTTCTACCCATTTTCAAGATGCTATTACTTGATAATTTATACAATTTCATGGATAGCTTTTTCAATTGCTATCATTGATAGTCTGATAACTATAAAAACTTTTCAAATGGACATTATTGTTATCCTTTTATCTATACCACTTTGAAAAACTTGGAAAATTATTCTCATCTAAAAAATAGTCTTCTACAATGGTTTTTGTCATCTAATTTTAAAAGTCTTTTCATGGGACCATATCTCAAACATATTATGATAGATACTGTCAAGCTCTTATATTCATCAGGTACTATTCTAAGTGCCCTATACCCTCACAACATCCTATTAGTTAAATATTATTATTATCCTATTTTACAGATGAGGAAATTGAGGCCTAGAATGATTTAGCAATTTCAAATTTAGTAAGATAACTGAGCTAATAAATGGTGGAATCAGAATATGAAGCCAGGCAACCTAACTTTCAACTCCTTGCTCTTAATTACTATGCTAGAGTGGAATGTGGAAAAAAATATTACACTCAACTGCCCTTAAAACCATAATGGAAATTTCTTTCTTCTTTTGGAATGTGAGATAAATTAAAGGTATAAAGAAATCTAACATCCTGAAAATTTGAGTTATTGCTTGTTTTATATTCTTTGAAAACCTTACTGGAAACTTCAAAATGTCTAAGTCTCCTTTATATTGATAGTATTTTTTTAATAAAATAAGGGTATATATAATCATATTTTGATGGATTTTCAACTCAAAATTTTACTTGAGAGTGAGCATCCTTTGGTTGAAACTTCTAAGCAATGAGCAAACTTTAATATAATCTGGGAAAAAGTGTATTTTACTTACTCAAAAAATGTATTCTATGGTAGAGCAAAGACTATTCTATTTAAAAGAATATTAGACCCATGAGTTTTCGTTAATTCTGTTTTAGGACCCATTTCCATGCATTTGGTGACCATTAAGATTTTTTAAATTGCAGTTTAGAAAACACTTTTGGGATATCTGTAAGGCTTAACTGATATTCAGGGAAGCCAGAGGTTTCAGGGTAGTATGTAATTTGAAGAAAACAATCTGCCATTTCTGGCAGAAAGCTGACTGTTTTAATAAAGTGACATTCCAGTGAAGTTACCCTTTCTACCTATTATTTTTGGACTAGCTGCTCAGCAGGTCATGGACTGGGTAAGTTTTGGAGGATAAGCCTTCATCCTTATAGCCCAGACTCCACTTCTTGCCAGTTGGGCCCAGTATGATCATCTATGGCTATCATCTTTCTTGACACCAGTATGATTGGTGCCGGGCACAGTGGCTCATGCTTATAATCTCAACACTTTGGTAGGCCAAGGCGGGAGGATCGCTTGAACGTCTTTGAGACCAGCCTGGGCAACATAGTGAGACTCTGTCTCTACAAAAAACTTTAAAAATTAGCCAGGCAAGGTGGTGCACACCTGAAGTCCCAGCTACTCTGGAGGCTGAGGCAAGAGGATCCCTTGAGCCTAGGATTGAGGTTACAGTGAGCTATGACCTGGCCACTGCACTGTAGCCTGGGCAATAGAGCAAGACCCTGTCTCTAAAATAAAAGGAACAAAGAACAGATGAGACAAATAGAAAAGACTAGCAAGATGGTAGATTTAAATCTAAATAATTCCATTAAATGTAAAAGATCTAAATACTCTGATTAAAAGTAAGAAGAAAAACAGTCTTTTCCGGCCAATTCACAAGTCCTCACTAAAAAAAAAGACTAAAAGGACAAAGGTAGCGTTATGAGTCAGTGAGGAAATGATGAATAACTCCTTTGATGATGATAATTGGCTTAGTGTCCTCTCTGTGCTTTCTGACAGCAAAACTTAATAATATAACCAAAGCTCACTCTTTTAGTTGCTCATTTTGAACTATCTTAAGGGTATCTCAGAGAAAAGATGGGCCACCAGTTATCTCTGGAAGGTAAAAATGAGAAACCATTGGTAATTAAGGCAATTCTGTCTGTCTGTCTGTCTGTCTCTCTCTCTCTCTCCCTCCCTCTCTGTCTCTCCCTCCCCACCCCCATTCCCTCCCTCGCTCTCAGGCAGTAGAACTTATCTTCTGTGTTATTCTCTGTGCAGCTGTTTCATTAGTCTGTCTCTGAAGATATTTATGCTGGCTCTGTTCCTCTGGGCTAACAGCCACTCACTAAGGAAGCCTTGGTTCCTGAGTGCAAAAAACACATCAGTTGAATAATATAGATTAACCAGAACCATCAAGCCCAAATTCTAATTTCTGTAAAGAAAATCTGCTTGTTCTAGCTTAGGACAAATATCTATCCTAGGTCTAGTGACTTATAGCTGGGGGTCAAGTCATTACAGTAACAAACACGGGTACTGGAGACTCAGAAAAAGAGTTGTGAGCTGGGAAAGCAGTGTACTTTTTAAACAAAGTTAGGACTCTGTTGCTTTCTTCTATTTGCATTTTTGGACACCATGAAAGGTAAAAATCTAATTATATATATATTTTTATAATGATAGCCATTTACCCCAGCACTGTTTATTGAGTTATTCATCATTTCCTCACTGATTTATAATACTATCTTTGTCCTTTTAGTCTTTTTTTTTTAGTGAGGACTTGTGAATTGGCCTGAAAAGACTGTTTTTCTTCTTACTTTTAATCACAGTATTTAGATCTTTTACATTTAATGGAATTATTTAGATTTAAATCTACCATCTTGCTAGTCTTTTCTATTTGTCTCATTTGTTCTTTGTTCCTTTTATTTTCTTTATCTACTTGGATTTGGATTAACTGAACTTTTTCATGATTCCATTTTATCTCCACTATTGGCCTATTGGTTATACATTCCCTGTTTTTAGTGTTTGCTTTAGCATTTACAATATCCATCTCTAGTTTATTACTGAATCCCTTCAAATAATTTCATACTACTATGCATATAGTATAAGAATCTTTCAATAGTATAATTCTAATATTTTCTATTTATTGTGCTGTTGTATATTTCACTTCTTCATATGCCATAAAATCCCATAATACATTGTTATAATTTTGCTGTAGACAGTAATTTATCTTTTACAGTGATTAAATATAAGAAAAAAAGTCTTTTATGTTTACCTTCACTTGTTCCCATTTTTGGACCTCTTCATTTCTTTGTGTTTCTGTCCAGTTTTATATTTCTTCTGCCTGAAGAATGTCCTTTAACACTTCCTGTGTACAGGTCTGCTGGAAATGTATTCACTCAGCTTTTTTCTTTTTTTAGCCTAAAAAATTTTTTTTTAAATTGATACATAATTAGTTGTATCAACTCATTTAGTTTTAGTTGTACATATTTTTGGGATAAATGTGGTATTTTGATACATGCATGCAATGTATAATGATCAAATCAGGGTATTGGGATATTAATCACCTCAAACATTTATCTTTTCTTTATGTTGGGAACATCCCAATTTTTCTCTTCTACCTATTTTGAACTATACAATAAAAATTATTGTTAACTATAGTTACCCTACTGTACTATTGAATATTGGATCTTATTTCTTCTCTCTAACTGTATTTCTGCACCCATTAACCAACCTTGAAAAAAATCTTTATTTCGTCTTCATTTTGAAAGATATTTTTGCTGGGTTTAAAATTCTGGGTTGACAGTTGTTTTTGCTTTTGTTTTTGTTTTTTTTCTTTTAAGATGTTACTCCATTGTTTCTGGTTTGCATAGTCTGATAAGAAGTCTACTCTGAGCTTATTTTAGTTCCTCTTACATAATGTATCTTTTTTCCCCTCTGGCAACCTTCAAATTTTTCTCTATCTTTAGTTTTCAGCAGTTTGATGTGTCCAAGTGTGTACATGTGTGTGTGCACGCTTTCATCTTGGTATTTATCCTGATTGAGGTTCTCTAAACTGAGATCTAGCTCATTTTCTCCATCTTCTCTTTCTAAGATCCCAGTGCCACACTTATAAGTCTCTTTGATATTGTCCCATAGCTATTTGATGCCCTGGTGTGCTTTTTCTCTCTTTGTTTTCTTTCTTCTTTCTTTCTTTTTTTTCTTTTTCTTTAGTTTTTTTATGCTTGTCATTTTTTTATTGATCCATAATATTTTACATGTTTATGGGGGTACATGTGATATTTTGTTACATGCATAGAATTGATCAAGTCAGGGTATTTGGTGTATCCATCACCTTGAGTATTTATCATTTGTATATATTGAGAACATTTCAAGTTCTCTCTTCTAGCTACTTTGAAATATACAATACATTGTTGTTAACTATAGTCAACCTACTCTACTGTTAAAATTAGAACTTAAAAATATGGAATGCTTCATGAATCCATGTGTTGTCCTTGCACAGGGGCCATGCTAATCTTCTCTGTATCATTCCAATTTTAGTTTATGTGCTGCCAAAGTAGTATCTGTTTTTATCACTCTTTTTTCTTTTTGAGTGTCAGTCTGGGTAATTTTGCTTAGCCTATCTTAATAACTACATTAACTGATTCTCTCCTCAATTGTGTAGAGTCTACCCACAGCTTATGAGAGCAATTCTTTAGATTTGACATGTTTTTTATTTCTAGTATTTCCATTTAACTCTTTCTTATAGTTTCCATCTTTCTGCTGAAGATCATCTCTTCAGGCATGTTGTCCACCTTTTCTACTAACTCTTTTAACATTTTCATTATAGTTATTTTTTAAATTCCTATTTCCAACAGTTGTGTCATCTCTGAGTTTGTTTCTGTTGGTTTCACTGTCTCTTGAGAATGTTTTGGTGTTTTCTTGCTCATTAATATATCTCATAATATATTGCTAAATGCCAGATATCATGAGTCTAACAATAGATATGAACTAAATGGTATTTATTCTTGGAAATGGGCATGCTTCTTTTTCTTTCATATCATTAGGGCAGAGGTTTGAGTGAATCTAATGATGAGTAGAGCCGGGTTTGGGTTTTGTTGTTGCTATACTAAAGTTCAGGAGACCAGAGATTTCAAATTCATCTAGCTACGGGTCCAAGCCTAGAATGGGGGCTTGGGTTCTGGAGTGTTTTTCTCAGTGTATAGTTTTACCTTCAGCTTTCAACCATCCCTGAATGCTTATGCCACAGAAAAAGTCTTTCTCTACGTTGTTGCTATTCCTCTGCATCCCTCCTTCCTATGACAGACAAATTCTGCCTTCTAGATATGGTTGGTCTTGAGCAAGAGTTTCCTACCCCTCTCCTGGGAGAGATCTCTGCTTGATAATGGTTGCTAAAGTTACAATGTTTTGGCCCAGACATTTTTCCTGCCTCTCCCCTAAGGCTGAGTTCTTCTTTTGCCCTTCCCTCAGCTGCAATGTGTGTTTTGCCTTTACTTCTTCCAGGATTCCCAGGAGTATTACTTGCCAAATATATATTAATATTCCAGCTTGCAGTTTCCTCAGTCATGTAGATAGTATAAGTTTATACCCTAAACCTATATGATATATAGACCATAGCTACGGATTCTCAGGGGACACTTTTTCTCAGTCAGAGATGAGACAGAAATCAAAATTTCCTTCTTTTCTCCTTATGCGTAGGGTTGGAACTTTTCTACCCATGATTTAACTAAGGCTTTTGTGGGTTTCACCTTAATGCAGGGATGTCAGTTCTAGCCTCCTACCACATATGGACCCAGTGAGCCCTTAGGTTATCAGATTGACACTTTCCCCAAGTCTAGCTGTCAGTTCATCCCACACACTTACTGTTCCGGATTTCAGTTTTGTCTGTTTCTGGCATCTGTATTTTTCTGTATGTATGTGATATGTATGTTTGTATGTATCTTTTAAATACATGTTTCAATTCACTATGTATTTAATAATGTCCTATTTTACCCATCAGTAGTATGTAGAAGAAGGATTTTTAGGTTATATAGCCTGTCATGCTGCTGGGACCATAGTTTATAATTAATCAATCATTATGCTTGTTCCTCATGATTTTTGGAAGTTTGTCTGTTTATAATATTGTGGAATGTTTGAGAGCAGTTCAGACTCTGGTGTCAGGATATTTGGATTCAAATTTTTCTCTATCACTTTCTGTCTTGAGATTTTGGTAACTTATTGAACCTTTTAGCCTCGGTAGCACCATCTGTAAATGAAGATAACTTCTACCTCATAGAAATGTTGTGAGAAAGCACTTAGCACATGATAAGTGCTCAATAAATGTTAATTTTTATAATTATCTTCAAACACCTCATTTTAGTGTTAAAATTTTAGTGTTATCTTAAGTTCTGATTTTGCTAATGTTTTAACCATGGTGAAAGTACTTACTGTGCTCATTTTTTTAGGGTTTAATACATCACTTTGGCTACTTAGCAGCAAAGCTTATTTTCTCCCAAATTACTACCTCTGTCTGAAATATAGATGGATAATTCTGCTTTCTTCAGACTGTCCAAAGATCTCAAATGTAAACTAGTATTATTTTCATACCTAAAGTAAGGTATACGTAGAATACAAATGCCATGGCATGGCCTTATCGCTATAATGAACACAACAACCCAATTTCACATAAGGTTATATTAAATAGGAGTTAGATTTCTTTTAGAGTATCAAGAAGCTCTAATTATTGGATTACAAAGAACGTTGATTAATATTAGAATGTTAATTTATAGGTATTGTTACTTTTTGCAAGGGAATGAACACAAACTGATATTTTTCCAATAATAAAGACACATAAGGAAGAAAAAATGTCCCTTTAAACAGGGGCTTGGAAGGTACTAAAAACATCTGCTAGTCTGCTTACTAGGCAATTTTTAAGCCGTTGTATGTAAAAATAACTTTCTCCTTTGCAGAACACCTTTGCTCTGTTTGCTGTGGTAGGAAAAGTAGATTTTATCTCATGACTGGACCTTTTTGTGGTTTAGGTAGGATTTCAGCACAATTTAAGCTGAGAAAGAAAACAACCAGTCAGCTAGTTTTATCTTTTGGGAAAGAAATAAAATAAAAGAACACAGTTATCTGGGAGTAGATTAAAGAACTTATTCGCAGGCAAAAAGAAAGGAGAATTTAGCCCTAGAAGTGGTTGGAATAGAAAGAGAATGTCTGGGAAAGCTGAAGTGACATGGGAGAAAAACTCTCCTTTCTTTGCTGTACTTTTTAAAGAAAATTTAATGTACTGCTCTGAATACAAAAGAAACCTAGGACAATCAGCATCATCCCTGAGGAAGGGAAAAGCACATCATATTTTAAACATCTGAACCATGAATCATACCTTCTTGTACACAGAGTCTTTACTGTACTAACTTAGAAAAAACTCCTAAATAGACCTCAAATATACCATACTTGGACACTTAGTTTGTAGTTCTACTCATAACCTGAGAAAATCATTTATAGGATGGTGGTTCTCTTGTTTTAAATTTTTATCAAATATTTTATCATATTATTTTTCATATTATGTTAGCAAATGTCATGTATTAAAGTTATCATGAGGACAATATGTTACACTGGAAAGAGCAGAGAGCTCACAGGTTCACAAGGTTTTACTTCTTCTAATACTGAACTAGTTATGGAACCTTGGAACCTTGGGTAGAGTACTCCCTGAGACTGAATTTCTTTATTTGAAAAATAAATGAGAATAAAACTTCTTTTCACTTTTTTCTCATAGGATTTTTGTGAATATTAATTCTGATTTAATATATGTGAAATACTTTGTATTTGTACGGATTGATGGTGATGTTTATTATTTAACTTATGTAACTTTAAAGAAGTCTCAACATTTATGTATCCCTCTCAGAATTTTTCTTATTGTATTTTAGGCCTTTAATGATTGACCCCCAGGGTCAAGCCAATAAGTGGATCAAAAACTCCGAGAAAGAAAATCAGCTTAGTGTTATTAAGCTATCAGATTCAGACTATATGAGAACATTGGAAAATTGTATTCAGTTTGGAACACCACTTCTATTAGAAAATGTTGGTGAAGAACTGGATCCATCTTTGGAGCCTTTACTACTTAGACAAACTTTTAAACAAGGTATAAGGCAATTAATATTAGTTGGCAGAACTGAAAGATGATTGGATTACCTTTGAATCAGGAAAGAAAACCTCTACATAAATTTGATAATGAGGGTAATAACTCAGAACTTCTGGGTAATTGTTATAAGTGAAAGGAAATTTGGAACAAGCAATCAGGAATGAACCTTGGTCAGGTATTCTAAGATAAATACCTTGTTTTCTCTTCATTGCCTTAACCACTGCACTGTTATCTAGAACTGTTGTTCTTAGAGAACATAAAGAAGTTGAAGCCAGCCTGAAATTCCTTTATCTTGTGACCACTAACCACACAAAGTCCATTATTATGAATAGTGAGGGTGAATCCAGGCCAGAGTTGAGTTTAGGTAAACATTGTCCACCTTAGATCATTCTGCTTATAGCAATTTTATCTCTGCCAAGTACTGGTACTGTTAAGAGCTTTAGTTATATACAAATATTAATATTTTGGAACTATGATTGAAAATTGATGGAGGAAGAAAGCGCAAAAGAAATCTTGATTTACCAAGCTTCATGACACCCAGAGAAAATGTCCTATATTATCCCACAGTGAGGCCTGCTATATGATTGCTTACTTGTTGCTTTGGCTGTCACACCTGTTTTCTATTTAAAATTGCTTTAGGACCCTTTATTTGTAACCTAGGCAAGGCCTTAGAAGTATATAGGGGAAGGGGCTATGTAACTGGCTCACTTACTATGCATTTGTTTTCTGAACTATAGGTGGCATTGATTGTATCAGACTTGGTGAAGTCGTTATTGAGTATTCCATGGATTTCAAATTTTACATTACCACAAAACTGAGAAATCCACACTATATGCCAGAGCTGGCCACAAAGGTGTCTTTGCTCAATTTCATGATAACTCCAGAAGGACTTGAAGATCAATTACTAGGTATTGTTGTTGCAAAGGAGAGGTATGTATTTTATTTTTCTTAGGTGCTTCCAGATGGTTTAGAGAGGAATATTTGTAAGCCATTAATACTTTTGTTTTGTGATTATTTTGAAACTTTGTCAAATTTTATATTTTATTATTATAAGTTAAATAATCATATAATCCTTTAAAATAGACATTCCATAATAAGTAAGTTATAAACCAACCATGTTATATTGGGCTTTTAGTATGAGTAGTAGGATTCAGGTTACATGCCATGACTATCTGATTGTTTGAGCCAGAAATTTCACTCCTAGGAATCTATGCTATCGACATAATCAGAAATGCATTCATTCTTATACGTATAGGATGGTAATTAAATAAGAAATGCCTAGTATAAGAAAGAAAAAGCAGCATATAAAACTACATACAGTATAGGTAATATTTTATTTAAAAAATTAATGGATGGATATATATAAAAAGAAAAAAAAAAGATTGGGCTGGGCGTGGTGGCTCATGCCTGTAGTCCCAGCAACTTGGGAAGCTGAGGCTGGAGCATTGCTTCAGCCTAGGAGTTTGAGGCTGCGTTGAGCTATGATCAAGTCACTCCATTCCAACCTGAGTGACAGAGCAAGACCCTCTGTCTTTAAAAAAAAAAAAAAAAGATTGGGGAGAAATACACCAGAATGTTAACAGTGATTATAAGTGTGCTGATAAGATTATGGGTAATTTTTGTTGTTTTCATCTTCATACTTTATATATTTTTCTATTACTAGTATATATTATTTTTAAATGAGAAAAAATATTATGATACCTGGAAGGGCTATTAGTAAAGAATTGCTTCTAGAAGGAAATCTTGGATTCCACTTGAAGCTTAATGTAACATTATCAAGTGGTCTATTAAATGAAATCAAATTGAAAGTGAAAATAAATAACCATGAGATAGTTTTGTTACTTCCAATGTTTAAATCCCACTTGTATAGTATCCAAGACAGAATCATGTCATAACATATTCTTTTTATGGTGGATTGTGTTATTTTGAAGTTTCATTTCATCTTTCTTTATTAAGATGTGTCAATTTTGTCTTTCACTTAAAGAGCCAGTTTTATGACCAGTCATCCTTTCTATGTTTGCTATTATATTAATAGAAGATATAATGAAAATGAGACTTAGTGATGACAAAACCAAGAAACAGATAAGAGTCTGAGTCTCTTCTCCAGTTCTTATTCTCACATAACCAGCTACACCCTATAGATAAATCTAACATATTCTTAGACTTACTGTGGCACATGTTATTGCCACATTTTACATGTGTACAATTTATACTCTTTTTTTGCTTGAATTTCTCAAATTGTTATTTATATGGAAGGTTTTTTTTCCTTAAATTAAGATGAAGAGATTAATCACCTTGGTTTGTGTTACATGTCTACAAAATTATTTAAATGTCTATAAAATTGTGATATGTAATATTTAAGTGTAAATTTACATGTAAGACTACAAATTTAGACTAAATGTTTCTATCTTTTTAGGCCAGAATTAGAAGAGGAACGAAATGCTCTTATTCTTCAGTCTGCAGCTAATAAGAAACAGCTAAAAGACATAGAGACAAAAATTTTGGAAACATTATCATCTTCAGAAGGGAACATTTTAGAAGATGAAAGTGCAATTAAAGTCTTAGACTCTGCCAAAATGATGTCCAATGAGATAACAAAGAAACAGCAGGTGAGAAAAGAATCGTAGAAATCTTTTGGTTCTTAAGATTCTAATTTGCTTCCAGTCCCTGAGGAAAGGGCTGTAGTAGGCTTCCTGGACAAGAAAAAGAATTGATAAAATACCAGAACATAGAAACTAATTTTAAACTTGTAAGAGAATTATTAATTGTTAAATTATTCAAAACCTGGTCTGATCTGTATGATATCTCTACACAGAAGAAATAAATTTAGAATAAAAATTTTAAATATATATTTATAATTATTGGATAGGTAAGACAGACTAGTTGGGCTCATTCCAGTTTTAGTTGACTCCTCTCCTAAAAATTGAATTTTGAGAACTTCGTCTCATCTCTGTTCTTGGTTGGAGTTTGAGGTGTGTGGAGATAGTTGCTGGCTGATTGGACAATAAGGGGTTCTAGGAATCAATAGAGATGTTCTTCTGACATTACCTTGTCATTTGTTTGTCAGGGAGAGAGGTATGAGTGTTTCGGGTGGCAGCTTGGGGAAGGGAGACAAGTCGTCTACAGCCAATAACGCATTTATTGCAAATTCATCTAACATAGCCGAATGATATTTTTATGTTACTTCTCTTTTTATAGAATCATACTGTGTTATAGGTGGAAGAGATCTTAGCTATCAGTTGCTTTTGCACTTCATTGTTGAGAAAACTAGGTCCCAGAAAGGTTAGCTGAAGCCCAAGTTCACACAATTCAATGGTATTGCAGAATGACTTCTGTAGGCTAACTGCATTAATCTTCAGATCTTTCAGTCCTCCTTAGCCCACCCAATGAATTAAGTACTCCTTCACTTTAGGGTAATTAAAACATAAAAAGAAACCTAAACAGAGATTGCAGTAATCACTCAGCACCTCAGCATCTCTCTACTGCCAACACCCCTCCCCCCAGTTTATCAGTTATGTAAACTAGATTTAGTTTTGCATGAATGTGATGGTAATGACTCTTTCTGGTCAGGTGTACTTTTTTTGTTTTTGTTTCTTAATCTCAGGAGAGCCAAAGGAGTAGAGTCTTAGAGTAATATTCTATGGCAGCCTCCCATCTGGGACCATGGCTGAGATATTCTGTAGCGTCTCCCTTCCCAATTCCTGTCCATCAGAGAAGAACAAGTTTCTCATTGTCCCCTCACCATACTGGTTTTCAAAGGGGAGAGAGGATAAGGAGTATTTACTGGCTTATTTCCTATTTTTTAAATTTATTTATGTCTTTCTCTGTCACCCAGGCTAGAGTGCAGTGGCGTGATCATAGCTTACTGCAGCTTTGAACTCCCAGGGTCAAGTGATCCTCCTGGTTCAGCCTCCTGAGTAGCTGGGACTACAGGCGTGAGCCACCACACCCAGCCTTGGCTTATTTCCTATTAAGGCTCAAGGAAAGGTTGGGCACGGTGGCTCATGCCTGTAATTCTAGCAATCTGGGAGGCTGAGGTCAGGAGTTCGAGACTAGCCTGAGCAAGGGCAAGACCCCGTCACTACCAAAAATAGAAAAAATTATCTGGGTGTGGTGGTGTATGCCTACAGTCCTACCTACTTGGGAGGCTGAGGCAGGTGGATCGAAGTTTGAGGTTGCAGTGAGCTATGATCACGCCATTGCACTCTACCCAGGGTGACAGAGTGAGACTCTGTCTCAAAAAAAAAAAAAAACTCAAGGAGAAAGGGAGATATAAGTATGTTTATTGGTTCAAGTACTTTATCTTACAATGAGCGAGAAATTTAATAAATCATAATATCTTTCTGACTGGGTCCCATCGGTCATTATAATCCAATTGATCATTACAAACATAGTTTTAAATTCATTATACATTTTGATCCAAAATATACTCTGTATCTGGCCCTGACTTCTATTCTACCTTTCCTCCACCCACCTAATGTAGGAAAAACCATCTTAAGAAAAGGCTCCCCCACATAAACTAAAACCTGCTTTTCCCTTTTATCCCAACCCATAAGATTAAACAAATACAAATAAAATTTTAAGAGTTTGTTCTATAGATTTCAAAGATTATCCCTACCCCCAACTCCAATGGTTTCCTGACTGAAATTTAGTCTTTTGATTCTTGGAAAATATAATATTTATAAATATCACAAACCACAAAATTTTTACAAACAATGAATTATCCTCTTTTAACATCTTAACAAATACTTGCAGTGTTTATTTCTTGGAAAATGTCTTGTTCTTTGATTTTAGGCCTTTAGTGGTAAATAATTTTAAAATGTATTTATATTTCTCAAGTCTAGCATTTCATACTAAGGATCCAAGTTTAGCAAATATTGTTTATAAATATACTGTAGATCAAGCCATGGAACATGAATTAAATTATTATTTACTCTTTAAAAATAATAACAATATTTGCTATTTGTTTTTGCATGCTATTGCTATTAGTGGTAAAATGGCCTTTGAGTTGAAAAATCAAGGCTTAAATAGCAGAAAGTTTAAATGGGAATACTAAAATTATGCTTTCTTATGTAAAATGTCATTAATTCCCATTGTTGATAACTTTGTTTTACTTATTTATAGTTAAGACCGAGGTTTAAAACTTACTTTTGGTTAATTTGTGGTTATACAGTATAATTTTGGGGAAAGTTTGTTTGCAAGGAAGAGAAATCCACTCAAATTAGTCAAAAATAAAAAGACACAAGGGAATATTTTATTTTCCCAATTACAGGATGTACATCCAAGCCTCAAGGATTAATGGAAAGCATTAAATTTCTGTGCTTTCTGTCTTTTCTCCTATTTCCAGGGCTGGGTGGTCCTTCTGTGTTTCTCTCAATTTCATCTGAAGACCAATTTCTTCTGTAAAACTTTTGTATTTGCTCCTTCATACACTCATCTAGGATGTAGAAACCAAAGTGTAGAAAAGGTCCCCCTATCTTTTAGCACTAATGCCCAATACCACCTGACTTCAGTTTCTGAGGCGCTTAAAGCTTTAATTCTCCAGGGAAATTTTTGATTAGCTTATCTTGGATCTGGCCCTATCCCTGCCTCCTGATTGATCAGCTACAAATAGGATTCAATATAAATATGACTACGTAGGCATACTCATTCATCAGAGTCTCAGGATAGCATTACCAAAGGAGGGAGAGTAAGTTGGAACAGTGCTTGAAACATTTTTCCTATAAACTATCAACCTATCAGATTGAGTTGTCAGTTAAAGAGCTTTTATCTTGGAGAAAATTTTTCTTTTGGGGTTGAATACTACAGTCCTATTAAGTTAGAAAAGTTAAACATTTGAGAAGCTGGTTGGGAAAAAAAGTATTCTTAATGTATAAAACCATCAGCCAACAAAGAATTTTGAGTACCTACTTTGCCCGACTTTGTGCTGGGTTCTGGTACATGTGTTAACACCTTAAGCATACATACACATACACACTTGGTCTCCCCCTCCCTCCTCTCCCCCTCCCTCCTCTCCCCCCTCTCCCTCCTCTCCTTCCTCTCCCTCTCCCTCTCCCTCTCCCTCTGCATCTCTTACCTATTAAAATAAAATGGGGTGAATGACTACAGTAGACACAAGTCAGAGTCAGGCAAAGAATAAGCCAAGATGAACAGTTCTGGTATTTCTCAAATAAGAAAGAGGTGGTTGGTGGTTAATCACACCTTTAATCTGTAAAGCTTAAAGTTTTTTGTTTCTTTTTTCCTCTCTTGTTCCCTCTCTCTCTCCTTCCCCTCCCTCTCTCCCTAATTCTTTCCCTTCCCCCTTTCTTTTCTTTCTTTCTTTTAGTATGATAAAGCCCTCTCTTGTAAACTAAGATTAAATTAAGTTTGTTTATATAATTTTGTATATATAATAAGCTTGTTTATATAAGTTTGTATATATAATTTGTCATTTGAGTTAGAGGGTATTTTTTAAAATATAAACTTCATTATATGAAAAGTACCTAATTAAAATACACTCCCTATTTTGTAATCTTGCCTTTTCTCTTCTCCTAGATTGCAGAAAAAACAGAACTCAAAATAGCAGAGTCTCGAGAAGGCTATAGACCCATCGCTAAACATTCATCGGTACTATTCTTCAGCATTGCAGACCTGGCTAACATCGATCCCATGTACCAGTACTCTCTCACGTGGTTTGTGAACCTTTATATCAACTCTATTCATGACAGGTAAACACTCTCTAGCTTCGTTCAGCTTCCCTAGGTTGGATTTTCACAATCCTTTCCATTTAAAAAATATGACTTTTTTTCTTATTACTTATATAATATGTATTCATTATAGAACATTAAAATATGTAAAAGTGAAAGGAAGTAAGGAAGGAAAGAAAGAAAAGAATTGAAGCCTCCTCTCTGTTTTAAGTTGTTTGACTGCTACTCAAGATTTAGGCATAGAAGGATTACCTTTAGTCCTTTTCACTCCTCTAATTTTAATATTTAATTAAATAATTTAAGTAAGGCACAAGACTTATTTTTGCAGGCAACTCTAGTTTTTCTTTCTCCAGCCTTGAGGTCTCTAAAAGGTTTCAGTCCCACATTTCTAATGGTTTGCTATTTATTTTCACTTTAATCAATTAATGAATGGACACAGATTTTGAAGTCAGACTGGAGTGGGGGATTACATCTCAGTTCTGCTGCATGCTAGCTACATGACTATAGGAAAGTCAGTTAACCTTTTGGTAATTGCCTCAGTTTTCCTTATCTATAAAATAGGGATAATAATAGTACCTACCTTTTAGGGTTATTATGAGAATTAAATAAGATAATATTTGTAAAGTGTTTATAACAATGTCTGGTATTTAGTAACTGCTGTACTTGTTAAGTAAAATAAAAATATGATTTGAGCCTATGATGTGTGCTATAAGAAATTTCTTTTTACATGGGTTCTTTGTAGAACAATCTCTATTGAGTAATTGAAATCCCTAAGCTATCCCAGTTAGGATTTGAAATTTTAATTTACACAACCCACATGATGGAGGAAATTCAAATTGAGGAATTGACATAAATGTCAATAACAAGTTTTGGCAAGGATATGGAGTAACTGGAACCCTCATATACTGTTGGTGGGATTTTAAAATAGTGTGGCCACTTTGGAAGTTCCTGAAAATATTAAACATAGATTTGCTATATGATCCAGGAGTTCCATTCTGGGTATATACCCAAGAGAATTGAATGCATATGTTCACACAAAAATTTAAAGTTTTTTATTTGTTTTTAGACATAAAATACTGTATTCAAAATTTACTTGGGTTAGTTTTCCCCCCCTTCAGCTTGTGACATTATTCATATGAAATACAGTTAGTTTAATTTGTTTATTTTTATATTTCATTTTAGGGTTTTCTCTCATTCTTGTTGACTTTAATTTTATATTTGAATACCTAAACAACAAAAAGATCTACTCAGAGAAGTGTCACTACCCCCCACCCTGCCATCTCATTCCCATGGACCCAAGTATGACTTTTTTAAAAATTAAACTTTTAATTTTGAAATAAGTATAGATTCACATGCAAATACAGGAAATAATAGAGATCTCATGTACCCTTTACCCAGTCTCCACAATGGTGACATTTTGAAAACCTACAGAACAATATCACAACCAGGATATTGACATTAAAATAGTCAAGATACAGAACATTTCCATCACCACAAAGATCCCCATGTTACCCTTTTATAGCTATACCTACTTACTCCCCACCCCTACCGCTCCATAACCCTTGGCAACCACTAATCTGTTCTCTGTTTCTGTGATTCTGTCACTTCAAAAATGTTATATAAGTGGAATTATACGGTGTGTAAATTTTTGGGATTGGCTTTTTTTTCACTCAGCATAATTCTCTGAGGATTCATTCAGGTTGTTGCATGTATCAATAGTTTGTTCCTTTATATTGCTGAGAAATATTTCATGGTATGAATGGACCACAGTTTGTTTAACTGTTCACCTGTTGAGGACATCTGAGTTATTTCCAGTTTGGGGCTACTATGAATAAAACTGCTATAAACATTTGTGTACATGTGCTTGTGTGAATAGAAATTTTCATTTCTCTGAGATAAATGCCCAGAAGTGCAATTGCTGGGTCATGTGAAAGTTGCTTGTTCAGTTTTTTTTTTTAGGAAATTGCCAAACTGTTTTCCAGAATGGCTGCATCATTTTACATTCCCACAAATATTAAATTTAAAAATTGAACTGAAAATAATTGAAAGCAATATATACTATTGTGAAAAATTTTTAAATATAAGAGAGTATAAAGAAGCAATATTAGGGCAGACAAGGTAGCTCACACCTGTAATCCCAGCAACTCGCAAGGCTGAGGTGGGAGGATCATTTGAGGCCAGGAGTTCGAGATCAGCCTGGGCAACATAGTGAGACCCTGTCTTTAAAAAAAAGTGAAGAAGGAAATATTATAACCCCACCCAGAAATAATGACTTTTGTCCGTATATGTTCAGACTTTTCATGCATTTTTTAAATGTGTAGATCTTTATCTAGATTTTATGCTTCTTTGGAGCAGGCAAATGTTTCATATTTCTTTGTCTCTTACATTTCCTTCCCTAGCATAGAGCCTCACACTAATAAAGATTCTATGAGTGTTTTGTTTTTTTAAATTAACGATTGTCTTCAGTTATTTTTTAGGTGGAATAAGAAATTTACTGTTTTGAAAATAGATGGTGTCATTTTCTCATAGAATTATACTCTATTTTTTAAAAACTTTATTTTGAAATACTTACAGATTCACAAGAAGTGGCACATAGAAAATAATGTCCAGGGAGGTCCCCTGTACCCTTCACCCAGTTTCTCCATTAACATCTTGCCTGTAGTACAATGTCACAACCATGAAACTGACATTGATACAATCCATACAGCGTATTCAGATTTCACCAGTTTTACATGCATTCATTTGTGTGTGTATGTGTGTGTGTGTGTGGTTTCATATGTTTTTAATAGTGGATACTTTGATAAAATAAAAACAGTTTATCTGTTAATTCATGTTACTTATTTTTTCTTGGTTTTTGTTTGAAAATATATTTTCCTTTTTTTTTTAACCTTTTAGTAACAAATCCAAAATTTTGGAAAAGCGCCTACGATATTTAAATGACCACTTCACATACAATTTATATTGTAACATATGCCGATCACTATTTGAGAAGGACAAGCTGTTATTTTCCTTTTTATTGTGCACCAATCTTCTCCTGTAAGTTACCTGCCTTTTCTTAGTTTACTTATTTTTAAAACCTACTTGGAAAATCTATCCTATAAATATGGCTTCTCACAGAAGGCTTTGCTTAATTTATGATTTTCCTTGTGCATTTCGCCAATAACAATGGCTTCTACAATAGTATTGGTGTATGTTTATTGGATTTTTAAAATTTATATAACACTACCCCTTCTAGTTTATTTGCTATTGTTGCCATCTATTTGAATATTCTCTATATTTTAAATTCTACATTTTTAAGTTATCTATAAAATAAATCTTCATTTACATTTACCCACCTATTTACCCTTTTTTGTTGCTATTCGTTCTTTTCTTCAAGTTTCCATGTAAAATCTGTTTTGTTCTGCCTGAAAATAATTTTTAGTCTTTCATTTAGTATATGTCTGCTGGTCATGAATTCTCTGACTTCTCATGTGTAAAAACATCTTTATTTACAACCCCCCCACTGCTGAATTTGAGTGGCTAAAAAATAAAATAAAATAAAATAAATAAAAATAAAAACATCTTTATTTTACTTTCATTCTTCAAGGGTATTTTTGCTAGGTATAGAATTTGCTTTTAGCACTTTGAAACTATTCACTGTTTTCTAGCTTCCATTGTTTTGAGTTGTTCTTCTTATGAAAATAAGGGGCCTTTTATCTTACTTAGGCTGTTTTTAAAGTTTTATCATTTTTCCTTAGTTTTTAGAGGCATTAGTATTATGTGCTTAGATGTGCTTTATTTTAATACTCTTTTTAATTGATGTATGACTTACATACAGAAAAATAATCAAAGCCTACATGTCAACTTGATGAATTATTATAATGAATAAGCCCACATAATTATCACTTAACCAAGAAATAGAAAGTACCAGTATCCCAAAAGCCTCCTTTGTACTCCTTTGTACATACTTGGTGGGTATTTTGCCCACCAAGTCCAGCCACCTCAGCCTTCCTTAGCTCTAATCTCTGTCTCCTCAGTTTAGCAATACTGCCAAGCTCTGATTTTGATCACCTCTCTGCTCTGTAGTCTGAAAAGTGCCTCTAGGCAGACAGCTGAGCAACCATAGGAGTCACCTTATTCATCTCTCTTCTCTCAGGGGCCACAGTCCTGCACTGGCTATTTTACAATTTCCAAAAACAATTGTTTCATTAACTTTGTCCAGTTTTCTAGTTGTTTACAGCAAGAGGGTAAGTATAGTCCTGGTTATTCCATCCAGGCTATAAAAGCAGAAGTCAATGTCATTCAGTTTTAAAGTCAACAATTTTACAACAGTCTTTATTTTGGGCATACAGGGCAAGGAAAGAGATTGAATACCAGGAATTGATGTTTCTTTTAACTGGAGGAGTAAGTCTTAAGAGTGCTGAGAAAAATCCTGATCCAACTTGGTTGCAGGATAAAAGCTGGGAGGAAATCTGTCGTGCGAGTGAATTTCCTGCCTTCAAAGGACTCAGGTAATTGTTCAAATTTGATGATTTAGCATTGAATAGTGATGGGTAAATTTGTTCTGTAATCTAGTGATTTTTAAATGGTCCTATAGTTGTCTTGTTTCTTCCCCATGTTCAACAATCTCTTTTTAAATTTTTCCCAATGAAAAGAATAACTATTAACCTTTTTTCCATTAGGAAGCACTTTTGTGAATATATATCTGAATGGCAGGAAATCTATAACAGTAAAGAGCCACACAATGCTAAATTTCCAGAACCAATGGATAAGAAGCTAAATGAACTACAGAAAATAATAATTCTTCGGTGCTTAAGACCTGATAAGGTAAAAGACAAATGTGTTCT
Organism: Daubentonia madagascariensis; assembly: GCA_023783475.1. Lineage (NCBI taxonomy): Eukaryota > Metazoa > Chordata > Mammalia > Primates > Daubentoniidae > Daubentonia > Daubentonia madagascariensis. Next base: position 32,412,510 of record JAKFHU010001953.1, on the reverse strand, counting down.
ATTTGGAACCAAGATAATTTGCCATTTATGAAGTATCAGGTTTAAAGTTATTGTCATTTGGTTCATTAACTGTCATTTCAGATACTCGAAGGAGTTGATTATCCTGCTTAGGGTTCACTGAGCTCCTTGGATCTATGGGTTTGTTATTTTCCTCAATTTGGAAATATTTTTGGTCATTATTTCTTTAAATATTTTTTGCTACCCAAAGCAGGATACCAATTACATATACATTAGATTGCATAATATTATGCCACAGGTGACTGATACCCTGTTATTTTTTAATCTTTTGTATTTCTATGCATCAGTTTGGATAGTTTCTCTTTCTATCTTTACATTTGCTGATTTCTTCTTTTGTAGTGTCTAGTCTGCTATTAATCCCATCCAATTAATTTTGTATTTCAGTAATTATATATTTAATCTCTAGAAATTTTGTTTGGTTGTTTTTTATATGTTTTCTTTCTTTTTTCACTCTGTTCATATTTTCCTTTAAATCCTTGAACACAGTTATAACAACTGTTTTTAAATCCTTGACTGCTAATTCCATCATTTCTGGATCTGTTTCTATTGACTGATCTTACTCTTGGTTATGGATTCTATTTTCCTGCTTCTTGGCATGTCCAGTAATGTTTGATTAGATTTGGACATTGTGAATGTCATATTTTTGTGGATTGGATTTTGTTATTTTTCTACAAAGATTGTTGAATTTTGTCCTGCTAGTTCAGGGGTCAACAAACAATACCTGTGGGCCAAATCTAGCCCATGACCTCCTTTTTCCAGCTCATGAACTAAGAATGTTTTTTACATTTTTAAAGGGTTGTTTTTAAAAGAAGAATAATATGCAGCAGAAACTGTATATGTCCCATAAAGTCTAAAATATTTACTATATGGCCCTCTACAGAAAGTTTGTCAACGCCTGTGGCTATGCAGTTAAATTACTTAAGCTTGAATTCTTCCTTTCAAAGATAATTTTTAAGATTTGTTAGCCAGTGTGGTGGCACACGCCTGTAGTCCTAGCTACTTGGGAGGCTGAGGTGGGAGGGTTGCTTGAGGCTGCAGTGAGGTATGATCACCACTGTACTCTAGCCCGGGTGACAGAGTGAAATCCTGTCTCTGAAAAAAAAAAAAAGACTTGTTAGGTGTTAGGTCTGGTCTAGAATAACCCTTATTCAACATGTAGTTTAGCCCCACTACTAAAGTGCCACCCTTTTGGGACCTTTACTGAATGCTCCAAGTGATCACCAAGGACTCTCTACTGTGGCTATTCGGAACTTGAATGAGTCCCAGCCTTGCATGAACTCTGGTAGCTCTCTGGCTCACAGCTGCTCAATTGCTCTTTCCTTGGCCTCATGCATGCACACCATAGTATTCAGCAAAGATTCAAAGGTACTGTTAGGCAGATTTCTGAACTCTGCAACTTCCAGCAGCCTTGGCCTCTTTGAACTCTTTTTGGTCTTCCCAACTCAGCATCACTGTGTTGCTCTGCTTTCAATTGCTCTCCCTGTTCCACAGTCTAGAACATATGTCCAAGAAGAAAGCTGAGAGAATAACAGGGTTCACTTCGTTTCCTTTTTCTCAGGGACCACAGTCTTGCACCACCTATTGCCCAATCTCTGAAAATTGTTGTTTCATTAATTTTGCCCATTTTTTAGTTGTTTATGATGGGAGGGTAAATCTGGTCCCTATAACTACATCCTGGCTAAAAGCAGAAGATGGTGGAGAATCTTGTACGTGTCACAATTTTATTAGTTCAAACATGCATAAAAATCTTTCTACAGATGAGATAATTAGGCTGACTTCTGCGTATTTCTCCTTACTCTAACTCCCGAAGACCTTTGTATGTTGTTAAAACTTACCTCATTCTTCCCTACCTGATAGTTGTGCGTGTGTATATATATTAATGTATGTGTGTATATATGTGTGTTCCCCTCTCACTAGACGTAAGTTCCTTGAAGCCCAAAATAATGCTCATTATTTTGTCACCAGTAGCCTCCCTTGTTCACGGTAAACTGAGAAATGAACAGCTTTACATCTGGGAAACACCTGCCTATTTGCACTCCACAGAATGGCTCCCTGATGGGCAATAGAAATATTTAAATACAACATGTGGGGTTATTGCTGTGTCTGCCATGCTTGGAAGCCTATGCTTACACACCATAGCGCTCACCCCACTAGAGTATAAAATAATTGTCTGCCTATTTGTTAGGGTCTCTCACTAGACTGTGAGCCTCTTGAGGTCAAGAACATGTCTTATTTTGTTCTATATCTCCAGGACTCAGAGCAATGCCTGGCAGATGGTAGAAGCTCAATAAATGTCTATGAATTAAGTTGAATTGAATTAAACTAAATTGAATTAAAGCCTGTATTATTCAAGGTTCTCCAGAGAAATAGAACAAAAGGGGAGGGTATTGATTGATTGGTTGACTGATTGAAAGGAATTGGTTCATGTGATTGTGGAGACTGGCAAGTCTGCACGGTAGGCCAGCAGGCTGGAATCCCAGGGAAGAATTGATGTTGCAGATCAAGTTCAAAAGCAGTTTACTAGAAAAAGTTCCACTTTCTCAATGGATATCAGACTTTTTTTTCTCTTAAGGCTTTCAACTGATTGGATGAGGCCCACCCACATTATGGAGGAGGGTAATCTGTTTTGCTCAAAATCTACTGATTTAACACATTGACTGCCACACTAGAAAAAAAATTTTTTCTTGGGGCCACAGTGTTTTATTACAAAAATAGAATAAAAACTTCAAAAATAAGATGATCCTGTCTAAGTTAAGGAAAAATTTGTTATTTTTTATTGCATGAGTTATATGCAACTTGAAAAATAGTTCTCATGGCTCCCAAGGTGAAGAGACATGTGAGTTACATATGCTTCACGAGGCCCCGGGCTCAAAACTAGCATGAGTTAAATACAACTCATGTGGCAATTAATGTGTTAAATATTAATCTCATCTAAAAAATACCTTCACAGCAACATGTAGACTACTATTTGACCAAATATCTGGGTATTGTGGCCTCACAGAACATCTTTGGCTCATCTATATAACACCGTGATAGGTAAAAAATAATAGCTAAGTATAGTTATAATTTGTATTTTTTTAATGAGTATTAGGGTATAGACTAAGCTGCTATAACAAAGAGATCTAAAATACAGTGGCTTAAATAAAATAGAAGTTAATTTCTCTCTCTCCTAACAGCCCAGAGGCAAATGATTAAGGTCTGACAGGACAGCTCAGTTCTTGAGATCATCCAGAAACTCAGGTTCTTTCTCTCATGCTTAGAGTGTGGTCCTCATCAGTGAGATTGAAGCTGGCTTGTGAACACTGTTAAAGAGGGAAAGAAAGTGTGGAAGACAAACAGCTTCCTTATAAAAATATGATCTGGAAGGTCCACATACAATTTCTGCTTGTATCCCTCTGGCCAAAACTTAGTCACATGGCCACATTAGCTGCAAGAAATGTTTTTATTACCAAAAAGAGACCAAGAAGTGGGACAGTTTGCAGTGTCTGCTATACTGAATGAGGTTGAGCATATTTTAATATACTTAAGATTCATTTCTACTTCATTTTCTGTGAACAGTTCATCTCCCTTGCCCATTTTATTTTTGGATTATTAGTCTTGCCCTATCGATTTATAGACACTTTTTATATATTAGAAAAATTAGTGCTTTGTCTATGATAATGCTGCATGCCTCTTTTGACCGTTAGACTCAAATTTTATTCTTTGTTGTTTTTTAAATAATAATCAAAGCTGTTATATTAAATAAAAATTACTCTAAAGATCATATCTTCTCTCTTCAACAGATAACGCCAGCTATAACAAATTATGTAACTGACAAGTTAGGGAAAAAGTTTGTAGAGCCTCCACCATTTGATTTGACAAAGAGTTACTTGGATTCAAATTGCACCATTCCCTTAATTTTTGTGCTATCTCCGGGAGCAGATCCTATGGCCAGTAAGTGAATATACTGTAAACTTTTAAGAAATTATAAATAAAACATCTTGCTCAATACCCATTTCTTGTGTGATTATAAATCAGTTAGTAAATCTAGTATTTATAAGGAAAGGTAACTAGAATTTTCCATGATAAAACACCTATACATAAGGCATATTTTATAATTTCAGAGTAAGTAGTGTGACCATATTTTTGTGCCCTTCATAGGTCTGCTGAAATTTGCAAATGACAAATCTATGTCTGGAAATAAGTTTCAAGCTATTTCACTGGGGCAGGGACAAGGACCAATTGCAACAAAAATGATTAAAGCAGCAGCAGAAGAAGGAACTTGGGTTTGCCTACAGAATTGTCACCTTGCAGTCTCCTGGATGCCTATGTTGGAAAAAATATGTGAAGATTTTAATTCTGAAACCTGTAACACATCCTTTAGGCTTTGGCTCACAAGCTATCCATCTCCAAAAGTATGTTTATTTCCTATAGGGTTCAGTACATTTCATTTATTTAGCTATCTGTTACACTGTATATCTTAATCAAGTTTTAGATGCTTAACCTTAAGAGGTTTTTAAAATATTTCTGTAGTTCTCTGTTATACCTATTTTTTTCCTTTTTAATATTTTATTTTATTTTTTAAATGGCACATAATAATTATACATATATATGGGGTATAGAGTGTTGTTTTGATATCCACTAGTGTGTGGATTTTTAGAGCCTGAGCTTGTTACCTTGTGTAATGCTTTCTATTTATTTTGTCTTAGTTCCCAGTAACAATTCTACAGAATGGAGTAAAAATGACCAATGAACCTCCCACAGGTCTTCGGCTAAATCTCCTTCAATCATATCTCACTGATCCAGTTTCTGATCCTGAGTTTTTCAAGGGATGCCAGGGAAAGGAACTGGTAATATTCATCTTCTGGAACTTTTAAAATGTGTTTTTATAGTGATAAAGTATGGAAATGTAAAAATTATATTTAATAATTTTTTTTAACTTTAAGCATACCCTACAAGACAGAAATTATACTTATCTTGTTCATCATTTTATTCCCAGTAGTATGTGTTCTGCTTCCCACATAGTAGACATTAAAATAAATATTTGTTGAATGAATGAATGTATCTTACTTTGTAAACCAAAGCCCAACAGTATTTTTTATTAAGACCCGAGAGCAGAAAACTATTTTCACATAACTTATTTATTCTTTCCACAAATATGTGTGCTGGGCACTCTCCTAGATACTAGATATAAAGGCAATGAGAACAGAATAGACACACAAAAAAATCTGCCTTCATGGAACTTAAACTCTGGTAATAGTGTTTTAGCATATTAATGCTTTTCAGTATATCCATCTAAAATAGTTTTATACAGGGTATTGAGGAGTTTAGGGGTCCCAATAAATAGCACTCATTTCCCTGCCTGAATTCTTACTAATTGAGAAAAAATCTAAACATATGGGAACGAAATTATAACCTTCATTATTGATATTGGTTGGAAGATGTAACTTATATCTGTAAACAAAGGGGTTTCATATTACTGAACCCCAGAATTAAGAAGATTTATCCACCCAGAGGAATAAAGGAAAGCTCAGTTCCCTGCAGGAAGCTCACTTCTAAGAGAGAAAAGGGAGAAGCTGAGCCAAGCATATCTGGTTAATTTTCCCCAAATTTATCAGTCGGATAGTTCCCTCCCCTTTCTTGCAGTGAGTGAGTACAAGGATGGAGAAAAGTCAGGAGTGTTATATTAATTGAGGCCTCCCCACATGGGAGGAAATAGTGCTGGGGGAAAATCATCCCTCTGCTCTCACCCCAACATATACTACTTACTGTATTTGCCTATTTGAGCTTGAAAAAGAATGATATTGAAGGTAAAATAAAGAACTGAATTCTTTGAAAGTCAGCTAGTTTCCCTCTGCTTCATGGTACTTCTGTGTTCCCCTAGTTCTGCACAATACTTTTGTTTGTAACTCTTGAGAGAAATGGAATATTTTGTGGTTTTGGCTAAAAAGAGAGCTTAGTAGAATGGAGAAGGTAGTATGGTCTCTGACCTCCATCCAGAGTTAGAGCCCCTGCAGTTAGAGGAGAGAAGGCCAGAAAACAGAGAAAGGAAACTTTGAAAGATTCTAAGCACAAGCAGAACTAATTTGGGGCTCAGATGACTCAAATAAAAGTGGTGCTAAGTTGGAGAAGATGCACTGTCACTCCTTCTGTGTTACAACATTGAGCAAGCAACGTTGGCGCCCTAGGTATTGGGATTTGAGGGACATCTAAAGGTAGCACTCTTGCCGTGTGTCATTGTCTTTATGATGAACAGTGGCAATGAGTATGGCTTCAGCAAGCAACTTCTCTGGCAGTACAAACATTGGAAGCTGGGGTAAGAGACGAAAAAGAGTGCAAATGGCCTATGACATGGGGTCTCAATGTGCCTCAGCTTCTCTTGGAGGGCTTGTTCAAACACATCTTGCTGGGCCTCACCTCCAGAGTTTCTAATTTATAGGTCTGGGGTGGGGCTTAAGAATTTACAGTTCTAACAAATTCCCAGGTGATATTGATGCTACTGGTCCTGGAATCACACTTTGAAAACCATTGTCTTAGGGTTTCTGCAGGTGACTGCTATGTAGGTATGTAAGAAACTCCTAGAAGTAGCTGGGATGTCCTTTGATAAGGCTGATTTTGACAATTAAGTCAGCAATAATTTGAACTGTCATTGTTTGCTATTAAAAGTAAATATGATCTTTATAATCACAGGTTGTTGATATCTTGGGCATTTGAATTATCTAGCAATGATAAGATATTAGTTATTTGTCAGTTTGTGTATCTGTCTCCTATACTTGGTTGTATTCTCCTTAAGGGCAGGGATACATTTCTGTATCTCCATTCATTCATTCACTCATTCAATATTTACTGAACACCTACTAGGTGCAAGGCACTCTTCTAGGACCTGATAATATGGCAATGAGCATATAAACGTGTAAAACCATATAAAAATCCCTGTCTTCATGGAGCTTACATTTTATTTGAAGGAAACCTATGGAAGGCAAGCTCAATCATAATCCCCATAAACCTGAGGGACTTAAAGCTAAAAATGTCAGGGCCCCCCTCCTGGGATTCTGATTCACTAAATTTGAAGTGGGGGCTCAAGAACTGGTATAAATACAGCACATCACACACCATGACCGAGTGGAATTTATCCCTGGGATGTAAAGATGATTCAACTTATACAAATCAATTAATGTAATACACATTAACAGAATGAAAGATCAAAATCATATGATCATCTCAATAGATGCAGAAAAAGCATACGACAAAATTCAGTACTCATTCATAATAAAAACTCTCAACAAACTAGGAATAGAACAAAATTATATCAACATAATAAAAGCCAATATGAAAAACCCACAGCTAATACACCAATCAGTGAAAAACTGAAAGCTTTCCCTCTATTATCAGGAACAAGGCAAGGATGGCCACTCCTTTCCCTTCTGTTCAAAATAGACTGGAAGTCTTAGCCAGAACAATTAGGCAAGAAAAAGAAGCAAAAGGCATCCAAATCAGAACAGAAATAAAGTCCCTGTTTGCAGGTGTAAATTAAGTAATTGCTCTCATTACCAAAAGGCTCTTCCCCGATTAAATATTTCATCACAGCATTCATCTAGATATTTAAAATATGCTTTGATTTATTTACAACATTTCAAGGATGTATCTGTTTGGTAAAGCATAGTGTACTTGCATTTTAATATTAAAGAAATAGCTTCTACTACTGCATCGCAGGAAAAGATCTGGCTAGATTTTCACTGGATTTGGAGCTATGTTTGAAATGGTCTAACTTAAAATACATGCCACGCATCATACTTGAAACTTACTTGTGGGGACCTTAAAGAAATGGGTGGCTATTCTCCACAGCACTGACACAGTTTAGTGAGAGACCAATGTGACATACATATCACACACACAAAGATGCCACAAACAGATCAAATAAACAATGGTTTCAAAAATTATTTATGGCTGGGCGCAGTGGTTATCGCCTGTAATCCTAGCACTTTGGGAGGCTGAGGTAGGAGGATTGCTTGAGCTCAGGAGTTCCAGACCAGCCTGAGCAAGAGCAAGACCCTGTCTCTACAAAAAATAGAAAAACTAGCCAGGCATGGTGGCTTGTGCCTGTAGTCCCAGCTACTCGGGAGGCTGAGGCAGGAGGATTGCTTGAGCCCAGGAGTTTGAGGTTGCTGTGAGCTATCACGCGGCCACTGCACTCTAGCCTGGGCGACAGAGCAAGACCCTGTCTCAAAAAAACAAAAAAAGATTTCCAAATGGAAGGTCACAAAGTCGGGGATTATGTATTGTGATTTATTCATAGCATAATGATTAATCATTCCTCTGCACTTGTAGTCTAAGTATATGCCAGCAAGTCTACAGAATAACATTCAAATATTGAAGTTGTAAATATCTATGAGTAATACCAAAGTATTATTAGCCAGTAGTTTGATAAAATGGTAACATTTTTGCATTTTAATAAAGCTTAATATTATTGTGGTTTATCTAGCTTTGGAGGTTTGAATTAAGTTATAAGATGAATACTTTTTACAATTAAGTATTATTTTAGATATCATCTTTTTAAAATAGAAGTTTGTAGAGATAGATGCTCATAGAATCTTGTAATGGAAAAAGATCGTTCCCTTCATTTTACTGATAGAAATCCGATCAGATTTTTTTCTTGTTGTATAATTTTTATATTAAAGGCATGGGAGAAGTTGCTGTTTGGAGTTTGTTTTTTTCATGCCCTTGTACAAGAGAGAAAGAAATTTGGTCCTCTTGGTTGGAATATTCCATATGGATTTAATGAATCAGACTTGCGCATCAGTATCCGACAACTACAGGTAAAATTAGAAAGAAATTAACATTTGTGAAGGATCACTATTTACCAGGCCCTAGGCAAATCCCTTTGCTTAGAATAACTGATTCAGTTCTCCCAACACCATTAATAGTGGGTAAATAGTAGTAACTATGGTTATGAAGCACTATTTCTGCCTAAATTCTTTCTACGGCAAGTAATGAAAAATCTGATTCAAACTGGCTTAAACCATAATGAAACTTATTATCTCACATAAAAAAGAGATGCAGAGGAAGGACGAGCTCTGGGGTTGGTTGATTCAGCAACACAACAGTGTTGTCATCAAGGACCCTGGTTCTTTCTGTCTTTTTGCAATGCCATTGTCAGTGTTAGCTTTACATAGGTCCTCACTATCCTCTACTCTCCTCCTCTACTTAGTCAATTCTACAATTTAGCTCCATCAATCAACAGAAACAGCCTGTCTACTTTAAGCAGAAAAGTAATTTATTGAAAAGATACTGGGTTGCTCAAAGAATTACAAAGATGTCTGGAGAGCCAAGCTCAGAGGAAAGATATCTAGAGTCATATCCAGAATCATACCATGTCTGGTAAGAGCAGCATCTCTACCTTTGTTGAATATTAGACACCACAGCTTGCACAGCTGCCACGTAGACTCTAGTCTACTTCAGGCCCTCTGATGCCAAGACCACATTCAAAGAGAATCTTTGCTGTTCCTGCTGCTTTGTGCCCTAATCCCCCCAGTTTAAGGTGGATGTAGCTCAGTAGCCAAGCCCAGGTCACAGGTGTAGGCTTTAGCTGTAAGAGAGCTTGGGACAGTGAGTGGCTGCTTTTCACACAACTACAGAATTTTAATATTTTTCTGCTTCTTTGCTGTTCCGAAGGGCCTTTATGAAATGGGGCCTCATGAAGGGAAAAGAGAAGCATTGATAAAGCCCAATCGTATGCTGTTAGATTTCATTAGGGTAGGTTTTTGTAAGGCTATAATTATTTATACTAAACTTTAAAATAAAAAATTATCACATGATTTTTATAGAAATTATTGATATTTTATCAACTCTTTTAAAAATATCAGATTACAAACCTTAACTGGAATATATCTATCAATTTGAAAATCCATTTAAAAATTGTTGAAATTGGTGTGTATGGAATTGTAAATACATGGTGAAATGACATTGATTTTAAACATTGGCTTTTGAGACCAATTTAGTTGGTACAGCCTAAGCTTGGAGAACATTTTGCTAAAACCATCATACTGCATATAATCAATCAACTAAAATTTTCCATCTTCTGGCTGGGCCCCAGCCTGTAGCCTCCAGTGTCATCAACCTTTCTAGCCCCAACATTGGAAACTGCAAGCATTGGATCCATCTTTCATGTCTTCAGGGACTGGAAACATGAGAGGGGGATTAATCTTTAAACCATCTTCACCTGGTCATACCAGCAGGCTATCTCTCTGCAAAAGGGCAAATAAGAAAACTGATGGCTAAGTGGATAGACAACCAGGGAATGGGTTGTTGGTCTCCACTTCTTGTATATGCTACGAATTTAGCATTAAATTCTCTTGGGGTCTCTTCCTTCAGTTTTGAGGAGGGAAGAGACCCAGTTGAACATACCTTTCTCCTCCCCCAAAGACAGGAAGGGGAGAAACTTTCCTCTTTTAACAAATAACTCGTTCCCCAAGAAAATGACCTTCCCTCTTCCTCTGTCCCCCTCTCATGTCTCTTGACATTTTTCTTCCTTCTGAAAACATGGGAGTCTCAAACAAAGAATTAGGCCTTCTTTTAACTTGGCTCTGGAGAATTTAGAAATAGTTTTTCTCAGCTGTACACCATTTCTTTTATTTTGTTTTGTCAGCCCTTCTTATGTGCTGAAATGTGCACCATTTCTGCTATACTTCCTTCACTATTAGGTAACCTTCATGGACAGGAAAAGCTCTCAACCTGTAACATACCATCCCAATGTGCATACTACCAAAACTTCCTGCATATTAGAAAATGTATGGGATCTGGAACTGGAAGAAATAAATTCAGGCCTTCATATGGCTTCACATTGTCCAGACTCCATTTCCTACTTTACAGAGTTATTGGGAGATGAATAAGACAATGTAAATGCTATGCAGATAGTAGTTTTTATTACTATTGTTAATATAATAATAAGGAAATTAGAAACGATATGTATTGTCTACCAGTAGAACTGTGTCATAGTGTGTGAATAAGGCTCTGGCACTAAAATTTGAAATTTTTTTGTTCTTATCACACTGTGAAAGGTGCCCTGAACCAGGCATCTGGCTCTCAGCCTTGACACTATTGGCATTTTGGGACAGATAGTTCTTTGCTGTGGGCAGCTGTCCTGTGCATTGTTTAGCAGCATCCCAGGCCTCTACCCAATAGATGCCAGTAGCACCCGCCCTACCACAGTTGTGACTACCTAAATTATCTCCAGACACTGTCACATGTGCCCTTGGCGAAAAAATTGACCCCAGTTGAAAGCCAGTGCCCTAAAACAAGGTTTATCCAAATTCATATGAAGAAGGCTTGATAATGTCTATGTCATCTTTTTTTATTAAATGTTTTTCTCATTACAGAAGCAATATATATTTATTTCATAAAAAATTAGAGATGCAGATAAGCAAAGTAATTTAAAATAAAACACTAGCAATCCCAGCCACCCAAAGACAGCCTATGAATTCTTTCAACCCTTCTTCTATAGATAGATAAATAATTTAACATCATCTTGAAATGGAAATGAAGTGAAAGACTTTAAGGCTTTTGTTGTTTCATTTTTCCTTTGTTTCAGTTATTTATAAATGAATATGATACAATTCCATTTGAAGCTATATCTTACCTGACTGGGGAGTGTAATTATGGAGGAAGAGTGACAGATGATTGGGACAGACGTCTCCTGTTAACCATGCTGGCTGACTTTTATAATCCACACATAATTGAAAACTCTCATTATAAGTTTTCTCCCAGTGGAAACTATTTTGCACCTCCAAAAGGCACTTATGAGGACTACATTGAATTCATTAAGGTAACCGATGTCACACACATGTTTATGTGTGATTTTTCTAAAAGCAAATGGTGAAATGTTCCCCTCTAATGTATAGGTTTAGACAAGTATTATGGTTTCAATCAACTGTCAATATCTTTATTTCCTAGTAATTATTGAAAATGGGAAAAGTTTGAGTCTTCTGTTATTTGATTTTTAACCCTTTTTTGGTCTGCACATGTCTGCCTTATGAATTAATATATTGTAGGGGAGGAAAAACCTTTGCTCTACCCTCTTAGGTTCAGTGGCTGGGGCCTGCCAATTAAACTGACAAAAAACAGATTAGCAGGAGAAAAGGCATATAATTTGTGTCAATATTACTATTTTTATGTATACTGGGGCTTTGCAGAAAAGGAGTGAAAACCAAAAGAAGCCGTTATACTTGGGCATTTACCACTTTAACAAAGGGTGATAAATTGTGGGGAAGTAACTAGACAGATGAAAGGGGGTTTGTGCTCCTAGGGATGGGAAAGCAGCAATAACTTGTAGGAAATTGATTAGAAAATACATGGGGGAGACTAATGGAATATAAGGGCTATTTTAGTGAGGCCTGTTTGTGCAGACTTGTCTCAGTGCCAGCTCTCTGTCTCTGGCGGCTAGGGTCGCTCTCCTCATCCAGCACAGGACAGGGGGAGATTTATGCCACAGTCACAAAGAAAAATTTATATTCTGCTTTTAGGCAGATAAGGGGAGGGCATAGAGCTCTTTCTACATCTGTTGATTTTTAATTGCCTCCAGCTCAAAATAATCCTTATACCAAAGTGGCATATTTTGGGAAGGCATATCCTGATCCCCTTCGGTATCCAGTAAAAATGTCATGCATGCTTAACCTACTTTCTGGTAGAAACTTCCATTTACTCAACACCCTGAGATATTTGGATTGCATGAAAATGTTGACATCTCCAAAGATCTTCAACAAACAAAAATCCTCTTTGAGTCATTGCTGCTCACCCAGGGAGGCTCCAAACAGACAGGAGCCTCAGGAAGTACCGACCAGATTCTATTAGAAATTACCAAAGATATTCTCTACAAGGTAATGTTTGGCTTAAAATATGTTGCTTATAATATAATATAAATAAAAAATGGTACTGCAATGACAATTTGAAAACTTCATGTACCAGCATTATAACCTTGAGCAAGATACTTTGCCTCTCTAAGCATTAGTCTCCAAATCTGTTAAGTGGTGATAATAGAACCTATTGTATAAGGTTTTTGAGAACATTAAAGAGATCATGAATTTAAAGTGGTTTGCAAAATACCTGGCACATATTTGGGGTAAGGGAGTTGTCTGAGCCAAGGCACCCCTGAGTGACACCACCTAGTGTGACTTAGAAGAATTCTTTTGCACTACCCAGGGACCATCACCTGGAAACAGTGTAGGCAGCTCAACCCTCTTAGTTTAGGACTTCTCTGATTGGGAAACTTCTTTGCCCCTTTAGAAGTGTGAATTCCAATGTCTTGAGACTTGATCATCAGTCCCAAAGTTCCCGTCATCACTGCTCCTCAAGTGTCTGTCTCTGAGGTGCCTCAGACACTCGACGGCCTTCTCTCCCCCTATGCCCTGGAACCCTGCTGCATTCACACAGATTAATTATTTGATAGTGGGATAAGCTAAGCTATTTGGAGCCAGTTGATAACTGATTAGAAATAAATATAAAACAGTTATGAAATAGGGAATCAGTTTTATGAATGTAAAATAAGATTCAACTTACTAAAAGAAATTAGACAGCTTTTCAGAAATATATATCTTTTGCAAAGTGCTCTAATAGTTAAGAACATGGGGCTTAGAGTAAGAGACTTGTGGTTTAAACAGACCACTTTTTTGGCTGTGTGCCCTTGGACCAGTTACTTAAACTCTCTTTAATTGACTGTCCTCATCTGTAAAATGAAAGGAGTAATGAACACCTAAGACTTTATGGAAAGGATTAAATAAGATAATGTGTGGGAAACAGCACAGTGCCTGGCACATAGTAACACCCTAGTGTTAGCTATTATTGATATTATAGCTGAGTGACGCTAATTATTCATTCTGATAGTAATTTGTGATCTTCAAAATCTATTCTTTTAGCTCCCTAATGATTTTGACATTGAAACAGCACTGCTGAATTATCCTGTGAGATATGAAGAGAGCATGAATACTGTGTTAGTACAAGAAATGGAAAGATTTAACAAGTAAGAGTCTATATCCCCAGTGATTCAGAAAGCAACCAACCAAAGTCAATAAAAAGACACAATGGTATCGAATTAAAAATTTTAGGAAAAGATTATCAAAACCTGTCATTTATTTAGAATTTTCCCCCTAAGGAGAGGATGAAAGAGAGGATATCTTTTATAATGTAAAAAGAAAAGAAAAAGAGATCTGGTCTTACTGGTTAAAAATATTATTAATCATAACTTCTTACCCATCTGTTACTATTCCCTGGATTAAAGACAGAATAAGTGTTAACTAGGCCTATGTGTAATCACATCTTTTGTCATTGTTCTGCCACCTGACACACATATACCTCTCTTTCCTTACTGGGTCCAAGCCAACGAATCTAAGTTGACTAGGTACCCCATGATAACAAACAAATTATTTGCTTTGAATTTTTTTATTGAATTTTCTGCAATTTAATACAATTTAATTGAAATTCTGCAATTTAAGGAATGGAGAATTGTTTTGGTTATGGATTTTATGTAGAGTTTCCAAGCTTATTTTTGTTTCCAGATTTGTTGACATTTTAAAATAAAATATAATAAAACACCTGATGCCTTAATTCAGTATTTCTTATACAAAGATTATATTTATTTACATATAATAACATGCTGTCTCTCAGCTGCTTAGGCTTCTCGCATAAAACCCTCACTGTAAGTATATTTATAGTGTTCTTAGCAGTTGGGGCCTAAATGGGAAGGAAAGTATTTGCAAATGTATAAATGAATATACAGTTTATGTTTTAATGCAGTGTTTCCCTAGTTTCAGCCATTGCATAACACTTTTATAACTTTTTTCATATTTTCATGTCACTCATAATATTAATTACCTTAAATAATTCTCTGCTTAAATTAGCCAGGTCCTAAGCAAAAATAGCCAATAAGCAAAAATTTTGATATGCTAGTTATATTATTTCTATATTTTAAAATATGTACATAATAATTAAAATGAAAAATGTTCATACACGTATCACCTAAAATTACCTTACATCCCATAAAATGGGAGGTGACCACACTTTGGGAAACACTCCCATAAAGCTGTGAATGAGAGTCCTGCTATTCTTCTTCTGGAAAGACTATATGTTGATATTTACTACCATATATATGTTGATGACATAATTGCTTTCACTGCAGCTTAATTAGAACTATACGGAACACTCTACTGGACCTTGAAAAAGCTATTAAGGGCGTGGTTGTAATGGATTCTGCATTGGAGGCTCTCTCTGGCAGCTTACTTATTGGAAAGGTTCCAGAAATATGGGCCAAACGATCATACCCAAGTCTTAAGCCCCTAGGAAGTTACATCACAGATTTTCTAGCCCGGTTGAACTTTTTACAGGTAAAATGTTTTATACACACACACACACACACACACACAATTTTTTTTTATGTTTTTGGTTGATTGGGGCAATGTTAGTAATGGGCTGTGGTCGCTTGAATGTCTCTGAGTTGAATGGAATATGATTAGTAGTTTCATGGTAATCTAACCAAAATTTTAGAATACTGAAAAAGACACACATTTCAAAGTACTGAGTGAAAAATTAAAATTTTACATTATCCAAACCCAAGTCATATGTGACATTTATATTTTTCAAGATTCTAAGTTTATGGTTGTAAGAGACCACAGTTTAATGTTGTCTTATGATTTTAATACTGATAGTAAATCACAAAAAAATGAAGCTTGGATTTATCAACAATTAGCTGTTGTCTTAAAATCACCTCTTAGCTCTTATCTCATAAAACCAGGGGAAAGATGAATACTTTGACTCTCTCACCCTCCTCCACTCGTAAACATAAGGCAGGATGCTACTTTTCCTTATCAGCTCCACTGCTTGCCCTCAGCCTGTGGTTGATGTTTATGCAGGAGTATGGGTGGGGAGAATCCCAAAGTATTTTTGGAAATTCACATAGGTATATGATCTTTCAGTGTTCAGTTGCCTTTTTATTAATATAATAGAAAAGCTTTATTTATTTCACTGCATAAGCTAATCATAAAATAGCCAGTGCTTATGAGGACCCAGAGAAACGGGCTTTCTCATATAGCTCTTTAAATTTTTTGTTAATCTGATAGGTCAACCACATCTTGTTGTTTCAATTTGACTTTCTTTGATTATTACTGAGCCTGTGCTTCTTTTGTTACTGTGCTTTCCATGTGCATCTTCTGTGAATTGCCAATTCATATCCTAGGCCCATTTTTCTTTTGTATTATTTTTTAATTTATAGAAGCTTTTTATGTAGATTATGTATGTAACAAAAGAAACAGTACAGAATAGAATACTGAAGGGGTTTTCTCCATTGTCCTCTTACCCTTAGAGAAGCTGTTTACAGTTTTTTCATCATCTTTCTTTCTCCTGGACTCTTCTTCACATCCTAGTGGTTCTTAGAGTTAACAAGTTAAGCAAATGAGTCATCTGAATTTTCTATTTTCTATCCTTTCCTCGTTTCTCTCTCACCATTCACCCTGTTTATCTCTGTCTTAGTTCAGGCTGCTATGCCAAAGTAAAACAGACTGCATAACTTAACGGACATTTATTTCTCACGGTTCTGGAGGCTGGGATGTCTCAGACCAGGGTACCAGCGTGGTCAGGTTCTGGGTGATGACTCTCCTGGTTCACAGATGAGAGGGAGAAAAAGAGAGAGACAGACAGAGAAATATTTCTCCTGTTTCTTCTTATAAGGGCACTAATCCCATCATGAAGGCTCCACCCTTATGACCTAATTACCTCCTAAGAGTCCCCTTTCCAAATACCATCACCTTGGAGATTAGTGTTTCAACCCATTAATTTTGGAGGAAAACATTCAGTCCATAGCATCTTCCCTTTCTTCTTCCTGTGCCTTTTTAAAAAAGCTTTTCACATACTGCCTAAGATCCCAAGATAAATCCTGGATCTAACACTTACTATCTTTGTGACGTTGAACAAGTTACCCATCTTTCTGCACCCCCATTTCCTTGTCTGTAAAATGGGAGGAATAATACCTAACTCACTATAATTTTATAGACTACGTGAGGTGATACATGTAAAGTGCTGAGCACAATGCCTGGCGTGTACTAAGCACTTAGTAAATGGTAGCTAATTGACCACAGACCCTAATAACATTCTTGGCTAAATGAAGCCCTGGGTGAGAAGAGAGTTTTCTATACACTTGCCTTCTGTGTTCTTGTAGCTTTCTTGTGCATGGTGCTGGTTCTGCCTGGCTTTTGCCCTTGTTAGATTCCATCTCTTTCTCTACCTCTTCTTGGTCTACTAGTTTGTACTGTTGCAACATCTCCAGCAGCAGTGTGTTCTCTTACTCCTAGGGAGCAAAGCTGACTTCTTCCCATAGTGTACAGCCTGCTCAGAAACAAAGTTCATTTCATTGACTCATCTGTTCATTGAACAAGTATGAATTGAGACCCCACTTTGTTCAAAGCACCTTGTTGTGTGCTCTGTGATGATAAGATGATTACAACACAAGTCCTGCCTTCAAGCTGCCAATAGCCTACAAGGAAACAAGCTATGTATCTACAGAAAATTAATACAGGATAGTAAGGGATGTGCCATAAAAGACCAACATGTAAAATGCTCTGGGAGTTCATAGAAAGGAGAGAGTTCTTTTGGCTCAGGAAAGCAGAGTTTGTTTCATGGATGAGGTAGCATTCGAGCTGGGTCTAAAGGATGAATGGTTTTGGATACTGCAAAGAGAGGAAAAGGACTTAGAGATAGCTGTATAGCTGTGGGATAAAAGGCTCTGTATCATTTAGGATTGATTCCACTGTAAGTAACAAAAATTTTGACATAAGCAAAATGAAAGTTTGTTCCCTCATGTAACTAGAAAGTCCAGGGGTTAAAGTGGCTTCAGGTAGGATTTGACCTGGGGTGCAAACATGGATACCTTGTCCTGGCTTCTTGCATTTCCTCTCTTGGCTCCATTCCGTTTGGGTTAACTCCACTCTCAGTTAAGTTCTCATCTGATAATAGCAAGATAGCAACAGCAGCTCTAGCCTACGTCTACACAACTTCGGGTAGTTGAGAGTGAATCTTTTCCCCAAAAGTCCTTGCAAGATTTTGTGCATCTCTGGCTTTGATTGGGTCACATGTCCATTCCTGAATCAATCACTATGACTGGAAGTATGATTGGCCAGGCATAAATCACATGCTCATCCCGGGAGGCTAGTGGAATTCTACCACCAGAAGTGCTCAGACTGAGAGTGTAGGAGGGTTTGTCCTCCAGAGGAAAAGAAAGAGAGTATCACTTTAAGATAGGCAGGAGAAACAACAGATGGCCACTCAGCACAGAAGAGACCAGCAGACGGTCCAGTCTGATTAAAATGCAGGATGCTTGAAGGGAAGTAAAAAAGAAACAGAGCTGAAAATACAATTTGGGGCCCGATTGTGAAGTATCTTGAATAGGAGACTAAGAGGTTTAAGCTTTAATTTGGTGGGTCACTGTAGAATGTGGTAGGTCCCTGAAGAATTATGCAAGATGCTAAATCTGATCCAAACTATGCACAGTGAGGTATATTCTGGAAGCATTCTTCTAGATATATTGAACAGAGAGGGAAGAAGCAAGAAGACAACACACACTGGTACAGAAAGAAGACTATGAATATTTGAACTGGAGTGGGACAGTGGGTGTAGAGACAGGGGTTTAAGGGGGTTAAATAACTGGAATCAGCACATGAGGGTTACAGTTAGACCATGTGTCAGATGTCTAAAGATACTTGCTTTTGAGTGGGATAAGTAATGTAATAAATCCCCAAATAATTTACATGTGGCTTTTTGCACATGTACAGATTTGAATCTTTCAAACTATGTTTCATTCAGGTTAATGCTTAAATTATTTTGAATTTTCCAAGATGAGTAACTAGAAGGGAAAAGAGGGAGGAGGGCCAAGCTAAGCTGTGTGTTTGATGTCAGGAAAGAGAGTCTTGCGATGGAGTGTGGGCAACATAGACAAAAAGCAGAACCAGAAATTGTACATCAGATGGCACTTGTATAAATTTAAAAATGGACATAACGTATTTTGTTTTCCCTTTATAGGACTGGTATAATTCAGGAAAACCTTGTGTGTTTTGGATCTCAGGCTTCTTTTTCACCCAAGCCTTTTTAACTGGAGCTATGCAGAATTATGCCAGAAAATATACCACCCCAATTGATTTACTAGGATATGAATTTGAGGTACAGTAACTCCTTAAACTCAACAGTATATCACTGTATCAAGTCATGCATTTAAATAGAATTTCTATATTATAACCTAATATAAGCAGTTTTACTTCTTTTCATTCTTTGTTCCATGAAGAAAGTATATAATATTTGTCTTGCTACCCCTAACATAGAACTTCTATATATTTTAATATTTGATTTAATTAATTCAATGCTGTTCTACTGTTTTAGCAAAAGTTAGTATGAGGTACAGTAAAACCTGATAAAATGCTTCAAAAATAACCATATTATACATTTTTACATCCTATGGCTGAAAATATGTTGAAATTAACAAGCTATTATATAGTAGAGTTTCCCCGAATGTGTTCTGAATATTTAGCTAATGTTTTCTTTATGAGACTAAGTTGTCTGGAGAGGAATGGTTACTAGCATGTGCCTCTCCCTTCAGGTTATTCCTTGTGATACATCTGACACATCACCAGAAGATGGTGTTTACATCCATGGATTATATCTTGATGGAGCACGCTGGGACAGAGAAAGGTCAGTAGTTGCAAAGACCTTTTCAATTGTAGCTAAATCATAAGATAAGCGGTCTGCTTTTTTTTTTTTTTAAACCAAAAGGCCTCTTCTAGGGAAGAAGGCAAGTATTAAATAACATCAGGATTCTTACATGAATCATTACTCAGGATGGGGCAATTGACAACTAATTATTTTTAGGTCCTGAATAATTTTTAGTTAATATTTCAGTAGTCTTATTAATAGAAAAGTTAGCTAAAATTATTTTCCTGCTTCTTCTGTTTTATAACAGTTACCTTCCATTTTGTAATGTGTTGGACTGCCTCACTTTTAAACCATTTACAGTTAGTTACAATAAAGTTCCCATTTCTATTAGTGAATGGAAAACATTTTCTTGCATTTTGGTAAGACAATACATAAATATTTAGAATAAATATTGAATTTCCAGCTTAACTCTTAGGAAACTAAGCAATGCTGTTTCCATTTAAAATACATAAGGGTAGGAAAGAAGGAGAGAAAATGTTTCCCTTGGAGCTCTGGTCTTTAACAATCCATTTATAGGCATAATCCTCTATCTCCAGAGCTAGGGTTAGGCTTTGCTCCCAAGGGAGCACTAAAGGCTGAGGAAGGAAAAATCACGTAAGAAGGAGCAATAAGACGGTCCTACAGAAATAACTCCAAGACGGTGTTATGAGGAGACTCAACTGCATGTAATTCATTTTATTATTTCTATCTCTTTTCTTTTTTCATCACTTTACAGCCATTGTTCTTAACTTAATTTGCCTTATATGTGTATTGTCTTTTTCTTCCTTCCTTCCCTCCTTCCTTCCTTCCAACCAACCAACCAACAATGTATCATAGTGAAAAGAAACTAGATTTTCTAGATAGGGAGATCTATGTTTGAATCCTGATGCTGGCACTTAAGAGCTAGGTAACTGTGAGAAAAGCACTCAGTGTCTCTGGTCTTCCCATCTTTATCTGTGAAATTGGAGTAAGAATGGGGACTGGATCATTGTAAGGGTCAAATGTGATAGCATAGTGTCTGCCTCATGGACGGTACTTAAAAATTGGCAGCGTTGGGCACGGTGACTCATACCTGTAATCCCAACATTTGGGGAGGCCAAGGCAGGAAGATCCCTTGCGTCCAGGAGTTTGAAACCAGCCTGAGCAACATAGCGAGACTCCATCTATACACAAAATTTTTTAAAAATTAGCCAGGTGTGGTGGTGTGTGACTATAGTCCCAGCTACTTGGGAGGCGAGGCAGGAGGATTGCTTGAGCCCAGGAGTTCAAGGTTGCAGTGAGCTGGGATCACACCACTGCACTCCAGCCTGGGTGATAGAGCAAGACCCTGTTTCCAAAAAAAAAAAATTGGCAGACATTGATACTTGTCCACTGTTTTCCACTTTACCTTTCCATAATTTTCTTTTGTTTCTCTCAATTCTTCATTGCCACATCTTCATTTTCTCTTTTTACATTTCCTTTCTTCTATATCTCTGGTCCTTTCTTATATTCAAAGCCAATATCTAAGTAGCAATCTGTTCTTAGAAGCAAATTTCATAAGTTATTTCTAATAATCTGTCAATTTCTCTTTACAGTGGATTGCTTGCTGAACAATATCCCAAACTTCTGTTTGACCTGATGCCCATCATATGGATAAAACCAAGTAAATATTCTTTTAACAAATTTTTTTTGAGTTTTAGGAAGAATAATGATAGCTATTATTAATTGCTCCTCCAAATAAGTTTTTGCTCAATTATAATAAACATTGGTGGAATATTTACATTATTTACATTAGAGATATATTGTTCTCCCTTTTTTGTGTGTGGCACTTGGATTATTTTGGGAATACCAGTCTGCCTGTTTATGCTCTCAGTCCATGGGAAACATCATTCTCTTTATCCCTCTCCCCACCCACTTCTGCAAGGGGTTTCAAAAATTCTACAGCTGCCCATCCATATTTTGATTCTGGACTCCTTTTGCGCACTGCTCAGAGGCACAAATAGGCTTCACACAGTCTCTAGCTAGTGACTAGCAGTTTCTGGCTATAAGAAACCCCTATGCCTAGGAGCCAGCCAGGTGCCCCAAAGCATAGCTATTGCAAGCCACATAGGGTGAAAGTAAATTTTTCCCCCTCGGAGAAGCCACTTGCTCCTTCCCTCCTTCTGCCATCATAATTTTTCCACAAGTCTGAAAAAATGAGGCTCATTCTTTTGTTTTCTCTTCCCTAACTTTTTAATTCTTAAATAACAATAAATAAAAACATTCAGAAATCACCCAGAATCACCACCCGAGCTATGAAATATTTTCATTATTAATGTAGTTCAATTATAGTTATGAGAAATGTAACCTTAGTTTAGAAAGACTTCTAATATCTCATATCTGGCTTTTTGGGGGTGGTTCATAGATTCTTTTTGTGTAAGAGTTGGTGTGTTTTTCTTATTAATAACCTGCTAAAAACAAATAGAAATTTCAGCTTCTTCTAATTTATGGGTTTCTTGTATTAGAGCTCTAAGTAGTTGTGTTTCTCCTTTCAAATCTCCCCCATTACCTATACTGTATTTTATTCCCTCTTCCCTCCCTTCTCCTTCTCTTACTCCTTCCCTCCCAAATCCCTCTTGAGTTCTTTCATGCCTGCTAAGTGATCAGAACTTAAAAAGTCAATTCCTGTCTTCTACACCCAGAATCGTGCACCATGTGCAATCACTTGCCTTGTTTCACAAACATAATATTGTACCAAACTTTAAACAAACTTTAAAAACTTTAAATATCATAATAATGATCTTAGATTTACTACTGGCCATTTTATTACAAGATAAATAGTTGTTCTTTTAGTACCAGTGGCTATTTTCCCTTTATCAAATGAATGTATTTCTTATTTTTCAAGCTGAAAAGTCTCAGATTATAAAGTCGGATGCCTATGTCTGTCCACTCTACAAGACAAGTGAACGTAAAGGAACTCTTTCCACTACTGGACATTCTACTAACTTTGTCATTGCAATGTTGTTAAAAACAGAGCAACCCACTCAACACTGGATCAAGCGTGGAGTTGCTTTGCTTTGTCAGTTGGATGACTAAATTGGACAAATTTAGAAAACATCTGAAAGAAATAAAAAAAATACATATTGTCTTCACTTACTTAAAAATGTATATATTATAAAACCAAGTATCTTGATGTTGTTCTTTTAAATGATCTCTGGAATGGTCTTTGCATTGTTCTTCTCCCTGACACACCACTCTTGTCTGGAATATGGCCTTCTAGACGGACTCTTGAGATTACAGTCAGACACCTGTGGAAGAAAAATGTGAAAAGAAGTGTTTGTGGGAAGCGTATGAAAAATCTCTCAAGGTTTTATTTAGTTTCTTTTTTAAGTTTGATATGTATGTGAAAAAAAGTCTTGAAGGATTAAATAGATAAGATTCAACTAGTATCAGAAATTATCTCTCATAAGTTAAGTCATTTCTTCAGCTTCAGTAATAGTTTGCTTTTCATTCCCCTACCTGAGGTAATCATACACAAACATTTCAAGTACATAAATTAAGAAATTATAAATAAGGAAAATATTAAAACAACTACATAACTAAACCCCTTATTTCATACTTTTTTTTTTTTTTTAAACGGGGTGCCCGGCGCGCGCGCGCGCTCGCACAGACGCCCCTATTTCATACTTTTAAGACATTAGTTCCATTGCTGACAGTACTCCTGTGACTAGGAAAGGAAACTCAAAGCGGTGAAGTTTGCCTACACCTGACGTGTGCTTCTTTGTCATTTGCTGCATATTTAATTGGAAATGTCAAGTGGTCCCTTTGCTATTTCTAGTGTACATTAATAATTTTAAAATGTTTCAACAAAACAAAGTTTTAGTCAAAATTTTATTGTCTTGTGTAGAGTTCATTCCTTCCTTAGGATTCTAAGGACACTTAAGGCCACAGTTCTGTAACACAAGGAAAATATAGGTACAGCCACCCAGTGAATCTGGACTGATGGGATAGTCACTCTTGATAATTCGGTCAGAGCAAAATGTCTGGCCTCTCTTAAGTGGAAAATTAATTGTGGTTTGCAGTGGCTGTGCACATGAGTCTTAAGAGAATGAATTCTCTTTGCATGACGAACCCCTTGCTAAAGCATTTTATCCCAGGAATAAAATATTTAATCCTTTAAATTTGATGAATTACAACAGTGAAGAAAAGAGATCGTGTTTCTAAACAGAGCTAAACCACATATAAAAAACAAGGAGAATGTGCCAGACTGTCTTATGATCGAGTATTTATAGTAAAGCTATTAATGGAATGGTCACTACAGGGGAGTGGAGATCCTAAATATAAATGAAAATTCTGAGGCTTACATGTGCTAGTTCTTAACAGTGAAAACTTCAGTGCTGTCCTAAAGGATATAACAAAAGGTAAACAAGTCTTTCATATGTGATCAAACCTATTTTATGCTAAAACTGAAAATGTTCTTTTAAAGCCATTTACATATTGCCTAATAAAATACATTTGTTTTTACTACTGCTATTCCTATTATATGTTGTATTATAAGAATACATTTATTCCTATAACATGTTTACTTTTAGTGTTTACTAAGTAAAATATTATTTTCAACAGAACACTCTGAAGATATTTTGGGTGAGTGCTACAACCACCGAGAAAAACTCACAAGGCAAGTCTAAAATAGATCAATATGAGCATTATCAGTGTTACAGTGGCACTGACCTAAGTCTTATATGAAAGGTTGTTTTTCCTGAATAAGCTTTAAGTAAATGGCTACTCGCGGAAACTTCTAATTTATGTTGAATCTATGGCAGTTCAGAAAACTGTTGTAAGTTTATGGAAACTTTTAAAATGAATATTTTGCTTTCTAAATTTTGTATTTTCTTCATTTATCAATCCTATCAATTTTCTGGTTTTCTGAATTTCATTTATAATTTTAAGCAATTGATAATCTTTTCACAACTGGAAAAATATTTTTAATTCATTCTGACTTTAAAGTAAACTTGTCCACGTTTCACATGGATAATCACACCAGTGATGAAGACTTAGACGATGATTTTGACACTCAGTTCATCATTCAACAGAGTTTACAGGATATTTACAAGCCGGGAACAACACAACGTGCACCTGAGGATGAGAGGTAATGGTTTTCTCATTGGCAATGGAGTATGAAGTACTGTATTCAACGGCTGAGACTTGTCATTAGCTTAACTCTAGTGTTGTGACAAAAACAGGAGAGAGGGTCAGAATCCAAGGAACTGTCATTTAAATATGTACAAGACAATGCCTGATGAGACAGGAAAAATTGGGAAAGAATTCAGAATTTAATTCGGCAGTTAAAAAAATAATTGAAGGAGATTAGCAGCAAATCTGGGTGAGGAGATGCAGACTGGAAATCAGAATGAAGAAATAAATGAGGCTATGAAGGGCTGGAGAAAAAACTCTAACACATCTTGTCTTTAGGGAGCTAAAGGAATGCATAAATCCAACCAAGACACAAAGAAAGTTATCTTCAACCTTAGTGGGGCAGGTGGGGATGGGGTCCAATCATTGATCTACTCAAATCAAATGATGGAATTATGTAAACCTAAACCCAGGAGAGATTAACCCTTTCTGAAGTGCGTATTCAGAGTTCTGACAACAGTAGAAAAGGACCAGTGGGTCCCTCTGTGGTGTAGGAAGAACGGCCCTGGCTACAGGCAGTCTGCAGTCCAGCTCACCTAGTCAAACGTTCCCTGGCTGATCAGCAACTTCAGCCCCCGGAGGTGGTAACCATTGTTTTTTCTGGGGTGATAAACCCGGTTTGCTTGGGATGGTGATCTGTATTTGCCTGCTTGAGGTAAAACAGGATAAATGTCTTTTAACCCCAAGAGATTTTCTAATTAAATATAGATTGCTCTACATACTTGTCAATGAATAAAAAATTTTAAAAAAAAATAAATAAATATAGAGATGATGAAGTACATCAAACCTATAGTATTTTTTTTAAATGTAACAAACTCATGGAGTGATCACTGTTATTTTAAGCACTTCATAAATATTAACTCATTTAAATTCTAATTCTCATTACCTCTCTATGAGGTAGGTACTATTATTATCCACATTTAGAGATGAGGAAAGTGAGGCACAGAAAAGTTAAGTGACTTACCCAAGGTCACAGAGCTATTAATGAATGAAGAGTCAGGCCATCTGACTCCAGAGTCTGTGCTCTAAACCACACGCTATTCCTATACTTTTGTGTTAAAAACTCACACCATGATTATGTACTATTTTAAAAATAATTTTTGCCAGAATTATTGACATTACAGGGTGGCTATTAAATTTTACCATGCAATAACGTGACATTTCATTCCCAGGCAGGTTTGATTCAGTTCAGCAAATATTGAGTGGGGCTTACTGCAATCCGGGCTCTCTCAGGGTGCTTGCCCTAAAGGAGCTGACCACCTAGTGAGGGAAGGCAGATGTGGGAGAGGAGTTTCCCCAGAACACGTTATTCCCTAGAACACACTGTTTTACATTTTACAAATAGAAGCATTTCTAGTAAGCCCCAGTCGTTGCCCCATAGGAGAGTTCATCCCTGATTAACTGCCACTGCCTTCACCCTTTCCTTTTGATTTTTATCACATGCCTCAGTTTTGGAATTACATGTGCATTTTTTTCTACGCAGCTTCCATTCCTTTTTGAGCGCTGACTATAAGAAGATAGTTGAAACAATAGAGACAGTTAAGTACTCTTCCTATTCTATGTCCTTTAACTGTGGTGAGGTGT
Source organism: Daubentonia madagascariensis (assembly GCA_023783475.1). NCBI lineage: Eukaryota > Metazoa > Chordata > Mammalia > Primates > Daubentoniidae > Daubentonia > Daubentonia madagascariensis. The sequence goes on along the minus strand of JAKFHU010001953.1, from coordinate 32,386,062 downwards.
GACGGTGACAGCTGGCAGCATTTCCCCTTGAAAAGAAGCCATGATGCAGGTTTTTCCAAACGCTAAACACTACGGGGGTCCACAGCTGACTGTCAAAAACCTGATGTGGCCCTTTCTGGGAGAAAATACTTCAGCACAACTTGGCAAAGAGCCCCAGGGTTCCTCACAGACGGGGCTGCTTTTCTGTCCATGACAAGACACTGGGGGTGTTCACAGGCCCAGGTGGTGTGGAATGCTAGATGACAGGCCTTACTGTCTGTCCTGTGCCTTTTGAATTTGTCTTTCATAAAAGGTGGTGATAGAGTTCTGTTGTCTCACACACTAAATTTGGTGGTAGAATTCAGAGGCAATAGGGGCTGCCTTGTATGTGTGCCAAAGGTGAATCTGTTCTCATTTGACTTGTTAATAGGTGAGGAAGATGCATTGTCACACTTAACCAAGTACCATTCTGCTTTTGATGAAGCAGATGAGATCGGCTGGATTCCTCTGCATAGGGCTGCAGTGCAAATAAATAAGAACATTTTGGAAATAACCCTAAAAGGTAAACTCCCTTTTACTCTTCTTGATGCTTCTAAGAAATAAATTTAAAATTTATTTTTATATTTTAACCTGTGCGGTATTTCAGCTTCAAAGACCAGCACATGGGAGCAAACAACCCACAATGGTGAAACACCACTTTTTTTGGCTGTCAGTAATTGCCTCTTAGAAAATGCCAGTTTTCTTCTTCTGAATGGCTGCAATCCGAATGCTAAGAATTTTGAAGGCAATTCTCCTCTTCTTACAGGTAATGAACACCTTGTCTCTGCAGAAGAGTCAGTGGCTCTGAGTCTCCTTCATGTCCACAGGTTTCAAAGGCAGCTTTTTAGGCTTAGTTGCAGCACTGTCCCTCTGGTCCCAATGACCAGACATGTGTACCTGACCCTCCAAAAGCTTTCTATAGGTTGGCCTGTGAGGTAGCCTGATGCAAAATCTCTGCCCAGTTAAGAGCAGCTCATTTTGCATGGAGCCCTACTTGAAATAGTTCACTCTGGTGTGAAATATAAGAGGAGAGCAAAGTTACCCCGTGCAGCGTGGCCAGGCAGGTAGCTGACATAAGAGAATTGGTTGACAACTATTAAGAAGCAGGTAGCCAGTCTCTAGATCACTCCTCCCCCACCCCAGCAGAATTCTGGAGGTTTATTCTCTCCATAGCTTAAACAGAGAGTCTCTGGACTAGAGGATGTTAGGCGAGGGTGGGAGTACTGAACTGAAAACACTGAAGGCATTAAGCAAACATAGGCTGATACCACCCAGCCCTCCCTGCTCCAGGAGCCCAGAAAGCTGGCAGCCAGGCCCTTACCCTCTAGGAGGAGGCTTCTCTGAAAAATTTGACCAGACCAAGAAGAAAGATCTAAAGATAGTGACATTGGGGGTTCACCAATAAATGGCTCAAACATATCAACCTATAGTTAAGCCCACAACCCACAAACCCACAGATCCACTGTTTAGAATTTCCAATCAGCTTTTTAGTCCCCAACTCTTAATCATGAGCAGATAGCCAAAGGCTATCTGAGGAAAGTCTTCGACAAACAGATAAGCAACTTGGAGGAAACAGATTATTTGGGGAAAATAAAATGTAAAGTGAAATTTCTGAGGAAATTAATGAAATGAGAACAGGATACTAAAAAAAAAAAAAATCGAAACAAAAAGATGTTGTTAAACAGCTCATAATGATGCTGGAAGTTGAAGTTTAGGAAAGCTTCCAGAAAAAGATAAGAAATGGAAAACAGGAAAGAAAAGGAATTTTAAAAAATGGAAGGACGATCCAAGAGGAACAGTCTGTGACTCACAGGAATGATTGAGGGAACAGGCAAGGTGATGCAATAATCACAGATGAAATCAGCCAAGAAAACGATTCCCTAAAATGAAGGACTGTGTTTCCAGAAGGAAAGGGCACACTAAGTGGCAGCTCCATGAATTACAAATGACCCAACACCCTTGGCACTCTGTTTCCAGTCTCCGGGCAATTAGAGCACTTTCCATGGCACATTATAAATAGTTATTAGCAGAATTCATACTGACTCAGCACCCTGGCATCTAGCAAGATTCCCCACACACATTTAGTGTCAATAATTGGTGAATGAATAGTGACATGAATAAATTCAGGTGCTTTAGGATCTTGTGGGGCTAAGGATCATCATCCAAGTGTGAACTAACAGCATAAATGCAGAAAAGCCAGTTATTAGAGAATTTGTTAACAAAATGTGGTTAAAAATAATTTCTAAAAACTTAATATACTTAGAAATAAATACAAGGATAGATATGAAAATGTTAACAAAGATCATTTCAAAGAGGTGGGATTATGGGTCATTTTCTTTTCTGCATATATAGTCTAAGTTCATTGAACACAACCCCATTTCATCATAATAAAAAAAGAATAAAAAGATTAAAAAAAAAAAAAAGACACAGCCACCAGGGACAAAGAGAAGTTTCCACAAGCTTCCTGAGAGGAGGAGAAAAAAAAAAAAGGAATATATCATATACAAAAGATGACAAATCAGAATGGTTTCAGACTTCTCAATGGTAACTAGAAGCTTGAATAAATTGGTGGAGAATAGTTTTACAAATTCTGAGAGAAAATTATTTCCAACTTAAACTTCTATATTTAGCCAAACTATCAAATATGAAGGTAGATTAAAGACATGGAAGATAAATATTTTCAGACATAGGCAATCTAAAAAAATTCATCTCTCACACAGCCTTCTTAGGAAGCTACTGGAGCGTTATGTTCTACCAATATGGGAGTAAACTAGAAAATCAAAAGCTTGAAATCCAGGAACCAGAAGATCCAACCCAGGTGGTAGGCAAATGAGATCCCCAAGATGATGGGGAGCAGCGATCCTAGGATGATACGTTACTAGGCCCTGAAGTCCAGACTGGAACAGGTCAGGAGGCCCCAGGTAGAGCCTTCTTCAATACCACAATGGGATAGGAATGAATATCTTGAAAGGAGATTTAGACAGTTTAGAGAGTTTGGGGTTGAATTAATGATAAGCAAATGGAAAACGAAGCAAGTGAAATGTAAGACAAGTATTAGCTCCAGAGAAAACAAAAAGATGTTCAGAAAAGGAAATATAGTTATAGTCCAGCTTTGAATAGCAAACATAATAAGGTAAACACAATATCTAACAAAAATTATGCTATAAAAATATTAGAAGGATGGTTGGATGAAAAATGTGTATGTGTGGTAGGGACAGAAGGAGAAAAAGTTAAATCCTCATTTTTACATGTGAGAAGTCATTAAGTTATACCAAAACCAAAAAATCAAAAAGTAGCAATACAAGGAGGTTATTTAGATTCAGCTGATTGAGCTATCAAAGAATGTGTTATCAAATGGCTTTAGATGTTAGGAAATTCTTCCTGATTTTTTTCTCTTTGGGTCCCAGTTCTTTGCTCTGGTAATAACCAAAACTCCAAGAGAAGAGGAAGGCAATTTATTTAGAAATAAATGTTAATATCAAAGAATCAGCGAAAATGTGCCTCTGGAGAAGAAAAGACCAGGGAAACAGTAGTGGACTCTATATCTTTAAATTCTGCACATGTATAACTTCTATCAAAACAAAAACTAAACATTAAAAAGAGAACAGCAACAGAATACTGCCAAAAATTGGGATTTGGGATCCCTTCATGGTTTGTCCCAAGATGTTCTCTAAGGCATTTGCAGAAAAAACACCAAGGAGAAGAGCTCTCTCTGAGAAAGCACTCAAACTATATAGCATAATACCGTATAGTGAAAAGAACTCTGGCTCAGGTCTAACCTCTCTAAACCTGTTTCCTCGTCTGTAAGACTGGGATTGTAGTAGTATTTATCTTGTGTGTGCAAAAGTCATATATGTAAAAAACATGAAGCTGTGAAGCCTGTCGTAACACTGATTGGGGAAAGAGCTGGTTTTCCTCTCTTGACTTCTGCCTATTCAGCAAGTCAAATGATTCCATTTCTGTGGTACCTAAACAGCATGTCCCCATTGATAGATCAAGGAAGATGCTGGGTTAAAGTTAAGCAAGTTTATTTCAAGACTTCTCAGAGACTTCAATATACCAATGTGCAAAATGAATCCTGAAGAGGGTGTTAGAATATACAGCATTCCCAAGCCTTTTGTTGTATTTTTTCTTTAACTGCTGTGAATCATTTTCTTCACAAAGAAACTCAAGGGGCTTTCTGCAAAACACATTTGGGAAACACAGGCCAAAACCATTTTCTATGGCGTAGGCCACTCACCCAAATATGCATATTTAAATTACGTTTTAGTCATTCATTTGCTGAGGTAGGTTCTGTTGCTGTTTTTGTTTTTCTTCTTTTAAAGCATCTACAAGCATTTCCAGGACTCTATTGAGTATTTAAGTTTCCATTTTCTTGAGAAAATAAAAATGGTAAATGAAAATTTTATACGGTTGTGTTTCAACCACATAAGCAGCCAAGGAATAATCAGTGCATTGTCCACAGAAGGAGACCATGAATACTCATGGCTTACAGAAAAACAAATAGCCCACTGATGTAAAACATTATTAATATTATTTGACATATGCCTTATTTTACAATTTGTTTCCTAAACACAGAATGCTGGCGCATAGGGGTAGGTAGGGAGAACTCCTTAAGAAAGCCTGAGGGATGCCAGCCAATAGGATACTCCAGCCTCCACTTCCTGTTGAACATAATGCCCACCTCACTTCTAATTTCCCAGCTGTTCTGCATGACTCCTATGACATGGCTGCCTTGCTGATCAGCCACGGAGCAGATGTCAATCTGCGGTGTGCCAACGAGAGGACAGCTCTCCATGAAGCAGCCAAACTGGGCAGACAGGACATGGTGAAGCTTATGGTAGCTTCTGGGGCGCACATTGACCCACAGAGCTCCTATGGATTCACTCCTCTTGCTCTCGCTGCCCAAAATGGACACACTGAAATCATGGAAATATTACTGCAGAAAGGCAAGATTTTCTATATGATCCTAACCTGCCAAGGGGTAACGTGATCCAAGTATTCTCCTCTTGACGGAGAGCTTCAAAATGATAGAAGTTAACATTTTCTTTAAGCCTAATATAAATGTTCGATAAAACTTTGTGTAAATATTGACTATTGAAAAGCCTAAAATAGACATTGAATTTATTTGGTGTGATATAATTTCCCTAAAACTACTAAGATGCAGGTTACTGTTTTACTTAATATTCCCTCACTGTGCTAAGAGGATTATTTTTTTTTAAACTTTTTTTATGTTGTCCTTTTCTAGAATCATAAAACCAAAGACCCTGCAACATCCTCTATATGTTACCTCTGCTTGGGCTGTCATGAGGCAGTTTAATCAGTTATCAAATGGCTTTAGATGTTAGGAAATTCTTCCTGATTTTTTTCTCTTTGGGTCCCAGTTCTTTGCTCTAGTAATAACCAAAACTCCAGGAGAAGAGGAAGGCAACTTATATTTACTGAGAACTTTCTAAGCAATAGGTATTAAGTTATCCACATTTCCTTAGATAATCCTTTAAAAACTCTGTGAGGTAGGTACTATCTTCATTTTGAGAAAGTGGGGGTCAAAGATGGTACCAGCTGCAGGACTTCCCTTCAAATATGCCCCCTGCCCTGCCCCCAGCGCTATAGCTATGGCCATTTTAGATCCTATTTAACTGGTAGGGACTTAGAACTTTGGCATTTATTGTCATTGAGGAGACCGCCATTGACGACACTGTTAGATGAAGCACTGTAGTATCTAAAGTTTTAATTCAAAGAAGCAAACTTTTACCAAGATTTCATAAAGTCCCAATATTAAAATTATCTTTGTCATTCTCCTCCCTATGTCTAGAAGCCTTATTTCATTCTTTAACAATACATGGACCTGGTCTCCAATATTCTAGATGGCAGGGACCCCTATATTTAAGAACAATCTTGTACTTTTTAGACTTTCCTAAATCTTTCCCTATCATATGGGGAAGGCTAGTTTCCAATCAATGGCCATAAGACATTTTAAGTAAGATGTTTTAAATGAGCAATATAAGAGATGTCTAACATCATTAGCTGGAAAAACAAAAGTAAACACTGGCTCTTTTGTCTTTGAGGAAAGAGTAACTTTTTGTATAGAATAGAAGAGAGGCAACAAATGTTAAATCCTCTAATCTTCAAAGAAACCAGCATGGGTTGACCTCAGTGAGATCAGTGAGTGAGCATTTCCTCTAAGTGACCTCCTTACAAAGTAATTTGCACAAAGTGACATAAATAGTAAATGGCAGAGCCAGCGTTTGAAGCCAAATTACATTCCTTTAGCACCCCGCACTGCTAGAGTGCAACACTGCATTGCAGAAATAAACCCTGAGTCTGGACTCCCTGACTACCTTGCTTACTAGTTGTGCATCTTTGGGGAAGTCACTTAAACTCAATGAGCCTTAGTTTCTTCATCTTTAAAATGAAGATACTAGCATCTACTTTGGGGGGTTGTTGTAAAGTTTAGAAATTATTATGCACATAAAGAAACTAGCACATAGTGAGCACTCAATAAATGGAGGCTTATTAGATTTTATTAACACATTCTAGGAATGGGGTTTTGGGGCTGCCACTGTACCTGATAACTCTAGAGTCTGTTGTAAACTAAAGTCACTACATCCTTTTTTTTTTCTTTTTTTTCCATGCTCATGGGGCTATTTGGAACACTACATCTTTTTTATATGAGCTATGAATGTGTCCAGAATGCTCTCTTCAATTTTTGTCCATCCAAATGCTACTCTTTCTTCAGAGCCCATTTTACTGAGAAGCCTTCCACAACTGTCCCAAACTCCTTTGTCCTTCCTTTGCCTCCTAGCTCCCCTTAAAACCCCAGCCCTAGATCTTCTAGAAGACATTTTGCCTATACTTTTACTCTTACTAGCCACACTACTCACATGACACTTAGTATACAGGGTACAGTTTGAGCATCCCTAATCTGAAAATCCAAGATCCAAAATGTTCCAAAAGCCAAAACTTTTTTGAGCACAGACACAACACTCAAAGGAAATGCTCATTGGAGCATTTCAGATTTCAGGTTTGGGATGCTCAACCAGTAAGCATAATGCAAATATTCAAAAATCTGAAAAAATCCCAAATCTGAAACACTTCTGGTCCCAAACATTTTGAATAAGGGATATTCAACCTGTACTATAATTTATCTTTTTACCTATCAGCAGTCCCTAACTTCAATTAAAAACAATTACAGTGTCTCTTACTATGAACAGTCCTCTAAGAACAAGTTAGAACAAATGCCCTTTTCAACCAAAACAACATCAGATGGCATGGTGATAGAGTTCAATAGGTTTATTATTAGTACCATCCTATATGTAAGTGTGCTGAGTTAAGTGGGCTTTTGTAGGCTGGTCTAGAAGTAAAACTACCTTTTATAGAAGTATTTCTACTGGAATTTTCAGGTTCCAAACAACTTCCAAAATTACTCTGAAAGCCAACCTACTTATAATTTAGAAACTGCTTCTGCCATTTTTTTCCTCCCCATCTAGTTTATAAGCTGCTTGAGAGCAAGAGGTCATATTTTATTTCTTTGATTCTTGATGCTTTGCTAGAGTAGGTGCTCACTAATTGCTTTTTGGTGGTAGTGGTATATTTTTTTTAATTGCTTAAGCAATACAGTGGAAAAGAATTTTTGCATAACATGACTCTTTATCCTCTTAGGAGCTAATGCTCATGGTCAGGCCTCTGATTCTTCTTCCATCTTACTTGAAGCCGCTAGTGGAGGAAATCCAGACTCCGTGACTCTCTTGCTAGGGTATGGAGCTGATGCCAACATCCCTAAGAGTTCAGGCCACCTGCCCATTCATGTGGCAGCTGACAGAGGCCACTTATTGTAAGTTCAATTACATTATTGTAAACAATAGAAATAGTAATAGCTACCTTTTATTTTGAGCCGCTTCTAGGAAATTTATGTTCTTTCTCTCTGATCCTACAACCTAAACACCCCTTTTAAAGATAAGAAACTCTTGACCAGCTAAAAGTGGTAAAGCCAAGCATTCTCTGAAGAGACATAAAACTTTTATTATCAGGTCCTTAGGCAACATGGGAAGCCTCTGGTCTCAAATGACTGGGCTAATTCTGAGTTTTATAACCTAGACAGGAGTTCCATTTGATTTTACTTTTCAATGAAGGAATTATGGTTATTTGTTGGGGGTTCTAAATGCCACCTGATATTAATACCATCCAGTGTTAATTTAAAGCAATCATAAACAGGTTAACGTTGCATCTTAACAAAAACTATTTTGAAATGCACTTTGAAATTCTTTTTCAGAGCTCTAAAGATATTGATTCCAGTTACGGATCTTGCTGCCATTAAGCAGAGTGGGATCAGTCCAGTTCACTGCGCAGCAGCAGGAGCACACCCTCAGTGCCTGGAACTTCTTATCCAGGCTGGGTTTGATGTGAATTTCATGCTAGATCAGAGAATTCGCAAACACTATGATGACCAAAGGAAGTCAGCTTTGTATTTTGCTGTATCAAATGGTGACCTTTCTTCAGTTAAGCTGCTTCTGAGTGCTGGAGCTCTGCCTAATCAAGACCCAGTTAACTGCCTCCAGATAGCCCTCAGAATGGGCAACTACGAGCTGATAAGTCTGCTGCTAAGGCATGGGGCCAATGTCAATTACTTCTGCAGAGTTAATCCTTTACATTTCCCATCAGCACTGCAATACACACTGAAAGATGAAGTCATGCTCAGGATGCTGTTGAATTATGGGTATGACACAGAGCGATGTTTTGATTGTCCTCATGGGGACAAAGTTCATCCTTCCTATACTTTTGAAGGCTGGACATCTACAGTTATCAAAGATACTAAGGTAAGCCCACAGTATTGCCTGCATTGCCCTAAAGTCATTATCTGTGGCCCTGAAACTATAGCAATAAATAGACTCCATCCACTCTCTCCAGATGCTCGTGGTTAGAAAGATTCTAGTATAATAAATATATGATAAAATAATTATAATATGATAAACACAATGGTAGAAAGATGTAAAAGGTACAAAAATATTTCCGAGGAAAAATTGATTTAACTCTCCCTAGCACTGTCAGGAAGTTTCATAAATGAAGCAACATCTGAGCAAGGTTTTGGAGAATGAATGCAGTCTTAAATACCAGTTATGCTTTTTCTCTGAATGAGTTATCTAGCTAAAATGCTTCTGGGTGCCCAATACCTGTACCCCTAGGTTTGGCTATCTGCTTTAGCTCTAACATTTGATTAAATGGTTTCCTTTGGTCACCTTTCCAATGAAAAAAGAATCATAATCAATACAGTTGACCACCCCTCCCTTTTTGAGACATTTTTCCCCCTTGGCTTTCATCACACCACAATCTCCTAGTTTTCCCCTACCTTGGTCACTTCTGTTTTTCCCAATTTGAGCTCTTCCCCCAGCTTTTCAAATGGCTGCAACTCTTTAGGTCTCATTTCAAGTGTCACCTCCCCGAAGAGGCCCTTCCCTGTCCACCTTGTCTGAGGTAGTTCCCTTCCCCAATCATTATCTTATCATGCTGTTCATTTCTTTTATAGCATTTATCACCTTCTAAAATTACTGTTTTAGTATTTTATTGATTGTGTCTCCCCCACAAATACATGAACATAAGCTCTTGTTCATCACTTTCCTCAGCTTACAGATCTGTGCTTAGCACATAATGGATGCTCTATAATGAATTCATATTATCAAAATTTGAAAATAGAAATGAAAAATGGTGAATTGGAGAAAGTACTTTGAATCAGTTGTGAAAAGCGAAAGCCAAAATATTTTAATATTATATGATTTATTATTTTTAGGTGATTAATGTAGGACTTACTTTCCACATCATTAATTTGGCATTAGGCATATGTCATCTTGCATCATTTCCTAACTGTTCAAATAGTATTACTTGATTTCTCATCTGGGCATCTTGTCTAAGAGCATATTAATTACCTAACGGTAGAAACTGTCCTATCCCTCATGTATCAAGGTAGGATTCAGTTATGAATGATAGAAAACCCCAAAATAAGAGTAGCTTAAACAAGATGGCTCATTCCCCTCGCATATAAATAAAGGCCAGAAGTAAATGGGCTTCTAATTGGACAGCTTCATGATTCACACAAGAAACTCACATCCACACTCCAGCCAGCAAGAAGGCAGGCAGGAGGCAGCACACCCCTTATCCTTCTTCAGGGGCATTCTGGGAGTTGCTTACACTTCCACTTCCATCTCATTGGCTAGAACTTAGGTGGCCACACCTAGCTGCTAGTGAAGCTGGAAAGGTCTTTACTTCACATAGCCACATGGCCAATCAAAGGGTTAACAGATAATATACAACAGTCTCTATCACACCCGATTACGTCTTATATAGTTCTGAAGACAAAGCAGTAAATATTTTTCCAAATGTTAGAGCTAAGGCTAAGAGATTTTCTTGCTCAAGACCTTAGTTTATAAATGAGGAATTTGAGATCTTGTTTGCTGACTCTGAGTTTGGTGTTCTTTTGATTACTATGCTTTAACCATAGATACTTCATGCTTTTCATTTACTTTCATAGTTCTGATTTTTTACAGTTCTGTGAAGTAATAACTCTGTCATGGCTGCAACATCTCTCTGGAAATGTTGTTCGAGTGATGCTTGATTATGTTGATCAAGTTCGGATCTGTTCAAAGTTGAAAGCTGTGCTGCAAAAACAGGGGCTGTGGTCAGAAATACATTTCATCTTAAGTGAGTCTATTTCTTGTAGAAGACTTTCACCAAAATACTAATTATATTCTGATTTTTTTTTTTTTTAGAATACTCTTCTCTTCTGGTTAAAAGCTTGACCTAAAGAAACCAAAAAAATACTATTCCTATTTTAAAAATATTACTAACTACACTTCATTTGTACTTATTACCTTTTCCCAGGAGATTAAATCTGTTAGGTAACTACTTATTATATAGGTAGGTAATACTCTTGTCCCAATCCACCTAAACCATGGCTATGAAGGAACACTACAGACACAGGAATTAAAAGCTATGAAATGCCAATAAAAACAGGGATGAGAAAAAGCTAAGAGCTAAGTCTGTAGAGGGCATCAAATGATCCTTCTCCAAACCAAATTCCTTCAAAGTAGCACTTAAGTCAAATTAAGAATTTCTTTCACCTCATTTCCCCCTAGGTGATCTCCAGTTTTTAGCTTGCCCCTGAAGAAGGGGGTGGGGTGGTTCTCTGATACATGCATATTTAAGGACTTTAGGCCTCACAGGCCATACCCACAATTGATGCCAGTCTTTGGTCCCTAACTTGAGATGGCTCTGAAACCATATCTACAACAAGGGTTGCAATGAGAAATGAAAAGCTGTTTCCCTATTGACTTTCCCATTTAGTCACAACAAATGAAATCTATCAAATACATTTACCAACTAAACCCTAAGATCACTAAAAACTAAAGCAATTTTTTTTCCCTTTTGGATAATGTGCCTATTTCTTTGATTTTAGCAAACCCTCGCTCCCTAAAACATTTGTGCCGCCTAAAGATCCGGAAGTGTATGGGACGTTTACATTTGCGCTGCCCTGTCTTCATGTCATTTCTTCCGTTACCCAATCGTCTAAAAGCATATATCCTTTACAAAGAATATGACCTTTATGAACAAGGAATTTTTACAGGAACGTGGTAATCAAACCATTCTAGAGGAAAAGTTATAGTTCTGAAGCTGTACTTCTTAAAATTTGACTTGTTATGTAAGATTCATATTTTTTGCTTTACCTAGCAACTAAAATCTCAATGCGGCCTACATTCTTTAAAAAGTTGCTCTGAGCCGGGTGTGGTGGCACGTGCCTATACTCCCAGATACTGTGAAGGCTAAAGTGGGAGGCTCACTAGAAGCCAGGAGTTCAAGGCTGCACTGTGCTATCATGGCGCCTATGAATAGCCACTGCACTCCAGCCTGGGCAAAATAGTGTGACCCCTGTCTCTTAAAAAGAAAAAAAAAAAGTTGCTCTGAACATAGCCTCTCAACATATAAGTGGCTGGCATTCTAAAACGCAGTTTAAAAAAAAAAGCCCAAATAGCAAAAATTTCAATTAACTGAAATACACCAGTTCTAATTCTGTATTGATCTTATATTAAATGTATGAATCCAGTTTTTATGTGCTCAAAATAATAGATGCCACCTCTGACAATTCAAGATAATTCTTAACAGTATCTTTTTTGTAGAGAAGTATATATATTATAATACAGTAGTCTCCCCCTATCCTTGGGGGAATCTTTCCAAGACCCTGAGTGGATGCCTGAAATTTTGGACAGTACAGAACCCTATATCCCTACATATACCATGTTTTTTCCTATATAGTCATGTATCACATAATGATGTTTTGGTCAACTGCATATGCAATGGTGGTCCCATAAGATTATAATACCATATTTTTACTGTACCTTTTCTGTTTAGATATATAAATATCATGTTACAATTGCCTACAGTATTCAGTACAGTCATAGGCTGTACAGGTTTATAGCCTAGGAGCAATAGGCTATACCATATAGCCTAAGTGTGTAGTAAGCTATACCATCTAGGTTTCTGTAGGTACACTCTATGATGTTCCCACAATGATGAAATTGCCTAACACCACATTTCTCACAATGTATCCCCATCTTTAAGCCTGTTGTTACACAACATGTGACTGTACATACATACTATACATTGTAAATATGCTGGACAAAGAAATGGCTCACTTCCTAAGTGGGATGGAGCGGGATGGTGAGAGATTTCATCATGCTACTCAGAACAGCGTGCAATTTAAATCTTATGAGTTGTTTATTTCTGGAATTTTCCATTTGTTATTTTTGGACCACTGTTGACCAGGGGTAACTGAAACTGCGGAAAGCAAAACCAGGGATAAAGGGAACTACTGTATGTCTTAGTGATTGGACTCAATATATTTTCAGTTAATTGAAATAGAACCTTCAAGTAAAATTTCACTATTAATAGGAAACATGTGTCCCTTCTTTTCACAAAACCCTTTCTTGATTAATGTGATCACTAGAATGGGAATTAAAAGTGTTTTCAAATGGATGATGGTTTATGGTTTCTGTACTGAACCTAACCTGGTACTGGATGTGAAGGAGCTCACTGCTAGCAGTTATAAGACATTAGTTTAAATTTTTATTTCTATATATTCTATGCTTCGTGTAAGTACAGGTTTCTATATGTGGAAAGAGAGGAAAAAAACTGAGATGTTCATTTAGCCACACCTATGTCACATTTAGACAGCACAGCAGCAGGGATAACAGAGAGGTAGGATGTAGTCCATTTTCACCACAGCCCAGTTAGTTATAGCTTTGATGTTACATGTCTGGTCTTGGTGAATTTTTTTTTAGCATTAAATAGTCCATTTTAGGGAAACTGACCCTATATGATTTTTTTCTGACATAGGGATTCATGGCTATATAGACTACTTCAGTGGGCACACACTTAAAATTATTTTTACAGTTTACATTTAAAAATCTGTAAAACTAGCTGACATGAATAGCTTTTAAGTCAAATTGTGGTGTGTGCTTATAAGCAAGTAGTAGAACATATATAAGTGAACATATAAATATATTTAGGATATATGTGCACTTAGATAAATTACATAATTCTCCCATCCAAGTACTAACCAGGCCCAACCCTGCTTAGCTTCGGAGATCAGACGAGATCGGGCACGTTCAGGGTGGTATGGCCGTAGACGTGAGATAAATTACATAATTCTAAAGTTAATTTCATCTCCTCCTTGGATCTTCTAAGAGTGTATATACACTTCTATAAAATTCAAAAGAAATTAGAATACAAACTCCCCAGAGAAGAAAAGAACTAAGTGCTATACGAAACTATAAAGAGCACATAGGATGAATATGCATTAGTATTAAAACTACAGATCCAAGCTACTTAAACTGGTATACACAATAACCTGCCCCTTTAAATTATAGGAATTTCTTTGAGTAAGACCAGACAGTAGCAAGCATACATCGTCTGTAACATGTCTGGGGTAATTACTGAAGTCTCTCTCCTTTGCTAAAAGAAAAAAAAAATTACCAGTGATGAATTCATTTGCTTCTATAACAAACTTTTCCCAATAAGTGACAATTTTTTTTTTCATTTTAGCTGTTGTGGAATTGTAACGGGATGAGATGTGCAATTTAACAGATTAAGAAAAAGTCCAATAGTTTTACAAACATCTGAAATTACCTGGAGAAATAAAATTCAGAGTATGTATCAAATATTTCATACACAAAAGACTGTACAAAAATCATGGACTTTATTATACATTAAAAAATCTTCTAACAACATATTTCCTGAAGCCTTGTCAGCAAATACTTATTTTGACAAAATGAAAAAATAAGTTCTCCACCCCACATGTATACCATGATCACATAAAATTGAGTTCTTTAAATCCAATTCTAAAGCAAAATGTTGCATGATTTTAAATTGTACATTGCATGATTAATAGTATCAGTGAAATAAGAATTAACCAATTCACTTACATTACAAAATCACCAAATATACAAAGCAATTTTGCACATTAGTTATAACTTAATCCCCAGTTCTCATATTAACTGAAGTAAATTACATATGAATGCAGCCACAAGAGATTGGTTAAAAAGTTTAATATGGTTCCAGTTTCAAACCTTTATGCATTATTAATTAATGTAGAAGAACAAAATTTCATGGAAGAGTAAACCAAACTTGCTAAAAATAAAATGAAGGCCTTGCTTGCTACAATTGGTGTGTTTAAATATTTAAAATACATTCTGAATGCTAGGAGGTTGTTGTCAAAACCAACGTTAATATTTTCATTTTATTCAGGTGGCAGAAGGTTTTGCAATATACTAGCTCTTAGGGTCTGTCAGCATGTCTAATAAGATTCAAATTTTAAATACTGTGGTTCCTAGATATAACTCAAAATTAACCCAGATGCCTTTACCACATAAGATTTTATGGTACCTAGGATGCACATCCTACTGTCCTTTTCCCAAGCATAAGGGAAACACATGTACCCCTCCTAGATTGTGGAGCTTAAGGATTCTTTTGAAATTAAACACAAAGTAATCATTGTAGATGGGGCAAAAACTAGACTAGCTTTGGGGACTCTGTTTGAGGTAAGTTTCAGTCTCTTGTTAGCAAGTTTTCAAAAATTTTAAAGGTACAAGGAATAACTGCTTTCCTAGCAACTGACTTCATTACCATAGTTATAAAATTACTGTTCTTATAGGTAGCAGAATGCATAGCAGAATTAGGTAGGCTTAATTTCTTCCCTTTTAAAAAAGCTTTTTGTTAATTTCTAAAACCGTTAAGTGTAAATCTGAATTTGGAGAAAACATATTCCAAAATCTAATCCAATCACCATCAAAGCATCCCAGAACTAGAAGAGATGTCAAAGGAGGGTAACAAGATCAGCTTTAACATTAGGCAGAAACCCATGGCAGCCTTCTTTAATAACAGGAAGAGTTTATTAAGGTTGATACTTAAATATCTGTAGTAATGGAATAGTTCATATAGTTATAGTTCAATAGCAATAGAATAGAAGCTGAATCATCTAAAATTGTTAAAATCCATTCATGACTTCTATTTGGCATTGGAATGCGTTTTGGTCTGACCTACAGACATGAGAGTGTTATTGTGGAAATTCCTATGGAAACATGACTTAAAAGAACTACAGGTCTGTCCAGCATCCCTAAGTCTGCCAGTACCCTTAACTCTAAGCCTACACTTTGACCCAGAGTGCTAATAAAGGGCAGCACTTTGCTACCATGCAAAGCACCAGTAAAATGCCTCCTAATGATGACCACCTTCCTGATAGGGCAACAGATTTTATCTGAACTAAGTGAGGTGACAACTTGTATACACAAAAGATTTAGGGAAACAGAAAGCTTACTAATCTCAAAAAGATCTTAAAAGTAGGACTTGCCATGACTAATTAAGTGCTGACAACAGAAACTATTCCAACTTCAACAAAAGGAATGATACACTATTATGGAAGCATTCCCTTTGGTAAATACAAAATAAAGTGTTCCATAAATTTCTACTTTTTAACTATATATTTTGGTAATGTAAGGCGTCAGAGAGTATTAAATAATCATTATTTCTATTTGGCACATGAATAAAAAGAATATCATGATCCTATATGTAATTATCTATCCCATTCCTACAGAAAACAATGTACATACACAGTGTGAAACAGTCAAGTTATGTTTTCAGAACTAAAACAGATGCCTTTTCTAATTCAGAACTAAGAAGAAAAAACTGTATATCAAAGTTTCCCTTGTGAAATTAGTCTTGTGGCTAACCTCTTGAAAATTTATAAATGTATGACTATGTAAAATACTTTACTCAATATATTTAACTTGTATATATAGATACTTTTTCATGTGAAACACATGAACATGATTTCTATCAGCAATGTTAAAAATGTGATTAAAGAAAAAGAAATCAAGGTTTGACGTAGAAGATAGACGTAGAGAAATATTATTTTAGACTTGGCACCAGGCTAAAATCCTCCCTTGGTCAACTTCTCCTATACTGTACCAGGCATTCTTCTCCTATACTGTACCAGGCATTCAGTTTCTTTTCAGTCTTTCAAAGAATTGGACCTGTTATTCATTTAAAGAGTTAGAAGTACTTAGAATAATTAGTGCAAATTACTCTATTGTCATACATTAGTTATTTGCCTTTGTGGATATAAAGTGGTGATTCAGTACTTTATCAAAACATGGGATTATGAAAATACTGGGAATATCAGTCTAAAATTTAAAAGATTACATTTTCTAAACTAAACTCTGAGAATTTTTACTGTAAGCATGAAACATATTTGTTATAGAATTTCTTTTGAAATGTCACTTGATTTTCAATAAAAACTATTTCACATAATGCAGAAAATACAATGTATCATCCTGTAACAACATCCTTGCACGTCAATCCTAACCTAAAATGTATTTGAACAACAAAAAAATCTTTTAATAAATTCCAAAATCTTATTTTTAACCATTACTGCTCTGCAGCAATAATTGAAGTCCCAACCTGAGAACTGAGAGTGTGATAATAAAATGCCAAGGGCTATATCAGTCTTGAACCGGATACACTTAAGCTTCTTTCCTACTCGCATCAGGTGTAGCACATCAGAGAACTGTGAGCAATCTAAGAAAGTATCCTGAAATCAACAGTACCACCTGCCACAATTTGAAACCTTAAGTGTAAAATCTCTGTTCTAATTATTTTATAAAAGTTCTATTGCACATTTAATATTGTTAAAATATCTGCAAACCTGTAGAATTCTCTGTATAAAGGGTTTTAAACTTATTCAGCTGAATGCTTCCTTACTGCCAGCAAAACGTTCCTAATGAAAGAGAGAGAGTATATCCATGAACATCTGAGCCTGAAGAATAAGTGATTCCTTATGGTCACAGCCAATTACAATGCAAGATAAAAAGTTCACAGTTTGAAGAAAAAAATGCTTGAGCAAATGTAACTCCTCAGCAATCTACTGCAGAGATAAGCAGGTTTCTTTTAGACACGTGGAATTTAATGTTAATGCATAGTATATTATGTTTAAGGGGGAAAAAATCAACACAAACCTAAGTCATCAAGTTCAATCTTATTTTTTAAAATGAAGCTGAAACAAGCAAATATAAAGCTTAGTCTCCTCCTTGATATTTCAACATAGTTGTTACCTTATGCCATTTCACCACAGAAATTGTCAAATTCCAAGGGGGGAAAATATCAATCAAAAAGCAAAGATAAGTTTATGCTTCTGATTCTCTCTTCTTTCCTTCTTCTCCCAAATCACTCTCTTCTGACTGGCTACTGCTAAGGACAACAAACTGGCCCTCACTACTAGCTTGGTTTGGTCTACTGGAAGCAGCTATCAACCGACTTTGTTCTTCTAAGTCCTAGGGGAAAATACAGAAAAGAAACTAAGTTAATTGTCTTGTCAAATGGAAAACTATGCAGTTAAAATACATACTTGAGAGCCATTTTAATCCTTCTGTCACAAATACATATTCATAATTTTGGCAACTTGACGAAAAGAAAGGCCATGCCCAACCAATGCAACACCAAAGTGAATTTTGGCACCAACATTCTAGAAATCCTATAAAGCCTACATTCAAACTAAAATCTCTGGAGTGTTTTCCTCTTTTTCTTTTTCATGGCTAACAACCAAATTCAGGCCATCGTCATCTCTCGCTATACACTACAGTAAAAGCCTCATAAGGGATCGCCCCACGCCCCTTCCTTTGCCCCTCTGAGGACTCTTCTCCATTCCTGTCCAGTTCATCTTGCTAAATCAGGTGTCACCTTCCCTCACTCTACTCTAGCCTATCAAGAAAGGCTGACTTCAGTGTCATCTTTGCCACTTCCCTCTTCTTTGTCCACATATCCAATCCATTGCCAACTCTTACTGATCTGTTCTCAGGAATTTCCCACAACTGTCTCCTCTTCTCTGTTCCTACTGTCAATGCCATAACCCATAACAGGCTCTTAACAATCTCCTCATTGATCACCTATCAAATGCACTCTCCAGGTTTTGCTCTGAAATTTGTCTAACATGAAATTATCCTATTGGACGGACAATGATTTGAGACTCCTGGCAACAATAATATATATTTTTATTATATATTACATATATAAGTACATAATTTATATTATATATAATTATATAACAAATATTATAGATAATATAATTATATAACATATTATATACATATATATATATAGCCCTCTAGGGGGAAAAATATGTTTTCCCCCAGAGGGCAAAATGGCTTTCAGCAATGGCAGTTAAGTCTGTATAGCCTCTCAAAAGAACAGCTTTGACAGAGACAGCCCTCACTGGTATATGAAAGTTCTGATATGTTTGCTAAACAGTAAGACATACTACATGCCAATATAACTATAATGTAAACATCATATCAGAAAACAGATGTTACCCTTTTCTGCCATGCTATGAATCATCTGGTTATGGAGTGGCTGAGCAAGCAGAAACCCTTCACTTGGAAATTCAAATCTGAAAGTCACAGTGCTGAATCAAGTCTTCACAACACCATATAAAGAGAAGATCCAGACATTAAGACTCCATACCTTTTCAATCTGTTTTTGTTTACTGAGTTCTTTCTGTTGCTTCTCTTTTACTCTCTCTATTTCTTTTTGTTTTTCTGATGCCCTACGATCCTAAAGAACAGATGAATAAAACTAATGAATTAAATATGAAATAACCTTAAATTTTAGACATTTCAATTAATATCTCTTGTAACCTTTCAATTTTTTTTGCATTTATATATGAGAAAGCACATCAACAGTTTACATTCTATGGCAGATGTTTATCCAAATTCTAAATGCTGTATCAGCAATAGCACCCACTATTAACCTTGCTTAGCAAAATCATTTTTTCTACTTGCCAATATGAAAGAGCTTATATTGTTATACCACTTTAGTTAACATTCTTGGAAAATCAAGCATCTCAGATTCTTACCAGTTCAGCATGCAAAGCTATCTGTTTCGCCAATCCAACAGAATCACAAATCTAAAATGACAAAAAGTATGTTCTCAGGCAGTTCTCACATCAAAGCAAAAATTTCAAGTATTCAAATAGCTGATATAACTAGTTATAATACACTGCTTCAAACAAAAGCTGATTTAAGAATGCTCCAGCCCCCAAACCAAGCCTTTATATGTTTTCTTCAGTCTGTGAGCTTTCACGACTAACTCTCACCTCCTTTGTGTACCCTACTTCTTATTATCTCAAATTCATTACTGATATAGTAAGGCCTGCAAGCAATGAAGTTAGCTGCTAATGCTGCTCTAAGCTGAAAACATCTGAAAATGGCTGATTATGGGAATATCTTCCATTCCTAGGATAAGTTAATAAGGCTAAAAGATTGCACCAGCTATCAGTGGCCAGGGAGGCATGGGTCTGCAGAGTCAGAAGGCCCAAACCAGCAGCTTGGCTCTCTTCAGAGCAACATGCTTTGGTCAAGCAGCTCAGTAGAACTAGGCAAAATTTGGGAGTTTTTTCCAGAAACCTCAGTAAGAATTATGTAAGAATTTAATCATATAATTTAATTAATAGTAATTTTATTTAATTAGTAAGAATTTAATTAGTATTAAATCTTAGTAAGAATCACTTAGTGATTATGATTATGTATTTCACAACAGAAACATTTCGAAAAGCCATGTACCTTTTCCCCTTCATTGTTTGACTCAAATATATAGCAGACTGATGACAAATTACTTTCACTTCTCCCTCCTGATGTCCGAAGAACAAATCCAAAAAGGCGCTTATTCTCCTGGTGTGTAGCATACAAAACTACACAGGGTAATGGAAACTGCCGCAGAAAACATCAGAAGCAAATGTGAGATCTTCCAAACCATTACAGCAGCACTTATATATGACAAACTCACAAGCTAAATTATAAAATTATCATAAATATTAAAACCAATTTTTTTTTAACAGACTGGTAATCCAAGAACAAACAATGTCCTATTTGGTTTGGATTACCAAGCAGAACAAGAGGGTGTTAAATACTGAATTTGTTTTTTTAGTCAGTTAACATATTTTACAAAGTCAAATTCAATAACAAAAATGGTCTTTTTAATAAATGACTAAATAGAATCACACACTTGCAGCTATTTCAAATAGATAATTATAAAATACTCTCAATCATGTTCACGTTTTAATTCCTATTGTTAATTTCTTTGGTGTGTATGATACATGCTTCCTAACTGAGGGATAAACACCAAATATCACACAAAATTGTGTTCTTTTAAGTTACATGGAATGTTTAATTATAACTTTTTGGAGATGGCCATAGATTTAACTATGAGAGCCTAAAGACCAATCATAATTGATACTATTGATAATTGATACCTGAATATACAGGATCAGGATTATTATCACGTTGTAAGATGTGCATATGTACAAAGCTTAAATCATGTAGAACTCACCGTGAGCCTTGTAACTTGTGTCTGTGGATCAATTAACCTATAAAAATAATTAAAAATTTAGAAAACAAATTTTAGTTAGGCTGAAATTACATAAATATTTTTTCTACGGTTTGTTTAGGGAGAGGTTATTACTTACTTTAAACAGTCACAAGTGACTAATAAATGTGATTCTGTCATACGAAAGATGTTATGGATGGCCCGGGCAGCTAAGATTTGGCGCATCGTTTCATAAACAACATCTGGATGGTCATCTGATTTCACCTCCATAGAACCAAGGAATCGGACAATAAATAACTGATGAAGAATAGAATCTATAACAGAATAAGGTACATTATGCATTTTAAAATCCCATGTTTATTTTCCAGAAGAATAAAATACACTGCCTCCTTTTAGATTTTCCAGTGAAAAATTCAACCTAAAAGAGGTATTTAGAAATAACTCCTAACTGCAGTATTCAAATTATAGGAAAATTAAGGTCTCAAATTCAAATAGCAAAATGTAGTGCTTCAACAATTGGTGGTTCTGGGTAAAAAGAATTACTTGCATTATTCTTACTGCTTTTCTGTCAGTTTGAAATTATATTAAATAGATACTAGGAAAAAGAAAAAAAAAAGTCATGCTCCAGGACTAGAAGTTAAACATCAGCTGTTAGGAAAAGCTTAAAGGATATCTTATGCATTGAGAATTTAACTATGAACTCAACAGTATGATATTCTATAATTCTCTATAATTCTGTATGAGTAACAACATCTTAAGTCAGATTAAGTTCTGTTTCAAGTGTACTATGAGTAAATAGAGAAAATTTTGAAGATAACACTAAAACTGAGCATAGTAGCAGAGCAAATGTAAATGACAAATTCTTCACACAGTTTACTACTGAGAGGTAGTTCTAAAATAATGCACATCTGTTTTACCTTCAGTTTCAGATTTTGTACTTCCTCCAGATTCTCCAAATGGATTTGTACGCCTGAAAAGTTGAGAAAAAAATATGAACAAATGGTCAGCTACATGGAAGAAATCTAATCATTGAAACCAGAGTTAAAACGAAGAGTCATAAAACTTTGTACGTACATTTTAGAAATAAAAACTCTAAAATGGTCCATCCTGGTAAGGAACACTACTGATGACCAAATTACTTCTGCCCTTGCACACTGAGTTAATAGGCTGCACCCAATGTTGCTACATTTTAGAAGCTGAGCCACACACAACAAAAATCAACATTATAATAAACCATGTTGCAAAAGTTCTTGAATTTAAATAAGCTAGCATAGAGGAACACTGATTTAGCTCCAATCTTAGCTGCTTGAGAAAAATGCCGGGGATTTCCTGGGATTGTAAAAACCTCTTTTTAGGTTCTCTAAGTACAAGTTGCAAGTCAACTATGATGATTTGAACATTTTCCAGTTTTAAACCTGTATTTCTTAAGGCATAAGTAACAATGCAAGAAGAAAAGTGAACTGGAGATGGAAGCTACCTCCCTCCTTAGTGTGCATGGCTTGTGGCATACCCACAGTGAAGGAAGAAAAGTACAATTCAAAGTAGGTTTTGGGAGCAAACAGAGAGCTAAGTGGTTCTAAAATAACATTGGCATTAAGATAACAGGAAATTGATCTCTTTATACATGTCTGACCTATTATATCAAATGTTAAGTATATTTCTGTAAATGTAATCAAATGTAAATTATTTTTCCTGGGTCACAGCCATGTATATCCAAATTAACATATTATAAATTTATTAGGTGTCCAACCTACTTAATAAATGATTTGCCTTAAGTCATGTTTCCTTAATCCACAGCCAAAGAAAAATTCTAACTGCTTTGACAAGAATATTTCTTACTATATAAATAAAAGATGACTCTCTAATAATTCATAACAATGACAAAGTTTTAGTAACTTCCTGAAGATTTCTTATTCTGGTCCAATATTTTCTAATAAACTTATAGCTTATATTATATTAAATATTATAAACTTATATTTTAAACTTATGTTTAAAATATTGTCATGACCTAAAAACAGAACTATCAACTTTACTCTGCAACTTTAAAAGCAAATATCCAAGAAATAGACATGGTAAGAAATTCAAAATTAAATATTTTTGAAACTAAATTATCTTAACTCCTTTAACTGAGGCAAAAGACTTACAGAAAAATCTGCATGATTTTTCCCTATCAAAGTTATGTTAGGTAATTAAACAAAAAAAGTATAACATAGCTGATGCACTTGATATGTAAGAGATGACTCTCATATGTAGAAATGGAATCATAAACCTTACAGACCATAGCACAATGTCCCTGTGATACCATCACCCACCTGCCTCCCTGGCCAGAGGCTTTTGCCTGGCCAGGCTGATCTTCACACACAGGAGAAATTATGTCAAATTGTATCGGGGTGTCTGGAGCAACAAGAGAATCTAGAGAGAGGGCAGCCAAATTTGTGGACTCAGATCCTAAGGATCCTGAACTGCTGGTTCGAGCTGTCGGTGGCCGAGATTGTCTAAGGACAAACGAAAACAAGAAGGCACTGCATTTAGTTTTTTTTTTGGAAATCAAATACTTAACAAACTATGAAAAAAAAACCAGTATTATAAGTCAATGAGAAGAGTAAAACAAATTTCAATAAAAACACAATCCCAAATCATGGCTACTTATTTAACAACAGACTTCTTTCTTTCCAATTATTAAACTCAAAAACATAAATCACCTCAATCTAGAGATTTAGTTGGAAACACTAGGGAAATTTGAAATATTTATTTATTTAGCACCCTTACTGGTAAATTTACCATTTTTAAAATACACTTTCTTTGTTGTGCAAGGAACTATTTGGTACTAATACAAGCAGTACTGCTAAAATCAAAGTGCTCACCAACACTTTAAATAGCCCATATAGTTCTTTAAATAGCTCCCAGTGTGGTAACTCACCCTGCTGGCCGAAGGCTCTCATGCCTCTGCTGAAAAGATGGGGAAGGAGTGACAGCTTCTAGAGCTGACTGATTTACTCGTGCAGCAGTTTCCTATTTTGATTATTTTTTTTAAAAAAGGACTAATATTAGTAAAGTAAGAAAACCAAAAGTTTGAATATAACTCTGAATTGTTAGAATGCTTTAGAGTTACACTTAAAATACAAATTAGAGCTACTAAAGTAGTTCCACATTCTCTTATCTTAATATTAAGGAATATAATTAACTTCACAACATTATAAACTTAAGTTTCCTCTTGCTTCCTTTAATCTAGAAAAACGTCTATTTTCTACTAATATACATAATTATTCTATATATTTTTTTTTAAATACTGTTTTTTTCTTTACATTTTTAACTATATATTTTGGATTAAGGTTTGTATTGCTAGCGCTCAGCACAGTGCCTGGCACAGTAGACATTTGTTGAATAAAGAAATTTAGAAGGAGTAGGAAATAGTCACAAAATATGAAAGTTAGTATAACTATGCTGGTAAAGTTTTCATAATTTTCTAGAATACACTTATGCTCAGAAATATCTATATTTATTAATTTATAATATTATTATAGATATTTTCAGACCAAAATTTGAAAGTAAGAAAGCTTTCCATTAGAAATATTTTAGACTTATTGTTTTATTTAAAAGACTGGCTAAATAAAAATGGTATTTAAATTAGAGATCTGTTTTAACAATGTACATATAGCTAACACTACCCATCTGTACTCTTAAAAATGGTTAAGATAAATTTGTTTTTTCCCATAATTTTTTAAATGGTCTTTAAATTAGAAAAAATAATCACAAAACAGTTTTGCATTTCTGTGCCTTATAGTTAGCAAAAATACCAATACAATGCCACAAAGTGATCAAAATTTCTATTCTCATTAATACAGATAAAATAATTCTGGATAAACTGGAAAATACTAATTAAAAATTAGAGTTCTGATAATTGGTAGGAAAGGACTATAAGTATGAGCTATTCAAATCCAAACACTGCATTCCGTATGTATTTCCTGGGTGATAAAATAAATAATTTAATTTGCAATTTATTTTTTGTTGCTCCCAAGTAGCCTTACAAAAAGGAAAAGTGAGATTGGCAGGAGATCAAGTTACTAAAAGCAAAAACCTTCTCTATAGTTTGTACTGATTTTCTAAGATTAAACTCATAATTTATTACAATAATATATAATTATAATTATATATCTTTATATATAATTACAATAAGTAATTATTATAAAACGAACAAATTACTAATATTTTAGAGGTCATGAGATTTTTGTTTCTTTGGTTTTAAACTTCCTCCTAGGCATCTAAATCATTTTTCTTGGCAGGTACCTCAAAGTCATTAAGATAAAAACAGAACTCTTCTTTTCCAAATTGTTCTTCTCATTCCTTGGGTTTAAAACCTGGAAGTCATCTTTACCTTATTTATCTCTTTCATCCTTCACATCAATCAGTTACTAACTAGTCTAGGCCCTCCCGTCTAATTCACCATTACATCAACAGCAGTTTAAGATTTAGAAGGGTCAGGGCCTCCCAAAGAAATTAGCCCTCTCAGTCTCAGCTGAAATCATCAGTCCCTGACCAGCCCTGGGAAGTGCCTGGGTTCATAGCACAGACAGGCCCACCAAGACTGCTCTTGCCGTAGGGCCAAGTCTTTTTCCAACTACACTGCAGTGTGGGCCCACTTGATTCCTTCCAGAATTCTCTGTACTTCTGGGTTCTCCTTGAATGTTTAGACTGTACCTATGGCCATGTCTACACTGCAAGTTTCATCTGTTTTGAAATCCTTGCTCTCAAAGTATAATTTGCAAAACTGGGAGTTCAAGCTGCTCAACCCAGACATACCGAATCGTAATATGCATTTTTTACAAGATCCCCAGGTGACATTTGTGTACATTTCAGTTTTCTATTATTCTCCATCAAAAACCTTTAACTCTAATTATATTACTCACTTCATAAACATACCATTTATGGATATGTGCTTTTGTTTTTATTCTCTTATCTGCAATGTCTCTTCTTTACCTCAAAACTCAAACAAATCCTACCCAGCTCAGGTTTCCACCATCTCCACAGAGCTTCTCTTAAAGCTAAAGTCCACACTGATCTTAACATTCTCAAAACTTAAGCCATTACCATATGCTTTCAATTATATCCTGTTTTATCTGAAATGTTACTTAAAGTTTTAGTTTTGTTACCCCATACAGATAGTCTCCTGGAAGGCAGAGGCCGTGACTTATTTTTCTTCTGTATTTCCCTTCTCCACGTGCTCAACAGAGTTAAACAGTCAATACCCAGTAAATATTTGTTGGTTGACTGATTTCAGTACCTTTTGAAATAATTTATTATTCTAAGAATATCAGACACTTATTACATACATGGTACATTAAAGCTGCCTATTCAAGGTCAAATTTTAAAATTACAGAACTTGAGAAATTATGACTTAATTAATAAAAGCATGTAAGCCACAGAATTATTCAATTTTGCTAGATCTGGGTAACAAAATTAAAATATTACCTCTGGATTTTCACTTAAGTATATTTGTTTAGATATGTTGTTTATTGTACAGATCCACTGCAAGAGAATAGAAAATATAATTAATTTTTTTCTACAAAGTTTCTCTTCTAAAGGTAAACAATGTTCAATATTCAACTGAAACAAAAGTTTCATTAGAAGTAACACATAATCTTCCTTATAAGACACCTTGTAAGAAGACACATAATCTTCCTTATAAGAAGACATATATATGAGAACATTCAGTAGTTTTATTATTGAAACATATGCATATATACAAGAGAACCTTCAGCAGATTTATTATTTAAAAATCCCAAATTTATTTCACACAAGGGAAATAAAACATATAGCAATCATATTAAATTACAATTGAATAGTCTATACTTATCTTCTTATATCACTTCCCCCCGTAACCCCAACCAAACAAGACAGTCTGAACTCAGGTATCATAATTAACAGCAATACAAAAAAATTAAGAGATAAATATATTCCTGGTGAATATATTTTACATACCTCCCTTCTTTCAAGTTTATGAATAATTAGCATAGAAAACATTCTCTTCTGCACATTTTCTACTTCACTCTCAAGGATTCCAGTGCCTGATGAACCTCACTAAACTAAACAAATATTTTGTTTGGTAAACCATGCAGCAAGCAGAGAGACATTTGTCTGTGTTCCTCAGAGACCAAAATCAAGTTTTAATATTAACTCTTTTCAACAGAAGTAATAAAAGTAGATCTCTGCAGAATTTCCAACTTTGTCTTTTACCAACACAATTATAATACCAGATAAAAAGGCTCAAAGTCAAGCTAAGGTATATTTGCATGGAAGAATATTTCTCAAGACAAAGTTTTTGAAGCATTAGTTCTTGCTAGTTCCTTACCTTCCATATTTGGTGTACTAGTAGTAAAAATGGAGCCAAAAATAACAGACTCATGAGGAAGAACAGAGACTCCCAAATTTTTGTTTTTCTGTCTTTCATTTCCCCAAAGTTTTAAGCTTTAGTCGCTTCCTGCTGTGCCACATCTGCTGCCACTATGTTCTTACTGTGAATAGTGTCTCAAAGGGTTGGTGAGAGAAGGGAATAAATTAAACTGCCGCCTCATGATACTAACAGCCTGCCAGATGGCAACAGTCACAAGGTCATTTCTGAATTTGAGCTTTCAAGATAGCAGAGAGATGATTGCTAAGGTCCACCAGCTATAAAATTCTGTGAGAAACTTAAGAATGGCACTTGAGAACAATAGACTTTTACAAAAACAGAAGGATTTTTAATTAACTAGTATTTTCCAAAATTCCTATAATGAGTATGTATCTTGTCATCAGAAAAGTATTTTTAAATGTCACTGAATAAATTAACTAGATAAAATTTTACCTCTTCATGGTCTTTTTTACTCTCTGCTTGCAAAATTGAAGATCTGGAAAAAAAGAGAAGTTTGAGCCTCAATTCTTTTTAAATGTACTTTCAAAATCTGAGAGAACTTTTTATCTTTAATGGTATAGGTATACATAAAAACCAATCAGTATTAAAAAACAAAAACAAAACACAGCCAACAGTATCTTAGGAAAAGGAGACCACCAGAGGCATCAGGACTCAAACTTTAACAACTCTGACTTTGTCTATCTATGCCTAATGCACCAAAGGAAACAGGTACCAATCCTCCGAAGACAACCACAATAAAGATACACTTCAACAACTAAGACAATGCATTTCAACTTTCTGTACTTATCATATATATTTCAAATATAAATCATTGATCCTAATAGAAAAAACTAACTTTACTTCATTATTATTTCTCCTTTAATAGGGTTAAATAAAAAATTTCAGTATATTAATCACTAACATAGTGATATTTAGCTTTTCTATTATGTGTTAATATTTTAAAAGGTAGAGAAAAAAATAATTTTGACTAATTTTATATCACACCAGGAATATGAAATGGGAAATCATTGAGTAGTAGCAAAAAAACTGAAAATATAAAAATGTAAGTATTTGTAGTAACATATTAACAATTTGGTAGTTTTGATAAATGAACACAGCGACTCCCAACATCTAGTGTGGTAACTGAAACACAGTATTGGCATTCATTATACATCATATAAAAGGAGTATGAAATAAGGCCATCCCAGCACTTTGGGAGGCCAAGGCAGAAGGATCACTTAAGGACTTAAGGCCAGGTGTTCAAGACAAGCCTGGGCAACATTGAGAGACTGGTCTCTACAAAAATTTTTTTAAAAATTAGGTGGGCATGGTTGCATGCACATGTAGTTCCAGCTACTTGGGAGGCTGAGACAAGAGGATTGCCTGGGCCCAGGAGTTTGAGGCTGCAGTGAGCTATGATTTCACTACTGCACTCCAGCCTGGGCAGCAGAGATTCTGTCCAAAAAAAAAAAAAAAGTAATATGAAATTTTGATAAAACATAGTGAGCATAGTATCTTTTTTAAGGGGCAAAGTTCAAATTTATTTATTTATTTCTATAATATCTCAATGTGCATAAATATAGGGGAAAAATGACTTTCAGGGATCCCAGAGACTGCTTCTGAACGTTATGAAAGTTCAAAAGTCAAAAATAATATTTTAATTAAGTACAGGGAAAAAACTGCAGATAGCCTAAGCATCTATCATTAGGAAAATGTTTAAATTATAATATATGTCCCTTAAATAGATTATAATGCAGGCACTATAAAATGTTTTTAATAAGTGGGTACAGATCCAAATTATATATACAATATTTCTTCAATTATTTTAAAAATGTACTTAAAAACCAGAAGGCAATAGATCAAAAAGTTAACTGTTGCTTCTGGTTAATGAGATTATAGTTTTTTTTCATATTCCTTTTTATATTTTTCTATGTTTTTTGAAAATTTGTTCTAAATGCTACTCTAAAGATTCTCATTTAATGCAAAGGTAATAGAAATTTTTAAAAATGGCATTATAAACATTAATGAACAAAATAATATGATCAGAAATATTTAACATTTAAAAACAACACTACTGTTAGCACTTACTGTATGTTAGGCACATTACATATATTAGATTTCTATTCCTCGTAACAATTTACAAAGTAAGGATTACAATTCCCCGACCTACATTTTACATGTAGAAAAATGGAGCTCAGAGGGGTCAAGGTACTTGTTTAAGTCCAC
Organism: Daubentonia madagascariensis; assembly: GCA_023783475.1. Lineage (NCBI taxonomy): Eukaryota > Metazoa > Chordata > Mammalia > Primates > Daubentoniidae > Daubentonia > Daubentonia madagascariensis. The sequence goes on along the minus strand of JAKFHU010001953.1, from coordinate 32,356,514 downwards.
ACAGTAAGTAATGGATCCCGCATTTGAACTTTCTGATCCCAGGGTTGGGACTCTTTCCATTAACTTGTGTTGTCTTCCCTACACTATGCAGGATTTTCAGTTCCAGTCTCTTAACATGAAATCACAGGTCTTTATCATATGACCTTGCTTTGACAACCTCAAAATATTAAGAAATCATTTAATCAATTCAGAAACAAAAATTCAACACACTTCTACAAGATTATGAAGCAAATTATCTTAATATGTAAGTCTAAAATGTCTAACATTTCTGAACAAAAAGGAATTATCCTGCATTTCAGTTTAAAATATGACAGATATTATTAATAGTAAAAAAAAATACTAACTTTTTTCCATCAAAAGAGGTGATCTGAAAACAGTATCGCCTGTCTTCACAATCCACAGCCATCACTGAACAGTTGTCTATGTCCATGGCCAGGCCTCCCGCTACATCCCCACGGGCCTGACTCATTAAGTTTCCACCCTGCGTGAAGTAAAATTGTCTGTCCCAGGTAGATGACACCAAGCCTGTTTTACTAAACAAAGAAAGCAAATTCACTCTTTAATAATGACACATCTGAAATCTCCTTATCAGGTAGACACAAGATAAAGCATGTTACAAAGAAACAGCTTACAAAAAGGCAGGAAGGTGCCAAGAAAATATAAATGTGCTTTTCAGTCTCTAAAATAAATTCATGTATGTCGACTCACTTGTGTGAATGTGTGCAGTTTCCAAAATAAGGCTGGAAATTATCAAATTGCAGCCGCTATAGTGATAATCCATAAAATAGAGGTTATAGTTCAACTTCCAAGGTATAAATTCAAAACAAAAAAATTTATTTTATTCCTAGGGTTAACCTGCTTCATCCTATTGTCAGGTGAAACCTAAAATTTGACTCAATGCTATAATTACCTGTATTTTAAGGTATGATAAATGATATTTAATAGCATTCACATGTTATGATACATTTATTTAAACTCAAATTGGTTTCACTTCTTTTATAATTCTAAATTACTCAATAAATATCTAGGTAAAATTTTACTTCTGAAAAGTATACATGTACCTTATCTGTCAAAAAGGTCACATAAATACTAACACCACTAAAAAGGTTCAACCTTTACCAAAATCAAAACAATGTGGCAGACAATATCAATTATTTATTATATTCATTTGGCATTGCCTTACATGATATACAGCATATGAAAATAACAATAGTTTTCTTACTTTCTAGCATTAAGGTATCCAGCCTTTCGGGTTAAGTTTCGATTAACGGGAAATTTGGTGGGGTCTGGGTCAGGCATATATAGGGGGTCACTGGCTACTTCCAAATCCTCTATTGTCTGTTGCATGGTCTCTACATCACTGTCCATTTCCCTGCGAACACTAACAAGGAGAACAGATTATTTACTATGAACCAGAACCGACAAAGAACTTACCAATCATGTTTACCTGTATTATTTGTTTTGTATATATTTTCTCAAACAGAGACTTAGTGGCATGGGTGGTTAAAGTAACACAAGTTCATTTTGAAACAGCTTTACATTTTATTTGAAACTTAGATATTTTGGAAACAATACTAAATTCAAAAACTAATAAAGCAGCTGGGTTCGGTAGCTAACACCTATAATCCTAGCACTTTGGGAGGCTGAGGCAGGAGGATTGTTTGAGGCCAGGAGTTTGAGACCCTATTCTACAAAAAAAAGAAAAATCAGCTGGGTGTGGTGGCACACACCTGTAGTCCCAGCTACCCAGGAGGGAGGCTGAGGCAGCAGGCTCACTTGAGCCCAGGAGTTTGAGGCTACAATGAGCTATTATCACACCACTGCACTCTAGCCCAGGCAACAGAGCAAGATGCTGTCTCAAAAAAAACAAAAACAAAAAACTAATAAAACCACACTGAATGACTGACTTTGGAGGAATTTTCAAACTGCTCTGTCCTGTGCCTTTATTTATTTATTTTTTTTTTAGAGACGGGGTCTCGCTCTTGCTCAGGCTGGTCTCGAACTCTTGAGCTCAAGCAATCCTCCCGCCTCGGCCTCCCAGAGTGCTAGGATTACAGGCGTGAGCCACCGCGCCAGGCTTTGTCCTGTGCCTTTAAAACAACAATCATTTTTGTCTCTCTCCATGCCTCAGCCTGGCCACATCACTGCTCAGCCTTTTGAACCTGATGAAAACTGCTTTCTCTCTCTCTTTAAGCTTTCACGGCTTGGAAACAAGGTTTATTTAGTAATCTCCCATCTAACCCTCACAATTTAGAGTTTAAAGATGATTTCACTTATGGATAATTACTATTATGTGTCTGTTATATTCAGACATAAAACTAAGTTTAGAATCAATAAGATTACCATAAGATTTGACAGTGTTATGAAATTCAGAGTTCCCTACGTTCTACGGAAAAAATAGTGAAAAAACCAAGAAGCAATCATGGCAGGTATTAAATATTTTTAAATTATGGCATTTAGCTGTTAACTTATCATTTATGTCATTTCATTTTCAGTTTTAAGGAAAAAAATACTTACTTCTGTACACTTGTTCCAATATTAGCTAAAAATTCTTCCAGTTGTTCACTGAGATTTTCAGAACCCATCTTAAAGAAACTTATCTGGGTGGGGGAAGAGTGGGGGTTGAACAACACAAACACATATTAAAAAATACTTAAAGTAAATCATATAAACAATCTCCAAGATACATGGTTAAGTAAAAAAAAAAAAAAAGGATTTTTCCATTTGTGTAAAAACAAGTTGTAGTTTGTGTCTTCTACTGGGCATGAAGCCACTGAGGAAGTGAGACTTAAATTCCACTGTATATCCTTTTATATTTTTTTAATCTAACAAGTAATATATATGTATGATAGATAATTTTAATTGGAAAATAAATTTTAAAGCATTTCAAATAAATTATACAGATAAACTATTTCATGTTTGCTATAATGACAAGTTTTATATCTGAGGTATAATGAGTATAGTACTCTTTTATCTGAGAGAATATTCAAATTTCTTTAAACTCTTGGTTTTTTAAGGGACTGATAGCTTGTCTTATGTTACCCAAAACTTAATTTTCTAGCCTCCTTCCTGATGTATACCTCTTTGGACACTTTGCAGTTCATCTATTATTTTTAACTCAGGAAGTGCACAAGGAACATGGGAAAAATTCAAACTTGTTCATTCTCTTTCAAATCTATTATGAAGCAAGTGTGAGTGAAAGCTCCAGCCAGAGGCGTGACCCTGAAATTCATTAAGCTGTCTGTTCCTCACCCCAACTTTGGTGAATTAGGTCTAAAGTCAAGGTAAGTAGTTTCATTTACCCTAAAATATGTGAAATCTTCATTTGCAAGGAAAACCAGCCTCCCTAACTTCCTTAAAATAGTACTCTGATGACATTTTTTAAAATTACTTTTTAAAACACAAACACAAGGATGTTGACAAAAGTTTGTAATATCTTTTACATTTAATGTAAATATCAAGCTTGACATAAAGATTTTAGGACAGTTACAATCCACAACATAGTACAGTATTTACCTGAGCTTGCATGTACCCAAGTAGAGGTTCTAACAATGCTATTTTTTTCTTGTACTGAAGGGTATTTAATGCACAAAAATAATGCATCATGGTCTGGTGTTGTTTCTTTCTGGAAGTGTACACATCTTCTGTTACTTCATATTTCACCTTTGAATGAAAAGATTAAAAATACTATTATTTACTTAATTTTGAATTATTTTCAGTAGAGGCTGTGGGGAAATGCCTACCCAAGGAAAACAGCATATCATGAGCAACTGAGCATAACTTTCCTGTTTTCTGATCTATTAGAAACCTTCAACATATTGGTTAAGCCAATTTTCGTGTTTAACTACCAACCACATCATTTATACAATGCATATTAAAAACAGAATTCTGCACATAACTAAAAATGGTACAATATCTAAACTGAGCATGGCAAAGAAAGCCTACCACATGAAGAAAAGACAGACAACTGTTTGTTACTGGCTTAGCCCTTAGTCTTTGACCTGAATCAGGTCACAGCACACCACTCTCCCCTCCTGGTTCTCTGCCTGCCACTCTTCCTCTCTTGTACTTGCTTGTCTTCCTTCATTCATACTTAAAATATGGGTGATCTCCTGAGTTCTTTTATTCAGTCAACAAATATTTATTGAGCACCTATTATGCAATATGCATTAGGCTCCTCTGTCTTCCTGCTTTCCTTAGAATTCCTCATCAAGTACCAAGAACATTCCAATATACTAATGACTCAGTGACCACACATTTTCATCTCCTGCCCTTCACTCTCCCAAGTGCCAGAGGAAGCACCTCCAGCTGAGTCCTTTACGTGTATGTTTATGTGCTCGAAATGAACAAAACTGAAGACAGTATCTTCCTTCTTTTCTACTTTGTTTCTTAGTTCTCTTAATGACTCTAGCATCCATCCAGTCACCCAAAAAATCTAGGACTCATTTTTGATTCCTCCTCCCACCATAAGTCTTGTCAATTCTATTTATGAAATATCTCCCAAAAGTATTCCTTCCTCACCACTTTCAATTAACAACCTTAGCTGAGACCTTTATTATGTCCTTGCAAACTATTCCAATGCCCTTTCATTGGATTACCTTTAGTCTTGTCCCCTTCACATTTTCATTAGTATTTTTGTCCTATAACACAATTGCACAGTGTTATTCCCCTATTTAGAATCCTTTGGTGGCTGCCCATTCCTCCTAACACAAATTTCAAGGTCATTAATATAGTAATCTGGCCCTAGACTACTTCCTTCTTGTCATTTCTGCCATACCTCCCCAAATACATCCTATGCTCCAAATACACTGAAATGACTATCATCATCATAATTATTGCCAGAATTTATTGAAAACTTGCTATAAGCCAGGTACTCTCCATACATTACCTCATTTCATCTTCACAACTATTGAGTTCTTTTGATAGATTAAAAAACAGGCTTGCAATTAAGCAATCAGACCTCAGGCAAACAAGTGGCAGAGCTAGAGCCACTGCTCTTAACCTTTACACTCCCCCAACCCCACCACGCGCCTCCAGCAAAGGCTATTTTTCTTTCAGGAACGCCCTCTCTCCAATCCCAAACAAGTGTAGCTTCAATGCAAATGTCAGCACCTAAAAGTGTAATCTTTCCCAATTCACCAGTCAAAGTTAACTGCTGCCCTCTCTGTGCTCTCTCAGCATTTTACTAAAACCTCTATTATTGCACTTAACTAATAATAGAGTTAATCCATGCCTTCTCTTCATCCTTGTACTCCTGCACCTAGTCTAGCTGCATGCCTTCACACAGGAAGCCTTCAATAAATGTGGAGTATCCACTCGTTAAGGGTAGGAGTGGAGCCTACTCACATTGTTCCCTCAAGGTACTCAACATACTGCTTGACATATAATAGGTGCTCAATAAATTTTTTAAATAAAATGAAATTGGTGAAAGGATGTTTTTAAAAAATACTTGGAACAGCCAGAGGCAATGTAAAATGTACCAAATTTTATACCTAGGGCCTTTAACTACTTTTCTAAGGCCAAGTGACTAATGTAGATCCCCAAATGTATACATTTTATCAATACTTGCACCAACAAGTAGACTGTGAACTAAAATTAGAAATGAAAAGATTTTTGTACAGAATTTTATGTGCAAAACATCCCCTTTATTGTCACAGTCGCTGTTGCATAGTAAGTCCTACCCAATTATGGATTCCCATTAGCACTCGCTGTGTCTCTACCACCAGCTGCAGCCAAGACTACAGACACCAATACCCAGGCACAGAGATCACCTCACTCACAAGGATCTATGTGAACTGGTTAATACTCTGTTCTTTGATCTTTACTCGAATGCATTTCTCCTCAACTATAGTGTAATATTTCTGTATTTCACTCCTTGAAGAAATGTCAAAAGATATATATTCCCTGTAAATGAGGAGGGCTTCATAACAGAATTTCATTGAATTATGCGTGCAACAATTCAACTTTTTGACTACTGTATCTCAGAAGACATTTTTGAACATATATACATTCAAACAGAACAAATGCAATGCCATCAAAATACAAAGCAAGAGAGAGTAAAACTACTGGGCATCGGTTACATTTCTAAAATAGTTATGTTTACTTGTAACGTCATATCTTGGCAGAAGAAAAATATTTTGTTTAAATAGATTAACAATTACAAGAAAGGTTTTGAACAGCTAGAAGGAAAGAATAAACTAAGAGTAATACAGCAAAACATACAAAGTAACTGCTGGCTCTATTTTTAAACAGGAAAAACTAGACCACCTAGTGACATAGTTGTTAATTGTGATACTGAGGGACTAAGTATGCATCACACCTTGTCGTTTTCTCTCTTTTTTGACAATCGGCTATATCTGTTAATTGCAGCATCATGATCTAGAAAACAGAAATGAGTGTTAACAACAATTCAACAGTACTTTGCAAAACTTATAAATGCTTTAAATGGTCTTCACATGTGCATCTTTCTGCAAATGTACTAAAGCAAGAATTCCCTACCAACTACATGATTACTGCACTCAAATTTTCCCCACAGCCAAATTTCCCCTAAATTATGTATCTACTTACCAAATTGGTTAAAAAAAATTTAATTGCAAGAAAACTGTAATCCACTAAAAGTTTTATAAAGTATTTTTTTTAGTACAAAAATAGCAAATGCAGCTGGGCATGCCGGTGCACACATGTAGTCCCAGCTGTTCATTCAGGAGGCTGAGACAGGAGGACTGCTTGAGCCCAAGCGTTCAAGATTGTAGTGAGCTATGATTGCACCTGTGAATAGCCACTGCACTCTAGGCTGGGCAAGACAGTGAGAGCCCATCTCTTTAGAAAAAAAAAAAAAAAAAAGCAAATGCTCATTAAAGAAAAATTGAAATATAAAAATACAAGGAGGATAAAACATTACATCATCTCCCTAAGTATTATGAAGACAGTAAACTACAAGATTGATTTACTTTCCTTTAAAATTTTTCTTGTAGTCTTAACAGTGTAATTTAAGTAGCAACGTGATTTAAATAATGTTCACTTATATATTTAATCAGATTCATTTTTTTCAATTGTTACAAAGAATCTGGCAATGGATATACACTGAAAAATGCAACATTACAAGAAATAAGTGTGCAGAGTATTCAGGGCTTACCATTACTCGCAATCTGAAATACTTCCTTTAATGTTAATATTTCTGAAAAAGTTGAAGAATAATTTAAGTTTAGCATATTTATGAAATACATTTGTTTAGAAAATAACTGCCAATTAAGCTATAATTAAAACTCTAAATAATATTTCATTCTTCAACATTCAAGGTGAAAAAGTTACTCTGTATTTCAGCTAGTCTATGGAACATTTACTGTCATTAGCAAGAGTTACACCAGTAGAAAATCTACTTGCTACAAATTAGGAATATGACACAAAAACAAATTTTAAAACCCATTGTAAATGCTAAGATATGCAATATTCTGATTTAATGCCAGAATCTAACTTATTAATTCATTTTTTGATATATAACTCTAATAAGCTCAAATGCTGAATGAGAAACAAAAATTTTATTAAAATTATGCCATTCAGTCCCTTTACACTGTGAGAAGAGAGATCTTGTTTCTTTACCTTAGAAATGACCATTCTTGAAGATCACAACCACAGTTATTAACTCCATCTCTAAAGTACACTTTTCTTTATTCCATATATAATTTAAATACTTCACCATTCACTGATACATTAGTTAAGTGTTTTTATTCTGTCTACATATTTTGGAAATAAGTCTATATGATTGAGATTATAAATTATGAAAAAGCACAGCCAATTCCATAAAATTCTCATTGTATCACCTAGTAATTCTAAGTGGGTAAACAAAAAACCCTAAAACTACCAAGTTGCAAGTTGTTAGATGTGGCTACCTCTCACCACTCCAGCCCATATATGCACCTCTATACCCTGTACCACTATCCTAATTCAGGCCTTGGTCATACCTCAATGGACTCCCACAGCTTCCTAATCCAGTCTCCTTGACACTAAATCCACTCTATTCCATACTCCAAAAATAAAGAGATTCTGTCTTTTTACTCCTTAAAAACTCCCATTAGCTTCTCCTTTGCTCATAAACTCAAGTCTAACCTCTTTGGCATGATCTAGTCCCATCTAGTCTATTTCTAGATTCATCTCCTGCCTTAAGCTAAAACATTCATCATTGCAGCCACATTGAGTTTCTTGTTATTTTCAAAATAAGCTATGTATTTCTGCAACCCCTACTTTTGTGCACTCTAGTCCCTTTAACAGAACAATGACTCTCCTCGCCTAACAAATTCCTCTTCATTGTTCAATGCTCATGTCACATCCTTAGTGAAGCCTTTCTGACCCCCTCCTAAGAGCCCCCACAGCACCTTGCTCATTCCCTAATTATAAGAGACAGTGTCATAATTATGTGCTTACCCATCTCCTTCTCTAAGATTTCTCAAGGGAAAGGACATCTTATCCATATCAATATTTCTCAGTATCTAGTTTGACATCTAGCAGGAACCCCTATGTTTGGTAACTGATTAAAGTGGCACAGGTTTGGTCAGAATAGAGTAATAAGGATTTTTATAAGCACTGATCTTCTGACAGCTAATGAAAGCAAATATAAGTTTGAATTCAATACCTTTCAGATCTCTTTCTTTAAACTGGGTAATGGGGAACATCATGGCATCAGCAAGTTGAGTTGAAAGTACGGCATGACAAGAGCTAAGCTAGAAAAAGAAAGACCAAAAAGGCCGAATAACTAACTATACGTAGACATTTAGCCAGTGTTATGTAAATTAAACAAAATCTAGTAAAAAAAGGCTTGATACATTTTATGTAAGAAAACACTAAAAATTACGATACAGTACAAAATATTATATGGTCAAAAAATTTCCATTTAAAACTCTTAGAAGAAAACACAGAATAACCTTGATTTGGCAATGGTTTCTTAGATATGACAACAAAGCACAAGGAACAAAAGAAAATATAAATTGGACATCATCAAAATTTTGTGCACCAAATGATAATATCAAGAAAGTAAAAAGGCAACTCACAGAATGGGAGAAAATATTTGCCAATCACATATCCAACAAGGAACTGGTATCTAGAATAAAGAACTCTTACAACTCAATAATAAAAAAATAAACAATCCAACTAAAAAATGGGCAAAGGATCTAAATAACTTCTTCAAAGATAAACATATGGCCAATAAGCACACGAAAAGATGCTCAATATCATTAGCCATCAAGAAAATATAAATCAAAACCACAATGAGATACCACTTCACACTCACTTAGATGGCTATAATAAAAAAAAGAAAGAAAATGACAATTATTGCAAAGATGTGGGGAAACTGGAACCCTCCTACATTGCTGGTGGGAATGTAAAATGGTGCAGGCAATGTAGGAAACAGTTTGGTGCTTCCTCGTCTAAAAGTTAAACATAAAATTATCATGCGATGATGCAGCAGTCTCACTCCTGGGTACATCTGCAAAAAAACTTAAAACTGGTGTTCAAAAAAACAAACTTGGGTACGAATGCTCATAGCATCATTATTCAAATTAGCCAAAAGATGGAAACAATCCAAATGTCCACCAGCAGACGAATGAGTAAACAAAATGTGGTATATCCATACAATGAAATTTTATTTAGCCAAAAAAGAATGAAGTACTGACACATATTACAACATGGATAAACCATGAATACATTATGCTAGTGAAAGAAGACAGACATAAAAGTCCACAAATTATATGAGTTTATTTATATGAAATATCCCAAATAGGCAAATCCATAGAGACATAACCAGATTCGTGGTTGCCAGGGGCTGGGGGGAGCAGGGAGGTAGAAGTGACTGCTTAATGGGCACAGGGTTTCCTTTGGGACGATGAATGTTCTGGAAATAGACAGTGGTGATGATGGTACAACATTGTGAATGTACGAAATGTCATGAGTGGCAAATTTTATGTTATATGTATTTTACCACAATTTTTTAAAAAATGAAAAAAGTTCTATTTCCTATAAGTATTATTTCTTTACCTTGATTTCCTGGGATAACATTTTGCTATAAAGAGTTATTAAAGTATTTCAAAAAATTACTTTTCTAGTTAAGAGTACTAGAATAGACAGAACTATTTAATGGTTCATGTGAAAAGAAGAGGTTTCACTGCAACAGTAGAGAACAATTACGGATTCTCCACACATCTCTCACTACCTTTCTTTCTCCTACCTTCCAGGTCTTTTGTTTTTTTTTAATGATTTGTTGTGATGACTGGTTTCAGAAATTAAGGGTTGATTTTGGCTGTTTAGGACAGCAGGATTAATAAAGACTAAACAGTAAAATGTTGCTTGATGGCAAAAGAGAAACCACGAAGAGACTAGCTATAGCTCACAACTTAACTCTTCTCTTCCTGCCTACATTAAATAACACAACGTAAAGATTGGGCCGGGTGCATTGGCTCATGCCTGTAATCCCAGCACTTTGGGAGGCCAAGGCTGGAGGATCGCTTGAGGCCAGGAGTTCGAGACCAGCCTGGGCAACATAGCAAGACCCCATCTCCACAAAAAAAAAAAAAAAATTAGCCATGTGTGGTGGCACACACCTATAGTCCTAGCTACTCCGGAGGCTGAGGCAGGAGGATCACTTCAGCCCAGGAGTTTGAGGTTACAACGAGCTATGATGATGCCACTGCATGCCAGCCTGGGCACCAGAGGGAGACCCTGTCTCTAAAAAAATAAAAAGATTGGTACATGGACTAGAAGTAGAGAAAACACATCTATATGTTTATTCCTGGAAAATAATTTGTTTTCATGAGATAAAGAAAATATTGTTTTTATGAGCCAGCCACAGGGCCTTATGAAAATAAGGCCCTTCTTTAGCAATCTTTGTAATAGAGCTATACTTATAAAACAATCAAAGTTACCAATAAAAGCTACACAAACTGAGTAACTTAATTATAAGAACACTTATTCAAGCAAAATAAAATAAATACTTACTTCATCTATAACTTTTGAAAACTGTTGTAATGTAGAGCTCATAACTTCATCATCACCCCCCAAGGGAAAACGCTGAAAAGTGAGAAACAGAGATGAGGTAGAGGTTCAGTGCTGTATGTCTTCTGTGAATGACACTGTAATTTAATTTTTAAATAACCTCAGAAAACATCTAAAATTTTGAATAAGCTCTAAAAATGTCATTTAATAAAACAGTGTAATTTATATAATTAATAAACATTAGTTACAATGTTTGCTAAGTGACTAATTAACATGGTATACTGGAATGCACACTGCACTGGGAGTGCAAAGATTTGGTGTTTACCTCCAGTTCCTCCAATAATCAACAGTGTAACTTTGAGCAAGCCCCAGTTTCTTCATTTGTAAAGAGAAGAGAGGTAAATTAGATAGCCTCTGTACCTAACATTAAATCATTAAAATTATCTCAAAGTAAGTGCCATAGTGAAATTTCAAAGGCATAACCTGTGAACTCAAAAAAACTTAAGGATTCTTGATAAGAACTTGTATCACTGCATATTTTAAATGATGCTTTTAAATCTCCAACATACGATACCTGTTTTTCATATTCTTTCAAAAGTTTTGAAGTCAGGTGTGTTGCCGCACTTAATTCATTCTATGGAAAAAGATTAGCATTCAAATTAGCACAATATTACTGATTAAGAAAAAAGTTTTAGTTGAAGATACCTAGGCCCCTTTTATTTAATATTACTTAATGTAAATACTGTATAATATGTTTTTTAAAACCCTCATTAAATCACTGGAAAGGGAACTATACCATTAAAGAACTTTAAAGGAAATTCAAACCATGAAATAGACACTGTAAAGGAATTCACCAGCGTTCTGGATATGTGCTTTTTTTTTGCGCTAATAAAAACTTAAGCATTAAACTAAATATTTTAAAAGCTAGAAGTAAACTGACATAACCTTTGCAAAATCTTTAGCGTCTACATTGATGACTGATTATGCCTCTCTAGAGGCCAATACTAGACTATGATGAGCATTTAATAATGTAAAACCAAAATGTGGTTGATCTAGTCACATAACGTAGTTAACAAAGCCGTATGAAGGAGGTTTTTTCAAATTCTAAGGTTTTTTCAGTGATGAATGACAAAAATACCATTTCTTTTACATATTCATCGACTATCTCTGTGGTCAGAAACCAAAGCCTGAGAGACCTATCACAAGGAAAAAATAAACAACTATCATAACAACTTTTCAAGTACATAATGAAAATGTGAATCGAGAAAGGAGAGAAATGAGAAGGGAAAAAAAAAATCAAACTTGTACACTTAATTAATCCCAAAGAAAGTCTTATCATAGAACCCAGGTTGCTGTTGCTTATAATTAAGTTACCCAAACATAACCTCAAATTTTACACCTGGTCAACAAGAAAATCTAGTCATACCCTTCTTAAATTCATCTCCTTGTATTCCAGAGCTACATCTAATTTTTATTACCACCTTCTAACTAGATAGAGGCAAACTACTTGCAAATCCTCTACTCAAAAAGGGGAAGTATTCAATAATATTAAAAGCTTTATTAGGGGAAATACTAAGTGACAACATGGGGTCCTCAGTCAAACCTTAGGCAAAGATCACTATCAGTGAATTTCAATAAGACAGCCCTTACTGTGTTCGGGGAGAATGGGCAGAAGCTTCAATCTTCCATCACTTCTTAGTGCTACAAACTGTACACTAATAATTGAAATGTAAACTCTGGAATACCAAATACTTAATGCTCATTCATCCACTGAACAAAGATTTATTACTATGAGCCCAGGACAGGGCTAAGCATCATTAAATAAGACAGACACTATCTCTGTCCTCATGGGGCTTAAAGACTCATTTTTAAATAATAGTATTAAGTTAGCTTTTTACCTGTGCATCATAAATTCGATGCATAGCTTGATACAATTGGTTCATATAGTTGGAAATAGCTGTAGCATCTTCTTCAAATACACCCAGTAAAGACCTTGTCTGTATAAAATAAAAACAATAAGTTTATGTAAATCATTATATAAATCGATAAAACAGATAAATCAGAAAAATATTTTTTTCTAAAGGAAGGAAAAATTCTGAGTTTCATTCTTTTTTCTCTCTTTTGATAGCAATACCAAGAAGTCAGGGTATTTTGTTCTGTTTCACTTCAATAAAACAGAGGTATTTTCCAACTATGTCATACAAACTTTAGAAGGAACAACAGAGGTATATTTTTTATGAATTAAAAATTCTATAATTAAACAACAAATCAATGGAAACATTCAAAGCTAAATTAATAGCATTCCATGGATTATAATTTTTTTTTGGTTTTTTTCATGTATTATAAATATTTTAAATGTCTTATTTCAGGATAACCCAGAATGATTATTTCTCTTCTTCCATGGTCTCTTCTAGTAGTGCCAAACCCCTCCCTGTCCTAATCTAAAATAATATCACAGTACCCTCCCCAACATGGTCAACTTTTCAGCCTAGGTTTTTCTGAGTACAGAATTTGGGGGGGGGGTTTTCTTCTTCTTCTTTATACATTTCTATATTGTTTGACTTTTGTTTTGTTTTTATTATGAGTATGTAAAAATTATCTTCATTTTAAGAGGGAAAAACTTGTCAATAAGTAAATGTTAAGTATATCAATAAAAATTGTCAAAGATAAGGAAACAGCCTATCAGAGGCAAGGTACACTCACCATTTTATATTCCAAAGGCAGGGGAAGAATTAAAATACCAACTACTACTGGAGATAACTGCAGCTTAAAATCCAAAACATGACTTTGTATTTTTATTACATAAATAATTTATGCCTCTGCCTTAGAAGTTTTTTTTTTAAATCAACTTATTTCTTAGCTTCCTATTTTCAGAAGAGGAAGCTAAGTCAATATAGTATAAAGGAAAAAAAAAAAATACAAGATCATTATGCCAATATATGAAGTCCTCATTTTAAGTCCTCTGCTTCCCCAGGCCTCAGAGACTTGGATTTGACAGAATTTTTTTCACTCTAGTACTCCACTCCAATTCCCCATAGTGCTATTTTTAGAAGTAAAAAAGAAAGCATCAGGAAATCTTGTTTGGCTAGTGACATTCTTAAGAAAAATCTGCCACTTAGTTTTTTTTTTTTTTCTGAAAATGGGTAATTCCAATTCAAGGAATTACACAAAACAGGGTTGAAACAAGTTCCCTGTTTGACGCTAACAATATCAAGTTCAACATTGTACAATTACTGTTCGTTTAAAGTTAGCAGCTTACAAAAATAGAATCAATATGGTACCATTTCATTGAATCTATTATGGTATCCATTGTAAGATGCACCATTTTTATATATGTACTACTAAAACAAAACAATGCTGGCAATTAAGCTATGATTTAAGATTTTCTTATGTCTTAAAATTCTTACCTTATATTTACAGAAACAAACCTTCGGACAGAATTTTATCATGTATAGCTTTCATGTAAACATAAAAAGGAAAATACAAGCAGCATAAATTTAATATATTTCTAAAACTTCACATTCAGAGTTCAACTCTTATGAATCACTTTTTGATTCAAGACTCATCAATATCCATGTTTTCTCATACATTATTATTGTTTGTGCCCGGAGGAGGTAATAAGTATTTCTTAGAAGTGGTCCACTTTCGTCCCTAATATTTTCTTCCAAGCCATTGATTCATTCAGCAAGTTTTGATGGTGGTGTCTGACATCTGACTAGGTGTCAAAGGAAGGTTTTCAGGCAAACCAGCACTGATATTCCTTTCTCAAATGGTTCTTAAATTGATTCATTGGCTGAATGCTGAAAGTATGCCAAGAGAAAAAACCAACTATGTACATTTGCAGGGAATACCAAGTACACTACAACTGCCATCTGGCTGATAGCAATTGTTAAAATACCATCAACTCTAAGGAGAATCCCAATCAGAAATGTTAAAACATGGGGGGAAAAAAAGGCATGTCTCATACTCTATGAGTATTTCATATTATGCAAAGAAAGATGCCTACATTTGGGCCTGGGGTTTGTCTTCACTGTTCTATCAAGGATGGATAATCATTAAGATATTTATCTACATGTAAAATCAATTATATTTTAAAGATCATACCTGTTCTTAGTAATTAACTGATTCTGATTTTCAAGACAACACTACGATAATGCCTGTGAATAGCCACTGCACTTCAGCCTGGGCAACACAGCAAGACCTTATCTCAAAAAAACAAAAAAAAATTATTGTAAAACTGATACTAAAATGATGCATGCTTTTCCAGAGGGGAAAAAAAAAACCCTAATTCTCAAGTTGTAAACTAATTCTGTGAAAGCTCAAGAAATTAATCAGATGAGTCAAGAGATTATCTCTGCCTCACAAGTCATGGCTAGGGCACTGTGCAACCCATTCTGAGCTGTTTATAGTCTTTATGGGCTATAAAAAACAAGCCAGGTAAGAGAAGAAAGGTAAGGCAACCTGCTGAGTATTACATAATAAAAAAGTAAAATGACAAAGTGCACCTGACGAATACACCCCACAAAACTTTTGCAAATCATTTGAAACAAATATAGCTTATAACTTTATACTACGGAAATCATTAAGAAAAATTTGAACCAGCTATACTGGCAGTCAAGATAAACCAAAATGTGGGTTTCTCCTTTTGTCAGTATATGCTGATAAGAGTACATTACCAGTAGGCAACTGGCCTATGAAGATAACTTTCAGAATGAGAAAGAACAAATCAATTTTACAATCAGAGCCCCATTGCAACTTGGCAATTAAGACTGGCACAAAATCCATGGCAGAAGTGCCATCCAGGAAAGGAGGATCTAGACCTTTCCTTCCTTTCTTCTTTGGGGGCCATATTAAACTGTAAAGACACGTGAAATATTTCTAAATATTAACTGTATTTCTAAACGAACAATACTCCAGAAATTTTTCATTCTAAGTGGTATCCAACCAACAACATCGTCTTAAATTGTTTAAATTATTGTGTAAAAGGCAGGCTTAGGGATAAAGTTTCTCTATGCAAGTTACAGCCCCCACCAACATCTTTTTCAATATAGCTGATTTCATTCTTCAGTATTGAAAAAAATATCAAATGGTTACAGTTTCCAAAACTGTCTTAAGCTATAACAACCACACCAGTATCATCTCCAACGCACAAAACACAGAACACAGGGCTTTTATTTTGATGTCTTTATTAAGGCCAAGTCTGCAGCGAGCGGCGCCGCAGTCGTGGAGCCGCGAAGCCACCGTCCATCACATGCCGTGCACAGCCCGAGTGACAGCGGCCACAGTCACGGCCGCGACACGGGCACACTCGGCGGGGAGAGCGGACGCAGGCTCCAGGACCCGTCACGGGCTTCGCCGACAGCTTTCCACACACACACTCTTCAGCATCTCCCGAAGAAAAACTATCCATTTCCTTCCCTGCCTTGCTGAGCCTCAGAAATCATTAAATGAGACTACCGGGTTTTCTCCCCCTCTGCATTTTCTCCGAAGAGCTTTTCAGGGAGAAAATTCCACCACCGGGATTTATCGCCTCCCATCGCGGTGATAAAAACAAGCGCCTCTGGTCACATAAAAGGAGACCCCCGCGCGTACGTGACCGCCGGGCCCACGAGCGGTGGCTCGGGCTCCGTCCGCGGCCCTCGGCCCAGCCGCGCGGGCCCACGCGGGCCTGGGGTGGCAGGCCCGGCCTCGGCGGCTCGGGGCGCGGCCCGCGACGGGCGGGGGCACCTGGGCGGCGGCGGCGCCCACCTGGGCCGGGCCAGGCACCTGCGGCGGCCCAAGCCTGGGGTTGGCCCGACCGGCTCTCCCTCGTTGCCAGCCACCGCCCGCGCCTCACCTGCGGGCTGTCCTCCAGCGTCTCCTCGATGGGCAGCTTGTCGATCCCCGGCATCGTGGCGGAGGGAGGGCGGCGGCAGGAGACACAGCGGCCGCCCACAGCTCCCCGCGCCGGCCCGCCCGCAGCAGCTGACCCGGACCAGCCCTCTCTTGCAGGCGCCGCCGCCGTCCCCGGCCGCACAGCCCCTGCCAGGCGCCCAGCCGCCGCGCGGGAAATCCCGCCCCCTTGGCCTCCCTGCCCCGCCTCCCGGGGCGCCCATTGGCTTATGGCAACGCCCATCAGCGCTGCGGAGCTGGTCGGGAGGTTCCTTCGCCGCGCGGGGCTCTGCCGCGAACGCGGGGCTCTGCCGCGAACGCGGGACACCGAGGCGTTAGGGGCAGCAGCTGAGACCGCGCTGTCTGCTTTGGGCGAGCGCCTTCGTAGCGCGCGCGCGCGTTTGGATGTAAGTCGTAGCGGACTGTCTTGCCCGTGCGGTTAGCCAGAGCCTCCAGTGAGGACCACACTGGGGAATTTGGGGCGGTTTTACTTCTCCCGTAACATATTTCATCAGAGACCTTGGGAAAAGCCATACTGCTGGCGCCTTTCTTTAGTTTCCTCAAATTATAACCTTCCCAACCCTGCCCGAAGCATCCAGTCTTAGTCCCTTCCAGCAAAACGGTGCTGGCTAACTCATATGTCATTAAGTTGTGTCATTAACAGGGCTTTCTGGAAAATACGTGGATGGTAGACTCGAAATTATTTTTGGGGGCACTTGGATATCAGTATATCCAGGTAAAAACATGTGACTTTGTTCCCAATTCATCAGTTCTTACCTGGCCTTTCAAAGTCAGTTCTTCAGGACTGACGCTGCAAATTCTGACTTCCATGTTTCTTTTCAATCACAAAGGAAAACGTCTTTTCGAAATCAGGATACACTGGTTAATTATGTTGGTAACTGATTAGCATTTCTGTTCCATCAAAAAGTTTTGGAAAAGTCTTTAAATAGTTTCTTTAGCCTCTAATTTTATTAATACAATAAAGTGAAGCTCAAAGAAGTTGGGGAATTTGATCTGATGAGGGTTAGAATCCAGTCTTTCCTTCTGCCTCTTCATCCATCTTTCCCAGTCTCACACTGCCTCGTTTATGTCTCCGTAGAGTTATAACCAGCTTTCATCAGTATACAAAGAAAATGGCAAAATAGCTAGTGTCTTATAAAAATCTAGCCATTAATCGCACTAATCCATTCTATTTTCATTCCAGAAATACGAGAGATGCTAAGTAAAGATTATTAGCTGCCTAGTTCCACAGATATATTGGAGCAAATCCAGATACAGTGGAACAGATCCAAATATGGTAACAGGAATGGAAGTTACATATTTTAAACTAAAATACTAAATTTTCTCATGATCTCTTGAAGGCAAGATGAAGTTATGTTTTAAAAGTTTGATCAGATAGACTTGCATTGTAGTTTTATAGAATTATCTTTAGTGTTATAATCTTTAAAAGTTCTCCTTTTAGATTGTTTATCAAGTAGTCACTCTCTTGAGTTCTTTAGTTTTTGAGAAAGTTGGTTTGGAGTGAGTTCTTAAAATGTATTAAGGGTTCCCAGTTATGTTATGGGTCCTTTATCTTTGGTATCTCTTTTCTATTCTGCCAGCACAAGCACCATGCAACTGGGCTCTAAAGAAGAAATACTTTCAAGGTAAGATGGTGACCTTCTTGTTGAACTGTGATTTAGATGTTAAGAGAAGGAGAAGAAAGGTAGTGACAACTGATAAGAATCAGGAGTAAGTGACAAGTGAAAACAAAGTATAAGGAAGAAGAGTAATTGTATGGTGTAACAGAAGGGGAGTTACCCAATTAACTTGGCCAAACCAAATAATTCCAATGAAAAATTCTGTTAAGGTATCTGAATTATCTGGGTGTGGTATTATCATCAAATTAAATGGTTTCCTTCTTTGTATGTTATGTGCATCTAAACTGTGTTTCTGTAAAGGATTCTCAAGAGGCTATTACATTACCAGAGAGAGGCAAGGAATTCTTGCCAGGCTTAGCTGGTTAAAAACCAAAACAAACAAAAACAGTTTAATATTCAATGGAGAGGGGAGGTAGGTTTAATCAAATTATAAAACTAGAAAGAATCTAGTTTTAACCTTCTATTTGGATCCTCTAGCTTTAGGCCACCACTGTGTACCCTACTCGTTCAAAAATATAGTTGTATTTCCTATTTTAAAACGTCTCCAAAGCTGCAGAATTCATAGTCCCCTTTGATAACCAGTTTAAATTTAATCAGCCTAAGTTTTGAACAGTTGACCAAACTCAGTTCATTTTAAGCCAATTTCCTTTTATTCAGGAAATGAGGCTTGTTCAGAGAATGCCTCAGGGGTTACTGGAGACTCATGTGTGGATAGCATAGTAAAAACTTTGGGCAGCTGGTTAATTTTATGGAAGGAAAGTCAGGATTAAACTACATCCACCAAAGAATTCTTTGAGATGTTTCACACATATAATTCATTGAGATGGTTCACACATATAATTTACAACAAAAGCACATACAATCTTGTAAATAGATTTGTTAATTATTAGTCTCCTAAAATTATATTTGGTCTTCTTATAATTAGGTTTTTACATGATACTCCTTGAACTCTGGTCTGTGGTCTGTAATAGGAAAGAATCCAACAACCCAAATGACGCTGGTGCTTTACTTTTAAAAATTATCCCTTTAGGTCAGTGGTTTCCAAACTTAACACACACATAAAAATCATCTGGGGAGGTTATTAGAATACAGTTTCCTGAGCCCTGCTGGAAGATTTTCATGTAGTATGTCAAAAGTAGGGCTGAGAATCTCTCCAGATAAGTCTGAAGCAGGTAATCCTCAAATCACATTTTGAAAAACTATCCAACATAGAGAATGACCATTTTCCTTTCCCAGATAACCTTGTATTTTAGAAAATTTAAAGAATCAAGTAAACATTTAGAAAAAGAATCCTAGGTTCCAGCTGAGAATGATGACGACAGGGACATCATTTCCAGGCTAAAGAGCCTGGAAACCACCTATTCACAAATATCCTCTGAAAGACTCCATCAATCTGAAGTTCTGGGGATCTCCTGCTCCTTTTAAGAATATAATGTACAATGCAAATAATTCTGGATGTTACCTAATAAATCACTCCTTAGTGGGACTAACTTTAACAGATAATTCAGTTATTTCTTTACCATCCAGCTGAGATAAAACAAATTCAAGAAATAGGTATATTAATGGATAACTTGGAAGTTGATTCATTTTATCTATTTTAAAATATTAGAACCAGTAGTAGAGTAGGGGGAAGCTGTGGGCAACTGGAGGATAGACAAAAAGTTCTGAGGATGGACTACAAAAAGAAGTGGAAGGGCAGCAAAGACCAACTGGTTCTTCATTGTGCCACTGCAAACCATGATCTCGGTGGCTTTGATCTTAACATTGCTTTTACTCATTGCCACAGCATCCTTAGAATGCGGAGCAAATTCTGTAGCTTCTACTTTCTTAATTGTAAGGAAAATAAAACCTTATTTCTAGGATAATTGTATATGCTTTTGCTTCTTTTGTGGTTGCCCTGATTCTTTTTGGAAGAAGAGGACATTAATAAATTAACCTCCTTGATCAGGCCAAGAACTTTGACACAAAGCAGCATTATCCCCATTTCTGTGGGGAGGTAGATGAGAGAATGGATGTAAGCTCGTGGGCATGGGCTGTGGATCCAGCCTGCCGGGCTTTGAATCCCGGCTCCACTGTTTACTGGCTCTGTGACTTTAGTCAAGTTACTTAATTTCTCTGTCTCCATTCCATCATCTGAAAAATGAGGCTTAATGTAGAGAACCTACATTATAGGGTTGTTAATATGATTAATGAGCTTTCAGAGTAGTGCCTAGCACAATAAGCATTCAGTAAAAATTAGCTAATTATCCTTTTCATTATCTACTTTTAAGGCAGCTTTCATTTTCTGCCTTTTTCCCTCTTTATCATGTCTAAAGAAACCAGTATTTTCTAAATCAGAAGATTGTACTTATTATCTTAGAGAGTCTGATGCTATTTTAAACAATATTACTGTTGCCCTTGCTAATGTTTTATCACTTTGATGTAGGGGCTTTTGAGGCCAAAACCAAAATTTAAAAATCAGTGAATATGTATTTTGGTATTCTGGAGAAAAGGTGTACCAAAACAGTTACCAAAACAGCAAGCACATTACCGTGTTGAGTTTTTTTGTTTGTTTTTTGGTGGGGGATGGGGGTAGGGGGGTGGAGGTGCCCCAAGTTTAAAAGCTAGAAGACCTTCATCACACTCCTACCCTCACAGGAATTCTGGAAGGAACAGGCAAGTCAGTGGAGAAGAAATTGCTCTTAGAGAAGTCATTATGTCCCATGACTTTAATCATTGAAAACATTTTAATTTTTGCAGAACCACAGAGGGCAGTAAAAAACCGTAACTGAGAATTGATTAAATCAGTACTATTTATCCCATGGCTAAATGCAAATAAACTCTCAGGGTTAATCAGCACATCCTTCCATGAACACTAGATGGCGCCATTAATTTAGTTTTGGGATTCAAACTACCTCAGGGAATGGCTGTCTCCATTCAGCAAATATTTATTAAATAATGAAGAAAACATTAAAAATCCCTGCCCTTGTGGAGCTACAGTTTAGTAGGTGTGCTGAGGAGAAAGCAAGACAATAAAATATAAACATAGTAAGTAGTATTAGAAGTATAGTATGTTAAAAGGTGGTAAATGCTGTGGAAAATGAAGCAGGGAAAACGGAGCAGGGGGCAGTTGCAATTTTAAATTGGCTTTTCAGGGTGGGCTTCATCGAGAAGGTAACATCTGAACAAAAACTTAAAGGAGTCACAGGAGTGAGCCATGGGGACGTCTGGGGAGAGAGCATTCCAGGAAGAGGGACCACCAGGGCAGAGGCCCTAAGCGCTAAGGCTGGAGTGGCAGGAGAAGAGGAAGCCGGGAGAGCCTGAGCAGTGAGGGAGAGGAGGCCAGATCATACCAAGCCTTGCACCTACTGCGAGTACTTTGGCTTTTACCCTGATTTTGGACAAAAACACCTTTAATATAGGTTGTGATTTGAAAGAAATGTTGGGGAATTTTAATGAATTAGTGATATAAGATGTCATAAATTATGGGCAAATTAACATTATCTTGAGTAAACTCGGGAGTTTATGAGATACATTGATTCAAAGGAAAAAATTACCTCAGTGATTTAGCTAAATCACATTCACTATACAGGACAAAAAGCAATGTCTTAATAACAGAAGATAATGTTTTAATCTAAAAATGGATATATACTTTTTCCTCTTCCTTTCCTGAATACTAATTCAGTCCTAAAGCCATTAGGTGGGGCCAGGTGAACTAGGAGCCTATGCAGGGTGGGGAAGCCTTGGGGGCCCATAACAGGGTGTTGAGTCCAACTTGGTGAGGAGGGCATCCTCACAGAGGGGCTGCTGGTGTGGGGTGTCAAAGCCTGTGCAAGGCAAAGAGGGCATCTGCATGGGGGGTGTCAGAGCACAAGAAGGGTAAAGAGGGCATTTTGGCAGGCAGGGACAGGACGTTGGAACAAGAATAGGGTTAGGAGGGGACCAGCATGAGAGGGCAGTTTTGGAGCCCAAGCATGATTGAAGGCCTTTCGTAAGGCACAGGGCAAGGGAGAACTGGGTGCAGGATTTCAGAACCCAATGTGTGAGGGAAGCATCCACAAAGGAGGGCAGCCTGGTGCAGTGTCTCAAGGCCTGCATCTAAGATTGAGGTGAAGAGAGCACCCACATCGAGAGGGGCTGGGGCTGGGATGTCAGAGCCCAAGCAGGGAGAGTAGGGCTTTTGCCCATGGGGAGCACCCAGCACTAGCACAGGGTATTGGTGGGGCAAGGAAGGCTTCTGTGCAGTAGGGCAGCCCAGACAAGGTGT
The DNA here is from genome assembly GCA_023783475.1 of Daubentonia madagascariensis. Classification (NCBI taxonomy): domain Eukaryota; kingdom Metazoa; phylum Chordata; class Mammalia; order Primates; family Daubentoniidae; genus Daubentonia; species Daubentonia madagascariensis. Next base: position 32,333,777 of record JAKFHU010001953.1, on the reverse strand, counting down.
CAGAGCTCAAGTGAGGGAAGAAGGCCCATCTGCAGGTAGGGGATCGTGACAATGGAAGTTTGGTTCCATACATGGATAGATCAAATAAGTATATTGAAGATAATGGAAGTCAGGTTTCTCACCATCAAAGGGAACTACAAATAAGGAAAGGAAGAAAGTTAAGATGAACCCCGTGGTGCTGGGATTGGAATTAGAGCTATGCATGTGAACTCATAGATTTCAATAAATATATAGGAATAAATATAGATGTAAATGTGTGTATGTATCACATACCTATATTTCCTAGTTCTTTCATTGAGAGAGCCTGGGAGTAGAGATACCGCAATAGCAATGAACACGGATAAAGCCCACATCTTGGCTTGCAAACACCATTCTCCATTAAAAAGTACCAGGGCTCCTTGGAGACATGGCTGACCCTAGGGCTTGGAGCATGAAAATGATGGGCAAATTAACATTGTCTTGAGTAAACTCGGGAGTTTATGAGATACATTGATTCAAAGGAAAAAATTACCTCAGTGATTTAGCTAAATCACATTCGCTATACAGGACAAAAAGCAATGTCTTAATAACAGAAGATAATGTTTTAATCTAAAAATGGGTATATAGTTTTTCCTCTTCCTTTCCTGAATACTAATTCAGTCCTAAAGCCATTAGATGGGGCCAGGTGAACTAGGAGGCTATGCAGGGTGGGGAAGCCATGGAGGCCCATGCCAGCCACATCTTGTTGTGCCAGAAAGTAGAAAATGTTCAAAAATTGTATGTCAAAGGATGCAGAAGTCAGCTTGAAGGGGGTTCCCACTGGCCAAATCAGGGAAAATCTGAACATCACAACAAATAATGAGATTATAACCCATTAAATAAAACAGGAAACAATGAGTCCATACTGATACAAATAAATGAATAAATAGAAAATTTGATGAGAAACAGAATATTTATATAGGTTTAAAGTACCTCCTCCACAAAATACTACATTATGAAGAGGAAAAAAATAAATATAGTGGAGAAGCCTGGCATCACCATCTAAATCAAATGCTCAAAGTTAAATATTACTAGCAGTGGGACAAATCAAAATCATGGGCTACCTGATCGGAAATAATGAGAAGAACACAGCATCACTTCTGTGACATTCCTGCCAAAGATGCTCAACCTAAACCTAATCATGAGGAAACATCAGATGACTTTAGATGAAGGACATTCTACAAAGTAACTGACGGTAATCTTCGAAAAATGTCGAGGTCATGAAGGTAAAGGAAATACTGAGGATCTGTTGCTGATCAGGTGGGACTTAAGAGACACAATTGAAGGCAATGTGTGATTCTGAACGGGATTCTTTTGCTGTAAAGGGCATTATTTGGGACAATTGGTGAAACTTGAATGGGGCTTAATGATTAGATTGCAGTAACGTAATCAATGTTAATTTCCTGACTTTGATGGTTTTATTGTGATTGTGTAGGAGGAAATCCTTGTTTTCAGGAAAAGCACTGCAGTATTCAGGGGTGTTGGAGCTTCATGTCAGCAGCTACTCTCAAATAGCTGGAGAGAGGAAAGTTTTTTGTACCATACTTGGAACTTTTATGTAAGTTTGAGATTGTTTCAAAGTTAAATAGAAAACATTAAAAATCAAAATGAAAACTGATACATAGCCATACTCATGAATAGAACAATTAACATGATACACTACTAAATTGTTTATTTTTTTCCTTTAAAATTTTTCTGTTTTTAAAGAGAGATTATTAAATAAATAGATATCCTGGCTATAGAAAAGAAGAGATTGTGGGTCCTAGAAAGGGATAAGACCTCTGGGCACTCAAAATAAAATATTCCAAATATCATTTCTGCTCTTTTCTGCCCCCACTGTCCAAACAGTGTCTGCTTTTATGAGGATCTAGATACCGCTGAGAATTCTCAGTTAGTACAGCCATAGAAGAATCTAGTGGTCACCATGACAGCTGCCTTATTTGATTATAACCTTTTAGAAATATATATTTATTTTAAAGCAATTCTACTAATATCTGAATTGCTGGATTTCTGAAATAATGTTATTTGCAGTGTCTTCTAGTACTAAAATGAACTCGTTTAGATTATATGTGTGAGTTGTATGACAATAATATTTACTCTTCTAGACAAAGTTGTACCCTAAAGTATTTTTAGAATCTTTGTGTTCTGCCAGTTTTCACTAAAATTTTGCCATCTCAGTCTGGAAACTTTATTTTATTTCTGAAGTAATTCAATTTGCTAAATACTTACTCATTTGTTTATGTAATTAGAAATACAATTTGCATAGTATTTTGATTAATAAACCCTTTCCTCTATATTCCCTTCTTAGGTAATGATACAATCATCCACTTGGTCATATAAGCTAGAAATAAGGAAATTGTGTTAACTTCCTTACTCTCCCTCCCCTCAACAGACATACAAGCACATACACATCCCTAACCTTGATTGGCCTTAAGTTATGTTACTTTTCTCTGACCTTTTCTTGACACATCCCTGCCTCCAGATATCTCTTAAAAGCCTTCATAATATTGATAAAGGTAATAAATAATAGAATAGTTTATATGTCTGTTACATGTCAGGTGCTATTCCAAGGGCTTTGCAGCTATTATCCCATTTGATACTCAATTAGGTGCTATAATTACCCTATTTTATTGCAGAGGAAACAGGCCCAGAGAGGCTAAGTTATATGCCCAAAGTCACATAACTAAGAAGAGATGGAGCTAGAATTTGGACCCAGATAATCTGACATCAGAGTTGGGCTCTTAACCCCTCTTCAGTTCTGCTCAATCTCATGCAAGCAGGTTTGGGCCATTTTCTGTTTAGCCTCTTGTGCCTATCTCTTTATTTTCTTATATTGTAATTGTGTATATATTTACTGTGTTCCTAGAAGATTAAGACAATTTTATTATTTGCATTTACAAAAGTAGAGAGAATAATGAATCCACATACACTCATCTCTCTAAACACATCAACGTTATGTAAAACTTGCTTTAGTTATCTCTTTCTTGGTTTTCTTTATGTTTTCCTGAAGTATTTTAAAGCAAAACCCAGACATCATGAAATTTCACGTGTAAAAACTTAAGTAGAATATCTTTTAAAAGGACACTTTTCTACTTAACCATAATCACATTATCATACCTAATAAAATTGACATTTATTACTATCCTTTTGATCATGACTTTCTTGAGGGCAGAATGATTTCATCTCTATATTCTGAGTACCTGCTGCACTCTCTAGTATATGCTGGAGTTTAATAAATGTTTGTTGTGATTCAAAAGTTTTTAAGTTGTTTAAAACCATAACATTTATCCCCCAGAAACAATGTTATGAATAACTATCAGGTTCTTGAGTTAACTGACAACTCCTGTTTAACCACAGTGATTAGATTAAATGGCACTAAAGTTGAGGCCTGAGCCCTTTGGAGGCCCTAAATCCTAAACTGTTTTGTCTTTGAATATGGAGTCTGGGGAAAACCTAAGTCTAATTTAGCTCAGCCCTGAGTTTTCTTGTTCCCACTGTCCATCTGGGGAGGACATAAGAACAAGGGCTAGACTGGCTGGGAGTGTTCATTGGTAAAAATGACTTAGAAGGAAATGTGGCAGCATCCACCAAAAAATAATATGCTCTTCAAAGAAATTTTTCCATGGACATGTGAGTGCATGTGTGCTAATATGTATGTAGAAAGTGTTCATTGCCATGTTTGTTATAATGAAAATTGGAGACAACCTGTGTGCTCATTATCAGGGGTAAGGTTCAATAAATTATGGTTTGTCCACTAGATGTAGTGCCAAGCAGCTGTTGAAGAAAGAGGTGTATCTATGCATGCTGACACTGTGTGTGCGTGTCTCACACTATGGAGGAGGGGACTATGTTACGGAACAATATACATGTCTGACTCCATATGGATAAAAATATGTGTGTGTGCATCCTCCTACTTATGTCAAGGTATTTTTAAAAGACAGGCAGGAGAAGCACTGAATTGTTAGTAGTGGTAACCAGTAAGTTGGGGAGGTGAAATGGGGTAGACATGAAGGAGACTATCATATTTTACTCTATGTACTGTGGTACAGAATGAATCTTTTAAGAATAAAAATGCATTTATGTCTTGGATGATTTTATATCAAATATTTTAAATGGAGGGCTATACATATGCAAGACACAATACTGTATACAATTTTAACTGATTTGAAAATGAAAAATATGCAACTTTATTCTTTTGAGATTTGAGAAGAGCAAAGGCAGAAATGTTTTTAAAATGTTATAAATAAAATGAACTTATTCAACAAACTTTTTTTTAACATTTCCTGTGTGACAGGCACTGTGCTGGGTGCAGAGAGAGAGAGAAGCGTGTATGAAACAGTCCCTACTCTCCTGAACCTCAAAATCACTGGGAAAGATACTGTGTGTCTCTAGGAACAACAATGGCAGATGAGGGCCATAGGAACTACAACAGATATGAATTGTTCAACATGACTCTTATTAATTTTAGTTACATACCAGGCCAGGCGTGGTGGCACACGCCTGTAATCCTAGCACTCTGGAAGGCCGAGGCAGGAGGATGGCTTGAGGTCAGAAGTTTGAGACCAGCCTGAGCAAGAGTGAGACCCCCCCCCAACCACCCCCCTACCCCCGTCTGTACTAAAAATAGAAAAAAATTAGCCGGGCGTCGAGGCGCACACCTGTAGTCCCAGCTACTTGGGAGGCTGAGGCAAGAGGATCGCTTGAGCCCAGGAGTTTGAGGTTGCAGTGAGCTAAGATCGTGCCACCATACTCTACCAGGGGCAACAGACAGAGCGAGACTCTGTCTCAAAAAAAAAATACTGAAAGTCTCAAATCAGTGTGATTCCTATGCAGAGTTTAAGAGGCATGTGTCATTACAGCTTTGCTTACTGCATTTCTTTCTTATTATGCTCACAGCATAATAATTGTATAGATGGTTTACAGAAATCTCTGCCAAAACACCTAAGACTTTGGACATTTTTCCCAATGTTAACTATTTGAGTCTTAATCCAAATACACAATTTAAAAATAAATTGTTACCAAAACCTGGGTGGACTTCCAAGTTAATAAAACAAGACAAAACATAAACATCTCAGTTTTTACTTCATCTTGCACCTATAGATGTTTGAAGTATGGACTGTTCAATTTTATTATTCCTAAAATCTCTTCAGTGTCCATATGTCAGTCTTTTATTTCTCATCTCAAAATAAGTGTTGAAAGATATTGAGGTTATATCATATGCAAGGTTTTCACCTATTTTTCTTAATTGATAGTACACTTTGATATTGGTGAAGATGTTACAGTGACCATTAATTGGTAAAGTCAATAGAACAGGGGATTTAGAGACAGAAAATGTAAGTCAAGGCTTAGCTATTTGCTCGTTAGTGACTTCTGCATGTTACAACTGTACTCTCAGTTTCTGTTTTCTCAGCTACAAAATAGTGGAGGATTTGTGAGAAGATTAAATATGCCAAAATGCTTCAGAAGCTATAAAGCACTATAGATATTTTGTGCATTTATTTAATATTACAAACCAACAGTAAACATTATATTAATAGTGAAACACTATTCTCATGTCAGAAACAAAACAAGGATGTGTTGACTATTACTGAAATCAGGAGCCATTTTTTGAGCAGAATCGTGACATAACAGACTTAGGTTTTTAAATGATTGCTCTGGCTGCTGTGTTGATAGAAAGCCACAGGGGCTCAAGGGTGGAAGTAGGGGCCACTGGAGATGCTGTTGCAGCCATCCTTCTCTTTGACCTTTTTCCCTCTCTGGATCTACTACTGTGTCTCCAGATTTTTCTCCTGCCTTATCAGCTGCTCCTTCTCCAGCACCACTTCTGCCTCAACCTCCAGACGTTGGAGCACCCTAGACTTGGTCCTGAGACCCTTCTTCTACCTGGCACCATTCACTGGGTGATCTTGTACAAGCCCATGGCTTTTAAGACCATCTCTTTGCTGGTCATGCACAAACTTAGAGCTTCAGCACCGAGTTCATACTCATATATCCAATAGCAACTTGCTACCCACACTAGAGCTCTTCATTTCTTCCCAAATCTTTCCTCCCCTAGCACAGGCTTCCACACCCCAGTAAATAGCACTGTATTTGCTCAAGCCCCAAAATAGTCATTGTTAATGCCTCCCTTTCCCTCACCTCCATATCTAATCCATCAGCAAGACATGTTCTTCTACCCCTGAATCAAAGAGCAGTTTCCTCCAGAATGCTGTGAATTAAATAACCTCAAAACCCACAGTGGCTTAAACCAGGGGTCCCCAACGTATGGTGAGTTGTATATTACAATGTAGTAATAATAGAAATAAAGAAGACAATAAAAGTATGCTCTTGAATCATCCCAAAACCTTCTCCTCTCTCCCTGGTCTGTGGAAAAGTTGTCTTCCATGAAAACGGTCCCTGGTGCCAAAAAGGTTGGGGACCACTGGCTTAAACAATGAATATTTTTCTCACTCACAAAACTGCAGAACTGCAGGTCCAGTGGGTATTTGGCTGAGTTTAGCTGGGCTTAGCTGACTTAGTTGGCTGCAGGCTGCAGGGTGGGTAGGGTCTGAGGCAATCCATGTGTGTCCATTCTGGGGCTCAGGCTGAAAGACAGCACCTACTCCAGGGATGATCTCATGGTGATGGTAGAAGCCCAAGAAGGCAGACCAATCATGCCAGCACATTCTGCTCACATCACTTCCCATTGGCTAAAGCCAGTCACACAGACAAGACCAAAGTCAAGAGGTGGGAAGCACACTGGGTCTGCCATGAAGCCACAGCAAGGGGATGGGGATTGAAGAATTGGGACCAAGTGTTCAATTATTCAGCCTCCTACAAACTCTTGAAGAATTGCACCTCTGTCCAAACTCACTGTTACCCTTTTATCCAAGGATCATCATCTCTTGCCCCTAAAGGATTGTCTGTGTCTTCACTACCATATCCCTCACGCCTAGAACAATGCACATAGTATGTGCTTAGTAAATATGCGTTGAATAAGTAACTCCCAACTTATCTCCCTGGTTACACTCATTTCCCTCTAATCCCATTCCACAGAGCAGCCAGAGTAAGATTTTAAAAACATGAATCCTATCATGTCAGTCCCAGCTTAAAACCCTACCCTGGCTTCTCTTTGCACTGGAACTCCTTACGGTGGCCTTTATGAAGTCCATCCGTTATCCAGCCTGGCCTGGCTCCCCAAATGCATCTGGTACCACTAACTCCACTCCAGCAGCTTCCTTCACCCTCAGATATTCCACATGCTTTTCAGCTGCAAGACCTTTGTATTTGTTCTTCCCTCTGACTGCAGTGCTTTTTCTCAGGTTCTTGGTATGCTGGCTCGCTCATTCTCAGCTTCAGCTAAAGTGTCACCTCCTTGGAAAGGCCTTCCTCCACCCTCAACCACTGACCACCATACTCAGTCACCCTTCCCCATTATGCTGCATCACTGGCACCTTGTTTACTCCTTTGAATGTATATCACTCTCTGAAATTACCATGTTTTTGTTCATCACTGATCTCCAGCACCTATAAATAGTGTCTGGCACATATTAAGTGCCCTAAAAAATTCCATTGAGTAAATATATGAGAAAACATTTTCCATACATTTTTAGAGAATTTCTTTCCTGCCTTTTATTTTCATCTACTCATCCACATTTAAATAGGGTTCTGTAAATCCAAATAAAATCAAATCAAGCTGAATAAAAATATTGGAATGTACTTGTTAATATAGAAGAAATTGGGAACTGGTGTTGCTTCAGCATGTGCTGTGGCATCCTTGTGCCGTGAGCCTTTGCGGCGCCCATCTGTGACAGTGAGGGTCTCAGTGAGGCCTACCCTGACATCTACACGCCCCCGATCCGCTGCACTGATGATCTCTCCTACCTGGCTCACCTCTTTCCTTTTCCCATTCTTATCCCTGGCTAACAGACTAGATAGTTTACTTACAATTACTGTTTGTTCCCTGCCTTCCTCCCCCAACCTCACCCTGCACACTGTGAACTTCATGAAGGCAAGGATCCTATTTTTTTTCTGGTCCTGAGCAGGTGCTCAACCAATTGTGGAAGGAAGGAATGAATGTCTCAAAGGAGAGAAAGAAAGCTGGGAAGGAAGGTCCTGAATTCTCACTCTTCCTCCTAGTCTTCCCAGGTTAAGGTCACCTCCAACTTTGCAAAGTCTACATCTCAGCACTATATACAAAATCTCCATGAAGTATAAATGTTTACTGGTTTATTCATCCTCAGAATGGTTTCACATGTATATTTATAAACCCATTCTTCTGTGTGCCTGTTGATATTTTGTGTGTGAGAACCTTTGTTCAGCTGAGAGCTTGCATAAGGTGGGATTTAGCTTAACATTTGTGAGATCATGATAGGATAAAATCTGATGAAGTTGAGCTCCATCCTGTAGAGGCTATTTCCTCTATGAGAGGAGACTACTTTTCCTCTTCCTTGAAGAAAAGTCTGGCAGTTGTTTAAAGCTGAGCCCTTAAATTTATCTTCAAGAAGGTACTAGAAGAAGAGGAGGAGCAGAGTACAAGAACTTTAAGTATTATACCTTTTGGTGGGGGTGGGGGGTGGGAACAGCCACTTCAATATCCTCCCAATTAGCAGTTATACTTTATTTTTAATTTCAAGGTTTTTTTAGGGTTATAAAATTAAAATATGCTGTTCTTGGTTATTTTTCACAAGCTTTATCATCTTCTTGAACTCTCTGCCCCCTGCCCCCTACCCGATCCCTCAAAAGATCAACAGAGGGAAATTTTTCTTTAGAAAGTAAACTATGTTCTTTTTGAAACAACTGTGGTAGGAAGAGAAATTATTCTCTTTAAATAGTCCTGCTTTTAAATTGCTTGGAGGTGCTTACATATGAATCTTCACATAAATTTGTGTCTCTCTCATTTAAAAGAAAAGATGAAGGAAAGGAATTAGCCCATTAATTATTTAAAATACTTGGTGCAACTGTTCCTATGTATTAATCCAGGCATTTGAAAGACAATTACACTCAGTGTTAATAACAGTGCCAACCTTTTCCAGTATGCTGCACTCCAAATACTATTGTGTTTTCATTGACAACATTCACTATTACATATGCATGTGAAAAACAGACATTTTCATCAGAATTACTGTAATAGCATTAAGAGATTATTTTTTTTCCAATTTCCTTGGAAGAAAATTCACTTAAATTAGATTATTTATTACTTCATTGCTCTCCTATCTTGCCTGTGTGTTTAGGTAACTGGAGTGCATGAAAGTATAAACTTCAGAATAAAAAGCATGATTTTATACATTAATGATTTCAAATAAAAGAGGAGTGCTGCGTTTGTGCATAACTTCTTTCATGAAAGTTAAGTCTGTGTTCTGCTTAGGAGAGATAACACTTTTTGTCCCTGTAGGTGGCCCCCCTGGTGTAGCCATTAGTTGCTAATTACTTGCAAACAAATAAACAATTAACTCCTTAAGCTGCTGGCTGGGCAAGTGTTCATTGACATGCTAAAACTTTCTAAGACAGGATTTTAATTAGTGACGTTCTAAATCCAGCCCCCTTGTCAGCGGAGCTATAAGGTGAACTGCGGGAAGATCCCAGCCCTGTACACGTGGGGCAGAGCCAGCAGAGAGGCCAGCGTCGTTGCTCTGTGCAGCCCATGAGAGGATGTCTCCCAGCCTTCAGGAAGGTGCTCGACTTGGGGAAAGCAAACCCTCACCCTGCTCCTTTTCAATTGAGAGCATCTTAGGACTGGACCAGAAGAAAGACTGCATTCCATCAATGAAACCCCACAGGCCCTGGGCAGACACCTGTAGTCCCTCAGGTATGCCACAACTTAATTTTGTAAATTCCTTGTTATTTCATTGGCAGTGTTTAATTTGGCCTTTATTTCATACTACATAGAGTTAGAGAGAAACTGCAGTTTCATTCAATTACATAACTGAAGCATCTAGGACTTTTAATGCCTCCCTCTGAGTCCTGTGGGAAATAAAAAGAATATCGGCCTTAGATCCAAGTGGATGTAAAGTTCACTCACAGGAAATACCAACAACCTGCTTTTACTTCAGAAGATCTCTCTCTCTCTCTCTCTCTCTCTCTCTCTCTCTGTTTGACACATCAGATATCTGAAATCTGTTTCCAGTGAAAAATAAATGACATTCAGAGACCAAAAGGCAGGATTACCAAGGCAGGATCTTCATTTTTGTTTGGTTTTTGGTTTTTGGTTAATGAGGGGGCAGTTCTCTTGTGAAACCCAGAAGAATTCCACTAGGAAGTTAAAGACAAGTTCCTGAAATTAGTTCTTGTAGAACTTTGTGGAACATAGGGTTGGCCATCTATGATAGGGCTTATTTTTCTGTTTTCAGGGAAAGATGGTAACCTGTGTTTGCATGTCCCGAGTCTTCCCAGTGGTTTCCCATTCCCTTGCATCGTGGATCACCCGATGCCAGAAGAAAGAGCTTTGAAATATGAAAATTACTTTTCAGCCTCAGAAAGACTGTCTTTGAAAAGAGAGTTGAGTTGGTACAGAGGCCGAAGACCCAGAACTGCTTTTACTCAAAGCCAGGTGGGAAATTTTTTCATCCAATAATGATAATGCAAAGGCTTTAACTGACACCCTGTTGAGCAAAAGCCCATTCATTTTGGGATCTCAGGTTAGAAGCCTTATTAATGAAACAATAGACTATCATTTTAACAATTTCTAGATAATCATTTTTAAAAAGGCATTCAGATTATTTGCCAAAGATTTAAATGCAGTTATTTTGCTATAAAAATTAGTCCCATTTTCGGTGACATACTGAAGATCAACATTTTAAAGAATGATTTCCTTATTCTTAGATTGAAGTGTTGGAAAATGTCTTTAGAGTAAACTGCTATCCTGGCATTGATATCAGAGAAGACTTAGCTCGAAAATTGAATCTAGAGGAAGATAGAATCCAGGTAATTTTCAAATTTAGCTGTTACTCGTGCTTATTGAAATGTTAAGAATAATAAAATAATGTTTATAAGACCTATTTTATTTTTCCTTAATTTTAGATTTGGTTCCAAAATCGGCGTGCAAAGCTGAAAAGGTCCCATAGAGAGTCACAGTTCATAATGGCGAAAAAAAATTTCAGCACAAACTTCCTGGAATAGATAGAAAACTAAACATGTGAAATTATCTTCTAATTGCAGAGCATGATGAATCAATGGAAATATCAAGTATTGAAAATGTGATTTTTTTCTTTCCTGCATTTAATGTGAATATTATAATTTTTTCTGAAAATATATTGTAAATTACTATTATAGCATGGTACATATTCTATTTGGGCACTTTTAGTTAAAATAAAGACTTTTCCTATATATTTTAATAAACATTTTCAGGAAAGATGGCTATTTTTTAAGTGAGCAAAGTTAATCTAATAAATCAGTTTGCTAAAATCAGTAAACTCATGACTAAGTGATTCTACAAGATTCCATTTACAAAGTATTTCAAGTAAAATAATCTGAAGAACAAAGGTGTAATATCTTTCAATTACTTTCCTCCAACCACATTTTGAAACATGATTATGCTTAACTATATTGTACAATATGATTTATTTTTGAATCTTCAGTTTCTCTTGATTTGTGGCATAAAGTAGTGAGAAACTTCTTACCATATATCAAAACAAATCCCTATAGCATGCTAGTTTCAAGTTTCTTTTAGAAGCAAATTCATTATGCCAAAGTGGAAATATAAAAGCATCAGCTCACATATTTATACCATTGGTATTGCATTGTACAAAAGAATTAAGCTGCAAATAAATGCAAATTTTAAAATAGTTTTCTAGTTTATTTAATGCTGTGCTTTACTTTCATTCACTAAAGGGATGATGGTCATCTGGCTTTTATCAATCCAAGTTTAATTATTTCCAATCAACTGTATATTTTGTTACAATATTACACTGACTGAGAAGGTAGGATAACTGACCTGCCTTTTGTAAGTGCTCTCACATAGTCACTAAATAATCAGGATACTTTCTAAGTGACAAAAACTATGTGTTTTCATTTCCCATTTTCCCAATGTACCTGCCAATTAAAGATGGGAATAGGATAAGATGTATGACAAGAAGGGAGTCCTCTCCACTGGAAATCTGATTATTTGTTTTCCAGTTAATGGAAGACCTTAAGTGGGTGTTGTTTTTTTTGAAATGTCAGGTTGAGGACTCTGATTTTATCCACTGGAAGCCATATTTCAACTTTGTCCATTTGAATTGAATCCTCCCTTGCTTCACTGAATTATTAAATTTATAACCACTGTTTTTTTCTGGAATTTTTTTTCCACATGTGAAAGACTAGAGGGAGTTTGAATATTATTTCTGAGGAAAAGCAGCTTGACTCAGATTTTACAGCTTTTTAAAATCATTTACTAAAAGCACATTTGGGGTAGAGAGCTCTGTGTGCCATCAGCTGGTCAGCAATAAGCTGTGCTTATTCCCACAATTGCTGAGATGGAGAGGGAGGAGGAAGAGAAGGAAAAGATGGGTAGCAGGGCATTAACAGGAAGACCAGAGGCATTAAATGTTTTCTAAGAAAGACTGGGCCACTTGTTCCAATATAAAGAGCTGCTTCCATTAACATAAAATCTGAAGCACTATTTATGAAATACATTGGTCAAATTTATCCACCAGGAGCTTTCTTTGCTCTCCATTAGGTTTCTATGAAATTATGTAAAGTTGCAGGACTGGAAGTCACCAGGAGCAGGACTTGAGGGAGTGGGTTGGAGGGGACTGTGTCACGTGATGGGTAAGCTTCTATTTTAATCCCAACAGTCATATTTACATACTGTAAACAATTTAAGCAGTATAGAAATAGAGTAAAATTTCCTACAAATCTCATCCTTCAGAGATAACCATCATTAAACATTTTTATAGATCTTTTTGTGTATTATAGAAACATCTGCGTGTATATATGTATACATGCACACATATATTTGTTGTTTTTGCTGCTGTTTTTTTTTTAATGTGATCATACTCGACATTCCGTTCTGTATCTTTTCCAGTTTCTTTCCATGTCAGAATTATAGCTGTCTCCTTAATGTCTGCTTAGTTTAGGACAAGATTTCAAGTCTTGTACATAATAAACTATTAACAATATTAACATTAATATTTAAGCATTTTTGAAGTAGTACTTTTTGTAAGTTTTCAAAGAGTAATCATAATTTATCTAGAATTTATCTATAATTAAACATAACCCCCAAATCCCTGAGGAGTGTAAGGATTCTGTAAAAATTATAGAATCTAGAAATCAATGAAACAGCAACACAGACATTGATCAGAAACTAATAATGCACTTAATTTTTTTTAAATATAAAAGGTGGTCACACCTATAAAAAGTCTGATGAGGAGAGAATGTCATTATCTCAGTGTTTTCCAGCAACAATTTTATGACTGATTTACGTGGTCCTAAAATTCAATTTTGTTTATAATTGAAATAGTGTTTATATCTGAAGTTATATTTTATAACTAAAATATAATAGAAATGTTATATGTATATATGGAAATGTCACATTTATAACTGAAACAAATAACACTTTGAAGTCAGAAAAATTACAATCATACCTAAAGTTTTAATATTAAAAAAAAACTATAAATGTGATATTTACCTCTTTTTATATTTTCTGATACTAATAACAGAATGTCACTTCTATTACAACTTTTACAAAGCAAGTTCATAATATATAAGAATATTCAAGAAGCAAGATAATGTACAAGATCACTAGTACATTTCCCCTAAAATCATTTTCAAAAACCTAAAAGATAAAGGCTGATCTCATTAAAGGATATAATGAATCAGTAATATCTTTGGAATTACAATTGCTAGTAATTTGGAGAAAATATAATGCTATTCAGGGGGGAAAAAACTGGACTTTGAAGAAAAATCAAGGAAAATGAAAATGGAAATAAAAACCCAAGATAGAATTATCTTTCTTCAGAACACACAGGCTCTAATCCACGGCTTATCTCTGCTTCTGGTAATTCTAGGCCTTTGTCTCCATTAATGCCCAGGACAAGGTGAATAGTAGTAACAAATCAAACTAATGCAGTCAAGCTAATACCTGGAGCGTCTCTATTATCTGAGGACTGCCTAAATAAGGTTATTTGGTCTCCCATAATGGCATTTGTCCTTTGTGAAGCCAACCAGACAAAGCCAATCACTAAAGAGTGCTGGGGGAAACAATGGCTATGTGTGCTGGTGGTCAACTTTTGAGTTAATCAGTGTTAATAGCCGCTTTCACCTCCTGCATTTTATCACACATCATATGAATGGCATAAATCCCCCATTACCAAACCAAAGGTAGCATCAACTGGGCCTTGGGCCTACTTCTAGAGGCAGGGAGCTGGGGAGCTGGTCCATTTGCTTGAAGTGGAAACCAAATCACAGTCTAATAAACAATGACTTGCTATCTCCACTTTTTATTCTCCCATAGGAATAAAAACCCCCTCCATGTGCCTATGGCTAAATTTAATGCTCATTTTGACTGTCCTGAGTCCTGTTGGGACGCCAGCCCACAGCAGCTGAGGCAGCTTTTGGTGGCCCTCACCACTCTACACCCCATTACACTCACCTCTTCCCATCTTCCTCTTTCTTATTTTCTTATTAACACTCTTTTCCTTTCTCCCTGCTAATGCTTTGGCAAGCTTTGTTGGTGTTGACAAGCATTATTTGGTCCCACAAATGAACCTCCTGCCTAAAAAGTTTATTGCTTACCTTCTGTCTAGTGTCACTAACATTTAGGGACTTAGTGTCTCTTCTGTTCCTCCAGGTCTCCTAGGATGGCCTAGCAGATCATCTCCTTTAATTAGTATTTTATGACAAGGTAATTTCAGTGAAATAAATGATACCATAGCTTATGTCCTATTTACCACATCATAAGCTTACAAATACCCATGCACCTGAGTAGCTGCTGCCCCTTTAGTCTGGGCTCCAAATTGAAACGTGAAGCAGAGCTGAATCTGACCTGTCATCTGGAGCCAGGTCTGGCCACATTTTTGCCAAACCCCAGCTGAGCCCCAGATCTGTGGGTGAGTTTTCAACTGCTGAATTGAAGGGCTTGTAAAAACAGCATTATTGCAGCAATACAGGGTCCTAGAGTTTTCCTTATTGATGTGTATCAGTTCTTTATATAGTGATCATTTGATTACCATATTTTGACTCATAATTTCTTAATATTTGCCTTTCAATTGTGATTTTTGCATACAGAAATTTCGGTATTTTTAAGCCAAATTTTAGTCTTTTGTGATTTTTTCCACTGTTTTATTTGACACCTTCCCATTCTTATTATCACCTTTTAGTATCTTGATAGCTTATCTCTATGATTTAGTCAGCTTTATTACATGTTTTGGCCTATCAGTTTCCTTTTTCATAATGAATAGAATAACTAGAACCAGCCTCTTTACCAAAGTCATAAAGGTAAAAGATGATTATACTAATAATAAAACAATAATTAATATTACCATTTATTAAGTGCCAACTCTAGACTGAATATGTATGTCCCCTCAAAATTTATATGTTCTACTTGAGAGGCTGAGGCAGGAGGATCACTTGAGCCTAGGAGTTTGAGGCCAGACTGGGCAACATAGCAAGACCCTTTCCCCCCCAAAAAAACTAAAGGCCAGGTGTGGTGGCTCACACCTGTAATCCTAGCACTCTGGGAGGCTGAGGCAGGGGGATCACTTGAGGCCAGGAGTTTTGAGACCAGCCTGAGTAAGAGGGAGACCCTGTCTCTACAAAAAAATAGAAAAATTAGCTGGGCGTGGTGGTGTGAGTCTGTAGTCCCAGCCACTCAGGAGGCTGTGGCAGGAGGATCGCTTGAGCCCAGAGTTTGAGGTGGCAGAGAGCTATGATGATGCCACTGCACTCTAGCCAGGGCAACAGAGCGAGATCCTGTCACAAAAAAATGAAAAATATAAAAAATAAAAGAAACTAAAAAAAAATTCATATATTAAAACCTAATCCCCAATGTGATACTATTTGGAGGTGGGGCCTTTCGGGAGTTATTAGATCATGAAGGTAGAGCCCTCAGAAATGAGACTAGTGCCTTTATAAAAGGTACCCCAGAGAGCTCTCTCATCCCTTCCACCATGTTGGGGACACAGTAAGAAGATGGCTGTCTGTGAACCAGGAAGTAGGCCCTCACCAGACACCAAATCTGCCTACTCTTTAATCTTGAACTTCCCATCCTCCAGAATGATGAGAAAGAAATTTCTGTTGTTTATAAGCCACCCAGTCTATGGTATTTTTGTTATGGCAGCCTCAAGAGACTAAGACAGTGTCTACCATGAGCTATGCAACATGGTGCTTCATGTGAATTATCTCATTTAACTTTCACAATGGCTCTGCAAGGTGGTTATAGCCAACCCACTTGATAAATAAGGAAACCCATCCTCAGATATATTATTATGAAGATTTATTATCCCCATTTTACAGATGAACAAATTGAGGGACACAGAGAGACTAAATAACTTGATCAGGGCCACACAGCTGGATTGGCTTAACCAGAATTCAGACCAAGTGCTATCTAACTCCAAAGTTGCCTCTCCCCGCTAAGCCTCCCAGAAGATGGAATCACCAGTTGTGATGCCAATACCTATAAAAGTGCACTGAATTTTTCTTTTCTTTCTTCCTTTTTGTTGGGGCAGGGGAGTAGAGGGATGGGAGTAGAGGTCTGAGTGATACCTAACGTAGTCAAATTCTCTTAAGTTCCAAGAATGTTTTAGAAATACATTCTTTCTATATAAGTGGTATTTTGTTTATTTTTTATTTATTTTTAATTTTTTAAAAACATTTCATTGTAAATACTCAGTAAATGGTATTTTGGCTAGAGAATATGTACATCCTTGTCTGTATAAATACTAAAACTTATAATTAAGATTTAACAACAATGACTAGATTTAAGTCCTTTTCTCCCAAAATTGCCATCAGAAATTTGTAGAAGTCCAGATGTACTCATTCATCTAGAAGACACCAGTATTCCACTTACAATGATTCTTATTTACACAATACATGTAAATTATTTGCACAATTGACTTTTCAGAAATAAAATGTTGAATCAAAAAGAAGCAAGTTACAGAACATGCATATCATATCATTTATTGAAAAAATAAAAGTAAACTAAAATACTCTGTAAGTGTGTGTGAATGCAGGGACAAAGTCTGAAAGGATATATAATAAATTGTTGAAACCATAACAAGTGATTATTATGGGGAGGGCATTAAGCAGAGGGCAAAAGGGGACTCTTACTTTTTACCTTTTATGCAGCTATCTGTTATAGCACAGGGTGAGGAGCAGGGGCTCAGAAGAGAGGTTTGGGTTAAAAAAACACTACCAGAAAGACAAAGTCCATAAAATGCAAATCAAAACAGCAATGAAATACCACTTCATACCCACTAGGATGGCTAGAATAAAAAAGACAGTAACAAGTATTAGCAAGGATGTGAAGAAATTGGAATCCTCGTACATTTCTGGTGGGAATGTAGAATGGTGAAGCCACTTTGGAAATAGTTTGTCAGTTCCTCAAAAAGTTAAACATAGACATACCATATGATCCAGCAATTCCACTCCTCAGTATATTATCAAGGAAACTGAAAACATATGTACACCAGTGTTCAACATTATTCATAATAGCCCAAAATGGAAACAACCCAAATGACCATCACCTGATGAATGGATAAATAAAATGTGATATATCCATACAATGGAATATTACTCAGCCATAAAAAGGAATACATGCTACAACATGGATGAACCTTGAAAACACACTAAGTGTAAGAAGCCAGTCACAAAAGTTTACATATAGTATGATGCCATTTATATAAACTGTTCAGAATAGGCAAATCGTAGGGACAGAAAGTAGATTAGCAGTTATCAGGGATTGGAGGCAGAGATGGGGAGTGATTGATCATAGGTATGAGTTTTTGGGGAGAGTGATGAAAATGTTCTAGAATTAGATGTGATGGTGGCACAACCTTGTGAATATATGTATTACTCAGGGTTGTCCAGAGGAACAGAAACAACCAGATGTGTATGTATATATGTAGAGGAGAGATTTATTTTAAGGAATTGGCTCACACAATTGTGGAGGTCTGGCAAGTCCAAAATCTGATATGAGAGGCCGACAGGCTAGAGACTCAGGTAGGAGTTGAAGTTCAAGTTCAAAGGCTGTAGAACCAGGAAGAGCCAATGTCACTGTTCAAGTCCAATGCTGGTAGAATTCCCTCTTGCTTGAAGGGTATCAGTCGTTTGTTCTATTTAGGCTTTCAACTGATTGGATGAGGCCCACCCACATTGTGGAGGGTAATCTGCTTTACTCAAAGTCCACTGATTTAAATGTTAATCTCATCCAAAAACACCTCCATAGAAACATCCAGAATAATGTTTGACCAAATATCTGGGAACTGTGGCCCAGCCAATTTGACACATAAAATTAACCATCACAATATACTAAAAACCACTGAATTATACACTTTTAAAGAATGAATTTTATGGTATGTAAATTATATCTCAAAAAAATTTTTTTAAAAGGGAACATCCACCTTAAATGTGAAAGTGTCTTGGTAGATCAAAGCACTGATTACAGGAAAAGGATGAAAAAATACTCATGAGGCAGCCTTTGTAAAGGGAATGCCTCTGGGGGAGAAGAGGGTAAGAAGGAAGGAGAGGTGCCCTTTGGAGACACATGGTAAAGGCGTAAAGAAGCGAGAGGAGAAACAGGATTCCACAGGACAAAAGGAAAACAAGAATATCTATGTTAGTTATATTAATATCCTTATTTTGATGCCTATATTGTGGTTATATAGGAAATGTCTCTATTTGAAGGAAATACACATTAAGTATTTGAGGTGATTAGGGCTACAAGTTGACAACTTACTTTCAAATGGTTCAAGGAAAAATGTTCTTTGTATCATACATGCAACTTTTCTGTAAGTTCGATACTGTTTAAATACAAAAAGGCTGGGCTGGTCTGAAGATAGTGAGTTATCCCACTTGATTGCTCACAGTCAGCTACAGATTGAATTTGTTCTAATACTTTCCCCTCTTCTTACTACTGCAGTTGATAGTCTAAAAAAATTTTTTTTTAAATTAAAAAAAAAAAGTCTGCTTCTTTCACCTGAAAATTTTAAAACCTTCTATTAAACAACTCTTGAGTGGAAGAGGAAAAAACAAACCAATATTACAGAATTTCTAAAAAATAGTGATAATGAAATATGTATCAGAATCTATGGGATATATATAAAGCAGGGATAAGAGGAAAATTCATACCCCTAACTACATATATGAATAAAAATGAGAGAGTGGTAAAAAAAGAATTAAATTCCAAACTCAAGAAGCTAAAAGAGAATTATAGAATATACAAAACAACAAGAAGAAAGCAAAAAGATGGAAATAATAAAGTTAAGATAAAAACAGAAATTAGTGGATAGAGAATAGGAAAATGATATATCTGAATAAGTCACAACTCTTTTTGGAAAAATTAACAAAATGTTAATTAAATAAAACGTTTTAAATTAGCCAGGCATGGTGGTACGCTGCCTATAGTCGCAGCTATTCAGGAGGCTGAGGCAGGAGGATTGCTTGAGCCCAAGAGTTCGAGGCTACAGTGAGTTATGATCATGCCACTGCATTCCAGCCCAGGCAACAGAGCTAGGTCCTGTCTCTTAAAAACAAAAACAAAAACAAAACCCCAAAAAAACAGTACTAGGAGAAAACATCAGTCATGTCCTTATAAGATTCAATAAAGGAAAACATTGATACATCTAGTTACAGAAAAATAAAAACTTTTTTCATGGTTAAAAAATAAGCGAATTTGGGGGGCTGGGTGTGGTGGCTCATGCCTGTAATCCTAACACTCTGGGAGGCTGAGCCAGGAGGGTCACTTGAGGTCAGGAGTTTGAAACCAGCCTGAGCAAGAGCAACACTTCGTCTCTACTAAAGATAGAAGAAAAATTAGCCAGGTGTCATGGCACGCACCTGTAGTCCCAGCTACTTGGGAGGCTGAGGCAGGAGGATCGCTTGAGCCCAGGAGTTGGAGGTTGCAGTGAGCTATGACACCACTGCACTCTACCTGGAGCAACAGAGCGAGACTCTGTCTCAAAAAAAAAAAAAAAAAAAGGCAAAGTAAAAGATTTAAAACTAGGAGAAATATTTATAATATATATAACAGATAAATGACTGACATCATAATATGTAAAGAATTATTAAATATTTGAAGATAAAAATGACCAAAAATCCAAAAGAAAAATGGACAAAGGACATGAACAAGAAATTAGCAAAAAAGACATTTTAATATGGACCTTAAAGATACAAAGAGATGTTAAATTCACTTAAAATAAGAGAAACATATATTAAAACTATACTGAGAGACTTCTGGTTCCAGTTAAGATGGGATAAGCACACTATCATTTCTTCACTCTAACCAGAGGAACTATGGTCCAAAGAGTGTAGCAGAAATCCCCACTGCTTTCTTTCCCTCCCGTTTAAGCCCAGAATAGTGTCAGGAATACACAGCAGATAGGGAAGACTAAATCTCTGGCTTTCCAGAGGACCAGGGTTGAGAGAGTGTGTGACCAGGAGAATGTGGGGGAGATCATAGAAAGGAGGCATGAGAAGATAATCTTATAAAGTTGAGAACAAACTCCTGAGCTTCCTGTGGCCTGCACATGCATCTATCTGATCCTAAACAGAACACCAAAGCCTTTAAGAACTAAACAACAGGACAGACAACTGCCCAAGTATCAGCCTAACCTATCGATGGCACACATGGAAGATAGATCCAAAGAGCACTGCAAAGTCATTGAAAATGGAACTGATATTAGAAACATAGGCCACAGAAGGCAGGTCAGAACATACAGTCTGAACCTAACCAGGTCAATTGCTTGCTTAAAAAAAGTCCATAGGAATTTAGCAAGACTGAGAGTGTCACAATATAATATTCAAAAGGTTAGTATGAAATCCAAAATTATTCAACTTCCAAAAAACCAGAAAAGTGTGACCAATTCTTAGGGGAAAGTCAACAAACACCAGCCCCAAGGTGACCCAGATGTTTGAATTAACTGGCAAGAATTTTAAGGAGTTATCAAAACCATGTTTAAAGAAATGAGGGCAAACACCCTGAAAATGAATGGAAAGATAGACACTCTCAGCAAACAATTAGAAACTATACAAAGAACCAAATGGAACATTTAAAACTGACAAATATAGCAAAAATATAAAAATTCCTTGGACGAGTTCAATAACAAAATGGAGGTGACAGGTCAGAATTAGTGAACTGAAAGGTAAAACAATAGAAATAACCCAACCTGAAAAACAGAGAGAAAAATATTGAAAAAAATATGAATAGAGCTTCAAGGGCCTGTGGGGCAATATTTAGGTCTAATATTTGTGTCATCATAGTCCTAGGAAAAGAGGAGAAACATGGTACAGAAAAAAAATTTGGTGAAAAAAATGTCTGAAAACTTCCCAAATTTTAGTGAAAGACATAGATTTACAAATTCCAGGAGCTCTGCAAGTTTGAAACACTATAAAACTTTTAAAAATTGATAACCAGATTCATCATAATTAAACTGCCAAAAACCAAAGGCAATGAAAGCAGCCAGAGGTAAACAACACATTACGTATACCTAACAATAGAGTTTCAAAATACATGAATCAAAAACTGATAAAACTGAAAGAAGAAATGGACAAATTAATAATTTTAGTTGGAGACTTAAGCACTACTTTCTCTGTAATGGATACAACAAGGAAACATAAAAGCAGTAACTTATGAAGAACAGAATAACACCACCAAACACATTTGACTTTTATAGGAAACTATACAGCAGCAGAATATACATTCTTTCAAGCGTACACATCCTGGGTCATAAAATAAACCTTAACAAATGTAAAAGAATTGAAATCATACCAAATATGTTTTCTGACCAGAATGCAATTAAACTTGTTTAATAAAGGGTTAACTTAGCAGGTTTGCAGTGTTCAAATCCTGCACAAAGAAACTGGCCCTTGACTGGCTCCTCTAAGCCCATAGAATATCAAGCCGGATATTTGACCTCTGGAGAGACTGGAGACTGATTAACTAAGGTCAGCCATGTAGACACTCCATACCTATATGACCAACCTGCAATAAAAACCCTGTACCTAAAGGCTCAGGTAAGCTTCCCTGGTTGACAGTACTCCATATGTGTTGTCAGATGTTATTGCTGGGAGAATTAGGTGCTGTTGGTACAACTCTACTGGGAAAGGACATCTGAAAGCTTGTTCCTGGTCTCGCATGGACTCTGCCCTATCTGACTTTTACCTTTGCTGATTTTAATCTGTATCCTTTTGCTGTAATAATAAGTATAACCATAAGTTTAACAGCTTTTCTGCATTCCATGAGTTCCTAGTAAATCATTAAACCTGAGGGTGGTCTTAGGGACCCTGACACCCCTCAAATATTGAACCAAATTCAATAACAGAAAGATACCTGGAAAATTATCCTCCAAATACTTGGGAATTAAACAACATTCTAAATAATTCATGGGTCAAAGAGGAAGCCTTAAGAGAAATTAGAAAATACTTTGAACTGGATGAAAATTAAAATAAAATATAACAAAATTTGAGAGATGCAGCTAAATCAGTACTTAGAGAGAAATGTATAGTACTAAAGACTTATATTAGTAAAGAAAGGTCTCAAATTAATAATCTAACTTTCTACCTTAAGAAAATCAAAAAAGAAGAGCGTAATAAATTCAGAATAAGCAGAAAAAAGATAATAAAGATAAAACCAGAAAAAGCATGGAGAAAATCAATGAAACCAAAAACTGATTCTGATATTTGGAAATATCAGTAAAATTGATAAACCTCTAGCCAGACTGACAAAGAAAAAGGAGAAGATACAAGTAAGTCACTGACATCAGGAATGAAAGAGGGGCTATAACTATAGATCCATCAACATTAAAAGAAGAATAAGGGAATACTATGAACAACTCTATGCACAAAAATTCAATAGCTTAGAAGAAATAGATCAAATCTGTAAACTACTAAAATTCACCCAAGAAAAAACAGATAACCTTTTTTTTGAGACAGAGTCTCTCTTTCTTGCCCCAGCCAGAGTTGCTCAATGCAACCTCAAACTCCTGGGCTCAAGTGATCCTCCTGCCTCAGCCTCCCAAGTAGCTGGGACTACAGGCACAAGCCACCATGCCCAGCTAATTTTTCTATTTTTAGTAGACTTGGGGGTCTCCCTCTTACTCAGGCTAGTCTTGAACTCCTGAGCTCAAGTGATCCTCCCAGCTTGGCTTCCCAGAGTGCTAGGATTACAGGCGTGAGCCACCATGCCTGGCCCAGATAAACTTAATAGTCCTATATTCATTAAAGAAATATGAAATAATAATTTTAGGCCTCTGAAAAGGGAAACTCCAGACCCAGATGGTTTCACTAGCAAATTCTAACATTTAAAGAGGAAATAACATGAATTCTACACAATCTATTCCAGAAAACAGAAGAGAAGGAACACTCCCCTATTCATGTTATGAGGCTTATATTACTCTGATACCAAAATCAAGCAAAGATTATAAAAGAAAAAAAAAACTAGAGTCCAATTTCTCTCATTAACATAGATGCCAAAATCCTCAACAAAATATTAGTAAATAAAATCTGGCAATACAGAAAAGGAATAGCACATTATCACCAAGTGGGGTTTACTTGGAAGAACACAGGGCTGGTCTAATATTTGAAAATCAATCACTGTTATCCACCATATTAACAGACTGAAGAAGATAAACCACATTATTATATCAACTGATGCTGAAAAGGGAACTTTCTTAACATCTACAAAACATTTGCAAAAAACCCTAAAGCTAACATTATATTTAATGGTGAAAGACTAAATGCTTTCCCCCTAAGATTGGGAACAAGGCAATGCCCACTCTCATCACTCCTATTCAATGTTGTATTTGCAGTCCTAGCCAGTACAATAAGGGAATAAAAGGAAAAAATGCATAAAGATTAGAAAGAAAGTAATAAAACTATCCTTATTCACAGCAACATGATTATCTATGTAGAAAATCCCAAGACATCTACAAAAAGTTTATAGAATTAGTGAGTTTAGCAAGCTTGGGGATGCGAAGTCAACATACAAAATTCAGTCATATTTTTATATACCAGCAATTAACAATTGGAAACTGAAATTTAAAAAAAAAATCTCCCTCCTCTCCCCAATGAATATTTAATGATAACTAACAAAGCATGTACAGAATCTGTATACTGAAAACTGTAAGAGGCTAATGAAAGAAATTAAACATGACCTAAGTAGAAAGACATACTGTAATCCAGTGATTGGAAGACTCAGCATGGTTAAGATGTCAATCCTCCCCAAAGTGATGTGTAAATTTAACACAATTCCCATCAAAATTCCAGCAGGATTTTTTATATAGAAAAGCTGTTTCTAAAATATATATTGAAAGGCAAAGGAACTAGAGTAGACACAACAACTTTGAAAAATAAGAGAAAATGTGGAGGAATCCTACTACCTGATTTTAAGACATACTGTAATGCTATAGTAATCAAAACAGTATGATATTAGTGACCAGATAGACACCTATCAATATAAGAGAAGACAGCTGGGTTTCTCAATCTTTGCACTATTGACATTTTGGGTTAGATTATTTTTTTTTAATCGTGAGGGGCTGTCCTGTTCATAGGATGTTTAGCAACATCCCTGGCCTCTATCCATCTACTCAATACCAGTAACACTCTGCTCCCCGAGTTGTAACAACCAAAACTGACTCCAGAACTTCCAAATGTCCCCTGGGGGATAAAATCACTGAAGTTGAGAACCACTGGAATACAGCATTCAGAAATAGACCCACACAAATGTGGTCAATTGATTTTTGACAAAGGGGCACAGGAGAAAGGACAGTTTGTTCAACAAATGGTGTTTGAACAATTGGACATCCATATGTTTAAAAAAAAAGGTGCCTTGACCTAAACCTTACACCTTATACCAAAATTGACTCAAAAGAGATCATAGATCTATGTTGTACCCCCATAATATTCTGAAATGAAATAAAAAATAAACTAAATTTTTTAAAAAAGAGATCATAGATCTAAATGTAAAGTGTAAAATTATAGAACTTTTGGAATAAAACATAGAAAATCTTTGTGACCTTGCTTAAGCGAAGTTCTTAGATATGACACCAAAATTATAATCCATAAAAGAACAAAATGATAAGTTGGATTTCACTACAACATAAAATGTTTTCTCTGTGAAAGATACTATTAATAGAATGAAAAACAAACTATGGACTAGAAAATGTTTGCCAGTCATTTATCTGACGAAGAACTTGCACCCAGAATATATACACTGTGGAACTCTCAAAAGACAACCATAAGAAAATAAGCTCAATAGATACGAACAAAACATTTGAACAGACACCTCATTAAAAAAGATATACAGATGACAAATAAATGAAAAGATGCCCAACATTGTTAACCATTAGGTAAATGCAAGTTAAACCACAATGAAATACCACCACATACCTATTAGAATGGCTAGGGAGAAGAGGGGAAAAAAGGCTGACAATAACAAGTATAGACAAGAATGTGGAACAACCAGAATGCTCATCTATTGCTGGTTGGAATGCAAAATGGCATAGCCATTCTGGAAAGCAGTTTAGCAGTTTCTATAAAGTTAAACATATGTTTAACATATGACTTCAGCAATCCCAGTTCTAGGTATTTACCTTAAAAACCATACATGGATGTTTATAGCACTTTCATTCGTAAGCAGTAAAAACTGGAAACAATGAGTGAGTGGATAAACAAACTGTCATACATCCATACAATGGGATGCTGCTCAACAATAAAATCAAACCATTCGTATACATGATGACATGCATGAATCTCAAAGATATGCTGAGTGAAAGAACCAAGTCTCAAAAGGTTACATTTTGCATGATTCCATCTATATGACACGGGACAAGTCGCAACTATAGGGATGGAGAACGGATCAGTGGTGGCCAGGATTTATGAGTGAGGAGAGTGTTTGGCAAAAAGGGAGCAGCTCACAAAGCAGAGATACAAGATGAAAATTAAAAAAAAAAAAAAGGGAGAGCAGCATGAGGGAATTTTGGGGGGGTGATGGAGCTAGTTGTTTTGTATCCTGACTATGGTTACATGAATCTAAACATACATTAAAATTCATGGAACTGTTTTACTATATATACATTTTTAAAAAACTGCACAGAAATACCATTTTTTCCTGTCAGATTAGCAAAAATTTAAGAGTTTGACAAAGCCTTCAGCTAGCAAGGCTGTGGGGAAACAGGCACTCTCATATGTTGTTGGTGGATATGCAAATTGCTAAAATTCATATGAAGGGAAATCTAACAACATCTAGCAAAACTACATTATGGGTTTAATCTTTGATCCAGCAATACAACTTCTAGGGATTTGCTAATCTAAAGAAACATATCGGGCCCTCCAGAGCAATATGGTGGTTCTCTGGAGGCTGAGTGTCCTCTGCAGTGCCCAGGGAGGCCGAGCTCTTTTCCTCCGGACCCTAGTGGTCAGGCCTGCTCTTGTCTCAGCATTTCTCCAGGACCGACCAACCCCAGGATGGTGTGGAGCACAGTACATACACCTATCACTGATCCACCATTCTGGTTCCAAGGCTGCATCTCTCCACTGGACTAGTGAGAGGGTTGTCAGTATTTTGCTCCTGGGCCTGCTTCCAGCTGCTTATTTGAATCCTTGTTCTGTGATGGACTGCTCCCTGGCTGCAGTCATTACTCTCCATAGTCGCTGGAGAAGGAAAGAGGAGTTTATTAATTTACTGGCAAATGAGGAGGTTGGCAGATTCCCATCTCAAAGTCCTTCTGAGCAGAAGTATAGAGCTTTTAAAGGTTCTGATTCATCCCATCTTCGACTAAGACAATCTCGTGACCTTTGCCTGGACAATTCCCTTGAGCTATCTCCTGTCTCCTGTGGCACAAAGAACAAAGGACACTCCCCTGCCCCTATTGACCACTGGCCTGAGGCAGGGATGTAGGTTTTAGTTCTCAAAAAGGGTAAGGGGGCTTTGAAGAGACAGAAAACATTTTTACCCTTTTTCAGGCCATTTTCTCTGTTATATATTCCCCACTGTCAATTTGACCCTTCCATATCTATGGGAGGAGCAGCAACACAGTCATCAAGCTACTTCCTGCTAAACTGGGGCAATGTTTTAGATGGAAGATTATCAGGTAAAAAAGTGCATAAGCAATAACTACAACTGCGAGGATTGACAAGGTATTTCACCTTGTACACAATGTCCAACACAGGGCTGGGTTAGAAAAGAAACATGGAACCTCTGAGCGCAGAGCTATTAGTTGTACCCTGCAGGTGACCCAAGAGAACAGCCTCTGCAAATTTGGAAATCATGTACAGAAATACTTGTACCAAACAATTTTTAGGATGACACACCCAGCAGCAAGACAGATCAACAGAAAAAGCAATAGCCCAGGGAAATCCTCACCAAGGAGTTGTCCCTCTAGCCTATAGATGGAACAAATAACCAAAGGAAGATTAGCAAAAATAAAAAAAAGAAACATGTCTATCAATACAAAACTTCTTATGCATAAGATTATTCACTGAAGCATATTTGTAATTACAAAATATTAGAAACAACCTAATGCATAGGAGAGTGGTTGAATAAACCCCAGTATAGCCACACGATAAAAAACTACACAGCTGTATAAAAGATCAAATATCTCTATGAACTGGTAAGGAGTGATGTCCAGGATATATATTATCAAGTGAACAAAGAAAAGTGCTAAATGGTGTCAATAGTGTGAAAAGAAGGAGAAATAAGAAAACAAGATGTGTGCAGTGGCCTGAGCCTGTAGTCCCAGCTACTCGGGAAGTTGAGATAGGAAGATGGCTTGAGCCCAGGAGTTCAAGGCTGCAGTGAGCTATGACTGTGCACTCCAGCCTGGGTGACAGAGCGATAGATATATCTGCTTATTTTAGAAAAGACAGACACAGGAAGGATAAACCAGAGCATGAGATTGGTTACGTTCAGGGACTAGGGCTCTGTGGTGGGATGGGAGCATAGGCGGGGAGTGGTTTACACTTGCCTGCACATACCATAAATGTGTAGCTAGACTCTCAGAACTGTATTAATGTTTCACATACTCAAAAATTTAAAGGATGAAAGAAAAAAAAATCCCTTAGATTTGAACATAAGTAAAAATAATGAACTTAATTCAAAATAATGTAAACACACTAAGGTAGGGCAGGGGTAGGGGAGAACAAACCCAAGTAACTTTTGCACACTGTGTTTTAACTATATACCTCCAGACTAAAGATAAAGAATTCTAAGCAAATGTTGAACTCTAGTTAGTAGGCTTGCTTTTTGTATGGTATGAATTAGCAGTTCTGAAACTATTTTCTGGGTATGATAGGTTTTGAGCAAGTAAGTAAATATGTTGAGGGTAATGGGAGGTGGGTTTCTCCCTGTTGGGAAGGGAGTTGCAAGTATGAAAAGGAAGGAGACCGGGATGTACACTGTTGGTGTTAGGTTGGAATTGGAGGCGTCAAGGTGGACCTGTGGCATGTGAGAGCAGCATGTTTGGGGGTACGAGACTGTGACACTCCATCACACAAGAACAGCTTCTAAGAGCTGTGAATGGCAGCCTTGTGCCTAGCCCAGGGCTTATGGAAGCCCCACACCCTTCAGGATTGTAACCACCCATCTACATTCTGAGCATGGCTTCTCTATTAAATTACAAAGGCAAGTTTCTGCCAATAGCACATTTTTTATTTTGAGACTTGGAACAATAATGAAACAAAGTCCAAGGCCCATGTGTCAGTCAGGCCTCTTTCTGTTGCAAGAGAAGAAACTGAGGTTAAACTAATTGAAGCAAATAAGGAGATTTTTAGTGCCCATCACTGAAAGAGTAGGAGCAGATCTAGCTTCAGGTTTATCTGGATCTGGAACTCAAATGATGTCATTAGAGCTCATGCGCTTTCTCTTCATCTCTCAGCTTTCTCTGCTGGGTGGGCATGATGGAATTGGACAGCACAAGCTCATCTCTGGCCACTTTGGGAAGCCCAGAAGAGAAGGATCCTGCCTCTGAGTCTGGCAAGGAGGCCCCAGGGAGGACTCTGATTGGCCCGGCTCCTGGGGTGGGGGAGCCACTCCCCATGTGGGGGAGACAGGGCCACCTTGACTGGCAGTCCCCCAGAGCTGCAGGGAGGGTGGGAGGGCTTCCTAAATGAATAAAAAAAGATAAATTCCTCAAAAACAATTAAAAGAAAAATACCCAAACTACTTTGCTTCATGACAAGCTCCTCTGAGGAGCTGTGAGCCCTCACAGGCAAGCTGGGCAGACCTAGGCCCATCATCTTGTAGTGTCCTCCCTGCCCCCCACGCCCATGCCCCATGCCTAGCACAGGAACTTGCCCTTATACCTTCCAAGGGGGCCCCTTAATTTGACCCAGATAATTTGTTTGTCCTCTGCAGGCCTTCCAGGGTACACTAGTTCTCAGGTAGTAAATCTCTGAGATAGGTGTCTGAATATATCTGCTTCAGAATTCTTCCTGGCTCAGTCCCTAAACCCCACCTTAAAGAAAGGGCTGATTTGTTATAGATATTTTATGTTTGACTTAGTAATAGAGGAATAAATAATGCTCACCACTAAAAATCTTTCTAGCTAAAATTTTGGTCATTCTGGCCTTTGGTGGAGGAGCTTTGAGACCTTAGAACCCCACCCTTCTGTGAGGAACATCTTGGCCCAGAGGACGCACCTTGTCTCACAAGGGGCTGAGAGAATAACTGTACTCCAGGTGTCTGTCAGAAGTTTGTCATTGAATTCCCTGCCCTTACATACTCATCAGGAACTGGGGGCTCTGAAACAAG
Source organism: Daubentonia madagascariensis (assembly GCA_023783475.1). NCBI lineage: Eukaryota > Metazoa > Chordata > Mammalia > Primates > Daubentoniidae > Daubentonia > Daubentonia madagascariensis. Next base: position 32,303,903 of record JAKFHU010001953.1, on the reverse strand, counting down.
AGTGCACACGAGCGTTATGAGAAGCACATATTGAAAATGGACCCACCCCTGAAGCCTCTGAGGAGTGGGGCTGACCACGTGAGGAGCTGAGGGAAAGGCACCGGGAAGAACAAGTACAAAGGCCCTGAGGCAGGAAAGAGTGTTCCAGAAACTATGAGCAAAGAGAGCAAAAGGAAAACAACGGGCAGGAGAAGAAGGAGCAAGAGCCAGAACAGACAGGGCCTGGAGTGGAATAAGGAGATTGGGTTTTGATCTAAGTGCAACTGGAAGCCACTGAGGGTCTCACACAGGAGAAGGATGGATCCAATTTTCATTTTAAGAAAATCACTGTAGCTGTTCTGTAGAAAATGGATTATTGAAGGGCAAGAAGGTAGGCAGGGGGACCAGACAGGAGGCTTCCATGGAGGTGCAGGCTGGAAGAGGGGCGGCCTGGCAGGGGAATGGATTTGCAGCTGGACAACTATTGAATCTGTGAGGATTTTGAGTGCTAACCTCAGTCCTGGCACATTGTACTGTTCCTGTTCTCCTTTTCTTCTATTCCAGTTATTTTATCCCTTACCCCCTCCCCACCATTTTTGTTGTTGTTCCAAAATGAAAATGTTCCTTTTATTGTGAAAATAATACATTCTCAATATTCAAAATTTAGACAATATAGGAAAGTAAATAGAAGAAATGAATCGCCAGCAGTCCTACCACCCTGAGCCACTGCTGTCCTTTCAGGCATTCTCTGCATGAGGACACACGCATTTTGCACGAGTAAAATTTTTTCTTTGCTATTTGTGCAAATTTCCTAAGTCAAAAAGTGACCTTCAAAAGGAATAGCTTTGAGTCTATAAGGTCAGAAAACACAAGTAATTTTCCTAAAAGGCAGGAGAAGGGCTAGGGGATTTAAAAATTAAAATACCAGAAAATATACTCCAAACAGAGAAGCTAGAAATGAGTGTGGTAATTTCCTCCCAGAAGGAAATGTGATGCCTGGGCAAAATTTCGTTGTTTATTTTGCATGGTCTTAACCTGAGCTACACAAAAAACAGAAAGTAGTGGCAGGAAGTGCCTTCCTGTGTCCCCACGTGAGGCCTCTGGATGTCTCAGGATTAGCCAAGAATCCTCGGAGCAACTTGCCCGAAACACTAATTGTATTTGTGTCTCTGCCTCTGATTAGTGGCTTAGTCAGCTTTCTGGCTCATTATCATCTTAATCTTTCTTTCTTTTTTTTTTTTTTTTAAATGTAATAAGGCTAAGACTCAAGTTTTATTTTTTCATTTTCCCCCAGGGGAAAATATTTTAAATACAGACTTGAAAGTATTTATATACTCTCTACCTTTGATAGTATATTTAATAACCTCAGTGTGAGAATGGTAAGTCTCCTTTCTAACCCCAGTAATCAAACAGTTGAAATAGAAAGCAAAGGCCTTGGAGCACCTGAACTCCATCTTCAGCCATCTATTGTGCTCCTCATGTGGAATATTCTGTAGCTCAGCAAAGAAAAGAATCAAAGCAGACAACATATATCGGGAGAAGTGGGGCTTTACATCTCAATGATCAAATGTGATGAAGCAGGAGTAGTCACTGAAGTATGCAGGTGGTGGGTGTGTGGTGTTCACTGTAAATCTAGACGCTAGATTATTGCTTTACTTACACTACTTGGTTTTATTAGCAGATGACAAGCCTTGGTTAGGCAGGCAACTTTTAGAAAAGGCTTCTCACATTTTGTGGGGCAGGAGAAGAGCTCCTTGTCATTTTCCAGAATTTTCTATAGGAAAGAGATACTGATACTGAGTATTTGAGTGTGACCACCTGCTTCCACAATAGGTTGTAGTCCCTTTTCAAGATTTTGAGATCTAATTAATGTTGTAAAAATTCTGTTTGTTTGTTTTTAATTATACAAATAAACACATTAATATTGAAAAAGTGAACACATTACAGATAAAAGTTCCTTTGGAGACCTTCCTCTCAAAGCCCCAGTGTCCCCCTTCAATGAAACTGCTTTTATTCTCTGTTTGGTATGCATGCTTCCAAATCTTTTTCTTATAGATTTTTGTACCTGTACATGTACCCCATAAAATATGCAGCATTGTATTATAGTTCTATTTATGTGTTGGTTTTTCATAAATGATATTATACCATATTTGTCATTCTATAATTAGCTTTTTTCTCCACTCAACAATGTGTCTTTTTCTAAGCTACTCATAGCTCTACCTTATTAAAACAAACATACCTGTTACATTGTGTAGCATGCCAGGTTGGCTATTCCATGGTGTGTTTTTAGCTATTTCTCTCTTGATAGACATTAAGATTGTTTCTGTTGTTGTTGTTTGTCCCACCATTAAAAATAATGTTACTGATATGGGCTAAATATTTGTCCCCCAAAATTTATATGTTGAAATCCTAATACCCAAGGTGATGGTATTAGGAGGTGGGAGGTGATTTGGTCATGGGGACAGAGCCCTCATGAATGGGATTAGTGCCCTTATAAAAGAGGGCTTGAGAGAGCTCCCTTTTCCCTTCTGCCATGTGAAGACACAGCAAGAAGGTGCCCTCTATGAACCAGGAAATGGGCCCTCACTAGACACTAAATCTTCTGGCACCTTGATCTTGTACTTCCCCACCTCCAGGGCTGTAAGCAATAAATTTCTGTTGTTATTAAGCCACCCAGTCTATGATATTTTGTTATAGCAGCCTGAATAGACTAAGACAGTTACAGGAAACAACAAAGCAGGGAACAAGAGGAACATGAATCTAAGTCTTTGCCCCCTAGGAAGTCTTAAAACTAATCTTTAGGTCTCCCATACATCAACTGGTTAAAACATAGGCTTAATAAAATGCAAAAGAGTATCTATAGTATAAAGAAAGGAATATAAGAAAATATACATGTATCTGCTTATTTGTGCAAATGAAATCCAGTTGGGATAGGCCAGAAGCTAAAAAGACTGGTTACTTACAGTGGGTGAGTGGATGGGGATGGGATGGAAAGAGGGAGGGAACAGAAACCTGGTACTGGGAATGAGGGGGGCACAACACTTCTCTGAGTAGACCTTTTTATGTAGCTGTGACTCTTAGAACCATGGTAATGCTTCACACACCCTCAAAATAATTAAAATCAACTAGGATGAGAAGAGAACCTCAAATGGAACACCAATGCTAATGAATCTCAGTGTATTTCTCACCTACCTCCTCCAGTATGGTTATGAATAAGGTAAGAAAAGACCTAACCTAAGTAACTCTGGAAAACAATATTTTGACTAGATACTATAAGACTGAAGGTGGAAAAGAGCTGTGCTCAAAGATTGTAGTTTAGTTAGTAGATTTGTTTCTCTCTATGGTTCTCATAGAGGAATGAGTTAGAAATTCTAAAACTACTTTATGTGCAGACTAGTCTGGGTCCAATCAGGAGACAGAAATCACACAGTAATTTGAGCAGGGAAAGTTTAATATAAGGAATTATTAACTGTAACAAGGGACTGGAGAAATGAGGGATTGACTAGTAAGAAGTGGAGAGAATGCTAAAGAATATAGAATAGCATAGAGTAGAAGGAGCAGCCACGGCCTAGGCCTAAGAGAGACAATCCAAGGAAGAGTGCCCTCTTCCAGGGCAGAGATCCAGACCCTGTTGGAGAGGGCACAGCCATGCCTTGCCAAATGGCAAAGAAGTTGTTGTGGTGCCTCAATGTCAGAACTTGCCAGAAATCCACCTGCTATGATACTGGGGAAAGCTGTTCACGGGAAGGTGTTTCACCGGAGGCACTCTGCTGTGAAACTGCTCAAAAGGAGTGCCAGAGGAAGCTGTTGGCCACTGGCACTTCTGGCTGCTGGGCAGCACAGGAGCCAATTGATATAAGAACCTGGTATTGGGGAAGCTGTCCATGTAGCAGGAGTCAAACACTGGAGAAGCTGCCTGCACTGAAGGCGCTAAAAAAGCCACCCATGCTGCAGGAGCTGGGTGGTGGTGAAGCAGCCCACACTGCAGGAGCCTGCTGGAAGGAACACTCCAAACCAGGTTTTTCTCCTTCCTCCTACAATACATCTCCATCACCCTCTACTGCCAGAGTTTGACATAGAACTAGCTGACAAAGGAAAATATTTAAATGGACCAGCTCCATTTTTGTATATCAGGTAATGAAGAATGAATTTGGATCCGAGAGTCCATAAACTGATGACTGGTAGAGTCCCCTTAGGCTACTCACCTTCCTAAGCTCTCTTCTACACATATTTGAACTTTTATGCAACAAAATTCTACCTAACAAGATACAGCCATTCACTGTAGAAGCGAAGATGTTCTCATGCTCTTCCCAAAATGAGGAGACATACAGTCCTAACAGTCATTGTATCCATTCCTGGCTATATTAGTTACTCCTTATATTCAGTAACAGTCCCACTGAATATTCTGTTAACCTAAAGACTAAACTATAACATTAACTTCAGTAATTTGCATCCAAAGTAAAAATGGCAAGAAGGAGAAAGGAGGAGAAAATGATACATAGACAAACACATATATAAAACAAGCAAGTAGAATATAGGTTCTTTTATTGGTCATAAGACATAGTTAATATCTATGACTTCCTTCTCCCACCACCCATTCACTATTTCCCTCACCCTCAGCTAGAACCTTAGGTGGTTGGGGTTCTTTACCTGGTAGACTGATCCAAACCTTAATTCCCCAAAACTCTGAGTACTCAATTTAGTACCTGCCTTTTTTTTTTTTTTTTTTGGTCCTCTAGTTTTCTTTTCTTTTCTTTCTTTTAGAGACAGGGTCTCATTGTGTCACCCAGGCTGGAGGGCAGTGGCACAATCATAGCTCACTGCAGCCTCAAACTCCTGGCCTCAAGGGATCCTCCCTCCTGAGTCCTGAGCCACTGAGATTACAGGTGTGAGCCACTGCTTCTGGCTGGTTCCTCTAGTTTTCCATTAACATTTACTGTTGGTCATGGAAGTACTAAGAAGTGCCCTGGAGAATCCCTGAGTTCCAAACATAGTCTTTCTTGCCCTCATTGTGTAGCAACATCCCAATTTCCCCTTTGTAATAGGGATCAGTCACTCCAGCCAATAAAGTAATGCCTTTCAGTGGCATAAGGAGTCCAAAACAGTTATGTGGCAGTCTTGTCTTTCAATTCGATGGAACCATTATTGGGTTCCCTTGGGTATTAAGACCTCTAAACCAGCAGAGTTCAAAGTTGCTGGGAAAAGAAGCAAAAATTCTGCAAAAAGTTTAGTAGGTATAATAGTGAGAGAAGTAACTCCCACCTCCACCCCTTGATTCATGGATCTATTTATCCTGGCTAAGGAGGAGACAGCACCATATATCATCTCTAATTCAAAGTATATACTGCATCCCATAAGACAGAACCCATGCTTTCAGGGTATTGTCTCCCAAATGGCACCATAACTGAGGCTTCAGTAAACTATTTCAACTTTTAATTAGACCAGCCACCTCAGGGTGACAGGAATGCAATAAGACCAGTCAATTTCATGAGCCTGAGCCTACTGCTAACACTTCCTTTGCTATGCAATGAATTCTGATCGGATGCAATGATTTCAGAAATGTCACAGTGCTTGATAAGGTACTCTATAAGTCCACAACAATATTGTGGTGCTGCCAGGAGCAAATAAGACAATGTATTGTGAATAATGGCAGCCAGGATTCTCACTGTGGAAGAACGAAGTGACAAATAAGGAAAGGGGAAGGCTGGAATGAACCTATGGTGTTGGATTAGAATTGAATTTATCAGTATGAACTCGTGGTTGTGTGTGTGTGTGTGTGTGTGTGTTAGTATACATACGTATATTTCCTAGCTTTGTCTGCTGAAAGAGCCTAGGAGCAATGACATCCCAGTTCCCAGGTCTTGATTTGTAAATATGATTATCCAATAAAAGGAACCAGAGATCCTTATAGAAATGATTCTAGTACTGGGACAGTGAAAATACAAGGTGATCCTGGGGCATTTTGTGTACCAGGAGGTGAGGACATACTCAAAAAATTATAGGGTTATAGAAAGGACACAGGAGCCATCTTGAAGGAGCTCTCAATGGCCAAAGTGTAAAGAATTTGACCAAAAAATTAAATAATGATAGTACTGGAATAAAACCCACAAAATAAAATATTCATGACTTCATACTGATATAAATAATTTAATAAATAAGTTAATGGTAGAAAAGGGACAGGAGAATTCTCCTTACAGAATTCCAATTAATAATTATAGAGGGAAATAGAAAAATCACCATTAGAACACCACAGTAATAATTTTTGCATGCAAGATCCACTTGTGGATGCTAAAATTAGCAAACAAAACTTTGAGGAGTAGCAGTATGTTTGTACCATCTAAAAGTATCTCTACCAAGATATTAATTAATTACAAGAGGACATAGCAATTTTACAGTGGAGAAACCTAGTAGACACCATCTTAACCTAACGATCCGGAAGTAATAGAAGATATAGTGACATCAGGTACTCTTTATATGATACATAACATTATTTCTCTGGCATTCTTACCAAAATTTCATAACTTTAGTTCAGTCATGAAAAAACAACAGATAAATCCAAATTAAGGGACACTTTGGAGTATTCTTTGTAAGGTCATAAAAGACAAAGAAAGACTAAAGAACTTTCATAGATTAAAGGAGACCAAAGGAGACATGACAACTAAATGCAAAGTGGGATTCTGGATTGGATCCTGGAACAGGAAAAGGACATTAGTGGACCCTTGATATGATGTGGTGAAATGGCACTTTACTTCTGTGACCTTGCTCTCAAAAATCCAAAACTCACCAGGCACAGTGGCTCACACCTATAATCCTACCACTTTGGGAGGCCGAGGCGGGAGGATTGCTTGAGGCCAGAAGTTTGAGACCAGCTTGAACAAGAGCAAGACCCTGTCTCTACCAAAAATAGAAAAAATTAGCAGGGTGTAGTAGTGTGCACCTGTAGTCCCAGCTACTCTGGAGGCTGAGGCAGGAGGATCTCTTGAGCCCAGGAGTTTGAGGTTGCAGTGAGCTATGATGACATCACTGCACTCTAGCCAGGGTGACAGAGCAAGACTCTGTCTCCAAAAAAAAAACCCAAAACCCTAATAAGTGGTGGTGCCCATCTGTAGTCCCAGCTACTCAGGAGGCTGAGGCAGGAGGATTGCTTGGGCCCAGAAATTCAAGGTTGTAGTGCACTATGATCGTGTCTGTGAATAGCCACTGCACTCCAGCCTGGGCAACGCAGTGAGATCCTATCTCTAAAAAAATTAAAATTAAAATTTATAAAATCCATAACTCTAGTCTATTTATGAGAAAAACATCAGATAAATTACAATTGATGAGTAGCCTACAAAATACCTGACTAGCACCTCTCAAAACTGTCAAGGTCATCAAAAAATAAGGAAAGTCTAAGAAAGTATCACAGCCAGGGGGAGCCTAGGGAGACATGACACCTAAATGTTTTGTGGTGTCCTAGATGGAATCCTGAAACAGAAAGTAACATTAGGTTCAAAACTAAAGAAATCAGAATAAAGCATGGGCTTTAGTTAATAATAATGCATCAATATTTGTTCATTAATTGGGGCAAATGTACCATACAAATGTAAGATGTTAACAGTGGAGGAAACTGGATGTGGAGTGTATGGAAATTCTGTGCTATATTTTCAATTTTTCTGTAAATCTAAAGCTATTCTAAAATTTAAAATTTTATTTTTAAAAATGGGACATTAGTGGGAAGACTGGTGAAATTCCAATAAGGTCTGTAGATTACTGGGTAGTATATTAATGTTACATTTCTAGTTTCGATAATTGTGCTATGGTTATACTACAAAAGGTTAACATTAGGGGAAGCTGGGTGGAGAGTATATGGGTACTTTTTGAGCTATTTCTGCAACATTTCTATAAGTTTAAAATTATTTCAAAAACATATTTTTTTAATGAGCTTGTAATGTTGCCAGTTTTTTTAAAAAAGGAACCCAATCTATGGCCTTGCATACCGTTCTCAATGTTGGCCCCACAACTATCTGTGCATACTTTTAAAGGGACAAACTATGTCAAGAGTAGCCAATGTACATATGGCTCAGTTTTATGGGGAGCAGTTTGGAAACCATGAACAAAGCTGGAAGAGCAACCACGGCAGTAAATGAGACTGCCTGGAGGGTCCCTGGGAAACACTGTGAGACATTACATAATGGCAGCCAGCAGCAGTGGAAGAATTTATTTTAGGTTTCCAGTTTAAATATATGTTTACGTGAGCTGAGGAAGGCCAGTGAAAGTCATCATCTGATCTCTCCAATGAAGGCAGGGGTGAACCATTCTCCTCACACTCCTCTCACCCCCACCCCTGCCTGTGCTAACCTGCAGGGGATTACACCTGTCCCACATGAATCCTCAGGGCAGCTCCTGGGGGACGAGCCAGTGGCCTGGCCCAGAGGGCTCTCGGTGTGTTATTTTTGTTGCTGGCGTGAAGCTTGACTTCTCTTGCTCGTGAACTTGGCTCAACATCTTGCTCTGCTGCTGTTTTTGCAATCTGTAATCCTTGCTCCACCTCCACCAAAATTTAGCTTCGATTTAGAAAATTTAGAATGTCCTACGGGACAGCCTTGGGTTGGGCTAGAGACCAGAGTCACTGTGCATTGCATATTTTTACAACCAAGAGGCGCTGGTTGGCCCTCCACCTGCAATGGAGGCACACCCTAGAAAGCTCTGACCCACCCAGCTGCTGCCTGATGCTTCTAGGTGTGCAAGTTATTCAATTTAAGGATTATTTCCCACTGGGATTAACTCTGGAGGAGTAGAGAAGACACTCCCTGCAACTGTAAAATGAGATAGTGTGTGTCTTCCTCTCCTCTGTCCTCTCTTCCCCAGAAACCTCTCCCTGTCTCCCAGGTGCTCCTTGCAGCCCTGTTCCCTGCTGCCTGCGCTGAGCTAATCCCTACTAAAACCTCAACTGGGGGGTTAGGGCCTCAGCAAATACTTTTAAACTCTTCCCCCTTGGCTTCCTCTTGGTTTTCCTCCTATCTCTCTGAACTCTCCTTTTGTGTTCCATTTTCTCTGGCTTCTCTTTTTACTTAAGCCTTTAAAACCAAGAGTGTGAGAGAGGAAGATTCGAGTTCATGATGCAGCACAGTCTCCAAATGGCTGCATGTCATTGGGCAAACCAAGGAAACTCCCTTAGCCTCAGATTCTTCACCTGTGAATGGAACTTGTGGTGCCCTGGAGAGTAAGTTCCCAGAGGGCAAGGATATCATGATCTTGATCGTGTTCTTTTCCAGTCCCTTGCACAGTGCCTGGCATACAATAGGCAATCAATAGATGCTTGCTAAATGAACAGTTGAATATACAAATGCTACTTGTTATGATTATGCATTCATTATATCACAAGCCATATCATTTAGATTCATGATGGTATGGGAGAAAACAAAAAACAATTGATCTAGTATTGAAAGGTGAATGGAGAGCAGAAAATTTGCAAAATAAAATAGCTAAGAGTTGGCATGTTACTCCAGGTTGTTTATCAACCACATTTTACTCAAGTGGCTCAATGGGGCCTCTCTCCTCTTTATATATGTGACCTGTCTGGGATCTTTGTTTGTGGATGTCAATTACCCAGTTTAAGTCCTAACCTGCTAACATAGCATATCTATTTTCCTTAAAATAGTTTTAGAGTAGCCAGGAAAAGATTCCATTTTAAAGTTTCCAACAAACTGAAAAAAGGCATTTGGGAGAAACAGAAGAAAACTTCAATGAAACTACTCAGAGAGATAAGAGAAGGAATTACTTTCTTTAAGCAACAACAGGATGCTCAGAAACAACTAGATGAGAAAGAGCTGCTCTTGGATATTAAGAAATACAATAATTGAAATAAAAATTCATTATTTTTTGACAATCCACTTGAAAAAATGTTTTAAAGCATGGAATGAAGTAACTAAGAGATGGAAAGTAGTTGATAATGATAAGAAAATTGGAGGACAAATTTTAGGATACCTATCATCCAACTCAGGATTTCCAAAAAGAGAGTGAGCAGAGGAAAAGGAGAGGAGGAAAATTTCAAAGAAATACTCAAAAGAACTTCCCAGAAGTCAACAACTTATGTCTCCCAAGTGAAGGTCCACAATGAATGAAGAGACTCATCCCTGTGAAACTTCAGGACAGGAGAGATAAAGAGATCAGCCTAAAAACAGAGAGAGAGAGAGAGAGAGAGAACTTCCAAAGGACCAGGAATAAAAATGCCTTTAGACTTCTAAACCACAATAACCTTGGGAACTGAAACATAAGAGAAGCAAAGCCTCCAACATTCCAATGGAAAATTACTGTCAACATAAAGTTCAATACTCAGGCAAATGATTAATCACCAGTGATGTTATTAAAGATATTTTTTAGACATGCAAGCTCTCACAAAATTTACCTCCCATACCTTTGCTAAAGGAGGATCTCCCCCACCAAAATGAAGGAGAAATCCCAGAAAGAGACACGATATCTAGAAAACAGGACCCAATACAAGAGAAGAGAGGGAATGACAGTTGAGCAGTCAGATCAAGCCTGCCTTGGCAGGAGCATCAGGACCCCAGTGGAAGCTCTGCTGGAACTGAGAGAAAAGCTTTGGACTATGTGGAAAGTTGTATGAGAAGAGTTAACAAGGCCAGTACATAAAACAAAGCAAGTGTTTACCTGTTTAAATACATAAAGAAAATATGTTTTAAAAAGGTAAATTCTAAGTCTACATATATACACACACCCACAAAACCTCAAAAAGTTGTAACAAGAAAGGAAATAATATCATCAAACACTAATTGCCTTAAAGGTGAATTATGTTTACATGGTCATAATTATATAAACATTGAACATTGATTTAATTAAAATTTTATCAGGATCCCAGCAAGAAACAGCTCTTAAATGGGGTAATTTGAGGAGAATTTCATAAAAGAGACTTCATGGGCAAGGTGAAAAGAAATTCTATGAAGGAGGGTGCAGTACCAGTAGGGGGGCATTACCCCTGCACAAGGCCTGAGGAGGCAAGCAAGGAGCATTTGTCAGAAGCTGGAGAGAGGACTAAACAGAGAAGGTGCCTAGTGGCAGTCAGGGATGCAGCCCCACAGCAACCCAAAGGGGAGGCGCCTGGGGGCATAAATACTCCTACTCACTCTCCTCTCTCCCTCTAATTGTCTGCCTGTGCCTCACATTGGCCCAACTGACCAGAAAGCCTATTGATGTGGTCTGTACAGGTCAGAGTGGTCTGGAAAGGTTTAGGGAGTATGTCCAGCACAAAATTTAGTGGATGGATAGAAGAAGGGCATTTAAAGACAGCTCAATTTTCACAGATCATGAAGAACAGGAAGTTAGGAGCTAATATCTAAACTGGTCAGTCAAGAAATAGCATGATCAGTACATGATTTAGAAATATGGCAGCACACTGCATGCAGCGGCTCATGCCTGTAATCCTAGCACTTTGGGAGGCAGAGGCAGGAGGATTGCTTGAGGCCAGGAATTCGAGACCAGCCTGAGCATGAGCAAGACCCCGTCTCTACAAAAAGTACAAAAATTAGCCAGGTGTAGTGGCGTGAGCCTGTGGTCCTAACTACTCAGGAGGCTGAGGCAGGAGGATCGCTTGAGCCCAGGAGTTTGAGGTTGCAGTGAGCTGTGATGACACCACTGCACTATAGCCCGGGTGACAGAGCAATACTCTGTCTCAAAAAAAAAAAAAAAAAATGGAGAAGAAGAAAAGATAAGAAATATGGCAGAAAATACCAGAAGAAACAGCTAAAAGAGTTAAAGGAGGTGCTCTGGGGGGTGAGAGTGGCAAGGGACAGGTCAGAGGATGGCTGTTTTTCATTATACGTCTATCAGTACTAGTATGACTTTTTAAACTTTGATTAAAGTAAAAAATAATAATACCCATCTAATCACAAGAAAAACATCAGATAAATCCCCGTAGAAGGTCATCCTACAAAATACCTGGCCGATGCTCTTCAAAACTGCCAAGGTCATGAAACACATGGGAAGTCTGAGAAACTGTCATAGCCAAGAAGAACCTGAGACATGACAACTTAATGTATGTGGTATCTTGGATGGGATGCTGGAGAGAAAAAGGTCATTAGGTAAAAACTAAGAAAATCTGAATAAAGTTTGGACTTTAGTTAATGATAATGTATCAACATTGGTTCATTAATTGTAACAAATGTACCATAGTAATGTAATCTTTTTATTTTAATGGATTTAGAGGGTACAAGTGTTTTTTTGTTACATGGATGAATTGTATAATGGTGAGGTCTGGGCTTTTAGTGTGCCTATCACCTGCACAGTGCACATTGTACCCAACAGGTAATTTTTCATTCTTCACCCCCTTCCCATTCTCCCCCTTCTGAGTCTCCAAGTCCAATATGTCACTCTGTATGACCATGCATACCCATATCTTAGCTCCCATTTATAAGTGAGAACATGGGATATTTGGTTTTTCATTCCTGAGTTACTTCATTTAGGATAATGGTCTCCAGTTCCATCCAAGTTGCTGCAAAAGACATTATTTCATACCTTTTTATGGCTGAGTAGTACTCCATGGGGTGGAGTGTGTGTGTGTGTATGTGTGTGTGTGTGTGTTCTTTATCCACTCCTCAACTGATGGGCACAAGTTGATTCCATATCTTTGCAATTGTGAATTGTGCTGCAATAAACATACACATGCAGGTGTCTTTTTGATATAATGACTTCTTTCCTTTGGGTAGATACCTAGTAGGGGGATTGCTTGATTGAATGGTAGATCTACTTTTAGTTCTTTGAGAAATCTCCATACTGTTTTCCATAGAGGTTGTACTAATTTACATTCCCACCAACAGTGTATAAACATTTTGACTTTTTAATAATGGCCATTCTGACAAGGGTAAGGTAGTATCTCATTGCAGTTTTACTTTGCATTTCCCTGATGATTGGTGATGTTGAGCGATTTTTCATTTCTTAGCTGGCCACTTTGTATCTCTTCTTTTAAATATGTCTGTTCATGTCATTTGCCCCCTTTTCAATGGGGTTGTTTGTTTTTTTCTTGCTGATTTGTTTGAGTTCTTTGTAGATTCTGGATATTAGTCCTTTGTCAAATGTATAGTTTGTGAATCTAATGCAATATGTTAATAACATTAACATTAGGGCAGGGCATATGAGAACTCCCTGTACTGTCTTCTCAATTTTTCTGTAAATCTAAAATTTTTCTTCTAAAAAGTCTATTAAAAAATAATAAAGAACTTTACAATAAAAATAACCTCAAAATGGCAAGAAAAATGTTTATGAACTTTGTTTTCTTTTATTTGCATTATTTCAAGCTTTAGTAGGGTTGGATGTCTTTTACAGGCTTTTTGTTTGTTTCTTTGTTTTGAGACAAGGTCTTGCTCTGTCACCCAGCCTGGAGTGCAGTGGTACAATTATAGCTCATTGCAGCCTTGAACTCCTGGGCTCAAGCAATCCTCCTGCCTCAGCCTCCTGAGTAGCTAGGACTCCAGGTGCATGCTGCCACACCTGGCTAATTTTTACTTTTTTTTTTTTTTTTTAGAGACAGGGTCTTGCTATATTGCCCAGACTGGTCTCAAACTCCTGGGCTCAAGTTTCCTCACACCTCAGCCAAAGTGCTGGGATTACAGCCATGAGCCCCTGTACCCAGCCTTTTCCAGGCTTTTTAATGATTCTTGGATTCAAGACATTAGAATCCAGATTTTCAAAAATGATCCTGGTTATTCATTCATTCAACAAGTATGTGTCAAATGCTGGCTAACAGCCTGGGCAACATGGGGAGACTCTGTCTCTAAAAAAAATAAGAAAAATTAGCCAGGCGTGGCGGCACATGCTTTTAGTCTCAGCTACTCAGGAGGCTGAGGCAGGAGGATCCCTTGAGCCCAGAAGTTCCAGGCTGTAGTGAGCTATGATGGTGCCATTGTACCCCAGACTGGGTGACAGAGTGAGACTCTATCTCTTAAAAAAAAAAAAGTGCTGCCAAAAAATAAAATTCATAATCAACAGTAGCTGCAAGACAACAGCTAAGGAAAGAATACCCAGAAAAATATAATTCACAATAAAAAAAATTCTGGCTAAATGTTGGGCAATATCCTGTGCTCAGCACTTGGAATACAGGGACCTTTTCAAAATATAGCCCCAGTCCTGCTCTAAACCTCAGAGGCTGCTGGCTACTTTTAGGTTCAAAGCAGGGCATAAAGTCCTGCCTGCCTGCCCCTGCAGGCCTCTCTTACTCACCTTGCACCATTTCCCCACACCTGACTGCTCTCCAACCACACTAAGCTTTTTCAGTTCCTTGAAGTTGTCATATTCCCTACTGCCCCAGGGCCTTTGCACATGCTGTTCCTTCTGCCCAGAACACTCCTCTCTCTGCTCCCATTCCCTTTGCCCAGGCAACCTCTTATACTCAGAATTTCAGCTCGGGCATCACTTCTTCAAAAACAACCCATCCATCTACTTGTAATTCTCCCCTGGTCTTGTGGCTGAGTAGTGCCAGTGTCCTTCATGGTATGTTTGTTTGTAGGTTCTATGACAGTTGTGACAGTGTCCTGTTGTTCACACTGGTCCCCAGCTCCTGGCACAATGCCTGATATGATGCAGGGACTCCATGAGTACGCGTTGAATGAATGAATGAATGGTAAGCAGGATATGGTCCATATCCTTCCAGTCTAGTGCAGATCCAAAACAGGGTGTTATCTCCTGAAGGAGACAGAGACGGCCACCTCCCCAGCTCCTGTCTGGGTTCCAGCTGCCCTTGGGCCTGGCTGCGTCAACTCCTGGTCCACCACCTGCAACAGGCAGTCATGTTCACGCACCCTCTTAGCCATTCGCTTATTTCAGATTCGCAAAAACCGGCTGAGGTCTGCATCCACGTCACTCTCGCGTTGCGGCTCAGAAAAATGACATCCAGAGAGGTTGAGTTGCCCAAAGTCACATGATTACCGAGAGTCCCTTATTTGACCCTGTTTTCTTACCACCTCTGGGACTCTATTTGCCCGAAAACTTAGCAACAGCTAGCTCCAGGTAACAGCAGAGTGCTTGCACCTGTCCTGGGAGCTTTGTTCTCTCGAAAGACTTGCATTTGTGTCACCGCAATGCCTGGTCTTCGGGTGCTTGGGCTGGGTCTCCGACCTGGACTGCGCGCGCCCCCTCGCGGTCACCGTGGAGACAAGCCGCCCCGCGCTTCATTTCCCCTCGGAAAAGAAACGCGAAGCGGCGGGGGCCGAGGCGCGCACCGCCCACAGCACTTTGGGGTGCGCGTCCTGGGATCCCGGGGCGCGAGGTTGGGTCGTCTGCCCCAGGTCTTCCGCCCGCCCCGGGTCTCCGGGCAGTCTCCGCAGCCCTAAGGCTGTGGCGCTGGCGCCCGAGGCAGGAAGAATCTGGAGGACTCAGCTGAGTCCGGTGCCTCCCGTCCCAGGCAGGTCGACCGGGGTCGGGTCTGAATCCCAGGTCTGTGACCGCAGGCAGACTTACCCTCGCTGAGGCTTCCCCATCTATGAAGTGGGGATGATGACACCCCCGCCATTGGAGCCAAGACTGCCACGGACCCCTGACTGGCATGCAGGCCGTCTTGTGGCGCTCAGGCGGCTGCCAGGCCTCCGCAGACTGCTCCCACAGAGCCTGGGAAACCTCGCACCTTCAGCCCGCTGGGAGACTGGGCTGGGGGTGGAGGGAACCCCTTACCTTTAATGTCTTGATAAGTAGAGAAAACATATACTAGTTTATCATAATACTGAAAATAAATTAGAATTTCGGCCAACTGCTTCTAACACTGTTCATGAAAATAGTCTTTCGTTATTCTCAGCTAAAAATGATTCATGACACAAATTGTTTCCACCATTACTTTATCCTTTCTTATGTTTCATGGGATAATTTGACCCCTAACAAAATCCAATCCTTGTGTTAAGGATTTTTCGTATCTGGTTAGGTTCTAGGTAGATTGGGGAAATATATGTGCACTTTGTCAACAGCTTATTTTAAGGTGATTTTATCTGTTTAATCCACAGCTTTATTCCAAACAGGGGGAGGTGGTGACAGTTTCTTGTCCACTGCTGTGTGCCAAACAGAGTGCCAGGCACTGGGGCACAGAGATGAATCCGACAGGGGTGGTGAAGGGTGGCTGAAAGCGTGACTGGACCACAGACAATCCTGGCCTTGGAGAGTGAGGCCGGGTGTTGTATTTTTCCCCCTGCTCATCCTCTGGTCACCTACGCAGCTGGGTTCTGTTGTGGCCTGGAGGAAACCGTGGTCCATGGAGGCCATCTGGGGACCTGGTCCCCTCATTTTATCTCAGCTTTCAGGACAGAGGTCCACCCCCTGCAACCTCACAGATATTCTGCAGGGTCAGGATAGAAAGAGGGAATGGGAGGAAGAGAAGCAACAGAAAAGACCAGAATGGGGAGGATGTTGCCAAGCGCCAATTTATTACCTTAATTTCCTGACCAAATTTGAGCCTTTGATGTATATGTGGCTGCCCTCCCACCCCTACACATGTTTGTGGCCCTCCTAGAAGGCAAATACAAGGGCTCTCAGTCCCTGGTCCTGGGGGATGTCACTCTAGCCATGTTTTAGACTGGACACCTAGGCCTTTTCCTTTTTGTGTCCTCCATACCCCATTAGAAAAGTTCAAGCACAGTCTGGACACATCAGCATGTTTTCAGAGGTTGTCAGTGAGCTGTGGATGGGAGGGAGTTCAATAGTGGATGGTTGTGGAGACAGAAAGGTAGCAGGAGTGTGGCTCTGCCTTCCCTGTCAGGCAATCACATGGTGATGTGAATAGAACCCAGGGAGAAACAATCCCCTCTCCCCAAGGCCTTCCTTAAGGTTCTCCCTCTATCATAAGCTCCAAGTACTGCTCCTTTTCCAGAGTCCAACTCCTGAATAAAGGAAGAGTGCAAATGGCCAAGAAATACATGGGAACATGGCCCACCTCATTAGCAACCAGAGAATGCAATTAAGATGCAATGAGATAATAAGCAATTTGACAATTTAAAATGTGCATAATCCATCAAACCTGATTCTAGGAATGTATCCTAAGAAAACAGTGGAATAAATGTGGCAAGATAAGTATGAGCATATTTTTGAATCACTGATTATAATAGATGTCCCTCAGCATGGGACTGGTGAATAAATTATGGAGCATATCTAGGCTGGAATGTCATTTAGATTAAGGAGCTGGTTGCCTCATGGTTTCCTCGGTGTTTCACCAACACCTTGGTGGTCCTGGCGTCATCTTAGCCCCTGGAAACCTTGACTCTCATGGCTAAACCCTGGATGTCCTCTGCTGTGGGGGTTGAGAATGACCCAGAGAGGCATACCAAGAGTGTGAGGGAGGGTGGGGAGATCATCGAACCAGCAGCTCCCCCAGAGGAGCAATGTGCTTCCTGAGGTCTACCCAGAGAAGCAGCCTTCTGTGGATCCTGCCTCTTCTGGATGACCAAAGATGGTGTGGTACCTGCGTGTTACCTGCTCTCACTGGGTCTGGCTGAATTCCTGAATATCCAGGCAGTGAGATAAAAAACAAAACATTTCTGTCCAGCTGTGTACCTGGACAGGAAATCCCAACATTCTGTGGTGGATGCTGTTGTTTGGGGAACCCAGCACCCATTCTCCCTTTGGCAAAAATGCCAGTTTTCCTTTAGACAACCACTGTTTCACATTTCAGCCTTTTTGGTCCAGGTAAGGCTGGTTCTACTCCTTGGTTCCAGGGGTAGCTACTTTGGAGCCAATCCCCAGGACTTCTGCTGGCATTACCAAGAAGAGTCCTCTTCCTCCACGGGGGTAGCATTTAAAGCTGGGGCCACCTCTGCCTCTGTGGAGGATTTAGGTAGAAAGGTATGGGCAGGGTGTGTGGAGCCACTAAGGAAAGTGCAGGAATCCTGTGTTAGCAGCAGCTGAGCTCAGGCCAGGCCAGACAAGGAGAGGGAGGGGATTCTGAGCCCTGGAAGGACAGTCATGTAGAGGAGGCTGCCTTGTTGGGTGGACAGAGATGACAGTTTCCAAGGTTTACTGAGGCAAGCAGACCAGGAGGAGGTCAAGGGGGGAGATCAGTATAGCTGCAGCCAGGTGGTGAAGGCAGAGTGGGAAGAGATGATGTGGGAAAGGAGGAGGTCAGTGGATTTTAATCTAAATGGCCTTTGCATAAAAGCCACCACAGAAGACTTTTAATCAGAAGTCAGTGGTCTGAACTTTTTGGAAGATCACTCTGGATCCAGGGTGGAGAAATGTACTTGTACATAGGGATAAAATCAGAAGCAGAAAAAGCCCTCAGGAAGCTGTTGAGGAGGAGGAGGTGGTGTCCTAGATGGGGGAGGGGGCAGTGGAATGGAACAAAGTCGTGGGGTTTGGGTGCACAAATACAAGGCAAGGGGTGGGAGGAGTGTGGAGAAAAATTGTGTAGCTTTAGCTACTCCACTTCTCAGAGCCTCAGCTTCCTCTTCCAAATGGAAATAATACCCACTTCATGAGGGTAAGTTTGACAAGTATAATGGCTGAGAATATTGTTTTTAGTCAGATTTGGATTTGAATCTCAGGTCTGGCAGGTACAGTTGTGTGACCGTATGTCAGTTAATGATAGGTTGTAGCATTTATGGAGCACTTGTTTTGTGTCAACCAATCAACAGAATTCCCCCAGACTAGAATACTTACTTTTATTCCAGCTTACAGGTGAGGGAACAGTACTGAGGAGAGAGCAAAGCTTTAGTCCGAGGTCCTAGTAGTAAACGTGGAGGATTTCTCTAACTGCCACATTACCCTAACTTTTCTGCGCCTAAAACTAGGATAACAATATAGGATAACAATAATACTGATACTTCCCTGTGTGGTTGGTAGGATATAAAAAGGGGTCTGGTACATAGCAGGTGCTTATTAAATTATTATTATTAAAATTAATAGTATTGTATTCTTTGTGTTTTCCCGAGTTTTTGCATGGAGCAGACATCATGTGGACAAATTTTTTGGATCAAAAAAAAGATCCCTCGGATGAGGGGGAAAAACCTGCAGCTGCCATAGTCTCAGCGATTGCCTGGGGCCGTGACCAGGGGGCGTGGCCTACGGGGGCAGGGCCAAGACTGGAGGGCCAGGCTGGGGGGCGGAGCCAGGACTCAAGAACTGATGATGGGGGCGGGGCCACGGGAAGGGGCGGGGCGTGGGCTGGCAACGCATGCTCGGTGCGGCCCGCTCCACTGCCGCCGCCGCCGCCGCCACCGCCCACTCGGGGCTGGCCAGCGGCGGGCGGCCGGGGCGCAGAGTAGGGCCCGGCTGGGCGAGTGCACGGCCATGGCCCCGTGGCTGCAGCTCTGCTCTGTGTTCTTCACGGTCAACGCCTGCCTCAATGGCTCGCAGTTGGCTGTGGCCGCGGGCGGCTCCGGTCGCACGCGGGTCGCCGACACCTGTGGCTGGAGGGTAAGGCGAGGACGGCGGGTTTCTCGCAGTCCCCAAACTCGCGGGGGGCCCGAGGGACGCGCCGTGAGGCAGGGGCGCAGCGCGCACAGGTGCCTGCGGGCAGGCCAGTACGCGCCGACCTGTCTGCTGTCCGCGGAGTCCGCAGCCGTACTGGGGTTCCCGCAGCTCCTCCGGCCCATCCTCCTCCTCCCCTCCGGGGCGCGTGTCCGCCGGCCCGGCCGGGATGAAAGGGGCTGCCCGACCCCCGGCTTTGTGTTGCTAATGAGGCGCGCAGCCGGCCGGGGTCCGATTCGGAGGGCGGGCGAGAGGGGGCGGCTGGCGGCGGGACTGGGGGAGGGCGCCCCACCCTTTGTTCCAGGCCGGGGAGCTCCGTAGCCCCAGGGCTGCGCGTCTCGGGCTGGGATACCCCGAGCTGTCCGGACAGGGGGTGGGGGGTGCTTTGGAGCAGGAGTGGGAGTCTTACCCCGGACCTCCAGTCCACAGCTCTGCCAAGTCTCGGGCGGCCAGAGAGGGGACCCGGAGAGGTGGGGAGGGATGCGCCCCCCTCTCGTGGTGGCTTTGTTCCTTCTCGGCCAGGGCCGTCACCCCACTCTCACCTTACCTCCGACTTCCTGAGACACTGCTTCTCCGTTCAGCCTTTCGTCTCGTGAATGGTCTCACGGATGATACCCGCCACCCCTCGCCCCATGAGTTGCGGATATTTTTCCGCCAAAGGGCAGCGTGAGTTTGTCACCTTGGTCAGGTGCGGGAGACGTGACTGGAGAGTTGCCCAGACTTTCACCGTGTGCTTCGAGCCCTCTCCTTGGAACCGAGTGCTCCTTTGACACTGGGCAATGTGAGCGGGGACGTTGCCTCCCACTCCCGGGTCCCCACTTGGTCTCCTGGGTTTAGGCGGGCCCAGGACCAAAGGATTCTGTCTGCCCTGTTGCCTCCCACCGAGGCAAGGGCGGGCCCCGCGTCTGGGCATTCACGGCCTTAAACCTTGTGGCAAGAAAGCCGGCTTAGCACTCAGGCAGCAGGGACATGACCTTGGCTCTGCTTCTGGATAGACATGAGCCTCAATTTCTTCATTTAGAAAATGGGAGAAAATGGGGATTTACTGCTGGGACGAGGGATGGGTATAGGGTAGTTGTCTTAGGCCAACAGTGACTCACCTCTCCTGGGACGCTCTAAACAGCCTCAGCACAGTTCAGACCTAGGACGTGACACCCCCTTAGGGGCACAGGCTGGTGCATCCAGCTCACTTGCCCCACATTCAGAGAAACACGGTGCAGAAAACCAGGTATGAGCCAGGCAGCTGGGGTGTCTTCAGACCCAGCAGCTACACTATAGACAGCTATTACTGCCGCCCCATTCCCCCCAATAGTGACGATAACCTTAGGCTGTATCACTCCTTCTTTTTTGAGTAAAGCATCACATTTCCTTACTCTTTTCCATTTTAGTAAAACATCACTACTCTTGTTTTATTTTTTAAATTTTTAATAGATATCAGGTTTCCTCAAGGCTATCTTATGTTGACTTATGGATCCTGCTAAAATTTTGGATCTAGGCTGATGTTGGCTTTTGAATAACTAACAGCATCACAGGCATTTTATTCTGAGTTTTCATGTGAAAACTCAGTGTAGGTGTATCAGTCCAATTTGCTATTTTTCTGCAGTTGCCAAGGTGGCTTCATATGCCAGTGCACAAAACTTATGAAGTTTTAATGCTGTGGGTATGGTAGTGCTCCAAAGGAGCCAAGCTGGTGATTTTGTTCTTCCTACCTGAGGGAATGTGTTCTCCCCCAAACCTGCACCCCCACAGAATTAATGATGGCCATGTCTCAGTCACCTCACACTCATGCTGACATTTCCCCCACCACAGCCCCCACTTGGGGGTGACTTTCTCAACAGCTTCTGCCTTGGCCCCACCAGTCCTTTCCTTGGGTATCTTCATCCCCTTTCTGGATGAGCATAGAGGCCTCTGGGCCATGTTTCAGATTCCAGGCTCTTCCTAACCTGATACATGGCTCCTCTCCTCGACTTGCCTCCTGGTGCATCTGATGGGCCCCACTTACCCACCTGCTTTGTGTACCTACCCTTTCTAGCCTTAGCCCCTCCTGCCATGCTCCCTAACTCCTAATGCCCTTTATGCTTCCAAGGCATGCTTTTCCCTCCTCCTGGATGCCTTTTCCTCCCCTGAGAATCCCATGCTTAGCCTAAGACTCAGCTCAGGTAATGCCTCTTCAGGGAAGCCCTCCCTGAGTGCCATGGCCCATGCTTTGCCTTATCATGCAAGTCCTTGTACTTTGGTTCTCACCAGACTGCATTGTCAGTATTTGTTCACTCTGTGTTTTCAGACTAGTTTCTCTGGACAGGCACTGAACCTCATCTTGGTGGCCTCAGAGTCCAGAGCCCTGTAAATCTTGGCTGAACCCACTTAGACTAGGCTGCCTTCCTGCTAAATCCTGTTTTCAGTGATACATTTTAAGAAATTGGGGGAGAGATCAGAGCACCAAGCTCCAGTGTCTTCTCTGCAGCAGGCTTTTGCACATGCTGTTCCTGCCTGTGTTTCTTCTCTATATACCACCTTGGCTTCCCTTCTCAGCTCCAGCATCACTTCCTGCAGGAAGCCTTCCCTGTCCACACCTCCCTAGGTAACATCTCCCAGAAGTTGTTCTGTCAAGGACAAAGCAGTAAGTACTAGAGTGACTAGAGTATTTGATTCATGTCTGGGTCCCCTACCAGACAGTAGGTACTCAGTCTATAGATGCTGGCCTCAGCCCTGAGGTTGCTTACAGTCTAGTTGGGGCTGTAGGAACATATAAGGATAAGGGTTGATTGTATGTGATACAAACCAGAGAAGGCTCCCTGTGGGTCTGGATCATACTCAGAACCTAAGAAGGGGACAGCATGGTGCACAAAGGAGGGGCAGGATTTGGGCCCTGAAGGAGGAGGGGCAGGATTTGGGTGCAGGAGAGAAGCTAAACGAATGACCCCTTTGATCTCCAGGGAGCATTTGTTCCAGGAACCCTTCTTCCTGCAGGAATGTGTATTTTCCCAGGACTTGCAAGGTGACTGGAGCTAGCCAACCCTCTGCAGCTTTGCTAACAGACCCTTTGGGGCTGCTCTCAGAGGAGCCAGGAGCTGGCCTGGTTTAAGTGTTCAGGTTTCACAACCTCCCCATTATTAGTGGGGCAATTAAGAGGCTGATACCATCTTGAACACAGCTCAGTGTTTTAGAAATGAGTCGTGGGCACACTTCCTCAACTACTTAAAAAAAAATTCTCTTAGGGCCCTTGCCAGCTAAAGTTGCTCTTTGAGTAATAAATACTGTTTTCCCAAAGAAGTAATAATTTGTAAAACCTCCAGAGGAGCCGACACCTTCATTTACACTGGCTCTTAACTCTTGCTTCTCTATAGCAGAATGATTGTGATGGGTAATTTTAATTATATCAGTCACTTGCACTGAGGTTTCCCCTCCCTTTGTCTTGCTGGTTGAGAAGCCTATTTATGGAACGAGGAGTTAGGAATCTACTCCCACAGGTTTTTATTTAGTGCCTTTTCCTGCAGTGGGGGAGGAGGGGACATTTCTTGCCTCCTTACCTAAATGGGGTACATCATCTCTGTTCTTTTATCCCTGAAACACAATTCCTATCCCCCCTAAAAAACGCTGTTCCTTCAGGAATTTGGGAAGCCAGAGGATGCTGGCATCGTCTTTACAATGAAGTGCAAGTTTCCCATTTAAGGCAAATACTTCATGTCAAAAGGTAGGAAAGAATAGGGTGGTACTTGGAAAAAAAGAAGTTCCAGCTGGTTAAAATTTAGGTTCCTGATAAAAGTCCAATCCAAGAATTCTCCTTGGCTGCGGGCCCAGGCATGTTTATTTGATTCTGAATTGGATGCGTTTTCATTCACTTGCAGCCTGTGACTCCCAAGTCTGCATCTGGTCTGCCTGTCCTGTGGCCATGTTGTCCATGTTACAGATGCTCTTGTGTCCCTTACAGAATTCTTGGTTAAAAATTACTTAGCCCTGGTTGATACATTTTTCAGAGAGATGTTTGTACAAGAAGTGCAATGCTTTCTTCCAGCCCATCTTGCCTAGTTAATTGGGAACCCTCTGGCCCGTATCCATTTTTCTTGAGCAGCCCTCCCTTCTCTCCCTACCCCCATCCATCCTTCCAACCCTGGAGCTCCTGCAGCATTGTGCTCCTTATTAATTTGGATACAGCTCTGTGACCAAGACCAGTAGCTACCCTTGCTGAATTCTGCCTGTTGTATCTTTTCCTTCCAAGTGTGGTTTCTCAAAGTGACATCCAGGGATTTCCAGGATTGGAATTGCTTTGGGAGCTTGTTAAAAATGCAGATTCAAGGCTACTGGGACCAGAATGGGTCTGAGATGGTGCCTAGGAATTGTCATTTTAACAAGTTCCTCTGAGGATTCTGATGCTGTATCAAGGATGAGACCTTTTACTTTAGGAGACAGGACTTCTACAGTCAGAAGGGAGAGAGAAGACACGTTCTAAACATTTAAAATCAGAGTTTGGCTTTAAATTATTTCACTGGCCTTAGAGTCAACATGGAGACGTTGTCAGAGCCCTGACCAATAAAAGAGGTCAGGCTGGCTGAGGGGGTGAGGGGGGTCTGGGAGCCAGTTGGGTAGGGCACCCTGGTTTGGGTGGGTGCCTCTGGCCTGGGACTGAAGAGGAGGCCTGGAGTGAAGGGGACTTGACACTTCCACTGGGTTCCTCCCAGAACAGCTGGGTTTGTCTGGAAAACCGTCTTAGGAAGGAGTAGGGCAGGATCCAAATCAGATTCTCGGCAGTTCAAACCTTACAGACAGCTTTTCTACAAAGGAAAGAACTGCTAATGCTTTTTTAAGTCTTTATTTTAAGTTGAGTATTTTTCATGCTTCATTTGGCCTAAAGTGTGTTGGGTTTTTTTTTTTTCTTTTTTAAAAGCTTTCAAGCCCCTTTTCCTCCTCTGTTCCTGAACTTTTCATATACAGTACCCCAGCAGATGTCTACTGCTGCTGGGGCCACCCCATCAGCAATTTTATTGTCCTGTTCCATTCCCCACTACCTCTTGTGCCTGTCTCTGATGGATGCGTTTTCAGGATTCTAGAAGGTTGGCTGCCCCAACCCCCACCCCCACCCCATTTGTAAAAGCATGGGCTGAGGCAGAGGCTCAGGTCCTTCCAGAGGCTTAACAGGCTGGTGGAGGCACACCCTTGGAGCAGACCCTCCTGCCACCTTGCCCTGGCACACAGATACTTTCCATTTCGCAGCTCTCCCCAAATTTGGAGGGTCTCCTTGCCCTCAGCAAGCCCAGGGGCTGTCTATACTGGTGCCACAGGCGACGGACTTGCCCAGCCAGTGGGAGGCATTGTCCTTCTCGGCTGTGTTTGTCTTGGCTGCCGGGATGTTCTGAATGGGCTTGACACACGATTAGGTGACTGATGGCCCCTGCAACACATTGTCTCCTCTGGGGCCCAGGGCCTTTGAAGCTCTTCCCGGTGGGAAGTAAAGAGACTATTTGCTCTATTAAAATGCCTTGGTATTTCCTCTGTTTAACCACAGGCCACTTCCCCTCTGCCACTCTAAACCCGGCAGGGCCACTGGCTGATTGAAAAGACACAAGCTCTCGAGTGATCACATCCTATTGAAACAGATAGTCTTACTGCAGATTAAAGCTAAGGCAAGTCTGGAAGAAACAAATCCAAGGGGGGAATCTTTGAGGTGGCTCCTTATCTTGCTCAAAATTTAGCCTGTTGACATAATTCACACTTGAAGTTCTGAATGCATAAATGGGTACTTTTTTTTTATTTTTTAAATGAAGGAATGCCTAAATTGTAAATTAAAATCAGTGGGTGTTTTATCTACACATAGCAGGTTAAAGCAGTTTTAACAATGGAATTTTTCATTGTGTGAGTTGGAAACTCTCTGGTGTCTGGGAAGGGCATGATGTCTGTTCATAGAAAAACCACACTCGACTTGTTTCTCTACTTGCAGATTGTTTGGTCTCATGTGCTCAGAAGTCCAAGTAAGAAGTTTGTAGCTTAAAAAATACCAAGAATATTTCCAGGGAGTCTCCCTCATCCTTTCCCAGACAATTTCTTAAAAGAAGGTCTAATTAATAATGCCAGGCAGGAAACTAAAAATTGAATAATTAAGAAAATTACCTATGTAACAAAAACTGAAAATCGAAACTCCATCTGTATACCGTGACGGAGCTTAAAAAATAACTGTTGTTACTTTCTAATAGAGACTGTTATTTTAATGTTTGCAACTCCATTGTTCAAAGTATCCATGATAAAAATGGCTTCCCTCTTCTTTGGTTCCTTGTTTGGAAATGTTGGAGGAAGGTGGATGTAGCTAATTAAGGCTACAGCATTTAAAGGGGGGGGACTTAATAAGTACCATCTGTCCTTAACAAATCACTGGGTGGATGACAAAATAAAGATGTGATGTGAACACACATGTAATTCTCTTCTAAAACGGAAGTTGGCCTGTAAATTTTCTAATTTAATAGTGTAAATGAAAACTACCTCTCCTGTGCATATTTAAGAAGCATTTGTTTCATAGTAAACCTGGTGGTAAAATGTCTTATTTGCATATGGCTGGTACCTTAGGAGTTGAAAGGGCAATAAATGTCAAGTATTGTTGGAAGCTTAGTAAGTTGTAACTTTATTATATCTTCATTCCAAACCTGATCTAATAGACATTAATCATGAGGCTTTTCATTAAAATTACTATATTGTCGGGAAGCTTGCTTGAACGTACGAGAAAAGCCATATAAAATTGAAGCATCAACTTTGAAAAGGGAATGGAAATTGATAGCATTAATTAAAATGTTTAGGTGGATTTTTACATTTCACACGTTGAATAAATACTTCAAATGAATCCTTTTGAAATCATGAGGGATTAGGCTTTAAATATAACTTCATATTTAAAAAGTATTCCCTTAAAAACTAAGAGTTTTTCCAAGTGTTCTGTTTTGTCAGTTTTGTAGGTTCTCACCCGCCCCCCCTTTGAATAGTAACCCTTTAAAAAATGCTGGCTGTGGCCCCAGACTTCTGTTCTGAGATGGACTGTTTTACTCGAGAGTGGGATGGTTAATGGGATAAAGGGAGGGTTTCCCTGGAACGAAGAGGTACCTTTTCCTGAGACAGGCCATATGGTTTAGAAACCCTTTCCCTGTGATTTTATTCTGTCCAGGTGATTTCTGGTTTCTGCTCTCCTGAAACAGCTCCCCTTTTATCTGAGGACAATGCAATGCAATGCAATGCAGACCAAATGTAGGAGCAGGCAGCCTGAGCATGGTCCCTGTTGAGTGACAGTTTATGGCCCCTTCCTCTGGAGTGTGCACATTTGCTGTGGGTGGGGCACAGGCACTCACACAGTTAGGATTTTTTGTAACTGCTTAATATCTGAAGCTCAAAAAGACTTCTTTGGAGTGAGGAGGCAAGAGACAATTTTTTTGAGCAGCTACTCTGTGTCATTCATGTCATGGTGGCTTGACCCAGGGGAAAGACAAATGGGAGTAGGACCAGACCCCTGCGCATGGGGGCTTGGACGATAGGAAGGTGCGGGAAGCATTCTGAGGCCACTGTACAGAGAACTCCCTGTCTTCTCTGCACACTTCCCTACTAGTTACAGAGAAACATGAACCACGCTTCCTGCTACTCCTCATCCTGGAATTGCCCGTGTGAAAAGCAGTTTGATGACAAGTGAGTGCCTGAGCCCCTTCTTGGGGGCCACCTTAGGAACTCTGGCTTTTAAGCCCTGTCTCAGTCGGTTCCCAGTAACTCTGGCGTATTGATCTGCCTCAGTTTCCCCTGCTTTGTGGGAGGCCCACCTCTCTATGAGGCTTTTCCACACTGCCCCCCAGCCTCCCCAGTGTGCCACAGAGCCTGTATTTAATAAAGTCAGACCGACCCCATCATCCTTCCAGATTTGGTTAGAATGTGTCCAGCCATGTTTGCAGCCATGCAGTGAGGCAAAAACAGAGTTTTGAATTCTTTATGAGGAAGAAATTAAACTCAAATGGTCCATGGGAGGCTTAGAGGAAGGGATGGGGATAGTATGAAGAAGACAGGCCTCACTGAAGGGACTCTGAGCAAGGCCTCTGAATGGAACCTGGAGGTGGGGGGGACAATTTGGGCAGAAAGCAAGGTGTGGGCGAAGCTGGAGGAGGGGGCTCATTGGCGGGGGACAGTAGGCTGCAGAGGTAGGCACCAGATAACAGCACCCTGAAGCTGGCCTGGGTGTGCCCTGTCGGAGCAGTGAGGCTCAGAAGGTTGCTCCAGCAGGTGAATGGCCTGAGCAGAGGGACACACCACAGCCAGCCCTTCATTCAGTGACTGTGCGGTGCTCTCTGTGTGTTAGGCCTGATTTCTAGAGCTTAGATTTTACCATGGGAGACAAATAGGATAACAAAATACCAGGCTTGGCCTCCCTATTTAAAATAGCAGCCTGCTGCTCACTCTGTCCTCTTCTCCTCACTTTTTCCTCTGTAGAACTTTTCACCATGAGACATACGTGGTATTTTCTTGTCTGTCTGTTGTCTGTCTCCCCCATTACAATGTCAGCTCCGCAAGGGCAGGGCCTTTATCTGTTTTGTTCCCTTCTGCATCACGAGAAAGTTCCTGGCACACAGCAGGTTCTCCATACATGTTTCCCAAATGGCTAAGTGCTCTGCAGGAAATTAAAATAGGGTGATAACAGCAATGGCTGCTTGCACGTGAATGATCTCAGATAGCCTCTCTGAGGAGGTGATGGGTCAGTCGAGCAACTGTAATAAAAATTTCCTCTGAAATTGTGTTTTCTTAGCATTGGCTAATCATTTGGTATTAGGTGCTGAGAGTAGCATAAAAAGTATACTCGATTTATTCATTCACGCTGTAGATTATCGACACTCCTGCTGGGGGCACATACTAGCTAGAGGCTAGGAATGACAGAGTGGGTGAGTGGGAGCCATGCCTGGAGAGTGTCTGTTGTTGGGGGGCAGGTGTTAGGAGGGCCCATGTTACCCTGCATCGTGCATGAGAAAAATGTAAAAAGTCACCACTAAGCGCTAACTAAGCACATCCAGATTTTGGACTTTCTGAAATGATGTGAACGACACGAATCTCAGTCCGTCAGTAGCCCTCAGTTTGTATGAAAACTATCTTTTTAACAGAGGTACAGGCTTTATTTTTGTTTCATTTTTTTTCTCATTTTTGTTTCATTCCCCTCTGGTTGTGAATGCATTTCATTTTCTGAAGTCGCTTGAAGGTCCATCCAGAATCAAAGATGCCTTCTTTCCGGGGCTGTGGATTTGCTGGCCAGCTGTGGTAATGAGTTTTTGCCCAGCTTTGATTTTCATGCCTTGCCTCCCTGTGGGAGGAACTAGATATTTCTGATCTTACCTCTGCTCATATTCAGATCCAGCCAAGCAATCAGTGACTTCCCGGGTTTTTTTGTGGGAGACTGTGGGAAAAGTCCTGGTTGGCTGGCTACGAATTAATGAAATCCTTAGAAGTCTTCACTAAAGATAGCTCCTGTGGTTTAAAAAAATGACATTGCCTTTTTAATTTGAGAAAGAGGTCATGGAGTTTTACCAAAATTAAGCAGAAAAAATGTAACATCTGGTTGTCTAGCTGAAGACGGCTTCAGGGCCTCAGGAGCTGTGAGTTCCCAGTGTTCGTTGTGCCCAGGGTGACTGTCACCATGCCCCTTATAAGACTGCTCTAGATACGCTGCCTCTCATTGTTCTCCTCCCTGGGTTTTGAAGTCACTGAGAGACACATTCTACCTCCCACATCTTTTCATTTGAGCACATTTCACATCTACTGAGCTTTCTTCCTTTTACTTAAAGAATCACACTTTTTTTTTTAAAAAGTACATAGTTTTTGAGTTGGTCAAGACTAGTGTAATCATTGCTTTTATCTCATTTTATAAGGATGGGGATGGATAATGGGGAAGAGTTTGGGTGGAAGGCAGGGTTTTTTTTTAAGAGTTCTAAAAAGTTCTCAAATTAGTAGTGATTATGGTAAGAGGAGAGGGAAAATGACAAATTGCTGGAGAAGAGTTTTAAGGAAAGGCATACAAGGGAATTTTATAGTAACCTATGACTTTTAAAAGCAGAGGCATCAATGTCTTAAATGTCTGCTTGTGTGCACACCCCTCCCCCCAGCTAAGTGAATAACAAGTCATGCTATTATGTCTTTTAAAATTAATTTATTTTTTACCTTGGGTCTAGTTTGTATTTAGATTATATAATTTTCCTTTTAAAATCTTAGTAATATTTTGGGGCATATATTTTCTGAAACTAAACAGGAAGATGAAGTTGTTGCCAGTCACCTGTATCTGGAGCTTCCTTATCACTGTACCTTTTCCTCCCATACTTTGTATTCTGAAAATTTTCTAATCTGTAGAAAGGTAGAAAGAACAGTAAAATGAACACCCATTTCCCCTTTGCCCAGAGTCACCAGTTCTTAACATTTTACCTCAGTTGTCCTTTTAATGTCCTTAATGATTTCTTTCTGAACCATGTACCACGATATAGACAAGGATCACTCATTGCTTTTCAATGTCCTATCTCTCTAGTCTCCTTTAATCTAGAACAATTCCTCCACCTATTTTTTGGTCCTTTATAACCTACCCATTCTGAAGAGTCAAGGTCACTTGTGTACATACTCCCTCAGTTTGGATTTTTGATTGTTTCCTCATGATTAGGATCAAGTTAAATATTTTGGCAAGATCCCTCTAAAGGTGATACTGTGACATTGTTATATTTTAGATATTAGCTGGTAACAAATGTGGATGCAGTTTTAGCAGTAAGAAAAATTTGTTTTTTCTACTTGAATTTGTTGTGCATAGAGATCTTTCTAATGGTAGAACCCAGTTTAGTCTTGTTACTTGTCTTTTAAAACGTGCGGTGTTTTACATTAAGGCTTCCCTTTTACTTTATTGAGGGGATAAAGAATGTGAAGGGTGTCATTTGTGCTATCCTGTAATAAACTCTTTCCTTAAAGACTATTTGAAATCGACTATGCTCTCTCAAAATTAGGAGTACTGTTTCTCAAGAATGCTTAAGGCTTTTGCTATTCACAAGGGCTTGTTGCATACAGTTGTAGATGTCGCCCTCAGCGACTGGGAATGAGTTCCTATTAAAGACCTCTATTTGGCCGGGGCAGGTTTACGGTTGAGTGCTTCCTCACACCAAAATCCAGCCATTTCTTTCCTTTGTGCTAAGAAAACATTGAACTTTATTTCCAGTAAAGGCCACTTCACTCAAAACATGTCCTCAAAGTCAGTTTCCAGCCTTTTAGCTCTGTGATTACATGTTGCCTAAATTATTTTATTAGAGTTCCTTACAGACAGTTTCATTAGTTTAACTGGAATTATTATCTTCTACCTAATTACATGGCTTTTCTTTCTTTTATTTTACTCAACCCCAGATTTAAGGGCCAAGACATGTAAAGTTAATATTGGTCATTTTTCAAACCAAGTTAAAATGTCAAAAAGCGACAAGTTGTTATTCTTACAGGATACTAGGGAAACGACATCTTTTATTCATAAGTCCAGAGAGACTGGGAGGGCGCGGGCGGGCCTGTGTGCCCGGCGTTTGTTCAGCTTTCAGGACTGGGCCTCCTCCCCTGCTGGCCATGAAATGTCATGCCGAGAGGTAATAGTGGGACATTCAGCATCCAGAGAATGGTCTGCAAAGGTTCAACTTTGCTTTTCATTTTCTTTTCTGGCACCGAGTCTGTAGTCCCCTCTGTGGCCTGACAGTGAAAGGCCAGAAAGCAG
This sequence comes from Daubentonia madagascariensis, assembly GCA_023783475.1. NCBI lineage: Eukaryota > Metazoa > Chordata > Mammalia > Primates > Daubentoniidae > Daubentonia > Daubentonia madagascariensis. Next base: position 32,272,774 of record JAKFHU010001953.1, on the reverse strand, counting down.
CGATTTGGATGCTGGCAGGGATGGGGTGCAGTCCTAGCCCAGAGGGGCCGGGGCTCCTGTGCTGGAATGCATGCTGGACACAAAGGCCAGGAGGGGGTGGCAGCTTGCCTTTGCTTAGTCTAGTTTGCTATGGTCACAGGAGAGAGAGTTCTTGTTTCCATGGCTGTGCCACCTTTAGTTTTGGCAGAAGAGGGTGTGCAGGGTGCTTTTGATTTCAGAAATCACTCAGGTTTAACCGTTTCTGTGTAGAGGGAGACATTGGGGGCAGAGTCCTGAGGCTGCGCAACTCCCAGGCTCTGATGATTTCTTTGGATGAGGAAAACTCAGGCAGCATTTGCTAAACAAGCCTAGAATTTTATTTAGAGCAATGGTTTTTGATTGGGTGTGATTTGGGGGAATTTCTGGAGACATTTTGGGTTGTCACATCTGGGATGGGAAGCTACTGGCATTCAGTGGGAAGAGCCCTGGGATGCTGCTAAGTATCCTAAAATGCACAAGTCAGCCCTCCACGATAAAGAATTATCTGGCCCAACATGTCTACAGTGCTGAGGTTGAAAGCCCTGAATTAGGGGTCCCGTCTTTGTATCTGGATTTCTCAGCCCACTTAGCCTCATAACACTTTCCAGCTTCCTCTCTGTTTAACAGAAGCTGTTGGTTCTATAAATCTGCATTCAGGATGAATTTTCATTAAAGTCTCCAAGACATATGATTAAACTATTGTGGTGCTCCTTGAAGATATGCCCTGAATGCAACTACTATTTTAAATGCAAAAGAAGATTTTTTTTTTGCCATAATTTGATCAAAGTAGCATAACCTGTGCCTCTGTTTTTGTTACTCACTGATGGTCTGTGGATAACATTACATTTTTTCAGCATGAAACCCAACACTTCAAATCCCTAAAGCAGTCTCAAATTTATGGATAATAAAAGCATTTATTGTACTGGATGTCATCTGTTATATCACTCTGGGGCTAGAAACTGGCAAGCAGTGGACAGGAAATATTTTCATTTCAAATCGCTTCAATCTTATGGTCTAGGGGCAAAAGTGTCTGATTTCAGGAAAGCCGCAGTGAATAGCATAGTAATGAATGCATTTTTAGTTGATTAACCAGGCATTCTCTCCCTTTCAAACAATCTTCCCTCTTTGGCTTGGAGGGGCTAAATAAACATGTGATATTAAATGATAGCATTTCTTGTTTTGGGTCCTGCCTTTTCTTGGATCATCTTAAACTTTTCAAAGTGTTTTCCAGGAATCCTCAACAGAACAAGAGCAAGCCAGGGGAGAATGGCTAGATTCAAGTTTTGACCCTCTTTGTAATTGTTTACTTTCTGAGCAGAGGAGGCTTTTTGAGAAGATGCTGACTTTTCTGAATTCCCCTTTAAAAATGTTATTTGGTACCTCACCCTCGGGAATCATGAATTTAGGAGGAAAAAAATTTCTGTTTTTTTTTTTTGTTTTTTTTTTTTAAAGTCTGCAATTTTTTTTTTTATAATTTGAGGCCTGATCTCCCACATTCATCAAGTAAACAGGGTGAGGAGAGTTCCATCCAGAGGAAATCCTGTGTTGTGGTGATGTATCCAGGGCAGCATGCCTTTCGTCCTGGCTGCCCAGTGCTTTTGAACATGTTGTCTAAGTCATCACTTCCCAGCAAGCCTCAGAGGTAGACAGCTATTTCTGATGTGGTTCCTTTTTTTCCAGATGAGGATTCCATGGCACAAAGAGCCAGGAAGGGATCATGATGAGAGGCCACGTGACTTGGAGAGTCCTCTCTCCGCCAGAAACGAGAGCCGCAGAGTTCTTACCCTGCCGGTGCCCCCGGCAGTCGGGCTTGCCCTGCCTCCCAAGCACCCTGCCTGAGATGGACGTCTGCCATGTGGAACAAAGCAACTAATGGGGGGGAGGTGGAAAGAGAGCAAGACTAGATACCAGATAGCACTTTGCAAATAATTAAATTAAACTCATATTAGGCACTTACCCCAAAAGTTCTCAAAACTGGCTGAATACCAGAATCACCTGAGGAACATTCTTGGGGTCTGAGGGGAGATTCCGGGCCTCATCCCAGACCTGCTTAAGTGGGATTTCCAGGGGAAGGCCAGGAATCTTGAGTTTTTAAAAAAGCTGCCAGATCAGTGGTTGCCAGGGTTTTTGGGAGATGGAGGGGGGGTTTGACTATAGAGGGGCAGTACAACAGAATTTTGGAGGATGATGGGACTGTTCTGTATGCTGGTTGCGGCAGTGGATACACAGATGTATATATGTGTATAAACGTGTGGAACTGTACACCAAAAAAATGCATCAATTTTACTTTGTTTAAATTTAAAAAAATATGCTGCCCAGGTGAAACTGAGTTATCTAGGTATCAGATGAGGTGACAGATGGTACCTGGTTACAGCTGGGAAGAGAATGTCCAGCAGTGAGAGAATGTTACCTGGAATTGCAGAGGGTAGTGTGGGCAGGTACTGAATTCTCTAACCTGGGCTGTCCAGTAGAACTTTCTATTATGATCGACATGTTCTTCCATGCACTGTCCAATTCAGTAACCATTAACCACTTGTGGCTATTGAACACTTGTAATGTGGCTAGCACAACTGAGGAACTGAATTTTCCATTTTACTTAAACTTAGTTTAAATTTAAATAGCCGCACATAGCTAGAGGCTACCCTATTGGACAGCTTGCCCTCAGAGTCAGCCATTGTGATACTATGGAGCTCTGGCTGTGTGCCAGATGAACCCATTAGTATTATATGCTTGAGAGACAATAGTAGGTCATCCCAAGCACAGTGCAGAACAGGAACATGGGTAGGACTTACCTACAGGGTTGGTAAGTACAGAGAAAGAGGAACCTTGGGTGAAGACTTGCCTGGGATCCACCCAGGCAGAGGACAGTCCTATCAAGTGGAGGAATCTGCTTTTTCTTCTCCAAAGATGGTGCCATCTTTGGCCCAATTCTTTCCCCAACTTTCCAACCTTGTTCATCTCAAAAGATGCAGAGGCTGGTTGGGATGCTATTTGATTGTGCTTCCATTCTTACGCAGTGATAGGACATATAGGAAGCTGTTGGAGGGTCCAGGGGAGCCATGTGCAGAGAGGATGGGGGTGTATCTGTGGCCCGGCTAGGGGTGCGCCGGGCTCACCTGCCTCCCTGGACAGAGTGTGATGAACCTGCATGGTCATGTTCTATTCCTTTTTGGGGAACGAGATCATATAAAAATGGCAATTAGGCATAAACTTCCTACTTTATGCATTGAGCACATGGCCTCCATCTTGGCTTGTGTTCATATGCTCTTAAACCTACTGCCCCCACCCCCCATGGATTTATGTTATCTTAAATAGTGTTACTTTTCCAAATGTGTTATAAAAGAGTGAGATTCAGAGAGTGTGGACTTTTATTAGTACAAACCTAAATGGTGGGAGAAATAATGTTTCAATTTGTAAACATATTTGTTCTTAAATAAATTTGCTAAATGGCTAACAAAAAGTTTCATGAGCTATGGACCTATAACTAAGGAGGTTTTGTTAATCTGATCTAAAAATAGGACTGGCTTGAACACCTAAAAGGGGGAGGAGGCTTTGAAATTAGTGGGCCTATTCTTTTATTTATTTTTTTCCTTTATTTTTTGTATGAAAACTTTACATTTTTGGATCAAGAAGAGAAGGACATTCCGAATCATAGTATCTTTAAGGAGGGTTTCCTTGTGTTCCCTGTACACATTGGTAGCTTCAACCTAATAAGAAAAATGGAGCTTAATGAGCATTAAATACCGATTCTTCCACTCTTGAACATGCAAACACATCTTGCTGCAGAGCTGCAGTCACTGTATTGATTATTATTTATGATTATTTTTTATTTACATTTGTTTTCCAAAGGTAATTCCATGTATTGATATAGTTCACAGACATGTCACTTTTAGTGGCCATATGGTATTTTCATGTTGTACGCTCCCTTCCCCTTTTTGCCAGCCCTCTTTCACTGTTGTGGCATTTGGGCTGTTTCCAAGTTATTGCTGCTATAAACTGCTAGGAACATCTTCATACAGGTTGGTTTCCTGCCTGGCCTCCTTGCCATTTTCGTTTATTTCTTTAGCATATGTCTCCCCAAAGTGGAATTACTGAGTCAAAGGACTTGTAGCTCTTATTACATATATGTTTACCAGAAGTTAGTTGGAATGCTTTTTAACTGTGCTTCCTTCTATGTTTACCTGTGTTCCTATATGTTTACAACTTTGCCCTGTATAATGACTGAGTAAGAATTGTGTTTTGAGAAGAGGGTGGGTTTGATCCATAAACCCCAGCTCTACCATTTGCTACCATTTATTGTGACCTTGAGCAATTTCCTCGACCTATTCTTCATCGTAAATGGGTTCCATGTCTCTCCCAGTTTTGCGACTTAATTGAGAGCGTTTGAAACATTACTTTGTGTCTGGCAAATATATGAACTGCTAGGTACTGTGCAGTCTTATCAGCAGAATATGTGTATTCATTCTTCTATATCCTAAAAATATTGACGTTTATAATTTTTATTTACTCTTTGTTATTTTGGTCGTACCTTATACTTGTTTGATTCTGGATTTATTAGAGAAGGACTGAATCTTTCTACCTGATGATTTATCTTCTAAGTATGTTTCAGTGCTTTTAAGTCTAGTAGTATTCAAGCTAGGTGTGGATGAAATGTTGCTTAGTAGAGAGTGTTAGGGAAGATGTTTACTATGATAGGGTTTTAAATAAGATTATGCCAGCGCGTGCTGACACTGTAATCCTAGCACTTTGGGAGGATGCTTGAGGTCATGAGTTCGAGATGAGCCTAAGCAACATAGTGGGACTCCGTCTCTACAAAAAAATTTTAAAAAATTAGTCAGCATGGTGGCGCATGCCTGTAGTCCCAGCTACCCAGGAGGCTGAGGCAGGAGGATCACTTGAGCCCAGGAGTTTGAGGTTGCAATGAGCTATGATGATGCCACTATACTCTAACCCAGGCAACAGAGGTAGCCCCTATCTTAAAAAAAAAAAAAGAATTATTAATTGAGTGAGTCTTCTTCACTTAACAGTATTTTATGAAAATAGTGAATCTAAGTATTATCATGAGGATTCTGTTTATACCACTGATTTGGCCAGCAAACCTTTGTTCGTGTGTATATGTATTTTCCAAGGTCAACTTTGGATTGATCACACATTTCCCATAAATAGAGTATAAATTAATCATGTTTTACTGGAGTTTTTAAAAAATCCAGATCTTGGGCTAGAAGCCACTCTATGTTAGATGCTGATATCAGTGTGACTTGTGAAATGAGAGCATCCCAGGTTGACTGACTGCTTGTGACTGGGGACATCACAGGAGACCCTCTGGCTGTCAGATTCCTTACTTGTAAAATGGATAGTCAGACTAGAATTATTCTTAAGACTTTAACTGCTGGCCTGGCATGGTGGCTTATGCCTGTAATCCCAGCACTTTGGGAGGCCTAGAGGGGAGGATCACTTGAGGCCAGGAGTTCGAGAACAGCCTGGGCAACATAGCAAGACCCCATCTCTAAAAAAATAAAAATAAAAATTAGCTGGGTGTGGTGGTATTTACCTGTAGGCCCAGCTAATTAGGAGGCTGAGGTGGGAGGATTGCTTGAGTTCCAGAGTTCAAGGTTGCAGTGAGCTGTGATCTAGCCACTACACTCCAGCCTGGGCAACAGAGTAAGACCTTGTCTCCAAAACAACAAACAAAAAACAAACAAACAGAAAAAGACATTAACTGTTATTTTTATTGAGATAACTTGAACCATTAATTTGGAGGGTATAATTGTCCTGTTCTGCCCACTCCATGTCCTTATTGAGTTGGCCACTTCTTCCTAGACTCCTGTTCCTTGTACCTGGGTGTCTGTTTTTGATCTCTCTTGAGAAAGAACACCCAACCTATGGCCGTTGTTGCAGCTCTTTCTTTAATTAAAGGAAAGCATTTGTCCTCCACATAGATTTTGACTTTTTTTTAAAAGTTGAGACATAACTTTATTTTTTACAAAGCATGGCCCATCAGCTCTGTGGGTCCTTGTTGACGTGCCTTTGCTGGTACATATACGGAGGTGCCCAGCGTCTCCACCTGCCCCTGTTGTTGTCACCTCACGTGTGCTCGCCCCGCCTGTCTACACAGCTAGAGGCCCCAGGCATCTCCTAATTTTTTAACATTGACACTATTGTTAATGATTGATTTCAACCCATTTAGTCTTCTGGGCCAGGAGCTTTTAGGGCCCAATCAATCACTGGACCCATAAACAAAGGCACAGCTTCAGACTCCCTGTTAGCTCTGAATTACGTTGGGGTGTTGACAGCCCTGGAGGCCTGGACCTTTCTGTCAGTGACTGGGTTGAAGAGGATTTGGGGTATTGTGCTAGGTGGTGGCATGGGAAAGGGAGACACAGATAAAAATTGATCAGAAATAAATAGTTTGGTAGATAATCTGCATGTGGGTAATTGCAGAACCGAGTAGTTAGTTTTTAATATCTCTCTACCCCTGTTTATACCAAGCTGTTGTCTTTTTGGGAAAGCTAGAGATTAGAATAGTGAACACATACACATACAAACACATACACACATACTTACCCCTTCCTTACTTGTTTTTAAAAATGAGTCCTATCTTGGAACCCCAGTATGAAGCAGATAAGAGTACAGCAGCTCTGGTTGAAGGGAGTGGGGAGAAGGACCCTGACTAATCCCCATCCCACCCACAGGTCCTTGTCCCTGCCCCAGGCATTGCCATCCCTTGGGTTTCCCTCTGGGTCCAAGAACCCTCATTCTGAGTGATCATCTACCTGTCCTGGTTGAAGTGGTATTGCTTTAGTGGGTCCTGTGGGGAGGTCCCTGGATATGATAAGAACATTTCTGGAAGAGCCCTGTAAGTCTGGGGCTACCCTTAACACTGTGGTCCCCAACCCCCAGGCTGCAGACTGTTACCGGTCTGTGGCCTGAGCTCTACACTGCTCCCCTCAGCTCCCCACCCTGATTTGTGGAAAAATTGTCTTCCATGAAACTGGTCCGTGATGCCAAAAAGGTTGGGGACCACTGCTTTAACAGACCAGCTTGAAGATCCTGGACTTAGAGAGAATGGGTGGGTGGCCTTAAGGGAGGGTACCAGCTAGGCTAGAGAGAGAAGATAAAAGCAGAGACATGCTTTAAGAAGATAAGGGGAAAGCTTGAGCTGGCAACCTCTGCTGGGCAGAAGAGGAGGCAAGAATGCCTGATTGGCTACCGGGAAGAGGAACACCTCTGGGAGGTCTGTGATACAAGCCAGAGGAGGAAGAGATGATGGGCGGCTAGGGAAGAGGTCACTCGTTCAGAGACCAAAAGGGCAACCTCGTGTGATAACAGGGCCTCAAGCTCGAGGACACCGAAAAGGCTGACTTGATGAAGAGCCTTATCTCCAGGGGTCATGCCCTCTGGAAGCTCTGAGCTTAGACAGGAGTGATGACAAGTTGTCCTGGGAATGGACTGGGCGGTTTTAAACTGGCGCCTCCACCTGCAGCAGTTACAGAGCAGCGTCTTAATCCTCTGTAGAAAGGACTGAGGTGTGCATGGTATGTGCAGCTTGTACCTATGAATACTCTCGCCCCAAATAAAGTGTGGTTGTGAACACCTTCCCAGAACCTTTACCCAACACCCCATGACTTGGCAGTTCCTGTTCTGTGGCTTATGCCTTGAAGTCTTCTGCCAGCAGAGAGCTGGGCATGCTGGCCAGTCTTTTATGCTTGCACAGGAGCCTTTGAGAGTCTCCCAGTGCCACCAACTGAATGAACATTCGTGTCCTTAGGTGGCAGGGGCTGCACTGCTGCTATAAGGATAGGAGAGAGGGAAGGGAAGAAGGGGGGGTGGCCTCCTTGGAGTCCCCTCGTTACTGGGAGCTCTTCCCCTTGTTTTGCCCTGGGCTGATTGAAGCTTCAGCCACCTTCACAGAAAGCTCCTGGCTCTGGGTGAGAACATCTTGAAATGGGTTTCATAGCTATGGAAACTGAAAAAGGAGATAAATGGCAGGGACTGTTTCCCCTATTCCGATGTGCCTCCTTGCCCCTGTAGGTACAGAAATATTTAACTGCAAATAAGTGGCTTGAGTTGTAATGCTGTGTTCCAATTTTGAAATGTGAAGCCACCACTTCCAGAAGGTGCCTGCTCGCCCAATTCTTGACTCAGGTAACCCTGGAGTGTCTCTTCCACCTGGATGTCACTGCCCTGGGCACATGGCCTCCATCTCAGTCACCATAGGCCCTTCCCCAGGGCCTAGTCCTGGACTCACATATCCTGGATGTTCTATGAATAAGGGCTGGATTACCCTACTGAGTGCAGATACACACGGTTAGGGCTTTTGGTTAAAGGGGTTTATCTGGGGTTAGCATTTTCTGGAGCATGGGAAGCCAGGGGAATTTGTGATTTGGCAGATCTGTGTGTAAGCACAGCCTCCCTGCCTACTTCTGGTAGGGTTACTGGCAGCCTTCAGGGACAGACTATTCATCCTGGAGATGTTCTTCTGACTCTGGGGAAGCAGTAGGAGGGCACTCCCAGGACTGGCTCCTCTGATGGGGGGGTCCCCGTTTTTACTCTCAGGGTACTGATGAGGCTGACCTTTGTTAAGATTGTCCAGGTAGAGTGGAGATAAGGTCCCTGTAGTACTGAGACAGTTCTGTGCCTGTGCAAACAAAACACTTCAAAAAGGATACCACCCCTGCCCCCATCCTGGTGTAAGGTGGCGGAAGGAAGCGGTGGCTGACAGCAGAGTTAAACAAACTTTAAGGTAGGTCAAATTTTTGACATACCATTTTCCTCTGCCGTACCAGCAGCTGCTCTCTACTTTGAAAGGGGGCTTAGCTGCTCATATAAACTTTGGTTTGTGATAATGTAAACTATTATTAGGATTATCTTTTTATTCATAATATATGCTTGACTCTCTGTCTACCTTATTTAGGCTCTGTTTGAAACACTCATTTACCACCAATACCTGGAGCCAGCATCAGACCCTCTGAAAATGAAGGAAAACTTTAGAACAGACTATCTGTTTAAATCTCTCCGTGGTTAAAAATGACTCTGGGAATGAAATCATTGGATTGAGGAAGCTTCAAATCTCAGCAAAGCTTCTAGGTTAAAACTGGGATGTGATGTTGACTAAACATTTCAGTTAAAAAAAAAAAAGTTTTTTTTTTTTTTTTTTTTGTTTAAATGAAAGTTTATCCCAAGGGTGATTGTGTTCATAAAGAAATGCATGGTTCTCACTTGAGAATTTTTGGCCTTCAGGGTGTCCTATTTGCTCCCCCCATTTCATCACCACCTGGTGGAACCGTTTGCCACTGAGACTCAGGCTAGTGACCTGCAGCCAGCCATGCCGTGCCTCCCTGCCAGGAAGAGGAGGGTTCTGCCTCAGGTGCTCCTGCCTTGTTTGTCAGAGGAGAACGGGTTAGTGTGTGGGCCAAGAAAAACCAATAAGCTTTTCAATTTTTAATAAAATGTCTCTCCCACCCTTTGCTTCTCCTTCCACTCTTCCCCAAAAGAAAGAACAGACTGAATTTTTAAGCACATCTGGACACTGTTTTTGTAAAACTCTTACCCTGAATTCCCAGAAGGAATGTATTGGCTCCCATTTTTCCAAGCAAAAACTGAAATGATTTCTTTGTTTATAAGTACTGTGCTTGCATATTTTAATAAAACAGTAGAGAGAGAGGAATTGCATTGATTGGACAATCCTTAGCCAGGCCAAAACATTGTCCTTTATGCCTCTCTTGAAGTCTTTGAGAGGTGCTAAAAGTTTATGGTTATTTTTGGTGGGAGTGGGAAAGGGAGGAGTAGGGACTCCGTGTGTCTCTCTTTGAAGCTACTTTTTCTGCTTTCTGTGGCTGTAAGAGTGTTCATACTCCTTGTCCATCTCTTGGTGAACACTGTGTAGATAAAATCAGATTACACTGTTCCAGATCTGAGAGCCCAAAGCAATGGAAGATGGAATCCATCTTTCCCTTATGAAATAGTGTTTGTTTTTCTCTTAGGTGATTCTTCTAGAAGCCTACAGTTGCGAAGAAAATGAGGTTGATCTTCCATGAATAACAGTCTACTGGGATGTTGGCATGGAGTTCTTTTAGTACAGGGAGAATTGCAAGAGATTTAATGAGTGTCAAGCTTTTAAAGATGAGATACGGAAGGATTTGCTGTTTTTGGAAACTTGTTAAGACGACATGGTTCTGTTCAAACTGGTGGTTGCAGAAGTTCTTTTTTATTTCCTTAAAAATTATGTTTAGAAATTAAAGTTGTACTTTCAGAAAGACATCAATGTAGTACAGTTAAGTTATGAGGGCCATAGCTCTGCTGCTACCATTAGTGATAAGCATTTAACCAGCGTAATAATACACTTGATCTCAGCCAAAAGGGAGAGAAGCAATACCAGTGTAATTGTTACTGCTTCCTGGAATATTACTTTCCCTAGACCTGTTCTGGGTGTCTGGAGATAAACTGTAGAGGTATAATATTCTTGTAGGCCTCATCTCAGAGATGAATCAAATTTCAGCAATGACTACACTTCAGCTTTTCCTCCCTACTTTTGGGGAAGAAGGTTGTTAGCCCTGACACCAAAATTGATCCATTAAGCTTGTCAGTGCTATGGATGTACATCTGTCAAATGGTGGCAAGTGTTGGATAATGTCCAAGACGGGTTGGTCTGAAAATTAATGCTTGTATTAGTGCCCTCATGCAGAAATTTACATTTTCATGAGATTTGGACAAAAAGGGTTTGCCTGCACTGATACCTAATTTGATAACTTTGAGTCATACTGATAATGTGCTAGCTAATCTTTTGAACTTATATTTCTCTTTGAGTTCTGGGAAATTGTTAATTATTCTGAATGCTAGCTCAGACCAGTTGGTTAGGAATATTTGGTTAAAAAAAAAATGACCTCATTTAGAACTAGTAGTTTAGTGTTGGTTGCCTCTACATTTTCCAGATAGTTTTGTTTCAAAAACTGCAAAAAGATTATTTTAACAGTGGATCACACTGTAAAGCGCTGAGCAGATCTTGGGGAACAGCGTGACTTGGGTTCTGTGTGTTCGTCTCCATAACGTGGGAGATGAGAGGGCTGTCCTGGTGGGACCATGCATTCTGAGCACAGCTTTTCCTCTGTGGTGCTGCCTGCGCTCGGTACCTGCACACAGAAGCCTGGCCGTGAACCAGCAGTCTTTTCACTACCTTTTCCCAGTGCCCATGGCAGTTGTGGGTTTTTTTTTTTTAATGTTTTCAAACATATGAAAAAATTTTATTTAGGTGGTCCTCTTAATATGCTTTCTAATTTTCCTATAAAACCAGGGCATGAGTCTGAATAGGAGTGAAAAACTTAGGCATTAACATGGAGGAGCTATTTTAAATGATCCATCGATATAATTATTTGCTCAGAGATTCGTATAGTCAAAAAGGTGGTTTTCATGTTGAAAACATCCACTTGGCATTCTTTTACCTGTAACCTATTTAATATTCTACATTTTAATTCTATTTCATTCTCCTCCTACCTTACCAAGCTCACCTTGTCAGTCTTCTTTTCTTCCTCATGTGCCCTACCTATAGGGCAGTCTCACGTAGCCCAGTTCCTGTTTTTTTGTTATTTTTTTAATACCTTCTATTAATTTTTATGCCTTCTATGAATTAGCCCATCTGACCTTAAGGTTCTATAGCGTGATTTCATGCGTGACTTTCTGCCTGCTAATGCTACACCCCCCACCCAAATATATGGTATTATGAGAAGATCCTGTAGTCACCTCACTTTCACTAAGTTTTTTCTACATTGCCCTTCAAAAAAAAGATCCTCTGTCCCCAGTGTTCTCTTTTTTGCCTTAAAAATCACTATTTTCCAATTTCCCCCAATTAGGAACTTGCAAGTCATCTTTGAATATTTCATCATCACATCTGTATTGTGCTTGTCACCAAGTCCTGCCATTTTTTCCTTAAAAATGCCTCTTAGACCTGTCCTTTCCTGGTCATCCCTGCCACTGCCATCCCCATCACCTTACATGTGCACTGCTGCAATTGCTTCCCGTCTGCTCTACTTAGCTGCAGTTTTCTACCTTCCTAATTCTTCTGCAAATGTGGCCCCAATGCTCTTCCTCCCCCTCTCTTCATCCCAAAGCTTCACGTGCCTCAGGACCCAGCTAGAGGCCTGCCTCCTCTGTGAAGACGCTTCTCTGGCTGGCCTGCCTTTGTTCAACTGTCTTTTGTTATCATTACTTTCATGCTTTAGTTTCCTTTTTTTTTTAACTTTCTTTTTTTTAAATTGTGGTAAAATATACATAACATAACATTAACTATTAAAATTTTTTTAATTAAAAAATTTTAAAACTATTATGGGTACATAATAGTTGTATATCTTTATAAGGGTACATGTGATGTTTTGATACAGGAATACAGTGTGAATTAATCAAATCAGGGTACTTGGGGCATTTATTATTTCTTTGTGTTAGGAACATTCCAATTTCACTCTTTTAGTTATTTTTAAGTATACTCTAACTTGTTGATTATAGTCACTTGTGCTAACACATATTGTTCATACTATCTAACTATATTTTTGTACCCATTAGCCCACTTTATCCTCCCCTCCCTGCTACCCTTCCCTGGTAACCATCAATCTACTCTCTGTCTCTGTGAGATCAATGGTTTTTTAATATTTAGCTCCCACATATGAGTGAGAACATGTGAGATCTGTCTTTCTGTGCTTGGCTTATTTCACTTGACATAACGTTCTCTAGTTCCATCCATGTTGTTGCAAATGGCAGGATTTTGTTCTTTTTTTTGTGGCTATATAATATTACATTGCGTGTATGTACCACAATTTATTTATCCATTTGTCCATTGATGGACATTTAGGTTGATTCCAAATCTTGGCTATAGTGAATAGTGCTGCAATAAACATGGGAGAAAATTTATCATTTTAACCATTTTTTAAGTGTACAGTTCAAAGGTATTAAGTAAATTCACAATATTGTGCAACCACCACCACCATCCATCTCTAGAACTTTTTCATCATCCTGGATGGAAACTCCATACCCATTAAAAAGTAACTCTCCATTCTCCTCTCCCCCCAACCCCTGGCAAGCACCATTCTACTTTCTGTCTCTATAAATTTGACTGTTCTATAACATTTATATTGACCTCATATAAATGGAATTATATAGTATCTATCCTTTTGTAACAATGTAAGATTTTTAAAGATTGTATTTAGTGATCCTGATCTTTAGGGATTTTGATGAAGGGTCGTTAAAAGCTAACAAAGGGCCTTTGCTTCTGAGTCTTCTTGTCTCTTTAGTATTTAGTGAGCTCTACCTGGGAGCATGGCACTGATTTCCAGAGTACAGACAGGAAAGTTAAGGTGTGTAGGAGCAAAAAGGGAAAATTAGAGAGATGCCGATAGAGACTCCCACCTTGGGCCTCTGTGGCACTCACCTAATAACAAAAGTTAGTGACTATCATGGAGGGAAGATAGGCAAGAATTAGAAGTGGGTAGTGACCAGGACTCACCTTCCTCCTTCTTAAATACCTTCCATCTGTATTAGGGGCAGGGAATCAGGCCCATGAGACCCAAGCTCCAGTCTTTTCTGTTTTGTCATTGGTACCTCTGATCTGATCTCCAGGCCTTAGGGTCTTACTCATCCCTTTGATTCAATTCTCTCATCCTTTCGGTTCATCCTTTCAAGCTATTGTTTTATTGCCTCTTTCTTCTCTCCCCACTGTCCCCCAACCCCCCAGCCCATTGCCACCTTGGCCTGCATCAGAGACCCTTCCCCTGAGCTCCTGTCCGCCAAACCCAGGCTTGTGCTCACACCTGTAAAGACCACTTTGTATGGGTTTTGCCTGACTCCAACACGTGCCACGTGCAAAGCTGAACACACTTGTCCATCCCAGCCCTATGGTGCCCATCTTTTCAGGCCAGTTGTGGGTGTCTAACACAGAAGGGATAAGGGTGTTAGTCAGTTACTCCAGGATTGCTGGAAGCGTTTGTTCTGGATGACGAGGAGTGGCAGCCATTCACTGAATGCTCACCATGTGCCAGGCACCAGGCAGTGCAGTTGGTTACTGGTGCCCAGGTGTCTGCATTAGCTTGAAATCGTCTTCCTCCCCCTCTCCTCATCCCAAAGCTTCACGTGCCTCAGGACCCAGCGAGAGGCCTGCCTCCTCTGTGAAGACGCTTCTCTGGCTGGCCTGCCTTTGTTCAACTGTCTCTTCTCTGAAATTCTATGACACTTGGAGCTCAATTGCTTAACTTAGCACTTTCATCCTGTGAAGCTTATAAAGTATAACCGTATCTACTGTAGTTTCATGCCTTTTGTCTTTGTTTTCCAAAATGAATCATAACCTCCAGGAGGCAGGGGTCATCTTTAGCCTTATTCTCAATCATTCAAAATGGCCTTCCCAAGTGCAAGATCACATTTCAAGCTCTTGAGAAATCTGCTTGATAAATCCTGGGGCATTTGCTGAGGTTTTTCATGAATAAATGAGCAGGAGAGAACCTCAAGGTACAGTTAACTATTGGCTTTAGATCAGGTTAAGTTTTTGAGGCAGAGATCATTTCTTCTCCTTCGATGCCCAGGCTACAAAAGTGTTGTGATTCTAGTCACAAAATGGGATTTAAAATTTTGACCAGTGAATTGTTTCATCTCCTCAGCTTGTTCTATAGAATCAACCCACACTGGTGTTTTCTCAGCCACCTGGACTGTCTGGAAAGAGTTGGAGCTCTTAGGTTTCCTCACGGCTGTAATGTGATTACTGTGCAGGAGGGAGGAGGACATTGTCAGTCTGCTTCCTGGATTTGCCAGTTTCCCTTTTAATTTTACATAGTTCTGTTATTCACATGAGACCAGCCAACTAATCATAAAATCCCCTAAATTTATGTAATTTTAAAGAAACATACAGGATAAATTATAGTAATTTGGTTACCCTGCAGAACAGCATTTAGGATACCCACATCGATAGACAACTTACTGAAATATCCATGTGTGTGCACTGTGTGAGTAGCCTTGTTACTACATCTGTCCTGTTGTCTTTTCCATGTACACAGCTGGCTTCAGAGCAGGTGAAAGGACCTGCTTTGCTACTTCCTAATAATGATGCTTTTTCTTTCTAGAAAATGATGGGTGATTAGAGCTGACTGGGCCCTTTGAAAGAATTTGGCCCAGTGGTCCCCTCACCTTATTAGGCTCTTTTTGTTATTTCTTCCAGAAGGAACTGCATTTATTGATAGCTGGTGGAGATTTATCAGAACAAATGTTATATGTATTGGGTTATAACTTGTGTCGAGTCACAGTCTATGTGATACATGCAACAGAGTGGAAGAGTCTTCATCAAAATAATTGGGGGAGGGGAGTGGGAGAATTTTCATATTCTTTTTTGTACTTAAATTTCTTTTACCTTGAACTTGTATTTATGAAAGTAATAAAGCCCTCTTCCAATGAAAAGCCTATATTCTAGAAACTTGAAAACCCACTCTTAGGGAATCTGTTTGAGAAGCACCACTGAGTCCTATCCCATCCTGGGCAGTTGGGGCAATGGCAGGCAGGAAATGGTACCTCCAGGCTGGGCCTCCTCCCAGCCGCCTGCCCATGGAGTCCTGAACTGGCTGTGCCTTTGGGGCTTTTCCTCCTTAGCACTCTTGGAAATGTGCTATCTCTGGGTCCCTAGAAGCAGTGCTGCTCACCTGACAGCTTGGCCTCACATTGACCAGGCTCCCCATTCTTAGTTTGAAATCATTTTAGCTGGAACCTTTGGACTTTCCTTTTTTTTTTTTTTTTTTTTGATATTTAATCATTGCTTTTAATCTTTTCTGGTAAGCCTCTGTTTCGTGCTAATGTCATGACAAAATGTTATAAGCTTTTAATTTATTTCCACCATATTGCTTTGATTTTATAAACATTTCTCCATGGGAAGCCTAATGAAGGGGACAAGACGCATTGGTTTCTTCCTGTTGATAGGTGAAGGAAGAAGGTTGTGTGTGCCATTTGCTTGCCTCAGTCTTATAGTAGAGGAACAAGAACTCACTACCAGGGACACTTCATCAGGGGAGGAAATATGCTCCTACTTGCTATTCCATTTGCCTTGTCTGCCTCACAACAAATTTGCTTTGTAATTGACCTCTCTATACCAATCCATGCCAGAAGCCCTTGGAGGGGGAGTGCAGGGAGACCTTAATTCCTGGGAGAGCTGCACTGCCTCCTTTACCCACAAGGAACATTTATCTAAATCTAAACTCAACCAAGACATTGACACTTCAATTTTACATCATTCTTCACCTTCCTTCTCAGAATGACACTTTAGCTGTTCAAGGAAATTTAAAAAAAGCTGAATACTTCTTGGAAAACATTATTATTTCCTGGCCCAAATATCACACAATGGTTTAATTGGTGTGTCATTGTGTGTGTTTGCATATGTGTGTGGTTTAATGGGAATTCCATGTGGTATCACTGGGAAATTAGGAAAGAGAGTCTTCTAGATTTATTGCTTATAGTTCAAGGGCAGACTGCTGGCTTCCATCCAGGAAGTCAGGAGATGTAAAGTTACAAGGAACATTAGTGTTTGAATACATCCTTCCGATTGCCTACTATTTTAAAATTAGTTTGGCAAAAAGGTAAAAGTCAGAACCAATAGTGAAATTTTTTTACCCTTTGAAACTTGTAATGTTCATCAAAACTTGTGGGGGACTTGGCATCATGTGATGGTGGCCTTTGCTTTATGCCAGCATTTTAGGTTTGGAGCTGAATGAGTTTTGCTATGGCTAGAGTAGGAGTCAAAGTCATAGATTATTCTTCATTTTGGAAAGTTGGAGCTTTAGATTATAATCCATAGTGGCTCTTAGACAAATATTTTAAAATATATCCAAAACCTAACCCAATTTTGTGTGTAGACCACAAACACCATATTCTGCAAAGGCAGTTGAGCAGGAGTGGGAAAAATCAGCTGTTTTCTTCATCTTCTGAATACCATATTTTCCTCCACATTCAGTGATGGAAAAAAAATTATAATAACAATTAGCTACCTCATAGTTAGCTTTTTTAGCTTGACTCAGTGAAACTGACTTGACTGCAGACATGAATGTTGTCATCTGTGATCTGACAAGTAATAGACATCTCTCTCTTAATGGGCTCATGTGCTTAACAGCATAAATAGTTGCCTTTTATGTTGCTACTCTGTAAAGTTCATGAGTTCTAACATCTTGAACAAAGTGTTCAATTACTGAGTTGTAACAAATACGGCCTATAAAGGATTACAGTTGGGCAGCATTAACCCAAGAGTTCTATTTAAAACTGAGATTTTGCCTTAACCACCTACCTCCCCCATTTGAATTTTGTTTTTAATCACCAAAGTAAAACTGCTCTCTGTCACGCAATGGACCTGGTTTTAAGCTGTCAAACTATTGCGGGAGCAAGGTAGGCGGGTGAGGGGAGGGGCCTAGGTGGGTTTCAGTAGTTCAAAAGCCCCCTGAAATACTGTGTGCAAATGTGTGTGTGTGTGTGTGTGTGTGCTTGCAAATTCTCAAACTTCTGTGCCTCCAAATAAAAAGCTGAGACTCTCTGTAATGAGGGATAAATGAGAGGATTTTAGTGATTTTGGCCCTGGAGGTGATAGTATTGCTGAGAGAGGGATGATGACGGTAGGATTGCAGCTATATAGCACCTCACACTCACCTCGTTTTCAGATCTGGCCAGTGTCTGTCTGAAAGCTTCAGGATATTACTCAAACCTTCAGCAAGTCCTTACATCTTGAGGCCATGAGCTCATGTGAATGGACTGCGCCTGTGCTTAAATGGGGCACTGGGGTGGGACTCAGTGTCGGCTGAGCACCTTCACCTTTGTTCATTTCACCCTAGTCAGTGCAGGAGAAGTGACAGAGAGGTGCATGCTTGTAGCGAAGGGCTCTGTGAGATCAGGTTTGGAGGCCCTTTCTGCAGAAAGGCAGTGCCGCTCAACCGCTCACTCAGCATTGAGACTTGATATTTCTCCCAAATAACTCACATTCCCACAACTCGGGGAGAACCAAGACAGTTGAGAATTGGCTCCAGAGTGGTGGGCTGGAGGAGTGGCTGAGGTGGGAGGGGGCTCGCAGGGTGGGGGAGGAGAAACTTGTTCACATGCTTGTTAACATTTGAGGGTCTCTGACAAAGGAAGTCTAATGCCCTGCCCCGGTCAGCAGGCGATTGCCCCCTGGGAGGCCTCGTTGTGCACAGGAAGTCAGACACTAATGATGTTAGTGAGGGGACAAAGGCACCCGGCCCAGGAAGGGCCTAATTGCTGTGTCCGGCTCCCAGGCAGCCGGCCTCAATCTGGAGGGGGCTGGGCAGGATGCGCTAAGTGTTAACACCTGGAGCTGGCGCTGCTGACTTCCTGGTTTTTTTTTTTTTTTCGTTTTTGGTTGGCTGTGTCACTAGGTGTGTATGCACTCAGACACACACACAAGCGTTCACAAACCCTGGCTGCACCTCTGGGGAATACTTCAGGATGTGGTATCTAAGACACTAGATCGAAATGGCTTGATCGGGGGTCACTCTATTGTTCAGTGTCACCCCTGAACCAGGGCACAGCCTTTGGTGACTGTTGCTTCACCTCTGGGCTGGCCGATTCCCTCCCTCTCCTCCAGGGAATCTTCTGGGAAAGGCCAGACCTTGCGGAGAGAGGCAGATACATATCAGAAGGGTCACTCTGGCTTTAGCTTGGAACATTCTAGTTAGAACTTACCGGCTAATGCTCCAGGGGAACAGAAAGATGAGGTTTTGAACCAGCTGGGGTCCCAGGGAGGTGGGAATATGGCAGGATAAGGGGTGATGAGGGCACCTGCCAGCACCCAAGGGGGGTTGTGGTATATATGTGGATATCTGAATCTACAGTGGGGGGGCGAGTCAGTTAGGGGGTTTGCATCCCAGGGAAGTGTGGAAGCCGAGATGCACCACCCCCATTTCTAAGTGGGGTTTCTGGATTCTTTGTGTCTAAACATAGCTTTGGACCTGCGGCCTATGAAGCCCTTAGAGGCCCTTGGGTGGCCTTCAGGAGCTCTGGGAACCCCCCCCCCCCCCGAAATTGTGTAAGAAATGTTTCTGAGGGAAATTGGGTAAGGAATGTTTTTCACAGGATTCTCCAGAGGGTTCTAGGAACTCTTTCCCCTTAACAACAACAGAGTCATCAATAATTAAAAGTGAAGGTGCCCTGCCTTGGCCAGTAGCCCTGCAGGGGTGGGATTAGAGGCCCAGTCCCTGCAAGGACAAGGCTGAGCCCGGGGTCCCCCCTGTGGGCTACTAGTGGCAGGCAGTTTTGAGCACAGGTTGACTCACTTGGATTTTTGCAGCTAGAGAACAGGAGAGTTTAAAAAGGATGCTTGAAGGTTGTCTCCTTCATAGAGAAAGGGGGAGAAAGCCACAAATTTTGAAAAAGGGTCTAATGCTGACTTGCTGCTTCCCACTGTTATGTTAAGGAGGTTTTTCTGTCCAAGACCACCATGTGGACAGAGTTAATCGGCTGACAGAAGGGTCACCTTGTTTTCTAGCATA
The DNA here is from genome assembly GCA_023783475.1 of Daubentonia madagascariensis. Lineage (NCBI taxonomy): Eukaryota > Metazoa > Chordata > Mammalia > Primates > Daubentoniidae > Daubentonia > Daubentonia madagascariensis. Next base: position 32,253,257 of record JAKFHU010001953.1, on the reverse strand, counting down.
TCCTGTAATGTTTCCATTAGCACCAAAACTTAAAAGGGTGCCTTCCATAATTTCCAAATATGTGAAATCTACCTTGAAGGAAGCATGGATGTGGGGCTTGCCGGGGACCTGTCGGGGTGGAGGAGGTTGGGTCCCCATGGCAACATCACAATCCCCCATTTCTGCAGGCATTTGCGCTGTAAAAGCAGAATTCCAGATGTGACACAGTGTTTAGAGACTCAGTCCCAGGGCCTCGGAAACGGTGGTATTTGAAGTCCGCACAATTCGGTGCACAGCTCCCTGTGTGGTCCTAAGGCTTTTTATTAGTAGTTGTGTTTTGATCTGAACATTTCCTCCCGGCTTAGGCATAACAATCATGTTTATAGCTTTAAGTTTTCCTCTATTGTCTAATCACTATTTTGCCCTTGTTAGGAAGAGACTTTCTTGGGCTTCTGGAGTGAAGTCTTTGTAACTGTTCCTTTCACAGCTAAGTGAGTGAGCCAGTAGCTGATTTGCTGGGTGGGTGTTTGGGCGGTTGGTTGTTTGCTTCCTCTTTGTACCCAGTATTTATGGAAAACCAGTTAATCTGTGTCTGTGAGTTGTCTGTGTATGCTTTTCAAGCTACAGATGGGTTGACTGTTACCTTAAAGATGCCAGTTCCCTAACATGCGGTTCTCATTTGAGCGCATGGGAGTGGCGTGTGAAGCGGAGGGAAAAGCCTGGCTCTCCGTGCAGAGGCGTGTTTTATAGCTTGCCTTTGACGTTTTCAGAATTGGGAAAATGGAACAATCCTGTCTCTTTGTGAGTATCGGCCACGGGAGAACATGCAGCCTGGATCCTTAACAGACTAACTGGAAAAAGTACTTTGGCTTTTGCTTTGTGAAAACCAAGGAGGCTGTGGAACTTTGTTTTGTTTTTAAACACAGGAAGAAAGTCAGCTTTTGTGTGTTATGGTGTGTGTGTTGCTGTCTCTGGGCTTTAACTGCACAGGTATGTTCCAGCAGCAAAACAATAAGAAAATCATAAAGTCAGGAGTAGGGAAGGACATTTTAAAATATGTGAAATACCATGTAGGCCACTGTCATTTAGAGAAGTTGCTGTCTGAGAAACAACTCATGTAAATGTCCTAACACATCTTTATCTTTAATAAATGGATTGGGGGTTGGTGAAGGGGTGGGATAGTGAAAAGAAGCTTGGATGAGCACTAGAGCTTTCAGTTTGATAAGCAGGACACATGGTGACTTGGCATAGGTTGGCTCCATGTTAGAACTCAGAAACAATTGTCCCTTCAGCTTTCCTTTGGGGAGCGTGAAATTAGGAACATGTGTGTGCTGATTAGCAACATGTCAGAGATGAATCATGATTATGGCTTTAGTCTGGTGCACAGGCCATGCTCTGGAGTAGTGATTTCCTACCTCCCTGAGCAAATCTCTTTAATTAGCTTAAGATCTCCAGGTCTTTTTGGGCCGATGTGGTAATTGCTGGTGGGAACCCAGCAGCACCCCCAGAGCTTGCGTGTTCCTTGCTACACATCCAACACCTCACCTCTCTGAGGCAGACTGTTGGCATCCTTCCTTTCTGAAGTTGGTTGCACTGAAAAAGAGAGAGAGAGAACAGCTCCCGGGAATGTGGAGGGAATATCTTGAATAGATCCAGGCCCAGGCTGGCTTTGTGATTTATTTTCCTTGTGTTTTGGGTAAGCCAGCATTCTCCTAGGCTTACATCACCTGGGGCTTCTCTGCTTTTGCCGACTTTTTTTTTTCTTCAAAGGTTTGAACTGAAGTAAGTGGGGTCTGTCTTTGCTTATGAAACCACCTGAACTGGCACAGTCAAGGGGCCGCACGTTCTGCCTCCTGCTCTTCCCACATCCATTGGTCATAGGCAAAGGTATTAGTCCTGCTGCACAATTTAAGCCTCACAGAGCTGTCTGCTATCTTTTTATCTTATTGACACACTGGAAACCCAAGATGGAGCAAATGTTATGGAAAAGTAGAAAGTATGACTTGGCCTTAGTTTTAAGTAGTTACTAGGCGTACCTTTTAAAAACCCATCCTCTCAGTTCTTTCTGACGAATGCTCTGATTTAAATTTTCACCCAAACTCTGTTCACTAAAACATTACTGGCTTTCTGAAAGTTCTTTAATTGATTTGAAAGCAGTCTTGTGTGGGCCTTACCATTTGGCCTGCTATATTTAGCACAGTTCTTTTCAAAATGCATTTTTCCAAAAGGGCAGTTAAGCTGTCTTGGAGGTAAATTGGAAATATTGCTCTGGGAAGTTGGTGTCTTCACATGGCTTAGAATCCCCAAGTGCCCTCAGGAAATTGGCTGTCTGATCACCCTCACGCTGCTGCTCTGTGGCTCTCTTTGTGTCCAGGTCTTTGCTTCTTTGCCATATGGCTGGAGCATGGTGTGGATTTTTGCCTTTTGAATTTTATTCCTTTAGAGCACTTGAGGGTTATCCTCTCCTCCCTTCCTGAGTAGAAGATGTTTTCTCCATTATGTTCCCATTTGCTGTTTCCGTCCCTGCTGACCATAGAGCGCCAACCAAAGGAATTTCATAGCAGAGCTCTGGGCACCTGGAGCTTGCTTCTTAGCCCACTTTGGAACAAATTAAAAGCTACCCGTTAGTGCAGCAAATGGGGGTGGTTAATTAACTGAGAATGTGGCACCCTGAGGCCACAGCTTTGGCATTTATAGTTTTTATGTAAGAGGCAACAGACAAGTATTTTTAATCATCAGCTCATTAAATATCAAAATGGTATAGTAGCTAAAAGCTTGGGATTGTTTCCTGGAGAATATTTTACAAAGCTGATCACCAGCTTTGTAAGTTGCCTTATCTGTTTTCTCTTAGTGCGGGCCCTGAAAATCACTGTGTAACACCAAGCTAGGTTCTTGGTGTGTATTACCTGGCTTAATCGTGCATTCATTTATTCAGGCAGAAAATGAATATTTACCAAGGGCTGGTTATGTGCCAGTCCCAGGACCACGGGGCAGGGCCTTTGGAGGCTGCCCTCCTGGCCAGTCTGTCTTCAACCTCTCCTCCTCCAATCCAGCTTGTGCACTTACCAGTGTTACTGGGCCACCCAGTTCCCACTGTGACCATCAGTAGAACACACTGCTAGTCTGGGGGGGTCAGTGCCTTCTGCCACTTTGCCCTGACCTGTCTGCCTGCCTTGTCCCCCGTAATCCTCTACAGTCCTGGATGCTGGAGGCAGATCATACCTGAGACATGCACCTCCCACAAGCTTTTCCAGGTCTCCCTCATGTATCTCCTTGTAACTTGCCCTGCAGTATGACTCCCCCCTTGTTTGTTGAGGTGGGAGTCTTCTCAGGAAGGCTGACATAAACATTTCTGAGTTTGTTATGTGTCAGATGCAGTGCGAGCACTTGATATATATCATCTCATGCAGCCCCCACACCAGTTCTTTCCAGAAAGTTTTATTCAAACACTTTATAGCTCAGGATGGTTCAGAAACTTGCCCAGCGTCGCACAGCTGGAATGAGGGTGATTTGAACACGTATCCGTAGAACTCCAAAACCCATTTCCTTAACCACTCCTTTCCTGAAGATAAGCCCCAGGCCAGCCCACAGAAGCCTGTATCTAGGATGGCAGGCTCTCAAGCAGCAGCTCTATTGGATCAGTGTCTGCGTGAAGCTGGGCTGGGGGAAAGTGCAGTGAAAAGCGATCAGTTCTGGATGTGTGTGACATCAAAATCTGTTTCATCCACATTACAGCTGAAATTTATAAGCATATATTAGCTTTCAGTTGCTGCTGTGATTACCACAAACTTAATGGCTTAAAATGACACAGATTTATTATGTTATAGTTCTGGAAGTCAGAAGTCCAATACAGATCTTATGTAGTTAAAGTCAAGGTGTTGTCAGGGCTGGCTCCTTCTGGAGGCTCTGGGGAGAACCCCCTCCTTCCCTTTTCCAGCCTCTGGAGGCCACCCACATTCCTTGGCTCATCAGCCCCTCCTTCTTCTGTCTTCAGAACCAGCCCTGCAGCATCTTCAGTCATCTCTCTGTCCTCTGCCTCTATCGTCACATCTCCCCCTCTGACTCTGACCCTTCTGTCTCCCTCTTATGAGGACTCTTGTGATCACATTGGGCCCATCTGGATAACCCAGACTACTCTCCCCATCTCAGGACCCTTAAACTTAATCACATCTGCATGGTCCCTTTTGCTGTGTAAAATAGCATAGTCACAAGTTCAGGGGACAAGGATGTGGACATGTTTGGGTGGCTATCGTTCTGTCTACCACAAAGTGTAAAGAAAACAGTGGTACACTGTGGGCTATCCTGGCACACTATTTCTGCAGTGGTTTCTGAGGGCATTATTGGGTATAAGCCAAGGACAGCTCAAGGGAGCATCTGTCATGCATGTGCTGAGAAGCTGTGTTCTTAAGGACTTCCAGGAACAAAAGGTCTTTAAAGTGCATATAAAAACTAGTACCTGGGATGACCAAACTCCATGACCAGGCCTGGGTGGTCACAGGGTCTTACGGTCTTGGATTTTCTGCAGAATTGGAATTACCATTTTGCGTCTCCATCCACCGACGTGCTATGCTATTCAAATTGTGGGATGAATTACTGTGCTCCCACCAAGTGAGTATGCAGGCAGACTGATGTGTCAGGAACACAGTGTGATAGGGGCTAGACTAAGGCAGGTGGCCCACCAGGGGACCAAGACCTGCATGATAGGGAGGCTCCATGGGGGATGTGATGAGAAGAAAAGGGGATTCTGGGAAGGCAGCAGTGCCTGAGAACATGTTCTGAGCAGAGCCACAGTGCCCAAGGGGTTTGGAGGTAGAGAAGGGAGTGCTGGGAAGTAAGCAAGGATCACATCAGGAGTGGTCTAGGGAGGATAGGGAGCCAGTGAAGGGCTTGAAGTAGGGGAGTGAGGGCAGATATACATGTTTGGTGATAACCTTGGTGGCCAAGCCCCTTGAGGTCAGGACCTGGGTCTGGTTCATAACTGAGTGCCCAGTCTGTGGAATGCTCTGTGAGGAGTGAGTGGGTGCTACATGTGAGCCTCACCCTCCTTCAAGGCAAGCTCCCTGGGTCCCCCTCTGAACAGCTCCACACACATCACAGAGACTTTATTTGGAGGGATTTTGGTTCTTGCATGCATGATATAGCATATCTCATGGTCTTGGGCTCCTTTCCACCATGCATTTGGCCATAATAAGTGTCTAATAAATACCTGTTAAAAACTTGTTGCAATGTAAATATAAAGGAAACAGACAAAAGAAATATAGGGGGAAATAGGAACAAAAGGGAAAGTTGACCAATTCCCACAAGTAAGGTGATTGGTTACCAGAGGCCCTATGTACCTTGCAGCATGCAATTAAATGGAATATGTTTCCTTTTTGAAAACTTCCTCTTCTGCATGGCTTCATGTGATCCTCCTTAAACCCTCCTCCCAGAGGAAAGCTATACAAATTCTATTTTAAAAAATGATAGTTGAGGAAACCCAGGCCCAGTGGAGTGGAGTGGCTTGCCCTTGGTCACCAGGTAGAGGATGGGAGGGTTGTGGTACTTACCTTGGCCTTTAGATTATGTTTGTTTCCCTCCCATGACGTTGCTCTGTCTTCCTGTCCATTCTAGCCCAGTTGTCCTTCCCTCTTTTAAGCTTCTGGCATGTGTCATCCTTACCTTTCATTCACCCTTACTTGGGGGCTGCCTTGAGGCGTTTCATATATTGCATGTTTATTTATGGCTGGCTCTTTTACCCTAGCTACATATACCTTGTTTTGCCCTCTAAACTAGGCAAAGCTATAGTTTAGTTACTAGCTAGTTACTGTCTATACCTAGTTACCGTCTGAAAGGATGAGCACCATGCTACTTCATTCCACGAAGGCAGGGACAGTGGTTGTTTGTTTGCCACCTAGCATAATTTGTCTAGCTCATAATAGATGGTAAGTGAGTTTATATCCCGGGGGTTTGTAAGGGAGCAGAAGGGTATTGTTTGGAGGTCTTGAGCTTTCGTCTTGGATTATCTCCTTCCTGGTCTCCTGCTTGGTTGTGTTACTCTGGTCTTCGCCATTTGGAGGTTGGGCAGCCTCTAGTTGCACAGACTGTAACCTTATCCCTAAGGAGTTATGGATGCTCTTAGGATTTTAATAAGGTAACAATGCATTCCAAAATGTTTCAGTTCAGGTGAGGAATTCTGGAATCTTGTGTATGTGGGGAAGAGAGGATGGAAGGAGGAAAACTAGAGAAGGAAGGTGAACTAGGAAGGGGAGCCCCAGTAGATCGTGGGCTGGTGTGCCATGTTGATTTTGGTTTTATGTTATTGCTTATTCCTCACTTTAGAGAGAGAGAGTTTGTGTGTGTGTGTATGTCCGTGTGCCCCTTTCTGCACAGCTGTGCTTTCCCAAGGCCCATGTATATCTGAGCTAAGGGATACAGTTTCAGTGGGCATGCCTGGCTTCAGGATAAGCAGTGTGAACATGCCTGTAGCATCTGGATGTGATGGGGTTGTGGTCTGAAACCCTGGGCTCCATCAGAAGTGTTCTCCACATTGTGTCTCAGTGTAACAATTGCCCATTAAATACCAGGCTGCCAACATATGGTTTCCCCCAACGTCCTCCTTGTTAAGTGGAAACTTTAGCTGTGTGGTTAGGATATTTTCACATCATTTAGCATTTCAGAATTAACATATTTTGGAGAATTCTGCAATTAATACAGCACATTTGCAGATTATTACAGAAACAGATAAATCAGACTCAGTAGATCTGTAGCTGCTCTTTCCTGTGATGGGTAGGTGATGGATTAGGAAAAGGCAGGGTCAACGAGAAGATTTCGGTGCTCCCTCTGTGGGTGCTGTAACGAAAGTGGGAAGTCTGGCAGAGTTGTTAGCCCTGCTTTTAAGAGTGCAGATGGCTAATGGCCACATCACCAAGAGTTAAGAGTTGGACCTTTTAAAGTCTTTTTTCTTTTATGACCCACCCTCTGTATTCCAAGCATAGGTATGGATGCAGTGAAGAATTTTCTCATTAAAAGTAACGGCTTATTCCCACACTCATTCCCAGTCTTGGAATGAGAAACTGGTTTCCTTAGACTGGAGGAATTGCCGATCTGTCTTGGCTTAATAGAGCTTGCAGATGAGGGCGTCTGGAGTAGACAAATTTTATAACCAATCAGTGCTCAAAGTAGATCTAACTGGAAGGGCTCCAGCTGGCAGCTTTTGGTCTCTCCCAATTTTACTGTTAATGAATTATTATTTAACCCCTAAATAGAACAGCCTGCTTCTCTTGTCTTAGGGAAGTGAGCACTCATGATCCCTGTGGCCTGGCAGTTAGGAATCTCCTGGGCTGGAGGGAGTTTGGTGTCAGAGGGCCATGGAGCAAGCAGAAAGAGCGGTGGGCAGTGTTCAGGGACTGGCATGACCCTGGGTCTCAGGAGTGCTTAATGCATCTGGACTCCATGGGGATCTGTACTGGAAAAGCAAATTGGCTTCACTTCGCATCATGTTCTCTTGTTTTCCCACAGGGAGTGGGGCCAGCCAGCAGAAGCAGTGGGCTGCACAACATCACCTTCAGATATGACAGTAAGTAACTGGCTCACCTGCTGAAGAATGGAGCCCTTTCAGTAACCTAGGGCTTACACAGTCATGCTTAATCAAGGACACTGCAGGTCTTGGGTTGAAGAATTTTCTGAACCTGTTCAGGTTTGTCAACAGAGCCAAAGCAGCTCAGTCTCAATTAAGTCACTCAAGTATTTGGAAGCTTTAACACAGGTCAAGTGTCTTCCATGGTGTTCAGAAAAGTTATGTATGGAGACCTTCCCTGAGTTCCTTGGGACTTAGCCATGTCCTTAAGAACAAATACAGATGCCAGGAGGGCCCAGGAGGGGACAAATAAACAAAGCTGCCCATGTGCAGGATGCCAGGGAATGGTAGGGACTTTGGCAAACTGGATAGCCCGTATCTTGTCTGAAGGGAGCATTGACTCCTTGGTTCCAGCTTGTTGTAGCCTTGAGGAATTCCCACTGAATATAGCCAAATGTGCTTTCTGAGAAGAGTGGGCAATCTGTACTTTTTGTGTGAACTTTATTTTTTTGAGACGGGAGTCTCACTATATCACCCAGGCTCCTCTCAAACTCCTGGGTTCAAGCAATTCTCCCGCTTCATCCCCCCAAGTAGCTGGGACTACAGGCATGTGTCACCGCACCTGGCTCTTGTGAACATTTTCTAATATTGGCAGTTATCTAAAAATTTTCACAGACACAGAGTGGGTCCCAGATTGGCCCAGCGGTCTCCAGCTGGCCACCTCTGACTTAGGCCTGGGCTCCAACGCCAATTCCCCACCTACCAGCTGTGTGAACTATGGCAGGTGATTTGGCTTCTCCAAGCTTCAGTTTTTGCATATCAAATAGAGATTAGTTTCCTTCTCCTAGCATCATTTTGAGGCTTAAATGAGGTAATGCTTATAACTGCTCAACTTGGTAGCTGGCCTGCAGTGTAGACCCAATAATTGATATCTATTAATATTAGAAGTCAGTCCAACTGGAATTTGAATATAAGCACCATTTTTTGCCCTTTCTCTCAAGAATGTGTAACTTTTTCTGGCTGAACTGATTTCTTGGGTGGAGGGTGCTTTTTCTGATTAAACATATAGGATCCCTTCTGAGCAGCTGCTTTCATTCAGAAGAAGGTAGTTGTATAGAATTGTGAGCATTTTAGCCATAGGAGCCATAATTTATAAGTAAAAATGACAAGAGGGAGCTTGACTCATATTTAGTGACTTCTGACATCTGATGCACCTCTTGGACATGGTTATGCGTCTATGTAAGTGGTTTAGGTCACATCGAGGCCTCTGGAATAATCACTGCTGCAGAAGGGTTTTTGAGGTCATGGATACAATCTAACAATTTTAAGATACAAATATGTGTGTCAGATTCACACCCACAGTTGCTGGCATGGGTATTTTAGGTTAACCAATGAGGACTTAGACATGAAACTCAGACATTTCGTATCGGTGATATGTGCATGTTCTGGGTAAATGCTAGGATGGTAATGAAAGATTTGCATATCCATGACACTTGATTCAGCTAAGTAAAGACATGTGTAAGGGATCTTTCTTTGAGTTAGTTAATTTCTAATATACGTTCTTGGTCCTGGCAGGTCTTGTATTACATTCAAGAGTTCAAAATTTTCTGGTCAGCTACAAACAAGCATTTGCATCTCTAATTTAATATGGGGTTTGTGAAAGAGTATCTCTACCTGTAAAACTTAAAAGTTTTTATCTTATCATTTTCTTCACGATGCTAAATATTTGGCCCACATGTCTATGCCTGCTTTAGTCTTAACTTTCTTTTTAATTAGAATTTAATTCACAGCTCGCATTGACTCCTGAGACGTTTGAAGCTCAGTTGCATTTTGGCAAATGTCATTCGGGCATAAAGTTTTCGTAACCAGAATCCAAAACTTTAGACTTGCTAATAATTGGATCCAGACTATGTAAAAAAAAAAAAAAAACTTATCCAGTGTTTTCCATTGAAAAAGATATTTCTCTCTTCCACAAGGAAGTTCCTGTTATTGCTCAGTTGACTGGTTACTAGTTCTGTTTGAAACAGCTAAGAGCCAATTACTAGGTTTTCACCAGAATTACTAAACTACAAAATCTTATTTTTCTACTCCTTTATCATTTAATGTTATAAAGGAAGAAAATGTCTTACCATTAAGTCAGAACTGAATTTCCCAAGTCCCCCTGGCTTCCTTGGCCTTGCATTCACATTTCTCCTATAGGCTCTGAGGGGACACTCCTTAGTAAGTTATAAGTTTTCTTAATTCTTAGACTTTATATTTGCATAATAGAAACCTAAAGGGTGTTAATTTTGGCATTAGGACTGAACAAAGAAAAATCCTGATTTGCTGTTGTTCATGTCTCTTTTCAGAGCTGTTTGAGTCAAAGGTTTCTCTTTTATTATAGACCTCAATAAATAAATATTTGAACTTTACAAGTATGATAGGACCTTGTCTTTTTTAATATTGGGAAGCTGGTCTCAGCCAGGATTTTTGCAGGCTGAACACCTCTGACTCGGAGCTTATGTTAGTTGTAACAAGCTTGTGCTGATGATAGAATAGCAAGAGTCCTGCGTGAGCTGTCGGAGGCTGCTTTCTGGTCCTGATCCTGGGCTGGGCAGCGGTGGGCTCCTAAGCCACCTAGCTGATCTCTCATGGCTGCAGCTTCCTCATTTGTACAATGCTGTTGTTAAACCAGATGTTTAAAAATTTTTTTCTTATTTTAAAATTCTCTTCTGCATCCAGAGAACACATGTTGATTGCTTTGAGAGTGGATTTTCATCAGAAGTAGAATTTGCTTTTATCAGTTATTAACATCGTTTCAAAAGAAGTAATATTGAAATGTAAATGCGACTGTTTTTTGAAGTAGATGGAGTTTAGAGAAGAGAGTGTGCCTAATGTAGTCAGGCAAGAAAGCAGGACACAAGGCAGCGTGGAGGATGGAGTTTTAAAAGTGAGGGGGGTTCATTTTACTGTCTGTATGTTATACTTTAATAAGAAATTTAAAAAGAGGAATATTATGTGCATGTTAAAACAAGGCTTGGCAGGGTAGCCGTTAGAATGTTTATAGCACCTCTGTGTGGTGAGAGGTTATGAATGACTTTTACATTTGTCTTATATTCTTTCATGGTTTTCAAATGTCTCCAATGAACATTTTTAGTTATAAAAATGGGAAATGTGCAGTACAGTTTGAAGGGAGACAAATGCAGCAGACTCCCTGAGCTTCTTAGAAAATGCCCCGGAATGCTTCACCTCAAAGAAAAACACCCTGATTTCAGAGGGGTAACGGGCAGGTTTAGACGTTTGATGACACTGATGACCTTTTGCAGCAGATACTAAAAGAGGGTATTCAAGTTTAATCATTGAGAAAGAAACAGAGATGAAGCAGTGGAAGAACTGCCAGTGGTGTCTGCTGGGGACGGCTGATGGTTCTCCCTGCAAGAGTGGCTAGAACAGCTCACCCTGGCCATTTTCTGAAGTCACAGCCCAATTCTGGCGGCAGCTTCTTAGGAAACTTGCAGATTTTGAGGGTGTATTTAGCAATTCTAGGTGACACCGCTGCTCACATTGGCTACATTGACAGGTGGCAGTGAGTAATGTCCTCAGACAAAATCAAAGATTGATGTGGTTTTTGTTTTTTGAGTTATGTGGGGCCCTTTAGATTAAGTGGGGATTATGGGGGTTTTTGATGACACATGGTGTTTCAGAACAACAGTTTTACCTTTGAACTATGCTAGTTAACATCCTTATCACTCGGTCACTAACTTAGTACCTTGTACAGATACTAACTGGGTTGTTTAAGAGTCTTACTGTGAATCATTCCCCCCTGGAGTCACATCCCAATGTTAGTTCCTTTCCCCTAATCGCCTTGCCCTCTAGGTTTCTTCTAAAAACAAAGCCCAGATTATTTAGCCATTATTCTGTTTCAAATCACTCTTTAATGCTGAGAACTGGTTGAATTGATATATGTAATTATTGATTTAGGTAAAATGTCATAAGAGTAAAAAAAAAAAGTTAGTGCCAGATACGCACGCAAATTCCACACTGTGTATGATCCTCCTAACACTGTCCTGGAATTTAACTTGGGGTGAGTGGGTGGTGGTGGTGGTGCTATAAATAAATCCCTCTGTAGTATCTTATAGTTTCCCAAGCAGCAGCCAACCTTTGATGTCATGTTTGAGGTACATGTCATTAAACAGAATGCCACCTTCAGACATGCTCTGTGTAATTTGAGAAGATGAACCTGAAAATATTTTTTTTTTTTTTTTATAATTTATTTTTTTAATTTCAGAATATCATGGGGGTACAACATTTTGGCCATACACATTGCCCCTGTTCTGCCCGTGTCAGAGCCACAATCGTGGTCGTCTCCCAAACTGTGCTCCCCACATCCATTCAGTGAGAGTTTTTCCCATCCCTTCCACCCCCCTCCCGCCCGCCCGCCCTCTGATGAATGTTATTGCCCTGTGAGATGTAAGTTGAACCTGAAAATAAAAATAAAATTTTTAATTTAACTTCTCTCGTTCTCCCAACTCTCTAGACTGTACCACCTACTTGAATCTAGTGGGGAAGCATGTGATTGCTGACGCCCAGAACATCACCATCAGCCAGTACACTTGCCACGACCAAGTGGCAGTCACCATTCTTTGGTCCCCAGGGGCCCTCGGTGAGTGGTCGAAAGTTGAGTCCACTGTGGTGGGTAGTGCCCAGTGCAAGGGCACTCATGATGGCCTCTAGGGGCCAGGCAGGTCTTGATGTGAGTGAAGCTTATGTTGGATTGGGCACAGACACACTTCGTCGCATATATTTGCTAGGCATACGCATGGCCTGAAGCTGTCTCCCTAACCCCCCTTTTGTTTCCTTGACTATTATTGAGAGAAATGTAGGTTTGAAAAATAATAGTGTGTCAGTGATAAATGGCACTGAGGCCTTGGCATCTCTGTCTCCAGTAGTAGTCAGGGGTGGGTGGCAGTGCCAAGAGAGTCCGTGGCCCATCTAAGGGTGTAATGGCTTCAACCTCCAGCATTAGTGGTCTCCATGAACACTCAGATATATAGTCCCACCATTGGCACATATTGTGATTTTTCAGGAAAATCCTGGTTTTCGTGAGAAACCATGAAATCAGTGAATTTTTAAAATGTTGGCAACTAATTGAATCTTTATTTAAACTGTGTGGGCCAAAAAAACCAAACTGAAACAAAGGAACAGAAAAAAGCAAACCCACATTATCCGGCCAGATGCAGGTTGGGGCTAAATCTGTTTGTCCTCTTGAACAAATCAAGGATACCCAGGAGAGCAGGGGTTATTCAAGCGCGAGACACGGGACGGGACCGTTTGTTCAGATGGGCCTGGGTTTGAACCCAGAATCAACCTTTCATACACGGCATTGGAACCTCACTGAGCCTCAGCTTCCCCGTCTGTGAAGTAGAGATGAGAACTGCCTCGTGGCTGGAGACAGGGCACGTTTCCTGAGACAGCTCTCAGAGAATATGGTTGCTAGGTCATCACCAGAACCTGGTGCTCAGGCCTGCCCCTTCGGTATCTTACCCAACGGCAACGTGATCTTACTAGTTTTTTAAAACCTGGCCAAGGGAGAAGTAAAGTTTGAATTTCTTAATCTGAACAGGCTAAATCTCAGAAAAACCAGCTTATGGGAGGGCCAAATGCAGGGAAAGGGAAGATGGAGAAGACCTGTAGGCTGAACCACCACTTCTCCATATAAATACTTCTGGGTCTGAACCCAGTGGGTTTTCCAAAAATAATATTATCTTAACATTTAAAGACAAAAAACATTCTCTGTAGATGAAAGGGAAGTGGTCATTCCATGCGTGGCCTCAATGGTTAAGGGGTTGGCCTGACAAATCGTAGGCTCCCTCCTTAGAATGAAGGTGAGCAGGGTGGGCTGGTGGTGCGAGGACTGACGTGAGGAACAGGGAGGGCAGAAGGCTGTGCTTTCCCTGGACGAGGATTTATGTATGGGTGGGGGTGGCTGGACAGGTTCTGTCAGGTTCTATCAGGTCCTATCAAGGAAACTTCTTGGAAAGTAGAAACGCATGTGAGTGAAGAGCACTGACTGAGAGCCAGACGCTTCTGGGATTGAATTCCACCCCTGCTGTTTCATTCCCACGTGCCCCTGGGCAAGTCAATTAGCTTCTGTACACCTTAGTTTCCTCATCCCTAAAATGGGGGAGAACACCTTCCTCCTATGGTTGTTGGGAGGATTTAAGGGGTTTAAATGATGAGAGAGAGAACAAATAATAAGTTTCTTCATGGGAAGCTGCTCTATAAAATTGCTAATCATTATACAGCTACAAGAAGTTAATTGTATTTTGACATTGCACAATGATAAAGGAATGCCATTTGCTGCTTCTGCCCCCAGCCCCAGATTTGACATTGTGGTTTTCAGGCTAGTCTTTTAAAAGTAAGAACGAGAATCACAAGAGCTGATGAATTTTCATGTAATTATGAAATGTATGCCTGTTAATCATATTCATCACCTGGGTTTTGTTAAACAGTAGTTCTTGGAATATTGCATAAGTTAAATCTTAGTATAAATAGTAAGGATTTATTCAAAATTATTTTTTTTTCTTAATCTCAAAAGGCAAGTTCCTGGGAGATCTACTAAGTAGTTGTTGGTCTAAAGACCTTGTATCTTGTCACTGTGTCTGAATCTCTGGCGTCGGGCAGCGGGCTGTCACCCCCACAGGAAGCTCTGTAATTGAAATACAACATGGCAGAGTCATTACCTGTGCACTGTAGTCCTCAGAACCCCTAAAATGTGAAACTCTAATTGTCGCTCCTCTGCCCTACCCACCATGAAATATGTGTTCTTCCTCAAATAATTATAGGATTGGAGAACCTATTCGAAAGAGGAAAAGATTTTCCTGGCCTTTACCACCAATGAATTTCCCACCTGGTTAATTGCATCCTGTGTAACTACTTTTGCCCTGGGAGAGGAATGATTGAAAATGTCTCCTTGTCTAGTGTTCAGAAAGAATGTGAAATCGATATCTTGCCAATTGAGGCCGCCTTTGGAGATCTCCAGCTGCAGCTGGACCACTCCAGTCTCTATGGGATACAGAGCTCTGATGCTGGCTCTTGTGGCCATCAGAGCTTAATCCTTTTGAAAGCATCTAGTCGGACGTGCAGTGGGGGAAGCCCAGGTGGCGGGAGGCTGGGCTGTCGCCTTTCAGCAGCGCTGTGGGTGTCTCGGAACCTGTGAGGATTGTATGAAGAGCACACACTGGGCAGCCCTCGGGTGTCTGCCTTTCAGGCATGATTAGAGCAAGAACCGCTTTGTAAATCACATAGGCATTCCCCTAAGCATTTAATCTCAAGCTTCAGAACCCCTTGGGTGCAGACAAACACTTTGTTGGGAATTTTGTACGTTGCTCAGTGAAACATGCCAAAGAATATAGAGCTAACACTTAAAGTGGAAACTTGGTTTAGAGGATTCCCTAGTGAACACTGGGAATTATCATCAGCTGAATGTACCCTGTTTAATGACCTAGAAATTATATATTCTACTGTAGACTTTTATGAGTAATGGTAACTTGAGTCTAAATATTTGAATCCTAATGCCACAGAGGCAATGGATATTTGTGAAATGACTGGCTGGATTAGAGATTAATTAATTAGTAATGGTGGGACAGAGAAAATCACCTGGCCTGTATCGGAGGCATTCAGGGTATGTGTTTATTCCTTTCTATAGACTCAGATACCCTGGCCAGAGTAAGAATTCCTTTAACTCTGGTGTATAGGTAGAGAGGATGGTAATCTTAGAGGAAGGAAACTGTATTCAGAAGTAATTAGATTCGCCTTTAAAGAAAGCATTCTGTTTTGCTTAGGCATCGAATTCCTGAAAGGATTTCGGGTAATACTGGAGGAGCTGAAGTCGGAGGGAAGACAGTGCCAACAACTGATTCTAAAGGACCCGAAGCAGCTCAACAGTAGCTTCAAAAGAACCGTAAGTCACACTCAGGGAATGTACTCCTGAGACAGTGCTATTGTTCTGGAGGTCTGAATGGTCTATTGAAAATCTGAAATTGGAGAAGGAGGGGCTGTGGGGTCCACTCCACCCACCAAGGTGGGTGAGAATGGCATGGCAACAACATGAGTCTGCTCGGTGCTCGCAGGAAAACTCTTCAGCACCTCTCTGTGGTAAACACACCTCTTGGGTTACTGCTTGAGCAGCGATCCTGGAAGGTGTCTTTGTGTTCTGAAGTGTATGTGGGCTCACCCTCCCCTCCAACTCTCGGGTTTAGATTAACAAGCTGTGGCCTCCTTGCCAAAGAACAGATAGCATTGTCCATCTTCATAGTTAGGGATCCAAACCTAAACTTAGTCCAGAAAATAGACCTGACTTCCTGCCTCCCTGGGGCATGTCCTCCAGCTCTGGAATTGTGTCTGGGTGACAGTCAGGGTAGGAGCAAAGATCTCGTGTGTAGGTGGAGGGGTGGGTAATTTCTCTATGATGTCACATGTGTTTTTGTTTCCTTTTAGGGAATGGAATCTCAACCTTTCCTGAATATGAAATTTGAAACGGATTACTTTGTAAAGGTTGTACCTTTTCCTTCCATTAAAAATGAAAGCAATTACCACCCTTTCTTCTTCAGAACCCGCGGTAAGTATGGTCTTTGCTACCTGGTTCCCATGAGAAGACTTTTCTGCTGCTTTTAATAATTTTTCTACAAATATATATTCAAGAACACACCAAATACTGGCATGAAACAAACATGACAAGGAGAAAAGCATCCAGAAAAAGTATCTAGAAAAGCACTTTTTAGAATTAAGGTTAGACCCAGGACTGTTAACCTAACCAGAGATACCCACTCCTGGCTTGTTCTAGAACAGACGTGACAGTAGAGATTTTGAGGATGCTGTGACCACCATTAAGACAGCAATGTATCGCCAGGCATGGTGGCACCCACCTATAGTCCCAGCTAGCTTGGAAGGCTGAGACAGGAGGATAACTTGAGCCTAGGAGTTTGAGAGGAGCCTGGGCGATATACCAAGACACCCATCTCAAACAAAACAAAACAAACAAACAGCCATGTATCAAAACAATTTGATTAAAGAAAAAACAGGAATAAAAAGTATAAGTTGATTTTGGGGTAAAAGGTAGGAGCATGATATGATTCCATCTTTTACCTGTCATCAGGGTGGTGGCCTGTCATTTTCAGGACTAGATTAGCAAAATTAAGGAGTATCCCTGAAACGACCTCTTCTAGAAAGTTTTATTTATTTAACATCTGTGTGCCAGGCCCTATTCTAAATGCTTTCCAAATATTAACTCAGTTTACCTCTGTAACAACCCTACAAAGAATATAATCTTACCATTGCTGCTTACTAGATGTGGAATCATACACAGAGAGGTTGAAGAGCTTGCTGGGAGCTGGGATTTGAACTCCAGAAGTCTGGCTCTGGATTCCACACTTTCAACCACCAACCATGCTGGGTTCCCAGTTGCCCACCTTTTCCCTCTGATGGGAAATGGTGGGTCTTTAATCTCCCTGAATCACTGCTTTCAAAATTGGTGGCCGGTCACCCTGAGACCTGTAGCAGCTCCCTCCTGACTTCCTGATTGGTTTTTCTGTCTCGCATTCCAGGCTTTGGAGGCAGCTGCCAGTCCTATCTGACATCCCCTCCTTTATGATCTGGTTGCAGTCCTCATCTGCTGTGATGTTTTTATTCTCAGCTCCAGCCTACATCAGTGTTTCCCTTTGCAGAATTCTTACTGTGGTTGTTTTCTATGTGGCAAAGTTATTTTATAACAATTGGTCTCATTTTCTTAGTTAAATAAGATTCCATAGGGCAAAGACCATGTATATGTCACATGTCTTGATGCCTTATGCATACTAACCAGGTAGAGGATTCAAAGAATGTTTATGAAAACCTTGACTAAATCAAAATTAGCATAATGTAAGATGAATTTTTCCCATTAGAATTGAATCGATGTATCTGTCTGGGGGTGAGGTGGAGGCAGGGATGTGTTTCTGGAATGCAGATATTTATCACCATTTCAGTGTACTGTGGCTCTGATGCTGCTTTCAATTTTATTGGCATTTTATGGACATTTCCCAAAAGACTCTTCCTGGGTTAGCAACATGGCATATTGGACCAGTTGTTTGGCCTCTCTCATTGTGTTTTTATTGTGTTTAAATTCTGTTTCAAAGCTACTGGCTTTGGTACCTGGTTTTCACTGCTGACCCTACTGCTTAGTAGATGCCTGCATGTCATTTTTAGAATCCATCAAAAGTATTTTTAAATTAGAATGCTAGTAAGTTAAGATAATCCTGCAGCAATTAACAGGACCACTCTGAAGGTCTCTTGTGCCTAGACACCTCTACAATGGGGCAGAGGCTGGCATCAGTTCAATTGACAGCTAAAACAGAGCCTCCGTGTGACTGTAGCATGAATGTAGTTCTGCTCTTCTTAGCTACCAGCCTTGAAATTACGTAATGCTTGACAAGCTTTTAAAATCTGGGTGACTTTATACTGTTTCCATTTATGTGGTATAAAGTGAACTGCATTAATATTTTTATATTGTACCATTTAAATTTTCATAAGATGCAACTGCACTATAGTGAAAATCGTTGAATTGATGTATTTTATACCTTTTCCAGCATCACCCAGCATAACGTCTTTATACGTTATTGAATGGTTGGACAAAGAAAGTGTCAAACTGTCCTAAAACTAAAAATATGTGTCTCTCTTAATAGCCTGCGACCTGTTGTTACAGCCTGACAACCTGGCTTGTAAACCCTGTAAGTATAGCTGTTTTTATCTATCAAGTCTTAAAGCGTTGCCACCATGATGGTGTTAGGGCAGCCTCTGGGTGCTCACTGTGGGTCCTGTCTCCTCCCAGTCTGGAAGCCTCGGAATCTGAACATTACCCAGTACGGTTTGGACATGCAGGTATCCTTCGACCATGCACCACACAACTTCGGCTTCCGTATCTTCTATCTTCATTACAAGCTCAAGCATGAAGGACCTTTCAAGCGAAAGATGTGTAAGCAGGTGAGCTGCTGGGTGTGCATAAAGGAACACTGCGTGCTTTAAAGTGACCCCTGGGCCACTGGAATTTAGGTGGCTCAACGTGAGCATTAGCCTTTGCTGGCTCTCAGCAGTCAATAGATAGTCCAGAATGTTATCACTGGGTATGTCTCAGGGCTATCTTGCTGTTGTCTTTCACTCCTTAGTTATCTACACCCCAGCTGTCCCGGTGGTGATATAGCCTGGTAAAAGTATTGCCAAGGAATCAAAAAGAATTAAGTATTTCTTGTTTGTTCTTCTATATTTTAAACATTCATTAGGTGCTCACTGTGGCAGGCCCTGAGCTGTATGGTCCTTGAATCCTTACCACTCTACGAAACACAGTGGTCATCCCCTTTTACAGATGGGGAACCTGAGGCTCAGGGAGGTCACCTGGCTTGCTCAAGGCCACACAGCTAGTAAGTAGGAAAACCAGATCTAGGAGCCAAGTCACTAGCAATTCAGTGGTCACTGATTTTACAAGCAGGTCAAGGTTAAGTAGAAACTCAATAACCAAGTTCTTAAACTGGGGTCTGTCAGAGGAGTGGGAAAAATTTCAT
Source organism: Daubentonia madagascariensis (assembly GCA_023783475.1). Classification (NCBI taxonomy): domain Eukaryota; kingdom Metazoa; phylum Chordata; class Mammalia; order Primates; family Daubentoniidae; genus Daubentonia; species Daubentonia madagascariensis. The sequence goes on along the minus strand of JAKFHU010001953.1, from coordinate 32,234,153 downwards.
GGAAGTTTACAGGACTACCAGATTGCCCCCTGTGAACACCAAGAGACGTTTTGGTCATGGTGGCAAAGGCCGGTACCTTCCTAGACATGATCCTGTGTATGATGGGTTCTGTCATAGGTTTGCTTTCCTGCTGGCTCTCATGTCTATCAGTGACTGTCTTTGACCTTCTGCCCATGTTAAAATTATGGCAAATAAAATATGTACAAACACAGACCAGTAATTTCTTTCCCCACCCTTTTATTAAGTAAAGGTTATTTGAACTAATTTGTTTGTCTTGGAAGCAAATATTCCTGCTGAGGGTGCCACCAGCTAAGCATAGACTATGACAGGAATCCTGAGGTCTCCTAGGCCTTTTATCAAAATGAAATTCAGAAAACATAAGGCAGATAAGCGCAGTTGCTTTCTGATCTAATCACACCTTCTAAAAACTATACTTGAGATTGAGGTGGCAAGTCTCCTTCAGCTTTGGGGGAGAAGTGTCCTGATGACCTTGTTCCAAGAAGTGAGTTTTTAAAATTTTTCTTTGTCTTTTTGCAGGAGCAAAATACAGAGACAACCAGCTGCCTCCTTCAAAATGTTTCTCCAGGGGATTATATAATTGAGGTATGTATAACTCAGGAAAGCCCTATTATTAATTCTACAGAATGAACCTAGTTTGCGTAGAATTCCAACTGTTTGCAACACTAAAATTTCAAGCCATTAAAGGTGTGCACAGTTAATTTTATATGGTTCTTAACATGCTTTTTAAAAAAGTTTATACATAATTGATTTTTGATCTTTTCATTAAATATTTTAAATAAATATTTTTATGTAACCACATAGTCCATATATAATCATGGTTTAAAATCTATGTATTGGCTGGGTGCAGTGGTTCATGCCTATAATCCTAGCACTTTGGGAGGCTGAAGCAGGAGGAACCCTTGAGGCCAGGAGTTTGAAACTAGCCTGAGCAACATAATGAGACCCCATCTCTGCAAAAAATAGGAAAAAAAAAATTAACCGAGCATGGTGCCATGTGCCTGTAGTCCGAGCTACTCAGGAGGCTGAGGCAGGAGGATCACTTGAGCCCAGGAGTTTGAGATTGCAGTGAGCTATGATGATGCCACTGCACTCCAGCCAGGCAAACAGAGTGAGACCCTGTCTCAAAAAAACAAATAATGGAATAATAATCTATGTATTATAGTCCTTCATACTACAAAGATATATTTTCCAAATTTTAGCTTTAAAATTTTTTGTTTTAGTATTAAAACAGCAAAATAAAAGTTATGCTCATTACATCTGTCTATACTTCTCCAGAGTTTGTGTTGCTGTTCTTCTATATAAGAATACATGAGTTCTAAATGCTACTTCAAAGAGCACGCAAATGAAATGTTTCTTTTCTTTTCTTTTTTTAAATTACTTTTCCAGCATCAAATTGGTACTACAAAAAATGAGTAAAAGGAAAATAGAAAAGGAAATTAACAATTTGTCCATAGCCCCCCTATTCAAGGACAATCAACATGTCTTAACATTTTGGTAGAAACACCTAGTTCTGGCCTTCCTCAGTAGCAGTATGTGGTTTTAGACTGACACAGCTTCATAAAGCATTAATGAAGGCCCGGTAAAATCAGTGGTAGGGTGCCAGTTTAATTGAAAATTGTTAGAATGTGGGACCTGCCAGCTGAGTTCTTCAATAAGTAGCCTTTTGATTCATGAAAGGAAACGTTATGAAGTTTAGGGTTTTGAGGGGGTAAAGCAGGGATGAACCTGAGTGTACTTGATGCCTAGTCCCCGCCTGGCCAGGATGACAGGCACCGACAGCTCTCTTTTCCCTTGGTCATTCTCCTATACTTGCCTCCCAACTGCCCACGTCCCCCACTGCCCCCTGATGGAAAAATGAATGAAATCACCATTTTTTCCCCTTACCTGGTAGACATAATTTGTTGAGGTGCTATCACTTAAAAAAAATAATACAGCATCCTCTGTTTTGCAGCTGGTGGATGACACTAATGTAACAAGAAAAGTGGTGCATTATGCCTTAAAGCCAGGTAGGTATTTTTTTGTTGTTTGAAATTTTGCCTCTGGACTACTATAGACCAAGGTATCTGATACTTCCTGTACTTCATGGTTTATAAAAGCAAAACTAAATTTGGCTACTCTCTTTTAAATGATGTTCCTTCAAATCTGACTTTCATTCCACCCTAATGTAGATGCCTGGAAGATCAAAGCCAGTGTGGTGTGTGTAGCTGGGACTAAATAAATACTCAATTGTCCTCTGAAGAAAAGTGGTGGGAGGGGAGGTTTCCTTAGGCAAAATTCCCACTCAGAGGTATTTAACGTCCCAAAAGACTCTTAACTGTTGAACTGTTCTCTACAACCCTTTAAAAATGAACTGTTGAATCCTTTTATAATCACCAAACTAGCACTAGAGAGAGGTGGTTGTGGGGTCCTAGAACCTGTTATGCTGCTTATGTCTAAAAAGGAAAAAAAGTTGTTTCTCTTTGAACCTGTTACATTGCTTATGTTTAAAAACTTTCCCTTTGAAATTTCCCAGTGCATTCACCATGGGCTGGGCCCATCAGAGCCGTGGCCATCACTGTGCCCCTGGTTGTAATATCGGCCTTTGCAACACTCTTCACTGTGATGTGCCGCAAGAAGCAACAAGGTATCTCTGTGTGCCATGTCCCTCCCACACAAGGGGTCACTGCCAACAGAGAGGGAGACTGGGAGTACATGGTTCCTCCAGGCTGGCATCTGGGAAGCCTCATCGTTCCTAGTCAGTTCCCTGGCTACTGTAGTTCCCGGAATCAAAATAATTTGGCTTTTAACCTCTGGAGCCACTGAAAGGACAGGCATAATTCTATTCTCAAACTCAGGATAGTAAATTCAAGGGCAGAAAGAAAGTCTAAAGTATGAATAAGGATGTAAGCAGCGCTTGATCACTTATAAAAGTCAGGTGTCATGAGAGAGCCTTCTGGGAAGCTGGAAGGGTCTGAGTGGGGGTTACACAGTTGTATACTTACATGAAAATTCACTGAGATGTACAGTTAAGATTTATGCACCTTACCTTTGTAAATTATACTCTAATAAAAACTTTGTTTTTTAAAGGTCAGTTCTGCCAATGATTAATTGGTCTAGTAGGTGCACTTGGCTGCAAGAGCCAGCCAGCTCTGGGCGCCCTGCTAACCAGGGTGGCCCCTACAGCATTTCTTGGCTTGTCCAAGGTCAATTTCAGGTTAAGAACAATTTGTGACCATTTGTTGCTCCACTGTAGAAATCAGCTGTCCTATTCCCAGCAATGACTGATGGGGTTGGGGGCTGATGGGGTTGGGGGCTGGGACAGCTCTAGGTGGACATGTCAACTGTTCTTTCTCAACGACAGCATTGGGTTCCTAAGCGTTGCTTATAGGTATCAACATTATCTTCTTTTCCAATTTAGAAAATATATATTCACATTTAGATGAAGAGAGCTCTGAGTCCTCCACCTACACTGCAGTGCTCCCCAGAGAGAGGCTCCGGCCACGGCCGAAGGTCTTTCTTTGCTATTCCAGTAAAGATGGCCAGAATCACATGAACGTCGTCCAGTGCTTTGCCTACTTCCTCCAGGACTTCTGCGGCTGTGAGGTGTGGAATCTAAAGTCTCTTCTCTTAGCCTGGGCAGGACACTTGTTCTGTACTCTATCCCCATCACCTTCTCCTTTCCTCCAGGACTGCTTCAGTGACACCTGCCCCTGACTAGTGCCACAGCTTCCAAATTGGGGATAGTCTTGTGCTCTCCTTTCAGTCTGACCTACCCATTAGCAGCACTAAATGTTTCATAACACTTAGTTCTAACCTTGACACATTCCTGCTCAAAAGTCTTGAGTAGCACCCACCTGGCAGGAATTCTGTAAGCATTAAAAAGAGCAGCAGCTGTCATGGGAACATAAAGCCAGGTTGAGGGGGGTCATTCAAGACATCCTGGTGAGCATATTCAGGACAGGAGCCCCACTGGAGGGTCAAAGGAAGAATGGCAAGTAAAGCAGTGAGTTTATGCAATTTTGTGGGGGGAGTTTTGCTAAGAAGAGGAATGGAGAATGGGGTTGCCACTGGAGGGGATCTTGGGGTCCAGGGAGGAGTGGTTAACAAAGGGCTCTGTGAGGTTGTTTGATCGTTGGCTAGAACAAGTCATGGAAAGGGAGAGACTGGTGATGCAGGAGAGGGCAGAGGCTGGAGAGAAGCAGGAGGCGGGGAGGACTCCGAGAAAACAACAATGTGTCAGGTGCTCAAACTGCTCTGGTTTCTTTGCGTTCTCTTGAGTTGAGCTATTAATATGTAGCTTTTCTATAATGTCACAGTGTTCATTTTCAGAGTGAAGTCTGAAGCTCTTGTGGAAGGCACATCCTGTTTCTTACAAATGCAAGATCTGTACAATAATTAGAAGTTATTTGAGCTTTCAAACTGCCCACTGGCATATTTCTCAGAATCTCTCCACGTGGTGAGGATGCCCTCTGGTGTCAGTACAATGTATTTACATGGCTGGGGCCCAGATTTACCCTGTAGGAAAGCCCTGCTGAAAAACAAGGGCAGACTAGCTGGTGGCACACAATGTCTTCAGACATCACAGACAACCCAGTTTGCTCTACTTTGCAAGTAATTATTCTCTGGGGAAAACACTCTTCAAATTTTGATTGTAATATTTACTGTAGAAAATCTGTAAACTAGAAAAGGATGACAAATAAAAAATTGCCTGTAATCCCAACCTGGAGAAAGAAGAACTGCAGTTGATGTTTGATACACGTCCTTCCAGTCTTTTTCTGCATAGGTGAACTAACACAAACAGTTTTGCATTTTGGGCAGATGGAATGTTTTTCTTCTGTCTCTTCACTTAGTAATTTTCTACATTATTAATAGTCCTATTTAAACTGCAATTTTAGTAGCTACATGAGCCTCAACATTGACTCACCAGAACTGAGTTAGTCCAAATTGTTAAATATCTCAGTAGGTCAATACTGCCCCATTTCTAATGATTTCACAAGGATAGATACCTGGAAATGGAATTACTGGGTCAAAGATAGGAACATTTTTTAAATGTTTTGGATATGCTCCCAGTTAGCTTTTAGCATGTATAATGTTAGCAAGAATTAAGGAACGTATAAGACAATTAAGGATTATTTTCAACAAGTGGATGGATGTTGGGGCTTTCTTCCCTTTGGTAACATCTTAGAGCAGAAGAGAACAAAGTCATTTCAGAATGCCCTTCCCCTGTAAGAGACTGTGGCTGCTTTTATTGGTCATAGCCATTGGGAATCAGTTTCTGAACTACAGAAGGGAAGACACAACACAATTGCCAAGAGATGTTTTTAGCAGAATCAGATGAAAGTGGTCTGAGAAGGTGAAGCCCTCTGAGGGGCCATGCATGCCTGGTTTTCTTTCCTTTGTCAGGGAAGCCCCTCCCAACCTCCTTACTGGACCCCCCCCTTGGGGTTAAATGCCTTGTCCATTACAGGCCTTGTAGAGATGTGACCCTGTAGGTCTCTGTGAAGCCATGGAGGGAGGTGCTGGTCACATCCAAGTAAACTAACCAGAATGGCTGTGTTACTTGCAGTTCACTATCCTTTTGCACAGCTGTTGACCAACTGGTAAACAGCATAGCTGACCCTGGGGCTGTGAGAGTGGCTAGAGAGGTCCTCTTTGTCAGTCATGCTCTCTGGACATGAGTCACGTATCATTGTGGGTGACTGTGGTATCCAGGCCTGACCCCTGTCTCCCAGCCCACTATGAGGTCATTCATCCACGACATCCTCTCAGAGCCTGCCAGCCTTCTCTCCAGGATCTGCTCCTCTCTTCCAGGCAGCCTCATTCACCAGGTACACCAATCCCAATTCCTCTGTCTTCTGTGCTCTCCACCACACTGTAGGTTCCTTGAAGATGTCCTATGTAGTGTGTGACTCAGGCAAGTTGCCAAAAGCTCTGTGTTTCTGTCTCCTCACTTGTAGGACAGGAGTGGTAATGATCCCAAATGATGCTAAAATGAGCTGATAGATGGCAAGTCCTTGCAGAAGGACTGGGGTATGACCATCATCCATGGAACTTTAGCTGTTCCTTGGTACCGGGTAATGTGGAGCCTGCACATAGTTATGCTAATAATGGTTACGGGACAGATGATGTGACCTCCTGTGACAATCTTATTTTTTTTTTAATTTCAGAATATTATGGGGGACATTCCTATTCTTGTTATCTGCTTCTCCAAACTCTTGCTGGGCGTTGTGTACAAGTGAGTGAGGTGCCTTGTTCTTTTTCCAGGTGGCTCTGGACCTGTGGGAAGAGTTCAGTCTCTGTAGAGAAGGGCAAAGAGAATGGGTCATCCAGAAGATCCAGGAGTCCCAGTTCATCATTGTGGTTTGTTCCAAAGGCATGAAATACTTTGTGGACAAGAAGAACTACAAACACAAAGGAGGCAGCCGAGGCTCAGGGAAAGGTGAGCTGTTCCTGGTGGCGGTGGCGGCCATTGCCGAAAAGCTCCGCCAGGCCAAGCAGAGTTCATCCGCGGCACTCAGCAAGTTCATCGCTGTCTACTTTGATTATTCCTGTGAGGGAGACGTCCCCGGCATCCTGGACTTGAGCACCAAATACAAACTCATGGACAATCTTCCCCAGCTGTGTTCTCACCTGCACTCCCGAGACCACAGCCTCCAGGAGCTGGGGCAACACCCGGGACACGGCAGTAGAAGGAACTACTTCCGGAGCAAGTCGGGCCGGTCCCTGTATGTCGCCATTTGCAACATGCACCAGTTTATCGACGAGGAGCCCGACTGGTTCGAAAAACAGTTCGTTCCCTTCCATCCTCCCCCACTGCGCTACCGGGAGCCAGTCCTGGAGAAGTTTGACTCCGGCTTGGTTTTAAACGATGTCATATGCAAACCAGGACCCGAGAGTGATTTCTGCCTAAAGGCTGAGGCGTCCATCCTTGGGGTGACCGGGCCGGCCGACTTGAACCCAGAGAGTCAGCACATGGGCCTGGACGAAGACGCCGAGGCCCGGCTGGCCCCCGATGGCGGCTCTGCCCTGCAGCCCCTGCTGCACGTAGTGAAAGCCGGCAGCCCCTCGGACATGCCGCGGGACTCGGGCATCTACGACTCGTCCGTGCCTTCGTCCGAGCTGTCTCTGCCGCTGATAGATGGACTCTCAACAGACCAGACAGAAACGTCTTCCCTGACGGAGAGTGTGTCCTCCTCTTCAGGCCTGGGTAAGATGCCCTTGGGTCTGGTTCCTAATACAGGGCGTTGCCTTTGGCTACTTTGAAATCCCTCAAAGTGCTTTTGCAATTTTGGTGCCAACTTATTAAGCAGCGAAACCTGATGGGAACACAGCTCCTTTGATAACTTTGATTCATCCCGGGTAACGTGAATACTCACATGTTTGAGTTGCAGAAATGCTCTAAATTATGGTGAGTTGCCCAGACCCTGCAAGGGGTATTATGCAACATACAGTATGTGCATTTTATCACCTTTCTAAACTCCAAAAACATCAGAATAGCAAAACACATTGGTCCCCAAGGGTCTTGGATAAGGGTCTGTGGACCAATGTCTTTGTTGGGACCTGTAGTGTTCAGCCCTCCCCCCAGTTGTCTTTAAAGCTACATGTGTTGAGCCTGCGGTTTATGGGTACAGTATCCTCTCCATCCTAGCTTAGCACAGGGCCCCAGTTAGGAGGGCCCATTTCCCCAGGGAGCCCCAGCAGGATGCCATCTCAGGCTGCTCCTTACCAGGCTTGTAACGAATTGGAATCACGCGTGCAAAGCCTTGACCCTCAAGGAAAGTCTCTTCCTTCCTTAACTAAAGGAACTAGAACGTGTTAGGAGGATGAGACTGCCCCATCTTGAGCTGGCTGGGATGCTTGCCTCATTTGTGCAAAGCCCATAGTCCAGACCCAGATCCACATTCTTGCATGAGCATCTGGCCCTGTGAATGCAATGACTGTGTGACTGTGTCCTCTCTTCTCTCCTTAGGTGAGGAGGAGCCTCCTGCCCTTCCTTCCAAGCTCCTCGCCTCTGGGGCATGCAAAGCAGAACTTGGTTGCCGCAGCTATACTGATGAACTCCACGCGGTCGCCCCTTTGTAACAAAATGAAAGAGTCTAAGCATTGCCACTTTAGCTGCCACCTCTCTCTGATTCCCCAGTTCATCTCTCTGGGTGCATGGCCCACCTGGAGCTGAGGTCTCATACAAGGATATTTGGAGTGAAATTCTGGCCAGTACTTGGTCCTCCTTGCCCCAACCCTCTACCAGGCAAAGTCACCAATTTTGTAAAACCATGTGGAGCTCTGAAAGGCACGTCCATGAGGTCTGACAACAGCCTGCCATGTTAGGTCAGTCCTTGGATCAGAGCTGGTTCCGGGAGACAGGGAGGAAACGTGTAAAGAGGAACAGGAGAATACCTGCACTGATCATTCAGATTTCACTGAGCTCCACAAACTTTGCCTATTTGCTGTTGGCTACTTTGATTTGAAATGCTTTGTGGAACAAGCACTTTTAATGTCATTACAGCCACAGAAATCAAGTACCAGTCTATCTGGAACTTGTGTTATATTGCAGATGATGTTCCTCTCCATTTTTGATGCAGAACTTATGATGCCATGGGTCTCTGTGTATTACTGGGTGGCATAGCTGGCTAAAGTGGGCAGGGCCAGGCTGACCATCCTGACCATTACATTTGCAGTGGGTTGGTCAACACATCTAAGGCACCAGGACCTCAGCACATAGAGTCTCCTCTTGGTCTGAGGAGGCGTCCTCTTGAATCATGTGGGGGCCAGATCTGCCTGACATTTCCCTGGGTTACATTTACTGTGCTGTATCTCAGATGTTGGTTTCTGGAAGTTTAAGAAACTGATACCCAGCTGGGCTGTATTATTGGAAGTTGCAGTTCGTGCTTTGGTTGGCCTTCTGGTCTAAAGCTGTGTCCTGAATATTAGGGATTGGAATTCACTGAAATACAGCAGTGTGTGGAGGTGGTGGCCAGTTAATCTGCTGAACTGGTTTTGACTAATGACAGACCTCTTTTTAAGAAGGTAGAAAAGAGGGAACTATCACAAAAGTAAATGTTCTGTTTTTTGAATGACTTCTCTACAGAATTTCTATTTCCAAAGAAAAAACAACGTTCATATCCTGTGTGTTGATTAGCATGTGCGTAATGAGTAATGAATGACGTCTTGGTCTCCCCTGTGGAAACCCTTCTCCCCATGCCCCGGAATGGATGTGAGCATCTTTCTCCACCTTTTTCATGGGTGATGTTGGATTTTGGCACCCTGTTTTCTTAGCATTCAGCCTGGGGACCATGGTTTCCACACCTTCATCAGATAGGACCAACTTTAAAGGGGATGCTGAGAAACATCCTGAAGCAGGGTGGGGGGTTGGGATAGGGCAGGACTTTCCCTTCCAAGCACATGCTTGGCAGGTGGCGAAGGGAGGGCCTGCACCCCTGCTGGAAAGAAGTTGTTTGTGTGTATTTTTGATGCAGATGTCATACTCCCTGTTCTGTAAAGGCAGCTGGCAGCTTCTTGGGAGAACGTGCTCGTCTGTTCTCTGGCATCAAGTTTCCTGCAGCTGCTCTGAGAGAGAGACAGGGAGCTGCAAGACTGTCTTCTCATAAAACCAGGCGTCTAAGAGGAGAGATGTTTCATGTTGTCAGCATGAATCTGGGATGAGCGCGGAGCTCCTGCCCACATATGACTGCCCTGCTGTCTCATCAGTAGGCATATGTTTTGTGAAGGAGATTGGTCAGGCCAAACTTAATAACTTAGGAAAATTCACCTGGAACGTTATCAGAGAGATTTCTTACCAAGGCCAAAAAAAGGCCCCACGGGAATTATTAGGAGCCGCTTTTGGGAAATATTCAGCTTTGCTCATGAAACGAGCATCTCTGAGCAAGTGGCCCAGGAGCAGCGTGGAAGACGGGAAGGGAAGCACTAACTGGGCTCTGAGGCTGTGGGCAGAGAGCTTGCCACATGGACGCACTCGTTATGAAAATGGAAGGGAAGAAGAATGCGCTAGTCCAAAAATCAAGTGATGTTTTAGTTTGGATTTGGGGTTTGGATACTTACTTTGAAATACTAATGTTCCTGATCAATAAAATCAAACTCTAACATGCCAGGTAATGGAATGACAGTGTGACTGCTCGTCACAGAAAAACCCGAGCAGTCCAACTTCCTAGTTTTGTGTCATTTGTTTCACTTTTTTCACTCTCCCCTTATGCCAGGAACGGGAGTAGTTGCCTTGCTGATTAAGGCAAAACATATGTTGTAAACATAGCTGCATTTTTTGGGGACTCACAGCTTGTCCCAGACGGTGGAAATGGTAAGATGGAATTCAGAAAAAGGTTCTGCCAAGTCACAGGCTTTTAGATATTGCAGAAGCAAGAAATAGAATATAGGGATCATCTCAATGAAAGGCCTTGATCCTGAGAGTGAAACGCTTGTGTGAATAAATTAGACACTATCCTCTGGATAGGAGAGCAGGGGTAAGTCCAGGGTTCCAGGAAAACCAAGAAGCCTCTGGGTATTTAAAAGTAGGAAGCCAGTCGTTCATTTTAATTCACCCATGTCCTACAGAAAGGACTTAGCATCTGGCGTAGTCAGCTTTGCTGAGAGAGTGATCAGGGCGGTTAAAGCCCAGGTACAAGTGTGCTCTTCTCTCAAGAGATTGGCTACAAGCAACAGGGACCATCTTGACAGGCCTGGCCCAGCCACACAAGGTGTAGAAGTTCCTCCCGAAGGCTGAATGTTGGGCTTTTGAGGCACACTGATCTCCAGAAAGAATCGGAAGTCATTCCAGTCCAGGTCCAGGTATTCAGGTGGTGACCCAGCCAGGTAATAGTATTTTGAGCCAAAAATGAGATCAGGCCATAAAGTCAGGAGACAGAGTTTTTGGTTGACACATTAGCAATAACTGAAGACAGTCCCAGACCGGAAGTTCAATAAAATGTCTTTAGCAGTGAAATCAATGTATAGTAAGTTATGGATATCTAAGTTTGTGTATGTTTGTCTGTCAAAGTTTAGTCTTACAACTTCATCAGTATCTCTTTTGTTAATACCAACCTCTTGTCTCAGGTCTCCTGATTTAAGTACAAATAAATAGGAACACTGTCCCTCTAAAAGTGTGGGGTTGCATGATTTTCAGAGCCTTTTTTCAGAGATGAGCATCTTTTCCTTTAAAAGAAGCAAAGTGGGGCAAACCTATTTTATTCCTGAAGAAGAATTAACACACCCTCCTCCCAAAAGAAAGAAAACTCTGCAGTCCCTAACAACCTCAACACTAATTTGGCTCCCCTAAGGAAAGAGAAATTACTCTTTCTGTCTTTGCTAGAGAAAGGTGGACATGCTAATATGAAGGTTACTTAGCAGATTCTATGTCTTCAGGGGGCACCAGTGGAGCAGCCCAGGTAGAAGGAAAATAGCTGCGATAATAAATGGCAATGACATGGCTACTCAGTGTCAGCAATAGAGAATGATGGGGACTGTGGCAGACTGAAGAGCTCCTGTCCCACCTACAGGGGGATGCTGTTGTGGCCATACAATATTTCCTGTCCCATTTTTTAAGAGAAGCTGAGAATCTGGATTTTTATATGAAAAATTCTGATTTTTAAAATATTGGCAACTAAGTTTAAAAAAAATTGTAAGTGACAGCAAGACACATGGATGGGCTCGATTGGGTTCCACTGGCTACCAGTTTGTTAGATTTGTAAGATTTGAAATGAAAGGCATCTGTCGTAATTATAGATGTCAGGTGCCACCAAAAAATGCTATTGCTAAGTGCAGCCAGTAGCTGGATCAGTTCTTTCCCCTTCTCTACCCAAAGAAATTTGATGTGATTCTGAATGCATTTGAAATGTTTTGATTGCAGCTTTATATTTCATGGTGACTTAAGAGAAAGGCAAGCCAGTTGTTAATTTCAAAATCAGATTTCTGTCAGTTTAAAAAATACTGTGCTTGGAACAATTTCATTTAAACTCTACAACATAAAGGGCCTTATTTATAGTTTTAGCTCTTGGCATAATCATTTTTTTAGATGGTGTGCAATTCTGAGCTTAGGCCAAGACATAATTAGGAAAGCAGGCATTTGTAGGGAATAAGACAAGGAATTGCCTAGTGTCCACTACAGCCAGGCATTTACAATATCGTCTGTTTTAAGTGATCCGTGAATTGACTCTGTTTTGGAGGTGTGAAACAGTATACAGAGAAAAGCTTTTCCTGATGTTGAGATAGCAGGAGTCTAAATGGGGTGTTGGGTCATCCTTGCCATATCACCTCCTTTCCAGGCTGAGGGTGTAAATAAACAAAAGGAAGTCTGACTGTAAGCCAATAGCTTTGATTCTGATTTCAGAGTTTGTGGGTTAGGAGAAAGTTTAAATTATCTAACATGTTCTCCTCCTGGTGTCAGACAGGGCTGGGCCTGAATTATTCCAGACATATGGCCATAGATGGGATTCTGGATTTTCAGAGAAGGAGATTCTGTAACCTACCCTGCTAATCAGATAGTTCTTTGTATGTCTTATAGAAATTCAAACCGGCTTTCTTTTGTTTGGTGTGGAATGGAGAAAGAACAGCTGGTTGCCTTCCATGTATTTGAAAACCACGGTGAAGTCATCCCCCTGGTGTTTTTATTTCAGTGATAAATAATTCCACCGACTTAAACCATTCTTTATAGCTTTTGTTTTCCAGGGGCTTAATAATTTTCACTGCTATTCTGTTTCTTGGCTTCACACTCAGCTTAGTTGCCCAAACAGAATGTTGGTGCCTTATTCACACTGGTGCCTTGTGAAGGCCAAGCTCAGGGTGGGGATTATGGGGAAATTCTTACATGCCCAGCTCCTCTTACTACTTAAAAATATAATAGCACTTTTAAAAATGGTATGTCGCCTATATTCATTTTGAGAATTATTTGACTGCCACGTGTTTTTTTTCTTGGTGATAGTCCTCTATCGTATCTTGTGGGTTTTTTCCTCCTGAGATCAAACACTTGGTGCTTATTCCTGATGTATTTAATGTTATTCCTGAGCTTTCAGATAGTCTTTTAAGACCAGCTCTTACCTTCTGAGTGGCAGCTACCCCTCCCTCCCAATTTTGGATTCTATTTTTACATATCTCTAGACATCACCTTTATTTCATGACTCATAATATTATTAAATGGTACAGACTTTGGTTTAACCACTAGTGAGGTGACAGCAGCAGTTGCTAAGTACCACCCCCCCATTGCTGTTTGAGAGCTAATTTGCAAACACTTTTGAATCCCCCAGTGAGGACCTCTGGGGAATTTTGGCCAATTGTCTTCCCTCCTGCTCCTTGGTTCCTTCTTGAAATTCCCCTGGGACCACAGACACCTCCAGGACCTTTTCTGTGTTCTACTTGCAATTGACTAAGCACTGTGTTTTGCACAATCAATTTTGATAACAGCAAACCATTATAACTGCCTATCTGATGTTTGTATCAAATAAAATTTTAGTCAAGAAGATTCAAAGAGGCAATCTTCTGTTTGTACGTGATACAGACAAAATTGGCTGCTCCAATTGTTAGACAAAAAATTGCCATTGGATTACACTAATATGTACTTGTCTGTTATTTTAAAAGTTTGGTTTTTTTTCTCTCAAGAAAAAAGCATGGTGAATCTGGACAGCAACAAAAGCTTTTGTAAAAACCAAATGTGTTCATTTAGAGAGTAAGTAACTATTATTTTCACTGTTAGTTAAAAAAAAAAAGAAAGAAAGAATTTTTCACTTGTAGAAGCTCCCTGTTACTATGTCCTAAGGGGGGAAAGCCTGTGGAACACAGTGGTTATTGATGTCATTGTCTTTGTTTCATCTTTAAGTTTATCCTTTTTGGGATGTGGTGGAATGGTGATCACTGACAAACTGCAGCAGTGTGCTGTATTTTTACATTGAAAATGTTAATGACTTATTTGGTTTGTACATACCTGTAAATAGGTGATAGTAGATCACAGCTGACATTTCCAAAATGTTTTTGTACCTTAGAATTTCTGCATCAAATAAAATGTTTAAGATTGCAGTGGTTTTTTATTTTAGAACATCTTTGCTGTTTCCTGAGTAGCTGGGGTTCCTAGCACAGTTTTCTAAGGGTTCTACCTCAGGATGAGGAGGTGAGGGTGGCAGTATTTTTTGCCTGTTAGAGGACAGGACCCTGCTGCCCTTGACCGTTTACGTCGACCTCCACAGGCAGTTGTCTGTTGCCTGTGTGGTGTCAGGAGGCCTCCCTACTGCTACAGGGTTACTTATGTAAAGAAGAACTTTGACTCTCAGAACAAACGAACTTTCTTTATAGAAGTTTGAAAAAAGCCACTGAAACTTGGGAGCCACACACAGATTTCTTGTCATTCAAACAGAAAAAGATGCCTGCTCATTCTTCCAACAGACATTCTCTCTCACCTTCTATATGCTCTGTGCTCTGTGGGTTAATTTCTTGGTGCCCATCAACTTCAGGGTCAGTTCCCAGCTCTGCAACTGTCAGTATAACCTGTGACTGTAAGACTCTGGTCCTTAGTTTCTCAGCCATAAAATGGGCCTGTCAAAGGCCCTACTTCAGAGGGTGGTGAATTAATCTGAGTGATGAATGTAAAGTGCTACTAGCATAGTATCTGGCACATAGTGCTCAGTAAATGGCAGGTGCCCACCAGAGGACAGCGAGTGTTAACAAACAGCAAGGGCTCAGAAAACAAGCTTTTGGCCATTACCTGAAAAGGATATAGTCTAAATTTTGGGTCTTGGGAGCGTGATAGATTTTTAAAATTGCATTTTCCTTGTTTTCTTGTTCCTTCTCACACTTTACCGTGATGTTAACTTGCAGAGGTCCTGCAACTTACCCTGTTTGGGGAGGTCAAGGCAAAGGTGAGTGGCAAAAGACAGCTCTGAGGGAAGCACTGTTGGTTGCTGAGAGGAGGAAATTCTGACCAATTCTTGCCTCCTAACCTTGATATATCCTCATTTTTCTTGTTCATATTCCCCCAGGATTCTTCTTGTCATTTTGCCTGTTGGTGTCTTCTTTCCCATGCTGTCATTTTCCTTACTTCTCGGAGTACTAAGTGCTTTACACTCATCATCTCATTTATCTTCGCGGCTGCCCTGTGAGGTGGGTAATCTTACTGTCTCCATTTTACGGATGCAGAAGCCAGGGTTCAGAGAGGCTGTGATGGATCGTGGTCCCACAGCTGGCTAGGAAGTGGTGATTCAGCCTCTGGATGTCAGCACGGCCGGTTCCTGCTCTAAGTGCTCTTCATGTCTTTTCCCACCACAACCCCATATAGAAGGTACTATCAGCACCCTCATTTTTGAGATCCTGAGGCCCAGAAATTGGGTAGCTTTGCCAAGGGCACAAACAAGGAATTGGTAGCACTGGGATTGAAGCATCATTGCTTCTGCACTGTCCCTCGGTACCGTTTAAGGGGAAAGAAGAACCTTGAATAGCAAGTTATGGTGATTTGGTTCCTTTCTCAATGCAAATATTGAGAATAAATCTGGTTCAGAGCTGAAGCAAATGGATCTCAATTTGAAGAATCTCATTAAGCAGATGCTGCAATAAGTGAATTCCTCTTTCCTTTTCTTTCATTAAAATAAAAGTTGCAGCTAGTACTTTCTATTAAAAAAAAAATTGTCTTTGGACAGCATGCGAAGCCCTAATTTTTACCATGCTATTGGAAAGCAGAGTCTGTTTTTACAGCTGTTCAGGGTTCTTGCAGTCCCCAACATCTGTGGGCTTTGCCACTGGTTTTGCTTTGTTTTAGAAATGACAACTTTAGAGGAGGAAAGACCAGCTTCCTCTTGCGGGCTTTAATAAGAAAAAAACAATGTAATTTTGCTTTATTTAAATAAGAAACTACAGGTGATAAGCTAAGCAGGGGGATAAAGGAGGAGACATAAAATACATCTTTGTGGTCCTGGGCATAGTGGGTCCACAATAGATGTCTGTTTCCCACTCCTATCCCCAGCATAGCCTCTCCTCACTGACCACAGGAACAAAATCAGAAGCAGTGCAAGAATAGGATAGGTAGAGGATGCAATGAAGGGGAGGGATGGACACAAACATGGTGTAAGGCCTTTTTGCAATGAGACAAAATCCAAATGGGGTTTTGAGGATTAAGGAAAAGTAATGCAAGATCAATGAGCTTGGCTCCTTAGCCTCTTTCTGGAGGGGACCTTGCACCATCTTTCACATTTATAGATGATACAACATTTATCCCAAAGTGTGTGCTGGGAACACAGGACACAGTAATGGACACGGTGCACACATGATCCCTGCCCTCCTGCTTCCACCTCTTCCGATGTATGGAATTGTGAACAAATCACTTAAATGTTCTGAGCCTCAGTTTCTTTAGTTGCAAGATGGGACTAATACCCACCACACAGGCTTATTGTGAGGATTAAATGAGATGGGGTACATAAAGCACCCAAGGCCATGCTTGGCAAGTGCGAGGCACTTGGTAAATAATAGCTATTAATTATTCTAACAAAGAGCAGGTCTTGGGCCTTTGAGGGCCATATGGAGATGGGTGGGAGACAGTTCCATACCCACAAGGAGCTTTAGCCCAAGGACTTTGCCAGGTGCTAAGTTAAATCCTCTCCATCCCCTAAAAGAAGAGAGTGGGTCTACGCCTAGCTGTTTTGGTGGTGGTCCAGGAAGGAAGGGGTGGGGGGTGAGGAGGGGGAAGGTGCTCTTAGCAAAATTAACTCTGGGGTGCTTAATAGTTGACCACACACCTTGAGATCTGCTAATGTTCCATTCATCGGACTCCTTTTCTCTGGTTGCCTTTTAGCCCTGATAGAGACACATTTTTCTGGACTTGCTGCTGCAAGGTCCCTGTGCCAGGCAGATGGCCATACCCTACTCTGGATGTAAACAAAGGCAGGGGTTGTTTCTCAAACCAACCATCATTGTGAGGTCAGGGGAATTTTCTAATTGTTAGAAGTTGGTGGGGGGGCTGGAGATCAAATAATAGTCCTCCAGGATGAGACAGCTCTGCTTGGTCTTTTCCACTCTCGCTGGTCAGAGACATTTCAGGGGGTGGGCAGGAGTCAGCTTCAAGACAAACCACAGATGTTTCCCACCAGGCTGCACCAGGCCAGGAGGAGCTTGCAGCAGAGAAAGGCAGAAGCATGCCTGGGAGCCAGATGCAAATACAGTCAGATCTTGCCTTTGGTTCTATATCACTGAAGGTAGATGTTGTTTAATATCCTGCACATGTGTGTACAATTGTGTATTATTATTTATGAGATGATGTTGATGATGGTGATTAGCATTGTGATTAAAGTGAGGGCTCTGGTTTCAGGCATCCTGAACTTAGATCTGTCTGCTACTTTCTGTGTACCCTGGACAGGTGGTTTGCCCTGTTTAGGACTTAGTTTCTCCATCTAGAAAATGACTAATAGTTCAGTACCTAACAGGGCTGTTGTGAGGCTTGAATGAGAGGCCAGGTGAAGTTCTGGGCACAGAGCCAGGCACGCAGTAAGCCCCCATTCCTGTGGCATGTGTCACCAAGGGCAGGTTAAGGGGTGTACAGTTATAAAGTGGGATTCCCCCCTAATGTCGCCCTCGGCCCTGGCCTGGCTAGCTGCTGGGGTAGCTACCCGAAGTGGTATTCCTGTTTCCTGGAGGTCTTGGTCTAGCAGGGCAGCTGGGAATGCTTTCCTGGGAGATGGGCACTTGATCAGGTGTCACTCTCTGCTTGAAACCGGCCAATGGCCCTGGAAGTAAACATCAAAGTTCTTATGCGGCTCCTGTGCTGACCTCTCCTCTTTGTGTCCCTTTCTTCTCTCTGACCATACCAGTCATTTTTGAGGTTCCTCACTTCTGTATTCATGTGCTTTTTTTCCTGCCTGAGTCACCCGCTCAGTCTCCATCCCTCCTTTGCCATGAAACCTTCCCTGACCACTGTCTACCCCCAGTCTATATCTGACATGTGTCTTCAGGAGCACTTATCTCAGGTGTAATTATGGGATGGACCCTCTTGCCTGTTAGAATGCTGCTCCTTGAGGGCAGGTTATATTCCTTGCAGAGGCCTTCCGTCTGGGCTGGACTTGGATTCTGCTGCTTTAACCAGCTTGGGACCCCAGCCCTACCTCTGAACAGTCACTGGGGCAAGTCACCTTATCTCCCTGGTTCTCAGTTTCCTCACCTGTCAGGTGGGGGTGAAAAAATGTACCTACCTTATGGGGTTTTTGTGAGGGTAAAGCAGGCAGAGAGGATAGTCCACCTGGTGCCTGGCACATGGCAAGTGCTCAAAAACATCACTTTTTTTGTTTTTGAGACAGGGTCTTGCTCTCTTATCCGGGCTAGAGTGCAATGGTGTCATCATAGCTCACTGCAACCTCAAACTCCTGGGCTCAAGCGATCCTCCCACCTCAGCCTCCCAAAGTGCTAGGATTAATGTGCCAGCCACATTAATATTTGTCTCAGCTGTCATCAAAGTAAGCAATAACAGTTACTGGCAAGTTAAAAAAGGTTTCCTGAAGGAGAAAGGTTTCCTTACTTTACAAATTGGGATAAGGCTCCCATCCATTTACCAGGATCCCAGAGTGGAGAACCACTGGGCTGTCCCACGTATTTCCCTCTGAATGGCTCATGTTGTCTCAGGGTTTCACACCGTTTCCTGTCTCCAGACTGGATGACAGATTCCTATAGACACAGGTTAGGTAGTGACATGACTGTATTAGAATCACCCCTGTGTGTTGGACCTGCTACCATGCCACGGACCATGCCATTGGCTGTGCTCTCCTTACCCTCCCAATGGGGCTTTGGAGTTTAGGGTAACATCCCACCTCTAAGATGAGGCTCAGGTTGGATTTGAACTGGGTATTTCCTACTCCACTGCCTGTCTCTGTCTTTCCTCTCCACTGTTCAACTTTGCTTCTCAGGTTTTCCTCTAACCCAGGTTATGAGAGCAGAAAGGACTTGCTTCCAAAGAAGCTCTTTATTAGAACTTGCAGAGCATTGCTTAGGCCTGAGCAATAAAACCAACACCTTAATCCCTCCACAGGAGCCGCCATCCCCTGGGTGAAGACCACACCAAGTTAGTGTTGCTTCATCAACTGGATGTTCCACACCTTTCAAATGCCAAAAAAGGGGGCATTGCTGCAGGCAGAGTTGAATGTCTCTTCTAGTAATTCCAGTGCTGGGTTTGATCTTTAGGAAATAACCAGAAATGTGAGTCAAAGTTTATTTGTGCAAAGGTTTTCATCACCAAGCGTTATCCTGATACTGAGAAAAGAGGAACAAACCAAGTCGGGATTGATTATAAGAAGAGGGTACATTCATACAACAGACCAAGGGGCTGTTAACAATCATGTTGTAGGAGAATATTTCATGACAAAGGAAAAAGTCCACAATATGTTCAATGAAAAATAAAGGACATAAATTAACAGTGGCTATCTCTGGGTGGGTGATTGTGGGTGGGTTTTATCTTATTCTTTATATCTCTTTTCTACATTGTTTTACAATGAGCAATATTGCCTAAGCAGAGGATTTTTATGTGTATGGTCACACACAACAGCTGTTCAGCAAGGGTTCAAGGTACAGGGTGGGCACTAGGTGGCTGGGGCTGGTGGTCTCAGTGTTCGCCCTTGACCTCAGTTGTGCCTTCTTGTGCCAGTTGCCTCCCTCGACTGTGCTAGCCAGCTCCTTGCCCCAGGCCCTGGCCATTGCTTTCCCTCCCAGTGTTAGTCACAGCTCATCTACTGCTCCTCCACGTGGGGGTCTCCTGCAGACACCCTGGCTTTCCCAGTTGATGATTTCATGAAGTAACTGCCATGCCCCATCCTGCCTTGCAGTTAGGGGAGGCAGAGCTGAACTCAAGAGTGGGCCCTCATGAGTGAATTATTTCAAGGAGAAAAGGGGGCTGATGGTTGGTGTTTTCTGGTCTCTTCACCAGTGTTGAAACTCCTTGGATAGACCCCCATATTTCCTGCCTATCCCCTCCCCCACCCCCACAAAGGACTGTTTTTGGGTGTATCCTCTCTTCCCCCAACAGATTCCCAACGTGTGTCCAGGAACCAAGTCCCCTCCCCTCCCCAAGCCAGCTGTAGGGCCAAGCATGGCAAGGGTGGCAGGGGCTGGGGGAGGTGCACATCTAAACCCTTGTGGGATTAAATTGCTGGGTTGCTGGTCTACATAGCCTACTTGCAGATGTGTTCTGCTTTCTGGAAATGCTAAATTGTAAAACAGAGGAAGTCAAGGAGTTTGCCTTTAGTAATAATAAAAAGGTACATTGCCTTTGGCTGTGTACAGGAGACTCACCCGCTGCGTCCAGTCCTCACTCTGCAGCCAGTATGGTGTCTCCAAACCATGCCTCTGCCTGAATCTTTCAGTGGACAAGGTCCCATCCCATCACACTTCTGTCTGAATCTTATGGTGGACAAGGTCTGGTATCTCAACTTGGCCATCAAGGCCCTTCCAGCCTCATTCTCCTCCCAGCTCCCCTCTCTGTGGGCTTCCACACCTCCTGCCCTCTCACCCTTGCCCTTGCCCAGTCCCCTGCCTTGCCAGGGCTCAGCCCAAGCCCCCTTCGCACAAGATGCCTCCCTCTGTCTTGGCCAGCGCTTCTCCCAGGTGTCTGTCACCACATCCTGCTCCCTACCTGCCTGGTGAGGGGTCTGACTGTCTCCCTCATCAGCTCGTGAGCTCTATGAGGTCAGGGAGTCTGTCTTGGTGATAGTCACCGCTGTTCCCTAGAGCCTGGCACAAACTGTGGCATGTAGTAGATGCTCAAATAATTATTAAATTGAATCTAATGAAAAGAAAACTTTTCTCTTTGACAGGGCTGCCGGGGTAGAACATCTGGTGGCAGCTTGTGGGTCTGAAGTGCCCGCTGAGCTCTGGGTTAATGAGGGAGTGGAAGCCCTTTGCTTAATACTTAATAAACTTAATTACTTAATAAACACAGCTGGTTGTAGTAGGGATCTTCCGCAGTATGGGAGAGTAACAAAAGGGGTTCTTGGGGGAAAGGGTGAGGACTAGGGGTCTGGGCACAGGGTTTGCCCTTGGAAACGGAGTACTGGGGAGAGTGTGTTCCCTAAACAGGTCATGAGACACTTAGTCTGGGGTCAAGGAGCCCCCTTGAAGCTGTAATGGAATGAAGTTGCAGCTGTTAAAATGAAAGTTGATTTGCTCAAGGTGCTTGATTTCTGGCCCAAAAGGTGGGCTGCTGGCCAGGAAGAGCCCACCCAGTACTTTGAGGACAAGTACTTGCAACAAAAGGCAGAGGTTGCTGTGAAGAAAGTCCCAGCTGGGCCAGAGCAAGTTCTGAACACCGAACGCTGGTCATGGGGGCCCAGACTGGAAGATCTACATCCCAGCAGCTGCTGTCAGCACAGGTGGCCTCCCAGGGAGCTCCCAATCCCCACCCCACTCCTGCAGCTAGCAAGACCCTTAGCCCCTTGGGCTGATGAGCCTTCCTCTGTAAACGGGGGCCAGCCTGTGATCCCCGGGGACTGTCCTCTGATCTGGGGGCTGGCTTCACTTCCCTAAGCTCCAGTTTCTTCATCTGAGAAGTGGGCTCGCACAGGCCCTACACCTCATAAAGTCGTTATGAATGCTAAATTTGATCAAGCACCTAAAGGACAGCTGGCACATGGAAGCAACTGATGAGTTTTTGATTTTTTAGCATCAGGGTTTACACGTTCTTAAAAGCCCAGTAACTACATTTTAGGGCATTCTTTATTCCTGATTTTAGGAGGTCCAGAGGACAAGTAAGTGCTAATCTGTTGAATAAATGAATGAATGAATGAACGCAGAAAATAGTTTTATTCAGATTCTCACGTTTATTTCCGCATGGATGACCCAGGCCTCTCACCTTCAGGCTCAGCGTCCACCTATAAACCGGCGATTACTGAGAACCTGCTGGACGCCAGGGTTCGCGCAGCCCGCGGCTCATCCTCATTCTCACCTCCACCGTCGAGGAAAGTGAGGTTTGGGCAAGATCTGCCACACCCAGTATCAGCCCAGCTGCGGGGGTGGGGGCTCCACGCGCAGGCTCTGGGCCTGGCCCGCTAGGGCAGCCCTTGCCACCCCTGGCACGGGAGTCGCCACAGTCCTCTCCCGCTGGGATACCTGTCCCTTGACCAGCCCTCGGAGCGAGGGGCAGGAGGCGCACCGCTTCTCCTACTCAGCGGATTCTCTCCACCAGAATCTGGTTTAGGTGGCGGGGATATCCTGGGGGCCCCAATCCCTCTCCTCCGAGCCTTCTGGTAGACCCGGGCAGGGCTTGGGAAGAGAGGGTGAGGAGCTGGTGGCTGGGCGTGGCGGCGTCTAAGTCCTGAGCGAGCGGGTTAGGGAGCCCGCGGGGGTCCCCGGCCCGCCTCCCGCCCACGTGGCCGGCCCAGCCTCCCCGCCCTCGGCCCGGCCCCGCCCCGCCCCGGGGAGCCGCCCCCGCAGCCGCCACCACCGCCACCACCGCTGCTGCTGCGGTGCGCTCTCCAGCCCGGCGGGGCCGAGCCAACGCCGGGCGCCGAGGTGAGTGCGGACGGCTCGCCGGGAACCCCGCCCCCCGCTACATCCTCCCTGGCTGGACACTGCAGCTGGATCCCCTGCAGCGGGAACTTCTTCCGGGCTGGATCCTCCCTGGCTTCAACCCATCACCCCCGAGCTGGACCCGCCAGCCCCACCTCTGAGTTCCCCGCCGGGTCGCCGTGCCCGCGGCGGCCCCTGCGCGCGCCCCCTGGTCCGGGGCACACGGCGCGCACCGGGGCGCACTGGGCGTGTGTGCGCGGCGCAGGTGGGCAGTGCCACCACCCGCCCAGACCAGCCGCCGCTCCTGCTGGAGACCCTGACTTCGGTCCCCTGGTAGCCCATTGGGCGAAAATTCCCGGAGCCACTTCCGGGGAGGGAGGCGCCACCTGTCCTGGGACGCGCCCCTTTCCCTCAACTTTTTTCTCCAGCCCGGCTGAGCACCCGCAGGCCGGCGTCGCGTCTGGCGCTGCTGGTGGTGGCTCGCGGGGCGGCCGGTCGCTTCGCGGCGGGGCAGCCGGGCTCTGAGCCCTCAGAGCAGCGGGCGCCGTCCCAGCCCGCCCGGGCCCTAGTGCTGGCGGCTGCATCTTTTAAACTGAGCGGTCAGACGATCCCGAGACGGGAGGCGAGGGTGGCGGACGCCAAGGGGTTAAGGTGAACGTTGGTGCCTCGTAGCCGTGGACCGGTGAGCATTTTCTGAGGGGGGGAAGTTGACCGAGCCGAGTGGAAATCGGTTCCCTTGAGCTTTGCCGCGGTGGAGAGCTGCTCTCGCACCATCAGCGGCCTCATCTTGGGCTTGAACGTGGCGGAAACGGCAGCTTGTTCCTAGAGGACTGGGCTTGCTGGATTTATTGCCTGGACCAGGCTTGCTGCCAGCCCTGGGCACGGATGTGAGAACTGCCAAACAGTAGTTGTCCTGAATGCACCGGCAGAAACTTGCTTTCAAGCATTTCGTGCGCTACCCAGGGATAACCACTTTGTTCCCTGGCGTGTGGAAGAGGAGAGCTTCACTGTGCCTTTGTCTTAGCTGTGTAGTCTTGGGCAGGTTACTTCACCTAACTGTGCCTCAGTCTCCTTATCCGTAAAATGGGGATGACAATAGTACAAACCTTAAAAGGTCGTATAAGGTTAAAGTGCTTAAAATAGTGACTGGTACAAGGTAAATTCCCTGCGCGTTAGCTGCTCTTGTTATTATTGCTGACATCTAACAGCGCATCCACGTCCCTGGCTTCTCAATGGGGTGGGTGTGCAGGCTCCTGCTCTTTCCCCTTCTGCTAAGGATCTGTCATTATTTCTGCAGTAGCTGTGGTTGCCCCCTTCAGCACTGGAAAACCTGGGCTTTGCAGTAACAGCTCCTGTGGTTAACCAGGCTTGTGCAAAATGTATCTCAGAATGTGGGGTTAGAGATGACCTTTGTCAAGGACACTCCTGGGCAGTGGGGTCTTGGACCTTCTCTGGAAGTTTTGGAGTATGACTGGATGTTTGCTTCTCGGGGGTGGAGTGGGAGGTGGAGTGGATGAGGTTTCACTTGATTTCTTTAGGCCTCCAGCCCCCGACAGGCTGACATCTAATCTCTGAGTGTGGGAGTCTATTTAAGGGTCCAGAGGCTGATCTTGTCCCCTTCTGCGCCATTCATTCATCTCCGGCAGATTATCGCTTTCATCAGTACAGTCTCCCTGCACTGCACCCATTTAGTTTCTTTCTTTCTTCTTGAACTCCACAGACAGGAGTTCTGAACCTGGGGCCCAGCAACCTCCTGAAATGTACATGAGATGCTTGGAGCACAGGTGTATATTTTTCCAGAGGGTTCCCCTTACATTGTATTCTCCAAGGGGCCTGTACCCAACAAAAATAGACTTTGAACTGCTGGTAGGGAGGTACAAGTTCTCACCCCCTGTCCAGGGAAGGCCCCAGTTTATAGGGAGTTGAAATGTTGGTGCACACATGTTCCTTTGTGCCCTCACTGAGAGCACACGCTCCTGTGGAAGATTCATGTCTGTCTTGATTTTGTCAATCGGGAGAAGGAGAAGGCAGGCGGTGAAGTTAGGGACTGTTGGCCTGGGGTGGGGCCTTTAGGATGGGATGCAGTTCATGAAAATTTGAGTGCAAGTTGTCAGGAGACTTCTCAGGGCCTTTGCACTTGCTGTTCCCTGTACCAAGCACATTCTTCCACTTCTTCCCATGTCCGGCACTTTTTTGCCCTTCAGCTCGGATGGCTCCTCTGTAGAGATGGTTTTTCTGACCACTCTGTCCAAAGCAGCCCCTTCCTCCATCAGTTTCTGTCACATTCTCCCAGTGTATTTTATTCATGGAGCTTGCCTGAAATGATTTTATTCATGTATTTATTTATGGGTTTATTGTCTGCATCTGCCCAGGAGAATGTAGGATCCAAGAGGGCAGAGGTGTTGCCCTGTTCACCACTGAACCCTAGCCCCTGGCACACAACACACGCTCAACAAATATTCCAGAGTGACAGAATGAATGGACACCCGTTGAGTGCAGTGAGCTGAGACTAGAGAGTTTTAAGAGTAGTGAGACACAAAGGAACTGGCCACAGGCAGGAGCTCAGGGTTGGAAGTGATCGTTAAGGTTGCGTAGTTCCACCTCCAGTTTAAATCACTTCTGCAACTTCTCTTTCTAGTTATTGCTTAACCCGAGCTTGAATCCTCTAGGAAGTTATCACCTCCTGAGACAGCCTGTTCCACTGGAGGAAAGATGTGGGGGCAGAGAACCAGATATATTCCCAGTACCTGCTCTGATGAGGACACTATGTGTGTGGCCTCCTGCACGCCACCATTCCTGTCCTTCTGGTCTGCTTTGCATCCCAACCATCCTTCATCCATTGATATCCATCCTGAGAGCTGTCTCTACTTCCCTGCCATCACTAAGGTTCCTGAGCCCCTGACCAGAACTCAGTATGCTACGAGGCATGTGTCACCACAGGGGCTCGAGGCAAAGAAGCATCAAGCAAAAAGGCCATTGCCACTTTAGCCTTCAAGGCCAAATGCTGTGTTGTTCAAGCCCCTGCAACTGCATTAGATTGGGCTTGGGGGCTCTTTTTCTTTCACTCTTTTGTTCTTTTCCTGGATTTTTCTGAATCATTCCTTAATCAATTTATTAAAGCGGCCCTAGCTGTATATTTTTAAAAAATTAATCCTTGGACCCGTTTTCTTTTCTTTTCTTCTTCTTCTTCTTCTTTTTTTTTTTTTGAGACAGGGTCTTGCTCTGTCCCCCTGGCTAGAGTGCGGGGACATCATCGTAGCTCACTGCAGCCTCAAACTCCAGGGCTCAAGCGATCCTCCTGCCTCAGCCTCCCGAGTAGCTGGGACTACAGGCACGTGCCACACCCGGCTAATTATTCTGTTTTTTGTAGAGACGGGGTCTCACTCTTGCTCAGGCTGGTCTGGAACTCCTGGCCTTAAGCGATCCTCCTGCCTCGGCCTCCCAAAGAGCTTGGATTACAGGCATGAGCCACTGTGCCTGGCCTGGACCCATTTTTTTTAATGGTTTGGGCACATATTCTCTGATTCATGTCACCTTGCATGTACAGATTGAAACTCAAGTGAAAATGCGATGTTTTTATATATGATTCTAATTTATTGAGTTAGTTCAAGTTTCTTCATAGGATATGACTAGCAAAGTGGATGGAATGGAGTCTGCTATGGAGAGGTTTGGTGACAAGCTTTGCTTTCTTCTTCACTTTGGTGAAAGTTGTTTATTCGGTTATGAAAATGAGTACACATTGTTTTTCTTAGGGAAAAAAAGAGGACCAGGAAAGACTGTTCTTAATTCAGGTCATATTTACACATGAGCCTCTTAGCTCAGCTCATTTACTTTATTTATTCAAGAAACATTTATGGAGGGAGGGCAACTCTGTGCCACGCACTGCCCTGGTGCTGACCACACAGCAGTCAAAAAAACTGTCAGCCTTGTTGAGTTTACATGCCAATGGTGGAGAGGGACAGTAGTCAACTAGATCCGTAATATGGTGTTAGGGAGAGGGGTCAGCATAATGGAAATGAAGCTGGGTAAGGAGGTCCAGAGTGATGGGATGGAGGCAGAGGTGGCTTCGGTCAGAGAAGGTCTCTCTGAGGCGGTGGCATTCAAGCAGAAACCCAGAAGGAGGGAGTGGCCTTGTGGATATCTGGGGGAAGACCATTCTATGCAGTTGGAGTCCAAGGTTGTGGTTGAACTCCCAGTGTGGCTGGTCAGCTCTTGAGCCCTGGACATGGTCCATCTCACTGCAGAAGGGGGAGGGGAAATGAGGCAGTGTGGGCAGAACTTTCCTCCTCTCCCCCAGGTCCCGGCAAGTGACTGGAGTAAGATCTTGGCAGTGTGTGCTCTGATGGTGGACCAGAAGGCTGATACCTTCCTTTACAGAGGGGAACCTGAGCAGTGATGTTTTCTGAAACTGCCACCTGGGGAATGTGCATGAGCCTAGGGGCACTCTGGAGTTGTAAGCCTACACACAGTAAGACTTACCTCACCCTGCCTGTCCTGGCCATGGACTCCTTCCTCTTTTGTGTCATTTGATTATATCCACCTCATCACCTAGAGGGAATCACCTAGAGGAAAAGTAGTTGCTTAGCAGGGCTTTGATGGAAAAAATGAACAGATGAAAATGTACAGGACTGGGGACCAGGAGATGTATGCTTCCCACTCTCTCCATTGATTGATTGATCAATTGATGTTATTTAATACAGTGTAAGATAACTGGGGGTTAAGAATATGAGATCTGGACTGTGTAACCTTGTGCCAGTAACTTAACCTTTCTGAGTCTTGGTTTCTTCATCTGTGATATTGAGGAAGAGGTGTGACAGGGAGGCTTCTTGGAAAAAGTGACATCTAAGAATATACAAAAAGGATGGCTTCACTAGTGGAGGTGAGGGTGGGCGACGGAGGGAAGAGATCCAGATAAAGAGTTGCCAGGCGCTCAGATGTTGCAAGATTCTCACAATGTGTGTGTGTGTGTGTGTATGTGTATGTGGTGGGGTATACATTAGAGAGGGAAGTGACCTAGCAGCCCTAAATAAATGCTGGTTGATTCGACAGCTGTACGCTGTACTACTGGGCACTGCACCTCCATCCTCATTCAGTCTCTGCAACCGTCCTGTGGCACAGGTCCTCTTATTATCCCATCTTCCAAACCAGAGTAAGATGTGGAGTCATGAATAACTTACTTACAACTCTGCCCAGCTGTATCAGGAGAGTTGGAGGTGAAGAGGGTCTTCCCAGATTTATCTGGGATGCAGTGATGTCAAGAGAGATGGCTGTTTCTAAATATCTCTGATAGGCCCCGCTTTGGTGCATATCCCCGTGAAATGTCAGCTCTGGGAGGGCAGAGGCTGCTCCTGGCCAAACACCTGCACCCTTGCATAATGCCGGCACACAGCAAGGGTTTGTTGGGATGTTAGGTGGGTGCCCCAGGGCCTCTGCGTGGCCACAGAACAGGGCTGGAGGAGGTCATTGCCTTCATTTCCCAGGTGTCTCCTGACTTTTCCAAGGTGGAAACACAAGTTGGGGCAGAACTGGACATGGGGCCCAAGTCAAAACAAGAATGCTCCGGAAAGGGAGGCTGGGGCACTTGGCCAGAGCTGGAGCAGGACAGAGGAGGCCCTGAGGGGTGTGCAACACCCTTGTAACCTGGCTGCGTTATTGCGCTGTTCTGATTCATCTTCAGCCACACTCCACCCCCAGTCACCCACTGGACACTCTGAAAGGCCGAACATGACAGTCCCCCAGACACTCCAGAGTCTTTCCCACTTTCACGTTTTTGTCCTGCTGTTCCCACCACTTGGCATGCTCTTTCATGCTTGTCCACTTTTAGAACTTTCCACATTGCCCAACCAGTGGCCTTCTCCCTCTTTCCTTTCCCTTTGGCTAGAAAAGCAAATGCTCTTTTACACAAGAAATACTGACTATATTCTTACTATACACAAATGTAAACATGTCAGAAGTTGTACAGTAAAAAATGAAATTCTGCCTCCCCCTTCCCAGGCTTTCTTCCGGAGAGAATGTTTGTGATCAGCTGGACGTAGATGTCTCTTGTTTTTATGTACAGGTCGGTGTACCTGTGAGTATTTTTAAAAAACAACATGATGGGCTCATTTTAAATATATTGCTCACCATCTAATTTTTTTCCATTAGTAATAGCTACGTGCAAGAGTGCTTTCTCTGTCCATATATATTTCTCCTCTTCTTTTACCTTGCCTGGCTCTCCCCCTCCCCAGGGAAGAGTATACAAAATTGTATGAACATACGTTTTGATTTCTCTTGAATATATACCTAGCAGTGGAATTTCTGGGTCATATGGTAACTGTATATTTAACATTTTGAGGAACTGCCAAACTGTTTTCCAAAGCGGCTGCACCACTTTGTAGTCCCATCAGCAGTGTATGAGGGTTCCAATTTCCCCACACCCTCATCAACACTTGTTATTATCCATCTTTTTGATTATTGACATCCTAGTGGGTGTGAAGTGGTATCTCATTGTGACTTTGATTGCATTTCCCTGATGGGCTAATGATGTTGAGCATCTTTTCATGTGCTTATTGACTATTTGTATATCTTCTTTGGAGAAATGTGTATTGGAATCTTTTGTCCATTTTTAAATTGGGTTATGTATCTTTTTATTATTGAGCTGTAAGAGTTCTTTATATATTCTGGATTCAGTCCCTTATCAGATATATGATTTTCAAATATCTTTCCTCATTCTGTGTGTTATCTTTTCACTTTCTTGATGGTGTCTTTTGAGGTGGAAGGTTTTAATTTTGGTGAAGTCCAATTTTTCTAGTGTTGCCTTTGCCTTTGGTATCATACGTACAAAAACTTTGCTGTATCCAAGGTCATGAAGATTTATGCCTATGTTTTCTTCCAACAGTTTTATGGTTTTAGCTTTAGGTCTTCGATCCATTTTGAGTTAATTTTTGTATATGGTGTGAGGTAGGGGTCCAACTTCATTCATTTTTTTTTCCAGTTAAAAAAAATTTTTTTTTTAGAGATAGGTTCTTGCT
Organism: Daubentonia madagascariensis; assembly: GCA_023783475.1. Lineage (NCBI taxonomy): Eukaryota > Metazoa > Chordata > Mammalia > Primates > Daubentoniidae > Daubentonia > Daubentonia madagascariensis. Next base: position 32,204,682 of record JAKFHU010001953.1, on the reverse strand, counting down.
CTGTTGCCAAGGCTAGAGTGCAGTAACCTAATTATAACTCACTGTAACCTCAAACTCCTGAGCTGAAGGTATCCTCCCCCCTCAGCCTCCCCAGTATCTAGGACTATAGGTATGCACCACCATGCCTGGTTAATTTGTTTTCTTTGGGTTTTTTGTAGAGACAAGGGTCTCACTACATTGCCCAGGCTGGTCTTGAATTCCTGGCCTCAAGCGATCCTCCTGCCTTGGCCTCCCAAAGTGCTGGGATTAGAGGCAAGAGCCACTATCCCTGGCCCCAACTTCATTCTTTTGCATGTGAAATCCTGTTGTCCCAGCACCATTTGTTAAAAAGACTGTTCTTCCCCATTGAATCATCTTGACACCCTCATCAAAAATCAATTGACCATAAACGTAAGTGTTTATTCCTGTGTTCTCAGTTCTATTCTGTTCCTCTGTTTGGCTGTCCTTGTAACAGTATTGCCATCTATACTGTCTTGATTACTATAGCTTTGTAGTAAGTTTTGAAATCAGGAAATATGAGTCCTCTAACTTTGTTCTTCTTTTGCAATATTGTTTTGGCTATTCTGGGTCCCTTATAAATTTTAGGATCAGCTCCTGTCAATTTTTGCTAAAAAGCAGCTGAGATTTTGGTAGGGGTTGTGTTGACTCTGTAGATCTCTTGGGAAGTTTTGCCATTTTAACAGTATTAAGTCTGGAACCTGGAGTCCTTTTTCCTGGGTACATCACTCAGCACTCAGTGTCATTGAGTCTACTGAGTAGATAACTCCAAGGCTCATCCATCAAGCTCACAGACAAAAAATCCAGGGACATACATGCATATCTCTTTTCCTTGTTGAAAAAAGTGACATAGTATAGTGTAATATCTAATTTAAGGCTGGAGACCTTGGATAAAACACTTAACTCCTGAATTTGTGAGATGGGAGTGCATCTGGCACTGGTCACACATATGGCAGAACTGGCTTTCCTTCATGCTGAAGGTGGGATGGAGATCCCTGACGTACTCCCATAACACCCTGCCTCCAGGCCTTGAGAAATGTGGTGGGGGTGGGGACCCTGCAATCCTGGTACCAGCTACTGGTAGGAGTATTGGAGCCAGGCTCCATTTTAACTTGTTTTATCTATGGAGTGAAGAGATGGGATTTCATTTGAGGAAAGGATTCTGCTACTACAACAGTTTTTGTTCCCTCCCCACCACCAGTTCACTGGCAGTATAGTTTGAAGAAGGGAATAAAAATAATAAAGGAATAATATCACATATTAAAAGTTTAGTTTACACCCCTGCACATACTTGTATGTTCCAGATGTAATGCTTTGGCACAAATCCATGATTTTATTCTCAAGGAATAAGAAAGAAAAAGTGAATCACCTACATTTGTATCACTAGGAACCTTGTTTTCCAAACTTAAGGGCCAACCTGGGAAACTACATCTGAAACTTCAAATCCATTCATATCTCAGCTTACTCTCAGCTGGGGTAAGGAGTTTCCATTTTAAACAAAAACTGTGTTTGTACACACGTGTTTGTGTGTGTGTATGTGTGTTTGGAGTTATTTATCTCTGTTGTTTCAAAAAAGCAGTTTAGAAAAGCTTTAATTTGGGCTGAGTTTTTAGTTTGTTTCTGAGGGGAGGGGAGTTATATGTAATAGAAATTGTTTCAAGATCTTCAAAATCTAAGATTGTTTGGCTTAGCAGATTCCCTTTACATAAGCTGTTAGAACAGGCAATTCATAGGAATTTTGTTTCCATCCTTTAGTGAGGAGTGTGTGCATATGTGTGTGCACATGGAAAGTTAGGGGAAAAACACAATGATATAACCTAACCCCAAAACAAGGAAGTGTGTTACAGAGTTGAGGTTTGGCGCTTCATCTCTTGCCCAATCTCAATAGGTGCAGCTCAGCTGACCTTGTGTAACCTTTCTCTATGACACATCTCTCAAGGGGTTAGGGAGGACTGTTTCTCTCCAGCATGGCTTTAATTGTACAAAAGCCCTGTGCAGTCTTGCAAACTCAAGTGGTTTTCTTAACACATCACTCACATTTCATGTGTTCTGGGCTGGGCAGGACCTCACTAATCCTTGGCCAGCATTGTGAGTCAGAAAATATTTAAATGACCGCCCGAGTCCTTTTGAGGAGAGAGAGTTGGCAAGTTAATTTAGTCTTAAACAGCAGTGCAGTAAATGACTGGCAAAATTGATAAACGTGTTGGCAACTCTATTTTATTGTGATAAATGCTAATAAAGAAAGTGAACATACTGTCTTTTAGAGTGACTTAACAATGATGATGATACCAAATTTTATTGAGCATTTAGTATGTGGTGGAGTCTGGTGGCTTTTCACACATTTTTGACTGGGACCTGTTATAAAAAATACGTAGACTGTAACCTGGTGTGTGTGTGTATGTGCATGTGCATATATCTGAAAATGATTGGTGAAAACAATACTCACTCTATGTATATCTAGTGTCCTTTGATAATTCTTTTCCACATTAGCCTATCTTTGCTTTTTCTAAATGATGGTTGTGCAACCCACTGAATTTATTTCACTAATGGGTCAAAACCTACTGTTTAAAAAACACTGTGTAGACAATTCACTATGTGCTTTACATATATGATTTCATTTAATCCTCACAACAACCTCATGGAGTGGGTATTATTGTCCCCATTTTATGGATGGAGAAACTGAGGCACAGAGCAATGACTTGCCCAGGTTTACAATGCCAGTGAGTGGTAGAGACAGGATTTGCGCCGAGGAAGGCTGAGACCTGTTAAGAGTTCATGGTATGAATCCAGGTCACATACCTCTCTCGTGTAGCAAGGGCCCCAACCCCTGGGATGTGGACCGGTACCGGTCAGTGGCTTGTTAGGAACCAGGCTGCACAGCAAGAGGTGAGTGCTGGCTGAGCAAGCGAAGCTTCATCTGTATTTACAGCTGCTCCCCTTTGCTGGCATCACTGCCTGAGCTCCGCCTCCTGTCGGGTCAGTGGCAGCATTAGATTCTCATAGGAGTGCAAATCCTACTGTGTAAACTGTGCATATGAGGGATCTAGGTTGTGCGCTCCTTATGAGAATCTAATGCCTGATGATCTGAGGTGGAGCTGAGGCAGTGATGCTAGTGCTGGGGAGCAGCTGCAAATGTAATAAATGTAATGCATTTGAATCATCCTAAAACCATCCCTTGGTCTGTGAGAAAAATTGTCTTTGATGAAACTGGTCCTGGGTGCCTAAAATGTTGGGGACCACTGTCCTATAGCAATTAAGGGATAGGGTATAATTTAATATTCTAATGAGATGTTATATATTGAAAAAAATAGCCACAAAGAGGATACAAAATTAATACCAAATGTTTGACCTAAAGCTGCATTCAAAAACAAATGTATCCACTATGACAGCTTTGATTAATATATAGACAGATGTTATTCTTCCTGGGTTGCTGAATTTTGTGGGGTTTTTGATTTGGTTTATCTTTTTAATCATCTGGTGACTTGAAATTTCATGCAAGTACAGGTCCTTAGGGACAACTTCTGATGGAAAATCACTTGATTTAGGTGTATACTAGGGTTTGGAGAGAAACAGAACCAACAGGATGTACATCTATCTATTAACATATCTGTCTGTCTATCTGGTTTTGGAGAGAAACAGAACCAACAGTGTATATATCAATCAATCATCTATCTACTGAGAGGTTTGTTTTAAGGAATTGGCTCATGTGATTGTGGAGGCCTGGTGAGTCCAAAATCTGTAAGGTAGGCTGGCAGGCTGGAGACCAGCAGGCTGGGGTGGCAGCTCAAGTCCAAAGGCAGTGTGCTGGCAAAATTCCTTCTTTCTTCGACAGGTCGCTCTTTTCTGTTAAGGCTTTTAACTGACTGGATGAAGCCCACCCACATTATGGAGAGAAATCTGCTTTACTGTGTTTACTGATTTAAATATTAATCTCATCTAAAAATACCTTCTCAGAAACATCTAGAAAAATGTTTGACTAACTATTTGGTCGCTGCGGTCTAGCCAAGTTGACACATAAAATTAACCATCACGAGGGGTGGGTTACTATTTGAAGTTGTTCAGAAGAAAGGAAAAAGGCAGTGGTTTGAAGCAGGAGTGGGATATTGTTACAGGTAGGAAGACATTTCAGAAAGGACTTCCTCCCCCATGACTGATTGCAAAATAAGCCCCTCTCTGGTTCTCTTGCTTTATAGGGAGACAGCATTGGTTGGCAGATTAGGGGTGTGGGTGCATATTTTCTTGCCCTGAGTTGAAAGGTTTTTTTCTTACATTTCACTGAGAGTTCATCACCCTAAGTATATAAAAGAAGTCACTTTTCTGCAGCTAATGGGTGCATGCTCAGTGGATTTAGCTGTCGGGGGCTATGTGTGCGAATGCAGCATTTGTGTGTCAGCCAAAATGTGGATGACCTAGGTCAGTAGTGTTAAGTATACGCACATTGTTGTGCAACCAATCTGCAGAACTTTTCATCCTGTGAGACTGAAACTCTGTACACATTAAACAGTAACTCCCTGTTCTCCCTCCTTCCAGTCCGAGGCAACCACCATTCTATTATATTTTCCATCTCTATGAATTAGACTGCTCTAGATACTTCATGTGAGTGGAATCACACAGTATCTGTGCTTTAGTGACTGGCTTATTTCACTCAGCATAATGTCCTCAAGATTCGTCCGTGCTGTAGCATGTGTCAGAATTTTCTTTTTTAAGGCTGAATAATATTCCATTGTATGTATACACCACATTTTGCTTATCCATTCATCTGTCATGGACACTGGGTTGCTTCTCCCTTTTGGCTACTGTGAATAATGCTGCCATCCCATTATTTTTTGAACCCATCATTGTAACTGGGCTTAGCTTCCCCTGCCCCTGTCCCAGATGTCTCTTGCTGAGGTCTCCTGACTGCCATCTTGCTCATCCCAATGGCCCATTCTCTGTCTTCCAGGACACCTCACTCTCCTGATCCTCTTCCCACATCTTGATTAATGAGAACTCCATCCTTCTGGTTGCTCAGACCCAAAGCCTGGGGTATCATCTTGACTCTTGTATCTCTCATCACCAAAGTTATCAGAAGACCCCACTGTGTATACTTTCAAAATATACCTAGAGTGACCAGCCTGGGCAACATAGTGAGACTCCATCTCTACATAAAATTAAAAAAAATTAGCCAGGCATGGTGTGTGCCTGTAGTCCCAGCTACTTGGGAGGCTGAGGTGGGAGGATTGCTCGAGCCCAGGTGTTTGGGGTTGCAGTGAGCTATGATGAGGCCACTGCACTCCAGTCTGGGCAACAGAGTGAGATCCTGTCTTTAAAAAAAGGTAAAAATACATATAAATATATACGTATACACACACACACATATACATACATACACCTAGAGTGTGGCCACTGCTCACTACCCTTGTTCAGGCCATTCTCCCCTGTCATCTGAATGACTGTGGTCTCCCAGCCTCTGTCCTTACCTCCTTTCAGCTTGTTCTCAACTCAAAGCCAGAGGGATCCTTTTAAAGGGTTGGGCAGATTACCACTCCTCTGCTCAAAACCCTCGAATTGTTCTCATTCCACCCACCACAAAGCCAAAGCCCTTATAGTGGCTACAAGGCCCCAAGAGATTTGGCCGTGTTTCCTCTCTGACTCTGCTGTTAGTTTGCTCTTCCCCTTGTGACCTGACTCCAGCCACATCCACCTCAAAGCTGTTCCTCTAATTGGGCACCTCAGGGCCTTTGCACTTGCCGTTCCCACTGCCTGGAATGCTCTTGTCCCAAAGTCCGCATGGCTCGGTCCCTCACTTCCTTCAGCCTTCCATGCTGTCATGTCTAAACTGTTACCACTACATCCAAAACTGCCCTCTGCCTTCCTGCTTTACTTTTTCTCCTTGCTACCATCCTTATCCAAGATAAGGTGTATTTTGCTTATTTATCTTGTTTGATATCTGCAGGGATTTTTCTCCTATTTTGTTCCCTGCCAAATCATATCCCCAGCCGCATAGCACAGATAGTAAATGTTTGTTGAATCAATAAAGGAAAGTTTGGTAAATAGAGATAAAAAGCCATCTATGATTCTTCTATGATGATGTAATTCTTGATCGCATTTTTTCTTACCTATAAATTATTACATATATGTATGCATATATATGTGTGTGTGTGTATATATATACATAGAGAGAGAGAGAGAGAGAGAGTGTCCTGTCTTTCCCATCAGATATTCCTGCAAAAGCCTTTTTCTTTTTGTGAGTTGCTACATAGTCTTCATGGTTATTGCTTTTTAAACAGCTATATAACCTGAGGTGATAGATACCCCAATTACCCTGATTAGATTAATTCACATTGTATGCCTGTATCAAAACATCACATGTACCCTATAAAGATATACAACTATTATGTACCCATAATAATTAAAAATAAAAAATACTTTTCAATCTGTGATATCATTTGGATATCATAGGTGAGATAGTAGTCATCATAATTTTTTAAGTTAAAGTTAACAAATTTTTTTCCAAAAAAATTAATAAATAGCTACATAATGTTTCACTGAGTGAGTGGATGTAGCGACTTTATTTAACCTTGTTTTGTTCAGTACTAACTTTTTGCTGTTGTGAGCATCTGTCCTGGGCATTTGCCCTGCCCCTCCCTCCCCTCAGTGGGGGCTGTGGCCCAGGCTGGGCCTATCATGTTCCCCTTGCCCCTGGCTGTGGTGAACGGTCCATGGCTGGACACAGGCCCAGCCATGCCAGGCCGTGGGCTTCTCCTAACTCAGTCAGAAGTGACAGAGAAGGTGCTTGTAAGTAACCAGGTCCAGGACAGTAAGGACGGGCCCAGAATGTGGAGCAGCGACAGCATGAGGAATTGGGCACGTTGTCTTTGGATCCAGTCACATGACTGTTGGAGCTGCTCCAATGACTTACCAACAAACCCCCTTTTTCACCCACCGAGGTGGAGTTGGATTCTCACTGCTAGGAGTGAGTCTAGACTAATCTAATCAGGGGGAGCATCCCTGCCCCACTCCCTGTTTTTAGTTGTTCCTTTGTCCAGAGCAAGGAAAGATGTTGAAGCCTTATTGAAGGCCTTGTTCAGGACAGAAGATGCATGTAGGCAGAGCAGCACCATTTCTTTGTTACAACTGGAGAAACAATATAAAACCATTATCCTGCCTGGGTTCGGATGCTGGCACTACCATCTGAGGGGGGTAACCTCTCTAACCTCAGCTTCTTTGTCTGTAAAATGGGGGTGAAAATAATCATACCCCACCTCGGGAAGTTGTTTTGAGGACTAAATGTGAGTTAATAAACAAAAGTTCTTAGAACAGCATGCAACGCAGAGAGCAAGAGTGCTCATTGAGTGTTAGCTGTGGTGGCTGCTGTGGTTGTGATGTCAGAATCCTAAAAGTATAACAGGACTTAAACATAGAATTATCATATGATCTCACAATTCTACTTCTGGGTATATACCCAAAGAATTAAAAGCAGGGACTCAAACAGATACTTGCATTCCATGTTCACAGCAGCATTACTCACAATAGCCAAAAGGTAGAAACAACCCAAATGTCTATTGACAGATGAATGGATGGACTAAATGTGGCGTGTACATATGATGGAATATTATTCAGCCTTAAAAAGGAAGGAATTTCTGACCCATGCTACAACGTCAATGAACCTTGAAAGCATTAGGCTGAATGAAAAAAGCCAGTCACAGAAGGACAAATATTATATGATTCCACTTATGTGGGATACCTAGTAGAGTCAAGTTCAGAGACAGAAAGTACAATAGAGGTTTCCAGGGGCTGGGGGAGAGGAGGGGAGAATGAGGAGTTATTGCTTAGTGGGTACAGAGTTTCTGTTTGGGATGATGGATGACAGAGTTCTGGAAATGGATAGTGATGATGGTTGTGCAACATCATGAATGTACTCGATGCCACTGAATTGCACACTTAAAAAAGTGTAAGAGGATTTAGAGGGTGGGAATGGGTGTGAATACTATAGTGACTCTCCTGGACTGTTATTTTATTTTATTTTTTAGAGATGGGATCTCACTATGTTGCCCAGGCTGGTCTCAAACTCCTGGCCTCAAGTGAGATTCTCCTGTCTCAGTCTCCCAAAGGGCTGGGATTACAGGTGTGAGCCACCAAACCTGGCCTTCTCCTGGACTTCTTTATAGATTGAAGTGAAATCAAAATGGAGCACACAGTGAAAAAACAGGCACAGGTCAAAAAAGAATTGGCGTTGGTGGGGGAGTGGTAAAGTACCCACAAGACACCAGAGGCTCCCTTGAAGGTCTGAGACAGCAGGCCGGGATCTGGCGCTGCAGAGTTGGGAAGGGCAGGGTGAGATGAGGAAAAAGGTGAGTGGGCGACAGAGTTTTCTTAGTGACTCTGTGGGCAGGGCAGTCCGGACCTTGGGTCAGATGGGCCCAGCCCAGGACTGGAGCCTATGTGAGTCACAGCTCAACTCCCAGGGAACAAAGGGATAAGGGAGGGAGGGGCTGGGCTGTGACTCAGAGGCCACTGCTGTGTGAGCTTCCTCCAGGCACCCCCTCCCCCATTCCCTGATTCTGGCTCCCCCTGTGGGGGTGGGGGCAGGTGTACCCACTTCCTGTGAAGGCCCTTGGTAGGGCTACCCTGCAGAACCTAGAGTTTTTTTGCAGCTCTTCTTTGAAAACACAAATAGCAAAAGCTACATGGATTGAGCTCTTGCTGTATACAGGCACTGGGCTCAGTTCATCTTTTTTAAGCCTCCTACTCTCACCCTATCTGGTAGTCTTATCAGTCCCACTTTACAGAAGAGGAAATGGGCTTACTGGGGTGGAGCAACTTGCCTAAGGCGCACAGGAGCCAGATTTGAACCTGTCACTGATTCAGGAGCCTGGACTTGTAACCATAGTGTTACACACATGGAAGGATATACTCCAAAATGTGACTTATCTCTAGGTCATAGGCTTAAAGACAAGGCTTACAAATTTTCTTCCTTGTGTTTATGAAAAAAGTTAGAAAATACAGGTAATAAATATGTTTTCCAACAAAAAAGACATGGTTAAATATGATTGCATTTTAGCATTTCAGGTGGTTATTTTTATGCATACCTTTGGGATCTTGAAGAGTGGATGACATGCAACAAACCTATTGGTATGAGTATCACTCCTTGTGCTGGACACTGGGAGTATCACAGTCTATGACAGTTTTGTCCAACGTATGTAAAACTGCAATGGCATTTCAAAAAGACCAGGCTCATTTGGAACAAGTTACCATAAATGTTAAGACAGATAAAATAGGTGGCATGTAGATTGCCCCTTGAGGGAGCAAGTGGTAATACTCATTTCCAAGGTGTTCTTTGTTTTTCTGTGTGTAAAAGGCCACATGTCTTGTTTTATGGAAAGAAACTTGTTCTTTCAAGATTTTTATTTGAAAGAGATTGTGGGAAATATGTAAGCTTCCTTTGCTTTACAGTCAGTTCTTAATGAATTAATTCCATATTATTCAAGTATGTATTGAGTGATATGAGGCCAGAGTTTGCTTCACTGGGTGCAGTATAGAAGAAATAAGATTAGGAATGAGTTGACCATTGAAGTTGTATGATGTGTGGCACATGGGGTACATTATATTCTTTCTGATTTTTTATGTGTTTAAACTTGTACATTTAAAAAAGCACACCAGTGCATGCCCGCGCGTGCCTGTGTGTATGTGTGTGTGTATGTGTGAGACAGAGAGAGACTCACTCTGGGCCAGGCCCCAAGGTGCTGGGGAGGCTCAGACTCTACCCTTCTGGAGTCAACAGACAGACTCACTCAGGAAACAGATAATAATCAAATAGTCACATGAATGCAAGTAAAATTACAGCTGGGATAAGTGCTGAGAAATCATGAGCAGAGATGCAAAAGCCTGCAGTGTAGACCCCGTGCTACCCAGGATTGGAGAGAGACTAAGAGTCCTCAGCTTGAGGTAACACCAAGGGGATAAGTGGAGTGATGGCCTGCTTGTGTTCAGACCTAAAGGAGAAAGTGGAAAGGGGCAGGGGGGTGTGTGTGTGTGTGTCTGCCTGCATGGTCAAGGCCGAGAGGAGTCTTTGTAATTTTCTGTCTGCTTTAATGGTGGTGTGATAGGAGGATTTCAAGGTAGACCAGTTGACTGAGTGCCCTTCAACCACATAATGACTCTTGTGGTGCAGCAACCTCATAGAGGACTTTGTGGTGCAAGTTTGAGAAGATAACTGAGTTCTAACAGAATCCTTCAATAACTTCTGATTCTGCTTAGAAAAAAATGCAAATTTTTTCCTACCTTCACTGACATGCCCTTCCACTGCTTGTCATGCCTTCTGGTCTCATGGATCCCAAACCCTTTCCTTTCTCAGCCTATGACTATGTTCCTCCTTTCCAGAATGCTTTACCCCTTCTCTTCTCAGGGCCAACTCCCTCCCATATTTATGTTTTGACTCAAATGTTACAAGGGAGGCTCTCCCTGAGCACTTCTCCCTGCTTACTTTCTCTTCTCTCATTTTTCATTGGTCTCTTCCCCAGGCTGTGAGCATGGTGACAATAGGGGCTTTGTCTGCTCCCATTCTGTAGCCTCCCTAACTCCCAGCCCATAGAGGCACATAGTGCTCAGCAGGTCTGACAGCCAGGTGCTGTCTTACATGGTCCATATGCATATTCCTACTTAATCATTTTGCATTTTAGAAGTATTTTGACCCATGTGCAGTTGTCAAAATGGACTTATGGAAAGTTGTGGAAGCTTTATATAAGATGGGGGAGTGCTTTGTTTATAGTTTGTGTCCTGAAATTCTCTCAAACAACAGGGACACGTGCATCTGAATTCTGCTGGGCCTCAGGGGGCAAGGTGGAATCAGATGTTTCTGGAGGCTCCAGATAAAGGACTGGGGTATCAGGGAAGCTACATCGTCCTCTGGGGGTGACAGATATTGGTCCTTTTTTGTGTGCCTGGTTTGTGGTTACAGCTGACAGAATTTTACCCTAAAAGTATACCTCAGCCAACCCTACCTCATACCATACGCAAAAATAATTAAAGATGGATTGAGAACCTAAATGTGAAAGGCAAATCAATGGAGCTTCTAGAATATAATAGAGAAGAATACTGAGATTAGGTTAGGCACAGATTTCTTAAGCAAGACACAAAAAGTACTACCATAAATGAAAATATTTATAAATCAGGTCTCATTAAAAATAAGAACTTACCATCAAAAGGCACCATTAAGAGAGTGAAAAGGCAAGCTGCAGTCTGGGAAAAGATATTTGAAATGTATATGTTCAATAAAGAATTTATATCCAGAATATCTTCTGCAACCCAATAAGAAATAGACAACCCAATTTAAAAAACAGATAAAAGACTTGAGTGAGCATATCACCAAAGAGAATATCCAAATGACCAATAAACATTTGGAAAGATACTTAACCTCAGTAGCCACCAGAGAAATGAAAATTTAACTACCATGAGTTACTACAGTATACCTACTAGAATGGCTAAAATTGAAAAGACTCACAATCAAAGTGTTGGTGAAGATATGGTGCAACTGGAACTCACACGCAGTGCTAGCGGGAGTATGAAGTCGTATAACCACTCTGGAAAATTGTTTTGATCGTATCTGCCAAAACTAAACATATGCCTACGTGTGCTGTAGCAATTCCACTCTTAGGTATATACCCAAGAGAAGTGAATGCATGTGAGCTCCAAAAGACTTATACACAAATGTTCATCACAGCTTTATTCATAATTACCAAAAAGTGGACACAATCCAAATGCCCATCAACAGCCATATGGATAAGCAAATTTGGTATATCCATGCAATGGAATACACTCAGCAATGAGGAAGAAGGAACTATTGTGACACGGTGATGAGTGCAAAGGAGCCAGGGACAAAGAGGCCATGCAATGATTCCATTTATATACAGTTCAAACACAGGCAAACTAGTCCATGCTGCTAGAAGTCGAGATAGTGCTTACCTTTGAGTAGGGCATTACCTGGGAAGAGGCACGAGGAAGCCTTCTTTCTAGAGGGCTGGAAATGTTTTATATTTTGATTTGGTTGGTAATCATACAGGAGTATAAATATCTAAAAATGTTGTTGAGTTGTACACTTCAGGTTTGTGCACTTTATGTATGTTGCAAGCTACTTTATTGGTGTATACATTGGGAAAAAAAACCACACAGAAGCCATTTCTCAAGTGGTTGGAGGAAGGTTGGGGAAACGAAGCAGAGCCGGAGGCAGGGCAGGCTGGAGGGGAAGGCGAGGTGGAGCCCTGGTAGCTGGTAAGAGGCCCGTGTTCTCCCTGCCACGCAGCTCCTCCCTGCCCCAAGGCTGGCAGCCACGATTGCTCCTGTGTGTCCCTCCCTGCCCTCGCCCACCTTGCCCACATGTCCTGCAGCGTGTGAGCACTAGCTGTCACCGGTGCTGGCATGAGTCTTACTTTGCAGAGAGGAGGCGCTTGAAAGGGAGGGTGGCCTTTCTTAATTCTGGTGCTGTTTAAAGAAAGGGTGCATCTTTCTGGTGCGTCCAGAATTTTCTCTGCTTGGATTCCCTAGGGAAACAACCTGCCTGGTGGCCAGCTTTACTTGAAGCCAAGGATTAAATGGTGGTGGTTGGTTTTCCTGGGTAGGGTGGAGGGGACACAGGGAGGAGGGCAAACCTGACTCTGTTTGCCTGGGCACATCACCCTGCACTCACGCCCTGGGCCAATCCTCAACAACAAATTAAAGCCTGTTATGTAGATGGCCCGGGGTGGCCCTGTCAGGCTGCTGGGGCACATTTCCAAGCTGAATGGACAGTGGTGCCCTGGGGGATGGTTTGTGTTCTGACTCTGTGCTCAGGTGCTCTTACTGGGTGTCCTTCTGACAGGAGGACATGCTTCATTTGCAAGCCTTCACGTGCTGGTTGCCTTGCAACAGTGCAAGTGCCATGGTTGTGGATCTGAGTGCAAGCGTGGTGTGGCCTTTATTTATTTATGTCTTTGTGTCCTGCCATGTTCCGTAAAAGTTTTAAGCCACTTTATCAGAGAAGATGAGGAAAGTGTAGGCGTTAAGAATGTAGGCTCTGGAGCCAGAATGCCTGGGTTCTCAGGCACAGCATTGTGCCAGGGACGGGGGCAGCCAATGCACATGCATGGCAGAATGTGAGCCTACTGTACCTACTCCATATTACCTTCCTAAAAGGCAAACAGATTATGAATTCTGAGACAACTCCAGCTCTAAGGGTTGGGAAAAGGGATTGTGGGCTTGTCTGCCGTAATTCATTCTCCAGATGGTCATTTAGGCCATTTCTAACTTTTGCTAATAGGAAAGGATGCTGTAGTGAGTATCCCTCAGTAGACTTGAAACTGCTGGGTCAGCAGACAGATTTAAAATTTTGGTAGTTATTGGCAGATTGCCTTTCAAAGAGAAGAGAGAAATGACAGCTCCACCATAGTGTGTGGACGTGAATTTGATCTTATTATCCCCTGCTTTCGAGAGCCTCCGCGGCTGCCCATGGATGTCCGTGGTTGTCCATGGTTGTCCACGGCCATCTGTGGCCTGTGGTCTTACATCCTTGCTCCTTTCTGTGGTGTTCACAGCCTTTCCTTCCCAGTCTGGCCCCCAGCCTGTCTGCCCAGCCTCTAACTATGGTGGCCTTTCCCTCGTCACTGTACTTGGGCCTCAAACCAGTTCTAGCATCCCTTGGTCAGTCAACAACCCAGCCAACTTTCCCTCCTCTTCCCCTCCCTGTCCCTCAGTACACCCACACACACTCACACTCCTCCTGTGTGCCTTCAGGCCCAGCCATGGCAGGATAGCACTGCCCCTGCTCTGTGGCCTTGCCTTCTGGGGGAAGCAGGGGACCCAATTTAGTTCTGACAGTCCTGGTAGGTGGATAAAGAGCTCTAAGCTGAGAAGAGTTCAGAATGAAAGAGAATACCGTTCAGGCAGAGGGGACAGCCTGTGGGAAGGCCCTGAGGCAAACCTGGAAGGAAGATTTGTACTTTTAGAACTGTGGGAAGCGCTTGCAGAGGTTTCGGCCGGGGAGTGACTTGGCTGACTGGGCCTGTATTTCAGTACCACAGATGGTAATGGAGAGGTGTCAGCCGCGGAGCTGGAGAGAAGGGAGTAGAGTGAGCAGGGCAGGCCTTAGTTGCTGACTGGAGCTCGGGGTAAGATGAGAGAAGGGGTGAGGACACCTCCCAGGTCTCTGGATTCAAAATCTGGTGGATAGAGGTGTCCTGAGCTTGGGACTCAGGTGGAGAGAGGGTGAGAGTAGAAAGAGCGAGTGCGCCAGCTGCCGGGGTTCACATCCCAGCCCCCTGAGCCCCACTGTCCTCATGCGTAAGACGGGGATTGGAGTCGTGCCCTGGCAGGGGCGTGGCGAATGTGGGTAGTGCTGGCGGTGGTCAAGGGGCTGCACGTAGTGGGTGCTGGGCAAGTGCGAAGCTTTCCCTCCTTGTGCCGTGAAGCTACCCTCAGCTCCCCCAGACCTAATTTCTCTGTTGAAATTGCCTCCCTAGCCATCAGTTTCTGATTTCTCTTCTTATCAGGCTTTGCTTTTGATTTTCCCACGGCATTCTGAGCCCCTCAGAACTCCAGTACCAGGTGGTAGAGCTGAGACATCTGCATTTCTGAGAAGTTCCCCAGGTGATCCCAGCTGCTTAGGACATTCTGCATCCCCGTAGGGCAGGAGCTGTGTCTTCTGAGAGCTAGACACATGGGTGACCCTGGAATGAATGAACCACCAACAACTGTATGGCTATGTGTCTCTCACCGATAAGCTCCCAGGCTGGACTGATTCAGTGTCCAAAGCAGCCAAGTGCTGGGCTGGCTGCCTCAGTCACCTTTAAAGTGCAGATGCCCAGACCCAGCCTTGGCCAGTCTGATTTAGAAGGCCTGAGCTGGGCAGAGCATGTCCTTGGATGATCCTGCCCTGCTGTGTCAGGACACCTGTAGGCTCTGAACACTGAGGGTCCTCCTCGCTCTGACATTCTTGTCCTCAGCCCTGGTACGCCCTGCCATGCTTGGTGTCAGGTCACCAGGTGGGGTTTCTGGGTAGTGGCAGCAGCTGCTCCCGTCCTGCAATCAGCAGGAGTTAAAATGCCTGGGTGGTTCTGAACTTGAGTGTCTCTCTGCTGCCACCAGTGATTATACAAGGGCAAATATCTTTATCACAGGTGATATTCCAACAACTTGGGGGCCCATGCCCCCAAATTAGCTTTGGTTTGTGGTCTGGTTCTCCCTGCCAGCCTTTGGGGAGGGGGGCAGTGGGGAACAGCTGTTCCCACCCCAACAGAACACAAGCTCAAGTGCCAGGCTTTGCCTCCGGAAGCATCTGCCCATTTCCATTGTCTGCCCCTCCCTGGATACAGAGGAATGATTATAACCAAACAGAAAGGTCCTTCCTTTACCCTATCTCCCTGCCTCCTGCAAATTTCCGGATGGGTTTTGTAGAAGTTGTGCTATGGCTGTTGACATGTGCAAATCTGCTGAGTGATAGAGGTCCCATCGTGGTTAATTCTCCTCCACCCAAGCAGTCAGTGAGGGTTCAGTAGCTGGCAGAACGGAGGCTGATGCTGGACACGTGACTTGGCTGGCTGAGCTCCAGAATGCTCATTCCTCATTGTTATTTCTTGTGTGTGTTGTGGGCGTGTGTCTCTTAGACAAGAGGGTAGGGATCTGGAATCCTGGAGGGGATCTTGCAAAGCAGATCCAGGTCTTGGCACCCGGAGTCAGTTGGGGGAGGGTGCTGGGAAGAGTGAGGGGGGCCTGGGTGGGCTGAAGGCCTGTGCGTGTCTGGACCGGCAGGAAGGGGCTGAAGTGTGCAAAGGCTCATCTGGGGTTACTGTCACTCAAGTCAGCTTCTTCGTGACTGTGGTTGGGACTGCTGGTTTACTGCCTCCTGAGATCTCCATGCCTGTACGGTCTTGCCTTCTGGGTGGGTCTGTAGTCATTCCTCCTGGGTATTTTTATATTCTCTGGAAGTGTCTTTTCCCCATCCCCCTTCTTCTCATCCTCCTGCGTGCTCAGCATCCCGGCTCCTGGAGGCTTTAGATTCTATTTCCCGGTCCTTTAACCCAGCTGCCCTGGGGTCTCCTCTCCTACATTAGATCCCAAGACCTACTGCACTGAACACAACATCGACTCTGCAACTTGCTCCCTGAGGGACCTCCAACAAGCTGTTTAACCTTTCCGAGAGACCTTCTGCTTTCTCTTTTTTTTTTTTTTTTTTTTGAAACAGAGTCTTGCTCTGTTGCCCTGGGTAGAGTGCAGTGGCGTCATCATGGCTCACTGTAACCTTGAATTCCTGGGCTCAAGCGATCCTCCTGCCTCAGCCTCCCAAGTAGCTGGAACTTATAGGTGCCTGCCAGGACGCTTGGCTAATTTTTCTGTTTTTAGTAGAGATGGGGGTCTCATTCTTGCTCAGGCTGGTCTCGAACTCCTGACCTCTAGCGATCTGCCTGCCTCAGCCTCCCAAGAGTGCTAGGATTACAGGTGTGAGCCACCACCCCCTGCCTTTCTCATCCTTTTTAGTTTGTTTTTGTAGAGGACAAAGGGACACTAACTCTTTTAAGGCACTGTGCTGGGCTCTTTGCTTACATTGTTTCATTGGATCGCCACAATAGTGCCACAAGGTAGACACCATTATGACCCCCGTTTCACAGTTGGGGAAACTGAGGCACAGAGTCCTTTCCAAGGTTTCATAGCTGCTAAGTGGCAGAGGTCAAATTAGAGTCCTAATAGTCTAACTTTGGAACCCAAGGTCTCCACTGGTTATCTATATTGTAAATGTTTTTACAATATAGATGTTTTGGTAGCTTATGTAAAAGCATGTTATCATGCAACTGTGGTGACTTGGAATTATATTCCTCTTGCATTTAATTTATGCAAACAAAACTAGAATCTCTGAGAAAATAGAAAGCGAGACAACCATTTAATCCTACTGTTCCACTTCATGAGCATATGTTCTGGAGAAGGCGGAGGGTTGGGGGTAATGAACCCATGGGTCCCCCAAAGTGGCCCCACATCCCGAATGCTTCAACTAGTGTGGGGCAGCCCTGTGTGCAAGTCTGGGGGTTACAGGTCTGTGTTTTCCTTTGCTTCTAGCCACTGACCTTACCTGCAGTGCAACTGAACACACAGCCACCTGCTTCAGCGCTGGGGGAGACAGGTTGGGCTCCTCCAGGGAGGCTGAGCGGCTCTCTAAGCTGCACGTTCCTGAGGGGTTTTCCAGGGGAATTTTGAACTCTGCAGGATTTCCCCACTAACTTTAGAATTTGCCCTCCAGTGTCAGAAGCCTGGTATTGGTCCTCCCCTTTGCAGGGTCTTTCTCAGCCAACACTTGGGGTCAGAGCACAGAGATGGAGCTAAGATTGAGCCAGAGTTTCATGTGGTAGAGATGTCAGGCTGCATATTTACTCAGGTGCCAGAACCAATGAGATATTGGAAGTTTGGGAGGTCTGGACCCAGGAGTCAGACAGACCCAGCTGTTCAATCCCTGTTGTCCAGGTTCCAGCTGCTGGGCCTTGGCCAAGCTGCTTAAGCTAGATCAGGGGTGGGGAACCTTTTCATGTTGGAGGGCTGCATTAGTTTAGCTGTAATCAAATACGGCCACATTCGAGAAACTTCAATTAGATACACTTAAAAATATACATTATTTTGTAAAAATCTAACTACTATGTACTTAATAATTTCAAAAAATGAAAACTATTTGTTAATTTTAAAGTTAACTGACCTTATAATGACTTTGTTGTGTCTGCTTTTTGTTGGAAAGCATTTGAATATTTGGTTGCAGCATGGAGGTCCACAGTTTCAGTTGATCCCAGTCTAAGATGGGTATCAGTCATTTGTGACCTTAAGGGCATCTTGATTTGGGTTAGGTAGGAGAATGTAGATTCGCAGCAATAAATAGTTGAAAAGCAAGAAAGCATTTTTTGGGCATGTTGCTGAAGGCATGGGTATTCTACTACAATTTTTGTGTATTTCAATTGGATCTTTCTGTGCATCAAACAATGACTTTAAAATGTCATCTCCTGAGAGCTCAATCAATTCCATCTCTAGGTTTTTAGGTGCCTTGGTGATATCAACTAGGTGAGGCTGAGATGCTAATTCGAGTGTGATGTCATGATTGTCAAAGTCAGTGAACTTTTCATTGTATTAATATTCTCCAATTAATAGGTCTATAACAGCTGTGTATTCTTCAAATGATTCACATATATCATCTTGCTCATCAGTTGACCTTTGCTAACTGGGGAAAATGTTCACCTGAAATTTCCTTTTGAAGAAGTGATTTGAAAAAGATAGCTTTTTTTCGAAATGCTTGGATTTTTTTTGCCATATATCTTTTGTAGACTCACTTTTACCTTGCAAAGAAATATTGAAGTTGTTTTGATTTGACATGATATCACACAGAAATGCTGCATTCCTCATAGAAATCTTCTTTCAATAATTCACATTGCTGATTCTGTTCCTCATAAAATTTAACTATCTGTTCTCACAGAGATAAAATTTTGGCTAACACCTGTCCCTGTGACAGCCAATGCACACTGAATGCAATGCAAATCCGCACCGAATACCTCTTCAATCAACTTGAGCATGTTACGAAACTGATGATGCTGTGTTGCATTTGCAAGAATATAGTTAACGATACTTATAGCTTGTTGCAAAGTGTCACTTAAAATAGTAGCTTTAGCACATAGATTTTGCTGATGCAAGATACAATGAAAAGAAATGAGAACATCTGGATCTGTTAATACTTTTTTTTTAATCTGTGCAATAAACCCTTCATGTTTTCCTGTCACGGAAGGTGCACCATCTGTACATACACTCACTAAATTTACCAAATTCAGTCCAACTTCGCAATATTTATCTTGAAAGTTGTTGAAGATATCTATTCCCCGTGTTCTGTTCACAAGAGTGCCCAAAGCAAGTAACTCTTTGTAGTAAAGAAAATCTTCTGTTATGACCCAAATGAAGTATAAAACCTGTGCCGAGTCAGTAGTATCAGTTGATTCATCCAAAGCGATTGAATAATATATATTTTCCTTTTGAAGTATTGTGTGAAGTTGTTCTGTTAAGTTGAAGGCTAATTCATGCTGCTGATCAGTTATGATTCTCCTTGAATTATTGGGGTCTAAGCATCCTACAACTTTGACATTGAATTCTTTCACAATTTCTACATCACTGAATGGCTTCCCTTTTTTCCCCGAGTAGACAAGCTACTTTATAAGTTGCTTCAGTGGCATTATTTCCAGGCCTTATTGCTGCTTGAAAGAATTGTCTTTGCTTTTGCTTTTCATCTTTTAATTTCTGCATACAACCTTTCACGCCTCTCCCTCTAATTTAAAATATCTGTGGTCCTTGTGAGTATTATAATGCTGATGAGCATTGAATTTCTTTAATGTTGATATTGCAGTATCACATAGCAAGCAAATCATCTTCTCTTTAGTGGAAACAAGATATAATAATATTGCAATTCATGATCCTCATTAAAAAATCTGTTTTCTTCCTTCAGCATTCTCTTGGTCTTCTTTGACATGATGGACTGTTCAGTGGACAGAATTGAAAAATACTGTCGAGCTGTGCAGCTATTCACAAATTCTACTTCAAACAGAAACACAGTGCACCCTTGTCAAGAGCTGATAACAGACTGGCGTACTCGACCACGGTAAACTTTCGCCAACCAGCCTCATGTGGTAGTGGCACCAGTCAGGCAGGGGAAGTTAGAACTAAATCATGAGCATAGCAGCCGTCAATTTAGCCCTTATGGCTTACTAATATTCTAATTGTGCCGGTCAATCTGCGAGGATTTTTTCATTGAAACTTATTTTATTCTTTGGTATTTTAAATACGTTCATTTAAAAACTAAAATAAAAATGTAAAAGATGAACAAAAATGTATTAATAAAAATAAAAGGATTTGTTCTGTAAAATTTGGATTCAATCAAAAGGCTGCACTTAAGGACCTAGATTCCCTACCCCTGAGCTAGAGTTTGTTTCCTTCTCTAAAATGTGGGTAACAATGTGCATATCTCGGGAATCTTGCGTAACTTTGTAGGTAGAGAGGAGATCCTTGATAGATCTTGATCATCTGTTCCTCTTAACTAGAGCCCCATAGAGTTCAGTGAATTTTAGATTGTCTCCAAGTAGCTAGGTAGGTACAATTTCATGAAATATTATTTATAATTGGACTTCTAAGAGAGCTCACCATTTTTTTTTTTCTTTTGCTGCATTTTGAAGCACTCTTTGGGGATGAGGCATGCTGTACTTCAGCATTTGTCCTTGCACGTAGTGAATGACAGTGAGGCAAACCAGACTGCCGTCCTAGAGCTGAGCTAGTGAGCATGTTGTGTGTGGACTCTGTGAAGCTCATTTAAACAAATGCCCTGGTTGGTGAAGGATCCGGTCAGAAAACCTTTCTCTGCCCAAGGGATCCAGTCTCAACCCCGATGAGAAAAACTGGCATGAGACCATTTTGCATGTCTGCCATTTCCCTTTTAGACCTCTGTTTGGGGGAACAAGTGTCCTTGCATTTTGTGCGTATGCCCTGGTTCTCCCACTCACTAGCTCTGTGGGCAAGTCTGCATTCTCTGTGCCTCGGTTGCCTCCTCTGTGAGGAGATAAGAGTCCCTGACAATGTTGCTGAGAGGGTCCAGCATTTGAAGCCCTAAGCAGGGTGCCTGGCACATGAGAAGGCCTCTGTCACCATTGTCAGTGTGAGGAGGAGGAGGACAGTGGTGACAACGCATGACCCGTTGCGGGGTCCATGTCCATCTTACAGCAGGCAGCACAGAATGGGGGACCCCAGGCCTGCTCTGACCACTGTGTCTTACTCCCTCCTACCTTTGGGTCCAATATGAATCTATGAGCATGCTCTCTGTCCAGTGACAAAAATGTACTGAAGACATTATTGGAGAGACCTAGAAAGAGGCAGGCAGGCGGTAGTTGTTTTATATAAAGCAAGGTTTTTTGAAAGTTTTTTTCATTGCATTGGAACTACCGAAGAACCCTCGCATATACATCATATAGGAGATGAGATGCTTTGGTTGAAATTGGAACAGCTTTTGGCCTAAGGACAGGCATCCTAGAGCTAGGCAGGAGTTGACTGCCGGTATCCCTGCCAAGCCCCCTGTTCTGGGATCTGGGATCTGATCTTCTACAGGGTCTGTGTGACCCTGAAGACTGAAATAACCTCCTCCCCAACCCTCTCCAAATGAGCATGCAATGCCAGCCTTTATAGATGCAGCGAGAACTGGAGCTGTTACTCAGTCTCTCTGTGTCATTAAGCCACAAGGAGAGCCAAACACTGAACCCGAGGCTGCCTGGTGGGAGTGGAGTTGGAATTACTTGTTGCCCCAAGTATGATAATGGCATTAGCCTGTGGCACCCATTTCACCATTGGGGCATCTTGACATCGTGTTTAGAAATATAGTACCTCACGTCCTTGTGTCCCCAGCATACATCTTCCTTTAGGGGATGGTGACTTATTGGCTTAGGTGGGTACTGTGTGGTTTTGCTTCTTGGAGCCTTCTTTTTATGTGATTCAGGGATGGCCAACCCCCCATGTGAGCAACTTTATTTCTTCAGCTGTGTGGTGATGCCACCACGGTGTCCTTATTCTGCAGCAGATTTGTATTATTTTTCATTAGAGTGGAGAAGTGCACAGTTTGCTGAATTTGTTCATTTGTTCAGCAAGTATTGCACTTGCCTGTGTGCTCAGAGTTAGGGTGCCACAAACCCGGTGCACTTGGGGAGACACACATGCATGCATTAGTGAGATTGGGTGAGGGAGGTGTGCAGCAGCAGCACTAGGGAGGCACCAAAGCCTGTCTTGAGGGCACTCGGGGAAAGCCCAAGGAGGGACGGGAGTGGCTGAGCTTACAAAATGTCTCTTAGAGGGTGGTCATGGGACCTCATTTCCAAATTCTTGCCCAACAATCCCCCATGACCTCTGCAGTGTTTGGTGTCCAGGAAGGATGGAGTAGAAATACAAACAGAAGTAGATAGCACTAACTATTGAGTATGTTCTCTTGGCTCGACATAAATCATCATCACTCAACATAGATGATCTCATTTAATCCAGACGTGCCCAACCCACTGAGATGAGATCCTGTGGTGCTCCAGCCCTCCTTATACTTCCTGTCACCCTCTGCTTCACTCTTGTGATCTCTCTCTCCTCTTTGCCATTACTTATGTGGTGTCCTTTACCAAGAGCAGCCCTAGCTTATTGGCCTGGCAGGCTCTTATTCACCCTTCAAAACTCAGCCCAGGCATCACCTCCTCTGAGAAGCCCTCCATGCTCCCCTCAGGCTGACTAGGTACTCCTCCCCTTGTAACTGTACATCCCTCCACTACTGCTTTATCACATTGTACTGTAATTGTCAGTGTTTTGGTTTTATTTTTAACTTTGAAACAATTTTAGTAAGCCCAACATATGTGAACACTTTTTTGTTGTTGTTCTTGTAAAAATGCTAGCGGTCAGATGTAACTGCAGCCTGCTTTAACCTCCAGCCAGTCCCATGTCCCACTTCAGAGGTAGCCATTTAAAAATAACATTGGGGTTGTGTCTTCCAAACTTTCAAAAATATATTTACATGCCTATAGTGTGGTACTGGGAAATGTTTAACAGCCAGCTCTCGCGGACAGGTTGGGAAGGGGGAAACCATGATTTGCAGCATTTTCTTATCTCTGTGGTGTAAAACTCTCACCATGGCCAATTTCAAGGCACCAGCGCAACATGACTGAACACAGAGTTGGAGAGATTCACACTGTTGGCTCTTTCAAGCTAATATGGGCCAGCTCTAGTACACCACTGTTTCACATAGCTGAAGTCTAGGAATATGTGAGGTTTTTTTTTTTTGAGAAACATCATACTTTAGGTACTGTTCTTGCTTTTCCCCCCTATAATGTTAAATCGAGCTGTGTTTCCCATGATAGTGCATCTAGATCTGTCTCGTTGTTTTAACTGTTGCATAGTATTCTCCACCAAGCAGTCATTTATTTCCCCAGTGCCCTATTGATGGACATTTTGGTCATTTTTCCCAGGGTATGTCTCCTTAGTAGTCTGTGTATTCCTGGGGCACAGGAACTTTTCATCTGTATCCACGTAGGTGCTTCGAGACCACCCGTGAGAGGACTAAAGGTGGTAAGTGGATGCTTGGCACACCAAGTTGGCACAGATGTGCTGCTGTGTCCACACCTGCCAGAGCACTGTCTGGTAACTGACCCGATGGCTCGGCTGCCTGGGTCATTATCTCTGGTTCAGTTTAGTGGCCACAGCTGCCCCCGGGGGTGGTGGCCTTGTTTTTAGCCAAGAGCTCTGGGTCGTGTTTGTTGGCCATTGGGGAGGTGAGGTCATCTGGGGCAGGTGGCTTGGGACCTTGTGGTTCCAGCCCGAGTTGTCCAATCAGCCTTTAGCTCTGACGTTGGCTCTGGCCCTGAGATTGGCAGACAGTGAGAAAAAATGTATCCAGCTCTTTCTCTCCTCTGATAAAAGCCTGGAGGACAAACCCTGACTGTTGTTTGCTGATAGATGTTTATAAAGCCCCTGGGTGCCAAGCATGATGCAAAGCAAGGAGCACATGGAGCTTTTGCAAATCTCCCCAGAGGGCGTGTCCTCTTTTGTGATCTAAAGATTAAAAGATCTTATTTAGGGAAGAATTTTGACTTGTTATTTATGTTTTTATGAAGATTGTTTTTTTTCCTTAGTGTGTATATTTTTTGGTGATCAAGCATGTGAAAGTATTTATGAAGCACCAACTATACGCTTAATCCCCCCTGTTAGGGTGGGGTTGTTATGGAAACAGAGTGGGGTCTGGTTTAAGAGCATAGGCGCTGGAATCAGATATGGTGGTTCAAATCCTTCCCTTCCTGTGACAAGCTTTGGGACCTTGAGCAAGATAATTAGCCATTCTGTGCCTCCGTTTCCTCCTATTCAAAAGAGGGGTCGTGGTAGCACCCACTTCCTAGGGCGGGAGAAAAAGAAAGGAGATAATGTATGAGGAGCACTGAATCTGATGCATAGCAGGGGCTCAACAAAGGCTGTCATTATTAGTAGTGATTATGAATTAGCGTTAGAAGTTCACGTGCAGTCAGAACTAGGAGGAGAAAGGAGTGTGCAAGACCTCCAAACATTCTGCTTTTGAGGTGTTTGCTGTCTGTTTGGGGAGATGAAACTAGGCGTTTGATACCATTAGCAATTACCATGTGACAGTTGTAATTAAATCCAATGTGGTTTGTATCTCAGGTCCTACAGAAGTTGGTGGGGAGGGGGAGCTCCTGGGAAGAGATGGGGCCCACAGGGGGTGGGCGGTCGGTGAAGGACTGACGGACAGACCGAGGAGGGCGCCGTGTGGAGGGTGTCAGTCCCTGATCAGCTCCAGATCGGTCTGGTGGGCAGCGGTTGGCAGGGTGGGGGGTGTTGAGGAGGTCAGCTGGGGTCTGCTTCGTCCAGACGTGAAATGACACAGGCCAGTGGAGAGGAAATGGGATGAAAGAGGCAGAGCCATTTCTTAACACATTGACTGCCACACTAGGAAACAAAAGTTTTTCCCTGGGGCCACGGTGTTTTATTAAAACGATCCTTTCTAATTTGTTATTTTTTATTGTTTTCTGTTTGTGAGTTACATGCAATGCGATCCATGTTTTTAGAATTAAATTGTCAATATTAATTGTAACAATAAGCACATCAACAAGAAAGATCTTCACAAACCAACTGCAGGGTTCTGCTTCACAAGGCCCCGGGCTCAAAACTAGCCTGAGTTAAATACAACTCCCATGGCAGTCAATGTGTTAAAGCTTCTCATTGAAGCACAACATACCCACAGAGAAGGGCATGGATCGTTAACTGTCAGCTGGATGGATTTTTACTAACTGAATGCACCCAGCACCCCAGAAGCCCCCTCATGCCCTCTTCCAGCCACTACTCCCCCGCTACAACCACCATCCTGACCGCTAACGGCCTGAGATAGTTTTGTCTGTTTTTGTACTTTCCGTAGACAGACTGGTACAGCACACACTCTTGTGTTTGGCTTCTTTGCTCGGCATTGTTTCGTGAGAGTCATGCGTGTTGTTGCATGTGGTTGTAGGTCATCTGTTCTCACTGCTGTGAGTCACCTCCATTGATTTCACTCATTCTACTCTTGATGAGCATTGGGGTAGCTTCCAGTTTGGGGTTTGTGGTAGTTCACATAGCAGCCCCCCAAAAGATGTCCATGCCCTAATCCCTGGTTGCAGGTACCATTCGCTGGTAATATCTAGGACAATGTTACCTTACATGGCAAAAGAGACTTTGCAGAGGTGATGAAGTGAAGGATCTTAACACGGGGAGATTATCCTGGATTATCCTGGAGGGACCAAGGTAGTCACAAGGACCCTTATAAGAGGGAAGTAAGGAGTCAGGTTCAGAGAATGAGGTGTGGTGATTAAAGCAGAGGTGAGAAAAGAGAGAGATTTGAAGGTGCCATGTTGATGGCTCTGAATTTGGAAGAAGGAGCCACAAGCTGAGGAATACAAAGTGGCCTCTAGAAGCGGGAACAGGCAAGGGAATGGATTTTCTCCTAAAGCCTCCAGAAGGAATGTAGCCCTGGCCAACCAATTTTAGACCCATTTCTGATCTCCAGAACTGTGATAGGAGAAATTTGTGTTGTTTTATGTCATTAAGTTTGTGGTAATTTGTTACGGAAGCAATAGGAAACTAATACAGGGCGGTTATGCATAGTGCTACTGAGAACATTCTAGAACGTGTCTCTCAGCACACATATTTTTATCTAGGAGCAAATGCAAGTTGACTTGATATTACCACAGTCTTCCAAGGTGGTTGGACCAATTTATGCTCCCAGCAGCAGGAGTATATGAGAATTCTGGTTGCTTCACATCCTCACCAACACTCAGTGCTTCCTGGTGAGAGATATTTTTAAATGAAAAGTTAACAGGACTTGCTGTCCAATGCACACAGTTGTGCCTTACAGGAGGTTGGCACTTAGCAAATGCTGGTCAGGGCTGATGCAGCCAGCTCAGGAGAGGAATGAGGGATGGGGGTGCCAGAGTTTCCAGCTGGGAGACCCAGAATTCCTCTTCCATGCAGGTGATTAGGGTGGGAAATACTGATGAACTTTAGATGAACACAGAACTTTGCACCTGAAGAGTTAGAACAGCACTTATTCATCTTTGTAACTTTCTGATTAACCAAGGTGAGTGCTGGGTACTGTGTGACGGGGAAAAAGCCCATGCTATTTGGTCAGCTGCTTAGAGTTTGAAAACTGCCCTCATTTAAGTGTTATGACCATAAGCAAGTCACAACCTCTTGGAGCTCTGGTTTTGCCATCTATAAAATGGGTGTGATCCTGGCTTCCCTGCGGGGCTGTGGGTGCATAAGAGGAGCCTCTGTGTGAAAGCTCCGGGTTTACTGCCTGTTAATAGGTGGCACCGAGTCAGCAGTGGTTGTGGTTGTTACAAGCAACTGTATTAAGCATATAAATCCTTTTTACAGAAGTTGGCAACCTTGGGTTCAGAGTGTTCAGGGGCCTTGAGAGGTGTCTGAGAATATCACCTACTTGGTTGGCTTCCAGGGCGGGTGAGATCAGGCTCATGATCAACCCTCCCAGGGCCTCATTCAGACACTGTTCCTCACCACCCCATTCCTGAAATTGCTTTTGAAATTATTTGTTCATTCATTCATTTGTTCATTCATTCATTCAACCATTACTGAGCTTCACTACGCCCATTATAATACAGTCATCAGGAACACAGACTCCCGGGTCAAATGCCTGGTTCAAGTCTCAGCTTTTTCTGTCTGACACTTGTGTGTGGCCTTTACCAAGTCTTAACTTTTTAGTGTCCAGTTTCCTGATTCTTAAAGTGAAAAAGTAACAGTCCCTGCCTCCTAGGGCTGGTACAAGAATTCGATGAGATAATCCATGTTAGTGCCCAGCCCTCGGGCGTCTCTCAGTGCGGGGGCGGGGGGGGGGTATGGAGATGGCTGCCCCCAATCCCTGCCCCTAGCCACAGGCTGAAGGGTGATAGCTTATCTGCAGCTGTCTACAGAATACCTTTCCCAGTACTGGGAGGGAAGAACCTGAAGCCCTGACCTAGAACTAGCCAGTGGCCCCTCTAGAGCAGGCTCCTCAGGAAATGTGGCTTCCAGGAGAGTCCTGTCGTTGGCATCATTTTGAGATGTAGGTGTAAAGTTCCCTTGCAGCAGTTACTGTGCTGATCAAACTTGGCTTCCAGGCCAAAATGAGGTGGGTCAAGGTGTTCACCATTTGCAGCAGTGATGCAGTGGCACATCTGGAACTCTGCATTCAAGTCCCACCACTCTTCCATCTCTCCTTCTTTCAGGATCCACATCTTCAGTCTCGCTTCTCCGGGCCCCTCCACAATACACATGCCTCAGCTGATGAAGTTAGCTCTGATGGAAGCCAGAGCAGTGGCCCCACACAGGGATCTAGATGCTAAAAATATCTCGTGGTGTGCTCTTTGCAAGTTAAAGAGCAGCGTTGGAGGCAGTGGCTGGGGCTTCTCCCCAGTGCTGACTCTGTCCAGTGCCTTGGGGTGCAGGGTACCTGAGTGTCTGGTCCTGCTCACCTGGATGTGAGAGTTTGTCCAAATGGTGCTTTAATCTGGGAGAGGGCCAGACCTGTGGTGGGGCAGATGGAGCAGGATGGGTTGGAGATGTGGCCAGGTAGACCTGTGATGCTTAGCAGTCAAAGCAGTTGACACAACAGTGCTGGGCCATAAAGACAGCACCAACTTAGAAGATCGTGGATGTTCAAAATTACTCTGAATCCCCCATGCCTGGGAGATGCTAGGTTGGAGACCAACATACTATCCCTCAATGTGATCTGCATTGCCAGTTCTTCTAGAGTTGAAACTGATGCTTGTTTCTTTGGTTGACACCAAATGAAGTAGCTGGTTTGTGTTTAGGGCCATGTTGTACAGAAAGAATATATATATATATATATACATATATATACATATATATATATATATATACATATATATATATATATATATATATATATATATATTTTTTTTTTTTTAGAGACAGGGTTTCACTCTGTCACCCAGGCTGGAGTGCAGTGGTGCCATGATAGCTCACTGCAGCCTCAAACTCTTGGGCTCAAGCAGTCTTCCTGCTTCAGCCTCCTGAGTAGCTGGGACTACAGGCATGTACCACCATGCCTGGCCAGTTTTAAAATTTTTTTGTAGAGACAGAGTCTCGCTATGTTGCCCAGGCTGATCTTGAACTCCTGGCCTCAAGGGATCCTCCTGTCTCAGCCTCCCAAAGTGCTGGGATTACAGGTGTGAGCCACTGCACAGCTGAGAATCTATCTTTGATGCTAAAACCACAGCCAGAGTGGTGAGGAATGCAGTATCTAAGAATGAAGAGGGAGCCTCAGAGTTATGGCTTGGACTCACCCTGGGGCAAATGCTCAGGAAGTGGAATAGTGGAAGGAATCCTCCACGCCACTGCAATATGCTCTCTCTCGCTTTGCCTCTGTGTCTCCCTCATCTCTCTCAGCCTCTGTTGCTCCTGAGCACATCAGCTTGAATCCTTAAACGCGGGTATCAGGTACATTTGGGTGGTGTTTTACCATTCCAAGTAGACATTTGTTGCTGTGAAACCCACACTGTATACTCGTAGATGCCCACTGTGCTCCTCATCTGTGCCAAGTGCCCTGCTCTTGACAGCCTCCACACGAGAAGACAGCATGTGCTTGTTAACGTCTCCTTGTTTATTAAATACTGATTGAGTGCTCATTCTGCGCCAGGGCCTCATGAAGTTGCATGTATTTTACTGAAGTTTTCACCAAAAATAGCATGACCTCATCTGTCTTGGGAGCATGTCCCAAGCTCCAAATAACCAAACCCACCCTCACAAGGGCCCCACTGAGAATATTTAATCATAGTCCCAACTGAGATGATGGTTAAAAAGCCATAAAACAGGGACCAATAAAACAATCACTTAAAGAACAAAGAAATTTCTTTGTAAGGTAGTAGTTGCAAGGTGAGAGTGGTGACTAGGCTCTGTGTAGTCAGTCACAGACCCAGGTGCCTTCTATCTTGTTGCTCTGTCATTCCTAGTGCATTGTCATCATCTACACGATCAGAGCTGGGTTCCAGACAGTGGGAAGGGTAGACAAGGCATGCCCATGTCCTAAGACCTAGATTGGGAAGTGGCACACATCACTTCCTCTCACATTCCATTGGGAACTCAGACATCCAGCTGCACCTAGCTGCAAGGATCCTTGGGAAATGGAGTCCCTGATAAAACTTGAATAATCATGGAAGAACGGGAGAATGGATTTCGGTGGACACTGGGTAACCTTTGACATATTCCCCTTGTATCTAATGCAGCTCTTTGTGGGTTTATAAGGTAAATCTATCCAGATTATAAATGCTGGTTGTTTTGCTTTTCAAGAAAGAAGACTTGAGCTCGCCACACTGAGTCTAGACAGTTCCACAGTAATGAATCAACGCATCTGTAGAGGAATGGAAGAAAACAAGGAAAGGTAAAAATATCTTTGAAAATTAAAATTTTAAAAATTCTGGCATTCAACAATTAAATGCAATGCAGGACTTCCTTTAAGCCTGTATAAGTCAGTAGAAGCCATCAAGAATTTGGAGGTAGCAAAATTTTACAGATTTCCTTTCACGTCTCTAATTTCTCATACCAGAGGAGGGATGCCATTGTCAAGTACAAGGGGGTTTTTCTGAGACTTAGAAGGAAGAGTTGGGACAAATAGAACTGATGTGGTATAGAATTAAATATTTTATTCCAAAACTATGAAAATTCATTCCAAAAAACATTTATGCTCAGATGTGTTGTGTCTACATTTGCAAGTGGCCAGTCTTCCAAGAGGAGGCAAAGGCAGATTCTGAGCTCTTGGCAGCTACATCTTCCTCTGGACTCAGCACTTATTCCTCTTCCTTCTGCTTTTTCTTTTTTCCCTTGCCAGGAGTTGAAGGCTGCTGTGAACTATGATCATGCCCATGAACAGCTACTGTACTGCAGCCTGGGCAACATAGCGAGACCCTGTCTCTATTAAAAAAAAACAACAGTAAAAATAAGTAATTAAAAATGTTTAATTTAATTTTAATATCCAAGAAATGAATAGATACATTTTCCCTACTAATAACAAGAGTGATGTCCCCACTGACCCCCTTTTCATTCCCAGCCCCACCACACTGCTGCCCTTCCCAGAAGTAATCATGTGATCTACTTTGTACATTTCCTTCCAGAACTTTTTCTAGGTTTCTAAATACATAGAAAAATGTCATTCTTTTTTTCTTTCTGTTTTTAAAATACATACTGTCATACTATGCTTGTTGGCCTATTTTGTAACCCTTTTATAAATTCTATAATGTGTCTTAGAATGTTTTCAAGATGGTATATGTGGATCTACCTGTTTTTATACTGCAGCAAAGTGACTAGTATAGCCATAGTACGAGACTCCAACTGTTTTTTGAGCAATTTCCCTGATGGTGGTGGTTAGGTTGGTTTCATTTTTTGCCCTTATGGTAGTGCTGTGATGCACTTTCTGGTATATTCCTCCTGAGCACACAACAGATAGTTCTCTAGGGTGGTTACCAAGGAGTAGAGTTGCTGGGCTATCCTGTGTATGCATTTAAGATCTTAATAAACATTACTGAATCATTCTCTAAAGAGCACTGCTTGTCAGCTGGACATCAGATCTCCTGTCTGCCCATCCTCCTGCCACACCTCAGGTCCTCTGCTTTTTAATTTTGCCAGTCTGTGGGGTGAACGATGGTATCTCTCCATGGTTGTAATTCCTCCCCCTTCTCTTTAGTCTGGGGATGTTCATCTTCTCAGGACTCACTGTTGCTTGGCTTCATCTCCCACCGGGGCTGGTAAGCCTCTGTTCTCACAGGGCCCCAGCAACCTGTCCCAAGACCCGGGTTCCCAGGTAACTGGGTAGCCCTACTGCTTCCCAGGAGCAGTTGCTGCATCATTTTCTCTTCTGAAAAGTATCTAAGCATACTCCTCCAGGAGACTCCCTCCCAGGGTTATCTGCTTCTCTTTTGACCGCTAAGGGGATTTTGGAGAGCCCTGGGTTGGATCTTCCTACTTCAGGTGGTTTCATCTGCCAGCAGCAGCACCATGCTCCCTGGCGACACTTGAGTATTTACCGTGCGTTGGCCTCGGTGTGGCTCGCTAGGCCTACTTATCTCAACTAATTCTCAGTGGCTCCATAAGGTAGGGAGCAGTGTTGCTATACCTGTTTTTGTGGCCACTGGGGGACAACAGAAATTCATTCAGACCAACCCAAATGGCAAAAGGAAAATATCAAAAACCCTGTCTCACCGTGGCGCCCCAGCTCCTACCCAGTGCTCTTACTCTGAGTGACGAACAGACCTCCACTGGCTGAGCACTGAGTTCTCCTGGTGGACATAGCTTTGGATCCATCGCGCGCATGTTTGCAGATGCTTTGACCACACTCAGTCGTTATTCAGCATCTGTGGTATTCCCAGGGGAGAGTGGAGTTGGAAGTGGTGGCTTTGTCCCTGTCCAGCGTATGAACACACTCTTGCATATCACCAGCACCTCTGTTTGTGGGTACAGTTAGGGGTGGCAGCCTCACCCATGTCCATTCAAAATGTATCTCTGGAAAGGGAGCTTTCATGTTGAGCATATTTGTCATGGGCATAAATGTACTTTATTAGGATAAGTACACCCACTGAGCTGTGAGGGAGAGGAAGTACTTCACTTGCCCTCAATAAACCTAATCAGTCATCCTACCCTAAAATGTTTAACTTTAGATCTTGTTCTAAGATCAAGAAATTGCAGCCAGAGTGCAATTTCAAATGCCTTCCTCAGCTCCCTCTCTCCTTACGATATATTTCAGAGACATAAAAATTTAGGGCGAGAAGAGCTCCTAGACTCATTGTGTTTAACTCCTCATTACAGTTTTAAGCAGAAAGGCCTAGGGTGATGAAATGATTGTCCAGGTTCATGCAGCAGAAACAAGTCTTGCTCCCAGGTTTCTGGGGTCTGGCCTTGGTTCTTTCCACAATGTCACGACTTCCTCTTGTGCAATTACCAGGAGACTGATTTGCTCTCATTCCCAAACTGGAGCTTATTAGCGGGTAATAACTTTGAAGGAAACTAGCCCATTATTGAATAATTGAGTATTCATTCAGTGGGCATTTATTGTATACTACTGTGTGCAACAGTGACAAAGAGATGGGTAAGAGATGAATTCTTAGGGAATTCAGAGTCTGGTGGGGGGAGGCAGTTGCACACACTTTGAGCAGTGATTAAGTGGAAAACCTCAGATCTCTGTCGGTCAATGGTGGTAATAACGGTAACTTCCACAATGACTTGTTGGTAGATGTTCTGAGTTAATTGTTGTAAAGCACCTGGCATATAGTAAGCACCCAATAAAGGCAGCAGTTTTCATTTTTGTTTGTTTACTTATTTTTAGTCCTATATAGAGTGAAGAACCTAGGAAGAATTTTCTATTAGGAGACTGGTAGAGCTAGATTTATGTTTCAGAAATGGTAGTCAGTCAGCACAATTTCTCTTCCTATATGTATTAATCTTTTTAGTGTCTCTCTCACCTGTTGGGCTGTTAACTTCATGGGGCCAAATCTTACCTCTTGTGTTCACTATTATTTACCAAGTGTTTGGCACACAGTAGGTGCTTACTAATATTTCTAGACCAATGAGTGTAGGGAGTGGAGTAAGGCTAGGGGGCGAGCCCTGGATCCTTGAGGTGAGGTGCTGGGACAAAACTGACCAGCTAGAAGGATCACAGATTGGCCTGAGCCAACCCCACTTCCTGAGGACAGGCGCTCTCTGGAAGCCTGCCAACAGTCCACAACTTCTTCTGTGGGACACAGTTTGGTACCTGTGATTTATGGACATTTTGTCTTTTAACCAAGCAACTGTATTGTGAGGAGACCTATTCACATAGCATTTATTGACTGAGCAATCATTTCTTGTTACTTCTACTTCTGGATGCTAACTTACATGTTAGATGCCCAAGACCACAAGATTTTTAGAAGTTAAAGCCCCTGGAGAATGCAGTTTTCTGCTGCCATCAGTGACTGTGGACAGATAATGCCATTTCTCTGTGCCTCAGTTTCCTCAGCTGTGCAGCAGTGGAGTCAGGCAAGCAGAATTTCTGAACAGTTCCCCCATGTGCAAAGGAGAGAATTTTGAGGGGAGAAGTCCTTGCCCTTCTTGTGAATTTTTCCTGTGCATGGACCTGTGGTGAAGTGGTTGGATAGTTAAGACTTCTCCCATGCTGGAGAAACGGAAAGGTTCCAGTTAATTCATTCATTCAGTCATTCATTTATTTGGCCCGTCAGTCAATATCCCGTTGCTCAGCTGCCCTCAGCACTTAAGGAAAATGTTCAAATAAGGGATTAGGTTTTCCTTGTGGATCTTCCACTCACAGATTGTACAAATATGTGTCTGTTTTTCTGAAATAAAAATGCTCTCTGGCTCACTCACCTATTCCAATGTGTTTTGAGCACCTCCTCTGTGCCGGCTCTGCTAGACTTTACTCTGCTGGAAGGAAGGGCCTTGTCTGGTGCAGTGATACCCAACATCTGGCCCAGGTCCAGCCCTTGTGCCACTTTGGAGGGCTGAATTGGATAGAAAACTGGGTGATTTGTAGATGGCACCACCAAGGACTTGATCCAAAGTTGAGATTTACCCCAGCATCTCAAGCAGTTTTCATGCTCCAGGGTTAGGCTGATTCCTACAGTGTTGAGAGCCCTCCCCTTTAGACATGTTGGTTTTGCTGCTAGCTGTTAGTTGCTCTCTTCTCCTTGGTCCACCTATCAGCTTCCATCTCGTTGTTAGGTCAGGCTGTTTTGGTCACTGATTTTTATTAGCTCTTTGTTCACTGCCCAAAAGGCCTTGTGGGACCTGCTCCACTTCCCCCACCCTTCTGAGATTCAGCTGCTGACCTTGAGAAGCTGGAAACCCAACGGAGGGGGAGTGACAGTGGGAGTTTGGAAATTCCCCTGATCTGGGGCTCTGTGGTAGGGCACTTCACCTCGCCAAGGTGTCTTCTTGGACAGCCCATCAGCATTCCCAGAGTCTGCTCCTTAGAAAATGGTCTCCTCCTCACACTAATAGGCATTGCAGGAAAAAAAATGGGGTCTGTTGCCAAATTTGTTTGACCAGTGCTGCTTAAGCTCACTTAAACGGGGCCCTTCTTGCAGGCTCTGTCAGGGCCTATAAAGTGTCAGTGTGTAAGGAGGGGCCTTTTAAGGGAGGGAAGCCCCCCACATCTGCATAGATTGCCGGGGATGTGCTGGATTGGGAGATCTTTGAGCCTCCACCTAGTCTTTCAATTATGTGACCAGGACATGAGGCAGGAGATGTTATTTTACAGATGAGGAACTGAGGCTTATCGAGGGCAAGGGCTGGACTGTGGTCCTGTAGCCAGGAGTGGACAAGCCATGGCCCAGGCCTGGTCTCCTGAACCTCAAGTCCTGTTTTGTTGTGTTTTTTCCCCAAACCAAAGTCTTTATCTGTCCTTGTACAGGCCAAAGGCATGAATTGGAACAGCATCTTAGAAGATCTGCTGTAAAGTCACTAAAAAGCCCTTCAGTCCTCCAGTCAGCCTGGTTAATCCCCTACACAGCAAATTATAACACCTGACAATTTGGGGCACTTCCCAAGGGGCTTATTTATATACATTGGCTTCAAACATCATAGCAACCCAGTAAAATACCCATTGTTCACCTCCATTTTACAGATGAGGAAACAGAGTTTTAAGTACCTGCTCCAATGTTCCTGATAATTTTAGGACTTACACTTGAATGTGTGCCTTTGACACTCCCAAGGGAGAAAGCCCTGGGCCTTCTCACCACCCCACCTGCTTCTCATCTGATTGGGCCCTCCTTTTACTTTTTCCCTGCAGACGGGAGTACAGAGCCTCCTGCAGAATGGGGGCAGCTGCTGCAGCTGCCCCAGTGGGGAGTGGGCTTCTGTTGAGGTGCAGGGGGGTGGGCATCTAGTCTCACTGGGAGCCCATCAGCGTGTTCCTAATTCCAGGCAGTCACCTTCTCATGGGGCGGCCCCACTGACAACAGGAACTGCCTGGAGGGGATCAGGGAAGTGGTGAATATCCTGGTGTAGTTTTCCAAGTCTCAGTTTGTCCATGTGTGAAAGGTGGGTAACAGTGGGACTCAGTTCATAAAGTTGACATGAGGATTCAGTGTGGTAAGCAGTGCTTAGCTCCATGGCTGGGCACCTGGCCAGTGTCTATCACATGGCATTAGTTTGTTGTCAGTTCGTAAATCATTCTCCCATCAACCGCAGAGGCAAGGAGGAACTCTCAGAACACATGTCCTCTATTTTTCTGTGACAACCCCTAACATAGGGTGATCCCTTTAAAAAATCCATTCAGCAGTTAT
The DNA here is from genome assembly GCA_023783475.1 of Daubentonia madagascariensis. NCBI lineage: Eukaryota > Metazoa > Chordata > Mammalia > Primates > Daubentoniidae > Daubentonia > Daubentonia madagascariensis. The sequence goes on along the minus strand of JAKFHU010001953.1, from coordinate 32,169,337 downwards.
TTGAGAACCTACCATGTGCTAAGCACTCTATCAGGCACGCTGGGGGCTACAGTTAGACATGGGCCTTGCTTCAAGCAGCTTGCAGTCTAGAAGGGGAGATAACTGTATGTAATAGGAGACAAGAAGGGCTTAAGGCAGGGCCTGGCTGTGTCTGGCATACGGTGTGTACGTGGGAAATGTTTAAAGACACACAAACTGCAGGGGAGTCTAATGGGCACAGCACCCTGAGGTGGCACCAAGAAATACAACTCCTGAAGCACAACAGGTAGGAAAAGAATGTGTTGGTCTCTGGCCCACACTCATCTGGGCAAAGAGGAAGCTCCCCCAGCCCCTGCCCAGGCCAGTGGATGGTGGCACACAAAACAGCACCTGCCCTCATGCCACACTTTCATTGCCAGGAGACCGTGTGTGTCATGCAAATCTCCTTCCTGGGGAATCTGACAGAAAATTCCTACCAGGCAAGAGTGTGCCACTTTCTCTGAAGGTAAATCAACTTTTTCAACTCCAAGGGTTAAGTATTGGGCTTAGAGAGCTGTGCAAGGATGGGCTGGGAGGTGTCTGAGCCCTTGATTGTTGATCTGTTTACTGGGCCCCCACGAGGGACACAATTATTGAGATACGTTTATTAAGTGCTGGTTTTGTCTGGGGTGTTCTGCTAGGATGTGGAACTTGGGTTAAGGCTTTCCTCCAGGAGCACTTTTGGGGCTTAAGCTGAAGGTGGCTTTTGTCCCACCTGTGTGCAGAGTGCTGTATGTACTGTGCAGAGTCCGAGTAGGAGGAATTGTTTTCCTTAGTGATGAGTGTTTATCGAGGGCCTGCCATGTGGCAGGCACTGTGTGGGGCTCAGGACAGGCAGACCCCTGATTACAATCTGACAATGTTCCCACCCTGGAGGACTTTGCAGTCCAGATTAGGTTTCTCAGGGGCAGAAGACTCAACAGGAAGCAGGAACAAGGGGGAGGGAAAGGAGCCCCGAATGGCTGGAGGGAGGCCTGGGTTCAAGTCTGACTTTGGACTTGGTAAGGGTTAGGGTCAGCTGGACTTCTGGGGGGAAAAGAAGCTCAGAATTGTAGCACTTGCCTATTTCTGTAGTGTAAATACTCCCACCATGGCCAATTTCAACCTACAAATGCGAAGTCACCGAGGCGTGCACAATCTACTCTTTCCAGTATGGGCTGACTTTGGCACATCACTGCATTGGGGTCAGGGTCTGGCCTCTCCTCTGAGTGCAGTTCCCTTATCTCTGAAGTGAGTGGGTGGGACTAGATAATGTGAAATTTCTTGGTAAACTGTGGAACATTATATTGATGTAAAGATGGTGAAACTTTCTCATGGCTCTAAAGTTTTGTGACTAACACTGTCTCCTAACTCTTTTACTCAGGATCCAGGGGCAAGAGTGAGATGTGATGTTCTGATCTCTTTAAAAACCTTTTTTTAAAAACTGCTTTAAGGGCCAGGTGCAGTGACTGACGCCTATAATCCTAGTACTCTGGGAGGCCAAGGCGGGAGGATCGCTTGAGTTCAGGAGTTTGAGGCTGGCCTGAACAAGAATGAGACCCTGTCTTTACAAAAAATAGAAAAATTAGCTGGCCATGGTGGTGTGCACCTGTAGTCTCAGTTACTCGGGAGGCTGAGGCAGGAGGATCATTTGAGCCCAGGAGTTTGTGGTTGCAGTGAGCTGTGATGACGCCACTGCACTCTAGCCGGGGTCACAGAGCAAGACTGCCTCAAAAAACGTACAAACAAACAAACAAAACTGCTTTAAGAAAATCTAAATCTTTTCCCCATTTCAAAAAGGAATTACGAATTAGTTTTAGAGACCTAAGAAATTGCAAACAATTGAAGGAACAAAAATAGAGACTTCTTTGTGTCCTTTGAATAGAATCATTGGATGTGATCTTATGGCTCGGTTAGACCCACCGCTCATTTTACCAGTGAGGAGGTGGCCCAGACAGGTAATGTGCCTTGAGGTTACACAGTGGGTTAGGAGCACAGGTGGAATTAGAACCTGGGTGTCCCAAAGTCTTGAGTGATGGCAATTAAGTAGGCAGAGTCAACACCCAGTTGTCTTTTGGCCAGGTTGTCCTAATGTTTAGGATTGAAGAGTTTTTTCCCCACCTGTAAATTTCAGCAAGTGAGAAAAGTTTTCACCATTTCTCTGACTTCCCTCCTTGCTTTATTTATTGTCCCCTTATCACCAAGTCACTGTAGTCCACATACCTTTGGTACCTACCATACTCTTAGGATTTTTCCATGGCAACTCATTTGCTCACCCCCTTCCCCCAACGATATACCTACTATTTTAGTTTTGGTGGAGGTTTTTTTGGTATTTTGCTTTTTTGGGGCACAGCTTTATTTTTTAATATTGTTGCAATCATAGTTGCTTTATTATACTTTTTCTTGCTCATGTCAATCATGTTTTTGTTACATTATCTTCCTTTGCATTATTTTCAAAGGCCTGTGACATCTCATTCATTTAACAAATACCTATGGAGAGCCTCCTGTGTGCCAGGCGCTGTCCTGAGAATGAGTGAGCAGGAACTTAATGCTGCCTCTGCCTGCACGGAGCCTCTAATTAGCAGGAAAGGCAGCTGTTAACTTTGGAATCACATGGACAGAATGTTCTGTAGGTTACGATGACAGAGTTATGGGTGAGTTTTAATGACCTGCTCTCTACTTCCCCAGGCACATAGCGGGGTGTTCACCTCTCCAGTGAAATCTGGGAGTGCTTCGCTGGGGGAGGGATAAGCATTCCAGGCAGAGGACACATCGTCCCTATTGTGGAAAATGAAACAAAAAAAAAAAAACCTCATAAAACTACTAGTATTGTGAAAAGAATATTGTGCTTTTGGGTAGTAGGTAAGTTTTTAAGTTCTAAAACAGATCAGAACTGTAATCACTTGTTAAAGACCTAATAGCCCCTTAACTTTGTGTTCTTTACCTTTTTATTATACTGAGTCATCAAAAGACCTAGCTTTTACCTTGTTTTTGTTCTACCCAATTATATTTGGAAAACATGTAAACTTACAGAAAACTTGAAAAAATACTACAGATCTTTGTATTTCCTTCACCTAGGTTTTATGACAAACATTTTTCCTCCCTGTTCTCTCTCTTTCTCTGTCTCTCCTTCTCCTTCCCTCTGTGAGTGTGTGTGTACACATATACACCTTCCACCCCCCCCAACCATTTGGGAGCAAGTTGCAGACATCTTGACACTTTACCCCTAAATACTTCAGCCTTTATCTCCTAAAAATAAGGACATTTTTCTGCATAATCACCTAGTATTGTTCACCTCTGGAAATTCACAATAATTTTAATATGTCATCTTATAAAAATTTCCTCAGTTGTTCCAAGACCCCTTTGCCAGCTCTTTCCCTTTCCCCACCCCACACAGAGCCTGGTTCTGGTTGAAGTGCTGTGTTTGGTAGTTCTGTCTCTTTAATCTCCTTCTGTCCAGGACAGAGTCTTCCCTTATTTTTGCTTCTCATGATACTGACATTTTGAGGAGTCAGATCCATGTTCTGCATTTGTCTCAGTCTGTCCTGGTGGTGCCACCTATCTTGGTCCTCCTGTCCCTCCCTCCCGTTCCATGAACTTCAAGTGAAGCCCTGAGGCTGGAGACCAGGCACGGCATTTGCAGTGAGGCCTTCACAGGTGATGTTGCCTCCTCCAAGGTCAGGATGACCCATGCTGATGATGCTGTGTTGACAACCTGATGAAAGCATCAGCCTCCATTGTGTTTTGGTTTAGATCTGATACAGATATTATCCTATCTAATAGAGATATTAGATATTATATCTATCCTATCTAGAGATATTATCCTATTCTAATAATTATTGGGAAGGAAAAACATTTGTACTAAAAAAGTACTCCCTCACTCTTAATGCAGGGCAAATTTTTTTTAACTACAAAACAAGTCATACACAGGTGCAACTCTGATTTTTGTTTGTTTTTTTTTAAGACTTCCAGGTAAGATTGAATCTGTTTGCTATCAGCCTTATAGGCATGGTGGCTAAGGGAGATATTTCAGAGAAAGCCCCCCAGTTTTTTTTGACGTAGGAGGTTCCCATACTGTCTATAACATTTAGGTGGGAAACAAGATCTTCTTAAGGTTAGAACGTTGTGGGGGAGGAGGGGAGTTTTGGAGAGTGACAGATTCCCGAGTGTGTGTGCATGCACAAGTGTGAGCATGTACATATGTGTTGTCTCAAGGGAGTATGAATGGTGAGTCAAGGTGCCAAAAGTAGCATCAGACGTGACATAAAGAAATGAACCCTGTGCCAATTTGGAGAAGGCATGATTTAAAGTCAAGGAAATCTATCTCGATTGCCTGCTTGGTGCCAGGCATTGTGCTGGGTGCCATGAATGGCACAAATAGGCTCTTGTGAACCTTACAGTCCAGGAGGGCACAGACCTAAACAAGCCATTCCCAGGGTGCTGAGTGTATGACAGGGAAATGTGAGCAGCTGTGGGGACTTCGGGGTGGACCTAACATTTCCCAGGGGAGGTGACAGACAGAAAATGGAAGCATACGTGAGGGGTAGCAGGTAAGGAGCGAGCCATGTGGAAGGAGTGGTGTGTGCAAAGGCCCTGAGTGCAGAGAGATGTCACATGCTGGAAGAAGAGAGAGCACTTCAGCGTGGCTGGATCATGGATGGAATGTGGCAGGGGCCTGAGAGGCCACCAGGCTGGGAGGACTGGGCCTCTGGACCTTGGTAGTGAAGAGCTTAGACCCTGTGCAAGGTTTTGAGGCAGTCCCTGAAGTGTTCTAAGCAGAGCAGTGGCATGATCGAATCTGCGTTCTGAGGAAAGACCTCTGGCTAGAGTGGGAAAAAGATCCGGAGTGAGGCCAAACTCAGGCTGAGAGACCAGCTGGGGGTGGTATAGCCATCCAGGAGAGAGATGATGGAGGTAGTAAATACCTATCAAGAATGAGTGAGTAGATAGCTTGGATATCAATGGAGAGAGGTAGAAATAATGAAAAATGTTCAGGTGGTAGAATTGAGATTGGATCTGGGGGCTGAAGGAATCCATCCATCCGTCCATCTGTCCACCCATCTGTCCATCCGTCCACCCATCCTTCCATAAAACCATCATCTGTCGAACCCCTCCTGTGTGTCTGGGACTGTGTTTGGGGTGAGGGATCCAGCAGTAGATGAAACAGACATAGTGGTCCCTGCCCTGATGGAGCATACCTTCTGGTGGGAGAGACAGACTATAAACAGACAAACGTATGAAGTGACATTAGCTAGTGATACGTGCTATGAGGAAAAATAAAGTGAAGTGAAGGGGTGGAGAGTAAGAGGGTGAAATTTAGATGGGGATACAGGGAGGGGTTTTTTGAGAGAATAACATTTGGTGCAGACCTGAATGTTGAGAGAGAAAGCCCTGCAGTCTTCTTGAGGAAAATCATGGCAGGCAGAAGGGACAGCATGTGCAAAAGCCCAGGGGCAAGGAGGGACTTACCCTGGGGAGGAGCAGCATGCTGGTGAGTACAGATATGTGATGATGAGACTGTCCTGTGTGTATGTCTGTCTGGTCAGCCCTGTTACTGAGGGTCATGTCTTGAAAGATGGGTTTCCTCTTCTGGCAAAAAAGGGGCCTGTTGGGCCTCCCTAGGTGACTGGGCAGTGGGCAGTCTCAGGAAATGGGTTCCCAGTCACCAGAGATGGTTGAGCCAAGGCAAGATAAGCACCTGGTTGGTGGTTTGGTTTGGTTATAGCTGTGCGTTTCAAGCATTCCATCAAAATTCATACAGGCAAAAAAGAGGGAATGTGGCAGAGCACAAGAAAGAATGTATTTTTAGAATAATCATTCATGTTAGCTGGATCACCAGCATGTATTCATGTTTCTTTTTTTTGTATGTATAGAAAGCTATTGATTAATAACTTCTCTTATTAATGTTGACTAATATTATCAAATTGTCCTATTTGTTCTAATAGTTTTTCAGATCTTATTTTATTATTACATTTTTGTAGGGAGGGATTTTTCCAGGCATATAATTCTATCATCTGCAAATTAATAAAATTTTGCTTCCTCTTCCTTTCCAATTGGTTAAACATTTTTTCTTTTGTCTAATTGAATTGGCAATGCTTCCTGAGCATTGTGTGACCCTGAGTAACATTAACTGATGATGGTATCTGGGGTCATTCTTGCCTTGTACTGACTTCAGTGGGGGTGCCCTAATGTTTCCCCATGAAATGTGGTGCTGGCTTTTGTGATCTATAGTTTGAGCTATAGATCTCTTAAGGAAGGTTCCTTCTGTTCCTATTTTGTTAAGAGATTTTTTTTAAAGTGGAGGAATAAATGTTGGAGTTAAACAAGATTGACACCTAAGGAGTCATCTGTTTTTGTTTTTTCTTTTGATCCCATTAATGAAATGAATTATCTTGATAGATTTCCTAATATTGACCCATCCTTTTATTTCTGGGATGAACCACATTGGGTTATGATCTGTATTTTTTTTTATATAAAAAAGTATTTTAGGCTGCTTTCTGTCATTTAAATTAATAGTCCATGAAGATGCGGTTGGTTGATCCTGTAGCTTAGAGTAATCCTGACAGGATAGATTTCCTTCAGTTTGAGAAGTTGAAGCTAGAGGGATGAACAAATCATTAATTCACTAGGCCAATATACATTTATTGAATGCTCAGTATGTGCAAAATGCTGCTGGATGGATAGTCTCCAGTGCCCCCTGTAACTTGGAGATCTTATAATTCTATGCAGTGGTTCCATTAGTTAGGATTTGATCGTTTCAGGCATGGTTGGATCCAGGAGCCCAATTATTAGGCCTTGCTTTCACTCTGTCCTTCTCTTGCTCTACTTTCTTCTGTGTTGGCTTCATTCCCAGGAAGGTTTCCTCCATATGATAGTACCCAGAAGCTGCAGGCCGACATTTGACTCCAGCTGTGACGTGAAAGCATATCATTCCAACTTGTTCCAACAAAACTTTCTGAGTGAACTCAGATTTGTTCAGCTTGGGCCTCATGCTCTCTCCTGGAACTCTGGAACTTGGGGGTGAAGGATGAAGGTCAGCCTCATCTGGACTTATACATAGAGAGTAGGGGAGAGGTGGGCCTCCAAAGGGAAGGCCAGGCACTGTGACCCACACACAGGGAATGGGATGCTGGGTGGCAGAAACCCAGATGTTCGTGCCATCTGGGCCAGCCATCCCCTTTCTTTTGTGGTCATCACTGTCCTTTTCCATAGGTAAGGGGGGAGGTGGCAAGGGGCTGTGATTCCTGACGCAACACAAGGACCACACAAGTCAGTGACAGAATCAGGCTTTTAAGTCCCTGCCTGAAGTTCTAGGCTTTACTTGCTCCACTGAATTAGGCATAGAAATAGAAGTGGAGAGTTAAAGCATTAGCTAGGCATGTTGAGGTTTGGTTGTTAAATAAGAGATTTCCTCAGGTTCACCCTGAACCCTGACCTCCTACTCAGTCAAACATAATCATTTATCTTGAGCCAGGTGTGATGGCTTATGCCTGTAATCCCCGCACTTTGGGAGGCCAAGGGGAAAGGATCACTTGAGCCCAAGAGTTCCAGACCAGCCTGGGCAACATAGTGAGACCCTGCCCCTACAAAAAATTTAAAAATTAGCTGGGTGTGTTGGTGCAAGCCTCTAGTCCTAGCTACTCAGGAGGCTGAGGCAGGAGGATTGCTTGAGCCAAGGAGTTGGAGACTACAGTGAGCTATGATGATGCCACTGCACTCCAGCCTGGGCAATAGAGCGAGACTTTGTCTCTAAAAAGAAAAATTCATCCTGGCAATTCTGTACTGTTCCCTTTTCATAATGAACTTAGAAGGTAGGCATTTTTAAAAGGTGGTCTTTGATGGGATGTTAAATATTTTATGTAGAGCACTTATAGTAGCAAAGTTTTAATTTGGCAGAATCTTGCCTGATATGATCTGTCATCTCTTCAAATACTTTTTTGTCTTTTCACCTATATCAAGGTATAAGTATATCTGATGCATGTGCCAACTGAAGGGGTAAGCTCAGTGAGTTTCCCCGTATGTTTATACCTTCCAGATTAAGGTGTAGCCCTTGTTCAAATACTCTAGCTGCCCCCAGTCCAGCTTCTTTTCTAGCCTCCCTTCCTTCCCTCCATTCCTCTTCTCCTCCCCAGCGTCACACCAGGCTGAGAAGGACTGTGACTTCCTTGCCATTGCCTGGCCTCAGGCTGTACCTAAGAACTCTCTCTTGGGTGCACAGATCTGGGTCCAGGGACAAAATGAGAAACCTGCTCCTGAAGACTTGTGCCAGGAAGGTAAGAGGGAAGCTACCATCCATGGAGCAGAAACAGCTGCCTGCAGAGCCCTCTGGGAGGGCCCCTGGTCTGACCAATGCACAGGAAGGCCCCTTGCTCTCTTGTTCCTCTTTTACAAACCGACGTCTGGAGAGAGAAGGGATTTGCCAAAGGTCATCCATGTCTGATGCAGGCTGGAGGCTGGGTGGATGGTCCCTGGCTACAGGCCAGCCACCCACTGTGGTCCCTGCTACCTGGTGAATCAAAGTGACTTAATCATTGGACATGGTCATTCTTACCTTCTCACCCCTCATTTCATGATAGTCTTAATTTTTTTTTCTTGAAAATCTTGAAATTCTGTGAGAGATGGCATATATAATAGAAAGAATATAGATGCTGGAGTCTGACATTCCTGGGTTCAAATTCCTTCTCTGTTCTATGTTCTTGGGCAAGGATGTTAACTTCCCTGAAGCTCGGTGTTTTCATCTGTAAACAAGATAATGTTTGTACCAATCTCATGAGGATTAATAGGATGATACATGTCACATGCTCAGCACACTGCCTGGCAGATGCTATCTGTATATTTGAAAAGCTAGTTTATGGCATTTTTGGTGGAGGGGACATGGCATAAAAGTAAAATATCACAACCTCTTCCCAAATATCAACACTTTAGCATAATTTTAATTTTATAATTATCTATTAGTATGTTAATTAATGATAGCATGGTATTTGAGAACACAGGCTTTGGAGCCAGACTGCTTTGGTTCAGTCCCGGCTGTACCACTAACCAGTTGTGTGACCCTGCGTAGGTTATTTAACCTCTCTGAGCTGTACTTTCCTTGCATGTAAAATGAGGCTGACAGTAGGACCTACCTTATAGGATAGTTCTGAGGATGAAATGAAATAATGCACATAACACACTTCCTTAGCCCAGTGCCTTAGTTGATGTTCAATAAATGTGACATTATTATTACCAACAAATTGATCTATATTTCTCTTTGGCCTTTAAACATCTTGAATGAAGTTTTGCCTCGGTGTTCACAGCTGTAACTGCTGCGTGTACTCTCTCTCTTTGCTTTCTTCACTGAGAGTTTTCCCCCAAGCCTGTTTCTCCTCTCGTTCGTATTAGTAATGGGAGCTGGGAAGAGAAGACTAACGGTTCCCCCAGCATCGGGCGGCATCCTCTGGAAGTTGCAAAGAGAGGAGAAAGAGGTTGGTCAGCTCTTGGAGAAGTATGAATGGGCTACTCTCCTGGGTCCAGCCTTTTGTCCCCTGGGGATAATGTGTGGCTTTCATGGGTGACTCATCCTTTGGCAGCAGTGACCATACCGTGAGAAAGGAGGAATGGAGTTCAATCTGACGTGTGCCAAGGGGGTGTCTCTGTCCTTGCAGACGTGGAGCTGGTGGGAGCGGGGAAGGATTTGTTTCTCCAAGGACCAACGAGTCAACCCAATGAGCAGTGGGTCAAGTTGAGCAACTGAAAGGATGTGAGAAAATAAAAGGCACTAGCTTGGCGGGCTCTGCCTTTTTATTTTGAAGAACACTCCTTTCAGCTCTAAACTGGCCGCTTGAGCTGCAGGGAACAGTGCCAGTTAACCCACATTTAATTAGAAACTGGGTTAGTGGATGTTCTCTTTCTTCCCAGAGCATGTCCTGGGTGTTGGACCCCTTCCAGGGGCTGGTACAGTAACGGCCATTTACACAGCCCTGGCATTCTGGGCGCTGGAATCAGCTTTCGGTAATATTCATCCCTCCCTGTCCCCCACCTCCGCCAACTCTCTCCTAATGGAATTTACCAACTGCACATGTAGAGTGTAGACATTCCTCTGGATTTTGCTAAGGCTCGATCTTCTTTGTTTACCTCTGCTGTTTGGGAAACACTTCAATACACCCTCACTGTTAGGTTTTTTGTTTTGCTTGTCAGTGGCAGTTTCACTCGTCTGGGTGACATTATGCAGATTTCCTTTTCTCAGGGATGACTCCCCTCTCTGTGTGTGTGTGTGTGTGTGTGTGAGAGAGAGAGAGAGAAAGCTTTCCTTTCTCTCCCCCTCAGGCCGCACTGTGTCTTGTTTCAGGGGCTGGGACTCAGCAGTGATACAGTGACTTCCTTGTCTGTGTGGTTCCCACCAGCTGATGGGCAAGGTCATTTTCAAACTCCTGACACCTGCTTATCATAACCGCCAGCGGGGCTCCAGGGGGATGGCCACCTCCCCAACACCAGGGAGAAGGGGAGATAAGAATAGATCTGGGAGGGACCAAGAGCAAGAGAGTGAAGGACACTATCCACCAACTTTAAGGCATGGGCGGGCATTAGATTTGACAACTGGGCTCAGTGCGCTCTCAACTGATGTAAATGCTCCACCATGACGGTAGTGCCACACATTGGCAACATCTTTAAAATAATGATATTTGCATGTACATTATGTGATTTGATCCCCTTTTTGTTGTTCTTGCAAGCAACATTACCACTTAGGAAGCAGTTTCAGACCATCCATCCGCCTGCCTCTTATCATTTGGAAGTGCTGTGATTTCAGAGGCTCTGTATCATGAAATATATAAATTAGTCTGGATGGTGGATTTCAGCGGAGGTAATGAGTGCCAGAAAGGCAACGGGTATGAATGGAGTGTTCCTCTTTTCCTGGTGTAGTGAGGAGCTTTTCCAGTGGCATGGTCTGCTCTGTGAACTTCCTGGTGGATCCTGAGGACTGACCTGGGTGTGACCCCAGCCCTGTGGTCTCCGTCTGCAGGAGTTGGCCATCTGGGGATTGGAAATCAAAGAGTTCATTGTGGCCAGTGCTGCTTGGGGGTTGGTGGGACAAGATCTTTCTCTCTACTGAACACATTGTGGTCTTGAAAACGGAACAAAGGTAGTAAAATGTCTGGGCAAATCCATTTTGAGAAGTCTGCAACTTATGTAATTTGAGGCAGGTAGGGAATCCTCAAGAAAAAGAACTTAAAAAATATCCTTTTCCAAATCCTACAAAAACACAAGAGCATATGAACACCTTTCTAAGGAGGGCCTGTGAAATGTGGGACCCCAAATCTTCAACTTCATTTGCTTCCTGGTATGTCCATTTTGGGCTGTAGCAAAACAGATAGAGACACACTGTGAGGAGAAGTTTAGAGATAGGAAAGAGGTTCATCTCCAGGCCAGACTAGAAAGGGGGTGTAGTGTTATCCTGTGTCTATAGGCAGCTACTCAACTCAGTTGTAGCAAAAAGCAGACATAGTCATTTATGTAAGTGAATGGGCGTGTCTGTGCTCCAATAAAACTTTATTTATATAAACCAGCAAAGGGTCGGATTTGTCCCTCAGGTCATAGTTTGCCAACTTCTGGTCTAGACAATTGATAATTTCATGGTGTTTATTAGACTTTTGCTAAAAAGTAATACATTTAAAAATTTAAAACAAGTTTTATGAATTTTTACTTTTATAAATTTAATTTTTACTATGTTATTAACTATTAACTTGTATTTATTATAAAAAGCTTTGAGAAGTTTAGAAAAATATATAAAAAGGAAATAAAAAATCTCTTGTAATTTCACTGCTCATCAATAAACACTGTTAGTGAATATCTGCAGGCAATTTCCTTTTTGCATTGGTATGCACATGCATGTTAATTGTTTTAATTGAAATAATACTATATATGCAGCTTGGTTTCCTGCTTCCTTCTAGAATATGGGGGTCTGGGTGGTGATGAAGAGGGGTGGTGATGGAAGTGGTGTGGTTTGGGAGGAGGGTGCCCTAGTGGTTAAGGCTGTGCACTGTGGCATCAGAGTCCTGAGTGTGGAACCCAGTTTTGTCTGAGCTGTGAGACCCTGGGCAAGTCACTTTTGTTCATGTGGGAAATGGAGATAATCATCCTGTCCATCTTCCATGGTGGTTGTGAGGATTAAATGAGATAACTTAGGAATACAGTTTAGTTCATGGCCAGGCACAGATGGCTTGATGGGGAATAGCCCAGCAAGTTCCCTCAGAATGTTCCTGTCCCTCTCGGGCACCCTACGAGGGAGTCTGCATCCTCAATGGGCACCACCCAGAACCCAGGACCAGTCCGTTCTGACCACTCTGCAGCATTGTCCTCCACCTAACCAGAGCCCACTGCTTCTCCTCACCACCTCCTTCCCCTTCCCCTGAGCGCGTCTCGGACTCTGCAAGCACTGGGGGAGCCACAAAGATGGAGTGAGACCTGCACTGCTGAAGCACTTTCAAAAACCAGCTCTCATTAATCCTCAGCGTAGTTGTAAGGGGCTGGGAGTGATTATCCCCTTGTACAGGTGAGGAGACCAGAGTTTTAGGTCCCACAGCAGGTAAATAAATGATAGTGGTGGGACACCTTTCTTTCTGATGTCAAATGCGCACCTGCTGCCTTTCCTCTGGTGTAGATCAGGATTTCTCACCCTTGACACTGTTGATACTTTGGGTCACAGAATTCTTTGCTATGGGGGTGCTGTCCTGTGCTTTGCAGGATGTTTAGCAGCATACCTGGCCTCTACCACTAGATACCAGTAACCTACCCACCCCCTCCCCCCGCCAACAGCTTGTAACAAACAAAAATGTCTCCAGACATTGCCGCATGTCCCCTAGAGAGCAAAAGAGGAGGCATATATTTGCATGCAGGTAGCGGAGTTGAGAGAGACTCAGTATCAAACTTGGATTGCTGTCATTAGTGTGTACAAGTGGGAAATCTTTAGGGAGTTCACCACAGGGCAGAAAAAAGTGAGATTCTTGTTCCAGATCATGTGCTCAGCACCATGATGGTCATGTAAGTTCCAGCTGGTTTAACTTTACCTCCTTGTGCTGAAAACTTCTTTGTTTTCACCGACTGTGCTTGTGTTTCTTCATTAGGCTGCACACCGATCCCAGCTTCACCTTCCCTCTGATTTTCCCTGTGCCAGTAGCCTAGTCATCATAGCACCTGCACCCAGGGGTGCACCCACTGACTAGGGAGTGGGACGGGAACATTTCCCCTGATTGGAAATCCTAGATTAGAAGTCTGCTTTGAAATTTCCTTTTGCTGTCCTTCCTGGAGATTCCTATGCTACCTGTTAGCACACTTTTGTCTTTTTCTCATTACTTTCTTCAAATTTTGCTGCTTCTAATCTGTTCTTTCTAAGTTTAATGGACTGTGTGTAAATTAAGAGTGAGCAGACAATGAACGAGGGCCCAATTATCTCTTCCTTGGAGTAAAGTTTATTTTGTAAAACAGCCCATGTCTATTCTTCAAGAGAACTCTCCCCATGATTCAGGCCTTTTCACAAATACTGGGGACCTTTGTTCTTAATGGTGGGGTCCTTGGAAGTCAGGGCTCTGAGGAGGCAGACGCTTGACTGTGAATAGGGACAAAGACAAGTTGGGCACTTTTACACACCTAAAGCTGGTAAGGTACAGATTGCAGATGATCAAAATCAATCTTAAAAATTCTCCCAACCATGCATAAAGGACAGTGGTTGTAGTTTCGTGGTGTACAACCCTGTACAATAACCTGTGTATTTAGATGTCAACGTACTTAGTTATTACACAGGGAGGACAGCACATGCAAATAAATTCCACTGTGGTTTGTAATAATGTAAGAGGGTATGGAAGGGAGTGTGTGTCCCTGAATTCTGAACATGAAAGACACATGTGCTGTGGTACCTGCGTATTGGAAAGAGGCAATAGAGAGCCTGGAGGTCAGAAGCCCGGGCTCAGGAGGCAGCTGCCTGGGGTCCAGTTCCTGCTCCACCACTTGCTACAGTGTGACCTTGTTCAAGTTCGTGGCCTTGCTGTGCCTCCGTTTCATCGTCTTTAAAATGGGGATGATGATAATAATACCGGTGCCTGGCACAGAGTAAGAGCTCACTAAATATTAGCTGTCGGGCTGTGCTGCTACTCACGGTCACCATTGGTATTATTATACTACTGCCACCATTGAGATGGGGCTGGTTTGTGAGCTGTTTCTGTCCCGTGCCTCTTGGCTGGAGTGGTTCCTTTGAAGAGATGTGGAGCAAAGTCCCAGCTTCATATCCCGGCGTTACCCTGACACGTGCCCAGCGTGTTGGGGGCCTTCTCCACGCACACTCTCGGTGCTTCCCGCCGCGGGGTAGCTCACTTCTTGTTCCGTCTCCTCCAGTGACTTGGCAGGCTGCACACCCTGGCCTCTACAGCAGGCTGACAAAATGCAGACGTGGCCCCCACCTCCTCAGAAACCCGCCCAACTCTGGCCTCACTGTCCTGGCTCCCAAACATGCGTTCTTGGCTGAGGGGGCGCTGAGGGACTGGATGAGGGGTGGGAGGTGGCGTGAGACAGCCCACCGAGGTCAGAGGGCCCAGGGGAACTGTTAAACCAGCTCTGGGTTCCTGGGATGGTCAGTGTTGGAATTGCTGGCAGCCTGGGGCACAGGCCCCCACTTGGTGGATCCCTACAGAATGGATTTTTTGGTACTGTCTTTTTGTGAAATATTTTGACTTCAAAGTTTGCTCTTGAGCGTTCCAGCTGAAGTGAAAAGTTAAGCAATATGTTAAAGGGCGGGGGGTGGGGGGAAAGCAACATTTAAGAACAGGCGTCTCAAACTTAAATGCTCATGGGGCAAAGCCCACCATGAAAATGAGAGCAGTGGCTCGGGCTGTTCATTCTCTTTCCCAGGAACCCATTCCCCTTCCCAGTTCCTGCCTCCTGCTGTGGCCAGATCTGCCGATTTCCGAGAGAATCTAGAAATTAGATCTTAACGTAAAACCTCCCAATTCTCATGACAGCCATCCAGATTTTGAAGTGTTGGCAACTCATTGAAAAAAATTCTTTTAAACATATCTTTGGGCTGGAATTGAAAAACCACCAACTTGCAAGAGACTTGAGAGATGCTATGCTTGTGCCCCTGGGGTTTACAGTGTGGAAACTGAAACCCAGAGAGAAATGACTTGTCCATGTTCCCAGAGCTGGATTTGAATCTCTGCGGCTCACAATCGCAGGTCTTTTTCTTCCAGTTCCATCCAGACACTGTGTTTCTGTTTGGCTTCTGAGAGAGCCAAGCGGAGTTTTATTGCAGGAGGCGGGGTCATCCAAACTCCTCCGTGAAGCTAGGTAGCCGAGTGATCGCAGGAGGAAGGTGCCCCAGGGAGTGTGAGCGTGGTCTCCATTCTCAGTTGACTCAGGGAGGCTCACATGTTCCCAGAAGAGGCTGTTCTTGGCAGGGCCACCTCCTCGGATTAATCATATTGAAAAAGCGCACGGATTTAATTTTGCTGCAGTTTGATCTGTTCTAGGAAAGTACATCCAGTGTGGCTGAACAGAGAATTTTCTGCTCAAGAATCTATACAGTTAAAATATGTCAGAGATCTTAGCGGGGCACAAAACAGGCTAGGAAAATTCCCGTGGTGTCAGGACAATTCCTTTGGCCAGGAAAGACCTGGCTGCCCCTGGACCGTGGCATCAAACCCCAGCTGCCCAGCGAAGCAGCCCTGCTGGGAGAAGGAGATGAGAAACTTGCCTTTGCTAAATAGTTGGTCCGGCCAAATGACGCCTGACTTAGGGACTCAGAAATGAATGTTTCCTGTTATGCAGGAGGTGGGGGTGGGGTGGGGTTTGATCCAAGTGTTCTCATGTGCTTGCTCAGTCTGCTCATAAAAAGGAGAGAAGTTTTATTTTTGCAAGTTACTGCAGCATGAATCCTAAACACCAAAGCCAATCTTTTGCAGAAAACTGATCAAGATCCAGGAGTAGCTGTCAGGCCCCGGGAGGGTGAGTCATGAGCTGCAGAGTTCCTGGAACTCACGGTCCCGTCCCTTGCCGGCTAGCAAGAGGCCAAGCCAGGAGGTGGATGTGGAGAGGTGGGGCGGGGTGCTGCAGGCACGGCCTCTATTTTTGAAAAACATTGTGTGTTACAGTCAAAGCATCCATCCCCTGTGAGCAACCTGGCGATTTTAAAAATAGGTTCTGCAGAAAACCACACTGGCTGCCTGTTTTCATCTGGAGGACTAAGTCATCACTTTCTAAGCCTGACCTCGGAATAAACAAAATCAATTCTAGCTGTACCTCAGCAGAAGACAGAAGCAGTGGCAGGTGTTCTGTGGCAGTCTTTCCTTCAGGGCTGTTGAAAGTGTTTTTGAAACCAGTGCGATCAATAGCAGGAACAACTGGTTTTTCAGGCTGTTGAGAAAGACAGTCTGTGATTTATGTGGCTGAAGTATGGCATTATTGACCCTCTACTTCCAACCCCTAAAGCGTCAGAACAAACTGTGAATTCATGGGAATCAGCACTTTATTAACTTTTTATAGATGAATTAACGTACACGCAGAAAAGTGTGCAAATAACTGTACAGCTCACTGGGTTACACACATTGAACACACCTTTACAAGGAGTGTCCAGATTGAGAAACACAGCACCCCAGGGGCGTCCCTGTGGCCCCTCCATGGGGGTAACCACTATCCTGACTTCTAACCTTGTGTAAACAGAATCACCAACACATTGGGTCAGTGGTTTTGAGCTTACAGAGTCCTAAGCCTGGTCATACCATAAAGCTGAGGGAAAACTCAGCCAGGGAGAGTTGTTCTCTGAATTTAGGGAAGAAGATTCCTGTGGCGCTTGGGGTCTGAGGGAGATGCTAGTTCACTGGCTCAGATGGAGATGGATTTCTAGGCTCGTCTCTGAGAGGAGGTGGGCATGAGAGAGTGTGACCATGTTTGGGGGGCTGTCAAGGGCAGACAGCACCCTGAACCAGGGACTGTGTTGGTGATGTGTGTGTTGCTGATACACAAGCATTTTCTTAAAGGCCTGATTGTTCAGGAAGTATTAAAAGCTGAGATCTGCCTGTTGGGGTGGGTGGGGTGGGGTCCTGAACTGGAGCCAGTGAGAAATGCCATGTGTCGTTACTGATAGAAATCTGATCATCCCGGATGCCGCCTGTCAGCATGTGGGCTCCTGGGAGCTGTTTTCCTGATGGCTTGGGCAATGCCCGCTGACAATGGAGATTGGAGGAGGCAGCTCCACCTAATGAGTTCCTTGTCTCTCGGCCGAAGGTATGGGGTTTCTTTGAGGGAAGCCATTAGCCACTTTGCTGGCTTGTTTAAAAACAATTGAAATCAGTCTTGTCCATGTGGAGGTTCCACAGATACCTCGTGCTGGTTCTTGACACCAACAGCTGGGAGCTCCCCTGGCAGGTGTTGGCATAACTTGGCTTCGCAATGATTTGTTCTCACATTACTTTCATGTGTGGTGGGATGGTTTCTATAAATACACTTGCTTTGTGTGGCTCAAGGGAGCAAGGAACGTGGCAGATTCTATTAAAAGTGGTTCCTGTTTATTCAGTATTCATTCAACATTTATTAAGCGCTAACTGTGTGCCAGGTGCTAAGGATGACTTTATTTGTGGTTACGGGGTAATCAGCCTTTATGTATGTGCAGTGTTACAGGTAAGTTAATGATTGGTTTGAAGGCTGGTATGTTGTATGCATTTGTCTCTCCTGATGTGTGCTTATCATACCCTAACAATAACTAATACGGATTTTTCCCAAACAAGATCATGTATGTAAAAAACTTGGTACACTAAAAAGTGTTTGGAAAATCTGAGGGGTATTTTTATTCCAGGGCCTGTAGCCTTCTGTTAGATGCTAAGTTACTGTACAATAGGAGGCCCCGTGCTGGGTGCCCTGAAAACATTATTCTCTGCCTTTTACATGTTAGAGAACAGAGCTTCGTGGAGGTGATGCCCTTGCTCTTCAAGGACCCAGTTTATAGCTCCAGATCTTTCCCCTCAGCTGCCAGACATGGGCCAGTGAGGTCTGTAGGACCAGGAAGCCTATGCTCTCTAGTAGTTGGAATGCTGGACTTGATTCGAGGGCGTCCCTGGGAGTTTGTGAGTCATGTTGAGACTTCCCTGTTGCACAATAAATACAGTTCTCATTGGTAACACTCTTTTCACCCTTGTTATTTTATTTGACTGCATGGGGATGGGCACAGGTGGCACTGAGGTGGCAGGTGGGTTGCTGCAGACACTCCCACTGTACAGGTTGCCTCCCTGGGCCCTCATTCTGCTCTGCTGCTTACTGACTGTGGTTGTGGGCAAGCTACTCAAGGCACTGTGCCTCAATTTCCTTACCTGTAAAATGGGATTAATATTAGTATCTACGACATAGGATTATGATAATCAAGGCTAAGTAGTCAATTAAATGCTCACTGTCATTTCTCTCTAGTTATTCCTGGGTGGTCACATCTCTCCAATTCTGAAGCTGTTTATGTTTCACATATGAGGTGCCCAGCAGAAGCGGGAGCTATTTTGCCCACCATTGTAGCTTAAAATTTTGGCCTTATAGTCTACATTTTAGGAAGGGCTGGAATCCCTTGTGGATTCTAAGAAAACACCTATAAACAGGGAGACCCACTCCTGTTTTGTACCCCCATTTATTTCAGGGGTTGCATGAACTGTACTATTACCGAGTTGTGTAAAGACATCTCACTTTGCTTGGATGGGGTGAATTAAGACTCTGTAACATGTTGTCCAGGATTGGCACTTATTGGAACCAGTTTACTTGAAAGGGGATCTATAAAAGATACTGCTGTCCCTCTACATTAAAATAATCTGTTTATGTGACTTGCCTTGGCCAGACAAAAAGGAAATGTCAGGCATCAGCTGTCTGAAGGCACAGGGAGGAACTGAAGGGAACTAGAGGAAAACCCGGCTCGTCAATCCAGGCAAGCCACTGAAGGATTCCAGGAAGGAAGCTCTGAGGGTGTTGCCTTTTCCCTTGCCAGGTTTTTGTCTCTTACAAGCATGGAAACATTATCAGGGTGGATCCATTAGAAAATGAATTCACTGAAAAATCCCTTAAGAAGCAGCTCCGGACAGTCATTATCTCCCTGAGTTTTGTAACCAGTTGTGGTTGACAAGGACATGCTGCTGGGATGGTCAGGGGCCCGTGTGTGTACCGAACACCTTCCCCCGGTTCCCACAGCACATGGCCCTTACTTCTGTGGCACTTAACGCTTCTGTGGCCCTTACTCCATCCAACCTGTAGGAACAAGTGGTGGCTTACCTGCCTCCCTCTCTCCGGGTGAATGAGCTGCTTGAGGACTGGGGCCAGGGTCGTTGACTGTATTAGTCTCTGAGGGCTCCTGTAACAGATGACCACAAACAAGGGATTTCAAACAACACACATTTATTATGTTACGGTTCTGAAAGTCAGAAGTGTAAACTCAGTGTCCCTGGGATAAAGTGCAGGTGTCAGCAGGCCTGGCTCCTAGAGGTTGTAGGGGAGGATCCCTTTTCTTGCTGTTTCCAGCTTCCAGAGGCCACCTGTATGCCTTGGCTCATGGCCCCTTCCTGGCATCATTCCACCCTCTGCTTCCATGAGTATGTGTCCTACTGCTGCTCGGACCCTCAGCCTTCCTCTTAGAGGTTCCCTTTTGGTCACATTGGGCCCACCTGGATAATTCAGGATACACTTGCCATCTCAAGATCCTTAACTTAATCACATCTGCAAAGTTCCTTTTGCCATGTAAGGTAACAGATTCAAAGGTTCTGGGAATGAGGATGTGAATATCTTTTGGGGACCATTATTCAGCCTGCCACATGGGTGCATTCCCCGCAGTGCTAAGCTCATAGCCTTGGGTGCCCGGCTGCCTGTGTTCGGATCCTAGCTCGGTCACTCACCCACTTTGTGATATTGGCGAGTTATTTAACTTCTCTTTAAGGCGGCTCACCTCATGTGGGGATAAAAATAGAACTTCCCTTTCCTTGGAGGCTTCATTGAAGTAATATATGTGAAGTGCCTAGAACGATGCCTGGCACATAGGAAGCACATTTTGAGTATTATCTTTTATTACCATCGTTGTCTTATCCTTAAGTGTCTAGTAAGCACTCAGAGAGTATTTGAATGCATATTCTGCTTTCCAGTTTGGTTCTTCTGATTACTGACACAGGAAAGAAAGCCTTTGTCATTATAGTAATTTTTTTGAAAAAGAATCTCACTTTGGGTTTTAGGATTTTAGACAAGTCTACAAGACTAACTTATCTTTTCTAGGGAAATATTTTCTATTCCTTTGTAGAATAATACATAAATTGTGCTGAAGGGTAAGAAGAGGTTAACTTAGCACCTAAACAATCCAGGGCTACAATTTAAGTCTTTTTACTCTGCCATCCTCTTGGTGAGGCTTTGTCCTTATGTTTGCACCATGGCTGCTCATCTCCTGCCTGCATCTCCATGTTCCAGCAGGAAGGAGGAGGTGGGAGAAGGGAAGACCAGCACTATATCAGGAAAACAAAGGCCCAGCGGATTTCTGCTTCCATATTTGTTCAGAACTGAAGAATATGTCCCCTTGTAGCTATAGGGGCATCAGGGAAGGTGAGAGTGTTTAATTGCAACCCAGGAGCATGTTGAGTTCTGTTAGAAAGGACAAAGGGATGCATCAGCATCCATTGTGATTCCTTAGAATAAGAATGGCTGCATGCTTATTGCAGTGTTGTTTGACACCTAAATGTCCGTCAGTGGGAGAATGCACACATAAATTGTTGTTAAATTCATATGATCAAGTACTATATAGCAGTTGTGACCTGCATGTATCAATGTGAATAAATCTAAACAATATAAAATTTCCAATATGAAATTGCTGAAAGTTAGGTATAGTATAGTATGATTTCACTTATATAAAGTTTACATGCAGAAACTCTCTCTACTGCTCATAGTTGCATAATAAGGTAGTAAAAGTATAAAAATACAAATGAGAGTAATGGACACCACATCAAAAGGGAGGACGTGGGGACGAATGAGGCCCGGGAGGGACATACAGTGAATATCAGTTGTTACCTATGATTGGAGAAGGACTCAGGTTTTGTGGGGCCTGATGCATGTATGATTTGTGTGTGTACGTGTGTGTGTGTGTGTGTGTGTGTGTGTGTTGGGGGGATTCTCTTTAAGAAAAAAGAACTTTACAGTAACTCTGCCTCTAACTGGTTGTTGTAAGAGTATATGTGATGCACTGAGAAGTCATTTCTATAGATATGTGGGGTGTTTTTGTAGATAAATAATAATAACATTCACAATCACAATAGCTAACATTTATTAAACCCTTACCGTATACCAGGCACTGGGGTTAGCATTTGGCAGGCTTTTCTCATTGACTTCTCACAACCAGCTTATGATACAGATGCTGCTCATTAGCCTCATTTTATGGCTGAGGAAGCAGAGCCTCAGAGAGATTAAGGCATTTGCCCAAGGCCACACAGCTAATGGCAGAGTTGAGGTTCAGGCCCATGGAGCAAAACAGGACTTGTTTCCTATGGATTAAGCATTTCATGCACAGTGATCTCTTTATTGTTATAATTACATGCCCATTATTTTCTCTTCAATAGAGATTTGTTATTTTTAATGAACTAGAGAAAGGGCAATGTGACCAGAAAATATTTTTTTAAATATTAAAAATATAGTTTTATTTTTCCCCATCACGTGGAAGGGATATTTGGAATTAGACAGTGTGTTCTTTAGCAGTATTTTGCATAATAATTGATTTGATGAATAGGCAAGAATGATTTGTGATAAGTTAAATATCTTTGATAAGTATTTGATTAAAAAAAAACCCTCTAAAATCTGAGTTACTTAATCTGTTGGCTGAGCTAATACAAAGCTCTAGTCATAAATAATCAAGAATTTGTCCTAGGGAAATGCAAATCAAAATCACAATGAGATATCACTTAACTCCAGTGAGATTGGCTCATATCAAAAAGTCCCAAATAACAAATGTTGGCGGGGATGTGGACAGATAGGAACACTCATACACTGCTGGTGGGACTGCAAATTAGTACAACCTCTATGGAAAGTAATATGGAGATACCTCAAAGAATTAAAAGTAGAATTACCATTTGATCCAGCAATCCCATTACTGGGTATTTACCCAAAGGAAAAAAAGACATTCTATAATAAAGACATCTGCACGCAAATGTTTATAGCAGCACAATTCACAATTGCAAAGATGTGGAAACAACCCAGGTGCCCATCAATACACGAGTGGATTAATAAAATGTGATATATGTATACCATGGACTATTACTCAACAATAAAAAACAATGGTGAATTAACACATCTGGTATTATCCTGGGTGGAGCTAGAGCCCATTCTTTGAAGCGAAGTGTCACAAGAATGGAAAAACAAGCACCACTGGTACTCACCATCAAATTGGTACTAACTGATCAATACTTATGTCACCATGGCAATAATATTCATCAGGGGGCGGGCAGGCGGGAGTCGGGGGAGGAGATGGAAAAACTCTCACTGAATGGATGTGGGGAGCAGAGTTTTGGGGATGTCCACAATTGTAGCTCTGACACGGGCAGTGCATGGGCAATATATATAAACAAAGTGTTGTACCCCCATAATATTCTGAAATACAAGGAAAAAAAAAGAATTTAGTCCTGATGAACTTCCTGGTAATAAAGATCAATGGGCTTCTCCCCATATGAGGTGTACATAAAGCATGTGAGGGCCCAGAACAATGTGTTTAAAGGTGAACATGGATCTGTTTCATGGTAGCTGCTGAGGTTAGGACTCTTTGTGCCTGTGGGTGTAAGCACATGGACATAACTTCCTCTGGATCCCAAATGACCAGTTCCACAGTGGGGGTAAAGGACGAAGGCAAGCCATGTTTGAACTGGCCATTTCTTGAAACAGCTTGAGTTAAAAGTCAAACCAAGAAAACCTGAACAGCTGCCTGGCTTTCTGTAGGTGTTTGGGAAGGTGGTTTGAGGAGTAGTCTGCAAGGTCCCTGGGCGGCAGGGCTCGGGCTTGGGCTGAGGGCTCGGCTGGGGCACCCCCCAGCTGGACTGCTGAGGCCGCGGAGGAGCCCCCCGAGAAGCTCCCGGACTTGGTTGTTACTCCTGGGAGCCCCACAGCAAGGAAAGCAGGGAAGTGAACCAAGCTCGAGCCAGTGTTGCTTTTGGCTGCAGGGCAGGAAAGTAAAAAAAGAAGGCAGGATGACTGGGCAGAGAAGGAGCCAGGCCACCTTCCTGGTCATACTTAATGAGTGTTAACATTTGTAAATATTGAACAGTATCTGATACTAAGTAATAGCCTTGCCAAATGATTGCAGAATCAAGAGGGCCTCTTTCTGTTTGATTTCCCCGGTGGGTTTCTTTTGTGTGTGCAGAGAGTGTTTGGACCCTTTTCTTTTGTGTGGTTCTGTGGGTTGAATAAAGGGGTGGTGGTTTTTCAATTGTCTCTATGCAGGAAGCCTTGGCTGACTGTAAAAATTTGGCACTGGAAAGCGAGCAGCAGTGTGTGATGTTACAGATTTGGCGTTTGCGTGAATAACTTGAGGGCCTTAAGAACCCAACTGTACACCATACCTTGTAGATTCAGGACATTGAGGTTAATTGAGTCTCATAGCCTCATTTTGCAAATGAGGAAACAGAGGCCAGAAAAGCCTGCATGTGATGCATTGCTTACAACCATGTACAAGTTCATAAGGGGCATGATTTTTTGAATTGTGAAAGTTTTACAAGTTCCTGCCGAAGCATCCCCCAGGAATTCTAAAGTTGGAATGCAGAGCTCCTGGTGGAGTGCAAATATAAAACCCTTCAGTTTTCCTGATAGTTACGGGGGATGACAGACAGGGTGATGGGGTAAGGGGTGCAAGCGGGTGCTTGGGTCATTTACTCTTCATCATCTCCTGCTGGGCCTCTCATTTTCCTGCAGGGCTGCCTCTCTGTTGATGGGCAAGGGCAAAGGCAAAGGCAGACATGGATGTGGAAAAAGCCCCCACAAACAGCTCCTCTGAGTTCCTGTGACAACCTGCCTGGGGTAGCTGTGTGGAGTCAGCCCTGTTTATGGAGAGGCTGCCAGACCCCACTCTTGCCTGCTCCTTCTTGCTCAGACAAGCCCGCTGCTAAGCTGTCAAGGGGCAGAGTTTATTTTTGGCATCTCTTCCTGCCTACCCTTAGCTGTCTTCCTCTTGATAGCAGCCCCTTCTAAGACCTAAAGCCTTCAGCCCTGACCCCTGAGGCCAGATGTCTTCCAGGTGTGGACTGGGCAGAAGTGACCAAGCGTGGAGCCTGCCCTGAAGGAACTCCCCGCAGGGCATGTGGGTGGACAGGCTAGAAGGCTGCACTGAGAGTTGGGGGGCTACAGGGGCAGAGGTCCATCCTGAGGGAGGTTGTGCAGGACGGGAAGTCTTGTCAGAGGGGGTGGCCCTGGGGCTGGGTCTTCAGAGGCTGAGCTGCTCAAAGGGAGCCAAGCATCTGTTGCTGTTTGGTGGCTGGGTCCTTCTGCAGGGCTGAGGCCCCATGTGGGGACACTGTGGTGGGAATCCCAGGAAATGGCCTGAGGGGTAGATGGGGTGTGGAGGGGTGTAGTGGCTAGAGGGTCTACTTAGCTCTGCTTTTTTTATCTTAGATTTTATTCTGTAATCTTGCTGTTTTAGTCCGTTCAAGCTGCTATAACAAAATACCATAAACACGGTATCTTATAAACAACACAAATTTATTTCTCACAGTTCTGGAGGCTGGGAAGTCCAAGATCAAGGTGCCAGCAGATTCGGTGATTTCCTGGTTCACAGATGGCACCTTCTCACTGTGTCCTCACATGGTGCAAAGGAAGGCAGCTCTCTGGGGCCTCTTTTATAAGGGCACTGGTCCCATTCACCTAATCACTTCCCAAAGGCCCCACCTCCTAAAACCGTCACATTGGGGATTAGCTTTCAACATATGAATTTTGGTGGAATATAAACATTCAGACCATAACACTTTCAAAGATTTGAAGTGGGATGTAGGGATAAGGAAGAGATGATTGTATTTGAGATCTAAAAGCTTCTTGTTGGTTGTGTGCAGGGAGAGCTAAAATAGGATGTGGGAGGGGGTGGACAGGGCTTGAAGCAAAGTGGGTGCAGAAATGAGGGAGGAGGTCTCGGCAGACCCCCTGGGTTCCTGAGTGGGGGTTGGGGCAGATAGTGACGCCATTCATTGAGACTCTCTTTTTTATTTGGCAAGCCTCAGTTTCTAGATCTATGAAATGGGGATAAGGGACAATGTTGAGGATCAAAGGGATTGCCTGGCCGGGTGCATAGAGGGACTTGCCACCTGTGTTTCTTTCCTTCTCCTCTTGATTGAAAGCACCCAGCCTTGGGGTCCAATCTCCCAGGGCCGTCCCTTTGCTAACTCAGCTGATGAATTACTTCTCATCACGTGTGGGAGTTAATGGTTGATGGGAATTAATAGGTTACCCAGTCTAGTAACCCATTTCCATTTTAAACAGAAGTCCTCAGTGCCTGGACTCAAGGATTCCACAGAGCACTTAGGTCAGCCCTGAAGTTTTCATCAAAATATTATCAGAAAGCCTTTACATGTTTAGCTTTAGCTTCAACTTATATTTTTTAGGTTTCTCTGTATTGGGGTCTCAAATTGAGACCAGGTTAAAAAAAAAAACAAACCTGTGCTAAGAAATTTTACTCTCTTTTGCCCCCTAGTGGCAGACTCTTGAACACCTCTTTGGGGCCAATCACTTTGGGATTCATTGATTCAAAAAATATTGTGTGCCACAAAGATCCTCACTGCTGGATCTTATCATGGCCATTCAATCAGTTCCTAAAGGATCAGCAAGGCAAATAAAGTAAGTTAAAATGAATTCTGTCTGGAATATTTTATTTTTATTCTTTTGTATTTCACATTACTCTTTGATATAACAAATATCCTGAGGTACTACAAACCCCAGGCTGAGAATCGATGCTGTGCGCACCAGCCGCCATTCCTGCTACATCTCTTGTTTTATTCTATTTTCCTGGATTCAGGGGAGTGTGGGAAGTATTTAGGAGTGTGCGTTGTTACAGGTTTAATGAGGAAAATATGAAAAGATTACCCATCCATACTAGTGCTAGTATCTTGAGACAATTAAGGCATATGGTAATGGAAAAATGTGAACTCTTCAGTGAGGGTGGTGGTGAAATGAACTGCGCTGTTGAAACTCTTCCCTTTCTGGAAAATTTTGAGAAACGTTCATGTTCTCCACAAAGTAGGCTTTTTTGAAAAAAAAAATGTTGAAAAATGGACTTAAATTCTCTGTAAGTTATTATTTTAATGCTCAGGATGATTCAGGTCAGTGCCCAGCACAGTGCCAGACATACATGAGCCCTCCAGAAGGTCCCTGGCAGCCTTCTCTTATTAGAACTTCTATAGTTATGCTTTGCTTTCTTGCTGTGCTTTTTGCTTGTTTGTTGTTTTTGGCTTTACATTTTTGTATGGTAATTTTGCCCAAGTTTCTTGTAGAGTTGTATTTGTTTACTTAGCAAAGCCTTGTAAAATTAAAAAAAATACAAACGATAATCATAACAACTGCAAAAATCACACACATTTAGATTGTGTTTTATAACCTTCAATGTGATTTTATCTATGGTCTCTGAGCCTTTTAATGAGATATAAATATTTCCCCTTCCAGATGAGGAAACTGAAGCTCAGAAAGGTCAAGCAACTTGTCCAAAGTCACATGGTGAAGTATCAGCCTCTGGCCAAGGTTTTCTTTCTGCCCCCATGGCTGTTGTCCCTTATGCTATGAGAGAGCAAATAGCCTTGTTCAAATCTTGAACTAGGAGTTGAGTTAGGCAGAGAGAATCCGAAGGCTGATGTAAGACTTGACTGTAGAGTGATGTTTTTAGTGGAAATTATCATCCTATTCTGGGGTTTAAAAAGTTTCCTTGAGCAGGTATTGAGTTAGTGTCAGGTATTGACTTGGAGCAGGTATTAACCGTTAATTTGGTGAACAAGCTTCACAGATGTGAGGGTGGACCAAGCCACACACTGCACGGGGGTTGACAGAGAGCCTGGCACTGAGCTTGATGCCCAGGGATCTTAATTCTCCTCCATGCCACGTGCTGAGCTTGGCATCTGGGGGTGTAGTCCAGTGAAGAGGTGTCTTGTCCCTGTCAGGAATTAGGACTTTGCCAAATGTCTTTTACCTGGCCCCTCCCTCAATGACTAAAGAAGGGTGACATGGAGTAACAGCTTCATGACCCAGGGAGCACAGTTCTTCCCACCCTGTGAGGCCAGTTCTGTGTTCTTAGGACACAACCATTGCATGTGGCTGGGGCAGACAGGAGGGACTTGACAGTCAAGTCATGATGTTGGTATAGCAGGTGATGGTTGAAAGGGTGCAATTACAGATGCTGGAGGTCACATGACTTTCTTTCTCTTTCTCCAGTCATGCTCCCTACCACAGGACCTTTGCACATGCTGTCACCATTGCCCAGATTGCTTTCCCCCCATCCTTCTTCAGATTTCACAGATCTCATATAAATGTTCATTTTTTTCTGACTCCTGTACAAATATATACTTAGACTGGGTAAAGTATTTATTTAATTCATTAATGAGAGGTCTCATTAGCAGGATAAGGATGAGAAAGCTGCTTCTAAGGAGCATCTGGGAAGATGCACAAACACACATAAGCCCTCTATATCTATGTATGTGTGTGTGTATACATAGACATGCACATACACATATATATCCACACATCTATATAACATCTATATAGTCATGAAAAAATATTATGGAGAAAACAATGCTGGAATAAGGTTGCAAACTTAGATATAAAATTAGTTAATGTCCTATAGGAAAATAACACTGTAACCTTTGAAATAATAGCAGACAGAAATTTTTTTGCAATTTATCAATCTTTTACAAGTTAACATCCTAACTTTACAGAGTCTGGGCCCTAATCAAAAGCAACTAGTAAATCAAACATAGTTACCTTCCCTGTAAGCAGACTCAGCCTATAGATGACTTTGAAAAGTTATGCTTTATTTCCTTGTTTTGGATAGTTGTTGGTTAAACAGCATTATATCCTGAATGGCTAGCACAGTACCTGGCACAAAGGAGGAACTAGTGACTATTTCTTGAATGAATGAACAAATGGGGAGAAGCTGGATCCACAGGCATGTGAGTGGCCAGGGTGTTAATACGGGGAAAGCCTTCCATTAGGAAGTTGAACCTCAACCATCATGCTGGCAGAGTTTGGGATCACAAGGACAGCTGTGGGCAGCCAGAGAGAGACAGGATTTGGGACAATAAAAGACATGTCAGGAATCCAGCAGTGAGAACAAGGTTATCAAGCTGGAACTGGGTCTTAAGAACAAGGGAAAACTCAGTGATTAGGACAAAGGGAGGGGAAGGAAAGGAACTGTTATTTCTGGCATCACCCACAATGTGCAATTCATTGTGTGAGGCTTAGTCTACATGGCCCATCTCATGCTTACCCCTCACCTGACCCATTAGGTAGTATTATCGCTCCTCCTGTACAGAACGAGCATGGGCTGTGGAGTCAGATATGCTTTGGGATTGAATTTAGGCTCTGCCACTCATGAACTGTGTGACCTTTAGCAAGTTACTGACCCTCTCTCAGCCTCGGTTTTCTTATCTCTAAAACTGGAATGTAATCTAAGTAAATACCAAAGCCTGCAATACTCCAGACTTAGGGTTTTGTTGCATGTAGAGATTTGAAGTTCATTAGTAATAACAAAAACAGTTCTACTTTTTACCTGTGTTTCTCAAAGAATAGTCAAGGGGGATCCATTTTATACCCAATGGCAACCCTTCTAAGGAACTCTTTTCTCCATTCCTTTTAGTCTCCAACCCACCCTTGCCTTGCAGGGGCCCTAAAACCTCTCTCCTCCCTTCCCTACACTCCATTTAAATTCTCCTTCCATTCACTGTGCTCCAGAGGACTTTTCTTTCCTCCCTCACCCCTGGTATTGTCTTTCCTCTCTCTATTTTTGCTTCTTTCCCCTCTCATTAACTCAGTTTGCACGTGGAGACTGACTGACTCAGACTGCATCATGAAGGGAAGAAGATGGTGGATGGGCAAAGTCCTCCCTTAAGCAGTGGACGAGAAGCTGGGCAGCCTCATGTTTTAAATCATTCCAGCCCTTGATTCAGGAAGAAGATCAGCTCCCTGGTAGTCTCATAGCGTGGGCATGAGGATTATTTTGACATTTCTGGCAGTTGGTGGACCTTCAGTAAGTGGCAGCTCCCATGATTGTCCCAGAGAAGGAAAGTCAAGTTCACAGTGGGGATGTTCACTCAACTGTGAAGAGACGAGCAGGGTTTGAGGCCCAGCCGGGTTGGCTCTGGTGTTAAAGTCCGAGTGAGCACAAAGCCAGAAGGGTTTAGAACTCACCAATGAGGTCAGGGCTGTTCCTAGGGAGTGTGGTGGGGGTGGCATCGGGGCTAGAAACTGAGGTTCTCTAGGGCCCCAGCTGTGGGTGTGGCTTGCAGGAAGCCAGAAAAGCGGTGTTCTGGGCTTGAGGGGGGGCTGTGTCCAAGGCTGGACGATTCCAGAGCAGGGCATCCGGGGTCGGCTGGGTTTGACCCAGAATGGACCTGTCCTCTGAGCCCTTGGGATCTCTCGGACACCAGGATCCACTGCCCCAGGCGCAGACCTGCTGGGGTTTTCTGAAAGGAAGCAGCAGCTTTGACTCAGAGTATCTGTCTGTGAAGTTTGGAGTGTGGTCAAGAGAACAGCCTCTTAAAATGGAAATGGGACACTGTGGACACTGCTGTGGGCCACCTGTGGACACCTGGTTGAGTTGGATTCTCTGAGGCAGATCTCACGCTGCGTCATCCACACGGCCATTTTTAGAGGACATTCAAGTGCACCAGCAAAAAAAATCATTGAGGAGTGGAATACTCTCGACCTTGTCCTTTCTTTCAGATCTTCTTCTTTTAGGAAAGGAAGGCCTTTTATTTTTGGTTCAAATTAAAAAAAAAAGATGTAAAGAGAGTATCTGAGACTTGGCTCAAGGTGGCAGAGCTGGAGCCCTCTGGGAGAGGTGGGCAGGTCCTCAGCTGAAGTGTTCCATGCCGGCCGGCAGAGGGCACCCTTCACTCACACTCGGTGCTGCCTTTTTCCTTGGACACGTTCTCCGTGGCTGCAGGAGCCCTGCTCTCTCCTGCCCTCAGCCCTGGAAAAGATTCACTTCCAGCTATTTCTAATTTAAGTGTGAGTCCTCAAGGAGGGCACCTTCCCCTTTTAAAGCTGCAACATCGGTGCTGTTATTTTGACATCCTCACCTGCGGTTGTCTGAGCATCAAAGTCCTAGAAAAGTCGTGAGGGAGATGTATTCTTCAGGGTTCTTTCTTAGAGCACAAGGTTGGGACAGAAACGGGGCCAGATGGGCACATACTGTTGTATAAACAACAATTAATTAATACTGGGCTCCAGATGAGCCTGGCTGCAAACTCATGAGCTTCACACCTCCACGGTCCAAGCCCTGCCTCCTTTTGGTACAAAAATTAAAGAGACAGTTGCAAAAACCAGATCATTCCCTGACCAGCCCTAGGAGGGAACAACATTGAGACATTCAGGGCACTGTGCTTCCCATGGGGACATTTTAATTTCTTCTAGTGGATTCTTCCTCCTCCCCCAACATACTTTTAATCCTACTGATGCTATTAATAATAATGACAGGTAACATTTATTGTGCTCTTACTGTGTGCTGGGCACTGTGCTAAGTGCTTTTCATGAGTGTTAGCTTACTTAACCCTCTTAAAATCCCAAGAGGTGGGGAGCTGCTGGAACTTCTGTGGTTTTGTGGGGATCAGACACTTGCAGAGGGTCACTTACCTGGTGAGGGAGGACCCAGATTTGACCCTGCAGAGGTGTTGCCCATACCTGTTACCCATTTGTTGAGTTCTAGTTATGCTCTGGACACCCTGTGGTGAGCCAGCGGTGCAGACACAAGACACAGTGCAGCTTGGGCTAATTTTAGTTTTGAATGCATTATTATTCAAATACTTGAAAACGGAGAAAGTGAGAAAGAAAGAAAGAGCCCTCCAAGAGTGTACATGGAGAGTGGTGCTCTAGGGAATCGCATGTTCCTGAGGTCTCCTAGTAGCTGCAGGATGGAGGTGTGTAGGGGTGGGGGAGGGGGAGATTGGTAGGTCTGGCTCCTTCCCTTCAATCACAGCAACTTTGCTTCTACCAGGTTTATGTCTTTTGCATAGAAATGGGTTTGACACGTGGATTTTTCTGCTAAGAAAACCTTAGCAAAACCCCCAGTGTAGTGGCTCTTAGCTAAGGGCACGCCCAGGAGCATTAACCACCCCACATCCCCTGAGTCTCTTTCATCTTCTGTCTCTTTCCAGCGGCTCCTTCCCTCCTGTGGATTCGGCCAGGGGCCTCCTGTGCCAAACTTCCTCCCCAGGCTCCTGCTCAGCCTTTGCGTTGCCCGCAGCTCAGCTCCGTGCTGGCACGGTTGAGAGACCAAGAGGGGGAACATAGAGTGAGAGCTCAGCTCTCCCCCTTGCTAGTACATTATTTATTCTCTCTGTGCTCCTGTTTCCTCGTCTGTGAGATGGGGTGTTAACAGAACCTTCCCATCAAGTTGTTGTGTAGATTATGTGAAGTGATGGCGCACCCAAAGTGCTTTAAACATCACCTGGCCTATAGTAAGGGTTCGATATCCTTGGGTCACGATTATTGTTAAGATTATGACTACCATCCCTGTCCTATTTTTCTCTTTCATTTTCATACACAAGTCTCACGAGGGTTCATCCTCTTTTCTGCCTCCAATTCACCCCATCCACTCTCTCCTCCCCAGCCGACTACCACCCCCACTACTGCCCTGAAACTGCCCTCACAGGCTATAAGCCGTCTCCTGAAAGCCAAAGCTGTCAGGTGGGCTTTGCACAGTCTTCATCATGGGCTCCCCTTTCATAGCGTTGGGCTCTTGTCCCACTCCTTCTGGAACACTTTATTTCTGCCTATTTGCTGGCTTTTTTCCCCTTCCCAAGGCTGTGGTTCCTGGCCTCTTCTATCACTGTGAGTCCTGGCCTTTGGTTGGCCCAGCCATGCCAGGATGTTTGCTTTGACCTCAGCCACAAATACCAGTCTCCCACTGATTGCTGTATCTTTCTGTCTGCACCTCCCAGGGACCCCAGACTTTGTATGTGTTAAACTAAACCCCAAACCCTCATCCAGAGCCAGTCCTGCCTCCTGATTCCAGAATGATGTTCCACTTTCTGAGTCAACAACCTGTTGCTGGCGTCTTCTTTGAGAAAGTTTGGGTGTAGTTGGCCATTTTGCAAATGAGTGACTTCAGAGAGAGGCTGAGTGGAGGGGCTTGTACAGGTCCCAGCGTTCCTGGTTACAGACACAGCCTGGTAGCTGGAAATGGACTCTAGAAAGTTGGTGACTAAATTATTGAGGAATGTAGACGGCAGTAGATCCACTGTTATTTTCTGTGACCTTGTCCCTGAGGGATGAGATTTCCTTCAGAGAGAAGACAATAAAAAGTAATGACCCACTGGTACACAGAAGGACACAGATGAATTTCAATGCATTATGCCGAGTGAAAGAAGTCAGACGTAAAAGACTACATACTGTATGATGCCACTCACATGGTGTTCTGGAAAAAGGCAAAATTATAGAAACAGAAAACAGATCAATGGTTGCCAGGAACTGTGTCTCGATTGTGTGCCGGGTATACACCTTTCAGCATTAGTCAAAACTCAGGATCTATATACAAAAGGGAATTTTACTGTATGTAAAAGTGTATTTTAAAAAGCAAATTAATGAAAGAAAATAAAATACAGGCTGCCAGGAAGGAAGAATGTGCCATCATCACCCACCAGCAGGTTAGTCTTACACCCAGTTTTACAGATGTGGAAACTGAGGCTCGGTCACCTGGGCAATGGTGGAGAAATTTCTTTCTTTGCTCTTCCGTTTCTCTATGTCAGCCCCTCCAGGCCCTGGGTGCTGGCCTAGGAGCTGAGGATGGGGTCCTTGAGGGTGGAATGGTTTCTGCTCTCACAGAGCTCACTCTCCGGAGGAATTCAGGTGGACTCAGCAAGCCCAAGCGTGTCGTGGAAGGGCGGGCCAGACTGCAGCAGGGCCAGGGAGGAGCTCCTGGAGGAAGGAAGGTTGAGCTGAGGCCCTGGGGTGTGTGAGGGCACGTGGAGGCAGAGGGGTGCCCCTGGAGAGAGAGCCCCATGCTGGTGAGCTGGGGAAGGGGCTGGTGAAGGAGGAGCAACAGGCAACTTTAAGCAATTGAAACTCCAGTGTGAGGGCACTGGGGAGCCTTTGCAGGTGGAAGTAGGGCAAGCCCCAGATGTGTCCACCCAGAGACCAGGGGTGGTCCACACCCTGTACTTCCTGACTGCTGCTAGGGCCTTAAGGTGCTGGAGACACGTGTGTGTGTGTGTGTGTGTGTGTGCACGCGTGCGCATGTTTGTTCCTTTTACGTTGAATCCCCTCTGCTGGTGATTCATGCATCATCCTTGACTCCAGCGCCCAAATGCAATCTGTTAATAAGTTGCGTCTGCCAGAGCCTGGGGGTGTTTGTGACTGCACAGTACTTGATGCCTGATGCTCTTCTGAGCACGCCTTGGGAAAACAGAAATAACTCTCCACGGCCTCGATCTGAGTTTTTGACCAGCCTGGTGTAGCAGCACCGGCTTTGGGGAAGACCCGGGGGTGTGGTCCCCCAGGGCCAGCGCCTGGTGAGGTGCAGGTGACTCTGCGAGGGGACTGAGCGAGGGGGCGCACTGCAGGCTACTCTCAGCTCTGATGCTCCTGTCTGACCCTCAGCTTCCCCATTGCCTGTTAGGGACCAGGCCGCAGAGCTCCCCACCCTCAACCCCGAGTCTGTGGAAAAATAGTTTTCCATGATACTTAGGAACGGCGCCGTACAGCTTCACCGCTCCCCGTTGCTTGCATCACCGCCTGAGCTCCGCATCCTCACCCACCCCCCGCCCCGTCCATGGAAAAATTGTCTTCCGTGAAACCGGTCCCTGGTGCCAAAAAGGTTGGCAACCGCTGAACATCAACAGTCTACCTGTTTCTGACTCGTACCCACAATTTAACTTAGAGGTTTGATTATGATTTGTCATCGCTTGTTTGTTATATTTTAATTTTCTTTGTTTGCCTTTGTAATGAGCAAACAATATTTATCTATAAGCAGGAAACAAAGAAGGAAGGCATGTTTATAACGTGAAGGGCTCCTTGCCTTTTAATTCTTGTTGCTGCTACCGGGTGGGTGATGACCAGGTTGCCTGGATTGTGGGGCTGGCTTTTGGAGCGTCAGCTCAGGGAAGTGGGAAGAGGACCCACATACAGAAATAGGAGCCAGAGGTTCCACAGGCCAGGTCCCGGGCTGTGCGCATTCATTCTATCATCCATTCCCTCATTCCCTCATTCATTCATTCACCAGCTGTATACTGAACACCTGCGGGTGCTGAGAACTGATCTGGGCCCCAGGGATACAGTAGTGAACAAAGTAGACAAAAATCTCTACCCTTACGGGATTCAAGTGGGGGAAACCAACAAGAAACTATAAGTAAGTGATAGGGTGGGTCTGATGGTAATAAACACCACGGAAAACAGATTGGGGTGGCAGATAGGAAGGTTGCGGAGGGCCTCAGTTTCCAACAGGGTGGTCTGGGAGAGTCCCACTGAGAAGAGACCTGGAGGAGGGGTTCCACTTCATGACACATATATATAGTGCTTATTGTGTGTCAGGCACTGTGCTAGGCACTGTGGAGGGTCTCCTGGGAACATTCCCATTTTGTCACTTGCTTCTTTTATCAAACCTTCACACAGAAACAAAACATAGTTCTTTTGGTTGCATGTGACAGAAATACAATTTGCACACTTGCTTACATTTTTTTAAGAAAAAAGGGACTCACTTTTTATCATTGGCAAATCTAGTGATAGTTCTGCCCTTCAGGCATGGCTGGATCCAGGTGGCTAATCCGTGTCACCAGGAATCTGTCTCTCTCTTGGTCACTAGCTCCACTTTCCCCAGATTAGCTTCCTTCTCAGGTAGGCTTTCTGCACAAAATGCCCTGCACAGCTCCAAGTTTGCACCTTATCAGCTCAGCTACTGTACTAGAAGGACTATATATCTTTTCTTTAACTCTAGCCCAAAGTCTTGGGTATTACTCTCATTGGCCAGGCTAGGTCACATGCCCATCTCTGGAGCCTGAGGTTGGTCCTTTCTGAATCACAGAGTTTGATAGTAGGGGAGGGGGCATCCCCCAAAAGAAAATCAGAGTGCTGTTGGCAGAACAAGGGGGACTAAATGTTGGGCAGTGAGAAAAGGTGATGTCCACGCTGGCAAGACTTGCATCAAGGAAGCAGGAAGGGCTGAAAAGAGCCTGCAAACAGGGAGAGCTTCAAGGGTCCTAATCTGTCACTAACACACCATGTGAGCTTGACCAGCTCTTAGTGTTCCAGTCTCCGAGTGAGGGTGGTAGACTAGCTGGTTCTCTGGGCATCCTTCCAGCTCTTGATCTGTTTGAGTTTGAGGCATATTATCTGAAAACAGACATGATTTAATTAAATTGCCAGATTTGAAACAATACAGGGTTATAGATCCTGGTGAAACACATAGGTAGTAGGTTTTTTTTTTTTTTCCCAACAACTAGCTCTTTTGGTGAATTGGCTGAGGAAGCTGTGAGGGACATAAGACCTGCCTCTGCTCACGTTGTGCTGCTGTTTGCTGGTGGCACCTACCTATAGCTCTGCCCATATGGTATGCAAACAGCAGCTTTGCAAACTCTTCAGTCCAGTAATGGGAAGTGAACTTCACTGTCACAGATTTCATGCCCCAAAGGCCAGAATGGTGCATTAAAGAAGATTTGCCCTGGCTTCACCTCCCAGCATGAATTTGTGAGCAGGCTGTAGTTTAAACAGTACATGACTATCAACAGCTGTAGGGAAAACCAGCTGTGTGGACATCAGCATGTGTTTCCAAGACATCGATTAGATGTCTCAGTCTAGAATTTTGTTTTAATGGTTATGTCTCATCTGGACAGTTAGACACACCTCAGTGTATTTCACCATGAAGATGGGGAGGGACGGCAGGGATTGCTCCTTGGGGATTGTGCTGCTGTGACTTACTGACCTTTTCTGTTACTCAGATGTCTGCAGGGGCCAGCATTTGTGCTGCATGGTGGAGGGCTTGGGAGTGAGTCATCTCAAAGCCAGAAAACCATGCACCCCTACAGGAAGTACTGACAGTCATACAATTTCCCAAGCAGGCAGCCACGGGCTATGCGAGTGTTGGGGTGAGCAGTACAGTGCAGTGGGCAAGAGCCCTGGAGCCTGTTAGATTTGAATCCTTTGCTGCTTCCTGGCTGTGTGACCTGTGAAAAGTTACTTGAGCTCTCTATGCCTCAGTTTCCCCATCTGTAAGTCTGAGCAATAGTAACATCTACTCTCGTAGGAGAACATACACCAGGTTCTTGCCAGTCAGAGTAATGACTACTGTTGCTGGCAGCGGTGTCACTCCAACGCAGCCGTGGACTAACAGGAGGCAGAGTGGTATAATATTCAAACAGCTGACAAACATGTTGTCATGACAGGCCCATTATGCATATTATGTAACAGACACTGTTCTTAGTTCTTTTAAGTACAGTAACTCAGGCAGATAATGTGATCATTCCTACTAATCCAGATAGATACTACAGACAGTCCCCGACATGATGGCCAACTTGATTTTTCGACTTTACAGTGGTGTGAAAGTGATATGTATTCAGTCCAAACTGTATGGCCATTCTGATTTTTACTTTCAGTACAGTATTCAATGAATTACATGATATTGACAACACTTTGTGATAAAATAGGCTTGTGTTAGATGATTTTGCCCAGCTGTAGGCCAATGTAAGTGTTCTGAGCACGTTTAAGGTAGGCTGGGCTAAGCTAAGTTGTGTTTGGTAGGTTAGGCGTATTAAATACGTGTTCGATTTACAATTGTTAAGTTGAGGAGCATCTGTATATTGTCATCATTCTTATTTCACAAATGAGGAAATTGCCGCACAAACTCCCAAGTTCAGTAACTTGCCCAAAGTCACACAGCTAGTGAGTGGGAGATGTGGGATTTGAACCCAGACAGCTAGCTCTAGGGTCTTTGTTCTTAATCATCACCCTATATACCCTCGCTAAAGTAGTAAGAGCTGCACAGAGGGCATCCTATAGGTCAGGACATGTTCTAAGCACTTTCCAAAGATTGAGTCATTTAACCCTCACGACAAGCAAACCCTTTGAGGTAGGTGCTATTATCCTCTCCATTTTGTAGATGAGAAAACTACAGCACCTAGAAAGGGCCAAGAACGTGAAGGGAGTTCACATCCTCAATAGCTGGGTGATTTAAGGCAAAGAAGCTGACCTCTCTGAGCCTCAGGGTTGCCTCAGGGTGAGAGGTGACCCAGGGTAAGTACCACATGCAGTCCTGGAGTAGAGCAGACATTCTCTGGAGTGTGCCTGTTTTATTATTAGTGAAGGGCTTTATTCCTAGATCTGTGCCTTGTCTCTAGCTGCTCCTGGCAGCTGGCATAGCCCTTGGGAAGCTGTGGCTTCTTGGGGGAAGAGGTCTTTAAACAGATGCTTCTGCCCCCCAGCTTGGGCCTTCTGTGGCCTTCTGTGGCACCAGGGCCTGGCTTGGCCCCACCATGGATGCTGTGTCTGGCCTTGAAGGTAGTGATTCTGTCACCTGAGAAGGCAAATACACTGTGAACCTGGCCCAGCCACTTGGGGGCAAACTGTCTAATAGATCTGAGTCTCAGTGCACTCAGCTGCAAGACGGGGTGAGTGTGGGGTGAAAGCGTGCAATTAAAAGTACCAAATCCAGATAATCCCATATTTTCAAAATGTGGACTGAATCTTCTTGCCTCTACCTTACTTATTAGATATATAGAACTTTGCAAGGGGCTTTCTTAATAGCCAGTCCCTATTGTTGAGCCATGTCTAGCTTCTCCCTTTACATTAACATTAGGAGCAGTATCCTTGTTGCTAGGTCCAGGCTTGTGGTTATTTTGTCAAATTAATTATTGTAAGGGTAAACTTTTGGGTCACTTTAATGCTCTTAGAAAATGGTGCCAAATTACCCTGTGGAAATATTATATCAATTTATACATTCATAATTGTGAAGCAAAGTGCCTGTTTCTCCACATTCTTGCCCACATTTGGTATGATCATGTAAAAATTGCTATTAAAGTAATTAAATATGAAATGTCCAATTTTGAATCAAAAGCATAGTTTATTATATCTCAAACAAGAAGCAGTACAATTAATCAAAGTATGTGCCTAAACTATCAACACAGTGTTGCCATCTTAACATCTTAACTGGTAGCTTGTTTATGCCAACAGCAAAGAAGCCTATAGAGCGAGGGGCGATGAAATCGTGAAAGGCGTTTTCCACAGCTTGTTGAGAATTGAATATTTTTCCTTGCAAGAAGTGGTCCAAAGCCTGCAAGAAGTGGTAGTCAGTTGGTGCAAGGTCTAGTGAATACGGTGGATGGCAGAGAGTTTCCAAGTCCAGGCTCTGTAGTTTGAGCAGTGTTGTTTGTGCGACATGTGTTCGAGCATAGTCTTGCAAGAGGATTGGCCTGTCTCTAGTGACCAATCTCGGCTACTTAATTGCAGGCATCCTCATCACTTCATCCAGTTGGTTGCAGTAGACATCTGCTGTAATGGATTGACCAGGTTTCATGAAGCTGTTTTGGATAATATCAGCACTGGACCACCAAACAGACACCATTAGCTTTTTTTGATGAATATTCGGTTTTGGACTGTGTTTAGGCACTTCATCTTTATCCAACAATTGTGCTGAAGGCTTGCAATTGTCAAAAAGAATCCATTTTCATCCCATGTAACAATACAGTATAGAAATGGTTCACCTTTATGTCGTGACAGCAAAGAAAGGCAAGCTTCAAGACAATTTCTCTTCTGACAATCATTTAATTCATGTGGAACCCATCTATCCAGCTTCTTTACCTTGCTGATTTGTTTCCAATGGTCCAATATTATTGGAATAGTCAAACCTTGCTGCTAATTCACATGTAGGTTGAGATGGATTCGCTTCCACTATAGCTTTCAGCTCATCATTATCCGCTTTGGTCTCAGGTCACCCATGTGTCTCATTTTCAAGATTAAAATCACCAGAATGGAACTTCTCAAACTATCGACATACTGTGCATTCATTAGCCACATCCTTCTCAAACACTTTGTTGATATTTCGAGCTGTGTGTGCAGCATTTGTTCCACTACAGAACTCATATATGAAAATAACATGAATTTTTTACTTATCCATGGTTTCACAAAAATTGCTCTAAAGATAATCACAAGCCAAAACATATGTCTGAAAGACTGAGGATGTACCTTCACAATAAACATAAAACAAGAAGTGTCAAAGTGAAATGTCAGAAATATCAACTGTCAAACTTAGTACTTAAGGAAATCAGACATTTCATACTTAATAACCTAATACTTTGAAATGTGAACATGCCATCTTATTTAAGTTTCCATTTGGCTGGTTACTTGAGAAGGTGAACATTTTTTGTTTATTTATTGGTTGTTTGGGTTTCTTCTTTTGTGAACTATATATGTTATGGCAAAATATTACAGTTTTCTTTTTTGGAAAAACTAATATTTCATGATTACAAAAGTAATGTACACAAATCATAAAATTTCAGACAATGTAGGAATGTGTAACATGGCAAGTCCAGGTTCCCTGGATCAACCCTAACCTGGAGAAATTAACACTACTGACAGTGTGGAGATTATTTTTTCAGAATCTTCTAGAAATTTTTGAAAGCCCTTCATTTGTCCTTAAAGAATTCTGAAGGTTCATTCATGGCTTTAGTATCTTCAAAGTTATTTTGCTCAGTGGTATTTTAGTCAAATAAAGGTAGTAGGTTTATTCTGATGAATTGCCCTTTTCAGAGAAGCCATGTGGCCTAGTAGGCAGGTACTGAATTTGGGGTCCCCTCTGACTGCTTTCATGTCTCCCTGCGCTCAGCAGGGTGTGTGTGGACTGTGTGATCTGTCGGCCTTGTCCAGCTCTGTGCTGTTGATAGGGTTGCTTTCTGTATCTAATGTTAGGCTGCTGAGCTGGAAGGGCCGTGGGGAGAGGCTGGGGGCTCCTGTTCTGCCAGCACCATCACCATTGCCTTGGTGACAGTAATGAATAACAGTCAGTGTCTACTCTGTATGTCCTTTATGTGCTTGGGTCTACTTAAACCTCACAACAACTCTGTGAAGTATAAAATCTAATATTATCTCTATATTTCATATCCGAAGATGTGTGTTCCTAGCGGCGGAACCATTCGCTTAGGGCCACCAGATAGCAAGTGCTAGAGCTGACCCTCAACCCCAGCCCTGCCAGGTGCTGAAGCCCCTCCTCATGTTAGCCACTCACTCTGTAGATCTGCAGCCCACTGCACAGCCTCTTGGTGAGCCCCATCTCCCTGTCGGCCTTTGTGCATATTGGCCTGGTCCAAAGTGTCCAGGGAGCTGGGGAACCCCCGGTTGGTTCCCAGTCTTATAAAGACTTGAGCAAGTTGGGGGCAGGTTGAGTTCCTGTGAGGGCTGTGTCCCTGAATCGGGGCTCCCAAGTGAAGGAGGAGAGCATCTTTGCCTGGGCCATAAAGGGTGGTTGCCATGGCAGCAGCTATGGCAACGCTGATGCAAGTGCTGGCCCTGTTCCCACTGGAGCCCAGCTGGTGAGCTGGAAGCCTGCGAGGGGCCTAAGAGAATGGGGCTTGCTCTGCCCTGGGCTTTAGATGGACCAAATTTTATAGAAATGTTTGGTAAGTAGCATGTAACTGATAATCACAGTCAATTTCTCTCTTCCCAGTTTGCAGCTCTTGTGGATTAGGTGGCCGGAAAAGTCCTCACCTAACTTGGGGGAGCTCAGGGGAGAGACAGTCCCCTGGAAGCAGGCTGTCTGGTCCTACCCATTAGTAGCTGTGAGGCATTTCCATGTCTAAGCTCCTGTTACAGCCTCTTCATCTGTTACAGCCCTTAGTCCAAGGGCCCCATGAGGATTGAATGAGTTAATCCGCATAAAAAGCACAGCACGAATAGTCTTATTATGAAAATAGTAATAACACTTCCCTCTCTTACTCAGAATTACCTCATACCCCCCACTTCCCTTTTTTCAGCTATCTTTGAGGTCCACCAGGATTTTGGGGGGGCTTTCTGTTTGGCATAGTGCTGAAATCATCTCAGCTCGGTGCCCTTGACATCACCTTCCTTCTCCACCACATAAACTCTGACAAGTCCAACACGGTCCCTCCCCCACTGCCATATTTCACTGACAGTTTGGGAATAAACATGTTCTTATGTGTGGCCCCAGCCACTGCCAAAAACAGCATTTATGGAGCATCTAATTACCTTGAGACTGTGGTGGGTCCTGTATTGGAGGCAATAAACTGCTTTAAGCAATGCTGGCTAATTTAAGAATATTTGGTGTTTTTAACTGTTAGAATCAACAGAACCATTTATTAGAAATGGCCATTTCTGAGGACCTATTTTTTAGGATTGTGATGTTCATTTCGGAGGGGCAGGGCCACCTACGTATGGATTTGTTAGTTTCTGATCAATATATTATTGAATAAAATATGAAGACTTTCTTCTGCTCCTCCCTGGGCAAAAAGCCCTTATGGAGCACCTGTTAGATCGGGACTAAGAAGGTATGTTATCTGTAGATAGTAACTTTTGAGTAAAAGCTTCCCCATATTTGAAAAACATGGATTTTTCTCCTTTTTGTTTCTGATTTGGATATAGTTTGATAGAACAATTCCAAAGACAGCTTTCTTTCTTTTATTTCTTTAGACAAAGACTGGAGAGATAGTTCCTGGTGATTTTTAAAAAATAGCTTCTATGGGTTATTTGATACAAATCCCTTTGAAACATTAAGAAACTCAGCCATTAAAATTTTTTAGTTAAAATTATACTTTATTAAAATATAATATGCACATAGAAAAGTGTACCAATTAATCTGCATGGATTTTATTTGCAGATGTAGAAAAATCAATAAATAAGACTACTGTCTGATCTTTATTATTATAAAGTCCAGTTGCACTTCATGTAAAGAGGAACCAACTCAGTCACATTGGCTCTGGGCCTGGTACATAGTAAGAATTTGAGTTTCCATCTCCTTTCCTCTGTTGTCACTGCTTCTGCAATGGCTTTAACATCTATATCTCTGTTCATGCACTCTGGAGCCCGACTGCCTGGGTTTTATCCTGGCTCTGACACAAAGTAGCTGTGTGATATTGGGCAAGTCACTTAACCTCTCTGAGCCTCAGTTTTTTTCATCTGTGAAGTGGGAATAACAAAAGTACCTACTCATAAAATTGTTTTGAGGACTGAATGAGTTAATATTTATTAAGCATTTAGAACAGTGTCTGGCACACAGTGACCCCTCTATAAGCACTGGTGTTTTAAAAAGCAAATCCTTAAAAACACTCTCTATGACAGAGAGATTGAGGATTCTTGTAGCCCATAAGTTAAAAGTCAGTG
The DNA here is from genome assembly GCA_023783475.1 of Daubentonia madagascariensis. NCBI lineage: Eukaryota > Metazoa > Chordata > Mammalia > Primates > Daubentoniidae > Daubentonia > Daubentonia madagascariensis. The sequence continues at coordinate 32,126,842 of JAKFHU010001953.1, read as the reverse complement.
GTACTGATGAGTTGGGGTGCCCATGACCTGATCCCACATCCATCTCTTCAGTGGAGAGCTCCTGTTTCTCATTTCGAACAAGGGGAAGGAGCCCTCAGTGTTGGCTCACGGGAAGGTAGCATACGAACAAGGAGTCCTGGTTAGAAAAATACAGCTCGGGAAAGAACAGGCTCTCCCCAGGCAAAACTTTAGAAAAACAACAATCTGCTGCTCCTTGATTAAAGGGCAGAAAACTAATTATCCTTTCCGGAGGGACGTGAGGCTGCTTTCTGCTGGGCTGTGACCTGGAGGTGCAGGATGTGGATTTCCTTAGGATGTAATGAAGCCTTTCCCATTGAAAATGTGCGATCATTCAGGTGGATGTGGGGTCAGGGGATGGGGAGAGGGGGAACGATCCCCTTGCTTTTAAAAGCAACCCCTAAATACTTCAGAAACATCCTTTGCAGGTCAGCACTTTGAATATGAAAAATAATCTTCTTAAATAGATTTCCAAAAGACCTCTGTTGCAAAACATCCCTTCAAAAATATTCTGTAATTTTTGCTAATTAGACCAGCTTACAATTAGCTTAAATGTTTGAAGTTTGGTGCCACCACCCATCCACCGGGGATGTGGATCAGAATGCCAATGAGGTATTAACTGGGAAACACTTCTTTGTGTGTGTGCTGAATAAAAACCAAGTATAGTAATTCTGGTTTCTTTAGTTAAGGGAGGGGAATGAAAAATTCCATCTTGGGATAATTTGTGTATGATATTTCTCATTGTCTTTCCTACCATACTGTTAGGGGTGGAAAGTTACCATTGGCCTGTACCGTTTGGCTATAGGTGTCAAGAAAGGTCAAAAAAGTCTTGTGACTATTTATTGAGCATTTATCGTGTTCCAGGTGTCCAGAGGGTGGGAACAAAGCATTAAAAAGACGATGAGGCCTGTCCTTGGGGAGCTCATGTTTTAATGACTTCAGTGGACTGAAGATACCTATGCTGTCTTTCAGCTTTCATACGAGTGATGCTTCTAGGTAATCTCCGGACAAGTATCTCTTGGCTGTCATTCTCCATCTCCATTAATGTTTTCTTGTCAAGTCACCAGGGAACTCTGCTTTGCCAAATTCTGTGGGCATTTCTCCATCTTCGTACTTTGTGAAAGAGTAGCATGCTCCCTCCTTGAAACACCGTCCTCACTTGGCCTCTGGGATGCCCCCTCTTCTCTTGGTTTTCCTGTTACCTTGGCAGGGCTCTTCTGGTGTCTATGAGCTGATGGCTTTTGAATCCAGTCCCTAGTTCCTTCTATCCAGCTGCCAATGCCGCATCTCCACCGGGGGGTCCCTACTGTTTCAAGTGTGATACGTCTACTCTTGATTTTTGCCCCCAGATCTGCTCCTCCCACAGGCCTTCTCTATCTTCCCAGTTGTTCAGGCTAGAATTCTTAGAGGATCCTTTAATTCTTTTTTGTTTGGCCCTCTGTACCCAATCTACCGGCAGATCCTGTTGTCCCTACCTTCAGACGTGTTCATAATTCCACCCTTCTCATCTTCCCGTCACCCCTACTGCCACCAGTCCCTGCCATCCCTCACCTGGGCCGCCTGTCTGGCCCCCTAGCACTGCTCTCTCCATACAGCATTGACAATGAGCCTTTTAAAACTTAGATCATGTTTCTCTACTGCTCAGGATCCTCCAGTGGCTGCCCATCTCACTTGGACTGAAATCCAAAGACCTTGCAGTAGACTGGCAGACTCCTGCCATCTGCTTTAGAAGTCTGCTTCTGTGACTTCTCTGCTTTGGGCTCACTCCTTACCCCACTCCAGCCATACTGGCCTTGCTGCCCCTGAGCCCTGCCCCAGGAACTTTGCATATGCTGTCCCATCTACCTAAGACATGCTCCCCTGTCTTGCAGGTCTCTGTTCAAACATCACTTTCTTAGAGAGGCCTGCTGTGAGCACTCCATATGGAATAGCAGCCACCCCCCTTCTCCCTCACCTGCTTTGTTTTTCTCCATAGAAGTTATCACCTCCTAACGAGTTATCACCTCGAGAGAACTTTGCTCTTTGCTGTATCCCTGTGCCTAAAACAATGCCTGGCATATAGTAGACAATCAGCAGATATTTAGAGCTAACATTTATTATGCACTCAGTGTGACCCAGGTAGCAGGCAGAGGGCTTTATGGGAATTATTTATTTACTCCTCAGAGCAACCCCATGAAGTCCAAGTCTCATCATATCCATTTTCAAGTTGGGAACTGGGGATTGGGGAAGTTGCATAAGTTGCCCAAAGTCACTTGGTGGGTTTGGGCTTGAAGCCAGGTCTTGGAGACTGCGGAGCCCATGCTCTGACCACCTTGTGTTACTGTTGTCTTTCTGTGGTGGCCTGACTTTGTTCTAGAAAGGTTGATGGTGGCTGACCAACAAATAGAAATACGGATGTGCAACCTATGGCCCACCACGGACTTGAAATATGTAAATGGGCAGGAGCCTTGGTGCATTTGTCATGATGGGATAGTGTCTCTCAGGAGTGTTTGGGCTGTTAATTTGCTGTGGGCAGTTATGGCATTTTGCAGGTACTTTCTCCTGGATGAGGAGACAACATAGGAACCACACCAGGGTTAGTGAGGGGAGAATCATATATAATCCAAAGTGCTCTTAAACACCGTTGGGAAGGGGCCGTGTTGGAGCCTGATCTTCTATATCTCACTATATGGCGAGTGTCCCCTCTGATGCTGTTCATCTGCACAGCTCCAGACTGTGGAGTCAGCTGGCATTTGAGGGCCCTTTTATTCAGAGAGTGCCTATTTAGGATCCAGGTTGGCCTGAGAGGGGCCTGGGGAAAGAGACGACAAAGGTGAGCATAGATCCACAGCCGCCGGCTCCCTGCCCAGCACTCAGAAGGCCCCATGAGATGGCTTCAACTATGGAAGTTGTTCTCTCTTTCTCTCCCTCTCAAATGCATCTGGTTGTATTCTTGTTCTTTCAATGTGTTTATAAGGCCATTCTGTGTTACTGCTGACCACAGACTTTCTGAGGGCAAGCACCATGCATTCATTCTCCAGCTATTTATTAAGCTCCTACTAAGTGCAAGGAGTGGAGCGACAGTAGTCAGTCCAAACCACATAAGTCCTTGGCCTTCCAGACTTCGTCCCTCAGAAGGGGGCTAACTCTTACAGTGCTCCTTCTGTGTGCCAGACACTAAGAGCTTCACATATATTAACTCATCTACTCCTCAAAACAGCCCTGTGAGGCAGTCTTGTTAGTACCTCCATTTTACAGATCAGGAAAGTAGGGATCAGAGAGGTTAAGTCACTTGTCCAGCGTCACACAGCTAGTGAATGGCAGAGCTGGCTTGGCTCCAGCATCTGTGCTCTTAACTATTGGGTTGAACTGCCTTTATATGGCACCACTTGGGAAGCATGGAAAGTTTACCATTGGTAGTTTTCCTTCTGGAAGATTGTACCCATGAAAAGTTGTTCTAAAGATACAAGCTTTGCAGGAAGCTAAAGTGCAAAATGGAAATGCAGCAAAATGGAGATGGGAGCAGAAGATGGAGCAGCTGTTGCTGCTGAATCTCTGAGCACAGAGATAGGGAGCGGGGGTGGGGAGGAGGAAGTGGAAGAAGCCAGAAGGTGTGGGAATTCTTATCATTGCTGAATGACTCAAGTAAATATGTGTCGTAGAAACAGGGACTTGCAGGGCTGATTTCTCACAAGTCCTGATAAAACTTCACGACTAAGACATTTCCATCATTCCCCAGGCTGCACAAAATGCTTGCTCTCTTGGCTTTCATTTACAGAATTCTCTCTTCTGGAGTAGTTAATAGGATTTTATTTCACATCATTATTCCATGAGGATTTTTTCCACTAAAAATGTATTTTTTATCTTGCCTGAAAATATCTTTATTTCACCTATACTTTTCAAAAATTGTGGTAAAATACATATAAAATATTACCATTTAAACCATTACCAAATTTACCCTTTTAACCATTTTAAAGTGTATAATAATTCAGTGGCATTAAGTACATTCACCATGTTGCGCATCCATCACCACTATCTAATTCCAGAACATTTTGGTCACCCCAGAAGGAAACTGTGTCCCCATTAAACAGTCACTCCCCATTCCCTGTCTTCCCCCAGCCTCTGGCAACCAGTAATCTACTTTCTGACTCTGGATTTGTCTATTCTGGACGTTTCACATAAATGGGATCATTTAATACGTGCCCTTTGTGTCTGGCTTCTTTCATTTGCATAACATTTTCACGATTGGTCAGTATTTCATTCTTGTTTATGGCTGAATAATATTCTGTTGTATGGATATATCACATTGTGTTTATCCATTCATCAGTTAATGGACATTTAATACACACCTTTTAAATATAGTTACTATAATACCAGCTATGTGCCAGACACTTTATTACATGTCATATCCTGAGTATATAAAGAATTCTTACATGTCAATCAATAAGAAAAAAAAATAGCACTTTTTTATATAAATGAGCAAATTACCTGAACAGGCATTTTATATAAGAAGAAATACAAATATAATAATTTCATGGATTTAAAAAATCATTTCAACCTCGTCTTTTGAGTTAATTCTGCAATTAGATTGTAGCTCTGACATGGGCAGTGCATGGGCAATATATATAGCCAAAGTGTTGTACCCCCATAATATTCTGAAAAAAAAATTCTGCAATTAGTTTGAATAAAGTAGTCCTATATTGTTTAGGGAGAGCTCACAGATATTTGTTTGGGATATTCCCCATTTGGGGAATAGTTGCATTTGTTGCTCCATTCAAGTAAGTCATTTATACATTTGTGACCTGGAGATAATTTCCCTTGGTTTTTCCAGATATAGTACTACCTCTTTAAAGCCTTTGTGAAATATTTGGCTCTTTTGGATATTTCTGATTTCAGATGGATACTACAATCCTTTTGGAGAGTGCCTCACTTTTCACAAGGGTCTCCATTTATACATCGTCATTGGTCGCCAACAGCTGAGACATAATGAAGTAGATTTTCACAGTCAGAGGTTGTTTGAAACTACATGTGTTATTTTTGTGTAACTGTGCTATCCAGTATGGTAGCCACAGGCCACATGTGGCTAGTGAGCATTGAAACATGGCTGGTGCCAGTTAAGACTTGTTGTAAGTATGAAATGCACTTTGGATTTTGAAGAATTAGTGTGAAAAAATGTAAAATGTCTCTAACATTTTTTCCTATTGATTACATGTTAAACGGATAATATGTGGCTATATTGGGTTAAATAAACTATATTATTAAAATTAAACTTATCTTTTTCTCTTTACTTTTAAATGTGACAAATAGAAAAATTTAAATTACATATGTGGCTCACATGATATTTCTATTAAACAATGCTGTTCTAAAAAACAAAAAGCTGGCAGAGGGTGGAGAATGGGTGACAGGAGTCCGAATGGGCCCATACGACTTCATTGCCTTCAGAATCTTGAAAGTGCCCCCTGAGACAGGCCACACTGGGTCTGGATGCCTGCACTAGCCTCCCAGCTGGCCTCTCTGTAGTCTTACATTTTTACTATACATATATGTGGCTATAAGCAACAGAGTATTATTTTGTGTTCCTAAATAGTATCATATCATGTCATGCATATTTCTTGCAACTTGGATTTTCATTCTTTTTTTCTTCCTTTTCTTTTGAGATTTTTCATTAATATATAGTCTCATTTGATCTCCCATTGTTAAGAATGAATATAGCTTCATTTTGTCTATTTCCTTATTGTCAGGCATTTAAATTGCCACAGTTTGTCCAGTTCTTCATATGAGCCATACTTCTCTTTACTTTGTAACTCTTGACTCTTTTTATCTTCTCTGGAACAGTTTGTACAAGATTGGAATGATCTGGTTTTTGGCTTTTTTTCCCCTTTTTGTGAAAACTTGATAGAATTCATCAGTAAAACTGTCCAGGCTTGACATTTTCTTTCATTTCTTTCTTGGTTATAGGGCTATTCAGGCTTTCTATTTCTTCTTGAGACAGTTTTGATAAGTTATATTTTTCTAGGAATTTATGCATTTTGTTTAAGTTTTCAAATTTAGTGGCATAAAGTTGTTGATAACATGTGAATTTTAGTTTTTAATTTTAATTGCTGTTGAATCTGTAATTATGAGACCCTATCCACAACAGTATTTATTAGTGTCCTTTCCACCTCTTTTTAAACTTGACCAGCTTTGTCTGTTTTGCTAATCTTTTCACCTCCTGCCTTTTTAGTATGCTTTGTCTTTGGCCTGGCCTATTGCTCCCTTTTCTCATCACCTAGTTGAGTCCTTGTTCTCTTGTCAGGTCTCAGGGAGGGCTCATTTCCTCTGGGCGGACTTTCTGGTTCTTCAAACTTTGGTTGCACCCCTTTGGCACTCCCCACTACCACTTCAAAAAAAAAAACAACTTACTATGTTGTAATTTTTTTGAAAGGGAGGGGAGGTCTGAATGTCCTACTATGGGCACATGGAAGCAGGAACTGGATCTGTCTTGTTCACTGATCTCTAATGTCTGGCACCATGCCTGACATGCAGTAGGTGCTCAATAAATATTGGTGAATAAATTAATGGTTGAGCCCATGTGAATACACACCCATTCTTCAAAGGTGAGGGCTCTCTTTCAGGACTGCAGCAAAGAGGATTCAACCAGTGACCATGTGATTGTATCAGCTGACCATTTCTGAGGTTCTGTGACTCTTTTTTCCCATAGTTTATCAGGAAATAAAGAATTGGAGTTGCAGCCATGGCATAAGTAGAATGAACTTGAGTATGGCTCTCTGAGCTACAGAGACACGTCGTTGGGTGGTGCCCTTGGCTTTTGTTTAAGAGAGAGGTGGGCCAAAGTGATAAGCTTTCTATTCTGCAAACTACCTTTTCACAGGTGAGCTTCTCCACAAAGAATTGGATCTTCACCTGGCTAAATGCCTGCCAGTCTATTCTCAATTACGTACTAAAAACAGAGACTAAAAAAATGTTTACATGAAAGAAGCCATCACCTTCTTAAGTGGTCCAATCAGAATAAAAATATCTGGCGCAGGTGGTATCACATTCAGCACAAATTTCTCTTAAAAAGTATAGCTGTTTGATTTTCCCAGTAATGCTACAGTTGTCCTCATGGATACAGAAAGGTAAAACAAAAGAAATAAAAAAAGTTTTGTTAGCAAAATGCCCTGGGTTGAGAATTTGACACTAAAGTATTTAAAACTTATACAACATGCTGGCAAAGGCAGTATGGAAAGGTCTTTGGTAAGGGAGAGGGAAGGCAGAGAATTAAAGCGGGAAGGAGGAGTCTCTTTTCACAGTTACATCATGTTCAGATCTAAGGCTATGTTGTTACCTAACACAAATATTAGTGGCACATTGAAGCCTTTGTTTTATTTTATGGGTATTTTATCTACTCTGTAAGAATTAGATGTAAATTTCATTGGCTCTCCAACATGAGCTTCACCAATGATAATGGTAACTAACATTCACCCTTACTGAGTTAAAGAAGGAGTCTTCTCATAATAACAACAGCTAATTTGAGCACCTACTAAGTGCCAGACTCTGCTAAACATTTTATACAGTACATTAGTTTAATCCTTCAATTTTGTGAAAAGGGATTATTATCCCCACTTTACAGGTGAGAAGGGGGAGGCTCAGATGGGGTAGAGGGTAGGCAACGTGCTTGAAGTCCCCCAGCTAGAAGGAGAGGGAGCCACTATTAGGACCCCACGTTGGTTCTACACTGAACACCATGTTCTTAGCCCTATGCCATGCTCGGGCAGCAAAAGCAGTCTAAATGTTAGCTTCTGAAACCCACACTCTTGGGAGCTGTTCTGGAAATGGTTGCTAATCCTCTTCTCAAGGTGGTGAGAAAGAGTCACATTTGTTTTCACGTGGTGGGAAAATATGTTCTGTGCTAACCCTGAAGCCTGCTGCTAGTGACCTCATTCCGTTTGATTCCAGACACACACACACTCGAATGTTGATCATTCCCTAAATACACCTTGAATCCTGATTTTCCACTGCTACTGTGGGCATTTCCCCATTTTAGCACAATCTCTCCCAAGGGTGGAGAGCTTACAACTTTTCATTCCCAGCTTTCGCAGGGTGGCAGCCCCCTCCTGGCTTGGCAATTTCTCTCTCGCTGCTCTCCCACCCGTGGCTTTGCCATCAGACCTTCTGTAGAGGTGGTGATTACTGGTCAGCATTGTCCTCCTGACATCTGCCAGAGAGTGGGCAGAGGGCTGTGCTTCCTAACCACGTGTGTACACCATGCCCAGCCCTGGTTCACATGAGAGACCCGAGGCTGGGCACAGACCATAGGCCACTCCTCCAAGCCCTGTCCAGAAGCCCAACTGTGTGTCTGTGTGTCTGGGAAACCTGTAGAACCAAGTGACAGTTTTTCACATGGACTTTTGCTGACTGTGCAAAGACCTTGCTTCTAAAACAGAAGAAATATACCCAGGACTGAGTGGCCCCTCCCTTGGTGAGGACCTGGCCTTGGTGCTTCCACAACGTTGCACTTTATGCTACCAGGGTCCCTTACTGGCTTTGTGAAGGAGTCTTCTCATCAGGGTGGTTCTCATTCCCTGAAGCTGTCCATTAAAGCCACCTGGCTGCTAGTGTCTGGCTGGGGAGAGGGAGGAAACTATCAGGAGGTTCTTAAGATATCAGACTGGAATTGTTAAAAGGGACTCCAACTAATGTGAGTGATCCAGAAGCCAAGATGGTGGTGGGATACAAGAGGGGTGGGAGCTAAAAATTAGGGACAGCCCTTCTCTTGGTAGATCTCCTGACAGTTTCTGCAGCTGAGAGGGGGGCACCCAAGTTGCCCAAGAGTGCCTCAGTTTGACAGATTTGCTCTGATGCTTTTTCTTTGGCTACGAAGCCTGACAGTGTGAGGCCCTGCTAAATTGGTGCTCTCCCACAAGGAACCCCCAGGCAATATTCTTTCCAAAGTATGCTCTGCGCTGTTTGGTGGGACTTCTCTTCGTTTGAGAGGGACTGCACCCTCTGGATCTGGAGTCATACACATCTGGGTTTGAATTCCAACTTGGCCATCTACCAGCTGTGTGACTTCTGGCACATGGTCTAACTTCTTTGAGCCTCAGTTTATATCCTCTGTAAAATGGGGTAATGATAATATCCCCATTATATCATAATACTATATAAAATTATATTATGAGAAAAGGTTATATTTATTTTAAAATATGTAATGCCATTATAATATATCATGTATAAAACATTCTATAACACCACTATAATGCCATCTGTATGTCATGTATTAACAATGTAATATAACATAATATAGTAACCTATCTTATAATGTTATTGCAAGACTTAGATTATGTAGGTAAAGTGCTTAGTCCCTGGCACACCAGTAACTGAATCGTTGTTAATTATTGTGATAATTAACAATATGTATGATCTTCTGTAGATTACAACATATAAGGCAAGGGCATATTTTCTCAAAATGTTCTGGTATATATTGTTGCTTTGGAAGCAGTGAAGCTCACAAATAATTAGGAAAGCAAAGCCCAGTTATAAGCCAGGAGGGGAAGGAGAGTATCCAGGGAGAAATATTGTTGAAATCCAATTTTTTTTTTTTAAGGCAGAAGTTTCTTTTCAGAAGAACTTAGGCCAACATGTTTCTTAATAGAAAAGTATTAAATATAAATAACCACCCACACGTTCCCTGTTTATCTTGAGATGTTATTAGCCTGGGTTTTTACTGTTGTACGTGAGGGTGAGGAGGAGGGTGAGGCAGAGGAGGAGGCCTGACGTAAAGGCACATCAGGCCGCAGTTCCCATATGTTTGGTAGTTGGCCCAGCTCTTCTGCATCCATCCTGTGTCTGGCCTTCAATCCTGTTCTTGGATCCAGGCTTTGGGAGAGAAAGGGAGGGGTGCCATGTGGACATCTGTGACAACTTAGCAATGACAGCACCGGAGTCAGAGCCCTTGTCTCATCTTGACTCAACATAGAGGGTATTATTTCCCCTGTTTTGCACATAGGAAAACCGAAACTCACGAAATTAAGCCTTATGTTCAGGGTCACACAGCTAATAAAACACCTTGGGATTTGAGGTCAGACAACTGAGATCAGAATCCTGATTTCACCTGTGTGATCATAATCAAATCACTTCATATCCCCAGGCCTCGGTTTTCTTATCTATTAAATGGGAACAATGATGCATCCTAGCTCACAAGGGGAGAGTCAGTGAGATTAACTATCTAAAATATTAGCATATGCTTTTTAAAGTGCTCAATACCTGTTAGCTGCTGCTATTATTATAACTACCTTGTATTTTATTTGTCTCTTTTGTATGGTAGAGGCAAACAAGATTTTCACACAAGTCTAACATACTGCAAAGCCTGTGCACTGGTCACTACATGCTTTCTGCCTTGTGTTGTTGCTGAGTACAGCAGAGAGGTCAAGGTGACTATCTGGTAACCAACAACACGCTTTTGGCACATCAGTGACTAAAACCCCAGGAAAAGTCCAAGGTGGATCCTTTTCAGAGATGTTTCTCAGCAAACATGAAATCTGAATATCCATATTGACAGATATCACATTTTTGGGGGGACTAATTTGTCACTCCATAAAAACTTTGAAAAAGGTATCCCTGTAGGTATGTTGGCAGATGAAAAATTTGATTCAACTTACAAGACAGAAATAAGGTGCTCCCAGTGTGCCTGGAGCCTCTTTGTGCTGACCTGACCCGACTTGAAGCTGCCTCCATCCCTTCTAAGGAGATTGATTAATATTGAGAGATTAATATGTGAGGAAACCAGTTGTGGCTTGTTAGGCAGTGGCTAAATGTCCTGTGGATCATCCCTTTAAAAATCGGGAGCTCAAATGTGGCCTTATTGGAGATGTTGGGACTCCCTGGTGTGTGTGTGCAACAAGGGAGTGTTCTAGGCTGAGCCAAAGCTGTAAACATCACCTGATGGCGTCCATTTGGGGATTGTTTCTGTGTGAAAAATCAAGACAAAAATTGGGAGTCTTGTCTGACTTTTTGACTGCATCCAGGTTGCATTTTAGATTTTATTTTGCACACGTGAAGTGTTGACTATTTTAAAGGACTCTGGGGCTTTCCTCCTATGTTATTGGGAAGGAGTTTGGAGTGAATTTGGCTGCTGTAGATTGCAGAGCTATAGAAAACTCCAGCCACCTTGTTCGTCTGGGCCATTTCTCGAGGCATCTCTTTTTTTGATAAGCCTGCATTCGAAACCAGTGATTTCCTCTGGATACTCAACCTCTGAGTAATGAACGCATTGTCTTTTCTCTTCTAGGCCTAAGCGGCAGCGGCAAAACAACTTTCCCATGTTTCCCTCTCCTAAAGCCTGGAATTTCAGAGGGGTAAGTGTTTGTCCTGGGTAGCCCCTGCTGTTAAATGTCCTATTCCGGATGTGTGTTCCCGCCTCTAGAGAGGATGCTGTTGGGGTTGGCTTTACTAATCAAAATTTCCACCAAGAAAGTGTCTGTGCTTTACCACTCGGGGAAGTCACGTTTGCATCGGTGATTGTGGTTTAAGTGAAAAATCCAAGTTGGCCAATAAGCTTCCACTGTCATTTGCTTGCCCTGAAGGTCTTGGGCTACAGGAAGCATCTTGTGAAGAAGCCAAGAGGTGTCAAGGTTGATGAGGAGGGCATTGGGGCTGTTTTCTTTGGAACCTGGAGGGAACCAGCATACAATGAAGGAAAAAAGAAATCAGAAGTGTACGGTTTGTTAATGTGTAGTTTTATGCCTTCATGGAAAGCTTTGTTTTCCAGAGGGAGAAGTCTATGAGCTTTTAAACAGATTTTAAAGGGAATCATAAAATTCTCCCAAGTACAAAGTCTATTGCTTTGAGTTTGGGAGATATAGGAAAAGTCAGATCAAACCTCCTCCTGATGCAAGGTTGTCTTCTTTGACACAGTAGCGATAATAATAGTCACAGTGTATGGACGTCCTACTGTGTGCTAAAATGATTTCTAGCATTGGCCTTGGGAACACAATCCTTGCATCTGTGGAGAATGCTCTGAGCTCTGTTTCACCTCCAGGCCTTTGCACATGTTATTCCTTCTGCTCAGAGCACTGTCTCCCCTGCCCAGCACTACACTCCTATACACACTACTCCTGGCCCACCCACTTCGTCCACTGGGTCTAAGTCTTGACATCACCTCCTATGGGAAGCCATCAGGACCACCCCCCTGAATCTGAGCTTGAGCTCTCCTATATAACCCTGTACTTTCTTACCATTGTGCATAGTTAGCACTTACTGAAATTCAAGATTGGAAGCCCCAGGCATGAAGTGTGTAGAGACCTGTCACTCTGTCTTGTTCACTACTGTATCCCAGGGCCTAGCATAATGCCTGGCACATCTGTGCTTAATTAGTTTGTTGGGTGAGTGAATAGAGTGAATGAATGAATAAATTTCTCACATCCATTTGACACAAAATCCACATGTTGCGTTTAGATTGGGTTTCAAGTTCAAGTCTTTAGTCTTTTCAATACTGACTAGTTCTATTCACACTTTAAGATCCTGTATAGATCTCAGTCATTTTCCCCAAGTGTCTTATTAAAAATAAATATAGATCATGGCACTATTTTAGCTCAGGTTACAATATGCTTTTCATTGAGTACAAAGAGAAATGTGTTGACTTCTGAAATAGATGTGCATGTCTTACTGAATGCAAGTCATGTACCTCTTAAGTTGTTTATAGTTTTACGCAGCAGTCCCCAACCTTTTTAGCACCAGGGACCAGTTTCATGGAAGACAATTTTGCCACGGATGGGGTGGGGGTGGGGGTGGGAGGGGCGGAGGGCAGAGCTCAGGCAGTCATGAAAGCCATGGGGAGCGGCTGTAAATACAGATGAAGCTTCACTTGCTCGCCCACTGCTCACCTCCTGCTGCACAGCCTGACAATTTTTCCACGGACAGGCGGGCGGGTGGGGGTGGAGCTCACACGGTGATGCACAGCTCAGTTTCTAACAGGCCACAGACCGGTACCAGGGGTTGGGGACCTCAGGTTTTATGGATAAGATCCCCGTTTCTCAAAATGTGTTCAGTTGGATGATCATAACCATTAAGTGAAAAAAGGCTGTGTAGTCAAATCTATTTGGGGCATACTGAGCATACCACATTAAATATGTTCGCTGCTGCAAGACTTCTCAGAGCCTTTGATGTGTTGATGTGCGTGGAGACTGCATAAGGAGAGCAGATGGAGTTTGTAGCATTTCGCGAAGTCATTGGTCATGAAACCCTTTGCTGACCAAGTAGGTTGTACATATTTTGGACTAGGTTGAAAATTATAGTCAATTTTGAACTATAGAGAAATTAGATCTGTGAGCAAGTTAGCTTTTTTGAAGGACTTTGTTTTCATCCTCCCTTCATTGTTGCTCTCCTTCTGATTCAACAGTGTTCATTAGCCAAGAGTTGTGGGTACATGTAGGGTGACCAAACACCTAAGTTTGCCCAGGGACTGTCCTGGTTTTAGCACTGAAAGTCCCACACCTTGAGAAACTCGTCGGTCCCAGGCTAACTGGGACAATTGATTACCCTACTTACAGCCATGAGACCTCTCCAGCTGTTTCCCCTTGAAAAATATTTAGTGCATTTTTGAGCACAACCCTGGTTTACAGAATTTGTTGCTCAAATGGACCTATTCCATATATACTTGGTTGAAGAGACCCTCTGTTTGCCTTATCCTTGCCACATCTCTCTAAAACCAGGGTAACATTTAAAATTAATAATTCACTGCAGAAAAAACACTGTCCCTGGATCCTTGCAACCAAGTAAGTGTCAGAATCTAATGCAATGTTGACTTCAGGTTCCTGTCAGCTCTCAAATTCTTAGCCAGCTCACAAGATTTTTCTAAATAGTTAAAATTGTTTGAGTGAATAGAGTCTGTTAGTTGGTTAGGTCAATTGTGGTTTTTATCTTGGTCTCTTGTCCTTGTTTTTATTTCTTCTGGGCCTTGGGGCTTATTAGTAAAGTTAGACAAACTGACATCAAGATATACTAGATGATTTGGGACCTGGGCAATTGCTACATTCCTCTGTGGCCAGATTGATCTCTCTCCACCTTGAAGTATAATCCTCAGTGACATGGTGGAGAGGTGGGGGGAACCCAACCAAGTGGAGATACCCTCACTCCCAGCCAGGACTCACTGTGTAATCATCATTGTGGTAATTGAAATTGAAGAACGAGGCGGACCCAGAGTGCCAGGATGACTATGTTTGAACCATCATCTAGCTGATATGTTTTCTATAATGAAATTTGACTCCCAGGTCTGTTAGACTGGGCTGTACATGCTGTTCTAGGGCAGGGTATGCTTTTAGTGAACATTTTGTTTACTTCTTTCTTTAGAAAGGAAGGTTTCAGAGTCTTCATGCTAGCAGATTTCCCATATTTATATATGTGGCAGATAAAACCATTATGTTATAAGCATTTGCAATTTTATTCCTCTTTAGCTTGTAAAGAAAAAGGATGCAGTGTTTGTTACCCAGGTCCTGGGCATTTGTGAATTTGAGGGGGTGGGGCAGGAGGGAGGCAGTGGTGAGAAATGGTTTGGAAAAGGCAAGAGGAGAAGGCACGTTGCTCCAGATGAGAAGAGAAGAGGGAGACCTGGGCAAGATCTAGGCACTGAGGAATGGACATTTTGGGAAAAGAGAAAGAGAGATTTCCAAATAATTTCAATGACAGTCTTGCTGGGTGAGTTGTATTGCATCCCCTTCCTTGTCTTCCCTGGAAACGTCCCCTGCAGACCTACATTAGTCCTGAAGACATTAGGAGTCACATTTGTGGTTTTCCTTTTTTCGCTGGAGTGTTTGGCTGTACAGAGGGTCAGAAAGGACCATTGACACTTGGATTACACATCCTCTTTACTTACCAAGTGGTCAGCCCTTTCCTGGCTGTTGTTATGAACTGCAGCATACATTCAGCCCCTCAGTTCCCACTGTTGTCTAAGGAGACAAAGGCCTGGGTGTCATTCAGCCTCTGGGACCGAGTGACTTCCCTACCCTCCCAGGCAAGGGTTGGTACCATGCCCACCTCTCACCAGACCCATGGGTGCTGCAGATATGCTCATGGAGAGAACTTTAGAGAATGGTTTGGGTTGGGGCAGACTTGGTGGGAACATTAGGAGAAAACCAGAACAGAATGGGGAGAATGAGAAGGCCGAGGGAGGTAGGACCCTGGGGGGTGTCTTGCTCCAGACAGCTCCTCTGTCAGGTACTCACTGCACATCTGGTCCCCATCTGGTTGGGGCAGTGCTGAGCTCAGAATTTCCACCCTTCCTTGAGAAAATATTTGCTATAGCTCCTCCTGCTAGCCAAGAAAGAGAGAGAGAGAGGGAGGGAGGGAAGAAAAGAGAGAGAGCGAGAAAGAGAGAGAAGTGTGTGGAGACACTGAGACTCAAGGAAGACTCAAGAAGGAAACTCACCCTAGAACTGTGACAATCTCGGGAGCGAAGCTCCTGCCATTGTCTATACATTAACTAGGAAGTGCTTAGTAAGGATCTACCTTGTGCAAGGCATTGTTTTAGGTGCCAGGACTGAGGTTTCAATTAAATATCTACCAAATTTCAGAACCTTTATTGTCTTGTCTCCTTCTCTAGTGCCTGGTCTTGACTTTTGTCTAGGCCATTTGTGAAGAAATTTCTAGACTCTGGGGCTTAGAAGGGACTTTGGGCATTGTAGCCCCAACCTTTTAATTTTTAGATGAGGGGAAAGGGCCTAGTGTATTAGTCAGGACTCTGGTTATGTGACAGAAACTCAATTAAAACTAGCTGAAGTGGAAAAGGGAATTGACTGCTGACGTGACTGAGGGAAACTGAGGCGGGTGTGCTCCAGGCACAGCTGCATGCAGGGATACCCCACTCTCAGTTTTTTCTCATCTTCTCCTACTGCACATGGACTTTTTTGGAGGGATAGGATGACCATAAATAGCCGCACATTTCTAGAGGAAAAAGAGAAGATTTGCTTCCAGGGTCCATGTATGAAATCCCAGTGTAGGACTCTGATTGTCCAGGCTTGGGTCACATAGCTGCACCTTGGCCAATCACTGTGGCCAAGACTGTGGGGTTCTGTGATTGGACAGGCCTTGGTCATGTGCCTCCCTCTGTGGCCAAGGAGCCGGGTGGACAGGGTTTTTCAATTGGCAGCTCCACGAGAGCCACTTGAGGTGGGGAAAGGGCAGTTGCTCAAAGGAACTGTTACCAAAAGGGAGTCTGGCTGCTGGACTAAAAGGAAATAATGGAGACCACTCCTGAGGGCGCTCGAAGTGGAAAAAAGATCAGGACCAGAACCTTGTCCTCTGACAAGAGTTCCTGCACCTTCTCCACACTGCCTTGACCTGTCCCACGCTCCATGTTTCGAAGGAAGTCGGCAAAACCTCACTGTAGCTGAATGTTTCTTGAAGGTCAGACCGAGATGCTCTGAAATTCACGACTCAGTAGAGTGACAGAGTCTCTAATACTCACAACACACCAGGCCTCATCAGCGTTTACTGTGGCCTTACCATCTCTATGCTGCAAAAGAAGCCAGCAAGCCTTTCTGTTGTCTCGCAGCCTCAGTCTGTATGTTTACTTCTGTTGATTGATCACAGCTCCAGGCTAAGCTGTGGCAGTCCTGCATGGCAGGTAGCATTTATGCCCATTTCAAAGATAAGGAAACTGAGCCCCACATCTGCTAACTTGCCTGAAGTACAGCCATAGTAAGTTGCAGAGTCAGGATTTGAACCCAGCACTTCCTGCCCCCAGGCCATTAGAGCATATTGCCTCTTTAAAACAAGGCTAATAACACATACCTTGTCCTCCAAGGAGGTTAGACATGAAGATCTTTTTAAAAGTGCTAGAAACAAGGGAATATTCTATCATAAACTTTTCATTACCCAGAATCCTTTTTGATTTCTGCTCCCTTGGACTTTCTCTTAAATGTTTTGATCTTCCCTACTATATTTATGCAAAAAATGATTTGTTACTGCATTTGGTAATGGTAATAATGAAAATAATAATAATAACTCCATTAATTCCAAGCACCTAACCCATAGCATTCACTTACATTATACCAGGCACTGTGTTGGGCACTTTATGTGTACATTATCTCCCAGGACAATCACAACAGGTGGGTGTAGTTTGAGCCTCATCCTCATTTTTTTTTTTAAGATGGGGTCTCACTATGTTGCTCAGGCTGGTCTCGAACTCTTGGGCTCGAGTGATCCTCCTGCCTCAGCCTCCTGAGTAGCTGGGATTACAGGTGCAAGCCACCATGCCCGGCTCTCATCTTCATTATATAGGTGAGGAAATAGACTATATTAATTTTCTGTTGCTGAGTAACAAATTACCACAAATTTAGCAGCTTAAACAAAACCACCAACACCCATTCATTAGCTCTGTAGAACAGAAGTTAGGGCATGGTGTGGCTGGGTTCTCTGCTTGTGGTCTCACGAAACTGAGATCAAGGTGTCAGTTGGGGCTGGGGTGTCATCTGAGGCTCAGGGTCTTCTTCCAAGCTCATTTAGGCTGTTGGGAGAATTCTGTTTCTTGTGGTTGTCAGGAGGTCCCCATGTCCTTGCCGGCTGTCAGGTGGGGGTTGCTTTCAGTTTCTACAGGCCACTGTCAGGTCCTTGCTATGTGGCCCTCTGTGTCTTCAAAGTCAGCAGTGGAGAATCTCCCTCACATCAAACCTTCTCATGCTTCAGATCTCTCTGATGTCAGGAAGAGCCAAATTCCTTTTGAGGGCTCACCAGATAACATTAGGCCCACCCAGATAATCTCCATTCTGATTATCTAAAAGTCAATGATTAGGCCTGGCCGTAGTGGCTCACATCTCTAATCTTAGCACTTTGGAGGCTAACGCAGGAGGATTGCTTGAGGCCAAGAGTTTGAGATCAGCCTAGGCAACATAGTGAGACCCCATCTCTACAAAAAACTTAAAAAATTTCTGGACATTGTGGCATGCACCTACAGTCTTAGCTACTTGTGAGGCTGAGGCAGGAGGATGACTTGAGCCCAGAAGTTCGAGGTTGCAGTGAGCTATGATGGTGCCATTGCACCACCCCAGCCTGGGTGACAGAGAGAGTCCCTGTCTCTTAAGAAAAAAAAAAGTCAATGATTGGTAACTTAATCGTGGGAATGATATCCTATGACATTCTCGGGTTCTACCTGAATTCAAGGGGGGGATTATATAAGGTGTGTATACAAGGGTATGGGGATCTTGGAGACGATCTTAGAATTCTGCCTACCCCATAGAGGTTTAGAGAAGGGAGCAGCTTGTCCAGGGTCACACAACAGGTAAGTGGTAGAGCTGGGATTCGAACCTCACCTCATCTCACCTCATTTCAAAGCCCATGTTCTTGGCCAGCACTTTTTTGGAACTTCTCTTTAGTATGAATAGTATGAAATTATTTGCAAGTGGGGAAAATATTTACAATATTCATCTCATATTAACCTCCCTAATACACAACTCTTGCAAAGCAATCATACAAATTTGAAAATCCAAGAGGAAAAGAGTAAATGGATCAGAATAGGCAGCACAGAGGGAAAATACATATGGCCAGTAAACAAAGTCAAATTGTTCATTCTAACTATTAACTTAAAAATATTTTAAAATGATAAAAATACAGGCATACCTTGAAGATATTACAGGTTCAGTTCCAGACCACCACAATACAGCAAATAGGGCAATAAAGTGAGTCACATGAATTTTTTTGGTTTTCCAGTGCATAGAAAAGTTATGTTTACACTAAATTATAGTCTATTAAGTTTGCAGTAGCATTATATCTAAAAAACAATGTACATGCCTTAATTTAAAAATACTTTATTTATTCAGTAAACTATGCCATAAACAGATGTGCTGTCATCCAGGCTTTGTTGTTCCATTTCTAGAGCATAGGCAGAGTAGATTTAGCATAATTCTTAAGGGCCCTAGGATTTTCGGAATGGTCAGTGAATGTTCACTTCAACTTATAGTCACCAGCTGTGTTAACCCTAACAAGAGACTCAGCCTGTCCTTTGAAGCTTTGAAGCCAGGCATTGACTTCTCTCTAGCTATGAAAGTCCTAGATGGCATCTTCTTCCAGTAGATGGCTGTTTTGTCTACATTGAAAATCTATTTAGTGTAGCCACTGTCATCAATGATCTTAGCTAGATCTTCTGGATAACTTGCTGCAGCTTCTACATCAGCACTTGCTGCTTCACCTTGCACTTCTGTGTAATGGAGATGCTTCTTTCCTTAAACCTCATGAACCAACCTCTGCTAGCTTCTGACTTTTGTTCTGCAGCTTCCTCACCTCTCTTAGCCTTTATAGACTCTGGATTAGTCTTTGGCTTAAGGGAATGTTGTGTCTGGTTTGATCTTCTATCCAGACCACTCAAACTTTCTCCATATCAGCAATAAGACTGTTTTACTTTCTTATCATCGTGTGTTCACTGAAATAGCACTTTTAATTTCCTGCAAGAACTTTTTCTTTGCCTTCACAGCTTGGCTAACTGTTTGGGGCAAGAGGCCTAGCTTTCCCTCTGTCTGGGCTTTTGACATGCCTCCCTCACTAAGCTGAATCATTTCTAGCTTCTCGCACAGAAGGGGCCAGCACATAGCATGCTGTGCTTCAAGACGTTTGCCCCCACCCGCTCTCATCGATCTCCCCACACCCCTGTTACTCAGTCTAGAGGCTGCTTCCATGCAGGAGTTTTACTGGCCATTGCTTCTGGACACTCCCAAGTCTGAGTTTGGTGCACAGTACTTGGCAGTTATAACAAAAGCTTAAGTGGTGAAAAGGTATGTACTTTGGGATCAGAATACCAGCTTAGGGACTTTAGATCAGATACATTTCAAACATCAGGTCCCTTATCTACAAAATGGGTATGTACAATAATACCATCTTCTCAAAACTTAGTAATAATGAGACTTACAATGATGTGTGTACAGTGACCGAGTAATGCCTCTCATGTAGTTAAATGTGCAGAAAATAGCTTCTTATAACTAGAGTTCCCTTATACCTCAGATGACTGCTTTCTAAAAATATGTATCTAATAGACGCCTATTTGATATGAGGTGCCCCTCAACACACAGGAAAAACTCACGGGGCCTGGGTTTCTGCTTGGTCCCGCTTGTCTCACTCCCTTCAGGCAGTCGAGAAGCCAGCCTGTGCGCAGACGCTGACACCTGTGAGGAAAAGCTCATGTCATCTTTAGCCTGCTGACACCAAAAATGTGCCAGGCACGTTGAAGCTCATTTTTAGATTTAAAGCAATTTCTTTTTCTGGCCATATGCGAGGTCTGTGGGGGTTACAGTGGCTTGTGTGCCAGTTGTGCAGATTTGTACTTTTGAGGCAGAATTTATAGATGCCTCTGTTTATTTTATGTAATTATCACTTCAATTGGTTCCTTTTTAGTTCCAGCGTTATGTAAGGTAAAAGATGCTTTTACTTTGGTCTTCTGAGTTAATTAGGAAATCTTAGTTGCAAGTAACAGGAACTCAACTCAAATTAGTTTAAGCAAGGAGAGTTTTTAAACATACAGAGGTATGGGAAGTATTTCAGGGTATGCAGTGGAGCTTCAGAAGCACCTGGAACCAGGCACCAGAAGCTTATGAGGATTCCTGACTCCTCTCTGCTGTTGCCACATTTGCTCTGCAGACAGACTTCTTCCATTTGTCCACACAGTGGAAATGCAGCCATCTGCAGAGACAGCCTTCCTCTCTCACAGCCAAAATTACTAGGGGGAGGTTCTGACTCGTCCAACTTGGGTCAGGTGGGTACTCCTGGACCAATCAGCAGTAGCCAGGGAGTGGGGTCATGCTGTACCACCATGGTAGCTCCTATGGTAACCATAGTAACATGGGGGCAAAGGGGCAGTTTCTAGAAGAAGCGGGGAGGCACTAGGCAGATACAAACAATTCTTGTCTACAAAAGTCTTCCCCATCTCTCCCATAATAAAAGATAATCATCCTGATTCCCAGGGTCTGACTTCGTGTGGACAGAACTCCTAACTCCTCTTTCTTCATCTCTGGTTAGAAGAAGTCCATTTGGTTATTGATTTTTTTTTTTTAACCCTCACAGTCTGATCTGGGAGCAACAATAGCCTGTTGAGCAAGAATAGATGTAAAACATAATAGTCCTCTGGATGAATCAAAATAATAGCAGGTCCTGGGAAATTGTGTTCTGAAGTGGATTAAGGCTGTTTCTAAACTATTGGGAAGTATTAGAGTTTAGTCAGGGGTTTTAAATAGAAGGACGTCCAAGAATCAGTCTCAGTCACAGTTATAACTTTTCACAGAACTTTGCATTTTTAATTGTAATCAAATTTAGCCTTATTACACAAGCAATATCATGGCAATGATCTTGCTACCTCCAAAAGACCCTTATGTGTTTGCAGACAGGGGAGGGGAGGGTGATGTTGAGAACTGAGGGGATACACCCGTTTAGAAAATCCCTTTTCTGGAACTGAAACTCCCCCTCAGTTTTCCTTCTTTCCTCCAGGTTAGGTTTATTTTCTCTGTTTTCTGCCTGTGTCAGAAACTGGGAATTGAAGCCTCTTGCATGGGGTTGGTAAAGGTCCTGTCAGTGACTTTTCTTCCCTCTCATCAACTTGTTCCTCTCCACAGCCAGTGTGGCCCATTTAATGGATGGGACTGGGTTTAGCTTATTCTGACTCTCAATACCCAACCCCCTTTTAAATTTCCAAACCACACTGTCCATTAAATCAAAGGGGGAAAAGATGGGATGAGTTAGCACACTTCAGAGGATGCAGGCAGGATGGAAGGACCTCACCACCTGAATCTAGAGTTTAACAGTGTCCTTATGTTCTCTCTCCGCCGCATCAGCCTTCCCCACCAATGATGTGGTTACAAGGACCAGAGTTGAAGTTTGAGCAAGAGGCCCACAGAGGGAAGGTGCCCTGGGCCAATGAAACACACTAGCTTTACCAAAGAGACTCAGGCACAAATACGCCTGGTCAGTAGCTGCAGTTTGCCAATGAGCTGGATGAACATCTGGCTTATTTCTGTTTTACTTCTTGGGCAGAAGACAAATGAAGCCAGCATGGGTGTGTCCAATGGGTAGCCAAATTAAGGCCTCATGTATATTAAGTGCTCATGTATATTTAGTACCTCATAAGTCTTGTGCATATTTAAAAGCATTTAGGAACCTGGTGCCTCATGAATATTAGGTATCTTTGCTCCTTCCATCCCTTCTTAGCTATGTTTAGGGCATGCATTTGACTTAACTAACCAATTATTTATAATAAACATAACTTAAAACATTTTCTATTATTAAAGATGAGTAAGTCTTACAAACTTAATATTCTCCAGTAATTGCAATGAATACTCTCTAAAAGCAAATGTTCATTAATCTTGATTGCATAGGGTCCATTTTTAAATGGAAAGCTCTATATAAGAATGATGATGAAGATTCTTCTCTTTCTTGATTTTTGGGCCTCCCACATTGGTCACCCTCACCCAGGCCCTCTCCTTCTGCCATCCAACCCTGGAAATCTCAATGAAAACAACTTCTGGACCAGCCTTTTTGTGAATGACTATTTCTGTTGACTTCCACGTGGTGCTGGTAATAAAACCAGCTGGATTCAATGCTGCAGCAGCAACATGGACCACCAGGGCCTGACCTCTTGGTTTACACACATTCAAGGAGGAGGAAACATTCTGTATAGCAGAACACTGCTAATGCACAATGTGTTTTTGTATTCCCAGGGCTGATTTGACCTAACACCCTATTTAGAAAAAAGGAAGAATGGGGCCGATTACTTTTCTATGGATAGATGAGGATTTGTTTAAAGCATAGCTCTGATTTGAGGGACGTGCATGTGATTTATGCAGGTTCAACTAAATCAGCTCCTGAAAAAGAAGATGGGGACAAAACTTATGACTGAGCAGGAGTTAGATGGGATGGGTGAATCTGCTGTTTTCTCTGTTGGAGTGATGGTGATTCTAGACCTTAACATGGGCTTTTAATACAGCCTGCCCCCTAAAAACAAGCAACAGCTTTATCTGGGACTAAACTGAAGATGTGTATACAATATTTGTTTTAGCAGTGGAGGAGGAACTGCTGAGTGTGGTTTATTGAGAAAAGAGATTTCAACTTTTTATTATGAAAAATTTCAAACATATGGAAAAGTTAAAATATAAATGCAATAAACACCACCATCTAAAATCAACAATTACTAACATTTGCTTTACCTATTTATTTGTCTCTAGCTGTTTATACAGTTTGGCTTTATTTTACTAAACCATTTCAAAATAACACAATTGCAAATATTATGACTCTTCACTTCTAAATACTTCAGTATGTATGTCCTAATAATAAGGGTGTTTTCCTACATTGCCATAGCATCATTACCAAACCTAAGAAAGTTACCAATAATTCTCCATTTCCTAATATTCAGCCCATATTCATATTTCCCTAATTGTGTTTTATAACTAGTTTTCCCCCAAACCATTCAAGGATGACGTACTGCATCTGGCTGAATTTTTTGTTTATTTTTATCCAGTCAATGACCATGATTTCATTTTTTTAGTTTCTTTCTTTCTTTCTTTTTGAGACAGGTTCTCACTCTGTTGCTTGGGCTAGAGCACAGTGGCCTCATCATAGCTCACTGCAACCTCAAACCCCTGGGCTCAAGCAATCCTCCTGCCTCAGCCTCCCGAGTAGCTGGGACTACAGGTGTGCACCACCACGCCCAGCTAATTTTTCTATTTTTTGTAGAGACGGAGTCTCGCTCTTGCTCAGGCTGGTCTTGAACTCCTGACCTCAAGTGATTCTCCCTCCTCGGCCTCCCAAAGTGCTAGGATTTCAGGCATGAGCCATGGCACCTGGCCTTATTTTTTTAGTTTGTTAAGTCTTCTTTGTGCTCAAATATTCCCCTCACCCTTTCCTTTTTTGAAAAGACCAAATTGTCTTTTGAAACTTTTTAGAAAGACCAGACTCATTGCTTATAGAATGTGTCTCCCATTTGGGTTTATCTGACTGCTTTCCTATGATATCACTTAATTTGTTCCTCTGTCCTTTATATTTCTTATACTGGTAATTTAGGTCTAAAGACTTGGTTTGTTTCAGGTTAAACACTTTTGGAAAACGTCCTATGGGAAGCCAGCTATTTGGATCCCATTAAGATGCCTTCTTAGAAGGGCTTCCCTATCTCTTGGTTCAGTCATCTGTGGCCAGAGAGTCAGTCAAACGGGACTGACATTTACCAGCTTGGGCAAATAATACCTCACTGAGATTCAGATTCTTTATCTGAACATGTATCTAGCTCATGGGGTTCTTATGAAGATTCAATTAAATAATTCACATCAAGTATTTAGCACCAAGTCTGTGACATAGTAAGTGCTCAATAAATACCCTCCCCCCAACTACTACTACTATTATTTCATACCCACTCCGCAGGAACTGTGAGCAACATTGGGAAGTCAGGCAAATTTCCTGGGGAGGGAATATGGGGAAGATATCCCCCAAAATTTCTAGTATACTAGAAAAACTTTCCCGTTTTCTAATAATTTTCCATTTTATACAGTGATAAATTCAGACCCTGGGTTATGGGAGACTGTTTGGACCATTTGCTCTTTGCATGTATGTGCCCTTAAATAAAAAAGACTTACCTGCTGCATATGGGAGTATGTACCAATTTAGAGGGAGGAAAGAAAATTTGTTGTGTAAAAAGCTATTGAATACATTTTAAATGTAGTCTGGATATGTTCTTGAACATCCTATGTATTCCTTCTGATAGATGTCGACCGATGGTAATTCAAATCTTGTGTCTCTTGTGGTGTTTGGAAGTGGATTCAGTTCTGACTTCAGTTTGCTCGCGTTTCTCTGTACTGTCGCAGACTGGTACCAAACTCACTGGTCTTGGCTTTTAACCACAGCACCTTAGTGGCCCAATGAAAATATCCAAAAAATGACTACATTATTCTCATGTTTGCAGTTTTGATGTGGGAAAAATTAACATTTAGTTTTGGAGGATAAAAGAAGATGATTTTGATATTGAGGTAACACTCGAAATCATTGACCTCATCAGGTCAGTCTGAGGATTGGAATTTTTAAAAGTGTCATTTTTTACCTATAGAATTAACCAGCATTTTAAAAAGTGATAACTCAAAATGCTGGTGAGAGTAGCACAGGATGATTCTCTCACAGGCGTCCGGTGGTAGCGTTACTTGGTAATCTTTCTGAAAAGCGGTTTGGCTATTTGTGTCAAGAACTATAAACATGTTTATGGCTATTGGCCCAATAATTCCACTTCTAGGAATCTATCCTATGGAATTCACTAGAGATGTGGATTAAGATTTATGCAAAAAAAATGTTTAGTGGTGCAGCAGTTATAATGAGAGAAAAAATGGAAAAAGTCTAAACATCCAATAATGTGAGACAGTTGGTCTAAGTTGTGGTTTGTCCATATGAGTGAATATTATGAGCCATAAGGGGCTGTGGAGGGAGAGTTTTAATTCAAGGGAGATGTTTATTGTTATGTTTTAAAAAGCAGGAAACAGGCTGGGTGCAGTGGCTCACACCTGTAATCCCAGTGCTTTGGGAGGCTGGGCCAGAGGATTGCTTGAGGCTAGGAGTTCAAGACCAGCCTTGGCAACACAGAGAGACCCCATCTCTTCAAAAAATCTAACAATTAACCAGGTGCTGTGGCGCACCCTGTAGTCCCAACTACTCAGGAAACTAAGGCAGGAAAATCACGTGAGCCCAGGAGTTTGAGGCTGCAGTGAGCTATGATCACGCCACTGTACCCCAGCCTGGGCAACAGAGCAAGACCCTGTCTCTTAAAAAGAGAAAAAAAGCAGGAAACAAAATTGTATATACAGTAATGATCCTGGCTATGAAAAAAGCACACTTGAAAGGACTGAAAGAAAATATGCTGAAATATTAATAAAGGTTTCCTCTCAGTAAGTGAGGTTATAAATGACATTTTTTCTTTGTTTTGTTTTTGTTTTGACTTTTCTAAGTTTCTACAGAGGTGCATACATTAATTTTTATATTTCAGAGGAAGAAAAACTGAGGTAAGAAGACAAATATTTGAAGGGCAATCTTGAAGTGGAGTCTTAGGTTTTAAAGTTTAAGAATAAAAATCATCTTCAACAGGCAACAGGAATGAATCTGAGTCAGAAATGCAATGTATTGGCCTAAATCCCATGGTTACTTAAGATGGAATTTTAAAATGTGGCATCTGTTTGTGGAGGAGTTTCAACTGTGAAAACCTGGTAAAGGTGAACTTGGAGGAATTTTGTCATCCTTTTCTAACAACAACAACAAAAATGCCATAAATCTTACTTGGATATTTGGGAGGGGAGGAAAATACCTTGATAAGAATGGATACTATGTACTCAGACGAGAGAAAAATCATGGCTCTGAAATAATCACCCTGGACTAAAATATTAATATTCCAAAGAATTAATAGGCAACTCAATTGTGTCTAACTGTGTTGGGGCACATTAGTTTTATGGGCTCTGGGTGATTGCTTGGGACAATACTTTGAAATATATTAATATTAATATCAGAGAATATTACAGGAAAAAACCTAATATGGCAGACTTTGTATTCTTCCTCTTGAGCTTAATTTATGATGAAAGTCAGTGGACTGATTACCGATTACCAACTTGTTTTAGGAATTTGGGGGTCAAAAAAGATAATCGGTTTTTAAAAACACACCCCATAGTATGTTTCCCATCATGGAACTTGTGTAATTAAAAGATAACATGGGTTTTTTGGGGAAGAACCTTTGCCAAAAGGTTATTGCATCAATAAGTTCATCAGCAATTTCTAAAACTTCTTAAGGAGGGGAAAGGCTTGAGGTTTAGACTGGAATAGCCTTTTCAAGTCTACAGAATTGGTACAAATGGATCGGATTTGCTGTTCTTGAAACATAATAAAGCCGTCTGCTGCCTATTCTTCCAGGCTTCGTGTCGTGTCTTTTTTCTTCTTTTTAAAATATACTCATCTCATTATCCAGAGTGACTAAGAGGCCCAGCATATGTGCCGCTAAAATACTTGTCCTCGATTCGCTCTTTCTTTTCTCCCGACGCCTGTCACTCAGGAAGTGACTTCTCAACTTCTCTTTTCATTAGTCACTCTGACGTGGTTCATCACATTCCCTCCATTGAGTGCGGTACTTGAACTTCATTTCTCTACTTCAATAAATGCCCATTTCCCTTCACTTATCCACTTGCATTTAAAAAAAATATTTTTGGGTTTTGGCTTAAAGACTGAAGTTGCCTATTATATCTCTTATGTGAAATTTTATGTTATTCAGTGGCTCCAAACTTCTTTATTATATTAAGAAATATTCCTGCTACGAAACTCAAAGGGCAAATGTCAAAAAAGTGCAGTAGACGAGAGTAGGAAGGAAAAATTCTTACTTTGAGGTGAAGGCAATATAAATATCTCAATTAATTTGGCTTTAGTCGTTCTAGTCAAAAATCTATCCAAAAATCTATGACTATATGCGAGTCGCCAGAAGAAACAAAAAGTGAGCTTTCTGGGTGTTTTCCCTTCAACTACCTTCTGTTCCTTATGCTTGATGCTGGTTTTATTTCTAGAAGAACCCAATCTCAAAAGTCTGTGGTTTAGCAATAGGAGGAGTTAAAAACATTTTCACCTGTTGTTAGCTGTGTTTATTTAAACAAACTCATGCAACTATTGTTGCTTACAGTTACTGGGCTTACTTCTGCTGGCCCGGCAGGGTGTATGTTGGCAGTGGTGAAGAGATGCTATCAGCAATTCATTGTGTACTGTTTGCGTAACGGGACAGGGCAGCCAACTCCAGCCATTAAAAAGATGCTTTGGTTTAGTTGCATGCTTTTATTAAGGTGCCTGTCAGGTTGGGAGGGTGCAACCTATAACTGATGAGGCAGTGCTCAAGTCCCAAAGAGGACCCCAGCCACAGCTTGTGGGCTGCATTAGCAGGTGACTCAGCCTCAGGAATATGGGTGCACCTGCAGTGGGCTGGCCACCCAAGACAGGGAGGGGAGCATGGGTGAGTGAGAGCATTGACAGCATTGCTGGTGAAGGCAATGCTCAGTTCTGTTGTCCTCTGAGGATAACAGGCTCTTTGTACCTCAGAGAATCCAGGGCTATTCCAGAAACTTCGGCCAAGGGAAGATCTGCTGGATTTTCCTTGGTTAATAGCATCTAAACAAGGTTTTCCTTCAAGAACAGTCATCCTGTTAACTACTAATTAGACAACTTGGAAGTGCTGAGGTTTTGATGAGGGTCTGGAAATAAGAACTTTAAAGATACATAGTGCTCAAGGTTACATCTTTACTCTTAGAATGAAGTCACCACTTGTCACCATGACTGTAGAAACGGGAAATACAATTTGGGGGGGGGGGTCTGCTTAAGTCACATGTGTCTCCTAGTAAGGTTCTGAAAGTGTTGTCCATGGGGCATTGTCAGCAACAGCACCCGGGAGCTTGTCAGGAATGCAGAATCTCAGGCCTTACCCCAGACCTGCATCCTTATCTGCCTTTGACCAAGATCCCCAGGTGATTTGTGGGCACATTAAAGTTTGAGAAACATTCTGATTTTTAGGGCAGTCTACATCCAGCTTGCAGAGACTGTGGACTCAGTAGAGGTTTCACATGAAGCTCCTCAGTCAGGATTTGGGGTGATAGAAATTGAAATGTGGTTTGTCCCCTCTCTCTAGTAAAAGAAAGTAGGGCTATGATGAATTTCAGTTAACTAGTACCCATGACATGGGACCAAGGTTATTAATACAAATCCCTCTATGATTCAGATATAGTAAAAGAGGCCACAGGCAGGGTTAAAAATTCTCGTATCCCTCACTCCCACTCGCCTCGCTACATCCACCTTCTCCAATCCAGAGTTCCCAGGTCACAGCATTCTTTGTCCATGGATAGATCTTCCTGGAACTCTTTCTCTAATGCAGAGGATGCCCCGTTTCTCACAGTGTGCACATAGTAGGCCCTTTGCTACCTTGTGGATGTCCTGTGTTGTCCTGGGCAGCAAGGTCACCACACCCTGACTTGGCTCGCAGGCAAGACAGCAAGTTCTGATAAAGGAGGGAAGGGTGCCCATTCCACCTCCTCCCTGAGGCCCATGTGTTATGTGATGCATTTCCTGCCATTGCCTGTTTACCGCTGTGGCCCTGCCTGCCCACTGTCCTGGCTGCTCTTTTCTTTGTTCTGTAACAGAAGAATTCGGCCTCTCCGGGGTTGAAATCCCACTCAGCCCTGGCCATTTCTTGGCATGGTTTTTCCTCAGGTGGCAGTTCGCTGGGTGCAGGGGCACATTTTCCAAACCCCACTGTGTCTCAGTTCATCTACTTTGTCTTCATTTCGAGAGAGATTTAGTCAGGGGCTAATCTGATTACAGGGCTCAAGTGGAGCCCTGAGCACATTTCAGATCTGGAATGCAGATTGTTGTCTGCAGTAATTATAGTTTGCACCACAGCCCTGCTCCGCCCCCATGGTCATTTTCCTGGTGCAGAATAAGCAGCTTTGTGCTTTCCAAGTGGGAGGTAATAAGAGGGAGAGGGGTGCTTGAGGGACATTAAGGGGTGTTTTCAAGAGCCTGTCTCCAAGGTTGAGTGGGAGTAGAACAGACCCAAATGTATGGCCAGATGCTGCCACTGAAAAGCTCTGTGACCATGGGCCAGGAACTCAACCTCTCTGAGCCTTAGTGTCTTCCAGTCCTTGCCCCAGAGGGTTGCTATGGTGATGAGATGGTGATGATGCGGCGGGACACTCAACTTGGTGCTTGGTGTATAGTTGGTGTTCAACAAGGGCAAGTTTCCTTTCACTGCCTATAGGTGCCATAAGCACTGCAGTTTGCTGCAGGGAAACACATGCCTTTCTTAAAGGGTGATTCCTGCACACGTGTTGGCTAACTCTGTTCTGCAGATATGTGCTTTGGTGCATCCTTCTCATGCTGCATGTGTCTGCAGAATTGAAGGCTGTCTTAGAGTGCTAGCTCGGGGTCAGATTTCCTGGATGTCAACCTAGCTGTGTGCCCTTTGCCGATCATCTAACATCTCTGAGCCTCAGGTTTTCTCATTTGTAAAATGGGCATCATAATTGTATGTGATTCACAGGGTTGTTGGGGAGATTTATGTAAAAATGCATGTAAAATTGAGCACCAGTGCTTGGCACAAGCTATGAAGGGGATACTATTGTTATCTCTTTTGCAGAAATGAGGAAATCAAGGTTTTATGGGTTGAGTGACTTTTTCAAGTCTGCAGCTGGTATATGGTAGAGCCTGGACCCTGGCCCAGCAGATTGGCTCTAGGGTCCATGTTAGGGAACCCAAACATTGTGCCTGCAGGTGCTTGGAAATATAACACAAGTACACTTTAGGTGCCTGCTCTTCGGGCTCCTCCCCAGACCCCTCATTTTTGTTGACAAATTCTTTCTTAAATTGGGTTAAAGGAGATCATAATACTATCACTATTACTATATTATACAATATATTATATTTAAAATATAAGTTTATGTTATATTATGTATAATAATGTCATTATATATAATAATATCAGCAACAGCTATTTGCACAGATTTCCATTCCTATTGGAAATATCCTAGCCATTGTCAGCATTTATAATTGCTTTTTGCTGTGCTACGTGGGAGTTTATTATCCATGATATTGTTGCAAAATTAATTGTTTATCTTACACAGCCTCTAGGAATCTGCTGTTTTTACTTACTCTGTGCCAGGCGCTGTTGTCAGCGCCTTATATATATTGACTGACTTGATCCTCACAACAATCTTTTGTGGTGGGTGCTCTTGTTATGCCTATTTAACAGATGGGGAAACGGAGTCACAGAGAAGTTAAGTAAATCACCAGACTGGGATTTGAACCTAGGTTGTCTGGCCCAGAATCCCTATTCCTAACCTCTGTGCTAAACTGCCTTTGCTTATTTCCAGTGTACGTTCTGGATGTGATGCCCTCACCACCTGGGCTGGCCTCCGTGTTCTCACACCTCCTCAGCTGCACACTTAACACATTTCCTAGGGCCTGTTACTATGTGTAGGTCTCACTTAGCCTCAGAGGGTCATTCTGGGGACTACTCCTGCTGCCCCCAGGTGCTCATTCAACACAGGAGGTCCTTTGTGCCTCACCTGCACACATTCTTTAAAAAATAAAAACTAGCCTTTCATTTTAAAGATGACACAACCCAGAGGTGAGTTTCTTGTCATCACACTGGAGGAATCTGGGCAGAAGCGATTGGAGTTGTAAAGTCAAGGAGCGGGGGAGTTCCTTGTTTTCCCCATCAGTGATCCACGTGAGGGCTCTGTGTAATTTCACAGAGGGTATGGCTGTGCCTTAGCTGCTCTGTTGGAAGCGCACACATCTCACTTCTTACTCAGCAAGGGGAAGGCGAAAACACAGAAATGGAACTTTTCTGTTGTTATTATATTCCTGGCTTTTAGCTGATATATTTATGTATGTGTACTTTAAAATACATAGAAAATAAACTACCAAAACATCTCACCAGTACTGTATTATATGGCCGTGGCCACTGTTCTTGATAAAAAGAATTTGTATCTGGTTATGCAGCTCTTCTGGCTGAAAAACTTGCTCTGGTTGCCCACTTCCTAGAGGACAGAGATGGAATCCTACCTTGGCTCCAAGCGCCTCATTTCCCGGCCTTCCTCCCAGGTCCCTCCCATGGGCCTTTGACAGCCCCTGGCCTCCCAAGTGAGCTGGGCTGCTCCTCACTTCTGTCCTTTGCTCTCGCCCCCTCCCCTCGGCCTGGCAACTCCTGCACATCCCTAACAACCTGCTGGAACAACCCTTTTTTGCTGAGGAGACCCTGAGAATTGTCCCTGGTTTATTCCTCTGTGTTCCCAGTGCTCCAAGGCTGTGGGACTCAGCAGGTTGAGCAGTGAGCATCGTTTGCAGGTCTGCATCCCCTCTGGCCTGTGAGCTCCTCTGAGGTATTTTTGTATGCCCGACACTTTGAGCACTGGGCTGGGCACATTTCTGTTGAATGAAGGAAGCCAACCTCATCTTTACACGTGTCAGCTTGCATTTCCTCCCTGAAGAGGGTCCGTAGGTGGTAGATAGAATACTTGGTGGGAGATCTGGAACACCAGGCTACAGGCTCCATGAGAACCGGCCTGCCCATGGCTCTGTGCCTGCACCACGGTTGGTGTTTATTCAGTCACTGCCTGAATGAGCACCCTGGCAAGGAACCTGTGCTACAGGCCGAGGTTCAAACCCCTGTTCCATTACTGCCAACCTTGGCACTCTGGACAACTTCCTTACCCCTTCTGAGCCTGTTTCCTCATCTATAAACTAGGGATAATAAAAGTCCCTATCTCATAGGGTGGTCAGAGAATTTAACACATTAACTGCTGTGTGACTTGTATTTAACTCATGCTAGTTTTGAGCCCGGGGCCTCGAGAACCATATGTAACTCACATCTCTTTACCTTGAGAGCCGCGAGAACTATTTTTCAAGTTGCATATAACTCATGCACAGAAAAGAATAAAAAATAACAAATTTTTTCATTAAATTAGAAAGGATCATTTTGTTTTAGAAGTTTTTATTCTATTTTCGTAATAAAACACTGTGGCCCCAAGGAAAAAAAATTTTTTTTTCTAGTGTGGCAGTCAATGTGTTAAATGAGCTTAGCCTAGCATCTGACACATAGCAAGCCCCCGATCAATGGTGGTTGCTATTGTTATTAATAATGAAATAAGTTAATCACAGGATGTGGTAAGTGCTGGGAAGGAAATCAACGGGATGTTGTGACAGAGAAGAAGATGGTGGGGTGTGGGGCATGGTCCTTTAGACAGCCTGGTGAGGAAGGGCTGAGCTGGAGGGCTGAGAAGGTGCTGCTGCTATGTGAAGAGTTGGAGGAAGGTGTTTTCTGGAAGAGGGAACAGTAAGTGCAAAGGGCCTGAGGCAGAAAGAGCCTGGTGAGGAACACAGAGTATGACCACAGCTTGGGACAGAACAGAGCAGAATGAAATAAGGTCCAAGAAGGAGGTGGGGCCAATAGATGCAGGGCCTTGGGCCAAGGGACAGTGTTGGGGTTGAATTCTAAGTGTCAGAAGCTACTCAGTCCTCATGCTCAGAATCATTCTGTGCGATGGGTTTCTGGACTACTTCAGCTTTAGCCCATCCTGTCTTCTGTGTGCACATGAGCTAATGCCTAGCAATAAAACCCAGTTCTGACTGAGTTAAGCAGAAAATGAATGTATTACAGAATCTAGGGTAGCTCAGAGAATTTTGGAAGGAGCAGGGAACCAGGAACAACCCCAAATGATACCACCAAACAGTTCTTATAAGGACACCATTGCTGCCATTTCTAGGCAGGTGTAGACGCCATGGTTTGCAGTACCAACCCTGGTTATAGAACACGGCTACCCTATCTACCCTCACTCTGTCTCTGCAAGCTGCCACCACCCTCACAGAACAGAGTCTGCAGCGTCCCTGCTGCTTTGCATCCCAGCTCCTGATGCTGTGTCTGGAGTGGGAGTATCTGATCGGCTGAGCCTGCTCCTGCTTGAGTGCCCTGGCTGCAAGGAGGCTGGGAAGCAAGTGTGCGCCACTCTCATCTCCTTTGGCCGAATGTGGGCTCTAGTGCCTAAGTTGGGGGCTTCCCCAAAGCTAGGAAGGGAATTCAGCTGCAGGGGATTCAAAGGGTGACCCTCACGGAGACACACAGAGTGACACATGGAGTCACTTGGCCTCAGCAGCGTTCATCTAATAATAGGTGGTGGCGCTTTGAGAAAGGCCTGACTGCTTTCCTCTTAGACAATGATTTAAAAACATAGCGCTGAATTTGGAAGCAACTATTTCTCAATATGATGAGAGGCTAGGAACTATTTTTTAAAAAATCAGTTTAGTTTGTGCAGGTGTGTGGGGTAGCATGTTTCTCCCGTGTTTATCACAGATTTGCATTCCCGTTGGAAATGCCCAAGCCATTGTCAGCGTTTATAATTGCTTCTTGTTACAGCCACGTGGGGTTTATTGTCCATGATTTTGCTGCAAAGTTTATTGTTTATCTTATACAGTCTCCAGGAAGCTGCATGCGGAAATCTCTCAGCCTTACCAGGAAGTCTGACTTAAAGGGACAGCCTCCAGGGCTGAGCCCTAACTGGGGGTAGGGGCTGAGCTCCCAACCAGAATCATTTCCCTTGGGTGGGAGCTGGAAGCCCTTTCGGACTATCCTGTGTTTGGTTTGCTGTTTTCTAGTGTTTTCCTGATTCCTTTCTGATTCTGAATTAAGGAGAAAAAACTGGCAATATTTATTCTTCAAGTGCACATGAATACACACAAAACAAAGCAAAAAACCACTTTCACTGTTGTATAGGCAGAATAAATGCTCTGAGTCATGGGCACACACGCTCACTTTTAAATGTCTTGGTGTCTTCTTGGGGGTATTTTCATAGAAGTCTTGAACTTTTTGGGTAGACACAGTGATTTCAGGGAAGTCAGTATTGTAAGATTTAAAAAAGAAATATGACTTAAGTTTCAACTACCTTCTCGTTTTTTTCCCTATTGGAAGAAAGAGGGGAAACGGAAATTGCAAATTTCTATTCCTTTTTAAAAATTAAATGCCCAGTTGCCTGTCAAATCAGAGTAAAAATCAAAGTATTGATTTCAGATTTGGTACCAACTTCTCAACTTGCTAAGAGGAAAATTTGAACTAGTGTTCATAATGACACCAAAAAATTTCCTCTTCTGTTTGAAAAAAATAAATAAAGAGACTATTACTGTGCTTTTTGTCTTTTTAAAATATTTTATTATGGAAAAATTTAAACCTATACAAAAATAAAAAAAACGATATGATGACCCTTGATGTCCCCATCATCCTTTGTTCTGCTCTTAAATACATATGTCAGTTAGTATCCCAGAGTCCTCCCTACAGCCTAGTGAGGGATAAAGGAATCATTATTCCTGTTTTACAGATGAGGAAACTAAAGGTCAAGGAAGTTAAGAAGTGACTTACTAGGTCATTCAACTAGTATATGGCAGAGCCAAAAATCACACATCCCAAATATTAACTTACTGTTCATTCTTCCAGCCAGACACTTGTTCCCAGAAATTATCCTTAAAGAGGTATCTGGAGTCAAAATAATGGTGAGAGACTATTTAATAGAAATGATTTTTGCTTTTGTTTTATATATTTTTAACTCAGAAATTCAGTATGTTGAGTTGTTTTTTGATATAGGCAAATTACTTTTTAAAAGCCTCCCGAGTATTCCTTTATGTGTCAGAAATACCACCCCTGCCCCATATTCAGATTTTTCATTTCTAAACAATTTTGACAGTCTAATGCCAAATAGTAAGTCTCATTTCCAAGTAAGGAAGCCCTTTGGCTGATAGATATCAGCTAATCAGTTTTTAAACCATTTTTCTTCCTAAGAACTGGGCAGAGGTCAGCAACCCACAGAAGCTTCACTTTCAATTGACAGCATAAGGAAGGGGACTTGACAGTCTCTTGAAAAAGCTGTACCCGGGGTGTTCACGTTTCTAAGAAATAAATTAAATAAGCTTATTTGCAAGTAGCCCCTGTCTGCCCCATGTGGAAATTCTTTAAGGTGCCCTGGCTGGTGTTAGTAAAGAGGTGGAAACCCAGATACCAGGCCGGTGGCTGCTTCACCACATACATCAGGAGATGGCTTTCCTTTTTTGTGGTCACTTTTAAAAATAGCCATCTATGTATTGGTTGCCAAAATAATGTGAGGAATTTGGTTATAAAAGTTCAGATTTGTTTAGAGAGAAAAAATACAGAGCTCAAGCAATTGCTCATAACAAAATCAGCAAGATAAGCACTCAAGATTAGCCATGATTAGCAATCTGTTGAGACTTCCATGTTCGAGTATCATTTATTTTTAGTTCTTGTGTTGAAACTATAGAAGAAGACTTTTCTATTTATTCATTCTTGACCTTGGGCAGCCAGGTCTGCTCCCACATTCTTCTCATCATTTTGTAATCTTGTTGAGCGGGGATATTAAACAGGGCTCTACAAGAGCGTCAACATTTTCAAATGGTTGAAGTCTCTTGAGTTAAACCACCTTGCATCCAATCGGCCCTGGCCTGGGATGGTATCTGGACGCCCCCGCCATTTGTCCACAGTTTACAGTGAGGGGGGTAGAGTAGTTGTTCAAGTTTTGCTTGGATTAACCACACTTCCAGCACTGAGGAGCAGATACAAAGACATTCAATAAAGTACATGACTGCAAGAAACTCCCACACTCTAAACACTTTGACGTTCTTTTTATTTTAGCTGTGCATTATGCCTGTCTTCCAATCTAGTAATACCAAAAAGTATTGCCATACTTCCCCTCTCAATGCCAGCATGAATTTTTGTTTTTTCTTAGTCTTACTTGAATTTGACAACAGCCTCAGAAACCTAAGAGCTGTGAAATAACACTTTTCTGATACTGGGACCTTAGTTAAATCAATGTGCGATAT
This sequence comes from Daubentonia madagascariensis, assembly GCA_023783475.1. Classification (NCBI taxonomy): domain Eukaryota; kingdom Metazoa; phylum Chordata; class Mammalia; order Primates; family Daubentoniidae; genus Daubentonia; species Daubentonia madagascariensis. The sequence goes on along the minus strand of JAKFHU010001953.1, from coordinate 32,090,479 downwards.
GCTATTTTAACCTGGTCACTGCTACCATCCCATTTCTAATGAGACTGTTTTACTACCTATTTTTCAATTCGGTTGGTGGAGTTATTTAAAAATTTAAGGCATCAAATGGGATATGGCTAAAGACCTTCGAACTCCCTTCCAACTGTAAGGTTTGTGAAATCTGTGGCTCCTTACGTAAAAATAGGAAAGAGATTAAGGAACCAGAACAAAATTCAAATGTAAAGAATCACCATCACTTGCCAACTTTTAATGAAGAAATAATTCTACCAAAATCTAACCATTTTGTTTTATGTAAATGAAATTCTCAAAACTCTGATGAACGTGTCCCTTATATTATCTTTGGTGAGGAAATTGCTTGGAACTTCTCAACAGAAAATGCCCTCAGGTATGTAGAACAACAACACAGGAAACAGCGGTTCTAGTTCCAGTGGTGTCATGAAGCCTTTGGTGGTATCTTAGCCAGGTCCCCGTTTTGGTGTTAGTCTCTTTGGAGTCCAATAAGAGGTTGTCACCAGTTTGGTTATTTAACCATGTGTGGGAAAACAGGGGCAATCTTTGTATGGTAGGTGCCTTGTAGGTAGTTTCCCATGAATAAGTATATGACTCAGCTCCACGTACTGAAAGAAAAATATTGTACCCTGAGAACCCACACCCCCAGAATTTTATAGATTTGTTTTTCTTTTTAACATTTCTCTTTAATCTATGTAGAATTTACATTGGATAAGTGTAAAGCAGGGCTTTAAAATGAGGCTTTTCTTTCCAAGAGGCAAGTGAATTGTCCCATTTTTAGTGATCCTCCACTTCTCCAGTGGTTTGCACTCCAATATGTCAGATTCTGGAATAACCTAGAGCAGGTGTCTGGCCGTCAGTTCTGAGGGCTGTATGCATGTGGCGGGAGCCGGAAGTCAGCACACCTGGCCTCCACCTGCCTGGGCTCCACTCCTGACCAACCTCACCACCTCTAGGCCCTGCGATGTGAGTAGGCTCACACCATCTTTTTGAGTCTCAGTTGTTTAAAATCTGCAAAGTAGAGATAATAACAAGACCTACTTTGGGATAGTTGTGAGGATCAAATGGTAAGCATGGTAAGCACTCATGTTAAAACATCAAAAATCTACAGTCACTGTGGTTTCAATCATTGTGACTTTACGATGTTTTAATATCTGCACACAGGTGCACTTTCGTCATGAGTTAAGTTCTCAACCTGGGCAGAGGTGAGAGGAATGAACAACTGAGAAATGACATGTCAAGTGTGTCTTTCATGTTTGCTGAATGTCCACAGGCAGGCGGCTATATGAGTTAAGGCCCTTTTGGACCACGGAATGCTCTACTGTAAGAGGTCGAAAATGTGTATGACAAGGAAAGATGCCCTGCATGTTAAGTGAAAAAAGCAAGTGGTAGAACAATGTTATCATTCCATTTCTGAAAAAAAAATAAGATGTTACACCCAGCAACTCATGTGTGTTTAGACAGAAGGGAATGTCTGGAAGGATCACCACCAGAGGTTGCAAACTGGTGGTCCTCAGGTCAAATCTAGCTGGCAACTGTGTTGTGTGGTCTGTACAGTATTTTTTATAGTGGTGAATAATTTCCAGCATTTAAAATTTGAGAGTGTTTACATAAAACCCAGAATTTCAGGCTTCTCTTGAAAAAATTGGAATATCTGGTCACCCTGGGCCAGTAGTCCCTTAGGATCCCAGTAAACTGGAACTGACCTAAGGCAAACATACTCAGTGATGCTCCAGTGCCCACCTCGCCTGTTATTTCAGGTCCCTGACCCCCTGGTCCTGAAGGCATTTGGGTTTATGACCCCTGCCTACACCTGGCTTTAACACTAGTACCTCTGGCAAATAAGACTGGGGTAGAGAAAAAAACAGGGCCTTTACGAAGATTCTCTTTTTACTTTATACACTTCTGTATGGTTCGAATGCATGAATATGACACTAAGTTACTTTTAAAATTTAAAAACCAGTGGCAAAACATGTTTGAATACTTGGTAGTATCCCAGATGTCACATAGAGAAAACTCCTGTTCTGTTATGATCTCCCATTACAATGCTCAAAATGCACTTGAACCTTGCAAGTCAGGAGCCTCTTATTGAAATTCTCCTCTCGAGGTGACTTCTTTGTGGACCAATTTCATTAGCAGAGTTCTTGCTTCTGGTCAGGTCAAAGGCATCAGAGGAAATGGCTGTGCACTGTTCTTTCCTTCCTTTTTGCAGGCTGTGCCCCTATCCCCTGCCAGGGTGTCTGCTGGCTCTTCCTCCCTCCCTACCCCCACCCCAATACCTGCCCTGGAGCCCACTCAAACTTCACCTCTTCCACGAAGTGCTTTAGCCCACGGGTTTCAGTTCTTCTTTCCCATTCATAGTCAGCAGCTGAAGTTAGGTCGAATCATTCTAGGATTAGTTCATGTGAATGTGCCCTCCCTCCTCCCAAAAGAAATAAACTGTAGTGTGTCCTGGTCATTTCCCTTGTGTCTTCACTGGGGTGAGGCTGGCCTTGGCTGCTGATGCTAAAAGAAGTGGCTTGTTCACAACTCCTCCAGGAGAGGAGTGGCTGGGCTTATGGAGCCTTCATTGGTCAGGGCATGGGTATTCTTCGTTAGCTGAGTTGCCACCAAAGCTGGCTAACCTCAGGTTGTTTACAGGCTTGTACAATTCAGGACCCTTCCTTTGCAGGAGGCTGGAGCAAGAGGCCTTCTTAGGAATGCCTGCCCTCCTCCCACCACCACCACCAGCCAACAGTTACTTGCCGGCTTTGTGGGGAGTCAGGCTTTGGGAAATAGGGAGTCTCAAGGATAATCTGAAACCCACCTTTTAGTGGACACTGCTGTTTGATTTGACACACATTACTGAGCACTTCCTGGGTGCCAGCCCCATAGTGACACAGATGCTTGCCTGAAAGGCCTGAGCCTTTTTACAGTGATTTCACTTCCTTCTTTCTCCAAACAGGTGTGACTCCCTCACACTCCTTGAAGCAAGCCCCAAGCCTGTCAGAGCAGCCTCTGTATGTATCAAAAAGTATTGCCTCTCTTCCAAAGCACCCTGTGGCTGCGCACCTTCCTGCTGTCGCACTTGCTAGTTCTTCTGCCTAGAGCACTCGTCAGAATGCTGCCCGGGTGTCTCTTGCTCTGAGAAGCCTTCTCAGACTTTGTCCCCATGAAAAATGCATTTGCCAGGCTCAGTTATTTCCTGGCCTCCTCAGCACTTTTTGCAAATTCCTGGCAGCATGAATGGAGAGAGCCTGCTTTCCCATAAGCTCTGAAGTCGAGTCTTGGATTTAATCTCCTTCTGTTAGACCAGAAGTTTATTGTTCAAATGAACCTGCTCTCTTTGCTGGGTCCCCTGACTTTACTCATGCCTGAAACAGACGAAGGCTCTTAAAAGTCTGCGCTTTTGTAAGAAAGCCTTGGGAAACCCTGGGCTAAATCATTGCAGCTAAAAGTTGCAGTTAAGAAGATTTTTGCAAATCAAATACTACCCCACTAGAGAACTAAAAAAAACCAAAAATAAATAATTAAAAACTACACTGGAGTTATGTCTTCTTGGGTTTGAGACCCTCTGCCACTGTGCAAGGAGGGTGAGGGTGCTGGTTTGTTTGTGGGGAAGGTTTGAACCAAGTTTTTTTCTGAAACCTTGTAGTTCCCTGTGACGTAGTCTACCTCATTCAAGAGAGGTCTCAGTGTTGTAAAAGGCAGGGGACTGGGACAATGTGTTCATTCTGGTGACATCCCCCGTTCATAAAACAAGAAATGTCAGCCATGAGTTATTTCCATAATAGCTCTGAGGAGAGCAGGAAGGCCTCTTGTTATCCACGTCAGAAGCCGAAAGGGAGGTTTCCAGAAGCAGCTATTTTGAAAGGACTCTGAAGGGAAGATGCCAGGTTTGCATAAGGAAAAAAAAGAAAGAAACGGATGGGTGTGTAGTTGCTTTTAAACTGGGACTCGGTGTTGGCTCTGTACCCCAGGCAGGGCCACTGACTCTTGGGTGTAGTTCAAGCAGACCAATAATTCCTCTTTGAATGCTGAAAGTTCCCCTCCCAGTGCCCTTCTCCTAGTGATGCTTTCTTTTCTATCCACTACACCCCCATGTTTGGGTCTGCAAAGCTCCAGGCAGCAAACCCAAGAGAACTGCTGGGGTGCCCAGCGTGGCTTTAGGTGCGGACCCAGTGGACATTGTTTGTTTCTTGTAAGCTGGGGACTGTCAACCAGAAACTGAATTTCTGGTGCGCCTTGGAGTGCTAAAAGGCAAAGAGTGTTCTGAAAAAGCAGCAGCAGCAGCAGGCAAGGAAACTGCTAGAGGTGGAGAGCTCTTTGCTCTCAGCTTCTGACACTTGTAACTGATGGCCCCTGTCACTTCCTGTCGTGCAGCCCAAGGGTGGGGGGAGGAGTTCCTTCAGGGAAACCATGCTCAGCCCCACTCAGAGTATCCTGTCTGCTGGGCTCCACCGCAATTAGGGGCCAGGGAGTCCGGGTGGATGAGGTCAGAGCGCCCCATGGTGTGGTGTTGCCTCTTTGTCCGCGCACAGGTAAGCTCCTTGCAGCGGGGAGGAGAGTGTGCTGCTGCTGAGCCAGGGTAGGTGGACCAGCTCCCAACTCCCACCCAACCTGATGGGCAGTGCCAGGAGCTGAGGTGTGGGAGGGCACTGTGGTCTTTTCACCTCCCAAGACCCTAACTGAGCAGAGAGCTGCCATTAAAAATACCTGGGATGATAGAGCGGATTTCTATCTCACTTTAGTATGAATCAGAAGAGAGCAGTGTGGCTGCATTTAAGACCACAAATGGTCATGCTTTGTTGCAAGGGTGAGCTGAGTGGTGTGCATAGCTGTCACTGCCTCCTTTAGCATCTTTGATTGGAGGGGAGCAAGGGGAGGGGGCCTTTCACTCTTTGCTCTGTGATGCTACTATTTTAATTTTTACAAGAAGTCTGTTTTAATTAATGAGAAGGACAAGAGAGAAAAGAAGGATGCCTCTGCCTTCTGTTTTGTTGTTGTTGTTGCTTTTTAATCACAACATGGATTTCCAAGACCTTCTCTTCTTTGAGTACTGGGATTAGAGGCATGAGCCACTGTGCCTGGCCCTATTCTCTTCTTTGGATTGGAAGATGGCTGAATTCAGTTTTGGAAGTTCATTCTGTTTGGAGAAACTTTTTTGTAGGTTTTCCTAAAGTAATCCTGGTGTTGTGAATGTGTTCATTATTGGGAGGATGAAGTCAGATAATATCACCGAAGACTCAGACTTGATACCCTTCTTATTAGGAGCGTTTGTATCTGGTTTGGGTTATTTTGGAAGAAATGGCTGGAAATATGTTTCTATGGATTGAAGAATGGTTAAAGACCCCCGAAGCTTACTCTCCCATCCCTTTTATTTATTTGTTTGTTTGGGGGTAGGTGTTAAAAGTTTTGGATAAGCCAAAACTATTTTTTAAAGGAAATGTGCATTGCTTTTTCTATTCTTCTCATCAGAATTATGTTTCTGGAATTTATTTTTGTAATCCCAGTTCCAACTTTTGTACACAACCATTATAGACATACTTTTTTTCAGTGGTTTTATTGTGGTAAAATACATATAACATAAAATTTACCATCTTGACTATTTTTAAGTGTACAGTTCAGTGGTTTTAAATAAACTCATTGTTGTGCAACCATCACAACCATTCATCTTCAAACTTTTTTCATCTTGCAAAACAGAAACTCTATACTCATTAACTCCCCATTCCCCTCTCCCCCCAGCCTCTGGCAACCACAATTCCACTTTCTGTCTCTATGATTTTGGCTACCCTAAGTATCTCATATAAGTAGAGTCAAACAGTATTTGTCTTTTTGTGATGGGCTTATTTCACATGGCCTGATGTCCTTAAGGTTCATTCATGTTGTAGCGTGTGTCAGAATTTCCTTCCTTTTTGAGGCTGAGTAATATTCCATTATTGTGTATATTATATGGTGGTAATATTGTATGTATTACATTTTGTTTATCCATTCATCCCTTGATGCACCTTTGTGTTGTTTCCATGTTTTAGCTGTTGTGAATAATGCTGCTATGAACATGGTGTACAAATATTCCTTCTTTTGAGTATATACCCAGAAGTGGAATTGTTGGATCATATGGTAATTCTATTTTGAATTTTTTTAGGATCTACCATACTGTTTTCCACAGTGGCTGTGCCATTTTACATTCACACCTACAGTGCACAGGGGTTCCAATTTCTCCACATCCTCCCCAACACTTATTATTTTCCATTTTTTAAAAAGAGTAGCCATCCTATTGGATGTGAAGTGGTATCTCCTTGCAGTCTTGATTTGAATTTCTCTAATGATTAGTGATGTTGAGCATCTCTTCATGTGCATTACTGGCCGGTTGTATCTCTTCTTTGGAGAAATGTCTACTCAAGTCTTTTGCCCATTTTTGAATTGAGTTGTTTGTTTTTTTGTTGTTGAGTTTTAGGTGGTCTGTACATATTTTGGATATTAATCCCTTATCAGATATGTGATATGGAAATATTTTCTCCCATTCTTTGGGTTGCCTTTTTGTTTTAATGATATTATACAGATGTACAATTTTAATCCTTTCATGTAATTTGGGTAATTTCACTATCTTTCACCTTTTCCCATTTCACTTACCCAGCTATTTGCTTACTTGATGATAAATAATTTTTGAGCCTTTGAATTATGGACATTGACAACATTTAAAATGATTTACATATCAGTGACAGTTAATGCAAAGTTAATAGCAATATAATACAATAATAGCTTACATTTATTAGTGCTTATCTGTTACTAAGCACTTTACTCCCATTAGCTCATGAAATTCTTACAGCACTGTAGAAGTTGGCTATTACTATTATTATTCCCATTTTGCAGATGGTGAAACTGAGGTTTAGAGAAGATAGATCATTTGCCCAAGGTCGTCTAGCTAGTTAAGTAGCATATCAGGTTTCAAACCCAGGCAGAATGGATCTAGAAATGACATTCTTATCCTTTAGGTGCTACATGATGATTTTAATGCTGTGGCCCTTCTCAGATCTCCTATCCTGAGCAGCATTTGCGGTAGTGCTTAGCTTTCCAATCCTTTGGCAAGTCATTCCATTTTGGTGGATGTTTGCTGTGGTCTAATTAGAGCTTAAGTAAGAGGCACCTATGATAAGTCACTGCCCTATCTGGACTCAGTTTCCCCACTTGTCAAATGGAGATGTCTCTAAACTCATTTTAGTTCTGATCTGAATCTAAAGTACACAAATATCTTGCACAAAAAGTCAAAAATAGTTTTCACATCTGCCCTCTTTCAAAGTCAAATGATTTAATTAGTGTTTTAAGCACACATTTCCCAAGGATATCAACTGGAACTCAAAATGTAATTGGCTGACTAGCTACTGACCCTTATTCTGCTCTTGAACACATTTTTGAATGAATTTTCATTCCTTAGCTCTGAGAGTCTGCAGAGAAAGGATCTAGGGAAATCAGGGTTGGATGTGGGAGCAGCACTTGGTAACTGGATGAGGAGGGAAAGGAAGGGAATTCATTAAATACCCGTTAGCCCTCATAAATTCATCTTTGTAGGTTGGCCAAAGTAGTTCTAGATCTATGGAGAAATGGTGCAGTGCAGTGGTCAAGGTGGGCATGGGTTTTAGAGCCAGACAGATGTAGGTTTGAGTCCCAGCTTTGCCTCTTACTAACCGTGCAATCCAAGGCATGTTACCATGGTAACATGGTAAAATAGGGATACTAAATAGTGCCTCATTATTCCTCGTCATGAGGAACAACTGAAATAACGCCTGGCAGTGCCTAGCAGGGTCAGCACTCAGCAAATGTGATCTGTGTCCCAGGTCATATTGACTCTAGAATGTGTTGGTGGCTGCCAGAGAAATGAATACTTAGTGTACAAGGGCTCAGGAACAACAGGGCTCTGAAGCACCTTAGGTCTTGAAATAAACATGGGCACGGTTTGATTTTGTTGACAGAAGGAAGCAGCATATTCCAAGCAAGGCTGGTAATTCATGTTCAAGCCCCTATTCCAGCCATGTTTTTACTGCTTTCCTAGGACACTGAGTGGGAGCCATGGAAGGGGAAGTTGATTCAAACCAGATCCTAAAAAGGCCTCTCTTGATGGTACACTCAGATGTGTAACTCGGAGGGGGCAAGGTCAAGGTAGTGACTCTGACCATCCACTGGGTCAGAAACAATGGGTGGCTTTAGGACCTAAATATAGCCAATGTGGATGTCAGTTAGGGAAATCAGTTCTCCATGCTGGCCGGGGTGGGCAGTTCTCTTGGGAAGAGCTCAGGAAGCAGCCACGGTGTGCCAGCCCTCTCTCCATTGGCCTCTTTTTCTGAATATCTTTGTCCGTATTCGAGCTTCTCTGCATCCCTTGAGCACCTACATCAGCTTGGCAGCCTTGAAATATCCCATAACAGGGCCTTATTTGCTCATTGCTTCCATTGCAAGTCTTTCTTGTAATGCTTACCACCTCTCTCCTTTTCTTCTTACAGCCTCTGCCCAGCCCCTGCCACATGGTACTCCTCGTGGAGCAGGGACAAGAACACTGGGCTGTGAGTCAGTAGTTTGAGGATCAAGTTCTGGGTTTTGCAGTTAACCTTGGGCAATGCTAAACTTCCCTGGTACCAGGTTCTCCAAGCAGAGGCAGTAGAGACATAACTGTTAAGAGCCCGAATACTGGAGGTTGACAGCCTGAGTTCAAATCCTCACTGTCACTTTCTCTGTGACTTTGCACAAGTTGCTTACCTCTCTGGGCCTCAGTTAGCTCACCTGCAGAATTATAGGTCATCCTAAGCAGTAATAGTCCTGAAGTCACAGGTTAGATATGTGTTTCCTAAAACACATTATAATATATATACATAGGTCTACTGCATGTGGTCTGAGGTGGTATTGTATCACCACCGGGGTCCACTTCCCACGTGTTGGGGACTGCAGAACTGCGGCTCTGAGCATCTGAGGTCCATGTTGCTGCTTGCCAGCGATTTTGACTCACCCCAGTAGAATGAATAGTGAGCCCATCCTTTCATTCACCAGGCACTGTCTGAAAACCAACTTTGTGCCTGATTCTGTACCAGATGTGGAGATGGTCAAAATATGGGTCTTTGTAGCTCCTGCTATCTTCTTTGAATGGGACATTACCAGCCCAGAGAAAATAGGGAAGAGAGAGGCACAAAATGACTCGATTTCTGAAATTCCACCTTAATGAAAAGTAAGAGAAGCCCGGGCCACTCTCTCTGCCTGAAATCTCTGGAGGTGGGTAAAGGAGACTGTCTCGGTCATCTTTTGCTGAGTAACAACCACCCCCAAACTCAGTGGCAAACAATAACGAGCATTTATTCTTATGCTCACAGGTGTGCAGGTTGGCTGGGGTGGTTTGTCCACCTGGGTTCATTCTGGACAGAGCTACCCATGTATATATTTTTCTCTTGTGGAGGTCAGAAGTCCAGAGGAGCAAGTGGAAACACATGATGTCTCTTAAGGTTTAGGCTCAGGATTGGTACACTGTCCCTTCCACTACATGGGGCCAATCCAAGGAGGTTAGGGAAGGGCATGGATATTTGCTGAAGAATAAATTGATCTACCATAGAGATCATCACTATTTACTCACTCAACCTACATTTATTAAGTGTGTACTATGTGAAGCACTCTGCCATTTTGGGGGGAGTGTTAAAGATAGTAACAATAAATGATGAAGATGATGAGAATACGTAACCCAGGGCCTGGTATGTATTGGGTCCTAAATAAATATGTGTGAGTCAGTAGTTTGAGGATCACTGAGATCAATGACTGTCTGCTAGTGCCTCTTGAGTGCTGACTAGTGATGAGTGTTTCACATGGGTTATTTCATTTTATCCTCTCAGCCCTCCTATTGGGCAGATATAATGATCTCAGATCAGGCAAATATGATCCTATCTTGGCCTGTTAAATGCTCGTAACTTTCTGATGTGAGGAAAGGTAGGGTTGGTGGAGGCACGGCAGCAGGGAGAGGCCACATGAAATGAGACAATCCCTGATGTGGAGGAGAGGAGCAGGCTTTGCACCAAAGCAGCTCAGGTTCAAATCCCTCATGTGTTTATTCCCATGTACACTTTTTAGACTGTTTTGGGTGCTAACTCTTCAAGCACCCACACATACCAAGAATTTAGCATTGTACTTGGCCTATCATAGTTCCTCTAAATCACTAGCCCTCTGCCTTCTTGAGGTCACAAGCATCTTTGAGTGTTCTTTTCAGAAAATTGCGCGTAGTTGTGAAAATATCTGTGCAGGCGCATGGCCCCCGGTGAAGAACTCTGCTCTAATTGTCCACTCCATTCACTATCCCTTTTCTTTTCTTTTCTCCTTTTTAAGAAATTAATCCAGTGGAAGAGATTTTTTCTATATTTGTATGCTGGTATCAGGTTCAGAGTCTGACTCATATTAACTGCTCAATGAGTGTTTTCTAAGTGAGCGAGAGAATAAAGACAAAGGTGTTGGTGGTAACCTCGTTTGCATGTGCACAGGGTCATGGAACTTTTGAACCAGATGAAATAGAAAAGCTCATATCATCCAACCCCTTTATTTTATAAATTATGAACCTGAGACCGAGAGGTTAGTTCACTTGCCCCAAAGGTATACAGCTAGTAATAACAATAATACAATTAATGTTTTCCCCCAAGCAGATGACGTATGCTTAGATACAATTAGGTCTCATTCCCTTGGTACCTTTTCAGAATGCAGCGCCCATTCTGATCTATCAGTTTTATGGATCATGTCGCAAAACTGAGTTCTAGATATGTCCTTCCTATCTGAAGCCAAAGACATGGATAACAAAAACATATATGCCATGTCTCAATTGCAGAACCACTGTGGTGTGGACCCCTGAGGGCAGAGCCCGTGTCACCTCTTTCTCTGGGTCTCCCCTTTCCACTCTGCCCCTCAGTCCTCACCCAGAGCTGTATACACAGACTGCTGAGATGGGGACATTTGTGTCGAGGCTAGGTCAGGCTGTGTGTGGAAGGTGGATTAGGGCAGTGGTCCCCAACCTTTTAGGCACCAGGGACTGGTTTCATGGAAGACAATTCTTCCACGGATGGAAGGGGGGGCAGCAGGCAGAGCTCAGGAGGTGATGCACGGCCACAGCCCGGGGTTTGGGGACCGCAGGATTAGGGACAGAGCAGGGGAGGGTTTCTTCCTGCAGAGTCCTGGAAATCTTATTTCGAGCCATTCTTCTATTCTTAGTCTCGAAGGCACTTTGTTCTCTGGTGTATTGTTTTAACAGCCACCAGGAAATCAGTCCCTGCTCGGGGTCACTGGTGTGTCTGCCTGTGGCCGCCCAGGTAGGAAGTGTAATGGTTTGTTTCGGGGCCAGTCATCTGTCATCAGGATCATTGCCGCCCTTTCTCCTTTTGTTGCCCAGCCTGTCTGCATGGGGCAGAGAAAGGCAAGGAGGAAAAAGAGATTCCAGTGAATCTGTTTTTCTTTATAGCAACAATAACTGCACTTATTTCTATGTAAAAAGAAAAATGCTAAAATCGAGGTCTCAATAGCACTGTGCCCTCTAGAACAGCATTGTCCGACAGAAATAGAATGTGGGCCACATGAGTAATTTTAAATTTCTTAGTAGCCACATTAAAAAAGAAGTAAAAAGAAACAGGTAAAATTAATTTTAATAATATATTTTCTTTAACTCAATATATCCAAATACTAGCATTTCAACATGTAATTGATGTAAAAATATTAAGGAGATAGTTTGCATTCTTTTTTTTAATCCTAAGTCTTCAAAAATCCAATGTGGATTGTGTACTTAGAGCACATCTCAATTTGGACCAGGTACATATCAATGTTCAATAACCATGTGTGGCTCATGGTAGCTATTGGGCAGTGCAGGTCTAGAGCAGCGCTGTCCGGTAGAACTTTTTATGATGATGGAAATGTTTTATATTTGCTCTGTCTGATACGGAGGCCATTAGCCACAGGTGGATATTGAGCACTTGAAATGTGGCTAGTGCAGCTGAGGAGCTGAGTTTTTTTGTTTTATTTAATTTTAATTAATTGAAATGTAAATTTAAACAGTCACGTGTACCTAGTGACTCCCGTATTGGACAGCACAACTCTAGAGATTTGATCTTATTAGAGCAATATCATTTTAAATTTGACCAAGGTATCATTTTTCACCTACCATGTTGGCAAAGATTAAAAAGTTGTATAACACTATTTGGCGAGGGTGACAGAAGCATTTATGCATGGCCAGTGGGAGTATAAATTAGAGCAGGCTTTATGGAGGACAATTTGGCAATGTTTATCAAAATTACAAATATACATTCTCTTGGACCCAGCAGTTCCGTTTCTGGATATTAATGCTACAGTCTCCCATGCATGTAGACTGGTTTATATAAAAGGATGTTTGCTGCAGAAGATTGGAAACCACATACATACCCAGTCAATGGGGGACTTAGATTAATAAGTTATGGTACATTTAAAAAGTAATTTGCAACTATTGAAAAAATGAGGCCATTTTTTATTTGATGTCATGGAAGGTCTAAGATATAGTGTTAAGCAAGTGTAGAGCAGTGTACATAGTGTGTTAGCATTTAGATAGAATAAATGATTTGCTTATTTATGTCTAGAGCAGCTCTAGAAGAATACAGAAGGAACCAATCACAGTGGTTGCCTCTGGGAGAAGAAAGGATGGCTGGGGTATGAGAGAGGTCTACTTATCATTGTATATATTTTCCAAAAAGGAATTTAATCTCATGCATTTGCATTGCCTATTCAAAAAATAAATATCTAAAAAATAAAATGAGGGAACTCTAATGGAAGTGTGAATCAGAGAAGCCTCCTAGAGGAGGTGACCTTTCGACTGGGTTGTAAAAGGTGCATAAAAGTCCTTCAGGCATGAGAAAGGCTGAGGCTCAGAGGCATGAATGGGCAGGACAGGTTCAGGCATCCATGTGTGCCCAGTGGTAGGCAGAGAACTCAGTGTATAAAGGAGGGAAGTAATGGAGTTTGAACAGACCTGGATTGGCCAGATAGAAAAGGTTTTGCGAGCAGAGTTTGAACTTTATGAGCCATAGGCAGCCAGAGTTGGCTTGAAGGAAGCAGGAATTGAGTTGATTGTATTTGTGTGAGGGACAGCATTGGCAGAGTAGAGGGTGGTCTGAAACAGTGGTTCTCAAAGTATAATCTGAGGACCCCAATCAACTGTTCTTGTTCTTGTGGTGTTTGCTGTAATTCAGGGCCACTTGGATCTTCACTGAAGGAGGAGAAATTGGACCTTTCTCTGATACTTGACCTGAGCTGGTGTTTGGGGCATTAAACCAAGACCTGAGGCCTTGGGCACACAAGTGTAGTGTAAGGGTATGAATCGCCTTCTCTGGATGGCTCACATGCCCTCACCTGGGTCAGGCCTCCCTGTAGGACTGAAACCAGGGCCGGCTTCCCTGGCCTGTGACCTGTGCAGGTGCACAGCGTTCTGCACTCAGAAGGGCCACATGCTTGGTTTAATGCTCCGCTGTAGTCATCTTGAAACACAATAAGTTTTGGACAAAGGGCCCCACGTTTTCAATTTGCTCTGGGTCCTGCGAATTATACAGCCAGTTCTGCCTGAAGCATTGTTGTGTCTCTCAAACTAAAAAGAGTACGGACAGAAGGGTGCAGTTCCGTGGGTGGCACTGTGCTCCCGCTCTGTACAGCAAGCCCCAAAGCTCTTTTGGATGAAACACTCATTTTCTTGTTTCATGCATTTCTTTTCTTTTTTACTTCTTTATCTGTGTGTGTGTATCTATATCTCTATATATAATACACACATACATATATACACACACACATACATATGTATATACTTATATACATACACACATACTGTAGATCTTCATTACTCATGGATTCCATATTTGTGAATTTGCCTACTCTCTATTGTAACCCCAAAGTCAATCCTTGTGGCACTTTTGCAGTCATTCACAGACACATGTAGAGCAGCAAATAATTTGAGTCCCCTGACTCACACGTTTCCAGCTGAGGTTGAACAAGGTGATGTGCTGCCTTCTTGTTCCAGCTGTCATACTGTAAGCAAGTATGCTTTTTGTGGTCTATTTAGTGCCATGTTTTTCACATGTTTGTGCTTTTTGCTTGTGATTTCACTGTTTAAAAGGATTCCCAAGCACAATGCTGTCTACTGTTTACAAGCACAAGAAGGCTGTGATGTGCCTTACAGAGAAAGGTAGATCTGGTGTGTGTTAGAAAAGCCTCATTCAGGCATGAGTTATGATATTGGCCATGAGTTCAATGTTCATGGATCAACAATATATATTAAATAAGGCATCTTTAAGCAGAAACACACATAAAATGAGATTATTTATTGATTGGTTGACAAAAATGTTGCAACCAGAGGCTCGCTGAAACTTAACCTTGTGTTTCCCCTAGGAGCAATGGTTTAGTATTCACTAACTCAGTGTTCATGGCGACTTTATAGAACATAACTACTATGAATAATGAGAATCAACTGTATGTATGTATGTGTGTCTTTTCCTCTCTCTCTTGCTCACTATCCTTTTCGCCCTCTCTTTCTTTCTTCTCCTAATCTCTTGCGTTTTCAGTTCACTTTCATTGGTCGTTGGTCCTTCTGACAGTAGCCTTGGGCCCTCAAGGGCACCCATGGAAGCACCTTTATTCATTTATCCATTTCTTCAATACACCTTCTTTTTGTGGGTCACCTTTTTGCCGTGCACTGGTCCATGCTGGTACCTGAACACAGACCTTATGTTTCAAAAACATCGCTTACAGATAGGTTTATTGTAACCTGTAATTTTGAGGCAAATCGAGACTCTCGTACTTATTTCTAGAAAGCGTTCCCCAACCTCTGCCATTCTTCTTGCCCATGTTCCTCCCCCACCCAGCAATCTCCTTGACCACATGTTGTCATAAATGCATAAAATGTTAGAAGGAAACTTTAGAGGTCACCTGGTCCAACTCCCTCAGTTTGCAGATAATGAAACTGAGCCAGACAGGGCAAGTGAAATGCCTGAGGTCACAAAACTAGTTGTATGGCTGTGAAAAAAAGTAGATGACAACCAGGTAATGGTTGTTCCCAGTGACTCTATTTCATTACTTAGGCATCAGTAAGGAAAAGATAACATCAGTTGTGATCTGGCAACTTCTGACATAAAGTATAAAACAGATTTCTGCAAATTGTGGACATTGTAATAAAGCTGGAGCAAATGAGCAGATGGAAGTTATAGAACAATATCTGGGTTTAACTGGTTTTTTTTACAGAAGCATTCCCTATCTGCAGTCAAGGTGTCTAGATGTTTGCAACATAGAGGGTCTTTAAATTTCTCATTTGGGTGATTTTCATGATCAAAATGTTTGTTATAACACTTCCAAAAGTGGGCGTCACTTGGTCCTAACAATATATAACATAAAGTTGAGAGTCAGGACTGTGACAGCAAAGAGGGAGGGAAAACTGCTACGAAGCCAACCAGGAAACAGATTGAGCAGGCCTGGCTTCCCGCTTGCTCCCCAAACCTAGCCTCTAGTCTCTCCCCTCCCAAAAAGGGGAAGGAAGAAGGTTAAGTAAAGATAACGTGCCCATCCTCAAACAAAGCATAGCTAACCCTTTTGGGTCACCCAAGCGCTCCCATTTCCTGTGGCTAAAGTTAGACCTATTAGATATGAATTTCATTTTTAATCCATGACTGGGCAGACAGAGGGTTACGGTGCCAGGAGTGGTCCAGATCCTCTCCATGAAGGATGGGAAAAAGGAGGAGTCCCTTTTCAGTCATCCCAGGGGAGAGGGCCACAGAGAGTTGCTTTTTCTGGACTTATCATGAGCAGCAAAATGCACGGGGCAGTTACTTTGTGTGATAATTATGAGAGGGAGAGTCCACAAAGAAAGTGTTTCCCAAACCTCACTCATTTGTGAATCCCCTTTGACCATAGCGCTTAACATTGAAAAAGACTTAATAGTTCTCTACAAAACAACACAGTTTTTCCTTTCATATTTATCTTTAATGGAAAGTTTACATTACTGTGATAAACAGAAAACCAGTATGCTTGCCATAAATAGAATGTAACTATTAAGATAAATAAATATGCACAAAACAATGTAACTAAATTCTAGCTAGATACTGTTGCCTGAGCCTCTGCACCAAGAAGAGAAAAATTGAGCTTGGTAAACATTAGGGGGTGTTAAAGCCGAAGTAGCCCCAACTTGAGCCTTTCTCCTTGATGGATTCAGGATGGACAATGAATTGAAAAGGTAATAACTTTCTCATTGTGTGATCTGATGCTGGTTAGAGGCTGTTGTAGCCGACTCTGCCAGTGCCCCACCCATGTGGCCGCAGCCACCCCAAATCCCATCTGCAGGGTCTCCAGTTAACACCGGTGACTCTCTATGTCCTTCGACCTGATGGAGTTTCCAGCCAAGGCAGCTAACATCCCAAGAATCCCCCCTCTATTAATGAGGGGAGGGGTTGGGGGATTGAAACTCCCACCTCCTCACCCCTCAGTGGAAAATCATGACGTGTGTTTTGCATACTCTCTCAGGGGTGGTCCCAGTGGCTTGAACTGTAGCTGCCACGGCTATAACCTGCCGGCTCCACATCCTTCCCTGGCTTCCCTCCTTTCCACTGTCTCCCTTCCTCACTCCCCACCAGTTCTTCTGGGGATCATCTCCCATGTAAACAGCTGATATCAACCTCTTTAACCCAGGATCTGCTTAGAGGAACCCTGAACTAAGACAGATGGTG
This sequence comes from Daubentonia madagascariensis, assembly GCA_023783475.1. Lineage (NCBI taxonomy): Eukaryota > Metazoa > Chordata > Mammalia > Primates > Daubentoniidae > Daubentonia > Daubentonia madagascariensis. The sequence continues at coordinate 32,073,761 of JAKFHU010001953.1, read as the reverse complement.
AGCATATGGTACTAAAGAAAGAAGACACACCTAAAAATGTTTTTAAAAATAGATATGTACAGTTAGGTTGGAAATGGAAGCATCAGAATGAGTTCATGGTTAGACATACACATTCATATTTTTTTCCTACCTCTATTTAATGAGAGGGCCTAGAAGCAATGACACCCCAGGAGCAAAGAACACACCTAGTGCCCAGATCTTGGTTTCTAAATACCATTCTCCACTAAAAGGAACCAGGGTTCCTTGGAGAAAAGGCTAATTCCAGGGCTGGGGCGGGGAAAATACAAGAAGTGCCTGGAACATCTTTTTGTATCAAAAAGTAATGAAGTGCTCTAAGAATGATGGCCAACTTTATTTTAATATAATTTGTGAACAAGCTGGACATAGGCACCAACTTGTAGGGCTCTCCTTAGGCAAGTCTGGGACAATCTGAACATCAGAATGAATAATGATAGTAACAGATCATAACCCACTGAATAAAGTAGGAATCTATGAGCCAACATTGATGTAAATAAATGAATAAATAAATGGTGGAGAAGGAAAAGCTCTTTTGAACAGGAAAACACTAACTCATAAACATAGAAGGGATGATGGAGTTAAAAAATCATCAGTGCATTCTAAAAGTAATGTGTTAACATTTCATGAGGAATAAGACATTTCCATAGTTTCAACTTAGTTATTACTTAAAAATGGAAAAATGGTAACTTTACAATGGAGAAACTTAGAAGATGTCACCTGAACTAAATAATCAAAGCTAATGTCACCAATGTTGGGACAAGCTGATACTATGTAGCTTCTGATATGATGAACTGAGAAAGACATTATGTCACTTCTATCATATTCCTGTGGAAAATGCACAAACTAAAAAAAAAGGTGTTCTTTCATCACTCCAAATATTTTTTAAGTGCATAAGCTGAATCTAATCATGAGGAAACATCTAATAAACCCACCTTGAGGGAAATTGTGCAACATAACTGGCCTGTACTTTTCAAAATTGTTAAAATCAAGAAAAACAAAGAAAGCCTAGGGAACTGTTCCAGATTAAAGGAGACTGAAGAATCAATGACAATAAATGCAATGCAGGATCTTGAATTGGATTCTGGACCAATAGCTATAAAATATATTATTGGAATGGTTGGCATATTTTAAAAATGAGTGGTGAGTGAGTTAATATGTTTTGTCAATGTCAACTTTCCTGCTTTTGATAATAATTATGCTGTTTAAGAGGCTTTTGTTCTTAGGAAATACACACTGAAGTATTTAGGGGCTAAAGGGACATAAAGCCTGCAACTCATTCTTAAACGTTTAGGAAGAAGTATAATTTATATTCATACATCTCTCTGTCTACAGAGAGACAGAGAGAGATAAAGCAAATGGGGCAAAATGTAAGCAATCAGTGAATCTGGGTAAAGAATATTCAGGAGTATTTTATTTTAGACTTGCAAATTCTTCTATAAGTTTAAAATTATATTATTATAAAGTTGGCAAAAGTAAAACAAAATAAATTCACAAATAACCTGCACAGTCTGCCCTCCCCAAGAAAAAGTCCTGTGTCCATTTGTTCCTCTTCGGGGAGCCCAATATCCTCCCCTCTCCCCACACAACTCTAGGGGGCACTGGGCCCTTTGTGCTCTGTCCACAGGGCTCCGCAGGCCTCAATGCCTGCAGGCCTTCAGGTTCCTGTAAGGCAGCAAGTCGGCCAAGACACTTCAGCAGAATTTGGTTGGGTCTTAGCTGGGGCACAATTCCTTAGGCCCAAGAAGAAGATAATTTAAGGATTATTTAATCAAAAATAGCTCTCTTCCAAACAAAACTGGAAACTCTCATAAGAGGCTGGCTGTTTATCCTTAAAGATGTCCCTCTCTCTCAGTAGGAAAGAAACTATAAGGAAAGTAACTGTAATAATTAATAACCTTTACCCTCAGATCAATGGACCTGAATATGCCAACAAAGCCTCCTAATACATCTCCTCAGTGTGTTGCCTCTGGAGGCAACTGGAGCCTCGGGAGCAGCGGTGGACTTTCCCTATGACAAAGGTCCCTCTCCCTGCCCAGCTAGAGCTCATTCAGCACAGGGGAGGCTGCCAGGCTTCAGAATGGTCATGACTAACTTGAGAATAATGCTCTTGGCAATAGTCTGCAGAGAGGCAATCAGAACAATAACGTGAAAGCCAGTTAGCATTTCTGATGCGGTGTCTGGAAAGATGTCAACTATGATTACAGGGACATTTTCCTCCTGCAGCTGTCTTTGAAAGTGGAGGAGGGGCTCACCACAACCCTAAATTACAGGGAGGGAGGCAAAGAGCCCCTAAATACCAGGGACATGCAGGTATTCAGGGCAGCCCTTCGTTAGTGGCACCGTCACGTTCTGTCAAGTTTTGAGTAAAAAGCAAAGGTTGCGATGAGCCACAAATGGGCTGCAGACAAGGGGAACAATACTTTGTGCTAAATTTTCTAATCCTGAATATTTGTTTCAAAGTCCATCCCAATCACTTTTATCCTGAAGTCTGAAACCAAGGACTGGATTTTGCGGAATCAAAGTATATTTATCCAGCATTTAATCCATTTCCCAGGAAGTCAGTGTTTTACTAAGACTAGAGTTCTTTCATGTGCAGAACTTTCCCAGCATTTTAAGACCTAACACCACACACAGAGAAAGCTCAACAAATGTTTATTGACTGACACATGTAAGCAAATGAAGCCACTTGCCCACAAAATGGCAAATCTAAAGATGTAGAATACTTTTTCAGGAAGACTAAATGCTAAGAACTACCATCCATAAAGTATCATTTTTGATTCTGGGGCCCATGATATGCCTGAATTTTGACGATAGGAACCCAGGAACAACAGGAGACTCAGATAAATGAATTTTACTATATAGGTTCATTCAACAAATATTTTGTTGAGTACCTATTAAGTACCAGGTACTGTGCAAGCTGCTATAGCTACATTGGGTAACAAAAGAGATTCAGTCCCTGTCCTCAGGAAGAATATAGTTGGGTAGACCCAGGTGATTCCAATGTGCAACCAAGACTGAGACCATACCTCAGAGCTGTCCCACCAAGCCTTAGGAAGCTGGAATAGTTACCTACCAATTCCAAACCATCACAGGTGGAAGGCTCCTGCCAGTGACATTAACTCCCTGGCATTTCTAGCCTGTGGAAAGCTGAAGTGTGCAGGGACATGGTGATTGTCAGGGGGATGTGGGCCGGCAGTATCTGCTACACAAAGACCTGGATCTGATACTCGTAGAGTAGTCTCAGTCAAGTCATTTAAACTCTTGAAGCCTCACTTTTCTTATGTGTAATAACTTCTTTGTACAGCTGTAAGGATTGGATATACTACATGAAAAGCACCCAGCAGGCGGTGGATTCTTAATAGACAGTTGTTATAAATCCGAGCAAAGGGAAGGGGGTGGGGGGCTACCCTGAGCAGCCAGAATATTATACAGTGAAGAAAACAAACTTCAGCAACTGAGATCGTGAGTTCCAATGTGGTAGACGACACTAAATGGCTCTGCAAGGAAGCCTTTTGTTTATTTAAAGGAACGTCCTGATTTACAGGGCAGCTTGGCAAGTGCAGCCCATCTTTCTAGCATTTTTCACTCTGCTTTATGCAGCAAATTGCTCCGAGGAATAAATGTTCCAGATACCAGTGGCCAAAGGGAAGCCTTATTCTCCCTATGGTTAAAGGCCTTTTGGCATTGGGGGAACTGCTCATGAATCCATGGGGTGTTGTGGCTGAGAAGGTATTACCAGCACCGGGGGCATTTTTAGGTAGGAGAAGGCAGGAACACAAGCCAAGTATGAATGAAGAACTGAAAACTCTCCCTCTAATTTCAGGTTCCCAGTATTATTGTGGACGATAAGCACTTTGAATTTGAATTGTGCAGTTGGACAGTCTAAGTTGATTGGTTACATGGAGCAATTTTCTAGAAATTAAGCAATTATTTGTACTACATATATATATGGATAATGTTTTTGTCAACAATGGCTTCGAACCATTTCATCAGTGAAGAATTTTAATAAATAGGAATTTATTGTAGTGTTAAAAAAATAAGTGAATAAACAAATAAAAGAGGACCAGGGAAGCTCCAGTGATAATAGTGTGTTAGAAACCAAGAACTTTGATGAACCCAATTCAGTGCACCTGAAAGCCAGTAGGAAAAAATATAAAATAATGATAGTAATTTAGAAGGCCTAGAAAAAAGTGCTCTGGTTAATTTGATTTTGTGCTTCTTGTCACATCCAATTGTTGAATATCTTTGTGAATATGAACCCCTTCTCCCACCTTAGATCATTGCCCATAATAGGTTTTTTCTGGGACAATCTTTCTAGAAAATGTACTTGACGGCCCTCTGCCCTGGATAGACAAAGTTTCTGTCTTTTCTCCTGTTCCTCTGGCCTTGAGTGTTTTAGAGAGAAGGGTGGTCTGGAAATGTTTGTTGAATGACAGAGAGAGTCCTACTGCTTGTTAGCTATGAGGGCAGACGTGGCACTGGCGGGCTGGCTGCGGCTCCCCGCTCCTCCCATTTACATGGTTGAACATTTTTTCCTTCCCATGGGAGAGGAAGACCTTTCCTTGGCTAGTACTGCCTCATCTCCGCTTCCAAACAAGGTAAGGGCCAGGCGTTCTGCGGCTAAAATCATAATAGGGGTTTTTCCTAGTTTGCCAAAATCAAGTTAATGAAAAGTTAATAGACTTTTAGCCATTTTAAGTATTTTCTTCATGATTTTTCCCTTGGTGCCTGCACTCACTTGCTGTTACTGCTGCTGTTGCTACTACTAATAGTTAATATTACTGAGTGCCAGGCTTTGTGCTGAGCCCTTTACCCACATTGATCTATTTAACTCTCACAACATTACTGGGGTACTATTAGTGTCCCCATTTTATAGATGAGGAAACTGAGGTTCAAAGAGGTGAAGTGATATGGTTAAAGTTCCACAGCAAATATATGGCATAACTAAGGTAAAAACTCACCAGGTCTGACTTTAGAGCCTCCCCAACATCTTCAAACTATAGTTAATGGCATCTGGGCACAAAATTGCATATTATGTTAGTCAAAATTATTTGCCCATAGCTCAGAAAACATCATGATTTCCAGGTTCTCTACCCTCTGAGCACATTGAAGAGAGTCTAGAAAAAAGGACCAGGGTTCCTGGATGCTGGAAAAGGGAGGATGTTTTAAACAGGGAAAAGAAAAAAAAAGCAGTGTATTAAAAATGGAGTAGGGGTTCCCTCTCTCAACTCTTCTGCTCGCCCCTGGAGCTTTAGACCGGAGAAAAGCAAAATGTGGATCCCCTCCCTGCAAAAATGTGAGTTTAGTGAGTCAAGTTCCAGCTAAGGGCAAGTACAAGAACACAAAATCCTTTTGGTAATCTCTCCCCAAAGAAGGCGCAGATGAAAGGCAAGGCATCAAAGCCTCTGGAACCACCAAAGCTGTTTGCCAGCAAAGAGATAAATCAAAAAGGTTCGAGGTCTGGTTTAAATTTAATCATTACAAACAACTAATCAGGGACTATTTGCTGCCAAGTCAGGAGCTGCACTCTCTCCATCAGTGCGTCTTTGCTGCTCTGGTCACCTGGTTATTAAATAGAAAAGCCCTATGATTAAATAACAGGGTTGTTCTGACACTAATCAATTCAATCTTGGCCGTTTGAAATTAAGTCAGGCTTGCATTTGTCCTTGTCTTTGTGAAAAAAGTGGAAACGACACACTGCAAACGTGACTGAAGGTATCCAGAGAGCATCTGTGGATAGTCCTGTGGGACCTAGGTAGTTGGAGGAGAGTCTGACAGCATCTCAGGTCTGCTGTTCATCCTGCAGGCTCCTCCATCTCTAATATCCTCCCTGCCTGCCTCTTAATGTCAAATAACAACAAAACAATTATGCCAGCAGTGACAATAGTAGTAATAGTAATTACAGTAATAGTGATAGTAGCAATAATAATTACCATTTAAAAAAATCTCTTGCCATATGCCTGGCCCTGTTCTAAATATTTTATCTCCTTAATCCTTGAAGTAACACTATGATGGAGAAACCAAAGCTTATAGAAGTGTTTTATAGACACTGATATATCCCATACACCTACAACCTGCCTGGCATGCAGTAGATCCTCAATAAATATCTGTTGAGTGAATGATGGAATAAAGAAGTCACTTGCCCAAAGTGACGCCAAGGAGCAAAAGGTGGAGCTGGATTTTGAACTCAGTCTGTCTCATTTATGCTCTAATTTCCTTGAGGTATATAGGTAAATGCCTTGTGAGCCTTTTTATATTGTTTTGAAACACATATTGTTTTAAATAAATATTTAAATGTATTTTACATTATTCTAACATATTAATTTAAAGGAAACATATATTTTCAAACAATATAAAAGGAGAAATAGCGTCATATGGCAGAAAGGTCAGTGGTTTGGTGATCATGCTGGCCTCAAGAAAATCCCCTCTCCAGCACTCCCTAACTTTGTGACCTTGAGGAAGTTACTACAGCCTTCCTGAGCTTCAGTGTCCCTCTCTGTAAAATGAACACAAGAATGCTTACTTAAGCTGGGTTAAGGAGAAGCTTAAATGGAACAGTCCAGTGAACTTGGAGCACAGTGCTTGGCTCATAGCAGGTGCCCGCTTCTGGCACCTGCGTCCCTCCACTTGTGTGTTGGAAGGCCCCTGGTGGTTCTCTCAAAACTGCAAAGGATTCCAAGAGGAATTTGGGTCTTGAGAGGATGGAAGCCAAGCCAGCTTAAGGATAATATATTAGGGCTTGGACCAGGGCCAGCTCTTCTGAGAACCCATCAGCTGTGGATAGGATTGGTGTTCTTCACAGAGAGCCTCCCCCAGAACAGCAGAAAAAGCAGTTTGTTTGTGGGTCATTTACTGATGAGATTTAGATGTCTCCCTCATGCTATCAGAAGGTAGCCAATCTTAAAATGAGATAGCCACAGAGTGGCCCAGGATACAGTAATGCATTGAGAAAGTGGGTGGAAAGGTTCAAGTGAAGGCTTAAGGATTCAGGACAGCAGAGTGGAGTGATCAGTAACGAGTCTCTGGCAGAGTTCACCTGATCCACCCAGAGGTACCCATATCTCCCTGAGACCTCACATCTGAATGTGTATACTACAGGGCTTTGCTCTATTGCAAATTAACAAAGGGACCTCCTGGTTGTTTTTTCATTCAAGAAGCGTGGGAGGGGTTTTCCAGCACTCAAGCACTTCTAGAAAGTGTCTCCATCAAATATGTAACCTATGGGGCTAAGGACTCAGATACCACACCCAGGTCCAACATTCCAACAAATTCTCCTCTATAACTGCCTTTCCTCCCCACCCCAGATGGGTACATAGGTGTTGAGACAAAGAGTTCAGGTGCCCATTATGTTCGTTTATGATTTGGCTCTGCTGGCTGTTTCCTTTCAATCTGAGGTGTTATCAATCTTGGATTATTTGTTCTTCAAGCACAGAGACTGAGTCTCCATGCTGTTGCTTAGGGCAGTGCATGGATAGATTCTCTGGTCATGGATGTGCCTCACCCTTGAACAGATCTGACATTCCCTCTCGCAGGAGGAGTAGAAATGGCCAAAGTCCCATGTGGACCAATGTCTAAACCACCATGATTTCCTTTAACATGTCTATGTATTTTAAGGAAAATAAATGCCCCCACTAGTAAGAAAAAAGCTCCTTCTTATTTGAAAAACAAGAATCTTAGCTTGAACTGGCAGGTTTTAAGTCTCCAAGGAAATTTGAGCTTGAGGAATTTCAGCCTTCAGTGACCTTCGCTTTTGAGGTTTTGATTTAATTTTGGCGGCCAGGTGGTTAGCGGAAGGGAAGGGCGTCGCCTCAAGCACACTGGCCTCTTTTATTCAGTCTTTCTTTTAGTCACCCATTCAGAAATGATTCACTGACCTACTGCTCAGCACAGGGCACTGAAGGTTCAAAGTTATGTGCTGAAGTCAGAGAGCAGAGACTACAGCACAATTACTGGGCTCACTCAAGGAGCTTTGTTTTCATGGTTGAAAGGGAAGTAAATTTGACAAGAATAACAGGGTGGGTCCTCAGCTCCTCATATTGGCTGGGAACCTGTCAGAGCAAGTGTGTAAATGCACCATTCACACACGGTGTCCTTCCTGCCTAGGAACTCCCCCAGGTCACCGATCGGTGGTTACTGATGCAAAGGAAGGAAAATGGCAGGGACTTGGCTCAGGCCCTAGCCTACCTAATGGCGGGCAGTGGGAGCTCTTAAAACTAGAAAGGACCACAAAATTGATCCGGTCTAGACAGTGTGCTGTGGTCTTCAAGGTCAATTCTCTAGTAGAATAAAAGTTACAAAGGTGTTTCCTCCCACATTACTCATGCTCAGCACCTTCTTAGACCTTCTCTGCAGGTATGATGTGCCGTCCCAGACTCTGGGATAGGTCAGCATGGTGTGGAAGCATATAGCTTGGAGTAGGACGGATCTGGGCCTGTTCTGCCACTTGCTAATCATAAAACCTTGGGCAAGGCCCTGCTGCTGTCTGAGCCTCCATCTTCTCCTCTGTAGAGCGGAGGTAATTATATTATAGTCCCTACTTACCTCATGGGGTGGTCGTGAGAATGGAATGAGATCATTATATGAGGATTTAACTCTGTGACTGACATGTAGTGAGTGTGTAATAGGCTAACACTGCCATTATTATCAGGCTGATTATCATAATGAATTGCTTTGGTGAAGTTCAAAATGAGTGCAGTGTCCTGCTGCATCCTCTGCTTTCTGAGATGCTCATTTGTCCGTGGCTCCATGGATTGTTTCCAACTGGTGATTTCTTCCATGAGCTGTTCTGTAGATAAATGGCATGAGCTCAACTTCCCAATATTTTAGAAATTCCAGTTCCTGGGGGTGGGATGTGCAGTTCCTGTGTGTGGTTCTTCCACCTGCAAGCTCTTCATCCCCAGGGTTTGCTGAGCAGGCCTGGCTGGTGGGATGGGTGCCCATGGGTCCCCTCTACTATCTCCACTTGTTCCCCTCTGAAGTAATTGGTGAAGAGGACAAGCTTCTCAATGGGAGGAAGACCAAGGGCATCAACAAAAAAATCAAGAAATACTATTTTGGGGGAAGCTGGCCATAAACCAGATATTATACCAGGCTCTGGTATTGTGACCATGACAGACCAAGTCTTGCCTCCATGGGCTTATGTCTCATGAAAAGGTCAACCAAAAACCAGAAAACAAACAATTAAATAAAATTATCTTTCTAAAATGGGTCCCCCCTGCTAATCTCTGTCTCACCACCTTGTCTGACTCATTCATAGCAGAGATCACAATCTATAATTATTTTGTTTTCTTTTTACTTCCAACCAGTGGGCAGGGAACATGCCTGGCTCATTCAGTGCTGTATCCCAGGACAGGGCTTTGCATGTCAAAAGTGCTCAGTGAACGTAGAGTAAAGTTACAAATGATTAAGCAAAGCTTGGTGAAGTTTTTGCTTTGAGCCCAGAGTTTAAACTTCGGGCTGTTTTTTGTTGCTAGCAGTGGTCAGTCACCACTGTATGTCATGAAATTGAAAAGAAAAATCCACTTTCACGATCCAAGCAGCTTTTATTTTATAAAATGTGTGGGTTTCTTAAGGAGATCATTCTATCCCAGATTAACTGGCTGTGGCTTAATTAAAAAGGCCACTAGAGGACATTTGTCTTCTGGACTTGACACTTGGGGTGTGTGGAAGTGTCTGGCAGGAACTGGGTTAGGGGAGCTTGGTAAGTGTGTTGAGTTGGCCTGAAGAGGGCTGCGTGCCTGTGAGGAGAAGAGCTTCTCTTGTTATCCCCTCTCCTTCATCAGTGTGGTGTTTAGGGGTAACAGGCTACTATCAAGATGTCAGCTTGACAAAATTGTTGAGCCCTAGGAATAGAACTATGACATCATAAAATTCCATTGTCTGACAATACCAGGTAGCAGCAGACATTTGTGTAGCTTATCGTCTGGGAAACACATAACAGGAGCTGCCATTTATTGTGCAAATACTGTGTGCCAGGCTTTGTCACACATCATCTATGGTCCTCAAAACAGCCTGACCTGGTAGGCATTATTTCCAGTCTATGGATAACATCCCAGAGCCTCAACCTCCTCATGGCGCCTCCCAAGATCCCAGGTATAATACTGTAGCCTCTCAAGGCAAGAGAAGCTGAACTCAGGAAGCACATGGTTTACTCTAGGCAGTGGGACACCCATGCATCTGTTCCCCATGCCACATCTGAGCATGTTGGTCATTGATCACAGCATTCTCTCACTTGCTATGCCATGTAGTCCTTCTCCATACAGTGCCCCAAGCAGACCCTACCAGACACTCCAGATGGCACACACACTTTAAACTGTGTAAGTAAAGGGTTTTGCTCTAGGAATTAGAATCCTGGATTCAGAGTGTTACACTGTGGCCATGTAACTTTGAGCAAATTCCTTATCTTTCCTGACTTCAGTTTATTTACAGTTTATTACAGCATGGGAAATCCCTTGTTGTACCTGTCTCAAAAAGTCACCATATAAATATAAGCCAGTGAATTCATTTCACCAACACCACAGTGCTGTTTTTGATTGTACCTGGGTGGTGAGTCAATAAGAGTCAGGGCCCTGTACAAACGTGAAGCATCCTCAAATATGGCAAGCGTGCCTGGAGCGGTTATTGGCACTGTCTTCTCAAGGATCCCGCACCAAAGACCCTGAATGGAGTATCTGACTTCCTAAAAATCACTTGGTGAGCTTATTAATGCTGATTCCTGGGTGCCATCCCAGAACGGCTGACTGAGCATCCCCAGGGATGGCTGCTGGCATTAGCATCTCTAAATCATTCCTCAGGTGATTCTGCTGCATGCGGCACCACTGCTTCAGTGGAAAAATATATAGATCTAGAACTCTACTGCTCTGGATAGAACCATGTTTACCTTTGGGATTTTAAATATCTAGGGAGCTGCCTATGCAAAAAGAGGTCCCAATTCCCTCCCCCTCTTTGTCTGGCAAACTCTTATTCTTCCTTTAGGCTTATTCAAAAGCCTCATCCTCTGGTAAGACCTCCCTCACTGTGCTTCTAGAGTCCTCCAACCCATGTTTGGAGCACCTGCTGTGTACCAGGCACTCTGCTAAGATCTAAAATGCATTACTGCATTTATTCCTCTCCCTTTGAGAATAGAAGCTAATGTCATCACCCCCACCCCCACCCCCGACCTGGGAGTTGAGAAAGCATTAAGAGAAGTGAAGTGACTTTCTCTAAGATGTTAAATACTGCATTATAGTTAGTCGTAATAGGTCTGTCTCTGCTACATAAACATGAGTTCCTTAACCATGGGAATTGCCGATCTTTGCATTCCTGGGAGCAAACACAGGGCCTGGCACATAGCAGATGCTCAACAAACTTTTGTCGAAGTGAAGAAATTATAGAACAATTACAGTAATATGGACAAGAACAATTCTGGTTGCTTTCCAATTTCTGCCTTTGTCCAAGCTCAGGGTTCTGATAGAAGAGGAGGAGGTAGACTTCTTTGGGAGTTGAAGACTCCAGATGTCTCTAGACTCTCCTATAACCTCATGCCAGTGGTTCTGGTCTTTTGGTAGCTTGGAGACTTAGCAAGTCACAGATTAGGGACTCAAGAAACACTTGACTGGTTGGTTAAGCTAAGGATGCAGAAGAGAAGTGAGTGTATCTTTGATGAGCTTTATTGTGGTTTGTAGATGAAATTTCTCTTTTTATGAAAAGGAAAAAACATTTTTCCAAATCTAACTTGGCAGACTGCCTTATTCAAAAATTTATAAATTCATTTCAAATATAATTATCTTCAGTTCAATGATGACTTTTTTGAATTTTGTCTTTTATGGCTATAAAATAGGAAGGTTGGAGAAGATGTCTAAGGTTCTTTCCAGCATTGTGGTTCTGTGATTACATTAGGACCTTGGGTGAGTTTTAGAACAAATTTAAATTACCAAAGTACAAAGAAGCTCTAAAAATGGAATATCTTCAAGTGAATTAGATTTTCTTTCCAGTCTAATCTCTTCTTCCATATTAGTCAGAATCTGAACTTTGTATCTAAATTTCTGAGCCTTGATATATGCTGACATTTAGAAAAAAAGAAACACAGAAAGAAACAAACTATAGCAGCATGAATAAGAATAATAATATAAACTAATTATCCTGGAGCTTAATAGTTCCTCATAATTTCTCAGGTCTTCTTAGAACTGTTCATTTACATAGCTTGGTTAAAGGTTTTGAGTAACATGGTGGAAATGGTAAGGACCTCATATGCCATTTGATTGCTTTTTTCTTTCCTTAAGCAAAGCCATACACCCTGTTTACATTTGAACTTTGTTTTATTGTTTGTTTTACAGCGAAAACGGAAGCAGAGCACCCAAGATGAAGATGCTGTCAGCCTTTGCAGTCTCGACATAAGTGTAAGTATAGTTCTTTCTACCTCCCCCAGCATCTGTGAACGTTTGTTATATGCTGTGTACTTGAAGTGGGCTTGCTGTGTACTTGAAGTGGGATCTGACTCTGGAAGTTGTGACTTGGGGAAAATTTTTTTTAAAAATTTCATTTTACTAGAGAAAGCTGTGTGACCACCTTAAACTTCCAAGCTGAGTTGTTTACCACCTATGTCTTTTCTCTCATAAAATGAGTTATGAACTCAGTGCATCCAGATAGAATCTAGATAAATCTTGCTGTGCTGTTTTAGAGGCTAATTCAAGAAGATGGACCAGATGTTTATCCCCCTTGTGGGGGAACTTAGTGGCTTGGCCCAACTCAGGCAGCCAGATGGCCCAAAGGCCGGAAGAAGACTCCAGCAGCATGGTGGAGGGAGTGCCTTTGGATTCAGTTTGAATCAAGATTCTATACTTACCATTTGTGTGACACCTTTCCTTACCTGTTTCCTCATCTGGAAAATATGGATGAAAAGACTTAACAAAATTTTTATGAGGGTCAAATAAGACAATAAAAGTGAGAATACCAAACACATCGCCTGGTACATATTAGGCACCCACCAAACATTAGCCTCATTATGTTTTTCTCTAAGCAGAAATTTGCAAAAGATGCATAAGTGACTTGGTAGTGCAAGGCTGGTGATGATAAAGGTAAAAAGCTTGCTTGGATTTTTTAGGCCATGTCCTTGGATGCTTACTTTCAGCAGCTTTCTTTGCATGGCCTCCTTTTCTCCCCACAGTCGAGATTGGGAAGCCTACCTGGGCCTATGACACTCTCATTATCCAGGGGCTGGGTATGGGGTGGGAACTCAGGCCCCCTTGGGCTTGCCCTGTCTATTCATCTGTTACATTTCCCTGGGGTTTAAGCACTGTGCTTTGTGGATCCATTAACAGTAGGTCCTGGTCTCTCTTCTCTACAGAGACCTTGAAAGCTACTCTTAGGAGATGAGAAGGCTTCCATGCTAAGAGTTAAGAACCGAGTCCTGATCTTGGCTCTACCTATAACTAACAATGTATCATTGGGCAAGTCACTTCTCTCTGGGCCTCAGTTTTGTCATTTGTTTGAAAAAAAAAAAAGGTTTGGAATCAGGTCTAAAACCATTGTGAAAATGTGAATCTCGTAGAATGTGGATTGTTAGGTAGTCATCTGATGACATTTATTTACCAGTATAAACAATGCTTTTTTAGTTATTTTTAATTATTGCAGATTTTTATGTGATGCAACAGTCATGATGGAGTGAGCCTGAGCTGGTGTCTAATTAATGTACTTGAGTGTCTTTATTTCACCATATGGTGTTTGTCTGTTCCCATCTTTGGACCACCAGAAGAATGGAGTTGGGCCAGCTTACTGGGTTGCCACAGTGACAGGACAAAAAGATGATGTTCTTGGTTTTACTTTACTCATTGGGTATTTTGTTATTGACAAGTAAAGTCTTGGAACTTCCCTTATCAGCAATAAGACTTTTTTTTGTTTGAATTTTTTTAATTTTGTGGAAATCTACTTTTAGAATTTAAATACTTTCAGAATTTAAAGACTGTCAGCATTTACATAGCCCTTAGCCATCATGTATTCCACTCCCCTTACTTTGCAAATGAAGAAGTAGAAACCCAGGGAGGTGTAGTGACCCAGGCAGGACTTTAACCCAGGTCATTTCTAAGATCATGCCTCATCTTACATCTTTCCTCAACTATATATTGACATTTATTTTTCAGAAAAGCATGTCTCCAGATTTTTTTTTGTTATCAAAGAACCACTAAACTCTCTTATATTAAAGGATAATTTGCAATTATGAGTTGTGATTTGGTTTTCCTCTTGATTGACATCAATGACCCTGCCTTCCCATCAAGGTCATTTATGTCTCAGAAAATGGTTAATTTGACTTCTTTTCTCCTTGTGCAGCTGCGGATAATGTTTTCTCTTTTTTCTTAACCATCTCATGTATCATGTTTTGTCACAGTAAAGGGACTTTTATAGAAGAGAAGTCTATCCCATTACCACCAACAGGGCTATGTTAGGGATTTGGCTCCAGCCAAACTCATTTCTGATTTACCTGGCATTTTTCCTGCATCTTGGCCAACAGATTTCCAGAACCTGGGCTGAGTTTCCTCCATTTATTGCCACATAATATTACAATAATTATAGAAATAGAAGAGTTCTAGAAGCTGTTGGAGGGATATGAAAACTGCTGATTTGCAGGCTCCACTGACCATTAAAGTCATATGGAGAAAGAGGAGGTGTGACAGATCCAGATGTGACCATGGGCTGTGACTAATTTTAAGTACCTTGCACCCAGCAGACACTCAGGAGAGATGAGTTGAATTGAATTAAGTGGTAGGTAGAGCCACACATGAGAAGATGTTTTGCCATAAAGGCAACAATAGCTGAATGAACATCTGAGTCCAATAAATTAATTGTTCTAATAAACAAATGGGTTTTGTGGGCTACCCAAAGGGATTTTATCTTTGTGCTTTTAAATAGTGATATCTGGCCGGGCTCAGTGGCTCACACCTGTAATCCTAGCACTTTGGGAGGCCACGGCGGGAGGATCGCTTGAGCTCAGAAGTTTGAGACCAGTCTGAGCAAGAACAAGACCCCATCTCTACTAAAAACAGAAAAAATTAGCCAGGCGTGGTGGCATGTGCCTGTAGTCCCAGCTACTCTGGAGGCTGAGGCAGGAGAATCGCTTGAGCCCAGGAGTTCAAGCTTGTGGTGAGCACGATCGTGCCACTGCACTCTAGCCGGGGAGACAGAGTGAACAAAACTCTGTCTCTAAAAAATAAAATTAAAAAAAAGAGTGATGTCCAGTAGAATCCCAGTCCCTATGACTGGCAGTATTACTGAAGAGTTGTTCTGAGTTTGCTTCTACGTGTAGTGGAAAGTATCTGAGAGGAAAAAAAGGTGGGTTCCAGTGGATGACTCACACCAGAGGATACAAAGGTTTGGGAAAGTAATATGAGTAACTCTCAATTTCGATTCCATTTAATGAGTGGAAAGATATTCATTAGATGTGTGCTTTGAACAAGAAATTGCTAGATGAGGGGACAGGTGTCTTTTGGGGATCCTGGTCAAGTTTCTATTGAGTCCTAGCCCAGTGCTGGGTACACAGTGGGCTCTTGCTAAATACTGTTGATTGATGAGTTTTATTTCAATAGATTTAGAGGGTACAAGTGGTTTTTTGATATGTGGATGAATTGTATAGTATGAAGTCAGGACCTTTAGTGTAACCATCTACATTGTCCCTAAAAGGTAATTTTAGATCCCTCACCCTCTACCACCCTCCACTCTTCTGAGTCTCCAAAGTCCATTGTACTACTCCGTGTGACCATGTATACCCATCATGATTGATGGGTTTAAAAAAAACCCAGAAATAAAACCAATGAGCTCCTCTAATGTGTACCCCTTTTAAAGAAATTTATCTGTGACATAAAGCTGGGAAATGTTAACAGGGATGAAATCCCTCTTTGATTAAAAAGTAAGTGCCATATAGAACCCTTCAGGGTGTCTGAGTGATGATTACACCAAACATTCGCACCTGCATGACATCTTGCTTCATTTTAAAGCCTTGGATGATGGTTCTGTTAGGTGCCTGGAGGGGAGTTTTCCTACTGAGCCCCTCTCTAACTTCCTATTGAATTTGGACTTAAGAGACCAAATAGGAGTGAGTAAGCTAAGAAAAGAGCTTATTCTTACAGAACAGGAATCCTCAATTATTTGGGGTGAGATGTGTCACTGACTCTTTTGGGAATCTGGTGATAGCACTGGGCTCCAGAAACTTTTACAATTGATGTGTGATTTTAGGGGGTTCATGGACCCTAGCCAAGATCCCATATTAAGAGTTCCTCTTACAGAGGAAAGGCCTGAAAGTCCTGTGACAGATGACATATCTCCACATAATTGTTCTCCCACCTTCCACCCCCAGCACTTAGTGAAAAATGAATTCGGACTGGAGAGTCATTGCTAGTTGACGATATAATTGGTCTCTATTTTTTCCCACCTCTTCACCCAATCCCCTGGCTGAGCCCCCAGCTTCCTGGCAGGATAGAACACAAACTATTTCAGAGGAAAAATAAAAAACGACGTACACTTTGGGGAACAATCTGCAGAGTGCAGAAGGCTCTCAGCAGCCACCTACGAATCTCCTCTCACGTCAGAGGATACGAGTGGGATGGCTTCAGAGAACTCGCTTCCCCCACAGAATTTAAATTTTCTAGTTTAAATTCTAATGCGTAAGAGACGCCTGAACTGATAGGCTGTGACCCCCCAAGGAAAGACTCTTGGTGGGAGAGGCAGGTGTGTTCCGAGGGAGGAAACGGCTCAGCACTAGTACCTCCTTTGCTCAAAAAACAAACGAGCTCTGGATGGACATAAAAATAGCCTCCAATGATAAAATAACTTATAAGGTGAAAAGGAATATATGTTCTTTGTAAAAAATTTAGAAAATGTGAACAATAAAGTTCAACAATCCCACCTCAAAGCAGTAGCTACATTTTGATGTTTTTCCTTCTTGTTGTTATACACACACCTTTAAAATTTTTTCATGATGAAATATTTCAGGCATACAAAATGGTATAAAGATAATATAAAACCCCACATAGCTACAATGTAACAGAAGATATATGTCTTTAACAGTAAAACCAAAGACCCTGGCAAAACTCTCACTCTGCTGAGTTTGAAGTTTATTTCTGCCTTGCCTGTCTATAAACTTGCTAAGTACATGTATA
Organism: Daubentonia madagascariensis; assembly: GCA_023783475.1. Lineage (NCBI taxonomy): Eukaryota > Metazoa > Chordata > Mammalia > Primates > Daubentoniidae > Daubentonia > Daubentonia madagascariensis. The sequence continues at coordinate 32,056,617 of JAKFHU010001953.1, read as the reverse complement.
TCTAAATAGCATATATATTTTTAACCAGCTTTTAAAATTTATATAAGTTCACAGAGTTTTTTAAAATTGGGATCATAACACAAATTAATTTATTCCTGTATTTTTCACTAACTATATTGAGAATACATCACCATATTCTGAAACATTCTTCAAGAATATTATTTTTAATAACAGTAGAGTACTTTGTCAAATGGATGCACCAAAAGTATTCAACCAGTCCTTTATTGGGTGTTTAGGTAAGTTCCAACCTTGCACTATTATAAGTAACACTGATGGGTATCCAAGAATGTCTTTGTATAATCTCTTTTATCAGTAGGATAAAGTGTGAGATATGAAATTCCTGGCTAAAATGGTATGAATATTTTTTGAACCTGTGAACAGGTTTATACCCCTTCTGGCAGTGAGAGGTGGAAATGAAGTTTAGAGCCATTGAGTGTCTTGTGTAGCACCACAGGTATGGGGGATTATTTTCAGGTTTCTCTGGCCCTTCTTTCTTTCTACTACATTACTGGTCCCTTGCTAAGCCTGTGACTTGAGATGGGACATTTGCTTATCCCCCACCCTTTAGGGGAGCCTCTGGCAGGGCCCAGGCCCCTCTCTTAATTGGTGGTGATGGAGCTGGTAGGCAGCCTTTCCATGCTGGTAGTGCTTCCCCATGGGAGTATGTGGCTGGACCATGACTAGGGGTAGGACAGGATTGGAATTCACATTCTTCCTGCATTTTCTTTGCCAATGTGCAGCCATGAAGATGAGCCTTATTTAAGCTCCTGGCAAGGAATACTTGGGAAGAACGTGCTCACACTTCTCAGTGCTTTTGAGACCCATATGTTGTTGTGATAACATCTCTTCTGTCCCCTTTGAGAAGTCTACACAGAAGTCCACATGGCAAATGCTCAAATGTCGCCCCTTCCCTCTCCTCTAAGGAGAGTAGTTGAGGAAGAGCTGAGCTGTAGTTGGCCAACAGTGGAGTAGCCTTTTCTGGAGCTCACTAACATGACGCAGACCTCATTGCTTTGCTGTTTAACGCTATTCAGCATCTCTGTGGCTTCCTCACTGGCTTCCTGCCTCTTTCCAGTCTGTCCTCCACACATCAGCCAGGGTCATCTTTCTCAAGTGTAAATCTTGTCTTGTCATACCTGCCTCCAGGTCCCCAGACTCTTTGCAGTGCTTCCAAAGGCTGGCACCATCTAGCCCTGCCCACCTGCCCACCTTCCTCCTGAACCACTCCCTTCCACTTTTTCCACATGCAGGCCACATTACTGGTTTTCTTACAGTTTCTCAAACTCATTGTGCTCTATCTTGCCACCATGGCTTTGCACATGTTATTCCCCTGTGTCTGGAATACGTGCAATTCTCCTTCCTCCCACACTTCACCTGGCTCATGCCCACTTATCCTTCATATCCAGCTCCCTTCTAAGAGGCTCCCAGACTTCCCAGGATTCTTTTGTATTCCTCCCTCCAGCCATTCCCTACCACCACCACCACCCACCCACCACCCATCCCAGGCCTGTGTCCCTGTCCTAGCCTTTATCACGCAGCATTGGGATGCCTGCTTCCTCGGCACCGTCTATAGCCAGCAGTGAGCTCCTCCCAGGAAGGGTGGTGTTCCATTCTTGTTATAGCCCCAGCACCTGGCACAGGGCCCAGCCCATAGTAGGGGCTCAATAAACATTGAATGAAGGTAGGCTTAAAGTCTTTTCTATAGTATGAATAACTGAAAGGAAAGGGACAGATAAATGTTTTTAAAAAGTCAATAGCATTTCAAAAAAAAGGAGGGGGGAGGAAGAGAGGTAAAATTCTTAAAATCTAAGGCAGAAGATGAAATGAACATATTTATCCCAGATGTGTGATACTAATAAATCTTTTGGACTCTGATCACTCAGGGGTACAGCAAGCTATTCCTGAATTTATTACAGTATATGGTACAGTTATGATCTGTTTACAAGTTCACCAATAGCCTGTGAACTCCTTCAAAGCAAGTACGTACTGTCCATCATAGGTGCTCCATAAATATGTCTGGGATAAATGAATGACTGAATGAGTGAATAAATGAGTCTCAGATTGGGTTACTCATATGAGTATTTCTGAGATGCTCAGTCTTATTTTTACTAGCATGGGTTTCCTGGGGTAAATATTAATCAGAATTTCAGGGAGGAAAGGACCAAATTGCTGGAGTCTTTCATTATGTAGGATGATGTATAGGGCATTTAGCTGGTCATATTGGCAAACCAGCTTTGAGGTTTATGACAGGCACCTCCTAATTTCCATTACCTGTGCATCCCAATATTTGCCTTGTCACGTGGATACTCAAAGCAGGAGATATAGAAGAGAGAAAAAAATCTTTCCTGTCTCAATTAAGCTAAATGGTATTTCAGTGCTAAGAGATGTTAAACCAGACACGGAATAGCAGCAGGATTATTTTATCTCTGCTCAGCAGAGTCCAGATAATTTAAAAAGATATAATTTCTGTGATTTTGTTTCTCTTGGTCTGTTCTGGAACTTGCTAACTGGGGAGATTAGCTTTGCCCTGGCCAGCATGAGACCTTGATGAATTACATGGGAGGGTTTAATAATGCTCTTATCACTGAGGAGACCAGGCTTGTTGCTGAGATTGGGTCTTCAATAGCACACACCTATATTTAAGCTGTTGGCATTTTTCTGTTTTGGATTTATGATCTGTCCTTGTTGCCTGTGACATTGTTTGGACCTAAGGTAGTGGAGACCCTATGTTCAATCCAAAGGTTGTTCTGATGCTGTCATCTCTGGTGACGAATTTGCTCATTGTTAACATAGACACATTTCATCTTGCCTTTGGCTTAATTGATTAGGCAGTGCGTGATAATAATTGCTGTGTTCTTTTCTGTTTGACCCACCTCTTGAAAAGCACAATGACAAAGAAATTCCAAGGAGCTTCAAGACATACTCTCCAAAGCTGATGATGTAACAAAGTATAAGTTAGCATGTTCATCTTTTCCATCTCCCCCTTCAAAGGTATTGATGGGGCCCAAGTTAAATAAGGGTTCTTGTGCCACAGAATACCTGTTTGTTTGAATTTGTCACCAGAGTTACGTGCTTAGAGACTGAACATCGTTCTATACCTCAGTTTCCTCACCTGTAAAACAGAAATTGTGGCAGTGCCCTGTCTTAAAGTTATAAGAATGAAAATGAGTTAATTCATATAAAGTACTTAGTATCTGACCCATCGAGAGCACAAAAAATACTAGCTGTTGTTGCTACTGATTTCATTAGACAAAATCAACACTACAGTTAAGTTTGAAGGTCTTTGCTGTTGGCACAAGTATTCCATAAATGGAACTGTTCATGAAATTTTTAAAAACCAGTATATTAAAAGATATATACAAAGATTTTTATTACAGCATTGTTTATAGTAGCCAAAAACTGGAAACATAACAAATGCCTGAATTATATAGAGACATGTAACTATATTACATAATATAAGTGTAAAGTGCAATTAGAGAACACATAATATATATATCATGCCTATATATGTTTACATATATTTGTCTATGTAAGGGGAGAAGCATGGAAGAACATACACTATATTCTGAATAGTGCATATGTTGGGAGAATGGAATTACAGGGATGAGGATTAAGTTCCAGGGGTTCTTAACCTATGGCATTTTGTGAAACTCATGAATACTCCCTCCCCCCTGAAGACTGTTTATATGTGCTTGAAGTCAAAATACATAAGGTTATAGCAAACCAGTTATATCAAAATATAAAAATATTTTAAAAACAAATTTATGGTAAGGGCTACCTATGTGCTTCTTAACTAGTGAATTAGGAAACAAGATCTGGCAACAAGTTTAATAACTACTAGAACTTCAATGAGATGATAAGAATAAATGATATTTTGAAATACCTGCACCAACTACACTGTCATTTGAAAATGTGGTGATTTCTATGTTGACAGTCACAAGTCTGAGAATGCTTCTGTGATTTGTGGCCTCCATTCATACTGGAAGGAAATGCTAAATTTCAATTGTTGATGAAAATAAAGATATGTATTTTTTTCCATCCAAGCTGCAAGATGCACTGAATTTTATACATTGACTCCTTAGGAGTCTGAGAATTCTAGATTAAGAAGCCCTGCTTAAGACACTCAATCTGTTTTGACAAGCTTCTGTCTTGTATTACTTTTGTAACACTAATGACTGAAAAAAAAATACAAGTACAATAGATTTTGACCTGTCAGTATATGAGATTGTTAGTGTTAGTAAAGGGGAGAATATAAAACATTATATAAAAGTTGCTTTTAGGAAGACCTTGCAATAGCCATTAAGTCAGTTCTCGACACTTGGTGTTTAGATTTTTAAGACCAGCTTAGCTGGCCAATCCTTTGCATTGCTTTTTGAAATAGATGACTTGAGCCCCCCAAATATTTTAGTAGAAGATCTTTTCTCCTTCTTCTACTATTAAAAAAAATTTAGGGTAGAAAAATGTTCTTACTTTTTAGAGATGAATACTGAAGTATTTAACAGTAGAAAGTCATGATATCTGCCATTTACTTTTGAATACTTTAGCATAAAATATAAAGTGAATATTTTAAAGAGAAAAATAATTTTATTTTTACTTATACAAATAACACTGAATACATTCTCATCTTTTGAAAAAATCAAACTTCAGAGACAGAGCTAACAGTGGCCCCACCATGCCCTCCTCCCACTTACTTCCTCAGGTATCATCCTGGTTATCAGTTTAGTGTCTCCTTCCAAATATTTAGATATAGTTAGATAGATATATAGAGATATAAAAGTTAGTTTGTGATGGCTTTTTAAGGACATGAGTTGTCATTTTTATTTTACTGTGCCAGTTGCTTTTTTTTTTCCTTTTAAATAGACTTTTTTTTTTTTTTTTTTAAGAGCAGTTTTAGGTTCACAGCAAAATTGAACAGGAAGTGCAGAGTATTCCCATAAACCCCCTGACTCCATATATACATAGCCTCCATTACCAACATCCCCCTTCGGAGTGGCACATTTGTTACAGTCGATGAACCTCCATTGACACATCATTTTTCACCCAAAGTTCACAAAGTTCATAGTTTACGTTAGGGTACAGTCTTGGTGTTGTATATTCTATGGGTTTGGACAAATGTATAATGACATGCATCTACCATTTTAGTATCATACAGAGTAGTTTCACTGCTCTAAAATTCCTCTGTTCCACCTCTTCATCCCTCCTTCCCCACTAACCTCTGGCAACCATTGATCTTTTTATGTCTCCATAATTTTGCCTTTTTTAGAATGCCATATCATTGGAATCATGTAGCCGTTTCAGATTGGCTTTTTTTTCACTTAGTAATATGCATTTAAGTTTCCTCCATGTCTTTTCGTGGCTTGCTAATGTACTACCTGTGATAATTTACTTTTCAGTGATAATTTACTATCACTGAAAAATATTCTATTGTATGGCTGTAACACAGTTTGTTTATGCATTCACCTCATGAAAGCTATGTCTCATTCTTTTTAACTGCTGCTTATTGTTGCATAAAACAGATGAGTATAGTTTATTTTTAACATGATTCTCCATTGAGGAACATTTTTGTTGTGTCCAATATTTCCCAGTTACAATGACCATCTTCATACTCCAGAGCAAGGAGTAAGGTAGATGCAAAAAAGTGCCTGTGGACACTCTCTAACTTTAATGCTAATGTCGATCGTATTAGATTTCCATTTTTGTGGTCTACTTTCATGTGCTGTTTTGTATTGTTTCCATTCATGGACACCAAAGAAAAGCAAATAAATAAAAAACAAACTGTTACCAAATGTAGATCTGAGTAGGCTGTGAAAATTAGTGGGGAGAAGAAGTAATCTTGTCTCTGTCATGTATACATCTTTTAAATAATAGTGTTTGCAACTCTTAAACTTATATATCCAGAAGTATATTCCCTCTGTGTCATCTATAATTAAATATATCTAGACTATATTTGTGAATCTAAAGGATAACTTTGTTATATTGGCAAAGTTTACATCTCAACTGCCTTTAAAAATTTGTAGTTTATCATTAACACTATTTTGACTGAGGTTATTTGCAATAAGACGTCACTAGAAAATAATACTTTTGCTTATGATTTTTTTCCTAGACTGTAGCCTAGGTCTGTCCACCTGAAAATTATGTAAACAATCTTGGTTAGTAAGTTCCATCCGGGCTTCCATTCCCAGCTAATTGAGTTTTTCCTCAAATGACTTACGTAATTACATTAATTACATCAAACCTCGTCTTTGATCTCATTATATATTCCTGGTTTCAGTAGCAGAAGCTGTTTTTCTTTTTTCTTACTTATCTCAATTGTGTCTGATACCTGTTCTCTGTGAAGAAAAGGTGATATGTTGACTTTTGCCCTTGATATTATTGTGCAGATAATTTTATATTACTTGATTGACATTTAAATTCTTGGGTAACTTCTGAGAAATGTTAAAAGAATGAAGTGTCCAGGAGAATTCTTCTGGGTTGTGTTTCTTTCTCTACCCTGCTGTTTAACTTACCCTGCTACATGCTCATCAATTTATGGAGACAGCTGACCCAGTATGAGCAAGTGGTTTCTCTATTAGCAATGATCATGACTAGTATTGGAGGTGAAATATTTGAAACTGACATGGGCTTGTCTTCAGCGGTCAAAATGCCAGCTTTGGGTTAACTCCTTAGAAATCCTGCAGATAAGAAACTGAATGTGTTTATTCCCCAAGTAGATTGACTTTTTCCCTCTGTAATACTGTAAATGAGACTTTCTTTTTCACTTCCCACACACCTCAAAATATCAATTTCTAAAACTGGAATCTTCTGCTGAGCATTAAAGTCAATAAATCTAAAGAGTTTTCTTCATCTTGATTTGGTAGAGGAAAGTGATAGTTTTGCTGGCCAGGTCTTCAAACAAAATATACATACAATAAAATATGTATTACTGAAGAATTAATGGGGTTCATTTGCTCATTTTCTAGTGCACTCATTAAGGGCATGCACTAATTCAATCAACTGATATTTATTGAGCCCTGCCATACCTCAGGCACAGGCCACTGAAGGAAGCTAGACTTGAGACTCTTTCACCTGCAGACAAGTGGGGATTTCGTTCTCAGTCCTGAAACAAGTTACCCAACCCCAGAGAAGGGACATCTTAACAGTACCCGGGGTTGTTTTTCTCCTTTCTGTAAGGGAATAATTCCAGATTGTTGGTCAGTTTTGAAAGACAGGAATTTTAGTATGGATTCTGCTGCTCACGTTTTTCTCTCCTAGAATGTCCTTGAAATTTACTTATTTGCTTCTAGCTAGTCAACTCAAAGGTTCAATTGGGGAAGTGCTTCACTTTATTTTATGCAAATGCTGGCCAAAAATTTTTAATATATGGTAGACTTTGCATCTGTGCTCTCCTTAGAGTTAGGCATTAGGCTCTAGAAGCACTGGGTTACAAAGCAAGATCTCTAGAATTTTTAGACCTGGAAGGGACCTTTTATTTTGTGGATGTAGAGAGGGTTGTGGGGTACTATTCCTTTTTATGGGGAATGAGGTTGTTTTTAAAGGAGCCACTTCTGTAAATAATAATTAATAGAAGTATTTAACAAAATGCTTCAGCTGTTGATTTTATTCTGCAAAGCTTCATTCAGATCCAAGCAGTTGTGATCAATGGGTGATGGTTTGATAATACCACTGTCAACTCTGCCTTTAAGTAGAGCCAGAATCACACCATTATCTCCTGCTCCAGCTGGGCCACATAATCAGGCCCTCATCCTCTCAGTAGTGGCTGACTGATTCCAGGGGCCTCCCATCTGGTCTTCCTCATTTTCCTTCAGGTTCTGCTCAGATGTTCTTAGACAGGCTTCTCTGTCTCCCTATGTGAAATAGCATTTCTATCCTCCACCCTAGCACCCCTTTCTCTTCTTATCTAACTTTATTTTTTCTTCATAGCCTTTATCCTCAATGCTATATATTTTTTTGAAATTTATTAGTATCTGTCTCTCCACACTAGAATATAACTTTTAGTTTGTTTTTTGCCATATTCTCAACTTCTGGGACAGGGTCTGGCATCAAGTATGTGCAATAAACATTTGTTGGATAAATGAATGAGTGGCCACTCCATTGTTCCTATGTGGCATGCTGTTTTTGGAAGGTTACTGTAAACGTGAATTGGATTTATCTTGGCAACATTTTAAGAATGTTTGTCTTGCTCTATACACATATTTGTATTCCCTCATTTTTGAAGAAAACCAGTAAAACAAGAGGCAAAATCAAGGCCTACCTGATGAGACCTTGTGATATACAAAGCAAGATAAGTAAAAATAATGCCAGGCTTTTATGAACTAATAAAATAAGTCAGCCTGAAGATAAGCGGATATAAGGAATGTGAAATGTACACATGATCTCATACACATGTAGAATTGTTAACACCAATGCTGTCACATCTAACTCAGTTGTATGGTAGGATCTCTCAAGATAATGGTAGGAATGGAAATTTTCTGTTAAAATGAAAACCAGTCTGCTTTTGAAGTCTCAATTCTTTTCCATTTAGCTGGTGTTTATTGAGTGTACAATACTGCTCCTGGTGCCTACCATGTGGTTTCAGAATGAAAGAAGCTTATAAGGAGCTGTCAGTCAACAGTCATCACTTGTTTATCCAAGTGCGTGGAAAAGGAATGTATTCTAAGTGATACAAAAACACTGGAGTACCAGTACATCATTTGTATCTCACCTAGAATGTGTTCTGGCCATTACATTTAAATGTGAGTATGCTTTGCATCTTGAGCTTTCTCAATACTGTGAAAAAATAAGGGAGACATGTTGGAGAGACCCAGCATTGCAGGAACTAGAAATGTGCCAGACTATCCCAGCAGGACCAGGGTGGAATGCTTCCCCATCTTCCCTCCAGGGAGTGGAGGAACTTCCCCTGGAAAAGTGATGCAGGGCACTTGCCATGCTGACCCATCACCTTTAGTTTCCCTTTTACCTTGTGTGTTTAACTTATCTTACTTGGAAAAGATAAATAAAGTTTTGGTTTAAAATGCCTTTTATTGATTATAAGCTTCAAAGACAGGGGAAAACTAAATAAGAGAGGCACTGAATGGACCCAAAAATGGATCTGGTGATCTACTCAGCTTCATCATGCTAATAACGTAAAGGAAAGGCGGTTTTTTTGGTTTTTTTTTTTAATTTGCAGATAACATATGATTCACCTACAGCTAACAGAGGTGATTGCTCCTTGAACAAGATGTCTCTCTTAGTTCAGGCTGCTATAACAAAATACCATAGATTAGGTGGCTTATAAACAACAGAAATCTATTTCTCACAGTTCTGGAGGCTGGACATCTGAGATCAGGGTGCCAGCTCTGGTGAGGGCTCTATTCTAGGTTATAGAGAGCGCCATCCTCATGACCTAATCACCTCCCAAAGGCCTCACCTCCTAATACCTTCACATTGGAGTTAGGATTTCAACGTATGAATTTGAGGGGGAACACAAACATTCTGTTCATAACAATGGCCAAGCTCACAGATGGCACCACACCAGCCACCTGCCTAGATGTAATTAAAGCCAGAGGAATCAACTAACTTCCATAGAGGAGAGAGAAAAGAGAAAACATCTTTTTAATATGATTTGGATACAGTGAATTTTCACGAATTTGAATATTACGTGTAGCTGGAAAAACCTCAGCTTTAAAAAATTATGAATGGTTTTTCATTACATTAGATATTTCATGTTGGTTTGCCTTCATGTAGAAGGGGGGTTTGATTGTATGTTCCTGAAGGGCATTTTTCATAGTTGTTGACAACTCACTGTGCTTTTTTCTGCTGTCTTTGCCATAGTGGGATCATTCTCCTTTCTAGCCAATTCATGCACTGCCAAATAGTGTTCTCTGCTAGATTGCTGTTTTAAGTTTTGCTGTGTTCCTCAATGATGGTCTCTTTCTGTAACACAACCAGAAATTGAGGCTGAAATTTAATTTAAATTGTTGTCAGATTGCGGAAATAGGCTTGCCATGTGCTCGCCGTCCCCACAGGGAAGTGGAGGAGTGTCTGAAATGAGAAATGAGCTGGCTTCTGGCGACTCATGAAGAATGTGTCTGAAAACAGGGATGGTATGAAGGGAGGGTTATCACTGCGTGTTATATAATGAAGGGAATGATTGATGGGCTCCCAGGAAACCACAGGAGAGAACAAAACTGCCACTGGGACCCTGGAGGTTTTGTTTAGTTTGGGGGCTTATGTTTGACTAAAGGTCTTACGTTATTGACAAAAGGGTGACGTTTTACTGAGCAGGCTTTGAAATGTTGTTATATTATATGTGATGTGGTCTCAAAGCAGCAAGTGTGGTTCTGTGGGAAGAAGGATATTGAGTCATTATCTTTCTGTCTTCTGTGGGGAGAGGGATATCAAGACCCTCTCTCTTAGGAAGGTCTATGTTATGTGGCATTGATCATTGAATAGCTTTCTGATCTTCAGGCGACTTGGAAGGTATTTCTAGACTGTAAGGTCCTTGAGGGCCTTACATGTATTTTTTTTCTTTCTTTCTTTCTTTCTTTTTTTTTTAGACAGGGTCTCACTGTGTTGCCCAGGCTGGAGTGCAGTGGCGTCATCATAGCTCACTGCAGCCTCCAACTCCTGGGCTCAAGGGATCCTCCTGCCTTGGCCTCCTGAGTAGCTGGGACTGCAGGCATATGCCACCACACCCGGCTATTTATTCTTTCATTCATATTCTTATTGGTTGAGCATCTCCTACACTCATGCTGTGTGGTGGTGAAAGAACAACATGGTGAGCAAACCAGGCTCAGTTCAGGTGGCTTACAGTCCAGTAGTGGAGGCAGATATTTATTAATAACCACGGTAACAAGAATATTATCACAAATGGAAATAACAGCTTTGAAGGCCAGAGAAACATGCTGAGGTCAGGGCATTTAACCAAGGACTTTGACTTAGTCATGAAGGGTCAAGGAAGGAAGCGTTCTCTGGGGGAAGTAAGATCTGAAAGAAGGAAGGGTGTTCACTAGGTTAAAGAGGAGAGTAAAGGAGTTGTAACCATGGGAACAACATGTGTAAGGGCCCTGTGGCAGGATAGAACATGCTTCTTTGAAGAAAGATATGGCTGGTAGGTGGTAGACAGTGAGACTATAGTGGTTGACAGGAACCAGACCATGCAGAGCCTCAAAGGCCATGCTCAAGATTTGGTTCTTTATCCTAAGAATGGTAGGGAGTCACTGGGGAGGAGAGGCGTTAAGCAAGTGTGTTGTTTGTGTTTTGAGAAGATTCCTCTGGCTGATTATGAGGCCAAGGATAGATGTGGATGACAAGTAGGAGGCTGTCTCATTTTCCTGATGAGAGATGATGGTATCCTGGGCTTAGCAGGCTTTGGAGCAGATGGGTTCGAGAGACATGTGTATAGCCTTGTATCTTTACTGCCTAGTCTGGAGTGGGTACTTACTGAATGTTTCCCTTCACAGCGTGGATTAGGAGACTTAAGTTTGTTTTATTTTATCTTCCGTCATTGTGTGGCTATCAGACCTTGTGCCTGTTGCTTCACCACTCTGGGCCTCAGTTTCCACATCTATAAAATAATGTGGTTGGAGCACATCCTTTCCAGTGCCAAAATTCCCTGGGTTCGTGATGTTTTGAGTACCGTGGGTTTTTCAGGTAGACGATTAAAAGATAAATGTATTGGTTAATTCAAGTCCTTCTCTCCAACTCCTTGAATGGTAGAAGAAGACATGCAGTTAGGGGGCACCACTGTATACTTTTCCATGTCATTTATGGCAAACATAAGACCATTCTTTAATTAGGATGGCTTTTTAAAACAGCAGATGTGAGTCATTAGAAAAACAAAATCAAACCCTTCATATGAGTAGGAGTGAATGCAGGGATTCTAATGAAGCAGACCAGGGTACACAGCCTAAATGAAGTGGAAAAGGCTACGGGAGGTTTTTGCTAAGGGGGTTCATTTGACTCTTGTGTCCTATGATTTGGGAATCCTTTGTCAGCAATAGCAACAGGCACGCTTAGCTGCAACCACAAACATTTTCCAATGGAGGAGTGTTGATAACATTTTCATTGACCTAAAAAAAAATCTAATGACAGGGTCAAGGGAAAGGCAAGGGGTGTAATTTGCTGGTCAGCCTTGGTCAGCTGCCCATAGCAGCCTCGCCTGTGTGAAACTTTAAGCAAATGCACATTGGCACGGACATTTCCGGGGGAAGGGGTCCCATGATTCAGCTGTGGCCTTATAGAGGAGCCACAAATTAAAATAAGAGCAGCACTGTTGACCTTCAGATTGCAAGCAGACTGCTTTCTTTGTGCCATGTTGCCCAGCGAAATAATCCTGATAGAAGCTTTCTGTTTAGTTGTAAGAACAAGAGAAGAGATTTGGGGAAAGAATATTTCCCCACCCTCTTAAAAAGTGGTTTGGTGTTGGCTGTGCAGTGGATCTGGGTTCAAAGTGGGCACGGGGATGGCAGGATCTATGGAGCGGAGAGATTCTTGGGTAGTTCTCAGGTCGTTTGCAGGGCTTCTGTTGCATCTCTCACCCTCACAGAAGGCAGCCTGCTCCTGCTGCCCACTTCCCCTCCCCTCACTGTGCATTTTGCCTCTGTACTACTCCCTTTAAAATCCCAAATGGTGAGTGGGTGAGGAGGGTCAGGGACTTACTCTTCCTGTTGCTCCTTCATTTCAAATTGTGGATGAGAATCTGTGTTTTTGCCTTTGTATCAGATTGGCCAGAGATAACCCCATTTTTTTAGTGTATTCTGTTGCTGTGTATGGGTTTGGGGGGCCACTTGGGAAATATTATACGTATAGACCAGCAGAAGTGGAGCTACTGCTTCTTAGATTGAAGATATTTGGAAGAGAAAGAGTTAAAAAAAAAAGTTAGAAGATTTCAGTAACCTTTGGAAGAGAGGAAAGAAGAAGAGTCTGAGACATGTTCTCCAGTTTTTTGGGGAGAGAGGGGGTGCTTCTGGCAGGAGATTTGGGACTTGGCAGGGGCAGACTCTACTTCTTGCTCCCTGCAGGGCTCTGGGCAGCCCCTCTTGTGTGCCCAGCAGATCTAGGCCTCTCACACGTTACAAACTCAGGCTCCCTTTAAGAAGGGAAGATCCCCAGCCCCCTTCTGCAAATGCGTCAAGGAGGGAAAACCCAGTCCCAGGGAATTGTAGAAGCCCCTGCTTTAGCCACTGCCACACCCCATCCTCTGGGCTCAAGTTTCCTTCTTTTTCCTGCTAGGAAGAGTGTTTCCTTTGCATGGTTTCAAACTGGGCAATCTAGGTTTTAAATTTTGAGTATTTGAGGAGCTTGTGTTGGTTTTGTCCCAAACCTAGATGACAGATTGGTCTCCAGGTCCTTCCAGCCCTGAGCTTTCTAGACAATCTGGGGCCATCCTTTGACTTCTGCAAGGGAAGATGGCCCTTAAAACTCCTCCATGTCCCTGCCTCCCCGCCCTCCCCTGCCAAGTGGATGGCCAAGGTCCCAGGCAGAAGACAACAGGAGGAGAAAGTACCACCACTTACGAGGTCTCATTGGTGCTGGGTGCTTCATACAATAGCCCCTCTGCCTTCAGAACAAGCCTGGGGGGAGGTTATCATCACACCCATCTTATAGGAAACCGAGGCTGACGTGGTTTCTTTTCTCTGAGCCACGCAGATTCACACAGGCCCTGAGTCTCCTCTCCTTTCCCTGCAGCAGAGGGCTGGGGGCACTTTATTTCTGTGGTATTGCCTTTTCATTGTAAGCCCAGAGGCCACTCACTCATAAAGGTAGATCTTCTCTGTTCTGTATCCATGATTTGAGAGAAGCCCTGGTGTCACCCTTCCTTCCATCTGGCCTTTGCCAGCTTCTGAACAGGAAGTGAGCTTGGCACACTTTATTTGCCTCACCCCCCACCATCCATTAGGCTGATCTAAATCACAAATCAGATCACATGACAATCCTTAGTTAAACTCTCCAGTGACTTCAGGGGGGCTTCCGTGGGGTCTATAAATTTGGGTTGGAAAAAAATTACATTTTTATTTTCACTAACCTCCAACTGAAATTTACATTTCCTTTCTATAAATGACGACAACAAACCACAGCGCTATCAGCAGTTACCTGTGACTTTGTCACCAAAGAACACACTGATATTTTCTTTTCACATTACATTGGTTGCATATGTCTCAAAATATCAAGTATGCCCATGATTATTCAAAATGATGGTAGTGATGAGACCCACCACCACATCTGTTATTTAAAGGACAAAGAAACCATATAATAAATTAGTTTTTTAATGTTGATAACTATATTTCAATATAATGGGTTTCCTTAATCAGAAGTGCACCAAGGGGGTTGGGGGAGGGGCAATGGACAGCCTGCCCTGGGATCAAGCAGTAAGGTGGTAGTTGGCTAAAGAATTTGAAAACAATAGTAAAGTCAACTTAAAGTCTATTATTCCATTATCACTATAGGCTGGCAACTCTAAACAACGTCCATGATAAAATACTCTTCCCTGCTGGGATGAACCACTCCCATCATCTCCCTGCCCCTGACATGCCCACCCTTGGCCTTTCATAATCCTACATTGTTTTTTGTTTTTGTTTTTGGCATTTAAAAACATTTTGCAAGTCACAGAAACGATTAAGAATCCCTGACTTAGAACAAAATGTAGATTCACTTTCCTTGGCTTATAGAGCCCTATATACCTAGGCTCGTTCCCACCTGCCAACCTCATTTCCCTCCACCTTCCCCCTCTCTTGGTGCCTTCTGGTAAACCAGGACTTCCTGATGCTACTCAAACATGCCAGGTTCATTCTTGCCTTTCTCCTTCTCCCAGATCTAGCTCCCACCTTGTTCTGATCTCAGCTTTCAATGTCACCTCCTTGCAGAGGCCATCCCTGACAACCCAGTCAAAAACAGGCCCCACCCTCCCCGCAGGTGCTTTCTCCAGGCAGTTACTACTGTCTGAAGCGTCTGTTCTTGTTGACAGTCTTCTCCCTTCACCAGGAGAATCCACAAGCACAGACAGGACTCCGACTGTCAGTTGTAATCCCTAACACCTCAACAAGCATTGCCAGGGGCTCAGTATCCTCAGAGCTGAGTTTGTTTCTCTTGGACTTTCCATGAGAGCACCCAGTTGATCATATATATTTAATTTTATTATTTTTTTTTTAATTTATTTTAGAGACAGTGTCTCACTCTGTCGCCCAGGCCAGATGCAGTGGCACGATCATAGCTCACTGCAGCCTCCAACTCCTGAGCTCAAGTGATCCTCCCTCCTCGGCCTCCTGAGTAGCTGGGACTACAGGCGTGCACTCTCACGCAGAGTTGTAGAGATGGGGTCTCACTGTTGTTGCCTAGGCTGGTCTCAAACTCCTGGGCTCAAGGGATTAAAGTGCTGAGATTACAGGGATGAGCCAGTGCGCCTGGCCTGATCATATATATTTAATCATTAGGCTTAAAACCATTAAATTGTTCCTTCAAAACCAGGAAAAATGTATTCAACTATAAAAATGTATGTAGGTACAGCAAATGGGTAATGCAACTATGACAGTTGAGGAAAAAAGAAACCTTTCAAAAAGTGATTTGTAGGTCAGAAACTGTAGTCCCAGCTATTAGAGAGGCTGAGGCAGGAGGATCACTTGAACCCAGGAGTTTGAGGCTGTAGTGCACTATGATTGGACCTGTGAATAGCCACTGCACTCCAGCCTGGGCAACAGAGCTGGGCAAGACCCTACCTCTAAAAACAAACAAACAAACAAACAAAAAACAACAAAAAACTAAGGAACTTTAAAAAAGAAAATGGCACCAGATGTCCCCCCTTTCTTTGGTATTGTATCCGTTTGGAGAAAGCAGCAGAAATCCTGGCTCACAGAAGCTTCAACAGTAAGGATGCTCTGTGTCTCACAGAAATAGAAGTACAGAGGTAGGTTGATTCCTGACTGACTGACTCAGTTACTCAACTCTCACCAAGCACTCAGGTCCTTTCCATCTCCCTAAACTCTCTGTACTCTTCAGGCTGGTGTCCCTCATGGTTGCAAGATGGCTGCCAGTAGCCACTGGGGTGATGTGTTTCCATTTTCTAGAAAATAATTCCTTCCCTTTAGTGTGATTGGGTACATTAGGTCACATGCTCGTCCCTGGGCCAATAACAGCCTGCAGAGGAATGCGGTGAAGACTGACTCAGACTTTGCAGTGGGGATGAATAGGATGAACACTTGCAGAAAAGAGGGGTTCCTGAGAAAGGGGAAGAGATGTTAGGAAGGCAGCCCTCAGCATCCACTGTAGGTGTGGCTTGTTTTAAAATCAAATTTATTTTTGTTCTAGTGCTGAGGAATAAACCATTTAGACTGGCTTCTGATGGAAACAGTTTTAATCTTTTTGTTTTTTGAATATGTGGGGCTCTTTTCTTCTAGAAAAAATATTTTAAATTATTGCCTTTATCTTGGCCTTGTTATCGGTCATGTGATCTGGCAGCTGAAGAAATACGGCCCGTGACTGCAGACTTGGATGCTTATATAACAGGCTTTGGTCTCCATAGTTAGTTTTAAATGAAGAGTGTGTGCCAGGGATTTGGAAAAGCTCTAATATAAATTTTCAAAGAAATAACATTGCTTAGACCTTACTTAGATTATGAAGAACGAGTCGATTGATCTTGGGAGGCAGAGCAAATCCTCTAACCGAGCTCTGGAAAGCCTCTAGATTTTTTTTTTAATTCCAGTTTTATTACAGCAGAAGTGTCAGCCACTATCTTGATGGATGCTGTGAAATTAAAAAAAGAAAAACTCTCAAGATGGAATAGAATTTGGTTCACTTCAGGAAAATTATAAAACAAAAGATACAAGTAAATGAAGGGCTATAGAAAGGCCTGGAAAGAGCTCCCTGTACTTCTGCAGCAGAGAAGGGAGCTCGCAGGGGTGGAGGGAGAGGATGGGGGTTGGATGTGGTATGTGGTGGGGACGGGGAAAGGGGGAGTCCGGGGGACCTCAAGCCACATCTGTAAAGAGGTTGTGTATTTGTGAGTTAGTAGTGTAGTAAAACATTAATAAAAAACAGGGTCAGTTTAGCAGCAATAAATAGACAAGTGAAATTGCAATCGTAGACTTGATGACTTATGAATCCTTCGATCTCATGATAGCCCTTGAGAGCCCTGGGGTAAAGGGCTAGAGAAAGAGGCTGGGATTTCTAAAAATGTTGAGTCACTGTCCTTTCAGACACATATTAGACATAGGCCATTTTCTTATGTTCTTTCTCTTTCTCTTCTTCCTCTTAATCATCCCTCCACTTCCTTTTTCTCCCTGGGTTATGTGCACTTCATGTGGCTTGATGCCTTGTGATGGTGCCACCTCCCAGGATTGACTGGTCATGGACTCGGATTGTCCAGCCCCGCTGCTGGACATCTCCGATGGACACTGACAGCCCCCAGCCCCACACCTTCCCCCTCAGCGCCAGGGCCCCTGCTGCTCTGCAGCCCTGTGCTCCTTTGAGACTAAAACTGAGTGAAGTGATACAACCGGTACAAGAAAAGAAGCCCTTTGAAAACCAAGTAGTGGAATTGACAAATGACATTTGTCTTTTCTGGGGCGTGCTTTTAGAAGTTAAATTTATTTTTATTTTGGGGTTAAGAGTAAATACCTAGAATGCCTTTTCTGATGATAACTGTGTCATCATCATCTGTGGTGGCATCTGTGTCACAAATTTGGGAGAGCTGTGGTCCAGTGAGACAGCTTTTTCCCCTTAAGTGTCTGTGGTTGTATGCTGCAGTCATGAGGAGGGGGGCAATGCAGCCCAGAGTACTTGTTTTTGCTTCTGTAAAGGTTCATTTATTGCTACGAAGACGAGATGCTTTGAAAAGAGTTAGCAAATGTGTGTTTTCGGAGGTGGTAGAGGGATAAGAAAAAAAGTGTGTTTCTCCCCTTTTTAGATATGTGGTCTTGGTAATCATTTCCTCCAGATAAAAATGGGGACAGTAATAGTGCTTGCCAACCTTCAGTCCTTCCCATCTCAGTAAAAACCCTTTGGGGATCATAGGCACCCTTCCGTCCCGCCCCTCACCTCCGCATCCCCCCTCTCCACGCTTCTCAGCTCCTCTTCCTTCCTGGAGCAGCCCCGGTCTGGATTCCTCCCTTACCCCTCCTCTGACCTTGTAACCCTGCTCCATACATTTGTGTTGAATAAATGACTCAACTGCCTCGGCCACCAGGTCTTGCCGTGGCTACATCTGACTTCTGCCGCGTGCTACTGCTTCACAATTCCTGATCAGGTCTCCCTTCCTCTGGGCTCTGTGATTTCACACTCTCCTGTTCACTGCTCACCTTTCTGGCCACTGCACCTTGGATTCCTTTGTAGGTTCCTCATCCTGTGTCCATCTCTTATTTGGGGGTATCCCTCAAGGTCCTGACCGAGGCCTCCTGCATTTGAACGTCTTCCCCAGAATTCACACTCAACTTGTCTGAAATACAACTCCTCACTTTCCCTGCCTGCTGCCCAACCCCACTGCCCCTCCAGGTATTTGTGTCCCCCCTAATAATACCCCTCAGTTGCCAAAGCCAGAAACCTGGGTGGTACCAAGACCTCTTTCTTTTCCCTTGTTTCCCGCACTGAATTCATCACCAAATCTTGACCTGCCTACCTCCTAAATATCTCTGTAATCTCCAGTTTTCTCCAGCCCAATGCGTCTTCCTTTGCAGAGGCTACATAGTCTTTGTCCTGCATTTCTGCTGCCAACTTGGAGATCTGCCTGCCTCCTTTCTGCTCTCAATCCATTCCCTCCACCGAAGCCCAAATGATCCTCCTAAAACACAAGTTGGGTTGCCGTGCCGCTGCTTTACATCTTTTGCTGTCTCCCCGTTTCCTCCAGAGAAAGCCTGAGGATAAAACCTACTCCCTCACGTGGCTTCAAGACTCAGCTCCTGCATGTCTCTGTGTCTTTCTTCATTCCTCTCTCCCGGTCTCTACGCCAGCTAAATAGATCTGCACCTCCTTGACGTGGTACTTTCCACCTGCTGGTCCTTCTGCCTGGAATCTTCCTTCCTCTCCTTTCTTTGTCCTCCCCCTTGCCTAATTGTCCTTCAGGTCTCAGCTTTCTATGTAACTGCCACTGAGAACCCCTCCCTGACCCTCAAACAGAGAAGCCCTTTCTGGAGGCATCCATAAGAGCCTGTGTTTTAGGAAACATAGTTTATCATACGTGCAGATTTCCATCTTTGGATCAAATTCAAAGTTTAAAAATCTGCTGTTCTTAGGGGTCTTGTTTTCTTAAACACAACACTCCTTGAACTTCAAATAGAGATTCTCTACTGAAGCTCTTTCTGGCTATTCTTAGCCCTTGCTTTCACTTTTTTTTAAATGCAACGCATGGTCTATACATCCATTGGGCAGCCACGCTTCCTCTTTGGGAAGTAATAATTCTAGTGAGTCAAAGGAATGGTTGAGAGGATAAAGTGGACATGTCAGATCAGTGTTTGATGAATCAGCCAGCCCAGCCTGAAGCAGGAAAGATTATCAGCTGCATACTTCACATTTTCTTCTCCGGTTGACCATTAAGAATGGCATATTATACAAGTAGATTTTTTACAGCATGTGAATCAACTTGTGACAATTCTGTAGGGTTTTTCTTTTCTTTAGTACTATGAAACAAAAGAGAACTAGCCATGATTTTGGTCTGTAGAAGTAAGGAGAAAGGGCCTGAGTTCTGTAGCTTTCTGCTAATCCATTTGAGAATTTGAGAAAACAGCAATTTTGGTCTTGGGGTGTGTGTGTGTGTGTATGAACTCCAAAGGTGATGTCAGCATGCAGGGGGTCAGGTGGCTTGCCAGGCTGTACCTTCGGAGGACTGGCACTGTGACAGGGTCACTGGTGGTCAGTGGTGGTCAGTCTGGTGGGTCCAGCAGTCCCCTTTTATCTGATCTTTGACGTCTCTGGGCTCTGATTCAACCCAAAGAAACTACAAGAGGAAGAACCAGAAAAGAACAGTCACTCAGATTCTGCCTCCTATGAGATAAAAATCACTCAAGAGATCAAGAGAACAAAGGATAATGAAATAGATTAGAACATGCTGGGGGCTATGGGGCCCTTGGAGAACCTCATCAGCCAGAGTGCTCAGGAGGAAGTTTCTTGTTTCTACAGTGGGGAATTTGTGCCAGAATGACCCACATCTCTGCTCTGTGGTGGGCTTTCCCTGCCCGAGGGAAGGCCCAGAGTTGAGAAATGTTGGAGCAGAAGCAGACTGAGTCATATGTGTTGGGGAGACTCATGAGCCTTCAGGGGTGACTGCCCCCTCCAGGGTGATGGTCAGATGACAGAGGGCCCAGGGGCCAAATCCAAAGGGCTGGGCACCACCCATGACCACTAAAGGTTTCTGATTCAGGTGGGTTATGACCCAGTTAGCCTAATATTAATACTGAATCTTTTTTAAAAATAAATTTCATAGGTAAATGTGGGAATAGACTGTGGTTGGTGTATATATTATACATAAAGAGAGCCAAATCTGAAATGATTTAATGAAAATTTTATCTCTGAGGATAGGCTTTGGGTAATTTAATTTTCTTTTAGCTTTGGATCTTCTAATTTTTCTGCAAAGATTGTGTCTAATTTACAAACTAAAAAAAAATAATAACAGGGTTTTTGTTTTTTGTTTAGAAAAGATAGTTGTTATAGTTTGAATGTCTTCTCCAAAACTCACTTTTAAATTTAATTGCCACTGTGACAGTGTTAAGAGGTGGGACTGTTAAGAGGTGATTAAACGGTGAGGGTTCTGCCCTCATAAATGGATTAATGTTATTATTGCGGAAGTGGGTTTGTTATTGCAAGAGTGGGTTGTTGTAAAAGTGAGTTGGGCCCCTCTCTGTCTCTCGCTCTCATCCTCTCTGACCTTTCTGCCTCCTGCCGTGGGGTGACACGGTGCAGAGGCCCTCGCCAAAGGCTAGTGCCACGCTCTTGGACCTCCCAGTCTCCAGAACTGTGAGGAATAAATTTCTTTTCTTTATAAATTACCCAGCTTCTTGTATTCTGTTATAGCAACACGAAACACACTAAGACATTAGTGTGAAGGAAAGACTGGAGAGGGGAATGCCCATCAGGAGGTGAGGGAGATGGCCCAGGTGAGGATCACCAGGGCATTGAAGGCCAGCAGGAGAGAAGTAGATTTTAAGCTGCACCCCAGTGCTAGGTGCAAGGGGGTTGGGGGGAGCATAGTGAGGATTCAATAGCCTTTTGTCCTTAACTGGAACTGGGATGGAGGAAGACAGGGGTGGCGAGAGGGAGTGCCTGCCGGCACAGAGGAAGTGAGGGCATGGGGACACACTCACCTACCCCCAGCACACAACCAGGACCCTCAGGTGGAATCTCAGAGTATTTCCCCACCAAAAGGCAGGGTGGTGAGCAGGTAAAGAAACAAACCTGGGAGCCAGACCACCTGGGTTTCAGTCTTCACTTTGCCACGTACTGTCTGCATAACCTCAAACAAGTTACTTGACCTGTTTTGTGCCTCAGTTTCCTCATCTGTGTTCTGGGGATAATAATAGCACCTACCTCATAGGGTTGTTATATGGAGAGCATTAAATGAATTAATGTTTGTAAAGTGGTTAGCACAGTGCCTGGCGTATAGTAAGCTCTGTGTAATGATTGATGATAAAAATAGAAACTAGAGTGTGAAGCTCTTGACGGCCTGGAATGGGTGTTTAATTGGTCTCTCTCCAAGTACCTCACATAGTGCCAGGCAGGTATACTTTAGGTACTATGTATAATAGCTGTCAAATGAATACATGTGGCAATTAAGTTTTTTAGGTTTTGGGTTTTTTTGTTTTTGTTTTTGTTTGTTTGTTTTTGGTTTTGTTTTGTTTTTAGTACACCATGAGTTAAAGAGACCTCAGATGGCTCCGCTTCCTATGTATGGAAAAAACCTCCACCTCATTTCAAGTTCCAAATAACCAAGTTTATAAAGAAATTTTGCTACACGACTATTTCATCAGATGGGGACTGCCGATATAAAAAGTTCCAGGAACAGCAGTGCCTTGTGCCTACATGTGATGGATGATGTGGGAAAGCATCAATTAAGAAACAAATAGGGCTTAGAAACATTGTTGATAAGGTTCTGGCAGTGTGTTTCTGGGGGCAGGGGTGGAGGAAGAGCACTGCATAAAACCCAGAAAATGCATGAAGCAACTTAGTTTTGGCTTCTGAACGAAAATTGATAAGATCTAAGGTCCGGAGACTCCATTTGGTGAGGCGCTTTTCCAAAAGGCCCTTTCAGCTGTCATGTCCCAGCTGGAGTGTGAGGTGGCCCTCTGAGCAGGGAAACAAGGGAAGATGAATGTAGGCACAGTATTTTTAGAATACGTTGTTCTCTAAATTTTAGAAACAGCCAACCTAGATGAAAATGTGTTTTCAGAGACACTCTTCCACTCTTTGTGCTACTTAAAGATTGGTATCTAGAAATAGAAAACAAAGTGTGTTTTCTTTGTCTGGTAATTAAATTTTTTGTTGTTTCACCCAGAGGTGAGCAGGGACCATCTATTTTGGGCCACTAGAGTTGGTGTAACAGCATCTTTAAGGCAAAAGGACATGGGCATTGTGGAAATGTGCTATCAAAATGAGAGCTTTTTAGTTGCGATCAGGGTACACGAATAATAGAAGAGGCTAACATTTAGCTTTTATGGTGTGGACTTAGCATGTGTTTTCTCCTGTAATCCTTTCAACAATCCTGATAAGTTGCTATTATCACTGTCCCCATTTTACAGATGAAAAAAATGAGCCTGGAAGAGGTAAAGAAACTTGATCAAGGCTGTAACTCTACATTGCTAAAATGAATCCAGAGACTGTCACTAAACCATACTATGTGTAAACTTGCCTGGAAAAAACTCGTCTAACATATGTTATTTTTATTTTAAGTAAGCCAGAGTTTTAGCTTCTCATGCACACTTGTAAAGAAGAATTATGTAAGTTCCCAATAAAAGACCTTCTGCTTCTGTAGGTACGGGACACTTAGGTGCTATTTTGTAATCCCCAGGAACATACAGATTGAAGTAGCCTCACAAAAGGCTGCTCTCACGTTGGCAGGAGGTGAATGAGGCTTGATTTGCTGCAATTAAGATAAAAATAAAGCTCTTTTAGTGGTTTTACTAAGTAAAGAACTGGATGGATACCCGCTGATAATAATTAGTGTTCAGTTCAGCCTTTTGAAAAAGCCACTCATACATCAAGTGTATTAAGATGTCTTAGTGGGAGAGTTGAATGGCGACTGTCCAACTGTGTACGTGTAAGAGTGTCTTCTCTACTGCCCTGCCCACAAAATAACTTTTATTACAAGATAACAACAATAAACTACCTTTTGTTGAGCTCCTACAATTTTCCAGGGACAGTACCAGGCCCTTTGCATATATTTTATCATTTTATTACCATTTAAGTCTTTAAAAAGCTATCTAAAGGAGAGGGTATTATAGCCATTGTATAGTTGGGAAAACTGAGGCTCTGAGGAGTTAAGTGAACTGCCCAAAGCCACAGAGCTAGCATGTGGCAGAGCTTAGAATTGATTCCCCAAATATTTTATTTTTGTTTAATTGTAGACATTTTCAAGCATACACAAATTTGTAAGATTAGTATAATGAAGCCTCATATACTAGTCACCCAGCCCTAATGGCTATCATAGTTTACCATTTTTCTTTTATCTGTTCCCCTAGCCACACAATTTTTTTTTGTATTTTAAAGTGAATTCCAGACATCCTATCATTTAATCCATAAATAAAACCCAAAGGTAGTTTAAATGTCACATTAGCATTTTTGCTTCAAAGCTACTTCCTACTCATCTCAAGTCTTGCTTTACTCCACAGAGCTTTCCCCAAGTTCATGGTGCTTGTCGTGGTTACCGGCTCTGTGTGATTGCTCCTTCGTGGCGAGAGCTGGGTCATCCTTCTGCCCACAGCATGCCACAATGCACAGCGCTGGACTCCGCGCTGGGTGGGGGGTGGGGGGCAGACTGCTGTTTATGAAATCAAGGGTAAATGTGCTTAAAGAGACGTCTCAACTTTTTTCAAAATTGGGGAGTTCGCTATTTTCATGCAATACCAGGAAAACGAGAGAATCTTTGAAGGAAGAGGTGAGAAAATTCTCCCTCCTGCTTCCACTTGAGAGCATCTTACTACGTGTACAATATGGTTGGCCAGTATGTGCTTGGGAAACTGAATTGAAGGTAGAAAATGAGGCTGAATTCAGGTGTGAGTTTGCAAGTTTGAGTCTTAGAATTATGCCTCAATTTGGGTAGGGTTGAGCTGGCTTCAAGGCAGAAGAAACTGCTTTCATGGAATAAATTCTGGGGAGTTGGGAAGACCGGATTCCCCCAAATTAAAATTCTTCTGTGTCTCTTGCAGTCTATAGTTTATGACTCGGTGAGAAATAGGAAACTTGGGACATGGAATCAGAAAACCTGTGTTCTAACCCCTCCACCCCTCATTCTGCCTTTACTAAGGTTACTGTGTAACCTTATATAGGTCACTTAACCTCTCTGAGCCTCTGTTTCTTAATCCATCCATTCAGTAAATACTCCTGAGTGCCTACTACGTGCTGGGCACTGGGCATCAAATAAGGTGGTGTCTGTGAAAATAATTTGTAAATAAATTCTGTAATAATATCCTTGTTAAATGAAATTTTCCTTGTTAAAATGCAAATGCCTTTGGAGGGGAGCACTTTAAATAGTAATCTGTTCTTATGAATGCTTCTTCACTTTTTAGAGCTTTGACAGGGATGGGAAGGGGGCAGGATACAAGGCCCTGGCATCACTAATGACCAATTTGGTCCACAGCTGGATCTGAGGAGGGGTGTTGTATGGGGAAAAGGTTGTGAAGTTAGTCCACGTACAAGTGCTGTTCGAAAATACCACCATATAATTTCATACATACAGGAACCCATTCAAAGAAGCAAAAACAGCAAATCAAACAGCTTATAAATGCTTTGAATCAATTCCCAGCAATTTCTACAAATGTGCCCCTTTGGAATAAACAACACCCAGGCCTGGAAGTTCTGTAGTCATTTTCACGTTCTCTAATGATTAACTCTCATTAATTGTTGCTGAACTTGCAGCCCATTTTCACTGTCTACACTTGTCAGTAAGCTATAAGACCATTACCTGGTATTTTAATTCAACCCCTATTTCCTCCAGCACCATCTGTTATTTCTCCCTTTCTGTCCAGTTGTGTTTGTGTTCTTATGCTCCTTTGAGGCATGAAGTAGAATAAAAAAATATTAAATGAAAAGCATAAATAAAACTCCTTTGGGTTGGAGTGAAGAAGGAATTGTTATGGACCCAAATGGGAATTTTAGGGCTGTTAAACACATTATGTGTTATGCTATTAAACATTATTATGTAATGGACAGATTATTGACCTTGGAAAGTCTGGGTTCATTTTCAATTATGCAAGTTACCAGACCTAAGGCCGCTAAAGTAACACAGAGATCCTCAAAGCAGTGGAGAAGCAAGTGATACCGCATTTTTGTTTTAGCATCACAGCGAAAGTCTAGGGCAACTACTAGGCACTGGGAAAATGAAGATGAATAAGTTGCAGTCTTTGCCTTTGTGCAGTCACAACTTCAGTGTAGTCTGCTAGTGTTCTACCAGACACCTTTATTCATTGCTTTATTCACTCAACAAACCTAGCCTTGGGGACTTCCCAAGGAGTTTGGCTTTGGTCCTCCAGGCAGTGAAGGTTTTGGAAGAGGGATATGATTGGATTGGAATGGTCTTTTAAGGAAGTCAAGGACTGAGGGAATGGCTTAGTAAAGTTAGGGCCTGGTGGCTGGTAAATCAATTAGGAAGTCAGGAAAATCTCCCAGGGAGATCATTTGCTCGTGAAGTAACATTATATATTAAAATGTACACTGTTCTCTTTCACTGCGAACAGAAGGGGAAAATCAACAAAAAAAGAAACAAAATATAACACTGGTTTTTGGAATAATGCTACAGGACAAATTTCAGTTCAGGTATTACCAAATAGACCTAGTGGCTCAATTCTGGTGTAGATTTTTGCTGTCTTATTGCTGGTGAGACCAGGCTGGGTATGATTTCTCCCCTTGGTTCAGATGGAGAAATGGAGGAAAATGTGATATATTAGTTATCTATAACATTTATTATGGTACCATTTTTGTGGGTCAGGAATCTGACATGGCTTAGCTGGGTCTTCTACTTCAGGGTCTCACAAGGCTGCAATCAAGGCATTGGCCAGAGCTGTGGTATCATTTGAGGTTTGTCTGGGGAAGAATCTGTTTCCAAATTCATGAGGTTATTCGCAGCATTCAGCTACTTGTGGTTGTAGGACTGAGGGCCTCAGTTTCTTGCTGGCTGTTGGCTGGAGGCCACCTTCAGCTCCTTGTCACATGAGCCTCCCAACGTGGCCTCTTGCTTCTTCAATTCCAGCACAGGAGAGAGTTGCCTCAAAATATGGGTACACAACCCAATCTTATATAATGTAATCACATACACGTAATCACGTACATCCTGCCATCTTGCTGTATTCTCTATAGCTATAAGCACATCACTAGGCCAACCTGCACTGGCCCTACAAGGCCATTGACACCAGGAGGCAGGGGTCATGGGGGCACCTTAAGAGGCTGTTTGCCCTCTGTGATGTGCAGTGGCTTGATGAAGGATCCCAGAAAACCCTGCTGTTGTCACAAAACCACCCTCTTTTTCCCTCATACTACATGTAATTCTGGGAAATGGATCCAGTCTTCCCACGCGCTAATCCTTCCTGCTGATTGTTTTTAGCCCTGCTACAAGGTGGGGGCAAAACCTGTTTCATTATCTGTTGGCTGGAATCCTGGTGGCAGCAGCAATTGGTATTGATTTTATTTTCCAATTCCTTTTTAAGTTTGTTTCATTTCATTAAATATTATCTTCTTTGCCTGAAAGATTTTGTACCTTTTATTTGTTTTTACATAGTCATTGAGGAGAATTAACAGAGGCAGGCAAGATTCCAGATAACATGCTTAGAAGATTTCAGGTAGCAATTTCAAGCATTCTGTTTATTAATTTAATGATAAGTCATAAGAAAAGAAGCTTAATGGCTCTTAGAAAAGCTAATCCTTGCACCATGATAGATCCACCTTGTCTATATCTGTCTCAATTTCCCTACCTATAAATCCATACTAACAAGATTTTCCAAAGGGAACTAATATTTTTTTAACATAAAATGGAAATCCTACACAAGAGAAATTTATTTGCATTCTGCACTGTTGAGTAGAACTTTGCCATGAAGCTTTAAATAATTGTCATGCGCTAAGTGCCTACCATGTGCCAGGTACTCCGCTTGTTGTTTTCATTTCCCTTTCTCACAGATCTTGACAGTGACCTTGAAAGGTAGATATTATTATCTTCATTTTGCATATGACGAGTCTTGAGATTCAGAGATGTTGTTTAACGACTCCAAGGCCACACAGCTGTGAGCTGCAATTCTGCCTGACTCTATGTCCTATTAATTTGCCATTGCACCAGGAATTATGGAAGTAAGGCCAATGCCTTACTCAGTTGCTGTTTATGTATTATTTTTCCTGAAATCAGTGGAAGTTTTCTAGAAGTCAGAAGGGGAAGAACTTAAAAGGGAAACATCTTCTTGTATATTCTTGCTAAGAAAAAGTGTTAAAGAAAAGCCAATGGTTGAATTGCATGATGATTTCACCTTTAACATATGAAATATATGTCCACACTATGGAATACAATAAAGCAGTAGGAAGAATAAACAGGGAAAGAACAAAGAAACAAAGAAGGTCTAAATGAAAATATTGCCAAAACATATTGGTAGATTTTAAAAAACAAGTTACAGAAATTTAAGTATGATATCATTTGCATGCTAAACTAAGCCACCACAAAGCAATTCTATTTATTTTTCAAAGATACATAAATACATAGAAAGTGGTCTGAAAGGATAACACCCTAAACTCATTAAAATGGTTCCCTCTGAGGAAGGAGCCTAGTATGGCCCCGATGGCGGTTTGGGGGAACTTTAATCTTTAACATTTTAAGTTTTTACAAGGAGAAAGTATTCATGTGTTATTTGTGTCATTAGAAGTTATTTTTTGAAAAAGTAAAATATGGAACACAAAGTCAGCCCACCTCATGACTAGCCACAGCCAAAAGTTGCAGTTATTTATAAGTCATTTTAGCAGTAAAGAAAAAGGATGAACTAAAAATACTATGTCACCAAGAGAACTTTTTCCTCCAGAGATTTCTAAGTCAGCTGGGGCTTTGATGTCTAGCCATTGTCTGAAAAGGGCGCTTGCTCAGGGGTCAGCTGTGGCCACCCTAAGCAGAGTTCGGTGATGGGGACAGAGGGATGAGTGAGCAGATCTGTTTCCTTCCAGACGACTCTGCTCTTCATCACTTCACCCTAGGCTGGGTAATCTTCCAGGGCTAGATGGTGGTGTGGCGGTGGGAGGAGGTGAGGGTGTTAGTTGACGGAGAAGAGGGGTAAGAAAAGAAACTCTTCTTTGAAAAGTAAAAGCATTAGATTCTAGACTTCTGCTAGGGATCATTTAATGTCCAGGCCGATTAATCCAGTTGGGTATCAGTCAAAGGAGACAGGTATGGACTCCATCCCCTGGTGGGTCAAATCACTTAATTCTTAGGAGAAATGGCGTAAGAATGCTTGACTATTTTTCTAGCTCTTGGAAAGTATGTAACTGATGCAAAATTAGGCAGGTCCTAAGAAGTAAGATCCAAGATAGATCTGCTAGTTGCATAATTTTTTTCTAATTTGCATTAAAATAAAGACATAAATATTACAATAAAAATATACTTATCCACATTATCTTAAAATGTCATTTGACTAGTGGTGGTGCATGGGCTGTGCGTGGGGAAACACTGCCAGAAGTGTGATGAGCTTCAGCTTTCAGGAGGAACTGAGTTCAAATCCTGTCTCCACAACTAACTTGGCAACCTGGGGGCTTAACCTTCTTAGCCTCAATTTCCTCACCTCAAAGAGGGCTTACTTTGTTCCTACCTCATAGGGCAGTTGTATTAAATATTACCTAAGCTAATATCTATAAGGCGTAATGTGTAGTGCCTACAAAATGTTAGCAAAAGAAAAAGATCATTTGAAATTATAAAACAAATGCCAAGACTGTGATTAAATAAATATAACCTCTGTAAAATATGCTGCCATCCTTTGGTGATGGTCCCGTGCTTAACTTCTTATTTTGGAAATTTGTATGTGTATGTGGGTTCCCCCACCCCCAAGTTGTTCTCTTTTGGTCCTCTTTTTATTCACACTTTGGCTGTAATTCCTAGAATTACCTATTTCAAATCAATCTGATGGCTGGAAAAGGTAAAGCACGGAATCAAAGTGATTACATAGCTATTCCGAAATGCACAGAATCACACCCAAGAATTTTTCTAATTAAATCGTCTTTGTGGGGGTGAGGTCTCTGAGTATGAAACTATGTAACTAAAGCCTTGGAAACATCTCATCAGATTGTGCATGCTTATGTTTAAATTTTGTTTCAAATACATCTGCTCTGGCTCTTAGTGCTTGCCAGGTTAACTGTGTACACAGAAAAGCAAAGTTTATTCAGCTACTCAGTTTTTAAGTGACTACCTTGATGGAGACAGTGGGAGTGTGAGCAGTGCAGAGTTGATGGCAGCTAATTGGGTAAGTTGTGTCTAAACAGAGGACATCAAAGATTTCACATACCACCAACAAACAGGAGTGTGCACTGTGGCTGAAAAGAGGATTTGGTTGGAGAAGCTCACCTGATGATAAGCCAGTAAGTTCTTACCACCGCTTTAGAACTCCTGCCTGATTAGCTGGTGGCATTGACTAAAGCTTTACCCGCCATTGCTACTTTAGAGAAAGATTCAAACCAAGGTTGATCCTTCATCTCTCTCTTGCATTGAGATGTCACAGTGGGCATATCTAGGGAACTTAATTTGTCATTCTGTTTCACCCTGAACTTGATGTGTACAGATGATGAGCAGGAGGTACTCGTATTTGGGGCAAAGAGTAGGGGTTTTCAGCACTTTTGCACCCCAGAGTACTAATTTAAGTACTCCTAAGATCAGGTAGATATATTCTGGGGCTAAAGTCTTTCTTTGGCATTGCCTAACTGTGTGTGTGTTAATGATAGGAATTTTGCTGTTTTGATCTTTCAGTTTTTGAAAACCTTTTCTATCTCAGTAAATCTTCCTAACCATGAAATTTAGTAAAGGAACATCCTAGAAATTCTTACCAAAAAAAAAAAAATAGCTTTTATGTGATGAAAGAAATAAAAAAAGAATTTTTTAGAATTTTTGAACAAATGGTATTAATTTTATAATATAGCAGTGGGTGAATTTTCAAATGCACTCCTGGTTGCTGTTTCAGCCATTCAGGAATAGGATTGTCTTCTCAGTTTTAACATTAGGTGCAGAGAAGAGGTGCCCAGAAACATGAGTCAGGACACAGCAGGGCTTTGGTCTTGATGTCTCAAACAAACTTTTATCGATTGCTTACGATGCTTACTCACAGCACTGCGCTGAGTCCCTCGTCAAACACGCACTTCTAATCTCATGTGAGAGACAACATGTAAACAATGAACAGTGGCTCAGGGAATGTGTGTTGTAACAGAGGTATTTTAAAAAGCAGACGTTTGATGGGAGCGTACTTGGAGCCTCAACATTCTTATCTGTGAAGTGTGGGAAGTGGACAAATCCCTGTCTGCTTCTTTACAGCTTTGAAACTCTGGGAGCCTGTAGAAATGCCACCTCTTGTCCTAAGACCATTTGTTTTGCATGATCATTGAATAGTAAATACACTGTTGGACACAGTAAATGTTTACGGCCCCCTGGCTGAGGGTGTTTTTTACTGATGTTAACCGTTGTAGGCTGGCTCTCCTAGGCACTGCATGCATTCTTCATTGAGACTAGCAGAGAAAGTGTGCCCCTCTCATTTGAAGAATGTCTAGGATGGTCTTAAAAAGTAACCTCTTTGCCTCAAAGTGCTAAAAATATCCACCTGAGAACAAGGTGGGCTGCCAGAGCTCCATCTCATCCCCCACTTCCTGTAGCAACTTAAAAGAAAATGCAGAGGATGACACATTGCCATGATGAGATAATGCCTGCTATCTGGTGGCTGAAGTCATCTCCAAGAGGCTTCCTATCAGATGAAACGTTTCCGGGCCTGAGAGCACCAGGATCCTGCGGGGTTGTACCATTTTCTTTCCCAGATTTTGCAACCCTAGGGACCAGGCTCACTTTTACTCCTCTGAGGAAGAAGAGAGGTCATTCCCTTTCTCAGGGGGTTATGGGGTAAACATGATCTTGTGCTATGAGTTGTGAGGTTCTAAAGGAGGGTAGCTTTCTAGGGTTAAAGGATCCTCACAATGATGACTTGATGCAGGCAAACCAAATCAGTGAAATCTCAGCTTCTAGACCCCTTGGGATTTGGGGAGAGGGTGCAGAGTGTAGACGATTTGATTAGATAACCAAGACACCTCATTCTTCTTTGTTTTGTGGTTTTATATTTTTAATAAACTTTAATTTTGGAATAATTTTAGATTTACAGAAAAGTTGCAAAGCTAGTACAGAGAGTTCCTGCATACCCTTCACTCAGCTTCCCCTGATGTTAACATCTTATATAACCAAGGTACATTTGTCAAAATCAAGAAAGTAACCACACAGTCTTCTTTAAAAACAAAAATTTTAAAAACAAACAACTAATGCCCCCCCCACACATACACCAATGCACAAATATAGATGTATCGTCTGACCTTTAAAATGTATATATGCAAATGCACAAGTTTGTCTTATGTAAATGGCCATTGTGTTCTCCTGCCTTTTGAGATAGGTTGTACAAATTATCATTTGCCTTTTTTGGATGACTCACAGCGACCATGCGTCATTATACTTGGCTATATTGTGTTGATCTCTCAGTGTTTTAGGGCTGTTTGGCCCCAGGAATTTGTGCTTTTTGAGTTTTTGTAGCACCTCTCTCATTACTCTCTCTCAAACAACTGCCAGCTGTTGTTTCTCTCTGCCAGCAGCATTTTTGACCTCCTTCCCACATCTAAACTGCAGCTGCTAACCTGTTAAGATGTTCTAACTATGTGCTGGGCTTCTTAGAATTATGGGAGGAAACGTACCTGTAGATGAGGCACTTGGATACCATTAACGGGTAGATTTTATGATATTTTTTCAAAAGTCCTTTTATTATCTTATTTCCCAGTTTTTGGCCAGATTTTCCTTTCAAAACAATGAAAAGTGAAATGATAATTTAAGTAATATAATTCTATTACTTAGATTTTAATTGCTAAAAATATGGGAATGAGTATCTGTTTTAGGTAGAGATTTGTGCCCTCAAAATTCACCCTAGTATTATGTTCTTCCAATGTATTTAAATTATCTTTTAACTCTGTAAACATTGACCTACGTAAAATTTTAAACTATTTTCCCCCACAGCGTTTTTTACGTGCTTTACAAACATTTTTTTTATTGTAGAAAAGTTGGGAAATATAGATAGAAGGTTTTTTTCTACACCATTATTTTTAAAGGCTACATAATATTACATTTTATCACTATATTTAGCCCACAGAGTATGATATTTAAGTTGTTTCTATCTTTTAGAAATAGACATTGTCCTATGATGAAACAGTCTTTTGCATACAGTTTACTTTTGCACACATCCAAGAGGCTGTATTCCCAGGACTGGAATTACTGAGTTAAAAATATACGCTTTGATGGTTCTTAATGGCCATTTTGACATTTAGCAGTGTGTTAGAAATATATGGTTTTCTGGCTGCTGAAGGAAGCTTAGAATTCTGAAGTTCTACAGTGGAGTTGTTCAAGTGGCTGTGTGCACACAACAGCAAAGGAAACAGCCCTGGCTTGACCAGAATCACTGGTCATGTATTCATGCTGGGGTGAATTCAAACAGTTAGAAATAAGCATTTTCAGGTAGCTTATTGGCTCCCGGGAGGAAACTGTTTGTCAGGACCTGTTGCAGTTTGTTGTGACCTCATCAGCTGGAGGTGATGGCCTTGGAGTGGAGAGTTTATGAGGGAGCAGGCTGCCACAGGCCCTGCTCCGTACAACATTCCTTGCTCTCCAGCTTCAAGTAGCTTTACAAAATAGCCTATTTCATGAATAGTCATCCTCTTCAATTCCCATTGGTAATTATTGGACCATCTTTTATCCTCATGTTTTCTGGCCGATAAGACTGTCAGGCAAAACTTCTTGGCAAGTTTTCTAGCCAATTAAAGATGGAAGACTAATTCCACTGAGCAGTCAATTCCAGTTAGCTCAGCTGGTGGGATCGTGGCATTAATACAGGACCACAAGGCAAGGGTTTGATTCTACATGAACTTGGTCAACTGTGCACTTTTCAGAGTATGGTAGCAGATTAGAAAAATGTCTGGATTCTTTGCTTGCTCCCTCTTTTTATTGTTTAGACTCTTTTCTAGGATATAGGAGTCACCATTCTTTTTAAGCAACAATTTAGCATCAGTCTTTTCAAAAGCTAAAAAGACGTTTTCTGAACCTTTTCTCTCTGATCCTGACTCTTCACTTTGTTGAGGAAACCATTTGTTTATCAAATAAAGTCTACTTTCTGCAGGTTCCGCATCTTTGAAAGCATGAATTCAGGTCACATGTTTGGAGCATAGCTCTTGTGGGAGAGGGTGAAGTAAAGACTACGTAATGCAGACTGATTCTTTCACATCATCATGGGCCCTCACACAATCTTGTCCGATTGTCTTGTAAGAATCTTTAGAACTGGTTTGTATCATTCAGAATATGACAAAACAAGAAAAGATCCAGGTGGGCAAGGAATGGGTTGAAGACACATTGGCATCCCCAGACACAAGATTGCAGGGACTCCGTGGGTGAGCAAGTGAATGAGTCACTGAATAAATAAATCAGTGAATGGACAAATGAATGAATGAGGCAGCTAATTAGAATAACCTTATGGTGGGGTTTATAATGTTTAGAGCTATAATGTTTCAGAACTATCTGGTAATTGAAAGTGTTTCCCCAGTTATGTCCCATTTCCCAAAGAATAGTAATAGATTGAAGTTAGTGGAACATTTGTGTGCACAAAGAAAGTATGAAGGAGTCCTAAAAACAGCTATACTAAAGCTGGCTTTCTTCCTTAAAGGAAAGAGATGGCCTTTATTCCTTTAGGAGCTCTTCATCAACTATTGATAAAAAACAAACATCTGTTTTTCGACCTGTTTCTTCCTAAAATCACTAACTTGGCCTCATTGGGAGTTATCTCTGAAGGCTGAGAGGCCAGGAGTGATAAGGCAGCTTGCGTTAATCAAACGAGAACGGGATGCCTTTGCCTGCTGAATTGTGTCAGGAAGGTCATTTTTGCCACAGAAATGCTCGTGCTAAACAAACACCAACAGTTTCCCCAAGAAACATGATTTTCTTCCCTTTTGGGAAACTGAGGAAACAAAGACTTAACTCATTTCTTGACTCTCTGAGACATCTTTTTTCCACAGGAAGTCTGTGTGGAGGTACATGATTCAGTTTTTTTATTCTTTTTTCCAAGAGGTCAGGGGTGAACTGTGGGTGACTCAGCCACAGGGCTCTTTATTTATCAGGCCCTGTTTTAGCTATCCGGCCTGGGGTGTGCTAGGCCTTATGGGTAATTTTCTGTGTCATATGAAAAGGGGGAGAGCAGTGGTGTGTTTTAAGCCTTTCTGCTAAAGCTGAATAGTTCTTTCAAGGGAGCAATATGATCCTTCCATGTGGCTTAGACCTTTGAAAGTAGAACCAGCAATTAAACAATGAAATATTACTCTGAATTGATGCTTTTATTTAACATTTAGCATGTCTCATAATCGTTTAATTATAATGCATGAAATAGGGGTATATACATGCTTTTAAAAAGCCTAACATTAAAATTGTGAGCCTGGCGCAGTAGCTCGTGTCTGTAATCCTAGCACTCTGGGAGGCCAAAACAGGAGGATTGCTTGAGGCCAGGAGTTCAGGACCAGCCTAAGCAAGAGCAAGACCCCATCTCTACAAAAATAGAAAAAAATTAGCCGGATGTGGTGGCATACGCCTGTAGTCCCAGCTACTTGGGAGGCCGAGGCAAGAGGATTGCTTGAGCCCAGGAGTTGGAGGCTGCAGTGAGCTATGATGACGCCACTGCACTTTAGCCACTCTAGCCTGGGCAACAGAGAGATATTTTGTCTCCCAAAAAAAAAAAAAAAAAAAAAAATGTTGTGAACACACAAAAAACCAGAAAATTTGGGGAATTTATATTCAGAATACTTTTAGGTAAGGACTCATCACAGTTTGTGTTTAAGTAAAAAGTACCCTAATACATTTATTTTTCACATTTCAAACTTTTATTTCTTTTTTTTTTTTCAGACAGAATCTCACTCTGCCACCTGGGCTAGAATGTAGTGGCATGATCATAGCTCACTGCAACCTCAAACTCCTGGGCTCAAGTGATTCTTCTGCCTCTACCTCCTGAGTAGCTGGGACTACAGGCATGTACCACCATGCCTGACTAATTTTTCTATTTTTTGTAGAGATGGGGTCTTGCTCTTGCTCAAGCTGGTCTTGAACTCCTGAGCTCAAGGGATCCTCCTGCCTCAGCCTCCCAGAGTGCTAGGATTACAGGAGTGAGCCACGATGCCCAGCCTCAAACTTTTATTTCTTTATTATACTAGCATTACATGGATGTTGTAGAAAATTATACAATAAGGATAAACTTAAGGAAAGACTATTAAATCATAATTTTACTACCCAGAGAGCTACTTTTTATATTTGGGAGTGTAGCCCTCCTGAATATATGATTACATGCACAAGCAAATGTGTGACATGATGCACAGATACTGTTTTGTGGCTTGATTGTTTTAATCTAGTACATATGAATATTGTTCTTATTCATATATACACCCAGAGCGTATTATTCTTAATATCTACATAGTATTGGATTGTTCAACTGGGATATAACTTTATTTAATTAATTCACCATTGTTGGACATATAGCCTGCTTCCAGTTTTTCTTACTATTTAATATAAACTTCATCTTTTTACAATAATGGTATCTGCTTTCTACTTTATGCCCAGTTCCATGTGAAGCATTTTCCATGTAATATCTCTCTTTTTACTTAATTGAGGTAAAATTCACATAATATTAACCATTTTAAAGAATACAATTCTGGGGTATCTAATATATACACAATGTTGTGCAATCATCACTTCTATCTAGTTCCAAAACCTTTCCATCACCCCAAAGGGAAACCCCATACCCATTAAGCAATTACTCCATCTCCCCTATTCCCAGCCCTGGCAACCACTAATTTACTTTCTGTGTCTAGGGATTTACCTCTCCTGGATATTTTATATAAATGGAGTCACACAACATGTGACCTTTAGTGTAACATCTCTTTTAACCCTCACAAGCACTTGCGGTAAGACCAGGAAGGTGGAGGAAGTTGCTGGGGTTCCCAGAGATACCACCCTGCAAGACCAGAACTTGAACCCTGGTCTCTCTGGTCTTAAAGCCTCATTCTGTACCACTATCCCATGCTCTCTCCCCATGGTCTGTAGACTGTCTGTTGTATAAAAGTGTAAACTCCTTTCTTAGCCTGTTTACTTTAGCATCTTGATTAGGAGATTGGTCCTTTTCTGCTTCTCACTTCTTAAATGGGAACGCAGTAGTTCTCACATTTTAACATCTGTCAGCATCACCTGAAGGGCTTGGAGCATTTCTGATTCAGGTCTGGGATGAGGCCTGAGAGTGTGCATTCCTCACAAGTTTAAAGATGATACTGCTTCTGTCCTGGGAGCAAACTTTGGGAGTCACTGCTCTGACAGATGTAATGCAGAAGAATTGGACCTAATGATTGGAATGCTTGCAATGGCACTTAAGAATATTGAAAATTCAGAAAAATTGAATAGTTATCCAGCTTGGTGAACGTGTGGGTATGATATACATTGGAGGCTCAGGAGTCTCCTGAAGTGTGATCCAAACTTGCATTTGGTTTTACAAACATATGTTTAAAAAGAAACAGAACATCTGGTAAGATTGTAAATATGCATATCCTGTGATCCTGCATTATAAGTACAAGTTTGAGCCTTAGAAAACCAATCTCAAGAATGCAAAAGGAGGTGTGTACAGGTAAGTAAAACAAATTTTGTACCAGTAAAAAAAAAAAAAGAAAGAAAGGAAAGAAAAGATGTGAATATCCATAAGTAAGAGAAAAGATAGATAAAATATGGCGTAAGGAAGGCTGGATACAGTTAAGCTTTGAACTGGGTCTATATGAAACAACATGGAGGGAGCTCAAAAACAATGCTAAGTGGAGGAAATATTTGGTTTTACACTCAGAAAACAATAGTACACACTATTTGTGGATGCCTGGAATAAATAAAGAGGTAAAAAGTGATAGTTTCAAAAGAAGATATTCACATAGCCAATAAAACATGAAAATATGCTTAATATCAATTGTCATTACCAAATCAAAACCACAATGATATACCACTTCATACCCACTAGGATGGCTATTAAAAAAGGGGGGGAGGAGCGGGGAATGGAAAAGAACAAGTATAGATGAGGATGTGGAGAAACTGGAACCCTCATATACCACTGGCAGAAAACAGCTTCTCTGGTTCTTTCACTGTTATAATTTTGGAACAACAATCTTATTGCTGTTCACAATCTTCATGTCATAGTTCTGGGCAAGTCGTCAGGTTTCTCTTCTATTGTAGCTGACGTGAAATACTCCAAAAGTACTTTTAGAATTCTGTCTGTTGCATACTTTATATATATTTCTCTCTATGTATATATATATACACACACATATTAATACATACATGCACACATAATATATATTATACATATATGTAATTTATATATATGTAATATGTGTGTATATATTCTGTAACCACTACAGAAAAGAGTTTGGCAGTTCCTCAGAAAGTTACACATAGAGTTACCATATTACACAGCAATTCCACTCATAGGTATATGCCAAAATGAATTGAAAACAGAGACACAAACAAATACCTGCCCATGAATGTTTATGGCAGCACTATTCATAATAGCCAAAAAGTGGAAAGAACCCAAACATTCATCAACTAATGAATGGATAAACAAAATGTGGTATATCCAAACAAGGGGCTATTATTATTCAGCCGTAATAAGGAATGAATACCAATACATACTACAACGTGGTTGAAACTTAGAAACATTATGCTAAGTGAAAGAAGTGAGATATAAAAGGTCATATATTGTTTGATCCCATTAATATGAAATGTCCAGCATAGGCAAATCCATAAAGACAGAAAGTAGATTAGTGGTTGTCAGGGACTGGGGGGAGGGGAGATTTGGGAAGTTTGGGGTTTCTTTTTGGATAATGGAGATTTTCTGGAATTAGATAATGGTGATGGCTGCACAACATTGTGAATATACTAACCACCACTGAATTGTATGCTTTAAAATGGTTAAAATGATAAATTTTATGTTATATGAATTTTGTCTTAATAAAAAGTTTTTTGTAATCATAAAGGGACTGGTAGGATATACACCTTATCCATGCTAATAGCTGCCACTGAGGGTGGCTAAATAAAGGTGGGTGTGGGACTGAGGGCATGGGTAGAGGAGATGTTAGCTATGCTGGTAATATTTTATTGCTTTTACCTATTAAAAAAAGCACTGGAAGAAAATTTAATACAATTTTGAATAGTTCATTCTGGATGGTGGAATGTCAGTAGTTATAATATGACCCATAGCATTTGCTTTGATTGTTTAAGTTTTAAAAAAAATAAATCACAGCAGATGCAAACGGCCTAGGTACAGCTGAAATGGGCCCAAGGGGCCTGGGCCCAGGTTAAAAAGGCCTACCTTCTCATCTAGCTCAAACCTCTGCCTGCTTCCTAAGATCCCGCTGGATCCTGGGCCCCCTAGTTTGTGCACTCTTTCTGAACAGCCTCCACTGGCCCCTCTTGACCAAAGTCATCATTACACTCCTGATTTAGCAGGAATGTCAAAGTTCTCAATTCCCCAGTAATTCATCGCCAGACCTTTGCCCTCCCAACTCCTCCCTGAGTCTGGACACAAATCCTGTTGCCTGTTAAAGAACCTCCTGCTGCCAGGCTTATTCAGAGATCATTCAAGTTTAGGTCCACAAAAAAAAAAAACAGAAGGGAGCCATTTCTGTTTCTGTCATAATGGTGACTGGTTAACGTGGAACTAGACAGAAAAGCTTGACCTTTTTAAAGATGGTGATTATTTCATCTGAACGTACACACCGGTATGCTGGGGAAGAGATCATCTATGATTACCAGGCCTGATGATAACCGAATGACAGCTGAAAACTACAGATTTTTTCCCCAGTTGTCTATTATAGGTGTCAGCAAACAATGGCCAAGTCTGGCCCACTGTCTGCTTTTATAAATAAAGTTTTATTGGAATACAGCCACACTCTTTTATTTACTTAATGGCTGTGGCTGCTTTTATATTGCATCAGCAGAGTTGAATAGTTGCAACAGAGACTGCTCGACCCACAAAGCCTTAAACAATTATAATAATTTCCCTTTATAGGAAAAGTTTGCCAACCCCTGGTGCTGGCTAAGAACATGGGCTCTTAACTCCAAATACCCTTGGAAAGTAGTTATGAAACATGGAACACCTTTCAATCTTCTTATTTGGGAGTAAAGAGGCACTGAAATGCACAGAAATGAGGTGAAAAGTCAGGGTCACAGGGCCGGTTACTGCATGGGGGTTAAGACACGGACTCTGGAGTTAAATGCCACTTACTAGCCATGCAGCCTTGGGTGTGTTGCTAAAGCTTACCAAGCTGTTGCCTCACTTCTGAAACCGTGTTCTTGAGGAGAGTGAATGGGGTGACTCAGTTATTTCATCAGTAAATATTTACTGGACTCCATTCTGTGCCGGGCACTGTTTGACGTGCTGGTGATAAAACAGCAAGCATGAGGGAAAGATCTCTGCCTTCACAGAGGTTGTAGCCGGGATGAGGAGACAGTAAATAGCAGCAAATCAACAAAGATGCAGTCCCATCTTGAGATGGCCAGGGCTGGGGGGTGGGGAGGGGACAGGAGAGGGAAAACCAGGAGAGAGGTGGGAGTTGAGGACCTACCATAGCTGGGAGGTCAGGGAAGGCTCTGAGGAGGGGTCTTTTGAGCTGATGCCTCGGTGACAAATAGGAGCCAGTCCTGTGGAGATCTGGAGGCAGAGGAAACAGCCAGAACAAGCATCCTGGCCTGGCAACAGGCCACCGTGATCGGGAGGTTAAGGAAGCTGTGTGGAGCATGGTGGGTGAGGAGGAGAGAAGCAGCAGGGGAGGTTTGAGAGGGAGACAGGACTGGATCCCATAGGGCCTCCTCTGTCATGGCAAGGAATTGGGATTTGTGCAGTAGAAGCCAGTGGAGAATTTAGGCAGCAGAGTGAGTGCTAGGATCTGAGATAACTATTTGAAAGATCCTCTGGCTGCTGTAATGCTTGTATACAGGTACTGTCTGCTGCAAGGAGACCAGTTAGCAAGTTACTGCACTAGTCTGGGTGTGAGATGGTGGCAGCTTGGTCTGGGATAATGGCAGGCAGGCGAGGTGAAGAGAAGTGGATGGATAAGATGAAACTGATGGGACCTGCTGGAAGATTAGATTTAATCTATGACAATATATGGGAAATACTTAGCACAGGGCCAGGGGTATAGAATCCTCATCACTCTCGTTCATCACCAGCACCACCACCATCTCCACCACTATCATTACCACCACCATCACCAATATCATCTTGAGACACAGTGTAGCATCGTGGAGAAGAGTATACCCTCAAGCCACCCTACTTGTGTTCAAACCCCAGCTCTGCTACTTATAAGCTCTGTGACCATAGGGAAATTACACCTCCTCTCTGTGCCTCATTTACCTCTTCGGTAAAATGGGGTGATGATAGTATTTTCCTTACAGGACGTTGTGAAGTACCGTAACATGCTTGTCAGATAGTAAAACCCTAAATGCTGTCCACTGCTGTTATTTGGGGACTGGTATATGGTCCTATACTTGGTAGAGATTTGGTGAACAATGCTAAAATCCTGACATTCTGTGGATATCCTCCTTAGAGACTGAAGACAAATCCTTCTTTATGTAACCCATTAAATGATCAGGCTAATGGTGAGGGCTCTCTTCCTGACCTCTGAAATACTGCTGTTTGAGAGAGACAAGACAGCCCACTATTTGTTAGAACATTTTAGCCACAGGCTTTTAAGTCAGCATTCCAAAGATTTAAAGGCAAAGAAAGTATATATTGGAATTTCCACAGAAAAAAGAGTGTTGAGGCTCTGTGCCTGTTTTGAAAGCTCTGTCTGTGGGGGTTGGCAAAGTTGTCCTTACAACTTCTTAAAGGGAAGCTCGGTAAGGGCATTTTATTTTTCCATCTTAGGCAGATCCTCATTTCAGCTGTAGGACCACAGGGTAGCTAGAGCCCTCTGAGTCTTTCAGCTATGGGCTTTCAACAATCTGGGCCAAATGTGGGGGTGTTGTCTCAATCATGCCCTGGACAGGCAAACTGCTGGAACCAGGGGACCAGCTCCTGAGAGGTGAGAAAAGCCCTCCGGTTGTACACTCACCCAGAGCCCAGACAGCTCTCGTGAGAGCCCACGGTCACTGCTGCAGATGTGTCTTCCTCAGGCCCTGAAAGACAGCAATTGCACCATATAAAAGTCTGTCCCAGAGAAATAGTGGTATATGTCCCTCTCCACCCACAACTACACAAGAGACCCCTTTAACCTACCTTTCTGTCTTCTGAGTGATAAAAAGGAAGATCAGGAGTAGCACATGGTAAAGATCTGCTATAACCCAGGATAGACCTTCTCCCTCCCATTCAGATACAAACTCCCACAGATGGCAATTTTTACTGCTGGATCAGAGTCAGTTTTTATACCTGAGGGCTAGAATTTTTAAAACTTTGGCAGCTCTGGCTATCTTTTCCTACTACTATTTAGTTGGAAAAATTGTTTCTTAGCTTTTAAATTAGGGAAAGACAGGATGGCACAGTATAATGAATACCTGGCTTTGGAAGCCAGTCATAGCTAGAATAGAACCTTAGTTTTACCACTTAGTAGCTGCTGCCTTAAGCAAGTCACTTAACTCCTCTGAGTGTCAGTTTTCTCATCTGTAAAATGGGAATAGTAATACTCATGGTTGTTGTAAATATAACAATGTATGTAAGATGGGCACATTCCCTAGTGTAGGGACAAGTTTTCTAACTATGACTCAAAGTTCAGAAGCCAGAAAGACCTTATTGTTATAAAAATGTTGATGTTTGTTTTTGTCTGTTATACTTTACATGGAACTTGTATTCTGAGTACTGAAAGATTTTGAGATTAGGTTATGTTCTTAATTTAAAAATCTCTACTTGAACACCAATGGCAGACATTTATTGAGCACTTACTATGTGACAGACAGTCACTGAGTACATTCATGTGCATTTAATCCTCACAACAGCCATGCAAGGTGAATACTATTGTAATCCTCCATTACAGATGGAGGTTAGGCAGGTGAGGTAGCTTGCCCAAGTCACAAATGAGAAAGTGACAGAGCTGTGATTTAAACCTGGACCACTCAGTCTGTGCCCTTAACTCATAAGCACCCTGCTATCCCTTAAAATCTTCATGCAGAATAATTGGCATTGCTCCTTATGAATGTTTTAATACTAATCTAACCACAGTTGTATAGACAGGGTTGTTGGTCCTTTGCTTCTTGATTTCTAGGAAGTCTTTATATATTATGGAGATTAGATCTTTCTGATACTAGTTGTAAATGTATTTTCCCAGTTTGTCATTTGTCTTTGCTTATATTTTTGTTGTTGTTTTGTTTGCCATGTAGAAGGTTTTTTTTTAACTTACGTTATTTTATCTTTTTATATTTTATGATTAAAAAATTTATCAATCTTTTCTGGCTTCTGAACTTTGAGTCATAGTTAGAAAAGTCTTCCCTACACTAGAGAATTTTCTTTGCCCATCTTCTTTGTGTACTTTTGTGTTTTCATATTTACATTTAAATCTTTGATCCATTTGACATTTATGCTGGTATACAATGTGAAATATGTTTTTTTTAAAAAAACCAAACTGCTTTTTAAAACACTTCAAATTACCCTATCCAAATGTGGCCAGAGTTGGTGTATGAAGAGGATTTGGGGTAGTGAATTTTCATTTAAGAAAAAAAGCAGATTTATTGTCACTACCAGGTGACAAATAGTGAGTTCTTCATAGTTCTAATTAGAAGACCTTTAGCCTAAAACTTTGGTAGGGGTTTTCCTATCTGCTAAGCTAGTGAGGTGCAGGGTGGTGGGAGGCTCAGGAGTGGGCACTCAGACAAATGAAGCTTTTGGAGGTAGCTTAGGACACTCATGAGATTCCCTGACTCCTCATGCCATCAGCCTCCAAGAGCTCACCTATCATCCTTGATGTTTTCCTACTTTCTTCTCTTCGGCATGATATAGAATATAAATCCTTCTCAAGGAATTTTATATATCCTTCTCAAGGCTTGATATAGAATATAAATCCTGAATAATGCAAGCGAGTAGGAAGGCAAGTGCTCATTTATGTGGTCGAAACTCTTTTGTATATATTTGAATCAAAACTCTTCCAGTTGCAAGTGACAGAAACACAACTCAAATTCCTTTAAGCAAAAGGGAATTTATGCTTATGTAACAGAAAAATCCAGGAGTCCCTCGCTTCATGCATGGCTGGATCCAGGTGCTTATTTTCCTTAAGACTCTCTTTCTCTCTTTACCTTTCAGCTTTTATTTCTCTTTGTTGTTTTCATTCTCAAATATGCTCACCCCTCCTGGTGGAAAGAGGACCACCAGCAGCAAGTGCCAAGCTTACCACCTTCTAACTTAGGGGTGCTTTCTTGCCTAGTTCTTCTTGCAAAAATCCCAAGCCTGGTTCTCATGCCTCTTCCTGAACCAGTCACTATGACCAGAAGGAAGGGGTTGCTATTGGTCAGTTCTGAAT
The DNA here is from genome assembly GCA_023783475.1 of Daubentonia madagascariensis. NCBI lineage: Eukaryota > Metazoa > Chordata > Mammalia > Primates > Daubentoniidae > Daubentonia > Daubentonia madagascariensis. The sequence goes on along the minus strand of JAKFHU010001953.1, from coordinate 32,012,706 downwards.
GAGAGGTACTCCCAAGGAGACTGATAGTGGGCTCAGTTCCACTGAAACCATAAGCACTCAGAGTTGGGGAGGGGCGGTTTCCCAAAATAAACTTATAGAGCTGCTATCAGAAGAGAGAGGAATCAATGCTGAGCAAGCTAGAGCCCCAGAATGCACTGCAGCATGAGCTGCTTGTTCTCGAAGCTCTTTAATAATTGACTCCCGGTGCCAACAACACAAGCAGTCTTGAATGGAGTAGCTGGACTCTGTTAAGCCTATCAAAATGAAGCCTTACTGAGTTGCTGTGATGTGATAATCAAGAACAACAGCTTTAGTTGATTCTCAACAGCATTACAAATAAAACCAAATAAACAGAAAGCATTGCTGCCTGTCTAGTATTGATGATGGCTTTCTAAGATTCTAATGGAATTTGTCAGAAAAGCTGCCATCATGTAATCAGCATTTGTCAAATATCCAAATGCCAGCAGAAGAGAACATAGAGAGAGATTGTTTCCCTTTTCCCGACCGCTGACTATGGTTTGGGAAAAAAAAAAGAGCTCTCAAGTTGGGCAAGATTCTTAAACTGGTGCTTTTGTAAATGTCATTTTAGAACTCATTCCACACCTGAATATTCTGTAGCTTGTGAAGAATGTGGCATGAAGTGCAGGGGTCCTTGTATGTGAAATGGCATGGGTACTTTGTAGGCTGTGCCAGGAATAGTAGCTAACATTGACTGTGCCCGGCACTGTGCCTTGTGCCGTCCGTGCATCATCTCATGCAGTTTTCACAACAGCCCTGTGAAGGAGGTGCTCTTGTCTACCCTATTTTATGGGTGAGGAAACTGAGGCTCAGAAAGATTTACTCACTCACCTAGGGTCCCAGAGCAAATGAGTGGTAGAGTCAGAATTCACACTCAGAGTGCTAGATTCCAGTATATTAGTTCCTAATAGTATTCAATAGTGAGCTGGCTGTGTAACCTTGACCTTGTCACCTCACAGAGTTTCTTCATTATTATTTTTTTTTTTATAAGTGAACACTTGGGTTGTTAAAAAAAATCTTTAAACAGTGATGACACTAGGATATTTTACTCTGAGAATTCTGGTGTATAATTAGCTCTTAATAATGATGAACCATAAATAAAGAAAATCTCCTCAAATTACCCTAATCCTTTTCCAGAAAACATCCACAGTTACTAAAATGGACTGGTAAGTAGTTGGTTCATTTTATCTTTAGGATGGAAGGCAGGGAGGCAGAATGCTGACCAAGTTGGTCATCAGCTCGGAACTTTATAATTGTCAATAATCTTCAAAAATAGTATTGATCTGTGAGAGCTAGTAATTATATACCTGTGTGTAAAGGATTCAAAGCCTAGGCTTTTAAGCAAATCTGGGTTTGAATCATAGTGCTGTCAGTGACCTCAAAGAAGTTGTAGAGCTTGTCTGCGTCTCAGTTTCCTCATCTATAAAGGGAGTCATCAGTAGGACTGAGCTCCAAGGGTTGTCATGGGGATTAAAGAAGATGATGCTTACAAAGTACTCAGCACAATGCTGCCCCAGATCAAAAAAGCCTGGCTGCTAGTTATACCACCATTTATTATTACAATTACTGTTACCATTATTATTTCCTGTCCTTACCAACCTTCCCCCTCCAAAATAAACGCCATCACAACAAAATCTCCATTTTTATCACAGACATTTAATAGTTAAACATCTTCTTCTTTGCAGTGGTTTGCAGAGCACTTTGCAATTTCCTCTCTTCCTAATTCCTGGAATTCTGTTTGTTTGAACTTGAATTGTTTAAAGCTCTCTGTTCAGCAAACTGTCTCTTGTGTTTTTCCCTCTGATGTCCAGAGGCTTTGAAACAGTAGCTTTGCCATGATCTTCGACAAAAAGTTGCTAACTCCCTGGGGGATTGGTGGCTTTGGCACAGCCTGCTCTTCCAACTGGTTCTCTGGCTGCTTCTGTTTTCATTCTTTCCTCAAGACCTTTTCTCTTTATTTAGCTTTTTAAAGGGGACTCTCTTGAAGGGCTCTCTCTAAAATATTCTCTAAAATATTCTTCTTCTTCAAGATTAAGCTGTTATCTTGGTGACAGGTACTGACGAATACCACATAGGATCACAGCTGGTCATGTGGTTTGGCTCACAGATTAGTGCTTTTTTCAGGTGATAATGATCTCCAGGGCAGTTATAGAAGCTTTGTCATAAAAAGTTGATTATTTATGGCAACCCTGGTTCTGGCAGTTAAAATAACCTAGGATCTACTTAGTTGGGTTTTTTTCCCCCGCCCCAAGGAACATCTCTGGAATTCATTCATGGCAAAAGAAACATACAAGGGCACATATCGGCTTTTTAATCAAGATAACCTCCCATCTGTACAGCATTTTATAGATTCCAAAGCACTTCCACGTCCATAATCTCACAGTGAACTTGTCTCTGGGAGCGGGTCAGATGTGTCTTTCCAGGGAAGGTGAAGGGGAGGAGGAGAAAAGTGAGTGTAGGATGCTGGGCTATGGAGTGGGATTATGAGGCGATTAGCAGTCTGGTAGATGCAGTTAGGATGTGCCTGGGCTGGACCATGATAAGATGGAGAATGCATCTCCTGCTTTCTGGTGCTTTCTTCAGTCAAACTAATAACAAATGACCTGCGAGAGGATTTCACAAGACTCAGAGAGAAACTCGGTCATGAAACAATCCTTTGTAGATTCATTTAAGCTGTTGTCTTTTTTTATTTTTCTCTTGTGGTATGTTTAAGGCATTCATCTTATAACCTTCTATTCTGCGTCTGCTGCAAGAGGAAACTGTAGGATAATTCTTGCTTCCTGATGATCAAAGTAGATGAATGCCTAGCAGAGGTCATTGGAAAGGTATTTGGGGGAGGAGAAGAGGAATATTTCTTCCTTTAGTTTTGGTGGAGTTTCAAAGAAGAAGAAAAAAACTTATTTGAAGAAACTGATGGTTTGCACTGTTTATGGAAACACTACTACCAAAATGCCTTGGTTCCATCAGCAGTTGTGTGCACCTCAGTTCAAATTACCCCCCTTCAATTTTTTAATAAAAATAAATAACCACATGGCCCATAATTGGGAGACCTTCCTTGTGCTACAACATGATTTTCATTTTGTGTATTTTCCCTGCCATGCTTTTCTGCATATATATTTCCCACATATATATATTTCATAGGTGCCCTCATAAACAGTTTTCATTTTGCATTTTATTTACTTAGTATGTTCCCATGTTGCTTGGCTTCATGAATATACTTGTTAATTATGCAGCGTTCATCCAATGGATGTACTATAATTTAATTAAACATCCCCTATTGCCTGACATTTGGATTTCAGGGCAATTTAGTGTAGGACTGGGAAGTATGGGCCCTGGAGCCAGCTGGACCCGGATTTCCTGCTCTGCCACTTCCTAGCTGGCTGATCTTGGGGATTTGCTTTCTTCTTCTGTGCCAAGGGAATGATAATACGGTCCTCAAAGAGTTGTTTAGAGAAGAATAATGTATATAAAGCATTTAACACAGCTCTTGGAACATAGTGTATTCTTCACATTTAGCAGCTAGTCTATTATTATCTCTAATTATCACTATTTAAATGACGGTGCACTGAAAATCTTTTCCTCTTTTGGATTATTTTCTTTTGGTAGATTCATCCATGTAGGAGTATTGGGCTAAGATTTGCATATTTATATTACTCTTGGTCTCTTAATGTCACAGTACTTTTTACTGTCATCAGTGGTTCCACATTTGCCATTTTCACTATACCCTTACCAGTAGTGACTGAAAATTATAACTTTCTAGGTTGGATAATTTAGTATGTTAAACATGATACCTGGAGGAACTATACCCTCAGCAGCATTTAAACCTGAAATGATAATTTTCTAAGTTAGATAATTTAATTTGTTAATCATGATACCTTGTGATCTGCTCACATTAGAAAAGTACAGAGGATAATATAATTAGCACCCAGTCACCATCATCCAGTTTCAACAATCATTAACTGCTTCCCAGTCTCACCACACCACATTTTTAGGAGTATTTAAAGCAAACCTCAGTCATATATAATTTTACTCATCAGTACTTTGATATACCTATCTACCTGATGAAGATCTTTTTTTTTTACATAAACCACCGTGCCTTATCACACCTAACAAAAATTAATAATAATTCCTCAATATCATGTAATACTCAGTCCAAATTTGAATGTTCCCATATTCAAATTTGACTTTGGACTACATGTTAGGTGATCTTAAGGAAGTCTTGTTAATTTTTCTTGAACAGGTCCTTGTACAGTTAGCCTGTGTGAATTAGGATCCATCCCAACATGGTCCACCCATTTCTTCTAGTTGTTATTCTGGAAAACTTCCCCCTTCCCCCTCCCTCTTTTTTTTTAATCCCCTTGTCATTTATTTGTTGGGGAAACCAGGTCGTTTGTCTTGTAGAATGTTTTCTATCCTGGATTCAGGTTTACTTTCTCATAGTGTGGTTTAACTTTTTCCTCTGTCCCCCTGTTTTCTGTAAATTTGTGAGTAGATCTGGAGGTTTGATGAGCATCTTCCCTAATTTTAACATGAAGTATTTTGGGATTGCATTGAATCGGTAGATTGCTCTGTGTAGTATCACCATCCTAACAGTATTAAGTCTTCCAATCTACAGTCCTTCCTTGAATAGAGAGTCTTACACAGTTGTGCAGATTCCCATTGTTACTGGCCTCCCCTGGCAGTAGGAGAACAGCACAAAGGTTCTAATGACCATTAAACTGGTTGGAAGAAGTGGAATATACCTTTTTGGCACCAGGGACCAGTTTCATGGAAAACAATTTTTCCACAGGGTGTGTGGGGGGGAGTGGGGGCAGAGGCGGAGTTCAGGTGGTGATGCGAGCCATGGGGAGTGGCTGTAAATACAGGTGAAGCTTTGCTTGCTCTCTGAGGCTCACCTCCTGCTGTGAGGCCCGGTTCCTAAGTTTCATGGGAGACAATTTTTCCACTGACCAGGGGCGGGGCACAGGCGGAGCTCAGGCCATGATGCGAGGCCCAGTTCCTAGCAGGCTGCAGAAGCTGCAGACCAGTAACTGGCCACAGCCGAGGGGTTGGGGACTGCAGGATATAGGAATAAGTGATATTAGCTTAAAAATATTCCAGCTGTAGTGAGTCATTGCTCTGAAAGTCTTAGTTCTAGTGCCCTGAGAACACTTACAGAGGTGGGTGTGGACAGGCCTGCCCTCCAGGTGTTCTAGGTAGGGAGACAACCCAAAAAGTTACCAGGCTGCAGAATATTAAGTAACTTCAAAAATTGCCACCTGGCAGAACATGGTTAATAAGGGGTAGTAATAAGAGTTGTTAGAACTCAAAAGAAGGAACCATCTCCTCAGGGCTAGATTGATCTGGAAAAGTTTCTCAGAAGAAAAACCTGGTCTGAGATCTGAATAGTAAGTGATGTTTTAAAACATTTTGAAGAAGGATGAGGGAGGGGCTGTTTTGGACCAGAGGTCAAAGATACAAAACTTTTTAAATGTCAACCAATGGGTCCACATATATTGACAGCCCTTGGTGCATATCTTCTGTGTCTTTTTCTTTCTTTTGTTCTTTAATTCATTCAATAAATATTTATTGAGCACCTATTATGTGCCAAGGTTTTTGTGGCCTGGGGAATGTGGCTCATGAGGCAGCCTGATCTCATGGTAGAAACATCAGCTGAGAGTCAGAAGACTTTAGATTACTCTTAAGTCCTGTTTTTAGAATAGAAATACAAAAAAAAAAGTTCCTTCAGGTTATTGTTACTCTCTGTAGCCCTGGATGGAGACTTTGGCAGGTCAGACAAGCTTGTAGCATACTGCCACCTTGCCTGGGGAGCGAAGACTTCTGCTCTTCGAATGAAATGTTTGAATAGTTTAGTGTAATTTTTTTCCTTTCCTTCTTTCCTCTCTCCTCATTCTTTCTTGTAGGAGCACTTTATCCTTTGAGCTCTAAAACTAAGCTGGAAACTCATGAAACAATATTTGCCACTATGCTGGGCAAAGATACAAATGAAAACAGGAAGAGTTCTTTAGCTTCCAGACAGCTCACCTTTGTTCATATTCCAAGCGTGTGGGATGGCGGTGAGGGGGAGGTTTACCTGTGGTTATCCCACTGAAAGAGGTATGCTCATTCGCACGAAAAGGAATCGATCTTGGGACTGAAAATGGCTTATGGCAGGGTGGGTGGCTGAGAACAAAGGAAAGAAATTGTTAGCATCTTTGACATATTCATACATCTTTGGCAGCCCCTCAAATTCTATCAATTTGATCCAGGTCTGTTTTCCTTTTGATTCAATTTTATAGGCATCTATTGAGTGCCTGCTCTATGTAATACTGATCATTTCAAAAGGAAGAATTTAGCTTCCTTCTCTATTATCTCCACTAGCTCCCCCACCCCAAATAAGCTTATAAGCTAGGTGCATACACTGTGGTTGCTATGCAAAAACAGCTTCGAGGTGAGCCCCCTGACACTCCCCCATAACTCCCCAAAATCCCTCTGTTCCCTTTTCTTCTCTTCCTGTCATGTAAAATTCAGTAGAATTTCAGAATTTTCGAGATGGAAGGGAAGTGAGGGCCACCTAGTTCTGTTTGCTAACAAATGTATCCCACCCCTTCCCTGAGCCTGGCTCCCAGGACAGAGGGTGAGCTCAAAATGTCTTGGCTTCCCTTTTGTCCCTGACCTCCTGGGTATAAAATGTAAGTGATTAATGTTCCACAAGACTTGGATTGAAAAGCTTTAATCCAGTACATTCTGTTTATCAAAACAGGGTACAGGAAAGTTAAATGACTTGTCCATAGCTTCCAGAATCTGTGGGTAAATAGGGACTAAAACCCAAGGCCACGTGAGCCCCCACGCGTGGCCTTGTCAAGCCACTTGCCCATGTTGTGGACACGGCTGTCCTGTGGGTATGGGGCTCGCTGGGGCCAAGAATACCCTACCCTTGGGGAGGAATGTGGCTACATCATTAAGACCATCAGCATTCCAGGCAGACTAAGTAAGTTCTGGCATGGCTATTTAGTAGCTGTGTGACCTTGAGCAAGTTACTTAACTTTTCTGAGCCTCCATGCCCTCATCTATAAAACAGGGCAAGCATCCTCTTCAGCAGGTTGTGTGGACTCAGTAAGATAATACATGTCACAGATCTGGCATAAGGCAAATGGCACCTAACATTATTTTCTGGCTTTTTAGCACTCAGATGTAAGCTCTCCAAATCACAATGGTTCTTTTTTTTCCATCAAAACTTAACTCAATCTTGTCTGTGTTATTCCATTTTTTGAAAAAGACTCCAATATGGAATTTTTGCTTGGGGGATGTGGCAAACATGTAGTCTGCTCTTAGGAATTATTAAACGCATGAGTTTCAGAGATGCCTTTTCTACTGGTTCGTTGGTTGGTTTGTGGGCTTTGACAAGATTCTTTGCTCCTCCAGACTTATCTCCTAGCTCTGTTTGGGACCATCATAAACCAGCTACTGTTTATGAAATTATTACTATGTGTCAGCTCCTTTACCAGGCTTCTTTCTAATCTTCACCTCCACCCTCTGAAGTAGGAAACTGAGGCTCTGAGAGGTTGAGTAACTTGCTTGACTGTTGAAGATATTTTGGTGATTCTCCCTCGTGGAAGATGGAGGAGCATACTGTGTGCCCGGCAGTTGTCTGGAGGTAAGATTATGTCCAGGGTGACTCTAGTACTTGGGGTTTACAACTGACAGGGACCTGAGTAAAGGGGAAACTAGTGAGCAATCTGAGTAGCAGGGGAAACTAGTGAGCAAAGAGGTCACAGGACTTGACCAAAGTCAGTGTGGGAGTCTGGGGCTAGGATTTGAACCCAGGGCTTCTGATCTTCATTTGATCATGTCATATAGGCTCAAATCCTTGACCCTTGGCATCATAGGCTCTGCCATCAGGACACTCTGGTTTATGAATGGCCTGAGAATTATTAATATTCTACTTTATAATTGGAACTTCAGGTTCTAGAAGCAAAGTACTTGCATTTGAACCCCAGCTGTGCCACTTCATAGCTGTGTGACTTTGGGCAAGTTGCTTGAACTCCCTGTGCTCCACTATATCTCATAGGATTGTTGGAAAGATTACAAGAGATCCTTCATTAAAGTCAAAGAACAGTGCCTGACAGAAAGCAAACCCCTAATCAGCCATCAGCATCATCTATTGAGCTCTTGTCACTTGCCAGGCATCTTTTGGCACTGGGCATGCAGCCCTGAACAAGAGTCATGGTTCTTGCTCTTGTAGAGCTTACAGTCTAGTGGGAGAGACAGATGTTGAAGAATAATGAAGCTTATGATTTATTGAGTAATTCTAGTTCCGTTTGTTATTTATGGGGCACTAGTTAGAAGTTGCTGCAAGGTATCTTTGCTTTTAGTTCTGATTTTTATAAATGTGTGACATCAATGTAAATATTTTGGGTCAGAAATTTGGCTGTGAGGTGCACAGAGCCCGCAGTCTTAAGAAGCCTGTGGTGCTCAACATCACATGCCAGCCGCCCACTGTGTGTTACATCCATAGCAGAATTAGGCCTAGTCCTGCCACTTGGATGCAAACAGCCCACCCCTGAATGGCAGAAGGGAAGTTATGACTGGGGAAAATCCACAAGGCAGCAAGACTTGGTCCACTGAAGGAACAGATAACTCTCTCACAGTCACAACAGGCCTATAGGAAGAAGACAGAGTAGGAACCAAACACTGTTGTATAGATAATACAGGGACTATGTAGCCAAGTACCTATCTTTAAGTGACAGTGGTATATTGTAGGCCATTTGTGGTCTTCATTTTCTGTCAGTGTTTCTTTTCTCATAGTTGATCTTCCCTCTGTTTCAACCTTTTGTTTGCTTTGCCATTTGATATTAAAGGAATCTCTATGCATATGCATTTCCTGACAAATAAATACATTGAGCTTAATTTTCTGATGATCCCTTATAAAATATTACCATACTGAACCAACCCAAAATGTGTGCTGCCTATACCAAACATGCTGATTTTAGATAAGGGTGATTTCATCAATATGTATATTGTCATTTTTATTTGAAAATTTTCCAAAATAAAATAGCATAAAAGCAAGACAATACTCCATATGCACTTCAGTCTTGGCTATTTTATATAATAGAATCACAGAAGCAAAAGTATTTATGTTTAAATCACCTTATTTTGCAGTTCAAGAATCTGTGCCTCAAAGAGGTTAATTGACCTGCCCAAGGTCACACAGCAAATTTAATGGTAGACCCAAGATTGGATCCTATGTCTTCTAATTTAAGTCAGTTCACTCTTCACTGTGCTGCTTCTTTTATATATGTCCAACAGTCAAATCAATACTTGAAATCATATGGTTAAATTAGAGAATTAACCCCTTTAGAAGCAAGGAGGGTGGAATATGTCTCCAAAACCCATCCTTTCCCCTCTAATTCATTAAGAAAAAGGGAGTAGGATGATTTATTTACCAGAAAGGTTAATAATAGTATGGATTATGTGCTTACCATATGCCTGGAATGCTGACATATGTATTATCTCATTAAGTTATTCATGTGTTTTTCTCTCATTAAAGCCTTGAAACCCTGGAAGGCCAAGGCAGGAGGATTGCTTGAGGCCAAAAATTCAAGGCCAGCTTGAGCAAGGGTGAGACCCCGTCTCTACAAAAAAAATGGAAAGAATTAGCTGGGTATAATGGCACATGCCTATAGTCCCAGCTGAGGCAGGAGGATCACTTGAGCCCAGGAGTTGGAAGTTGCAGTGAGCTATGATGGCTCCACTGCACTCTAGCCCAGGTGACAGAGCGAGACTGTCTCAAAAAAAAAGCCTTGAAACTCTCATATCTCCATTTTACAGATGATTAAACTGAGGTTTGGCATCATTAAGTAAATTGGCCCAAGTCATATAGTTGACAAGTAAAAACTTGGTATTTGAATACAGGCTTCTCATTCTAGAGCTTGTATTTTTCTGTGTTCTTCCAGGAACTGAAGGATGGAGTGTTGAATGTTCCACAGAGAAAATTTTGCTGTAGAGCTAGGGTGGGAGGGAAATATCTTATTCTTCAAAAATTAATGTCATGAAGCAACGCATTTATAATTATTTTTCAGTTTCCTAGCCCTTCACTTTGTAATTTAACCTTCCATATTAAAAGTTTCTCTAGGAAGTGAGAATTAATTTGGGGGAAGGAAGCCTCAATTATTCCTGCTTACAGCTGATACAGATGCTTGGCCTCCTCAGGACAGGTAGGAGGGAGAATGTTAGCATCTCTCTGCTGAGCTCATAAATTGGAGAAGCGTCTAAATTCAGGAATGTTGCCAGGTGGGGTTGGGGCAAGGGAGGGAGGAAAGGGATGTGGTGTTTGGAGCCCATAACTCAGGAAACGTGATGGCACCTAATTTCAGAGTGGCATGAGGCAAGCATTTAGGAAAAGAATAGTGAGCTATTGTTGTGGGCTTTTTTTTAAAAATGGGTGGGTTGTTTTTATAAAGTTTTATGAACAGGAAACTGAAGCAAAATGCTGATCTCTTTGGTTTTTGAGCTCTGCCAGCATCATTTTAGTATGTATTTTTGACTTTTGATGACAGGCACTTCCTTTAACACTTCTGGGGGTAAAGTGTAACAAGATACCCCAAACTGCATTTCATAACAGGAGGATCCAAACGAAGAGTTATAGTTTCAGATCTTTTCGATAACACCGTGGGGCAGAATTAGATCCCTCCGGACTAGGGGAAGAAGATAGCTCTTTCAGTAACTGAGGCAGCCTGCAGAATGTTTTTCCTTTTAAAACACTCTAGAAAATCACCTCACATGTGGAAAACCTCTAACGTGCATTAAAATGGGTCGTGCATGGCAAAGAAAATACAGATCGAATTCCCCTCCTCCCATGAATCATAAAACCCCAGCCTCCCCAGCTATTGTTTCCCCTGGAAGATGACTTCATCTTAAAGAAAGTGGTCCTATCTGTTGTGCGTTTTGGATGCACTAAGCCAACGTTTCAGGCATCTGGCTGCCAACTTTGGAGATGTTAAAAGCCTGTTTTGTTCCTGTAGGGCATTTATTCATTGCCTACCTTGTAAAAGTTATGTCTTATTGCATTTTCCTGGCACCACAGCAATCCTTGTACCTACCCATTACATTTGGTTTTTGTGAGCCTGCAGGCAGCCCTGGGTTATTAAAGTTCAAGGAGGAAGCCACGTGATGTTGGCTTTACAATTTAAATTCTTTCTTACCTTCTTCCCTCCCTTCCTCCCACTCACTGACAGATGAGTTTTGTTGGCCATGTACTGTCTCTAAACCAGAATGAGCTATCAAAGCATCTCTTGTAAGACTCCAAGAAGGGAGAGCATGACCCTCCTTTGGTGGAACAGCTAACAGAGAAGTTTCCTTCTTCTCCCTTTGGCTTCTTTGGACAAAAAGTTCTTTAGTCCATATTTCACATCAGCCTGAGAACTTCAGATTAGCATCGTATTTAATCTTGCAGAAATACCAGGCAAAATTTCCCCTCCCCCTTGCCCTTCCCCCTTAAGAAGTCAGCCCTCTTGGGGGCCCACCTCAAGAGAACAAAGTTTTAATATAAATAGCACTAGGTATGAGCATGGCAAGTAGAGAAGGAAAAAACAATTTTGTAGTATTTAACATGGAATCAAAAACCTAAAGAAGGGAAAGGAAAAAAAGCACCTTTGAGGGAAGGATGAGCATGTGCAAGGTTTCTTTGAAAATAAGCTATTTGATGTCCCTTTGCCATCAGAGTTTTAGTCTTCCTAGCAAGTCCACCTTGCTCAGGATTTGGTGTAAATTGTTGGGTATGTGTAAAAAGCTGGAGAGAACTGAGAGGTCTCATAATATCTGAGAGGTCCCTACAGCCTTACACTGTAGGAGCCATCTCTCAAAGTGGTTTCCTTGAGTTTTGGACTCTTCAAGAAGCTAAATATTAGGGATTCGTGTCTACCTTTCAAAATTTCTAACAGCCAGCTATGGTATTCTGCATATGACTTCTTGGTCTCATCTCAGAAACTAAATATGCCATGTTCCTCTTTGCAAAAATCTTCTCTGGATTTGCTTCCTCCATGACATGTTCTCTAATGAGCCCCATTTCAATTTAATTTTCATTTCAAGAAATATGGACCCAGTGTCTGATGTGTGCCAGCATGGAAGAAGGATCTGGAGCTGCTGTGATGAGCAAGATAGATATGGTCCCTGTCCCCTTGTGGCTTCCACCCGGGTAGTGGAGACAGCCATTAAATCAGCCAATATGAGCAGGATGACTATTGGGGAAAGAGAGGTGCTCAGGCCTGTGGGGGCACAAAGCAAGGGTTACCCTAGCCTGGGGTCACAGATGACCTTGAATGAGAGGAATTAGCCAGGCAAAGCCATCAGGTGGTTATACCTGTTATGCCAGAGTTGAAGAACTAAATGATAATGCAGTGATAAAAGCTGGGGAACGAGTGGCTAGTGCTTCTGCTCAGCCTTCTATTGCCAAGGCTTTCGGTTTAGTTGGAGTTGTGGGCACGTGAGAACTGTTTGCTGAGCTTGGTTTTGGGTGTGAGATGTAAAAACTCAACTAAAGCAGAAGTTCCCTTAATTCAGTTCCCACTTAACAAAAGCACTGAGTTAACCCACACCCTCTAGCCCCTCTGCAAAACACGTCTGATGTCCACAGCACACAGAACACTTTCAGCTAATGGCCTGCTTCTAGCACACACCAGCCAACTTCCACTCCCATTACATGAGACACATACTTGCCAGGAGTCCCTGAACCTGTTCCTGCTGGTTGAACTTGTTCTATAATTAAGGCCTTCTACACAACCCCCACCCCCTGCCCTAGCCCCAGGTCTTTTTTCAAGTAAATATCTCAAGCCAACTGCCCTCCTCCCATTCTCTATAGCTAATTTTTTAAAAACTTAAATACACTTGTGTCCCCTGGCTATGAAAATAAGCATGTTTTTAATTGGAACCCTGGATACCAGATTGTAAATCAAGCCCCAAGAGCCAGAACACATCTCCAAGTGGGTGGCTTAGTTGGTGGTTTATTTGGAGTGTGGATTTGCCTATTTTTCACTGCATCCTTGATGCACCCATTTGTATATAGTGTGCTGTCTGGCACACAAGAGTTCCTCAGCACACACTGGTTTGGATGATCAAATAAGCAGTTCCATATGCCCATTCTGGATTTTGATGCTACAACCATTGGGCTAATTATCCCTGGGCACTGCTGGCCTGAATATCTGTGGTCAGAGTATTTCTGGCCAGGGGAGGGGTGCAGGTTCATTACTGAGCTTGCTAATAATCCTAATTCACGACACTATGCTACTTAAACAATGGTCTTTGAGGGTGTTTTACAAATTTCTGGGGTCTATTGCCAAAGATTCCAATTCTGTGGATCCAAAGTGGGGCCCGGGGATATGGATTTGATAAGCTTCTCAGTTAATTTTACTGCAGGTGGTCTCTGGAAATGTTGTCCCTGACTCTGAGAAGTCATTTTTCTATAAATTTATAGGTGTTCAAATTCAGGCCAGATGATATGAATACTGCCATATTTCATTGTTATACACATTTTCCCTCACATTTTAACTTCTCTGGAATTGCCAAGAGTCTTACAATTGATCATGGGATATAATTTAATTGGCAATATTTTTCTTTTTTGAGAGTACATAAAATAATAGCACATATTACAGTCTGTGGCATTTTAGATTCAATGAAATAAGGTACTTTGATGACTGAATTTGTAGTCAATGGAAAACATCTCCACTAGCCAAAGCTGGAATTTACACATTTTAGGTTCTAATTTCTCTACATAATGGTTAGTATACAAAACCCACATAAATAAATACATTAGTTGTAGTCTTAGGGGAGTAAATAATTTTGGAATATAACAAACTTATTGAATTCTTGGCCCTAAAATATGAAATACTCTCAAACAAATAAGACTATCCACAAAGTTCAAAGACCCTCTAGTAGTGTACAGAAAATGTTCTCAGGGATGGCTTAATTCTGTGAGCAAAACAAGCCTGATAATAATCATAAGTTCAAATTGGAGGTCAAAATTCTACTGCAAAGTCTTCAGTGAGACAAGTGTTCATTTGCACATGCTGTATAGCCAAAAATACCACATATGAATAAGATGGTAAATTAAACCCCTTGAAGTTTTAATTTAATCACTGGGTTTACATTTGTGCTCCCCAAAACAACTAAATGTGGTGGTAAAAGTTGTTCTGAGAAAGAACAAGATTTGAAAAAATTTTCCCACTTCCCTGAGTTTTTCTTTATTATATTTTGTTGAAACTTTAATTTTCACTGGTCTTTTGAGGTATATTCTGGTACCTGAAGCAGTTTAAGACAATTATTTGTTCCCTCACCCCCTACTCCCGTATTCCTCTTTATTCTTTTGTCCTTTTTGTGTTTTATGGAATGTGTTATTCAGTTAACGTTCAGGTTTGGGCGTTGGGGAAGATTTGAGGCATGGCAGCATGGGCTTCTTTGCACTCAGCGTTTCTTCTTTGCTCCACCAAGCCTAAGCTGACATTTGACACCAATCAATGGTCATGGTCTAAAGTGAAAATATCCTTGAGATCAAAACCAACAGATTCTCTTGGCTCCAATGCCATATTTCAGTTCTACTGTCTCTTTAATGTAGGATTTCTCAAGTGGCACTGTTGGCATTTTGGACCTGTTAATTCTTTGTTGTAGAAGGCTGTCCTGTGCATTATAAGTGTTACCAGAATCCCTGGCCTATACCCACTAGATGCCAATGGCACCCTGGCCCCATCCACTAACAATCAAAAATGTATCTAGACATTGCTAAATGTCCCTAGGGGTCAGAATCACCCTTGGTTGAGAAGCATTGTTCTAATGAACCAGAGGCTAGGAAATGCACCTGTCTGTGTTATATCAGGGGAAGACATTTATTCATTCTTTAAAAAAAAATGAAGTCCTGCTAATTTTTATGGCTAATTTTTTATTATAGCTTTTTTTTTGCATTATAGCTAATAATCCACAGGATTAGCTCAATTTGGAGAAAGAGAGAGACTCTATCACTTAACCAGTTTTTCAGGATTGTTTCAGAAAATGAGATCTTAAAGAGAATGCAAGAATTAAGTCTTGAGCTTTAGAATATCCAGGAATGCATTTTTATAAATCTGGACTGGAGCCAATGGACATATCCTCAGGCAGGGGGCGAGTAATAACACTGGTGTGAGTTTAGATATGATCAGTGCTTTGTTTGTGCCATTTTTACCTGTGTAGCAGTAAATCACAGTCCTGATCTCTCAGAATTCACTGCCAGAACTTCTTCAGGCTTTTCACTCTCCTCCCTCCCCATTAAGACTGAAGTCGAAGAGAGGAGAGGGGACTTGTTCATTAATTAGGAATATCCCCCAAATGGAAGGGGAGGGGAGAGGTGTTGGGACATGTACGTGCCCAACCTGTACCTACGTGACCATGTCAGAGTAGCAGGTAGAAGAGATGGCTCCAGATGCCAGGGAAGCAGGTGGAGGTACACATGTTGGAGAGCTAGGCTTTGGGGGATCAGCTACTATTACTTGAGCTCCTCCTGCAAATGTAAACACAGAGGTTACAGTTGAAAGACCACATTTTAAAATCAACCATATTCCTTGAGCAGGTGTGAATTAAACACCTGCCTGGCATAGGAGTCCAGCAATTGGTGGAGAAGAGGAGGAGGAAAAATGTAGCTAATTGAGCACCTGACCTATAATAAGCACTCATTACACATTTGATGAATGAATGGATGGATGAATGAATGAACAAAACTTTAAGAAAAAAAGGTACCCACTAATCCTGATGTTAATTCTAACACTGACAGGACAAAGCATTGTCCTGTTGGCTGAGAAGATTGTCACAGCCCCTTTAGCTTCTGAAGTTTTAGCCTTACACTGGGCCTGCTCAACTCACAGTCACCACACTGGTATTTGAGGAGTCGATAGATGGTCCCCTAGCCATGCCTGGTTGTCTGCTGGTCTGAAAGGAGGTAATAACCAGTGGTGGGCTTGTGTGTGGAGGCCCACCACTCTACCATCAGCACAAATGACCCCCACTCGGCACAGGCAAGACCACAGGCCCTGTGCTTGGCACCATTCCTGGAAATGCAGAACAGACTTCTTTATTCCAGTCTCCAGGCTTCTGGCTTGTGAGGAACACTGCCTGGCTGTGAAGCGTTTTATAGGATTATAATGGGTTGTGCCGAAGGCGAGTTCTGAAAGGCACTTTGTGCCTTTGCTTTGCGTGAAGCTGCCTGTTAGGGCACTGTTGTTCCTAAGCCCATAAACACATACACACAGGCAGGATGGGGAGTGCCAGGCTCCTGGGGCCACTTAGCTTGGCGGCATCGCGGGGCTAGACTAGCTTCCCTCAACTGTGACACTAACTTCAGGGATGTGCTTAGAAACCCTCCTGTAGGGCTGCCTGTTTTCTGACAAAGTCTTTGATCACGGACACCCCTGGTTAGAGTCCCAGGCAGATTGCCCAAACCCCAAATCTGTTAATGGTGGTGCAGTACATTACATATGGGGGGGGGTTCTGAAGTCAGGGCACTGGGTGGAAATTGCATGGGGTCAAAAATATCCTTGAAAATTGTTTAAATGTCTCAAGGACCGCATACATGGCTTATATATACCCAAAATTGCTTGCTTGAGTTTATAGGCTTTGTTGTACTGAAAATATATGTCTTTAAACACCAGAATCCTATTCAGGGTGGGGAGACATTCATGCTATGAGAAGCTTGGAAGAATCAGACCACCCGAGGGAACTCCAGATTCCCATCTTTACTTTCACAATCATTTTGTAGCTCATGTTTTTTTACAGCACTATTTAAATTGTTACAGACCATTACCAATCTCTCTGCCTCTGTTTCTCTGTCTCTCTCTCTTTGCTTAGTACGTAAAGTGAAAAAGACATAAGTTTGTTGTACATATGTTGTGTAGCCCTGTATATTCGTTGATTTTTATGGTTCCAACATTTTTTAAAGAGGGCAAAAAAATGTTTTAAGAGAAAATGGATATGGCAGCCTTCTCATCAACCAATATGACTATTCTTTGCTCTGCAACAGTTGTACTTAAACTTGAGGTTAAAGCCCCCTCCATGTCTTAGGGTTTATTTATTATCGCACTGGACTTATGGTATGTCAGACTCCTTGCTTGGTTCTAAGGATACCGCGGTGAGCAGCCCTGTCCCGGGTCTGTCAGAGTTTGCCAGGGTGACTCTTTTCTTCATCAAGTGCTGCAAGTACATTTTCCAACCAAAGTACATGGCCCGGCAAGCTCCACCAGGGATCATAGCCTGTCCCCAAATGGGCTGTTAATGGCCAGAGTCTTCTAGTTAAGATGGTGGGTCTGTGAGGGCCAGAAGAGCAGGTACAGGAAGAGAATAAGTGGCTCTGGGTACTTTAGTGCAGATCCTTGGTGGCCAGGTAAGCCCTGAGTGAGGCCTGTCACTGCCTCTTGGCCCTACTTTGCCTACATAGTTAATCAGAGGCTTCATGTCACTGGCTTGTGGCCCTGCTTTTGGCTGCATAGGTAATCTGGGGCTGCTTAGAGATGGGGTTCACCTCACTCTCCCACCAAACTTGGCCAAGCTTTCAAGGGAAGGGGGTACTTGTGTGAGCTCCCCATGAGTGCAGCTCAGGCTAAAAGGATAAAGTTGTGTTCAGGAATATGAATAGGAAAAATGGGTGGTTCTAAGCTGCTCTTTCCCACCCCATAGCTCTTTTCTGGCCATTTTTTCCCCCCATTACTTCAGGTTGTATATTTGAGGGGGAAAAAATCAGGTACTCTCTTCAATCTCAGTTGGAATCCCCATTCATTCAGGAGCCCCCTTTACATATGTGGCACTAGCAGGCTGGCTAAACTGGTCCAGATTCTTCCTGCTTCCAGAGGCAGTTTGTTTTCACTAGCTGGGTAGAAAGGTGGGTAGATTTAGTGCCAGGGCGTAGGTTTGATACTGGGATGAAAGAGCTATGTATTATGAGGTTTCCTGTCTGGAAAATAGCAACTGCTAGGTTCTGACCTCAACTGGAAGCAAAGAACACTCAGACAGAAACTAAAAATCACCATTCCCACTACCTCCTGCATACCCAAGAAGTGAAAACAAAAGACAGTGTCTCCCCAGACCACCACCTGATGGAGCCATGACTTTCACATGAGGAGAAAAAAAGATGCAGTGCAGCCAACAAAATGACATTTGAGATAATGATAATTTTAATATTAAAAACCCTATTTCTAGTTTCCAAAGTAATACATGAGTATATTTTTCTGTAAAATATATTAAAACATTAACTATAAATTTAAAGTCCTCTTTGTCCACTATCTTTAATGCTTTAATCCCAGATACCTCCCCTAAACTGCAAGGGAACTGGTAAAAGTTTGGTGCAGATTCTCCCAGACAGTGTTTAGTGCCATTTACCTACAAATATGTCTCTATAGAAAATATGTGGTATCTTTTCTAGGTGTGTTTTTTAACACAAATGGTATTGTACTGTGCTTACTCTGTGATTATTTTTAAACTGAACCTAATACATTGGCTATCTTTCCTTGCCACACCCATACACCCATGGACCCATCTCTTTTTTTTTTTTTGAGACAGTCTCACTCTGTCACTTGAGCTAGAGTGCAGTGGTGTCATCATAACTCACTGCAAACTCAAACTCCTGGGCTCAAGCGATCCTCCTGCCTCAGCCTACCGAGTAGCTGGGACTATAGACATGCACTACCACCCCTGGCTAACTTTTTCTATTTTTGGTAGAGAGGATCTTGCTCTTGCTCAGGCTGGTCTTGAACTCCTGACTCAAGTGATCCTCCTGCCTCCCATCTCCTTTTTGACAGTTGCTGAATGGTATTACTAGTGAGGATTTATTTAAGCACTCCCTACTTAATGAATATGACCATGACCATTGTTTCCAGTTTCATTTTTTTGTTTGTTTGTTTGTTTTTTACTGCTTAGACAGGGCTGCTGCAAACAACCTTATAATTACCTCTTTGGGCATTTACAATGTCATTGTTTCTCCAGAAAGGATCCAGAAAGGCGTAGTAACGCGGGTCATAGCTGCACAGCTTTATACTTGAAGGACACTCTGTCAGATTGCCCTTCTAAGTGGCAGGCAGCCTCTTATCATCCTAGTCATATTTCAAAGTGGGTGCAGGGGAAAAGGGCTAGAGGGAACTTTCCAGGGGTGGTGGAAATGTTTTGTATCCTGATTGCGGAGGTGGTAACATGGGTGTTTACATTTGCCAGAGCAAACGGTACGCTTAAAATGTGTCCCTTTTAGTGTTTGTAGATTATACTCCAGGGCTGTTCATTTAAAAAAAAAAAAAAAGCGTGCAGGGGAGACTGGCCTGCGAAGAAGGCAAAACGGAATACCATCTCTTTCTAACACGGGCTTTTAAAACACTCGCTTTTCCCCACAGACTCCTTCCCAACGCACGGCTTCGCCCCAGCCTCCTCTCTACCCGCCACCTCTTCCACCCCGCGAGTGTCACAGAGCCTGAGAGGCGCTTTCACAGGGTCGGGCAGCCCCGCAGTCGCATCCCCCTTGCGGAGGGTCCGGGAGAGAGACGCCGCGGTCCGCCGCGGGACCGCCCCTCGCCGCCGGCTGCGCCCGGGGGAGTCCGCAGGGCGGCACCTGGGCGCTCGCGGGACGCGCGGGGCGGTGCCGGCCCGCGCCCCGCCCCTCCCCGCCCCGCGCCGGGCGTGTCTGCCGCGGCCCCGCCCCCTCCGGCAGGCGCGCCGGAGTCGGGTCCGGCTGGGCTAGGAGCCTGCTGTCTCCGCGTCGCCGCCACCGCCCGGCACAGTGGAGCTGGGGCCCCCTTTCGCCTGGGAGTTTTGTAGTCGCCTGGGGTCAGCGGTGACATCCCAAAGGGCAGGCCCGGCAGCCGCCATGGTGGCCAAGGATTACCCCTTTTACCTCACGGTCAAGAGGGCGAACTGCAGCCTGGAGATACCCCCGGCCAGCTGTCCGGCCAAGGACGCCGAGGTAGGGCCGCGCCCTCCACCTGGTCCTCTTCGGGTACTTCTGCCTGTCTCTCTGTCTCTCCATCTCTCACTCTTTCGGTGTCCCCCCTGTTTCCATCTCTCACTCGCTGCGTGCGCCACTTTCTCTCTCTCCATCTCTCGCACTCTTTGTGTCTCCCTGTAGCCATCTCTCACCCTGTCTCCCTCTCACCTCTTCTCTTGGGATCGAGCATGAGCTGCCTCTTCTGTCCCTGTCCCTCTTCCTGCCCGCCTGAGAGCTGCTGTCTCCCTGCCTCTGCCTCTCCTTGCAGGAGAGCGTCCTGCCAGGCTCTCTGACTGTCCGCCTTCTGTCTTGATCCGGCAGAGGGACTTTCTCCTACACGACCAGCAGACGCAGGAGTCAAAGAGCTACCCTTTAAGCGAGTGTTTCCTCTTGCCTGGGTTGAGAGAGCAGAGGGTTCTTGGGGACCCCTCTGGAAGTCTCACCTGTCAGACGTTGCCTTGCAGCTGTTTGGCAGCAGAGACAGTACACAGAACCTCTGCCTATCACCTGTGGCCAGTGGGGGTCATTCAGCTGAGGGTCTGGGGCTAAAAGAGTAATTTGAGTGTCTCCCATATGGATCCTGATAATGAATTAAACTCCTCAGAGCAATGGAAAGCTGCCTTGGAACATTGGAAACATTTGTCTTTCTGGGAACTTTCCTGTCCCTTCAGGGCAACGTGAGGGAGTCCTCCCAGCTTGTGTTTAGTCTGCCTTTTCCTCCTGTGTGATATTTCTCTGCCACATAGCTCACTGGTCTTAAAGGTTGGCTTCAGCTGGAGAAGAAGGCATCCCTCTCTTTCTCTAAGGGTCTTAAGGAATACAGTTGCTTTCACTAGAGCACTGCTTTGCTGTGGCCAAGCCATAGTGCTCATCGTTGCCACTTGTGGGTTTCTGGGAGGTCTCCACCCTCCCCCACCTCACTCTGCAAACATAACCACCATGATGACTAGGGAAAGTCTGGAGGCAGGTGTGCATCTGACCTTGTCACAGCATTCTTGGGGTTCCACCCACCTGCCACCCTTGGGTCTGCTCAGCTGTATACACTTGACTCACTGAATTATGCATATTCAGGAGGATAGCATCAGAGATTCATTGCCTATAACAAGAGCTGCTCCAAGCTAACAGGACTCCGGTTTCCAGTTGTTGTATTCAGCTTTCTGCAAGCTGAGTGCAAACTAACTTCTCCCTCCCTGCTCCCATCCAGCACCTCAGCTCTGTTGAATATTTTCACAAAGAGTTTTTGTTGCCAGCAACTGTGAAAGTGTGATGGCCCTAGTGGCATTTGGATTCTTAAGTTTTGAAAGGACAGCACATGCATAGAATTCAGGTTGTTCAGGCCTTGGAATGGATATAATGATTTTTCAATGGGAACTTCCTAATTCAATGAACATAGGAGCGGTGTGGCTGGTGCCTCCTCAGACTTCTTTTGGAAGGAAGAAAGGTGTAACCAATTTAATTAATAAATTGAAATGGGCCAAAGAAAAGAATAGTGTGAATAGCTGTGGACTCTAACCAGTCCCTTCTTGCTATCACTTAGTCCTGTGTTTTTGAGTAGTTTACCTTAAGGCCTAGGAAAAAGTCATCTGCTTAATTTTATTTTATTCTTCTATGTAGAATATAGATATATATATCTATCACAAATGTGATGAAAGAAACATCATAAAATGTCAAATATTTTCTTCATTGGTAGCTGGATCCAGATTATAAAATATGACTTATTTTCCTTTTATGGGGATGTTCTGGTGTGAGAGTAAGGATGGGGGAGCAATACTTTTTGGGAATAGTTGGTAAATATTGAGGATTTTTTGGGTTTGTGTGTGTGTGTGTGTATGTTTAAATCAGTGTAAAAGTATGCTTTATCTACCTTGAGGCAGAGATGTCTCTTAGCTTCATTGATCTGGCATGTTGCTTCCTGATAATGGAGATAGGCAAAGTTGGAAAAAGAAACATCAGTGAGTTGAGCGGGTAGTTTTCATTTTCAGTGCAATAGGCAGCCAACCCTTGTAGGCCTAGTTTCTCCACAAGTAGTTAACTAAAATATCTTTTCTACCAGTAGGTGTCGTCAGTATTTGTTAATGTTTAAAAAAATGGCATTTTCTTGTCTGCCTTTTGAAAAACATGATTATATAATTGTTTATAAACTAGGCATTGACTATGAATTCCTCTGAAAGTATTTTTTAAGATTTTTTTGTAGAAAGAATATGGTTATAATAAAAAGAAAAGCAAGCCTATACAAAGACCCTTTCAGGAAAATGGGACTTGTTGACCTTCAAGGGCAGTTGTAGCAGAGCACCTGTGCCCTTCAGACATGGAATGGCCATTCCTTCTGAATTTGCTGTAGATAGGACAGTGTGCACAGCGTGGCACTGGCAAGTGCCTTCCTGCATTCGTTCCTGTCGTTTCAGCAAGTGTGCTGGGGAAGGCCACTTAGGGAAAGGCTCCTGGGGAACAGGCGAGTGTCGTTGGTATGCATTTAGTACCCTACACTTGAGTGAAAAATATGCAAAAATAAATATCCTCTTAAAAGAAAATAATGAAATTTCTACTCGAGATTTAATTTAAGTGCTTTGTAATTTTTTTATTTCAGTGGTAGTTTCCAGTGAAAGCAAGAAAAAAAAGATTTTTAAAATGTATTTTTATTTTCTTTAAATGATCTATTTTAAGCTGCTGAAAATATTCTACACGGATTATGATATTGCATGTCTGTTAGTATGATACTGCCTCTTAATCTGGTATTTCTTATGACATGGGTGTATGAGTTGGGTTGAAAATGTTTAATTTAATACCCATAACCAGCTAGGATGCTTCCAGCTCTAATCATTAATAGTGAAATTTAAGGAGCTTAATTCATGGCTCTAGACTTTCACAGAAAAACATGGTATGATGTGAGCATCATTAAGTTTATTTCTTCTGATTGTTCATGCAGCTTTGCTCAATTTATCTCTGTTTTCATATTTATTGGTTGCTCACTTCCCATGCCAGAGGTCTTTCTAGGCATGTTAGGTGCTGTTAACACCTGATCAAGTCACTAAAAGAAAAACGGTTAGAGCTAATGAATTACACTGATGGTAAGTTAAAAATCACTATTTCCCCGTGGTGAGGTTTGCTTTTAAAGAAAGAAGTCTCAAAAAGAAAAGAAAAGAAAGAACGCTCAGGTAAGTTGGACACATTGGTTTAGGAAGCCAATGTGTCCTGGTGAGAAGCTTTTAAGAGTTTGGGGTTGATTTCATTTTTAATGAAAATACAAAGAGGTGTTTCAGTTATTTCTAAGAATATATCTGACAACTTGGTGGACAACTTACTTTTGGTTTTAAGATTCACCATCTTAGATGTTGGTCAGGATTAGGCCCGATTTAGTTAGTGGTATTTGTGGCCATTGCATTTGTCTCTCGGTGGTTCTAAAAGTTTGCAGCACATAGACCGTATGCTCATCTTGTGAATAGTTGGATACCTCCCTGGATCTCAATAGTATATAGGTTTTGATTTTGACATGGCCATGCACCTAGAAATGACAGAGTTCTATTCCTTTTCTAAGTCTGCCATGTCTAGGGTCTCACTTGAGACCCCAGCCATGTTGTAAGGTTAACATAAAGCATGCATTATTCTCTCCACTGTATGAATAAAGACACTGAGGGGAGGTGAGTTGCAGAAAGCCGCATAGGAAATCAGCAGCTGAGCCAAGATCCAATGCCAGATTTCCTGATGGACTCAGTCCAACATTTAATATCAGCATCCCGTGTAGCATCTAGTGGTGTTTACCTCTGCGGGAAAATAAAATGTGGGGAAATACAAAACTTAACAGACATGCAAAATGCCTTAAACTATTATCTTTTAAATATGTAATCTTGAGCACCTTACGTAACTGAGAAGGTACTTTTTAAGCCTCAACTCTAAAGGGCAAAGTGAACCCTATGCTCCTGCCGTGATTTATGCCTCCATCAGTCAACGTGTGCATTTGAAAATTGTATGCACCTGGGGTTATACTCCTTGAATGCCAGCTGGAGAGCTAAAGGGTTACTGGTTTCCAGTAATTTATACATTTCTTGGAATCTGTAACCTATAGTATTGAATTGGTGGTATATATGAACAACTGCATGAAAATAGTCATAAGGAGTTATTGCAGTTAGAAACCTGTGATTTCTTCAGATGACTAAATAAACAGGCTCCATGAATCATGTGACCTCAGAGATCTTGCTGGGTGGAGAGCCACACAGTGCTTACCCAGGGAAAGGCCATCACTTGCTGATAGAATCTGGTTATGAGCCAACATTCTGTGGTGGCTCCATTAGAAAAGTATCTTGAGGCTCTTGGGCGTCCAGGATGCACATGAAATAGAAACAGGTTTATTAGAAGAAAATATGTTGACTTGGCACATGTAATTTAAGACTGTTCAGGGCATCCATCTTGGAATAAGACTTCCTGGGTCTCAGTGCCATCTCTACCACCAGCTATAGTGGTACGGCCTTGGACAAGCTACTGTGCCTCTCCACGCCTCAGTTTCCTCAGTGGTAAAATGGAGATGATGATAGTTATGTCTCTGTCTAGGACCCTAGTGAGGGTCAAATGAAATGATTCATGTGCACAGCTTATCATGGTTCCTGGCACCTAGGAAATGCTTAATAAATACTATCATCATTGAGACATTTGTATCTCAAAAAGATCCCTAAAATTGTCTTAACAAACATCATGATCACCATCCTAAATTCCTAAATGCTGTTTTACACACAGCAGTGCATTAGGGGCTTTACTGTAAGTCCTTTACTTTAATCGTCACAACAATCCTATGAGGTTGATAATATTGCCCTCTTTTGTATAAGAAGAAACTAAGGCTCAGAGCAGGGTAGTGGCCTTCCTAGGATGGCTGAGCTGCTAGGTAGAGGAGACAGATTCATGACCCAGTCTGACACTGCAGTCTGTACTTTCCCAACCACATCACATTGCCTCTAAATGATTAAATCATTGGTCTCCTCGCCACATAGTATGTGAAGGATGAACTCGCCTGCCCAAGCGAATTGCCTGATGCCTGAAGGCCAGTTTTTTCCTGAGTGTCTGGGTAGGAGACCCCACCATTAGTCAGTGCTTCTGGCAGCCCACTTCATAGAATGGCTGCAATTCACAAGAGTAGGGTTTGCAAGCCCCCATTTGGGAGGGTTTTGGTAATTTCCGTTTTGTGTTTCTCAAGGAGCAGGTCTTTGGCAGAATTCCACATGCTCAGTTCTATGGGGATGACACCGTTAGTTCTTCTATTAGTCATTTTGCTTATCTACATTAACTACCAGCCTTCTACATAAACCAAAAACTGGAAGGCCTAACTACCATCTGGATATTTGCAAATTGTGTCATTTTTTCAAGACACCCGGTGATTGCCTGTAAAATCCTGGATCAATGCCACTACTGAATGGAAATAAATTACTGATCATATCCTAATTTTTCAAAGCCCTGTGTAAATGTAATTGTTATTAATGATGTGTGTGTATCTGGAAGGGCTACTTCATTTGTGATGTGTATGTGCAGTTGCCTTCCATAATTTGTCAGCGTTGGTAATGGGTAGAGGTCACACATGAAGTGAGGAAATTGCTGTGATTGCATTGCCGTTTATTCTTGTTATGTTGGCTCGTGGACTGTCAGGAGTGAAGGCCAGTGGTTTCTAATACCTTCCATTTTTTATAAATTGACACCAGTAACTAGTTTAGAAGAGGCTATGTCACAAGTTAATCAGGAAGGGTTTCTGAACCTTTGGCCAGGAAAGGAGTGGTTCTTTTTAAGTCTAGAAACACTTGTGCCTGGACCTTCTGTGCTTGGGCCATTGTGTCCTTTTGCGAGAAGGCAGCCCTGTTTATTAGTAAACTTCAATTAATTGGAGCTGAACCAGAAACCTTAACAGTAAATTCATTAGACTTTTTTTTTCTTTCTTTTTGGCTCTTAAGATGAGGAGGAAAGGAATAGCAAAACAGGCTTTTTTTCCTGGGGATTTATGAAACAAACAAAACCAGCCTCCAGGAAATGACCCAGGGTCATTGCATCAGAGAACCTCAGAGTGGGAAAGGCCTGTTGAGAATACATAGCCTAATTCTTACTCACTGCTAGATCCATTCAATTTCTGCTCCAACACCTACAGGGCCAGAGAGCTCATAACACTCTGAGGCCATATACAGTCAGCCCACTGTATCTGCCAATTTCTCATCCACAGATTCAACCAACCAGAGATCAAACATATCAGGAAAAAAAATAACAATATAACAATAAAAATAATGCAAATAAAAAATACAGTATAACAGCTATTTATATAGTATTTACATTGTATTAGGTATTATAAGTAATCTAGAGATGATATAAAGATATGAGGATATACATAGGATATATGCAAATATTACTCCATTTTACATCAGGGACTTGAGCATCTGTGGATTTTGGTATCCATAGGGGTCCTGGAACCAATCTTCCTTGGATCCTGAAGGACAACTGTATTCTGTCTTTGTTTAGTATAGATCATAAGAAAATCCATTCTTAATTGTAACATTGCTTTCTGGAGCTGTGTATTATACAGTAATACTTTCTCACGTGTTATCCCCTTAAATATTTGAAAACTGCTCTCTCCCCCCATCTCTCCCACTCCACACACATGTGTACTCTCTCTCTCTTTCTCTTCCCCCAGATGCTTTCCTTCTTCTGGCTAAATGTTCCTGCTTCCTCTAACTTTTCCAAATGTGACATACTGTCATATCTCTTTCCTGTCCTTGCTTATTTCTTCTGGACATCCTCAGCGTGCCTGGAAATCTTGAGTATTAATCAGTCCAAAGACACTGTATGATGCTGTATCAATAAATAAGATTTCTTTTATGTTTAATATGCTTCCTCAGACAAAAGAAGTAGACTAATAGATTGAAAAAGATTTTTGAAATAAAGATGACTGACAAGATTAATATCTTTGTTACATAGATAGTTTTATACAGATGTAAAAATACCCTAAGACATCCATTGACAGATGGGCAAAAGACACTAATAGTTCACACACAAGAAATCTTTATGACAGTAAAGATTATTTAAAATGTTCACTCTAATAGGAATTACAGAAATGAAAAAGGCAAAGAATAATAAGGTGCTATTTCATACCTAATTGATATTGCAACTATTTTAAAGAATAGTAAAACCTAATACTGTGAATATTGCAGGAAAATAACACATATCTTTGTGTATATTAAAAGACAAAAAAGGTTCAAATCTTTGGATCCAGTATTCCAGCTCTGGGGGCCGGGGGAGGGGGTGAAAGCTGTGTGTCCATTTGTAGCCATTACCCACTAGCAAACAAAGATACCCTAATGTTCCCGGAAAAAATAAAGAGGAAAAAAGTTGAGCGTACTTACATACACAATGTAACCAATTTAAACCTATAGGTAGGCATATGGGATGTAGAGAAGTCAGGGAAGTGATGTTGCAATCAGAACACCCCCTCCCTTTTTCATTGTGCTCACTAAATTCATAGCAATGCCACCCTGTGTTCAGATAGCAGTCACTTATTTTCCCATTATCTCCTTTGAACCTTGCACCGGCTGTGGGAGCTGGGCTAGGCAAGGACTGTCCTCTTTGTTTGTCAAATGAGGAAACAGAAATTTGGAGAGATTAGGAGGAAGAGCCCAAATGTTGGTTCCTCCTTGCCCAGCCTTGACCTCTTGGCATGCCACAGTGTTGACTTAAGCCAGTCATGTTCCTGAGTAGGGTAGGAAGCAACACTGTCTATTTGGGGAGTGTTCAAAGTGAACCCCATTAAAGTTAGCCAGAACACTGCATGCAGTGACCTTGCCTGGGGGCCAACGAATGGACCAGTGGGCCTTTCCCTTGGCCTAGACTTCAAAAGGTCCAACTGCAAGGCCTTACTTTGTACTTGATGTGAGATCACTGTTAGAGTAAACAAAAAGCCCGCAAAGGATGGATAGATATACATGTAGGTGACATATCTTAAAATGATGTCTTTCTGAACTCTGCAGATCTAATGTTTGCAGCAGAGGTGATAAATGGTAAGGAGAAATACAGTATTTCCCTAGGGTACTCTTTCTGTAGATACCACTAGAAGTTGGCAACCTGATTAAATTAAATAAAACTAAGAGCCCATGTCTGGACCTTGAAAAAAATAAAAGGAAAAAGGAAAAAATAAATAAATGTTTAGGACTTGCCTCCAGTTGTCAGATTTGGAAGTTGGAGTTTTCCTGGAGGAATAAGGTGCAGAAGGAAAAAGGGAACAAGCCAGTTGGTGCAAAGAGATGGAGGTGGGCCCGAGGGCGGAGGAGGCTAAATGATAGAGCTTCCCTCTGGGTGCTTTCTGGCCTGAACTCAAGGCCAACGCAAGCTGCCTTCTCTAGTGTGTTATCTTATATTGGCGTAATCCCCAAGTAATCCCCAGGTGACGCAGGCATGTCAAGAACGACCCTAGGCAAATACGGAGAAGATAACTAAAGGTCACTGGTAAAGACTATTTTTAATTTTTGACTTCACAGGGGAGGGGGAGGGGTGGGGTGGCTCACCAATATCCTGTTAGGTTTTGGTCGTCTTGGTGCGTTTTCTCATACCTTGCCAGCCATCCTGCTTGCCGGTTGGTGATTGTCTTGAGTGCCTCTGGGTGTGATCTTGCAGAATGAGTCAGAAACCACTGTAAGGAAGGAAATAAAGAGGGAGGTGGCTCACGCCTGTAATCCTCGCACTTTGGGAGGCCAAGGTGGGAGGATTGCTTGAGGCCAGGAGTTTGAGACCAGCTGAGCAAGAGCCAGACCCTGTCTCTACAAAAAATGGAAAAATTAGCCAGGCATGGTGGCACTTGCCTGTAGTCCCAGCTACTTGGGAGGCTGAGGCAGGAGGATCGCTTGAGCCCAGGAGTTTGAGGTTGCAGTGAGCTATCATGACATGTCTCCCATAGCCTGGGAGACAGAGCGAGACCCTGTCTCAAAAAAAAAAAAAAAAAAAAGAAATAAACTGTTAGAGGAAGAAATACTAAATACTGATGGGGGCTTGTGTGTAAGCCACAGATACATGATGAAGTGTCACCTCCACTTCCTTCCGTCTCAGCTGTTTGATGGTGACTTGTCTAAGAGCTTTGAAGGAGAGAGCATCAGAAAAGACACCTTGTTTTCTCCTGTTACTGTTTGAGCTTTATGCCCAGGCTCTAAGGGCCTAGGAGAGTGAGCTTGGTTCTGGCATCAATATCAAGGAACAGGAGCTTGCTTTGGAGGTCTCTTAAATGCAGCATTTACTTGTAAGCTGATTCTTACAGGAGCTTTCCAAACAGCTGGGGACAAGGTACAAGTAGGCTCGGCTTCTCAGGACCTCAGAGTCTTTGTTTCTGGAATGAGAGAACTGGATTAGATCATTATTTCCCAAAAGGTAGGTTTCATACCACTTGGAGCAACTCAAACGATACAGAGACAAGACACAAAGTAATTTAATCACTTTCCCTTTTCAGTTCTCTTTGATCCTTCTGATTATGTCAAGTCTCAGTTTGGAGCTAGTGTGTCTTTAACACCTTTCTATCACTTGCTCATTTCCGTTTTTAACAGAATGCAGGCCTCAGGCTTGGAAGCTTCAGGGGGCAAGAGTATCTAACAAGAAGTTAACCAGGTTCATTTTTTTTAAGTTTCTGTTTATGGCTAGTGATAGTATAGTGATTTTCTATTTAAGGTGATATAGTTTATTTTGCTAACAAGTTTACTTAAGTAAAATATGAGTAATTTAAGGAAATATTAGGAACATAATAGCTTTGGTAATATGTACATATGGCAAAAAATTGTCATGGTGGTACCAAGAGTTTGGAAACAATGCACTAGGCATGTTCTGAGGGCTCTTATAGTATTAGAACTCTACAACAATAAATTCCCAAGTTTGGGCACAGTGACTTGCAGACTAAACTAGAAATTTAGACATTGAGCATAGGACCTAAATTTCAGCAATTATGACTTTTAAGTGACAAAAATTGGCTTTAATGTGTCATAGAAAACAGTTCTGGACTACACATTAGCCAATTAAAAAAAATAGATTTCTGTCTTAAGAACATAAATCTTTTTTCCTTTCAAAGCTTCAAAGAAAGTTCCAAAGTTCCAGATGAAATTATTTAACACATCCTCTTCCTTCTGCCCTTTCCCCTGCAGGGGGAAGGATTGGGCAAGATTACATTTTAATTTGGGGCAGCCATAGAATGTAGTGATTAGGAACTTGGATTTGAGGGTCAGACTGAACTAAATTCGAATCCCCACTTGGCCACCTCTGAACTGAGAGACCTTGGACCAGTGTCTCATCCTCTAAGCCTCAGTCTCCTCATCTGAAAAATGAGAATTTCCAAGGGAATTATGTAGATGAAATGGGCATACAAAGAGCCACAGAGCAATTGTTTAACAGATCATTAGCAGCAGCAGCATCTATTTTGAATGTAGATCAGTTGAGTAGAAGCCGTGGATGGTTATCCTTATCAAGGGGTCTGCTAGGAGGTAGCTCTTTCCTTTGTAGGAAATGAACACCCAGTTTCCCAGGGATCCGAGTTGGCACTGGGCATTTTTTTTTTTTTTTAACAAACTATGTTCCAAGCACACTGGCAAGCTTCATATTCATTCCTGCCAGGTAGAACAACAACAACAAAAAAATCTAGTGTGGTTTTCTAGTTGTTCCCAGAATGACTTTTAAACAGGGAGTGGTGTGTGAGCTCTGGGTAGAGAGGTACCCTTAGGAGCCAGGGATTGGGTTGTCCCGAGGCCAGCCTCCCACCTGACACGCATCATTTGGGAATCTTAGCCAAGTGCTGACCACAGGCACAGACCAAGGCCGGCAAGTTAGGGTGAATTAGGTTGCTTTGAGTTCTTTGTGCCCTATTCATTAGCAGGGTGCTTTAATTATAAATAGATCCTTTGTTAGAAATGCAGGGAGACTCCATAGTGTGATGAATATGAGCTAGTAAAGAGTTGGACAACTGAAAAATGACCCCAAGGCTCTTCAATTGTCAGTAAATATGTTTTGAGACCTGGCAATGTATATCATTTCCCTCAGGTTTAAAAAAGAAACTGCATGCTTTCTGCCCTCTGGGAACTTCTACTTGAGTTAAACCAAGTCATTAACAACCTTAATGTACAAGTAGTGCTGATGGTGGGTGAGTAATCTCACTGCAGAGCTAAGCAGGCTGGGGAGGGAGAGATATTGGGAGGTGGCCATCCAGTGAGCCCCTCTGATGCTGGATGCCACCCACCAGTCTCCAGTTGTGCCCTCAGCAGAGGGCAGTGCCTGCTGGGGGCACATGAGCAGGGCACCTGTGTACTTGGGCTGGGGGAGGAGTCAAGAGGAGCTGCTGCTTCCAGAGTGATGTGCTTGGATGCTGAATGAACATTCTCCTTCTGCACTCCCTGCCTCAGTGTCCACTACCCTTCTGCCTCTATAGTCTTTCTTTCCTCTAGGGTTCCCGCCTGGTTTAGGAAACTAATAGTGCTGTGGTTAAGAGCCTAGGCCTTGCTGAGTAGTAGCCTTGGGCTCAATCCTGGCTGTGTGACTTTATGCCAGATTCTTAACCTGTCTAAGTCTCAGTTGCTTGCTTTGTGAAATGGGTATATTAATAGCACTAACTTAAGAGGAGTCAAGGAAATAATGCAGAAAACACTTTGGCACAACCTGGCACAAAGTCTCCCTGTATTTTGTGATTGTTATTATTATGAGAGGAAGTTGTGTATCCTGGGGAGCCAGTGTGGGGGCGGGGAGGCTTTCAAGTCAGGTAGATTTGAATTCGAATTTCAGCTCTGCCAATTAATTACTGGGTATGACTTGGAGCAAGTTGTTTCACTTCTCTGAACACCTGCTTCCTCTTCTATAAAATAGGGTAATGGGGCTGCTGTATGGAATAGATGAGAGTGTGTGTGCTAGCACCTACCATGAGGGGACTCCATGGCTCTTGGTGCCACCTCCTTCCCTCCTGCAGGGGTCCCCCATTGTTTACCTAGCACTTCAGAGTCAAAGTCACACCTGGGTCAGGTGCCAGATGACTGCTCTGTTTCTAGAAAATTGCTAGAATCTATGAGTAGGCAGGAGCCCTGACAGCATGTAATTTATTTGATAGCAAGTGATTGAGGCTTTGCAGGGTCAGGTGGCCCTTGC
Organism: Daubentonia madagascariensis; assembly: GCA_023783475.1. Taxonomy (NCBI): domain Eukaryota; kingdom Metazoa; phylum Chordata; class Mammalia; order Primates; family Daubentoniidae; genus Daubentonia; species Daubentonia madagascariensis. The sequence goes on along the minus strand of JAKFHU010001953.1, from coordinate 31,980,620 downwards.
CACCTCTCTGCACAGCCCTCCTTTGTAAACTCAGGAGTGCCCCATGCTGACTCCTAAATGTTAGGGCAGAGGGAAGGAGGACCTGGCACATAAATGAGTCTTTCACTCCATCCCTGTGCCCTGCCAACCTGGGGTTGCTCGGGGAGGCTTTACCAGGGAAATTATTTTGCCAGGTTAGACTCCCAGCAGTCTTTAAAAGGAACCCTCCCCTCCATAGATGGCCCATGCTGGAAAACAGGTGAGGACTTTGCCCCTCTCTGCCGCAGGCATCCTCGAGAATAAATACCATTTTTACTTTACCGCAAAACTGCCCCTGTCTTTTCTGGAAACTTTTATTGACACCCCTTACCACTGACTCTCCAGTGGCTAAGCCAACATTTTTTTACAAAACCCAACAGACAAATCACAGGTTTGTATTTATGTCTTTCATTTTGAGTAAACTGCCACTATCTCTCCATTCGCCCTATTATCTCTTTGAATTGAAACGAGCTGAAAGTGATGTCAGGGGCAGAGCTGGGTCTCTGAGGCTCCTTGCCTTTGTCATGTGCTACATTCTTTTTCATATTCACAGACTTCTGAATTTTAATAGACTGGGTAATGATACATCTGGTTGCCTATTAATTGCTGAGAGTTCAAAATATAACACATAATCACTATGTTTTCAAGGTTGCAAATATACAGCACTGAGAGCCAGTGTTTGTTATGAGCCTTTAGGAAAATCCATTGTTCATGGGTATTTTTTAATTCCTGCCATTAAAAATGTGTTGTAGAATGAAAACTGTCTCAACAAATAAAGTCAGTTTTGTGTTCTGCACGCACATGCACACACACGCACACACACCCCTCCCGAGGAATAACATTTTGAAGCTATTCATCTGCTCATTTGGGGTGTGTGGGGGCAACAGAAATGCCATATGAATCCATTGTAGATTACCTACCTCACAGTTTCCTGAGCAGCATGCTTTGTGCCTTATTTTTTGCATACCATTGCTCATTGGGTGGTAAGATGTCAGCTGAAAGCCAAAAACAGGAAGGTTTAAATTTTTTTTTTTTAATTCCTAATTCTGTCAATCCCATGTGGTTGTTTGTCTGGTAGCTTTTTCTATTTTGAATAATCAGATTTCAGTGTATTCTGTTCTCAATTGGGAGCAGAGTGTTCTAAAACACCCAAGTGCTATGTTCCCTGGTTCTAAGTGTGGGCATGTGCTGCTGAGGACACACATGGACCAAACATTGGAAGGGATAATTTGTGCTAGGAAGGACAGCTGGGGGTTACCAGGGAGCACCACAAATGTATTTTGTGTTTCTCTCTGTAGGTCACATCTCTGCAAGGCTTGTCTGCTCAAAATCCTTGTTCTTGTCAAAAACAGAAATCAACCAGACAGCAAGAGAAGGGAATCCATCTTCTTCTCCTGCAGACCCAGTGCCCTTGGTTGGATGTCCCTGTAGGCTTTACTATGCAGCCAAATGTGAGATCCCTGGTCCCTATCTAGTCTTCAGTCATATGGCAGACGTGACTGTCAGCTTTGCTTGCCTGAGATGTGTTTGATCATCCCAGATTCAGCTGGAACAGTCTGTCCTTCCTTTGGGACATTGAGATTAAGATCTGGGCATCCTTTTTCATCTCTGTACTTCTTTTTCCTCTTCTGGGAAGCTAAGATAATGCTGAGCTTCAAAAGATGACAGGTGGATGAGAAAGAGAGAGAACATGTCTGTGGTTTTGTGTTGTCCTTTCTGGTAACATGTTATTTTTGTGAAAAATTTCACCTTGCACATTAGACATGGGTTAAATGCCCGGAGTTCCTCTCATAACCTAATCCCAGACAGTATTGGAATCTGGCAAGACTGGAGACCAACTCTTCTAGCCCATAATTCAGCAGTGTTGGGGTGGGGGAGGTTTGATGCAAACCTCAAGACCCAACTATTGGGCAGTCTCCCCTGACTCAGGCTCTTATCTTGAATTTTCACCACTGACATTTTCCTCTCCTCTAATATAGCCTTGGATCCTGCCAAACCACTCCCAGTTTTGCTCTATCCAGCCAGAGCTTGACTAAACAGATGATAAAGCCACAGGAAGAAAGGGAAGACAGGAATGTGGAATCAAAATATATGGTCTCATAGCAGCCTCAGTGGCTAGAGCATATCATTGGTATGATTGTGGCAGGTGACATGGAGCTCCAGCTTCATCCCTGGGAGGCCCAAGGCAAATCCAGTGCTACAGGAATAGAGGAGGGGAAGGAGCACAGACTGGGGGAGAGACCACACTTCTCCTTGGACATTAGAAATAAAGGCGATAATCTAATATTTACTGGGGGCTCTCTATGGGGTGGACCTATACCAAGCACATTACACACATGACCTCATGTGACCCTCCCAACAACTCTGTGAGGCAGTAGGAGAGTCATCCCCACTTCACAGCAGAGGGAACCAAGCCCACAGAGATTACACTGTTGGCCCAAGGTCATAAGGTATTGCGCTCTGGCCAGAAAGGTTGGCTCATATTTTATCCTTAGATCCTTTGCAAAGAATTGACAAATTCTTTGGGCCACACTGAAGAGAACTTTGTCACCTGCTATAGACGCTTTCCGCTCATTCCTAAGCTCTGAGGGAGCCCAGAAAATGTCCTTAAAATAATCTTGAGGTCTGTACACATCAGCTTCCTGAACCCTAAAGCAGGGATGGAACCCCCAGTGGCATCCTTCTCCCCCTTTTCCTCCAACCCAGCCCAAGGGGGAACCAGGGAATCCCTTTTTACAGAGATAAATAAATGCAGAACTTATATTCCACCCAAGGGTTTCTAAGAACTCAGTAGAAATGACTGAATGTGGAACCCCAAAGCCACAGACACATTCCTCTGGGCCCTGTGGCTGTGACCAGGACAACTTTGCCACCTCTGGTACCTTGCTGGCATCATCCAACCAGGGATGTTGAGCTATGGCCCTATTTTCCAGACTTGGGGATGAGTGTGGCATTGTGGGCATATTATTTCTGTGGCATTCTTGCCAAAAATGTATAACCTGAATCTAATTGTGAGAAAACATCTTCTGGGCCCAAGGCTGGCCTTCCCCGAGGGCCACAGAGACATGACTGTGTTGGCAGACCTCCTAATTTTTCAGGAGATAAAACTCTTGAAGTGCTTCAGCTCTGAGCATCTGGCTCTTTCTGCCTTGACAGAATCAGAGCTTTGCTTGAAGTTCAGAAGGCAGATGTGGGGCCAAGGGACCGCAGAGAGAGCTAAATATTTGGCTTTCTCTTTCTCTGAAGGTCTGTAGCACCATGTCTGGGCATGACCAAGATGAGTTTCAGGCAATGTGGGCTGGCATTTGCTAAAAGGAACTTATCCGGGGTGTGGGTGTGCGTTTCTCCTTCTGCCCAAGGTTAAGTAATAGTAACATCCTGTGCAAGAGAACTCAAATGTGGTTTTCTGCTAAACTCCAATATTTTAGGGCTATTTATTAGGTGTGTTTAATCTTGGGCCAATTTAACCAGTAGCAGACTAATAAAATAACAAGTTTGGGCTTGTTGCCAGGACAAATGTTGACTTACCCTTATAATGTTGACTAAAATGAATAACTTTGAAAGTTATTGCAGAGTGAAACCTTAGCCAAAAATACAGTGTCTGAAACAGTGGTTTTGTTTTATTTTGCTGGCACTGCTAAGAGATTATGTTTGTAACCTAGACAGCTGCCTGCTTCAGCTTTCAGAGAGTCCCATATTTTACTGAATTATTTCCCAAGGTTCATATTTTTTGTTCCAGCCCATAGACCTTCATTCAGCACAAAGGAATTTCCCTATGGCAGGCAAGTAGGACAGGTTACTTTTACAATGTGGTGGCAAAAATTCAGTGATAATGAGAAGAATAAAGGTAATAATCTGCTTGGGGTCTTCCCTCAGAAACAAAATGGTATGCCATGAACATTAGCCCTCTCAGAGTTTGCAATAAAATTAATTGCTTCTCCAGGGTATGCTGGATGAATTCCATCTCACTTGCCCTATGCCCCCACTGTTCCTTCATTTTGCCATTCAGTTTATACAAACATTAGAGAGCTATAGTATTTTGCCAGTATATGTTTTGGACTGGAAGGAAACAGGGGAGGGCTGGAAGAAATGAAGCCAGGAGGACCACAGAAATTGTCATAAAGCGTGACTCCTTTCTATCCCCATTTTTTAATTTGCATTTTAAGGGAAGCTGTGTTTGGGCAGGGACTCTGAGCATGGTCTCAGAGGCTCATGCTAGCATTATCTGCACTCAACCAGCTGTTTTCTCGATGCTTCTCCCTTATCCAAGGCTCCCCCAAAAGCAACCACCTCACAGGCAGACTTTGGCTGAGAAGCCATACGTGCTGCCTTGGCTTTTGGTGCTGATTGGCACAGGGATATGCAGGGATAAATATCATCTGCTCCAACCTTAATATGTTCAGTTTTATGGACCGGTGGTGGCAGGCAGGGCACTTCTGTGAGAGGAGGCTAGAGAAATTGTTGGGATCTCAACACAGCAGTTCAACAGCCTGTCTGCATCTTGGGTTTGAGACTGAACTAACTCAGGGTGTTCTGTGGACTTTAGTTATCCAAGCTCTCCTTGTTCCCCCATTAGCAAAAACAAAACAAAACAAAACAAACTCTAGCATTTCTTTTTTCATTTAAAGAAGGAATTTGGGATCTTTTCCTCATATCACTTTATATGGAGAAGAGAGTTGAGCCATTTCATCAAAGAGGAAATCAAATCTCCCTTGGATGCTAGTGCAAGGCAACTGGCAACCAAATTCACAGCTGGAGACAACAAACACGAGAATGTGGCTTCCATGTTTGAGGTTATCAGGGATCCCTCCAGGAGCAGTTTCTGGTGCTTTGTCAAAGTCCACAAAGCCTGTACTCCCTTTGTTGAAATCACTGATAAGCATCTCTAGAGAAAAATTATAGTTTTGGGTTTGAAGACCTTTTCTCACCTTGTGGGTTAGAAACCAATAATTCTGAAACACATTTGGCCTAATCAATGAAAGCCAGGCTTCCGTTGGAATTTGGGCCTCACTGTTTGCCCTTCATCTTCTGGGAACAGATGACACCAGGTCAGTTAGCTCTGTGCCAGGGAAAAGAGAATAGAATAAAAAATTTTAATGGAAATTTTAGAATTAGGAACAATCATTTCATTATCATTGTCTCTTTCTATTTCTAAAAAATAAGATAAAGAGTCACTTGAAAGCTCCAAGGAAGCTCCCCTTCCTGTCCCCACAGCCTTACTCCTCTCTTGCTCAAAAAGCCCTATGAAGGTCTCCCCATTGCTGCCCATGTGTCCTGTGTGCCTGTATTGTCCACCAGGCCTGCCTGCTGGCCACCTCACCTGCTCCTTCCCTTGCTAGCTCCAGCCAACACTGACCCTCTTGGGTACTCTGGATCAACTTTCTGATTCTCTCTGTCCAGCCAGGAGACAGTCTGCCAATGGTGACACCTGTGCACTTTAGTGAAGCCCACTTTGCAGATACTGGGTAAACACTCCCTAAATTGGATTAAGAAGCATGCACAAAGTCACACAGCATCTCCTCCAATATATGTATTAATTACAAAGAGAATAATAGTAACTTTACAGTAGAGAAATCTAGCAGATACTACCTGTGTTAGTTTCCTACGGGTACTGTAACAAAGCACAAGGAACTAGGTGGCTTAAAACAACAGAAATTTATTATCTTACTGTTTTGGAGGCTAAAAGTCTGAAATGAAGGTGTCAGCAGAGCCATGCTCCCTCTGAAACCTGCAGGGAATCCTCCCTTGCCTCTTCCTAGTTCCTGACGTTTGCCTGCTATCCTTGGTGTTCTTTGGCTCGTAGACGCATCACTCCAATCTCTGCCTCTCTGTCATCACATGGCCATCCTCTCCCTGTGTGTCTCTGTTTAAATTTCCCCCTTCTTATAAGAACACCAGTGGTTAGATTTAGGGCCCACTCTAATCCAGTATAACCTCATCTTAACTTGATTATATCTTTCTAAATAAGGTCACATTCACAGGTACCCAAGGTTAGAACCTGCACTTATCTTTTAGTGGGGACACTATTCAACCCGTAAGTTCACCTTAACCAAGTAATCAAGGTTAACATCACTAGTAATAAGACATAGCAACATCATATACCCCCTGATATGAGGTACCAAGATAAGGGCATATCCTTCTGTTGTATCCTTACAAAAAATGGATAACCTGAATCATGAAAGAACACCAGACTAATCTGAATTGAGAGTCATTTTATAAAATAACCAATCAGTATACTTCACAAGTGTCAATTAGAGAACTGTAGTATTTTGCAATAAGATCATGAAAGACAAAAAGACTGAGGAACTGTCACAGCTTCGAGGAAACTATGGTGACAAGGCAGAAATATAAGGTGAGATTCTAGATTGGATCCTGGAACACAAAAAGGACATTAGTGAAAAAACTGGTGAAATCCCAATAACTTTGTTAATAGGTTAGTTAATAGTGTTGTGCCAATGTTATTTTCTTAGTTTTGATAAATGTACTGTGGTTATGTAAGATGTTAACATTAGAGGAAGTGGGGTAAAGGGTGTATGGGAACCCTCTGTACTGTTTTTGCAACTCTTCTGTAAACCTAAAATTATTTCAAAATCAATTTTTTAAAAAAGAATATGCATAGATTGAATGATTAGTTAAGCTCACCTGTTCTTAGAGGCAAAGGTGGTGGTGGTGGGGAATAATCTCTAGTAAAATCACACCAATATGTGAGTCGCATTCTGGGCTCTGTTGACTGAGCGTTTGGTCTTCACAAAGCAATGTGCTATGTGCTCATCACCATTATCTGTCTGTTGGGCAGAATAGTGTAGCAGAGAGATGTAGTCCAGTACATGGTCCACACTTTGCCTCTACCACCTGAGATATATGATCTTGTGGATGTACTTATGCTCCTTGAACCTTGTCTTTCTCACCTATAAGAGGGGGATAATGATATTAGCTCTCTCATAGGATGTTCTGAAGATGCCATGAGAAAGTCCATATAAAGTTCTTAACCCAGTGCCTAACAGAGATTGTAAATTCCCAATAAATGATAGCTTTTACCCACAGAATTCTTACTACCATATTATGAAAGAAACTGTAAGTAACTTGCCTAAGATCACCTAGTTAGTGAGTATGAAAGCCAGACTAAAATAGATAGAAAGGTCTTTAAAAATCATATGGTGCATTCTCAGCCATTTTGCTAGAGAAACATTAACACAAGAGGGAGAATCTGCAGGAATTCTTTGAAGGACAAGATACAAAGCAAGCTGTCAGGGAGGACTGGGGCCATTGGAAGTACAGTTTATGACTTGGAAAAAGGCAAGGCAGGAGTGGAAGAATTGGCCAGTGGGTGAATGAGAGACCCTAAAAGGGTGGGGAAGGCCTTGGCAATAGGAGGCGTCAAAGGAAGTGAGAACACAAGAATATTTTGTGGTGACCTAGAAGTTTTGAAGGGTGAGAATCTTGGGCATTAACTGTAAAATGATGTGAACCACCCTTTGGCCCTGAGGAAGAGGGTGGTAAAGTCAAGATAATTATAGAGTAATGAGTCTTACATTTATTTGATTGGAGGGAGACAGAGGGGGAGTGAGAATCTGGAGAGGATGGGTGGTCTTAGCCTCCTTAGTAGAAGATGGTGTTATTGTAGGAATGGAGAGAAAAGCAGGAATTTGGGAGGCAGTAGTGGGGAAAGCAAAGCATGCTCACAAATTAAAATATGTATAACAGGAACACAGAGGACTTCTGTCCATAGACAATCTGATTTTGAAGGGCTCCCTATTTTCTCTGTGTATTTCTGAAATAAATTAGAGTTGACCTCCACTGGATTGCTTTATGTCCATGGAGTTCAGTGATAGAGAGCCTGTTGATGGGTTTCTTAATGAGAGCGAATAAAGAAAGCCGTCAATAGAGTAAGAGCCTTCAGAGAGTCTGGTGGCTGGGCTGGTGCCCTCCATGGGGTTTCTGTCTTTGACTTTAAATGTTGTGAAGTAGCTCTTCCAGCTTTCACTTTCCCAGCCACATGGACCTTTTCCTATTCTGGTCTGTGTTAGTTGAGAGTTACTGAAATTCAGGAGTGGTGACTTTTTTTTTTTTAAACCAGGTTTATTCTATTCTGGATGATGTCTCTCTCTTTACTATCCTCTCTCACTAGGCCCTTACTAACAACTGAAGCAAAAATTGCAAATAGCACCTGTCTGCTCTAGTTCAGCATTCCCTGGTACATTTGTAAAACAATTTTCTGTCCATTAAAAAGAAAAGACTTTTTATTTTGACATGTACCATAGGCAGGATTTGCATACTGAGTCCCCTGTGCCTGGCACCTAGCTTTCACCACCACCAACCTGTGAGCGATCCTATTTCTTCCATCCCCCTTTCCCAACCTCATATTATTTTGAAGCAGATCCCAAGCATTATATCATTTTTTATGTCCTTTATTCATATATATTAATGGTCAGGGAAAGTTGGTGTTGTGTTTGGACTGATGTGTTTAGAAAGTTAAGAGAATAAAATGCAATAGGATAGGGTTTACTCACATAAAAAGTGAGTCAAATATATCCCCTGCTCATCAGAGGAGGACCCTGTGTGCCCAGCTCCAGGGAGAATATGCGTATCCAGCTTATGCCGCCTGCTGGAACCTGACAGGGACTAGGTGTGCCCATGGAAGGGTGCAGTGCCTAGGAGTGTTGTCTTTGGGTATGTCACAGTAGAAAAGCTGAGGCTGAAGACCACTGACCAGGGACATGACTGGTCAGCAACAGTGATCAGCCAACTAGGGCCCACAGGCCAAGCACAGCACACTTCCTATCGGCCTCAAGCTAAGAATAGCTTCTATATTTTTTAATGGTTGAAAAAAATCAAAAGGAGAATAATATTTTGTGATGTGAAAATTATATGAAAGTTGAATTTTAGTGTCCACAAAGAAAGGTTTAATGGAATGTAGCCACACACATTTATTTTCAGATTGTTTGTGGCTGACAGCAGAGACGAGTAGTCATGACAGGGTCTGGATGGCCCGCAAAGCTTAAAATATTTACTGTTTGGCTCCTTACAGAAAAAGTTAGCCAAGCCCTGGTGTAGGGCATGAGCTCTGGAATCAGCCTGCCTGGGTTTACATCCTGATCAGCTTTTTTTAGCCGAATGACTTTAAGCAAGTTGCCCCACTCCATGCCTCGGTTCCCCCATCTTTAAAATGGGGATCATAATAGTAGTTAACTTGTAGGGATGTTAGAAGGAATTAACAAATATTTGTAAAGCACTGAAATGAGTTCCTGCAACCAGTATTAGGTCATTATTATTATTTATTTATGCTAGAGTTTCTCAATCACTATAAGATCATAACTTCCTGTTTAACATGAGGATGATGAAAATCACCTAGAGGGTTACTGGGTAGATTAAACATGAGCCCTGGGAACACAGTTTTCAGCATAACACCTGGCACACAGGTAAAACCCCACAGAAGCTTCCCTGGTATTCCAAACATTTGAAAGACTTTTTTATATGACTCCATCAACTCATGAGCAAAAGCATCTGCTGGCACAATCGATTCTCACCTCTCCCCTGCTCCCGGCCAGATGTAGAGCAGCCCTGCAGTACAGCAGTCTGAGTCCCTGTGCTAACGGCTGCATTTCCAGCCTCTCCTGAGCCTTGTTTGTGGCACAGTGAAGGTAGAGTCTCAGGACTGCTGCAGATATGACGTGGATGATCTTCCTACTATTCCCCAACCCCGCTCTGGCTGTAAAAATGAAGTGCAGGGAAAATGAGTGGGGAGGGTCCTACATGCCAGGTCTATTTCAATGGAACTATTTTTGAAGGAATAAAAAATTATACTAGATTATATTGACATGATAGGCATTTCTTACATTGCATTCAACCTGCTTTGGTTTTTACCTGTTGGGGGGAAGAATGAGGAGAGGATAAAAAGCATTGTATCCCCTAGAGCAGGAATATTAAAATCATAAAATAACTCATATTAAATCTAAAATTGCATAGAGAGCTTTATTCATCATTGTTCATAATTAAGCATGAGATATTTTAAATTGCTGAAACTATTCCATTATGAAAAAACATGACCTCTATGCCTATCTTTCTTAATTCTCTCCTTTCCTTCCTCCCTTTTCTCTCTTCTTCTTTTCCTTCCTTCCTTCTTTTTTCCCTTCCTTGTCCTCTGAATAGGTGAAGAAAATATATTTGATAAAAGTCAATGCCAATTCACAATAAAAATTCCAAGTAAACTTGGTAAAGGGTGCCTCTTCCATGCCCTCAGCAAATACAATACTTAATGATGAAATCCTAATAATAACAATTGCTTTACTATCTCAGCTTGTAATCAACAATATACAGGTGGTCCTAGCTGGTGCAATAAGATGAGAAAAAACAAAAAGCTTATAAGGCCTGAAAAAGATGAAACACAGCTTTTGTTATTCACAAAATACTACCTATACAAGAATGCTCAATGCCTCTTTTTTCTTTTCTTTTCTTCCTTTTTTTAACCTTTTTAGTGAAATGCTCTCCTGCCTTGTCTGACAATCACGTGGTGGGGGTGGTGTCTACACTTGAAGCAGGGCACCTTGTTCCTGGGTTTAGCATTGACCTTGCCCAGCTTGGTCTGGCAGCTGGGTTGGTGGACTAGGAAGCCTCTCTGCAGGTTGTGTACTGTCATCTGTCTGTAAAGATTGAAAGCATCCTTGGTATTGCATTTACTAGTTCTCAGTAGAGCTATTTAACTAGAAACTGGAAACATTTTCCCTTAGGGCTCTCTTTAGACAGCAGTAAAATGTAGCTGGAGGCATACTAAGTAAATGGAAAAGAAAAATCAAATTAGGCCAAGAATTTTTTTAATCTCCTATTCTCACAGAAGCCCTCAAGGAGAACACCATAATTCATACTTCACTCATGTGGGTCAGGCATAAAACCTCCCCATAGATCCAATAACCTGTAAGTGTACTGGTTTTGAAATTGCACCTGCTTGTATTGCTGGATCATAGCAGTAAATCATGCAGCAATGGCTTCTGGTTCAGTTGTTCATTACTTGGGAATGTCAGATTGCCAGAGAGCAGCCTGATGTTTACTTCTAAATGGGCACTGCCTTAGGAAAGCAGTTTCAATTACAATCTCATGTAGCAGTGCTGTGCTCAACCTGCAGAGGTGGCGACATCTGCATTGTACATACATCTTGTAGCTGTGCAGAAAATGCCTGTCTGACTGGGTCGTGTAAAATGGTCAGCAAAGTCAGCAGAACCTTAGAAAAGATGACACAGCAAGTGGACAGAGCTGGATCATCCCTCATCTTGCCAAGCTCACAATGCTCCCTGCCCCTTTTTAAAGCAAGAGAACCCAGGTGGTGTTTGCCCTTCAGCCTTCCCATTCTGATACAGAATCCTTGACCAGCAGCTTTAGCCATTAAAAAAGAGAGACAGCAAGAGAGACTCAGAGTCTCTGGGGTCTGAGATGCATGCAGGATTATCTGAGGCCAAGTCCTGCTCCCCCAAAGATTCCCTGTCTCTTTACTTGCTGTAATGCATTTTGTGTGACCAACCTGGCATTTCCAGCCCAAAGCAGAAGCCATTTAGAGAAATTTAGGGGATGCTTAAGAGGCTGTGTGTGTGTGTGTGTGTGTGTGTGTGTGTATGGATTCAATATGCTGGTGGTGCAGCACTGACGTAAAAAAAATTTTTTTTAAATCCTACTCTGGGCACAAATGCTCAGGAGCCAGGCACCAGACAGGGAGCATCCTGAAGGGCACTGTCACCTGAAGCAGAAGGGCTGTCAGACTTTTCTTTTCAACACTTAGATCACTGTAATGTGATGTCTCTCATGTTGGGAGATTCATCCTTTGCATTTTGGAACTCAGCCTTCCCAGTGTTCCAAGAGTTTTTTCCTGTCTGTTCAGCTTAGCGCGCTAAGAAGCCAGAGGGGTACCCTGCAGCCTGGATTCATTCTTCGTCTTGGAAAAGTGTTTGACTGCTTCAAGAAATCATGAAGTCACTGCTGGCCACATTGTGGGATTGTATTGAACTTTTTTTTTTTAAGTTTTAAAATTTTTATATTTAAATGCCAGAAAGCTTGGAGACAGTTTATTTCAAAGAAGGCTTTTGATTTCTGGGGCTGGGAAGGGCATAAAATGACATGAGAGCTTCTCGGCAGGATTCCAAATTCATGAAAGATTTTTCTAAGCACCTACTATGTTCAGAACAGAGATACAGGGATGTCCTGCAGAATCTGAAGTTCTGGCTTAACCCTCGAAACTTTGAAAGCAATGGCTGAAAAGGAAAGATGAAAACCTAGAGGTTCCCTCTGGAAATGATTGAGGTTTGCCACCACAATTTGCTACTTTGGCTTTTTCCATCTAAATTTGGTGTCTTCATGTGCTGTCCGGCATCTACTACAGGTCAGATGGAGCTTAGGAAGACAAGGGTAACTGTTCTCTTTGTCTTTATAAAATGTTTTGTCTGTCATCTCTCTCTTCTCCATAGCCTGGTGTTTTTATTTATGTAATTCTTGTCTGCAAAGTCCTTGGAATGAGTAGCCTCCCTCTCATCCATCAGCCTGGTTTGGAGTAACTTGCAGATTTACAAATATTGTTTTATGTGGAGGTGATTTTCAAAACTTGTGATTATATATAGTATAGAAACTGATGCCCATAGGAGAGTTTTCTCTCTGTACATCTTCTTTTGCTATCTGGTTATTATTTATAAATATTAATGCGTGCATCTCAAATACACTGTAGATACAAAGATGCTTCCTTAAGAACCCAGTAATAGAAATTTTTTTAAAAAATATTTTTAAATTAGTAAACTAAAAAAACAATCTTTGTACTTTAGAAAAGCCATTACATAAAACAAGAGTGGCTTTAGACAAGGTGGGAAAAAGGTTTTTAAAAAGATGGAACCAGAAGCAACAGAAGACAACTGGCTGACAAGGTCATTGGGTGGGAAATCAGAGGCCACATTTCTCTACAGAAGGGGTGGGGAGAATGGCTCTGCTAAGTGGAGGCTTCTGAGCTAAAAGCTGGCAGATACCGGGGTTGAGGGATGAGGAGCAGATTCCTGCCCCTTTGCTGTCCTCCAAGAGGCTGCCTCTGTTGACACCCCCTGCCATTTCCCCTGCCCTGGCTCCTAAGCCAGGCTATCTCCATGCAGCTGAAGTGAGCCAGGGCACTGTTTATATTCCACAGATCAGTGTGCAGCCAGCAGCTCACGGAGTAGGACAGAGTTGTATGGTGGAATTATGTTGTCTTTGTAATTGACCTTGACGTTTTCCTTTTTTTTATTTTTAACCCTACAGGAACCTAGTAATAAACGGGTCAAACCCCTTTCCAGAGTCACGTCACTAGCAAACCTCATCCCACCCGTGAAGGCCACACCGTTAAAGCGCTTCAGCCAAACCCTGCAGGTAAGAAGGGCATGGCAGGCCTGTGGTTGCAGAAAACTGTGTTGTGTGTCCTACCCAGAATTTCCCCTGGTTTCAGATTGACCTGAATCAATGCTTATTTCTATAGAAGAGCACAAGTGAGGGGACTAAAGGAAGAAAGGAGTTTTCAAGTCTATGTCTGGGGTCAGACAGCGCCAGAGCTGTTTCTTTTGGGTCTTTCCTCACAATTGTATTTCAGAGTCGTGTGCCCCATCCAGACACACTCTCACAGGTTTTTTTCCTAAAATATCCATGGACTTCCTCAGGAAACCAGCACATGATGTAAGCTGGAGGGCAGCAGAGCCTAGTGGCTTTGACCAGGGTCGGCAAACTGCAGCAGGTGGAAAAAATCCAGCCCACCACCTGGTTTTTTATGGCCCACAAGCTACGCACGGTTTTTACTTTTTAAAATGCTTGGGGAAGAAAAATCAAAAGAAGGGTGATATTTCATGACACATGAAAACTATATGAAATTCAAATGTCAGTGTCCATAAATAAAGTTTTGTTGGAACACAGCCATGGCCATCTGTTTATGTATTGTCTCTGGCTGCTTTTGCACTACGATGGCAGAGCTGAGTAGTTGTGACAGAGAACATACTGCCCACAAAGCCAAAAATATTTACTATCTGGCCCTTTACATAAAAATGTTTGCTGACCTCTGGCTTAGAACCAGGGCCTCAGTACCTTGGAGTGGAAGTACCTCGGCTCTTACCTCAGTTCTGTCACTCAAAGACTTTGTCACCTTGAGCAGGTGACTTAACAGCTCTAGGTCTTGCTTTTATTCCTCATGGGTAAATTTGGCATGATGCCACCAGCTTCTTCATAGAATCATTGTAAAGATTTATGAGATAGTGCATTTAAAGGACCTAGTAGTTAGCAATCACTAATTTACTAATTAGTTAACTAAGTAGTTAATATTAACTACTATAATACATTTTTAGTTAACAAGTGGTTGTAGTTGTTCTTGTTCTTAAACCCCTGATGAAGTTTATCTTTTAAAGTAAACATTGAGATTTGTCCAAGGCCTTGCACCCAATTTGATAATCATAAAAATATGCTTTTAGACTGAAACCCACAAAAGTCATACCATGAAAAGGCTCACCTGGTTTAGCTGAGCAGTAGTCTTGAGTCTGCCATTTCTTATTTGTCCAGAATACTTCTTGGCAATATATTTATCTTTGCTTTCTGAGTCTTTAAGAAAATTGTGGCCCAGAACCGCAGGCATGTCCCATCGTGTGAAAATCCATGATTTGAAAACTATTTGAGGTTCTCCCTCACCCCTTCCTGTCCTTGCTCCCCCACCCTTTGGCCAGTATGCCTTGACTCTGCGTAGCCCAAGCTGTTCTTGCCGCTTTTTCATAGACACCATCCCTCTCCAGTATTTATCCCCTGCCCTGCCCATTCCTCTGTTAACTCTGCCAACAGTTTCTCCTGAATGAATACCTCATCACCTAATTAGATATAGGTTTGGCTCTGTTTCTGTCAGTGCTTGGGCCTCTGGACCCCTGGTTATACCCTGATCCCTTTTATTGGGAGAGCAGAAGAGAAAGAAAATAAGTTTGTCTGGGTAAACCAGATGAAGGGCTTTGAAGCTAGTGAAGAAGAATGTGTTTACCTTCTCTCCCTTGTGGCCAGTCCTTCAGCCCTCTAGACAAGTTCATTGCAGGCTTTCCCTGGAAGATTCATCACCGCCCTAGACCTGCACATCTGGTCTTTTGCTGAGTTTTGCTTTTTGAATATTCTTTAGTCTGTCTACTACATTTCACTCTTTCCATCCCAGTGGCTGAGGCTCAAGTTCACTCTGTAGTTATTTCCTCCCTTGATTATGGACCCTCCATGGCACTAGCTATCTCTTGCCATTGTTTCTCCCAGGATAGTCCACCCTATGCCCAGGAAGGCCCTCACTCGTTCTACAAGCATTGAATGAGCCCTCTTCATGCACCAGGCTCTTCTTCCTTCCCTCACGCTGCTGTGTTCTAGATAGAGTCACCATCTGGTAGATTCATGGCAGTGCTGGGCCTGTGTTCCCACATGACAGTAATGAGCTGGACCTGAATAGCCAGCCAACTGTCACCTACAAATGTCCCCACCTCTCCCAATTGTTCTTCCAATACCTGACCCCTCTGCTCTCTGTCATTGCTTTGCCTGGCTCGTAGGTTTTTGTGTTTGTGCTCCTGGGCCTAGGGAGAGTGCCGTCTGTGCCTTCCACTACAGCCCAGCCCTGACTGCATATTGCTTTAAGATCCTCCAGTATCATACCTCAAAATCTTTCTTTTGGCTTACCAAGCAATCTTTATTTATTTATTTTCTCCTATTTCTGGGGATCTTACACAGGGAACTGCAGGAAATATTTGATCACCTTGGAAATTTGCATTGACCTAGAGAGAAGTAGTACAAAAAGAAATCAAGCCATGTCTGAAAGCCAACAGACTGAGGCCAAACAAGGATGAGAAAGCCAGACCCAAGGGAGGGTCCGACATGTCGAAATTGATTTCTAAAACCTCAAAGATTTTTTTTTTTGGCAAAATAATTTTTTTATTTACTTGTTTCAAATATCATGATAAATAGCTAACTCTAGACTCCATGTATTGAACAGAAACAAGCCAGCAAAAAAAGAATAGTTATTCATAATAGTAACACACATAGACACAGAGAGAACGTGAACAATGTGCTTATGTTTGAGTGTGTCCTTGGGGGGTCAGTGAATGGAAATATGCTCCTGAGGTTGTATGCAGAGTTAGACGGCCATGTTTGCAGGATGATCTGCGAAGCATGAAGAATGCCATCTTTCCTTCCAAATATCATCCTGTAACTCACTTTGGTAGATGCAATGCAACTTCTTCAGCCTTATTTCCAGTCCCAGCATCTCAGTAAGTGCCTCATGACTTTATTGTTTCCCTCACCAGCTACACTGGAAGCGGGTGCTAGTGTAGCCTTGGAGGAGTGAGGATGAGGAGGAAAAGCAGGTACCGAAGGGGTGCTCAGTGGGCTTACTTCATATCCTCTCCCATTTTGTCTCAGTCTTGGTGCTTATTCTAATATGGGAGGAACAGAGAACAAGGAGTGTATGGGCTGCCTCAAACCTCTCAACAACAGTTTATTCCTTACCCATATGTGTGTATTATTTATGCCTTTTCTATTCCAAAAATGACTCAAGGCTGCAATGGAGCATCTTGGTTCTCTGTTGCAGTGTTCCTTTTCCCTGGCTCCTGGCACCTTGGAGACATATGCATCCCTTTGGATATCCAATTATGTCTCTCAGATTGGATTTCTTTAATTATAGGAGAAGAGATGACTTAGGCCCAAACACAATGCTTTAATCAATGCTGGAACACTTAGAAGTACTTCCTCTGGCTCCTTGGGAGACCACGGGTTAGCCCAGGAGGATATCAGAAGAGCTCTGGGCTGGCAGCCTCTCCCAAAAAGGTTAAAAGCAGTCACACATGTGAGTGGTCCTTGCAGCAACAGTTCAGCAAGACACTGCAGGAGTTGTTCTCTCTTGCCTCCCTGTGCCCACGTGGGCTAGGGACTTGGGCCTCAGCACAAAGGCGGCATTTGTGGACGTTGGGGAGGGACAGCCAGACTGCATGGTGCTCTGTCTGCTTCTTACCAGGAAGGTCCACACTGCCAGTAGACTCGAGTGCAGATGTCTGGATCCTATGGGTCTATAAATCCCCTCTCTGGCCTGCCTGAGAGGAAAATCTGGCCCAGCTCTACAAGGGGCCGCCGTGTGCTCCTCTGGAGTAGAGTGAGGAAGGTAAGCTTGCCTTTGGCAAGTTATGCTGAGGCCTCCCTCACTGTTCACAGCTGTGCACGGCTGGTGGCGTCATTTGAGCCAAAGCCAGCACATGCTATGGAACGTTGTGTTCGTTACGCTGTGATGTAGCCCTTCATTCTCTTTGGACATGAACTTTTTTTCTTTTCCATTATAAAAGTCTATGTTCAATATGGAAAAATACAGAAAAGGAGAAAGAGAAAAGAACATGTATAGCCTTCTACTATAAAACAACCTGTTAATATTTTAATAATTTCCTCTTTGTGTTATTCTAGGCATAAGTATATAACTTACATACCCTGAGCCTAATTTTGGGTCACTCACAGTCTATCCAGCCTTGTCTCTGTCTGTGTGATCTGCTCATTTTAGGTTAAAGCCTCCCACAGTGACTGTGGATGATCAGTTTCTCTCACGTCTCCGTTGGTCTTGGCCTCACACGTTTCCAAGCTATGCAGTTAGGTGCATAAACGTTTGTATTTGTCACCATTACAGCCTCTTGGGGGAGTTGCACCTCTTATTAAAGTTAAATGTCCCTGTTTATTTCTTTTAATGCTTTTTGTCTTGGATTTTTTTCTTTTCTTTTCTTTTTTTTTTTTTTTTTGCATTTTCTTAGTGTGTTTTGTTCCCTCTATTTTCATCCTCCCTTTGACATTTAGCTGGGTGAGTTTTTATCTAAGTTATTAACATAGATTTTATTTTATCTAAGTTATAACTTTATTATATCACAGTTATTCTTGGAAAATATGACTTTTATGGACTGAGTATATATTATTCCAGTGTTTTGATACGATTTATTTTACATAACCAGTCTCCTATTAATGAATATTTAGGCTGTGAATATTTTTATATTATTAAATAACTTTATATTGCATGTCTTTTGAAGATATTTGTCCTATTTTTTTAAAAGTACCTTCTATTGTGATTTCTTTTCTGATGATATAACATCATAAAAATATTGAAAAATATATACAGTGAAGCACAGAAAAGGAAGTAAAAGTCACTTGTAATCCCAAATCCCCATCATCAAAGAAACTTCTATTAAGATTTTGGTACATACTCAGGCAATCTTTTCTTTTACTGTATACCTGCATGCATATTTTTTAAACAAAATTATAATCATCCTATATAAGCTATTTTTTACTTTAGTCTTAATAGTATAAAATAACCTTACAGTATAAGAATATTTTCATGTCATTAAGTATTTTTCATAGACCCAATTCTTAATGGGTTTGCATAGCATTTCATCAAAAGGATGTACCAGTTTATTTAATCACTGTCCCATTGTTGAACATTTAAGTTGTTTCCATTTTTTTCAGCTTTATGGATAACAGTACTTTCAACATCTTGATCATAAATCTTGTATTTCTTTCTTTCCTGTGATTGTACTCCTAGAGAAGTGGAATTCTGGTCAGAGGGCATGAATACTAAAGGCGTTTGATGTAGCTAGACTTCTGTTCTTGATATGTGTCTGTTTTGGACAGAATTGATTCTCTATTCTCACATCCTAAATCTAGACTCATGGTCACATTTGTTCTTCTCTTCTGCCACAGTTTTTTGCTTTGCTGTGACATCTTTACAAGACAGCTCTGCCCAGGGACCCGTGGCTTTTCCACGCAGGCCAAGGTTGTTTCTCACTTACCTCTGTATCCGCAGTGCCTAACACTATGCATCATTTAGGATGTGCTCAAAAATTGGCAGTTGCTGTTATTATCACTGTTGTGACTAGAAAAGGTGGCTATTGCTGCTTGTAGGTTCTCTGCAGAGCCTGACAGTGGGTGCTTGCCTAGTGATGGGGCCTTGCCCTCCTCCTTCAGCTGGGCTGCTTCATAATAGAATATGCGTCCCCTCCCCAGTTGTATCCCCTCCAGGGAGGAATATTGTGGCTAAAGAAGGGTTTCTGGTAACCACAGCCTCTCACTGCTCCATTCCCTAGCCCTTAGACTGGGAAATTATTTCATTTAACCCAGATGCAGCATAAATATATGATAAATTAGTGTTCTCCACTAATATTCTTGGGGTCTACTATGTATGTATTCTACCTAGACTTGATGGGAAGATCGTCAGTATGAAAAGGTAGTCCTGCTCTGGAAAACTATAAAAGTTGCCTAAGATATATTAGCAAGTGGAAAAAAAAGCGGGGGGAGTTCAAAACCACTATATCCCAATTAATAATAAACACCCATAATAGCATATGTATAGTAAAAAACAGGGAACATCAAATTCTTAATAGTGGTTATCTCGTGGAATACAACTGTGAGATACTTTTGCATTTCTTTTGTTTTCTGTTTTCTGTTCTTTTTTTCCCATTACATAAGAATTACAAATGAGTAGAGAATAAATAAATGGGCTGGAACTACTGCCTCTTTTTTCATTATATATTTCTGTTAAACTTGAATTTTTACAATAATTATGTTTTACCTTTGCAACCAGATAAAAATGAGTAAGATTTCGAAATCTTCTATGATAAAAGATACTACAGAGAGAGAGCTTAGTACTGGCCTGGCAGGTCAAGGAAGGCTGCCTGGTAAGGGTGGACAGATTTGCATTGGGCCTGGAATGGCTCAGAGATAGGAATGAAGGGGAGAAAGGCATTTCACTTTTGAGAAAAGAGTATGAGAAGACTGATGCCTTCTAGATACGAGAAATAAGTGGGAAGATTACCTAAGCATATGTGCTGATTTCCATATCTGGCAACCATGATTTTCTTTTCCAAGGACCTCAAACTTAGTCCTTTGGTCCAACTTCCTATAACTGTCCCTAGTTATTTGTCAGATATGGAAACAAGGTTGGAGTATGTGTGTGGATGCATGTATGTGTTGGGGGAAGCGACCAGAAATCAGACTACCTTGTGATCTAGAAGGTAAGGGAGTAGCTGAGAGGTAACCTGTATTCCACATCAAGAGGAACTCCTGATTCTCTGCTGTTCTTTACTATTCCTGGAGTAATAGTAGGCCATTGTAAATAGTTGACTGTTGTTATTTAAAGCTTGTCATTTTTTATTTAGTAATAACTGTCATTAGTTGAGTATCTGCAGTGAGCCAGGTTCCATACAAAGGACTTTATGTTCATGGCCTCTTCTCATCCCCTCCAAAACTCTGCAAGATAGGATTCATCACCACTTATGGGGGAGAGATCCAAAGGTTTGAAACTGTGCTCAAGGTCACACAGCCGTAAGTGCTGGAACTGGGATTCTGTGGGGTGTTTAGTGTGTCGCTCTTGCAGTAGGCCTCTCGTAAAAAGTGAAAGATTGGTCATAATAAAGCCTGCAGTTTGCCAGGATCTAAAAATAATCGCCAAATTTTTGAGCTGGAGCCTCCCACCTCGCTGCTGTTCCCTATTCTTTGTTCGCCTTCAGTGGCAAGGAGAGTCATCATTTCCATTTTGGTTCATGGAATATTTTGTCATTAACATTATCATGCACAAGCCATTTTATGGTGACTGATGAGGATGGCTGGGCTGCTGCCCCAAGCCTCTGTAAAACTTCCTAATTTTTGGCTTGCACTATACAAATTGTATAATATTTTCTCCACATCTAAGCCAAATATTTTCTTCAGCTTTTCATTCATTCTACTCATAATATCTCCTTGCAATGGGTCTTTGGGGCTTGACAGTTATTAATTATGAATTAATTGGGTGCCCTTTTTCCATGATTTTAATGTGTATCAATCTGAACCAGATTCTAAATATGTGATTTTATGTTTATTGTGCCACTATTAACTCAGTGTTCATGGTCTTTCACATTTGTCATTTGTTTTTTCTTAGTTAATATCTCTTCATTATAGAAAGTCTGGAAAATAAATGTCAAGAATTATGAAGATGAAAATAAAAATCATCCACAGTTCCACCACCCAGGGGCGTAAGCCCTGTTAACATTTTGTGGTATTTTAAATTGGGATCTTCCTTCTCTCATTGAACTCTGCATGAGAAGTTTTCCCCTTATCATTAAGCTTTTCTCAAAAAGAATGTTTTTTAACAACTGTTAAGATTCTGTTTTGTTGTTACAGTGTAATTTATTTAAGTAATCCCTATTGTTGGGCATTTTAGGCTGTTTCCAGATCTCTGACTTTTGTAAACAACACTGTCCTGCTGAGGATTTTTCTCCCTCTGTAAGTTGTCCTAATGGAGGTCTCTCGAGGAGCTATTTGGTCCAAGTAGTTCAGAGATGTGTCTGCTGTTTGCTAATGAATGAAAGTGTATATAAACAAGACTAATGATGGCAGTGCAGCCAGTGGTATAACAACGACAGGTAACAACCATTCCTGCTGATCAAGTACCAGGCACTTGGCTAAGCCTTTGGTGTACTTTATCTCACCAGTCCTCACTACAGCTTTGTGAGGTACTTACTGTTATGCCCCTTTTGCAGATGAGAAAACTGAGACCCAGAGAGAAGAACTTTTCCAAAGTCCGTCAGCTGTTGAGTTGACCGCACCAGTTTTACTCCAAAGCCTGTGTTCTTAACCCAAATCCCTGTCTTGGAGTCAAGCGACTAGACTCAGTTCCTGTTCCAACACGTAGCTTGTGCCAGTCATTTAATCCTCTGGTACTCAAGTTTCTCATCTATTTAAAGGGCAGAAATACAGGAACCTGTCCAGTACCTCTCCTAGGATTAGCATGAGAGTCAAATATGATGGAGGCTGCACAGCTGGGAAGTGTTACTTCTCACTTTAAGTTAATTGCTCTAATCGAGCTTTATAGGAGACTCCTCCAGGAAGCTATTTGAGGACATTTTCCAATTCGGGCCATTATCACTGTACATTTTGGTTTAATCCACTGCAGAGGCAACATAGGGACATATTTTCCTCTTACAGTCCCACCCTAACCTCCAATCCGTTTGATAATAAACCATCTGCTACAAAACAGCAATATAGCCAGGATGATGAGTGTACAAAATTTCCCTGGCTTGAACTCTTTTTATTGGAGCATGTTATCTATGGCTGTGGAGACCTGTTTTTGGAAAACAGCGAGGGGGCACCCTGCTGAACAGGCAGCATTAACAAATCAGATCTGTCCCACCGTGTCTACCTGCTGGGTTTACATTTCGTCTGACATGTGTAAGGGGCCCCCTTTCCCTTCTGACAGACAGTCCCTTTGCACCTGCAGCATCTTTTCAGCATGCCCAGCTCAGGCATAAATATGAGCACCCATTTCCTAAATATGTATTGTCTGTGTCTGTTGTGGCCATTGTTGTTTTACCTGCCAGCGGTTGTGAGCTTTCAGGTTTTGACTCATATGCTAGGCCGGGTTCCCTCATGGAATTTTTTGCTTATCCTGGAACATTTTTCATTTCAGTCTCAGAATCCCTACATCCAGACTATCTGTGTACATGTTTCTGTTTGTATGTGGCCCCTCCCAAGGCCAGGTCCCTCACTTTGAGGTGAACCTCTCCTAGTTACCACGGACCAGTGTTTCTCACCCCAGGGACATTTGGCAGTATCTAAAGATGTTTTGATTGTCAGAACTGGCATCTAGTGGTTAGAGGCCTGGGATGCACAGGACAGCCTCCCATAATGAGGAATTTTCTAGTCCAAAATGTTAATGGTGGCCAGGTTGAGAAGCCCTGCCATAGACTGAGAAGTAGTCTGAAACACATCTATTTGAGCACATGCACCCCAACACACTATGACTCTTACTAGAGCAAGTAGGGTAGGATATTGGTTAAAAATTGGGGAGTTGGCCTGAAGTAGACCAGACCTGGATTGCCATTCTGAATTCACCACTGGCCACCTGGGTTTAAATTCTGGAGCACCATTCATTTAGCTGTATGACCTTCAGCAAAGTGTCATCTTCTCTTAGCCTCAAGTTTCCTCATCTGCATCATGGGAATAAAATCCTTACCTCTGAGGTATAGTAGGGCTGTAAAGCTCCTCCCACAGTGCCTGGCACATAGCAAGCATAACATTTATTCATTAAGGAAAAGTTGTTGAGGTCCTACTATGTGCCAGCTGCTGACCAGAGCATCAGTGACCAGAGTAGATAGATATCCCTGCCTTCAAGGAATTTACCTTCTATTGAGAGGAAATAGACATGAAAGAGACAAACAAACCTATAAATGAGACCATATGGCACACGGCAAAAATAGAGAAAAATAAAGTAGGGAAGGGAGTGGACAGTTGCAGTGATCCCAGAAGGGATGTGGTTGCTCTCCTATCTCAAGAGGCATCCTCTTGGTTGGGTTTTCTTTTCTTCTAGCAGCTGTTCCTCCCTCAACTCCAGCTCTCTCACATAGTTGTGCCCAGTGGTGCCAATGACTGGTAGGGGTGTAGCTCACGGTGTGTAGTCAGTGCTGTTGTGGCCCAGGCGCTGTCCCCGGCCCAGCCCAGCAGTTGCTCCTTTTCCCTGGGGCCAGCCAGCTGTAGACTTGGCTGGCATTCTTTATTCCTCTTTTGGGATTCTTCCTTTCAACATCCTCCTCGCTCATGAGTGGAGTAAGAAAAGATGAAATGTTTATTTTAATCCAGCCTAACTGAAGGTGTAAATCTGAAGCTTGATTAGTAAAAGATCAGTCATTATTCCTAAAACTAAGCAAATGCCTTCTCTTTCCTTAACTAGATTTAAATTCCTAGAAGGTGGAAGCTGGATCTCATCTCATTGAAACCTGCCCACAATGCATGTCTTACATGTAAACAGTAGGTGCAGGCCCCATAGTAGAAAGAGCTCAGGCTTTGGAACCAAACATCTGGTTTTGAATCCTGCCTGAGCAAGTGCCTTAGCCCCCCTCAGCCTCAGTTTCCTCGTCAGTATAATGGGAATAAACTCCCACCTTGCAGGGTGGTTGTGAGGATCAGACAGAATAAATCAGAAGTGCTAGAGTGTGGGACATAAAGGACCCTCTGTGGTATCTCCCATCGTACCCCAAGCTCAGCAATCACTAAGGAAACACAAAACAAGGAATTCTTAGTGATAGAGGTCACCTGGTAAATATTACTGTATGATTTTTTCCCATTCTGCAACAGAAGAAAATCTTCAACTCTCTGGGAAATTTTTCAATAAATACATAAAGATACACTCAGTCTTTCTTATGTTCCAAACATGAACCTGAAATTAAGGTATAGTTGTTTTACCTAGCAGATTGACGATAATACCTTATTGATAAGAGTGTAAATAAAGTACACTATCATGTACCTATCTGAGGAACATAAACTTGAATAGCCTATTTGAAGGTCAATTTGGCAGTATATGTCAAATATTAATACTTCTTAGACCAAGGAATTCTACTTAAGGAATCTGCCTTTCAGAAATACGAGCACAAATTCACAAAGCATGTTCACTAAAACACGTTTTGGTAATAGCCAGGCACTGGAAATTATTCTAATGTCCATCACCTGGGGATTAATTAAATCAATGTGGTTCATCCAGACCATAGGATACAGGATACTAACTCTGCAGCCATTAAAAAGAGTAAGTGACTTTGGGGTGATAGAAATGTTTTGGAACTAGATAGATGTGGTAGTTGCACAACCTTATGAATATACTAAATGCCACTGAATTGTTCACTTTAAAAATGGTTAATTTTATGTTATGTGAATTTCATGTCAATAAATAATCTTTTTAAGGAGTGAGTCTTATATACTAATACAGAAAGATATTGTTGAAAAGTGACTATAATCGATAATAAGTTATCATATAATTTAAAATAAAAGAGTGGAATTGGAATGTTCCTGACAAAAAGAAACATTAAATGCCTAAGGTGATGGATACCCCAATTACCCTGATTTGATTAATTCACATTGTATGCCTATATCAAAACATCACATGTACCCTATAAAGTGTACATAATAGTACTCATAATAATTAAAAATTTAAACATTTTTTAAAAATAAAAACGATATTGTTTAGTAGAAAGAGAAAACATTCTGTTTTCTGTGAATGTTAGTAAATGTATAGAATAAGTTTAGAAAGATCTAGAACAAACTTTTAACAGTCATTACTTTCAGGAAGTAGACTTGGGAAAATGAGAGGATTTGTACTTAATTTTATACTTTGTAATGTATGAAATTTAAAGTTAACATAAATTACTTTCAGACTGGTGGGGGGGACTTTGAAGTTGGTCAAGGACTGAAAATGTAGCAAAGCAGGTGGTTGATTCTCTCAAGTGAAAGTGGAAATTGTGTTTCATTTTGAAGTTTCTTTTTTTGTTTTTTTCCTTTCTTTCTGCTCTTTAATTTCTGTCCTGGCTGGCATCAGAACCACAAACTGAGTTGAGCCAGTTACTTGACTCACTGCGCTTGTTTTGACCTTTTAGTGTTTGTGGCTAATTGATTCTGAGTGCTGGGGATCTGCATGCATTTAGTTATTAGTTACTGTTTATAAGGGTCTGTTTTTAAAAGATCACAAGGATTTGTGAGATACCATTAGTGAACTGTGTATTTGGTGCAAGTACTTTCTTGATCTCCTGTGCAGGGCTGGTCCAGCAATCATGAGCTCATTAATGAGCCCAGGAGCTCCCTCTCTGATGCCTGTGCCAGCCTGAGGGGCTTGTGTTGCTACTTGCAAACAGAGCTAGCTTCCTGCTTCCAGAAGGTTGTTGTAATACCCTGAAGCTCCTTCGAAGTTGTTTTTAACATTTTTAATTTATTCATTTTTCTTAAGTCATAAAAATTTGTGAAGTAGGACAGAAATCACTTGTAATGTCAGTATGAGAAAACAGAATTTGGTGGCATTCCCTTTAGATCTTTGCTCATGTACATTTTTTGTATAACTATGAAGTGTTCCCATACAGATTTTTAATCCTGATTTTTATTTTAACTTACATAGAAGGGATTTTTAGCTGTTAAATTATCTTAGAATTGTCTTAATGGATAGGTAATACTCCATCCAGCAGGTAATTGTAACTATTTAACAATGCCCTTATATTGAATAGTTCTCTTAAAAATTTCCTTCACTTTCTGGAATTTTATTGTTGAATCTCAAAATAATTAGGAGCTCCCTTAGAATGTCTTTGTGATGACAGCTCATATGTCACATGCAAAATCAGTTCCTGCCCTCGGGAAGTTTCTGGTTAAGAGCAGGTGACCAATAAGTATAATAAAATGTGATCATTGCTGTATCAGAGGTATGTCCAAATTGCTCTGGGAGAGAAGGATGGGAGAACATTGGTGAAGGCTTTCTAGAGGAGGTGCTGTTTGAGTTACATCCTGAGGACAGTTAGAGTTAGCCAGCTGTGAAATGAAAGAAACACATACCAGGAAGAGAAAATTGCTTGAAAGAAGCATAGAGGGATGGCTAAGCATGACAATTTAGGGAATGGCAGATAGCCTATTATGACAGAACAGGAGGTTTGTGGGTGAGTGACAGGATGCAGAATGTGGTCAGGTTACAAGAGGCCTTCTGTGCCAAGCTGAGGAGTTGGAACTTCACACTGATGGCAACAGGGAGCCACAACGGGGAACACTTGCTGAATAAGAATGTGGTTTTTAAGCACAGCAAATTCTCACTGCTTTAGCAAAGTTTCCAATAAGTATGATGAAATCTAGGATGAAGACTGAAAATGGTGCACTCAGCTTTCTTCCTGACCATTTGTATTTGTCATGAGAAAGCACTGTGGTAGCATGTTTTGATCACAAGGGTGGACTTTGGGTGGACTTTAGACCACCCCAAAGTCTACTGGGGCCTCTTTGGAAAATACAAAAATACCTCAGGGACAGGTATCACATGCTGCCAAGATGGTATTTAGTATATATATTAGTCCAGACTTTCCAAGTTGACAGAACCCCAATTGAGATAAATGTAAACAGAAAGGGAAATGTATTATTAGCCCATGTAACTAAAATGTCTAAGGGTGGGTTGTCCTGGCTTCAGGCACAATGGGATCCAGAGGCTCAAACAGTGTTGGTAAAGCTTGCTCCCTTCCTCCCTCCATCAGTCACTGCCTTCATCCTTCCTTCTGTTTGTCCCTTTGTTCTCTCCTTTAGCAGATTCTTCTGTGTGACCAGGGAGAGCTGCTGCAGGAAGTTTCTGCTTGTGTTATCTCTTGAACTCATAATCCCAAAGGAATAAAGTCCCTTCTCCTCTTTCTCCCATAAATCACATAGCAAATTTCGGGGAATGGTGGAATACTCTGATTGGTTCAATCTGGGGGAGCCCACACAAACTATGTGAGATGAGATACCCAAAGACAGTGAGATTCTGTTCTTGGAGGAGGAGAGTAGGAATACTCCAGATGTTTAAAAATAAATAAATAAAGGCCATCTATTATTGTTATCCCTTGTTCTTCTGAAGATGGGAGATGTCCACTGGAAAAACGTAGAGCTCATCATTCTTCCAAGAACTGCCTTCATGGTGAGTTTGGCTTGACATGTGCTCGCACTATAGTACGCTTAGTATCCAGGTCGCACAGAATGGATACTCCCAGCACGTGTGCAAATGCAGCCCTCTGTCCAATTTTCCTCAGCACGTAGGCTCAAGACAATGCCCTGCTTTCCCAAAGGCCTTGTGGCAATGTCCTCTTTTTCCTGCAAATGTATGATTTATGTTCTGTCAACGACAGGAAGCTGCTCAAAGGATCCACCCAGTCCTGCCACTGCCCCTGTGATGGTTGTTTTTCTCATTGTTTAGCGTTCCATTAGCTTCCGCAGCGAGAGCCGCCCTGATATCCTCGCCCCCCGACCCTGGTCCAGAAATGCCGCCCCCTCGAGCACGAAGCGGAGAGACAGCAAGCTGTGGAGTGAGACCTTCGATGTATGCGTCAATCAGATGCTTACATCCAAGGAAATCAAACGTCAGGAGGTAGGCTCAGGACGTTTGGCTGTGTGTCTGGAACAAAGGTGTGCTGCAGGCAAAAGCCGTGCTGGGGTCTATGCCTCAGTCTCCAAATCAATTCTTCTTTGCATTTGTAGAGAACAAACTGGGGTGTCTGACTTTGTGGAAGGAACTGAGAAACCAGCATCCAGCTGGGTGGGTGTGGCCCCACTTTAAAAAGAAACTGATGTGAAAATCTGAATTTACAAGAAGATGAAACCAAGCATCTATTTAGGATTTTGAAGTTTACAAAAATAATCATTTTAGTCATATTTTGATAGCAACTTCTAGAATATTTTAAAATATTCATTTTATATAACTTTGGTTCAGCTTTGTGGAAAACTTTTCTGTGGAGTGCTGTTAATTTCAATCCCTGTAAGCTTTCAGTATCAATTGCCCTAAATGGCTATTATAATATTACCGTTTATAGAAGCCTTGTTGAAGAGCTTGTGCCAGGCTGTGCTAAGCACTTCATGTGTGTATCATCTGGTGAGATCCTTGGAGTATCTAGCCCAGGGTTGTCCTCCAGTTTACCAGCCAACCCCAGGGTGGAGGGCACCCCCGAATCCTGCTCACTTCTTCCCTATAGCCCGAAAGAAATGCAGTAGTCCCTGAACTATTGCCACAAATTTGTAGTCCTTTAATAATATATTGTTTGCCAACAGTTTGGATTCCCAGATGAGAGTGAGAGAGTGTTCTGTGCGTCATAGCTCTTTATATTATGATGGCTTAATAGAGCCAAATTAGTAACGATCCATTTACATACTCTTCCACACAGCCGGCTCTTACAATTTTATTTATTGTACCTTGTGGGGCTGAAAAGTAATTGAGAATAAATTAACTTTGCCAGATTTTATTTAGAGTGGTAAAATGTTGGATTCTTCCTATAATCCCAGCCTCGAGATGAGTGGATGATAGAAATAAAGCTTTCTGTTGAGATTCACCTTCTGTTGAGTAGGAAGAAGACAAAGTGATGGCCCAGTTAATAATTCTGCCACATCCATTACTGAGAACGGACCCTAAATCACTTCTTATGATTGCCACTCACAACAAAGATGCCGAATCCATGGCTCAGACTGTAATTATTTTACCTAAAATAGTTCCCTCTTGTTCGGCTACATCAAAGTTCTGTAACATGAAAGATGACTTGCTGGATTGGAAACATGTGTGGAAACTCTTTCTACCACAGAGAAGCACATTATGCAGAAGTTTTGTGGTATCTTTTCTTTGCAGGTTTTAGCCACTAGATGCACTTGCTTCAGGTTGATTTAACTTTTTGAGAGTACTTTAAAAACATGTAAATATGTAGATTTGGGGCTTTGAGTGCTGGAGCCGGAACTGATTGAATTTGGTCTTATAAATGAGGGAGAGTTCAGTGAATATGTTTTATCTTTCCTTGCAGGCAATCTTTGAGCTTTCCCAAGGAGAAGAAGACTTGATAGAGGACTTGAAATTAGCAAAAAAGGTAAATTTAAATCCAGCAATCATTTGAGTCACCTCATGTTTTTTTCCTGTAATTTCACAATCCTAAAATGGTGCTTTATGGGCACCCTCTTTAGGACTAAGACAGGTCATCAAAAATTGAGAACAAAGCGTGGGGAAAATGCCTCAAAACAAGAAGGCAGAATAGCTCTCTGGACCTGGCACCTTTATGGGTTCACCTATGACTGTCTCTAATACACCTCAAAGACTACTTCAGTTTAATTCAGAAAGTATTCATGGAGGTCTGGCTTTATGTATATTTCATTGTCCTAGAAGTTTCACGTGCACGGTCTCTTTGTCCATAGGAGAGAATGTGTGCATGTCTGAATTAGTCCTAATACTGAGTATGTGTTTAATATCTTAAAAGGTGATAGAATGGCAGAGGTTTGCCCGTTGCTTCAAACTGGTTAGAAATAAAACTTTGATCTTGAAAGTAGTAAAGCATAAGTGACATTGCATGCTATGTAATCAGCCTTTAATGAAATTGTTTTTGACAACATGTGTGGAGAGGAGAAACCCATGCCTGACCGTGCTTAGTTTTAATTTCATCCTCAGCATCAAATAAAGCCTAAATCACAGAACCCCCAAAAAGCGTTCCATCCAACTCCCACCCTGGGCGTTGGAGGTAGGAATCCAAACTCTTAATCGGAATTCTGGTCCAAGACAAGACCGGGAGGCCACCTGTATCCAAAATTTTTAACTTGCGAGGTCACTTTACCCGTGAGTTCCTAACCTGGGCAACATGAGACCGGTCACTAAAATTTGTAAATTAGAGGGCAGTGGTTAACTATGTCCATGCCTCGGAGGTGAGCAGGGGACACTTACCCAAGAAAAGAGAGAAAAAGTCATAACGAATAGCAAACAAATGGGATGGACAGGTGGATTGTACTCCAAATAAAAAGTAATATGGAAACTCAAAGAATAAAAAGTAGAATTCACAAGTTGACAATCCCTACTGGAAGTAAAGGAAACCAAAGACATTCTAAATAAATACATTCGCACAGAATGTTCATACGGGCATTACCCAAAGGAAAAAGTTTGTGAATAAACCAGGTCATACACTGAGTTTATAAATTGGAATTCACAATTGCCAGAATGTACTCACATAAAACACAGGTGAATAAACATCGGTGGATTATAATGCTGGTTGGAGACCAGAGCATTCTTGAAGCAAAAGGTCACAGAATTGAAAACAAGCACCACTGGTACCACATCCAAACTGTGACTAATGATCAACACTTACATCAACAGGGCAATAATATCACAGGGGTGGGCAGCCTGAACGGGTTAGGGGATGAAAATCTCACGAATGGATGCGGAGACAGTTTGGGGGAGTCACAATTGAGCTCTAACAGGGGGCAGGGGCATGGGCAAATCTATAATGGAGGTGTACCCCTTGATTCTCACAATTAATAAAAACAAAAGATACAGAGTTGAAAGATGTCCATGTATTATATATCGGCATTTAAAAAATAAAGATAAATAACAAGGTTCCAAACAAAGTCCCCCCGGTCCTGACAGATGGCCTTCCAAGCTTTGCTCAGACACAGCCGAGAAACTGAGTTTTAGGCAGGGCTGGAGGAGGAGATCAGAGAGGACAAAGAAGGCGTTTAACTCAGGGAGTTGTGCTGCTGGTCATATGTCCAACTCCCCCTTCCTGATCAAGATTTGCCAAAGCCCAAGCAAGCACCTTCACATGTTTCCCTGCCATCCTTTAGCTCATGGTGCTCCTACCTTCCTGGAAACCCTTCTCTTTCCTTTCATTAATCATCCATATGCACCTATCCTCCAGGAACCAGCTAAAATCTCAGTTCATTCTTCTACAATATTTATTACCTCCTCCTCTGTACCAAGCAGCTCATCTTCAAAACCTCCCTTGGCCACTCCAGCTTTAATTCCCTAACCCTCTAGCATGGTTATGATTTGTTGACTTTTTGCTATCATGTGACATCTGTCCTGTTTTTAAACTTGAACTATTTTTTAAACATGTATTTAGTTTTCCATGTGTTTTTCTTATCTTCCCAATTAGCTTTATAAAACTCCTTGAAGGCAAGGACTGTGCCCTTTAAGTCTTTATATTCTATTACAGGGCCCTGGGTATAACTGTGTATTCTTGTTGTTTAATTATCTTTAATAAGAGGTGGTAGGATTGGCAGAGGTTTTGCTCTCTTTGCTTCAAATCAGTAGTAAAGGATGCCAATCAATTTTTCTTTTCTTTTTTTCTTTATTTTAAATATGTGCTAATTGGAAAAGAACCTGCTGGTAGCTAATTTTGAATAAAGTGGGAGTTTTTCAAGATGCAGGATCTTGTTGATTTTAAAAACATCATAACAGTCAGATCTGCTCTATACCTAGGATTTGTGCTCTTTCCTAGATGTATGATATATTAGAATAAAAAAGCTTTTGAAAAATTTGCTTTGGTTTATCAACAACCACAAAGGCTGAAGACAGTGCTGGATTCTTCTTCCCTCCAGCCACACCTCCATGCTGTTTCTATAGCATTATGGGAGAAGCTGTTTTTAGAGAGCCAGTGTTCTGTTATCGATGGAACCTCTCAGGAACCATCTGTATGAACAGTTTACTGCCTCTGATTTTAAATATTTGCTTCCATTTCTTGCCCTTCTTAACGCAGGCCTATCACGACCCCATGCTGAAACTCTCCATAATGACAGAACAAGAGTTGAATCAAATTTTTGGAACACTGGACTCTCTAATTCCTCTGCATGAAGGTATAGTTCTGTTCCGGGAATGAGTCGTGACTTGTAGCCTTAATTGAGTTTTCTTATAATGAGTCAGTGATTATGTAATACCTTCAATATGAATAACTCAGAACCTACTTCCAGCCCTGTTCATATTTGAATTCCTAACAAAATCAGCATTCTGTTTGTTTTTTGCCAGAGCTCCTTAGTCAGCTTCGAGATGTTCGGAAGCCTGATGGCTCGACTGAACATGTTGGTCCCATCCTCGTGGGCTGGGTAAGAAAAGTTCTCTGGTCTTGGTTGAAGATAAATTTCAGTAATTTAGGTGGAGTTTCATTTTAGCTAGACTTTTTTTATTGGTAAATATTGGTTTCACATCAGAAAAAAATAAAATAGCCAATTCCTAATAAAATTTATAATTACGTTTACGCTTTATCTCTTTAAAGCATGAAAACAATTTTTTTTCTTACTACAAATTTACTGCATTTAAAAATAACATGGGCTTTTTGCAATAAAATAAGTAAAGGTACACAGGAAATTATTACTAGTTTCACATCAAATAAAAATAAAACTACTTAATGTTTGATTCAGTCCAATTAGTAATATAATTATTACCATTTCTAGTCCAGTAAAAATTGATTGACATATTCCTATCCACCACCAAAAAGGTTTTTGGGCTATAAAAAAAACCAAAATGTAGTTTTATAAAGAAGATAATAAGTAAATGTTGCTACTATTTAGCATATATAGGATCCTAAGTAAGGAGAGCTTGGGTATATGCTGACCTTCATCCCAAAATAACCCATTCCTTTTCCTAATTAAACAAACAAACAAAAAAAATAAGCTGTGACCTTAGATTAGTGGTCATAAATTTATGGTCCTGGGGCTGCATTTGTGTTTTATTGGGTGCATAATGTTGTTATTTGTTTGTTTAATTTACTTTAGACAAGGCATGCGCTCTCTATTTTGCCACAGTAGCCACTACTCCCTATTCTATACATTTCTGTTTCCTTCTGTGAGTACTTGAGTGTTCCACCCCAGCTCCGGGTGTTTGTCATTTGTTATGAAGTAGGTAGTGTGATTAGATTACTTTGATGACTTCTTACGGGCCAGATTAGATCTCTCGTCCCTCTGATCCACACAGTGTTGCAGAAAAATAGACAGGAAATGCTACAACAGCTAGTATTAGAGATCATTTCACTGTTTGGAGAGTGCTGTGAAGGCTTTTATCCAGTTACACTTGTATTTTAACCTTCCTAAAACCTTCCAGTTCTCGTACCCTGATGATCCGTGGATGTGGATGTGCAGAAAGTTTTAACATTGGTCTCTTATCTTAATTTGTGCTTCTCAATGACTGCTTTGATCAAGAAACTTTGAGGGTTTCATGA
Source organism: Daubentonia madagascariensis (assembly GCA_023783475.1). Classification (NCBI taxonomy): domain Eukaryota; kingdom Metazoa; phylum Chordata; class Mammalia; order Primates; family Daubentoniidae; genus Daubentonia; species Daubentonia madagascariensis. Next base: position 31,947,135 of record JAKFHU010001953.1, on the reverse strand, counting down.
CTTAGATAGCTTTAGTTCAGGAGTCAATTTTAGCACCGAGGCTGAAATACACCAAGGGTATCTGAAAGGCAAGTAATGTTCTAAGATGAATAATTTAGAAAATGTGCCTTAATATTTCAGGAGAGATCATTTATATTTTTGACTTTCATTTTATTATGAGCTATGGTAGACGTTTTAACTTCTTTAGCCCACAAAGAAATTTCTCCAAGGAGAGCCAGCCAACTTGAGCCAGAGAAGGTATAATGAGAAGGGGTCTGCCTCAGTATTTCTTAAACTTCCTGGGTCTGCGGCCTGCTTCGAGATAGGTAAAGGAGGCAGTGGGGCCACGCTCTAGAATTAGCAGGATAACTGTGCTGTTTTTGCCAAGACAGCAATATAGAACTACATGGTTTCCTTAAACATCATATACAAATTGTCAAGTTGTGCCAGAAGCAAAATTGTAGGAATTTGCCCTGTTATTAGCTTTTTTTCTGAAATATTTGTCCATTTTTTTAGAAAATTGGTTTGAACTGGGAGCAGCTTTTGCAGTCCTATTCTGTACATACCCAAAGGAAGCGTGACCATGCTGGTCCATTGCTATCTGGACCCTTCAGGCATCAGATGGGGACTTGCAGCTTGAGGAGCAGCCTAAAATTAAACAACTGACCCATTGTCACCAGACTTCATGAGAAATGGCCCTTATTTATCAGACCCGATGAGCTGTTAAATGTTTTTCCTCTTTTAACTGCAGATGTGTCCATGCGAGTGGGAACTGTAAACCAAGGGGTACATCTGTTTGAGTTCTGTTCTTTTTAACAGAATGAAATAAACATCTTAGTGAACTTTGAATGAGAAAAGTCAGAGCCCATTCGACCCATGAAAAATTGATTTATTTCACCCCCCAAAAGAAAAAAGTGAAATAAAAAAAAAAAAAAACCCTTTTAAACAAGTGAGCCTTCCAAGTGGGACAGCCCTGGCCAGTCATTTTGACCTTAGAATGAATTGATTACTTTTACTTTGAAGACATTAAACAGAGTGGTTGCTTTTTTTCAGGGAACCTCCCTGGTTACTGAGGATCAGTGTCCCCCCACTCCCTAATGGGTCAGTTTGTTTGAGTAAGCCTTTCCCTGCCATAAAGAAACACCTTCCCAAGTGACTTATCTCTGTGCTAACATTTTTTCAGTAATAAAATAATTTATAAGCTCTCCAAGGCAGCAAGATCTCATGTTAATTTGGGTTCTAATTAAATTTTAATTCCTAAGAGAGAGGCAGGGTACATGGAAGCCAAAAAAAAGTTGATTTGTTCTGTCACTTTTCACAATATTAGGGAGATGGGAAGAATTTCTTTAAAAAGTGAAAAAGTTTCCCTTATAAATTCTTCATAGTCTATTTAAAGAGATGGCGAGTAGTTCAGAGCTTCAGAGAAGCTTCATGGGAAAGGCAAGAACAGGCTTCAGACTCCTGGTTTTGTCTCCAGCTGAGCAAGTAGCGTGGCTTCTCTAAACCACAGTTTCTTCAACAAAAATATTCTAGGGACAGATAACAATTGCTAGCACTTACTTATTCTTAACCAGAAGCCAGGCTCCGTGCTATGCATTTTATATGTTTTATCTCATTAAAGAAGAGGAAGACATTAGTATATGCATTTTGTAAGTGGTCTCAGAAGAGTCACTGACTAGCAGCTGTCCAAGTTAGGCTTTGGGCCTGATTCTCCCTGGTTTCAGAGTCTGTCCTCTTAACCACTGCATTTTCACCTCTCACATTCTGAACAAGTGAGTGTGTATGTATTTGGGAGCCAAGATGTGCACATTCTTCATCCCCTGTATAGTTAAAGATCACTTGTGGTCTTTTGTAGCTGAGGGCTGAACCAAATAGCCTTTCAGGTCATGCCCAGGAAATGAGCACCCTGTCAGGTGTGAACACAGGACCACAGCCTGATTTGGTTGCCATGGTAGCAGGGCGGCAGGATCAGAGAGAGTAATGGCCCGTTGGACAGTGAGCAGCAATGAGGGAGAGGTTCCTCACTAGTTTACATCCGATGGTTACTGCTGATTTGTTTCTTCATAATGAAAACACTGAGCATTTCCAGATCTTTTTAAAAGGCGAGGAAGTGGAAGTGAAATTAAGAGGGTCTGAGGCCTTTTTTAATTAACTCTGAAAATCTAAATTACAAGCCACAGCACCATGCCTGGGGGTGTGTGTGCGTGTGTATGTGTGTGTGTGTGTGTATATAAGTACCAGTTATCATTACTTTCAAATATAAGGTCAAGGAGAAAATTTCTGCAGCTCTTTTTAACACAAGTAGAGGGTTGTTTTTTTTAAATAATATGTAAGGAAGGTAGACATTTCTAAGGAATGTTAAGCTGAACAGTGAACTTGTAAAATATTGCTTCACTGGTATCTTTCCTTTGTTTCAGTCACTGAGAAAATAATTTCAATAAGAGATGTAAAAGCAGCAGCAGAATAAACTTTTAGATGCTGCCACACTATATTTAAGCAATATTCCCAAACCATCAAATATTACCTAATCTTATAATCCTTTAAACATTCATTTATTTGTTCTTTGAGTGTCTGCTGTATGGTAGGCCCAGTGGAAAGTACTGAGGATGCAGAAATGAAAGACACCCTCTTGCCAGTGTCTCACACCAAATCCCTCTGAAGGGCAAGTGTCCTAGTGAATGTGGCTTTCTAGTCTGAGGGAGAGAAACAAACGTGACTAGGCCATTGGCTACATTTTATTGCCTCTGGTGACTTTCTAGGGGCTGGTAGCCCTTGGGTGCCATTAAGAGGGAGAAGTAGAAAAAGGGATGAGAAGCCTTTCCATTGAGTCTCTGACATGGTGTTTACATAATGTGACTGATGGGACATGTCAGGGAAATTAGCATTTTGCTGGAATGAAGGCAGTGGAGTTGAAATGTTCCAAAGTCTTTAAGCTTGAATTGTTCAGTGCATGGTATTGTGATGTTAACCATTAGTTATAGCCAAAAATCGTTCCTGGCCTGTCAGAACTAATTTAAAAACCTTTATAAATGCTTCCTGAATCTGATTGTTTTTACTAATCATATTTTTGCTTTAACTTCTTGAGGCCCTTTATAATTGGGCCACCTTGGAATCAGATAATCTTGAACTAACGTAGAGGTCCTTACACCAAGCCACCCCAAGGACTGCGCTATGGAGTCTGACCCCTTGCTTCCTTTTTGTGCCACTTAGTCTTCTAGATGAGTTTCTGATTCATAATTTTAAAATAAATCCTATTTTTAAAAATAAGATAGTAGGCTTTCACCTTACTGGATATTTTTGGAAGATTAGGAAAATTCTGATCTGTATGCATATGCAGTAATTTTGGTTTTGTTTCTAGCTTAGGTTGGTAGAAAATGCAAAAAAAAAAAAAATGATGGGGTCTTAACAATCAAGAAAGTAAATGTGCAACTAAGCAAATTACTTTGTGAAAGCAAGCCAGAGCCTAGGAAAATTGTCTATTGCCTGCCATAGTTTCTTCCAGCCATGCAGATAAAGGAGTGTTGGAAAAAAATTAAAATAATTTTTTTAAAAAACCAGTAATTTAAAAAGCCAGGTGCAGTGGTTCATGTCTGTAATCCCAGTGACCCAGGAAGCTGAGGAGGGAGGATCACTTGAGGCCAGGAGTTCAAGACCAGCCTGGGCAACATAGCAAGACCCTATCTCTACAAAAAATTTAAAAAAAAATTTTTAAACCCAATAATTTATTTTTTAAAAATTACTTTTCTAGAGAGTGCATTTACAAAAAAACAAAAAAGGGAATGTTGGCCAGGCCTGGAGACCAGTTGTGTGTTTGTTCAGTCCCAATGAGTGATGCCACTTATAGCTTCAGAGTTTAATTATTTTGACACTCCAATTTTCTTTTTATGTTTCCTTCTTAGCTGCCTTGTCTCAGCTCCTATGACAGCTACTGCAGCAATCAAGTAGCTGCCAAAGCTCTGTTGGACCACAAAAAACAAGATCACCGAGTCCAGGATTTCCTACAGCGATGTTTAGAATCCCCCTTTAGCCGCAAACTAGATCTCTGGAATTTCCTTGATATTCCAAGAAGCCGTCTGGTGAAATACCCTCTGCTTCTTCGAGAAATCTTGAGGCACACACCAAATGATAATCCAGATCAGCAGCACTTGGAAGAAGCTGTGAGTCTGTTTTTTCCCTCCCTTCCCTTGTTATTCCCCACATAGTGGCTAGTGGATTGGGTCAATGGGTGAATGAAAAGGTCCCTGGGTCCTTGGGACTCAGGAATCTTGGGTTCCAGGCCTGGCACTACCATCAGCCGTGTTTTTATTTTACAGGTCACTTCTCTCTCTGCGTCGTTCCCTAACCTTTAAAATATAGTGCTTACAGGAAACATGTTGTAAGGTCTCTTTTGGCTGTAAAATTTCTTGATTCTATGTAGGTGATTCTAATCTGGGGTTGCATTTGCTGACTGTGAGTGGTAAGATCTTTGTGGAGATTTTAAATTGAATATCTTTGTTTAGTTGGAAAATAAGGAGTTGCCTTTTAGCTTAGCCCCAAAGCCCATTTGTGAAGGTTATGTCCATCAAAGATCTAGCTTCCCTAGGCCCGAAATCGAAGTGGGGTGCCTAATCAAACCTCCTGCTCACCAGTGGACTCCTCACTCTGCAAATGTTTTTGAGTATGGGCTGGGTGATTTGGGAAATATAGATTTTTCCTTAGCAGTAATAGAAGACAAAGAAAAATGGGATCCATATCACTAGAACATTGCAGACTGTTCACTTTCCACCCAGAGAGCTCAGTTCTGGTTGAGGTGCTCTGCAGGGCAGGGCAAAGCTAGTGGCAGGCCGTGGGGAGCAAGTGGCCTGAGCGAAGGTGTAAAGAGATGACAGGACAGGTCGTGCCTGGGGAATGTTATGGATCTGTCCGCCTGGTGTTGGGGATGCCCTGAGGAAGCAGCAGGAAAGAAGACAGAGGTTGTATGTTCAGATCTGGTTACAGAGGGTTTTAAATATCAGTTTGAGAAATTTTTCCTTTGTTGGGTAATCAATTGAAGGTTGATTTTTGTTTCCTTTTTGTTTGCTAAGTAGCTGGGGTTCAGGGTTCAAATCTCAGCTCCATCACTTACAAGCTGTGTGAACTTGGACATGTTACTTTCTGTAGAGCAGGGGACTGAGGAGGAAGAGACTAGTGAGAGGGAAGCAAGTTGAGAGGATGCTGCAGGCATATGGTTGTGAAAACCTGATTGAGGTGGCAGTGGGGACGGAGGATAACAGGCCAATTCAGAGGGCTCATTTCCTGATTTAATCCAAGACAACAACAGGAAGAGGATATGCATAGGTAATTTGAAAATCGGAAGCCTTGAACCTCCTGAGCAAACTGCCTATCTCCTCCCAGAGAGGGGTTTAATAATAAGTAGTAGTAACAACAACAATGATAGTAATAATTGCTGACATTTATTAAGTATCGAGTAAATCAACTCCACGTAATAGCCTTGTAGGTTATGTGTCTCATTTAACCCTCACTACAACCTATGAGATAGCTGTTCTTATTAGGACCATTTTCCAGATGAGGCTTGGAGGGGTTAAATAGCTTGCCCAGGTCCTGAGCCAGCAAGTGATGGAGTTGATGTTCAAACTCTGTCAGTATAGACTCCAAATCTATGCCTGTCTACTTCTTTATGATTCTATACCCTGATGTGGAAAGCTGGCTGCTCCTTTGGACCCCTGTTGCCTTTGGAATTGCAGAAAGCTGTCTGGTCATCAGGCTTTGTGGAGAGGCCTCAGTGGTGCAGGGCTGGGCCGTGTCTCCACGTAGGAGAGAGAAGAATGAGGAAAGGCTCTCTCCTGATTCACGAGGTGTGCAGTGTATCTGGCAGGCCCCACACACAGACAGCAGGCCCTCAATCCAGCACAGATGGGGGATGGAGGCACTAAGGATGAGGCCCATCTCACTTCATCATGTCTGTTTTTATTACTGGGAAGAGTATGCTAGAGTTTCCTCCTCTCCATATTTCATCCTGGCAACTGTGTGGTCTGCACAAATGAAAACAACAGGGAGCTCAAGCTACTCCAAATAATTACTTCTCTGAAGCACAGGAGCATGTTCTGAGTTTTACTGTAAAGATTTCTCCTTTTTAATATGCAGCATGAAAGAATACTGTTCTGTTTTATACGACACCCACTGAGCTTAAGTTTGAATTTAAAAACAGATAGATAAGAATACGATTGTTTGTGATATAAAAGGATGTGCCAGTAACCAGTTTCTCTAGCGCATGAAAGTTGAATCTGTACCTAATTATTCAGGCAGATTTGTGCATGAAGCACAGTATACCTGCGTTTGAAAATGTCTGCAGAACAAGTCTTCTAAATGCCCATTTATACAGTATAGGCACAGAATTTTTTTTCCCTTCTTTTCAAAACCTCATAGCATTACTCCAGATGAGCAGAATTATTTAGCCCTGCACTCTTGGGTGCATTGTGAATGTTTGATAAACATAAAACCCATAGTACCAATGTAGCTTGACTTATGTGTTCCCTGAATAAATTTCCCATCTATGAAAAGGAAAAAATCAGAGAGTGCTAAGTAAATTGCTTCTGCACCAAGGGAGTTGATTGCATTCAGTCCTATGATTAGATCTAAAAAGAGGTCTTGTTTTTAATGCAGTGCCTAAGCTACCATATCTTTATTAGAATTTCTTAACAGTGTTTTGAAAGGTTGATAGAAATTTCCCCCAAAAGAGAACTTCTTAAAATAGGATTTTGGATATTCAGATATTCCAGAGAACTGGTTGTTTAATATTTTACATTCTAAGGAGTGTTTCAGGCAGCAAATAATCCTGCAGACCATCCCTTCCCCCTGCCCACCACTGTTCCCCAACTCCTTAAAAAAAAATTACTGAAATCAATGGGAAGAAGAGTCCTGCTGTTGATGCAACAGCAGGAAAGATTGCAATTCTTGGTTCATGTCAGTAGCCAGTGAGCAGATGACATTGCGTCACAAGGGACCAGACAGGGCTTTCAGATTCCACTTTGAGAATGCTGGGTCCAACATGTAAAGTCTTAATCCCTGTATTGTTACCTAGTATCTCTCATCATCTCCCTTTACCAGTCCCTTCCTTCTGTTTGACCCTGGTGAGAGATGCAACAATAAATTTAATTTAAATGCACAACTACAGTGACTGTTTGCTATTGGCAACCTGCTGAATGTAACTTTATTTCTCCCTGAAATCCTACAGGATAAATCTCTCTCAAGAACCAATGCAGAGAGATAAAACCCTTATGATATTCAGGTAGATATAAATACAAAACATTATTTTTAATAAGTGAAAACAGAGCCAGAATTACTATTATAAATGTATACATAGACTGTGGAATGATAACACTGATTGTTTCCATTGTTTTGTCTCTTGCTATTTTTTTAAATACCAGAGAAAGAAGCAGTATGTGAAAGTAGTCATAGCTGCCTAAGGAACCACTGTGGCGTTTGAGTTTATTAATCTTCATGTGATATGCCAGCTGTTTAGTTCCTGAGTTAAATTAGGAAATGAACACATCTTTATGCATGTAGTGTATCTTCTTTCTGATTTCCTGGGTACTTGCAGGAAACTCAGAAAATTGACTCAACTGCCCATTAATTCCAGCTGTCCAGGTACACCTAGTAACAGTTAACTGATAAGATAAGCCACAGCAATTAATATTAAGGTCTTTAAAAGCAAGGAAAAAGCATGAATTCTGCTACATGTTAAAACTGTAGAAGGGTAAAAGGATAAGGTAGACATAAAACAATTGTTCAGATACCTCCCATAGATTTTAAGCTTCTTGAGGACAGAGACCTTCTCTCATTTCTTTGAATGCTACCACCTAGTCTAACACCAAACACTAGTTAAATTAATTTGAAGGATAAGTCATGGCTTTAGTATATTTTGTGAAATTTATTGTTTGTTTGTCTTGAAAGTAGCAGTGATTAATCAGTCATCTTTGAAAACCAAGAGAGGAAAAGAGAAATAATAAGAAAGTATACCAAAGTGTTCTGCTATTTATTATTTGTTTTGTGTTAATAAAACTTAGATTAGTTTTACAGAACTTATATTTAATATTAGGTTGACATCAAAGGTTGAAAGCTTCTTTCATGACACTAAAGAGCCTGTATTTTAAAAAAATAATGTGGGGGTTTTTTTTCATCAAAGTAATGCTACCACCAAAATTTGACAAATAGAGAAAAGAATAAATAAGTGACCTTTGAAACTCTTAATAGCTACAAAAATGTACAGATTGTGTATCCATCCATAGGATACAGTCACCAGACTTCAGCTCAGAGCTGTAAGATCTTCTGTCAAACTTGTGTGGAAGTTCAAAAATTATAACTGGGTAATAGTTTCTACCCAGTTGCTTTGGGCAGATGGTATCATTTTACTAGCATATGAAGAATAATCACTTAATCCTAGAGAGAATTTATTACCACTTTAAGACATTACAAGCTATGGTAGCTTTTGACCTAGTAAAGGCCTCTTTTAGAACCTTGCTTTTCATAGAGATTGATTTTTCTATTAAGCAAATGCGACTAAGAAGAGATCTTACCAACATTTTCCATCTGTTAAGTTCTTTTCAGTTACCACCAGAAGAAAGATGGGACTGTTAGGGGACAGAGGAGCCTGCTGAGGAAGTCATTATTTTGCCTTTGATTGGTGTCATTGAGTTTTGCTCAACTAATTTCTCATTCCTTTGTTTTCTAGTATTAATATTTTCTAACATTTAAACATAATTATTCATGTGATAGAATAACAACACGTCAGAATAAATACCCAGTGATCACGTCTCAGTGCAGTACTCTTGTTATTTTTTGTATTGATGACATTGCATCCACCATTGCTTTGGAATCTTCTGCCCCTAACTTACTCACATGTGCCATAGACATGGGCATGAGTGTATATATACAAAGTGCCCCCATCATTACTCCTAGTGTCTTTTCTTTCCATTCTTTTTTCTCTGTTCTTTATAAAACCTTTATGTTTTGTCACTGAAAAGATAAGCAAACTGTTTGTTCGTACCCGATTTGCAAATACTGTTTGTACATTAGGGTTGAGTACATGTAGAGAGACCTTGAAATTAGCTTTCAAATCCCCAGAGATGATCCCTTTTTTGGACTCTTGTATTCTGCTTTGTTTTGTGTCCTTGGCCAAATTTTTTATATGCCTACATTTTCAACATTGTGAGCATGATTTGAGAAATGTGCAGCGTGGGGTTTAATTGTTGAGTCGTGCACATCAAAGACTGTACCTTGTGTCTCTTCCTGTTAAATAAAATTGTGTATCAGCATAAGTTTTACATACAAATAAATGTGTATGTATGTGTATATATGTGTATGTGTACAGATGGATAGATAGATACAGTGTACTAAAAGCATTTATTTATTTTTTCCCTTTTCTCAAAGCAGCAACTTAGATAACAATCTCAGAATTAAATCCAAATGTGTCTTGGTGACCTCCTAGGCTGAGTCTCTAGGACTTGTTGGTGTGGATGGCTTGCTTACTCTCCCCCATACTTATTTTCTCTTTGTTCCCATAGATAAACATCATTCAGGGAATCGTGGCAGAAATCAACACCAAGACTGGGGAATCTGAATGCCGCTATTATAAAGAGCGGCTTCTTTACTTGGAAGAAGGCCAGAAAGACTCCCTGATCGACAGCTCACGAGTCTTGTGTTGTCATGGGGAACTGAAAAACAACCGGGGTGTGGTAAGTGGTTACTCTCCTTGAGCAGTCTCATCCTGGGCCTCCTCCAACCCTAATCCATTTAATGCTGAGCCTCCTCTTAAACTATTCCTTTCCTATCTAGGGAATGATCTTTCAAACAGAAATTGCTTTTCCAATGTTGTCAGTCAGTGATCCAGTATGATATCACAAGATTATATATAATATAATATATTTTATATATATAATATAGATTATATTCATTCATTATAATACATATTTAAAATTTTTTTAATGTCATGGACCAGTACATATTCAGAAAGAATTTTAGAAACCAACACAGGGTTGCCAGCTTTTTATTTTGTTTGATCATGACCTTCAAAAACAAACACAGAACAGTTAACATCTCCTACTTTGATTTCAGAAAATAAAGGATGATTTTAATAGCATGTTAAAAGGGTTTAATCTCAGAAAAACAGATAGCTCTTAAATTGAATGTATTTAGCTTTATGAGAAACTCTACTTTCTCAAGGATTGGGACTGATCCACAGACTGGCATTTTGAGACTATTTTTGTTTTTTTTTTTTTTTGGTTAATAACCTATCTTCCATTGGCTGAATATCTAGCTCTGAACTGTAGATGCGCCATTTCCTGATTTTATTCCTGAGTAGATATTAAAATTGTCCTCCTCTACTATCAAAGCAACTGTGTAAATCTCCCCTGGAGTACTTACTACGGTGGGTTGCAATTCTCCATCTGTCTGTCAGTATCTTCCCTTATACCATGTTCTTTTAGAGTAGGGACTATGCTTTGTCAGTCCCCAGAACCTATTATGGGGACCTGGTACTTACTGGACACTCAGTGAATGAATGCTTGTTTAAAGGATGGATGAATTTGAATTATGTGAGAGTTCAAAATTCAGTCAACTCACCAGGCTATTTGTATGTATAGCCAGTAGAAATTAATGTGTGTGTGTGTGTGTGTGTGTGTGTGTGTTTTTAAATTTCTGTGTTGAGATAGCCATTGGGAGAGAGGATCTCCATTTTGATTGTATTTCGCCTTCAGTATCTAGCCAACCATTAGAATGAAAGCCAAAACTAGATTGAAGAGTTCTTAATAAATCTTTGATAATTCAAGGGACACTATTTTGACCCGGACTGAGCAGGCTTGGAAATGTTACTTGAAACCATTGTCAAGGCTGCAAGTGGGTCCAACCAGCTGATGGTGCAGTAGAATAATGAGACCTATCAAGTCTGTTGCTTGAAGATGTGTGTCTCTTTGACTAGGGAGTTACTGCTAGCTAGAAAGTTGTGTTCTGCTTCTTGCTGACTTTTAGAAAGCACGGTGGACTTCTAATATCTGACTCTTAGCTCCTTGAACATTCTTCCTAGAAAGCCCTGTGGCAGATAGGGAGATACATTTCTCCATGGGTGTGGGCCTCTTCTCTTTCTGCATATCAATCAAGGACTGCAGACTTTCTTGTTGGATGTGTCCAGGGTATTAAAGATGAACTGTAGTTCATATTGCAGGAAGATAGATTTTGAAAATAAAGACAGTAGTTGGGGTGGGAGGTTCGTCGTTTTTTCCTCCAGTAGAGTTGTAATGGTCATTGTGAACAAAGTCCTGTGTAAGAAAAAAAGCACAGTAGTTTGAGGGCAAAAAGGAGCTGAGACTCATAAGAGGAATTCTCAGCAAACATTCATAAATGAGGGCTTTTTTTTTTAAAGGTTGCCCAGACAATGTGAGTTCAAATTGCCTGCCTTGGTTAGAAGATTGATTGAAGTGGAAACAATGTAAAAAATCTCTGATTATTTAAAATACTGTACATAAAACAAGACCAACCCTTTCCCTCCTCCACCCCCAACAGAAAATTCTTAACACATTCTTTCTACTACCACCACCCTAAAAAAGCCTTTAACTTGGTTACTTTGTGCTTTACTCTGTTTTTCAGTCTTTTTAAATATATATATTTTATTCCTACCAGCCAAGATTTGGTTGAGTTTTTATTTCTGCAGTTTTTGGGGTATGTGTGTATGTGTGTGTGGTGGGATAGGGGTAGGAGACCTACAGGTTTCTTTTTTCCCAAATATAAAATTATATGATAGTGTTGAATGTGCTTCCTCTATCCTAAATCAAGATTCTAATCTGAGTTTCTACCCCTCCCCTCTGGTCTCCTCTTTAAAACCCCTGGGTTGACATTCCTAGATATTTCCACCAGAAAACCAGAACCTAGCTGCAAAGTTGTGAATATTTTCATTTCAATTTCTTAGCATTTCCAAACTGTGAGAGGACTTAGCATTGAATGGAGCAAATTTACCCTGACTTCACTGAGCAAACTTGCTTTCATGATGCAGTTTGAGACAAGCCTTCATTTTCTTTTTGCCTACAACACACACATCAGGTGTCAACCTTTTAAGCAGGACCTCTTCAGAGAACTGAGGTTCTGATAAGCTTTACTGAGAAGGAGAATTTTGATCATCTCTCTTTGTGGCTATGGAAGCATGCTCTGGTTCCCTCAGGAATGAGCAGTGTTCTGAGTTGGAGTTCCTGAATGAAGCTGATAGTCAGCTCTGTGGTTGAAGGAGCAAGTGTTTTTTATGGGTTTGGGAAGTAAATAATAATATTAGGCTTTGATATACCAGTCTCGTTCTTTATAGACTATTGTTAATTTTGATCTCTTAGAATTACATTTGGTGATATAAACCAAAGCCAGGGGAGTGCTAAGTCTTTTTCCTGTCATTGCCCCCTTCATTCTGTTCCCCTTTCTCATTTTTTTCCTTATAGGAGCTGGAGGCTATATGTGTCTGCAGGGGTTGTTAATTATAATGTGAAGAGGGCCCCTGGAGTTGGCAGCCCTGGCTGCAGGTATCTGTAGGCAGAAGGGCTTTCTCCAGTGGGCCCCCAGGGAGGTGTTCCCATAGGAAAGGCAATGATAGATATATCTGGAAGTGCCTCAGACCTACCCAACTTTTGTTCCCCTGGAGATAGATTTGAGTCTAGGACTTCATAATCCAGTGTGAACCTGGTACCCTGGGGTCCTCTCTATCCACAGAGGTCCACAAATCAACCACTCATGAGATTGTTGCTTAAGGAAATCCTGTGGATTCTTTTCTTCTAGAAACTGCATGTTTTCCTGTTCCAAGAAGTGCTGGTGATCACTCGAGCCATCACCCACAATGAGCAGCTCTGCTACCAATTGTACCGTCAGCCGATCCCGGTAAAGGACCTCCTGTTGGAAGACCTGCAGGACGGAGAAGTGAGGCTGGGCGGCTCTCTGCGCGGGGCATTCAGCAACAATGAGAGAAGTATGGATGGCAGTTGGGGTTGACCTGCTGAACGTTTTTTGGTTGTGGTAGTTCGGAGGGAGTGGCTGGCTGGCAAAAAGAAAAGAACTGCAGCCTTGACAAACTGTTTGAATACTGTCTCATCACCTACTGATTGTGTAACCTTGTTCAACCTCTGTGATTCTCAGTTCCCCATCTGCAAAATGGAGATGCATACGTACCACCTTCATAAGGTTATTATAAGGATTAAGTAAGATTCTGTAAGTGAACCTGTCTACACATAGTTGGTACTCCTTAAGCTCCCTTTCTCTGTCTCCTTCCATTAGATAAAAACATGCTTAATACCAGATAGCCCCTGTGTGGATACCAGTTGCATTACGGTGGGTTTTATAGTTGAGCTGGCAGACTTGTCTCTAAAGAGACATGAGTATGGTCGACTGGAATGAGGGTTCATCTGTAACATTACTCAAATGGGCTTCTCTAACTTGAGATTTAATAAACAAGGAAATTAACCAAAAGAAGCTAAGATAGCACTGTCTATTGCATGTATTCCATGTGTCCAGCACTGTTCTAGGCAGCAGTAGTGCAAGCAGTTAACTTCCTTGCCCCAGTGGAGCTTACTTACATTGTGATGAAGGAGACAGATGAAAAATAAATATTTTAGGTGCTGTTAATAAAACTAAAACCCAGTAAGGGGATAGAGAGGGATAGCAGTAGAGGTCTGTTTTAGATGAGGTGGTCAGGGAAGTCTTCTTTGGGAAAGTAACATTTGAGCCTCCTGGGTTGACATAGGCATCATATTATCAAAGTAATTAGTATGCACTGTCTCTTACCTACTAATCAATCCCTCTAACCTAGTAGTAGTAGTAGTAGAAATAAGACCTTATATTTCTTGAGTACTGACTATGTGCCAGGCATTGTATAAGCACTTACACATATTATCACATGTGTTCTTCGTAACAACCTTATAAGGTAGGTTCTTGTTGTTTTTCCCCATTTAACAAATAAGGAAACTGAGACATAGAGGAGTTAAGGCACTTGCCTAAGATCAAGGAAACTGAGACATAGAGGAGTTAAGGCACTTGCCTAAGATCAAAGAGTGGAGCCCAAATTTAAGGGTCAGAGATTATCTTTGAGCCAAAGACAGCTAGCAGGGAATCATTTGAGTTTGCTCTGCCTTAGCCTCTAAGCCATCCCAGCCTGTTGGCTACAGGGTTAGTGCAAAGGGACTGACGGCAGAGGCTTCCATGAGCCAAGCATTGCATGTGGCATGCAGGACCCATTAAATGTCCATTATTTTGTTCTTATTAGATTAAATAAAATGTCTTCCATATTGTGCACCACCATTTTTTAAATGCATGTAGCTCCTGTTGAAATAATTAAAATGTAATTTCATTTTGAAACAAAACCAAATTTGTCTTTATGTATGTTCTCAACCAGTGGATATGAAGTGTATAGGTACTCACTCTCATGTGGAGAGTCATGGGCACGTTCAGATGTTAAAAAGAGCTTCTTAAACTGGAAAAAGCTCTAACTTAGGGCACTTATTGAAATTACAGATTATCAGACCCACCTTAGATCTATTGAATCAGAATCTCTAACGATAGGGCTAGGGATCTGTATTTTTAACAAGCTCGCCCCAGGGGATTTTGTTATGCAGCCAGGTTTGGTAACCAGTACTCTGGGGTCCCCTGAATCATCACAAGACTTAGTTGTCTCAAGATGATATCCACTTGCAAGTTTCTGAGAGCAGTGAGGGCAACTGAGAGCTAGACCTGTGTCAACTCCAACTGATTGATGGTGGCTGCAGCAGGGAGCTGAGCCATGTCCTGGATCAGTGGGAAACATTTTGTTATCAGCGATGTCTGCCTTGGTTGCTGGGAGTTAGTATCACTACATGTGCTTTCTTTGCCCTGGGGAAAACCTGTCTATTGACTTTTTTTTTCACATATTTTTCATTTCTAGTTAAAAACTTCTTCAGAGTCAGTTTCAAAAATGGATCCCAAAGTCAGACCCACTCGCTACAAGCCAATGACACCTTCAACAAACAGCAGTGGCTCAACTGTATTCGTCAAGCCAAAGAAACAGTTCTGTGTGCTGCTGGGCAGGCTGGAGTTCTTGACTCCGAGGGACCATTCCTAAATCCCACCACTGGGAGCAGGGAGCCACAGGGAGAAGGAAAACTTGAGCAGATGGACCAATCGGACAGTGAGTCAGACTGTAGTATGGACACGAGTGAGGTCAGCCTCGACTGTGAGCGCATGGAACAGACAGACTCTTCCTGTGGGAACAGCAGGCATGTTGAGAGCCATGTCTGACAGAGTGTACTTCCTGGAAGTAGCCCTGTGTCTTACCTGTACAGTATTTGCATTCCACACATGGAACGGTTTGGAGAAGCACTTTTTAATACTTTTGTGACCATGTTGGCCCAGTCTCTTATATCTGTACCTTTGTCCCTAGTACTGTAACTGCAAATCTGTCTGTGTAAGCTGGAATCTGTGGCAACTGTTACCCTGTATTGTATTTCACAAGTGTCTGGATGGATGGAGAGGTACTTGAACAAGTTACTTTCAATTGTCCTGCTGGATTTTTAAAAAATAGAAAGAAAAAGAATCTCTAAACTACTGTTTTGTGTAGATTGCTTGGAGAGTTCCTCCTCCTGTGCTTCTCTAGTGCTTTTCCAGTTCTTTGATGTGGTAGCTGAAGGCACGGAATTTAGAGGGCCTTGCACACAGCGCATCAGGAAGTCATTCGTGTTTCGGGGATGGCATTGGAGGGAGAAGTGGGAAAGATCAACCCTTGAAGTGAACTTGATTCGATGTTACTCAACTAGAAAGTGTGAAAACTTGGGGATTCTGAAGGCTTAATTTTGCAAAGGAGGAAGCATTGTCTGAAGCTTGAAATGCCATCTAGTGCAAGTCTGATGTAAGAATCTGTTAGGACATGAAATAGAGGCTGACCTTGAAAGGGCCAGGACAAAAGCAGCTGCCAGCTGTGAATGTTTAGTGAAATGCGCATGGCACCAAGAGGTGTCTCTCTGTAGTTGGTGGCCAACCTAAAACATCAGAATAGAACCCAGAGGGCCTGGGAAAACCTTCCGGGATAACAAGAAGGCCCCGTCTTCATTTTGTTTCATCTGCCTGGGCCTCCTCATATTTTAGAGTGTGAATGGAGCAACAAGGAACACAGGCTGTGACTGTGAGTGACTCTCTTCATGGAAACACAGGGGAGGAAGAATTTGGAATGAGAAGTGCTTCATCAGAACCTTCTGTGGGAACCATTAAAACAGAAAAGCGTGGCCCAGTGCCTTCTGAGAAAGGCCAGAGCCTTGGGTTTTCCTGCTCTGCTTTTAGGTGGTCAGTTTGCCATCTCTGGTTCTGTGCTGCAATCGGAATTATCATTACATTCTCCAGAGGCCAATTTCATTACCTCTGATTAATTAGGATCAGCTAGCCAGACTAGTAACCTCTTTGTCCAGCCTTGATTTTACAGTGCAGGGTGGAGTGCAGACCTTGAAAAAAAGTCAACTAAATACACAGAAAACTTTCCTGCGGATGTAAATATTAAGGATGACCTGTGCAAAATTATACCCACACCAGCACTAGTAGTGATGATTCTAAATTATTGCCAAAAAGTTTTTTTTTCCATTTTCTGTGTCTTTCAAGTTTACAGGAAAGAAAGCAGTAAATACGATGTTGTCATTTTATTATGTACATATATCATGTGCATTCAAAGAAGCTGAGTGACAAGATATATCAATATAAAAACAAGGTATATTACTTTATTATTTTTCAAAAACAAAAAATACTGTGGTCAATTTTACCCTGTAAAACATATTTCTGTATTTATAGATTTTAAACATGGTGAATTTTTTTCTATTACAAGTTTATTTAAAACTGCTTTGTTTCTCAAGTTGTTATTGATTTAGCGAGTGAGTGAACCTGCTGCAGATAGAAGCAGAAGAAAGCCAAGAAAAGCCTTTTGATGGTGAAGAAAAGAATGAGTCATTCTTTGCAGGAGCCATCGGCCACTTTGGCCAACGTGTTGAGAAAAGAGGTTTGTAAAGTGTTCGCCTATAGGAAGAAAATCAATGAATGTTTTGATGAAATGAATGTTTTTGTATAATGGCCTTAAACTTTTCTGGAAGCATTTCAAATAAATTACATTAAAATGTTATCCTCCTTGTGTACAGTGTTTGCCCTATAAACATCAAATTTCAACTACTCTCCTGGGGAGGTTCTTTCTGAAATATTTGCTTGTGGTTTCCAAATACAAACTTTAAAATAGGGTGTGGATTGAAATATTTGCTTTGATTTGGTCTATCAAAGCTTTTGTAGAACTCATGTTTCTAAGATCTATTTTTTCACGCATTCTCCATTCATTTACCCATGTATTCATTTTTAATAACTCTATCTTGAATCCATACTATAGATAAGTGATAAATCATAGTTGTTAGAGAAAAGAAGTATTGTCAGTATAGGTAACTGTTGATGAACTTGAGGCTAAATAAAAGGCAAATTTCACTTTGAAATTCTTACTGGTATTTTAGTACACTTTTTCTTTAATTAAAATGGTTAGTTTTCTTCCCCACAGAGAATAGTTTTTCGATGAAAAGGCTAATCAGTTTTAAGCTGTTGGTAGCCAATTCTCAATAGCACATTGGCCCAATAAGGCTGCTATTATCTTTATAATAAGCTCTCGCCATTTTCTTTAACATACTGTTAATTCCCAGATTAGGAAAGGTATTCATATAAATAAATTTAAGTCCAAATGAAAACTCACTTCTCGTTCTCCTCTGTTTCTTCCCCCTCCTCCCCTTTTGTCCTCCTTGTCCTTCTTCAGTGCCACTTTGGATATTCCCTCTGTTTTTCACTCCCGTAATTGTATTAACTGTTGATATAGAGGATGTATCTTTATTAGTATATTAGAAAATGTTTGCACTGACATTTTGTGGGTTAGTACAAATTTGAGGGCTAAATGGTTTTCTTCAGTCTATTTTCAAGATGTTATTTTACACACAACTAAATGTAATCCTTGCAATCTAAATGAAAAGTCATAAGCAATGAACAGAGCCAGAACTAGCAATTTGTGAAAATTAGAGTGTGGTTTCAGCTTCTGGGTTGTGGCCACCACCACTGACTGCTTTAGTTTCCATTCCCAGCACAGCCTGCAGCAGCTCAGAATGTAAAACTCTTCATAACCAGAGTCCTGTTTCAACAAAGACTGTCTGGTTACAGGAAACTACAACCCACTGTCGTAGTGAACAAGCCGCTCGACTTTCCATTTACATTCTGTCCTTGCCCATTTTTTACTAATTCTCCAAAAGCCTGAGGACTTTCTGGAAGATTTGGTGAAGAGAATGTCTGGCCACTCAGTTTCACTGGAGTCAGTTTCTCCCACCTGGCTTCCCGTGGTGTTGTGGAAACAGACACTGAATACCCCCTCTAATTGATGTAGTTGATTCATTTAATTCATGAATCTTGTTTATTGGCAGAATTCTATAACTACAGTATTGGAAGGGAATTGGAAGAGAGTTCCCCAAGCCCAAACCTACCAGTAGAAATCTGAAGATCATGAAAATTTAAAACCTTGTCCACACAAGCACACAATGAGAAAAGGCAACTGTATTCACTGCACCTTGAGGATAATTAGGCAAACAAGTTTGCAAAACAATTACTGCTCATGACATCCTATCTCCTTTCTCCAGGCTTGGTTGGCATATCAGTCAGCTGCACAGATCTACCCAGACAAGGCAGTTCATCAGTTTACCTGGGAGAATAGCAAGGAATTAGAAGCTGTACACTCTATCTTTGAGAGCTAATCATTTACTTTAGGGACCTGGACATGCATTCCAAAGCTTGTCCACTTACACATACATGTTCACACACAATCACACCTAAGCATTCATGAATTGTGCTATCTCATCTGTGAAAAGTTTGAAAAATGTCATCCTGTAGGTGTTCCATTCAGTGTATCTGTTTCCATGTCTGTGACACTGAACCCCTCAGCCCATTTAAAAAGGGAGACAGTATCTGTGAAATCACTTAGAAAACTATTAAGAGATAGTAGTTTTGTTGTTATTTAATAATCCCTTTTACATTTGTGCATGTTATAAAATTTCTCAAAAATGTGCTCTTGGCCTGAGTCTTTTTCCCTCATTGTGCTGCATACTTGGGTAGCCTTACTCAATCCAGAGAATCTGGAATTTTGTCTTATAATATTTTCTTGCTTTTATTTTTAAAAAGTCTTATCTTTATTTTTAATTGTTTTGTTTCTTTTTTTTTTTTTTAGCATTAACCATGACTCAATTTGATATTTTCCTTCCCACATTTTTCTTTTTTTTCTTTTAGGAACACCAAAAAGAGAGATGTTGAACGTGCTAGATTTGATGTCTTACCTTCTGGATTTATTTTAAAATAGTCTTTTCTCTTTATTCTTACTTTTTATTTCCTTATATTTTGTTCTATTTGCAGGGAGATTTTCTCACCTTTGTCTTCTAACCCTTCTATTAACTTGGGGAGGGGGTGCAATCACAGTTTTTATTGCTAAAAGTTTTTCCTGTTTCTATCATTGTTCCTGTTTTTATTTAGTGAAGGCAATGTCTTCTCTAAACTCTCTGAAGCTATCACAGTTCAGTTGAATTTTTCTTCTTGCATTGTTTGTTTCTCTGGGGATAATAATGGTAACTCATAGGATTATTAGAAGTCATTTTATCAAAAAGACACCTGGCACTCGAATGTTTATTGCAGCCCAGTTCACAATTGCAAAGATGTGGAATCAACCCAAAGGCTCATCAATGCATGAGTGGATTAACAAAATGTGGTATATGTACACCATGAAATACTACTCAGCCACGAAGAAGGATGACTTAATGCCTTTTGCAAACAGTATGGATGGAACTGGAGACCATTATCCTAAGTGAAGTATCTAAAGAATGGAAAAACAAACACCACATGTACTCATTATTAAATTGGAACTAACCAATGAGCACACATGTGCATACAGGGAAGTAAAACTCAATGGAAATCCATTGGGAGAGAGGGGAGGAGGGGATGTGCAAAAACCTACCTAATGGTACAATGAACACTATCTGGGTGACGGGCACACTTACAACCCGGACTCAAGCATTACAAAAGTGATCCTTACAACCAAAAACATTTGTACCCCCATGACACTTTGAAATTTTTTAAAAAAGGATTATTAGAATTAAATGTGCTGATGCATCTAAAGTACTTAGAATGGTGCTGTACCAGATATTTTTGTTTACCTTTCCAAATCCTCTACCTACACTGATCCACCCTTCTATGTGCCTGTGTGATCTGTATGTACTTCATCAGTGGGCTCTCTTGCCTGAAGTTTTGGTTTAGTTTGGCCTAATGAAAGCCCTTGTGTGAGATCAGTGAGAGGAAGAAGAGTGAGGTTGGAGCATTCATTCCCCCAGCTCCCTCCTGAAGGATTGGCTTGGGCTGTCTGCATCTCATGTCATGAGGTCACAGCTCCTCTCAAAGAGTCCTCTCTGAGTTCCTGTAACCCTTCCAGCCTAGGATGGTAACAGCCCCACTGTTACTAGCTTCAGGACATTGCATCCTCCCTACTTCCTGCTCACAACTTTCTGTAAAGTCCCTTTGTTAAACCCTCCTAATTTGAATATGTTATATTTGAATATGCTGCTGAGCCTGCTGGGCCTCTGATAGGTACTTGTACCTGACATGATAAACAGTATATATGTGTGCTATCATCATCAGAATGTTATAATCGCACCATTTGCTTTCCATTTTCATATATGGTGGTTCAGGATACACAGATCTTTGGAATCATCAAAAATGGATTTTATGTTTCTGTTTCTTGTTACATATTTTTGTGATGGATTATTTTCTGAGAAGAGAAATTAAAGTATATTTTAAAAACAAAGGCAAATGCTAGGCATGGTGGCTTGTGCCTGTAGTCCCAGCTACTCAGGAGGCTGAGGTAGGAGGATGACTTTAGGCCATGAGTTCATAACCAGCCTAGGCAATATAGTGAGACCCCCCCATCTCTCACACAAACAAACAAACAAAAACGAACAAATACAAAGGCAAAATACATTTATAGGCACACAAAAGCTGAAAGAATTCATCACCAGCAGACCTCCACTACAAGAAATGTCACAAGGACCTTCTTTGGACGGAAACAAAATTATAGCCCATAGCAATATGTATCCACACAACAGAATGCAGAGCACTAAAAATGCAACTATGCAGGAAAATAGGAAAGGCTTTTCTTATTATTATTTAAGTCTTTTTAAAAGTAATTAGTTCTAGCCATGATGGAGTTACAGGGACCAGATTTACCCTTGTAACTGAAACAACAGAAAAAAGAAAGACAATATATAAAGCTATGGTTTTAAAGACACTGGACATTAGGCAATGAAGGACAGTAACCCTAAGAGAAGGGAAACAAATGAGGTGAGCCCTGCAATTGCTCCAACTTACAGCCTTGAGAGGGTTTTCAGGCAGCAGCACAGGTAGGGAGAACCCAGGCTGAGTCCTGTGGGCTTCCTGTGTGGAAGGGTTGGGACTGAGAGTTTAGGGAGGCCGAGGCAGCCACAGTTTACAGGACAAAGAGGAGAGCTCTGCATGAAGAGACCTCAGATACCTGTACAGGGTCCCCCTCAGGCACCAGGCAGAGTACTGATCAGTGCGCACATGTGAAGAAAATACCCAAGGCTGGGGGAAACTACTCAAAAAAATTATAGGGGACTCACATGGTGTTGGGAATAGCGCCTATCCCCATAAACCAGACTAGAAGAATATCATAATTAACAGCACGTTGGATAAAGTACTCAGAAGGGTCTACTTTCAGTAATGGAGAATAATTAGCCCTATGTAAACACTTCCCTGGTCCAATCTAATAAATCTTAAAGACCAAATAGGATCAAACTGAAACTGCATCCCAGAGCAAAGCTCAATAATATTTGTAGGAACATAAAATTATGCAGCAACTAATGGTAAAATTCACAGTGCCTGCCATCCATCCAATAAAAGAATACCAGGCATATTACAGAATATACCCTTGAGTCAAAAAAAATTGAAACAAGAAAGAAAAATTCAAACAATATTTTTAAAAAATAATAATAAAAAGACTACCAGGCATTCAAAGCAGGAAAATACAACCCATAGTGAGGAGAAAAATATAAAAGACAATCAAAACTGACTCATAACTGACATTGATGTTTGAATTAGTAGACAAGGGCATTAAAACATCTATTATAACTGTATTCAATATTTTTAATGTTAAGTAGAGACATGAAAGATATGGAAAAAAGACCCGAATCTAATGTCTACAGATGAAAATTGCTGTGAGCGAGATTTTAAAAATTCACTGGATAGGATTAAGAGCAGTTTAGACATTGCAGAAGAAAACATTAGTGGAAAAGACATAGCAATAAAAACTATGGAAAATGAAACACAGAGAAAAGAGAATTTTAAAAAATGAAGAGAGCATCAGTGAGCCATGGGACAACTTTAAGTGCCCTAATATGCATATAATTAGAGTCTCTACAGGAATGAAGATGGGGGGAGACAGAAAAAAATCTTTAAAATAAAGCCCAAATCTCTCCAAACTTGATGAAAACTATAAACCCACAGATTCAAGAAGCTCAGTGAACCCTCAAACACAAGAAATAGAATAAATACGGCTGGGTGTGGTAGCTCACACCTATAGTCTTAGCACTTTGGGAGGCCAAGGTGGGAGGATTGCTTGAGGTCAGGAGTTCAAGACCAGCCTTAGCAACATAGCAAGACCCCCATCTCTACAAAAAATAATTTTAAAAAAACCAAAAAGAAATAGAATAAATACACCAAGGCATATCATAATCAAATTGTTCAAAACCAGTGATAAGGAGAGAAATTTACAAAGCAGCTAGAGGAAAAAGACATGTTGTATACAGAGGAACAATGATAAGGATTACAGAAGATTTCTCATTGGAAACAAGGCAAGTAAGAAGACAATGAACAATATATTTAAAATACTGAAAGGATAGTAGTTTAACCTAGAATTCTACACCCAGTGAAAATATATTTCAAAAATAAAGACTTCTCAAACATAAAAAAGCTGGAAGAATTCATTACCAGGAGACCAGCACTACATGAAATGTTAAAGAAAGTCCTTGAAGCAGAAGGAAAATAATACCAAATGGTTAACATTCAAAAATCAGTCAATGTAATTCACCAAATTAAAAAAAAAGATCATCTCAACAGATGTGGAAAAAGCACTTGACAAAATTCAACATACATTCCTAATTTTAAAAAAACTTCAGCAAACTAGGAATACAAGGAATTGTTTCCAACCTGATAAGGGATATCTATACAAACTATAACACCATAATGCTAAAAGACTGAATGCTTTCCCCCTAAGATCAGAGAATGAAGAAAAGGGTGTTCACTCTTACAACTTCCATTCAACATTGTGCTGGAAGTCCTAACCAGTGCAGTAAGGCAAGAAAAATAAATAAAAGACACCCCATTTGGAAAGGAAAAATAAAACTGTCTTTATTTACAGATAACATTATAATTTATGTAGAAAATTTTATAGAATATACAAAAAAGCAACTAAAACTAGTAAATAAGTTTAATAAGTTTGCAGGACACAAAATAAACACATAAAAATAAATTGCATTTATACATAATAGCAATGAGCAATGAGACATTTAAATTTAAAATACAATACCATTTATATTAGCATCAAAAAAAAGGTTAGAGACAAATTTAAGAAAAGATGTGCAAAACATGTACACTGAAAATTATAAAACACTGATAAAAAATATTAACACCTAAGGGAATGGAAAAGTATACCATGTTCATGGATTGGAAGATTCAATATTGTTAAGATGTCCGTTCTTCCCCAAATTAATTCATAGATTCAGTACAATCCAAATCTAAATCTAAGTGGACTGTTTTGTATAAATTGGCAAGCTAATTCTAAAATTTGTATGGAACTCTAAGAGACCTAGAATCCAAAACAATTCTGAAAAAGAATAACAAAGTTAAAAGATTTACCCAAAACTCACTATAATGCTACAATAACCAATATATTATATAAACCACTATAATATTACAATAACAGTGTAGTACTAGTAAAAATTTAGATAGTCAATAGACCCAGAGAGTCCAGAAATATAACCAAACATATGCAGTTTATTTTCAACAGGGGTGCAAAGGCAATTCAGTGGTAAAGATAGTCTTTTCACTGTATGTTACTAAAACAACTGGATATCTATATGCAGCAAAATAAAGCAATTTAGACCCTTACATCACATCTTATACAAAAATTTACTCAAATGGATCATAGACATAAATGTAAAACCTAAAAGTAAAACCTCTAGAGGAAATCAGAAGAAAATCTTTGTGACCTTGGGTTAGCCAAAGATTTCTTAAATATGACCCCTAAACCACAATCTATTAAAAAAAAATGATAAATTGGACTTCATTAAAATTAAGAACTGCTCTTCAAGACATGATTAAAAGACTGAAAAGATAAGCCACAAAGTGGGAGAAAATATTTGGAAATCATGTCTCTGATAGAGAACTTGGCTGCAGAATATATAAAGAATCTCAAAATTCAATGATAACAAACCATTCAATTTAAAAATGGGCAAAAGATTTGAACAGACACTGACCAGAGAAGATATGTGCATGGCAAATAAACATATGAAAAGATGCTCAACATCACTATTCATGAGGTAAATGCAAATTAATACCACAATGAGATACCACTACTTACCTATTAGAAATCTAAAATTTTAAAGAATAACTATGGCCAACAGCATATCAAAAGATGCTCAAAACATCATAAATCATAAGGGAAATACATTTCAAAACCACAATGATATTACCTCATACACATTAGGATGGGTACTATAAAAAAAAGAAAAAGAAAACCCAGAAAAGTGTTAGCAAGGATGTGGAAAAATTGGAACGCTTGTGCACTGTTAGCGGAAAGGTAAAATGGTGCAGCCATTATAGAAAGCAGTATGGCAGTTCCTCAAAAATTTAGAAGTAGAATTACCATTTGATTCAGCAAGCTCACTTCTGGGTATATGTCCAAAAGAATGGACAAGACCAAAAGAATGGAAAGCAGGATCTCAAAAAGGTATTTGCCCACCCATGTTCATTTCAGCATTATTCACAACAGCCAAGAGGTAAAGGCAACCCAAGTATCTACTGATGGAAGAATGGATAAAAAAAAATGTGGTCTGTACATAAAATGGAATGTTATTCAGCTTTAAAAAGAAAGAAAATTCTGACTCTGGGAGGCTGAGGCAGGAGGATCACTTGAGGTCAGGAGTTCAACACCAGCCCAAGCAAGAGTGAGACCCTGTCTCTACTAAAAATAGAAAAAAATTAGTCAGACATGGTGGTGTGCACTTGTACTCCCAGCTACTGGGGAGGCTGAGGCAGGAGGATCACCTGAGCCGAGGAGTTTGAGGTTGCAGTGAGTTATGATGATGCCACTGCACCGTAGCCCAGGCAACAGAGCAAGACTCTGTCTCAAAATGAAAAAAAAAATTTTAAAAAGCAAGAAAATTCTGACACATGCTACAACATGGATTAACCTTGAGAACATTATGCTAAATGAAATAAGCCAGTCACAAAAAGACAAACACTGTATGATACCTCACTTATATGAGGTACCTAAAGTAGTCAGATTCATAGAAACAGAAAATAGAATGGTGGCTGCCAGAGGCTAGGAGGAAGAGAACATGGGAAGTTGTTGTTTAATGGACATTGGGTTTTAGTTTGACAAGATGAGAAAGTTCTAGAGATCTATTGCCTAACAATGTGAATATACTTAACACTACTGTACTATACAATTAAAACCAGTTAGGATGGTAAATATTATGTGCTTTTTTTAAACTACAATTAAAAATAAATAAAAATAAGCCAGACTTCTGGTGCAGATAATATGGTGTAGACTTATTCCTCCCTGTTCCTCCCACTAAGTATTATACAACTATAAACCCTGGAAATAATACAAGAGGCAACCAAATGAGAACTCTGAAGGCTGGTAATAGGAAGGTGAACTGGTTTGGGACCCTGAAACTAGAGGAACCACACAGTGGCAGAGTGTCTTACTCCCCACCCAACAGAAGAAGTTGACCCAGACCCAGCATTTTCTGACCTACAACAGAAGGCAGCCCAGGTAGGCTCATTCCTCCCCCAGATGAAACAGCAGCCTTCCAACAACAGCACCATTGGCGATGGGGATTGATTGGGATCCCTGCTAACAATAAGTGCCATGGGAAATAGTCTCCTTCCCTACCAAGAGATACAAGGGTAATCAAGAGGTACCTGCAAGAAGGACCCTGGTGTGGCTCACAACAGGCACCCAGCAAGGGAAGCCTCTACCTCCCCAAGGGCCTGAGACTTGCCTCCCCTGCTGGGAGACATCTAGTGATCAAGCCTGGGAAAACCCCCTCTGTTCCCTCAGGCAGCACCAGCAGGGACCAGTGGGAGCCCTAGCAGCACCAGGTAAACCAAGAAGACCAAAATAACCCTGAAAAGGCTCTGAAAAACTGTCATTGGAACCATAGCCCATAAAATTAGGCCAGGACCTGCACACTAAACCTAAACAGGGGACTCTCTGTTAAAATAAAAGATTTAAATAAGAGTCTCCTAACAGAAAAATATCCAGGATGCAATAAAAAATCACCCATCATGCCAAAAAACAGGAAAATTACAACTTGAATGAGAAAAGACAATCAAATGATGCCAACACCAAGATGAGTTAAATACTGGCATTCTCTAACCAGGGTTTTAAACCAGGCATCATAAAAATGCTCCAAAAATCAGTTACAAATTCTCTTGAAACAAATGAAAATTAGAAAAATCTCAGCGAAAAAATATAGCTTATATTAAAATGTATTGAATGGAAATTGTACAAAAAAATATAATCACAGAAATTAAGAAAAAAACCAACACCTCTTTGGATTGGCTTAATAGTAAAGTGAAGATGAAAGACAATAAAATCAGGGAACTTAAAGGCAGATCAGTAGAATTTATTCAAACCACAAAGATAAAATATACTTTTTAGAAAAAGAAATGAACAGAGCCCCCAGGGTCCTGTAAGACAATGTTTTTTAAAAATCCAGCATTGCTATCATATGCCCCCAAATGTGTGCAAGTTAAAATGTGGAAATCCAAGATTAGCAGATTGTAGCAATGTCAATATCCTGCTTGTGATATACTATAGTTTTGCCAAATGTTACCATTGGGGGAAACTGGGTAAAGGGTTCACAGGATGTCTTTGTATTGTTTATTACAACTGTACAATTATCTCAATAAAAATTTCAATTAAAAGATGGCCTTTCAATGGCCTTTCAATTAAAAGATGGCCTTAACTTTCAATTAAAAGTTGCAATGTGGGGAATGAATAGCAAATGCTGGAGAAGCAGGTGTGAGGGAGGCTTGCACCTGTTAAGCTGGGGTCTCCTATGAGACATCAAGTGGTGGTACAGATTGAGTCAGGGATGTCTAGTCCGTCAACATTTTGTTTGTAACATAGTAGAATAGGCAAAGATTTGTTTTTCACTTTAAATCATATTTATTGAGGCATAATTTACATACAATCAAAAGAATTCATTGTAAGGATACTGCTCAGTGACTTTGGAAAAATGTTTAGACTCACGTAACCACAACCACAGTAAAGATATAAAACTTTTCCATTACCCCCGTCCCCCTCCCACTCAATGTTCCCACCTACTCTTGTCCCCTGCCCATAACTCCAGGTGACTATTGATCTGCTTTCTATCACTATAGATTAGGTTTTACTTCTCTTGAGTTTCATATAATTAAAACAATGTAGTATGTATACTTTTGTGTCTGGCTTCTTTCCCTCATCACAACATTTTTAATATTCATCCAGGTTGTTGTATATATCAATAGTACATTCCTTTTTATTGATGAGTAGTTATCTACTATGTGAATACACCACAATTTGTTTATCCATTCACCTGTTGTTGCACTTATAACTAAAGCTGCTATGAACATTAATGTACAAGTCTTAGTGGAGACCTATATTTTCATTTCTCTTGGGTAAATACTCAGGAGTGCAATTGATGGGTTATATATTAAGTATGTGTTTAACTTTGTAAGAAACATCTCAATTTATTTTCCATATGGTTGTATCATTTTACATTCCCAACAGGAAGTCCCAATTACTCCACATCCCTGCAAACACTTGGTATTGTTCCTCTCTCTCTTTCTCTCTCTCTCTCTTTGGTTCACTATTCTGGTGGGCGTGTAACCATGGTGGTTTGAACTGTGTTTCTCCAATTACTAATGATGTTGAAGATTGTCTTCATGTGCTTTATTGGCTATCCCCATATCTACTTCTGTGAAGTGTCTGTTCAAATATTTTTCCCATTTTTGTAGGGTTGTTTGTCTTATTCTTGAGTTTTCTTTTTTTTGCAAATATTTTCTCCCATTCTGTGGCTTGTCTTTTCACTCTCTTAACAGTGCCTTTCAAATAGTAGAAGTTCTCTAAAAATCCAGTCTAATTCATAATTTTTTTCTCTTATGCTTCATGTTTTTTGTGTCCTGCGTAAGAAGTCTTTGCCTATGCCAAGATTTTCGTGTATGATATGTGGTAAGGGTCAAGGTTCATTTTTTTCCACATGGATATGCAGTTTCCAGAATCAGTTTCCAGAATCCACCTCCCTCAATAAATTACCATGAAAACCAAATGACCATATATGTGTGGACGTATTTTTGGACTCTCTATTTTGTTTCATGAATCTACATGTCCATGCTTACACCAATACTACACTGTCTTGATTACTGTAGCTTTATAGCACTTCTTAAAATTAGGTAGTGTAAACATTATTTTTTTCTGTTTTTTCATGATTGTTTTGGCTATTTTAAGTACTCAGCTTTTCCCAATAAATTTTAGAATAAGCTCATTGATTTTTACAAAATAACCTGCTGAAATTTGGACTGGTATTGCACTGATTATATAGATCAATTTGGGAAGAATTGACATCTTAATTACAGTGTGTCTTTCAATCCATGGACATGCTATTTCTCTTTATTCATTTAGGTCTTTGCAGATGTCCTTTATCAGGGTGAGTAATTTCTCCCTCTACTCCTAATTTGCTGAGAGGTCGTTTTTTTTTTTTTTAAGTCATGAATGGATATTGAATTTTGTCAATTTTTAAGAATTAATTGAGATGATCAAAAGTTTTTTTCCTTTTTTATTTTGTTACTATGATATGAAGAATTATATTAATTTTCCTATGTTAAACCAATTTTGCATTCCTAGTATATACCTATTTGGTATTAGAGTATTCTTTTTAATTCTTTTCAATATATTGAAACTTGTTTTATATCCCAGCATATGGACTATCTTGGTGAATGTTTCATGTCCAGTTGAAATGTATGTGTACTGTGCTGTTGTTTAGTAGGCTGTCAGTTAGGTGATGTTGGCTAATAGTGCTGTTTAAGTCTTTTATATCCCTAATGGTTTTCTGTCTACCTTTTATATCAATTAATTAGAGAAGTATTAAAATTTCCAACTATAATTTTGGATTTGTCTATTTCTCCTTTCCGTTCTTTCAGTTTTTGTGTATCTATTTTGAAAGTTTGTTATTGGGTGCAAACCCATTTAGGATTGTTATATCTTCATGATGAATCTACCCCTTTACCATTATGAAATGTCCCTCCCTTGTCTCTGGTAATATTGCTCATTATAAAGTCTCTTTCTGATATTAACATAACCACTCCAGCTTTCTTTTGATTAGTAGTATATATGATATATCTTTTGTCATCTTATATCTTTTAATCTATCTGTGTCTTATATTTAAATAGGTTTCTTACAGACAGCATATATAAGGGTCTTATTTTTTTTTTAATCTAGTCTGACAGTCTCTTTCAATTGGAAGCTTTATATTCTTTGTATTTAATATAACTAACAATTCAATTTATTTTAAGTCTCCCATCTTGTTACTTGTTTTCTGCATGTCCCATTTGTTCTAGGCTCTTTTTTTTCTTCTTTTCCCATTTTCGTTTAGATTAGGTAATTTTAATATTTTATTTTATTTCCCCTATTGGTTTATTAGTTATTCTCTTTGGGGGTTTTTGTTTGTTTAGTATTCTTTAATTCATCACCTTCTACCTGCAAATAATATTATGCTGGTTCATGTATAATGTAGAATCTTGCACCAATGTATTTCCATTTCCCTTTCCCCCTTTTTCGTGGTATTGCTATTACACATTTGCCTCCTCATGTTATAAACCCCTCAATCCACAGTTATGATTTTTGCTTAACAAAGTGTTTATCTTTTAAAGAAATAAAGCGATTAGAAAATTTTATTTATGCACATATTTACTATTTCTAGTGCTCTTACTTCCTTTGTATAGAACAAAGTTTCCATTTGGTATCATTTTATTTCAGCCTGAAGAACTTCCTTTCAACCTTTTTTGTATTTGAGGTCTACTAGCAACAAATTCTTTTAGATTCATTTGCAATATCTTTATTTTGCCTTAATTTTTTGAAGAATACTTTCACTGAATATAGAATTCTCGTCTACAATTTTTTTCTTTCAGCACTTTAAAAACGTCATTGGATTGTCTTCTGGTTTGCATAGTTTCTAACAAGAAGCCTGTAGTAATTCTTACCTTTGCTCTTATGAATATAATGTGTATTTAGGGTTGAGGGTGTCTGCCTTTAAGATTGTATCTTAATCATTGGTTTGCAGTGATTTGATTATGACATGCCTTGGTGTGGTTTGTATGCGTGAATATGTTTATCTTACTTGGTGTTCAATGAATTTCTTGGATTTCTGAGTTTGTAAATTTCATAAAATTAGCAAAACTATAGGCCACTATTTCTTCAAATAGTTTTTTGTACTACCCTTTCTTACGAGACTCTAGTCATACACGTTAGACCTCTCCATATTTTCCCAAAGGTCACTGAGGCTCTGTTCATTTTTTTTCAATATTTTTAACATTTGTGCTCTATTTTTTTATGGATTCTATTGCTAGGTCCTCAAGTTTACTGATTTATATTTTAGCAGTGTCTAATCTTATTAATGCCTCCAGAGAAACTATCATTTTTATTCTGATACTATATTTTTCATCTCTGGATATTCCATATGGTCATCTTTTGTATTTTCATTCTTTCCTCATTATTTTCATATTTGTGCTTGTGTATTTACATTGTTATAATAGCTATTTTAATATTCATATATGCCGGTTCTAGCATCTCTATTATTTCTAGGTCTGTTTTCACTGATTGATTTTTCTCTTGGTTATAAGCCAACATTTTCTTTCTTCTTGGTATGTCTAGAATATATTTTATTGGATGCTGGACATGGTGAGTGTCTGAATTTTGTTGTTTTCCTTTTAAAGAATATTAGGCTTTATTCTGGCAGGCAGGCAAGCTAATTGCAGATCAGTTTGACACTTTCAAGGCCTATTTTAATTTTTGCTATTGCAGGTGTAGCTTAGCCTTTACTCCAGGGATTATTTAGGTTTACTGCTGAGCCACGATCTCCCTGAATGGTTGCATGGTTTAGGTGATTACTGAGGACTTTCCATTAGCTACCGAGGACTTTAATTGAAGTTCTCATTTCTTCCCACCCACTGTGAGCTCTAAGTATTATTCAGGTTACAATTCCCAGTCTTTATTTGCCCAGCCTCATGAAGGTTTACCCTCCACATGCGTGGTCAAGGGGATCTCCTGTGCAGACTTCTGAATCTCTTTTCCCGCATAGCTCTCAATTCTCTGGAACTTTGCGTGGCAATCCAGCCGCTTTGGACTCCCCAGATCTCAACTCAGAGAGATCACCAGGCTTCCCTTGCATTCCACTCCCTGCATCCACAGCCTGGAAATTGCCTCCAGACAAAAATCTGGTGTGGTTGTGGGGCTTACCTTTTTGTTTCCTTTTTTTCAGGGGTTACAGTCCACATTGCCTGTTGTCTGATGACCGAATACAGCTGCTTTATGTATTTTGGCCAGTTTCTAGTTGTTTATAGGGAGAAGATAAGTCTGATCTTTGTTATTCCAGTATGACTGGAAGCAGGAGTCTCCAGTCATTTTTAAAATTCCTGTTTTAAAACATAAGAGCTATATATACAATGGAATACTATTCAGCCTTAAAAAGAAAATAAATCCTGATACATGCTATAACATGGATAAACCCTGAGGACATTATGCTAAGTGAAATAAGCCAGTCACAAAAAGACAAATACTAGATGACTCCATTTATATGAGGTACTTAGAGTAGTCAAATTCATAGAGACAAAAAGTAGAGCGATGGTTGCCAGGTGCTGGTGGGAGAGAGAAATGGGTAGTTATTCTTAAATGGGTTCAGAGTTTCAGTTTTACAATATGAAAACAGGATTGGAGATTGGGTGTACCACAATATGAATATACTTAACACAACTAAAGTGTACATTTCAAAATGGTTGAGATGATAAATTTTGTTATGTATATTTTACCACAATTTTTAAAAAAACCTGCTAACACTTAGTGTTCCAGTCACTTTGTATTATATTTAATCTGCACAACACTCTTGAGGTGTAGGTGCAATTATTATCTATATTTTACAGATAAGGAAACTCAGGCACATAGTTACAAAACATTTTTTTAAAGAATCCCATTGTACCTTAAACCATAATTCTTTGTAAGAGTTGGCAAACCCCCAGGCAGATGACCCCATTACCACGTCCTGGCTCATCTTGGTTCCCTCTTGCCATTGCCCCAGGTCCTTTCTATCCAAGAGCCTTCAGCAGCCTTGGAGCTCTGGGAAGAATTCTGTTCTGCCTAAATGTAAGTACTGTAATTCCACAGGTACTATAAGATTAACATGTGTGTTTATATACATATATATAAACACATGCATGTTCATAGAACTTTGTTGAAATATTTTAAAAACTTTGTTAGGCAATATAGAAATGTAGGGTTTTTAAAACTGCTTAGTGAAGTTTTTCTGCCCTCTGCTGGAATGTTTGTGTATCCCCCCCGAAGGTCTTGTTTTCAGCATAAAAGGCTTTATATAAGCATTCAGTATGCACTAGCCCAGTCAGTGGTAGATTCTGTTCTCAGGACCTGGGTATCTCAGACATTCTGCAAGTGTCTGATTCAGATTTTATTTTCTAAACACATTTTAACTATTTTCACAATGTAAACAATATCGTGTATTTAAATGTTACATGTCTAATTTTGACGCACCAGAGACTGCCTGAATCTAGTCTTGGAATGGAAAGGGAAAACCTTTTTAAACCATTCAGTCTTCTTTTTCTTTTTCTTTTTTTTCCTTTTTGCCATTGATTACTGACATCTTGCAGATCAGTCTTCTTATCTGCTGCTATTCATTTGTGCTCCATCACTGCATTTCAAGCCTACGATCTTCTGTTAGATCATCCCAATAGGGAAAATACAATGTTTTATAGGAGATGTGATTTTTAGTTAAAAGTTGCGAACCATTGTAAGGTCTTCTGCATCTGAAGTGTGAACTGGAAGTGTTTTTATCCCTTATCTGGCTTATTCTAAAACATCTGACAGCATTATTTTATGTTTTACTATTTGGTCTTTTCAGAAGATTCTAAGTTACTGACATGTTAAAAAAAAGAATGTGGGCCAGGTGCGGTGGTTCATGCTTGTGTAATCGCAGCACTTTGAGAGGCCCAGGTGGGAGGATCACTTGAGGCCAGAAGTTTGAGACCAGCCTGGGTGACATAGCAAGATGCCGTCTCTACCAAAAAAAAAAAAAAATCAGCAGGGCATTGTGGCCCAGGCCTGTAGTCCCAGCTACTCGGGAAGCTGATCCTGGGGGATCGCTTGAGCCCAGGAGTTGGAGGCTGCAGTGAGCTATGATGATGCCACCGCACTCCAGCTTGGGCAGCAAAGTGAGACTCTGTCTCAAAAAAAAAAAAAAAAAAAAAAGGAATGTGGTGGGGATAGGGGGAAAACAACAGAACAACAGCAGCTTCCTTTAGTAACTGTGATTGATTTCGTCCATCTCTTCACTTTCTCCCATCTCTTTACTTCTTTCTTTCTTTGAAATTCTCTCACACTGTAGCACAACCTTGGTTTGTATAGAGGCTGATAATTACCAAAGATAGTGAAGTCCTAAGCCATCCTTACCTAGATTTTTGCAGCAATGTTCTAACTGATCTTGCTTCCCCCAATCCACTTAAAATCCACCTTCTATAACAAGAACCAGAATGATCTGTCTGAAATCTGATTGGGTCAGCTTCTACCTGAAATCCTAAATTCTTATCTTTTGCTACCAGGATTAAATCCAAGTCCCTTGATATGGCACATGAGGTTCTCTGACTGAGCTAGAGCCGTCAGAGGAGGCTGCCTCTCCACTTCCTGCCTCTTTCTGTACACCACAACAGCCAACTGTGCCTCCCTGCTACAAAGCCTTTTGGTTTCTCACATTGGTATCTTTGCTCCTTTTTCCCTTTGCTGTCCTCTCTGCCTGGAATTCCTTTCCTGCTCCCTGCCACTTCGCTTGCTCCTCATCTCTGACATTCACTAACTCAGCCAGTCGCTACCAGATGGTCTTCACCTCCTTTGCTTGAGTGTATTTGCAAGCAGAACTGCCTTATGTTTTATCCTCTATGTTAGATACAGTTCTTGGCAAACACAAGTTGTTCAATAACTAATTGCTAAATAATTGAATGAGTTTAATAAATGGGTACCAGTAACATTAGTATCCAAATTATCAGTGTCCCAGCATGAGGGTATGAGGCATTCTCCTCATGAATTTCCTAGGTTATTGTAGACAGGCTGTGGTCATAGGTGCTTGACACATTGAGACAAAATTGTATGTTATGTGTTTTTTTGAAAAAAACATAAAACTTGCAACTAACTCCACTTCAGACACCTGTAGGTACAAAATAGATGCTTTAGTCTGTTCAGGCTGCTATAATAGAATAGACTAGGTCTATTATAAGACTAGGTCTTGTAAACAACAAAAATTTATTTCTCACAGTTCTGGAAGCTGGGAAGTGCAAGATCGAAGCTCTGGCAGATTCAATGTCTGGCGAGGACCTACGTCCTGGCTCACAGACAGTTGTCTTCTGGCTGTGTCCTCACATGGCTGAAGAGGTGACAGAGCTCTCTGGCTTTCCTTCATAAGGGCACTAATCCCATTCATGAGGCCCTATCCTTATGACGTAATGACCTCCCAAAGGTTTCACTCCTTTATCTTTTTAAAAAAAATTTTTTTTTTACTCCTTTACCTTCTAATACCATCACATTGGGGATTAATTTTCAACATATGAATTTGGGGTAGAACACAAAAATTCACTCTATAGCAATAGGGAAGTGGAATTTTGCTTGAATAATTTCTGAAGCTTAAATATTTAAAATAAATTTATCTTATGTGTAATTCTATAAGAATCTAAGATCTGTCTGATATACTTATATAAGTAGTATCTTTGTACTTATCTAGTATAAGAAATTTTGGGACAAATTCAATAGTATTAAATGTCTTACATTACTCATTATATAGGAAACAGAAACTCAACAAAGGGCCATAGGACCTATCATAGCATATTTATTAGGAAAGTGAAGCGTTCTTTAGCACTTAAGGAAGGAAGGAGAGCATCATGGTGAGTGTAACTGAACATCTTTAACAGGAATGTGGATAAGCATCTTCTAAAGGAATTATGGATTTATATTATTTTAATACTATTTTTATCAAAGAAATGTACATGAATAGTATTTTATATTTAATATATA
The DNA here is from genome assembly GCA_023783475.1 of Daubentonia madagascariensis. Taxonomy (NCBI): domain Eukaryota; kingdom Metazoa; phylum Chordata; class Mammalia; order Primates; family Daubentoniidae; genus Daubentonia; species Daubentonia madagascariensis. The sequence continues at coordinate 31,911,473 of JAKFHU010001953.1, read as the reverse complement.
TTTTGAGCTTTTTTGCTAAGTGAAGCAAAACTGATTTTTTCGAGCATTATTACCATATATTCTGTCTCCAGAGAAACTCAGATTCTCAAGAGAATGGACTAATCACCAAATGGCACAAACCACAAGTAAAATTCCTCTGGATAAGTAACTGAATACCACATTTTCTTCAATTAGATAAATGTCTGGTGTTATGTTTCTATAATTTATGTAAATTGAAACCATAGACCTACCAATTACCCTATTTAAATTTGGCTGGTTCCCCAAAGACTTCTTAGGAGAAAACTTGTAATAATTAGTTGCCTATCTTTTCAGAGCCACTGGAGAGTACTAAAACTTGAGGTCATATATTTTGTAAAGCTCTATTTTTGCAAATCTCTTTTAACCAGGAATTTTTTAGATTAAATGGAAAAATAATTGGGAAAAAATGTTTTTTCACTTGGGAATATTATGGGGAAGGACATTTAAAATAAGGTATTTAAAGCCAAACAATAATCTAACCATCTACAAATCTGTAGGAGCCATTAGAAAAAAGTGAAAATGAAGAAACTTGTGTTTTTAAGGGAGTTGGTGGGAATTGTCCTATTCATTCAGGAAAATAAAAGGACAAAACAAGAAAGAGAAATGATACATTAAGGAAATGATTTAAATGCATAGTGGTGTAACTTCATAATTTTTATTGATTTGCCTTGAGAGTCTTGATTAATAAATTAGACATCCCAGAGGCCTACAAACAAGTAGAATTTGGTGTAGTTGTAAGCGCATGCAATTGGAGTTAGGAGATGCAAATTTAAGTCTTGCTCCATTTCTCATTGGTGGTGTTTTCTTCAGCAAGGCAGTTAAGTCACCATTTCCTACTCTGCCAAATGTCAATGTTTCTCTGGAAACTGCTGTGAAGATTAAATGAAGCAATGAGTATGGAAGCACCAGAAAATAAACCCAGTGTCAGGATGGATCTGTTTCTTTACAGCTGTATCCTCAGAAGCCCAGCTTAGGGCCTGGTAGCAGGCAGGGACCCAAGAAATATTTTTTGAGTAAATAAGTGAAGTATTTGGTAAGTTACAAGGTGTTATTCAAATGTTCTTGCCCTTCTTTTCCTCCAACTTATTCACTGTCTTTCAAATTAAGTGGTGAGATGGGTTATCCTCCTGAAAACAGGACATCCCAGACAACTTTCTTGTGCTCTATTTTGTTATAAAAACATAAAATCAGACACTTTTAATTTGAAAAAAATTTTTCACACATTTCACCAATGTTTGCACTTTTGCAGTGTACCACTTCCTCTTGAGCATTTTTTTCTCTTTGTATAACTTGGGTCCTTGGCATCAGCTTCCTTCTTACTTACAGAACTCCGCCAACCACAATGCAAAGTTAGTATAAACCTGGGTCTTTCTTCAGGTGGGAATGAATGGCAGAGGCGTAAATACTTTATAACTAGCTCTATACTGGTCAGTCAGCTAATAAAACACAACCATCACTCCCAATTGTTAAATCCTATTGATGTCAACAAGTCTTGGATTTGGCAAATGAAGTTCATCTATCATCTTAACTGCAGTGAAGGGCACTTTGAATTTGTATAAATCATGTAAAAGGTATTTAAATAGATACCCCTTGGCTGGGCATGGTGGCTCATGCCTGTAATCCTAGCATTTTGGGAGGCTGAGGCAGGTGGATTGCTTGAGGCCAGGAGTTCAAGATAGACACCCTTTAATTTACATTTTGGGTAAATCCAGATTTCCATATAATGGATCCAGTTTGCTTTTAAAGAAAGATACACCAGTAAATACTTAATGGGGATAAACCCAAATCAGGTTATGTGAGAGATCAGCAATTTTCCTGCCAGAGAATACTATTAATAGTCACACTGTCTTCAGGAGTCAAAACATACTTAGTAAACCCCTACTGTGTTCAGGCACTATGGTGCGCCCTGGGGATACCACGGTAAGCAAACCCAGACGTTGCCCCTCAGTCCATGGAGTGGATATAGGATCAAGTGGGAGAGACAGATTTAGTTAAATAATCCCACAAATTAGGAAGTAATTACAGATTGATGAAAATGGGAGGTAAATGGTCTGAGTAAAAGGAACAAAATTCTGTGAGAGCACAAAAGAGGGGAACCTGACCTAGAATGGGAGGGGGGATGATCAGGGACATTCACGCAAGGAAGTAAAGCTTAAGCCAAGAGAAGTGCAGGAGCTAACTGGAACTGAAGAAGAGGCTGGCATGGGAAAGAAGATCATGCCACACTGGCAAAACAGCATATGGTAAGGTTGATCATGTGGTCAGGGAGCTTGGCATGTGTGCCAGACAGAGGAAGCACCCAGGAGGAGCTTAGGGAAGAGAAGTAGAAGATGGAAAGGCAGGCCAGGGCCAGAAGCAGCAGGGCTCTATGGACCACATGAAGAATTCTTATCTTTATCCCCTGAATAATGAGAACCCACAAAAAAAGTTTGTTTTTGTTTGTTTGTTTAATTGAAGAATAACATTATACAATAGAATGCACGACTCTTAAGCATACAGTTCAATAAATGTTTATACAAGTATGCATTATCTTTGTAACTACCACCCACATCAAGATACAGAACATTTCCACCATTCCAGAAAGTTCCTTCATGTCCCCTTTGAGTCAATTACCACCCCTCCGCCCACACACAAAAGGGAGCTACTATTCTGATTTTTATTACCATAGATTATTTTTGTTTGCCCTGGAACTTCATGTAAACGGAACCATATAGGACTTCTTTCATTTAACATTATGTCTGTGAGATTCACCCACAGTATTTCATGTAATAAAATCTTAGAAGGGTTTGACTGAGAAATGAAAAAAACTTAAACCTTAGAAATAGCTCTTGACTTCTGGGTTTGGTTGAAGTTTGTGATTTCCAGAGTGTAGCTGAAGGGATACTTGCATCTTGTTCACCCCTAACTACATTCTTATTTTCAGCTGAGGATCTCTTTTGTTGCTTCGCTCATTGCATGGAGGTCTTTCTGCCAGACACCAACCATGAATCAACTTCAACACAGTTTCCTGCCAAACTAAAGGGTCTTTCTTATGCTTCCCTAGGACACATCCAAGAAATATTTTTGCTCAATGAGTAACTAGACAAGCTCTTTGGGGAAAGAGGAATGACTCCAAGGAAGTAGCATTATTGTTTTAGCCCAAGCATAATGGAAGGAATAACAATTTCACATTTTTTAATGCATCTGAATGGGCAATGGAATTGTAACTTTGCAATATTGTCTTCATCCACAAAATAAATTCAACTAATTAATCTCTAAGACCCTTAAAGTTCTATGAATTGAATCTGTTAGTGGTGGTTTGTTAACTGGCCTTTATTATCTTTCTCTACAGTTGCCTTTCAGTGGAAGTGTTATATATTTAAAAAAAAAAAAAAGCCTCCTAGCTGTGTGACCTCCAAGGCTCAAGGTACGTGCAAGCATCAAAAATAACATCTTTTACCTGAAAAAGACACATGAGAAGTATAAAAGGATATACAGTGAAGAGGTACTCCCACTTCTGTCTTCCAGCCCCTGCTCCCTTTCCATAGGCAACCAACATTGCTAATTACTTATGTGCCTTCCACAAAAGTTTTATGCAAATAGATGTTTATATTAATATTTAACTGTATTTCCCTTTTTGGTACAAATACTAACACACTCTTAATTTGGTTCTACACCTTGCTTTTTTTTTGTTGTTGTTGTTGTTACTTTTAGCACCTAATGAGCTTCTTTATCAGAAAAATGGGAATAATATGAGTATCTACCTCATAGGGTTGTTGTGAAAATTAAGTGAGTTAAAATATACAAAGCACTTAGAAAATGCCAGGCATATTGTAACCTCTGTATTAGTTTTCTATTGCTGCATAACAAATTATCACAAACTTAGTGGCTTAAAACAATACTGTATTATCTCACAGTTTCTGTAGCTCGTAAGTCTGGGTATGGCTTAGCTGGGGTCTGTCGTCAGTCTCACGAGTTGAAGTCACAGTGTCAGCTGGGCTGCATTCTCACCTGGAGATTCAAGTAGGAAAGAATTTGCTTCCACACTCTCTCAAGCTGTTGGCAGCTATAGAATTCATGGCAGGTTGTTTGTTCAAAGCCAGCAACAGGAGAGAAACAGTCTAGACTGTATGGAGTCTCTGACCTTAAGGAATGCCTAGCCCCCACCTTCAGATATAATTTACATATTATAAAATCCACCCTTTTAAAGTGTATAATTCAATGGTTTTTAGTATATTCAAAAAGTTGTACAATTATCATCACTAATTCCAGAATATTTCCATCACTCCAAAAAGAAACCTTGTACTTACTAGCAGCCAGTCCCCATTTTCCCCTCTCCCCAGCCCCTGGTAACCATTAATCTTCTATTTCCACGGAATTGCTTATTCTGGACTTTCATATGGACAGAAGCATGTAATATATGGTCTTTGTGTCTAGCTTCTTTCACTTAGCATAGTGTTTTCAAGGTTCATTCATGTTGTAGCATGTATCAGTACTTCATTCTTTTTATGGCTGAATAGTACTACATTGTATGAATATACCCTATTGATAGCTATTTAGGTTGTTTCCAATCCTTTACTGTTACAAACAACACTATAGTGGATATCCTTGCATAAACATTTAGAATGTGGATGAGTACCTCTGTACTATAAATTTGTAGAAATAGAATTGCTAGGTCAAAGGTTTATGCATCAGCAATATTTGATGGTTATTGCTGGATTATACATTCATATCCTGTTTTTTAAAGTAATGTTTGAGGAAGGGAGGTAAAATGGCTTAGTGGAAAACTCACTGAGTTCTGAACTTGTGTTGACAAGAAAGGTTAATGAGCTGTGGTTATTAAGGGCATGGGGCTTTGGAGGCAAATTGCCTGGATTAGAATCTTGGTTCTGCCTTTCACACTCTAAATGATACTTAAAAAGTTGATTAACCCTACTGCCTCAGTTTCTTCATCTGTAAAATAGGGATAACATTAGTACCTTCTGTGGGGATTAATGAGACTATATATGTAACACTCTTAAAACAATGCCTGACACACAGAAAGTGCTCAGTAAATGTTAACTCTTCTTATTAGCTTGCTATGTGATCTTGGGTCATTTTCTTTTCTTATTTTTAAAATGATGAGTTGAAATGGATTAATTTTGTTTCCATGTTTTAAAAGGCAATTGTGGTCCCTACATATTTAATTATACACTGTCTCATATTGTTCTCTAACGTTCCTTGTTCTGCTGCTTTGCCCATTACTAGTGGTAGGAGACAACATGGGTTTTATACTTTTAACCTTTGGTAGCCCTTGCTTCAGAACCCATGTGCATCTGTGGTAGCTCTATCCCCCCATATATATACTGGGTATCTATATACATACACATATGTAAACACACATGGCTATCCTCTGTATCTTACTGTTAGTTTTCCTGAAATAGTGGGATTTAGCAAATTTATACCCCCTTCCTGTCCCTCACGTTGCTGACTCCTTACCTAACCTTTAGATCTCAGCTTAGCTGTCACCATAGATCCTAGTTTTAAATGTATTCCCCCACTGCACTGTAAATTTGAAAGAGGTAACCATGTCCATTTGCTTCAGAGTTACATCCTTAACATGTAGCAGTGCCTAGCTCCCAACAATTAAAAGATATTTCTAATATTGAATGCTAATAATGTTATCCAGCTGAACTTAAATTTTTTTAATCTATAATAATTGAATATATTTTTAAAATTATGTTTTAGAGCTTCCCAATTTTTTTTACACCTTATAAAGTATAATACTGAATTCACCAAAAAAACCTTTTTGAAAGTAAATGTTGACTTGGAATGGAAAACAATTTTATCCTCACAAAACTTAAGATTCAACCTCTGTGGAGGACCAATGGTTCTCTCTGAGCTTAGTTTTAGGTACTCTTTACCACCAACCTGTAGTTGCTTTATACATGGCCTAGGACCTTCCAAGTAAAGTTGGCTTTTGCTGAGTGGATGAGGAAACCCTTGCTGAGTGGTGGCACCAGCATGTAATTAGTTCCTACTTATCTTTTAATTTGATAAAAATGAGATTTTAGGGATGCCTTTAATGAACTAACAAAAAAGAAAGTTACCATTTGGGGAGTGCAATATCTGAGTTTCTGATCTTCTGTATCTCCTTTTACATCAAGTAAAGCCCTTTCTCCAATTTAAAAAGGTTACTTTTTACTTAAAATAATGTAGCATTTCCCCCTCAACCTAGCCCTCACTTTTTCATCATTTAAAAATATTTTAAAATGTGTTTTTACCCCACCTACTTACTAACAATTGATTTACACTCATTTTCCTATAATTTACTGAGCTGATTCTAATAGGTTGGGCAATCCATGATTAGCTTTTCCATATCAACTGTTAAACAGGGATGATGTTTATCACAGGGCACAGGAATCCATCTTTCCTCTTGCCTTTGGGAATGCTCTTTAAGTAGCAGCCACCTGACAAAGCCTGAGGTTTTGTTTTAACTATCCTTGGTCAGTCAACTTCCTGGGACACAGGTAGAGTTTGGGAATAGAGATCTGGGTCCCAATTCTGATCCTGCTGCTTGAAGACCCTAAGCAAAATGTCAGCCCTCTGTTGGTTCATCTATAAAATGAATAAAAGTGCAGGGCTCCTGTAAAGAGTAGGTCTTAGAGAAGAAGTCAGTGCAGTGCTTAAGTACTTTCTGTGGGAGTTAAATATACCTGGCTTCAAATCTTGGTTTTAATTTGTCCAATGTCTTGCAACACTTATTTTAAGTTGTGCAAAATAGTATCTCCTCGTTATCTGTTGTTGTGAGGATTAAATGGAGGAATGTATGTAAATCTTTGTCCAGTGCCTAGCATATGAAAGAAAAGTACCCCATAAATATTGGCTGTACTCACAACCCATGATAGTTTACGCTGAGTAGGTTGAAACTACTACTTAAAAAGCCCTCCACTTAACTATCAAGTTGTTTTCTTTTAAGGGAGAGCGACCACTTGCTGCATATTTTTAAATGTGACTGCAAAAGTTTATTTTTTCTTTAATATACATTTACCATAGGAAAACTGAAAAACAAAACCAAAAAAAGTACAAAAGCCAACAACCCCCCTCCCTTCAAATTCCCCAGAACCAAATCCTGTTGACACTAGGCTGTGAAGTCATTTCAAAGGATCCCAGGTATTGAGTACTAGTTGGAGCCTAGCCACCGGGGTCAAACCACTTAAGATAATAGGACTCCTCCGAGGCGGCCGCGCCCGCTCTGCCCAAAGGCCCAGGAAAGCCCGAAAGGCCTGTTAGGAGGAGTTTTCAGATCCCCAGGAAGAGCAGAGAAAAGAAAGGTGGTGCCTCCCCTTCTCCCCCACCCCTCTATCTTTTCGTTAGAATCTATTTTCTCTTCCCACACCCATCGAGACACGTAAACACGCATCGCGCCAGCCGCCTCTCCCCTCGCCGCCACGGCCGCCCCGCTGCTGCGCTCGGTGCGAGAGGAAAGCGGTGGAACCACACTCCCCTGCTCCCCCTCTCCCCGCATTTAAGATAAAAGAGGGGGGCGGGTGGGAGTAATAATCTATTGTAAAAATACAAGATCCGGTGAGAATGACTGTCCGGCCCAAGGCTTTCGGGCTCTTATCGCTTATCTCCTCTCCAGGTCTTTGTACGCACGCAAGTATTTCGCAAACCCGAGACCCTCCCGTATCCACTGCTCCGAAGCCAGTTTTGGCCGAGATAACTCGTGCCCGCAGGCGGAGGGTCTTGCCCCCAAATGGGCGATGCCTGCGTTCCGGGGATGAGGCCAAGCCCGACCTCTTCGCCTGCAGCGCTGGCCAGGCGCGGCCCGGGAACTCGCGGAACGCCGCGGGGCCCACGCATTCCGCAGGCGGCGACGGCGTCGAGGTACTCGCCCGGCGTTGCGGTCGCCCCTTTTGGCGGGCTCGGACGCCCCGAGGCTCCGCCCCCCGGCGCGCTATATCCGTACCCGCGGAGGCGGGCGCCGCGCCCCCATTGGCGGAGTGGCTCGCATTGGCCCCGCCCCCTCTCGGCCCCGACGCGAGCACGTTGAGTGGCGGGGTCAGGCTGAAGAACTGCCCGAGCGAGGAGCGCCTCCAGGGGCCGGGCGGCACGGTTGGGGCGCCCGCTTCGGGGCCCCCTGGAGGCTGCTGAGTCGGGAGCGCAGCCCGCGGCCACGGGGGGGGGGGGGGGGGGAGGGCAGTCGGCGGCGGGCCGGCCTGCCGCCCCTTCCCCCCACGCCCGTCGACCTTGTGGGCAGAAGCTTCCCGGAGCTCCTCACGCCGGCGCGATGGCAACTGCTGCGGAGACGGAGGCCTCTCCGCCGACGGACGCGAGCTGGGAAAGTGGCGGCGTAGGAGACGACGAGATGAAGCAGGCGCTTCCGGAGCTTGAGTCTTCCCCACAAAATGGCGGCGGCGGCGGCGGCCTCAGCATCGCGGAGCCCGGCGGCGGCGCCGGGCCTGAGGAGACCGCGGGGGCCGAGGCCGCCCAGAGCCTCAGCCACGAGCAGGCTCAGGACTCCTCCGAGGCGGGCGCGGCCGCTCTGCCCAAAGGCCCCGAAGAGCCCGAAAGGCCTGTTAGGAGGAGTTTTCAGATCCCCAGGAAGAGCAGAGAAAAGAAAGGTGGTGCCTCCCCTTCTCCCCAACCCCTCTTTCTCTCTCCCCTCCATCTTTTCATTAGAATCTCTCTATCGCCTCTTCCCACACCCATCCGAGACACGTAAACACGCATGCAGCGCCAGCCGCCTCTCCCCTCGCCTCCACGGCCGCCCCGCTGCTGCGCTCGGTGCGAGAGGAAAGCGGTGGAACCACGCTCCCCTGCTCCCCCTCTCCCCGTGGAAGTTGGAAGTAGCTCAGGTTTGAAGCTTGTCCGTAAGGCTGCAGCTCCCAGAGAGGAAAGATGGTGCTCGGCGCCCCTCCCTCCCAACCCCTGAAGGCAGAGAAGCTGATGTGTCCTCCTAAGGATGCTTCTGAGAAGTCTCACTGTGGAAATGGCCCGTGGCCATGGATTCTGGGGCTTTCTCCAAGGCCATTACGTTCTGAGGACCACAAGTGCTTCTCCCTGTGGAAATTCTTCGTTATATGTGTCTACTTGAAATTTGCTTGATGTCAGCGTCTTCCCTTATTTAGAAATCTCCATTAGTGGATGTGATCCATGCACACTGCTATTTTCCATCACACTTCATTTCCATATAGATTTTTTCCTTGTTCTTGAAGGGTTAGATTAAGTAGGGCCCTCTGTTTATCAATTCAAACTTAGCAGGTTTTTCTTGTATTTGAAAAGAATGGGAAGGTAGGTTCTTGGTGCTGTAATTTCCCTATGGAAAAAAATGAGAAGTTAGCTTATGCCCAAGTCACCAACTTGGTCTAGCAGATGGTAGAACTTAAGATTTATTTAAAAAAAAAAAAAAAAAAGTCCAGTCTTAGTTTTTGGAACCAATATGGGAACAGCACTAATTACATTTACTTGTTTAAATCTTAATGCCATATAGTTATCAATATGGAGTCAGAATTTCTAATGGAGATCAAAATTAATATTATCGTTTAGTTATTACAGTATTATTTTTGCCTATCCAGTAATTTCAGATATTCTGGATTAGACAATTTAAAGTCTTTTGCCCTACTGTGTGGTTTAGTTTTTCATTATTTACCTTGGAAAATAATTAGAATTTTTTTATTTGCAGAAAGTTTTTTTGTTGTAATTTGTATCTTAGTAAAGACTTAGAATCTTGGCTGAAGCTTTGTGTTTCCTCTTTCCATATGCATAACCAGCACCATTTGCACAACTGGAATTGTTAGAGCCTTTGTATCAGTAAGATACAAATAAAGTTTGTTTCTATTTGGATGACAAAGCCAAGGAAGTAAATACTTGGTGTGAGAAACCATGTTGACAAAGATGAAGTTAACCTTTGTCCACTAACATGAATGTTTCTAAAAATCTCTTCTAAATGAGTTAATGTAATATTTTAGGGTTCAAAAAGAGACTTTTCAAAGGTCAAGATTGTCAGTTCTTTTGGTGTATTTAGTTAAGATGTGTGGCCGTAGTCTAGATGAGAAAAGTTAGATGCCCAGTCTTAATTATCAACTGGTAGAGAGTAAGTTGGAAGTACATGCAGATGGGCTGTGGTTATGAGATAGGAGGTTGAACATCTTTTTCTTAATTTTTTTTTCTTTAACTTGATAAAAGCCCTTTGAAATCTATTTTCTTTTAGGTTTTAAGTGCTTAAGAATATGGACAAACCGCGGTATACCTTTTACCGTTTGTTAGGACCAGAACATTGGCCTAGAAGCCCTTAACACTTTGGTTGGAAATGTGGGAAGGCAGTAGGAATTGTGGGAAGGCATTGTGTTGCTGTGTTTTTTTAAATTGGTAAACCAAATCCAGAGGTTGCTGAAAAATAGACTTCAGTTGAACACACAAAAAGTGGAAATAATTGAGGAATTAGGAAATAAAAACCCTAGCTGTTTTCCCTGAGTCTGTACTCCTTGGGGAAAATTTATATTTTCCATTTTCACTTAGAGACAAAAGGTTGTGGACAAGGAAAATAGTGGACTTTTTTCATGCTAAGTGAAAATGAGTAATTTTTAACTTGTCTAAATATTTATGCACTGAGCAACCACTGTTCAAATAGTGAAATAGCAATTTAAATAGAATTTATAAAAATCAAATAAGCAACTGTTTTTATCACCATGAACTTTATCCTGTCCAAGCTGAGAGAAGTTAGTGCTTGGTGGTAGAATTTAATAGAAAAATACAGCTTTTTTAATTATTTAAAAATTTGTCATCAGAAACAGTGCAGGTACTGCTAGTTTCACACTTCATTCCATTATCATCTCTTGGAAGCCTTGAAAGATAAAGGTATCCATTTATAGGATTTGGCTAGGTATTATTAGTTATGGTCATCTGAGTGTTAGATAATTTTCAGTAGTCTGCTTGAACTTTTCAGTATCAAAAGTTCTGTTGCATTCATATTTTAATACGGCACTTTGCTTGTGACTATGCTTTTCCAGTGAAATTTAAGATTAAGATTTGAGAATTTTTTTTTAATACCTTAGAGGTAAATACTGTGTGAGTATAACTTGACTCAAAGTTCTCTTAGTCTTGACAATAGTATGACATTCAAAGTACTGCCATTGTAATTGAGTAATAGTGTTGGCAAACACATACAGTGCTTAATCAGTTGTGGGCATTGTTCTCAGCACTTTATGCATATTGACTAAATCTCAACAATTTTATGTGGTAGGTACTATTCTCATTTTACAGATGAGGAAACTGAAGGATTGAGAAGTTAAATAACTTGCTCAACATCACACAGCTAGCAAATGGTGGAGTTGGAATTTAATTCTAGACGTAGAGTATTTGTTACCACTACTCAAACACTATAGCAAGATTTTGAAAAAAGATAATGTGAGGATTTAAGTTAGTTGCTTTTGGTCTGCTGGTCTGACCTGTTTGTAAAAAACAGACAAACAAACACAAAACAAAAGCTTATTTTCCCCTGTTAAATATAGAAATATTTAGTATGTCTTTGTCCTTGGGAATTTTGAGGTTCAGAAATTATGTTCACTATAAACATTAATCAGTCCTGACAAGATTAAATACCTGATTACTGACTGGAAGGGTATACATTTTATCATTCTTGATGTATGTTGTATTATTTATTGGTTGAGCTATTTTCTACAATATAAAGAGGCACTGTTCTTAAATTTAACCAAATTGTAGAATTTCATTTTGTTGGTAGATGTTTTACTGTTGCCTTCTTTAAATCTAATAAGTCATCAAAAGTAAATTAAAATTGGTAATTGTATTTGATACAATTTTCCCCTTCAAAGGTCTTCAGAGATTGAGTAGTGATGATTCACATTCTGGAAAATGTTTACTGAGTCTCACTCTGCTAGAGTGCGGTGGTGTCATCATAGCTCACTGCACCCTCAAACTCCTGGGCTCAAGTGATCCTCTCACCTCAGCCTCCCGAGTAGGTGGGACTACAGGTGCGCACCACCATGCCCAGCTAATTTTTAATTTTTTTGTAGAGATGGGGGTCTTGCTATTGCCCAGGCTGATCTCGAACTTGGGCCTCAAGTGATCCTCCTGCCTTGGCCTCCCAAAGTGCTAGGATTACAGGTGTGAGCCACCAGACCCAGCCTATTGGTGGTTTTCTGTAGGGCACAAGGGAGTCTCTGAAATTAATTACTCTCATCCACTGGTTTCCATACTGGTTTAGTCCGGGAGAATTACTGGCTAATTCTTCCCCTCAGCCCCCATCTTTCCCCACAAAACTTGCAGTTGTCTTTTTGAAGCCATTGGAGCCAAGTCTCATTCTTAAAAGGAAATTTCCATGGTGTTTCATTAGTTTTATGTGGATGATTGGTTTTTGAGGACAGTTGGTCTCTGTACATAGAAATACACTTGATTTAGGTTTCACAGAGTGATGTTAAAAGATTTAAAAAAAAAAAAAGGTCTGGGAAGAACCCAGTCATCCACAAAAAACATTTGATAGGTGCGTATAAATTCTAAGTAACGGAGGTAAAATTTACTTTGACCTATCTTCTGTCCAAAAAACGTTAAGTTTCATATTTGTACTGCTCTCTCTTGATCTCAGCCAGCATATTCATTCCTAATTCTACACGATGTTTAACCTTGTTGATTCAGAGATGAAACACCCATTCCTAAAGCATTAACATCTAGTAATTTTTTTGACTGAAGAAAATTGGTTTTTAAAAGATATCTTAATTATTGTGAAGAACAAGGGGAGAGTTGTATTGTAGTCATTAACACCAGTAGACATAAGAGAATTCAGAGAGACTTGCAGATCCCCAGTTTACTCTTGCTAATTATCTCTTCTTCCATGAATTAGTTACTTTAAATCAGACAACTGGTTATTTATACTTCTTATCCATTTGTATGTTTTGATAACAGTGGTCCATTTTTTAAAAGTTTAGCTTGTTTATATATGTATATATGATAATATTTTTATATAGATACACAATACAGAAAGATCTGAATTAACACTAAATAAATTGGTAAAACTAATTGAGGAAAATGTTTCTTTGATTAAGGAACAAAGCTACTACTAGGTGATTTAAATCTATGCCAACTGCTTAAATATAACCTTCAATTCTTGAGTATGTTTTGTGTGCTACCAATAATAAAAATACTTGATGATAGTATGGCTGGGAGTCAGGAGATTTCTAGTTCCAATTCCATGATACAATCAGTTTCCTCATCTGAATTACAAATCTCTAGTTGCCTTTCTGAATCTGTGTTCTTTAATCCCATAAAATACATCTATAATGAGTTTGTCAATAAGGAAACCTTGTATGATCAGTAATCAACTCATTCATTTCTCTGGCATGTGTTTAATGGAAATCCATTAAATAAGCAAATTTATATACTTCATGTGTGAAAGAACTTTAGCTACTGCTGTTAACCTCTGTAAACCAGAAGGTATTAGTTATGACTTTTGGCCCTGTTATCTCTGCAGGAAAATTAAAATTAGAAAAAATTAGGAGAAGAGATTTGAGAGAAGACACATAAAAGGGTAGAAAGGGCAAAGTCTTAGAAATCACATTCTTTGCTCTTTTCTAGCTAATTTCCTGTGCCTAAGTGTTCTGTATGATCTCCTGATCTGTTAAATGAGGAAATGTATTTTTCCAGCTCTTGGCGTGATTGGAGATTCTACCTCTAATACCCATGAACACATCTTTTATTTTACTTACAGTTCAGGATACAAGATATGGAGTCAGTTTGAATTGTTTTTTGTAAATTTTTAATTATTGTGGGTATATAATAGTTGTATATCTTTAGGGGTACATGTGATATTTTGATACAGGTATACAATGTATAAAGATCAAATCAGGTTCATTGAGTATCCATCATCTCAAGTATTTATCATTTCTTTGTATTAGGAACATTCCACTTCCACTCTAAAGTTATTTTGAAATATGCAGTAATTGTTAACTATAGTCACCCTATTGTGCTACTGAATACTAGATCTTATTCTATCTAATTTTATTTTTGTACCCATTAACCATCCCCACTTTATCCCCCTCGCCCTGCTACCCTTCCCAGCGTCTGGTAACCATCATTTTACTGTCTCTGCATGTTAAGCTCTTAGTACAGTATCTGAAAAGTGGTAATTACGCATGAATGGTTAGACTCAATAACTGTCAGAATCCAGAGAATAGTATATACTGACTTCCCTGAGTGAAATGGATGATCCATATATAAAGTGTTTTCCCCATTTGGATAGCCACATGATTATTTATTATTAATTGCCTCCAATAGTGATCCATAATTGAGATTATGATTTATGTTTTCTTTAAAAGAAGTAACAAGATAGTGATCAAGGTGTATGCAGTGTTAGGAGACCTTTATTAAGGGAATGTACATTTAGAACATGTACCTAATAAATTTCTAAACTGTCATGACCAGCATGTTGACTTGAAATCCTTAAAAATAGTTCCAGGATGATTTTATTTTTGTAGACATGAACATTAGAAAAAAAAAATAATAACTCTGGCTTAACTAGTGAAGCCACAGAGGCATTTGAAATACAAAATACCTGGAACACAAATATTTATTGTTAGACCTGAAATCTCCCAACCTTTATTTTTATTCGCAAGAACTTTTTTCCTATTGGCTGTTTCCCTGAGTATATTTGATGTGACTCTATAGGACCTTGCTTTGGAATGAAATGGAAATGTTAAGTACTTTTTCTAGAATAATTTGAATAATTTTTATGCAAATTTGTGTGATTTGACTAATTTTTTACTTGTGATTAGATTAATGGTAGAAATAGTGTTGGGGCAGCTTAACTAAGGAAAATAATTTGTGGGCACGGTGACTTGCCTGTAATCATAGCACTTTGGGAGGCCAAGGCAGGAGGATCACTCTACCTGGGAGTTGGAGACTGCAGTGAGCTATGATCATGCCACTACACTCCAGCCTAGGCGACAGAGTGAAACCTTTTAAATACCAAAAAAAAACAAAAAACAAAAAAGACCTCTAATATAGGCTTGTAAAATTTTATGGTTATTTGAAGCCATGTGATACTTTTTTTGGGTACATTTAGTTTAGAAGCAAAAAAACTATGTATAAAAATGCGACTTTAAAAATCATACTTGGCTCACTTGGGATGTAAAAGCTTGTAAAGACTTCCACATGCTGCTTTCCTTGCCAGATTTTTCATAATTTAATTAGGGACAATCATCACAAAGATAAAATGTTTTTATCCTGCTACATTCCCTAAAAGGTTTGAATTGAGACAATGTAGTTCCCTTACCTTCTTTTCTGAGTTTTCATTTTGTTTTGTGTACTAGTGAATTGTTGAATTTGTGGATGGGTCTTAATTTAAAATGAGTCATATTTTGGTAGTTGTAGAATGTATTTGTATTAATATTTTTTAAATGTTGGACAGAGTTTCTCATTTTCTTCACACATTCATCCATTCGACTTACTTGGGGCTAGTACTCACAGTTCTAGCTACTGGGATATGAGAAAGATGAGTAGTGATCGAGGCAGATGAAGTTCCTGCTCTCATGGAGTTTACAATCAGTAGATTATTGAGCGTATTCATCTGCTACAAATTTCATTATAGGATACTTTGTGTTTAATAGTGTTCTATTTGAGTACTTTATTTTTTTTTGAGCTTACTCCTACTCAGTATCTTTTTTATTGCATTACTATAACTGTGTTGACTTTCTTTTGTTACTGTGCAATCCCAAAGTAGTGTTAAACATTTGTTTTATACACATTCTGTCATTGAAAACTACGTTTTTACAGACACTTCTGTAATATATACATGGTTTGATAAATGAATGGATGTATCATTTGACATTTCCTTTAAAGTCTAGTAATCATGTATAAAAATACAGTGAAAACAGCTTATTTATAAGTTAGCTGCCATCTATTACTTTTAAGAGTATGTACAAGTAGAACACTGTGTTTTCAGGAGTAGCCTGGGTATTTTAACTGTAACATTTGTTGACTCTTACTAAATAGTATCTTGAAAGAAATTAAAGTAGTAGAGTATAATATAATTTCTATGAATAGTTCTATCTACAGTGGAAAAAAAGTGTTTTTAATTTTGGAAAAATTTATATGTATAGACTGAAATTTATTAGTAAATTAAAATATTTTATGCATAAAGTAGAAATTTGAGGTTATGAGACCAGTAATTCCAAAGAACAAATTGGATATTTGACTTAAATGTTTAAAAAATTAAATGGGATGTAGAGTGGTTGGGAATGTGGGGAATAAAAACTTACTGTCTTACTGACTATGCCCCAAATGTTGTGCTTAGAGCTTTTTCCATGTATTATCTCATGTGTGGCATGTGGCATATAGTGGTTATTAGGATAGCTGATGTTCTCCATTTACAGGGGAGGGAATTGAGCTATTTGTTGGTTAAATTATTTACCCGACATCTTCCATGAAGCCAGTAAATGCTAGGTCTGATGTTTGTGTCCAGGTTTGACTCCAAAGCCCTGCATCTTTCCATTTTACTAAGTTGTCATAATAAGTGTTCTTTTTATTGATAATACAAGAAGACATCTGACTACAGCATATTCTATTACTTCCAACTTTAGTACTAAAAACATAATTTTTTTTTATAGATACTTAAGTGTCTTAAATGTTTTTATGCTTTCGTTTATGATGTAAGCATTTAGTTAGTCAGTCCTAGACATACTTCTTAGTTTAACATGGGAGTTAAGACAAGTTGAACAAGTTGAGTATAAGCACAGGTTCTTAGGGGAGTCTTTAAGCAATTGTCTAATGTAGCATCTCTAAAGTTTACAGAATTGCAGCCTCCTTGTCTGCCTGTGTAATTCCACATCATCATTGCTGAAGTAACTGGTAAATGTAGACAGCTGGTTTTAATTTTTTGTCGGAGAATTAATAAGTATCTTTTTTGCATGTCACAAAATAAGATAGGCTTGATGCCTTTTTTCACTTTATTTAAAGTTAGGTTAGCAAACCCACAAAAATACAAGAAGCTACATTTAAGATGGAATAATCTTGAAATTTAAAATGTCTTTTATTTTAGCACTTTTCCAGCCATTAACTCCAGGCTCTCGAGAATTTGAAGATGTTTTAAATATTCTCCATTCATCTTACCTTGAACCAACCTCAATAACAAATTTTAACTACAAACGTGCTTGCTTGATACATAATGAGCTTTTGGAAAAGGAGGTATGTTTTCAATTGTACTTACTGTAAGACTGTTTTCAGAACCACTTAACAGCCTGGGGGGAACAATCCTTTTCTTTAGAAATAATAAAATTTTTAGGAAAACCAAATTATGAAAGGGAAAACAAGTTTTAAATGACATCTCTTTTTTTCCCTAAACATTGTTGCTATAGCACTATGTTTATCTGCTATGTTAAATTCTTACTAAAGTGTGATTATGTAAAAAAACTTATTTTTCGAAAAATGAGAAACACAGGGATAGCTTACTGTATAATAGTTTAATTGTTAATTCATAATAAGGCCTTTTGCTCTTTGAGTACAGTGCCTGTTAATTTAATTAAATGCTGAAATTAGAAGGTAATTAGTGAAATCAAATGTGTATTTTTTTAGGATATGCTTAGTTTTTTCCACAATTATTGCCTGATGGCTAGATGATGTTAATATAATTAGTGGAAATTTTTAGTGAAAAAGTGAACAAAGGGGAACAGTTGAGAGTGTTAGACAGTGGACTTAAGTTTAATCTACAAATTAGAATATTCTTTGAATTTTCATTTTGGAAAAGGTAATACAGATGAGATGTTTAGAAATATTTGATGTGTATTGCTTTCTATTGGACATGAAATACTATTAATTTTGTATTTTTACAAGTTGGTTAACTAAGTGCTACCAGAATTTTTAACTTTGAAAGGATTCCTAAAGGGCATTAATGTTACTGGCTCCAGGAAACATTAAAACCTTGATAGTTTGATGTGGTTTCATGGTATGGTAGGGATTATTTGTTAATTTTATATGAAAATTTAGTCTTAAGATTAATTATAATATAGAAGAGCAGTAATGGCCTGAATACTGAATATAAAATGTCAGATATTTCATATTTTGAATGTATATCTATTTGTATCTAAATGTGAAAGCCAGCAGTTTAGAGTACTTACAGTTCAGAGTACCCATATTACTCTTTTATCCTCTAAATATGTATGGAGCATATCTTATGTGTTTGGCATTGAGAATATAGTTATAAAGAAATGAAACATTTTTCTTTGTCCTAATTGAGTTTATAGTCTAGAAGCTGGTCATTCAACAGATTTATTAAACCACCTGCTAGATGCAGTATACCATATTAAATAAAATGAGAGATGCAAAGGTAACTAAAACCTGAACTTATAATCTGTGGGAGAGTTGAAGTGTGGTAAAATTTTAATAGAAATTTGTGTTCTAGTGTTCATCAGTTTTAACACTAACTGCTTGTGCCTATATTGTATGGGTAAAGAGCCAGTTAAAATAGGGGAAAAATTGAAGGACAGGAAGTACAGGGAGAGAAGAGATAGTTTCTACTTTGGTAGGTTTGGGATTTCTTGGAAAACATAATCACATGCTAAGCTAAGGAGTTGTTATAGATTTAATTTCATTTAGTTTACAGAAAAGCGAAGAGAACTGAAGTTTGACGGTCGTTTAGATAAGGAACTGTCAGAATCCTATGCATTTCTGATGGTTGATCGATATCAGGTGAGTTAACCCATTTTATAAAAAACAATTTGAGGATATTTCCATTGTAAGTTCCTAATTTTATAATTCAGCAACACACTTGATAATTATAAACATTTTCTTGTTATATAAATGGAAGAAATGATTCAGTGGGGCAAAGCATTTTATTGTTTTGTAATTATTTTTTCAAATGTGCTCATTTTTTTCTCTGACCAATCCTATTTTTTTCCCCTAGAATGTGCTTGATAATTAATACTTTTCCTTTTATTAAGGAAAGACTATCTTTTATATTGTTGATTACATATGCTTGGAACCATTTTTCCCCCTTTTAATTGAAGATGTTTAGGTGGAGTTACATTCTCTTTAAATATTCTGCTGGTTCTAATTCTCCCCGAAATGGAATGGTTATATATGTGAGTGGCAGGAATTCAGAGTATCTGTCACACCTAGCATAAAGAAAAATGCATTCCGGATATGTAAGTCAGTTTCACATCAATATTTAGTTATAAACTGGCATATACATGAAATTTCTGTAATAAGGAATATATATAGTTTAGAAGCTTAGATTTTATTTAACACAAGTTTACAAATTGTCTTTCCATGTTTTTAATGTTATTATCATTGCAAGAGCAAACAGTGTTTTGTTTATTTAGGTTCAAAGCATATGTGAAAAAGGATTACATGTGGGCCAGTCCAAAATAACAATTCTTGGCAGTCCTTCCATGGGTAATCTTTTTTCTTTTACATTTGTATTTACCTGCTATTAAGTTGCCATTTAAAAATATATTATGTCGTGTAATGTTGCTGCATCCTTATAATTAAATTCATGTGTGCTTATCATATTCCCAGTAAAGGAGACTAGTCTCAGGTTCTTAAACGTAAATCTGTTTTATCTTTTGTTTCTGATTTTGCATAGTTCAAATTGATCAAAGATTACCTTTTTTTAAAGTGTCTTATTCTAGTCCTAGTGATTTTGAGAAATGTAATTAGTTTCATGTTTTTTCTGATTTTTGTTTTGGTTAAAAAAATCACCTGTCTTTACTATTCTTACATTTCTTTAAAAAGGTATCTTTTATCTCTTTTATTAGTAGGTTAAATATTTGGGTTTTTTTGCATTCATGTCCTACTAATTCAAATTTAAATTCTTTAATTTTTCTCTATTTAGGTATCTATCTTTCTAGGTATGCTGATTTATTACAAGCTAATCCTTTGGAAGCAGGAGCAATGGGTGATGTTGTTATTTTTAAAATAATGAAGGTAACTTAAACTTTTATATTTCACATATCAAAGACAATATTTGATTTGAATTTTAATTTTAGGTGACACCAAGTCTTTAGTTTGATTAAATTAAAAGTCTGTGCTTGCTGGTGTTTGGTATATAAAGACACTTTTGAGAATGGTTTATTTCCCATCTTTGATTTAAGCTAACAGTATTTAAGAGTTTGTTTGCTTTTCCGAAGAATGAAGAGGGTAATATGTTGGTAATGTAATTTATGTTAGTGAAGAGTATTGTGAGTAGAATTTCTCTGTATTTGTTATTAAACAAATTCAAATGACTTTTTTTTAATAGTTAATTTTTTCTCACTGCTTCAATGTTGGTAAAAAGTGTTGGGTGCTAACATTATTACCAGGTATTAAAGGGAAAAAATTGTTGGTATAGGTGTTCTATACTCAAAGAAGTATTCTATAATATTAATGTCATATAGTCAATATTTAGGTTTAGATAGACACTTAAAAGGTTTTCTTTATTGTAGGGTAAAATAAAGAGTATATACGACCCCATGGGTGTAAAAAGTTTGGAATCTATGTTAAATAAAAGTGCTTTGGACCCCACACCAAAGCATGAATGTCATGTGTCGAAGAATGTCAATAGAATTACATCACTTTTGGCTTACAGAGCTTATGAACTTACTCAGGTAGGTGCCTGGATCCATTTTAATGTTATGACTTCGTATCTATTTGTTACCACATCCTTTAAAATGTCCCCCTTTCACTTCCCTTTGCCACCACACCAGTCTAGACTCTGGTTTTCACTTACCACTGCCAACTCCATGTCTCTCACTGCTGTTTATTCAGTGTTTCCGAGACAGCTCAGAAACATACAGTAGCTCTTCAAGCCCACAGAGTAATAGTCAGACTCCTTAGTCTTCCTGCCTGTAGACTGTGACTTCCAGCCTGGTTTTTGTATGATCACTGCCCTCAACACACCTCATTTCATTTTGAAACCTTGGCTTTTCCTGGCCTAGAAAGACCACCTACTTAATAAAATACTACTCATCTCTCAAGGTAAAGTTGAAGCTCCTTGAAATATTTAATTCATAACATTTTGTACTATTGATTTGATATTTTATATTTTTATTAACATTTTTTAAGATGCAAACTTTGATTTTTTTAAGCTTTATTCAGATATAATTGATACATAGTAAACTACATGTATTTACAACTATGATATTTGAATTTTAGTGTTACGTTTTTATATGAGCTTTGAATATAAAGTACTGTTATTCTTTTTAACATAAAAAATGCATATATCCAAATGGATTGTATATGAAAAGTAGAGATGTTAATCTTCCTGGAAATGTTCTTTCTTTCTTTAACTTTTACTTTATTTGTGTAAAATAAAATTTATTCTTGGTCCTTTCTTTTTGAAGAGTCAGTGGGGAAGGCCTGTTGTTGGGGGTTTTTAGCAAAAGATGTATTCACCAAAGTCATTTGGAACTGATTCATTTGCTTACTTTCAGGACAGTAGTAGTATTGGTAGATGTGAAGTCTAGTGGTTTATCTAGAAAGACTTGTAAAGTGGCTTTATGTTTCAGAAAAATTTCTAGGCATTTGTAGAGCAACAGCAACATTATTGAAATCAATGGTTTCCCAGGGGGATGGACTTTGAAGGGTAATGCTGCTTTGTTTATAAACTCAGGCACTCTGTTTATTTTATTTTTTTATTTTTTTGAGATAGAATCTCACTCTGTCACCCAGGCCGGAGTGCAGTGGCATCATCATCACTTACTGCAACCTTAAACTCCTAGGCTCAAGTAATCCTCCTGCCGCAGCCTCTCGAATAGCTGGGACTGCAGGTGCATGCCACCACGCCAGGCTAATTTTTGTCTTTTTTGTAGAGACTGGGTCTTGCTGTGTTGCCCAGGCTGGTCTAGAACTCCTGGCCTTGAGCAGTCCTGCCTCAGCCTCCTGAAGTGCTGGGATTTCAGGTGTGAGACACTGTGCCCTCACTCTTTTTAAATGAAAATCACTAGTCTGCAAGTCACAAAATCCTAGCCTAATGAATGTGGTGAAGAGGTAAAGGTGGAAAGGCTGATGGGTAATAGGAAGAGGATTAGCTACCTTTGTCACCTATGTTTGTATTCTTTTCCTTTGCTGCTTTGTTTGCAGTTGGAGCCGGATGTGTTTTTCTTTTGAAATAATAAGCACAATGGTAGTTAGGTTTGGGTGAGAGTGTGTTCTTACTATTTTACTTTTTGGATTAGTTGGGTATCCTGGGCTGACCTCTGGGAGCTTAGGCTCCATTTGCAATATTTTTATTAGGAAAGCTGTTGGACATTGCCAGTGGTCATCTCTTCAGAAGTAAACTTTTGGAATACCTAGTAGAACGTTGGGATCTGCTACATGGTAGAAGCAGAATGTTTTATGTCACAAAATCAATGTAAAGTGTAAATTATTTTAGTTAAATTGACAGAGTTTAAAGATGTTTTTTGTCAGAGGTGCTTAAATGGTTTTATATTTCTCAAATCAGGCAGATAAATACAAGGTTCTACTCTGTACTTCTTGCCTTCTTAAAGAAGTTAATTTTGCATTTTCTTATTTTTAGTATTATTTTTATGAGTATGGCTTTGATGAGCTAAGGCGAAGACCAAGACATGTATGTCCATATGCAGTTGTGTCTTTTACTTACAAAGATGATATACAAACTCTGAAGTTTGTACCTTCCTCAAGGTAAGACTTAAGAGTTTTAGACATCAACCAGAGTGATACTATATTACAGATTCTATGCTGCTGAGTTAGGTTGAATACTTTGTTTCCTTCCCATTTTTTTTAAACTTCACTTGAAATGAATTGGATACTTGAAATGTTTATGATGACTTTTAAAAGGTCAATGTGAAGAACAGTTTACTATGTGGAAATATAAACTAAAACTTACTTAAACCTCATCTGGTACCTCTTTTTCCTGGTATTGAAGGTTTATGTAATTGACTAAATAGCAGTTTTTAAAAGTGAAATTTTGTGTATTGTTAGGTCATTAAATATGAAATGTCCAATTTTGAATCATAAGTTTAGTTTATTATATCTCAAACAAGAAGCAGTACAATTAGTCAAAGTATGTGCGTGAACTATTGACACAGTTTTGCCATCTTAATGGTAGCTTGCTTATGCCAGCAGCGAAGAAGCCTGGTGAGCAAGTGGCGATGAAATCACGAAAGGCATTTTCCACAGCTTGTTGAGAATTGAGTATTTTTCCTTGCAAGAAGTGGTCTAAAGCCTGGAAGAAGTGGTAGTCGGTTGGTGCAAGATCTGGTGAATACAGTGGATGACAGAGAGTTGCCAAGTCCACCTTCTGTAGTTTGAGCAGCGTTGTTTTTTGCAACATGTGGTCTTGCAAGAGGATTGGCCTATCTCTATTGACCAATCTCAACTGCTTATTTGCAAGCATCCTCATCATTTTGTCCAGTTGGTTGCAATAGACATCTGCTGTAATGGATTGACCAGGTTTCATGAAGCTGTAGTAAATAGTATCAGCGCTGGACAACCAAACAGACACCATTAGCTTGTTTTGATGAATATTCAGTTTTGGACTGTGTTTCGGCACTTCATCTTTATCCAACCATTGTGCCGAACACTTGTGATTATCAAAAAGAATACATTTTTCATCACACATAACAATACGGTGTAGAAATGGTTTGCCTTTATGTCATGACAGCAAAGAAAGGCAAGCTTCAAGACGATATCTCTTCTGATTCTCGATGCTTGTTTAATTCATGTGGTACCCATCTATCCAGCTTCTTTACCTTGCCCATTTGTTTCAAATGGTCCAATATTGTTGGAATAGTAATGTCAAACCTTGCTGCTAATTCACATGTAGGTTGAGATGGATTCGCTTCCTCTACCGCTTTCAGCTCATCATTATCCACCTTGGCCTCAGGTCACCCACATGGCTCATTTTTAAGATTAAAATCACCAGAATGGAACTTCTCAAACCATTGACATGCTGTGCATTCATTAGCCACATCCGTCCCAAACACTTCGTTGATATTTTGAGCTGTCTGTGCTGCATTGGTTCCACGACAGAACTCATATTTGAAAATAACATGGATTTTTGACTTATCCATGGTTTCACAAAAATCGCTCTAAAAAAAATTTTGAAAGATAATCACAAGCCAAGATGTGTGTTTTAAAGAATGAGGATATGCCTTCACAATAAAAAAAACAAGAAATGTCAAAGTGAAATGTCAAAGATACCAACTGTCAAACTTAGTACTTAAGGAAAGTGGACATTCCATACTTAATAACCTAATAGCTCTTCTGGAAATGGAGAGCTTCCACAAAGAATGCCTCTGCCCCACCTCAAACCATATTTAGTGGACATCCTAGGCATTGGTAGTTTTTAAAAGCTTCCAGATGATTCTCATTTTCAGCTAGTGTTGAGTACCCCTGATGATTTCTTATAAGTGCCAATATAAAATGACCAAATACAAAGCAATCCCTTGTGGTGATTCCAGAAAATGTTTTAACCAATGGAGTAAATTTATAGGGATGTAAGTGAAATGTTCAAATGTCTACTAATACTTACTTTGAGTACCTACACATATTTAAAGTCATGTATGATATCTATTAATTTAGAAATATTGCTATTTTAAAAAGCCACATATCCTGAAACATTTATGTACATTTTTGAGGTTGACCTCTCTATCAGTTTCCCAGATCAAATTGTCTTCTCTTCTATTTAAGTTGTTTGAAATATTGTGCTGTTTGATGTCAGTGAATAAGCCCTGGAAACCATCTACAGCTAGAAGTACTAATTTACATAATATCAAGACACACTTTTTTCATATTTTTGTGGCTCTAAATTTATGATCCCCATGATATATACATTTACTATAATGTTTTTCATAAATGATCTTTAAAAGACACCTAGCACTCATAATTATGAGGTCATATCCCCAGGAATAATGACCGTTAATTTTCTTTGCCTCCTCGTTGGTTCCATATGTTGACTTCCATGTCATTTCAGGGGAGTATTATTGAACATCTATCCTTGTACCTTGAATACACCATGAATGCTTCTGCCTCAGGGCCTCTGCATTTGCTGTTCCCTCTCTTTCCCCAATTATCTGCATTATTCATTCCTGTACTTCCTTAAAGGTATCTTAAGATTGAGGCTCCCCTGATTTTTTTTTTTTTAATCCCTCTCTCTCTCTATAGCACTTAAAACCAGGATTGTCTCTTAAACTATGTACTTACTTTTTGATTATTCTGTCTTCTTCATTAGAGTATAAATTCTACAAAGGCAGGGACTTTGTTCTGTTTATCCCTGTAATCCTGTTACCTAGAATTGTTCCTGGTAAATAATAGGAGCTTAGTAAATATTTATTGAATGATGAATGAATATATTTAAATATATATTGAGGCTGTGTCTTCTAGTTTTATCACCAAAATAAAATAATTGATAAGAGATTTTAATGGCACTATTTCCTCTTGATTGATATTTTTGGAAAAAACAGTTCCCTTAAATTTGGGCAAAGTAAGTAGTTCTGTTTTCTGTAAGTGGACTTGGATTTATTAGATTTTGTAATGAGTAATTCATTTGTTCTTTCTACTTTTAGGAAGGATTTAATTCTCTTGTGTAGTATGCCATTAAAAACAACACTTACAAACATTTAATATGATAACAAGGCCTTATAATTTAAGGCCTTAAATGTTAATTTTCATGTTGTTACAAATTAGTAATGTTTTTTTCCTTTTGAAAATTTATTTGTAGATCTAACAGCTTTAATGCAGATAGAAACATAGGTAAGATTCTTATATTTCTTCAGTTTTATACATTGAAAGAATAAGTACATATAGTATAGGATTAATAAGTTAAGTTGTTTTATTTTTATAATGAATGAAAATCTGCAAGATATGAAAAAGAGAATGAGGCCGTGTTATAATGTAGCATGAACATTTGATTATCTAAGCATAAGGTCTCCTTTGAGAAGCTGCTGCTAAGACCAAAGGGTTTTAGCACTTTAATTGGAAAAGGTATTAATAAAATGTAAAACAAGTTTCATAACACAGCCTTTTAAAAATATTAAATTCATCAGAGGTGTAGTATTTAGAAGAGAATTAGAGGAAGATTAAAAGTAATATTGACATTAATTATCTTTAAGTTTCTCCATAATGAGATGATGATGAATAGAAGATATCAGACATTGTGGGCATTCATTTGGTCAACTAGATCTAATATAGTCTTCTGTGGGAGAAATAAGAGAGCAATAATTATATTGTCTTTGTTCCTTAGCTTTCTGATAATGATGTTTAGACAGATAAATTTGTTATTCTTTGCAGCTGGAATGATATTGTAGGGTAAAAGATACCTGAAACTAAAATCTTAGTATTTCATCTTCTATAAATAGAAATGTCAGTTTTGTTTGTTTTCTACTTAAACCTTGTGTCTAGATATTTTCCCTCTTATTTGTAGTAAATGTACATTTACTTCTGTGGGCTGCCGAGAGACTGAGCTATGTCATTATTCTTTTTATTTAGATAAATACAATTATACCTTGTGGAAAGGACAGCTTTTAAATAAAGGAAAGCTTCTGTGTTACATTTCTCTGAGGTCAGCCACTCGTGCTTTTTTGCCTATCAAGCTGTAAGTATGTTAAAAGGAAAGAGCAGTTCGTGGTTGCTAATTGTATCAGTTTCTTTAGCTTTTTTTTCTTATTTCTTTTTCATATTTAAATTTTATATTAGTCCATAAGAACTTAAATATAAATGTTGGTTTGTTTTTAAAAAGGTTCATTTGATAACTTTAGATTTGGAATTATGAATTAATTGGCAGTATGAACCCTTTACTTCTCTGTCTTGATTTGAGGATAGGCTAGTCATATACATTTATGGTATAAAATTTTTTCTTAGTGATTTTAAATCTGAAAAATGATTTTTCAAAGTTTTATCCTAATTAGATGTATTTTTCATTTAGCAATTTGAATATAATAAACTTAGAAATTACCAGTTCTTTGTTAGAAAGAACTTTAATGTGGTAAGTTAACATATACAGGCTGTTTTCACTCCTATGCAACATGTGTTGGGATAGAAAGGTCTAAAATGACTCTTTGCTACCACCACAGTAAACATAGGCCTTCGTAAATGTTTGAAGATGAACAGTTTATACTTGAATTGTCTTTAATAAAATGACAGCCTTTTAGCTTTTGGCTTATGGATGGAAGGTTGGTAATATTGCCAGGCTATCTATCTACTTATGTATATACCTGGACTTCCCATATCAAATCCTCTTTAGAATGAGGTGAAATATTAATAAATATGCCCTTCTGTTTTCCATCAAGTCTATTTTTTCTGTGCATGATAACATTGCTAGAGTTAAAAATACAGATAAGGCAAACATAATTTTTCAATTTTCTTTCAGTCCCGAGAAATTAGATGTTGAAACAGTCATGAGTATTGATCATCTGAAACAGAAAATCCCTCCAGCACTGTTTTATAAGGAAACATACTTAGGTCCAAATGAAGGTAAAATAATTTAATTTTACTAAAATATGTAAGAAGCAGACTTCATTTAGATATTTACTATGTATTTTTTCTTTTGTCAGTTTTGAAGAATGGAATGTATTGCAGCCTTTATGAAGTTGTAGAAAAGGCAAGAATTGGAAGTAACATGGAGAATTTACTGCAAAAACTAGAGAAAGAAAAACTTGTGAGTGGAAGGTTTTAAAGTGTTCCTCATTCTTCCTTATAAATGTGTATATTCATATGTGATCATATTCATATTTCAGTTCATTTTATTTTTGCCTCTGAAAGCACCACAAGGTCTCTGTATTTGTGTTACCATTTATTTAACAGTGTTTACTTCTCTGTTAACTAAACAGAGCCTCTGGTAATTTTTTTTTTTTTATATCAGATTTTCTACAGACCAGTCTTCTCCATGAAGTATCTTTATTGCACTTTGTGATTATGAATGTGATAGTCACCAAATATTTTTTTGAGTATCATTTTCTTATGCAGGGTATATAGTTTAGTGAAGAATGAAAGAGATTCTTGTTTTCTTGTATTGTACAGAGTGATGAATAGAGCTATTCAGATAGATGTGGTTTGTTCCAGTAGCGACAGTGACATATTTGAAGATCGAAAAAGAGCGAGGAACTGGGTGAGGGTGAAGAGATAAAAGAACACTAGAGTAGTTGGGAGAAAGTAGTAGGGATATGTGTCATGCAGTGTCATTCAGGCAATGTTCAAATGTTTGGGAGTTTGGACTTGATCCTAAGAGCAGTAGGTTTTTAAGGATCTTAAAGGGAGTAGGATGGGGCTTTGGATGTGTATGCAACATAAGGTCTGTGTTTTGAAAGTTTACTATGGTTACTTGATAGAGAATACATTGAAGGGAGGAGATGAGATAGGAAATGATTACATTAGAGGGTGTTGGTGGGTTGGATGAGACAGGTAAGAATAATGCTGTGAGAAGAGACTGATTTAAGGGATATTCACAAGGTAGTATCCAATTTAATAGATATTGAGTATATCTAGTTTGGGTAGAGGTATTGGGTCAGAGATCAGATTGTGATGGGTTGAGGAGTGAATGGAAAATGAATATGTAATGCCAATATGTATGGTTTAGCTGAAGGATGGGAAGTGACTATTCCAGGGTTACTTTTCTTTTAACATGAGCTAGATGAGATCATGTTTAAATGTTGGTGGGAATTCCAGTAGAGAGGGAGAGAACTTTTTTGCACCAGTGTACCATTTAATACAAGTTTTTCAACAGTTGACTTTTTACTTCTCACTTTGTTGAGCCTCAATTTCCAGGTGGTGAAATGGAGATTTAATCAGTGATTTTCAGCACCTGTGATTTCATTTTTAATGGCTACATAGAATTTCACTGTTTGCGTGCATATGTGCTTAATCAGTCTCTAGTTTATAAATTGGATGTACAAAACCTATAGGCAGAGTTATACAACACGTAAGAATTTTTGACCTATAGGCTAGAAACCTTGGGGCAAGGTGTCTTAGAACTCTTTCTCTCTCACTGTATATGAACATAATTTTTTGTTGATATTTACATTTCTTGTTTTCTTCTGAAAGCCTGACAATAATACAAGTATTCCTCATGATCAAAATATATTTACTTTCTAAGTTCAGAAAGTGAAAGTTTAGATAATAGGTTTGGATATGGAGAGATACTGAGTTATTCAAATCTGGTTCTTCTTGTGTTTCAAAGTGAGTATTGAGAGTTTGGACAGTAAGGGGTTTATCAGAAAATTACAATATCTGTTCAGTTCCTAATAGTGAGAATCAGGATAGGAAAGATAGTAGCATTTTGTGCTTCACCTGACCAAGTATTATATTATGTTCATGGGGGACTAGGTCTTCCTATAATCAAGAAGTAAACTAAAATCCTAGATCTTAAAGAGCATTGGTGTCCACAAGGATACACTACCTAAATCTAATGTACCTAAGTATTTTGTGTGGCTCCCTCTTTTTCAGCAAACCTCACTGGGAATTATCCTAACTATAGCTACTTTCTTCCTAGTTCTCATGATAGTGGGAGGTGCACTTGGGAATGCTGGGTTTTTAAGAATTTTATCCAGAATATGCACGCAAGGTGTTCTGGATCAGAGATAGATTTTGTGAATACTTAACAGTAAGTAATAAATGTATTGGCCCTAGTTTGCCCTAGTCCTTACTCCCTAGGGCAATGTAACAAGAGACAGGTAACTTGTCCTATGAGTAGCTGCGTACTCCATGGGTAAGGGATAAAGACAAATGATTTTTCTTTGCTTATACAGGGGAAGGAGGCAGTTACTTCCTTTCCCTCCTGAAAGTGTCTCCTTGAAATGTAATGAATATTAACTCCAACCCTTTGGTATATAAATAAAATCTCTCTAGGAGCCAGTTAGCCCTCTTGGACCAAGAAACATCTCTAAATTCCTGAGAACTCGTTCCTCTTTGAAATATAAATACCTAGGGAGATAGCTCTCCAGTTGTCTTGGCATCTCAGGACTTAACCTAAGAACTTATCTGTGCTTTGACCTCTTGGCCTTCTTTCTCTACCCACTTGATACTCTCAGGGAGATAAGAGAAGTTTTATTATCCTTGTGGATCCAAGCAATTAACTAGATAAATGGCTACAGATCTAATTCCTAAGGTATGTGAAGAATAAAATATTTGTGGGGGAAATGAAAGCAAACATTCTCTTTATATCATATACATTTCTGCATATTAGAAGGCTAGGGCTTTTTGTAGGAGCACTGAGAAATCCAGGGGAGTTTTATTTTCCTACAGGGAGATTATAAACTAAGTAAAATTATGTTGATTTCTCTTTTGGTTTGTGGTAAGTTAATTCTTAAAGCTGACTTTATTATAAAAAAGCAGGAGAGAGAGACATATTCCTCAGTTTGAATATTGTCTCTACTGTGAACATTCTTCTACATATCTCCTGATGTACATGTGGAAGATTTTCTGTAAGTATATATTTAGAAGTAGAATCATTGAATCAATGTATATACATGACTGTCTTTACAAGATAATGCCCTGTTGTTTTAAGTAGTTTTACCAAATTTATACCCTCCAATAGCAGTGAGTTCCCATTGATTCACATACTCATAAGTATTTGGTATAGTCAGACTTTGGCAAAAATTGGCCAAATCTGATAGGTGTAAGATAGTATTGTGATTTTAGCTTGTATTTTCCTGAAATGTAAATTAAAAGTAAATTTATTTCTTGTAATGTTCAGTGCCTGTTCATGTCTTTTTTTATGCCTATTTTTCCTTTGAGCCTTGTGTTTTCTTACTAATTTGAGGAGTTTTATATATATTCTGGATATTAATAGTTATGTGTGTTACAAGTTTTTTTTTTTAATTTGTTGCTTGCCTTTTTACTTTATTCATTGTGTTTCTTGAAGAACGGGGTTTTTTTTTTTAATATTGTTGAATTTATCTGCTTGAATGGCAAATACTGTTTGTGTCTTTTTTAAGAAATCTTTCCTTACCCCTAGGTCATGTAGATAATGGCCTATATTTTCTTCTGAACATGTTATGATTTTGCCTTTGACACTTAAGTCTTTTTTTTATATACAGTAAGTCCTTAAATAACATCATTTCATTTGATGTCATTATAACACTGATGAGGGGAAAAAAATCAACTCCCAGCTGAGGCTACTGTCTGTGTGGTGTTTGTATGTTCTCCCCACGCATGGTAAAATTGGTTTCATTATATATTGTTTTGCTTAAGTTGCAGTTTCTAAGAACCTATAGATAATGTTAAGTGAGGACTTATTGTATATAGTGTTGTTTTGTTTTTTGTTTTTGTGTGGTGTAATGTAGGGGTCCACCTTCATTTTTTTCCCACAATATGAATGACAAGTTGATTCCTGATTCAGAATCATTTACTGAACAGTCCATCCTTTCTCAACTAATAAACCTTGATATCAAGTAGGGCAAATTGCTCTACTTTTGTCATGCATTTTAGGAGTGTTTTGCTAGGATTTAGCTTTTTAAAAAAAATTTATAATCAGTTTGTTGGGTCCCCTTCTCCTCCACCCCCCCCAAAAAAAACCCTATTAGGATTTTTTTTTTTTTAAGTGGAATGGCATTAAGTCAATCTGCAGATCAAATCTGAGCAAATTAACCTATGACACTGTCTTATCCATGAACAAGATTATCTCTATTTCTTTAGGGTATTCTTTTAATAGAGTTTTAGAGTTTTCTGGATATAAGTCTTGCTCATTTTTTGGTAGGTTTATCTCCAGGAGTCTTGTATTTTCTGATGCTATTGAAATGATATTTTTCATCTTAGTACATTTTCTGTATGTTGTATATGTAAAAATGTAATTGATACTTATATATTGATTTTATGTGAAATCAGTTGGAGATTTGAATAGTGTCTTTTTTTTTTTTTTTTTACATTCTTTGGGGTTCCTAAGTTGAATTCATTATCTGGGAGGAACATTGGTTTTGTTTGTTTCCTCTAGTCTTTACAGTAGTCCCCCATTATCCTTGGTTTTGCTTTCTGCACTTGGAGTTACCTGTGGTCAACCATGGTCTGAAAATGCTTAATGGAAAATTCCATAAATAAACAATTCTTAAGTTTTAAATTAGTTTTTAGTAGTAGCCTCATGTTACATACAATGCCTACTTCATTCACTTGACTTCATCTCATTACATAGGCATTTTATCATCTGACATTATCACAAGAAGGGTGAATATAGTACAATGTGATGTTTTGAAAGAAAGAGAAACCACATTTGCATAACTTATTACAGTATATTGTAGTTGTTCTATTTTATTATTAGTTATTGTTAATCTCTTACTGTGCCTAATTTATAAGTTAAACTTTATTATAGGTATGTATATATAGGAAAAAGACATAGTATATGTAGGGTTTGGTACTGTCCACAGTTTCAGGCATCCACTGGGAGTCTTAGAATGTATCCCCTGTGCATAAGGGGGAGATATACCTGTATACTATTTCTTTTTCTGTGTTACTGTGCAATCTAGGATCTCTTAGTACAATGTTGAATAAAAGTGATGATTGTAGGCATTCTTTTACTGATTTTAAAAAGAACACTTCTAACATTTCACCACTAAGTAGGAAGTCTGCAGTAGGTTTTTCATAGATACCTTTATGAGTTTTAAATTTTCCTTTATTTTTTTAAACATTAATAGGTTTTGAATTTTAGCAAATTATTTTTTGTTTTTTGGGGAGGGTTTTATCAAGACGGTCACATGGTATATTAATTAGTCAGGGTTCTCCAAAGAAACAGAATTGGGGGGGCAATGTAAAAAGAGATTTATTATAAGGAATTGGCTCACACAGTTATGGAGGCTGATGTCCTAAGATCTGTAGTCAACAATCTGGAGACTCCAGGAGAACCAATGGTGTAGTTTTTGTCTGAAGGCCAGCAGGCTCAAGACCTAGGGAGAGCTCATTGTTTCAGTTCAAGTCTGAAGGCAGGGAGGAGAAATTCCCTCTTTTTAGGGGTAGAGTCTGCCTTTTGTTCTAGTCAGGCCTTCAACTGATTGGATGAAGCCTACCCACATTAGGGAGGACAGTCTGCTTTACTCAGTCTGTGGATTTAAATGTTAAATTCGTCTAAAAATACCCTCACAGAAACACCCAGAATAATGTTTGACCAATACTTTGACCAAGTCAAATTGACACATAAAATTAACCATCACAAGTGGTATTTATCCTATAAACTTAATAAACTGAGTTGTATTTATAGTTTTTTAGTATTAAACTACCCCTGCATTGCTGTAGAACACCCCTCTCCCCTTAAGCAAATTGCTGGATTGGGCCTGTGAATGTTTTGTTTAGGAATTTTGTATCTGTGATGATGAGTGAGATGGGCCTGCAATTTTGCTTTCTCACATCATGTCTGTCTAGTATTTATATGAAGGTTATACTAGCGTCTCAGAATGAGGTAGTGTTTCTTCTTTTTGTAAGAGATGGATGTGTAAATGATAAGAATA
Source organism: Daubentonia madagascariensis (assembly GCA_023783475.1). Taxonomy (NCBI): domain Eukaryota; kingdom Metazoa; phylum Chordata; class Mammalia; order Primates; family Daubentoniidae; genus Daubentonia; species Daubentonia madagascariensis. Next base: position 31,878,123 of record JAKFHU010001953.1, on the reverse strand, counting down.
ACCTATTCTTTGCATGTTGAGTAGCATTTAAATGAAAAACTGTTTTCTTTTGTAGATGGATGATTTTAAAGTATTGATTCCATTTTTTTAATAGTTAAAGAACATTTCAGGTTTTTATTTCTTCTTGGGTCAGTTTCTGTATGGTATGGTTTTATTTGTTTTTTAGGAATTTATTCTAAGTTTTCAGATTTGCTGCAATAGAATTATTCATACAGTCTCTTTAATATCTGCTGTCAGTACTTTTACATGGTATTTTCATTATTCTTTCTCTTATTAGTCACTTTCACCAGAGGTTTGTCTATTTCATTAGTCTTAAGGACCAAATTTTATTTTTGACCCTTTCTGTTGTATTTTTTGTTTTACTATTTTATTTCTGCTGTTAGTTTTAACATCTACTTTTTTGAGGTGTATTTTGTTATTTCTGACTTAAGTCAGAAAAATGATCAATGAATGCTCAGTTCCAAGTACTGTTTTAGTACTTAGTACAGTTCCAAGTACTCTTTTAGCACTGCACTACCTTGTGCAGTGGCATCATCATAGCTCACTACAGCCTCAAACTTCTGGGATCAAGCGATCCTCCTGCCTCAGGAAGAGGATATTAAAATTCCACATTTTAATATGTAGTTTCATTATTCAGTTCTAAATATTTTTAAATTTAATTATAATTTCTACTTTGATACATGATGTAGAGGTATAAGTTTTAATTTCTAAATATATGGGGATACTTTTGTCTTTTTGTTTTTTATTTCTAATTTAATTGAGTTATAATCAGAACAGGTAGTGATTATTTGAAATTTGTTGAGACTTGTTTTATGATCTATGTGGTCAGTTTAAGATCTGTGTGGTCAGTTTTTGTACATGCCCCTCTGTGTTTGAGAATGATGTTTATCTGTGGAAGTGTTGGATGCTGGGTATACCATTCTGGCTTAATAGCTATTTTCTTCTTGTGCTTTGACTATACTATAGTGTCTTCCTATTTTTGTTGAGGGATCAGCTCTCAGTCTAATTAATATTCTTTTGTAGGTCATCTTTTTTTTTCTTGGCTGCTTTTTCGATTTTTTTTTCTTCTTTTTGTCTTTGGTGTTTAACAATTACAATATCTAGGTGTAGATTTCTAATTTATCCAGCTTGGTGTATATTCTTCTTCCATATCTGTGAATTTATATCTTTATGTCTGGAAAATTGTTAGTTATTATCTCTTTGATTGTACCTCTCTCTCATTCTTTTTAGTCTGTCTTTCTGGGACTCTGAAGAGGCATATGTCCAGACCTTTTCATTCTGTTCTCCGTATCTATTAACCTGTCTTGTGTTTTCCATCTACTTGTTTTTCTGTGCTACATTCTAAGTAATTTCATCATAACTGTCTTCTAGATTAAAAATTCTATCTTTAGTTGTGTCTAATTTTCTGTTTCTTCCATTCATTTTGTTTCTAATTTCACAGAGAATATTTTTTATTTCTAACATTGTATTTGATTTTTGGGAGGATCTGCCTGGTCATTTTTTTTTAACAGGTTCCTATTAATTTTTTCAGAAATATTTATTGAGTACCTATTATATGCTGGGCACTGTTCTAGAAGATGGACATATTCTGGTATTCTTGCCAATTTTTTAAATTAAAATTCACATAACAAAATTTACCATTGATGTATGTATGTATTTGTTTAGAGTCTCACATTTTTTGCATGGGCTAGAGTACAGTGGTGTCATCATAGCTCACTACAACCTCAAACTTCTGGCTCAAGTGATCCTCCTGCCTCAGCCACCCGAGTAGCTGGGACTACAGGTGTATGCACCATGCCCGGCTGATTTCTTCTATATTTAGCAGAGACGGGGTCTTGCTGTTGCTCAGGCTGGTCTCGAACACCTGACCTCAAGCGATCCTCCTGCCTTGGCCTCCAGAGTGCTAGGATTACAGGCGTGAACCACTGTACCTGGCTCATTTTGAGCCATTTTAAAGTGTACAATTCAATGGTTTTCTTAGTAGATTCACACTGTTGTACAACCATCACCGCTATCTGATTCCAAAACATTTTCATTGTCTCAGAAAGAAACCTCATACCCATTAAGCATTCATTCTGCATTCCTTCCTCCTCCCAGTCCCTGACAACCACTAATCTACTTCTGTCTCTATGGAATTGTCTATTCTGGACATTTTATATAAATGGAATCATGCAATATGTGGCCTTTGTGCTTGGCTTTCTTTTCACTGAGCGTAGTGCTTTCAAGATTCATCCATGTTGTAGCATGTATCAGAACTTCATTCCTTTTTATGGCTCAGTATTATTTTATTGTTTCGATAATACCACATTTTGTTCATTTATCAGTTGTTTCCACTTTTTGGCCATTATAAATAATGCTGCAAGTATCATGTGAACTTGTAAATAATGTACAAGTTTTTATGTGAACGTGTTTTCATGTATGCCAATTATTTTATTTGTTTAAACATTTCCTAAGTATTATATTTGCACCTGACAATTCCAGTTTGAAGCCTTTGGGTGTTTGAATCTGTTTTTTTCTGATGAATCTCATTTAGTATATCTTATTTCCTTCTAGGCCTAGTGATTTAAGATTGTGAGCTCATTGTATGCTTCTTTATGTATTTTTTTGTACCATATTTCCTGTAATGTTATCTGAAAAGTCTAAATAATAGAATAAAGTAACAAAAATCCATAGATTGGATTACTGTTTTTTTCTAAAGGGGAACAACACAGATATAATAGAGGCAGCAGGAGCACAGAGCTCCCAGGGGTTTTTTTTTTTTTTTTCCCCCCTGCAGAATTGAATGTGTTTTTTTGGGCTGAAGCCACACACATAACTGTCAGAGTCTACCTCAGTGGTGTTTCTGGGTGTAGACTGCCTCTACTCCATGGGTTTCTGGAAACATTAAGGCTCCTTTAAAGTACAAGAGCCCTCAGGCTACTAAGTAGTGGGATTTATAAAACCTAGTGTTAGGAGTGGGTGACAGGTTAAAGGGATCTAACTGGTTTTCCTCAGTGAACACAAAACATGAAAATCTTATCTGTGCTTCCCAACTTTTTGTTCTGACAAGCAGGAATTGGGCAAAATGTTAAAAGGGATATGATGTATAAAATATTTTGGATAAAAGTATTTGTGTCTAAAAGATTTTGCAGATACACTGTGTATACTACAAGAGACATACCATGGCTATAAGTGGTAGAAACAAAAATTTTGCAGATACATTGTCCACTTGTGTACACTACAAGAAACACACTGTGGCTACAAGTGGTAGCCATAAGGCCCACTTAAGCGTCTTGCAGGGCCAACACTATGTGTCACTTAGTAGTATGATGCAACCCAGCCTGCAGATCCAACCCTGGCCCAGGGATTTCCAGGAGACAGGGCCACCTCAGCACAGATGTAACTTTTAGAAACCTTGAAAGGAAGCTTACCTTTACAAGAATAGCTTAAACTCCCGTTAGGAAAGAAGCACCTAGTAACTGACCCAGGCTGAATACAGGCATAAAAAAAAGGAAGGATATGCCAAACTTGAGAAGGGTCTCCAGATGGAGACCCTGCTTGTTAGTTGGTCATCTGACCCCCTGACTGTACCTAACCCATGCCACCAGCCTCTTCCTGCTGTCTTGTAGGAGCACTGCCAGAATAAACTGCTTGAGCATCAGATGATATCAAAGACTCATTTTTGGCACAGATTAAACTGAAAGGGAGAAGTTGCCCCTGTGGAAGCTGGTCAACTAGGACCACCCAAAACTCCAAAACATACCACCATTTTACTTTTGAGTGTTCCAACAATGTTTTTATTAAATGTGGATTAGTAGCACAGTCACTTTTTGCCCTTTAAATTATTAGTTTTTACACAGACTTTGTTTACTGGAATTGTTTTAGGAATTTAGGTAGCACAAGTTTTCTTTCAGAGTTCAGGTATCATTTTGTGTTCCGTTGCTCAAAAACATTGTGAACTATTGCAGTAGCCCCTGACATAAAGGTTGTTGCATTATAGTGTTTTTTTCCAACTCCTACACAGTGCTGTCAAGTCTTTGTTGTTGTTGTTGCTTTAAGGAAACACTCCAGCTCAAAAGGGTATAAGACATTCCTGACTAACCTGGCATTCTCATCTTTTTACAGCCTGCCCTATGATCTTTCTTTCTAGACTTGTCTTTTACGTTTATCCTAGTCTGTCCTCACCCCTTTGCCAGTCATAAGTACCGTGATGCTTGTAAACTATCATATAACCTGCCTTTGCTCATGATGTTGCCTCTACTGAAATGTCCTTCCCATAATCTTAGGCTCTTGTCTGTATACCACATCCTTCAAAATCCACCTTTCATATACTCTCAGTAAACCTTTCTTGACCATCTTTAACTACCATAAACAAACTATCTTTTTTCCGTTCCTGTTGCTTTGTAAATCTCTTAGGCAACTTTTTGGTCTTATGTAATTATTGGAATTTCTTATGTTACTCTCTACCCAATTTATAAACTTCTCACGATCAAGGACCTTGTGTGTTGCTTGTCTTTGAAGTTATCTCTGGCAGGGCAAATTGCCTTACCTGTGAAAAATGTTCATTAAATATATGTAGAATTAGATTTATGGCAACACATTTCACTTGAGATACAGCCTGAACTCTTCAAAGGCAGTGTTTCAAAGCATGTTTTGTATCCAGCTTCCAGCACACTGCTTTGGTAATTTAATAACATGTCTTTGAATTGATGAGGAGAAAATATTTGAAGTCTTTAGTTTGGTCCTTGTATTTTAGCTTCAGGGAAAAATTAACAAGTTGGTTTCACAGTTAATTAGGGGAATTCTTTGAGTAAAATTTTGTCATTAAAGTTATGGAAACTAAGGAATTTTCATTTGATTGGAATCTTGTTAATCAGCAGTGAGTTGGTAGAGTTTTAAACTAATTCAGTAGCAATAATTTTCCTAAGAAGATGATTAAGAACTTTTTTTTCTTTACAATTAGTAGAAAGTGCTGTGTGTCTGCCTTATGGTAAGTAATAATAAAGCAGATACAACTTCTTCCCTCCCCCAAAAATGCAGGTTCTTGTTAAACCTTTGGGAGACCGAGGATTCCTTTTTCTTCTCTCTCCTTATCAGATGGTTTCTCCATATGGTAGGTGGTCTCTCTTTAATTTTTATAATTGTTTAACTTTTTAGTTAAAACACATTGCTAATGAATTTGGCTTCTGTTTTTTAGAACATCAGACTGCCAAGTCTCGAGTCCTGCATGCTTTATTTCTATTTCAAGAACCTAGAGGCATAGTTACTTGTAAGTTCTTTGAATATCTAAATCTAGTTACTTATAGATACCTATATTTATTGAAATTTTCCAGATAACTCACTAAACATTTTGGCTCTCTTACATCATGTTTTGGGAAATACTGGGGGTATTAAGAGGTATTAGCAATATAAAACACAAGTTATATGACTTGATTTTTTTTTTTTAACTATGAAAAATTATTAGGGTCTTACCAGTGCTTTCACTGATAAAGTTTGATTATAATTGTTATAGTAGTATAGTTTAGTGTATGTGGGTTTTATATGATTATTTTTTAGCTTAGTTTATTTTTGCATTCAAATTTTAGTGATCACCAGGTTAAATGTTAGGTTATTCAAAATTAATAAGAATTTTTGGCACTAATGTTAAGAGAAAATTTGTTATTCACCTTTTCTAAGAATGAACTTTTATATTAAGGTAAAGTTCCCACAAATGGGTTTCACTGATTAAGGATGAGTTTCTTAATTGTGGCTACTCAGTGTCTGTTCATGTGAAGTTAAAGTTGCTACTTTATAAGAGGAAGGAGTGACATTACTGTCATTTGTAGGCCTATTTTACTTGGAGCCTCAGATCTTGCCCTGCCTCTTTATTTCTCCTTGCATTTTTCTTGCTCCATTTGAATTGCCTAGTGGCAACAGAAAACGAAGATCTTCAATGAGTGGGTGTTTTTTCCTTTAAAAATATGTTCTGTTTTAGTTTCTTATTGGCCCATTCTAGGCTCCTGGATTTACAAGCATGCTATTCATATATTTGCAATACTACATATATGTATTAGGGTACATACTCGTTTGGTTCAACATTAATGTATAAATGTTGTTATACTTCTTTGGCAATACTTAGATCTGTATTTGGTCAGTTTCTTGATTGCTAACATGGTTTGCTTTTTTTGTTTATTTACAGCACAAAAAGGTTCAACCAATGCAGCATCACAGGAGAGGCATGAGAGCATGCCAGATGTATTAAAAATAGCTCAATTTTTACAATTTGCTTTGATTCAGTGTCGAAAGGAATTCAAAAATATAAACACTATAAATTTCCATTCTGTTGTTGAAAAGTATGTAAGTGAATTTTTTAAGCGAGGTTTTGGTTCAGGTAAACGAGAGTTTATTATGTTTCCATATGATTCACGATTAGATGATAAAAAATTCTTATACTCAGCTCCAAAAAATAAATCCCATATTGATAATTGTTTGCATACTTATATTTTTCGGCCTGAAATGTATCAGTTACCTATTTGTAAATTAAAAGAGCTATTTGAAGAAAATAGAAAACTTCAACAGTTTAGTCCACTTTCAGATTATGAAGGTCAAGAAGAAGAAATGAATGGTACAAAAATGAAATTTGGAAAACGAAATAACTCAAGGGGTGAAAGCATTATACCTGGAAAGCAAAGGTCATCTCATTCTTTGGATTATGATAAGGATAGAGTTAAAGAATTGATTAATTTAATTCAGTGTAGGAAAAAAAATGTGGGTGGGGAGTCAGACACAGAAGATATGAGAAGCAAAACTGTCTTGAAGAGGAAGCTTGAGGATCTACCTGAAAATATGAGAAAGCTCGCCAAAACCAGTAATTTATCTGAAAATTGCCATCTGTTTGAAGGTAAAATATCAGATTACTCTTACAATAACATCCAAAAATATAGTAAAGTAGGTCTGTTCTTTCTTAGAGTACAGGGGCTTGCAAATTGAAGCCTGATGGCCAAATCCAGCCTGTCCCCTATTTTTATAAAGAAAGTTGTATTGGCATACAGCTATGCCCATTCATTTGTGTATATAGCTGCTTTTGTGCAATAGTGGCAAAGTTGGGACAGAGACTGTATGGCCCACAAAACCTAAAATATTCACTCTCTCATCCTGTACAGGAAGTACTTGCCAGCTCCTGCCCTGGTACATCAGATTTTTAAATTGTTTGATTTAGGCTAATATAACAACATAAAGTATGCTCAGCTATAATCTTATTAATTGGAGCTCTTGTCCTTTTATATTCCTTTATTTTTATAATTGGAGAAGTACTACGTTAGAATATTGCGATCTTTTAGGATGGTGCTAAATGAAAGGAACTTTGTGAATTTGAAAATAAAATTTCTTAGATGTATACACACATTCTTTTATACCCTAGGAATCCAAGAATATCTTTGGCTTTTTTTTTTCTTTTCTTTGCTTTGTTTTGTTTTAGTTGACAGAAAAAGACAGAAATGGGAGATGCTTGTCTTAAGTGTGTTTGATTCAATATTGCAAGTAAGCTAAAGCATTTTTATCATCTAGATTTTTTTTTTTTTTTTTTTTTTTTGAGACAGAGTCTTGCTCTGTTGCCCTGGCTAGAGTGCAGTGGCATCATTATAGCTCACTGCAACCTCAAACTCCTAGGCTCAAGCTATCCTCCTGCCTCAGCCTCCCGAGTAGCTGGGACTACAGGTGCACACCACTATGCCCAGCTAATTTTCCCATTTTTAGTAGAGACGGGGTCTCGCTCTTTCTTAGGCTGGTCTTGAGCTCCCGACCTCAAGCGATCCTCCTGTCTCGGCCTCCCAGAGTGTTAGGATTACAGGCGTGAGCCACCACACCCAGCCTATCATCTAGATTTTTAGGGTCTTTCTGTTGCTAGTCCATAAGCATGAAATGAGTTCTTTTGCATTCAGGGACCTTTGATGTAAAATCTACATTTTATGCTGCTGCTGTTATTGATTATGGCAGATCTGAGTATTCCTACATTTCTTACTAAGCAATTTTACTTGGCACTTTTCAAATTCAATGTGACTCTGTCAGATCAATGTCCTTATTACATTTTGGTCTCTTAGCAGTCTATCTTTGTACCCTCACTTTCCATTTATTTGCTTTCCTTTACTTCCTTTATTCTTGTGCTATTCAACACACTAACAGTGTGTTAAGTTAATTAAAATGAAAAATACATTCCAACAATGATATAACTGTATTAGACAGTACAGATAAAGAACATTTCCATCATTGCAGGAAGTTCTATTTGACAGTGCTGTTCTCTGCAGTGACTATCATGGTTTTTTCTTTACCTGACCTCTTTTTCTTTCCAGTGTTGTCATCTTTGTCCATAATCTTATCTCCCTGGTGGCCTTCCTGGCTTATTACTTTCTTACACTCATTTCAGTATCATGTTCTTCTGAATGTTGCTTTGCTGATTTGCTACCAATCTCATCTTTTGTACTTGCCTTTCAAGGTTTTGTTAAAGACTGGCCACATCCAGCCGTGTTTCCCACTCTTCTCTCACACGCTCTTTAGTTAAGGCTCATCTCTCTCCCCCTACCTAGAGTATGTCATAGTCCTTTCTTTGTTTTTTCCTGAAGCATCTTCCATTTCTCTCAAGCCTTGTATCTTCTCAGTTCACCTCTCTCCTCAGCTTTCTGGCCATTCTGCTCCTTGATGGTCTCCTTCTCTTTTAGCTTATGCTGAATTTGTGGCTTGTGCCGAACCTGTTAACCCTCACTTATACATTCTATCTTGCAAGCTCATTTAGTTCTCAAGTGGTAGGTATTATTATCCTCATTTTGCAGATGAGTAAACCATCTCAGATAAGTTAAATAACTTTACCTAAAATATGTAGTAAGTGGCAGAATCCATGTTTGAACTCAGTTCTGACCGACTCCAAAGCATTGTTCCTAAACTGCTGTATTTCCTAGCATGGAGCACATAATAGGCACCCAATAAGTAAGATATTTAACTTTTGGTACTGTTTTAGTTGGTAATTGACTAATTCTGTGTATGTGAAAAAATAGTTGTGGGTGAAAATCAGGCTTCATCAATGATTAAAATGGTGGGAAAGCCATGCTAATTGTCATAGATGAAAGGAGAAATGGGGCAGGGAAAGAAGGGTATATAGGTTAACTAGAACTGGTGACTGCCAGACTTGCATTTCTAGATGTTCTCACTTATTTCTTTTTAGTCATTTTGCATACTTTGTTTCTGAAAGTAGAGATTTGAAGGTTGGATTCTAACTTATAAAATACCCTGATCTTGATTTTGTAGTGAACCCACTTGTTTTATGAGAGGTAACCTCCTAACCCCCACCTCACCCCTTTTAACTTTACATCAACTTTTTTGAGGAACAGTGTATCCATTTTTTAAGTACACAGGTTGATGAGTTTGGACAGCTGTGTCACCACCACTCCAATATATAGAACATTTTTATCCCCAAAAGTTCCCTTGTGTTCCTTTGTAGTTAACCTCATCCCACTACTGATCTGCTTTTTGTCTTGCTCTATAATTTTATGTAATTAGTATCATACAGTATGTACTCCATTGTTTCTTTTATTTTTGCTGTGGTACATTATACCCTCCCTAAATTAGAAATCCTAACATCTACTCAGGCTTCACCCAATCCCCACCCCTACCAAGCAAGCATTAAAGCACATGACTTTCTGAATGTAGCTCCTTTGCAGGTTTTTAAATATATTGGTTGTACAGATTATCTAGATTTATACCTGCTTGGAGCCATGTCTTAATATGTTTTCTCTCATAGTGCTTTTTGTTCTTGGTGTAGTTTGGCAGAGATTTCTTCAGGATGATTCTGTGTCTCTAATATGCTAGCTTTATTATGAATTTAAGTAATCTAGTCACTGAAGATAAGGCTTAGATTTTAAGAATGTCAGCCAATGCCTTAATGACAAAATATAATAGGTATGGAGAAGATAGAAATCACATTAAGTCTTTTTTTTTAAAGTAGATTTAAGTATAATTTGCATATCCTTCTAAGAATTGGCAAAATAGCAAGTGCAAACATTTCATGTGTTGTGAAGCATCTGGTTCACTTTGGAATTTTGGTGGTAGAGTTTAAGGTAACTATAGTGTGGTTATTAATATATATTTTCCATATTTACAACCTGATGCATGAGCTCATTTTTCTATTAATAGAATGCTTAAATGAAAATTAACTTTTATTTTAGAATTAATTGTATTTGTAAAGTAAGGGATGGATATATTTATAAAATCTAAACCAGTTTGGTTGAGCTTATGACCATAAATGTGTTGGGATAACTAATTTTTTAGGTAAATTTGATTTAAAAAATTTTTATGCTGGCTTTCAAACTTAACTTCAAGAAATGACTTTTCTGTCTTTTTTCTCAGAGTCTCCACAACCTATTGGCTCAGTCGGGCATGATGCTGACTTGAGGCGGCAGCAGCAGGATACCTGTAGCTCCGGCATTGCTGACATCCACAGGCTTTTTAATTGGCTATCAGAAACGCTAGCAAATGCACGCCATTCTGATGCATCCCTGACAGACACAGTCAACAAAGCCTTAGGATTGAGCACTGGTGATGCCTATGAAGAGCTGAGGCAAAAATATGAGTATGAGTTGAACTCTACCCTAGATAAGAAAGAATATGAGCAGCCTACTTGTCTAAAAATGGAAAATGCACATTTTAAGGGTATTCAGAGCCCATTGCTAGAAGTTGATATAGCATCTTTAAAGTATCCTGTTGCTGTTTCTACCAGTGACATAGGCACTGACCATAAGCTACATTTGAAAGAAGTAAGCATATGATTTTTGGTTATCTTTGTTTGCTTTTGTGAGTGTATGTGTGAAAGAAATGATGTGGGCATGCCTCAGGGAGTGGTTTTTCCTTTCAAAAAAAAATAAAATATACTTTTGAGTAACGGTATCTGTCTAGGATGGTACCTCTAAGTTATTCCTTGTTACAAAGAGATAAATGCCAAAGTACTTGTTTTCCTCCTGCTTATAGGCTTAATATATTGTTGTCTAAAGTGTACCTGTTGCGATAAAGCTAAGGCTGGGCAGTCTATTTGTCAGAAATGGCTTATTGGGAATTATATCAATATTATTTCGTAAAAAATTGAATCCTCAGGGCATTGGCTTTCTGCTGGCAGTAACAGAGAACCCAAAGGTGAGGCAGATGAGACCAAATGCAGCTTACCAGTGTAATAAACAAGCTTAGGTACTTGGTATTTCTCATGCAAATAGGAGTGGAAGATGCGTGGCCATGAGGATTATCTCTGAAGTGACTCTCAGCCTTGCTTATTGGGGCATCCAGTTCATGATATGTGCTTAGCATAGAGAACTTATTTCTAGCTGAGAAGTAGCCTTATGTTTTCCCAAGAAGTGGCTGCATCACTGGGAATGATACCAGGGTGGTACCATATTCCTAAGGGCTTACTTTTAATTTATGCTTTCCTTCATTTTCTCTTCCCTGTCATTGAATAAAAGTCATATGCATGTCTCCAGCCTTTCTCCATGTAGTTTTGGGATATTTATTTTAGGGGGAACATGATGACAAGCGGTTTATATGGCAGGGTATGTAAGGTAGGCACTGAGGAGCTAACCTGTATTGTTAATATTTCCCGATGTATTTAGTATTCTAAATTGAGTCAACAGTGTACATCAAAGCTAGCATGCTGCCTATTTTTGTAACTAAAGTTTTATTGGAACATGGGTATGCCCATTCGTTTAGGTATTGCCTGTGGCTGCTTTTGCACTCTATGGGTAGAGTTGAGTATCTGGCCTGCAGAACCAAAAGTATTTATTATCTGGCACTTTACCATTAAGGTTTATCAATCCCTGCTCTAAATCCACATCAAATTATGTTTTCATTTTGAGACTAATGTATTATAACTTACCATGTTGATTTTACTCATTTGTAATGTTTAGATTGAAGCATGTGAATTTACTGTGAAAAATCGTTTATTCTTGATGTTAAAATTAATTGAAAAGATAGCTATTGAATGTGTACTTTAATTTTTAGGATCCAAATTTAATTAGCATGAATAATTTTGAAGATTGCAGTTTGTGTCCCACCATTCCCATTGAACATGGATTCCGCAGACAACAGTCTAAGTCAAATAATGTTGAAGAGACTGAAATACATTGGAAACTGATTCCAATTACAGGTAAGAACAAGTATACTAGGACTTAGGTTTGCTTCATTTTACTTAGAGACCAGTTTTCTGAAGGGTTTCGTCTTTCCTAGATTCCACTCTTGGGTCGCTAGGTGCTTCATCTTATTTGGCTCTGATGTCTTCAGTGTCTTATTTTGAGCAGTATAATGTTCATCACTAAGTGTTGCTGTTTTGGGCAGCATCAGCAAGTATCTGCTAAATGGCCTATTAAAAACAGGGATTTAAGACATACTTACTCTCCCCATGGAGTTTAGCATGCAGACTTCCAAATGAAAATTGTTGGCAGGAACTGAGTTTCTAGTAAGATGAGGTAACTACAGAGATGAAATGATGCTCTTTGGGCAACCAATTAAATGCTATCTTCTCATCTTATTAGAGTAAACTTCACCATTACAAGCTGTCATCTAATAAGTAGTACTGTTGAGGTTCATCTATTAGAAAGAACTTTGATTTCTTAATATTGGATTATCTTAAAGAGATTGGATCATCTTAGAGAATGGCCTGAAATGATCAAATGCAAATATCCTGAGAAAACTTATTGAACCATGAGGCAAGAATAGTTTAGCAAATGTAAGATTATCATTTTTTGTAGTATTCTAATTTCTCTGTGCAAAGATACACATATGCACACACACAAATACATACTCAATATTCTTATTAAGTTCTTATTCATCTTTGTTAGCTAAATATTTTTGGAAATATTTCCAGGACACATCTTTTCCAGTTCCTACACCTTTATTCAACCTTTTAAAGAAAAAAAACAGCTTTTTGCTAAAAAGTAGACTGGCTTATGACTTAGAACTTGCTGAGACCTCCAAGGACTCAGAAAGAATTTCTAAAACTTGATGTGTTTCCATGGGCTTCAGCACCATCCTCTACTTAGGGCCTTACTAGAGAGGGCAAGAGTCCTGGAGGGTGACAGAGAGGGAACTGGGACTCTTTTATGAGCTGGAGACATTGAGTGGGAGAAACAAAATAGGGAAGTAGTTGATAATGAGATAATTATTGTAACCATTCCTCATTTAGACACCTTCATACTTGGTGTTGAAGGCCATTTGAAGGCACAGCATCTAGGTGTTGATATTCCATCATCACCTGAATAGAAAGGGAAGCAACTTCCCATTTCTGAATGACCCTTCAGGTTTATTTTAGGCAAAGGAAGGAATACTTGCATTTGTTACCATTTGGGGTTGTCTAAAAGATACATAACAGGTATCACTGATATCTGAAGAGCGTCTACAAATCTAATGGATGCTTTCCCTCAGGAGGGAATGCAAGAAGCCCAGAAGACCAGCTGGGAAAACATGGTGAGAAACAAACACCAGGTGAGAAGGCTTGCTTTGCTTTTCCTCCCAATGTGCCCTTCTTCAGAATTGCTACTTGCATTTCTACTTCTCCATCAATAGGGCATTAATTTAAATTCTGTTAATTACAGAAAATTTGAATAATACTGTATTTATATTTAAATCATTAAAGATGTGTTCAAAGAAGTCACTGAATATTCATATAGTTTGTTTTCTTCACCTATAGTAGATTATATCTGATATGATGATTTGGAAGACCAGAATATTTTCTTAATCCATTTTTGTAGGCTATCCTATGAGCAGTTTCTTTTAAATTTAAAAAGTACCAGGAGGTGAAACCATTTATATTTTAGGTACACCATTCCTAATCCTGAATTTTTTAACCCAATTCTTCTTCTAATTGTAAAGCTAAACTTCTGTGGATAGTTTAAATAAAAGATAAAGAAATTTTTGGATTCTAGAAACATTTACAGGTATTACTAGTTGTGGTAGGTGCCTAGGAGACGGTCTTCTTTGTCTGAGCTTAGTCAATTCAGCATCCCTGCAGATAGTCAAAGGCATTGTTTTCTTGCCTAGAGTTTGGTGGTGGTCTATTTTTTATTGTTCCCATTTTGTTACAGCTTTCTCTTTTAGAACTGTAAGTTTTTTTTGTTTTTTTTTTTTTTAATTTGTAAGGAATGCTACATTCTTAGACCTTTACAGCGATTCCTTTCCTTTGGGAATTGAAAAAAAATAGTTACTAATTTTCTTTAAGGAAATCTTTCCTTCTCCTAGGAAAAGATGATTTTAAAAAAAAGGAACAGATACAGGAAAGTGCACAAATCTTTAGTGTACAACTTGATGAAATTTTACATATATGTACACTTATGTGACTGCTACCTAAATCAAGATATAGAACATTTCCAGCACCCCAGATTTTCTTCTCCATCCTGCTGATTAGTACTTTCCCTGTTCCCAAAAAGTAACCACTAATCTGACTTCTTTTACCATAGATTAGTTTTGCCTGTTCTACAACTTAAAATAAATGGAACCTACATATGTCTTCTTTTGTGTGTGGCTCTTTCACTCAACATCATGTGTCAGGGATTCATCCATGTTTTGTATCTATCAATAATTCTTTCTCATTAGGAACAGCACGTATCTTATGCTTCAAAATGCTCCGTCAGCATCTTCATTCCTCTTATTTCAGATACCATCTTCATATTTTGTAAGCAAAAATGTAGCTATCTGAATGATGCTGCCTTTAGAGAACTCATACTCCCCTTTCACTTAAAAGTCAAAATACTGCAATGCTTAGTGACAGTAAAAAAATTTTTTTAAATGCATTATTAGGGATATTGACATGTATTTGTCTTTTAAATCATTTATTGATGAAATTTTTTTAAAAATAATAAAGTTGATCTTAATAAAATCACACAGGGAAATTTGTGCAAAAGAAAATTAGGTGGTGATTATTTATATTTTTAAAAGGGATTTGTTTAGAGTTTTTAATATGGAAAATTCTCCATGTGGATTTAAATTATATTTCAGCTTAATATTTCCTTTATCCATATTGGTCTGATGTTTAACTATAAATTTTGGGAGCAAGTATTTAATTTAAAACAATAAATAGCCAGGTGTAGTGGCACACGCCTATAATCCCAGCTTCTTGGGAGGCTGAGGCAGGAGGATTGCTTGAGCCCAGGAGTTTGAGGCCAGCCTGGTCAACATAGACCTTGTCTCTAAAAAAATAAATAAATAAAATAAATAATTCAGAAGTTTTAAAATTACAGGTAGTTCTCCCCAACCCATTTGTCTTACAAAATAACAATTCAAAATTTTTTTTTATTTGACTATATCAGATATTTGACATGGTATATAAGTCAAGAAGTACAAAAATATTTCAGAAAGTAAGTATAGCCCTAGGCACTTAGTTTCCCCCTTATATATCAGCCACGGTTACCCATTTTTTATGTATCCTTCCAGACTTTTTATATGTGTACTAGACCCCATTTTAATGTTGCAGATTTAAGAAAGATATTTAGGACATTAAGTATTCCTGAATTATCTTATGGAACTTGAGTTTTCTGGTTTATCAGTTTCATACAGTTGTAACTCTTATCCTGGCATGTTGGATATTTTGCTCCCTTCTGACTTCCACCTACAGACCTGCTGTTGGTCTTTTTACTGGGCTGACAAGTAGCCTTTGCAGTAATTAATGAGTGCAGTGGTTCATGGTAACCACTGGGATTGGTAGAGAATGTTACAAGCTGACTGCTACTGAGGCTGTTTCAAAAGGTTTGATGAGTGTGAGTAAAACCTTTAAAAATAGGTTTGAAAGCTTTAGTAATTTTCTAAAGGGTAAAATTGTCTAATATGGTCTTCTAGGCAAAGATCATGAATATTTTTCTTTACCTAGAATACAATATTACTATAAATTGAAGTTAAATATATTTTCCCCTTGTGTCTTAAAATGGAATTAGGGTACCTGTTTTGAAATGTAGTTTTGAAACATACTGTGTTTGAATTTAGGATTTGTGAGAAAAATGTGTGATTTTGTGGATTGAGCTAGTTGTCAAGAGTCAAAGATTGTAGTCTCATTAGGCTAACTGAGTGACCTCTTTATTTCAAATGGGGTGTAGCTATCCTGATTTCTCTTGGAATTATTTCCCAACAAAAGGAAAATAGTGGGCAGGCATGGTGGTGGGTGCCTGTAGTCCCAGCTCCTCAGGAGGCTGAGATGGGAGGATTACTTGAGCCCTAGGAGTTTGAGACTGCAGTGAGCTATGATCATGCCATTGCATTCCAGCGTGGGTAACAGAACGAGATACCGTCTCTCTTTTAAAAAAAAAAAAAAGTTCTTACTCTGACTACTGAAATGCAAAGACCAGCCCATGAGCAGGACACATAGGAATTAGGGACCAGAATTTGAGGTTTTTATTTTACCTTCCAGTGCATAATTAGTTTTAAATATACATTGACCTTTTTTTTTTTTTTTTTCTGATTTAAGAGTTTGTGTTTTCAGATATTATCTTTTTGGATGGCTGTTATAATAATGAACTCTTCCTGTATAGGTATGAAATCACCAGAAGATCAACTGGTGTGTCTGCCACCACAGGAGGCCTTTCCTAACGATCCGCGGGTAATAAGTAGACAGAGAAGTTCTGATTACCAGTTTCCATCCTCTCCATTTACAGACACACTAAAGGGCACCACTGAGGATGACGTGTTGACAGGTCAGGTGGTGACAGTGGAGGAGCAGTGTGTGCCAGCAGCAGAGCCGCCTGCAGTGAGTGAAACCACAGAAAGGACAGTGTTAGGAGAGTACAATCTCTTTTCTAGGAAGATAGAAGAGATTTTGAAGCAAAAGAATGTTTCATATGTCAGTAGAATTTCCACACCTATCTTTTCAACACAAGAGAAGATGAAACGGCTTTCTGAATTCATATATTCTAAGACTTCCAAAGCTGGTGTGCAGGAGTTTGTAGATGGCTTGCATGAGAAACTAAATACTATTATTATTAAAGCATCAGCCAAGGGTGGGAATTTGCCACCAGTCAGTCCTAATGATTCTGGTACTAAGATAGCATTGAATCCTCTGGAAAGGCATGTCATACCAGTTTCCTCAAGTGACTTCAACAATAAACACCTCCTTGAGCCACTTTGTAGTGATGCTTTGAAAGATACCAACACTAATGAGCAGCATTCCTCTTCAACTTCGAGTTTAACTGAAGTAGAAATGAACCAGCCACATCATGCCACAGAGTTAATGGTGACTTCTGATCATACTGTACCTGGTGATATTGCTCGGGAACCAGTAGAAAAAGAAGCAACAAAATCGCCCAGTGATGTAAATATTTCTGCCCAACCAGCTCTTTCAAATTTTATAAGCCAGTTAGAACCTGAAGTATTTAATAGTTTGGTTAAAATCATGAAAGATGTCCAGAAAAATACTGTGAAATTTTATATTCATGAAGAAGAGGAGGGTGTGCTCTGTAAAGAAATAAAGGTAACTAAACAAGAAGGTAATAGCAAAGCTGTATAAACTTGTCTTGTTGGTCTGACCGCTATAAAATTGACTTTTTTGTTTTTAGATGATGACCATATATTTTCATAACTTAACTCAGAGTGGAATAAAGGACTAGTTAAGTTCAACTAAATTCAGAACCAATGATCCTAATATCTTAGGATTTAGAATCTTGTTTTATAGTGTCATTTTAGAGCATTTGTATACATACTGCAAGTACTTTCAAACTGTAAATGTTTCTTACTTGGGTTTTTAATGAAGGAAAGGGAAAAATACAGAGAGGCAAAGTAAGTTGCTGGTGTTTATCTTGTATGGGGTTTTATCAATCAAACAGAAACAAAACTGTCCAGGGATGGCCTAATGATACGATTTTTTGGCATTTCTTGATACCCTGGCCATGTCACAGTTTCCTAAAGCCCTTATTGATAAAAAAACTTGATGATCCTGAAAGACTCCTCAATCATGAAAGATTCCTCATTGTGAGGTATATTTTTTCTACCAAAGGTATAGGTATTTGGTTTTAAAAACACACACACACACATATGCCTTTGAGTGTGTGTATAGGTGTAGACATAGATATGTAAAGTTTATTAACAGTAGGTATATAAGTAGTAACACATTAGAACAGTTATATCACCGCTATAATATTACTAATCAGTACTCACTAAACTAGGATTTTAATTCCTTAAGGGAATACCTAGAGCTTTGAAATAAATACCTGTCCCATTTATGGAATTTAGTTACTGTGACTAGAGTTTTTGCCTGTTTTGTTAGAGGAAGCAGAGAGACCATAAATAAGTGGCTTATAGCCCAGAGTAGCTCAGAAACTCAGTACTACTAAGCCTTTTGTCAGTTTGAGGATCTCTGATGTCCGCACATTTGGTGGTGTATCCAGTGAAGACATGAAGAACGTGGAAATGAAAGAGTATCAGAGTACTCAGTTGTGCTTTCCTTACCGATTCCTTATGGTTTCTTGGGAAGATGAAATCAGACTTACTGGACATTCCTTGGTTGCATTTTTTGCCCTATGTGATTGGATGTAGCACTTCTCA
This sequence comes from Daubentonia madagascariensis, assembly GCA_023783475.1. NCBI lineage: Eukaryota > Metazoa > Chordata > Mammalia > Primates > Daubentoniidae > Daubentonia > Daubentonia madagascariensis. The sequence goes on along the minus strand of JAKFHU010001953.1, from coordinate 31,859,619 downwards.
ACTTTTTCCCACCCCCAGCAGCATGATCGCAAGCACAGTATTCTATGGGGACATAGCTGCATGTCAGTGTGGGGCTAGATGAGAGAATAGGTTAGGGACAGTTCCCAGTGGGCTTAGCATAACTCCACCTCCCTCTACCCACTTTTTTTAATGGATTATAACATACCTATGTGACATTTAAATTAAGGAGATAGGAAATGCATTCCCTTATGAGGATGCTTTTAATTTATTCTGGCATAGAACAAATCATATTTCTGTCATTTACTTTATATAGAAAAAAGACTGCTCTTTATTTTACAAATGTCATTGGAAATCAGATTGTAACTTTAATTTTTAATCAATATCCATTGGAAAATTTTCAGCAAAAATATTACAGTAGAGTAAAAGGCTTTATGAATAGTGAAACTGATACATTACTGTGTGACTTCAACTGTTTTACTTAAAATGAACTTGCATTTAAAGCTTCTTAATGTAAAAAGACTGACCAAAAATTGCCAGCAGGCCTGTCAGACACTCGGATAATAATTTACCTTTTGGTAAAGTGTAAGCTGGTCTGACATCTACCCAGAAGCTTCAAAGCTTAGAGCAAAATCAGTGCAGAAGACGCTGCTTTAGTTTAGGGCTACACAAAAACATCCTCTGTGAGTATGACACTTTAGGCAGCTCTTGAAAGAGCAGTCAGATAAGCTGGATTTTAATTATAGCTATCTGACCAGCTGTGATTAAGAGTATTAATCTCCTGTATCTGTAAAATGAGGAATGTGACCTCCAGGATCCTGCAGTTTGCTTCAGGGTTCAGGATTCCACCAGCAAGCAAAGAGCAAAGGGAACTCTACATGGACTACTACCTGTGTGTCCTGTGAAAGGTAGTACCGTGTCACCAGTGTGGAGGGAGGTGTTAGTTGGGAGAGTCTACTTTGCATGAAGGGCGAAGGTGAACAGAAATGGCTAATTAGTATGTGAATACCATTGTACGTACTGAAGCCCTATACTAATGCTTTTTGAAGTGTTCTGAATTAAAGGAGCTACAGCGGTCATAAAAGTGCTTCGTAACTCTGAAGGAGTGTCCTTCAGATAGATACCCCTTTCTCAGCAGACCCTTGGTTATTTGCGGTAGTACTATTGGAAAGGAAAGGAAAATAGGAGCTAGGGGGCAGTTAATGATAGGGCTCTGGGTGGCCCATAATAACTAAGGAAGCTGGGTTAAAAACCTGGGCTAATCTATTGTTCTTATGGTTCTTTCTGTTACCCCACACTGGCATTTACTTGGCCTTGACTGCGTAGCACTTTAACATTTTGACTAGTGTGACTAGTGAAGCTGTAACCTTTAGAAGAGAAGAGTGGATTTGATGGTCTCTGAGGTCTCCCAGAGTACAAGTTCATCAATAATAGTGTCCCGGTAGTAGTTAAGCTTATCAGTTTATCTTGCATTTTTGGTGTTAAATTGGTGTTTGCAATAAAGCTTTTTAATGTTGATTTAGTTGTTTTTCTTTAACAGGAGTATCTTACCAAATTAGGCAATACAGAATGTCATCCAGAACAGTTTTTGGAAAGAAGATCAAAATTAGATAAACTATTGATTATTATTCAAAATGAAGACATTGCAGGTTTCATTCACAAGGTAGACTATTAAGTCAAATTCACTACTTACTTGGTTTTTAAAAACTCCCTTATTTTTAAATCTTAATGTGAGACTAAAGCTTTTGTTTTTAAAATAAGCTTTAAAGGAGATAAAATTTGAAGGACCCTTCCATGAATCAGCTTGTGAGATTTTAAGTTTGTACCTCCACAAAATTTTAAATTGCTGCACATCACAGATCTTCCCTACTACTCAAATAGTTAAGACTAATAAAAGTACTGAATCCTTGAATGCCAACAGGTCTGCTGACTTTCTTTATATTGTTCTCTTTATTTGTATGTCCCAGGCAAAACCTTTTTGTGCCAAACTAGTCCCCTTTTCCCTTAGATTTGGAGGTACCTCGTTCGGTCTTATGAGCCTATCTCATGTCCCACTGGTCTTTGAAGCCTTTCCTGACTGTTCCAGTATAGGCTGTTGCCCTCATCTGATTTCTGACTGTACTCACAGGTTATAGACAAGTTAGGGCATTTGTCCATTTTGTGTTTTCTTGTCTATTGTAAGCTCCTTTTCCTTAGTGTTCTTTTCATGGTAGGCCCCAGTGCATAAATATTGGTTTACATATTGAGAAATAATGTTGGGAATATTATTTTTATGTGTGGCTTTCCAGAGGCAATGCACTAATATAGGTGAGCCATAGTGTATTTTGTTAGACTTTCTTATAGGTTACTTCACACTTGAGTCTATCATTTCATTTCCTTATCCTTCCTTATTTCTATTTTATTTTGGTATTTAAATAGGTACCTGGCTTGGTGACTTTAAAGAAGCTCTCCTGTGTTAGTTTTGCTGGTGTCGACAGCCTGGATGATGTTAAAAATCATACATACAATGAATTATTTGTATCTGGTGGTTTTATCGTGTCTGATGAATCAATTCTAAATCCAGAGGTGGTCACAATTGGTAAGATGATGCATTCTTTTGAGCATATAACTTCTCTCCTGACTCTTATATCTTGTAAGGTATTGTCCATGAGTTCTGCCATTCCTGGATAACAAGTACATTTCAATCTTTTCCTCAGCTTTCATTACCTCAAATTTCTTTCCCATTCTCTTAGTCTTTACAAATAATTCCCTCTAAATCTGGTGTTAAACAAGTCTTTCTGCACCTGCTGCAGTTGGATCACTCTGGTTTGTTACTGTCATCAACATATTCTTTTTTGTGTGTGTGTGTTTAGAGGTTATGTTCTTTGAGCTTTAGGGTTATGTAGATCTTATTCCCTTAGAAGGGTAAAGAAGAGAAATGAAAATGGTACATAGGAAAGTAGGTGTTTCTACATAATATAAACAAGCACTTCTTCCATAATTCATTTGTGGAGTGACTGTTTTATTGAATTAAAAATGAACTTCATTATCTCTAACAGAGAACCTTAAAAATTTTTTGACATTCCTTGAAGAACTTAGTACTCCAGAAGGAAAATGGCAATGGAAAGTCCACTGTAAATTTCAGAAAAAACTAAAGGAACTAGGCAGGTAAGATTTGGAAAATTAACTATATAATGGTTATTGACTTTTACCATTGTGCTCACAAGATTTCTCTTTTCCCGTACTTGTAGATTATGGACGTTCCTCAGTTTTCACAGATGTCTGTAGCCAGCCATAAGGGAGTATAGATACTGAATTATTCTAGCCTTTATAAGAGAAAGCAGTATTCTTGTTTCATTAAAAGTTTGGTGAAGTTCCTAGTTATATGTATAGGTAAAATTGGTTTAATCTTTGCCACTCATGGGTTTAGAATAATCATCATGTGTGATTGGCTTTTTTTCCCCCTCTAAACTGAACTATATATGCCAATTAGATCAGGTCCTCTCCCAATTGAAGACCACCTTAAGTAGCTAATAAAGTTGCATATTTGGACAAGGATTAATCTTGACCTTATGAGGATTTGTGATTAGGACATTCATTCATGTATATGTATATAGGTAATTTCTAACATGCCCAGAAGTCACTTCTCAAAGTGAGGTCCTTGGAGCACACTCGTCACGTAAGAGATTCCACAAATGACTAAAGTAATCAGATGAGTTTGGGACTGTACTAGTAGAGTCCATAAAATGTATTTATACATTAAAGGATCTGAGAAACTCTAGTTAAGAATTCTGTTTTACATTGTGTCAATCAGCATTTCCTAAACTTAGACATACAACTTTTACTTCTTGAAATACCTATTAACATTCCATGGTACACTCTTCAGAAAATTCAGGCTTAAATAATTTTAAAGTGTTAAACTTTTTGTAACAATTCACTTTTTTAAACTTGTTCATCTTCAAAACCTGTAAAGTAGGCTTAGGGTAAGTCTTACTCAGAGAACAAACACTGAGACCCAAAGGTGTGACTTGTCCAAAGTTATTAATAACCTCATCTTCCTGACAACCACCACTGATTTTTTTAATTGTTGTCCTGCCTTGCAGTATAGAAATAGCTCAGAGCCATGTATTATATTTTTTGAAGGAAAAATTTATACTTTTTTTTGTCCTGAGTCCTTTCTTTAAATTAGTAAATTAGTAAAGCTAAAAGTAATTATAATTTATTATTTAGCAAGTAGAATGACTGGTTGAGATTTTAGCATAAGCTGAATAGCCGGCCCTCAGGCCTTGCACCAAGAAACTTCTGGACTTACATGTGGTCACACAATTCTTGCTCATCCTCTCTCCTAAAAATCACCCCTGCATCAGGCAGTGGGCTAAAGCAGTGCAGTTGTCATTTGTAGCCTCAATTGAGAAATTAGGGTTTTAATCCCTAGCAAAAATTTCTATACTAAATTTTAGAAGTGCAGACCCAGATACTGAACTGCTTAATTTCACAGATTGAATGCTAAAGCTCTAAGTCTGTTGACGCTTCTGAATGTCTATCAGAAGAAACATCTGGTTGAAATTTTGTCATACCACCATTGTGATTCACAAACTCGAAATGCTCCAGAATTGGACTGCCTTATCAGACTTCAGGCTCAGAACATACAGCAACGACATATAGTCTTTTTAACAGGTAAAGAGAGCACTCTTAAGCTTTCTACTATGAACAGAGGAATGTGGACAAAAGGATTTTGTGGGGCTGTGGTGGGTGTTGATTGTTAATCTATGATTCTGAAGATGTGGAATAAAGGATTTATGAGGGCTGGGGGCAGGCACTGTCATTCATCCATGGCATATTTGCAGTGTTTTATACATGAATTTTTTTTTTTTTTTTAAGAGAAGAACATCAAGATGCTTTCCAGTTATACAGACAATGGAATAGTGGTTGCAACTGCTGAAGACTTTATGCAAAACTTTAAAAATCTCGTGGGCTATCACAACTCAATCACAGAAGAAAACCTTCCACTGCTTGGTGCTAATGAGACTCTTGAGTCACAGTCAGGTAACTTTTCAGTAGTTTTCATTTTCTTTAGGGTAGAGAAAAAGAGGAATGGTTTTGCTGTTATCAAATAATGAAATGCTTATTTCGAAACCACTCACCTCAGTGTAAATAGCCTTAGGGAAAGTGTTTCAAGACATTTATTGTCTTAATAGTTAGCATGCACAAGAGTTGCTCATTTATTATACCATAGTCAATACAAGTTGTTAGTTACTATAGACTGTGTATTTCTGTCTGTACTATAGACAATACATACAATGAAGTGTGCATTTTCTCTGAGGGTATGGAAGCATTATTGGCTGCTGTTGTCAGCAAAGGGGTCATATTAAGAAAAAAGTAGGAAACCAGATATGGAGATTGGGCTGCTAAATCTCCCCAAATTTATAATTTAATAACAAGACAGTAGGGCTATCATAGCTTTAGTCTTTTGTGAGATGGCCTCTGCTGGTTCCAGGTTTATGTAAAATTAAAAATGTACTTTTGTTTTTGATGAAAAGCAGAGATGATCGAACATTCAATAGAGCTAACCAGTTTAGTAATCCAGTGAAGCTAGATGTCAAAAATTTTATTTCATATTTGTCTTGTCAAATACTGAATTACCGTATAACTTTAGATGCTGTTTTGACATTAACCCCTTTGGAGCTGGGAGTTGGGATTTCCCAACATTAAACGTGAACACATTTCGCAGAAGCTTTTAGCATCGGATTATCTGGACATTCACACCTAGTGTGAGTGTTGTGACTAAGTGAACTTGTGGCAGAAGACCAAGCTTTAAGGGATTGTGGACTTGCAGACCCTGACGCATTATATTGTGTGAGTAGTGTATAATTTTAAAACTTAAACAAATTGTGTATTTCAATAGAGGAGGACTTTTTGTTTTTTAAATGTAGCTCTTTTAGAAAACGATGAAAAGGATGAAGAGGATATGTCTCTGGATTCAGGGGATGAAATCTCACAAATAGAAGTATACAGCAGTTTTCATTCAGAAATATTGGCGAAAGAGACCAAAGGATCACGTGGAACAGATCAAAAAACGAATATTCAAATTGATTTACAATCGTCTCTTGACGTGCAAAACGGTTTATTAGAAGATAAGACTTATCAAATTGATTCTGAAGAGAGAGCTCCTATTGATATAGTGTGCTCTGAAGGAGAGAACAGCAATTCAACAGAACAAGATTCATATAGCAACTTTCAGGTTTATCACAGTCAATTAAATATGTCCCATCAGTTTAGTCATTTTAATGTTCTCACTCATCAGACATTTTTGGGGACACCATATGCCCTTTCATCAAGTCAGTCTCAAGAAAATGAAAATTACTTTTTATCTGCTTATACTCAAAGCTTGGATAGAGATAAGTCTCCATCTCCATTAAGTTGGGGAAAAAGTGATTCTTCCAGGCCATATTCAAAAGAGAAATAAGTACAGTAACTTTTTTTTAATAGGTTGTTGTGGACTTTTTCTGTTTCTTAAAAGTGAATTAACAATTTGTATTGCATTCTCTAAAAAAAGGTTTCTTGTCCTTTCCCAAATGTTTTTTTTTTCTCTTATTTAAATCATGATGGCCTGTAACAGTTGAAGCATCTAAAAATTGAAATAAATATATATATATTTTTAACATATATTGTACTTGAATTATCTCATATTGGCACTTTTAAGTTTTACATTTGTATGTCACCTGTACTTGGGCTTGTACTTGAGCTTCAAATTGAAGCCTGTTTTATATGTAAAACCAGATGTTTGTAGAAGGATGGTAAAGAGCAATGGCTTTTACTTTTTCTTCCTCTAATGTCAGATGATGCAAAACTACTTTTGCTGAAATGAATTATCAACTATTGTATTTATTTTGATTTAAGCTTTTGTATAGTGTTTTTACACAGGTATAAGCCAATGATATTAATATTTATAGGATTTTGGCTCAATACCTCAAGATTATCTAACAATGCAGTTTCATTTAGATAATATAAACTATGTACATAGGACTTACTATCAAGCAGCATTATTTTTTATCTTTAGGCTTAGCCATGTAAAAACTGCCTGTCACTAAAATTCTGGTAACTTTTTGAGAGTATTTGATAATTTTCAGTGCTTGTGTGATCCTTGATTTAACCGAATTTATTTCCATATTTCAAAAGATAGGTTTCTGTTCATCAAAAGCAAAGAACAATTTAGAACAAACTTAGATTTTAAAATTGGTGGTCTTAGTAGTAGTAATTAGCATTTTATTAAGCACATTAGTGCTACACTAGAAATTACAGGGTGGAAATCTTAACAACTGCCTCTCATTACTAACTTATAATGTCTTTGAAAATTGCAGTTTCTACCATGTCATAAAAACAGGATTTAGAGAAAAGAAAAATTTCCACAGAAACCTAAGATAAATTTTAGCAAAAAGTTAGCTAGTTAGAGTCTACATGTGTTGATAAGTCAGATAGACCTTTGGTACCTCAAAAGTACTTCTGGTAGAACAAAATGCATGAGTGGTACTTCAGTTAATAAGTTCCATTAAAAAGTATGGAAGAACATTAACAGGTCAGGAACTCCAGACTATAGTAAGGTAAGTAGAAAGTGTTATCATAGGGCTTAAATACCCAGACTGTGACAGAGCAGGAAAAAAATTTTTTTACTACTAATCTTTTACCAAAAATTATTTTGTTTTATTATATTTTAAAAGTACAGCACTTACTTATATGTAATGTACAAGTTTTTAATGGGCATTTAAAAAATGAACCTAGGCTATTTGAAAAATACAGTTGAGCCATGAGCACATTTTATAATTTGGAAGACACAAATCAAATGTTAAGGATTTGGTTTTCTATATTTAAAATGAAGAACTAAAATTCTCTTCTTGATTTGCAGCTAAAGGCATGAGATTAGTTTCCAACTCCTTTTGCTTCTGGAGAAGGCCCTGAAATCACATTGATGTGTTAGTAAGGTGTGCAACCAACTTGCAAATTATTCCTATCTTACATTCCTGTCCTGTTAATCTAGAATTACATTTACTTGGAAAATATTACATAAGCAGCTCAGGATAGAATATCTTTGTCATACTGAATTTTTATTACTCAAAAAATTTTTCAGTAATTCTTACACTAGACATTTGGATACTATGTAACTATTACATATTTGTAAGATTATATTTTTAGCATAAAAACCAATAGGGATGACTTTTCATAATTTCCTAACTATGGGGATAAGATAAAATCCTCCCTTATCCCCACCCCCAAGTGCTCTTAAAATGGTTATCTTGACTGCTCTAACCTTAGTGTCTAATGTAAGGGCCCTGCTGAAGTAAGACTGGGTACTATATTGGTGGGTAAATGTATACATCACTCTTTCCCTCACAACTTTTCTTTCCATTAAGCTAGAAGTAAAAAAAAAACCTTGTCACTATAAATGAAAATTTATGTAAAATCTTTACTGTGTGAGTTAGTTACTAAGGCTGAATTATATGAAACTCTGAAGTTTACTTAACCACAGTTAGCGTTTAAAAAACTAAGGACACTTTCTTAGTAACCCTGTTATTAGTTTGTCTTCACATGAGTAAATGGGCCAAAGTGGGAATGATTTTCTAGCTCCATTATAGAGGGAAAGAATGGGTAAGCAACATCTGAACCAACATTGTGAAATACAGAGGGTGTTGGTAAATGAATGGACGTGGAAAGGGCACTCCTAAAACAGCACAGCTTATTTTTCCCAAATACAACAAATCAAAACTAACTGCAGAACCGGTTTTCAAGCCATTAAAGTCCAGGGGATAGCTTATAGCTTTGGAGCAAAGTTATGATTTTTACCTGTTTTAATATGAGAGCAAGACAATGAGAAGTCACAATTGGTCTGGGATAAAAAGTAGTCTGGTGAGTAAGGTTATACATAGAATTTCACACTGAATTATATTATTCTTTGGGACAGACGTCAATGTTCTGTTCTAAACACTGGCAACACATTTTAAAAAAGCATAGGCCGTGCTGCATTGCTAAGAATTTATTAAAGCATAATTGTGTATTTTTTGTTTTTGGTTTTAGGGCCTTATTGATCATGTTTTACCATTCAAATGTATGCACTTTTTACTCAATAAAATTGTCTTAATATTAGAACTGTCTCATGATGTCATACTGGAAAGAAATATTTTTCTTAAAGATGGTAAGGTGCAAGTAAATCCAGGGAAAGTCCCCTTTTTTTCTTAAAAACTGGGCTGCAGTGAAGCCACATAAAACACTTAGCTATTCAGTTCTCCCCCACATAAAGAACAGTCACATATACACTTGGTGAAAAAGTTCATACCTGTCTCAATTCTGAAAGTCCCTTAAGGATTGCTTGTTGTCGATCCCTGTTTTTCACCAAGTTAGGATTAAGAAGTGGATCCCTGACATCGTCAGAGTCAAATAGCTGCTGCTGTTCTTGGTCATAGCCTGAAGCCAGAGGAAAGTGACAGAAGTCAAATACATTAATAATGATATAGCTGTATGCTATAGTATTCTAAGGGTTCATTAATAAATTTGTATCCCAGGAGAGTACTAAGCAAGATTTGAGAAATTATTTCCACTACTCCTGGGGCAACCCTTAGTAAGACTTTCTAGAAAAAAGGGTAGAAATTGCTAATTTGGAAGTTAAAATTTAGGGTTGGGGGCTCACACTGATCTTCGATTTTTACAGTAAGAATACGTATATATACTTACCTTGCACATTTTGATACTGAGGGTCCTGTGTTGAAGGCCTAGACAATGGTGCATCTGGATCAAGGTAATAGATCTCATTTGTTCGGACATAGGGAATAAAATGGGATGGTTCAGAAATCTCAGGTGATAATTCCATTTGACTACCTCCTGAGATTGGATTCTCTCTTTCAAAGCTACTGTTTTTTAGTGGTAAGTGTAAAGTATTAGTCTGAGTTTGTTGGGTTCTGTTTTTCACTGCTGGAACTGGTGATGACTGAGACCTATTTAAAAAACAAAACAAAACAAAACAATTACAGATTGAGAAGCTTTAATTCAAAAATGTCTCTTTAATCACATTTCAGTTTATTCTAAATGTACCCCTAACACCTCAAGGAAGTTCTACAATAACTTTCCATAAAATAGAAAGAGATGAATTTGTATTTTTACTAGCACTAGCTAAGATGTAAGTACAAAGGGGAAATTAAATAACTAGATCCAGAGGATTAATGCTGGCTGGACTAATTTGAACCTAATGCTTCTCCTTCGATAATTCACCATAAAACCATCTGAACCAAACTTGCTTTCAGAGCCCCATTCTGAGACAACTCTAAACCAGCTGGTTCATGCACAAAGAATAAAAATTCTAATGGTTCTAAATCTGCCATTAACTTCTCACTGTCCTTATCGATCATTTCTCCCTCCCCCCTTAATCTAAGCAAAATGCCTATTCCACTGTTGACATACCTGGAAAATCAAAACTGCTTAGCCAAGTCTGGAGATAATGGAAAATGTTGCCCACATTCCTGCCCAGGCTCAGTCCAACTTGGGCCTAAAAGCTCCAGTAAAAGTGCCATCCCATCCCTTAAATCTCTACCCCTCACCTGGAAGCCACACCCTTTCCTATTACTGTCTTCATATACACATGTACCTAATCTCGCTTAGATTTTTAGATTTTGAGGGTTTTAAAAATTTTTTTCAAGAGACAGGGTCCCTATTGCCCAGGCTGGAGTGCAGTGGCGTGATCATATTGAGTATATTGTTTTAAAAAACAAAACAAAACAATTACAGATTGAGAAGCTTTAATTCAAAAATGTCTCTTTAATCACATTTCAGTTTTCTGCCCCACACAGAAAGCACTAACTAGCTATGGAATTAATCTGATAAGTAACATACCTTTCCGTGCAGCATGAATTAATTTTTAGAGGCTCTTCTTCCTAAAAGATGGATAAATAAGTGCAGAAAAGAATCTATAGCATTTCCACATGTCCCCACAAATATTTTTAGTGGTTACCTGCTGAAATAATCTAAGTATAATATTTGGAGAACAGTGCCCAATGGGACAGAGATTTATTATTTCTCCAGAGTTAGACTAATCCAGTACTTCCCAATCTCCCAAACTGTCCTCTCGACTGACTACAAACAAGCACTTTAAATGGGTATTTGAGTAGTGTTCATCCTATAGAAGTTGTTCAAGTGTAAACTTTTTCTGTACCAGATAGTAAACATTCTCAGCTTTTCGAGCCATATGGTCTCTCTACTGCTACTACCCAACTCTGCTGTTATAGCATGAAGCCAGCCATAGACAATGAGCATGGCTGTGTTCCTACAAAACTTTATTTATAAAAGCAGACAGCAGAGTATATTTGCCCATAGGCTGTAATTTGCTGACCCCTAATATAAACTAAAGCAGATTTCTATTAACTCTTGTATAACAGCCTTAACAAAACATGCACATGGGGAACAGTGTTTTGAATCTAGGAACATCAGTACCTACACTTAAAAATATTTCTTTTTAAGACAGAAGATCTTTACCTTTTTGACTAGATGCCACCTGAACTTTGACTCAGTTTCTTGATGGGATAAATGAAGAACTTGTGGTGACAAGCTTCTATTTTGAGAGAGGTGTCCAGGATTATTTCTTTCTACCAAATGAAGCAGTTCCATCTGCCTTCTTACTTTTTTTTCTTCTCTCTGCTTTTGAAGCTGTTTAGGGTACTTTTCTGATGCTGGAATATACCTTTTGAGTGGCTTATTTATATTCCAATCAGGCCTTTTATGGCATTTCTTCATGTGTTTTGTTTGTTTCTCTGTTATTGTGAACTGATTACACTGGTCATTATACCAACTGTTTTCTTTTTCTAAGTTAGCTTTATCCTGACTTAGTTCTTGCTTGTTTTTCTTAGTGGTAAGATCTCCATTAAATTCCCCTGAAATCCCAGGACAGCAATTTATAATTTCCCTCTCTATTAATGATCCACAATGTGACTCTGCATTGGTGAATATTCCTGTATTTAATTCATCTAGAAAAAAAGTTCCAAATGATTCATTTAAAAGAATTGTACAATATAACAAGACTTACCATTTTAACCATGTTTTCCCAAAGAGATTACATAATTTTATTAGCTTCTGCCCTCTTAAACTGCTTTTCTTCTCTTTTCTTTAGTTTTCAAAACTGAAACTCTACACCTATTAAAGAACACCTCCCCATGCCCCTTCCCAGCTGCTAGCAACCACCATTCTATCTTCTGTTTCTATGAATTTACTATTCTACATACTTCATATAAATGGAGTCATATTTATCTTTTTGTGATTGGCTTGTTCACCTAGCATAATGTGCTCAAGGTTCATCCATGTTGTGACATATGTCAGAATTTCCTTCCTTTTAATACACTGAATAATATTTCATTGTGTATATATACACGATATTTTGTTTATCCATTCATCTGACCATGAACACTGGTGGCTTCCACATTTTGGGTATTATAAACAATGCTACTGTGTGTAACAGAGGTGTCCAAATACCTATTTGAGGCCCTACTTTTAGTTTTTTCAGGTATATACCCAGAAGTGGAATTGGTGGATCATATGGTAATTCTATTTTTAATCTTTTGAGGACCTGCCATATATTGTCTTCTATAATAGCTGCACCAATTTACATTTCTACAAACAGTGCACAAAGGTTCCAACTTCACAAAAACCTCCATCTTAACCATTTATAAGCATACATCTCAGCGGCACCAAGCATACCCACAATGCCGCACAATCACTAACATCATCCAACATCATACCATGTAGCTAATTTGGTACTGTATTAGAGTATAAAATTAATTGGCAGAATACAGTGCTATATTAGGAAAAGGATTTCCTTAAAACATTTTGGATTTGGGGTTACCCAACTCCAGAGTGGCTTAGACAATATTATCTCCTAACTTAAGGCCAACCAAATTGGTTTTTGTCTCTTTTTAAGTTGCCACGGGATGTCCAAGGACTAATACTGACAGGAGAGTCCACTTGTAACTAGCTTAAAAAGTAAAAAAGTAAAAAAAGATTTCCTAGAAGTTATTTTTTTAAAAAAAGATTTCCAAGACAGGTGGAGGGCTCAAAGGCTGAAGGGCCTCATGATCATGGATACCTATGATGATACCCAACATGGATATTAACTTATTACCTATTTAAAAATCTAAAACCAACACATGAAAAGATGCTCAACATCATCAGTCACTGGGGAAATTCAAATTAAAACCACATCATAAGATACTACACTTCACAACCATTTGAATAACAAGTATGGCAAGGATATAGAGAAATCAGAACCCTCATACATTGCTGGTAGGAATGTAAAATGGTACAGCTGCTTTGGAGAATTGTTTGGTAGTTCCTGAAAATGCTAAACATAGTTACCATATGAATCAGCAATTCTACTCCTCTCTCTAGAGTACTAAAAACATACACATCCACACAAAAACTTGTCCATGAATGTTCATGGCATATTCATAATAGCCAAAAGGTGGAAATAACCCAAATGCCCATCAACTCATGAATGAATAAGTAAATGTGGTATATCCATACAATGGAATATTCAGTGATAAAAAGGAATGAAGTACTGATACATGCTACAACATGGATGAACCTTAAAACATTATGCTAAGTGACAGAAGCCAGGCATAAAAGACCACATATGGTATGATTCCAACTACATGAAATGTCCAGAACAGGTAAATATTAAAAGACAGTAAGTGAACTGCAGAGAAGGGAAATAGAACATGACTGCTAATGGGTTTCTTTTTAGAGTGATCAAAATGTTCTAAAATTGTGGTGATGGTTACACAACTCTGAACATACTAAAAACACTGAACTATACTTTTTTAAAGGATAAATTTTATGGTCTCAACATCTCAACAAAGCTGTTACCCCTTTATTTTCTAACTCTTACTGAAAACCTCGAATTTCTTTAATTTTTAAACTTTAAATTGAACTTAATTTTAATTGCTTTAATTATGACTTTAATTTTAAGTAAATTTTAAATCACAATTTCTATACAAATACCTGTTTGTACACCAGTATCCTTCTTAGGAGAAATCGCAGAATTGATACATGTATTCAATTCACCACTGACTTCATCAGAGTCATGTCTTGAATTTGAAATGTTGTTAGTGGGTGCATTATATTCCACTTGTATTGTATCAACTGACAATGAGAAATAAATTATCTGATAAAAATGACATTAAGGAATATTAATAGAAATTTTATATAGCAGCAACTAGTCACAAGACTTTTAGTTTATAAATCAGAATAAACACGGCAATAAAAATTTAGACGAGCTAACCTAAATTTTCTTACAAAAAGCTACCTACATTCTTATCCCTTACAGAATTTAGGGAGATCACTTATAATTTTTTTCTGTATAAAAATGGGCACAAAAGTACACATTTTACCTATGTCACAGGGTTACTGTGAGCAACGCATAAGATGTGAAAAGATATCAAAAAAAGATATCTCACTATTTAGTTCTACTTTTAAAGCAACTTTCCAAATAAATATTTCTATTTATAAAGTTACATTATTTAAAGTCTAAAATTCCTTTAAAAATATTTAGTTAACACATGTATTAAAGGCCAGGCGTGGTGGCTCACTCCTGTAATTCTAGCACTCTGGGAAGCTGAGGCAGGAAGATTCCTTGAGCTTAGGAGTTCGAGACCAGCCTGAGCAAGAACAAGACCCTGTCTCTACTAAAAACAGAAAAATTAGCTGGGCATCATGGCATGTGCCTGTAGTCCCAGCTACTTGGGAGGCTGAGGCAGGAGGATCGCTTGAGCCCAGAAGTTTGAGGTTGCAGTGAGCTATGGTGATGCCACTGCACTGTAGCCCAGGTGACAGAGTGAGGCTGTCTCAAAAAAAAAAGACAATTTTTAAAAATCATCTTCAAAAAATACTAAATAAAACTTTGGTTAAGCACTTACCACCAAGATTTTTAATCAATCTAGAAGTGTCATGCCCCTTTTGAGCCAATTCTCGGATTCTCTGTTCTTGTTTTAGTCTCTGTGCCAGTTCCTGTGCTCGCTGCATTGTCTGGAAAATCTCATTTGTCTTGAGAGTCATAATTTCCTATCAATAATAACATGTACACTGTTATTAAATGCAATTATTACACACATACAGACTTGACTATTCTCTTTCAGTAAATATTTTCAAAGCTTCTCCTGTGTGTCAGGCACTGGTCTAGATCGTAGGGGTAGAACAGTCAACAGGGCAAAGTTCCCAACCTTTTGGAGCTTACATTTTAACATCTTTTTTCTACAGCTACATCAAGTCACAAATATGAGAACTCTTGTTATCCATTTCAAGTTTATACTAATAAAGTTTTCAAAGTTTTAAAACCTGATGGTCAATTTTATCATAATTCTATTAAGTTCAAAAGTAAATGTTAAGGTAAGACGCAATGTTTATAGCCACTTCTTATAGTTCAAGCAAATGCTAATACTTCATTGATTTCCTCATGTATATGGTTATGACACACGGGGTAGCTGGCTCAGCCTATTCAATTCAAGGAAATTAGAACCCAGACCATGTGTCCCTTTACCAGACAATTTTGGACTAAAGGCTGCCAACTGGGAAAACGCAAGAAAATGCAGAATCTGTGCTCTACTCTTTAAACCTTTAAATCTTTAGCAATTGAATGTCTTTGTCAGGTCAGCTCAAACATGGCACTTGACATCACCATACCCATCTTGTCTGCACCACTTTATATATGGGTTCTCCTAGCCAACCAGATATCCACTCTTTTGTTAAAGGCCATTTAGCACATAGAAAACATCTAACACAATCACAAATTGTATCATCATTCCCAGCCAATCACTCTGCAAATACATGTGCCTGTTCACAAGTGAAAGGCCGATCATTTCTCTTAACATAACCAGAAAAATTATACTAATAATGGCTTAGAAATGAAGCACAGATAACCCCTAGTATCTAGGAGTAGATAAAAATCAAGCACATGGGTAGCTTTTGCTTTGTGCTATAACAACTCATCTTGACCTCGTGCTTTAGCAGAAAGAAAAAGCCAAAGCAGTATAGCATTTGTGAGTTATATAATGTGAAGTAATAAAACCTCAAGCTTCTCTCTTACTTTCCTAACTTTCTTCATACAAAGGTTTAATGTTTCCACATATAGCTTCACAATTTCAAAATACATAGAAATGTTCAACTTCTTGTTATTTTTCCTTTAAAAAATCTATTTTTATTCTAAAGTGTTACAGTTACAATATAAATACCTACTTCCTTTTGTTTTTGCTTAAGTATGTCTTCTTCATACTGTTTCTGCATCTCCTCTCGTTCTCGTGCTAAGCGACGCTCCTCTTCTTGTTCTTCCTTCTTTCTTTGCTCTTCTTCCTGTTGCTTCTTCCTGCGCTTCTCTTCTACCTGAGCAGTGATGGCTTTCTAATCATAAACAATCACATAAATCATTGTCACAAATAAAAATCCATGAAGCATTTGTTTGGTGACTCCAGAATAAAATAAGTTTTATCAGGATGGGCACAGTGGCTCATGCCTGTAATACCAGCACTTTGGGAGGCTGAGGCCGGAGGATAGCTTGAGGCCAGGAGTTTTAGACCAGTCTGGGCAACATAATGAGACCCTGTCTCTACAAAAAATAACACTGAAATCAAAAAAATAAATGAAAGAAAAGTTTTGTCATGGCCAGGCACAGTAGCTCATGCCTGTAATCCTAGCACTTTGTGAGGCAGGAGGATCACTTGAGGTCAGGACTTTGAGACCAGCCTGAGCAAGAGCAAGACCCTCGCCTTTACAAAAAAAATAGAAAAATAAGCCAGGCGCCATGGCATATGCCTGTAGTCCCAGCTACTCAGGTGGCTGAGGCTGGAGAATTGCTTGAGCTTAGGAGTATGAGGTTGCAGTGAGTTATGACAACACCACTGCACTCTATCCCAGGCAACAAAGCGAGACCCTGTCTCCATAAAAAAAAAAAAAAAGAAAGAAAACAAGTTTATCAGTATGCAGAAAGTATTATGTATATGAGTGAAATGAAAATGTCAAATTTCCAATGCATTTCTCCTGTCTCCCACTTGTCCTGTCAAGTTCTACATGCTTTTTCTTTCTCTCTCTTTTTTTTTCACTTCTTATTTGAAACCTTAAATACATGCTTTTTCTTCAATCCCAGGAGGGCTGTCACAAGAGATGATAGAAAAACAACCAAAGAAATAAGCTCAGTGCTTAGCATAGTGCCTTGTACAGTGGCTGGTAAGTAGCAGCTGCTCTATAAATGTCTGCTCAGTGAACTGAGTAAGTGTAACATACCAAATTCATCAAATAACAAAGGTTTTAAAGAATTATTCAGACATTTAAGTCCCTTTAGTATTAGATTAAAATTGGAGTTTTAATCTTAGCATTTCTTATATTAATCTGCTAGATTTCTTAATCATAATTCTACTTTAACCCCCTATATATAGTTTCCTTTCAAAGAACTATTAATAATTGTCATCCTGAATAAAGCTCAGAAAAAAATAAATTGATGAATAAACATCTAATACTAACCTGAGACAGTACAAATTCATACAACTTATATATCAAAAAACCTTCTCTATTAGAAGGCAGGTTGCTATAGTATGTGACACTATCTGGTTCACAGCATAAGCATAATTCTAATAGCACAATACAGATGGGGAAGGGATTAGATTCATCACAGGATTAGACAGGACCTGTGCTGTAAGTTTACATCAGATTTTTAATTTCCATTCACTTAGGTACATGTTGGCCATGATTATTACTTATTAAGGCAAATAACAATGTTTTACAATGCAATACCTGATGTTCTAACTGTTTTTGTCGCCGTCTGTCTCGTTCCTCAATCTCAGCTGGGTCCAAGAGAGCAGTCATAGAACGGAGAAAGCTGGCAAGATATATACATTAGCTATTCAAAAACCCCCAAAAGGTAGGTTCAACAAGCTAAATCATGTTTGCTTGGGATAAATCTACTAACCATTTCTATTTCAAATAAAAATACCAAACCTGAAACCAATTAGACACAACAGTCCCACTAAAGCACACAGACTTTCCAAAAAAATCAATAAATATGTAAGAGTGAACTTACTTTGTTCTCTGATTGTTTGCCATAACCACATCCCTAACAGGTTTTGCTATAGGCTCCTCCTCTGAAGGTTCAACCTGGCTTCCAATTGTAGGTGTAAAAACACTGCAGGTATCAGCCAGCTCCTGAGTGTCAGGAGAGACACAGAAGTACTCTGGTGGTTTGTGTGTTGACCGAGAGGACAGTTGAGACTGAGAACCAGGATAACTCTTTAATGAATCAAAATGCATTGCCCATCTGCCATGTTCCTCACCCTAATTATGACAAATAAGAATTGCTAAGAATTTTTCCAGTTATTCTTACATAAAATCCTAAATAACAAACATAATTTCTAAAAATCACCCAAGAGCAGAATAAGCATCATAAAAATTAACAAAATTGTATTCTGTTTTGATTCCTTATGCATTTAGATAACTAGTTTGGAAAAGAGAAATTCAAAGAATCAGGAAATTTCTAAAAAGTTGGTTAAAAAAAGCTATGCAAAATCACACTAAATGCATTCAATGAAAATAGGTTCCCACAGGCAAATGTGGAATGATTTGAACATGTTGGTCTTGTCAAGCACCTTCTGAACACTTCTAGGTTTATGTGATTAAAGACTTTGAAATTATTATTTTTTTCTTTTATAGACATTAAACCTCCTAAGTTACCTTTGAATATATAATTTTTTCCTCTATTTTTCTTTGCCAGTCATCTTCTATTTGCTTACTCAACTCTTCAATCCATTTTCTCTGCTGTTCTTGTTTCACAGTACTGAAAGGGTGCTTCAGCAGCACTGTTTCCTAAACAAGTCATCAAAACCATCTAAAGTTCAGTTCTCTTTTTCTAATCACTTTATATTTGTAAATCTTGCCAAAGTAATTTATGCAGATTTAATCTAGTAAGGCATTTATCTATTTCTAAGAGGAGCAATAATTTCAAACAAAGAATTTAAAGAATTAGTAGCTATATTCTGATTCTCAGAATCATATTTTAAACAAATACTAGCAGAGGGATATAAGAAGATATCTAAGTGTAAGGAAAGAAAATTTTCTAATGAAAATTAGAAATTCTTTCTCCAAAACATATATAAGATTTTCAAAATTCTAATATAGTTTCATTTACAAGTTAAAAGAGTTACTGGCAATTTAAAATAGATGAATACTGTTTTACGTTTGGCTTGGTATACCACAAATATTGCCCTTGGGCCAAGAATCAGGAGGATATAGGAAGATGTTTGAGAGCCTTTCCCTATTGAATTCAATAGGCTTTCCCTATTGAATCACGTCTCTCTCTAGGATACCCTTCTTTTCTGATTCTGCTGCTACAGCTCTATCACAACCTATGATGTTTCAATAAGAAAAATATACTGTGTCCAGGACAAGTCCTTGAATCCTAAGGAAAAAAAAAACAAAAACAGTAGCATAAAAGTTTGTCACTCTAAATTTATGAGCAATTAAGTATACTCTAAAAGAAAAAGGGAAAGAATATATTCTACTCAAATTGTCCTGAAGTGCAACAGTCAAGCAACAAATATTTCATTACATGAAATAACTTCAGGACATAATTAAAGAAAAATGGCTTGACAGAATACTATAATAACAGTATACCTCGCAATGTTACTTTCTGCCCTTGCTTTTACCAGAAATACTGGCAACACTCATAGTCTACAGCCCATTGCTTTGATCAAAGGAAATATTAAATATTTATACACAAAGGAAAGATCCTAATGTCTCAGGTCCTCCTACATATTCTAAACAGATTAAAAACTATCAAATTTATTTAAGCCTATAAGAACTACCTTAAAAGGAGCATGAGCATTATCTTCAGGTAAGTAATTTTTCTACTTCTAGAAATTTATTTTAGAGGTCAAAATGGGAAAAGAAAAACAAGCATGTAAATGGGCCCTTTGAACTCTCTAGAGGAAATTCTCAAAAAGGCACTCAATCATCTTAAGAATGCTGTAAATCTATTTAAGTCTGATGTAACCAGATCTGGTTCCACATTTTAGTGTAATGGCAATGTAAATTATTCAGGGATTAGACACAAGTCAAAATTACCTTTAAAAGTTTCTAAAATCACTCAAAATGTTTTATGTTTAAAACCTTGTAGACAACTGAATGATCAGTTCTCTCAATTCGGTCTTTAATTTCTTACTCAAAGATGTTTTACAAAGCCACTACCACTTGTTCGCCATCTAAATAATTCACTTCACTTCTGTCACTGACTGGAAAGCCTTTAAATTATTCTTATATTCTTTTTAAAAGCTTCCCCCAATGTGCATTCAGTTAGAGGAATGAAAAACTAGGGGTGTGTACAGGTAGTAGGTAGAATTATCCCTTTTGGTTTACTGAGCACAATCAGTTGAAGCCAAGTTAAGGCAGGTATGTGTAGGATGCAAGACACACTGTAACAATGTTGTTTTGACCATCTTCTAGCACTCCCTCCCATTAATTCTTCCATACAGTTTAGGAAAGAAGCCTTTTCCTAGGCTCACTCAGACTTTTTCAATTTATCTCCCTATTATTGATCTCAGACTTCCCTTCCCCTACATAAAAACCACTTTTCTAAATACCCATTTTGAAAGCCTACTCTCAAGTTAACAGCCTTGGGTGAAAACTCTTTCAAAGGAACCCACTACACCCTTCCCCACAAATAGTTCCTGATGTTACAGGGTCTTAATGTAATTCTTTAGCTATCTTCAAGTTATTCTGTGAGGAAATGTTAGTCTCACTTCCAATACAAATGCTGTACGAATGACAGCTGGTAATTCAGAACTGAAAATACAGAACTTTTCAAATGGTCCACTACTTCCATTTCATTTAATTCTCCCCTTAAAGCAGTCTATAAAAATACAACTCTAAGAAAGAACTCTCAGTGGTGACTTAGCCACAGGCCAGAACAGCCCTTCTTGCCAGCTCATAATTCCCCAGTTGAGATACCATCCACCTGCCCACTCTGTCCACCAGCCAGGCAGAAAAGGCATTTGTGTGGGTGGTGGGGAACCCAGGACACTGGGCTACAAAAAAAAAGGATCTTCCAAGAGCAAGAGCAGTAAAACAAAGAGCTCAAATCACTTTAAAAAGAAAATTCCTTTGAACCTAAAAGTTACTTTAAAACCCCATGGAACCAGAAGGCCCACAGAGGTTTAGCATATGGTTCAAAATCCCAGTTTTTTACATGCTTATTTGCCATGTATCCTCTTTGGAGTCACACCTATTAAAGCCTTTTGCCAATTTTAACATATTGGGTTGTTTTCTAATTACTGAATGTTGAGAATTTTTAAAAATATATTCTGGACTTAAGTTCTTCATCAGACAGGTACTTAGTAAATTTTTCTCCCTCTATTTTATAATCTTAACAGTAATCTTTAAAAAGCAGAACTTTTGACGCCGGTCATTCATCAATTTTTTTTCTCTTATGGGTCATCCTTTCAGTGTTGTGCTAATAACTAAAAGGGGTGGCGTTGCTGAAATAACAGGAAAATAGCTAAGGAGCGATATGACGGTTCACAGTACCCTGCTAACTCGGCTACAGCCATAAAACATCTTCACCCCCTTTTTTAAATTCCTAAATAAAAAGCTTGAATACCTGATTCTCTCTACCAATACACTTTTCCTCTTACTCCTTTTCACCGTGTTGGCCCTTTTCCCGCCTTGGGAAAAGTAAAATAAATTTCTTCTTTCTATCCTAATCTTTGTCTGGAGAAATTTTTCTCAAACCACACACACCAGCACTCCACCTGTAACAGAGGGAATGGCCTGAAAAAAACGCAAAAATACTTTCTCTTTAAAACATCCTTCACTTCTTTTTGAGAACTAAAACCTACATCCTTGCCTCAGGCCAGTGGTTGGGATGGGCAGGGTAGTGTCTTTTGTATTTTGTGCTACAGGAGATGGCTCAGCTCACACCTGGACCTGGATTGTCTTCAGCAGAGATGGGATGTTTAGAATCATCAACTGCAGTTGAACAACAATTGCCTGAAGCTGAGAACCCACCCTTTAAAAGCTCTGTATTTCTGCTTATTAGGACAATGGCATTTCAGACAGGAGTCTCCATCCTCCATCCTCCATCTTTGCCAGCAAAGTCATAAACTTCTCTTTCCTTCTCCTCAAACCACTGGTCCTCATTCTTCTGATGCGGGCTCAGGGACAAATGCTCAGCTTTCGGTAACACACCCTAACAATAACTTTTGTATATTCATTCTTATATCTAGTTGCCTTGATTAAATTTACCTATTATTTCTGTGAATATGGCAAATATTGTTGATTTCTGAATGTTAAACCTAGCTTGCGTTCCTTGAATAAGCCCAAATCATCATGATGTATTATTCTTTATAATTTTTCTTTCTTGTATTTCTTGTGAGATTTTGGTATCAAAAATGCTTGTCAGTTTTGGGTATCAGGTTTACTACCACCCTCATAAACAACCTGAAAATTTTCCCTTCTCCCTTGTTTGGAAGAATTCACCAGTAACACATCTGGGCCTAGAGTTCACTTCTTTGGGTTTTTAACAATGGATTTAATTTCTTAAATACAGTACCATTCTGATTTACCGCTTCCTGTGTCAATTTTATTATAGTAATTTGTTTTTCTGGTAATTTGCCCATTTTTAAATCAAAATTCTCTAACATATTGGCAGAAGTTGTTCATAAAATCCTCTTATTATCTTTTTAATGTCTATAATCTTTAGTGATGTGTCCTTTTTAATTCATCTTAATCTTGTGAGGGGTTTATCAATTTAAATAGCTTTTCAAAGAACTTTTGGCTTTGTTAATTCTATTGTATGTGTTTCCAATTTTACTAATATCCATTCTGATCTACTTCCTTTGGGTTTAAATTTTGCTGTTCTTTCTCTAACTTCTTGAGATGAATACTTGGATCATTGATGCTGTTTCCAGTCTTTTTTTTCCGATAGTTACATTTAAGGCTACAAATTTCCCTCTAAGCACAGGAAACCCACATGTTTTGATATGCAGTATTTTCATTACCATTCAGTTCAAAATATTTTCTGTGAATTTTTCTTTCACTCAGAAGTATATTGCTTAAATATCAAACATCTGGGAATTTTCTAGTTACCACTTGCTATTGATATTTAGCTTAATTCCACTGTGACAACGTATTCTGTGTAAATTGAACCTATGAAATTTGTTAAGAACTTTCATGGCCTAGCAAATTATTCTCACTTTTTACTTCTAATATTTTACCTACAGATTCTTTGGGTTTTGTATATAAATGACAACTACGCTTTCATTTTTTCCTTTTCAAGTCTTATGACTTTAAATTTCTTTTCCTTGTCTTGTTACACTAGCTAGAACCACCAATACAAATAGTAATAATATGTGAGCATCCTCTCTCATTTTTAAATTTAAATGGAATATTTCTTAAATTTTTCATTTTGGATATTGTTTGATGTTCTTTTTAAAAAAAATACTCAACTTGAAATTCCTTCTAGTCCTAATTTCCTGAAGCTCTTTCCTTAATGAACTGTTGTTGAATTTTATCAAATGCTTTTTCTGCATCCATTGAGTTTTTCTAAATTGTGTTAAAACAGTAACGGTATATTACACTTAGAGATTTTTTTTTTCCAATAAAAGAGAGAGAAACCACACTATGTTAATTTAGATAATTTAAAATAAGGAATTAGTTATTGAAAGATGAAAAACACAAAAGAAAAAAATATGGTAACAGTCACAACTGCAGGAAGTAGCCATAGGCTAAAGGATATAAGGAAAAGGCTGGGCTTATCAGGGAATGGTGACTTTTACTAACCACTACTGGAAGAACCTAAAAGGAAGCCAGATGGAAAATCAGACCAGTGATTTAAAGATCCCCCTACTACACCATCATCAAAAATGACAGAAGGGTAAGTTTAGAGCAGAACACTTCTGAATTTTTAAAATTTAGTTAACTACTTAGCATGAACCTGTCTTAGTCATAACATATTACCTTTTCATACACTACTGAATTATACTTGCTAATATTTTCTTTAGGATTTTTGTGTGTACATTCACAAACAAAATAAACCTACTTTTCCATTTTTTTAATGCATTTTTCTAGATTTAATATCAAGGTTATATTGGTTTTATATAATGTACTGGGGGCTATTCCCTTTTTCTACTGCCTGGGAGTCTGAATAAATTTGGGACTTATTCCTTTAAAGTTTGGTAGAGGCCAGGCGCAGTGACTCATGCCTGTAATCCTAGCACTCTGGGAGGCAGAGGTGAGTAGATCCCTTGAGGCCGGGAGTTCCAGACCAGCCTGAGTAACACAGTGAGACCCCCATCTCTCCAAAAAAAAAAAAAAAGTTTTTAAATTAGTCTGGAGTGGTGGTATGCGCCTGTAGTCCCAGCTACTCAGGAGGCTGAGGAGGGAAGATCGCTTGAGCCCAGGAGTTCGAGGTTGCAATGAGCTGTGACCACACCACTGTACTCCAGCCTGCGTGACAAAGCAAGATCCCATCTCCAATGGGGGGGAAAAAATTCAGGTAAAAATTGTCAGCAAAACCATGTGAGCATTTTGTTTCCCTTATAATAAAAATTGTTAAATCAAAGCTACATGTACTTTTAATTATAGAACTATTCTTTTTATTTCTGTCAGTTCCTATTTATATTTTTCTAGTAATTTATCCATTTCATCTAAGTTTTCAAAATTCTTAGCATAAGATATTCACTTACTAATGATTCAATCTCTACCTGCAATTAGGCTATTTTCATTCATAATTTTGTGTCATCTTCTTGATCAGTCTTGCCAAATATTTAGTTACTTTTTTCAAAAGAGGCAACTTTTAGCTTCATATATTTCACTGACTGGTTGCCCCTCTTTTCATTATTTATTTCTTCTCATTTAGATTTATTCTCTTGTTATCTTTCAAACTTAAGATGCACACCTAGCTCACTGATTTAAAAGTTTTCTTTTTTCTAATAGAATTTCCCTTGAATCCTACTCTTTTGATGCATGTGTCCATTATCATTCCGTTCCATGTATTTGTAATTTTCATAATTTAACTCAATTTAGTGATTTTTAATTTCCAAATATAAAATTTTAAATCTTTTTGTTAGTAACTTCAAAGTTACTTGCTTTGTAGAGATCATTGTCTGTATAAGAGCTACGGTATTTAAAATTTAACTGAGTCTATTGCTTCTCAGCCTTTTTGCTAAGATCAAGTATAAAATTTAACTGAGTCTATTACAGATATAAATTTTAACTGAGTTAAATCAGTTAAATCAGTAACCGAGACTAATATGGTATGACTTTTTGTAAATATCCATATGTGCTTGAGAAAAATATTTTCTAATAGTTGGATATAGAACCTGATATGTTAATTATCAACTTGCTAACTGTGTTCTATATCCTTGCTGATTTCTGTGCTGAAATCTCTGTAGATGGAGAATTTTTATTTTCTCTGCTATTTTACCAATCATATATTTAAAGCTTCATTTGAGTTTACCAATATTCACTTCCTATATTTTATTAGGTACATGCACATTAAAAATTACAATACTTTCCTGATGCTGAATCTATTAACAACCCTCACCATCCCAATTATGCCTTTTGTCTTTTGGCTGACATTTAAAAAATCCTTTTATTTCCAACCTTGCTGTGTCCTTATGCTTTAGGTGCATCTTATATTCTAGAAAATACCTAAATTTCCTTATTCTAACCTGCTAGTATTTTGTTTAATTAGTTAAGTTTTAATTTTTTTAAGAGACAGGGTTTCACTCTGTCACCCAGGCTGGAGTGCAGTCGTACAATCATAGCTCACTGTAACCTTGAACTCCCGGGCTCAAGTGATCCTCCCACCTTGGCCTCCCAAGCAGCTAGGACTACAGGAGCATGCCACCATGTCCAGCAAATTTTAAAATTTTTTCTAGAGACAGGGTCTCACTATGTTGCCCAGGCTGGGGCAAACTCCTGGCCTCAGGCGATACTCTTGCCTCAACCTCCCAAAGTGCTGGGATTACAGGCATGAGCCACCACACCCAGCCTAATTAGTAAGTTTTAGTCTACTTAGATTTACTGTATTTACTGATGTACTTAGACCTATTCCTACCATCTTAATTTTACATTCCAGTTTGTCCCACTCTTTCTACTTTTAAGCCTTTAAAAAATTTTTTATTGATATATAACATTTGTACATATTTATGGGGTAAACGTGATATTATGATCAAGTCAGGGTATTTAGGATATCCATCACCTCAAACATTTATCATTTCTTTGTGTTGGGAACATTTCAAATCCTCTTCTACCTAAATATACAATACATCCTTGTTAACTATAGCCACCCTGCTGTGCTATCAAACAGAACTTATTTCTTCTATCTAAGTGCATGGTTGTTAACCTACCTCTCTTTATCATCCTTCCTCCCAACACACACACCCTTCTCAGCCGCTGTTAACTATCATTCTACTCTCTGCCTCCATGAGCTCCATTTTCTTAGCCCCATATATGAGTTAAGAACATGCAATATTTACCTTTCTGTGCCTGGCTTATTTCTCTTAACATAATGACCTTCAGTTCCATCCACATTGCTGCAGTTGACAAGATTTCATTCTTTTTTATGGCTGAATAGTATTCCATTGTGTAAATATATTACATTTTCTCTATGCGTACATATGTTGATGGAAACTTAGGTTGATTCCATATCTTTGCTATTGTGAATAGTGCTGCAATAAACATGGGGGTGCAGGTATTCCTTTGATAAACTGATTTTCTTTCCTTTGGATAAATATCCAGTAGTGGGATTGCTGGATCATATGGTAGTTCTAGTTTTAGTTTTTTGAGAACTCCCCATACTCTTTTTCCATAATGGCTGTGCTAATTTAAATTCTCACCAATAATGTATAAGAATTCCCTTTTCTCTGCATCCTCAACAGCATGTGTTTTTTTTTTTTTTTGTCTTAGCCATTCTAACTGGGGTGTGATATCACCTGTGTCATCTTTTTTTTTTAAAGATAGGGTCTCACGATGTTGTCCAGACTGGAGTTCAGTGTCTATCTATAGGCGTGATCATAGCAGCCTCAAACCCCTGGGCTCAAGCAATCCTCCCAACTCAGCCTCCTGAATAGCTGGGAATACAGGCGTGCACCACCAGGCCTGGCTGATTGTGGTTTTGATTTGCATTTCCCTGATGATTAGTTATGTTTAGCATTTTTTTCCATATACCTGTTAGCCATTTGTATGGCTTCTTTTGAGAAATGTCTATTCATGTCCTTTGCCCACTTTTTAAAGGGATTGGATTTTTCTGCTGATGAATTCCTTGTATAGTCTGGATATGAGTCCTTTGTCAAGTAAGTACTTTGCAAATACTCAAACTATTGAAGAGAAAGGTTGTCTCTTTTCTGTTGATGTTTGCTTTGCTGTGCAGAAGCTTTTTAGTTTAATATAGTTTTCTTTTTTCATTTGCCTGTGCTTTTAAGGTCTTAGCCATAAACTCTTTGCCTAAACCAATGTCCTGGAGTGTTTCCCTTATGTTTTCTTCTAGTAGTCTTATAGCTTCACGTCTTAGATTTAAGCCTCCTTTTAAAAAATTTGTTATCTACAGCTATCTTCGTCTGTAAGATAAGAACTTCAATATGTTCCCACATCCTTTGATCTTGCCATCGTCTGCCAAGCCATTAATGATATTAATGTTTAATTTCTAGTTATTAAGGATATTTTCTCTTGTTAGTCTTAGCAATTTATAAAGTCAACATTCAACTTTACTAAGGTATGAAATAACTTTTCCTTCATAAATCTCAATTTGTTTTCAATGTGAGCCTTTTTATAAAAATTATCAGAGCACTTGTATGCCTAAGGAAATTTTATCATCTCCTCTTACGTGAATGATAATTTGGCTGGATATAAAATTATAGGTTTTAAGTTCTTTTCCATCAATATGCTGAAAATAAGATTCCAGTTACCTTGCATCCAGTTTTGCTGTTGAAAAAGCTGATGTCAAGCTCACTTTTTTATATAGCCTGCTCTTTCTTTCTGTGAGCTTTTTAGAATTTCTGTTCTTTTCATTCTTACATTTCAGTTTAGTAGGTGTAGATGGGATTTTCCTCATTCTCTTTTGTGGTGTTCTATGGGTCCTTTAAATCTGAGGTTAGTCTTTCCATTCTGGGAAACTGATCTCAACTACTTTTTCAAATATTTTCCCCGCTTCATTTTTTTTCACTCTTGTTTAAGCTGCCTATTGTCTAAACCTGAATGTTCGCATTTCATTTTTTTTATTCTCACATTGCCTTAAAATTTTTTTCCCTATTTATCTGTCCTCTCCTTTTTCAAGACTTTTTCTAAATCTGGCTCTGCAAGTATTTATTCATTTCCCAATGAATAAATTATTCAAATACAAGTTATTGTATTTCTAAATTCAACTATTTTATGTTTCACACCTAAACATTCTGCTTGGTTTTCTTAATGCTATCTTGTTATCACTGCTAATACTTCCTGTATTTCTTTTATTACATTTATTAGGCTAAATTTATTAACTCATTTGTCCTAATATTTTTGTTTCTGATATCCTCTATGTTATTTTTCCTTTGAAATAGTTGTGTTCTTCCAATGTTTTTTGAGTGAGCTTTTTTTTTTTCTCCTGGCATTATCAGCCACACTTGTCTAGCCATGAGCAGCCAATAAAACTGAGTGGGTAGGGATAGTGGAAAGCAGACTAGCCCAAAGGTGGAAAGTTCCAGGCATTAGTTAAACCATAATTACTCCCCACCCTTCAAAACAACTCCTTAGGTCAGAGCTTTACTCCTTAGACTGTCATTGTATTTCCTCAGCCCTGTGACTGAGGCAGGAAGCATGGGGTAGTTCCTACCTGATTTTCCCAGCTCCTTGCAAGAAGATTCAAGCAAGCACTGCCCAAGATTTTATTCTGGAGGATAGGTAGAACAATGATTTGAATTACAGTAAATGTAGGGTGAGGCATTATTTGTTTTAAGTCAATGGCACCAGGGGAGGAGGGAAAGCAGTTTAGCAAGAGTAGAACTCCATCAATTTATTTCCTATTTTATTCTCCCACAGATGCTGGGTTAACTTCCACTCCAGGCTACCTACCAACCCAAAAGACAACAAAATACCCTTCCCCTCAGTTTTTTCAGTATCTTAGGGAGTAGTAGCAGCAGTTTAGATTAGAACTCAGTATCTTGAAATCATGGGATCTTAGTATTTGAGTCTGTAAAGATTATTTGCTGTCAATATTTTCTGCTTGACTTTTATTTTTGGTTATGTTGTTCTTATAACATTACAGCAAATTCTGTAATGGAGCAAATGTTCCATTGACATTTGAGAATCTGAACTGTGTACTTATAGAAAATAAAATTACTGACACATTAATTATATTGTCTAAATTCTGATAATACATTGATAAAACTTTGCTACTTCTGTTTGCCTCATGAATCACATAATTCAGAGAATTCACTGTTTTTACATCTTTATTACTGATTCTGCTTTTTATAAAAATAAATTATTCTGTGTCAATAGCTTTCTTTCCAGAAGTAATGTTTCCAAAATTACTATCATCAATTTTGTTTTCTGTTTATTTAAATTTTGATTGGCTTACATATCTATTTTTCTATTTAATTTACTATTATTTTTTTTAGAGACAGGGTCTCATTATGTCGCCCAGGCTGGCCTTGAACTCCTGGGCTCAAGCAATCCTCTCACCTCAGCCTCCCAAGTAGCTGGGACTACAGACACATGCCACCATGCCCAGCTACTTAATCTATTTTTAGAAATGTATAATTTTATTGCAGATGTGTCTCTTTTAAACAAGTCTTTGGGGTTCTCATACCTCTGCTTTTTAACAAAAGATATTTGACTTTTTAGAGTTGATTTTTGTTATCTTGCTAGTAATATTTATTTTGTGGTCTTTGTACACACTATGTTGGTAGATATTGTTTATAATTATACTAGTGGTTACCTAAGTCGTCTACATTCTTTAACCTTTATGTGATTTTCACAATCATAATTAACTCTGCCTTTATGGAGAGATCACACAACATATAAACACTTTGCAGAATATTCTAACAAAACAAAAGCATAAAGAACAAAACTGGAAAGTTCCCCTTTGTTTCCACTACTCTGAACCAGAGTTAAACAATGGCCACAATCTGCTCTCTTTTCATTTATGTGTGTGTGTGTGTGTGTGTGTGTATATATATGTGTATATATATACACACATATGTGCTCATAAGTCTTTTAAAGTTTTTTTCTTTAAATATAGATATGGTTATATTATATGTATTATGCAACTTACCTTTTCATTTCAAAATGTCTTAGAGACTTGTCAGCTGCACATTCCTTTTTACCACAAATTCTTTGTAAACTGTGTTTTAATTTTGATTCATTTTTCTGACTCAAATAATATTTAAGAACTTTTCTTATTTAAAAAAAAAAGTATAAGAGAAAATCCTTGGGAGAATATTTTATAAATTTTTCCAGGACTGAGTATATCTTTATGTTCCCTTTATATGTGAACATGTTCCCCAAGCATTAATTTTTTTAGTCCAGTCTTTATCTAGTAAACCTTTATAAACATTGCTCTATTACCTATAGAGGAAAAATCTAAGGTCACCTTGATTTTTGTTGTCTTCTTCTTAAGCTTAAATGCTTGAACTAGTCTCTCCTTGTTCTTGAAATTCAAAAACTCACAAGGATATACCTTCAAATTGGTCTCTTTTTATTCATTTGGCCTAATTTTTTTCTGGGTCTAGAAAGATTTTTCTATGAAAACCGATATTACTTCTTATCTACTTGCTCTGTTTTCTTCTTTAGGAAAGCCTATCATTCAAGATTGTATCTTTATAAACTATTTATGATATCTCCTATGTCAGGTTTTTTATCTCTTTTTAAAATTCCTCCTATATTCTGGGAGTGTTCCCATAGGAATTTCTTCCTCTTCCTCATTGTGATTTAAATTTATTGTATTATCAAATCTTTCTTTCTTGCTACTGTATTCTTAGTTTTCTTCCACTCTTATGTTGGGCCTATTCTTGTACAAGGATTTCCCGGACCACTTCAAGTACTTTTTGGAATAAGATAGGAATAAATAAAAACTAAGTCAATGTTTTCTTTAAAAATGTCCTGCTTCACCTAATAAGATGTATTTTCTTGCAAGAGATTTTCCTCTGAGTACTTAGCAGGAATATCCCCTTTTCTAGTGCTGAATATTTTCACTCTCCATTTTTTTCCTGCATACCCCTCCTTGGACAAGGAGAGATTTATCTAGGCCTTGTATTGTAGTATTTAGGATGCTCAAGTGGCCCACACTGCTCTCCTCCACATGTTAAAGTGTTAGTAAATTCTGCCTCTTATTCTGAAACTGGATGCACAGGTACGTGAAGTACCTAGTACAGTTCTTGCGGCATAACAGGCCTTCAAACAATTCCTTTTACTTATTATATTTAACTGTTAAATCTTCCTAGCAAGGCAAAGAGACCCATCCAGTTTTGGACAAGGAAGAGGACTCTTTCACAGAGTTAATTTTGGAAGACAGACATAGAGTTCCCATGATTCCAAGACTGCCCAGTATAGAGAGGAAAAGAGAAGCTTTGGCCAGGACTGGCTCATTTTAGTCAGGATGTATTATTTGTTCCCATCTGAAATAAAGCCATCAGTAGATTGAGATTGGGTTACTATTGATTTATATCCCAGGTCTGCTGTGGAAGGGGCCTTGTAATATGCCAACACTATTCCCAGGACTCTAAAGTTATGTGACAACAGAAGGAATATAAAGGTTCTAGGGTATTCTATTTTGATTCTACTGAGGCCTCCTATTTTTTAAAAAAAAACCTTGTCATGTTAGTGACACAAGTCCACAGAAATTCCTGCTGAACTCTGAACTATGCTACAATGGGCTCTTCCTGAACGTGAATGACATTGATAGAGGTGTCTTTTGTACTACCTTTTATATCCTTTTGCATGTCAGAAATATTACAAATACTTTTAAAAGTCAAAAACTTGAAAAATCAAAAAAGGGGAATATACATGTAATCTAGTTAAGATTATGCATACATAAACGTGTAGACAGATCAATGTTTATGTATCTACTCATTAATAAAACAAAACAGTACCAGAAGGATCCACATCAAACTCATGTACTACACAATGACCACCACCAAAATTCCACAAGAAAACTTTTAGAACTGGGCCAGGTGCAGTGGCTCATGCCTGTAATCCTAGCACTCCAGGAGGCTGGGGCGGGAGGATTGCCTGAGCTCAGGAGTTTGAGACCAGCCTGAGCAAAAGCAAGAAGCCGTCTCTACTAAAAATAGAAAAATTAGCTGGGCATCATGGCATGCACCTATAGTCCCAGCTACTTAGGAGCCTGAGGATCGCTTGAGTACAGGAGTTTGAGGTTGCTGTGCCCTACGATGACACCACTGCACTCTAGCCTGGGTGACAGAGTGAGACTGTCTCCAAAAAAAAAAGGAAATTGAACCCCTTTCCTCACTCCCTACCCCCAAGAAAGGAAAGAAAAAATCTTTTAAAACTAATAAACGAATTCAGCAAAGTTGCAGGACACAAATTAACACACAAAAATCAGGTGTGTTTCTATATACTAACAAAGAACATGTGGAAAAGGAAATTAAGAAAACAATTCCATATACAATAGCATCAAAAAGAATAAAATACTTAGGAATAAACTTAACCAAGGATGTGAAAGACTTGTACACTGAAAACTACAAAACACTGCTAAAAGAAATAACCAAATGGAAAGATATCCAGTGTTCATGATTGGAAGACTTAATATTGTTAAGATATCAGTATTACCCAAAGTGATGTACAGATTCAATGCAATCTCTATAAAAATATCAATGACAGTTTTTTGTAGAAATAGAAAAATCCAGCCTAAAATTCATATGGAATCTCAGGAAGCCACAAATAATCAAAACAATCAGAAAAAAGAAGAACAAAGTTGGAGGAGTCACACTTCCTAATTTCAAAACTTGCTACAAAGCTATGGTAAACAAAACAATGAGGCAATGGCATAACGACAGACACACAGACTAATGTAATAGAGAGCCCAGAAATAAATCCTCACATACACAATATAATCAAACAATTTTGGACAAGGGGGCCAAGACCATTCAATGGGGAAAGGATAGTCTTTTCAACAGTGGTGCTGGGAAAAACTGGATATCCACATGCAAAAGAATAAAGTTGGGCCCTTATCTTACACCATATACAAAGATGGAAGAAAAACTTAAACATAAGAGCTAAAGAAGTATAAAATTCTTGGACGAAAACATAGGAGAAAAGCTCACTCCACGATAATCAAATATGACAATTTCTTGGATATGACACCAAAAGCACAGGTAAACAAAAGAAAACACTAGATAAAATGGACTTCATCAAAATTTAAAATTTATGTGCATGAAAGGACACAATTATCAAGAGAGTAAAAAGATAACCCACAGAATGGGAGAAAATAATTGCAAATCATATATATGATAAGGGATTAACATACAGAATATATAAAGAACTCCTATAATTCAACAACAAAAAACAACTCAATTAAAAAATGGGCAAAGGACTGAACAGACATTTCTCCAAAGATATGCAAATGGCCAACAGGCACATGAAAAAATGTTCCACATCACTAATCATTAGAGAAATGCAAATCAAAACCACAATGATACCATTTCACACCCATTAGGATGGCTATTGTCAATAAATCAGAAAATAAGTGTTGGTGAGGATGTGGAGAAACTGGAACCTTTGAGCACTGCTGATGGTGACTGTACAATCATGCAGCTGCTGTGGAAATCACCGGAATGGTTAAACATAAAATTACCAAATTAAAATTGGTAAAAAATTTAACATAAAAAATTAAATATAAAATTACCATACAATCCAGCAATTCCAATTCTGAGTACGTAACCAAAAGAACTGAAATAGGAACTCAAACAGATTATTTGTACACCAATGTTCACAGCAACATTATTCACAATAGCCAAAAGGCAGAAACAACCCAAACGTCCATTAGTGGATGAATGGATAAACTAAACATGGTACATACATACAGCAGAATATTATTCAGTCTTAAAAAGAAATGAAATTCTGACACATGCTACAGCGCAGGTAAACCTTGAAGACATTATGCTAAGTGAAATAAGCCAGTCACAAAAGGACAAATATTATGTGATTCCACTTATATGAGGTACCCAGAATAGTCAAATTTAGAGACAGAAAGTAGAATTGTGGTGGCAGGGGGGTAGGGACAAATGGGAGTTGTTATTTAATAGGAATAGTTTTAGTTTGGGATGATGAAACAGTTCTGAAGATGCACAGTAGCAATGGTTGTACAATGTATGGCATTGAATGTGCTTAATGCCATCAAACCATATACTTAAAAATGGTTAAAATAGTAAATTTTATGTTACGCGTACTTTACCACAATAAAAACAATTTTTTTTAAAAAAGAAGGAAAAGTAAAAAATGTGAGAAACTTTTTGTTAGTCAAATGCAGAACTATAGTCTAGTGGTAGGAATAAGAAGCTAGCAGAATGACCACTGCACTTTCTACTCCATGTCAAAGAGTACAATAGAATACACTCTTTTACTTAAGAGGCTTCTCAGGGAGGGGGAGCCATTAGGGAAAGCCAAGTTTTCATAAAGGTGAGGTATTCTCAAAAACGCTGAGGCACAGTGGCCTGCGCCTATAGTTCCAGCTAGTGCGGGGGTAAGGCAGGAGGATCGATCACCTGAACCCAGGAGTTAGAGGCCATAGTGTGCTATGACCATGCCTGTCCAGCCTGAGCAACATGGCAAGACCCTGTTTCTTTAAAAAAAAAAAAAAAAAAAGGCGGAGGCTGTAATTAGAATTTTAACACAAAATGAGTTTTAAAATGTAAAGTATAAAAGAATGTTTGGGCTGAATAGTACAGGGATGAAAACACAAGGCTGGTGACTTACAGAATTCAACTGGGGGAGGAGGACTGAGAGTGGAGAACCAAGATGACAGAGGAAAGGAAACTGGTGAGAGGACTGACCCTAAACACTCTCAGGGCTCCAAATAGACCTGCTTTGTAAATTATAAGTTAAGCAAAACTTCATGAGCATATTTTCTATGTCAGTCACTATTCCAAGTGCTTTACATGCATTACCTCATGTTTTAACAAAAGAGGCTTTGGTGACTGTCTGCAACCAAACTTCTCCCAATTATATGAAGAGGCTAACTAAATATACAAAGACTGTAAACAGTTGACCATGGTTGGGTTTTCTGAAAAAAACTGTTCTCAGGTATTTGAGAAGAGGGCTTTTTTGTTACACAGTTAATTCCTTTTTCCTCAATAATCTCTCTCCAATTTTGGACCACATTCACATACAAATACATAAAACTGCATTTAAATAGCAAAAGAATGAGCATATAATCATACTCTTGGTTGTCCATACCCATATTTAGTGTGTTTCCCTTTCCAGTCCTTCTCCCATCACCAACCTCCCACTTCTGACTCCAAAATAAGGACAACTTTAATGGTTTTTTGATTATAAAAAAAAATTCATGCTGTCATTAAAAAATACATACAAAATATTTTAAAACCTAGAAGTTGCCTCAAATGATTAATTCTTTATTTGCATTAATAATCATAGTCTGGATTACCCCCAGGTAATAAGTGACATAAAAAGCCATGAAAACTGAGAAATAATAAATGACATACTAACATTTCAACCTAAAATTTGATAACTGAAAATATTTAACATCTTTAGCATTAAAGATTCCTCAATACTGAAGTTGAAAAATAAATAAGCCAAAAACGGATACTAACCAACTTCACGAAAAGTTTTAAGTTATGCTTTTAGTGGTATCTGCATACATCAACTTCTAAACTTTACACACTTAAAATTATCACCTATACTCTAGATTTTTCCAAAATAACTTCTATCAAGATTAATTTATTGTCTTCTCAGTCAAAGTGCTTTGGGGATGACAAATACAATTCAGATTTCATTCCTTTGGTTGATGTAAAATTATCAACAGATAAAAGTGTTTGATGTAGGTGAGTACGTGGAGCATAACAGACAGCCATGCAAACAATCCAACTTGAAGGGGTTCTATAAGAAATCTACCTAATTAAGCCACAGTGCTGAAAATTTCTACCATCAGAATCACCCCTTTAGGATACTGCATTATTTTCAGAATACATTTGTTAAAATGTAAATGTTCACAAGGAAGAAGGAATTATACATGTAAAAAAGAAATGGTTAATAACTTTTTTTAAATTTAAGGAGAATATACTCAGTAAAAATTAACTGGTAATTAAAAACAAAGAGGACTTAGATCCACTCCTTCAAGGAAAATAGGTTATATAGAGGTCAAGTATTAAAGGGTTTAAACATTCAAAGTACTGACAATTAGGACTTACCTCTAAAATCTGACTAGCTCTAAGTAGTGAATGCCCATCAGCCTGGACCACCATAACCTGACTAGGAGACTGTGACAGAATGCTTGAAGAGCTAGCAGAAGTCTAAAAACAAATAGAAAAACAAGGGCACTTTATCTAAAATTAAACACAGATAAAATTTAATAATCATAAAAGCACTACCCAAGGGACACCTGGTATATACTTATGTTTGATAAGCAAACACTTATATTTGATCAGATAACCTTGCGGCGGATACCACATGGTCAGTGGTAGAGTTCTGTGTTTATTTAAAAAATCGCAGAGCTCCTTTATAAGAGTCTAAAGGAAGTGCTTGGGGCCTCTACACTCACCTTAACAACACAGCAAGACAACTTACAGAATGCAAACACAGCAAGACAACTTACAGAATACAAACACAGACTAGTTGAGCTAATAATTAAATTCAAAACAACACTGTTTTCCACATGAAAAGGGCTTTTTACAAAAATAAAGAAGCTTTAAAAATGTTTTATTATATGAACATTGCTTAGCATTTTAAAAATTGCAATTAAGATGTCTTATGTTCCATAAATACTGTTTTGATACTCTTACCCTAGATTGGTCAAGAATTTGAAGTTTTTCCCATGTTATTTTATCACTTTCAGATTTTTTCCAAGGATCATTCCATTTTTCAGAAGCTTCTTTTTCTTTCTTCTTCAAAGCAACCTGTTCATCTGTAAATAATGTCCTTTTTAAAAAATTGTACAAAAACTGTAAAAAAAAGAATTACGTAAACAAATCATGACCTTCTTAATGAATACAGATTCCAACACAGATCTAATCAAAACTGTTTTTTGAGGGAGGAGATTAATTCACCAGGCAGAGAGGAATTTTTAGGGAAATAAAAGAAAAAATTTAATCAGAACCAAACTTAAGTACAGCACAATGAATGTAAAAATGCTTGTTTTATTACCACAATTATCAGTAAGAAGCAATTTAATCAGAATAACTTGTTTTATGTTATGTTAATTATTCTGAGGTTCCACTTTCCTATAATGTTCATTCAGTTATTACGAAAAGAATTAAAAGCTAGAACTCTGGAGTCAGAGAACCCTGGGGTCAAATACAAGTTCAACCACTTCCTAGCTAAGTGACTATGAGCAAACTGCTGTTAACCTCTCTAAACCTCAGTTTCTTCTTCTGTAAAATGGGAATGGTAATAGTGCCAATTTCAGTACAGGGCCTGACACAATGTAAATATTCAATAAATGTCAGCTATTATTTCTCTTTAATTGCTGAAAAGTAAACAACATAAAACCCTTTGTCTAACAGACAGATATAGTAAAAACTAAACCCCAAATCAATAGTTCTTTGAATACAAAATTCAGACATGTATAAATCTAAATTCCAAGAAAATTAATGGAAGCATGACTTAATGTGATGTGCTTTGCTGAGAGTATCAAGTAAAAAAAAAAAGGTAAACTTTTTAGAGACAATAATTAAAGCACAAAATTTCAGTCATTTCCAAGTAGTTCCATCTTATTTCATAAATTTGGTATTACATTTGGATATTAAATTTGTGTTGAAAGAAAAAATTTAAAGCTTAAATTGTGATATAAACACACATCAGACCTCCAAACCTTCTGATACTGCTACTGAAACTGCCCTTACAAATTAATAAAAAGGGCTGCAAGGCAAGAACTGTGGTAAGAGCCTAGCTAAAAATAATGATAATAATTAGCCACTGTCCCCGTTTACTTCTCTGTAATTGCTACTCTGGAGCCACATAGCTGGTGGTCATAAAGATTCTTAGCTTTCTCCATAGATAATATCACCTTTTTGAAACCTAGGGATAGGGTAGTTTCTGAGATATCTTCCAGGTCAGTGGAATGGCTGACCCACCCAGACCAGCGGCCGATACTGAGGAACTGACTCAACCGGTCTCGTGACCCCCACCCAAGAACCTGGTCAGAAAAGAAGACAATTTCTACAACCCTATGGTTCTGCCCTGAACCCAGCCAATTAGCAGATTCAACTGCCTACGTCAAACTGTCTTTAAAGACTGTCTCCCAAATTCTCAGGGGGGTGGATATGAGAAATTTCTCCCGTCTTGTCACCTAGCACCATGCGGATTAAACTCTTTCTCCCCTGTAAACCCTGCTGACTCAGCATATTGGTTTCCTCTTGGGCAGCAGGCAAATGAACCTGGTTGGGCGGCAACAACTACCACAAATTTACTTTTTTCATTCTTCTATTACCTTGACTTCCAACATCAATTCATTTCCTATTTCTGCTGCTTACCTCTTTTCTAAGTCACTCATCCCAGCAAGGTTAGTCATTGCCTCACAGGACTTCCTAGTTGAATGGAGGGTAAAGCCCATCTCCTGTCTTTAGTATATCTATTCCTAAGAAACACAACTATTACATCACCCATTTTGCAAATTGTGGTACCTGAACCCTAAATTGAGTCTATGAAGTAACAGCTGTTTCTTAGTTATTAACAAAATGTCAAGACTGTAATAGAAATTATAAATTTTTCTGTTATATAGTCCACAGGCTAACATAATGCAATAAGCTTATTTCTATCTAGAATACACTGATTGATATCATATTGGTTATTCTTGATTAGAATGTTTTGGTTATTTGAAAAAATGAAATCAATTTTTAAAATAAAACCATCCTTATACCCCATAGGATTTCTGTAATGGAAAAACATGGAAAGAGGTTTTCAGGAAATGAGAAAACCTTAAAAATCTTTGAGCTACAGGGGCTCCAGAATGACACCAGTGACATGAATGTTTTTGGTGCACACCACAAAGTACCAAATAAAAAGATACAAACTAACGCAATATGAAACCACAAAGCTTCTTCTGCATTTGCAGAGAACTACTCTAGATGTCAAATGTTATAAAACAAGACTTTGGGTAATATCATACTAAAACATACACAGACGGCCCTCCCCATCTGTGGATTCCACATCTGCAGATTCAACCAATCACAGATCGAAAATATTTGGAGGAAAAAAAAATGAATGGTTGCATCCATACTGAACATGTAGAGATTGTCAATATTCCCTAAACAATACAGTATAACTATTTACGTAGCATTTACATTGTATTAGGTATTATAAGTAATCCAGAGATGATTTAAAGTGTATGTGAGAATGTGTACAGGTTATAGGCAAATACTATACCATTTTATATAAGGGACTTGAGTATCCATGCATTTTGGCATCTGGGGGGAGGGTGTCCTGGAACCAATCCCTCAGATACTGAGAGACCACTTTACTTTGAAGGAAACCAAAACGTTTCATCCCAAAATATACTTGTCATATATTGAACTGGCTGTTCAGAGGGCCTGCAAATAGAAGTAGCCTTGCAGAGCTGTCTTTTGTGGAGATTTCCTCTGTAGAGAAAGCCTGCATTGATGTAGCCAGGCTTTCTCTGGGGGCCTTCCCTTGTCCAGATGCAGAAAAGATTAACTGAGAGTCTGACACCTTTAAAGGTCAGAAAGAAACATTTACCATCTATTCTCTCTGAGGGCTGCTACCTGTGATGTTCATCTGCATAAAAAAGACCACCTCGGCTAGCCAGGACTCTTCTCCCCACCCCCATAACCTGTTTTGCCATGCTCCAAGCTTCCACTCTTTCAGCAACCTCAAGATACTATAAAAGCGTCAACCATCTAGCCATTTCTTTGAGTTCTTATATTTTGCAAGACTCCCCTGCACATTAATAAATTTGTGTGCCTTTTCTTTATTCATCTGCCTTTTGTCAGCAAACCTTCAGAGGGCAAAGGGGAAGTTTTCCCTTAGCCCCTACAACTTCATCCTCAATATATAGTTCTTAAGCTAACAGAATTATAATAAAAAGTATAAAAATTACCTACCTAGCTCTTTCCTCCACTGGGCTTTTTTTGCTTCTAACAAACTTCTATCATGTTCCCTTTCCCCCAGAGTACTGAATATGTCAGCCGGTTTCCATTCATTCTCTCTAAGGCAAAACACAAAAAATAACAGAAATCTTATCATTATATGTTTCTACACAGGTGAAGTAAATATTTCACCATGCAGGGAAAGGAAAAACAAAACCATATTCCCAAGATGACCCCACAATAACAGATATGAGTTACATACATGGCAATTTTCTGCTCACACTGCTTAGATGTCTCCTGATTTTTATTTAAGACAGATTTATTTTCATCTGGGACAGAAGAAACAGCCTCAGTTTTTTGGAGTAATCCCATATTGTTTTCATCCTTTGACTGATTAGGAATATTGTTTAAATGTAGACTATACTGACCTAGGAGGTAAAATGCATGTTTTAAAATTAACACTAAATTATATCTATTACAATATCTTATCTTGGAATACTGCTATGTAGTTTTAAAAAGTCTTATACATTACCTAATTTAACTCTCACAACAATCTTTGAGGTGGGAATTATGTTTCCTTTCTGTCAAAAAAAAAAAAGGAAACTGGGGCCCAGAAGTTAAATGGCTTGCTCATGGCCGTAGCCATACAACTTCTTGTATCAATTAGGGAAGAAAATAAGCAACAGAAAAATAAATCTCCATTTACTCTCGCCAACATACTTTCACAAATAATATAAATTATAACATAAATCACAACCTAAAGGGGAATAAATGCAAATAGCTTAATAAAAACTCATTACCTTAACTTTATTTTTCTCATTTAGCTGTGAAATCAGTGGAAAACCATTGTCTTTATATCCCAACTACAATTTCTAAACCAAATGTTTTATAAAGGGCTCATATGCTGGCTCAAAAAATTGTTCTAATTCCTCCTGAATGTGCTAGTTCTCCCAGTGAAGAGAAAGCATATCGAATATGCAGGTAATTACATGATTAGGCAAATTTTGCTTTTAACTTTGTTGACAGTATCTCTCATTATGCCTAGTAAATTGTTACTGTTTGTTCTCTAAGGTAGAATTTTAGTCTTAAAGATAAAATCCAGCCCCTTCATTTTACAAAGAATAATCTATACCAAGAGAAGGTAAATAACTCCATCTTAAGTATTTTGGGAGTATATAGGAGTTACCTGGCCCCTAAGCCATTTGTGGGCCCTCTTCATGTGAACTATTAATTTTATTTTTAATTTCACTATTGCCTAATAAAATTTTAAGATTTCTATTATCTTTGTATTCAAGATTCCTTACCCCAAAGCGGAAATTAGAGGCTTTTAAAAACATAATATGATGCCCCGACCTGTGAAAGAGAAAGCAGTTAACACTGCACAGCTCCTTCCAAGTCTGCTTTACACTGGTCAAAAAAATAGCACTGCCAATCCTTGGCATGGATTGAGGTACAGGACAATAAAATGTAGGGGCCAGAAGAGCAACTCAAGCCAAATCTTCATACTAAGGTTCCCTTAATTTTCACTAGAAATACCACAGTGGATTTTTAAAAAACGTTTCAATATCATTATTTTAAATATAAGTAAAGTCTCTAACATTTTAAAATAAGTACAATAGTTTTTTGTACTAACATCTTTATTTTAGAGTCCAAGAAACCAGGTTCCCTAAGGCTATGCTCTATAAGAATAATATTCTGAGCATTAACCTTAAAATATGGCATATGATAACTATAAAAATAATTTCACATATTAGGGAAAGTCCTCTAAAAGAACATTTTAAAAGCTTGTTACATATTAAATTAGAATTTAAAAGGCACAGTTACCTAAAACGCAATAAATATGAAATTTTGAAATGCATATTGAGAAAATAAACATTCATTAAAACTTTAGAATAATCTTACCTTTTTCCTCCTTTGTTCCATTCTCAGTCAGGGAAATAGATCTATTTCCTTGGTTCACAGTCATTAAAATCTGTTGTAACTGGTCTTGTGTTAGACACACCAAACTGCTCTTCGTGTTTCCAGCTGTGATGTGTTTTTTCTGAGGCTTCTGTTTAGCTCCTAGAGATGTACTTATGGTGTTTCTAGCCTTCTGTATATGAGAGGTGGCAGGTGAAATCTCTTTCTGGATATGAAGACAGTCTTTATTTATGTATTGCTTACATAAATCCTTAGTGGATGAAAAAGTCATTCTAGTTTTTTCACCTTTTGCCTGTGAAGTTTCTGAACCAACTGTCTTCTTTTGCAAAAGTTTTTCACTCTCGATGCAAGTATTTTGTGTTGATTTTAGAATGTGTCCAGTTTGTTTCATTCTTAAAGGGCATTTTGCAATTCTAGTCTTATTTCCCATCTGTTAAAACACCAGAAGCTTATTCTTTATAACAGTCCATGAAAAATCAATTATCTTTATCTATATAATCTATGATAAATCAGTCTTCTAACCTTTTTTCCATTTTGCTATTTAGTTACATAATATAGCCATAAGAAATTAACGCTTAACATTTGTAAATCTTTACTTGAAAGCTTCTTCAACAACTAGAAATTATTATTTTACTTCAGGATAATGAAGAACACAGAACTTCTATTATAGTTGTTACAAGACATCTCCATTCTACTCCAGCTGTGAATCTCATGGTCATTAAACCACCCACACTACCCATTTTATTGAAATGAATCAATAGACCATAGTACTATTCCTTGAATATCTTAGCTCGTGTGTCACCATGCCTCTCTTTCACGTAACTCCTGTCTTAATTATTGGCGCTTTCGTATACATACAGATAATTTTTCTAGTATCTTGGCCTATCATTTCCTCAAACTCTGTCCCTATACTGTTGTCCTCCATGCTACCTCAGTTACTCCATGTCCCACAGTGACATCTTATACTGACCTTTTTACTATTCATAACTGCAACTCCTCCATAATCTCAATTTCAAGCACTGGACAATGCCCATTTTTTCCCAACTTACTCCCTCTCATATGCCAATTCCAACAATTAACTCTACTAGGATCTGTAATTTGTCCATCCTACCACCTCCCTCTTGCTTTGCTCTCATTCTTAACAATCTTAAATTCTACAATCAACCAAAATCATCGCTCTTTCATTAATTCCTTTGCTTTGCTGTCATGTACACTTGGCAAATCCCAACTCTGGTAAAATCCAACTCTTCACCTACTCTGTGCCTGCACCCATGGAGAAAAACAACAGAGCCACACTAACTAGATTCATCTTAAACTCATAAACAAGAGTATCAGATGGGTTCTTAATGCTACCTGGCAGTCATACATTCCCAAGTTCATTTACTCTCTCACTCCTTTAGTAACTACTAGTATTTCAACCTTCTCCATCCCTAAACTCCTAACACTTTCTCTCCCATCTTTATTCTCAACTGAAGACCTTAATATTTCACTGAAAATCTTATCGAGAAGCATTCAGCAGAAAACTTAAAGTTTCCACCACTAAATCTATACCAGCATCTGTACCCACACAAACTACATGCCCTCTCATTACTCATACACTTTCCTATAACCGTCTCTCTTTTTCAAGGATCTCTCTAGCAATTCTTTGCTTTCTACTGAATCATAAATGTTTTCTTTTCTGCTGGATCACACCTGTCTGCATACAAATACACTATTAGTTTACCATCTTAAATTCCTGATCCCACTTTCTCCTTTCATCTCCTATAATCCCATTCTAACCAGGCTT
Organism: Daubentonia madagascariensis; assembly: GCA_023783475.1. Classification (NCBI taxonomy): domain Eukaryota; kingdom Metazoa; phylum Chordata; class Mammalia; order Primates; family Daubentoniidae; genus Daubentonia; species Daubentonia madagascariensis. The sequence goes on along the minus strand of JAKFHU010001953.1, from coordinate 31,815,702 downwards.
TCACCCTTTCCCTACCCCACCAAAACTGCTCAAGGTCACTAATAATTTCTACATTGCTAAATATAGTGACCAATTCTCAAATTCCTCATCTTACTTGACCTATGAGCTGCATCTGACAGTTGATTATGCTTTCCATTTTGAAATGATTTCTCTTCTTCACTTCCAGGACTCCACGATCCTAGTTCTTCTTTGACCTACTTCACTGGTCCTTCTCAGTTTCGCTGGCTTTTCCTCTTCTCCCAGACCTCTTAAGGTTAGAGTGCCCAGGAATCAGTCCCAGAATCTCATTTCTAAGTTGCCTCATTTACTTGCTAATTTCATTTACTCTTGTGGCTCTAAATATCATCCACATTGATGACTCCCAATTTTTGTGTCCAGGTGTTCTTTTCCCCTAACTTCAGGTTCTACCTGCCTATCCAACACTTCCATTGGGTTTCTAATAGACATTTCAAACTTAGCATGTCCAAAACTAAACTCCTGAACTCCCTCTTGCCCCTAAATAACTTCCTCCCCTCACAGTCTTTTCCATCTCACTCATGCCAAAAATGTTGGAGTTATCCTTGACTTTTCTCTCATTTTACCACATTTAATCTATCATCAAACATTGTTTTGCTCCATCTTCAAAACATATCCTGAATCTGACCACCCCTGAACATCCCTCTTGCTACCTACCCCCTCTACTCCAAGACATTATTAGATCTTGCCTGAATTATGGCAAAGCCTTCTAATTGGTCTCCCTGTTTCTATCCTTGCTCCCCAGTCTCTTCTCAACACAGAAGCCATGGTGATTACCTTAATGTATGTCAGATTATGTCACTTTCCTCAAAAACCTCCAATGATGTCCCATCTTACTTAGAGGATGAGCTGGACTTCTCACTATGATCTAGAAAGCCCTAATGATCTGTGAACACCTCCCCACCCCCTACCTCTTTTGCCCCTATTATCTCTCTCACATCTGACCTTATTTTCTCTTAGGCTCCAGCCACATGGGCTTCTTGGTTGTTCCTTGAACTTAACAATCCCTTTACCTGGGACATTCTGCCTTCATATTCTATTACACATGGCTCATTTCCTCACCTCCTTCAAATCTTTGCTCAAATATCACCTACGAAGCCTTTCCTAACCACCCTATTTAAAATTGCACACTTCCTACTCTACCCTCACTCCCACCACCCTAGCATTCCCTTATCCCCAGGGCTGCTGTGCCCCTAAGGTGACAGTAATTCTTCCCTCTCTATTTTTCTCCATAGCACTTTTCATCTGGCAATATTCTGTATTTATTCATTTTGCTTAGTATGTGCCCATCCCACACCTTCCTAATGTAAACTCCACAGGGCAGAGATTTTTATCTGCTGTATTCACTGCTGTATCCCCAGTACCTAGAACAGCTGAGTGAAACAGAGTAGGTGTTTTTGTTGAATATCCTCAACCATACTATATCTAACACTGAATTCTTTATCTCTTGCCCCCAGGTTAGCTCTACTTTCCAAAATACCCCATTACTGGAGCACTGTTCTTCTAATCTCTCTGACCAGTAACCATGGAATCATCTTTGACTCTCTCTCCTTCAGTGTCTTCTTTAGCTAATCAGTAAGGATTAGTCATTTCTTCCTTCCAATTATCTTTTTCTTACCATTCACATGATGACAAGCCTAAATTCAGGTTTTTATTACCATACTAGATTACAGCCTATCTAACTGAAGTCTATCCTCCCTTTAATCCACTGTACATTTCTGCAAACCCAATTAACCTATAACAATTAAGCAATCATTCAATCAATATCAAGTGTTGTTTTTTATGTGCTCGCAACTGTGGGCAAAGTGTTGGGGATATAAAGATGAATAAGACAAGACGCTTGCTGTCAAAGAGTGGGTTAGATGCCACAATGACTTCCATTTGGCTTATCACAGACAAACTTTTGTCTTTCAAGAAATTCCACAGTATACAACCACACTGACCAATTAGCCAATTGCATTTCAACCTACTTTTCAAACCATACCTGCCGCATGAGATCTCTTATTATCTTCTTCACCTCACTTACACCTTGTTTATTCCTGGCTTTAGGTTTTTGACAATACAATATCTCAATCTAAAATGCCTTTTTACCCTCCCATCCCTGCAGCTATTTTAATATAACTAATTCTCTAAATGACAGGTGGTAAGCAAAAATACCTCCCATGAATGAGACTGGATGGGAATTGGGATGAACTGAAGAGCACTTTTAGGAGACAGCCACCACTCAGAACCACCTTACATTGCCAAACAGGAACCTAAGCCTAAATGCTAGATCATCCGCTATTTCAAGAGAACCAAGAATGCCAGATTTTACATTAAATTTTCCAATGTTTAGACATTGGCAATTCACTCTAGTTTTTGAAAACCCACTGTGTAGATCAAGCAAATTGTCAGCAGACTGGACCTGGCTTACAAAACTAAACTCTACCCCCTCAGTTAGTCTCCAACTACTCCATTTTCTACTGATCTCACCCTTCTTTGACTCATATAGGCCTTTTTTTGGGTAACAGTTCAGCATTTCAGTTCCCTTATCAGTTTATCTCACTTAAGCTGCTAAGAAAGGCTGAGTACTACGGCTCACACCTCACTTCTTCAAAGCACTTCAATGCCAGCGCTTTGGGAGGCTGAGGCAAGAGGATCACTTGAGCCAAGAGTTTGACATTACACAGAGCTATAATCGCACCAATGCACTCCAGCCTGGGCAACAGAGCAAGACCCTGTCTCTTAAAAAAAAAAAGAAAAGAAAAGAAAAGAAAAACTGCTAAGAAGTGCAGTGCATTCCCCATTCCCTTAAATCTTAAAAGTGTTTCATTTCTGTCCCCTTCTTTCCATTCTTCTAGCTACTATACAAGTTCAAGGCATCCTAAGGCTCTCTGGACACTGTAATTGGCACTTAATTGGTCTCCCTGTTATAATAATCCACCCTTCACAGAGCTGCCCAAAGCCCTTTCCTAAAAACACAAATTAGGTCGTATCTAGTCCCCTTTCAAAAATCCTTTAGGCTCCCTACATGCAAGTCAAAAAAGTTCAAAGTCCTTGAGTATACATTCAAATTCTTCATGATAGTACCCCCACTTTATGTTCTGTGCTTCTCCCGAGGTACACACTATTCCCCAAATTCAACTTATGCTTTGTATCTTTTGCTCCCTATTTTCTCTATGTTTGGAATACACTTCTCTACTCTGATATCTCCCTCATCTTTTAAATTCAATTTAAAATGTCACTTTTGCTTTTATCTCTTCGTTCTAAAATAAATATATAAATTAATAAAATGAAAAGTCACCTCATTTATGAATCATGCCCTGGTCTCCTCAAACCAGAAGAAGCTGCTGTTTCCAATGTTTTCTCCTTTTTATAAGCCTGCTGCAGCACTCATTTTATTCTACCTGTACTATACTATGTACCTGACCACGATCCCCCTACTTCTAGAAGACAGAGAGCTTAAAGCCAGAGGGGAACAATGAATGGAGGCAGCAAAAACTCACGGACCACAGCATAAAGATTCAATCGTGTTCAGGTTACTAAATAAGAAAAAGCAACCTAGCCCAAATCATTTCCCATGTGTTTACTGGATTAGATAGATGAAAATTAATAGATCAAACAGGGCCTTCATGTCATAAAACCTTTTTATATAGCATGTTGTTCTTTTACCTAGTTTTAATTTTACCAATGCTTTTCATAATATCATAAAGACAATGTTCAATGCATATATGGTTAACAATGGCTGACTTCACAATTTATATGGGGCCAGGATCCCAAGGCCAGAAGGCATCAAAGAAAAGTAATATTTTTAAATATAAAATGTGCTACCTAGCACTAATACTGCATACATCCTTCAGTATGTCACTGATTCTCACATGTAGAAATACCCATGAAAAAATTTTTAATGTTTTATATTTCAGCTAATATTTGAGACCTTTTTAAGTATGAGAGTTTTAGAATCCATTATTTTTATAAATTATTTATGACACTGAATCATTTGTATTTCTTTCATTTCTCTTCCTATAAGCCTAAGAAATTAGACTGGTAACCACCTTTACTTCATTATAGCAGATTAAAGAAAAATGCAGGAGAGATTTTAATAGACTTAGGAAAACACTCTGACCACACGTGTTAAACTTGATGAAAATGAGGTATAGTTCAGCTATGTTTAAAGAACACACTGTGGAGATGACAATAATTCAACCAGTGGGGAATAAAGAAAACAGAAAACTGTAGGTGTTGTAGTCACTCAGAAGCTTACCCCAGGAGAAGAAAAAAGAAAAGCACCATGTAGAGAGAATTCATAAATAACTTACAGAAAGGAGAAGTCAACATATAACTGCAGAACTGCAGGATTTGAGAGAGTTAAAAACAGTTAAAACAAAAAAGTACTACTGATTTTGGTGTTTCATTTTCTGTGAAGACAAAAAAGGAACGAGGAGGATCTCTGCAGCCTCTATAAATATAGGAAGAGAAACTCCTTGAAAACAATCAATATAGAAAGGAGACTTAGGTTGCATCAGTTTTTTGAAGTCCCAAATGCAACAGGGATGAACCCAATTTAAGACAGTAAACAATTTAAGATTAACATAAGCAGAGAACATATTAGTTACTCTGGAAAAAAGAAATCCTAGGATAAACTACCCCTGGACAGTTGATAGAATTTTGTAATGCAAAGTCTAAGACTGATAGCAAAAGTCCAAGACTAGTAACTTTGTTTATTATAGGCCTATCAAAAGTCCAAGACTAAAAAAGTCAAGACTAGTAACTTTATTATAGGCCTATAAAGGGATTTCCAGATGTTCTGAGTTGGTTAAAAAGACAGTGAAATGTCTTCACAAATGTGGCTACTACAGCAAATCTGTTAAGGATATCAATAGGAAGAGGGAACACATGAAAGAGAATAAAGGCCTGTAGAAGATAGAAATCAACCATTACAAGTAGCTTTTCATCTAAGAGCTTGAAAAAGGGCACTATATTCGTTAATGTGACTCAAATAACAGCACTTAGTTGTAATATTTTAATAGGCAAGGGCTAGGAAATAATACACAATCTGTATTCTGTGAATAAGGGAACACATAAGGTATATAACTATATACATAGAGAGGAAGAATTTTTATAAGTAGCTTGTGGAATTGCTCTGATTGTCATCACCCATTTATTGAGTGACATTCTGGGTACTCAAGCAAATTCTCCACCTTGATTAAACCTGGAAGAAATAACAAAGCCATCAAGGGCTCAGAGTTGAAGGGTAAAGTGCCTACATCATCCACAGACAAGCAAAGACTTTAAGATACTACAATGATAAAAAGAAAAAGGGGTTACAGTAAGTTATGGAAGAGGAGAGGAGAAATTCCTGTCAATGTTATTCTAAAAACTGAAAAAGATAGGGAATAAGAAAAGTAGCAGTATCAAAAAAATTTTTTAGAGTAATGCATTTTGTAGAAAAAGACACAATGGATTCCTGATACAGAAAAATTAACTTAAAAGGAAAAGTACCATTAAGCTCAACTGCCATCTTTTAAAGGAGAGAACTAAACGCACGTTAGAATTTGTGAATCAAACTTACCTTTTGGTGTGGGCAAATGGAATTTGAATATGAAAAGAAAAAATATTTTTGCATTAATGTCTGAGTATCTATTTTTAAAGATCTCTGGAGCTGCACTGTCCAGTAGCTACTAAATTTAAATTAAACATGAAATGAAATTAGAAAATCAATTCCTCAGTCACATCAGCCACATTTTATGTGCTCAGTAACTACACATGCCTAGTGGCTACCATATTGGACAGTATTGATTTTAGAACACTTCCGTCAACCGGGAAAGCTTTACTGGACAGCACTGATCTAGAGAAAAGGGTTCTACATGGCTTTTTAAACTGAAAATTATAATTCCATTTCTGTGAAAGGACCAGCCTGAAAGCAAGAAAACAATAACTTCTTACCATCATTCCAAACCCCTTAAAACACTTTGACATTTCCCAGGAATTATTTTCTAACCACTGTAAAGAAAACTGCATTTGACATTTGAAAACAGGTCAGGTCAAAGTCATTTGGCTTACCTTCACAGAAATTTTTGATTTATGTTCTACAAAAGAAAAAAGAAATTACTAAACTATCAACCAAAAACATACTAAGGCAGTCACGAAAGAAAATTTTAATTAGTGTTGTTTTGAGATGTTAAGATAGCAGTATTATACCCAAAAGCATTAACTGTAGATCCTGCCTGAGTGTTTTAACTTTTACAATGTGGTTCAAGTATTTATTTCTGTTTCACTTTTGTTTATTTTGGTTATCTCTCCAAGGTAAAACTTAAAACAGATCAGAAAAAAAAATAATATGAAGACAACTACCAAAGTATACTCAGTTTTAAAACTAATACTGAAAACTACTAGCATTTCACTGTGGTCTTACTATAAGTTTTCTCAAATACATCCTTTCAAAGAATATAATTACTTTAACTTCAAAAACCCTTATTTTTGTTTTTCTTTTTTTTTTTTTTTTAATTTTTAAATAAATAGAGACAGGGTCTCACTCTTGCTCAGGCTGGTCTCGAACTCCTGAGCTCAAGTGATCCTCCTGCCTCGGCCTCCCAGAGTGCTAGGATTACAGGCGTGAGCCACCGCGCCCGGCCGAAAAAAACCCCTTATTTTTGGATCAAAATCTAGGCCTTCTAGGCTAAGAGAAGACCCTTTTATTTATAAATTTAGTCTATATTATTCATCAGGCAATAAGGATATTTGCTATATGCAAATATAATGAACAGATACATTCCACACAAAACATACTGGAACATTAAATGTTATGACTCTGAATACTGACAGTAGTAAACAGTGATTAATCTGATTTTCCTTGGCTAAAAGTAAATTTTAACAAGTTTGAGGAAACAACTTTTTCAAAGTATCACTCAAATATCACTCTATTACAAGCAAAAAGTCTGTTAAACTAACATAAATTTTACATGTGAATTTTAACTTTTTGGATTTCTAGTAACACAGCATACCATATGGAGACAATATTAGCTTGGTTTTTCCATCCAGTAATTCAGTTTCAAGCTTCAAACCATCTCTGCAATATAAAAAATGTATGTCATTTTTAACAAACAGCAACATTTTAAATAGCCACAAATGTTCATTTGAACCTTGAAAGCAAATCTGTTCCTTTGAATTTATAAAGGAATCTTGTACCTATCAAACTAGTCTTTTAAATAAAAATGTTTTTCAATCCAAGATAAAACTAAGACCTACAGGGAGAAAATTCTTCTTGAAACTTTTCAATAATACAAGAATTTGTTCATCTTTAACTTGAAGCCTCATTTTTGTTATTGGTAAACAATAAATTAATTCAGTTATCATACCATCATTTAACTCTAGACTGGAAAAAATAACGCTGTTACCAAAATCCCTCAGCTAAGTTAAAGAAGCAAGACATATCTAACCACTATTTATTAGTTTCATAATGAATTCATGACTAATATAGTCTACGGAGTGCTGGAGCATCTGAAAATGATTGTAATAACGCCACCAAGGTTATTAACTGCTTGAGCATAGAGTTCCAAATTTTGAATATTTTAAATAATACATATTCACATTCAGTGACACTTTTGCTACCACTACAACTATAAATCTATAATAAACTTCGGTTGCTATGATGCTTAATATGTGCATGTCAAAAGTGAAAGCATAAAATAACAGTAGACACTGCCAACAAAACTTGAACGTCTGTTAAGATTCTAAACAAAAACTCCACCGAAAACAAAAATGGCAGTCCATACAGTAATTCCCTGTCTTACAAGGAGGAAATAAAAAAGGAGGGAAGGAGTATGTCAACACACATTAATGGGGACAAAAGTCAAGTCCAAGAGATAAAATCAAATCCAGCAGTGCAATCAAGGGAGACAGGTTGGAAAAGGTCTGATTAAGAAAGCGAAATCTTCGGTGTTGCTTAGGTAGGGGAAATCAAATTGCCTCAATTATTAAAGGTAAAACACTGAAAGAATAGGTTTTAAGGGTTTCCCTGTTGCAGTTATGAACAGTTTATGTTTATGTTGGTGAAACTTTACGAAAAAAAGAAAAGACCTTGAATGAAACTGCAAAGTATCTGTTATGCATTGCACTGTAAACTCCTTAAGGGCCAGACTATCTTACTGATTTCTATATCCCCAGATTCTAAAACATTTACTGAACGATGTGCCGAGAAGTCTGGGTTTGGTGGCTTTTCATCTTAAAATAACAAACTTCAGAGTGAAGAAGACCACTCAACAGTCCTTTTTATTTATTCAACCAGTACTTAATGAGCGCTATTAGGTGCTAGGCACTAGTAATACACCGATTTCTTGAGAAGCCTGCGTTCATCTGGGCATTCTGCAAGACCCCAAAGTCAGGGTGGCGAAGAACCAGGGGCCCGGGCCAGGATTCCTTGCCGCGAAGCCGCTAAGCTTTCTCTATCTGCCCTCACCGTTTCTCTCCTTTCCTCCATGCCTCTCTTCCCTCCCCATCCGGAGGTAAATAAGAAGACGGAAAGGAATTCACAGGCAGTTTTAATGCGAGTTAGGAAGTGAAAAAGTGAAGTCTGCGGCGTCGACAGAAGCCGCCCCTTCCCCTCGCCCCTCTCTCCCTCAGGGAACTGGGCTCTGCCGCTCGGGGTGGCGAGGGTACAGAAGGTTCCCGCGAAAACTAGGGCCCGACGCAAGCGCTTCCCTGACGGACGATTCTTACAACGGTTGGTGCCGGCCTAGCTCTTCCCATGGACCCCAAGCGCATGGGCCCCGGGAGCCGCCCAAGTGCAAATAGGAGAAACAAAAGCAAGAGGTTTAGGGGAAATTAACATTTTCTATAGTTCATATGTGGAAGAGAGGTTTATTTTAGTACAAAAAAAGTTGGGGGATATTTCGGGCAGATACTGGAATGTTTTGTTTCTTGCTGTGACCCCCGCATTAACCCTAGCACATTGTAGCTCTTTTTAAATAGCAGCAATCACAAGTGCTGAATAAATTTAGCTGTTACTGTGCCAGACATGGATCTAAGCCCTATGTCTGTTATTTAAGTCTTCCATTATCTGTGAGGCACAGAGAGGTTAAGCAACTCGCCCAAGGTCACTGACCACCGAGTAATTTAACAACCCATGTTCCTCTCCAGAGTTATATGAGTGTGACTAACTCCTATTCCTCTTTCAAGTCTGAATTTAAACGTCATTTCTCCACGAAGCCCTTTGGATCTAATGCAGGGCAGGTAATGCATTTAAGATCCTGTGCCAGAGTGAGCTTTAAAGGGTCAGACAGTTGGTGTCTTGCACACTTCTGTAGCCACAGCACCTGGCACTGCACAGTGTAGACAGCAAGTATTTGTTAATTGAATGAACAGCAAAAATTGAAAATGCCAACGACAGCTTTATTAAATTTGACCGACTGATATGATGAGGATGTCCCTAAATTATAATGTAGTTGCTGAAAGTTCACAGTTTTTTCATATATTTAAAACTATAGTTGATAAAAAATAAGGCACATTGAATTCTCATGGTACATTCAGGGAAAACTCAAAGAGAACTTTTAATATCTATTTTTGTACCTGGCCTGTGTCGGATATACTTAAATGAACATTGTTGACTGAATTGACTGAAGAAACAGATACCAATATACATTTGATCTCATGTTGTTGTTATTTTAAAGGGATACTTTTTTCTTATGCATAGGGGGAAAAAAGGCTAAAACGATTTAAACCAGCATGTTAATAAGAGTATTTTGGAGGAGGTAGAGTGGTTTGACTTTTTTTTTAAATGGTTAACCAGCTTTTTATTGAAAAGGGAAGATTCTAGAATATTATAGTGATTTCAATAGCAACATGTCATAAAAATCAATATTAGTGTATCAAGTGATTTTAAAATAAAATATTTATATGTAGAGTTTATTATATAACTTTAGAATCAGACTTTATGTTGATGTTAGCAATTGATCTATATAAATAAAAATTGATATACATGGAGTAAAGAAAAATAAATGTAGGCTTAGGGCAATGATCAGCATCATAGAAGAATCCAGTAGGACTTTAAGAGGCTACAGCATGTCTCATTTACTAATTATTTTTAAAGAAGTTCCCAGAAATTCAAAAAAGAAAGACTGTTGTATCCAAGTGGCATTACAATGCAGCTATCTCATCTTCAACATGTTTCCAAACACCATTGTAATCATATTCTATTATTTATATTTATTACTTGTAAACATAAATACATCCAGAAAGAAATTGAGACTGACTACCATTATAAATCTATTACACATTAGAAGGTGATGCAAGCACTGAAAAGTTAATGATTTGAATTTTATAAATTTTAGGAAAGTGAAAAATAATAACAGGATTTCTTTCTTGGTGAAAGAATGGACAAATAGATTAGTGGAATAGAGAGCCCAGAAATAGACCCACATGAATATAGTCAACTAATCTTATAGGAAACATAGGAGAAAATCTAGACGACCTTGGGTTTGGTGATAACTTTTTAAATGCAACAACAAAGGCATGATCTATGAAAGAAAGAATTGATAAGCCAGGCTTTATTAAAATTAAAATTTTCTGCTCTAAGAAAAACACTAACAAGAGAATGTAAAGATAAGCCACAGACTGGGAGAAAACATTTGCCAGAGACATATCAGATAAAGGACTGTTACCCAAAATATACAAAGAGATCTTAAAACAAAACAATAAAGACACAAACAACCCGATTAAAAAATGGGCCAGGCTGGGCAGGGTAGCTCATGCCTGTAATCCTATCACTTCGGGAGGCCAAGGTGAGAGGATCACTTGAGCCCAGGAGTTTGAGACCAGCCTGAGCAACATAGTGAGACCCCATCTCTACAAAAAAAAACCCAGAAAAATTAGCCAGGCGTGGTGTCATGCACCTGTAGTCCCAGCTACTGGGAGGCTGAGGCAGGAAGATTGCTTGAGCCCAGGAGTTGAGGTTGCAGTTCAGCCTGGGTGATGGTGAGACCCTGCCTCAAAAAAAAAAAAAAAAAGCAATAGGGCCAAAGACCTTAACAAACATATCACCAAAGAAGATGCTGCTGAATACAGATGGCAAATAAGCATATGAAAAGATGCTCTACACCATATGTCATTAGGGAAATACAAAGTTTTTTTAAGAAACAGGGTCTCACTCTGTCACCCAGGCTGGAATACAGTGGCACCATCATAGCTTACTAACTCACTGCAACCTCCAACTTCTGGTTCAAGCAATCCTCCCACCTCAGCCTCCAGAGTAGCTGGTACTACAGGTGTGCCACCACCACACCTGGGTAATTTTTAAATTTTTTGTAGAGACAAGGGTCTCGCTATGTTGCCCAGGCTGGTCTTGAACTCCTGGCCTCAAGCGATCCTCCTGCTCCTCCTGCCTTGGCCTTCCAAAGTGTTGGGATTACAGGTGTGACCCACTGCGCACAGCTGGAAATGCAAATTAAAACAATGAGATACCGCTACACACCTATTAGAATGGTCAAAATCAGGAACACTGATAACCCCAAATGCTGGTGAGGATGCAATCGTATTCATTGCAAAATGTTGCAGCCACTTTGGAAGACAGTTTGGAGGTTTCTTACAAAACTAGACATACTGTTACCATACGACCCAGCAATTGCGCTCCTTGGTGTTTACCCAAACGAGTTGAAAACTTAAGTCCATGGGAAAACCTGCACGTGGATATTTATAGCAGCTTTATTCATAATTGTCGAAACTTGAAAGCAACCAAGATGTCCTTCAGTAGGTGAACGGATAAACTGTAGCACATCCAGAGAATGAAATATTCAGTGCTAACAAAAAGCGAGCTATCAAGCCAGGGGAAGTGGTGCGTGCCTGTAGTACCAGCTATTCAGGAGGCTGAGGCAAGAGGATCGTTTGAGCCCAGGAGTTGGAGGCTGCAGTGAACTATGATTGCACCATTGCACTCCAGCCTGGGTGGCAAAGGGAGACCTTGTCTCAATTAAAAAAAAAAAAAGAGCTGTCAAGCCATGAAAAGACATGGAGAAAATGTAAATGCAAATTACTAAGTGAAAGAAGCCAATCTAGAAAGTTTACATACAGTATGATTCTAACTATATGACATTCTGGAAAGGGCAAACTATGGACACAGTAAAAAGATCAGTGGTTTCCAAGGGTTAGTGGGGAGGGAGGGATGACTCAGAGGAGCATGGAGAATGTTTGGGGCAGTGAAACTACTCTGTGTGGTACCATAACATCATTACACATTTGTCCAAACCCATAGAACGTACAATGCCAAGAGTGAGCCCTAATGTAAACTATGGACTCTGGGTGACAATGATGTGTCATGTTATTGTAGGTTCATCGGTTGGAAGAAATGTACCACTCTGGTGGGGGATGTTGATAATGGGGGAGGCTGCGAGTGTGGGGGTTAGGGAGTATATGGGAAATCTCTGTACCTTCCTCTCAATTTGCTGTGAACCTGAAACTTCTCAAAAAAAACAAAGTCTATTTAAAAAACTCTCAATTTAAAAACTCCATGGCCCCTGATATAAAGTCCAAAGGGCTTAGCATGCTCACAAGCCCCATCTTGACCTTTCAGGTTCCACCTCTCACCACTGCCCCCTAACAACTGATCTTTTGCTTCTTCAAATGTAGCCATGCTTGCTCCTATCTCCCACCTTTGCATAACATTCATTCCACAGATTTTATTGAGTGCCAAATGTGTCCTAAGAATTGTTTTAGCACAAGGGATAAAGCAATAAGCAAAAGAGACAAAATCCTGGAGCTATTTCTGTTTGCTGAAATGCTGTTCCTTACAGTGCACCTTCACCTCAGTAACTTATTCCAAGGGTCCTCGTTGAGATGTCACATCCTCCTGGGAGCCTCCTCTTACAGCCAATTCTCTCCCCTCCCTGGGTTAGACCTCCTTCCAGGATGTACTCTATACTTTTCTCCACAGAGCATTTGTTATCCAATGTAACTTTCTCTGAATCCCTACTAGATCGTAATCTCTGCAAGAGCACGGACATGCCGCCCTTGTTCATCGTTTTCCCCCAAAGCCTGACACATGAGAAACTCTAAATAAATATTTGTTGGAAAGAAGATACATTAAAATCACCACAAACCAATGACTGCCTGCTAGGAAAGGAATATTATCTTAGACATACCAAAGAAAAGAGAACACCATGATTGGTACAAGACTTAACAGCAACCAAGAAGAGATTGGCTGGGCAGCTCTGACTCTTAAATTTGGGGAAAATCCTCTTGGGAACAGAGTATTAGAATAGAGCTCTCTACACTAACTCCCCAGGATGAAGTGTTGCCCACATGGAGACTTCTTCACTGGTCAATCTTTATAAAGCACATGGAAGTAAGAGGTGAACGTATTTCCCTATGTGGAAAATGAATTGTGCCACCAAGTAATTGTGTTTATGACAGGTCATATACATGGAAGCACCTTGCAGTAGGCAAAATAATGGTGCCCCCCAAAATGTCCACATCTTAATCCCCAGAACCTATGAATATGTAACTTTCCATGGCAAAGGGAAATTGAGGTTGCAGATGGAATTAAGATTGCTAATCAGCTCATCTTAAAATAGGGAGATTACCCTGGATAATTTGGGCAGGCCCAATGTAATCACAAGGGTATTTAAAAGTGAAGCAAAAGAAGGTCAGAGAAAGAGAGGTGACAATGGAAACAGAGTCAAAGAGATGCTATGTTGTTGGCTTTGAAGATGGAGAAAGGTGGCCACATGCTAAGGAATGCAGGTGGCCTCTAGAAGTTGGAAAAAGAAAGGGAATGGATTTTTCCCTTGAGCCTGCAGAAAGAATGTAGCCCTGCCAGTACCTTGATTTTAGCCCACTGAGTCCCATGTCAATCTTTTGACATACAGAACTATAAGATGATAAATTTTGTGCCATTTTAAGCCACTAAATTTGTGGTAATTTGTTAAAGAAGTAAGAAAACTAATATTAAAATATATACTGTCATGCACTGCATAACATCTTGGTCAGCAACAGACTGCATATACGACAGTGGTTGGAGCAATAGGCTATACTACATAGCCTAGATGTGTAGTAGACTAAACCATCTAGGTTTGTGTAAGTACGTTCCATGATGTTCACACAACAAAATCCCCTAAGAGGCATTTCTCAGAATGTATCCCTATTGTTAAAGGATGCATGTCTATACTTGTTCCATGAAGTACCCCTCTGTTCCACTATAGCACCCAATAAGAGTTGAGCCCCCAGCTCTAATTAATATCTGTAGTGATGAACATATTCTGAAATTTGGTTTTGAGCTTTGAATAGCTTGGAGTTCCCTAGCTTTCCTTGTCTCTCATTTCTCCCACAACCCCCCAGCCACCTCCCACATACATACCAGCACATGCATGAAAACCTGACTCAGAAAGATGTGGCCTGCTACCGATATGTCTAAGATCCCTCTTTAGCAGTACCATCTAATGAGATGGTTTTCCGTGGGCCCCTTTAACTTATACCCCAAAGGCTTCTCTTTGGTGCTACATTCTGTTTTCTTTCTAGTCTGCCTGATATGCATTTAAACCAGTTTATTCTTACATAAAAATGATGAAGGAGACGGGGAACAGGATTGCAGATGGTGTGATGTCTCCAGCTCAATCTCTTTCCTTCTGTGATTGTCTCTATTTGGGTTCATTATTAGAAGGACACTTACAAGACAAGACCAAAAGAAAGAGACTTCAGTTACAGTCAGCGAGAGTGGTCAGGTGCTGGGGAGAACTGTACTAAGAGCATCTTCATCATTTGTAGAGTGGTACTGCAGCATCTCATTACTGACTCTCTCCAGTTTTGTTTGCTAGCACCCATGGCCCCTGTTCTTCTTCTAGGACCTACTTCTGATGGCTGAACCTCTCTCTTTCTAACTTGCTGATACCAGTTGAAATAAATAACTGCAAGCATATATTTTCCCTTGCACTCATTTTCCAAAAAGCAAAGTGATACAGGCTTTTCATATGTGTATTTTACACTCCTTAAACCCAGTTTATCTGGCTGATTTTAAACCCAATCTTGACACAGCAGATGGCAGTGTAGGTCCAGCTTCTTATACAATAATACCATATGGGCATGTCCACAGATGAAATTTATTTTAGCTGAATAATTGTGGTTTTAAAATGGTTAACATAGAAAATAGAAAATTTCAGAAAATCATGACTCTCTTCCTGAAGATTTAGAGACGTATTTTCTAATCATATTAAGCTCATTTAAAAAAATACTTTTTTAATAAAGCTAAAGTTAATTCTTAAGCAGAAATAGGAATCATCACCTCCAAAGAGATTCTTACAAGATTTGAGTGATTGTACAAACTAGTACTTGAAGTTTGACTTTTGCAAATTAACCCCTGTATATAAAATTACTTAAGCATCTTCATGTTTGGTTACTGTGGTGTAAAATCACATTTTTTACAAGACTCAAAAAAAAATAAAATCAGCCTGACATGGTGGCTCACGCCTGTAATCCCAGCACTTTGGGAGGCCAAAGTGGGAGGATTGCTTGAGGCCAGGAGTTCAAGACCAGCCTGGGCATCATAGTGAGACCCCCATCTCTATAAAATAAAATAAAATAATGTTCCTAGGGCAGTTTTTTAAAAAATTGAACACAAAGAGAGTTAAATTTAAATTGATTTTTACTTAAGAACTGCAAGTATGAGATTTTTCCAGTGCATTTTCCCCTGGTTTCCTAAATTCCTTTGAATCTGCTGCTTCCCTTGCATTATCAAGAGCTAGAAGAGTAATACAGCAAAATGGAGACGAGTACAGGCTCTGATTAAATAGACGCAGATTCAAATTCCTGCTTTGTTGCTAACTTTGCTGTGTGATCTGAGGGGAGTTAATTGGCCTCTCTGAGTCTCAGTTTCTTTCCCCATAAAATGAGGATAGAGATAATATTAGAACTTGGCATTTAGGGTTTTTGGAGGGCTAAATGTAAAAATGTGTTCATGGTATTGCTACAGATGCTTGTTGTTAAGGATTGCCAGGCTCCAATCTCACTGTTATCCTCTTATATGTATTCTTTCTCTTTCTCTGCCCTTCTACAGAATATGAAAAAACACCTGTCCCCAGACATCTTTCTTTCCGTCAGCCTTTGGAACAACGTGTCTCCAATATGCTGCCCCTGATTTTTTTCTTTCCTTTTTCTCATTCCTCTCTCCCATTCTGAAACTCCGCTTCTTTCTCATCTTGCTCGCCAGTATTCATCTTCATTGACTCCTAATTTCCAAAGAAATTAGTGACAGAATTTGTTTACTCCTTCCCCACTGGGGACGCAGCCATCTTCTCTTCAGGTCCACCCACCTTTCCTAACGTTCCCTGGGACAGGCTCAAGAGAACTGAGAACTCCTTGCTTCAACTAGAAGATTCACCAGATGGGCTTTTCTCCCAATGTTAGAAATATTTGAAAATGGGCCACTTTAGAAAGATGCTTGAAAGTATTAGTATTAAATCACAGAATTTTCAGTCTGTTGGGGAGACTTTTGCCACAATTTAATTCTTTGTTTTATTTTGTACTTTTTGAAGGAAATGTATATATTTTGAAGATTCCTTAGTTTTTCTAGATCACAAAATATATCACAGCAAGAATTACATAACTTTGTTTCTACAGAGGATCACTGAATATAAGCAAAAATTTTAATCATGATATTCTTGAACACAGACAACAAAACAACCAATTGATTGCTTCCCTAGTAATATATTGAAATAAGCTCCCATTTATTGAGAACTTACTATGCGTTAGGCATAGTACTAAGCACTGTCTCAATTTACTCTTAAACAAATAAAATCCCAATTGTTGATACTAGTATTTTCTCCATCTTACAGATGATAAAACTGAGGCTTAATCAAAATAACTTGATTAAGACCATACAATGGGTAGGGGTGGAGCCAGATTAGTCTGCCTCTGAAGTCCAATCTCAATGTTACTATTCTATGGTGTCTGGTCAGTACAGGGCAAATGTTCCTAATGAAATTGGCCAGTTAGATGCTGAGTCAAATCCACAGGTTTATCTTTTTAAAACTAGTTTTCAGTTGTCAAGGAGCTTATTTACACAAGAATTTATGAGGCACCTATCATATGAAAGTTATCCTTACTTTCTCCTTTTCCCTTTCTATCTCCAAGAAATCCATCTACAAATCCTATTGGCTTTGCTTGTACATGTGTTGCAAGTGGATCTAATTCTCTCCATTTTCTCATCCCCCACCCTATTCCAAGCTAATGGTCTCTCTGTTGCCTGCATGACTGTAACAGCTTTCTAACTGGACTCTCTTCTTCTGTCCTGTAAATGTGCTGCACTTTCATATGGTTATTAACCGTCTCTTTCATGTCCATGTAAACTCCATGAGGACTTTATCTTATTCAATGCTGTATATCCAGGACATGGAACAATGCTTGACACATGGTAAAATGCTCAGTAAATATTAATTGTTCAGATGAATTTAGCACTGGGTATATAAAGGTGAAGAAAGCAAATCTTTACCCTTATGAAATGTACTATATATTAGTGCTGTGGTCCCCAACCCCAGGTCCCTAACAGGACACGGACCAATAGCCCGGTCCGGGGCCTGTTAGGAACAGGGCTGCAAAGCTCTGCCGCCCCCCCACCCCCACCCCGACCCCCTGGTCCATGGAAAAATTGTCTTCCATGAAACCAGTCCCTGGCACCAAAAAGGCTGGGGACTGCTGTTTAGTGGAAAGAGACACATAAGCAAATATATATAAAGCAGTGTGATAAGTGCTATAAAAGGGGCAAACACAAGATTTAGTTCATGGTGGTGCTAAAGACAGGAGGAGCAATTCTCCTTGGTGGGGAGGGAAAGGTGTGAAGAAACATATACAGATAAACACATGCTTAAAAAGATCTTCTAGGTTAAAGACAAGTTCACCAGGTGGATGAGGAGAACGAACATTCCAGGCAGTGAGTGCAAAGATAGGGAAGTAGGAAACCTTAAAGTGCTGAGTAATGGGATGGAGAGGGGGACCATAAATATCTTGACATGGTTAGAGTCAACGGCACATGTGGCAGAAAGGCAGGGGGTGAAGGTAGAAGAATGCAAATGGGCTTCAACACAAGGGTATGAAGTATGGCTTAGTGCCATGCAGTTCAAATTTTATTCTGTAAATAGTGAAGGTTCCATAAAAAGGTCTGAAGCAGGAGAATAACAATAGATTAGTATTTTCAGAAAAAACAAAACTCTGGTGAAGTGAGAATAGATTGCAAAAGTTTGAGACAAAGTGGTTGATTGGTTAAGATTCTACTGCGAGATTTCCTCTTCTGGTCAAGATGAAGTAAAGGACTGAATTTACCCTCCCACCTGGAAGAACAATAACAACAGATAATAATAACATACATGAAACATAATGGTTTTCCAAAGGCTGGACATCAGGCAACAAAGGACAGAGATCCTTGTGAAACAGGAAACGTGAAGGATATATGAGCCCTGTGATTGCCCCAGTTTACTGCCTTGGGAGAGTTTCCAGACTGTGATACAGGGAGGGGAAACCCAGGTGGAGCCCAGTGGTCTCCCTGAGTGAGGAGGCAGAGATGAGAGTCTGGGGAAACCAGGACAGCTGAGTTCACTGAACAGAATAGCAGAGAGGAGAGAGCTTCACAGAGAGGGAAAAGCCTGGGGACCAGCAGAGGCTTGCTTCAATACTCAGTAGAGTGCTAATCAGCATGTGCGTGAGGCCAGGAGAAGAACCATTCACAAGGGTTAGAGAGAACAGTAGCTGGCACTTACGCAGGGCCAGGAATCATACCCCTTGCCACCAGCCAGACTGGAAAAACCCATAATTCATGGCCTAGGGTAGATTAATCAGGAAGGTTTTAACTCAGTAGTATAAGTGCTCAATATTTATCTCTAGACTGAGCACTGTTCCAGATCAGCCTAACAAATCATAAAAGCTATGCCTGAAAGAATCAAACTATTTCCAAGTAACTTAACTTCATCCCAGAATAAATCTGAAGAAGATACCAAAAATCCAAAAATACCCAGTACCCAACAAGGCAAAATTTACAATGTCTGGCATCCAATCAAATATTACCAGACATACAAAGAAGTGGGAAAACATGGCCCATTATAAGAAGAACAATCAATCAGTTGAAACTGACTGAGAACTCACACAGATGTTTGAATTAGCAGAGATGACATTACAATAGTTATTATAACTGTATTGCATATATTTAAAGAGTTAAGTAGAGACACAGAAGATATAAAAAAGACCCAAATTGAACTTCTAAAGATGAAAAATATAATGTCTGAGATGAAAAATATACTTGATGGGATTAACAATATTTTATAATAATTATACCTTTTTTAAACAAAGCTGTTTAAAAAAAATACTCCATTGCATTTGTCCAAGGAGAGGTGGGGAGAGAACCTTAACAGTAAGCAGTATATTGCAGTAGAATTTTGAGGATTTTCCGACCTTCAGGTAAGGGTGTGGGGCAGAGAAAGAGAAGGAGATTGGGTGTCATATGCTGCCGTTAACAAGAACAAGGAATAAGAATGGAAAGATGTGGATGGGAGGTAGGAAAAAAATTGTTTCAGCCTTATTGACTTTAATGTGCTCCATGATATAACTCTCAGGAACTCCAACATTTAGGGGGTTGATGGAAAAAGAGGAACCGATCAAAGCTAGTGAGAATGTGTGGTCCTGGAAGTAGAGGAAGAACCAGGTAAAAGAGGCTTCATAGGAGACAAGGCAGCCCCAACTTTCAAGGAGGAAATGGTTGGTGTGACCAGTGCTGCAGAGATCAAATGGGAGAAAAAGTGAGAAGTGACCGAGTGGCCCTTGGACCTGGCAGGTAAGAGGTCACTGGTGATCTCAGATACTGATGGAAAGTACCCTATCTATTTTGCTTACTACTCTATACCTAGCACATATTCCACAGTTTGTGGAAAAGAGTGGATATTCAAAACCATTTGGTGAGTTGATAGATGAATTCAACAGAGTTGGATATGTAAGGTACCCTGTGTCTGGCAGAGCTGCTTTGTGATCTCAACAAGGGCAGATTTAGCGGGAACCAAAGGGTGCAAGCTAGACTACAGTGGGTGCAGTGGAGACTGGAAAGGGGAAGGAAGAAGGCCACAGGAAGACACAAGATGAAGAGACTTTTATTTTAAGGGGGATGGGGGATTTGACATTGAGAAATTTGAAAAACACTGAGGCAGAAAAACAGCGTTTGACACTTGCACGGGATTCAGGTTGTTCAGGTTAAATCTTGTTTACTGACCTTACTCAAGTTAATTAGTTTCTCCAAGCCTCATTTCCCTGATCTGCAATAGTAGTCTCTTCCTCATAGTGGTGTCAGGATCAAATGAGGTGACACACACAAATTGTTTGGAACTGTCCCTGGCGCAGCAAATGCTAGCCGTGACCACCAAGAGGGTAGGACTGTAAGAGAGACACAGGTGGTGGTTTGCCTTGTCTCCGAGCAGCTGTGAGGAACAGAGGATGGGGTGGGGGTAGGTAAACTTAGAAACGAAGAGTTCGTGGGACTGGAGTTTTATGTGCAAAAGGTACCACATATTACAGCTGGGAGACAGACAATGAAGGAGGATTCCGAGAAGGTGTGCTGGAGACGGACTAGAAGGGCAGCTGGAACTAACGCAAAACCGCAGGTTGAAACAACCATTTCATTTGAGCACTTGTGGTTAAATGCAGCACATTCCTTTAACGACAATTCTGAAACTTACAGCATTAATCCCTAGTCTTAAAACATGCTACAACATAGAAGTCTTTACATCTGATTAGGGTAAAAGGTCAGAAAATGTAACAGTTGGAGTTCCTTGGCTGTGAGCCAAAGAAACTAACTGGCTAATTTAAGCAAAAATAAAAAATATTGGGGTAGTTTACTGGATTTAAAGGAAAGTTTAAGAACCAGGTCTCCATGGCTGCTCCAGGGCTCAGGGGAACCCTGGCAGCACATCTTGTTAGGGCCTCATTCCTTTGGGTTGATGGCCTCACCTCCACCTCCAAGCCTGTGTAATCCTCTCAAGATTCAAATTCTTAAGAGAGGACGGTCTGATTGGCCTGCCTTGAGGCACATGGTTACAATCAGTTGCTTTCTGAGTGTGACTGGGCAGTCACTCTTCAGTAAAGTTGTTGGGACCAGGAGATGGATGGTTCCAGGGAAATAGTATTTGTTTTTCTTTTCCTTCTTTTTTTCTTCAATGAATGCTTTATATAGCTACTAAATGCTAGCCACTCTGCTAGAAGAAAGTGATATAATCAATAATGTGCAAACCTAGGCACAGACACTGCTCCCTTGGTAGTAGGACTATGGGAGATTGATATTAATTCAACATTTAACTTAATGATTATACAATTACAAACCAAAGAATTGCTCTAAGGAAATGAATGCCTACAGGAGAGTGGATAATAAAGGAGTCTGGTCTGACCTAGGGATCTGGAGAATTGCTTTCTGTGGGAAGAGATGCCTGAATTGAGATCTGAGGGCTGAATGAATAGCATAGGAAACAAGGCAAACAGCATGTGCAAAAGGCCTGTGGCTGGAGGGAGCCTTGGTTATATCCTAGGTTGAATGTAAATTTTGCAGTAAAAATTAAGTCAAATTTTATCAAGCTGTAGCATTCTGTGGGATGATAATAAGGATCATATTATATGACTCACAATAAGGAAAAAAACATAATTCAAAGCAAGTTTAAGAATTTTATTTTAAATGGACTATTCTCTGTGGAGAATAATTATATGGAATTTGCATAAACTATAAGAGCCAAGATGATGTTTTCATATTTCTGTGTATAATCGTTAATTAAATATGACACCTTAAAACTTATCTACTAAATAGAATTAAATGTTTATCATAGACATAATTGCACTTGAGCTTTAAAAATTCTGGCAATCTATTATTAACTATAAGATAAAAGTCATAAAAATACAGATCCAATTTTGTAATTGTTCTTTAGAAGCATTTCTCATGTACAAACACCTATTTTACATAAAATTGATATATACAAGCATTTTTAATATTAGTACAACATTAAATATCACATTGAACCATATTTTTAAGTTCATAGGATTTGGGGAAAATCCTTTTGAAAAGTCATTCATCACTAACATCCAGTTTTAGAACACTCTCATTACTGCAAACAACTTCCCTCTAAAATTTATGTTTTTCTTTTGGAACAACCATAACCTGAAAAAAACAGTCATTTATGTGTAAATGGCTAGAATATAAAATGTTTGTTTTTGAATAGGCAAGACAATCAATCTCAAAAACCCAATCTCAAGAGTAACTGACATCCAATTCACACTCCCTGCCCAGTCCCACACGGAAAGCAGATCAACCAGTGATCTATAGAGAAGTTTTTGGCCTAGTTAAATTCAACTGAACAAGAGCAAAATGTGGGAGAAATTTCATAATCCATGGCACATTGTGGGTGCTCAATAAATGGAGTCCCTTGTACATACTATGTATAAATGTCTGCTGAATGTATTATAATCACTTTTCAACATTTCTTTCTTTCTTGTGCCAGTGTACAAAATACTATATCCTCAAGAATTGCAAAGAGGAGAAAAATAATCCAATTTATCATTCTAGATGCTTTGTTCAAATCTTCTTGAATAATGTTTCCATCATCAATGAGAGCACTTTGTAACTGTCACCTTGTCTACCGTCCCTTTGTATAGGTACAAACGCCATCAGCTTGTGAAGTAAGAAAGCTCTGAGGTTCTCTCTTTTCAAGTTTGCGTGATCCCATCCGGACTTGATATTATTGTAGCAGCAAGGCAAAGTAGTTTCATTTCATCATATGAATGTCTTTATTTCTCTTTATTGATAAATTAATTTTTTTCTGAGTATGAGAATTTACTGCCATTCATTTTTAAGATTGGATTTTTGAGATTGACTGTATTTCTAACTTAAGAGTTCAATTCAAACATTTTATCATCTAGTCATTTATACACAACTACTTTTTTATAGATATTTCCAAAGAGAAACAAATACAGATTTTAGAATTTATTGTCTAATTATGGCAAGGCACTAATTTCTAGAAGATGAGCTACTAAGGCACTTTCACAATTAACACATGTTTAGGAATTTTGCTGTCTGCATCTTTTATAGATTTATTCACATCTAGATATTTCAAAATTACAAGACTATGAACTTGAGAACCCTAATATTTTTCACCATTTTCTTTTCAGTGAATGTTGTCTGAAATGAATTAACCATGGAAATATGAAAACCATAACTAGAACCTGAAATGTTCTCTATTTATAAATTTGAAAGCATTGGCAAGGTCTAAAAATTTAGCCAGGACACTAATTTACTATTTCATTTTAAAGCAATCTTAATAATTTTTAAAAGGAATGATAATTTAACAGTGAAAAATTTTTAGGGCAAACAAACAAAATTTGTGCTCAAACCCAAAGAGGCTTTTCTGATTTTTCTTTTGGTGGGTGGAAGGAAGTATAAATGAGAGGACAGAGTGAGTGAGTGAGGAACCTGATGGAAAAATTTGTGTTCTAGGATCCGTTCATGTTTAAGCCATCCTGACTTCCAATATGCTCAGGTATTGAGCCAATAAATTCCCCCTTGCAATTGAGTTATTTGATTGGATTTCTGTTGCATACAACCAAAACCATCCAGAGTTATGTATCTTCTTTTTCTCTTTTCTTAAAAAGATTTATTATTATGAAATCTTCAAGCATACAAAAAAATATTATGTAATGGATATAATAAGTGAACATCAGGATATTCACATAAGTGGAACTTTGTAAATATCACTGGAGTCTCCCGTATGTTCCTTCTTAGTCTCATCTTTCTCCTGGCCCCCAAGAAGACCTACTATTTTGATTTATCTTTTCTTTCCTTTTCATTATAGTTTTACTCATATGTATATATCTGTTGTGGACTGAATTGTATTCCCCCAAAATTCATATGTTGGAATCTTAACCCCTAGTATCTCAGAATATGACTATATTTGGAGATAGGTTCATTAAAGAGGTAATTAAGTTAAAATGAGGTCACATGGGTGGTCTCTGATCTAACATAACTGATGTTCTTATAAGAAGAGGAAATGTGGATGCAAACATATACAGAGGGCAGACCATGTGAAAACATTTGGAGAAGACAGCCATCTACAAGCTAAGGAAAGAGGCCTCAGAAGAAACCAACTCTGCTGACACCTTGATGTCAGACTTCTAGCCTCCAGAATTATGAGAAAATAAAATTCTGTTGTTTAATCCACTTTGTTATGACAGCCCTAGCAAACAAATACAGTATCTTTAGCAGGATATTGCTTAGTTTGATTTGTTCTTGAATTTTGTATAAATGGATTCATATTCTAAGAAGTCTCTGTGACTCGCTCTTTTCACTCAATGCCATGATTCTGAGATTTAACCATGCTGATGTGTGAGCAGTGATTCTCTCTTTCACTGCTGTATAGGACACTTATATGAATATGCTATATTTTAAAAAATCCACCAGGCACAGTGGCTCATGCTTGTAGTCCCAGCTACTTGGAAGGCTGAGGTGCGAGGGTCACTTGAGCCCCCAAGTTCAAGGCTGCAGTGAGCTATGATTGCGCCATTATCTTCCAGCTTGTCAACAGAGTGGAGACCCTGTCTCAAAAAAAACAAAAAAAATCCATTTGCCTATTAATTTACATAACTTTTTGTCTGTTAGTTTTTGTTTTTCTCTCTCATAAATGATGCTGCTATAGATAATTTCATACCTCTTTCCTGGTCATAGAGTATATGTACAGACACGTTACCAGATAGGGCCAAATTGCTTTTTAAATAGTTTCTAATTACACTCCCACCAGCACTGAAAGAGCACTTCTGTTGTCTAAAATCCTCACCAAAATTTTTTTTATATGTGTTAATTTTTGCCAATCTGTAAGAAGTATAATGGTACCTCATTTGTTTTAATTGACATTTTCCTGATTATCAGTGAAGTTTTTCATCTTTTTAGTATGCTTATTAATTGTGTGTCCTCTTCTGTGAAAAGTCATTTATATTTAGCTTCTTTTTATATTAGATTGTTTATTCTCCTGTTATTTGCTTGTCTTTCTATTGAGTTGTCTTTTGCTTATTGGCATAGTTTTATAAATATTCTTAATACTAATCCCTTGTGGCTTACTTGCATTGCACACATCTGCTCCCTCCCAGTTTGTGACCTGCTTTTTCACTTTCTTTATCACGTATTTGTTAACAGAAGTTCTTAATCTTAGTGTAGTAAGATTTGTAAATACTTTCCTTAATCATTTGCATATATTGTCTCTTGTTTAAGAAATTTTTCCCTATCCCAGAAAGTTTCCAAGTTGTGTTTTTCATGTTAAAGTCCTTAATCCACCTGTATTTGATTTTTTGTGCATGGGGGATGGGTTTGGAATCCTTCTTCCTCTGGTCTGAAAGGCCACTTCCATCACATAACAAGGTTCCAGGTGTGTGGGGGCCTACTGGGGGCTTTTTTTGCCCCATCAGTGTATTTGCATACCTTGTGCCAGTATCTCATTGTCTTCATTAATGCTTAAAGCTTTAAAATAAGTCCTGATTTCCAGGATGACAAGTCTTTACAATTTGATTTTCATCTTGGAAGGTCTTTTCTCTTTCATATATATTTTAATATCAGCTTGTCAAGTTCTTTGATTGGAATTGCGTTGAATCTACAGGTCAATTTAGAACTGAAATCTTTATGACATAGAGTCTTCCTACCCACGAACAGGGCATATCTTTTCATTTGTCTTTCTTAAAATGTCTTTTAAAAAATTTTACAATTTTCTTCATAATGTCTTGAACATCTTTTGCTAGATTTATTTTAAAGTACCTCACAGTTTTTGACTTTGCAAATGGTATCTGTATAGTTGCTTTTGCTTCTGTAAATAGAATCTCTTTTGAAAACGATATTGGATGTTTTGTACTCTTATATCTGTTTTCTAATCTTGTAAGTTATGTCTTATAACTATTAATTTCAGTAATTTGTCAGTAGATTATTTTGGCTTTTCTGTGTAAGCAGTTATATCATTTTCAAATAAAAAGTTTGTTTTATTTTTCTGTCCAATCTTAGTAACTTTAATTTCTTTTTCATATCTTACTCTGCTGGCTAGGATCTCTAGTATAATTTTAAGTAGGAGTGGTAATAGTGGGCAGACTTGTAACATTCTTGTTTTTAGCAGGAACGCTCAATATTTCACCATTATGAAAGTTATTTGCTGTAGATATTTTGTAGTCATCCCTTTGCAGGTTAAGGAAGCTCACTTTCATTCTGAGGTTGATGAGAATTTTTGTTGTGTATATTAATTTTTATCAAACACTTTTTCTGAACCTACTGGGTTTATCATTTGATTTTTTTCTCCTTCAATCAATAAATGTCACTAAGTACACTAACAAATTTTTCTAATGTTAAACTAATCTTACATTTCTAATCTTACATTTCAAGGTAGACCTACCTTGGTCATGATGTATAGTGTATAACTTAGTTTACCAATATTTTGTTTATAATTCTTATTTTTTGTGCATGAGGGTAATAGGCCTGGAATTTTCTTTTCTTGTGTATTCCTCATCTTGTTTCAATATCAAGGTTATTAAATTTATAAAATGACTTGGGACTTATTCCTCCTTTTTTTATTCCCTGGAAGAGTTTGTGTAAGATTGGAATTATTAGTTCATTGAAAATGGTAATATGTGTATCTTTATCTTACCTATATATAACCTTCAAAGTTAGGTGTGGAAGCAGAGACATATGGGGACTGACATTTGCAAAGCTGAATAATAAATCAGGATTAAAATAATTAGTGTTAACAACCCAGCCTTCCTACAGTATTCACAACATGTAACTAACAAGAGAGAAAAGAATAAACAATTATGAGTTGTGAGAATCTTCTTTAATGCATCCTTGGTGAGCATTTATGCAGATAGGAAAGACAAAATGAAAAGCTTTGAACTTCCATTGGAAGAATGTGAATCCTTGTTTACAGAAGACAAATTGAAGCTGATTGCCACCTTTCTCCAGGCATACATCCAGCCCCTCTGGTTTGCAGTCAGGTAACACGGATTGATGTGCACTGTCATTCCTCCCAGTGTTGTGTTGCCGTAGACACTTGCCCAATTCTCCCATCCCCTTCATTTCACGCATTTCCTTTACAAAAGGAGTGCTGATTGAGTTCAAACAAATTCATGCAAAAAAAAAAATGTGTACGTAGAAGGAAAAACGAAATTAGAATCTTGTTGAGTTTCTTTCCTTCCTAAACCCCACCTCCAGATTCTTTTCTTAGCTAATGGAAAGAGCAACTTGCTTGATGGCATATACATACATTTCACAACTCTTTCTAAACTCATTCAATAATTCTTGAAATAATACTAAGCTGAACAAGTAAAGGCTACATAAACATTAATTGAGAAGTTTTCTGTCACAAATTTATTTCTTACATAATTGTATCACTCTCCATTTGTTGTATCAGATGGCATTATTAATCATTTCACCTTGTATTCATGTTGCATTTAATAAATTAGAACCAATGTTATTATGTATTATGTTTATGTCTTTCTGGTGATACAGATGAGTATCATCCCCGTTTTACAAAGGGGAAGCATCTCAGAATACTCATGTATTTCCCAATGGCAATAAGATCTAGGTCTTCTAATACTCATCTAGTTAAACCTGTAATACACCATGTAGTTAAAAGGGTATTTAAATTATTGAGAACTTCATTAGGAATACTTTATTGATAACTAGGCCTTGCCTAGAAAAGGAAAAAAATTAGATCCTGGGAAAGCAAAAGCATCTTTATGCTATTTAAAAATCTTTCTTTCTTTTTTTCCCCTCTTGGCCACAGAAGCAAAATGAGAAAAACATCATGAAACTGCCTGCCTTTGCCAATAGTAAAGGTTGAATCTACTTTAATATTGCACTATTATTTGAAACTTTTATCATATGTTGGGTTAGTTTAGAAACTGCTTGTTGTGGGCTAAATTGTGTTTCTCCAAAATTCATATGTTGAAACCCTAACCTCCAGTACCTCAGAATGTGACTGTATTTGGAGATAGGACCTTTAAAGAAGTGATTACGTTAAAATGAGGCCGTTAGGGTGGGCCCTAACCCAATCTGACTGGTGTCCTTAAAAGACGAGGAAATGTGGACACAGGAAAAGACACCAGGGATTTCTTTTCTAGAGAGGAAAGGCCATGAGAGGACGCAGTGAAAAGATGGCATCTGCAAGCCAAAGAGAGAGGAGGGAGGACAAACCAAACCTGCCACAACCTTGACCTTGAACTTCTAGCCTCCAGAATGGTAAGAAAATAAATTTCTGGTGTTTAAGCCTGTGCAGTCTTTAGTATTTTGTTATGGCAGTACTAGCAAACTATTACATTGCCCTAAAAACACTGGATTTGAGGAAGAGGAATGATCAGTTATCAATGAGAAGCATCCATAGGCTCCTTTAGGTTCTTAAGTCACAAATTGGGACTTTCAAAAAAGAGTCTTCCCATAAACTAAAAAACAAAGATTGGCATATAACTATAAATACTCAAAGAATCATTTCATGAATAGCGTCCTTTATTTTGGAAAAAGGGCTTCAAATAAACTGCTCATTACCAAACACTTGACTGAACCACATTATGCAGAAGCATGGCAAGGATTCAGCATCATTTGCAAATTAACAATGAGTTATAAACAGCTCTATATTCTTTTTCTGGGCCTTTCTCCAAATGAATTATTTAATTTGGAATTCATTTTTGTATTCGAATAAATATTTAATAAAGTGTTTTTTTGAAACAGCATATTCACAGGAAAAATATATTTTAGGTGCTATCTTTTTTATTTTTAATAATTTATTGAGGTGAGATCCACATAACATAAAATTAACCAGTTTAAAGCAAACAATTCAGTGGCATTAATTACATTCCCAATGTTGTGCAACCACCACCTCTATCTAGGAACCAAAACATTTGTATCTCTCCAAGTTAAAACCCCTTACCTGTTAAGCCTCAGTGCATCATTTTCTGGTGTCCCAAGGCAAGTTAACCTCTTTGGGGCTGGTGAGAAACATAATAGGATTAGTAGTGTTGGATTTTTTCTCTTTTAAAATAGCTGACTTGGGATGCAGTTTCCAATTTTGGTTTAGCCGGAAGTCATAAGACAGGGTAGTAATGATATCCCTGTCAGATATGGGTGTGGAAAGTGTTTCAGAATGTTGCCACTTACTACACGTCCCATAGGCAGGGCTCCTATAAAAATTGAAAGAAGTAGAGTAAGACGCTCTGATCTCAGCTCACTGTATTTAACTAAGCCACCTTTTCCCTAGAGCTGCCTCTTAGAGGTAGAAACATCGCTTCCTTCAACACATATTTATTAAGCACTGCAGGCTGCTAGCGGTTCAGTGGTGGACAAGAGAGGCTTAGTGCCTGCTGCACAGGTGGTGACAGTCTGGTGGGGCAGACAGCCAATTAAACAAGCCTTACTAGGAGGGGGAATAATAACCTCAGTAGTGGAAACACATACCATAAACCCCCTACTCTACTAGAGAAGCAAAAGTCATCTTGGTTACCACCTAGTCCAAACTCTCTGTTTTTCAGATGTGGAAACTAAGCGCAGAGAAGGGAGGTGATTCTCTCTTGGTTAGTAACTAAGCCAGGACTAAAACTCTTGTTTCTCATTTCTCAATTCCGTATTTTAAAAAAAGGCTCTCTGGTACACTTTCTTTCTGGCGTGGTTGGAAAATCTGATCGTTGCTTTCAATTTCTTTTTTACTCACATAGAAGTTAGATTGTTCAAAAACCAGAGAAGAGTGCTGGCAATCGTGTATGCTAATTAGCATGTGTGCACCCCATAGTACTCTCAGTGCATGCCAGCCCCCTGGTTGGATCTGCAGACAGGACTCTCCTCATCCAAGCCAGCCTCCAGGATGAAGTCTGGAGTCACTGGACGATGCACCCAGACTTCCAGCAGGCCCTGGGTGACTTCAGCCCCATGGCCCTTTTGTCTCAGATCAACCTTAAATCTGACACTTTCAGGTTCACTTATGAATTCAGCCTTTCTCTAATCCACAACTGCCTTTAAAGTCTAATAAATTTATTGTTGGCCAGGTGTGGTGGCTCACACCTGTAATCCCAGCACTTTGGGAGGCCAAGGCAAGTGGATTGGTTGAAGCCAGGAGTTTGAGACCAGCCTGGGCAACATAGCAAGACCCGGTCTCTACCAAAATTAAAAAATTAGCTGGGCCTGGTGGCATGCACCTGTAGTCTTAGCTACTCGGGAGGCTGAAGCAGGAGACTCTCTTGAGCCCGGGAGATCAAGGCTGCAGTGAACTATGATCTCGCCACTGAACTCAAGCCTGGGAGACAGAGTGAAACACTGTCTAAAAATTTTATTGCTGAACTGTTGGGTGTGTGATGACATAAAGAAAACAATATTTTAATTTTCATCACGCACTGGGTCCAGATCACATAGCAATGGGTAACTCTTTGGATTTTTATTTCCTGTGGCCTGAGTAGGACAAGGAGAGACATGGCTGATTTTACACGTACACACAGTGGGCAACCAGCAGACCATGGCTGAGGGATCCCAGAAGATCTTCCTTGGATGTCATCTGGAATGGCACAATTTCAGGGTCAGCAGGAATCTTAAAAGAATCAACTAAACACCCATTTAACTCATGAAAGTCATTTACTATTTATTTGTTGGATGGACATTCAGCCAGTCTGGTGTCCCTCCTCAATCATCCCATTGAAACTGCTCTTGATTAGTTCACCAATGACTTTCTGGCTAAGCGCTTGTCCCGTCAGTCCTCATTTTACCTAATATCTCTTAAGTATTTGACATTACTAATTATTTTTCAAGCCCTTGGCTTCTGTGACATACTTTGTTTCCAGTTTTCCTCCTACATCTTTGATCAGTGGTTTTCAATCAGGGCCAGTATTTCCCCCCTCCTGCCCCCACAGAAGACATTTGGGAATTATCTCTAGACATTTTTGGTTGTATAAAAATAGGTAGAGTGCTACTGTCTTCTAATGAGTAGAAGCCAGAGATGTTGCTAAACGAATGCCCAGGACAGCCCCCTGCAGCAAAGAATTATTGGGGCCTAAATGTCAATTGTGCCAAGGTTGGTATACCTTGATCTTTGATCACTCTCTGTCTGTCTCCTTCATGGGACCCTCTTCTTCTTATCATTCCTTAAATTTTGGAATTGCCAAACTTTGCCTCCTTAACTTTTTGCCTTCCTCTCCTGATACATTCTCTGGAATACACCATCCATTTCCATGGCTTCAACTCTACCTACACCCATGTCTTCAGCTTGGACATTCCTCTTGAACTCCAACCTATTAGACAACTGCCAAGTAGGTATTTCTGTCTCTACATCCTGCAGACACAGCAGTGCACCAAACAAACTGATTACCTTCCTCTCATGTCTTCTGCTATTCCTTTTCCTCTGTCTAGGTTTCTTTTCCTAATAGCTCCCAGATCTCCACGGTTGGTTCTGAGAGCTCTCACCTCATGTGTGGTATTCACATGTGCCTCTTGGAGGCTCAAGGACTCCAAAGCCACTGCCCAGGGTGCTGCCTGCTCCAGAACTTACTGCTCCTGTTAGAGCCAGAGACCCGGCATTGTCGCCTAATGAAACCTGTGCAGTTGGAAAAATACACCTGAGTGGCCACATATGGTCAAAATCAACACTTGGTATGTTTATCTGAAGTTGGAAGAGATGTGGCTTGGGTAGAGCTGCCTACCCCAGTGGCTTTTGTTGCTGTTGTTGCTGCCATAGATCCCCCCAACCCAGGCCTCAAGGCCTCCTCAAAGGGGGACATGCCTTCCCTCTGAGTTACACTTAGGGAACAGTGCTCTTTGCTGAACTGGTGGGCCCTAGGGTTATAGCTTGTTAAATTCTCTCATACTGCCAGTTCCTGTGGGCTGATGTCCACCACTAGGAAGGATGTATGCATGGGGCAGGTTCTGGTTTGGCTGCCTTTCTTACCTACATTGAAGGTTTTCTTCCAACTGATTCCTGGTATAGAGGTCAGCGTTCAGGGTTCCCAGCCACATGATACTTCCTCTCAGGGGCCTCTTTGTCCCTTCTTCCCATCTTTATGACCTTGATCAAAGCCATCCCTGAGGTAGGCCAGGCCACAAAAAGCGTACTGAACTTGGATCCTGCAGAGAAGGATGACTTGGGCTTGGTTTAAAATTGTCTTCTCTTTGTTGTAACACTGAACCAGCAAGTACTCAGTGAAAAGGTCACACAGCTTCCCAATGACTCCTGTGTCCCATAGAAGTTCCCCTTAAAAGTAGAGATCCTAGCATTTTGCATGGAATGAAGAATCTGGGGTGGAAAGAATTCAAATCCCTGGGTTCCTCACTGGGCTCAGAGTGGGGCTATGTTAGCTCTGAAATGCACACTCTACCATATAAGGAAATTTCTTTTGTATCTGTTTCTTCCTTGTTCTATTTCTTTTTGTGCCATTGGGCCCAAAATAGGTCTAACCATGCTCTAACTTAACCTGCAGCTACCAGATTAGTTTCAATAACTTTGAACTTCAAAGGAGTAGAGAACTCAGTTTCAGCCTGAGCAGGATTTCCTGGTTGCAAGCAACAAAACAACCTACTCTGACCAATCTAAACAAAACACAAAATATAAAAACAAAACCAAGACTCCCCAGTCTTAATCAGTTCAGGCTACTATAACAAAGTACCATATGCTGAGTGGCTTATAAACAAATTTATTTCTCACAGTTCTAGAGGCTGTAAATTTGAGATCAGTGTGCCAGCATGATTGAGTTTTGGGGAGGGCCCTCTTCTGGGTTGCAGGAGTATCTCATTGTATACTCACACGGCAAATAAAGAGCTAGCTAGCTCTCCCTCATCTTCTTATAAGGGCACTAATCCCATTCATGAGGGCTCCACCCTTGTGACCTAATTACCTCCCAAAGGCTCCACCTCCAAATACCATTACATTGGGGGTTAGGATTTCAACATATGAATTTTGGAGGGACACAAATATTTGGTCCGTAACAGTCCCTTTTTCCCCAGGAGGCTGTGAGTGCAAATGGATGAGCTAGGCTGAGGAGTTTGGTACAATTCCTTCCTCAGCAGCTTTTTGCTCTGAAGGCCAATAAGTCAGGAGGTGGGTGGATGAATATCTGCCCCTAAGGCTGGAGCCCAGGGTTTGGGCAAGATATCTTGTTCCATCATATTCTTCCAGATTAGACTATATTTTATAAACTCAGTCTTCAATTTATTGTAGAATAAATAGAAATAAATGTAAAACCAATATGTTAAAATGTATTTTCAGAGTTATAGCATCCTTCAAAGCTTCAGACAAGTTTTTTCCAGATTGAAGCACAAAAATGTCAGGAAGGAAATCACCTAAGCTCAGTAATACCCAGAAAAATTGTTATGCACATGGAAGTTGTTAGAGAAGGCACTGGAGCGATGCAATTTTAAATCAGATGCAAAGGTACAATGGAAATGATAAATATAGAAAGTGGAATCTAGCAATTATAATTCCATAGTCCCCTATCAGTTGTTTGCTTATTCATTTATTCATTCCTTAAATATTTATCAAGTGCCCACTCTGCACCAGGCACTATGCTGGGTTCTGGGGATGGATGCAATCCCTGTCCATGTGGAGTTTGTACTCTAGTAGGGATCACATTCCAGTGTTATGTTCATTTAGAATAAAACTTATAGCTTGAATATACAAATATTTCAAATACTCAAGTCAGTCACAAAACTATGCGGAAGTCCACTGGGGAGTACAAAAGAAAAATTCACAATCACATCTGGGAATGAGTACACAATATTTCCTTCTTTAACTTCTTCCCACCCTTTAACACATATTCCCATTTCCCCTGATTTTGTTATTTTCTCTTTTTAAAAAAAAACTGGAGAAATTAAGTGGAGGAAAACTTTCCAAACATTTGAGTATGGGTCTGCTACCCTCAATTTATAGTAAATAATGCTTTCAAGGAATTACAGTGGGGTTCTCCACGAAACAAGGCAGCTTTTCCCAAGATTTGAGAGATCATATTTGTGCTTAGGATTTTTTTCTTTATCTATATCAGATTGGCTATAAAATGCTCCATGTGGTTCAAAAAGAGGTATCAGAAGCTTTTAGAGCTATCTGGAGTAGCATCTAGAGTAAGCAAGATTGGTGGTTTATAAACTTTCGCTGCTGGCTAAGCTGCCCGGCAGGAGGCCGCTGCCCAGAGAAGCAGAAATGTGTGAAGACTGCTCATTGAGCAACCTGTGAGGACAGAGATCCCCTGTGCCAAGGTCACTGCTGGCATCCCCAGCACTGAGCACTGTGGCCAGCAAAGGGTTGGCACTCAGTAAGTATTTGTTATGTGAACGAATAAAAATTAAAAAGGTCCTTTAAATAAGAAAAGAGAAAATTCAATCCCTCTTGGTGTATAACCAGATGAATTTAACAGCTCCTTTGATTAATTGGTTGATTCTGAATTATGGTTGATATACTAAAGACCCAAGGCCCAATAAAAACAAAGAATTTGGGTTCCCAGAGACGTCCATTTTCTGAGAAGTAAACTTGGTGCTTTTATGGTTACATTTAAAGCACACATGAATGCCTATTTAGCCAGTGCTCTGATTCACTTACAAATTCTTGATTATGGGTTAAGTTTTTACTCACATAAGACAATTTGAATTCCAGCTGTGCATACTTGGAAGTTATTATTTTTAGATGATTTTTAGAATTTCAGACCTTTTACTAATTAAGAAAGGTGTCTGCATCTAGTATGCTTAAAGGAGGTTTTCCTATATCAGCAATAGCAATTGGATTTCATCTCAGTCACCAATTTTAATCGATCAGTTTGCCTGGAGTGCCAGGTTGAGGAGGATCCTGAAGCCAAGTCTGGTGAACTCTGTCGGGAACGTTACCACGCATGATAGGTTATCAATGCCTTCTTGGCTGATAGAGGCAGGAGGATAGCACATGTTCTTCATAATTTCTATCCCTGCTCTGTAAACTATCATACAAGACCAGAAGTGCCTCTTCTGTGACCAGAGACTGAATGCAGCCAGGGGAGTGATTAGTAGACACATCAACATATTTCCATCTTGAGGGAGAGTCATTTGTTAGCTTGATGACAAGTGGCCTGAAATGAAATTATTGAGGGAGTCTGATTCCTTGCTAGGAAGAGGAAGGCCTATATCAACACAAAGTTGTGAAGTCCAAGAAGTCACTGATGCGTCTGCTGAACCTGGAAAGAAGGCTAATAAGCATGGTGGAGTAAAAATAGCCCAGGAATTGGTGCCAAATGAACACGGTTTAGCAGTTAATCACCAGCTGTGTGTCTTTGGACAACTCACCTTTTCTCCCTGGGACTGTGTCCTCCTAAACACATCTAAAATACGGATATTAATACTTGTTTTGCAGTTGATAACAAGTATATATAAAAGGGTCTGACACAGAGAGCAACTCAAATGATAGGCACTTTTCCACAGAAGTGTAAATTCCTCGATTTCCTTGAATATTATCCTTTAAACTTGTTTCTTAGTGTGTTTATGTTTCAAACATGCTTTGGGGAACCTTTCTATTCTGGAAGATCAGTGAGTGACTGTATGAATACTTAAATAAAGCAACGTAACTCCCATGCAATAGTTGGCATGTGTTTTATCTGGCAATTCTATGTAACAGGTAATCTGGAGTTAAGCTAAATTTCCTGTGAGTTCTGAATCTACACATTTTTATCCTCTAGACTTGATAGAAGCTGCCCATTGATGCTTGCTCTGCCCAGTTCAAATCAACTTTACCACATCTTTAGCTGCCATCAGAGCAGAGCTTTAGATCAGAAGAAATTGTATCAGAAGAACATATGTATAACTCAGAAAATAGACAAACCCTGGGTTCAGGGAAAGATGGTGTTTTCAGCACTCTTTCACATGACTCTTGTAATTTTGGGTGCTCTTAGAAACAGATCTATTTAAGTGGAAGTTGATTTTTAATCCAATTTATGCTCATACTTATCTCCAGAGGCGTCTTAGCAAGGAGAACTATGCAAACATGGTTTATTGAATGGAACTGTTTTCTAGATCCCCTTAGAATTTCAAAGATGAAAATTCAGGTAGGAAAAGATCATGATCAAAATGGTATGTCTCCAAAGAGATTTTATGTTTATTTACTTGGATATGGAAATGCAGTCTAAATATCTGCCTCTGTCTCCACATGGGAGAGAAAGTTGGGCAGCAGGTGAAACTTTTATCATTTGCCCATGGTTTTAAAATGTAAAAAATTTCCAACTGGGCCAAAAGAGGTAAAAGCTGCTTTAAAAAAAAAAACCTCATTTGGATACAGGATGATCTAAAAAACAGGGCAGTTGTCTGTTGAATTATTCAGACAATCTGAAAAGACTTATTATGGAGAAAGTAATAAAAAGAAAACACACACGCACGTGCATACACACATATACACTGCTGATTGCTAGGAGAAACGGTGTGCACGCACACCTGGGGGGGAAAAATTACCTAGAAATATGAGAGATTAAAATTTCAAGAATCATTTTAGAGCATTTGCAAGCTTTGGAGGCAGTAGAGTTCCATGGTTACAAAGTTGGATTCTGTAGGCTAACAGACCTGGGTGCAAATCTTAGCAACCTAGGAATATTCCCAGAAATCCAGGAATATGGGTTTGTTTTATTATTCTTAAATTGTATAGATTACATACACCCCTGTGTATGTGATACATTTTAGACTTTTCAAAAGTAGCCCTTTTCTTCATGTACTACATTTTAATACACAAATTGCTTTGGTAGTGACATATACTCTCAGTTCGTATTTAGTTTTTATAAATGAAATTAATGACAAAGTCACACAGTCTGCTTGCTTGGTGAAGTCTTTTTTTTTTCTTTCCGAGACCCAGTAGGAGACTGATATTTGCCCCTTGTTTTTGGTCACTTTCTGTGTTCAAATCTAGGTAGATTAATTTTAAAATGTCCATATCAGAGTCTAAACTAAAAGACAAATGTTAGAGTGGAGGAAAACATTTATTCTACCTATGTTGCAAAGAATTATGCAATTAAGAGGCATCAAGGAACTCTGGAATGATGGATTAATATCCTTGATGCATGGTGATGATTATACAACTCTATAAATTTGCTAAAAATCATTGAATTGTGCACTTACAATGGTTAAATTTCATGGTATGTAAAATCTACTTCAATAAAACTGTAAAAAAAAATCCTTGATATATAAAGAACTCCTACGAGACAATCTGGAATAAAGCAACAACTTGATAGCAAAATGTGAGAGTAGGAAGTGGATGGCCAATAAACATAAGAATAAGTAGTTTCACCAGCAATTAGGAAACTGCGTTCTAAAACAGCAACAAGAGCACTTTTCATCTATCATTTGGCGAATTTTCTATGTTTCAATTCAAATTGTATAAATTATTTGAGCAGGTAGTACACTTAATGGCTTCAAGCCGGGCACAGTGGCACACACCTGTAGTCCCAGTATTTGGGAGGCTGAGGTGGGAGGATCACTTAAGCCCAGGAGTTTGAGGCTACAGTGAGCTAGGATCATGCTACTGTACTCCAGCCTGGTTGGGTGACACAGTGAGACCCTTGTCTCTTAAAAAAAAAGGGGGGGGGGTTCAAAGATAAGATAAGAAGAGGTATAAAAATGTACATGGAAAGTTTCCTTTCCCCGTTTCTCCCAGATCTCTGGTTTCTCTTCCCCCAATGTAACCCATGTTATTAGTATCCAATGTAGTTTCCCAGAGATATTTAATGTGCATACAGGAAAATATGTGTATTTACTACCACCACTTTATGCACAAGTGGTTGGGCACTGTATAACCTGTTCTGCACACTGCTCTGTTCCTCTACCTTCAAGAGCTTCCCCTATGGGTACATAGAGAGCTTTCTCATTATTTTTATATTTTTATTTTAGAATATTATGGGGGTACAAATGTTTTGGTTACATAAATTGCTTTTGTACAGTTTGAGTCAAAGTTATAAGTGTGCCCATCACCCACATAGTGTGCATTGCACCCGTCTGGTGTGGATTTACCCATCCCTTCCTCCCCCCTGCCACCTGCTTGATTTCCATTGAGTTTTACTTCCATATGTGCACATAAGTGTTGATCGATTAGTTCCAATTTAATAGTGAGTACATGTGGTATTTGTTTTTCCATTCTTGAGATACTTCACTTAGAAGAATGGTCTCCAGTTTCATCCAGGTTGTTACAAAAGGTGTTAGTTCACCATTGGTTTTTTTATGGCTAAGTAGTACTCCATGGTATACATATACCACATTTTATTAATCCACTCATGTATTGATGGGCACTTGGGTTGTTTCCACACCTTTGCAATTATGAATTGTGCTGCAATAAACATTCGGGTTCAAGTGTCTTTTTGATAAAATAACTTTTTTTCCTTTGGGTAAATACCCAATAGTTGGATTGCTAGATCAAATGGTAGGTCTACTTTTAGTTCTTTGAGGTATCTCCATACTACTTTCCACTGAGGTTGTACTAGTTTGCAGTCCCCCTAACAGTGTATTAAGTGTTCCTTTCTCTCTGCATCCACGCCAGCATCTGTTGTTTTGGGACTTTTTGATAAAAGCTATTCTCACTGGAGTTAGATGATATCTCATTGTGGTTTTGATTTGCATTTCCCTGATGATTAGAGACATTGAGCATTTTTTCACAGGTTTATTGGCCATTAGTCTATCTTCTTTTGAAAAGTTTTTGTTCATGGCTTTTGCCCACTTTATAATGGGGTTGTTTGATTTTTTTCTTGCTGATTTGCTTAAGTTCTTTGTAGATTCTGGCTATCAGCCCTTTATTGGATGTATAGCATGCAAATATTTTCTCCCATTCTGTAGGTTGTCTATTCACTCTATTGATTGTTTCCTTGGCTATGCAGAAGCTTTTTAATTTGATCAGGTCCCATTTATTTATTTTTGTTGTTGCTGTGATTGCTGTTGGGGTCTTCTTCATAAATTCTGTGACTAGGCTGATATCTATAAGAGTTTTTCCAACGTTTTCTTCTAGAATTCTTATGGTTTCATGCCTTAGGCTTAAGTCTGTTGTCCATCATGAGTTGATTTTTGTGAGAGGTGAGATGTGCTGATCCTGTTTCAGTCTTCCACATGTGGCTATCCAATTTTCCCAGTACCATTTATTGAATAGGGATTCTTTTCACCAGCATATGTTTTTATATGCTTTGTCAAAGATCAGATGGCAATATGATGATGGTTTTATATCTGAGTTCTCTGTTCTGATTCATTGGACTATGTCTCTGTTCTTTTGCCAGTAAATAAATTCAGCAAAGTCTCAGGTTACAAAATCAATGTACATAAATCAGTAGCATTCCTATATGCCAACAACAGTCAAGCTGAGAATCAAATCAAAGACTCAATACCTTTCACAATAGCAACAAAGAAAATAAAATGCCTAGGAATGTATTTAATCAAGGAGGTGAAAGACCTCTACATGGAGAACTACAAAACACTGAGGAAGGAAATTACAGAGGCTGTAAAGAAATGGAAAAATGTATCATGCTCACGGATTGGCAGAATCAACATTGTGAAAATGTCTATACTACCCAAAGTGATTTACAGATTCAATGCAATCCCCATTAAAATACCAATAGCATTTTTTGCAAATCTAGAAAAAATAATTCTATGCTTCTTATGGAACCAGAAAAGACCCTGTATAGCCAGAGCAACCTTAAGCAAAAAGAACAATTTTGGAGCATGAATTTACCAGGCTTCAAACTATACTACAAGCCTATAGCAACCTAAAGAGCATGTTATTGACCCAAGAACAGAGAAATTTCTCATTTTTTTTATAGCTGTATAGAATTTCATTATGCAGATATGCTGCAGTCTATTTAAACATTTCCCTATTGGTGGAAATATTTTTTTCAGTATTTTTCCATTAACATGCAGTGTATATGCATGACTTCACACATGTGTGAGCATGTCTGTGGAGTAGATTTCTAGATGTAGTTTTGATAAAGGTAGCCAAACTTTTAAAGGTTGATTACATACAGCATCAGGGAGGGTTTAGGGAAATGGGTAGCCCATATGCTGTTTAGGGGTGGAGTAATCTTGCTGTATATCAAAATTAGAAATGTATATATGCTTTGGCCCAGAAATTCTATTTCTGGAAATCTCCTTTACAGAAATTCTTACATATAAACACCAATTTATATGTTCCAGTATTGTTTGAAATAGTAAACATTGGTATAAAATGTTTGTACCAATATATAGCAATCTTAGTAAACAAATTATGGTACATCTGTACAATTAAATATCATGGAGGAGCAAAAAGAAAGAAGTAGATCTTTATGAATTTGCATGGAAGGGCAACTGTCTAAGATGTGCTAATGAGGAAAACATGTATGAGAGGTGTGGTCCCTCATAAGATAGATGGATAGGGAGATAGCTGTCTAGATACCACATATCTCTTTTTCTCTCTTCTCCCCTTCCTCCCTCTCTCCCTCCCTCTTTTTCTCCCTTCCTCCCTTCCTCTCTTCCTTCCTTTCTATAAATACATAGAAAAATATCTGGAGATATATATGCTAACATTTAACAGTAGTTACCTATGGAAAGAGGAAAAGGACTGAGGGAGAATGAATGGGGGATTTCTATTTTTTATTCTTTTTTTGGCATTTATGGACAGTTTTTACAATTAGCACATATTTACATATAACTTTTGTAATTTGAAAAGTTACATTTGTAAATATCAATAAAAATTCTAATTAAGCTATCAACCACCACTCTAAGGCTTTCTTTCTTTCTTCTCCCATCCTGTTTTTTGTTAATCATGAGAAGTTTCAAGTATATATAAAGTACAGAAAATAATATAACAGATACCCATGTACCCACTATCCAAATTTAACAGATGTTAACATTTTGCCAAATTTGCTTCAGATTCTGCTCTAAAAAAAAAAGAAAGAAAATGTTACTGGTATAGTTAAAGCTTTGTGCCCTACTCCCTCAATTTTCTTGAAGTTGTATATTATTCACAAATTTTTAGATCATAAAATAAGGTGCCCTTAGATGATTTGAAAGAAAAAAAGTCTTAAGTTTAGTTTTCCTACATTTTGTAGAAAACTTCCTAAAAGAGGGATTACAAATTGCATCTTTCTTTTTCTTTTGAACTACTTGGACGGTTTGCCATTTCCTGTTCACTCCCTTTCTGGACCCTCACCTCACTCCTGTCCTCCTGAATGAGCATCTTCCTTGGGCTCTTTGCTTCCACCCTCTTCTCTCTGTTCCATCTTGCTAGCAACTGCCAGGCTATCTTCCTAAACCAGGGTTTCTCAACTTCATCGCTACTGTCATTTTGGGTGGATAATTAATTCCTTGTTGTGGCAGCTGTCCTGTGCACTGCAGGATGTTTAGCAGCATCCATAGCCTCTGACCACTAGATGCTGGTATCACCTTCCCCACTTGTGACAACCAAAAATGTCTCCAGATATTGCCACATGTTTCTTGAGGGCAAAATCACCCCTGGTTGAGAACCACCTGTGGTTCCCTATTGCCCATCACACCATGTTCAAATCTCCCATTAACTACCCCCCCACAATTTCAAGGCCATCATTATCTGTTCCCACTTCCTACTTGTCTCTCGCTTCTTCCCATCAATCAATCAGACCTACTTCCCTGCTCTGCTGGCCCTCTGTGTCAGGCTAATTCCCACCTTTGGACTTTTGTGCATGCTTTCTTGCATCTTAGGGTATCTTCTGTTACTTTCTGCCTGTCCAACTTCTGTTTGCCCTTCAAGGTAAGGTTCAAGTATCATTTCTTCATGTAATGTTTCCTGATTTCTTTGGCCTTTAGTTATGTCCTCCTTATTTGGGAACACTGGTGATTCAGTGAATGGGCTTCAGAGTCAGATGACTATGGGCATAGCCCAGACACTCCTACATATGAGCTGTGTGACATGGGCAAATAGTTTAGCCTCTCTGTGCATTGTCTCCTCAACACTATGGCAGGGACAACAATCCCTACCTTACAGGGTGGTTGAGAGGACTAAATTACATGTTGTAGACCCCACTCAGCACCTGAGAATATATACTATTTCACATGTGTTTGTCTTAACTGTCCAAACAGAATGAAGTTCTTTAAAGAAGGGGATTGTATGTTAAATCCTAATAATCCTCTGTCCTCACCAGTGACAGATCCTTTGTAGATACCCAATAGATATCATTGACTGCATGGGGAAAAAATGTTGCTGTACACACCTACTGATTATCATATTGCTTCTGTACTTACAGCCTTGCTGTCCTCAACCTTCCATTCCTTCCAAATGAATTTCAGAAGGATTAAGCTTATTACCTTGATTGCTTTCAAAATCTGTTGAGATGGCTGAAATGATGAATTGGCCCAATGATTAGTGAGGCTGATTCATTTCATAGTGCTCTTGAAAATAAAGATGGAAATATGGCACTCAAAAGATTCAGTTCTATGGCTTCTCTTTGAGATCATCCTCTGCTAAGGTGCTGGATGTTACCAGGATTTTGATTTGAATTTCTTCTCCATAGTGTCATAGGTAAGAGTACACCTTTAGAATTCAGACCTTGATTGTAATTCCAACTCTGCTGCATACTAGCAATTTGACTTTGGGAAGTTTTTAAAACCTCTCTGAGCCTCAGTTTCTTTATCTGCAAAATAGAGGAAACAATAGCCCCTTCCTTATGGGACTGCTATGAGATAATATATATGTAGTCTTGGCATGGTTCCTGGCACACGCCAAGTGCTCTGCATATGCTAGCTATTTGTGCTTTCTCTGAATGGACTGAATGTCTGTGTACCTCACCAACCAAATTCATATGCTGAAATCCTAACCCTCAATGTGATGATATTAAGAGAAATATTAGATTATGTCATGGGAGCAGAGCCTCTGTGAATGGGATTAGTGCCCCTACAATAGAGACTCCAGAGAGCTGCCCTCTCTTCCAGCATGTGAGGATGAGAGAGAAGGTACCATCTGTGAGAAAGGAGGCCCTCACTAGACACCAGATGGGCCAGCGCCTTGATCTTGAACTTCTCAGCCTCCAGAACTGTGAGAAATAAATTTCTGTTGTTTATAAGCTATCTAGTTATGGTATTTGTTATAGCAGCCTGAATGGACTAACATAGTGCCCTATAAAAGGGACCTTAGAGAGGTCTCTCCATCTCTTTCCACCACGTAAGGACATAGTAAGAAGATGGTCATCTATGAACCAGGAAGTGGGCCCCGCCAACCACCAAATCTGCTGATGCCTTGAGCTAGGACCTTCCAGCCTCCAGAACTATAAGAAATAAATGTTTGTTGTTTAAGCTACCCAGTCTGTGGTATTTTTGTTACAGCAGCTGGAACAAACTAAGACACCACCCCACTCTGCTGCTAATATTACATCCTAGGCATGGGAGAC
Source organism: Daubentonia madagascariensis (assembly GCA_023783475.1). Lineage (NCBI taxonomy): Eukaryota > Metazoa > Chordata > Mammalia > Primates > Daubentoniidae > Daubentonia > Daubentonia madagascariensis. Next base: position 31,772,370 of record JAKFHU010001953.1, on the reverse strand, counting down.
CTTCCATGTGGATGTGTGTATATATCATTTTCTTTTTAGACTTAGAAACTAATTTACAAAAGCATAATGATAAAGTATCATGAATGTGAAACTCCTTGATTCCTGGCCCCTAAAACATGCATCTTTGTGCATGTTTCCTTAAATTAATTATAAAGCAAAACATGGAGTGAAAGCAATGAATGATACATCACTCACTCTCTAGGGACTAAAAGAATCTTGTGGAGCAGAGGAGCAGTGCCCTGGGGTCTTCTCAATATTTCCTGGGCTGTCTCCCTATTTCATGGTGAAGGTGACTTGTGGTGACATGGCAACTGTAAGGCCCGGGGCTTCCTGACTCAGCATTTTAGGAAAGATTAACTGAGAAAATCCACTTCTAGGAATTTATCTTAATGATGGAGATGCAACATGACCTAGCTATAATGATGTTCATTGCAATATTGTTTATAAAAAAAAGTGGAAACTCCCTAAGTACCTAACGACACAAGATTTGTTAAGAAAACTAGTAAATCCATGTGGTATAATACTCTGCAGCTGTTAAAAAATAGAATTGATATGGAAAGATGTTCAAGATATGGTAAGACAAAAAAGCAGACTATAAAACAATAGGCAAAACAGGATCCTATTTTGGTAAAAAAGACATAGCTCCATGTTAGCTGTGTACACATAAGAAGTGACTAGAGGGATAGACAGAGTGGGTCCCTGTGGATGATGAGATTATGAGTAATTTGGATTTTCTTCCTTTTGGTTCTCGGTACGCTCTGCAAAAAACTAGTGGCAGTTATCACTGGTACCTTTAGGGGCTAAGTTTTGTCCCCCTCCAAATTCATATGTTGGAGTCTTAAGCCCCAGTACCTCAGGATGTGACTGTATTTAGAGATACGATCTTTAAAGAGGTAATTAAGTTAAAATGAGGTCATATGGGTGGGCCATAATATGATTTGACTGGTGTCCTTATAAGAGAAGGAAATTTGAACACAGACATGCATACAGCGAAGACCATGTGAAGACATAGTGAGAAGATATCCATCTACAAGCCAGTGAGAGAGGCCTTAGAAGAAACCAACTCTGTTGACAGACACCTTGGTCTTAGACGTCTAGCCTCTAGAACTGTGAGAAAATAAATTTCTGTTGTTTAAGCTGCCTAGTCTCTGGAATTTTGTTATAGCCACCCTAGCAAGTTAATGTAGTACCCAACCCCTAACAATCTTTACCCCTTCCTCCTCTTTAACAGAACCCCAACTTGGTTTTGGTGTCCACCCTCCTCCATGAGAAATGGGCCTAATCCCTAGTACCCATGCCAGTGGTGGTAGGCTCATTCCCTTGCCATTATTGACTTAAACATGCATATGTGACTCAGTTCTGGCCAATTAGAAGAGAAAAATCTGGAGCATTTCTTAAGTTTTCCTAGATAATGAGACACATTCTAAGACACAGTACCTTGTTTGCTAGATATTGTCATATCTGCATAGGATGCCTAGAACTATGGCAGCCACTTTGAGATCAAGACAGAAGCTAGACTGAGGGGCCACCCTGCCTTGTTGAGGACAAAGAAGCAGAAAAATAGAAAGAGTCTGGATCCTTCATGATGCCTTTGAATCCCCAAATAAATCATCCTGGAGTCAAACACCTCCAGAATTGTTTAATGAGATAATGTAGTTTCTTTATTTTTAAGCCAATTTAAGTTTGCTTTTCTCTTGCTTGCAGCCACAAGCATCCTAACTGGTACAATTGAAACCCAAAACAAAACACATTAGAGCAAAATAGGTTCTATGAACCCTTGGATACCTTTAGGCCTGTACCTAAAAGCAAGAACTCCACATCTAACAAACTGCTTTAGGTTTGAAAGTTAACTGATTTTTCCCTCTCCTCCCAGTAATAGATCTTAAAGAATTACTTACACACAGGCATAAAGACATATATACTAGCATGTTCATTACAGCGTTGCATTCAATAGAGGAAAACTAGAAAACAACCCAAGTGTCCATCAATCAGGCAGTCATTACATAATTTATGATACATTCATCCTATGTGTCTTAGTCTCTTCAGGCTGCTAAAACAAAAATACCAGAGACTGGGTAGCTTAAACCACAAACCTGTATTTCTCACAGTTCTGGAGGCTGAGAAGTCCAAGATCAAGGCACCAGCAGATTCAGTGGCTGGAAGGCCCCATTTCATGGTTCATAGATGGCCATATTTTCTCACTGTGTCCTCACCTGGAAGAAAGGGCAAGAGAGCTCTGGGGTCTCTTTTAAAAGAGCACTAAACCCATCATAAGGGCTCTAATCACATAACCTAATCACCCCCAAAGGCCCCACCTCCTAACACCATCACATTGAGGGTTAGGATTTCAACATATAAATTTGGGGGGGAAGGACACAAACATACAGTCCATAACACTGTGGTATACTATGTACCAGCTAATGTGTAATTAATAGTATTAATAATAATAATAACAATAATAGCAGCTAAGGGTTATTAAGTGCTTACTTGCATTTTATCATTTCTTTCCCCTAACACTTCTCTGAGGTGCATACTTTTATTATTTCTACCTCTCAGGTGTGAAGTGAACTGAGGCAAACAGAAGTCAAGTGATTTGGTCAAGATCAGATAATTAGGAAATGGCAGAACCAGGATCATGGCCAGTGTGACACTAACACATGCACTTTCCGCCACTCCTTCAGACTGCCATACAAGAATATGTAAGAGATATGTGTACTGAGATTCTAAAAGTCTCCTAGGAACTTTATTAACTAAAAATAAAAGCAAACGGGTCTAGAATGAATCCATTCACCAAACAAAAGTATATATTTTGGTAAGTAAATATATGTATATGTTGTGTATAAACAGTGCTTACCTTGGAGGAGGGGAGTAGGAGTGGAGAGGGTAATGGGAACTTACATATTTACTCTGTATATTTTTAAGATGTTTGGATCTTTTATGACAATGTTTTCATGTACTACCTGAATACAGACACACCTCATTTTATTGCACTTCTCAGCTATTGTGTTCTTTACAAATTGAAGGTTTGTGGCAACTGTGCCTTGAGTAAGTCTACTGGTGCCATTTTTCCAACAGCATGTGCTCACTTCATGTCTCTGTGTCATATTTTAGTAATTCTTGCAATTCAAACTTTTTTGTCATTATCATATCTGTTATGGTGATCTGTGATCAGTTGTCTTCGATGTTACTATTGTAACTGTTTTGAGGCACCATGAATCGCATCCATATAAGATGACAAGCTTGACCAATAAATGTTGTGTGTGTCTGACTGTGCCACTGACCAGCTGTTCCTCCATCTCTCTCCCTCTCCTTGGGCCTCCCTATTCCTTGAGACAGAACAATGTTGAAATTAGGCCAATTAATAACCCTACAATGGCCTCTCAGTGTTCAAATGAAAGGAAGAGTCTCACGTCTCTCACTTTAACTCAGAAGCTAGGAATTATTTACCTTAATGTGGAAGCCATGTTGAAAACTCATATAGGCCCAAAGCTAGGCCTTTTGTGTTAAATAGTTAGCCAAGTTGTGAATGCAAAGGAAAACCTCTTGGAGGAAATTAACAGTGCTACTTCAGTGAACATACGAATGATAAGAAAGTGAAACAGCCTTATTGCCAATATGGAGAAAGTTTGAGTGGTCTGGTTGGAAGATCAAACCAGCCACAATATTCTCATAAGCCAAAGTCCAATCCAAAGCAAGGCCCTTCAATTCTATGAAGACTGAGAGAGGCAGAAGTAAAGTTGGAAGATAGCAGAGGTTGTTTCATGAGGTTTAAGAAAAGAAGCCACCTCCATAACATAAAGGTGCAGGGAGAAGCAACAGTGCTGATGTAGAAGCCACAGCAAGTTATCCAGAAGATCTAGCTAAGATCATTGACGAAGGTGACTATATTAAACAACAGATTTTCAATGTAGATGAAGCAGCCTTCTTTTAGAAGAAGATGCCATCTAGGACTTTCTTAGCTAGAGAGCACAAGTCAATGCCTGGCTTCTCTTGTTAGGGGTTAAGGCAGCTGGTGACTTTAAGTTGAAGCCAGTGCTCATTTAATTATGCTAAATCTACGCTGCCTGTGCTCTATAAGTGGAACAACAAAGCCTGAATGACAGCATATCTGTTTACAGTATGGTTTACTGAATATTTTAAGCCCATTCCTGAGACCTACTGCTCAGAAAAAAAGATTCCTTTCAAAGGATTGCTGCTCATTGAAATGCACCTGGTCACCCAAGAGCTCTGATGGAGATGCACAAGGAGATGAATGTTGTTTTCTTGCCTGCTAACACAACATTCATTCTGCAGCCTATGGATTCAGGAATAATTTTGACTTTCAAGTCTTACTATTTAAGAAATATATTTCACAAGGCTATAGCTTCCATAGATAGTGATTCCACTGATGGATCTAGGCAAAGACAATTGACAACCTTCTGGAAAGGGGTCACATTCTAGATGCCATAGAGGACATCTGTGATTCATGGGAGGAGGCCAAAATATCAACATTAACAGGCGTTTGGAAGAGGTTGATTCCAACCCTCATGGATGACTTTGAGAGGCTCAGGACTTCAGTGAAGGAAATAACTGCAGATGTGGTGGGAATAACAAGAGAACTAGAATTAGAAGTGGAGCCTAAATATGCTACTGAATTGCTGCAATCTCATGATAAAACTTGAACGGAGGAGAAGTTGCTTCTTATGGATGACCAAGGGAAAGGTTTCTTGAAATGGAATCTACTACTGGTGAAGATCCTTTGAACATTGTTGAAATGACAACAAGGGATTTAGAATATTACATAAACTTAGTTGATAAAGCAGTGGCAGAGTTTGAGAGGATTGAATCCAATTTTGAAAGAAGTTCTACTTTGGATAAAATTCTATCAAACAGCACAGCATGCTACAGAGAAATCTTTCATTAGAGGAAGATTCAGCCTATGGGGCAAACTTCATTGTTGTCTCATCTTAAGAAATTGCCACAGCCACCCAACCTTCAGTAACCACCACCCTGATCAGTCATCAACCATCAACATCAAGGCAACACCCTCCACCAACAAAAAGATTATGACTTGCTGAAGGCTCAGATGATAGCATTTTTTAGCAATAAAGTAATTTTTAATTAAGGTATGTACATTGTTTTTTTAGACATAATGCTATCGCACACTTAATAGACTACAGTATAGTGTAAATATAACTTTTATATGCACTGGGGAACTAAAAGCTTTGTGGGACTCACTTATTGTGATATTTGCTTTATTGAAGTGATCTGGAACTGAACTTGCAGTATCTCTGAGGTGTGCCTGTAGTTAAGAAAACAGTTGTGTAACAGCTGAAGCTACCACTAGAGGGCTCAACAAGCTGCTTACCACGCCCTCTAGAGGTAGTGCCAAGAGAGCTGTCCAGGTGCTGAAGTGTGTAGAACGGGTAGCTTACTGGAGTGACACTAGGGAATCTAGAAGAGCTCTTGGAGCTTCCATTGCAAAGCTCTGTGGCTAAGAATCATTTAGTGTTAGGTGTCAGGCTGGATTATGGGATTGAACTGTATTCTTTAGTCCTCTCTGTCAGTCCAACATGAATCAGCTCTAGTAGTCAGGGAAAGGTAAGCAAGTGATAGGATTTCAATATGCTCCTCACCCAAGAAATGAGATAATACTTGGCCATTAGAAATCCTGGTGAGATTGGCAGCCCAGAAACTTGAGGTGGAAGCTTCAGCTAGCAATAGAGACCAGCAATTTTTACCTAGTTCTCAAATACTTGGGAAAGAATATGACCTAGGAAAAGAAGGTAAGCTTTTTTGTTTTAAAGATTTTATTGCCTGAATTAACTTAAAGAATTGAAAGTTTAACTGCTGTCACATAGTTTATAAACAATAGCCAGGCCCTTCATCCTACTGTTTTATAAGAGATTATAAATGCAAATGTAAAAATAAGAAATTCATAAGAAATGAAAACTGTCTACAGTGCTCAAATTTTGTGAAGGGCTGGGCAAATAAGCATGGATATATATTGTTCCTGAAAGTTTAAATTGTTGCAGTCTTTTAGAGGGTAATTTGGCAGAATGTATCAAAATATCAATGGGTATTCTTTTTGACCTAGCAATTCCATGCTGGGAATTTAACCTAGAGAAATGTAAATAAATATGCAGTATCTTTGTATTGCAATCATGCAGACATACCATTGATGTTGTTGTAAAAAATTGGAACTGATGTAAATGCTATTGGTAGGAGATAGGTTGAATTATGGTTCAGTAATTACTGTGCAGTCACTAAGAAGTTTGATTTATATGAATAGGTAATGAAAGATATCCATAATATTTTGCTGTATTATTAATAAAAATGCAGGGTAGAGAATGGTATGCATAGCATAATCTATTCAGGTAAATATAATATATTTGCATATGTATGCATAGGAGAATCCAGAAGGCCATGCACTAAAGTTTTTCTTTTCTTTTTTTTTGAGACAGGGTCTTTCTATCACCCAGGCTGGAGTGCAGTAGCACAGATCATAGCTCACTGTAACCTCAACTCCTGGCCTCAAGTGATCCTCCCAACTGAGCCTCCCGAGTAGCTAGGACTACAGGCGTGTGCCACCATGCCCAGCTAATTTATTTTTTAAATTTTTTTGTGGAGACAGGGTCATACTATGTTGCCCAGGCTAATCTCAAACTCCTAGACTCGAGCAATCCTCCTGCCTTGGCCTCCCAAAGTGCTGAGATTATAGGTGTGAGCCACCATGGCTGGCATACCTAAAGTACTAGCAATAGGTTTTATTTGGAGACTGAGATGCCAGGGAAAAGGTGAGGGACTTTTCACTCTCTGTTTGGTACCTATTTGTATTGTTATCCACACATACAATGAGCATGTACCATCTTATACTTTTAAAAATGATAAAAAGGAATTGTGTAAACCAAAATATTGAGGTAGGATGTATTACTATTCCCTGTGTCTGTATCCTTTAAAATTTTTTATTCTTTTCAGTTTTATATTTAATGCCACTAAGAAATTTGATTCTTCTGAGTTTTTTTTCTCCTTTTAGTCCCCAGCAAGGGACTTTATCAGAGGACATTTTTCAAGTGAGATGCATACTACCCTGGAAGTTTTTCATTAAGAATCAAATCACAAAAGTCTCTTGGCAGCTCAATAGATCAGTTCACATGTCCAGTCTGCAAATTTATGATATTAGACAACTATGGGTGTATCAGCCACTCACTAAGGTTTCTTGGCTGTGAAATTAGCACAGACCCAAGCTATGATTGGGTCTGTGCTAACTTTTATCAGTCATTTTTAAAACATCTTATGTAAAATTCAATTAGTATTTATTAAGCTCTTGACTTTGGAAGGGGTAGTGAGGTTTTGGGAAGTGGGAAGTCTGTTTAGCATTGGAAAGATTACTGGACCAGCCGCAGGAGGAATCCTTTGTAAAGATTCTAAATTAAAGAGTGAGTATTGCAACAGATTCTTCATAAACATTATCTAAGGCGCCAGATTTATCAGTGTTTGCAAACTGTACAAGCACAGGATAATTCCCCTGACTTGCGTCAATGGGGTGAGGGGAATGAATCATCACAAAGGCTAAAATCCTGGAACAGATTACACCCCCATCTGCACGTGGGTAATTAGAAGTTTTCTAATAAGATATAAATATGGTTAAGTTGTCTTTCTGTACAATCTGTTCAGAATCATGTTTGGGATATTGGGATTTTTAAAGTTAGAACAAAACAAAAGCAGGCCCTTCACCTCCCGGGATTGGCAGGTCCATCTTTAACATATCTTCATACTTACATTTAATGTGTTCTGTAAAGCATATTGTAGTTGATGCATTGGATGCCTCAAATTGCTATTTAAACAGAAACATAACAACTAATGGGACTAGAAAATATTACTGAGGCAAAAAGCATTCCATTCTCCAGTGCCAGTAAAGAGAGCGGAGCTTGGGTTCCATTATTCATCTCTTCCAACCAGTACAATTCTGTGTGGCTCATCTCAAAACAAGAAAAAGTGAAAGGCAAGAGATATATACTTCTTCATATGCTACAGAACTGAATCTGCAGTGATTTTATGCCTCTGGGTGAGATCATTTTCCTTTTCCCAGATGTGGCTTTAGAACGAAATAATAATGATAATAGTTCTCTTTTTATGGAGCACTTACTGTATGCCAGACAGTTTTATCTCATTGAATCTTTACTACAATCTCATCAGATAAATTCTATTTAGGAGATAGAATTTATTCCCCATTTACAGGTGTGAAAACCAAGGAATGGTTTATCCAAGGTTATACAACTGGTAACTAGCAGGAGTAGTTTAATTGCCACTTATTTAAGCAATTCAGATTTATTAAATGCTCAGAGTCTATATAATTCCTTGTAGGCATTTTAGAATAAATGAAGCTTGTATAATCTGATTGTTTTTTCCTTTGAGTTAAGGATGTGAGTTAGGAGATAAGACATATTGATAAAGCAAGGTGTGAACAAAGGAGTATTAGAATAGACTTAAATGTGGTATAAAGACTCAAAACAAGACAGTATAAACCACCAAAGAGGCAAGCTGGGTAGAAGACCTAAAAACTCTAGAAGGAGGTGTCTTAGCTTGGACTGCCATAACAAAATACCAAAGACTGGGTGATTTAAACAACAGAAATTTGCTTTCTCACAAATTTGGAGGCTGGAAGCCAAAGATCAAGGTGCTGGTGCGCTAGGATTCTCCTGAGGCCCCTCGCCTTGGCTTACAGATGGCTACCTTCTTGCTGTGTCCTCACGTGGCCTTTCCTCTGTGTGTAAACAACCCTGGTGTGTCTCTTCCTCTTCTTATAAAGACAGCAGTCAGACTGGATTAGGGCCCCACCCTTTTGACCACATTTAACCTTAATTATCTCTTTAAAGGCTCTGTCTCTAAATGCAGTCACATTGGGGGTTAGGGCTTCAATAAGTGAATTTGGCAGGGACACAATCCAGTCCACATTGCAGAGACTCAGTGGGATAGCAGTGAATTCTGCCTGGGGTCAGGGAAAAGTTAGTAGGGGAGATGGTGCTAGAGCAATGGCTAAATCTGCAAACCATCTGTCAGAATGTCACTGGGGAAGCTCTGCACCAGGAAAGTATTTGATGAGATGACCTCAAAAACCTGTCCAAGTATAAGATTCTGTGAATTATAGGTCAGAAAATTCTCCAGCTGGCAGAGACCTTTCAGGAAGAGTGCTCGATAAACACTCTTGACAATGTGGAATGAACTGATGATGCTAAATTGATCCTCAATGTGCATAAATAATTCCTTTTCTTCTTATGTGCATAGGGTAGTGCATTCACTTCTATCACTTTCTAGGATTTCTATAACACAGAAAGTCAAAGGTTTTGTTTCCTTGGATTAGGATATTTATATCTTCTTAGAGGGGCATTCATTTTTAATTGTATCTGATTTTAAACTTCTTGAAACTTTGGAACATAAGACAAATGATGGGTGCTTAGCAACCCAGTATGTGCTTAGCTGAAACTTAATAAGCTGAACTAAGACAATGACCCCTTCTCCCAAATGGTTTCTTATTTTATTAAATATAAAGAATAAAAATGTATACTATGCCTTGTGGATGGCAAACATCAGACTTTTTTAAAGTAAAAAATCCAGATGTTTTTGATCATGTTGCTCCAAAGATAAGCCCTCCAACGGTGCGAGGGAGTCTGGACTCGTGGGAACAAATGTGGCCCTCACAAAATTTTTTCCACTTCCTTCACTATTCCAATTCCTACAGAGGCAGGCCCTGTAGAATGTTTTTCTTTGGCTTTGAATTTCTCGAGATAATGTGCATTAAAGTGAAAAGTCGGTATCTGTAGTTCAAGGGCAAAAGAGACCATAAGGTACTGAAAAAAATTAGAGTCCTGCAACCCAAGAAGGCTGCCGTGTTGTGCTGGTATATCAGGCCACAGCAGTGGAGTAAGCCAAATCTTGAGGTGAAAGCCACAGGGGGGGAATTAAAGCAACTCCAAACCTCTTACTCAGCACATGCTGTTATTCATGCAGAAGCGGGGATACCAGTCAGACTCAACGTGCTGACTCAGTGTCAGCTTACAATTCATATTATTAATAGAGAACTCCTTGAAAGGACCAACTCCTAAGAGGTGAAACACCCTTATTACAGTTGGGTGAGCACACCCAGAGGTGATTTTTGCTGTGGGCAATGGAAAGGTGATTTGCCAATCAAGGGCACTGCTGGAATTGAGAGAAATAGTTCCACTTGCAAACCTTACACAAGCTTTGGAGCCCTAGGCAGCAATGCCTTCCAGCTGTGCCCTTGGGCAAAGTGCTTACCTTCTCTATGGTTCCCTCAGTTTCCTTATCTGTAAATGGGGAATAACTTGGGGGAACGGGGAATGCTTGCTTTGTAGGTGGCCTAGAGGATTGAATGTCATAATGTATGTGATGCACTTGTCCCAGTGCACTAACACTTTGTGAGTATTCCATAAATGTTAGTAGTAATTAAGATAGTAACTCAAGATGCCTTCTTCTCATTCAGAACAGCAAGCATTACCAGTTGCTCTTAAGCAACTAGGCATTACTTTTCATATTTAAACTCATGCCCGATATTTTTTAAAAAGTAGAAATGTAGAGAGAAATAGGGAAAATTTAGAAAACTTATTTAAGAAACAGAACAGGAAGTTCTGCCCAGAATTCTGAAAAATGATCAACATCACTCTAGGATCTTAAAATTAGGATCTAACTCATGATTCTGTTGATGATAATTGTGGACACATTGAATTGAAACACTATGTGGCAGTCACGATGCTAAGGGCTTTGCCTGAAATATTTCATTTAATCATCAAAATAACCATGTGAAACATGCTATTATCCCTATTTCGCAGATTAGGAAACTGAGGCTTTGAAAGATTTAGTAAATTTCCAAAGGACTCATTGCTATCACATTAATTATCTGTTGCTATGTAAGAAATTATTCCAAGATTTAGTGTCTTAAAACAATAAACATTTTCAGGAGCAGGACTAGGGTGAGGTGAGTGAGGTATAGGTCTGGAATTTAAGGGGATGTCAAAAAACTCAGCAACAAAGAGAAATAAGGTGTTTAAAAATCAAAATTCATGCAAAAAACCCCCATTGTGAACAAAATACCAAAATTTTAAATAAAGATAAGATCAGTATTACTGATTTTTCTTTTTGCCTCAGGCTCTAACATGGCTCAGCGCAGGCTCTTTAGTGATCTTGTCTTGCTTTCAGTTTCCTCACCTTTCAAATAACTGTGTGTTCTCCAAGCTCTACCTCTTAATCTCAAATTTGTCTGTTTATCTCCATCCCCAAAGCCGCTGTTCTAGTCCAAGTTATGTTCTTTCATTTGTACTATTGGAATAGTCCCTTCAAATGTCCTTCCCACTTCTGCTCTGGGTTCCCTAGGAAGCAGACTCTGAGATGGAGATTTGCATGCAGGAAGTATGTTAGTGGGGAATGCATAGGACCAACACTGAAGGGGAGTGGGGGAAGCAGGATTGGGCAGATGACTAGGTGGAACCGTGCTGTAGTCACAACAAAGGCCTCTGCTGATCCCACAGGAAGTGCTGGAGTTGTCTCGAATTGCTGCGAGCAGGGCTCAGGCCTTTATACCAACACCTGTCCCCCTCCCACACCCATACATAGACTTATTGGATGAAATCTTCTCTCAGGGAGGACCATGACCTTAGGCTAGGCAGCCCTCTTCAGCCAAAATCAAGTCCCAGAGAGGAATCAGCTGAGTGCTGTTAGTCATCACTGCTAGCAGAAGCCAGGGCATGGAGTGTCTCAGTCTTCAAGAGGATGGTGGTGGAGGGGGTGTCACATGGCCTATCACAGCACCCACTACCCTCTCCAACCTATTCCCTCCTGCAGGGGACTCCCTTCATGTGTTGGACAAACTGAGAGCTGCCCATCCCTGAGCCAGGACTCTACCATTCTGGGCCTGGAATGCTCTCCCACGCTGCTCTCTGCCTTCCCAGCTCCCACTCATTCTTCAGCCCAAATGACCTTTCTTGAACAGCTCTTGCATGATCCCCAATGGTTTTGCCTGGTTCATATCGAAGCACCCCAAAACATAGTGGCTTAAAACAAGTATTTATCATTTCTCATGACTTTGTGGATTCCTGGCTGGACTATTCTTCTGCCGGTCTCACCTAGGCTCACTTATGTGGCTACAGTCAGCTGGAGGGTTGATTTGGGGCTGGGCTGAGCAGGGGTGTGGGTCTGTCTCTCCACATGGTCTTTCCTCCCAGCTTCTTCCTGGTATGGTGATCTCAGGCTTCCAACTGGGTGCCTAGGCTCTGCAATATGCATGACATCACTTCTGCTGTATTCTACTGGTTAAAGCAGGTCACAAGGGCAGCCCATATTCAAAGGATAGAAAAATAGACTCCGCCTCTTGGTGGGAGGAGTACAATGACTTTGTGGTTATATTTAAATCAAACCCATCTAAACTAAGTAGTTATGCTAATCTCTCCCTAGGTGTGCTCTACTTTTCCTTCCTAATTCTTCTTATCACAGTTTGCAATCGTGTTTATTTGTGTTTAATTTTTCCCCCACCATAATAGGAACGCTCAGAGAATAGATACCATGCCAGTGGTTCCCCACTTATCCCAACTGCCCAGCTCAGTGCCTCACAAATAGTTGGTGCTCAATAAATACTGGTTGAATAAATGGATAGATAAATGAATTCAAGTTACCTCTCATTTCTAACATTCGATGACTGCTACGGATTTTGGTAGCCTGGAATTATTACCAAAATAGTCTGGAAGTTAGTATAACGTGAAAGATGGTCTCATTCTACATATCTTAAAGTAGAGGTTCTCAAAGTATGGTCCCCTTATCAGCATCATTACCATCACCTAGAAACTTGTTAGAAATGCAAATTCTTGGCCCTATCCCAGACCTACTGGATCAGAAACTCTGGAGGCAGGGCTGACAAACCTGTCCCATTAAGCTTTCCAGGTGATTCTGATGAACATGAAAGTTTGAGAACGGTTGTTCCAAAATGTGTTCCTTGGATCACTAGCTTCATGGATTTAAATGAAAGTCAAAGGACAAGAAGGTTCAATGGACCAATAACTGGGAAACTTTGAGTTAAATCAGGTAGGTTTCTCTACTGTAGGGCTTTATTTGCGCAGAAGCTTTAATTTGCTGATGTGCCTTGGGAATCTCTGAGAGAGGTTTATGGTGTCCAGCTCCTCTTCCAGGAGCATCTCACGGAACCAGCATTTCATGAAATGCACTTTGACTCTTGGGGAAAACACTGCTCTAAATTGGAAGCAGAGTGTATACACTGGCAAAAAGAAATTACAATTGAGAATTATTTATAGAAAAAGAATTTTATGCCTAATGCAGGCCTCAAAGAACTTTTAAGGCTAAGTCACAGCGTTGTGTGACATTGTGTAATTAGTTTATTGGTAGAACCTTATCATGGTGTTATTTTCAAAGTTGTGTTATTTCAAAACAAAATTTGGATTTTCTGTTATTATCTCCAATTTACAGAGGAGGAAACCAAGGCTCAGAGGGGGAAGAAATTGCCCGAGGTTATAGAGATAATGTGTATGAAAATGGGATCTCAAACCCATAAAAAGTGCATAGCTACAGACGAGTTCCTGTTGACAAAACATTGATGTGGACAGGCCTTTTCTGTGTGGCTTCTTGATGGGTAAGTCCTGAGGATCCAGGACATTTCCGACGGCATCAAGCCCTGACAGGGGACCAGCCAGCTGGAGCTGCTGCTGTTTCTTCATGCATAGTGGGGTCACTGAGAAACTTGGGGTGCCTGTGACTGCTATTCTTCATCTTAAACAAGAAAGGTCATCCCCCATGAACATTTGGTAGATGCTCCAATATAGTTTTCTGAAATGAAAGAAAACTGGCATCTCCTGCATGGTCGTCATCTGGTGTGCCTGCATTCCCCAGGCTGGTTTTGCAATAGGAAAAGAGCTAATAAATCACATCTTTCCACCCCACCATTGGTGCTGTTCTGGCTTTCTGTTCATCAAGCAGAAGCAACCACCATTGTATAATGACTCCAGAAGCCTCCTCACAAAGTCACAAATCTAAGCTTTCAGGAAAAGACACCAATAAATACCCATCACTGGGAAATAAATGATTATTAGCATTGAAGAGACTAAAAAGTTATAATCTGAATCCAGTACATTTTGCTTATTATAGCATCTCTCCTATTTATTAGCAATATCATTACATTACCATGATGTGATAGCAGCCATCTTGCATTGAGTGCTCATATGTAACAAGAGCTATGCTAAATGCCTTATATATTATACAAATGAATTCTCACAACAACACTATGAGGCGGTATAATTTTTTTTAAGTTAAATTACAATTTTTTTTGTAGAGATGGGGTCTCACTATGTTGCCCAGGCTGGTCTCGAACTCCTGGCCTCAAGCAATCTTCAATCCTGCCTTGGCCTCCAAAGTGTTAGGATAACAGGCCTGAGCTGCTGTGCCTAGCCATGGAGGCAGTATAATATTATCTCCATTTTACTGATGAGGAAACTGAGGCTTAGAAAAGCTCTCATGCTTCAAAGCCAGCCAACTTGCTTAACCATTCCACCATGCTATATATAACAATGGGAAATGTAAAAATAATGTAAAGTTTCCTTAAAAACACTTGCCTGATTTTTCTTTTTGGCATGCAAAATCTTAAGATAATGTAATTTTAAGGTTCAGACCACTGAATTACTTTTAAGAAATGTCTTTCCTTCACCCAATCCATTAATTACAGAAAACAGCATGGTGTTTTGGTGAGCAGTAATGGCTTTGATACGAGGAGTGCCCAGACTTAGGGAGAGTTACTCTGTGGGATATGGTCCCTTGTCCTGCAAATGGGAACTATAACATCCCACCTCCTAGAATTGTAGCAAATGCTAAATGAGGAAATATACATATGTAAAGTTCTTGGCCCAGGGCCTGGCATCCAGCAAGTGTTCAATGAGTGGTCACAGGTGCTATTATTATTACAGGTTCTATTATTATTATCCTTCAAGTTCAGCTCAAGAGTCCTCCTGTGTTTAATCTTCCCCATCCCTAGCTCCATGGCTTTCATATGCACTTCCATTTATTTAAGGCTTGTATCACTTCTATTTTCAAAAGGAGTTCAAGACGGGAGCCCTAAGGCAATCTCTGTATGGACATGGTTAGCTATGAACTTGTTGGACAGGTCAGAGGTCACAATTCTACCCCCAGCCATGTAAACTCAGCAAGCCTGTGCCTTATTTTCCTTATTTGTCAAGTGGGGATAATATCAGCACTCAGTTCCTCAAAGGGTTGTAAGGAGGATGAAATAAATCAAACAAATGGAAAGCTAAACTGTGCTACCTGCAGTCATTAATGTCAACTTCTAGTGGGCTTATAAATGCTGCAAGGGACACGTTCTGAAATAGGGAACAGCTTCAGATTGTAATGAAGCTCAGTGACAGAATAACACCTTATGTGTTTACCTTTGTGTCTTCCCTTGTGGATGGCCAATGTGAGAGGGTCAGCCATCCTGTTTTCTACTTCCTCTCATGTGTACCCTGTGGTACAATTACTCACTGGAGGTCAAAAGTCAGGTCTTAAAGGCAGAGATCAACCAGAAATCTCATTGTCCCCTCTGGCTTGCTTATGACACAGAAGTGCTTCAGCCCCTTGGGGTGAAGATGCTGTGAATAGGGCTACTTTTAATTATGCACATTCTTAAATTAATGCATCAAGGCAAGGAAGAATCATGTAGATACTCAAAGATGTATTAAATATATTGCCATTATTGTTGATAACCTGGGAAAAGTTTCCACTCTCAGAAGCTGAGGTTCATTTGTTATTTTATGTTTTAAAAGCTGGTCTCATGGAATAAATGTGTTCTTTATCCTTCGTTACCAGCAGAGACTACATCTGCTCCCCACCCTCTACCTTTATGTGTTTTGCAGCATTTGCCTTGACAGACTGCCAGCTGCCTTTTCTCCGACAAAGTGGATTGAATGGCCAGAACTACTTGGGTACTGCTGTTGACGGTTAAAATTGGAACACCCAACCACAGCCCACTCCGAGTAGGTTGGTACAAATTTATATCCTATGGCTGTGTGGGCAGCACCTTCTGAAGAGACAGATGCTTGTTTGAAGGCTAAGATGGGCATTATGGAGCTGTCTCAGTGTGTCAGATGGTGGGAGGCTCAGTTGTCTAGCGGTTGGTCAAGAGCTTGCATTTGGGAGGCAGACAACCCAGTTAGAACCTGACTAGTTGGGTGAGCTTGGACAAGTCACCTCTCTTCTCTGAGCTTCCCTTTTCTCTTATAGTATGTATGGCTAGACCCTGTTTAGAGGGTTGCTCTGAAGGTTAAATGTGAGTAAATCTGTAAAGCAGTTAGGTTAGTGCCTGAGAAGTAGTAAGCACTCAGTGAATATCAGCTAATAACAATATAATAGCACTGATGCATGTAAAGTGTTTGGTGCAAGTATGTAGATTAAGGATGGCTGCTGTTACTATTAATATAATCAGTATTGTCCCTTGTTATCTGGAGCTTGAATCAGCTCTGCTTCTGCTCCCTGTTCTCACAGACCCTTACCCAATGGAAGTGGCTCCATCACTTCCTGCACAGAGGCTCCCTCTGCGTAGGACTCAGACACGACTTCCTGGGAGAGTAGGTGGGAGACCTTCACCACTATCTGAAATAGATTCCAAGCTGTCCTCACCCACCAGTCATTGCACAAGACTAGTGTAACCCTCCGCCTCTCCTCCTTCTCAACTCCCCTCCCCATCAAATTCCCCCAACCTTGCCTACAAATCCTGATGTCCCTTAGGTAAAATTCATTCTTCCTCCTTCTGAAAGTGTAATTGACTTGCCACTAGAGCTCAATCAAGGATAGCAGGTGTCCCTCTCTCAGCCTTGGTGGGTGTTGGATCAAAACTGAACTAGGGGTTCTCAATCTGGGATACATATTAGATTTGTTTGGTGAGGGGATTCTAGAACATATAGGTACCACATTGTTGATGAGTAAATCCTTCTGTAGGAATGGTCTTGGATGTCTGTGTAGCCAACACTTTTGAATATAAACTTTGTGTCAGGCACTGTGTTAAGAGCTTTCTATGAATTAGCTCATGGAATCCTATGAGGTGTTATTATCCCCATTCTACCTAGGTTAAATATGCTGCCCAGGGTCACCTGGCTGAGTTAGAGGTAGGGCCTGTGTGGAACTCAGGAGTCTCTTGGTCTCTAAAGTCATGGTCTCCTAATTCCTAAGCTACTTCCCCCAAAATCTGTTTCAAGAATGACTCAATATCTGAGCTTCCCTGATGGTCTCACACACTTTGCTGTTGGAAAGAGCCTCTGGGCCCACTGATATTAGTGGGTGCCTGACTTCAGCTGTAGGGTTAGAGGGGGAGGTGGTGTTGAGGCAATACCCTGCATTTTCACACTCTCACCCACGCTTCATCTGCAAGGTGAAGCAAGTGTTAGTCATGTTCCTGGAGACCCAGGATGCATGGGCATTTATTCTAATTAGAAGCAATTAAAGAATATTCCTTATGGTGTATTTCCTTGCCCAAAGGAGAAAGGCTTTGAATTTTGCCAAAACAGACAAAACATTAGACTCTTTTCCATCACTTGTCTTATATTAAAAATGAGGTAGATCTATGGATTTAGTCCATAATTAAATTCACTTTATTTAAATACTTTGCTTTTTAATGACTTTGAGAATTAACAAAGAGGGTTATAAAAATAACTATAGTGGAGTAACCATTCAGAATCTTATAAAACCACTATCATTTTATTTATTTATTTATTTATTTATTTTGGGGGTTTTGCTCTGTTGCGCAGGCTGGAGTACAGTGGCACAATCATAGCTCACTGCAGCCTCGAACTCCTGGGCTAAAGGGATCCTCTAGCCTCAGCCTCCCGAGTAGCTGGGATTACAGGTGTGAACCACTGTGCCTGGCTAATACCATTTATTTTGAAGTGGCACAACACAATTATATTTACACACATATACCTGCACACATACACACTCACAACTACATTCACACATGCTTGTTCACAATTCACACACAGAATGGAGACATTTAGAGGTTTATTATATTTTTAAATAGAGCAATAAGTGTCATTTTGGCTTCAGAATTAGTAAATATTAATTTATTCACATATCCATTCATTCATTCATTAATTCAACAGTTATTTATTGAGCATGGGGCTTAGCTCAGGGTAGAGTACAAAATAAATGTATGATTGCTTATGATCTGAGTGGCAAGGCTATTAAATTTCTATGGATGATGGTATGGCCAAATGAAACCAACTTGACCTTATTTCCTTTTCTGATTGGATTGTTAGACCAGAATTTCAAAGGCGTATTATAGACAAAATGTATCCTAATGTGGGCAAAGCATTTGACAAAATTTCTTTGGTATCTGTGGGGACAAGGTGGCAAATGTAAGCTGGATAGAAGTAGTTTTGGGCTACTTCAGGGCAGGAACAGGGTCTTACGCATTCTGTATATGTGTTTTCTAGCTTACTTCTTAGTATATGGTAAGCACTCAGAAAATATTTGTCGAATGAATATGGAATAAAGTCATGGCTTTTTAAACAACTGTACTGAGAGGGCTTTTTGATGGCTTGGTGTTAGACTGGAGGTAGGTCTGTCATGGAATGTCACAGAACCCTTTTCCAAGCCTTTTTATTCATAACTTAAATAGGAGAAGTCTGGGGAGGGCCGCAGAATTCACACTGAAATGTCAGATCACTAAGCTTTTACAATCTAATGGATAAAATTTAAGAACAATGAATATAGCATCATGTATTTGCTTTAAAAATCAATCGCATAATATGTAACAATAGCTTTGAAAGACACGTATCCTTAAACCCAGCAATTTCATTTTTAGGAACATGTCCTAAAGAAATAATCATCCATAGGTGCAAAGATTTTCCTACAAGTCATTCATCAAAACATTGTTTATAACAGAGAAAAATTGGGATTAGTCCAACAAAAGAGGTGCAGCAGACACTGCCAATTGCCCATCCAATATCCATTCTCCCATATTCCTTATTTAAAAAACCTGAATTTTATTCAAGGTAGCAAAGTGCCCAGATAAAAGAAGCTATATTTCCCAGCTTCACTTGCAGCTAGAGGTTACATTATTAAATGGCAATTGTTGGAGGTCAATTCAAGTATAAATTGAAATGAAAGGAGACAATAAATGCTAATGACAATTTCTGGATAGTAGGATCATGGAAGACTTTTCTTCTTTCTGCTTTTCAAGAGTTTGCAAATTTCCTGTATTACTTTTATAACGCAAGAACAACAAAATTTACCTTTTAAGGAGTTTCAGTTGAACTAAGTCATTAGTATGAGGGGACTGCTAATATGGTTGAAATTCTTCACTTGCTTACACAGAATTTTAGGGTGCAGACATGGCAAAGACATGCCCTTTGTGTGCCTGCACAGACCAAGGGGCTTTTCTTGTGTTACTTTCTTTCACCCCCTCAGTAGCTCTATGTGTTAGAATTATCATCTCCTGCAGAACTTGATTCAATTCTGGGAGTTCATTGTGACACTAATCAGCTAGATGTCACAGGGCATCTTGTAGAAGAAATGGCTGAAGAGACTGGGGACTTAGCCTATAAAAGGGTCACTGTCTTCTCATATTTGAATGCTTGCCATGTGGGAGAAGAAATAAGAAGAGTTCACATCTTCTCATCTTAATGAGTCAGGCACTGGGCTAAGTGCTTGATGTGCATTTTTCTTTTAATCTTGACCACACGTTAAGATTAAGTATCTGGGTTAGGAAACTGAGGCTCAGAGGGGTGAAGCAATTTGCCCAAGATCACACAACTAGTAAGACCCAAATATGAGTTTGTCTTGCCCCAGAACCAGAACTCTTAGTCTTGGTGCATCCATCAGGAAGCAGAATGATTTTGATGGGTGGAATTAGTCAGACACATTTTGGTCTTAATGTAGGAAGAAACTATCTAACCCTTTGAATTGTTCAATAATGGAATGCACTGCCTTGTGGTGTGAGTGAGCCCTCTCTCACAGAAAGGATCCAAGCAGAGACTAAGTGGCTCTGGGAAGGGGAAGCTGTCTCAGAAGTTTCTACCAGTCAACGTTGTGCTGAAACTCAATGTAGTGGGTGCTTCGAGAAGGTGAAAAGCCTCCTCAGTGACCCTGTGGCACACTCCGGCTTTTGTCTGGAACCCTTGCTTTCAGGTATGGCTGCACAGGTAGGTAAGGTATGGCTTTCAAGCCCCCTCTTCTCTGATTCCTTTTCAATCTAGCCAGTTATACAACCAGTTAGTGCTGATTGTTATAATTATCACTTTCTTTCCTGAAACTGATAACCAATTAATGTCACAGAATATAGGTGAAATAACATCAAATAGCTATAGTTCTTTTTTTTTTGGTTACATGGAATAAAAACTGTTTTTTTTAATTTTCATAAAGAAAACTGTTTAGAATTAGCTACTTACAGTCAAAATTTATTGAATAAAACAATTTTTTTCTCAAATTATCCAGATATTTATTATATCACTACAATGGACCTGGCATTGGGGTTAGTGTAATAGAAGTGGTCCTATTCCTGGTGAAACTGGAGCATACAGGTGTGTGGGCAAGGCAGCACTGAGTGCATGAGTCAAACAGTTATTCCGATATGGCTTTGATAAGAGTTATGAAAGCAAATGTAGTGGGCAATGAGATTTGATAGCATGAGCACCTAACGGGGCTCCGGGAGAACTTCTGGAGGAAATACCATCTGAGTTGAGGCTGATGGAAGAACAGAAATTAAAGAAGTAGAGTGGTAGGAGAAGAGGGTGTTAAGCCGTGGAAATGGCAAGAAGGAGCCCGTTTCTTGGAAGGTATTAAGTTGGACCCCAATCCAGACTACAATATTTCCTCTTACGGATTTTTCTATGAATAATTAGTCTGAATTTCTGAGGCCTCAAAACCATCAGAGGAAAGGCCCTTGAATTCTATTTCACAATATATTTGCCTTAAGGATCTAGGAAATTATCCTTTTGGTACCTGTTGTACTTTGCAGAACATAGTCTAGGGCGAGCCTGAGGGCTGTGGATGTTGTAGTCAGATGAATCCTTCTTTCCTCTTCAGCTCTAAAATACCTGCTAGAAAAAGCCCCAGACATGCAGTGTATGCTCAACATATCCTGAGAAGGGCATATGCCACTCTAAACAACATCTGACATGTATCATGCTCCAATAAGCTTCACTTTGGAACAAGGTCACAGAAAGAATGAATTTTAATCTTTACTCACAGTATAATTTTGCTCTTAAAGAGAAACTCAACATTTAAAAAGTCATGCATCCTTATCTTATTTTTAGGACTATTTTGCTTTGAAATGTTTTCTGGCTAGCACCCAGCTTTTTAAAAAACAGTTTCTGAAAGTCACATTGACAGTTGAGAATCTTGGAAAGTGGAAACAGTATATAGCACTGACAACTGAATTTACCATATATCATGAAGAAGAAGATGCCAGCTTCCATTTATTGAGCATTTACTATGGTCTAGCACAGTTATAGGAACTTTCCATGCAATTTCTTTTTAATCCTCTCAAATTATCTATGAGGCAAGTACTATTAGTCATCCCTCTTTTTTTTCTAATGAGAAAACAGACTCAGAAGGGTTAAGACCAGTAGCTTGTAAATAGAGGAGCTGGGACTTGACTCCATTACTGTGTGACCACAAAGCCCAAGTCTAACCCTTTATTGCAATTGCTCTGTGTCTTGGAAACTGCATGGTGGAAACATTGGGTATCAGATCTTTAAATGGATTCAAACTTGGTACTAATTGTGCTTATGGTTCCAGGCCTGAACAACTAGTGCAAACATAGCCTCCTCTCAACTTTGCTCAAAACATTTATGTAACGAACAGGTTTAAAGACCCTGTGAATGAGTGGTTGAGTTCAAGTTTACAATGCTAGGTGAGGTGGGGAAGCTGGGGTGTATATATAAGGCAAGTCTTTAGTCATCTGCAGAGGTGAAAACAAACGCCAAAAATTACTCTCCTTAAGACAGGTGTGATGAATACTGCACGGGTGGTTGGGGAATAAGTGCTACTTCAACTTCATCAGTGCTGGCTTCTCATTTACATAACAATCATCCCTCCTGATGTGGCTGCAGCTCTTCAAGCTGAATGTAATTTTCTGTGTTTACCACTTTGAAAACCTTCTTGTGTTCTTGGCTCTAGAAAAAGGTCATAAATATTCATCCACACAGTGGACTATTATTCAGCCATTGAAAATAAAAAGGGAGATGTGAATTGACATGGAAATTGTCCATGACATATACAATTTTAACTGAAGAAAATCAAATTGCAGAAGACTATGTATATTAGGACTCGTCAGCTGAATGTAGCAGACAACCATGGGGAATAGCTTCAGTGAGAAATGGAACTTACTATGGGTCTAGCAGAGTCAGAAGAACTGGAATGATGCTGGAGTAGCTCAGAGAATTGAAGAAAGAGCTGCACAAAAGAGCTTTGGGAATGCCAGGAATGTCAGGGCCCTCAGCAATAGAATCAGGAACCTGAATGTTCTCAAGGCCAAGACTCTCTCTCTTTCTCTCTCTGCCTCTTGTCTCTGCTTCTCACTTTTCCATGACAATGGAGCCATGGATGCCACCAACTCTGTAATTACATTCTTATAGCTCCCAGACTAGAGACGAATAGAGTTCCAGTAGTTGAAAAAATCCTAGGAAAAGATTCTGATTGGCCTGGCTGTGGTTATGTGTCCAGCTCTTGGAGCAATCACTGTGGTCAACAAGGAAAGGTGATGTGATAACTTCTGAAGCCAGAAGGGCAAGGTGTAAAGCTAGGAGGAGATAAGGGATACTGAAAGACAAAAACCATAATTGGACCCAAATAAATATATATGTATATATTTATTCAAAAAATCCAAGGGAATATACACGAGGCTATTAAAAGTAGTCAGTTATCCCAGAGGGTCGATTTTCATTTTTTCTGGAATGTTTGAATTTTATTTCACAACCCATTCCTCCTACTTTTGTAAGCTGAAAAAACTTTAAGATTTTCATTAAAAGGTTAAGTAAAAAATGTCCTAAACTGATAAGCTCTTTGTTTGTTCAGCTGGTAATGTAGCTCATTAATCAAACCCAGGAGTGATCATTCTAAACTGTTGCCAATTTGGTACACATTTTTATCATTTAAAATAACTTGTTTTCTTTCATTATTCTCCTCCAAGCAAATGAATTCCCTTTCATTTAATTGTGTAGTTAAGGCTTTTGTTTAGGAAAGAATTCTTTCTCAGAGATGATCCAAAACCTGTTTCAAGAAATGGATGAAATTTTGGCAACATAAGTTATGAAGCTTTGTACAAGAATTGCTTAGTGCTAGAACATTAAATAATCTGAGCCACTCTTGTAGGTGATAGGATGTATACCTAATGCTTGGAAGGAAAACCAGCACCCAATCCTGTTTTCTGGGTTTATGCTCCGTTTCCCTTTATCTAGCTTGGCCCCTGTTCTGAGGCAGGCTGATTAATGGGCCCATCATTTATACCTTTGCAGTACCACTGCAGATTCCATTCTTCAAATTATGTTAACAATTCTATTACCAAAAAAAAGACTCATATTTATTGAGTACTCAGAGTGTTTATTCAATCATTCATAAATATATAGACTAGAGCAGGTATTTTATAGAGCTTGGGTCCTTGATTAAATGGGTAAACAAGTCCATTTTGGTTCTAAGAAACATTTCTGAGTGGCTTGTTACCCTTCCTCTCACAAGGAGAACACACCTTTTGAACAGGTGTTTTTCTCCTGCCCTGAGAGTGTCTAGGCTGTAAAGATAATGGATGAATGCAGGCGTTCTCAGCAGCACAGTTACCTCAGCAACAGGAATTTGGCTGTTAGTCCTATAATTGAAGCTCCAGCCCTTTTCTCTCTTTATTCTTTCCTTTGTTTCTCAAAAGTTCCAATAAAACTTTATTCACAAAAAAAGAAACAGCCCATGGGCTGTAGTTTGGTTATTTGTTTTTCAAAAATATTATATTAAAATCCAATGTGTCTTGATTACTGAGAGTTTGGTGCCCCCTTAAATTTTGCATCCAATGCTAGTGTTTCACTTGCTTTACCCTGGTCCTGGCCATTTAGCATGAAGTTTCATGGATTAATTTAAAATTCCTAAGAGTGTTACAAATAAATTTTACTCTTTTCCTCAACGTAGTCATCATTATGGGAACATTTCTTAAGTGATCTAAGGGCTTTACCTAAGTAGCTATATTTTTATCCTCATCATAGCCACTTTGAAAAGAAATTCCCATTTTATAAATAGGAAAATACTCCTATTTTATAAATAAGGAAACTGAACCTCAAAGTAAGTAACTCGTCTGAAGATATACTATTAAATGTGAACTTTTGCCATTATGAAGAAAAACAGAAAAAAGGTTGGCTTTGCTGTGTAATTGATATTTCAAACACCTTTCATATTTCATCACCATCCTCCAATTTTGTTATTTTTTTCTCTAATGTAATGAATCCTATTATTAGTTTGCCTAAAATTTCTGCTGGGTCCTTTCAGCAAGTGCATGGATGGAAATGCAGACAGGACTCAAGACGAGAACTCTTCATAGGTTTCTAAAATAGCTTAACACTCTCTATAATGCCTTTAGCTTTTTAGAAGGAAAACATGGAGGTGTTTGAATGTAACTTTTTAGTAGCAAAAAGCACAAGACTAAAGGAGCCAGGGTTTGAACGAAGCTGTTCAGAATACTCGAGCCTGCAGCATTTTGGAGACTTTAGAGCCTGTGTCTCTAGTTATTCCTCTTCCTGAGAGCTTCAGACAGACCTTTTCTACCTGGAAGTTGTTCTTTAAAAATGGGCATGTTAAAAAATTCTCCTCATTTAACAGCTTTTACCATAATTTAAAATGTGCTAATGAACTAACTTTAAATAGCCAAGCCAGGGAATAGGAAGGAAGAGGAGGCCTAAACAGTGGGCAGTAGCTCACAGAAAATACCATACAGAAACAGACATAGCCCAGAGTGAAGGGCTTATCTAAGTGTAAGGAAGGCTTTTCAATTCAGACAGTACTTGCGGCTGCAAGAATGAGAAACTTGGTCAAGACACCTGAGGAGGCAAAAAAAAAAAAAAGGATATATCTATTGAAAGGACACAAAGTCCTCTCATGGAATCCAAGGACAGCAAGGGTGGCCAGACTTCATGAGTTAGATTCAGGAAATGGAAAGTTATTGGAAACCAAGGAACTAAAGAAATTGATGTAATCTTACATTATATGCACATTTAATCAACATTTTTGCAAGCCCCTGAAAGACTTGCCTTGAAAATTCTGCCTTGAGATTACAGATTTACAGAAACCTGTAAAGTGGGAATTAAATATTAAATTATATGTCTATAAAACATAACTTTATGGTTTTTCATATTTAAATTTTCTCCCTTTTGAAAACAGTTGTAGGTTAGATTTTCTTCTCACCTCGCAATAATTCCTGAGTATGCTTAATGATTATGGACAAAGCATAGCCACAAGTGAATAAAATGAATTATTCTTGGTCAAATAATTTAAAAAGCAAAATTAAAAAAAACTTTAGAGAATTTTTACAGAAAAAAGGTATATAATATATTTTGATATGTTTGCTATGATGCTCAGGGCCTACAAAGGTCTTAAAACATTCCTGGCAAATAGAATCTGAATGGCTTAACTGAGCCATTATGTTGGCTTTCTGGTCCAGTCAACTGTCATGGTGGTGGGTCAGTTAACCGGGCCTTTTATGTTTGTTTGTTTGTTTGTGAGACAGGGTCTTGCTCTGTCACCCAGGCTGGAGTGCAGTGGCATCATCATAGCTCACTGCAACCTTGGAGTGCGGTGGCATCTTCATAGCTCACTGCAACCTTGAACTTCTGGGCTCAAGCAATCCTCCTACGTCAGCCTCCTGAGTAGCTGGGGCTACAGGAGTGTGCTGTCACCCCTGGTTAATTTTTAAAAATTTTTTGTAGAGATGAGGTCTCACTATGCTGCGAGGCTGGTCAGGATTTTTTTTTTTTTTTAATGACAACCTGATATGTTTCTCTTGAGCTAAAATCTACCCTGTTAAGAGACTTACGTACAAATGACATGTCTAAGAAGGAGAGATAACTTTGAGTTGTTTAGGGATTTTGTTTCTCATCTAACTAGATTCTTCCTGTGGACACTCTAATGCCGCTTCTGGGCATTACTGGGCATTACTCAGCCACGCCCATGATTCTTATTACCAAACTTAATGACTCTCATCCCTGCCTTTACCATGTATCTGTTTGTATGACCTCAAAACACACTGAATCAGCCATCTTCTGGATACCTCTACCACAAGGTCCCTGGTACCTCAAATGCAAAAAGCCCCAAACTGAACCCATAAACTATTGATAGGTGGGTTTTCTGTAAAATCCATTTTACTTAAACCTGTACTCCCCACCCCCACCTTTATTTCCAGTCTTAGTGAGTGGCACACCATCCACCCAGCTGCCCAAACCAGACTCCTGGGAGCATTCTCGACACTTCTCTTTCGTCCCAATCACTCACCAAGTCCAGCTGATTTTTTACCTCGTTGCTTCTGGAGCCAGACCACCTGGGTTAGAATTTCAGTCCTGCAACTTTTCAGCTGTGTAGCCTTGGTAGGTTATTATACCTTATCTACCTGTGCCTCAGTGTCTTCCTTGGTAAAATAGGCATAACAAGTGGTATCTTTAAGGTGGACAATGAGGAATAAGTGAATTAATGCACATTAACTGCTTAGAACAGGGCCTGGCACATAGTTCAGGCTATGCAAGTATTTGTTCTTTTTTGCTATTACTGGATTTAAAATGAATACAAAAAATCCATAATGAACAAAAAACAAAACCAAAAAAAGACAGGTTGTTGCTTGTTTTATGACTCTGCATCATTGTGCAACAAGAATAGTTGTTTCCAACCAGTGCTCGGTTCTAAGGCCACTTGGCTATCATATTCCTCCACTGGCAGGTTTCTAAGGGTTGACAATGGTAGGAGAACTGATTGGGCAAAATGGTGCTTTATATGTAGTCATGTTTTTCCATTGTAGAGCTTTCATTAACTTTTTCTACTTGGTTCAGAAAAATATGTAAGGATGCCCAGTTTTCCTTTTGCTTCAGGCTCTGATAAGGCTTGGCTCAGGACTGGGTAGAGTTGACAGAACTGGTGTGGATGTGTGGTATAAGCAAAAGGAGGAATTAACGATGCTCCTAGGTTTGGACCTGAGCAACTGGGTGAATGATGATGTCATTATCCTGATGGTGACCTTGGGAGAGAAGAAGCTTGGTGCATAAAAATCAAGAGTTCTGTTTAGGACCAATCAAGTTTGAGAGGTTGGTTAGATACCCACATTGGGGATGTCAAGTAAGCAGTTAGACATCTAAACCTTTTAGGCCTTTAGGAATCTCATTTCTGTCTATGTGGCTGTCTATTCTCCTCTTTGCAGACCAGCTTCCTTGGCAAGGGTCTTAGAACTTACTTCCCGGTGATTTTGGCATCATGGTTTTCGGTACCATAGTTCTGATTTGGGCCACAACAGTCTGCAAGCTCACCATTCAGTGCCAGCTGGCTGACTCATTCTCACAGCTCAGTTTCAAATACTGGGGAGAGAGCCTGTCATGGCCCACCCAGGGGCAGGCGTCTACCACAGATCCCATCTACCCTGGCTGGGTTCACAGAGCGTGCAGAATGCCACTGCAGGGTGAGCACAGGGTAGGGCAGCAAATTGGATGTGGCAGGCAAATTTCCCAAAATTTCCTTGGGAAACCTTTTTCTGAACCCCAGGGGAATAGTTGGCTATCTTTCCTGCATGCTCCCACACTTCCCAGAACTTTGTCCCTTCATGGGTGGTATTGTAACTGTCTGTTTCTTGTCTGTCTCCCTCACTGGCCTGTAAGTCCTTGAGGGCAGGGGCTCTGAACCCACAGGACCTAGCAGAGAGTACATGCTCAATAAATACTTGCTGAATGAATGAATGAATGAACAAATATGTCAGAAAAAATATCTGCCATGAAAGTGTGCTCTCTCTGACTTGCTGGACAAGGGATTGCCACGCTGAAGAAAGATGTGGAAAACCAACGAAACAACACAAAACAAAACAAACAACAGCAGCCAAAAACCCTGGAGCAACAGACCATGTTTTACAAAACACAATACATTTTGTAATTTTCTGTCCTGAAGGGTAAGATCTCACAATGGCTACTTGTTAGCATTTTAAGAGGGGTACATATGTGTGTATGTGTGTATTTGTGCACATACATCCACATATATAATGTGTATTTTAACATAAAGTTAGAGAATGTTAGAGCTGGAAGGGATCCTAAGATTCTTAAGTTCAGCTTTTTAATTTTTCAGATGAGAAAACTAACTTCCAGAGAAGATAAAGATGACTTGCTTAAGATCCCTAAAACTTCCAGTTCTTGTTTTACTCTATAAAGTCACTTTTTACTTAAAGTAATTATTCTTAACTTTTTCTGGGTCAAGGACTCAATTTGAAAGAAATCTGTTGAGAACTATGGATCTTCTCCCTGTGGGAAAAATGCACATAGGCAAATATGCAATAAATTATCCCCTTGAAGTTCAAAGATTCCTGTTTAGAACCCATGGATCAAAGGAAAAGAGAATGCATGGCCAACAATAGTGAACCTTGGGCACTGATTTAAATAAATTCTTAATGGGATCACCTTGGATATATTATCTGATTTTTCTGAAAGATGGTAAACACAGAGATTTTGTGAGAATAGTTGACAAACTGTAAGTGCTCACAACATAGGAGGTACTCAAAAAATGTTGGTCACATTTCAAAAAATGTGCGGTTTTAGGAATTCTCAAAGGACTCTCGACAAGGCTCTCACGTATAACAAGCCTTCTGAGCCAAGGCTGTCAAGGATGTACATGGGAAACTAAGCACAACGCAATATAGCTTGGTTTTGCCCCTGGAGCATCCAGGTCAGGAGAATGAGTGATTTCTTGGTGATGAAGCAAAATAAGAGGATGAAGGCAAAGAGGCCTCAGAAGCCATAAGTCTATAAAAAACCTTAAATACCAGAGGTATAAAGGAAGGCTTAAGGAACAGGCATTTGGGCTGGAACAGGAAGCCATGCTTGTCTTTCAGAATTCAATTCCCTGAGCAGGAATTATTTAATATTTGGATTTCCACCAGGGGAGGAAAGAAGGAGCCATCCCCTACTCACTGTACTAATTCCATACCTCCACACACCCAAACATGCCATGGCTGGATTCGCTTTATTTGTCTGAGCTTCCCAGCGGGAGACATTTAGATCTGGCCACTGAAATTGCTGGAAGCAGTCTCATCAGGACGGGAAGGAAATCACTGCTCTAGCCCTGCAAATCGACTACTCAGTGACAGACACCAAGTTTAAAGATGCCCATGATTTCCCAGTCCCCTCCCTTTCAACAACGGCAGCGGCCAGGGCTGCACACTTGCTGTGTGAAAGCTTTCTCCAATGAGAAACTTGTCCAAATCCTCCCACACATTACCTTGAGATGTGTGCGTGCGTGTGTGTGTGAACTCAGACATCATCTTTCTACATTAACTGGGACAATGCACGCACATTTCAGGGCACAGAAGAGGCAACCAATGAATATGCTCTTTTTTCTTGTTCTCTTCATCTTCCATTCTCTTCTTTCCTTGGGGGAACAAGAAAGTAAAAATCTTATGAAATCCCTTCACCCTCCTAAAACATTAAAGCTGATGGGAGGGTGCCAGGACACGGGAACCCCGAACCCCATTCTAGCTTCACTTAAAAGATAAGTGCCATCCCTGCCCGCGTCGCCAAAGCCACCTGACAAGTCCCGGGAGTGCCTGGCAGCTTTTGGAGGGGATTACCCAGGAAGGGGCGTCTGGGACAGAAGACTGGGGCCTGGTGCTTCGCGACGGCGGCCTGCACGGAGGAGGCGCTTCGAAGACCCCTGCGACCGCCACCCCGCCAGGGCCGGGCGCTCTCTGCTGCCCCCCGCGGAGGTGCCCGGGGCCCAGGCCCTGGCCCCCCCGGCGGCTCCTCGGGAATGCTGGGAATGTGAGTCAGGGCCGCGGCGAGCGGGCGAGCGCCGGCCGGCCGGGTGGGGGCCCCGCGGATCACAGCGCCCGGCAGCGGCGCGCGAGCGCGCGCCTCGGGACTGCGGCGGGCGCCGCCCCCTCGGCCGCCGGCCCCGCCCGGCCCCGCGCCTGGCCCCGGCCCTGGCGGTGGTGTCCTCCTCCTTCCCTCCTTCCCTCCCTCCCTCTCCTCCTCTTCTTCCTCCGCCTCCCGCTCCTGCTCGCTCGGGCTCCGGCTCCAGCGCCGGCTCGGGCTCCGGCTCCGGCTCCTCCCGGCCGCCCGGGGCCAAGGCGACGTGAGGTTGTAAAAATCCATGTGGGACGGCCCCGGGGCGAGCATTGGAAAGGTGAGACGGCGACGCCGGGGCCGGGGCCGCCGAGTGCCGGGCTCCCTCGGGGCGCCCGTGCCGGGCATCCCTCGTGCTGGGTCCCCCTCGCTCGTGGGGAGCTGCAATGCGTTATCGGGGGGAGCCGAGGGATGAACCATCCGCCTCCTCCGTGGCGTTCTCGGGCGGGCGAAGGGATGGGGCGGCCTAGGGGCGGATTTGCTGTGATGTATAAACCCCCGGATTGGAACAAGTGCACGGTTTCCTCTGGCGCGCGGGCGCCGCTCGCTCGCTCCGGCGGCCCGGGCCACCTCCCGCTGTCCCTCTCCGGCAGCCACTCTCACTGCCATCGCCTTTCTTCTCTCCAGATCTCCCTCTTTCGCCTGGCTTCCCCTCTTGCCTCGAGGAGTGGGGTGTCCGCGGGGGTGGTGGTCTTGAGGAACCCCAAGCAGAACAAAGTGGGGAAAGGTGGAGCCCCATCCCAGGGGGTGGGGTGCTTGGTTGCCTGGGTGGGCTCCGAGAGGAGCGCGTTTTTGAAAAAATCCGTGTCGGGGAAAATGAAGCCGTATGTATCGGGGAGGGGTAGGGGGTGGTGTATAAAAAGGAATACGATGTGAAATTAAACTGAACGGCATTCCTTCCCTCCTCCCCATCGTCTAATTATACAAGGAAAAGGGTACTTACTAGGGTGTACCTAATTTAAAAAAATATTGTACGAGCCTTTGAAAGATCGTCTTAGGACAGTGAAGATTAAGGGCTCCTTTGGTGCGGGATAATAAAATAGCGCTCGTAAACTCTCGATTCGGCCCTGCCTTATTTATTTTGTACTTAAGGTTCTCTGTTTTCCTTGCCAGAGAGGGAGGGTCCGCTTGTGGGGAGAGGATCGATTAGGCGGCTACCTGCCTTTGCTGGATGAAAGGCAATTTACTCCCCAAGCGGTGAATTGTCAGTTCCCTCTGTGATTGACAGCCACACCTGCCACTTATGTGGGTAGAACGGGGACCGGTGGAACCCCCAAGAGCCAATCAATGCTCGTGAGAGGAGGGCAGCTCCCACTTGTCATGGTTAGTTTCCTGGTTGGCTCTTTAAATCAGTGGTTTTACTTAACCATTGGTTTCCACCGGGTATGGGGCTCCAGCTGTGAGAGACAGACAAATGGGAAGAAAAGTCTTCGAAAATGGGCTTAGAAGCAAGTATATTTGACCTGTGTTTCCTTGTCTCCCCCCCTCCCGTTTATTAGTTGTAGTAGTTGGAGATGCTGAGGCCATTGGCTTAAAAATGAAAATGAAATGGACCTGGGTAAAGAATGAAATGGGGAGTGGTGTTGTTAGAATTGCCCACCTATTCCTCCAGAATTGCAGCCTTTATAAGAGACACCGTTTACTGTTAAGGCTATCTGGGAAAAGGGTGTGGCACTTTGTCTCCTATGGTCACTTTTGTCCTTGTAAAGTCACATTGTTCCTCAGTATACAGGACTTGGCTCCTGGCTCTATTGGATGGATTTGTAAGATATTTTTGAAGCCGGCAAGTGTTCTTTATTAGGATTAATGTGAATAGAAGGGATTCTTTTAGTTCTGACAGTTAACTCAACTTCTGGAAGTAAGGGCTGCCTTGTTCTCTGTTGCAGAATGTCAGTGTGGTGGTGGTGGTGGGGTCAAGCCATATTCTTTCTGGGGGGTAGAAGAGTTTGCTTTTTTCTAATGTGAGCCATCTTGTCGGTTTGCTTCTGTGCTTTAATAAATGACTTTCACAATTTGGGGGAGAGGAGGGAGGTGTGAATGGTGATGGTGTCATGGCTTTCACCAGCAAGACTTTCACGGGTGGATGAATCATGGGTGAAGAACCAGATCCTTCTAAATTCTCTACTAGTGAAAGGCTAATTTTTCAACACCCTTCTCCCTGAATTCATTAAAAAAATTACAGGTTGATCCAGAGAGCTGTCACCTTATAGAAGCTGTACCTGGATGTGAACATAATGCTGTAAATTTAGCATTTTGTGAACAGATTGTGAGCCAGAATATGCCGATTAGGATGGTCTTCATGTAGAAGCCAGGTTTGTCAAGGCAATATTATTACCATTACTATCATCAGCATCACCATTATTGCATATGCTAGCACTTCGGTGAGTCCTTCACATGCATTATCCTTTTTAAAACTTGCGCAGCCCCTGTGAGGTAGGTACTATTGTTATCCCCAAATTACAGAAAAGGAAACTGAAAGGAATTAAGTGTCTTGCCATGGTTCAGTGTGAGAGCAAGAACTTGAGCCCGGGTTTGTGTGACCCAGAGCCCATGACCTTGGCTGTGGCCTTGAATTCAAATTTTGGTTGTGCAGTCTGCATGTGTCCAGTCTGAAGTGGGGGTTCTTCCAGCATACATAGCACCTACCCTTTTAAGAGTCCACTGTGATGTGGGACTGTCCTTATACCAGCCTGTTTGCCTTTCCATTTGAAAGCTGTTGCTTCCTCCGCCAATAGGCAAATTTAGTAACTTTGTGTATTGTCTATTTCTAGTAGATCAGTTTTGGCCCAGTGGAAATTTAGTTCCAAACTTAATGATGATGACTTAAAAGAAGGTAAAACAAAACAAAATCCATACTCTTCCATTTTTCTGGATTCCTTAAATTTCCAATTGGAGTTTTGAATAGATCTTGGTTGAATAAATGCTTTTAACAACATTCAATTTGCTTTTTTCTCCCCTAAGGGATTAGAGTTTTTTTTGTTTTTGTTTTTTGCTTTACTTACGAAGAGACCCTTTTTCATTAGTGATTAAATATAATTATATTTAAAATTATTCTCTTACAATAGTATGCCCCTCTTGTTTTATTAGGTTGAAAAAGCCACAAGACTTAAAGCCTTATCAGTCTCTTCCTATTGGTGAAACTCAGTGGTAGAGATTTGCCAAAACAGATGTCCTGAAAAATGAGTGAGGTAAATGGTATTGGAGTCCACAAATTCACCTGAACAGATAGCTTTTAACTTTGGTTAGGTTAACTTGTATAATCTGCTTTTCTGTTTGTTTTATTGAGACGTTCTTTAGCCTTTTTATGTTTTTATCAGCTAACAAGTTAACATTTTAGCTGTCACACGGAGCACCTACTTGCCAGCCAGCAGTTCAGTTTCATCCTATTCCTTGATATTTTATTGTGATTTTTCTTTTTTCTTTTTTGTTTTGAGACAGGGTTTCGCTCTGTTGCCCTGGGTAGAGTGCAGTGGTGTCATCATAGCTCACTGCAGCCTCAAACTCCTGGGCTCAAGAGATCCTCCTGCCTCAGCTTCCTGAGTAGGTGGAACTACAGGTGTGCACTACTACACCTGGCTAATTTTTAAAAAAAATTTTTTTTGTAGAGATGGGGTCTTGCTATGTTGCTCGGGCTGGTCTTGAACTCCTGGCCTCACATAATCCTCCCACCTTGATCTCCCAAAGTGCTAGGATTACAGGTGTGAGCCATTGTGTCCAGCCCTTCCCCTGTACTTCTTATTGCATAAAAAAAAAAACCTCTTTGCTTGCAAGCCACTATTTACTACTTTCATCCAAACACACTCCTCACTGATAGATACCTTCTCAAGAGCCCCTCAGAGTAGATGCTATCAAACCTATTTTACAGGTGAGAACGTTAAAACTCAGAGAGGTCAAGGACTTACCAAAGATCACACAACAAGTAAGTGGAGGAGTTGGGGATCAAAACAATGTCATTTTGACTTTCTCATCATCCTGCCTGTGACCGGGCGGAATAAGTACCATAGTGAAGATAATGTTGGAAAAGTAGGTTGGAGTAAGATTGAGGAGGCAACTGGATTCCAGGTTGAAAAGTCTGAGTTTGATTTCATGGGCTAGTAAGTGTAAGGTGATTGAAAAAGACAGAGACTGGAGGTTGGGAGACCCTTGAGGCTTAAGCACATGACATACAATGCTCTAGTGTGAATGAAGGCAGAGGGAGAGCTGGGCACAAAGCAGAGCTGGGAATGTGAGAAGAGGATGGAATTGGGTGAACACAAATCATAGTTGGCTGTTAACCTGGAATCTTCTAGAATAAAATGAAAGTCTCCTGAAGGTTGGTATTAACTTTTACTGATGGCTTCCCATTTGCCAGGAAGTAGGGAATGAGTAATATAGAGAATTGCTAATGGCATGTGAATCACTATTTAGTGCTGTGGGATGGGGGCTTCTACCCGTTGCTGATACCATTTATTGAGCAATTTATTGATGCTTGGTCATCTCATATGACATGATTTTGATCTGGGCCTGGCTGCATTGTGCCAGTTAAAGGTAGCAGAGATGAAGGGTAAGGCCAGACGGTGCTGCAGAGGTACAACAGATTCTGTCAATGGACTTATTTCTGCCTGTCAACTGCTAAGCATTCCAGAGCTTTCTTGAGAGGTAGAGTGGGGTCACTTTAATTTTCTGGGTCTTACTCTTTTTGTCTTCTCTCTTTCTATTTTTTAAATCTGTAAAATAAAAGATTCGGTTTACATTAGTGGTTTTCAAATCTTTTTCAGCTGTTATAACTTTTTTGGTTTCCCAAATAAAAGTTTATCTGGACCCTCAGTATATCTATAGAAAAAAGCAAAGTTGTTCTGAAAATTTAGGGTCCAGGTTTATGTTGTCTGAGACATCTTTATGTTGAGGCCACTGCTCTAAAATGATACCTACACACTCTCCCTGGTCAGGATTATGTGAACCTTGTAGCTATCCAGACATTTTATTTGAGCATCCTCTTTAACAAATCCCTTTGTCATTCCACAGCTTGTGTCTTAGTATCATCTGTGGGAGAGACTATTAATGTTCCCCATTGCCACTTTTTCTCTCCTTCAGGCATGTATTGGAGGTGACTTGTATCACTTCTATGCTAGAACATTTAATTTCCAGTGTGAGGCCATCCAGTGCTCTCTTCTACTGCTGTGATGATCATGGAAGCACATGGTGGAATGGAGCCTCCATCTGCCTTGGCCCCTGAGTCACTAAATGAGCAAAGCTTCAATCACTGGAGTTGGACATATAATGTGAGCGAGAAGTAGACCTTTGTTGTTTTAAGCCATGAAGATCTTGTGATTGTTAGTTTCCGCTGCACTTTTCAGCTTATCCTTACTGATGCATCCTCTTTTAGTACATCTGCTAAACTTTGTGTAACTTAGTTTTTGAGTACCTTCTGGATTAACCTGAAGCCTGGCCAACTTGTCCTTACTTTGTGGTTAGAAAAGCAGTGGGCAGGCATCTACCTCAGCTCTCCATGCAGTTGTCTGTACTAATAGATTCTTTGAATTGGAATACTTATGCTCACTAACATTTGTTTTTACATTAAAAAAAGGTTTGAAGACATATCGTGTAGTACACCTTACTTTTCTTACAAAAAGCCTTTAATGCCCTATTGCTTTTTTTTTTTTTTTTTGAGACAGAGTCTTGCTCTGTTGCCCAGGCTGGAGTGCAGTGGCCTCATCACAGCTCACTGCAACCTCAAACTCCTGGGCTCAAGCGATCCTCCTGCCTCAGCCTCCCGAGTAGCTGGGACTACAGGCATGAGCCACAGTGCCTGGCCCCTGTTGCTTTTTAAAGTAATAGAATCTCTGTGGTTTGGAGAGAAGTAATGATTATCAATTACTATGACAATGCCTATTATTGATTGAGTACTTAGTTATTGATTAGTGAAATATTTATTGAGCATCTACTTTGTGATAGGCACTAGAGGTACAGAGGTGAACCATAGATACTTCCTTACTACTTAGAGCTTATACCCCAGTCGGAAGTTTTGGAAAAGTTTGCTCTGTTCTATGAAAGGCACCATTTATTGAGCATTTACTATGTGCTAGGCACTGTGCTAGGTGCTTTATATTGCTCATTTCATACTACCTATAAAGGTAGGTGTATTATCCCATTTTATAGATGAGAAAACTGAGGCTAAAAGAATTTGATAAGCTCCATGAAGGTAGGAACTTTTGCCTTTTGCTGTATCCATGGTGACTAGAAGAGTGTTTGACACAATAAATATTTGTTAAGTGAATGATGAAACAGAAGAACTTGCTCAGAGTTAATGCTGTGGCAGAGCCAGAATTTGAACCCACATCTCCCTGACTCTCAAGGCTGCTAAATTATCACTGGACAAAGTTGGAGCAGTGTGTGGCCTCACAATTGCAACAGAAGCAACCACTGAGCCTACGAGTGTCAATGCCAAAAGCACCAGGAAGAGCTAGGCTGTCTCACTTTTATAACCAGGGCTGAGTCTCTGTGTGATTTTCTACACATTCCCTTAGCTGGGGAAGCCCAAGGCCGCCACCTCACTGTCTTAATCGCTGACATAATTGGTCACCCCTCTCTTGGGTCAGTTCAACTTCTGCCCCAGTTGAATTTCCTCAGCACTTGGCTGGCTGATTCCCAGGGCTGTGCCTCAAGTTCTGCTCTTAACCTCTTGGGTATTCATTCTCCGCTTAAATCTTCCCGATTTGTTGTCTGAAGTTCGAGTTCCTCTGTTCTTGAACTCATATTGACTCAGAGTTCATCTTGGTCAGATCCCAGGAAATTCTCTAGTTGCTGGCACCTAATGAGCACTCAACAAAATTAAAAAAGAGAGAGAGCGCGTGCAAGAAGAAAAGAAATAAAGAAAGGCAGCCAGCACTTTCAGGAAGGAACTAAGTGATTACTTTTTCTTGGAAGTCAGTGGTGAGATTATGGCCCCACTGGATGAAGAGTATGGGTTGGAAGGGAATCTCTGGGATACCCCTGCAGATCGAAGGCTGGAAGGCCAGTGGCAATGTTCATAGACGCCTTATACCAGCAGCTTTATTTTGCCATGGTTCTTTAGAGTCTACATTTTGCTGACTTAGTTCTGCGTGTGTGTGTATGTGGGGCGTCTGGTGGCGTTACCTCTCGATTCCTGCCTTACTGCTTTCCACCCCAAAAGGTAGTTGTCATTCCATGATTTCAGAGTATGAATGAGTTGCAGGCAGCAAAGTACATCACCCCTAAATGCATTAGGAGTAAACTATTAATTCAAAACAACTTAGTGGGTCAGAAGACAAGAGCTTGAATGGGAATTGAGCAATGGTGACTGTTCTTTAAGAATACTCAGATGCTTATGCAAACCATGAGAGACATTTCTGCTAAAATGGTATGACTAATTACAGCAAGAACAGGGTTTCATATAAGAAATTAAACCTAGTTGTGCATTGTGGTTACTAGTTCTTGTATGGTGAATTTCTCTATAACAAGGTGGGTGTGGTCAGGCTGGGGAGTTCATCCTCTGTAGGCCTGAGGTGATTGAAGGTGGGTTTGGGGTCTGGGAGCTGCTCTGGGGGCGGTGGAGAGTTCAGCAGCACTGCAAGATATGAGGTTGGGCTGGTCCCAGGGTCCCTGGTTATTTTTTCAGTGATGCTGGTGGGCATCAAACTCCTAGAAAGATGGCTTTCTGTGCCTGGTTTAAGGCAGATTAGCCATGCTCTGTCCTGCCAGCCGGCTCCAGCTATCTGTCCTTATCTCGAGGAGCAAGACCGTGGTTCAGGGGGCAGAGTGTTGACTCTCTTTCACGTTCACCTCTCAGGAGAGGGTTTTTGATGTTTTTTCTTTCCTTCTGGTAATGTGTGTTTTTTCTTCCCTTCTAGGCTGTAAAGTTCCCTCCTACCCCTTCTTTGTTCCCCATATTGGCTCTTTATCTCTCTTGTTCCTGGAGCCTCTCCTTGTGGGGAAGCAGGAGGTTGGGTAGTGAATGGGATGACAGGTTGACATTCTTATGGGCTCATTGAAAATAGGTCCTGTTTGATGCTGGGTGGATACAAAGGCAACTGGGTCTTAGTGGCTGCTGTTCATCACGCTTGTGAGCATGGAGAAGTTAGCAGGGGCACGAAAGGGGAATTCTTTACCTTTTTTGTTAAGGCTGAGAAAGAACTATCTTTTTATACACAGGCTTTGAATGCATTGACGGGCTACCTTGAATTCACAACATGAATAGTTGCTTAGAATAACTTCAGAGCAGATTATTTTGGATACAGAGATGTAGCACTGACCTGGGGTCAAGAGACCTAAGTTCCCTTTCTGGCTTTGCCACTAGCTTTCTCCTTATTTGGAATCTCTGTTTCTCTGTCATCTGGTCCAACTTTCTTCAAAGGCCCTCTTCCAGATCTATGATTTTTTTTTTTTTTACAACAGTTTCTTCATGCAGAGGTTCAACTAAGTAACTATTATTTTATGAGTTATTTTAACCTGGAAAACAGGAATGCCTGGTGTGCTTTCATGATGGACATTAT
The DNA here is from genome assembly GCA_023783475.1 of Daubentonia madagascariensis. NCBI lineage: Eukaryota > Metazoa > Chordata > Mammalia > Primates > Daubentoniidae > Daubentonia > Daubentonia madagascariensis. Next base: position 31,733,786 of record JAKFHU010001953.1, on the reverse strand, counting down.
TAACAAAGAATTAAAGCTGTTTTATTATATGTTCATCATATGCGTGTGTGCTTGCTTTGTGCCAGTCCTCTCCTGGGCACAAGGGGGACTGTAAACAGAGTGGGTGATTTTGGGGGGCTCAGGGATTGTGGCATCTAGTGGGGTACTAGACAAGTAAGCAGGTAGTAATGGGTACCTTTGTGGGGGGGCATCCAGCCGTCGTGGAGGGCTTAGGAGATTCATGTATGAAGGATGATGGAAGGCTTCCTGAAGAAGGTAACACCTGAGATGTCAGTGAAGGGTAAGTGGATTTAGCTGGAATAGGGAGGGTTTGGATTTGATGGTACAAATAATAGTGGCAACAGCATGTGCCAGGTCCAAAGGTGAGTGAGAGAATGGGAGATTCAGGCTTTGGGGAGGTGAAAGTAGGTAGATCTGTAGAGCTGGAATTTAGCTTGGTCAAGGGTGGAGGATAGTGAGAGAGGCCAGAGAGTGTGACAGGGCATGAGGACACTGTGAGCCATTAGGAGATGGGTCTCGAGCTTAACCTTTAAGAGGTTTCAAGTAGGGGACTGATGCAACCAGAGATTCTGACTTCTCTTTATTCTCCTTTTATGCTGCTTTCATGGCAATGATTACCTGCTTTTGGTGCTCATGGGAGTGTGGGGCTTGAAATTGGGATGAGGGGGTGGCAGGATGACCTGTAGAACAATAGAAAGATTGATTGTGGCCTTGGGAATCCTAGCAGTGCCCATTCTGATTTCGTTGATCAAACGCAATTTATGTAGCCTCAATAACTTTCAGACACCATTTTCCAGGTGAGCAAAAAAATCTCCTGATGAAAGATCTGCAGTGGAGAATCTCTCCACATATCATCCAAGACCAAGTCCCTTTCAGTGAGTTTTAAGCAGAGCACAGAAAATACACAGATCGTGTTTTAAAAATCTTTGCAAAGGTTTGCAGTTAATGTGTGGAATGAAACTGCAAACCTTTGTTATGCTAATAGAGGGAAATATTTGGAGTAATTTATATTGTACGGCCTCTGACAGTGGTGTGAGAAAGTTCACGAATGGAAATGGTTTAATTATTCCCTGAAATGTACTAGATTGGGAGTTATGGGCTAGAACACTATTCAATGTCCCATGTATACCAGCTGCCTCTGACTTTACTGTGGTATGATTTATACTTTTTTATATTATGTGTTAACACTATTAAACTGCCTTTCATATGTTAATCTTAACTTCTATGCTTCAGTTTATGAATGAACAGTTTGAGCTATTGTATCACGACCTTACCTGCCAACAAGTAGTTTTATTTCATCAGCATCACCGTATTTGTATAGCATTGTTTGTGTAATCACTTGAATATTTCTTGAAATTTGTCATTATTTTATAAGTGGAAAATGGAAAAATGTAGGCAGTAGTATAGGGAGAAGTATGAACCTCATAATGTAGTTGAGGCAAAGATTGAACCATTAGACATGCCCAATATGGCTGGTGTTTAGCTTTAGTCAACTTAAGTTGGCGAACTGTATATAATCGTGAGGAATAAGAACAAAGTTAAAGGCTGTGTATCTATGAAATGTTGGAAAAAAGCTTTGGGGATTATGTTAAAGGGCAAGATGTAATTTGGGATTTTTATCATTTATTTGTTTTTGGGAACAGAACTTCCTTTTAACTAAATCTAGTCAACTTTTGTTTGTTCAACTTTTAAAAAAATGTATATTCAGAAAGGCATTTTCTACAAAAGCAAGGGACAGAAATTGGATTTTTCATCAGTCTTATTTAAGAGAGTCCACAAGAGTTAGTAACCTGTTCCTTTGGTTTGCTAGTTGGCATATGTGATTTTCTATGTATTTTGGCAAAAAAGTAAACAGAAACCAAAGCAAATGAAATGGTACTTGGCCAAGGGTAAACCTCAATGGAATTTCATGATTCCATGGTTTTATTTGTTAGAACGGTGCACTGTGGAACTAGAAAAAGGCTAAATGTATCCTAGTCTTCACCATAACCCTTAGTGGCTAAGATGGTACATTTGGAGCCAAAGAGAGAAAGGGATAAGAATTAAAGTTTGCATACAGTTGACTCCACAGCCCTCTAATTCCCTAGGTCACGGGAGAATGGTGGTGATCTGTCTGCCATGGAGGGTCTGGTTGGTATCTGGGAAGCTTATCTAACTTCCTTTGTGGGCTCAGCCCTCTTCCAGGCAAAGGTTTGAGTTGGATTCAAACTTCCAATTCCTTTCACTACCTCTTGTAGTTAAATGGTGATTGCTAAATCATGGGCGTTATTAATCAGGTAGAAGATGGGAAAGAATGGGCTCTTGGATTTCTAATTGCTTCCTGAAACTGAGAGACATATTTTATATGTCTTCTATCAAAAGGCAGATAATTATTGGACCAGATGTTTGGGAAGCTCATATTAAGTATCTCCTATAAGTCAGGCATTGCGCTAAGTACTTTCAAGAGTTATCTCATTTAATCTTCACAGTAACTCCATGATCTAAGTGTTATTTTTCTTGATGAGGAAATTAATGTTTAGAGAAGTTTAAGAAATTTACCTGGGTGTCATAGTTGAGTTTCCTACAGAAGCAGATCCTGAGACAAGCATTCTAGTCCAAGTTGTTATTTGGGACATAGAGGGAATAGGAGTAGGTGAATGAGGACATGAGACAGGTAAGAGAAGGCAGACAATAGATAGGGCATTATTAAGTAAGTTGCTACAGTGGTGACTGGAGTTTAATCCCAGAAGGAAATGGGTAAAACACCTGCCTTAGGATGTTCTCATATGAAGGGTAAGAGAATAGGGATGTGTAACCACTAGCTCATGTTAGTTGTTTTTTTCTTTCCTTTTTAAAAATTTATTTTTATTTTTGTTTTTTATTGTGGCAAAATATACATACCATAAAATTTACCATTTTAACCATTTTAAAGTACACAGTTTGGTAGTATTAACTACATTCACGATGTTGTATAGCCATCACCACTATCCATCTCCAGAACTTTCTCGTCATCCCAAACTGAAACTCTGTATCTGTACCCATTAAATAACAACTCCACGTTCCTCCTTCCCCCAGCCCTTGGAAACCACCATTCTACTTTCTGTCTCTGAATTTGGCTATTCTAGCTACCTCATATAAATGATATCATACAAAATTTGTCCTTTTGTGTCTAGCTTATTTTACTTAGCATAACATTTTCAAAGTTTGTCCACATTGTAGCATATATCAGAATTTCGTTTCTTTTTAAGGCTGAATAATATTCTATTATATGTATATATCACGTTTTCTTTATCCATTCAATGTCAATGGACATTTGGGTTGTTTCCACCTTGTGGCTATTGTGAATAATGCTGCTATGAACACTGGTGTATAAATATCTGTCAGCTGTTTTTAAGGGTGGTTAATTCCCTGGTGCTTCCATCCTGCCCCCTGCAAAGGAAGACTAGCTTCTCAAGGTTCAAAAAAGCCCTCAGGCAGAGATGCTGATATTGGCAGTGGGAAGTCCCTTGGGGCACTCTAAAATGTTCAAGTCAGAGGGACATTGGTAGGCACTTACAGCATCTGCTCACAAGATCCCAACTCAAGTAAACAGAATTTGAATCTTGGGCTCTTGGCCGCAATGCCCATGCTTTTAACTGCTCTAGAATTAGCTGCTTTTTAATTAGAAGTGTAATAGTGCTCAGATACGAAGATGAATGAGACATGGTTCTTGCCTTCAAGGAGCTATCAGAGTTGAATCATCTGTCTTGCAAAAGGCTCAAGTAAAGACAGTGGCATCACTTGGTGTGATCTGGAACTCACAAAGCCAGTGTAAGATGGGACCACAGGTGGCAGGTGTGTGGATTCCCTTTATCTTGGCCTCCTGTGGTGAGGTATGCTTGGGCCAGGCACAGCTGAACTCTTTCCAGGGCAGCGCTGCAGGACAGGCACTCATATGTGTGCTGAGCATACATACAGTCATGAGTTCCAGCCCACATCGTTGGCATTCACTATTTGCACTGTTTGTACAACTACATCATCTCATAGCAGGATTTATGCTCCTTTGAGCCTTTTCAATGATTGCCTTCATCTTGATGTCCAAGTATCAGGAGTAGTTATTTGTCAGAAAAGAAACCAGAGCCCAGGAATGATAAAGAGAATACATTTGGAAGCAGAAAAAATGGATGGTTGTATGTATCTGTGTCTGAAAAGACATCATTTACAAATGATTTGCATCTATCTAGAGACCTAACCTGAGATATTCTGTCCCTGAAAGGGTAACATTACCTAGATTGGTAATCGGCAAAAGGAAGAAATAAATGAGAAATAAATCAGTGAGAAAATGCTGTCCTATATTTTAATCTAAATGTTATCATAAATATTTTGTTTTAGTACTGTATTCATGGTAGCTGGGTGTATCAGTCAGATAATGCTAGGTTGTGCTGAGCTAACAAATGACCTCTAAATCTCAGTGGCTTCTTTCTCTCATGGGTTGTCTGTGATTCTGCTCTGTGTTGTCTTTGTTCTGGTATCCAGGTTGAAGGAGCCTTTCTTGAACAGGCCATTCTTATGGTAGAGAAGAAAAAACGGTGGTTTACCCACAAGATGGCTCTGATGGCTACTGTTTGGATATGGCATGTGTTACTTCTGCTCACATTTAGTTGGCTAAAACAAGTCACATGGCCAAGGCAGATGTCAATGAAGCAGGAAAGACCCTTTTCCTACAGGAGAGAGACTGTAGGGATGGGTTCAGGGGCAACACTTACCTTTAGTTTTAGTTTATGGTTCCTCTTGAAGCACAGTTAGGTACCCATGTGCTATGGCAAGGAGTTTGAACATTATTTGGGTACTACGTGGATGAAGACAGTGTAAAAAGTGGCCATTTACAACCATGATCCTGGGATTTTAGGGAATTCAGGTCAGATTAAATAAAAAGTCAGTGTGCTATAGGACATCTCTGATGCCCATCAAGCCATAGCTCCTGTGCTTCTGGCTTTGCTTACACAACAGCATTTCTGCTTTAGGCATTGTAGATTCAGAGTTTTTCTTCCAAGTCACAGGCTCACACTGCCTCTTCTGCTTCTCCCAGTGTTTTCCATTTCTTTCCTGTATTATATTACAACCAACCAGTCCCATCTCTACAAAGTTTAAGACTTCTAGAAGAAATTGTGTTAAAATTGTTCAAAATGAAAAAAATCTTTATTAAAAAGAAAAGTACTTCTGAAGCATTTTTTGAGTGTTTTGAAATTTAGATGACAAATCTAAAGAGTGTTTTGTCTCGTTTTGTTTTTTGGAGAATAGAGTACAAAGAATGACCCATCGTCAGGGACTCTGATCTTAAGTGGATATGAAAGAACCTGAAAGAAACTTACCTGGCAACTTATTTATGTATTTCAACTTGAGTATCTTGACTAATTGTGCCATAATTTGGAAATTTTGTTTAATTCAACAAATATTTGTTGAGTGCTTCCTATTCGAAAGCATTAAGTGTTGTGGGGGAATATAAAGGTAACTCAGACTGGCTGCCACTATCGAGAGCTCACAATCTAATGTACAAGTTGGACAAATTACTGTGTGTATATATATGATTTACTAAAAATTCATTAAAAGTATACTCACTTAGGTGTCTTGTGGGGAGATGGTGAATATATTGAACACATGATACAACTTTCTACATTGGCTAAAGTTTTACTTTAACATGCAAATTTTTTTGCAACCTTTTTAACCAGCTACTCTTTTTAGACCCATTGCAAGATGTTGAATATTGTTATTCCTATTTTACTCATGAGGAAGAAACATATTGTAATAAGGGGTCTAATTTAAGAAAACACAATGAGTCTGCGGTCAATACTGAAGATGATGATGGTTGTATTGAGTATTTACTAAGCCTCAGGTGCTGTGCTAAGCACTTCTGCATTCTTTGATTTAATCATTACTCACCTTGTTTTTGTGAAGTAGCCATTGCCACACCTGAGGCCATTGTTACTGAGATACTTAGCTCTGAGAGGTTTGCGAACTTGCTCAAGGTCAAACAGATAATAAATGTGAGATTCGGGACTCAAATCCAGTGTATGCTTAATCACTTAACCAAGGTTTCTCAAACTTGGATGAGATCTCTTTTAAAGAAAATAATTTCTCATAGAACCCCAGGATTGACTTAAATTATTGTTATTGTAATGATACTTTTAATTGTATAAACACAAAGCTGGCGAGCTTTATTTTTAAGCTCTTACACCTTTATAAAACCTAAGTCAATTTAGAAATTGAATATACTTCATGTTACAGTACTAATTCCAATTAACAACGTTAATTTAACAGCATTAACTAAATTGCTGCTTGTAACTAGAATATGATGTTGGGCAGGTTCTTTGCCAGTCAGCTGGTCTACCCTGCTGTGTTGCTAGGTGATGACTCAGCTCTCCTACCATATTCACAATATTCAACTTCTGTGAAACTTTGATTCATGTTGAGGAACTTGACATCCCTGACCTTTCACCCAGTGAGGACACATCATTTAGATCCCCCAGTCCATCTTCTTTCCCTCCTCGCCACCCCACAGCGTTGATGCTCAAACTCAATGGGCATGGCTGCCATGATGATCAAGAATATACTTACATTATTTGTTTTCAGATTGCTGAAATAAAAACAACCCCTAAGTTCTCATGAGATCTGCAAATTTTTTAATCTATATGACCGTGGATCTACCCTTCATCCCCAACTCTTGCCCAATTTTAAAAAACTGAATTTTCCCCTCTGTGTTACTATACTCTTCCTTTCACAGGACTCCCTCCCTCTGAGACTGCATTCTGTCACTCCCAGAAAGGCCCTCATCTATTTCCAGTGTTCACAGCACCTGGCAGGCTTGCCAATTACAGTTGTTAATGTAAACCCAAATAAAGGGGCGATGATCCCCTTTTAAATAGAGGGATTTGGGACTCTGGCGTGTCAGAAACCACATTATAGGTTTGTTCTCTAGAAGTATTTGTTGACTAGATCTGAAACATAGCCAGTAATTTCCCCTTTTATTTATTTTTATGTTAGATAAGCTTACCTATCCATTCATAGATGAGAGAATTGGCTCAGTTACTTGATTTTTTAATGACCTTACTGTTATTTACTATAATTTCAGTTTTTAGAGGGGTTTCTGCATACTATTCAGCACCCTGAACTTGAACCTTGCTAAAGGCTCCCATGGGACTCCTTCATAGTTATCAGCCATACTTTTGAGAGACCTCAGAGTTGGGGCATAAAATTTATTTTCTCTTCTTTCCAGAATACATAGATGAATACTTGTCTCTGAAATTTGCACATTGAAGCCATACTCCACCCTCTGCTGTTGGTTGTGGTCTTTTTTTTTTAATAGTTTACAATCGTTGCTAACATTTTTCCTTGTGTATGTGATTCTGTGTATATTCTTTTCTAGTAAAAAGCTATTTAGACATAATCCTTATGTTATTGCAAATGTAGCAAAATTCTGTATGATTGGATTTTTAGGGACAAGGGGGTAGAGTTGTTATTCTTTCTTTCTGTCATTTTCTCTGAAACATCTGTTAGGTGACAGATTGAGGATTTTTTAGTGTAAGACCCAATAACTCCTGAATATTCTTTTTTGTAACTATACTATAGCTAAAGCTTTGCCAATTGACATTTTACATTTGCAGATTAAAGGAAATGCACAGATGTTTTAAAAACGAGTCTAAAAATCTTAGTTATTTATCTCTTCAGTGCAACCAGCTTAATTTGTTCCATTTATGAGACTTTATGAGGCAATGAATAATGTTATAATTAGCATATTATGTTAACTCTAACTTTTATTTTAATTTTATTTAACATCTCAAATTGTCTTTTATTTTTACTGTTCATTATTTGGGAGTTTTCCTATATTTTTAACTTGTGGATTTAGCCATGTACCAGATAATAGTCTGTTCCCTTAACAAAAGTTTTTAGGTGTTTCAGATTTTAAATTTAATACTTTGAAATAAATTGATAGAGTTTGAAATTTAAACAATGGCATTGTTTAGAGCAGTTAACTAATACTTGGGTATATAGAGCCCTTACCTTGTAGTATGGAATATAGTCAGCCTCTTCACTCAAGCACCTTGCTGTAAAATATGAGCCAGAGCAGCTGAACATGTAATCATGCTAAATCTGCACATGGAAAACAGTAATTATAAAATGAGTTTGGGGGAACTAAAGAAGAGAGTAGTGATGCTTGGATAGGTGTGTTTGTGTTGCATAGAGCTTTTTGGAGAATAATGGAAAAACAGTTTTGAAAATCTCTGCTATGTCAAGCTGGACTTCCCCTCCCTGCCGGTTCACATAATTATAGCATTTAAAGGTTAAATGATTTATTACTGGGACTTTCAAACCTACAGATGTTTAATATTGTAGCCTGCAGATCATGGGGGGAAATGTCCATTTTTCTTTCTAGTGTTAAAAGAATGGTTGATGTCTTGAGCATTTTTGAACATCAGGTTGAGTTTGACTTAGAAATGTGTGATAAGGCTAAGCTTAGTGAACTGAGAGAATTCTGAGACAACTTTGAGGTTTAAAACCACTGTGTCATGTTCTGGTAGCCTCGGGCTTATCAAGGTTAATTTTTATTGAGCATTAGCTGTGTATTAGGTATTGTGCTAAGTACTTTTCTTGTATCATCTCACTTAATCTTCCCAAATCCCTATGAAAAGTACTAATATTATCCCCATTTTACAGATGAGAAAAGTGAGGGTCAGAGAAGTGAAATAATTTGCTCAAGGTTGCACATCAAGAAGTTAGAAATTTGACTCCAACCAGATCTGATTTTGAGGTTTCCACTTTCTTTTTTTAAAACACTATTTCTCTCCTCTCTGGCTCCAATTACAAAATTGTTGTATAACTGCCATGGAAGTGATTTCAGTGATAGGATGAAAATGATATTAAAGCACCAGCTTCATTCTTTCAAATATTCAAAGATTGTTTTGCATACTGTCCCTGCCGGCTGGCAAGGGAGTCTCACCCAAGGCCCCACCTAGGGCCCCTCTGGCCCTCCCTGAGGAGCCTTCCCTGGGGAGGAGTTGAGGGCCAATTGCAGGTGCCCCCTGATTCCATGGCCTCCATTCCGAGTCCACGCCTGGTACCCACAGGCCTGTCTCCCGCCTAAATGCCCGGGTTCTTACTTTGGGATTTTTCGCCAGTTCCATCCTCCTGGGAGCAAACTGTGCTACCAGTGTGCACACCCCTAGGCCTAGGGTTGCTGAGGGTCACCTATTTGTGAGATTATAGATCAGGCATTGGCAAACTACTGCCCATGGGCCAAATCCAACTACCACCTAATTGTTTTTATGCATACAATTTTATTGGAACATAGCCATGCCTATTTGGTTGCAAATTGTCCATGGCCACTTTGGGGCTGAAACGGCAGAGTTGAGTGACAGAGTGACAGAGGCTGAATAGCTCACAAAACTTAAAATATGTACCATTTGGCCTTTTGTAGAAAAAGTTTGCTGACCCCTGATATAGCTGGAGCTAGCTCAGCATGCATGCTGCAGAGTTCATGTGTGTGAGGCCCCTGGGTGTGGGTGACCCACAGCTGTTAGGTGGGGCAGGCCTTCCTCTTGCTGCTATGTTTTGGCTGGAATTCTGAGGAGTCTAAGAATTCTAAGTTCAAAACTCAAACTTTATCTTTCCCATTTCTGTATTTGTCAAGGAAGGAGGATAGAACATATTTTATTTACCAGTTTGTTAGCTTGATTTATACCTTTAAAATGTGTAGACACATGGTACCTGGACCTTCATCTGTACTCTTGCCCTGAGCTTTACAAATGTTAGCACAAATGTTAAAACCTGGAGTGCAGTATAGGGGTTTATAGTAGATGGGAAGAGGGACCCCCCCCAACAAGTAATTGCACATATTATTATGAAATTATGAAGTATGGAAATGCTTTTGGGTCGTATATGGATTATTGGACATGAGAGGGGCTTTTAAATGCTGATAATGCTCTAAGTCTTGGTCTAGGTGGCAACATAGGTATGCTCACTTTATAAAAATTAATCAGTGCAATTAAAGTATACCTTAATAATATATATGTTATAATTTAATAAAAGTTTATAAAAATAAATAAAATAAGAATAAATATATTAAAAGAGGAAAAATAACCCTTGTTCCCAGGTTCATTTTTCCAAATTAAACCCAAAATGCTGGGACCTACATGCCAGCTTAGCTGGAAGATCTTGGTCTCTACACCAGGGCTTCCCCACCCCTCCCACCTTCCTCACTTTTCCTGTCTCCCCTCCCTCCTATCTCCCTCTCCCTTCTTCCAGGCTTACACTGCCCCAAAGTGAAGGGGATATATGGATATAAATCCCACACCCAAATCTGTTCTGTCCAACCAGCCCACCATGTGATTGCATCTGGCTGCCACAAGATGTCGCTGTGGAGGCTGATCCCCCTCAGACGGAAAGATGCTGCTGGCACTCTCTGTGGTCCGCACGCTATGGTCCTGCCAGGGAAGGCCCGCGCAGTCCCGCGGTGGCCAAGCTCAGACGTGAGTGAGCCATGAGTGGTGTAGCAGATGCTATCGGTGCCCCACCCACATCTCCTCCGCTCTCATGACCTGTGTGGGAACATGAGGGCTTTCTCTCGGCCTCAAGGGAGCACAGGCTGGAAGTGCCAGGCGAGCAGCCCTCAGCCCATGATGAATGAGTTCCTTGCCTTCCCCAGGTGTGACTCTGAGGCTGGTTCTCTGCTGTCTCAGCTCCTTCCAGTTGCCCACAGCAGAAACCTTCTTGGAAATACACCCCTTAGTGACTTCCTTCACTTTCTTGTTTTAGTGCCAAATTGTCTTCTCAGTACTTCCTGGGATTACCTTGTAAATGAACCACCTGCACCCAAATCCTTGTCCCAGCATCTGCCAGTGGGAACCCTACCCAGGATACACAGACTTCCTCATGAGTTATGGTCCTGTGTACAGTGTTGTGCCCCACTGCACAGGCTCCATGCAGCATGGTGGAGTCTCCAGAAGCTCCCAGCCTTACTCACAAGCTTTGTCCGTATGGGTTGCTCTATGGCGACTGAGTCACTTGTCTTGAGTCCCAGTCACCAGCCTGGACTCCCTCTTATCTTAAAGTAATTATTTTATTTCTGGGAACTCTAGGCCTTGTTGCAGCCGTGTTCATTCCTTCCCATAGATCTTACTTACTCTGAATTCTGGGCATCAGGGACTGGGGCATCGGTGACTTCCCTCCCTGAAGGCCACAGGATCCTTGTGCATCAAGATTCCTCTCCTCCAAGGTTTCACATTCTGCAAACCAGGGGTCTGGGGCGGGGCAGCCTTGATTGGGTTATAAGAGGTTTCCTTACACCTTCACCAGAGGAACTAGGCTACCTGGTCACTCTACTTTAGCCTAAACAGGAGTGCCACTCAGATGACCCTTGGCTGGGAAGATGAAGTCAGCTTCTCTTATAAAAAGAAAAAAGATACCATGTGTTTTATACCATGATAAAAAAAAAAAAGCATTATGCTTTGAGGGAATATGACTGAGGGACCTGATTTGGATGGGGTAGACCTTGTAGAGGGTTTGCTATTGATGCTGTGATCTAAATGATGGAACAAGAAACAACAGGAATTAGCTCTGCAAAGCAAACAGCACATGTGAAAGCTCTGAGACAAGAAGAGACTTGATGCATTTGAGCAGCAGGAAGAAGACCTGGTCAGAGTCGGTGAAGGAGAGAGTAGCAAGATAGGAGGCTGGGACTGTTGGCAGTGGCCAGATCCTGCAGGGCCTCAGGCCACAGGAGGGATTTTGGTCTTGTCCACAGAGCATTGGGAAGTTTTAAAGGGACTTAAAGGGAAGATATTTTGTGATCACAATTGTATCTTAAAACAGTTTGGCTGATGTTTTGGAAATAGCGTAGAGGATGATATGAAAAGGGGAGAGGGACTGGGCAGTGGCTCATGCCTGTAATCCTAGCACTTTGGGAGGCCGAGGTGGGAGGAGTGTTTAAGGGCAGGGGTTTGAGACCAGCCTGGGCAACACAGCAAGACACCATCTCTATAAAAAATAAAAAAAATTAGCTGGGTGTGGTGGCGCATGCCTGTAGTCCTAGCTACTTGGGAGGCTGAGGCAGGAGGATCACTTGAGCCCAGGAGTTCGAAGCTGCAGTGAGCTATGATTGTACCACTGCACTCCAGCCTGGGTGACAGAGGGAGACCCTGCCTCAAAAAAAAAAAAAAAAAAAAAAGGCAGGGGGAGATGCTTTAGGAGATATGAGATACTTTAAGAGTCATTTTGGTACAATAGAGTGGTAACAGTAGAAGTGGAAACAAGGGAAGAGATTCAAGAGAGATTTTGGAGGTAGAATTAATAAGATTTGGCAATGGACTTGAAGTGGGTGGTGAGGGAGAATGAATTACTTAAAATCTTTTATGTGGGTAGAAGTGGTAAAAAATTTAAATGCCTATGGGGCAAGCATGGAAAAAGGGAAGCAGACTGACTATCAGGTAATAGGGAATGGAGGGGACTATGGCAAACTGGAGGGTGCCATTGGTTGCCTCTAACCAGTTGTCGCTATGTAGGAAAGTGAGCCTAAACATTGTCAGATATTCAGATTTTTCATGAAAAGTCAGAATCTGGGTTTTAATGTAAAATGTCTGTAACTTTCTATGTTGGCAACTAGATCAAATTTCTAAACAACACTGCTATCCGTATACAACGCATTTGCCGGTGGCATCTGGCTCTTGGGCAGCTGCTTCTTTCCCACCATGTCTCCCTCTAGAAGGGGTTTTAGAATTAAATGTAGTCTGTAATATAGAATTATTAAGAAGTTAAGGATGCTGATCAAAAAAAAAAAGGATATTTTAAGTTGGCTAAATCTTGGGAGATACTGATGATCTCAGCTCACATGGTCTGTCAACAGGGCTCAGGTGATGGGCTGAGGCTGAGATCTGTGGAAATAAACTTAACCTAATTTAGAGCAGATAGCAGGAAGTGCTTTTGTCTTAAAATAGACCATTCCAGACCATGATAGTCTGAGGTACTTGAGGTAGATGGGAATCAAGGCTCTCCCCAGCTTTTTCGTGTCTGAGCTGATAGTTCAAGAGTCCTTAAACCTTTTAAGAGAGTGAGTGGATTTATGTATATTTTATTTATGAATCCATATGTAATTAGAAAAAGCATTCTTATAGGTTCATAAAACTATCTTGTTTTATTTTGTTTGAGCCTTAAACAGAACTTACCTTTGGACTTTAAATTTTATTCATGAGGCGTTTTCATTTTTATTTTTAAATTTATTTTTATATTTTTTTATTTTTTATTTTTTTGGAAACAGGGTCTCACTCTCATGCCTGGGCTAGAGTGCAGTGGCTTCATCATCACTCACTGCAACCTCAAACTCCTGGGCCATGAGGTGTTTTTAAAGGGTATTATGCAACTAATTTCTTTGGTGTCATAATTTCTTTTATGTCAGCAACATCTGTCTGTTTCTGTGCACAGTTTAAACTAGTAATTTATCCTTCTTAGGGTTATACATCACAAATATATAAGAATGGAAGGTATTTTTAAGAGTTTATGAGAAAGTCCTATGATTGAACCTATCTTGGTTTCATGATAGTATTTAAAACAATAAGGTTTTAACTTCTATCTTATTTGCTATAATGCATTTATAGGTGGGTAGAAAAGCTTAGAAATGGTTTAATGACTTAAAGTCAGGGTAGTGGGACATAGAAGACATTATTACATTATTCATTGCTGAATAAACTTGATCTTTTTGCTCTTTCTCAGAGATTCATTTTATAGAATTAAAATAAAAATCAGGGTAGACAAGAAATTAGGATACAACAACCAAAAAAAGCCTGAGTGTCAAAACAAGTACCTTAAAATATATCAGGGAACTTAAATACAGCTGGGCGGGGGAGGGTGTGTGTGTTTGTGAGTGACTTAATAGAACAAGGAGTAATTATGAAGCTTGGGGGACATGACAGCCCTGGGGACCTGCCTTTGCCTTACCTTGTTAACTGTGTCTTTACCTCTTCTATGAAACTGACATCCCTCTATGTGCTGCAGCCTTATGGGCAAAATGGTTCCAGGAAACCATTCCTGCTCTTTATAAATTTGGTGGAAGAAACTAATTCTGAAATAAAGTGTTGGGCCTAGGTTTCTAATTAAAAGCTATTAGAAGGGGTATTGTACATCTTGGTACAATACCCGTTGTACATCTTGGTGTAAATGAAAATCCCATTAACCTTGTTTATCCGAACATTTGGCAAACTGTTCAGAAAGTACTGCCCCAAAGCAGAGCTGGAGTAGCACAATACTGGTACTTAATAAGTACTTCTTAAGGTGTATTTACTGAATATGCAGCGCTAAAATCCTGAGTTTGGTAATTTAAGAGTTTTTAGGCGCCTCAAGAGGAGATGGTAGCTTCCAGGATATCTGAGAATAAAGAGTAGAGGCCATGGAGGAAAAATAGTCAAGGGTAAGTAAGGATATGGGTGTAAATTGTTTCATTTTGATCCTGTAATTCTCTTTCTAGAATTTTATCCTAGGGAAATAATAAGAGCTTTATCAATCAGAACATTAAACATCTGTATCAATCAAAATATTACAAAGCTTTATCAATCACAATATTAATTACAATATTTCTATTTTAAAAATAAATAAACTGAGTATCCCATAATAGGTGATTGGTTAAATAAATGATTAGATAACCATTTAACGAAGCATTAAGTGACTGTTTTCAGTTCTTTTGCTGTGTAAAAAAAATCTGTAGAACTCAGGGGGCTTTAAACAATAATTTATTATTTCCTGCCCTTCTGTGGGTTGATTGGTGGTCCTGCTGTTACATAGAGTATTGGCTGTCACTCATGCAGCTGATTTCACATGGCAGCTGGGCTAGCCTGGATGGTCCAAGGTGGCTTGTCTCACTGGTCTGGTGTCTCGGTGCTGGCTGTTGGCTGGGGCACTTTGGTTCTCCTTCATGTGACCTCTCTCTCCATGTGGTGTCTCATCCTCCAGGGCCTTTCTTTGTGGCTTCTTTTTCTAGCAGGATAGCGTGGACTTCCTTATATCATGGCAGCAGGATTTTAAGAAAGCAAAAACAGAAACTGCCAGGCCTCTTGAGGGCTAGGCCCAGAGCTGGAACATTGTCACTTCTGCTGAATTTGTTGGTTTAAGCAGGTCAAAGGACCAGTCTAGATTCAAAGAGAAGAGAAATAGCATCCATTTCTCAATGGAAGGAGAGACAAATGTGTACAAGAAGGGGAAGAATTTTGATGGCCATTTTTGGAGATGCATGGTATCCATTAAAAATCATATTTTATAAAAATGTTTTAGTGCATTTATGATAAGTGGAAAAAGGAGATGATGTTAAGAATAAAACATTGAGGAAAAACGGAGAGTACAAGAGTTTATATAGAATATAATACTTATTTTGTCTAAAATTGTATATACACACACACACTCTTAAAAGGAATTGGAAGCAACAACATCAGGTTGTTAGCAAAGGTTGTCTATAAGTGACAGGATTGAGTGTTTTCATTTTCTTCTTTATGTGTATCTATATTTTATAAATTTTCTATAATAATCTATTAGCTGTTTTAACAATTAAGAAAACTATTAGGCCAATTAGAAAGTCTTGACAAATTTCAAAGATTAGAAAACATATGTGTTATATTTTATAATCCCAATGCCATAAAACTTGAACTACAGAATTTTACCCACAAATTTTTGTTCACTTTGACATTTAAATATATTCTTCTGAATAATTCCTGAGATAGAAAAAAATTTCATAAGAATAATAGGAAGCTATTTACAAATGACAGGAGTTTTATACATACAATGCTGGAATATGCATCCATGTGTATAATCTTATATGCATTTGTTAGAAAATGTGATTGAAGATAAATGAACATTTAATGCAAAAAGGCAAAAAAAAAACTAAACACAAAGGAAGTAGAAATTATTATTAAAGATAAAATGCCAATGAAATGGAAAACAGAATGTAGTAAAATGTATCAATAAAACCAAAAGCTGTATCATTGAAACACTAAGAAAATAGAGAAACATTTGTCATATTGTCATTAAGAGCAGTAGAAAAATACAAACAACATTAGAAATGAGATGGGGAAATAACGAGGTGATTTTTAAATTAAGGAAAAGTTATACAAAGCTATACCAATAAAACTGAAAAATCTAGATGGAAAAGACTATTTATGAAGAAAGGTTTTAATGATAAATTGACACAAAGTAGGTGGCAAACCCAAGGAGATCAGTAAACATAGTACAAAATGAAAAGATAACCAAAAACCCAGCCCATTCAGGTTTATGGGTGTGTTCTAGCAAACAGTTCAGGAATAGGGAAGACTCACATTATGCTAGCTGTTCCAGAACATATGAAAAACGTAAAGTTTCTCAATCCATTCTGTGGCACTCACACAAATCTGACACTGAACCTAGAAAAGGAGAGCCTAAGGAAACTGTGGCCCAGTGTCAACATATATTGCTTTTAAAATAAGGAAACACTATTTCAAACAAGATAATATATCTATGAATGTTATATGTTATATGTGTGTTTCCAAAAGGAACAAATTAACTGTTGGTTGGTTGTTGGAATTCTCCAAAGTCTTGGCCAGCTGGGCTGGTAAAATCGCTGAGGATTAAATCTGGGTGTAAATTTTATGGTATTCAGGACAGGGACCTCAAACCTAGCCAGAGACCTCAGAAATGTCTGTGTCTAGATACAAGGGGAGCAGACAGGGGAGGACAAGTTAGATTTAATCACTCTCTCTGGGAAGACTATTCTCTACGTGGTAGGCCCAGCTAGGACCTAGATACATAGATTCTAAGCACAGAAAAGATAACAAATTTATTTACCCATTAGAGTTATAGAAAGAAAGCAAAAAATATTATGACAAAAGTATATATTATTATAGAAAATTTAGAGCATGAAAATAAACAAAAGGAAGAATATGAAAACTTCTTGGAATCCCACCACTGGCACCATTTTGATATGCATCTTTCCAGTCTTCTCTGCTGGTGATTGTATATGCATGCGTGTATGTGTTTTATAAAAGTGTGAGCAAATCACAAAAGTGTTTTATGGTCTGCTTCCCCCCACCCCCAGTAGGTCATGAACATTTTTCCATCTTGTTAAATATTTGTGTAACTATAACACTATTCCATTTTCAGTCACTCATCTTTTATGTTGAAACTGTTGATTTGCCCTTTTTTTGTAAAACAAATTACTCATGCAAAAATCTTAGATACAAAATGATTTTTATGCATTTCCAAGGAAAACAAAATTAAGCCCTCAGCAACATAATCATTTGAAATATAGTTCTTCAGTTAGAAACAGGTGTATAATTTTTAAGGCCTTTTTAGAGAAAGGGGAAGTCTTTATGGAAAACATTTTTTCATACTATATGTGAGGACTCTTTAGGGTATGAGTGACAGAAATTCTGACTAGTATTGAATGCAGCAAAAAGGAAATTTATGGACAAATGTATCAGTTATCCATTGCTCCAGTAATGCTGTGAAGCAGCCAACCACAAACATCAGTGACATACTAAGAAGCATTCATTTAGTCCCTGAGTATGTGGTGCTCAGCTGGTCTCAGCTGGGCTTGCTCATGCAACGGTGGGCAGCTGCTGACTGGCGACGCAGCCCTGCTGATCTTGGCTGGGCTGGCACACACATCTTGGGGTTGGTTGGCTGTTGGCTGGGACAACTTGGCTCTGTTTTATGTTTCTCATCTTCCATCAGGCTAGACGGGGCGTGTTCTAATTGCTATGGTAGAAGAAAATGAGCAAGAGAGTAAACACACAAGTGCTACTTTAGGCCTCTGCTTGCTTCACATTTGTTATTATCTTATTGGTCAAAGCAAGTTACATGACTGAACCTAGAGTCAGGTTGGGAGGGCACTACCAAGAACACAGAATAAAGGAAGGGGTAAAGAATTGAGGCCATTAATGCAATCAGTCTACCTGGTCTACCTAGTCTACCTAGTCTATATAACTAAAATGGCTTGGGGATAGATGTTGCTTCAATGACTGCTAGATCTGGAGTGTCAAGTGATGTCACTTGGCTTGGTTTCACAGTCTTGCAAGTTTAGCTCTGCTTTCCTTTGTACTAGCATCACTCTCAGGGATGCCCTTTCCACATGGTAGTACTCAGAGAGCCACCTTGAAAACAAGTAATTCCAGCTGAAAAAGAACTTACCTTTCCCAGTTGTTCCAGATAAAGCCATGGTATGGAGTCTTTTTAGACCAGTGGGTCACATGCCCATCCCTAAACCAGCTACCATGTCTGGAGGATGGAATATGATGATCAGGCAGGATTGGCTCATGTTCTCACCCCGGCACCATCCAGGATGGAGGGGAGGGAGTCAGTCTTTCCTAAACCTTATGAACTGTGAGTAGGGGGTTGGGAACAATTCCTCTAAGGAAAAAAGAGATAGTACTACCAGAAAGTGTGTGTGGGGGGGTGGGGTGGGGGGGAGGGATGAATGATAGGCAGGTGAAAATAAATGATGCCCCTGTATATTGCTATTGCTGTACTTATCTTGTTGAGACATTACCAGCAAAAATGGTTCATTGCCTATTTTGTGCTAGGCACCAAACTAGGTGTTTTATAAACATCATCTTACTTATAATACTATGAATTAGGTGGTATTACCTACATTTTATTGATTGGAGAGTAGAAGCTCATAACAGTTAAATAATTTGCCTAAGGCCACTCATCTGGTTAGTGTTACAGTGGAGATCTGAACCTCAGTTTGCCCCTTTCCAGAATCTGTTCTCTTATTGTAAAGCTGAAGAAAAAGAAAGTATCCTAAATACTCTCTAGGAGGAAGAACCAGAGGCCATAATGCACCCCATTAAGGCCATTTGGGTCCTAATTAATCATAACCCTGTAGCCCCAGCTATATAAAATTTGCACTAATATACTTGAGTAACAATGACAGGGAGCTTCTATTACTTTTTTCTAGGGGTTATGGGACCAGGAACTCTAACATGGTGTACTGTTTCCTTGTGCCATTTGTGTACAGGTGTGAAGTGGTTAATATGAATATTAAGGTCAACCAAAATGGAAAATAATTCTCAAAAAGCCAGCCTGAAACAGTGTGTGAAAGGGGAAAGAGACAGGACTGTTGTTTCTCTGGTGATAGTATTGAGGATCTGGCTGTATGTATAGGCATCCCATTGGTTGAGACACCTCTTTTTCTTCTAGCTCCAGGATGGCCAATAGTTTCAATTCATGTGTCAATGCCAGTTGATTGGTGGTAAACAATCCAGAGTGTTGTGTTGAGAAGAGTTCTGAACCTAGTGTAAAAGAGGACTGGAAAAGAGTGATGTCTGTAATGGGTACAGGAGGGGAAGCTAACAACATGCTTGCCAAATATTTGACATCCTCAGAAGCAGCAGCTTTTGAGTCACAGTCAAGCCACATGAGTATGGGGGTCATGCCCCTAAGGATGGATTATTTTATACCTAAGGTCTCCATGATGGGGAATTCCATGGTGACTTTTCTGGAGATCCTAACTCTAACTTAGCACAAACCAAAACGGAGGGCTTCATTTTCCCAAGGACAAGAGCTGCTTTTTTGCTCTGAGAACTTTTGATCTTGCTTGGGGCCAGGGCGAGGGGAATTTATAAAAAGTTTACATGTAGTAGGTAAAGTTTTGGGATCATTTTTCTTTTTAAATGAACATGACGGGCATGACTCTATTAATCATCTATCTTTTGTTCATCTATCATAATCATTTATCTAGATATTTTAAAATATACTGCAGTTATAGTCAGAGTTCTAAAGAAATCTGTATTTAATTATCCTTTTTCTCATTATGCAGATCTCTGGAGTTATTTTCCGGTACAGACTGTGAAGAG
The DNA here is from genome assembly GCA_023783475.1 of Daubentonia madagascariensis. Classification (NCBI taxonomy): domain Eukaryota; kingdom Metazoa; phylum Chordata; class Mammalia; order Primates; family Daubentoniidae; genus Daubentonia; species Daubentonia madagascariensis. The sequence continues at coordinate 31,713,969 of JAKFHU010001953.1, read as the reverse complement.
AATGCAGTGAGAATTCTGGACAAGTGTGGAAATATTAGCTTAAACCCCAACTTAGCATAGCATTCCTTCTCTTAAGTAGCACCTCATAATAGAAGAGAAATGTATGGAAGTGCAAGAACAATCACCAATGTGGAAGGTAGCCCTTCCAGATCTCCTCGCTTGCCAAGGTCTCCTCGCTTGGGCCACCGAAGAACAAGTAGTGGGGGAGGTGGAGGAGCAGGCAAGACTCTGTCTATGGAGAATATCCAGTCGCTCAATGCAGCCTATGCTACGTCTGGACCCATGTATCTGAGTGATCATGAAGGGGTGGCTTCAACAACTTACCCAAAGGGCACCATGACTCTGGGGAGGGCTACCAATCGAGCTGTGTACGGAGGCCGGGTCACAGCCATGGGGAGTAGTCCCAATATTGCTTCTGCCGGACTTTCCCACACAGACGTCCTTTCATACACGGATCAACATGGTGGTCTGACCAGTGCATCCCATCACCACCACCAGGTCCCCTCCATGTTGAGGCAGGTAAGAGACAGCACAATGTTAGATCTTCAAGCCCAGCTCAAGGAACTCCAGAGAGAGAATGACCTCCTCCGGAAAGAGCTAGACATCAAGGACAGCAAGTTGGGGTCTTCCATGAACAGTATCAAGACTTTCTGGAGTCCCGAGCTTAAGAAGGAGAGAGTTTTGAGGAAAGAGGAGGCAGCGCGGATGTCTGTCCTCAAGGAGCAGATGAGGGTTTCCCATGAAGAAAATCAGGTAGGTTATGACTCGTCTCAGTGTTTTTCCACCTTGGCTTCTCACTGGGTAGTTGATTCTTTGCAGATGGTACCACGACCTGTGCGGAAGAGAGTTTGGCATCATCAAGAGGTTATGGCTTGGTATGTGTTCCACCCGGACTTTCCTTATTTTTGAATAACCTTTACACAGAAGTGGGGGAGGATCGCTCCTCATTGCCTAACTTTTGTACTTGGTTAATTTTGTCTTCTTTTTCAGCAGTTGCAACAGCAGTTCAGATGTACCTCCCTCTGAATAGAAGAGGAAAATGTTAATTTCTGCAAGAGTAACCACTTTCACGGCAACATTTAAGGGGCCACATTTGACTGGTGAATTGATTTTTTTATTTTGGAAGAACCAACACCATTATTTCTTCCTAGAATGAATGGAATTTGTTCTCTAAGTAGCAAGCTGAACAATATTAAATGGGATTGGATAGAACGGGTTTGATATCATGTTAGAAAAATACCATAAATTTTAAGTTGGTCTTTCTGCCTTTATCCATTTAGTATTAACTAAGTATCTGCTATGTGCAAGGCACCTTCTTGTTTTTCTTGGATCTGTCCTCCATGTCACAGCAAGAATAGTTCCCTGTGTCTACCTGCAGTTATGCCATTCCTCTGCTTTAAAGCCCTCAGTGATTACTCATTGCCTCTGGAATAAAGTCTACCTCCCTGACTGACCCCACAGCACCTTTCCTGGAAGACCTGGGCCAACCTTTCCAGCCTTGTCCTGTACCACCTCCCTCCACTCTTGCGCTGTCTGCACCACCACTTGGTAATTCTTGCACACACCTGAGGTTTCCCACCTCCATGCCTTTGCTATTGCTGTTCCCTTCCACTGGTGGCCTTCTCAGCACACCCTCTTCCTGCCGCTCCCCTTTCGGTCCTAGCCAATCTCCATTTTCAAATCCTACCTATTCTGTGAGGCCCCTTTTATATGCTGCTATTTTCACAGGGCTTTGCAGTCAGACATTCTTGGGTTTAAATCCTACCTTCACCTCTTATTGGTGGTGAGAGAAGTGCGAAGAGATGGAGCGTAGAGGGTGTGATGCCACTGGGGTCAAAAATTCCCAGATATCATTTAACTTTCTGTAGGAATTTGAAATACCTCTTACTTGGCTGAACTAGTAATTCTCCAGTCATTGGTCTGGAGGTTGGCTTAATGAAATGCTCTGCCTTTCTTGGGGTCATCTGCTGTCCCTCCTGTCTGTTTCTCTGGCCACCACTCCTTTAGAGTCCAAAGCGCCTGTGGAAGCATTTGTGACCCATATGAAAATCTGCCCTTTGTTCTCCTTCTGTGTGTGGAAAGCAGTCACCTTATCCCTCTGATTATCTGACAGAGCCACTGCTGGTTTTCAGATGTGGAAATGAGATTTTTTAGTTGGAACAGAAAGCTTTGTTCTTCACTCCTGAATCAAATTAACGCTCTTCACTATCATTTCTGTTTCTTTCTGACTTTGCTAGATCATGAAGTCTTTGTGAACCTGTTACTATGATGTGTATTTCCCCCTGCTTTTGTACTGATTTTCTCTTCTTTTAGTTTTTTGGAAAATGATTAAAAGCAGTTTAGGAATGATGTAAGTAGTAACAAAAAGTTTGAAAGCTCTTCTCTAAACTGTCAGCTCCAAAATGACTTTTATCTCGTGCTTCTATCATTAAATTTATTTTTGTTTTTTTTAATATTTTTAAATTATTTTTTTATTTTTTCCTTTTATTTCAGAATATTATGGGGGTACAACACTTTGGCTATATATATTGCCCATGCACTGCCCATGTCAGAGCTACAATCGTGGTCATCCCCCAAACTGTGTGTCCCCCACCCATTCAGTGAGAGTTTTTCCCATCCCCTCCACCCCTCTCCCACCTGCCTGCCCCCTGATGAATATTATTGCCATGTGTGACATAAGTATTGATCAGTTATTACCAATTGATGGTGAGTACCAGTGGTGCTTGTTTTTCCATTCTTGTGACACTTGGCTTCGAAGAATGGGCTCTAGCTCCATCCAGGATAATACCAGATGTGTTAATTCACCATTGTTTTTTATGGCTGAGTAATACTCCATGGTATACATATACCACATTTTATTAATCCACTCGTGTATTGGTGGGCACCTGGGTTGTTTCCACATCTTTGCCATTGTGAATTGTGCTGCTATAAACATTCGCATGCAGATGTCTTTATTATAGAATATCTTTTTTTCCTTTGGGTAAATAGCCAGTAGTGGGATTGCTGGATCAAATGGTGGGTCTAGTTTTAGTTCTTTAGTATCTCCATATTACTTTCCATAGAGGTTGTATTAATTTGCAGTCCCACCAGCAGTGTATGAGTGTTCCTATCTGTCCGCATCCCTGCCAATATTTGTTGTTTTGGGACATTTTGATATGAGCCAATCTCACTGGAGTTAAGTGATATCTCATTGTGGTTTTGATTTGCATTTCCCTGATGATTAGAGAAGTTGAGCAATTTTTATATGTTTGCTGGCCATTATTCTGTCTTCTTTTGAAAAGTTTCTGTTCATGTCCTTTGCCCATTTTTTAATGGGGTTGTTTGATTTTTTTCTTGTTGATTTTCCTAAGTTCTGTATAGATTCTGGTTATCAGCCCTTTATCAGAGATGTAGCATGCAAATATTTTCTCCCATTCTGTAGGTTGTCTGTTCACTCTAGTGATAGTTTCCTTGGCTGTGCAGAATCTTTTTAATTTGATCAGGTCCCATTTATTTATTTTTTTTGCTGTGATTGCTTTGGGGGTCTTCTTCATAAATTCTTTGTCTAGGCCAGTGTCCATAAGAGCTTTTCTAACGTTTTCTTCTAGAATTCTTGTGGTTTCATGTCTTAGATTTAAATCTGTTATCCATCATGAGTTGATTTTTGTGAGAAGTGAGAGGTGTGGATCTAGTTTCAGTCTTCTACATGTGGCCATCTAGTTTTCCCAGCACCATGTATTGAATAGGGAATCTTTTCCCCAGTGTATGTTTTTGTGGAATTTGTCAAAGATCAGATGACAGTATGAGGATGGTTTTATACTTGGGTTCTCAGTCCTGTTCCATTGGTCTATGTCTCTGTTCTTGTGCCAGTACCATGCTGTTTTGGTTACTATAGCCTTGTAGTATAGTTTGAAGTCTGGTAGATTGATGCCTCCCAATTTATTCTTTTTGCTTAAGATTGCTTTGGCCAGATGGGGTCTTCTCTGGTTCTACACAAAGCATAGAATTATTTTTTATAGATCAGCAAAAAATGATATTGGTATTTTGATAGGGACTGCATTGATTCTGTAAATCACTTTAAGTAGCAATGATACTTTTACAATGTTGGTTCTACCTATCCAAGATCATGGTAGGGTTTTCTATCTGTTTACATCCTCTGCAATTTCTTTTCTCAGTGTTTTGTAATTCTCTCTATATAGGTCTTTCACCTCCTTAGTTAGATATGTTCCTATATATTTCATTTTATTTGGTGCTATTGTGAAAGGTATTGCATCTTTAATTTGTTTCTTTGCTCGACTGTTATTGGCATATGTGAAGGCTATTGATATGTGTGTATTGATTTTGTATCCTGAGACTTTGCTGAATTCATTTATCAATTCCAGTATCTCTTGGTTGAATCTTTGGGGTTTTCTAGATATAATATCATATGGTCTGCAAAGAGTGAATGTTTGACCTCTTCTGTCCCCATTTGGACACCCCTGATTCCTCTCTCTTATCTGACTGCTCTGGCCAGGACTTCCAGCACTATGTTGAATAGAAGTGGAGATAGTGGGCAACCTTGTCTAGTTCCAGTTTTAAGGGGGAATGCTTTCAATTTTTCCCCATTCAGTATGATATTGGCTGTGGGTTTATTGTATATGGCTTTAATAATTTTGAGGTATGAGCCATCTGTGCCTATATTGTTAAGAGTTCTTGTCATAAAAGGGTGCTGGATTTTGTCAAAAGCCTTTTCTGCATCTATTGAAAGGATCATATAATCTTTGTTCTTGATTTTATTTATATGGTGAATTACATTTATAGATTTGCATATGTTGAACCATCCCTGCATCTTGGGGATGAAGCCCACCTGATCGTGATGAATTATTTTTTTGATGTACATTTGAATTTGGTTTGCTAGGATTTTATTGAGAATTTTTGCATCTATATTCATAAGGGATATTGGTCTGTAGCTTTCTTTCCTGGCTTTGGTATCAAGGTGATATTGGCTTTGTAGAATGAGTTTGGGAGGATTCCATCCTTCTGGATGTTTTCGAATAATTTCTGCAGTATAGGCACCAGTTCTTCTCTGTAGGTTTGGTAGAATTCAGGTGTAAACCCATCTGGTCCGGGACTTTTTTTTGTTGGAAGATTTTTTTATTACTTCTTCAATTTCAGTGCTTGATATTGGCCTGTTTAGGAATTCTATTTCTTCCTGATTGAGCCTAGGGAGGTAGTGTGTTTCTAAGAATTTGTCCATTTCCTCCACATTTTTGTGTTTTTGGGCATAGAGATTTTTGTAGTATTTGAAGATGATGTTTTGTATTTCCATGATATCAGTTGTGACCTCTCCTTTTTCATTTCTAATTGAGCTTATTAGAGTCCTTTCCTTTCTGCCTCTGGTCAGCCTGGCGAGTGGCCTATTTTGTTTGTCTTTTCAAAGAACCAACTTTTCATTTTATTAATCTTCTGTATTGTTCTTTTGTTCTCAATTTCATTTAATTCTGCTCTGATCTTGGTTATTTCTTTTCTTCTGCTGGCTTTAGGATTGCTTTGCTCTTCCTTTTCTATTTACTTAAGATGATTCATCAGTTTAATGATATGTGACCTTTCTGTCTCTTGGATGTGAGCATTTAAGGTGATAAGTTTTCCTCTCAGGACTGCTTTTGCTTTATCCCACAGGTTTTGATAACTTGTATCCCCATTATCGTTTAGTTCGAAGAATCTTTTGATTTCCATCTGAATCTCCTCCTTGACCCAATAGTCATTCAGCAACAGATTATTTAATTTCCATGTTTTCGGATGAAGATGTGAGTTTCTTTTGGAATTGATTTCTAATTTTATTCTGCTGTGGCCTGAAAAGATAAATGGTATGATTTCTATTTTTTTAAATTTGTTGAGATCTGTTTTGTGGTCTAGGATGTGATCAATTTTAGAGAAAGTTCCATGAGCTCATGAGAAGAACGTATATTCAGTTATATACGTTAAGTTATATTCAGTTATAACATTATTTGGGTGGAGTGCTCTATAGATGTCTGTTAGGTCCAAATGCTCTATAGTCCTGTTTAGGTCCATTGTTTCTTTGCTTATTTTCTGTTTGGAGGATCTGTCCAGTTCCGTCAGTGGGGTGTTGAAGTCCCCTGCTGTTATTGGCATTGCTATTTATTATGTTGTCTAGGTCAAGCAGTATTTGCTTTATGAATCTGGGTGCTCCTGTGTTGGGTGCATAAATAGTTAGGATTGTTAAATCTTCTTGTAAGATTTTTCCCTTCACCACTATATAGTGACCATCTTTGTCTTTCTTTACTTTTATTGCTTTAAAGTTTATATCATCTGAAATAAGGATGGCTACTCCAGATTTCTTTTGATTTCCATTTGCCTGGAAAATGGTATTCCATCCTTTCACCTTGAATCTGAATGAGTCCTTGTGTGTAATATGTGTTTCCTGGAGACAGCAGATAATTGGCTTATATTTTTTAATCCATTCAGCCAGCCTATGTCTCTTCAATGGGCAATTCAAGCCATTCACATATATTGAGAGAATTGATATTTGGGATAGATTTCTGTTTATTCTGTTGGGTAGTCTCTTGTTCTGTTTTACCTCTTGAGTATTGTGAAATCTGGGTTCTAGAGTTTTAGCTTTTGTGTAGTTTTACACTGGTGCGTGTCTGTTGTGCTGGTTAGTGTACAATGCAGGTGTAAGCACTTCTTGCAGGGCTGGTCTGGACTTTGCAAATTCTATTAGTGATTGCTTGTCTGGAAAAGTCTTTATTTTTCCCTCATATAAGAAACTTAGTTTGGTGGGATAAAGAATTCTGGGTTGGCCATTATTTTATTTTAGAAGACTGATGATGGGTCCCCATTCCCTTCTGGCTTGTAAGATTTCAGCTGAGAAATCTGCAGTTAATCTGATAGGTTTCCCTTCGTAGGTTACCTGCTCTTTTCACCTCACAGCTCTGAGGAGTGCCTCTTTTGTGTTTACTTTGGTCAGTCTAATAATTATGTGGTGTGGTGAATGCCTTTTCACGTTGAATCTCCCAGGAGTCCTGTGTGCTTCTTGTACTTGGATATCGAGATTTCTCGCTAGGCCATGGAAATTTTCCTCTGTTATTCCTTCAAATAGATTTTGCAGCCCATGCGAATTTTCTTCCTCTCCCTCAGGGATGCCTATGATCCTTATATTTGGCCTCTTTACATAATCCCACATTTCTTGTATGCTTTGTTCATGCCTCTTGTTTTTGTGTTCTTTCTCTTTGACTGATTTATTTAGTGCATAGGAGTTGTCTTCTAGCTCTGAAATTTTCTTCTGCATGGTCCAGCCTATTCTTAAGGCTTTCCACTGTGTTTCGTAGATCCTTGAATGCCTCTTTCATTTCTACAATTTCTATTTGATTTTTCCATAATAGTTTTTTTCTTTAGAAAAATTTTCGTTCATTTCTTGCATTTTTCATGTGGTTTCTTTGTGGTGGGATTCAGTTTTCTCTTCAATTTCATTGAGCTTTCTTATAATCCATAAATGAAATTCCTCTTCTGGCATTCTACCCATTTCATTTGAGTTGTTATCTGTTGCTGAGAAACTAATGATTTCTTTTGGGGGTGACTTTTCACTCAGATTTTTCATGTTTCCTGAGTTCTTTTGCTGATTTTTTTTCATCTGGCCTCTTGGTCGAGAGCTGGGGGTTTTAGGGCTAGTTTATGGCCCTGTCTCCAAGCCTCTGAGGTTCGTTCCTTGGCAGAGCCAGGGTGTGGAGTACTGGTCTGTATTGCCTTAGGTGTATTTTAGCAAGTTTGGTGGATCTCTTGGGTTACCTCTGACCTGTTGTCTTCTTCTCTTCCCAGTGGAGTGTAGTGACATTGTCCTCCCAGCTTGAGCTCTAAGGTGGTGGATTGTACTTGAGGGTATGAATCCACAGCTCCCTAATAGCTAGGTATTCTGTTATGTCCATGGCAGACTCTGATTCCCCAGTTGTCATATGCGAAAGCCCCGAGCTTTGGGAGGAGCCTTATAGTTCCTAGGGGTTACTTTGACCCTGCTCCTCCTGAGGTGCAGGTAGAAACACAATTTCTTTTGGCTGCAGCGTGAGAGCTGAACTGGAAAAATTCTATACAGCTCAGAGGTTGCTCATCTAGCCACGTGTGTCTATCCCTCTGATGTGTGTCTCCGCGTGACACTGGCTGATAGGGGGCTCTCCAATTGTGCACCCCCTTTCCACCACTAGACCCCAAGGCGAGGCAGGTGGGTGTCTCTATCCCCAGAAGTCTCCGCCAGGGGGATGTTCCCATGGGGGGAGGGAATAGTGGCCACTGGAGGTGCTCTTGGATGGCGCGAAGTTCCCTGATGAAGTGGGCAGGGTTCAGCCTGTGGCTCCCATGGGGAGCTGCTCTGATTCAGCCTGTGGCTTTTGAGGCATTTGGTTGTCATGAGAACCGGTACTTATACAAAATGAGTCACTATAACCAGCAACTTTCAAAATGACCAATCTCTGGGGTACAGGAGGGCTGGGACCTGAAGCGCGGGCACTGGGACCAGCACGTAGAGGACTCATCGCGGGCCAGAGCTGGGGTAGCAGGACCAGATGGACCAGCTGCAAACTGTTTCCAATACACAAAGGTCCTGCCACTATAGCTCCGGGATCTCATCCCACCTGGAACCCACAGATGTAGCTGTCCCTGCCCACCAAGGGCAAAGCCTGTGGCGCCCCAGCGGAAGAGCCCCCAAGCCAGGGTGGGGCGGAGCTAGAGACCTGGCTCAGGGCTCCGGGCGGGAGGCTTTAAAGATGGCTGCCGCCGCCAGCCTGGCGCACAGCAGGGCTCAGATCGTGCCCGGGAATGCAGCTTTTCTCAACCGGCCTGTGTCCCACAAAGACAATTGCCAGTAGCCTCTAAGGGCGTGCCCTGCTCTCCGTTAATCTGCTGGGACCAGTCCCGCTGACTTCCAGTGGCGCGCTGCCGGCCTGCAGGTTCCCGCGCACTGTCCCGGGAAGCTGTATCTCCTCCCAGTCCCTACGCGGCCCTGAGCGGTCCCTGTATATTGCAGCTGAGAGTTCCGTTTGGCTCTTGCAATTGCTTCCTCTCCACAGAGCCTGCTGTCTCCCGCAACAGCTTTGCCCTGACTCTGGGCTTGTCCCTGACTGAGTGGATGAAAAGTCTGTGGGGAAGGTAAGTAACCGCTTGCAGGTCAGGTCGTGCTGCGCTGACCTGGTGAGCGCGTCCTTCCCGCGCTCTGGGCTCTGTTGCACTCCCTGCGCTCTCCAATCTTTGTGAATGAATCTCTCAGTCACCTGTTTTCTTGGGCTGTTTTCATCGAGTGTCCCACGATGTTTCTCTGTAAATTCACAATGCTGTTTTCGGAGTGAGCGATTTGTGCACAGGAAGCCGATGGCATTTTTCACCTCCTTCCCTGGGAGCGGTGAGGTGGGAGGACTCTGTCAGACCGCCATGTTTTTTCTCTCATTAAATTTATTTTTGAGCACAGACCCTGATTATACATGTGTATTTATAAATTAAATGATGTGCGCCAGTATGTTATATATCTTCTATGACATTCACAAAGACTTAAATACGATGAAATAAAGTAAAATAAATAATATATTGAGATAAATTTTAATGGTACACAAACCCTTTTTTGGTTTTAGTAAAAACATTTTAAACCACTTGTCCACTTCATGAGTGTTAGTTCAATCTAGGTAATACCCATAATTCCACTTAACTCTCTCATGTTGCCATAAGGCTGAAGTGAGTAAATGCTTGAGGGTTCTCCTATTACCCCTTCCTTGTTCTGGCCTCTATTGTGATCACAGGATACCTTGGGTATTGAAGGTGACATGTGACTGTGTGACAGATGACCCAGTAAAAGCCCTAGTATTAATCTATTTATTACATTTAAGTAAAATATAAATATTTTCCCTTTTAAGTTAAAAAATATAAAATGAGGAAGAAGCATACAGAGTTTGAAAAGTCAATTTACTTGCAATATGACGTGGTATTACAAAGTAAGGAATGTAAAGATTGATAAAAAGCAAGTTTTTTTAAAAAATTGAAGCACCCTTCCCCTGCCCCTCCCCAAAGTATATTAGGATCTCTTTTAGTGATATATGAGTACCTGTTGGTCAGGAAAAGGTAGGTTTTGCTGCAGTAACCAACAAACCTCAAATCTCAGTGGCTTAACACATCCAAGATGTATTTCTTATTCACCTAAAGTATGAAGCAGGTCTAGTGACTCTCCAGGGCAGGTCTTTTCCATGCAGTGACTCAGGATCCAGGCTTTGTGCATCTTGATGCATGGCTTCAAGGGTCACTACAGCAGGGGAAGAGAATGACTGGAGATGGTACATTGGTTCTTCAGTTCCTGAGACTGGAAGTGACACAATTGAAAGGGGTGAGAGATGGAGTCTTTTCCTCTATCCAGGAAAGGGAGGAGAGACAGATATGGTAGATAACTATCAGTGGGATTTTTATGTTTGTCCAAAAGTGGAACTAGATGAGATAAAGTTTGGAGAGCAATCTAGACTTTGCTATTGCTGTTGTTTCTATTGTACTGCTGCTGCTACCTGTAGACACTGTTGAGGGCTTACTATATGCTAGGCATTGTGCTTAGTGTTTTGGGTACATTATATTATTTAGTATTTGCATAAGTCATCAGGTTCTAGAATTTTTCTCATTTTACAGATGAAACATAAATATAGAGAGAATAAACAGCTTGCCCAAGTTCACACAGTTGGTAAATGGCAGAGCTGGGTTTCAAGGTGTTGGTCTATTTCCTGCCAAAGTCTAAGATCTAAGATCTAAAGTCTAAGAACTTTATGGCCACTACTTCCCTGAGGGATCACTGAACTGTGAATAGAATCTTAGTATGATAGGAAGATCATACCTCTTATGTGTTACATGAAAAAAAAGACTAGTTTTCATATGATGATTAAGAATGTGATTTAGTTTAATCAGAATTTTTATTCTTAGTTTTTATTCTTAGTTTATTCTTAGTTAGGAAATTAGGAAATTATTTCTTTTTCCTAGAAATGGTTTTTGTGCTGTTTAGGGTTTCTACCAGTTACCATAACTTAATTTTCTTTTAGAGAAAAAAATCACAGAAAATTTTTCTATGTGGAAGTATAGAAGAAAGGAACACAAAAGAGATAAGGGACCTATGATTATGGTTTCTTATCCACCACAACCAGAGATTGCACCCATGAAGGTAATTCTTCTGGGGGTTTTTAGATGATTAGAATTTCAATAACCTAAATTCAGATGATCTAAAACAATTCAAATTATACTATGTGAATAGACGTGGGAAGCAGGTCCATTATAGGGTGGGGGTGAGGAAACTCAAGTGCTTTTGTATATGAAGGTCACAGTTCTGTAAACTTAACGCTAGCTAAATTAACTGAGCACAGACCTTTCCTCCTTATGTGCAGTGCTGTAAAGGGCACACATCAATTTATTTGTAGTAGATTTTGAAGTCCTCATGGGGAGCTGAACCCAACTCCAGATCTAAGGGAGGCTGTTGAACTCCCTCCCTGTGTTACAGGAAGTGCAGGACTGTTTGGAACCTTGGGGCTAATGGGCAGGTGGCTGTGACCAAATTTTTTATGTGCAAAACGTTGATACTCAGGTTCCTGGATGGATATTCCTCACCCATCCTCACTCCCTCCCCCTAGCTTCTCTGCAAGGCCCTACTCAGCCACGCAGATCTGCATGAATATAAATACATTTTCTACTGCTAAGAGTTGCAGCACTGAAATTTGGAATCATGTGCTTGTTTGTATAAACCGGAATGCATGGATGCAGCATCATCTTTGTGCTGTTGCTTGTGCTTTTGCTTAATGATATGCTTTCTTGAATTGGGGGAGAGTGAGGCTAAGGATTGTGGGCAGCTAATTCTTTGGAATGGCTGAACTCATAGCCCATGCTCTCAACATCATACCTGTAGACTGATCTGGGGAGAAGTGAGGAGAAAATATTGAGAATGAATGTTCTGCTACCACTTGAGGAAGCCCCCTTATTGTTTTTAATGGCCCGTGGGGTTGGGATAGATGTTTTGGGGGGCAGGAGAGGAGACAGGAGGGTAGATGCAATTACAGGGAAGTTAAGTGACCCAATTTTCTCTAAAAGATTATAGGTTTGTCTTTCCTTTACATCTTCATTCTATTTACCTGCGTGATGGAGAGCAGAGAGAGAAAACACGGTAGAGAATAAATTTTCAGAAAGTTCATAAAAACTTATATCTTGTGGTTTGGTGCATGTAAGTTATTGACTCTTCACATTCCTGGGTATTTTCTGCAATTATTAACTTTGTATTTTTAATGGATTTTTTTTCAAAATTAGGTATACCTAAAGCAATTTTTAGACATTTTCCTAGGTTGTGCATGGCTAGCCAAGGCTCTGCATGAATATAAATAGCATCACACACTAGGAGATTGTACTAGATCTAATATTTACCCATCTTGTGTGTGTAGAAGTGGGACAAGGTCATTGGGAAACATAACCCAAGAAGAGTAAGTAAACCTGTCTGGGGAATGTTATGGCTTGTAAGCCATGGTTATGTGATCATTTCTATTTCTGGCTTGATGCGATAGGAAGAATCTACTCTAAATCAATATTAATATGAGTTCTTAATGGTTTTTGCCCAAGTTTCAACATATGATTTATTGATTCTTATTCTGAGTATGAAACTTGAAAAGGTCGAGATGGATCACATTTCTGTGTTTCCTTTAGTATTATTTTTTATTTTATTTGTATAACTGCAGGGCCATTTCAACAGGGGTCATTCAACTCTGTTATAAAATATGCATTTCACTGGGAGTGTCCGTATATGATGAGCTGTATCAGTTGGAAGGGAATGAGAGAATTTATCCCCTGTTGGGAAGATGGTGAGGCAGCTGCCTCATGACGGGCTGTCTGCTGATGGTTGAACCCCACTGCAGTCACCCTGAGTACTGTTTGTGGAATCAAGGGCTGAGTCCAGGAGTGTCAGGTCCCATCAAGTTTGTGGGTGGAATTCAGATGTATTCACTACTCAGATAGACCTGTCCTATCCCCATACCTTCTTCCAGGCTCCTTTCCTTCTACTACTATAAGTCTGAGAAATCATGGATCCCTCAAAGCTGATATTTCCAAAGTATGTCCAGAGAAATGACATTTTTCAAAGGGGATTTTATGGTCAGTTAAACTTAAAACATGACATACTGCATATGCTTATCCTGGAAATTCATAATGCATATGTTATGGGTTGAATTATATACCACCCAAAAAAGATATGTTGGAGTACTGGGTGATTTAAACAACAGACATCTATTGTCTCACTCTTGGCCTAGAAGTCCAAGCTCAGGATGTTGGCAGGGTTGGTTTCTTCTGAAGGCTGTGAGGGAAGGGTCTGTTCCAGGTTGTACATGGTCACCTTCTCCCTGTGTGACTTCACATCATCTGCCCTTTGTGGGTGTCTGTGTCTATGTCCAAATTTCCTCTTTTTATAAGTACCTCAGTCATACTGGATTACAGCCCACCATAATGACTTCATTTTTAACTTTATCACTTCTGTAAAGACCCCATCTCCAAAGAAGGTTACATTCTGAGTTATTGGTTATCTTTTTTGGGGGGTCTACAATTCAACCCATAACTTTACAAACTAATACAACATATCACCATGTGAAATGCTTGAACTTTTTCTGTTAAAAATGATATGCCTGAGCTATGGCTCAGCTTTAGGCTCCTCCTCCTCTTCCTCAAGTATCTGGCCAACAAAAACCCAAGTAGAAATCTGGGAGATTCTGGGAAAACTTTCGTTTTCCTGATAAAAGGAATAAATATCACCAGCAATGTTCCTCCCCTCACAGCACTCCCCATTTTCCTGTCTTGAGGGTTGATGTGATGCCTGGAGTTCTGTCAGCCACATTGTAACCTTGAAAGAAAGGCCAAGACAAGCCCAAAGACATGTACCCTGCCAGCTCTGAGCATTTGCCCAGCCTCACTAATGGCCTGCTCCTACTTCTATCGGGCAAGACCCTAGTTGTGGAAAATGATGTAAACTGGTATTATGTACTGGGCATTATTACTTCCTAACTAAAACACATGAAATCATTAATTGAATGTTATTCATAACAATTGCCAGTCACAATAACTTCCCTCCCCCAAATGGTGCATTCCAGTGAGGTTAAATGAGATCTTGAAGGACCTTACACATTAGAATGAAGAAACTTCCTTACTAAGTAATTTGGGCAAGACTCCAAAGTAGTGACACAAATCTGTTTGTACAAAACTTGCATAAGCAAAAAAGGGGAATTTATTAGTTCTTATAACAAAATTGCAAAGACTCAGATGTGGATCTTGGGGTTGACTGGATCCAGGGCCTTAAACTGCAGTAAGACTTTTTCTCTCCCCATTGCTTCATTTCTGGCTTTCATTGTCTGCCTTTGTCTATGTGTGACCCATTTTCTCCTTTGTGTGGTGGGTGGTCTTGGCTGTCAGTACCCTAGTATCACAACTGAAGGGTCAAGAGAGCCCCGTGTCTTCCCTTCCACTTGGAAAATTCATGGAGGGACTCTGATCCTGCCTTGGTCATATCCTACCGCCAGGACTTGGTGAGTGTGTGTGTGTGTGCACGCACACAAGTGTGTGGTGGAGGGTCAAGTGTGTGAGAAGGGGTTACTGTGACTGGTGACCCTTTTAGAACTACAGGCACTGGAAGAGGAGCAGCGCTCTCTAAAGGAACTGGGATGAAGGGCGAACAGATGCTCTAGGACAAAAACAGATGTCAATTGCACTGACTTGAGCTGTCCTTAGTCACCCTCTCTCTCCAAATGTTTTAAGGACTTATCAGTCATTCTGGGACCTGAGAAATTAAGAAATCAATCATATGCTGCATCTGTGTGTAAGTTTTTTCATTTTAACACTGAGTCAAAGTGTGGGTATTCGTATACATTTTTCCTGATGTTACATAGGCATGTGGATTTAGAACTGGATACTATAAAGTAGTTTTAGCACCACAACATAACTTGGAATGCTGAATCTCATAACGTCAAAAAACAAGTCCATATTCCTCATCTTGAAACAGTCCTCCTTAGCTCTTGAGAGAACTGTAGCTTTTGTCCAGAGAAAGCTGGAAAAACTGTAGTCCAGACTTAGGTGATGACCGACTTGAAACTACAATTTTAAATGCCTTTCATAGACAGGTGAAAACTTTTAGTTCTGAAGGTAGATGAGATGGCACAGACATAACAGTTGATTTCTTTGTTTGCTAGAATGTAGTAGAATGATTTGAAGTGAACCGTACATCTTTGTCACAGATGTCAGCTGGTTTTTGCCTCAGAAATCTCTTGCAGTCAGCCCTAGAATCAGCCATATGCGCCACATTAGTAGCCTTACAGATTTTTATTCCCAGGTTTTCTTCTGAAATACTTGGCTAATGGGAGGAAAATAAACATTCTTGTCTGCTGGACCTTGGGAGACCTAAATGATTTCCATCTTCCATTTTCTCTCTGCATCACTTTATTTGGGCAATGGGATCACAACAGCACACAAGCAACCAAAGAAAACATTTTGGAATATTTCAATGAATGAATTATTTTAGCCTCACTTGTGCCAAAGGTACTTACTGAAACCAAGCTCAGGGGAGGAAAGGCAGGGGAAGTGGTCACCCCAAAACATTCACCCCCAAACATTCACTGTTATTCCCTGTAGATGGCATCCTCAGAGAATTTTAAAAAGCAAGTCTATGTTGACAGGAGAGAAAAGTAACAGAGTGATTTTATCGACCAAAGCAGATGGGGTGGGTTCTGAACCTGGCCTCTTCTGGCCAGAGTGCAATTTCAGTTTCTATAATTAGTTGCAGGTGTACCTCTTTTGTTGTTGTTTTGAAGTCCACTGACATCTGTGTGCAAATTCCTACCACCCCCAGTTGGCATTTGGACTCAATAAGCGGTTTGGCTCCATAGGAATATAGAAAATTGTAAATCTATTTCACACACACACACACACAGATAAAGGTCAGGTTCTGAAAACTGTGGAAAGCATTTTCAAAAGTTTGGGAAGTAGGTTTTTAGGCAGACTGTGGGCATGTAGCTAAGAGCTGGGGCAGCCTGACAAACCGAATTCCGGCACGTGCAATTTCTTCTCTGTTTCTCTGTGAAGCCAGCATTTGATTTATCTTGGAAGTGGCGTGCAGCCATTTTGTTTCTCAGTAGGTAAGGTCTGGCGAGGAGTGAAGGCTGAGGCAGCTACTTCCCATCTTATAAACCCATGGCTGGGCTTGAACTGTCTGGTTTGGCTATATACGTTGATCAAGTAAACTTGGTGGTTCTCAACTGGGGGTGATTTTTCTCCCCCGGGGGACATTTGGCAGTGTCTGAAGACATTTTTGGTTGTTACAGCTTGGGGGAGGGTTAACGGTTGCCATTGGCCTTTAGTGAGTAGAGGCCACGGATGCTGCTGAACATCCTGCAATGCACAGGACAGACCCCCACATTATCTGGCCCAGAATACCAATGGATACAAGGTTGAGAAGCCCTGAGTTAACCAGATGATTGCTATGTCTTCATTTTTCATCATACTTTACTCAGTGCTTTATCTCTACTTTGTGAGGTGATGATCAAAATGTATATATTTTTGTAAAAATGATGAAATAAAAGATAAAACCTGATTCATCATTGTGTGGGAAAGAATGAATTGTCAATGATGTCTTTTTTCTCCCCCCAATTACAGACTAATAATCATGAGTCTTCAAATATCTTGAATTCTTTTAAAAGTAGATGTTTGGTAAATAGATATCAGTCTTGTAAGGAAATACACTCATTGAGGAAATAAAACCTATTTGAAAACTATAATTTCTTTACACATTCACTGACTTTTTATGGTGGTTTCTGTTCATGTCTGATATTGATCTTGAAAGGGAGGGAGAATAAGCATTTTTGAGCACCTTCTGTGTGCCAGGAACTTGCTGGTTTCTTTCTGTGTGTGTGAGCTCAACAAGCCCTGCAAGCCATGTGGCATCTCCTTTTAGAGAAGAGAAACAAGGCACAGAGAAATTAAGTGGCCTGCCTGAGGCTTCACCATTAGGTAGAGCTGGGATTTGACCTCAGATATGCTTAGCTCTAAAACTTTGCTGTTCCCACTGTCATAAAGGGGAAAACAACAGATTTGCTTGAAAACCAAGGAATTTGGTACTGAAATGGGAACCCTGATATAGGGTGGAAGTAGCAGTATGCTGCCTGATAGCATCTTAAGGATGCTGTCACAGAGGTATACGGAAAGGACGGAAAGCAAGCATGAAGAAGGAAGCCAGAAACAGCAGAGGAAGGGGCCAGCAGGAGGTAGCAAATGCATCCTTGTCAAGTAAATGAGCAGAGGAAAATGCCAAAGGAGCACTCCTCTCTTGGAAACCTAGCCAGAAGGATGGGAGGAAGCCCTCCAGGACTGGCTGGAAAATTAAAACCACAGGTGGCAGAGGGTGAGAGAGATTCTCTCTCAGGATGCCTATTAAAGGCCTGGCAGATCCTTTCAGGTGGTTATGACTTTGAGAAATTCCCTGGATGGGCAGCTCTTTATTTTGGGTTATTGGACTCTAATGAGGATGGTCTCATTTTTCCAGTTAGCACTCTTCCTGACCTTGCCTCCATCTTCAGGAACTTCAGCGTACCTTGCCGGACTCCCAGCCCAGAGAGTCCCCAAATGGAACCTCTCAGCTTCCCCTTCAGTTGGTTTCCGACCTCACTCGGGTGGTCATACTTATTCAGGCTTGGTTTTTTGGATTGTTCCACATCTCGTGTCTCAGAATCAGGTCTTCCCCTCTTGGATCCCAGCCTTCCTGATTTCTGCCACTCCCAACAACTTTCCCCTATGAAACCTTTTTTTAGTTCTCTATGAGAATTCAGACCATTCATTTACTAATTTATTCAGTCTCCTCTTGTTTAAGGGAAAATGTGGTTGCAAGTAGCAGAAACCCATTCAAGTTGAAGGGGAAAAGAGGGGGATTTATTGGGAACATATAAAGACTCCTCCCAGACCCTAAAGGTAGGTAGGGCATCCAGGTGTCACATAGGGATGGAATCAGGGGTTAGTTGGAAGCTGATCAGGAATACAGACAAGGTCTCTCTGCCTCCACCTCTCTCTCTCTCTCTCTCTCTCTCTCTCTCTCTCTCTCTCACACACACACATATCTCTGTCTCTCCTATTTTCTCTCTTGATATCTGTTGTTATATACCCCTTGTGAAAAAGTGGCCACTCAAGGAAAGCATTTGTATCTTCTCCATTCAAGTGCTCAATAGGGACTGCCTAGAGTTGCTCTGTTGCAAATTCAAATTCAGAGACCCAAGAACCCAATTGACCCAGCTTGGGTCCAGAGCCTGTTCTAGGTCCAGTCAGCTGTGGTCAAGGGAGTGAGTCAGGAGGTCCATGCCCCCTAGCAGAGCTATGGAAAGAGTCTCTTTGAGAAAGGGGCATGATGAGTAGATTTTCTAACAAGGGGGTGTGTGAGTGAGGTGGTAAGGAGGGAAGGACAGCCATTGCTGGGAAATGTGTTTGTGCAGCACATATTTGGAAGCTTGCCTTATATCAGTTATTAGGAAGACCAAGACCAATCAGGTCAGACTTTTACAGTCTGGAAAGTTAACGTCTGTTGCCTGTGTTTGTGAATAGCCATTTCAACAGCAACTTCGGTGGCCTCCTGGAATCTCTTGACCCTCACACCCACCTTTTCAATCCCTACCTCCAATTGTGCCCACTGAAGAAATTCCAGAAGTTGTACTGATTGACACCAGGATCAATTTATGCTACCTTATCTTAGTGGATCCACATGGCTCCTTTATATAATGTCAGATTGCATCCTTTATGGAACTTTAAAAGATTCTCCACTTTCTGTAAACTCCCTTAGTTTCATTGGAGACTTGGGTCTTAAAAGTGAATGGGATTATGGTGCTATTTGGGATCTGAAAACTTTTGGAACTAGCTATGTTATAATTTGATGTCTTCTATTTTAAAGTATAACTGCTTGGGTTCTATAAACAACTGGCTCCTGAACACATATTATCTGAGAAGGAATGGAAAGAAATTAAAATTCAATGATTTGTCCCTTGGAAAACCTCCTGAAATATCCATACGAAATAATATAAAAGTTCCTAAGGAATCCTGACACTAATATAAATAAGTGTATGAAATGGAAAGTTGGACAGTGCACATGATGACCAGATTTAGAAACTGCTCAAATTTAGAAAGGTAGCAAAATAATAAATAACGTTGCCTTCTCAAAATTTTTGAACTTCTGTCTGTTGTTTTTAACTTTGGAAAGCCATGTACTCTTTGAGAAGCTGATGAAAACTTCATAATTTTCCTTAGAAAAATGTACATAACCTGAATTGTACACATTTTACTCCTTCATCCCTGCTCTGAACTCTGGGGGCATCTAAGGATGTTTAGATCAAGAACCTCTGTCTAGATGTTGCCATTTAATATTAAATATTGCACATATATCAGGAGTAAGTAGTTCCTATTAGTTAATGAAATGAATGAACTTTTGGTAATATGAGACATGTCTTCAGCTCACTGCTATTCAGTTTGTGCTGAAAAGTAGGGGACATGTGCCAGGATTTTGGTGATAAAGGGTGTGTACATTGGTAAGGCAGAAACTTGTTGATGGACTGTACTGTGTTCACTAAATGTATTCAGGTACTAAATAGTGGAGGTTGTGGATTTTAGTCCACCTTCAGAAATAAGTTACCTTGAAAGAGTTTGCATAGCATTGGGTGTCGTGATAAAGTACATGTTTAAATATTTTCATTAAGAACTTTTAGTTTATTATGTTTGTCTGTGGGTGCCAAAATTCCCAGTTCACCTCAGACAATTCTATTTCACTTCTTTGTAAGAGCAAATCAAACCTAACACTGCAAATTCAACTATGCTGTAGGCATTGGTGATAGTGCAAGGAACAAATATTTTGGTGAGTTATCAAGTAAGGGTTAATTGGGTACCTACTGTGTTTCCAGTTATATGCTAAGGGCTGGGAAGTGTAAGAAGCCTTGCTGTCCCCTTACCATCTTGTGAAAATCACTAGAGGTCCATTTTCTTTTTCTATGTAGACAGTGAATAAGCAGTGATATACCTTGTTTTTTATGGACAGTTGACTCTACCTTGGAACTTTACCTAAGCATGAAGTTTGGTCTGGGGAAGGAAGCTTCTTGCCTAATTTGTTTACTTTTCTGGAAGAGGCATTGGAGTGATCTTTCTGTCTTTTCTATAGAAGCCTAGCTAGAGTTCAGGAGAGTGGGCACAGTATCCTCCCAACACCCAGCCAGTGTAGGGCTTCTGGAAGGGGTTGGGTGAGGGAGTTGGGGAAGGTCTGTGAGGTCCGTGAACCACTTTCCCATTTAGTGCACCCACCTCACTACAATATGTTCCCCTGGTAAGTAAGAATAAAAATGCTCAGTATAGCTCATAAAGTACCTACCCAAATGAAATCATGGTAATTAATAGTGTTTATTAGATGCCAAACACTGTGCCAAAGGTCTCACATATGATATCCCATTGAATCTACTTGATGACTAGGTCCTGTTGGTATTTTCCCCTCCCCCCCTTTTTTAATGTGACCTCTCCTCAGAAGAGAGGTCATTTGTCCAAAGTTACAGTTAGCAAGGGGCAGAGCTGGGGTTGAACCCAGGCAGACTAATTCCAAAGTCATTCTCCAAAGTTAAGGTTGACTGTAGTATGGAGTGGCTAGCTCTGTGTATACAAGGGGATCTTAGGACAGGCATGGACTCTGCAGTAAACAACTTTGAAGCCCATGTATGAGAAAGTCATTCCCTTTCCAAATCTTATTTAGTACTTCTGATGAACTTCAATGAGAAATTCTCAACTTGGTGCCAATCTCAAATACTTCCTTAACACATATTAGGTATTTCTTACCCTCATTGTAGGATGCGTGGAGACATTCCTACATGATACTTATATTGTAATTCTGGCATCCCCAGTTTTTTCCTCTGCATCTGAGATGCTGCCTGTTCAAGGAGTTTCTGTGAGCAGAATTGGCAAAGTGGTGTTAGTGGGGCCTACCTTCTTGGTTCTCTTTGATGGCAGTTGAGAGCACCAGCTTTGAAGATGAATTACCTGAGTTCCCTTTCTAGCTGTGGGACTTTGGTCAACTTACTTTATCTCTTTGCACCTCCTTCCTTACCTATAAAGTGGGTGTGATAATAGTTTGTTATCCTATCGTTCTATCTCCTTTACAGAGTTAGTGTAATTAGAATATCCTTCTCCTGAAACCAAGTTCAGATGAGCTGCTTAGGGATGGCTAGGAGAGTTTTCTTGACTGAGGTATTGACTCCCATAGCTGAATCCAAGCCAGTTCATGTTGATTTGCAGATGGCTGCCCTGGACAATTCTGGGCCAGAGCCAGAACTTTCTTGTGCTTAAAAAAAAAAAAAAAACAAAAAAACTCACATTACATTTTTCTGGTAGGCTGCATTGAAATATTTCCCACAGCCTGAGATGGAAACTGTAAATTCTGTATTATTATAGGGATTAATAGAGAAAAAAAGATAAGGGTGATTTCTCAGTAAACACTGTTGTCTGAATCCTCAGAGAAGGCAAATTCTCAGGTTGCCCAAAGAAAAATCACATGGTTTCCAGGTCTAGCTAAGCATACACATTAATCCCATCAGCCAGAAATATGAGGGCTCAGAGGAGGTGTTTGCTTGATTGACTTTTATAAACTTTGGCCTGTTTTGCTCATCTTGGTCTATTGAATCCATCTGCTGCATAATATCTAGCCAGCTAAAACTCTTATAATGACTTATAACTTTAATAGTTTGTACCAAAGGAATGGTCCCCCAAATCAAGTTCTCTAACCCAAATCTCTCCACTGGCCTTTAGATGTATCTACCGACTTTCCACTGGAGAGGTCACTGGAAAGGTCAAACAAGATGATGACTGAATGACTGAAATGGATTAGGTCAGTAAGTGTGGAACTTCCACCATGTGCTGGGCTAGGTGCTGAGGGTATAGTAATAGACAAAAATTCCTGCCTGTATGGAGCCTCCATTCTCATGGGGGTACCAAAAGGAGTATTGAGCCACTGGGAAGACCAAGGGAAAAACAGGCTCAGCATGGGAAGGAAGATTGGGAGTTTGGTTTTTCCATCATGTTTTTTTGACAAAGCCTCATTCATCCAAGTAGTGATGTTGACTAGGGAGGTGGGTTTGTTGGAATTTGCTTCCTTTTGGCCTCTGCCAAAACATTGTCATGATGATGGTTAGGGTGGATACGGGGCTGCAGTGGGTTGGAAGTAATAATGTTGATTTTTATACTCTTGACATTGAAGGGTGGTAACTGGAGAGGATGCATAATTTGGGGAATCTCTCCCTGCCTTATATGTGTGATGTACTTGACCATATTTTTAACTTGTAGGGAATGGACCAGTAGGGAGAGGGGTTATTGGTGGAACAAAGTCTGGAAGAGGGGGAAGACGGAGAGATCAGCCTTGGGAAGGAGGTGAGGTTTCTCTTCCTTAAACCAGAGGAGGAAGTGGTCAGAGAAGGTCCAGATAAGACACATTAGTAGGTGTGAAGTAGAAGTAACTTTTAACACAAGGAGATGGCTTGATTTAACAAAATGAGAAAGCCCCCACTAGGAATTTATTTAGATCTGGCTTTGATGCCAAATTACATGTGATTTTGGGCAAATCATCTCCTCTCCCTGGGCCTCACTTTCCCCTTCTGCATCATCATACTGAATAAAATTGTCTCAAAGGCTCAACTTGGTTGAAACATGCCATGACTCTAACATAGTCAAAATTTTCAGGGAAATCGAGAGTGCCTGGTGGCAAAAGAAAGTCAATGCTGTTATAATACGATTCACGAGTACAATTTGATGGGGGCATGGGGCTAGGGTGAGGCAGGTGCAGTTGAAGCAGGCAAAGGTAGGTATGTTGGCAGTCCTATTTGTTGTGCTGGTGGTTTTATTCAAGTGCTGCTAATGGGGCAATTTGCTTGCTATGGGATGACACAGCAAGCCCATTACCATACTCAGTGGAGACAGGAGCCACCAGCATTTCCCCGGGAGAAATTTTATAAGTAAAGCTAATTTTACTTTTGCTGTTGATGGCATTTCTCAGCTATGGTAATTACCATCCTGATAGAAATGCTGCAGAAATATACCCTATGCTCCCAAGAGTACAGAGGGGAAAAGAGGTTGTTCTTAAATAATCCAAGAAAAGGTTTTACCTGTGGATTGCAAAGCTACAGTACTTCCTTACCCATGGCTTTCTTAAGTGGCAGATGCCCCTGCTTAAGTAGGATTTCTGTATTTGCCTTACTTTCTGCATTCACACTATGTGATCCATTCCCTATTCAGTGTCAATTGTAAGTAAAATTATTTTAGGAAGGAAAATGATAGTTATGGATTTAATGTTTTATTTCACTTTCAAAAAAAGTATTTTATAAATTTGGGAATTATGTTTTGCTTTCTCCCTTAGTTCTTTAATAAATATTTGGCTCTCTATGCATCTGTCCATCCATTCACTCATTAAAATAACATTCCTGGATATAGCTCTTGTTTATTAAATAGTTGTCAAGTGAAATGCACAAATATATACAGAGCCAAGGCCTCTTGGGCTTCATGAGGCCAGGACTCCGGGGTCCAATTCTGGCTCTGCTACAAGTTGGCTGTGTGACCTTGGGAATTAGTTGCCAAGATGGAAAAATTAGAAGACTTTATGTAAAAACCTGCATTTCTGGATTTTCTTGAATACCGGGCAGATCTGGTAGCCCTGAACCCAGTGAGCTGGACCTAAGCAGTGCTGCTTGCCTTAGGTAGGACATTGTCTCTCTAGGTTCCCCTGGTCCACCCTTTGGTTGACATTCTCAGTTTAAAGGTAAAATGAACATTTCAAATTCAAAATGTTATTAAATATGAGCATCGTTTGGTCTCAGGATCCTGAGTGAAAACCCTGACTCTATCTGGGGAAGAGAGTGGAGAGACATCTTAATATAATAATTCTTTTGGCCTCAGGGAGTTTAAGAGCTACCCACACAGCACTGGAAAATGGGAATGGACCTCCTTTTGGATATTTGGGGAAGGAGAAATGATTAATTCTTGGAAGTCAAAGACAATTGACATGATTATGGATGATGGTGAAAGTCTGGTGCCTGGTCTAGCGTGAAAGGGATAATATTTCCCAAATGAATGGAACAAAAGAGAAGGGAGAACTGTTAAAAGTTCCTTATAGATTTAGGTGCCACCCCCTTTATGCTAAGAAGGCAGATGCAGAGGCCCTTCTAGGGAATTTGCTTTGTAGGAGAGGAGTTGCCTTTGTTTGATTTTCTCATGACTTGGATTTCTACAGCTGCTTATAGTTCTTCTTGAACTTCCTGGAAAAAGTGCAGGCAGATAGAATTGTGATGAAATCAGCATCCCAGCTCTGCTTTTCCTAAGGACACTGTTAATTTCAATAGTATTTAGATTCATTCCAGCAGCTGCCTTGGATTTTATATTGGGGTAGATGAGATCAGACAAGGGCGTGGTTTGTGTGTGCACATGTATGTGTGTGTATAGATGCAATGTTGTAATTAAAGTAGGAGACCCACTACAACAGACTGATGGTTGTTTGGTTTCGGGGAGAAGTCCATTAGGAAATTCAGTACATCAGAGGACATTGTATAATAAGTATAGTTCTTTGAAAAAATATAGCTTGTGTACATATTTTCCATCAGAAAGAATTATGAATTTGTTAGGAGTTTGGGTGGGGTTTGGTGTCTGAATGCTACTGCTCTTTCCTCCTCTTGCCAGGGTCTGACTCCCAGCAGTCAAAAGGGAGATAGAGTATGGGTTTATTAATCCCTGAGGATGGGCTCAGTGTCCTTCCATGCAGGGATTTTTTGATTAGGCAAGAGAGCTTGCTATTCCCTCCCGACCAGGACCCAAGTGGCCAGGCCTGCTGCATGTAGACCCCATGTGGCCACCAGGCTCAGGAGAAATCAGGATTAGCAAGAAGAGGAGGGTCACCATGTGGGTGTCCAGAAGTGAAAGGGTAACAGAGGAAAGCCAGTGGGTGGTGGTGCTGCCTGACGAAGCAGTATTTCCATGAGTGGTCACCATGTGAGAACACAAAGGTGAGGGGCTTGGCGCTAGCTTGCCCTGTTCAGGCTCCAAAACTGGGAGTAAGGTTGTGAGGCATGGCTGTGGGCCTTTTGCGTGACAGAGACCATGTCCACTAGCACAACATGTGCCAGTTGATGTCCTGGTCACTGGCCAATCATATTAAGCACTCCTTTTCCCGTCAGGGCCAGTAAGGACTGGCTAAGAGGTGTAAGTTGAAGATGATGGACATTACCTCTTGATATCCAACCCTGTCATAAGAAATTGGGAAATAGGGTTTGTCACAAATTTCCACACGTGAAGATAAACTCTGTTAATATATCTTTCAGGTTTTTTCCTAGGTACTGCCATATTCCTGATTTTATATCAACAGTTAAATAGACATTGGAATAAAATAATAACAGTAGCTGATAGTAATAGTAGTGCTGTATACCAGGCGCATATACTGACTCATTTGCTCCTCATAATGACACTATGAGACAGGTGTCATTTTTGTCACCATTTCACAGATGAGAAAATGGAGGCATACAGCTAATGAATGGTGCCAACCCAGGTGGTTGGGTTCTCTAAAGTACATGTTTGAGAATCTACAAAGAACTCAAGCAAATCAGCAAGAAAAAAATCCAACAACTCCATTAAAAAGTGGGCAAAAGACATGAACAGAAGCTTTTCAAAAGAAGAGAGCCTAATGCCAAAAAAAAAACACATGAAAAAATGCTCACCTCTAATCATCAGGGAAATGCAAATCAAAACTACAATAAGATATCACCTAACTCCAGTGAGAACGGCTTTTATCAAAAAGCCCCAAAACAGATGCTGGCGAGGATGTGGAGAGAAAGATACACTTATACACTCTTGGTGGGACTGAAAACTAATTCAACCTCTATGGAAAGTATTATGGAGATACCTCAGAGAACTAAAAGTAGACCTACCATTTGAACCAGCAATCCTACTACTAGGTATTTACCCAAAGGAAAAAAAGATATTTTATAAAAAAGACACTTGTACTTGAATGTTTATAGCATAACAATTCCCAATTGCAAAGAGGTGGAAACAACCCAAGTGCCCGTCAATACATGAGTGGATTAATAAAATGTGGTATATGTATACCATGGAGTACTACTTAGCCATTAAAAAAAGTGGTGATCTAGTATCTTTTGTAACAACCTGGATGGAACTGGAGACCATTCCTCTGAGTGAAGTATCACAAGAATGGAAAAACAAACACCACATGTACTCAATACTAAATTGGAACTAATCAATCAACACTTATGTGTACATGTGGAAGTAAAACTCAAGAGAAATCAAGTAGGTGGGAGGGGAAAGAAGAGGAAGGGTAAATTCATACAATGCACACTAACTGGGTGAAGGGCGCACTTATAACTTTGACTCAAACCGTACAAAAGCAAATTATGTAACCAAAACGTGTGTACCCCCCTAATGTTCTGAAATTAAGAAAAAAATAATGATCTGAAAGTAAAAAAAAAAAAAAAAAGTACATGTTCATGACCACTGCGTGATTCTGCCCCTCAAAGAGGTAGATAAGAGATAGTGAAGAAGGGGCCAGCCCAGGAATTAGGAGGCCCAGCATGTAGGCTAGAGCCTGCCTTGGCTGTGCCCCAAATGCATCGTGTGATTGACAGCATGCTGATGAAGTCCTCACTCTGAGCCTCAGTTTCCTGATCTGGAAAGTGAGGATGTGGATTTCTGCTCAAGGTCTTTGGGTCCGTGACTCAGTATATTAGTTTCCTACCACTGCCATAACAAACTTCCACTAACTTGGTGGCTTAAAACAACAGAAATTTATTCTCTCACAGCTGTGGAGGTCAGAAGTCTGAAATCAAGGTGTTGGCAAGGGTGATTCCTTCTGAAGGCTCTCTGGGAGAATACGTTCCATGCCTCTTTCCTTTTGGTGGCTGCCAGAAATCCTTGGCTGGTAGACACATCACTGCAATCTCTGCTTCTGTCTCCATATCTGCTTCTCCTCTGTGTGTCCTGGTATGCCAGATCTCCCCCACCTTTCTCTTATAAGGACACTCGTCATTGGATTTAGTGCTTACCCTAAATCCAAGGCGACCTCCTCTTGAGATCTTCAACTTCAATTACATCTGCAAAGACAATTTTTTTTCAAATAAGTTCACATGCAAAGCGTCAGAGAGTTAGGACTCAGATATATATTTTGGGGGGCCAGTATTCAACCAACCACACTCACCCTCCAGCTTTTTTCCTGCTGCGATATGACAATGACCATGGATCTTGGAGAAGAAAGGATTAAAGCTAGGTAGTGGCTGAAGCATCCTAGTAATTAAGAACACAGAACTTGGGAGTTCAGAGCTCCAGTTTCAAGCCCTGGCTCTGCTACTCACCAGCCCTGTGACTTTGGAAATGTCATTGAATCTTTCTGGGCCTCAGTTTTTTGCTCTGTAAATGGGGCTAATAATAGCAATATCACAGAGTTATTAAATGAGTCATTGTATGTAAAGTGATCAGAACAATGCTATGTAAGTGTTAGCTGCTATTATTGTTGTTACTTCCATTTAGAAGTGAAGTTTATGCCTATGATTTTGATGGAGAAATGAATTTTGTGAGGGATGCATTTAAAATATGGCAAGGAACAACCCACAAGCATGCTATTTTTCCACCATATTTTAAATTAGGGTGTCTAAATGTGTCTGAAATGTGAGGATTATACTTTCCGGCATGCTGAAGCAATTTTTGGCCCAATCTTTTTAGACATCCAGATAAGCTGAAAGCAGAGTGGGGCTGTGCTCACGTTGGAAGAGGCGGGCAAGCAGATGGAAGGTGGCAGAGGGAGCATTTTGATGTGCTCGTGGAGGAGGCGTTAATATTTCGACATCTTTCTCATTATTTACAGATAATTTTTATGAGAGATTTTTGGAGATGCTCAGTTTTTTTCCCTTTCCTCTGAGTGGCACAGAATTGTCACAAATCAATCTGTTAAGAAGCAGCTAAAAACTTAGCAGTCCCCTGTTTGGGAATTAACTGCAGTTTGAGTTTTGTAACTGAAATAACATATTAGCTTTCTGGATTCTTATTTTTTTTTTCCTAACATAATTCATCACCTTGCAGTATAATGATTATTGGCCTAGGTCTTGTTTAAGTAATAGACCAGCTAGTTGGTTTATATTAATATTATATTCCTATTCTATCCTGGGCAAGGAGGAGACAGGTGAACAGGAGAGGATGCAAATTCTTTGAAGGTGGGAACATAGTAGAAGACAGACCTTCAAATAAACCATCACAACATAGTATGAAAACTGCTCTAATCAAGATGCTTGGAGGAGTTATGAACAAGGCCTCTGGAGGCAGACATACCTGCACTTAAAACTTGCCTCTAAAAACAAAACCAAACAAACCAAAATTTGTCTTTACATCACTAATTAGTTATAATATTTGGGCTCTCTGAGTTTTTGTTCCCACATCTGTAAACTGGGGTTATTTTATTGTTTCCCCCATAGTGAGGTTTAAATGATATAATATGCACAGGATGCTTAGCACATTGTTTGGCACATAGTAAGTGCTCAGTAAATGTTAGTCATAATTATTACAGGAATAAAATGTCATGGGAAGAGCTCTGTATAGTGTAATTTTGTTAATTTATTCATATGGCTTGATATTTATGTATCACATTGTGTGGTACATTTAATGAGTACATACTTTATTACTTGTCTTTAAATCTTTCACCAAAGTTCATTTACTAAATTTATATTCTATATCACAGGGACATGAATTAAGATCAGTTTGCTCTATATATGTATCCCAAAATTTGACATTTTGGAAATAGCTTTGCATATAATTTTTTAAAAAGCTATTGCTCTATAATTACAGGCACTAATACTTAGATATCAAAAAAGATATTCTGTTTCAGGTTATAAGGAACAAAGCCTCACTCAGGTCCACTGGAATAATGAGGCTTTGCTTTAAGAAAATAAGCAGTTAATCATAATAGTTAACAGCATAGATCTTTGGGGTTCCAGGTTGATTTTGGGTAAACCAACTTCTTGGAGAAGCTTCTTCAGCTGTAAAAATGGGGATAGTGATCAGGGAGTTGAAGATACATGGTGTCACTAGGGGCTGAGGTGGTTGGAGTTTTACAATTTTTTTTTTTTTTTTTTGGAGACAGGGTCTCGCTCTGTTACCCAGGCTAGAGTGCAGTGGCATCATCATGGCTCACTGCAGCTTCCAACGCCTGGGCTCCAGCAATCCTCCTGCCTCAGTCTGTAGAGTAACTGGGACTATAGGCTCCCATCACCATGCCTAGGTAATTTTTTTTTTTTTTTAGAGATGGGGGTCTTGCTGTGTTATCCAGGCTGGTCTCAAACTCCTTACCTCAAGCAATCCTCCTGCCTCAGCCTCCCGAAGTGCTGGAACTAGAGGCTTGAGCCACCACACTCTAACTCGAGTTTTACATCTTTATTCAAGGGTTCAGTCATTAATATATCTTAGCTATGATTATTTCTGTCCAGGCCCACTTTTCTCCCTATCTCTAACTGGTTTATTCTTTTTATATTCCCAGTTAAATTACTGAGAGACTGATTAGTCCGTACAAATATTATCAGTCCTTTGTGAGCAGAGTTTTTTTTTTTCTCTTTTTTTCCTCCAGCTTTAGTGAAGTATAATTGGTATGCAAAAAACCCCTGGACATAATTAATGCATAAAATTCGGTGAGTTTGGACATAATGTACACACTCTGTGAGCAGAGTGTTTGGTATCGGGTGAAACCATAGGTTGGGCGGGCTGAGGACAGAACGAACGCGGGGGTCACTTGCTGCCCCGCTCGAGGGACTGGGCCTCCTGTTGGGTGTCTTAGCCGTCGGCCCAGAGCCGTTCCTGGCGGACACCGAGTCCAGGAGCACGGCAAGGAGTGTGGGAGTGCTCTGGTAGATGTTTTGGTAACTGGATTGATGATACCATGGGTAGAAAAGTTCCTGGCTATGAAGGCATGATTTGACTCCTGCCCGGCTCGCCCGCTTTGTCTTGCACCAGCCCCACCCCCACTCTGGGCGACATCCACACTCCGCTGCCCTCCCCCGTTTCTGAGGCCTGCGCGTGCAGAACGGTGCTTCAGGGCCTTTGCACCCTCTGCCTGAAGTGCTTCTCCTCCTGGGGAATGGGTTTCAGCCAAAAGCCCTACTCAGAGAGGCCTTCTCTCCTGACGCTGTCTGAAGGAGGCTGCCAGCCCTTACCTTACCACCCCGTTTTGTTCTTCGTGCACTTGTTAAAATGTCCTTGTTTGCTTATTCCTCTATCATCTGTCTGATAATAGATAAGTAAATATCTATTACGCATCTATTTCTAGGATGTCCCCATTATAACAGGGACTGTTTAATACATTTATTTGACTGAATGAGCTGTGGCTCTCTAGGCATTGTGACCATTACAAAGCATATATGTTTGTGTGTTGGGGTGTGGGGTGTGTGTATGTGTGTTTGGGAGAGAGGATGAGTACCCAAGGAACCTCTGTAGTCCCTCATTGTGCCTGTTTCCCTTTCTTAACCCAGATTGTTTGGGTTCAAATCCTTGGGCAAGCAACTTAGCCTCTCTGTGCTTCAGTTTCTCATCTATAAAACAGGGATAATACTCATGCCTACCTCATAGAACTGGGTGAGGATTCAATTAATCAAACCTTGTAAAGTGCTGAGAGCAGAGCCCAGCACAGAGTAAGGCAACTCAGCACGTTAGTCTTTATTATCATGAAGTGCTGGGGAGCTGCTGGGGTTACAGTGGTGAGCCAAGGACTGCCCTCAGACTGAAGGGGTCCGTGTCTCACAAAGGCTAGTGGGATGAGGTGGCCATTATTCCTTTACTCACACAAAAATACATCAATATGAAATATCTGTTGCTCTGAAGGGCATGCAAGGTGCTATGAGCAGTATAAATGCAGGGTCCTCTTGGATTTGCACAGGGGGCACTGGTCGAGAGGGCTTCCCTGTGGAGGTGACACTTGAGCTTCAGTGTGAAGACAGAGTAGGACTTAACAAGGCCGAGGGGGTAGCTGGTGGTGGAGAAATAGTGTGTGCATCTGAAGTGAAGCACAGCATGATGGGAGTATAGGGAAACAGGCTCAGGGGAATCTACCCACAGTCACATTCCAGGGAATATCTGGGCCCATGTCACTAGGGATTCTGATTCAATTGTTGGGATATTGTTTGGGCATCGGAATTTTAAAAAATCTCCCTCATGTGACTCTAATGTGCAGCCAGGGTGGAAGTTACTGCTCTTGGCTTGTTAGAAATGCAGACTCTCAACCCCTACCCAGACCTAGTGAGTAAGAACCTGCATTTTAACAAGATCCTCAGGTGATGTGTGTGCACAGTAAGTGTGAGAAGCTCTGGTTTGTGCATAGACTCACCCAAAGTTGGTCAAAATAATAGATTTCTGAGTCTTGTCCCAGAAATGCTGATACAGAAGGTCCAGCGTGGGGCCTAGAAATCAGTATTCTTAAGAAGCACCCTGTGTGGTTGTGAGGCAGTTGGTTGAGACCAAACTTAAGAACATGCTCTAGAGCAGCAGTCCCCAACCTTTTTGGCACCAGGGACTGATTTCATGGAAGACAGTTTTTCCACAGACCAGTGGGTGGGGGGTTTGGTTTCGGGATGATTCAAGTGCATTACATTTATTGTGCAGTCAAACCTCTCTGCTAATGATAATCTGTATTTGCAGCCACTCCCCAGCACTAGCATCACCGCCTCAGTTCCACCTCAGATCATCAGGCATTAGATTCTCATAAGGAGCACACGACCTAGATTCCTCGTGTGTGCAGTTTACAGTAGGGTTCATGCTCCAATGAGAATCTAATGCCACCACTGATCTGACAGGGGGTGGAGCTCAGGTAGTGATGCGAGCGATGGGGAGTGGCTGTAAATACAGATGAAGCTTTGCTTGCTCGCCCACCACTCACCACCTGCTATGCAGCCCGGTTCCTAACAGGCCACAGACAGTACAGGTCCACAGCCTGTGGGTTGGGGACCGCAGCTCTAGAGAATGTCAGGTGGAAATTAGAAGGGATGTGAGAAGGATGTGGACTTGGACTTAAACCTTGAAATGCTTCTGGCCTGATGAAGTCTGAGGCCTCTCTCCTGTGAATCCACCCATAGAATTCTAATACTTTTTGATCTTTTAAGCTTTAAATAAAACTTGGAAAAAGGACAGCATTCACACTAGGAATACTTATAGTCCATTACATTTTGGGGTGGGTGAAACTTGTTGGGAGTAGCCAGATTAGTGGTTTGGGTTCCTCTGGAATAGTCTTTATTGGCTCCTGAGACCAGTTGTTTTATGTGGCTCAGAATAATAAAAAGACACTTATCCTGTCTGTCTTAATTTTCCAGATGGCCTCCAGGAAAATTTCCAAGCAGAAATCACATTTATTCAGTGCAGGAATCCACTGGGAAGATGTTATAGTCATAGAAAAGCCAGATTCTCATTGACTTTGAACTTAGTGTTTTTTGAATTATTGTCTCTCTGGGTTTTTAAAACTTTGTTTACTTTTTTCTTTCCACGACTTCTCTGCATCTCTGTGCCTTCCATTTAATTTAATTGCCCCCTTGATCTAGGTAATAGAATTAAGAGGTAATTTGATAATGACTTTTTGCATTCATTGAGGATTTAGTCTGATTTTTTTCCTCCCACTTTCCCATTAACGCAATAATACTGTTCAAGTTGGAGGAAGTTTTGAATGTCTCTTCTGTATACCATACTCTCCTAGGCACTGTGAGGTCTGAGCAGGACTGGCTACATAATTTGCAGGGCTCAGTGTAAAATGAAAATGCAGGGCCCTTGTTCAAAAATTATTAAGAATTTCAAGATGGCGACAGCAGAGCATTAAACTAAGCACAGAGCTCTTTTAAGTCTTGGGCCTTGTGTGGTTCCACAGGTCATGCCCATGAAGCCAGCCTGGGTGTGAGATCCTCGGGTGCCCAGAAAGGGGTCACATTTAAAGTAGAGAGTGAGATTTATTCTACCTTGGCCCCTTTGTGTACCTCCCTGGGGCATTAGCTCCTCTCCTCTCTTGTCTGGCTCCTCATACCACTGGGGCAGGAGGTAGACTGTCCAGAAGCCCATATTCTTTTGGTGAGATGACATAGCCACACAGGATGAACAAACTCATATCCTGATGTTGGAGGTGTAAATGGGTACCTGCTTCCTGGAATGAAATTGGCAAATGTATATCAAGAGTCTTAAAAATATTCATATTCTCTGACCCAGTAAGTCCACTTCTAGGAATTACATGCTCAGAGAGTAAAAAGATGTTCATCACAATTGTTCTATATTAAATATTGACAAAATGTGGGGACTAACCAATATTTATATCCAATAGTGGAGAATATCCATATTATCATATTATGAAAAACCATCCAGACATTTAAATTTGAGGCATATTTATTTAATGACATGGGAATTGCTTAGGAGATCGATCTATCTTATGCTATATATTATATAAATGGACAGTCATTGATTCTTTCCCTTCAGTCAACCCTGATAATAGACAGGCTTAGGTATTGTGTGGACATTGACTTTGTTCAGGGCCACTGCCCGGCCTGGGTCCATCCATTCTTTTCTCATCATCATCAGATGTATCCATGTCCACCCCTCATGCTCTGGCCTTTTCTGCCTGGTTTCCTCTCATGCATCCTTTACTTTGGCCAAAGTCAACCTGTTTGTATTTGCACCTCCCTTGCTCTGTACCTTTGCTTCTGCCAGGACTAGTTTCTTAAATCTTCTTCCCACCCACATGTTGAAATGCTATCCTTCCATCAAACCAGTGCAAATGCTACTTACTTCCTCTGAGAAGTTTTTTCCCCCTTCTAATGATCCCACCCAGAAATTGAGTGCTTCCTCCTCTGAATTTTTTATAGCGTGTTGATTATATTACTTATATATCATGCTCTGTGTATTGCTTTCTATTATATTTATTTGTGGGCATGTCTTCTTTTTTCCACTGGATTATTAGCCCCTCAAGGAGGAGTTCTTATCTTGCATATCTTTAAATCGCCCAAGTTGCCTCCCTTATAAAAGTCATTCAGTATATATTTTCCTAGTGCATATGTACATGTATACATACTGGATAATTAATATGCATGATGTGGGAAATATGAATAGGGAATTTCTAGGGACAAGACAGAAAAGATAAAGCAAAATGAGAAAGGGATAAGAGCAACTGTAAAATTTTAAAATCTCTACAATTAGTTTAGTGGAAGAATAAAAATAATTCTAATTGTTCAGCACGGGAGTTTTGACCTGCTCCGTTTCTGACCTGGGCCGGTTCAGCCCTCCTTAGGCAACCTGGTGGTCCCCCACTCCCAGGAGGTCACCATATTGATGCCGAAATTAGTGAGGACACCCAATTGGCATAGCGCACTACAGCCCAGAACCCCTGGACTCAAGTGATCCTCCTGCCTCAGCCTCCCGAGTAGCTGGGATTACATGTGCACACCACCACATCCAGCAAATAATTTTAATTGATTTACAGAATGAGAGACCATCTCACATGTGCTGTCATATGTCTAATACTTTCCTTAACTGGGTACATCATTCATTCATTTACACGGAATATATTTGAGAACATTATAAGACTTAAAGGTACCTAGTCATTGGGGTGCAAAACCTATGGTACATATGACTTAAGTGCAGTTCCATGAAGAAGGCCCAAGAAACCTGCAGATTGCAAGTTTATTATGCACCTCTAGTGTGATGTGGCTAATGGGGAATTATCAAATAAGGACAAGACTAATGCATGCTGAGGCTACATTGAAAGGAGCATGGTAACCAGCTTAAAGAAGGTGATGGTCTCACTTTTAGACCTTTCCTGAAGCACAGCCTCCCTTTCTGTCCTTTATGAACTGGAAGATGACAGAGGGCAGTGAAGAATTGGGTCCATGGAGATTTGGAAACTAGATCATATGATAAAGGCTGATTATGTTTAGTCCGGAGAAGTACAGACTTGTCGAATAGTGAACATTTGATAAGTGACCTCAGATGTTTGAGTCTTCCAGTGCCGTGCTTCTTCAACTTCTGAGTGTACACAGATTACCTGGGGATCTTGTTAAAATGAAGATCCTGATTTAGTAGGTCTGGGTTGGGGCCTGGGATTCTGTATTTCAAACAACTTTTAGGTGATGCCAATACTGCTGTTCCATGGACTACACTGAGTGGCAAGGTTCCAGAGCAGCTCTGTCCAATGGACCACTGCAGTGATGGGAATATTCTATATCTGCATTGTCCAATATGGTAGCCACCTGCAGCGTATGGCTCTTGAACACTTGGAATGTGGCTAGGGTAACTAAGAAACTGAATTTTTGATTTTATTTAATTTCACTTAAATTTAAACAGTTACATGTGGCTAGTGGCTACCGTATTATACAGTGCAGTTCTAGAGGATGTAAGCAAAACTAGTGATTGGAACTTAAAGAGGTTTAAACTTCACTTTCATTATGAGTTTTGGAACAATTGTAGCTGTTTCGCCTTGAGAAGCCTGCCTAGAAAGTTAGTACAGTATTCAAGTCTATGATCATCTGTAAGGAATATAGAAGAAAGGACACTTCTTCTGAGTGGGGAGGTGGATCCATTAACCACTTAACACAGTGGTTCTTGGCTAGGGACGGTGTGGCTCCCAGAGGACATGTGGCAATGTCTGGAGACATTTTTGGTGGTCACACTGGAAGGAGTGCTACTGGCATTTAATGGGTAGAGGCCAAGGATGCTGCTAACATCCTACAGTGCTGAGGACAGTCTCCTACAACAAAGAATTATCCAGCCCAAAATGTCAATAGTGCCAATGTGGAGAAACCCTGCTTTAACATGTACAGAGCTTTTATTCATCAACAATAAAAAGATTAACAATGGAGTAGAAAAATTAGAGGAAAACAAGGATAGACAATTCTCAGGGGGGAAAAAAGACAACCAACCAAACAAAATTTAGGGAATCATGCTCAACCTTACTACTAATAAAATATGTGCAGGTTAAAATAATGAGATTATATTTAGCTATCATACTGCCAAAGTTTCAGCTATCATATTGTGTAAAGTTGTTTTTTCTTTTTTTAAAAAAATATATTTTCTCAGCTCCCCTCCTGCCCTCTTGTGCAAAGTTTAGTGCACAGTGGTGGGCAGAGGGATAAAATGGACCCTAATCACTGTTTGTGGTGGTATAAGTCGCCTCAGCCCTCCTGGAGGGGGGCTAGTTTGTTGTTATAATGAGTATTTAAATGTGCACACCCTTTGCCCACCAGCTATTCTACTTCTAAGAATTTATCCTGGATAAATGATGACATATATTCACATAGATGTGTATACCCAGACATTCATTATAACGTTATTTAAATTTGGAAAGAGCCTAAATATTCAACTTAAAGGATTGGCACATTTCTGCCGTAGAGTATTGTGTATCATTTGCATGATAAGGTGGGCCTTGATTGTGGAAGGATGTTGATGATAGAAATTAATATTGATCAGGTTCTAGAACAGTAACTTATGGTGAAAAAGATTTGTACATGACCATGTGTTTACATTTAGGGCAATGGGCGAATTTGGGGACTAGTTTTTAGGGAATTTGGGTTCAAGTCAACCACTCTTTTACTCTATCTTTTTTGGCAAATCTGTTAATTCAGAGCCTCAGTTTCTTCATTTGTAAAGTGAGAGTAACTCCTGCACAATCTACTCACTTCACAGGATGCCTAGACCAAATGATGGTTTGTTGGCAAAAAGGCATTATGCATTTTATACCTCCAGGTTGTCACTGGCCTAATTTAAAATTATTTGGGCTTTTGTGATATACAGGTTCAAGTGGAGCTAGGAAAGTTCACAAGCTGTTTCCCCAGGCATTGGTTAGATTGTACAACTTTGGGACTTGCCTCTTTCTCCCTTTTCATGTGATTGCTAGAGGGAGAAAACAAACCAAAAGAACATGTAAGCATAGAGCAGCTTTTTTGGCAAGATTATGGCTAATAAAGCTGATAAAAATTGTTTCACAGTATGGCTCTTGAGGTTTCTCACTAGCAACTTTTTAAAAAAAAAAGTTTGGAGCATAGATTTCTTAGCTTCTGTTAAAATCAGACTACATTCTTCTTTTTTGATATTTGATTGATGTTCCACTTATATATCATACTAAAAGCTGGGCCATAGAGTAATGAATATAGTAAAAACAGGCATTAGCAAAGTTATTCATTAGGGTTTTGTTTACAGTTTACTGGTGGAAAATAGTAATTGGTTTTTAGAAGATAGGTCTTGATATTTGTGGTTTGTAGAAAAATTAAATGTGCTTGAAATAACCTTAGCATTGTAGTATTTTTCCTCATTTTAATTTATTGCAGTCAAGTCAGACCTTTCCTTCTGAAAAATATTCAAGACAAAGGGTTTTGAATTAATACATTTTTCACAATAGGATCTGAAATAGCAAAATAGCTTAAATTATTATTTTCTGGTGGAATATTACCATAGTTCAGATATTTATAACTATACTAATATTTTAGTTTAATTTTCTTGGCATGTACTAGAAGAAAATTTATGGAGAAGTTTGAACATGCAGAAATATTAACAAAATAGTGTAATTATCCCCCACTCCCTGCAGTACCCATCACTTTTCTCTACTCTATCAACTTGTGGTCACTCCTACCCCATCCACACCTTACTTACTTCCTCCTCTATTGTTTTGAAGCAGGTCCCAGATATCCTATCATTTCATCCACAAATGTTTTAATTTCTATCTGTAAAAGATAAGGACCTTAAAATAAGTTCTAAATGTAATACTGTTGTCACATGCACTGAAAAATTAGCAATACTTCTTTAATACCACTGAATATTCAGGCAGTGTTCAAATTTCCAATCATCTCATAAGTGCCATAGTTTTTTTTTTTTAACAGTTTGTTTGAATCAGGATTCAAATAAGGACTACATATTGTGATTGGTTATGCTTTTAAAGTCTCATTTATTTTTTTTCATTTGTTATTTAGTTATTGAGGAGAACAGGTTTGTCCTGTAGTTTTCCCTGCAGCCTGGATTTTGTTGATTGCATCCCTGCAGAGAATTTAAAACGTTGCTCTGTTCTTTATGTTTCCTGGTTTTGGGAGCTGAATCTAGAGGCTGGATAAAAATCAGGTTCTTTTTTTGGGGGGGTGAGAAGGCTTTGTGCTAAATTTTGGGAAGTTAATTCTTCATTTAGTTCTCTTTTAGGGGAATAATGTATATTAGAATGAAAAATATGCTTAGAGCTAAAGCTCTTGATTTCTTTGTCATAAAATATATGTGTTGTGTGTACCTATAAAATCTTGTTACGTGAAAAATTCTGCAGTGCTCTTTATTCAGTCATGGGTGTATTTATAATCAGGAAGAGAGGAATGAGAAGCTTCTGATTTGTTAGTGAGGTTTTAATTTTTTAAGCCATATGTAGAGAACGTAATGAAATCATTAACTAGTGTAATTGAGATTTTCAGCTTGGTTTCCCATCGCCAGACATTATCACTAGTGTGAAGTGACTAAATTTCAAAGGTGTTCTGAATGCTTTAGCATATCTTTATTCCATACTTGTGTTCTTCTCTGCATGTGTAATAAACCAGAACTCTGGCAGGGTTTGCCTACCTTCAGCCTCTGTGAGTCTGCATTGATGTAAGACTAATGTTATTTTGAACTGAAGTACACAGGCTGTAATAGTTTTTGGATTGAAGCATTTACTGTAACCTCTGTGGAATGGTTGGTTTGTCACCCATGTATCTATGACATAGAAAAATGCAATTAATTTAAGCATATGGCATGAATAACATGATGTTTGAGCCCTTGTAAAAACTAATCTATGGTGAAAGGGTATGTTATTTGCCTGTGGATTATTGGTATACTTTGTTGGCTCTACCTCATTTATTAACTGTGTCCACTTGACATGGCCGTCTCGTGCAGAGGAAAAACTGGGATCGAAAGTCTAGAGATATAAGTTCTAAATCTGGCTCTGTTGTAGAGTTGCCAGATTTAGCAAATAAAAATACAGGATGCTCAGTTAAGTTTGAATTTCAGATAGATAAGGGATAATTTTTTTAATATAAGTATGTTAAATGTTAAATGTGACATATTTATATTAAAATTATTTGTTTTAAGCAGAAATTCAAATGTTATTGGATGTTCTGTATTTTATCTGGCAACCCTACTCTACTGGGAGCTGTTATGTAACTTTTGGCAAGTTACTTTACCTCTTTGAGTCTCAAACCTCAGCTACAAAATGAGGGAATTGGAATAGGATTTCTTAAGCCTCTCATAGTCCTCTTGTAGTAATTTGTCCAAAAATATTCTCACAAAAGTATACAAAGGCAGATATAAGGATTGTGTTGTTGCTTTGATTGACTTGCAAAAGATTGGACAAAACCTGAGTTAGAGACTGTATTATTTCTAACTCTCTGTTTTCCTCCAAATACTATAGTAACACATACATACTCTAAATTTATGATGGGCACATAGATGCCTGTAGTAAAGACTACATTTCCTAGCCTTCTTTATGACAAAGTATGGCCATGTAACTAAAATATGGCCAATGGGATGTGAGCATATGTAGTGTATACAATTTCTGGGAAGCACACTTAAAGGGAAGTGCATGTCTTTCTCTCCTCTCCCAACCCCCTTCTGCTGCCTGGAATGTGGACATTGTGGCAGGTCTTCGAGCAGCCATCTTGGGCCATGAGGTGGACTTGGGAATGAGGCCATGCATGGTGGAGTAACAGGAAGGCAGGGACGTGAATGACCAGAGCAGCCCTGTACCGTCTACTTGCACAGCTTTTTGTGATAGAGAAAAACAATTTTATCTTGTTACAGACACCGTTATCTTGAGTACAGCTGGACCTTATCCTGAATATGCAAACTTGGTATCTGTTAAGGAGA
This sequence comes from Daubentonia madagascariensis, assembly GCA_023783475.1. NCBI lineage: Eukaryota > Metazoa > Chordata > Mammalia > Primates > Daubentoniidae > Daubentonia > Daubentonia madagascariensis. Next base: position 31,674,066 of record JAKFHU010001953.1, on the reverse strand, counting down.
GACTAGCTAAATAAGTTATGGTATACCCATAAAATGCAACATTGGGAAGCCTTTAACAAGATTAATAAGGTATTGGTAATTATGTCTGTATGTACCAATATGAGACAACTGCATCATTATAAAAGTGAAAAAAGCAAGCTATAGAACAAAGTGTGTGCTACCGTATGTATAAGGAAAAGGGGCTATAGGAATACATGTATATGTGTAGACTTGTCTTAGAAAGAATAGCCAAGATGTTAGTAACAGTCATAGCCAGGCACTGGGGTACTGAGAATCTTGTTTTAAAACAATGTTTTTGTATTATTTGAATTTTAAAACCAAAACAAGGTTTTATTTATTTATTTTTTGAGACAGAGTCTCGCTCTGTCGTCCCGGGTAGAGTGCAGTGGCATCATCATGGCTCACTGCAACCTCAAACTCCTGGGCTTAAGCGATCTTCCTGCCTCAGCCTCCCGAGTAGCTGGGACCACAGGCGTGCGCCATGATGCCCAGCTGATTTTTCTATTTTTAATAGAGATGGGGCTCACTCTTGCTCAGGCTGGTCTTGAACTCCTGAGAGTTAGAATGTTGTCAAGCATTCCTCCCGCCTCAGCCTCCCAGGGTGCTAGGATTACAGGCATGAACCACCATGCCCGGTCCAACACAAGTTTTAAAGTTTTTAAAATAAAAACTGTGTTTTTTAAAAAAGTCCTGAGAAGCTGCTGAAGCTCTCTAGAACACTGTGTACAGGCATTGTCCTTTGTGCTGTGGAGATAAGATAGACTGAGTCCTTTGTCTTAGGAGCTTGTGCCCCAACAGAGTAGAAAGACAGGAGAATTGATCGGCATTCAGTAGTTTGAGGTAGGAAGCGGTTTGGTTTGAGAGGAGAGAAAGGAAGGGCTGTGGGAGATGAGAAAAGGGAGGGAGTGACTTTTCACAGTAGAAGGTGGGAAGTAGCTGCTGTTCCCTGTTACTGGAAACAGTTGCAATTTCTACCTCCCTCTGTGTCTACTCCCCCCAACCCCCCGCCCCCATCTCCAGTGAGCCAAGCAAAGGGAAGAGACAATTCTTTTTAAAAAGTCTTTCCTTTTTCTGCTTGCAAAACTCATGTATACTCTTTGTAAAAAATTCAAACTGGAAATAAATATGTAACAGAAAATAGGAAATCCCATCTCTCTAAGATTACTATTGAACTTGGAATATATTCCTTCATATTTTTCCTGTTAATATATTAATGTTGTCAACACACACTGCTATATCCTATTTTTTTGTTTAGCAATACATCCTGGATACCTTTCTATGTGAGCACATGTCAAACCACCTCATTCTTTTTAACTACTGTCAAATATTCTATTGAGTGGACAGACTGTTTTATTTAACCAAACCCCTATCTCAGACATCTGGTTTGTCTCCAGTTTTTCAGCATTATAAATAATTACCTAGTTGGGCAAGAATTTCTGAAGAATAACCTCCTAGGAAAGGACTTCTAAATAAAAGGATATGAACATGTAAAATGTCAATAACTAGTGCCAAATTGCCCTCCAAATGGTTGTACAAAATTCTGCTTCTGCTAGCAGGGAGTGTGAATTCTTCATTCACAACACATTTTCCAGTCCTGGGCTTTTTATCAGTATTATAAGCACACACACACAAATCTTATTTTATTTCGCATTTCTTTAATTCTTTGCAAGCAAAGCTTCTTAGTTTAGCATCCATTTGGAGTTCCTGCTTGGTGAACTGTCTGTTTTTGTGAAAGGAGAGATCCTAACCCACTGAAGGAGGTGTGTTCCTGAGCATCTCATTCAAGGTTGAGCAATCTCCAATTGGATAATGTCTTGAGCCACAAGAAACCCCAGTTTCCCTTTTGACAATTGAAGATCGAATCCAAAGACAATGTTACAGAACTTAAATTTGAAATAAAGTACTTAAAGATCCTGGCACTTTGGTTTTTATAGCTTAGAGTCCAAAATTTTTGAAATAATAGCTTCATGAGATGTAATTCACATATGAAACAATTCAGTTATTTACAGTGTACAATTCAATAATTTTTTAGTATATTCAAAGAGATGATCAACTATCACCGCAGTCAATTTTAAAACATTTCATCACCTGAAAAAGAAATTCATACCCATTAGCAGTCACTCCATATTTCTGCTAAATCCCCCTGTCCTAAGCAACCACTACTTACTGTCTCTATAGATTTACCTATTCTGGGCATTTCATGTAAATGGAAGCATGCAATATGCGTCTTTTTGCTGCTGGTTTCTTTCACTTAACATGATGTTTTTAAGACTTATTCATGTTATAGCACATCTCTGTTCTTTATTCCTTTTATTTCCAGATAATATTCCATTGTAGGGATATACCACACTTTGTTTATCCATTCATCAGTTGATGGACATTTGTGTTGTTTCCATTTTTTGGCTATTATGAATAATGCTGCTATGAATATTAGTGTACTAGAAGTGGAATTACTGGGTCACATAGTTTATGTTTAACTTTTTGAAGACTGTCACACTGTTTTCCAAAGGGGCTTGCACCATTTTACGTTCCCACTAGCAGTGTGTAAGATTTCCAATTTTTCTGCATCCTTGCCAACACCTGTTATTATCTAACTTTTTTATTGTAGCCGTACTAGTGGATATTAAGTGGTATCTCATTGTGGTTTTGATTTGTATTTCCCTGATAGCTGATGATGTTGAACATCTTTTCATGTGGTTATTGATCCTTTGTATGTTTTCCTTGGAGAAATATCTGTTCAGATCCTTTGCCCATTTTTTAATTGGGTTATTTATCTTTTAATTATTCAATTTTAAGAGTTCTTTATATATTCTAGATTGTATTGGTTTCCATAGCTTGGAGATAGTTAAAAAGTCAGGTCAAAATTAGTTAAGAGTCTATTGTGCATTGATTTCATTGTACTGTAGTTGAAAAGTAGTTTTTATGTTTTTGGAGTTACCTATAAAACAGTTGAGCCAAAAGTTTTATTTGAAATATTGATTATGTTTGGAGTTTCTGTTGAATTTTCAACAAGAAAATTAATTTCATCTCTGCAGTTTAAGATCCTTGTTGAAGTTTTATTTTGGATAGTTTAGAGTTGATTAAATATGCTTATTTTGCCTGCAGTCAGGTTCTTTCCCACAACATAAAAGTTTTCACTTCTGTTTTGGTAAATAAGAAATCTTGCTGTGGGCATGTTGACTGACCTTGGACAAGCAAGTGCATCCCACGAGAATTCCTCACTTATACCTTTTAGCTGGCAGAGAAAATTCTCTACTTATCAAAGGCACTGAGCTGGAAACCAGGTCAGAGGTCAGTGGATAGAGTGAAATTGCAGGAGGACAAAAGACAGTTACAGTTCCTTTTTTTTTTTTTCTTGACTTTACCTCACCCCAGGCCTTGAAGGAGACATATAAGTTGGTGTCCAGGTGATCTGGAGGTTAAGTGATGCTAAGCCTTGTGCTATGATGCTTTTTTGGTCTTCCCCGAGACTGATGGTTTGCTGATCTTGGCTTTCAGTCAACTGACCCATGTTTGATTTGGGAAAAAGAATTAGAAGAGAAACATTCTTGATTAGAGAATTTTCTAGTTATTCAATTCAGTTCATTCATTCATTCCATAAATCTGTTAAGCTTTCACTAGGTGCTAGGAACATCTCAATTATTAGGGATATAGGTGTGAAAATGACAGATTTAATCCTTGGTTTCAAGAGCTACTTGTCTATCATGATGGTTACTACATAGATAGTTACATGAACAATGAATTACAATTGTGTCAAGTGGTATTATGAGGTCCTTGTTCACTGGGATCCTTTTATCACAACCTCCATCCTCTTTACTGGGAACCGTTTCCTATTGAACTCTGTATAGAAGTCATGTCTCCAGTGACACTTTAAAATAAATATTCAAGGATTTCTTATTTTTTATTTTATTTTTTTAATGCTATGTAAAACTAGTAACTCTTCCCCATTCTGAGAGTTTGCCCTGAAAGAGAACCTTATGCTATGGTGAATTCTAGTGTAATGGTCAAAGGTTGGAGTAGATAGAAACTAATGAGCACCAGTACCTTTGGGCAAAATGCATCTCAGTATGGGAGTCAATGTGAATCTTTTTTATCTCCTTATAGAAGCAGGGATATTTGAATCACTGTGCACATGCCTACCACTTCCTTTCTAAATTGTCCTATAAAAAGCCCCAACGAGATAGATAGAGGATGTTTTTGTTGGTAGTAAATACTATAATTAAATAAACATTCCTTGAAGATGTCTTGGTTCGGGATAGAGAACCAAAGATAAAAGGGAGATATTTCCATAGCTAATTGCCAGAAAACATTGTAAAGGACATAAAACTGTTGTGGTGGCATTAAATGTTACATGGGCATTCATGTATAAACAGAGACACATGTTTGCCTGGATGAATACACTTGCATCTCAATAATTTTGATATTTGAAACATTTCTTTAAAACCATTTCTTTAAAACAGCTTGTCTTTTTCAGGTGCCTCTTCACCTTCTAGCAGAAGATAGCTCTTTGCTATCATTTACACCACAGGGTTCTAATATGTTCACTTGAATACACTGCATGGTGTGTCATCTGCTATACCGTGCTTTGTACACAGTAGGCACATGTTAAGGATTTGATTTGACTTCAAATTGAATAGCATCCATGGAATGGAAAAATTAATCTCCCATCAGATATGATCTAGGATATTATGATGCCCAGGGGATAGAGAAGGGTATTTTTAATATTTTTCCTAAAGCCCATAGGTAGATTTTAATTAATTTGGCAAATAAAAAAATTATCTGATTACAGGCATATTTTTCTCCCCCCTGGAGAGATGTTCTCCACAATCTCATTAGTAACCCATTCCTGTGCATGGTTGCCTTATCAGAATAGTCTCCCTTATATGAAACCTTAATTTCCCACCTCTATAATTAAAACTTATTTTCTCTGATGCCTTCCTAAGTCATGATGGAGAAGCCAGGGTCATCATTCAGTTGTCACAGCTCATGTACTTAACTTGAGTTGATAATACTCACCTTAAACAGTAGACGTGACGTGGTATTTAGAATCAAGGATGTGGCCCTCTCCCTGCCCTGCACTTCTTATTGCCTTAACTATCCTCTTTCTCACTCTCCTTATTTCTAAAATGAGAATGGTGGCAACATTTCATGGTTGATCTGAGGGGCTTCTCATGGCCAATGGTTGATAAACTATAAAATTCTAGATAGAAGTTAATTACTGACACTTTTTTTTTCTTGTCCCCTCCCTGATGGGAAGGGCGGGGGTGTAGTCCATGGTGCATGCTGAAAGTTGTGACCAGGCCCCTTAGATGGAGTGACACCGTGGCTTCAATCCAGGGCGCAGCAGGAAACAGCCTCCTCCTCCTTAGGATGACCTTTCAATTCAGAATAATTTGCAGTGTTGTTATGGGGCACCTAATTCACTATTTTTGGAATGTCTCCCATGTGTGAGATTAAAGTTGTTCAAGATACGTTGTGCTCTGAATGCTTCCCTTAGGTTCTCTTTATAATCCCCAAAACATCCTTCGAGGTGAGTGCAGGAGCCATTGTTCCCATTTAACTGATGAGGAAAGAAAAGCTCAGGGGTCAGTCTGACGGAGTATGAATCACATTTGGAAACTGAAGTAAGTGCTCTGAGTTCAGTGCATTTTCTCCACTGCACACTGCCCTCAGCTCTATTAGACTGTCAGAGTCAGAGTCCAACCTTAAGTGAGTCGTTTTCTCCTCCGCTACTTCTCCGTGAGTAGTGCTTCCTGCTAATCCTGGATTTCCCGGGCCCAAAGCATTGGATAACGTCCTATGGCCTCATAATCCAACCGTTTCATCAGGCCAGGTCATTGAGCTCTTGGTTCTGTTGCAGGTAAACTAGCTGATTCTTAAAAAACAAATACAACTTAAGAATCTTTTTGCTACTAAAAATGTGTCTCCATTTTTTCCTCTTACATCCAACTAGTGCGTTTATAGACTGCCCCAGCGACAAATATTGTACTGCCGCTCTCCATTTTGGTTCCAATCGCAGATATCACTAATCATGAGACTTTCCTGCTAAACTTAGTTTTGGCTTTAGAATCCTTCCAAACCCAAGGCACCAGGTAGCCAGTCACTCCTGTTTGCTGTCCTTTGTTGCTTTTTACTGTTTGTGTAGCTTATAACATTCTTATCACTCAATCACTTAGGAGGGGGCAGGGCAGAATGACCTAGCATTAGTTAGTTTGAAAAGCAAGCTATGAGAAGATAGCCATGAAATTCTATTTTTGGTGTAGAAATAAGAACATTATTAGAAACCCAGTGTTGAGTTGGTTGTAATTTTTTTCCCCTGAAACTCAGTGGGAGGATTTCCAAGAAGTTGAGTGATAGGTCTTTTGTGCAGGGTAAAATATACTTGATGGAAAAGCTAATTAACAAATGGTTTCTAATTAGGGCATTTTATCCTGTTGAGAGAGGTTTTGAGAAAAGGATTTTTTTTTTTCATTGTAAGAACACATTATTCCATTCCCAAGTTCAACATGGCCATTTAGTTTATTGGCTGTCACTGGTTTAGCATGGAAGAAGGAATTATTAACTGAGATGGTTTTTCATTGTTAAAATTTCAGCCCTATTTTAGGCTACCTTTCAGAGTCAGGTGTAGATTTAACCACCAAAACTTAGCAACCTTTGTGAAGTTGGATTTATATAGCTGTTGCTAGTTGCTGTTGTTAACTTCCTGTTCTTGGACCCATCTAGGTGGGCCTAGCCTTCCTAGGTCAAGGCGGGGCAGACTGTGCAGGTTTCTTGAACACTCTGAACCTTTCTTTACCCAGAGAATGTCGTCTACAGGTTCTCAGCCTGGGCTTCCTGATTTCTGGGATTTCCTTCCAAGCAGTGGAATCAAAGGATAGATGGGGTAGTATAACAGGACCCAGACGATGACATGACTGATTAGCTCTGCTGACTCCAGCGCAAGTCAGCTAGAGAAGCATCAGGCCAGCTCCCTTGAGAACACATGCATGACCTAATGCCTGGTCTCCTTCCTAGGATATTGTTCTTTTTGTGGCACAACCCCGGAGGTGGCACTAACAAGACCAGGTGTGGACCTCGCCTGCCATTGCAGGTGGGATGGTTTCATCTCGTTTGCAGGTGACTTTTCTCATTCTCATGCCACTGTTATGAACTGGCAGAGAAACTGAGTATTATAATTGTAACTCTGGAGATCGTGGGCACTGCTTGGCCAAGTTCCTTCTGTGCTACTGACTCTTGTGGTTAAAAGACTGAAGTTCATTCCATAGTGAGACCTGGTTTTTCTCTGTATTTTGCTGTCTGTGAAGCTGACTCTTGCCTCAAGGTCTGGCTGACTGGTGCAGTTTCTCCTGTGTTGACTGAACTCCTTGGTATATTTCCCTCCTCCCATGTAATCAATTTCCCCTGTGAATAGTTCTTTCCACCTAATAGCTATTGCTTCACTGGCTTATATTTTTTACGCTTTCCCATTTACTTATAGTGTGGTCAGACTATAAAGTGAGCTATTCTTTGTTCATCCTTACAAGAATAATTCTATAATATATACATTACAATCTGTTATACTTTGTCTCCTAATACTCTGAATGCTCTGCCCCATAATTTTCATAAATTTCTCTTCCTATCTGTAATTTCTCCTTATATTCTAGAAATATAATTGGTGTTGATTTTAAAGTTTGATAATCCTGCTCCTTTGTGTGTTGTATTCAGTTGATAATTTTTTGGGGGGTGCCACCTGTAAGTAAGGTATTGGGTGAGGTGCTATTGGAGTTCAAAATGAGGGCTTGTGCTTCTTGTGGATGGAGAGGGTAGATTAGATATGTATATGATTGCCTTGCAAAGTAGAAAATGATACAGACCAAAAGTACAGTGTGGATAAAGTACTGTCAGCATGTAGAACAAGGAAAGGAATCATGGAAGGCCTCAGGGAAGAGGTGGCATTTGAAATGGCCATGGGAAGTCTAGACTTTGAGCTTCATGAGGCCAGGGTCTATGGATTCTTTTGGATACTATTGTATGCTCAGTGCTGAGCATAGTCCTTTGCCTACATTGGTGCTCCATAAATATTTATTCTGAAAATGATGGGTTGGGATTTGGATATGTAAATATAATATTGGAAGAGTCTTCAAGGGAATGGAGTGATTATGGGGAGAAATAGAATGGAAGATGAAAACAGGAATCATCTGTGAGAATTGTGTCTGTCTACAATTGTATAATAAGGAGATATTCATCTGTTAATTCCAGCTTTCCCTACATACAAAATTATTCTAGTCACAGGCAGGGAGCCTTTGTTGAAAATGAGAGTTAGAGGCAGTAATGTGGGACTTGCTCTGGCCCCTTATCCAATGATGTCTCTTTAGCATTGATGGCTGGGTCATATGCTTCTTGCAAGGACACTCTTGGAAAAGAAAGAGGTGACAGGAGGGCAATGATATTCTTCTTTGAAATGGAATTTGATTACCCTTGCCTCTGTTCAGGTGGTGAGAAGAGCTCAACTAGAGAGGTTCTAAAATCTCGTCATTTTCGAAGGCAGTCCAAGGGCTTGGACGCATTAGCAAAGGCGATGGTGTTGTCATGGTGAAAGAATATTATCCTGCACCTGCCTGACCTAATCCCAGGTTTCACAGACACAAATGGCAGAGAATCTGAATAGTCAAATAAACAAGGGAGGAACAGCAGGGAGGTAATCTTTAGTATGGTCCACTGCCCATTTTATTGGCATGTTCATTTTAGAACATTTTAAAAATCACTTTGCATTGTGCTGGATTAGAGAGAAACCAAGAACACCCGCAATGTGGTGAGAATCCTTGAGGATTATGCAGAGTTAGACAGAGGCCAAACTGCTGAATTTTATAACAGAGGTTTTGTGTGTGTATATGGGGCTTTATAATAATAAAAAAATGGTTAAACACCTTCACAGTAATTATAAATAATTTCAGCTTATAGCATTTTTAGAGTTGATCATTCTCTAATGCCTATATTCTATTTATATAAATATTCTATTTATAATATATCTAAAATTTGGACATACTTTAATTTTAATATCCATGTTAAATTCTTACAGGTTAGTGAGTTTTATATAGGTGCTATTTCACTATGGCACATTTTTGCTACCTTTTTAATAGTATGTATTCCTACATCCTGATATGTCTCTATTCTCCTTGTCTGTGATCAAGCCTTATCTACTTGGCTTGACAGTAAATTCCAGCTGGGTAGAGCCACTGTCTGATCTGACTGTAGCCCTTGATGTGACTAGCATAATGCTTGGCCCATCATAGTTCTTCAAAATCTATGGGATTAAATTAAAGCAAAGGAAGTCATTTCTTTTGTTGCTGTGACATTTATTTATAATTGAGGCAGGAAAGTTATGGGAGCACTATTTTCTACCCAACAACTGTTATCCATCTTCTTTCTTGATAGCAGAACTTGATTTTCTTTTGATCAGCTATATATATATATATATATATATATATATTCAGGCCCAGAAGATGAATCATGATTAGTACGTCAAGACAATTCTACTTCCTCTGATAGATTTTTAACTTCCTAGCATCCTTTGTAGTCAGGGGTGGTCATGTAACCCATTGACGACTGAGGCACAGGAGGAAATTGGCCAGAGGGGGGCTTCTGGGAAAGCTGGCACTTCCTCCTTTTCCCCTTCCTTCTGCTTTGAACATGGACATGATACCTGGAGCTGCAGGGACCATTTTGCTATCATGATACAAGTATGAAGATAAGTATGAAGAAGATTGATTGGGTCTTGGATGGCATCATTAAGTGGCACAACTAATGCCAGCAACCACCCACCTGTGGCCTTCTTAGTTTGTGAAGGAAAACAAAGCCCTACTGGTTGTGGTCACTGCAGTTGGATTTTGTTGTTATTGAATTGAAATAGAGATGGCACAGGAAGGGGAGAATGTCTACAGCAGATCTTCTCTTCATCTAAGGGACATCTGTGACAGGAGAACATCTGAAAACCACCAATCCCTCTCACAGGTAGTTCCAGGCACCTCTTCGCTATTGACAAAAGGCTCCAGGCTCTGTTGCAACCACTTTTATAAGCTATTCGTGCTGTATGAAAGAGCTTCTGTTGTACCTATTATTTCACCTGGCCAAAATCTTACGTACAGTGTTATATTTGGCATTTGCTTTATAGTCAGTGTTATATTGTATGCACTTCTCCATGTTTCCATGTGGTCTAGCATTTTGTCATTTTAAGTAGCAGTAGCTGTCTCCCAGTGTCAGTGGTTCTGTGTTCATTTGCAGAGCCAATTACTAATGCTGTCTTTCTGTTATAGCATGGAAAGCCAATAGAGGTGTGGGGTCTGGACCAGCAGGTCCTAAGCCCTGCTTATCATCAGAATCATCTGGGGGAATTTAAAAAAACAAAAATAAAATTACAAAACAAAACCAAGACCAAAAACCCCAAACCAATTCAAAACAAAAACCAAAAACCCCACCAGACAACAAAACCCAACTATAGAGATACTGATTTAGAGTGTCTAGGATAGAGCCCATATTTTTAAAAGTTTTCCAGAGGGTTTGGAGGATCACCAGGGTTGGGAAAATCTGGGGATAATTCCACGATCCAATTCCTTCTATCAAAATAAATGAAGAGAAAAATGTAATTAGAGCTGATCTCTATAATCATTGTATTAGGAACAAAAGTCAAAGAAATCTGGGGTGCTTGGGGTGTTTCACTCTGACTCAACTGTTACTGTTAATATTCAGTTTCATCTAGCATATACTGAAGTTGACATCTGAATTTTTGCTATTAGTGAGTTTTGAGTTTTTCTTGACTTTCTCCTACCAAGGGATCTGTGGCTTTCCAGTGTAGATACAAACCTTTGTTTAAGTGTTTTCCCGATTATTTCCACCGGATCTCTAATTTTTATAGAGCTGAGTTCACTCTTGAGTGGTAGTTTGGGGTTATCTGTTGCATTCATAATAAACCCAACTTTTTCATTCTCTCTTTGCTTTTCCAAAACTGAGACGACTTGGAAGCCATATATCTATCATTAGTTCGTAATGCTTTCCCTTTGGGAAAGATCCAAGTTTACAGTGGGTACCCCAGGAACAAAATTATATCTCATGCTCTGAAGTTCAGGCCATTTAGCTGTAAATAAAATTCTTATTTGTTTTACAGCTGTCTCATTCATGGTAGTTCAGTAGCCTTGGTGTCTTTAGAGACTCTTCTTAAAGGGACCCAAATGAATGTAATAAACATAGCTGAACAAAGCAAACCATTTTAAAAGCATGTGTATGTTTATGGATTGTCCTAACAGCCAAAGCTTTAAAAAAGTGGAATGTGATTCCTCAGAAAGAAGTGAGTTCCCCATCAGTGGAGGAAGTGTTCAAACATAGATCAAATGACCATGTGGAAATTTTTATGTAGAGATCAAACGACCATGTGGAAGTTTTTATGTAGAGATTTCAATATTACATAAATGATTGGGCTGTATGACCTTTAAAGCCTTTATAAAGCATACATTATGTTTGGTTTCTACTCACCGATTGCTCAAACCTGGTGTATTTAGGTACATGTGAGGGTTGGGGAAATTATTCTTCGCTAATGCTGGCTAGACTTCGGGTACTATGTAGAAGGACTTTGGTTGAGTTTTGCAGTCATAGGTAGCTATATAGCTGATAAGGATCTTAGATGTTCTCTAGCCAGATTGGCCTTGGGTTTCACTTGTGTGCCAACTCTGACTGCCTATTAGGGGTTGACTAAACCTTTTCATCAAGAAGGAGTCTGATAGCATAACTAAGCTTTTGGGAAAGAGTGCTGTGCTTGGTGAGTGATGTCTGCCCTGGCAGATGTTGTGGGGTTGTGGCACGTGTGGTACATATCTGCCATCCTGCTATGGTCTGAATATTTGTACCCCCCAAATTCATATGTTGAAAACCTAATCACCAATGTCATGGTAGTAGGAGGTGAGGCCTTTGGGAAGTGATTAACTCATGAGCCCTCATGAATGAGATTAGTGCCATTATAAAAGAGGCCCCAGAGAGCTGCTTGGCCCCTTCTGCCTTGCAAGGACACTGCAAGAAGGCACCATCTATGAACCAAAAAGCAAGTCCTCATCAGACACTAAATCTGCTGGCACCTTGATGTTGGACTTCCAAGCCTCTACAACTGTGAGAAACAAATTTCTATTGCTTATAAGCTACCCAGTGCATAGTATTTTGTTATAGTATCCCAAAGAGGATGAGATACATTCCTACTGCTGAAATCTGTTCATTTTATATTTTTGGGAATTGAAATTGGAGAGGTCAGGAGACTTGCTCATAGAAACAAGGGCCCAGAAATAAACCCTCACACATATGGTCACATAATTTTTGACACATTCTAAGACAATTCATTAGGGAAAGGACCATCTTTTCAACAACTTTTGTTGGGAAAACTGGATATTGACGGGTAAAAAAAAAAAAAAAGAGGATGGACTCTTACCTTATACCATAATCAAACATTAACCTAAAATGTATTAAAGACCTAAACACCAGACCTACCATTATAGAACACTTTGAAGAAAATGTAGGGGAAAAGCTTTATGGCATTACATTTGACAGTAATTTCTCAGGACACCAAAAGCACAGGCAGCAAAAGAAAAAATAGTTAAATTGGACTATACCGACTTTTAAAACTGTGCATCAAAGGACACTATCACCAAAGTGAAAAGGCAACCCACAGAATGGGAGAAAATATTTGAAAATTACACATCTGATAAGGGGTTAATATTCATAAAATAAAGAACTCCTACAACCCAACAACAAAAAATTAAATAACCTGATTAAAAAATGGGCAAAGGACTTGAATAGATATTTCTCTAAAGAAGAGATACAAAGGGCCAACAAGCACATGAAAAGATGCGAAACATCACTAATCATTAGGGAAATGCAAACTAAAACCTCAATGAGATACTACCTCATACCCATTAGGATGGCTATTACAAAAACAAAAACAAAAATAACAAGTGTTGATAAGTATATGGAGAAATTGGAACCTTTGTGCATTGATGGAGGGAATATAAAATGATTTAGCTGTTGTGGAAAACAGTATAGCAGTTCCTCAAGAAATTAAAAATGGAATTACCATATGATCCAACAATTCCACTTCTGGATGTATACCTAAAAGAATTGAAAGCAGACTCAAACAGATATTTGTACACCCATGTTTGTAGCAGCATTATTCACAATAGCCAAGAGGTAGAAGCAACTCAAATGTTCATCAATGGATGAATGGATAAACAAAATGTGGTCTATACATACAATGGAATATTATCTAGCCTTTAAAAAAGATGAAAATTCTGCCACATGCTACAACGTGGATAAACTTTGAAGACATGCTAAGTAAGATAAGCCAGTCACAAAAGGACAGATACTGTATAATTCCACTTAAATGAGATACCCAGAGTAGTCAAATTCATAGAAAGTATGGTGGTTGCCAGGGGCTGGGGGAAGAGATGAATGGGGAGATACTGTTCAGTACCCCATGGAGGTTCGGTTTGGGAAACTGAAAAATGTTCCAGAGATGGATGGTGGTGATGGTTACACGATAATGTGAATGTACTTGATGCCATTGAACTGTGCATTTAAAATGGTCAAAATGGTAAATTTTATGTCATATATAGTTTATCTTGACAAAAAAGAAATAGAAGGAACATAATGACAGATGAGATTAAATCTTTAGTTCTCAGATGTGATTTGATGCTTTTCTTACTCTCACACATTTTATTTAGTATCCACTATGTGCCAGGCCCTATTCTAGATGCTAGGAATATAGAAATGAATGAAACAAACTGCCTTCTTGGAGCTTACATGCTAGTGGAGCAGACAGACAATAGACGACAACAACAAAGTATAATAACATATGAGATGTGGGATGGTGATTAGAGGTATGAGAAGAATAAAACAGGATTAGAAGGAGAGGTGCTGTATCATGGAGGGATTTGTTGTCCATTTTAAGGACCTGAGTTTTACTCCATGTGAAATTCCACTGGAGGGTTTTTTGAGTAGAAGGGTGATGGGATGTTTTAACAGGACTCGTCTGGCTGCTGTGTTGAGAGCAAACCATAGGAGGGTAATGATAGAAGTGTCAGAATCCCGGGTTTTGGTACCAAAGATGTCAGGGTAAGAGTCTGCCCTTGGTTCTTGGCTGAAGAATGACCAGATACACCAAAGTGTCAAGTCCAGACTATTATCCTGGTCCTCTAACTCCTTTCTTGGAAAAATCACCAGCAAGGCCAATATGATGGAGTAACCTCAGACAGGGAGCAGTTTCACAAGAGCAGCTCTTTTTTATAGAATAAAACAGGTCTGTCTCTGCTAGTGGGAGAGAGGGCGCGACCAACTCACTCATTGACTGACCCACTCACTTACTTCTTATTTCTTGTATTGTTTCCTTTTATTAGCCCAGTCTGGAGGAGGGCTCCTGGGAGGTGTAGGATGTTATCAGATGATCAACAGGTGTCCTCCAAATTCCATCTGCGTATATGGGAGCTCCCTCTAAGAAAACCCACCTGGGGGGAGGGAGTGAACCGAAATGCAGATTCAAGCTAATGGCATATTAATTACCCTTAGGTTACTCTAGGTCACTTTCTAAATCTTATTGGGCCTGGGCTGGGGAATTCCTTGATTGATAAAACATTCCCTCCTTCTCCAGACGTAGCAGGTGCTCGGGATAGGATTAGGGTGGGGCAGCACCAAAATGGACTACCCGCCCTTCCCAGGTGGAGCAATTGCTCCAAACAGCACTCAAACAGGGAACCCTTGTCCTGAGAAGAGCTGGAGGTCCTAACTACCTACCTAACAGAAGTGGGAAGACTGGAGGCAAATGCTCTAGTCCAGGAGAGGGAGGTTGGTGACTTGGACCAGGATAGTAGCAGTGGCAGTGGTGGTAAGTGGTCAGATGCTGGATGTATTTGTCGATAAAACTAAATAGGCTGGACGTGGGATGTGAGGAAAAGAGAAGAATTGAGAACGATTTTTAGGTGAGGGGCCCAGGCAACACGTAGGATAGAGTTGTCGTTTATTGATGGAAATGTCACCAGGGAGCAGGTTTGGAGGGTAAGACTAGGCACTTGGTTTTGGGCGTCTGAAGCGTGGGACATCTATTAGACATCCAAGTGGAGATCATAGTCGGTTGGCTCTGCAAGTTTGAAATTCAAGAGACAGCCAGGCTAAAGATATAAATTTGGGACTGATTAGCGGAAAGCCTGGATCAGGTCACCAAGAAGGTGAGTTAGATATAGCGCATATAGTGTAAATAGGGAAGAAAAGATGGCCAAAGACTGAGCCCTGTTTGAGAGTTGAGAGGGATTTTGAGAGTATTGGGGGATACACAGAGCTGCAGGGAGATCAGAGTCTCACATGAGCCGTCCGAGAGATCACCTTGTCTGTCGTTTCTTTTCTTTCCTTTCCCCTCCTTTTCTTGTTCTTTCTTTTTCTTTCCCCCCTTTCCCTTTTTCTATTTCTTTCTTTACTTCCTCTCTTTCCTTCCTTCGCCCTCCCTCCCTCCCTCGCTTCCTTCCTTTCTTCCTTCTCAAGTTTATCTTTGAAATGCTAAGAAGACTCTACTGTTGAATCTGTTCTCTGCAATTGGCCAACACATTTTCTTAAAAAGTAAATTACATGCCAAACACGGATTGAAAACACAGTATTTGCAGGATGCGAAACCCACGTATATAGAGGGTCAACTTTTTGTATGTGCAGGTTCCACAGGGCCAGCTGCGCGGGACTTGAGACTGTGCGGATTATGGTACACACAGGGGTCCTGGAACCAATCCCCTGCGTATACTGAGGAACAACTGCGGTATGTAAACAGATGCTCCTTTCCTCGTTGGGATGGGGTAAAGGCATTAAACAAATCACATAATACTTTAAAAATATTGACAATGAAGTGGTAAGAAGAAATTCCCCATTTTTCTCCTCTAAAAAAATAAAAAGCCTCATGAACAACATTGGAATAATGACTTATTTTAAGTGTGAGAGTCATTGGATGTTCCTTGGCATAGTCAAATCAAATAATGCAAAACTTTGAATGCTTGAAAAGTGCTTTCTTATTTATCAGTTGGGCTTAGTTAAACTTTTCGGATTTCCCAGCCTTGGGGACTGATGGTTGAGAAACAAAGAAATTGACACACATGGAAGTGTTTTTCTTTTCTTCTGTGGTTGTCCCAGTTTCTTGGCAGTTTCAGAAGGATTGTAGGTGTAAATTGGCCTAGTTTGATAGTCAATTATCATTTAAAATAATTTTGAATTGTTTAACAGGCAGATTATAAGTAATTTTCACATACTAAAATAGGACAAAATAATTAGCTTCTGTTTCCCATGTGTTTTATATTTCAAGAACAAATTTACAACTGGTAGCAATTTGAACTTTAGCTCCATTTGTGAAGTTTACATTTTTAGTCACATCTCACTTTATACCAAAGGTGATATGCCGATAGCTTAATTTCCTTATAAAAACATATTTGTGGCTTTTAATTGCAGGTGGTTCGACGTCCGTATTGAGTTTGAGGACTCATTCTCCGTAAGTGTGTATTCAGGCTTTAACCATGTATCTTTTCATTCATGCCCTGCGCATTTCCTGGAAGGTGACTAGCTTGGAAACGTGGGCACAAATAGGGCTAAGAGAACACAAGGCAGAAGGGGGAAGCAAAAGGCGACTGTGGCAGGAGGAAAACTACTCATTGAGGAGTGCCGCGTTGTGTTTTGTTTCTGCTCCTCCCTGGGATCAGCCCAGGGAGCGGAAAGCATGCAAATCCCTGTATGCGTCGGAGAAGGGAGCTCGTATTGAAAGTCAGCAGTGAGAGTACACTTTAGAATCAGACAAACTTGGATTCCAGTCCGAGCTGTTTCATTATTAGTGGTGGAGCCTTGGGTTGGCTGTCCAAGCAGACCTTCAGGTTTCTTATCTGTAAAGTGAGGGCGGTAGTGACAATGCTCCCCATAGGGCCCCAGTGGAGCATAAGTGAGATAATGTCTGTGAAACACTCAGTACAGGGGTTCCCACCTGGGGGCGATTTTGCCTCCCAAGGGGACACGTGACAATGTCTAGAGACTTTTTTTTTTTTTAAACATGCTTCCCAGAAAAGTATGTCTAGAGACATTTTTGATTGTTGTACTTATTGGGTGCGGAGGGCTGTGACCGGCATCTAGTAGGTGGGGGACAGGGGTGCCGTTCAGCATCCTGCAATGCACAGGACAGCTTCTACAACCATTATTCTGCCCAAATGTCAGTAGTTCTGCAGTTGAGAAACTCGGACTTGAGCACAATGCCTGGCTCAGGGCAAAGGCTCTAAATATGTCGGTTCTTGTTATCATTGTCATCATCTTCATCATCATCGTAGTCATCAGTTGTTGACACAAAAGTTTTCAGTTAGTTGCCAATTCTGTTTTTCCTCTTGAACATGCTTCTCACTCCCTTCCCTTCCTTACCTTGTAGGTGAGTTTATCTCTATACCTCAAGCCTAGATTTCTGTCCCAGCCTTTCAGATACTTCCCCGATGCTTTTCTGATGGGCACACTCACCTCAGACCATCGATCTGCTGTCCTTCCTTTTCTCCCTCTTGTTGAGTAAGTGCAGTGGGTAGAGTGTGTGGTGCAGACTCAGACTGCTTGGGTTGAAATCCAAGTACCACTGCCTGCTTGAAGTGTGGCTTTAGGCAAATTAATTAGCTTTCTGTGCCTCAGTTTTCTCATGTGTAGAGTGGGGATTACAGTTGTACCTTCTCATAGGGTTGTTATGAGATAAGCCCTTGGCTCAGTGCCTGGCACAAAGAAGGTGCTCAGTATACTGTATTTTCTGAGTCAATAGAAACTGCAACAGGTTATTTTGCTTTTTCATCTCTATATGGTTGGGCTTTGGCTTACATTCATGAGAGCTGAGCTATTTTGATAACTAATAACACAAAAAGGTCTCTCCTGATAATCAGGTAGAAGTGCACTAACCCTGTACTGTCCAGTACTATGGCCACAACGCACATGTGGCAATTGAGCATTTGAACTGTGCTCTGTCTGAATCGAATGCTGTATGACATACACGTGGGATTTAAATGACTTAGTGTAAAAAAAAAGAATGTGAAATACCTCATTGATTCCATGTTAAAAAGATATTATTTTTGATATATTGGGTTAAAGAAAATATATTATTGAAATTAATTTCACCTACTTGTTTTTGTGTTTTTTAAATGTGGCTACTAGAAAATATAAAATTATGCATGTGGCTTGCGTTACACTTCTATTGAACCGTGCAAGGCTAACTTAAGAGGTGAGCCTTCTCGAATGGAGGCACTTCTGCCAGAATCTGAGTGCCTCTGTTGCGGTGGAGGTGTCCCTTAACTGTTTCTGGCACACTGTGGGTATAGTTATGACAAGGCAGGAATGGGAGCCTATCTCTGGGCCCAATTCATCTGGCTTATTTGGTGACATTCTACACTGGGGACATATGGATGACTTTGAACTTTCTTTGGAACTTGCAATTATATGGAAGAAATGTTTCCTATGTGTATAAATCTAGAGAACAATCTTGAGAACCAGTTTCAGAGGGCTGCCTTTGTTTCCAAAATGGAAAGTTTTGAGCTTCTGGAAGGGTAATCTGCTCCCTCCAAGAAGATTGGGCTTGCTGCTTTTGTGATCCATCTAGTACCTCATGATAAAAATGTGAAGTTCACACACACACATGCAAAATCTTCTTCCACTTAATTCATTGCATCTTGAGGCAAGATTGTTTTGTAGGCTGGATGCTCCAGTGCGTTTTAAAGTCTGATTAAAGTTAATGCTACTGCTCAATCCAAAGAATCTCTTGTGGTTATTTTTAATACAATATGTTTTCCCATTTGCTACCTTTTCTGGGGGCCTAATGTGTGAAGTGGTTAATTCTATTTAAAGATAAATATCAATTGTAACTGTGTGCATAATATTGCTCTGCAGGTGTTGATCTCTTAATTTATGTTTGAAAGTTTCTACATGGTGCTTAAGAATTCAGCTGTCAGGTTGACTAATTGACAAGTGAGAGGGTAATCTATTATAAATAAGTCTTTGAATTTGGAAATTTACGGCAGCAATCTTAAGATTATAAAATTATAAAAGTAAACTGCACAGGGCCCAAAAGATCTGTCTTATGGTGGTCTCAGGCATTTCTCTCCTTGCATTATAGACATTGTGCAGACAAGTCTATGTGCAGACAAAATGCAAACAAACATATCAAAGAAAATAAAAAAGGATCATACTCTTCCATCTACTGGTCATCAGTGTTTATGTTTTGATACATTCCTTTCTGGTCTTTTTTCTGTGCATATTTCCTGTCACAAGATTGGGATATTTTACTCATTTGGCAAATACATATTGAATTATTTCTTACTGTGTGGCAGGCACTGTACTAGACACTGAGGATACATTGGTAACTGAGATTGGTGTTGGCCTGCTACTCTACTGGGAGAAATTGGACATTAAACAGTTCATTTAAAGTTCAGCATGTTAAGGGATTTGATGAGGAAACCCAGGGTGCTGTGGGAGCATTGAGTACCATTATAATCACATGTGCTTCTTATCCTTGAAAAAGTAAATCTGGGGGAAGCCAGTTGATCTGTTGCCTCCTGAATGATGTTTTAGAAACAGCCTCCTTCTTATTGTGACTTTTAAATTTATTGCACTTTTCTCCATTCTGGTTCTGCTCAAATCCCCCTACTCTGCCCCACTCTCACAGCCCATTGCCGAAAGAGAGACTTTCTTCTTTTACTTCATTTTTTTTTCTGGGAGCAAGTAAGATTCTCTGTCTTGTAGTTGGAACCAGCTCAGCCTCACCCACTGGGAGGCATGGTTTCCATTTGCAACATCAATATCAATGTTAGCAATGTTATTAGAGCTTCTAGTTTATCTATTGCTGTATAACAAATTTTCCCAAACCTTGCTGGCTTTAAACAATAATATTCATTATCTCACAGTTTCTGTGGGTCAGGAATCTGGGGACAGCTTAGGTGGGTCCTCTGGCTCAGGGTCTCTTTCAAGTTGCAATCAATGTGCCAGCTAGGGCTGCAGTCTCACCTGAAGGTTTGACTGGGGAAGGATCTGCTTCCAAGCTTGTCTGTAAGGTTGGCAGGATTCGGTTCCTTGTGGGCTGTTGGACCAAGGTCCTCAGTTCTTCATGGGCTGTTGCTGGAGGTCTCCCTCAGTTCCTTGCCACTTGGGCTTCTCCACTGGGCAATTTACAACTTCCTTTAGAGTGAATGAGCAAGTGAGAGCAAGAAGGAGAAAGGGTGCAAGCAAGGCAGAAGTCACAGGTTTTGATAGCCCGCTATATTCTGTTCAACAGAAGCACATCACTAGATCCAGCCCATACTCAAGGGGAGGGAATTACACAAGGGCATGTATACCAGGAGGTGGGGATCCTTGGGAACCATCTCAAGAAGCTGCCTAACAGAGCATCCTTAATGGTTCTCTCCCAGCTGGTATTCCTATAAGATTCAGTATTTCCTTATTTCCTCTACCTTCACTGTCATTATTGGATTGCTTTCTGTTAATAGCCTGTAAACCTTGTGAGGGCAGGAACCTTGTCTGTCTTGTTCACTGCTGTGTCCCCAAGGTCTAGATTTGTGGCAGAGAGTGATATTCAGCACATATTTGTTGAAGGAGTGAATGAGGCCACAGGTTCAACAAAAATTTCCTCTTCTTGCTCACTAGTGCCAAGTTCTTCCTCCTGCTGGGTCTCTTGGACACATTTTATTTGCTTGGCCCCAACTGAGGACCCTTTACTTTAGACCTGGTTCTTTCCTCTCTTCTTACCCCTTCAGAGCTGATGTTTTGGGAGCCTCTTTGGCCCTGGAGTTCACTGTCCCAGATCACTGTATCCAATTTCCCTTGGCCCCTTCCTCCCTTTCCTGCCCCTTTCTTTCCCCTCTCCCACACCTAGCCCTGGCTCCAAGGTCCTGGCCTCCTTATTCCAGGAAGAGAAGTTTGGAGTCTCTTTCCCAGCGGGAAAGATTTAGGGAGAGAATACTATGTAAATCACCCTCGTCATTGACAGATATGACCTGGTAACCTTGGAAACATCCTGGGTCCTCTTCCTTGGTGCAGGTGCTGAGGAAGAACATATAGGGATGGCTGCTCTCCTCCATTCCCCAAAAATGTAAAATATGAAGGTGATCTTCCTGGATGACTGAATACCTGTTCAGTTAGATTTTGGGAGATTTCAGTCCCTCACACTTAGTGGTAAATATTGTTGCATTGAAACTGGAAGCATTCACTATTAAATAAAAGACTGAAATAATCAGAGCTAGTCATTTTTCAAAAGAAATGTAGAAATAGGATCTTTCCTTATTGTGTTGGTGGTTGTGACCTTTGCTCTCTTGATGTCTACTATTTGTTATTCTTCATATTAAGCTTCCTGGTTGATTTTTACTCTTCTCTCCTGACTCCTGTCCCCCAAAAGAAGCCTTTTTAGGAAGACATGTAACAGTGGGTACTAATGACAGAGGCTGTGGAGTCAGACTGCTTTAGCTCTGCCACTTACTGGTTTCATGACCTTCGCCAAGTTACTTAACTTTTCTAAGCCTCAGTTTCCTCATCTGTAAAGTGGCGATAATGATGGAACCTACTTTAAAGTTGAGGGAGGGAATAAATGAAAAGATACACTCAAAGCACTTCACACATGGCCTGGCATAGAGTAAGCACTTCAGTGTTAGCTGTATTTGTTGTTTGGAAACAAATACTAGACGACCTTTCTGCATGGTGTGAACTTGACTGAGGATGCAATTATAAAAGAAAACTGGAGGGCAACTCTGCTTTAGATCAGGGGTCAGCAAACTAGGACCTGAGGGCCAAGTTAGTCCCACCTCCTGTTTTTGTATAGCCCATGAGCAAGAATGGGTTTTACATTTTTAAATGGTTGAAAAAATTCAAAAGAATAGTATTTCAGAGCACATGAAAATTACACAAAATGCAAATGTCCATGTCCATACACAAAGTTTACAAAATAAATTAAAAGCACATGAATAAATTTTAAGAATACAAAATTAATTAAAAATAAAATAAAGTTTATACAATAGCCACACTCATTCATTTCATTGTCTCTGGCTGTGTTAATGCTATAATGGCAGAGTTGAATAGTTGCAACAGAGACTGTCTTGGCTGGCAAAGACTAAAATATTTACTATTTGGCCCTTTGCAGAAAAATTTGCTGACTTGCTTTAGAGAAACGTACTGCTGTCTGTTTCCAGCATAAAACCGGGAAGGGTGGAGATGGTGAGATGGAGAAGCCAGAAAGCTCTCTAACTAATCCCCTGTTGAGCCTCAGGTGTGCTTTCGTGATATGGTGATGTCCTGGCTTATTCATATCCCTATATTCAAATTTAGGAAGTAACACATCCTAAGGTTGACTAGATAAAATGACACTCAAATTCCTTCCTCTTTTTCGTTTATAGAAATTGATTATTGTAAAGGTAGCAAATTATTGAACCTATTTCTTCTGAAATAACATACAAATATTAGTATGATTTCTAGACATTTTTTGTTAATATTGGCCTGGCTTTCATGTAATTAATTCTATGGGATCTTTATGATTAAAATATATTAGTTAAATTCCCATTAATATTAGGCTGTAAAATGCTGATGAAATGCTGGCTTGGTGCATAAAATAGACTACTGTGTGAAATTACTTCAGTGGTTATCTCAAATAATTTTGAAGACAATTGCTAATGCAAAGAATTTTAAAACCACAGTAAATTGAAACATTAAAAGAAATTTATATTCTGCATTTGTCAAAGCACAAGTATCTAATTAGAATTGACATAGTATTAACAGCTGACTTGGTATAAATTAGAATTTAATTTTCACTTGCTGAATAATGATGAATTTTCTCTCCCTTGTATATATTTGTCATTCTTCATATTAAGTTATCCTGCCTGAGTTGCTAACATGCTCAGTCAATTATGGGTTATATGTAGCATTGTGAATTAGAGGTTAATAGCTCAGAGTATGAAGTCTAACAGATTAGAGCTGGGATCTGGCTCCTGTTCTGTTGTGTGACCTTGCTCTGATTTTCTTAGCTTCTGTTTCCTCATCTGTATAATGGGTTCATCAATAGAACCTGCATCATCAGGCTGTTGTGAGGATGAAGTGAGAAAAAACATGTGAAGTATTTGTCAGTTGTGCCTGGAATATAGTGAGAGCTCATTGAATGTTAAATAATGTATTGTTATGATGATAATTAGCCTTAGCAATATTATTTAATGTTGTTAAATGTTAATATAATTTAGATGTACTACAATTAATGGGAATGTGAGAATATTATGGGCTACACCTGTTTGGAGCCATGCTGCAGCTTTTACAATTCTCAGAATTTGAAAGCGTGGAACACGTTCTAGCCACAGAACTCTTCAGCTCATTTCGCTGGGGTGGGGGGACTCTCTTACCCATCGAAACCATCATATTCATGTGCCTCTCATTTTGGGCATCTTGTTGAAGCCCCACAGCCCATAAATATTCCTTCCCAGGGCAGAGGCCAGCACATAGCATGAGAGATCCGAGGGCTGAGTGGCACCAAGGCCCTTAGTGCCTTCCCAGCTTTCTTAAGTCATGGCATACAGAGAAAATGATATTGTTTGCATGGCAAGCTGGGCTGAACAGATGCCTATGGCTAGAGGTGCCTGGCTGGGGTGGTGGCATGGAAATCAGTGACCTCTCAGCATACTGGTAATCCCTTTGTGGCTATGCCTTGGCATATGTTTGGGAAGCTAGAGATCTGATCAGAGCCTGGGTGCAGTGTTGGGATGACACAGCAGCCAAGGTTTGTCTACCTGGGAAGGGATAGCAAGGGTAGCAGCTGAACCTGAGCCCTTGGGGGTGGGGTGGAGAGGTGCAAATGTGGTACCTCACGGAAGAGTTGCCCTCTTTATATGGCTGCTGGGATTTCTAGTGTCTTGCACACGGCCCTGCTATTTTTATGTGTGTGTGTGTGTGCACATATGTGGTTGTGTGTAGTGTAGAAATACATGAAGATTACCCAAATGAGAACAGAGGTTATTTATTCAGAGCTTGCTATAGCAAGAGAGGCATCCACCATTACTTGTGTTTGATTGAGATTCTCAGAGGCAGATGCTAAAGTGGGAAAGGTTTACAGTAAAAAAAGAGTAGCCTTCAGGTATATATGCTTTGATTGGAGGTTGCTGGCATGGGGAAGCTTCAGACAAGCTAACTAAAAGCATCTCATGTGAGTGGTTTGGGGAGAGGATTTGGCTTCTTCTGATTAGCCCTGAGTTGGAAGTGGGGGCACAAAATAGGGAAGCTGGCTGTCATCAACCAAGTCCTGATTGTGGCAGCTGGTTGCTACATAGATTCTGGGTCAGTGTTCTATTGTCATATATGGTCTGGCATGTTCTTTTGTATATTCAGTTTCTCAGTCCTCCTTTCTTCATTATCTGGCTTGTGAGTAGTTGACCAATTCAGGAAAAGCTATAAGCCAGAACTTCACCTCTCAGAGATTATCTAGTTGTCTCCATAGTCATCTGTATTGCAAGATCTTATTGACCTTTTTTATTATTGTATTATCATGGCAGTCATTTGATAAGAGACTATGCAGAAGCATTTAAGGCTCTGGATAGAATGCAGTGACTATCATGACCACTGTGGCAAAGATGAGAACAGTCTCTGTAAGTTGCTTCAGAACTAGGAACACTAATTGCTTAACCAAGGCCAAGAGAACAAATTCCATAGGTCATGAGGATCAACCTTAGAAAGCCAAGTAACTTTTTCCTTAAGGCAATACTTAGTCTGTTCTACCTCTCCAACTTCCTTGATCTAAGTACAGCAAGCAGTATTAGCGATGGCACAGATGCCACCATGACTAGCCAACAGGAAATCTAGAGTAGTACAAATTCCATCACTACTTGGGCCAATGAATTTAGACTGATCTTTATTCCATTCAGGGTAGAAGTGGTATCATTAATAACTTCTGCCAGATGTTTTTATTTGTATGATTCTCATCATTGGGAACACTGGTTGTTCTGACTGTTTGCATAAAGAGTGAGTCAGTAATTTCCCCTGGTAGAGTGCCTGAATATTTAAGGGTGGCCTTATTTTGGCACTCACATACAGCCTTGGTGATTTATAGAATTAGAGTCTGTGTGTATGGGCAACCCTTGGAATATTATTCCTAAAGTGCATTAGGTATTAGTCTGAACCAAGTAGGATCAGGCTTCTTGGCCACAAAAGAAGTAGTATCCAGTAGGTGCCTGTGGAGATAGAGGACAAAAACAGTTATTCATGACAAAAGGTTAGAACCAAAGCATCACATTAGCTGAGTTACATTCAGCTAATGTAACTCTAAGAGTCCCCTCCAGGTGACAAGTATTTGGACCACCACTCTGGGAAATTTGTTGAATTTAAATGTGGAACTAAAGTCTGAACAACAGGTTGTAATAATTTGTTCTTTTTTCCGGCAGAGAGGGACACTAGCAAAGTCATAGGTTGATTTGTTTAAGGTCGTTTGTTCACATAGTTGTAAGTGGAAATGCCATTGACTGTATTTCCCTATGGTCTCATTTCATGAGGCTGGAGTTGCCTGGGGGATCTTATCATGGGGGTCCAGTGATGGATGGCTTGTCCAGCAGTCAGGAAGATTGAGGGAGTGGCTACGGTTTGGGATATTCTAAGAACGAGTATTTTCTGACGTAACAATTATAATGAAGAGGAAAGAACATGGAAAAAAGGCCATTATGGGTGGACAAGCACCAGGAGTCTATAGAAAATGAGAATGATCATGAGGAGGCAGATGAAAAACAAAAGAGGAATTAGACAGGGGTCTTGGTCCAACGCCTAGGGTCAGAGCTGTCCCCTATTTGAGGTCATCAACTGCCTAGTTCTGAAAATTGGCTACTTCTAGAGGATCTCTGAGAATTCTCACTTTGAGGTCCCATTTTGGAGTAGCTTTCCAGTTCTGTGGAATTCTGCATTGCTTCTCTGGTTGTGAACCCAGGAACTGACTCATTGGAGTTTTACTACTATATTTGTAGCTAACAGTACTTGATATGGTATGTTCTGACAAGGTTTCAGAGCAGTTTTTTTTTTCCTGGTTTTTTTTTTTCCAATAGACAAATCTCTTGATTGAAGATCACGAAGAGGCTATTTAGGAGGATGTTGTGGGAAAGGGTCCTTAACCTGTTGGTAATAGGCTGGGTATAGTTCATGAGTCCCTTGCAATATTTTGCCATGTCTTTGTGCAGCAGGGCAGAATCTAGTATTTGAGGTGAAATCCCTGAACACATGGGCCTTCCAATTACCCATTCACAAGAGGATAGCCAAAGTTCCCCTCAGGGAGTGGCCTGCATGGCTGTAAGGGGTAATGGGAGTACTTACGACTAAGATGACAGAATTGCTGTTAGTTCAGCACCTTTAGCTCTTGAATGCTGTTGAAAGTTATCTTCTCATCTAGCCTGAAAATCTCCTATAGTTTCATCTTTCTCTGTTTGCATGATTGTATTGTGGTCCAGTTTATTTTTATTGGAAATGTTTTGGGTATGACTTTTAGAAGATTTTGCCTACTTTTCAGGCCTTTTTTTTTTTTTTAAGTGATGGGGTCTTGCTATGTTGCCCAGGCTGGTCTCAAACTCCTGGGCTCAAGTGATCCTCCTGATTTTTTTTTTTTTTTAACCCTCATGTTTATTGTGGAAAGAGAGATTCTATAGATCTTTTTCTGGTACAGTCTAATTAGCTTTTGCTATTCAGGATTTAGATTTCAACCAATGTGTACAAGTTGATAAAGTCTGGTAATTCTGGGTCAAATGCACTCAAAAGAATTCTAAATTTTTCTATAAATAGTTGCCAGTCTTGTCTGGATTTAGGGAATCCTTAATTATAGCTCTTCATTCAGCCTGGGTGCAAGGTTTAAATTCCACAGTGGTCTGAATAGCTGGCTCACAGGTGGGATAGATCTTTGCATCTTGGAGTCTTAGGAGAATTGTTGGGAAAAGGTAGGGGGTTTAGACAAGGGGAAGAGGAGTTGACAGGTGCAAAAGGAGAGAGATCAGAAGGGTAAGGGGGACAGGGAGAGCTGGCTGTAGGGAGGCAACTGCACAACAAGGAGGGGGAGAATTTACTAGGGAAATGAATCTAGTTTGTGTTGCTTAAGATTGTCAAATTGCTTATTAGCTTTGGATAAATAATCCTTTAATGAAGCATTTTTGAATCAGAATTGTGTTTGAGATGAAACTAGAGACCGTTATCCTAAAGTATCTCAGGATGGAAAAACAAACACCACATGTACTCTGAAATAATTGGGAGCTAAATTATGGGCACACACGGGCACAAAGAGATGGAAAGGACATTGGAAACCAAGAAAGGGGGGAGTGAGGAGTAAAAACTTAACCTATTGGGTTCAGTGAGCACTATTTTGCTGACGGGTGCACTAAAAGTCCTGACTTAAGCATTATACAAGGTATCCATGTAACAAAAACATTTGTACCCCCTTACTATTTTGAAAAAAATTTGAAAAATTAAAAAAAAAAGAATTTTGTTTGGAGGCTTCTGCATGCTAATAAAAAAGATTGCCCATTGGGCCTGAGAAATTTTATTCCTTTTTTTCTCTAAGGATCTTTCAAACAAACAATTTTGTTTAAGTCACATGTTCCCTAGAGTAGCCACTGAAGATTACCTTGGTGAAATTAGGTATGAAACATGCAAGAATTAGGATTGTAGTGAGAGTGCATATAGGAAGCGAGAGTTTTTTCTGGAGGAGGACAGGAATTAGACTTACATGACCTCACGAGAAGGGGCAACATTTGGTTGAAAGTGATGCTTGTACAGTTAGTGTCTCAGACCCCCAACTTCACAGTTGGCTGCCTTCAAATGCAGACCTGACAATCTGCGCCCTCCCAGCAGGAAAACCAGAGAAAATGCTCTCTCTGGATTAAAGCCAAGCTCTCAGGACTAAAAGTAGAGATGGAAGGAGAACCTTACGTGGTTTTATTGGTGACTCACAGAAAAGTTTGTGCAAATAGATGCTGATCTGGTGAGAACCACAGAACCAGTCTGTGAATCTGGCTCAAACAACAAACAATAGGTCCTATGCCTGTGTTCTACCCTGTGAGTCTCTTTACAACAAACAACACTGAGACAGCACTACACAAAATAGAAGGACAAAAGAGAGCAAAAATGGATGAAAAGGAACGGCCTGATTCTTCCAAACGAATGAGAACCAGTAACAAAACCTGGATACTACCAAGTGGAGAATAAATAGCCAAGGTACTCAATGCAAAGAGTGGAACTGAGACACAGTGCTGACTTACCGCATTGCCGCAGACTTGGCAGCTTGCAAGAGCCTGCGAGCAGCAAGACACAAGGGGCCTCCTGGGCACCACACCTGGTTGAAGACTGGAGTCCATAGCAATAGACAGTGCAGACCGTATCTGGGGTAGGGGTGAGGGGCACTCCAGGTTAACTGGAAATAAACAAAGACCACCCAAAGGAGACCAAACAGGTGCTGTTTATTCAGAGCTTGCTGTAGCAAGGGAGGCTGCCACCATTCTTAGTGTTTAGCAGAGACTCAAAGGCAGGCAGTGGAGTGGAAAACTTTACAGTGAAAAAAGGGAAGCTTTCAGGTAAATATCCTTTGATCAGAGGTTGCTAGTATGAGGAAGCTGGAGGTGGGCTAACTAGAATCAGGGAATCTTAATGTGATTGGTTTGGGGAGAATATTTGGTTAGAAGCAGGGGCAGAAAAATAAGGAAGTTGGCAGTCATTGACCAAGCCCTTACCATCCTGGGAGGTTTGTTGCAGAGGTTGTGGGTCAGAGTTCTATTATCATACATGGTCTGGCCATGTCCGTTTGTGTATTCAGTCTCTCAGTAGATATGAACTTCAATCTAATCTAACCATGAATTGACTCTACATGAACAAGAGATAGTCTTTACTTTCAAAGAGTTTATTCTCTAGCAAGGGGTCCGCAACTGTTTTCTGTAAATGGCCACATAATAAATATTTTAAGCTTTGCAGGCTAGACAGGCTTGTTGCAATTGCATGAAAGCAGACGTAGGTAAAACATAAATAAATAGGAGTGGCTGTGTTTCAATAAAACTTTATTATTAACACTGGAATTTGAATTTTATATAATTTCCACTTGTAATGACATACTATTCTTTTGTTTTTTTTCTGCCATTTAGAATATAGGAGTCTCACACAAGCCAAAGAGATTACCTTGTCTGTTGTTTCTTTGCTTTCCTTTTTGTCCTCCTTTTCTTGTTCTTTCTTTTTCTTTCCCGCCTTTTACTATTTTTCTATTTCTTTCTTTCCTTTCCTTTCTCTCTCTTCTTCTTTCCTTCCATCTCCCTCCCTTCCTCCTCCCCCTTCTTCCTCCTCCCCTTCCTCCTCCCCCTTCTCCTCCTCCTCCTCCCCCTCCCTCCTCCCCCTCCTCCTCCCCCTTCCCTCTCTCTTTCTTTCCTTCTTTCTTTCTTTTGGCAGGAGGATGACATGATGAGATTTCTGTTTCAGAAAGAGCATTCTGGCACAGGCGTGGAAGAGGCCTAGGACACGGGATTTTGGAGACCCCAATCCTCAAACTTGAGTAAACATTAGAGTTCTCCTTAGTGTTTATAAAAATGAAGATTCCCTGGCCCCACCGCAGAGGTCCTCCCCCAGTGGATCTCAGACTAGGCCAAGGAATGTGCATTTTAAGCCTGTGTCCTGGTTGATTTTTACGCAGATGGTTTCCAGACTTTATTTTGAGAAATACTGTACTGAAGATTGGAAGACTAACTTGTACTTTTGCCCAATCTGATTTTTAAGTTGCATTGATAGATTAAATACGTTTCTATTTAAAGTGAAGCAAAAGTCACTTGGTAGTCACACCTTTTTTCAACAAAAGAAAACTGACACTTGGAGACTTATTTTGGTCACAGGAAGAAATACTTGGTGTTGCTGTGTTGCTGCCTTAATCACTTCTGCTTCCCACTGTATAAATTATCTTTTTCACTAATTCAGTCATGTACACCTTGTTTGTACCAAGTAGGATTTCAAGCTACTTTGGATAAGGATTCTGCTGTATTTTACTGTTCCCTCCTACGGCCTATAGTGTTTGGTGCCAGAGTTGGCAGTCATGAGTACTTGATTAATTGATTTGAAAACAAGGGCTTAAATTCTAAGATTGAAATATTGCATGTTTATTTTTTTTATGCTGTGGATGGCTTGTTCAAATTGAAATTCCACAAATCTATTTTAGTTTTTAAATTATGGTCATTTTGATTCATCAGGAGTTTATTTGTAAGGTTTGATTATACATTTAATCTATTTCTCATTATATTCCTTTCTATTTTGCTCCATTGTCTCTTTATTCTTTAATGTATCCGCATCCACAGATTCACTTTTTTATTTCTCTCTGTATCATGAAAGTATCACGAAGAAATGATGCTCATCATACTGCCATATAGTCTGACTACTATTTGTTTCTGCAGGTGACTGTAGTAAAAACCGTTGGAACTATCCTGTTTACCTCTCCCTATGAGGAGCCAATGCCCTCAATTAGGTCAGTTTGCCAATTGCTAGGCATATTTTTGAGATGTCTAAAAAGCTCAAGCTATACTGTAACCAAGGAAGAGTCTCTTCCCAGCTACTGGACAGAGCTTCTAGAGCAAGGTCCCCCTCTGCTCCAATGAGACAAGCATTGCCATGGGAGGAGGATGACATCTGTCAGGAAGAGTTCACCGTCACCTCCTTGCAGATGTGAATAGCTAACTGTCCCTTCTGAATAGGCTTGTATGTAATTGTGCATTTTCATATGAGAAAAAAATAATTTGAGGCATGCTAGATATACCCAGCAAATAGGA
This sequence comes from Daubentonia madagascariensis, assembly GCA_023783475.1. Lineage (NCBI taxonomy): Eukaryota > Metazoa > Chordata > Mammalia > Primates > Daubentoniidae > Daubentonia > Daubentonia madagascariensis. Next base: position 31,643,260 of record JAKFHU010001953.1, on the reverse strand, counting down.
GCAGGCTCTGTGAGTAGAGCTGAAAGGGGCCATCCATCCACCACGAAAGTCAGTAATTCAGAGTAATCCAGAACCGGAGTTCTGGTTTATCACCCGTGGCTGGTTTATCACCCGTTTATTTTCCCCCCTCTCTTTCATTCCCCAAGAGGGAGTTGAGCCCACTGCTGGGAGGAGGGGCTGGTTTACCTGAGGACTGGGGTACTAGACCCTGGGGAAAGCAGCATCTTGGACTGGAAGGTGTGAGAAGCCCTGGTTCCACTACCTCCCCCTCTCTCCTACCAATGTGCCATGTGAGGCTGGGAGGTATCTTCCTTATTTTGGCCTATTTTCTTTATCTGTAAAACAGGAAGTTGGACAAGATGGTCTCTGAGGAAACTTGAAGCTCTAACAGTTAAAATTCCTCCTTGATTTCCTGGTAGATTTGTCTGTGGACTGACCTACTCACCTTCCTCCCTTCCTCCTTCCCTTCCTTTCTTCCTTCCTCTGGTTTGGTCAACCAGCGTCCCTCCTTCTATCTAGCAGGAGATACAGTGTTCAGTCTTTATGTTGTCTTGTTGGGGACTTTCCTGAATCCTCCAGACAAAGTGTTGGCTGGGCTTTAAAGCTCTGCCTGCATCAATGGGAAGACATCCTTTCTGAAGAAGTGGTAAGTGTAATCAAAAGAGAGTTTTTGGGAGAACATTTGACTCCTGAGCACGAGTCATGACTTGCAGCCAGCACCACGGGACCAATACTGCAGATAACAAGGAAGTTGTGCTGTCACTGCAGGTCTCAGTGTTCCCAGGTTGTACCCTGGCACCTACCCCCTCACTTATATATGATTTATGGTGCATCTCCTGGGGGAAAATGAAGAAAAACTCCCCGTGGGCATGATCCCTGACCCCACAACAGTCTGCACCATCTCTGCTCCTCGGGTCGGCTTGGCTGCCATCATCCAAGCTTGCTAATGGTGCCCGTTTACCTCTTGGTGTCCTTGTGTGTATTCCACGGTCCAGTGGCCTTACATCTAAACCAGACTTACTGTGTTTGTTTTTATTTTGGGGTTGCTTTCGATTTCTTATTCCTTTTAGTTAAGTTCTCCTTAAAATATAGAATAGTGAGTCTTAACATTTTACCTTTTGTGTTCTGTTGATCTCTGTTGGAGATCTTGTGTGAATCGCCATCATTTTCATTTTTGATACTTTCCTGTTTTCTTACTGGTCTAAATCAAATATGCTTTTGGCTTCCTCTGTGATCACTGTGATCACTTCAGCATCCTAAATATTGAGGATCCTAAATTATTATTTCTCTTATGGGCTGTTTTGCCTCACTGGACCTCTTTTAAGCAGGCCTTATCTTTTTTCGCACGAGTTTCATGTCAGCCTTTGACATCCTTGTCTCCCAGGACATCCCTACCCCACGAATGTGCCTTCAGTGCACCCCATTATCCATATTCTTCATCTGCTCTAGTCTGTTCTGGTGCAGGAGCTGCCTCGCTGGTCTCTTTCTGCCTGTAGCTTGTCTATAGAATCTACTCCACTCTCCATAGCATGACTGACAAGATTTTGCACAGTCAGCACCTGGCCTTTCTCTCCAGCCTGGTTCCATTTCTCTCACAGCTCAGTCACATACTCCCATCTTACTGTCTTCACTATGCGAGGATCTTCCCTATCTCCGTGCTTCTGTTTGCATGATCACCCCAAGCCTGGATGCTCATTTCCCTCTCTTCTGGCTGGGAAACTCTTGTTCATCCTTTAATGCCCAACTCTTACATTGCCTCTTCTGTGAAGCTTTCTCCACCCCCTGGGTTGAGCTCCTTTTTCCTTGGAGCTCCCATAACATTGCTTTTAGCCCCAGAGAGCATGTTTGCACATTGTATCATCATCACTTGCTTCTCTCTTTCCTTCCCATTAGACTATATGCTCCTTGAGGGCAAGAGCTCACCTTAGTTTCTATATACAGGTCCCCACACCTGCCACAGAGCCTAGAGAAGTGGCAGGGACTATTAGGAAAACTTTTGTTACCAGTGAGGATAAGGGTTCAAATCCTGACTTACCATTTACTGGCTGCTATGGTTTGGATATTTGTCCCCTCCAAATCTGATGTTGAAATTTGATCCCCGGTGTTGGAGGTGGAGTCTAATGGGAGTTGCTTGGGTCATGGGAGTGGATCCCTTATGAATGGCTTGGTGCCATCCTTGTGGTAATGAGTGAGTTCTTACTCTGTTATTTCCCACGAGAGCTGGTTGTTTAAAAGAGTCTGGCATCTTCCTCCTCTCTCTCTTGCTTCCTCTGTCTCCATGTAATCTGCACATGCCAGCTCCCCTTTGCCTTCTGTCACGAGTGGAAGCTTCCTGAGGCAAATGCTGGCACCATGCTTCTTGTACAGCCTGCAGAACTGTAAGCCAAAGAAACCTCTTTTTTTTATAAATTACTCAGCCTCAGGTATTCCTTTATACCAACACAAACAGACTAAGACACTGGCTATGTGGCCTCGGGCAAGTCACTTTGTCTATAAAAGTCTTGGTTTCCTGATCTGTGAAATGGCAGTAAGAATATGTGCTTTGTACGTTGGTTATAAAGATTAGAGACAACACCATTGAGCAGTTAATAGATTATCTGTTGCACAGCAGCTCACAGTGTTTATTGTGTGAATGATCGCCTGATCAAATGGTGCTGCTTTTTTATTACTTTTTCTGAAATCCTATTCTCCCAGGTCTTTCTTTTTCATTTTTGCTTTTTTTTTCCTGATCTCATTTCTGAGCTAGATATTCTTGGCATGGGTAAGCAGGTTGATTTGTGGGAGGGTGACGAGAAGTGGAGAAAGGAAAAAGGAAATTGAGAAACTGCCTTCATTTGGACAGCAATGATCCAATTTTAACTTGACAGTTGTTCTGTGATAGACTCCCCAGTCTGGTTAGATGCATGAGGCACAGTGATAATGTGGTGGAGTTTTTAGCAAATGTGCCAAATTTTGCACATGTGCACACCTTTGCAAATTCATGAACACGTGCACACATGTTAAAATAAATTTCTACCAACTAAGTTAGACACTTGTCAAGTGTCACCTTAGACCATCCAGCATACCCAGTAATTATTGCTCAGTAGTTTTGTTGCTTGGTATTCTCTTTCAACTCTTCTTTCAGAACTGCATATTCTTTAGGATCTCTGCACTGATAATAAGTCAACATTAATAATAACACTAATAATAATAACCTACAGGTACTGAGTCCTTATAAGGAGTCAAGTGGCATATTAGATATTAATACTTTACATGGATTATCTCATTTTATCCTCATAAGCTCATGGGGCAAGCACTATCATCCCATATTACAGATGAGGATACCAAGGCTTGGAGAGGCTAGGGACTTGCCCACATCCACAGTGACTAAGTGGCAGAGTTGAGATGTGAGCCAAGGAGTCTGGCTTTAGGCCCCATGGCCTAATAAGCCACCAGCCTGAGTGGGCATCTACTGCACATTTTTTGATATAGTTGTCTTTTTGAAACCAAGGTATATGTGGTCAATTAGGTGATAGTTGTATTATGTTAACCACACTGAGTATGTAAGCTACATTGAATTAGACTTTTGATCTATTAACTATTTCATACACTTGACTGTGGACCTCAAAAGAAGAATCTAGGAAGACCACCACTTTAGGTAATTCCAGTATAATTGTGTCACAGTGCCTCTTTTACTTCAATGCTAGTAACTATTGGAAGTTTAAAAGAATGTGTATGGAAAGTAAAACAACAGACACTATGATAGTTATTCTATTTCATGTGGTTTAAAATTAAAATTCATAAGAAGAAAGAGAGGAGGAGGATGGGGACTAGTGTTTGGGTCAGTCACTTTAGGGATACTGTTTTAATCAAGAACCTATGCCATAGTCATTTTTGTTCTCACGTTGTAGATGAGGAACTTGAGGATTAGTGAGGGTCAAGTTCACACCAACAGTAAACTAATTTTCTGAAACTCATGTATGCTTCATGGACAACATATCAACCACAGGGAGAGCAAGGATTTATTCCTTGTTATCAGGACACATTTTCCCCTTTTCTCTGCTTAGCCAGCATGGGGCTTGTCTTTTTCCATTGTTTGCAAAATTAGGTCAGAAGGAGTCTGATGCAGGAGGAAATCCTGCATCAATAAGGTGGTTTGATAGGGCAGGTTGGTACCTCACAATAGAATCAGGGACACCTGGAGCAGGGACCATGCATGGAAGGAGCTCTGGGAAGTGATTTCCTCAATGCTTGCAATATTTATTTAGACTTAAAAAAAAAATAATGTTATAGGATGTGATGTAATTGACCCCTCAGATTATTCACTCCAGTGAATGTAATGGCTTATTAAAGTTTAACAGTGGAATATGAAATCAGGCCTGAAATGACCCTTGATCTTTAGTTAGCTGAAATATGCTTTCTGCCTGTTTAAAGCAGTGAGAGAAGCACCGCGTGGGTCTGCCTGTCAGCCTGTGAGACCCACGTCAGAAGCCAGCGGCTGTTGTGTCTCCACAGATCTCTCCTGTGGACACACATGGGTAGCAGAGCAGCCAGGATGTCAGGACTCAATCCTGGGTGCTCACACTGAAGAGGCGCAGGTTCCAGCTTCAGTCAGCCTGGGCACATGCAGGCTGTGGAGGTGGAAAATGCAGCCCTTTGTCAGACTGCCTGGGTTCAAATTCCAGTCCACACCACCTAATTGTTGGAGTCACCTTGTGAAGTTCCTTCACGTGTGGAAGCACATCTGCTCGCATGACATCAGTACTGGCCTCTGCCTTGTGGGAGGGTTGAGGTGAGGTCTTTGGGAAACAGACAGAGTTTGGCTTCTAACAAGCCTCCAGTAAAGGTTGCTGTTACAGTGGGTGAGCCTAGAGCTGTGTTCGCTGGGGTGGGAAGAGTGTTGCCAAGGGGCTTCGAGCCCATTGACTTTATGTAAAGGGATGTTTCATACAGAAACATAGATTTTTCATTTTTAAATGTATAGTCACGGCTGCTTTCACACTGTGATGGCAGACAGAGTTGAGAGGCTGCAACAGAGAATATGAGGCCTGGAGAACATATTTGCTGTTTGCTCATTTATGGAAGAATTTGCTGACCTCTGATTTTGTGCCAAAACTCTAGTGTGAGACAGATGGGGGTCTACATTCCAGTTCTACCATTTACTAGCTGTGTGATCTGGGCAAGTTACTTTTCCTCTCAGAGTCTCAGTTTTCTCATCAATAAAGTGGGGGTAATGATATTTACCCAGCATGGGAAAATTAAATCAGGTTAGTTATATAAAATGTTGGGCATGGTGCCTGGAATATCATCTGAGCTCAATAAACAGCTGCCCTGATGTCCAGTATTCAGAGAATAATGTGAGACCGTGTTGGCTGAAGTTGGTCAAGTCGGGTTCTCGGAGGAGGAGGAGCTTTATTTGGGCTACTGAGTTGTGGAGAATGTGTAGGATCTGGGTAAGCAGACACCAGTAAAGGAAGGGAGAACCGGAGTAAAGGCCCCACACGTGAGAGTAAATGCTCAGCCAGTGTAGGTGGAATGGATAAAGAGAGGGCTAGATCCTGGGAGGGCCAAGGTCTGGCCTTGGGAGTCAGGTGTGAATGAATGAATGACGGGGTATGGACAGATGCCAACTGCTCAAACTCTGAACCGAGTCTTTGTTAGGGACTCGGTCTACACACATGAGCTGACTCATCCCTGTAGAACCAGGCTAATGTTCAGAAGAACTTTAACCCAGGCCACTTTACCCCAGGCTGTGGGACATACCTGTATTACTGTTTTCTGATGGTGTTTGGCATGTGCTCAGGGAGCTCAGAAGAAATGTTCACGTTAGTGTAGGAAAATTATTTGAGAAGTTAGATCTGTTGTTTCAAAAAACAACTTCCAGTGAATTCCAAATGTGACTATTAGTGATATGGGGGTTCTCTACTGCTTTGAATCTCTCACACCTCCATTAAAAATAATCTGTGGCTGATTGTACAAAGCAGCCATTGTCTTTCACAATGAGGTTGGATTTGATTCTTTGAGAGGTAGGAAACAGCGGGAGCTAATGGCCTTGGTTTTCCAGCCCTGCTGACTTGTGCTGGGTTGTGAGGCTGGCTGATTCCTGGGCTTCTGTGTACGGCCTTACTAATTGGGTGTAATCAAGATTCTCCTGAGGAACTTCAGAGACCATGTGGTCCTGTCCAGTCTGATTCATCAGCTCCCTGCGGAAAGTACAGTGCTGGAGCAGACAGAGTAATTTTGGAGCCTTCTCAGCAGTGTGGGCAGGGCTCCAAAGGTATTAAGTTATTTTAGGATTCAATGAACTTATTTTTTGTTTATCTGAGAGGGAACCGGGAACCAGACTGTACCCTGAGATTGGGTCACAGAGGTGTGGAAATACACAACACAACATTTTCCTACTTGGTATAAAATTCACTGAGATGGGGGACTCATTTGACTAATTGTCTGGAGTATGAGTTTAAATTTCGGAATGTTGAAAAATAAAATAATAGCTTCTTCTCCTTCCTAGAATTATAACATGTTCTCATCTTAATATGCATACAACTCCTGCTTGTGCTAACAAACAAGAGGGGCTCATTCATCATTCAGTAAATACATCTGATGTGCTGTAGAACAATGTTCTCTTCCCTCACAATGATCTGTGATTTAAAAAGAAAGGATCATATTTGGACCTTAGTCTGTTTGCATGTCCTTGCCTTTCATACGTTTAAGGGGTGAATAGTTGCATAAGGAAATAAACGCCTTTTAGTCCTTGGCATTTGATGATGCTTCTAAATTTCTTTATTTGTCTCAGTTTCATGTATTGTTTTGTTTATCTGATTTTTCTAAACCAGAGATTTATTTGCTAATTTAAATATATAGGTGCCAGAGGCTGCTGGGTAGGACTGTGTTAACTCCAGAAGTAAATTAGCCTTCAGTAAATTCAAAGTAGAAGCTCTTAATTTGGAGGAAATGTGTTAATCATTGAATAAATAGCTCTTGTGGAAGTAAAGCCTACTATATCTTTGACATAAATTTCAATTCAAAAAGAATCTCTCAGATACTCTCCATGTTTGGAACATGTTAGGAAGGGTGGGGTGATAAGGATAGCATGCGGTCCTTGCTCTATTGGCATACAGGTTTAGCTTGGAGAGTCACGGTAAATACGTATGAAACAATACGTATAGTGTCAGCACTATTGACACTTTGGGCTAGATAATCCCTTGTTGCAGGGGGCTGTCCTGTGCATTGTAAGAGGTTTAGCAGCATCCTTGGCCTCTGCCCCCTAAATGCCATTAGCATTCACTCCCCAGTCATGACAATCAAGGATATCTCCAGACATTGTCAAAAGTCCCCTGGGGGCAAAATTGCCCCTGGTTGAGAACTGCTAATGTAGATTATAACCCAGGTACCAAAAGAATGTTGCAGGGGCCACTGGTGCCCAGCCCAGGAGACATGTAGGGAGGGCTGTGAGGCTTTGCAAATGGTTGCCAATCCACATCGTCTATGGAGGGAATAAATGTTTGCACCTGTATGTACTGCTTTTTGCAAATGTGCGTAGATAACTGGTGTGTTGAAAAAACTACAAATATATTTAAAACTATTACTGGATTCAAAGTAGCTTTTGGCTATTTTGCATTTTCTCATTCAGAAGATCCTAAACACGTAACTGGCAATGTCTAAGTGCCGGGTCTCCAGAGTGTGGGCTCTGGAGTCAGGCTGCCTGGTACCCGCCACCTATTTGCTATCTGACTTTGGGTTAGTATTAATATCTTAGCCTCTCTGTGCCTCAATTTTCCCATTGGTAAAAAAGGAATAATATTTGTACTTAATGAGTATCATTGTAAGGATTAAATGAGATAGTACATGTTTGGTTTCCAATATAGTGAGTTATATATAGTAAACATTTAATAAATGGTAGCTACTTTTTTTTCTTTTGGAGGATATGCAATTTTTTGACCCTCAAATTCTGGAAACCATTACTTTAGATTTTTAGGTGCTAAGAGACCAGAATGGAGGGAGAGAGGAGAGCCTTCTTGGGAAGGTTTCATGAAAGACATTCAACTGAGAGGGGTGGATGGATGGTGGGTCTATATTTGTATACCATTCAGTATCTAGTTGCTTAGGCCATGGGGCCATAGGAGGTAAGAAAAGCGGGTCTAAGGGTTTCTAACTTGTAGAGACTAAGTGAAATGGGTGTGGTGGAACAGACTCTAAGGTGACCCCCTGCCTCCTAGATTCATGCCTGTTTGTGATCCCCTGCCCTTGAATGAGAACAGGCTCTGTGACTTGCTTCTAACATATAGAATACAGCAAAGGTGACAGTATGTATGTGATTATGTTACATAAGATTGTAATGCCTGGCTTGCAAGGAGACTCTCTTTCTTGCTAGCTTTGAAGAAAGCTGCCATGTTGTCAGCTGCCCATGGAGTGGGCTATGTGGCAAGGAGCCTAGGGTGGCCTCCAATCAAAAGCATGCAAAAGACTGAGGCCCTCAATCTGGCAGCCTGCAGTGAACTGAATGCTGCCAACAACCTTGTGAGCTAGGAAATGGAGCCTTCCCCAGTCCAGCTTCAGGTGAGAACCTAGCTCTACCTGACAACTTGATTGCAGAGGAACCAGCTAAATCTTACCTGGTCTCCTCAGCCATAGACACTGTGATATAATAAATGTGTGTTGTTTTAGCTGCTAAATTTGTATTCATATCATTATATAGAAATAGATAACTAATATGGTGAGTGTAACATAGAGACACAGATGACTAGGAACTCTCACCACACAAAGACACTTTAAACTCAACATGTTCAACTCTGAACTTGCCACCTTCCCCCAATCTTGTCCTGTGTCCCCATCTTAGGGAATGTTTCCAGCATTCCAACTCCACCACAACCAAACCACACACTTTGAGGCCATCCTTGACTCCTTTTTTCCTCTTCACAACCCCTATCCAAATTGGTCCCAAATTTCTATTGATTCTCTCTCCCAAGTGTCTCTTGCCTTGATTCCCTCCTTTTCATTCTCCTCATCTCTACCTTAGATTAAGTTTCAATATTTCTAGCCTGGACAATTGCAGTAGTTTCTTGACCTACCTTCTCGCCTCTAGTCTAAACCTTTTTCCAGTCTGTTATCCACACTGTCTCCAGATTTTTATTTTTTAATGTCAATCGGACACGTAATCCCCCTGCTAATGAACCTTGAATGGCTTTCCATTCCCTTAAGGATAAAATATGAAGGTCTCGTCATGGCCTGCAAAGCCCTGTCCCTGATAGCCTCTCCAGCCCTCCTTCTACTTCTTTCCTTGGTTATTCCCCATTTCAAGACTCACAGGCCACCTCCAAAAAGCCTTCCTCAACACCTCCTCTCCAAGGCTGAGTTCCTAAAGTCCCTGAGATGTACCCCATTATGAGCAGTATTGATTGACCTATTATTTATCTGTAATTCCCCAGCAGATTGTGAGCTTCTTAAGGGCAGGGATGATGTCTGGTTCCCCACAGTATCTCCAGCTTCTGTTGATGAGCCGTAGTAGGGGCTTAGTCAATGTTTGTTGCATGCATGCATGTGTACATGGTATGTATGCATGAATGAATGGATGGATACACAAGCCAGAGCTACAGCTGTACACTAGTTTTGCAGGCACCCTGCCACCTCCTCTAACAAACCTTCCCAAAATAGTCCTCCTACCTTTCTGGGTGTGAACTTCCTTCCTCTTCACATCTGTTGCTTCAAGTGTGATTCTGCAGAATTTGGAAGAGAACATGTAATGAGTTGCTTAGTTTTCTGGGTTGTTCGTTTTCTTCTTTTTCTTTTTATCCTGTACTTCTCTGTTTTCCTCTCTTCTCCCTTTCTCTTTTTCTGTTTCCCTTTCCCTCTTTCTTTCCTTCCTTTCTTTTAAGTGATGATGCCCTGCCTGTATCATTGCCATGGATAAACTTTTCATGGGTATGGTCTATAACTGAAAATTTGGTACAGAGAGAGATTTTCTCTTTGCTGATCTTATTGCAAGTTATGTTATCTCAAATATTAAAGGAAAGAAAAAGGAATAGTACAAATTATCAGTTATTTTATGTCCCCAGTAGTTCTGCTTTGTTTTCCTTCCCAGTATTCTGTGAGTTGTTTTGATAAGGGCAGACATTTGGCCTGTCAAAATAACCCCTGGTTTTGTTTTCTACTGGGAAAGTTATTTTCTTCTCTTCTAGAATGAATGTTTTAAAGAATTGCTCTATTTCTCCATCTGATAATTGGGGTATGTTAGTCTGCTCAGGCTGCCATAACACAATACCATCGACTGGTATCATGAAATCACATCATCCTTTTTCTTTTCTCCCTCCCCCTCTGCTCCTCCCCAGGGCAGGCTTTGGAATTGGGTGGACCTGGAATTCAATTCTGGCTCTGCTCCTTTCTAGCCAAGGGACCTTGGATTTGAAGTGTCTATGCTTCTGTAGCCTCACCTGTAAAACTGACACAATGTCTACCTCACAGGGTTGCTGAGAGCGTTGAATAAGAGAAAGCAGATTAAAGCATTTTGTACCAAACCTGCACGCGTAAGTCCATAATAAACATCAGCTGCTACTCCAGCAGCTGTGAGAATCATGGTATTTTTGCCACTCTGGATTATTCCATTTGGTTCCTTTCCCGTTGATCTTAGCATACTGCCTTTTTTCTGTGCTTTCCTCTTTTATTTGGCTGCAGTCTCTTCTGGCCTTTCAACAAGGAGCCCTGTCCCCTCAAGGCCTACTTTGAGCAATGGGCTCATGGGCTCATCTTCATTTCTTTAACACATCTCTTTCTCTTCAGCACATGGTGCCTCTGCCACGTACTCTGGCATTTCACAATATATATGTCCTTTGCTTTTCCAAGTGTCTTTGATTTGTCATCATAGTGAAATTTCCTGAGTCTGATCTGTGAACTTTAAAATTAACCAGGTTGGTTAGAATTTTGTGTCAGGTAAGAATCAACAGACTGAGGTACAATAGCTCTCCAAGGAGTCTTTAGGGCATGGCCTACCATGTGAATATGATTCATATGCCAACCATATGAACTCTGCAGAGGCTTTTATAAATTCCTTTCTGGCTCTTGGAGAGTGAGGTTGTGGATTTTAGATAGGCCAGTTTTTATTGTAGTTGACAATAAGCCCTTGTTGAAGTGAAGCAAAAAATTTGGCTGTGGGAAAATTTTTTCCTTCTGTAGTAATAACACACAGGGACATGTTGGAATAAGGAATAAGAAATTATATTCCCTCCCGCCCCCCAAACTCTAGCATCAGTGACATCACTTTGTCCACTGCCCAGGTGGGTTTCACATTGTTCTGGGCTATTAGACATTCCAGGCGGCAGGTATCATACTGCTTTGGAGTTTGCTCTAAGGCTGATAAAGTGTGGTTGGGAAATGTAGCTAAGCTTTTAAAAGAGCATGGTTTTTAAGTTCACATGTGGTAATTATAGAGCCAATGTGTCTTTCTCTTGCAGATTGGGTAATTGTACATAGAGGATTGGGGGGGGTTAAGTGGGTGTGTGCCCTTATTGGTACCCAAATGGTTGACTTATTCAAATGACGCCTTCTCCATTTCAGAGCCTTAGGTATTGGTGAGATGAGCAGAGGGTAATTTATCACCGGATCAAGCCCTAATTTCATTGTCACCATTTTGGTGTGTATATACCAGGCCTACTCTATTTGTGTCATTTAGAACTCTAGAACAAACTGTTCTGTAAATATTACTTAAAAAATAATGTCGCGCTACCACTTCTTCTAAAATAAACTTTAAAAGCTTTACTTTAGAGAGCTATTTTCTTCTGTTAATTTTTTTTCTTAAGTTGAATCCCAGATTTTCTGAGAGTTTAAATCAGGTAGTATCTTTTGTTACACAACTCTTCCTCCCTTTCTTTCGTTAATCTTGGTGGTATCTTGGAAAAGTGGTAGGGAGAAGAATTCTGTTTACTTTTGGTTTGCCGTTATTGCTCAGAGCTCTGTAGGTAAATGTTAATGAATAGTTTTAATCATTAAATCTTTGCCAAGAAAATGGACTATACTGGATACATTTGGGGCTGGTATAGGGAGTGGTAGCAGGCAGGGCATATAGGCAAGTGTCATTTAACCTGCACAGAGTGTTAAAGAAAATTAAGCCAATGTTTAAAAACCTGGAGATTTCACATAGAAATCTTGATTTTTTTTTTTTTTTTTTTTTTGGTCTCCTTTGAAAAACTGAAGCTCTGGCATCAGGACACACACTCTGAAGTCCTCACTGGCCCCACCACTCACTGTTTCTCTGTGACCCTGAGGCTGAATGTAGTTGCAATAGTGCAATCTAAGTATGATGGTGTTGAAATCCTAGAGTTCTTATGCCCGGCTGGGTTTCCTGCCTTCCCATAGAGGGCATTTCAGTTTCTGATCTCTGGCCTGAGGAGCCCAAACTCTCCTAAGGCTCATCCTTTTTGGCAGATTTGTTCTTGGGCTTTTGTGATGGAAAGTCAGGAGGAAAGGAAGAGAGGAGGAAGACCAAATAGACTGCAGGAGAAACTAAGGGTAGAAGGAATTTAGGGGGAGGAAGCTCTTGAGGAGTCAAGCCTTGGAACAGTTGTAGTATTCGAGAATAGCAGATGGGATTTTAAGTAAAGTTGAGAATTATGTGTCCACTCCGTAGCGTTCAAGAAATACAAATGAGGGTTTGGACTGTGTTTATATCAGTCAGGTTTGAGTCAGGAGACAGAAACTACACCAATTATTTCAACAGAGAGTGTTTCATATTTAAAATTATTAACCAGAAACTGAAGAACGGAGAAGGCAACAAGAGAACACTAAGGTACCAATGGATGTAGCAACTTCAGGAGGCATTTGCCACTCCTGGGGTTAGGATTATTAAAATTTAGAAGCTTGTAAGGGCCAAGCGGGGCTGAACTTGTATCTCTGAGATGACGGCTGGTGCTGTGGCCTCTGAGCTCAGAGGATGGAAGCTGAGGGCCTGGTTCCCAGACTTCTGAGAGGGGCACTGCCCACCTGGTGTTGAAGTCTCTGAACTCAGGTAAGGGGCATAGGCTGGGACCTGAACCTTAGGAAGAGGCAGGCTGGCATTGGGGTCTCTGAAGGGGTACAGTGAAACTGGTTCCAGAAAGAGTGCACCCTCGATTCAGCAGCTGCCACGGGAAGGAAGCGGCACTGCAGGAGCGAGGACCAATGGCTGGGCCACGCCCACAGGAGCAGAAAGCCAATAGGAATCAGGCAAGAAGGATCAGGCCACACCTCCCTGCTCCAGCCTCTCAGCTTTCCTCCAGCGCCCCCTGTGGGCAGAACCTAACAGGGAGCTGCCGGCAGAGCAAAAATGTGGTTCATAGAGCCCCAGCCCAGCATTTCAAAGATAGTGTGGGAGATGAGTTTGGAGCAGGGAGAGAGTAGCTTAATTACCAAGGCACGTTGTCCTTTCAACCATTAGAGTACTTTGAGACTGAATTGTGGAGGGCTTTACAAGCACTACACAAATGTACACGGTTCCAATTTTATAGACATAATTTAGTAAAGTTTGGTTGTTCTTGTGGTCTCTAGGTTTCCATATTGTATAATACCAGTTCCTAATGTGGAATTTAATCACTAATTTCTTTATAATATACCGCAAGGTAGTATTTGCTATGGTTTGAATGTGTCCCCCAAAGTTCATGTGTTGGAAACTTAATCCCCAGTGCAATAGTGGTTGGGAGGGGGGGCTAATGGGAGGTGTTTACATCATGAGGGCTCTACCCTCATGAATGGATCAATGTCAACTATAAAAAGGCTTGAGGCTATGAGATCTCTTGCTCTCCCTTTGATGGGATGATGCAGGAAGAAGGCCCACACCACAGGCTGGCCTGTTGATATTGGACTTCCCAGCCTCCAGAAATGTGAGAAATAATTTTTTTTCTTTATAAATTACTCAGTCTGTGATATTCTGTTATAGCAACACAAAATACACTAAGGCAGAATTGCTATGAATCGATTTTGTCCTTTGCTGTGGGTGTTGACAAACTACAGCCCATGGGCCAGCTATGGCCTGCTGCCTGTTTTGGTAAATGAAGTTTTATTGGAATACAGCCGTGCCATTCATTTACCAGAAAAGATTTGCAGACTCCTTCTCTGGTGTAAATTTTAGTTTTTCTTTAGTTCTGATTTCAAACGAGGACTGTGACACATAATTTTAGAAAAGCAACTCTCAGAACTATAAACAGCAAACACACAGGATAGGTCTTTATTTGAAAAAATAAATGCCATCTTTCTTGAGGCCTGGTCCTACCACACACCTTGCTCTGTGACTGTGGGCAAGTCAGCTAACCTCTGAAATGCACTTTTCACATTGATGCACTGAGGACTAGAATTTTCGTATTTGTCCCTGTAGCTCCTAAGTCTGTGTCTCCCACACTGATACCTCTCCTGAGCTCTATCCTGCACATATAATTGTCTTCCAGATGGCATGTTTTGTTTGTCCTACAGGTATGTCAGACTTAACATACCTTTGATGGACATTACTGCTGACCACTGATATCTAGTCCTCTACTTCTAGGCTATTCTGGGCTACTTCTAGGAGAATTGCAACTTCCCTAGCCCTTGAAGTTAGGCACAATCATATATTTATTTCTGGCCAGTGGATTGTGACTGGAAGTGATATGTACCACTTCTGGGTCAAAGTATTTAATTATTGGGGTGTGACTCTTCAGCACTCCCTTCTCCTGCTTTTGTCACTGTCAGCTTGGGCCCCAGAAGGAGGCCTCCTGAAGTACCATAGACATATAGCATGAATGAGAATTTAGCCTTTGTTGTTTAAATCACTGAGATTTGGAAATTGTCTATTACCATAGTTTATCCTAATCTAGCCTGATCAATACAGTGTCCAAGCAGAACTTACTGTCTTTCCCTTCATGTCTGCTACCTTTTTGTTCCTTTGGTCATAGGATAGCACTATTATAAATTTACTTGCCAGAAACCTGGGAATTATCTTTTCCTTTTCTGTTTTCTCTTGCTCCCAAGGTCCAGTCAACTCTCATATCTTTTAGCTTCTATTTCCTTAATACCAGTTGTATCATACTTCTCTGTTGAGTCGTACTACTATTGTCTTGTTCTGGGGTGTATAACCTCCCACCTGGACTATTCTATCTACTCCCCTTTTTATAATCTTACCCCAGTCTACCCCATCTCCTACAGGATACCTAAGTTGGATCATGTCCCTTCATTTCTCACAAATCTTCATAAGTTCTATGCTCTTCCCAAGAGAAAGCAAACTCCTCAGCATGTTGGACAAGCCTCTCTATGACCCATCAGTCTCCCCAGGACACTCTCTGTATATGTGCTATCCATACTGAACTACCTTTAGTTTCCTTTGTTCAGAAGGACCTTTCTTTCTATCTGCCTATCAATCTCTCTTTTATGTCTTTGAGTTTTAGTTCAAGAGCTCCCTCCCCTATGAAACCCTTTTTGATTTTCCCAGGTGCACTTTGATCTTCCTTTCTCAACATTCTCTTTGTTCTTTGTACAAACTTCTTTGCATATACCAACATGTTAAATGTAATTACTTACATGCCTGGTTCTCTTACTAGATTGTCATCTTCTTGGGGGCAGTTTCTGAGTTTTGTTTCCCCTTTTGCCTGTATAATTAACAGAATGTCTATCACATAGATAATTCTAATTGTTTAATGAATGATTTATTGATTTTTAAATGAGAAATAATTGTTTTTGTGAAATAAAAACATGACAATTTAAGTTCAATAACAAAAATTTTTAAACTACAGTTATTATTCTTTTTGAGGGGAGGATGGCATACATTTTAAGAATCAAAAGAACTTCTATTTCAGCAAAGGCTTAGGTGACTAAAATGCTCTTCAATATCAGTGAATACTTATTGTTATTTTTATTATAAAAAGGTGAGGAATATTGTTTTTTTGCGTTCCCTTACATACTTATTTATTTGTAATGAGAATAACTTAAAAGCTACTCTCTTGGCAATTTTTAAGTATACAACACATTGATGTTAACTATAATCACTATCTTGTACAATAGATCTCTGGAACTTATTCCTCCTGTCTATCTGAAATTTTGTATCCTCTGACCATCATCTCTGTACTCCTTCCCCCTGCCCCCCACCACAGACCCTGGTAACCATCATTCTACTCTCTATTTCTATGAGTTTGACTTTTTTAGTTTCCACATATAAATGAGATCATGCTGTATTTGTTTTTTTTTGTGCCTGGCTTATTTCACTTAACATAACGTCCTCCATGTTCATCCATGTTGCTGAAAATGACAAGATTTCCTTCTTTTTTTAAGACTAAATGGTATTCCATTGTGTGTATATGTCACATTTTCTTTATCCATTCATCCATCAGTGAACACTTAGAATGATTCCATATCTTGGCTATTGTGCATAATGCTGCAGTGAACAGGGGAGTAAAATATCTCTTTGACATTATAATCTCATTTCCTTTGGATATGAAAGGACTCAGTAGTGGGATTTCTTGATCATATGGTAGTCCTATTCTTAAGTTTTGGAGGAACTTTCTTACTGTTTTCCATAATGTCTACCAATTTACTTTCCTACCAACAGTGTACAAGGGTTCCCTTTTTTCCACAGCCTCACCAACACTTGTTATCTTTTGTCTTTTTGATAGTAGCCATCCTAACGGGTATGAGGTGATATCGCATTGTGGTTTTAATTTGTGTTTCCCTGATGATTAGTGATTTTGAGCAATTTTCATATACCTGTTGGCTATTTCTTCTTTTGAGAAATGTCTATTTAGGTCCTGTGTCCATTTTTTAATTGGGTTATTTGTTTTTTTTACTAATGAGTTGTTTGAGTTACCTATATATTTTGGATATTATCCCCTTATCAGATAGATGGTTTGCAAATATATTCTCTCAATCCCCTCCCCAGCTGGGGCAAGTGGTGGGTCTCAGAAATAGTAAAGACGGTGAGTCTCTGAAAGCTGTGCTGGGTCACTTCTTCTCCCCTTGGTCTGGGCACAGCCAACAGGTAGGTTGTCTCTTCACTCTATTGATTGTATCCTTTGATGTGTAGGAGCTCGTTAGTTTTGTGTAATCCCATTTCTCTATTTTTGTTGTCCGTGCTTTTGGGGTCTTATCCAGAAGTCATTGCCTAGACCAATGTCATGGAATTTTTCCCCTGTGTTTCTTCTAATAGTTTTATAGTTTCAAGTCTGTTATAATTTGGATACTTCAACCTCTAAATCTCATGTTGAAATTTGATGCCCAGTGTTAGAGATGGGGCTTAATGTGAGGTGCTTCGGTCATGGGGGTGGATCCCTCATGAACAGCTTAGTGCTGTCTAGGTTGTAACGAGCGAGTCTTGCTCTGTTAGTTTCTTGAGAGCTGAATGGATGCGGGGAGCACAGTTTGGGGGCTGACCACGATTGTAGCTCTGACACGGGCAGTGCATGGGCAATATATATAGCCAAAGTGTTGTACCCCCATAATATTCTGAAAAAGAAAAAAAAAAAAAAGAGCCTGGCACCTCCCTCCTCTCTTGCTTCTGCTCTCGCTGTGTGATCTGCTCGCAGGCTCCCCTTCCCCTTCCACCACAAGTAGAAGCAGCATGAAGCCCTCACCAGAAGCTGAGCACATGTTGGCTTCTTGTACAGCCCGGAGAATCATGAGCCAAACAGACCTCTTTTCATTATAAATTTCCCAGCCTCAGGTATTCCTTTAGAGCAAGACAAGATCTTATGTTTTTAAATCTATTTTGAGTTGATTTTTGTATATGTTGTGAGATGAGGAATATTATTTTAATAATCACATTAAATTGGCTAATATCAGTTTTTAAAATGTTCCAGTTTGCAAGTAGAAGGTTAAAAAATACTGACACAGCCATGGAGATCATATTTTAGTCATTTTAGTCTCCAAAAATATGTTAGCAAATTCAGAAAGGGCAGCTCTTTTAATATACATAGTGTGTCTTTTTTATCCAAAGTGTTGCACTGAATTCTATTTCATAGAGATTTTTAGTAACATAAGAAGCCAAAATGAAATGGACAAAATGTACCAAAAGCCTCAAAAATATTCACAGCCTATGACCCAATGATTCATCTTCTGGGGTGATGTCCCTTTGGGTATTTTTGGCCCCCCCAGGTGGGGCAAGTGGTGGGTCTTGGAAATAGTAAAGACAAGGAGACTTTGAAAGCTGTGGTGGGTCACTTTCTTCTCCCCTTGGTCTGGGCACAGCCAACAGGTAGGGTGTGAAGTGATACAGGCTGCTCAGGGCCTCATACCTAATAAATCCTGCACAGTCCATGACATATGCTTACAGATTACATGTCTGTATTTGCTCAGCTATCCCATAATATTCCTAAGTGTGGATGTGCATGTGGGGAGCAGGTTACCTGAGATAGTGGAAGCTTCAGCACTGCTCTGATTCCCTTCCTACCGCTCATAAGCTCACTGCAGAACCTTCCAGCTGAGCCCTGCTGCTAGTTTCTGCACAATTTTCGTTACTGTTACCATTGTTCCCTTTCACTTCCTACCCCCGTAGTCTTTCTCTTTGTATGACTATCTCATTGTTTTTGAATAGACAACCTTACCTCACCTCTGCAGTCCCCCAGTGCTGTTTTCTCTTTCACCATACAAATGATGGTCTCCATAAACTAACCATTTTCCTTAGTTGTCCCTGGAACAAACAGAATGAACCATAGCACCTGAGTTTTACTTTTATAGCCCCTATAATTTCTCCTGGTCATGTTTGTCCAGATACTTACTCTTCTAGCCAGACTATAAGCTCCGTGGGGGTACAGCTGTGCCTCTCTTCTTTGTGTTGTGTCTCCAGGGCCTGATGGCTAATAAAAGCTGTTGAATGAATGATTGAACAAAACGCATTAAAGGCAAGCCTGTATTCAGACTTCATTGTTTTCAGGAAATGTAAATCAGATCCTTGCAGTGTGGCTTGGTGCTGTAAGTGGCCTTGATGGAAAAGAACATGCAAATTAGGAACTTGTATGTTTGCTTTTGATTGACACATTCAACAAGGGTTTGTTGTACATCTCCCCACATCTTCTGTAACATGTGCTGTACTTATTATAGAATTGGGAAAACATGTCCTTGTCCTTGAGACCTAATGGTGAGTAGAAGATAAAGTGTTGGCATGTAGTAGGCACTCAGTCATTGTTGAGTGAATGACCCACCATTACCAGGGCACAATGGAATCAACTGATGTTCCATTAGTGGAAATGCTCCAATTCTGATTTCTTAGTTGCTTGGAGTTAATGGTGTGATTGGGGCAGCTTGCTAACAGAAAAGAAGCTACCAAGGAAATGACTTAAATCCATTTTCATAGTAAATGCATGGTATATCGGTGTCATGGTCAACCCTTTATTAAAGGATGGTGTTTTTTCCTTGTCACTCCTTGAGGATTTGGTGCCAGGGTGGGGAGCAGCTCCTGGCTCTTTACCCTGACTGATGGTGTAGGCATTGATTGAAGACAGACATTAGGGCACTTGGTTACAGTAATTGTGAGCTTTGTGCTCGACAGACCATCTAAAGGCATGTTGCTGTCAGGCTCCCTCGGTGTGCTAATCGGGGAGGATGAAGAAGTAGGAGGAGGAGGGAAGGCCTTTGCCAGGGCAGTGGAGGCTTGGTTGTGCACCAGGGCTAAAAGGCTCAAGTGGCCAGCTTACCCTAGGTTATTAGACATTCCGAGAGGCCTCAGGCCCTTTTTTCACATTTATATTCTTTGCTTTTCTTCTTGCCACTTTATCCAGGAGATATGAGCAATGAAATCCTATTTATTTTACAAATGTAAAAGGATATTTGGTTTAATGTGGTATTTGAAATATCCATGTGCCTCTCTGTGCCTGTTTACCCTGGTAAGTCCTAGTAACACAGGCATAGGTGGGTAAGGAGCAAGGGGTCATGCAGTGTGTTCTCTGGGGAAGAAAGAATGTTAAATTTCAATAGAAAGGATTATTGAAATAAGTAATCCCTTCTTTGTTATTGAATTCTTTAGTCTGGTATTATATTGTGGCTTCTGAATGCAAGCAACAGAATTTGCAAAGCTAACGAGGACAAGACTTTGTGAAGAAAGGAAATTTATGATTAAAAAAACTCCAACTTTACAATAAGGAATAATAGTTTAATTTAGACTACTCTGTTTTGTGGCCTAATGTTTGCTGTTAATTTATTCAGTGACTATTTCTGGCACACTTACTAGAGGCCAGACACTTTTGGCCCTCAATGAGCTTACAGTCTTCTGGGGGAAGAAGTAATCTAAAAATTAAAATTCTATAATTTGATAATTATGGATTAAGTGCTTATCATGGTACAGGCATTGGGGACATAACGATTAGCAGGACTTGTGGAGTTTACATTCTAGTGGGGAAATGTTGATTGTGGAGCTTCTAACCCAGCCTGGGGTGTGTGTGTGTGTGTGTGGTGTGTGTGTGTGTGTGTGAGAGAGAGAGAGAGAGAGAGAGAGAGAGAGAGATGTCTTGGAAGGCTGCCCAAAAGGAGTGATTTCTTAAGGACAAATCTCAATGAACCTGGCTGAGGGATAAGGAACACTTAGCATGAAGGTGGGAGAGCTTGGTATGGTCTGGCAAAGTACATAGATGTGGTAAAGTTCAAAAGGAAGGAATGTGATCAGCCCTGGCTGAATGGGGTCAGATGGAGGATTAGGCAGAGACAGGCTGAGGAACTGGAACTTCCTCAGAGTAAATGCCCCTTTCCTGGAGAACTTATTCTTCCTCTGTGGGCTAAAAGACAGTCCTCGTGTGAGGGATCATGTCCTCATCCCACACATCATCATTTCTCAGATTCTTAATGACTTCTCTCTTCTCCACTGTATTCAGTTTTGTATTCCATTGTATTCCTCTTTCTTCACTTAAGGGTTGTTCTAAAAAGGGCAACGTCTAGAATACACGGATGAGTAATTGCTCCCTCCTCAGCAGTGCCTGACACAAATCTCACAGAAGCCTATGACATTTCTCCCCCACTACTAAAGTGTAAGTCCTCTGAGAGCAGGGGCCAGGCTGTTTCCTCTCTTTGTCCATCCTGGTGCTGGAAACAGTATGGTGATGAATGTGTGTTGAATGCTACCTGGGAGCGTACTCAAGGATTTGCCATGGATTCTTTGGAAGTCTGTGGTTATAAAATCAGTTTTTAAATGGAAATTGATAAGTGCTTAACACAGTAGCTGTAATATGGCAAAAGTGTAGTGAATGGTAGCTTCCTGCCTATTTTAATCAAAAGCTGCATCACTAGGGATATTTTTTATTATGGATTCCAACACTGAAATCCAATCATGCTGTTTCCCTGTTACAGTCTTGCAGTTCTTGTGTTGCTTAGTGAGGAGAAGTGTGATATGTTTTTGTAACTGCAGTATTGTATGAATTTATTCTAAATTCTGTGATGGCAATAAGTAGTATTGTTGGTTTAAAAAACCAGGATAAGAAGGGGCTTGTGTAGCATTTAAAAAATGGTCTGGAAAATTTGAGCTAAGATGTCTGCTGGGTTGCTCTGAGCTCAGACTGCTTGGAAGAGAGTTGTGTCTTTGAGAAGATGGATTCTGTGTTCCTCACTTGGAGGGAGAGGCAGGGCAGCAGGGTCGGTGCTGCAGGTTTGCAGAATGCAGAGTGACAAATGAGTAGATTCTAAGATCATTGTTAATGCGACCACATCCTTGTTTCCCTTTGCCTCCCAGCCTCTCCAGCTGGCTCAGTCTGGCTCAGTGGTCAGCATGGCCTGCAGAAAGCACCTTCACAAGCCTCCCAGAATGCCTTGTGCCTGATATCTCAAACCACTTGCATGTTGACTAGGGGTGGGGGATGCCTTGCTTAGGAAACAGAAATAAGTAAACAGTAGGTTTACCCTGTGTTTTTGGGGATAACAAATAATTAGAAGCCAAAGGGTCACAATTAAGGGTGTTTCCTTGGAGGAGCAATGTTCTGGAGGCTGAGTGAATGACTCGGGAATTGCTAACAGGATTAGAGGACCTTCTTGGGAATAGTGGGATGATGCTTGCTGATATGTACCTTGGTGGTCTCAGAATGGGAATGATCTATCTGGTTCTTTTGCTTTGGCTTTTTTTCCTCTAAAAGTTGGTGAGCTCATGACACAGCCCTTCACAAATGGGCACTCTTATCTGCGGTGGGTATTGCAAATGGGAATAAAAAAATTTCTCATCCTAATTGGTAGTTATCTCTTCTCATGCTAACAGGAAGCTGGACCCTTTGAGTATACTTTATAACTCTGCACAAGCCCTGCTTTTTCAAAATGGAAGGCTTGGTGCCCAGGGGTCCAGGCCCAGTGCGCTCCCTTTTTAATTGGCAGAAATATGCCCCGAGCCAACAGTGATACATTGTGTCTGTTCCCAAAATGACTTTCATTATAAGTTCCCTGAGCTCTATCCCAGCCCCAAATGGCTCACCTTAGAACAGCCTCTGTAAGATGGAGGAGGGTGGAGCGAGGTAGGAAGGAGAAGGTCTCCAATAATAGATGTAATCTTTTTAAAATAATCATGACCTGTTACATTAAATATTAATTGCAATCTGTTTTAATTTTTAAATAACATTCAGTTCTTTAAAGATTTACACCAACTCATCTAAGCTCAATCAAATAAAATTTAAAACAAAGGAAGTATGATCAACTTTTGGGTACCATTCAGTGTGCTAAATTAGTTTCAGGACTTTTTCCCCACCAAGAAGTGGGACATTTATTTTTAGGACTTAGATCCTTTTTTTTTTCCTATTGTAAATTGCTTGGAAGAAGCACAGGCCCATCTTAAGAGGAAGTATATCTAGTTTTATTGTTTTCTTGCAGACAGCAATAGGTTTTAACTTCTGTACCATATATAGAGAAAGAGGTGCTTATGTCTATAAATCTGACTTACTCTTGAGGCTAAGCTGTAAAAGAAGCTGTCTGTTGAGTATTTGGAATGTCTGTTTTACTATTAACAAATTCCCTTGGTTGTCTTCTGGGCATGAGTTTGGTGCCACCTTGTGGGCAATTGCCAGACTATTATGCATGCCATTAAAAGAAAACTTGCCCCAAGGCAATTAATAATGCTCAAAAATATGCTCTGTAAATTAGTTAGATTAAAAAAAAATACTCTCAAAACCTCAGTGATTCTCCCACTAGGTTTACGCAGCTTCATCTTGGAAGCAATATTGCTAACTAATTTCGGGAAACGTCTGACTTTGTCTTAAGGGATTTTGATACCCTGCTGAGCTACTGGTGCTTTATTAAATGTGGAAAATGTGTCTGGGTGTCTGTGTTCTTTTTCTAAGCCTGTGTTTTCAACGTATTTTAGCATTGCTACCTTTATTTAATTTTGAGCTAAATATTAGGTGTCTATCAAGATATGTCTTTTTAATGTAGTATTTAATGCTGTCCTTATTAGAGAGAATATAATAAAGTCAGAACAGATGACCCCCAAAATAATATTGGGCATGTACAGGTATGAGAGAAATCCTTGTTAATTTATTTTAAGTAAAATTTAGATACTATGTTTGTATATATTTACCAAATCATGGGATTTATGTACTTTTAATTAATAAGAGAACAAATACAGTGTGCTTTATGATGCTATATTGCATCCGGATACCACTTTTACCTAAAGCCTTTGGAAGATTCAGAGGTGCTGGGGCTGTGATTTTTGACTCACTTTATTGCACTGCTCATAACAGCCCTTTGAGGTTTGTTGGTGATCTTGTTATCCTAATTTTGCTGGTGGAGGTGGGGCCAGAGGCAGTGGTGGCTTGCCCTGGGTCCAAGGCCTGGCAGTGGCAGTGCAGGATTAGAACCCAGCTTTCGGGACAGCTGTTCTGCTGCTCTTGTCATTAGCTGATGCTCTCCCTATTGTTTACACCATAGGATGACAAATGCAAGAGATGAACATTGCAGGGCTGAAGGGAAGTGGACTTAGAAAACATCTCCTTGATCTTTTGAAAAGGGAAATTAGACCCCTGATTAAATCTTTCCCCTGATTAAAGCCTTTCAAAGGCTCCCTTTGCCTATATGACAAAGTCTAGTGTCGCCGTGGTTTCTCCTGCCGATCATACCACACTCCAGCAATGCCCCCCCAATTCCTTTCTCACCCCCCCACCTTGATGAAAGCTGCACTGCTGCTTTGACTGCTCTTTCCCCTGCTCACAGGTAACCTCCCCAGAAACCCTTCCCTGACCCTTCCCTTTCGTCCCTGAGTCTGGTTAAGGTGCACCAACTTTGTCTGCATACTCCTGTAATGCTGTGAGACGATCTGGTGGTACGTCCGTTTTCATGATGAAACTGCAGCTTTCTTAAGAGGAAGTCCTCACATGATTTACCTTTCTCTTACTAGAATTGAGCACAAGATGTGACCCATATCTCCTTGCCATAGCTAGGAAGGACGGAACTGAGGCTAAGTTGCAGAAATCAGGGAATCAGGGGTGGAGCCAGGGACTCAAGTTTCCTAAAACCCTCTCCCTGCTTTTGCAGGACTGTTCCTCTTGCTGAGGCACCATTGTCAGGCCCTTGCCTTATCTCTCTCCAACTCCCAGCCCTCCTGCGGGCTTCTGTCGGCCATATTGCCCATCTGCAGACATGCTTCCTCCACGGGGCTGGTGAAAGTGGCCTCCTGAAGCCCCAGACTCACTCTTGTAGCTTGACAGCCTCAGGGAGAAAAGTGCTTCTCACCCTCAATATCCCAGTATGGATTTTAGGGAGGGACATTGGCCCTGCTTGGGTCATATGCCCACTGCCAGAACAGTCACTGTGTCCTGGCACTTTGCATGTTGAATGAATGGTCCAGCTGGCACTGCTCTTTGTGCCCCTCATTTCCTGCTTGTGCTAAATATAGGCCTCTCTACTCACTCTTCTTTGTTTTCATGTCTCAGAAGTGACATGATACAAGACAAGGGCTGACCTTGGCAGGGTCCTTTGAGACTGGGATGGAAAGGTTGGACAGCTTTGTAAGGTAGCCTTAGGTGGCAGGTCTACCTTCTCATCTCTCCTGCATCCTCCCTGTCCCTCAGCCCCCACCAGGGTTTGGGCTCAAGTCGACAGGGGTGCAGGAAGCCAAGCTAGCTACGTAGACCACAGTCCTCTGATGCTCCTGAGAAGAGGGCCTGGATTAGAAGGGGCAGGCAAGACTGATTTGTTTTAAAATTATTTTATTGTGAAATATCACACAGCTACAGGAAGTATACAAGACATAAATGTACAGCTTAATGAATCAATATGACACATATGTAACCATCATTCAGGTCAAGAAACATTCCCAGAATCCTTCTGTGTTCTTCCCAATCACAACCCCCTTTGTCCCCCAAAACCTAACCATTACCCTGACTTCATGGTAATCTTCCTGCTTTTATTTATTATTTGCCACTTAAGTGTACATTGTTTTTTTTTAAATTTAAATTAAAAAAAATTTTTTTGTAGAGACGAGGTCTTGCTATGTTGCCCAGGCTGGTCCTGAACTCCTTGCCTCAAGCGAGTCTCCCGCTTCAGCCTCCCAAAGTGCTGGGATTACAGGTGTGAGCCACCACGCCCTGCTTAAGTATACATTCTTGAACACCACAGTTAATTTGCTTGTTTTTTAACTTTATACAGATAGTCTTATTCTTTTGTGTCTGGCATTTTCCATTTAGCATTCAGGTTGCAAGATTCATCTCTTTTGTTGACCGTCACCAGGATTTGTGCCATGTGGTTGGTATTCTATCACACAGATGTGCCGTCATTTTATCATTTATTTTTCCATTCTACTGTTAATGGATGTTTGGGTTGTTTCTAGTTTTTGGCTATTATGAATGATGCTCCTATGAGCTTTCTGGTTCTTTTCTCTTGGTGCACATGGTTTGTACTTTAGTTGGGTATACTCCTTGGAGTAGAAGTACTGGGGCATGGGGTAGGTGTATCTTCACCATTATTCGATATGCCAAAAAATTTTCCAAAACAGGGAACCAATTTACCAGCAGTGTTTTTTTCTCTCTACCTTATCTAATCCCCAATTTTGGTGCCATCGTGGGAATCACAGATGGAGAATAATCTTAACTGCCATTTGTTAAGTGCTTACTCTGTACAAGAAGTTGTGCTAAGTGCTTTCTAAATGGTGTATCAGATCATCCTCAGAGTAACCCTGGGAGACAGATAACATTGTTTCCTCCATTTTTCAGATGAGGACCCTGAGGATTAGAGAGAAGTTGAGTAACTTACTTAGGGTCACATATCCAGTATATGATAGAGCCAGGACCTAAACGTGGGTCTGATATCTTTTACTCCAAAGTCTGAGCTCTTAACCTCTATACTAAAGGCTGGGGTTTTACCTGGTAGTCAAAGTGTGGGAAAGTGTGATTTGGCACAGTGGATGTGTTACATGCTTTCCTGCCTATGGATATGGGTTAAATCTATTGGTGGTCGTTCCTTTAAAGAAAGATCCTATTTTCCAGAAGGAAAACCATGGAAGAAAATGAGGTATCTGGGAGCTTGAAGCATTTCTTAAATCTCCTTTGGTATATGCATCATTAGGGTCCAGTCGCAGCTGATCCTAGTACTGAGACTTTGCCCCAGGTATTTGTCTACCCAAAATTGGTTTTTGTGAAGTGTCGCAAGACTATGCCTTGACCATACCTCTCATACCCCTATCAAAATTCTGAGGTTATAAAATATTCATGTTTTTCTAATAAGAGTTATGATAATAAATTGATGAGTCAGTATTTAGTTTTCCTATTAAGGTTTTTTTTATTAGTGATAAAATTGAAATCTTAAACATGTAGAGAAATAATATCTTCTAAACATTTTCTAAGGCTCAGCACTATCCACATTGATCTTTTCTTCCTTTTCATCTGCATACCACAAAGGCTTTCTTACTAGCCAGTTGGTATGTCTGTATTCATCACCATACCCTCATCAGTTGTCCTTATAACAACCAATAGGAATCTTTTTTATTTTAATTTTTTAATTAGTTAATTATTTTTTTAGAGACAAGGTCTCACTATCTTACCCAAGCTGGCCTTTAACTCTTGGGTTTAAGCAATCTTTCTGCCTCAGCCTCCAGAGTAGTTGGGACTATAGGTGTGTGCCATCATGCCTGGCCAATAAGAATCTTTTTAAAAGACCTGGATCGCTTGAATGTCTTCTCTCCAAGGCCCTGTGTGATGTGGCCCTGCCATCCTTATGCTACTCTCCCCCTTTCTATGCTCCAACCACAATACTCAACAAACATTTTTCCATGTGCCAGGTACCATTCTAATAATCCCATGGCATAGAAATCATTATTCCTATTTTATGTAGGAAGCATAGAGAGGTTAAGTAACTTGCTTGGGATCATACAGCTAGTAAATGTCAGGCAGAGCTGGGATTCAAACCCAGGTCCGCTCACTCCAGAGTCCATGCTGTCATCCGCTGCACTGTGCTGCCTTCCCTTCCTAGAATTCTCTCAGTATCTTTAATACACCCCACTCCTTGCCTCAGGGGTTTTGCATATGGTGTCCTTTTTGTCTGGGATGCTCTTCCCCTCTCCCTTCCACATCTAATTAGCATTGCCTTCCCTTCAGAGCCCAGATTTAGTGTACTTGCTTGAACTACCTACAAACTAGGGTAGATACTTTGTATTTACTTACTTTTTAATATCCTGCTATTATGATTACTTGTGGACTATTTGGCTTTCCCTTGTAGACTGTAAGCTCCCTGAGGGCTGGAGTCGACCCACCCTGTTTATCTCCACATCCTGTATACTTGGCACACAGCTGCATACTTTGCTTGTTTGTTCATTCAGTGAATGAGTGAATGGAAGGACAACTCACAGCAGAGTAGAGGGACAGTGTTGTTTTTCTGTCCCCAGATACATTTTTCAAGTAAGCCCTAACTTAAATGAATTCACCTTCTAATTATTGTTTAAATGGCTTTTTTGGTCTAATGCCCAATTGATTTGGATTTTTAATATGTATTTTTAGTTCTCAGTCTATTTTCTTCAGGCCTTGCCTTATAATTTACAAGGCTCCATTAACAAGAGTTGTCCCGCTCATGGTATTGCATTTCATCTTCTGGGTTATGGGTCACTAATAGTGCTGAGGCAAAATGTCCCAATCCATAGATAGGGCACACTGGAGTTGTGCTTATCAGAATACTCTCCCCCCCCCATTTTTTTTTGTTAATCATAGCTTTCTCAGTTGACTCAAAACAGTTATTTTAGTCAAGTATCTGTGAAAATCATGACCTCTTTTTGGTGAAATCATGGAAAAACTGCTGCTGACATCTATGTGTCCAATATAGGCCCTTTAGGTGCTAACTCAAGAAGATGGGACCCTGAAATAACATGAGTTTTCATTGGTTCTTTAATTGTGAGCATGTTAAGTAGTTTTCTTACATTATCTAGTTGAATAGACAATCTACCAGTCTTTTAGAAGTCACTTCTTAACTTAATGTGCTAGTATAAATTCCACCCTCCAATAAATATATAGATTTTTATATTCTAATCCTATAAGCTTTGCTCACATTCAAATTCTTTATGAGAGATTTTTATCATTAACTTCATCATCAGTGCCAATCAGCTTAGCAACTTTCAAATGTTTTCTGCTCTTCTAATAAGTAAGCTTATCAGGCATGTTCTTGCCCTAGTCTCTTGGAAACAAAGCAGTGTGGTTTTTCTTTTTCCCATGCAATATTTCTTAATGATTCTAACTTAATATTATGTGTTTATACTTCTTAGAGACACAAAGAATATGTCTGTCAGGATAGTTTTAGTTGTAAATATAGACACCCAGGTCAAATTAGCCTAAGCAAAATGGGAATTTATTGTCTCACCATAGCTGGGAAGGACAGAGTTGAGGCCAAGTTCTAGGAATCAGGTCATCGGGGTGGGACTGAGGGCTCAAGGCTACAGAACCCATTCTCTGCCTTGGCTGGTCTCTGGTCTTCTTGGCCTGTGGTTCTGTACTCCAGCCCTTGCCCCTTCTCTCTCCACCTTGCAGCCCTCCTGCCCTCTGCTGGTCAGGTCAGTCTCCTTTTATCCTGCTGCAGATTTGGCCTCCTTCATGTGACTGCGAAGGTGGTCCCTAGATGCTCCAGGTACCTTCTTGCACCTTGGCATCCAAGGGGCTGGGGGGAAGTGCTTCTCTGTCCCCAAAGTAAAGGGTGACTATTGATAGAAGAAGGAGCATAGAATATTTGAGGGAATGATGACACCATGGCTCCCACAGTCCAATAGAAGGTTGCTCTTGAGATTAAACAAACACTTATTGACGGATTTCTCTGTGTCAGGCACTTTGGTAAACCCTAGGGATTCAGAGACTAATAACGTGATTACAAACCTAATTAAATGGACATAAATCACAGTGGGAGGGAATGGGTTAAATGTAAAGAAGAGCCTCCTGAGAGTGACTGAGAGTTAGACTTTGAAATATGTTTCTTTTTATTGTTTAGAATTTTCTGTTTTGTTGTGTTTTAATGAATTCTCACTTCTCTGGATGATTTGACTGTGATAGATGTGGCAAGTCAATTTCCTGAAAGATGAACATAGATTTCAAAAATCATTCATTGAAAAATTACCTTTTCTCCTGAAGATGAAAAGAATATATGTCCATTTAGAACCGATAAGAACGTATAAAGAAGAAAATGAAAATTAATTCTAGTAGACAGAAATAAGCATCTTGGTTAGTTAGCATTTTGGAGTATGACTTCATGGTCTTTTATATTCATACATGTAAAAATAAAATAACATCTAACTTTTGTTTTTTAGACAAATTGGTTTAATACTATTTATATAGTTTTGAATCCTACTTTTTAATTTAATATTCTATCATGAGCATTTATTTTCCCTTGACGTGAAATATGTGTTAGACATAGGATGGTTATTATTCCTTGCTTCATAATCCACAAATGGCTGAACCACAACTTATTTAGCCATTCTTCTAGTGTAGCACATTGGGGTTGTTGGCTAAATTTTGCCAACGTGAGAAACGCAAAGAATGTTGTTGCACCTGCATCCTTGTCTGACTTGCAGGTGATTTCCTTGGGTTCCATTCCTAGGAGTGGACTCGCAAGATCAAAGGGAAGGGACACATTTAAGGCTCTTGATCCAGATGGCCACCCTGCCCTTGGAGAGGTAGTTTCAGTTTACATTCTTACCAGTTATAGAGGAGAGAGAGCATAGTAAGTATAGAAGTTAGTGGACTGTCTCTGCCAGTTAGCCCAAGTGTCCAGTTAGCTGCCTTTATCCTATCTGTGGGGGACCACTATGTGAGAACCAAGTGTAGCCATGTGTTTAATACTGGAAAAGGCTCTGGCAGTGTGAACTGAAAAATTTAACTTTTAATTGAGAAATGAACATATGAATTTCTCCAAATGATTCATTTCTTGGTTCACAATGCCCTGTTCTTACTTTTAAGGCCAAGCAAATGGAAAATGCAGCACACGTATTGTTATTTTTTTCCTTTCCTTTTCCTCCTTCTCTTCTCCCCCTCCCCCCTTCTCTGCTCCTCCCTCCCTCTCCCCTTCTCCCTGCTCCCCCTCTCAAAATAAAAGAGCCTCTTAGATGATCTCCTTAGGTCTGATTCCTAGGAGTATAATTATGGGATCAAAGGGACACAACAGTTTTCATTGTCATCACTAACAAAAGTAGGAAGTCTGATCAGGACTGTGAAATGAAAGTTATAGACTTCAGTAAACCAGAAATATGGCTTAAGAACCTAAACAGATTAATTTATTCAGCAAATATTTATTAAGCACCTACTATATGGCTGTAGCATGTTACTGTGTGAAATTGGCCCATGAAAGGATTTGACTCTGGGACACTGAGTATTGTGTCCCAGTCACATATTTGATGGAAATCATTCCTGATGTGATATCAGGGATGAGGTAGGAAGAACACTGGCCTTGGAATTGGACAGATCTGGGTAGAAATCCTGGCTCTGCTGGGTGCTGTTGGACATGCTACTTTATCTCTCTGAGTTTCAGTTTCCTCATTGGTAAATCTAGCCACTCATAGGACTGTTAGGAGCAAACGCAATGATTTGAGTGACTAGAACAGTGATAGCATCAGTAGGTGCTCAATAACTGGTAACTGCTATTATTTTGTTATGATTATTATCGTTATGGTGATGACTCAGATTATATGAGATTGGATACTTTGGCAGTAGTTCCTTATCCCTCCCTAAGCATCTTACCTCATGAAGCAAAAGTAGCTCTGTGCATGTATGTACCCACGCGTCTTTCCCCTGGAATTGGTCCCAGAGCCTGTATCAGGAGGATTCTTATAGGCAGCTGTTAGATTCCCAGCCTTCCTGCTCTGCTTCCTGAACCCTGAAAGCTCAGGGTGGTGGCACATGGGAATGGCTCCCCAGCACACCTTCAGCATGGACTTCATGGATTCTCTCTAAACTGACTTTGCTGGCTTCTTGCTAAGATTGGGCTATGTAGGGCAGGCCTGGCAAGGACAGAATGGACACACAAGGCCGAAGTCAAGAAGAGGGCTTAGAGGAGCCTAATTAAACTAATTAAAGTTTGGTCAAGGAGTATCTTTATTGCCTGCTGTGAATAGAATGAAGCACAGATGGCAAGCGGTTAAGGGTTCACCTTTGGAATCACACTTGATGTGAGACCTAGGACAAGTTACTTGGCCTCTATGATCCTGAATTTCTTACTGGAAAATGGACCAAACAGTACCTCCCTCATGAGTTACACGGTGAGTGTCAAATGAGATAATGCACAGGAGGGCTTGTCACAGTGCCTGTCCTAAAGTAAGGGCTCCTTAATTGGTATTTGTATTGAAGGGTGAGTATCCTTCATCCAAAATGCTTTCGACCAGAAATGTTTCAGATTTCAGATTTTTTTTTATCCCTAATCTGAAGTGCAAACTGCTCCAATGAGCATTTCCTTTGAGTGTCATGTCAGCAGTCAAAGAGTTTTGGATTTTGGAGCATTTTGGATTTTGGATTTTCAGATTAGGGATGCCAAACTTGTGTAAATTGGGGACTGTAATTAAATTGTGATCCAGTAAATTTAGTGAACCCTTTCTAATCTAATAAGTAATACAGGAGAAGATGTGGTTTAGTGAAATTGCCCTGGAATGAGTGTGAATCACTGGATTTAAAATCTGGCCCCACCA
This sequence comes from Daubentonia madagascariensis, assembly GCA_023783475.1. NCBI lineage: Eukaryota > Metazoa > Chordata > Mammalia > Primates > Daubentoniidae > Daubentonia > Daubentonia madagascariensis. The sequence goes on along the minus strand of JAKFHU010001953.1, from coordinate 31,611,267 downwards.
ATGTTTTTGCATCTTCCTAAAGCCTTAGTTTCTTATCTGCAAAATGGGACAAAGTCTTCCCTGCCTGTCGTACAGGTTGGTATGAAATGAGAAAATACAAGTGAAAGTACTTGGAAAACTATAGAGGACTATAATTAGCACCTAATCGAAACATGTCTAAAGTTGTTTCTTAGTAGTCCTAGGATTAGGTCTCAGTCAATTGGTGAGCCTGTGCCCCTGGGCTGTGACCTTCGCAAGTGCTTCTCACTTTTGTTTTGCTTTTCCCTTTAGGAGAGACAGGAAAGCTCAGGGGCTACAGTTGGATATTTCCCTTCCCTAGGTGGTTAGGTTCTGGTGAAATAGTTTCCTTTGAGGGCAGATCTTGTTAAGAACAGAATGCTCTGTTGTTTCATGTGTTTCAAAATGCAACTTTCTCCTAACCCCTGCTGGAAGAACCAGGGAATTTTTCTGTGATCTTCACTGTGAGAACCTGTTAGGGATCCTGGAGGTAAAACTCATGAAAGTGTGGGGGCCCCCCCAAGAGTGGCTTCCCCCCACTGAGTTTTTATAATGTTATTACTTTCAACTTTAAGAAATAAAATAGTAATATTTTTCTTGCTCTGTTCTCATCAGCCTATAGATTGGACATAGAAGGGGGTTAGTAACAGTTTAAGGAATTTGTTTAGAATAATGATAAAAGCAGCAAAAGTATAACTGTTTTGTGGATACAACCAGATGCTCCTAACATAGGCCTGTGGTTCAAAAGGAAAAGGGAGTGGAGGAGAAGAACACACCATCTTTCTTTGGCTCCTGTGGGGGAAAGCATGTAGAAAAATGGATGATATTTTACAAAATAGAAAGCTGTAAATTATATCCGCTTTCAGAATATGGTGGATCATTAAAATCTACCAAAAGTTAGATGGTCATAGAAGTTACTGTCTTACTTTAAACATTAGAAAATTATTTAAGCAGCCATTGCTTTGGAAAGTCCTTTAAACTATTTTTTTTTAAACCACCATGCTGAATGATTTTAATTATTGGGCATTTTATATAACTGGATTTGTTTCTGATTTATGTTCTAAATGAAGTTAGGTTAAAAGAGTAAAAAATAAAGGAAGTTCTTCAACCCTCTCCTGAAACAGAGTTTACACTTTAGACTGTTTATATCAAAATCTTTTAAACATCAGAAGTCAATGTCCCATATTATAATTTGCGAAAAGATTTTGCTTTCAATTATTTCAGGATCTGTAAGTGTCCTTTTATTGGAGAATAAAGAAGGTGACCAAGGGTGGAAGGGGGGCACAGTGGGAAGAAATAGGGAAGTATCTAAGCTTCAGTGTCCATGGACTTGTGCCTTCCTCTGCTGCTCCACCACTATTACTTGAATTACTTTCCAAATGCCAGTGGCTGAGGCTGCATCCTTCAAGAAGCTAGCTTTCAGAGGAGATGCTCCTGAACTTTTCCAAACACCAGATTTAAGCTTCTTTCTTTCTCTTCTCACAAAGTCTATTTGCTGTTTTCCAATTCAGTATCAGGCGGTGATGAAGTGTTCAGCTTCTGAGGTTGGACTCACTGGAGTCCAATCTGGCTCTTACTCTTCAGTGTGTGACCTTGGATATGTGTGACCTTGGGTGATTACTTGACCTTTCTCCAGTTTCCTTGTCTGTAACACAGGAATAATAATAACTAATAATAATAATAATACCACCTCCCTCCTTTGGTTGGGAGGATTAAATGGGAGAACCCACATACAGGGCTTGGTAGTGTTATTAGGTTATTAAGTATAAAATGTCCAATTTCCTTAAGTACTAAGTTAGATAGTTGATATCTCTGACATTTCACTTTGACACTTCTTGTTTTATTTTTATTGTGAAGATACATCCTCATTCTTTCAAACACACAGTTTGCCTTGTGATTATCTTTCAAAATTTTTTTAGAGCAATTTTTGTGAAACCATGGATAAGTCAAAAATTTGTATTATTTTTAAATATAAGTTCCATCATGGAACCAATGCAGTGCAGACAGCTCAAAATATCAACAAAGTATTTGGGAAGGATGTGGCTAATGAACGTCTATGGTTTGAGACGTTCCATTCTGGTGATTTTAATCTTGAAAATGAACCACCTGGGCAACCTGAGACCAACGTGGATAATGACGAGCTGAAAGCTGTAGTGGAAGTGAATCCATCTCAACCATGTGCGAATTAGCAGCAAGGTTTGACGTTACTATTTCAACAATACTGGACCATTTGAAACAAATGGGCAAGGTAAAGAAGCTGGATAGATGTGTACTGTGTGAATTAAGCGAGCATCAGAAGAGGAATGATCTGGAAACTTGCCTTTCTTTGCTGTCACGACAGAAACGTGAACCATTTCTATACTGTATTGTTACTCGTGATGAAAAATGGATTCTTTTTGACAATTAAAAGCGTTTGGCACAATGGTTGCATAAAGATAAAGTGACAAAACATAGTCCAAAGCCGAATATTCATCAAAAAGAGCTAATGGTGTCTGTTTGGTGGTCCAGCACTAGTATTACCCACTACAGCTTTGTGAAACCTGGTCAATGGATTACAGCGGATGTCTACTGCAACCAGTTGGATGAAATGATGAGGATGCTTGCGATTAGGCAGCCGAGATTGGTCAATAGAGACAGGCCAGTCCTCTTGCAAGACAAGGCTTGACTACATGTTGCACAAACAATGCTGTTCAAACTACAGAGGCTAGATGTGGAAACTCTCTGTCATCCACCGTATTCACCAGACCTTGCACCAACTGACTACCACTTCTTCCAGGCTTTGGACCACTTCTTGCAAGGAAAAATATTCAATCCTCAACAAGCTGTGGAAAACGCCTTTTGTGATTTCATCGCCACTCACTCTCCAGGCGTCTTTGCTGCTGGCACAAACAAGCTACCGTTAAGATGGCAAAACTGTCTCAATAGTTTAGGCACATACTTTGATTAATTGTACTGCTTCTTGTTCGAGACATAATAAACTTTTGATTCGAGATCAGACATTTCATATTTAATGACCTAAACAGTCATGAATAGTTGAGGGCGTTATTGTGTTAGCCTCCACCGTCACCACTTCTTTCTTGTGTTCCTTTCCCATGTCTGTGCCTTTGCATAGACTATTCTAACAATTCCCGTTTGTACCTTATTCTCTAGTATGGGTGTAGGATATCCTACTCATTTTCAGCTCAGTTTTGTTTAATACACACACACACAAACATTTCTTTACTGAGCACCTGTAGTGTGCAGAGTACTCTGGCAGATACTAAGGATGAGAGTCCTGATTTTATGGAGTTTGTATCTAGTGAGAAAAACATGGATGATAATGAGTCAGGTATGAACTCATTATGTTCAGGTATGAGCTGTGGGGTTGTACAGCCAGGGCACAAAGCCATCCTGTGAGGTCATAGCAGCCTCCTCAATGAGGGGACATTCCAGCTAAGACTGGAAGCCTGAGTAGAACCTTCAAGAATGAACACAAATTCTGTCTTTTCCATGGAGCCCTCCCTGATCATACTTATTATTTTTCATCCCTGACTTAGGTTACTGTAGCATTTTATTTCTGCCTTAGGTATAGCATGTGAAAAATGCCTGTCTTGTCATATAAATGTGTGAGTCTGTCTCTCTCCCACTGAGTTACGAATAACTTGAAGATGAAGACTAGACCTTATTCATCTTTGTATGGTCACAGCTTTCTGCATGACAGTGTTTAAGTCTGCCTTCAGCTAGTGTTTTCTGAAGTAAATCACACGTGCTTTGAGGAAAGTCAGTCTTACAAAGGAATCCTCCTTACTCACCTTGGCTCATTTGGGCTTGAGTTTCCTCCTTGCCTTGCGATGACTAAGTTTCATCATATGCAAACTGGAAGGATAGAGTTAGGGTACTGCTGGTTAGGGTTTCTGTGATTCTTTCTAATCTGGAGGGAGATCTGTGTTGCACAGATGGTAGCATGAATGAGTACTTGTAGTAGTGACGTGTCAATATGGGTTCGTTATCTTTCAGTGGTCTTCTAAGGGGATGTTTTGGCTGGCGCCAAGTTGAAACTGGTCAGCAGGTGGAGTTAGGCAGCAGTACCCGCTTTGTCTGCTCCTTGGCCTCTCAGGCAGGCATGATGGAACATCTGTGGGAAAGAACTTGAGCTCTTAATATAAGTGGAATCCAGACATATGTAGCCCTAGTTTGTTGGGGCTCCCAAAAGAAAGCCAGATTGCAGAGAAAGAGATTATAGAACCTTTGAGAAGAGAAATCATCACAAATGAGGAGAGTTTATAGAGAGCAAAGGAGCAGAGGAGTGATGGAATAGGCACCTAACTGTGTCCTGACACAGCCCCTAGCCTGCTGCTTCCTGGGAACAAGAGGGCTGCGGTATAAACAGAAATGAGTCAGTAGTCACCCACTAGCTCTGCTGAGGGAACCTCATTCTGAAAGATCTGCCCAAGTGGGGCAGCAAGAGCTTTTCTTCTACCAAGAAATGGCCGAGAGCAGCAGCAGTTGGTGACCTTGAAGGTAGAGAGAAAATCTGGAATCTGGAACTTTCCCAGCTCTCACACAGGTGTGCAGGTTTAGTAAATAATTCAAGAACAGCTTCAGTGAGGGTCCTGTTGGGCCAGAGTGCCATTTCTCATCTTATACTTTATTTGTTTTAGTATGACCAGTTTATTGCAATATGGTTGGGGCGGGGCGGGTTGAGACAGTTCCAGCCACCTCAAGAAAAAAAAAGCCGGGGTTCACTGGAGCTGAAACTGGAGCACTGTCAGGATCTAAATGTGCTGCTCTCTCAGGACATTTCTCTGGCTGTCCTACTCTGCGCTCCTCTCTTCACTGTCTGCTTCCACGGTCTTCCTCTGTTCCATTGTGCCTCCTCAGAACGTGGACTCTCCTGCGGCTTTGGTTACTGAGGCCCCAGCTCTTCCTGAGCAGTACGTTGCAATTTTGCTTCCTCTGTTGACTGGCTCAGGCTCTCAGTTTCCAGTTCTGATTTTCTGAGCAAGGCAGCTGATGGCCCAGCCAGGCCATGGGTGACGGTCCCATCCCTTGGACCATTTAGCTGCTGGAATAGGGGAAGTGAGAGCAGGACCATGGGACATGGAGCTTGGCCATGGATGGACAGAGCCCTTAAGAAGAGCCTGTGACCAGAGCAAGTCATGATGGACATCCTCAGTTCATAATCCAGTCATTCATTCCTCCTGCTTCCTACCTGGCAGTGCAGCATTGGGGTTAAAAGCTTGGGTTCCAGAGTCAGACTCAAATCTTGGCTGTGACCTTGAGCAAGTGACTTCTCTCTCTGAGCCTCACTTTCCTCATCTATAGAAAGGGGATGGTAATCATACAAACTTCATAAAGTTTTTGGGAAGAAGATGTGGAAAAAATGCATGAAAGAGCTTAGCATAGGGCTCTGGGCAGAGTAAGCACTTTACAAATGTTAGCTATTTTTACATATAGTCCATAAGTGAATAAGACAGGTATATCACCTGGCTTTGTAGAGCTTACAGTCTAACAAGGAAATCATCTTCATGAACCACTGACATAGAACACTACTGGTGGTACATTTACAACGTATAGAAGACATTTTACATCTTATAGTTAATAAATTCATTAATTGAGCAGATATTTATTTACTGTCTACTAGGTGTGTAGCACTGTTGTCAGAACTGGATGTATAATTTTAAACAAATAATCACATCCCTGCCCTCATGGAGCCCACATTATAGTTGGAAGATAGGCACACATTAAAGATAGGTAGGTAGATAGATAGGTCATAATGCCTGCTGATGCTAGGTGGTGTGAGGAAAAAGTCAAGGTAAATGACTAGAGAATGGCAGGGTATAGGTGGGGGGCCTAATGTGGATGGAGTGGTCTAGGAAGACTTTCCTGGAGAGATGACATTTGAACAAAGAACTGAATAAAGTGAGGGAGGGAACCATTCAAACATCTAGGGGAAGAGCATTCTAGGTAGAGGGAAGGGCAAAGGCAACAGCCCCAAGGCAGCAATGTGATTGGCATAGCTGAGGAACAGCAGGAAGGCTGGGGTGCCTGGAACCGAGTGAGTGAAGGTGACAGCCATGGGAAATGAGGTCTCAGAGGTAGCCAGGGCTGGGGGTGATTTTAATTTTAATCTTTCTGCAGGTTCAGTTACATCTTATTCCTGTAGCTCATCTGGGCTTTTCAGTGTGGCATGAACTCATGGTTTTTCAGTTTCCACTGTGACCAAGGGCAGCAGACAAAATGTCTGTCTTGAAGCAGCCTGATTTCAGAGAAGCACAGAGGCTCATTAGAGTTTTGAACCACAGATGGTCCCTGACTTATGATGGTTCGACTTAATGATTTTTCAACTTTACGATGGTGAATAAGCAATATGCATTGCCCAGCTGTAGGCTAATGTAAGTGTTGTGAGCACATTTGAGGTAGGTTAGGCACAGCTATGATGTTCAGTAGGTTAGGTATACCGTATTAAGTGCATTTTTGAATTATGTTATGATATTTTCAATTTCTGATGGGTTTATTGGAATGTAAACCCGTGGTTGGTTGAGGAGCATCTGTATATTGTGGTCTATTGGCTCTTGAGACTGCACTTGGTATTTCTCTCCACCAGGGTAGGGTGAGTCATGGGGAGGGAGGGGTCCTGATACATTTAAGGCCAGCTCCCTCTGTCACCACGGCCACAGAGCTGCTTTCTTAGTCATTCTTTAATCCTGTCTCTGTTTTCTGACCTCTTTCTTCAGGCTTAAAATAGCCCAGCATGCTGCTTCCAATGTGGTTATTATTTAGGGACAGGAACTGTGCTGAGTGACTCACTACCCATAAGGGGTGAACTGCTGAGCAGTGCCTGGGATGGGCTGCTGCTGAGGATAAGAAGCCCACAGAATATACCATCATAGGTGCCAGAGCAGGGCTGTCCTCAATGTTCCATGGAAACAAGAGGAAGGAATGGTTATTTCTGTCGGCACAATCTTGGGAGTGCTTCACTGTAGAAGTGACATGTGAACCCTGATATTTCAGGATTCTATGATTCAAAGCATGTTTTTCCACAATGGTTTTAACTTCTCACAAGTGAAGAAGGCTGTGACTCTTGCTGCAGTTGGAACTGGCTGCCCTTAGATATTGGTACTTTAGGCTGATGGGTTGCGGAGATGGGCCATTTACTGGATGTTTATTGCTTGTCTTCTGTGTATACAGCATTGTTTTTGACATCTTGTGTATCAGTTATCTAACTACAGTATAATAATCAGTCCAAAACTTGGTGACTTAAAACAACAACTGTTTTATTTTCTCATGATTCTGAGGGCCAGTTTTGGCTGGGCTTGGCTGGGCTAAGTCGGGAAGTTCTTCTGCTCATCTCTTCTAGGTTCTTCATGAGGCTGCAGTCATCCAGTGATTTGACAGGGGCTGTTAGGTTTAAGATGGCCTCTGTCACATGTCTGGAGGTTGGTGCTGGCTTTTGGTTGGGCTTCTCTCCTCATGCTGTCTCATCCTCAAAGAAGGTAAAGTAGCTTGTGCTTCTTCATATCATGATACTGTGTTCAAAGAGGGCAAAGTGTGGGCTCCAAGTACTGTTTCCTCTATCCTTATGGGTGGTTCTTTTCCTGGCCTCAAGCAGTTTCTTCATACACATGTGATGATTAATAGCTGAATACTGAAAGGGAACTGTCTTAGTCTGTTTAGTATTGCTATAATAGAATAGCTGAGGCTGGGTAATTCATAAAGAAAAGCAGTTTATTTGACCCATGATTCTGGTGGCTGGGGGTCCAAGATCAGGCAGTCTATCTAGCGAGTGTCTCATGCTGCTTCAGCTTAGGCTGGAAAGCAGCAAGGGAGGCATGGCATGTGCAAAGAGACCAAACACAAGAAGGAACAACTTACTCCCAAGGTAACTAATCCAGTCTCACAAGAGTAAGGAAAAATCATTCCTGCGAGGCAGCATTAATCTGTCCCTGAGGGATCTGCCTCCCTGACCCAAACACCTCCCACTAGGTCCCTTTTCCCAACACTGCCACACTGGGAAAAAAATTTCAACTTGAGTTTTGATGGGGACACACCACATACAAACCATAGCAGGGACCCTCTGAAGCTCTCTTCTCTGTGAACTCTAGCTGACTTCATCTTTCCAAACTCCCAGCTTCATTTTCACAAATCAGGGAGACCACTGGTCTTTGCTTGGGTTTCCCCTGCTTGTGCTGCAGCCTGGACATTGGCCCCAGGCAGTAGGCTGGGACAGTTATAATGTTCCTCATTCCATCTCAGGAATCACTGCTCTTGAAACCATTGTTTCATATATCTTGTCCAGTTTTTTTAGTTGTTTCAGGCAAGAAGATTTTTCCATATCTTTAACTCCATCTTGACTGGAAGTAGAAATCTCAAAGAGTACAAAAGTGGAAGTGGCAAGGTCTCTTGAGGTCTAGGCTTGGAATTCATAAACATTCCCTCTGAATTCTGTTAATCAAAGCCAGTCCAAGGCCAGCCTAGATTCAAGGGATGGAGAAATAGACTGGACCTTTGATGGGAGTGGTGGCAAAGTCATATTGTAAAGTGGGCACATGGATAGGGATGGGAGGAATGTTTGTAGCCCTCTTTGCACTCTACCCTACTGTGTGTGGATGGGCAAGTAGGGTTAATTATAATATGATAGCTATTATTTGACAAGCAGCTGTTATGAACAGGCTCTGTCTGAAGCACCTTATGCACAGCTCTTCTAATCCTACTAAGGTGGTGAAGTGTAGTTGTTGGCTCATTTTACAAATGAGGAAACTGCCACTTCTCAGTGGTTAAGTGATTTGCCTGAGGTTATACATAGGATTGTATAACTTCCATGCCTGTGTGATTTCATATTTCATGCCTGTGCTCTGAGTTGATGCTTTTACTTTCAGCTTTTCTGAGTTCTTAAGTTTTTGGTATATTTCTTGTAAACAGCTCATAGCAGCATTTTAAAAAATACAAACAGATGATTTCTCTCTTTTTAGGTAAGTGTATTCCATTTATGTCTATGGTTATTACTGATATGTTTAGATTTATTTCTACTGGTTAAAGTAAATTAAGATAGAGACCAGCCCTGAAGTATCCCTAAGCAAACAAAACCAGTTAGGCTTCATGAGTGACCTAAACTTGCTTGATTTGCAAACATAAGCAAAAGTTAACTTGAACTTTTTCATGAAATGCCTATATTAAAGAAAAACAGAACTTAGGCTCAACCAATCAGAAGCAGCTATCAAACTTATATAACTAGGGACTTTCCAACAGGATAGAACAAAAAAGGCAACTGTATAACTGTAACCAATCAAATACTCTCTTTGCTTTACTTCTGTGTCTGTCCTAGAAAAGCCACTCCCCTCCCCACACGCCACCTTTCATTCCCTCGGTGGAACTCTCAAACCACTTCTGGTTTGGAGCTGCCCAGTTCATGAATCATTGTTTCCTCAAATAAGCTCTTAAAAATTTTATTGTGCCTCAGTTTATTTTCTAACAGTATGGTTTTGTTTTGTGTTTTCTATTTATCCTGCCTTTTCTGTCTATTTCCTCTTTTTTTATTGTTTGCATTTTCTTTATTCTCCTTCCCTACAGATTTGAAAGTCATAATTCTCTATTATTTCAGCTATTATCCTTAAAATTTTAATATTATCCTTTAAGTTTACATACTTAAAGTCTAAAGTTACCCTATTTATCTTCTCTTTTCACAAGAAAACATGAGGAACTTGGAAGATTTGAACACCAACCAACTGCCTCCTGTCTTACATGTTTGTATTTTTATATTCCCATGGGGACATGGTAGGATTGTACTTTCCTGTCCCCATTGAAATTTGGCATGGCCATCTGACTTGCTTTGGCCAGTGAAATGTGGAAAAGCTTCAAGGTTCATCATGTGACCTGTGGCAATTGCTGAAGGTGGCTTTGATAATGATGCTTCTAATTGGCCTGAGCCCTTGAGGAGCTGCAATGGGCAGAGTTCCCTAGCTAAGCCTTGAGGGATATTTAGTGTGAATGAGAAATAAACATTTTTTGTTTTAAGCCATAGAGATTTGGGGATTGTTTGTTACCACAGCATAAGGTGGTCACCTGACTGATATACTCCCAATCCCCCTCCAACTAATTATCATCATTATTGTTTTATACAACCAGTGCTTATTTAGAAATACAACATTTACCAAATTTATTTGCTCACCTTTCCTTCATTCGTATCAATTCTTCCTTCTAGATTCATTTTCTTTTTTTCTCAAGTACATATTCTAGAAGTTCTTTCAAGTCGGTGGTATAATGGTAAATGTTTAGCAACTGGTTTCCTGGGAACAAAAAAGCCTGATTTTTAGTGTTTGCTGATTTCCATGGTGTAAATACTCCCACCATAGCTGATTTCAAGTTACCAACATGTTGTCAACTGACTCGTGGAATTCCTGAAAACTTAACATTTGGCTCATATGAGCCAGTAGAAACACACTGAGATTTCAGGTGGATTACGTTAGTGGTAAACTGTTTTTATCTGAATATACCTTTATTTCATCCTCATTCTTGCATGGCAGATTAACTGGGAGTGAAATTCTAGATTGAGAGTTATTTTTTCTCAGCCTTTTCAAGCTATTGTTGTTGAAATAATATTGTTGTTCCTTTGAGAAGTCTGCTGTCATCTTAACCTCTGTTCTTTTGTAGTTAATCTGTTTCTTCTCTCTGGTTGTTTTTGAAATCTTCTCTTTATGTTTGGCATTCTGTAGTTTTATTTGTGTATGCTTGAGTGTGAGTTTACATTTGCTTATCCTACTGGAAGACATTTGATTCCCTGCATCGTTAATGAGTTTTGGAAATTTTTTAGTCATTATCCTTTTGAATATTGCTTGATCTCTGGGATTCTATGTGGTCTGGGTTGAGGACTGTTCCCCCAGAGCATTTTTCTGTTTGTTTTTGCCAGGTATTGCCTTGGGATCTTTTTTTTTTTTTTTTTTAATTGTGATAAGGACATTTAACATGAGATCTGCCCTCTTAACAAAATTTTAAGTGTACGGTACACTATTGTTAACTGTAGGCATAATGTTGTACAGCAAATCTCTAGAATTTACTAATCTTGTGTAACTGAAACTTTATGTCAGTTGCATAGCAGCTCTCTATTCCCCCATCCCCTGGCACCCACTATGACTTTTACTATTTTAGGTATCTCATATCAGTGGAATCATGTAGTATTTGTTATTCTGTGACTGGCTTATTTCATTTAGCATAATGTCCTCAAGGTTCATCCATGCATGGCATATGGCAGGATTTTCTTTTTTTTTTTTAAGCTGAATAATATTCCATCATGTGTATATATCACATTTCCTTTATGCATTCATCCATTGATAGACAATTAGGTTTGTTTCCACATCTTGGCTATTGTGAATAATGCTGCAGTGAACATGGGAGTGCAAATATGTCTTCAAGATCCTGATTTCAATTCTTTTGGATAAATATCCAGACAATTGCTGGATCATATGATAGTACTATTTTAAATTTTTTTTTGGATCTCCATACTGTTTTTCATAGTGATGATAACATTTTACATTTCTACTAACAGTGTACAAGGTTTCTAATTTCTCCATCTTTTTTTTTTTTTGGTGGAGGGTAATAGTCATCCTAACAGGTATGAAGTTTTTTTTTTTAGTAGAGACATGGGGTCTCGCTCTTGCTCAGGCTGGTCTCGAACTCCTGGCCTCAAGCAATCCTTCCACCTCAGTCTTCCAAAGTGCTAGGATAACGGGTATAAGCCACCACACTTGGCCCTGAAGTGATATCTTATTGTGATTTTGAATTGCATTTCCCTGATGATTAGTGATTTTGAGCATCTTTTCATATACTTGTTGGCTATTTGTATGTATTTTTTTGAGAAATGTCTATTTGCCCATTTTAAAATCAGATTTTTGTTTTTTTGCTTTTGAGTTGTAGAAGTTCCTTATATATTTTGAATATTATCCCCTTATCAGATATATGGCTTGCAAATATTTTCTCCCATTCCCTAGATTGCCTTTTAAAAATAAAAATAAAGAACATTCTTTTAGACCCCTATGAATGTTTGTGACAAATGTGGAGAAATAAAATCTTATTCTCTGAAAATCTTTCTTCCTTCAGATCTTTGCTCAAATGTCACATTAATGGGGACATATGACAACTGGTACTCTGTATAAAATTAACATCCCCCATTTCACTTTCTACCCTCTTACCATATTAATGTTTTATCTATCTGTGTAGCACTTACTGTTTCTTGATATGCTATACTTCACTTATTGGTTACCTTATTGAATTCTGACCTCTATGAGGTCAGGTACTTTGTCTCTTTTGCTCATTATTATATCCCCAGTGTCTAGTATTGTGCCTGGCACATAGTAGATGTTCAATACATATTTTTTTGAATGGATGATTGAAATATAAATGATCAGTACAAAAAATCTTAATTTTCAGATTCTTTTAAAAATTATCATTAAAATTAAAACAAAGATATTTAGAATTTTTATAAAACTCACAGACCTCTGAGAATGCATTCACAAGCCTAGTTCGTAACATACGGTACAAAACACTCCACTTACATCACTCCTTGCTTTATGAAGTTTGTGTCCTTTTCTATGGCATTTTGGGTCTTTTATTGATGAGTATGGCTACCTTTGTAGCTGCCTCCTTCCACTCCTGGGGTTCATGTTTGGCTGTCAAGTTCTGTGTTCTTTTTCCACCCAGAATACCATGTTTTTTTTAATATATGTCTAAGCCTTTGCCCATGCTCTTCACCCTGCCTGGAATGCCTTTCTCTTTGCCTCTGGAAAAATTCTTCTTTGTTCTAGGCCCCACTCAAGGTTCACATCCTCTGTGGAATCTTCCCTTGTGCTCGGACCAGATTGATGCCTGCATCCTCTATGCTGCCTCAGCACTTGGTACACGCTTCCATATGCTCACATCCTTTTTTGTTGTGATTATTGGTCATTTCATTTGTTGCTAACTCTTGACTAAGAAGGTCTCAAGGCCAAGGACAATGTCTCATGCTTTCTTTGTTATTATATCCCCAGGGCCTTACCATAGTGCTTAGCATACTAAATAAATGCTCAGTAAAAGTGAGTTGAGTGAATATCTCCTATCAGTGGTTGTGGCAGAAATGAATGACCAGCTTGTATACTCTTACTCTCTGAGTGGACTCAAATGAAGGAAGAATTCTTTTGTAGCATAATGGTTGTTAGATAGGGTATATAATAGGAGATTGTGTTACAGCCTTGAAAATGTTTCTTTAAAAAAAAAAAAAGAAAAAGCCTTCTATCTGAGGAAGTAAGTAAATGTTGTACTTCCTGGAGTTCATTGAATAAGTTGCTAAATAATCTTTGAAGATATTTCCCAGTATAATGGTTGTTTTTACTATTAATACTAATGATAACATTGAGGGGTTATTTACTGAGGTCATAGACTTTACTAAGCTATACACACGTGTGTGTATGTGTGTGTGTGTGTGTATAAATTTATTCATCACTACAACTGTATCATCCCCATTTTACAGTGGAAGAAATTAAGGGCAAATAACTTGCCAAAGATTAAACAGTACAGAGATAAACAGTGCTGGAACCAGTTCTTGCTTGAATCCAGGACTCAGGTTCCTAACTAGTCTCCTACATTGGATCTCAGTAACTCCTACAACAACAGTGTTCTCTCTACCCCTTTAAAAGGTGATTTAAAAGCTTAAAGGAATAAGTGAGGAGTCTCTTCACAGACACTGTAAACTGTAAAATCATCATATGTTTATCTTTTCCTTCTTTCTAAAACCATAAAGCCTGCAATTCTTTCCACTCTTTTTTCCCTTTGGATTTTTGAACTAAAGAAATAAAATGTTCAAAGATATAGTGATAAATTCCACTCTTTTTGCGGGCCCTTGTCTGCACTGGTTTTTGTGCCTCAGTCTTCTCCTAGTCCATAGCTAAGGACCCAAATGATGACGACAGGGGGACGGTGGTGCATTTTAAGATCATGCATTTACAGATGCATGGATTCAAGAGTGCCTGTGGCCTCCCTGTAACTTGGTGGGGGCTCTACTGTGTTGAAATTTATGTAACCCAGGACTAATAGTTCATCTTATTAGGAAAAAATGCCAATAAGACCTGGCGTTAGTAAAGGCTTGCTTCGATTTAAATTCTTCTTCCATTCAATAATACTTTTCTTCCGGGCACCGACAGCGTCTACACTGTTATATACTTTCTTTATATCCCTGTTGGACTTGATAGGTGAGCTTTGTTCCAGACTCAAATTTGAAAGCCATTTCTTTCCCTTCCCTCCTTTAAAAGTCTCAAATGAATTGTAAAACAAAATAAACATCCAGGGATGAGAGAAGCACTTTATAATTCCTTATTTAATAGTACTTTTTACTGCACTTTTGGAGAAATTTCTATTCTCTTTTACTGGTTTAAAGATTTGAAAAATTATCTTAAATCATATGAAATGTATCTATGTGCTCATGAATGCATACATGGATTTCTGATTCTTTGCTAAGGAAAACTTTTGTTGTTAATAAGAGGTACAAAATTATCCAGATAAAATAAAAATAACCTCAAACTGATATTATTCAAGATTGGTATCAAGGGATCTTATTTCTCAGTGACATAACATATTTCTTCAGCGATGGTGTCTGCAAAAGAACCATTTCCTTTTTTCTGGTTTTTGCTTTGGCTTACCCAATGATAAAATGGATCTCCTGTGACTTATCTTTTCCAGGTTCCTAAGCGGCCCCTTCATTGCTGATGTTTATCCCACAGAGTTTTTTGGGAAAAAGTTCCTCTAAACCCTTTTTAAAGTCCTTAAGCCCGTGGGTGGAAGAATGTTAAATCTGAAAAAATTCCCTAAAGGTGTTCTTTAAGAAATCGTTTTAGAGAGAGGAGTTACTTCATTTTTGTTGGAATGAATCATCTGCTCCAACTCCTGCAGCCTTGGAACCGCTGGGGTATGGATTGTGGTTATGGCAACTGCACCAGTGGTGGCATGTGGTGGAAGGGATGCGTCTGGGCCAAAGACGTTTGACTCCAGCGTGGAAATATGGCTCGTGGCAGCTGTTGCACATGCCCTGATGCTAATTATGTGATAACAGATCCCTCTGCAGTTTAGCGACCAAATAAGACTGGTGCATGGGGCCAGAAGGGAAGGAGCGGGAAGGAGCAGTGCACTGCGAACTTGGTGCCTAGGCTTTATAACTGGCGGTGCTGCTATTCTGCTTTGACTTTGGGTGAGCAGTGGTCGGTCTCTTGGGAACTTGGTTTATCCTCCTGTAAAAAGAAACAAGATTATCCTTCTGATCCCTGCTGTCACTAATGTTCAGTGCTTGATTCTGTTGTGAAACATTTGCTTTTTCTTTGAAATACATATAGCAACATGTGGCAAAATCTAGGGTTATTCTTTCAAAGTATTTTATTTGCTGTTGCTTTACTTGCTTCAAGTTAGCATTTGAAGCATTTGAAAGCGTTTCTCTGGCTGGAAGATTTTCTTTGTATAGGCACAGCCAAACCTTATTTCACATTTTTTCCCCCCTACTCCAGTTTCATCTCTTTCCATTGCATTCTGGGAAGTTTGCAATCTGGGTTTGCATATTAATAGTGGTAGCAGCTTTAAAAATGATGACTTCCATTCAACCTGAGAAGGCTGATTTAAAACAAATGATGACTTCTTGTTGGCTGGATTATTTACCAAGTATCGGACTAAGTATCGGTTATCTGTTGTTTAACCTTATCGCGGTTCTGCAAGATGTTTGTATTTTTAACAGCTTTTAAAAGAGGCAGAAATTGAGGTCTAGAGAAAAGAAGTAACCTACCAGTGTCCCATCACAACCCACCCGAGTCTATGTGACCTTGAAGGTAGTGAGTGACCAGACTGGTGCCCTATCCAAGGGGTCTGAGCCCATAGCTTGTGAGTGAATGGGCTGGAGCATGACCCAAGGATGTCTGATATAAAAGTCAGAGTTCTTAATTTGGGATATTATTTCTGCTGCTTACAACCCAGAGAATATTAACGGAACTAGCAGTGATGAGTACTTCAGTTATTCTTGGAAAAAATATTTGCCAAGTGAAAAGGGGAAATAGAAAGGAAAGCATCCATAATGCTCCCACCTCCCATCATGTTTAACAGGTTTATTGAGATATAATCCATGTGTGATAAAATCCACCCTTTAAAATTGTACAATTCAGTGATTTTCAGTATATTCACAGAGTTGCAAAACTATCATGATTATCTAATTTTAAAACATTTCATCAAAAAACCTTTTAGCAGTCGTTCCCCATCCCCCTCTCTCCTAGCAATTAACATTGTATATTTTCTTCTAGTTTTTCTCTTGTCTATTCCTATTACTTTCCTATGGTATATTGGCCACATTTTTGTTTATGGGGTATTGTATTTTCTCTCATTCATTCATTCACTCATTCCCTCTCTATATATATATTTATGTGTACTAAATAAATATTAAAGACCATTGGCATTGTATGGATACAGCAGTAGGTGTCTTATCTTCATACCAGAGAAAGAAATAAAAAGGCACAGGTCTTTGATTCTAGTTCATTAATAATAAATGGAAAAATTTAAAGAATTTGAGCGATTAGGCTACTTAGGAACCAGTATATTTACATTTTTCCTGTACATTGTTCAAGTTATAATTTGAAAAAGAAGACTCATCACAGACTTCTCATAGTTTTTCCAGTCACTTAAAATTCCACCAAGA
Organism: Daubentonia madagascariensis; assembly: GCA_023783475.1. Taxonomy (NCBI): domain Eukaryota; kingdom Metazoa; phylum Chordata; class Mammalia; order Primates; family Daubentoniidae; genus Daubentonia; species Daubentonia madagascariensis. Next base: position 31,594,601 of record JAKFHU010001953.1, on the reverse strand, counting down.
GCACAGACATGCATGTGGAAATCCTGTTTACAAGGAGAAATGCACAGTTGAATGTAAAGCCTAGTACTGACATTTCAGATGACTTTTGGAAAGGTTCCTTCAGATTGTCTTTTATAATGATAACAATAAATAACAATACAGAATTAAAATTCTTCTTAAAGATACATAAATATCATATACAGTCATCCCTCAGTATCTGTGGGTGATTGGTTTCAGGACCCCCATGGATATCAAAATCTGCAGATGCTCAAATCCCTTACATAAAATGGTGTAATATTTGCATATAACCTATACACATCCTCCTGTATACTTTAAATCATCTCTAGATTACTTAAAATACCTAATACAATGTAAATGCTATATAAATAGTTGTTATGCTCTATTTTTTCTTTGTATTATTTTTATTGTTGTATTATTAATTTTTTCCCCAATATTATCGATCCATGGTTGGTTGAATCTGAGAATGTGGAACCTATGGATAGGGAGAGCTAAGTATAATTAAATATACAATTTTTTAATATATACATATATACATAAAATTTAACCTGGCAGGATTTCTTTTTTGACTTGGAAAGGAATCTTGGTACATATGTCTGTCAAATAGCACATAGCTCAATAATGGTTGAATGAATAAACAGATGATCTACTTTATCTGCTTTATCTAGTAATGTCCTGTGTTGCGGGCACTACTCAGAGTTTACTCAAACTTTATTAATCACACAAACTGGCTTTTCAGTCTGTTTCTTAGGATAATACTGTAGCACTATGTTCATAGTGCTTTCCTTCCCCACCTTTCCATTACCAAACAATCTTTTCTTAAAGCAGTAGTAAGGCTGAAACTTTTTTTTTTTCCTTCCTCCAGTGTCCTCTTCTGGATGAAAACTTTTTTTTTTTTTTAAGTTTAGAGAAGCATTTCTCAAACCTTCATGTGCCTACGCATTACCTGTGGGTCTTGTTAAAATGTAGATTCTGACTCAGCAGGTCTGAGGTGGGACCTGAGATCCCACCTTTCTGGCAGATTCTGGGTGCTACTGATGCTGCTGGCCCAAGGACACTCGAGTAGCAGGGAGGTCTGTCATCCCCCCTTCTCAGGGGTGAAGTGACTCAAGAAGCAGCGAGAAACAGAAGGGCACATAGGGAAAATTTCTCCTTTTTAAAACTTTGAGTAGCAAGGACTAGAGAAGCCCACGTAGCTCAGAGTAGGGGAAAATTAGTAGTTCATTGTCCACCACCCAGCTATTTGAAATGATATTAATTTAGGTAAAACCTCTTACCTGTTCTAAAAATACTTAGATGGTTAGAAATTTTGTTAAATGAACATGTTGAGTGGTGAAGAGGAAGTAACAGAAGGAAACTGCAATAAGATTTTAAAATGTCATTTGTGCTAAAGATTTGCTAAGTAATTAAATAAAAGAGCTGTCCTCTAGTAACTGTGTCCTCTGTGACTGTCAATATTGGAAAAGTTCCAATTTTCGCTATTGTTTCTATGATTACATGTTTTGGGTTGCTTCTCTAAACATGTTTTAAAGGTATCAATATTTCTTAAACTTTAGTTTTTTTTAACCTGTATCAGATTGAGTGGTGTTGACAGTAGGGGGTGCATCTGTCCTTTAGTTAGGTATGGATTACCTGGTAATAACAGGGAAAGAACGTTGACCATCAAGACAGAGATGGTTGATATTTTTGAGAGCCCTTTGTAGAGTTATTTATAGGCCAGTTAATGGGAAATCAATTCTATCCATCTTTGGATTGATTTTAAAAAACTATTTCCTATTTTCTTTTATTTAAAAAAATGCCAAAAGTGTTTATCATTTTGTTTCCCACTGTTGCATTTATTTGATGATCAAAAATTGATGTTCATTATGCCCATTTCTTTTCCCTGCCCAAATGGAAGAAGGGAGGGGAGAAATTTTAATTCTGGCCCTCTAGCTACCACCACTGTATCACAATAATGATAACAGCAAACATTCATTGAGCATTCATGATGTGCTGAGCCCTGTGCTTCATGCTTTATGGGAACTTGTTCACTTACTCGATGAGCATCTCCATGTGATATTTCTATGAACCCTTAAATTAGTTACAATCATTATTTCTTGTTTATGGATGAATAGTTTGATGCTCAGAGTACTTAAGTAATTTGTTCCAAGCATCACAGCCTGTCATAGGTAGATCCAGGATTCAAAACCCAGCTCTTCACCACTGTTCTTGGAAGCCCAGACAATTTTGGTGATTTTCCCCAGATCATATAACTGGTTAGTTACAAAGCTAGAATTAGAACTTAAGTCCTTAACTCTAAGCTCAGTGCAGTATTCCAATGCTGTGCCACCTCAGGGTATTGGTCTGTAATGAAAACCAGAACTCCTCTTTGCTCATAAAAGCAACTGCCAAGTGGGCTTTCCCATGTGTACTCTTCTTAGTGTTATGAATCTTGGCAAAATGTCACATATTATCAACCAAAGTGAGTTCTGAAGTTATCAATGACAGCGTATCTGTGTGAGGAACCCAGAGTCCCGGTGATTTTAAAAATCACCTACTAATATTTTCTATTTAGCTATATGTTCTTTTCCTTGGGGTATTGTACCCCAAAGGAGAAGAGCCTAGGACCATATGCCTAAATATTAATTTTTTTATACCTCTTTCAGCAGACCAGCTCTTCCACCAGCACACTGGGGCCACATGTTTTTAGCCTGTCTGCTGTTTGTCTTTTCACACACAGGACACGGCCCAAGGAAAGTTTGAAGCCATGAAGAGTGTTGTACATCCTGTACATGGGATTACAGAAAAAGGAATCAGAGAACCTGCCCTTAAAATTTGATTAGAGACAAAACTGGAAAATGATTAATCAGAAAATAAAGTCACAGGAGAAGTAGAGCAGGCCAAGTTGTCTGCAAAGAGATTCTGTTTTCTTTGAAAGAGTTATGGTAAGCCCTTGCTTGAGAAGGAGTATGGATTTATTAAAAAAAAAAACTTCAAGACTTTTGGGTATAAGCCAATTCATATTTTTATATAGCTTGGAGACAGTTTTCATAGCAATGAAACTCTAAACTGCTTTACAGTGCAAAACTTTATCATTTTTGTTTTTTCCCCATAGTGTGGAAAAGAGCTTAAGGTCACAAATTTTTTCAAACCTGCCAGAAACTCATATTTTCCATGTTTGGTGATAAGACACAGTAGATTCTAAACATCTGGCTAGTCCCTATTTAAATAATTGTGTGTTCCATGCACATCATACATACATAATTATATTTTCCTTCTAGTTACCTTTTTGTGTTTTAGACATTCTGAAATCTGGATTAGATTCTGACTCCAGTAGCTATTGGAAGTTGCTCTTCTGAACGTTGGCTAAGGCAAAGTGTATTTTTCCCTCTTTTTCATATAAACTCAAGTACAGCTTAGTTTCTTGTATTTTCACTGTTCTTTTTTTTTCAAAATTAAGTGAATATGGGAGCTTACAGGAGTTGCACAAATGAAGTTCTGTAGTATTTTTAGAGCAGGGCAGACTTTAGAATTGGCTGGAGGAAACCTCAATTTCAGACCCTGGCCCATATCTGGTAACAATGTGATTGCAGTTAAATCCCTTAAACCATTCCAATTTATCCTCTTGTGAAGTGGACATAGTGTTGGCAGCTTTGGAGCAGTATTGTCAGTTGAGTGAGGTGGTGGACGTGAGGCATTTGAATTTTGAGGGAGAGCACAGGACAGAATAATCAGAGGCTCCCTCACCCCCAGCCTAACTACAGCTAAGCAAAGGGGAATGGAAACCTGTTCCCCCTCACGTTGTTCCTCTGTGCCGACTGTCTGGTGAGACAATTTCCATTTTGGTCCTATCATCTTTCTTTCTGTATTTCATTCACTGTGTATTGAATACCTATTATATGCTAGATTTGGGGTATAATGAAAATTAGGAACTGTCCTTGAGAGGGTCATTCTCTGTGTGTATGTGTGTTTGTGTTCACGTGTGTGCAAGTGAGTGCAAAGTGAAAACGTGATTATAGAACGTTTTCCACACACGATGATGGAACCCTTCCTTTTCACAACTGCCCTTGACAGAACACACGTTAGCATCCTGCAGAATGCTGTTCCAGGGAACATACTTTGGGAAACACTATTGAAAGACAATCTGGTAAAAGCCATGAGGATGCTTAATGTCTTGGTGGCCTGATTGGTTAAAGAAGCCTACCAGGTTACTGGTCTTTGCGTTTTGGCCCTAATGTTACCAGTATTTGAAGTTGGTGACTCACTTTTATTGAGGGCCTTTCTGGAGGAACACACAATATTGAATTCTTTGAATAACATTTTACAGATGACTAGTAACTTAGCTGTGGTAACTGAGAGAATCTCAGCCAATTTACCTCGAAACCCGTGCTTTCCTCCCTACACTGTAAACGTGCACTATATGAGAAAGACATGCTGAGAAGAGAGGCAAAGACTAAGGTTGCTTCTTTACGTGGAATGGCAAAGACTAAATACGTCTTTCCTTTTGGCCTGAAAGGTGGTGCTTTCAGGTGCTGCTGATGTGGAAGCTGGCCTCTCACTCATTGTGAATTCACTTTAGGAACCATGTGCAGAGATTTCCATCCAGTCCTCACGATCATGAGACCCTCTCCCATCCCCCTGCCCTCTGCAGGCCAGCTTCCCATCTGGATCCCGTGATAAGCCTTCAGCGTGCTTCCACCCAGAACCAGTGTATCAGAGTGCCCTGGCTCTAGCCTCTAACTCACCCATGCAGGGTGCAGGAAGATGGCCGTGGAGACAGGCCCCGCTGATACGCAGGGTGTAATGCCTAGTGCATTCTGAGCCCACACGTGCCATTGAAGAACGGTTTATGTGTACTCAATGATGTAAGGTAGGTCTTTCAAACCTATTTCACAAAGGAGGAATCTGAGACTCAGAGACACTAAGAAACTTTCTCAAGGTCACACAGCTAGAAAGTGACAGGGCTGGGATCGGAACCAGACAGGCTGGCTCCAGAGTTTGGGCTGTTACACACTCTGCTATACTCCTCCCACAGACTCATCTAAGGAGATTATTATGTGCTGTTGGACAGGTAAAAAAGAACATGTATGTAAGTTATGAAGTATAATACTAACATAAACACCCAAGAACCCCTTTTCTCTCCCCTCCACCTGTGAGCATTACCAATCCTGATGGTATTACACCAGTATTCATCCCCTCTGTTCCTCCTTCTCCTGACTTATGGTAATTGTGCCCTTGAACCTCATCTAAGTGAAACGATGTTGTATATGTTCTCTATTTTTACCTCGTCCAATTCAGTACTGTTTTAAGACTCACTCCTGTTGCATGTAGCTGCCATCTTTCTTTGCATAATAGTATAACATTTCATCACATGCATATACCATTATTTATTTATCTGTTTTCCTGCTGATGGGTTATTTCTAGTTTTTGCTATTAGGAATAGTGCTGTACTAAATGTTCTTGTATGTGTCTATTGTGCTCATGTGCTAGTATTTCTTCAGGGCAGGGGTTTGCAAACTTCTTCTGCAAAGTGCCAGATAGTAAATATTTTAGACTTTGTGGGTCATATGGTGTCTACTACTCTACTCAACTCTGCAAAAATAGCAATACACAATACATAAATGAATGGGCATGGCTGTATTCCAATACAACTTTATTTACAAAAACAAGCGACAGGCCAGATTTGGCATAGGCCGTGGTTTGCCGATCCCTGCTTCAAGTGTGTGCCGAAGGGTGAAATTTCTGGTGGGTATACGCATGGTTAGTTCTTGTCAAGTTAGTTTTCCTAAGTGGTTGCATTAGTTTACCCTTGTAGCAGCTGTGTTAGGAGTTCTTGTTGATCCACATCCTTGTCAGTACTTGCTATTGTTAGATTTATTGTTATTGCTACTTTTATTATTATTACAATATAATAATTATGATAGTGTGTGTGTGTGTGTGTGTATTTGGCCAAGGGAGTGGGTATAAAATGCTTTCTCATTGTAGTTTTCATATATATTTTTCTGATTACTAATAAGGTTGAACATCTTTTCATATACTATTGGCTGGTCATATTTCCTCTTCTATGAAATGCCTGCTCATTTCATTTGTGCATTTTTCTATTAACTGTTGGTCTCTTTCTTATTGATTTATAGGAATTCTACATATATTCTGGATAATAATCCTTTGTCATTTTAACATATCGCAAACATCATCTGTCATTTGTGGCTTCTTTTTTCACTCTGTTTATGGTATCTTTTGTTGAAAAGAAATTCCTAATTTTAACACTGTCAAATTTACCACTCTTCTTTTTATGGCTATGTTTTTGTGCCCTGGTAATAAGAAAATAACTTTCTTATTTATGATAACTTATAGATTCTTATGGGCTTTCTCAGTAGATAACCACATAATTCAATTGATAATATCGAAATTTTTCTTCTTTCCAATTGTTATTCCTTCTACTTATTTTCTGGTCTTACTGTTCTGACTCAGGCCTCCAGTAGAGTGTGGACTAGAAGTGGCACAATTTTATGACTCCTTTTAAAGGGAATGCTTCTAACATTTGCCATTAAGAATGATATTTACTGTCAGTTTGCCATGGATACGCTCTATAAGTTAAAGAAGTTTCTTTTATTTCTAGTTTGCTAAGATTTTTAAAAAACATGAAGATTTTATATCTTGAGTTGATCATAATTTTTCTTCTTTACTCTGTTAAGGTGGTGATTTACAGGAATAGTTTTTCTAGTGCTGAACTACCCTTTAATTCCTAGAAGAAACCCATCGTGGTCATGTTGTATTATCTTTTTTATATACTTCTGGATTCCATTTGCTAATAATACTCATTGTCTAAGTGTGAAGTTTGGCCTATAAGTTACCTTTCTCATAGAGTTCATGTCTAGCTTTGGTATCAATTGGTTAAGTCTCACAGAATGAATTGGGGGAGTTCTTCTTTCTTCCTTTTCTCTGAAAGAGTTTTTTGCAAATTGCAATCATCTGGGCTTTCTTTGCAGGAAGAGTTCTAAACTTCTGACTCTATTTAATAGCTACAGACCTCTTTAGGATGTCTATTTCTTCTAGAGTCAGATCATGTAAGATTTTTCTAGTAGTTTTATCCACTTCATTAACATTTTCAATTTTATTGGCCTAAAGTTAACAGCATTTGCATATCATCTTTTAAATGTTTCCTGTGTGTAGTGATTTCTGAGAGGTTTATTTTATTAGCCATTTCAAAGAACCAACATTTCGCTTTGTGGATCATCTCTAGCGTGTCTTTGCTCACAAATTCTCTCTTTTCTCTTAACCTATCTATCAGGTTTTAATTCCAAATACTATATTTTTCATTACGGTATAATTTTATTCTTTTTCAAACCTGCTTAGTCATTTTGGAGAGTCACTTTTCCATGTTGATACTTCAAGTCTTTCTTATATTTCTTTTAAAATATTTATTTATTAAACATTTCAACAACCCTTTATATTCTATGACTCTCACTCGTGGAAATTTCCTTGTGTCTGAGAGAGAGAGAGAATGTGAACATAGCTGCTTCACACCCCCTCCGCGTCCTCAAGCACATGACACGGAAGAGTGATCAAGCCTCTGCAAGGTACATGCATTTTGCACAAGAATCCCTTTTGCAGGAACAAGAAGATTCCTATTTAATTTTGGATATCTTAAAATTAAAAGAGAATGAAAACTAAATATAAACAAGGATTTGAGAAAATTTTGGACACTAAATTTTGAGCTGATTATGAGATTGTGTTTGGCTATGCTGAAGGCATTAGTGACCAATAAAGTGACTACGTGAAAAATAGATTTTGCTTCTTAATAAATGTGCAACCTGGAAGCATCCATCATAACCACCTCTGAACAGGAAACAGCCTGGTTAGGATGGCTAATTCGTGATTTTGAGAATAGCTATAGCTATTGCAAATGCCCACCTGTCTACTCTTACCACCTCTCCCCTCCCCATTCTTTTTTCCTGCCATCCTGAAATATTTGTGCCAATTAGAGTCACTTCGCCTGCTGGCACTCACTAATTCATTTTCCACCTATGGATTTGCCTATTCTGGACATCCCATCAATGGGGTCATACAATATATGGTCTTTTGTGACTGACTTCTTCACATGGCGTGATGTTTTCAGGGTTTATCCGTGTTATAGTGTGTGTTAGTACTTCATTCCTTTTTATGTCTGAATAATCTTCTGTTGAATCGATATACCACACTTTATTTATCCATTCATCAGTTGATTCATGCACAAATATTCATAGCATCATTATTCATATTAGCCAAAAAGGAGAAAAATCCATTTGTCAATCAACTGATGAATGGGTAAATAAAATGTGGTGTATTGATTCTGTGGAAGATTATTCAGCCGTAGAAAGGAATGAAATACTGATATACACTATAATATGGATAAACCTTAAAAATATGCTAAATGAAAGAAACCATTTATTGCATGATTCCATTGATATGAAATGTCCAGAATAGGCAAATCCATAGAGAAAGTAAATTAGTGGTTACCAGGGCCTGGGGATAGGGAGGGGGATGGGGAGTGACTGCTATAGGGTATAAATTTTCTTTTTCAGGTGATGTTCAAAAATGTATTGTGTTGATGGTTGCAAAACTTTGTGAATATACTAAAAACCATTGAATTTTACACATTGTAGGAGAGCATTGATTTAAAAAATTTATAATCTCCATCATTAAATACATACCAGTTGCTACATTCAGTATCCTGTGAGGCATTGTGGCACATAGTTGAGAAAGAGAGTACTTGTCCCCTATGCTCCAGGAATTTCTCAATGGACATTCCCAACTGAGAAGATGAAGTGGATATCCATGAAGAATATAATCAAGTTGGTGCCTCAGCCAGTTCTAGTTTCTGGGTGTAGGCCACACTCAGAAAAGATCTAAACACCTCTGGGTGTTAGCTATACGAATTCAGAAAGATTTCAAAATGTTGCCTGCTCCAAAATTATATAACTTACACATGGTGTTATCCATGCCCTACAATACTGTAAGTTCCCTGTGGGCAGGAGCTATGTTTTATGTCCCTCTTGATTCCTGTGCTTAGCTTTGTGTTTGACCCACACAGAATCCCACAGGCAGGATTCTGTTTGGTGAATGAAAAACTGCTGTTTTGGAAGCCTCCCGGTTTGTCCCTAGGACAAAAATGCCTTCCGGCTTGTGGCTGCCTTCTCTGACCAGCCTGGGGGTTTACCCTGGGGGGAAAGTGTTGCTGAATTTACCAACTGTCTTCATGCAAGGGTTTCCTTTCTCATAACTGATAACTATTTTGTTTCTCTGGTGCTTTCACTCTGATTTTGGTAAAAATGGTGACCTGAAATAACATATGGGTGCTTTCCTCTCTGGTAATACGTCCAAAACTTTGGGTTCCTGGGTCAGTGAGATTTAGGAAAACTAAAGGTGGACTAAACATCACATTTGGTTTTTCTTTTCTTTTTTTTTTCACATCTATCAAACATCAGTGCTATAGATTCTATGTAGCTTTTGGGTCTTTGCTGTAATTAGAATTTTTTTTTTCTTTTGTTCCTTCTTTCTTCTGTGAAGGTACTTTATGTCGATTGAGTTCTTTCTGTTAAATATCCTTTGCTTGCACTGGACTTTTCTTTGTGTTGATTTTTTGCTTCATTTTTTTTCCATTTCCCATGCTGTTCAGTTACTGGATGCCAGAAGAACCAAGGTTTGTCCACTCTTTGCAGCTTGTTTGTTTTGTCTGCATAGCCTCACCTCCTTGTGTGTTTGAGTGTGTTTGTCTGTGCCTGCATTTATTCCCTTTTGCTTGCAGATGCAGTAATCCTGTTTACTAAACCTGTTCACAGCTTTATTTGCAAAAAATAAAGTCCTTGTTTGTGTCTACTTGTAGTGGATGCTATTATTTTCATTTTTAAATCAACAAGCCTTGATCATGGAAAATAATGGACAGTACCATAAGGAACACCTTAGGAAACAAGGAATACTGAGTCTGGAGCGTTGTGGGCATAAAGAAGGTGTGTTTGTGAAAGTTTCCCTCTAACCCTTTCCACTTCCTAAATTAAAACTCTGTAGATGTATAATTTCCCTTGTGATTGACACTAATATACTGTTTCTGTGTATGTGTACATTTCTCTTCTCCTAAGACATTCAGAAAGCATCATTGAATTAATTTCCCCCTCTCCATGTGCTGTCCCATGCTTCTGAAGTCACCGTGGAGGACTTCATGGCTGGCCCCCTGGACTTCATGATTAACTTTCCATCTTCATGGTGTGGTGGCAGCAAGCAACACTTGGCATTTCCATTGACTTTTCCCCTTCTTTCTCCTCTCCTGCTCCATCTTTCTCATTGCAGCACCTGCAGTTGACAATCCAGGCCCTTCAGGATGAGCTGCGAACCCAGAGAGACCTCAACCACCTCCTGCAGCAAGAGAGCGGCAACCGAGGAGCAGAGCACTTCACCATCGAGCTGACCGAGGAGAACTTCAGGCGGCTCCAAGCTGAGCATGACAGACAGGCTAAGGAGCTGTTCCTTTTGAGGAAGACGCTGGAGGAAATGGAGCTGAGAATTGAAACACAGAAACAGACCCTCAATGCCCGAGACGAGTCGATTAAAAAGCTTCTTGAGATGTTGCAAAGTAAAGGCTTGCCGTCCAAAAGTCTGGAGGATGACAACGAACGGACGCGGCGGATGGCAGAGGCTGAGTCTCAGGTCAGCCACTTGGAAGTGATTTTAGACCAGAAAGAGAAGGAAAACATACATCTTAGAGAGGTAAGAACGTTCACTTTATTTCCCCAAAGGCTTAATTTACAAGTTAAAATATGTTAGCAAGTTATTTTCACAGGTTGGAAGGTATCTACAGCCTTAACAAAATCCCCTTTTGTCATCTGCTTTATAACCTTTCTGTCTGCTTATGACCATTAAAATGGAATTTCATATTAGTTTTTTTCTCCATTCACTGCACATATGTTCCGTTATTATTCAACACATATTCAGGATCCAAGCATGCACAGCACGTGTCAACTCTAAGATGGTTTACAATTGCTTTCCCATAAGTGGCTAGAGTTTTAGAATCTTTAAGTGTAGTATTATTAAGTTGTTTATCAAATATCATCTTTCTAAAGGGGAAAAAAACCCAAATAGATGATTAGCAACACAATGAACCTAAATATTTCCATAACTGAATTGGGGGTGTGAGTTGCAGAAAGTAAAGCACATGGGTGTTTCTGGAAAGAGTGGTAAATGTGCAGGCCAATTTTGAACGTTTAGGTTTAAGATAATCTTTGTCTGCAATTACATTCATCTAGGACAGAATGTTCCAGGTTTTCTGAGTATGTGTTTTGGGCTTAGTGGATTAAATCATTTGAAGTCCTTCAGAGGCAGTCTCTCTGGCCTGCCACCACCATTGAATGTTGGGATGCTCAGACATCTGAGAATATGTGGTTGAGTAGAGCTTAGAAAAAATGTGGTTGACAGCCAAGGTTTGAAATTTTTATGGCAGTTCCTTGCCACTGTGGTGAATATGCATCTTAAAAGTACCATTCAGGCAAAACTGCTGTAGGAGACATGGATCATACAGAAAATAGCAAGCAATAAAATGGCATTAAATATATATTCAAAATATTGTACATCAATAAATAAAAATTCTAGAAGATATTTGCTTTGAGACCAAACTAGACTTCTTGGCATTAAAATACCTGTTCAAGTGGGCAGTCCTTCTTGTGAGTCACTTGTTTGGTTGGTTACAAGACATGGCTTCTGTGTTGGGATTTGCTAAAATGCAGATGCTACCAGTAGTTTCCTTTGATGTAGATTATATTTGCTTAGAACATTTGAACAGACTGTTGTGTGTTCAAACTTAATGTTCTTGACTGTTACTCTTCCTTGTTTTGTTTTCACGAGAACTTAGCAGCATGTTTGGGAAACTACATGGCTTGGTTTCATAATGAGATGCTTAAAGAGATGTTTTGCTGGGCCTGGTCTTCCCATCCATATTCCAAGAGGGTGAATATGGTGGGCAGACTTTTAAGATGGCCTCCAACGATCCCTACCTCTTGGGATTCACACCCTTTTGTAAACTGCTTCCCTTGAGTGTTGGCTGATCTTCATGACTTGCTTCTAAATGATAGAATATGGCGAAAGTAATGGAAAGTCAATGTCCCTTCCATGATTAGGTTACATAAGACTGTTACTTCCATCTTGCTAGCAGGCTCTATTGCCTTCTTAGCTTGCATACTTTGATGAAGCAAGCTGCCTTGTGGAGAGGCCCATGTGGTGAGGAACTGAGAGCAGCCTCTAGCCAACACCCAGTAAGGAACGGAGGCACTCATTCCAGCAGCCACAAAGAACTGAAAACTGCCAACAACCACTTAGTCAGCTTGGAAGTGGATCCTTCCCCAGTTGAGCCTTTGGATGAGATGACAGGCCTGGGCTGACACTTTGATTGCAGCCTGTGAGAGACCTGAAGCAGAGGACCCAGCTAAGCCTGCCTGTATTGCTGACCCACAGAAAGTGTGAGATAATAAATGTGTGCTGTTTTAAGCTGCTGAATTTTGGGGTAATTTGTTACACAGCAATAGATGACAAATACAGTGGAGCAGAAACTAATCCTTTCCCTGTCTTATTCCATGGACCTCCCATCTGTTTACAGAAGAGGAACGATAATTGCTGGCATATTATTACTTACATGTAGATGTAGACTGACTGTGGATTTTGAAATTTTTCTTATGTTATCTCAAAACTGTGGTTGCTAGAGGATCACTATAGTTGGAAAAAGCTATTGCTTTATTTTGGGTGCCAAGGGGTGATGTTGCATGTTCAACAAGGCGGTGGTGCCAGAGAGACCTCCATCTGTAACACCATCCCTCACTCCATGTTGAGATCTTATGGTCAGGATGGAGTCACTCTCCTGCTATTAGATTCTGTTCATTGGTAGTAAGTCGTAGATGGTGTCTTGTGTGGCTCTCTTCATTTAAATGAATCTAAACACAAGTTAACTTGTGTTTCCTGAGATTGGTTGGTCATCACAATGGTCTGGTGTGAATATAGATCATGTCTAGAGCCTTAAACAACAGTTTGAAAGCACACAGAGGGTTGGTACAAAATTGCAGCCCTACATATTCACCTAGTTTCCTTGGGCATCAGACCAAAGTCAGTAGCCCTTATTTTGGCTCATCAAGAAGGGAGAATTGGTCATGGTTGGAGTATTTACACCATGGAAATTGGCAAACACTATTCTTAGGGCCTGTCTCCTCCATTCCCCTGCCCGTTCCTCAGATCCTGTTTAGTAGCACATCTCTGAATAAATGCTGTGAAGTGTTTACCCATAGTACAGCAAGCAGAGGCACCGTGGAGTCAGAAAGTTAAATATTGGAAGAATTATGATTATGAGTGCATTCACCACTCGTGGTTCATCAGAAGTTTCCAAAACGGCATCTGTATGGATGCTTATGTTTCAGGCACCGTGAAGAATGCTTTACATTCGTTCATACTGAATTCTCACAACCACCTCATTTGTTCATTCATTAGTCCATGCATTCATTCCTTTATTCATTCATTGGATGAATACGTTTTGAAGATCTGTTTTGGGATATAATAATGATAACCATTAAAGTTTAGCTTCATGGTGCTTGCATTCTATTGGGGGAAATAGATGTTAATTTTGTGGTTAAATAGAGAAATATCATGAAGAAAAGAAGGCGGTGAAGCAGTAGGAAACTGGGTGGGGCCAATTCATCGCAGGTAGTCAGGGAAGGCCTCTTGGAGGGGTAGCATCATGCACTGAGTCCTGAGTGACAAAAAGGAACCAGCACATGAGGATCGCAGAAGACTATTCCAGTCAGGTGGAAAGGCCTGTGGCTTAGGAGGTAGGTGCTATTGCTTTTCCCATTTTGCCTGGGGGAACTGAGGGACAAGCAACATTAGGAAGCTAACAAATTTGAATCAGGCTGACTCCAGAGTCTCAGCTCTGAAACCATTTCATTATGTCCCTTTTCCAAAAGAATCTTTCCTGATGTGTGCTCAGCAGAACAGCCATTTTGTGGGCTGTTGATATGTATTATGAGAGAAAAAGGGCTGCAGGACCAGATGAACTTGGGGAAATGCTGGATTCCACAATGTTTACTGCAGGATCCTCAGGCTCTTGAATGTGTAGACGTGCATTAGTCATGTCTAAGAAGGGGACTAGGAAAGCAGAGCTTCTCAGAGTTACTTGACTTGCTTTTCTTGTGTTGCACTGGTGTTCTTTGTAAGACAGTTTTGAAAAATACTGTGCTAGAAAATAAAAATAACGCTTTAAATCTGTGACCTACAAAATATGTAATATTATACAAATAGTTGTTTCCCATTGCCAGATAACTGGATAATTTCCTTCATTAGTTATTCTGTAAGGCAAAGTTTACTATAAGTTGTTTCCATATTTCCTACTGAGTTTTAGAATTTACTTCTGTCAGGGTATTTTTTATTTTTTAGTAGAAAAATGTGTCTGACTGTTTTTGTTATTAAAACAGTAAGAATAACTCAGCTTGTATAAAGAAGTTTCCTGACCTCTGTTAATTTAAATGAATCTAAAAGAGGATTTAAAATGTACTTGAGGTTTTATAAAAGTTTAAAAAAGTGTGTTGCTGATTCCTTTTTTCTTATGCACAGTTCAAGTAGGTTGGGGCTAGGTGGTGTAATGTTGGGGAATGGAGTGCTAGTGGCTTTGTGATTCATTCTCAGGCAGAGGTGGTGGACCTCACATGAACCCCGTCTCCTGGCCTTGATTAGCCTGTTGTTTTAGGATATTCGGAGTCGGCATGAGTTGCATCTGGGTGGGTTGGGCTGCTTTAGTGTCTTGTCTTTCAGTGGTCTTGGAAAGGCTGAGGGTGAAACCACTTCTTTGTCTGGAAGGAAACAACAACAATGAAAAGGGTTTGATCTCAACTTATTTGGAAGATCAAAACCCAGGAACTACAACTGACATGCTATTAATGTGTGCCAAGGGGTTGGCTGAAACTCAGTGTTACTCACTAGTGTTGTCTGGTACATTTGGATACAGGCTGATTTGATAAGACATTGTTTGATGTGGTAATAGTTCACCTTGTTCTCTAGCTTTTTCTGCAAAGAACATACTGTTCCATGTAAAGGTTTTAGTGATCAAGTGTCCAAAATACTACTGATCTCATTAAAGAAAAAAAAATGGATTTATCAACCAGGATCCTCTTATACTTACCGTGCTTAATATTCTCTTTTTGGGTCCTTAGAAGAGAGTTAGGGGTCTTTGGACTTATCTCACTGTAAGATGCTTGAAGGGAAAGGATATATGTTCTGCTGCTAATCCTATTGCTCTCCTATATTAATACCTTTGGGTAGCTTGCTTTTCTTTGGTAGCAAGGGCAGAAGCGCACCCAAGTCATTGGGGGCCACAGTTGCGAAAAACCCAGGACAAGCAAAACCCCCAGGTTTTGGAGAGGACAGGAGACAGGACCTGGGCTTCCCTCCATGCTGTAGGGGGCAGAGAGGACAAATAGGTAACATGACTTCTTGGTCTCCTGGTTTATTTATCCAGGTTGTCCCCAGGCCAGTGGGAGATCCACCAAAGCAAAGGCTGTTTGCTAGAAGTTCTTGAGTTTTCATACCTTTTACTGATGGCTCAAACTTCCCCCATATAATCTCTGCCCGGACTTCTAAATGCCCGCCAATTTCCCCTCTCAAAACCATATGGCCTCTTTCTCTTTAACACACACTTGTCTCCAGTTCTGCTGACTGAGCCATGATTTTGCTGATGTAGGCATTTCTAATTCTAACTGTACAGATTCAATACAGTCTATTTCTACCAACAAAGCTTATGACAGAAAATACTCCCAAACATGTAAACATAACATTTTATATACCTGATCTTTTACAAAGGCTGTTTCCTATATATATTACAGAACTTGAACAGTTGGTCCCTATTTTAAAACAGTAAGTTTCTTACCTGATCTGTACTTTCCATCAGTATTCCCAGGCCTCAAATATTGCCTGTAGGTGCTCAATAAATATTTTAATGAATGAAAAAATGGTTAAAAATACCTAGAGAACTGTTCTGTGGTTTATTTTGTCAATATTGGAAAAGTTCATAATGATTGTACAAGCTCCATGTTCTTTTATGTTTTCTCCATCATTGCTCTGCATTTGGAGTGGAACAGGAACTTTGAGGGTAACTTTAACTGGAAGTCTCCTTTCATTTTTTTCAGAATGTGTTGGACATCATTGGGCATGTTATGTTATGTTTACATGTTTGGGGATATTTTCTGTAATAAGCTTTGTTGGTAGAAATAGACTGTATTAAATCTGTAGAGTCAGAATTAGAAATGCCTGCATCAGCATCCATATGCAGGATGCTCTGGGAGCCTCAGTGAAACTTTTGTGATCTTGTGCAGAGATTCAGGTGGAC
This sequence comes from Daubentonia madagascariensis, assembly GCA_023783475.1. NCBI lineage: Eukaryota > Metazoa > Chordata > Mammalia > Primates > Daubentoniidae > Daubentonia > Daubentonia madagascariensis. The sequence continues at coordinate 31,578,238 of JAKFHU010001953.1, read as the reverse complement.
AATAAGGGAAGCATCTCACATTTATCAAGCTTATTCTGTGCCAGGTGCTGTACTAAGTAAATATTGTTGTCATCATCCTTGTTACACAGATAAGGAAACTGAGGCACAATGAGATAATTTCCCCCAATCACACATAGCAAATGCTGGAGCAAAGATCAGGAGGCAGGCATGCCAGCTCTAGAGTCTGTACTCGTCCCTGTTGCATGCTCCTGCTTCTTGGGGTGGTGCACCACGAGGGCCTCGAATGGCACTCAGATGCTGACAAAGAGGCTGACGACTGGCTTCATCCATGGCAGAGTTGGTCTTCAAAGGCAAAAAAGAATTTCAACACACAGGGGTCGTAGGGAAGCACAATTGGAGAAGAGATAGCTGAGTCAAGCCACAGAGGTGGGAACTGGGGTCTGTGGTGGGTTTAGGGCACAGTGCTTTTGGAACAGCTGCAACTCTGCCTTTCAGGAGGAGAACGAAATAAAGCTGAGCAGGTGGCTTGGGATCAGATCACTGAAGGCTCTGAGTACCAGACACAGGGCATTGGCCTTTACTCTGTGGGCTCTGGGGAGGCTTGGAAGGCATTTGCCCTGGAGAATGACATGACCAGAGAAGATGGTCAACTGATAGTAGATTGGATGGGAAGAAGTTAGAAGGATACTATGGTTGTTCAGGTGACCAAGAGTCTGAATCTGAGTGGTGGCCATGGACATTGAAGGGAAAGGTCATCTCCACCTGCAGGCAGGACCTTGACAACTTAAGAACTGAGTGCTTGGAGCTTTGAGGAACAGACAACCCCCTGTGGACCTGTGTGTGGCCAGATGATGCGACAGTGCTATAACAGGCAAGAGTAGTCAGCAGGAGTGGCTGAGGTTGAGAAAAGACTTTGGACGTCTTGAGTTTGATGAAATCCTGGTGAAACTGTCCAGCCAAGGTTGAGAATGTGGATGAAGAAGTGATTGTGAAGTTGTGCCCAAAGTGCACAAGGCATCTCTGACTATTGTTCACTTTTATTAAGGCTTGCCTTTTCACGTACTCCTACTAGTATTAATATTTAACTGAATACTTCTCCTTTGTGCCTCTTTTCTGAGTAAGCATTTAATTTTGAATATGGTATCCCTTTTAAGATTATGTGGAATTTTCAGTGACTGATGCCAGCTTGAGACAGATTCCCTGTGTTCTCACTGAGTTCCATTTTCTCCACATACTCCATGCAGGATGGATGCCAGTGAAGCATCTTTACAGAAAATCTCTCACTCTGGACCCTGGTTGGCAACATATCCAAAAGTGGGATTGCATAATTTTTACCCTTACATTTCTGATGACATAGGAAATATATTCATTTCTGTTTAGCATCATTTGCCTTGTCTTTAAAATTCTAATACATTCTTTAAAGTTGAACACGGGATGCTAATTTGAAATGGTATTCATTTTAATGAGTGTAATTGGCTGCTTTTTACAGTAACAGAGACTGGTGGAGCCCCAGGGAGCCATTAGACACAAGGCATTTTGGAACCTACGGAGAAAAGAAAGTGACAGGGGTGGGGTTGTGGGGAGAGCCACCTGGGAGGGGTGAGAATGTCAGGAGGTTGTGCTGGGAGGGAGAGATTGCTGTTCTCATCACCTTCATCCTCCTGCTTTACCGTAGGTGTGATGGCTCTCTGAAAAATATTTTTTTGGTAGCTGACATAATTTATCATCATCATCATTTGGTGAAACAGTGCCCCACAAATAAAACCTCAGCAGTGAGAAAGGACTCCAAGCACTGCCCCTGTGAATATTTTAAGTGTGTTTCCCAAGCTGTGGCAACAGGAAGTTGAGACAGACTCAGCTATACTGAAGTCCTACCTGTCTTGAGTGGAAACGTTAACTAATACCTTACACATGGAGGAGGCTTAGTAGTTTATAGAACACCTTCCATTTTAATGATTTCCTGTGATGCTTCCAGCAGCCCTGGGAGACAAGGAGGCTCAGAGAAATTAAGCAGTGATGACATGTAGCATTTACTGGGCACTCACTAAGATCAACCTGTGCAAATCACTTTCCCAGGAGTGCCACCTAATCCTCCCAGTGATGCTCTGAGGTGGATGGTAGGTTTTCTGCCTCTCAGGTGGGGAGGTTGAGGTCTAGAGGGATGTGACTGGTCCAGATTCTCAGAGCAAGTAGCGATGGACCTGGGATTAAAATTTGGCCCTGCTGGTTCTAGGTGCCTTGTTCCTGACCACTCCTTGATGCTGCCAGGGATTTCAGTCTGATACAGAGGAGACTGGAAACCAGGATTCTGGTCTTCTGCCTGCTCGCTCAGGGTTACTTTCTCTGAAAATGCAACAAAAGAAAAATATGCAAAAGTCTCTGATTAATTTTCTTGCCACATCTTATCCGGGCCTGGTGAATTGGGGACTGTAGATCTGAGAGAGGTTACAGAGCCCTGGAAAGATTAAACAGTGCCATGTAGAAGGCAGCACCAGGGCTAGGTCTTCCTGTTCCATTTTCGGCTCATGAAGATGAAAAATTTATTCCCTCATAAATTCTTAGGGAATAGGTGAATTTTTATGTGCAGAGAATAAGGACAAATGGGTGGCACTTAGAATTGCCCCTTTCCCATTTCATCTGTTCAAAGTCAGCTTTTTTTTTAATTTTTGAACTTCTTAATTACCTCACTGTCAAGAAGAATTGCTTTGCCTCCCAAAACTGACTTTACTTTTTATCTCGTTTTCTCTGGGTATTTTGAGTTTCTTTCTATGTCAATGGCGAGACATTAAAATTGTATTTATAACTCCTACGAGGTGCCCATTCCATTGCTGTTCTAATTGGCTAAAATCTGGAAAGGCAACATCCACTCTGCCACTCACCCTGGCTTGGAAGCGGAAGGGGCTCCTTTATTTGTGTTTTCAGTTTGGCATACAGGTTGAAGGACCTCTTAGGTGTTTTGGGTACAGTGTCAAAAAGGCAACGTGAACTGCTGCTGGGTGATTGCTAGGAATGGCTGTGGTTACCGCTGCTGCAACATATAAAGAATGAATTAAATTCTCACTAAAGAAAAAATGTAGTTATAGGTAAATAGTTTGTAGAAAAATAAAAAGACAAGAAAGGTGAATGAGACTTTAGAGTAGAAATTATAAAGGCTTACTACCCATTTAGATCGAGAGTTGGCAAACGATAGCCGGTAGGCCAAATGTGGCCCGCAGCCTGTTTTTTTGTGGCCCGGGAGCTAAGAATGGTTTTTATTTACTTTTTTAAATGGTTACATTTGAAGTGATTACATAAGTGCCTTTCTAATATCCTCTTATTTTGCCTCTTGGCCCACAAAGCCCAAAATATTTACTAACTGGCTCTTTAAGTGTGTGGGCCCCTGATTTAGACAATAAGTAAGTAGCTTTTTGAATCAAGACATTTGGTAGAAAACCTATCCATTTTTATTTATGGTATCAAATCTTACTACTTTCACGTGAAGCTTTTGAGGATTTTTTGTTTTTAAATGAGGAAACAGTATTTTTTCTGTCATTTCTGCCCTTTTTTTTTTTTTTTTTTTTAACAATTATTAGACCTGTGATTTTATTTTCTAGATTCTCAGCACACTGGGTATTGCCAGTTGTCACAAAAGTCTGCCACTTTTTCAGGAGGGGTGGGAAAGTAACCCATGTGGATTCAAAAAGGGCTGGGAAAGAAGTCTTCTCTAACAGCTCCCAGAGGAGTGGAGAGTGCCACCAAAACTCCAAAAGAATTAGGACTTCCTGACCTGATTAAAAACATGGGCTTCCTCCTCTTCCTTCTCTTTTTAAATACCTGTGTTTTCTTGACATTTTTTAGTCCTATACAATTAGTGCTTTAAAAATCTGTGGCTGCTTTGAAGGAACTGATCTGAGAAAGAAACCGCCTGTGTCTATACACACAGGTTGTGTTAACACATTTACGTGTGGTAATTGTCAGTGTGCAGAGACTTGCTGGGTTTTCCCATGGAAAGTGTTCTTAATCAGGTAAGCCAGGACCTGGTCAAGAGGACAGCTGAAGGGTCCCTTACCACCCTCTGCCCTTCCTCCTGCCTCCAAGGCAGTCAGATCCTTCCGGAGGCTGTTTGGGCTGGGTTGCCAGACATTTGAACACTTTTAGTGTTGGGGAAAGACTGCCTATTCCTGGGATTTCACGTCCCTGGTGAAGCCCAGGGGTTTTCAATCTCAGCATTAATGACATTTGCGGCAGGATAATTCTTTGTTGTGGGGGCTGTCCTGTGTATTATACGATGTTGAGCATCCTCCTCCTACTTACTAGATGTGCGTAGCACCTACACCCTTCCCCAAATTGTGACAACTGCAACAAAAATGTCTCCAGATATTGCAGAATATCCCCTGGGGGGCAAAATCATCCCAGCTGTGAACTGGTATAGAGTGAGTGACACATGCTGCTGGTGGCTGGCCTGGGGCCGTGGCAAGTGCAGTAATTCCCAGCCCCACCTGCTTGAACAAGGTTTTACTGAGGAAGGGCAACCTAGAGCAGGAGTCTTCTTTACCCAAAGACTGTCTGCAGGGGACTGAGCTAGGAAACAGATGTGCTGAGGGGAGGTGGGGATGGGAGTTTGAGCCTGAAAAGAAACAGAAGTGGGGTATGTGTGTGTGTTTGTGTGTGTGAGAGAGAGAAAGGGAGAGAGGGGCAGACAGAGACAGAGAGACAGAGGGAGAGACTCAGAGAGAAGCTTCCTTCGACCCCCTACTCCGTCACTCCTTACCTCTCAGAAAATGTAGGGCTGGAAATGAGGCACATCCTGGAAAAGAAATCTAAGGGCGGGATTGGAGGTAGTGTTTTGATCTGAGATACCACATGGCAAGATTGGGACTTTGTGAAAATAAAAGAACATTTGATTCTTAGGTGTATTTATGGAGTTAATAATTATGGATCTGAGAAGACATATAAACCTCACTTTTGGACTACCGGACTCTCGCTATTAATTGGCAGTTTCATTTTACAATAAAGGTTGTCGTGCCTGCTTTCCCCAAAATGGCCTTTTGAGTCTCCCTCTCTGTTTTTTAAATATACATTTCTCTACATGAACTGCCTAAACCGCACCCCCGCCCCAGCACCACCAAACTTCAGAATAATTTTGGAGTGTAGTGGTTTTATCATGTGGAAATGCAGTACAGATGTTCAGAATTACCTTTTCTTTCCCCCCTTTAGAACGTCGTGACCACACATGCTTTCCTCTAAGTACTATTAAGTATTTTTAATATTGCTATTAAAAAATTTTGCCTCAGGCATAGTCCCACTACATCTCAAGTAAAGGCAAATATTAAAAAATAGCAGCAAGTATTTATATATATCACATTAAAAATCTGAACTCATGTTTGGCTTTTTATACAATCAAAACCTTTATTTTTTGACCCACTTGAGCAAGTTCTCTATCTAGTATTGTCCTCTTTTCCTGACTCTAAAACTTTAAGTTCAGACTATAGGATTTTGTTTACACCCGCCCCCACTGCCCCCCAAGTTTTCTCTAGACTTGAGTTTTTCTCTTTACCCTGCGTATATGTCTTTGAACTCAGTCTGATCACAGAATGGATTTTGATGGGAGGATTTTGACAGCCAGTATGAATTAGTTAGTGCATGTTTTAAATAGTTATTAATGGAGCAAAGTTCTTTTCTTGCAGAAAGTCTTACAGATTTGTGGTAGGGTTTCTGTGTTCTTTGAGTGCCACACCCTGGGGCCAGTGGTCACTTACCAAGCAAATGCTTTATCAACACTTAACATATCTTCCACTTAGAAACTTATTTAGCAAGATTAGCTGCCACTCTATATATAACTTCTTTTAGGTTTCTTAATGCTGCTTTCTTTTTGTATCTCTTGGCCAGCCTTAAAAATATTTCTCTAAAGAGTTGGTTAAAAAAACCCCCTCTTTTTATCTAATCACTTGAATCCAAAATGAAGAGCTCCCTCACCATCTATGTTCACTTTTAGTGCACTAGAAATTAATACTGGTTTAGACAAATATCTCCTTTAAAATGTTACTTTTCCCATCCATAATCCAAATAAGAATGCAAGGTGATTTTTTTTGAAAGGGTGGAGGAGGATTTTATCATCCTGGAGTGTCCATGCAGCAAGGAAGAGGCAAAATCTGATTGTGCCTTAGATAACAGAGATGACTGTTAATGTAGGTATTATACCGTGCCTTCATGATACTCAGTGGTGTTCCTGCCAGTGGTCTCTGTTGCAGTACTTTTATGCATGCCAAGGTTTAGACAATTTTTATATTGCTACTTTACTTTGTTACTTTAAAAGACAGAATGCAACACAATGACTGGATCCTTTCCAATTGCACACTGGAAACTTGAGACACCTTAAAAACATACCAGGTGCAAACCTCAATGGGTATTGTTAGGATGCCGCCTAAGCAACTCTTACAGGTAGAGCGATCATGGAAATTTAGTGGACATTTGAGGATGCTTGTGCTGAGCATGCACATCTAAGCCTGTGTCTAAAACAATGACACAGGCTTCTCCAAAGGACAGGAAACCTTTTTGAAAAACTTATCATCTTTTCCCCTTTTTCTAGGCTACGGTTATCTTTGCATGCTGGCTCCTTGCTTTGTTGCCCTCTAGACACAAATGTGTATGGCATAGAGGACAAAAGGAGAATGGTCCAAAATGACCTCATTTCCTGAAATCACAGCAGCCTCCCAAGGAATCCATCATATGGATAGAGCTCATGGACTCTGGTCTTGGGAGGTCCTGGTGGGGTGCTGTTTAATAGCATAAATCATCATCGTCATCAGCAACACTGTTAGACGGAAGATTCTCTAGGTGCAGGCAGAGAGCTCAGTGCTGTACTCAGTTACTTCTCAGAACAGCTCTATGAGATGTAGGTGCTGACATTGTTCCATTACTTAATCAGGGCAGTTAAGTAACTTGCCTGAGACCTCACAGGGACTTGACCTCGGAAATGAGAACCAATGTACCATCTACTGTTTTGTAGAAAGTCAAAGTAACTTGTAGTCACTTCTTCCCACCCAGTTCCTCTCTTTCTCTCTGGTTTTCTTTGAAACTTTCCTTTTCTATTTAGGTTTCTCATCTGGTTTCTATTATGACTTCATTTAAAATCTTACTCTTTCTCTTAATATGTTGATGTTCCCCTCTTATTTTAACCTTAATCATTTTCTTCCCATCATGTTTTCATCTGCATTGTTTTATGAGGTTAATTGTCTTTGTTGTCATATTTCTGGTAGCTGTTCTGCACTTTTGCAAGAGACCTGAGAATGCTACAGGAGGCTTCTTGCCTAATAGAATTTTGATGAGCAGTTTTCTCTGCCTCCCACAAAACCTTTGCATTCACCTGTGTGAGTTTACTCTTTGGTCTCCAGTGACATGACCTATGCAAAGCACTTTGCACAGGGCTTGGATCAACAAATGTCATTTATGTTTCCTTGAAGAAAAATGAGGAGGGATAAGCAAGAGTTGCCTTCACATCAGCTGGTCTCCTCGTAAAGCAAATGCACGCTCCTTGTGCAAACCATTGACTTCTCTCTTCAGGATCAAACCTTGCCTGGTGGTATTTTACAGGTCACTTTTTGGGGTACAGGTGTTTGTACTGAGCTGTGCAAACTCAAGGGTGGCCTTCTCTTCATCATTCTGGTTTCCCTTTGTAATTGCTTCTGAATGGTATAGAGATGATTATAGCGTATGGGAAATATCTGTATGGGACATCTTTGGAGGGCCATTTTCCAGCATATTGTACCTGCTGTATTCAGTGTATCACTAAATCCTGCTTATTCTGTTTCTCTACAAACTTTTAGGTCTGCCCATGTTTTTTCAGTTCCATTGCTCTTACCTTTAGCCTGGTCTTCTCATCTGGTCTCTTAGTTTTGTACCTCTTGTAGTTCATTCTTCATGCTGTTATCAGAATCATCTTAGAAAAATGTAAGTCTGTCCTTTTAGTATCTTCCATTGCCTGAAGGGCAAGGTCCAAACTCCTGAGTCTGGCTCACAAAGTCCTGCTTGCTTTTCCAGCCTCATCTCCTTCTCCTACTCTTTCTCTCTCCCCTGCCTCCCAGTCAGCTCAAACTCTGGCACTGCTGAATAGCCAGCCTCTGGGCTCTGCGCCTGTGTTGTGTGGCTCCCCTGTTGCCTGGGTTCCCTTCCTCTTCCACCCTCACCTGACCATCCCTTGTTTCTCCTACAGTATTCAGTCCAGGTGTTACCTTCTGCAGAAGTCCTCACTTTCACCCCCTCCTGCCTCACACTGGATTAGGGTTCCTCCTTGTGCATATATTGCTCAGGGCAATTATTAAATGTCCATTTACTTAACTGCCTTTCTCACTAGATTGTGAAATATCCAGAGGAAGAACTGTGTCCATTTCACTGGTGCTTCTATGGAAGCTAGCAATGTCCTTGGTACATAAGAACCCCATAAATGTTTGTGGAATGATTTTAGAGTGAAGCTGCATTGGTGTTCTTTTGTGGCAGATCAACTTTTAATTTTTAATTATTTTTAGACTTATGGAAAATCTGCAAAAAATAATGCAGAGAGTTTCCATGTGTCCCTTCTCTAGTCTCCCCAAGTGTTAACATCTTACATCAACTGAGTACCAGTGTTAGCAGCGGGAAATTGCCATTTTTGCCTGGTGTGCTGCAATACCATTAACTAAACTAAGGGCCCCATTTAAGTGCCAGTTGTTTTTCTATCAATGTCCTTTTATTGCTGCTCCAGGATCCTATGTGGCGTTTAGTTGTTATTTCTTCCTAGCCTCCTGCAGTTTGCAGCAGTTCTTTAATTATTCCTTATCTTTCATGATCTTGGCATCATTGAAGCATATTGATCAATTATTTTGCTGAAATTCCCACACTTCAGACCCTTCTGATGTCTTCTCATGATTGGACTAAGGTCATGCATTCCTGGTGAGAACACCACAGAAACAGTGCCATGTCCTTCTCAGTGGATTGGAACACAGAATTCATGATGTTGCTGTGTCTTTTCATTGATTACTGGTGATCACACCAGTCTGCGCTCTGCTTTGGGATATTGCTCTAGTAAGTGGATTATTGTCATTTCATCAACATGGCTAACATTTACCAATCACCTATGGTATGCCAGGCATTGTTCTAAACTCTTGACATGTAGTAACTCATTTAATCCTCACGACAACCCTAATGAAGTTGAGCCTGTTAATCCCCCCTTGTTATAAATGAAGAAGAAACAGAGTCACAGGAAAGTGGATTTCCCTGCCCAGAGCATTACAGAGAGTCACAATCAAGATGGTCAGCAGGCCTGTGTTCCTAATCGTCAGGTCATACTGCCTCCTTTGTGTGTGTGGGGACAGTCAGGGGTATTGTAGCATTACAGGTTACAAAGGCTTCTCAAGGGGTGGACAACAATCTTACTCTCTACAACCAGCTTCCATGCCTGTCCCCTTAATCCTGAACCCACCACTTAGGAATTAGTTTTGAAAGTCTAGGAGACTGTTCGTGAGGTGGAATTAAGGTGATGACTGGTAACAGACAGGGAAAGGAGTCAAAGAGGATGCCTTGAAATAGGAACCACAGTGAAGAACATAAAGAATGAGGAGGGTATCAGCGAGGCTGGAGTTTTCAGCTTCGGTGGCAGGGTCAGTGATAATGCCTGTGACAGTCATGAAGGAGGCAGGGTTTTGAGAGGGGAAGATGAGTTTGACATTTGAAAATATGGGTTTGCGTTTCAAGGCAGAAGACTAGGTTAGAGATATAGGTTTGGGAACCATTCGCAAGAGATAGGGTTTAGACACCTCCCCAATGCCCCTGCAAGCAAGGAGGGTCCAAAGATAGAACTGGGGTGTATCTGTGTTTAACACAAAGATGGGGAAAGGGAGACAGTGAAAAAACTGAGAAGGAAGTATTTAGAGAGGAGGGAGAACCCAGAAAGCTGAGTGGTCTAGGATAAGAGAGTTCATTCATTCATTCAGTCATTTTATGGAGAGCCTTTAACTCTAAACTGTGTCATGAGGGGGACACTGGATGACAGATACCCTGTTGTGGGGGGGTGTTAAGGTGGGACCTTTGGGCTGGGTCCCTAGGGATGAGGAACAGTTCACTGATAGGTAAGTAGGACAGAGGGGTGTGGGGGGGCCTGATACACTAGCATATGTGATGTCCTTTCTTAGACACCCCCTTCCTCCCTGAAAAGCTATATGAATTTAACCAAACCTTAATTTACCCCTCAAATTATATCCAAATTTATGGTCTTCCTAAAGCATATGCTGTAATTAAACAATGTGGCATTTTGAGATTCTCTTAACACCACAATGTAGCATGGTTACTTAATAAAAAATATTAAACTTGAACTAATTTTTTGGTGTTATGAACATTAAAGATCCACATGAATGAGTGTTTTTTTTTTTTTTTTTTAACTGAGCTTTGGAAATCCAGTGGATGCTGGGTGCAAAGCTTGGCAATATCCTAGCATGATATTGATGGTAGGTAGCAATAGCTAATACTGAATAATAAAAGATGGTGTCACGTGATCTTTGCTAAGAGGGTGAATGTTTGAGCTGCCAGAACAGGAAATTATAAAATTTCCACCTAAAAATAATCTTATCCTTTGCCTTTTCCATTGTGACCTCCAGTGCTAAGAAACAAGGACCTTACAGAAATGCTGGGCAGTTTCTAAAACCCTTGTTTGCAATCAGCTGATTTGATTTTCTTCTGCATAATGGCAGAATATTTGTGAGGAAATTAAACTTCATCATGTTCTAGCCATCTGTTGTATGGCATCAACATTTCTATCAGGATTTATGGAGACTTTTTTTAAGTACTGGAGCTACCTTTGACCCCATGTGCAAGTTTGCAAAACTACAGCACCTTTGGAAAGTCTAAATGAACTTGGAACCTCTAAGGGTTTCTCAACTGCAGCAGCTCTGTTGACGTTCTGGGCTGGATAGTTCTTTGTTGTGGGTGGGGGCTTGTCCTGTTGTAGGATGTTTAGCTGTACCCCTGACCTCCACCTACATTATGCCAGTGGCAATGCTCCTCCAGTCGTGTCACTCAGAAATATCTACACATATTGCCAGATGTCTCCTCCCCTGTTGAGAACCAGGTCCAAAGCCTTGCTACTCAAAGCGTGGTCCAGCAACCAGCAGATCGTTGGTATCCTCTGGGAGTTTGCTGGAAATGCAGCAGCTCTGGCTGTGCCCCAGGCCTCTGAAATTAGAATCTGCATCTGCAGGAGACCTGTGGACACAGGAGACTCTACCCAGAGTAGTGTGGTGTAGCAGGAGGCTAAGAGCTTTAGAACCAGACATGGCTTACCATTAATAGCTGTGTGACCTTGAGCAAGTTGTTTAGTCTTTCTGAGGCTCAGTTTCCTCCTCTGTAAAATGGGACTAAGAAAACCTTTTGTGTTATGAGAATAAAAGGAGCAAATCCTGCTGAAGCAGCAAGAAGGGCACCCAACCCTAATTTGAATCCCAACCAGGCTGTTTTTCTCCCCACTCTTTCTAAAGCTGTTTTCCTTGGCCATGTGCATTCACTGAAACTTGCAGCGATGATATGAGAGGGAGAGGAAAAGCAATATGTCTGAGTTAGTGCTCTGCAAGTAGAGTAGGTCATAAAAAATCTGCTTGTTTATGAATTTTTATTTTTGAATTATCTGCTTTCTTTAAGCTGTGGCTCTTGTGGTAGTCTGGCCCTCCCATTGCTTGGGAAACTGGGATCTCATTTCTGGAAAACTCATTATCCTGGGCCTTGTGAACTCTTAATGGTCTCATTTAAAGGCCAGAATCTAAAGGTGGGAAAGGTGAAGTTGATGGTAGCTAAATGTAAAACTATTTAAGAATAGGCTCACATGGTGAACTTTATTCCTGTGCTATAGCAATGGGATTTTGAAATGGTGCTATTATTTTTATGACCATTAGTAAAATTTTTGGTTATGCAAGATAAGGATAAATATTTTTGCCTTGGGAATAAACTGATTGCTTCAGAACTTCTGGTTTTTCCCTTTTCTTCTTTCTCCCATCATGTCATTGGCTCAGTATAGCAAGTATTTTAAAATTTCTCTTCCTAAAATATCAAGAATAGCTGTTCTTATGACTGTGGGCCAGTAATCTAACCTGACATAGACATTTCTCCTTTTTAGCAAAATCCATTTAAATAATATAGGTACATACATGTATACATAAAATCATATATGCACATAGACAGTATTTGAATCTGACTTGTCAGGACAATTTTTAAATAAATCACAAGTAATTACAATTGACTCTTGAACAACACAGGGTTCAAATGTGCTGGCCCACTTATATGCAGATTTTTTTCAACCAAATGAGGATCAAAAATACAGTATTCTTGGGATGCAAAACCCACATATATGGAGGGCTGACTTTTCATATATGTGGGTTGCTGAGGGACAACTGTGGGATGTGAGTATGTGTGGATTTTGGTATATGCAGGGGTCCTGGAACTAATTGACAATGTATATCAAGGGACAACTAATTTATCTGAAGTGCTGTGATGCTACAAATATGAAGGCGCAGCATTAAGAACCAATGTACAGAGTTGCATAGATTGGGCACTGCACAACTCTAGAGGGTGCCATTTATATCGTGGATATGATAGATTTTCATCTATTTTGTGACAGTTTGTTGGAAGATGGCAACACAGGCCCTTACTCGAACAAAATCAGTATATTGTAGCAGTGTTCTGGCAGATGGTAGTAATGTGTCTTGAGGAAGGGGCTTCCTTTTCTAATTTGCACATAGGGGCCACGTGGGCTAGTAGCAGCCCTACCATCTCGCCTTTCTTTGGGAGCTTCTACTCTCTTGTGCAAAATAATACAAATTATCTCAAAAGAAAGAATATGACTGGAACCATAAGAAACATAAAATATAATTTTCACATTTTATGAGTATGAGAAAAAGAATCCTCTGTAAAAAGTGTCCTCGAACATCACTGTCATCTTGAAGCTAAGTTAATGCCTGTGTGTATGCTGCTATCCTTCCCAAGTGAAGGAGAAATTATTAAAGTAGTAGAAGAGGTTTGCCTATATAGGTCTAGCAGGCAGTAATCACGATATGCCTAAGGATTTCATTGGCTCAGGTTGCTTGAGGATGAGTTGATGCTGTGAAGGAAGGTGGGTAACATGGTGATTGTGTCAGAGAGATGAGGCCAGCAATACCCCTTTTATACATGAGATAATACTTACTGTACATTCTTCAGGACTTTGTTTCTTGGATGCAAGTGTTCACATAACTTAGCATTGGTTTTGTGAGCATTTTTGTTTGCCTAGTGTTAGGTCTTAGGCTGACACCTTTTAGACACATTCTTGAAATTATCCGCTTTTACTTCCATTTCTTTCTAAAGGGAGTCTGCAGTTTCACATGGAATTGCATCTGAATAGTCACTAAGGAAGGGAAAACGGTGGTTTCACCTTGGTCTATTTAGATGTAACAGCCTTGGTAATGCAGATAACAGAGGGCTCTTCCAGATGGGCAGAGCAGAAAGAGAGAGTGCAATTAATGAGAGGGAACAAGGCGGAGGAATATCTACTTTTATGTTCAAGTGGTAAACTTTTGGAGTTATTTTTTGTGGGTCTGGATGTGCCTGAATTGGTCATTTTGACTGGATTGCAAAGAGGAGTATTGCTTGGATTTTTTTGGTGTGTATGGTGATGTTATCTTTGTAGTGGTGACTATAGCAGGGTTCCCGACTGGAAGTGTTACTTGTGAGGTGTGGGGGGAACAATTTGTTCCTAGTAATAGTTAGGTCATGGAATTTGTAAAGAATGTGCTAAAACTAAATTATATGATTATAATGTAATAATGAGGTGGAAAATAATAGGTACGATATTTGTTAGCATATGTAACAGAAAGTTTAGTTTGGGCCATGATCACACTTAATTCTCACATAATTCCCTGTGGGAATTATGTAATATTGTTCTCTGTCTTGTAGATGTAGAAACTGAGGCTTAAAGAGGTTAAGTTCACACTGCTGGGAAGCAGGAGGGACAGGATTTGAACCCAAGTCTGACCAAGAGACTCCCACTTGCTTGAATTCAGTTGTGTCTCCCAGGAGGTTGTGCAAAACCACGTATCTGGGTGCTGCCCACGGGATGTGTGGATGTTGGTGCTCCTGGAGGATAACCAACCATCCCAGCTGACTGAGAGTGAGGAGTTTCCCAGGATGTGGGACTTTCATTAAAACTGGTAAAATCCTGGGCAAACCAGAAGGAGTTGGTCATCCTATTCCTGTATGACCTGCCAGAGACAAGGATAAGGTGGAGCCACTGGATTGCTTTGTCCTGCTTGGTAGGTGCTGTGACCTGTATTCTGGACAGTTTGGGTGGGAGTGTGGTTTTCCCATGAAACTTTTTCAGAACATAAAGAAAATGTGTGAAGAAGGTACAGGGCACGTCTTTTAGGCCCTGTCTGCAGCCACGGATCTTCCTCAGTAGTTCTAGAAGAGGTGCAGAAGAAGTTAAAAATAAATACATGGATAAATAGTCTGCCATGATGGTGGGAAACACACTTACTGCAGCTCAGATTTGGCTGCGATGGTTGCATTTAGGCCAGATGTCTCTGTCCTGGTTTTTACTAAGTTGATGGATTTTGAGTAATTTGGGGGTATTCATCCCTCACATGAACCCCCACTCTGAATGTGGGCTATTCTTCCTCCATTACAGGAGTTTAGAAACCAGAATTTAATGTTTAACAACTGCATTCTTGAACTGGAAAAAAATAGCAATAAATATGCTTATTTTAAAATGGAAATTTGCTATTTGGAAGTGTCTACTCTCTTCGGGAAATTCTTCAGGTTTGATCATCTCATGCTGGAAGATCTGCCTGTAGGCCTGGCAGTTGTTCAAGGAGAAATCTCTTCGGTTCCTTTTTTTGTAAAAATTACAACGATTTATCTTTTTTAAACATTTTTATTTTTATAAGGTTCTTTTGGGCCCTCACTGGAAACTTGGAAATTTGCTTTTCAACTAATTGACAATTTTGTATGTCTGGTTACACATTTTTTTGGTTTATTTTTTCCTCCTCAAACAGTTTGGGTGTGGGGAGGAGATATCGGTGCCTCTTCTGGACATCTGCTGTTTGTTGTTATAGCTGGCTTTGGAATGCTATCCTTGGAACGGCTTCCGACGTGGGGTGTCCACACACAGTGCTTCATTAACTGACGGGGTGGGAAAATGGAGCTTTCTTCATAAGACTACTCCCCAAGTGACCAGAGCCTCGCCCTTTAAGTGTCAACACTTTCAAAAATGATTAACAATGCTGAGGGAAATCTTTACAAATTACAACTATTTGAGTTTTCCTGGCTTTCTTACACAGTGTCTTGAGTAGATTGGAACCTTTTCTTCATAGCTCGGGGTGAAGATTAGCAGTGTCTGTTATTGCTCTTTGCCGTGAAGGGGTGGGTGCCGTTAGATGGACTTGGGACTTGGGAATATAGAATTGTTTGACTCCCTCCTAAGTGGTCTCAGATGATTTCCTTTTGATGTCCACTTTTGGTGGCTCCCCCCACCCCCACCCCAATTCCTCCTGTGCTGCTGGAGTTCACCTCTCACTGTTGACAATATTTGTGTCTCTACCACTTTTCTCACATTTCAGCATTTGATTGTTAATTTGCTATAGGCTGGGAGTCAGATTGCCAAGCTTGTTAGAATTGTGTAGGGCAACTAGGGTCTGAGCAGACTTACCCATGAGTAAATTGAGTGTGTACTTAATGTGTTGAACTTGGATCATCTAAGATAGGACTCCTAGATGATAGTGTTGCCAGTGTGTTTAGATAGCTCCGTATGGGTTTCAACACTGGTGAAATAAAGCTTGTGATGAATTGAATTTGAGATCAGAACCAGGAAGGATCTCATTCAGGGGTGGAGAGAACCTGCAGCCTTAAGGCCAGCCGCAGGTCCCACACCCCCGATCTAATTCCTCAGAATGTTAACTTTGACTTCACTGCTTTTTAGTCAAAATGGTGCTTGCAACTTTCAATTCTTTTCAGATACCCTTTATTACATTTGAATGTGTAACAATTTTTTTATTCAAGCTGCTGGGATCTTGCATGTTTATAATGTTAGCCAAAGTCCTAGTACTTATGACGTTTCTATTGTTTTCTTTTTAATGATGGATCTGAAAATATTTCTTTATCTTTTATAATTTAGCCTCTTATTTATATCTTCAACCTCAACCTAGCTGGGTGTTACCAAAAAATAGGAACGGCCTCACATAAATAACCAAAGTTGGAGAAGCCCCCTAGCAGGTTAAAATTCACATTCCTTAATACCGTGAGGAAGTCAGCTGAGTGTATACTGTGGAAAGGTCTGGGAGAAGGCAGGTGAAAATTAGAACTTTTAATGCAATATGTTTTATTAGACTGGGAGAGTAAACCTTACCAAATTGCCAGGCTGCCTATTTTGGTTTTTCAATGTTTGATTGAAATTTTAAAGTTATTAGACTTGCTTTAGATTAAGTGGGAAAGTCAAGTCACTTATACCAATAAAATAAGCTTAATATAATACAACAAATTAAACAAATTTAACAAATTAAAAGCTGTTTTAGTTTGTACATTAGAAACTAGAAATTTTGTATTATTCTGCCATACTGAAAATTTCTGAAGTTCTTACTTTCTGAGGGTATGTAGAACAAATATGTATATTAGAAATTGCTTATGTTATATTTATTTTGTTTTTTATATACATGTGCTTTTATTTATTTTATTAAATATTTTATTCTATTTATTTATTTGTTTATTTTTTTAAGAAATGGCATCTTGCTCTGTTGCCCAAGTTGGAGTGCAAAGGTGCTGCTGCTTCCTGCAGCCTTGAACGCCTGGGTTCAAGTGTTCCTCCTGGCTCAGCCTCCTGAATGGCTGGGACTACAGGCATATGCCACCATGCCCGGCTAATTTTTTCTTATTTTTTTATAGACGGTCTCACTTTGTTGCCCAGGCTGGTCTCGAACTCCTGGCCTCAAGCACTCCTCCTGCCTTAGTCTCCTGAGTTGCTGGGATTATAGGAGTGAGCCACCACACTTGGTGCTATTTATTTATTTTTATTGTATATATGTATGGTACAACAGAATATTTTGATATACATGTTTGGTCATGTGTCACTTAATGGTGGGGGATACATTCTGAGAAATGCATTGTTAGGGGATTTTGTTGTGTGAATAACATAGTGTACTTACACAAACCTAGATGTGTAGCCTACTACAGACCTAGGCTATATGGTATAGCTTACTGCATACCTATATGGTGTAACCCAGTGGTCCCCAACCTTTTTGCACCAGGGACTGGTTTCATGGAAGACAATTTTTCCACAGACTGGGGTAGGGGGTGGGGAGGAGGAGCTCAGGCGGTGATGCGAGCGATGAGAAATGGCTGTAAATACAGATGAAACTTTGTTCTCTTGCCGCTCACCTCCTGCCCCGTGGCCCTGGTTCCTAAGTTTCATGGAAGACAATTTTTCCACAGATGAAGGGTAGCAGGGGGCAGCGGAGCTCTGTGGCCGGTTCCTAACAGGCCATGGACTGGTACCAGTCCACGGTCCGGGGGTTGGGGACTGCAGGTATAATCTATTGCTCCTAGGCTAAACACCTGTACAGCATGTTACTGTACTGAGTATTGTAGGAAATTGCAGGACAGTAGTATTTGTGTACTTAAATATATCTAAACATAGAAAAGGTACAGTAAAAATACAATATTATAATCTTATGGGACCACTGTCATATATGCAGTCCGTCATTGACCAAGATGCATATGACAGTACATTGTGAAGTGATTACTACAGTTGAGCAAATTAACATATCTATCATCTCACATAATTACTTTTCTTTGTTTTTTTTTTTTTTTTTTTTGTGTGTGTGTGTGTGTGTGTATGTGTGTTGTAAGTGTACCTAAAATCTACTCTCAGCAAATTTCCATTCATTACTGGAAAAAATATATATATATAAAATATGTAACATATATCCAGTTATATATAACTATAGTTAATAATATATTAATATATATAATATAATAATATATATTATTAACCATAGTCCTCATGCTGTACATTAGATCTCTAGACTAATTTATCCTACATAACTACCACTTTGTGTTCTATTTTTTTAAGAAATTCCACATATAAGTGAGATCATACAGTATTTTTCTTTTTGTGTTTGACTTATTTCACTTAGCATAATGTCTTCTAGGTTCATCCACATTGACCCAAATAGCAGGATCTCCTTTTTAAAGGCTGAGTAATATTCCACCATGTGTGTGTTTGTGTGTATACAGGTTGAGTGCCCTTAACTCAAAAATCCGAAATTCAGAATGCTCCAAAATCTGAAACTTTTAAAGTGCTAACATGGTGCTCGAATGAAAAGCTCATGGGAGCATTTCGGATTTCAGACCTTCAAATTTGGGATGCTCAACTGGTAAGTATAATGCAAATATCCCAAAATCTGAAAAATGCAAAATCTGAAACCCTTCTGGTCCCAAGCATTTTGGATAAGGTTGTCCCAAGCACAACCTCTGTGTATGTGCATATGTGTGTATCACAATCTTTTTATCTGTTCATCTGTTGATGGACACTACCTTTGTTTCCATATCATGGCTATTGTGAATAATGCTGCAATGAACATGACAATGCAGATATCTTTATGAGGTGGTAATTTCATTTCCTTTGGGTATATATCCAGAAGAAGGATTGCTGAGTCATATGGTAGTTCTGATTTTAATTTCTTTAGGAGCCTCCATAATGGCTACAAAAATTTACATTCCCACCAACAGTATACAAGGGTTCCCTTTTTCCACACCCTCACCAACATTTGTTATCTCTTGTATTTTTGATCATAGCCATCCTAACAGGAGTGGGGAGATACCTCAGTATGGTTTTGGCTTGGATTTCCCTGATGATATTGAGTACCTTTTCATGTACCTGTAGACTATTTTTATGTCTTCTTTGGAGAAATATCTATTCAGGTACTTTGCTTTTTTTTTTTTTTTTTTTTTTTTTTTGAGATAAGGTCTCACTCTGTTGCCCTGGGCTAGAGTGCAGTGGCCTCATCATAGCTCACTGCAACCTCAAACTCCTGGGCTCATGCAATCCTCTTGCCTCAGCCTCCTGAATAGCTGGGACTATAGGTGAGTACCACTATGCCTGGCTAAGTTTTCTATTTTCTGTAGAGATGAGGTCATGCTATGTTGCTCAGGCTGGTCTTGAACTCCTGGCCTCAAGAAATTCTCCCACCTTGGCCTCTCAAAATGCTAGTATTACAGGCATGAACTGCCACACCTGGCAGTTTGTTTATTTTAAAATCAGATTATTCGGGAGATTCAACATGAAAAGGCATTCACCACGCCATGTAATTATTAGACTGACTAAAGTAAATACAAAAGATTCACTGCTCTGAGCAGTGAGGCGAAAAGAGCAGGTAACCTACAAAGGGAAACCTATCAGATTAACTGAAGATTTCTCAGCTGAAACCTTACAAGCCAGACGGGACTGGGGACACATCCTCAGTCTTCTAAAACAAAATAATGGCAAACCCAGAATTCTTTATCTCACCAAACTAAGCTGATTATATGAGGGAGAAATAAAGACTTTTCCAGACAAGCAATCACTGATAGAATTTGCAAAGTCCAGACCGGCCCCGCAAGAAGTACTTAGACCTGCATTGTACACTAACCAGCACAACAGACACCCACCAATGTAAAAGTACACAAAAGCTAAAACTCCAGAATGCAGATTTCACAATGACTCAAGAGGTAAAACAGAACAAGAGACTACCCAACAGAATAAACAGAAATCTACCCCAAATATCAATTCTCTCAATAAATGTGAATGGCTTGAATTGCCCATTGAAGAGACATAGGCTGGCTGAATGGATTAAAAAATACAAGCCAAGTATCTGCTGTCTCCAGGAAACACATCTTACACACAAGGACTCATTCAGACTCAAGGTGAAAGGATGGAATACCATTTTCCAGGCAAATGGAAACCAAAAGAAATCTGGAGTAGCCATCCTTATTTCAGATGATATAAACTTAAATCAACAAAAGTAAAGAAAGACAAAGATGGTTACTATATAGTGGTGAGGGGAAAAATCTGACAAGAATATTTAACAATCCTAAATATTTATGCACCCAATACAGGAGAGCCCAGATACATAAAGCAAATACTGCTTTTTCTAGACAACATAATAAATAGCAATGCCATAATAGCAGGGGACTTCAACACCCCACTGACAGAACTGGACAGATCTTCCAGACAGAAAATAAGCAAAGAAATGATGGACCTAAACAGGGCTCTAGAACATTTGGGCCTAACAGATATCTATAAAACACTCCACCCAAATAACACTGAATATATGTTCTTCTCATGAGCTCATGGAACTTTCTCTAAAATTGATCACATCCTAGACCACAAAACAGATCTCAACAAATTTAAAAAAATAGAAATCATACCATGTATCTTTTCAGACCACAGCAGAATAAAATTAGAAATCAATTCCAACAGAAACTCCCATCTTTATCCGAAAACATGGAAATTAAACAATCTGTTGCTGAATGACTATTGGATCAAGGAGGAGATTCAGATGGAAATCAAAAGATTCTTCAACCTAAATGATAATGGAGACACAAGTTATCAAAACCCGTGGGATACAGCGAAAGCAGTCCTGAGAGGAAAACTTGTCACCTTAAATGCTCACATCCAAAAGACAGAAAGGTCACAAATCAGTAAACTAATGAATCATCTTAAGGAAATGGAAAAGGAAGAGCAAAGCAATCCTAAAGCCAGCAGAAGAAAAGAAATAACCAAGATCAGAGCAGAATTAAATGAAATTGAGAACAAAAGAACAATACAGAAGATTAATAAAACGAAAAGTTGGTTCTTTGAGAAGATAAACAAAATAGACAGGCCACTTGCCAAGTTGACCAGAAGCAGAAAGGAAAGGACTCTAATAAGCTCAATTAGAAATGAAAAAGGAGAGGTCACAACTAATATCATGGAAATACAAAACATCATCTTCGAATACTACAAAAATCTTTATACCCAAAAACACAAAAATGTGGAGGAAATGGACAAATTCTTAGAAACACACTACCTCCCTAGGCTTAACCAGGAAGAAACAGAATTTCTAAACAGACCAATATCAAGCACTGAAATTGAAGAAGTAATAAAAAATCTTCCAACAAAAAAAGTCCTTGACCAGTTGGGTTTACACCTGAATTCTACCAAACCTACAAAGAAGAACTGGTGCCTATACTGCAGAAATTATTCGAAAACATCCAGAAGGATGGAATCCTCCCAAACTCATTTTACGAAGCCAATATCACCTTGATACCAAAGCCAGGAAAGGACACAACAAGAAAAGAAAGCTGCAGACCAATATTCCTTATGAATATAGATGCAAAAATTCTCAATAAAATCCTAGCAAACCGAATTCAAATGTACATCAAAAAAATAATCCATCACGATCAGGTGGGCTTCATCCCCGAGATGCAGGGATGGTTCAACATATGCAAATTTATAAATGTAATTCAGCACATAAATAAAATCAAGAACAAAGACTATATGATCCTTTCAATAGGTGCAGAAAAGGCTTTTGACAAAATCCAGCACCCTTTTATGATAAGAACTCTTAACAATATAGGCATAGATGGTACATACCTCAAAATTATTAAAGCTGTACATAATAAACCCACAGCCAATATCATACTGAATGGGGAAAAATTTAAAGCATCCCCTCCTTAAAACTGGAACCAGACAAGGTTGCCCACTATCTCCACTTCTATTCAACATAGTGCTGGAAGTCCTGGCCAGAGCAATCAGACATTTATCCAAATGGGGGCAGAAGAGGTCAAACTTTCACTCTTTGCAGACCGTATGATATTGTATCTAGAAAACCCCAAAGATTCAACCAAGAGATTACTGGAATTGATAAAAGAATTTGGCAAAGTCTCAGGATACAAAATCAATGCACACAAATCAATAGCCTTCGTATGTGCCAATAACAGTCAAGCCGAGAAAGAAATTAAAGACGCAATACCTTTCACAATAGCACCACATAAAATTAAATATTCAGGAACATATCTAACTAACGAGGTGAAAGACCTATATAGAGAGAATTATGAAACACTGAGAAAAGAAATTGCAGAGGATGTAAACAGATGGAAAACCCTACCACGCTCTTGGATAGGTAGAATCAACATTGTAAAAATATCTTTGCTACCTAAAGTGATTTACAGAATCAATGCAGTCCCTATCAAAATACCAACATCATTTTTTGCTGATCTAGAAAAAATAATTCTATGCTTCGTGTAGAACCAGAGAAGACCCCGTCTAGCCAAAGCAATCTTAAGCAAAAAGAACGAATTGGGAGGCATCAATCTACCAGACTTCAAACTATACTACAAGGCTATAGTAACCAAAACAGCATGGTACTGGCACAAGAACAGAGACATAGACCAATGGAACAGGACTGAGAACCCAAGTATAAAACCATCCTCATACTGTCATCTGATCTTTGACAAATTCCACAAAAACATACACTGGGGAAAAGATTCCCTATTCAATAAATGGTGCTGGGAAAACTGGATGGCCACATGTAGAAGACTGAAACTAGATCCACACCTCTCACCTCTCACAAAAACCAACTCACAATGGATAACAGATATAAACCTAAGACGTGAAACCATAAGAATTCTCGAAGAAAACGTTGGAAAAACTCTTATAGACATTGGCCTAGGCAAAGAATTTATGAAGAAGACCCCCAAAGCAATCACAGCAGCAACAAAAATAAATAAATGGGACCTGGTCAAATTAAAAAGATTCTGCACAGCCATGGAAACTATCACTAGAGTGAACAGATAACCTACAGAATGGGAGAAAATATTTGCATGCTACACATCTGATAAAAGGCTGATAACCAGAATCTATACAGAATTTAGGAAAATCAACAAGAAAAAATCAAACAACCCCATTAAAAAATGGGCAAAGGACATGAACAAAAACTTTTCAAAAGAAGGCAGAATAATGGCCAGCAAACATATAAAAAATTGCTCAACTTCTGTAATCATCAGGGAAATGCAAATCAAAACCACAATGAGATATCACTTAACTCCAGTGAGATTGGCTCATATGAAAAAGTCCCAAAACAACAAATATTGGCAGGGATGTGGACAGATAGGAATGCTCATAAACTGCTGGTGGGACTGCAATTTAGTACAACCTCTATGGAAAGTAATATGGAGATATCTCAAAGAACTAAAAGTGGAACTACTATTTGATCCAGCAATCCCACTACTGGCTATTTACCCAAAGGAAAAAAAGACATTCTATAATAAAGACATCTGCACGCGAATGTTTATAGCAGCACAATTCACAATGGCAAAGATGTGGAAACAACCCAGGTGCCCATCAATACATGAGTGGATTAATAAAATGCAGTATATATATACCATGGAGTATTACTCAGCAATAAAAAACAACGATGAATTAAGATATCTGATATTATCCTGGTTGGAGCTAGAGCCCATTTTTTGAAACCAAGTGTCACAAGAATGGAAAAACAAGCACCACTGGTACTCACCATCAAATTGGTACTACCTGATCAATACTTATGTCACACATGGCAATAATATTCATCAGGGGGTGGGCAGATGGGAAAGGGGTGGAGGGGATGGAAAAACTCTCACTGAATGGGTGTGGCATGCACAGTTGCGGGGATGGCCACGATTGTAGCTCTGACATGGGCAGTGCATGGGCAATATATATAACCAAAGTGTTGTACCCCCATAATATTCTGAAATAAAAGGAGAAAAAAATCAGATTTTTCAGTTTTTTTGCTTTTCAGTTGTGTGAGTTTCTTGTATATTTTGGATATTTACCTCTTATCAGATATATGGTTTGCAAATATTTTCTCCCAATCCATAGGCTGCCTTTTCATTTTCTTGATTGATTCCTTTTTTGTGCAAAACCTTTTTAGTTTGATGGAGCCTCACTTGTTTATTTTGCTTTTGTTGCCTATGTTTTTGGTATCCTGTCCAAGAAATTGTTGCCAAGACCAATGTCAAGGAGGTTTTCCCCTATGTTTTCTTCTAGGTGCTATATAGTTTCAGGTCTTACCTTTAGGTCTTTAATCCATTTTGAGTTGATTTTTGTGTATAGTGTAAGGTAAGGGTATAATTTCATTCTTCTGCATATGGATATCCAGTTTTCCCAACAGCATTCATTGAAGAGACTATCCTTTTCTCAGTATGTCTTCTTGGTGTCCTTGTAAAAAATTAGTTGACCATATATGATTGGCTTTATTTCTGAGCTCTCTATTCTCTTTCATTGGTCTACGTGTCTGGTTTTATGCCAGTGCCATACTGCTGTGATTACTATAGCTTTGTAGTATAATTTGAAGTTAGGGAGTGTGATACCTCCAACTTTGTTTTTCTTTCTTAGGGTTACTTTGGCGATTTGAGGTCTTTTATGGTTCCATATAAATTTTAGAATTTTTTTTCTGTTTATGTGAAAATGACATTGGAATTTTGATAGGGATTGCATTGAATCTGTAGATTGCTTTGGGTAGTATTGACATTTCAACAATATTGACTCTTCCAACCCATGAACATGAGATATCTTTCCATATATTTGTGTCTTCTTCAATTTCTTTCATCAGTGTTTTATAGTTTTCAGTGTATTGATTTTTCATCTCCTTGGTTAAATTTATTTCTAAGTATTTTATTCTTTTTGAAACTATCATAAATGGGATCATTTCCTTGATTTGTTTTTTTGGATAGGTCATTCTTGGTGTAAAGAAATGCAACTGATTTTTGTATGTTTATTTTGTATTTTGCAACTTTACTGAATTCATTTACATTTATTAGTTTTAACAGTTTTTTAATGGAGTATTTAAGGTTTTCTACATATAGGCTTATGTTATCTACAAATAGGGATAGTTTTACTTCTTTCTGTCCAATTTGGATGCTTTTTATTTTTCATTCTTGTCTGATTGCTCTTGCTAGTACTTCTGTATTATGCTGATAGATGTGGCAAGAATGGGCATCCCTGCGTTGTACTGAATCTTAGAGGAAAAGCTTTGAGTTTTTCCCCATTAAGTATGGTGTTACCTGTGTGCTCCTCATAAATGACCTTTATTATGCTGAGGAAATTGCCTTCTTTACCTAATTTGTTGAGAGTTTTTTATCATGAAAGGTTGTTGAACTTTGTCAAATGCATTTTTTGCATCTTTTGAGATAATCATGTGGTTTTATCCTTTGTTCTGTTAATGTGACGTAGCCCATTAATTTATTTACATGTGTTACATCACCTTGCATCCTAGGAATATATCCCAGTTGGTCATGATGTATAATCCTTTGATGTATTATTGTTGAATTTGAGTTGCTCATATTTTATTGAGGATTTTTGCATTCATGTTTATCAGAGATATTGGCCTATAGTTTTCATTTTTTTGTGGTGTCTTTCTCTGGCTTTAGTATCATGGCCTCATAAAATGAGTTTGGAAGTATTCCCTCTAGTTCTATTTTCTGGAAGGATTTAAGAAAAATTGGTATTAATTCTTCTTTGAATGTTTGGTAGAATTCAGCAGTGAAGCCATCTGGTCCTGGGCTTTTCTTTGTTGGGAGGTTTTTAATTACTACATCAGTCTCTTTGTTTGTTATTGGTTTGTTCAGACTTTTTGTTTCTTCCTGATTCAATCTTTATAGGTTGTATGTTTCTAGGAATTTATCTGTTTCTCTAAGTTATTCAGTTTGTTGCCATATATTTGTTCATAATAGTCCCTATGATCCTTTTCCCTGCAGTGGGGTACATGAGCTAGAGAGCTCCCTTTCCGTGCTGATCAGTTATGGGGTGGGGAAGTCATGCAGGCAAAGTGGAACTGTTCTTCCTACCCTTTTTGTGTGGTTATTCTCATTTTTTTCTTTTCTTTCACTGTACTGCTATGGCTACTTAAGTGTATTGCTGGACCCTTCCAGAGTCACCTTTGTTCATGGACAGCTGCTGAATTGTTGCTCTTCATGGGGGAAAAGATGTCTGGGATCTCCTACTTCACCATCTTGCTGATGTCACCCCCTCTCTTCTATTATATGTGTAAATCAGTGAGAAAATCAAAAGCAGATTGAATTAATAGATTAAAATTGCTTTGAACTTAGGTTACTATCGTGTAAGTCGCATAAGCCTGAGAGTGAAATGTTAGGGGCTCTTTTACCTGAAAGGCCATAAGATGAATGGAAACAGGCTGGTATTGTGTTTGCTTTGCTTGCTGCTACTGTGGAGCTTCTTATTCTGAAAACGTTTTTCTCTGGAGTCTCCATCTGGGTAGTAAGAGAATAATTTTGCTTTAGGGGAATCAGCTTGTGACTGTGAAGACATCTATGGTCATAACTTCTAAATGCGAGACCAAAGAAGAAGAGACAATCTTTGGAATGTTATGTTGTTACAGGGAATTAGTTAATACTGTATCCCATGAAGGAGGTCTTCCTTATGTGAGGATATTCATATTGGGGCCAAATTGGTACCAAAATTGGGACCAACATTTGTATAAAAGTAATGAGAGTAAAGTTAATGAGTTTAGATTGGACCTTCATATTGCAAGTGACATTAAATGGTATGAAATGAGTTTTTAAATCTTACAGTTCACAAAATGTGCATGGCAAGCACAACTATGTGCTCATTTTTAGAAGAAACAAAGAATTAAACTCAAATATCAATTTTCATCAGGGCATAATTTTTCCAATAAATTGACAGCTAGCATGACACAATATCTGTCACTCCATGTTTGACCTTTGTAGTACCGTTTTTTACAAAGAGAGTCAGTTTTGTTTGCCAAAAACATACGGGAGAGGTTCTTCACTTTTCCCAGCTGCCTCTTTACTCCATTGTTGCTCAAATAATTCTCTTCTGAAGTTCCCATTCTGCCATCATCCTTGTTAACTATCTACATGCAACAGATCCTCACTTGTTGACTGTCAGAGGTTCAGCAGTTCCCCACCACCTCCCCTTCATTGAGTGTGTGTGTGTGCCACACAGTGCTGCGTGCTGGGATGATGTAGTTTGGCCCTTCCAGCCACACAGCAGGGGCCAGCAGGAGGAGACACACACTTGAGGAGTAGCAATGCCAAACATAGTCTATCAAAGGTACAAAGAATGAACAATTTCCATTCAGTGCTGGGAACCCCAAAGGCTCTCTGTAGGAAGTGGCATTTGAAAGGGGTAGATTTTGAGAGATGAGAGAAGATGGTATAACAAGACAGGGAACATCCTGGGAACAGTTCAAGGGTGAGAACACAGGATGATCTGGAGTGGGGTATGGGATGGACTGGACAGGAGGCGGAGGGAGGTGGGGAGATCAGAGTGGGAAGTGGTGGAGCACAGTGGTTAATAACACAGGCTCTAGAGCCTTACTGCCAGAGCCAAATTCTGGGTCTGCCATCTTCAAATTTCCTGGAGGAAGGATCTTCAACTGCATGAGCAGTGCTTGGTCCTGGAGCTGGCCTGGCTCCCACTGCTGTGGGGTGGATGACAAAGGGGCTGCCTGAGCTTGCAGCCAAGCCTCGGAACCACTATGTATTGCCATTCTGGGGGTGGGGCGCAGGGGCGATGTTCTCCTATTTATTTAATTGTTTCACTTGGTACAGAAATTAAGGGCCCTTGGTGACATCTTGTTCAATTTTCTTTTACCTTATTTGGTAAGCTTTTCACTAAACTTTTATGGAAAGTCTGTTATTCTCATCTGCTTCCCATAAGAAGATGTTTGGCAGTGGCAGAGTCCCAGGACTTACGGGGAGAGGAGTGGTTTCCTGAGGGTTCCCCGCAGCATTCTCATAGAGCTGGCGTTCCCCAGGTGCAGACCAAATGGACTGATGGAGCAAATTCGCTTTCTCTCTGGAGAAGACTGAGCGGTGCGGCTGGGAAGGTTGAAAGAGAAGTGGGGCAGGGCAGTGTATGTGGAAGTTCAGACTGTGGTTGCAAGAAACCCTTGCTAGCGCCATTAGAAAAGGAATCTTCACAGAAAAGGCAGCTTGTGAGATCCAAGTGTTGGATGCTGGTGGTGCTGAGGAGGGCAGGAGGTGGGGACCCCGGGGCTAGCAGGGTGCTCCAGCTGTCTTGCCTTTTCTGCATCTTGGCACATGTGATAAAATCAGCCAATCCATAGCTCTTGAATTTACCTCTTATAGGTCCAGCCAGAATCTGGGAGAGAACCCAGCTTGGGTCAGTTTTTATCCTTGTTCCAGTCAGGCCTGGCTTGCTGGTGATGGCCACGTGGAACAAACGTGGCTTCTGGGCCTCCCTTTCCATGATCCCTTCAGGCAGGGGCTCTGTCTGGTTGTTGTCAGAATGGTGTTCAGTATCATATCATATCATATCTACATCAGAATTACATACTGTAAACATATATTCATGTAATATCCTAGGAAGTGTCTAGGATATTACATCAAATACTACTTCAAAACCCAAGTTCCCCCTCCCCATATCCATTGCATCCCCAGTCACTCTGGTGTAATGCTTATTACAAGGAAATTCTTTTGATTCTGCCTCCATTTCTCATAATATCAGCTGTTTACACATGAGAGAGGAAGGGTACAACCTAATTTTATGTGATACTTATGAGATAAAGTTTTTTAGGGATATGGGGTTGATCTGTAGAATTGCAATGAACATACATCTTCCAAGAATTAAAATTCACTATGTGTAAAAGATTACATTTCAGGTGATCATGATTTATAGAGTAAAACATAGTTTTAAGGTCCTAAACAGTCACCTGCTGAATGAATGAGATGTGATTTTCATATTTTAACTCCTGTGGTAAATATTGTGGGCAAAGCGAAAATAAATCAAAGTTCAAGTTGTACAAAGTGGAGTTTTGGGACATTTTCTGTGATATATTCTGCTTCTCTGTCTTGAATATCATGTGAACCAGGAGACGATAAAATGATATGTCTCTAATTTAGATCAGGTTGGCAAACTGTGGCCCACTGGCCAAATCTAGCCAGTTCCTGCTATGGTAGATAAAGTTTTATTGGAAGACTGGCACACCCATTTGTCTCTGGTTGCTTTCAAGCTATGACAGCAGAGTTGAATAGTTGCAACAGAGATGATGTGGCCTACAAAGCTGAGCGTGTTTATTATCTGGCCCATTGCAGAAAAGATTTACACATCCCTGGTCTAGATCATTTGGGACAGTGGGTCTTAAAGGTGCAGTGAGGGATCCTAGCACTCTGTGGGGTGGGCCAGGATCTACCATGGGGCGAGACCTAGCAGAGCAGGGCACGTGAGCCCTAGTTCTGTTTTGTCTGGAGTACTGTGGCTGCCCTTTTTGCTGTGTCAGGCTTCTGTGAACTTGATAGGAAGAACGAAAGGATTGAAAGGATTGTCTTACTTAAAAATGTGTCAAAGCTACTGATTTAAAAGCACAGGAGGGCATTTGGAAGAAAGGGAGGGTCTCTCTGAGTATGTCTAATTATCTTTATCATGAACTGATGTAGTTGGTACTTTGACATGAAGTCTCCAACTTAAAAAAAAAAATCCCCAATGAGAATTTGGAGGCTGGGATAGACCTCTGTAATTACTGACATGCTGGGAATTGCTTTTAAGTCTCTGGCAGCAAACTGTTTCCCCTTTTTGTAGGCAAAAATGATAAACTTCTTTCTGTGCTGCAATCAGATTTTAAAAAGAGTGTATGACTGGACTTGATGAATGGGGTGAACTGCATATTCACAAGGTAATGTCTACGCAGCAAAATGTGCCAAATCCTCTATTTTTGTTCTAAGTCTTAAAACATCAACACATTCATTTAGCCCTGAATCTGATGCCATGGAAAACGGCCTTTTACTTGGCTAATTTCTGCAAGTATTGCTATTTTTCTAACTTAAATGAAAATCTAAATGTGAGCTGCAAGTGTTACTCAGGGTGGGAAATGGAGCCTTGGGGTTGGGGAGATAAGGATGAAGCTATTTGGTTTAGTTTAGGTTAAGTTGCCTAAACTGCAGGTGGTTCTCAAGCTTGCCATGCCTGATGAAGATTATAAACCATAATACATTATGGTATATTATAAGCCAAAAGAGTTGGAAGATTTTACCAACTTACATGGACAAAAACTTGGGGCATATGTTTGGAAATGAATTTTCAGTATTTTAGATCAGAGAGGATGGAATTTATTGTTGGACCAAATACAATTTATATATATGGATGAAGGTCATACAGAAGTGTCCAGATTTGTCATCTGGAATGGAAAATCTAGAAGGGATTAGGGGTGGGTAGCACTTGCTTCATTCCAGAAGTTTTACATATATTATCTCATTTAATCCTCACAGTGATCCACTGAGATGGATATTATTACCCCCATTATACAAATATAGAAACTGGTTAAGTACTTTGCAAGGTCACACGACAAGTAAGGACTTAAGCATATGGCCCATGTTTTTCTTCTACACAAAGCTGCCTTATAGGACTAATTTCCTAGAAATTGAGTCACTGGCTACAACAAAAGAAAAGATAAATTATGAAGTTTTCCTGGAAATCAAGAGAAAACTCTGTCTACAAATTAGCAAGAGAAAATATATCTGTGCTTGCTTTAGCAGCACATATACTAAAATTGGAATGATACAGAGATTAGCATGGCCCCTGTGCAAGGGTGACATACAAATTCATGAAGCGTTCCATATTTTTTCTAGATATCAGCCTAGGCAAAGAATTTATGACTAAGACCCCAATGGCAATCGTGGCAACAACAAAAATAAGTAAATGGGATTTGATTAAACTAAAAAGCTTCTGCACAGCTAAGGAAACAATCAACAGAGCAAATAGGCAACCTAGAGAATGGGAGAAAATATTCACAAGGTACACATCTGATAAAGGGCTAATAACCAGAATTTACAAAGAACTCAAGCAAATCAGCAAGAAAAAACAAACAACCTTATTAAAAAGTGGGCAAAAGACATGAACAGAAGTTTCTCAAAAGAAGACAGACAAATGGCCAATAAACATATGAAAAAATTCTCAAGGTCACTAATCATCAGGGAAATACCACAGTGAGATATCACCATTCCCTTGTGAGAATGGCTTTTATCAAAAAGTCCACACACAATAGATGCTGGTATGGATGCAGAGAGAAAGGAATGCTTATACACTATTGGTGGGACTGCAAATTAGTACAACCTCTATGGAAAACAGTATGGAGATTCCTCAAAGAACTAAAAGTAGACCTACCATTAGATCCAGCAATCCCACTGTTGGGTATCTACCCCAAGGAAAAGAAGGCTTTTCATCAAAAAGACACCTGCACTCGAATGTTTACTGTAGCACAATGCATAATTGCAAAGATGTGGAATCAACCCATCAGCCCAAGTGACCATCAAGTCATGGGTGGATTAATAAAATGTGGTATATGTATACCATGGAGTACTACTCAGCCATAAGAAAGATGAATTAATACCTTTTGCAACAATCTGGATGGAACTGGAGTCCATTCTCCTGAGTGAAGTATCTCCAGAATGGAAAAACAAACACCACATGTACTCACTATTAAATTGGAACTAACCGATGAGCACACATGTGCACAGAGGGAAGTAAAACTCAGTGGAAATCAACCAGAGGGAGGGGGAGGGGAAAAACCTACCTAATAGGTACTATGAACATTATTTGGGTGGCAGGCACACCTATAGCCAGGACTCAAGCATTACAAAAGTAATCCATGTAACCTAAAACGTTTATACCTCCTTAATATTTTGGGAAAAAAATATGTATCTGTCTCCATTATCTAGATATTGGGATAATTCTCATTAGTAGCTATTTACCTCAAAGCCACAGTCATCCCATATTAGTTTAATTTTGTGTCCAACTCTCTGCTATTGAGTATTGACTTTATTTCACATTGATTTTAATCACCTGTTGGGAATGAGCATATAGCAGGTTAATGTTTCTGAAATATTAACCAATGTGATCTTCCTTCATGGTAAGTCCTAGTAACTTACAGTTGCTCTGCAGCTCTCCTCCTGGCAATTCAAAGGCATTCATTCTCTTTGTGGGAGGGGCAGTGGCTCACATTTGAGCTTCCAAATGGAGTTTAAAACAATTGCAGTACTCTGAACACCAAGATATGTTTGATTTGCCATGACCAGCATTGTGGAAAGAAGGAGGATTTTTCTTGTCCTTGCGGGTGAAGATCCAGGTTGAGAGAAGTGTCTTGGAGGTTCTCTGTGAGGTACTGTGTCTCAAACTACAATGCGCTTACTGCTCACCTGGGATCTTGTCAAACACAGTTTCTAATTCATCACGTCTGGGGTGGGGCCTGAGGTCCTGCATTTCTAATAAGCTCCTAGGTGTTCATGCTGCTGGGCCACAGACCACTTTGAGCAACTAGGGACTAAGCCATAGAGTAGCGAATGCTTAATGGCAGGAGAGCAGTTTTCCCACCCAAAGGAAAGAAAGAGTTCGACCCCCAGGCAGAAGGAGGTGGGTCAAAGGGGACATGGTTGGACTTGGAAAACAGATGGATGTCTGAGAAGAGATTCCCTGCACTCTGCCCCAGTTCATGTGAGGGAGGAGGGAAATAGGTATAGTGTCCTTAGATCCAGAAATTGCTCAAGATTGTCTAGGCTACATTCCTCAGGAGGAATCCAGAGCCGTGGGGGAACTGAGCTGGCTTCCCTGGGCATCCTGGGGAGACTAGATGATGCACATTCAACAGGCCTCTTGGGTGGAGAAGTTGGTAGCTTACAGGATCCAAGCTCCAGTGTGGTGTGGGGAAAGCAGCTGAGAAGTCCTGAGCTGTCAAAGGAAGCTGTGACATATGCTGAGCTGGTTAGAAGACTAGGGAGGCCTGGCACGGGGACAGGAAGGACTCAGAGTGCATGGACCTTGTCAGAGTCCATGTTGGGGACTACAGCCATCAGTAGTTGACACCAGAGGCCAACACCCAAGTCCAGGTGGCACCAGCTACTCTGACACTACTTATGGAGGACAGGTATGTTCCAGAGGCCACTTTCCCAGTGTCAGGAAGTTAGAAAAATGGGAGTCTTAAGAGACTGAGGTTTAACAAATGATGACTTAATTATTTTTAATTGCCAAGATGAAGTCAATTGTACCTTATCCTCCATTAGGGGGTAGAATTAAGAATTTGTGCCTTACATTGAAATTCAGTTATAGAGATATAAAGCTATATTTTTGAACATGATATATAAAGTTATATTTTTCATGTGGTCTTTTAATAATTGCTGTAGTAATTTTTAATCAGAATCATCTTAAGTGTCTTTTTTTCACATTAGTGGCTAAGCTATACTTTTTTGAATATCTAACAGGTGTTAGATTCAATGTTCTTTATGTATATCATTTTACTTAATTCTGGAGGTATGTACAATTATTTAATATTGTGAAACAGGTGCCATTATTATGCCACATTTTACAGTTGAGGAAAATAAGGCTCAGAGAAATTAGGTGACTTGTCTAACGTCACACAACTAATAAATGAATGAGGCTGGAGTTGTTGACTCAGCATCCATTTTGGATTTTCAGAGCCTGGCATGGGGCTTGACACGTAATAAGAGCACTATCAACATTTGAATGAATGAATGATTGTGCAAATGTGTAGTGGTATCAGCTGACCAGCTGGCATGTTGGGAATCCTATTGTGAGCAAGGTAAGAGAAGAAAAATGAATCAGAGGTGACGCCTCCTCAGCAGTAAATTTGCTAATTCTAATTAGCTAATGTGCTAATTCTATTAATAACTAAGAACTGAGCCTCTGGAAATACTTGTGGGTCCTGTCAGAAAATACACAGAAAATAAAAGAGGAGGATTCTATAAACGTATGTTGTAGAAGTAAAAAATGAATATTTTGTGGTTTAGGGACTTTTGAGGGATATTGTTAACTCTTGGGCTGAGTATAGTATGGGGGGCTTTGGAATATGTGAGCATTCAGATTAGTTTATGCCTCTTAGAGTCACTTCACAACATACCATCATGCTGCTGAAATCCATGGGCAGAATAAGGAAGGATGGCCTTCCAGAACAGACGTAAAAACATTACAGCCAGCTCTATGGTGCAACGCTGTGCCAATCTCAAACTTGGGCGCCAGCCCTCTCCCAACTCGTCCAACCTAAGTGACAATACTTTTGTCTGGTTTCCACTTTGCATTTGGGTCCCTGTTAATCCAATTAAAACACCAATCCTATATCTAGGTTTTAAATCTCTTATTAAGACCTTGAGATTAAGTTTCTAATTAAGGGCTTTTCATCACCTATTAGAAGCACAAGTCCTGTTGAAAACTTATGGTTTTTGAGTTTGGGGACTCCTTAGAATTTGTATCTCACATAGAGGGAGAGGGTTCTTTATATTAAAGTCTGAGCTTGTGTGCAAACAAGCGAGCATTTCTGGAGCCTTCCAATTGCCATGCATGTTTGGCCTGGACTGAACTGAGAGTGGTCTGTACACATACAGTTATCCCTCAAGCCTCCCATTCATAACTGAGGGCAAAGTTGGTGTAAATTAAGACAACCATTTTGGGAAAAAGCTTGTCAACATAAACGAGTCTTACCCTTTGATTCTGTAATTCTACTTCCAGAATATATCCTTTGGAGATACTTCTTAGTACAAAAAAAGTTTTGTGCCCAAAGATATTGAGAACAATTCCTCCCTTTTTTAAAAAGAAAAAACTTTAAAAAGTTTTCTTAATTTTTTAAATAAGAGAAAACTACTTTTATTTATTATTTATTATTATTATTATTTTTTTGAGACAGGATCTCACTCTGTCTCATAGTTCACTGCAGTCTCGAACTCCTGGGCTCAAGCGACCCTCCTGCCTTGGCCTCCCAAAGTACTAGGATTATAGGCATGAGCCACCTCACCCAGCCAGAAAACTTTTTTAAATAAGAGAAAACTTAAAACTTTCTAAAAAAACAAGTTTAGCAGTGACAGAATATTATATAGCCATCAAAATGTTTTAAAAATTACCAAGGAAGGTACTTTATTACTAGTGCTTATTCTTTAACCTTCATTCAAGTTATTATCCTATTCTTCAGTCTTGAGACATTGGAGTAGGCGGTGGAGCCAGGGTTTATGAGCACATAATTCCTTCTTAGAGTAACCAGCTGGTAAAGTGTAGCAGCTGAAACAGGTGTCATAGTTGGGGACGTGGCTGTGGCTCATTGTCCCTAGAAGATGTGGAGCCTGGGGCTACTTAGCCAGCACGACCTGAACAAGGTGCTCTGAAAGTTGCTGCATGGCTGACATCTTCACAGATTCCTTGGGACACCCATAAACACAATGTCCACCATTAAAAGAAAAAGTTTTATATTTATTTTCAAATAAAAGTATATTTTAGTTTTTCTGGATAGTTTGTAGCAATAGCTTTGGAAACTGCTTTTGTAATTCCAATGTTATCATTCCACATAATATTTGCCTTTGTTGGGCAAATGTTGGGCATGCCAGTCTTAGAATTTATCATCTTAGCCTATAATTCTTTGATTTTTGATTTCCACAACCACTGCTAGGTATTGTGGTTCTTCAGGCTTAAACTCAAATGGCATATGTGTGGAAGGCATCAGAAATAACTTTCACACACCCTTAATTTGTGTTTCTGAAAAAATACAACGATAAAAATAAAATTTACAGAGATGAACTGTCACATTAAGACCCATTTGTATTCAGATTAAAAATATAATAACCATCAGAACTTGAAGGCAAGTATTACTCTAAGTTTTAAGATCAATATTTATTCTAACTGTAATAGGACGCCCTTTTAGCCTAATAGGCACTTAACACGAAGCCTCCAGACCTTCCGCAGGAGTATTTTAATGCTGGAGAAGAGAAGCAAGGAGGAGTGCTTTGCAGCCCACCTCCCATCCCCCACCCCTTGGGTTACAAAGACAGACCTGCTGCGAGACTTGACAGGCTAGAAGACCATCCTGGGAACCAGCGCAAATAACTTCAATTGCTGGAGCCCTGGTGTAAAATGTGGAGGCAGGAGTTGGATTAGGTCAGCATTTCCCAAACATTGTTTTGAGAAACTTCAGTGCTCTGTGAGGAGTTCAGAGGCATCCACAAGTAGAGTTTCCCTGACCAAACTCAAGTGAGAAATGCTGCATCTCCTTTTGGAGATTCCCAGTGTGGGTTTGCGTATTAAGGCTGTGAGATGTCCTTTAGCAAAGATGTATTTTCCACAGTGTTTCACCCAGCATGTCTTAAATGCATTTGATGACAGAATCCTGTTATCGAGGAACGTATTTTGGGAAACATTGAACCCCGTCTCTTCTAAGCTCCAAGATTCTGGAGTTTTAAGCACGTCATCCAAATGTTGCTCGGTAACATTACAGCCACCTCATTTGCCCACTAGATGGCACCCTTGAATGAGATTTACTTTTTCTTTTTGCCTGTTTTCTCTTTGGACATTTTTGGACATTGCTTTTCCCGTGTACCAAGAGAATGCAGACCAGTTATTAAATTGTTTTTAAGGCCATTCTGGTAACATTTTACAACCTTTTTAAAATAAAACAATTGTGTCAACTGCAGGGATAAATACCAGCCAAGATTGAAATGGTACGTGAGTTTTTCTCACTAGAGCTAACTTTTTCAAACAAGTATTTGAACGATACTAGTATGTCTTACACTTTTCATTTTAAATCAGAGCTTAGCTGGACAAAATTTAATTGGACATTCAGGTTGTTCTATCGATCGACCTGAAATGTTGAATTGTGAGGTTTTTGGGAAATCTGGTGGTAGCTGGGAACCTTCTTTAGTTTTTATAGTGGGTAAGAAACGTCTTCAGCCATTACATGTGTGTAACTTTGTTTGAGATCACTGCAATATTGCATTTAGATGGCAGTGTACTTTCAGAAAGTCTCACTCTCCAAGCAGCCCGTGTTATGTGGTCTCTTAAAGTCTCCTTCATGTTCTAGTAAATTTTTGATTGGCTCTTTATTAAAAATAGTTTACTAGTAGGCATTAAGATTTTGCTGGTCTTCAGGTCCATCAGTTAGTCTATCTTTCACTGGGTCTCACTGTTGTAAGCTTAAAGCACTTTAGCAACCCCCCATCCCCTGCTTGGAGTTCGTGGAATTTCGCACATCCGTTTAAGTGTGCCCAGGAGTTTTGGAAAATGAAGGCAACTTTACTCAGGAACAGTCATGCTTCAAGTTTATTCAACTGAAGGATGTTTACCTATTTGAAATGTGTGCCTTTTTAATGATGGAAAGGGAGCTTTTAAAAATATAATGAGGAGGCTTCCTGAACTGCTTCCTGAATTACCTGAAATATGTGGGGGGTGGACGGGAGGTGACAGGCCAAACTCTGGGACAGGAGCCTCATCCTGCTCTTTCATTGCTACCTTTTGAAGGTGAAATCTTTGTAAGGCCTTTTTTATCTTATTCAAGGAAAAGATTCTTTCTAAATTCCAAATAGCACCCCAGGGACATTAAACTTCTCATACTTCCTAAAGGTAAGTTGTCTGAATTGTCATTTTCTTAGCGTGACTGTCTGATCTGCTCTCATCTCTTGCTTCGTGTTGTCTGTTTTCTCTTAGCTTTTTTCCTCCATAATGTTCAGCATGGCATGGGCCTTCGTTTTTAGTTTATCTTAGGCTTTAGATTTTTAGGTGGTATGGTGCAAAACCATTTGTGGGTTGCACTCTTATTGTATAAGAATATCCGTTTAAGAAATTTGATGCAGATTTTGTGAGTGTGGTTTATAATGGAAATGCCAGATAAAATGGATACTAATCTTAGTTAATACATATTGAACACTATTGTTCCAGGCACTGTGCCCAGCATTTTACATGTATTAGCTCACATAATCCTCACAGCAACCTGTAGGGGGTAGATGCTAGTCCTCTGGCATTTTCAGATGAAGAAACTGAGGGTTAGAAAGGATAAATAACTTAACTAATGTCACATGGTTTCTATGTGGCCCAGCAAGGCCTGCAGACTCTCACACCTCATTTTTATGAGCACATGAATGATATGAAATATTTGCATCTTAAATGTTTTGTGAAACATGCATGTGAATCCCTTGTAAGGTCCAGGCAGGCTAGGCCTAGCAGCCACAAGGTAGCAGGAAATCTCCTAATAATGAGAACTCAACTGCCAATTTTGCTCTCAGCTCTAGATACCAAGATTTCTTGGCCTGATGGCCTCATATTCAAATATGTTTGGCCATGTTTCTCAAAACACTGAGTTACTATACTTTACATTAACAGTGCTTGGCTTTGTCTTTTATGCAGAAAGCCCCTCCAGGCCTCTGTAATGTGCTAAAAAAGATCTTGTCTAAAACTCATGAAAATAAATAACATAAAACTGTTCTGAATAAATTTGAGTTAAGTGAACAGAACCCTTTTCTGTGTACATGTATTGCATACATACAGTTGTGTGTGCCTGTGAACACACATTCTGTCGCTGGGCCTAGGACCAATATCCTCTGTAGTGAAGGACATCTCAGAATTTCCATTATAAATTATTTTAGGGGTTTATAACTAATACCGTAAAAAATTCAGCCTTTCCTGGAATTACTTTATTGTGTTTACAGGATTAGTTTCTGCAAGGAAACATGTAGATGTGAATATATCTTTGCCTTAGCCATTGGGCGTGGTGCAAATGTTTGCATAACTGTTGGCAAGGATGGGAGGGCTGTAGGAAGTAGACCAGGGAGCTCAAATATTCAGGAGGGAGAGAGTAACATATCAGTTAGAGTTAGGATGCCTGAAGGGCAAATACAAAATTTGATCTTGAATGCTGACTAAAAATAGGAAGTCCACACAGCATATCACTAAATTCTGTGGATCGATCTCATTTTTTTAAAGAAATTAATTGGGAGGAATGGAAATAGTATTAGAATTATTAGACATAGGAACATAGGTTTATTTTTACCATCAGATCAAGAGTCAACTCAAAAGTCACCTCATCTGGAAAACCTGCAGTAATTACTAAAATGTATTGAGCGTGTGCTGTATTTCAGACAGTGTGTTCTTTACATGTGTTTTCTTGTTTGTTCCACTGAAGAATTTTACAGAAGAAGAATCCATTTTACAGATGAAGAATCCAAAGATCAAAGGAAGTAAATAACTTGCTCAAGGTCACAGAGTAGGAGCCAGTAGAAGAGGTGATCGACTCAGGGGTACAAGAACCTGCAGTCTAAAGCGTGGTGCACCCAGCCATTCCTGAATCCCCCCTGTGCACTGACATTCCTTTTGCCCAGTTGTTCTCAGCTCTGGGGCTCATTGGAAACATTTGAGAAACTTAATTCCCCCCCCCCTTTATTCCTGGTCAGTCTTCAATAGTTATGAGGTTGATTATTTCTCTAGAGAAAGCGTGATTAATTCATAACCCACCCATTTAAAATTTGCACCAGTTTGTATGGACTGGGCAAAAGTTTGCCTTTGCAAAGGATTTTCTAAGAAAATTAATAGATTACATTGGAGCATAAGGGAAATGTTTTTTCTACTGAAGAGCACAAACAACTTTCAAGCATAATAGAAAACTGTATTAATTATATACAAATTGATAGGTGAATTTCGGGTCGTTTTTACATCCATTAAATATGCTTCTTAAGTACTCTTTTTTAAATTTTTATTTATTTATTTATTTTTTAAATTTCAGAATATTATGGGGGTACAACACTTTGGCTATATATATTGCCCATGCACTGCCCGTGTCAGAGCTATAATCGTGGTCATCCCCCAAACTGTGCTCCCCACATCCATTCAGTGAGAGTTTTCCCATCCCCTCCACCCCCCTCCTGCCTGCCCGCCCCCTGATGAATATTATTGCCATGTTTGACGTAAGTGTTGATCAGTTAGTACCAATTTGATGGTGAGTACCAGTGGCTTAAGTACTCTTAATCCACAACATATTATTAGCCTGATTAATTAGTTGCTTTTAAAAACTTTTTTTCCTAAGAAAAAATACTCCGTAATTCCAACTTTTGACACAGAAACTTTGGGTTCTTCCCAGCTTTAGCTGAAATTAGCATTTGCTGTGTGATGCACTTTATGTCTTCTTAATGTCATTTTGTAGCTGGGTGCTTTGTTTCATCCATGAGATTTCAAATTTTTAAAAGCAAGGATCTCGTCTCATTATTTTAGTAACTATGCCAGTTTTTAGTTCTCTGCACTCTGCAGGTGCTCTGTGAGTGCATGCTCATGCTTGGGCAAAATAAAACTTCATTTGAGGAAAATGCAGAGCTCCATTCAGCCTGTAGGTACTGGATGGCTGGTCACACTCATATGGGTTGTTTATGGTCCATGTCCATGGGATCCATCCCTGCTAAGCCACACCAATTGTTAAATAGCTGAATTTTACTCCTGGGAAGATGCAAGAGCTCCTGCTGTATAAATGATACATCTTTAAATGTTTGCTGGGTCTCCTGGATGGTTCCAGGTCACAAAGAGTAGGGAAGACATGGAGAGAGCCTGTATCTCTTCTGCTGCTGTCAATTTTGCACATTTCCAAAAAGGCAAAATAGTCTGTCTGGTAGTTGAGAGCTGAAGGTCTGACATCAATGGACTCAGGTTCAATATGTCATTCTGCCACTTAGCACTTTTTTCCTCTGGGTATTTCCTCATCTTTAAAATGGGGGATTGTGAAGATTAACTGAGTTAACCTATAAACATGATTGGGACAGTGGATGGCCAATTGTAAACCTCAATATATGTTACCTTTTACTATTATTATTATAAAATGAAACTAATAAGTTTAGAGCAGTGGTTATCAACAGGGGGAGATTCTGTCCCCCAGGGGATATTTGGCAATGATTGGAAACAATTTTATCACAAGGTGAGGGGTGTGTGTGGGAGGGGCACTACTGACATCTAGTGGGTTGAGGCCAGGGACACTGCTGAACATCCTACAGTGCACAGGACAGCCCCCCACAGCAAAAGATTATCTGGCCTACAATGTCAGTGGTGTCAAGGTTTAGAAACTCTTATTTAGAGCCTAATAAACACAGGTAAGTGAAGAAAGTTGAAATATTAAATCACCTTGGTATATTATAGGAAGGCAACTCATGAAAATAAGTATTTCATTTAAGAATCTAAAGAAAAGACTATGGTGATTGGGGAATAAGTATCACTAGGAAAAGATAAGGGAAGTTTGCTTTTAGGACGTAACCCACTTTAGGACATAAGAATTGGTAGAATAAGCTTAAAAAAGCCATGCAGCTGCTATTTGGGGATTAAGCTGCTAAAAAGCATGTTCCTCCTGCTACTTCTGGAGCTACCTTATAAAGAAGCATTCAGATAGTGAAGGAACTTTTGTTGTTTTTTTAAATACAACTAAAGGTGTGTGTCCATTAAAACACGCACACACACACACAAATATAGGTCTGGCAGATTGTATAGAATGTTAAGTTTGGGTCATTTGGAAATAATCTCTAATCCATAGCTAGTAGTATAAGCAGTACATTGGCTGCTATATCGATGTACACTGGGTCCCTTCTGTATTTCTCAAAATGACCAAGTTCCAACATTTGAGGATGAGTAATGGTACTTTTCATAGTGAGTTAAATTCACATTTTGCTCTTTTCTTTGCTATAAATGCAATTGGTTTTGAAGACCAGTGTTGGAATGATCTCTAGTGCCTGAAATGTGAGCAGAAATTGTATTATAATATATTGAATATATATTTAATTTATAATATAGTCATGTGTTGCTTAATGACAGGGACAAATTCTGAGAAATGCATCATTAGATAATTTCGTCGTCGTGCAAACATCATAGGGTGTACTCACACAAATCTAGACAGTATAGCCTACTACACACCTTGGCCACGTGCTATAGCCTATGGCTTCTAGGCTATAAACCTGTACAGCATGTGACTATACTGAATACTATAGGCAATTGGAACACAATAGTAAGTATGTGTATTTTTAAACATACCTAAATATAGAAAAGGTACAGTAAAAATATGGTATAAAAAATAAAAAAAAGGTACACCTGTATAGGGCACTTCCATGAATGGAGCTTACAGGACTGGAAGTTGCTCTGGGTGAGTCAGTGAGTTAGTGGTGAGTGAATGTGAAGGCCTAGGACATTACTGTACACTGCTATATACTTTATAAACACTGTATGCTTAGGCTATGCTAAATTTATAAAAAAATTTTTTCTTTCTTCAATAATAAATTCACCTTAGCTCATTGTAAATTTTTTACTTTATAAACTTTTTAATTTTAAAAGTTTAATTTTTAAACCTTTGGCTCTTTTGTAATAACATTTAATTTAAAATACAAACACATTGTAGAGCTGTAAAATATTTTCTTTATATCCTTATTCTAAAAAATTTTTTCTATTTAAAAATTTTTGATTTTTTTTTACTTTTTAAACATTTTTGTTAAGAACTAAGATACTAACACACACGTTAGCCTAGGCCTACACAGGGTTAGGATCATCAATATCCCTGTCTTCCACTTTCACATCTTGTCCCACTGGAAGGTCTTCAGGGCCAGTAACACATCTGGAGCTGTCATCTCCTGTGATGACAATGCCTTCTCCTGGAATACCTCCTGAAGGACCTGCCTTGGGGCTGTTTTACAGTTAAATTAAAAAAAAAATATGAGTTGAAGGAATACACTCTAAAATAATGATAAAAAAGTATAGTAAATACATAAACCAGTAACATAGTCATTTATTATCATTATCAAGTAATTTGTACTGTACATAATTATATGTGCTATACTTTCATATGGTAGTAGATTTGTTTCACCACAAACACATGAGTAATGCCTTGTGCTACAA
This sequence comes from Daubentonia madagascariensis, assembly GCA_023783475.1. NCBI lineage: Eukaryota > Metazoa > Chordata > Mammalia > Primates > Daubentoniidae > Daubentonia > Daubentonia madagascariensis. Next base: position 31,535,589 of record JAKFHU010001953.1, on the reverse strand, counting down.
CGTTATGATGTCTGTGATGTCACTAGGCAATAGGAATTTTTCAGCTCTGTTATCTTATGGGACCACTGTCATATATGTTGTTCATCATTGACTGAAGTGTCATTATGTGATGCATGACTCTCTCTATATATTAATTTAATATATAATATTTCAAATATTATAAAATCTTTAGAATCCACCCTCTATGGTTTGGCATCCCAGGCATTTCACAATTGGATCCCAGCCTACCGGTTGAGCCTTGTCTTCCTTCGTATTCCTCACCCCACACTGTGCTCTCCCTGCATGAGAGAGATGACAATGTGAAGTCGACTTTAATGGTAGTTTTCTGCTCCTAAAGGGAACTTGTCCTGCTCTCAGATATATCACTTGGCACAGAATAGGCATTTAGTAAACACTTGGTGAATGCATAATAATAGCGCTGCTTGTAGAGCATGCATGGATGTAGCCAGGCACTGTGCCTCTCTATCTTTGTGCCTTTATTCCTCCCTTATTCCCAAAGATTCTACCTGACAACCTCCTTCACAAGGTTTTCTCTTATTTCCTCTTCAACCCCAGTCTTGTTGAATTAATCCACTTCTCTTCATGGGTCCAAAGAACTGTGTTTTTCTTCCATTTGCCTTTTGGAAGAGCTGGTTAGAACCGTGCCCTTGCCCCTGTATTGTGTATGGCTCAAGTTAAGGAGCCATGACTGTGCATTCTTCTGTTGCCCCAGAACACAGTAAGTACCAAAGTCCCGACTGAGTAATTCAGTGGGTTTTTCCCTTATCATCAACTTGAGGTCCTGTTTGGTATCATGCTATTTACTGTGTGTTCACTTTGAAATGAATCTAAGGAGATTAAGTCTAAGTATACTCTCAGCTCCTTGAGGGTGGAGGCTATGTCTAATTCTACTTGGTAGCCCCTTATCTAGAGTAGCACAGACAGCATGCCTGACAGATGTCTGGGTAGTGGTTGATGCCTAGGAATTACTCTTAGGTGGTTAAAATTCCTTTGTTATGTATTGTTTGTGGTGTGAAAGGCAATTGATGGTGCTCAAAGCATCTGTCCAATGAACTTAATCAGGGAGATAGATAGAGTTACTCTCTGTATTAGTCATACAGCTAGTATGAGACTGATTTATATACTAAATCTTGACTTAGAAAGCTGAAATGAAGGGTGGAGAGCTTGCTCTGGAAATGGAAATTAGCCTGGATAAGGACAAATGTGTAAAAGTATATTTGTCAGAAGACCTTTCAGCTTGATTTAACACATTAACTGCCATGTGAGTTGTATTTAACTCATGCTAGTTTTGAGCCCAGGGCCTTGTGAAGCATATGTAACTCATGTCTCTTCACCTTGGGAGCCACATGAACTAATTTTCAAATTGCATATAACTCATGCACAGAAAACAAAAAATAACAAATTTTTCATTAAATTAGAAAGGATCGTTTTGTTTTTGAAGTTTTTATTCTATTTTCATAATAAAACACCATGGCCCCAAGGAAAAAATTTTTTTTTGTAGTGTGGCAGTCATTGTGTTAAAGGTATGCCACTCTTAGATTACTAAAATCTACCAATGAGTATATGTTAACTGCTTTTTACTTGGTGCCAGGTGCTGCAGGGAGAGGAAGACCAGCTTATGATATGGCCTCTGCCCTCTGGGGTCTTATACTCTAGAGCATAGCTTGGCAAACTTTTTCTTAAAGGGCCAGATGATAAATATTTCAGGCTTTGTGGGCCATTCAGTTTCTCACAATTATTCAACTCTGCCATTGCAGCATGGAAACAGCAGCCATAGACAACACATAAACAAATGAGCTTGACTGTGTTCAGATAAAGCTTTATTTACAAAATTGGCAGCCAGGGTAAAGCCTGCATGCAATAGTTCCTTGACCCCTGCTCTAAAGTGTTGGTGAGAGTGTATGTATGTGGATATGCATGTATATATAAACTAGTGTTGGAGTGTGTGCTTTTTTCTGCCAACATATGTAGGAACTCTGAGATGGAAGAGAAAGCTGGGCCAGAGTAGTAGGGGAGAGACTTGGTAAGGTGAAGGAAGGACTATCTATCTGTCTGTGATCATATGTATAGAAATTTTCTTCATTCCAATTTCCTATCAAGAAAGTTGTTTGTAAAGTCATTCATTTTTTTGTTTATTCTACAAGTATTTGTTAAGTGGTCATTATACGCAGATGTTCATTCTAGCTTTTTTGAGTTTAATAGCTGGATTTAAATAGTTTAAATTTAAATGACTCATTTTACATATTTTGGCATCTCTGAAGTTGGAACGCATCTCACAGTTGATGGCACTGTTGCAAGATTTTACTTTCTCTGTGGATATAAATTAAGATGTGTCTTACAGTTGATAGTGGCTTACACTCAGAAGAAATATGGTGGATGTTTTAGCACTGCCTTAAATATTTTCTAGAACAGGGTCTTTTATTTTAGATATTTTAGTTTTTACATTTATATTTACTCAGCAACTTACTAGAGATAGATATTCTGAGAATATTTTAAGCAAAGATTGGAAATGCATTTTTAAAAAAAACGAATTTCTTCAGTCCTGACAGAGATTAGTTACTTTACATGTCTCAGTTAATGTTCTGTTAAATAAACTTCTCATGTCAAGCACAGCTTTTCATGTACTCTTTTGGTAATTTTGGCTTATTTCACAGATTTTCTTCATAAAGGTAAAATATGGATTGAAATTTCAGAGACACAATTCTGTGGCCCAGTGAAGAACCTGGTCATAGTCCTCTGTGTCCATTACCTATAATTTTCCCTTAGTTGGAAGCACAGGATTTGAGAACAGGTGTTGGAATATGTGTGTTTCCCCTCAATTTATCTCGTTTTTATTTCATTGCTCTCGGATTTTCTAAAACTATGAGACTCTTTATGCAGGACTGGCCTAATTAGGCAAGCTTGGGAAGGTTTGCAAAAGGTTTAATGTTCCCCCTCTTTCCTGTCTGTATAAATCAATTAAAATGGACTATGAAGAAAGTCACACTCAAATATTGTGTAACTCTAGATTTCATTGCTCTATGTTTGTTTTCTACATTCAAGGAGGAGTTTCCGCTTAAATGTATTTATGATTTACGGTAGCCAGAGATACATTTCAACCAGTTTTGTGATATATGGGAATAGGACATAATATAGAAACATTATTTATGCCTCTGATCAGAGGGGGAAAGCTGTTTTTTATACTGTACTTATGGTTTAAGCAGTATGCATAGTAAGCACACCTGTCTTTGTAATTAGTATAAAAAAAGAATCAGAAAAATTAAAACTCTGATTAGTGTTTCACAGCTGACATCTCCAAATACTTCCAAGTTAATGCTCCTAAGTAGTAATAGTAAATACTCCTCACTGTTTGTGGTCTTTGGCTGTTTTTGGCATGACTTTCATTTATTTGTTCTCTTTAAAGTTATTGTTTAGATGCTGAGTCTTGGAATAATCTTTCCATACTTTTTTTTCCTTTGTATATTTCAGAAAAGGTCTTTAGTGCAAAAAGACAGTTAAATATTAGTTGCCAATTGATCATTAGAGAGTGATAAACTGATTCTTACACCACATGGAGAATTTTACAGTGTAGTATTTGTGGCATTTTGTGTGTGTGTATCCTTAAGCATTTCAAACCTTAGTTTTACTTAACGACATCCTTTTTATAGGACATGCAACCTGAGAGGTAGGAAAGGGCAAGGCAGAAGCTGCAATTCATTCAAAGTTTCTTGAAATAACTCTAGAAAAATAAATTTTATTTTGGCTTTTTTTTTCCTGACATCTTGAATTGTAATTTTTATTTTCACTTTATCTTAAGGTACTTAAGTGAAAATATAATGAGTTTCTATAGCAGGTCCAAACTACAGAGCAATTTAATTAAGTCCTGTTATTTTTAGACAAGGAACCAGAGGTAGCCTGCCCCTAACATTGGTGGGCCCAGGCAAGTGCTAATGGAGACCTAGAGACCACGCATCTTAATATGCTAATGGTCTAAGCCTCAGTCTCTCCAGGGCCAGCCCTGTGGCTTGTGAGCCTGTGTGGCAACATGGATCTACTGGAGCAGGGCAGGGTGGGAGCTGGACCCAGGCTCAACACTCGTGGGCTCCACCAAAATGGGAATGATCTGCTCAAGTTCTCCAGGGAGGTGGGTCAGGCAGGTCTTCACCTCTAGGCCTACTTGTCTGACTCCGGCCTTCTAGGGGATTCTAAATACCTCTCAGACTACATCCTCTGAGCAAGGAGAAGGGAGACAGCAGAATTACCTGGGGAATCCTGTCTACCTAGATACCCATTTTGTCCTTGGTTTCTAAAGACAGAGGCTGTGGTTCATCCTCTCATGGGCTGTCAGCTTAGTGTCCTCTCCTCTGGGGTCCAAGTTTAGCTAATGAGTCCCTCCCATTAGCTCAGACAGCTACTAAATTAAGAAAACAAACGAAACTTCCTTACAAGATTAAAAAGCAACAAATTGTATTTTGGGATTTGTCACGTGCACTGCCCTCTAAAAGTCCGTGGCCCAGGATAAGGGTCCCTCTGGCCTAGGTCTAAGGGAGGTCGAGGGGCTTGGACAACATGATACAGCTCAGTAGTGGTGCAGCCATGAAGCTATCTTATTCAGAAACTACAAAATTTTTCCATCTACGTTACAATTTACGAGCATTTTTGCTTCTGACAAAGTGCAAACAAAGGAGGAAAAGTGGAAAGGCAGAAGTTTAAATGGTGTGTTATTCACATTGTCATCATCCCATCTTAGGTCTCCTTTCTCTGCTAGGTAAGGAACCCTTGAAACTCACATGTACATCGTGACTTCCGAAGAAAGAAAAGCTATCAAAACACCCTCCTGTGTGAAAATTTTAGTTTCTTAGGGAATTCAGGTGTGTGAATCACTTCCTTCTGTCCCTGTCATAGAAGACAAGAAAGCAACGGGACTTTCTTTCAGCTGAGGAGGCCGGGTCGGTGTTTTCCAGGGAAGATTGCTTATCGTGGAGAAACGCTATATTCTTAATTGGATTTCTGCATAGACCTTACAGGAACAGTTTGCAGATGTGGACGGCATTCCCAAGAAAAGATTTTTACAGCGACTGACATCCCCAAAACCTTCCCAGAAAAAGGAAAACGTGTCCTTTCTCAATTTCACGTATGCTTTCTCCTTGATCAAAAGGCACATTTATCCATGGTGGCACCTGAAAAATAAATTTTTTAACAGGGTTGCTTCACAGTAGAGATGAAAGTACAAGCAAGTATTAGACAGGCCAACTGGAAGGGCTTGAATGTGGAGGATTTTATGTTTTTTCTTGCAACAAACACATGTGGAGTCCAGCAAGGGTGATGCTATCATCTGGTGGCGTGACGGAGATCCCCACGGATGCTGGAAAAATACCAGGTTAATGAAATATAAAATGCTGCCTCAGGTATAGGCAGGTATTTTGTAGGTTGGGAATTCTGTTGATGGAAGTAAAATCTTAAATCTTGTTGGTCACAAGGATCTGATAGAGGAGAGTGGGCAGAAGGGTTTAGGCTGGGAAGTGACAAGTTGGGTTTGTTTTTGCCTCAAACACTGCACCTGGATGTCCTGTGAGTGGTCAGTGGAAGAATGGTAGGAGAGATGGTCTTCTGTAGGTTTCCTATGTTGAGTGGCCCTGATGTTTTTACCAACCTATGTGTTGGTTGTTCATTTAACAATTGTTACCTATGTCTAATTTTGCATTGATTGGAGGGATTGTTCTTGTTTACATTGGCTTTACCTCTGGGCAGTGAACTTTTTAGGGCAATAATTAGTTGTCTGTTTTTCCCTCTATTCCTAGTAGAACTAATGAAACTTTGGAAATAGGTGTTACTAAGTAGATGTTGGTTGCATGGAACCAGAAAAGCAAGGTGGCCCTCAGTGGAAAGGTCGGGCTTGCTTCCATAGTCTTACCACCAAGGGGCCAAAAATACCTCAAATAATAAATAGACCCCAGTGCTTGAGAAGCTGTTAGCAAAAACTTGGCTTTCAGCAGGATAGGATCTGAAACAACTCTCAAAGAGTGCCATTTTCAGTGAAGATACAAGTTCTCAAAAAAACCAAGGATGGGGATGCCCTTCTCCACAGAGTAGTCATTGTCCTTTAGAAAGGAAACATATTGCAGTGAAATCCACTCGAGAAGAGCATTTGCTGTTCCCAGGGAAACAGCCTACTCAGCAGATGGCCTTCACATTTATGGCTTTGATAGTCTCATAATGGAAACTATCATCCTGAAACAGAGAAGAAGAAAACTTGATTTTCTGGGTATGTGCTCTTCAAGTGGAGATGGTTTCTCAAGTGATACTTGAAGAAAATAAATATGGAAATATTATTTGAAGCTCTGAATTTATATGTAGCCCCCTACTGCTTGGATATGTGCTAATGAAGGATTTAATTTTTTTAGTAAGGAGACATTAAGTGAGCTGAGATCGTCAGGAAAGATTTCTGTACGTAAAATTCCCCCCTTTGGTTCCCGTACACATTGTTTTCTTTGCCTGGATTACTTTTCCTCCAACTACCTTCAGTCAACTAAGGTTGTCACATCTTTCAAATCCCAACTTTGTGGTTACTCCCACAGGGAAGCCTTCCTTGAATTCCCAGATCCAATTTGGTCTTCTCACTTAAATAATTTCTTATTGTCCTAAGCCAGGGCTTTCAAACTGATAGGCCTACAGGAGCCAGGTGAATCATGTAAAGAATGGGATGGACTACTGATAGCAGAACCTTCTGTAATGATGAAGTACTCTCCATCTGCCTGGTCTGTTATGGTAGCCACTAGCCACATGTGGCTATTGAGAACTTGAAATGTGTTTGGTGCAACTAAGGACCTGAACTTTAAATAATATTTTACTTTTAATTAATTAAAATTTAATTTTAAATAGTCACGTGCAACTAGTGACTACTGCATTGGACTTTGCGGGTCCATAGGAAAAACAGCAACATAAATGTGATGACAAATGGTGACTGGAACTTGGACTCAGTGTCAGGGAGACAGAATGGAGTGCCAAGGACTGTGGAAAACCAGAAACCATGTGCCCTATCAAAAAGGGGTAGCTGCTACTCAGTTCCGGCCAATATTTAAAAAGAGTAGCAGAAAATCCTTATTTTTTGTGAAATTTTCTTACTTTTCAAAAAAGTGTTGGCAACTAGCTAAAATTCTAGGCCAAATTTTGCCCATGTGTAGCCATTTTGTGAATTCTGTGAGTTCTCCATGGCAAGTAGCAAGTATCACTATCACAACTGTTTGTCAATATTTAAATTTGTCTCCCCAGTAGAATGAAAGCTCCATGTGGACAGGGGCTATACCTGTCTCGTTTACTGTTACATCTCAGTACTCAGTTTGGGATTAAGTAGGTACTCAGTGATATCTGTTGAATGATTGTTGGATGCCTAAGGTAAAAATAAAATGGGGGGTGGGAAGCCAAGCCTAAGAAATAAGAGGCAGGGAATTTGTTCCTTGGATGAAACCCAGCTTGCTTTTCTGCACAGATAAACAGTTGCCTGGATGGGAGAAACCCTTCTGGATGTAACTCAGTACACAATGGTGGGTTTAAGGAAAAGACCAGGTCTTAGAAGAATGCAATATATGGCCCTGAGTATGTCTGGTTCTCTGAGAAAGGGGAAAGGTAGCATAGACCACAGGACTGTCTGGACCGGGAAGCTTTTTGTGAAAGTAGTTATTCTGCTCTGAGCCCTAAAGGAGGTCAGGAAGAGTTGATTGTTTCAAGACTGTAGGAAAATATACTGCTGATATTTGTCATAGTATCTTTCAACCAAAACCATTCTTTGATTTTTATTTTTTGTTTTGTTTTCTTTTGGTTTTGTTTTTTAGAGACAGAGTCTCAGAGGCTCTGTCACCCAGGCTGGAGTGCAGTGGCGTGATCATAGCTCAATGGTTCACTGTAACCCAAACAAACTCCTGGGCTCAAGCAACCCTCCCACCTCAGCCTCCCAAGTAGCTAGGACTACAGTAGCCACCATGCATGGCTCATTTAAAATTTTTTGTAGAGATAGGGCCTTGCTGTGTTGCCCAGCCATGCGGTCTCTAACTCCTGGCCTCAAGTAATCTTCCTGCCTTAGCCTCCCAAAGCACTGGGATTATAGGCATGAGCCACTACACCCAGCCCCATTCTGCCTTAATACTTGCTATGGTTTGAATGTGTCCCCCAAAGTTCATGTGTTAGGAACTTGATCCCCGATGCAGTGGTGTTGGGAGCTGAGGCCTAATGGGAGGTGTTTGGGTCATAGGGGCACCATCCTTATGAATGGTTTAATGCTATTATCACAGGAGTGGGTTTCTTATGAAAGCACTAGGTGAGCCACCTTTGGTATCTCTCTCTCCCCGTCTCTTTGCCCTTCTGTCATGGGATGACACAGCACTAAGTCCCTCACCAAATGCAGACCCCTCGATCTTGGACTTCCAGTCTCCAGAACTGTGAGAAATAAATTTCTCTTTGTTATTAATTAGCCGGTCTGAGCTATTCTGTTATAGCAACACAAAATTAACTAAGATAATACCCCAATCCATCTGCATGTCCTAGAAATTCCAGGGTTCATGGACCAAAAAAGGTTAAGAACTGTGGGTCAAGACCTTTGACTTTAGTAATAGCCTTATCTCATGGAATTGCATTTTTGGGATATTGGTATAAAATTTATGAAGTTTAATGATATTAAATTCTGTGCTCTCAAATTATCCCTTTGAGCTTGTAAAAAGCCCACTCAAAGGAAAAGTCATCCTTTTCAGCTGTATATGTCATTTTACTACATTCCACTTTTGGCTATTAAGGCAGTTGCTTTGAATTGCACAAATCATCTGAGATGTACAGTTCACGAGAAATCATTTCAAGAAAAGAGTGAATTGTGTTTATTTTCATGTTGCTACTCTTTGCCTTGCCTGTAGTTGAGTTTTCATAGTGATTCTCTAAAATATAGAGCTGTAATAGATTCTCATTCCTATTATTATTGTTGTAATTAATATTCCTATAAGGAAAGAGGCACATTAAAAACTAATTGTAGGCATAATAATGTCTCCCCAAAGATGTGGACAACCTAATCCTCGAAACCTGTGGTTATGTTACCTTAAATGCCAAAAGGATTTTGCAGATGTGATTAGATTATGGCTCTTGTGATGGGGAGACTTGCCTAGATTATCCAGGTGAACCCAATGTAATCGTAAGGCTCGTTAAAAGAAAACAAGGAAGGCAAGAGAATCAGAGTCAGAGAAGGAGATGTGATGACAGAGGCAGAGGTCAGAGTGATGTGATTGCTGGCTTTGAAGATGGATGGTGCCCATGAGCCAAGGAATACAGGCCATCTCAACAGGCTGGTGGAGGCAAGGGAGTGGGTCCATCCCTAGAGCCCCTCCACAGGGCATGCAGCCCTGCTAACACTTGGCTTATAACCTAGTGAGACCCATTTTGGACTTCTTTCCTCCAGAACGATGACAGAAAATTTGTGTTGTTTCAAGCCATTAAGTTTTTGGTACTTTATAACAGCAGCAATAGGAAATTAATACACTGATGAACAAAATAAAGCCACAAATGGTGGCTTTATTTTCTACACCAAAAATTATGACATGTGGTCTGATAAGAGCATTCATTCAGTACTGTTAATTGAGCATCAGCTATTGCAGGGTACTGTTGTAGGCACTAGGGACTCAACAGTGAGCAAACCCCATTATGGTACATACCTTCAGAGAGCTGTGTTCCGTGGAGACAGACATTAAACAACTAGATAAACAAGCATTTAGTCGCACACATGGTATTATAAATAGAAGTGCAAATGCATAGTCTGAAGGGGTTGTCAGGGAGGGCTTTCCAGAGGAAGTGGTTTTTGGGTTGAGCCCAGAAGGCTGAGTGAGAATTATCAGGAAAAGGGAGGTAATAGGAAGGGCATTCCTGTAGCAGGAATAACATGTGTAAGGGGCCAGGCAGAAGGCCCTGGAGCTCTTGAGGAACTAAAGAATTCTGATGTGGATAGAAGGGAAGATGCAGGAAAGAGTCTGGTGGGGTAGGCCTTGGATGCCAACACAGTAGTGAGCCATGGAAAAATTTTAAGCTGGGAAGGAATTAAGGACTGCAGGATTAAAATATCAGTTCAGCTATGGTTTGGAGAAAAGATTAAAGTGGGGCAAGAATAAATGGGAAGTAGGGTGACAATACGTCATCTAAACTGGGTCATTTCTGAGAGTGAGGGGGTGCTGTTAATACTTACAGTGGGACAACATTCACTAGGACTGTCCCAGGCAAACTGGACACGGGGTGGCTATAGTAGTCCCCAGGTGAGCAAGGGCAGTGGTAGCCTGGACCATGTGTTGGCTGTGAAGATGGCCCTTTGAGAACCTTCACTGGACTATAATTTCTTTTCCCTTAGCTCTCTATACTCATTTTGATACTAGAATAAAATTTGTAGATAAATAATTTCAAACAAGTTCAGTTGCATTGTACACTTGGCCTCTTATAAACAGGCTTGATGGTTTCCACCACATCTGTCTCCTTTGTCTGGCTGCCACAGAACTTACAGGTTTTACCTCTGAAGAGATACCATATATAAGCAGGCTACACAGATGGCAACAAATGCCGTGGAACTTGACACCCTGGCTTGCCTGGGTTTGAGCTGCGATTTTTGCAGCCTCTGCTTAAGTTTTCATTGCCATTCTTACAGATACCAGAAAATGTTAAAAAAAAAATGGTGGGAACATAAATTAGTACCTCTATGGAAAACAGTATGGAGATTTCTCAAAGAACTAAAAGTAGATCCCATTTGATCCAGAAATCCCACTATTGGGTATCTACCCAAAGGAAAATAAATCATTATATCAAAAAGATACCTGCATTCATATATTTATCACAGCACAATTTGCAATAGCAAATATAAGGAATCAACCCAAGCATCCATCAACTGATGGTTAGATAATGAAAATGTGGTGTATATTCACCATGGAGTACTACTCAGCCATAAAAAAGAATGAAATAATGTCCTTTGCAGCAACTTGGATGGAACTGGAGGCCATTATCCTAAGTGAAGTAACTCAGGAATGGAAAATGAAATAGCACGTGTTCTCACTTATAGATGGGAGCTAAACAAAGGGTACGCATGGCCATCCAGAGTGGAATAGACATTGGAGACTCTAAAAGGTGGGAGGGTGGGACAGGGATGAGGGACAAAAAATAACCTATTGGGTACGATGTACACTATTAGGGTGATGGGTACACTAAAAGCCCAGACTTCACCACCACACAAAATATCCATGTATATAAAACTGTACTTATACCCTCTAAATCTATAAAAGTTAAAAAAAGAAATTAAAAAAAAAAGAAAGTGAGCAGTTTGCGGGTTTCTGGAGGTGATTTCCAACAGGAGTGTTGTATTAGAATCACCTGGAAGGCAGCCTATATAGTGCCTCCACTGGGGATCCTGCCCTGATGCCTGCCTAGCCCGATTATAGGGAAAGAGTAAGAATATTTGTAATCAAACACATGATCTTCATCTCTGCTGTTTCTACCATTTTGTGTGAACTTCAAGAAAGTTTTCATACTTGGCATCTGGTATTATTATTACTATATTTATGCCTAAATTCTACATTGTGCCTTGGAAGCCCTGGCTTCTATATAGGGGAAAGCTTTACTCATTTATTCATTTGTTTATTAAAATCAATTTTATTATGTATTTTTGAGGTTTACGACTTGATGTTATGGGACACATAGAGCTAGTAAAATGTTCACTATAGTGAAGCAGATTAACATGTCTATCATCTAACATACTTACGTTTTTGGGGACAAGAGCAGCTAAAATCTACTTAACGAAAATCCTAGTACGATTTTATTAACTTTCGTCTTCATGTTGTACATTAGATCTCTAAACTTGTTCATCCTACACATCTGCTACTCTGTATCCTTTGACCTACATCTCTTCCCCACCCCCCACGGTAGCCACTGTTTCATTCTCTGTGTATTTGAAGGTTTATTCATTTAATGCCTGTTAAATATGATGCAAGAAGCCACACCCTTTTATGGGCTGCATCTGAGGGGTCTCTCAGGATCATTCCTCTCCCCCTTAAATAGCCTCCATCCTTCACTATACTTGCAAGGGCATCTTCCACTCTTGGTGCACTCCACTGCCTTCCCCAACATGCCCTGAGCTGTTTCTGTCTCTAGAACTTGCTGCTTGCTCAGCCCCTCTCTGGGATGCCCTTGCATTCTGACAAGCTCGTTGCAGAACTGATCTCCCCAGTGTAGTGGTCAGTGCCCTATTTGTTTTTCTGTTATTATGCTCATCAGCTTATGCCTATAGCTGCAGATCCATGGACATCCTTGAGGAGGGGGAAGCGGGGAAAGGTATATTTCATCCCAACTGTACCTTGCCCAGAGTTTGTTTCCAATCAATATTTATTTTATTAAATTACAAATGCAAAGCTTGTTGAGTAGGTGGCATAATTATGAATTTTTATTTGTATTTTTAATGTAGATTGATTTTAACTGAATTTTCTTCCTTTTAAAAGAAATGCTAATTTTTTTTTTTTTAAAGAGGTTCCACATTTTGGCTAGGTTATCTTACTTTTTTTCTGGGTTACTTAGGTTTTGCTGTATAGTCAACTTCTACTATAGTTCATATGGCCTTTGGTTATGTCAAAGTTTGACAGTGTTGCTGTGAAGTAATTGTTGAATTTATTTTTGAGTGCCTTTATTTCATATCCTCTGGGCTTCTCTTAAGCTTTCCTTTTAGGGATGGCTTTCAGAAATGTGTGGTTTGGTGTCCATGAATTCCTGGAAGTTCTGGATGGTTGGAAAATGATTCACACAGTAAACATCTATGGCTGGATTTGCAAATCACATGGTAAAATCTTGCAGACATCATTGGCCATCAATCATTACTCTGCTGGAAGTAAATAAAAGAGATTAGTGTCCATGCAAATCTTCTCAGCTATGGCTTCACCATAACGGCATTCTTTAGAGCAGTGGTTTATCAAAGTGCGCTCCCTGGGCCAGCAGCATTAGCATCATTTGGAACTTGTTAAAAATCTGGTCTCTGGGCCCACCCCAGACCTACTGAATCAGACACTCTGGGATTGAGCCCAACAGTCTACCTTTTTAAACAAGTCCTCCAGGTGATTCTGATACACACTAAAGTTTGGGAATCACTGCTTATGAAGATAGGGGAAAAAATCTCTGGTGGCAATTGCTGTGCCTCCTGAGTGCACTTGATATGCAAGACTTGGAATAAGCCTTGGTTTTCTCTTTCCTTCCTTTTCTGAGCTTGCTCTAATAAGGTCATCATCATGGGATTTTCTTGATTTATTTATTTATTTTGAATCTGAGAATTGCAAACCTCAATGCTGTATCCGTAGGAAAGATTTTATTCCTTATTAGGACGGCAGCTGGTAGAGATACAGGCATTTGGACAAATTGTTATAAATGTTTGCATGTGACACTAATTAGTTCTCTCATGCTTCCTTCCCTAATTGAAAGAGGTTTGCTTGTAGGAAGATTTATTTTTGTTCCATCTTGGACTGCATTGCAACAAAATTCCCAGCTGACCAAGAATTTTAGGCATGGCACTGTGCTTAGGGCTTCAGCCCGGTTTTTCTGAGAAGCAAGCAGAGACCAGAGAGGGAAAGCCACTCACATAAAGTCCCGTAGGTAATAAATGGCTGAGCTGGGGCACACCCACGTCCCTTGCAAAGTCTGCTTTATTATTTTTCCTGTTCCAAAATCCTGCTTTATTTTTCTTGTGTATTTTTAAATACATAAAATCGAACTCGTGTGTGTGTGTGTGTGTGTGTGTTTATTTACTGTCTTTCTCCCTCCACGAGAATGTAAGATCCATGAAAAAGGGATTTTTAAAATTCACTCTGTATCCCCAGGGTAATGCCTGGCATATAGTGAGGATTTATAATAGGTATTTGTTGAATGAATGACTAGATTTCATAAAAATTTAGAATGAACATCCGATCTCAGAAAGAACGACAGTCCTTTAAATGAAATGCATTTAGCTTTATGAAAAATTCTTAAAATTGAACTTTTTTTGTTTTTTCTGTTGTGGACTGGTGAAAACTTGGTAACAGATTGGCACTGGACTAGCAGCTGAGATTTTAGAACCACTGGGCTAAGTCATTCTTTCAAAGGAAAGTGGTATTTGGTTATTCTAAACCCTCTAAACTAAACCCATGCTATCTGATATGGTAGCCACTAAACACATGTGGCCATGTACGTTTAAATCAATTAAAGTTAAATAAAGTTAAAAATCTAGTTCATCCATCACACTAGCCACATTTCAAGTACTCAAAAGCCACATGTGGCTAGTGACTACTATATTGGACAGCACAGATATAGAACATTTCCACTGTTGTAAAATGTTCTATTGGCAGCACAGTTTTAGACAAACAAGTCCTAATCTTAATGCCTTCAGATAATAAAAATCAAATGACAATAGCAGCAACTATAATTTATTGGCATTTGCTATGTGGCAGACAGTGTGCATTCTGCTTTGTAAGAGTTCTCTCAATCCCCAGATCCCTGGGAGAGGTACTATTTTTATTTTGCAGATGAGGTCATTGAGGGTCAAGGAGAGTACGTTTCCCAAGGCCACACTGCTGGTGAGCCAGGTTTCAAACCCAACACTGCCGTCCAAGTCAAACCTGTGAACACTGCATTTCAGAGAAGCAAGATTCACAGCCATGAGTGATTACCCCATTTTAGTGTTTTTTTTTTTTTTTGGATAACCATCTCTCACGTCAGGCAGCAGGGTTGCCAGGATATGTTTGTGTTTTTCCCTTCTTTCCAGTCTCATCAATAAGCTCCAGCTTTATCCTGAAGGGTAAATTTTTTACCTAAATGCCTTCTCTCCATTCTGGTTTGGCGAGTATCTGTCCCAAGTGCTTTTGAATTCCCCAGTGTGAATGTGAATGTTGGTTGTAGGCTGTACTTACTACTGACAGGTAGGGGTCCTTGTGACATGTGATGAAGGATAGCAGAGGCCCATCATGGCCCTGGCCATGGTGTTTTCTTTGGGTTGCTGTATGTGCTCTATTGAGATTGTCACTTGTAGCACAAAGGGTGGAGCCCCAAGCATTGGTAGAGTCAGATAATTGCACATGGCTCTAGAATGGAGGCCACTGGCGTATAGGAGCGTATTTTCTGAAAGATAAAAGAAGGGAAGTTCTAGACTGTTAGGAAAAAGCCCTCTGAGAGACACCTGCTTGGTTTGAAAGATTGTCCCAAAACTCGTCTCCTTAAATTAATCTCATGTATCTAGGTCAGAGAGGATGATTTATTTATTTATTTTTATTTCAGAGAGAAGTTTTATTTCTTATTTTGGATTGGTTTTGTTTTATAATTAAGAAATATATCTAGATCTTATATTCTATGAAGAATATTTTTTTCTAGTATGATTTGTGTTACCATATTTTGTGTGGCCAAAGGGTATTTTGAGAGGCAACTGAAGAGGTAATTTATTTAGATTTATTTTCCTTTCTTATCTAAGGGACCTGTGAGAGAAATGGTCTGATGTTCAGTCACTAGGCTGTGTGTCTGTTACTGAAGTCACCAGTGATAATTTGAATGATAATATTCTTGAAGAGAACAGCTAATGGTGGTGCTTGGCTGTTAACATTCAGCCTGTTAGGCATGACCTGGTTCTCTGTGGCTCGAAAAAGATAGAGGAATATGTTTAATGCAGATTAAAGTGTCATAAGTGGAACCTCTGTATAATTGTCTCAAGTTCATCCACTGTCGTTTATAATGCATTGTGTACACTTATATCATGGACTCTCATGGAATTCTGTTTGGAATGTTTAAATACGAGATAGCTGATCAGAAATGCTATACCACATGCACAGTTAGTTGAGGGAATGCCACAATGGCTGGTGGTGGCTTTTGTGCTAGGTCTCAGATAATGGGTTGGGATTTGTCTGGAAGAGATGAATTGGTAGAGCATCCTAAAAGAAGAGTGTGCACACAGGTGAAGAAGGGCTTGGGAAGTCTGTTCTATATTGAGAAAAGAATACTCAATTCAATGATTGAAATGTCAGAGACTGGTCTTGAAAGATAGGTTTGGGGTCAGAGCAGGGAGGGCTTCAAATGCTCAGTAAAATAATTTTTTTCTTAATACAGAAGGAGTCATTTAAGATATTGGAGCACCATGCTTTAGAGAACTTAATCTGGCATCAGAGCAGAAGCTGCAATATGTATATAGTACAATGCTTAAAGGCATGGGCCCTGGAATTGTACCATCCTGGTTTGAATTCCAACTAACTTACAAACATCAAAGCCTCAGTTTCTACATCTGTAAAATGGGAGTAATAATAGTTCCTACCTCTTAGGGTGAGGACTAAGAGAAGATAAAAAAAGCTCATGGCATGGTACTTAGCACCTGATGCATGTTGTTGTTGTTATCTTATTTTTAATTTTGTTATTATCACTTGGGTGAAATATGCCTAAACACTATTGCAATAATCCATGTAAGAGGTAGTATGTGTCCTTGAGATGCTGGGAGACGTGGCAAAGAACATTTGAATGTCATTTGTACTAATTTTGTTTTATGATACAATTTTTAGTTTATATTTTTTTCTTACTTTAGCAATAAAATGCTTCTAAAAAGCACAAACATTAATTACATTTAGTTCTATGTATGAAGAAGATAATATTTTCTTACATACATAATTATGGTATACATAATTTATAAAGTTCTTTTTTTTTCTTACCCACTGACTTTGAATTCAAGGATCCTATGGGAGTACCCTATTACTCTATAATAATTTGGATGATTTTAAAACCACTTTACCATAGTGATACAAGGATGCTGTCTTGCCTTATTCACTACTGGTTTTGAAAATGTCTTTATCACCCTTTCAAATGGCTGATTTGATAAATTATTTTACTTAATAAATGTAAGACTCAATAGTATGATGAACACTATTTAAAAATGATGAAGCTTATTCTCACTTTCCATTTATCATCAGAGATGTCTCAGTCAGCATCATGTCTTCTGCTTAACTTATCATCAGTAAGCATCATAATAAGACTAGAAGCATTCTGGAAAAATCGGCAAGGACTAACATATCTTCCTTGATTGTTTTAGCTTCTTACTATTGTTTTTGGTTTTTCTTCTTGAATGATTCTCTGAGCAAAGACCAAAACCCCCTCAGACTTTGTATTTAAGTATTGTACCTGTGTATCTTTAGTTCTTACAGTTCTCCCTGTACTGGAGAGGGTCCTGGAGGGGAGCTGGGGAACCCAGATTCTATTCAGCTTTGATACTCACAGTGTGACTTGGGCGCCTGTTATCATTTCTCTGAAACTGCCTTTCTTTATCTGTAAAATCCAGGGCTTGGCCAACAGTGCTATAAGAATGGTAGCTCTAAGAATGGTAGAAGCACCTTCTGTGGGTAAAGCGCTGTGCTTGGGGCTGGACATAGGACAGACCTTGCCCTTATGGAGTTTATTATGCAGTGGGGAAACTGGTGATAAACAAACACATGAGTATCTCTACCCTTTTACAAAAATCTATATTAGCATGTAAGCTCTTGAAAAGCAGGGCCTTTTTTTGTTTTTTTTTGTTCACTGATATATCCTCAATAAATAGGAATAATGCCTGGCACATGGTAGGCACTTAGTAAATATATGCTGAATAAGTACATGTTGTATATATGTTAAGTATTATAACAAAATACATTAAGTCCTAAAAATGCGTTCTGTGAAACCATGCATTAAGAGTATTAGGACTTGTGGGAAAATAGGATTGGTGCAGATTGTTCAATACCTATGCACATTATAACCAAAGCACTAACAAAAACAATAATTGGCACCCCCCTTCCCCTGCTGAGAACACAGACAGCCCAAGTAGGCATCTACGTGCAGCTGAACATGTTTTGGGTGATATATTTTTTACTTGCTGTTTAATGTTTTCATACTTTTATCAAAGCATAGTGTACAAATCAGTAAAGTTTACACATCTTAAACATATACTTTGATGAATTTAAAATAATTTTTTATACAGTCTGGGTGCATACCCAAAAGAACTAGAAGGAGAGTCTCAGATACTTGTACATCATGTTCACAGAAGCCGTATTCACAGTAGCCAAAAGGTAGAAGCAACTCAAATGTTCATTGACAGATGATAAATAAAATGTAGTATATGCATACAGTGGAATATTATTCAGCCTTAAGAAGGAAGGAAATTCTGACATAAGCTAGACATGGATGAAACTTGAGCACATCATGCTAAGTGAAATAAATCAGTCACAAAAAAACAAATACTGGATGAAATACCTAGAGTAGTCAAATTCATACAGACAGAAAGAAGAATGGTCATTGCCAGGGGGCTGGCATGGGGAAGGGAAAGATGAGAATTGTTGTTTAATGAGTACAGAATTTCAATTTGGGAAGCTGTAAAAAATTCTAGAGATGGATGGTAGCAATGGTTGCATAACAATGTGAACGTACTTAATGCCACTGAAGTGTGCACTTAAAAATGGTTAAGATGGTAAATATTATGTTACGTATATTTTACCACAATTTTAAAAAATAACAAAGAAAAACTGTTTACACTTATATAATCACCACTCAGGTTAAGATATAGGAAGTTTCCTGTCCCCAGCAGACCCCTCATGCCCCTCCCTGTCAGTTTTGTCCCCGTGAGGTAACCACTATTCTGCCAGTCCTTGAAGTTCACATAAATGGATTTATATTGTACCTACTCTTGTGTTTGGTTTCTTCTCTCATCATCATATCTGTGAAATTCTTCCATATTGTTGTGTGTATCAGTAATTTGTGTTTTATTATTGTGTAATATTCCATTGTATGAACATACCACAACTTGTTTATCTAGTTCCCTATTGATAACTTTGAGGTCGTTTTCAGCTTTTGTTCATTATATGTAATGCTGCTATGAACATTCTTGTACATATCTTTTGGTGGCCATCTTTGTTCATCTCTCTTGGCTGGCATTGCTGGGTCACAGGGTAGTTTAGTAGATACTGCCGAATAGTTTTCCAAAGTGGTTGTGCTGATTTATATTCCCACCACCACCATATGAGTGTTCCAGTTGTGCCACATTCTTGCCAGCTCATGGTATTGTCATGTCTCATGAGATAATAAAAGTGCACAGAAAAGAGTAGGGTGGAAATGCCAATTTTTGGGTGCTGAGGCAGCACAGATGGAAGTAGAGCTTAGCCAGCGGGACTTCTGTTTGGTAAGGCACAGGGAGAAGTACAACTTGCTATAACATGAAAGCCAGTATGGCTGAGGTGTGGCTCTGTAGGGAGGGAATGCCACATGCTGGAGGAATTTTTTCTTTTTTTTTAGTTAAAAAAAAAAAAGAACTGAAAGGGTTTTAGTCAAGCTGAGAGCTATTTCCTTTCTTTCCTGTTGGATGCTGTAAGTCTGATTCTGTGTACTTACTCCCCATTGCTTCAGAAAAATTGCTTATGAACCAATACAGCTTCCAAATTGTACTGAATTCATTCCCTTATTCACCAGTCACCTTTGAGCTGATTGGTTTTATGAAAACATATCTTATAGCAGAATACACTGTGTATGTATTTAAAATTAAGAATGGAGGTGAACGCTATGGGAGAGAGGAGCAGAAGATAAGAGGATGTTTGCAAAGGAGTGGTTATGATGAATAACTTGGAATCCCGTCGGGTCCAGTGGGAGAATGCCAAGGGAGGGCTGGTGAGGAAGCGGTGGGGTCGGTGGGTTGGAGATCATGAGGGGGAGGTTGTTGAGCAGGGAGCTGGAGGATAGGGGAGGTGAAGAGCTGGACGTTTGCATAAAGATTTTAAACATGGGGCAGTCTTTGGTGCTGACGATGTCTCGGGAATAATCATGGGCAGGATTGTGATAGGAGCAAATGAAAAGATTATTGGAGATGAGGAAGTAAAAAATAAGAGGCCAAGGAGTTTGGATGAGTCTACTATAAGAAGGTGGAAGTTGCCAAAAAGGATGTTAGGATTAGGATGGAGAAGAGAGCTGGTGAGCCTAGGACTTCTAGACAGGCTGTTTATATGTTCTTCCTCCCTGACCACTAGCTGGGAGCATGGCCTGGGGTCAGGATGGAGACCTTTTTGTTGTTCCCATAATACCCTAGGCTGTCTCCTCATGCCTCTCCTTTCACCTTTTTATATCTCTTGCCTCTCTTTTTATCACTAATTTTCATGAACTTTTAATTTTTTACAACTACAAAATATTAGGAAATGTTTTGGCTTCTATTACGTTTCTAGCACCACTAAGCATGGTGTGCTGGGTGCTGAGGAAATGATGGTAAACAAAAAATGATTCCTGACCCAGCAAGCTTGCAAAGGATTAATTGAAAACAAACCAAACAGAAACAGTTTTCTTGCATGTGGGCTGGAAGTATTTTCTCTAACTTACCAAGTGAGACTTAATTGTTCGTAGGAACACTCATAAGTGAGATACAGGTCATGAAATCTTTTGTCGGTGGGTAATTTGTGTCTTGGGGCAGATTACAAATATCTTTTGATTAGGGTTCTAGACCTTTAGCTGGCTGAAATATTATATATTTTCGTTAGAAAAATAGTAGAAAGCATCTCAGTTGCAATAGGAGTTCAGTAAACAGAAAGGTGATGCAGTTGCATGAGGCACAGTTCTGGTTTCCGTAAGTGCTAGTGCTCAGAAAGGCAGATTACCGGATCTGAGGATGTGAAGTTCCAGCTGGAGCCCTGTGAGTTGGGGAAGGGTGATTGTCTGCCTGGTCATTGATGGGCTGGAAGCATCAATAGGGTGACATCCTGTTTTCCTTTAGAACATAGGGCTTCCTTTCCTTTGATGTTAGTGTCAATGTTGTCTAAACAATGACCACCAGGAACACACCTATTGTTGAATATGTTGGTTTTATTCTTGTTGCAATGAAGGAGAACATGCACTATGGGGAACCTCAGTAAGAGGGTGTTAGAAAAAAGCCTATTTTAGGACTTGGGCTTGGGTTGGATGATTCAGTCAAGGGTCTAAGGAAGTAAGGTTTTGCTATAGATTGGTAAGTGGTCACAATTGTATGATTATCTCAATAAATGTTATCTGTAATGAGGACAGCATAGAGCAAAGATAAAATTGTCATTGATAAATAAGAAGCAGTCATTTATTTTAGCCAAGTGGAGGGTGTATTTGGTATTTTTTTGATGGCACAGTGACATTGTCTGTGCTTAGGCAAAATTATGATGTGGCCTTGTTTTGTCTTACTTTATAGTGGTCTCAGAGGAACCTTGTCTAAAGTTGGTGTTCTGTGAAATCGTTTATGTGCAACTGCAGATTAGCATGGCCTAGTGTGAGTGCCAGGCCAGCTTTGGGATGTCAGATGAAGCTTTTTTTTCTGTTTTCTTTTCTTTTTTCCTTAGTGGTATGCTGGTAGCTTCAGGGTTCCTTTTGGAACAGTTAACAAATGGGAAAAAAGGAGGGAGTGTGCAGAAAGAGAGGCCCAAATCTTAAGGGAGAGATTTTACTAGAGAACCTAGGCAGGGAGTGGAAGGCTGAAGCGGGGGCAGGGGAATGTGAGAAGGACTGGGTATTCAAGAAAGGGCTTGCCTAGGGGACATGGACCAGGCCCACAGGGGTGGACAGGGAGAAGTGAGAGCGGAGGGAGCAGATCCCGTCTCACCAGAGCCAAGAAAAGATTTGGTGATGACAGGAAATACACAGTCAGAGAGTTAACCTCTCTGGGTGGCCACGTAAATCCCTTAGCATGTGCCTGGGTCATAGTAGGTGTTCAGTCAAAGTCCCCCTGATTTTTTTTTGAGACAGGGTCTCGCTCTGTTGCCCCGGCTAGAGTGCAGTGGCGTCACTGTAGCTCATGGCAACCTCAAACCCCAGGGCTCAAGCGATCCTCCTGCCTCAGCCTCCTAGTAGCTGGGACTACAAGTGCACGCCACCATGCTCAGCTAATTTTTCAATTCTTTTTGCAGGGTTGGGGTCTTGCTCTTGCTCAGGCTGGCCTCAAACTCCTGAGCTTAAGTGATCCTCCTGCCTCAGCCCCCTCTGGTTTTTATTAGTGTCTCTGGGGGTCTCAAAGGGGCAAGAAAGTAGAAGAGAAGGATGTGCAATGGGGTTTTCCACAATGGTTTGCATGTAGAATACATGTGTGTTTGGTTTGTAACCTTGGGTATACTTGCATGTTAAAACCTGTGTGTGTGTGTGTGAGCGCGTGTGTATGTGTTTTAGAAAGCCTTCACCCACATGGTCCAGTCTTTGCATGGTGTCTTCATCTAGCAACTATGACAATAATTTCAAAGTAGCTCAAGGTCCTGTAGTTAATTAAATTTCTCAAATACCACAAAGAAGGATAAATAGACTGTGGCAATATTTCCTTACTATAATGAACAAATATACTCCTCACCTGATCTGATTCCTCTTACTCTGCCATCCCTATTCCCATTGCCGTGAAAAACTCCTCACCCCCACCTAAGCTGTAACTTGAAGAACTTCGGGTCATTTTTATCTTTCCTGTTTCTTCTTTATTCCAGATTTGGACATATGGGTGTTGGGGGGGTGTGTGTGTGAGATAAATAATGCTGCTCTAGGCATCCTTTTACATAAACACTAAGGCCCTTGTGTAAATAATTTATTGGGTAAATTCCTAGCATTGGGATTGGTGGGCCAGTCAGTTAAAATTTTGCCACATTCCCTTATAAATGTGTTGTGCCAGTTCAGACATCCACCCACAGAGTTTGAGAGGGCTTACTTTTCCACACTCTAGCCAGCCTTGGTTATGCTAAACTTGAGCATTTTTGCTGATCTGGATCTAAAAATGTGATTATAAGCAACTCTTTGTGTGTATATGTATATATTACTTAGTAAATCTAATTGACACATTGTGAACATACCAAAACTTTAAAATCTATGTGTCACTTTCCATCCTTTATATTTTAAGTTGCTACAGATATCTTTTCACATATTATTGACTTGAACTATCTAAGAATATAACACAGAAAGATATGGGTGAAATAACATGTATATTTGGCAATTTTTAACTTGCATAGATGACATTTTGTAGAATATATTTTTAAAATGTATTTAATGGAGAAGAAAATACTGCAAATAATTTTTAGCATAGAAATGGTCATTCAAGGAGTAAGGACTTTTAGGTGAAGTATTGGCTCTCTGCTTGATCACCAGGGCTACAGAGAGATGCCAAAGAGAGCTTTAGTAGCTAAGGTGCAGGTGCCAAGAAGCAGCAGGTTGAAGAAAAGGGGAGATTTACATAAATTGCAGGGCTAACGTGTCAGCAGAAACAGTGTGGTTATCCTGCTAAGTCAACAATTGGTTGCCATTTTTTGGGCTATTTTTCTTTGGTAGCCCTTGAGTTTGTTGTCCTTTTATTACTCTGTCCCATGTCCATTTGACAACATGGCCACCACTTCCTAGCGTATGTTGCCTTCAATTTATGTGCACTGGTTTTTGGGAAAATGTTTTTCCATCTAAGAGGCATAATTCAATCTGTATGGTGAAATGGGGACAGTGGTTAACAGGGGTCCCACCACAACACTGACAAGCCTTGCCTTCCAGCAAAGGAATCTCCTCAAATGGGATCATTCATACTGACCTACTTGGATGCTCTATTTCTGGTTTTCAAAATCTTCATTTTAGGCACAAAGATGGCTCTGAAAAAATGAAATGTGAAGAAGGTAAGGACAGTCCAGGTTCCAGAGGCCCATTTTTTGACAGACATGGTCGGCTGCCTTGTGTTTGGGAGGGAACCGGTTAAATTCCTCTCTCTGAGCTCGGTCTGCGGTGGTGGCACAGTGTCTGTCTTCATTTCTCTTGCATGGCAAGAGGCACCCAGCTGGGAGATGGCTGCTCATTGGGAAGATATGAGGAAGAGGAGAAGTATGATGGCCTCAATCAGATGCCAACTTGTTCTGGGAACTGGTTGTTCCTAGGCTGGAGGAAAGATTTGGGCATTGCCTAAAGTTTGGCTGGGCTTGAGGGAGTCTGTCTAGAGGTCTCCTTTTTTCCACTGGACATGTCATGGCCAGGGGGCTCGTGTATGTTTCTGTGAACTATAGAAACAATATGACAGTGATGCATTTTGCATCTAGCTATAGCAGCTGTATTCACTCATTCATCCATTCATTCATTCAACATTTGTTGAACATTTACCATGGGTGAGGTGTAGAAAATTCGTTGCTGAAAAAGATCAACATGGTGACTGTCTTCTGACCTTCCATTCTAGTGGGAAGCCAACAACTAGATAAGAAGTTAAAAATGTAGGATGAGGGTTCAGAAAGGAGAAGGACAGAGCATTATGGGAAGTGTTATGCAAGGGCACCTAAGCTTATTTTAAGCAGTCAGGCAAGGCCTCTGTAACTAAGTGATGTTGCAGTTGATAACTGAGAAAGGAGTAGCAGTTGGCCAATGGATGATGGGCAGGGCAGGAGGTGGTGGTGATGGTATTTGTTGTCATTGGCGTGTGTGTGTCCATGGTGTTCCATGCAGAGGGGCATCATCTGCAAAAGATCAGAGAAAGAAATTGTTTGTATGGGAAACTAAGAGGAATGTAGTATGGCTGAACTAAGAGAACTCAGGTACCTGGGTTCAACTATATGTTGTAGACAAAACTCACAAATATGTAAACAAAGGATATAATCTGTGACCATGAGCTGCTCTGTCCTTCCATCCAGGAACCTTTTGTATGATCTGCCATTCTCAGCACCAAGAATTTTCATTTGGGCTCAGCACCCTCAATGATTTTTAGCATCTTGAGTCCAATGATGGGTTGCTAGTAACATTGTCTTTGGTTACTAAAAACATTTTAATATACTCTTGATAGTACATGACAGTAAAATAATATCTCTTACTACACCAATGAGTGAATTATCTGAATCCTCATAACTTCTTGTGTCCTCAATTTTTGTTTTTTAATCAGAAGATGACAGAGTTTCTCAATGTGCTGTTGTGTAGATTGTTTCAGAAATTTTGAAATGCCTCTTAGACTTTGTGCAAAAATGACAGGATGTTCCCACGGAGGTAGGTAGTATGCCTTGGAATTGAATGTGGCTTTGGGCAAGTCCATAACCTGTATGGCCTTGGTTTTCTCTTCTATAGGAGGTTGCAAAGCAACTGTGCAGGACTGTATGTAAAGCACCTATGAGTATTCTTCAGGGCATGCTACATAAATAAACTCAATAAACAAGAGTTACTGTTGTTTTTTTCGATGAGCTGATAACTTTTGTAGACTCTAGAATAACATCCCTTAACTTCAATAACCAAAGCCAACAGAATAACATTGTTTGAATTCCTTTCCCAGTTTTGCAGAAGTGGGTGGCTTCTGCATCATTGACACTTGCTTGCTAATGCTTAGTCAGTGCCTAATGTTAGCCTGACAAAAAGCAGAGGGGAAAAAAAGAGAATCTTAGTAACAGCTGCCAAATTATCAAATTAAATTATGAATTTTGAAATTCTTTACTTCACTCTGTGTTTCTAACAGATGTTTGTTTATATGTGTGATTTCTATCAATCTGCTTCATCTATCATAGTATTAGGATATTATATATATTTAATTTATAAATACATGAACATATCTTAAAAGTGTATGCTCAATTATTTTTATTGATAAGAGTACCTGATTAAAACATTTGGAGCCAATTGATGTAATAGATATTTATTTTTCTTTCTCTCTTAGTATCAGAACTTCCTTTCTATAGTTGGTGGAGGGAGTTCTTTACTTTAAGAGTCTTGGTAGGAAGCAGAACTTGACTCCCACCAAGTGGAATATACCACTTCTTACTTTCCAAGTTCCCATGCAGCCATCCCCTGAGCAGGTGACATTGACACTTCCAATCAGATGCATCACCCCATGAATTTGAACAGCAGCTAGTGACACTTGTTGTGGCAGTGGTGAAGTCTGAAGCACACAGGCCCTAGGGGCAATTGCAGTGGAGACAGTGGTGATGTCCAGTGGTCAGTGTCTGGTGATGGGTGGGATAGGCATGCCAGCTGCAGTGGTGGTGCTGAGTGATGAAACAGTTCTGTGGTGTGCTTTGGGTTGTGATTCTAGCTGCGAGGCATCTCAGCCTGGTTCTCTGTCCCTCCCAGTGATCCTGTGAACTGCCCCATAACCTTTCCATACATTTCTGCTTTACTCGACAATTTTTGGCTCGCAGCCAAAACCCTGGAGAACCCATATAGTAGTCAGTGTTTCCAAAACCATTTGTCTATGTAAGTTGTTTTTCATAGAGCATTTCATGGAATTAGAATGTTGGAAAATCTTTTCAGAAACGCAGAATAGCATGATATAACAGAGCCTGGGGATAGTGCAGAATTATAATGTATGGAAATGACCACAATTAGAAAGTCCCTGTGTGTGCTTTCTAATTGCTTTCTTATCTGCATAAGCCCCCTTACTCACAGTTTAAGATGTTACAGGGAATAAATAGCAGGTAGGTACTGGCCCTGTGAATGGAGGCCAGACCCGGTGTTGTTCATTGCACCCTCCAGAGGAGTCTGCTTTTGTTTGTTGTAAACAATCATTATAGATAACCAATTTGTTAATACTTTTACCATATAACAAGGCACCTTCCATAAGTTTCATTTTAATCCTCATAACAGCCATGTGTGGACAATGTTATCCTTATTTTACACTTGCTGAAATGGAGGCCCAGCAAGATGAAAAAAGTTGCCAGAGATTATCAGCAGTGAAGCTGTCATTTGAACCTGGAGTTTGCGGTCTGTGGCCACTAAGCCACTGAAGCGATAATATACCTCAAGTCAGGGAGCAACAACTCTCTTACCTCCCTGGTTTTTTGGTGGGTTCTCTGAGCCCAGTACTCTTTCCCACTGTTCTTTGCCTCACTTTCGCCTTCTTGTCCTTCAGGTCTCAGCCTAAAGTCACTTCTGTAAAGAGGCAGTTTCTGACCTCTCAGCACCGTGTGTTTCTATCAGAGCAGCTTCGTGATTTGTAATGGCATCCTTCCTTGTGTGGTTATTTGGTTTACATTTGTATCCACCTCGGGGCTGGAAGCTTTGGGACCCATGTGCATGTCTCAGGGTGCATGTCTGCCTTGTTCACCACTGTACACCTAGCCCCTGCTGGCACAGTGCCTACCCGCAGACACTCCCCAGTTGTCTATTTAATGAATTCATGAATGGCTCCATCACTTGCCAGGGGTTAGGTCAGTGTTTCTCAATCTTTTTTTCATTATTGCTCCTCCTAAGAAGAAAAATTAAGTTTAAATTCTTCCTAATGAGAGAAATTAAGTACTGAGAATAAGATTTTATGGAGTAGAGTTTAGCTTTGGAGGGCCAACTGTTGTAATATCTGTGGTTTTTTCATGCCCCAAGAACCAATTTTTGCCCCTTAGTGATCGAATCAGAATGTATGGGTTAAGCTTTTAGTTTCTTGGTTTCAACTTCTGTAAAATGGAGCTGGGAACATCTAAATTGTAGGGTTGCTATAAAGATTAAAGTGGCATATATATGTAATGGTCTTGTCATATTGTAGAAGCTCAAATATGTATACAGGATGTCCTCTAGTAAATGTTAATTGAATATCAGGGATGAATGCAGTTGGTCAAATAATTTTCATGTTGATGTTAGTTTTTATGACATGCAAACCTGAAAGATGAGACATAAACAAAAATAACATTTACTGAAAAGGCACAGAGGTTTATCCAAGATTTCTGCATTTAATGGAGATTTTTGGCTTTGACAGTGTACTTAGTTTAATTTAATTTTGAGTCTTCAGTTGTGGAATTTCCTAAGGAATGCCTGATAGTGTAACTTAAGCACAAAGTAAAAGCCCACACCTACAGTGTGGATGCATTATATTCATTTTAGAGCATAAAATGAATATAGTATTAGTATTTAGTATAAAGCACACCTATGTGGATTCCCTCAAGAATATGCCATCAGGCAATAATTAAATTATGTAAAAACTGTTTATCCCTATTATATATGCATTCTCCAGGCTTAAAAACAGATTTTGAGTCATAAGTATTAAACTGTGCCATTTTTGGCGCGTTCCCTTCTTTTCAATTAGATAGGCTCAACAAATCGTTTTTCCCATGGATGATAACTTTTATTAAAGGAAACACAAATGCACATCTCCATAGCAACTGACTAGAATCCCTTGCCAAGTTCTCTTCTTATATGCCTGACTTATCAGCCTCCAGGTAGTTCACTCTTGCACAAAAGAGAACTATTGTCAGTTAATTAGGAGGAAGAAATAGGATCAGGAATTTTACTTGCTATTTAATGTACTACAATATGTGTTTACATATGTCCCACTAATGATATTGGGAAAATGTTGATCGTAAAAGTACTTTTAAGGTTTGTGCTTGGAATATGTTTGTATCTAAAGCATATATTTTTATACTGTAGTATGTTGTCAAGGGTGAAGTAAGAGGGGAAATATGCTCCCCTCAACTGCACAGAGCAATGCTCCTCTGCCTGAAGGTGCTGAAATGCCATGATTTTATGAACACTTCAATTGTATTTTTCATGGTCAATTCACTTGAGAATTCTCTGAAGCCTGGAACTGGTGCTTATCTGTAGGTTAAAAATGAGGAGGATGATATTTGGGCTTACTGACACCATTTGTTATGGTTAAGAGTCAGCTTTGGGGCAAGACCCAATGGTCTTCCTTCTGAGTACCTTTGAAAGAGGAACAAGTTAGTTTATTTGTCCACTTATTTACTGAATATTTACTGAGCACTGGCTATGTGCTGCACACTCTGCTAGGCATTGGAAATGAAGCATTGAATTGACAGAAATGGTCTATGCTTTCATGGAACATACAGTCTAAAAGACAAGGTGGACAGCTCAAAAGAAATTTCCAGAATAAGGAGTGTGGCTGAGGGAAGACTGCAGTGTGTATTAGGATACCACAACTGTCTGGGAGATGTAGCAAGGTATCTTGGAGACCTGATCAGAAACTGGAAGTAGGCCAGGTAGAGAGGAGAGAAGCAAACAGGTGGGAGGCAGAACAGGGGTGACGATTCGAGACAGGAAGAGTACTAATGATACTCTCGAGGAGCTGGCATCAGTGGAGCTCTGAAACTAGTGAGAGAGGGAGGGGAGTGATGTGAAAGGAGGCTGGGCAGTATGGCAGAGGCCTTAAATGCTGTCTTGAGATGCTTGGACTTGATCCATTGGGCACTGGGGAGCTTTTGAAAGGTTTAAGCACAGGAGGGGAATGATCAGATTGGACTATCTGGCTGCGCTGCAGAAACTGGATAGAGGGCGGAAATGGACTCTGGGGCTCAACTTCATCACCAGGCACCTCATTTTCTGAGTCTGGGTTCCTAAGGGGATTAGTACCCAAGGCTGTGGCCATCCTACAATTTCCCAGGCTGCCTATTCCATCCCCTGCCCCAGCCTGGTTGTAATCTCAGTTACAGAGAACCCAGTACTCTATTCAACATCCAAGCTCATAGCTTTATCTAATAGTTGGGCCCCTTGACTGTAGAGTAGCTCCTATCCCAATACCACTAGCCAGGCACTTTCTTTTCTGCTGGAGAGCTTTGAATCTTCCCTTTGCTTGTTTCTTTTGCTTTTATTATTATTATTTTTTTCTCTAAAAAAGGGTCTTGCTTTGTCATCCAGGCTGGACTACAATGGCATGATCATAGCTCACTGCAACCTCAAACTCCTGGGCTCAAGTGATCCTCCCACCTCAGCTCCCAAAGTGCTGGGATTACAGGCAAGAGCCACCACACCTGGCCCTTGTTTTTAAATATTTGTTCAGAATTTCTATGAATTTTAGAATCGCCATCTTTTTAGTCAGAAAGAACAAACTTAATATTCCTGGCAACAGTTAATTGTCCATTTGTGGCAGTCCCTATGAAATCTTTATGATATGGTAGGATGAATCATGGAAATTTTACCCCACCCAAGCTTATGTCCCAGAAGAGATTGATTGGAAAATCTCACTGAAGATGCATCAGTTTATTCCTAAATTGTCTGGATCTGATAAACCCTTCTTGTATTTTGGAGATCAAATTACCACAAATGACTTTGCTGTGTTGCCAGCTGGTTTACACACTGCAAAATGGAAACAGTTTCCACTTAGTAAAAATGACATCTGTGAGACAGTAAGACATAATTATGTGTGCAAACCCTTCTTGATCTCCATCTAGCAGCAGCTCACAGTGATGTCCTTCTAGTGGCTGCTCACAGTGATTGGGGAATCAAGTTTTCTAGACTCCCAAAGTGTACAAAGTGTAACACCCAAACTCCAATGCTTAATCACCTGTTTTTTCTTCCCTTTAAATAAATATTCACTGTGCCAGGGACTCTTCTAGACCCTGATGATATCATGGTGGGTGAGATAGATAAGGTCCTTAATCTCATGGTGCAGAGGTTGGAATGTATCCTTTTGTTTGTTGTTTACCAAATAATTTAACACCATATAAAGTATTTTTAAAAACTTTTTTCTTCTTGAGAAAATTTATCTTCTTTCAACACTATGTTCATGTTTCTAAATGGTAATAAAAAGTAATCATGATATTTAAGGTCCTTTAAGCCCATGAGATGGAATATTGTAATACTATTACTTATAATGTTTTTGAGGAATAGTTAATGGGAAATACCTCAGTATATAGTACAAAATGAAAAAGGCAGAATACAAGCTTTATATATCATATGATACCAGTTTTAGTTTATCAATAATTACAGAGATATAAACAGATCTATAAATGGTTTTTATACCTGTGTTGCATCTATTTAAATCCCAGCCTAGGCAAGAACTTAAATAAGTTAGAATTGGTGAAATTAAGTAAAGATAAATAATGTGAAAATCCAGTTGGTATGTCTGTGGATACATTGTTCACAAATGGGAGGAAGAGGACTGCTAGGGGAATCTTCTAGAATACCATTCAGTGAAAAGTTAGGACCTCAAGAGGATTCCTTATCTGTGGGGTGTGTGTGTGTGTGTGTGTGTGTCTATGTTTTACAAGGTCCATATATACATATGTGCTACAAGTATTTTTTTGTACCCAGCAAATCATATATAGTATCTTTTATATATATACAGTACTCTTTTTTTTTCACATGAATGTAGCTGTTATGATGGATACAAAATTAATTAATTTGTAATCATAGTTATCAATCTGTCCTAAAAGTACAGTTGCTATCGTGTGGTCCTTCAGAATGCTGCTATGATGATAACACACCTAAACATTTCTTGGGTGTTTAGTATGTGTCAGATTCTATGCTAAGTTCTTCATATTGTCAACTGAAGAAATGACGAGGTTCATAAATTTGGAAAGGAGAGCTTTGTTTCTCATAAAGAGTTGCAGCCTGTAGGTAGCCATTCTGACAGTCTGGGAAGCAGAGCCTCTGGCCAGAAGCTGGAAACACATACTTTAGGGAAACAGTAAAATAACAGGAATTTATGATGAGTAAGGGTGGCCAAATACACATATTTAATAAGCAAAAGGAAGAGTCATGAATATTTATGAAAGGAGAAACATGCACATGGGTAATTGAGCTTCATGTCCCTTCTTGGGGTCCATGTTTAGAAAATGGAGGCCTTATCATAATCCGAGGGTGGAGTTTTTGGTCCTTTGACATTAAAAGGTGAAGCAGAGGACACAAAAACCCTTACTGTGCATCTTCTGTAGACTGGTTAGAACCACTCCATGGTTGATGGTCTCTTATCAGGGAAGAATGCTAGTCAGTTGTAGTGCAAAAACCTCAAAAAGGGAGGAGCAGATCACAAGATTTGTTTCTGTTTAACCCTTAGGGAAGAAAGCCTGAGGGCTGTTAGCAAAGGAGGGGGTATAATGAGTTGTGTCTGGCCTCCCATCCCATTATGGCTGGGAGTTCAGTTTTAAGGTTTCTCTGGAATCCCCTTGGCCAAGAGGGGGTCTGTTCAGTTGGCAGGGGGGCTTAGGATTTTATTTAAATTCACAGTATATTGACTTATGAAATGTTGTTTTGTCATTGGAAAGGTGTCTTCATCCTTGGAAAATTGGGAACTACGGGTTGAGAATGTCTGGTATAAATTCTAAGACCTCAAAGCTTCAGAAACTGTGCAGTGTCACAGTTAAGAACATGAGTCCTAGTGTCAGAGAAACCTGAGTCCAAGCCTTGGCTCTGGCTTTTTTCTGGCTATGTGACTTTGAGAAAGTTACTTAACATTCTCTGACCTCTGTTCCCATTTGTAAAACGAATTATTTTTATAAGAACAGGCAATATTCTTAACAATGCCTAAGTAGAGAGGGCTCAACAATGATACCTATTCCATAGTGAACTTAGAGTCATAGGCTAACATGAAAGAACAGCAGTGAGTAGCAGTTGCTATAAGAAGCCCCATGTATGATTTTTGTAGTGTTGAGTCTTATGGCCAGAAAAAAGGAGATAAAACTTGTCTGAGACTTAAGAATTTTAAGTCATGTCTAAGGTAAAATTTGACAAGAAAGGAGATAAAATTTAAGAGATCAACTAAATAGAATTAGGCAAAGAACTTGGATTACCACCACCATCTCTATTAGCAGCTATTGATTCTCCATACCTATGGAATTTGCTGCCCAGTGGTCTCTAGGACACAGTGGATTTTCTTAAGTGGGTGTTCCCTCTGCCTTTTAGTCTGTTGCATCGGGCCTTGTGACCTGATGGTAGTTTTGGTGGCCATGCCCACAACTGGCAAGGCAGTTGTTATTTTAATGCCTTTAAATAGTCTGTCTGAACCACAGCCCTTGGATACCAAGAATCAACATTATAAAAGATAATGGGCCCTAATGATGTGGGTTGTTAGGTGGTTAGCTGAGTTATAGAAGGTCTTGTTTTGGAGCAAAAGTTTGGACAGACATTAATCAGATGCTGGAGTAATTGGGGTCCTGTTCAGAATGCAATGTACTCCAGTGACCCAAATTGTAAAAAGATACTCCCCTTCGTAAGAGAGCACCCTGGACTTGGGGACAAAAATTTGCAGATGGGCTTAATGAGGAAAATTTTCATAGCAATTACAGGTACTATCATACACAATTACAGAACACAGGCTTCTGCTTGCTCTGATCAAGCATTTGGTTATCTGTGGCCTGAAAAATAAAATCAGATGAAACCTGGTTACCATATTTCTTGCTAATTTCCTTTGTGAAGGAGATGTTGATGCCTGGGTGGCAGATAGTAAGGGTTGGGACTGCTTTTTTGTCCAAAGAAGTAGAGATTCTACACAAGGCAAGCACTTATAGAGGGGAGAGTTTTATGGAGTGTTAAAAGAGTTTATGTGAATACTTTTTGAAGAAATAGAATTCAAAGAAAAGTTAAATCCAGCTTTGTGGCTTCATAATGAGACATACATACACACACACACACACGTATGTCCCATTCTTCAAAAATAAAAAAACTTTCTTGTTGAGTATGAGTGGCTCTGTTGGGGGCAAGGTTACATCTTATTGAGTGAAGATTTTCCAATGTTTTCAAAATATGCATCTAATTAAATATATATGTCACATTGGAAACTTCAGGGGAACTAGTTACAAATGTTTGTGAGTCTCTTAATAAAATGAGACTTTACATAGAGTTAGCAGAGCACAAGTAAAATTAAATCATGCATAGAGTCCACAAATCTTTTCTGAATGCCTGCTCTGTGCCAGGTACCACGTTGGGAGAGGAGGTATTCTGGTGTGAGCAAGACAGACCACTCCTGCCCTCATGCAACTTGGAGCGACCTGATTAATACAGTCAGGGTTGTATTGTGGATGTTTCCCCAAGGCAATAAAAATGATCTCCCACCAGGTCCTCTGCGTGAGGTTGTTCTTTAGGTTAGTCTGTGAACTTATTTTGAGATAGCATTCAGTTAGCACTTACCAAGTTCCTTCTCCACTCACATGATCCTCCTAAGTCCATGGTAAATGAGTATTATAATTCCTGTTCCCAAGGTGTCAGTTCGACCTTTGTATTTTCTGTTTTTAATATGCTTCTTTTCTAGAGAATAGTCACTAAATAATTGGGACAATTCAGGGAGTACTCAATCCCTAATCTGTCATAAACACAATTTGGATAGGGGAATGTGCCTTTTCATCATATCTGGAACATTTCAGTTGGTACTTTATTTATTAAGTCATTTAAAAAGTTTGATGCAGATTTTAATGAAATTGCTATAAAATTATACACAGTTAGAGAGTATACCATAACTTGATAATTGGGGTTTTCTCAAGTAAGAACTAATTCTTCTGTTTGTCCTAATTAGGATGAGTAACACTTAATTATACCCCTTTTAAGCCCGAGGTCAAGAACTACAAAAGTGGCCAGAAAAATCCAGTCTCCTCCAGCTTCCACAGATAGCTCTTAGAGTTAACTTTAAGGTCAGAGGCTGTCAGGCCACTGTCCATCTCTCAAACTATTAAATGATAGTTTAATCAAATCAAGAAGGAGATACTGGGTGATCCCATTCTTGATGGTCTCTGATAAGCTGGGAATGGGCAGAAATGTTTCTCTAAGAGGTTTATGTTTCAGCTGCACAAAGAAACTTCTATACTGTCTTTTAGGAAATACGAGCCCAGGTACAATACCAACTTGTCTTTGCCCAAGAGCTTTCTTAGCTTGAAGGCCCATGATTCTTTGGACCTAAGACATGTAATTTCAATGATAGTGGTTGTGGAATGCATTTTATTTTTTCTAAAGCAGTTAATAGCTTTCATCTTAAGAGTTTGAGCTTATTATTTCCATCACCTCACATAGTTACCATTTTTTAAATGTGTGGTGAGAATACTCAAGATCTACTTTCTTAGCAGATTTCAAATATATAATCCATTATTATTAACTATAGTCACCATGCTGTACAATAGATCTCCAGAACTTACTCATATTACAACTGAAAGTTTGTACCCTTCTACTCTCTCTTTCTATGAGCTCATCTTTTTTAGGTTTCCTATATAGGTGATATCATGCAGTATTTAATCTTTCTCTGGCTTATTTCACTTAGCATAATGTCCTCTAGGTTCATCTCTGTTGTCTCAAATGACAGGATTTCCTTGATTATGGTAATCATTTCACAGTATATATGTATATCAAAACATCATATTGTACATCTTAAATATATACAATTACTTTTGTCAATTATGCCTCAATAAAACTGGGAATAAATAAATAAATGAGCAAAAAAAAAAAGCTTGAGTTTAGAGATGCTCCGAATTTTCTATTATGGTTGCCAACTGCCCTTTGCTCTAGATTGCAGTACAGTTGCATATGAGTTTCTCAATTAGGACATTTCTGGAGATTTTATACAAATACGAAATCATTATAATCAAATTTTGGTATTTTAATTTACCTTTATAGCTATTTATAAGGGTGTATAATGTGTTTTGGATAATTAAGAGAAACGG
Organism: Daubentonia madagascariensis; assembly: GCA_023783475.1. Lineage (NCBI taxonomy): Eukaryota > Metazoa > Chordata > Mammalia > Primates > Daubentoniidae > Daubentonia > Daubentonia madagascariensis. The sequence goes on along the minus strand of JAKFHU010001953.1, from coordinate 31,500,334 downwards.
GTTTTCATCCTCGACATGAGTAATTTTTATGCCCTGCTAAAATGCACTGCAATTTATGGATAAGGTAACTTGAGCCTTTCAAAAACTCAAATGGAGTTTTCACCTGGGGATATTCTTAGTTATAAGTGGTTGTCAGGGCAAGTGACTGCAGACTTTGGATATTGCAGCCTGCTAAAACCTTGTGCTCCACTTAGATGGCCTTATGGTATGCTGCCTAATGGTGGAATATGATGATGGCCAAACCATCTGATGACAATTTTGATCCAGGCATTAGAAGAAGTTACGTTTTTGCAATTTGACTCTGAGTTAATGGCAGCATTTGCTTCTCATGTGGCTAAGTATGTTAATAAAACACTCTTTCTGAAAGTGATCCAGAAAACAGGCTTCCAGAAGCAAGGAGGAATTTTCTAGAAACAATAAGACTTTGTGCTCCTAGTGTTGTCAAGACGAATTATTCCATGGGAACTGATTTATTGTGAATAAGGGCATATTCTTAACCTTTTATTCTTTGCTGATAGCAAAATGTATGTGTCTGATAGTTAGATACTATCTTAGTGTTTTTTTTTTTTAAAGAACTTGCTTAACAATCTGGGTTTCTACTGAGGGTGTAGCCTATTGCACCCACACTGCTGAAGCGAATGGCTTCGATCAATCCTTCCCCTGTGGCAGGGTTGCATGTGTATAAATGGAGGATTATGGAGTGGTGGGAATGAATACTTTGCTAGACATGTATTTTAATGAAATTTTTAGAATTGCTTCAAGTCCTCTTTTACTAATTCTACTCCTAGTCCCTTAGAAAGGAAAACAAAATTAAGAGAAAAGGGCTTGGGCCATGCTAACTTCTCATACTCCTGGAATAAAGTTTTGCTTTACGTATAATTTTCCCGGGAAGAGTGGACTGACCCCAAAATGACTCTATCCCATGTTTTATAGTAAAAAACTATAAGTAAAAAAAACTAAAGTAAAAAAAATTAAATATGAGCATTTTCATATAGTTCAACCAAATAATAAACTTGCATGAGACAAGACTATACATGGCACAGAAGGGATACAGAGGAGGTGATAATTCTGTTTGCTTGGTACAAGGTAGGTGGTTTGTTGAATTTAATTCTTGAGAAATTCAGCAAAAGCTTCATCTGGAGAGCTGAGTCAGATGTTAGGGAGATGGTAGTAAAGGTGGGGTGAGGGGAGAAGGGAAAACTAGACTGTGAACCATCTCAAAGAACATGGCAACTTGCTTGTGCCTGAAAGAAGTCGGAACTAGAATGTGTGACTATGTGGGGACTGCATAGGTTTGTTAATTGATCTGTAGCTCAACCTTAATATGTTTGTGTGTCTGTTCATTGCTTTCAGCATTTCAAGACATCCAAACGCTACTACCAACATTTCCCTGTGCATTAACCTCTGCATGTGAAAACTTAGCAGTTACTGAACTTTGTAAATATGTGAATTTTTTATTTAGGTGGATGCATTTTTCGTCTGTTTCTTCTCAGCTTTATTCAATAAACTTGCATTTTGAGGGTTGTATTGGCAATTTTAACTTAAAATGTGTGTCATGATGGAATGTGCAGCTTTTTTCGGAAGGGCTTAGAAAGTTACCATGAGAGAGGTCCATAGACCATGTGCTAGAAAGAAATCACCTCAGCCTTCAAAAAATTGGGCCTGTGGGCTAGTTAAAATAGAAATAAACTTAAAAAAGACCCCAACTGACTGAGGGAAGTTTAGGTGAGGAGGAATGAGGCAGGGGGATGAATGTGGGAACTCCAGCAAGTTCAGCGCACCATCTGGGGGTTGCTGAGCAGGGTGAGGTAACATGAAGAAGGCATTTAACAGAGTGCCTGGTACACAGTAAGTGTCTATTAAATGGTAGCTTAAAAATAAAAGCTGCTTCCCATGGTGTGCTGGTAAATGTTTAACAACTGGCTCTTACAAGGGATGGGGTGGGAAAGACCTGATTTATAGCATTTGCAGATTTCTGTGGTGTAATTACTCCCACCATGCCTGATTTCAGGCTACCTACGTGATGTCTTTGAATGCAGAATTGGGAACATCAGCTCCCTAGCTGGTACAGCTGGGTTCCAGCAACCACTGGCTGCTTCCCTCTTGCGCGTAATGCTTGAGGTCTTTGCAGTCCCTCGTTTACATCTGTCAGTATTCTCCTCAAGTCACCTTGGCCTAAGCAGCAGAAAGTTAGCTCAGTTACTAAATGACAAATGGTGTTAATGTGAGGAATATTATTGGAAATAATTGCTAGGCTCTGGGATATGAATTTTGCTTGAGGGAATTTCTAGACTCACATCCCTGGCCAAGAGCCACTTGGAATTTTAGACATGGGGATAGGAATGCTTTTTGATTCACAGTTGGGTGAGGGTGGTCCTGGTGGGAGGAACTGACTAATGTGAGTAACTTGTTAGAGCTTGGAGGAAAGATACTTTTGTTAGTAAAAAGATACTAGGTAGTTTTGTTTTTTTTTTCCTCCTGAATGTTTGAGTAGGCAAAGTGTGTGGGAAAGAAGTTAAGAGAGAAGTCCTGGATTCTGTGTGATGGAAGAGTGGAAAATGAGGACAGAGCAGTCATTAAACCCGCTGTGTGGGGGTTTTGTGGGGGAAGAGTCATACGGTAATGATGAGGAAGCCTCCTCTTTATGGCTGCTCACCTAATTTGCTGACCCTGCTGCTGGGTGATGTACACACACTATAGTCTTTATGCCTCACAATAACGTTGAGAGATGGGTATTCAATCCACTCAGTTGCTCAAGTTGGAAACTTAGGAATCATCCTTGACTATTCCTCACACTCACTACGTCCTATTTATAACCAAGTCCTAATGACAATGCCTCCAGTTATATTTCAAAGCCATTTGACTCCTCTCCACCTCCCCTACTAACCCTCTTGTATAGGCCACCATCATCATCCACTTCTTACCTGGTGCCCCTGAGTCCCTGTTCCTCCTTCATCCATTCTCCACATGGCAGCCAGGGTGATGCTCTTAAACGTGTGTGGTGTATCATGTTGTCCTTCTGCTTAAACACCTTCAGTGGCTCTCTGTTGCCTTTAGAATGAAATCCAAATTCCTCATGATCTAACTCTTACTTACTGCACCCCCTGTTTTCTCAGCTCTAGAACACTTACCTGTCAGATTTTCAAACATCCAATCCCTTTCTTTTGCCTTTGTCTAAAATTCAGTTCCCTCTGCTTGCCTTTCCCCATTGGGTTCTTTCTCATTTCGAGGTCTCCATTTAAATGCTATCTGTTAAGAGAAGTTTTCTCTGATCTCGTAATCCAAGTAGGCCCTTTCCCTTCCCCAGTACTCTCTGCCTCAACACCCTCTTTGTTTCCTGCATAGCATTTCCTATTTGTCTTTTTAAATTTGCTTCCTTGTTTTCAGCTGCCTTGCCCAATAGACCATGGGTAGGTACCATGTCTCTCTTGCTGGCCATGGTTTCTTCAGTACCCGGCACAGTGCCTGTCATCGAGTAGATGCTCATCTGTTGAATGAATAAAGAAACTGAGCCACAGTCCAAGGTCTCCTGCGCATCTTGCTGTTTCCTCTTACGTCTAGTGAGCGTCTAAGCTCATTCCCCCTCCCCCTCCCCCTCCCCCTCCCCCTTCCATTGTACAGTGGGCTGGTGGCACCAGGGATGGGGTTGTGGGGGGGCCCATGTGTCTTTATAGTCTGGTCCCAGTTCCGGGGTGACCCCCTGACTTCAGGGTCCTCAAAAACAGCTTGTACAAAAATTGAATTAATCAAATTCCTCTTTTCTCGTTCTATGTTTTTCATCTCAACAAACAGCAAATTCATGTACTCATTTGTCCAAGTCAGAAATCTGAGCATCCTCCTTGGGGGATTTTTTTTTTTTGGTTAAATTTCCAAATCAGTCACCCAAACTTAGCAGTTTGGACTTCTGTGTATCCTCTGATTTAGGGCCCTTCTTTCTCTACCTACCGTCTCTGCCTTAGCTCAGGCAGCCACAGTTTCCTCCAGCCTGTTACTGGAGCAGGCTCCTCACCAGTCTTCCTGCTCAGGTCAGGCCAGGTGCAGCACATCCTGGGTGTCCATCTGAAATGCGCACTTGATCATGTCCTACCCATCTTGAACCCTAACACAGCTTCCCCATGAGTATCCAGAGGAAGTTCAAATCCCTTTGTTCAGGGGTGGGGAAACTTTTCATGCTGGAAGGCCATGTTAATTTATCTATAATCAAATAAAGCTGCATTCAAGAAACTTCAATTAGATATACTTAAAAAGTACATTATTTTGTAAAAATCTAACTACTATGTATTTAATAATTTCAAAAAATGAAAACTATTTGTTGATTTTAAAGTTAACTAACTTTTTAATGACTTTGTTGTGTCTGCATTTTGTTGGAAAGCATTTGAATATTTGGTTGCAGCATGAAGGTCTGCAGTTTCAGTTGATCCTCTAGGTGGGTATCAGTCATTTGTAGCCTTAAGGGCATCTTGATTTGGGTTAGGTAGGAGAATGTAGATTTGCAGCAATAAGCGGTTGAAAAGCAAGAAAGCATTTTTTGGGTATGCTGTCAAAGGTGTGGGTATTCTACTGCATTTTCCCGTATTTCAATTGGATGTTTCTTAGCATCAAACAATGGCTTTAAAATGTCATCTACTGAGAGCTCCATCAGTTCCATCTGCAGTTCTTTAGGTGCCTTGGTGATATCAACTAGGTGAGGCTGAAATGCTCATTTGAGTGTGATGTCATGATTCTCAAAGTCAGTGAACCTTTCATTGTATTCTCCAATTAATAGGTCTATAACAGCTGTATATTCTTCAAATGATTTGCATATATCATCCTGCTCATCAGTGATCTCTGCTAACTGGGGAAAATGTTCATCCAAAATTTCCTTTTGAAGAAGTGTTTTGAAAAAAGATAACTTTTTTTGAAATGCTTGGATTTTTTGACACATACCATATATAGACTTAGTTTTACCTTGCAAAGAAATATTCAAGTCATTTTGATTTGACATGATATCACACAGAAATGCTGCATTCCTATAGAAATCTTCCTTCAATAATTCACATTTCTGATTCTGTTCTTCATAAAATTTAACTATATGTTCTCACAGAGATAAAATTTTGGCTAACACCTGTCCCTGTGATAGCCAAGGCACTTTAGAATGATATGGCAAATCCACACTGAATACCCCATTGTTCAACTTTAGCATGTTAGGAAACTGATGATGCCATGTTGCATTTGCATGAATATAGTTAACAATACTTATAACTTGTTGCAAAGTGTCACTTAAAATAGTAGCTTTAGCACAAAGATTTTGCTGATGCAAGATACAATGAAAACAAATGAGAGCATCTGGATCTGTTAATACTTTTTTTTATCTGTGCAATAAACCCTTCATGTTTTCCTGTCATGGAAGGTGCACCATCTGTACATACACTCACTAAAGTTACCAGATTCAGTCCAACTTCACAACATTTATCTTGAAAGTTGTTGAAGATATCTATTCCCTGTGTTCTGTTCACAAGAGTGCCCAAAGCGAGTAACTCTTCATAGCAAAGAACATCTTCTGTTATGACCCAAATGAAGTATAAAACCTGTGCCGAGTCAGTAGTATCAGTTGATTCATCCAAAGCAATTGAATAATATACATTTTCCTTTTGAAGTATTGCATGAAGTTGTTCTGTTAAATTGAAGGCTAATTCATGCTGCTGATCAGTTATAGTTCTCCTTGGAAGAAGAAGTTGTTTGTACTTTGAAACGTGATTGGGGTCTAAGCATCCTACAACTTTGACAATGCATTCTTTCACAATTTCTATATCACTGAATGGCTTCCCTTTTTTCCCAAGTATATAAGCTACTTTATAAATTGCTTCAGTAGCATTATTTCCAGATCTTACTGCCATTTGAAAGAATTGTCTTTGCTTTTGCTTTTTGTCTTTTAATTTCTGCATATAACCTTTCATGCCTCTCCCTCTAATTTAAACTATTCGTGGTCCTTATGAGTGTTATCATGCTGATGAGCATTGAATTTCTTTAAAGCTGACACTGTGATATCACAAAGAAGCAAATCGTCTTCTCTTTAGCAGAAACAAGATAATATTGCAATTCCCAATCCTCATTAAAAAATCTGTTTTCTTCCTTCAGCGTTCTCTTGGTCTTCTTTGACATCATGGGCTGTTCAGCAGACAGAATTAAAAAATACTGTCAAGCTGTGCAACTATTCACAAATTCCACTTCAAACGGAGACACAGTGCACCATTGTCAAAAGCTGATAACAGACTGGCATACTTGACCCCCATAAACTCTTGCCAGCCAGCCTCGTGTGGTAGTGGCACCGATCAGGCAGGGGAAGTTAGAACTAAATCATGAGTGTAGCAGCCATCAATTTAGCCCTTATGGCTTGCTAATGTTCTAATTGTGCCGGTCAATCTGGGAGGATTATTTTGTTGAAACTTATTTTACTCTTTGGTATTTTAAATATGTTCATTTTAACAATTAAATAAAAGTGTAAAAGACAAACAAAAATGTATTAATAAAAATAAAAGGATTTGTTCGTTAAAATTTGGATTCAGTCAAAAGGCCACACTTAAGGACCTAGAAGGCCAGATGTAGCCTTGAGGCCGCAGGTTCCCCAACCCTGCCTTAGCACATTAAGAAGGCCAGGAAAGACCATTTTACTAACTTATACACAGGTTGTGAGGAATTTCTAGGGCAAGGATATGGAGAGGAAGACCTGACACATCGCTTGTTCACTCACTGAGAAAGCAGCACCTTGTGCTTCCTTAGTTCTAGGCTCTGTGCTAGTGTTGCATATCCAGACTGGACAAATTTCCCTTTTCCTTTTCTTGGCCCTTTCTCCTTTATGTCTTCTCTGGCCGCTTTTTATTGGTCGTTGTCCATTTGTATGCATGCACACGTGTGTGTGTGCGCGTGTGAATGTTTATTCCTATTAATTCCTACAATGTATGATTATAGTTGGTTATATGTTCCAAAGGCAGCCTGGGTTCTAGGAACTGAGCAGTGTTTTTGGATGCATGTTGCTGACTGAAGTCAAAACTGAAGCATGTCATCACTATCAAGCCTTGTGAACTCAAATGCTAAGAATTTTTGGAAAAATTTTAAAGTATCTAGTTTGTCCTTTTGCTTGCTGCCGCTGCCACAACCATTGCCAATAACAGCAGCTAATACTTGTTGAGTAAATGGTGAATTGTGAAATATCAGTGGATTGTGAAAATCATCTGATTGGGTTAAGACCAACATATTTTAAATGAAATAGATTAGAATGGAATGGAGTGGAGTAGAACAGGAATATCAGAGTTTCTTTTGTGTAGTAAGTGGAGGAATTATTTCATGAAACTTTGGTTTCTGTTAAATACACGCTGTACAGACTACTGTTGCTACAAGTTTGTTCATCTCTTCTTCACAACTTCTGCATAACTGGACTACATTTCCCAGATGTCTTTGCATGTGTGTCCATGTGACTATGGGCTCACGAATATTAAGTATGAAATGTCCGATTTCCTTAAGTACCAAGTTTGACAGTTGAGATCTCTGACATTTCACTTTGACACTTTTTGTTTTATTTTTATTGTGAAGGTACAGTCTCAGTCTTGCAAATGCATGTTTCGACTTGTGATTATCTTTCAAAAAAATTTTTTAGAGTGATTTTTGTGAAACCATGGATAAGTAAAAAATCCGTGTCATTTTCAAATATGAGTTCCGTAGTGGAATCAATGCAGCGCAGACAGCTCGAAATATCAACAAAGTGTTTGGGAAGGATGTGGCTAATGAACACACAGTACAGCGATGGTTTGAGAAGTTCCATTCTGGTGATTTTAAAATTGAAAATGAGCCACCTGGGTGACCTGAGACTAAGGTGGATAATTGTGAGCTGAAAGCTGTAGTGCAAGCAAATCCATCTCAACCTACACATGAATTAGCAGCAAGGTTTGATGTTTCTATTCCAACAATATTGGACTATTTGAAACAAATGGGCAAGGGTAAAGAAGCTGGATAGATGGGTTCTGCATGAATTAAATGAACATCAGAAGAGAAATCATCTGGAAGCTTGCCTTTCTTTGCTGTCACAACATAAAGGCAAACCATTTCTATACTGTATTGCTATGTGTGATGAAAAATGGATTCTTTTTGACAATCACAAGCATTCGGCACAATGGTTGGATAAAAATGAAGTGCCGAAACACAGTCCAAAACCGAATATTCATCAGCAAGAGCTAATGGTGTCTGTTTGGTGGGTCCAGTGCTGGTATTATCCACTCCAGCTTCATGATATCTGGTCAATTGATTACAGCGGATGTCTACTGCAAGCAGTTGGATGAAATGATGGGGATGTTTGCGATTAAGCAGCCAAGATTGGTCAATAGAGACATGCCAATCCTCTTGCAATACAATGCTCGATCACAAGTTGCACAAACAGCGCTGCTCAAATTACAGAACCTGGACTTGGAAACTCTCTGTCATCCACTGTATTCACCAGACTTTGCACCAACTGACTACCGCTTCTTCCAGGCTTTGGACCACTTCTTGCAAGGAAAGGTATTCAATTCTCAACAAACTGTGGAAAATGCCTTTCACGATTTCATCGCCACTCGCTTTCCAGGCTTCTTCGCTGCTGGTATAAACACGCTACTGTTAAGGTGGCAAAACTGTGTTGATAATTTAGGTGCATACTTTAATTGTACTGCTTATTGTTTGAGATATAATAAACTATGCTTTTGATTCAAAATCAGACATTTCATATTTAATGACCTAATAGAATATGAGCAACAGTGAATTTTCTACTTCTAGGCCTGGCCTACAAAAACCTTGACTCAACTTGTCCCTTAAGTTGTTTGCTATGGTAGTAAGCCTCTTCTAAGATACATTTCATAAAATTGTGATTAAAAAGTTTGGAAGCCTTTGTATTATCACGTTTAATTTCCATAACCCTGTGAAGAAAGTACTATTACCACCCCCATTTTACAGATACTGAAGCTGAGACACAGAGAGGTTAAGTTACTTGCCCAAGGTCACACAGCAGGAAATTAGTGGAGCCGAGATTTGAATCCAGGCCACTGGGGCTGCAAAGCCTGGGCTTTCCATCGTGACATTTTGCCGTTCTCATGATGATGCCTGTGTCTCAGGCACGTGCACAGGCAATAGCAAGAGCTTTTCTCACACCTGAGGTGGCTGGAGCTCAGTTCCCAGTTATCTTTTTTCATTGTTTTGAATCAATTTTTATAAACATGGTCTCCACAGACACTATGAAAATACTGTTGTGAAATATGACTCTGAAGGCTTCAACGTGTCATGTTGGGGATTAGCAGTGTTATTCCCGGGGATTCTAATGTGAGTCTGGCTGCCAAAAATCCCTTCCACTGTTTTGGAAAGGACAGAAGGGGGTATAGTACCATTTATAGGGGTGTAAGGGTAATTTCTAACATATGGCTCGTGATTTACAGTCTTGAAGAAACATTTATCTGTGGCTCAGTAGCTAGGCCTCGTCAAGCCAAAGATGATGAAAGTGTTTATGAGGAATGGACTTGCCAGTTCAATTATTATTTCAAGGGAATGGCCAACAGGAAAATTACACCACTGTAGTTGTTACAAGCCTAACTCCAATAGCGTCTTTGCGGACAGCTTGATTGTTTTTAAAGCAGTTTATTCAGTTTTCCTTATATCTTCCCAATAACTCATCTCAAGAAGTTTTGGTATTTGATATGTTTAGAAAAAATAGAAAGAAGAAAGAAAGTCATCTGTCCTGTTGTTCAGCGGTGAGTTTAGAGGGAAACTGCCTGACTGTGGATACAGTTGTCTGGATTTGATGGAAAATGGGCTGTATTTTTAATATGCCTTAAATTTACCTACTCTGGTGCTTTTCCTTCAAGATCAAAAAGGATATAGTGGGTAAATTGTCTCATATGTTTTCTTCAAATCTCTGTGAGGAGGGAGTGGGGGACGGTCTTCTTACTTTGCCTAAAGAGTGTGTGGCATGTACCTTCTGTTGTGTCGCATAGCTGGTGAACCACCTCCATCCCCTGCCCCCACCCAAGTCACCATCTTCTCTGGTGCAGAGGCTTGCGGGGGGTGTAGTGGTTGCAGCCCTCCCCATGCACAGGCAATAGTAGCATGCATTGTCTGTGGAAGACTTAGAATAATAATAAGCTGACTAAAAATCAGTGTACATGTATTATCACAGTGCTCTGGTATTTCTAAACAATGCGAGTGAAAAAATATTCCTCCCGCTGTGGCTGGCCACTCCTACTGTGCCACAGGCCCCCTTTGCCACTGTGCTGCCCTGATGGTCAGGTTTATATAAAGGAGCAGGTTATTAGGACTTAATGGTTAGTGCAGACAGTAGACTTCCTCACAACAGGTATAGTATTGTCTTATTTTAATTAAAGAGAACACATACCCATACACATACAAACACACACCCTCATGTATACTCATATGTAGTAGTCCCCCCTTATCCATGGTTTTGCTTTCCGTGGTTAACCTTGGTGCAAAAATATTAAATGGACAATTCGAGAAATAAACAATTCATAAATTTTAAATTGCTTGGTGTTGTGAGTAGCATGATGAAATCTCAAGCCATCCCACTCCGTCCCTCTGGGCATGTGAATCATCCCTCTGTCTGCATCTCCATCTCCATGCCTATGCTACCCTACCCGCCCGCAAGTCTCTTAGCAGCCATCTTGGTGATCAAATGGACTGTCTGGTGTCTCAGTGCTTGTGTTCAAGTAACCCTTATTTTACTTAATAATGGCCCCACAGTGCAAGAGTAGTGATGCTGGCATATTGTTATAATTGTTCTATTTTTAATTTATACATTAAACTTTATCATAGGTATGTATGTATAGGAAAAAACATAGCATATTTAGGGTTCAGTACTATCTGTGGTTTCAGGCATCCATTGGGGGTCTTAGAACATATCCCCCTCAGATAAGGGGGGGCCTACACACATTCATGGGAAAAAAATTTGGAAGCATGTCTATGCCAGACTGTTGATGTCAGTTTTCTCTGATAGTGGGATTTACAGATAAATTTCACTTTTTTTCAAGCATTACATTGTGTGTCACATAATGGCATTTTGGTCAGTGATGGACCGCATGTATGACAATGGTCCCATAAGATTATAATGGAGGTGAAAAAATTCCTATTGTCTAGTGATGCCATCACTAGCTGTCATTGTGTCATTGCTCAATTAGTTTGTTTTATAAATTTAGTGTAGTTTCAGCATACAGTGTTTTTAAAGTCTACAGTACTGCACAGTAATGTCCTAGGCCTTCACATTCACTCACCACTCACTGACTCACCCAGAGCAACTTCCAGTCCTGCAAGCTCCATTCGTGGTAAGTGCTCTATATAGGTATATCATTTTTTATATTTTATACATATTTTTACTGTACCTTTTCTACATTTAGATACACAAATAGTTACCATTGTGTTACAGTTGCCTACAGTATTCAGTACAGTAACATGCTGTACAGGTTTGTAGTCAAGGAGCCATAGGCTGTACCATATAGTATAGACGTGTAGTAGGCTATTCTGTCTAGGTTTGTGTAAGTACACTCTATGATGTTCCCACAACGACGGAATCGCCTAACGACACGCATTTCTTACCACGTATTCCCGTTATTAAGTGATGCATGGCCATATTTGAAAAAAAGGAAAAACCTCACATTTTTAGTAATGATCATGTGGTTCTTATAATTAGCATTTTCAAAAATAACTTTATGCTCCTTCCACCAGCAGCTGCTTACAAATGACTGCTCTGCAGCCACACTTTGTAGTGGGACAAGTGGGGGCCCGAGTCAGGTGCCAGGTGAAAGCCTGCCCCCTCTGCTCCAAGCGGGGTGACCTCAGGCAACTTCCTTCATCCTCAGATTTGCATTTTAACATGGGAATAAGGCAGTTACCTTGTGAGGATTAGAAAATGCAGTAATGGCTGTCAGCATTTGGCATGGGGCCCGGCCGATAGGAGGCGTTCAGTAAACAGCAGCTGTATGGTGTGTCTGGACACCTCCGTGAGGCTGCCCATTCCTCATGTCTCTCTCCTCTTTGTGCTCATGGCCTCCCTTAGGTGCGGGCCCTCATTTCCTCAGTGATTAAAATAGCCTCGATGACCTGCCTTCCTCAACTTCCCCAGCCCCCAGGTTGCAGCCTTGTTCATCCCAAGGCCCACAACTAAGCCTGAGTGGCTGGGGCTGGCATTTGAGACTGATGTGAATTGACTGCCTCTTTACCCTACATTTTCCCCTCTGCCAGCTGCGTCCAACTACTTGTTTATTGTGCTGATCTGGAAATTGGGCCAAACAAGCTTACTCGTATTCCTCCAGGGCTGTCGTAAGGGTCAGATGACTTAAGGTCTATGAAAGTGCTACCAACTGTAGAGCGTAGCATCCGTATAGTTGTGTGCTGCCTCTACTAGAGCTGTGTATTAGCTTCCTAGGGCTGCTGTAACAAAGTCCCACGAACCTGGTGGCTTAAAACTGTAGACATTTCTTCTCTCACAGTTCTGGAGGGCAGGAGTGTGAAATCAAGGTGTTGGCAGGGCCATGCTCCCTCCAGAGGCTCTAGGGGAGAAGCCGTTCCTTGCCTCTTCCAGCTTCTGGTGGTGGTTGGCATTCCTTGGTGTTCCTTGGCTGGTGGCTGTACTCCCTCCAGTCTTGGCCTCCCTCCCCGTGTAGCCTTCTCCTCTGTTGTTCTGGCTTGTGGCTGTATCGCTGCAATCTCTGCTCCACCTTCACATGGCCTCATCCTCTGTGTCTGTGTGTCCCTTCTTCTGTCTGTCTCAAATATCCCTCTGCTTTTCTCTTACAAGCACGTTGGGCGTGATTGGATTTGGGCCCAGCTGGGTAATCCAGGATTATCTCATCTTGAGATCTGCAATTTAATTTTGTTTGCAGAGACCTTTTTTCCCCCAAATAAAGTCACATTCACAGGTTCTTGGTGGACATATATTTTTGGGTTGGGGGGTGGAATGGGCACTATTCAACCCAGTACACTCTTTTTCTGAATATCATTCTTTTACTCTTCAAAAAAATCTTTATATGAGTGCCTACTGTATGTTGGGCACTTGTTATATGCAAAGGATATAGCAATGATCAAAATAGATGCTTTACTTGCCTTTAGGGACCTTATCGCTTGGTGGAAAATATAGACACTAAAGCAATGAACAATTTGACCAGACCTGATGGGTACCTTATTGGATGATTTTCCCAAGCCAATTAACCTCTCTCAGTCTCAGCTTATTGGTCTGTATAGTGGGGATAAAGGTGGTAGCCCTGCCTAATTCACAAAAAAAGCTATGAAGATCAAATAGGACTATAGGAATAGAGATGTTCTTAACTTGGATATCTTATTGTCATGCTTTTGTTCATGCTGTCTCTGTGAGCCCCAGAGTTTGGGCTGTGAGGTTTGGACCCTGGATGCAAACTAGTCACAAGGTTCTGAAATCTTAGGCAAGTGACTTAACCTCTCTGAGCCTTAGTTTCCCCAGCTGCGAAATGGGGATAATAATAGTACTTGCCTCATTGGTTTCTTCTTGCAATGAAAATGAGTTCATGCATTGGCAATTAAAAAAAAAACAGCTATGTGTAAATTTTTCTTACAAAATTCATATTCATTTTGGGCAATTCAGGAAGTACAGATTTATAAGAAGGGAACATGAATATTACTTATAATCTTGGCTATAACTAATTTCTGGTAGCATTTTGAGAAATATGTATATATATAGACACATACACATACATATACACACACATATATATACACATTTACATATATATGTGTATATGTATTGTGTGTGTGTGTGTGTGTGTATGTGTCTATATATATATTTAAAGAGATAGGGTCTTGCTGTGTTGCCCAGGCTGGAGTGCAGTGGCCTGATCATAGCTCACTGTAGGCTCAACCTCCTGAGCTCAAGTTGTCCTCCTACCTTAGCCTCCCAAGTAGCTGGGACTACAGGTGCATGCCACCACACCTAGCTAATTTTATTTTATTTTTGTAGAGATAGGGTTTTGCTGTGTTGTCCAGGTTGTTCTCAAACTCCTGGCCTCAAGCAATCCTCCTGCCTTGTCCCCCAAAGTGCTAGGATTACAAGGCATGAGCCACCACACTTGGCCTGATATATATTCTCTTAGTCAATTAAAAATATATTTTATAATTTTTTATTAAAACAAAGAGTACACACTGTTTTCTAAACTGCTCTTTTCATTTAACCTATTGTGAACATTTCCCTGCATTAGTGAATTTTCTTTCCCAGCATCATTAGTATAGGCTGCCAATCCATCATATGCTAGTTTGGCAAAGTAATTAAACAGTTATAGACAAAGAAAAATCAAAATGGAGTAGGAAGTTTTTATGGGTGGAGGCAGCTTGAAGAATTCCTCTGCCTTTAGGGCCCGTTCCACTGGGAGGGTTGCTGGCCTCGGTGGTACTACTTAGACGGAGCCTTATGGGAAACCGAAACCATTGTCAAAGAGGTGTGTTTCTTGTGGATTGGGTTAAGGTCTGCTAGAGTCCCAGTCCCCAAAGATCTCCATCTTTCCATTGGGCCATTACTGACACCAATAGGTCACCTTCTTTAGTCTCAGCTTTATTCCAAGTTAAGACTGCATTACCCCCTCATTGAAGAGAATTCACCTGGTTCAGGTAATGCAGCATCAAGTCCATCTTGTTGTGATTCCTTCTCCTGTCTGGGTCCCAACCTGAGCTCCATGAAGGGAATGTAATAGAAGGGACATCCTGAGGAAGAGGGAACCTGGAGTCTGGGTTGGAGGAGTATGGATGGGTGAGTGTGACTACAGCTGGGGGAACCTCAGGGCAGTTTTTGGGGGAGATGAGATTGGAGGGCGATGTGCAATGTCATTCTAGGAAATGGTTTCTGCCTTGGATTTGAGACAACATTGCCACCTTATTTCATCTGCCTGCCCACCTGTCTATCCATCCATCTATCCATCTATCCCTCATCTGAGTACTTAGACAAGTCACTTCACCTCGCGGGGCCTTTGTGCCCTCATCTGTAAAATGAGGATAATCACAGGACCTCCTGGAGTTGTGGGTGAAGGTTGTGTGAGAGAGGGCATGAAGAGGACATAAACTGGCTCAGGATACTTGGAAATGGATATTAGGTGGTTATTTCAGCCATGTGCCAGAAGGTGTGCTGCATGCTAGGGAGCCAGATCAGTGACTCAGAGAGGCTGCCCTTGGACTGCTTCCTACCTGCCTCTGGCTGCCAGTCTGCCCAACACAGTCTCTGCCAGGGCCTGCCCTTGGCCAGCTCTACCTGTGCTTCAACTCTGCATGTGCCCCATCACTGCCCTGCTGCCGAGGCTGCCTTTCACTCCCACGCTTTGCCAAAGGGACCCCTTGCCATCCTGGGGCCATCTTCTCCTTGCGACTGTTCTTGGCCCCTTCTCAGGGTGCATGTCGCTTTTCCAACTCCTTGCCCTTTTTACAATGACTTGTCTTGATGCCCTCTGAACTCCAGACTGTCATGACTTTCACCTGGGTCATGCTATTAAATAAACGTTAAATAGCTAACATTTGTTGAACTATGTTCCAGACACTCTCCTAGGCACCATTGCCAGCTGGCCTTGTCCTTGGTATCCATTCATCCTCACAACCCAGTGGGGTGGGTGTAACTATGATGCTCATTTACAGATGAGGCTGAGAGCCACAGAAAGAGTTAGCACCCTTCCCAAGGTTTCACAGCTTGTTGTGGCAGAGCCAGAAGGAGCAACTCAAAAAAGTCAATAATTGTATTTGCATGTTTTATAGGAGGAAGGGAACGCTGTTCCCAGAGATGAGAAAAATTTCTAAAATCCCAAATTACATCCATTTTTTAGACATGGCCTTTAGGGATCTCTTTCTGGCAGCATTAACAATTTTGTTTACTTGGCCTCATACTTGAGGCGAAAGTGTCAGATTCAAGCTAAAGATGAGCCATTTTGAACTACAAAGTTCACTAGTAGTTCCCCTGTCTCAGTCCTTTGGCTTGGGCTTCTTGTTACTTATGTCAGTCCTTTTGCTTCAGTTTCCACTGATTTTAGTAAAATAATAAGGGCACATGCAATAAAATATTCCAGAGTTGCTCAGAACCTGCTGCAAACACTAGACAGCAAGGTTTTTGACAGGTGTAGGGTTGGCTTGCAGGCAGCACCAACATGTTTGGTCACCATTTGACACCCTAAAGCCATTAAGAGGCTCCATCTGTGGTGCCAGCAAGCCAAATGTTTGAAAGCTCCACAGGTGATGCCAAGGCCCATCCTTGTGTAAGGCATTTCTGTGGGGGCATTGCCTTGGGCTTGCTCGTGAGAGACCCTTGGTAGAGAGAGCATTGCCTACCTTGTCCCAGACGTTTATGGACACACCATTTTTGATTCAGGAGCATCTTGATTTGATGCAGAACAGCATCAGTTCCCAGCTGCTGAAATAGCTGATCCCATTTTTGGCTGCTTGAGTAGACATGGAAGGATGGACTCAGTGGACTGCTGTTGCCAGGCTGCATGTGGAATGGCCAGTTCTTGGCACCATGTTTTAGGAAGATTAGAAGCTAGGGCTTTTCCAGAGAAGGGTCACCAGGAATAGTTCTTATCTGAGTTCTTGCATTCTATCAAGAATGGCTGAATGACCTGGAGGTATTTCATGTAAAGAAGGAAAGTCCTGAGGAGAGAGGTGGACTGGCTACCCATACTTGGAGAACAATCTTATGAAAAAAGAAGTAGATTTGTTCTGTGGAGGTTGCACCACGTAGGCATCAGGGGCTTGCTTGAGCTTTGGAAAATGGCAGATGTGGGCCCAAACCTCAGGTTTGCTTTCCAGTGGTTTGGTCTTGGGCTACTGCATTACCCTCTCTGAGGCTCAGGTTTCCTCCTGAAAACTGGGGGTGAGATTAGTGCTCACCTCCTAAATTTGTGGTATAGATTAGATATTTCATACCAGGTACTTAGCACAGTGCTTGGGACATGGCAAGACTTCAGTGTGGGTATTATTAAATTCTGTGTGATGAAGAACCAGACCAAAGGGAAGAGAGTCAGAGGGAGCAGATTTGTAAGGAGAGAACTTTCCAACTATCACAGCTGCTTCAAGGACGCGTGACTGCACCAATCTGAAATCTTTTAAGCTTTGGCTCAAGGACCAATATCAGGGATGTAAAGGGATTCATGCTGCAAGGAAGAAGCTGGACCAGCTAGTTCCCGTGGTGCTTTCCAATTCTATGAGCCCTCAGTATTTTATACTATAAGGTTTTATTACAGATAAGTGTTTGAAATGAAAATCTACAGTAAAAGAAAGACCGTGCCCTTTTCTGTAAAAACGTCACCACCACCACCACTGCCAGCACCACCACTGTGTTCCCTCCTGGCCTGGAGTGTGGCACGCGTCTCTAGCCAGGGAAGTCGTCTGTGTAGGAGCCGCCCTCTGCTCCTGTGATCTGCAGCCATCTGGACTGTGGGGGTGTGCAGGGAACACGCTGTTGATTCATATGCCATCCCCTGCTGGCATCTCTAAAATGGGCCCTCTGGCTGGAGCTGTGAAGCAGCCAGGCCCTCCCTCTCCCACGCCTTCTCTGAATACTCGAGAGAGAAAGGGACATGAGGGAAAATAAGATCCAGGAACATGGAATGATGGTTGGGTGGCCCCTGAGGGCAACTGGACAGACAGCTGGTGCCTGTCTTCAATCTAGTTTTAGAATCCAGGACTCAGAATATGATGCCCAGAAGGATTGTTCTCAAGGTGTGCTCAGAGGAGCCCTGGAGGGCCAAGGAGGAACCTCAGGGGTCCTTGCAATGGGCTGAGCAGGTGGGCTCCAGGCCTTTTCCTCCTCCTGCCTCCCTATTAATCAGAGTAGTTCCACGTTTTTCCACTTCCCGTTCCCTCTACCTGGATCATGCTCCCCACAGGCGTTTGCATGCTGGCTCCTGCTCAGCCTTCAGGACTTGGTTGGAATGTCACCCGCTCCGGGGGGGGCCTTCCCTGAACACCAGCTTAAAGTTAGAGGGGGATGGATGGTTACGGGGCAAGATAAAGTGTCTTACTTTGTCCTGCAGTTCAGTGCTAGCGAGTTGGCACTTTTGTGACGTGTTCAGGAGACAGAGCACAGGATCTCATAGCTCCCACGCTGTCATTGTCCACCCCGCGTCCTCTCATTGCTGGTGTTTGCACAGCACGTACCACCGTGTGCATCTGCGGTTTTTAACTCGCTTCCTTGTATATTTCCAACTGCCTTCTCCACCAGACAGTTAGTGTCCTAATGGCAGGGGCCATTCTGTGCTGATTCCTCCCTCTCTCCAGGACCTGTCACAGTGTCTGACACATAGTGGAAGGTTTAATTAATTAATGTGTGTGTATGTGTCTCATGACTTTTTGGGGGGCAGAGGCAAACCTGAAGGCTTATACTGCTAAAATAAAAGTTTTAAAGCTACTTACCTAAAATAAGATAAATGGAATCCTACCCTACTCACTCCCTGCTGGTTCAGACCCAATCTGGAGTTCTGTGCACAACCTCGGAATCACAGACTGTAGCAGATGCTGATTTTACTGGATTCAGATACCCTCGTGCCCTTTTTCCTGGTCAGGTGTGCCCATCTTCCAGTGACTGTGGGTGCTGTTGCCACCGACTCATACCTGTGGCCTTTACCAGAGGCTTGCCTTTGGTGACTAGAATTGCCAAACTTCTTCCTGCCCAGAAGTGTCCCCGCCACTCATTGGCAGTGGCTGACTGGAGCAGGGGCGTGGAAGCCTGGCCCTTTGCCTCAGGTGGGGCAGAGTCTGTCCCACCGTTTACTCTCTAGAGGGCCTCACAGGCTCAGGCTAGATTTCCTATACAACATCCTTGCTTACTTCCCTCTCTTCTCTATCTGACTTCTCCCCCTCCACCCCACAATGAGTTCCCCTGACAGCCCTCCCTTAATAAATCACTTCCATAAAAGTGCCTGTCTCAGGCTGTGCCTCTCAGGAATTCAACCTGAGACCTAGAAGTGGACTATGGTAAGTGACCTGGGTATTGATGAAAGCACCCAACACTGTGCCATATAAGAAAGAGTAGATAGAATAGGACCCTGTAGTAAGAAAGACTTTGGACCTAGAAGCTGTCATCATGGGAGATGAACCTGATTTGTTTTTTATATCTTTGAATGAGCAGAACAAAGGCCAGTGTATAAAAGCTTCAGGGCAATATATGTCAGCTCAATGTAGAAAAAAACTAACAGGGGAGTCCAAAGTTAGTGAAAGATTAGCCATTTTATATTAGTTTTCTATCGCTGCCGCAACAAATTACCACATATTTGGCAGCTTTAAAAAATACAAATTTATTACCTTACAGGTCAGAAGTTCTGGTATAGCATGGCTCAGCTGAATTCTTTGCTTCAAGTTTCACAAGGCCAAAATCAAGGTGTCTTCAGGGCTGTGTGCATTTCTAGAGATTCTTGAGATCAATCTGTTTCCAAACCCTTTTAGGTTGTTGGCTGAAGCTAGTTCCTTGCCTTTGTAGGTTCAGGTCCCCATTTCCTTGTTGGCTATCAGCTGGGGACCACCCTCAGCCCTCAGAGGCCTCCTGTGGTTCTTGCACATGGCCTCCATCTCAGAAATAGCAATGACACATCAAATCCTTTTCACACTTGGGATCTCTCTAACTTCTCCACCTGCTGCATCTCTCTGCCTCCAGTGAGAGAAAGTCCTCAGCTTTTAAAGGGCACATGTGATTAGATTGGGCCCAACAAGGATAATCTCCCTAATTTAATATCTATAACCTTAATTACAAATGAAAAGCCTTTTTTGCCATATACTGTAACATATTTGCAAGTTTTGGAAATAGGAGGTGGGCATCTTTTTTATTCTGCCTACTACAGCTCACTCTCTGACCCCCCAAAGATTCACATCCCTCCAAAATAAAAAATACATTCACCCCATCCCAAGTCTCCAAAGTCCTCATCCCATTACAGGGTCAACTCAAAGTCCAAAATCTCATCTAAATCTCATCAGTTCAAAAGTCTCATTGTCTAAATCATCTATGTATGGATGAGGTTCTGGGTATAACACATTAAATACAACTCTTGGGGGCATAATTCCTCTCCATCAGTGGGCCTATGAAACTAAAGAAACAAGTTATCTGCTCCCAGCAGATCATGGTGGGAGAGGTATACCGCAGATAGCAATGTAAACCAAGTGTTGTGTTAGTAATTAAAAGGGTGAGTTTAGGCGTCAGGCAGACCTTGGTTGTACTCTCAAGTCTTACTACCTCTGTAACCTTGATAACTCCTACCTATAGGGGTGCTGGGCAGATCAAATCAGGGGCTAGATGGGAAGCATAGGGCTTGGCATATGGTAAGTGTTCTGTAAGTGGTAACTGCTATTATGTGGAAATTAACATTTGTGGTTTTGTATTCCAGGAAAACACTCTTTTCTGTTAGATAGTCTAGCTCCTTGAGACCTGGAATGGTGTTTCATTTATCTTCGCTATCTCTGTGTTGCCTAGCATGTATTAGGTGCCCAACAACTATTGAATTAAATAACTAAACTTCATTGTTTCTCCTAAGACATTGCTAACACAACTTGGCCAAATATTTGAAGCTGGCATATTGTTCTATTAATTTCTATGGTTCCCAGGATCATAACGTATAAAGGACCAAGACAAATCTGTGAAAAAAAAAATCTTTAATGCAGATTTAACAAAAGGACCAAGTTATGCATTAAAAAAATTAAAGGGAAGTATATGTGTACAGAGATTCAGATAGTATAGTCTCAGGTTCCCAAATGTCCATTTTTTTTGTGACAACTAAAAAAAATTTATCAATACATTTATATCATATTTCTATATTTCCATGGAAACTGTTTCCCCATCTCTTTAGAATTTGAAGGCATCTGTGTAAGTCCTAGGTCTTTATGAGGACCCACATAGCCTTATACAATCTGTCCCCTCTCCAGCCCTTACCCCTTGGGCCACATCTCCCAGCATTCTCTTCCTCATTCTTTCCACTACACCACAGTGGACAACCTGCTGTTCCCCAGGTCCTCTAGGCATCATATCACCTCCATTGAGAATGCATGCACTAGAACGTAAGCTCCATGAAGGCAGGGATTCTTTGCGTGTTTTACCTGACATGCGGTGGGCCTTCGGTAAATATTTCTTGAACTGAATTATTCAACTGGGCCCAGTGGCAGTGCATTAATTGTAGCCAACATCAAAGCACAGAACAAGTGGGCAGAGAAGGCATTCTGCTGGGTTGCATTCTTTAACATGCTTTCAGGAACACTAATAACCATTCAAGAGCAACAACAGTAATACAGATACGTTTCAATTATTGATTGTGTACTGTGTGCCAGCCCACATTATCTTATCTCAACTTCACCGCCCTGTGAGATATCCATGATACTCATGAAGAAACTGAGGATTGTAGAAAATCCAGTACATCATGCGTCTAGTAGGTGGAGAGGACAGGATCTGTCTAACTCTAGAGGATGAATTTTAAGACTTTGTGAGCTTTATTTATCAAATAGTGAGGTTTTATTTTTAACTTTTGTTATTAATTTCTTGCTTCATTGTGTATAGACAAAGAATACGGCCTATGTCACTTCTGCCTTTTGGAATCCATTTGAGGTTTTCCTTGATGATCTGTTATATGAGCAATCTTTAAATATTCCACGAAGTCTTGAAATGGAGGTCTATAAGATCCAAAGTTCATTGTACTTACCTATTAATTCGGCCTTATTAATTATATTATTTAAATATTTTAGGTTATTATTTTTTAATGCTTGAGCTGTCAAAGATTGAGAAAGATGTTACTATTTGAAAGTAATTGGTTTTTTTCCCCACATCTTCTGTGTGCCTAAACATATTTGCTCTATAAGTTTTAATATCTAACGTGGATATCAATACCAAACAACTGTTATTGAGATAAGTTTCTTTAAAATTTCATGTACGGAAGGAAGAAGTGGGCAATGAAGGACTGAATCAAAGGAGAAGTAGGGAGGTTACTACAATGAAAGAAGCCAATGGAGGTGTCAACTTCAAATATCAAATCAAAACCCAGTGGTGAAAAATGGGCAGTATAGTATGGTGGTTAGGAGTAGCAGCTCCACAGTCAGACTGCCTGGGATGAATCCCTGCAGGTTTTCTTGGGCAAGTAACTAACTTCTCTGATTCTGTTTCCTCAAGTGACAAATGGTGATAATATTAATAAAGTGGTGATAATACCTTCTAAGGAGGTTATTTTGAGGATTAAACACATTAATATTTATAAAGTACTTAGAGGAGTGCTTAGCACATAGAAAGGTATAAGTAACTGTTAGCTATTATAATCCTTCACATTAGTCTCCTTTTGGTCAAAAGTACTAAAGAACTTCCAGGCTTATAAGTACAGTGTTATTTTTTCTGTTTCATGTAATTAGTAAATCAATGTTTATTAAGCACCTACTTTTGGCAGGCACTATGTTAGTTACTGCAGATATAATGAACATACAGAGTCCCTGTGCTCATGGAGTTTACCACTCAATGGTGGACACAGACGTGGATCAATTGATTTTATAAATTATAATAGTATAAAATTGTAGCCATGTTCAGTGATATGATGGAAAGATACACAGTACTATGAAAGTGTATCATAAGCGTGTAGGATGTAGACTAGTCTGTAGGGTCAGCTAAAGACCTTCTTGTGATATATTTTTAATCTATGGCAGCATAACAAATTACCCCAGACTTAAACAACAAACATTTATTATCTCACAAATTCTGTGGGTCAGGAATTTGAGAGTTGCTTAGCTGGGTAGTTCTGGTCCAGAGGCACTCACAAGGTCAGACTGTTGGACAAGGCTGCAGTCATCTGAAGCTGGGGTCCCCAACCCCTGGGCTGTGGACCAGTACTGGTCTGTGGCCTGTTAGGAACTGGGTTGCACAGCAGGAGGTGAGCGGTGGGTGAGAGAGCAAAGCTTCATCTGTATTTACAGCTGCTCTCCATTGCTCACATCACTGCCTGAGCTCTGCCTCCTATAAGATCAACAGTGGCATTAGATTCTCATAGGAGTGCAAACCCTACCGTAAACTGTGCATGTGAGGGATCTAGGTTGCACGCTCCTTGTGAGAATCTAATGCCTGATCTGAGGTGGAGCTGAGGCAGTGATGCTAGCACTGGGGAGTGGCTGCAAATACAGATTATCGTTAGCAGAGAGGTTTGACTGCACAGAGACCATAATAAATCAATTGCTTGCAGACTCATGTCAAACCCCTATCAGTGAGTGGCAAGTGACAAGCTGCATCTGGTGGCAGGCTTTAAGTCAGAATCTGACAGTTATTTTAGTCTGCACGTGGCCCACCCATTATTTTATTTACCACTTCTGTCCATGCCTCTTTCCCGCACCGTGCACTTGTCTCAGTCACAGTTTTGGTAGTGCACAAGCTAACCCTAGCAAAAATGAGTCAAAAACAAAGAACGCTGCAGAGCTTCTTTGAAAAGGGGGAAAGACCCAATGATGAGACAGCAGAAGACTCTAAGACTGCCAACAAAATGAAAGCTGCATTTAAAAGAAATTACCAAGAGTCCTACTTAAATTATAGGTTAATTGCAACAGGTGATTCACATTCTCTAAGCCCACTTTGTATAATTTTTGGTGACCAGCTATCCAGTGAAGCCATGAAACCTTCAAAACTGCTTCACCACATGGAGACAAAGCACCCTGCATTTTACAAGCCTTCGGAGTTTTTCAAAGGAAAAAAAAGTGAACACGAAGAACAGAAGCAATTATTGAAGGCCACCACTTCATCAAATGTGTCTCCACTGAGAGCATGATTCTTAGTGTCTAACCGCATTGCTAAAGCTAAGAAGCCCTTTACTATTATTGAAGAGTTGATCCTGCCTGCTGCTAAGGACATTTGCCATGAATTTTTAGGAGAGGCTGCAGTTCAAAAGGTGGCACGTGTTCCTCTTTCAGCCAGCACCATAACTAGATGAATTGATGAAATAGCAGAGGATACTGAGGTGCAGTTGTTAGAGAGGATTAATGAGTCACCGTGGTACGCAATCCAGGTTGACAAATCTACTGATGTTGACAACAAGGCAACAGTGCTTGTTTTTGTGCCATATATTTTTCAGGAGGATGTGCATGAGGATATGTTATGTGTGCTTTTGTTGCCAACCAACACCACAGCTGCAGAACTATTCAAGTCTTTGAATGATTACATATCAGGAAAACTGAATTGGTCATTTTGTGTCAGTATATGCATGGACAGAGTGGCTGCCATGACTGGACAGCTTTCTGGTTTCACTACTTGGATCAAGGAGGTTGCTTCTGAATGTGAGTCTATGTACTTTGTCATCCATAGAGAAACGCTGGTTAGCCAAAAAATGTTACCTGGACTAAACAACGTTTTGCAGGATGTGATTAAAATTATCAACCACATTAAAGTACATGCCCTTAACTCACGTCTGTTCACACAGCGCTCTGTGAGGAGATGGATGCAGAGCACACACGTCTTCTCTTATACACAGAAGTGAGATGGCTTTCTAAAGGTGGATCACTGGCCAGAGTTTTTGAGTTATGAGAGCTGCTCCAGAGATTTCTTTTAGAAAAAGAGTCACCACTGGCAGCACATTTCAGTGACATAGAATGGGTCACAAAATTTGCTTACTTGTGTGACATATTCAACCTGCTCAATGAACTCAATCTGTCACTTCAGGGGAGAACAACAACTGTGTTCAAGTCAGCAGATAAAGTGGCTGCACTCAAAGCCAAACTGGAATTATGGGGGCGATGAGTGAACATTGGGATTTTTGACATGTTTCAAACATTAGCAGAGATTTTGAAAGAGACTGAGCCAGAGCCTTCTTTCTCCCAGCTGGTGCATGATCAAAAGTGTTTGAGCATTACTTCCTGACCACAAAAGACCCCTGAACCGGGAAGGAATGGATGCGTGACCCATTTGTGAATAAGCCAGGTGAATCGACTTTGTCTGTGCTAGAAGAGAATCAACTGCTTGCGATCGCAAATGATGGTGGCCTTAAAAGTATGTTTGAGACAACTTCAAATCTCCATACATTCTGGATTAAAGTCAAGGCAGAATACCTCAGATTGCCACAAAAGCATTGAAAAGCCTGCTTCCATTTCCAGCATCCTATCTTTGTGAAGCAGAGTTTTCTGCAGTGACAGCAACCAAAATGAGATTACGGAGTAGACTGGACATAAGCAACACACTTCGGGTGTCACTGTCTCCCATCACCCCCAGATGGACTGTCTAGTTGCAGGAAAACAAGCTCAGGGCTCCCACTGATTCTGCATTATGGTGAGTTGTGTAATTATTTCATTATATATTACAATGTAATAATCATAGAAATAAAGTACACAATAAAAGTAACGCACTTGAATCATCCCGAAACCATCCCCCCACCGCCCCAGGTCTGTGGAAAAATGGTCTTCTGTGAAACTGGTCCCTGGTGCCCAAAAGGTTGGGGACTGCTGATCTGAAGGCTTCACTGGGACTGGGTGATCCACTTTCATGATGGTTCATTCACATGGCTATTGGTGGGAGCCTCAGTTTCATGTCACATGGGCCTCTCCATAGGATGGCTTGATATCCTTATGATGTGGCAGCTGGCTTCCCCCAGAGCAAATGATCCAAGAATGTGAGCAAGAAGGAAGCAGTAGTAATGTCTTTTACGTCCAAGCCTCAGAAGTCACACATGTCATTTCCACCATATTTTATAATATTTGTTAGGAGTGAGTTAATAAGCCCAGTCCACAGTGAAGGGGAAGGTATTTAGGTTTCACCTTATAAAGGGAATGTCAAAGGATTTGTGGACATATTTTAAATTACCACTTCTCTATAAAGGGCCAGATAGTAAATATCTCTATCACAGCTACTCAACTCTGCCATTGTAGCATGAAAGCAGCCATAGACAATATGTAAATGAATTGGCACAGCAGTGTTCCAGTAAAACTTTATTTACCAAAACAGGTGGTGGGCTGGATTTAACTTGTGGGCTGTAGTTTGACAACCCCTGTAGACAAAAGAGAATAAAAGAGTGGAAGATTATTCCCAGCAGAAGCAGCAGCCTGTTTTAGAAAGAAGAGAATTATTGTGCATCTAAGATATCTAACACAGAGTTAGTTTTTTCCCCCATCTACTGAGAGGTTTATCGAAACACTGTAATGGAAAAAAAAAAGAGTAGGAAATACTTACTTACACATTTACTTATTAATATTGTTGATAAATTCTAAAAATATAAATATTATTGAGGTAAAAACCAAAATGCAAAAAAGCTTTGTGCAATATGGACAGCTGGTATTTCTGTAAATCAAAAAGGAGTGCATTGTATTGTTAGCTTTATACTATTTATGAGGACAAACATATGTAATAAAAGCACAAAAACATGCATGAGAAAGATAGTCACCAACTTTAAGACGACAGCTACTCTCTGGAAGGATAGAGATGGGGAAGATTGTGGGACTTCAACAGTTGTTTCATATTTAAAAAAATTTTTTTAATGGTGGTAAAATACACATATAAAATTTACCATCTTAACCATTTTTAAGTGTATAGTTCAGTAGCGTTAAGTATATTCACATTGTTGTGCAGCCAGTCTCTAGAACTTTTTCTTCTTGCAAAACTGAAACTCTATACCCTTTAAACAATTCCTCACTTCCCCTACCACAAGTCCCTGGCAACCACCATTCCACTTTCTGTTTCTGTGAGTTTGACTACTCTAGATACCTGGTGTAAGTGAGCTCATATAGTATCTAAGATATGAGTACTGGCTTATTTCACATAGCCTAATGTCCTCAAGGTTTATCCATGTTGTAGCAGATGTTAAAATTTCCTTCCTTTTTAAGAACAAATAATATTCCATTTTATGTATTTAGGGCATTTTGTCCATCCATTCATCCACTGATGGACATTTGGGTTGCTTCTACCTTTTGGCTATTGGGATATTGCTGCTATGAACATGGGTGTACAAATCTAAAGCAGTTTTGATAAAAGGAATGGTCAGTCAAATATTAACAGCATATTGTGCAAATATAGTAATTGGAGCCTCTTCCTTCTTCCCATTCTCCCATGGCACGTTCCAGTCAGACGTTCACTCATCCTATCCACCCAAACTGCGCTCGTCGAGGTGACTAATGATCTAATGTCGCTAAGTCCAGTGGTCAGTTCTCTGACCTCATCCTGTTGACCTCTCGGCAGCAATTGATAAGGGGGTTACTTCCTCCTGCTGGACTGGACACACCTTCTTCACTTGGCATCCAGGATGCCGCGCTCCTCCTCTTCCCACTCAGCGGCTGTTCCTTCCCGCTCTCCTTTGCTGCTTGCTCCTCGCCTCCCACACCCTTCACTCTGGGAATCAGTCCTCCAACCCCTCTTCTCCTCCCCTTACCCAGGCCTAGAGTGATCCAATCTAGATTCAAGGCCTTAAATGCTATCCATTCACTGATCCCAAGCTTGTAAATGTGGCACATGCTTCTCTTAAATCCAGACTCGTCTATTTAGTCACCTCCCCAGCATCTCCACTTGAGTGTCTCACAGCGCCGCAAACTCAACATGCGCAAAACCAGACGCTGGCTCCCCGTCACTCCCCCCTCTCCTGCCCAATCTCCCATCCTGGTGACCCACCTCCATTCTTCCCATTGTTCAGGCTAAAACCCTGGGGCTGCCCTTTACTCTCTTTCTCTAGTCCCCAGGCAATCTATCAGGAAATCAAGTCAGCCTCAGGGTCCAACATATCCGAACTCAATTCCTCACTGCCTCCACTCTGCGGCCCTGGCCCCAGGCTCTGTCATCCCTTGCTAGGGTTATTCCAGTTACCGCTAATTAATCCCTATGCTTCTGTCCTTACCGCCACCACCACCTCGCTGAAACTATGCAGTTTAAGAACGTGCCTCGTATCATGGTTTGCCTTTGCCCAGACCTTCCAGTGTCTTTTCATTTTTCTCAGAATAAAACCGATGTCCCCACAATGGACTCCAAACAGGGCCCATCCTCCCATCCTCCCCCACACCTGCACTTCTTTGACCTACCACTTTCTCCACCCCTCAGGCGGTTCCAGCCACACACTTAGCATCTGCTGTTCCCTCTGCCTGGAATATCTACACAACTTGTTCCCTCATTCCCTTTAGATCTTTGCTCAAATGTCACCTTTCCATGAAGCTTTCCCTGACTACCCTATTTAAAATTGCAGTTGATTAGCTCCTTCCTAGTAGGTCCCGTTTCACCTTCCTGACTTATTTTCCTTTATAATATTTATAACAAATTGGCTTAGTCACCATTTATAATTATTTTGCCTTTCTTTCCCTTGGAATCTGGAATAAAAAACCTATAAGAGCTGGGATATTGGTCTGTTTTGGTTCACTGCTGTATTTCTTCTATCTCCTGTATCAAATTATTATTTGAATATATGAATCTGCTGTATCTTAAGACATATATGTGAGTTGACATTTGAGATTACAGTGGTACTTTCTTGTTGATTTCTCCAATTGGTTTTTCTCCATTACAGTGGTAGTTTTAAAGCATGGCTTCTTTCAATTTTTGGCACTCCTCCCTGGAAGCTGAGCAGGCTTGTGACTGCTTCAACAAATGAAACATGGCAGAAGTGATGCTATGGGACTTTCAAGGTTAGATAATGAAAGGCCATGCAGTCTCTTGCTTATTTGCTGGAACTCTTGCTCTTGGAGTCTTTACACTTAAATGTAAGAGGTTGGATTACCCTGAGGCTGCCATGCGGAGAGGAAGCCCAAGCCACATGGAGAGGCCATATGTAGATGCTCAGATTGACAGTTCCAGCTAATCCCAGTCTGCAAGTCATTTTCCAGCCAAGGCACCAGACATAGGGGTGAAGAATCCATCTTGGGAGTGGATCTACCAGCCCCACTTGTTCCAGCCTCCAGGCATTATACTATAGAGACAATCCATCCCTACTCGATCCATTGTGAATTCCTGGCCTAGAATTCATGAGCATAATAAAATGGTGGTGGCTTGACAACACTAAGTTTGGGGTGGTTTGTTACACAGCAATAGATTTCCAGAATGACAATGGGAAAAGACCAGATAAAAATAGTAATTACCTTTGGAAAGAAAGTTAAGTATTAAAGGGTTTGGGTTTTTTTATTTGTCTTTTTTTGTTTGTTTGTTTTTGGTTTTTGGCCTACTGAAGAAAGTATGTGGTGTATGTGAACATTATTCTGCCAGGTTCATCTTAGAAGCTAGTGTCCATCCAGATTAACTCACTAGACCCTGGACTCTCATTAACTGCCAAGAAGTATCACTCTGATGAACCACTTGAGATTTCATGCTCGAAATTCTAGGTTCTTCGTGTAGTTCCATGTTGATCACCTGAAGGAGTTGGCAGTTTTAGACCAGCTAAGGCCAACCTAGTCATGAAATTATTCGAAAGTATATAACTTGTAGGTCAGTGTCACAGTGAGATATTAAATTTTGTGATGTTGCCTATTTTCTTCTCTTATTTTTTATTTTGCTTTTAACAGTGAGAATGAGTATGACTAAAAATACCAGCCAGAGATTAGCATGTCAGAGTCAGCTACCTATTAAAAATCTGTATATTCTCAGAGCTGGAAGGGCATTAGAAACTTACTCCTAAAGTTCCTGATTCTGCAGATCAGAGAGGGGAAGTGGTGTGCCCAAGGTCTCAGGCTGGACCGCAGTTCTCTTTCCTCTCAGTAAGTGGTTCTTAGCCCAAAGTCTGGTTCAGAGGTAAACTTCTGGGGTGCCAAACCAGGCCCTGTGAACCAGCTGAAATAGTACATACCATTTTGTTTGTGTGTGCTTTCTTGTCCATTTCTGGAGAGAATCCACACCTTCCATTTGATTGTTACAGAGATCTGTGACTCAGAAAAGTTTAAATACCATTGCACTTGATGATTTAATACTGTCATTTAAAAACTATCAGAATAAGTTAAGTCTTGTACTCATTCATACCTATATGAGAGAACACTAAATGCTCCTGGGGAAATTCATTAGTTGTTTAAGATTAGTGCATAATGGGTGCATCTCTCAGGTATTTATAGTTGGAGCATCCTGCAACCGACTCATCTTACTGTCTGTTTAGAAAAATTTGGCAAGCAGTCAATCACATGCTACAGGACTGATAAGTTATTTTTCCTTGCAGCCATTGTAGTAGTTAAAGCAGAGAGAGCTGGGATGGCTATAGATAAAGCCTGGAAGCTCATAGGCTTATTTTAATAGAAGTTTATTTTTCATTTATACCACCATCCAATATAGGTGCTCAGCAGCCTTTTCAGATGGTGTTTCAGGAATGCAGGTTTCTTTTATCTTGAGGCATTGCCATCTTCTTGAGTCTTGGAGTTCTTCACTTCTAGCCAGTGGATAGGAAAAGAGGGAGAGTTGAGGACTAGTTAGGAATTTTCTGTGGAAGTTGAGTTCCTCATTTTTAACCACATTCTGCTGGCAGAAATAATTCCCCATGGCCCCATCTAGATACAAGAATAGTGATTGTGGGGCTTCCTAGCAACAACTCTACACTATGGAAGAAGAGTACAAATCTTCCTCGGGCAACTGGTCCTCTCTGCCACAATCAGAGTGAATATTTTAAGAATCCCAAATCTCAGAGATGGATGAAGTGTCTGTCTGAGATGGGACTTTCAGACAGTCCATGTAATCTGGAAACAGATTACAATTCTCATTTATCCGACACCTTAGGAATTAAGGTGATCCTCAGAAACTATAAATCCAAGATTTAAAAATAGTGTAGTTAATATAAGAAAATTACAATTCTTGGGTAATTGGAGATTTTATTTTATTTTTAAAGGAATGATTGGTAAGGGTCCAATCTGGATTTTGAGCTGGTTTGTATTATAATAGAATTCATATAATTATAGCAAAGAGAACTCTGTTTCCATTTTTGCAAAACCATTTCTACAAGTTTAGCCTTTTTAGGGCATGTTTACCCTTAAGAATGTTTTCATGTTTGGCAGAAATTATAACAGCACGTGCCTTTACCCTGTGGTTTTTATTTTCACTGTATTGCTTTGTTGTTTCTTGATTATTTTTACTTGTTTTATACAAGCTTAACCCCTCTCCTCAAACTATCTTATAATTTTTATTCTAGAACTGGGGTTAGCTGTGGTGTGAAATTATCATGAATTTCATTCTTGGCTTTTTAATAAAGTTGATTTTGATGCCCCCTGGTATCAGAACTGGTGAGCTGTGAAATGTATTTCTTCTACTACTTGCTACAGAGCTACTCGGACAAGTGACTTACTTTCTGTTTTGTCATCTGTGAGATTTCATTGGCCCAGTGAACTCCAACAATCTTGGAAGTAATGTTGAGGGCTAAGAAACTTTTTTTATGGAGGTCGAAGTCCTAATGGGATCCACCCAATGACTTGCTGGAACTGGACTGTGCTGACTCATGAAAACCAAATATTGGAAACTTCTAACAACTGTTACAAATTAAATATACAAATTCACACTTAAATAAATTATATTAAAAATTCATAATTTCCTAATTTTTATTACATTTTACTATCATCTGGGATCTTGAGGGTATTACATCTGTTGAGTCTGTGTGGTGGAAAATACTCTACAGTGGAGGTGCTATTCTGCCTCTCTTCCAAGGTCTGCATTCAGTGATGCCACTTCAGTAGTTAGAAGCTGGCCATGGTGGATGCTGGTTGTTAAATGTCCAGCAGCCCACTGGACTCACCATACAAGTCATCTTCTTCATTTGGTAGTGCTGAGGCTTGGAGACAAGTAGTGCTAGGGACATCATAGATACCCAATAAAGGACAGCTGTCTCTAAGGTCATTCCTTCAGAAAACTCCTGCCATCTCCAGGGAGCCTAAAAATGGCAGTGTTGCCAGATCATTGCAGTCTAGGGCCTCCAAAAGGACACAGGATCTCTTTCTATTTCTCTCTTCATAAAATAGTTTCAGTAATACTTGATTCCATCCTGCCAGGGATATGTTAGGGGAAAAAATGTCCTAACTGTTGTGAAAGCATTTTGAATAATTAGGAAGTACAGTTCTCAAATTGGAGGCTGAGAAGTAGTTTCACACAAGATTGCTGATTTGTACCAGTGATGACTTTGAGAATAAAATATTGTTCTCAGCCCCCCAGTCCAGAGCTGTAGCAGTTATTCCCCAGTGCTGGTCGCAGGATATGTGCACCATGGTTAATGTCCAAGATTTCTTGGGCCTCTGGCAGACAAGAACAGCATAATAGGATGTGGGCAAAAGATTGCTTGTTTATCTTATCCTTGATAGGACTATCTTTAATTGTGGGATTTGATTCTTCCAACAATTTTTAGGTTAATATGTCCTATCTTTGTGGAATGGCGGTGATGGTAGATGGTAGTGGTGGGGCAGAGTTAATTTTAAATGCCCTTACTTGGAGGCTCTGTGGTGCAATGGATAGAGCACTGGACTTCTAAATGCCCCTGCTTGGAAAAAGCTAGAAATTATATTGGTCCTCTTTCCTACCTCTTTCTCTTTTCAATTTAAGTGTTTGTGATCCTATGGATTCTAAAAGAACTATGCCATGTTGACTCTAACTTGATTTTTTTGGAGGCAGAAATAATATTGATAGAATTATCCCATAGGTGACCTGTATCAGCAGTGTGGACATGTGTGAGCCCTTTTGTTTACTCCTGCCATTGCCTACTTTCACAAAACTGTTAGTAGTTATTAAGAAAATTAAAGCATGGACTGAACAAACAACCTTCTTTATCTCTTCTCTTCTGCTAAGACAACTTTTCAAAGTCTTGACAGACTGTTTTTTTAAGGGGAAACATGCAAAAAATGAGACTTGAAGCTTAAAATTCTAATTATATTGTTTGCTTTTTACCTAAAGAAATGTTCATCATCATTCCAGGAGTTCTTGGGTCCACGTGTGGCTTTAACCATTTTTGTCTCTCCTCTAACGTTGTTGATATTAATGCCGATTTTAATTTCTTGGCATTATGATACATAAATATATCACCCACAGATGTGATTTTGAACAAGGACTGAAACTGTAAATTCGGAAGCAAGAGATTCACAGGGTTTCATCAGATCACTCCAGAAAGTGACACAGTTGTACTGAAAAGGTTTTAAATTGCTCTTTTCAAACCTACCTTGGTAGCAAAATACCATGCGTGCAGCTGATTTGCAACCACGTTAGTCATTTTCTGTCCTCCGTTTCCTTGCTGTGTTTGTACTGGGAGCACAGAGTAATGTAATTTAGTAAATTATGATTTGATGGCTGGGCACCAGCCCCAGTGTTGAACAGTATTTGGACTATGATTACTTTCTGGCTTTGTCACAGTTGACATTAATTATTGATGGAAGTTTCAGAAATAGCGCATGTGCCAGGAGCTTTTCACCGGAACGCAGGCTCCAGGCAGGAGGGATGCTAAAGAGTGTGGGGGAAGAGGCACCTGTGGCTTGTTTATGTCTGTGCGCAGGGAACCTGGACCCAGTGGGCTGTGTGGTACCTGTGTAAAGGTCATGTTGTAACGGAAGGATGAACCGTCAGGCTTATTTCTATCGTGTTCCTCCCCAGGAATTGCACCGAAGAAGCCAACTTCAGCCAGAGCCAGCCAAGACGAAGGCTCTCCAGACTGTCATTGAAATGAAGGTAGGAGCTGAGCACTTTTGTCAAAAACATCTGTGGCTGGGGAGTTTATTCTAACTTGGTAGTGCCTAATATAAACATGTGAAATGGACCTTGTGTTTTTCTGTAGGCACCCTGCTGAGTGTTTTGCTTCTGGGTCTTTTTGCCTTCCTGGGCACATTTAATTTATTGGCCCTTTAATTAGGATGCCTTTTCTGGGCAGAAGAGTAAAGATCTCAAGTATCCATTGGCTGAAAGGAGCTGGGATCATTTCCAGAGCATGGCCAATGCCTTTAACCCTAAGGGAGGTTTTGTGTGTGTTTTAAAAGTAAGTTTCTAAAGCTAGAATAATTTGTTTTTTCCCCTATTCACATTACAATGAAAAGACACCTTTGAGAAACTAGGATTTGGCAAAGGAAAGTTATTTTACATGTAGAAGAGTCAGTAAATAATTAACATTATGCTATCAGCAAAATTTAGTTTTCAAAAAAATAATACTTTCTTGTGACCCAGTATTTTCTCTTAGCCAAGTCTAGAAGTAATAATAATTTACTAAATACTCACAAAGTCTCCTCTTTATCTGTTCAGGCATAGAGATATGCTATTTAAAGGAACAGAAAAATCCTTCTGGGTAGATTGAGGACATTTAAGGACTAATGAAGTAAATGAGGATGGCCAAGCCATGATCTATGATTAAGAAACCAATGTAAATGAAACTCAGTTGTTTTGCCAGTATCTAGAAATTTGAAGTCTTTTTATTTCCAGTTTTTGCCAGAACGAAGCAAATGCTAAAGTATTTATCTCAAGAATAAATAATTTTTGAGTTAAATTGTTCCATTAAGAAAAAAATATTTTCATAACAAAGATGTTTGCAATCTGAAAATTCCACATGTGAGTTTAATAACTCAGAGAGTTTGCTGGTCACCGTGGGTCTATAAGAGAATTCTGAACCTTGCTGATAGGATAATGATTTTTCTGTCTTTCTTGCAGCACAGGATTTTGAATTGTCTGCCAAAATATTCCCAAGTCCTAGGGAAAAATAAACTAATACAAGCTATTGAATTCTTGGCATGTACAATTCTGACTTGGGATTTTTATTTTTCAAGTCAATGACAATGTCTTCATCCAAGTGGACTTTGATGGAAATAATATAGAACATTTGCTATCAAACTCTGTGTCCCCAAATGAGGTTGCATGAGTCAAGGCACTCATAATGTATTTGTAGCACATTGGTTTGAAAAATATCGCTGAAGGAACCAAATGCCAATAGGATTAAAAAGTAATTGTTAATCCTGGTTTCTCACTTGTTTTGAATTTATGTAACTTTAACTTATTTTGAAAAGAAAGTTAATATTCTATACTTAGGGAGTAGTGGTTCATAATTGAGATTTTATTCTCACCTCATATTGGAACCAAACTTGAAAATTGGTTTAGGCTTAAAAAAAAAAAAAAAAAAAGAGGGAAAATGAGAAGACAAAAGGATAAAAGACTGATTTTTTTTTTTTTTGGAAAAGGGTGATTTAATCCCCCTTCCACCCTCCTCCCCGCCCACCTTCCCAGTCCCCAGCACAAATAGTAATGGAGAAGAGGATATATGTACAGTTGATTTCCAAATTATAATTTTAAAAAAATACAAAAGAAACAGTGAGTTCCAGAAACCTGTGGAGAGACCAGGAAAACCAGCAGAGATGTCTCTCCTAATGCAGGGGATATTTTCCTCTGTACAGAGACAATTGGTAGCTTTTTTGTCACTTTTTAAAGTAGAAAATCTGTTTGTAGTTTTCTGTTTCTAGCATGGTTTATTATAAAACAAAAAAATTGTAAATAAAAACATTAAATTTAGGCTGTGCACACGGGAAGGCATAAAACCATGATTTTTAGGGAAGATTCATATCCACATATTATCAGTAAATTGAGTCTGGAGTTTTTCTTTTATGGATGGCAGTGGTGCTGATTTGTAGGCATAAAAATGTATTTTTAGGACAAATAAAGATCAATATATTTGTCAGGGAACTGATCCTGGAGTTTTTCTGTTGTCTTTTTGAATGCTTGTTAATTTACAAAATCATTGCCTTCTGTCTTGTCACAGAGAAGCCTGGGTCCCATTAGCATCTATTCTCAACATACCTAAATTGAATTACAGAGGCAGCTGGTGGAAGGTCGTCTCCTTGGCCATGTGTGTAGCTTATGATGGAGGCTGTGATCTCATCCAATTTTGTACATTACACCCCTGTAAAATTGGAGGGAATGTTGGAAACCCATATTGTACAAGTCTTAGAGTTGACCACTAGATAGAACTGACCCTTAAACCCTGGTGAGTGGAACATGAGACCCTTTTGTGTTCTAGCTTTGGGTAAACATCAGTTTCATCTAGTGCCTTGATAAAATTTAAAGTTAAAAAGAGCTTTCTTAGAGTAAATTGGCTGTATAGTTTTAGGGAGATGACATGAATTAGGTCTCAGAAGTTACCCCTACTTGTCCCTTGCTTCTTAGAGAAACTGAGAATGAACTTCAGACCCCCCCATTGTCCCCATATGCACCTTGCATCAACTCGAGAAAGGCACGTTTGTTGTGAAAGTCTATGAAATGTTGTCTAAATGGAAGTACTATTTAGAATCACAGTCTGGTAGTTCTAGACGATCTCTATGTAGCCCTCTGGACTTTCAGAGTTGTGAGAGTATGTCCCTGTGGGGAAAGCATTGGGGAAGGCCATCTGCCTGCATCAAATGGGGGACAGTTCTCTTGCAGACATCACATCTACTGCCAGCAAGTTGAGCCAGGAGGCTAAAGTCACCTGAAGGAGAATGAAAGGAAGCAAAGTGAATAAAGTTTATTTGTGATTTATCTTCTTGCAGAAAGCTCCAAGTTTTAATTTTGATCCCGATTTTGTCTGGCAGGTATGTTCCAAGTTTGCACTTAAAACATTGTGTGTTTCTTGGAAAAATTAGTTTCTTGTAGATGTTGTGATGTTCCTCCTTTTCTTGCTTTTGTGTTTGAAGATTCTTTACTAAGCTCCTCTCTTCTGCTCTTGTGGAGAACTGTCAATAAGAATAGCAGTTGAAAGACTTGTTTTCTATTTTTTCTTTCTTTAATGTTAATTCCTTTGATTATTATAAATTTGACATGACATAAACATGATGTCCAAAAGTTTTATTTTCTTGGGTCATTCATAAAGCTGTGCCTATTTTTTTTTTTTTTAAAGAAAATGAATGACGGTAATGGCACTACTTGTCAGAAAATATCAAAAACTTTTCTCTTTGTTAGAACTTCTAAGTGAATGAAAATCTGTTACAAAGTGGCTGAAGCCAAAAGGAAACTTACTGGCTCACTTAACTGGAAAAAAAAAGAACAAGGCATGCCTTGATCCGGGGGCTCAGAAGTTATTAGCAGATCTCATTTTCTCATACTCTCTCTGGTCTTGGCTTCCATCATATGAGCTTTATTTTTAGACAGCTTCTCTCCGCCTCTTTAAGCAGGATGGCTGCAGCAGCTCCAACGATCACAGACAGAAGGGCATGGAGAATGTTGTGTTTTTAAAAAACTGCAAAAAAGGCAACCTTTAGAGTAACAATAGTTCTTGAGATGGAGCATAAAACTTCACTCCAAACTTAACAGCCCAGGTTGAAAAGAAAATACATAGAATTCCCTAGTTCTCATTTGCTTAATACATTAAATGATATTCATTCATTAAGAAAAACAAACTTTTCTTGCTAGCAGAGCAGAAATTATCCAATTTTCACCAGAATTTATCAAATGGGACATATATGAGTGACATGGGGTTTTATTAAAAGTTTCAGAAAACACACTTGATCTGGTGAACTTGTTAACTGAAGTGGATTTAGAAGGCAGAGGCATAATGCTACTATGTTACAGTATTTCTGTGGGTAACTGAAGTGAGGGTTGTAGGTATTTAGTTTTCCAGTCACATGACCAACTAGGGCACTTGTGTGCCTTGAGTAGTTCCTCTTGAGCAACATTTGTCCCTACCAGGCTTTTTTATTGGAACCGAGTAACAAGCAAGGCAAGATTGAGCTCTGCTAAGTTGCTGAAGTGTAGTGGTGCTGTTGATGAAAGAATATGACTTTGCATTCAGGGGCAACTTCAGTGGGGAGGTTGATTTTTTGTTATTAAAACGAAAGACTACACTTTGTCTTTGTGCCCAGGCAGATGACTGCTTTTCTGCATGGGGGGCTGACCTGCAATTGGATTCAGTTACCCTTAAAAGGTATCTTGGTATTGGTCAAATTCAGCCTGTTGAGTTCCACAAGGTATGCAAGGGATGTACTGGAACTTTATAAAGTCAAGAGCTAGTAGTTGGCAACTTTTTCAAGGTCACATAACTAGGAAGGAAGAGAGTTCTAACCCAAACCTTGGCCATTGAACACAGCCCAAAACCCATTGTGAACTTATTTGAGTCCTGAGATCTAGTCAGAGACCGATGGAGCGACTGCCATGTTTTCTTTGGTTGTAGGGCCTACCTATGTTTATTTCATTCGTCTTTGGGACTGTTACTTGTTTGGGTCTTACTTAGAATTATTTCTTCTCCCAGGATGCTGTGTTCATAAGAAATTTGTGCCAAGCCCAGTTTTTCTAGTCAAGCCATTATGATGGCTTTTAGGCCTTAAGAATATGCCTCTGCTCCTTTTGTGGCTATTAAAAACAGCAACAACACTAATAACAAAAGTGCCATCTGCACCACCATTGACATCCCCATTGCAGGAACACCACTACCTCACATGTGGGCTTTGGCACTTGTTGTGCAGTAACCCTGAAAATAGGCACAATTATCCCCATTTCAGAGATGAGAAAGCTGTGGTTTAGAGAGAATAAGCAACCTGCCCAAGGTCCTACACCTAGTCTGTTGGCAGCTGAAGTTTCTCCCCAAAGCTCTCGCACTCTCTACTCCTCCTGTCTGCTCCTTTACTAAGATGGCTCATAGATTCAAATGATTTCTCTTTCAGCACTTACTTTGGAAATTGTGCGCTGAATTTTGCATCCTAGAACAGGTAGAGGCAGCTCATGAGAGCTGGAGATGCCTATTCAATATTTTTGGAAAGGTGCAGAGCTGTACTTTGTGTTATAAGGCAAGACTAATCCTTTTTACATGTATGTTATCAGGCGTCCAAATAGAGCTCCAAATATGTACCCTACAGCCAACATATGCCCCATTTCCCTCCCTGCATTTTAAGTCTTGCCCTGAAGTCTTTTTAACAGCGTGGAATGATAACTTGTTTAAACTTGCAAAGCCCTGTGTTTTTGATGTGCACTATTCATTTATGGTACCAGAATTATCCTTTAGCTCATTTTTTTTCCTTTGGGAAATTTCTTCATCTTCTCCTCTTTCAACTTGAAAAAAAATAAAACTTTGTCCCATTTAACTATTTTCCTTAAATAAGGGGAAAAATTGTGGGTTTTAAGTGATGGCCAGAAAAAGCAAAATGTCAAGTTAAATGTTAGCTCTGCATGATATATAGTTGTCATTTAGAAGCAAGTAAGATTTTTTTTAAAAGATGAGACTTCTTTCCTTTTTTACTCAAACTCTTCTTACAATGTATTTGACTCTAAATGTTTGACTGAGTTGCCAGTCAATAATTCCTGCTATTAACTGGGTTAGTTTGTGTGAATATAACTCTTGAACCTGAATCACAAACACCAGTGTTTATTGAGCAGCTATTTTGTGCACAGCACCATGGTGAGCCTTTCAGAAAAACTAAGCTCTCAGTCTTTAAGGAGCAAATGGAAAGAAGTATGTAAATAAAGTTGTAAAAGTGACATAAGAAGGACAAAGTGGACTGTGGGGACTCAAAGGATATCAAATAAGACAGGGCATAAAATGCTTCTTGGAGGAGGTAGCATTTGAGGAGGACCTTGAAAAACTGGCATAATTTTGATAAAGGGAAGCATGGTTTATAAACAGTGGAAACTATAAGAGCAAAGGCAAGGAAGCTGGGAAGTAGAAGGAGTGTATGGGGAAGAGCAAATCATTCAGTTTGGTTGAGAAAAGACTTTTTAAGTTTAAAAGCAATGGAAGATCAAATTAAACCATAAGAAAGTAGAAAGATAAAAGCTGAAATTAATGAAATAGAAAACAAATATACTAGATAGGAACACCAAAGCCAAATGCTGATTCTTTGAAGGATTAACAAAAATGACAAATCCTGGTTAGAATCATCAAGAAAAGTAGAGACAGCACAAATAACCACTATCAGGATGGAAAGGGGGGCATCACTATAAATCTTATTAACATTAAAAATATGAGAGGATTTTATTAGCAGCTTTATGATAAGAAAGTTGAAGTTTTAGATAAATGGATAAATTCTTTTAAAAACACAACTTGTCAAAACTTGCATGAGAAGAAAGAGAATATCTGAGT
The DNA here is from genome assembly GCA_023783475.1 of Daubentonia madagascariensis. NCBI lineage: Eukaryota > Metazoa > Chordata > Mammalia > Primates > Daubentoniidae > Daubentonia > Daubentonia madagascariensis. The sequence continues at coordinate 31,460,429 of JAKFHU010001953.1, read as the reverse complement.
AGTTGTATATATTAAAGGAAATGATTCTATTATTTAAAATCTTTCCACCAAACCAAAACAAACCAAACCCCACAAAATGCAAACCAAACAAAAAAAACTCCGGGCCCAGATGGCTTTTTTAATGAATTGTACCAAATGTATGAGGAAGAAATTACATCAATCGTATAGAAACTCTTCCGGAATAAAAAAAGATGGAGTGTTTCCCATCTTGTTTTATGAGATCTGCATAAGTTTGATGTTAATACCCAAGAAACACATTACAAGAAAGGAAAATCACAAGCTATCTCCTGAATGAACATTAATACAAAATATCGTGGTGAACTGAATCCGGTGACAAATGATGTGACCAAGTTGTGTTTATTTTAGGAGTGCAAAGTTGCACTAATATTTGGTTATTACCACATTAACAGGATAAAGGAGAGAAATTATTATAATTTAAGTAGATGCAGAAAAAGCATTTGATAAATGCAACCTCCATCCATGCCCCCCAAAAACTTTTTAAGGAACTCAAATTATAAATGGAGGATTTTCTTAATCTAATAAAGTGTAGCTACAAGAAAACTATAGCATGTATCATATTTAATGGTGAACTGTTGAAAGCTTTCTTTATGATATGAGGAACAAGACAAGAATGTCAGTTACCATCACTTCTATTCAACAGTGTTCTGGACAACCTAGGTGTAAAGATTAGAAAGGAAGAAATAAAACCATTTGTATTCATAGACACCATGAATGTGTGTAGAAAATCTCCATGAACCCATATATAAACTATAATATTAGTAAATGAATTTACCCAAATAGGTGGTCAATATTTAAAAATGAATCTTATTTCTATATACTAGAAATTTAGAAAACAGTATCACATACAATGATATTCAAAAACTCGAAATATCTAAGAGCAAATCTGACAATGGTTATACAAGAGCTAATTTAAATGAAAAAGTACAAAACATAACTAGATGTGTAATAACCAAAAACTGGAAACAAATGACATAACTATGAAGAGTAGCGTAGATAAATAAATAGTGGAATATTTATACAGTGAAATGCTACATGGCAACGAGAAGGACCAAGCTATTGCTACCTGCAGCAACATAATTGAATACCACCCCCAAAATAATGTTGAAAGAAGCCAGACACAAAAGAATATATATAATATGTGTTACAAATATAGGCAAAACTAATCAGCGGTGTTAGATGTCTGGATAGTAGTTAATTTGAAGGAGGAGGGTGGGAATGAAGGTTGGGAAACTTCCAGAAAGGAAGTTTCTGGAGTACGGGTAATATTCTGTTTCATGATCTGGTTGGCATGTGCCCAGCTGTGTTCACTTTGTCATCATTCATCATGCTGAACACCTGTGATTTGGGTACTCTTTTTTACATATATTATACTTTAATTAAAATGTTAATTTAAAAATAAAGGAAGAACAATTCATCAATAAAAAGACAACTCAGTTAAAAATTGGGCAAAGGATTTGAGTAGATTTTTCTCCAAAGAAGATATACAAATGGTCTATAAGAATGTAAAAAGGTGCTCAACATCATTTATCATTAGGGAAATGCAAATCAAAACCATAATTAGATACAACTTCTCCCTCACCAGGATGGCTAAAATAAAAAAGACAAATAATAACAAGTGTTGGGGAAGATGTAGAAAAATTGGAATCCCCCCATATGTTGATGGTGGGAATGTAAAATGGTACAGTCCAATTTGGAAAACTGTTTAGCAGTTTCTCAAAATGTTAAACATAGAGTTAATATGTGACCCAGAAATTTCACTCCTAGGTTTATACCCAATAGAATTAAAAACATATGTCCACGTTAAAAACTGATGCCACCATTATTTATAATAGCTAAAAAGCTAAAACAACCCAAATGTCTGTCATCTGATATATGAAGAAACAAAATATGGTATATGCATATAGTGGAATATTATTTGGCAATAAAAAGTAATAAAGTACTGATATATACGACAACATGGATGGACCTTGAAAACATTATGCTAAGTGAAAGAAGCCAGTCACAAAAGGCCACATATTTCATGATTCTACTTATATGACATGTCCAATATAGGTAAATTAGAGACAGAAAGTAGATTAGTGACTGCCAGGGCCTAGGGGGATGGGGAAAGGAGAGTGACTGTTAATGGGTCCAGGGCTTTTGGGTGATGAAAATGTTCTGGAATTAGTGGTGATGGTTGCACAAACCCTTGAATTGTACACTTTAAAGGAGTGAATTTTGTGGTATGTATATTATATTTCAATAAAGCTGTTATTAAAAATAAAAATATTACAAAGAAAATGATCAATAAGTTTGATTACTTTTAATAAAAACAGAACTATAAAATAACCAACTAGGAGATGTATTTCTCAGGTTTATAGTGGTTAGAGACTTAATATTCTTAATATATAGAAAGGTTACATTTATCAATGTGGAATAAAAACTTGGGGAAAAAATGGACCAAAATGTCGACATTTATTCTGGGTAGGGAGATTGTGAAGGATTTTTTCCTCTTCTTTTTTTCCCCCCATAAATTTTCATGTTTTCAATAATGTGTATTTGTTGTATAGGAAGGATCAGGAATTATTATTTAGGAAAAACAGGTTTGTTTAAAGAGCTTGTTCAAGTTTGTTCAAAAAGCTTAAAAATATACAATTTTAAAAATTCTTGTTCTCTTTTGCTGAACTGAAAAGGCTCCACAGGGGAGAAGTTTAGGTTATTTATGGAAACTGAGAATCTGATTCTGCCACTTACTGCTTCTCTATGCTCCAGCTGTGAAATGGGTCCATGATACCAGCCTGTATAGGGTTGTGGTGGGGATTAACAGGGATTAAGGCATGGGGAAATCCTGGCACATAAATGCTCAAGTAGCTGGGCATGGTGGTGCACGTCTGTAGTCCCAGCTACTTGGGAGGCTGAGGCAGGAGGATCGCTTGAGGCAGAAGTTTGAGGCTGTAGTGCACGATGATCACACCTGTGAATAGCCACTGCACTCCAGCCTGGCAACATAGGGAGACTCCATCTCTAAACAACGAACAAACAAACAAACAAACAAAACAGATGTTCAAGGAATCCTTTGCCTCTCCATCACCTTCCCTTTCAGTCTGGATATTGAATTTTACCTATAAAAAAGAGGTGGTACATTTGAGCAAGGACCACCAGAGACAAGGTATGAAATAAGCTTACTTCAGGCAGAGAGTTTTAGCTCTGAATACACACATAGTTTGCATGTTGAGAAGACTTTTTAAAAAAACATATTTGAAAGGAGAAACCAATGGAGAAAAAATAGTGAGTCCCAGGAGGTCTATGGCATGATAAATGACCTAGGGACTTAGCTTCCTGGCTATTGGGCATTTGGCAAGTCACTTGTGCCCTCTGGCTCTCACTCTTCTCCTTTGGCAAATGAGAGGAGTGGACTAAGTGTCTTGCTTTAAAAATTCTACCAAGTCTGGAGGCTTGGTGACTAGCAATTTAGATTCTGGAAGGGCCCTCCTGGGGAGGCTGAATTGACGTGACATTCTTGCAAAGTTTAAGCATTAGCTTTGTTTGCTCCGTCTTGGCCAGCCCTGCCCAGGCCAGCAGCCCCTGCCCTCTTCCTTGCTGGTGCTCAGGTTCCCAGCCTATTGTTTATTTAGGGATTGCAATTTCCTTACTGGCATGCGCCCCTGCCAGCAGGGTTGAGAAGTCAACCACAGGCCTCATGTGAACTTCCCCTTTCAAGTTTCAGTAATGACAGTGTACGGAGCATCGCATGCCTCATCCCTAAGGCATGGTCCAGTTTCCACATCCATCAGGCTGCGCTGGTGACTGGGGTGGCCTGAATTCCACCACTGCCTGTTGCTTTTTTTCCATGAGACAAAGTGGTTGAATGAAGGATTTGTGGTATGTTTTGGAGCTCCTAAGAAGGAGGCCCCAAACCCAACTGGGGGGTGGGCTAAAAGGAATGGGAAGAGCAAGTTCAGCTTGCTAGAAGGCCAGTAAGCATAGCTTCTTCACCCAATCTTTTCCTAAAGAGCATTGGAGGAGAAATAGAGGGGTCAGATGTCCACCTTTTTAGAGTCCCTGAAATGCATTTGCTGTATTGCAAAGTAGTGTTTCACTGAATTGCTGGTGTTCTCAGAGCATGGGCAGCTGGAATTCAAACCTTCTTTGTATTTAGATGTACATGAAAGATGACATCCAATCCATCCTTGGGGGGCACAGCGCTGCACACACGGAGGGACTACCCACTCATCTGGAAGCAGTTTCTGTAATGTTTTTCCTCCCTCTCCTCTCCCCAACCTCTTTACTCTTTTCTTTTGACCTTCCTCTGTGATCTTTAGAGGCTGAAAGTACTATGTGGAAGAAAGAGCCAGAATGGCACACATTCTCTGAAGCTGGTCCCTTCTGAGGTTGGCCTGCAAGACAGCAAGGTCCCGATATGTGGCCTCCTCTTTCCTATTCAAGGGAAGGCTATCTGTTGAGGGAATCATTCCAGTTTACTAAAGGGGAAACCTTGGGCAAGTTATTTACCATCTGTAGGTCTCCTCATGTGTTAAATGAATAAAATAAGTCCTTAATTCATAGGGCTATGGGGAAGATTAAATGAGATTTTGCTAGCACAGTGCTTTTGTAAATAATCAATACACATTGCTGCTGTTGTTATCAATTGCATTTTTAACACCAAAATGGGGAAACATTGTTTGCTTCTGTCCTGTGCTATTTCTTTCTGTATATTCAGAGAATGCAAACTTATTTATATTTTTAACATTTGTCTAAGTGAGACATAGATGGGGAAAAAAATCATAGATATAAAAAAGAAGTCTTTTAATGTGTTTTTGTAGTTATTTTCCCCCCAAGCTGAGGAACAAATAAATGCAGATTTTTGTGCCCCTCCCCCCAAAGAGAATGCCCTTGGGTAAAACCAAATCATCGATCATTTTTGCTCACTTTCTAGATGATTTTGATGCAGTTATTTCTCAGATTGGCATTGGGGAGCCTTTGCTTTAGTGTGTGTTGTCACAGGCATATACAAATGATTTTTGATTAGCCAGTTCTCCCTTGTATGCGTTGGAGATGTAGAACACTCTCCATATTAATTGGAACAGTTTTCTATGCAGGGCTGATACTTAACTGAGAGGCACAGGTACAGCTACCCTGGTTGTTAAAATATTGAAATACTTCCACAGCTACCCCAAACCCTCAGAGTACACCCCCCCCCCAACTCCAGCCCTTACCTTGGGATCCCCAAATCCAGCAACTAAAGGGTTAGCCCCTTGCCCGGCAGGGACTTCCCAGACTCGGTTCCAGTGCTCCAGGGAGTGTCTGTTCTGGGTGTTTCTGGCTCTGTTCCATACTGGTTGTTGAGTGACTTGGCAATCACCCCTGACTCCGTGGGATTTAAAACACTGGGGTTCAGTTTCTAGTTACGATAACACAACTCCACTGAAACTGCTGTCATGTCAACAATGACATCTTAACTTTTTTTCTGAGTCTTTCATCTCTTCAAACCTTTCTTTGACTCCCTTCCTTCTTGAAACTGTTCACGCTCTTATTTTCTGGGATTTTCCATAATTTCCATGATTTTTTCCCCTCTTTCTTTTGGCGATTCTTCCACCATCTTCTTTGTCCTTGATTCTCAACCGTGTCTGAGAATTCTCTCACCACTAGACTGATGGTTTCATTGTTTCTACAGTCTCAACTTCCATTTTGGCTCCTGTTTTGTTATTAACTGCCCAAAGGCTAATTTTATTGCCTTCTTGTTTACCAGCTTGTAAATGGCTCCCAGTCAGACTCAAGTACGGAGTCCTAGCTTGGTTCTGAAGACGGCTTATCCTTCCACCTCAGCTCCCTTTCGTTCCCAACTCCTCCGCAACCACACGTGCTCTGTACTCTTTAATCAGTTCTGTCTTCTTACCCTTCCTCGATACATACTCCAGACTCGTTCTCTTACTCTTTCAACTTACGCTTGTTAAATATTATATGCTGGACACCATACTGAGTGTTCCTGATTTCTGTGTGTGTGATTACATCTGGCTGGAAAGCATTTCATCTTCTCCATGGTAATCTTATTTGCCTCTAAACCCCATATTAGGCTCCTGTGCATTCTGGAGATTTTTTGACTGTGCTACGGTGGTCTTACCCATTTCTGATTTCTTGTTTGTTAGACTTACAGAATATTATATCTAAGTATATTTTGGTGTTACGTTTCACACTATCACTTGTGCATTATACTCTTCTGTTACAAGGGACAGAATCCTTGCTCTTGTATTTTGGTATTCCGGGGAGTGGGTGATTCAGAAGTAGTTACATCTAGCTGTTCAAATAAGGTTATAAGGGCCCAGTCATTCATGTAGGTTCTCAATACATGGTAGCAAAGAAGGCCACAGTCAGCCATAGGCCCTCATTTTTCTTATCATTTTCCTTACTCTCAGAAAGGGAGAGAGCTTTTCTACTCCTGTGTTTATGTCAGTCCCCTAAAAGAACTCTGATTGGCCTTCCTAGAGTCATTAAATTTAATCCTGGACCAATCACTGTGTTCAGAAGACGCGTGGTACTCACCTCTGGGCAGAGCCACACAATTAAAAACCCCACTAAAACCATACGGATGTTGGGGAGATGCACTTCCCAAAAGGAAAAGAAACGGAGCATATATCTATTACAGAAAAGTACGCTATAGCTATAGATATATGCTATAGCTAGAAATGGGAGGGAAGGTAAAATTTCTTGAACACCTGCTCCGTGTTAGCTACTTATTGTGGAAGATTTACATGTTGCCACTCATTTGATTCTTGTGACAACCTCAGATCATAGGATTAGCAAGGTTAGGAACATGCTCACAAAGCTAAACAGGGTGGAATGAAAATGGAAGCTATTGTCGTCAACTTGTGTACCCAACAGAAGTGGGGAATTGGTAGAGTCTTATTAGATTGCTGTTAGCTTATGATAATAGTGGCAGCCCTTTACTCTCTTGAGGTAGGTTCCATGATAGGTACTTTGTATGCATTATATATTACTTTCAATTTTTGTAACATGATCGTGAGCGTGGTCTTATTTCAGAGAGGCTGAGTATCCTGCCCCAATATGTAAAAGCCTGAACCCTGATTTGTATACAGGTTTGTGACTCCCTAAAGGTCAGATTTTTTACCTTCCCACTCAGGCTGTCTGGATTGTTTTATCTTTAGCTCTTTTTGTTAGAGTTGAGTCCTTTAACAGCAAGAACAAATTCATACATGGAAACCAAAACTTCAGAGGTCACACAGTGTCCAACAAGGACCACTAGTGACACATCTTCTGCCTGTGGGTCATTAGTAACATGCACAGACAGGACCACAGGAAGAATACATTCCCAGGGCATGGGCTTTGTGAAGAATGAGTCAGAAGGAGGCAAATGAGACCAGGAAAGGAAAGATAAAAGCACCCTAACTGCTTTTGATTTGACCTAGCCCAACTAGATTCTGTGCTTGTACATTTTGCCATAAAGAATTACATACCATCTGTGCAGACAAACACAGAAACAACACTACCACCACCAAAATATAGCATATCTCCTGTCATCTTCTAATCCAGCTCATCATCTTTTATAGCTTGATTTGAAACAAATGAGTTTTTGATTTTTTGCTATTTGTTTTTCCTCATACTGTGTCTTAGGCCTAAGTCAACTTCTTTCTGGAATGCCTAAATTGGGTTCACATAACCACGGCTATCCCACACGGCAAACCCTTCCAAAGGCAGGGCAGTACTCAGACAGCATAAGGCCCAGGGCTGCTCAGTTATGTTTGCAGCTATGACTAGATGATTTTTAAAAGTTAAGCCTTTAAGAGCCTCTGTGGTATCAAGTAATAATAGTTTAGAATTTTATCCTAAATAAAGTGTAATCTAATTATGTAGGGACGTTTCCTGAACATTAGATCACGTCTTCTTTAAACCAAATTGGCCCTAAGTTTGTTGATCAACATCCGTAGAGTGATACGTGATCACGGTGAATTCTATGCTCTGTAAAAACTGCTTATTTTTTTTTTCTTGGCCTGATATTAAAATGAAACCAGTAATTCTTACTGTATTTGAAAGGGAAGCACATTGTAACACTCAGCAATAACATAATTGTTACTTTTTGTGACTAAATGATATTGCTTTTTTTGATGTTCCACCCACTCACCAAGTCAGTGTTCTCAGTTCCTAGAGAGGAATGAAATCTGTTTCTTGCTGTTTAAGAGGAACATAATGTTTGACAAACACAAAAAGAATAATAATAGCATCCTGACCGGCAAAGAGACTCCAGAAAGTTGACTCTCAGGGTTGCTGTACACTTATGCAAAATTGCGTGGCTCTTGAAAGTGTGTTCATATTTTTCTAACTATACTGGGCCAGTAAAGTTGCTCTGGTCTCTTCTGCATTGGTCAGTCTTGTCCCTTGTATGTTCTGGACATCTGCAGTCATTTAGAACACCTGAAGCACCTGAGGACCTTGTGAAAATGCAGGTTCAGATTCAGGAGTTCTGGATTGAGGTCTGAGATTTTGCATGTTGAAAAAGCCCCCAGGTGATGTCAGTGCTGCTGATCTGTGACCACGCTTTTAGTAGCAAGGAGCCAGACTATGCTTAGTGTGTGAGAGAGAAGGATGCCCATGAATCTTGTTGAGATCTACCTGGTATCTCACACACCTGGCAAAGTGACCGGTACCCAATAGGTTCCCAATATATATTTGTCGAATGAATTAATGAGAGAACTCACTGTGTCTAAGTTTATTATGGATCTATAGCACACCTGTTCTAGAATAATCTGGAGATTATTAAAAAAAAAAAAGAGGGAGAAGGCAGAAATAAACTTATTTCAGTCTTCCTACCCAACTTTCATCCTCATTGTTATAATCACTGCCCTCATGGGCTAGTGTTACTATTTATGGCTGGTTTAAAAATTAGCGGGGTGGGCCCAGTGGGTAAATTGGCTGTTAGGAGTTCAGTTCCAGTGGTTTATTTATTAGTTGCCCATCAAATACCTATTTTGCATCTTTTGGATGATAGATGTAAAATAGTCTTGGTTATGAATCTTTAAATAGGCGTTATGACCTACAATTTACAATTTTTACAAGTATTATTTTATAAATGTGTGGAAAGAAATGATTTGAAAGAGATAGTTGAGATTTTTTTTTTTCTAACAGGGACTGAAACAAACAAATTTTAGATATTTTCCACCCCAATTTTTTTCCAACATTCTTACAGTCCATTACCAAAATATGGTATAAAAACAAGACAATTTCATAGTTTCCTATCTCAAGACTGTTTGAAAATGTCACCTGAGACATGCGGTGGTGAGTTGCAGGAGGGTGGGAGTCCACATCTGTTCTTTCAATGATATAGTCTTAAGTGCTGGGCTAAGAGCAGGCGCTCAGTAAACTACTTTTGAGTGACAGAAGCTGACAAGGTGATCTGGATATTTAACCCCCCACTTATTTTAAATTGAGGGTAATTGTGGTAAGTTTTCCCTTGAAGAATCCAGATCATTGTTTTGACTCTTCAACTTAGTAATATAACCCAGAGCTTAACATGATCATTAAAATCCTTTTTTTTTTTAAGAATCGATGTTACACTTAGTAATACTGGGATAAATAAAATTAAATAGAATTAAACTTAATATTAAATAGAATATTTGCCACAGGACTTCCCAGAGCCATTCATGCTAATGTGCATTGAAAATCCCCAACAAGCATTTCTCAGACTTACTTGACCCCACAACCCTCCTTTCAGGGAAGGGAGCATTTGGGTTCTGTGGATGGACTTTGGGAAAAGCTACCCTATGTTGTATTTCACTTTCCCCATTTCTAAGGAAGGCCCACAATTATCTGCTTCTAGAGCATATTTATTTGTGAAATATAGAGACATGTGTTTGAATATCACTGCATAAATTGTTTTAAACTATCAGTTATATTAAATATAATAAATAACATGTAAAAATGTTCAGATGAAGAAAACACTTTGGCGATTAGGGAGTAAAATGTTGCTCTGCTTTCTAAAACTACACTTTTCGGGACAACATATGTCTTCACTTAAGTTTTTTCTCTCTATTCTAGATCGGTGCTTAGAGTTATTGAGCATATGTGCACTTAGTATCTCAATATCCATATACCACCATCAGCCATGTCAGGACTTGATATGGACTTCCATAGTCTTCCTTAAATATATAAGTTTTTAGTCACTTATCTTAGTTTTAGAGATTTTTGAAAAAGACAAAGATAAAATTCCCCCTCCCTGAATTCTTCCAACTGAGGCAGTTGAGAAGTAGTGAACTTTGATTTTCATGCTTATGTTTCCTCAGTCTTTCTCAGGTTCAGTATTTCGAATATCATCATGAGCACAACCAAAAATCATCTAATATATCTCTGTATTTTGTATCTGTTCTCCTCTGTGGACCCTAATGATATTCTGTCTACTTTTCTCTATGCTTATGGTTTCAGGTATGAGTTCTGTTGCCCTTGAAGTTGACTTCTTACATAAGAACAGAAATATAAATAAGGACAGAACAAATAGATCCTTATTAAAGTGCTTCCCACAATAGTTATTTTTTTTTCTTTTCTTGTCGTTTTTGGAAAACTTGTGACTAAAGGAAAAAAAAATTGGGGAGGGAAAAGAAAGGTGTTGGTTTAAGAAAATTAGTAAAAGTGAAAAATATTTTCAAAATGTGTTTCACCATTTGGTGAAATTTTAACTTAGAGGTATATAAGAAGCTTTGCTGTGTTAAGAAACTTTCTATCTTAAGCCAGTACTGATCTTTCTTTAGTAATATGTAATTCTTCAGGGTCCAGTGAAAAGTTCCTTCTAAGCCTCGGAGAAGTTGGCAGCTGTGATCATTGCTCACTCAAAGCCTCAGCAGTTGACTGAGAGGAAAACCGAGGGTTTCTAAGGAAGCAGACTCTTCTCTTCTTGCCTACGTGATTGAGACCTGAAATTCTACCAAGTGCTATCAAAAAATTAAGGTCTAAGATGTGAAGACTACACGGTGTATTGTGGCACACACACATACTCACATACATGCATATTGATACATGTGGACACACATATACATATTAATACATTGTACACATATATACATATTAATTAATATGGTCACACTAGACTTGGATCTGAAATCCCAAAAGATTTTATATAGGAAAATCAGGGATGTTGGCTCTTCTCTTTACACTTAACTTAGGTCTTTGTAAACTCTTAAAGATTACACTTAGATATTTATAAATCTTATCAGTGGCCAATTTATATCTCAATAGAGACAGGACATCTATATCATATTGATTAGAGTTTTAATTGATATCTTTTTATATCTCTTAAAGTAAAGATATAATCTTAAGGCTTTCACAAGAAGAAATAAAAATGTTAATAATGGGTATATCTGGGTGATGGGATTGTGGATAATCATAATTATCATATAGCTTTTCAATTTTTCTACAATGAGCATATATATAGTCTGAAAAATGTTGATTTAAAATGACTCATTTATTTTTTGGGGAAGTCTCTTATGAACTTTTAGAAGCTCTTTTTCCATAACATTTCTATTATTGCTTCTCTTGCTATCTATGGAGTTCTCCCAGCTCAGAATTCAAATGAGTCACTGAATATGACTCTCTGTGTTCGTGAGCTTGGGCTGCCTTAACAAAATACCATAGACTGGGTGACTTAAACAATGGAAATTTGTTTTCTCACAGTTCTGGAGGCTGGAAGTCTGAGATCGGGATTCCAGCTTGGTTGAGTTCTGGTGAGGGCTGTCTTCCTGGCTTGTAGATGGCTATCTTTTCCCTGTGTCCTTATGTGGTGGAGAGAGAGCAAGCAAGTTCCCTGGTCTCTTCTTATAAAGGCACTAATCCTATCATGAGGACCCCACCCTCATAACCTCATCCAATCCTAATTACCCCTGGGTGGTAGAATTAGAGGAGATTTTCTCCATTTTCTGTGAATTTAAAGTATATTGCTTTTATAACTAGAAAAATTACAATAGGTATTATTTTTAAAGGAAAATGAAATACTACAGAATGTAACATTTCAGAATAATTTTGAAATTTTCAGAATCTTTTATTTTGTCTTCTTGGGGTTTTTCTGAGAATTAATAAAAATGTCTATGGCACTTACAGCAGTGGTCCCCAACCGTTATGGCACCAGGGACCAGTTTCATGGAAGACAATTTTTCCATGGACCGGTAGTGGAGGGGAGAAGATGGTGATGGTTTGGGATGATTCAAGAGCATTACATTTATTGTGTAGTCAAACCTCTCTGCTAATGATAATCTGTATTTGCAGCCACTCCCCAGTGCTAGCATCACCTCCTCAGCTCTACCTCAGATCATTAGGCGTTACATTCTCGTAAGGAGCGCCCAACCTAGATCCCTCACATGTGCAGTTTACAGTAGGGTTTGCACTCTTATGGGAATCTAATGCTGCGCTGATCTGACAGGAGGCAGAGCTCAGGCGGTGATGGGAGCAAATGGGGAGCGGCTGTAAATACAGATAAAGCTTCACTGCTTGCATGCCACTCACCGCCTGCTGTGCGACCGGGTTCCTAACAGGCCACTGACTGGTACTTGTCTGTGGCCTGGGGATTAGGGATGGCAGACTTAGAGCACTTGGTTCTTGGTACATAATAGAGCTCAAAAAGTAGCTGTTGCTGTTGCTCCTTTTAACATAATGACAATGTTAATGATAACGATTATTCTATTGCCACATGAGATATCCCACTGGGCATGTAATATAGAAAATGAAATAGATGACAGCCACAAAGTTAGGACAGACATATTGGTTGCAAGGTTTTTTAAAAAAATGAGTTAGTTGTGAATAGAATAGCCCATTCGTTGTCTTTACTTTTGGAATTCTTAGTCTTTTAGATTCTAAAAAAAATGAATTGGTAAAAATATAAAAAGAATTGGTGGCTTGTTTTTCATTAACATTCAGTTATAAATTTAATAAAGATGCTTGAATCTGTGCAATAAAATGACAGATAGATATGACAGTGAGAAAACAGAGCCAACCTTTCAGTGTGTTTCATTCCAAAGTCTGAGTTGAGTCTAATACTTAAGGTAGGGAGAAAAGTGGTTTTTTCCTATCGTTGTTCTCTCTTTTGGTTCCCCTTTAAGAACTCTCTCTTCCCTACTTTCTAATGCATCGTTTCTTATTATGCTCTATCTTGTGTATAGAGTCTGTCATTGGTTGTTTTTTTCCCAATTAATTCCACATCTGAATGTAATATTTCTAGTTTTTTGGTTCTGTAAATCAGTAGGTTAGAAATGCCCTGCAAGGTATTCATGTTTTTTGTCACGCAGGGCCTGACTGCTCACCAAATAAATTATGACACTGTGATATATTATTTCCAGTTGCTATAAATTTTCAATATTTAGTGTATCAGTCATACTAAGTCAAGATGCAGTTATTTAATTTCACTTATGTCTGTATTTTAGATGAGAATCCTTTTTCCCTTTAGTAGATTCAAATTTCCTTCTCTCTCAGAGTCAAATTCCAAGCATGCCTTATAAAATCAGCCATAGAATATACACATGAACAGACCATTACTGTGTTTACAAGTAGACAAAAATGTACACTTGTAAACCATATCCCAAATTAAAGTCTGTCCACTTAGGTGGTATTTTGTTTTTGTTTTTTAACACTTTGGATTACTTTTATCACTGTTGCTTTGGTAATGTGATTCCTAGATATTAGACAAACATATCTAGGTAACTCTGTTTTATATTGACACATGATCTTGATGGGGAGTTTAAACAACAACATCACAAATGATCCTCAGAAGTAAAAAAAAAAAATTGTTCTGAATTTGGGGCTATATCTACCCTATAGTTAATAATGTATTACAGCACTACCAAATTATTCTTAAATTCTGTTTTGATGATTCTTAAAAAACAATTTTTATTCTTTCTTTTCCCTTTTCTTTTCTTTCTTACCAACAGGACACAAAAATCGCTTCATTGGAGCGAAACATAAGGGATCTTGAGGATGAGATCCAGATGTTAAAAGCCAATGGTGTGCTGAACACAGAGGACCGCGAAGAAGAGATCAAACAAATCGAGGTTTACAAAAGTCACTCCAAGTTTATGAAGACCAAGGTATGGTCCAGGGTTATAAACTTTTATATTCTTGGTGTAACTAGAAAGTTATGGTTTACATACATACTTTTTCCAAATACCCACATAATCTGCTTTATGTGATACATGAAATATATGGACAATAAAGAAGAATGCGGAAGATTTTTAGTTCAGAAATATAGATTTCAAAAAGCAATCAGGGAAAACCTTTGGTGGAGGTTCAGGCTTTTCTAATGAGTTCCTTTGTTGGTCCTCTCTCTTGAGAATGAACATATTTATAGTCTTCTCTCTTCCAAATTTCCACCATTATTATAAATTTGCTTTTTTGTGTTTTTTTGTTTTTTTGTTTTGCTATCATTGCCACATTTCTTGCCCATTCCTAGAAGGTGATTGTCTCAAAAGATGTTGCTCTTAAAAGCCAATTTAACTCATTTAAATGTTATTAGGATATTTTGGTTTTAGCATAGGGTTTAAGACATTAGTGGCTTTGAGTACCAATGCTGCCATTTACTCAAATTATTCAACATCTCCAAGCCTCAGTTTCTTCATCCAAGAAATAGAGACATGAAAAGTACCTGCATCATTGGGTTATTCTGATGATTCAAAGAGATTATTCCTTTAAGGCACTTAGTCGCTTGTCTGATCTCTAGAAAGCATTCAACAAATGTCAAGCATTGTTGTTGATAGTATTATTATTGTTATGTCATCTGTTGTTATGGAATATTTAGAAAATGTTTTTAGAGTAACCTCCATTTATTTGTATTGCTATTGCTAGTTTTAAAGAATTTGGCTTGGATTTTTCAAAATTAAACTGTGGGCTATAAATAGACCAATCACCTGAACACCTATTATTTTTACATATGCATAATTATTAAATTTATGAGTAGCCTCAAATAAGTCTTTTGAGACTTTGAGATGTTTTTATCTATTCCTCTGTTTAAACCATCTTGCTTCTGAAAATAATAACCACACCAATTAAAAAAAAATTTTTTTCTTTTTCTACTACTTGCTCATAAATATCCCTGTCCTTGTTCTAGGTTTTAATCTTGTTTGTTGCCTTATAAAACATAGGAGAGTTAGAGTGATGCAGACTTCTACAAGAAGGCAGGGGGAAAGGGGAGAAAAAATATTTTGATTATTTTTATCAGTTGGGAAATACATGCACACTACTTGCAGAGTTTGCAAATTAAAGAGAGAAAATAATAATATGTAGCATTTACTGTATCATGTTTGTATGTATGTGTATGCACATATGTTTCTTCAAGGAAAAAACACAAAAAACTGTGCTTATTTCTGCCAACTTTCCATCTCTAAGTAGATGTTGAGATTATGTATGAACACATAGATCAAGGAGTAGAGCTACGAGAAGAAGAATGTCCAGTGGATTTGAATGTGACCACTTCCTTTCAGGGACTGCCCCAAAATGCAGAGTGGGTTTCCCGGCTCAATCCTCCTTTCTGGTTTCTTTTTTGCAGTCCCTCTCTCTCAGGGAGTTGAGCTGAGGTGCAGTGCAGCAAGCACAGTACTAAGGTGACCTGCAGACAGTGCCCAAATCACTCTGGGAACGAAGACCAGAGGCGCAGATACGAGTGAACTCAAGAAGTTTGGGGGAAATTATTGTTTGGGCTTTAACTTATCCTCCCCACCCTGCCATTCAACAATGGGAGATTGTTCAAGTCACTTCTACAGCTGAAGATGTCATGAAATTTATAAACTCTGCCCCCCATCATGGACTCTGTCCATGTGAATAAAACATTTATATGGTCTTCAACGAAGTCATGACCTTTATTAGCCCACATTTGTCTGAGAGACCATCAATCCTTGAGTTAGATTTAACTTTTAATGTCTAGTTACTTCTAGTGGTTCCAAAAGTGGTCAGGTCAGAAGAACAAGGAGAGTAGTGGAGCAAGGTGGGAAGAGTGCAGGCTGAAGTTGCAACTAGACTCTGGCGAGCCTCTAGCCTGCCCTTGCTAGCTGCCTGGCCTTGGGGGAGTGACTTAAACTCCACCACACTTTACTCTTCTATAAAATGGGGGCAACATCACTAACCTTAAAGGGTGGCTCAAAGGGATCAAATGAAGATTAAATAAAATAATGTAGTTAAAGTGCCTGGCTCAAAAAAGTAGCTAATAATTGTAAACGTTATTATTGAAGAAGTACAACCAAATATAATAATGATGATAATAATAAATATGTTATGTTTAACCTGACTAATGGGAAAAATAGATTTCTCAGAAACACAAATAAAAGTGAATTCTTACAATGTCATGCGGATATTCCTTGTAGACTGATAAACATTAGCTAAAAAGTACTAGTGAGAGTTTTTAAATATTTTCTTCATTGAAAAAATGTGCTTATTGGATTGAATGGTAACATTTATTGCTCATACTTCATATCTTTAATTACTCATTTTTCTTAATTCTCCTACTTTGAGAGGTGAGTATGATTCATTATTTAAGCCTGGGAATACTGCTTGTATTTATTATTAAAATGAATAAAGCACTCTGTTGGAAGGAAAGGATGTAATTTAAATAACCATGTGGAAGAGCATGCACCTTCATTTTGATCGCCAACAGATGGTTGGAACTGGTATAGCTTCTTAAAAGCTCTATGATTAAATTAAGTAGCAGCGAAGACCTAAATTGCTTTTACAAATATAACATCATAGAAAAACCATGATGTAACATTTCTGGAAAGGTAGAAGATGGGTTGCAAAAATGCAAAAGCAGAGTTTTAGAATTTCAGCTTGTGCAAAGGCAGGGATACAAGATATAGTCAGCCACAGCAGAAATCCTGGCATCTTGCAAGTCCTTTGGCACATGGGTGTTGTCCCTGAGAACCGATACTTTGGGAGACCTCCTGCTTTGTGCAGCTCTCCCGTTGGAAACTGTAATTCCTACCCAAACTCCAAAGGCTTACAGGAATCGAACTGTGAGAGCTGAATCTAAGAGGCCATGGGAAGCATGAGTTACTTTCAGGAGCACTGTTAAGCCAGGAAAATGGAACGTATCATATAAATAACTTTTTCTGGTAGGGAAAGAATGATGGCACCTCCTTTCTGTACAAGGCTTTGTTCCTAGTCTAACACATTTTTCATCTACTGATTTCTATATCAGCTGCTTTCTCTGTTTTCAGTGTTTGCCAAAGATGCCACTCTGCTCTCTTAGATCTCCCCCTTTATACTGAATTTGTAACACATTTTCTTATAAACCTCTGACGGATTACAAACCTTGTAACCCAAACTGCATGATAATAAGCATATCACTTTCTAGACATGAGGGCCATATCTGCAGTGAAAAAGAAGCTGTTTTCCTTGGCAGAGTGGTTTTCTCAGGGTGTTGGTTGTGTCACAGACGTAAGTGGGGGAAGAATTTTCAGACGGGATGAAGTGTGCCTGATGTCCACATGGACTTCATATAAAGCATGTGATGTAATTCCGATTGGCTTTTCTTCTGGCCATCACAGAGACAGACCTTCCCTGGCTCAGTTCTCATGTATGTTTGATTGCATCATTTTCCATTTTTATTGAGTTTATGGCTGTAAAAGAAGCAAAAGCCATATTTTTATGGAAGAATATAATTTTTTTAAACCCTGTAACTATATTCCCCTTAGAAAAGCCTTTTTTGGCTATTGTCTGCATAAATATTTATTTAAAATTTACCTTGTGGCGGTGATAGTCTGAAAGCTATTTAAAGCCACTGCCTATTTAATATTTATAGACTGAAATAGTTTTATCATTATAAATCTATTTTTATAGGATAAAGTAAGTGTATGGAGAACCTGCCATGCCCTTCCTTCCGATTAAACACCATTTTGTTGATCAAGTTAATTTCATTTAAATTTCTCTCTCAATACCCCAACCCCCACACTAGCTTTCTACTGTGGTATTTGTGGAAGTTAGCACAAATCAGTTTTTTCACCATAAACATCATCTTTGCTTAGGTGTATAGAGTTGAAAGTTTTTTGAGCTTTAATTTCAGATAAATCAGTTTCATATGTGGAATCAGCTATATACTGTGCTGTCAACTACAACTGGATGTGATTTGGGGGCCATTCCCACTGAGAAGCATGCTGATCACAACAGATTTTGATTTCATTTATCATTTTAGGTAATCCTAATTCTGATTTTCCCTCCTTTTATTTATACACCATTTTTAGCATGTACGAGAGAGAAAGAGAACGTCTTAATTTTGTCCCAGGTAAAAATGACCACAGACTCATGATTGATTAAATTATAAAGGAATACTGTGTTTCGTGCATCACACATACCTGAACAGTGCTCACTTGTTCACATTTACCCAGGGTACATTGATGACCAATCATGATTCTTCCCAGTGAATCTTTGAGATACTTAGAATCCTTCTCAAGACCATTTTCTGTTCAGCCACTACCAATCCTTTAGATTTGGCAAGCAAAATGAAAGCTGTTTGTTCCCTGATGTTGTCTGACTTCTCCTTGTAAATGAGATTTCCATCCATATCAACCTTTCTAGTAAGTTGTGCAACCTGAACCCTTCTGAAGATGGGGGTCCCACTCTTTGTTAAGTGTACGACTCTGTTCATGATCAGCTGTTATTGTCAGTTGCTTGGTTATTGTTTATGTCAGTTTTTGTTGCTGAAAACAAAATGCTGAAAGAAATCTATTTTGAAAATTCATATTTAGAAAAGTACTTGTGAGCCCTCGAGTTAGAAAGAATCTCAAGGGTCAAAGCTAAGCCATAGCAGGGAGCTTGTGTGGTAAGTAGAGCATGGGTTATTTATTCTTGTTGACATTTGTTAGACAGGAGAACTTGAGCTTTAGTCACAAGGACATTGGAGAAAAGAGACAGAAGTCTGGGCCTACTCAAGATGAGGCATCTAATGGGAACCCCACTACCACCACCACATAAAGCTGGGATCCCAGACAGCTGCAATCTTAGTGCAGGGGTAAGCCACACTGCCCTTCCTCCCGCTTAGACTAGAAGACTCCAGGGAAAATATTCTATTTAAAAACTCTGAGCCAAGAGAAAGGTGAAAAAACTAGTTTTGAGAATCCATAACCACAGCTGGCTCTTGCATGGATGTGCCATGTGAGGGAAACTAAAAATTTCAAGTAGAGAATGTAGTGTAAAAGGGCCCTGGGTTGGTAGTGCCCCCAGGTATTGGCAAAGGCCAATGCTCTGAAGGACCGCATGTTCAACTTAGGCCTCAAAGCATTTCTCCAGATAAAGTTCAAAAAATATGAGTACACAGTAAAAAAAAAAAAAAAAAAAAAAAAAATCACAAAACCTGCAAGAAAACAAGCCACCATAAGTAATAGCCAGTGGAAAGAATAAAGAGCAGAACCAGAAGGCAAAGACTTAAGAATTTGGAATTATAAGACAAAGACTATGAAATAAGTATATTTAATATGTAAATAAAAGAAGACATTGAAAATATGAATAAAGGATAAGAGACTATAAAAATACCAAGCAAATTTAAAGATAACCAAATAAAGCCTTATAGTCTTAAGGCTTATATAAGGAATAAAAAAAGGCTGAAAATTAGTGAGATAAGCATCCAATTTAAAAAGTTAGGAAAAGAAGATAGAATAAACCCAAAGAAAATAGAAGGGAGAAAATATTAAAAAATAAGAGCAGAAACCAATGAAATGAAAAATAAAAATGTAATTGCATGGTCAAAACAACCTAAATTGGCTCTTTGATTATTTAACTTGACATGACTCTGCTGAAATTCATTAAGAAAAAGAGAGGTTAAAAGTAAAGAATATTAGGAATGAAAAAGAAGACATAATCCTAGATGCTACTGATACAAAATATAAGTGGGTTTCATGAAAATTTCCTGCAAGTAAATGTGAAAATTTAGATGAAATGAAAAAGTCTTTGGGGGGGGAAAATTTTATCAACACCGACTCAACTAATTAGAAACATGAATATTCCTATAACCATTAAAAGTGGACGTAATAAGTAACGTTCTTTGGAAAAAGAAAATACCAGCTCTGAATGGTTTTGCTGGTGATCTCTAATGAACATTAATGGAAAAAAATTCCAATTCCACAGAAACCATTTCAGAACACCTTAAAAGAAGGAACATTCCCTACTTCATTTGGAAGGCTAAATTGATACTAAAACCTGACGAGGACAGCACAAAAGAGGAAAATTACAAACCAATCCTACTCATAAACATAGATAAAAAATCCCGACAAAATATTAGCAAGCTGAATCCAGTAACATATATAAAATATAATATATTATGACTAAGTGAGATTTTTCATAGTAATGCAAGGGGAGATTAATGTTAAAAAATTCTATTACAATTCACTACAATAACATATTAAAGGTGAAAAATGGTGATAAATTATGATAAAGAAAAAATGTTTGATAATATTAAACATTCATTAATGATTTAAAAAAACTTTTTGCATGGTTGTAATAAAAGGAAACTTTGTGAAAGCTAAAAAAGTGTCTATAAAATACTAATGCAAACATCATATTTAATGATGAAACATTGAAATTTTTCCCTTTAAGACCTGGAACAAGACAAAGGGGCCACTATTACCAATATGCCTCTCTGTTTTTCTGCGTGGCCTCTTCATGTGTCTGGTGTGAGCTTCCTCACAGCATGGTGATCACAAGTCTAACAGGGTGGCTTGCTTCCAGCAGGTAGAAGCAGAAGCTGCCAGTCCTTCTAAAGGCCAGGGCTGGAACAGGCATACTGATACTTTTGCTGTTTGTTATTCAGTTAGTAGAAGCAAGTCACAGACTAGTCCAGGTTCAAGAGGAGGGTAAATAAACTCCACCTATAGTTGTGAGGAGCAACATTTGTGTACAAGTAGGAAGGAATTAGTGGAAGTTGTCTCTGAAGATCATCTACCGTAACTTAGATTGGCAAATATGTAAAGACTGATGGCATAAGATATTGGTAAACATGTGGAGTGATTGGTGTACTTACAAGCTGCTTGTGATTGTGCAAATTAATATACTGCTTTGGAAAACATTTTGGTTTTGTCTAGTGAAACTGAAGATTTGCATGCTATGTGATCCAGCAATTTAACTCGTAGACAGGCATTCAGGAAAATTATTGCTATGTGTACCAGGTTACATGTACAAGGATGTTTAGAAGAGCACTGTTTATAATAGCAACTATCTTAGGAACAAACTGAAATGTCTATCAACAGAAGAATGGACAAATAAATTGTGGTGTAGTCTTACAATGGAATACTCTACTTCAGTGAAAACGAATGAAGTTAATGCACAATAATAACATGACTTAATCTCCAGGACATATAACTGAGTAGGAAAAAGCAAAGTACTAAAAAAAGTACACAGCACAAATAAAGTTTAAAAACATGCAAAACAAAATAGTATATTATTTATGGATGCAAAAATATATGGTAAGCCTCAAAGACAAGCAAGGAAGTGGTAAACACAAAATTCAGGGTGGTAATTATTCCCAAATGGAGAGAGAAGGAGACAGAAATGGGATGTGACATGGGTAATTCTAACGATCTTTTCTGGTGAATTGAATGATGGATGTTTCTTTTATCATTTTTGCTTATACCTTATGTATATTTTATGTTCTTTTGTATCTTCTCAATATTTAATGTAAGCAAAAACAAAATCCCCAATGCTTACCTTTTGTTTTTTGTTTTTTGAGCATTCTCTTTTGTCACATAATACCCTTGAATGATCATTTGCACTATGGAATTGTGTCTTGGGTTAATTGCCTGTGTTAGCTCCCTGTTGACCCTCCTCAGAACCGTGGTAATAATAGACTTGGTGGTTTCCTGGGTGAGTAGGTTTGGCGAGGAAGCCTTCATTCCACTGCGAACCTTGGTCCTCAGTGGGGTATCCTGTTGGCAATCTGCTGACTTTACTGTCTTATTTGCTACACTCTCGGCGACCTTTACAGATGTTCCTTCAGACCCTGAAGACTGTGTGATTCCCAAGGCCATCTTTTTAAGCAAACTCATGGCTTACCCATTGGATTAATGATTATTAGCTATTGAAAATAGAGAGAAATCAGTAGTTGTCAAATGTAAAGAGTAGTTGTCAAATGTAAAGGGTAGGAGCAGCAGTTTCTAATTTCGTGCAATTTTGTTATTGTTTTGCAGATTGATCAGTTGAAGCAGGAACTTTCAAAGAAGGAGTCAGAACTTCTTGCCTTACAAACAAAGCTTGAAACCCTTAGCAATCAAAATTCAGATTGCAAGCAACACATTGAAGTGCTTAAAGAGTCGCTTACTGCCAAAGAACAGAGGGCTGCCATCCTTCAGACTGAGGTAAGGCACTGTCTCAGGATTTTGGACAGTAGAGGCATTGAGTTGATAGAAAATGTCCTACTTAACAGCTTTCCTCAGAAAACCCCTTATCCAAACTCTTGGGGCCAAATGTAGTCTGGAATTCAGATTTTTTTGGATTTTGAAAAGGTGAGATCCATTGCATGTGTCATAGATTGTATAACACTGCAAAATACCCTATAAGCAAACACATGAATATTTTTGCGGGAAAAATTTTTCTCATAGTAAAATGGGATAAAGACTGTATAAGTAGCCTCTAATCAGTTCGTGTCAGGTCATGCCACCAAAGGAGTTTGCTTCACGTTTGGATTTATTTATTTTTTTCATTTTTCAGAATTTTTTGGATTTGGTAACCACTGATAAGGGATTGGATCTAGAATGATTTCATTTTATCAAAAATCACAAAATAACTAGATGTCATCTATCTTACTTTGCTGTGCATTATCTGTGTAGGTCCACCCTACTGGCACTCATGGTACCAAGGGTTTCTTACTAAGGAGTATCCTCAATTTCCAAGATTCTTGTACCCACTGAAGAAAGTTGGTATTGTGTGAGTTTCTTAAAGGAAATGTTGGTTTGTTATTTCTTATTCATACTTAGAAGAGCAATAAATATGTTACTATCCTATTTTCTTATCCTCATTGGATTACATTTTTGTGTCTGTTAAGAAATGCAAAACACAAACTAGTTATTGTATAAATGGAACAGTTGTCAGAGGCAGTGGACAATAGCAAAGAATGTGATGAATCTCCCTGATTTTTGTGTTGAGGCAGTGTGTTACATGCATTACTTTGGGAGAAGGCAATCTAATTGACATGCATGCTCTCTCTTGGGCTCTTTGAGCCATGTCCTTGCACGTATATGTTTAGGGTCTATGGGGAGGTTTGGATTTGCCTTAGGAGTTAATGGGGCTGTTGAGTAGATCTGTGCCCTCAGTCAAGGTGCAGAACAGTGTCCAGAAAAGGAAGAAAACAGGTTCTGGATTGGATAGGTCTTGACAGGGACCTCACTCTCCCCCTATGCATTTGACCATTGGCTAATAGGCAGTTAGTTACTGGATTGCTTCAAACCCAAACAATCACATTGGCCTCAATAACGTAGATATTTCACACTTAAGAAATATCATTTTCAATTGTATATAGTTCCATTGTGAATGCAAAGGCGTGGCTGTTTTCTCTTTTAAGGCAAAAAGTTTAATCTTTGCTATAAATTGGAAGGTGACTTGTGTCTCCTTTGAGGAGGCAGCAGTGAGTAGCGTCTAGAACTGTGCTGTCTAATACTATAGCCACTAGCTATGTATGGCTATTTAAATTTAAATTGACTAAAATTCAGGGAAATTTAAAATGTAGTTCCTTAGTCACATTAGCTATTAAAGCTATTGTAAATATTATTATAAGTATTTAATAGTCACATGTGGCTAGTGGCTTCTCTATTAGACAGCACAGCTATAGAACATTTCTACTGACTAGCACTTGTCTCAAATAGGGGTTGCCAGACTATGGCTTGTGGGCCCTCTGCCTGTTTTTGTAAATAAAGTATTAATATTATTGGAACACAGCCACACTCATTCATCTATGTGTTGTCTTTGGCTGCTTTGGTGCTGCAACAGCAGAGTTGAGCGTTTGTGACAGAGACTGTATGGCCCACAAAGCTGAAAATATTTACTGTCTGGCCTTTTACAGAAAAAGTTTGCCAACCTCTGTCATGGTGATTCTGTAGGAAGAGGGCTGAGTGGGCATTTGAATGCCCAGCTAATCCTCTTTCTGGCTGTCCTACCCTAAATGGGGTCAGTTAGTTTGCTGCTGCCTGTGCTAGAGCACAGTTTTCTTCACTGTAGTTATTCACAAAGCAACTGATTGTACCCATATTTTGTCAATAATGCCAGGATCACTGATAAAGTTAGTGGTGCTGTGTGTTCTGCAGGAGGGAATTTGAGAAGTAAGGCCATCTGCTTGTCCAAACTGGCAGTCAGATTTCTTGGTGGTTCCTCTCCCGAAGGAAAGAATGAGGACAGTCAGCTCAGAAAGGCATTTTCTTTTGCTCCCTTGCAACTGATGGGTGCTGTAATCCTAGCCTCTTTCCCTTTTGTGCATCTCCCTGTCTTTTACCTCTCTCAAAGTAATGTCATCCAAGTTAGACCTGTACATATTTCATGAAAAAGACAGTGGTGACATTATGTGGATAGCTTCCGTCCCACATTTAGTAATTAAAATGACCCAATAAAGAAACGGCGCTTTGAAGTTAAAAAAAAAAAAATTATTCCTCCACGTGCAGAGAAAGTGAGATAATTTTCTGAGTCTTCTGCTTTGAAGTTGTGAGGGTGAGATTCATGATTTTATCAGCTGGAAACATCTGAGGAATTTTCTTTTTACCTTTTTTCTTCTTTTAAGATCTTTTTGTATATGGAAACGGAGGAGAAAATTATCTAATGATGTCTATCTCTTAGGGGAAGCAATTTAGGTTGAAATTAGCTCTAATTGTTGGATCACAGGCACAGTATTTTTGGCAGCAGGGTAGGATATTTTAAAGTGATTTCTCTACTACTCAGAATAGCAGAAGTAAATAAGAGACTCCCTACCTAACTTGTGGTGGGTTAGCGGGTGAGTATTCAGGAATGAGATATGTTATGTTTCATTATGCCCCACAACGGAAGATCTGAGTTGAAATTCGTAAGAAAGATATGGTGCTCATCCTCAGAGGAGGTTACCTGTGATCGCTGCTTGCAATTTGATTCCTGAGTCATTCCTGACGGCTCTTGCCAAAACAGAAGAGAGCGCTCTCTAGGACAGGAAGAGTCTTGCTGGTTTCTCTGCAATATCGGTGCCATCAACTGGCTTAACAGTTCATCTCTGCAAGGAATTTGCATTTGGGAGATGGTAGGATGAAGGGTGGGGTGGGAGGTGGGAGGTGAGTTGTGTGGGTTTGCAGCTATGTGGCTTGGCTCTCTGGTTGGTTTGTTTTAACTTGTACAAATGCCCAGATGCTCTTTGACATGTGTGCAATAAATCAATGGAATAATAATTACACACACACACACACACAGATACACCACATAGCTTCTCACATAACATTTTACTTTTTAAAATAGCTTCAAAGGACTCCAAGGCCAAGTTTCTTATTTTGCTATTTCCCTTGATGTTTCCTATGTACCAGCTTACCCTGTCCACCAACACATAAATTCCATAGCAGTAGGGAAAATAATGAATTGACTTTCTTTAGAGCCTTGAATTTTTTCTGGATTTTAATGTATAATTACCAACAATAATATACAGAAATTGGGAAGAATAAAGGTCTAGCATTTATTCTGTGGTTGTAAGTAAAATGTGGAACAAAACACAGCATTGAGAACTGGGAAACGTGTGGCCATGCCTCAGCCTCCACATCCAGCAACTGTGTGACACAGATGAGACTTGCGCTTCTCTGAGCCTCCATGTCACATGTTACAATCTATAAAACGGCAGTCATTGTGCCAGACTGACATGTCTATGTGAAAAATGCTTCAATTATCGTAAAGGGTCACAGCTATAAATTGTGTTATCATTGCTGTTATTATTATTGCTATGATGATATTTATCTTATCAGGATATTTGGACAAGTTGAACCTAAATACTCTACCTCACTTCTTGTCTTATCCATTCTGTGCTTTAGATTTAAGGGTCTCCTTTGAATTTTTGGTATGTGCATTCATGGACCCCAGACTTTCATATTTCAATTGAGTTACTTATTTATGTCTTAGAACTTTATGGAGAAATAAAGATACTATGAAAGTAACCGTCTATTTTGCTCTATCCCCAAATTAAGAGATTTATTTCTGTTTTCTGGCAAGTACACATTTCCCCAACCCAGCATGATTTCCAAACTTCCAGACAGCTCTTTTGCATGTTTTGTCAAAGATGTGTTATATGACAGTGGTACACAATGCTTACTTTTATACTAATTTCTATTCCAAATAAGTCAGGGAAGGGTTCTACTTGTCTAAGAGTAAACACTTGAGAACTTGTTCATCAACAAAGAATGTAGGAATTTTGTATTTATGCAGGCTAGAGGCAACATATTCAGGTTAGGGTAGTGGCAGCTGTATAGCAAGGGTTCATAACTTTTTAAAAAACATGTAATCAATACAGATGAGAATCTCATGCAATCTATGCACCCTGTCCCTAAAAGAATTCACCTTGGCACATACACACTCATATTCACGTGCAGTCATGTATTTAATTTCAGATAGTTTGTAGATGCTCAGAAGCATTTCCAAGAACTTCACATTAATGATCTTTGCTCTAGGGACGTCATGAATCTTTTCATTTAACACATATTTTTTGAATGCCTATTCTGTGCCAGATATGGTTCCTGCCCTCACTGAGCCAACGTTCTGTTGGGCATATGGATATATGACAGAGAACTGATTTATAGTACCATAAACTCCCAGTTATTTCATTATCACTGGTTACTAATAATTTCACACAGAATCTTAACTGGACATTATCTTTCTTTTGTTGTTTAAAAGTAGATAAGGAAAGGAAGAAAAGAGGACACAAAGAAATAAATGTGTAACTCCTGTGAAGACTAAAGTATGTAAACTGTTCAAAATATCTATGTCGCTCTTATAATTGAAGAGTAATATTGCTAAGGTGATTACCCTAATAATATTAAGACTCTATTTTTTGATTAAAGCTGATCCTCTTTGAGGTTACACTCAAGCAACTTGGTTCTCCTCCTTGACAAAGGGAATGATATTTATGTTAGTTACAGACACTTTGCTAGCTTCATTGTTTTAGGAGTTATTGCATATACTTGGAAGTACTTCACATAGACCCTTCCCTCAGTGTGTCTGAATCAATGAGGTGTCATTTGATAATATTTTATTGAGCATCTACAATGTGCAATGTGCTGGGTAAGGTAGGCACCCATAATTTCAGGAGCTGATAGTCCTGGCCTTTTAAATTTAATTTTATTGCCCAAATTTTATTATTAAGTGTCTTATGGCTGCTATGCTGAGTCCCAGGAACTGTGACTAAGTGTTTTCTGTGTGATACTTTTAAACATGACCTGTGAAATTGGTATTGTGCCCACTTTTTTAAGATGAGGAAATAGAGGCTCAGAGAGGATGTGTAACTTGCTCAGGTCATACAATGGTAAATGACAGTGACCGGGTTCCCAAGCTCTGAGCTCTTTTAACCAGGAATCTAGTGCTTTCCATGAGGGTCCCAGTGGGTTCAGGGCTTCCTTTGTGTCAGGGAACTGACACACACTATCTCATTTGATCTTAATGGCAAAGTTTGTGGCAAGTTTTATAATTCTGTCTTAACAGGTAAGTTCACTGGCGTTTTCAACAATGCTTACTAGGCACAACCCTGTACTGGCTAAGAAAGGGGAGAAGAATGAATAACTCTGGGGCTTAAATCCTCATGGTAACATTATGGCTATAATAATAGTAACACTATGGCCATAATGGTGAAGGGTATTGTCCAAACTCTAGGGAGGGTGCTATTTTTCAAAAAGTTTAGAATCCGGGTATATTAAGGAGCACTAATTATATAAAATTTAGTTTTTATTTCTTTAAAGATGTTTATAATTATATACATGCACACACATACATATACATATATTCATACATGCACGCACATTATGTAAAAACAAAAGAATGGGCAAACGTATATTGCTATATTTTTTATGATATACATGTTGTACATTTGTAATGTAAAACGTTGAATGTGTTTTTAAAGCGGCAGTGATCATTTCTTCAGGGAGGTTGCGTAAGGTGCTGGTGGAGGAGGAGGTGTTTCTGAGCCTGTGGCAGCATCTTTTGGTCTCTGGGTCCCAGATGACTCTGTGATAATGCAACTAGAGAGCAGACTTGGGCTGTCAGTTTGCAAGATGAATCATAAAAACCAAGCTTTTGACAATGAAAAATGTAGTTATGTGGAGAAAAGGACACGTTTTATGTGTCCTTGTTTCTCAGTTTATTTGCATTGAGATGGGCCCTCTGCCCCACTTTATGGTAAAGCTACAACTCCTGGGCATAAAGGTCACCATGACAAGGAGTCGGGAATGCTTTGTGGCCTCCATGGACTGTGGGACTGCATGCATTCACACGGGGCTTTGCAAACTATTCCAGATCCTTAAGGAACTACTCATTCTTTGGGACCAACACATTTGGAGCAAAGGAGTTTTTAAATGGATGGAAATAATATTTGCCACAGTATATACAGTGGGATTTGTGAGGAGTGATCCTTTACTTTTTCTTTAATTGGCATGCAATTATTGTACATGTTTATGAAGTAGAGTGATATTTTGATACATGCATACAATGTACATTGATCAATTCAGGGCAATTAGCATATCCATCCCCTCAAACATTTATCATTTCTTTGTGTTAGGAACCTTAAAAATCGTCTCTTCTAGCTGTTTGAAATATGCAATAAATTATTGTTAACTATAGTCACCCCACAGTGCTAAAGAACACTAGAATTTATTCCTCCTACCTAACTGTAATTTTGTATTCATTAACCAACCTCTCCCTGTTCCTCCTCTTCCCTCACTTCCCAGCCTCTAGTAACCAGTTTACTTTTAAATAATAATTTCAGTTTCCTTTTTCACCTCCTGCTGTGGTTGACTGGCAAGCAGTAAAATCCTTTTTAATCACTTCAGTTCAACCTTTAAAGGATAACATTTAAATGTTCTTTTTGAGATAGACTTTTGTTTAATGTTCTCCGTGATCACTAAGTTTAAAATTTGAGGTGCTTTTTAAAAAAGTTAGTAGCATACAACAAAACCAACTTTTGAGGCTGTCCAATCACCCCAGTGCCATTTAGGGTGTATTGTCTCACTTTCAAGACTTGCAGGGAATGTCTTTAAAATTAATAAATTAAGGGACTTGGTGAAAAAATACACAAAATAAAGCCCGGTGTCATTTGTATTTTTCCTCTCTAATCCTGCTGTTGGCTTCACATTTTAAAGTGTTTTTATTTGACAGGGAAAGGCATCATTCGAAATTTTTATTGATAACACTCTTAACTGCAAGAAAAAGACATAAACCTGCAAAGCAGTAACTATCATGGTGGCCACAATGGGGAGGTCTGCAAAATGGTTTATTACCAGTAGAAAAAAAAATGTTGGGAACCACAGTCGTTACAGAGGTCACCACCTCTGCTACGTGCATTTTATTTTTTTCCCTTTTCATTTTGAGGGTATGGATGATGGTAGTGCCAAACTACACACTTTCCCCTCCCCTAATGTCTGTGGGCTTTGTTTTGATTCTCTCTTTATTAATGATGTGAAAACTTTTGGGTCACATAAAAATGAGGCAAGGTCAGACTTTGTGCACCTCAGAATACTGAAATGTCCTTGTATCTAGCAAATGAAGGAATTGTCTAAAGGGGCCACGTTTGGCTTCCAAAGCTTTTTAGCTATTTTACAGATTGTAGGGATCCGAGTGAACTTTGCAAAGCAGCCTCATACCATTGCTTTCTTAAGGTAAAACGTGAAAGTCCTGTGATGGAGAAATTAAAATGTGATGGAAGGGAGCATCTCAAGTTTGTTGTAAAAGCTTTTTATGGTTGTGCTGTGGCAATTTCTGGACCATTAAAGGACGGTGCAGGTAGCTACAGACATCATTTTTTTCCATAGGTCAAGAGTCTAGTACTTTTGTTGTTGTTATTGTTGTTCAGGCTTTCAGAGAATGCCTTATTTAACACCTTGTTAGGATAAAATTGCTTTTGACTTTATAAACACAGGTGTTCAGTTTGAATCTTAATGAACTGTGAAATACGTAGATGTCTAAAAGGAAATTCTATAAATTGTGAACATGGCTCTGTCAGCACACTAAATGGATTAGGAAAATTCATTGTCTGCCCAGTAACTGAACACCAATGTGATGCATGTACATGAATTAGTCCTGAAAAGCCAATAAAATGGAGGAAGAAAGTAGAGCCTAGGAGATGTTGATTGTGTGAGTTCCTCTACCACAAATGAGTGCTGGTGCAGAAGGGCTTGGAAATCAGAATGGCTATTCAGAGGACGGCCAAGAAGGAATACATATGAGCAGACAACACAGAATTTATAGAGTAAAACCACAAACACCTTATTTTCCATTGTACTAAAATAATGATATTTTACAGTACTCTTTTTGTATGTAATTCTGCTTTCAATTTTATATTGTTACTGCAACTCAAATCTCATTATAAGTGTTCCAACAAAAATCCTTTTTTAATCAAAAACTTTCCCAGCCTTAGCCCATTGTCAACATATTTTGAGCAACTTATTTTTCTAGTGGAACAAAAGAATTTGGCCCTACTTTTTGAGCTCATTGGGATGTTATTTGACCTGTGTGGCCAAACGTGTAATTAAGATAACTGAATCATTTTAATTTGTACGTTAAATCCCTTCATAATCTGTATCCATTGTTTTGTAGTATAGAGATACAGAGTCAGAGCTCGTTATTTTCTTTGAAAGAAATGGATCGTTGGTGCTTTTGTTTGGTTATACTACTGTTTGAAAAAGCCATTGTCCATACATTAAGCTGCGACTGGAAGCGACAATGTCCAATTAACCAATCATCTATGAGAAAATACATGTCCGCTGCTAAGTGTTACTTACTGGTAAATGGTTTGCAGGAAGAAAAGAGTGTATTTCTGTCATGTCCGTGGGAAGCTGAGTTGCCTCTTTAAAAAGGAGATGACAGAATTTAGGAGGAGGGAAATCCAACAAAACTCTCACTGACCCCCAAGCTCACATTCTTTCTTTTTTAAAATGAATTTTATGGAAAACAGAATTTATTAAGTACTTCCATTCACTTTTCTTTTTTGGGGGGTGCCGTTTGGAAATAATCAGTTTACATTGTGATTATGTTCTCCTGACACTGGATCCACATATGTAACACTTGCCTCTATTCCTCTGGAAAAAGGCTAACATTTGCTGTAGTTGGGTTTCTTTATGTGTATTTACACAGCAAACCAAAATGTAAAGAGTGAAGTTAAATAGCAGGGCTTCTGCAAGAATATTTTACCCATTTTCATATGAACTTTTTTTCTTTTTTTAAATTAAATACAGATATTTGTTCCATACAGACATATACTTCCCTCCATTTGTTTTAATTTTAAAAAGTGGGGGAAATACAACTCGAGGTAATATGTTGTGTAGATAAGGATCATTTTTAACTCTAGGAGTTTGGTTTTATTGCAAGCATTTCTATCTTGAAGTCTGGGAAATTTATTTTATTGCATTTATTTTTTCATTTTCAAAAGTAGGTGATTTCTTAAATCCTTATGACTATAACAGAACAATGTTTGGCCTCTACAATAGTCCTTGGCAGTTCTTAATTTGAAACTGGACAGATTGTAAGTTCTGTCATTAAGATTTGGTCAAATGTGAAGGAAAAGAGAAGATCCAGCTCCTCGTTTACTGAGTGTGACTTCTTTGCCCAGGGTCAGCAATGCCAGGGCCAGAAGGGCCAGCTCTCTCCACAGTGATGACCACCTTTTACAGCTTTTCTGAGAGTAGTGCAGGGCAAAAGGAAAAGCATGATCAGATGGGGACACAGAAATACTTGGGACTACCAGAGACCTACCTGTCACTGAGGCAGTGACTTGAGGATTTGTCAACTCTTCAACCTCACTCTTATCCAAAGTCAAAAATTACATTTGGGTAAAGACATACATTAATTTTAAAGATTTAATTTGGAAAAACTTAAATCACATTTGTACTTTCCCATGCGTGTATGTGTGTGTGTAAGAAAGAAAGATACAGAGCACTTAGATATGGAAATTAGATGTACAGGTGTATTAGGTGACCATTTTGGTAACCTTTTTATTGGATCGCCAGCAGGTTATTTATAAAGTGCCTACATGGTGCTAGGTGCTGGGGATACAGAAATAAACAAGAAATAAATGATACCAACATTACCACCTACCTATAATATTATTGAAAAAAAAGTTTAAGAATTGTTTGTAGTTCTTTTTGTCCTTCAATATCCACCAAGATTGATTCACAGAAGATTCAATCTAGTAAACTCTTGGTTGCCTGATAGAGCAAGCGTCACAAAGACCTTGAGCATATAACACCTCTGGGTAAATCCACCAAAGTACCTAATGAAAAGGAGAACT
The DNA here is from genome assembly GCA_023783475.1 of Daubentonia madagascariensis. Taxonomy (NCBI): domain Eukaryota; kingdom Metazoa; phylum Chordata; class Mammalia; order Primates; family Daubentoniidae; genus Daubentonia; species Daubentonia madagascariensis. The sequence goes on along the minus strand of JAKFHU010001953.1, from coordinate 31,428,001 downwards.
TGTTTTGGTGCTTGGAGCCCTTTTCACTTACAAATCCTCTTTTTTTCACATTTTAAAATTTATTTAAAAAAATAGATAACATTTTATGTTTGTATCATGTACAACATGTTTTGAAGTACATATACATTGTGGAATGGTTAAATCTAGCTAGTTAACAAATGCATTACCTCACATAGTTATCATCTTTGTGGTTAAGAGCACATAACATCCACTCTCCTTACATTTTTAATAATACAATATATCATCATTAACTATAGTCACCTTCCTGTACAATAAATCTCTTGAAATTCATTCCTCCTATTACACGTAAATGTAATTATGTATTCTTTGACCAACATCTCTCCATTCCCCACCCTCTTAACCACTCCAGCCTCTGATAACCACCATTCTACTCTCTACTTTCATGTGATCAACTTTTTTAGATTTCACATGAGAGTGAGATCTTGCTGTACGTGTCTTTCGGTGCCCGCCTTATTTCACTTAAACATAATGTCCTCCAGGTTCATCCATGTTGCTGCAAATGGCAGGATTTCGTTCTTGTTATGGCTAGATAGCATTTCATTGTGTTTGTACACTACATTTTCTTTATCCATTCATCTGCTGATGGACACCTAGGTTGATTCCATATCTTGGCCATTGTGATTAGTTCTGCGATAAACATGGCAGTGAAGATGTCTCTTTGACATACTGATTTCAACTCTTTTGGACATATACCTACTAGTGGTAATGCTGAATCGTATGGTAGTTCTCTATTTAATTTTTTGAAGAACCTTAATACTGTTTTCCATAATGGATGTACTAATTTACATTCCCACCAACAGTTCCCTTTTCTTCATGTCCTTGGCAGCACTTGTTATCTTTTGTCTTTTTGATAATGAACAGTTTTACTTGGGTGAGGTGATATCTCATTGTGGTTTTGATTTGCATTTCCCAGGTGATTAGTGATGTTGAGCATTTTTTCATATACCTATTGGCCATTTTTATGGCCGCCTTTTGAGAAATGTCTATTCAGGTCTTTTGCCCATTTTTAATTGAGTTTTTAAAATTGAATTCCTTATGTATTTTGGATATTAACTACTTGTCAGATGAATGGTTTGCAAATACTTTCTCTCATTCTGTAGGTTGTTTCTCCATTTTGTTGATTGTTTCTTTTGCTGTGCTTATAGTTTAGAAGCTTTTTAGTTTGATATAATCCCACTTGTCTATTTTTACTTTTGTTGCCTGTGCTTTTAAGTCTTATCCAAAAAATCTTTGTCCAGACCAAAGTCATGAAGTGTTTCTCCTATATTTTGTTCTAGTAGTTTCATAGTTTGGGGTCTTACATTTAAATCTTTAGTCCACTGTGAGTTAATTTTTGCATATGGTGAGAGACAAGGGTCCAGTTTCATTCTTCTGCATTTGCATATCTACTTTTTCCAGCACCATTAACTGAAGAAACTATCCTTTACCCATTGTGTGTTCTTGGCACCTTTGTTGAAAATCAGTTGGCTAAAAATGTGTGGATTTGTTTCTGGACTGTCTTTTCTGTTCCACTGGACTATATGTCTGCTTTTATCCCAGTACCGAGCTCTTTTGGTTACCATAGCTTTATAGTACACTATGAAGTCAGGTAGTGTGCTGCCTCTGGCTTTGTTCTCTTTGCTCAAGATTGCTTTGGCTTTTCAGGATCTTTTGTGGTTCCATACAAATTTTAGGACTTTTCCTATTTCTGTGAAGAATGTCATTGGTATTTTGATAGGGATTGCATTAAATCTGTAGCTTGCTTTGGGTAGTATGGACATTTTAACAATAGCAAGTCTTCCAATCCATGAACATGGGTTATCTTTCCATTTATTTGTGTCTTCTTCAATTTCTTTCAGCAATGTTTTATAGTTTTCATTGAGATCTTTCACCTCATTCTTTTAAGTTTATTTCTAGGTATTTTTTGTATTTTTTTGTGGCTACTGTAACTGGGTTCATTTTCTTGATTTGTTTTTCACATAGTTCACTATTAGTGTATAGAAATGTGACTGATTCTTGCATATTGATTTTGTAACCTGCAACTTACTAAATTTGTTTATTATTTATAACAGCTTTTTTGTGGAGTGTTTAGGGTTTTCTATATATGTAAGATCATGTCATCAGGAAACAGACAATTTAACTTCCTCCTTTCTAATTTGGATACCTTTTATTTCTTTCTCTTGCCTAATTTCTCTGGCTGGGACTTCCAGTACTATGTTGAATAGAAGCAGTGAAAGTTGGTGGGAATCCTTGTCTTGTTCCATATCTTGGAGGAAAAGCTTTCAACTTTTCCCTGTTCAGTATGATGTTAACTCTGGGCTTGTCATATATGGCCTTTATTGTGTTGAGGTACATTCATTTTATACCTAATTTGTTGGGAGTTTTATCATGAAGTGATGTTGAATTTTGTCAAATGCTATTTCTGCATCTATTGAAAAGATCATATGGTTTTTGTTCTTCATTCTGTTGATGTGATGTATCACATTTATTGGTTTGCATATGTTTAACCATCTTTGTAGCCCTGGGATGAATCTCAGTTGATCACAGTGAATGATCTTTTTAATGTACTATTGAATTTTGTGTTCTAGTATTTTGTTGAGGATTTTTGCACCTTTTTCATCAGGAATGTTGGCCTGTAGTTTTCTTCTTCTGTTGTGTCCTTGTCTGGTTTTGGTATCAGAGTAATGCTGGCCTTATAGAACAAGTTTGGAAGAATTCCTTCTTTCTCAATTTTTTGGAATAGTTTGAAAAGAATTGGTATTAGTTCTTTTTTAAATGTTTGGTGGAATTTAGCAGTGGGATTTTCTTTGATCAGAAACTTTTTATTACTAATTCAATCTCCTTACTCATTATGGGTCTGTCCAGATTTTCTATTTCTTCCTAGTTCTATCTTGGTAGGTTGTATGTGGCCAGGAATTTATTCATTTCTTCTAGGTTTTCCAATTTGTTCAGGTATAGTTGTTCATAACAGTCTCTTATGATCCTTTGTATATCTGTGGTATCACTTGTAATATATTCATTTTCATCTCTGATTTTATTTATTTAGGTCTTCTCTTTTTTTTCTTAGTCTAGCTAAAGTTTTATCAATTTTATCTTTTCAAGAAACTGACTCTTTTTTTGTTGATCTTTTGTGTTGTTCTTTTAGTCTCTGTTTTATTTATTTCTGCTCTGATCTTTATTATTTCTTTCCTTCTACTAATTTTAGGTGTAGTTTCACTTACAAACCCTTGAATTTTCAAGGGCACTTTCTTGGATAAAGTCTTCAATATAGGTTGTGTAGGACACAAAAATACAATCTCATTTTTCAGGGACATTGTAGTCTAGTTAGGGATTTCAGTACAGTGCTACACTTGAGTGTTTCTTTTAACCCTTTACTGACCTAATATTTATATAGAAGAAAAGCTTCAAGCAATATAAGCTTTATGAAGAAAAGGACTTTTTGGCTTTTTCACTGGGGTGTATGAGCTCTGAGAGCTATACTTGGCATGATATAGGAACTTCAAAAATATTTCTTTGATCTACTAATAGACCATTGCTCTCTTGTATCAGAGGATGCATCCAGTCTTTAGGTGACTCTTTAGTATAAGTACTAGGAGAAAACATGGATTAACTGCTCTATAACTTAGATGTGGGCAAACTTTCTAAACTATGAATCAAAATCTAGCAATAATGTATAAGATTGATAAATTTGATGACAAAAAATAAAGAATTTTTACATGGCAAAAATTATCATAGACTAAAAGACATATAACAACTTGGGTAACATCCTTGCAAGTTGTGCTGCAAATAAAGGATTCCTATCTCTAATAAATAAAGGTTTTAAAAATAGAGAACAAAGGGCCAACAACCCTATAGAATAATGGGCCTGATATATGGACAGTATGCAGAAAAATAAATGTAAATGGTGCCTAATTAATGATGCTCAACCTGACACATGTTAAGAGAAATGCATATTAAAACCACATTGAAAAATCACTCTTCACTTAGATTGACAAAAGCCCAAAAGTTTGAAACATGCTCTTTTGGCAAGACTGTGGGGGAAACTATTAATGTCAGGAGTAATGCAAAATGTTATATTTCCTCTCAGAGGAGAATTTGGCAACATCTAACAGATTACATATGTGTTTACCTTTGATTTTCAATCCCAATTCTAGAAATAGATCCCAAAGATACACTGGCAAAAATACAAAACATTCAAGACTGTTCATTGTAACACTATTTGCAACAGCGTAAGACTGGAAACAACCAAGATGTCTTCCAGGACAGGACTGATAGAATAAATCATTGTGATCCACCAAATGGAATACTATGCAGCTGTAAAATGGTGAAGAATATCTCAATATATTGATACGGAGTGATCTCTAGGATATTTTGTTAAATAAAAAGAAAGAGTGATGAAAATTATGTGGAGTATGCTTCTGTTTGCCTAAGAGATTGAGGGAATGCAAATATATATGTAGGAATGTATATATTTGCTTATATTTTTTAAAAAATGAGGTAAAATTAATAAAATTAAAAACAAAGGTAGGAGGCAATAGAATGGAGTGGACAGAGAGAGAACTAAGACTTCTTCTAATATACCTTGTTTTATAGATATGACTTTGAAACCGTTTAAATATTTTGCATAATTACAAAGCAAAATTAAATGTTCAAAGGCAATCTTTAAAAAGTTAAAAGGAAAGTGGAACAAACCTATCTGTGTTATCTGAATAGTGGTATAACCACACAGAGAAGATCAATTACAAGTGACTTTAAAACACAGTACTTTGAGCGTACATCTCTAGTGGGATATGGTCCAGGACAAAAAGAAAATGTAAAAATTCTGAAACTTTTTTCTGTAATTGTATCATTGGTTGTGGGTATTGTTATTCTAAGACAGGTGTGTGTGAAGAGTGGGATAAACAAACGTGTGTTTCTGTTGGTGTCATTAAGAGCCTGGACTTTCAGCATGGGACAAAAGAAATACATATGCAAAAGATACACTGTAGTTCTAGATTTGGAGTATCAGTATGAATTCATGATCTATTTCATATTTAAAAACGTGTCATATATAATATACAGGATAACATATATGTTTTATATATTATACATATACAAATACAATATATTTTTTATATATGATAATATATATTTTAGCTATGCTCCCGAAAAGTCCTAGAAACAATGACTAATCTATCTGGTAGCAATGAGCATTCCTTGTGTCAAATTGTACTGTTTTCCCACTAAAGGCCTTTGTAAAAATGGCTGAGTCCATGCTGGGACAGGAAATGATGCCTAGAACATGTTGTCATGTCAGAAAGCAGGGAAAATATCAAAGACTGAGAGGTCATGTCAAAAGGACTCAGGGCCAAATAAAAAGATGCACTTACTGGCCAAAGAATTTGAGCATCAATAACACGTAAAATATGCTTGAAGCCATGTCTTCAGGATAACTATTGAAAAAAAAAACAACTCTTTTGTAGATTCTAAGGAACCAACTCACTGTTTTGAAACTGGTGAATAAAGGGAAAGAATTGAGCATTCATCACAAAAACTTAAGGGTGATCAAAGTATTGACAAGGCAAAGATTCTCTTTATGGAAGCATTCCCCCTAATAATGAAGGAGGAATGACAGACTGTCACCATTTTTTAACCTGTAATGATTTAATGGATGTCACAGCAAATATTATCTGTCTCCTGATAGACGTGTGCTCTATTGCTGATGAAGCAGTCTTGCCAGGAAAACAAACTTGAATCTTACTGGAAATACAGAGGATAGAGAGGAACTTGGCAAAAACCCCACAGGGATGCAGTGAACAAGCTCCTCATCATGGGAAATTCTAGTAGCACAAATGACTCTGTTTTTAAATTTTTGCTTTTTAAAAAACTTGACAACAAAAAATTTCAAGGAAAAAGAGAGGTAGAGAAGGCACCTGTAGATTAAAGAAACATCAATCAATCATAATGTAAGGACTTTATTTAGATGGTGATTCAGATATACAAAATCATAAAATTGTGAGCCAACTAGGGAAATTTAAAGGTTGAACTGATGTTATTAAGGAATCTTTGGTAAATTTTTTATGGTATGATGGAATTTTTGAAACAAATCTTTATCTTTTAAAGATATATACTAAAATATTTATAGATGAAATGATATAATATCTGGGATTTTATTTAAAATAATCAGAGGGGTGAGCAGGGAGAGTGGAGTCATAGATGAAGCAAGAGTAGACATGAGTGGACACTTGTTAAAGTTGAGAAATGGGTACATGGAGTTCATTGTATTATTTTCTCTAGTTTTGTAGATGTTTGATTTTTATATGATAAAACATTAAAAATGAACTAAAAATAAATGAGTCAGTTGCCTGCATGGGCTCTTTGAATTTCATTCCCAGTGACATGGATAAGCCACAAGAAGTCTCCCACCTCCTACTTTATATCCTCATTTATACAGATGTTGTCGCCGCTAAGTTATTTTAAACATGATGGTGACCATAAGGATGATTTCAGACCTTTTACTGAATCAGTTAAAGTACACTTGCAGAAGGAAAAAGTCCTATTTTAGCTTTTTGCAGTTTTTATAAGTCTTTGTTTTTATGAGGGGGTAATTTGGATGTAAAAGACCTAGAAGCAAGCATTGGGAAATCCAATAGGGAAGCCAAATCAGTTGGGCTTTTTATGTTGAAGCTTTTGGAAATCTTTTTTCAATCTTGCCAGTCACCATAAGACTTTGCAGCTGGCTGATGTCAGGGACCTGCTTGATGACTCACTCCATTTAGTCAGGGTCAATTCTCGATAACTCCCCTGGAAGTGCCTTGGGCTGCCAGGCACAGATGATGGCCATACGACTTTTGCTTGACATCATTTCTTTTACCCCCATTGGTGGGCATCAGTCCTTGGGGGAACTAATTTCTATTTTACTCTCAGTTCAGAAGTTTAGAAAACTTTATTTTGCCTGCTTGGATTCTTCCATTAATCTTAAAATCTAGGTGTTTTCTGATTAGTAAAACATGAATCTGACTCAAAGAATCCTAAATATTTATCCTACATATCTTAGAAAGAGAGAACATATATAAAAGATGAAACACAGGGAGTAAGACCCTGTTAATTTTATTTTCTTTTATTCTTTCTCCATGCTAAAACACTTTCAACATGGACTTGTGAGAGTACGCCCATGTGTGTTTTGTAAATTGAGTTTATCTAAATCCCAGTCTAGAAGAAGTAAGCCTGTTTTCACCATTCTTTCTCCAGAAAGTGAATTTCAAAGTGAAACCATATGTTGGATGAAATACAATAGAGCTAAGATCATTATCAAGACATCTTAATGTGCTGTAGATTTGCAAACATAAAAAAGAAAAGGATGCTCATTAATTTATGTAAGATTTGAGAGAGAATTAAGACAGGCAATTTGAAAATATTTCTTTTTGTTCAGTTGGATAGAATTTATATCAAGTTCCTGGCAAGCTCATTTCCAATTCTTTTCTTTGTGTTTGGATACAAGTGCCATCGCCATTTCTCCCCATGTGTTTGGGTCCTGGTGGGCATCTACTGGTGCTTATAATGCTTGGATGATGTGGCCTCTATCATTTTATCTGCTTTCCTCCAGCATAATATTTGACCCTAAGTTACTTGAGGATGGAGCTATCTTGTCTTATATTTCTTCTTCCTTCTGCAATCTATAGTCATATTTAGTTTCCTCTCTTTAGCTACTCTACCTGTGGGTTTATATCAAAGAATCTTGACAAGGTTTGGGAGTGTTGCAGAGCCCAGGGACGTGTTGCATTGACTGATCACTATGGAAAAGTGAATATAGCTTTGCATTTATGTGCATCTTCATAATGCTTTGCTGTCAAGCCAGTCCGTTTGAGATAAATTATTACATAAAGCCTTATCCTGGGTGTTGTACTACCTACAAGCTGAAATTTGTAATTCACGTCAGAAACATTTCTAAAGTACATAGTTCTTATTGTCACTGGCAAACTAATGCTTTATACTGATGACTAGCATAATTAAAATATTTTTCCTTTAGGTGCTTGTAATTGGAAAAATCAGTAGAATGAAGTCACCAATAACATTAATGCAATTTAACACATTTTGCCAACAGGAAGTCTTATGTAATTAAGAATAAAATAATAGCAGCATATAACATTTATTAAACACTAACAGGTGCCAAGCCCTTTCAGAATGTCAAATAATCCTCCAATCAGTCCCATGAGGTTGGTACTACCTGAATCTGATGGGTTTTCTTATTTTATAAAACTTTTATATATGCAGAGTGGCCATAGTTAGAATGGATTTTAACAATCATCTGTCATACATATTGACTAAGAAACCCTGGGGTGAGTTAGGCAACATATCCTTGTCCTTAGGATCTTCCCATGTATAGACCCAGAACCAAAAATAACACTAGAGAATAAGTTCAATAATAAAGGCAGAAACAAAGAACTACAAAACCCCCAGAGATTTAATGTGCCTGTGGGGGAGGGAGTAAAGACAGGCATTACAGAGGAGGAGACATTTGGTATATTGGACATATTACATCTCATACCACAGAAATACCAAGGATCATAAGAGACTATTATGAACAACTATACTCAAACAAATTGGAAAACCTAGGAGAAATGAATAAATTCCTGGACACCTACAACCTACCAAGATAGAACTAGGAAGAAATAGAGAATCTGAACAGACCCATAATGAGTAAGGAGATTGAATTAGTAATAAAAAGTTTCCCATCAAAGAAAATCCCAGGACCTGATGGCTTCACTGCTAAATTCCACCAAACATTTAAAGAAGAACTAATGCCAATTCTTTTCAAACTATTCCAAAAAATTGAGAAAGAAGGAATTCTTCCAAACTTGTTCTACAAGACCAGCATTACCCTGATACCAAAACCAGACAAGGATACAACAGAAAAAACTACAGGCCAATATCCCTGATGAACAAAGATGCAAAAATCTTCAACAAAATACTAGAACACCAAACTCAATAGCATGTTAAAAAGATCATTCATCATGATCAAGTGGGTTCAAGGATGAAAAGTGTTTACAAGGATAGAAAAAGTGAAGAGAGAGAGAGAGAGAGAATGAGTATGTGTGTGTAAGAGAGAGGTGAGGGGATGGGATGTGGGGCTATATAGCATAGTGGTTGAGTTTCTAAGTTTTGGGGTCAGAAACAAACCTGGTTTAGAGTCCCAGGTCTATGTCTTCCTAGCTCTGTGTCATCTGAAAATTTGTTCATTTATTCATTCAACAAATATTAATAGATGTCTTCTATGAACCAGGGAGTACCCTAAGTAGAGCAGTGAACAAAACAGGCAAAAATCTCTGTTCTCGTGGAACTTACTTTCTAGTGTGTTGGCAGGGGTTGGGGGAGTAGAAAGCACACAATATGAAAAGGTCTATTGAATGACAAGTGGGATGGATCAGATAATGATTCTATGTGGGGGAGGTGCAAGTGCCAAGGCCCTCAGGCAGAAGCGAACTTGGTGTGCCACAGAACAAAGAGAAAACCAGTAAGACCCAGGTAGGGTGACAGAGGAGAGTGGAAGAAGGTGAACTTGGAGAGGCTGGCAGAGACCAGGCCATGGAGGGCCTTGTTGGCCACAGCAAGGACAAAGGATTGTGTTCACAGTACAGTGGGAAGCCACTGCAGGTATTTACACAAGGTTGTGGATGGTCTTATTTGCATTCCTAAAGATCACTCTGGCTGCTGTGTGGGGAATGGCCTGTATGGGGCCAGAGTGGAGGCTGTGAGGTCACTGCAGACATCTTGGTGAGGAGTGATAGTGACCTGGACCTAGTGGTGTCAGAATCCTGGGTTTCAGCACCAAAGATGTCTGGGTGGGAGTCTGCCCTCGTTCGTGGTGTGGTCTTGGCCGAAGAGTGACCAGACACACCAAAGTGTCAAGTCCAGACTATTATCCTGGTCCTCTGACTCCTTTCTTGGAAAAATCACCAGCAAGGCCAATGCGACGGAGTAACCTCAGGCAGGGAGCAATTTCACAAGGGCACCTCTTTATTGTAGAATAAAACAGGTCTGTCTCCGCTAGTGGAGGCAGACTGACCCACTCTCTTCTTTTTGACTTCTTGGATTGTTTCCTTTTATTAGCTCAGTCTGGAAGAGGGCTCTTGGGAGGTGTAGGATGTTATCAAATGATCAACAGGAGTCCTCAAAATTCCGTCTGCGTATGCAAGCTCCCTCTAAGAAAGCCCACATGAGGGGTGAACTGCAATGGAGATTCAAACTAATGGCATATTAATTACCCTTAGGTTACTCTAGGTCACTTTCTAAATCTTATGCCTGGGCTGGGGATTTCCTAGATTGATAAAGCATTCCCTCCTTCCCCAGGTGCAGCAGTTGCTCAGGGTAGGATTAAGTGTGGGGCAAACGAAAATGGACTACCCGTCCATATCCTTCTTCCCAGGTGGAACAATTGCTCAGAATAGCACCAAAACAGGGAACCCTTGTCCCGAGAAGAGTTGGAGATTCTAACTATCTATCTACCTAATAGTGGTGGTATAGAAGTGGAGAGAAGAGGATGGTTTTGCCATCCATTTTGGAGGGATAATGTCTAAGCAGCCTCTTTAGGCTACTATTAAAAAAAAAATTCCATAAAATATAAATATGCCATAAATGGCTTATAAGCAACAGAAATTTATTTCTCACAGTTTTGGAGGCTGAGAAGTCCAAGATCAGGGTGCTGGCAGATTCTGTGTTTGGTGAGGGCCAACTTTCTGGTTCACAGATGGTGCCTTCTTGCTCTGTCTTCACATGGTAGAAGGGCTAGCTAGCTTCCTGGGGTCTCTTTTATAAGGGCACTGATCTTAGTTATGAAGACTCCACCCTCATGACCTAATCACCTCCTAATATCATCACATTGGAGGTTAGTGTTTCAATATATGAATTTTGGGGAAACATAACCATTCAGACCATAGCAGATAGTTGTCAGGATGTGGGAAGGAACTGGATATGGGGGGTGCTGAGAAGAGAGAGGAATCAAGGACAAATTCTTAGGTTTTAGGTTGGAATAACTTCACGGGCAAGTCACTTATCTCCTTGAATTCTCAAGAGCTGTTCTAAGGGTTAAATAAGATGAGATGTGCATTGAAGGGTAGATGAGTTAATAATAAATTCTCCTTGCATTTTTCTAAATACGCTGAAGTTGTTTCTCTTGCCCAGGGGCCATCATCCTTGTTATTCAGGAGTGTATCCTTCCAGATTACTTATATGCTATATATATGTGCATGGATTTATATTTATTTATATCATGGGGATTTTCCCAACATAAGGAGATCATATTGGATATGGAATACAATAACTTGCTTTTTTCATTTACTGTATCTTCAAGGTCCTTCTACCTCCATACACATGGACACATAGACCGGCCTCACTGTCCACAACTACTCATTGCTGCTCCACATACTGTGCTTCAGTTAATCATTCCCCTATTTCCAATGTTTCTGCCATTACAGACTTATTTATTTATTAAGAACTGGGCTATGTTTCTATGTGAACTTTCACCCATTTTGGCAAAACCAAAATAGTCTTGGTGAAGTCCTTTGTCACTTGGTGGTTGTGCACTGGTGTCTAGGCCCTGGAATGGGGCTGAGCTGCCAGTGGGGTCCATGGAGCTAGTGTGGATTGCGAGTCAGGCACATGTGGCAGCAATTTTTCTTGTTTTCTGTTGCTGCCGGCAGGAATTAGAACTCCTGGGCACAGCCTGGAACATTGCAGTTTCCTTGAGAAAAACTCGAAGTAAATTCTCCTGTTTATATTAACACCTAGTTAAAAAAAGAAAAAAAAAAATACTAGCTTTGTTAAAATAATTTTCTAAAGAGGCAGGTTTAATGAGATTTTCTGAATTAAATTTAAGAGTTTTAATTTAACATGCAAAGGATAAATAGTACCTTCAAAGTTCAGCCTTAAGATGTAATAATTGTTTCTTACTAAGGAAAAATACTTAACTGCATTGAATGCCTGGACTTTTGGTCTTTGAAAATTGTAGCATTTGTATTTTGTAAAATTAATATTAAAAATTTAAGTGACTTAAAGCATAAGGCTACTCATAATTGGTATGCTTTCTATACACAGGTTCAGGTAAGCCACATATGTATATCTTTGAAGTAATACACCTTTGTTTTGGAGAAAGACATTGTTCTTGCTGAAAATCAGGGAGTGTTCTAATTGTTTTTATCATATTTTAATTATATATTTCACTAATACTTTCAAAAGTAAAGACAAGACTTAATGCAAATAGTTAACCTTCCACACCTGTTTCAGGGAGCTGGAAAGACTGGGAAAGAGCAACTAGTGTGTGCTGCAGACTTCACAAACCTGTCTTAGTAAATTTTTATAGCAATCCTGAAAAATAGATAGCATACTGAAAAATAGATGGCACTGCCACTCTACAGGTGAGAAAGCCGAGGCCCAGAGAGGTAAAGTAAATATTCCAAAGTCACAGATCTCAAAAGTAATAGTGTAGGATTTCAAACCAGGGCTGGCCTGATTTCGCCGCTCTTTCCACTACATGATTCTGGGGTCATTTTTGTTTGTTTGTTTTCCTGTTTGGATTTTTCAGTACTTTTACTACCAGGAACTGAAACAACCTTCTGTTCTTATGGTACATAAAATATTTTGATGATTAATTTCACTGGTCAGCCAACCTCAACTCTAAAATGGACCTGAAGTTCAGTTTATTAGAGGGCCTGGCAAACAAAACGCTAGACCTTATTTAGGAAGGTAGCTTTCCGATCCCTGCTCTTAATCACAGTGCCCAGATGTGGAAGATCTGGATGAAATAGTTGCTAAGACTTCTGCACGTGGTTAACTCTTTTCAGGTATTCTGAACCCCCTGCATCACATGACCCGAAGTCAGATCATTCTAACAGGAATCAGTCTGTGGGTGTTTCCTTTGTCAGCACCACCTCCATCAGGAACTGCTTTCCAGAGTCTTGCTCTTTTCCTCCTGCCCCTGTTTATTTAGACATTTACAAAATTATAACCAAGGGGAGCATTTTCCTCTTCCATATTTTCATTTTGGCTTCTAATCTCAACACTACAGTCTCTCTCCTCCCTCCTTCCATTTCTTCCTTCTTTCCCTTTGATATCTTTTCCAAAGGAAGCTAAATGATCACTCTCTCCTGCCATTCTACTTAGCTCATGGCCTTCTTCCCCCAAATTGCCTCTACAGAGTCTCTGTATAACCCAGGGGGTTTTATGTCTGTGTGATAGGGTCAGAGAAACAGGCTGAGTGGAGACTGTCATACCTGCAGAGCAGAGGCCCAATCTAAAGCTGATTCTTGCCCTCAGGAACTAGAGGCCCAGTGTTGCCAGATCATCTGACCTTAAGAGAAGCAGGAAATCCAGACTTTTGGGTAAAATCTCCCTTTTTTTTTTTAATCCTGGCAACTAATTTAAAAAATTATTTTGCAGTAGTGTGCAGGCCAAACAAAAGATATCTGTTAGACATCACTTGGAATCTCTTAGTAAACCAAAGGAAAATTTTGAGCTTTCTTATTTTGAAGGTCATTGCTGAGCTCCCTCCATACTTCCCTACCTTTTTGCTAAGTTGAACTTTTCTTTGCTGCTTTTATTTCCCACAAATGTTATCCCCAGATCCCTGGGAGGTAGTGGAGTGTTCTACTTAAGAGCAAGGCATGGGTATCAGACAAATCTGGGTTGAATTATAGCTGTGTCAAATAATAATTCTGTCACCTTGGATGGGTCATTGCAGTACTATGAGCCACCAGTAAAAGGTGACTACTAATGCTCTGCCTTAAGTGCTTTGTGGTATGACAAGTATTTGTTGAGTGCCAACTATGTATATCAAACACTGGGTTAGGTATTGTGCATGCCACAGTAAATAAACTGATGGCCTTGGTGTTCCTGGAGCTTACTATCCAGTAGATGAGAAAGATATTAATCAAGTAATCTCAGTAAGACAGTTATAATGAGTAAAGGAGGTTAAGTGCTCTGCAAGAGTGAAAGGTGGTTCTAGGCTGGGGGCTTCCTGGAGGAAGAGATGCTTGATCTGAGATCTGAAAGATGAGTTGGAGTAAACCTGGTGAGAGGGGATGGTATAGCATTTCCAGCCACAGGTTCAGTGAGTGCTTCCTTCCTAGGGCATTGAAATCACACAGATATGACTTAGCCAGATTAAATAATAATCTGAACCCAAGTCAATTTTACATGATCCCATTTTAACACATATTCTCCTAGAGAAACACAAAAGTGCCATTGCTTCTCTGCAACTCTCTGACGAGATTCCCTTGGTCAAGTGTAGTAGTAGTTATATCAGATAGTATGATCTAAGTTATGCTGTAGTAACAACCTCAAAGTCTCAGTGGTTTAAAGCAGAGGTCAACAAACTGCCACCTGTAGGCCAGGTCTGGTTGCTGCTTGCTTTTGTAAATAAACTTTTTTTGGAGCACAGCCATGTACATTCATGACGTATTATCTATAGATACTTTTGCATTACAATGGCAGAGTTGATTAGTTGCGTGAGAAACTAGATAGCTCACAAAGCCAAAAATATTTACTACCTGGCTCTTTATCAAAAAAATTTGCCAAGCCCTGCTTGAAAGTATTGGTGGGAACTTCCTTGGAAAACTGAGAATTATACTACCTATACATGGGGCTGTGTAAAGGAGCAGATTAGTCAGTGGAAAAGACCTAGCTTGGTGCCTGGCACGTAGTATGTTGCTGCTGCTATTTGTTATTATTCTTACCTTCTTTCTTTTTATTCCCTTCTTGGCAATCCCTGCTCTAATTGCTGAGACTTGTGCATGTTATATCAATATTATTTCTATCACTACTAACAATATCTCACATTTATTGCTCATCTATGGTGTTTTAGGCACTGTGCTTGGGAGCATTGTGTGTCATCTTCTTGAATCCTTACAATGATTCTCTGAAGTAGAAATATCCCATTTTATAGACCCTGCTCGTATTAGTGACAAACCATACCATTAACTGAGCATTTACTCTATGTCCAGAATGGTGCTCATGTAAGTAATAGGTCCCTATAAAACCATACTGTTTTACAGATGAAAAAGCTGAGACTTAAAGTGGTAACTCACTCTAGGCCCCATGCTTTGATGAGACAGACCTGGGATTCTAACTTCAGCCCTTCTAATGCCAAAGCCCTTGGACATATTCTCTATCACCATGCTGGCACATTTCCCTTGGGCAATAGGGGTAGAGTGGTTAAGGACTGTTTCAGCCACCCCTGTGGCTGGCCCATTCCCTGTCCCTGGGATGACGTCTCTGTTGTGTTTCCTCTGCTCAGAGTAGTCTTTCCACTGTCTAAATCTGCTCCCCTCTGAACTCCCACGTATTAGAGAAGCTGGTTCTCATTGCCTAGTGCCCTGTCCTTCCTGTAGCCTGTGTTGAGCATTTGGATCACTCACTGGATGCTGAACTGACAGTACAAGGTAGACAAAGATGAACTTGCGCAGAGGAGGTGCTCATTGAGTGTGGTTTTTCTTATGTATTTAGTGAGCTGCCACCATCATTTCTCTTCCTACTCCTTCCTTTTGAACAGCTTACTAAGCTCTCTATATGTGTCAGCCTTCATGCCACACACTCTACTTGCATTACATCATGCTGCTTTCATAAGTACCCCAGCAAGGGAGTCCTCTTATCCTGATTTGCAGGTGCAAGGTCACTTGACTAGGGACGGGTGAAGTGGGTGTAAAGCACAGGAGCACACTCTGGTGCTGAGCTCACCACCCATGCCCTCATGATTGCTAAGGGTATCTTCTAAGGATGAAAATGTGTGCTGGACCTGTTGTCTTTGTCTTAGCAGCTACTTATATGGAACAGAGGCCAAATGGTTTCCTTCTGAGGATTATGTCAAATTTATGTTGACATGGGCATCCAGGCAGTAGCCTATTACTGGATCAGTGACAAAGCACTATTGATGAACAATTGCAATTTTCAAACATAACTGGAATTATTTATCCCATTTGATGGTCATTAAGCACCCACTGTCTACTGTTTGTGAGCACCAAGTCAAGCATAATAAGGACTTGCGCAAGTGACTTGAGCACTTTTACCCTCCTAGGCAGTATGTAGCCCAGGAAGGGACAGCAGCATCTATTCAGAGCACAGGCTTTGTGTCAGAGGAACCCATGATCAAATTCAGGCTCTATCATTTCACTAATGTAGTCTGGGGCGATTTGTGTAACCTTTTAGAACCTGAGTTTTCTCGACTGTGAAACAAGGACGATAGGAATACCTGCCTCAAAGGGTTATCGTAAACAGTCAGTGATAGGATGTAGGTAAACATTTAGCACAGTGCTGATCACATACAGAACACTCAGTAAAGTCTTAACTATTAATAGATGTTTTCTATAGTAGAGATAAACATGATTCTCCCAGAAGGACCAAACAGGGAAACATGAAAGAGGTGTCAGAGAGGAGGGGAAGACTTCATTCCTTCAGGCTGGGAGTGTGCAGGAAGGCTCCACTACGGAGGCAAACTAGGATTTGAAGGATGATAGAATCCTGGTGGACAAAAGTGGCTAGGAGGGGGCACGGCCTTCCAGGCTGAGGGAACAAAGTGAGCAGAATTAAGGAGACCAGACAGTGAAGAGTGTGCTCAGGGAATTCCTCGTGGTGTATGTGGCTGGAAAGGGCAGGTGAGAAGATGTGGAGAGTCTGGCTCTATGAATATTGAATAAAATATTTCTGGAACATGTGATGGCAAGTGTGTGGTGGTGTGCCAACAAATGTGCACCTGTTCCTTCTGTAGTTGCCTGCCATTCGCTCCTGCAGGAAGACATAAAGGCTATTCTGCTTTCAAGACATTAATGCCTTGACTCCACCTTACCTGTAGGACAAGTTTGACCCTCCCAGGTTCAGTATCAGGGCACATCTGCCCTTACAACTTGCAGTTTCATGGCAGAAAATATGCCCCCTGATCATAAATATTCCTGGAGCTGGGCTTCTGGGTCATACTTAGGCTGAGGTAAAACAGAGTTTACCTTATTGTTTTAAAATATGGATTTTATTTTTATTCAAGTGTGGAGAGGTCAAAAGACTAGGAGACAACTGCCATTGAAAAGATAGTTTGTTATTCACCATTCCCAGGGGTGGAGGGCACACCATGTCCTGTGGGACCACACAGGGAAGTCCTAGGGTTGGTCAGCAGGCTGAGAGAGGGAGAGGGACATGGTGAAAACCTTTATTGTGGTTTCTTGGGGAAGAAAGGGATGAGGCAGGGTAAGCAGGTTTAGGATTGGATAGTTTGAACAATTTCATCAGGCTCTGGGTGGGACCTAGTTGTTTGGTACTTGGCCCTGGAGTGATTAGGGCAGGGGACGGGTGGCCCTGAGTGTGAGTACCAGATGCAGGAAGTGGTGGGTTGTGGGCTCTGGATTGGTTGGCTTGCATATGAAAGGCATACTAAAAGATGAGTCCTTTGCTGTCTCTAGAAATTGGCTAGCCTTGGGGGAGCCAGTCTTTCCAGAGTCAGCAAGGCTTCAGATGTCAGAGCATTAGAAATACTGAAAATAAAAAGGCATGATTAATACGCTTATGTCCTTGATAATGCAAGAAGATTGTGTCCTTTTAAAGAAACTCTGCTCTATATTTGTTATATTGTGACACAATGAGTTTTTTATATATACGTTTTTTTTTCCCCCATCCTGGTCTCTGGAACAGAGGTCCTAAAACCCTTGGCATTTCTGAGTGATAGGGGTAAGGGGAGCATCTTTTGTTACTTATAATGAGCACCTTTCAACTATACCTGAGTTTATGTAATGAGGTGACTCTTGGAGGATGGAGGCTGGTTGCCAGAGGAACCAACTCTGTGACCTGTGACTAGAGGTTGGAACTTTCAGTCTTCCCCACTCCCGCTTCCAGGGAGGGGAGAGGAGCTGGGGATTGATTTTAATCACCAATGGCCAGTGATTGCATCGGTTATGCCTGTGTAATGAAACCTCTATAAAAACCCTAAACGTTGGGGCTCAGAGAGCTTCTGGGTTGGCGAATACATTGGGGTGGCAGGAGGGTGTCTCGTGGGCATGGAAGCTCCATGGCTCCTCCCTCACACCTTGCCCTGTGCATCTCTTTAGTTTGTCTGTTCCTGAGGTGTGTTCTTTATAATAAACCTGTATTAGTGAGTAAAGTGTTTCCCTGAGCTCTGTGAGCAATTCTAACAAATTATTAAAACTGAGGAGGGGGTTGTGGGAACCTGATTTGTAGCCAAGTCAGATGGAAGTGTGGGTAACCTAGGGAACCACCACATGCAATTGGCATCTGAAGTTGGGGTCAGTCTTATGGTATTGAGCCTGTAACCTGTGGGGTCTACGCTAACTCCGGGTAGATAGTGTCAGAATTGAGTTACATTGTATGACACCCAGATGGTGTCTACAGAGAATTGGAGATTTGCTTTATGTGAAAAAGCCACACATTTGGTGTCAGAAGCATTGTGAGTATGAAACAGTTTTCCTGTTAATGTGACATTCTCCATTCCTAGAGAACACACACATGCGCTACTGCAAAGGGTGTGGAGTTTCAGTATGTGGGCATTAAGTCGCGGAGGGCTGGGATATGAAGACGTTTTCTTACATTCTTGCTAAACAGCAGGCACCAGGCATCTTTATGATCAGAGGGGCCTGATTCTCTTCAGTGTTTTCTGCTCTGAAACACCATAAAAAAAACACCCAATTTATCTTTTCTGTACTCCTCACATGACTACTTTCATGAGAGCAGCGGAAGTAGTGTAGAAGCTTCTCAGTGTGATGTTTTCAACCTCTTCCCTTCGTTTATTATCACCTTTTTCTTAATGTATCCCATCTTCCTATATTCAAGAAATTAATAAAGAAAACTCGTGTTCATACAAGGCTCTAGTATAGCATCTGATGCCTCCTGTAAACTAGCACTTGTACGCCCGGCCCTGTCAACTCGTTAATTCTCAAAATGGATATTAACACTCCTGCCTATGAGATAGAGAAACATATATTTGGAATTTCTCAGTAACTTGTGCATGGTTTTACACCATGAGTGATAGAGAAGCTTTCTTAATTTTTCATATTGCCTTTTGGGCACCATTTACCGGAAAGACCAAATGGTTTTGATGTATTATTCCTGCCTAGGTAGCTAATATCTCTGCTGATGGGCCTTTATCAGCTGCTGCTTGGGTTTATTTGTTAAGTCATGTTTGCAGGCATCAGAGGAGTGCAGTGCTATCCTGCCAGTGGAAATGGGAAATTTAGACTCTCTCCTCCCCTCCCCAAATCTTAAACATGTGTTATCTTTATCATGGTAAAGAAGTTTGTAACCATCCCTGCTGGTTTTCTGGTAATATATGAAGTTAGCTAAATGCATGGACTATGCTTTCCAGTTTATCCCTGAACTTACATATTTTAAATAGTGATTTCAAAGCTCCAGGAGAGTCTTGTAATAATGACAACCAGCCAGAACTAAATCGTTTTAACGTGATACTCTCCTTAAAGACTGAAGAGGAATTGATAGCCTCTCTAAAGGCAATTTTGTACCTTTCATAAATGCATGTGTGTGTTATTCTCCCACTCAAGGTTTGTTATTTTCTGCTAATGTGCTATTGCCCAGGATTACTTAATTAAACATGACTTAAAAGTTTGCATTATGCTTTAAACTAGTGACAGAAATTGCTTAACATGATTTCTTGGTTATATGCTGCCTTTGGAATGGCAAGAAAGCAGAGTCAAGAAAATACAGTCACTCTGTTAAATCTTTATTTATTTTCTAAGGAGTGAGAGAGCATTTTTATCCAAGTGATGAGAACCTCCTGGAGTTGATTGACTTAAATTAGCTTGATTGCTTTTTATCAATTGCAGCTGCACTGTTTAGCATAAAAATGCAAAACATCTAAAAAGCATTTGCCTTGCAGCATACTAGAAAGATGTTTTTAGTTAGTTTTAAGATGTTTCAAATTTTTATTCTGCACAGATTCTCTGAGAATGTATCCAGAACATATCTAGTTACAGAGAATTAGTACAGATATTGTAAACTTTGAGAAAATGAATTAAAGAAAATATGCTGTTTTATGAATTACATATTTAGAATTTGGGCTTTTTAGCTTTTAAATGCCTCTCTTAAGTTAAACAGTTCAGCAATATTTGTTGCAGTGGCCAAGCCAAGCAACTGCTGCTAAACATTAAAAAACAGTTGTTGGAACTTTTCACATAATGAGCCATTTGGCTTTTCTTGTGGAGCCGTGACATGGTTCAGTGGAAACTGGCTGTTGTAAAGTTAGGTAAAACCAGCTTTGTCTTGAAATCCTATGAATGAATTTGGGACCGTCATCTTTGTTTTCTCCCTAGCGTGGATGGTTTGATGAGGAGTATGGCTGACTTAGTAAATGTCTTCTTGTGTGGGTGCTGCTGAGAGCGGTCTGCTCTGTAGGGTGCCCCAGTTCTTTTTCTGAATCAGCTGCTGTTTTTCTGACTTCCCTTTATTTGGAAGATTTTGCCATTTGGTACTTTTGGACATTATTAACACCAGAGAGAGAGCGCGCGAGAGCAAGTGCTGGTTGCTTGTCTTCTGGTCTTTGTCTAAACCATATATTGATCTTGGTTGATAGAAAGTAAATCTCTTGCAGACACTAGGACTGAAGCGCAGGATTCCAGTTATAGAACAGAGCCTTAGGGACACACCAGGGGCACATTCCTTCAGCATGGACTCCCTGGGTTGCAGCGCATACCTGAAAAACAAATTTTCACTGCAAATGTATTTTCAAATGGACTACCGACATTTCTTTGTTGGACAGTTTACAAGTCCTGTGTGTGAGAATGGCATGTGCCTACCTTTATTCAGCCAATTTTTCCCCTACTTTAAAGGTTGTGAAAGGTTATGCTCCTGGGTCTTTAATGGGAATGTAGGGGCCATGTGTCCTCAACTGGAGAGAGATTTGGAGTCCTTGAGCCATTGTCAGGCTGTGGGTCTCCCCCTCTCCCTTGTGAAAGCATCTGGGAGACAGTGATCCAGCCAACAATCAAAAGAAGCAGGGGTAATTCCACATGAACAGGTGAGGACCCTAATAAGAGCAGATGTGTATCCTGGACTCCAGAGGTGACATTGGCACATATAAGATTAGTGAGGTCAAAGGCCTTTTCCACTAGCTTTTCGTTCTGGATAAGTCTTTTATTATCCAATTACATATGTAGAATCAAAAAAGCCAGTATTTGATGTATCGCATCATTCTGGGGAAATTTTTGAAAAATACTTACCTGTTTCAATACTGCCTATAGGCCACTTTCCAAAAATAATTCTTCGTCCCACTTTTAATATATTAACAATGTGCTCTAATGATAATACTAATGCTTAAATCAATCACCATTTTAACACTATGACAGAATTTAAAAAATTGTTTCCATGTTCCCTTCTGATCTCTGTTATGTTGTATGTACATTATGTTTGACATAGTTGTTTCTATAATATACATAAAATTTAGGATTTTCAGTTTTTAAATTTAACTGCCCTTAAAAGTGTGCCTATGTAGTTATAAGCCTCCTGATTTTTTTTCTTAATCACATTATGTGCCTCGATTTCCCTGACCACATTACTATTTTTGATCATTGCAGTTATTTGTAAAATTTTTCACTGATACAGATAATATTATAGTGTATCTTTAAATATTTAAATTACTGGATCAAAGGGTATAACCATTTTTATGGCATGTTATGTGAACTTCTAAATTGCTTCTTAAAAGGTACTAGTGTACCTAGTATAATGCCTCAGCACAAGACTGATACCAGATTCCCTACAGCCTTGCTGGTACTGAGTCTTGGAAAGGTAAAGTGTTCAGTAAACCATCATTCTGCTTTGTGACAACTTTACTTATCTTACAGGGTTGAATATATTTCCATACTTTTTTTACTGTGTATATTTTCTCTATGATTTACCTATATGGTATATTCTTATTTAGTGTAATCTTACATTAGGAATATTAACTCTTTGCCTTAGTGGATGCAGATATTTACCCTCATTTTATTGTTTGCCTTTTAAATTTTGGGTTTGTGAGTTTTCATAAATTTTTGGCTATATATGTAGTTGAATCTGTCAGTCATTTCTGTCATCACTTTTTTAGTTCTTCCAAAGATCAGAGAAGTTTTCTGTTCTAATTTAAGATTGTTCTCTATGCCGTGATTGTTTGTTGTTGTTGGTTTAAAATATCTGTTTGTTTATAGTTCATTTGTTGTTTTTGAAAGCATAATACATGTCCAAGGTTAAAACAATTTCAATATTGCAGTTGGAAACATCCTGTGGCTATAGTTGTATACCTTCGTGTTCTTCAATTAGCCATATGCCCGAGAACTAATTCCACCCAAAAGAAACAGCTGACCTCATGCTTTTTTCTATTGCATCATATTCCATCATGGGCATGGACTATAACTTATATTTCTAACCAGTTTAACTTTATTTGAAAAAAAAAAACTTGCTCTTTAGAATCTATCCAGAGTCTATTTTAGCATATGTTGCAAAGTAACTTGGAGAGAATTGGTTAATTTAAATAAATAACATATACTGTCAGATATTTCCCTATTTTTAGTGTTTTTAATGACCCTTATTAAGTTTGTTCCTAAATGCTTTATATTTTGTAATGTTATTTTAAAATGTATACATTTATATGAAATATTTTTGTATATATATTTGTATTCAGATCATTTGCTTACTCTTATTTTAAGATTACCAAAAATTATTGGTCATTTCAATTTTCTTGTTATAGGTTAAGGCAAATATTTTTATCCCTTTGTTGTCACTATTCTTTGAAAATTTTTTTTGTTTGTGTGTGTCCTTATGCAACAGTCAAACTTCAAAACAATATTAAATACTTGTTTCTATTGTCTATAGAAGAGTTAAGGAGTTTCTCTAGTAATGAAACTATGGTTCTTTGCCATACAGATACTTTTTATCATGTTGAGAGAGAGCTTCCATTTCCCTTTAAAAATGTTTATAGGAATGAAAGTTGCATTTTATTACATAATGTTTTAATATCATTAAAGTGCTTTTCCTACTTTGCTTATTGATGTGGGGTTTCTGTTAATAAAATTTCTTATGCTGACGTATGCTGGGTGAAAGCCTTTTTGTTGTAGTGTGGCTTTTACTGTATTTTAAATTTCATATGCTAGTTTTACTTAGGACTTTTGTATCTATACTAATAAGGAAGATTTTATACACATACATAGCTAGATTTTATGTTGATTTATAAGGTTTTAAGATTTCTTGGTAGTCTAAATTAACGTTTTCGTCTATGTTCTTGAGTAGTTTATTTTTTATATTTAATATTAAAATTATTCCTTAAAAGTTTGAAAAAATTCACCCAGTTGCCATTTTATTATTTTTTTCTTTTTCTTTTTTTTTTTTTTTTTTCCAGAAGAGTACCAGAGAGACCCAGTTGCCATTTTAGAAGGAATAAGTTACTATTTAGATTTTCTGCTTTGGGTGGGGTCATGTCTCAAGTTTCTCCTTTACTTTGTTAGAATGAGAGGATTTGGATAGTTCCTTTTCCAGTATTTAATTTTTCCCAATCAATTATATTTTATTTAGATAAAATCTTTTGGTATAGTGAAAAAGTCAGAAGGGTGGCTTTGGTGATGGGGAGTAGTTTCCCAGTACTGCATGTTTTTAGAGTGAAAGCAGATCATGGGAGGTGGACAGCGTCCTTGAGATCCCTTCATTTTTTCAGATAGGGAAGCTGAAGCGCACATGGAGTATGTGGCTTGACCAGAACAGGTCAGCAGGGGTGCCACCTGGGGAAACTGGGACTAGGATCCAATGGCCCTTAGTCCCTGTGTAGGGTTCTCTCTTATACCCGGCTGTCCTTCGTAAACTGAGAGGGTAGCACATGGGACATAAGGGCTACCAAGGTGTAGCAACAGTGAGGGAGAGTGAACCTGGAATCCCATGTCGACCTTGAGAGCTTAACCTATGAGTCAGAGATTATTGTGTTAAATTTGAAGATTTACAGTTCATTTAAAGAAGAGTTGGGGAACTTAATGGACTGCAGTTTATATTAGTCAGCATTATCATGATAGAAAATAACTAGAACCCACTTAAAATTTGTTAAAGCAAAAAAGGAGGATTTAGTAATTTGTGTGATTGGGAATTTCAGGATTACATTGACTTCAGGGATAGTTGGATCCAGGGACTGAAATATTGTCATCATTGCACATCTTTCATTTGCCCCTTCAATTTCTTAGCCTTTTGTTCCTTTTTGGGTTATGTTTTGGAAGAAGTTGGGGCCATCAGCAGACCTGGAATCTGGAATCATGTTCTCCCATCTTTGCAATCCCAACAGAATGACACCATATTTCCCTACTAGGTGCATTGGATGGTCCTAGAAAGAGCTGTGATTGGCTGGGCTTAATCACCTGATTGTCTCTGATTGAATCACTGTGGTGATTAGGTCACAGTCAGCGGAAACACCTCCAGTAGCCAAAGTAATTAAAAAGTAATCTTTACTTACTTACAATATCTCCCAAAGAATTGCACAAATCACTAAATCCTCTTTTTTGCTTAAGTCAATTTGAAATGATTCCAGTGATTTGCTAGCACAAGAATGCTGCCTAGTATGAACTAGTTTATGAACAGGAGCAACACTTCTCCCATTTCCAGAGAACATCCCAGGACTGCTGTTGCTCCCTCCTGGATATTCTCTTCCCTCTGTGGTTTTTCTCTCTTACTTTCTCTCTGCCCTTTCAGCATTTTTTTTAAAAAAAACAGGTACCTAATCTTTTGTTTACTGATATTCCTAACATCTAGAACAGTACCTGGGACATAGTAGGTACCTTACAAATATTTTTAAATAAATGGATGAAGTTGTGTGAAAATGTTTTAAGACATGGAACAGCTGGATACTTTAGCTTTGGTTCAAAATCCCAGACAGGTCCTAAAATAACTGAAAAAATTTTAGGATCTTATGTGACCCAGTCCTGTCACATTCAGACACATATCCCAATAACTGAAGTAATTAAAAAGTAATTTCATTCTGTTAAACTCCCCAATATATCACCAGCTAAATTTATTACAACTTATTCAAGTGAGGTACCATGCTACTTTGGCAAAGCCTTAGCGGCATCTCGGAAGGGGAAATCAGAGGTGAAATATTTGTAGGTCTTTGGGGTTTAGCCTCAAGTGGTTTAAGATGGGCTTTTTGGGCAAAACTAATTAGAATTGTCCAAAGTTTGTGATATAATAATTTAGAGTTGGTGGATACAGCAAAATGGGTCTTAAAGAGGGTCATGATAAATAAACTGTGGTTGATAAGAGAATGGTTTGTCCAGGTGAGCAGATTCTTGTCTCTAATAAGTCAATCAATGGGAATTTCCTGAAGGAATAGTATTTATTGGTTTACAGCTTTGTCTTTTCTCAGCAAAGATTTGCTGGAACAAACAACCAAGATGTTGACATAGCAGTCTATAGTCTTATCTAAGTCATAGTGACAAAGATGGCCTCAGTTCTTTACTTTTTGACTCTTCTTTAAGAAGGATCCAGTTCATTGATTCATCTGTTCATTCACTAATTCATTCACCTGACAAATACTTATTGGTTTCCTGCGGTGAGTTGATACTGAGCTAGCAGTGTAGCAGAACTTCCCGTCAACCATTCCTTCTTTTTATCTCAGGTTCCTTCTCTAACACCCAGCTATTCTGTATCTTCTCACCTCTTCTAAATCCCTGTCAAGTTCCTCTTGACACCAAGGTCTTGCAGCTTTTTGGAATCTCTCCTCCTGCCCCTTAAAAAAAAAAAAAAAAAATATATATATATATATATATATATATATATATAGCTAGCTAGCTAGATAGACAGAAAGGCAGATTGACTTCTAGTTTTTCTTAGATTATTTCAGAGTTTCTCAACTTTGGTACTATTAAAATTTTGGGCTGAATAATTCTTTGCTGTGGGGGCGTCCCTGGATTCTACCCACCGGATGCCAGTCTCACTCTCCTCACCCCCCCGCCCCCCATTATGACCATCAAGAATATCTCCAAACACTGCCAAAGGCCTGGGACGCAAGATTGCTCCAGTTGAGAACCACCAGCTTAGTCTGTTTCTTGGGTCTTACACAAAAAAGGGAGCCTGGGAGCTGACTCAGCAAGTGAGAATTCATCCCTCTAAGAAAGAGGAGGGAAGGTTGTGTCTGCACAGAGTAACGCTTTTGGCCCCAGGACATCCTTGCTGAGTGCTCCTTCTCAGGGACATATCTGATTGTGCCACTTCCTGTTGCTATCAGGATAAAACCCAGGATCTATAACATGACTCAGTTCATCTATATCATCTCTCCACCCCTGCCCCCCATAACCCCATTCTGCCAATTGCATTCTGCATGCATATCAAACTCATTTCAGGTTCTCTAACCAGTAATGCATCCAGATTTGGGATGATTTCTATCTCAAATTATCCTCTCCCCTTCCCTGACCTTTGTCCCTTTGGTCTCAACTTTAATATCTCCTCCTGCAGGCAGCTCTCCCTAATTCATTCTGTGCCCCCTTAGGACTTTCTACCTCCCCTATAACAGGTAACCCAGATTTATTGGGACTGCTTATTCATCTGTCTTTCCTGCTAGGTTATCTGCCTAGTGGTGAAGATAGCACTGTCTTATTTTCCATTCTTTGTTTCTTCAGACCTCAGCATAGAGACTGGAACTTGGGCAATGTTGACAAAAAAGTTGTCAAATAAATTTTGGCAAAGAGTGTTAATATACCATTTTGGTGAATAAGGCACATTGTTTTTGACAATGTTTCAGTCAAAGTCCAAAAAAATACCAACTACCTATCGATATCAACGGGTTCAAGAAGAAGAAATTGGGTTTGCAGGCTAAGTCCTTCACATTCATCCAGAAGAAATTCAACTTAACTATTTTTGTTTACTTCTTAGAAGTTTAGAATAGTAAAATATCAATAGAAAGGAAAAAGAATTGCTTATTTCTTCTTTATTTATAAATTCAAAGTAAACCTTTTCTGAGGAAAATGTAAGGCTGACAAGCTTTCTCTGCTGTTCTTTGAAATGGAATGATCTCAATTTACTCCTCATTTTTAACTCTGCTGTGTTTGGCAGAAGTTTTGTAAGCTGGAAACTTGTGGGGTGAGTCCAGTCCACAGAGTTGTTTTTCTGGACTCACCCGATGTTGTTTTTGGTTTTGTTTTTTTTCTTAAAGAAATTAAAAGAAGTTGCCAGAAGTGAAAAAATCATGACATTTCACATAATAATGTAGACTTCTAGTTTCTCTTGAGTAACATGAAGCTCTGCAGCATGGCCAGGGCTTCCTCTTGGCAGCCTTGGGTGAGAGCTGAGGGGTGCCCGCCCCTCGGGATGAGATGAGGTGTGTTCCTAGTCCACCCAGTCCCCACCCACTTGGAGGGGCTCCTTGTGTCACCACCTGACTTCCAGTGGCATTTAATTTGTGACTCCAGTGTTTAGTCTGTGTCACAAGTGAGGTAAAGGGAGGGAAAGCTTAGCCAGTGAACATATGAATAAAATATGAGTGTAAGAACATCCAGGTGACAAGGATCTGGTAACAATTGTTATTGAAAGTGCCCTGTTTCACTGGATTTAAAGTTTAATTCTCAAAGGAAGCCCAATCGAAATCCATTTTTATGCTCCCAACACCAACACTGGTTGCAGAGGATGAGGGAAAGCTGTGATGTTTCTAGGGCAAGACATGTAAACGCTAGTTTCGTCTGCTCAGCAGGTCTGAGCACAAACTCCTGGATGCTCTCCTCCGAGGCTCAGAGCAACCCAATTTCCCTTCTGGGTGGAGCATTTCCAGCCTAGTACATTTTCTTCTCTAATGAATGACTTCCTCCCCTGTATTACTGGGACACTAAAACCATAATGGCTTCTCCGGCCCCTGATTAGGTAGGCTGAAAAGCTGAGTTTTTGGATCTCTTTTGTCTGGCACTTATGTTCTCCAGGTCCCCCAGTGTCTGGGCTCTTCTTATGGGCTGTTGAGGCTCAGTTCTGACTTTCAGTGGATGTGGGGTCATGAGCTAAGTTCTTTGCTTTACTGAGGCTCACTTTCCTTCTCTAGAAACGGGAGGAATGATGCTGTCTACCTCACCATCAGCAATATCCTTAGCCTTGCATTTGCTATTAAGGTGTTCAATAAATCACAGGAGGTTTTGTTATTATTACATTGTTGTTTTCAAGAATAACTAGAATGAAGCCCCTTGAAAACTGTTATAGGAATAGTGAAGGCATGTGGGTGAGTAGTGTGAACTCTTTGAAGGAAAATTCTCTCTCTCTCGTCATTACAATATTGTTGTTATTGTCCAACTTGTAAATGTTCTTATCTTCATCAGTGACAGAAAGCAGCACTTGTGTGTCCGTTTTAGTGAGTGTGGTAAGAATCATGGAGGTGCAGGCTGGAGGCACACATGCCCGCAACTCCCCGAGTGCAGGTGCTGTCCACTCACCTCCGATGACGTCAGACTGTGGCTGCTTTTCAGAGAAGGCATCATCCTATCCAGTGAAATGGATCTTTATTTTCACAATCTTTACAGAGATTAGAAAGAGCAGAGTTTCATTTATCTTTGCCTGGAAAATAACTTTGTATTCAGAAATTCACCAAGAAGAGAAAAACAGAGGATGAATTTTTTTTCTCCTTAATTTGATTATCCCCCAAATTTCTGTGTTGAGGATAACTGTCAGAGGTATGAGAATGAGTTTTTAGGCCCCTTTCTTTGTAATTCCATCTTCTGAATAACTTTTATAGCATGTGTAGTCACGAAATAACCAAGAGATTATTTTTGCAGCTTTTGTTATACCATGGTAGAAGTATAAATATACTGCAACTTAATAATGTTAATGAAAGTAACTAGTGGTAATAGGGACTATATAGAAAGGAATGGCATAGAAGCATACCCTAGTCCTGACATTCTGAGGAAACGTATTTCAGAAAATCCCTTTTTTCAAGTTTATAGGGATTCTTATGAGTATGATGAAATTTGGCATTTGATAAAGGTGAATTTTATAAGGATATTTTGTCTCTTTGTGTAAACAGTACTTAGCAATCAAAATGAAATGTCTCCTTCCAGTGGGGTTACTCTAATATACTTTTAATTTTGTGGCTGATTTGTCAAGTGCGGAATTAAAAATCATACTGTGTAAAGTGAGGCCATGTAAGCTTTTGAAGGTGAGGATGCCATCTTGTAAATATTATGTTCCCAGGGCCTGTCACAGTGCCATGGACTTGGGTGCTCAGTGGTCACCAGGGCATTTGTTAAGGTCCATGCTTTCTGATAAAGGTGTTGGGTTTTGGGCAGAAAAGGGAAAAACATTCAGATTATAAGTTTAGCCAGCAACATAGACTGAGAGGCTTACTGAATATAGAATATAATATGTTAAACTTACATTTGAAAAATACTATTTTCTAATGCAGCATTTTGTACAGTGTGCATGCTAGAATATTAATAGGATGTTACAGAAAAGAGACTATTAGGTTAAATAAGGTTGGGAAATGCTGATTAACCAAAGTTAAACTGGACTTCTCAGAGTATTTTGCAAATTCCTGAAGGAGCATTTCCCAAATTTATTTTACTGTGCAGTATCTCCACCCCCCACCCCAGTCCTTTTTTCCTCAAGAAGCTTGTGGAACTGTCTCTGGAAAGACTTTTGGGAATGCTGGGATTACAAATGGCAAAGAGTTCTTAGAGGGAGGAAATGTCTGGCAAACACAGCTACCAAGGTGGAACGGCAAGATCCAGGGTCAGGAGCAGAAAGTCTGTGTTTATGGGAAAGAGAGTTTAGAACTTTGAGTTCTTAAGTGTGAATGAAGCGGGAAAAGAAACTTTCATATATCTTTTACTTCATCAGGGACAGCATTTTCTACAGAGTCCCTGTTTTTCTATAGGAAAAGATACCAACCAAGCTTGCTAACATGGTGTGTATGGCTTTAGGATCTGGCATCTCGCTTATGCCTCCATTCTCGGGGGCTCCCACTGTGTCCTGCTTGCCCACCCGCGGCCATCCTGTGCACCGCCCCTACTGCCCTGTGAAGCTAGCCTCTTGGACTCCGGGCACACATTATAGCCTCTGAGGCTGCCTTCAGCACTTTTCCAGGAGAGTTCTGCCCTTGACTCTCCTAGTTGTCAGTTTGTTTATCACTCCCTTTAGAACAAGGGCCTTTGGAAGGCAGGGATGGTGTTTAATTTGTCTTTGGATCCCCCCAAAAAATAATAAACGTTAGTTGTTTTTGGTGAGCGGTTGGATGAAAGAGAATACTGTATCAGTTTTCTAAGGCTGCCATAACAAATTACCACAAACTTGGTAGCTTAAAACAACAGACATTTATTGCCCAGAAATCAGAAATCAAGGTGCTGGCAAAGGCTGCACTCCCTCCAAAGGCCTTACCAGAGAATCCACCCTTGTCTCTTCCAGCTTCTGGTGGCTCTAGGCCTTTCTTGACTTGGGCTGCATAACACGAACCTTTTCGTCTTCACATGGCCATCTCCTCTTCTTTGTCTTTGTGTGTGTGGTTTTTATGTTTTTTTTTTGAGACAGGGTCTCTCTCTGTTGCTTGCGCTAGAGTGCAGTGGTGTCATCATAGCTCACTGTAACCTCAAACTCCTGGGCTTGAGCGATCCTCCTGCCTCAGCCTCCCAAGTAGCTGGGACTACAGGCATGTGCCACCATGCCTGGATGATTTTTTGATTTTTTTGTAGAGATGGGCTCTCGCTATGTTGCCCAGGCTGGTCTCAAACTCCTGGCCTCGAATGATCCTCCCACCTTGGCCTCCCAAAGTGCTAGGATTACAGGCATGAGCCACCACACCCAGCCTGCTCTCTCTGTCTTTATCAGGGCATTTATCCTTGAATTTAGGGCCCACCCAGATAATCAAGGATGATCTCATCTTGAGATTCTTAACTTAATTACGTCTGGGAAGACCTTTTTTCCAAATAACCTCACATTCACAGGTTCTGGAACACGGACACATCTTTTTGAGGCCACCATTCAGCCGACTACAGATACTAAATTGATTTTTCAAGATTGGAGGATGCTTGGGAAAAGCCTAGTTCAAGAATGGAGAGCCAGCCGTGCATGTAAGTGTGAAGACTCAGGGTTAGTGTTCTGGATCCAGGGAGCCACTATTAGCATATCATTGTTCCCCAAACTTGTGTGTCTACAAGCGTCACTGCTTCATCCTGCTGATCTTTTCACCAAGTCTGGATGTGGCCTCATGAGCCTTCTTAACACCAGGCTCTATGAAGCTGCGTCCAGCTGACTGGAGTGGGTCTGTGAGGCAAACAAGCAGTATCCCTGAGATGAGAAACAAAGCAGACGTTCTGAGAGGCATGAACAGAACAGTCTCATTGAAAGACTTCCATAAGAGGCCAAGGAATTCAAGCTTAATGGAAATGGGCATAAACATTTTATGCAGCAAAATGTGGTTCTCAAAGGGAAAGCTTTGGGGATGGGGTGAAGGTGGTGGTTCATGTTTCTGGTCCTTTATGTGCTTCCCGGCAGGATCCAAAGTGCCTGGTGAGAAGAATGTCAGGAGGGCAGAATGACTTCCTCCACTCTAGCTCTCAAGCCACCGTAGAAATGGGGCCACGCTGGTTAATTGTGACTGCTTCTTAAAAGACTCAAATGCTGTTTTCTATATGGATTCAAAGGAGTGTGGCAATGTTTGCCCTGACAACATCCTTACTCGTCTTTGTGTAAACGTGCTTGCGTTTGAAATGTGGTAGAGTGGTAAGCTCAGCTTGGTGCATTTGGTTTATCCATCATCAGAAGGTTCTAGTTTCTAGACACATTTTTCCCCCTCTGGCTCAGACAGTACTTCCTTTTAGATTACTGTGCTCATTTCTGGGTACTTGTGTTTCAGCATGATAGGATGCTGCCAGCACATTTCCCCCCTCTCTAAATTTGGTAATTGTTAAAGGTAGGGCCATGATTTTTAGTTGTTTTCTCTCCAAGACATTGTGTTTGCCAGGCTGAATGTGATGCAGGGTGCTGTCTGTATCCCCCCTTAGAATGAACTGAGATGCTTACTGTTTAAGTGGGTAAGTGCCTGGTGACCAGGTTTGCTGATAGGATGTCAGGCTGCTCAGAAACAACAGCCCCTTAGTGTGCGGGTGGTTTAATGCGTCCCATCATCATAGAATATGAACGAACAAAATGTAATCATAAAGTTACAGAATGTCAGAGTTGGGACTGGATCAGTGAGTTCCACCTCCTCATTTTACAGATGTGAAAACAGTGGGAACTCCCCATCACCAGTTGTTACTCTTTGAGCAGCTAAGTTGTGATTTCTCTCATAAAATTGTAGTACCATAAACAAAGAAACCACTGCTGCAAGAGTAATACAATAGAATATTGTTGACTCAGTGCTCACACAGAAAATTGATTTATACACACACCCGCACATAAATATAATGGCAGTTCTTGCTTCTGGTTAAGTGATTTTTAAAATGATTGTCTTTTTTGCTCATGGAGCTCAGTTTCTTTTTTTCCAGCTCCCTGTTCCTTAGTACGAAAATGCTTCCAAGTTGGAAGAGGCTGTAACAAGTCCCAACAGAGGAATAATTGCTTGCTCTGGCCGAGGTAAATTTGCACAGGGTTTGTTGTTACTACCCATTTCAGAACCATTTATGCTCTTCCTCAAAGTCAATGATATGAAGCCCCAACTTGGCTTAAATTTGAAAGTGTGTTCCCAAATTCAACACACACCTTAGTGGGGTGTGTTACAATGGAACCTCAGTAGTGAAACTTCCTTTCCTTCAGCTATTTGTGTGTATAAAAGATATTTCTGAATATATGAGGATAGGAGAAGTGTTTCATTATACTGAAAAGCAAATCTGTGAAAACTATTTCAGTACTAAATATTTGGCTGAAGTTGAAACATCACAGTATAAGAATATATAGAAGGAAGGTGTACACCTGCAGGTGGCATTTTGCAGGATTTTCTGTTTGATGACATTTTGTTTGGGGCATTTTAGACTGGATGAAGAATATATATACACACACAGATATGGCAGCAAATATATATGCCATATATATGGATATGGCAGCCAATAATAGCACACAACCCACACACACATAAGTGTATATAATATATAAATATATAATAAACATATTATATATATAAATCACAGTTCTACTCTTATAGCTTGGAGACCCCTCAGAACTTCAGTGTTTTCACCTATAAATAATACCTACCTGGTCTATAGATATAAATCTATACATAGAGATATTTATCTGTATCTATCTATATCTACATCATATATCAGAAAGGATAAGATACATATCATAATTTTAGCACCTTTATCCTTTTGTTTGCTTCATACCACATTCCTCTTCACTCCTGTGGTTGTTACTTATGCTGTTCAAATATTTCCTGCTTTCCTCCTTTTGAGTGTAATGTTCAGAGTGGGCCCTTTGAAGATTAACTGATATGTGGTCAAGTTTTGGCTTTGCCACTTAGAAGCTGAATGGCTCTGGGCCTTTTAAAATGGAGAACAAGATTCCACCTGTCTCAAAATGCTGATGGGCCACATGAAACTGCTTCATAGGTGTTAGCTAATGTTGTCATTGTTGGCAGTGTGACTAGCTTTTAATGGTAGCTGCTAGAATGTTAACACAAATACCCTAATTACTAAATTTACTACTCATATGTGGATGATGGAATATATAATGTATCGTAGTAATCATAAATTATGTTACTATTCACTATTATATAGCAACCACTGTTCATTGATTGTTTCTACTTTATTTCTTAGTGCCTTGTAATAAAACACCTTGTAAGTCATGTTTCAATTAATTCTCATGATATTTGTGCTATTATCATCCCCATTTTATGGATGAGGAAACCAGAATTTTGAGAGATCGTGTCTTTCTCATGGTGAGTGAATACAGGTTAAGATTTGAATTTGAGGAGTCTAGCTCAAGAGCTCCTACTTATAGTCCTGACTCTTTCCTGCCTCCTTACAATGTATTAACATTCTAGATAAAGAGTCATAGCAGCTGTAATATATACCACCATAACTAATTCTTCCTGGGCAGACTATGTTCTTGCCTTTTCCTCTACCTGCAGCATTGCTGCCCCAAGAAGGGATAAGCTGGAAATGCAGGTGGTCAATTGATTTTCTGGGAGCCCTGGGGCTGACTGGATTTACCTTACTATGGGTGCCCCATAGTACTTGGTAGGTGGGATTCCTTCATTAGTTTACAAGTATAATTGACTAATGTGTTAATTTAATCTTTGTTTGTATCATTGTGTGGCTGAGCATGAAGTAGGCATTTAATAAACTCTTCTTTGTTTATGAATAAGCAAATGGTCTGTATACAGACTAGAAATAGTCTGAAATATCCTAGAAATAGAATATTTCTAGAAATATTCTAGTTTCTAGAAATATTCTAGAAATAGTCTGCATACACACAAGCAAATGTTCTTTCTCTTTTCCCAGTTGGAAACATGTTATACATACTGGAATACACATTGCATTTTTCATTTTGCTTTCACAAAAATTTTCTGCAGTTTGCCATTTGTCTTTTTCAATGAAGATATTTTAAATTTATATTTAATCTTAAGTGTCTATGTTTTCCTTTATGGTACCTAGACTTTTTCTCTTGCTTAGAAAGGACTCCTATACCCTAAGAATAAAAAGAAGGGACTCCATTTTTTCTTTTAGCACTTTGGTGGTTTAAGTTTTTGTATCTAACTCTTTATTCTATTAGGAATTTATTTTTGTCATAAGGAGTTAGGTAAGATTTCACCTTTATTATTATTTTGCTAAGGGAATAGTTTTCAGCTGTTATTAATGGAATCATCCATGTTTTCCCTACTAAACCTAAATGCCACCTTTATCATATACTAAATTTCTGTGTGTATATGAATTTATTTTGGACTCTCTCTTTTTTGTCTGTGGACTGCTCTTTTTCTTGCTGCATCACTGCAACTGTCTTAATTACCAAAGCTTTAAAATATGTTTTAGTACATTGCATCTATATCACTCATCTGCTGACATCATGAAAGTCTAGGGTAGGTAATAACCATAGAAGTCATTGAACAAAATTTTATTGGTTTATAGAGGAGGAAGCTGAGTCCCTGAGGAATAAGTAACTTCCCCCAAGGTCCCATCCCCAGATGCCAGCAGAGCCAAAAATGATCCTGGGGTATAGGAGAGTGGAGTGTATTTTGAACCAAAAGATGGAGCTTTAAATTACAGCTCTACTACATTAGCCCTGTGAGAACTCAGACCCTCAGTGTTTTCACCTGTAAACAGTATTTACTTCACAGGTGGCCCCACAGAATGCCTGAGACATCTCGCATCACCTAACTCAGTGCTAGTCACAGAGGGCATCTCAAAGGTATTAGCTGACTCTGAGCTGAGGCCTCCTGAATCCAGTTCAGTGATGTGTCCTCATTTCACCATGCTCAAACATTTCATAGCCAAGTCTCAAGCTTGAACATTCCATGTCCATCCCACACCTTAAAAATGTGATGGCTATAAGATACTTTAGAACAGTTTTTCCAAAAAATATTCGGAAGGATGTTATTAAGTGTTCATAGAAAAGAACATGTTCAGCTGGGCGTGGTGGCTCGTGCCTGTAATCCTAGCGCTTTGGGAGGCCAAGGTGGGGGAATCGCTTGAGGTCAGGATTTTGAGACCAGACTGAGCAACATAGCGAGACCCCATCTCTATAAAAACAAAACAAAAAAGTTAGCCAGGTGTGGTGGCATACGCCTGTAGTCCCAGCTACTCGGGAGGCTGAGGCAGGAGGATTGCTTGAGCCCAGGAGTTTGAGGTTGCAGTAAGCTATGAGGATGCCACTGCACTCTAACCAAAGTAGTGGAGTAAGACTGTCTCAAAAACAAAACAAAACAGGTTCTTTGGAAAAAAATAGATATAGCGTAGGTCAGTTAAATCAAGTAAAATAAGATCTTTGCTATGGGACTGTTCAGAACCTTTAGTATGCTAGTATCTATCATACATCACTAGAGCTCACCCCATTTCCCAAATCTGCTCCATCATGGAACACAGCCCTGCACCCCCATTTAACTTTTGCACAACACCCAGGAGCATTTCAAGGAACAAATAGTGTTTACTTTAGAGCAGTATTTCTCACACATGAGAAGAAATTCCTTTATTACAAAGAAGAAAGAATCTTGTAGGCACCCAGTATTGCTTTATGTAATAATTATTACTTATGTTAATTTAATTAGGGACAGAGGTAAGACTAATCATGCTTATATCTCTTATAGGACTATGGAGAAAAATCAAAATTACACACTAAATGAATACACAGTGTAAAACTTAATAAAATTTATATTAATGATATTAATTTAATATGGAGAATAGTGTTTGCTGCACATGAATTTATTTTTTATCCCTCACCCCTCCATCCTCCCCTTTCTTAGTTTTCAATGTTCATTACGCCACTTTATGACAATATATATCCCTTGTTTAGCTACCACTTGTAAGTGAGAACACGTGGTATTTGTTTTTCTATTCCTGAGATACTTCACTTAAGACGATGGTCTCCAATTCCAACCAAGTTGCTGCAAAAGACATTATTTTGTTCCTTTTTATGGCTGAGTAATACTCCATGGTATATAATACGACATTTTCTTTATCCAGTCATCAGTCTATGGGCACTTAGGTTGATTCCTTATCTTTGCAATTGTGAATTGTGTTGCGATAAACATTTGGGTGCAGGTGTCTTTTTTGTATCCATTGTCTATTTTTCTGTCTTATCTGCTTTTACAGTGCCTCAATTTCCTAACCCAAATCATGTTCTCCCCCTTCCCTTCCCCTCCCCCGCCCTCCTTCCGACATGGTCTTGCTCTGTAGCCCGAGCTAGAGTGCAGTGGTGTCATCATAGCTCACTGCAGTCTCAAATTCCTGGGCTCAAGTGATGCTCCTGCCTCAGCCTCCCGAGTAGCTGGGACTACAGGCGTGTACCACCATGCCCGGCTAATTTTCTGCTTTTCGTAGAGATGGGGGTCTCCCTCTTGCTCAGGCTGATCTTGAACTCCTGACCTCAAGCAGTCCTCCCGCCTTGACCTCCCAGAGTGCTAGGATTACAGGCGTGAGCCACCACGCCAGGCCCACCAGGTGTCTTTTTTGTAAAATGACTTTTTCCTTTGGGAATGTTAGGTAGATAGTTAGGATCTCTGGCTCTTCTTGGGACAAGGGTTCCCTGTTTGGGTGCTGTTTCAAGCAATTGTTCCACCTGGGAAGAAGGATAAGGGCGGGTAGTCCATTTTGGTGTTGCCCCACACTTAATCCTATCCTGAGCAACTGCTATACCTGGGGAAGGAGGGAATGCTTTATCAATCTAGGAATTCCCCAGCCCAGGCATAGTAAGATTTAGAAAGTGACCTAGAGTAACCTAAGGGTAATTAATATGCCATTAGCTTGAATCTGCATTGTGGTTCACCCCCTCAGGTGGGCTTTCGTAAAGAAAGCTTGTGTATGCAGATGGAATTTTGAGGACACCTGTTGATCATTTGATAACATCCTACACCACCCAAGAGCCCTCTTCCAGACTGGGCTAATAAAAGGAAACAATGTGAGAAGTAAGGAAGTGAGTGGGTCAGTGAATGAGTGAGTGAGTGAGTGGGTCTGTCTCTCTCCACTCCCGGAGAGAGACCCGTTTGATTCTACAATAAAGAGCTGCTCTTGTGAAACTGCTCCCTGCCTGAGGTTACTGTGTCGCATTGGCCTTGCTGGTCATTTTTCCAAGAAAGGAGTCAGAGGACCGAGATAATAGTCTGGACTTGACACTTTGGTGTTGTCTTTTCATTCTTTGGCCAAGGCCACACCAAGAACCGAGGGCAGACTCCCACCCTGACATCGTTGGTGCCAAAACCTGGGATTCTGACAGGTAGATACCCAGTAGTGGGATTGCTGGATTGAATGGTAGGTATACTTTTAGTTCTTTGAGGAATCTCTATACTGTTTTCCATAGACATTGTACTAGTTTACATTCCCACCAACAGCATATAAATGTTCTCTTTTCACTGCATCCACGCCAACATCTATTTTTTTTTGACTTTGTAATAATGGCCATTCTGACAAGGGTAAGGTGGTATCTCATTGTGGTTCTAATTTGCATTTCCCTGATGATAAATGATGTTGAGCGTATTTTCATGTTTGCTTTGGCCATTTGTCTATCTTCTTTTGAGAAAAATATCTTTATATGTTTTGCTCACTTTTTGATGGAGTTGATTTTTTTTCTTCTTGATTTGTTTTGAGTTCTTTGTAGAGTCTGAGTATTAGTCCTTTGTTGGATGTGTATTTGGGAATATTTTCTCCCATTCTGTAAGTTGTATATTTACTTTGTTGATTATTTCCTTTGCTGTGCAGAAACTTTCTGGTTTAATTAAGTCCCACTTATTTATTTTTGTTGTTGCTGTATTTGCTTTGGGAGTCTTAGTCATAAATTTTTGCCTAGACCAATGTCCAGAAGAGTTATGTTTTCTTCTAGAATTATTATGGTTTCAGGCCTTACATTTAAATCTTTAATCCACCTTGAGCTAATTTTTGTGTATAGTGAGAGAAAGGGATCCAGTTTCATTCTTCTGCATGTGCCTATCCAATTTTCCCAGCACCATTTATTGAATAGAGCATCCTTTTTCCAGTATATGTTTTTGTCTGTTTTGTCAAAAATAAATTGGTTGTAGCTATATGGCTTTATTTCTTGGTTCTCTATTCTGTTCCATTGGTCTATGTATCTACCTTTATACCAGTACCTTGCTCTTTTTGTTACAGTATGTGTGGCTATAGCCTTGTAGTATAATTTGAAGTCAGGTAATGTGATGCCTCCAGATTTGTTCTTTTTGATTACGACTGCATTGGATATTCAAGCTCTTTTTTGGTTCCATGTGATGTTTAGGATTGTTTTTTCTAGGTCTGTGCAAAACAACATCACAATTTTGATGGGAATTGCATTGAATCTGTAAATCACTTTGGGCAGTGTGGACATTTTAACAATGTTGAATCTTCCAATCCATGAGCATGGGATGTTTTTCCATTTGTCTGTGTCGTCTATGATTTATTTCATCAATGTTTTGTAGTCCTCCCTGTAGAGATCTTTCACCTCCTTGTTTAAGTATATTTCTAGGTATTTTAAATGATATTGGGTTCTTGATTTGACTCTCAGCTTGACTGTTAGTAGTGTATAGAAATGCTACTGATTTGTGTACATTAATTTTGTAACCTGAGACTTTACTGAATTTATTTATCAGTTCTAGCAGTCTTTTGGTGGAGTCTTTAGGGATTTATAAATATAAGATCATATCATCAAAGAACAGGGATAGTTTGACCTCCTCTTTCTTGATTTGGATGTTTATTTCTTTCTCTTGCCTGATTGCTCTGGCTAGGACTTCCAGTATTATGTTGAATAGCAGTGGTGACGTTGGGCATCCTTGTCTTGTTCCAGTTCTTAGGGAGAATGCTTTCACGTTTTCCCCGTTCAGTATGATGTTGGCTGTGGGTTTGTCATATATGGCTTTTATTATTTTAAGGTATGTTCCTTCTATGCCTAGTTTGTTAAGGGTTTTTTATCATGAAGTGGTGCTGGATTTTATCAAATGCTTTTTCTGCATCTGTTGAGATAATCATATGGTTTTTGTTTTTTAATTCTGTTTATATTGTGTATCACATTTATTGATTTGTGTATGTTGAACCATCCTTGCATCTGTGGGATGAAACCCACTTGATCATGGTGAATTATCTTTTTGTTATGCTGTTGGATTTGGTTTGCTAGTATTTTGTTGAGGATTTTTTGCATGTATGTTTATGAGGGATATTGGTCTGTAGTTTTCTATTTTTATTATGTCCTTTCCTGGCTTCAGTATCTACTGGATTCATAGAATGAGTTAGAGAGGATTCCCTCCTTCTCAATGTAATGGAACAGTTTCAGTAGGTTAGGTGCCAGTTCTTCTTTGTAGGTCTGGTAGAATTCAGCTGTAAATCCATATCTGGTCCTGGGCTTTCTTTTTTTGGGAGATTTTTTATTGCTGTTTCAATGTAGCTACTCATTATTAGTCTGTTCAGGATTTCTACTTCTTCCTGATTCAAGCTTGTGAGGTTGTGTACTTCCAAAAATTTATCCACTTCCTCTAGATTTCCTACTTTGTGTTGCACATGAATTTGTACTTGATGTGAATGTCATACCAACTGCAGTGACTCAGATGCTAGTTCCGGATGCCTAAACTAGTAGTGGTACTATATGATGATCCAGTTTCCTCACTGCTGTTTTTATTTGTGGTGCTGATAAACCCCTTGTTTGCATGGTTATTATGATGCCCTGTGGCTGACACTTGGAGGGAATATATCAGGGAAATAAATTCCTCTGTGTTTTTTTTTCCCATTTCACCTCAAAGCAATCTTAAGTGCAAACACAAAAGCATATATAAAAATCTCTTAGCAATCCTGGTTGTAAGGAGTTATTTACATAATCTAGAATAAGTTCAATTTAACTTTTGAGGCAATCATAGAAAAGAAAAGACAACATAAAAAAGAAAAGAACAGACAGCATAAAAAAATTCTTACAGCAAACTCATGGATCCTTGCACACAGGTCCCCATCCTCCAGGAGTATTTGAAAGACATGACTCTACAGTATGGGTTTAAATCAAATAACTACACTCCCTAATTTCTTAGTCATTTACA
This sequence comes from Daubentonia madagascariensis, assembly GCA_023783475.1. NCBI lineage: Eukaryota > Metazoa > Chordata > Mammalia > Primates > Daubentoniidae > Daubentonia > Daubentonia madagascariensis. Next base: position 31,387,410 of record JAKFHU010001953.1, on the reverse strand, counting down.
AATACTTCAGGCATACCTGGATGGAGGTTACTTGTTTGGATTTGTTGGAAAGCACTGACCTTGAGATCACAAAATTGTTATTCAATTGTAGTACCAAATTATCAGTGATTTAAGGTCTTTGGATTTCAGTGATAGTTTAGAATTTTCATGGCATATCTCAGTAGGATCAATATTTTGAAATTTTATGTTAAAACAAAATTTCATTTTTAAATGTGCTTACTTGAAGGAAGGTGCAGTGTGAATGATACATGGTATTTTCTTAAACTTGTTTTTTTGGTAATAGTGTCTTGAAGATGGGCTTTTCAAATGTTAGGAGGTACTAAGATTGATAGCTTTGCAAATTGGTTTTAAGTATTTTGAATTTATAACTATCATCATGTTGCAAAATAACATTGACTTTGGAATGGCTTACTTCCTTTTGTAGTAATTCAAAAATATTATGACAGCTATAGTTTTATAGTGAGCATAAAAACCAGTGAGGTAAGTTCAGTGAGGTAAGGTTAGCGTTGGAAGTTTTATTAACGAAAACTTTAAGTATTAACACATGAGTTACAATTCCCATGTGTTTTCAGAAATTTGCTGGAACTGAACTGAACATTAAATTTTGAACTTTGGACTAGTCACTTAAAACCACCTAATTTTAGTGTAAGAAGTAGCCAAAAACTTAAGTATGAAAACAGGCTTTATAAAGTTGGCTGGATTATTAACCCACATATGATATGAATTCTTCCACATAGGTGATGCAAAGCACTCTTAACCCAGCATTGTTTTCTTCAAGTAGGTGGCATGTGGGACTTGGGTATAATTTTTTGACAGGTAGGTAAGACAAATGCATCTTTACAACCTGAAAATCTCAACTGTGTTATTAACAAGCTGGTGGTTGTAACTTAACTTTCATAAGCACAGCATGTGGTTATATAATACTAAATATCCCTATTCTATTTTTTGAATTGAAATTGTATGAGAGAAAAGACATAATCTAAAAGAAAGGTGTACTGTAAATGATGAAGCACTCTATTGTAGCCATTATTTCTCTTTGTGCTGTCTAAATATTTTAAAATATAATATAGATTTTTTTTTCTCTTGTCAAGTGTCTAAGTCTTTGCTTGCTAGATGAAGTCAGCACACAGAAGAGGGATTATGTGTTCCTTCCCCCACCCCCATTCAGTATCACTCTATTGACTGCAGTGATTAACAGGAGGGTAAATACATCATTGACATTAACTAGCTGCTTGGAAAGGCTGAAGGGCTTAACTGAAATGACCAAATCTCTTTTTATCCATGACTGTGAGAGGAAGAGACCTTAAACCAAACATATTAATAAAACCAGGAGCTCTTTTAGGAAAGGGATTTCTCTTGGTTTTCAACTGTATAGATGGCCTCTCCTTATAAGTTTTTGTTAATTTGGTCTCAGACAGTTGCATCTAAATGGGAGTGAATCTCTAAATGTGCAGAAGCTGTCCTAGTTAGTCTTGTGGAGAGATGCTGGTATAATTACAGGACTGCTCATCCACATACAGATGAGACTCCAGCCCAGCTTCTGTGGTATCAGGAGCTTGCAAGTCATATAGCCATTTGCCTTTTGGATGTTTCCCAGCCATCTCAACCTACACATGCCTAATCCTGAACTCTTGATGTCCTTTCCTCAAGTCTGATTCTCCCCAGTCTTTCCCAGCACAGGCAATAATTCCACTATCTACTGAGTTGTTCCAGCCAGTAACCCAGGGTTATCTTTGATGTCTTCCTTCCTTTTGCCCCCACACATACAAATCCTTAGTTCTGCCAGCTGTCTCCTCATTATATCTCAGACACAGCTATGTGCCCCCTGTCTACTACCTCCCTCCCAGTTGTGGCAGACACTGTCTCCCTCTGGCCCACTGCAGCACCTCCCTAGCAGCTGCAGAAGTCAAAGAGCAGAAGGGCATAACCCCGGCCTCCATTCCAGTCCCCTAGTGTCTGTTTTCCATAGAACAAAATTAAGAAAATGAATCAAATTATCCCATCCTTGGCCAATAACAAGACTGTATCAGTCTTTAATAACTTTGCTTGCTTTCTGGTTCAATAATGTATTCTGCACTTACCTGTACATTCCTGCCTCAGATCTAAAATCAATTATTTCTACAATGAATATGGATTTCTTTTAGTGAGCAATGGTTTTTAGAGACCACAATCTGGGCATTTGGGGTGGGTTCTTATTGCTACTGAGGTGGTCAATTTTTTCTAAGCCTTTCTAGTGGACAAAGCTAGAAAATAATTCTTGAAAGAGAAAATGCATCATGTGTTCATAATATTTCCAATTTGAATTTAGTATTAAAAGACTTTTAAGTTCTTAGATTTTATGTATATCACTCCCCTCTTATCCTACAACTTGTGTTTATTAATGATATTGACATAATACTTATTTGCTCACAAATATATAGTTCAATAAATCACAGACCTGATTGTCTTGTTAAAGGCTGTATCCTATGTTGGTGGGAATGTAAATTTAGTACAACCTCTATGAAAAACAGTATGGAGATTTCTCAAAGAACTAAAAATAGAAATACCATTTGATCCAGCAATCCCACCACTGGGTATCTACTCAAAGGAAAAGGAATTATTATATCAAAAAGATACCTGTGCTCGTATGTTTACCACAGCCCTATTCACAATAGCAAAGATATGGAATCAACCTAAGTGTCCATCAACTGATGATTGGATAAAGACAGTGTGGTATATGTACACAAGGGAATACTATTCAGCCATAAAATGAATGAAATCATGTTGTTTGCACCAACATGTATGGAACCAGAGGCCATTATCTTAAGTGAAACAACTCAGAAAGAAAAATATGGCATATTCTCACTTATAAGTGTTAGCTAAATAATTTGTACACATCATATGGACATGGAGTGTGGAATGATAGACAATCCCATGGGGGGTGGAAGGGGTGCATGATGAGAAATTAATTGACCAATTTTCAGGTGTCCATTAAATGTACAGAATACCGAGGCAGTTTTGGTAGCTGACTCTGGAATGTTAGCTTTTAATTAAAGTCTTTCATAGTTAATTGTTAAATAATTAACCCCTGGAGAATTTATTCCGAGTTGGGAAATACACCCATCCACCTACCCACCCAGACACCCCTCCATACTGACACACACATACAGTGTATGCTGAAGTATTTTAAAGCAAATATCAAACAATATCATACTCTGGTACATGTTAGAGCACAAAACCTTATTTGCTGGTTCTCCACTCTTCCTGAGGGCTGTTGACCAGCAATCTTTATTGCATTCCTGCGGTATATAAATCACTGGATTAGAGGCTGTGGAAAGCAGAATAATAAAATATAATAACAATAGCAAAAATTTATGGAGTGTTTCTAGGTGCCAGGCACTGTGCTAAGTGCTTTACATGTGTTATTTAATTTAATCCTCAAAATAACTTGATGAAGGAGGTACTGTTATTGTTCCCATTTTGCTTGTAACACCTGAGTTATGTTCTTGACATTCAGAAGGCCGTTGTTATGAGTTAGTTGAACATATATGTGCTTGCAGTGCAAAGGATGTTGCAAAACAGAGTTGTCCACTTGAGCCACTTGTTTATCCAAACTGAAACTCGAGCTGCTGAGCCGAAGGGTGTCTTTCCTCTTCAGTCCCTGTCTCTCCTCTCCCCAGGGTCTTGATATTTAACCCCTGTGTCCACTCCTCCAAGGTTCTTCAGCTTCTTCCTTTTAGCTCTGTCCTCACCTTGGCTCCCTGTCATTTTTTTCCCTTTTTTGGATTTCGGGTGAAAAGGGAGGGAATTAGAGGGTCCTACATGTAGAAAGAGTGGAGGGGGGTCTAAATGGCCCTATTTCTTAAGGTTCATGGTAATCTCTAAGACAGACGTCTCTAGTTTTAAGGTGCCTACTTTTTAGCAAAACCAGGGGAAATTATTATAGTTTCTGAGTTGTGTAACACATCATACTGTACATCCAACCAATGTTAGGGGTTGGGGATTGGTTAGGGGAGTTTCTGTTTCTCTTGGTCACTTGAGGGTCAGACTTATGGATCTTCTACCATCTTGTAGCTCCACCATCTGGGAGATGTAGCCTCCAAATCTCTGAGGAAGAGGAAGAGTGTGGGGTGGCACAGATAGGAAGTGTTGTACCTCACTTCTGCTTACATTTTGTGAGTAAAACACAAGGGGGCAGGGAAGTGTGATCTTCCCTGTGTTCAGGAAAGAAAGAAGAGTTGGATGTGAGTGAGAACTAGTGGTTACTACCACAGCAAGTTTTAGGTTTTAGGTTATTTTTAGTGTTTGTGTCTTTGAAAGCTGTGTACATTATGCATACTTCCAACTTTAAAACTGTCTCCCCACTTGAATGATTGCAAGTTGAATCAAATTCAAATATACCCTTGACCCAAGTCTTCTATTAGGAAAAACAAACAAATGAAACATTGAATGTGAAATAAAATTATATTGGGAGCTTTTGTGAGTGTTCCAGTTTCATTTTCTTCTAAAGTTGTTCTTTGTGATAGCATGTTTATTCAGTTCTTGAAGCGTTGTCAAGCAAGTAGTATTTAATCTGTGAAAATTTTCAAGTGACCCCCTTTTACTCCCTCAAGTGTTTTTTCTCTCAAGTATTGGTGTAGTCATTTTAAGATTGAAATGAACTGTTTGATTTTTGAAAAAATTATTTATGGTGCATCAGGCAGCACTTAGTGTTTTGTCACAACATTGAAACTGTTTCTGAAGGCCCGCATAAAATATGGCAGAAAGGTCAGGGGCCTTAGGTGTAGAACTTCTAGAAACATACCTCACCATTGGAACTGGTTATAATTCCTGGGTGCTGACATGAAGATTAATAATGCTTAACTCTGATTTTGGCAATTTTTGCCAATTTCATTGCCATGGCCCTTTTCTTTCAAGTTATTACCTGGAACTGAAGGGATAACAAATGTTGTATGTTTTCTGTTGCCAGATAAAAGGTTAAATTTTCATATGTCACATGCTCTTACACACACACACGCACATACACAACTGGATAAAAGGGAAATGAGTAATTCTCCTAAAATGGAAAGATTGTCCTAGTTTTAACATTAGATGACTAGTTCCTATGTGGTTAAGTCATATGTGAAAATTGGAAATTCAACCTAAAGGGTCTTTGTACACTGACTATATCATACAGTTCTAATTTTCTTTTGTTTTTCTGAGAAATGATGGTGCTCTTTGCTTTGCCAAGTTTTATTATTGCGTCAACTGCCAAAGTTTAAGAGGGAGAGTCAAGGGCTCTTAAAATTATTTGGTGTTGAGTGAAGAGTCAGAGAAAGGTATTCCATATTCCCAAACATTTTAACTTTTATGTCTCTACCTGATGTCGGGATATAATCTAGACTTCAAGGCTTTTCTGATTCTTTTTTAAATGACGTACACTGTTGAATGAAGTTGGAATATTAGTAAGGGGAACTTTAATCCCACTTATTGACACCCAGTTTGGAACTACATATTCTAATTTTTAATTGAATGTATTCTTTCTTGCTGATCTTCCCTGCATTTAAACTTCTGTACATCAGAAAGCTTGTGTGCCTGTTTGTGGTTTTGCACCATCTGGAAGTTCGTATTTGACTTTAGAAATGATGTCATACTTGCTTACTGCAAACGGGGCTAATGTTGGTTGAGATTGGATGCGGTTCAGGTCAAAGTTTCGTCTTTAAAAAAAAAAAAGAAGACCCTCAAGCATCATTTCTTGATTCTAGGAGACTGTGCAAAGCTCTAAAGTTAGAGTAAAGGTGATTGAAGGGCATGATCCAAATTCTTTTGAAGTTAAGTACATGTTTTCTGGAGCATGGAAAATAAACTCCCAAAAAGAAGACCTCAGCTGGCACGACTCCCTCCTGCCATGTTGAGTTTGGGTGTAACGAGTAGCGTGTTGATCACAACAATCCTTGCTCTCTGTTTTGTTCCTGGAGAAATATTCTCACGGCTAGGGTTGTTTTTTAATCTCTTCTGGGCTCAGGAAGATGTGGCAGGGCGCTGATAGATCACACATGGCAAGAAGGTGTTACAATGTTAAGCCTTGAAGTCTAGATTATACTCCAACATCAGGTAGAGACATAAAAGTTAAAATGTTTGGGAATATGGAATACCTTTCTCTGCCTCTTCATTCAATGCCAAATAACTTTAAGTGCTCCTGACTCTCTCTCATCATTACAGTCTCTTTTTCTAAACTCTCTCCAGCACCACTCACTACCTCCCATGTTGTAATTTATTTATATCACAGTTTGGATATTGGGCATTTCATTTAGTCCAGATAGAGACCATTCAACTTGGATAGCTGGAATGAGGGGCTAATGGGACCACAGTCATGGATTTCTTCTCAGAATCACACTGAGTCCTGGTAAGCCCGTGTGCAAATATCTACAATTGATTATAACTCCTTATAACCCCTACTGTAATCTGGAGTGCTCAGCATGTCCTGGCAATTCCCAAGAATCTACCAAATACCTATTCTTTATGTGTAAACTCAAACTCATATTTTTTTTTACCAGATAGGATAAAAATGCAAAGAGAAGTAGTGGTGTTGTTCTAAGTTGGCAGATGAAGGTAACTTTCAACAGGATAGGCCACTTGCGAATCTGGAATGCTTAAGCTTTCGCGTACCTGGCATGCATTTTCACTTAGGAAAGAGAAGATCCCTGGGACATGAACATCCCTTCCACCTTCCCACCCCTATATCTCCATGGCTATTATGTGAGAAGAGGCACAGCTCTCCGATACTTGAGGGATCTGCAATTCTCACCCTCTCCAGTCACATAATGCCTTCCCCCTCTCGTAATGCAGTCAAGGCCACTCGGCCTTGGGGGCTCCATGCACCTGTGATCACCCCTTCCCCTACTGGGACTGCCCAGCTTCATCCACATCTTTGGGCCAGAAACTGAAAAAAACTGTCTAGCACTCACCTCCCCACCACCTTTGACCTTTAGAAACACAATTGAGGCACCCTTTTGTTGGAAAGGGGTAAGTAAGAAAAGGAGATCCCACTCGAATAGCTTTTTGTTGTCTCTCGTATCATCCTCCTTCCATGATGTAGTCTACCAAAGACTGATTCCTGCCTTTAAAATCATCACATGTTAGGCATTATCTGTTCTAACCTCTTTGTTTTACAGATAGAGAAACGAAGGCTGGAAGGCCGAGTGGGGAGAAGTGAGTTATCTTTTCTGATCCTCATGGCCAGGTGCAAGCATAACTAGGCCTAAAACCTAAGTGTCCTCTTTGCACTCTTCCTATTAGCTTCTTATGGCATTCTTGCATCCTTTTTGTTTTTCTTTTCATCTGGATTTCACTTGCCTGTAGTATAAAGAAGTGAAACGCTCAACAAAATTGGCTGTGAGATGCAGCAACCCCCTACTTCCCCTTGTCTCATTTCTTCTTCCCCAACACAAACCCTTTTAACTCCCTGTGTTTGGTTATTTTGATATCTCTAAATAACATGCTTGCATCTCTACTTCCTGATTGTTGACACAGCTGCTATCTATTGACTTTCTGATATGGAGGGTGAGGATTAAACCCTTCTGTCACCCCAACATCCCATCGCCCCTGTGAACCCTATCCCACCCATCCCCCCTTCATTCTCCCAATAGGGTTATATGGTATTAATAATTTATTATTATTAATAATTTAGTTTCCAGGATGGGTTTTTGTTTTTTATTTTGTTTTGGTCTCTCTTTCCATGAAAGAGACTGTCATAAGATGTTTGTTAATTCTTAGTTGTATACTCACATATTTTTCAACTTCATTGAAATTGGAGTATAAATTATTAAACTATATAGTTCAATGAGTTTTGATTAATCTCTATACCATGTAACCACTCTCCACTCTCCCAATATATGTAGAGAACAAAAAATTCCCTCCTGGCCCTTTGTAATCAGTCCTTCCCACCTCCCACCCCAGGCAACTGTTGCTCTCACTTCTGTCACCATAGTTTAGTTTTATCTCTTTTAGAATTTTGTAGAAGTGGAAGTAGAATCATGTAATGAATCCTCCAACTTCTTTCACTTGGCACGCTTTTGAGATTCATCTGTGTTGTGTGTATCAGTAGTTCGTTCCTTTTTATGGATAAATAGTATTCCATATAAATATACCACAGTTTTGTTTATCCATTCACTTGCTGATAGACATTTGGATTATTTCCAGTGTGATCCATTGTGAACAGTGCTGCTGTGAACATTTCTGTAAACATCATTTTGTGTATACATCTTGTAGATTCACTGTATAATCTTATTTAATTTTGATTTGTTGTAGTAAACATAGTATATTCCTTTCCCACATCAAGGGAACTAACTATGAGTTATTTCATATATCTCTTCCCAAAGTAACCAGGACAGATCCTTGAGGAATTAACTCCTGGAACCCATAGATGGTTCTAAACCTGGCTTTTACATATGATCCCATTTAAAGTGTCTTTAATCATCCAGAAAAAGTAAATCATAGTGGTTGTCTCAGTTCATTCAGGCTGCTATAACAAAGTACCTAGCCTGGGTGGCTTATAAACAACAGAAATTTGTATCTTATTAGCAGAGGCTGGGAAGTCCAGGGTCAGGACACCAGCAGATTGGATGTCTGGTGAGGGTTCACTCTCTGCTTCATAGATGGCTCCTTCTTGCTGTGTCTTATGTAGTGGAAGGGGTGCATGAACTCCTTTGGGCCTCTTTCAGAAGGGATCTAATCCTATTCATGAGCACCTCAAGACCTAATCATCTCCTAAAGCCTCCACCTCTTAATACTATTACACTGGGGCTTTGATTTCAACATATGAATTTTGGGTGACAAACATTCAGACCATAACAGTAATATCTGCTGCAGTGGTAGCACAATAATTGTAGCAAAGGGTTCTAGTCTTTTTTTTTTTTTTAACATCCAATAAAAAAGCAAATTCTTGGAAGTAATATATTAAATGTCATTGTTCAGCTGAGAACAATTTCCTTGGAAATCTTGTAGTCTGTTATTGACGATAACCCTTCAAATAAAGTGTTTGTCACAGTTGCTTTTTAAGACCAGTGTGTATTTATAAACAGTTGTAAATATAATATTGTAGATCAATAAAGCAAAATTTTAAAAGGTTATAAAGGATTAGCTTTGAAATGGTCTTTTGATGGTCTTCATATTATTTGGATTATCTCATTTTTTAACCACCCTAGTGACTTTTCTTCCTATGATTTATTCTCAGTTGTCTAGAAATAGAACTTTTTTTTGCACATGGTCTTCAGATTGTTAAATAAAAAATAAAGCTTATGATTTCTCATTTTATTAATGACATTTAAAAGGCACGAATTGTAATTTTCTAATTTTTGAGCTAAGGTACAAAAAGGGATTTATTTTGTATGCTTTGTCTTTTTTTCTTTAAAAGTATTTGGAAAGCATTCTTTCATAAAGCTGGAGAGTGGGTATTTTGCTTCTACATCATTCTCTTCCTCCAGCAGCATTAACTTCCTCTTGGCAATGTGTATTTTTCATTTTTAGGAGCGTTTCTCTACGTGTCAGTCTTGTTATTCCAGATGTCCATGGCATGGCTCATTGTGGTTTCCATATTCCTGAAGGATGCTGCAAAGCATGACCAGCGTTTTCCCCTCCCTGGGCTCCCAGAGACATGGAGTGTTATTGTGATGTTTCCCAGCTTAAACATCTTGTGTCCTGCAAGTGGGGAAACAAACATGAAAATATACTACTATTTCATAATGTCTTATTTCATAGAGGCCTTATCTTTTTAAAGAATGTTTACAATTAAAATTATAATTAAGATAGATATAGGCTGTTAAAACGCGCGGCGAGCCCATGAGCGGGGTTTCGATCACGCTGTGCTCAGGAGGCATGCTGCTGCTCCGCTCCTCCAGGGGCACCACTGATGGGTACTGATGACCTCTTTGTAAGACCACAACCTTCTTTCTTTCTTCCTGATTTCAGGTGGATGCACTGAGATTACGCCTGGAAGAGAAAGAATCTTTTCTCAATAAAAAAACAAAACAGCTGCAGGACCTCACAGAAGAGAAGGGGACACTGGCTGGAGAGATTCGTGACATGAAAGATATGTTAGAAGTGAAGGAAAGAAAAATCAATGTTCTTCAGAAAAAGGTGAGTCGCTCACATAAGCCCTTCAAGTTGGGAGTTGGTGTCACCCATGTTTTGTCATTTTAGAAAAAATTTAAGCACATGGAAAATAAAATATCTTTTCAGAATTTTAGATTTGGAAGTATAATCTTTTTACTTACTGGTAATTCAGTTACTGGTAGTTGTAGCATATCGTTTTTTTGCATGGCTTGATGAATTTTCTATTTGATTACCTAGAAACTAAATAGTGATGATTTTTTTTCATTTGCCAGCTTAAACATAGAGGTAATTATACAAATTTAGATACAAATCAGAAATAATAAAACATCAAAAAAGTCGGTTAATGTTTCCTTCTTCCTTACCGAGAGTTAGGAAAGTATTTTGTGGGTCTTAAATGTATTTTAGGTGCATTTTGCATTCACATAAACTTTAGTAGATCCTATCCTGACAAGCCTGTGTAGATTTGGGGAGGGGCAGGAGTTGTGTTTTATACTCATTGCTTAATTAAAATCAATGGAAAGAATGTATAATAAGTTCCAAACAAAGTGATCCAACCCAGGAGATGCTCAACTTTGTTGGGGCCCTTCCTTCCTTCCTTCAGCAGCTCATTTTTTCCATTATAGGGGACCCTGATTTTGTGACAACACCCCAGTTTTCTTTTGGAAAATTCCCATTTGCTGCTGTGTACAGTTTTGTTGGGACCATCAAGTGTCCTGCCTTCCCCTAGAAAAGAGTAGGCTAGAAAAGAAACCAATAATTGCTCTTTTATGAAAAAGAAAGTGTATTGGAGAGATATAGGGCTCTCAGGTGAACAGGCACCCAGCGTGGAAACTGGGCAGAAATCAGTAGCGGGCACTGGCCAGGATGCTGCCATTGACCAACATGTAGGCCCGTACGATGCTGCAGCTGCAGGTAAATGGAACCACCTGGCCCCTGCTCTTGGTGGTCACTGGCCACTATCATCTCCTACCTGGCTTAGATCAATAGCATCCTAGCTGTTTTTTCCTGTTTCCACCAGCCTGTTCTTAACACAGAGACGTAATCTTTTTAAAGCATAAAACAGTTCATGTCACTCTCTGATCAAAATTCTCCAGTCACAGCTAGCTACATAATTTGTGGGACCCAGTGCATAATGTAAAGGTGGGGCCCCTTGTCCAAAAATTAAGAATTTCTTGATTAGTAATAGGAGAGCATTAAGCCAAACATGGGGCTTTGCACAGGTCACAGGCCCGTGAAGCTGTCCCCATCTCCAGTGGCTTTCATTGTCACTCAGGGTAACAGTGAAGTCCTGACAAGAGCCCACAGCGCCCTGCATGATTGGGTTCCCTCTGACCAGCCGGACTCCTATCTTGCCCCTTTCCACTTTGCTCATGTTACATCGGCCGCTCTGGCCTTTGTACTCTTCTGCAGATGTGTCAAGCGTGCTCTCTCAGGGCCTGACATTTGCTGTAGCCTCTGCAGGAACACTGTCATCCTGAGCCCATGCTGCCCAATGTGGTAGCCATGAGCCACGTGTGGCTATTAAGGCCTTGAGTTGAGATATGCTGCAAGTATGAAATACACATAAGAATGGAAGACTTATTATGAAAAAAAGAATGTAAGATCTCTCATAAATAATTTTTATATTGATTATATGTTGAAATGAAAATATTTTGGACATGTCTGATAAAATATATTATGAAAATTAATTTCACCTGTTTCTTTTTACTTTTTTAATGTGACTACTATAAAGTTTAAAATGACCTATGTGGCTTACGTTATGTTTCTATTGGACAGAACTGCTCTAAATAGCCACGTGGCTTATGCCTTTGCTTCTTTCAGGTCTCCGCACAAATGGTACTTTGTTACAGGCCTTCTTTGTCCATCCTGCATAAAATAGCATAACCACTCCCATTCCTGACTTCCGTATTCCCTTATCCAGTTTTATTTTTCTAAGTAGAACTTACCAACATCTGACAAGTGTATATTTTAAAAAATTTGTTCATTCATATTACTTGAATATAAATTCCAGGAGGGCAGACTTCCCCCCACTATTACATCTTTAGTGCACAGAAGGTATACATGCTCAATAAATATTTGTTGAACAAATGAATGAATGAATGAATGAAGGAACTTACTCCAGAGTTAGTCTTGAGTGGGAACATTTGATTGGCCATGATTATGTCACATGCCCACTCCTTACTGCCAAGAACACTCTTTCCTGTGAATTTGACTCAAGGATGGAGCTGTGGCACTCATTCTTTTCTGTGGCAAAGCTGTGATGACATTATTAACAAATTCCTAATATCCAGACCCCCCCACCTGTCCTCACTTCTGCCTTTGCATAAGTAAGTTCTCCAGTCTTTGCTAAACTCTGAGATCCAGCCAGTCTCTTCCCAATGCATTCCTGTGTTGTTATGGTCAACCTGAAGCCTAAATGGTACATTCATGTACAGAATAATGTGGCTTGCATTTAGAAAATAAAGTTAGTTTTAAACCAAATTTTAGAGACTTCACCAAATAGTGAAAGGTAGAGAGACACTGCATTTGTTTGGAATTCTCAGAATATTGGCTATTTGATGGGTCATATTATTAATTCTTTTCTATAGAGATCTTCACACACAAAGTCCTAGTCAGTGGATCCCCCTCTCACACACCAGCTAATTGATACAGATAATTAGAAGAGACTTGGGCAGAGATGACTAGGGACCCTTGGATCAAAGGGGCTGCCTAAGGCAGGTGGGATGAACAGAGAGACAATTATAGCAGCAGGTCTTGGAGTACGTTCTAAAGATTCAAAAGAAGACTTTTCATTTAAATTCTCCAGCAGCAAGTGATAACAAAAGAATGACATTTATTGAACTGATTTATATTGAACACTGTATGCTGGATACTCTATGATACTTGTTACATGCACTATTTACTTTTGATCATTACATGGTGAGACAGGTACAATTATTAATCCAAGTAATTGAGGGATATTGAGGCTTGTGGTAAGGCTTGCCCAAGGTCACACAGCCTAGATATAAGTTTTTTTATCTTTGGGAAAATAGAATAAAATGATTACGAATTAAGAGAATAAGTCTCATTTTCCTTTTGACCACAATTTTTATGATGATGACACCAGGCATGAGAGTGAACTGAGGAAGAATATTACTGTTGTTTGTTTTGTCAGGAGTTGAGACTAAGGGCTCTCATTCTTGAGGAATAAATTACAACAGTTTTCTTAGTAACGATTTTGGGATGGCACTTTCAATGCATAAGTGACAAACGACCACTTTTGCTGATGCAAATATTTTGCAAAATTTTAGACTTTCCTCCACAGCCAGACTCAAAGGTTTGAGAACCAGTTTGGAAGTTCTAGGACAAAGCAAGTTGTATATTATAACTCCTTTTGGCAACATGATTATGATTTCACTTGTTCAAATCACGTAGATAATGCATTTGGAAATGTTTCATGCATATTTGGAGAGGAAAATTCAGCTTCAAGTTTTTTAATGGAATATTTACCCATACATTTGAGGAGGAAATAAAACCACTGGCAACATAGTAAAGCGGCAGGAGCTCTATTATACCTGCAATGTGAAAGAAAAATAATCCCCAGGGAAGTGATGCAAACGATTTAGAAACCAACTCAAACGTAGAAATAATACAGAAGGTAATGGCCAATGAAACATTGTCTTTGGGGCTGGAGACTCCTTGGAGCGTAGACCACGTTTAGCATAATTGGCTGTTTTAGGGGAGGCCTGGATTGGAAAAGTATAAGCTTTGGGATTAGGGTGTGTTGGCATGGAAGAGTAATGGATTCATGTCAATGTCAGAGGTGCAGTATTAATATTTCTTTCTCATAGACTTTTTTGCAACCTGCACTGTGTTTTGATGCCAGCAGAACAGGGTATGCTCCTTTCCTAGCCATGTTTAACCTGGCAAAGCCAGGCTTGCACTTTGTATCTGTCAGCTTTACCTTCAGAGCTCTGGGTCTCAGTGGTCTTGTGTCCTCCCTAAGCTATGTAGACAGGTATGGACATGATGCTCTAAGCATTTCATCACTTGAGGAAGGAAGTGAGGCTTAAATAGAGAATGCCAGGTGGCAGAACATCTATGATCAAGCTTTTGTAAGAAGACGAGATCATCCAGAGTGGATTTTTGTCCCTACTGCCATATTTTTGGGCTCTACTCTGTAATTCTAAGATACGGAGTTCTTTTAGTAGGGGAGAAAAATGTGCATGTATGAAAAGTGTCTAGTGGAATATCCTCTTGTGGCTATGATACTAAAGTCAGAAGAACAGTACGGTTTTCATTCTGTAGCCTTGGTATTCTGTTCCCATACCTGAATTTAGAAACTGTAACTGATGAAGTGCTACCTGACTATTGAGTTTTTGTAGGAAATGCCATAAAACCTTGATGACATTGTACATTTGGAAAGTGTATAATGCCCAGGATTTGAGGACATGGTAGCATTATTTGAACCAGATCAAATTCAGACTGTTATGCAGCACGTAGATTCTTGCAGCAAAAACTTGCTACCCAAGAAATTTTTTTAAAAACCTATTAAAATTGGACAAAAAGTCTATCTCCATTTTCATTCTAGGCCTCAGTCCCATAAGCACTGTGAATTTATAGAGCAGAGGTACTTTATTTATTAGGGGTAGAAAAACAGATGGTGATCTCTCTGGAAGCCAAGTTCACTGGCTGCCTACTGAACTTCATGGATTGCCCTGTGGGTTGGAAAAGGCAGGGAGGGGTGAGTGGAGTTGGCTCCTGGGAGTGTTGTATATGGACTTGCCCACGTCAGCAGCTTTACTATACCTATTTGGAATTGTGGTGGTGAAAATTCTGAATGGTGATAAGCTCAGGGTTAAGGATGCTACGGGAGTACTGAGTTTCTTCATGAGATTTATAAAACAAAAAGAAAGAAATGCCTAAGAAGATAGTTACAGAACATGGAGATTTCCATGTCAGTGTAAAGTTGAACTACGGTGTCGAGCAGTTTTTGACTCAATTGAGCTCTTTCTTGAATGTTTAAACATCTAGTTGAACTTTTATACTTATTATTGGCAAACCTCCTAATTTTTTGAACATGTGCAAAATCATATTCATTTTGCATTTACTGAGTGCTTCTATGTGTCAGTCAGTCACCACTCTATGTACTGGAGTTTCAAAGAAATAAGACATTCTCCAGTCCTCAAGAATCTGACAGTCTGGGTGGGAGACAGACATGCATAATCCTAAATATAAGTGTAGTGGAGAGCAACACAAGGCACGTTACCAGAAGCTAACCACTTGATGGATGCAAACAGCAGAAGCCACTTCTGGCTACTTTAAGCAAAAGGGAATTTGTTGTAAGAACATTCAGAGTCCCAGTATCAGGTCTATAGAATGAGATTGGGGGTGATCAAGAACCAGGAGGGCTCTAGGAGACCAGGGGAAGGCAAAGACCGCCGTGATTTCATAACCGGGAGTGTCTGGTCAGGTGTCTTTTCTACCTGGCTGCTCGCTCTCACGTTCCTGCCTCTGCCCACACATCACACTGCCAGTCAGGATTCAGAGTCCTGAGACAAATTTCACACAACTGCCTCTTATTGGTGGGGTCTAACAGGACCTTTCTTCTAAAAGAGTCTGGGAAATGTGGCTCCAAGCTTTCTGCTTGAGCTTTCCGCTCAGTTCTCGTATCACTTACTTGGGGAAGTCTTTGCTGACACTGCAAGCTGGGGCGGTTTTACACTCTTAGAGAACTATTTCTTGGCTCCATTTGGAATTATGCATCCCCTTGGTGAATGTTGGCTTCCCTCTCAGGGCTTGTGTGCCCTTGAGTGCCCCAACCATCATCATCAAGATACCTCTAGCTCCTGGCAAAATTCTTGGCATGCGATGATCCTTGATCAGTATGCATTGGGTGAATAAATGAACTCAGCAAATTCTCATAAATGAGAAACTGGGAGAGGAGAAATCACTTTGAGATCTACTTCTAGCCCAAGGATATTGTTAGCTCTGAAGAAAGTCGTTTGCCCCAGTGAAGTGTCAAACCCACTCTTGTTCCCAGCACGGTATGTTCTGTGTAGGCTACAAGATGGAACCTTCCCATGAATAATAAACAGATGAAGAAACGACCGTTGCTCTGCCCACACCTAACTCCTCCAGCCTGGGTTCTGTTACCCTGGGAAGGTAAAAAGGGATGAAGGTTTGAGAAAGGGAGCTTATCTACCCTTCCTTCATTTTCCTTTTTAGTAAAAAGAAAATGTGACATTTATAGACAGTATTGTCTTGTTCTGCAAAGAGAATGCTTCCTTCCCCAGTTTCAGTTCTAACTTATTGGATGGTTAGAGGCATAATATTTTATGGGAGTGATACAATTGAGACAGGAAAGTGATGCCCAATGCCGGGAGCCACTTGAGGTCCAAGTGGGTCCTTGGCTTCAGGCAAGAAAGAATTCAGGAGTGATCTGACAGCATAAAGTGAAAGCAGGTTTTATTCCGAAACTGTAGAAAGTCTACTGCACATACTGACTAGAGACTAGTTCTCTCTGCAGAGGAGAACCGGCCCCATGCTTCCTTTTGCCCCTCTTTTTAAGCGACAGCTTCATTATAGGCTAAAGAAGGGGAGGAATATTCATGTTATTTCTTGGCAAGGGGCGGTGTTTTTCTGGAATGAGGGTGATGCTCTCCTTTTGACTACATATGGTCAAACAGGAAGTGTCATGGTGTCAAGTGCATGACGGGAGTGGGAGGTTTCCTTAGAAACTTTTATGGTAATAAGGTGTATAATGAAGCTGTAAGGTCAAAAGGTGGTCGATTTCTCTACCATCTTGGTTCTAACCAGTTGGAACTTGTCCTGCCTCTATCCTGTTTTGATTAAGGTAGTTCGAAACTTTGTTTGAGACTTCCTGACTCAGTTAAACAATGTCCGCACAATTAAGCAGTGCCCAAAGTAGTACCTGCCAGTTCCCTGTCTCACAATGAAATTGCGATTATACGTGGTCATTTCCAATTATGACAATACAAATGATAACTTGTATAATAAAATTATTATCTACTATTGATTGAACACTTACTGTATACAAGACATTGCACTAGGGGCTTTGCATCCTGAGGTTATGAGTCCTCATAACAAACCCAGTGGCATACAGACACTATCATAATCCCTATTTTTGAAGTGAGAGACTGAGGTTTAGAGAGTAACTTGCCCAGAGAGACATGGCAGGAAAGGGATGGAGCTATTCTTAACCACCACACTATTCTGGTGTTTTCCCGGGTTATGATCCTGCCTCCCTCATGAGACAAGTGGGATCATTAATTTACAGGGATTAGCTAAACTACAATTTGAGCAATTTACCTGAGGTCAATACATAAGGACCTCAGTTTAAGACCGAATTAGCAGAGATGCAGCCACTAGATAATGTGATTTAAAAAAATAGGAAACCAATTACATTAATAAAAATAAAATACCAGGTCTAAATTTAAAAATACTATAAGCTATGTGTAGAAAAAAGAAGATGTTGTGGTGACCTTCAATTCCTGTTTATTTTTTTCCCCCCATGAGACTCTTCTTGTACCATTCTAAGCCATTGAGTTGTTTTGCTGCTTCATTTTTAAAGAATGGCAACATTTTTGCCCTGATGGTAGTTTCACTTTCTTTTCATTGTTGGCTTACAGGGCTGAGACCTCAAAAGATGATTTGAGACATCTAAGCAGCTTTTCTGGACTTGTCACAGATGAACTCACACATTAGGAGATCCCTCATTCCTTGCCGAATCCCAGGAGGAAGCAGTCCAGGAAGCTGCTGCACTTTGCAGCAAGCTGTTCACCTAAAGTCTGACCTCCTTGGCGTAGGCAAGCTCATTCTACATCTGAAGCCAGGTGCTAGGCTGGCATCTCAGGGCTTGGATCACCACTAGGCTGCTAGAGTGGCTGTGAGTCTTAGGCAGTGATTCTTGACCGGGGGTCATTTTACAACCTCTTTCCTTACCCCACTGGGAACATTTGGCAATATCTGGAGACATTTTTGGTTGTTATGGCTGGGAGATTGCTACAAGCATCTTGTGGGTAGAGTGTAGTCCAACAGTGCTGTGAAACATCCTAATATGTAGAGGGACACACCCTCACCCCCAACACATAATTACACAGAGAAACTCTCATTTATAGGAGTCCTTTCCTTCCTGCTTATGGACCACCCTGCTGATCTTGGTTCTCTAGACCCCCTGCCTTAAGATTGTGTTTATTAAAATTGTTTTCACTTAGTATAACAGACATTTCTCTCCCCTCTGAGTATTTTCTCAATTGACATATCCAACATTTTTACCTACACTTTATCTCTGGTGCTGTTTTAGGCAATTTACAGAGGGGTGAACGTCGTGTGTGTGTGTGTGTGTGTGTGTGTGTATGAGTGTGTATGATATTTGGATTATTACTATTACTTTTTGTTTTATAATTTTCACATGTAATAATCCATACTTATAAATAGTGTATATGGCACTCTTGAACTATTGGAAATATTAAAATTGATCTGACTGTAATGGCAAAACCGGGGTAATGTTGCTGAGAGAAACACTGAGAGGTACACGAGGATGCAGAGAGATCAGGTTTATTAACGCAGGTGGGCTCAGTGGGGATCCTCCGCCAAATTCTGAGCACCCCCGGTCAGGGGGACTTGTCTTTTATACTTCAAGAGCAAGGAGGTGGTACAGAGTGGCTTATACCAGGATGTGTACACATACGGAAGTTACTGTAATTTACAAGGTAGCTGCTGCAAAGGGAGCTGTTTAGGGGAGCATGAGCTGCAGCCATTAGTCAGTTTCAGTTTCTTTCTTTATAACATCAGTTTCACAAACATTCCTGTGGGTGTGGCGACAAGCAGTCTTACAGAAGCAGATTAAGCAATTAACATAGATAGGGCTGTAGCTTGTCCCCTTTCCGGGTAAAAGGTTTTTAGTGAATTTCCATTTTTCCCTCACATGACCACACTGATCATGAGATCACCTAATTTGGAGGGGGGAGCTGGTATAGGAAATATATCATAGGAATTCTGATTTATACAGAATAGAGATAGGTCAACCAGCAGATATCCTCTAGTTTAAATTTCTTTGGCTAAATGCCAGAATTCCAGTCATTTGAAAAATAGTGACCTTTAAGACTAATTTTTTTCTGACCAAAAAAAAAAATGTTTATTTTATCAATCTTTTGGGCTGAGAATCTGATTTCTATATTCATATTAAATATATTTTTCATATAGTTTATCTAGTCATTTGGGTTAGGGTAAAATTATTTGTTCAATATGGATTGAGTGTAGATTTAACGAACGCACTGCTTAGATATTTGCAATTAAAAGAGTATTGTCTAGGTTAGTGTTTGTGATTTTCCAACATTCTTTTGAACAGTATCTTCCTTGGTCTAGAAAATATAAGAAAAAGCTAACTTAATATATTACACAGTATGTTCTCTACATGTATTGTGTGTTTGTAGGGTAGCAATATGTCATCAGACCTAAGAAGCATCTTTGCTTTTACATCATTTAATATATTGTTTCTTCATCATGGCATTTGAAGGTGATGCCAAGGGTTCTAGTGCTAATTAAATTCCACAGGACAAATAATCACCAAGAGTACATGGCTGCTACTCTTGGCTGGAATTATTTGCCCCAGTGTTGGTGATGGCCTAGGGAAAAGACAGCTTGGTGACTTTATCCGTTGATCCTGTTGGTCAGAAGTCCATTTTGTCCCAGTGAAGTGGTATTTCAAAAGTTACTTCGTGGGTGTTTTGTGTCTCTTGAGTAGAGGTTGTAGCTTCCTTGGTAAACCTCAGGCTTCTTTGTAAAGCGGTGAATTCACCAGTCTCCTTCTTCGTGTATATCACTTTTCTTCTAAGGGATTTGAAGTTGTCCTCCTAGAAGTGACATTGATGAAATGGCATTTTATTATCAAAGGAACTAAAGCTAGAAAAATTCATCTTTGGATGGAGCAATTAAAGGATTTGGGGAAGCCTGCTCATTCATTCATGTATGCATTCAGCATCTAAAGGCACTGTCTTCACTTAGCTGCATCTTTCTCCCCTTGGGCTCTGTTGAACACAACCCAATATTATTTGGCTTTAAAAGACATGCAAATATGGGTATGCTGATGAAGCCTGGGCAAGCCTGAAGACAGAAAGATGTGAGAGAATGTTAGTAAACCCGGAAGAGACTCGATAGACCCTCCTAGTCCAACCTCATCATTTTTCCACTCAGGATATAGAGGTCCTGAGAGATGAAGTGACTTGTTCAGGGTCACAAAGCTAATTAGTGACAGAGCCTGGGCTATACCTTAGCATCTGAATCTGATTGTACTTTTTCTTTTCTTCTCTCGATGCCCCTATGGCATCTGAGACCTTGGGTACCATTGCCCTACTCTGGGCAGTTTGCCTGCCTGCCTTCCTACCGTCCAGCCATCCAAAAATATACATTCAGCATCTGTAATGAGCTGGACACCCTGCAGGCACTGGGGATACATATGCTATTGAAGAAGGTATAATTTCTGCCCTTAGGGAGCTCATGCTCATGGAGAAAACCATTCAACAGGCAATTATGGCGCAGTGTGTGATGCCTGCTATGCCGGCCAGGTACACAGTGCACTTACGAGGGGTACCTCACCTAGGAAGGGGAGTAGGATGAATGAGAGAGACTTCCTGGAAAAGCTGATGACTACATTGAGAGCAGAGGGACTAGGAGTTGTTGTCCAGTCAAAGCAACAGGAATAGCATTTGCAAAGGTTTAGCAGGAAGAGGCAGCATAGTGCATGGTGGAATTAAAATAATTTAACATAGCTGGACCACGCTTCCTTGCCCCATTTAGGAAACAAATTTCACAGTTAGGAGCTTTTCTATTCTTTGTGTCTTCTAGCAATCAAACATATTTTATAATTAAAGTTTGAGAGTCATTTTGACTTCTACGTTGTACTCTCCCAGTCCCATGTGACCTGCTAGTGGTAATACTGATTACCAGTGTTCTTTCAAAATGCAGTTCAGAGCCACATCATGCTGAGAACTGATCCTATGCCAGGGGAGGCAAATTCTCATTTAAATAAATATTTGCTTCTAGGTTAAGACCTTATATTCTGTACTCAGTTTCACCATGATGGATTTTTTTTTAAAGGTTTGTTTATATTCACCTGCAAAATCCCTCGAAGATTTAAAATAAAAATGCTCAGAGTGCCATGACCATGGCCGCTACCCTAATGGGTACAGGCATCTTGACACTGTCAATCTCAGCAGCCAGCTGTTGCTTATAGCTTTGTGATATGGGATTAGAGGTGGTTGTACTTTTACATTTTTAAGTCTGGAGATGATTCCATTTTTGTTCCCACACACTCCCCAGACCATTTGATTTAAACCAAACTTACTTATGTAGGAAGGAAAATTTTCTGTCTTTTTTACTCATCCTGTGTTCTGCAATGAATTCTGCTTTGCTGTGAAGAGTTTTACATATATCTATATTAGCATTTATCATATTATATCATAAGGGAAGTCCATAATTCAAAACTTTTATAATATACATATAAATTTCCCATAAGAATAAACATAATGTAAGGGTAATGTGTTCTTGGGGGCATATAACTCCATATTTATTGTGGGTAATGGGCATCTTTCTACTGTTCTGATATTGCGGTCTCATCACCAATATTTTTTTCCTTTATACTTACCTGATTATACTATAATACAACTTTTGCAAACCAAATGAGGTAACTGCTTTATACAGACTGTTTTCACAGAAGCTGGATTATAAGTTAATGGCACAAAGTATCAATATATGGTGGTTTGGGGCCTTCATCATAATATTTTATCATACCATCTTTTCAGATTGCTGGTTTTTGAGAACCAGCAGTAGCACCCACATGCAGTCAATCCTTGGATGATACAATTACAGTTTACAAAAGTCATTTACAATTCTAACAAATGCAGTGGCAGGGAGAATTCTAAGGTGGACTCCAGGGTTTCCCACCTCCCTGGTGTACGTGCCTGGAATAATGCCCAGAGCATGAAAATGATGAATTTTACACTTGTGATTAGATTATATTATATGGCACAGTTGCCTTTAAGAAAGGGGTGGCTTGACCTAATCATATGAGCCCTTTAAATCTGGGTCCTATGGTCAGAAACAAGTCAGTGATTCAAAATACAAGGGAGATTCAGTGCATGAGAAGTTCTCTCCTGTGGACTGGAAGATGGAGGGGGCCACGTGGCCAGGAACATGGGTAGCCCCTAGGGCTGACAGTGGTTCCCGGCTGACAGCCAGCAAGGAAGCAAAGACCTCAATCCTAAACCACAAGAAACTGAATTTTGCCAACAACAAGAATAAGCTTGGAAGTGAATTTTTCCCTAGAGCTTCCAAATAAATACTCATCCTGGCTGACACCTTGATTTTACCCTTGTAAAAGCCTAAGCAGAGACCCCAGCCATACCTTGCCAGACCTCTGACCTACACAACTGTGAGTTGATAAATGGATGCTGTTTTAAGCCACTAAATTATTGGTGTTTTGTTACATAGCAGTTGAAAACTGATACAAATGCATATTAAAATAACTTTTCAGGCTGGGTGTGGTGGCTCATGCCTGTAATCCCAGGGCACTTTAGGAGGCCAAGGCAGGAGGATCACTTGAGGCCAGGAGTTTAAGACTAACCTGGGCAACATAGCAGAGACCCCATCTCTACAAAAAACAAAAAAATTTAGCTGGGTGTGGTGTACACCTGTAGTCCTGCCTATGCAGGAGGCTGAGGTGGGAGGATCACTTAAGCCCAGCAGTTGGAGGCTTCAGTGAGATATGATCGGGCCACTGCACTCCAGCCTGTGACAGAGTGAGACCTCATCTCTTAAAAAAAAAATAAAATGAAATTTCAGAGTTACCAAACCTCTCATAGAAATTCAGAGGCAAGTAAACAGTAGTGGAGTTCACAGGATACTGACAAGGAATGTTGGTCCACTAAAGTGCCACCTCTATATATTGTAACTATAACAAAAGCAGTTTCCAATTCCTTAACCACCACTCAGCTTAGAAATCATGGAGTTTTGATGAAGTTTTATAATTTTGGGGGGATTTTTATTATTTCAAAATGTATGCATAGGAGTGATCCCTTATTACAGTTTTCAGATTGTACTATTTCAGATCAAATAACTAAGATTTCCTAAAATGTTATGTCTTTTTGTTTGTTTCCCATTAAACCTTGAATTCAGCAAAGGAAGTGACTGGGTCTCACTCATCTTTTTATCCCTAGTACCTAGCACAGTGCTTGGCATATTATAGGTGCTTAATGAATGCTAGCTGGAAAATTGAAATGGAATGCAATGAATAAATAAATATGTCCAAAGTTCAGTTTAGATTCAGAGTGAGAAAACAAATAGGAATGGCTATATTCCAATAAAACTTTATTTACAAAACAGGCAGTAGGCCACATGTGGCCCATGGGCTGTAGTTTGCTGAGCTCCAATATAGATCCCAAGTTATTATAGCCTCTAGGCAATTCTAACATATAGCAACCTTCATGGCAAGTTTGACATTTTTTAAAATATACTGTGAATATTGAATAGAGTTAAACAAAGTATACTTCTTTTCCAGACTGTATTTACTATTTGTCTCAGATGTTCCCCATAGTGCAAAGGGAAGTCAGTCAGTTATTCCCAAGGGTGAGGTCTTCCCTAGTTTCTGTTGCATTCTGTAGCTTTTTTGCGAGTAAATTCTGAATGAAGCAAAGCTAAGCAAACAGGATGTCTCAAATGAATAGCACTCACTGACATGGGGTGGAGATATTTCTTTCTTTAATATTAAAATATGACGTTGAATTCTTTAGGTCACATGTGATACTCTGACTTATAAAAGCTTATGAAGGGTGGCATACACATACAGAGGCTGTCTCTAAATTATGAACGTTTGTGAACTTGTGAACAGCTGGAGGCATAGACAAGGATGGCCAGGTGGGAAAGTAGAAATAGAGGCAAAGATCCTTTTGCTGCCGTTTCGTGTTACCAACACTTTTCTTAGAGCTTTCAGGGGATGGTTCTTTGGGACAAGTAGATGGCAGGTATAAAATGTCAGGTAGCCAGAGGGAAACAAATGTGGGGCAGTTGACTGAAGCTGCTTTATCTACTTATTCTTCACCTAAGAATTCATCCTAAGGAAAAAATAAAGGATGTAGGCATGGGTGTAGCCACAGGCTTATTCACAGCATGGTTCTTTAAAGAAATTTTTTTTTGGCTGATAAGTGAAAATATTCCAAAGTGGAAGAGTAACTAACTAAATAAATGATGGTATATTCATACATGGAAATTCAGCCGGTAGAAATGATGTTATAGAAGAATATTTAATGACATAGAATTCACATTATTTTGTTAATTAAAATAAACTGTTTACAACATATATATACATAAAAGTATCAGTGAATGCCTATTTTTCCACACTTACCACCAATTTGTGGTATAATCTTATTTTTGTTTAAAAAAGTTTATACACACATACTTACACACACATGCATGCTTCAGTATAATTAGTTTGTTAAGAGCATGGACTGTGACAGACCTTACTTTAAATCTCTGTGCTGTAACTTATGGGCTTTTTAACCTTTGGCAAGTTTCTTACATATTTTCTGCCTCAGTTTCCCTATTTTTAAAATGAAAATAAGCTTACATCTTATTTTCATTTGCCATTTTTCTCAACATAGTACGTGTCCAAGAGGTATTTGTTGAATAAACAAAGTGCCCGTCATGGTTGCTGCATAATAAATTATTATTTTATACTAAAAATGAGAATTTAAATGCTAAATCCATCAACTTTTTCAAAGAGCTTGAAAAAAAATGGAATTACTTTGTAAAGATGATTTTCAATTGATATTTAAATTTACTTACAGTAAAATTCACTCTTTTTGGTGTGCAGTTCTGTGGGTCTTAACAAAAACATAGAGTGTAACTCCCTCCATAATCATGATACAGGACAGTTCTATTAACCCAAAACCTCCCTCGTGCTGCCCCCTTTCTAGTCAACTTCTCTCTCCATCCTCCAATCCCTGGCAGCCACCGATTTGTTCCCTTATCCCTATAGTTTTGCCTTTTCCAGAATGTCACAGAAGTGGAATCATCCAGTATATAGTCTTTTGTGTCTGGCTTCTTCCACTTAGCATAATGCATTTGAAATTCATCCATGTTGTAGCCTTTATCAATAGTTCATTCTAAAGGTAATACTTTTAAAGATAACTCTGAGAATAACCCTGTTATTTATGAAACTGTTCATGTAATAACCACACAGGTCTTTCATCCCTAAAGTTGTCCTGAAGCCAGAGTTGTGCCAGGGTAGAATGTTAACATGGAAGAGGACTTGAGAAACAGCCTGTTGAGAAGGTGAGGGGTCTGAGAGCCAAATCAAATGTGTGCTCAAGTCAGAGTTGAGACCAGAATCCAGAGCCCTGGATGCTAAACTTGCAAGGTTTTATTGGAAGTTAGATGGGGTAAAGAATTCTGGTGGTGTACTAATGAAAAACTCCCTGAAGGACAGGGAGAGGCACTGTATGTGTGCGTGTGTGTGTGATGTGCTGTCTTGTATTATTTTGAAATGATGACATTAAACTATTTTTAGAAGGAGAAGAAACTAGAACTTCATGTTTTAGAATGAGAATAAAGACCTTCTATCATTATTGTTTTTTTGCATTAGGGATGAGTTTATGTAAATCTATCTCCATTTTCTAGCATTTGTAATAAGCAGTGAATGGTTTGGGGAGTGCCCAGAGGTATCTTAGATGCTGGTTTCACCCCTGGAGCAGATATATGGTAAGGGGCCAAGCCTTTTAAATGTGTAAGTTTGGCGTGCCCTGAAACCTGAACTAGAAAGAGTCCTTTTACTATTTATTATTTATTCTATTTATCTTTTATTTCTAAAGGAATAGGAATACTTTATTAAAAAATAATTAATTTACATGTAAAAGAGAAACAATAATATAGCTTTTTCATTCTTAAAAATCATATTAGGTTTTTAAAAATGGTATCTCTTAAATCTATATGAAGTATCTATTTTTATTGCATAAGGCAATGAACAAAATAAATATTTAACCTTAACAAGGAAAATTCAGATTTATGGTTTATAATATGAAATGCATGAAAATTGTGTAAATAGCATGAAATATTTATTTGTTAATTTAAATTGGTCACAGTAACTAGTGCTTATACCCATGTGTGTATCAGCTAATTTTCTTCTGCATTATTTTAAACCTCCCTTTTAACACATTTTTTATAGCACTTGACTGAATATCACAGATATAGAACTTAAGTTAAGTACCCAAGGAAATTTATGTATTTGTTCTGTTTACAGTAACTTTAACTTAAATCTCTGGTAAACATGGCAATTGTTATAAGGAAATATATGTTACTGGCCATGTTCAAATCTAAACTCTCGGAGACTGTCCTTGAAGGACTGTAATTGTGTCTTTGGTTTGGTATTTCATTTCCTTTCATGGTTCAAACATTTGTTGTATATTTCTGTGTGGTTTATATATTTTTTCACATCAGTGCTACAAGACCTTTATTTAGAATTTCAAGCTAAATATTTTTTTCTTTGAATAATTCATCCTTTACAGTCCCTTCCCTCTTTTTATAGAGTCTCCATAATCAAGGATATGGGAACTAAACAGAGACTGTGCTAAGTGTTACGGTGGTTGACAAACTAGTCTGGTTAGGTAGGTCTCCCAGTTGGAGTGTCAGCGTGAGTTATTCTAGCCCACAGAGAGAAGAAGGAGGTAGAACAACATCCAAAATGCTTACAAAATCACCCTGTGTTGAACTGAAGGAAAAATCAAGAACATCAATTTTAGCTACTGAAATTGCCTTATGGTGCATGGGAGGTGCTAATTTGCTTAGACATCTTTTGGCAAACTTGTACATATTAGGTCATTAAGTATGAAATGTCCAATTTTGAATCAAAAGTGTAGTTTATTATATCTCAAGAAGCAGTACAATTAATCAAAGCGTGTGCCTAAACGATCGACACAATTTTGCCATCTTAATGGTAGCTTGTTTATGCCAGCAGCAAACAAGTCTGGAGAGCTAGTGGTGATGAAATCGCAAAAGGCATTTTCCACAGCTTGTTGAGAATTTAATATCTTTCCTTGCAAGAAGTGGTCCAAAGCCTGGAAGAAGTGGTAGTCAGTTGGTGCAAGATCTGGTGAATATGGTGGATGACAGAGGGTTTCCAAGTCCAGCTTCTGTAGTTTGAGCAGTGTTGTTTGTGCAACATGTGGTCAAGTGTTGTCTTGCATCCTCATAATTTCATACAATTGGTTGCAGTAGTCATCCGCTGTAATTGATTAACCAGGTTTCATGAAGCTGTAGTAGATAATACTAGCACTGGACCACCAAACAGACACCATTAGCTTTTTTTTGATGAATATTTGGTTTTGGACTATGTTTCAGCACTTCATCTTTATCCAACCATTGTGCTGAATGCTTGGGATTGTCAAAAAGAATCCATTTTTCATCACACGTAACAATACAGTATAGAAATGGTTCTCCTTTATGTCATGACAGCAAAGAAAGGCAAGCTTCGAGATGATTTCTGAGACAATTTCTCTTTTGATGCTCATTTAATTCATGTGGAATCCATCTATCCAGAACCTTTACCTTGCTGATTTGTTTCAAATAGTCCAATATTGTTGGAATAGTGACGTCAAACCTTGCTGCTAATTCATGTGTAGGTTGAGATGGATTGTCTTCCACTACAGCTTTCAGCTCATCATTATCCACCTTGGTCTCAGGTCACCCCTATGGCTCATTTTCAAGATTAAAATCACCAGAATGGAACTTCTCAAACCATCAATGTACTGTGCGTTCCATATCCTTCCCATACACTTCGTTGGTATTTCGAGCTGTCTGCGCTGCATTGGTTCCAGGAAGGAACTCATATTTGAAAATAACATGAATATTTTACTTATCCATGGTTTCACAAAAATTGCTCTTAAAAAAAACTTTGAAAGATAATTACAAGCCAACCCATGTGTTTGAAAGAATGAGGATGTACCTTCACAATAAACATAAAACAAGAAGTGTCAAAGTGAAATGTCAGAGATATGAACTGTCAAACTTAGTACTTAAGGAAATTGGACATTTCATACTTAATAGCCTAATAGGAATCTGCTCGATCCCGTTGGTATTTATGTGTAGTCCTGCCTGCAGCCAGAGAGCTATCTTTCCAGACTTGCCTCTTTCTATTAGGTCAGTTGATTACAGTGGATGTCTAGTGCAACCAATTGGACGAAATGATGAGGATGCTTGCGATTAAGCAAGATTGGTCAGTAGAGACAGGCCAGTCCTCTTGCAAGACAACACTCGACCACATGTCGCACAAACAACACTGCTCAAATTACAGAGGCTGGACTTGGAAACTCTCTGTCATCCATCGTATTCACCAGACCTTGCACTGACTGACTACCATTTCTTCCAGGCTTTGGACCACTTCTTGCAAGGAAAAATATTCAATTCTCAACAAGCTGTGGAAAACACCTTTTGAGATTTTATTGCCACTCACTCTCCAGGCTTCTTTGCTGTTGGCATAAACAAGCTACTGTGAAGATGTCAAAACTGTGTTTATAGTTTAGGTGCATACTTTGCTTAATTGTACTGCTTCTTGTTTGAGATATAATAAACTACACTTTTGATTTGAAATCAAACATTTCATATTTAATGACCTAATAGCTGAGAATAAAGACTTGAAGAATATAGGAGACGTCAGTAGCAATAAGCAACTTGAATTCCTCAAGATAAAGACCATGGCTGGGAAGAATTGAGCAGGCAAGTGTAGGTTACTGACTCCACATTAATAATGAATTTACGAGAGTACAGAACAAATCATGCCAGGCCATCTTTATTGTTTTTTAGGTGGATGTGCAAGATTAAAGAAAGGAATTCAATAGCTGTAATATCTGGAATTGAGTAAATCATCTAATTCAGTGTTTCCACAAATCTTTGGGGGCAGTGGGGGTGGGGGCAGAAGAGGGGGAGAATCTCAATGAGAATTGGCTCTGAGCACTGTCATGTGGATTCAATTTGGCTGTTGTAATAAATTATAATGGAACAGGGTCCATTGGGACGATGTTGGGATCAATAAAAGGTCAGGCTGTAACATCTCCAGCAGTGGTCTGGAAGAATGGATAACACACTTTATTAAGCTTGGCAGGCCAGGAGGTTTTGGAAACGTTGTGGTCACCACCACTGTCATTAGCCGTTATGAAGCACCTGTTGGGTATGGGGCGCTCTGGGGCTGCTATATGAAAGATAGAATGTGTACAATCGCACAAGTGGTCAACCTGTTTAAAAATGATGATAATAGGTACAATTTATTGAGTACTTACAAGGCTTCCATGCATAGTACTAAGCCTTTTTCATGGATTATTTCTTTTAATCCTAATGGAAACCTTTGAAGGGGGGGGTTTCTTCCCATTTTGCAGATTGGAAAAGTGAAGTGCAAAGAATTACTCTAGGTAATGCAGCTGATAAGTGGCAGCAATAGGGTATGAACTGGGGTAGTCTGACTTTCACTCTGAACCACTATCTATACATGTATAATAGATACCTCTATATGCTCATGGAGGAAGACTATATTCATTTATTAGTTCATTCACTTTTTTGTTCATTTATTCAGCTAACCTATTAAATATACTTAACATGTTCCCAGTGTAGAAGAGGAGACAGAACACATTCAAAGATAATTTTCAAGAAATGGTAAAATTATGACTCTGATACAGTTATAAAATGAACACGTGTTAAAGATTTTAATTAACTCATTAATCAATGAGGGAACCAGGCAGATGTTAGAACTGGGTAGAGAATTTAGAGTACAGACACATTTGTGGATCAGGAGTACTAAAATGAATGTACAGCTGGAGGCAAAGCTGGCTTTTCCCCAGGTGCAGAGAGGAAGTCATTATAACCTCTACTGAACAGGTCAGAATCTGCATGTTTATAGACCAGAATTTTCTTGTGGGCTATCAATTATTTACAATTTACCAAGTTGTATAATAGCTCAAAGACAATAAAAGACTAGAACCAGGTAGCCTTAAAGGGTATGATCTGAATAATAGTTTTTTATTGAAGCACATTTTTTTCTTACAACACTAAAGAAAGAATTGTGATGTAGCACAATAAGGTATGATTTGGGATAAAAGACTTAAATTCAGAGAATATATCCAGCTCTCCTCAATTGTTCAGGGAGGACTTCTGGACAAAGATGGAAATTAAGAATCTTTGAGTCCAGGGCTCTTTATTTTTCAGATGGGAAACTGTGGCCCAGAGATCTGAAGAAAGTTGTCCAAAGTCACTTACCTCCTTAGCCCAAGAAGCCTGGTAACTTCTGGCTTTCCATGATTCCCTCAGAGGACAGTTAGAAGGCCCCTGACTTAAGTATCTGCAGTAGAGAAGGAAAGACTAAATGTATTAGTCAGGGTTCTCCAAAGAAAGAAAACCAATAGATGTGTGTGTATATATAAAGAGATTTATTTTAAGAAATTGGTTCATGCAATTGTGGAGGTTTGGCCAGTCCAAAATCTGATGGGGGAGGCTGGCAGGCTGGAAATTCAGAAAAGAGATGTAGTTTGAGTCCAGGACAATTTGCTGGTGAGCCAGGAAGAGCTGATGTTGCAGACCAAGTCTGAAGGCAGTCTGCTGGAGAATTCCTTCTTGCCTAGGGGAGGTCAGCCATTTGTTCTATTCAGGCCTTCAAGTGATTGGATGAGGCCCACCCACATTATGGAGGGTAATATGCTTACTCAAGTCCACTGACTTAAATGTATATCTCATCTGAAAACATTTTCATGGAAACATCCAGAATAATGTTTGGCCAAATATCTAGGTATCATGGTCCAATCAAGTTGACACATAAAATTAACCATCAAACCACGTTACAGGACCGAGGGACTTTGCCTGTCCAGAAGAAGGGATTAAGGGTGGTGGCAGAATTGGTGAAGGAGACACTGAATACTGGTACCTTGGAGGGTGGTGTGGTAAGCAATAGGAAGGTCATGGATTGGAAGGTAAAACTTTTACAACTTTACAACTTTCCCAAGAACCAGCTGCTGGAATAAGTCCATGGGTCACAACAATTGTGGAGACCAGTCACAGGTCTGTACATCTGCCTTGTCAAGGTCTGTATCTCCCTAAATGTTAAGGGGAAGCAGGGTTCAGGAGAGGTTTCCAGATAGTTGTGACTTGAGAGTATGTTTAGATATGAGGAATTATAACCAGAGGACAGCCAATTACCAATTCTGATTTGTAATCAGAATTAAGGATTTGTTTTATAAGTGATTCTCTGAAAATCATATTGATTACATCACTGTAAGGATACCTGATGGCTAGCAATCAATCATTTGGAGAAGAATTTAATGTGGAGCATAATGCAAAGTGAAATGTTTTAAAAAATTGTCTTATTTGAGTATTTAAACTGAACTAAAGGGATAGGTCATCATATTTCTTACCTTGCTCTACTTTTTTTTTTACCATAGTATTTCACCTATCATTTACTTAGCTATTATATTTATTATCTTTCATCTGCCACCCTTTACTAGAATCTAAGTTCCATAAGGACAGGGATCATTGTCTATTTTATGTACTGATGTATTCCTACTGCCTAGATCAGCATCTACCATATAATCGGAGCTTAATCAATATGTGTGAAATATATTGAACGAACATCTCATTTAATCCTTACAACACCCACATGTCAGTGAGGGAGGTACTGTTCTTGTCTCAATTTAACAGAAGAAAACAAGGGTGGGCGTTTTAGGTACAACTGAGGCTGAAGAACCAGGCAGCTAAGTCAGAACACTACCCAGTCAGCTGAGGTCTTGCCAGGGGCTTTGCAATTGAGAAGAACCCAGCAGTTCTGAAGATTTTGCAGGCCCAAGGCAAGACCAAGAAATGCTGAAGCAATGTGGGGCCTGATGCTGACAAATTAAAAGAAAGAAAAAAAAATGCATTAACTTGGGGAGTTCTTATATAATAGGCACAGAGTTTTGGTTTTGCAAGTTGAAGAAAGTTCTGTGGATAGATGGTGGTGGTGATTGTACAACAATGAGAATGTACTTAATGCCACTGAACTGGACACTTCAAAATAGTTGAGATGGCAAAATTTTATCCTTGTATATTTTACAATTGAAAATGAAAGATAAAAGTTAAAAAAAATAAAATGTGTTAAGATATAAAGCCATTGTTTATGATGTGTGTGGAGGAGGGAGGAGAAGGTAAGAATTAAAAGGATTTTATTAGGGCAAGGGGAGGAAGAAAATGCCTAGGGTTAAATTTTGGCTAATTTCTTTTCTAACTCTGTAGCTTAGACCAGTTCCTTAGACCCCTTCAGCCTCAGTTTCCCCCATATCTGTGATAAACATAGTTATATTACCTACTTCATAAAGAAGTTGTGCGGATTTATAGAGAATGAGTGAAAAGGTGCCTAACGAATCCTTTTTTGGTGGGGGCATGCCTAATCAAATGATCAGGAAAGGCACCATTATTCATGCCAAACCCTTAATATAGTGACTGGCTGCTGCTTCTTTTTTTTTTTTTTTTAAATAAGGCAGTGAGTACAGGATTGAGAGCTCTAAGAGACCAGAACCAGTCAGAGAGCACTTGTCACATTGTCCCTTCTGATCTCTACTCAGACTGCATTAAGCAATGACTGGTTATTACCAGCACAGATTTCTCAGCTCTTGAAGGTTGACAGCTATGTCCAGGTACTGCTAAGACACCCCAACTATCTCACAAGGCCCAGACTAGAAACAGATTTAGTCCAGATCAGCTTTAAGGACATGACCTAGTCAGTGTTGTTGATTTGCATGTCTGTCTTTTCTATCTGAGATGGTTCACAGTGAGGCTGCCAAGTTGTTAACTCTTCCTTTCTTATTTGGGGCATTAAAAAGTAGGTTTCTCCTATTTCCCTTGAGAAACATCACAAAGTCATATCAGGCATGCAAATGTCCTTATGACATTGAGGAAACTACAAAGACTAAACACGTTTCATGTCTTCCTTCCCTCCTTATGGGAATCTACATAAATTATCTGTTAGGAATCAAACAGACCAAACCTTGTGTTCTCTAGAGACAAGTATTCAAAAGCATTTGTCTCCAGATGAAGGAAGAATTGTCACGTGTGGAAGGTTAAGATCTTGGTCTGGTGAGGCAGGGTGGACTATAGGTGATGTGGACATTGCTCAATAAACAGTCCTTATTACATATCAGAGATGAATTTTCTGGGAAGCTAATTATGCCCAAGTTCACACCTCCGCCTTTGCACAAGTCTCTTCCAAAACCCTGGCAGTATATTCTCATGTTTATATGGTTTTGTAAATTTTGTGAAAGTAAGATATTTCTGTATTTCTTTAAAGAGTTTCCTCCCCCCACCCCCACTCCTACCCAGTTCAGGCCTCACAAAATCTTGATCCACCCCTGCTGTTATTGTTGTTGAAATGTGGGCAGACAGAACCAACCACAACATGGCAATTCTCAACACAAGGGGATGCAAGTGCAGACAGAGAGAGGAGAGCCTCAGAGTGGGTTGGGCCAAGATGTAGAGATGGAATGAATTTGCTGAAAATAAGAAGAGTCTCTGTGCAGCTGGGTTGTGCTAATGATGGGGCTGATGGGCCTCTGGAGAGTGGCGGATTTGGACGCCAGCCTCCACTACCTCCGCAGTGTGTCCGTCTCGCCTGTTATACAGGACATTCTAGTAGGAAAAGTACTGCTTGAGCTCTTTGGGGC
This sequence comes from Daubentonia madagascariensis, assembly GCA_023783475.1. Taxonomy (NCBI): domain Eukaryota; kingdom Metazoa; phylum Chordata; class Mammalia; order Primates; family Daubentoniidae; genus Daubentonia; species Daubentonia madagascariensis. The sequence goes on along the minus strand of JAKFHU010001953.1, from coordinate 31,353,619 downwards.
AGACTTGATGACTAACGTCTTTTAAGTCAAATTTCCTCTGAACAATAGGAGCTAAGGTTGTATATCAGAACCAGACACAAATATATTTGGCCATGGATTACAATAAAATTTACTGGTGCTAAAGATAATCAAACCATTTCACTTTGCATGTCTTTTATTGTCTGAAAAAAGTGATATCACTCCTTAGAAGAGAAGAAAATGACTTGCTTCATTTGCTGTTCTGCTGGGAGAGAAAAGTCTCTGAAACTCAAAAGCAACCGATGACTGTCTTTTCTCCGCAAGTCGGCCCTGCCCTCCCTGTTGGGGGAATACTGCCGTCCCATCCAGAAGCTCAGGTTGTTCCTTGGCCTATCCAGGCTTTATAGCATGAAGGCTGGATCGCATTCCCTTTGCTGGCTGGTGGGAAGAGGCAAACTGTTGAGCAGATGTTGATTAATGGGGCCCAGGTCGCCATGTTCAGCATTTCAGTTTGCGTTTAGTAGGGCTTTGATAGTTTATACACAGAGGGCCTGTGTCTCGCTGAGGTAACGAATACTGCAACCTAACACTAGCATTGTCTTTCAGAGCCTCTGTGTTACAATATTGAATTACATCACACTGCCATGAGGGCTGTGAGCCTCTGAAGACCAACATTTGGCCCATGGAAGATCTTAATTGCTTTTTGATATAAAAGTACATGTATAGAACATGAGGGCAATTTTGAATGACAATAAAAATTTGAAGCATCTTGAAAACAGGCTTTTGATTGTTACTGCAGCAGTTTTTCCAACTGCTTGCTTTGGTATTAGCAAAACCACTTGATTTTAACAGCTGTTCTAAAAGAGATGGCCCATGTTTTATTGACAGACAATATCTTAAGCCAGTGACTCACTAGTTATGTGGACTGAGTCAAGTTATTTTGCCTCTTTAAGGCTCAGTTTCCTCATCAATAAAATAAGAACAGAGAATATCTTTTCTACAGGACCGTTGTGAGAGTAAAATGAGATAATGGATGTTAAAAGTATTCAGAAAGGGGGAAAAGTGCCCAGCAGAAAACATGAGACATAATCATTTGACACATAACAACCAATCAGATTTATATTTATACTACCATGTATACGAATGGCATTTATTCAGTGATAGAATTGTATGCCAGCATGCTCCACACCTAGACTTCATTCATATTATCTCAAAATTAGGTGAAGTGGTTTGAAATGGAGTGTCTCTGGAATTTTTATTTTGAAAGCCTTGAACTTGATTTCCCCTGTTCAATAATGTTTATTTTTCCTTATTCCTATTCAAAGCAGATTCATCACTCTGATCCATATGTGGGCACTGACCTGCTATTTCTCTTTAAGCGCTACCTGACATCCCTAAAGAAAGATCCCTAGATTGGGATGCAGGTACTGTACACAATTTTATTAAAAAGATAACTTTATATTATTCTCTTCTGTTTTCCCAAAGAGTATAACCTTAATCATAAAAACCAAGTGGGTATAACGATTGCCATATAATGGATAACTGTTAGCAAAGTTTAACTTAGTGGGAACTTGAAGGAAGAGTTTGCAGATGATTAAGGTGCACTTTTGCATCAATGATCTCAGCCAGAGGGGCCATGAGCTGCGCCTGCCCATCTCCCTCTTTGTATCTCCTGCTGCAACTTTGAGGAGGTTAGGTTATTGCCTGGAATTAAGATGGGAGAAATGTAAACTGCTTCAGGAGCTTTCAAATTTTGGTTTTAAGGGGTTGGGCTAGTTAAAGTTTTACTTAAAAAAAAAAAAAAGTCAACTATTTCTTAATGATGCCATCTTACATTGGGAAGGGGCTTTCTAATTTTCATAGGGCACATGTTGTCCCATTTCATCCTCTCCATAATCCTGTGGAGTCATTGGGCAGCTATTATCATGCCCGTTTCTACAGATGAGGAAGCTGAGGTCCAGAAGTGGTTCAATGGCTTGACTGAGATCATGAGATAGAAAAACAATGGGAATCAAGCTTTCTGGATTCTAGTAAATAATAACAACAGCAATAAGCATAATGGCAAGGATGTGTAAAAGATCAGGACAGCGTTTTGTGTGTCAGCTCTTGTGCTGTTCTTGATGTGTATGACGCAGGTGTCAGCGGAGGCCACCCTGTCCTTTGAGATGCACGTCCTACCTGACATCCAGTAGGACGTTCATCCCTCCCCAGGAGTTCTGCACATTCCTCCACGTCTCCCCTTCTCAGGTGTGAATTTCCATCCCTGTTATGCTGTTGAGCTCACTTACACTTCCTTCCCCTAGTGGGTCTGGTCGTTCTGTTTACCCAGTCCTGGAACACGGCCCCTTCCCTTTGATTTCCACTCTTATCACTCACACAAGGCACGTGGGGCTGAGCAGCATTTCCTGAAAGTTTGGGGTGGGGGAGCAGGGCTTGTGGCATAACAGGGCAGACTGGAGAAAATGGAGCGTCAGGCGTCCCTGATTGTTCACAAAGCTGGTGCTGCCTCACCACAGGGCGTTTCTCATCAGTCACCTTTGCCTGCTCATTTCAGCAGCTTGCCAAGCGGCCCAGCCTCCTCCCTTGCCCACTTCTCTCCCTGGCCCCCCTGACGACCTTTCTTCACACCTTCAGCCCTACCCCACCTGGACATAGTGGAGCTTAGGCCTCTTCATGTTTCTGAGCCTCCCTACAGACCACACCTCCAGCCTCTCATCCTCCAACATAAAAAGGACTATGTAATTAGTAGTTCATATTTCCCTAAGCAAGGGCAACATTTTGCCCCAAATGAAACTCAAGCTCTTAAAATTGTGTTTTCATCCAGCTTTCCACACATGCATTAACTCTTGTAGCTGCCGTAACTATCCGATGGGATAGGTGTTACTATTATCCCATTTTACAGTTCATAAAAATGAGGCTCAAAGAGATTAGCTAACCTGCCTGAGGTTACCTAGAGATCTATTGCCTCATATCTACTGTACCAGGGCTCGTCAAATGTTTTCTTAAAGGGCCAGATGGCCTCCATTGCAAATACTCCATTCTGCTGTTTGTAGTACTAAAACAGGTATAGACCTATGTTACATACATGAATGGGCATGGCTGGGTTTTGATAAATTTTGTTTACAAAAACAGGTGGTGGGCTGGAAACTGGCCTGTGGGCCAGAGTTTGGCCAACCCTGTGTGCGTGTTACCATACTGCTGCCTTTTTCCATAATACTGGCTCTCTATTTAATGTTTCTAATTGAAAATCTAAAGTAGATTGAGAACTGAATCCAGAACAGAATCCATGTGGCTATATCATTTCAAGCTCGTTTTCTTTTCCTGGCTGAAAGCAAACTGTAGGTTTGCACAGAGCAAACAAGTCTGCAGTGATTGTTAAACTATCTGTAGGGCATCCATAATGGTGCCACCTCTGAACTCGGTTGGAGACATGCTGGGATTTTACAGTCCCAGCCAACGGCACATTGCTAGAATTGTCTGACCGTTATTTGTACTTCTTTTAAACAAAATGGGCAGTGTATGCACTACCCATATTTCTCAAAGTCTGGTTTTCTCTCTGGGGCCATATGGACCTAAGAGAGCATAGTTTATGCTCAATCTATTGTGTCTAAAGAATAGCAGGAGTTGCTGTTTTCTACATCGTAGGACACTAATGCTGACAAAATGGGATCAGATTAAATCTGTGTATTTTTTAGTGGCTGCCCAGTGTACCGTGTTGATGGAAGTCAGTGTCTTACTTTGCCTGAGTCAGCTTTCCCATGATCTACACTCTGTGCGATGGTCTCATCTCTGATCTCTGGTTCTCAAGATTGATGTTGAAAACAAAGATATTTTCTTTTTACAAGGATGATTTAAAGAAACACTGAAACTACTTTTCAGTTTTTCTTTTTTGGCAATTCAGTAACTGACAAGGGGTCTCTCTCCATCTCTCTCTCCCCCCCACCTTTTTTCTTAAAAATACCTATGAAGACAGTCCATCATTATTTTCCAAGTTTCAGTTTAGAATTAAGTTAAGAATTATCATGTAAGCCCCTGAAAATAGGGGTTTATAATGAAAATATTGAAACCACCTTAATCTGTTGGTTAGTGTTTTCTTTCTAGCACTTACCTGAGTTCCAAGAGAGCCTTAGAAAATCATTCTTGGGTTTCTTATTGAATCTACCGATCACCAGTTGCATTCTTTCTGGAACAAGCAGAGTGAAGTTCCCATTAAGCCTACAGCCCAGGGAAGTGCCTTACTCTGAACTATTAATAGGTCTGCCTATGTCTTCTTTTGGGCTCAGAAGCACTCTTGAGTACTTCTGGCTGCATGCATCAGAGAATGAGTGGTGAAGGGGCTTTCTTCTGTCTGTGAAAGCTTTATATGAGTTTCTCATCTGGTTTCCTTGGTAACTACTACTTTAGAAGAATCAAGAAGATGTTCCAGAGTTCCAGACCATAGACCTAATATTTCTTTTCTTTTTCTTTTTTTAGAGACAGAGTCTCGCTCTGTCACCCAGGCTAGAGTACAGTGTCGTGATCACAGCTCACTGCAACCTCCAACTCCCGGCTCAAGCAATCTGCCTGCCTCAGCCTCTCGAGTAGGGACTGCAGGCATGCACCACCATGCCCAGCTAACTTTTCTATTTTTTATAGACACAGGAGCTCACTGTTGCCCAGGCTTGTCTCGAACTCCTAGCCTCAAGCAGTCCTCCCACCTTGGCCTCCCAAAGTACTGGGATTACAGGCATGAGCCACTGTGCCCGGCCGACCTACTATTTCTAATGAGCAACTTATTGAATTTCATTTGGCACGCATATATTGAGGGCCTACTATGTGCCAGGTGCTGAGAATACAGCCCAGGATGGGAGAGATGGAGTCCTTGCTCCCATGGAGCTTTGGCTCAGTGGAAAATGACAGTCAATACACAAACATCAAGCTAAGATTATAGAGTAAATGCCCTGAGTGCAGTTGCAGGGAGTATCAGTGAGGTGGTGCAGGTGCTGAGAGAATATGGAAGGTAGAGAGAGTAGAGTTGGGGAGTTTAGCAGTTAGTTCAAGGACTTCAATGTGACTGGAGTAAAGGGGCAGGCTTAAGAGGAGGCTGGGGAATTAGGCAGGGCCAGGGGAGGGCCATGTAGGGGAGGCATGGATTCCACACTTGACCCCAACACTTTCCCGCTCCTTTTTGCATGTAAAACTGAGACAAGGCAGCCTCAACAATTCACCAGCTGGTTTCTACCCTAGTCCCCTGCAGATCCCAGAGCCAACTGGAGAGTGTTCCAGACTGAGACAGTTGTGCAGAAATAGCTCTTGGAGGCTACCCTTGAGTCTTAGAGGTACAACCTTTAGACCTATAAGCACTTTTTACTAGTTCAGTCACTTTTTTGAACAAATTGAGATATGATTTACATACAGTAAAATTCACCCCTTTTGATATACAATCTATGCATTTAAAAAAATGCATGCAGTCATGTGACCACCACTACAATCAAGATATACAATAGTTTTATTGTCCTGTGAAATTCCTTCATATCCCTTTGCAGTCAGCCATAAGCCCCCTGGCAACCACCAATTTGTTGCTTTGTCCAAGTAGTTTTGCCTTTTGTACAATGTCATATAAATGGAACCATTCACATGTAGCCTTTGGGTCTGGCTTCTTTCCCTTGGCATAATGCATTTGAGGTTTGTGTTGTTTTGGGTATCAATAGTCTGTTCTTTTTTATTGCCGAGTAGTATTCCATTACATGGATGAACTGCGGTTGTTTGTCCCTTCACCTGTTAAAGTTGTCTAGTCACTGTCACACTGGGCACCTCTTCACAGTAATCTTGCCTGCATGGCTGCGGGGGCTTCCTACCAGCCATTCCTGCTTTCATTCTGTTTTTCACATACATTCCCCCACAGCAGTCAGCCTCATCTTTATCAAACACGAGCCAAATCGTGCTGTCACCATGCTTGAAGAGTTGAAGGCTCCCAGTGCCCTCAGAATAAAGGTCCTTAGCATTCTCACAATGTCCTCTGTAATCTGGGCCCTGCCCACCTCATTGGCCTCGTCTGTACCATCACCCCCTCTCATTCTCTCCTCTAGCCATTTGGAACTACTTCCATCTAGTGCCATTTGGAACTACCGTGTCCTTTTTGCCTCAAGGCCTTTGCATTGCAGTTCTCCCCAGCTAGTTCTTCCTGTCATCCACCTGTCTGCTGAGATGTCACCTCCTCCAAGAAGTCTTCCTGAGTACCCATGTCACATAACTCCAAACCCCATCACTGTCTATTCCCTGACCTGGTTTGTTATTTTTTTTCATAGCATTTTGTATAACACCTATCACTGTCTGAAGTTACTACATTTTATGTGCATTTGTTAGGCTTGTTTATTGACTGTATCCTCCAATTATATGTAAGCTCCACAGAGCCAGGGATTTTGTCTCGCTTCTTCACCAGGTCTGCAGAGCTACATGGCATACAGTAGGAATTAAACAAATATTAGCTTAATACTAAGTAGATTAAAAAACATATAACTAGGCATATTGAGAAAAAAGGTACCTTAATTTTCTTAAATGAAGAATTTTCGTTGTGCTATCTTGTAAGTAATTGTTTGATCTTCACTGAGACTGGACTTGTGGGAGGGAAGGGGCCAGAGGGAAGTGCTATAGTATGTAGTCAGACCAGTTTGAAATAAATGCTTATAGGAGAGCTGTTTTTGAGCATGCTGTGGCCAATCCACATTAGATATTAAAAAATAAATATTAAAGCAGTGGGTAGGTGACTATGGATTTTTTAAAAAAAGCAAACACTGTATTTGGAATATAACAGACTTGGGTTCAAGTCCTACTTTTCCATCTGGTAACAATGTGACTCTTGTCTGTAAAATAGGGATCATTGTCACCAAATCATGGGATTGCCATGTGGATTCAATCAGCAAACACAATGCCTGGCACTGGAAAGTCTCCCTCTGGGCATACAGTTTCTTCCTGTCCCCTCTCTTCTTGAATTAAAAGAAGACTGAGGTACAAAGAATTAAAAGTAGAATTACCATTTGATCCAGCAATCCCACTACCTGGGTATTTATCCAAAAGAAAAAAAGACATTTTATAATAAAGACATCTGCTCTCGAATGTTCATAGCAGCACAATTCACAATAGCAAAGTTGTGGAAACAACCCAGGTGCCCATCAATACACGAGTGGATCAATAAAATGTGGTATATGTATACCATGGAGTATTACTCAGCAATAAGGAACAACAGTGAATTAACACATCTGGTATTATCCTGGTTGGAGCTAGAACCCATTCTTTGAAGCAAAGTGTCACAGGATTGGAAAAACAAGCACCACTGGTACTCACCATCAAACTGGTACTAACTGATGAACACTTACATCACACAGGGCAATAACATTCATCTGAGGGCGGGCGGGCGGGAGGGGGGTGGAAGGGATGGGAAAAACTCTCACTGAATGGATGTGGGGAGCACAGTTTGGGAGTTGACCACGATTGTGGCTCTGACACGGGCAGAACAGGGGCAATGTGTATGGCCAAAGTGTTGTACCCCCATGATATTCTGAAATTAAAAAAATAAATTAAAAAAAAAAAAGAAGACTGAGGTAGAGTTAGGCAAAACACTGGAGGAACTTAAGGCATAATATTTAGACCAAGATAAGTATTGAGAGCAGATTTGACTTGCTCATCTGAATATCACCTGAATGTCCTTAAATCCTTTTTTTTTTTTTGTTATTCTTATTAATTTGTTTTAAAGTAAAATCACCAGGCAGCCCATTTGTGGGACTAAATAAGGATTCACCCAATGAATTGCAGGGTTATTGTGTTGCTCTCTTGGAAATTCTACTGCATCTAGGGCCCTATAGTATAGAAGCTGCTGCTTTTTTGTGGGTACAATTCTACATCTGCAACTGATTGCGTCTGCACATGGGCTTATACAGAAATAATTAGCCACTTGCCCCTTATTTTGAGGGTGCAAGTGGCCCCTCTTGCCAGCAATTACTGAACCACGGAAAAGAGGAAGCTTAGGAGAGAGCCTGTGGAAACTTAAGCATAAGAGCAAGTTGCTTTTATTTTTTTAAAGTTACAGCAATCTTTTTCTTTTTAAAAAAGTACTTAAAAGTATGTAATCTGCCTTAGAACAGACCTAACAGCAACTCCTTGTATCTTTCCCTGGGTGTAACGCTTCAAATATTTCTCTTTCTCCACCTTTTAATTTTGTTCAAAGAGCTTATTTAAATACATTGTATGCTTTAAGTGCTGCATTTGGTTTCACAGTTGGTTCACACTGCACATCAACTAGTTATTAGTAAAGTGTCTGGCTTGTGAACTCTGATCTATTTTCCTCTGGAAGGATCCCTTGCTGTCTTGCAGCAGCCCCTTGCATTTTAATATGCTTTTGCAGGAAATTTTGTGGTGACCTGCAGTGTGGCACCTTTGGATACATCTGGATTTGGATCACTCACCCCAAGTGTGTCTTCTGATTAAGGACAGCATCCAGTGGTATTAGGGGACCAGAGGAGTTTGTTAACAAACCATAGAAGTTGTTGATGGCCATTCTGGAACATCTATCTGTGAGATTCCGAAATTACACGTGGGGAAGCTGCCTTGGACAATAAAAGAACAAAACACATTCTGGATCTTAATAGGAAACAAAAGTACATAAACAAAAGCAGACTGCTTCTTTAAATATCCAATTTCAGAACAAGACTAGCTTCCCAGGAAAGTTTAAGAAACCCTGAATTTAATTGGGAAAAGAAGCCCAGTTTATGTTTTCTTCAGTGTTGGGCTAGCAGATGAGATTGAATTTTTGACACTTTGCAGAAGACAGATTCCTTTCCATTAGCAAAATGAATCTGGGGCCTGCGTCATTATTTTACTTTGTAAACTCTGCATGTGCTGTAATCAGACCTCTCAAATGCAGATGGTTACTGCTGGAAGGAATGAACGACATTAAACTTTGAAAGGAAGAAAATGGAAGCCTTTCTTAACCATTTCAGCTCATCTGTCCAGCCTGGGGTTTAAATCACAGGACTGCAGGGTGACTGTTCATAATCGTTCTGTGCTTCTTCTCCCCAATACATTGAAGATCCCATGAAGTTCTTTTACCAGGAACTTGAGAGGCAGAGAATATGCAGAATTTGTCTCATTGATGCTGAAGCTCTGTCCATTAGGATTTACCAGGTCTAGTTACTTTTATAGGTGTTTGTTATATCTTCAGCCTTTTTGTTTTATCTTTGGCTTCCAATGGGTTCTACGTGAAGATAGGCCCTGGGTAGGATTGTCATAAAGTAACTGGTGAGTTCCCATTGCAGGAGCAATGGGAAGATAGGATACAGGATCTTCATATACCCTTTGCTTTCTCATAGAAGATGCCGGTATCAATGCCAACACCACTGATGTCTATGCTGTTCTTCAGAAGGAAGGTGCAAGGGAAGAGGAACTGTTTTCCCACCCCCCAAATCCCCAGCCTCTGCCTGGACCCATGTCCTGGGGGCTCTCCTAAATGTCAGTGAATAATGCTTTTTGAATTCTCAGACCTTTGAAAAATAAGCTTAGTTACTAGACACTAAGGGGGAATATTGCCAGTGTTTCTTGAAAAAGATGATGGTTGAGGGAGAAATGGGGAGTAACTATTATTTTTCGGACTTAGTTTGATATAGAAATGTTTCAGTGCCAGGGTTTCTAAAGCTTTGGTCCATGGAGTGCTAGATCAAAATCACATGTAGCACTTGCTAAGCACGCAGATTCGCAAACCTTTCCCTGGACCTACTGAATCAGCACCTCTGGTCAGAGGCTTGGGAATCTGTATTATCAGGTATTCAGATGATTCTTGTATGCAGTCAAATTGAAAGCCATACTATTTTATATTTTAATAATTGATATTTTATATTTTAATAATTTTGGGAGGGGCAGATGTGTGATTCATCACAACACAGTGAGTGATAGGAATAGATCATCCCTTTAGGACCCCTGACTGTATTTAGTTGTGTAAATCACTTGGCTACTAGTGCCTCTTAGAGGTTGCTGAAGTATATTCTTGAGGGCTTTATGTCCACCCACCCCTTTGTTCCAATGAAGGGCATAACTCACTATGTCACAAAAAATTCTTGAGGAGGGATTTGACCTTAACCTCATGTAAACTCTTCATTTCTACAGGTCCTTTCATGTTTAGTTGCCAAAATATTTGAGATAAACGTTAAAGACGCTCAAAGTTACTGTATGATATTTGTGAAGCTCAGACACAACACTGTAGCTTTAGTCAGAATGATAGGTAAGACTATTCATTCCTAAGGAAATCCATCTGAAGTGAAGGGGAATTGGGGCACAGGTAGGATTCATCTCTGAGGTCCTGCTAGGGCCATTCAAAACTGGGCTCTGTGAGGTTAAGGCTAGAGTGAGTTTTGCCAAGTGTAGGTAAAACACATTATAAAGAATCAAACGTACAAATCAAAGGAAAAAATACTAAGAGAGTGATCTTCCAATAGGTCATCCTCATGCACCTAATTGAAAAAATGTTGCTGTTCATTTGCACTTCTTCATGTTTCTAAAATGAAAAAGTGAATTTGCAAATACTGCCTTTAATTCTTGCATGTTAACAGAGCCCTGTTTTAGAGATAGCCTAATAATGGTAAAATACACTTTAATCTCTATTTCATTAAGCTTTATAACAACTAAAAAAGAATTCTAATATACTGTTGGGTTATTTTGTAGATTATATTGATAGTGAAATTCATACATACTGAGCTTCATTAATGTGTATTTTTCTAATCTACCACAAAATACATTCTATAGCCACCAGAACTATTGCTTTGGTTTCTATTTCCAGCACATGTTACTATGTTTTTGAAATGGAACATTTGCTGTAGGGGACAGAACATTTAGCATGAAGGATACTAAGCAATAACAAAATAAATTGTCTGCAAATAACGATGTAGGGTGCTTTGACATAATGTTTCTATTTTTCAGTCTAGTAGTTCATCTCCCTGTCCTTCCTCTGGGTTTGTATTTGATTTGGGGAGAGAGAGTTAGGATTTGTTTATTTAGGAAGTAGATGCAAGAGTCCAAAAATGAACCACGTCCTAATCCTGCCCCCGGTGACTCTTATAACAACATGGTGGAGGGACGTTTTGAAATGCTATCTGTTCTTAGCAGGAAAATTTCTGCAATATGAGTATTTTATCCTATTAAGTATTTCTTAAATTAAATTAAAGAGCATAGATAGAGTACTCTAAGTTGGAAAATAGTTTCTTGAGTACTAAAGTGCTGTCGTTTTTTCCCCAAATGAATACGTACCTTTAATCTCAAATTTAGTTTCTTCTATTATTTCATTTTTGAACTCAAAGGCAATAAATCTCTTCTTTTTATTCCCTCTGTAGGTTTCAGATGTTTAGCTCATAAAATTATACAATCTCTTAAAAAAGTAAAAGACCATAGCCAAATTTAGAATTCAAAACAAGGACTATACATAAAATAATTCTTTTTAAAAAAATATTAAAACCCCAAGAACACAGTCAAAATTGTGAAAAGACATCAACTTGAAGTAATTTAAATAACACAGTTTTATAGCTGCCTTAGAATGACCTTGAGAAAATATTTTCTAAAACGAATTCTCCCTTAAGTAATTCTTTTAGACAGGATCTTGAAGAACAAACTCTCTCGAAGTGAATTGTTTTCTTTGATGCTGCTCTTTTCCTGCAGATTCCAGAGGACAGAATATTTGGTTTTAACTTAAGATAATGAAAGTAATTTTCCTTTGAGAACTAGGTTTTCAGCTGAATTGTAAAGCCTGTCTGCAGGTGAGATTTAATTTAATCCTTTGAGTACTTAAGAAGCATTCCTGAGACAGTGGCCAAAAAAGTGACAAGATTAGCACTTTGTTTATTGACAGTGTGTGGACAAGAAAAGACTTTTATCCCCGAAGAGTTTAATGATTTTTTTTTTTTTTTTTTTTTAGTGATCTCAAACGGCATATCTTAATTACTAAAACATACATTATTTAAATAGTCAAAGATTAGATGGTGCGCTTAAATTTTGAAGTTAGTTGCAATTGAATTGTAGCCTAGAAATTAAATAGCAACAAAGCAAGCATGAAAGGCAGGTAGCGTCTTGTCAACTAAATTTTAAGTTTAGAATAGAGTTAGAGAGTGGAAAATGAATGTGTAAGTATGAAAAGAAAATGCATCAATGAAAATCTGCAGAGGATCAGTTATGTACTTCTCAGAATCAAAGTCATCTGTATATGATTTTCATGAGATTTTTGAAGATTTTATAAGATCTTTTTCCCCATTTGTCTTATCTCCTTTTTAATTCCTCTTTTTTTCTGAGTGTCTTGTGTGTTCCAATAAGCAGACCAATTTTCTGATATCAGATATCAGTTGAATAAATACAGAGTTCCATGAAAATGAAAGGTATATGCATGGTTGAAACTTTATCCCAAGGCTACATAACATATATAGCTAAGACTTTCTGGTAAAAGTAGTGTCATCAAAAATTCTTAATCATTTTCTGTTCAATGTATGTGCAAATGTACTTTTGCTGCATACAGTGATTCCTTTGTGTGTACTTTGCTTTTTGTTTTATTTAGGGGGATACAAAATATTTAAAAATAGGAATATTTTGCATATTACATTTGATGGGTTTTCAGGTTTTTATATGGAAAGCAAACAAAAATGAATTTTCTTTCTGACTATCATGACATCCAGCAGAAATGAGTTGACACAGTATTAAGAGTTTTTTCTTTTTAGGAGGCTCTAGACCTCTCAGCCACCCTGCTATCCTCTCAGGAAGTTTAGCCGTGGTTAGCAAACCATGAAGATTTTGTCCACAGAATTCACTTATTAATATTTTTACATCGTGACTATTTTTCGAAGCTCCCTTGCACTTTTCCTGTCATTTAATCATTGGGTTTTTTCAGGACGTTTCGTTTTGTAACAATTTGGGGATGTTTTAAATTTGCTGCCTATTTATTTTATGTCTAAAGGAAAAATTACACAGAATTCCATACCATTTGGGAACATGCTGTCTTGGTTAGGGGTTTGGATCACATTTTTAAATTAGTTTTAAGAGAAAGGAAATCATATAAATGCTCTGGAATTCAGATAAGCACCAAGCACGGGAAGCAGGCACTTTTATTTTAGAGTACGTTATCCATTGGAGTCAGACTGCTGATGATAAAAGAACATTCTAGACCTTTAAATATTGATTATGCACTTTGCGGAGCTGTTTTCCTTTTTGTTTCCCCTCTGTCCATTTGAATTTGGGCTTTGGTAGAGCATGTATAGTGTAGTATCTCAGATATTCCACAGGGTGTCATGATGTGGTTGTTTGTTCTCGGGAACGCTGTCTGGTAGGAGGTAATTTGAGCCAAGGTTCATCCAGTGTTTAAAATGGCTGGTTCATTTTGGTTTCACTTAGGGAATACTTACTGAGGATCTACTATGTGCCAGCCTCATGCAGGAAATTCAGATCTTAGCAGTATCTGGCAGGTCCTCTTCTTTATTTTGTGTTTGGCATTTTGGCCAACAGAATATTTACTAACATAATGAGTTGGTTTGAGTTTATTTGAATTTATTTCCTATGTAGCTTCATGCCATTTGGGAGTGAATCTTAAATGGAAGATTAGGTTTTGCAAACCAGTCAATTCCCCAGCTAGACTTTGGTTCCCTTCCCCCTATCATCTGGTGGGAATGGATCCCTATGTGTGCTGGTGCAGGAAGGGGGCTAAGAGTTCCTGCTCTAAAAAGCTTCTGGGGTAGTCATGGGGAGGCTGAAGAAGGAGCTGGGGCCTCTGGATTCAGTCTGAGTGTAAACCCTCACTTCACCACTAATTTTCTAGGTCACCTTAAATAAGTTACTTTGCTTCTTTTCATTTTAAATCAGTAATGAGATTTTTAAAAGCAAATGAAGTGACCATTTTTAAAAAGCATTTGGTGGCTTCCAGTTCTGAGACAAGATGGTATAAACTTGCTTTTACTTGCTCTGTCCCTCTAAATATTATACAATTAAATACCCAGAACTAATTCAACAGATAATCATAAAAGGATTCTAAAAGGTAGGAAAGGAGAAAGTGAATTGCCTAGGGACCTCAGGACTTGAAGAAAGTTATCATAGTGAGTTCCCTGGGTTTTCTTCCTATCCCCCATATATCTCTGACTGGCCACTGGAGAGCCCTGCAACCCTGAACTGCTGACAAGAATGGATGGAGGGAAGGAGGGAAGGAAGGAAGGAAGGAAAGAAGGAAAGAAGGAAAGAAAGAAGGAAGGAGGAAAGGAAAGGAGAGAGACAGTGAGGAAGGAAGGGAGTAAGAGAGGGAGGAAGGGAGAGAGGAAGGGAGGGAGGAAGGGAGGGAATGTGTGCTTTCTCTGGCCAAAGGACTGGGAAAGGGGAAGCCCGGCTGGAATTTAGTGATGGCCCAGTCTACACACAAATGTTGCCAGCAGAGCCCCCATCAAGCCAACCCACTCTCGCATTTCACACCTGCCAGAAGAGGTGGGCCCAAACTGCCCACACAGCTCCATCAGCAGAGACAGGGTAGCTCAACCTATCTCCAGCCCCACACCCCTGGCAGCAGAGAACTTCTCTTCCCCTAGCAGTGATGTCAGCAACTCAGGGAGGTCAGACAGAACCCACATGCTAAACCAGAACAGGTAACTGCCTATTAAAATAGAAGAAATAAATAGGGGGAAAAAAGCCCACCTCTTAAATATGCATCCAAAATGTCCAGGATACAATAGAAAATCACCTGTCATGCCAAGAAAATCACCCACTATACCAAGAAACCCATCATAGAAGAGAAGAAAAATCACAATTTTAATGAGAAAAGATAACTGAGATGAATCAGGTGTTAGAATCATTTGACAAAAATTTTAAAGGAATTGAATGAGTAATTAAAAATTCCCTTGAAAAAATAGAAAACCTCACTGGAAGGACTCAACAGTAGAGTAGAAATGACAGAAGACAGAATCAGTGAACTTGAGGACAGATCAATAGAACTTAATCTGAACAACACGAAGAAAATACACTGAAAATCAAATGAACAGAGCTCAAGCATCTGTGAAACAAAAGATTTAACATTCATATCTTCAGAATTCAAGAAGGAGCAGAGAAAGAGTATGGGGTTGAAAAAGTATTTGAAGAAGTAATGGCTGAAAACTTTCCAAATTTGGCAAAAGATACAAACCTACAGATTCAAAGAGATGAGTAAATCCCAAATAGGATAACCACCCCCACCCCCAACATGTACCAAGACACATCACAATTAGGCCTCTGAAAAGTAAAGATAAGTCTTCAAGCAACCAGATGACTCAATACTTAAGGGGAACACCAGTTCAAATGACGGTGGATTTCTGATCTGAAACCATGGAGGCCGGAAGAAATTAGCCCAACATTTTTCAAGTGCAGAACAAAATGTCAGCCACAAATTCCCGGTCTGGTGAAACTGTCCTTCAGAAATTAAGGGGAAATGAATTCTCTGATAGGGAAAAACGATGAGTATTTATCGCTAGTACGTATATAACTACCCTTCTGCTAACTTTTGGCTTAGTTTGTTCGTCTCTTTCTAGTTACTTGAGGTATAAAGTTCAGTTGCTTATTTGATATCTTTCTTTTTTCTTAATGTAGGTGTTTATCACTATAAACTTCTCTCTTAAAACTACTTTTGCTGCATCCCATAAGTTTTGGTATGTTTTGTTTCCGTTTTCATTTGTCTTAGGATTTTTTAAAATCTCCCTTTTGATTTATTTCTTGATGCATTGGTTGTTCAGAAGTGTGTTGTTTAATCTCCACATATTTGTGAATTTTCTGATTTTCTTCCTGTTATTGATTTTTAGTTTCATACTATCATGGTTGGAGAAGATACTTGATATGATTTCAATCTTTTTAAATTTGTTAAGACTTGTTTTGTGGCCCAGGATATAATCTATTGTGGAGAATGTTCCATGTGCACTTGTAGAGAGTGTGTTCTGCTGATTTGGATTGAATAGTCTGTATATGTCTGTTAGGTCCATTTGGTCTATACTGTTGTTCAAGTCTGATATTTCTTTATTGATTTTCTGTCTGGATGATCTATCCATTGTTGAAAGTGGAGTACTGAAGTCTCCCACTGTTTTTGTATTGCTCTCTATTTCTCCCTTCATTTTTGTTTATATTTGCTTAATATATTTAGGTGTTGTGATGTTAGGTGCATAGATATATTTATAATTGTTAAACCCTCTTGATGAATTTGACCCTTTTATTATTATATAATGACTTTGTCTCTTAAGACAGCTTTTGGCTTAAAAAGTCTGTTTTGTTTGATGTAACTAGAACCACTCCTCTTTTTCTGGTTACCATTTACATGGAATAGCTTTTATCACCCTTCACTTTCTGCATATGTGTGTCCTTTAAGATATAGTGAGTCTTTTGTGGTCAGCATATAGTTGAATATTTTTTTTAATCAATTTAGACACTCTGTGTCTTTTGGTTGGATAATTAAATCCATTTGCATTTAAATTAAATTAATTATTTACAGGTAAGGGCTTACTACTGCCATTTTGTTAATTCTTTTTTGCTTTGTAGATTCTTTGTTCCTTTTTCTCTTTCTTGATAACTTCCTTTGTGATTTGATTTTTTTTTTGTAATGGCATGCTTTATTGCCTTTATCTTTTGTATATCAAGTATAGCTCTTTCTTTGTGGTTACTATAAGATTATATAAAATATCTTGTAGTTATATTAATAATACTCTGTTTTAAGCTGATACCAACCTAACTTTGACCACATACAAAAACTCCACACTTTAACTTCTCTTCCTGACACATTTATATTAGTGATGTCACAAATTATATCTTTTGTGTGTTGTGTATCAATTAACAAATTATTATAGCTATATTTATTTTTAATTCTTTTGTCTTTTAACTTTTATACTAGAGTGAAAAGTGGTTTATATTCTGCCATACACTATTAGAGTATCATGAATGTGACTATATTCTTACCTTCACAGTGAATTTTATACTTTTATATATTTTCATGTTGTTGTTTAGCATCCTTTCATTTCAACTTGAAGAATTCCCTTTAGCCTTTCTTTTAAGGCAAGTCTAGTGGTCATGAGCTCCCACAGCTTTTGTCTGTCTGGGAATGTTTTATCTCTCCTTCATTCTAAAGGACAGATTTGCCAAGTATAGCATTCTTGGTTGACACTTTTCTTTTCTTTCAGCACTTTGGATATAATATAATCATTCTTCTCTCTCCTGGCCTGCAAGGTTTCTTTCCTTCTTTCTTTCTTTTTTCCTTGTAAATGAGGTCTCACTATGTTGCCCGGGCTGGACTTGAACTCCTGAGCGCAAATTATCCCACTACCTCAGCCTCCTGAGTAGCTGAGAATACAGGTGCTTGCCATTGTGCCTGGCTGGGCCTGCAAGTTTTCTGTTGAGAAATCCACTGACAGTGTTAAGGAAGTTCTCTTATATATGATGAGTTACTTTTCTCTTGCTGCTTTCAAAATTCCCTTTGTCTTCGACTTTTGAGAATTTGATCATATTGTGTCTCAGTGAAGATCTCTTTGTATTTAATCTATTTGGGGTTCTTTTTGCTTCATGGATCTGGATGTTTCTTTCCCTCTCCAAGTTTGGGAAATTTCTGTCATTATTTCTTAAATAGTCTTCTGCTGCTTTCTCTTTCTCTACTTCTTATATGACTCCCATAATGTGTATATTGGTTTGCTTGATGGTGTCCCATAGGTCTTATAGGCTTTTTTTCTTTCTTTCTTTTCTGTTTGTTCCTTTACTGTGTAATTTCAAATGACCTATCTTTGAGTTTGCTGATTCTCTCTTTTGCTTGATTAAATCTACTGTCGAAGCTTGTCTTAGTCTTCATTTGTGTTGCTATAAATGAATCCCTAAGGCTGGATCATTTATAAAGAAAAGAGGTTTATTTGGCTTATGGTTATGCAGGATTTACAAGAAGCATGGTCTCAGCATCTGCTTCTGGTGAAGGCTTCAGGCTGCTTCCACTCGTGGTGGAAGGTCAAGTGGAACTGGTGTGTGTAGAGATCACATGGCAAGAGAGGAAGCAAGAGAGAAATGAGGGAGGTGCCCGAGCCTTTTAAACAACCAGCTCTTGTGAGGGTAATAGAGCTAGAACTCTCTCATTACCACTAGGATGGCATCAAGCCATTCATGAGGGATGCACCCTTGTGACCCAAATACCTCCCATCAGGCCCCACCTCCAACTTTGGGGATTAGATTTCAACATGAGATTGGAACGGGTCAAAAAAACCAAACTATAGCAAAGCTCTTTATGGAATTTTTCAATTCATTCATTCATTGTGTTCTTTAGCTCCAGAATATTTGTTTGTTTCTTTCTTATGGTTTCTGTGTATTTGTTGAACTTTTAGTTTTGTTCGTATATTAATTTCCTAATTTTGTTTAGTTGTCTATCTGTGTTTTCTTGTAGTTTACTGAGCTTTTTAAAGATGACTATTTTGAATTCTGTCAGGCAATTTTCAGATCTCTGTTTCTTTAGGGTTCATTACTACTGCTTTATTTTGTTCCTTGGGTAGTATTAAGTTTCCCTGATTATTCGTGTTTCTGGTAGATTTGCATTTTTTTGTCTGCATATTTGAGAAAGTAGGCACTTTTTCTAATCTTTACAGTCTGGATTCAGTAGGGAAAGACCTTCACCTGGAAGCCTGTCCAGAGATTTTGAGGGGTTCATGGCATGGGGTTTGTGGGTAGGCTTTCTTCTCTAATCCTCAGGCTGGCTAGCCTTGTACCTGGGTGCATAAGGCTTGGTCTTTTTCTTAGATATGTGGGGCTGGGCCTGGAATTTGGAAACACACGGGCAGGTCTGGCACTGAGTCTACAGTATGGGCCTGGAAACTGGGTTGGTGGAGTTGAGCCTGTATCTTATGTCCATGGGGCCCAGGCTGGTATTGGGGTCCACTGGAATGGGCCTGATGACTGTGTCTATAGGTGCAGACCTGCATCCTGTGTCCATTGGGAACAGCCTGAAGCCTGCATTCATAGGGACTGGCCTGGTGCTAGGGTGGGATCTGATGCCTAGGTCTGTAGGGATGTGCCTGGTCCTGAGTCTGCAGGGGCTAGCCTGGTGCTGGGCTCCACTTGGTGGTGGGGGTGGGGGTGGGGGGGTGGCTAAAGCTTGTGTTCACAGGAGCTGGCCTGGTGCTGGGATAGACCTGAAGCCTGAGTCTGCAGGGGCTAGTCTGGTGTCAGGTTCTACTGGGGTGGGTCTGCCTGGGTCTTCTGGAGTGGGTTTGACCTTGGGGCCACTGGCACCTGGGGCCTCAGGGTCCAGCATGGAGCCTGAAGCCAGATGGGTCAACTTGACCCTAGGGTGGGTCTGAAGCCTGAGGCTGCAGGGGCAGGCCTGATTTCTGGGCCTGCCTGCAGGGCTGGGCTGACATTGTGGTGGGCCTGGATAATAGGTCTCTGGGGGCTGGTCTGGAGCCTAGGTCTTTGGGGGGACTGGTCTATAACTGGGACAGGCTTAGAGCCTACATCCACAGGGTTGGATCTGGGGCCTGGAGCTTTGATGGCTGGTCTGCTGCTGGGGTGTGCCTGGAACTTGACTTCTAAGGGGCCGGCCTGGTGCCAGGTTTCACTGGAGTGTGGCTGGTGCTGGGAACTGTGGCAAAGTCACATGCTTATTTTACTCTGTTTTCCCTATGTGAAAGGTATCTCTCTCCATGCTGCACTGCCTGGGATTCATGGAGGGCTGATTAGATAATGTGCAACTGTTGTTCCTACCCTATTCACTGAGTCTTTTCTTACTTTTATGTTTCACCTAGGGACTGCATTCACTTACTCAGATTCATTAGCTCTTGGGAAGGTATTTTGATGCAAGGACAATTGTTCAAATTGATTTTTCTGCCAGGGAATTAGTGCTGGAGACTCCTATTCTGCCATCTTACTGACATCACTCCTTATGCTAACTAATTAATTTTTTAAAAGCAGGAATGGCTATGTTAATGTCAGATAAAGTAGACTTCAAAGCAGAGAAAATTACTAGGGACAATGAGTGACATTACATAATAATAAAAAAAGTAATTCACCAATCCTAAACATAGCAATCCTAAATGTGTATGTACCAAGAATAGGGCTTCAAAATACAAGAAAGAAAAAACATTAGAGCTAAAGAGAAAAATAAACAAATTCACATTTGTAGTTTGGGACTTCAGCATACCACTATCAGCAATCAATAGAACTAAATCAGGAAATTAGCAAAGATACAGAAGAACTGAACAATTCTATCAAGATCTAATTGACATTTATGGAACATTCCCCAAAACTGCTGAATATACATTCTTTCCAACTATACATATAACATTTTCAAGATAAATCATATCCTGAGTTGTAAAACAAACCTTACCAAATATAAAAGAACTGAATTTATATAGAGTATGTTCTATGACCGTAATGAAACTAGAAATCAGTAACAGAAAGACAACAAGAGAATCTACAAACACTTGAAAATTATACAACACACTGCTAAATAATCCATGGTTCAAAGATGAAGTTTCAAAGGAAAAATATACATAAAACTAAAGGAAAAGAAAAACAAAACATATCAAAATTTGTGGGATGCAGCTAAAGCAGTGCTGAGTGGGAAAATTTATAGCATTAAATGCTTACACAAGAAAAGAGGAAAGGTCTCAAATGAATATGCCAAGTTCCTACCTCAATAAACCAGAAGAAGAACAAAACAAACTCAAAGTGAGTACAAGGAAGGAAATAATGAAAAGAGTAGTTATCAATAAAATTGAAAACATAGAAATGAGAGAGAAAATCAATAATACTAAAAGCTCCTCTTTGCAAAGAATCATTGATAAATCTCCAGCAACTCAAAAATTAAAAAAAAGAAGATACAAATCACTAATGCCAGAAATGAAGCAGGAGTTATTATAATTTCTACAGCTATTAAAAACTTAATAGGGGAATAGTACAGACAATTTTATGCTCATAAATTTGACAGCTTAGTAGAAATGGACCAATTCCTAAAAAACAAGCTATCAAAATTCAACAACATGAAATAGATAACTGAATAGCCTGATAACCATGAAATACATTGAATTTGTAGTTAAAAAGCTCCTGGAAAAGAAATTTCTGAGCCCAGATGGCTTCACTGGAGAATTTTACCAATGTTAAAAAATTAATACTAATTTTACTCAGTTTCTCTCAGACAAGAGAAGAGAGGGAATACTTCCCTACTAATTTATGATGCCAATAATTCCTTGATACCCAAACTTGAAAAAGACAGTACCATGTAAAAAAAAAAAAAAAAGCATAAAGCCAGAAAACCACTCAGAAACTCTATAGACCATTGTCTGTCATGAATGTAAATACAAAGATCCTCAAGAAAATATTAGTAAATCGATTTAAAAAATGTATTAAGGGAACAATATACCATGACCAAGTAGAGTTTATTCCAGGTGTGCAAGGCTGAGTCAACATGCAAAAATTAATCATTTTAATATACCATGTGGACAGGATAAAGATGGGGAAAAAAACATACCACGTTAATTTACACAGAGAAAGCATTTGACAAAATTCGATACCCATTCATGATTAAAAAAACTCTTAGTAATTTAGGAACAGAGGAGGACTGCCTTAATTTGATAAAGCATATTTACAAAAAACCTATACCTAACATCTGTTTTTCGCTATTAAGGTGAAATATATTTTATGTAAATTCAGGATAGAGATAAAGATGTATATTCTCATTACTGCTATGCAACGTGGTACTCTGAAGCCCTAGTAACTGCAATAAGGAAAGAAAAAAAAAATAAAATCATTCCCTTTTGCATATGACATTAGTGTCTACATAGAATATCTCAAGGAAACTTTAAAAAGAAAAAGAAACACACTCCTAGACCTAATAAGTAAGTTCAGTGTGGTATCAGGATATAGGATCAACATACAAAGATTAATTGCATTTCTATATACTAATAATGAATATGTGGAAGGTAAAACTAAAAATATAATACCATTTACAATCATCCAAAGAAAATGAAATTCTTAGATATGAACTTATCAAAACATATACAGGATCTGTATGCTATAACTTACAAAATGTTAATGAGAACAATTAACACATTAACTGCCACATAAGTTGTATTTAACTCATGCTAGTTTTGACCCCGGGGCCTCATGAAGTATATGTAACTCACATGTCTCTTCACCTTGGGAGCTGTGTGAACTATTTCAAGTTGCATATAACTTATGCACAGAAAACAATAACAAATAACAAATTTTTCATTAAATTCGAAAGGATCCTTTTGTTTTTGAAGTTTTTATTTTGTTTTCATAATAAAATACCATGGTCCCAAGGAAAAAAATTTTTTTTCTAGTGTGGCAGTCAGTGTGTTAAAGAAGACCTAAACAAATTGAGATATGTACTGTATTTATGAATTAGAAGAGTCAACATATTTAAAAGTATCAATTCTGCCCAAATTGAGCTATAGGTTTAATGAAATTCTTATCAAAATTGCACTGAGCTTTTTTTGTTGACATATACAAGCTTTTTATGAAATTTTAATGAAAAGACACAAGCCTAGAATAACTAAAACAATCTTGAAAAAAAAAAGAATAAGGTGGGAAGAATCACTCTACTAATGTTAAGCCTTATTATATAGCTACCATAATCAAGACAGTGTGATATAGATATAGATCATTGGGACAGAATAGAGAACCCAGAAATACACCCACAAAAATATGCCTAACTGATTTTTTGCAAAGGTACAAAAACATTTCAATGGAGGAAGGATAAACTTTTTAACAAATGGTGCTGGAACAATTGGATATCCATAGGCAACAAAAATGAACATTGACCTAACCTTCATACCTTATGCAAAAATTAATCAAAGTAGATCATGGATTTAAATTTAAAACATAAAAGTATAAATTTGTTATAAAACGATAGGGGAAAATTTTCAAGATCTAGGGCTAGGCAAAAAGTTCTTGAAATTGGCATCAAAAACATGATCCATAAAAGGAAAGATTGATAAATTGGATCTTCTGTTCTGTGAAAGATCCCATTAGGAGGATGAAAAGACAAGCTGCAGAACTGGAGGAAATAATTGCAAAACATATATATGATAAAGGACTGATATCTAGACTATATAAAGAACTCTAAAAAGTCAATAGTAAAACAAAAACAAAAGCAATCCAATTAGAAAATGGTCAAAAGACACGAAGAAACATTTCACTGAAGAAAATATACAGATGGCAAATAGGCACATGAAAAGATACTAAAAATCATTAGCCATTAGGGAAATGCAAAATAAAACTACAATGATATGTCACTACACACCTATCAGAATTGCTATAATAAAAAATAATAACAACACCAAAAGTTGGTGGGGATGTAGAGAAACCAGATCGTTTATGCATTGATGGTGGGAAAGTAGAATTGTAAAGCTACTCTGGAAAACAGTTCAGTAGTATCTTATAAAATAAAAATTACAACTTCCATATGATCCAGCAATTGTACTCTGGTAGCATTTATCCCAGAGAGATGAAAACTTACATTCACAGAAAAAAACCTATACATAAACTCCATAGTAGTTTATTTGTAATAGCCCAAACTGAAAACAACCCAAATGTCCTTCAACAGGTGAATGGTTACACAAGCTTGTATATCAATACCATGGAGTACTACTTAGCAATAAAAAGGAACACATTATTGATAGGCATAACTTGGATGGACCCACACCATCATGCTGAGTTTAAAAAGCTATATGACTACATTTATGTAACATTTGTGAAATGACAAAATTATGGAAATAGAGTACAGTATAACAACTGCCAGGGGTTAGGGATGAGGGCAGAGGCCGGAGGGAAGTGTGTGCAGTTATAAAAGAGCAACACAAAGGATGTCTGTGGTAATGGAATTTTCTGTGTCTTGACTTTGGTGGTGGTCACGTGAATCTACACATGTAGTACAATTGCATAGAACTAAATACATTCACACATACACATGAGTGCATATAAAACTGATGATATATGAATAAAGTCATTGGATTGTATCAGTGTCAATTCCCTGGTTGTAATATTGTACTATATTTATACTAGATGTTACCATTAGAGGAAACTAGGTAAAGAGTATAACAGATACCTTTGTATTATTTCTTATGGCTGCATGCAAATCTCAATTATCTCAAAAAGTAAAAAAAAGTTGAGCAATTTTTTATATGTTTGCTGGCCATTAGTCTGTCTTCTTTTGCAAAGTTTCTGCTCATGTCCTTTGCCCATTTTTTAACGGGGTTGTTTGATTTTTTTCTTGTTGATTTTCCTAAGTTCTGTATAGATTCTGGTTATCAGCCCTTTATCAGATATATAGCATTCAAATATTTCTAATCATCAGGGAAATGCAAATCAAAACCACAAAGAGATATCACTTAACTCCAGTGAGATTAGCTCATATCAAAAAGTCCCAAAACAACAAATGTTGGCAGGGATGTGGACAGATAGGAACACTCATATACTGCTGGTGGGCCTGCAAATTAGTATGACCTCTGTGGAAAGTAATATGGAGATACCTCAAAGAACTAAAAGTAGAACTACCTTTTGATCCAGCAATCTCACTACTGGGTGTCTACCCAAAGGAAAAAAAGACATTCTATAATAAAGACATCTGCACGCGAATGTTTATAGCAGCACAATTCACAATGGCAAAGATGTGGAAACAACCCAGGTGCCCATCAATACACGAGTGGATTAATAAAATGTGGTATATGTATACCATGTAGTACTACTCAGCAATAAAAAACAATGGTGAATTAACACATCTGGTATTATCCTGGATGGAGCTAGAGCCCATTCTTCAAAGCAAAGTGTCACAGGAATGGAAAAACAAGCACCACTGGTACTCACCACTAACTGATCAACACCTACATCACACAGGGCAATAATATTCATCAGGGGGCGGGCAGGCAGGAGGGGGGTGGAGGGGATGGGAAAACTCTCACTGAATGGATGCGGGGAGCACAGTTTGGGGGATGTCCACAATTGTAGCTCTGACATGGGCAGTGCATGGGCAATATATGTAACCAAAGTGTTGTGCCCCCATAATATTCTGAAATAAAAGGAAAAAATAAATAAGTCCACTTAAAAAAAATAATTATCAGTAACTATTTAAAAAAAAAAGTTAAAAACAAAAACCAGTGCCTGGCTTGTTGGAATCACTTAATAAAATTAGCCATTATTATTATTATTGTCATCATCATTGTAATCATCATCACCATGACGTTGCTATGCTAGCTAGAAGTTTTGAGGCTGCTTTTGGCTGGGGACAGATACATGTAGCTCTGTCTAAACAGTTACCTCATTAAAGCAGGGGTACCCTGAACCTCATTCCAGCCCTTAATGCTAAGAACCGATGTTGCTCAAGAATGGAGACAGGCTCACGAAATGGGAGTGAGTAGGCCTGCTGCATGCAGCACTTACTAACTTTTTTATAAGCTGAAAGTTTGTTTTATTTTTATTTTATTTTTTGGCCATGTAAAAATGGCTGCATCAGAAATAGCATGTTAAAATGTCACACATCCCATTAGAATTACTTCCTCAGTTTTGGATAAATTCCTCTTGCGTAATCCTCTGTTTAAGGGCTCTAAAAGACCAACATGTTTTTATTCCGGATGAAAAATATGGGTATAATAAGCAGAATTCTAGGATGGCCCCATGATACGTGCCCCTGGTATTATGTCTATGTTTGGGTTACATTTTATGCAAAAGGGAATTTGCAGATGTAATCAAGGCCACTAGTCAGTTGACTTTGAGTTAATCAAAAGGGAGATGATCTGGGAGGGTCTGACCGAGTCACAGGAGCGCTGTAAATCTGGGGCTAGAGGTCAGGCACCGGGTAGACAGAGGGATCCAAAGCAGGAGGGGATTTGACATACGAGGAGTGCTTCATTGCTGGTTTTGAAGAGGGAGGGGGGACACGTGGCAAAGGCCTTCATACAGCCTGCAGAAGCTGACAGCAACCCCCCGGTAGCCAGCAAGGAACTGAATAATGCCAACAACCTGAATGAGCTTGAAAGAGGACTCCAAATTCCAGATGAGAACTCAGCCCAATTGACCCCTTGATATTTGCTTTGTGAGACCCTCAGCAGAAAAACCAATTAGGCCCTATCCAGACTTCTGATGTATGGATTGTGAGATAATAATTTATGTTGTTTTAAGCTGTTAAATTTGTGGCAATTTGTTATGCAATTTTAGAAAATTAATATGATGGGTTGACTTAAATCTTTGTGTTTAAATCAATGGTTTAATAGACCCTGTACTAGCAACTCAGAGAGCATCCTTGGCTCTCTGCAAAAGGTATCTCTGGAGGAGTGTGAGAGATTAGCAGACCTATAATTTTATGTTTCCCAGGCAACCTTTTTCTTTTTTTTAAATTTCCAATCTGTCATGGAACAATATGTGGTTCCATTGTGTGCACAATCAGTATGCAGTTCTGGACACACGTGACACATGAGTTCAACAACACTCAAACTTGTCTACCTACAGGCTGCTGATGGTGACAAGGCCATGGATCATGTTCTTGAATATTGGGGTGATGTGCAAACACTCTCAATTTCTATGGTTATCATAGACAGATAACAAAGAGTTACATGGACCATATTTGGAGAAAGCCTAGCCTTGTAAGTCTGTAGGAACTTGAGAGAGAGAGAAAGTTCATAGTAATTGTTCCAGGGTGGTGCAGTTTGCTGCTTCAGGAGCTGACACCAGAGTTCTCCCTAAGGTGCTGTGGATATGGGTCATGTTTTTGGCCACCCAGACTCTGAGCTTTCTTCTGATTTTATAAAGGGTATCTCACTATTGAAGGTGAAAATGCCAGCACTTGGTTTCTCAGCCTCCCTTGCAGTTGGGCTGTGTGCCTTACTTAGGCTCTGAGGGACACTTGGGCATATGAGGGACACTCTCTGCTGCAGTGACTGCAAGGTCAAGGCCATGGTACAGCACAACTGCAGGGCTAGTGGTGGTGTCCAGTGATCAATTACAACTGGGTCTGTACTGTAAGCCTTGGTGTCTAGTATTGAGCAGCTGGGGCGACAGTGTGTGCACTAGACCAATTGCATCAAAACTCTGGGCATCTTTCTGGGCTATTTTCCCTGACCCTAGTTCTCCAGCCTGTCTAGCAGTTTTTTGGATTTCCCTGTTTTTTGCTTAAATCAGACTGAGTTGTTCCTGTTGCTTTAGCTAATAACTTTAATGGATACCCTAGGTGTGGATAACAGACTCCAGAGATTTGTCTTATGGAGAAAAGAAATTTCATTAGTATATGAATTTCAGAATTTCATAATGAAAATAACCAGAAAGATACCTTTGGGGTAGTATTTGAAATTATAAATATGCCTAAGCTTGTTCGCTCCTGTGTTTTAGGCTATATGTAGACTGTCTCCGTCACTTTTAATTCCTTCTTTGTAGAATCCCAGAGCTGAAGGGACTCAGCCGTCATCTACTGGGGCCTTTTCCTTTTTCACAAGACACTTCTACTTCGGGGTTCCTTCCTTCCTTCCGTCTCTCATTCATTCAGTAAGTTAGTATGTGGTATTGCCAGCACAGTCAGGTG
This sequence comes from Daubentonia madagascariensis, assembly GCA_023783475.1. Lineage (NCBI taxonomy): Eukaryota > Metazoa > Chordata > Mammalia > Primates > Daubentoniidae > Daubentonia > Daubentonia madagascariensis. Next base: position 31,326,114 of record JAKFHU010001953.1, on the reverse strand, counting down.
CTGCAGCGAGAGACACAGCAGTGAGTGTGACAGAGCTCTTGTCTTAATTGAGCTCGCAGTTGTGGAGATAGATAAGTAAAGAGACAAATTTAATAGTGTGTGAAAAATGAAGATTAGGAGACTTAACCTGGCTTGGGTGGGGCGGTGGTCAGAGAGGGAATCCTGGAGGAGGCAAGGAATGTGCCGATACTAAAGGTTTGAGTAGGACTTGAACAGGTGAGAAGCTGGAGTGGAAAGGGTGTTCCAAGCACAGGAAATGCAGGGGCAAAAATGGGGAAGGTATAAAGAGAGCCTGATCCTAGGAGCCAGCGGGAGTGGTTTGGCAGGGTTGGGGCTTGGCTGCGGGATGGTAGAAGATCACATGGACCATGGCTTGGAGGGCCTTATGCATGATTTCAGGGAGTTTGGGCTTTATTTGGGAGGCAGTGGGGAGCCAATGAAGGATTCTAAGGGAGGAATTCATGTAGTTAGATCTGCATCTTAGGAAGGTAACTCTGGCTGCAGCATGGAAATCAAATTGGAGGAGGAGCAAATGTGGAGTCAAGGGGGCTATGGCTGTTTAGTCAATGAACACATTTGTGCTGGGGACTGTACTTGTGTGAAAACACACAACAAAGCTCCCTCTGGGCATTGGCCCTCCTCAGGCTTGGCAAACCTGGAGTTAAAGGCCCCAGTAGCTCTTGGGCAGAGCTTCAGAAGTCAGCTTAAAGCTATTAGGATTAGGGCTGTCAGGTGTCATCCAGGACCTGAGCGCCCCCCCCCCCCACCGTTCTGCCCTACAAGGTGCAGCTGTTGCTTCCGCAGTGCAGGCTCCTTCTGAATCTGCCCAGCCATGACCGAAAGGCAGCTCAGTCAAAGGCAAGGGCAGGGTTTCTCTCAGCCCCTGTGTGCAGGCCCATCTCTTACTTTAACGAGTCACAGTGACCAGTGAGTTGTCTGTGTTGCTAAAATGTATTCCATTTTTGCAACATGTGAAATTTCTCAAAAAACCCTCACTTTCCACCCCCAAACCTCCCCATCCTAACACTTGCTGTCAATTTGCTTATTTTCCAATTCCTGCTATTCAAACCTTGTACAACCTCACCCTTTGAAGAAGGTTCCAAACGTTTTTCTTGTAAATGTCATAACAATTTGTGAACATGGGAGAATGGTACAATATTTTTTAAAATAATGCAGAATTTTACATTCCCCCCAGTCTTCTAAATTTAAATTTTAAGAATTTAGTCGTCCTTGGCATAACAAAGGAACATTTCCTCCTGCAAAGAGGAGTCCTTTTAAAAAGCAAAAACTTAATGTTTAAAACTCATTTAAGGAACCATTCTGATATCTTGTAATTGGTTTTAAAATATCTTTTTATTCTATTTATTATGTTCAATGAAAACAAGTTGTCAGATGCAGAAAAGAAGAAAAGTAACATCATTAGTCACTTCATTGCCACATAAAACTTTTTTAATGAGTTCCTTTTATATATATTTTTGTTATTTTAAGAATTTTTTCTTTTTACAACATTAATGTATTTTATATTCTGCCTTTTTCTTAAGATTCTGCTATTTCCATTTAGTTAGCAAATGGTATGAAAACACGATTTTAAATACATGCATAATAAGCCATGGTTTAAATCTGTAATTGCTGGTAACTTGGACAATTTAGTTGTAAGTAGGCATTTGTGTTATTTATTAAATTATTTATTATTTGCTCATGTATATTATTATTTTTATATACAAATATAAACTAAAAATGGCCCATAATCTTACCAGCTAGATAATCCTGGTTGACTTTAAAGAAATAATAAGGCCTACATGGTTAGAATTTTAAGCAGAAATCTATACAAATGTACACAAATGAAAAGCAGAAGTTACCCTCTTCCTCCTGCTTCCTAAATCCTTTCCCCCACAGGTTAAAATTTCTTGTGATTTTTCTTACCCCAGATATATTTATCTATTTAGAGATTTGTTTTTTATTTATGCAAAAGGCTATATTCCCCATAGTGTTCTACACCTTATTTTTCTCTCTTAAGAATCATTCTTGACGATCTTTGTATGGCATTTCTTAAAGTGGTGCATCCCTAGCTCAATAAATGTGTCTCCAATTCCAGTCTGTTAGTCAGTCTTGCCTGTGGTATCATTGGCTCTTCTGCTGTGTTCTTAGATGTGAAATAAATAGATATGCCATCCCACATTTTAGCATCCCACATTTTTCTAGCTCTCAGCCCCTACCTGCATGCCGGTAGGACCCCTGATTGTCCACTTTCTTAAGTCTTCCTGGTTATTAGGGGAGGTCCCAGGGAGTCTCATATAAGCCCTCAGCCAGTTTTCTTTGGCCTCTATTTCCAGTACCCAAAGGCCCTTGAAATCAATGCCTACCTCTGCCCCAGGGCTGATATCCTGAAAGTCCCCTTACCTCTGCCCAGAGCACTGTCTCCCAGGGCATGCAGGTGGGCCTGATTAGTTTGCTTAGTGCAACCATGGATTTATACATACATGTGTTCACAAATGTATCCATGTGTGTACTCAAGGTAATAACACACACTCTCTCCAAGAGTCTCTCAGCTGCTGGCTTCTTCCATACAACTACTATCATTCTGACACACAACCATCCACAGTCTTGCTTGCACATATTTTTGTTTATGGTGTTGTGTAACCCCATGAACACTTGTCTGGAATGGAAGAAGCCTTTGCTTTGACTGGAGATGATTATAATTTTTGAATTGCTGTATTTTCCATGCAGAGACAGTGAATCCTCACAGTGGCAGCTGGATGGGAACACATTACGTTTTGATGAAGGAAAAGGTTTGACCTGTAACCTGATTTTTCAGCATGTCTGTCTCAAGGCAGAAGGAAAAAAAAAAAAAAAGGAAGGAGGGAGGAAGGAAGGGAGGAAGGAAAAAATAAAAGGGAAATATCCATCTGTTAGTCCACATCTGTTGTAACCATTGGAAAAGTTAGCCAAGACCATGTCCTCCAGATTGAGGATCAGCAGAGCCATTGTCTTTGCATTTAGAACTATTTTTGATGGTGCTAGTTCTGCCACCTCTGTTGTTGTTGTCACTGTCTTCTCCTCTCCATTGCTACTGCTATTACTATCATTATTTGTATTGGCATTCCAGATTCATGCTAAAGAAATCAAGTAATGAAATAAATTGTTTGAGTCATACATTGTGAAACAAGCATTTGGAATGATTCCCTGAGAAAGCTGGGTGTACAATACAAATATTTTGAATGGACTTATCTTAGAGTTGTACTGCTTTTTTTCCTTGTCATTTTAAAACCCTTAATATGAATAAATTGTTTGTATAGTGGGGCTTTTTTAATCCTTAGATAAGAAATATATGGTTTGAAAGCAGAGAATAAAAACATGAATGATAATGTTCACAATGCCCAGGAGAAGGTCCTTGCTGCTGTTCCTGGGCAGGCGTTATAATCGGCTATTTGGCGTGTTTATTTCAGGCTGCAGATAGTGGATAAAAGTGGCTGGTTGGTTGCCAGCACATGACTTAGTTGCCAAATGGAGTGTTTAGTACTTGTTACATTTGACTTATATCACAAATTCTTCCCATTAACAGTCTGCTGGTGATAACCTACTTGGCTTTTCATGTGGTTACTTTGAAACAGCCACTTGACAACACTGGGCATATCACAAAGTTTACTACTGAATAAAGCAGTGAGTGAATGACTACATGGGTTCTGCCATGTACTGATAGAGTGCTGGGTACAGAATGGGCACCCAGCGTCTGTTCAATCAACATATTAATCCTGTGTAATCTCTGGATTACACAGGAATCCTCTGGTTCACTGTACCAAGCTTAGGTCTATGGACTTGAGACTTAAAAAGGCTGGTAAAGGAGATAGAAATAATAGTGCTGACCTGTGTCAGAAGGGCTTGCATTTGTACAGAGGAAGATATTCTCATCTATATCACTATTTAAATACAAAGTTGAATTATTAATAAAGAAGAATGAAGGTCTCATCAAAATGGCCTTGAGTCTAAGACTAAGTCAAAGTGTAAACTCGTAATGCTGACAGTTTCCATAATCTCAAGTCTATTTTTTTAAAAAAACAGATCCACTTCAGGAATTTTGGCTCTGGATGTGTAATGAAATATGCATTTAAAATGGTGATCTTTATTTTTAGATTGAAAACTTGCAAGAACAACTAAGGGATAAAGACAAGCAACTGACCAATCTGAAAGACAGAGTGAAGTCCTTGCAGACGGATTCCAGTAATACAGATACCGCGCTGGCGACGTTAGAGGAGGCTCTATCAGAGAAGGTGAGCTTGAACTCAAAGATGGGGGGGATCAGGACTTAGGGAAACAAGGTTGAGAAGAGTTGATCCAAATGCATTTAAATGTGCCTTCTCTTCTCCATTTGCTATACTACCTATAGTTCCAGCTGGGCCTCAGATTCCCGTACTACCCCTGGCACACTGCAGCCAGGGGCATCTTTTTGAAATGCAAATTGATCACATCACCGTGACCCTCCTTGAAAACTTTCACCAGCTTGTCCTTGCTCTTAGGATGATACAAACTGAAGTTGTCCACCTGGCCCATAGGTTCCGTTTCTCCATCCAATCTGGCTCTCATCTGAGCAGCCCCCTCTCTGCCTGCCTGCTCACCTGCTCCCTCTTTCTGTCCCTCTCTCCTCCATTTCCAGCCTTGTCCATTCCCTATCTCTCTCTCCCTATTCTCTGTGCTCTAGCTATGCCGGCTGTCTAGATTTTCAAGCACACCATGTTCCCTTCTGCCTCAGATTCTTTGCATATGCTATTACCCAGCTGAGAATGTTCTGTACTCTCTGCAGATTTAATTCCTCCTCTTCTGAGAGGCCAGCTTCGTATGAAGTTGTATTGTGCAGTAGTCAAGGATGTGGACTTTGGAGCCAGACTGCCTGGGTTCAGATCCTAGGTCTGATACTTACTACTTTGGACAAATTACTTAACTTCTCAATTCCTCAGTTTTGTCATTCGTAAAAGGGGGTGATAATAGTACCTACCTCCAAGGATTATGTTGGGGAGAAAATGCGTTAAAATGTGGACTGTGTTTAGAATAGTAGGTATAATAAGTTGTAACTATTATTATTATTGTTTTCTTAATCATTTCCTTAGGGACACTTTCTAGATATCCCCATTATGCTCTCATGAACACCATGAACTTTCCAGAGCTCTTGTCACAATCTTAATTGTTCATTCATCTGTTTTTATATGATTAATTAGTCTTCTCTGCTAGACTCCAAACCCAAGGAACATACCCTATGTGTGCATTAGCTTGCCATTCCCAGTGTGTAGCATAATACCTACATGGGGTGTGCTCAGTGGATATTGGCTATTGGTTGAGTGAGCCCCCACCATGTGACAGCCATTGTTGTGGGCTTTGGGCTGCAGCAGAGGAAAGAATGGGTAAAAATCTTGGCTTTCATGGAATTTAGATTCTAGTGGGAGTGAGCAGGAAACAGATAATAAATGAATAGCATACATAGGATTTCAGAGGGTAAAATTTCTGTAGAGGAAAAGAAAGCAGATAGGGCTGCAGAGAATACTGGGGTGGAGTGGCTACATAGGGGCTCACTAAGAAGGTGACATTTAAGGAAAGACCTGAAGAAGGTGAGGGGTGAGCCATGACCCCTCCTGGAGGGAGAAGGTACTAGGCAAAGGGTGCAAGTGCAAGGGGTTGGGTAGAGTAGGGACAGTAGATCTCCTTGTGAGAAAAGATTTTTAAAAATTGGCTTTTACTCAGAAGGTGATGGGATACCATTGTGAGGGTTCCCTTCTGACTTACTTTTAAAAGCATTACTTTGAATAAAAGAATGAATGAATTAGTGAATTCCATTAGGCAAATAGGTCATTCTGATGTTTACTGACTTTTAGAATGATTTCTAGTCCATTTTATTCTGGCTAAATTCATTCATTCATTCTCTGGGCACCTATTGTAGGTATCACACTCTGGAGTTGAATTTGCATATGTTATATCCTCATCCCCAATACTTCCTAAGTTCAAGGAGCCAGTACCCAAGAGCAGTACAGGTAAAGTTCTTTAGGAATTCTGAGGAGGGACAGCCTATTTGTTGGTTAGACATGTAACACGTCAGTGCAGTTTTTAGGCCCATGTTATTGACATGATTTTTCAAATTCAGCTTGAAACAAAGAAAAGAAATCTTAACTTTTAAAAATATGGGAGTAGACCTGTTATATTCGTTTTCTTCATCTTTCTCATCATTTTTGATTCTGCAGCACTTTGTAGGACTTGCCCACAAATGCAAGGGGTGTTATGGGGTTTTCCTCTTGGATGCCATACTGTAGTGACAGCACCATCTCCTTTATTCCCTATTATTATAGTCTATAAACTCTGGGGTAACGAGGTCAGGTGGAAGGAGATCTAGGGGCCAGTCCCACCTATGCCACTAACTGACTGGGTGCCCCTGGCAAATAATTCTCCCCTCAGGGCCTCAAATTTCCCATTTGTTGAATGGGAATTAGATTAAATGTCCCACCGTTTCCCTAAACCAGTGTATCTATCCTAAAGAAGGCTACTCTGTTGCTACTTTAGAATTACCAGGAGGTGCCTGTTGAAAATCTACATTGTTAGACCCCATCTACACCTACTGAATCAGAACTTTGAGTAGGACCTGGGAATCTGCACCTTGGCGAGCTCCCTAGGTCATCGTGACGTGCACTCTAGTCTGGGCACCAGTGTTCTGCGATAAAAATATAGAAGCTACGAAAAGCGACTTAATTCTATGGCCAGAAAGTCTTCATGGTCCTATTAAAATTGTAAGATTATAACTTTAGGATTAAATTCTAAGAATTATAAGATTTTATTTGAAGACTTTTAAGAATAATAAGATAACTTGTTTGGGAAAGATATTCTTCTCTTTTCAGCTTTCAAGAATTTATTTCCAGAGCTCTCTGTAGTAATTTTGTTTGTAAAATTGGAATGGGGGGATGTTGGTTCAAAAGCTATTAATGATTATGTGTCCCTTTTGCATTTTTGGGTGATATGATGTCAGCCCATTTCTACCTCTTGGTTTCTTTCTTGAAACTCACAGAAGTAAACACATACCACATAATTTTTCATGTCATGAATTCTTGGCAGGATTTTGTCATTTTTTTCTCGGCCCTATTAAGATTTGATTTACTCTTGCTTAAATCCTAAAGCAATTCCCAAATCTGAAACTACTCCCTTTAGTTAAATACTTCCTTTGAGGCTGAGGGGTGTCCGGGGAAGAAAGCTGAGGTCTGTGGGAGTGTGGCTGCCACAGATGTCTTCACTCCCGGATGGTTGCATCACCTGGGGCAAGCCTCTTCTCTCAGGACCTCATCTGCAAAATTTGAATTAGCTGACCTCTAAGTTACATTCTGTTCTGAATCTACCTTAGCAATGAATTATACAGTTTGCTGATCTGCAGTCTCAGGCACATGACATCTGAACTGGACCATAGATGAGGACTCGAGAACCTAGATGACTAGAAGGGCCAGGTAGGGAACAGAAATGAGGGAAGTGGGTTTGGTGGAGTGCAGCAGGGATGAGTGGTGACTATGGCAAGCTTTAGAGCCCCTGACCTGTCTCAAAACATTCAAGTTCAGATTTTAAAAAAGCTATGATGCTTAAGTCAAACAAAAGAGCTCTGCACACCAGCTTTGGCCTATGAGCTATTCCTTTCCAAACCCTATTTGCATCTGATTCTTAGCCTTTCATAGCAGTGAAGAATAAAAATGAACATAGAGCAATTTATTTGGAGGGAATTTTTTAAAAGGTGCCAAAATCAGAATGCTAGTTTATTTGAAAAGCACAGATAAAACCACTGAATAGGAACTGGCAAGGTTCCCTATCATAGGACGAAGAATACAAGATTTATTTTAAGTATTGATTCCAGTGAGTATCAAACCTTTGGATGTATCCAAATAAGTTTTTTACCTAGAAAGCTTCTTAAAATATAGTTTCCTGGGTCCCATTTCCTAGACATTCTGATTCAGTTGCTCTCCTGTGGAGCCCAGGAACCTGTGATTTTGAAGCATGCCCACAGATTCTGATGTCAGGGTTCAGAAGATTACACTTTGAGAAACACTAAATCCATGCTCTTCCATTTTAAATATGGGACATGGGCTTAACAAGGTGAAATGACTTTCCAAGAAGTGAACATTTTGGTGTGTGCATCATCATTCCCCATTTCTGGGCCAGGACAGACATCATTAATCAACTGTGGCACATGCTAACTTGTCAACCCAGCTGTCCCAGAAGCTACTTCCACCCTGTCTGAGTTGGCCCTTGGTTGAGACTTTGTTGCTTCCTCTGGACTACCCCAAGGCCACTCACTCACAGGTGACAGAATAGGACCAAAACTGAAACATTCTGATCTTTGTACTTTTCACAATATCACAATCTCCTTTACATGCCTTTCCCCTCACAAGTTCCATTTTTATCCACATTTAATTGCACAGAACTTTTGGAACGAGGCATGGTGTGAAAAAATAAAATGATTAATAAAAAAATCATGGATTTACATGTACATTTAATTATTTGCTGTCTTTTGGCTGATGAATAGAATCCGTCAGGCACTATTCACCATTTCCCTTGGATTATGGCATCTCAGGGAGTGTGTTATTCCTTTTAATTTCCAGGAACTTATTCAACTATTAAGAGTGTGCAAAAACTAATGCTGCTCGGTGAGTTAAGATTGAGTATGATTGCGTTCTAGGATTGACACACAGAAGCTCAAGAGACGGAACTCACTGTATTTATAAAACTGGTCTCGCCAAGCCTTGCTGTAGCCACATAGCAGATAAGCAGTTGAGAAAGCCAGATAGCAGAGCTGGAGGCCACTGCAATTCAGTTCCCACCCGGTGATAAAGCACAAATAGATTAGACCTGTGCAGAGCCAGATGAGTGCACAAGGAATTCTTGCCAATGCAAATAAGACTAAAACAAGAACACATTGTTGGAATTTCTGCAAGTTAGTTGTTAATCAAGTAGATCATGGCATATTAGGGCCTTTTAACACATGTTTTTGACATCTGGCCCTGCGCAGCTGACAGTTAAATTAGTTTTATGATTGACGGAGAAATATTTTGTAGTATTGAATCATCAATAACACTTAAAAACATTATAGTGCTTGCTGATTTTTTTTGTCATCAATGCCCAGTCAATAGCACAAGTGCTTAGAACAAATCAACTTACTTTCCAAATGATTCTGACACCTTCTGGCTGTTAACACGTCTGCTTAATTTTATTACTCTTCCTTTGAAGCCAAGATGATCCCTAATTTGAGTTCTCCTTCCTTCCTTCAGCCTTTTTAATTGCCTGTAGTATGGCAGACAGTTTGCTTGGCACAGGCTTAAAAAGAGTCATAGGATTTTAGTGCTACCCTCTGGAAAGCAGAGATGGGAGGACAGACACGCAGTGAAACCATGTGAAGGGTGTCTCCCGAATAGGAATAAGTGCCACATGATCTGACCAGAGGGATTCCTGGGAAGGTTTCCAAATAGTGAGGTGACATGGTCAGTTTGGAGCTTTAGAAATGTCACTCCAACAGTCATGTAGTGGAAGTGATGGGATGGAGAGGGCCTGGGGGCTGGGTGATTGGTTGTGGTATATGTGAAAGGCAGCAAGGCTCAGTTGCTGAAATCATTAAAAGCCCTTGAGAAACTTACCATGCACTGTGGCCATTTCCTTCTTTTTCAGATCAGGTAATCATCCACTCATCATGTCATTGTTACGGGTAGAGTAAAATATGACTGTAACTAGAATCAAGAAGGAACAAATACAGGCAATTAATAGACTCATTTGTTCTATTTCCACCCCTACTGTTGTAACAATATACTTCACTTAAAGTGTTTTTAAATAATTGCAAAATAGTAATGGTACTTTTTTCCCTCTTGAAAGCATTAGATACATAAATTATTTTCATTGGGGTAGAACAGTTGCTTCCTCAGGGGATCTTAAATCACAGGCTAAGTGTCTTCCCTCTGCATTAAATACTGTTTTACAGTTGTCTTCTGTATCAGGCATTGTCTTGTACTACATACTTATAAAAATATAAAAGATAATATTAGGATCCTTAGGCACAGTTGTTGCACCAATATTTTTTAACATGGCCATCCAAAAGGAAGTTCAGATATGTGTTGGATAATTTGAAACTAATTTCAGAGATCTAACTCAAGCTTTACTCAGATGGAGTTTTCCTTTTCCTTTTTTTCTAAGACTTTTACTTTGATATCAGTCAGGTTCCACATTTTTGGAAAACATCTACCAGAGTAGTGTTTCATTTCAGTATGAAAGTAGAAGGCAGATCCTCACATCTCTTTGAATGGCTCCAGGCATGTGTCTGTGGCAGTGTGGTCTTGTGGGTATGACAGAGAATCAGAGCCCTGGATGCCAGGGTGGGCCTTTTGTTTCTGAGCTGGGCCACCTTGCCTCTCTGAGCTCTGGGTTTCCTCACCTCTACATTGTCACCAGTGGCACTGGTTCTGCCCTCGCAGTTGTGATGAGGCGGGCACATCACAGTACCTCACATGTAGTAAGCCCTCAATGAAGGACAGCTGCTGTTTGAACTTTGTTCAAACTCAACCGGTGTTTTGGAGTCTCTACTAATTGTAAAGAAACCATTGAAAAGACACAGAAATAAACATCTCCAGACACATTGGAAAATCATATACACAATAGGCTGCTTATTTTGTCTCAAGTTCTCACTATGAGTCCAGCCCTAAGTCCAGGAGGGCCCAGGTCCTGCTCTCCTTCAGTCCCCTGTCTAGCCAGAGAAACCAAAGAAACCCTGTCTTCAGAAACCAGAGAAGGCTCTCTGATGCCAGATGGGGAGGCCAAGCAAAGGGGGCTGAGCCAAGAAGTCTGTTCTGCTTCTTTCCCTTGCCTGTGCAAGGCTTTGGCAAGTCTAGAGTCTTGGTGCCTGAACCTCCGTCTTCTAGAACTGCTCTAGGAATTTGCCGGATACCACCATGAACCAATAACAGCGTCAGAGCTTAAGCATTAAGATCCCTTGCAACCCTGTGATGCTAACTTTTATTAACAAGTCAAAAGCTGTATTGACTGTCTTTCCCAAATGCTGTTATGCATAGCCTCTCTCCACAAACCCAATTTTGAGGTTCTTGTTGCGTGTTGATTCCTGTAGAGCGTTTCGGAGATGTATTGCCTCTTACTTTCTTTTGTAGTGTGTTTTAGTGTGCATGCTGATGGGTCGTCACCTCTTCTTTTTTGACTGTTGTCTCACAGGAGAGAATAATTGAGCGCTTGAAAGAACAGCGAGAGAGAGATGATCGGGAAAGACTAGAAGAGATAGAATCCTTCCGAAAAGAGAACAAAGACCTGAAAGAGAAGGTCAATGCTTTACAAGCTGAACTGACCGAGAAAGAGGTGAGTCTGGAAAAACAAACGAACCACACTGATAGTCCTCATAAACCTATATTCCTCACAGCTGCCAGAGACTAGAGACTTAGCTGGAGGGATTTTGTGCAGGCTTGGGAACGTGGTAACCTGTCTTTTGTAAAGCTGCCTGAGTTCCCAGGGAACTATTTCATTCATCAGTGACGCCCTGTGCACATCTTCTCTGCTCTGCTAACCGTGTACAGTGTAGCTCCTTGACACTTTTATGTCTGACCACATTTGCTTGGCTTAGGGGATTCTGTATTTTTTCAAAGCCCCCTGATCCTTTGCTGGAGATAACAACAGCATTGATAATAATAATCATAATAGCTCCACTTTAGTGAGGGCCTGTCATATGCTCATCCTTGAGTTGGGTGCTGTACATTCATCTGTGCTTCTCAAAGGGTCACCCAACACCCTCAGGTTAGGAGGTGTGATACCATGCTGGACACAAAGGTATAGGTTACATGTGTGGCTGCTTTTCTGGAATATTATTTTTACATTATAGTAAATAACTTAAAACAGTATTTTTATACTATAGCAAACATGAATACATGTCACCTGCATTTTTAATGTAAAACAATATACCTTAAACACATTTTTTGCTTGGGGGTTATGGAAAGGATGCTTTGGGCTATACCCCCATACTCCAAGGGGATACCTATAACCCTATCAGTTTTCTTGGGGTTGCTTTGGTGGAGAAGTATGAGAATCAGTAATATACTTTATTTTATTCAATCTCCACAACTCTGAGATATGTGTCATTGTCTGCAGTTGGCCCCTTCACACTGATTTTTGTCTGCAGGAAATGTCCATTTCTTTTAAGACTGTTACAGGCCCTTTCACCCTGCCAGATTGTACCACTGCACAGTGGTCTATTTCCTAGTTCCACAGTATTTCCTTGCCCTTTGGGTACTGATAATTCTATACAAATTAAAGTCCTAAATTAGGAATCCAGATGAAGGAGAAAAGAGTTGATGGGTAAGAGGAGTTTTGAGGATACCCAGAAGCAAAACTCACATTCCCTAAACTTTAAGCCTACTAGTTTTTTAGAGAGAAGATTATTTCTTTGATATGACAATAAAGAATTTAAGTCTTCTTCCGACTATTTCACTGCTAATTCTGACTTGGAAGATCTGTGGGTTGGCACCTTAAAACCAATGCATATACTTCCAATTAAAAGATATATTGATGACTTGGTGGAGCATAAGCTTTAAATGAAAAGAGTAAACAATGCCAATGTTGTATGCATTTCAGACAGGCATTTTAAGAAGCAATTTATTGTTCCTGTATAATGTGCTTGGCACTGGACTGGGTGTATCAGTCAGGATTCTGCTAGAAAAACAGAACCATGTTAAAAACTTTAATCAGATTAAGAAATTTATTGCAAGGAATTGCTTTACACAGTTATGGAGGCTAAGCAAGTCTGAAATTCATCAGGTAGGCCATCAGGAAGGGTGGGCTGGAAGGAAACTCTTAGACAGAAGCTGATGCTGCAATCCACCCGTGGAATTTTTTCTTCCTCAGAGAAACTTCAGTTCTACTCATAAGGCCTTTCAACTGGTAGAATCAGACCCACCCAGAGTACCTAGGATAATCTCCTTAAAGTCAACTGATTGTAGATGTTAGTGATGTCTACAAAATACCTTCATAGCAACACCTAGATTAATAACTGGGGACTATAGCCTAGCCCAGTTAACTAAAACTGGCCATCACATCTAGCATTTAAAAATTTATGAAGAAGAATGACATATAGTTGCTATCAGCAGGGAGCTTATAATTTAGTTGAAGTGATGATAGGTCTTCATCATGACAAAATGACTGGATCACAAGGTCCTTTATTATTTCTGTGGAAGTGATATGGTAAAGAGCATTGTAATTCAAATTGTAGACCCAGGTGTGAGACCTGTATCTGCCTTTAATAGATAAGTGACCTTTGACAAGACACTCAGCTAATGTGAGCCTCAGTTTCTTTACCTGAAAAATGAGAATGGCTAACCTGTTCCTTAGGAGGTTGTTAGGAGTACCTTGCTGCGTGATGGTGACCTTTATCATCAAGGTCATTCCAGTGCCCACAAAGCAGCCCAGCGTAAAGTATTAGGCAACTTCATTTACTGAAAGTTACGTTATGTTTAGTATCTTCCTAGGTGCTGCAGTGGATAAAAAGGAAATGCACAGAGCCTGATTTTGGGTAAAAACTGAACATTTTAGTCACGTAGTTAGATGTTGCTAACCATTTCATATTTGTTGATGAACATTGCCTTTCTAGGTAGTAAAGTCATGTTCAGTGATACATGCAAGTATTTATTTCTTTTGTTTTTGGAATTTAGATTTTACAGGTAAGTTTTTGGTTTCTGGACATGATTAGTGACTGAAACAATTTAGGTAACCTTATGTCTGAGTTGGGGAGATTTCATTATATCTGTTGGATCTGGATGACAAAGGACTGGAACATAAAGTTTACTTTACTCTAAATTTTAAAATAATTATATATTTGATTCTCCAGAAGATGTTTGAAGAGCCATTGGTCATTTTTTGTGTTAAAGAAATGGGATTTGATAAAAATTTTAAAAGATGCTTCTTTATATTTGATTTACCCTTTGTGTGTGGGGGTGAGGGAGGAGACAGCATTAAAGTCAGTAATTTCTTTCATATTTGTCTCAGGATCTGCATGGTCTGACAGCAATAAATGTGAACGGAAGGTTCAGGGTGTCTGTTTTGCTATGACATGTAACGACCACCTCGGGGCTTACATCGTTAGCATGACTTTGAGACATGAAACGTGCATTTACTGACCACACCATTCGGTCACATTTGATTCTACTGCAATTAGATCCTGTTCGGTTCTGTAAGCTGGCCAACTTTAATTTCCTGGCCAGAGCTGACTATTGTTACCTTCGTAAGACTGTATTTACCCTTTCTGTCTACTGCACACTTTATTGCAATGTGTAGAATCAATGCATTCAAGTTGAAGACATTGCTAGTAGAACTTGCAGTGTTTTACTCACTAACGTTCTTTCTCTTTCAGTCCAGTTTAATTGACCTCAAAGAACATGCATCTTCATTAGCCTCTGCGGGGCTGAAAAGGGATTCCAAGTTAAAATCTCTAGAAATAGCCATTGAACAAAAGAAAGAGGAATGTAGCAAATTGGAAGCACAGTTAAAAAAGGTAAGTGAAGTCTAAGAAAAAACATGCCCATTTTAAAATGAATTTATAAAATGGGAAAGGAAGAGAAATTTTTCAAAGGAAACAAACCCCTTATCTTTTGCTGTCTGCTGATAAAAGAATTAATTAAACACTCTTAACTTTACTGCTAAGAAGTCTGCGTCAAATCTGTCTGTGAACCAGAAAAATTATCTTAGGTTTCCTGTCTAAAGAAGGCTTGAAAAATAGATGAAAATAGTAGCAGAAGGGAAAAATATTATAAAAACCAGCCATTACTCTCTGGGCAAATCTCAACTATCAAAAAAGATAAATAAAAATGTTTACAACAAACCAAAGAATCCAGGGGCCCCATTATGTGTTGATGAACTTTTACTACTTTCAAAAGTAGGTCAATTTTTGTATTAGAACTTTGTAAAAGTTTTCCTGACATCATTAAATTTCTAGAAGTTCACCAAAATAGTCAAGTCCCTTGCATATCCAAAAATGGCCTTAATGTCTAAGAAAGCTTGTTGTATACAGAAGGCTTTGGCAAAAAAAGCAGGATCTTTACATTGCGGCATTAACATGTTTTCTCTGACCTGGACATTTTTGTGGAGTGCATTTCCAGTCATGCATTGTTCCTTTGACTTTTTCCCTGTGTTGTTTGGTACGTCTGCACTCATTGTTCACATGAAACTCATAACGTTATGAGTTTAAGCATTTTGTTTCCCTTTAACAACTTATAAACTTATTCAAAAAAGATAAGAATATAAACAATCAATAAAGCATATAATAAAATTTGACTATATACAATTCGTAGCACACTGGAATGGGGATTTATTAGTATTAGCTAAAGTTATGAAAATATATGACACGGATGGTCAAGGATGTGAGAGGATCACGTCTGTGGAGGAATTATTCTGGATATCTTAAAATTTAAGATACTATTTGTGTGATGCAATATTTAACTGAAATGTGACTATACTGTGCTCACTTTACAAGAACTTTAGGAAATTGTCATGAGAAATTTCACACTAAGAAAGTCTACTTACTAATACAGAAAAAGATAAATATACAGGTCAAATTCTTTAATAACAAATCAGCAAGGAAATCTCCATATAACAAAATCTATTCCCCAATCCACTCAACATCTCACTTATTTCAAGCAATTTAGTTAAGCAGAAATCTTGGACAATAAATAAAAGAATTTAAAATTGCCCATTTGAGGGTGTTTACATGGAGATTGATTTGGCTATTTATGCATTGGGTGTGTGATACACACTCATGACTTATATAAATGTGCTCTACGATGTTATACATGCATGTATATATCAAGAAATAAACCTATGAAAAATAATTTTTATTTAATAAAATAATTTTTTGATCATAAAGCAGGCTCCAAGATAACTCTGTAAAAGAGAGAAATTCATTGGCTCCTTATGGTGGTCATTTATACTGTCTTACATCAGTCATGATGTGCCAAACCTGGAATAAGGAGTAGCTCTAGTAGACCTGGGCAGGAGAGATGCCCTCCGTTCACTCTCATGAGCTGTTACGGAGATTAGGGTACCCCATTTATTATTTCTGCAGGTACATGCATGACACCCTCCTTTTTAGTGTAAGTCATCTATGGAATTTGAAATCCTCTAGTAATTAAAGGGAAGAGGTTCATATGTTGGTGCTTATAGTTTCCATGTACATGACTTGACTAGTTTAATAAATCAACATCTGTGCAATTCAATATAGTTTCTTTCAACATAGCTGTGGTTTGCCCAAGAGATCACTTAGAGTATGTGGTTTCCTTAGACTCTTAGGTAGACAGCATGTACTGAAATTCCCAGACCAAATCCTGTAAACATTTTAGCATTATTCCTGACAGCATTTTAACAGTCTACCAGGTAACCAGAATTAAAGTAACAAATATGGTTGTCTTGCTGTAAAAGGCCTATTTAATTTATGAAAAGATAACTTATTTCTAGGCAAGTATATAATCTTTGTTTATGCTATCTCCTAAATGCATAGCACAGTGAGTTTAAATAAGGTAATGGTAATTTAAATATTTTTATGCCTAACCTGCAGATACTATTTTATTATGTTTGGCTCTCTGGCATTAACTAAATTCAAAAATTTAAAATATTTTTCAGTAGTCTTTAATTTCTGCTAATAAATAGTTCCATACAAACCTGAAATGCCCATCACCTTAAGAAGAATTGAGATCTACATGAAATATTTGAAAATATAAGCCAACAGTATGTGAATATACATATAAACACATCATTTACTCATGGAAAAATAAGCAGCTATAAAAGCTTAAGGAGTGTCTGGGCCTCGTTTTAAATAAAAGGGTATGTGACTTGTGAATAAAATGTAAAGGTTTACTAAATGAAAGCTGAAAACATAATAGTTTTATTATGTCATAAATACACCATGAATTCCCAATGGAATTTTGCTCAACATTTGTGAGCGTCCAGGTATTTTTGTCATAAAATCTATACAACATCGTAGAAGTGTTTAGTTGAACAGAAACTTTGTCTGCTAGTGACACTGAAATCCAAATGGTGATTTAAATTTATTTTTGTCTTATGAACAATGGTTGACATTGGTAAAGTGAGTTTTTACATAAAAGTTTGTGGAGAACATTCACACACATAGTTACTTTTAACTCTTTACTGTGTTAATTTGAGACATCTTTACGTACCTTGTGATGAAAAATGGTTACAGGCAGAAAAGGAACTATCTCTTCTGCATTCCATCCTTCCTCTTAAAAACAGTAGTCAAATGTTCGTGTATGGGGAAATCTTTGCTGATATTAGTGAGGCTGATAAAATGATACTATCCAAATAATGCATAACTGCTAATTATGAGTGTGCTTTATGATTAAGTGGATTCATCAATTTTAAATAGATACCCAGGGGTTGAAGAGAACTTTATTATTGACAAGGGGATTATTTTGTCTTTCAAAAGGGTATTTGAGATTCAAAATGTAGAAGTAAATTTACCCTGTGTGACCAGAAATCAGTTAAGAAGCAACAGCAATTCAAAATGTCATGATTTATGCTCTTTAGTAATTTTTCAATTAATATCATGCTTGAGGAAGGTGTTTTTTAAACCATGATAAAAATCATCATTTACTTCCCCAAAATTGAAGGAACAAGAAATCCTGGCTCTTTATCTTAAAAAGTGTAGCTTAGCTTAAAGCCAAAGGAACAGTTTCTACAATATTTCACCTCTACACCTTGACATCAATCCCCAAATTCATGGTGTAGGTATTTAAGAAATGTAACTTGGGAGTGCAACTTAAAACAATATTTGGTACATTTAAATACACAAACATTTAAATTTTCTGCACAAAATAGACAGGAGAGCATTATAGATTCTAAAACACTTGGAACATAATAGGATATCTTTGAAATTTATATTTTTTATTAATTCTGAACTAACAGTAGAAACTGGTAATAGGCAATGTCTAATATTTTGGTTTGGTTGTATTTTGGTTCCCTTTAATCTTCCTACTGATTTAAAGTTTTTCTTCTCCCATTGAAGTTAATCCAATAATGTCTTGCTTACTGATATTTTGCTATTGCTAACCTGCTGTTTGCTAATCCATATTTTTCTGAAGTTAGACTGAATAGAAAATTCAGGCTTGTGTTAATATAAAAGAAGAGCTATAAGTTAAATGATAAGATTTAATTAATCTTTTATTATTACCATCTTTGAAGTTCAGGTAATAAATTGCAGGCTTGGCCAAAAGTACTTCTTCTGATTCATTGCTGGAGACCAGCACTTCATGTATCATCAAAAGTGGACAGCTTTCTTTATTTCATAGGTTATTTAACTTGAGAAAGGGAAAGTAACACAAACCTTAAATTTCTTATTCCAGCTATTCTTTTTTAGGAGCCAAAGTCAACATTTGTATTTCCCTAGAGCTTCTCACTTTCACTGTGGAATGTTTAGAAACTGAAATTTCTCCTTTTTTAACGACCAGTTCGTCTGTGCGAATGCACTGGATTTGTTGAGCTAATGCTGTTTTTCTGGATCTTTCCTTCTTTCCCTGTCTGTGCTTCAATGCCTCCCCAACTTTGCAATGTAGCAAGCTGAGCAGTTGTTCAATCAGATGTACAACCCAGTAAGTCATTTCTGAAAGTTCCCGCTGTAACATATCAAAGCATGAGGATCCACTGATCACATGTCACGGTGTGCCATACTAAGGAGGTTTCAAAAATATTTATGAGTCTCTCTCCATTTCCGTCCTGTCAAAAGAAAGATCTGTGCAGAGGCAACTGCCATTTCTTTTGAATGTGAAATTTAAAAATTAATAACTCAAGGAAATATTGCTAGCTCTGATATTACCTCCTTCTTAACTTCAGCTCTAAGGCTTTAGAAGTCAGCTAAAGATCTAGGCTTATAGAATTCTTCCTCAGTTCCTGCAAACACAAACTTATCTATGCCAAAAGGGATAATAGCATTTGTAAAATAGCAAACAATTCAGTGTATGTAGTATTCAAGTGATAAAAGTTAAACTAGGTTTAGATTTAAAAATAGGGCTATACTCTTTGAGATTGGTAAACACCTAACATTATTGTGGGTTTTGTAAGAGTTAAAAACATGCCATTTGGCTGAGGACAAGCCATAATATAGTCTCCTAATAACAGATAGTAACAATTCTGATTATAGCTTAATACAGTACAAAAAACAGGTAACTAGTAAAAATCTTTATAAAACAGTCCAGATGCCACCACAATTTTTTTTATCCTAATGACATGTGTGCATTTATATGAAGCAGTTTGTTTCTTTAACTTATTAAAGAAGAAAGGCTTTTTTGTTTTGTCAACTCAAGTGGCTTTCTGGGAAAAATATTTCATAAAGGTGGCTACAATTTATCATTTGGCATATGTGATCTGTGCTATCATGCATTCTAATTCCCATAATGGGAAAAAGGAATAGCATGGATAAAGCAAACAATTCAGCCAACAACTTTTTATTTATTAAGCCTCTGCTCCAGGATATATGCAGCTTGATATGCAAGATGCTTGTGTACCTACATAGATTCAGCCTCCATCCTCCATTCTTTACAACAGATTTTGTTTTAACAAACAGAATTCCTAAAGCCCGGTTGGTGCATCTTTGTTAACCTCTTTTTCCAAATAGGGATTTTAGCAGAGCAGCAAAAAATCATCAACCCAAGTTCCTTTTCCCTTAGCATTTTAATGGAAGTCTTAATAAACAGGCTCAAGACTGGAGAGGTGTAAAGAAAGGCAAGTAAGATTGGAATACCTTCAAGCTCAAAAGCTCACCCTGGGAAAAGATGAATGTTTTCTTCAGATTGTTTAAAAACAATCCCACTGAAATTACTGTAAAGTAATCCCACTGAAATTGCTTCATACCTACAAGTTAGGGACAGGAAGAAAACCTAAGTGTATGCAGGACAGACGAGGAAAGCGTTTTTTCCCTGCAACAGCAAAAATTTACCAGGACCATGATAGGAGTTCGCTATCCCTGTCAGGATAGGTAGGACCAAAGAAATAACTCTGTCAACTTCTCTACCATTTCCAGAAATATTGATGACATGGCATCATCAACGTTTTCTTAACTTCACCCCAGTGATGGGGTCTCCAATACGCAAAAGCAAACTTTTCAGTCTTTTCAGTGACCAGTTCAAAAGTCATTGACTGACTTTCCTCCCCAAGTTAATTAAGCTGACCCATTGGTTTGGCATCCTGGGAATATAGCCAAACTCTCATTATTTTAACTCCCCCGTCGGCAGATATTCTCAGGGTCCAATTCTTTTTGGACTGATAGCGATGCCACAGGATGGATTTTCTACCTTTAATAGTCTTTTCTAAAAAATGGCTATGTTTTTCTTAGTTATAAAAATAATATATGGTCACAGTAGAGAACTTGCAGAAGTATGGAAGGATATAGGAAGGAATTAAAAAGTCACGGGGCGTCTCACTGCACAGAGATGACCACTAGAACATCTGGCGTGCCCCACCCAGACAGCTGTTTGTTGCTGCTGTTCTTTTCTCTCCCGTTCCCCACTCGTTTTGTCTCTTTCCTCTTTCCTCCTTCCCTCTCTTTCTTGTTCCTTCTTCCCTTCCCTCTCTGATTTATGCTTTTTTCTCTTTCTCTCTCTTATCTAACGCTCTATTTCACCAAACCGTGTCAAAGTATTTATTCAGTTCTATGTCCTGTTTCCTTACATTATTAGAATTTCTCATATAATTAGCTCTTCTTCCAAAATACCACTTTAATGATTATATACTATTCTACTCTATTTACTCATTCCCCTAACGTTGGTTCTTTCCTCCCTTCCTTTATTTTTTTGCTAGCTAAATAATGCTCTAAAGAACATCTTTCTATGTTAATTTCCCCACATTTTTTTCATAGAATAAATTCCTGGGCCAGTGATTTTAAAAAGACCCCAAAAGTTCTTACTATGTTACATTTTGGAGAAATTTGACCTAAGCATACGTCCTCTGGCACTGATTGAGAGTGGCCTTTCTGCCACACTCCGGCCAACATTGAGAACTGTCATTTTACATAACTTTGAAAAATGCTTAGGTGGAAATCTTTTTCCTTTTTAAACTTTCCTTTCTTTAATTATGAGTGAAGTTGAAGTTTAAAAATACATTTATTAGCTCTTTGTATTTTTTTCTTCTGTACACTGTTTAAGCCGTTTAAGCACTTGCTTTTGAGTTTACTGTTTTGCTCATTGGTTAATATTTCATGCTTTATGTAGAATCACATTTTTGGCAGTTTTATTTAACTTAAAGCTTTTTATATATAGAGAGAATTATTTTGAAGTTCTTGACCTGTGTTTTCTTTAGGCTTTCTTCGTTGCCTTTATTCTTTGAAGAATTCTCTGATTTCACTTTACTATATTTAAAATTTTTTAATGTTACTTTTAAAATCAATTTAACCCCTTTATCTATCTTTAGTTTACTTTGATTCATATTGAAAGGTGAGGGTCTACCCATATTTTTCTAAATTATCAACTAATTATTCTAGCACTATTTATCAAATAATTCTCTCTTTATCCACTAATTGTGATACTATTTTATTGCATACTAAGTTATCATATGGATGAATGTCTTAGTTTCTGAGTGTCTGTTCAGTTTTATCAATGTCTCTTGCTTTTTGGGTCAAAATTTTAATTATTATGGCTTTATAATATTTTTATACATCTAGCAAAACAAATTCCACCTTAATTCTTTCTGCTTTTCATTTTGCCTTATTTTGTTTTGATGTTTTTAGCTTTAATTTTCTATCATTCCACATGAATTTCAGGATCACCTTGTCAATTAAAAAGCTCAATTGTTGGAGATTTTACTTTGAATTATATTCAACCTGTAAAATATTTTTAGAATGATTGATGTTTCCAATATTATTGCTTCCTGATAATGAACATACAACTTTTATTTATTTCAGTGGTTTTTTACAGTAAAGTTTTGACATTTTCCTATTGTAGGCTGCGGTATTTCTTTCTAAAGATAGTCTTAAGCATTTCTACATGTATAATTTTTAGGTTGCTATTGTGAAGAATATATTTTTCTTTTGTTTTCTAACCAGGTATTAGTACCTAGGAAATTTCTGTTATTCTTGTATGTTTATTTTGAATATGGCCACTCTACACATTTTTGGTGAATTATAACATAGTTGTTTTTTGTTAAATAAGATAATTTTACAGTCAGTTCTGTATCTGACAGTCTCCAATACATCAGAGTAAATAAAGATTATGCTTTGAAGTGCTCCTACTAGTTTTTTTCCTCTAGAGTAGAAATAAACCTTTTTCATTTTGTCTCCTTTTACTTTAGTCATTCTGTTACACTGATACTCTGATGCCATTTCTTTGGAGCCTAAAATTTTGACTTTGTGTCCTTATTAGTTCTTATAATAATGACTTTTCTGCAGCTTAACTACCAGTCTCTACTTCTGGAAGAGTTTTGTTTTGTCATTGTAAATACTGTGCAGGTTGTCTTCAGTTGGGTTCCTTTTCTTAGTTCTTAATTCTAAACAAATACGGGTTTTTCATCAGTCTCAAATACCTTCTTGGCTGTAGGCCTAGTGTTACTGTGCCCAGAGATGGTATCAGGAGTCTTTTATAAACTTTTAATAAATCTTTAGACCTCTTGGTCCCTCATTTTAGTGCTTTGTTCAATACCCTCAATGCTACAAGGCAGATGAATGATTTGGAGGCACCGGGGACAACCTCACTACTAGCCAAGGCACATTTGAAACTCCTCTGATGTTCCCCACACATACGAGTTTTCCCTTAGCTTGTTGTCATCAGTTAAAATCTCATCTCTTCTGAACACACCTTTTTCAGGGCTCACATTTTATGTAAGGGTTTACAAAAAACAAAACAAAACAAAACAAAACAAACCTATGAGCATTTTTCTACTACAGGGGAGAAAAAAAATCTTGTCAATGTTCAGTGAGGTCTTCCTGATTGATATGTTGTTACAGCATTACAGGACTGCAATCCCAGGAACATGGAGGGCTGAATTATAAATTCACAGTCATTGTTCAGATATAGCAGTTTCTTTTATAATATTCAACCTATAAAATATTTTTAATTTCTGAGAATTATTTGATTCACTCTTAGACCAGTATCCCCCAGCACAGTGGAAAATTATTATTATTTAAGAGCTAATTCAGGGCATACACATAGCACATGCAAACACATGTACACACAGAAACACACACCCTACCATTGATCCAGGATTTCAATGTCTAAAAAAATGAAGTAATATTTGAAATAGCACTTAACATTTAAAGTTACATGTTTTGTTTGATGATAATCCAGATAATTAACTCAGTTCTCTACATTGCCAATTTTAGGAAATTCCATAGTTAAAAAGGATTATATTAATAATTACATTTTTGTTTGAGGGGTCTTTAAAGTTATTAAGCATACAGTTGGTTCTTTTTATTTTGCATGTGTGTGACATAAAAAAAATTTTTGAATATTTGTTTATATTTATTTATACATATCCTATTTGTTCCATCTATGAAAATAATTTTTTTTGTATGATTGTTTTAATATGCAAACTGTGAATATTCTGAATGTAGTTAGCTTAAATTATGAAGGAATAATTTCCTTTGAAACTAGGAAGTGTAAGATTTCAAAATCCATCATTATTAGTTTCCAAATGTATTATTTAGGCTCAACTCTTATGCCTGGTATTAATTCATTATATTTAAAATGAAATTTAGATTATCCAATATGTTGTAGTTCCATAACAACTCTTAAAAACTTTATTTTAAAAAGTAATATTTTATTCATAATTTAGAATTATGGGAAGTTTGGAACTTCTTTTAGAAGATTAAAATCAAATATAATGTTTAAAATAGTATATATACACTTTTGCTGTTAAGATATGAAAGGAATGTTAAAGCCCTGTCAGCAGACACTAAACCACCAAAGTGCTGCAATCAAGAATCATATTTTTACAGTGCATAAATTTAGCAAATTATTGCTAAAACCCAGAAGCAGCAGGAAAGAAAAGTTGTCAGATTCATTAGTTAACATTCTGCTTGTACTTATGGTCATGACTGTAAGTACATTTGTTTATTTTGAGGGAAATGATTTTTTATTAAAATTGTTAGGACCCACTTCAAAGGGAGAGTGTTACATAATATTAGAATTAAATATTCCCTGCCTTGTTTCACAGCAGGTTTATGGGCCAAAGTTAATGCTTTCCTTTCTAGGCATCTGGAATGATGAACTAGCATTTTATTGAAAATAATCAATGACCAACCTTTATAAGATTAAGTGTGAATGAACTTGTGATGTGTGATTTTGATAGTTGTCAACCCCCCTACTTTGGCTTTAGCCACATTTTCTTGTTAACTTTGATTTAGATATAGTATTAATGTGAAATTTTCCCTTATTTCCTGAAATAGTTCTAAATGCTTTCATTAAAATAGCTACTAGGTATTGTAATGTACTGCTCATCCTAAGTCATGACCAGATTCCTCTTTGTGCTTGATCCAGCTTTTCAAAATCAGTTCACATCAAAATGCTGAGGATTGCCCACATCAGTGAAGCTCCAAACTTTGTTTTGATTATTCCCATTTGTGGGGAAATTTCCTTACATATGGAAATACAAGCAACATAATTGGGAGTCCCTCAAAACTTACTGATCTAATATGTAATACAGACATTTCTGAAATGTCCTTTTCCCAATTTTCTGTGTTTCTACAAGGGGCTTGAGAGTTGCTCTAAACATTTCAAAAAATATTTTTAGGCAGAACCAGATAGCTGGAGTTGCCTTTAAATGGATCTATTTACTTAGTGAAATTAAATCTCTACATTAAGAAAAGAATGCTTGTTGATATTCCTTTGGTTTTAATAACTGATGGATGTCCTTAAAAGGTACAATGTTCTTGGCTATATTAATGACATATAAGTTATGAAACCATTAAAAGAAAATCCACATCAATCTGCATTTTCAAGAGTTAGATTCCCGACTAATGAAGATGGGGGATATAGTTGATGTGCCTTAAAAGAATAGACTAGGCAAGCACTTCCCGACCTTGTGGTTGAGCTAATTTCAAACCAACAGATTCTTAAGGGAAGATAATTACTGTGCATTTTCAATTTGCATGTTGAATGGGTCAGAATGCCATGTAGAAATTTATTGTGATAATGATTTATTCAAATACATCTATTATTTTTTTCTACAGTGTTGAAAGTATGTTATGCCCAAACCTGTTACCTACTTTTCATTTCCACCAGGAGCAGCCAGTCCAGATTAAAGAACTCATGTTATAATTTGAAAAGGCAAGAGTATCGCCTAAATACAAATAAAGTGCTTCCTTCACTCTCATTTTTAGAGGAGGCTCTGGCCTTATAATTTTGAAGGAAACATTGGCTTTATAAGCTCAATTTCCTCCTGTATTTTATTTGGTATGGTATCACCCTCATGTCTGTAGATCACAGTATAATACACTCATGCTCTGCTGGTTAAAAATTCCAGCTCATCATCTGAAAAGTTGTGGTTCATGCTGAATAGAGCTGGTTATCCACAATAACTTTCATAAACGCCATGGAGACTTTTGCCTCCAAGACCTAGGATGGGTTGGGGACTCAACAGTCTTTCCAATCATGTGAAACTATCTTATCACTGTCTTTAAAGAAGCAGCTGTTACTCTTCCATCTTTATGTGACTTTTTCTTAAAGCTTTCTGTTGACTTAAAATTTTTAAAAATGATGTCTATTTATACCTTTATTTAATAGCCTTACCAAGAATTCTGGCACCAAGATTGAAGGGGGTTTGACATAAATTCTTTTGCCTGGAAATCAGTAGATATTGATACAGAGATAGAAATATTTAAGTCACAGATATTCTTGAGCCTGTCTATTCATATTAAAAGGAAGACCATTAACACCCACAAGTAGTATCTAACAGACACCAGGCCAGCTGTAAATTTGTCTATGGTCTTAATTTTAATAATGTGACCTAATTTCAGCATCACATGAGGTCAACAGTGGTGCAGTCTAGATCCAGGCACGTTTTTTTCCTAGACTTTCTGAACCTCCAAACATCCCATGAGTCCTTTAACCACACTCACTTATTAGGGTGAATTGACTACAAATCCATCTAATTTCACCTAATGTTGAAAACTAGCCTTAGATCATCCACTTTTCTTCAGGGAACTAAAATAAGGAATATGCACACATACCTATCAGTAGCAGATTGCACTTTCTCTGTAAACCTATTAGGGAGGTTTTTTTAAGGCGTATGTAGTATCTTGTTGTGAAAATTAAATAAACCTATTAACTTGGCTGTATAATGAGCCCCATTTCAGCAGTGCATATATAAAACAATCTTAATAAAAACAGAAATGAATATTATCTTCCCTTTGTCATTTTGTAGGTTTTGCTGTTCTTAGGCTAATTCATCTGTCCATAGATACAAGATGAAGGGCTAGATTTAGAAACTAGGTTTCACAACTAGTAATCCTGTACTCACTTACTAAAAAAATAAGGACAATAATAATAGTAAGAATAAAAACAACTAATATAAACCATAGCAGCTAACTGCTAGCTCCTTGTGAACTTTTGTAAACCAAAGTCAGGAAAGGAATTTTAACTCTAGTCAGAAACAAGCAATCACAATATATTTATTCATTTGTTTTGAGTGTTTCTAGCTGCTTGTTATGCAATTCATTAATTCTTTTTTAAAGATTATAATGGCATTGGCTGGATAGTTCAATAAATGTCATAAAAAGGTTTTTAGCTGCTGTAAAATAATGGTAATATAGTATAAAATTGGAAGAGAGGTTAACATGAAGGTTTTTTTTTAGCTATTTAAAAACTGTATGTTTAAGTGCTTTTTTGTCAAAAAAGTAACAAGTTAATTCTTATCACAAATAGAAGTAGGTAAATGGAGTAGTTACTTTCTTTTAAAATAGGATATCTGCTCTACATTTTTAAAGTGGAGATTAAGAAATTTAAATATTCATGACCTCGGTTTAAAATAAAAACTATCAGATGAATAAACTCCTAAGAGTATATTAGCTGAGGATTCTCCTTCAGATTACTTTAATTATACTGAAAAATCTTAATAATCTATTATAATGAAACCCAGAGTACATACTAAATAAGCAAAAATAAATGTTTTCTGAAAAATACTGGTAAAAGGGACTAAACCAGTACCTGATAGTGTGTTGAATTGTCATATATTTTTCCCAAGTTCTTTTGCATAGTTGAGTTTATTTCTTAAATAAGGAAATCTTAGATTTAAGAACACAAAAGAAAATTTTCCCCTTCATCCTCATGCTTAAATAATATGTTACAAGCAACAATATTATTTTTAAAATGATTATTTTGTCATAAGCAAGAAATTTATTTTATTTATACTAATTTCTGAATTTTTTCTACTAAATCATTGCAAAGACTGTCAACCTTCTAACAGTAGTATTAGTATTAATTTTTCTAACCATGCATGATTCATTTGACCCCACAGTAGCTATAGCTTGCTTGCCTTGTTTTTTCCCTGAAATTAAAAAAAAAGTGTATAAAAACATAGTAAACATCTGCTCTACATGGCAAGACAGCAGAACAACTGAAGTCCTAACAAATTGTTAATGTTTTATTATTTCACATGTGGATTTTAGAGATACCTACATATATGACTTCTCTGAACTTTCTATGTTGAATGTGCACTGTTGTTAAATTACTTGTTTTTTCCCTGCCTGCTCTTTGAAGAAGTCATTTAGGAATAATGGGAAACAAGGGGTAGGCAAAACCTTGCAGTGCAGTGTTATTTCTATCTGTCTGGGAATATTTCAGCCAAAAGTTTATTTTGGGAAAAAAAAAGCCATATCACACTCTCACATACACAAAACCACAAATACTTTGGCTGCAAATTATTCTGCAGTATCGTTGCTGTGTTGTTGCCTGTGTCTGTTCTCGTGTGTAAAGCTGCCACCCACCCATGCATGTGTTTGCAGATCCTTGTCTGTGTGCTTGTTCATGAATTAGCTCATCCTCCTCCTGGTTAAGGTTAAATTTATGCAAGAGAACGAGAATTTATGGGTATAACTGTTAGCTGGAAAGCCCTTCCTCATTTCTAAGTCTTCCTTTCAAACTACATCTTCTGCTGAAATTTCTCAGTGGGATGAAATGTTGATCAGTCAGCCAGTCTTTTCTGTGTCACCTGGCTTTACATATGCCCTTGATGGTTCTTGGAAAATAATTTAATATTGCATTGTTTCAGTTTCTCTATGTTGGAAATGAAAGCATTTAGTATGAATCACCTCCTTAACTGTGCGGAGTTGAATTGCCTTAGTTCTGCTTGCCAAATGACCTGGAGTAAAGACATCACAGTCTCTAACCCCACCCATCCCCTACTTTTTGGTGGAAAGAGAAGCCAAAAGTTGCAATAATATTTAATGGAACAAAATATAAATAATAAAAGAAACTTCCCTGTGAAACTGTAATATAATTTAAAATCAACATTCTTCTAAGGTAGCTGCAATGTGTGATTTTTCCATTTTGCCTTTGCACTGACACTATACCCATAATTCTTGGTGGTTATTTTCTCTCCAAAGTTAATTTCTGGGCCATTGGTGACTGCACTATCTATCGTTCTAAATTGTTGTCTTAACTGCATTCTTTAAAAATGTAATGTTGAAGGCACATGATATTGAAGATGACTCCAGGATGAACCCTGAGTTTGCAGACCGAGTGAAACAACTTGATAAAGAGGCGTCTTACTACCGCAACGAGTGTGGCAAGGCCCAGGCAGAAGTTGACCGGTTGCTGGAGATCCTCAAGGAGGTGGAGAACGAGAAGAATGACAAGGACAAGAAGATCGCGGAACTCGAGAGGTGAATTTTACAGTCATGTGAATTGCCAGCAGTGAGCGAACACGGGTTGCTGGGTTGTCTGTCTCAGGCTGTGGGGGATTTGGAATGCATGTTCATATTCCCAGTTGGAAACAAGTTAGGGATGAGGAATATGGCTTGTTAGGCACGATGTCATGTTTCTGTGGGATGCTAAGAAGGCCATTGGCTTATCTCGTGAGGCATTATGTGCCTCTTTAGTGTTTCATAAAATGATGGTCAGCTTTCTTGAGTGATTTCCATGATCTAGCATTTTTGCCAGCAAAGTGTGTAAGAAATTGAGCCTTTGACTTCCTTAAGCCTCAGTTCTTTCCCATCAAAGGTAAACATTTGTGGTTTAGGCTTGCCTTGAGCACAAAAATATGGAAGAATATAGTTGGGAATTCTTCATTCAAGATAGGGGAAGGGGAGGAGCTCATATCCTACGGATGTCTTTTGACACCACAACAGATTCATCCTGGATGTTTATCTTTCAAGAGGACCTTACAGCACGTGGTAAATAAATATACTTGAATAGGCCTGTGTGATAGCAAATTATGTCTAAAAACCAAGAGGATCGAGTCAGTGTTCCAGAGTATTTAGATTTTCAGATAAATCATATCCATATTGTATTTATGTACAGTATGGACTCTAAAAATAAGCTTGCTATTAATGTTTTTTCCTATGCTTCATCTAAGCAGAAACTTTCTGAATAATCTTATGTAACTCCATAAACTCTGAGAATTTCTTATTGGTTTAGCAACAAAGCAGAATTTTTCTTTCCTAGATTTAGTCCATATGGAAGAAATCAGCAAATTTTGAATAAATCGGTGAATGTTTACCAGCTTTGATCGAGACACTTGTGAGGCCCTAAAAGACTCAAGACAAATGCAAAGTAGCTCTCTGTGGTCTTGTGGAAAGATCATGGGCTTCAGTGACAGAAAGACCTGGGTTCAAATTTTGCCTCCACTTTATGCCAGTTGTGTGGCCTTGAATCTTGTTAGAAGTGAATTTCTAACAATCTATTAAAATGTATCATGTTTTGCAAACGCCTGGTCCCTGCATAAGTGGGACACTTATCTCATTATGAACAGTTGAATGCTAAAACAAGTACATTCTCAGTATTAATTGGTTCTGTATGACATGAATGAGTTAATTTCCAATAAAATTTCAACAATATTTTGGAATATAGTATTTAAAACAAATTCCAAATCAATTCACATTTCTTTTCATAATCTTAGAATTAGTTTGATGATAATCTGATTTTTATTCAATGTGATCAATTTTGGCAATAGAGTCAAGGATTTCTTTTTTCCTAAGGTAAATATACAAATTAAAATCCTTAAAAGTTTTAATTTTAAAATGTGAAAATGTTCTGCCAGTCTATTGATTCTTAAAAAGCTGGGAACACTGTTGATTTTAGATGTATCTATATGGCTATTTTGGAACTACATTTCAGGACAAAAATTTCTGTTAAAAAGCCATCATGAGAACACAGGGAAGTGATGATCATATCTCTTTTGTTGGTGTGAGAACTGAGACCTTGAAAAGTTGAATGACATTCTGGAGATTGGTCCTGTGATCAAAGAGATGAGAAACTATAATGCAGGTTTCCTGACTTCTGCTCCACTGCTCTGAGAAGCAGTGAGCCCTATGGAGGAAGCCCTAGATAATGATACTGATAATATTAATAACAGTAATCATAATAATAGGATATGTATACTCTATGCTCACAGTGTACCAGGGACTCTGCTAAACACTTGACCTGCAATACTATATCTCATTTAATCTTACCCACAACACAGAAATTATCATTATCCCCATTTTACAGATGAGAAACTACGACTTTTGCAGATTTAAGTAACTTCCTCCAGGTTGCAGAGCTCATAAGAATCAAAGTCAGAATTTGAACCCAGGGCTGACAGATGAGCCACTGAGAACAATCCATGGGCCAGAAGAAAGAAGCTAGTCCAGTAGCACTGAACACTCATGCCACCAGCAGAGAACCCTCCCTGAGCAGGCATTGCTGTTGGGCCATAAGAGATCTGCCTCTTCTTTATGAGCTTTCATGAGGGAAAGTGATGTGCCCCACATTTAGCAGGCATTTTTCTGCATTAAACCAGCTTGAAAATCAGGATCAGCTACTATAAACATTTACGTATAAATAGCTTAATTGGCTAGTTGAACAAACAGGTCTTAGCTGGACACTATTGCCATTAAATCATCAAGAATATTCACATTTTTATTTCTTCAATATGGAATGCATTAAAGCAGCAGTGATTTTACAGGCATTTATCTTTATGTACTTTCTGCACATTTTCTTTATCTCTGCCTTTGCCTCTCCTTAAAGCTGATGCCTCCCAGGCGCTGTAATTCATAAAACGTGTGCTGGGACCGGACTCTGTCCCAGTTCTCTGCCTGCCTGTGTCTTGGGTCCAGCAGCAGAACATAGTCTGGGAAATGTCTGAGCCCCAGTCCCAGCCCAGGCCCCTAAGGAGGTGGGGGTGGAGATACAGAGGGGAAATTTCTTGGGAAAAGGAGGGCTCAGCCTTAGCCTGCCTCTCTGAAGCATTATCTGCTGGGCTACATGTGTATTCTGACCAAGACATCTTCCTCGAGTTGTCAGGCAGCCTTTTTCAAACTGGGCAGTATCGCCCTATGCTGGCTGAGACTCCAAAATTCATACCTCATAATGTTGGGAATGAAAGATTTCATAGCAATGTGACATATATCTCCATTTTGGAGTCATGGAGAAGTATTTGCAATTAAGTTTGTGATTTTGAAAAACCAAAATATTGAGCTTGAAATAAATTTGTGGTCTCTGGTTTGTAATGTGACCTACCAGAGTGAAAAGAAATCTTTTAAAAGCAGCAAGTGTTCTAAAATATTCCAGAACTTCAGTCATACATAACAAAAGGTACAGGGTTAGGAATAACTCAAAGGACCCTGACAGTGGCCCATTTCTCTCTCAGAGGGCAGTTCGTGTTTACTTTCTATTCTGTTAATCTTCCCATTTTTGCTTTTCTCTCCAATGTATACATTCCAAATAGCACATGGCTGGCATTTACATTTACCTCTTAAATTCCACATGAATGTTTTTCATCAGCCATTAAAGGTTTTTCTCTTTAAAGTGCATTTTGTTCTAGTGTGGTCCCATGTGCAGTTTTGCCTGTAAACTCTTGCACCTGAAGCTGATGGCCCAGTGGGGAGCTTCTGCTTTGGACTGCAGGCTGCTCCTGCAGGGGAATTTTGCTATAGGGTGTGTGGTGGGCCGTGAGCAAGTCCCTGAGAGTTGGTCCAAATCAGATGGAAGTCTTTATTCCATCACCAATGTCAGATGTCAAGTATTTTACATAACCAAGTAGCTAGTCAATCCTTAGAAACAGTGAAATATGTGGTGCTTCTGCGTCAGTGCTCATCAAGGTCTCTGAGTTTTATTTAGTTTCAGGATTAATCTTTTGGTACCTTAGGGGAAAGAGAGAGGTTAAGAGGGTCTGTTAAATAAGACCTGCTGCCACTGGATTTCTCACATCCCACCCATGGGAAGAAATCAGTCTGGTGACCTTTCATGTAATTATCTTAAATATGTTAGGATTTTGTAGGTATTTGTCTAGAGAATGGAGAATGGCCAAACTGAGCCCTCAGTCACGTCTCTCCCCACTATGGGAGAGGAGGGTGGGCTCTCCTATGGGTTTTACCCATGAGACAAAACATCAGAATGGAAAACCAGGTTCCACTTCATTATCTGGATCAAGGACTAATACCACCAGACATTTGGACTTTGAGGAATCATTTTAGATGCCTAAGAGAGCCTTATCTAAGGTTGAGAAAGAGACCATTATTTTTCTTCTGATTTGCTCAATAATGTGCTGACATAATTTCCTCGATGCCTTTCAGAACTCTTTTCAAAACCTAAACTTAAGCTTTATTTTTATTTTTAAATTATGATAACATGTTTTAGAAGTTTCATGGTATGTGGAAGAAACTTGATGCCAGTTTTATTTGTTTTGATATAAACTCTTCTTGCTGAGTAATTTCCACTTATGTTCGTTAATGTATTTGAAGGGATTTCTTGAAAACAAGTGACAGATGGATATATACCCTCGCTGGCAAATTTTGGGGAAGGGTCATGGATGTCATGGACACCTTTGAGAATTTTATGAAAACTTGGAACCCTTGGAAGAAGCAACTTAATCTTCAATGTGTGCTTGCTGTTTCAGTTTAGGATTCCCTAAAGCTTGGCCACGGACCTCAGTTTAATTACCTGTGATCCAGAAGGATTTGAAATGGCGGCTGGTGCCAGTGTTGCCCAAGTCCCCACAATGACCATGGTCTGACCTAACTCTCATTTTTGATCAGTTGTGCATTTAGGATCACGAAACACTCTGCAGGGGGATTTCAGATATGAGGGATTATCAAATCAACACTTTCACCATGTGTTTAATCTTAAATTTTCTCTTTCAGTTTTATTATTATGGTCAACACTGTTTTCATTCGAAATGTTCTAGTTTAAGCTTTATCCTGAGGATTTGTTTTATTTTGTTTTGTTTTTCCTTCCTGTGTGAAATGCTTAAAATTACTTGCTTATAGTATGGAACAGTGGGGTCTCACTGAGTGGATAGCTGGTAAAGTATTTGTTTATCCGCTTTGTTTTTGCAAAGGGCATTTTATAGGTTAACAAAACGAATGTCCACTATGTGCTTCTATGGTAGCCTGGAAGATGAATATGATGTTTTTTGTTTCTTATTTTATTATTTGCTTGGCATTAAGACTACTGTTTTGACTGATTAGAAGGGCATGTTAAATATTTTTGTACAAATAAGTTATCAAGCATCTGGGTATTTTCAGTGATGAAGTCAGAACCTCATTTTCACAACTGAAAAAGATTACTCTCAGCTTTGAAAGTTCCTCTGTCCTTGCTTGGGAGGCTGATGGGCAGGTGGCACCCCACCAAAAGCCCTCCTCACCGGGTCTTTGATCATTGTTAGGTACAGTGCTCTGTAAGCATCTAAAATGGAAATCTTTGAACCAAAAGCCAAATTGCTCGGCTCCTTTTGGTTTTCAGAGATGAAGGAAAAATATCTCATAGGATATAACCATCCAACTTACTGGTTCAAATAAAAATCTTTCTGACATCCGTGCTTACTGCCAGGTCTAATACTTCAGTAATTTCCATTTCAGTTTATTAAATAATAAAATTTTATATGCACACAGATAGGAACTTTCCCTATAAATACTCTTCCAGAGAAGGGCTAATGCTGTCATGATGCTGTGGGAGCACACCTCTGGGTCACATCAATGCTTGCTGTAATTATGCGTGTGAGAGCAGATACCGGTTCCTTAGGTATGATATTTAATATAACGGCTTATGGTGTGTGCCCAGGGCTTTTTGGGGGTAATATCAGATAAAAGTTTGCTTCGTTTGGTTATAAACCTGCTGATATAACGTCTGTTGGCTGTATGTTTAAAACTAATGCGTTTCCTTCCTTTTATTCTCTCTTGCTATTCCTCTTCCTTTCTGCTTATCCTCCAAACTGCTGCTTTCACCCTTGCTCCAATCAGCTTGACTCTCAGGTCAGTACTTTCAGTTTTTCCTCTAACTGCCTTTCCCTCCTAAGCTCAATTTATTGCTTGCACTTGTTTAACAAACACATTTCTGAAATGGTTTTCCTCTGGCCACCACCTTTTTTTTTTCCCATTTCATCCCATGCCTAGGGAAGGTTTATTTTACCAGAAGCCTGTATAGGTGGGAAAAGGCAAAGAAGAAGTTGGAAATAAACCACTGTTGGACTATTTGATTAATTCTATTCCTGGATTATAAAATCAGTAAGAGAAATCATCGTGATAACTCCCCAGTGCATTTCTCCTGAGCAACTCAGAAAATTGCCTACTTTGTGATACAACGTGGAGCTGTGGAAAAAACAAAATGCAGGATGCTAAATTTAACCTAGGAGAACAAAAGATCTGCCTGTGACACAGCAACTTAAAAGCTAAATTTAATAGCGCAAATCGTTCAGACTTTTCGCTTAATAAATCACTGTGTTTTGAAAGATTTATAATACTTTTTTTAAAGTCACTTTTGAAAATTATCAGTGTGTTGGTAACATATTGTACACACATGTTATTTCCTGACATTGTTTTGGTTTTAACTTTCTAACTTCATTTTTATTAGCCATAAGACATACTTTAATTACCTAGGGCATAGCATATGGAGCCAAGTGTAAAACTAGAGTCATTGTTGACTGTGTGTACCCCGATATTAAGAAGTGAAATGGACATTTTGTTTGAAAATGCATCCTAGGTTTAATTTCTCTAATGTAGGAGGCACAAGCCAACAATATCTTCTTCCTTAAGTCAAAGAAGGTTTCTCTTTCCAATACACACAGTAATATGTAGTGATTTCTTTAATATTCAGTGAGTTTACTAAAGTGAGTTTACTAAAGGATATTCATTCTGTGATTTGAGGCTATCTAAACTTCAATAAAAGAAAGTCTCAAATCATATTGGTAGTCAATATAGTTGTTATTTTGAGAGGTAAGATATATTATTTTCTTCTTTTATGCTAGGTCTGTACCCCTTTGTTCTATCCTATCACCCAAGCCACCAGACCAATGTATTTATTCCAGCTGCAAATAATTTCAAAATGAGGTCTCCTGCTCACATACTGATTTTGTCCCCCTGCCAGCTCCCAACTCCAGTGGCTTGTAGTCCTTGGCTACTTCTCTGCAGTTCCCACATATCACACTGGGTATCCCATAGGAACTGCTTGAACTTCATCACACTGAAGGAAGCCCCATTCCCAAAAGTTTCCCAAACAGAGGTCTGAGCAGAGATTAAAAGCATGGCCTTAGAGAACTGCTCTCACCAAAAATCTAATGACTGTTATTTCACTTTCTGTAATAGAATAAAGCTGGTGCATCTATGTGCAGAAACACAGACTTCATAATGGCGGGGGACAGGGGGTTGTCCACGTGCATCCAAACCTTTCCTCCAAGTTTTGGATCCACTCAATCAGTGAAACTTTAAGCTTTTCTCCTTGCCTGTCTTTTTTGTTTTCTGTCTCCTTTTGCCTTCCCTTTCCTGCCCCTAACTTGGACCTTCTAATATTGAAGCCCTTGAGACCAGTGACCCCTTTTGCTCTTATACCTCAAGCTCCCTGCTGGGGCCTTAAGTTTTTTGTCCATATTCTGCTGTGTTTTTTATGTGCCAGGAATTTTATTGGGTAGTAGTTTGTTTTTTCCTATTTCATGGTGAATGAACATGAACTCTGACTTTCAGAAGATAGGGTACATGCAGGGTTAGGGCTGGGAGAGGTTATGGATAGCCAGTGGTTCTCAGGACAAGGGGCAGGGTGTGCTGATTGAGTTTGGTAAAATGTACATCCCAAATCTAGTTGGATGGACTGTAGGGGTTAGATCAAGGTTTAGATCATTCTAGTATCGTTAACCTATTGCCCCAAATGAACACGATAGAGAAAATGTGCAATCATTGCGAATAATCTCTGATTGTATTTTTGGCATAGCAGGAATTGGGCAGCCCTGCCCTCCTGGAAACAAAAAAGTCTGTAGAGTCCTGGAAGCTTTCTTGAGCTTTGACAAATTTCCAGAGTTAACTATGTTTTTTTCCCAACTGCTTCCAGGTTTACCAGTTAAAATAAAATGAAATGTAATAATTGAATTGAATGCAGGCTCTCTGGCCCATACGCTTTCTTTATATGGCTTAGAGTTGAGATACGTATGTGTGTGTATGCATATATATGAGTATATGTATATATGTATGTACACATATCATGTATTTTAGAAAAATCATGTCTGGTCTTTTTTACTGTAGAACTTTATGGTCTACCCTGCACATCCCTACCTCCCAATCTGAAGTTGAAAACTTCACTAAGTCTTGGGGATTTTCTGTGTGCTGTGGACTCCATGGGAAGTTCTCCCCTCCAACTACTTTTTTAGATGACTTCATTTCCTTTTCAAACTCTGTGTGGACTCTCATGCTTAAATTCAAGTGGACATATATTAAGCATTGGGTTTGGTAAAATGCAAATGTCATATTCTAAACCTGTTCATGTCTCCACTCCAGTAAAACTCCACTTTTGTCAGGAACCTCTTTATATACAAACCAGTGGGAAGATGGAGCAGTTTAACAGGATCTCTGTCTTGCACTCAGGGGGAGGGTTTATGTGAAACTTGCTCATTTCTAGGAACTATTTGTGAAATTAGCATGTGGCTTATGACAGATGAGGTTATCTCCATAAATGTATGTAGCAGTTGACTAAAAAAGGAAAAAAATATCCTTTGGCATTTGCTTCAATATCCTGCCGGAGAATCAACCAAGTAGAACCAGAAGGCCCAGCCCTCTCCCTGGCTCTCCCAGCTTCCAGCTCACTTTGGATCCTGGTTCAGACATTTCCTTGTTTGGGCCTCAGTGTCCCCTCATGGAGAGGAGGGAGCCATCTTTGGCAAAAGTCTCCCGGGATCCTCCCTGCACGTGGGCATCACATGTCTGGTGAAGGGGCTGTTGGTGATGGACCGAGTGCACCGCCCTGCAAGCAGGCTCAAGCTGATGGCTGGCGCCTGGCAGCAGGCGTGAGCTCATTATTATAGAGTCACTTCAAACACTTCTACCAAAATAAACTCTTTGTGATGTTTCCCCAAAGCCGAACACTGTGCTCTCAATACCTCATTCTTCTAGCAAAAGATGAAGTCACTCCTCCCAGACCTCGGAGGCCTGTTGCCCAAAGAAATAATGAAAAACACCTTTCCCAGAGCATCTTTTTATTGTCCTGCAGTTTTCTCTTTGCTAGGGTCAGTTCTTTACCCCATTCCCTCTACAAATACATAGTGAGCACCTACTGTGTGTTAGGCTGGGCACTATGTGCTGGCCCCACATTTATAAATACCTGATGAAAAACTGACCAATCTCTTTACGAAATGCTGCATATTACATTCTTCCTTTTATTATTCACGATGCAGGTTGATGATGATAAAAATAATAAGAGAAATAACGGGAGTAGCAGCAGCAACAGTAATACAGTTGGCGCTAACTAAGTGCCAGCACTGAATTAATCGCTTTTTCGGTAGTATTTACTTCTCACAATAACGGAGGTTGGACTGTCATATCTTTCATATTGGGGAAAAGGAAACTGGAGTTCATAAAAGGTGATTATTTTTGCTCAAGTTAATACAGCTAGTAAGTGAAGTAGTTGTGTTTTTCCCTCTAAAAGTCAATACTTTCTGATTTACAAATTGAATCTTTTACCACTTCTGCTCCAATCGCGTAGTAAAAGCCCTGAGAAAGTCTGCAGTGAGCAAGCCTGTGCAATTTTGTTCAATCCTTGGTTTCCCAAATGTGGTGTTCATAGAATGTATTCCATGAAGTGCTTTGGGGAAAAACCGTCCTGCCTGCTATACAGCCGGCCTCTCCCTTCATTCTGAGACTCACCTCCCTTCCCTCCCACTTCGGTACTTTCTGTGTGAATCCTGCCCCTCCAGGTCCAGTGCAGGGCTTGCCTCCTCCACCACGCCTTCCCTGAGCCCGCTAGACTGGCCCCCGCTCCCTGCGGTGTGTCGCGCTGCACACTGGAGATGGCAGTCGTGCTCTTGAACTTGGTTGAATAAACGGTGAAGAAAGACCTGCCCCTTAGCTCTGTCTCACCCCTCCCACCCTTTTCTCGGTGGGATATCGAGCTTCAGACAGGAAGCCCTGAGAAAAGATATAATTGGTTTTCTATCAAGCCTGGATGCTTTGAAAGTTCAAGAAAAATAAAGACAGAAAAAAAACGCAAGGAGCATTTCCATATGAATGTCTCTCCTAGCTTCCTCCTTTTCCTTCCTCTCTCTCTCTCTTTCTCTCTCCCTCTCTCCCTCTCTCCCTCTCCTCTTCCCCTCCTTGACTATTCACTGAAGTCCTTCCCCATGTCTGTGCTGGTAGGTGTTGGGGATATAGCAGTAAAACAGACACGACCCCTCCCCTCACTGAATTCAAAGACCAACACTTCCTCTAAGGAAGGAGCGGGCCACTAAGAAAAATAATTTGTATCATTTATACTAATAACTGGAAAAACTGGGTTTCAGGTATGTTTTCCCCCCGCTTTTCCTGTTGGGGTTGATGGGGTTATCCACGGGTCAGAAAATCATTTCCCTTTTTAAAGCTGCCTTATACTAATGCTGACATTTCTGGTGAAGTGTCAGAAAATTTTATGCCCAAGCAAAACTGGTAGAAAGCCAGAAATTGGCTGATTTTGCTTTGGGTGCAGATATTTTATTGGGGATGGAAAAAAGTTGTTTTCCCTGATTTACAACTCCTGCAAACATAAAGTGGGTTCTATATTTAGAAATGGTTTTGAACCTTTGAGGTGTAGCCAGGGGTTGGTGCTTGCACCTTTCCGATCCTGGCCTTGGTGGGACTTGCCGTGGCTGATGTTTTGCTGAGGCAGCTCTGATTTATAGAACTAGGGTTTTATGCCCCATATTGTTTTTCTGTTTAGCTTGTGGTGGTCTGGTGCTCTATCTGTACCTTCTAGAACAGTGAAGATTGAAATAAAACAATTGGCACTATAGTTGAAATGTTTCGTAGGCAGTATGTTTCTGAGGTTCCTCGGCAAAACAACAGCGGCGAAATCAGGAGATGGTCTCAGGTAGGTCTGATACGACTTGGCCCAGAATGAGAGATACCAAGTTGGTGGAGTTAACTATTTATCTGTATTTTTTTCAGAATCTTTTCTCTGTTCCTCCCATTCTCTTGGCTTTTGGTTGGTACTACCATATGGATGAATATCAGCAAATAGTAAATCTTTCAAGATATGTTAGCTTTTTCTGTAAATGTTGAGAAGGGGAAGGAATTTTTTAAAAAAATAGTTTCTTGGTATTATTATAAATCACTTTCTAGAAAAATAATATCTTATTTCCTTTATATGGCTTTTCTTAGGAAATGTGAATTCTGTCACTTCATTACCCACAATACTAGCTCGAGTTGTAGGGAAACCTAACCATTCAGTGACTGGGACTGTCTTCTGCATTGGGCAAAGGTGCTTGGGATTTCCACACTACGTAATGTCACATTTTTGTGAAGCCTACATTTTGGGGGGAACCTATTTAAAAATGAGTGGGTACTCTGTGTGTTTCTTTGCTGAGAATACATTGTTTTTATATCTAACAAAAGCTTTGGAAATTTTCTCTATGGGGGATTCTGATGATTTTAATATTCATCACTCTTTCATTGTACTCTAAATTTAATAAATACTACATAGATGAACATTAGTTACAATATTAAACTAAATAAATATGAAAAATAGAAGAGAATAGGAAACTAGAAATTAGCCGATGTTGCTTTTGGGTGCAACTATTTTATTGGGAATAGAATTTTTTAAAAAATTTTTCTAATTTATAGCTCCTACAAACATAAACTGGGTTCTGTAGAATTATTTTTGTAGCAGAAGTTTAATTCTAGAAAATATAGAATGGGTTTCAGAATGGAAATAAATTTCCCCTTGAAGAGCCTCTGTGGCACCTTTTTCAGTGCAAGAGCAGCGAGACTCATGTTTTAACTCCAGCTTGCAGAGTTCAAACGTGCAGACATTCTCTTCCAGTTTTTTTATTTTTTATTTTTTAGATTGGTAGTATTGTTAACGTAAGCACTTCCCTTATTGGTATATACAGAGCTATGTGTACAATAATATATGCTTTACAATAATTTTTTTCAACGAAAGGTAAAAAGGGTGTGATTCTCACAGTGTGTTGAAAAAATGTACTATTTCTTGTGAGACTACACCCGTTACTGTGAAGACACAGTGGTGAACATTAGCAAGTCTTGAGACATTTTAACCTGGGACGGGGGCAGTATTTCATACAGAGAACTGGTTTGGAAATTTTTGCTTTAGGTCCTGGGAAAATCCCTTTTGAGAGTTTTGAGAACGTAACCACCACCTTTCTCAGATGGGAACATGAAGTAACGGAATAGTCTCTCGCTAGCCTTTGGTGTTGGTCAACTGGAATATTTCTGTGGCTGAACAGATCGCGATGTGATGTGTGAGTTGAAGTGTAAGAGAGTGGTTTTAAATTTAACTTCAGAACCCTCTGCTATTTAATCATA
The DNA here is from genome assembly GCA_023783475.1 of Daubentonia madagascariensis. Taxonomy (NCBI): domain Eukaryota; kingdom Metazoa; phylum Chordata; class Mammalia; order Primates; family Daubentoniidae; genus Daubentonia; species Daubentonia madagascariensis. The sequence continues at coordinate 31,285,175 of JAKFHU010001953.1, read as the reverse complement.
TGTCAGTTTGATGGTTCCAAGGACAGCATGATATGTTGCTCACAGATAATTACCGTGGAGAGAATGAGTTGGTTATAATAATGAATAACTGGAGAATCTTCTGATAACCTGCGATGAATGGGCCCTGGTGAGAAACACTCACTGGGTAATTGGCAGATAGGTGTCCTATCGCCTTGCTGAGTGTGGGTGCTCTTCCACCACCTCAACATGCAAAGTAGGGGCTTTTTAGGGATTCCTGAGCAGATAAAGAAGCACTGCTCTTGGATTCCATGTGTGTTTTCTCTCCTAGACTTGTTATTACTTTATATTCGTATTTCACTCATAATCCAAGTTATTTACACTGTTACCCATTGTTAGAATATTAAATGTAGAAAATTGAATAAACCACATTCTAAGAAACAGCATCATCATTGCTATAGTACTTGGGACAAGATACTTCCTTTCTTTAAGCCTATCTCTGTGTCTGTAAAATGGAGACAATTATATTATAACTTATCCCTCATGGGCTTGTGGTCGAAGTGCAGAGTGCACATGGAGCACAGTCCTAGCACATACTAGACGTTCAGTAAGTGGCAATGGTTGTGGTTATCATAGTTACGGTTGTGGTGAAGGTTTTCATGGCAAGAGTGACAGGTGAAAGTAGGGGGGGTTGATGCAAGCGAGAAGTGGGCTGCCTCTGTTGCTTTTCCAGTTGTAAAAAACTGAGTTGCTGGAGTAAAGACTTTAAACTTCCTTCCCCTAAGCCATTGAGAGGTTTTTGAGGGAAAGGTTGAAAACAACATCATCCTACTGAATGGTTTTCTTCCTCAGGGATATGAATAAATGAACAGAAAATCTAACATGAATATCAAAAAGTAATCTTTACAAATATGTAAACTAATTCATTCAATACTTGTTTTTTTGTCTTATATAAGGACTTATTTTTAGATTTTCTGGAACTTGATAGCCAGGATTCAGCTTCTGCCTTTCTGTATTCATATGTAAAAAACCCTGATGTTGAGTTTGGAGGATGGGCCAACTATCTCAGTGTGTTCCTTCATCCATTTATTTCTTTTATTCACTAACTTATTCACTTTCATCAAATAGTAGTTGTAGGTCTGCTCTGTAACTGGTATGTGGCGTAACTAGAACTATCCCCAGAAGCTGCATCGTGGGAGGCAGAAAGAGATGAATAGTATTTATAATATGATATCTATGCAAGTGGTATAATGTCATACACACAGTTTTGCATCTTGGCTTTTTTATTTATTTATTTTTTTGGTAGCAAAATCTCTTTGAGATCTTCCCATATCCATACGTAAAGCTTGCCATTCCTTTTTACCTCTGCATGCTATTCCGTTGTACCTGTCTCCTCCTGATGGACTTTTAGGTTGTTTCAAGTCTTTTCCTCTCATGCAGACTGTTATAATTAATAACTTCTAATAGACATAATTTCATGTGTATATAAATATTACCTGTAGAATAAATTCCTAGATGTGGACTTGTGAGGACAATATGTTTCTAATTTTTCTAGATTTTCTGGATTCTAGATTTCGGTTGCCTTCTATAGAGACTAAACCATTTACAGTCCTAACAGCAATGTGTAAGAGTGCCTCTTTTCCCATGAACTTGCCAGGGCAGTGTGATTTTCAAACTTTTTTTTTTAAGAGACAAGTTCTCACTCTGTCACCCAGGCTAGAGTGCAGTGGCGAGATCATAGCTCACTGCAGTCTTGAACTCCTAGGCTCAAGCAGTCCTCCTGCTTCAGCCTTCCAAAGTGCTGGAACTATAGGCATGCGCCACCACGCTCGGCTGATTTTAAAAATTTTTTGTAGAGACGGGGTCTCGCTATGTTGCCCAGGCTGATCTCAAATTCCTGGCTTCAAACGATCCTGCTGCTTCAACCTCTCAGAGTGCTGGGATTACAGGTGTGAGCCACCGTGCTTGGCCTACTCAAACTTTTTTATCTTTGTTGATATGGAAGGTGAAAACCAGCATTTAATTGTTGTTTTGATTTGCTTTTATTTTATTACAAGTGAAGATGGACATGTTTAAATATTTTTATACTTTACATATTCTTTTGTTGGCCTTTTTTTGTGTATTTGTCAGAGAACTTTATATATTAGGAAAATTATCCATTTGTCTTTGTTCCAGGTTTTAATTGCTCCCCCTGCCAGTTCATCGCTTTTCTTTTGATTTTGCTAATGGTGGTTTTTGTTATGCAGAAAGCTTTTAAAAATTATTTTTATGTAGTCAAATGTATTCAGTCTTTTCTCTGTGTCTTCTGAATTTTGTGTCATGGTTAGAAACCCCATTCCACACTACAAGATTATATGAACAATTGTCCTGTGATTTCTTTTAGTATTTTTACGGTTTGTGTCGTAGTTTGGGCTGCTCTAACAAAATATCATACACTGGGTGGTTTATAAACAACGGCAGTTTATTTCTCAGTTCTGGAGGGTGGAAAGTCAGAGATCAAGGCGTCTGGGGGGGGGGGCCTGCTTTCCGGCTCACGGACAGAGCCTTCTCACTGTGTCCTCACAAGGTGGAGGGGCGAGCAAGCTCCCGTAGGCCTCCTTTATTAGGGCACTAGTCCCATTCCTAAGCACCTCCCCAAAGGCCCCGACTTCAAATGCCATCACCTCAGGGGAAAGGATTTCAACGTATGAATTTCTGGGGGGACACAAACATTCTCTTAGTACTTTTACAGTCTGGTTTTTTTGCATTTAAGTCTTTGAACCATCTGGAATTTATCTTAGTGTAAGGTATGAAGTATGAATATAACTCTATTTTTTTTCCTAGGTCAAGTGAAGTTTAAATGTCACTTTCTCCGTTTGCCCTTTACTGGAGCTAGGCCAGCCCAGATTAGGTTAGTCTGTTATAAGTTCCCACCAGAATTTATATGTAGCTTCCCACCAGAACATGGGGCACACTCTTAATTGCTTGTTCAATGTCTGTATTTCAGTCTAAAGTGGAACTTCCATCTGGAAAGGACCTGTCTTATCCAACCAGTGCCTGCAAAATAGTAGACACTTAATAAAATATTTATAGAATGAAGAAAGGTGAGTTGTAAAGAAATGGAGTTATGAGGAGGTAGAGATTGAGTAATTAGAAGCTGTGGAAAAGGCATGCAGAGTAGAACGTGAGTCACTGAGGCAGTGACAGAGGGGAACCAAGTCAACAGGGTGGTGAGAGATTAGCCAGTTCTTGCTATATGGAACAATATAACAAACCTGTGTCTAAAGTCACCTTGGACCCTGGATGACATTTCCATGTCCTCCTGTGAGACCCTGGAGGAAGATAATTTTCCTCCTTTTCTTCTTGGGAAGCCTAATTTCTCAGCTTTCCCTGGGTTCCGTAAGACTTACCTGCATACTTGAGATCCCTACATAACTGTTGGAGGATGCAGGAACAGGCGTGGAAAATATGGCAGGAGCTAAGAACAGAGGGATTTTGGCTAGGCTGGGTTTTAGATGCTTTGGTATAGCTAAGTGGCTCTGCTGAGTGGCAGATTGGAATGAAAACCTGAAACTTGGCAAAGAGGCATTACCCATGGCACAGGGTGGCAAATTCTATATGAATGTCATGGGCATTTAGAGGAGGGAGGAGTTGGGGAAATTTCTATGAATATGATGGTATTTGAACTGGACTAGAAAACTGGAAAAGATTCTATCAGATGTGTGAAACTAGGTGGGGAGTCTGAGTAATGCATCAGAAATGGGAAGGTACAAGACATGCTCAGAAGTAAGGGAGGGTAGTCTGTAGCTCAGGCTCTGTTGTAGGGCAAAGAGGGGCAAAAAGGGTCAGCCAGGACAGGGAAAAGTCTTAAGTGCTTAGCTAGAAGATTTTGAACTTTTTAAACCTGGGCAATGCATAGTCCAGAAGTATCTTCTTGGGCAGTTAACCCTGTAGCATCTGTGTGCTGGAGGGGCAGGCAGTAGCCCAAACTAGAAGGGACAGTGATGAAGAAGAAGAAAGAGGTTTAAGAGATGCAGGGAAAATTAATGAAAAATTTTTAAAAAGACAAAAACACAAAAAGCATCAGCTTGTATCTCTATTCTCCTTTAGTTTCTAGAAGAACAATGCCATGTTTCAACAAGCAAGAAAGGGAAAACAAAAAAAAAAAAACCTAGCTACTATAAGATCTGGAAGAAAATAAGGGCATGGTGGAAGATATTTTACTTAGGTGGTCTATAGTTGTTGCTGTTGCTGTTATAGCAGCAGAAATAAGAATAGGCTTTGCTGAGTACTTATTTGGTGCTAGGCATGGTGCTATGCATTCTTCAGGGTTTACCTCATGTTTTCTTTATAGCAGCTCCAAGACAGTAGGTGTGATAATTCGGTCCCATTTTTGAGATGAGGAAACCAAGGCTCAGGGAAGTCAAGCAACTTGCCCACTCTCACACAGCTATTAAGCAGTGGAGCCAGAATTCAAACTCAGCCATTTTAACTCTAGAGCCAGAGTCTTAAACACTGCCTCCTATTCCACAGTGAGACTTTTTGTGCTAGTATAAATTGGTTTGGCCCAAGCACTCTTGGGACCATCGGGACCACTCTTTAATGTGCTTCTTTTGGGGTGGAAAGCTATTTCTATAATACTAAGGATTCCAAGTGTTGATGAAAACCTCTTATAATGGAAGTTGAGAAGCTGTTTGTGTTGGCAGTTCCAGCAGGCTTTTTTGAGCTGCTGGTCCGAGTCTTTGCCCTCTGTTGAGCAGGAATGTGAAATTCATCTTTCTGAAGTGAGTTTGAGTGGGCTTGGTGAGTGGGCCTCCGTGGAGGCAGCAGCTTTGTAGGCGGGAGACAGTCATCAGCTCTGAATCATGCACAGCAGCGACGGGGGAACACCTTGGGCCATCCATCCTCCTGCCTGCTCAAGATGGTTCCCTGCGGGGAATTCTGGGGAAGCAGCCAAGAGAAAAGATGTATTTCCAGGAGGGGTTTTCTGCTTCTTCCAGGAATCATTTTTGGGACTGTTCTTCATGGCCCCACACAGTGTGTGATTAGAGAATCCCAGCAGCATAAAAGCTGAAAAGAAATGAAGGCCTTAGTTGTGATATATGATGACTTTTTTTCCCTTTTGGAAAACAAAACAGCTCTCTGAAGGAGAGAAGGACTTCTCTGCAGCATAGTATCTGCATCTGCCTTGATCTTGTCTGATATAAGTGGGAGCGCTGGCAGAACTTCAGAAAGACAAAGGCTGAGGATTCAAACCACGCACTAGTGCCCTGTCCAGGCAATGATCGTACCGTGGAGCCATCCCTTCCTCCTCATTATGTTAGGTCAAAGGGTAGGTATCATGCCATCAAGATGCAGGGTCTTCCTCCCACAGAGCTTGGGTGTTTTCTTTTTAAACTTTTAAACTTTAAACTTTCAAGCTTTAATGATTGTCTGTATGCATGATAGAAGGGACCTGTGTTGGCTTCTCAGTTCTCAGAGCTGCTGTGGACAGTGGGATTTCTTTTCTCTTTTTTGTTTGTCTGTTTGGTTTACTTTCTCATCTCACCTAGACATTTTACTTTTGTCCAGTTCTCTAAAATTAAAATGTTTTGGGTGCAGTGAATAACATAGCTTTCCTCAACTTCTCTACATTTTAAATGCTATTTGTAGGCTGTTGTTATCATACAATCAACTAAATTTTGTAAAGTTTACAAGCACACGCGACCTTTCTAAAGACCTTGTATTTTTTTTTAACATAATTTAGGGGAAAGATAATTCTGAATACCTTTCTTGGAAAGTTTTGCTGCTATTCATTAAGCACTTTCCATGGGCCAGGCTCTGTGCAAAACAATGGTGTGCAAAATTTTTTCTAATCCCCGCAACAACCCTGCAAGAAGCATGGTATTAATTTGCGATGAGCAGATGAGTAAACTGAGGCTTAGTGAGGTTATTGTTCATCTGCTGAAGGTCAGTCTGGATTTGAACCCAGGTTATCTTAAGAGCAAGGGACATGGATACAGACACATGAGGATACTCCTTTGCATGCCATAATAAAAACAATTAAAAATTTTTTTATTCTGAAGGCAATGGGGAAGAGGATTATGTTTTAGAAAGATGTCTATCTCATGTCTCCCATACAACCAAAATTGGGCTTATCACCCTTTCCTTCACCCATCCTCCCACTACTCCATAGTGGGAGGCACTAAGTGTTGGAACTGGCACAACATCCAACAGCTTTTCTAAGAAAGAAAACTCCAAGTGGCTTGTGGCTCTTCCCTCTGTGTATCTAATCTGAAAGATTCCATTTTTCTCATTTCCGTATCCCATTCTCAGTGCTACTGTCCCCATTGGTCATTTGGACTATTGCAGTAACCTCCAGAGAGTCCCAGTCTGTCCCAGTGTCTATTCCAGATGACGTCAGTGGAACAGCACTTCCTGCCTAGAAGCCCCTGTTGCCTCCTCCTCACACACTGGGCAGAATATCCAACTCCACTGCCTGGCTTTATAACCTCTTCACATTTTGACCCTGGGTTGCTTTCAAGTCTCATCTTAAACCCCAGTGTACACACAAAACCCCTCTACCCCCTTATTTTCCATCCAGTGTTTGTCTTCACTGAATTTTTCCTCATTTCCTGCTCTCGTGAGACTGTTCCCGTCTCTCTACATCACAGCGTACCTTCCCTATCGCCTAAATGCCCCTTTCCTTCTCTTTACCTGAAAAACCCCTGCACATCCTTGAAGTCCCAATTCACATGTCACCCTCTGATCCCCCTCAAAAGACAGTAGTTCCACGTGGTGTTCTGACAGTACTTGGTTAATGTTGTTTAAAAAGCATTTTGTTGTCATTTCTCAGCTCCATGTTTCTCCCTTCCACTAAACCTTCAACTGTCTAATGATAAAGAAGGTATCCTTTCACCTTTGTGTCCGCAGTGCCTGGCCCGTGGTTAGTGCTCCATAAATAATTGTTGGATGAATAGATGGCTGAATGGATGGAAGGATGGATGGAGGGACACATATGTTGATTGGCAGCAGGGAAGCCAGCTGGGAGCTATTTGAGTGTCTGGACAATGAAAACAAAAGCATGAGTAAGGTGTCATCAATAAGAATCAAGAGGAAGTAACTGTTTTGATAGACATTTTAAATTAGATTAGAATGACAGAGCATGGTGATCCATTGCGTGGGATGTGGTAGGAAGATGGAGGACTTACTCCTCCTTGACTCCCAATCTTGGATGATTTTGGTGGACAGAGAGAATGCAGAAGAAGGAGGGTGATTTGGGCTCTGGAGAGGGAACAGTTGAGATTTTAATTGTGAATATATTGAGATATATGTGGGACATCCAGGCAGAATTGTTCAATGGACATTTGAAAATTTGAGGAACGTACAGATCCTTTCTCCTTCACCACCCAGAGGGTAATCCAGGTTCCTGCCGGGCATTCCTTTTGTCAGCTGCACTGTCTGTCCCTAGCCCCCTTCTCCGTGTCTCAGTCTATATGTTCCTGACATGGAACAATGTCCAGGCCATATTGTAAACTGTATAGCATTGTCCATTGTATTTTTAAAGGGGATGTGTGTCTATATTTGCTGTTTGCCTAAAAACTTTCTAGAAAGATTGACAAAAAACCTTTACCAGTGGGAGTGGTTATTGGGGAAAGTGGAGGGGGAATATAACTTTTCTTTTTATAAAGTTTTTTGTACTATTTAATTTTTTATTACTAACGTGTGATTTTTTTTATTAAGATATATTCCCATACCACAAAATTCACCCTTTTAAAGTGTATAATTTAGTGGTTGTTGGTATATTCATAAGGTCATGCAAGTATCAACACTATTTAATTCTAGAATTAAAATTTCATCACTCCAGAAAGAAACCCCATACCCATTAGCAGTCCCTCCCCACTGTCCCATCCACTCCTCCTTTCCCCCAGCCCCTGGAAACTACTAATCTACTTTCTGTCTCTACAGATTTCAGTATTTGGGACATTTCATATAATTGGGATCATATATTATGTGGTCTTTTGTGGCTGCCTTCTTTCACTTAGCATAATGTGCTTGAGTTTCATCCGTGTTGTAGCATGTATCCGTAGTTCATTTGTTGATGAATAATATTCCATTGTATGGGTATACCACATTTTGTTTATCTATTCATTAGTTGATCGACTTTTAGGTTGTTCCCACTTTTTAGCTGTTATTAAAAATGCTGCTATGAAGAAGTTGTTGTTTGAACGTATGTTTTCATTTCTTATGGGTACATACCCTGGACTGGAATTGCTGTTTCATATGGTAACTCTGTGTTTACCTTTTTGAGGAACTGCCAAATTATTTTCCAAAGTGTCTATGCCATTTTACCTTCCCATCAGCAACATTCGATTGTTCCAAATTCTCACTAACACTTGTTATTGTTTGTCTTTTTGATCACAGCCATCCTAGTTGGTATGAAGTTGTATCTCATTATGGTTTTAATTTGTATGTCCCTAATGACTAGTGATGTTGAGCATCTTATCATGGTCTTATTGGCCATTTGTATATCTTATTTGGAAAAATGTCTATTCAGATCCTTTGCCCATGTTTAATTAGGTTATTTGTCTTTTTATTGTGTTATTTATATATATGGATACTAGACCCTTATTAGATATATGACTCTTTTTCTTGTATATTAATAATTTATACTTGGATATATTTTATTAAAAATCCTATCCAAAACACAGTAGTTAATATTTTTAATACATTGAAGGACGGATAGCTTAAAAAATTATGCTCTCAGAGAAAGCAAGTGGATTTGTACTATTATAATTAAGTATGTTGCTTACAAATAAATGACCAGTTGACAGCATTAAACTGGCACTGCTTTTTTGAGAGTGTGATGAAGTAAGATTAAGAACTGTTTACCAAATGTTAAGAACTTTTGAAAAGTGTGATCTTGACTGCACACATATGTACTCCTACAAACATACATGTGGTCATGCATAAAATAGATGCTTCTCCTCTTTTGGTCATGTCTTAGCTACCTTTGAAATGGACCCTTACCTTGAATATTTGCTTAGTTTTTATGTCTACTGATGTGACTGAACTTCAAAATTTGAGCCACTTCCAACCAAATAATTGCCCATTTAAATGCTCAGGGTATGGCCTCATTTATAGTGCCATAAAATGAAATTTAAAAAGCCTCTCCAGAGAGCTGTGATTACCATTTTTTTCTTTAGTTGTTAGCCAAGCTAATAAATATTCTTAGCAGTTCTGTCATCATATGTCATATAAAACCAGATCTAATGATCAAATCTAAGAGAGGATCCCAAGCATCACAGCCTTCTGTGCAGCTCTAGAGGAAGAAGTGATCCACCTGATAATTAGACCCTTGGGTTTTTGGAAGCAGGACTTAACACACCTCCCCGAGAGGGGTGGATGAAGGAGCCCTTGAAAAGGTTGGCTTACTGCAAATCAACTGGTTGCTAAGAGAAGTGAAGGTATAACTGCGTGGCTCCATGGTGTTGTACATTCCCAGCCTCACTGAAGAGGTGCTTGGCTGTGTTTAGACAGTCATAGTGGCCTCTCTCATCACAGATATACATTGATGATATATACCTTTCCTGCCTAGCAGCTTGGCTTTCCAGTCTTCCAGCTTTTTGGGCTCCCTAGCATACCATCTTGGGTTCTGTAGCACATGGTCTCTCTTTGCAAAGGTCTCCATTAAAGCTTGGGACCTTTCTCAAATTTTTGACAGCCAGTAATTCATGAAGGAAAAATGAATTAACTCCATTTTAGCATAGATGTGTAGAGCAAGAGAGTTGTTGGGAAGTGATTGCTACAGGCTGTTAAGACAGCTACTTAACTTTCAGGGCTGGCAAGAGAAGGATGAAAAGTAATGAGTTAACCTGCTAAGAATTTGGCCATTTTAATCATTTGAGTCTGGGTATACTTTGTTCCATTTATACCGAGTGAGGAAACAGTTATCTTGATAAGCAGGGATTTATCTCACCCCCACCTCTCAGTGGCTGCCTAGATTCGGAGTAGAATGGACCCCTTTATGTAGCAAGGGGAATGGGCATGCTTTGTATGAATAAGAAAAAGAAAAAAAGGCCGTTGGTATTTTTTCAAAGTTCTTATCAGCAAAGAGCATTATGGAGAAATCCAATAGGGCAGTGATGACATTCAATTTTATTTGTACCAGGAATGCACAGATGGCTGGAGTTAGCAGCTATTCATTTTTAGCACATATCTCTCATTATTGTTAGTGGGAATTACACAGACCTATCAAAGGCGGAAAATAGAGGAGAGTCTGTAGTATCAAATAAACGTGTACTATGTTTGTGCAAAGGTCACATACTTTGAATAATTCCTTTCTGTAATTGTAACTTGCCATAGTTAGTTTATTCCTCTTGCTGAATTTGTATGTTGTCATGGTATTTTTAATGGCCTGAAGAAAAGCATTTCAGCAAACTGCACAGGTCTGAGACTTATAATTATTCATTGCAGCTTGTGAGCTCTTACATGAACAGCTCAATTGAGATGTTTTTACATAAAAGTTCCCCTTGATTAATTGCCTGTGCAATGCTTTCAGTACATAGAGATTTGTAAATCTGTGTTATAAAATATTCTACTCCCAACAGTTCAGTCAGTGAAAACCTATGTTTTGTTTTGTTGTTGTTTTTTTTTTTTGAATCATCATGTTTTCAGGTGTTGCCAGGACTTTTCCTTTAATCAGTTTCCTCCAAACAACAATGTAGAAAATAAACACCAACAGCCAAGGAAGCTATGGTTCCTTGTCATTTCACGTCTACATTTAGAATGTAAACAAATACCCTGGTTTTCCAGAAGATCCATGTTAAAATGTAATATTAAAAAATAAAGACCTCAAATGGAAAGAAAATAAATTAACTAAAAATATGAGCAACACAGGGCTTGAGTTCACTGTGTCACAAAGCGTTATTAAGAATTTGACACATTATTTTTGAATAGTGTCTTAATCTGTTTTGTGCTGCTAGGACACAATCCCACAGACTGGGTAATTTATAATGAACAGAAATTTATTTCTCACAGTTTTGGAGGCTGGGAAGTCCAAGATCAAGGAGCTGGCATCTGGCGAGGGCCTTCTTGCTACCTCATCCTATGGCAGAAGGCAGAAGGGCAAGAGAGGGCAAGAGAGGACCAAATTTGTGTGTTTATAAGGAACACATTCCTACAATAACAGCATTAATCCATTCATAAGGATGGTGCCCCCATGACCTAAACACTTCCCACTAGGCCCCACCTCCCAACACTGCTGCATAGGGGATCGAGTTTCTACCACATGAACTTTGGGGGATGTGTTTAAACATTAGCAAATGGAGTGTTGCTTTCCTCGGTGGGCTGGGCTTTGGATATGTTGATTACATAGGGGTTTTCAGTTTCTTCAGTTGGGAAAGGGGAAAGTCTTTCTTGCTGATTTCTCCTTTGAAGGAAGAATTCTGATTTTATAAGGCACAACAAGAATGAATTTAGGATTCATATCAGCAAATGGGCCTAATGGTAATCAGAATCACTGCAGAGACTGAGAAATATGAGGCTGAGACCCTATTAGCAGAGCAAATCACCCACTTTTTGCAAATGAATTCCTTTTTTCTGCTTTGTCTTGAGTCTTACTTAAATATTTTTCATATTCATGTAATTAATATTGATGGTTTTTTTTAATCAGAGTAAAAAATTAGAATATGACTTATTACCTGTAGAAAAATCAGTCTGTACAATATGATTTTAAATTATTTCTCATTTCTAAATTATGCTATAGCTACATTTAATAAAAAGTCACTTATACATTATCCTATAGGAACTTTTAAAAAATTTAGCTATTTCTCAAACCTCATCTATTCACTGGTAAATGGTTTCCTTGGAAGCTGTATGAGGAATGTTAGAGCAAGCTTACTCCTGTCTATCTTCAAAGAGTCTCATGTGGTTTTTAGTCTATGTGGTGTCTGTTTTATACAATGGCCAGAGCCTATGTGTAAAGGAGAGATGCCCTCACAAGCACTCTTTAGGGATGTGTGTATGTGTGAAATAAATATAAATACACGAGGAAATATATAAATATACTATATGCCTATGTGTGTGAAATAAATATAAATATATATGTACATGTATGTGTATGTGTTTGTGTCCTCTGATGGGGGCAATGGGTATTTACTGAGTTTTCTGTGGTGAGAAGGAGAGAAGGCACTTGGAACAGCCCATGGTGGGTGGGAGTGACATAGTTTTGGAAAAACAATCTCATAGATGAGCAGTGGGTTTTCTCTTCTTAGTAGTAGGATTATCCTGGTTAACTGTGATAATAGGAAATTAGCAAGTGTGGTAAATGTGAGAATAGCAGTATCAGGTTAGGAAAATGACAAGTTTTGGAGTCTAACAGACTGGGGTGGAACCTAGCACTGCTTCCCTCTGGCTGGATGAGCTCTCTAACCAAGTTGTTTACCTGCTCATCCTCATTTTTTCTGGTCTATACAATATCTATGTCATTAAGTTGTCATGAGGATTAAATAAGACGTGCATGTAACATGAACATTGCCTACTCCACAGCGATGCTGGTAAAATGCTGCCTTCTGTAGTATGTGTGCTTATGAACCGGAGTTGGGCATCCTGATGGCTGCTCTGTGGATTTTAGGTAGGACAATATTCCTAAAACTTGGACCATCCTGCCCCTGGCAGTTGCAGAAGCATTGCCATCCAGGTGAAAACTAGAAAGTCCCTGAAAAACTGGGTGCCCAGGACTTTCCTGCATCCCACCAGGTAAAGATCCTATCACGATTCTAGTATGGGGGGTTGTATCCCTTGAGGATATAGGCTTGGTCAGGAAGAGGGAAGCATGAGAGGGAAGGCTGATGTTCCTGGGGTCAGGAATCTGCTGACGGGCTGTCAAGAGTTATTTAATCCTATCTCTTTGTTTGTTTGTTTGTGTTTTTATTTTTTGGTAACAGTTATTATATTAACATACCCTAGAGCAAGCGCTGGTGGAACAAATGCTGTTTGGAAACCATTGACTTAGGAAAAACATATCATCCAGTGAAACTGAGACAGGTGGCATTGCAGTGATGGATTTTGAAGGTAGTTAATTGTGCTGAGGCAATTGTGTGAGGAAGTGGTTTGCTCTGTCTTCTCATATAATTGAGGGGGAAGTGGTTTACACCCTTTTTGTCGATAATTCTGCCACTTTTGTTATCCTTCATTGATTTTTGTTTCTTCCACCATCCACCACTGATTCTGTTTTATTCATTCACATCAGACTAAGAGAAGAGGTTTGAATTATGAGAAGAAGAGTGGAAAGAACAGGCACTTATTTTTGCAGTGTGTTGTCATGGGGATAAATACTTGGGAAAGTGTAAGGATGCATAAATTACCATAACCCCTCGTTGGCCGTAAGTTAAGCCTTCCGAGATGCCTTAGGTTGCATTGATGAAAATGGTTTGGAAGAAGTTTGGGACAATGGAAAAATGAAGTCTGTTAGGTAGATACTAAGGTAGTTGCTAAGAACTGTTTGAAACTGGCAGTAAAAAATGTATGCCAATAAATTTTAGAATAACACTAAAAAATTAAAACAAAGGTTTAAAAAGTTTTTAAAAAATAATTAACACAATTTGGACATTAGTTAATGTCCAAATCTGTGCTGTCCAATAGGATAGCCACTACCCACATTTGACTATTTAAATTTAATTAAAATTAAATACTATTTAAAAATCCATTCCACAGTTGCACTAGCTGCATTTTAAGTGTTCAGTATACACATATGGCTAGTGGCTACTGTATTGAACAGCATAGAAGTAGAAGATGTCCAGAATTGCAGAAAGTTCTATCGGATAGTGCATATGGGAGACAGAATTCTGACATGGCCCCATGCTCTCTGGTCCTTGGTTTTCATACCTTCATATAATCTCCTCCACTTGAGTATGGGTAGGACCTGTGATTTGCATTTAGTTGATGAATATGGCAAAGTGCAGGATGCCATCCCCTTGAATAGGGTATGTCATATGGCAAAGGTGTTTGGCTACCACTCCCATGATTCTGTGATATTATATAAGACTCCATCTTAACAGACTGGAGAGAGAGATTCTCCTGCTAGCCTTGAAGAACCATACAACCATGCTGTGAACTGCCTAGGTAAAGGGCCACCTGGCAAGGAACTTTGGGTGCCTCTAGGACCTGAGGGCAGCCTCTAGCCAACAGCTAGCAAAAAGCTGGGAACCTCAGTCATATAGCTGCAAGGAGAGGAATTCTGCCAACAACCTGAATGAGTTTGTGGAAACACATTCTTCCCCAGTTAAGCCTACAGATGAGAAATGCAGTCTGGCTGACACTTTAATTTCAGCCTTGTAAGACCACGAACAGAGGGACCAGCTAAGCTGTGCCTGGACTTCTGACCACAGGACCTGTGAGACAATAAATGAATGTTGTTTTAGGCTGCTAAGTTTGTGGTAATTTGTTATGCAGCAATGGAAATCTAATTCAGCATTGGTCTAAATTATCTTTGGGATGGTCTGATAAGCTACTCCTCAGACAGACCAGACCCTAAAGAGAGTATAACTTGCTTTACTGAAGCTAGTCCTTTCCCAACTTTATAGAGAAAAAAAGATTGTAACTTTCAAAAAGGAATGTCTAGGCCTGGTTAGTATGTTCTATTCACTTTTGTGGCAAAGGTCTCATAATAATATATGATGCTATTTTATTATTTTTAGATAGCATAATAGATAAGACCATGATCTTTGGCATCATAGAAACAATGGTTCAAATTTTGCATCCCTTACTTATGAACTGTATGATGTTGGGCAAATTACTTAACCTCTCTAAACCTCTATTTCTTCATCTGTAAAATGGGTATAAAATTCTCTCCATGTAAGGATGTTGTTTCTTTTAACTGAGATTATACTTTTACAATGCTTTGCACAGTGCTAATTCATAATTTGTAATTGGACATCTGAAAACAGAGTGTTTTTATTAATTAACAATATTCTAAAATTGATTTCTGATAGCAAATAATATAAACTCCACCACATTATTCTGTACTCTAATTTGGAAAATCATCATATAAGATTTTTATCTTCTTACACCTCTGTTTTATTTTATGTCTGGGCTGCTACAGCCTAATTCCAGATTGGATGCAATAAAAATAGGTCTTGCATGCACGAAGTGCCCCTCATGTTCATAGGCTGCTTTGGCTGTATATTGTCTGGGCAAATCGCCCCCAACCTCTGGCCAGACTGTGGAATGTTGGTTTCCTACAACATTAGCCCCCTGGGGGTCAATTTTCACAGTTTCCATATGTTTTTATATTACCCCAAACTGTAAATACAGCTGACACCCTACCAAATTGGCCCTAATGTGCCTGTGTCTAACAGTGGAGTCGTAGGCTTTTAGAAGGATACAATACTCCATGGAATTGTGGCAATTATATGAATGTTTTGTTTTTAAAGTGTTCAGATTCCATTTTTTGATTTGAAAAGAAGTATATGATGTGCAAAGAGAAGATATGAGGTGGCAACAGGGTAGAAGTTTTAAGCTTCTGTCTTGCCCTGTCTCGGGCTTGCCCTCGTGGTCCCAGAAGTTCTGTCCTCAGATCTGTTGCCTGATATCTGTATTGTCCTTACCCTTTGTCCTTCTCTTACTTTCCCTTTTGCTGACCTTCTACTTTCATCTTCACTCATTTTATCTCCAAACTATTTGTGTCTGATTCAATCCATTTGTACAGGAAGAAGAATCAAACTCACTGTGATACAATGAAGTTCCAGGATGTGAAATACAATGAACATTTCTGCTTTGGGGGTAGATTCATCCATACAACCTAATAATTTGTTCAAAAGGTGGTCACATTGAGGTTAACAGGTTCAGAGAACGGAAATTAATAGGGAAATTGCACGGCACCCTTGTCGGTTTTGTGTTCTGCTTCATAGCTGGGTCCTCGTTTCAGTAACCCTTGCTGCCACTGTGTCATTTAAACTGTTAAAGCTCTCACCTTCCATTTCGAAGCTCCCCTAGTGGAAAGCTAACATTCTTGAATAATGACCTCATCTGTATCTAGTTCTGTAATAGTCAACCAAGCTGCTGCCCAGGGGTATTCCATGAAGTTTGGAGTGATGTTTCTTGAAGTGGCTGGACTACAGAATAGAGATTTCCATTTCTGAGATTTTCCATTTCTGATCCATAGAATTTTCTTGGCTGCTTGGAATAAGAGAAAGCAGAAAAGTGGTGGGAAGGAACTCTGCAATATTCTCCACAGATGGTCGGCATAGCACAGAGGTTAAGGGATTGGACATAGTCTCTGGAGCCAGACTGATTGAGAATCCTGGCTCTAACACTCACTGGCTCTGTAGCTTTGGGCATTTTCCTTATCTGTAAAAAGAATAAGCAAATAGAACCTAATTAGTAGGGCTGTTGTGAGAATTAAGTAAGTTAATATAGGTAAAGTGCTTAGAGCACATCATGTGATTTCAGAGTAAGTGATATGAGCACTTGCTACAGCATGATTATTGGCACATGTTGTAGACTCCAGGGTTTGGCAAACTTGGCCCACAGGCCAAATCTGGCTCTGCTGCCTATTCTTGTAAATAAAGTTTTATTGGAACACAGTCATGGCCATTTGTATACCTATTGTCTATGGCTGCTTTTGCACTACCATGCTAAAGTAGAGGAAAAGTTGAGTGATTTTGACAGAGGCTGTAGAGCCTGCAAAGTCTAAGATATTTACTTTACAAAAAAACCTTTGCTGACCACTGTTCCAGACTTTGGAAAGCCTTTCTCAGCCCCATAAATGAGAACAGGCCATGAGTTTGCCATAAACTATGTAGATGTTTTTAACCATCTCTTGAATACAAATTAAATTAGGAAAGAGATACGCAGGCCTCTGTGTGTGTGTGAGTGTTTGGTTTGGCCTCAGCCTCTTAGATTTTCAGTTTAATTTTGAAAATGACCTTTATAGCAATGAGAACTCTTATGATTTTATTGTATTTAGCACCAGGTAATAATATTCTGTTGATATTTATCATCAGTCCAGGATTTTTATGGGTTTTTTTGACTGGGTACCATTTCATTGATAGTAAATTGATAATCATTTTATGAGATTTAATTCTTTTTTTTTAATAGAAATTTCTGAAAACAAAGGTAAGAGAATAATCTTAATTCATGTAAATCCCTAGATACACATTCCTAAATAGTTTTAAGAGTTCACATAAAGCGTGTGGCAAATGAAAGGGAGCCTGTTTCATATTTGGACCAAAGAGAGGGCAGGTTTCAGAATTAAATTCAATCCCCCGGAAATCTGCTGGTGACCATGTTAGGCATTGTGTTAGACCCTTAGTGTAGAGAAGACAAGAAGACAGGGGTGATCACTGTACAGAAAGTGCCTACAGCAGAACAAGGAAGGCAGGAAAGGATCAGAAGTGTGAGGGGTTTGTGGTGGTGACATGGGAGTTTGTAATGGGAGGACCCAACTTTCTCTATAGACCGAGAAGGCTTCCAGAGGATATCACTAAGGTGAGCGGATAAATATGAGTTATCTGTGAAAGGGCTGGAGTAGGGATGAGGTAAAGAGTTTCTAGAAGAGGAAAATGCTTGTGCAGAGGCCCTGAGGACAGTGGGGCTTGGCATGTCCAAATGGAAGGCCAGTGTGGATGGGGGGAAGAGGACGAGATATGACACAGGGAGGTAGGAGTTAGATCTGGTAGAAGTCATGGGGGGAAGCATGGATGTTTTCACAGGTAGTGGAAATCCATTGACAAGTTTTGCATGGGAGGGAGATGGAATCCATCTGTGCACTTTTCTCTGCCCAGCTGCAGCCAGAATCCTCATACAGCTTGGAGATGATGGTAGCTTGGGCCAGGGAGGATGTGGTTAGGAGTCATTCCTTCACTCTGGTGAACACCCTAGGGATGGACTCTGTCCTGGCAGTAATGCCTGTCTGGTGGTAGGATGGTCCATGAGCAATTCAAAATGCAAATAAATGTATGATTGCAAATTGTGCTGGGTGCTGTGAGGCAAGTGCACAGGGTACAGGCAGAGAGATTTTCAGTGAGGGGAGGGGACATCCTTGGATTTGGTGCTCAGAAAAGGGCCCTCTGAGGAGGCAGTTCTTTAGCTGAGACCCAAGGATGAAGGGCAGCTATGGGAGGAATGGTGGCTGTGAAGAGGAGTCCCAGATGGAGAGAACAGTCTGCCTATGCCCTCGGGTGGGAAAGAGTTGGTGTGCTCTAGGGACTGAAAGACTGGATTCTGGATTTGGGGGCTAAAGGTGAGAATGGGATGGAACGAGACTGGCTGGCGAAAGTCCGTAAATCTGTGATTTTGCTCTTTGGGAAATGGGAAGCTGTTGGGGGGTTGTATGCCAAGAAGTGCGTGATCTGACTTGTTTTGAAAGACTTGCTCTTGCTGCTGAGTGGATAATGGATTAAAAGGGAAGCAAGAGTGGAAGAAGGGAGACCAGGGAGGAGAGAAGAGCATTGTGGTCCAGGCAGGGAGTGGTGGTGGCTCGAGCTATTGTGGCAGTAGGGTTGATGGAGGACAGGGTTCTGCCACTCCCTATTCCCCTGTCTGTACTCCTGAGCTGTTGGTTCTGGGAAGGGCATCGAGGCACCAGGGGCTATGTGGAGCCACAATGTACTGAAGCAGGGGGTATCTGCTGGGCAGGCACAAATGGCAGGGGAACCCTGCTTTGGGCCTTCCTGGAAGTGAATCACCACCAACTTCAACCTTGTGGGCTGAGATGCCTGAGCATGTAGTACAGACTACAGTGAGAGAGACGTAGGGCGTGACAACCACTCAGTGCTTGACAATGAGAAAAATAACCATCCCAGGGCTACCATTCTTGGATCTGCATGACCACCCTGTGCTCTCTGGGTCACTAGACCTAGATGGGAGGCCAAACGATAAGAAACTTATTTGGCAAATAGTAAATCAGAGCCAGGCTTTTTAGTTAATCCCATGACCCTTAAACCGTGTGTGGTCTGCTTGCTAGGAAGAGCATCTTATTATGAGATGCCCATGGATTGAACATTGAGTCCTGAGGAGGGTGAGAAACAGGCCTTGCCTTTTCCCTTTGAGTTTTCTATGGGCTCGTACCCGTTCTACCAAGTCCGTCTGGAGGGGAAAGGGGGCATTAGCAATGACCCCAGCTTTCTCTGCTTTCCATCCCTGGGGTTTTTCTGAATAGGTTCCCACCACCTCCTAGCTTCAGCTCTCAGTCACTGGGTCCCATTCATATTTGAGGTGGTATGCAGTCGATATTTGGGGGAAAGGGTTCTTCAGGGAGAGAATGAGGGAGAACATTTGAAGGAAGTCAGCCCTTCAGAACCTCCCCCGGAATGAAAGATCTACAAGGAAAATAAACTCTTCTCTTGCTAATTGTGACCTTCTGCGGTGTAACCTAAGATTGTTCGCAAGGTCTTCTTGGCTTGGGTGGGAAGGTCAAAGGTGAAGGTAGAGAGAGTGGATGTGTGCTCTGGAGGAGGGTTTGGGGCGGGGGAATCAGGCTGATGTTTATAAAGCACTCACTGTGTGCTTGGGACAGTTTTAAGAGGATTAGGTTTATTAAATCATTTTACACCCCCACCCCCAATAAGATAACTTGGCCAGGCTCACAGACTTGGTAAAGGATGCCACTGCAATGAGAATGCAGCCAATCTGGCAATAAAGTTGGTCTTGGGCATCTTACTGTATTGCCTTTCATCCCCCTTGGTCTCAAAATGATTGAATCATTTCGTCAGGCTGAGCGAGGAATAGCCTGATGGGATCCTTTCCCCCAAGGAGGGTTTTGCTAGTGGGGTTTGATACTGCAAGGTGTGCACAGTATTGCACAAGGCTAAAATGCTCTTTGTCTCCGGGAGCTTCACTTCTCAAGTTTTCAAATCTGAACACTCCCTTCCCTTTAACATCTTCTTTCTTTAGCTATGTTATTAGGTTCTGGGTATATCCTGCTGGCTTGGTACGTGATAAAATGGTGTCTTTTTTAAAGGTGTGTTGCCATTTTATACTTTAACTGAAGGTGGCCTTGTCTCTGGGTTCTTATGTAGCCCAAGCACCACAGAGGAGGCAGAAGACAGGAAGGTAGTCACCTCCAGCAAGCAAGTACTGTCTGTCAGTAGGGAGGGCAGGAGGAATAAAGCGAGGAGGGAAGCCAAGACTGGAAGCTTGGGGAGATGGGCTTGGGCGTCCCACTGAAAGCTTTACACAAAGACTCAAGCAGCAGACCATCATCAAAGCTAGTGGCCAAACAGTGGAGTTGCTCTTGACAGGCTGCCATAAGTCCAAGAGATCTGGCTTATTCTGGAGCTAAGTCCTCAGACCTTGGCCTGGCTCGTGGCTCTTTGCTGGAAGGAGAGTTGGATTCAAGTAGCCACAACAGGCCAGATCCTTTCTCTTCCAGGAAGGGAGATCATGCTCATGACATTTTACACACTTATACTTGCTATAAAAATATCTTTACAACATTTATGGTAGCTTTCTGAAATTTACAGCTTTGCTGAAGTACCGAATGGTATTTACAAGCTTCAAAAAATGGAATCATCTTAGTGGTTAAAAGTAAAAGCTTCTATTATCGGAAATTCTGCATGCAGTCTGCATTGTCAGTTTCCATTATGTGTGAGTGGCCCATCTACTTGGGCAGTTGTCTCAGGACCCCATCTTACTTCCCCATGCTTGTCATGATCTTCCTGCAATGCTTCCATTGGGGTAACCTACCAGAAATGTAGCTCATTTTATTATTAAGGAAAGCACAAGTTGAAGCTAAGTGTGTGACAAAAAGCACTTAATAATGCATTCCAAAGTCTGTTGTTTGAGTATTCGAAATACCTGCTGTTCTGGTATGGGAAACAAGACAGTAAATATATGTGCACAATATTGCACAAGGCATGATTACATTCTTATTGTGAGCTAAGAGTGAAACAGAGAGTGAACATGCTGTGGTCTGGTCTAAGCATTTTACCAGTACTAACTCTAACTCATCAACGCTTCACAATAACCCTATGACTTAGATTCAGTTATTATTCCCATTTTACATGTGAAGAAGCTGAGGCACAGACAGGTTAAGAAACTTGGTCACATAGTTAGAAATGGCTGACTTCTGACTGGAGCCCAGGCAGTCTGGCTCCAAAGTATATGCTATTAGCCACCGTACTGCAACTGCTTCTGGAAAATGCATATGGCCCAGAAACAGTCTTCCGTGGTATTATACCATTTTATGCTTGCAGTTAAACATACGTCTACTTTTTTAGCCAAGAGAAATGAAAGGGTATGCCCACAAAAAGGCTGATATGAGAATGTTCATTGCCGCTTTATTCTTAACAGTAAAAACAAAGTGAAACAGCCCAAATATCTGTTAACAACAGAGTAACTAATCAAACTCTAGTATATTCATATGACGGAATATTACCCAGCAATAAGAAGGAATGAACTGATACACACAACAATATGCATGAATCTCAACCCCTTATGCTGAATGAAAAAAGTCAGATACAAAAGGACATGTACTGTGTGATTTCATGTATGTGAAAGTCAAGAACAGGCAAAACAAAACCATACAGATAAAAGTTGGAATAGTGATTACTTCTGGGCAGGGGGAAGGGACATAAGGCTGGGTGATGGCAATGTTCTATATATTTTTTCTTTATTTTTTTTTCACGTTGTCATTGGCAATGTTCTATATTTTGATTGGTCAAAAATCTTTGACTTGTGCACTTATCTGTGCATCTGTATGTATTTATACCTTACTTATACACACACACACACACAAATTTTTGTACAGTAAAAGTTGAAGTTCCCCTTCTTCCCCAATTCCAGTCTTTTCCTTATCAGTAACCATTGTTTATAGACCGGTGTGGGGTTTCCAGGAGTTTCCATTTACATGCATGTGTGTATATATTCATCCAAATAGGCTTTCATATTTTAACATAAGTAAGATCAAACTATATGTATTATTCATATTATTCTGCTACCTGCTTTCTTTTTCAATTAACAATGTACCTTGAAGGTTTTTCCATGTCCATACTTCATTTTGCCTTAATCTTTTTAGCTAGCCTGGTTCTGTACTATGAATGTACTTAATTTCTTCGGTCAGTTTCCTTCTGATGGATGGTTAAGCAGTGTTTTACAGTTGTAATGAAAATGTTTGTACAAATGTATTTGTGCATGTGTGCAAGCATTTTTGTAGACTACTTTCCTAGAAGAAGGGTTTGCTTGGGCAAAAGGTATGTGCACTTTGGTGGATACTGCCAAATTGATTTCCAAAAATGCTTTTGTTAATTATACTTCTCCTGGCCACATATGAGAGAGCTGGATCCCTGCATCCTCTCAACAATGAATATTATCAATCTTTTAAAGTTTTTGAGAGCAGATGATTAAAAAAAAAAGGCATCTTTTCGTTTCTGTTGAGATTTTAAAAGAAGGGAAATTTTGGTTTTCTCCTTTTTTTTTTTTTTTGGCAAATGTACACATGTTCTTGGAGAAACATATGCATCTCCTGTCCTATACTCTTACCTGTGTAATTGTACAGGTCTCATTCTCACCAGCAAGTTTGAGAATATGTTCTAATTTTAATTTGACTATTCTAATGAAAATAGCAGGATTCTGTTCTCTCTGACATTCATATTTAATATGGTCACCATTGTTGACCTTGGCACCTGTTGGAAATTTTTAATTTAATCCAGATTCCTTAATGATGGCTGAATTTTGAAAAGTGACGTGACTTGCTTTCTGAAACTGTTATAAACTGACCACTTTAAGTTGAACATTGAAAACTGACCGTACCACTATATTTTTCAAGTACTCTTCCCCTCATAATTATTCTTATCTTTTTAAAATTTGCATCTTGGATATATTTAATACTGTTTTCTTGAAGAAAAAATTCACTTCAAAGAAACTTTTTTCCTGAACATGGATCAGGTCAGTCTCTGGCAGTCTTGAAACTGCCCAAGTTGCCAAGTGGGCAGGAGTTTGGAAAAGAGCGATGCTTTCTTCCGGGTGGGATAGCAGGAAGGTGTTGCAATCTCTAGCTCCAGGGGTCCTACATTCCAGATTTTGGAGACAATTGAGAGCTGTCCTGATTTATTCAGTGTGGGTATACTTCTGCAGGTGGGGGAAGACGCAGAGACTGGTAGGTCACTCACAGATTTTATTCTTGGAAATGCTGAAGTCATTACTAGCAAAAATCACTGTGGTCATTTTTTCCCTGAGCGTCTGTGGGGGCATTTTCTCTTCTCCAAGGGATCTAGTGTTTTTAAATTTCATGACCCCTCTACCTGCCCCCTTCCTGAGTTGCCACTTTACTCTGTGCTTCAGGTAGCCTTAGGGCCTCCCTGAGGGACACCTGCGAGAGGGGTTGTCTAGTAGCTGAGGCTCTGCTTACCTGTTCCCCACCCCACCGTACCTCTTTCCTACCTCTGCCACAGCAATTCTTCTTTTCCTTTTTGACTTTCAAGTAAGCTTTTATTAGAAGAAAGGCTTCTACTGGTAGAAACATCCTTGAAAACCATGGCAGTACTGCAGGGGAGTGTGCATACTTTATCTGTACCTGTTGATGGTCTTATGCACAGAGACAATGTGATCAGTCTCATCACCTTGCTCTGAGTCGATCTAATTGGCCCAAATCCTAAGCAGTGCCATTCACAACCCACTTTTCTGTTTCAACCACTGGTGTCTTAACTACGGGAGTGTTTGGAGGAAGGGTTGGAGAGTGCTGGACTAGGCTCCCGTCACAGGGTCGGAACTTCACTTCCCCATTGTCTTAGCCACTGATGCCTAACTGGGCCTGGACACATGGGTTTGGAATTTGTTTTTTCTTTTGGATTGAAAAGACATTGCAGTATCCTTGAAAGTAAGGCCTGTGTGTTCAGACTGCTTTGCAAACTTTGTGGGAGTTCTTTCAGTATGCGAATAATGTTTGTAACAATAATCTGCTTTATCACTGATGCTTGGTGAGAGGGGGAAATGTTCAGTAGTTGGTCCTATTTAATGGTATGCTTTCAAGTAATAAAATGTATCTCTTTATAAAAAGTCCTCTAATTAAACAATCACACTGATCATACTGACCTTTCCATCACATCCTGTTACTGAGCACTGGCCTTATTTCCTAAGGAATTGGAAAATGTGCTTGCCCCAGGTTAGTATGAGCTTTGGAAATACTATATACTCATTCAATTAGAAAGCAAGGGGACATTCTTAACATCTTTGTGGTAACCAAAAGGTAATTTTCTAAAAGTATATTAGCATGTAGGCTTGACTTGGTGGTTTCATATGTGTATGTTGTTATATTAGATAAAAATGAGGAATTAGCAGACAAAAATTATGCAATCCAAATAATGACTAAGGATATGGTTATTTTATTTTATCTATATCTTCCTATAAGTGCCACCAAGAATATTTAAATCACTGCTTCAACTGGTACTGTAAATATTCATAAGAAGCCGAAGTGTTCAGAATATTTTTCTTTTTTAGAGGTAGAGTCTCATTATTTGACCAGGCTGGACTCAAATTCCTGGGCTCAAGTGATCCTCCTACCCAGCCTCCTGAGTAGCTAGGACAACAGGCATGGAGTATTTTTATTAGCAGGATTCCTAATGTCATTTGGCTAAATAAACAATTCTCTTGAACTTCGTTTTCTTGGTGTGAGAGAGAGTAAGGGAGTATATAATTTTATGAGGACTAGAAATGAGAGTTTCTTGTGGAGAGCAGTTTTCATTTGATTTTAAATTGTTTCAGTTTGACATGTTTGCTCTTTATCCTCTAGGTCTTATCTTGTTTATATTTTCAAAAGAGCAGCAATTCTCAATACGCCTGTTTTGGGAGTCAGGGCTCAGTAATGTCTGACATAGCAATGCTGGGGAGAGGGGGCAAAGGGATTCGAAGGGACCTCAGATGATTCTGTCCCTCAGCCATCCTCCTTTGGTCACTGCTCCCAGCCCTCTGTACTGCCCTCCCACCTCCTCATGTGTTGGATTAGATTTATAACAGCTGCCGTGGACATGGTTGCCTAAATCTGAGGAATGTTTTGCTAAACGCTGCTGGTGAAATAGTCCACATTAAGCTTGCAACTCCTGTTTTGTTTTTTTTTTTAACCCGTTCTTTATCCTTAGTCTTTTACTCACTTGATCACTTTATAATTTTGCACTTTGACGTTCTATAGATTCATTAAGAACTTTTACTCCAAGCCCCAGAGCTTTGTTTCACACTATGATTAGCCAAACTGTTATTCTGTTTGAGCTAAGTGATGACAATGTGTTTGATTGGAGCCTTGTAATTGTTATTTTAAAATCAAAGTAATGGATTATGATCTCAGAATAGGAACATGATCCAAAAGAATAATAATAATTAGAACAGCAACCACTTAGAAGAAAATAAACGTCCCACCACAGACCACAGGCCCTGCATGCCTGGGCCCCCTACCTGTGCAGTACCATCTCCTCCTCCCCTCCCTCCGCCACCCTGAGCTAGCCTCACTGCAGCTTTCCAGTGCCTTCTTTCACACCTGGGAAGTTACATGTGTTGTTTTCTCTACCTGGGGAACTCTTCCACTGGTGTTTCTCTTGGTTGGCTCTTTTTATTCTCAACCAGAGTCTCGCCTCCTTAGGGAGGCCTTCCCTGGCCACAGTGTCTGAAGTCATTTCCTTCCACCCACCGCCTGTCCACACGTGTGCATCATCATCTCTCACAGCATGCTATTTGTTTCCTTCAACATTAGGAAACCTAAGGTGGGTCTCCTTGGTGCTTGTCCATCTTGCCCACTGGACTCTAAGTGCCATGAGGGTGAAGGCTATAACTGTCTTGTCCACCACTGCAGCCCTGGTGCCATCCTGGCATCTGGCATTAAGTGGGTGCTCAGGAAGTATTTGTGGTTGAATGAACGGAATATTCTGGCATTTCAACTGTTTCATGAGCCCATAATCTAGACATTCTATGCTTAGTACTTCCATAGTCTGTTGTGATAAGATACGATCTTCCAGCGGTTGAATTTAACCAAGCCATGCTGACTTTTCTCAGGCATATGAAGGATCAGAATAAGAAGGTGGCCAACCTCAAGCACAATCAACAATTGGAAAAGAAGAAGAATGCTCAGTTATTGGAAGAAGTCCGCAGGCGAGAAGATAGCATGGCTGACAACTCACAACATTTGCAGGTGAGCCCAGGCTTTTCCTCTTAGTCCATAAATAGTTAGAGATCGACTGTCTCAGAAATATAGCCATTGGTTCAGGAAAATAGGCGCAGAAATGGTGGACTTGCCCAAGTCTAGCGCTAACTATTTATTCTCAGGGAACCTAATAGGTATTTCTGAGTATGGAGTGTCATTTTCAAAATGATGCCCAAGGAAAGATGATTATAGTGGAACCTAGAAATGCTGCACAGAATCTCCTGGTTCCTGGACCTCATTTTCAAAGGTAAGGGCTGCGTTGGTAGAGTTGTCAAGAAGCTTAAAACATAGAAATGTCTTCCTTTTCAATTTATATTTAGGTTGTTTTGGGGTTAGTAGAAGGGAGATGTGTGTGTATTATCACAGAAGGTATTTGGAAAAGGATGCATCTTAGATAGTTTACAAAACTGATTTTGTTTTGTTCAAGACTCTGAGGCTCTGAGACAGATCATTAATCTGTCTTCTCTGTGAATATAGTTATCTCTCCATGGACAGCTCTATCTCAGAAACCAACCGACCGATGGAAAACACCAGTTTTTCCTCATTAACTATCCTTATTTTTGGTCAAGGAGCTCTCTCCATATGCTCAATAAAACATTCAAGCTAAAACAGGGCATTTGCTTTGAAGTTCCTTTATTTATTCCAGTGTGCCTTTAAACAGAGCAGTTCAAGTTGGCTGGAGTTCATGTTAAATTTTGCTTATTAATTAGTGTCTTTCTCCAGTTATATATTAGGTTACCTCCTTGGAGATAGAAGAAGTTAGATAATTTCAATATGTACTCATAGTTCATCTTTTTAATTGGCCAAAAGAGAAATAAATAATTATTCCAGAGTAGGAAATATAAGGAAATACCTTGCATAGAACATGGCATATGGGAGTTACTTAGTCAATATTTTCTTTTTTTCTCTGTATCCTGGACATGCCTTCTGGTACCACTCAAACCTTCTTTACATTGATGCTTGACTTAGAGTATTCACTGAGTAGCACAATACTAGGGTCAAGTTCTCTATTAAGTTCTGTGCCCACCTTAGCATGGACTGGTAACTTATTTGAGGCCACAGTTTCCTCAACGCTCTTAGCAAATCACCCAGGGTTTTGGATCTTAAGTTTCCCCATCTGTCATAGGGGATGTTAGTTTGGAGCCTAAAGACTCACATAATAATAAGTAAAATTTGCAGAACATTCTACTCTCTCGCCAGGCGTGTATTCTCATTTATTCCTTACAACCAATGTTGGTAATTTTACATGTGGTGAGACTAGAGTCTCAGAAAAATTATGAAGTGATACCCTAGTAGAGGGTGGAAGTAGATCTGACTCTAGGTCTTCTTACCTTCAAGAAACTAATGCAGACGAACAATAACAGTGGTAGGTATCATTTATTGAATGTTTCAATATGCTGGGCACTGTGCCATGTACTTTTGTTGTTGTTGAGATGGGGCTTTCATTACATTGCTCAGGCTGATCTGGACCTTCTGGGCTCAAGTGGGCCTCCCACCTCAGTCTCCAGAGTAGCTGGGACTACAGGTATGTGCCACCATGCCCAGCTTGTGCCATATACTTTATAGTAGCTTTCATTTCATTTAAGTCTTATGTCAACTAGGTTAGTTAGGACTCTTGAGTGTAAGTGACAGGAACACAACTTAATCTGAACCAAGAAAAGAAGGAAATTAGTTGGCTAAATTAACTGAAAAGGCCAGGGGTGGAATTTCAACCTGACTGGATTCAGATATTTCAACAATGGCATTGGGAATCTGTTTCCACCCTCCTGCAGGTACATTCTGCTCTTTGTTACTTTGATTCTCAGGAAGCCTCTGCACAATGGATGGCTATCACCAGCCAGACTACATTCTAAGAGTGCAGTCACCCCAGGGGGAGGAGAATGCTCTTATTTAGTAGTTCTAGCAAAAATTCAAGGACAGAATGTATAAATTGGCCAGGCCACAGTTAGATTATATGATTACCTGGAGCCTCGGGAAAAGGGGCCAGCCTTACCCAGATCCAATGGGCTAACAGTGAGGACAGGTGACTTCCCACAAAAATGAAGTGAGTTCTGTTACTGGCAGGGGTTCTGGGAAGATAAAACCATAGAGATCTACTACAGCTATCATATGAGATCTATTAACTATTATTAGCCCATTTGAAATATGAGAAAAAGGAGGCTCTGAGAGATAGAATAACTTGCCCAATAGTGGCAGAGCCAGGACTTAAACCTAGATCTGAATATCTTTAGATGGTGAGAGTTCTGAAGAATCGGGAAGGCAAGAAAACTGTGGGGTGGCAGAGAGTCTTCGTGGATGAGGTGGCATTTGAGCTGAATGACTTTGACATGGGAGAGACAGAGCAGTAGGGAAGGCTCTTCAGGTAAGAGAATTGTCAGAAAAGGTACAGAGGTTGGATAGAGCAAGGTACAGTCAGAGCACAAAACATTAAGACCAGTTGATTGTGGTGGCAGTTTTCAGTGAGGTAAGTGTTGTTATTATCTTTCTGTAGGTGACTCTGGAGCTTGAATGCCTGGGTTTCATTCTAAGCTTCAAAATTCACTGAGTGTCCGTGGGAAGGTTACTTAACCTCCTTGAACCTCAGTTTCCTCATCTGTAAAATAGAAATAATAATTGCATCTACTCCAGAGTTGTTGTGAGGGTTAAAGAGTCAATGCATTCAAAGAATTTAGAATTGTACTTGGCATGGACTATGCTCAAAATAAATGTTCATGATTAACTGTTATTATAATAACAAGGAAAAAGTGAAAGAGACATTTTTAAAAAGAGTTGTCTATTATATGCACAGGTATTTATATGGTTCTACTCTGATATGCATTGAACATCAAAGTTTTTGTCTTTTCTGTATATAGTAATTTCTTCTTTTCTAAGGACACATCTAGTTATGGAAATTAATGTTTTGTTTTGGCCCATGAACTTTTGTATAGCAGTATTTTCGTAAGGGCCTTGATAACTACCTCATAGACATATTCATAAAAGATAGCATGGTCTGGAATTGCTTAGTTGCATTCTTGACCACCCCAAATAAAGGATAGCATTTGAAATGCAATAAAAAGTAATCATGATTAATTTTGATGAAAATGTCTCTGGTTAAGGTTAATAGAGAGTGAACCTCCCACTTTCCTGGATTGGTAAGCAGATGTGCTCAGATGTATGTAGTAATTACTGCCTTCTGAAAATAGAACTTTCTGGAGGCACTTGATTTTTTAATATTGCTGTTGTTTTAAGCATTTCCTGTTAGTCTGTTAAACCCTTTAAGTGTCAGTCAGCTAGGATTTGATTTGGTTGGTGGTTTGGCTGGTGGTTGTGGGATTAATACCTGCTAAATTTGATTTATTCTACACAAGTGTTTGGTGATGATTAGATACCCTGGCTTCATGGTTTCAACCAACCAATTAGCTATTACATCTAGAGAAATATCAGATAGAGTAGTGCCTGCAACAATGATAGTTGCTGGATCAGGCTTCAAAGGAGAGCTTAAAGAGATTCAACTAATAGGTATGAAAATCAGAGACAATGTTGAATGCAGATTGAGTAACTGTGTTATTTATTGTTCAAACCAGGATGCAAGGGCAATAGGCAAAACCTGGGCCACCTCAGTCAAACCTAGATATATAGTCATGGTATGAAACATTTCACGAATCTGACCTCCTTTAGTTCTTGAGTTTGTAGTTTTATGACAGCAATTGCAAATGCAAATGTTTCCAGGGTCTAGGCTATTAACTTAAGAAACGGGTTTGCATGTAAGAAAAATGATGATGTCTGTTTCTTTCAGCCTGCCTTTTATTTTTTATTTTTGGTAGAGATATATTAGTTAGCAATTGCCATAGTGATGCTGTGTAACAAATCACCCCAAAACCCAGTGGCAAGGCCACTTATTAAAAGAATTTGTTCTGTAAAATTTGGATTCAGTCAAAAGGCCACACTCAAGGATCCAGAAGGCCACAGGTTCCCCACCCCTTTATTCTCACAGATTTGCAGGTTGACTGACTGGCTTAGCAACTCTGGGGTGGGCTTGGATAAGCACTTCCGCTGCTCACTGTACATCTGTCATATGGCTAAGGCAGCTCTGTTTCAAGTGTTCATTCTGAAGAGGCATCAGCAACCCAGGGAAAACTCTTCTAATGACAGTAGCTGAAAAACACAAGAGAATAAGCAAAAACATTCAAGGCCTCATAAGGCCTTGTCTTGAACTGACACTGATTTCCACACTACTGCATTGGCCAAAGCAAGGCACATGGCCGAGTCAAGGATTGGAAATGTACACTTTACTCATGAAGAGAACATTGCCAGGGGGCAGATACAAGGAGAGGTGAAGAATTGAGGCCAATCACTCAATCTATCAAAAGAGACAAGGTTTGGGGAAATATTTCTCTGTTATAAGAAAAACAACAGCATAAGCATAATGAAAAATTTCAGCTGTGGTTGGCCTTAGTGTGTAGATACAATTGAGAGTGATGGGGAGCTGTAGGGAACTCAGGAGCCCCTGCCTCATCTAAGGGAGTAGGGGCCACTGAGCTCTGGTGGAACATTGCTAGAAAGATGGGCCTAGGGTTGTGGGACCTTCTGATTGTCTAAGATAAGTCATAACATATGAATTTTTATGTGAAACCTATGGGTTTTAGAAAGTTGGTTCAATTTCTTAAACACTCTGTGGATCTGGATGTGAATTGCCCATTGGTTTGTGGCCCCTGTGGCAGAGCCTGGCACTCTGATCCCACTGGGTTTGCATGGTGTAAAAATAGTGACTAAGAAGGCACCCTATTTAGCTCAACTTGACCCATTGAAAGGGGGTGGCAGTGTAGTATTTGTCCTGAGTCCTCTTTTTGTTTAAAAATACCTTGAATTATTGTTTCTCAGAGGAAATTGATCTGTAGGAATAGGGATTGTTCTCAGTTTAACTTCTTAAATCATTTTTTTGAACATTGGCAAGAGGAACAGGAAGGGAAGGATAAAGAGCTATAGAGTTGAACTGACCACTGTTCAAATACTGGCCCTTATTACTAGCTCAGGGCCTTGAGTAGAGAATCTCTCTGACCCTTACTTTTTTCCTCTGTAAATGGGGATTACAATCTCTACCTCCCTGGGTGGGCAAATATTATAATATAAGGTTTGTGAAAGAGCCTAGCACAGTATCTGACCTATGTAGACTTCAGTTACTAGAGTTTTCTCCCAGAGAGACTGATAATGAACTTTTAATCATAGAAGACAGTGACCCTTGGGAGTATCGCACAACAAATCCTTTGCAACTATTTTACACTGATGAGTAATACAGATATAGAACACACACCAGTAAATGAAAGTTTCCAATAAAGCATTAAAAAACATTTTGGGTAATAAGGAGGAAAATTAAAACATTTTTCAAGTTAATGTTGAATTGCGTGTGAAAGGTGGATGTGAAAGATGGTGATTTTCTTGTTAATTCTGTAGAGCTTTTCCCCAGGACACAGATTATGGAGCATGATGATATTTATGTCTGGCCTTGGGGCTTTGGGCTTCTGTGTGTCCCGTCAGAGCCCACATGGAGATTTTTCAACAAGGTGTCTTTCCGGAGATTCACACTAAATCGTCATTACCAGAATGGGATGCATTTTTTTTTCAACCTCTAGCTATTTCTTGCTGAGTAAATATGCCAATTTGAAGCCCCAGTGGACATCTTTGTAGATTTTGGCTGCATTTTTCCATGTAGCTTATCGAGTTAATGAACTAACATTCTAAGAAATGCACAAGCCAATATTTTATACTCCTTTTCTGTTGTATGTCTGCAGAATTCTCTTCAATTTATTGCCTGAAAACTAAAGTCTGTTCTTGTGTGCTTCCGTTTCCAAATTATAGGTTCCCAGGGAACTGTAAAGTTTCTTCTCTGCCCGTGGTTAAACCCAAGTGTGATCAGTTTAAAAACCAAATGAATGTTCCCATTTATTCATGTCGTTTTAATAGAGTTCTAAAAAAAAAAAAAAGCTAGAAAGACAATTTTATTTTTCAATTTGTGCAACGTTGTACATACATATCTTTTTTCCAGGGGACTTCCTTTACTTTGCTCCTCCAATTAAAGTTGGAATCAGCTAACAGAGGAAGTGTAACAAACAACATAAACCTCAAAAATGCATAGCTTTCAGCAAAACATATAGCTCATTATGAAGTTCCCAAGGCTGGCTAAGTTGTTTCTTTGCAGAGGGGAACGCATATATCTTAAGCAGCAATTTTTAGGCCTCATATCTATATGTTCATCTCTCCAAGTCACTGAGTTAAGTTCACTTCTTTTTCAGTTCCCTGAGCTTAAAATTGTTACTCTAGCTGTGATCTATGTTCATGTGCTATGGTACACTTACCTAAGGACTGCCATTAGAAGAAACCTGACCAGCAGAGTTAAGAGATTCGTCATTGCCAAAACACGTTTATTTAGTTCTTAGTTTTTCATGGCTGTTTGGTAGACATGGTGTAGAGTGATTTAGGGAGGCTCCATTTCAGCCATAGTTTTCAATGTATGGAAAGATGAGAAAGGTCATCCTATCACAGGTTTAAAAGAAAATCTACATTTGTTCAAATTTTAATTAGAATTTAACATCATTTTTTTTAACACTGTGAGTTTTTTTTTTTTGCTGGATTATATTTGTTTTTATTCCAACACAGTTGTAAAGTATATATATTTTTAATTTTTTAAAATTTTATTTATTTATTTTGGTTCTAGTGCTTGCCTTGCCATTTTCTTTTCTTTTTTTTTTTTTTATTACAAATATTATGGGGGTACAAATGTTTTGGTTACATGGATTGCTTTTGTACTGCTGGAGTCGAAGTTATAAGTGTGCCCGTCACCCTGATAGTGTACATTGTACCTGTTAGGTATGATTTCACCCATCCCCTCTTCCTCCCTGCATGATTTCCGTTGACTTTTACTTCCATCTGTGCACATGAGTGCTGATCGGTTAGTTCCAATTTAATAGTGAGTACATGTGGTGTTTGTTTTTCCATTCTTGTGATACTTTACTTAGGAAAATGGTCTCCAATTCCATCCAGATTGTTGCAAAAGGTATTAATTCATTTTTTATGGCTGAGTAGTGCTCCATGGTACATATATACCACATTTTATTAATCCATTCATGAATTGATGGGCACTTGGGTTGATTCCACTTCTTTGTGATTGTGAATTGTGCTGCAATAAACATTCTAGTGCAAGTGTCTTTTTGAGAAAACGACTTTTTTTCCTTTGGGTAAATATCCAGTAGTGGGATCAAACGGTAGGTGTACTTTTAGTTCTTTGAGGAATCTCCATACTATTTTCCATAGAGGTTGTGCTAGTTTGCAATCCCACCAATAGTGTATAAGTGTTCCTTTCTCTCTGCATACGTGCTAGCATTTATTGTTTTGGGACTTTTTGATAAAAGCCATTCTCAGTGGGGTTAGATGATATCTCATTGTGGTTTTGATTTGCATTTCTCTGATGATTAGTGACGTTGAACATTTTTTCATATGTTTATTGGCCATTAGAAGCTTTTTTGAAAAGCTTCTGTTCATGTCTTCTGCCCACTTTTTGATGGGGTAGTTTGATTTTTTCTTGCTGATTTACTTGAGTTCTTTGTAGATTCTGGTTATTATCCCTTTATCAGATGTATAGCATGTGAATATTTTCTCCCATTCTGTAGGTTGTCTGTCTGCTCTGTTGATTGTTTCCTTGGCTGTGCAGAAGCTTTTAAATTTAATCAAGTCTCATTTATTTATTTTTGTTGTTGCTATGATTGCCCTTGGGGACTTCTTCATAAATACTTTGCCTAGGCTGATATCTAGAAGAGTTTTTCTAACATTTTCTTCTAGAATTCTTATGGTTTCATGTCTTAGACTTAAGTCTGTTACCCATCTTGAATTAATTTTTGTGAGTGGTGAGAGATATGGATCCTGTTTCAATCTTCTACATGTAGCTATCCAATTTTCCCAGCACCATTTATTGAATAGGGATTCTTTTCCCCAGCGTATATTGTTGTCTGCTTTGTCAAAGATCAGATGGCAACATGTGGATGATTTTATATCTGGGTTCTCTGTTTTGTTTGTTTTGCAATTTTCTACCTTGAAGGGTAGAGATTGGGAAGTTCCATTAAGTTGTGAATAAATCCCATCACATTGTTGATATGTGGACTGAGCCTCATCCAACATTTCAAGGCCCTGTTCATGGTTTCAGATGAAGAGAAATACTCAAGTATGTGTTAGTCTGCAGAGGACATGGAACATTGGCGGGTGGGACTGAGGGTCAGTGTAGAAGTGCTTTCTTTCCTTGGGGATTTATTTTGACATTTGTTTTTCTTTCACACTGTAATCCCCCACGAGCCAAAAATGACTTTTGTTGTAGCAGGTCCCTATAGGCAGTCTTGGAAAATCTTATTTGACAATCAGTTTCTAGTAGCTCTGAGTTGAAGTCGTTACTCTTTGTAGTAACTCATAGACTGTCAGGGGTGACAAGGCATCCTGTGCTATGTATTTGGGAACTAACCATTTGTTAGGAATGTTCCAAGAAGCCAAGTGAAATCGTGTAAATAAAACTGTTGTATGTGGAGTTTTTCTTCTTTCCTCCCAATAAAGTATGACTTGTTTTTCCAAATGCGCAGTAACTTGCATATTTCTTCTGAGAAACGTCTTCTGCTTTTTCCTGTGGATTTGTGACATAATCCTCCACTTCATACAGCCCCTCTGTACAAACACAATATATTTCTGTAGAAAAGAGAGGTTTACCCTTAATCAAGTGTTGCCTAATCTACCTACTAAATTGCCCCCTGGAGACAGAGTGGGGTTCATTATTCTTTTCTGAAGGGTTTTCAGGTTTCACTCCATTACTGGCTCTTCGGCAGTCCTCGGCAAAGTGAATGTTTATTTGCCAAAGGTTGAAGATCCTGCAGAATGAAATGCAACATATTTGTCAAATGAAATCATTGTTATCATGGGGGTAGAGTCTGAAATGACAAGTCTTGGGAGGGTGGTTGG
Organism: Daubentonia madagascariensis; assembly: GCA_023783475.1. Lineage (NCBI taxonomy): Eukaryota > Metazoa > Chordata > Mammalia > Primates > Daubentoniidae > Daubentonia > Daubentonia madagascariensis. The sequence continues at coordinate 31,250,161 of JAKFHU010001953.1, read as the reverse complement.
AAAAAGGAGTCTTGCTAGAATAATATAGTTATCTCTTATTCCTTTCAAGGGGGGTCACTAAGGAAGATAAGACTATTTTTAAGATGTTATCCTATTTTGTGCCTTTTGGTCCCTGAAATATAAATCCATAAGGGAAAGTCAGTGTCCATCCTCCTATGTGCTCCATTGAGAACTAGAAACAGACACAGATCCTTTCCTAAAGGGCAGGGTATGCTGAGCTCTAGGGAGAGAGAAGGGCTGGCTTTGTAGAGTCAGTCTTGCCTCTGTTTACCCCTTAACTCTGACCTCTAGGCTTATTTTGAAATGAGGCTTGGGCTATAAACTGGAGATACCATTCTTACATGTTTATTAAAACCACTGCTGGTGATCAGTTTCATGAATAATAAGACAACAGCCCATCTGGGCCAGAGACCTGTGTGCTTTCTAAGGTGCTCTCACAGGGTGATCTGCAGGCTGCATCTTCCTACTGACCTTGAGGTGGGGCAGGTTTGTCTATCATCATTTTGTAGATGAGGAAACCGAGACTCAGACAGTTGTTCAGTGACTCATCTGCAATCATGGGTTTCATTAAAGGCAAAGCTTTGACAAGGCACCAAAGCTTTAGAGTTCTTCCTGCAAATGTCAGACTAAGGCTCAACTTTTGTACGCTGAAGAAAATATTTCCTCAAGCAAAAGATTCTGAACCAGAAATCATGCTTTAAAAGCCACTCAGAAATGAGACCTTTGAGGTGTGTGCTTGGGGGCATCTACATGTTTTTCTGTTCTATTTCAATCCATAGCACGTGCAGTATAACTATTGAAGTAGATACGATGAAAGCATTATTGAAGAACCCACACTTTGAAGGCAAGGGCACTGAAAGAAGAAAAAAATTCAGATAGCACACCTTATTACTTTTTTAAAGGTGGAATTTAAGTAATAACTCACACACATGAGATGCATGTAATCCTTAGGTGGCAATCATGTTCAACATGCATCAAAAGAGCCAGTCCAGTTAAGCCAGCTTTCCCTGGTCAGGGTAATTACTTTAGGTTTACCCAGAGATATCGCTTCCAGGGGTTATTCAGGGGGGCACCTGCAAATCACAGTGCATGTCACCCTGACATCAATAACCTCTTTCTAATAGATGCTGGTATTTCAGCACATTGCTGCCCAAGGCAGAGACTTGGCCATGGTTAATTTTTTAAAATGTTAACTTTGACTTATGGCTTGTCCAAAGCATTGCTAAGCTGTGTATTCAAATACTGCAGATTAAGGAAATGACAATCAATGACATGGGCAATGATTTAGATGGAAATCTTGCAAAAGGAAAATACAACTATAAAATCTGTTTCTATTCACTTAATAGTCTCTCCTGTAATACATGTTGGGGAAGTTGGTAACTTGAATTTATGACACTTTTAATTTCTTCTCTGCTATTACAATTTCCCTCTACATCTTATTTATGTTGCCTGGAAAAAAAACCCTGTGAGGTTAAGCAATCGTAAGTTTTTCTTACTAGAAAGGAACTTAGACTTTATTTAATATAAGTTCCTTGTTTTGCTGATGAGGGCATTAGGGCCCAGCAAAGGTAAATGAACTGTCCATGATCCTAGAGGGAGTTGCTGGCAGAGGGGAGACCAGAACCTAGGTCTTTTTCATCCTTGCCCAGGGCCATTTGTGCAGCCCTCTGGTTCTATAAGGTATTTCTGCCTTCAGTAGGATTTGAATGGTTAAAATCCTTGTGCCCAAAGGTCAGGCCTGTGCCCCTCAGCATTGGATATTAGACCGAGCATCTAAGGTGACATAAAGTTACCCCTCACAATAAACTAAGATTTTTACATGTTTTATAACAGGATATTCTGTCATTTCCTATGTCTCTCTTATGTCTTTCAAACTAGACTAAATAAGTAGAAGTGGTAAATCAATGGTAGAGAAAATTGCTGTGAGAATATACTAGAGAATTCAGGACTTTTTAGATGATAAATAAAAGTTGGTTTAAGTTATTTATATCTTTGCCACTTTTCTGCAACCATAAAGGGATGTTACCCATAAAGAAACTGAGGAAGTCTACAAGTGTGGATTGCTTAGAAAATTCACCACAAAGAATGATAGCTGCTACTTTTTATTGAGCAATGAAGCAGGCCAAGGATAATGTCTTGGTTGAGTTCCCTGGGAAATTGAAACTCTGAGATTACCATGCAGGAATTTTATTGGGGGTGCTCTCAGGAAGGGAAGGAAGCAGGATTGGGCACAGAGAAAGGTCAAACTGTAATGTAGTTGCAGCGAAGGCCTCAGCAGTCCCCATCAGTTGCTCTGAGCTGGGGTAGCCATTTGGAGGGATTTGGCTCTAATTGAGGTGAGAGGGCAGAGCCTGGTACCCCCTCATCAACGCCTGGGGAAGGGTGTAATCTCGGACAAGGCAGCTCTCAGGGAAGGCACATCCCTGGCAGCTGGAGAGTGAGTGCCTTAGTCCTGAAGGGGCATCAGGGGAGCGCACCACTGCATCTACAGCAAACACCCGGCGCGTTTGTTACACCCTTCCTCTTGACACCCATGGCAGACACAGGCAGCTGGTCTCAAGGCTCTGGCCCACCCAGCTTCATAATTCTTTTCGATACAAGCAGCAGTTAAAAACCAATCCTAGCTGTCCAGATAGCTACGTACACACATTGATTTATTTAATCTTCCCAGCAAACTAATGAGGTTGTTACTATCTTTGAAACCATTTCACAGATGAGAAGATTGAGACTTGGTGATGTTAAACGAGAGGTTACGGTTATAAAGTAGGCACCTTTCTCTCTCCTGTGTGGAACTGTTTCTTTACGTGCTTTACATTGGCCACAGTAATTATAGCAACAGTGAAGATCAGGCTACACCAAAAACAGACAGAAAAATTAGGTGGCATAAACTCGGGTAAGGAGGCTTTGTATGGATTTTATGGGGAAGAGGATAAACTTTCTTTTAACTAGAGAGATACACTTAAATGCTTCCTAAAGGTGTGTGAGGCTGTGCCTTCAGTTTAGCAAGCAGTCCCGTTGATGTTTTTTGAGGACTTTTGTGTGCTGGGCACTGTGCTAACTGCTGGGATTTAACAAGAAGTAAGACAAGATTCTTTCCCCTCGAATATCTCAAGATCTTTTCTTCTCACTAAAGGTGTCCTTCCCCCAGCGTTAGACTTGCAGTAGCTTCTGAAAGCAAACCAGAACATGCATTCCTGGGCTACTGCCTGCTCTGAGATGGAAGACCATCTGAAAGAGGTAACGATGAGGTTATGTCTGCAGCTGGGGCCTTGGCTCTCAGGAGCCAGAACAGAAGCTTCCAGAAGGCCTTCTGAACCACAGCTCATTGGTGGGGCTCCAAGCTTCTGAGTTGGGGAAAGATGAGAGCATCAAGCAGGCAGTTGGGGGTCTGGGTTTTAGTCTAGGCGCAGTCACTAATTAACTGTGTGACATTGAGCAAGTGACTTTTTTCTCTTTAAGCGTTGGTCTTCTCATCTACAAAAGAGAGGCTTGAAGTAGGATAAGCAGGCCCCTTCTGACTCTGAAATCCTGGGGTCTGGGAACTAATTGAAGGATGCATATATGTGGTGATTTAAAAGCACCTTCCAAGAGGGCGGTCCATGGGCCAACTGGCAAGGCTGCTGCCGACACAGAGCACGCACCTCAGGCACAGGGACATCCTCCGGGGGTAGTGTGGGGAGTGGGGCAGTCGGGCTCTTTGGCCCATCCTGGTAATGCAATACCTGGCTTTAAATAGGGTACTCTAAGAACTCTTTCTGTTTTGTGTTGGAGATGCAGGGTCTGTTGTTTTGAGAAGACTTTTGCAGTGTGCACTAACATGTTATGTTTTCTTTCTTCAGACCAATGGGTTATAATAATACATCCACCGATTGTTACTTTTTTGGTATAAGATAGATTAGAACTGTGACAGTCTGGACAGAAGATACACAGTGCAGGAACTTCTCAGAATTGAGCCACCAGGGTTACAGACTTATTTCTCAAGGGCAGGAGCTATGTGGCTTTTAAATGTCACCCTGACATCAATTGTTTGTGAAGTAGGCTATTATTTTAATAAACCACTTTGTCAATAGGGGCTATTTTTTCCCCCAGTTGTTCGGGTCATAGTGAACTGTGGGAAAATAGAAAAGAGACTAATTTGACAAAAACCGGGCTGATACTATCTAGGTTCACATTCCCCAAAACATGTTTATCAAAGTGATAGTTCTATGGGATACTATAAGAGAAAAGGGTTTCATTTGTCAAATGCCTTTGGAAAATAATATATATTCTTCACTTCAAGAGGATCATGCATATTAGTATATTAAAGGCTCTGAGAAGTCCTGCAGTCAAGAGAAATGTTTAATGTTCCTTCATCCAAAGTTTCTCTGAATCATTTGACAGAAGAAGTCTTTTTTTCCTCCCTAGAACATCTATTAACATTGCAAAAAATTAGTATTTTATGGAACTGAGGTAAATGTTGATCGAGGCAATTCATAGTGCTGATAACTGAGATATGTGATTACTGCTTTGATTCCAGTTTGAGGTTGGACAAACTCTGCAGTGACACTAAATTTAGGCATAATACTGTCTTTGCTGAATTAGAATTCACCTGGATTGCCCCTGCTACTTGATTAAAGAACAGTTCTGTTAGAATAATTGATCAAGAAAAATCTACTTCTGATAAACCTTTTATAAATTGTACCTCATTAATTAATATTAGCTTATATGAAGCAAACTTGAAAAATGTTTATGACAAGTACAGTAATATTTTCTTCTATTATTCCTTGACCCTGGAATCCATGTTGACTTCTAATGATAAACTCACAAATGCAAATTTGATGAAGAATGTTTTAGAGGAAGATGTGGAAATTATTCCTGCCTTAAAATATAAAATTGAATTTTTTAAGGTATCCATTGTTAATTCTCACTCGGGTGCAATTTTTCCTTCTTTCTGCTAAGGCAGTTCATTGGCAGTGTGGAATATAGTACTTTAGGTTATGTTATGCTGTCCAAGTCAATTACACGGGTTAAAAATGAAGCACAGAGCATCCCTGTGTCGTTTCCAGCAGACTTGTTTTTATTTTGGTTGTACTTTTTTGGCTGTGAAAGGATCCTTATGAGAAATTAGAAAACCACAAATTTGAAAATGTTAACAGTTAAACAATATAACTTGAATGTATGTCTCCTCCGTGCCTGAGTTTGCTCATAAATGGGCCTGTACTTTCTGAATGAACTGCACCTCTCTTAACCTGGCTTAATGACGGCTTTACCCTTTTACTCATCTTACAAGGTTATTTTCCTCCTGACTCTAAATGGGGGATTAGGGTCATACTTGACTGTGGCTTGGTTCACCAGAATAAAGTTTCACTTCACAGGAATTACTGCATGTACATTAGAGTCCAGTGTTTGAGACCAGGGTAGTAGTTAGAATTAGATCTTTAGAAGCTTTGAAGTCTGGGAGATATACGGCAGGTGTGGGGGATGATGCTGTTTTCTGTAATATTTTTAATTCTCAAAGCTTATTTTTTCCCATATAAAAATAAGGCCATCTCTCTATATTTTAAATGCTTATGAAATGAAAGTTTTATTCATCTGTTCATTCATGCCACAGCTTTTGTGTCAGGCTCTGTACTAACCTCTTGGGTTTCTGAGACCAGGTTCTTGCTTCTTTCTTACCCCGTCTAATGGACAGCCAGAACCATGAAGACAAAATCATAATGTAAGACGTACTAGGAGTTGGGAGAATAAAGCCCAGAGGAATTTTTTGATAGGGTGGGCTAAGCAAAAGTACAAGTTCAAAAGATGAATGTTCTAAGCAAAGGCACTCTGAATTTTGCCTCCCAAGTCAGCCTGCAAGTCAGCAACCAAGTTTTGTTGTTCTCTGCAAATGCTTCCCTTTCCCTGGTTCTGATGACCACTTCCTTCCATCATTTATGAGTCAGTAAATATCATTGTATGTACCCAAACATAAGCCACTCTGGATATAAAGCCATCATCTACTGACATTTCTCAAAGAGAAACTTCAATTCTTTTTTCAAGTTTGAATATATAAACTTACAGGAATATAGATACGATAGTTAAGATGTCTACTTGCAATACTTATATTATCAACTTAGTTACATTTAAAATCACTCGTTACACAACATCTGCTTCTTACCACTCTTGTATTTCATGGAACAATGTCATTTGAACTGTCCACAGGCCATCCTCTACCTAACAGTCTGTGCCCCCTTGGAGGTGCTTTTCCATCATCAGGTGCAGTCTCCCCTGTGCTGGGTCTTCACCTCTGAGAGCTTTGACCCCAGTACTTTAGGAACCCATATGTGACCCACTCTCTAGAGTCTTGCACAAAGCCACAGACATTCATGCTCGTAACAGCAGCAGGGCTTGTTTTATAATTTTTGAGTAGGTATTAATATTTTACCAGGCAGAGTTATAATTGCTTTTTCTAAGGTATGTTTTTACCACACTGGTTAAGGTCACGGGCTCCTGAACTGGCTCTTGATGCTGCCACTTACTAGCCGTGTGTTGTGCAACAAGGTTGTTAAGTGTCAGGCGATAAAGTACCTGCTTCCCTAGTCTTGTGTGGTCATTTAGCAAACAGTGCCTGGCACAGGGTAAGTGTTGGCTGGCGCCACAAGGATGCTGATGAGGAGGTCGATGATGCCGTGATGTTGTCATGTGTGAGGGCTCAGCAAAGTCCTTACTATAGCCTTCAGTGCCCTGTGCAATTGGCCCTGGCTGCCTTTCGGAACCCCTGTCCTCCCACTGTCCCTGTCACTGACTGCTCCAGCACACTACTCTCCAAGCCTGCCCCACCCATGGGTCTTGGAACATGTTGTTCCCTTGGCTAGAAGGTTCTTTCTTCAGGTATGTGTGTGACTTACTCTTTCACTTCATACAAATCTCTGCTCACATTTCCTCAGAGAGGCTTTCTCTGAATGCTCTTTCCAATTCATAGTTCTTGTTATTCTTTATGGTCCTACCTTACTTTATCTTTCTTCATCATATCACAGCTTAAAATAATAATGTAGTTATTTGTGTACTTGTTTATTAGCTGTCTTTCCTGTGAGCACATGGGAAAGACATCATCCCTCCTCCTAGAGTAGAGAACTCTGTCTTATGTATCCAGAACAGGGTTGGCTCATGGTAGGAATTCAATAAATATGTTTTTACTAACTGAATAAATGAAGTATTATGAGTAAGCAGAATTGCAAACAAGCTGCCATAGCAGCTCTGTGGATTGATAGTGGCTTCCTGGTGTGCATTAGGGAAGGACTGAGGCTGTGTCTGGGGAGGGAAGGGAAGAGTGCTAATGCTAGTGCTGGTCAGCCCTGGCGGGGTGGGTAGGAGAGGGCAGGGCCATGTCTTCTGACTGAGACTCAATGGTGACCTCTTTACAAGTGAAGACCTGTGTCTTACTCAACTGCATCTTTTCGGTGCCCTATAGGTAATAAGACAATAATAAATTATTAATTATTCATAAATGTTAGATAAATAAGTGGCCAAATAATCAGATAGGCTAACCATGCATAAAGGATGCACCATCTAGGTTTTGTCATGAAGTTTGTTTAACAGAGTTTTCCTGCATGAGGCATTCTTGTTGGCACTTGAAGATGTGCATCTTTAGAGATCTGCCCTGGTTCTTTTTTCTTTCTCCTTTAAGCTATAGAGGGCACTGTCCTCATTGCAAGCTGCTTGGAATGGCTGTCAGGTGAGCAGGAAGAGGCAGTGTAACAAGAGGTCCAGAGGAAACCTAATTCCCACCCTGCCCTCAGAGCAATTGCTTGTGTAGAAGGAACCTTGTATGCACATGTTTAGGACACATGGTCTACAGACTGGAAAAATCTGGAGAAACATGGCAAAATGAACTGGTAGGTCCTTAGAGCAGGTTTTCCTTCATATTTTAGTTCCCAGTGAAGCCATACTTTTTCTGAGTGTTTAGGTCTTTGACCGATAACTATTGTGTGAGCAAAGAATTTTCTCACTAGCCAAGAGTTTATTCATTGTCTAATTGACAGATGGATGGAGTCATTGAGTCATTCAACAAATGTGCAGTGGGCACCTGCTGTGTGCTGGGCACCAGCCTGTGTAAGCTCTAGGTCTGCATCACTGCCACCATTTTTGGCACTTATGTTTCCAAATGAACGTTTCCCTTCTCAGTAATCACCTTGTGGAACATGTATTCATTTCCCAGCATGGTGGCTGTTACTCAAAAGCCTTCTGGGACTCCTCTGGCCACCTTGAAAGCCACACAGGAGATCTTACTCTTTTGTAATCATATCATATTCTTCCCTAAAACCGGCGCTTTCTATTTTGATCAGCACTTATTACCCATACTTGGTTCTAAAAGACACGTGGCTATGAAGTTATGCTACTGGAATGATATTTTGTGACAAAAGTATGCCTGACTCTGCAGATGGTTCCAAAGGCGAGTTTCCCAAAAAGTGGAGTAAAAGTATCAGCCTCTAAGGTGACTACTAAGAACGGGGATGGTTGCATGGAGATGGGAACATTCTGGCATATTTTGTAAGCTTCACTTTTTTTTTCCAGACCACGTGATTTTAATTTGAAATGAAGCAAGCTAGTTTTTAAGCATCATATAAATAATAAACTGATTGGGTTTCCAACTTTTCAAATGGCTGCTTCTATACTGCAAAAAATTCAAAGTAATTTATAACCACACAAAAACCTTATATTGCCAAAATTATGTCAACATCGTGGGTGATGTTGATTCTTTGTAGGCCTAATTATCCAGAAATTCCATGAGTTCTTCCCAATTTTCTTTCTTTGTCTAGATCTGATTTTTGTTCCTTTCATATTTTTTTCCCATTTCAGAGGGGAGGCTATATATCAATGGCCATCCCTTTTCATTCTTTAATCTAGAGTTATACAGGCCTGGACTCCATTCCTTCTTCTGCTACTTCACAGCTGTGTGATGGTGAGGTTTCTTAATCTTGGTGTGCCTTAGTTTTATTATCTTTAAAATGGGCATAAGACGACTAGCTACCTCATCAGTGTCTATGAATCGGTGGCCTCTCAATGTAAAGTCATTACCATAGTTCTTTGTGCATGGGAGTGTACTCTGAAAATGACATACACAATTACTTTTGTCATCATTATCATTGCTGTAGTTAGCATTGACCAAATATTCAGTCATTTTATGATACGCTTTTTGGGTCCCTTGCTAATTTTAGGTTTTCTGTTAAACTGTCAATTCTGAGAGTTATACTTTACTCATGATTTGCATGCCTGTTCTGATAGTTGAGCATTGATTGGGAGAAAAATCTAAGATTTATGTCTTTGTATACTTTTTCCCAGCATTGTAAATTTTAAAAACTTTTCTTAATGTTTGGCAGCAAGCCATACCCTCATTGAGCACACATGCACATATGGTATGTATGCATGTGTATAGATGTAGACACACATATGTATATCCATTTTCAAAAGGTTTTATTTTCTTGCCTTGAAATATCATGGCCTCCTTAATTTCGCTTGCTGGAGTTAGACGGATGTATTTTCCACCTCTAAATTAAACACCCAAAGAATTTGACGCATAGGCACCAAAGTGGTAGCCTTTAAAAAGCCACTGACTTCACACAGACAGATACTTGAGACAGAAGGCCCTTTCTTCTTTGTGCTCACTCAGTGCCTGGCTTCACCTGGTGGGGTGAAGTGAACTATGTGTAGGTTGAGCTAAATATGGCCTTGCATACCCACGTGCTGGAGGTGGGCAAGGGGTTCCCGTAAATTGAGAGGCTGGACATAGTCTCCAGGCCAGAGGCCACAGGAGTGAGGTGACTAAGGAGAAAAAGGTACGGCTCCTGTGGCTGAGCAGTTTGCCTGCAGTTAGCATGGGCCACAGAGGGCTCTCCAAATGCACTTTGACGGCTACTTGGTTAATTTGATTGATGCTATGGAGTGTGGGAGAGAGACAGGACCCCTGAAGAGTATTTATAAAGCCCTGCACATACAGGCTGCAAAGGCGGCCACAAAACTAAACTAAAAACAAATTTTAGCTATGAAATAAGTTTTAGAAACACTTTGTATACTTCCCTGTCATACTAAGTGCATACACTATTGTTGTTCTTTCTTCTCATGGCTAAAGGATTTTGTTTGCTGTCTTTATTGTTGCTTAAAGTTTGCAATTAAAACTTGACCTAACCAAAACCATGTACAGCTGTTTTGCTGAGCAATGAAGATTCTTTTCCTTGGCTTCATCTTTGCAAGGAGGGCAGGCTTTCTCCCTTCCCAGCCTGGAGGTTGGCGTTTGAGATTGAGCACTGTTACTTTCCTTATTCTTCAAAGTGATTAACAAGAGTATCTTTGCTGGCCAGACCCATGTATTAGTTGCTTGCTTTTTTCATGACTCCTTGTCCAAAGATATGTTTATCTCAAAATAGATTGCCTCATTCCAGCTGGGTAGTAACTGAAAAGAATTCAGGATGGCTCAGTCTACCATTGAGGGTCGTTTGCCATTTGCGAAAGATTTTACCATAGTTGTGAGCAGGAATGAAGAATCCTGTTGGACAGTGGCTTTTCTGAGTGCTGAATGTATTAGGTATGCATTTAAGTGGTACCAGAAGGGAAAAGAAGGCTAACTGGTAAATGAGGAGTGTGTGAAAATTAAACTAAGACCTGAAGGAAGAGCCAGAGCCAGCCATGCAGATAGTTGGGGGAAAGAGCATTGCAGGTGGAAGAAACAGCACGTACAAAGGTCCAGAGTTGAGAGTGAGCTTGGCTTATTGGAGGAAAAACAGTATGAACCATGTAGAATTATAGGAAAAATTAGTATCTATCTCTTAGGGTTATTGTAAGGATTAAATTCGATGAAGTGCATTAAATACTTAGCCCCAGGCACACAATGGCAATAGATGTCATAATAATACCATCATTATTGCCTTCATCTGCTTTAAAGTTTTTCTCTGCACATAGTAATTCTTAAAAATACTTTAACAGACACAAAAGGAAAGAGGTCTTATATTTTTAGTGACTACTCAGGCCTTTTTGCCCCCCAGTCGTCCATTATCCAGAGTTTTTCTCCAGCCAAGCTTTCCTTAGACATACTCTCTGTCTTCAAGCAGATCTGCTTTAATTCATGAATAGAGACAAGGAAGTGAAGTTGGATATGAAATATTTATTGCAGTGATGAGAACTTACAGAAACATGGAAGAAACTTGTTAACTTCTCTATTTACAGAACTAATTTTACACAAATCCAGTTGATCATTATATTCTAGTTAAGTTGTAGAGTTTAAAAGGGATGAGAATTTAAAAAAATTTTTTTTATTAAGTGTAATACAACAGAAAACAGCTAAAAGCACATGTATTGCTAATGATTTTATAATGTGAACACCTTTGAACCACCACTCATGTAAAGACCTAGAACTTTCTAGTTACTCCAGAAGCCGTTTGAGAGGTCCTGCTCAAATCAACCCATTTCCTCCCCCCAGGAATAACCATTCTCCTGACTTTTATGGTACTTTCTACCTTACTTTCCTTTATATTTTTTATTATCCACGTGTGTATCCCTGCATATTACAGCTTAGCTTTGTCCACTTTTTTGTCTCTTTGCAAAGAAGCTTTGAAATTTTTACACTGGAGGAACCAGAATGAAGTAAAAGTGGCCATGTAGGGAAGATCAAAAGTCAACAGAAAACAAAATGCAAAACTTGAATTCAACCAGGGTTATTGGCAAGGGGGAGATTCTTGGAGAAATTGAGGAGGGCAAGGAGGTGCCTGGGTGGGGTGTGGCTGGCTCAGAGCCTCTTCCCCAGGAGAGTCCCCTCTGCCACGGGAGACTCAAACACTGTGGATAGCAGGGTGGCCACTCTGAGCAGGGAGTGGTAGGGTGCCTTGTCTGTTTATGCTGGTATGGAGCTCCTTCTCCGAAGGCCATTTTCCCAGGATCTGCGGCTCAGGGGAGAAAGCTCAGCAATCAGTAGGTAGAAAAAAATGAGAGAAAGTTAAGGGTGGGAGCCTCCCTCTGCTGGCTGAGGAAGAGGGGCTCTGAGCAAGGAGATGGGGAGGAGTCCCCACTGGAGAGATCGACTCCTCATGGCAGGAACAGAGGGATGGTAGGACTTCATGGGGTGCATCATTCAAGGGATGTTTAAGAAAGGAAGGAAACTGAGTGGGACAAGGCTGCTTACCTTTTAAACTTCCCCACTGTGTGCCATTCGTAACAACCATGCTCAGCCTCTTTATAGTTATTAACATAAAATCTGAGACAAACCTAAATGGGGTTTTTGTTTCCTTTTGGAAGAACCAGGCAACTCTGGGGAACAGTTTGAGACTATGGCCCTTCAGGGCCTGGCGGGAGAGTAACTAATTACTGGGAAAGTTTCTAATGAGGAAAGTCCCCAAATGATCTGATAGGAAAAAAAGGAATGGACAGGAATCCAACTTGGGACTGAGTTGCCTTCCACTCTCAGGGAGATGTCAGGGATCTGAATTTTAATTCTGTCATTGCTAGTAATTACATAAAAATGTATAAACAACAAAAAAGTATTAGGAAGTTCCTTGAAGGCAGTTACTTAAATATTTATTGAGATTCTTCTGAGTGCCAGGCACTGTAGTAGGCATTGAGTATACAGACGTCAACAAGATTACATGACCCCCATCCTCACAGAGTTGGCATCCTGCCGTAGACACTGGCATGAAACAGGAAATTTGTGATGAACTTGTTGGTGCTATGGAGTACTCCCTGGGGTTGCCTCGCTGGAGGACCTGGCTGGAAGGGGCCATGATGTTCTAGTCTGACCTCCTCATTTCTCAGATGCAGAGACAGAGGTGATGGAGTAAAGGAGGATGCCTTACACCAGGGAATGCAGTTTGCCACTGACAGAGCCAAGATTCAAACCTAAATCTTACTTGTGTTCAACTGTTGTGTAGTCGATGGAACACAGGTACATTTCACAGTGTGAAACTGGAAGATCAGGAGCCTGTTTGTGAATGTAATTTATTTCAGTCCCTGATAAGTGATATAAAATTTTATGTGCCCTGCAGTTTGTAGGGCTTTTGCTCTTTTAGTTTTTATAAAATGTTCTGTTAGGGCAGCAGTTGGAATGTAGAAGCCGGCATCTTGCTTCTTAGTTTGAATTTAGGCACAGCTTGTAGTCCATGAATTATCCCCAGGGAACAGATTTTGCTGAGTCCCTGGACTTTTCACTGCTCGTTTTTGTTTTTTCTTATCCTACTTGCCTTTTTGAATTTGGTTACCCAGGATTTGTGGTGCCTCAAATGTTCAGCAATTCCATGTCGTTTTTCCGTAATAATTTGGCATGTATTTAATGGTGTGTACATAATTTAAGACAACTTGAAAATATTTTAAAAGTTATAGAAATAACAATAATTTATAAACCTAAACAGTAAATGGGTGCCCACTCACTCAAATCTTTTTTGTGGGTGGGTAATTTGAAATATATACTTACTAAAATTCCCTCCATTGTTTAAAAAGGCTGTGTCTAATGAAATACTGCAGGACAGAAAGTGTTCATCTGAGGCATGGTGTGGTTGTAAAACACACAGACACACATGTGATATGCATTTCATAGCTTTGTGTATTTTATAGGCAAAACATTGGAACATGATAGAAATAGTACCATGTACAGTGAAACTGGCTTTAATAGTGGCATATTATGGCTGTTTGTCTCTGCTGGCCTTTTATTTGTATGTGTGTAATTATGATTTCCAGTACTTGTTACCAGGGTATTTCCAAACTTGGTTTTATCTTTACATCTTTCCTTCTTGGAACTTCTTCTGGATTGCCTGTTTGTTGGGTGAGTGGTTCTCTCTATAGTTGGAAAGATCATATTGGGGTATGGTGTGGTCTGGCCTCCCAGGGACACGGCCTAGGCATCTGCCCCACTGTCCAGGCCAGAAATCTGAGAGTCACCTTTGTTCCGCCTTGTCCCTAACATCTCCCTCCTCTCACATCTAATTGCTCACCAGATCCTGCTGATTTTAGCCTCTAAATATTTCTTGAATCTATGCCCTCCTCCCTTCTGCACCCTGCCTTTGTTCTGATCTTCATCTTTTCTTGCTTGGATTATGTAATGGCTTCTTGACTGACTCCTTTGCCTCAAGTCCTGATTCTGTTCTGAGTTATTCTCTGTATTTCCTCATCACTGGCCTACCTGAGGCCTTCAACAACTCTGCCATTGCATGCAGGATACACTCTTAGCTCTTTACTCAGACGTTCAAGGCCCTCCCTTGTCTTGCCCAGCTTAACTCTCAGCCTCATTTTGCACCAGAACCTGCTTCCAGCTTTGGGATCTGGTAACACTGAACAGATCTGTTCCCTGCACCCACACACATACTCTCCTCTTTCCCTCCCCTGGCTCTAGCCTGTTCTATACTTACTCTGCTGTACTTAGTTGTGGTTGAGCAGAATTTGTTGGACATGGCAATGGATGAAATAACCTTATCTTAGCTTTGAACCTGCTTTGCCCTAACCTCCAGAGTCATCTAAGGATATGGCTGTCTGTACTAACTTTAGCAAGGTAGTACATCCCATAACCAAATTGGCCCCTAGTTACATCAAGCTCATGTATGGAATCCAGGAGCATTTCCACAAAGCCTTCACTTTGGATGGGTTTGGACCCCATACTCCAAAGCATCCAGCTTTTGTGGGTGGGTGGACATTGGACAGTGACTATTCTATTGATCCATCCTTCAGCCTCCCACTGGGAAAAGGGCCTTAGTTCTTGACTTTAAGTTCTCAACTTGACATTCCACCTCCCACCCTCCACCCCTGACCCCCCACACAAGATTTCTGCCCTCTTGGATCCTATCTCTTCACCTCCCTATGCCTCCTGCCTGGTGCTCTGCCTTCTGTACCAGTTGTCCTTCATTCAGTTGTATTTGGGTCCACAGGGTTTTTTCAGGGAGGGGAGGGTGTGCTCAGGTGAGGCTAGAAATAGCTTTAAAATCTGAAGGTAGGAAAAAGGAAAGGGGAGAGAGACTGTCTCAGAAATCTGAACTGAAGATGAGATACCTAGAACACTGGGTGGCAAATTGTGGCCTACAGGGCAAATCCGAATCCAACCTGCTACCTGTTTTTGTGAATAGTTTTATTGGAATGCAGCCATGCCCATTCATTCATGTATGGTCTAAAGCTGTTTTCTTAGTGGAGTTGACTAATTACAACAGAGACTGGATGGCCCACAAAGGCTAAAATATTTACTATCTGGCCCTTTGCAGGAAACATTTGCCAGCCCCCACTCTAGAAGACAGGGAGGCCTTTCATAAGGACAGGTTTAATTCTACTAGCATGTCTCATTTTTATTATTATGCTTATAAGAATTTCTGTCTGTGGTTATTTGTGTTGTATTACCCAAGGTGCTTTTCTGTGGCATGTGTCAGACTCCAGGACAGTGGAAAGTCATGCACAGAGAGCAGAGCAAACCTGTTCCCTTTCTCTGGTGTTCTCACCTTCATCATAACTGGTTTTTAATGTGTAAGATTTTAGTTTGGCTAAAAATAAATAGATTGCCACCGAGATCACTATGGCAAATAGATTTCATTTTGGCAGACAGATCTGATTAATTGGTGGCTGCCTGAACCCAATGTTGGGAAGGATTATGAAGTCCCAGGGGACTCAAAACAAAGCAGTGCTGTAATTGATTAGTGATGTCTGTCAGAACCTGTGCATGAAGGAAATGAGATCTATTTGTCTTAAGCTAGAGCCATCTTCCTAAAGCAGTAGAAAGTTCAAAGACATGAATGACTGTGGTTCCATCCATTACAACATAGCCTCTGATCTACTGGTCACTAAAAGGAGAGCCTCTATAGCGCACAATCATCATATTTGTAGCCTATCATGGAGCTGCAATTGAGGAGGCACATGATTGATTTATGAAAGCAATAATTGACTGAAAATAATTGTGTTTGCTATTATATCCTCTCAGTCAACTTTTTTTATTATGGTAATATACATATATACACACAAAATTTACCATTTTAGTCATTTTTAAGTATATAGTTCAGTGGCATTAAGTACATTCACATTGTTTGTGCAGCTATCATTACCATCCATCTCCAGAACTTTATCATCTTCTAAGACTGAAACTCTGTATCCATTAAACAATATAGCACCATTTCCCCCACCCACCAGCCCCTGGCAACCACTGCTCTACTTTCTATCTCTATGAATTTAACTAACCTGAGTACCTCAAATGAATAAAATCATACAGTGTTTGTCTTTTTATGTCCGGTTTATTTCACTTAGCACAATGTCTCCGGGGTTCATCCATGTTGTAGCATGTGTCAGACTTTCGTTCCTTTTCAAGGATGAATAATATTCCATTGCATGGATATACCACATGTCGTTTATCTGTTCATCCGTAGGTAGACACTTGGGTTGTTTCTGCCTCCTGGCTATTCTGAATAATGCTGCCATGAGCACTGGTGTACAAATATCTGTTCAAGTCCCTGCTTTTAATTCGTTTGGCCATATACCCAGAAGTGGGATTTCTGGATCATATTATAATTCTATGCTCAATTTTTTGAGGAGCTGCCATACTGTTTTCCACAGTGGCTGCACCATTCTGCATTTCTACCGGCAACACACGAGGGCTCCAATTCCTCCACATCCTCACCAATGCTTTTTGACAATAGCCAGCCCGGGGGGTGTAAGCTGGCATCTCGTTGTGGTTTTATTTTCATTTCCCTAATGTCTAGTAATGTTGAATATCTTTGCATGTGATTATTATATATCTTCTTTTGAGAAATGTCTGTTCAAGTCGAGTCAACTTTCTGTAGTTCGTGCACACTGCTGGTTTGTGTAGAGAGCAAGAGACAGATACAGTTTCTGCTGGGAATTTCCCTGTGTGGGGCCTGAAAGATCTTGAAGACAGTCATGTAGGAGTTCCCTATGATTGTAATTACAAGCCAGGAACATGTGAGAGGAAGAAAATTCTAGGTGAAATGAGGATGTTTCGAAGCATGTATAAAATGAAGATAAAGAAAGAAGGGGGGAGAAGAGCTGCCTGACTTTTTTGAATTTGTATCTTCTCTTCTTCCCAAGAGCGAGAGAAAGGGGAGGGGAGAAGGAGGCAGATCCAAAGGGTGTTGCTTCCGCTTGGCTCCGGTTTAAAATAGGTCCCTCACAAGGCTCCGAAGCCTCAAAACCCACAAGTGACATTTTTAGTACAGTTTTTTTTTTCAGTGTGGAGGCCTTTGATTATCTCACCATAATTACTATCTTTCTGGTGTCTTTTCCCCCTGGTGGCTGTATTTTAGTGAAGGAAAGTTTGAGTTGGTTTTGTTAGAAACGTCACTCTGGGAGCATTGAATTTACCTGGCTTCCAGTAATAAAAATAGTTTAAATGAAGCTTTAATGTACTTAAAGTAGCTGATTCGAAACTATATGGGTCAGAAACATTTTGGGACAGTTGATAGAAAATTCTAGTCCACTTATTTAATTTGGAGACTAAGTGACTAGAGGAGGTCTTCTTGGGAAGACTTCTGAATGAATAGATTTCTTTTTTGAGCTAATATGTAGTCTGACACAGTACCTCTGGATTGATATTATGCAGTGGTTAGAATTTAGCAAGAGCAAGGAGATAGAGACATGTGTGTCTGATCTCATTTACCAAAGCTTTGCTTAAATGAGGGAAAATATGAGTTATATTAACAATAGAAATTATCTGAAAGAAGCGATTAGTTGACAGTGAATTTGTTTTTTAGATGTCTCGTCAAATACCTTTTTGATGTTCCCTATTGTACATAATTCCTATCAAACATGATTTTCAAGTTATAAGGTTTAGTCCTCTCTATGGGCTGCAAACATATTTAATCTCCTACTAATAAAAAAAAAAAACCTAGCAAGAAATACTAGTGGTATGCTAGTTCTTTTTCATTTTTGTGGCTAAAAATAAAATAACATAAATAATTTGCATTTTCCGCTTTGGTTTTCGTGATCTTAGATGCCGTTGCGTTGTATTCATTGTCTCAGCATCTCATTTTTTTAAAAACCATATTCAGGTTTGGTTGTTTGGTTTGCGATGACAGAATTTTGGACTGTTGTGTTGAGAATTCCCAGTTGAGAAGCAATCTCCAAACCTTGCCTCGTAGGACTATGTAGGGCTGATGTGTGTGGGAATGTAGCCTTCAGGGAAATGAATATGGAATTCAGGGATAATTAGGGGGAGATTCTCAGAACTGAATTGGATCCTGCCCCTTTCGGCAAACTCCAATACTATCATAATGATGATGGTGTTTATAAAAGTTTAAAGTGTCATAACTATTTTGGATGCAATTTTATTGATATATGTTTATTTACCAGAGTAAGGAAGTTCTCAGATTTATGTTGGTGGGCAATTAGGTTCACATTAATTTAACTGAAGCCTCTAATCCCATGAGTTGAAGCAAAATATGAACTGTACAGTTAATAATTCATTGCCTAGTTGCACAAACACATTCACAGTTGGTTTTAACTTTAGTATCCAAGCAACAAATTGTGAGAGCAGTTTTTGAATGTGCTCAGAGGTTTTTGCATTCCCAGCAGGCTTGGTGGTTAAGGTTCAGCCTCTGCTATCAGACAGTCCACTAGGTTAGAAGCCCAGCTCCATCACTTCCTAGCTGTGTGACCTTGGACATGTCACTTACCTCTCTGCCTCCCTATTCTTCAGTGTTCAAATGGGGATAACCTCGTAGAGCTGTTAGGAAAGTTAAATGAGCTAATACTAGATGCAAATTTGGAAAAGGGTCTGACAAACACTGAGTGTTCAATAAATGTCAGTGCTATTACTGTCATTGTTGTTATTATTAACTTCCCCTCTTCCTGTCCACTTTTGCAGAAGCACGTGCTCTTTTATTTTGAATGCAATTTTATATTCAAATGTTACTTCAAAATTATATTAGAAGCAGATAAAGAGGCATTAAGGGGTTAAAGTAGAAGCCAGGTTGATGTTTGCCATCATCAAAATAGAATTAAGCTAACTAGATATGGATTAACTTCTACATGATGTTATATGTGAAATGTGGTGACTGTTCCCTACAGGAAGAAATGGTGTCCTTTTCAGTGAAGTCCATCCCTGAGATGCCTGTTGAGTTTTGGACAGTTAGCAAACACCCTTCTCACTTTGTGTGTGTGTACGCATGCCTGTGTGTGTGTCCAACTATATCTCCTCATTTAATCAGCAGTTGCTGATGGTTGATGAGATACTTATCATTTCCTTTTAAAATCAACTATGAAATATATCAAACATACTGGAAAATACAGAGAATAATGTAATGAAAACCCATTTGCCCAACACTCATACTAAATAAATTTTACTTAATAAATAAAAGTAAATTAATATTTTTTTCATCTTTGCTTGACATTTTTTAAAAAGATAAAATATTTTACTCCATCCTGATCCCATTTACCTCCATTTTCCCCAAAGAGAATCTTATCCTGAAGTCAACGTGTATCTTACCATGCTTATTTTAATACTTATTTGCCATATGTCTACATTCCTAAACTATTTTTATAATTTTACTGGATATTTATGAATTCATAGATAATATGTGCTATTATTTTATGTGTTCTTAAATGCAATAGATGGTTTCATACTTATTAACTTTACCTATTAGGCCAGTTACTCATTGTCCTCCTCCCTATTCCTTAGACACATCAAAGGCCCTTCCACCTGGGGCCTTTGCCTTTGCAGTTCCCTTTGCCTAAAAGCCCCTTCCCTTGATATCCACCTTGCTAGTTTCCTGTCTCCTCAAGTCTTTATTTACATGACTCTGCTTTAGGGCCTTCCTGGGTTATCCCATTTAGAATGGCAAGTCCCTCTAATCCTTCATCTCCTTTCTCTTTAATATTCTCTAGCACCTTTCACCCTCTAGGTTACTAAACATTTTACTTATTTTCTTCTTTATTGGCTGTCTCCCACTGCTAGAATACAAGTTTATTGAAGATAAAATTGTGGGGTCATGGGTTTTTCTTTCTTTTTTTTTTGTCTATTTTAATAAAGGCTTTATTTCAGACATATAGATGTCTGAATAAGTATTTGCTCAGTAAGTATTTGCTGATTGAATAAATGTGTATCATTGGGCAATTCGTTTTCATTTCTGAATAGTATGTTTTTGAAGTTTATCCAAGTTGATACCTATAGGTCTGTTTTATTTTCACTGCTGCATAGCATTCCATTGGATATTTATAGTATATGTTATCTGTTTTTTGGTGATGGTTGACATATTAGTTATTTTTATATTTTTCCTTTTGTGAAGTGTTGTGGTGGACATTCTTGAGCATTTTTCTTTGAGAAAATGTGAGAATTTATCTTTAGTATATACTTGGAGGTGGAATTCCAAGTTTGTATCAGTTATTTGTTGCTGCATAACAAAACACTTCAAACTTACTGGTTTAATATAATGAATTACACAGTTCTGTGGGTGGGCACAGTGGTTCTCCTGCTAGTCTTCTTCATGTGGTTGCAATCAGATGATGGTTAGAATGAGTGCAATGTGGCCTCACTTATGTATCTTGCTGTTGAGGCTACCTGTATGCTAGAGCACCTCAGATCTCCTCCATATATCTTCTCATCCTCTGATAGGGTAGACCAGTCTCCTCACAGGGTGGCATTCTTATGACAGTGTTCCAAGAAGAAGCTGCAAGGCCTTTTAAGGCCTAGATTCTGGAATGCACATAGTGTCACTTTTACCACATTCTATTGGTCAAAGCAAGTCCCAAGGTGAGCCCAGATTTAAGGCATGAGAGAAGCTGAAAAATATCGTGACTGTGTTTTTCTAATCTACCACATTGGGTCATAGATTTCACACATTTTCATCTTTACTACATATTGCCAAATTTCTCTATAAAGTAGTTTTACCAATTTATTTCCTGCTTGGCACCAACTGCTTGTTAAGAAGGAATATCTTTGGAGTAATAGTGAGACAAAATAGATGCTCATAGACCACACCCCTCCCCCAATCTGTCTTTTCTTTGGGTTGTAAACCCCAAGCAAGTCTCTACTATGCATTCAACAAAACCTGATTCCTCTTCCTACTGGGCACACAGACATATTACATTTCCCAGATTCCATTGTAGCTGGAAGTGGCGATATGACTGAGTTTTGGTCAATGGAAGTGATTTTTTCCATTTTCAGACCTGGCATATAAATAGCTTTGGTATGATCTACCCTCTTATCTCTGTCTGATGTCTAGAAACAGAAGATCTACAGGGACTCTGAAGCCCAGACTAAAGGATGGTGGAGCCAGTAGACAGAAAGCACCTAAAGTACTGCTCAGCGTGAGCATCACCCCTACCCTGACTCCTGCTGTTGATTGCAATTTGAGCTAGAAATAAACTTATATTATAATAAGCCGCTGAGATTTTGGAGTTTATCTGTTAGAGCAGCTAGCATTTTCTTAAGCAGTGCAACCCTCAATGAAAAGATAGTGTCTTTATTTGTAGTCTTTAGGTCTGGATGAGAACTAATCATCTAGCTTAATCTCCAGAGATATAACTGGTATCCACACACCATTTTAAAAAATATGTAGCAGCTTTATTGAGGTTTAATTTACATACTATCCTATTCACCTATTTAAAGTGTACCATTTAATGATTTTTAGTATATTCACAGAGTTGTGCAACCATCACCATAATCAATTTTAGGATATTTTCAATATCCCAAAAGGAAACTCTGTACTCATAAACAATTACTCCACATTTCCCCTCCCGTCCTCCCATCCCCAGCTTCCAGTAACCACTGATCTGTTTTCTGTCTCTGTGGATTTGCCTATTCTGGACATTTCATATAAATGGAATCATATAGCGTATGTGATTATCATATAGTCCTTTGTGTTTGGCTTCTTTTACTTAGAATAATATTTTCAAGGCTCATCTATGTTGTAGCATGTATCAGTACTTCTTTTGGGTTTTTTTAATAACATCCCATTGTATGGATATATGGATATACCACATTTTATTTGTCTGTTTATTGGTTGATGACATTTGGGT
The DNA here is from genome assembly GCA_023783475.1 of Daubentonia madagascariensis. Lineage (NCBI taxonomy): Eukaryota > Metazoa > Chordata > Mammalia > Primates > Daubentoniidae > Daubentonia > Daubentonia madagascariensis. Next base: position 31,228,228 of record JAKFHU010001953.1, on the reverse strand, counting down.
TGTTTCATTTTTCCACTTTTTGCCTATTATGAGTAATGTAGCTATGAACATTCATGTACATGTTCTTTTCCACATGCCATTTTTTATCTTTCTAAAATCCTGATAGAAGTGTATAAAGGTATACAAACATTTAATAGAAGCAGGTTGATTTGAAAAGCAAACGATTTAAAAACATTGGCATTGTGGAAGAAAAAATACAATGGAGCATTTTTATGATGGAATTTGGGGAACTAGTAAGTTAATGGAATCCCCTTCATTCTGCAGATCATGACCTGATCTTAATATGTGTCATCTCAAATATATCTTGTTTTTATGTAGAATACTTAGAATACAAACAAATCATACATACCTTATGGTTTGCACTACAGTTTAGTGCAAAAAACCAGATACTTTGGATGAATTAACTTTTTCCTTATTTATTTAGCATACATTTATTGAGTATCTATCCTGTTCTAGATATTGTTCCAGGTCCTAGCAGTGTGACAATGAACAAGAATAAGGCCCTGCCCTCATTATCAAGAAATACGTTTTTTTAAATGAACAAGAAAATTGGAGATTGTAGTATGTGCTATGAAGGAAATCAGCCAGGCCATATTATATTCAGTGTGGCTTGGAGAGGCAGGAGGGCTACTTTTGAAGCTGAATGACAAGCAGGAGTCAATCTGCACAGCACTGGGATGAGAGAACTCTTAAGTGCAGGAACCACACATACAAGCTACCTGAGGTAGGAACAAGCTCAGAGTGTTTGAAGAACAGAGAATATACCAGTAGGCATGGACCTTACATAGCGAGGGAGAGTGGGAGGTGTAGTAGGTGTAACTTTTGACGATACTATCCTAGCTCACGTGTGAATATTAATAAAGAAGTATTTTTACCTCTTTGCTTGTGTAGTACTTTAACTTCTTTGCTTGCATATTCTAGAATCTGTGTGATTTGACACCAACTGGAGTCTTAAAGACAATTTTTGGCCAATGTTCTGGAATCACATTCTGGATTCCTGGTGGTGTGAAAAATCACCTGTTACAAGCGCCAGTCTAAAAATCTGTCAGTGAGGCAATAAATGTTTGGAAAGCCTAGAGTAAATCTTTCCCCAAACCTGGATTTTTGTGTAAAATGAGCCTAAAGTCAGTTGGCATGCCAAACATTTTATGGGAATAAATTGGGTGCTTTGTGAAGTACACTCATTCTTCCGGGCCACTGGGACTGAAATGTTCTCACCACGCTGTTGCCACGGTGAGCCGAATGGGGCTTCAGTGGTTGGAGGATTTAGCGCTCCTCTCAGAATCAGCTGGCCTGACCTACACGCATTTCCAGTCGGGGTGGTTATCTTGTTCCCAGTCCCTCAGCCAGTCAGAAGGTAGAAAAGATGTTACTTGTCAGCAGGCGTATTGGCATCATTCAGGATACGTGGGATCTTATTGTATATCCCTGTTAGCTCAAATATTATGTCTCGCTCATTAATCCAAACCAATTCAACTAACTCTTCTGACGATCAAAATTACAATTGTAAAGTAACTGAATTTTATCAAAAGACCTAAAATATTAAAAGCACAGCCATTGATTTCCTAAAACCAGAACATGTTATACATTAATCTGAGTGGTTCTTGGTTTCTTTGAGTTTGATTTTATATCCCACATACATCCACAACAGCCTTTTGTGTACTGCATTCAGACTTTATCTTTTTAAATCAGCTAAAATGACCCTTTCTGTCTATTTTATAGGAATGTCTTTTGTAAGCCAATAGCAGTATCATAATCTTTGTTGGTACAGCAATAATTGTATAATTATATGAGCTTTTAAATCTTATTTTATTTCATTTTTATTTTTAAAAGGGTTAAAAATAATGGTAAAGAGCCTAGGGTTGATATACTTGATATAATTGAGACAAATATAGAAATTACTAATGTCCTGACAAATGCACATCTTGAGACTTAATCAGGCACACTATAGATGTGAGCTTTTCAACTATGGGGTGGATTAAATTAAAAAGCATGTATGAAATATGGGACAACTGCACATGTTTTGTAAAAGATTGGATCTGAAAGGCCAGATTTAATTAGATTTTTTAAAAAAAATTTGGTTCTATCTTAATTGATTTTCATATGCATTTTCAAAAATGAATCATGTATCTCAATAGAAGACTGCAGGTGTGGTTAGCATTTAGAAGAAGCATGTCCAGAAAGGAGGCATATATCTGGTTCCTTTCCTTCCACTTTCAATGGTGGGTATTAAGTTTTGTGGGATAAAGTTCAAGAGAGCCTCAAAATCAACAAGTAGCTGCTCCTTTGCGAGTCCAGATATACAAGCCTGTGCATCTCCTGATTGGCAAGCGGTGCAATACGTGGGCCAGTCATTTCTCCTGGCCTGAGGTAAAGCTTAGCCAGAGAGTCACTTATATCAGGGGAGTTCATGAGCTTCTCAGACCTTATGTGTAAGGAGAAGAAGACCAGTAGGGTGATGGCTTTCTAGAAGTGGTAAGAATAGAGTTGTGTATGTATCAACAGAAAGAGGATTTGTGTAGGGGTGAGTTCCATGTTCAAGAGAAAAGCTAGCAGTATTCTCAAATGTAACAGGTGACCTCTGAAGTAAGCAGATTCATGGCCTGTGAGTTCTCTGAGCTTCTATTTCATTCTTAGCCAGTAGAGAGTGTTAAGAATATCTTAATATTTAAAAAGGAGAGACCCAGTCTCCAACCCCGACTTGAGCCAAGTTTAACATTAGAGGGAGGGAGATTAGCACAGAGGAGGAACCCATGGCTCTGGTTGGTAGGAAGCTAGTCCATTTGGAAAAAAAAAAACAGTGTTAGTTGTTGACTGATTTCTGCACGTATCTCGAGATTTCTTTTCATGGTACATCTTCTCTCCATTATAGGGTTAACAAATTTCATGAACATAATAGTAACTGACCATGTTTTTTAAATGTATCACTTTTGGAGACTTTGCTGGAGATGAGTGTACAATCTCCTTGCTCCCCATTCCCCAGGTTCAATTGGCTGCATTGTCTTTATTTTAAAAAAAAAACAACAAACTCTTTTTTGGTAAAGGGGCAAAAACATTTTATTGGTTTCAGGATAAGGGAAGGGAATTGAAAAATCCTGACTCAATCTCAGGAGGGTTCTTTTGAATCTCTACCTTCAAGGGAGGTATTCCTAGAAAAAGGAGGGAATAGTTGTTTTGCTTTTGAAACTCCAGAATGGCCTTTTACCAGTAGAGTGGTGTCTAGGAGCATTTAAGGACTGGATGCCGGAGCTTGCTGATCATTGAGTTCTCACATAGATGATGTGTGTTGGAAACCTGGGTGAGAGGCAAAGGGGAGCGAGTTGGGTGAGTTTCATGGACAGCAGTGTCAAGTTAGAGAGTCTCGTGTTTCCATCATCTTTCTAGAGCAAGACCTGTCCCATAGATCAGAATTCTCTATTGGAAAAAGTAACCTTCCAATTGTCCCTCTTCTTTTCCTTTTGTTTTTCCATAGAGTACTTATTTTTTTCTTTTATAAAAGCAATTTTTAAGCATAATGTCAGCAAAAACATAAGTTACAGAAAATACTGAAAAACAAAAAGAAGAAAATAAAATATGCCCCTCATTTTGGGTTTGTATAGTTTTTCAGGGAACCAATTTGTTGGTGTGCATTCTAAACCTTAAAGGTGCACGTGTCCTTTGACCCAGCAAATGCCTTTCCAGGAATTTGCCTTAAGTAATAACTGGATCATTAGCAGAGAAAATGTTTAGATATGTTTTTTTATATTCTTATTTATGTAATTTGAAAACCTGGAAGTAACCTCAAGGCTCATCAAGAGGGTATTGTTATAGATAACACTGTGGCCATGAAAGAATGACGTAGATCAATACTTATTGATAGGGAAGCATCCATGTTATTTTGTTAAGTTAAAAGGAAAGCCAGAAAGCAGTATGTGTAGCATGATTGAGTTTTGTTAAAATGATGGGTATAGATGGAAAAATGTTTGGATGCCTATAAAAATGATCATCAGTGGTCCTCTGGGTCCTGGGTTTGTGTTTTGATTTGTGTTTTCCTTTCTCTCTTATACTTTTCTGTGTTTTCAAATTAAAAATATGTAAACATGCACTTTTTTTATAATTGGGATCAAAGTATCAATAAAGCTGTTTTGAATTTGTATAATGAGAAATAGAAAAAAATTCCCATGATTCATAATCAAGGAAAACCAGTTTTAATCCCCTGATATATTTCTTTCCAAACAGACTTCTCTGCTATATGTATGCATGTGTATATATGTACATATAATTTTGTCTTTATTAATTTAGTGTGACAGATATGACATGAAGAGGGTTGAATTCTCATATATAGGTAAATACACACCAATGTACTTGCACACATGCACACACAATAGGGTGATAATAAAGGTAAGGTATTTGACTCTTTTTCCACTTAAATGCCTTCTCATTTTTTCTTCGTTCCTAAACTGTTTCAGTGTGCTGATGTCACCAAATGATTGATACTATGTTCATTATAAAATAATACGTTGATTTAATAATATGGTTGGTGACCTTCATGGTCATCATTATCTTTCTTACTAGCATGGGCAATCATCAGGTAACATTGCAGGGCTGTAATACTAGCTCTGGGATATCTCCTCTGAGAGTTTTTATCTCCCTCTTCACCAGTGGGTACCATTACTTTTCACTACACACCACATACTATGCCAGCCCTGGTCTAGTTTAAGCCAGTTTATGCCAGTACTTCAAAAAGGACTTCTGACCAGTCCCAAACATCACCAATGAAGAACCTTACACAAACTTCCAGATTAACTGATTCCCTCCAGTAGATCACTCCAATGTGTGGGGGTCCTTTTGGACCCCATGGCTTTGGATATCTGTGTGTGCCTTTAAGCCTGTGTCCTTGCTGGTAGAAGGGCCATTCTTCCTCCTGTCTGTGGCTTATACAGAGCACCCACAATCAAATTGCTCCTTTGACCTTTCAAGTTTGAGGGGAACAAGGAGACCATTGAGCTGGAAATACCTGAAAATTTGGTTGTATCTACATGAATGTGGCATTATGACTTATGGTATTTTCTACTTTCCATCCCTGATGGCAATTTTATTTTGCAGAGGCATTAGCAAAGAAATTCACCTCACTGAAGAAAAGGAATTTTAGTATCTTAAATTTGGTCCCCCCCCCCTTATGGGAACCTGAAATCTCACTCATGCTCTGTGAAATTGAAGAAATTGGATATTTGGGAATGGAAATTGGTGGTCCTCCAAGCAATATGGGATCTAAAAGTGTTAAATCCTTTCATAAATAAACCTTGATTCAGACTGGAATGTCTTGGCTTGATCTTAAAGGTGATATTATAGGAGACATATAGCCGTTGACTGGCCTTAAAGATAATTATCTGCACATTCCAGTCTTAGTCTGCCATCAGCAGGGCCTGGCTTGCGATGAAGTCAATGCCCTTTCCCTTACAAGAATATTACATTTAGATAGGCCTCAACCCCAGGATGTTTGTGAACCACACTCTGCTCATGGACTTTGAAATCTCTCAATAGTGGCAAACGTGATCTTTCAAACCTTCTAGATTTCCATGCTGTATGTCTGTCAGCAATTTGGGTTTATTTCCAACTGGGCCATGTCCTGCTATCTTTGGGTTGGTGATTTTCTTTTCTGAATTGTAAATTTGGGGTTTTTTTAGACCTGTTAAATTACATCACTGGGGTATGTGCATGTGGGTTTTTAGATGAAGTTGTGAAATGAAGTCTGTTCACATGGATAACTTCCTTGGGACAGAGAGAGGGACAGAGGGAGGGAAGGAGAAGAGTAAGAACGGGGGGGGGGAGGGAATTGAGAGCAAGTTTCTCTCTAGACTATGAGCACCATGAGTACAGGGACTGAGTCCTTCATACCTGGCATAGTACCACAATAAGTTTTGTTGAATTAATGAATTTCTGGAGAGCTTGAAACATGATAAATGTTCTACCTTCAATCCACACAGCAGATGTTACAAAGCAAAGTATTCTAGTGGCATTAGACTCTGAAGCCTGACAGCCTGGGTTCAAATCCCAGCTCTGGCACTTATTGGCTGTGTGACTGTGGGCAAGTTGCTTAACCTCTCTGTGTGTAATTTTTACTATCTATAAAATGGTAATGATAACTCAAAAGGATATCGTGAGAAATAAATGGGATTATAGATAATTATTGACACTCATAATGTTTAAATCAATGCCTGGCACAAGGTAAATACCATGTAACTGTTAATTAGTATTAATACTTACTAGTTAATTAGTTTTGGGGTATTGATGTTGGACCTTAGGAAAACCCCTAGAATATTTGGTTTATCTTTTATTTCAAACAGGGATAGAAGCAAATATTTATGTGTCTATGTATAGACATATACATTAATATTTTTAAAATAGACTTTTACCTTTATGATTCAACCTAAACATAGAGTATTTAAAGGAAAAACAACCAGAATGCATAGTATATATGTATGTAAGAGAGGGAAGGCTTTCCATATTCATATTTACAAAATTGCTCAAACATATAAAGCCTTCTTAATATAAATATTTTTCATGTATATAATTATAATTGGCCAAATTTATCCCATAATATTTGGATGGAAAAACATAATATTTTATTTTTTCTAAGTCAAATGAAATGTTAGCTTATAACCCCTCTTCTTTAATTTTCTTGGTGGAAAATTAAACCTCAGACATTGTGAGGGTCCCTCTCTGTCCTTTAGAGTTCTTACAAGAACCCTGAGGCTTAGTCACCCAGCGTTCCTGAGGGAAGGCCTGTTGCTTTTGGTCCAGGGGACTGGCTCTGTGATGCTCAGGGCCCATGCCAAACACTCCTTCCCATGGATGTCTGAAACTTTGCCCTCAGGTTTCAGTCCCAGGCTCCTTGTTGCCCCTCTCTGGGGAGCTTCTTGGAATGTGATGCAAGCCTCTGACATCTATGAGATCCACCACCCCTTCAACCACCCCAGGTTGAATCCAAATCTCTCCAGATCCAGCTACTCCCCCCTTATTCAAACTCATCCTGACATTTGACTCCTTGGACCATGAACCCAGGTTCTTGGAAACAAAGACCTTTTACCTCTCCTCTATGTCAAAAGAAGTGCAGAACTCCCCAGCACTCAAACTCTTAGCCACCCTCTGGACCAGGAGAGGGAACCTTAGTTCTTGGTCTTTCTTGATGTGCCGATGACCAAGGAATGTTCCCACTCAGGTTATACCAACACATAAATTTTAGACACCAATTTGAAAGGAACACAGAACCAAAACACAGATTTGAAAGACTCTAGAGGGATGGCAAGTTGATAGAATGGCTGAGATGGAAGGTGCTGGCATCGGATAATTACCTGCTTGACTGCTGGTCCTACCATTTTCTAGCTATTTGATCTTGGGTCAGTTTAACCATTCTCTGCCTGATCTGTAACATGGAAATAATAGTAGGATCTGCCTCATTCTGTAAGATAATTCTGCCTAGTAAGTAGACCAGAGTCTGGCCCAAAGTAGGAATTCAGTGAAAGTGAATATGTTATTATTTGAGCTACTGGTTTACCTGAGGATTGCCTGTGCATAAGGCCTCCAGTTTCCTCTGCATTGCTCAAGTGAGCGTGTCCTCTGCAGCTAGTAAGGGTGGTCCTTGAGTCAGACAAATGGACCCTTTTCCTCTTAATGGTGAGCTATAGCCACATCCCCCAGAACCTAGAGCACAGAAACTGCATATAGCAACCATGTGTGGGGAAATTGTGGTAGCGCCCTTGGGTGTTACAGACAGAGCTGGAAGGGGGCTTAAAGCTCACTTAGGCTGGGTGTGGTGGCGCACGCCTGTAATGCCAACACTTTGGGAGGCCGAGGCGGGAGGATTACTTGAGGTCAGACTAGTCTGAGCAATATAGGTAGACCCTGTCTCTACAAAAAATAGAAAAATTAGCTGGGCATCGTGGTGTGTGCCTGTAGTCCCAGCTACTTGGGAGGCTGGGGCAGGAGGATCTCTTGAGCCCAGGCGTTTGAGGCTGCAGTCAGCTATGATGATGCCACTGCACTCTAGCCCTGACGACAGAGTGAGACCCTGTCTCAGAAAAAAAAAACCCATAAAAAACAAACAACCAAAACACACTTAATTCATGAGCTCATTTTACAGAAGGGAAAACTGAGGCCCAAAGCGGGAATGAGGGGAAGAGAGCGACCGCGTCGGCTTGCTATCCTTCTGGCATTTTGAACTCCTTCCTTCTCCGTGACAGCATTCCCAGACATACCTGACAAGCCTGCCTGCACCTCTCCCTGGAAGCCTTCTCTCCCTGCCCCTTGTTTCCTGACCCTGCCTCTCCTCGTGGTCTCCTCTTCGTCCCCTGGAACAGTTTTCTGCTTTCTGCACACTTCCTGGCCTTTCCTGCCTCCCTGCCCCAGCCCATAGAATACTCTTTCCCACCATCCTTACTTGACAAAATTCTATCCATCCTTTAAAATAAAGGGTCAAAACTGATCATTCATGATCCAGATGTGGCCCATAGATATGTGTTGTTGAATTGAGGCACAATTTTAAAAACAAGCTTTCATAGAAAAATTCAGATATTTTTACTTCTTTTGATAAATCAGAGGATCTGGCCATGTAGAACCTGCATTTTTCCCTGGTGGAAATAACAGCAGCTAAGGAGCATTTCCCTGTGTGGCCAGAATCACCCCTTGATTGATAACTGCTTTGCCCCCCACCAGCATTTGCATTTGTGACCCCTGCTTTAAGATGTGGCTTAAATGCTGTCACTTCTGGGAAGCCACCTCTCCCTTTGTCTTGCTTTTCCAAATGTATCATCCCCTCCTTGTTTATGCCTCTAACACTCTGCTTATGTGTCTTCTGTAGCAGAGATGGAATTCTGTGCTGCTTATTGCTGGTTGTTGGTTTTAGTAAATAATACTTATCATTTGTCAAGTGCTTGCTAAAGGCAAGGCACAGAGCTGAGTGTTTCGTGGATATTCTAATCTCTAGGCCTCACTATGACCCTGAGTGAAGTGTATTATTATCTCCAATCCACACATGCAGAAGCCCAGAGAGTGTAAGTGGCTTGCTCAAGGTCACACAGCTGGTAAGTGGCAGAGAAGGGACTTGAGCCTGTATCAATCCAACCTCACCACCTGCGTTTCCTCGTGTTTTATACCGATGGATGTCTCCCATCACGCGGAAAGCTACGGGATGGACAGGAATGTAATTCTCTTACGCCTATACATTAAATGCTTGCACAATACATACTATTAATACATCAGAGGTATAGGCCTCTGATCCATTTTCTCCAAACAATTAAGGAATAATGCTGACACAGGTTATTAAAATATTTTGAGCACTCACTGTGTGCCTGATGCTACTCTAGACACTTTACCCTACAATCTTATGTAATCCTCACAAGAGCCCTGTGCAGCAGGACATGTTATTTCCATTTACAGTCAAGGAATCAGAGGCTCAGCTAGGCCAGGTACCTTGGCCAAAGCCACACAGGAGCAATTAGCCAGAATTTGAACCAGGATCTTTCTTAACTCTAAGTCCTGTACTTTTTCTCTACCTACCATCAGCTCTGTCATGTTTTTGAACCACTTTTCTCTCTCAAAGCTATTAGCCCACCAATAAATTCAGCAAGCAGAGCCCCCTTGTATGTTTTCCCCCAGCCATACAGGTGACATCACAGCTACTTCAGCCATTGGTTCTTTCACAGATACTTTCTGAGTTATTGCTCTGTGCTAAGTATTGGGTGAAGGCCAGGGTACAAAGACAACAAGTCGATGTCCGCCCTCAGGAAACCTTACCATCGATGAGGGCTGGGAGCAAGAGTCCCTATCATCGGGACCATCACCACGGATAGGGCAGGATTCCCATGCCGGTGATTTGGCTGCGGCATCCTCACACTTGGCCAGATCGCCCACCTGCTTGAACAGAAATGAGCCAGGGAATCCTTCAAATAAATTGGTTTCCTTTCCCAGAACTTCCCCCAAACACAGGAGTACTTGCGAATATGGGGTCTTTTCTGGGATGACCATTCACAATCCCTTTGCTTATAAAGATAAGTCCCCTGCAAAAACATGCTCACTGCCAATTAGAGGCAGGTCTATGACATCTGTGTTTGAATGGCCTTTGGAAAGCGGGCAATATTGTGTGAACCAGTAGTTCTCAAACTTGAACATGCATCAGCATCAATCCAAAGGGTTGTTGAAACACAGATTGTTGGATGATATCCCTGGAGTTTCTGATTCAATAGGTAGACATTTTGAGGGGAGAGATGCTGAGAGCGTGCATTCTATCAAATTCCCAGGCGGTGATGGGGAACGCCCCCACACCCCCAGCACACACACTTTAAGAACCAGTGGTATAATCGCCAGGCATTATTGTTTTTTGCTAATTCTAGTTATGAGTTAGGTGAATATTTATTAAGTGTCAGCCATGTGCCAGGCCTCAGGATGGGCAGTATAAATACCGGGTGAGTAAGTTAGATATGGAGCAAAGAGCCTAGTGAGGGAAATGGGAAGATACATATAAAGAAATTCTTAAGGAGTTTAAAATTGTGACTCATGCCATGGAGGAAATAAACTTGGAGCTGAGCTAAAGTATACCAGGGACAGACGGGAAGTAGGCCACTACTGTATCTAAGGGGACGCAGAGGGCCTTTTGGAGGTGGTGACATTTATGCCAAGACCTGACAGTTGAGAAGACGCCTGCTATTTGAAGAGTTTGGGAGGAGGGGGTTGGAAACAAGGCATGGTAAGAAAGAGTAGGTTCTGCAAGGGCCAGGGTGACGTGGGATGTGGTTAAGTAGGCAGTTAGGGGCTTGGCAGTTCAGGGCCCTTGTTGCCACGGGAAGGAGTTGGTGTTTTATTTGCAAGGCGATAGAAACTATGCTGCCTTTTTAAAAATTATATTTTGATTTTGGAGGTCAGTGCTTATGGGTGTGATGATTCCTTGGTGTATTCAATTGTGGGGTTTTGTCTCCTTCAACCCATAGTATAAAAAATGGAAATGGTGACTTACCATGAGTTGTCACTAAGGGCAAGAGCATGTGCTAGGGCACGTGGTGGAGGGTTGGGAAGGATGCTGTATGCACACACCCCCCACTACCACCACCACTCCAAACTGTGAGCTCCACGAAAGAGTAAAAAGTAGAATGTGCAGCACTTCAAAACATAGGCAACAAGCTTGGGGACTTGTCTCTTTTTTTTTTTTTAATTTTCATATTTGGGAACCAGAGCTGCTTTTGTTAGAATAGAATGGTTGCATCTGGGTAGAAAATGCTTTTTCCATGCTCACCTTTGCCTTTTAAAAGGTCAGCTATGTTGCCAAACGTTGTAAGTTAAATCTTAGCAGGAATGACTGTAAACACAGGCTGAGTCATAAGTTGAAGTGGGAATGTAGATTATTAGCTGTCATGCTTTCCTTTCTCTCTAAATGGGAGCAGAAGATGCCACCAGACCAGGTGGCTCTGTCCATACCTTGGTGGTCGGGGAGTGTTGAGGAGGTCATGTGGCCATCCTGTTCAGAAGTGCGTCCGCGCCAGACGTTCCCTTTCTTCCCTGTAGAGTGGAGTGAGTTATACTTTATTAGAATCATCCAGATGAGAACATGTTCATGATGGTTTCTACAGCATTGGGAATTCCTGCTTTTTTTTTGTCGAGTCTGCTAGCGTTGTAAAAGGAAGCTTTCTGGACAATAAGTTTATAGCAAAAAGGGGTAGAATGAGGTTGGCAAGGGAAGAAACAATTTTGATGTAATAAAAATAGGATTGTTCTGAGCTGACATGAGAGCTTTCTTACTATTTGGTATTCAGATGAAATTTAGTTTGGAAGTCACATCAGCGAATATTATATTTCTTCAGAACCTCGGCTGTGTTTTCGATCAGAGGGCATCTTGATTTTGCTTAACTTGTGCAGCAATCAGAAACACCGTGGATGGTTTCAGCTTGTGTGTGTGTGTTTATTTTATTTCATTTTATTATTTTATTTTATTTTATTTTATTTTATTTTTTATACAGGTACTGCAGCCATTAAAATATGATTTTAATATCCATTTTGGAACCTTAAAGAAATGATTTTGGATAAGGGTGAAAATTGTGTGCCACCTACTCCACACAGTTCCTTTCTTTGCAGTGCTTACTTGCATTGGCACTTAATTTGTTACTGTACATTAGAACATTTCCCTATCGCCTCTGAAACTGTCTCATAGGCAAGGCTTTTAGAACCTGAATTTTTAAACACAAAACAGGATTATAGATTAATCTCAGGCAGGGAAGTCCCTGAGGGCTATGTAACCTAACAAGTAAGTCTCTGCTCTTGGCAAGTCCCTTCCCGGGCTGCCCTCTGTTCCTGCCATTGACCTAGTGGACGAAAGAGTGGATGTGTGTGTGAGTCTAGGCATGACTTTTCTAAAGATCAACATTTGTACACACTGGAGTCACCTTTTATACATAGTGCTACTGACATTAACCAGAGAAGTGGACCTGACAGCCCGAACCTCAATGCCAGCGAGAGAGTGGCCTGGCTATGCGCACACGGTTTATCTGAAGGGATTCAGCACAAAATTACACAGCCTAATTGTTTTTAGTCCAAAAGGAACTATTTCCCAGATAGAGGCACCTTTAAGGTTACTGAGAGTGACCCATCAAAATGGGGTATTCATTTCGATATATGTTTAGTCATTACTTAAGTATCGAGGCTGTTTCTCTTGAACTCTGGGTATCATGATTTTGTTATAGCTACTTATATCAACATACATTCTTGAAGAAAAGAGAGGAAAAATAATAAGAAATATTTTTAAACAAAGCAATTTAAATATTTGAGAAGCTGTAAAAGAGAGAAAAAGTCCCAGCTGAAGCTATCAGATCCTTGAGTGAATATTTGGCATTCAAGCAAGGAATCCCACATTTTCACTCATATTTGTCTTGAGACTATTTGATACTGGGGTTCATTTGATGCAGGATTATGTTTAATCACTTTATAGGGGACCAGACTATAATCTCATATTTGTAATAAAAATAGTGAATTTTTTTTAATATGAAAAGAGCTACTAGGAAAAACTCACTTATTTTGAAAATATAGCTCAAAGGCATAAATTGTAGAAAATGTCCTTTGGGGAAAACATAGATGTCTACTTCCAAAGCATGATACAAGTATTTGGTGAAGCTGGAGTTTAATATGTGAATATAGATGGTACAATCTGACAGAGAACTTTTCATCACAGTCATGAATTTTTGAAGAATCGAGTGTCACATGTTAAGATTTGAGTGTTTTTATTTCTGCCCAGATGAACAATGAATGTTCCCATGCATCAGGAAAAACAAAAGTTGCTGCTTTTAAGCATGAAAATTATGGGTGGCAGGATGTGTACTTTGGTTGTTTTTATAGGAGTCGCTGAATTTGACCCTTGCCATCCAACCACTCTCTTCCAGGCTCCCCTGGGACCAATACACAGCTTCTAGCAGGGGTTGGGGGACAGTCTCTGCTGTGGAGCCAGGTGAGAAGCAGCATAACTGGTCCCAGGAGCCAGTGTCAAAACCCCACTCTCATTAGTGCGGCTGGATGGCCAGAAAGCAAAGTCTCCCTCCCTGGAGTACAAGGAGGATGCCGAGCGCAGCTCGCGGATGACTGCTAAGATGGAAGAGAGAGGCAGGGTTTAGCGGATCTGCTGTTGTGATCGCGTGGATACTTATTCCATTTGGAGATGGAAGGAAAGCGGAGGACCCCCAGCACAGCTTTAGAATGAAGCTAGGTTCTGTCTGTCAGCCTTGCTTATGTGGCGTCTCTCACGCTCTTCACCAATCGCTTTGCTCGACGGGAGAACTGCCTGTTTGGGTGGGCGTCTTTGTTCTGAGTCTTTTCTGTATGAAGCGATTTTCCCAAAGTTAACCATGTAAGAACAGTTTTTTTCCATATAGCAGTAATCGCTCTGAGAGGAGGGAGCCAAGTCACTGTGGGGGATGCTGTGCCCCAGGGACACATTTGGGAGGATTTCCTTCTCCTAAAGCAACAGGGTCAACATAAAGCCCCCATAAAATGGTTTAAATAAAGGAGAAATTGAAGCGGAAGATTTCATTCTGGCATTTCATGTCTGGTTTTTGCTTTCTTCCGACTGAGGAGCTAACCAAGCCAGCAGTCTGGAGGATGTATTTAGTTTGAGGATAATGAAACTTTACTATGATTTTTTACTTACCTGGATTATAATTATAAGGAAACCAGTACCTGCTGGTGGTATTTATGGGTTTGTGTATGATGTGCTGATAGCTATTGTTGAACATTACACTTAAAAATGTGTGTCTGTGTGTGATGGTTTGTTTTATGAAAAGGGGACACAATTATGACATGTTTATCATGTGACTCTTAAGGTCGATTTCATATCCTGATTCAGTAGGTGTCAAGCCACTAATTTCAGTGCTGTTTTACCTGGCTATGTAGTCGCTTTCAGGAATGGAAGGCATTTACAATATGAAAATTCTCTGCTGAAATCCCCATAGCTATGATATTTTGGGGAGGGATCCTTCCTTAAGTGTATGGGAATGGCCTCATTGACCTTGTGGATATTGCCTATGGGTGTGATGAGATATCACTCACATGATTAGTTTATGTTATATGCCACAGTGGACTTTAAGAAATGGACATTATCCTTGATGGGCCTGACCTAATCAGGTGAGCCCTTAAAAGGGACCGGGCTCTTCCTGAAGAAGGTGAGTCGAAGCATGAGATGGATTTGATGTGAGGGAGATTCTCTATTGCTGGCCTAAAGAAGTTAAGGGGGCCATGTGGCAAGGAATGTAGGTGGCCTCTATGAGTGGCAAGGAAATGGTGACCTCAGACCTACATCTGCAAGGAATCAAATTCTGTGTCAACTGCATGAGCTTGGAAAAGTCCCGTGGGCTCCAGATGAGAATGCAGCCTGCCAATATCTTGATATGGGATCCTTATGAGACCCTGAATGGAGAACCCAGTCACACCATGCCTAGACTTTTGACCAGAACTGTGAGTGGCCAAGTTTGAGGTAACTTATTGTGCAGTAATAGAAAACTGAAAGGGTTTATAAAAGCCAATAAGGCATTTTGGAACAGTGCTGAGATCAAAGTACATAGTGAATATTCAGCTCTAGTGAAGCAAAAGGGACCCAAGATACATTCACTAATTTATATTCATCCATACATTTGTGGGTGCTGACTGTGTGCTAGATGTTGTGTTCAAGCCTAGGGACAGTGAGCCAAAGCTTTTCTTGCTCTTGAGAGGCTCATGGCCCAGGATTTCCTTCTAGACCTTCTCAGCATAGTCTCCTTTAACGATTCTCCCATTACGTTTGTACTCAACAATCAGACTCACATCCTGGTAAAGAGTAAACCACCTGTAATTCTTGAGTAAATCCCTTTCTCTGTCTGAGCTTGCGTTATCCAACAGTTAAATGGCCTGCTTCTTTGGGAATATGCGAGTATCAAATGGCACATGGGAAACTATATCATTTAAATCAGAGGCAATGATTACCTTTCTACAGTATAGACCCTTCTCTTCTTTTCGGGCTCCCAGCATCCCTCCCACAATTATCTATTGACCATCTACTGTGTGTTTGAGGAGATGCTATTCCAAGTGGGAGGATGCAAGGATGCACTAGACTGCGTATGCTTAAGGAGCAAGGGGACATACAGGGAAAGAACTGCCTGTTGCTCGAGGTAGATGGAACTGTGACGCAAGGATTGTGAAGAATCAGGCCAGGAGCCAGCTTGAAATTTGTCATCATCAACAGGTATCTCCTCCAGAGCCAAGTCAACAGGAGAATTCAGAGTAAAAGAGACCCATTTCTTTCTTCTTCATTGGAATTGCCTCAGCACTGATCCTTGTATCACAAGAAAGTAGGTCTGTTTGAGAAAAACACCCTGATTTGTTGAATGGGAATGAACAGACCCTGCTAATAGAGGTGGCCAAGTGGCATGGACAAATGGTTCTGATTTTCTAGGCCCTGGCCACTTATTTTGAATGCTGCAGAAACAAAATAACAACCAATTCAGACAATGCTAAAAAAATCACAAAAGAAACAAGCAAATGACCGTATTGGATCTCCAAAACCCATGGGAACTTTATTAGGGAACAAGTTGAAATGAGCAAAGTGCATTGTGGGGCAGGGTAGAAGTGGCAGGGCACTGTCAGGGCCAAAAGCACCCAGTCCTATTCTGGAGCCTGCTTCACTCCTGTCCTTTAGAGGCTATGGTCTCCTAGCGACTCATTTTTCCATGGGAGTAGAAATTCTTTCTATGCAGACCTTTTTCTTGGTTGAAATTTTAAAAATTACTCTTTTTTTTACATTAATAATGTATATTTAGAGCAATAAGTACAAAGAATAATATAGTAGATTATATGAAATCCCTAAACCTAGAAACAAACCCATAGTGAATATTTTGATGCATTTCCTTCTAGTCTTTTTTTCCTATGAATATACATTAAAAACCCCACACACAGTTGGGGTTGTATTGCATTTCCTATTTACTTACCTGCTTTTCTCACTTAAGATTTCATGAGCATCTTTCCTTTACATTAAATATTTCTACTTAGTGTTTAATGACTAACCAACATCTCAATAATTGGATGCTCATAATTTGTTTTCCAGTTTCTTTGTAACACTTTTACACACACATACACACACACCCCCCATAGTTTGACTCATTTTTTGGGAGGGGTATAGATATACGTATGTTTATATATGTATGTGTAGTGGTATAGTATGTGTATATATACTAATATATACACATACTACACAATTTTATACTGATTTTTATAAACAACATTGTGACGAATATGTTTATATCCTTAGAATAAAATTCCTCTGGGAACATCCCTTATTATATCCTTAGAATCAATCCTGAAAGTGGAATTGCTGGATCAAATGGTAATTCATGAGTTATACTGAATTTAAAAGAATTGAAAAGTTTTTCTCCTATGATCAAAAAGGGTAAACTTTCTACAAAGATTGAAATAATTTCTGAACATCACCATTGGACAACAAAGTTATGAAAATTGGATGTTCTGGTACTACACTTTCCAATACAGTAGCCACTAGACATGTGGCTATTTACATTTAAATTTTAATTAATTGAGATTAAATTAAATAAAAAATTCAGTTCCTAGGTTGCACCAGCCACATTTGAAGTGCCATATAACCGCATGTAGTAGTGGCATGTGTGCTAGGCAGTAAAAATTAGAATGCTGTCCCCATTGTAGGAAGTTCTACTGGACAGCGCTACTCTATTATCTTCCCCAGTGCCTTCATCTTTATGTTTGGAACTTAGCCTAAGTAAGATTAAACCATGAACAGTACATATTTTGTGTATGATTAATTTGGTTTGTTATAAAGTAGGTTTCATGGTAAAAAAAAAAATTTACCATTTCATCGAAGGTGAAAAATATGATGTGTCTTTCTGAAAATATGAGAAAATGGAAATCCAGCCCTTTATCTTGTTTATTTCATCCTCTTATAGGCTGAAAACTAAGCACCAGTGTTTCAACTAATACCACTGTTAATGACAATCCGGGTTACCATGCTTACTATGTGCCGAGCATGTAGGTGTTGTAGCTTAGGTATTCCTCACAAGGACCCTGGGAGGTGCAGTTACTTTTCACATTTTACAGAGTAGAAAACTGACATGCATAGAAGTACCTTTCTCAAAATCACAGAGCCCGCACGTAGCCAGAGCCTGATTAGGACCTAAGCTGTCTGACTCGGGAGTCCACGTCCTTCGCTACCCCTATGCTGCTTCTCAAGAATGTCCCACACAGTTAGGGAAAGGCCAGCTCTTTGCCATGCTGCAGAACTGTGACACACATAAAATAAAGACAGCCTCAAGACGTACCTACGCCACACATGCCCAGAAACACAGCCCAGCCTTTTTCTGACGGGGGTTCCGCTGAGCCCATCCCGTCTGGAATGAAGAGTGTGCTCAAGGGCATTTTTGAGCAACTCTCATTCATTTGTACTCATAACGGACTCTTTTAGATGTGTGTATTTTTGCACATTTTCTTCTCCATCCATCTTTTATTATGGCATGGACTCTTGGTGATAAGCCTGGGAAGAGAAAGGAAAAAGGGAGAATTTAAAGTGTCGTCAAAATTAAAGAGCTTGAGCCTAAACAAGTTTGCTTGATGTGGGTCTTTGTTTGCAGGAGCAGGATCACAGGTAACACATTTAAGCAAAGCTCCTAGATGCTTAAACTTCAAGGAGAAGAAAACAAATCACAAACGTAAGCTTGAGGATGGTCAGGTCCAGGCGGAAAGCAGTCTGGGGATTTTCATTTTCAACCTTTTCCAAAAGGTGTCACTCTAAGGCAGCCGTGGGGAGGTGGGAGGGAGGAGGAGATAGAAAGGTCAGATAAGAGTAATTGGAAAAATAAGATTAGTAGTCCTCGTTTTAACAGATCCTTCAGCCCACAGCACCACTGTCTGAGAAGTTGCCGCTGCCGAGGAGGGGGGTTGACGCGTTTATCTTCACCTTCTGATCTCAGGGTGACCTTCTGTGCCCAGAGTGAGCTGGGCCAAGTCCAGCTATTCCCACAGGACCAATTCACATTCCGGATTTGCTGTAACCAGGGATTTCGCTGGCTCTGTGTTCTGGTGCAAACTGAAAACTACCATCCTCTTGCACTCAGGGTGGAATGAAGACAGGAAACCAGGATGGCTGGGGGAGCCTAACACAGAAGAGGCCAGTCTGTTTTTAAAATATAGCTTTAAAAATTTCAAATCATTAACACAAAATACACACTGACTCCATCCTGACATATAATTTAAGAGGAAAAATTGTTTTATCAAAATATTTGAACATCAGCTCTCGCCAAGCAAGCCTCTTGAAAAGCACAGGAAGTCACCTTGCGTTGGGAAGACACACATGGAAGCCGGAGCGGGGTCCTGGCAGATAACTGAGAGAGAGGCTTGTTTTCAAATATTTAGTTAACACAAATGTATGTGTAAGTTTAAGTCGACACATGTTAATGATTTAGGGTCTTAAACAGGTTTTTTATTTTATTGTTTTAAGGCTCCTCTGTTCACTTTAAAAGATCCGACAGTTTTTCCAGAGCCATGCGTAAACACTAGACTCTTTAGAAATCCATTCGATGGCTTCATTATTCTTAAAGTGTACAGTTATGAATTATTCAAATACAGTTGAATATTTCCTGGTAACTGAACTATTTTAGAAGAGAGTTTTTATGATCTGCAGTATAGAATGACTAATAAAATCAGAAATGGCACACAATTAGTGGTGTTGTTGTTTTTTTAAAATTGGTGTGGCCACATTGACATCTAACTTAAAGAAACTTTTAATTATTATGTTCTAGATATGTAACACCAACATATTTTAAAATAAAATTTTAGCTTTCTAGATACAGGATCATAATTCCAATCTTGCTGTATTTAGGGACCTTTTAGGAAACTATATTAAATGGAACATCTTGAGCATTCTAGAAGACTTTTGAGCCTGTTGTGAATCCTGTTTTCACTGAAAATGACATATTAGGAATTAAACACCTTTGTAAGACTTTTTTCCTAGGAATTATTATTGTCTGGTGAATTACTAATAGATGTATTTGTAAAAGAAGCACACAGACACAAATGGGTTGCTTTCCTGCTGGACTTCTCAAAAGCTTTTATTGGCTCCTAATCACTGTGATTCTCCAAGCAGCACTTCCGTAAAGAATGGGACCATGGAGCCTCCTCTGGCCTGGCTACCACATTCTCTTTACCAGGCTACTCCTACCTGCCAGCTTTAGGGAGGCCAGCCACAGTGCCTAGGATGGGATCAGCTGCTCTTTTACTCTTTTGCATCACTCAATACTTTTATTTAATATTTTCTTTTTTATATCACAATTGTGATTAAATAATTGTTTGATTCTGAGCTTCCCTGCCAAACCAGACTGCTTCTGCAGACAGGCCTGTGGCTAGTGTCCAGTAATGTGCCTGCCAGCTGGGTGGCAGAATGAAGGAGGTAAGGAGTGCATGTCTCCCGGGCCCGAGGACAGAGCTTGTGGAACGCAGACCAGTACTAAAAGCTTCTTGCTTCTACCCCAGTGCACAACCTAGGAAATTATTATTGTGCCTCCATGAAACTCATGGACTCCTGAGCACTTCTGGCTGCTGCTGGGGTGGGCAGTGAGCACAGGGCCTCCATCCTTTCAGGAGCTGAGTAACTGAGCCCCCTCATCTCTACAGCAAAGGGAAGGTGCTTGAGGCAAACAGAGAGCAAGAACTGGAAGGGTATTTTGTGAGGATGGCAAGGGGACCACTGATTTATGGGGTAGGAAAGTATCAAGTTTGGTCTTACACTTCATCCATCATTGCACTAAGTGGGTCAAAGGAGGGTGTTTCAGAATCCTGTCTTTGTGTTCCCTTTTCTCCCATTGTGCAGGTATTTATTGAGTGTGGACATTGGGACTGTGTCAGGTGCTGAAGGGGCTTTCAGAGAAGATGGAGACATGGTCTCTGCCCTCCAGGGATTACAATGCAGTTAGTTGTAGCAGCTAAGCATACACTTTGTGCAGAATGGGTGCAGCGGTGAAAACTGAAGGCACTTGGGTTGGGTAGAGGTGACGTGGCTAGGAACCGGCATGTGCTGGCCACTTCCAGGGTGTTGGGCAGAGAGGGCTGGGTATGTTATAGGCATTATCTTACTTTATGCTCATGTCAATCTTGTGTGGAAGCTTCTGTCTCCTCTCCACTTTATAGGGGAGGATCTGCAGGCTTTAAGAGGTCAGTAATGTCTAGGGTCCCAGACATGGCTGCACTTTGGAATCACCTGGATCTTTAATAAAATACAGATGCCTGGCTCCCACCCTCAAATAGTTTGATTTAATTGGGAGGGGTGTGACCACAGTGTCAAGATTTTTAAAAGCTTCCTGAGGGATTCTAACGTTCAGCAAAGTTTAGGAAGCATTGGGTTAAGATCGGCCTGAGGTCAGAGATCCTGTAGGTGGAACCAAAACGCGACCCAGGTCTGATTGCTTCCAGAGCTCCAGCTTTTGTTCACTGCATGCTGTGAAGGAGGCCGGGTGTGGACGGGGCCTTGAACGATGGGCAGTTTCGGTAAGCAGAGGAGTGAGCATAGGGCAGTCCAGCGGTGTATGTGTGTCTGTGTGTGTGTGGTTGGGGATAGGTGAATGCAGCAGTAAGCAAAGGTAAAATGGGCTGAATACTTACCAGACACTGTATTATTAAGAGCTGACACTTCTGTGGCACTGAGTACTTGGCATTATTCTCAGATCATTGTACATGTTAACCCATTTGATCCATACAAAAATTCTTTGAGCTGAGTTCTGTTATGAGCCCCACTTCACAAATGAGGAACTTGAAGCTCCAATTCTGTATAACTCACTTAGAGGCGCACAGCTAGTAAGTGGCAGGCTAGCTCCTGAATTATGTTCCTAACCACTATACTGTGTTCCCTCTTGTGTTAAGAAGGTACTAAGCGTTTTCATAGTTGTCAGGCCCTGCACTAAGAGCTCTACATTCATTGCTTCATGTAATGACTTGCAATAACTCTTACGAGAGGTACTATTGTTTCAGATGAGGAAACTCAGACACTTTCCCAAGGTTCCCTAACTAGTAAGTGGTGAAGCAGGTATTGTTAGTACAGTCTGGCTTCATAATCCATGCTTTTAACCATTCTCATGTTTTAAGATATTAAGATTTTTTAAAATTCCAAATTAAATCCCAAGTGGAATGCCATATATAAAACAGATAAAAGCAGAGTAACTCCCTTTGAGTGTGGGATGGTGGGCTCAGACCTCTGCTGATTCACACTCCTCCTCCCATTCCACTAACCTGTTTATCAGCCCCTAGACACCTCTGTGGAACCCCTGGTAATCGATGGACACGGTTTGAAAACCACTGCTATGGATAATAGGAATCCTAGAGATGTTGGAGCCAGGCCAGTTATCACTTTTGAGGAATATTGATGGTTTAGGTGTATTTTCCTGGGAATGGGGAGAAAAGTTGTGACAGTAATTCCTATGGAACTTCTTTGAATCCCAGACCTGTGAGGCCCAGTTCAAAGACACATTCAAAGACACACAGTGAAAACAGCTGGAAAAAAATCAAAAGGGAAGTCCAACTTTCAAATTGTGTCTTTAGAAAACATTGAAGGAGCCCAGGAACATCCCCTAGCAACTTTTCCCACCCCTTTCTCTCCTCCCCAACTCTCTTATTCTGCCCTTAAAACAAAATAAAATCTTTCTCTGTCCCAAGCCCCAAGTCTCGTTCTTCTTCCTTCCCTTACTTATTTCTCCTGCTTTCTATTATATAGATCATCTTAGACTGTTCCTCAAAGCCCATGCCTTTGTGCCCAGTTTCCTAGCTTCACTTTGCTACCCATTTGCTAATTCTGTTTCGTAAAATCCAGGAACAGACCTGCCTGAGAAATATGCTCTGGTTGGGAGAAACTGATCAGGCAAAGCCATGTTGTCAGTTAGGGTAAGGGTAGAGACAGAGGCCCGTAATACACACATGCACATATGCACATGCATGTGAGCACACACACATATGTATGTATGTATTATATAATTATTGTCAACCCTATCATACATGTGGGAAGGGAAAGGACCTGAGCTTAAATGTCAAAAGTAATGATAGAAAGGAATGATGGACCAAGAAGTGTTTCCACAATAGAGCTGTAGGATTTGGTGATGAAAGGAAAGCAAAAGAGGAAGGAGAAGAAAGAGACAAGTGTCTCTGAGGTCTTAAACATGAGTGACTGAGAAAAGGTCAGGGTGTTGGACTAAAATGGTGGATGTGTTAGTTACTGGCAGGTTGGGAGGGTTGAGATGGGTGGTAGGGATTTGGTTTAGGCAGGTGCATGGGTCAAGAGTTGGCTTTTGGTCATCCTCAACTTAAAGTGATAATAGGACATCCAGATGGATGATCAATAGGTGGTTAGGTACATGTAAAAGAGGTCAAGTGAGCAGAAGGAGATATAGGTTGGAGAGGTATCTGTATAGAGGTGAGAGCCCTGGAGACATACCTCAGTCCATCTCCTGAGTATCTACATGGATGAGGAAAATGTCTCTAGTACAGAGTCACAAGGGGAAGGACCCAGTTATGGACTGCAGGAAGATGAGGAATTTGCAAAAGAAACAGGGAAATAGGGAAATAGGTCCCTAAGTGTCTTAGTCCACTGGGTCTTCTATAACAAAATACCATAGTCTTGGTGGCTGGTAAACAACAGAAATTTATTTCTCATCATTCTGAAGGCTGGGAAATCCAAGATCAAGGTGCCAGCATGGTCAGATTCTGGTGAGAACCCTCTTCTGGTTTGCAAACTGCTGACTTCTTGCTGTGTTCTTACATGGTAGAAGGAGCAAACAAGCTCCCTTGAACTTCTTTTATGAGGGCACTAATCCCATTCATGAGGGCTCTGCCCCAGTAAACTAATCACCTCCCCAAGGCCCTACTGCCTAATACTGTCAGGTTAGGGTTAGGATTTCAACATATGAATTTGGTGGGGGGGGGACATAAACATTCAGACCATAGCACTAAGAGAAGCATCAGTTTCAGGAGAATGGGAAGTGGATAGAGCACCATTCACTCATTAGAACTGTATTTCCAAAAGACTATTTAATTATAAAGGAAAAGTGCTCATGATACACTGATTGTTTATAAAATTATATATTTATATGTATATATTTATATATAGCATCTCAATTATATGTACACATATATAGAGATAGAGATAACAAAATGTTCATAATGTTTATTTCTAGGTGGTGGGATTG
Organism: Daubentonia madagascariensis; assembly: GCA_023783475.1. Lineage (NCBI taxonomy): Eukaryota > Metazoa > Chordata > Mammalia > Primates > Daubentoniidae > Daubentonia > Daubentonia madagascariensis. Next base: position 31,204,502 of record JAKFHU010001953.1, on the reverse strand, counting down.
GGAAGGTCCTAACTAAAAATAATGTTATTATTTAATCTTAAATAAAATGAAAATTTAAAAATTTTCAGATCTGCATGTTTCAGATTCTGTACAATGAATACACTTTATTCTTATTATCAGAAAAAAATATCAGTTAGAAGAGGGCTACATCATCTCACTTAATGTGCCTGCAAACATCTACTAGGAAAGCAACATGGTCCCTTATTTGCAGATGGGGAAACTGAAGCTGAGGGAGATGAAAGAACTTGTCTCAGTCGCACAGTTAGTGAGTGATGCTATTATTCTAATCTGGTGGTTGTTAAGATACAAACTACAGTTATATAGTCAGTTAAAATGTTACTTCAAAGAAGAGGCAGATAGATTTGGGCGAGTGTTTAGTTGTGCAAGCTACACATTAAGAAAAGACATTTGGCAAGAAGGAAGGCACCAGTGGCCTGCAGGAGTAGAAGTCCCGTGGGATAGCAAGAAGAACAAGCTATTTACTCTTGATGAGAGGTGACTGGTGGTGGGGAGATGGAGGCAGGTGTAGAGCACTTGATAAGAAATTGGATGGTTCACCAGTCAAGATGGGCCAGGTTATACTGGGAGTAACAGACAGCCCCCAATCTCAGTAGTGTAGCACAATAAAGGTTTATATCTTGCCTATGTGTTGTGGGTTGGCCTTGGGCTTCATTATGGTCACTCAGGGACTCAGGCTGAAAGAGGTGTCATCTAAAACTTGCTTCTTCCATCACCATGGCAGGGAAAGGGGAAGGTTGGAGTTGCATGCTACCACTTAAATGGTTCTACCTGGAAAGGACAGTGATTTGACCGGCCAAAGCCATACCCAACTTAGAGAGGGGAAGTGTGGTCCTAGCCTGTGCCCATCAGGAGGAGAATTGGAATATTGTGAAGCACCCTAATGACCACCACAGCAGGGGAAACAGTTCTTGCTTTTTAAGATTTCTATTTTGGCAGCAAAGGAAACAGCTTGCAAAACTATTGAACATTAGATACAGGAAGGACCGGAGGCACCCTCAAGGAAACTGAGACTCCAAGGGCACAGTGAGTGACTGTTTACAAAAGTTAGAAAGAAACAGTGTTGTGCTAAGACTATAAGGGTGTATCTAAGGCCAGTGCCCCCCAGTCCTCAGTGTGTAACACTCACTGCCCAGGGGCACACGAATTAGGCCGAGGGGAAACCTTTGGCCTGGGAAGCTATTTCAAAACTCCGCTTCCAAGGTGTTGAGAATAGCAGTCTCACCTCATACTTGGAGTTATTGATGGAAGCCAATGGCATCTCCATCAGTTAAATCTCTGGGTTACATCTCCTAGGTGCCCAGGTTTCTCCGTGTGGTTATTGCTGGACCAACTAGAGCAGCCTGCAAGTCATTACTCTAAGTGTAAAGTTGGGTTAATGTAAAACTAGCTGGTGCCTGCCCCAAGCAGTCTGGTGGCAGGTGAACTAAGACCTTGGAAACCCAGTTGAGTAGCTCTGTGTCTATAGATTACAGATAGATCAGCTTCAGCAGATGCAAATCCTGGAGACATCCCCTCCTCTGGAATTAATAGTATGTTTGAAATAAAGGAAATGGGGTCCTGAAGACACAGGACATCTCGTATGGAGGCTCAGGCAGACCATCTGAATTGGCATTTGGAATGACCGTAATTCTGATATTTTTGGACACTGCTATTGAGTACATCAAAAATAGGAAAAAAGGGAGGAAAAGTAAAAACTCTGCATTAGCCTCATCATGTATTGCTTTGTAGAAGAGCTTCTAATATTTGTGATGTTCTATGAACTTGTATGAGAAACTAAAAAGTTTATTTTTGCTTTTTAAATTTTATATATTTATAAAGTTAGATAATAATGCTATTTATTCTATGCTTAAATAGGTTTGGTTATGTGACTTCCATAGGTTATCCTTTATATTCTTGCTTTTTAAACTGTTTTTGGTTTGGGCTTTGATTTAAATTACATGGTCATTAAATTTCCTCTTTTTATCAGGGCAAAATGGAGGGTTTTCTGAATCTTAAATGCATGTAATTTACCTTGGATGTGAACTATAATGCTTATTCTGAATAAATTCCATGTAAAACTGAAGAAATTGTGTAGAAAGTCTTTATGAATTGGAACTTAACATGTCATTGACACATTTTGAAGGGCGTTCTGTTGACTTTAGTGATGGATGAGCCTATTCTGCCAAGTTCAGCTGGAAGGGGTGGTTTAAAAAGCCAAACATCAGCTCTGGAATCTAGAAACTTCCTGGAACCATGATTTTGGATCAGCAGGGTGGATGCAGCCTGCGTCTACGCAAGGGATGGCATTTTACCAGCTTGCTCCACGGAAGTCTCTGGAACATAACCATAAACACCAGCCCTCTTTGTTGTGTGTTGGCTTTTAAAAGTCCCCAGTGGTTTGGGGAGGGTAAGGCCTTGCCTCAGGGCTCCGTGGTCCAATATTTTGGGACCTGGCTGAAAATCCTGGATATTTGATAGTCTGGCTTATTTCTATGGTGTATTAGCACCCTATAAAAGTTACATGTCATTTATTTCAAGTTTAGAACCCTCTCAAACTTCAGGGGCAAACCAAACTTGAACCTTTTGTGGCTGGAATTCTGTTTACTTTTGGCCAAACCTTGTTTCCTGAATGTAAGTCAGGGAGGTGAGGTGAGAGGGGCTCCAGAGGGCCTTTGGACATTGAATAGCTTTTACCAAACAAGGCTTTGATAGGTTAAAACATGAATGAATCTGAAACACGTAGATTAACTTTCTGTCAAAGTACTCTGGGGCCTATGCACAAAAGCATATTGTGCTGAGCAAAATGCATTTTGAGAGGTGCCTTCCTTCAACTGTGAGGAAGTATCAGATTTTTGCCAAACACAGGTTGAAGTTGGGTCAAGCCACTCACACACAGCCCCACTTCTAATAAATACATTAAATAGTTTCTATAAGGTTATTAGGCAATCCAATTGAACACAGACCTTGGAGAAATTTGGACATTTCTTGTGTTTGAAACATTTATTTTTAATCAGTGACAAAGAAAGGAAGGACTCCAAGACACAGTGCCCAGTTCAGGGATACTTTAGGTTTCCCTAGTGTGTTTATTGTCAGAACACAGGCTAGCAAGGAATGCCTTGTGCTTGAATGAAGGAGAAATAACACCCTGAACTCCATGTGCCTTTCAGATAGAAGAACTGATGAATGCATTGGAGAAGACCAGGCAGGAGCTGGATGCCACTAAAGCACGCCTGGCCTCCACACAGCAGTCCCTGGCTGAAAAAGAAGCGCACTTGGCCAGCCTCCGGATGGAGAGGAGGAAACAGCTGGAGGAGATCCTGGAGATGAAGTGAGTACCCAGTTTTGCTTTCAAAATCTCTCTCTTCTAACCTCTCTTTGAGGGTGGTAACGGGTAAGGGCTATAAAAGATGAAGAAAGAGCTCAGAGAAAGAATAATTTAGCTAACCCTTGACTCGTCATTTCTGAGACTATGTTTCTTATTTTTTAAGTTATAACTTTGATGTCTCCCTTTCTTTTTCACATCTGTGATTTTAAAAAAAATATATATATATATCTCCAGCATTAGAATTTGTGCATCTGTGTTTTGTGGATGGTGCTGGTATTCACAGACCTGTCGCAAAGGTCTGAGCCAGCCAAGAGACAGAGGCCTCGTTAAGCACAATGGTAATTTGAGCGCTGCTCAGAGTTAAGTGGAAACTTTTCTGAGGAGGTATTTCCTAATTGTGACTATAACTTTGCTAATTATATTCTTTTCACTTGTGTACAATGTCTGGTTTGTGTTGGCTTTCATAGAGTCTCAAGGTTGGCACGTCTTTGTTTAAAAAGCGATTTGCTGGGCTGATAAAAGTGGGTTGGAAAGCCCATGCCCCCCAACACATCCTGGTTGGGGGAGGTTGCATAGGTAAAGGGGGAAGATTAGATCAGAACCAATTGCTTTCTTTGATTTAATCAATAAAGTGCTACTGAGTACTGGGAAATGGTCGTTCCTGTGGTCATATGACATACCCACTTCTACCTACCTCCTATTCAGTTCTCACAATGAAATGATGTCATCGTGGAAGAACACAGGAAAGATAGTTTCTGAAAGATCTTAATAATAATCAATTGTAATGGGTCTGTTTCTAAATAACTAGTCTCAAGTGTTACCATCTCTCTATATAAGCTTTAAAATGAAATAATCACTAAGATATAATTTAAATCTAACTTCCTTCCACAATAAGGGGAAACATACATAATTATGGTATCTTAAGCCTGTAACACAGACTTTGAAATTGGTGGCTAGGTCTGGAAGTGACCTTACTGTGACCCAGCAAGCCTTACACATGGTTACCATTAAACCCAGAAAGCTTAGGTCATGGAAAATATAGAATGAAGGATTTTGAAGGATTTAATAATGAGGACAAAAATTTATTCCTACCTCAGTTTCTCCAAGACCAAAGAATAAGTAGTTTTTCACATATAAACTAGCATTTTTCCTAATAAAAGATGATATGATAAAAACAGATATTATTATACTCAGTTTAGAGGTGAGGGAGGTGAGACTCAGAGAGATTGAAATAATATGCTTACGGCCAGGATTAAAACCAAAGTCTTCTACCTCAAACTCCCTTTCTACTACCTTATTTTCTCAAGGAGCTTATGCGAACTTCATCAAATCTGGAACTTTTGTCTGTTTGACTCACTGCAATAATCATGCTGCCTTGAGTAGTGCCAGAAATATGATAGGTGCTCAGTAATTGTTTGTTGCCTAGAACAGTGTCTGGCATATGGTAGGTGCTTAATAATTGTTGGCTGAATGAGTGAATATATTGAATGCTGGAGATTGAATTTTATGTAGCCCAGAAGAAAAGTGTTTCAAGTGTCTGTGACATTATCACCTTGATCAATAATTTATTAACAATAACCAGTACCAGTACTAATATATGAATAATATAGGTAGATTGATTCCATCAGCCTTTATTCTTTTCCGTTTATCTATCCCATTTCTGCCTCCTTATGTGTCATTATGTGTAAAGTCCAGCCTAGTTTTTCTCCTTGTTTCCAGCTGATCCCAAGTTAACTCTGCATCTCCAGAAGTGATTTATTATGCCATTATAAGGAAACTTTCATTACTTCCTGTTTATAAAAAGAGCATATATTAATACTCTCAGTGTTTTGAGAGAACAAGTAATGGTGAAGTATACTGGTTTGGGAGTCATTGGACCTGGGTTGCAATCCTATTGCTTCCACTTAGTGGCTGTGTGACATGGGAGAAATGCCCTTAACCTTGCTGACCCCCCAGTTTCCTCCTATCATGACTTGCACGGGGGTGGTTGTGAGGAGAGGTGCTCAGCAGAGGGCTTGGCACACAGAAAATGATACATGTGCGTAAATGGCACTATCAGCCAATGAAAATATGTCATTTGTTTAATATACTTTGTGAAGAGTATCATTTATCTAAAATTTGGATTTATTTTCTTAAAACATATAAACCTTTTCCATGTGTATGTTTTCCCACTTAACTTCATGATTTCAGATAGCACCTAACTAAGACCTCTTTTGGTGAATTGCCACATTATTGCTGAAGTGCTTAATCTGCTGCCACTGCAAAATAAATACAAAATTCCTCTGTTAATTCCTTCGGTAAAAGTAACAAAGCCCTGTTTCATTAAGCCCAATATGGACCCTATTCACTATTTACTGTCCCAGATGCCCAACTTATGGGCTCCTTCCCTGGGACTAGGGAAGGACACAGGTACAGGGCAAGTATATTGGCTAAGGTCCCCAACTAGATTCACCCGCCTCTTGGCCTGTCCAAGTCAACCAACTGGTTCGATCGATCATGACTTTTAAGCTGAATTGACACATTGGTTCTTTTACATTGACTGGGTCCATGTAAGCTAGTGGGAATGCCCAGATAAGTATTATCATTGTTGGTACTTATTATCACTGTGCCAAACATTGTTGGTTTTTCATTCAAGGGGCACCCACCATGCAAGCATCTTTAGACCAGGTCTACCCAGTCTCCAAACCTTGGTGAGAAGGGAGAGGCTGTGTGCTGCTAGAGGAAAGAGGTGTGGGGCCGTGAGTCAAGAGAGAGGAGACGTGATCTCGTAACTCACTCTCGCCTCACCCCCTGACATTAAAGATCACCCTCTGCTTGCCTCAGTTTTCTTTTCAGTAAACTGGAGGTGATAATACCCGCCCTGCTTACTCTACAGAACTGTGGTAGGGACAGTGATTTTTTAAAAAAAGTACCGAACTAAAATTAATATAAACCAGCATATGTGAAAGTGCTTTGAAACATAAAAGGGGCTTTTAAAATGAGAGGTGGCATCTGTTAAATTCATTGCAAAATCGAATGGCATGGAGTTGGGTCCGACCTCCCAGCCTGCATAAGCCAGGCTCCCATTCACGTCATTACTAATAAGAATTCACCAGGCCCTGGTGAACACCACTTGCATGGGGGCCACAGACTCATGAGGAGGTGGTTCATGTTCCACGGCTCTTACAGGTAGCCCATTCACCCTTATATTGAAATCAAATGTCTGTCTGTATAATCTTCCCACTTGTCTTGGTTTTTGTTCCAGAGCTTTACAGAATTCAACTGAGCACCATTGATAGAACTGATGGCCTTTTAGGTATTTGATAGGTATTATTGCTCATTTTAGAAAGAAAGAGGAAATAAGGAGAAGCAATATGAAAAAATCAAATCACCCATGACTCTAACATGCAGAGAGAAACACTGATGGTGTTTTGGTGTATACCTTTGCAAATGCTCCTTATTTAAAAAAAAAATTAGAATGTATTTGCATATTCTGTAAGTCCTTCTTCTTTTGCTTACGGAATGTGATCAACTTTCCATGTCACAAACATAGAATTGTATCTTTTAAATTACTCGATATGCTGTCATATAGGTTTATCTCATTATTGGGCATCTATCTTGGTTCCAATGTTTTGCTAATATAAAGTATGTTTTAAGCATCCTCCTGTTTAATTTTATTTTATTCACTTATTTTTAAATAATGGTAGATTGATAGGCAGTTGCAAGAAATAGTACAAAGAAGTCTCCTGTGCTCTTCACCCATTTCCCTCAATTGTAACATCTTGAATAATTACAGTACAATATCACATGAGATGATTGATATTATACAATCTACCAACCTTGTTCAAATTTCTCCAGTTTTGCCTATCTACCAACACTACTCAGATTTTTCCAGTTTTACGTGCACTCATTTGTATATGTATGTATGTGTTTAGTTATATGCAAATTTATCACATGTATAGTTTGTATAATCACCACCATAGTCAAGATACAGAACTGTCCCATCACCACAATAATCTCTGGTACTATCTTTTGGTAGCTACATCTACTCCCCAGCTGTTTCATTTTTAACCTAAGTTTTCTTTTGTGTTAGATCATTTTGGGACATGTGCCATACTGACCTACATTTTCCCTTGCCATTCTTCTTGGGCTTCCTCATATTTTAAATATATATACACACACACACACACACATATATGCATATTTTAATAGAGATGGGGTCTCACCTATGTTGCTTAGGCTGGTCTCGAAATCTTGGCCTCAAGCAATCCTCCTGCCTTGGCCTCGCAAAGTGCTAGGATTATGGGTGTGTGAGCCCCCTGCACCCAGCCCATATTTTAAATTTAGACTGAATTTAGAGTGAAAAAGTATTGCCTGATTCTTCTTAAATCTAACTTAAAGATTTCTCATCATGTGATTTTATTTTATTTACAGTGGAATTTTTGTTAATATTGGGTATTGAGAATCTGTCACATGGTAGGCATTCAAGAAGCATTTGAGGAATGAAATGATGAATTAGTTTAAAAAATCATAAATATTCACTAAGCATCTACTATGTGCCAGGCACTGTTCTAGATGAATAAACAGAAAAGACCATTGACCTTGTCAAACTTATATTTTAGTAAAATGAGTGAAGGACATGAATGAACAAATAAATGAGCAAATAAAAGTAGTTTCTTATGTAACCAAAGAGGTTTGGAATCCCACTTAGAAAGTCATTTACAAAGGTAAGAACCCTCTTGGTTATTTGGGGTAAGGAGGGACACGGAAAGTGTGGTGTACCTTCCCATAGTCTGGGAACCCTTTCAGGAACTGAGGCCAAATTCATTCAAAGCAGAGTGTTGGACGTACAGGCATCCCTTAGCATCTGTGGGGCATTGGTTTTAGACCTCCTTTGGATACCAAAATTCATGGATGCTCAAGTCCCTCATATAAAATGGGGTAATAATGTAGTATTCGCATATAATCTATGGACATCCTCCCTTGTACTTTTTTTTTGGTTTTAAGAGACGGGGTCTCACTCTGTTGCTCGGGCTAGAGCACAGAGGCGTGATCATAACTCACTGCAACCTCAAACTCCTGAGCTCAAGTGATCCTCCTGCCTCTGCCTCCCAAGTAGCTGGAACTACAGACATGTGCCACCATGCCTGGCTAATTTTTTAAAAATTTGTTTTGTATAGATGGGGTCTCAATATATTGCCCAGTCTGGTCTTGAACTCCCAGCATCAAATGATCCTCCCACCTCAGCCTCCCATGGTGCTAGGATTACAGGCATGAGCCACTGTGCCCAGCTTCCCTCATACTTTAAATCATCTCTAGATTACTTATAATACCTAATACAATATAAATGCTATGCAAATAGTTGTTACACTGTATTGTTTAAAGAATAATGTCAAGGAAAAAAGTATGTACATGTTCAGTACAGATGCAGGGTTTTTTTTCCCAAATATTTTTGATCTGAGGTTGGTTGAATCCATGGATGTGGAACCCATGGATATGGAGGGCCAATTGTATTTCCTATAGGATTCTTCCTTCCAACATTCCTGTCTTAGTCCGCTTAGTGTTGCTATGAAGAAATGCTCAAGGCTGGGTGATTTATAAAGGTTTATTTGGCTCACAGTTCTGCAGGCTGTACAAGAAGCATGTTGCCAGGATCTGCTTCTGGTGAGGGTTGTTTCCACTTACAGCAGAAGGCAAAGGGGAGCCAGTGTGTGCAGATATCACCTGGCGAGGGAGGAATCGTGGAGGGAGGTCCCCTGAGGGAGGACATTAATCTATTCCTGAGTGATCCCCGCCCCCTCCATGATCCAAACACCTCCCATTAGGCCCCACTTCCAACATTGGGGGTCAAATTTCCACATGAGGTTTGGAGGGGACAAATATCCAAACCTTAGCAACTCTCCTCGGTAGATTGGTCTTTATTGGTTGCTACTCTAACTGCCAGTCATTATCCCCACAGTGGAAGAAACTAACAGTTCCCATCTATATACTCATAGAATAATGTGATATTCACCTTTCCTTGTGCATAAGATTATTCTTTTACTTAAAAATATCTAAAACCTCTTGCTAAAACACTTCATAATTGTTCAACTTTGTTTTCTTCCTATTTAAAAGGGGTTTTATTAAAAGAATATTAAGAACATCATTCTATGTTTGATTTTACTTAAGCCAGTTAATAACCTTGCGGTCCAGTAACCAAAGCTCAGTTATTTAATTTGTGGCAGGTGAATTTGATATCTGTGGCTAAAAGGACTGGAGGGCCATGAGATACAGTACCTAAAATCTGCCTGTGTGCATTTGCTTGGATGATTTAAACCAGGGGTCCCCAACCTATGATGAGTTGTATAATTATTTCATTATATATTACGGTGTAATAATAATAGAAATAAAGTGCATGATAAATATAATGCACTTGAATCATCCCAAATCCATCCCCCACCCCACTCCACCCCCAGTCCGTGGAAAAACTGTCTTCCATGAAAACGGTCCCTGGTGCCAAAAAGGTTGGGACTGCTGATTAAACTACAAAGTAATTTCACAGGCAGACAGGCAGCCTAACTGATATTTTCCATTTAGTATAATATGCTGAGTTGAATAAGGGTTTTGATAGCTGGTTAATAGTCACATATTTTGAAGTGTGCATTTTAGACTCCTTGTGGTGATTTCCTCTGCTTATGTTATGTAAAAATTTTAAGCAGACCCCTATTTTTTTTTAACTCATCTGATGGTGTAGTGCAGTCCATCTTAATTTGCTGAGTATTGTTGGATTTTAGACATCTTCTGCAGATAGCCCTGCAACGCTTTGTATACACTTGGTTCTTTTAGGACGTTTACAGTGAGGTAAGGCAGCAGCTTATTCTAGAGCATTATCCTGTTGGCCTCTTTGATCTGGGATCTTTTCTGAGAGAGCCACTCATTAGGTAAGTACCCTTCAAAGGAGAGGCAGGGTGCAGAAAATGATAAAATCGATTTATTCTTTACTTTATGCCAACATGAGAAAAGACAAATCACATTTCTTTAAGGAGAAATGTGAAATTTCCTAAGTGCCTTGCAATTTGGACAGGATAAATGGAGCCTGGGAGAGGAGTTTGGAAGGTAAACTTAAAATTGATAAACTCAGTTACTTAAAATTGATAAACTCAGTTACAAGAGGGTTGTACTAGTTTATAGACATGTTATGGGGGTTGATATTATGCATTTATGAGAAAGTGATATATATATGTATTAATATGTTAGGTATGTTCGTTATAGTTAGTGTACACTGATCCTATCTTTAAATTACAATTGGGCTTTATGCATGCAAGAATTTTCTTTATTGTGGCAACATAATTCTTTCTCCAGCCACTGGTTTATTTAGAAAAATGTTGACATGTCCAGTTTTTAAAATATTAAGTACTGTGCCTGTGTCCTAGAATATCCCCATCTGTCTGTTTCTGTTTACTACCTGCTCAGTTCTAAAAGGTATTTGAATCAGCTAGAACACTGATGAAGCTGATTGCAGATTTCTAAGTTACCTGCAGTGACTGAGGACAGGTAGCAGAGAGGAAGGGAATAAATGTCATGAAGAAAGCCTCATTCAAAATCAATTTTGGTTTGAGTGGCAGGTGGTGACATAATGCACAGTTGCTCACCACACGGGATTTCTGTTTCCCCCTTTTTATCCTGAAGTTGGTGGCTTCTGTTCTATAGCAGAAAAGACTTGCTGTACACAAAACGTACAGTGGGTAAGTAAAACTTAACAATAAAGAAAATAACTTTAGAATAGCAGAATGTTCCAGTTAGCTTCAAATGCAAGGATCAGAAAACCCCACATTTCAGAAGCTCATGTAAGTAGCCCTGAAGTCACCAGGGACCCATGTTCCTTCTGTTTTGATGTTTTGCCATTTTTAGCATTTAGCTTCCACCTTTTGGTGTAACACTTTTGCTTTGATTCCAGCTGTCCAATCCATATTCCAGCCAGCAGAAAGGAGAAAAGAGAAAGAAGCCTCCCTGTCCTTTAAGTTACACATACCATCTATTGACAGCTGCATAATTTAACAATTTGTTCAATAAATAGTTGTTGAGTATCTGCTATGTGCAAAGACTGTTCTAAGTCTAGGCACTTATCTAAGCACTGTTCTAAGTGAACAGAAAGGACTCCGTGAACAAAAATCCTCCTGTTGGTGGAGCTTATATTCTACTAGATGTGAGAACTAGTGTGGGGGAAGGGGGCCACTGGCCAGGGTTATAAGTCACATGGTCACGCTTAGCTTCAAGACAAGCAGGAAAATGCAGCTTTTAGCTGGTGGCTCTATGCCCAGCTGCATTCTGGGAATCCAGTACCAAGGAAGGAGAGGAAAAAGGAAGGAAAGGAAAGAATGGGTATTGAGGGTAATTAGCAGTCTCTGCCAAAATGAATAAGGTATGAAAAAGACTGGTCAATTGGTGTGTTATCTCACTGAGCATTAAAAAACAACTTTGCAATTACACCTTCAGAGAGAATATTTCTAACAGACATTTACTCATATGCATATGGGTCTAGTGTATATCTGAGTTCATTTCTGGGTACCAAGGTTGGTAAACTATGGGGAGTCATCTATGGAGTGAACAGGTTGAGGGACACCTGAAAATCTCGTCATGCTTGGGATAGCTGATGGGTAAGTGGTGTTAGGTCCAGAGAAGGCCAAGAAGACAGATGCTTCTTTCAACTATTAAAAGGAATGACATGCAAGAAAAGATGTGGGCTTGGTTTCTGCTGCCTCAGGAGACTGTGCTGGAGTTGGTAGGTAGAATCTAAGGGGAGGAAGATTTTCCTTCAGTGCAAAAGAACTTCATAGCACTAGAAACTCTCTCACCTGTTCTGGGTGCTACAGAAGGAATTCCTATCCCAAGTGGAGGGCAAAGGTGATCTCTAGGAATCCTTCCAATGTGGAATTCTATCTATGATTCCCCTAAATAAATGCTCTGGCACATAGACAATACTTAGGAGATGCTGGGATCTTTGTACCTTCCCTTGAGGAAATTTACTTGAATGCAGACACTTCTGCCAAAAGTAAAAAAAAAAAAAAAAATACTCCTTGGTTTAGGACACTACCCTCTCTAATACAGGGCCACAATAGGATTTTCCGTGAATTTCAGGGCATTTATGTTTCATAAAACTCTTTGGATGTGACATATATGAGCCAGACAGAGATGTGTCTCACAACTCATCATAGGGAAAGAATCAAAGTGGGTTAAATGGAATGACAGGTAGAATAAAGAGATCTCACTATCCCTGCCTTGAAAAATGTATCATCTCTGATTAAAATGCCTTCAGAGAATTAAATTAGTCCAGGCATATAGACTGTCAGTGCAGGTAGACTTTGTATGATGGGATTAGTATTACCAGGGAGCATTTATTAAGAGCTTATTACCTGGGCTAAGTACTTCACTTGCATATTGCTGCCAACTCTGTGAGGTGGGGAGTATTATCACCCCCATTCTTAGATGCAAACACTGAGGCTCAGATACCTGGATCTCAGATATAAGTCTGTTTGACAGTGTAGTCCACTATCTTAGCCATTGAGTACACTCTCTCCTAATGAAGAAGTTGGGATGTCATTGTAAGAATTTCAAGTCTGGGAATGATGGGACCAGTTTTGATTAAATAGTGGAAGGCAGTGGGTGCTTCTCCAGCTTGCTTCGGGGGATCAGCACAGCAGGCTGGGGTGATGGTGGGAGGGAGGGAACTCATTGGAGGAGGCCTTTGAAGTTGGCTTCCTTATCTTAAAACAAAATAAAGGACACACTGTCTTCTGGCCAAAAACATGCACTGTATGTATAGTTTTAATAGTGAAAAATGTCAGTCAAAAGGGCCCTTGGCTTGGTGGTTTTTAATGGAAATACAAACATTTTCTGAGCTAGAGAAGTATAGTCTTTCAGCTTAAATAATCATAATCAACAGTTAAATAATCTAAATGCTTGTGAATCATAGAGCTTAAATAATTCCAAGCACCATACTTCATGTTATCTCTATCCTCACAGCAGCCACACGGGGGCTAGGGAAGGTCACCCCCTAAAAAAAGGAAAGAAATTATTCAGGCTTTCCAAGCTCCTCAAATACGGCAAGTCAAAGGTGGCAGTTGTGGCCCTTTCTTCCAGTCCAAGAGCAACAGCACGTTGGAAGAATTCTGAGAAGTTCCTGATCTAGCACTGTGAGGGATGTTGCCAGATTTAACCCCACGAGGCAAGGGACAGGGCAGCCACATCACACAAAGAGAGACCAAGGGGCAGATAATGCAGCAGGGTGACACATTAAGGTGAAACAAGAATTATTTGATGCAGAGAGCAGAGCTCTGGGGATACCAGTCAGCAGCCTGACCCTGCCAATCATAGCTGGGTGAGCCCAGGCAAACCTGACCCAGGCTCTGCATCTGTCATCAAGCCTCTGGACTCAGATGACCATGTTAATATTCTACAATTGCCTGACGCCATAGCTTTCAACTGGGGGTGATTTTGCAGCTCCCCTCCCCTTTCCTGGGGAACATTTGGCAAGGTCTGGAGACATTTTTGGTTGTCACGCTGGAGGGGAGGTACCACTGAAATCTAGTGCGTAGAAGCCAGGGATGCTGCCAAACATCCTACAACACACAGGAGGGTCTCCAACAACAAAGAATTATCTGGCCCCAAATGCCAATGGTACTGAGATTGAGAAACCCATAACGAGCCTCACTTTTAGACTGGTGTTTCTGAAACCGGGGAACAGAAAAAGGCTTTGTAGGGTCTCATCTCTGATTTAACTGGACTTACTTTCAAAAGGGACTAGGAATGTGTTTTCCCCACTTAGGATGATGATCAGGCCCAGAGGGTGGCCCGGCGACTTCCCATTTTGTATAGATGGCTTTGACCTCTTGGGACTATAGCCCAGCTCACCGTGTAGCTCCCGAATGGAATTGGCATAGGCGTCAGATCCACATCCTCAGGAGACTGAGCTCCCCGGGAGATGTAAGCCCTGGCTGGGATCCGGAAGACCTGTCCCTCAGTGCCTGCTGCCAGCTCCAGAATTCCCTCATTCCCGATGCTGTGGCTCTCCCTGGTCCTCAGCTTGTACGACTGTAAATAAATTAAGGGTATGAATTTGGACAGTTCTCAGAGGTTAGGCCAGCCCTATCAACTGATGCATGATTATGGTAGCCCCCTTACTCTCTTTCCACTTTTGTCTGTCCTTTCCATTTGTTCCTCCCTTCATGACATCCTTCTGGGTAGCCAGGTCTTTTTCCAGGGAAACGCTTCTTGTAATGGTCGTTTAGACAGAAAGGATAGAAGAAAAATGAGAAAACACAGAGGGGGAGAATGTATGCCAGCACAGGGCCTGAGGCCATCCAAGGGACGCAGATGGCTACGCACATGCCGGGTGCCAGCCTCAACTGTGAAGGACAGGACTTGGGCAAATCCCAATTTGTAGGGTTTCTCTGCCTCCCTGTGATAAATCTAGTGCAGGTATTATCCAGGGAGGCCTCAACCCCAAGGATGTAGAGGATAAACACCAAGATCTATGTCTTCACTGGAAGGAGATATTACAAAAGGCTCCAAGGCAGTGAAGACTTCGAGGGATTTAGGGGAGGGATAGCATGGAGGCGGGGAAGGCTTTGCAAGTTCTTGGTCCCTGGTAAGCATTCGATAAAGCTTTGTCAGAGGAAATGAGTGAGTGCTGATGAAAATTATACTTTGCCTCCCGCTGGCTGCCTCTTCCTCCTCTCCCCTTCCCTTTCCGCTCTTCCCTTCTCTCTTCTGGAGTCTCCTCCTCCTCCTCTGTCCTCTCTTCTTTTCTGCACTTCTCCCTGCCTTCCCCCTCTTCCTCTTCCTCCTCTTTCCGACCTCTAGTCTTGTGCCCTACAAAGTGCAGGGGTTCACAACGTTTTCTGAATTTTCTCAACCCAGTGGTTGTATTGCTAGATTCTGATTTTGGTTATTGGGTAGGAGGCAGACAGAAGAGGTGGGAGGGGGAGCCTCAGAGAGTTTGGAGGCAGCGAAGGGGCTGGCTCTGACAATTTTGCCTGGGGAGTGAGGTGTGTTAAGGGGGGACCGCTCAGTTCCCCAGGACCAAAGCGATTGAGAACTATAGCTTGAAGCCAAGCCACCAGTCAACTGGGACAAGTCTTTTGGTTTTCAGTCACAGAATTTGGGAACCAATAGATGGTGAAACTTGAAATGCTGTGTTTGACTTGATCTTTGGGTTGAGCCGATATCCCTGGGATCTTAATTCGAACCTGCAGGAAGCTGAAGCCAGCTTTGAGGATCTGTTATTACCTCACACCTGATACTTTGCTTACTTGAAGAGATTGGCAAAGCGCACTGCAGCTAGTGCCAGCATGCAGTTACGATAACAGTTACATTGCTGTCTTTCTGCTCTGTTTTGAACTTGGTGTTTGGGTGTTCACTTCACTGAGCCCTGAGCTTGGAGCTGCTCTCTCCTCCTAGCTCTGCTTCTGGAAGGTTTTTTGGACAATGTTCTCATCAATGTATTTCCAAGGCTCCTATCAGCTAATGCTTTATTCTAAGGCAGTATGGGTGGTACTCTCTGTTCTCCGCCAGCCCCCATCAGTCTCCGGGAAGCTGGCCCTTGTTGGCTGCACCACCGAGGTTCCCTTGCTAGCTGCCTCCTGGTTGTGTCTGGGGCCAGCCAGAGGCACTGCAGGAGATGGGAGGGTCGGAGGAGAAAAAGTCTAGGGAATTACTTCCCTATTCCCTCCTTGCTTTAGGGCCAGGGTCTCTGGCAGTAGTGGCTTCTGTCCATGACTAAAGCTCCCTGTCTGCAGTGCCTGTCCATGGCTCCAACCTGACATGTGGTCATGGATGCCCAGTGTTGCTAGTTTCCTCATGCCTCATTTGTCTCATTAACCCTGCCCCCCCTCCCTCTGTAGCCCCTTCACTGAAGTCCCCTCATTGGAACCATGTGTGGCAAATTCTGTTTCCTTCAGGACCCAGACCAGTGTAGCGGGGAAGGCCATGGTACTGTGGTGAGATATGTAAGATTTGTTAGAATGATTTAAGAAAGTGTTGTTAGAAAATGTTTACATTTCCCATATTAAGTAATTTTGGAAAAAGAAGCTGATTGCTTGATACTAAAGTCAAAACACTAAAACAAAACCACCATTCTGTGGTTTTCTAAAAACGAATGGCTTTCAAATGACCCCTCAACATGACTGACTGCCACTACCCCTACCTTAGAAAGATGTGGGGCTGAGGTTCTGAGAGTCAGCCTCAGTCTCAGGACGAGTGAAAACATCCCCGAGCTCCTGCCACGTGCAAGGAAAAAACTCCCCCCTTATTCTTCAGCCTTGGGAAAGTTGGTTTGACGGAAAGGAAGAGGTTCTTGAGATGGAAGCAAAGAGAGCATCTGGGGGTCCCTGGCCAGAGTTCAGGTCAACTGCCTCCAAGCCGTGGGTAGCGTTCTTTCAGGCAAGCTCAGAATATCTTTGGTTTCCATGAAGCTAAAGGCACTTGCAGCTTTTTGTAGCAACTGCTCTAATCCAGCACGCTAGA
This sequence comes from Daubentonia madagascariensis, assembly GCA_023783475.1. Taxonomy (NCBI): domain Eukaryota; kingdom Metazoa; phylum Chordata; class Mammalia; order Primates; family Daubentoniidae; genus Daubentonia; species Daubentonia madagascariensis. Next base: position 31,187,695 of record JAKFHU010001953.1, on the reverse strand, counting down.
CTGAGGTACAAGCAAACTAAGTGCTCCTTCTCATTGAGTCAGTCATTTGTTAAGCCATTGACTCAAGCAGATCTTGCTGGGCAGTCAGTTATTTCTTGAGAGAATTAACAAATATTTATTGAGTACGTAGTTGACAATCTAACATCCAAGCAAAGGATTAGACATCTGAATGCAGAATTACAGCTGGGATAAGCGTGCAAAAAAGGAGAGGTCCATGGAGCTGTGCGAGCATCCTGAAGGCACCCTAAGGATGTGGCTACGAGAGGCAATATATGGGGTTAATGGGAGTTCATTAGGTGAAAGGGTGGGGCTGGTGGGTAGGGTTGGGGGAGCACATTCCAAGAGGAGGGGACTTGCCTGTACAAAGGCCCTGTGGCAGATAGACTGACCTACCTTCCATTAAGTCATTGGAGTCCTGTGTGGCCGGAGCACAGAGACCAAGGGGGGAAACAGGATTGGTTGAGGCTGGAGAGGTTGGCAGAGGCTGGAACTTGGGGCCATGGTCAGATTATTGGTGTTTGTCCTAAGAAAAATAGGAATCCATTGAATGGAAATGATGCAGTTGGTTTATGTTTTGAAAATAATAAAAAGCAACTACAATGTACTTATCATGTGCCAGGTACTTTTAAAGAGATTTGTATACATCAACTCATTTAATGTTCACAACAGCCTTCTAAGATAAGTACTGTCGTCTCCATTTTACATTTAGGAAAACAGGTGCAAAGATGTTAAGTACCTAGCCCTAGGCCATGCCCTGAAGGTGGGATGGATTGAACCTCTCAGGATCGTCATGTAGTCTGGCTGTGTGCTTGACCACTGCACCACACTCCCTCTGGCTTTTGCACAGAGAATAGATTTGGATGTGGGCACACTAGTTAGGAAGCTGCTGCAGCCTTCCTGGTGAAGAGAGCTTGGTCTAGGATGGTGGCTGTGGAGGTGGAGAGAAGTGGAAGACCGGAAGAGACCTGTAGGAAGCCACATGAGTAATATTGGGGTTAGATTGTCTATAGGAGTAATGGAGAAAGGTGCCTCTCTTTTTCCCTTCTTCCTGCCAGCTCCCATGGCACCTCCACCCCCACCGAGCGCTTTCATCCCTCCATTCATGTGGGCTGTGAGGGAGTTGTTGTGGCAACTGTTGCTGTAGTCCAGGGTTTCTCAACAGAGCCCTATTGACACTGAGCTGGATAATTCTTTGTTATAGGGGGCTGTCCTGTGTTTAGTAGCATCCCTGGCCTCTGCTCATTAGATGATAGTATCAATCTTCCTCCCCCAGTTGTGACAATCAAAAATGACTCCAGACATTGCCAGAAATGTCCTAGAAGGCAAACTCACCCCTGGTTGAGAACAGCTAGTCTAGCCCCAGGCTTTGTGTGTAGTTTCCCACCTTGGACCAGTGGCCTACCTCTTCCCTGGATTACCTTGGGCTTTGAGCCAGTGTGTTAGTGGCACTACTAGAGTTTTAACACTGGCCCATACCCAGCACCTTAGGAGGCAGATGGGCCCAGACCAGGTAGAATCAGGAAGCTTAGAAAGGATTCTTTTGCACTGTTCAACAACATCATCCATCTGACAGTCTTTGGGTAGATGTCTAAGTGCCTAGACACTTAGCCATCATTCAGAACCATTTTCTTTTCTTTGGGGACATAAACTTTTAAGTTCTGTGCAACTGATTCCAACATGAGCCTTTTGTAATCTACTGTTATGTTTAGGCATTGCTTGCATCTAGTATTTCTGGAGCAACTGTTTCCTAAACAGCTCCAAAGCTTTCCTTTGTAGACTTTCGTGTGTTTAAAAGGCCTTTCTATTGAAGTTAAATAAACTGCCCATTTGGAAAGCTGAATTTATCAAATGCCTATATTTAAAAAAGAGGAGAATTTTAAAGAATTTTGGTCAATGAAAATTCATTACTAAGTCATATTTTTTAGAAAGTATCATGAGAAGCCTGTCCTCTAATGTGGCAACCATGTAGATATCTGGGAGAAGCACACAAGCCTTCTAATGAGGTATGGCTGTAAGTCTGGTGTTGATGAGCGGTGATTTCTCCTCCTCCAGAGGCAGGGGAGGCCTCTGGAATGGAGCGGAATGTTCCAGTGAGGACCATCTCTTCCCTGATTGGTGGCCTGATGGGCTTGGGTAAATTACTGTTAATTTTTTAAATGCCAATTATATACAAAAGTAAAATGAACTCCCACATACCCTTCACCCAACTTCAGTGATTATTCAGCTCATTGCTGATGCTGTTTCCTTTATATCCCCCACATTCCCCACCCCAGCCCTGTATTATTTTGAAGCAAATCTCAGACGTTATATCATTTTATCCTTAACTATTTCATCATTTTTTCAGATGAACATTTTGACACCAAATTACAAAAGCTGTAAGGTGGAGGAAAATTCTAATGAAGGCCTTTCCTCATAAAGTTGAACCCCCCTAGGACCCAAATATGAAAGCCTTAGATTTTAGTTTTTTTCAAATGTTGCTATAAAACAGCAAATGGACCATTTGGGGATACTACATGGGAAATCAGAAGGATTTATGCCACTTGACACATTCCTTAATTGATTTTTGTCTCTATTCTCCCAAGAGTTTGCTTAAGTCTCAATGTTCCCAGGGCTGACATAATTATATCTTTGTAGAATTTTGTTGTCTTTTACTGATTATTGGCATTTCTACACATAACTAGAAGGGAAGGCCTTTTCTTGATCCTGTCTCTTTTCAACTTCTTAACTGAATGGCAACTCTTCAGGTTTTTGAAGAAACAAACAACTTTCAAAGTTTGAACTTGAACTGGTGATTGGTAACATCTTCTTTACCTAAGCGTTCTTAGGTCTTGATTAATGGTAGCTTTTCTGCAGAGAATGAAACCGAGATTAAGCTCTTGGTAAAGAGATTAAATTCCTGAATCTTTGGTGAGGTCTGAACATAAATCACTCAGCTTCTTGCGCTGTTTTTGTTAATGAACACATCAGCATCACATCAGCTTGCCCCAAGAATAAAACCCTCCATTTTATTGGGAAAAAAAGTTGATTAATTTCTACAAGGTTGTTCTTGAGCATTAATTAATTGACTTTTCATTTATTGAGCAATAACTAGGGACCTCTTACTGCACTGGATGTTGACCCAGTCATGGCTCAGACATAGTCCCTGCTTTCCAGGAGCCTACTCTAGTTTGGATTATTTGAATGTCCTTTGTCCATCCAACTTTGGCACCACATTGGTGATTTGAGGGGGCAGTGGCATAGTTACATATCCGAATATCCCTCAGTTAGGTAACCATAGGATATGGCTGGTTTGAGCCAGATTTTTGTCTTGGGTTTGGCTTTCAAATCTCATTGTTTCAGAGGGAAATGATTCAAAAAAGCATAACAGCTGGGTCAGGAACTTGGGCAGCATTCTAACCCTATAATAGAAGGTAGGGAGAGAAAGTGTCCCAAAAGGAACATGAAATGTCAAGGCTGGAGTCCCACACAAAAACAGACTTTGTGTCCATTACAGTTCAGTTGACAGTCGGCCTTGAGCCAAGCAAGACTGAGTGCTGACAATTAAATGTCATCATGGAAACATAGTATTTCCTAGCATGTAGCCTGTAATCTCCTCTGGTAGTGCTCCTCAACTCCTTGGCAGTATCTCTAGGAAGGGGTCTTTTAGTCTCTTCTTGACCCCTGGAGTGATGAAGGATGCATTAGCACAAGGGTAAGTGCCTGGGCTTCGAGGGTCAGAAGACTTGGGCTTGAATCTTATCCCTACACCTACTCTACTCTCTCTGTGACCTTGGCCAAGTGTGTAAATTATATTATCTCCCCTGTGGGGTTCTTCTGAGGATTAAATGAGTTAATCACATAAAACACTTAGCCCAGATCTCCTGCCTAGTAAGTCTTAACAAATCTACTCATCAGTGTTCTGAGGGAGCTCATTCCCTCTTCAGAGAACTATGTCTCTTAAAAAGTTTGCCTTTTGTTATGCTATAATAACTTTCTGTATAATTTCACTCCCGTGTGCTTTGGTTCTTTTACATTTTGCTTTCCGAGGCCGCTGAAGCATTTAGCTTTTCGCGACCCTTGAGTGTTTCAGGCGGTTCTCTGGCCTTCTCTGTTTCCCGTATCTTTCCTGCTGCAGAATCTTCTCACCGCCACGTGAAAGCACCTGGTTCCTCCTCCTCTTCTTCTCGTGAGGGGTTTTGAGTACCCAGCTCCTTTGGGTGTTTTGTGCGTTCTTTCTCTGAGCATTCCACAGATACCCAGTTACTGGGCACCTTACTGGTAGGGGTGCTGTGTCTGGCCCTGGTGATGTGGTCCCTGCCTGGTGGAGCTCCTACTCTAATGAGGAAGTTGGTGGGATAAACTGGTCATTACAATGCAGGGTGGTAAGGAAAGTCCTGGGTGTTGTGTGGCTTTCCAGACTGGAAGGAAGCATGGGGGTGGAGGGAAGCTTCCAGGAGGAAGGGACATTTCAACTGAGACCTGAAGGATGAAAGAAGTGGGTGGGATGAAGAAGGAGGATAGAGCAGTGTTTCACAGGGGACTCACAATCAAATACAGTATTCAAATGGCCAATGAAAAGAATTTAATGATTAAACAGATAGGATCTTGCTAAAAGCTCAAAACAGCTCTGGAAGGTTCTGCTGAAAGTCACCATTCTTTTGGGGGGAGGGGAGAAGAGGAGGTCCCAAAATGTCACCCCTATAAATATGCAATAATATGTAATCTTCTACCATAACATCCTTGACTCCTAACCTTATTTTTGCCTTAAAACAAATAGGTTCCCCTCCAAGCAGTGCTAGAGCCCCTTTTTTCTTCCATTTTCACATTCTTCATTGAAAGTTGGCTACTAACCCAAGTCATTTTCCCCCAGCTGCCATTAGGGATGCTATCTCCACAATGTATAGTAACATTGTTTACATTGACATTGGTCAGCTGTAACTGGATATACAATTTTTGGCATAACCTTTCCCTCATGATGGTATTAGAAATAATTTATATGTTTATAATAAGAAAGGATTTAGAAAAAAATAAGATATACAATGAAAGAGGCTCCCAGAACTGGTCTGGAATTTTTCAGGGAGATACTGAACTTGGAAAATATTATTTAAAACTCCAGCTTGGAGTTAAGGCTTTTTAATACAACATAAAAGTGTATACATGAAAATCTGTGACAGAAAACTTGAACCACTTTCCATTGCATAATCTAATGTTTTATTATTTTAATATTTGAAATAATACAATGATTTTTTTAAAAAAGAATATAAAATCTTAGGAAAAGAAGAGTTGACTCTTGCCAAGGCTAACCTCAGCCAAAATGGGCCCCTGCCCCTTAGCATCTCTGAAAACATGCTTTCTTTAAGTTTTATTAACTGAGGAAATAATAATGATCAAAATTATGGAAGGAGATGGTGTTTTTATTGAGCAGCAGCCAGGGGAGGACCAGGAGGGCTTCAGCCTCTTATGTCAAAGTCCACAGAACAAGGGCTCTCCAAAATCAGCTGGGAGGGAAGGAGAGCTGGCTTCTGTTGCGGGGGATTTCTTTGTTCTGGTTTTTTTTTTTTTTTTTTTTTATGGTAAGCTGACTGAATTATGCCCTTGTCTCTTGAAACTCTCTTAGCAATATTCACTTCAGCCTCAGTAGCACCCAGAATAGAACTGATCAACTACAGGCTCCGGGGTTCTTAAATCCAGCCAACAAACAGATTACAGATAAATCCAGCAGACTTTCCTACATCTTAGACATAGGTTATTATTATGACCAGCTCTCCCCACCTCCAGAGTGAAGACTGCCTGCTGGAGATGCAGGGCTTGACTGTGCATGTGTGTTTGTGCACGGTCCACACATACCGCTCAGGAGCTTTCTGATGAGCCCTAGAGGTGTAGAGGTTATTTTAAAGATTAAGGAACTCAGGATATGTAGAAACGTACACATGGTCAGTAAAGCAGGAGAGAGGAGGAGGGGGAGGTATGCTATCATCATGTCAGGGCCAAATGAATATGGGAGATTATCTATGCTAGATGATTGGAAATTCTGTGAGTGCTAGATATTGTAACAGTACAATGGGTTGGCTTATATTGATTCCTTGTGTTATTATTATTCAGGATAAGAATAGTAAGTCACATTTGTATAGGATTTCATAATTATAAAAGTGCATTCTTTTGTATGATATTTTTAAGTGACCAATAGTAGTGATGTTACATCGCTTTTCATATCTGAAAACTCAAGAAATGATATTTATTTTGAAATAGATTTACCTCTTTAAAAAATAGAAATTACATATATTTAATACATATTATGAGAAATACTGACTAACAAAAAGAAGAAAGGATTTACCCAAGAAAAAAACTTGACTTTTTGAATTCTTTTCTTCCTTTGTCTCTTTTTCCCATGCATACATTTTGCATAGATATGATTGCACTTTGTTGCTATTTTTTCTCTTTTTTTTTCATGTACATGGAGTAATGCTTGTTGTTCTCTAGCTATTGTAAAATAAATGCTTTTTTCCCCCCAAAATTGAATATAGATGGAATAGTGTATGTACAGTCACTACAGGTGAAGGGAACCCTTATAGCTTAGATTCAGAGCTCATGGACAGGGTTTAACTGTTTGATTTAAACACTCCTTGAGCACCTACCACGTGCCAGTTCCTGTGCTAGGTACTGTGTGTGGGAGATGGAGTGGGTTAGGTGGTAAAGTGCTGCCAAGATGGTCAAGACGTGGAGGAGGCTTCAGTGAACTTACACTTTATTTGGGAGGAGAATTAAGAAAGGAAATTAGAAAGTAAATAAGGGTAAAAGGCAGTTAGGAAGGAAGGAAAGGAAATGACTTAGGAAGGAAAGGAGAGAGTTGAGTAGGAGAGAGAAAGGACAGGAGGAAGGAAGCAAGGGAGGAAAGAAAGAAAGGAGGAAGGGAGGAAGGAAGGAGAGACAACACCAAAAAGCAAGAAACCATAAACACCTATTGAATTGTGTGGACTATTTATTTCTTAAAACTCTAAGCTACATATAGGGCTCTTTCACACCATTCACAAAAATGAACTCAAAATGGGTCATAGACCTACATGTAAGAGTTAAAACTGTAACACTCCTACAAAAAAGCATATATATAAATCCTTATGAACTTGGGTTAGACAAAATCTTTTTAGATATGACACCAAAAGCATAGGCAACTGAAGAAAAAAATAGATAAGTTGGCCTTCATCAGAATTAAAAACTTCTGTGCTTCAAAGGATACCTCAAGAAGAGACAATCCACAAAATGGGAGTAAATATTAATGTTTGCAAATCACATATCTGTTAAGGGACTTGTATATAGAATACATAAAGAACTCTTACTGCTCAACAATAAAAATTTAAATAACCCAATTTAAAAATAGGCAAAGAATTTGAATAGACATTTCTCTAAAGAAGATATATAAATGCCCAATAAGCACATGGAAAGATACTTAAAATCATTAGCCTTTAGGGAAATATAAATCAAAACCACAACGAGATACCACTTTACACTCACTAACATGGCTATAAGAAGAAAGACAATGACAACTGTTGTTGAGGATGTGGAGTAACTGGAAACCTCATATACTCATACATTTGCCAGTAGGATTGTAAAATGGTGCAGCCACTTTGGAAAGCAGTTTGGCAGTTCCTCAAAATGTTAAACACAGAGTTACCATATGACACAGCAATTCATTTTCTATATATATACCCAAAAGAAGTGAAAACATATAGTCACACAAAAACTTGTACATGAATGTTCATAGCAGCATTATGCATACTAGCCAAAAAGTGGAAATAACTCAAATGGATGAATTGATGTTAAATGGATAAACAAATTATGGTACATCCATACAATGGAATATTGTTCAATAATAAAAAGAAATGACATATTGATAGATACTCTGACATGGAAGAACCTTGAAAACATCATGCTAAGTGAAAGAAGTCAGTCATAAAAGACCACATATTGTATGATCCAATTTATATGACAAATAGGCAAATCTATAGAGACAGAAAATAGATTAGTGGTTGCCTAGGGCTGGGGGAGGGGGAGTAAGGGGTGACTAGTAACTAGTATGGAGTTCTGTTTGGGGTGATGAAAATTTTCTAAAATTAGATTGTGGTGATGGTTTCACAACTCTGTGAATATGCAAAAACTCATTGAATTGTACACTTTAAATGGGCAAATTGTATGGTATGTAATATCTCTATAGAGCTATTAAAGTAGAAGCACTGCACAGTGCTGTGAAATCTGCAAAGACATATGAATTATGTCCATGTCCATGTTTATATACAACCTGTTTGAAGGTGGAATACATATAAAATGATTGGAAATATTAGATCACAGCCTCAAAATCATAGCTCAGCATCGAAGGAATGCATTACCAAGCAAAAGGGACTGGCACTTGAAGTGAAACCTAGCCATGTGAATTCAATCCACTTATATTTATTTTGAGTCTTGTAGTAGGTACCAAGCCCAGTGCTAGGAACTGAAAGTAGGCAGAGAAGATTGCATAATTGGGTCATTATGTTATAACCTAGACACATACAAAGGGCTTTTTCAGTAGCTCCCCAGAAATGAGAGAGAAATTCATTTGGCTTGTGAGTTGAGGGGGACTTTGAAGGGTAATATATAAGCTGGATCTTAAAGGTGGAATAGTTCAATAGGTGAAGAAGTTAAAATGTCTTTGGGAAGTGGGTAAAAGGAACTAAGTAAAGACTTATTAAATGGGGTGTGGTAATCATAGTGATAATGGTGTTGGTAGTGGGGATGGACAACAATGATGGTGGTGATGATGGTGATAATGATGGTGGTGGTGGTGGTGATGATAATGGTGATGACCCAATGGTCATGGCCTTGGTGGTGCCGCTGCTGATGGTGATGACTATGATTGTGATGGTGGTGATGGTGGTTTTAGTAGTAATGATTTGGCAAAGACTGAGTTTGAAGGGCTTCTGAGGGATCTAAATGATGTGCCTCCAGGAATCTTCAGCTATGGGCTTTGAGCTGTAGATGGTGACCAGGAGTACCTATCACTGGCCAGTGCCTTGCTTTTTGATCAAATATTGTCTTTCAGTCAGGCTTATAGAAACTATGCACTGGCCTATAAAGGAGGAGCCAAGCACATTAGCAGTTAATGAATTGCTGCACTTGAACTTAAAATACAGTGGCTCTTACCTTTGAAATCAGCAACCACTCATGTCAGTGATTATTTTGGAGGTCTACTATGTGCCTAGTTCTGGATCTCACAATGACCCCTCTCATGAAATCGTTAGGTTAAAAATGTTAAGTGGAACCATATGAAATCACCATTTTTGTAGGTCGAAACAGGTGAATATCAGCAATTTCATCTGGATCAAGCTATAATATGTATACTTGCTGTTGATTTTTATCCCCTGATCTCTTTATTGAGTGTATGGGGTGGGTATGAGGGGTCAAAAAAAGACACAGATTATCCTAGTATTATGACAGCCTTTGTGCCATTGACTCTTCATGACTGTGTGTGTGTTATTAGAGAGGACAGATACTATAGATCAGTACAATCCAGTACTGCAGCCATGACCAATATGTGGCTATTGAGCACTTGAGATATGGCTAGTCTGAATTGAGGTGTGCTGTGAGTGTAAAATACACACCTGATTTCAAAAATTTATTATGAAAAAAAGAATATAAGTTATCTCAGTAATAATTTATATATTGATTACATGTTCAAGTAATAGTATTTTGGATATATTAGGTTAAACAAAAATACTAATATTAATTTCACCTGTTTATTTTACTTTTTTTTAATGTGGCTGCTAGAAAATTTGTCCTGCATTATATTTCTATTTGACAGTGCCGTTACAGACAGAAAGGTTTTTTAAAGTCCTTTTTGGTATACTTTTTTGGCAGATTCAGGAAGAAAACAATTCAAAGTGGCTTTTAGAAATTGGTCCTTAAATTTTCTGAGCCCAATTCTGCTTCAGTTTCCTTGAAAAAGGAAGGAAGACCAATCTGGCCTTTAAAATCTACATTTTGAAAATTGCATTAGGGAAATATATTCCCTTTCTAACATACAAAATAAATTCTAGCAGCTCATGGTTTTTCCATGTACTTATAGTATTTTCTTTGCTTTTGCTTTTTGTTCTCTGTGTTCATCTTGTCATCACTTTATCAAAATATTGGGGCCCTGGCATGGAGCAAGTAGAGATACTCAAGATACATAAATGCCTCACTTATTCAGTATTGAGTCTATCTGAACCACTTGAGGATTGGCTAAGTGTATAAGCATTCATATTTCTCCAAAATTGAGACCATGCCACACAGTGCAGGATTAGCAGGGAGAAAAGTGTGTCAGTCTCCTGGCGCTGACAATTTGAACTGTCAGGGTCAGAGCCCAGTGTTCTCCTTTTGCTCCCCTAATCCCAACTAAGAAGGTAATTTAAGTAGAATCCTGGGGTGCCAAATTAAGGAGGCTCTAATGGGAAAATGGGAAGTGGAGGGTTTAAAGGACACCCATTAATGTGCTCATTTCAAGATGTAGTCTCGTCAGTGTTTCTTAGAAAGGCACATGCTCTCCAGTAATGTCTTTTCTTTTTGGATCACAACCAAGGGCAAGTATGGAGATTTTTAAACATAATATTTTGGAACCCAAGGGAAGTCAAAATATCTCAGACAGTGATAAAACCACAATTTAGTAATTGTGTTGTGTGATCCTGTAGCATGTGGTGGGGCTGCTAGAAGGGGAAGTGTGACAAGTTTGTGCAGCAGACATTGTACATCTCAAGTGGTCATCTAATCCTTTCTTAAATAAGCCCAGGTAAATCGGCACAGTGTCCAGAAACCCATAGCCTCATATTCTATGCCAAAGAGAAATCAGGGTAGGCAGGGGAGGTATCGGCTAGGAATATACTTGCCTGCCCTAACAGAAGACCCAACAAATAGAATAATATATTTTCGCACATAACAATAAGTGTGGAGATAGGCAGTCCAGAAGGTGTAGGTTATCTTACTGTTGCCATCCTATTTTATCCTCTGTCATGGCTAGCTTTTGTCTTCATGTTGCAAAATTGCTGCCACAGCTCTAGCCATCACGTCTATGTCCCAACAGAAGGAAGTGTAAGTACCAAATGACTTCACTTGTGTGAAGGGCCATCCTTTTTCATCTAGGAAGAGACGTCTCCTTCCAAGGACTTTTGCCTATATCATTGGCCTGAAGTGGGTCACAGGGCTTCTCTCAGGTTCCAGGGACTCTGAGAAGATGAAGAAGCAATTAGAATGTGGAACCCATAGATCTTGCCACTCTGTCAAAGAAAAATATAATCCACACAAACAGCTCCTCACTCAGTTCTTGGTACATAGTATATAATCTAAAAATGGAGCTTAAAACAACTTCACCTTTGTAGTTGAAATACCAGAGCAGGAAGCACTACAACTATATCCTCTAGAACAGCGGTCCCCAACCTTTTTGGCACCAGAGACCAGTTTCGTGGAAGACAGAAGACAATTTTTCCATGGACGGGGGTGGGGATGAGGGTGTAGCTCAGGCAGTCAGGCGGTGATGCGAGCAACGGGGAGGGGAGTGGCTGTAAATACAGTTGAAGCTTTTTCTTCACTCGCCCTGCTCACCTCCTGGTGTGCAACCTCCCCACCCCCGTTCCTAAGTTTCATGGAAGACAATTTTTCCACAGATGCGGAGGAGGGTGGGGGGCGGCGCAGAGCTCTGCAGTCGGGTCCCTAACAGGCCACGGGCTGGTACCAGGTACTGAGGGTTGGGGACCGCGGCTCTAGAAGTAGAAGTGGTTACTTTGATTAGTGTCTAACACTGGCTGAGCATGTCCCGTGGAACACGGGCATAGGGCTCAGTGCGTTACATCTTACTTATACCTTGTAACAACCTGATGAAGGAGATATTATTGTCCCCAGGTTACCGAGAAAGAAACTAAGGTTGAGAGAGGCTAAGTAGACTTGCCCAAGGGATACAGCTGATGTGGAGAAGGCCTGGAGTGCTAACCTTTGCCTTCTGCCACCAGGGCCAGGGCCTTCATAGCCTCTAAGCTCTCCTAACTAGAAGGCTCTAGATGGGTAGTTGATTTGCCTAGTAATTCACTAACCCAAAGACCCAAGACTTAGAACCAAAGACCTTAGAGTGAATAGCAAAACGGGCAAAAGAGAGAGAAAGAGAGAGAGAGTGATAGAAATGAAAAAAAAAAATACTAAGCTAACTTTGGAGTAATTAAAACAGGTCCCCCTCTCCAGATAATGCCTTCTAGAAAAAAACAAGAAAAAAAATATTAAAGACAACAGGTCCCCTGTCATGGGCTGTTAAAGGCCTAAATGATGCTAAGTTCTGGACTCTCTCCATCTTAGAATATTTTTCACAGGTACTCTGTTTTGGGGGATTTGCCATGTTTCCACATGTAATGGTTGGTTTGGGGTTGTCTAGGGGCATTCGCAGAAGCAGTTAGGCCACTTGGTCCTGGGTGCTCTTCGGGTGAAGTGAGAATGGGCTGTGTGCATATCTTGGGGTGCATCCAGCCCCCCTGGCTGCCATGATCTGAGAGTACGGAAGGAAAGGTAGATCTGAATCGCCTCCAAGGAACGGAAGTTCCCCAAGAATGATGGATCTGCCTTTGATGTCTAGCAGCTTCCAAATAGCACAGAAATGATACAGATACATGCCAAAAGGGGGAAAAACAACTTTTGATCTAGTTAGAACTAATTAAACTTTCAATGTGCATGAAAGAAACTTGAGTGCTGGCCAGTTGTTTGCTATGGATGGATTTTGTCAACGAGCACAGTTGAAAATAATGTAGCTAAAGCAACCCCCTGCCTAGCTTTCTACTTGGGGAAAATTAATTTTTTGGTTTTCGCATCTAAAATGTTAGGGATTTCCCTCCTTGCAGGCTGAAATTACCTGCAGAGTCTCTTTTTTGCCCCTTTATCCAGTGATATTAAGAGCGATATCTTTCTTAAATGTTTTCTCAGAAGGCTCTCCCTTCTGTCCCTTGTTGTCATATTGTGTTTAGTCTAATGTATGCTTTTTGTTAGCGTGTGGACTAAGAAAGGTAATCTAATTAAAAGTAGAAGGTAAGAAGCCCTGAGGGATTTTGGCAGCAGAGAAAAACGTGGGCTCTGGTATTTGATCACCAACTCCCACTCAAAGCTCGCAACTCTTTCCTCGTTAGCAGGGGAGTTTTTTGAACTTTATAAGCAGGCTTCAACAGAAAATAAAGTGTGTATTTGACAGGACAACAGTCAGGTCTGTGAGGGGCTCTCTGAAATTTCAGCTGCCTTTATTCAGAGCGACTGGCTTGGTAAATGTTTAGAGGGCCCTAATTATGCTTTGGGGCAATTAAAACATTGTGGATTTATGTTGGTTCACTAAGGAGAATGGCCTAGTCCACATACCAAAAAAGAAAAAAAAAAAACAACACTGAAAGGGAGGAAAGAAAAGAAAAAGGGGGGCGGGGGAGAGTCACACCGCCCCGGCTTGGAGAGGTGGCCTCTCGGTAGAGCATATGAATCCACTTACATGTAAATTGCTTGTCGCTATGAATTAAGGGAAGGCTATGAAAGAACTGCTTTGCCGTGTTTACTATAGGATTTTTGACAGACTCTTTCCTCTTTCAAGTAAATTTGGCTTAAGTCCATAGTCAGTCCAGTTTTAAGTAAACTCCTCTTTTGTTACATTAACAAGGTTATAACATCACCGGGGCAGATTTCCAGCTGCGGGAACCGAGGCCTAAGTGTGGGGCTGAGGGTATAATTAAAACCTTCGGGTGGGAGAGTTAAACTCTCAAGTAAAATTGGATAAAAGGCTAATTGTCCATAGCAACATAATACATGCTTTAAATATCTGTGAAATGAAGATGAATAGTAGGAGGCTAGGAAAAAAACCTTTCCTACTCTGTGAATAGAGATCTGAGTTTTTAGTTTAGGACAAAGGGCATTTCCCCCACCCCCAAAATCAACTTTGAAAGCCCAGTGCCATCCCGTGTAGCTCCAGTGGTCTGTCTTCCACCTGTAGTAAAGATCTTCCATATTGCAAAATGGGGATGTTGATAGCTGATGGGCAGGACCACGAGGAGAGGCCTAGATTTTCTGGTTCCGTAGGTCCAAACAAGGGTGTCGAGCCCTTTGTTCCCATTTGCCATATCTTCCTTTAAAGAAGGGGTGGTGTTGGAAGTGTGGGCAGGGGGAGTCTAAGGGAAGGGTGCACATAGCTTTGGTGACCTTCGCGAAGATGACGTCCAGCCAAGCAAGATGATACATTACCACAATGCTAAAAAAACCCAAAACGGCTCGTAATGGCAGCTCGTCCTGAACAAACACATCATGAAGGCCCTTTTGTTATTCATTAGGAGCAGCCTGGCCAGGCTGGCTGGTAGAGAGCCTGGAGACTTAAGGTCATCCTACACCCCTGCCGCAGTTGCACAGACAATGGCGAAGACAGCAGCCCCTCCACTTCCAGATGTTGCCACACCGCTGTTTGAAGCCCTGCAGGAATGAAGGTGTTCGAAACAGTTTAGCTACTCCGAAGGGGTGAGGGAGAGGGTGGGGTGGAAGGGAAGAAGAAGAAGGGAAAAAAATAAATAAAAAGAAACAGTTGTATGGGCAAAGTTTCTCCGTGGAGCTGAGCACTGTGAGCCCACTGCTGAGGTGTCCCGCATCCTCCCCCAAGCAACCCAGGAAGTGAGCCCCAAAGAGTCACAAGTCTTTCCATCTGGACTAGGAACAATCAGAAGAGAGGGAGCATTAGGCTGTTGGGGAGTGGTCAGTGTTTGAGGGTTTGCTGGGAGAAGTTCGTGGCCAGGTGCAACTCATAGAATTGCTGGGTACAATGTGGTAAGGCACTGAGGGTGCCCTAAGGCTACCAGAGGGACAGACCAGTTCTTTGCAAAGCCAGGGGCACAGTGCTGTGGCCAGGAGGGCATCTGGGGCTGGGCAGAGGGAGCAGAAAGGATGTGGGAAGGCTGGCAGTTTGGGACTTCAGCAAGTGAGTAGATTGAGAACATAGGTCCAGCATGCAAGGAAAACAGGATCCAGCCCCTGAACTCGAAAGCAGAGAGCAGTGCTGAGGCTGGCCTAAACCTTGCCTGCCCTGTCAGCTATATGATATGACTGCTGCAAAGAGGATCACCTAGGGATTACATTTTCAGTATTTTCAGCCTAGTTGTGTTGCAGGTATTTTTGACTTGATACACAATATAGAGACTTGTGTTTTGAATCAAAACATTCCTTCTGACTTTGTAAATCAGAGTATTTTAAGATAGGACACACCTACTGCTTGTGCTTGGATGCTTTTCAGCAGGGCTGCAGTACCTATCTTCTGTTTCATTGTGAGCAGCAGTGTGCTTTTGTGATAGGTATCAGAGCCTCTTTTGAATATTCTGGCTGAAAGAGTTGTTTAGGTCACACATTTGCCTCGTGGAAGCTTACTATCAGTAGTGTTTTAAGTACATTTAAGTATGTTGAATAAGAGCTTATATTTTAGTGTTTATAAATCCATTTCTCCTCCCAGCATTGTAAATTTAAATTCCTTCCTACATGTACCAAAGACATGTAATATATAAACAGGGTTATAGCCCAGAGTAAGAATGACATTATGAGAAAATAAAGCGGAGAATGCTATGTTCAATAGGGACCAACTCTTATTAGTTCAAAGTAATAAAATTTTAGCCATCTTTACGTGTTTTTGTCTTTAAGTAGCATACGTATCCTTTTTAAAGTAGAAGTTTAGTTATCATATGTGTGAGTATACATGCATACATATATCACAAGTTTCAGTGAAAAAAGTACTATTCTTTCTATAAATTTTTAAGGTTTGCTGCCAAGTTAAGGAAAAATAGTTCTGTTACATTTTTTGTGGTTATGCACTATTTGGGGAGCAGGGGAAGGAGAGGCTGGGAATGTGTAGACCTGCATTTCGTTAGATGGCCATCCATTCTGTAGAGCACATGGATGTGAGAAGGGACCCGACCATTTCAGAGATGAGAGTCCTCAGTTGATGAGTCAGCCAATCTTTGAAAATCAAGTGTTTCATGATTAGGAAGGACCTTCCCACCAAAAGGCCAATCTTGCCATACACCTCTTTCTCCACCCTGTCCCTCTCAACAAAGAGGCTGAGTATCCTACATACAACAACTACAGCCATCATCATCATGTGTCCTTGACTAAACATGACAGAACAAAACAGTGATGTAAGTACGCTCCCAACTCACCTTTCCTCTTATTATTTGCCGGTTTTGCTTTGTTTTGTTTTCTGTATTGATGTCCTGGCTATAGCATTAAAAGAGGAATAGCAATTTTCTGTTTGGGGTGATGACAAAGTTTTAGAAATAGATAGTAGTGATGGTTGCCTGACACTGTGAATGTAATCGATGCCCGTGAATTGAATATTTAAAAATGGTTAAAATGACAAATTTGGTGTTATATATATTCTGCCACAATAAAAAAAAATGATATAGGGAGAAGGGGAGAGGGAGACAGAGACAGAAAAATAGCAGAGAACAAAGATGCAAGTGTCTGGCTCGTAACCTCAATACATTCAGGTCTCTGCTCCAGTGTCAGCTTGGATAAGAGGCCTTTCTGAGCCCTTTAGCTAAAATAGCACCTTCCCTGTCACTTTCTGTCCTCTTACCCTGCTCTGTTTTTCTTCTTTCTTAACATTTCAAAAATTGAAATAAAATTCACATAACACAAAATTCACCATTTTAACCAATATAAAGTATACAATTCAGTGATTTTTGGTACATTTACAACATTGTGCAACCATCACCACTGTCTAATTCTAGAACATTTTCACCATCCCCCCAAAAAACTTCATACTCAATAAGCAATCATTCTCTACTACCCCTTTCCCCAGCCCCTAGTAATCACTAATCCACGTTCTGTCTCTATGATTTGCCTATTCTGGGCATTCTATATAAATGAAATCATAGAATATATGGCCTTTTGTGTTTGGCTTCTTTCATGTGGCATAATGTTTTCTAGGTTTTTTCATGTTGTAGCATGCATCAATACTTCATTTCTTTTTATTGCCAAATAATAGTCTGTTAAATACATACACCATATTTTTATTTATCCATTCACAGGTGATGGGCATTTGGGTTGTTTCCACTATTTGGCTATTAATGAATAATTCTGCTATGAACATTTATGTGCAAGTTTTTATGCGAATATGTGTTTTCATTTCTCTTGGGTATACATATTTTTCTTTTTAACATTCACCACCACTATACATATATATGTGTGTGTGTGTATATATATATCGTGTAGAATATATACATACACACATGTATACAGACATGTGTTTGTGTGTGTATACATATATGTGTGTGTGTATGTAAGTGTTTTGTTTCTTTTCATTTATATCATCGTCTGTAGTCCCCTTTTTAGAATTGAAGCTCTGGGAGAGCCTAGACTGTATCTTATGCTTTGCTGTATCTCCAGTGCTTAGTACAGTGCCAATTGAATGAATTAGTTGATGAAAAATGAATGGTGTTCTATATTGGATGAGCCACAGAATTCTTCCTGATCAACAGTTTCTCATTTTGTCTTTTTCTCTTTTAAACCATTCTTTGGGTGGAATATGCCCCAGGGGATCACTCAAATGAGAGAGATGTTACTTAATATCACTGGAGCATTGGTAGGTTCCACAAAGCCTGCTGCTGGGCTGACATCTGAAGACACAAAACTGGAAGTCTTAACCAACCACAGGCCTGAGTTTAGTTGTGATGCCGATTATTGATATCAATCAAGAGAATCAGTTCTGCCTGTGACACACAACCTCTTGCATTTGTGTAATATTAAAGGCAAAGATAAAATTCTTTTTAGTGGTGCCAAGAAGGGTCAGATCTTCATCTTTCACAGAGACCTGATGTCCATCTCTACTTGGACAGACAGTCCAGAGACGAAAGAATGGGCTGTTGCAGCCTGTGGCTTGATGGCCAAGTGTGCTATTATTTACCAGTTGTATTTAAGAGGCCAGAGACACCTTTTTATGTAAAGCCGAAATAAAATTTAAATTACTGCAGAACTTTTGTATACTTCAACAAGGAGAGTATGAGTCCCATGGGAAGGGATATAAGGCATTCTAGCATTTGCCTTTACATCTCCAATAAATCCCTGCAGGTATTATTTTGGCTTTTAGGAAATCTGCTAGCTCCACCTTTATTCTAATAAACTATGTAGTTACTTTTAAAATATTGTTTAGGGTTCTACAGGACTTTTATTCTACTTGATTCAGTTTTCTTTATAGTTAATCTACTTTTAAGCATTTGGAGGAAATAGTTCAATTTTTTGAAAACTTCCACAGGATGTGATATGTATGGTTTAAATGATAAATCTTCCCCCCCCCCTTAAAGAAATGTCATGGCATGAAAGCAGACATAGTTATCATACTGTTTATTATTTGACTTGGCTAAAGGCCTAGATTTGGGATCTAATTTTAATATATTAGAATGTATTTTTCTTGGAGGTTTGCATATAAATACTATATGTTTGGTGAGTGAGCAGTGTTGTAAATTCAAATTACACTTGACTGACTGATTTTCTTCATGTTTATTAGTTATTCCATCAGTGAATGAGGAATTTCTCATCTTATGAATTATAGGTGAGTGCATTTTCATCCGAGACGCTCTTGTGATGGGTGGCTCAGGATAACAGAATTCTGTTTTACTGGGGTGATTTACATCTCCAAGATGCCTTTCAGTCATGGCAGATGGATCATCTGCTGTTGCAATCTAGGTGGAAATGGGGCAGCTGTCTTCTTCTTGGATATTTCCTTAGCTGAATAATTCTTCCTTTTGTTTTAATGAAAATAAGAATTGGTAAGAGAGACTCTTAAAGGAATTCAAGTTACTGGGCTCCCGTGGATAATGGGGGTTTATCATGCTTTGGGCATTAGGTTTTTGGGCACAAGAAAACTATAAGACCCACATCAAACAAGGATACGAAGGCCCCTATTGTCAGCTGAGCTTCAGGGAGGAGCTCTCAGTTCCAACAAGGGCTGATGGGCCTTCCCCCCACCCCTCCCCCACCCCTCCAGTTTATAGTACGCCAGCCCATAGGAATGTGAATCCCACTTCAGAGCCCATTGTGAATGTGTTTCTGAGTTGTTTAACGTGTTTCTCACAAACAGGACATGACATGTATGGTTTAAATGAAAATAATGTTCTTGCCGCTCGGTGCCAGACCGTCTTTTGTCAAGAGCATCCTGGCAGTCGGAAGGGCTCTGAGCTGACGTGGCCCACAGGCCAGGTCCTTAGGGGATCTGGACTTGATGTGTTTCACACAAGAAAGCCCTTAAATCAGGGGGCCTCGCTGAGGGCCTGCACCCCGGGTGTATGCGTGTGCCCCGCCCTGCAGCAGGCTCTAGAGCCAAGGTTGCTGCTGCCACTGCTGGTGTTCTCGGCCATGAATGAACAAGAAGATTTAGGAAGATTTTCTTAGTTTTTGGATGCCTTAGCTAAGGAGTTTATTGTCAAAACAAAACCTCCAAATCCCAAAAATTAAAACAGCAACAAAAAACCCTCAAGTTATAAGAATATGGTAATTTTAAAGCATATCTAGGTGCTTTGTGGAATCAGGCCATGTGATGACTTTTTTTTAATTGTGGTAAAATATACATAACATAAAATTTATTATTTTAACCATTTTTAAGTGGCCAGTTCAGTGGTATTTAGTACATAGACATTGTTGTGCAACTATCACCACGGTTCATCTCTATAACTTCCCAAACTGAAACTCTGTACTCATTATATAATAGCTTCACATTCCTCCTCCCCCAGCCCCTGGCAACCACCATGCAACTCTCTGTCTATGAATTTGACTATTCTAAGTACCTCATATAAGTGGAATCATACAATATTTGACCTTTTGTGACTGGCTTATTTCACTTAGCATAATGTCTTCGGGGGTGATGATGTTTGATATAAGCAGATCAGAGTATATCTAATTCAATTCCTACTTATATTTCCTGAATGTGTTCTCTGTGTGTCTTTTAATTACCAGCTGGTTGATTCATCAAGCTTCCGTGTCCCATGAATGGCATGGGGTGGGGGTGGGGTCTGCTGTCACTGTAGATCAGTGGTTTTCAACCAGGGGCAATTGTGCCCCCCAGGGAACATTTGACAGCTAGAGACATTATTTTTTGTTGTCATGACTGGGCAGAAGGTGGGGAGGAGCCAGAACCTATGCTACTGGCATAAGGCTTTAGGGCAGAGGCCAGGGATGCTGCTAAACACTCTAGAGTATGTAGGACAGCCTCCCACAACACAGTTATCCCGCCCAAATGTCAATGTGCCAAATTTGAGAAATCGTATCCACGGGTAATGAATATGCCAGTCATTTATGGGGTAAAAAATCTGAAGAAAAATCCAGGGCATATTTTTATTGAGTGGTTTTGAAATAAGTTTCTATGCTGCTGTCCGTTTATTACTAGTTTAATGAAATGTGTTAAATGTTGGGAGTTCAATAATGAGCAAATACAGACTGAGTTCCTGCCCTCATGGAGTGACTTCAGCCATGAAAATGGGAGGATTCAAAGGAATCCATGTACCTTTACCTTCATTAATTCTGCTATGAGGTTTTTAAAGCAATGTTTATGTTTCTGTGCAGATAATCTGGTGATCAGGTTGGATGGCTCCAGAGGTTGTGAGGTATAGAGCTGGAGCTAGGAGCCCGTGCTCTCATCCCTCTTCTGTTACTAAGTGGCTGTGTGACATTTAGCAGTTCTGATGACCTCTCTGGGCCATATTTTTCTCGCCCATAAAATAATAAAGTTATATGACATATAAAACTCTATGTCATTGGCATTAGTAAAATAATTTTAAGCAAGTGATCTTTTCTTTATGATTACTACAAAGCACGTTCTACTACCTCAGTTATTTTTTGTCATTATTGCTTTAGTAATAAATGAGTATGTTAAGCCTGAAGCGAATTTCCAGTAAAGGCACCGTGTTCTCTGCAACGGCCTGAGACCCTGGGCTCTTTCTGCTGTTGTGTCTCTTCTCCTTATTAGGTCAGACTTGCACAGCCAACATTGGTATGACACCTGTGTGATCTAGTGGACTGTTTTTTTTAAATGCAGTTTTGTTGTGGTCTACTTTAGTGAGAATAGATGGTTTATCTAGATTTTTCAAAAGTTAGGTGGGCAGGAGAAGCAAATATATATATATATATAAAAACAATAAAAACTATTAATATTTTTTAAACCTCTAGATGGGAGAGGTGAGTAACAAGTATCTAAAACCAAAGCTCTGGAGTCCATTTATTAACATGCCTCACATAATGACAGCGTGAACCTACCTAAATAACACCCTGGAAATCCTCCAGTTGGTAGGTTGTGCACGACCCAGAAAAAATTTGTTATTTCCTCAGAATGTGTTGTGTGTCTTTTTCCAGTGTGTTCCCTCTAGTTGGTGGGGGGTGTGTATGTGTGTGCACATGTATAAAGACAAAGGCAACATAATCGACTGTAAAGACGTGTAGCGAATGCCATTGCGTGTGGAGAAGTGTGAGTGAAGGGCGGCTGGGTGACAGGGAGCCCTGAGGAGGAGGCCTGGATGGGGGAGGCCGCCCGGGAGGCTGCTCTGGCCAGCACCCCGTCGTCCTGTTACCATGTACATTCTCACCCCCCCACCAGCCCCCATCATTGGCTTTAAAAAATTATTATCTAGTATTTTTTCTTGGAGATGGAAGCAAGTTTTCTTCCTCAGGCCAGAGCTTTTCCAAGAATGTGCCAGCAGCTCCTGGAGTCTCTGAATTTCAAACAAAAAGTCTTTTGGGGTCTGGATTTTGAGCCTGAACTTCTGTCTGGCTCCCCAAGCTGTTTGATGTGATCCAGTCTTGCTCTGTCAGTCAGACTCGGATGGCAGATACAAGTCCTAAGGGAAAGCAGGCTAGAAGACAGGACAGGGGCTCAACAGGAGGAGACCAAGCCTTGCCTTCTGCTCCTGCCTTTTCTTGTCTTTTCTAGTCTTTTCTTTTCTTCTTTTATTTCTCTTTTTTTGTGTGTGAAAAAGGAAATCCTAGAAACAGGATGGCCAAGAGGTTTCATTCTGAATGCTACCTTGAACTGAGTGCTAATGCATGTTTGAAACACTTAAAGATCTGTAGGAAAGAACTCTTATCAAATAGTGATGTCTGACATGGTTGGGTAAAAGCTACAATGGTGTATATGTTATGTATTCTCAACATTATCTAGTTTGGGGCTCTTAAATTAACAGTGTGACTCTCTAGGAGTGGTCCTGGCTGTTAATTAGGACCCTTTGATTCTGGTAAATGCATCTGAGACAGTTGACCCTGATGTGAAGATGAACTCTTGAGCCACATTACCTGGGTCAGAATATTAGCTCTACTTTTTATCATCCATGACCTCTTGGGAAAATTACTAGGCTTTTCTGTGTCTTTATCTTCTTCATCTACAAAATAAGGGAGTGGTTACCTCTTCCAGTTATTGTGAGGATAAAATGAGTTAATACATATTATTTAGAATACTGGCTAGTACATAGTAAACTTTCAGCCAGTGTCGGTGTATAGGTTGAAGACACATTCACTTGGAACCTCAGAATGTGAATTTTTTTGGAATAAGCGTCTTTGCAGATATAATTAGGGTAAGTATCTCAAGATAAGATCATTCTGGATTAGGGTGGATCCTAAATCCAATGACAGATGTCCTTATGAGACAGAGAAGAAGATACACAGAGACACAGGGAGAAGGTCATGTGAAGATGGAGGTACAGATTGGAGTAATACATCTACAAGTCAAGGAATGTCAAGGGTTGCTGGCTACCACTAGATACTAGGAAAGAAACTAGGATAGGATGGTTTCTCCCTCAGGGCCTCCAGAAGGAACCAACTCTGCTGACACGTTTTGGACTTCTGGCCTCCAGAACTGTGAGAGGACAAATTTCTGTTGTTTTAAGCCACCACATTGGTAATTTGTTATGGCAGCCCCACAAAACTAATACAGTTGGGTATTGGTATTATTATTGTTGTCTTTAAGGTGAGGATCAAGTCCTTGGCTATCTTATAATTTGGGCAGTCCTGGAATTTGTTGACTTTGATGAAGTTGGCCAGAATCTCAGCCTGCCCAGAGGCACTGTTACATCTGATGGTGGTGAGTGGCTTGTTCAGTGGGCTCCTTTACCCTCCTAGTCCTCGGTCCTCAGAAGGCCTAAATTTGAAATCACTAGAATGTACAAATTGAAGAGAGGCACGGGGAGTTGTTGAGATGGAGATAGAATGGCTGGCAGGAGAATGGACAAGGCATCTTCCTGGTACGGATGCCAGCTATTACATCAGAATTTAAGAGAGGGCAGGGACTTGAATTCTAGGGAAAGTGAGCTCTGGGACGAAGTTTAAAAATGTACAAAGAGGACATAACCCTAGAGACAGATCACCTGGCAGTGGCATTTTTGGGGTGACAGAGGCTGAGAGAGACCACAGACCAGTGGTGGGTTATACTTCAGCCAGCCTAAAGCAAACTGAAATTTTTATAACCTGAGAGCACATTGACCACTTTCTTAGTTGGGAAACTGGGTTTTGGGAGCCAGCACTTTCTTCATATTCAGATCAGCCCATCTCCACATACATTTGTGTAGGAGCACAGATCAGTAGAGGGAACCTGGAGTCAGACAACAGTCTAGGGCTCTCATCTCAGATTTGTAATTACTGTGAGGTCTCTGGCAAGTTACTTAATTTCTTGGCCTCAGTTTTGTCCACACAGAAAATGCAAGTGACTGTGCCCACCATACAGACCATGTTTTGAGAACAGTTGAATGTGGACTCACCTAGCACAGAGCCTGGCAGATAGCAGGTGCTTTTAAGTATGTAAGATGTGAAAAACCCAGTGCTAGCCTCTTTAGGGGATAAAAAGATGAACACGAAAATTAATCTCCACTCATAAAAGCTCCACATTGTAGTGGAGAAGATATGGGCACACTTAGAAGATGAAATATTGATTAAGAAAGGCAATCATTTTTGGTTTTGTTTTGGTTTCCCAAATTGGAGATTGAGCAAGGGCTTCATTGAGGAGATTCCATTTGATCTGACTCTTGAAAAATAAGCAGAGTTTCCATAATCAGGGAAACTCCTATTTTATAACCAGGGAAATCAGGCATTAGCTTCTTAGGGGCCAATATGGCCAGTGGCATAGGAAGGTGAGCTTAGAGAATGCTGAGTCATCCCAGGAGCAAGCAGCTGTTGGGAGTCCAGAATGGAGAGGAGTGAGTGTAGGGATGAAGCTGGAGGTGCAAATCTGGGCCAGCAAATTGAATGCCACCATAAGGAATTTGGGGCCAGAGGGAAATATGGAAAACTTTTGAAAGCATAGTGGGAGGCTGGTTGGGGGGGATGAAGGGTGCATGGGAGCAGAAGTCAGTTTGAAACAGGCAGAAGTTAAGAGGCGTAGCCGGTGGTCCAAGTGAGGACAATGGAGACGCAACCTGGGGGAGAAGAATTGGAAAAGACAGGAAGGAGAGAGAAACGCAGAGAAAATAGCTTCATCAAATGCTTATTGAGTGTCGAGTGAAGGTAAAGTTAGTAGGATATGGAAACAGATTGGCTTGCGGGGGAAAGGCAGAGGGAGGAGGAGAAGTTGGCTTGAGGTTTGTAACCTGGGCTAACTGATGTCATAGATAGATATGAGCTCCCGGTGAGTCTAAAATGTTTTCAATTACTTAGTTTTGTTACTTTGGGTTATGTTTTTATTTATCTCGAAGTGAAAATATCCTTTTTAATAGTTATAAAGATAAAGCATTTTCATTATCCTAACATTAATAATTCAGAAATGTGTAAGTGATGAAGTAAGAATCACCCAAATTGCCACCATACAGAGATGAGCATTGTTAACATTTTAACAGTTGAAACGTCTTTTCTCTCTTCCTCTTTCCTTCCTTTCTTTTTTCATTCATACTCCCTCCCCCATGCATATACAATGTTATATGAAAGTGGTGAATCAGTACTTGCTATAGTTGGCTTGGTTCCCTAACAACATGGCACTAGTCTCAGTGCTTGTGAGTGAGCATAGATTTACTTTATCATTTTTAATAGCTGTGGAGCATTCTACTTTTATCTGCGGTATCATGATTTGTTTAACTCTACTCCCTTTGAATAAATGTTGAGTTTGTCTCCAGGTCTTGCTATTAGAGATCACACATTTTCAAGCCTTTGCCTATAACTATACACTCGTATGAGGTAGTCCATTTCTAAGCACTTTTGCTAATAGTGACTTTTGAGAATTTTTTTTGTTTTTTTAATTTTATTTTTTAATTTTTTAAATTTTTATTTATTTTTTTTATTTCAGAATATTATGGTGGTACAACACTTTAGCTATATATGTTGCCCATGCACTGCCCGTGTCAGAGCTACAATTGTGGTCATCCCCCAAAGTGTGCTCCCCGCATCCATTCAGTGAGAGTTTTTCCCATCCCTTCCACCCTCCTCCCGCCCGCCCGCCCTCAGATGAATGTTATTGCCCTGTGTGATGTAAGTGTTCATCAGTTAGTACCAGTTTGATGGTGAGTACCAGTGGTGCTTGTTTTTCCATTCCTGTGACACTTCGCTTCGAAGAGTGGGCTCTAGCTCCAACCAGGATAATACCAGATGTGTTAATTCACTATTGTTTTTTATTTCTGAGTAATACTCCATGGTATACATATATCACATTTTATTAATCCACTCATGTATTGATGGGCACTTGGGTTGTTTCCACATCTTTGCAGTTGTGAATTGTGCTGCTATAAACATTCGCGTGCAGATGGACTTTTGACAATTTTTAAAGTCATTTTGATTTGGAAGCTCCCCTCTCTCCCAATGAAAAGAAGGGGGAATCCTCATTTTCTTTATTTTTCATAGTAAATAGGAAAAGCTTTATAGGTTTATTGTCCGTTTGTACTTTTTCACAAAGGAAAATGGGATCTGCATGTTCAGATCAGCCCATCTCCATGTACATTTGTGCAGAAGCTCAGATCAGTAGAGGGAACCTGGAGTCAGACATCAGTCCAGGGCTCTCATCTCAGATTTGCCATTCCTTTCACAAAGGAAAAAGTATAAACTTTCATCTTTCTTCCCTGAAGGCACATTTGATAAATATATTTGTATATTAAAGATATATACCCTTTGCTATAAATATTGAAAATATTTTCCCAGTGTGTTAGTGTTTGTGTGTGTATGCGCCATTTAGACATTCCTGTTTTTACATCTACCAATCTTTTCTTCATGGTTTCTGGTTTTCAGGTCAGGCCTAACAAGACCTTCTATTACCGTCACAAATAATAGGTAGATGTCTGAAGCAGTGGGTCTGGAACTTGCTCAGTTGCACTCTGCTATTTACCCTCCGGACTGCACAAACTTTCTGCTGAGTTCCTTAGTGGCAGGGCAGGCAAAGATATCATTAAGAGCTTTGACTGTCTTTAAAATGGAAGCCTTCCATCTCTCTGAAATCCCTTCTCTTGACAAAACACATCATACAGACATAACTTGAAGTCAGAACCAATTGTGAGAGAGAGAGAGAGAGAGAGAGAGAGAGAATGTGAATGATATGACTTAAATCCTTACAAGAGGTTATTTCCAATTCAGAAGCTGCCCCCCTTTCTGAGATTTTCCTCACTCCTTTCTGTCCACAATGGTGGTGTTAGCTGACGTATTTGTGTTTAACATTGAAGAGGCAGCCTGAACTTCACCAGCTGTTTACTCTATTTACATCACCTTTGGTGCAGGTGGCTGCCATATTGAAAAATTAAGTTGGGCTTCCTGTGAGCTGAGTTATTACCTTCATCCCTCTATATACCACCAGCTTCTTGAATCCAGTGTTCCAAGCATTATAAGCTCAATGGACTCTGGTTTTCCATGGATGCTCTAGAGAAAAAAATAATGACATGATCTTCCTTTCAGATCCCATTGCAAAAAAATGGATTCTAAATAATTCAAATGGCAAGGTGTGAGAGTGAAAATTGTTGCTTGTTACTCGGGAGGCTGAGGTGGGAGGATTGCTTGAACTCAGGAGTTCAAGTCCAGCCTGGGCAACATAGTGAGACCCCCCTCCATGTCCTAAAAAATAAAAATTGCTACTTTTAAGTAAAACAATTAGTGTTGAAGTTTTATATTATTAGCATTGGACCTGAATATTGTTAGCAGATTTTCCTTAAAAAAAAAAGTCCCACTTTCCCATTTTTGCGTATTCTCTAGAGTTTCTTTTTGTCCTCTGATGTAACTTATTCAGTTTTATGGATATATCCATAGTATTCTTTAGTGTCAATGTCTTAGATGGAGGGCAGCGACAATCTTTTCACACTTTTATTTTAGTATTATAACAATTATGACATTTTGGGTTCATGTATTCCTTTAATGTTTCTAAAAATTGATAGATAGCACACATGCATGAAAGTGCACAAATCGTTTGACTTCAGCTTGGTAAATTTTCACAAAGTGAACACATCCATGTAACCAACACACAGATTAAAAAACAGAACATCCTGAGCACTCCAGAAATCCAGTCATTATTTCTCTCGGAGGTGATCATTATTATGATTTCTGACACCACAGATTAACTTTGCCTGGCTTTGACTGTATGTTAATGAAATCATACAGTATACATTCTTTTCTTTTGCACATTATGTTTATGAGATTCATCCACATGGTCATGTGTACTTGTGGTCAATTCATTCTCATTGTTGTAGCGTATTCCATTATTCAAGTATATAATGTTTATTTTTAATCCACTCTATTTTTGGGGAATGTTTCCATTTGGGGACTATTATGAATAGTGCTGCTGTGACATTCTAGTAATTGTGTTTTAATGAACATTTGCACACGTTTCTGTTGCGTATGTGTCAAGGAGTGGAAAGGCTTATGTAGAGGCATATGTTCAGCCTTTCCAAAGTAGTGGTAGAGAGTATATACCACATTTTGCATGAAAGTGGACCCCACAGCTATGCATTTTTATATTTCTGGGGGAAAATATCAGTATTTAATATTTGAAAGGAATTGAAAAATGTTCATTTACTTTGGCATGGTTTTCATTATTTGCTTTTATCTGAGAACTCACAAGTTATTCTATAGGTAATATGGTCTGAAGTAAATTGGGTGTAAATGCACAGTCCTTGCCTCAGTCCAATTTACCAAGCCCAGCAGAAAACATTTGTTACCCTATATTTTTACAATACATTCATTGTGATGAGGCTTCAAGCTTCATGAAAAGGAAATTGGGAGGAGAGAACTAATATGATCCAGTGTGATTTTAGTGTAACAACTGGAGCCTTTGCAAAGGAAGGAGCCAACAGGTCTGACATGTGTGGGGCCACACATTTTTGCAGTGGGTTTGAGAGAATGGAAGAAAGTTGTGCTTTTCAGCATCAGAAAGTCCTCCTTGCAAACATTCCACATTTAAAGTGGAATATTTCAAGCCGTCAGAAAGAAGCTGCAAGGGAAATTGAACTAGTTCAACAACTTATTTTCGAGATTCTAAATCTACAACAATAAATCACACTTTTGATCTCTTCTTGATCTTATACCATCTGGTGTTTGGGGAAGGATGTTCCAGAAGAGCTTGCTGTAATGAGATAAAATGCTCCTTTCCAGCAATATAATTCAACTATTATCCTAATTATCAATCTCATATGATCTGATGTATTTGTTGATCTTTCAATTAGGCTGCTAAAACAGAGAGATCCCCAAATCTAGTGGTTTACACACGTTTCTTTCTTCCTTACATCAGAGTCTGTCTAGGCCACCTAGGACTGTCTTAGTGGTTTGACAGTGACAGGGACCCAGGGTCCTTCTATCTTATTGCTCTGCCATCCTCAGCACATGACAGTTTTCATCTCTTGGTCCAAGATGGCTGCTCTGTCTCCCTGTATCATGTTTGTGCTCTAACCACAAGAAGAGAAACAAGGGATGGGGGAGAGCATATTCCTTTCCTTTAAAGACATAGTCTGCGTGTTGTATATATCCCTTGGCCAAAACTTAGTCACATGGCCACATCCAGTCGTAGGGAAGGTGGAAAATGTAGTCCTTACCTACGTGCCACAGGACAGCTAAACTTCCGTAATTATAGAAGGGAAGAATAGATATTGGAGAACAACCAGCAATACTGTGTATTTATACCAGAGTATAAATACATCTGATATTTTTATTCATGAACTCTGATCTCTCCTTCATCTCTCTCCCGCTCCTTGTCTTTCTTACTTGTTTACCTTCTTGTGTAGAACTCATCTCTTAAAGCTCCTCAACTCACTTTTGATCCTTGGAAGTTCCCTGCTAACCATGAAATGGGAGGAAAACAAGCACTGCCGTCCTGCCTTACCTTTCTCAGGGCTTAATCTGGGAAAACAAAAATTTTTCTTTTTTACTCAGTCTACTTGTTAATTTCCCTGAGGTAATTGGTATGGTTCTGGAATCCTGAGTCCACATACCCTTGATAAAGTTAAGCTAAAAAAAATTTCCACCTCAATTCCTAGCAACCTATATTTAACCAGAGCACTTGTCAGTATGTGTTAGACAGGGAAATAATAGTTATCAGTCTCCAGTGAATTATAAAGGAAAATAATTAGTTAACCTTGAGATAGCAGGGGTGCCGGACAGCTAAATAGCATAGCCCCTCTACTCTTCAGTGGGGCTGGGAGCTTGGAATGCATTGTCTTCAGAGACAAGGAGAGCCGGGCATTCATTGTGTGTCCCTGGAACAAGATACCCACATTCCTTTGTAAGCTTGTCTCAGCTCATCTGCAGCCCTTCAACACTTCTGAGCTACTCATGATTGTCTTAAAGGGTGTAATTTTCCAGCAGGCAGATTTTGAGCATCTTTTTGGAGAGACAGAGTCATCCAGCTCCAGAATTAGCCAACATGAGTTTGACTTCCAGTTTCACCAGTGCTCGCTTACTTTCTTAATATCCTTCTGAGCCCAGTTTTTTAACATGAGGAAATTTTGTTAGTAAACTTAAGTTAATTCATTTCATTCATTCATGCAACAGTTGTTGGTTACATGAAAACTGAGGAAGTATGAGCATGCATGGGTCTCATTTATGCTGAATATGCCAGAAAATACACATTTAATTAGTACAGGCATGTTCAGTCTAGGCTGACTGTTATGTTTCTGGCAGGATGTTTCCAACGAGATGCAGTATAGTGAAGTGATTAGGAACTGGGCTCTGAAGTTAGACACATCTAGGAAAGATCACCAACTCTGAGTGGCCTTCTCTGAGTTTCAGGTTCTACACGGTGTTTTTGTTGAAATCATTGACTCTGGAATCAAATCCCAGCTCTACCCTTTTCTAATTATGTGACCTTGTACAAATTATTTAACCTCTCTATACCTTAGTCTCCCTCTGTAAATGTAGGAACCATAATAATACTTGCCTTATGTTTTTCAGAAGAATTATTATAGATGATATAACACATGAAAAGCATTTAGTATAGCACCTAGAACATAGCAAGTGCTCAGTAAAAGGTAGCTTCTGTATTGTTTTAGTTGTCGCCAGATTTTTTTTAATTTAAACTGTGTATTAGTTGAAGTTTTAACAATTTTATTTAGGTATGATTGATATGCAATAAACTGCACATATTTAATGTGTACAGCTTGATACATTTTGACATATAGATGCACATGTAAACTAGTCAAGATAATGAACAGATCCACTACTCTCCTGAATTTCCTAGTGCCTCTTTGTAATCCATCCCTCCTGCTTCTCCATGATCCCTCCATCCCCATCCCCAGGCAAGCACTAATCTGCTTTATGTTGCTATGCTATATATTAGTTTGCAATTTCTAGAATTTTATATAAATGGAATCATACAGTATGTACTCTTTTTTGACTTGCTTGTTTTCACCCATGCATGTTACATGAATCAATAGGGCACATCTTTTTATTGCTTACTATTATGCCAGCAATATTGGCACATTATTTATCTATTCATCTGTTTTTGGACATTTGGATTGTTTCCAGTTTGGGGTTATTATAAATAAAGTTACTGTGACCATTCTTGTACCAGTATTTCCATGCACAAATATTTTATTTTCTCTTGGGTAAATACCTGAGAGGAATGGCTGGATTAAATGGTAGGGTATGCTTGACTTTTTAAGAAATTGTTGACTGTTTTCCAAAGTAGTTGTACTGTTTTACTTTCCCACCATCAGTGTATGAGAATTCTAGTTTCTCCAAATCCTCACCAACCCTTGGTATGGTCAGTCCTTTTAATTTAGCCATTCTAATAGATGTGTAGTAGTATCTCATAGTGGTTTTAATTTGCCTTTCTCTGAAGACTAATGAACTTGAGCATCATTTCATGTGCTTATTTGCCACTGTGTAGATTCTTTGGTGAATGTTTGTTCAGACATTTTTGCCCATTTTGTATTAGGTTATTTGTTTTCTTGCTTTTGAATTTTCAGAGTTCTTTGTGTATTCTGTATTTGACTCCATTATTACATATGTGCTTTGCAAATATTTTCATCTGGTGTGGGGATTGCTTTATTTGTTTTGTAGCTGTGGTAATAAGAGTATAAATATTTAGGATT
Source organism: Daubentonia madagascariensis (assembly GCA_023783475.1). NCBI lineage: Eukaryota > Metazoa > Chordata > Mammalia > Primates > Daubentoniidae > Daubentonia > Daubentonia madagascariensis. The sequence goes on along the minus strand of JAKFHU010001953.1, from coordinate 31,156,220 downwards.
GTTATGGTCCTCTTGGTTAAATGATTCCTTCATCATTATAGAACGATCCTTTTCATCCCTGCTAATATTCCTTGTTCTGAAATGAACTTTGATATTAATATAGCTACTCCAATTTTCTTTTGATTAATTAGTATTAGCATACATTTTTGCAACTTTTTACTTTTTTCCTATTTGTGTTTTTATACTTACAGTGGATTACTTGTAGGCAGCATATATTTGAGTCTTGCTTTTAAATCCAATATGAATATCTCTGCCTTTTAATTGGAATATTTAGACCAAGTACATTTAATGTGATTCTTTGTTATGGCAAGGTTTAAACATGTCACCTTTCTATTAGTTTTTTTTATTTGCCCCGTCTTTTCTTTAATCCCTCTTTTTGCTGCCTTTTTGATTGGGGATTTTTAAGTGATTCACTTTTATCTTCTTTGTCAGCTTATTCACTATATATCTTAGTTTTGTTATTTTGATGGTTGCTTTAGGATTTATAATATATATCTTTAACTTATCAAAGTCTACCTTCAAATGATATTATACCATTTCATGTATATAATATGAATCTTACAATGTTATGTTTCCATTTTTTCCCTCCTGGCTTTTGTGCTTTTGTTGTAATACATTTTACTTCTATTTTTGTTATAAACCCCACATTTTTATTATGTTTGTTTTAAGTTGTTAATTATCTTTCAAAGAGGTTTAAATAATAAGAAAAAAATATCTTTATATTTACCCATGTAGTTAACATTTTGGTGCTCTTTCTTTCCTTTTTGTGATCAGAGTATCCATCTGGTATCATATTAACATTCCTTGTGTTTGAAGACTAACTTTTTTTTGAAGTGCAGGTCGGCTCGTGAAGAATTCTGTAAAATTTTTTGTCCAAATATTTCATCTTCATTTTGAAGGTATTTTTTCTAGGTATGGAATTCTAAGTCAACTGATTTTTTAAATTCCTTTTTGGCACATTTAAGGTGTTGCTCCACTGTGTTCTAACTTGTATTGTTTCTGATGAGAAATCTGCTATCATCCTTATCTTTGTTTCTTCGAAAGTAATGTGCTTCTGTTTTCTTCTGACTGCTTTTAAGATTTCTCTATCATTGGTTTTAAGTAATTTGATTATGACATGCCTTGCTTTCATTTTTTTTCATATTGCTTGTGCTTGGTGTTTGTTGTACTTCTTGGATCTGTGGGTTTATGGTTTTTGTTGTTGCCATTTAAAGTTATCTTTATGACTAGAAGGGTATTATTTGATAGATTATTCTGGATTTTTTTTCTTTTTGAGTGAACTTTTGTAGTTTGTTACTTTCAAGAAATTGGTCTATTTCATCAATGTTGTCAGATTTATGGACATAAAATTGTAGGTAATATTTCTTTATTAATGTTAGGGTTTCTAAGGATGATGGTGTCTTTTCATTCCTGATATAGGTAATTTCTGTCTTCTTTCTTTTTTTCTTGGTCATTAGAGGTTTATCAACTTTAGTGATCTTTTCAAAGAACAAACTTTGTTTCATTGATTTTTTTTTAGTATTTTTGTAATTTCAATTTCATTGATTTGAGACCTTGTTTTCTAATAAAGCATTTAGTGCTATTAATTTCTCTATTATCACTGTTTTATCTGCATCCTATATGTTTTGATATGCTGTATTTTCATTTTTATTCAATTCAAAATATTTTCTAATTTCCCTTGTGACTTCCTCTTTAACCTATGGGTTATATAGAAGTGTGTTATTTAATTTCCAAATATTTGGGGATTTTTCCAAACATATTTTTGGTATAGATGTCTAGTTTTATTCCATTATGGTCAGAAAACATACTTTTTATAATCTTTATTCTTTCAAATTTCTTAAGGTTTGTTCTATAGCACAAAATATGTCCATTTTGGTGAACATTCCATGTACACTTGAAAAGAATGTGTATACCACTGTTGTTGAATGGAGTGTTTTCTAAATATCAGTTATCTCAAAGTGGTTAGTAATATATAGATCTTCTATCCCATTATTGATTTTCTTTCTACTTATTCTATTGCTTAATGAGAGAGGAATGTTAAAGTCCAAAGTAATGTCATCTGTTTCTCCTTTCAATTCTATAAGTTTTACTTGGCATGTCTGGAAGCTCTGTTATTAAGTACATAAATATTTAATATTGTTATAACCTCTTATTATTATGTAATGACTGTGTTTCACTAACAGGGACCTTTTTTATGCCTGGTAATATTCTTTATTCTAAAATTGACTTTGATATTAATATAGCCACTGCAGCTTTCTTTCTTTATTTTTTGTATGGCATATGTTTCCCATTCTTATTACTTTTAACCTATGTATATCTTTATATGTAAAATGGATTTTTCATAGACATCATACAGTAGGGCCTTGTTTTTTTAATTTAATCTGACAGTTTTTTTAAGTTAATATGTTTAGACTATTATAATCACAGATAGGATTTTTTTTTTTTTTTTAATACAGAGTCTTGTTCTGTTGCCCTGGGTAGAGTGCAGTGGTGACATCATAGCTCACTGCAACCTCCAACTCCTAAGTTCAAGCGATCCTCCTGCCTCAGCCAAGGCAAGTAGCTGGGCCACGATGCCTGGCTGATTTTCTAGTTTTGGTAGAGACAAGGATCTTGCTCTTGCTCAGGCTGGTCTTGAGCTCCTGAGCTCAAGCGATCCTCCCACCTTGGCCTCCCAGAGTGCTAGGAGCCACCACACCTGGCCCACTGATAGGATTTGATTTAGGTTTACCATTTTATTATGTTTTATCTGTTTGCCCCTCTAATTTTTGTCTCTTTTTCCTCTTTAGGCCTTCTTTAGAATATTTGAATATTTTTAATATTTCATTTTAATTTATCTATTGGCTTTTGACTATATCTCTTTGTATTTTTAATGGTTACTCTAGAGATTACAATATATGTACCTAACCTTTCATAGTCTACTTAAAGTTTATATTTTACCACTTCAAGTGAAATGGAGAAAACTTACAACCATATCATTCTCTTCATTTTCCTCTTTTATATTTATCATACGTATTATATGTGCACATTGAAAATCCCACCAGACAACATTACAATTTTTGCATTTAACAGTCATACATATTTTGAAGGCCCTAAACGGAGAAAATATGGCTTATTATATTTCACAGGTATTTATCATTGCTGTTGAATTTTCTTTATTCCTGAATTTCTTGGTTTCCCTCTGGTATTATTTCCCTGTAGCCTGAGCAACTTTTTGAAACCTTTTTTTTTTTTTTTAGAGCAAGTCTGCTGTTCATAAATTCTCTGAGTTTTGTCTTTATCTTCTGTTTCATCTTCATTCTTAAAGTATATTGTTGCTGGCTGTAGAGTTCTGGGTTGACAGTTCTTTTCTGTCAGGATTTTAAGGAATTATTCCCCTGTCTTCTGGCCTCCATGATTTCTGATGAGAGATACACAGTCATTTCAGTAATTGTTCTCTATGTAATATGTCATTTTTCTTTAGCTGCTTTCAAGACTGTTTTGGGGTTTTTTGTTCTTTTTTTCTTTTTAAATCTTTGGTGTTTAGCAGTTCAATTTTGATGAAGCTGTGGGTAAGTTTCTTTGAGTTTATCCTGTGTGAAATTTGCTCTATTTCTTGAATTATAAATTTATGTCTTTTACCAAATTTCAGAAATTTCAGGGTTTTATTTTTTCAAATATTTTTTCAGCACTGCACTTTTTTTTCTTCTTTTTCTGGTATTCTAATGGCACAGGTGTTAGATATTTTGATATTGTCCTCCTATAGGTTCCTGAGGCTCTGTTTATATTTTGTTAAATTTTTTCTCCCTTTTCATTGGATTTGATGATTTCTAGTGATCTGTTCTCAAGTTTTCTGACTTCATGATCATTTCCATTCTGCCACTGAGATGTCCAATGATTATTTTTAAAATTTCATATATTTTATTTTCATCATTTCTTTTTCTCTGCTGAAAGCTATCTTTCCATTCATTTTAAGTATATCAACCTTTATCTTAGGAGCATGGTTATAATAGGTGCTTTAAAGTCTTTGATAATTTCAATATCTGGGTAATCTTGGGGTTGGCATCTACTGATTGTCTTTTCCTTTAAGTATTGGTTACATTTCCCTGTTTTTTATATGTCTAGAACCCTGAAATTTTGAACATTGTATAGTTTAAACTCTCAGTCCTGCTAAAATCCTTTAGAGAATATTAATATTTTTTTTTCTTAGCAGGAAGTCAACCTGTTTAGATTCATACCACAAGTCTGTCTCTCCTTCTGTGGTGGTGGTTCCAATGTCAGTTCAGCTTTCAAAGTCTTTGGATCTATCATGCATATGCACAGCTTAGGGATGAGACTGATGGTTTGGCAGGTTCATACCTGAATTATGGAATTTTCTTCTTCAGCTCTTTCCCCTTCAGAATTCACTCTATACTCTCCTGCTCACAGGGCCCTCTTTCCAAGTCTTTTGATCAGAAATATGGGATTGCTCTTATAGGTTTAACTACTCACTGCCCCAGCTGTTGCAGCACAACTCTGTAACTAGAGTCAGCCTTCAGGCAAAGCTGGAAGAGAGGGGAAAAAAAAAAACCAAAAAAAGAAAAACAGGGAAAAATGGAAGTTTCCCCCATAGTCTTTGGACCTCAGTGGCTTCTTTTCCCAGTTCCATGGCCAGAAAGACTAAATTTCTTTAGGAATACTAGTTATGTGAGTTACTGTTAGAACATCACTTTCAGAGTCCTCAGAAATTTGCTTTTGTATTTTGTCCAGAGTGTTTAGCTATAATCAGTAAGAGATATGGGCTGTGGTGGGCCACTCCATCTTGGCCAGCAGTGGAAGTCTCAGGGCATCATTTAAAGAGTTAAATGTCGTGCAGCTTTCCCCTGTTCTTTAAAAGCAGAGTTCGCAATTTATTCTTTCGTGCCCCTTAGTGCTTAAGTGATTTTTCCAGACAGCCACAGTTGGTAGCGTGACAGTGACCCTAGCTGAGTGTTTAAAATGGCTGACAACCTTCCAGCTGGTTTCGATCGCTTTGGCCACAACAGAGATGGATGTGCCGAACACAGGCAATATCGTATGGCTTCTCAACATGGCTTCAGAGTGGAACAGGTTTGTAAATGTCCCAAATGACAATCTCTCATGAGGAGTTCTGCACGGATTCTAGAACTTTCTGCATGGGAGAGTTCTTATTTCTGGTTTACAGGTCTTAGAGTTCCAATTCCTGACATTTTTGAAGGCTTTCACCCAGGCTTTTTGTCAGTGTGGACGATGAAGAGATGTAGAATTCATAGGGTCCCAGGCACCATGGGAGAGGTAGGATCATGTTTTCAGGGAGGATTTTTGCTTGTTATATGGGAAATGGACATATTACAACAACAGTTTGATTTACATTATGCCCAAGTTTTCTCCACGACAAATTGACTGATAAAATGAATGTAGTGATTATTCAATCACCGTCTTTACCCACATGCACAGTGGCATTTATGAATAATCAGGTGTAGCATTTGTAGAAGCAAGGTAGGGGTTGAGTATGACCATGTGACTATTTTTCCTTCTTTTCATTTCTCTCTCTCTCTCTCTCTCTCTCTCTCTCTTTTTCACACTGAGGGAATAAATATACTGGAATAAGGCCAAGAATCACATCAACAAGAGTACAGAAAGAATGCTCCTTACTTAAGAGGGAATTGTTGCAGAGGAATCCAGAACAATTAGACCGTGTTACTTCCTTTTGTCAAGGCAGTCATCTAAGGTCATAGCTAATGTAATGGAGGGCATTGTCAGTAACCAGTGAAGTGAGACAGTTGTTAAAACAAAACAGGCTGCACTCTGCACCAGGCCTCTCACTCTGCGCCAGCTCTTAGTGATAGCCATTGGCCTCAAGGAGAATCGGGCAGAAGAGTTGGAACCCTTCCCAGTCAGTGCAGAATATGCCTTACTAGCCTTCCATTTGAAAGCCATTTAAAATCTTTTGGGAACTATCCAAGTAGTTATAGATAAAGTAAGAAAATAAATAACTTGCTAAATAGATAAATAAGTATAATAAAGACTTTCTACAGAATGAACACAGGGAAGAGAAAACTGAAGTGGAAATCAGTAATTTTAGACTTTATTAACTTGACAATGGTTTAAGACACTCTCTGGGTGTCAGTTTTAGCCTTTTGTAAAATGGGGAGGGCAGTATATCGGATCGAGTAAACAACGAAAATTATTAAACAGTGATAATTGTTAGGCTTTGCATTATATGCATTACATGAACTATCTCACTTAACTGCACAACAGCCGATAACATACACACTATTAAAATTCTCTTCTGTTAGGTGGGGAATTGAGGCTTAGAGAAGTTACCTGATTTGCCAAAGTCAAATAGTTAGGCTTCAAATTAATGTATTCTGACTCCAGATTCTGGTAGACTCTTGAGAACTATAACTACTCAGTAATAGCGGTCAACTGGAACCCTAATTCTGATTGTTCTGTATTGGCTTCCTGGAGCACAGTGTTCATGGTCATTTTGAGGCTAAGTGCACTGGCCTATACTTGGTCCTGGATTGATTATTCTTGCCCAACATGGCACAGGAGGGCAAAATGAAGACACACGTGCCAGTGTTTGCCAACCACACCAGCTACTGAGGGCCCTTCCAACTTGTAGTTAACTGGTGTTGCTTTAAAGTAGATTGTGTTACTGTTCACAACCACTGTTATACTCGCGAGATGCTGAGAATTATGTTTCTGTAGCAGTCTTCCTTTCTTCCTCCCTTCCTTTCTTCTTCCCCCCTTCCTTTCTCCTTCCCTCCCACCCTCCTTCCCTCCCTTCTCTCCCGCCCTCTCTTACCTCCCCCAGAAAGGAAAATGCTCAGAATTCAACATGTAAAAGAAGTATGGAGATAGGAATAATAATGTTATATATAACAATAATTAAAATAAAAACAACAAACACAATAATGATACTAACACTAGCAAATATAGCAGTTTTCAGTTTCCATAATTTTATATTAAATTTAGGACTTTGTAATGTCACCATAGATGAAATGTTAGTTTCCTAGTGGAAAGTAAATTATCTTTTGAGAGATGGCCAAAATTAGCACAGGACCAAAAGAATAATTATACATGAATAATGGTCCTAATATAAAAAAATTTCGGGAGTACCTATGTCAGTTGAAAAAAACAGAATATGACCTCAAATAAGAATTATTAGTGATTTTTTAATGGATATTTGTGTTCTGAAGCATTGTGATATTAGAAGTAGTTATACAGACAAAGATATACAAAGACACACACACACTTTGTGGCAAGTCTGAAAAATTTGTACATTATATCCTACTCTTGGAAGTTCAGGTCATAATCATTAAATAAAGAAATCTGTTAAACTTTATATTGTATTTTCCAGTTACTTGGACCATGGAATCATTTTATTTGTTAGCAATTATTAAAACCCCAAGGAACCACTGTCACACTTTGGGAAATGCCAGCCCAAGACTCACGTGTATAAAATGGAGTAGGAGTATTTTTCAAGGTGATTCACTGCCCTGCCTCAGCATGGACCTGAAATTGTGACATTGAGAACTAAGCAACCCTGCTCATAGCTTGAAATGAGGACAGAAGAAAGAATTCCAAGCTCTTACCCCTTAGTACTCCCTGGGTGAAGTTCTGTGCCAAGTATAAATCTAGTTTTAATTGAAAGTTACTAAAATAAGTAATGATTAAAAAAATGGTGGTTCCACCCAAGTCCTCAATCTAATGGTAAACGATCATAAAATAGTGATGAATAAATGGAAGAATGAATTATTTGGCTTATCTAGAATAGAGAAGAAATAAAAATGAATGAACATATTCTATAATTCCATAGAGAAAATCTAAATACTTATCTCTCAATAGCTAACCACATTTAGGCAAAAGCAGCTTTGCTATACCCATTCAATGTTCATTTAAAATTAGACAGAGGCCCTCTGGGCAAGCCAATGCTTCTTAAGTGTGCATCTAAGTGACATATAGGCTTATTAAAAATGCAGGGCCGCCAAATGCACTGAGATTTTGGTTAGCAGATGTGGGTTGAGGCCCAGGAATCCACACTTTTACAGCACTTTGAGAAACACTGATGTAAACCATGTGATAACACTAGAAGTGATAAAGTGTTGTGGGAACCCTCAGAATCCTCAACATAAATAATCATTCCACCCAGCCTGATTTTTGGCAAAATGTCAAAAAATGCATTGCCCTTTATATTAGACACATAGACCCAAAAATGTATAAATGCTGAAACATACAAGAGTTTGTTTCGTGCTCAGAAGGAGTTTATTTTTTCCTCACATAGACAGTCCACAGAGGATCCAAGTTAATAGGGGTCTCTGCTCCCACATGATCATTCTACCACCCAGGACAATGGAGAGTTGGCCACCTTCAACCCACGGCTCCCAATACCACTTGGTGTTGACATGCAGAGGTAGAAGGGGGATTGGGCCTTGGAGGGTCATGAATAATGTTATAGGCTGAATTGTGTCTCCCCTCCCCCAAATTCATAAGTTGAAGCCCCAACTCCTGGTCCCTCTGATTATGACTGTATGTGGAGATAAGGCCTTCAAAGAGGTGATTAAGTTAAAATGAGGCTGTTGTGGAGGGCCCTAATCCAATATGACTGATGTCTTTAGAAGGAGAGGAAATTGAAACACACACAGAGACACAAGAGATGCACACACGCAGAGGAAAAGACCATGTGAGGACCCAGTGAGAAGGGGGCCATCTGCAAGCCAGGGAGAAAGGCCTCAGGAGAAACCAAATTGCCAACATCTTGATCTTAGACTTCTAGACTCCAGATTATGAAAAAATAAATTTCTGTTATTTAAGTCACCCAGTCTGTGGTATTTAGTTATGGCAGCCCTAGCAAACTAATACAAATGGGGATTTAAGGGCTGTATTGGAAGTGGTGCACGTTATTTTCACTCACACTTCATTAACTAGAAGTCACTCACATGGCTCCCTAAGCGCAATGAGGTCTGGAAAGTGAAACCTAGCTACGTGCCAGGAAGAAGATAAAATGAGTTTAGTAAGTGGTATGGTATGGTGCCTGCCATATCCGTTACCCTCTCTTTTGCATTTGGGCTACTCATCTCATCTGTGGGTCTAGAGGAAACTTCTTAATTCCAGTAGACCAGATCATTGACTCCGTTTTCCGGCCCTGTCGAAGCTCACCTCTGAACCAATCATTTGTTGTGGGGAGGGGGGGCCTGCACTGTGAATGACCCAGGCTGGGTAAAATGCCCAGTCTGAGGCAGGGAGGAGTGGGACCCAAGCTCAGGACATTTACCAGGACAGCAGGGTGTGATAGGAAGGCTATTTGCCAAAGTGTGAACGGTCCTGGGCCTACAAAGACAAGAGGTATCCACCATAAAGGTGGACAGAGTACTCCTTCTGGGAGGATACTGGCATTTTCAAAGAACATTGCATGTGGTGTAGCTTGAATGATGGGAATTTAAGGCAGGTGATGGGAATTTAAGGCACTTCAGATCACTCAGATGGGTGACTGCCCATGGCCAGCTTTCTCATGAGGTCAACTTAATTACAAGGGGCATAAAATGTCTTTTTAAAATGGATCCAGTTTTGGTCACTAACTCAGCATAAAAAGGCAAAATGACTCCTTCACATCTTTTAAATAGAAATGAAAGGCACTGCCCAGTATCTGACCTCATCAGTTTAGCCAAGATGATACTGGCAAAGCCACATCTGATTGGTGAATGAAGGGAAGGAAGAAGGAGTTTGCCGTGGTGATTCTGGGCAGCATGATGATTGTTAAAAATTTCAGCTGGACTGTTCTTGACTCCCTGGAGTTTTTAGTAGAATAAATGCCCAACTACCTAATAAAACCAAGAAACCAAAGGGACTTTTACAGTTGAAATAGCCTTAACACCCTCTCAGAAAAAGAATATATGTTTGGAGTTCTAAGTGAGGTCCTAGGAAACATCAAAGAAAAGATCATTTTCAAACCAACTCCATGTGCACACCAGCAGCATATTATGAATGCACCTGAGTGGACATGTTCTCTCTCTGCCACTTGCCAGCTATGTGACCTTAGACAAGGTGCAGGGCTTCTTTAAGCCCCAGCCTATGATATCTACTGATTATTGTGGGATATTCTCCATCATCAAGTAGTTTCCATGAAGAGCTTTGCACGGTGCAGGGCACACAGAAGCTCACAGTATGTATTAGCTATTATTAGGTCCACAGAGTCTTAGCTGTTCGTAAGTTCATGAGGTCCCTGTGAAAAATTTTGCATGCACGCCAGGTCAGCTCTCATTATAATGACCATCAGCCTCATCAGGAAACATTGGGTAGGCTTCTTTTGGTCCTGGAGCTCTCTCAAGTTGTGCACATACTTTAGGAAACATCACTGCTAATCTTCTATTTCAGTCTGAGACGCTCATCCCAACAACAAGTTAATATGTAATTATGCTGTTAAAATGTGCTTCAGCAAAGATGCTAAAATACAGGTGGTAGGTCAGTAAGGGAACACATCAGTGGAATTTGCCTTAGCAACACTCGGCCCCTTCACACCTAGGGATTCTCACCAAGCCTGGTGTCATGCACGGGATGGGCTTCTCACAACTCAAGTGCTCAGAATTAGCCCCTTCACAGGCCACAGTGGCCAGGGAGCTGGGATCCATTTTGGTTTTCAGGTTTCAACATGAGGAATAATTTTTGGCCGTCTTATCAAACACCTGTTCTTGCTGTTAAAGCAAGAAGATAAGCATCTGGAGATGTTATAGGGTTTCTCTTCAACATTCCTCAGCCTAACCCTACTAGTTGGTTGATGTGACTTCCCTGCTGTTGCTCATGAAGGGATTCATTTTCAGAAGACAAGCTAATTTCCAAGCGTTCCTTTTTTTAAACCTTTTCTTCACTCTTGCCGGCTTGTGCCCTCCTTCCCTCTCTCACTTGCTTCGTACCTCTCTCCTTTGCTCACTCTATTTCCTTCCTTCTTATCTTGCTTTCTCCCCTTTTTCTTCCCAACCGTAAACAGCTAACCAAGGACACTTCTAGATTTTAAAACATTTACCTGCCGTTTGTGCCAAGAAGGCTGTCTTCCTCTCTTTTATGTTGGTGCCTAGCAGAGTGGCTGGACCCAGTGCTCAACAAATGTCCCTTGAGTTATTACATGGATGAACAAATAAACGATCTTGTATAGCTTATCCTGCAGAACAAATTTGAAAATTTTCTTATCTTGAGCAATGAACTAACTAGTGTTGGCTTGGCAATCTGGCTCCACTACTCACTAGCTCCACTACTCACTAGCTGTGTCCCTGAGCATGTTACTTACCTCCCTGTGCCTCAATTTATCTTTTTTAAAATGGCTATACCAAGTCTTTAAAGTGGTCTGTTAAGACCATTAGTTGAACATATACACACACACTTTTAGAATAACATCAGACACAGTAAGTGCTTAGTAAGTATTGTTAGTATTAAAATTTTGAATATTATAACTTTCAGTATGTGAGCTCACATGAGATGATTTGTGTGAGAAGACTTTGTGTAAAGCTTATTAAGTGTAAAGCTTATTATAAAGTTAATAGAGAATTATTTTTCTCACTGAATTGCTTGTCTTATTCTACCAAAGGTTGGTTCTATAGTTCTGGTCCACTCCCACTTGAGAGTTCGTTTTTCTTGAATTACTCAATGTCATCAGCCCAGAGCTTTTACTCTCTTATGCCTCAGAGAGTCCACCTGTGCTCATTGTTCCTTGATGCTCCTTTATGGATGAGAAGAACCAGAAAGAACCCCTAACTCCACCCTCCTTGTGGGGCTCCACTTCTAGACCCCCAGATGTGCACCTGACACTTGTTCCTGCACACCCAACATCCCATTGCATGGAGCGTGTTCCCCAGATGTCAGTATGCGATGGGTATTCTCCTGGACCCCATAAGGAACCATCTGTGGGCATAATTACCCACTTGCCCCCTGAAAGTGAGGTGGAAATTGCTAATTACACCTGCAAGAGGCTAATTGGGAATGCTTTCCATTGCATGCAGCTGAAATGCACCTGCAAATAATTAACTTCAGACACCTAAATTGTGCCCACAAGAAAGGAGAGGAAGCCCAGGCTGAGACCCTGGCCCCTCTGAAAAGGTTCATGTTCCCAGGTTTGCAGTTGGACTCTTTGAACATCCAAAGGGGCAGAGAAGGTTTCTGTGCACAGCCCCAGAGTCTGGTGTGGCATTCCAAAGCGGCACGTGTCTTTGCAGTCCTAATATCATCATTATCCAATAGATGCTATCCCACAAGTGGGAAAACAAAAATGGGCTCCAGAGCCTTTCGTTTTTCTTCTCTCTGTGTGTGGTAGAGAATTTCCACTCACCACATGTCCCTCTATTATATCTATATGGAATCTGCCAAAATAAATATTGGAGTTCCTTTATTTTTAGTTGGTATTGCACAGGTCCTTCTCAGATTAAACAGTCAGAGGTCAGGAAAGTTGAGATGAACCATAGTTTTAAAACCATTGTACTGCATGTAGTTATTTATATAGAGGTTTTTCATATATAGACTTGATTAAAAGCCGAGGATATTTGCTCAGCAGAGAGGGGAAAAACCATCATTATCTGATTTTACATGGAATTCAGTGGCTGCTAATCAAACCCGGGCCTGCATCTGGTTAAGACAGACTTGGCACTGGCTTGTCACAAGTCGAGGTTTTGCCATGTTAAGGGGATCTTTCACTCAAAGCGGCGACCCATATTGGATTGAACAAACACATGAGTTTTTAATCGAGAACAATAGTTTAACAAACCACTTCCCAGGACCATTGAAAGAAAAGTATGTGCCCATGGCAGTTCTGGCACCAAAAGATGTTTATTTGAATGCATTTACTTCAAACCATAGCCCCAAATGCCCAGCGAAGGAGGACCATTAAAAGCTAGTGCAGAAAACTGAATTTTTGTGGGGTGACCCACATTAGCTGGCACCAGTGCCATCCAATCTTGAAGTGTACTCTGGTCTCTGCGAAAGCTCGTCCCTTCCCATGTGTCCATCTGAGTAGACATGGAGACACTTACGGACTTGCAGAGACGAGTTATATACATTAGCTTTGAAATGCTTTCCATTAGAAAATATTAAACCTATTCCTTCTCTTAATCCATTAGAGGTTTCTTTGCTGAATCACTACCAGTGAATCTATGTAGTGAGTTTTGAGGCACTTTAATAATAAGAAGCATTTCTAACAATTTGTGAACACCAGGCGCTGTGCTGAGTGCTTCAGCTGCCTTGTCATGCTCAGCACACATAGCAGCTCTCTGAGGTGGTGGTTTCAATACCTCCATCTTGTAGATGAGGAGAACAAAGCTGAGATGGTTAAGTCACTTGCTCAGTAGCCCAGCTAGCAAGTAGCCCAGGTTCGAACCTAGATCCATCTGAGCCAAAGATCAGCTTCTGTGTTCATGTTTTGTCTTTGGAAAAAGAAAGATTATTGTACTATGTGTTTTGTAGAAATCTTAATGTAGCAAAATCTGATCAATATTTGATCCAGAATGAGACTTAGGTTGACACCATTCATCTGGGTGTAAAAGTTGATAGTACTGCTTTTTAGTTCTGGTTTTTAGGATTTATTGACTCAAAGTCCTGCCCTATTCCAGTAAGATGAAAGGCAGGGCGATGACCAGGCTGATTCGGCTCCAAGGACCCAACTCTCAGTGTAGAGCTTAGTGCACAGAATATGTATTTTATGAATGTCACTGTAATGAATTGAAATATTCAGGGTATGGTCTCCTTCCAGGGCAGCTCTGGAAGGTCTTGGCAGTTTTGCCAAAAGAAAAGAGGAATTCTACTTGACAGTCCTATCATGCAGACCTTAAATCTTACTTATGATCCCCCAGAAGTGTGGTGCCCTGTGAAAGAGGCGGTGACAAGCAATCAGATGGCTGGCTCAATAGATCAGTAAGGAGAGGTTGAGTCTGAGACTGTATTGAGTTAGAGAACTGGAAGACTGTTCCTTTGACTGAGCTGGAGCTGTTGTATCCTCATCAGCTGGAGGTTTGCCACTAATAACAAGGAACTGGAAGAGAATAAGATGATGATGATGAGACTAGTTTATTGAGGGCTTGTTATGTTCCAGGCATTGTTCAAAGCTCTTTCTGTGCATTATTTCATTTGATCCTCACAACAGCCCCATGAACAGGTACAATAAAATGGTCCACTTGACAGATGAGGAAACTGAGACTCAGAGAACTTAATTGCTTTGCTTCGCTTCACAAGCCACTTTTGAACAAGGTAGGTGAATTCAATAACATAGGTGAACTCAAAAGTTCTTTTGGCCCCAGAGCCCAAGGACATAACCACTACACAATAGTGTCGAAGTTTGGGAATGGTTGACTTTTTTCTAAATATATGAGAGTGGATTTAAAGTTATTCTTAAAACAATGTATAAGTCTCACTTATTTGCAAACTGAGGTGCTTTCTGGAATGAAAGGGATGAGGTTGGACTTGAGAAACTGAGGACTGCCCCTTCCTTGGGTAAGCTCAGCAGCGTCCAGTTGTGGATGCTGTGGCACAAGTCAGGGCCGAGAGGAGGCAGAGGGCTGCTGAAATCACCGCTGGAAAGGCTGAGTCATTTGGTCCCCGACACTGTGCATGTTTGAATGTAAAACACTATATGCTGAGAAATGTATGCAGCAGGGACCTGAGTAGCAGGTCAGACCTGGGTTCAAATCTTAGTTGTTTTTGACCTTGCACAAGTGACCTGATCTCTCAGAGCCTCACTTGGGGTTAAGATGGGGATAATGCTAATAGCAAAAGGTGGTTGTGAGTATTGCATGAATGATGCTGAGCCCTGGACCTAGAAAATAATAAACAACACACGTTATTGGGCATGGGTAGAAACCCCTTGTGTCCTGTAAGCCTTACCTTTGAGAAGCAGGATTTGAAGAATTTAGTAAGCTCAGTGGTGCTTGAGACTAGCCTTTGATATGAATGTTCTGAGGAATCTTGCCTCATTTGAGAAGCAGGTATCTCATTTATAACTTTCTCTGCACTGTCGCACATGTCAGACAACAGAAAATGTTTTCAAGTCCCTTTCATGGTTTTTATAAAAAATTTCCACCTGGCCAGCTCCACTTGCCCATGGCAACCTGCAGGCATCTCCTTTGGGTCCTACTCTGTTTGCTTGGGGTATTATTTTCAGATACAATTGTTCTGTGGAACAATCCGGTTTATCCCTGCTGTAACAAGCTGCCTGTTTTGTAATCACAGCATTTCCTCTGAGGAAAGGTGGGATTTGAAATGTCTTGAAACAATGGGAATTACGTGGGAAAATGAGATCGCATCTGCCATGGGTGCACTTATGCCCCTGCGAAGAAACTAGCTCCTCCGTGGAGTCTCCTACATCCTTAGAATGTCCCCAGGCACCAGGTTTCACTCCTGTTCTTTGGATTTATTACCATCATTACTTAGTGAATGAGAATAATGCTTTGTATCTATTATGTGGCTTTCATACGAGATGCCCAAAGTGGTTAAAGATCTGCAGAGTGATATGGAGAGAGGCCACACAGGTCTCAGTTTGACAGGGCTCATAACTCTATTCATAAAGCAAAGTCACTAGTAAATGCTAACTTTCAGAAGCTTCAGGGCAGACAAGCCTTGCCAGCCCATGCAGCAGCAAGTAAGGATGGAGACTTGGTAGTAGGGAGATGCAGTAGGGAGACTAGAAAAGCCTCTTCAATCCCATACATGTCAAAATTCCTCCATTTGGGATTTGCCATTGAGAAGGTTAGACATCGCCCATTCTCTGTAAGTCAGCTTTTAAATGCATAGCGACCCCAAGGGGTAATATTTTACTCTCTAATACTTTCTGAGGAATTATTTGATCAGGTTGCTTTCCTCTCCTAGAGGAGAGACTGCGAGGGAGAAGGAAATGTAGAAAGGCCAGACTGCTGGAGAGTTAATGTCCCTGGGAGCAGTCCTCCGCCAATGCCAGGTGGGAGTTAGTGCACCAGAATCCGAGCTTTCTGCCTTCAGGGGGTAACTGAGATAGGCTCTGTGGATTCCGCAGAGGCTCCCAGTAGGGCTGAGCCCCGCTTCCGCAGTGATAACCTGCTTGTTAACATGTTTTGTATTGGCTGCCTTGCCTTTCCTGGCTCACTTCTGTACCCCTTACCAGTTTTGGTGGGTGGTGGGGGTGGGGTTTACCTCCCCAGTTAAAGACTTTCAGTCAAACCCTGTGTTGGGGTCTGCCACATCTGGGGAAACCCCCTGTGTTAGTCTTCTATTGCTGCCACAACAAATTACCACGAAGGTAGCAGCTTAAATCCTCACACATTTATTATTTCAGTTTCTTTGTTTTAATGTATTTATTTTTCCAGCTTTATTGAAGTATGCTTAACAAATAAAAATTATATATATTTAAGGTATATGGTGTTTTTTAAAATAACTTAATGGTTATTCTAGCTGGATTCTCTGCTCAGGGTCTTGTCAGGCTAAAATTCAGTTAGCAGCTGGGAGCAGTTCTTATCTAGGGCTCAGGCTCTTCTTCCAAGCTCAGGGTTTGGGAGAGTTAATTTCCTTCTTGTGCTTTTCACATGGCCCCTCCATCTTCAGCTCAGCAATAGCAGGTCCAATTCTTATGTTTCATATCTCTCTGACTTCCTCCTCTGCTTTTAAGGGGTCAGGTGATTACAATGGACTCATCAGATTAATCCAGGATAATTTGCCTATTTTAAAGTCAGCTCATCAGTGACCTTAATTCCATCTGCAAAGTCTCTTTTGCCAGGTAATGTGACATATTCATGGGTATAACACCAGGGAACAAAATCACAACCTACAGCACCCCACCAATACAGCAGGTGTCTAAGCAAATTTCTAAGTTGGTATCTTTGCCATATTTGAACCCTAACTGGGACTGGGACCACTTGTTAGATTTTTGTTTGTTCATGTGGTCATTGTTTTGATAAATAATCATTCAATAAACGTTACTGTTGGCTATTCCATGATAGGCCCAGTTCTGGTATTTAAAGAGTCTGCCTTCTAGGAGCTCATAGTCTGGTGGTGGAGACAGACTAGACAGTGGATTACAACAAGTAGACTGTCTCAATGAGATGGGATGGGCAGCTGCTACAACAAGGGCCAAGAGTGCTAAGGAGCCAAGGGAGGATTCTGGATGGGGTATTGTATCCAGAACACAGACCTGAAGGATGAGAATGATTTAACCAGACAAAGGGGCAAAGAGCAGAGTAGACTTCTTAGCAAACACTACGCCTATTTTATATGACATAGCTGCCATTGCATGGGAACCATTGAGTTCCAGCATATACTGTGTGTTTGTGAGTTTGATGGGGAGGAGAGGGAGTAAAAATGCTTTCATGTAGAACATGGAGAAGAGTGATTAGAGCCATATATTCATCCAGCTTTCAGGGAGGCTTGTAAGTAAGTAGCCCACACTTACCAGCCCACATGTATCTTACAACTTGTCATCTATTGTGTAACTACCTTTATAGAAAGATTGACCACATCAGCCAACATTTCTATTTTCTTAGCTATTTCTTGCCCTAGCTATGGATTTCAAAGGCTTTCCTTACATAAGCTCTACCAGTGCAGGTTTAAATGGAAAAGAAAGAGTAGAGAATGTAACTCGTGCTTCAAAATGCAAAAATAAAGTAAAATGAAGCGTAGTATATAACAAAAACTCTTCAGGGTTGGCAGCAGAAAATCTTGGTTTGATCCTAGATCATACGTGAGATTCTCCAGCAATTCACAAACTTGAATTGTCTTGGTTTTCTTACCTGTAAAATGAGTGTACTACTACTACCTTTGTGTGCCTTACAGAATTGTCATGAGACTCAAAAGGAGAAAATGTGCATTAAATGATCCTGAAGGTTAGATTATGCATGCCTTACAATCAAAGGGCATTTTCCTAACTTACATATTCCTGAATTTTAGGACACTTGAATAATCAGGTTCTTGGAAAGGGCTTTTGATTGGGATGCCAGAGATATACTTTCATTTTTGTTTTTTATTCTTTTTCATCTGCAGTTTGCTGGTGCTGATGCATTTGCAAAAACGTCCATGAACACTTTCATCTTCTCTCCAAATTTCCTATCTTATCCCATCCCTGGAATCTTTGCCTCTTGGCCTTGCAGATCCTGTTCCCGCCTCTCACATGCTTTGAAGTGGGTTTTGCAGCATTCACAGTAGCCAAGAGGGTTACATGAGAAGAAGTGGAAAAGTGTGTGCTGCCCAAGGCTAAGAGAGTGGTTGACTAAACGAGCAAATGTGGCTTTGATGGAGGCACTCGCATTTAATAGGAGAAATAATTTTGAAGGAATGATAAAAATTTGGCATTTATATTAAGGCCGGCTCTTTGAAGGTGTTGTGGCAAGCCTTTTATTTTCTCTTATATAACTATTTACACATGCTTAACATTTCTGTGTTCCATAATTTTTGTTTCTTCATTTGTTAAGAAAAATGGCCAATGTAGAACAAAAGGCCAGCATCAAAATCTGGCCACCTGATCAGGCAGTTCCAGGTCTACCTCAGGGCAGGGCAGAAATACAAAGGACCCTCCTGAGCAGAGATTCTGTAAGCGCTATCCCTATCAGGGACCTGTGCTTAAGCAGCAGTGTGGAGTAGTAGAAAGAGCACAGAACCAGAGGATGGGTCAACTTGAGCTATGTTCCTGGTCCTGCAACCATCTAAGTCAGGGCTGTTCAATAAAACTTTCCATGGGGATGAGTTCTCCATCTGTATTCTCCAAGGTGGTAGCCGCTTGCTCTGCGTGACTATTGAGTGCTTGAAATGTGGCTGGTGCAATTGAATTTTAAATTTTGTTTAATTTTCATTATTTTCAATTTAACTATCTCAATGTGGCTAGTAGGAACCATATTGGATGGTACAGTTAACCAATGCAGCCTGGGAAGGTTTGTGTCTTAGTGGTTTAGAAGAGTGTAGCTCTGGAGTCAAACTGCCTTGGTGCAATTCCTGACACTTGCTTGCCATAGGACCTTAGCAAGGTATTTAGGTTTTTTTCCTATGCCTCAGTTTCCTAATATGTAAAATGGGGGTAATGACAGACAGTACTTACCTCATTGGACTCTTGTGAGAATTGAAATAAGAAAGTGTACAGTGTTTAACATAGTGTCTGGCATTCATTTGTTTTTTTTTAAATGGGCCTTAGGTTATAGAATTGGTTTAATCATGATACTTGATTCATGCCATACTGTCATCATTGGTCCATGCAGCATGCAAGAGACACAAACACACACACACAAACAAACTTACCACTTCCATCAAGAATCAGAACATTAATTATAATTTTATGTCTGTGTGGGGTTTCCCCCTTTCTTACCCCATACCTTGCCCTGAGATATACCCATGACCCTGGATTTTTTGTTTATTATTACCAAGCCTTTTATAAAATAGTAGAATTCCCTGTGCTGGGAATGCTCCCTGCACCCCCGGTATGTAGATCCTCCGTACAGTTCTCTCTGACTGCCTGTTGGCCACACTCATCACTCTTTTCCTACCACTTGTAATTGGGTGCCTTGTGGATTGTCTGTTTCATCAGATTATAGCAGTGATTGTGACTCTTTTATTCCCATTGAACCATTGGGATCTGGAATCCAGTGTCTGGTACATCATGCACACTCAATAAGTATTTGCTTAATGGATTAGTTTATATTAGTAATTGATTATGTATTCTTTTGAGTATCACATTAATGGATTATTTGAAGTGATTTTTTTCAACCTCAGAATACTTGCTCCTTGCTAAGAAACATGCTTTGGGGATTCTTCTTATATTATACTTATTGACTCAGCAAATGTTCGTTGAGGCCCACTATATGTGAACAAGAGTGGCGTGGCCCCTGCCTTGGCAGAGCTTCTGGTTTCAGATAAAGAAACAGGTAATTGTGATACAGGAAATTATTCCTGGGGTGAGAACAGAATGCCGTAGGAGCTTGTGAACGGGGCACCTAACCCAGGCCTTGGGGGTGCATGCTCAGGGAATGGTTCCTGGAGGAAGGGAGGTGACAGCTAAGCTGATTTCTGGAAGATGACGAATAGGTGGGTGAGCAAAGAAGTAAGAACTAGACCAGTGTCCCAGGCAGTGGGAATGGCATAGGCAAGGGCCGGGAGGCAAGAAATCAGGCTTGCAGTTTTGATAGAGCTCCGTTTATGTAAGGCTCAGATAATGCAAACTAATTTTAAAAGCAAAGAACAATGGAAGAGTAACCACAGACAGGACTGTGTGTCATTTGCCTCTCTTAACTTACTGAGGTGGAATTACTTTACCTCCCTAAACTCCAGTTTTTATCATGTCTGAAATGGAAAAAAATAATGCTTGCCCTTCTTTTTGCAGAAGATGTTGTGGAGACCACTTGAGGGATGCTATATAAAAGCACTTTGATAGGAAAGACAACGTTCTTAAATGTCAAGGTTGTGTATGGGATTCATTAAGAAGAGGCATGATTGATATGGCACATTTACTCTAAAAAGTTCAAGTAATACTGAGTTGATCTAGAATCTGTGTTGTTAATATAGTAGCCTCTAGCCATATGTGGCTATTTTAATTAAAATTAAAGAAAATTAAAAATCAGTCCTAGTCACATTTCAAATGCTCAGTAGCCACATGGGGTTAGTAGCTACTGTATCGGAGAGTGCAGATAGAGAACGTTTCCATATCACCGAGTCTGTCCGACAACCCTGGGTGATGCTTATACTAATACAGGAATTGTAGACTTCTGAAGCATTAAAATATTTATATTCCTTGTTGTGACTATTCTTTTATGAATTTAGCCTATGGAAGCAACTAGATGGATTCATAAAAATCTAGGTACATGAATATCCACATCTATTAAAGAATCATTTATGATAGTGGGGGGGAAAGGAGACATTTTATTAATATTTGTTCAATAGTGGCAGCTGATTAAATAAATAATGGTGTGTTTGTATATATGCATATGTTTACACATAGTCATAATGGAATATAGTACAATATAGCCATTGAAAGAGATCATACAGGTATGGATTTATTTTCATTGAGATATTCTACACATATTATTGAATGAAAAAAACTCAGGTGAATATGTATAGTGTGCATTCATTTTAGGATGTGTGTATGTTGTGTACTTGGGGAGGGGTGTACTTTTCTCTCTGTGTGAGAGAAAAACACAGAGATATTTGGAGGGATATTTGCCAGTGTCTGAAAATTATTTATTTTGGGTTGATGAGATCGTAGTTTGTTGTTTTTATTTTTCCTTATCTTTATCTTCTGAATTTTCTTCAATGATATGAATTGTATGTATACCCAAAAAAAGAAAAAAAGGAGCAAAAATGTTTGTGCTTGTCAGAATATGAAAATACTTGCATGTACAGAAGACCAAGAGAGATTTTTAAAATGTATAGTAGTTGCCTGATGATTTGCAAACATGCAAGTGAGTTACACATATTTTGTGAAGAAAAAGATTTATCTCCTTAAAATCTTGTCATTGTGGATTATTCAATGTGAAGTACGTCTTTGCTCTTTTTGCAAAACCTTCCCAACCCCTGTGACACTAAGCTCAAGAACAAGCAGAACTGTTTTCTTCCACCTGAGATACTCCTCATTGTAACATATTTGGCGTGTCTGAAAATGTGTTGAAAAGGTTTGATGTGTGCATTTTCCCCGAAATTCGGGGGATCAAAAATGTGGCCAGCAGTTGTTCCAGCTAGTTTCTTACCACAAAGCCTCTGTGATTTGAGGCAGAAGTGCCAACCGGCTTGCAGGAAAGCTCAGTGGGGACTTTCGTACTTTGCTTGTGTTGATAGACAAATGTGCCTGGTGTGATCTCTCATAGATTGGATTGCCATCCCAGAACTTCACAGCCAACCTGAAATGTCTGAATACCACACTGGAGAATTTATACATGTCTTCCCTATTTAAGTGCTGTAAAATATATTACTGAAGTGAAAGTCAACAGCACAGCACCATGTTTTGAACGTTTCCATCTCCTAGCTCTGGCTCCTAGCTATGGCCTATTGAGGTTGGGGGCCAGGGTCTTTCTGACTCCTTAAGTGTCTGTGCTGCTCTGAGAAAGGCAGGGAGGAACTGCTCCAAGACTCTCAACGGGATGATGAGAGGCAGCCTGGTCCAGGGTCCCTGCCATGTAGAGCCACACTATAATCTCTAATCTTTCTCTCCCTTAGGTTGTGCCGTAAGAGTCTTTGGCAGCCAGGGGAGAACCTATTCAAAGATACAGAGAAATTGAAAACACAAAAGTGAATTTTACTCGTGATGCCCTTTTAGCACCTGAATCTAGATATAACTAGTATTTCCCTTCTTCCCTGTCTTATTTCTCAAAGCTGTAGAATTCTGTAGGTAAAAAGAAGGCTGCATTGGGGGACACAGCTGTCATCATTGAACAAGAACAAGTGTAAATATCTTACTTACTCATACCATTTTGTCCTTAGAAAACTAAATGAAGTTAAGAAATCAGTCAAAATTCTGGAGGTTTTATTAACTCCAAGTTTCGTAAGAGTGTGTGATTTGGTCATAAAAATTGATAGGAAAGTTGAGGTCCATATTTACCTCTGGGTCTTTTCGATATAGAAAGCAAAAGAGAAAAAGGAGTAGTGGAGTTGCGTTTTCCCCAATTTCAAAAACAAACAAACAAATATCAAAATTTCATAGTTTTTCTCCCTAAGCTATACAAGTATATTATTTCTAACTTAGTTTTGTGACCTTAAATGTAAAACCTTTCTGGGCCTCGGTTTTCTCCTCTGTGAAACAGGAGAATCAGACTGAACTGGACACTTTTTAAGTTCTTTCCAGCTGAGACACCTTGGCAGTGCTACCCCACCCTCCTCTCCCAGGGCCTTAGGCTGGTTTAGCTCGGTTTTGTCAGGATCTAGGGATTATTCAGAATTGGCAATGATTAATTTCTGATGAAGTTTGGGTTATATAGTTGCAAGTGGATTACGAGTGCAAAAAGGACTATGATAATTTTGTTTTAAACTCTTTTGGAAAAAGTTCTGCCTGAGATACTTTTGCCTTCCCACTTCCCCAATAATAATAGCTATAGTGCAAACCAGAAATAATGAATACCACCAATGAGTTTGGTTCAGAGACCCACAAGAAATTCTACGTTCATTTCCTGTAAAGTCACTGAGGCCGTGATTCAGCCAGCATGACCTGCCTGGAAGCACCTAGAGTTTGTTTGCTGTTTCACCTCGTTTAATGCACTCTCTGCCATGATTGAAGACACCGTCCATCACCAGAATTTGATGATGATTTGCTAGGTTTTCTGCAGACCTTGAATTTTTAAATGATGGTGATATCTTCAATTTGCTTCCTTTAGCTGGATGGGGAGTAAGTGCTGAGAATGTAAACCTTGACCCCTCATGCTAAAGCATGAGCCTCCTCCAGCCTGAAGGCAGTCTTGCTTCCAAAGGCATGATGCTCAGAGGTCATTTTGCCAGAAGACTCTCTTACGTGTACATTGTTACTAGGTTCCCAGGACAGTCTAAATAAGTCCAGGGAGGCCTGAGAAACCCATGCATTAGTTAGGGCAAGACTAAGCTATAATGTTTAAGAATATATACGTTTATTTCTCTCACTCACAACAGTTCCAAAGGAAGGAATCTATGTTGATAGGGAAGTTGTATTCCATGCTATCTGTCACGAACCCAGGTTCCTTCCACCTTATTACTCCTCCATCTCTATCGCAAGGGTTGGCAAAGTATGGCTGGCCAAATCTGGCCTGCTACTTGTTTTTATAAATAAAGTTTTATTGAAACTCACACATGCCTACTTGTTGCATATTGTAGCTCCTTTTGTGCTACAACAGCAGATTTGAGCAATTGCAACAGAGATCATATGACCCACTAGGCTGAAAATATTTATGCATAACCCTTTACAGAAAAACTCTGCCTCCCCCTGCCCCACCATGGCTGAAGTTGGGTCTGGACCACATACCTGTTTAGCACTCAGGAAGGACAAAAG
Organism: Daubentonia madagascariensis; assembly: GCA_023783475.1. Taxonomy (NCBI): domain Eukaryota; kingdom Metazoa; phylum Chordata; class Mammalia; order Primates; family Daubentoniidae; genus Daubentonia; species Daubentonia madagascariensis. Next base: position 31,132,318 of record JAKFHU010001953.1, on the reverse strand, counting down.
GTCATTGAGAAATGAATCACTAAAAAGCCCAGACCCAGAAATCAACACATTGCTTCTTCTCATCTTCTATTGGCAAGAACTTAATCTCATGGCCATATCTAACTGTAATGGAGGTTAGGAAATGTTTAGCCAGGGAGCCACGTACCTAGGAAGGAGAGAAACTTATACTATAGGATCTGCTGCAGTGTGCACGTGCTACAATGGGCATCATCTGCTATCGTATTTAATCTGCTCCTCTTCACCTGTGTCACCTTTCACCATCCTTCACATGTTCAATTAAATGCTACTTCTTCTAGGAAGTCTTCTTTGGTCCTTCTTGTCTAGGGTAGATGTTCCCTCTTGGAGCTTCTTGAGCCCCAGCACATCCGTGCGGTAGCACCTCTGCCTCTTAATACCAGTGATCACTTTTATGCCTGGATTCCATGTTTAGCTTCACACTTAGGACACCCTTTAGACATACCTGCTGAATGAAGGGGTTGGCCATTGTGAAGTAGATACCACTGGCATTTCCCATTTAACAGATGAACACACTGAAGCTCAAGTGAGGATAAATCAGTTTGCCCAACATTACTTGGCTACTTAGACATAGAGCTGGGACTGCAACCCAGTTCTGTCGGCCTTCAAAAATCATGATCTTTACTCTAAGTCAAGCTTTCTGTACTTTGCCACTATTGGCATTTTGCACTGAATAGTTCTCTGTTGTGGGGGGCTGTCTGCTCAGTAGCATCTCTGGCTTCTACCCACTAGATGTCAGTAGTACCCCTCCCCAGTTGTGACAAATGTCTCCAGAGGTTGCGAAACGTCCCCTGTAAAGCAAAGTCACCCCTGGATGAGAATCCCTGGGCTAAGTTCTACTGTCTCTCAGTTTTGCTTAGAACTCCAGAATCCATGATTCCTCTGCTTCAACTCAGTGGTGACCATGGGATTCTTCTTTTCTTTGGAGAGTGACTCTCTTCTTAGCCCAGGTCACAAGCCCCCTCCCACCGAAAGTCTTCTTTAATGCAGCCTTTAGATACCAGCCTTTCCTTCCTTGGGACTCCTACTGTATGTTCTTTTTATCACTTTTGTGATAGATTGTGAGTACTAAAGAATATCTTCCCTAATTACTTCCTGTGGATGACACAGGGTGACCCTCAGTAGGCCCTTGGTCAGTGTCTGTTGAGTTTAATTGCAGCCATCTGAACCAGACAGGGACCAAAGACTAGGAGGAAAGTATCCAAGAGGAATTGTGAGTTGGGTTCCCTGCTGGTATAATCCCACTAGGACCATCATTTTAGGGTTTCCCAAATCTAAGGATACATCTGCTATCTCTGGACTAAATTTCTTTTATTCTTTTTTGTTGTTGTTGTGAATAAGCAATAAATTCAGGGCACATCTGGTCAAAGGGTATAATTATTCCCTATGAAATACAGTGCCAAGTGATATCCAGATATTACTATACTGTCCCCAGCCTTCTGCTTGCTAGAGGGACTCTTTAATCATGTGAGCAACTCTGAGCCCAGAGCTGGAGGTGTTCATGTGGTGATTGGGTACAGATGGCAGAGGGCTCTGTTCCAAGCTGTGTGACCTCAGGGAAGTTATTAAATCTCTTCAAGCCTCCATTCAGTTACTCAACCAATATTTACTGAACATCTACTGTGTGCAATATGCTATTAGAGATAGAGCAGTAAAAGAAACAGACCAAAATCTGAATCACTTGTGGAATGGAGAGTCAAATGAGATGGGGAAGCCACAGATGATAAATAAATAAGTGAAACATATAGTAAGTGACATGGTAATAAAAATTAACCAGAGGGGGCCAGGCACAGTGGCTCATGTGTGTAATCCTAGCACTTTGGGAGGCCAAGGCAGGAGGATGGCTTGAGGCAAGGAGTTCGAAACCAACCTGATCAACATGGAAAGACCCCATCTCTACAAAAAGATTTAAAAAATTAGCCGGGTCTGGTGGCACACACCTGTAATCCCAGCTACCCAGGAGGCTGAGGTGGGAGGATCACTTGAGCCCAGGAGTTCAAGGCTGCAGCGAGCTATGATTGCACCACTGCACTCCAGCCTGGGTGACAGAGCGAGACCTTGTCTCTAAAAAAAAAAAAAAAAAATTAACTGGAGGGAATTAAAAATATATAATATATACCTGGTGCCTGTTGAGAACATTAAATGATCACATGTACATCACATGTCTAGAACAGCATTGGCATGTAGATACTTAATAAAGGTTATAGAGTTCCTCTCTTCGCCTGTAGAGTGAGAACAAAAACACTGCTCCTGTTTGAAGGTAGGAGGCTAGATTTAAATAATTCTGATGCTGATTTGCATGGTGTGGCACCATGGTGTGGCTTTTAATATTTTTAAAGTCCTCTCATCTACTTTATCTCTTCTCATTTATCACATTTCAAGTGGGAGGCCAGTGATCCGGAAAGACCTCTAGAGGAAGCAGAAGGAACCATTGCTTTCGGACACCTGGGCCAAGCAGGAAATAGTCTGCCTGCCCTCAATAAAACCAACTCTGACCGAAGCAGTGGAAAGAATGGTGATGGCTCCTTCATTTTAGGGGTGTGGCTGTTGATGTTTAAGATCCACTCCTGCTGTAGGAGGCGAATGGATTCTGTTTGTCCCCCAGAGGGCAGAGTTACAGAGAGGCTAAGCACACTGGCTTTGAAGTCAGCCTTATCTCCTGGTTGGAGTCCTGCCACTGTCAGCTCTTCATAGCGGGTCATGGGGCAAGGAGCTAACTTCTCTGAGCCTCAGTTCCCTCATAGGGATGCTGATAGGATTGAAGGAAGTAAGGCAAATAAAACAGGTAGACCTACTTGTATTTCCTGGCAAGTACCCCATAGACTCCTAATCATTCTCTCTGCCTCTGGGATTGGGCAGATACTCATCGGCCAAATTGTTCTTTCTAAAGTCAAATCGACAGCAATCCCATCAACCTATCTCCTAAGCAGACCACCAGGAGGACCTAAAGGAACATGGCATGTTTAATGGACACAAGAGAGCTTTACTCTGCTTGTAAATGCGGGAGTGGAGCCAAAGCTATAAAGTCACCCTCAAAGGGTAAGTTGGATACAAAATGAACTAGATAATTGTGACTGTTTTACTAGACCAAGAGGCCATGAAAGGTATTAAATTATTATTGTTGGTGAAATGTATGTATAATTGTTTTCAGTCTTTTAATCCATTTGAGAATGCTGCAAACTTTCTAATATTTAAAAAAATATGCTACACAGAAAAAATTGAGAACCACTGCAAGATACAAGAGCTAAACAGAGAGAAAATAGTTTGAATCTTGTACCACTTCCAGTCAGTAGGTAGTAACCGCCAGAGTGCATGTTGAGACCTGTACCAAGGCCAATCTGAGCGCTGAAGAAGTTCTGCAATAAATTAGTGATGTCTGCCACAGTGGCAGAAATGGAGAATGAGGACTCAACTGTCAGGTTTTGCTCTCCCTAGATTTACCTGGTGTTTTGAAAGTTGCTAAAAAGAAAGAGACTAAATCATTACTGTGTCTCCTGCAATCAGTCCCATCATGGAGATAGCCCGACATCTGTTCTCAAAATGAACCAATACTCCATGACTATGTTTACAGTTTGACACACCACTACAGTTCACAGTTGTTAACTTTATATATAAATATTTGTAAATTGAGTTCTGTGCAATTTCATTGTGAATTAAGAAATATTGGCAGTTAAACTGATATAAATCAACTAGGGACCAGATACAAAATATTCTTTGATCTTCACTTGAAAAAAAATGATGCCTTTGCAAAAAAAAATTTACCAGAATCTCATAGTAAATATTCACACATTGAAATGCCTTTGATTTAAGGATTTTCACTGGAAACTGGAGTTTCCTTATTTATTTTTATGTTTTGGAAGTCTAACATAAAGTTTTCTTAGCGTTCTTCATTAATATTCTTCTCAGTAAACTCTTGTAGTATGGTAAATTCTTGTAGAATATTTTCATATTCTTCATGTTCAAGTGTGAGGTAGGGAGGTCATGGGGGAAAATACAACTTATTTTATTTTTCAACATCATTTAAAAAGTTTTACAATTTCAATTATTTACTTTTACTAAAATTATGATCAAAAAAGCAATGAATTCATCTTAGCATAGTAGAAAAAAGTTAATTGTCAACACCCAAGGCTTAGAGAGAAGAATATACTGGGCATTTCAGGGTATTGTGCAGTTGGTTACTGGTCTCACTTTGAAGCCAGACATGACCTTATCAGATTTGTTGAGTATCACCACAGGTCTCATATTTTTCCCTGGCTTCAGAACAATGGAGTTCAGAGGTCAAGAATACCTACATTCCACATGAGTGAACTTTTCATCCTTCGAAATCATAATGATGAATGGTCAACAGCCAGCCACACTGTATATTCAGGAAGAGAAACCAGAACACTGAAGACGGCATGGACTCTTGCAGGCTGTGATGCAGATGTTTGTGAAAATAGTCAGCAATTTTGCGAGCCCTCGTAAGTGACAATGAGGTAGTTTAATCTTCTTCTTAGAAGGATATCTAACATTTTGTTAATCCTTCAGAAAAAAAATTCACCCTAGACTTGCTGATTTTCCCAACCAATAACTTTGTTATTCCAAGTGGAGTATTTGAAAACTTCTGAAGATTTTGTGTGTTTGTAGACTCAGTATTTCAACATAGGATGGGAGTTTATAATTCTCAATAAACTTTTGTAGGTAACCATGAAAACCTGATATCCCAGCCTTACTTGAAAAGAGGAATTCTCTACCACATAAAAATCACCCAGCTATGATGCTTTTTCTATTTTATGTATCAATTGTATCAAAACCAAAACAGCTTTTTTGAGGTTGTATTTTCTCAATAGGCCTATAATAGGCATGTGCTTATAAAAAATGACATAGCGTTCACATATTTTCATTTCCCTACCAGGGGGTTCTGCCTCATCTCAACTTTGTATCTCCCCCTCCTCCAAACTTGAGATCACTATTCCAAATAATATCTTCATTTATTTATGACCTATTCAATTCCTAACGCATGACCTAGCACAGTACCCTGGCTACAGTAGACAGTAACCATTTGTTGAGAAAAGAAATACTTATGTGGTATAGGCAGTTAATATGATTCAGGATATTAAATTTGTATCTATAAATTTATAATTGAGCAGATTAACCTTTTTAATAAATTGTAGATATATACTGTGATATTCAGTATAAAATCTAGCCACATGGTCAGTTGGGGCTCTAAATATATTGGTTAGGTGTTCGTTTTATTCTGAGATTTTTCCCCTCTATCTTTTGTATTTCCTGGGGCAGTGTTTCTCAGAGTGTGGTCCCTGGACCAGTAGCATCAGCAGCACCCAGGAACTTGTCAGGAATATAAATTCTCAGGCCTTGCCCCAGTGCTACTGAATCAGAAGCTCTGGGAGCAGGGCAGAGCAGTCTGTGTGGTAGCAAGCCCTCAAGGCAGGGTGGGCTTCATGGGTGGGCTACTTGTGCGGTCACACAGGACCCTGCACTCAGAGGAGCCTTGTGCTTAGTTTAATGGTTCTGCTATCACCATCTTGGAATTCTTAATAATTTCTTAACAAGGGTCCCACATTTTCATTTTGCCCTGGGCCCTGCCAAATTATAGCCAGTCCTGCCTCCAGGTGATGCTCAGGCATGTGCAGTGAGAGAATCTCTGTCTTAGAGAAATATTGAGATTCCCTCTGGGTATCTGGTCAGTTGGCCATTTGATTATAAATGAAAACCTATTCAAATTATTCAGATTGTTCTAAGGAGATTGGTCCTGAGAGAAGGTAACACTAAGCTGTGTTAATATTTCTCTTAACTCAGTAACCTGGTTTTTAGACAAACCTTTGGCCCTGTCTTGGCTTTCCATAGAAATTGCCTAAGAGTTACAGCCAGAAGTGGAGTGAGTGCACCTGACTTTTCACATCCCTCTTGGACCTTCCTTTTCCTGGTTACCCAGAAAGTATTCTTATAAAAACTTTTTCTGAGCTCGTCAGGTGCTGCCAAACAGTTAACCGGTTTTGTGTCCATGGGAAATTACTTAGGTCTCTAGATTTATGAAAATCTCTTTGTATAGGTGTTAGTTCACAGACATTGTGTTAAGTAACATGTAATCACAGGGAGTGGATCAATCAGGCCCCACAGAAACAAATATTTCAAATTGAGATAATCCAAAATGCATTTATTTACAAAGGGATTAATCCCAAGGATGTGGGCATGATATTGGGGACCATTCAGGTTTGTGCAAGAACCCAGTGCTACAACAGTAGAGATGTCACTGCTTCTAGGCCCAAAGGGACAAAGAAGGGAGAGGTTTCTAGAACCTGAAAGAAGAGAGAGTCTGACAGAGCTGCCTTAAAAGGGATAGTAACCTTCCATTGATGAACATAGCCAGTCTGAAGGGAACTCACAGGGAGGGAACCAGGTGAATAAATGTGCTGACCTCACTTTCCTCCCTACATCTGTCTCCTGCCATTACCCAACTCTGCTGGAAGCTCGAGGGCACAGGGCACCCGACACCATTTGTGTTATATATGTCAGCCTGTGTGGAAGAAAGCAAGGAGAGAAAAGTGGAGATGAATCTAGAAGGACAAAAGGACAATATCTGGCACTGTTCACTCCATTTGCCTCTTGGTCTGTACTCCTGTCTTTTGTCCAGGTGAAAAGTTAGTGTCCCCAACACAAGGGAGGTGTGAAGTCACCTCGGGTCTTGTGTCATTGTGAGATACTGTCAATTTGGTCATGCTCACATCTAAAACATTAGCTACCATGAGTGTTGTCTTTTTTTTTTTTTTAATAAGGTAGAAGGCGGGGCACAAAGGGAGAAAAGAAGGGATTTAATGACTTAAAACGTAACTGCTATAGCCCCTACCTCTATAGCTGGCTATAAGACCTCATTAATAATCATGGTTTCCTTCTCCCCTCACCTCTCAATAATGGAAATCATCTTAGTTTTTGATCGCCTTGACTTGATTGGATGACTGCTGTTTTCACTGACCAGAGCTTTTGTTGAAGGACACCTCTGTGCATTCCTGGGTTATACACATTGCCTTCCTTATCCCTTTTGCACAGTAATAATGGTGACCCCCTTCTCTGACTGTTGGGTCAATGGAATGAGTAGCCCAAAATGGCCAAGGGATGGACTTTCTCAACTGCTAATTCATCACATCATGATGATGTTCTCTGGTGGAATGAGACATTATTCCAGTGAGTTATTAGATGTTTTCATGAGAGAGGCCACTCCCACCTCCTCCTCTCAGCTTCCTGACCTATGCCTCCTTACTATGGGGGAGATGGTACCATACATTGGCCTCTGATTTAAGGCATATACTGCATTCCTATAGGAAAGTACCCTCACCTCTTTGTGTGTTGTCACCCAGCTAGTACTAAGTCAGCACTTCTAGGTAATGGACCCATAGATGCACTACCTCTGTTGTAGAATGTGTCCCATGGTTGGAGGTGATGTTGTATAGTATACCATGTGATAGACAAGGCATTTTGCATGTCTAAGAATTTTGGTCCTGGAAGAAGTACTGAAGGAAGAGAAGGGAAATCCACAAATAGAATGCTTCTATCCTATTTTAGCCAAAGTACTGCCCTGTCCAAAGCAAGAGAAATCTAGTGTCATCAACTTGTCGCTAGGTAGCCAGTTAGTCCACCCAAAGGCTCAGTATTGGCCTTTGTGCTGGCATTTTTGGCACTCAGCTGTGATCGTGGCTGGATCAGCCTGGGTGAGAAAAAAAAATTGTGACTGGCCCCTACATCCCTGCCACTGTGGCCAATGAATTCCTCCATTCGGATAATATAAAGATGATAAGGCATATTGACTTTGTGTGCCACCTTATTACTTATATGTTCTTTGTGTCTAGTACTTTAATTATTTTTTTATTTTTTTGACCAACAGATTAGACTTTTAAAAAAATACATAGTTAATTCCAAACAAACCTATACATAAAATTATTTTCTTCTTACCTCTCAAACTTTTCTTCTGGACTTACAATCCTTTATGCTTCTTTTACAAGTTATTTTAGTATAGGCCTATTGGTGATAAATTATTTAAATTTTTGTTTCTCTGAAAATGTCATAATTTCACCCTCATTCTTGAATCATTCAATTTTAGGTTGATAGTTATTTTCTCCCAGCAACATATAATTCCACTAACTTCTGGCTTCCACTGTTGCTGTGGAAAAGTTGGTTGTCAGGCTAATTGTAAATGACTAACTTTCTCCATGATTGTTTCTAAGATTTGTTTTTCTTTAAGCTCTGTAGTCTCATACTACAACCATTATGTACTTACATTGTAACACTAGAATGATGTTAAATTTATTTTATTTATTCTGCTTTCTATATTTATGAACTCATATCTTTCACTGGCTCTGTTTAATTCTCAGCCATTATCTTTTCAAATATCTATTACCTCTTCTCTGTGTCTTCAGTCTCTCTCTATGAGACTCTAATTACAAGTGTGCATTCTTTCCCTCTCTGTCCTCCATACTGATGAACATCCCATTCTCAGTTTCCCTCTCCTGCTCTCTCTGAGCTGCATCCTGGGTAATTTCCCTAGTTTTATCTTCCAGTTCACTCATTTTCTCTTCAACTGTCTCTAATATGTGGCTAACCCCATTTATAGAGGTTTTTTTAGATTAACAATTATACTTTTTTATTCCCCAAAGTTTAATTTGGATTTTTCAAATATTTCTAGTCATTTTTGATAGTCTCTTGTTGCATGCTAATTTTTTATTTAATTCTTTTATTTCTAATTCTTTGTGTGTGTGGAAAGAGCACCTAAAACCTGTCTTAGCAAAATTCCAATATGCAATACACATTTAGTGTATATGAATGTATGTATGTATAATATACATATATTATTTACAATCATCTTGAAAACAGCCATTTTATATTCTGTAGTTAATAATCCTAATACCTGAAGCCATTGGGGATATATATCTAAATTTGTACATGTTCTTGTTTATTCCACTGTCTTTCCCTCATTGGGGACTTGTTTCCTTAAATGCTTGGTGATCTCTGGGAATTTAAATTTTACAAATCTTAGTGGGAACCTTGAGTAACTAAAATGGAGATGCTTTTCTTGAGAGATGATTTACTTTTGCTTCTTCTGGGAACGGGGAGCTGCTATCAACCTGGGATTACCTAGCTCTTTTAAGAATCCTGGTTTATCAGGGCTTTCAGGTTAAGCTCTTCCAACCTGCCACTGGTTTAGTCTCTCAATTGTACAAATGACTGTGGTTTTTGCTCTTAGAGCAACCCCTGCTATTTATGTGGGCTTTCAGCATACTATTCTTGTTTCAGCTCAGTGTTGGAGTTTGTTTGTTTGATTGTTTTAGCCCTGTAGAGGGTTTTCTTATTTCCTATAAGCCCAGCAATGCAATAAAAATTATATTTTCAGAGGACTTTCATAGCATCTGGTCAGTCATGATGCTGAAAAGGGAAGTCTGTTATTTCCTATGTTTAATATGTATACACTATTAATAGAAATAATATCTGAAAAATCTTAAAATATTTTAAGTTTGTCCATCATAGTTTACAATATTCCTGCATTCAAAATTTTTTCAGGATTTTTCATTTATAGCATCTCTCAAAGATTTTTATTAAAGCCCATTACTTACTCCCATGGATGTGGGAAATGAATTTTTTTTTTTTGCCTTTTTTTGTTGTCATTTTATTTAAACATTTATTGAGGGTTACTTTGTCTCAGAGTTGACAAACTTTTTCTTAAAGGGCCAGATATTAAATTTGTGAGGCTTGTGGGTTTCTGGCAGCTACTCACTTCTCCTGTTGTAGTGTGAAAGCAGCCATAGACAGTACATAAACAAGTGGATGTGGCTGTGTTCCGATAAAATGTTTATTTCAGAGACGGGCAGTGAGTCCACAGGCTGTAGATTGTTGACTTCTGATCTATTGTAATCTCTGGATCAAGTCTTTTTGTGTGTTGGGTCTCTACAGATCTTCACCAACCTCATTTTGGAGATATTTGCTTCTTACACAGTCCACTGAAGACACAGCGGTTCACTTTTTTCCTAAAAAACAAAAAAAAAAAGCCAGGCTTTGCCTGCCTAGGGCCTTTGTACATGTTGTTCCCCCTTTCTGAAATGCCCTTCCACATGTCCTGTGTTTGGCTTCCTCTATTGTAGCTTTGCAAACATAATTTAAATGCTTCCTGCTTAAGAGTCCTTCCTTGATTTCCTTCTACAAAGCCATCTCCCCCTACACACAAAACTTCTCATTGTTACTCACCAAAGCATTCTGTTCATTTCATTTAAAACACTTATCAAAACTTGTAACTATGTATTTTTCATTTGTTTATTTAGTACGGGGCTCCCCAACTATAATGAAAATTCCATGAGGGCAGGAACCATGTATATTCTGACTGTACCTTGCGCCTGGCACACAGTTCCTGGCAAACAGTAGATACTCTGGGTAATTATTTGCTGAATGAATGAAGCAACCTTATCGGGTAGGTACTGTTATTAGTATCCACATTTTACAGATAAGGAGACTTAGGCTCCCCAGAATTAAGTACAGCTAGGAAGTGACAGACCCCAGATTCAATCTGAGGCCAGTTTGTCTGATTCCAGGCTCTGAGCTGATATCCAGTCCCACTATGGCCTCTTGGTTTCTTGGTTATGTGCACAACTGAAGAACAAAGCCACCCAGCTATTCTTGGAGACCTGTCAAGGCAGTGAGAGGCGGGGGGGGGGGGGGGGGGGGGGGGAGTGGAGAGGTGGAGTTACAGAAGCACTATGTTAGTATCGAGTGAGCTGACTCAAGTTAAACCGGGAAAGGATCAGTTACCTAATTGCAAACAATCCCACTGTTAATGTACAGCTTTATGATTCAGGGGTCAAAACGGTTTTATGCCAGCGGGATCCCAGTGTTCTTATGGTGGTGAAGGGAAAGTAAGTAGGAAGGTTCCATTCTCAATGGAGATCTGGGGCAGAGCAAAGTGCCCCAGCTTATCCAGGAGGTCTGGCAACCATTAAAGAGAAATGACTTCCTAAATTCCAACTGACAGGGGAACTGAATGCATTGTACCATCCAGGATGCAGAGACCTCATGCTCAGGGAAATTAATATGGTTTAAAAATTCATGGGATCTTTCCGGTTTGTCCCAAGCTTGGAAATTTAATGTGGAACATTTTTTAAACAATAATTTGAAAGAAAGTTAACATACTTTTCTTAGGATTTTAAAAAAGCTGTGTTTTGCTTATTAGTCAGTGGAAAATCTATATGACTAAAATATGTTTAAATGTAAGCTGGCTAATAGAACAGGCTCAGGGAAGGAAAATAGACCATTTGAAGCAAATCAACCATTAATTTCATATGCATTACCTAAGCAAAAAGAAAACATTGAAGCAAAGTGAAAATGACATGATGGTCCATTTCAAACATTTGGTAAATGTAACATAAATGAATTCTCTGCAGTGATTCTGTGAGTTCAGCCAAACCTACAGAACCAACTTTAAGAACCTCATGATAACTGTAAGCTTAACAAAGTTATGCAGAATTATGGTGTTAATTTTCTGGAAGGCATCAACTATAAATAAGGATGTATTATTTTGTCAAAGAAGTAATCCATAAGCAGAATAAAACTTGTCTGGGTATAATGTTGACTAACACATAACTTGTATAGAAGTAGTTATCCCCAAAGAGAAAGACAAGGTATGTGTGCTTTCACACACATGCATGAAAACTATTTGTACCGAGAAAAAGCATATTTTGACATCTTCCTGTGTATTTTACTTTTATAAATTAAACATGATCCATAATTTTCAAAAAAATGACTTAAAGTAGATTACAATTAAGCCCGAGTCTTCACGTATGTATGCACATGTGCGTATACACACGGACACACAAAACATCATTAATAAAACTAAAAATAGAAAATAAAAGCCATGAAAACCTGAGTAAATTACTCTTCTAACCATAAAGTCCATTATAATTACTATGATTGATCATCAAGTTTGGCCCTGAACTTCCTGGCAGCCAGGGCAAAAAGGGAAACAGGATAAATTGTACCATTCTTGTTATTAGAATGGAGGAAACAGACTAGTTTCTTCAGATAGAGATTTTCCTGGCACCAGATAGCAAAAGGAGTTTCTCATGTGTGATTTTCTGTAGGAATATTGAACCACATAATGGATAATGCCCTCAACAGCTCTTTCCAGCAAATGCAGATGTGCTTTTCATAGAGCTGTCTCCTACAACAACTCTCAATAAAAGCTGGTGCCATAACTTAAGTGCAGTTCAGAGAAGGCACATTTTGCAAGAGTACTGGTTTTTATTTCCATATTGTGAAAGATGTGTGGTTTTGCTTTTAATACATATTTTAAAGCTCTAGAAAGAAATTCTGATCTGGGTGCCTGTGTTGCAGAGATCTGACACCATTTGTATGTCTACACAGTTCCCCAGGGATTTTACTTGGACCTGTCCAAATTTTTAAAATTTCTATTCATCATCATCTTCTATTTCATGAAAATTTTGAGCTACCCCTCAAGCTTTTCTATTGGTCTATCTCTCTCTATATTCATTAATAATGTACTAAGTTCTTCAGTAACCTGGTTAAATATAGACAGGGGCCTTAAAAAACATGGTTATTCATAGAAAGGGTAGTGTTATCCCTTTAACAGATTCAGTGTAAATTATTTCTGCTTCGTCCAGGCTTTTCTAATTGTTTTTAATTTTAATTTTCTTATGAACAATATTTTTCTGCTATTATATTTATATCATCAGTATGTCAAACTGACATGAGTTGTGTAATAATCAAAATACAATTGTTTTTGGTCTCCCACTGCCCCTTTAAGCTTTGAACAATGGAGGAAACCTTGTCATGGCACTGGATAAAAACCTAGCAAACCTAGTATCTTTTCTGCTCCCTCTTAGGCAGAAACAGTCCCACAATGACTATGAATCACAGATATTCCCTCATTAGAATGTTCACCTGATTTTTTTGATCAGCAAATAACAATCAACCTCAACACATTCAAGAGATGTTAACGATTGGTTGACTCCATTGGCTTAGAAGGGCTAAACCAGGAGTTTTCACCTTTTTGTGTTCACAGCATTCTTTTAAATTCTATTATTACAAATATTTGCAGAGTACCTTAAAGGAATTCAATTGCATCCACAGTTATCTCGGCACCAATATTGCTGTTTGGACAGATCCATCTGCTCTCCAAGGCTCAGGTTTATAGCATCACCAGGCATGGTTCTCCCAGAGTCAGGAAACACACGAACTTCTGCTGGTGCTGATTTGACATTTGTCTTCTCTCTCTTATTTCTTAGTTACCACAAATGACACTGCACTCTACACTGGATGTACCCAGAACCTAGTCAGCTTTCTAGTCTCTGGAAGACATGGTGGTCCTTAATAGCACACAGCCTCATTTGTGGCCACTGGAGAGCTGTCAAGGACTTGATTTTACCTTCTTAGCTTTGGGAAGTTCATACATACCCATTTGTTAGCTCATTATACATTTTGGGAAATAATAAATGGAAGAAGTTGTCTAGGATTCCAACTTTCATAATGGTGTTAAATTTTATTCAGCTTTCCATTACTCTTCTTGTTGGGCATTGTATATTCACCTGCATATTTCATTGCTGCATTCAGTGCATCCTTCAACAAATGTTTATGGGAGGCCTCCTGTGAACTGGGCACAGGCACGGCAATGGGTTGTGAGGAAGGAAGTTGGTCAGCTCTCTTAATTTTGGCAGCACAATAACCTGAAGAAAAAATAAACATTTGTCGACAATAAAATTATCTATTAATAAGATAATGGGTTGTCTAGTACACAGTGACTTTTTAAATGTCTAGCTTCAAGAGCTAAACACCACCTTCTCCACTCTCTGCTTTTCTTGCCTGTTCCCGTTGTTGAAAGGATGCGGATTTCTGTTTTGATTTTCCGGAGTTTTGCTGAGTTAGCAAAAGCAGTGCAATTTACCCAGTCTTAACCTCAAAGACTGCAAGGGGGAGCCGGTGAAATATTGCACAAGCCCAGCCTTGGTTCAGCCATGAATTATGCATTGTGTATTTAGACTATTCTACTGTTATAGTCTGTTTATCTGTTGACTTCCACCAAGATTTAGGGTTTTGTTGTACTTAATAACTTGCTTTATTTTGTTTGACATGTATTTTATGTCCTCCATGTGCATGGATACATAAGATACACAGTCCTGGGTGAGGATCTGGAGAGAAAGCCCAGCCCTGGAAGACTAAATTTGAGAATTCTGGGGTAAAAATTTTCACATACTTTTCACTCTTACAGAGTGCTAATCAATACGATGGTGGATCAGAATTTTCCCTGTTTTTCCTCCCTGAGAACGTGAAACAGTTCAACGAAAGGGAAAAAAAATGACTCTGGGTTGCTTTTATTTCTGAATTTTCATTCTTAAAGCTGGCCCTTAAATTAAAAAGTTGTCAAAAGATGTTCAATTAATTCAGTATTGGCCCCAGACAAGAATTTCACTTTTTTAGACCATATTCTAATTTTTCATTCTTATTTTGTTATTAAGTCCTATATTCAATAGCTCTGGAGGGTTAGTAGAGGTTTTTGCTTGTCTTGAATATAATAGCAGTTTTATGAGGATTCGAAGATGACACTTGATTTTAGCTTGATCTGAAAACATCTCAGACATTTCTCAGCATACACGTGTTTGTGTTTTAGAATTCTGAAACTGTTAAAGGAGAAAAACAAAGTAAAAAAATACTGAGATTGTTCGTATTTAATACAGTTCATTACGTGTCTTCTGTTATATATATGAGGTGTGCATGTGTATATATATACACACACACATTTTTATGCCTAGTTATAGTAAGCAATTATTTCTGGACTTTTAAAAACTTATTTTATTTTCCCATTTCATTCTGGTTTTTTGGAATTTAAATGATCTTTGTCAAAACAGAGATGTCTGCCTCTAAAGACCCTCCAAATGGAATTAACTGTTTACCCAGCCTTAATTTTCATCAACTTCCTCTTCCCACCACAAGTGCTTGTGGTATCTAGAATGCAATCTCTTTTCCCATATTTAGTCACAAAGAATTACATGAATGCCTAAAATAAGCACTATTTACATTTGTGTAACTCCCCACAGTTTTAAACAGCTCTCCTTGAGTCTCATAAAGACCCAGGTTGAAAAGAAGAGGACTCTGGGGCTCAGGTAATTTACCCACCTCTGCCCAAAGTCACACCGATCAGAAGTGGAGGATTCCACGTTTTTAATTGAACCCAGGTCTTTCGACTCCAGAGCCTGTGCTCTTTGCTAGGCTCTGTATTGCCTGTGAACAGAAAACCAGCAAGGAAACAAGTGTTCACTGAGCATCACACCCTATTCATCCCATAAATATTTATCTACTATGTACCAGACATGTGGTAGGCACTGGTGACATCCACTGACAGCCCTCAGTCCCTAGCTTCCCTGAGTTCGGTCTTGATGGGAGATGGGCCAGTGTCTAGGGTGGGTTTCCCTGGGAAGCAGGCTGATTTGAGTACAAGTAGCTTATTTGGAGGGGGGAGAGCAGAGGTATTCACCCTCCATTTCCTTCCACTGTTAGCTGAGGGGCGCTCCCAGGAACATTGACTTCTGGTGCTCCTGTCCTATATGTGCCGGGCAGGCCAAGATGAAGCCCACGGGTGGAGTTGCAGGTGTCTGCAATAGGACTCCAGTGACAAGTTCTATGCTACTGCGTTCCGAGGGGGTGAGGGTGAGGCATTGGCCAGGGCTGGTACAGCACGGAACCAGGAATTGCCTAATATATGCGAGACAAGCAGAAGTAGCCCAATGAAGGCTTTGAGAAATATTCTAGGTAGAGGGAACTCTAAGAAGTTCCACATGGCTGGAGTGTGTTTGAGAGATGAGCAAGATAAGGCAAGCAAAGGTCAGATCCCAAAAGCCCGGTGAGCCACAAAGGAGAATTTGGACATTATCCTGTGGGCAATAGAGAATCATGAAACAATTTTAAGTAGGGACATATCATGATCAGGTTTGTGTTTGGGGACGATCCTTCAGGCTTCAGTTCAGCGAATGGAGGGAAGGACTGACTCACAGTTGGAGACAGGAAGTCCAGTTAAGAGTGTGCTGCAATAATGCAGCCAGTGAGGCTAAGTCATTGCCTTACATCTGGCCAATAGAGCAGCCTCTTTTCAGGCTGACCTTTCCCCACCTTTCCATGTTGGCTGCCAAGTTGCATCATATCGATGCCGTAGGACTCCTGGCCTTGTCAAGAGATGCAGATGATGACTCTGGAACTCCTCTGCCTCTCTGCATCACTAGTAGACTTATTACCCTCTACCTTTGCTTAAATAGGAAGGTTTTTATTTCTTTTTTAGAAAACGTGGTTAAAATCCAATTCATTACTGCCAGATTATAGCAATAGTATGCCTTTGTCTTCTACTATTCCTTGTGAGTTCTTCTCAGACTAATTGTTTGCGGAAATGATAGCAATTTTACCTGACATAACCCCCCAAAATGCCTTTATCCCTCTTTTTGCACATAAAGTATTTTCTTTCATTTATACTTAATGTATTTTCTTTAAATTAGATTATATATTAAGTTTCATGCCTGTGTATGTGATCTCTCTCTGCATCAGTGTTGTCTTTTTAGCTTGGAAATTGCTAAGGGACTTGGAATCGTACCTGTATAAATCTTATGGAATAGTAGTAAGTATAAAAGGGTTCTGCTTGAACAAGGCTGATGGTGTTGATACTTTGTTTTCCGTGCCTCTGGGCACTTAGAAGGTGCTCATCTTCCCTGAGGGCTTAGAAAGCTGGTGGCATCCATGGCCCCAGGGAGTAGTAAATAAAGTCTCTCTCAGGCTTTTCCAGGGGGGTTCTGCTTTGCTGCCTTTTTGTAGAACAATCACAGTGGGTTATAAGTTATAAGATAAAACTGGGGACAACTGGTAATAGCTGCAAATATTAAGCCTTAGCCTAGTGGTATATTCATGCAGTGAAACACTCTAGAACAACGAAAATGACCTGTTGTAACGTGATGACGAAGGTGAATCTCACCAATGTATTGATTGAAAGAAGAAAGATAAAACAAAAGAGAAAAAGACACACAATCCCATAAAGTCAAAACAGGAAAAAATAATCTACGGTGTTAGAACTCAGGACAGTGGTTACCCCTGTTGGGGTGACTGGGAAACTGCACAAGAAGGCTTTTGGATGCTGGTTATGTTCTGTTTTTTGAGGTGGGCACTGGTTACACATGTTATGATCACTTTGTGAAAATGCATGGAGCTATAAATTCACTATGTGTGAAAATTTCTGTGTGCATGTCCTCAATAAATAAGTTTATTTAAAAGCAAAACAAAAATAAAAATGGAAACTTTAGGCCATTGGAACTTTAGGCCATTGGAACCGAATAGAGCTGACCTCATGGTCATCCACTTCAGACTATTTATGTTTACATCTGGGAAACCAAGACATGGGAAGAGGTAGGGTGTGTTCAAAGACCCCCCACCAACCAACCAGCTGCAGAATCAATATGGCACCCGCGAGGACCCTCTCTTAGACCATTGTTCCTGTCTCTATATCATCCTAAGCACATGCTAGACTCAATGTATCCAGGTGAGAACTGAGGGAGGAGGCTGAATTCTTAAGGAAAGATCCACAGGACAAAAGGATCAAGGTCCTTTGGTGTGGCTTTTTTTTGGATTTGAATTGCCTGCTATCCTCCCATTGTGCCGAGTATCATTATGCTGGGGAAAGACATGGGACATTTCAGGGGCTTCTTCCCAGCACATGGCCAGGACTCCAGATACTCTTTGGGGAGTGGTTCCTGCTGTGGTCAAGGCAGGCCCTAGCTGTCCAGTATTTAAGGAACTTGGAGATTATCAGGGGAGATCTTGACCATCTTTTAAGGCAGACATAGCTCTTCTTCCCAGTTGGAACTGGCCCAACCCTTGCCACACTCTCTGTGACTTTCAAGATGGTAAGACTTGGCCTAAGTAATAATCGAGATAAATGAGTTTAACTGGTTACATGGTTAAAAACCCTTTCCTCTCCCTCCTTCTAGTAAGTCTAATTTGGAAGATTCCAGAAGCACTGGGTCATTCTGCTTGGCTCCCATTATGAAAAGATGGCAAGGTTGGATGTGCAGTTGGCTTCTTAGTCCATAGTACTGGTGACTGGGGGTGGGTCAACATCAAAAATCTGTCATGGTGGGATAGGGGGCTTCCAGGATGTGGATTTCTTCTCACGGGGACTAAAAGGTCCTAGGAATTGGAAAGCCCATGGGTTTCAGAAGCTGCTGTGAGACTTCTTTGGACTTGAGCTATGATCTCTTCTAGAATATTTGACCTAGAAACTCTTTAGAGCCTGCAGGAGTAGTATTATCAGATGTGGAGTAGTACATTTTCTCCATTGAGTCCTGATGGATCAGTGGAGGTCTGTTTTGGGTCTTTATAGATTTATTAGAGACAAGAATGCCTCTTATTGCCTTTGTTTCTATTTCCCATTTAAAATAAAATGAAGTATTAATACCTAAAAAATCTTATGAGAGTTAAAAATGCATGAAAAGTTAATAGTGAAATATTCTGCTATGTAAAAAATAATTGAGTTGCCAAGTCAAGTCCTTTATATGAATAGAGATGGTTGAGTGTGGCTAACAACACTAAAACTAGTAGTCACTTTTTAGCATCCATGTACTGGGCTTAATCTAACATATTTCTCATAACAATCCTATTGGGTATTAATAGACACACATTATTTTTATCCCCATTTTGCAGATGAGGAAATTGATGCTCAAGGACACCAATGATCTGGCCTAAGGTTGTAAAGATGTTAATAAGGGGAGCTGATATTAAAATCAGATTCTGTCTGCCCCACTCAGTTCATGATACAGCTATATGTATTCCAGGGCAGGGACTCAGAGCATTATAGGTCTTCCTGTGGAGTCCTGGGAGTGGCCTACCTAAGGGCTGGGGCACTAGCTGAATAGACCTTTCTTTTGGATGCACACCAGGGACATTTTTCACTATTCACCACCTTGAGGGAGATGCTACTATTGTCCTTGAATAGGACTCCATTCCAGCCACAGCCAAAACGTGGAGCTAACACTCCAGGGGCCTCTGACTTAGCTACCTATATTCAGAATGGCAATGCAGGTATTTACCAAAAACTCAAACTTGAGAGTTGACAGATTTTGATTCATGTAAGTTTTACCTTTCAAAGCTTCAGCTTATTCATCTATAAAATGGGGATGATAATAGTACCTACCCAATACAACAGGCTCATTGGGAAGGCTAAATAAGACATTTATATAAAGTACTTGGCACAGTGCCATTCATAGTAAGCGTCACAACATTGTGGATATGATTGTATATAATCCACAATGGCAGCAGGAGGGCCCCATGCACACACCCACACACACAGTTACACACATGGAATTAATTATATGGCTTGACTCTAGCATGGAGATCCAGAGAGCAGATTCTCTTATCCCTCTGGAATGGCTCAATGGGTATGGCCCTTGGCGCCAAGTGGGCATTTGAATAATTTCCATGGCATTAGATTCAATGAGTAGAGGGCTCTGTAATCTCTTCCAGAATATATGGATAAGCCAGGCTTTGGTTTTCTCTAAAGAATCGCCTACCCCTCTGCCCCATCGCCACGCACACATTCCACAGAAGGACAGGACTTGGCTCGTTTTTTTTTTATCAGATTTGCAAAGGAAAAGATAATTATTCTACTGTAAGTTGGCATATTGCAAGCTATGTGTAACATACTATGGAGAGTCTAATTCAAATGACGAAGGAATTAAAAAAAATTCCCACATCTAAAACAGATGTACAGGCAGGATCCATAAATGGTAGTCAATTCACGAATTAAGAACGTAAGTGAAAGGCTAAATGCACATTTCAAGATCTAAGTCTTTGTTCAATATGTTAAACACATGGCTGATTTCAAAGTCCCTGTAACCACCGAGTTGGAACACAACCCACTCAGAAGTAGCTGGCATCTTGCAGGAAAGGATTAGCATTCCTTGTGACCTTGATATGTTAAAGAAGTGATCAGAAACAATCAGCCTGAACTCAATGGAGCAGGAGAAAAACAAATTGTGAACTGTTGGCTTTGTATAGACCCAGTCAAGAGAACCAATCCCAAGTTAGAGGCATTGCTGAAAAGTCAAGGGCACTTCCAGCAGCATTAATGAGAAGATATGGGCTGCACAAGCCTCGGGAGGCATCTCTCACTGGCTTTCCATTGGCACAAGGCAAAGCACCCTTCATTGCCACATGAGGCCCACAGCAGAGGGGAGAGTTGATGTTGAGGAATGCAGGGTATTGGGGGCTGGGCAGGGAGGAAAGATAATGGTCCTTTATAAGGACCAGGATAACCAGCTATTGTCCATGGATGCAGGAAGAAGAAATAGGCTCAAAATTACAGCAAGGGGATGGAAGATAGCTAAAACAGGGAACTAAGAAAAGTGATGGCAGAAACCTTGAAACTTCAGAAGTTCAATAGCATCTCTTCAAAAATAATTTGAAGGGGGATTTGGTGAGAAATCAAAGGATGGTGCTAGCTAATTTGTGAAGCCCACTTTTGAAGATTAAGAAAGACTTCCGATCAGGACCTATTTTGAGGTTTTCCATGTGTACCCTGAATGATCTTGCCTCCAGGTTATTCTTTCAGTCATTCCCTTTGGGTCAAATGCTCTTTTTTCTATCCCTTCAAGGCCTGGTTCTAATGACACCTTTTCCAGGAAGTTGTTCCTCAAGCTGCAAGTAACCTTTACCCTTTCTGAACCTCCCATAGCATTGTACCATGGTTTCCTCCCATGTAAGGCTTTCTGTCATGCATTTTTGGTTATTCCTTTAAATGTCCTTCTTATTTACCCCTGATCTCCTTAATGCCAGAATTATCCACATATATTAAGGGCTAAGAAATACATAATGAAATGTATGTATTAAATGAGCACATCTTTCCTTTTTCGGCACTTGTGGAAACTCTAGCTTTGGCAGCAATTTCCTCCCAGCCACATGCAAAGAACTAACTCCTGACAAATGCCAAGGGACAAAGGGATGTTTCCTAGTTGGCTTCATGTAGGTAGTAGTTGAAGCACAATTTGAAAATTAAGGAAGATTTCAGTTATATTATTGTGATTTGTCTAGACTTATTGAGAAGAATCCAGAAAACCTAGAAAAAATGTGGGAGGAAGAGGGAATAGTAGATGGGAAAACATAAAGAGAGAAAGATCTCAAAGCTGTTCATGTTAAGAGAGGGACTCCAAACAATGAACAGACCATCCCAAGGCTTTTTTTACCTACAGGCATAATTTATGAGTTCCTATGAAGAATTTCAAAGTCGCACAGAGTCCTATTGTTGATATGACTGGTTTGGGTCCTGTGACCTCGCCAGGCAGCCTTTTTACACAGTCCCATAAATTGGTTACCAAAATGAAGAAACTTGACAAGCTCTATAGAAACTCTTTTGAAGCTCTTTTTATTTTAGAAAAGATGGAAAATGATGAACTTCTGTGGCATATCTGTAAATTTTAAATCTCCTGTAAAATGAATTACATTTCCCTCCCTGCCTTCATTCCATCCCTCCATGGAGATATAGGGAAAATCACAAAGGTGGGAGACAAATTGGAGTTTTTTTTTTAAACAAAAACACACATGAGCCCAGAAGACAAAGAATGTTGCCTCTTTTTACATAACTAACCTATGAGAAATTATTCCTAAAAGGCCCATTTCTGTCTGTTCAAAATTAATTTTATTTACTCTAAGAAGTTCTCTTTTCCCCTTTAGAATGAAAACATCCTAGTTTAAGATAATATCTTAATCACGCAAAATTAATTTTTAAGCAGATTTGTGTTTAAAGATATAAATGTGGTAACCTGTAGTGGTCAGGGGCAAAAGATGCAGAGATATCATGGAAGCCAAGACTATTTTAGATATTTGACACGATCGCAGTTTCTTATTGTTCTATCTTTTTAATGGCCACCTGTGCTTTCCATGTTGGGACCCTGCCTTAGGAGTGTGTGTTTGGTGATCTTCACATTATCACCTGCAGGGGCAAGTGATGATAGTTGTCACCCAAGGCAGTTGACTATTTTTTCTGTATTTTCAAGGATGGGCATTCTCCAACCTCAGTAAACCCAAGTGTTAGGCGCATTGACAGTATGCTATCAATCTATCTCTGAATTTAGCTTGCAGATGATAATGATATTTTCAAATGGTACCAGCAGAAAATTTTTCTTTAGGGTTGCCATTCTAGGGGAAAGAATAAGATATTTCAAAAAGTAAATCCCACATTTCTCATTACTTGAGATTGAATCAGTATGCTGATACTAGTATATCTAACAATGGTAGGTGGGCTGTCAGATTAAGAAAAATGTTTGTTTACATAACAGTTTAAGTAATAAAAAGTAATCGAGGCACCATGCTAAGTGCTTACCTTGGATCACCTCATTTAGTTCTTACCTTAGCCCTATGATCTTGGTACTATAAATATTTGCTCCTTTTTATCCATGGGGAAACTGGGACCCAGCCTGGTTACTGGGCCAAGGAGTGGCCCAGCTGGCGTTTGAGTCCAGGCAGTTAGCCTGCGGAACCCATTCTCCTTGGCACTGTGCACACCTCCTCCATGTGAAGTGCAGGTATTTGGAAAAACATAAATTCTTCATTTCAGGCTTTGGTGAGTATGTACTGCGTCCCTCTAGGTGCCATTTGGTGAGAATCATTTGATGATGCGGGTGAAAAGTGTGACACATCTCAGGGTACAACTGTAAGGAAAATGCTGCGTTCTGTGGCCTCTGCCATGGCCGGCCACATCAGCTGTTTCTGGTTTTGGAGTCCAGGGTGCGAATTCTGGCTCTGCCGTTTATTATCTGCTGAACTTCACTTCACTCTTTCATAAAATGGAGGTAATTACAGATATCCATTGTGATGACAGAACTACTCATTAATTTGTCAAATACTCATTTGATGACTCTTATCTAGAGTGACAAAGAAATGATGGGGGGTGATGAATGTCATTCAAACTGTCAGAGGCCGTTTCCAAGTTGGAAGGTGACTTGACCCGATTAGCATCTTGAGGAGACAGCCCTGGCTGCATGTGGAGGCAAGAGAGGAGCTTGCAGGGGGTGGGGATGGGAGAGTCAGTAGCCTTCTTGGCCAGGCCTTGCCTAACACCCTGTTCGCGGTAGTGATGCAGTAGTCCTTGCTCCCCATTCTGTTTCCACTGATGCTTTTTTTTTTTTTTTTTTTGCTTGTTTGTTGTTTTCTTACTGCTGTGTTCCCAGCACCTAGAATAGTTCCTGGAACATAGTAGGGACTCATTATTTGTTGAGTAAATGGATCAAAGTCGGTAAGGACCTTACTGGGGTTGTAACATGTGAGATGGTGGCAGCATGCCCTATGGAAATGAAGAAAAGGGTACAGATTCAAGGCAAGGAAATAGAGTGAACCTGGTAGTTTAGAAAGAGAATTCAGGGATTTGGGGTTGGATTCAATGGCCAGATGATGGTGCCTTTTACCGAAATGAAAAAGGATGCAGGGGGAATAGGTAAGGGCATGGGGAGTTGGGGATAAGCAGAAAAGTCGATGGGACTGAGCAACCCAAAGCACCCAGGAAAATGCTACCATCACCCTGTGGTCTTTGATGGCAGCAAGAATGTCGGCTGACTCACGCAGAACCTCCTCAGTCAGCTGCCTCTCCCGGGGGTGTGGAAAGGAAAGGAATCCCAGCTGAAGGGTGAGAAAGCCTTAAAATCACAAAAGAGTGTCTCACAGCACACAGTGGGAATCGATATGAGATGGCCCTTGCGGATATCAGTGTGGTGCAGCCCCAGCGGAGAGGAGCAGTCAGGTGTGACCTCAGGGCCCCTTCTCTCTTTGTAGCTCCATCAGTCCTGTTTTACAAGAAAGCAGTGTGGCATTAAGGAGGTTCTTATAGGCTGCTTTTCCATTCTGGTCCCTTATCCTGTGTATGCCTCTTCCGTTTTTATATAAGAGCTATTTCATCTTCTCAGACTTTCTGGGAGAGGAAAAGGGAGAAAGGAACCAAGGCCTGACAAAAAACGTTCTTAAAAATTTGAATGAATGCGATCACATGAACTTGAAAATTCACACACCACAAATGGTTCTTCCCCCAGGCTTCTATTAGGATCATATGGAGAAGTCCGGGAATGTTTTCTGAGCACCTACCTACCCTGGAGAGCAGGGCTAGCAGGAGGGCCTGCGGTTTTAGGGCTGGAGGGGCTCATTCCCTTTCCAGTGCTGCTTCTGCCAAAAGTTCAAGGGTTGCTTTCAGTCTCACATAGAGGAGTCTGGAAGAGGTCCCAACGGTAGGTCTGAACTTGAAAC
The DNA here is from genome assembly GCA_023783475.1 of Daubentonia madagascariensis. Lineage (NCBI taxonomy): Eukaryota > Metazoa > Chordata > Mammalia > Primates > Daubentoniidae > Daubentonia > Daubentonia madagascariensis. Next base: position 31,108,000 of record JAKFHU010001953.1, on the reverse strand, counting down.
ACAGCGATGAATGTGGGGTGTCCTCTGCAAAATGTCATGGCCCCAGATTTCCCTTCCTGGACTGTGCTGTGGCTGCCTCAGCATTATTTTGAGTGTTGACAGAGTGCTCAATAAGGCAAAGACAGCCTTCCTTGTCCAAGGTCTCACACAAAGTTGTGGGCAAGAGTCCAAAACAACAGCCACAACAGAATGTCCAAATGTATTTAGGTGACATACCACAAGCTAAGGCCCTGGACATCACTGATAGCTTCCTTCAAAGCCCTTTATTGCTATTCCCGACTTAGCATGTTTTAGTAAATAGTGATGTGGAAAGGTTTTGACCCTCACGAAGCTGAGCTCTTCTTGGCATATCACTTACTGACACATAACACAGGACTACAGAACAAGATGCTGCAGTGGGAGGGGATATTTCCCACAAGAGCTGTGGTTAGGAGCATGGCAGATATGGCTTGATTTGAATCCAGGATTTGCCACCTACCAGCTTTATGACCTTGGGCAAAAGGTGCAACCTTAAAATGGGTATAATATTGGCATGTGCCACATAGGAGTGGATTTTTCTGAGTAGAAAATGAAATACACACGTAAAATGCTCATCTTTATGCAAAGACTGGCATACGTTATGCACTCAGTAAATGGCAGTTGTTATGACTGAGATATTCCTTTATATTTTATGTTTTTGTATTCATTTGTTGCATGGTTTTAATTCTAAGATGCAATTTTTTTCCATTTTGACATTTATAAAATTGGAATTCATAATTGATTTTTTGTTGTGTCCATTTATTGTTTTTTATATACCTATTGGCTATTATGAATGGGAACTCTTCCCATTGTCTTTTTGAACTGACAGTGCAGATTAAGGGAGAGCTGAGTGAATATTTAACCTGTAATCTTCCTGAATTATTTTTTTTAGTTCAAGTTGTTTTTCAGTTGACTCTTGTATTTCAGAATAGATAATCATATGATCTATAAATAATCCCAGTTGGGCTTTTATAATAACTATGTTTTAATATCTTTTTCTTATCACTTTAGTTAGAATATCTGGAACAATAATAAATACTAATGATTATAGTGGGCATTGTTGTCTTCCATCTGGTTTTCATGGGAATGCTGCCTATAGTTAGTTCACTATTACTATGTTTACTGTTCAGATGAGATAGTCCTTTTTAAAGAGAAATGCTCTTATTCTTAGTTTTTTATGATTTTATATCAGGAATTGTTAATTTTTTATCAAATGACTCATGAGCATTTTTCTAAATCAGTGGTTTTCAAACAAAGGTATACATAAGAATTCCCAAAGAATGCTTAAAAATAAAAATAAAAAATAGACCAATATTTGCTCCAGATATGCTGTGAGATAATTTGCCATGGTAGGAATCAAACTCATGATTCTGTTGTGTACTACTGATTCAGAAGTATTGATTTGGATGATCATGTATATATTTGTCTCTCTTAACTTATTAGTGTAATGAGTTATGTTATGGAATTCCTAATGTTAAACCATCCTTAGCTTCCGTGAATAAACCCTACTTGGCCATGTTTACATTATTCCTGTAATGTGCTGCTGGGTTTTCTTTGCAAGTGTTATGGCTTACAGTTTTTACATCGTAGTCAGTAGTGGAATTGTCCTATAGTTTCTTCTTTTATGTATCCAAGCTATGGTAGCTTTTAAAATTAAATTGTGATGCAGTCTATATTTCCAGAACTCATTAAACAGCCAAAAAAAATTGGTCTGTTCTTGAAATTATAAAAGTATTCTCCTGTTAAATGGCCCAATCCAGAGCCATTTTTGAAGATAATTATTTGGCAACATTTTCTGTTTATTTCCTTGTTATTGGGTTATTGGTCTATTTAGATTATCTTCCTCTTTCCCAATGAATTTTATTATTTTTATTTTCCTAGAGTATCATCCATTTCATCCATATACATATCCATTGCCTTTTGATCATTTTGTATTTATTTCTTTGAATTCTCTCTCTGCCCTTTTTTTCTTGATTATACTTTCCAAGAAGGGGATCTTTTGTTGTTTTATTCTTCATTTTCCTAATTATTGGTGTATGTGAACCTCCTTTCATTGATTGATCATTTGCATGTCTCTCTTTAGTGATTTATCTATTCACATCTTTAGTCCATATTTCTCCTGGGCCACTGGACCTTTTTCTTATTAATATGTCATATTATGAATGAAAATTCTTTATCTGAAATATGCTTATCTAATTGTCATTTATCTTACAGCTTCGCTTATGTGGGATCTTTCACTGTTGTTTGTTTGAGGTTGCTGTTGTGGGTTTTTTTGGCCACATAGAACTTTTACAATTATATGCATCTCAGTCTTTTCCTGTATAGCATTTGGATTTCATGTCTTTGAAAAGTCCTCCCAATGCCAAGATTTTGAAATTAAAATTGAGAAATAAAATAACTGGGTGTTATTTCTAGGGAAGGACATGAAACACAATAGGCTCACAGAAAATATTCCTCCTCGACCTCTTCTTCATCCACCTTTTCTTCCTCTTCCTCCTCATCACACCACTCTGAATGGGGAGTAAAAGTGCCAAAAGTGGTGTCTTAGAAACAAACAAACTTGCCCAAACCATGTTTCTAGAGGACCTGATTTCTCCAGTAGCCCTCTGCGCTTTTCTAATCCTTTGTGCATGTACACATATACATGCACATATGTGTTCATTAAGTTATGCATAAGCATATGCATTTATACTCTTGGGTACTAGTTTAACAAAATCCCTTTTGTGAAAAAAATTAAAATATGTATTTTCCCCCATGGGTATTTGGACTTATTTCATTGAAAAGGGATCATATTAGCCATCAGTAAGCATTAATAATCTTACCTAATCTAATATGAAACATTACTCCTATGCCCTGAAAGTTTTGTTTCTCTTTAAAAAATAAAAATAAAGAAACCTCACAAAGCCAATTTTTAAAAAAATTGCCTCATTGAGGAAATAGTCAATTATGTCACATTTCAGCATGATAAACAGTACACTAAATGGGCACAGTATTTTGAAATTCACATGTGGAAGAGAACCACACAAGTGTAAAAAGTAAAATTTATATATAGGATTAGGGGTAAAAGTGTATGTTCCAACATGTTTGCCTGATAGTGTATAATTGCTTTGCATTATTTGTCGGTTGGGGGGATCAGCTAAAGCCTGGTGTATAAAAATTCATGCCAGTAGGAAATTTACTATAAATCAAAGTCTAGATTACTCCATAACATTATGTCTTCGAGTTGTAAATTAATATACACAAATTTGGCTTTCTGAGTAATGAGCAACATTTCTAGTGGGGCTGGAGGCCTACCATAAATAAGTTCAGATTTCAGACACAGAGCCTTGCTTTTCCTTCCTTCTGCCTGTCTGGGTGGGTGCCTGTGTGCCCGCTTTTGTTGCTGAACTTCCCATCCAGAGATGACCTGGAGGGTAGGTCCTTGGGTGTGGGTTAGGGACAGCCACCATTAGCGCTATCTGTAGAGCACTGCATGAAATTTCATTTCCACTGTGACACAGTTGCAGCAGTTTCCTACTCTAGCTAGGTACTTGTCAGTTCTGCCTTCCAGCAGGGTGTTGCCCTAGAACCTAGTGCTGCATGGGCCTTCAGATGCCACGCTGAAGCCCCATGCCCCTGGCGCTAACTGGTGAATCCTCTTAGATGTCATGGAACATTGACACCAGATATGAACCATAGGGTACCAAGTATCTCTGCCTGGCAAGACCATTTGTCCCCGGGGAGAAATCACATTTTCCTTTTTGAGATGCTGCACATTGCTGTTGTTATTTTTTAAATGTGTTTTTAATTATTCTTGGGGTGAGAGGGGGGAAAGAGAGGAGGGAGACACTTGGTCCTGTAAGCAAGAGGAAAATCTTTGTAAGACAGTTCCAGAAAAGATGTCCCCAGTGTTTCTTCAGGCTCTGTCAGCCAAATGGAATTGTATTCACAGAAAAAACTACTGTTAATACTAATACTAAAACTAATACTAATGCTAACCATAGTGCTAATGCCTAATATTTGTGTTTGCTATATGTCAAGTCCTATGCTATTACTCTATATGTGCTTTCTCATTTTCTTCTTGCTGCAACCCTATAAGATGGGTTAGAGAGGTCTAGGTCAAAGGTTCAAGGTCATCATCTCCAGCTCATAATCTCCAGAATGCTTTGGAGCCAGTATTCAAACCTAGGTCTGGCTGGCCCACAGCTTGGCCCTTGTGTCCCACCAGGGCTCACGTTAGTGACTCCTGCCTATTTCTTGGTGTAGAACTTTACCCTCTTCCTAGGCTCCTCTGGTTTCAGAGTCTCCGTGTGGATGTTCCTAGTGAATCCTTGGACCAGCTCCTCCTTAGTCCCATCGTATCCACTCAGTGGCTTCCCTGTTTCATCATGAGATGGCATCTGCCTTCTCTCTCACTTAGACTTGCTCTATCCTCAGTCACATTTTGTGCCGAAGGAATTAAATCAGCAGTGTGTTTTCATTCCTTAGTCCTCTCCATGACAACCTCCCCCTCCATTTCTGCCCTTATCTTCTCTCCATGGGGTGCAGACAGACCTGCTTCTGACATTTCCAGGGCCTAGGACAGTGGGACAAATGGAGGCCCAGTTTGGCTTGTGTGTCCTTTATAGTTCCAGTTCACTTGGTCGGTACTAAACTTTCAACAACAACAGATAAATTTCTTAAGAGCCAGAAAAGAAAGAAAGATATATATGTGTGTGTACGTGCACACACGCAAGTGTGTGTGTTGGTGTTTTGACATGCAGGCCTTCAGAGCAGGGTCCCCTTCTGTCCAGCCTAAGGGTGGGACTAGATTCACTCCTAGCTCGGTGAGACTGGACTGGGGACCATCACCAAAGTGCCTTCCCAATCTTTCTTCCCCTCTGGTGCACAGGCTCATCTGTCCTTTTCTCTAAACGGAAAGGAGATGGATGATACAAATTACACTGACACACAGACTGTCCCTGAAGCAAACTGGGACTGCCCATGCCTCACACAGGACAAAACAAATGATCTCAAAACTGGCAGAGGTTGGCAGAGAAAAGTTGGTTTGGGCTCATGACTAATTATCTGCTACTATGACACTCAGAGGATCAGGAAGGGAAAGTATTTTTCTCCTTGGATTTTTCTTTCTTTTTTTTTGTTCATTCTATCTAATTAACTATATTTTTGCACCCATTAACTGTCCCTACTTTATACCCCGCTCCCCACTACCCTTCCCAGCCTCTGGTAACTATCCTCATTGGATTTTTCTGGTCAAGACAGGGCAGGGAATTCTCAGAATCTGTTTTCTGCCTGTCTCATCCTCTCTTATTTATTCATATTATTAATATCTATTTCTCCTCCCCTTTCTCTCTCTCTCTCTCTCTCTCTCGCTTTTATCATCAGCAAGGAAGGAAGGAAGGAAGGAAACAGAAAATTAAAGGCAGAGAAGGCTTTCCCCTGAAGTTTGGGAGTTTGAAAGCTGATTAAGGAGATTAAAGGCAGGAGGACACATGTGGGAACTTTTGAGGCCAGCTGGGCTCCTGCTTCTACTGTGGAAAGGCTCCCACAAGGCTGTTGACTTCCTTAAAATGTCCACTGAATTAAAATTTGTTCTTTAATTATAACTGGGAGTGAGAATCAGTGTTGTTGTAAGCAGTGACCTATAACTATTTAAAATTTAATGAGGCAAGAACCAAATTGAGCTGGTTTTATGTCTCTAAAACTTGTAAAACGTGCCATTCTCTTAACCATGTTAAAATAAATATTAGTAATTAGTTAATATTATTGGTTTGTTATTTTGATGAAGGGCTTTCTTTTTAAAGGGAAAATAAAACAAATTAACTGGAAAGGAATATTCTGTTCCTCCTAGCTGGCCAAGGCTAAGGGAGAGCCTGTCTGGGTTACCCAACTGGGCCAGCCCATGCTGGTGAGTGACCTGGTGGGTTCTCCCAGGCCAGAGCCAAGGACATCAGTGCCTGCAAAGGCCTGGCCTTGCCAAGCCCAACCTGCAGAGGAAGTACAAATGTCACCATGTATAAACCAAGTCTTCAAGAAACCACTGGAGCACCTAGGGGGCAGGATCTGGAGAACCAGTCCACGTAGCGGGAGACCTGAGGAAAAGGGAATACCACAGCATCATAAAACTGACCAAACACCATGGAGTTGGGGAGTCTCTGAGTGCTTCGTATCCTGCTCCAGGCCACAGCTCTGGAAAGTTCATTTCCCCAGTGTCTAAGTGCACTGTCAGCCCTGAGCTTGGGCTGTGGAATTCATCTTAGCTTTCTCATAGAACCGACATTGACATAATGCCTCGCTGCATGACATCCCATGGGCTTCCTTCCCAACACAGCTAGGTGGTTCTTGGACTACTGGGGGCTGTGTGGTTATGCACCATTGTCTCTTCTTTCCCTAAAGGAAGGACCGTGCTTCACCCAGCCCAGTTTGAGACTGAATGTCTCATATTAAAAGTGTGTGTTATATGAGCATGCTTCAGGTCTCAAAAGGCGGTGAGGTTAATTACTGCTCTAAACTTAAGCAGGGCAGCCAGAAGGATGTTTTTTTGAAAAGATTATGATTATGGGGCTTCTGGTTAGAATAGTTTGGGCATCAGGCAGGGGTAGCAGCCCAAATCTGTGGGGGAAGAGAAGAAAATGACAAGAATCTCAAATTGGATAAGTATATACACAAAAGCCACGTCCTTTCCCTCTGTAATCTCTGTTCCTTTCAGTATATCCTGGGTGTTCACTGAACCAAAAAATATACTTAAAGTTTTCCCTGTGTACTTTCAAGAAGCCCAGGATATTTTTAACCAAAATATCCTTTCCCAGGAGCACCTGCCAGCAGGTTTGTTTGTTTATTTATTTTATTTTTTTTTATTTAACTGGAACTGAAGCACTGAGCCACATTCTTTGTTCATTGAATAACTGTTGACTGGGGGCCTACTTTGTGCCCAGAGCTGTTCTGGGTGCTGGGAATAGTGAATGAAACCAACATCCCTGCCCTCATGGAGCTGATCTTCTGGACAGGGGGGAAATGATCAATAAGATAAGTAAGATAAATATTAGCTTGACCCATATGAAATTGCCATTTGTGCGTAGGTCAAAAAAGTTTAAAAATAGGCAAATGTGTATGCTTCAACTTAGCATATGATATTTTGATAGTGATAAGTACTAAGGAGGAACACATAAGTAGGATAGGGGAATATGAAATGTTGAGATTACAAATATTTAATTAAGAAAAGACCTCAGAGAGAAGGCGAGATTTGTATAAAGGTTGAAGGGAGTAAGGGAGCCAGCCATGTGCATATCTGGGAGGGAAGAGCATTTCAGGCAGAAAGAACAGCCCCTGAGGTGGGACCAGCAAGGAGGCCTGTGTGGCAGGAGGAAAGTAAATGGGTAGAAGGTGAGGAGGAGTGTTGTTGGAAAAGTAATTAGGAGCCAGGATGGTGGCCATCAGGACAACTTTGGCTGGGCTCTGAGTGAAATGCAGAGACCTTTGGGAAGGTCTAGAGAAGAGGGATCACTGGCTCCAGTGTAACGTTTCAGCAGGATCCCTGGACACTGTGTTGAGAAAAGGCAAAATCAGGGGGACCAGCTAGGAGGCCATCGCAATGATCCAGGCAAGGGATGATGGCCAGCCCGACCGGTCTTGGCAGCAGGTGGCATGTGGTGGTCCACCTTTGGACCTATTTTGAAAGAGGAGCTAACAGGAAGTGCTGAAGGATTGCATATGGAGTATGGGGATGGGGGGGGGTGTTAAAGTTGACACTGAGGTTTTGGTTCTGAGCAAATGGAAGAATGGAGTTGCCCTTAACTGAGAGGAGTGTGACTGTAGCAGGAGCTGATTCAGGCCCCAGGGACTTTCTCCATCCTGACGTGTTTTACAATTCCAGCATGCTGGGCTCAGGGCTGGTGAGTAAAAGTACATAGGGGAGGGAAAGGAAGAGTGATCACCTGAAACAGCCTTTTCAAAAATTAAAATAAATGGTAATTCTAAGAATAGGTATTGACCCCTATGCCTAGAGCACCATCCTAAACTTTAGGCATGGATTTTCTTATTTAATATTCAAAACAACCCCTCCGATGGATGGAGAAGCCCACAGACTTGAGGTCTTGGAGTCCAGAGCCTTTATGAGTGACTCCCAGGTTGCTGATGGATGTTTCACCCCTCCAAGTGAGTGGCTGTTCGTGAAGCTCATGACTGGGTAAGAGAAAAAAGACTAGACACGGTTGGGATTTCTGAGAAAGCTTATAACTACAGACATCCTGTGTGCTCTGCTCAAAGGTTAATTCCCACCATAGGTGGAGAGCCTACCTGGTCAGGCCTGTCGTGGAGCAGAAGACACAGTTTCATCAGGTGTGTGGGGTTAGTGGTCTCATCTCAGCACAGAGGGAATGAGAGATACTGCTGTTCTGACAGGGTTGTGTTAATTAGAAGCCCCGTTTGATTAGGTGGCTCAGACTTTGCACCTACACCAGTGGTCCCCAACCTTTTTGGCACCAGGGACTGGTTTCATGGAAGACAATTTTTCCGCGGATGGAGTTGGGGAGGGGTGGAGCTGAGGTGGTGATGCAAGCGATGGGGAGCAGCCTGCCGCTCACCTCCTGCTGTGCCACCCTACCCCGTCCCACCCCCCCTTCCTAAGTTTCATGGAAGACAATTTTTCCACGGACGGGGGCCTGGGGGCGCACAGTGGAGCTCTGCGGCCCAGGCCCTAACAGGCTGCAGACCGGTACCAGTCCTCAGCCTGGGGATTGGGGACCACAGACCTATACAATCAGCCCTCCTCAAAGGGGCAATGCCTCAACATTTCCACTGATTTTTACCTTCTAAGTTTTTCACAGTGAACAAGTTATGAGAGAGGTTAAGAGCATGGGAGTTGGAAAACAGACAGGCCTGGCTTCTAGTCCTTGCCTCTCTTTTTATTAACTTTTGTCTAAACCTGGGCACATGTTAACCTCTCCCAGCCTCAGTTTACCCTTCTGTGCAATTATAGCAGGGTGGACATGAAGACGCATTGAGATAATGCATGTACGGTACCTGTCATGATGGATGTTGCTGATGTCCGTCTTCATTTTATCCTTAGGACAAATCGAGATAATTTGTAATCTGAATAATCTATATTAAGCTGGGCATAAGAAAAACAATGGTTTAATGGTGAATGCTGAATGGCAACTCACTGAAATTCAGAGTTGGAGAGACACCAGGAAATAGTAAGGACTGGAGAGCATCTGCCCAGTCAAAGGGGCAGTCGCTGCTCAGTTCCAGTTGATTTCTGTCACACAAGAACACAGCTCTACTGATTCTTCCAACTGTTAAAGAAGTCCTCAAATTTGGATTTTTATATTTTGGCAACTAATTAAAAAATACACTTTTAAAATTTCATGCATGTCAAACAAAGTATCCCTGTAGTTCTGGTGTGGCCTGGGGGCTGCCAGTTTATAAGCTGCATTAGTCAGCTTTGCAGCATAAAAAGTGACTCCTGCAGCTCCGTGGTTACATATCAGCCACACACCAATGGGGGCTGTGCTTGTGCTCTATGTATCACTGTCACTTGAGGATCCAGGAGGAAGAAGCAGCCTCTGTTTGGAACATGCCACTCTCATGGCAGAGAGAAAAGAGTTAGAGGAAGCTCACAGTGACTCTTAAAGTGTCTGCTTGGAATTTGCTTGTGTCACTTCCTCTCACATTCCATTAGCCAAAGCACATCACATGGCCATGCCTGAGGGTGGGGCAGGGAAGTGCACTCTTCCTACAGGAAGGCCCTGCAAATCTCCTGGCAGTAGGAAAGGACGTTGGATGCTTTTACAGGGAAGTAAGAAGCAGATAATTAGGAATGATAAGCTAATCTACCATGAGAACCTTCTGCTTGGTTCTCTTTTTTTCATGTACTCGCCTTTCCAGAGTTTTATTCAACTGTTGCCAGAGTCATTTTCTAAAACCCAAATCAGAGTGTTTTTAGATTTCCTTAAAACCATGTGTGACACTCTGTGGCTTGTGGGATGAATACAATCCTTTAACAAGGCTCTCAGGTCTTCTATAGTTTGGTTACTATATATTAGCTTGAATTGAATGAAATTTCTGATATTCAACTATTTTTTAATCTGAAAAGATGGCAATTTTGTATTACTTGACCAAAAATACTTGTAATTTTTTATCCCCTGAGAGCTGAAGGCCGGACTCTCCAACATTGTCTAACAATACCCTATAATTTCTACCTTTGTTCGCTCTGCCTGTATCTTCCTTTTCCATCCTCTGCCCACCCCAGGCACAGACTCTGTAGTTTTGCCCCTAAGATGTGCTCAGAAATAGCATCAGCAAGGAGGAAAAAGAGGCCATCTGGAGGAATACCAAACCACTAGGGGGTAGCTTTGTGTGCCCCAGAGCTTTTAATCCAGACTGAGCTCATTCTCAACTCCCACCCCACCCCAAATAAATGTGGAGTGTTGGCCTCATCAGCAGTGACACCGGTGACCACCTAGGTTCAGAAGGGCAGATTTCTTAAACATCAAGAGGACTGGTCTTAGGTACAGGGAAAGCAGAGTCGTTCATTCAGGTTGTATTTACTGACCACCTCTGTGTGCCTGGGCCTTTGCGGGGCTCCAAGGGGGATGATAGTGAGCAGGGCTCATTGTGGCCCTAGAGCTCATCCCACTGCATCACAGACGTTAGAGTTTCAGAGCCAAAGGGACCTTAGAGGCCCTGTAGTCCAACACCCCATTTTACGGGTGAGGAAGCTGTGGTGCTGCGGCTTCTCCAGTCCTACGGTCAGTCCACACAGCAGCCACGGGGGTAGACTTAGGGCAAGAGTTAGATCATGTCTGTTCCCCGTACCACATCTCAGATGCATATGACAGCATTTATATAATTAGATAAAAATAGTATTAAAATGTAAAGATACAACGAAACCCCACCCCCTGCTGAGGATGTGCAGCCTGCCTCTGCCCACTGCCTGCCTTCCGAACCCATGTGATGCCACCCACCCCCCTCCTCAGTGGCAGCCCCATTGGCTTCCTCTAGGCTCATCCTTGCCTCACAGCTTGTATGCTTACCATTCCTGCATCTGGTGTGCTCTTCCTGGTGATCTGCCCATAGGTGACCCACCCATAGGTGACCCACCTGTTCTGCCCCTCGGGGCTCAGTGTAAACATCTCCTTCACAGAGGAGGGCCTACCTCAGTGTACCCTTTACCCTGTAGTTCTTTATTACTTTGTTCCTTTAGATTGTCTTTATCTGAAATTATATTTATTTGCTTACTTGTTTATTGTTTTTCTCTCCCAGGGGACTTTGAATTTCAGGAAGGCAAGACCTAGTCCACTATATCCCCAGCACCAAGCACAGTGCTTATTACAGAGTTGGTGATCATTAAGTAGTTGTTGAATGACTGAATGAGCGATGGATGTGAAGGGTCTGACTTATAAATACCCAGAGGGTGCTTTGTTCCAGGATTGGTGTTCTGATTTGCAGATCAATCTTCTTCCTTCTTTCTGTCCTCCTACATTTGGTACCTAGTGGGCATTCAAATATTTGTTGAATGAGTAATGAGAGCACATTCATAACTTGAGTTAAACATGGGGAGGACGCTTCATTTTTCAGGTCTATGTCGATATCTCTTGCTCACAGTAATCATTTCTTGTTCATCCTGAAAACCTTTTCAACCTAGTACTCCCGGAGGGCATCACCCATAGATCAGAGCAGCCATTAGAGTCTATTTGCCATCCCTGGTTTGAGCTGAGTCTTGGTATATCTGGGCATGTCTGATTAGGCAGGCTTCTTGAGGTCTTTACACATGAAGGACTACCTTGTCTCCTGGAAATTATAGCATCTTAAGGGAAGCCTGATTGAGAGGGAAGGAGTGACTTTGAGTGGAGCTGGGCATCTGTCACACAGCAGGATTTCTGTTTTACTTCCCTAGCAGGCAAAGGACCTGCAGTTAGAGCAGCAATGGGCTGACTTGCTGAAGCCTCTGGGGTCTCTGACAACCCCTGAAACCAGCCACTTTGGAGCTGGCAGATATGTCAGCAATGGAAGAAGGTGACAGTGACTTGGAAGCTGGCATGATTGGTAAAAACCCAAAGCCCTCTGAGCAATTTACATTTTACAAGAATGGCATGCTAGTTAATTATGCCACTGGAGCGCTAACGTTTACATTTTATCTACATGACTGTTTAATTAGCACCTCTCCATTTGTTATCAACCCCACCCCCATTAAGTCATAAATCCAGGAATGCAGAAGGCCCCTCATCTGGTTTTGTTTATCATTTTATCCCTGATGCCCAGCACAGGGCCTGGCACACAGTAGGTGCTCAGTAAATGTTAATATTTGCTAGCTGAATGAATGAGGGAACAAATGAGGTCTTTCTAAACTCCAAGCTAATATGACCTGGGAAACATACGTGGCAGAAATAACGTGATGGGGGAAGGTAAACCAGGCAGCTTGCTGTGTGGGTGACCAGACAGGCAGCCTACCCTCAGGACTCCAGTATGTGGTGGTGTGAAGGCAAAGGAGGAATATAAGATGCCTTTTCACAACCCTTTCTCTCCGTACGTTGGGCTTTCAGGGAAGGGGAGCTCCGGGTTATAGTCGCAGAGTTCTGTCCATAATGAAATCCCAGTGTGCCTGGTGTCTTCAAGAAGATTGTCAACTCTTCTCAACCTGTGCCAGACATAAGAGGTGGGGCCAGAGGGTGAGTGCTGCCTACGTAGACACCCTCCTGTTTGGGTTCTTAGTCTGTCTTCCAAGCTCTGCTCACCCCCTCTTCCCGTCATTGTTTCTGGGGTAAGTGCCAGTCTGGTTTCCTCCACATAAACCTGAAATGCCAACGCAGCCCAGCCTTCTCGGGTCATTTCCAAGGCTGGACGGGAAAGCACTCTCATAACTGGTTGTTTGATTCAATTAAAATCATTCACCCAAAAACTCGTATGTCCATTCCCCTGTTATATTTTCTTTAGGTCCTTGTTCCCTTTCCTTGTGGAAAGAGCCAAGAGGCATATTCTAGCCTTTAAATAGGGGTGGATGCCCCCTCTCCAATCTGGCAGCTTTCCTTCTGTTGCCAGCCCTTGGCCACAGCAGAGGTCTTGGTGATCTGGCATTTAGCATTGTTATGCGTGGCCTGGACTTTGAAGTCAGCTGCTCCTCCTGGCAGCCTTGGCAGTAGATTCACACAGTTCCCTTAGTGTTCTAGGACTTGGAGCCTAGGCACACCCCAGGTGTTCTGAGCCCTTAGCAGATTCCTCCCTGATTTGGAGTATAGCTTTGAGCCAGCTCCTTCAAAAGACTGTACCCTACTCTGTTGTCCGCTCGCTCTCATTCCATTAGAAGTTTGTTGTGTTTTTCTCCTGAGTTGCTGAAGAATAAAACAGTGACAGTGGGGTCACTTAATCATTTTATTCAGCAAAATGTGCTGAGGCCAAATTCAAACCTGAGCAGGCAGGGAATAGAGGCGTTACAGATGTGGGCAAGATTTCTTCAGGCTTTTAGTCTATCCTGTAGCCCCTGTCTTTAAGATAGCCTTTGCAGTGGTTTTTTGTTTTTTGTTTTTTTTAATTTCAGAATATCATGGGGGTACAACACTTTGGCCATACACATTGCCCCTGCTCTGCCCATGTCAGAGCCACAATCGTGGTCATCCCGCAAACTGTGCTCCCTGCATCCATTCAGTGAGAGTTTTTCCCATCCCTTCCACCCCCCTCCCGCCCACCAGCCCTCTGATGAATGTTATTGTCCTGTGTGATGTAAGTGTTTATCAGTTAGTACCAATTTGATGGTGAGTACCAGTGGTGCTTGTTTTTCCAATCCTGTGACACTTCTGAAACTGGACCCACACCTCTCACCTCTCACAAAAATCAACTCACAATGGATAACAGATCTAAACCTAAGACATGAAACCATAAGAATTCTCGAAGAAAACGTTGGAAAAACTCTTATGTTTTTTTTTTTTTTTTAAAGACAGTCTCTTGCTCTGTCGCCCCGGGTGCAGTGGCATCAACATAGCTCACTGCAACCTCAAACTTCTGAGCTTAAGCGATCCTCCTGCCTCAGCCTCCTGAGTAGCTGGCACTACAGGCACATGCCACAACACCACAGCTAATTTTTCTGTTTTTTGTAGAGCCAGGGTCTTGTTCTTGCTCAGGCTGCTCTCGAACTCCTAAGCTCAAGCCATCCTTCTTGCCTCGGCCTCCCAGAGTGCTAGGATTACAGGCGTGAGCCACCTTGCCTGGTCAGTGTTTTGTATTAATACACTATCTGTGTGATATAATAGCCCCAGTGACAGCTGTTCCCTCAACCTCAGGGAAAAAAACCTCAGGTAATGACCCGCTCTCTGACTCGTGTTCCCTCTGTTGAGGATGGCTCTGCCAGTTTTGATTGTCTAAAAATGTGCATTTGAGTCATTAGGGCAGAAAGCCATAACAATAGTTGCACGTGCTACGTCATCGGGTAGAATACAATAGCTCTCTTAGACCCTGGGAAAGATTGATTGCTGCACTTATCTCTAGATTAAATATGAATTTGGGGACCCTTTAGGATCAGACTTTGCAGAACCATTACACCAGTTTGAACAAGTACCAATGGCTGGAGATGGATGGGCAACATAATCTGCCAAGAAAAGTAGATTTCAGATCATTCTTGTGTCTTGGGAGGAAAAAAGGTCTCCTTTTATTCAAGTAGGTAATGTGAGTAATTGCATGGGTTTTGCATAATTTGATTTATGAGGATACTACAGTCACACATGTGCCCTGGTTTGAATTCCCTATCTTAGGAATTCCAGCTTTATTCAGTCAAAAAAGTGAGTGGGGGGAAAGAAATAGTTTATGTGGACTTGTAGGGAGTCTCAACTAGGACTCGCTTTTCTGACCACTGGAAAAGCTAGGAGTATACTGACAACTGTGAAGAAGCTATCTTGAGTTGGATTAAAACCCATTGCCTAGAAATTGTTCTGATAGGTAATTCTTGAAATTGACAAAGTTTGGCACAGAGTTGAAGGGCTTTAGAATTTGGCAGCCATATTCTAACCCTATGTATTGCCAAAAAGAAAAGCCCCCCCAAAAATGGGCCTCGCTGACATGTGTTCTATTGTTTGTAATAGTCACCTTCAGCTATGTGCAGTGGGGATGAGCTCTCTTCATTCAAGAGACCGGGAAAAGGCCCCACGTCTCTATTTTTAGCCTCTAGATTTTATTGAGTGCCAGTTGGTCTGCAGAGGAATTCTTGCGAGATATGTAAGCAAATACAAGTGGGGATTCATTGAGTAATTGTCAAAATGTCTTATGAGTGAATAAGAAACTATCAGGAAATCTTATTAGTTTCGAATCTTTTAATTCAGACTTTTAAGATCATATGACCTAAGCAGAACTTTGCTTTTGCTCTGTCTGGAAAAGGAAGTCTTGATGAGCAAAATAACAGCACAACTGGAGCTGTAAGGCATCTCCTTGACTCATGTAGTCATTCAACCAGCACTTACTGAGGGCTTGGCATCTGCCAGGCTGCGGGCTGGGGACTGAAGACTGTAACGAACACAGGCCCTGTGTGCACAGTCCAGGGGAAAGAATGTGCTAATAAGTAAACAGTGCAAGTGACACAGCAGGTGTGACAGAAGTCAGTTCTTGAAAGAAAGGGAATCCTCTGTGCTCACCTGGAAGTGAAAATTACCTAAGAAGAAAAAGAAATGGCTTGTAAATGAGGCCAGTAATTACAAATGCGCTTCCCACCTGTTATGGCTGTTGCAGAGACATAATTTAAGTTAAAATTATTTGTGTTTAGAGAGGTAAACACTTTTTCTAAATTTGGTGAACATGGCAGAGCTCTTTATGGCTGAGTGGTGTGTCCCCAAGCTTTATACATAAAAGTGAGAATTGCAAAACCTTATTCTGAACTAAGTAGGGGAAGAGAAACAATGGAAGTATTTCTGAGAATTTTAATACTTTAGAACTTATTTGGGGGACTTTAAAAAATTGACAGGAGTAGGTCTGCATGTGAGTTAGTGAATACTCTAAAATAATGTTCATAAAACTATACCATAAGAAACCAACTTTTTTTAAAAAAGAGGCTTAAAATATCTATAATATTATTCTTTATTAGATACTGTTATATAGGAAAAAGTCCTTAATTTTTAGAAACACAGACATATTTAGGGGTGGAGTGTCTTGATATCCAACTTTAAAATATTTCAGAAATTAAAGATGAGAAAATGTGGCATATTAAGTTTGTGCAATAGGCTTAATGGTGTTCATTATATACTTCTCTTCTCCTTTTCTATATGTTTGAAAATGTCTGTAATTTAAAGTCAGAAAGTCTATATCTATACTATTTACTAAATACCTTCTATGTGCTAGACAGTGATTGCTGGGTACTCAATATCCATCATTTCTAAATTTCACAACACTCCTGCCAGAACAGTAAACCATCCCCCTTTGAAGATGGCGGAACTGAAGCCCAGCTCTCCCAGTTGGCAGGAGGCAGAGTTCCTCTCTGAACCTGGGTTTGTTTCATGCCGGACACACCCCAGTCATCTTCCTCACAAATGCAATCTCCTCCGCAGAGTAGGAATTCTTCCCACAGTCTCCCCCAGGATGGCTACTCTCCTCTTCAGTACATTCCACCTCTCTAAAATCCGTACTACCTACTAATTAGTTTAACCCTTTCATGTCTCATCAGCAGCCCTGGGAAACAGTTCATTCTTCCGCTGGTCCCTACTCTCTAGCCACGTTGAACTTCTCATTGTTTCTGCTACATGCCAAGTTCTGTTTGGGCATTTGCCAATGCTTTCCTATCTGCGGGCACACTGCCTCCCACCCCTTTCTTCTGGTCAAATCCTGGTCATTCCTCAAGTCCCTGATAATGCCATTTTCTTAGAAATTCCTTCCCTGATGCCCTGTTTAATTATGTATTTACCTCTGTCTTCACAGATAGGCTTTAACCTACATGTGGCCAGGCTTTCACTGACCTACCGGGTATGTGTTCAGTAGGGAATAAGTTGAGCTGAACTGGACTCTGGTTCTGCCATCTTGAACTATGTGAAATAATTCAGGTCCCTTGGAAACTACGTGGAATAAGTTGGGTCTCTCCTCTACACAAAAGTTTTTTTTTTTTTTTTTTTTTTTTTTTTTTTAAATAGAGACGGGGTCTCACTCTTGCTCAGGCCGGTCTTGAACTCCTGAGCTCAAGCGATCCTCCCGCCTCGGCCTCCCAGAGTACTAGGATTACAGGCGTGAGCCACCGCGCCCGGCCCTATACAAAAGTCTTTTAAATATCCAGTCCTCTTCCCTGCTTCTCTCTTTTTGTAGCCTTTTCTTCTTTGGCTAAACATCGCCAGTTTGGCTCTATTTTTCTGCATCCTTTATCAGATAGGTTAACCATCTGAGAGCACATCATCTGCCACCAAGACCAGGCCATACTGCCTTCTCAGGTCCAAGCCAGCTGAGGTCTAGATCCCTTCGTTTCTTCTACCAATTGTGACCAAGGGTTTGCTTGACCCAACTAGCTTACAATATTGATTACTTTTAATACTGCCTTTTTTTTAATGGACCCTCATGACCTGGGTGGGAGACTCTTGAAGACAGGATGGGTTCTCATTCATTTGCGTATCTGTTGTAGTTAGTATGATACTGGAACACATATGTGTGTCAGACATTAGTTTTCAGTGGCTGCCATATCAGGTGTGTCACAATGTCAGAAACTTTTTCCTAGGCAAGGTAGCAGACGGGGAGACCCAGGAATTGTGTCTAGGCGGTGGGGAAGGCTTATCCTGTTTATGCAAATGAAATGCTTTATTCACTATGTTTAGAATAGTCCATACATTTATCTGATTATTTCACTCAATGTAGGCTTAATTTTGAGCTTTGGCGTGGGTTAGCAAACTATGGCTCATGGGCCAGCTCCTACCATCCTCTATCATCTCTTTTTGTAAATAAAGTTTTATTAGAATGCAGTCACAACCGTTTGTTTATGTACACTTTCACATTACAACAGCAGAGTCAAGTAGTTGCAACAGAGAACCTTTGGCCTGTAAATAGGGTTGCCACATAACATATAGGAAGCCTAAGGTAAAATAAAATCAGGGCCAGGTGCAGTGGCTCAAGCCTGTAATCCTAGGACTTTGGGAGGCTGAGGTGGGAGTATCGCTTGAGGTCAGGAGTTTGAGACCAGCCTGTGCTAGAGCGAGACCTCGTCTCTACAAAAAAAAAAAAACCAGAAAAATTAGCCGGGCATGGTGGTGTGTGCCTGTAGTCCCAGCTACTCAGGAGGCTGAGGTAGGAGACTTGCTTGAGCCCAAGAGTGTGAGGTTGCAGTGAGCTCTAATGATGCCACTGCACTCTAGCCCAGGCAACAAAGCTGAGACCCTGTCTCCTAAATGAATGAATGAATAAATAAATTTTTAAAAATCAGATAAAAAATGAATAAATTTTTAGTATGAGCATATCCAATATTGAGTGGGACATACACTAAAAAAAAGATTCACAATTTATCTGAAATTCAAATTTAACTGAACTCCTATATTCTTATTTGCTGAATCTGGCAACTGTATCTGTAAAACCTAAAATATTTGTTATTTGGCCTTTTACAGAAAAGATTTGCAGGCACCTGTTCTATAGTAGTAGTAACAGTGAGTGATGATGGTAGGAATAGTGACGAATAAGAACAACAACACTAATAGCAGCCACCACCCTTTTGTTTGTATTATCAGTGTCCGTGCATTATCTCATGTCATCCTCAAGTCGTCTGTCTTAATGTTGACACAGGCTCTGCATCACACGATGAACAAGTGGTGATGCTTAAGAAGACATCTCTGTCTCCTCATCTGGCACTTCCCCAACCACCCTGGACCTACCTACTTTTTTTAGAGGGGGGTTTGTGTCTTATCATTACTCTTTTTCCATGGGTTTATATCATGCCTTTTAGGCTGTCCTGTTCAGAAACAGATCAAGGCACCCCTAAGCCACTACCGTTTGCTATATTTCATTTCTCGGTTAACTGACTCCATATGCTTATTATACATGTCAAATAATTGTAGTATTATTTCTGGATTATTTTATCTGAGAGGTATTTTTACATGGCATGACCAGCAGAGACACCCTGTGGGAAGCCAGATTTGACGATGAATGAGCATTCAATCGGGATGTCCCCAGGGCAGTCTTCTGGCTTCGTCTATTGCTGCAATCCAGTCATCTCATGGTGAAGCAATGTATTAATAGTACATCGTAGTTCACTCATCTTCCTCACCGATGTATGGGTGAAAATTCTTTAATAATGTATTGAATAGCAACTGGATTATATAACTAAGTTTTGCTATTTAGTCTATTTCAAGTGTTTCTGAACTAAAATGAAGGAATATTTCTGCCCCTATATGTGGAAAATATCAAAGAGCTGATATCCATGGAACTATTACTAAAGACACTGGTTTGAGGTCTCCAAAGTGCCCCTAATCAATTTTTCACCATCTCACTGAGATATTTGCTTACATTACAGACAGTAGACTATTACCTTTAAAGAAGAAGGGGATTGGAAGATAAAATGGCTTCAGAATGTGTTTCTGAAGAATCCAGTCTGTTCCTTGACTATGGGCGGTGGGAAGCACATCAATTTACCTGTGGTATTGCAGGTTCTCAGATGTCAGCGTGTTACTCCGTGCATGCTGTGAATTTGCCTTTTTCAGCCATTAGAAAAGGATGAGACCGAAACCTGTGGTCTGTTTTCATGTGATAACCTTGACACTGGGCTACTGTTGGTAGGGGGTTTATGTCAGATACGGGTGCTGACACTCTGTAGGTAAAAAAAGGTTAAGTCCAACAGCAAAGTTTGTATGATGAAAAGTCCCACTGTTGGAATTTACTAACTTTTAAAGAACCTTCAACTAACAAGCTGAAGCTTCAGAAGTACAAAGACGAGCTCATTAAAGTAAAGCACAATTTAATCACTATTTTTCTTCTGTGTAAAAATATACTTCATGTGAGTTTAAGTGTACTGCTCTTCAAAATCAACCGTAAAACTTGAAATTGTCAGTCATTCAGATAATTGGAAACATATAAATTTAAGGAATGTGCAGCTGTAAAATTAACTACTGGACACATTTAAAAGACTAGATTTACTAAACGTAAAACTTGTTGTTTTCCAAAACCTTTTCTTTCCCCCCCTCCGTGATTATGTTGCCAGGGAAGAAAAAACAATCTTCATCGTACTTTAGTGAATTTTAATGTTACTTTTTTTTGTTGTTTAGTCTTTCGTCCTTGAGTATGGAGAATAGAAACTACCATGTTTATCATACTTATTTTGACCTTAACCTTTCTTTTTTTTTTTTTTTCTTTAATGAAAGAGACTTAAAATGTCCCAGCTGGTCTGACTCCTAGTGAGGGGGAGGAGACAGTGGCGAACTCTTCTTCCTGTGCAAATGTGGAGAAGATGCAGTAAGACCCGAGTGATTTCAGTGAACTATGGAAGCGGGCATACTCTTGTGTTCATGAAGGATGTAGAAAGCTGTTTCTTAAAACTGTAAGATGATTGTAATTTTCAAAATGGCAAGAAGAAATGGCACTGCGGTGCATCAACTCAGGGATTGTCTATTTCCTTTCGAATACTATTTGAAATGTGCTTTAATTTATGCCCTGTTGGATTGGTACAAAAGGAGGAATTTTACAGATAGGTAAGCTGGGGGAGCCCGAAATGTCGTAAAACAGAGTTACTTTTGAGGTTTGGCTTAATTGTTAGGGAGTAAAATTTTATTCCAAATTGAAATTCCACTGCAAAGAACTAAAAATATCAAGAATTAGTCAGAGTCTGTAATCTAAAAAGAAAAAGGAAAAACCACCTTATCTGGTGGAATTTGGTGGTTAGCCCTCACCTTGGCAAGCCAAGTGTTTTGAATTCCCAAAATGGACTCTCTTTTAATATGCTTAAGCCTTATTTGTTGATAGAGACCTTACTGAAAAATATGTTTGATCCACTCACCTTCATTGACATAAACCCACTGTAACCTTCTTGGAAAATGTTCTAGTTTGAGCTTTTTGCAAGGGAGTTGGTTTGGTTTTTAATGTGTAATGAGAAGAGTGGAAAGATCCAATATCCACAGTTCCTTAGATTAAATGGCTGGCTTTCTTTTGGCTACGGACCTGACCCACCTTGTCTGAATGCCAGCCCTCAGAGTGTAGGCTAGCAATGTCCTAGGAGACAAGGAAATCTAACACAGAAAGTTGTAAAATGGGGATAGGGATCTTAAAAGTCCAAAGATTGCTAAGGAGCATATTAGGGCCACTGGGGGCTCTGAAGGATGGCAGGAAGCCCTCCTCCTCATGAGTCAGCCCCTCACCTTTTACAATACCCATCAGAGAAGAAGTGGTTCTGAGGATGATGAACTTCTAGGAAAATGAGAAGAGGCAGAGCTTTTTGTGATCTTCCTGGGCATGAGTGGAATGGCTGTGGTGGGCATAGTTTGGAGTTGGGGAACCCAGTTCACATGACTAGTCCTAGCCCATCTCAGTTCTAGACTATCTCAGCCACAGACTCCAGTCCCTTCGTCTTTCAGAAATGGATAATTTAGTATCATATGGTTTTTTGCACTAAAGATTTTTAGATGAAACGTGAACTCTGTCTCTTCTTCATGGACTTGTAACAATCCACATTACTTTGGGGGAGAACAACAGATTGTTGGAGTCACTTGGCACAGTTCAAAGAATTTCTGGGAAATATTGGATACAGAAGAAATTGAAAAAAAAAGGATAATATTTTAGTCCCTCTAATAGTCATCAAATGTAATTCTCTCCAGATGAAAATAAGAACTTGAGGGTACAAATATGTATATGTATATATGATGTTGATCTTCATTTGATAAAATTGTCTTTTACAAAAGAGAAATATTACCTGAGCCTCAAGTAAAATTGACTTTTAAAAATATAAAAGTGAGAACACTCAGTTAATAATAACTAACAATTTTTATTACATTTCTTAAATTGTAAGCTATTGGATAAATAGCTTATGTTTATGTAAATGGCAGTGGCCTAAATTATTAGAATATTCAAAATGAGCAATATTTATAGGTTTATAAGTCCTCCTTCACCTACTACAATTCATTTTGTGCCAGGCACCATATTAAGTCCTTTATATACAGTATCTCATTGATTTTCCACATCAGTCCTGTGAGATAATTATTATTAGACTCATTTCATAGATGAAGAAAGGACCAAGCTTGGTGGCTCATGCCTGTAATCCCAGCACTTTGGGAGGCTGAGGCAGGAGGATCGCTTGAGGCCAGGAGTTTGAGGGCAGCCTGGGCAACACAGTGGGACCCCATCTCTACAGAAAGAAAGAAAGAAGGAAGGAAGGAAGGAGGGAGGGAGGGAGAGAGGAAAGAAGGAAGAAAGGAAAAGAAAGAAAGAATAGAAAGACACTTTGTTATTAGGTTGAATTTTATGATATTGTCATTTTTGTGGGTTGAACATACTCAGACACTGGCAATTTCATATGGGTCCACCTAGTATAATTTTGTTATAATGATTTCTTTATTACATGAATTTGAACTTAGCACTGATCAAATCATATTGGCAGTATGAACCTCCTCACCCCAAAGTCTGAGATAGAAAGACCAGTCTGAAAGGCAGGTCCTCAGCTACTCCTTGAATTTCTTTAAAAATCAAATTTACGTTATGCTCAATAATATCATGGTGCTCTTTTGTAGATGATAATTTTTCCAGAACAACTTATATATTATGGCATTGTTAATGAAAGCTGGGGAATGTGTCACAAAATAAAGAAAAGCTCTCCTTGGCTGGAAATGGCAGTAGTTCACCATGCCTATGCACTAATATAATTTGATGTTCTTTTCTGATTACCAGGATACACTTTAGTTTCAAGGAGAGTTGTTTTTAGTTCAGCGTGGAGCATTTTCACCAAAAGCGTATTGAATTTGTTATGTCAGTGTATTAACAAAGTGGGTTTTAAGCTAAAATTTGAAAAGGTAGAAGCATATTTTAATATGGATTTGGGTATACATTTTTCTTTTTCTTCTTTGTATCTTATTTTTAAAATCAGTTAAAAACATGCACATTCCCTTTCTCCTTCTTTAAGGGAGGGAACCCAAAGGTGGTTTTCTTTGCCTTGGTAGGGGAAGGGAGAGGGAGGGGTGGTAAGGAAGAAAGATTTAAAGAGGTAAAGATTCTAAAAGGAGTGATCTTACGGGGGTTTTAATGGCTTGGAAACAAACAGATGCTGGTGCCACTTTATTTTCAAGCTGATTTGATTTTTCATGGCTTGGGCCAGTGTTTGGAAATAATTCATCAAAAGATGTCAGGATGAACAAGAGACACAATAGAGTCAAACAGCCTTTGACATGTCATACCTCTGTTGCTCTGAGACTTTTAATTTTGAAATTTTAGAAAGATAAACTAACCAGAAAAACAGTGATCCACAGCCTCAAAAATACTTACTGTCATGTCCAATTTCCCATTTCATGTGTCCCATCGGGTGCATATGGGACGGTCCATTGCACCTTTTAAAGTGAGACTAGCCTTGAATATTTTATCGTCAATGGCATAAACTGAATTCACCAACATTAGAGTCATCTAAGATCATGATAGCATCAAAAAGCCTCCTGGTGCCCCGAGTTTTAATAATTATCAGTGCCTTTTATTATGTAGGTGCAAAAACACCTGAAGATGATAAAATATGTTTAAAACACTGAGGATAATGAAATTATGTCAGTGTGGCTTTTTAGCTTAGCGATTGTGTTTCAATTTGTAAATGTTATAACTGTTTAAGAAAAATTTTTTTTTCTTTAGCAAGCTGCAAACTTTTAAAGACATTAAGCCTGCCAAATTATAGCCACTTATTTCTGCCTGACGTATTTTTCAGCTTAGAACCACAGAGGGACTGCCAAGCCTGTTCCTTTTCATTACCTGTTCTGTGTCTGGCCCGGAGTTTAGATTTTCGAAAATGGAAAAAAGCTGTTTGCAAAATCACAAGGCTCTTGAGCTCTTAGTTTCTTCTTAGTATCAACGTTTATTTATTTAGGTTTGGGCTGGGTTTCAAAAGATTGAAATTGGAAACAGAGAAGGTGACTCTGAACACCATTTATCTGTATATAAGCGAATGCTGGATGTACGTTTAATTTAAAAAATTGCTGTTTCCTACAAGAGGGAGCTATTTTTCACATTGTTACAACATTTTTAGAGGTCACTAGGTGGTCATGTCACCAGCGGGGAGTTTTTGTTTGGCAGGCGGCATTGGCAGTTAGTTACAAATGCCTCCCATGATTCAGTGTTCAAAGGGGGCTGCTTTGCAAGTAACAAATACTTACAACCTGAGAACTGAAGTATAAAAAGTAGTGACAGGGGAAAATGTTTGGAAATGTAAAACAGCATCTTTAGTGGCCAAATTGGGGTGTTCGGGGAGTTGAAGATTACATGTCTACTTTATACTTGGGTTTAGCGTTTACAGAAGCAATAATGTCTTAACTACCGTAGTTGGCTGTCACCTTGCTTCTAGTTAGTAAGTGCTCTTAATTTGTGACTTGTTGGTTCTCATGATTTGGAATATCATTGAGGTTCCTGACAATAATCTTTATTAACCTCATCGCCTGCATTTGCCATCCTGGTGGTTACTCAACCTGTGCCTCTCAGTCATTCCTCATCATGAACACTGGTAATTTAAGCAAGATTAAGTAGGCGGCTAAAAGCACCAATTACCAAGACGACTTCTAGGCTTCCATATTTACAGACAAACCAGTATTTCAAATTTAGGATAAGAGAGATATAAGCCATCTTTATGGGGAAATAAATAAATGAAGTGCAGATGGATCTTTGACGAAATGCCTACAATGAAAAAAAAGATGAATAGCCAATCACTGGAACTATGAGCATCTAATTTGTAATTCGTTTTTAAAAAGTATAAAAATAGAGATTAATTTATATCTTTATATCAAGACAATTGCTGTGCCTCCTTCCCCCTCTCCACTTTTGTTTAACTAGGGGATGACCTAAAGAAGGCGGCTATCACTTAAGAACGCAATACAGTTATTTTGCTATATTATTACAACTTGTGGGTTATAGATTTTTTTTTTAAGCTAGAAGATAATTAATTCAGTTTCAGCGAAGAATTGTCACTGGCTCTTTTTGAATTGTTTAGGGCACAAGAGCCTAAAAATTTCAGGCTTATTTAACAGGACAAAGAAAAATATTTAGCAACTTTGTCTATTTGCGGCTCAAAGAGAAACTACAAGTACATTGATAGGACTTTCATTTATTTGGCCATAGCAGTCCTAGGTGTTTTTTCTGTTATAATCTTGTGAGATTTAAAAATTCTTTATGTAAGAACGGGCAACTGTCACAGCCACATGGTATTTTTTTTTTCTTTCAAGCAAATCAAATTCATATTATTAATGACGTTTTGCTTCTTTTAATCCTTTGCAGAAAGCCTTTTGGCTCTGAAGATCCACTGAAATATTGAGTTTGGATATTCAAAAGAGTTCTGCTAAGTGATTAAAAAACAGAAGCCAAAGTCTACAGTGGAAGTGTTGTCTTGGCTGCACTGTCAATTTTATAATGCAGTTCTTTTTGCGTTTATAAAAAAAACTAACTTCCCCTCTCCAGTTTACATTTGTTTAAGCATGTGGCAGTGGAATTACGAAACCATGGTAAACACTAGGAATGTATTAAATCTGTAGATAAAAATACCAAAAACTGAGAATATTGTTGTTCAACACCCCCTCTCCTCTTTTTAAAAATAGTTTTCTCTTCTGGTCTCTAGAGATTGGTAATTTGAACATATTTATCATGTAGCTGATATGATTAATAGTAAATTTATGAACCACACTAATAATAATGGTAATAATAACTACAGGTTACATTTAAAATAGTAACAACTGCATATTGCATACTCAAACTGGATGTGCAAAATGGTTTACAAACTTTATCTCATATAAAACCCTGTAAGAGTATAAGTATTCTCCTCTTACAGATGAAGAAACTGAGATTCACAGAGTTCATTAACTTTCCCCAAATCACACAGATGATAGTGGTGCAGAACCAGGATTTGAACCCTGATCTGTGGAATCACACTTATTGATTCAACAAATATTGATTGCATGTTTGGTGCATTTAAAAAACTGATAACTTTTCAGATTTATTTAGAAACAATCATTTTCTTTCCTGACAATGGATCATGGTCACATCTCTCCAAGAACCATGGGAAAAGGAAAACTAGCTTGTGTTTCCTCTAGATAGTCATTTTTCTTTCATGGATTTATGTTTATCCCAGTTGAAATTCCCATCAACCATTGAGAATGATGATTTTACTCTGGCTTAACGAGTTTGCCTTAATTGATAGAAGTACCTGGTGCATAGTATGTCCATACCAGACATTGTTTGAGGTCAATCAAATTGCATAATCGCTGTTTGGGTTTGAGGGGTCACAGCTTTGTGAGTAGGATTATTGCTAATAGTAATGCTTGCCGTTCATGTAGGTTTTTGCAGTTAACCAGATGCTTTCCTGTAGGGCATCTTATGTGAACCTCTCAGTGACTGTGGGGGAAGGTAACATTTTTATTTTACAGACCCCACAGCTACTCTGCATAAAGTCAAGTGACTTGTCCAAGGCACACATCTAAAATCAGATGATTATGTCCCTCTGCTTTCTGTTTTCCATGCCTTTTAGTACTAGTGGGGGAAGTAGGTTGAAAGTTCTGACTTCTCTCACTGGGACTCAGAAGTCATGGCCCTCCAGGAGCACCCACGTGATTTGCTCTGCCCACTGAGTCCTGGCACGGGGCACTGTGTGTCTCTCTCTTCCCTGCGGAATTGGTTAGCAACTTCCGGATTTGGCTTCAGTCCTTTGGCATCCCAGGTAATGAGAGAAATATGCAATAAAATGAAATAAACATCCAAGCTCCAGTTGTAGAGCTTCCCTGGGCTGCTCTCACTGACAGCATCACGACTGAGGGGTGATCCTCTTATCGGAATTCAGCCAAGTCTTCACTGGGTGCAAAGTGAATGCGTTGTCTGGTTTTTTCTGTGTCAAGGGTATCACAACTCAGAACAACAGCTAGATGTTATCTATTTTATTTTGAGACTTATAAAATTATAGACTGCCTGTGTTCAAATCTCCACTTTGCCCTCTACTAGCCATGCAAACTTGGGCAAGTTAGTTTACTCCTTTCTGCCTCTGTTTCCTTATCTGTCAAACGGGGACATAATCACACCTACCTCATTAGATTGTTGTGCAGATTGAATGAGTTCATACACATAAAGGACTTAGAATATTGTAGTGTATGGCGCAGAAAAAGTGCTGGGTTGTGCTAGCTATGTGTTCCCTATTGTGGGATCTATGGCATGTCCTCTGGGTATTCAGCAGTCTTGGCAAAACTGTACAGTTATCTTGAAACATGCCAGTAGAGCGCTGGTTAACCAGGTCAATGGGGGAAAAAAAGCCTTGATTGGTAGTGATTGCCAATTTCCATGGTATAAATATTCCTGCCATGCATGGCCAGGGTACAGGCTGACCATTGGAGTTGGAAGAAGATGTACATGACTGACTATCACTAGCCAGCTCCAGCACACCACAGAAATAGACCCTTTAGGCTGTGAGATCATGAGAGTAATTGCTAATTAGGATGGCCCTCAGCTCATATCTATCTCCTTTTCTTTTGGTGTGACCCCCTTATTTAGGGTATGTTTCCAGTGATGGGGACCCCAGGCCATAGCTAACTGACCTAGATTGGGCCAATTGATTTTCCTTCCAGGAAGGTCAAACATCATTCTTTTTCCATTAAACCTGGAGGTTGTAACAGAATTATTATATAAATGGTAGGTCTTCCCAAGAAAGGTTTAGGATTTCCTGTTACTGAGGGTCTTGGAGTGACTTTCTCACTGACCTTTCTACAGCTCACTTGTAGCTCTTTTCTTTTCCTTTATGTATCAGAATATCCCTCTAATATTTCCTCTCTTTGCTAAGTTAACCAGAATTAGTTTCTTTTGCTTGCAATCCAAAGAAACCTAACCAAGCCATGTGTTTAGTCACCCCATGCATCCTTTGTTAGAATTCTTTCTCTGGGAATTGTTCGACATCCACCTTCTATCATTTGTACCAGTACCTTCAGAGATGGGAATGAGGTAGGCCGGGCCATTGTTTGACAGCTCTGACTTGGAAAGGGTTCCTCCTGTTACTGAATTGGCATCAGCCTTACCCATCTGTGACTTTCATCCTTACATCCTAGTTCAAATCTTAGGGTCTTCCTAGAGCAAGCCTCATCTTATTTACTCTAGCAGATAGTTGAAGGGATAATTACCATGTTCCCAAGTCTTCTCTGATGCTGATTATTTCCACGTTCATAAGTTCCATCTGTATACATACTGCATGAAAAATCCAACAAAAGGAACAATGGACGGTGAGGCAGAATATGTCATATTTCACACTGGACTCTTAGCACCTTTAGATGTGGTTTTTCTAAGGATTGACATTGAGCAACTCAGCTTTTCTTTCCTTCTCTCATCACTGCGGGCCCACAGAAGGACCTGGAGCTCATGCCTAATGGGGCCTATTTGTGAAATAAAGAAATTATTCTCTACCTATGTCCTCAAGATGCCATATCTGAAAGAGACATTATCAAAGGAATGAATGGTCACTTAATAAAAACAATTTGAGTTCACCAAACCCAAATGAAGTTTATAAGGCAGCCAGTTTGGAGGTCTTGGCAATATTTAGGGACATGTTGGGCACTTTTCAAAGGGAAAGACAAGCCTTTATCTCTGCAGGACACAGGAGGACTAAAGGGAATGCCCCAGATGTTCCTCAAACACACCCTAGTAATAATAATATTTAGCAGTCAAAAAGTGTTTTCTAGACTTTGGATGTCATGGACCAATAATATGAAAAAATATTTTCGAAAACAACATATGCTTGCTAACTTAATTAAGCTATGAAATAAAGCCATTCAAATGTTAACTACTATTACCATCATTTGAGAAAAAGGTCATTTTAATACCAAAAATTAGGAAGGACATTACTGAATTTCAGGAAAAAAGCCTTCTGTGCTGTGCCCCGGAAAATATGCTGGCAATCTTACTCCCACAATATGTGCCTGTGTCCCTGTGTGCACGCGTGTGTGCATGCAAAACACCGGCACTACGCAAACCAGCCTTTGAGTTGGCACTTAGGAATCACTTCATTTGACCGCTTTTTCCTTGGTGGTGATACTCTAACATCCCTGAAAGTTATGCAACTAGAAATAGGTGTAAATAAGTAAAAGAGAAATAATTTTAAATGACTGGATCCTCTCAGCTTTCTCAGACACCACATCTGGAAGCCCCTCTTCTCCTTCCAGAGCACCTCCGATGCCTGCCTTCCCTCACCCCGGCCATCACCCTTGCCCTCGGTGAAGCCTGTCCCCGTCAACCCAGACCGAAGGGACATTTCTTCCTTCCTACAACCAAGCATTTTAGCAAAATGGCCAAGAGTTCAGGATCTGGAGCCACAGACTTGGAATAAATTCCAGTTCTACCTTTAAAAGCAATGTGACCTTGGGTAATCTACTTCAATCTTAAGGACCTCAGGTTACTCAACGTCACAATGGATATGATAATAACTTTCTCTTCTGAGGAGATTTTGAGAGAACTGAATGAAACAATGTGCTTTACTTATGCCTTGCGTATACGTGTAGTAATCAAAATGATAAGTATTAACAATTGCTTATCCTATATCCTAACAATGGACTCATTAATCAGCTGTTACTTTCCTTTTGTGATTTAAGTTTTCATATCTTTTTGCTTTCTTTATGAGAACAGTTTGCAAGCCTTATCACTCACTGATCTCTCATAACACCTAGCACAGTGTTCTGTCCATCGTAAATTCTCTTTGGATATGGTGGAGATTAAGACACTGGTTGACAACATTAGACTACTCTTTTATGTTACCAGCTCTAGGTATTCAGTCATCCTTAAGGGTGCTTTTTATTGGGCCTCTCCTAAGGGGACTTAAAAGTCCCCTTACGAGTCTGCAGCCCTATCCTTCTTTGACTCCTGCCTTATGTCCTGTGACTTGAAGTTCAAATCTAAACAGGGGTGCTCAGTTGTTGCTCGGTGGAGCTGGGCGACCTCAAGGCTGTCCAGGGAGATAGATGATCTGATCTCAAAACAATCAGTCAACAGATCAGTATCGCAGGGAGTGGTAATCAGTGTCAGGTTGGAGTCTGGTCACCAGGATGTTTTCTTACTAAGTAGTTTTCCAGGTCTGGGGATCCTTATTATGGGACTGAGTCCTGTCACCTTTCTGGGCTTCTAGGCCCCCTCACCCTACCTCCAATTTGTGTAACAGGCTGTCTTGCAGACTGGGTTAATTGCCTCTGGTGGTCAGTCTTGGGTGCATATGGAATAATAGCTGGATATTGTGGAGAGGGAATTGCCTCAACCTCTTAAATCTTTGAGGGTATAAAGTGATAAAGAATTAAAATTATCTATGGGCATGTATTATAAACAAAGAAACCAACAAAGCTGCTTTTATTTTGGAAGAAAACTATTAGATTGAACCATTCTGAACCATATGAATCTAATGGTTCATTAGATTGAACCATTCTGAAATTACTGATATTCAGTTGTTTCTGACCCATGGAAAAGGGGACTTCATATCATTTAGCCTACTAGTTATGAGTATGAGGTTTTGTGTTTCTGTTTGTTTGTCTTAAGCTTCTGATTACAACTGGATTGCACCGGACATTCAGAAGGAAGAGGATTGGGCTGGAGGGAGCTTTTGAACCGATTATGCCAATATTCAGTACATGTGGATGGAAATGCCATATGGATTCTTATGCCTAGCCTTTGGATTGGTAAACAGGATTCACATGTATCTTCTTTGCATGATGACTTGGGGTCTGCTCCTGACAGTAATAGAAGGGGGTTTCTTTGTGTTTTGTGGCATCACTGCAGGGTCTGCCTGTCTCATGACTGTGTGGAGAGTCTCTGGGGTCTGCTGTTGTTATAAGTTCCATGGAAGCAGGGAGGGCATCTGTTTTGTTTGTCCATATTTCCCTGGTACCTGGTACACAGTGCGAGCTCGGTAAATATGTGTTGAATGAGTTGAAGGAATTGGAGAGCTAGCTCTGACCATCTGGCAGGTTTATTCTTGCTTGTGTGGCAGATAAACAGTCACCCCAGAGGAACACGTTTGGTTCAGTTGCTCCGACTTGGACTTCATAATTTTACATCAGAAATGTTCCCGCTTCCAGTGATCACTCCTCCCGGGGTGGAAATTTCACTTCCATGAGCCACAAGGCCACCCATACTGTAAATCTGAGACTGCTTTCTATACCATTGTGTCTTGGGCTGGTTCCCTCACGATTCTTTCCAGATGTGGAGCGCTTTCAGGTAGTTTACCAGACTCATTCTGCATTCGCTGTCTGGTTTTGCATTCCCTCACCCTCTGAGAAGGAGCACCCTGGTAGCATCCCACATATTGTACTCATGAATACAGAAATTTCAAGTAACTAACAGAAATAACTTATTGTTATTTCTGAATTCACCGGCCGAGTTTTGCAGCTCTTTGTTCTGCTTGTCTTTTGAACGAGTTGCTCAGCAGTGCAATACTTTAGGTGTGTGTA
This sequence comes from Daubentonia madagascariensis, assembly GCA_023783475.1. Taxonomy (NCBI): domain Eukaryota; kingdom Metazoa; phylum Chordata; class Mammalia; order Primates; family Daubentoniidae; genus Daubentonia; species Daubentonia madagascariensis. The sequence continues at coordinate 31,076,453 of JAKFHU010001953.1, read as the reverse complement.
TGTAGATGCATACTTCTGTACTTCTGTAATTTGGGCTCTGAAGTTAATTTATGGTCATTGAATATGCTCTTGTACCTCCTTTTAGTCTAAAGGCTGTAATATGTTGGGGAGCCTCCCAAGGAAAATGCCCATGTGTTTTGCTTTCTCTGCCATTGACACATTCAGCAAGTGGTTAGTGAGTATGCATTAGACAGGCTCAGTGTGTCTTCATGGAGGCGTTTCAGCAATTTTATTCTGACACAGAATTATGAGAAATTTGGCCTCATGTCTTTCCCTCATGATGTAGAAGCGTGTAGTTCTAAACTCAGTCATTTGGACTTTACAATATTTCCAGAGAAGCATTTTCCCCCGGTTTTCAAGGATGAAGCCCTCTTCGGCTTGATAATCTATTTTATTCTGGATGTTCTCTTAGCAAATTTATGGCAAGTACAGAAATGCTGAGACTTTTATTCATTTGGAAGCAACTCTGTCCATTAAGTGAGCTCTTTAAAAAATTAAAAAAATTAAAAACCAAAAAATAAGCACCTAAAACATGCCCGTCACCTCTTAACCAACTTCTCAGCACGCCCAGTCCTATCTTGAGTAATAATTTGATAATTTGATCAATGATCATTTGACAAGACTTTTATCAAAGGATGAAAAATGTCAGCAGAAGGGGGATTAGGACATGAAATGTCCTAGCTTCCTCTGCATCAGGGATCTCTCCCACAGCTAAGGTTCTGGTTTGTTGTTGTTGTTGTTGATAAGCACTCTTTCTGGTAACTTTTTAGAATATAGATTATAGAGATGTAACTACTTTGGAAAAAAGTGGAAAGGGGCAGTATTTATTGCAATGGCCACGAGATGGCAGACCTAAAATCAAGACTTCTCAAGTAGCGGAGACACTTACATGAGGAATTGCATCTTTGAGGATGTTTAAAAAGCCATCAGCTTCCCGTCCCTCAGCCAAAAAAAAAAAAAAAAGAAAAAAAAATTACTCCTCTAAGTTATCCTGAATCGTTGTCCAGTTCTGTAGCAGGCAAGGGAGAACAGCTTTGATTAACATTGGATCAACAGCTTTGATAAGAAGATGGGAATCTGTGTAGCCCTCCTCCCTAGAAAGTATCAGGTCTCCCTGCCCCTCCCAGAAACCTGGCCTTTGCCTGGCCACTGCCATCACCCACAGCATGCACAGACTTGCCACTCTGTGTTTCCTTCCCCAGTGCAGAAGCACAACTGCTTTTTTCCTTCTCATGAGTAGAAACTCTCTCAAAGGAGCTGCCTCTAACAAACTCAATTTTGTGTATTTCTCTCTACAAAGAGCCACTCCACAGAAACTTAATTCAATTTTCTTCAAATGTTGCACTAACAAAATTCTGGAATGTGCCCCCTTCTGCACATATCCCTCTCACGGCAATGACATGACAATCTGTTTTGTTTTTCATTACAATTTAGCCTATGGGAATATTCTATTCCATGTAAACATAAACAAAGAGAGGTTGAACACAAAATATTCAAATTAAGAAGGGAAATATCTAGTTCAAGATGTAGGAGGGCAATTTGCTGCTCTGTGCAAAGACCAACTAATAAATCTTAGTAGCCTTAAATATATAGTAGAAGGAAAATTAAAATATATTGTCTTTAGAGAAACTTATATACATACACACACATACACCTCACTTACCAACAAGAAAAAAAATAATTGATCAGATACCATGGGGGCTAAACCTTGAAGTCAGTGACCTATTTTCTGTCAGTTGCTCATTTCCAACCCAAAAGTTAATGCGATGAGACAGTCTCTTGACAGTAACTGATCACCCATGGAAATAGGTTTAGTTTAGGTGGACACTGGGCAAAGCTCTGTCCCACAGTGAAGTCCAGATGTATTTGGTTTTCTCATTATCAATCATCAGTAGCCTTCCAGGGATTCTGGTTGGGTGTATTTCACATAGAAGGCTACCTTGGCAGAGTTGAATGGTCAACAGAGAAGCCTTCTTATTGCCGAACAGGAATAACAAGGATGACCAACATCACACACTAACACAGGGTATTGGCTCATGGAAATGCTTTCATTTCACTCGCCCTTCCTGCCTTCCAAATTTACCAATTTTTTGAAGTTTTTCTTTCAATAGAAGAATTTTTTGTTTTGAAGTTGTTTGACGTTGGTTAGATTTTGCACTTGACCTTGACTTTTAAAAGGTCACCTTTCAGAACATGTTTCTATTTCTCGATTTCCCATATTGTGTGAAATCATGCCTTGTCTACTTGTGTGGTTTTTCCTATCAGTTTCGATGGAATGATATTGAGCAGTTATTGACCAAGTCGAGCCTGGCTCGCCTGGGATGCCATTCCTCTATGGGTCAACAGACTTTTCTCCACACTCATGATCTGTTTTCTCCTTTAAGTTTGTTTGCGAAACAGATGTCAACTTGTGAAAGTCAAATGTGCAGCTTAACAGAAACCAATTTTAGAGGCTTCTCCGAAAGTCTGTCTTAGAAGTAAGAGACCCATTAGCATGTTTAGATATATATTAATACAAAGGGGAACCTGGCAGAACATAATGCAAAACTTTCAAATTGTGAGATTTGGTAGTGTCCACGCTATGTAATAATAAATAAGTAATTGCTAGCATTTATTGTGTGGTCATGTCAGGCACTGAACACAATCTTTGCATTTTTTCTCACATTTTATTCTTATAATGATCTAAGAGGGAGTTACTCTCCTCCTTAGATCAGTTATGGGGAAATCTAAGTTTCACAGACAGTAAGTAACTTGCCCAGGGTCACAGAAACAAAAGGTATTGCTGAGATTCAAACTCAGGTATATTTGATTCCAAAGTTTAGGCAGTACCTTCTCCTCTTAAAGACTTGAGCGATATTTTGTTTGTAAGTTTGTAGAAAATCATAATAGGTTAAGGTGCTCAAAAGAAATATTTCCTTTCCATTCCTTTTTTTTTTGTTTGGTGGATCAGGCACACAGTGATCAGTAGTGCCTCCCACATATCCACTGCCAATACCTAGACATCGCATCCTTTATTGCCTTTTTATCAATTCTCCGAAAGGATGGGACCTGAGAGAGCAAGTTAGGTTGGGGGCAGTACCTTTTCCTGGCACATCTCCTTCTCTGGCCTTGGGCTTTTTCCATGTGGGAAAATCAACTGGCTTCACACTCACCAATACCCCTTTGTAGCAGGATGCCACGTGGTGCTGGCATTTGTCATCTTAGTGTCCTGGAGCATAAGATGTTGGCACTTGAGAGCTTGCTGGCCCAGTTGCACTTGGAAGAACCCAGGGATGGGCCAGCTGCCTCCCTGGGTCGTGCACTGAACAAGGAATGGGGTAGAAGCTGGTGCATAAAGCAAAGAGCTTCCACAAGACTCTGTGGCCCCTGTGTTAGGAAATTCCAGTCATGTGCTATTAGGTTTCAAAGGCAAATTTCTCCGTAATTGGAGTAAACTATTTTTTGAGGTTAGTTTTAGGTAGGCGACAGAGAGTAAACCGCATTAAGGAGTCTGGGCTGCCAAAGCCTGGCCTTTATGAATCTGATCTGTTCTTTGTCCTTGCTGAAACTCATGCTTGTTCAAATATATCTCACCCTGTGCGCCCTACCTCACGCAAGCTGCTTCGCTTTCTGCATGGGCCCTTCTGCGTATACCATACATCATTCTGCTGGTGGGTACGGTTGATATTAATTGATATCAAAGAATTTTTCTTTCCCAAAATGCCATTTGAAAATACAGCTTTGAAAATTTAGGCAAATGAACATCTATCTCCAGCGTTGATCACAGCAAACCTCCACCCAACCCTCCCTCCAGGGGTGAGAGAGAGGGTGTTTTGAACAGGATCTTTCGTCACCGTCTGTCTTAAGTCACCTCCTACTGAACTTACGGTTGAAGATTCAGGGTCATGAGGGAAAGAAAACAGTAATTAACTGGGAAAAGTTGATTGAGCGGATTTTTTTTCCCACAGTATGATTAGAACATGACTGTCTACACTGAGCACCATACATAATATAGGTTCTCTCTTACATGTCATTATCCAAACATTTCTTAATGGAATGCATTTTTTAAGCATCTGCTTTTGTAATTGTGTTTCTAAAGATGGGCCAGCTAACTAAAACAAGAACCCACAAGAAAAAATGTGTTATTGCTTCTTTCCCAATACCATTTATAACAGTTCCTAATTGGCCTGCCTTGTTTGCAACTCCTACAATTAATTTTAGATCCTCTCTTGTAGCCCAAATCATTAATAGAACAACAGCAACAGAGAGTGAAAGAGAAATGTTTACAAAGCTCCCTTTTAGAGGGACTGTGGTAAGTGACGCAGCAATGTATTACCATCAGAGGTTCCTGGAGCTCTCTTTGGGAGGGTTAGCCACAGGCGACACTCAAAAGAAGGCATTTGTCTTGGCAGGAGATGCCCTTAAATCCTCTTTTGTTTTATTCCATGGAGGAATTTTTTTCAGCGTGGCTAAAACCATTTTTTTCCGTGTTTTATTAGCTGTATCTTGACTACCTCCTACAAACTGAATGACAGTTTAGGGTTATTAAATGTGTTCTTGCACATATTTTTATCCATTGTTAACCCTGACTAAATGCATGAGAGGGCACATAATTCCCCTCTTTTTTCCTCCATTGTTGCCCATATTTGTTAAGGAAATTTTTCCCCTTGACGTTTGTTTAGGCTGCACTTTGATAAAATGCTGTCTATGGTCCACTCTCTTAGCTTGGCATTCAGCAGACTCTTATAGATTTATTTCTCTTCACATTATCTTATCTTCCTTCCTAGCATATTTGGGCTTCCTTTTCATATTTTAAGCTGCATTTTGGGGCATAGACAGATCACCTTAGTAATTATATACTAGAGTATGGCTGTGTTCTAAAGATAGTTTTGCAAGCCTTCGGTATATACTTAACCCCATTAACTGTCTAAGGATGGGTATATATGTATATTTCGTGTTGTCTGTGAATAAGCAAAAAGGATGGATTAAGTGCTGAAGTGATTTCGGGCTTATGGGCACTTTCTTTGGTTTGATGGGACAGTAACAATTTATAAAGCAATGTGAATCTGGCATTGACTCTAGAAGGTGATACATTTATTGGGAAAGATAATGAGGATTTTTCTTTGTTTTTCTCATTTATATTTAAGTGTCTTGTCACTGGTATACTCTTTACACTTGAGCCTTTTTATAAAAAAATTATGTATCAGAACTACAGAAATATTACAGTTTTCCCAGTTTTTTGAATGGCTGAACTAAAATTCTCCATAAGAAAAAAAAAAGCAGGAATATTTAAGTTTCCTAATCTATTCCAATATTTGCCATTTTCTCAAAACAGGCCTCTGGGTGTTTTCAGTGAAGTATTTGTCATTAGGTGCTTTATGTCACTGTATCAGCAAATTGGCTCATGAGAATTGTAAACGTGTAGAATCTGATGTAGGGCTGGCAAAATGAAGTTAATCTTTATAAAATTATGTTCAGTATGCCTCACCCTCAAAAGCAGGGATATGAAAACCCATAACTGCACAGAGTTAGCTCACAGTGATTTAAATTAAAGGTTGAGTATCACTTATCTGAAATGCTTAGAACCAGAAATGTTTTGGATTTTGGATTTTTTTATATTTTAGAATATTTGCATCATACTTACCAGTTGAATGTCCCAAGTCTGAAAATCCAAAATCCAAAATGCTCTAATGAGCATTTTCTTTGAACATTATGTTGATGCTCGAAAAGTTTCGGATTTGGGAGCATTTTGGATTTTGGATTTTTGAATTTGAGATTCTCAATCTGTATCAGCTAAAGTGTATCAGCTTAGTAGTTATTTCAACTCATTTTGTAAAGCTTCTTGCTTAAAAAAACAAATTCAGTAGCTCTTTTAGCCTAGAATGAAGAGTTTACTTTGCCTAACATCTCTGTACAAATAGGTAATGGCCAGATATAGCCTTAGCATATTCAGAACACCCTTCCAAATATCCTAAAGTATGAAATGTTCACATTTTTCTAGTTTATATACCTTTTTTATCTACTACTAATTGCTCTTTGTTTTAAATAGACTAGAATTATGGAATGTAGATCTCAATCAAGGTATTTTAGGAGAAATCATCATTAGTTTATGGCCAATATTTACGTGAGGGTTTCAATATGTATGAAACCTTTGTTATACTAATTTTATTTAGAGTTCTATGATTGTATAATGCCAGTATCTATAAAACAGATTAGTTAGCCAAAAGCAAAACAAAACAAAAAGTACAATAAGGAAAAGATTATGAAGAACAAAACAGATTATTTCGCATGAATATTAAGGTTGGTAAATGGCTTTAATAAAAAAATGATTTTAAATGTATTTTGAAGTTTAATAATTAAGGATAATTTTATTTGGAACTGTTATTTGGTAATAACGTGTAGAGAATTAGAAATTGATCTATGTTTTTCTCTGACAGTAAAATGAGAATTAGAAATTAATTTAGGTATTCTAAGAGGAGAAATAAGTGTTAGAACTTAAAAGCCTAAATTATAGAATCATAGGGAAAAAGGAATTAAGAGTGATCAATTTTGGGGTCAATGATGACTTTTAACAACTAAAAAAAGAATATAAATGTATTTACTATCACTGATCTGTACACTTAAAAATGGTAAAGATGGTAAATTGTATATGTATATTTTACCTCAATAAAAACTTTTTTAAAAAATAAAGCTATATAATACCAAAGTTTGAGGAAAATGGGTTAAAGTAGACACAGGCATGGGAACAGGTCAGCAGGCTTCAGTTTCATGGATGCAGGCAGATGACAAGAGACATCTGGGCCACAGGCAAAGGACTTTATCACTCACAGTACAGAGAGCATCATTAGTATATTTGTGTCAATTCCCCTTGCTCCAAGTCCCATGGAGGCCAGGCAGATGGACCAGATGAACATGAACATGCAGTTGGTTGCATTACAGGAGAACAACCCTGAGTTTAGGGAACCTGAATATTTTATAATGGGCAGTAAAAGTAATGTGCTTGCCCTTTGCTCTGGAAGGAGACACTATTATATGGGACAGTAAGCATGTCTACCCTTTGATCCAAAGGGAGACACTACCTCTGTCTTTCAAGGCTGTTCGTTATACAAACAGCCTTGAAAGATTGTCAGAAAAGAAGACAGACAGTACCTTTGCTTGTAAAATGTATGGAAACCTGAGTGATTCATAGAGAATTGTTTCTCAACGGACATAAATGTTTTCAGATGCTATTAAGATTTTTTTAAACAGGATTTTAAATGGATATAGCTGTAAAGAGTCAATCCTAGTGATGTAGCACAATTTACCTAAAATTTACAATTTACCCAATTTTCTTAATATTGGTCTTTTAGGTTGTTTCAATTAAAAAAGCTTCACTTAGACATTTCAGTTTGGGGCAAAGGGGGTGAAATAATTCAGTCACCTTGTGTGTTGCAGCTAAGTTTGGAGGGGATAGCAAATGGGCTCTGCCTAATTTAAAGTCCACACAGCCTCTTCAGCTTGGCCTTCTGTATAAATATGCACTGGCTATGAGCAGCAAGCATGTCTATTGCCTCAAGATGTTATCCAGAAGGAGACAGGCTCTGTGAAGTTGGATATTAATGTTACTGCTGGTAGTCTAGCCTGCACTGGTTTTCTTCTGGAAAGTGGAGATATTTCCTGACATGTTCTGCTGCTCACACATCTGCGTGAGCCTCAGACAGAAGCTCCTACTGCCTGACATTAGTGGGACCCAGGAAAGTCCATATAAATCCCTGTAGTGAAAAGGGAAATAATCTGAGATGCAAATAATGGCACCTTGTCCAAATATCTCAAGGGGGCCTGGCAATTAAAGAAAGACAAACCAGGATCATGACTAGGTTTCAGTCCTGGGACTTGTATGTAAGGAAAGTACCTGACGTGGAGGCTTCTCTGGGGCTGTGGAGTCTTCCAAAGTATGTATTTAATAGAATGTTTCAGAAGTGACACAATGGTAAGAATAAGACTTTCTCAGTGAAAAGGAGGACTCGGTGAAACACACCTAGGAGAGACATTACCTAGTCAAAAATCTTCCCAGAAAATTCGAGGTTAAAATTTGTGACGGTTGTGGCCACAACATTATACTGTAGAGATAGGAGAAGGCAACTTTAAAACTTTTCTGAGTAAGCAATCATCATAGATTAAGCAGGAGGGAAAGCATTCTGATTTTTTAAAAAATGAAAGGAAGAGCTTTCAAAAGTTTGTAAAAAGTAAACCTATCTATTCCTTGAACTAACAGTTTTGAGCACCCACTGTATGCTCAGAGATTTTCTAGAAGCTTGAAAATTGGTGGTGCACAGGATAGATGAGGTCCCAATTTCATGAAAAGTCAAGTCTAGAAAACAAACAAATAACAAATATCTAAGATTATTTCAAATGGTGAAAAGTGCTGTGAACAAAATGAAGCAGTGTAATGTGATGGACCACTGACATGAACACCAGGTGGAAGGCAGGGAGGCACTGCTAGAGGGAGCAGCTGGAGGGGGCCTCTCTGAGGAGGATGCCTTTGGGCTGAGATATGGGGATGAGGAGCTGTGTGAGGCAAAGGCATGCGAAGGCAAAGCCTGTGAGGTGAGAACAAGGGTAACATTTTCAAGGACTAGAATGAAATGTGCTGGAGCCTAATGATTGAGGAAGGAGAAGGGGAACAGAAGACTACAGGGAGGTGGTCAGGGCCAGTTGGTGTAAAGAGTTACAAGGCACTAGTAAAGAGTCTAGATTTTAAGTCTGGGTGATGCAATGTGGATTTTTCATGCAGCAGAATGGTGGAATCTGGGTTTATAAGGTTTTTAAAGATGACTTTGCTCTTTTTACCAGGGAGACCAGTGAGTAAGCTTTTGCGTGATGTCCATGAGAGAAGTTTTGATAGCATGAGTTTAGATAAGGGTGTACTTTCCAGGAAAACCTACTGAGGTTGACGATGGGTTGGCTCTGGGTGGAGAAGGAAGGACAACCTTCAATGATGACTTCTAGGTTTGGGGTCTGGTCTACTTAGTGGAGGTGGGATAATTACTGGGATAGGAAAGGCTGAAGAAGGAATGGCTTTTGGTGGAATGGCAAGGAAGTATCTCTAAATGAATTGAAAATGGAAAGGTAAATATCTCTGTCTGCCTTCAAAAGAAAAGCTTGCATGAAAAAAGTAATACTTGATATTGAAATTGCTGCCCAGTTTTGTTAGGTTGTCTTGGAGTACCTAGAACCTCACTTGGTGCTATGGTTTGAATGTGTCCCCCAAAAGTTCATGTGTTGGAAACTTAATTGCCAATGTAACAGTATTAAAAGGTGGGGACTTTAAGAGGTAATTGGGTCATGAGAGTGGAGCCCACATGGATGGATTAATGCCCTTTTCTCAGAAGTGGGTTAGTTCTTGAGAGAGTGGGTTGTTATAAAAGCGAACTCTTCTCGCTCTTGCCATCTCTTTCATACTCACTCCCTTGCCCTTCCACTTTTCCACAACCTTATGACTCAGTACAGAAACCCTCACTAGAAGTTGCCACCATGTCCTTGGATTTCCCAATCGCCAGGACTGCAAGCCAAATAAACTATTTTTCTTTATAAATTACCCAGGCTCAGGTATTCTGTTAAAGCAACAGAAAACAGACTAAGACACTTGGAAAATGGATGGGTGGATGGATGGTTGGATGGATGAAGGTGTCTTAGCAATGAATGCTCAGATTGATTCCCTGCCATTTCTAATATGCAACTGTATCTGTGAAGCTACTGAAAGATGCCTCTCTCAGAGAACATGGTATACACATCTCAGGGATTCCGACTCAAACTACTTTGTCCATTCTGAGAGCCAACAGGTAGTTTGTCTTAAGCATTATCCATCATTCCTTCCCATTGAAACAATATTCTCTGGCTCATTTCAACTATAAATGCCAATTGGTTTTTTTCCCCGCTTTATAAAAATGGTCACAATAATCTTTATTTTACCAGACAGGAAGCATTACTTGCGGCCATCAGTGAAAAAGATGCAAACATTGCCTTGCTGGAATTGTCTGCCTCCAAAAAGAAAAAGACGCAAGAAGAAGTTATGGCCCTCAAGCGGGAAAAAGACCGACTAGTGCATCAGTTAAAGCAGCAGGTGGGCCTCCTCAAAGAAAGGTGTGTTTTGCTGGGTTTGGGACCTTGGGTGCTTTCTCTGGGTTTTCGCTGCTCTTCATTTTCCCATGTCCATCCTGCAGGCTCAAGCAGCTAAAACCAGGTAGGAGTAAAATGGTCTGAGTTGCTGTTGGAATGCCATTTTGCTGCTTTTCTGTGTTAATGTGCATGTGGCTGGGCTTGTGTGGTTTGCAACCAGCAGTGTTTTCCTTTCTTTTGTATTAGCATCATCTCCCCAGAAATAGCTCTCAGCTCTCTCCCATCCACTGGACTTTGTTTGGCTTCTGATTATATTCTAGAAACTCCTAATTAAATTCTGGGCACCTTCTTTTCTGTTGGACCCGTTACCTTCTGTCTTGCTCACTTTCTGGCTCCTGTAAATAACTCCCCCCCTCCAGTTATTTAGGTTTCTTTCTCTGTATACTTCCAACTTTGTTTCTTCAACTATTTTCTCCAGGACCTTTCAACCAAGGAGCATCTCTCAGCCCCTACCTCTGCCAGGCTATACTTGGAGACCTCCCAGCCATTATTCAGGCTAATTTTTTTTTATCACCTTTTTGCCCCATTATCCTGTGTTTCCTTCTCTCTAGGCCTCTGCATTTGTTTTGCAGGAAATGGAAGTAGGGGCATAGTTCTAACTTGTGCAGAAAGTTCTTTGCTTTCTGGAGGGTTTTCTGGAAGTGGCTTAAATGGAAATAACTGCACCTGAAGCATATTGGAAAATCATCCCTGAAATCTTCTGATGTTATCTCTCCATGTATATAACTTGAGGACTTTTATAAGCGACGGTTAAGGATATTCACTGAGATTCTAATTCATTATGAAACCCACTCAGCTCAAATATCTGTGGCCTCACAATGGTGGCAGCCACTTCTTAGCTAGGGCCACATGGGGATCTGAAGCTCTCTAACTCTCACGTGGTTACCATGTAGAGTGTATCCATGTTGATTCAGCCCCTGCAACTGGCTGTCTGCCTGCTAGGGTGATCTGTACTGAGCAGAGTGTGTAGGGTGAGTGGAAGGAAGCTTGAAGTAATACTGTCCTCCCCGTACTGTGGGGCCAACCGTCTTCCTCCTCAGGGAGGAAAAGGCATCCTTTGGCCCTGAATCAGAGTCCATTTCTCATGGGGCCACCCTGCTCAGACAGAGAGAGAGAGAGAGAGAGAGACCACCACCACACCTGGGCACCCTCTCCTTGCAGAGGGAGGGTCCCAGTCACTGCCAGACATTGGGGTCATTCTACAGAGCAGCATGCCTTGCTAGTGCTTGCTCTGGGGGTTGGGGACCACTTACATCTGACCTCTTTGTTTGTGGCTGTGCATCTTCTGCACTGGGTTTTCCACCCACGTGGCCACAGAAAGTCAAGATGAGCCTCCTTCTTTGCTTTTTCCTAATTCCTTCCCTGCGCCCTCCCCTCCTGCACCTAACCATTGTAGCTTTCTCCCACAGGTTTATAGACCTAAGAAACAGCCCCCGAGCTCAAATATACCATGCACTTGTGATGCTGGCTACAGCCCAGATATTACGGCCAAGTACCACGGGTCCAGCTACGATGCATACATGATCCAAAGGTCTCAGGTCAGTCAGCTGCTAAGGAGACACTCACCCCCACCATGGTGGGTGGGGGTACGTAAGCACTACATCCTCTCTTGACCTTCACCTCTTTTGATGATTTCCAATACTCCGGGGCCGTAGAGCCCGAGACCTACATGATAGCATTATATCATGATTTGCAATATAACTTCACTTATTATAGATTTGCCAATGGTTCCAAACTTGGTGGCCACCTTACAGCATCAGCTTTTCTATGGCCTGGTGGAGCTGCAAAGCCAAGGCTGCCAGAGGCCTTCCTACCAGGCACGGTGTATTATTTTTCCTTTCTGTCTCTTGGATACTTTGCTCCACACATCTCCCTATACTTTTCCCAGTAAGAAATTTTTTAAGGCTGCTTGTTTTCTTTCTCAGCGTCATGAAAATACCCTCCTAGATTCCAGTAAGGATTGAGTGTAGCCCTTCAATTTGCTCCTGGGAAACTGTACAAAGCCTTCATTCTTTGCAACAGGCTTGGTTTTGGGTATCCTGAGGCACATTTGGGAAACCCCAGCCATGTGGAGTTAGGCTCCAGCCTGGGCTAAGGCAGGATCTGAAGGGCTGTTGTGGAGAAAGAGGCAGCAGAGGAGGAGGATGGCCTTCTTGGTGATTTAGGTCTGAAATCCTTCCTTACACCCTGCCCACTAAAGAGCAAGAAAATTTAAGTATCCTTACTGCAAATGATAATTATTCTAAAAATAATGGTTAATTTGCTTGTGAAAGTAACCCCCCTTTGTTGAGTGTTTACTCTGTGCTAGGTTGTATATCCAGTGTTCCTCAGGAGTGCTGTCCCATAGTCCTCACAGCAGCCCTGCGAGTGGGTGCAGGATTGTCTCCCTTTTCTAGGGAGCATAACTGAGGTTCAGAGTGTATATAACCAGCCCAAAGACATACAGCTTGTGAGTGACAGGGCTCAGGCTTTAGATAGTCAACGTGACTCTACACATACCCCACCACGTTCAAGTGGGGATTCAGAGTGACAAGCAGAAGGGTACTCCCAGAAGTTGCAAGGTCCCCTGATCTTCATAAACCTAAAATAGATGACAAAAAAACCATTTAAGAATGTTCTCTAGCCATTCACACAGTCTGCCTGTAGTTCTTAGGCTTAGGCTGTTTGATCACGTAAACAATTACTAATACTTTTGAGCACTCACTATGTGCTAGGCATGGGTCTAAAGCTTTACATACTTTAACTCATCACCTCCCAACAAGACTGAGGGTTTGATGCTCTTATAGAGAAGGAACAAGAGGTCCAGAGAGGTTGGGTACCTTGCTCAGGCCTGACAGTGGGACATACCATAGTGCTTGAGGAGACCCTTTGTAAAATAATCATAAATGGATTTTAAAGATGGCATCCAAGGTCGAACTGCTTAGGTTGAATCTTGTTTCTAGCACTTACTTGTTAGCTGGGTGATCACAGGAAAGATACTAAACCTCCCTAGACCTCAGTTTTTTCATCTGTAAATTGGACTAACAACCTAAGTCAAAGACATTGTGAGGTATAATGTATACAAAGTGCTTTGCACATGCCTGGCACATAATAGGTGCTATATATGTGTGAGTTGCTATTACTATTACCATTACTACTACTACTACTACTAATTGATATTATTTCTGCCAACCCTCAGAGGCAGTTTAATTTTTATTTCATTGTTGCTGTTTTGCACACAACTGGGACTTATCGCTCATTAAGAACACACCATTGAATTGTGGCAGAAAGAGCAGACAGGTTTTGGCACCTAAGACTAGCTGGTTCTCTTCCCCCAAAGCCCAAGCACTTGGGGAGCAGTGAGCAGACATGTCAGGAACCCTGGACTCCAGCTCCCAGCCTGCACTGAGAAGGCCCATAGCGCTGATTGAATTTGCTTGGTTTGTGTGTGCAGCCTACACAGATGTCAGTGGGGCACCCCTGGGAGGGTGAGTGCTGGACCTCAATTGTCTTGACCTGCATGGCTGACTCAGAAGAACAGAGCTCTTCCAGGGGCTGGGCCAAAGGGAGAGAGGAAGGCCATAGGTCTGGCCTGTTCAGTTTTCTGTGCAGGTGGTGGGACAGACTGGGTCATGAGAGATGCCACCCTCTTCAGGCTGCCTTTTGAGCTCAACTTTGGCAGAAAGTGTCTCCGCTGCCCATGCCACCCTAGGTGACTGGACATGAGCAGTTCATTCAACATCCTCCATAGTTATTACAGTTTGCCAGGCACATAGCCGGCACTCAATAAATATTTGTTGTGTGAATGAATGCATGATTACCACATGCTAGGCTCTATGCCAAGTGCTTTATGTATACATAAGTTTATAAACATTATCTCACTTATCTCTCATAATCAATCAACCAACTTATTGCATGCCTACTATGTGCCAGGCTCTCTGCCAGATGCTGGGGATTTTTCCACAGCAGATATTTTACCTGCCCCAATGAGAAAAGCACATCCTCATTTTTTAATTGATCAAAGCAAAGCTCCAAGAGACCATATGACTTAACCAGCATCATAGCACTCACACCTGGCAGTGCAGAGCTGGGCCCCAGTGCTGTAGGAGTGCAGAGACTTTGTTCCTAGCTGAGCTGAATGCTGCCTCCTTAAGGCAACACTGTGTACCATGATTAGCCCCCACACCTCACAGATGTCATCAGAGATACCCAGTTCCAGTGCCTCAATCTGTGACTCCCAACCCTCCTGGGGCATGGGAGACAAAAGGGTGGGTAGCTTGGTCAGACCAAGTGCCATGCTGGAATTCAATTCACCAAGTATTTATTGAGTGCCTACTCTGTGTTACAGTGCTAGGCATTTTTGTAATACATCAGTGACCAAAATAGATAAAAACCCCATCCTCATGGAGCTTACTTTTTAATGGGGAGGAAAAGGCGATAAACAATGGACATAATAAATAAGTACATTATATGGTAGAAAAGAAAAATATAGACTAGTGTAGAGGAGAACAGGAATGCTAGGGTAAGATTGAGGGGCTGGTGACAATTTAAAATAGGGTAGACAGAATGGGCTTCGTTGAAAAGGAGATACTTAAGCAAAGACTTAAGGAGGTAAGGGAGTAATGTCTGGGGGAAGAATGTTCCAGCAGAGGGAACAGCCAGTGCCCTAGGTCAGGAGTGTGTTGGTATATTTGGGGAATAGCAGGGAGGTTAGTATGTCTGCATGGAGTGAACAAGGTGAGGAGGTGAGCTGTCAGAGTCAGAATGGAGTGGAGGAGACAGTGTAGAACTCTTGTGAGGGATCTGCTAAGAGTGGTGTATTCTGCGGCAGAAGTTCTCTGCAGTTAGGAAGCAGAATTCACTAGCCATGCAGCCTCAGAACACGGAGGGCTCCCCCTGGCACCACTCTGGACTGCCCTGTTTACAGCTGCCGTAGTGAGCACATTCTCCGCATCCCCTAGCTCCAGCCTCCAAGGAGTCCCAAGCACTTGGCTTGCACTTGTAAGAAGCATTTCACTTCCATTGGAGCCACAAAGCAGAGAACTCATGCCAAAATACACCTGTTATACCTGATGAAACTTTTAAGTAGTGTGGGAGCAGGGCACTTTGACAAAATGCCCTCCCTGACTTTCTCGCAGTCTTGACCACACACCATCCAAGTCCAAATCCCATACCCTGCTTGCTGTCAGGAGGCATGCAGGTAGACAAGAGTGGCCACTACCATGCTATTGGCCTGCACAGGGTGTTGGCTGTGCCTAGGCGAAGTACATCTGGCCTCCAGGCCAGGCCAGTCATTCTCAGACTTGAGTGGGCAAAAACGTAATCTTTTCTAAAGATAAATCTCATATTACACTCATCACCCTCTAGCCCTTACTACTGAAAACCCTTCCCAAGTGCCCCTAGGTGTGAGGATAAAGACAAACTCAAACCAATGTGCTCTCTGCCTTGCATATGCCATTCCCTCTGCCTGGAACACTTTTCCCTCTTTTCTTTATCTAGTTAATGCCTACTCATGCATTCAATCTCGGTCCAACATCACTTCAGGGAAGCCTTCTGGGACTTCCTCAATTAGATCAAATGCCTCCAATTTGGCTGTTCATGGCACATGTATTATCTATTTTATAGCACCTGTAACAGATAGACACAATTTCACATTTGTTTTTGTAATGATTTGAGTAATAACTATCTGCCCCACTAGTTTGTGAGCTCCATACGGATTGAGAATATGGCCTTATGACTTTTTTTGCTTACCATTATCTCCAGGCCTAACACAATTGCTAACACATAGTAGGCATTCAGTATTTGTTGAATGTATGAATGGATGAGTGAATCACCAGGGCAGCTTCCTAAGAAAAGAGACATCATTAGTCAATCAATCATGATCCTGTTCCCTTTAGACAAGACTTAGCCTCATAATCCTTACCCCCAAAATCTGTAGGACTTGACGGAAGAGGTGAAGTCTGTTTGCCAATTGATAACCACAAAATGGTGCCATGCCCTTTCTTGCCACATTGCAAGGTACTTTACAGAAGTGCCTTTCCCCATGGTTGAACTATTTGAGATGATAGCTATTTAGAACTTTTCCTCCAAATCTCTTTGCTTTATTGTAATTCAAATCCTCTCCGATTTCTTGGGTTCTTCTTGAATAAAATGTCACTGAGTTCCCAGATGTGACAGATTTCTTGTTGTTATGAAGGGAACACCTCCATTCATTCTATCCTTGAATACTCCTGAGTATCTCCTAAATCAATTTGCCTAGAAACACTTTAGCTCCTGTTAAGCATCTGTCAAGAAAGCTAGAGGTGATATGAAATGAGTCAGAAATTCCAACTATGCTTAACAACGAAAGAATCTTTATGATGCTCTTCAGGTGTTGACATTTGGGTTGGTTCTAGGCTGAGCACAGTATAAAAGTAAAAGAGCAGTGCAAATTAACTTTCTGTTACTTGCTGTGTTAAAAAAAAAAGATAAAGGACTAATCATAGTTTGGTAGGGTAGACATCTAAAACTATGCAACTTTTGTATTCTTCCCACTTCTGTTTCTTCCCGAGCACATACCTCTGATACTTTTGCTTCACCTCTTTCAAAAAAAAAATCTGGCTTCCAGATTTGTGCAATTTGGGGAGAGGGTCTCAATTGGGAATCAGTTAAACTTTGATTTTGTTCTTTCTCTAAGGAGACCAGTTCTAAAAAATATTATTAAGAATTACCATCTTTCTTTCTTTGGTGTCTTGGAGCCAATCCCCCCAACTCTTTTCTTCCACTCTTGAAGAAAGGACAGACATCAAAATAATTAATTCTGAAATCATTGGATTTGCCTGCTGATAAAGGGTTTTTGAAGAAAGCTTAAAACTAAATCTTACCCTCTAAACCATATTCCCGAATGCTCCCCTGTGTGCTGAAGTAGCGAATGAGCATCCTTGATGAAAATGCCTTTTTAAAATGAGGGCCAGACACTATTGTTTAGTTAAAATTAGAACCAGCTTATTTCTCAGAACCAGTTAGAATACTTTTGAGAATTGTACTTGGTTTTCTTTTCCCTTTCCTACCAGTTCTGGGCATTGCTTTTGGCCGCCAGGAAACATGCAGGTCAGTTGGGAGCAGGAAGGTGTCAAGACCAGGAGACTAATCAACTGGTTCTCTGTATTTTCCCGCAGAATTTGCAGAAAAGAAAAGTCGTGTGTCTAGGAAAACATTCTGGAGGTTGCACACAGTATAATCTGTTTAGATAGAACCTCCCTGCCATGTGTCATCCAAAAGTCATAAGACTGTCTTCAAGGATTAGCTAAACAGATATGGCCAATAATGGGAGAAGGCAGAGGCTGCCCTGGAATGTGTTCAGGAGAGCCACATATAAGGATGGGATCCTTCAAAATTGGATCTCAGCGGAGGTAGACCCAGCCTGTCCCTGTGGGGGGAAAGCAAGAAGCACCTGAGTGGGGTAGTTAGCCAACATTTCTTTATTTCTCTACTTGAAGATATGGTTGTGCTTCCCATTTATACTTCTGTTGCATTGTATGCTGATGACTTTTAATTACACTTTATGGTTCAGGAGGTGAGTACAGTTAAACAGCAGTGGAGGAACTCTGTACAGTGGGGTTCCCATAGCCTCCTGTTGTGTTTGGATGAGTTCCAGAAAAGCTTGATCTGATCCCAGCATTGTAATGCATCACAGACTTGTTCCAGATCAAATTGCTGAAATGTAAATGCATTGGTTTTTACAGCAGACTTACTTTGGGTTAAGCTGTTCATGTCCCACTGTAGAATCTAGCCACATCTCTATCTTTAACTTCAATGCAAAGTATCTTTGCAGTATGTTCTAGAGAACCCCTTTTTAAAAAAGAAATACTCAGATCTGGCAGTCCATTCTCATGGAGGTAAAACCTGAACTGCTCAATGTTACTGTGAACAGTTTCTTCTTAATGTCCAAGTAATTGGATAGGACACTAGTCTGCTCTCTTAGCCTAGAAATGTTCCTTACCCTATAGGCAGCTGGTGCCTCAGCCCCAAT
Organism: Daubentonia madagascariensis; assembly: GCA_023783475.1. Taxonomy (NCBI): domain Eukaryota; kingdom Metazoa; phylum Chordata; class Mammalia; order Primates; family Daubentoniidae; genus Daubentonia; species Daubentonia madagascariensis. Next base: position 31,058,326 of record JAKFHU010001953.1, on the reverse strand, counting down.
ACTCAGGGAATCCATTCTGTTTGCCAGTTGCAATGCAAATTTTGTCTGTGATTTCTTGCATTTCTCAAATCCCTATTGGAAGGACATCTTCTCAGAGCATCAAGCTGACCCTGATGGACCAACTTTCTGAGTCTTTCATTTGAATGTCTGCTTTGGTGGAAGCCATGTTTTAAACACCACTTTAGTTCCCTTCCCTAAACATGCATGGAGTACCTTTGATGGGGGTGTGTTGGGCACTCTTTGGCTACAGGAGATGTTGACTTTGTCCTTGAGCCTTGGGGTTTTATCATCTCTACCACCAATAAGTTAGATATTATTAATAGCTCATGAGAGAGATAACAGGGCAAATTGCTATTTTTTGGTGCAGAAGTGTTACTGAAGTTCAAAATCTTTGCTTGCCAGAGGACTCAGGGAATGCTTCCTTCAGAAGTAGAAATTCCTATGAATTCTATGATTGGCAATCAGCAGCCTATCTTTTGTGACAAATGCCTATCCAACCATTACACATTCTCTTAAGTTTTCAAGGATCCTGTTGATAGTGTAAGTATTACTAGTTTTAGGAAAAAACTCACTCTTGGCTTTTAAATATTTTTTTTTTTATGTAGAAAAACTTGAAAAGACCAACTTCACCATTGTGTTCTCTGACTTTTAAAAATGCATAAAGGGGGAGATGGGTCTGACTTTTAAGTTTCAGAGTGACTTGCCAACTTTGCTTCAGTAATTTGAAGCACCCCCATAGCACTGAGCAGTTGGCAGAGCATATCAGAATAACAGGCTTAGCTGAAGGTGACCAAAACAGAGACTAGCATGCAAATGCCAAGAAGATCTCTCACTGCGCTGTCTCTCTCTTTTTTTATTCAAATTTCACATCTGTGCTCTATTTTTAAACATTTATTCTTTAAGTGATAACGCATGTTTTACCAAGGCTCTTATTGGATTAGACATGTTTGAAATCCCTTCAACTTTAACCTGTTCATTACCGCCTCCAAGAACATTCAGATCCACCACCAAAGAAGAGTGTACATAGGGGAAAGTTCTCAAGATGCCAGCCACCAGGGAGCCGTTGTGCTTTGGGAGGAGGAATCCAGCTGTTACCCTACCTGGATTTGGGGGGATCACAGACTGACATTGCTTCAAGGAGGCTTAAGTGTGGGTATAATGTGTGCAAGTTGTTGCTCTTCATAATAGTTTTTCTATTCATATTTTAGAGTGGAAGAAACTAACAGTTTTTGAACTCTTACTGTATACCTCACACTACGCTAGGAATTTTAAATATATCATCTCATTTAATCCTCACAACAACCCTGAAAACCAGGTGTTAATAATCCTGTTTCAGAGATGAGGAAACAAAAGGCCAGGAACAGCTGGTGAGGGCTGGAAGCAGAGCCCACGTGGTTCTCACATGGAAGCTCTTCCGTGCTCTTTCCAGGAGTTGCCCCCAAGTTGGTGCCCTGTAAACTGGGGCTAAAAAGAGCTTAAAAAGGCGGCTTTATTCTGTGACCCTGAACACCCATTCTCTGCCCCTCCCCGACCTCCCCCTCCCAGCACCAACCCCAGCCGGCTCCTGCCCTGACCTGAGGCCACCATGTGCAGGCTGGTGAGGACGACTTATCTCTTCCTGCATCACCAGCATCACCCGCTGCCACTGGGGGAGAAGGAGCTGCAGGCTTTCACGTGTGCTGCATTGTCATTTTTCCTGCAAGCAATGTTGGCACTTGCCTCCTATAGCCTTTGTGTTTCATTCTTGAAGGTATCTGCTTGAAAGTCTTTTACCCTTTAGTTTTCCATTTTCTTTTTCATCGTTTAACATAAAAACAGGCTTCTCCTGGTCCCTTTCTCTCTCCCTCCCTCCCTCCCTTCCTCTCATCTGTATAATTAAAAGTCCTTTCAGGCTGTCTTCACCTTATCATTTCAAATGAATTGAAAAAAGATCTGACTTCCTGCCCTTGTGTCCTCCTGATGCTGAATTTCAAAATGAAAGAAAAGCCCTTTTTCACTCCATTTTCCTTCATACTGCCCTCTGAATAACTGTGTTAAAGTCATGCCGATTTTGTCACTGATCAGCATTGTTGTGCAAACCAGGTTTGTCCTTTCCTGGCTTCAGAATTTCTTTTTGATTTTTTTCAAATAATAATTTCACAGCAAAAGAATTTTTCACCCTCCTCTCTCATAATCACACAAAGGCAATTATCAGCCACAGAAATTTGAGATTTCTAGTAGTTTGTCTTTACTCTCCATATTCTTTATGGGAAGATGCCACTTTCTTTTTTTTATTTTCTGTAACATGCTAAAGGCAGAGTTAAAAGTTCCAGAATCTCCCATGTTTATTGTTTCTTTTTTTTTCAATTTTACCCCATAATAATTCACCATATTAAAAAGTAATGAGGATTTAATTTTATAACATCTTTATTATGTAAATGAACTTTTCCATAGTTGAAAGCATATAAATAAATCTTTTATCATAAAAATAATATACACTTATTATAGAAACTTAGAAAAATGTAAATAAAAAACTAAAATCACCCAAAATCCCACCTCTCAGAAATAACCGTCATTAAGATTTATAGTTTCCTACATTCCTTTCTCTACATACATATTTGAAGAAAGACATGACATACTACATAATAAAGATTTTTTGGCCTTTTAAACATTTAATATAGTGTGCATTTTCCCATGTCCTTAAAAACCTTCAAAAACATTTCTTTGTTTATGATTTCCATCATTGCAATAATTAATTTTTTCAATCTCTTATTGGGATTTCAGTTTGTTTCTAGGTTTTTTCCATTTCTATAAAAATCGCACTGTGAGGAACATCTTAATACATAAGTCTTATTTTTTTCTGCTATTTTCCTTAGGATTAATGCCCAAAAGTTGAATTATTAGAGTTATGGGTGTTTTTAAGGATTTTAGGGAATTAAGAAATAGCTCTCTTCTACAATCCACTTGACATTTGTAAATTTCTAAATAAATGTCAACTGCTTGTGTTAAGTGTGTCAGGCTGAAAACCATCTCATTTAATCCTTACAACAACCATTTGAGGCAGAACACTGCTATAGATTTGGGGCAGAATAGTACTGTAGGTAGTACAAGTGGTCAGTAATCGGAGAGAGCAAGAGGCAGAAGGAGGTTTTAGAACTTAGAACAAGAGGCATGGGAAGAAGTGGGCAGTTTATTCAGCAAATATTTATTGAGCATGTACTATGTTTGAGATGCTATTCTGGATACTGGGGAGACTGTAGTGAACAAAACAGACAAACATTCCTGCCCCAGGGGAGTTTATATTCCAGTGGAGGGAACAAACAAGAAACAAAATAATTTTTTTTTTATATGTTTGCTGGCCATTATTCTGTCTTCTTTTGAAAAGTTTCTGTTCATGTCCTTTGCCCATTTTTTAATAGGGTTGTTTGATTTTTTCTTGTTGATTTTCCTAAGTTCTGTATAGTTTCTGGTTATCAGCCCTTTATCAGAGGTGTAGCATGCAAATATTTTCTCCCATTCTGTAGGTTGTCTGTTCACTCTAGTGACAGTTTCCTTGGCTGTGCAGAAGCTTTTTAATTTGATCAGGTCCCATGTATTTATTTTTGTTGCTGCTGTGATTGCTTGCAATCCCACTACTGGGTATTTACCCAAAGGAAAAAAAAAGACATTTTATAATAAAGACATCTGCTTGCAAATGTTTGTAGCAGCACAATTCACAATTGCAAAGATGTGGAAACAACCCAGGTGCCCATCAATACACGAGTGGATTAATAAAATGTGGTATATGTATACCATGGAGTATTACTCAGCAATAAAAAACAATAGTGAATTAACACATCTGGTATTATCCTGGTTGGAGCTAGAGCCCATTCTTCGAAGCGAAGTGTCACAGGAATGGAAAAACAAGCACCACAGGTACTCACCATCAAATTGGTACTAACTGATCAACACTTACATCACACAGGGCAATAATATTCATCAGGGGGCGGGCAGGCGGGAGGGGGGTGGAGGGGATGGGAAAACTCTCACTGAATGAATGCAGGGAGCACAGTTTGGGGGATGACCACGATTGTAGCTCTGACACGGGCAGTGCATGGGCAATATATATAGCCAAAGTGTTGTACCCCCATGATATTCTGAAATAAAAAAAAAAAAATGACCTAGAAAAAAAAATAAAAATAAATAAATAAATAAATATTGAAAAAAAAAAAGAAACAAAATAAAGACATCAAATATGTGGCATGTTACATGACAATTAAATTCTGTGGACAAAAATAAAGATGCTGTTCTCCGAGGGATTTTGGGGGTGATCTTGAATAGGGTGGTCCATGGATGCCTCCTGAGAAGCAATTTGAGTGAAGACTTCCAGGAGGAAAGGGTGAGCTGTGTGGAAGCTCTGTGCGGAGAGGGGAGTCCTCAGTGAGGACAGACTGCAGCCAGGAGAGCCCAATCTGTTCTTCTCAGGTCAGCTCCCCAAGTGCAGTTGCTGAGTTGACAAGGTGGGGGAGCCAGAACGCCACACCACCAATGTTTAGAAGAGATTATTTTTTTAAAACATGCACACAACAACCGAAACCCCACTTTCTTATCTCTGCCTCAATATGGCCATTGGGAAATGTCCATTGGGCGCAGCCAACAACTCTTTATTCAAATTATCTTTGATACAGTCTGGGGACAGACTTGTGCAAAAAAGTTCGAGTTTAAATCAGACAGAGAGGTGGTCATCCCAGCAAACAGAGTGAAAATCCACAAGAATGGCGACTCAGAAGGTCTAAATCCAGGGCTGTTCTTATGCCCCAGAAACCTCCAATTAAGGGAACATCGTGCAGCTGGCTTATTTCCTCTTTCTCATGGCCCAGCACACCTAGAATTACAAACATAGCTCAGAAGCCAACCAGAAACTATGCTGCTTTGGGCTACCTTGGGCGTGCCAAAGCCACTTAGGGTGCTAGGGTAGGAAGGTGGTATGTGGGTCTCAAAGCCAGGCAGAGTTTCCATTGATAGTCTTCTTGGGATTTGGGGCTCAGTGTTCTCTGAGATGTCTGATGCAACAGCCATCTTAAAAGTATGATGTTAAATGTTTAAACAAAACAAGGCAGCCCACCTCACCAGGGAAGCCCTGGCAGACAGTAGAAGGTTCTGGGTCTGAGGGGGGAATCTGAGTTGTAGCCCAGCTCTGACCCCAAGGCACTGAGAAACCTTGGACAGCTCATTTTGCTTCTCTCTCACAGGCTCAGTTTCCCCATCTGTAAAGTGAAGGGGATGAACTAACACACCTCATAGCACCTTGTAGTTTTGATAGTCTCAGAGTATCCCAGCGCATTCACACGCACAGTACACTGAGTATTTAATCTACGACAAGGACTTTGAAGATGTACAAGCAAGTGGCACTATTTGCTTTCATGGAGCCTCCTGTTGAGTAGGGAAGATGCATTGTTCAGTAGAGCACTAACAGTTAACATTTCCTGAAGAAATGATATGCTGGGCACAGAGTTGTACTTTTGTTGTTTTTTTGTAATGCTCACAAAAACTCAAAGAGGTAGTACCATCATTATCCTACTTTGCAGATGGGGGAACCAGGACCCAGAGCTGATGAGTGGTGAGCCAGGATGCACACTCAGCTGCTCTGCACGTAAAGGCAGTACTCTCAGCCCCTTCGCTTTCCCACCGTGATGCAACTGCCAATTTCCCCGCCAGGGAATATTTGGGGATTCTAGATTTCAAAGAGAACAGGGAAGAAGGAAGTCTCCAAAGTTTGCTCATTTGGCAGGTGTAATCCTGACTCATCTCCGCTTACAGTTGTAATGACGGTGAGCAGGTCAACTTACCTTCTTGTAAAATTGGTACGTTGTTTCCTACCTAACTCACAGAGAAGCATTATCATGAAGCATCTTCTTTGGGACAAGTTCTTTAAAATCCCAGAGGACTAAACAAATAGACAAGATGTTGGTCTCAGTTCTGAGGTACAAAGACGGGGCTATCTCGTTCTGCCCAAGGGTAGCACCGTACCTTGGGGGATGATGGTCCCATAATGTCTCTGGTCCCTCAACATAAACCTGGGTCCACATGACTTGTTCCCTGACTAAGGAAGAAAGAACTGGAGTGACAGTGTTCATACAAAGGGCCCTCCTCTTCTGCTTTCCTGGGAGCCAGATCCATTTATTCTTGAAGAAAAATAAATAGCTCAGAATGAGCAAACATTGACTTGAAAGAACCCAGTTCAATATGGGTTCAGACATTTTTCTTCCAAGAAAGGGGCAATAATACCTCCCAGCTCTGATCTTGCATGTCCAGGCTCCTGGGGGTTCTGCTGGGGCCAGGGTCTTCTGAGGCTTCTAGAGATGTGGTTTGGCTTCCAGGAAGAGCCTGTGTGTTCCTGAGTTTTCTACTGATGCAATCCTGTTTGAAGCAGGGAAACAAAAAGTTGATATATTAGAGGGGGAAGAGTGATCTCCAGGGCTTTATTTTTTATGAACCAAAGACACTTAAGTGTTGCTGATTTATCTTAATAGCAGATACTATGAGCAAATGTCCCAGTTGCCTCTTTGTGCTTTTGGCAGGTACAGATGGGAAATAGAATGGAGTAGACCCAACCAGAGCTGGCTAGTCCAAAGTTTAGGAGTCTTAATCTTCCTCATTCCAAATGTGTAACTTAGAATTGTTTCCAAAGTTTTCCAAGCTGCAGGTGGACATCCAGCTTTGGCTAGAGGTAAAGTGGCTTCCATCACTGGGTTTTCTGCTTCCAAAACAATTTTCTTGAGCTTAAGGGGAGCCCTGCATTTCCCCTCAGTAGTTAGTTCTCTAAACTCAGTCACACGTTCTAGTTCTGTGGGTTCTGTTCCTGCATAAAGAAAGCTTTTGTCACATGAAAAGCCCTCTTGCCTGTTGTAACATGATAAGGATTCTCAAAGGACACAGCATGACCACTCTGCATATCCTTCTATGTCAGGGCTGGAATGAGACCATACTACACCCAGTGCCTGAGAAGTTGGAGTATAAATTATGTCAAGGCCATATTCAGTGTTGTAACATTTTCTAATCCTTGTTAGATATGGATACATTCTCATGGCTTAATTTGGCATGTTGAATCAGTTCTTCAGATTGTCTTTGGGGACTGGAAAGGAAATGTACAACTTTACTACTTTTTTTTTGTTTGTTTCTTTAGAATGGGACATAATTTTTTATTGTTAGCTGGTGGAAACGTCTGTGAATCATGGCCAACTGTGGCTCACCCCCACAGGAAGAAAGTATCAGGCTATAGCTGAGAACATATCCTTTGAAACAAACCAGAATATTTGATTTTTGAAATATCTTCCCACTTACAAAACATGCTGTTCAACAAATATTAATGTTCTGACCAAGACCAAGAGAATTGAGGAAGTAGAAAGCTAAGCTTGCTAAGATTGCTCTCTGAGGAAAATGTTAGAGTGATGTGTGATGCTTTAAGTCTAATCATAATTCCACTGAGCATGGAGAAAGTCTAGAAGGTGCAGGCAGAGCATCCTTCTGACCTTGGTCCTTGCTTCCTCCTAAGTGGACGGACTAGGCTTTGGCTGGAAGTCAGGCACTGCACATTCCTTTACCAGGTCACCCATACTTACATGACCTCGGGCACACCCTGTCATCTGACTTCCATTTCTGGTCTTTGGTCCAGAAAATACACTTGACAATAGTTTCTTCCTTTCTGCCGCCAAACAGTTTTATGTTGAAAACCGGTGTTGAGTATTTTCAATTGCTTGAGTCGAAAGCTATTGTCCTGTTCTTTTGTTTTTAATCAGCATCTCACATAGTTTGGTGGTCAGTCATGCATGCTCGGTGATCACCCTCGGCGGACTTGAATCTTGTCAAGGTTGATGATTCCGACTGGGTTTGGGGGTTATTGAATCGGTTGGTATTTATTATAGCTGCAAAATTATTTAAATGGGATTCTTTTTCTGTTCATAATTACAGGTTTGTTTTAACAGATCTGTTTTGCAGACTTTTATGAGCAAGAATTCTCTTGGGCAAATCCATCATAAATTCTCTGTGGGGATAGGGCAGGCGATTTTTCATTTCTTGGGTGCTTTGTCACAGGAGTGGTCACATAAAAAAAGCCTGATTCTGTCCTCTTAGCCACACCTAATTTTCAGCTTCTGCTAAGAGCAGGACCCCAAATTATCCCCACATCTCCTTATGAAATTCTGTTGAAAACCGTTAGTCCCTGTGCACCGTGCACAAAGCCAAATTACTTCTGGAATGTTTCATGGAACTCTGAGAGTCCAGGTAGGGATCAAGGAAACAGCACATCTTTTCCCTTCTCTGCACAATCTTTTGATTGATTTGTAGGTTATTTTCCTTACCTTGAACCATCTGAAGTAAAGTCTTAGGTCTAACTTCTATTGTTTGTTTGCTTATTAATTATTCTATTTTCTTCTCAAACTCAGAGAATGCAAAGAAAATTTCTATGAAAGTAGAGGCCTCATTCTCCAGTCAAACACAATATTCTCCTGATAGCTTGCCAGGATTTTAGGATGTTCCTCAGATCTTTTATGCTGTTGAAATGCAAATCAAAAAAAGAACTTATAGAACAAACCAAGCAGAAACCACAAACTTATTCAGGGACAAAGTTGGTATATGCTCATGTTGGTCTTCATATCCAAGAACATCAGCATCTTTAGGGGCATGAAAGCTTCCCCGGACCTCGGAGGGGCATCCCTGAGGAAGAGGTGAGAAAGCTTAAAGGGGAAGAAGAAGGGAAGTCCCTTTCTGATTATTCCTCAGCAGAGGCACACTGAGAAGAGATAGTGAGGAACGTCAGACCTTTCTGAGCCTACAGTGATTCTCAGCTGGGAACTTCCAAAAGGCCCCATAGACTGATCAATAAAGAAGGACAGTCACAAATTAGAGGTGAAAATGAAAGGAAAGAATCATAAAAATGATACAGATGATTGTTTTAACTTCCAGTTCTCTGGAGTATGTCTGGCTATCTCAAGGCAAAATCCCCCAAAACAATGTACGGGTGTCTCAATATTTAAAATAGTTAGATTACGTGCAGCAGCAGTTCCTAGGCTTTTTCCCCTCCTGCACTGAATACCAACTCCAGGACCAACCTTCAGACCTATACACTCAGAATCTCAGGGACACGAGGAAGCTGAAGGATCTGGTTGACAGACCAGCATTTGGGAGGCATTGCTCTAATGAAATTTATCAGCAGCCCCCGAAGGTGGGAATCCCTGGACCTCCAAACACTTGGTCCCTATGCGTAGATAGCCTTGCAAATTTAGGTACTGTCAATGTAAAATAAATGGCAAGATTTGGGATGGCTTTTGGCTGCAGTTGTCACCAGAAAAGGTATAACCGGGTACTGGTACGGGACTGTGTCACAGGAGTGAGGGTGGGGATAGACACTGGCAGCTCAGGGCACACAATGATATGGGTAAGAGAGACGGCTGGCCCACACAGTTTATTGAGCACAGAGAGGTTCCAGGTTCCAGACATTCCAGTACTATAAAAAGGGATCAGAAGCCACAGACTGAGCTCAAGTACCTAGAGCACCTCCCCTAATATCTGGCACCCTACTGATGCCTTTTGCACAGAATCAGAGAAGTTGAATAACTTGCTGGTAGCTACATAGCTGTTAAGTGGCTTAACTTTGGCCATTTGGCTCATGCCTTCTGACCCCACTTCTAGTTTTCTTTACTCTCCAGGACACTGCTAGTTATGGAAATTTTCTTAATGGGGTACATTTTGAGCCCAGCTGTGGTGGAGGCTGAAGGACCTCACTTTGTAGGGAGAAGTTGTTCCAGGCTGGGAAGCACCAGAGTAGAGATGAATCTGTGTGTGCTTGGAATTAAAGACAGACCATTTTGGGGAGAGTTTCTGTTTTGGAAGCTGGGAGGAGGTGGATTGTTCAGGAGGAAAGGAAGAAGTTGGCCTTGCCCAGTGTCTGCACTGTTTCTATCTGATGCACAAGGCAATAGGGAGCCACTGTGTATTCTTAAGTGAGAGTGTGATATGAAAACTGTCAACATGAAACAAGCTTGGAACCAGCATATTCAGTTAATGATAAAGTGGCTCCTGAGATTAGATTGCTGGGTCATTTCTGCTCCTGAGAGCTTGCCCTGGGTTTCATGAAGGCTGGGCACCTCTAGGGCATGTTCTTGTTTTGTGCATACTTAACAGTAGTTAGTTATGATCTGGGTCTTTCATTACTGCATCCCCCCACCACCACTCGAAGAAAAAAATAACAGCTTCCTTCAGTTGTACAGCTTATGAGACATGGAAATTTGAGGTATTTTCTCTGCAGCACAAATTTCAAATAAAATGTCCTATAAAGCTTCAGAGTCTGAGAGATCCTTGGGCCATTAACTTTAAAATTCCAGAACTAAAGACCTATTTTGCTACCAGTTTCCAACTTGTGTCTGTTGCTAAATAATCATTATGGTGCATTATTCTTTTAATGGGTTATTTCCCAAAATGGCAGAGAGGGAAAAAACACAGTGCACTATTTGATTTTGGATGCTCTTTTTTTGTTTTGTAGGGTAGGACCTGGCCGACCATGTCCCCAGGCACATGCTGTTTCTGATCCGCTTTTTAACCCATTCCTTTATGTCTGGGTCCTTAATGTCCAAGCTCCTACATAATTACCAAGTTCAGTGTGTGGGAATGAGACAAATATTTTTTGTGTGATTTTAGCCTATACATTATTGCATTGCTGTATTATTACAAGATATTTCCTGAACTTGGAGCTATACTGTTAACTCTCTCAACTTGAAAAGACCCAGCAAAAAGATACTCTCAATCTTTGGCCCACGATGCCAAATTCAGATGGACAGTGACTTGATCCAGCTGAGGCCCCCTAGGTTCTTGGGGGAGGATTTTAATTTGGCATTAGTGCCTTGGTTCAGAGCCTGAAAGGGTCTTGGGAACCTTTCCTTTTCTATCCTGCCCTGACTGTCATGGCAGTTTGCTAAACTAGAGGGAGATTGGTGATGCAACTGGTTGTTAAGGGTAACCAGAATTTTAACAATCAGGCTGAAAGGAGAAAAGCTGTGGCCAGGAAGTCAGGGTGCTTCACTTAATGGACTGCTGTAGTTCACTGAAATAGAAGACAGCAGGAGTCTAAGTCCCCCAGAGTCAAAGTTCTCAGTCTCAGGAGTGTCTTGCCCAGAACTGAGATGATTCCAACAGCATTTCCCCCCAATCTGGGAAGCAGTTTATTTATATCTCAGCATTTTTGTGTATGGAGTGGAGAAATCTTTTTTATTGTTTCATTGATTATTTCCTGTTATTGATTGAATATTCAAATAATATAGAAAGGAATAAAGGAGAAAGTAGACTCCCTAAAATTCAAGCACCCAGCAGCAATCATCAACATTTACTGCTCATCTTTCTTGACCTTTCTCATACATGCGTGTATATGTATCCATACAGGCAGACAGTATAGAAACCCACAAATGTGTTTCTATGAAGATATTTGTTATTATCTTATACGAACCTGTTATTTTACAGTCTGCTTTTCTTTCCTACTATATGTTGTGATGCACTTTCCTTCTGATGAATATAAATATACAACACTCTTTTGAATGGCCTCTGAGTATTGCATTATAGGAATAATGAACTTCTCATTAATTGCTACTGTGATTAATGTCCAACTGATATCCTTTCATATCCATCCCTTTTTACCTCTCCAACTTTCTTTTCAGGAAAAGACTGTTGGACCCTAGGGCATGCGTATTTTGAATTTTGATGCACAGTGCCAAATGCCCTTGAGAAACTTTATACCAACTTATGGTCCTGCCAATAGTGCATGGAAGTGCCCAAAGAAGAAGGAAATTAAATTTCTATTTTCTTAGGCTTTTCTGAATTCTACCTGCCTCCAGAACTTTACCTCTAAATGCCTAAAAGACAAATGTTGTGTTTATGAAGTACCATAGGTCCTATATTGATTCTCACCCAGATTCCAAAACAAGTTATTAAATCGATGGTTTATGAACCTGGCATAAATCAGCAATCACTAAGATATATTTGCTCCCTAAGATTAAGCAATGCTAAACTCACTTTGTTTTTTGATAAAGTTATTAGAAAGGAAAGTCAAGAGAATGGCATAGTCACGGGGTACCAAGATTTCAGCTACGCATTTGACATGACATATTCATACACACACACACACACACACACACACACACACACACACACATACATATTTCTCTAAATGGAGAAATAAGGACTGAATGGATGGATTTATAGGTGACTGAACAACTCCACCCTAGGCATGTTTGTTAATTACCTCTATGGGGAGGTTACCAGAAGGCCTGGGCTCTGACCTCCCAGAATGTTCATGGAACTAATTATCTACAGCCCTGGGGAATACACTTTTTGAAAGGAGGATGCATCAAAGCTGGGGAGGTTGGTTAGCAGAAACAATGGCAGACATAATCAGAATTGAGAAACATCTATGCAGGATGGAACTGTAGATCCAAATTTAGTCAGGATAAGTTTAAAGAAAATATTCAACAAGGAAAAGAATGAAGTTTGTACTTGGAATTAAAATTCTGGTATGTTTGCCTGTGTGTGTGAGTGAATGAATGAACAGTGGAGAAACTGGCAGCCAGGATGTGAGTTTAATCCATTGCAAATTAGAGCATTAACGTTGCACAGCAGATGCTAAAAAGTCAGTGGAACCTAAGAGTATATTAATTATTTTAAAATAGTGTTTAGCACATGTAATGACACATGTTCAGGCTTAGATTCACACTCCATTCAGAAATTATTCTCTAGGAGGAGCCCTGACACATTGTACTGACCCCATGTGTGGTGGGGTGCAGAGTGGGGGCTAGGAGAAGTGGGGAATGTCTAGGCTAGAAGCTAGAGAAAATGAACACAACCGTATATAAATATTCGAAGACCTAAGCCCCCAGCCCCCACTCAAAACAGGCAGAATTAGGACACGTGACTGAAATTGCAGCTACAAAGCTCAAAATTTGAGTGTGGGAGGCAGGAAGTATCCCATTTAAGCTATTTAATACATAGTCTCATAGGTACTGAGTTTCCCACCTCTAGTAGTAACAGATGAAGATTGGATCACCAGAACTACAACAAAGAGAATTCCTGTTTGGGGAAGAAGGCTGTTACTAGATTGTTTCTACCAATACATGCATAATGAGTGGCATTCCCATGCCTAACACTCTCCCATGGATGGCCCAGACTTTGACAAAACCCCATAGTCTTTTGCAGAGAAGTAAAGCACCATACTAGCTGCTAACACTCTGACTCCTGCTAATGGTCCACCAGTAACCATCACCTGATTGGGCTGTGGTGCAAAAGGAAGGGGGCCGATTCTGTTTGCGTCCCAGCATGGTAGGTAGCTAACACTGCCTCCTTCCCCCACCTTCCTCTTCTGCTCCAATAAGCATATCAGATACTAATGTTTTCAAATGACCAGGGTTGTTGACATCGTTACATCTCTCCTGTCTGTGCACATTTTCCTTCCCCCTTCCCCTGCTCATCTTCCCACCTTTACTGATGCTTCTCTTCCTGAAATCAGCCCCCACTAATTTTCTTTATATATACAGTTATTCTCACAACCAATAAGAAAAAAGTCCCCAAATGACCCAAAAGAAAAGTGGAAAAAAAGGACACAAAAAGGAGGCTCACAGATAATGAAATAGAAATGGACAACAAATGAATGAAATGATATTCAGGTTCAAATTATAATTAGGGAAATATGCATGGGATACAATTTTTCACCTATCACATTTTTGAAGATTAAAGGGTTGAAGAAACTTCCTGTTAGCACATCGTAGGGAAAGAGGTGCAGACTGAACATTGATCTGCAGTTTTAAAGGGAATTTGGTGATATCTTTCAAAATTTAAAATGTTTATATGCTATTCTAGAGATCTCTTGTGAATCTCTCTTTTCCCCAGCACATTATAGAAACAGCTATTATATGTTTAAGCATTGATCCTTGTTGAGAACAAATACATGAGGACAGGCAAAGCTGTTCCTTTGCAAAAATATTCTTTAAAGCATTGTTGGAAAAATGAAAAACTGGAAATGGCCCAAATGCCCATGATTCATTTGTTCATTCAAAGAACATTTACTGTGTGCCCACTATGAGCCAGGCAGTGCTTTAGGTGCTTGGGATATATCCTTGAACAAAACAAAGATCCCTTTCCTCCTGGAACCTCTATTCTAACACATCAATAAAGGACTGGTAAATAAAAGTACACCCATAGAGTGGAATAATATGTAACCATTAAAAATGAGGTAGCTCTACATTTAGCTCTTGACATGGAAGAATGGCCAAGACATATTGGACATTTTATTTTGAAAGGGTGTATGTCTGTGTCTGTGCCTGTGCTTGCATTAAGCATAAAAAAATTCAAGAGAGATTGGCAGAAAAACCTTAACAGCAGGGATAGATATTGGGGTAGAGGGAAAGGGAATATTACTTTTCTTTTTATAAACTCTTTTGTCCTATTTAATATTTCATAACTAGCATGTATGACTTATATAATAAAAAACTTATAGATGGTATAAAAAAAGAAAATTATAAAGCTAAATCAGTAGTTCTGCTAGAGAACTAAGGCTCATATCTCAAAGAAAATGGAAAATTCCTTAACCTATCTGTAGCCATCGAGACTAAAATGATTAGGTGTTTGATGCTGTTCAGACTGCAAGAATGGAAATTAATACCATAGTACTTTGGAATGTAAAACCAGTGACATGAGGCGGGCATGTGGTGTTACAGGTCACGGACATGGTGGACTCATCTACACTTGCAAATCAAGTGGGAAGGCGGCCAGCTGCAGGAGCAGGGCTCAGGGCTAGCAGTCAAGTATTCTGGGGCTTTCTCTTGTGTCTGTCAGTGACTAACCTTCACCCTCTTGGAACCTCAGTTTCCCCTCTGTAAAATAGTGAGCTTGGATTCACAAATTTAAGGTGTGGCCCAGGATGAATATTTTGTGAATCTGATTGTTCTGGCAAGTCTTCATTTGTAGGGGAGCGATTTGAGACAGCTACTAAAATTCTCTAGAGTCTATAAGAAGATCACCCCAACTTTCCAGTTACCCACCTTTTCCTAGTGCTGTTAAGAAATATCAGTTATGTGCTTTAATATCTGTTTGTGTTCACACTCAAGTTTAAATACATTTAGGTATTTTGTACCTATGCTGTTTCAACTGCAGGGTCACAGAAAACTAGACTTTTTGGGTTCTACCTTAAATGGGTGATTAAGAGAAATTGTTTTTCAAAATTTTGATGAATTTAATTTGATGTGTTAGGGAAAAAAAAAACCCAACATGATTCAACACACTAGACATTTCCAGATGAAATTTAAACGTAATTTCATCCTTTCTGGAAATCAGATTTCTGTCAGATTCACAAACCCAGAATTCTACTTTGCCTCTTCTTTGGGGGTCAGTTATCACTGGAGAAGAGGTGGTGGTTATGGATGAGTTTTCACTTTTGTGTGCTGAGGGAATATCAGCTTGGAGGAGGCTGTGAGGAGACCTGTGAATGATGTGCCTGTCTTGTTTGTGCGTCTCTAGGGGGGTCCATGGAGACCTCCTATCTCGAGTACAATATGTGACTCAGACTCTCCTTCCACATAGAACTAAATAAGTCCTCCTTAGGGTGAGTTTGGAGTGTCCCATATAAAGCTAGTTTAGGGCACTGAGATCCAAACAGAAAGGGAGGACAGCACCGCAGGCAACCTGATGAGAAGATAGACCCTAAGGGAATGTTTCAGAGATTTGGTATTCGGGACACTCACTGCCGTTTCTCCCTTCCCACTTGTTTTTCAACTGATTGGAAAAGTTGTCTTACCCAAGTGCAAGACCAGCTGGGGAGAGGGATTTGTTCTCCCTCCGAGGCCCTGGCTGTCTCTCCCTGACTCCCTCTCCCTCCCGGCTGCTGCCAAACCTCTCCTGGCTGTCTCATCACCCTCTCCTGGGGTTGGGGCTGTACTCAGCGCTGGCCAACAGCCCCACCACATGTTTTGTATGGCTCACACCATCCCCTCTCCCCCGCCTTTTGGTGTCATTTGTTTTGTTTTGAAGGGGATGAGGTGCAAGGGAGGTCTTAGGTTTATGCCCTTCCACTCAGCTTCAGAACTGGGAGCAGGCCCAGGTTGCATTCGCTCCCACTTCTGCGTGGAGGTCAAAACCTCTGCAGGAGAACGTCCTTCTGTCCTCCCACAGTTCTTAGACAGGATGTGTTCATCCTCTCTAAGCTGCTCTGAGTTTCTGGTCTCCACTGTCTGCAACCTAATCAATTCTCCATTGCTTTGCTCATCCCTTCTGATGACAGTGTCTCAAGCTTCAGACAGTTTGAGGACCATCTTCATAATGTTTTCCATGTCCTAAGACTTCATTCTAATACCTTTTAAAGTAAACACGTAACTATTGAGAATTCTATCTACTCTCTGTGAATTATCTTGCCTCCAAGGGTGTGTGGACATTTCTCTTCATGGCCCTTACTGTCTAAGACTCTTGGTCTCTTCCCGAGGGTGCCACTGGGTTACTCAACCTCAAGTCCGCCTAGAATGGTAATTCACACTGTCAGTTTCCAGACTATTGGCCAATTCTGTTGGGTCTTACCCTAAAGCTTATTAATCTCATTCATTAGTTAGGTTTGGTGAGGCCAGTTCTGCCTAAACCAATGATAATAAATATTTGTTAAATTACGAATTGAATGAAGTTCTTGACTTTGCTTGTCAGCGCAGTTTTAGAGTCTGAATCCCATCACCTGCAAATATTCTCTTTTTCTTCCTTCCCTCCTTCCTTCCTCCCTCCTTCCTCCCTCCTTCCCTCCTTCCTTCCTCCCTCCTTCCTCCCTCCTTCCCTCCTTCCTTTCCTCCCTCCTTCCTCCTTCCTTCCCTCCCTCCTTCCTCCCTCCTTCCATCCTTCCTCCCTCCCTTCTCTTCCTTCCTCCATCTCCTCCTAGTCTTTTTCATTCTATCCCATCTTTATTTCTTCCCTCCTTCCCTTTTCTTCCTTTTTGTCTTTTTTTCTTTAAAGAATTGGGCTTTGATTTTGAAGTTTACTTTCTAAAGAAACTCATAACAGACCGTGCCCGGAATGCTTCCACAGTTCAGCAGAGGAGTCTGGGGTTTTTTCAGGGACCCTCTGCTGACTCTCTGGGTTGAAACAGTTTAGACTCCACATAAAATATGCATTGTTTACCCAGGCTCTTCATGCTCTGCATACTGTTACAGTCCTTGAAGAGCTTGTCAGTGACAAGTAAGATAAATGAATGAAGAGGACTTTACAAGTGTTTAAAAGCTAAGTATAGCATGTGCTGCCCACTACTTAATTAAACAGACCTGCGCTTAACTAAGTAACTTTGTGGTGGAAACTTCTAGGGCCTTCCCCCTCCCCCAGACTCCACCACTGGCAGTGGTGCTCAGGATATTAGAAATTCCTTGGTTGTCTGCAGTTGCTAACGTGTCAGCCCAGATTCAAAGCTGTCTTATTGGTTGGAGCATTAAAAGTTAATGTGAATTGTGGATAATGACTTTTGAAGTTGTATTAAGGATGGTCAGCAACGCAGACTTCTTTGGGGCTTGATTAAGATTTTATAATGTGTCTGAGTTTCATCCTTTTCAGGGAGAACATTAAAATCAAGAGTGAGCTGCTTCTCTTTTAAGCTCTGATTAGAGTCAATGTCCAGAGAGTCAGTGCCCATTTCCAGATCAGTCTTGATTTTTTTACGAGGGGGGGTCAGTCCTTATGGATCTGAGCAGTAGGGCACATAGATTACATAGGAGGCTCTGGAGTCAGAGTCTCAAATCTACCAGTTGTTTGAGCCTGGATAAGTTGCTTAGTCTTTCTAAGTCTCAGTTTCATCATCCCCACCAAGACTAATATTCAGGGCATATGTATTTGTGTCGCTCTTGGTTCTCGTGGGTTTCTGCCTGGGTCATGGCAGCTTTTAAAGGTTTTGAGCACAACCCCACTCCAGCCTACATTACAGAGTTGATGTGACTGACTAAATGAGATAGATGATGCCGGCAAAGCGCTGTTCTTGGCACGCGGCAAGGGCTAGTCAGCGTGGGTTCTTATTGTTGATGTTAACAAGGGCTTCATCTCACAGTGTGAGTCTCCTTTCTGCCACTATTAAGGATCCTAACATTATGGGCAGAGTATACAGAACTCTTTCTTCCCCCAGCGGCTGCATTAGCTGGTAGCAGAACAGGGAGGTGATGCTCCTGGCTACAGTCATTGTCCATAACCCTCCAGGGAAGTCCTCGGGTTCTAAGGTGGCAGCAGGAAGCAATTCAACAAGATAATCTCCCTCCTCTGGTTTTAGTGGAAACAGCAAAACAAAGAAAAACTGCACCAAATGTGCCGTGAGGAATAAGAACAGTAGTTCAGCATCTGTCCATGTGGTGTTGGGCTCATGCTGAAGATGTTCTCCCTCCACTTGCCCATTTTATAGATACCAGAAACGAGGCTCATGGAAACGTGATTCATTCTGAGCCTCAGCGTGAATATTTGGCAGAAACAGAATTGGTGCCAGGCAGGTGTTACTCCCCGGGGAGGCTGAGAGTTCTGTCACCCTCGATGATGAGAAATCTTAAGAGGTATCTATAGGAAGGAGCCTGGTAGTCACAGGCATGTGAGTCCTATGCAGAAGTTAGGTACAGGCTTGTTAATCATTCAACAAGCATTTTAGCTGGGATTCCTACAAAAACAGATCCCAAGATAAGGGTTTGATATAGGTAGTTTATTTGGCAGTTAATCCCAAGAAGTGGTGAGAGAATGTGGAAGTGCTACAGGGAAGGGAAAAAGTCCGATAAAGGGCACATTGGTGGGCAGTTCCTGCTACAGTCAGGCAGGGCTGGTACTGCTGGGGACCTACTGAGAGATTTGGGAGCACTCCGTAGTGTTGTCCCACTGAGGGGCCAAGATGCTGGCTATTTATCCATCACTTCCCCACTCACAGATTGGAGGTTGTTCCAGGAGCATGAGCTTCCCAGCACTTTGGTCTGCCCTGTTCCCTTGCCAAGCCTGCACTTGTGGCCAAAGGAAGACCTCAGGCAGACAGCGATGCACAGGTTTCCTGTGGGAGGACAGCAACACATCCAGGACTGCCCACCCATGCTGCAGATAACTTCCAGGGTGGAACAAGAGGATATGGGAGGGGCACTGACATTCTCTGCAACAATTAAAAAATAAGATAAAGATACTTAATAAGTAGATATAAAACCAGCAGCCAAACCCTCAGGGTGACCTACTAATTTTCCTGCACCTTTAACAAAGTTGGGAGGGAGTGTCTCATCAAGCCTCTGTTCTGCTGTAGATGGGTAGGAGGAGTGAGGGACCAGCTGAATGAGTTGGGGGAGATCGGACCAGTTTCCAAGGCAGGACTGATACTGTAGCAGTGGATTATGTAGGTATTTGTATATACGGAGATGCCAAGAGACTGGCCCATTTTCCCAGAGATGTCACAGTTTGATATGTGTGAACATGTGTCTATGGCTCTATCTGAAATTCCTTCCAAAATGCCTCAAATTTATAAGTTCTTTTGAGAAAAAAAGATGGTGAACTATCATCTCAAATACATTCCCTGCTATCCCCACATCCAGCAAAGGATGAAGAAAGCAACACACAAGTGTGCACGCACACACACCCTCCCCCAGTTTGGGTTCCATTTCCCCTCATTGACCTGTTTTTCCTCTCAAGGTGATTAGAGGGTCAGTTTACTGTGGAATCTCCCTAGTCCACTCTTCCTTATACCCACATCCAAGCCAACTTTCAAATCTCGGGTCAAGGGGCCCCTGACCCAGGGAGCCTTATTTGATGCCCCTGCCCTCAGCCTAGAGGGGATCTCTCCTGCTTCTGGACATCCAGTTAAACCATTCCCTTCTCCCCTGTTTTTCTTCCCATATTGTGGTGATAGTCAGTCCTCTCGTTCCTCATGTCTTAACCCCCTGTACCTGGCCTGAGACCTTACCCTTCATATCAGTACCCTAGTACTCTGGAGTCAGTTTGAGTCACTAACTGAATAGTCATGGACTTAGTTTCCTCATCTGCAAAAGAGGACTCCTATGAATAGCTCTCTCAGAAGCGAAGATTCAACAAGAGCACTCTGGCCAAACACTTAGCCTGGCATATAGTTATTCTTGTCACCGTTGTATTTGCAGATGTTCAGTAAGTGTTGAATGAATTTCAGTGCAGTGTCCACAGTAGAAGCCTTCACATCATTGATTCTTATATGCTCCCAGAAATTTCCCCAGTGCAGCACATTCCTCTAACAGCTGCTTCATCCTCTTGCTTCATTTTGTCCTCCAACTGTGACCCGAGCACTGGAACCCAGACCCCACTCAATCATGATTCATTGCTGTGTGAGCCTAGTGGATGTTCAGGAAATCCCTCCCCTCCTCACTGTCCAGTTGTCGTCTGGTTTCCTCATCTTTTACTCAGAGACAAGAACTTTCACCTTGCTCTGATTAGGTGGAAACAAAACCAGTAGAAGAGTTCCTGAACGTTTTGAATTTCCCTGGTGGGAAAGAGAGAGAAAAGAAAACCTGATAGAATAAAACTGTAATTGCTATTGTACAATATTATCTCCATATCCCACAGCAACAAATCTTATTATATTTTTTTCTTATTTAAACCATATTCATGAAGGTTTTATTGTTAACTTGATCCAGATGATTGATCAAAGCATAGTTGGTTATTGCCACCTTGCTAAAATATTTTTAAAGGCAGTTTTAATATTACGCTTTTATAGCTACATATTGCCATTAAGCTATTGAGTCTATTACTAGTCAATCAAGGATTTTCATTTCGTTTCAAGAGCTCCTTGGATAAACGCTTCAGAAATGTCAAAAGAGATGGTGTCTCTGGCACCTTATCACAGATGGTGTTCATCAAGGATTTTGGTTAATGGATAAAATTTCAGTCTTCCATGTTTGGCTCTTGGTACTATCAAAAGTCTTTCAAAGTCCCCTGCTCTTCCAAAGGCTTGGGGATAGTAAGGAAATGAATCTGCTAACACCCCAAATGCCTCTTATTCTTAGTGAGGTAAGTAATTGGGGAGGTGGTAGAGCATTTCACTGGGTCCACTTCACTAAGGAGTGGAATACTTCTTGAAGAAGACCAATTTGACTTGCCCAACAGCTCCGAAACCATGCATTTATTCCACTTTCCCCACTCCCAAAAATTATAACAACAAACAAAAACAAACCAACAGCAGGAAAAGTTAAACTATCACATCAAGAGTCAAATACTCAACTGGCTCATCCTAGACTCCCACTGTGTATTTTCCCCTCCTATCTGGTCCACAGCAGCCCGTGCTCTCCCCATTCATTCATTCATACATTCAACACACTGATTTGACACACATTTTACTTACTGCTTCTACACCAGACTCTGCACTAGGTGGGGAGTAGAAGGGTGATTCACACATAGGACTTCCCTCAAGAGATTTTCGACCTAGTGGTGGAGAAAGCAGAGCAAACATGCAGTCATTTACCATAAGGTAAGTGCCACTGATCAGGGGGTGGAGGTGGGTACGGGATTCTTAATCCCTCTGAGGTAGGCCCAGAGAAACACTGTGTTTCTGGAGGCAGTGGTGTTGAAGCTAAGCCCAGAAGAACTAGTGGATGTAATGCAGGTATAAGGGTTAGAGGATGACAGGCAGGACAGAGACAGAGAACAGCATGTCCCCAGGTCCAGGAGAGGAGCTTTAGAGGTGTGCTGCAGAGGTAAATAGCAGTCACCTAGCAAGAGACTCGATGTTGAGGAGCCAGGATCTTTTCCTGAGGCAATGAGAGCCTCTCAAGAATTTGAATCCAGGGAGGAACAGGAGTCTGATGTCACTCTGGCTGGGAATCCGTGGGAGACAAGAGTGCAGCGGGAGAGCTGTTAGGAGGCTATGGTCCCAGAGAAATAAGGTGGCTGGTGCCTGGAAGAAAGAGGAAGTCGAAAATGAAATCTGATTAGATTTGTCTCCACAGTCATGACATAATATAGTAAAAAGAGTATAACACAGTTAGCCAAAGGGAAAAGTGTCTGGTCAGCCATTTGGTAGACACTGCAAAGGAAATAAAAATGGGCCTCAGTGAATCACTAAATGAGTCCCCAAGTTCCCAAGTGCTGTGCTATGGAAAGCTATCCCTCTCCAACTCTGTATTAGTTTTCCTGAGTTTTCAGTTATGACTGCACAGAAGACTTGCTGTTTTGGGCTTTTTGGTGGGCACCTCCTGTATCTGATGGGGTATGAACCATTACACGTGGGATCACCTGGTAAATGTGTCTGGAGTTATTGGAACAAATAGTATCCCTGTTCCAATCCTTGTTACAACTTTCTGCAGTTTTTCTTTCATTGACCATTAGGGAGTGTTATTCGTGACTTCCTATCCTTCCAGACCGTACTTTATGTGTTAGGAAACCAATATAATTGGGTGGGGATGAGGATAGGTAGTGCAGAGTTTTTTATAAAAGGAAAAGAGATCCATTTTCAACTTGACAATTAAAGGGGCAGGATTGGTCAAACTGTTTTTATAGGAGAGAACACTAGCAACCAGCCTGTAAGAAATCGGTCACAGTTTAGGGGATATGTTACAAGCAAGATAAATAAAAATGGTCTAGAGTATCAGACCAAACTCTCATTTTTCATCTCTGTTTCACACTCTTCTCTTCCAGCCCAGACTAATCAAAAGAAGCCTCTTCCGCTCACAATTGCTCTGTGTACATTTCCCCCAGATCTGGTATTCACATGAACAACATGGTTTATTTATATTTCAGCACCAAATTGGAAAGATGACATCATTCATTTACAGTCTTTATCCCATGACATGCCTACTCTCCAACACCTCATTTCAGCAGACACATTTAGGACTGCATATAGCATCTTGTTTAGCTTGTACATTCTTTTATGGGATACAGTTCAAAGGTAGGGAACTCTAGGCTTGTCGCTGGTAAGAAAATAATCTCATAAAATCACAGGAGCTTCCCCAAAGGATAAGGACATTACAATGTTTACAATAGCAGAGTTATTATTTGTTCATTTAGGCTCCATCGTTCATTCTTGGACAAGTCCATTCCATCTTGCCCATAGCAGATCTCACAGCTTCCTTCAGGTTCTCTGAATTATATTTAGAAGAAACAATTCCAGATTTATTAGTTCATGAGTTCAAAAGTACAGGCTCCTGACAATACTGGAATTTTAGGTGTGAACGCTGTATTTCAGAATCTCATGTAGAAATGGAAGGCTGGCTAAGCGGAATCTCAGTACTTGGTCTGCAACAGCTCTGCTGACCTGCTCTTTCTCACAAGGCATAACTTGTCCATTGGGTCTTCTGACACTTTAAGTGGACAAGTGAAGGATGGAAATGCTATCAGCTGCCAAAGGTTGCCTGGGATTTTTTATTTAATTTTTAAGTGGATCTTTTTCTCTATTTTTATTGTTTTTATTCATATACCCACTTTTTTTTTACATTCACTTTGGGGCCTTTCAAATATTGTACAAATTTTTAAAAAATGGAGTGAGTAAATCACGTGACATCCTCTGGCAGATAGAATTGGGATGTGAGGTGTTTCCAAAACTTAACAGAACCAAAGCATTTTATGGGAAAGCTATTTCTACCTGTTCCACTGTTTGCCTTTTCTGTTAGCAACAAAGCAGGAAAAAAGGCCTAGAGATTGAGAATTGGATGACCCAGAAAGTCACCACATTCTATGCTAAGAAAGAGACTCTGAGGGGCTGAAATCGGTGCCTTACTTTTCTAGCTGCCAAATGAGGATAGTAATAATTGCTTCTGGGAAAGTTTTGAGAAAAAGTTAGATTATACGTGAAAAATACTACAAGAATGCACTATGTTAGGTCCAGAATTCTCTACTATCAGAGTATTATTTATATTACATAATAAAACTCCAACTGGTTTGGAGGCTCTGCCAGCCCCTGATTTCTGGCTGTCTTAAAGAAGTACTCATGGCTCACTGTCATCTTGAGCCACCAGAGGGACTGTTATGTTGACTCATGAGTTGTCCTCAACTCTCAGTGACCTTCCCTGCTGAAAACAAACATGCAGTGTGTGTCTAGGATGGCAGCATCCCTCAAAATCCCGGACCCCTCATTCTTTCAGCCACTCATGCAGCAGCAAGTATTGTGTGTCTACATCTAGTAGGCCCTGTGCTAGATTCTGGGGAGAGGTGGATGAAGAAAAAAGCTTCAAGGTCTATGGACAGATGAATCTGTGGTTAGAGAGCTGTGTTCAGCAGGAGGCATGTGTCACCCAGCCTGCAGGGTGGGGTCAGGAAAAGGCTCCTAGAGAAAATATTGTGAGTTAGGCAGACTCCAGAGTTAGAAGTGAGGGGAGGAGGCCAAGGGAAGCATCGCAGGTCAAGGAAACAGCATGTACAAAGAAGGAGAAATTTCCTACAGCAAACAACAGCAGCAATAATAGTAATAACAGCATTTGACTTTTATTGCCAGCTCATTGTGTGCCAGGTACTAGACTGACACTTGAAAAGTCCATAATATCATTTGCTCCTCGTAGCAACCCCAGGGAAAGAGGTACTATTACTCCCATTTTAAAGTTGAGGAAATTGAAGTTTATAAACAGGTAACTCTGTTAAGGCCACATAACCAGCAAAGAGTTGGAGCAGGGCTGAATCCAGGCAGTTCCATCCCCAAACCCACATTTCCTGGCTTTCTGGGCTGAATAACTTTATCTGCTTTTTTCCGTGGTCTTTAGGCATTCTGCTAGATCCTGTGAGCCTATCAGGTCAATTCATCACTGGTCAATTTCTTGCCCTGCAAAATAAAACAATACAATCTGTGGCCCTGGAAGTTTAACTATGACACCTAGTTGCCTCCTGGGACAAACATCATGAGCTGTAAATTAGAGTGGTCAGCTCTTTTTCATCGACTTTGCACCTTTTGCTCAATTCCCTCAAGGAACAAAATCAATTAAAATGTCCATAGGGAGCCCTTTCCCAAGAAGTCATCATAGCCATAAACCATCTCCATCAGAATTTCCGCATTTGGCAGCTTTTGAGTGGACTTACCTGCCTTGTCTCATGAGACCATTGTTTCTCTGTAGTTCTGTGTTTCCAGCCAGCCCTTTCCCATCTTTCCATCCAGGGCTTCCTTCACTGGCTTGAGGATGTGATTGTGGGCACTTGTGATTGCAGGCTTACGCTGGATCTATGTGATTGCTTGATAATGTGAAACAAAGCACCTTAGGGTACGTCCATTTTTCTCCCTTGTAAATGACAAGGGGGAAGTACATTAACATCTACAGAGGTAACATCCTAGCTTCAAGGATGTGACAGAACCTCTTTCACCAAAGCTAATGGCATGGTGCTTTCTTTATTAAGTTTCAAGTTGACTAAAAATGAAAACTTCTGGATTAGGAACAAAGGAAGCCCTATAGATACCGTAATTATGCCCTGAACCTCTTTGGCTGGTCTTCTAGCTCCTGATGGAATCTTCCCTGGTTTCTTGTTCTGCACAGACCCAGAACAGAATGAAGCTGATAGCAGACAACTATGATGAGGACCATCACCATTACCACCACCACCACCACCACCACCACCACCGATCTCCTGGGAGGTCACAACATTCCAATCACAGGCCCTCTCCGGACCAGGTCAGTTTCGTCGGCGCTTACCTCCAGGACCCCTTTTACCCTTTGGATATTTTAAGATAAAATAAATAATCCTCAAGAAATAATAAACAGCATAAAGTGATATGTTCTTTGAACTGAAACTAATAGCTTTGGTATTTATTTCCATCACTCAAGGAATCTAAATGTTTTCCTTTCTCCTTCCCCTTTAAGGTTTTGTCTTTTCTTGTTTATGTTATGCATTTTCTTTCCTCCCCTCCTTTCTGCTTTCGTAGATATAAAGTCTGTTGCTGGCTCAGTATCTAATGGCGAGTTACTCTGGAATGTCTCTTTCAGAGTTTTAAGTGAAAGCACTTTGTTTCCATGAGCTCAGCAACCAGAGAAGCCTTGAGTTTGCTGAGCACTGTCCTAGAAAATTCCTTAGTGATGCAAATTAATGGTGGGGTAAAACAACAAGAAGAGAAATATCCGTTTTGTTGCCATTTTAGCCAGTGAAGCCAAGGAGTCTGGTTTATTTGATTTGGACCCTGTCTTCTCCCTTGACTAAGTAAAAGCAAATGAAAAGATGGATTGGCAGAAACAAAAACCACCTGCAGTTTTCAGTGATATTCACATTCACCCACCAAATGCAAAAACTATTTATAGTGTTTAGTATTAAAACTCTTGACAATGAATTTTATGGAAATTAAGAAATTAAATGCAAACTAGCAAGATAATATAGTCAATATGAGCAATATTTCTTACTATATTGTACTGAGACACTCCCCTGCTTTTTTC
Organism: Daubentonia madagascariensis; assembly: GCA_023783475.1. Taxonomy (NCBI): domain Eukaryota; kingdom Metazoa; phylum Chordata; class Mammalia; order Primates; family Daubentoniidae; genus Daubentonia; species Daubentonia madagascariensis. Next base: position 31,032,008 of record JAKFHU010001953.1, on the reverse strand, counting down.
GGTGATCCTGGTGTAACTTACACATTTCCGTAGGTATAGGCAATAGGTAATGGAATAGAATCATCTGGGCAAGCGTTAACTCCTTTGGATACGGGAGGGTGAGGGCTCGTTCACGTGTGTGAAGAGAGAGTTTAATTGTTTGCTGGGAGAGGAGGTGCTTATTGTGCTCCTAAAACTTTTTTTCAGGAGGCTCTGTTTCCTTTTCACTTCATGTCACTAGCATCCTAAGAAGAAGTTAAGATTCAAAGTCTCTAAGATGTTTTACCAGGAGTACAACTCCAGGGGGTACTATTCACATAGAACGCAACGTTAGAAGTTCTCCCTGGAGCTAGGCAATGAGGCAGCCCGGACCCTGGGCTTGGCCTAACCTCTGTACCTGAAGCATTTGCCCTCAGAGACCCAAACACTGCAGAAGGTGTTCACACCAGACACCTAGGTGTCTGAAGCCAAGTGCAAAAAGGCACCATTTCATGTTTTTAGCTCTCAAAAATGGCTCTTGATTTGGAGATCTGAAAAGTAGAGAGAGAGATTAACTTCATGTCTTTATCTTGTGTGTCTATGTTTTTGTTTTGGTTTGGTTTTATTTATTCAATTCTCACCCCTCACCGCAACCACCATCTCCCCACATTCACCTGCCTCAGTATACCTGGCATCCTGCTAACTAAATCTCTTCACTGTCCTTGTTGGTCCCTGCCCTTTGCTCCTTGGCATTCTCCCAGGAGGGTGAGTGTGAGGTTCCATTGGTGGGAGGCCTGCAGGCCCTACTTTGGCTATTCCTCTGAGCCATACATGCTAGAAGGCCACCCTGGCTTTATCTCCCAGACAGACAGTGGAGCCAAATTGGGGGAGTGTGTCACATAAGGACCTGCTGAAATAACAAACTGACTTGTCTCATCACAGAGACACATATGCTAATATGTCCTGCTGGAAATGGGGCACCAGATCAAATTTATCTGCCTTGTGAATCATATTTCTTACAAAAGCTAGTCTCCTACTTTTCCAGAGATCTGTAATCATAAACTAGAGTGTCTTGACTACTTGGTTGACCCTCGTGTTTGTCCACTGACACTAGAGGTTGTCATGGGGCAGAAATAATGGCTCCAGGGTAGAGCATTCCTTGAAGAGTGTCTGGCGAAGGCATATTGTCAGGATCTTTGATACACATTTCTCATTGCTACTATTAGGAGGATGGTAATGGTCTTCCACTTTCACATCAACCGTCTCAGTGAACACTCTAAGCAACCCATGGACATAGAGGAGGTAGCCCCATTCCCTTCTCCAGATATGAAATCCAGGCCCCGGGAAGGGGGTGAATGGCCTGGAATCCTGCTGCTAGTATTCACCCATTCAAATAATACTTGGAGCACATATTCCATGCCAGCAACTGTGTGGGGCTTGAGGAAGAGCATGATGGACAAGACAGAACCCCTACCTTTAGAGAGTTTGCTGTCTAGTCCTACGACAAGAACCCAGGTCATCTGAGGTCTTGTTCAATTCTTTTCTGGGTCATGTCAATCCGATCAAGACAGATAAAAAGTACTTATGACTTAATTAGGGGCCCATAACTTAGATACTTAGTCTGCAGTGGGGTTCACTGTGAAAGTGAAATACCTTTGACAAAGATAACTTTGGGGTTTTAAATTGGAGTCAGCAAGGCAATAAGGCCCTTTTTCTGTACTCTCTCAATTAGGGAAGGAGAGTTAAGCAAGGAACTCTGGTATGAGAGTGGGTTGGCTCTAGTGATGGAGATGGCTATACACCCAGGCCTAGATGCCCTTTCTAACTAGGTGTCCCAGGTCTAGGGCAGTGATACCCTCCCTTGTACTGCAGATCTGAGATTTAGTAATCAACAATTTATATGTCAGTATATACGCTGTTATAAACTTATGTCCCAGAATGTAATAGTTATCAATGGCAGGGAAATCTTTCCCAATTGATTACAAACCCACACATGATTGTGTAAGCCACATATACTGACAGGAACAGGGTAGAGCTACTTCTTAGGAGAAAATGGCAGCCTTATATTGGTATGTGACAACATGAGAGTCTTAATCATGGGGTAATTTGGATGAGATTTAAACTAAATGTCCATAACGTGCCCATGTTAGCTGACCTGACTTAAAGGGGAGAGGCCTCTTCTGGGGATTCCTGATCTGCTTCCCATGAATCTTCCAGCCCTGGCCTTCCTGGGACACTAAGGATTGAACAACAGTGACTTACGGAAGAGGGGCTACAAAATGTTGACATTGCCTCTTGAGCTTTATTAAGAGATCAGAACACATGAAAATGAAGAAATATGAAAAATCAGTCACTTTGCTACTTTTCCAGAAAAACCCATTTTTCCTTAGGAAATTCAATTTACATATTGCCAGGTATTTGCAGAATTATATTCTTTTTCCATTTCTTCCCTGTCCCTTTCTCCTTTACTATGATCTTGCTTTCTCCTTACGAGAAACTGAATGCAAGTATTATAAATCTAGACCAATATTTCCCAAAGTAACTTTTAGAACATTAGTCCCATGAGGAAAGTCTTAAAACAAAGATTCTGTGGGCAAAGACTTTTGGGAAAGTACTGCATATTATAACTCCATCTTGGAGCATCCTGGTGCAATTAGCAGATCAAAGGATATAAAAAATCATATAAGAAAGAAAGCTCTCCAATTTTATTTAATCCAGCATTTCCCAGACTTATTTGATCATGGAATTTTTTCTTTTCTAGTAACATCTGTGCTCTGAGAAGTATTGTTCTCAGAGTATCAGGTGAGAAAAGAGACTACCCATTTGGAAACATGGCTGATCCGGTTTCCAGTAGTGTTTTTCATCAGAAGGTGGAGTTTTTAGGCAATTTCATGATTTGCATAACAGAAAATGAAAGTACCTCTTCCATTCATTTCCTACGATAACTTCTTAAAGGCTATCACACCTGAGAATGAGTTATCCCACTGAGGACTCAGTAGATCTGAACTAAGGGAGCCATGAGGATGAGGAGCCAGGATACCAAGGATGGTTATAAATACCCAGCCCTCCAGGGATTGCAAATGAGTGTGATGAGGGGATGAGAGGATTTGGAGAAGGTGCAAGAGAAGTCAGCGTGGTGTGGCAGTCCAACAATCTAACCCCTACCTGAGAGAGTAGTTAATAGCTGGTGGCCTGTGCCTCCCAGGTTGGCCGCAGCCATTGAATATGTCCAAGTAGAATATCCAGGCAAATCCCAGTAATGACTTAGGAAATCCTTCAAACCAAGAAGTGGTCACAAGGGCAGACAACAAATACTTCCTGTGACACAAGCTACTGGGGTGTTTTGAGAAACAATGAAGGCCAAAGAGTAAATGGAACATGCTGGAGATGTATTTCGAGATTTTATTTTTATTGAGGTCACCAAGATTGATTTTACAAAGCTGAGTAGAAACTCAGCTTCTCCTAAATGCCCTCTGTCCCTGTTGTCATCACCCTCATCTGTTATTTCCTTTAAATAGCATCCTTCGCTGCCTTAAAGCATGTCAGAGATATCAAGTCCTTCTACTTGCCTTTGTCTAGGCATTATATAATTTTTTTTGTCCCAGGAAAAGTCGTATTTTGTTAAGCTCCTTCCATTGGCTCCCAGGCATGAACTAACTCCATCAATAAGAAAAGCGCAGCATCAGAGTGAGTTCCACACTCCAGCCAACTTAAAATGCCAGGCACTGTTTAGGCTGCCCTTTTTGCATCTAGGACTCACATTTCTGTGCCTACGTCTTGAGTTGGATATTGGGTCTTTAAGGGCCTGGATCTCACTGCTTCTTTGTGAAAAATGCACCTCTGTTTGTTAAATCACTTTGATTCTAGTTTGGAGGGGCCTAAATAGCAAAGAAGCTAAACATTTTGGGGCTGGAAACCCCAGAATAAGTGGCTGGCAGCCCAAGAGAAACACATAGGAGTTGGGAAGCTCAAGGGATTTTGACCACCTTTAAGACTTTCAGATCCTATTTAAAATTTAAATTTCACATTTTAGTTACAAAAATCCTACTTCTAAAGGAGGGCTATAGAGTTTAGGGGCATGGAGACATAATACTTAAGAGATTGATTACAGAACAATGTGGTTGAATTTTATATTTTATATTCAGATTCTTTGTTACATATTCACATCTGTCTGGCCCTTAGTAGGCACTCAATAAATGTCTGTTGAATGACCTGCTCCCGTAGTAGCTTTGAGAAATAGGAAGGGCAGATGGAAGTATCCCCATTGTATAGATAAGGGGACTGGAACTCAGAGGGATTGTTAATGATCCATGGTCACAAAACTGAAAATTAACAGGCCCAAGATGAGGGCCCAAGTCTCTGAGTGCTGTGCCTTGGTGGTAAACCTCTTCGGAGGTAGGTATGGACATATCGATGCAACCACATACATTTATGATTGCACGACTGTAACACATCTACTTTTTCTAAAATGTAAATGTGCTTTTTCTCGTTCCCACGGAATTGTAGTAAATTTTATCCTATTTTGATTTATTTTCCAAAATTGAATTAAAATGTCACCTCATCAATCAGTTCTCTTCCCACTTGCCCCAACTTTCATTCTCTTTACTTCCATTCCTCTGTTCTGTGACTTTATTCCTTCCATTTCCCCCACGTCACCTGTTCCCCTTTACTCTTCTCTATTCATGCTGTCCCTGTGCCAATGAAAACGAGGCTTCCTGCAAATTCTCCTGCTGCCACGGAATCGCCAGGATGAGATCCTCAAGTAGAGGAGAGACTGCCCACAGAGGGAGGGGAGTCGCTCCGGGTCTCAGGGGGCTTTGGCAGAGGATTGCCGGAGCAAGCCAGGCCCCAGAGCCAAGAGAGGATGCTTCATTTGGCTAAGGGCTGCTCTCAGATCAGCTAGGGTGATAGGAACACTTTCAGATAGCAGTGACCTTCCTGTGGCAGAAGCTGAGTTTTCCATTTTGCATTCTTAACTTTAGGTTGTCTACTCTGTTGATCTAGTCCTAGAAAATTGATTGCCCTAATCATCAATATTACCCACTCCACTTGGCAATTTCCAGAATCCATCTGTAGATGTAAATAGTAATCTTTGGTCCTTTGCTCCTGGTTACTGTGTGGTCCCAGCATGTGTTGGCTCTCAGCCAAGATGTAAGTTTGTACCACTGGACACATTTCAGAGCATTGAATGTCCACTTCCATTTTCTGCTGAAAATTCCCATAGATTTCTGCTTTGGATGCATGTCATTTTGCCATAAGCCATGAAATAATTTGGTCACTAAAGAACCTGGACCTAGATTTGGCCTTCTTTTCAAACTGGTGGTCATGGGACCCATATACGGATTATATTTTAAGATATAATAAAATGATCCCAGTGACCCAACCCACAGTGGATGATGGAAATCTGATTTTCATTTTTGTGTATGGCCTCTGGATTCTTACACATAGACAGATGCCCACAGTACTGAATCTATGCTCTGATTCAAAGAGTCTGCAGCATTCACTGCCTTGGTTTTGAGATTTCTGGTCCCAAAACATGTCCCTTCCCCTCTCTTCCTACAGGCAAAAGAGCCATAAGGTAGAGTTAGCTCAGAAAATAAAGGCAAGGTTATTGCTCTCTCACCTTCCCACCTCTGTCCATGCTGCACACACCTGAGCCTTGAGTGTCTGCTCCCAGGTAGAATTAGTTAGTGTTCTGTGGAACATTCTCATAGGAGGGGAATTTCTAGCCATCCCGACACTTAGGCCCTCACTGAGGTCATACCTGGAGGCAGATGACATCTCCAGGTCCCACGAGTTTCCTAGTCCCAGATCTGTTTTTGCAAAACCTGCCGGCTTTTCTCCTCGTCCTCCCGGGGCCCACATTTTGTGTTTAGTCCACAAAAGGTTGGTGGAGTCCCATGGTCTACCAGGAGGAAGAAGCAGTCCCAGCAGCTCGTCCCCAGGCCCCGTGACTTCCCAGATAGCTAGCCCTAGGCCCTGGGAGTCCCCGCTCACCCTCAGCCCTCTCTATGAATGTAGGACAAGCTGTTGTGATTGATGCTCTGCCTTCCTTGCACTTTCACCAGCAGATTAGCCAAAGTGCAGCCCTTTGAATTCTAACAAACACACGAGGGGTTTAACTTGCTCCGTTGCCCCCAGAAGATGGATTCTGTATATAGAGTTGTTATTACTAGCCTTTGCTTAGAGAGGAAAAAAAAAAGAATTTATTTTATGTTTTGAGGTTAAATGAATGTGGGATAAATGTATACATAGTGTCCTGTGTGTATATATGTATGTATCGCTATATGTCAGATGAACTGAGGACTTTGCCACATATGGAAGAATTTTGCAAGATCATGTTTAACTAGAAATTTCTCTCCTCAACTTCCCCTGAGTGCATGTTTGAATATACATTATGTATACATATATATGTGTGCGTGCATGTAAATATATCTTCATGTTTCCTACATAGAAGAAAAATTAACTCGTATATCAGAGCTTACAAAAGTGTAGTTATAGAACAGCCAAAAAGCCAGAAGTATTTAGTTCCCCATGACAGTAACCTGATAAGAAAAGTTATGTGTTTTAGGCTTTTAATACCAGTTTTCCAACCAAGCTAGTATGTCTAAAGCTTGCCTAAATAAGAGACAGTAGATGCCACATCTTTGTGGAAAAAAAAAAGAGAGAGAGATGGTAGGTTTTTTGTTTTCTTGGTTTTTTTTTTTTTTTTTTTTTTTTTTTTGCATTGCACATCTAATTTCATGGCCCACTTCTTGGAAGAAGCTTTGAGTTTTGGCTTCATATAGGGATAAAGCCTTCGAATTCAACAACCCATGAAGAAACCTCTTGTTGGTGCTGATGTTAGTTGAATGGGAGAAGGGTTCAGAGATTCTGACTGTTGCCACCCCTGGACCAGTGCTCTCAGAACCACAGCCAAAGATATCCTGGCATGCATCTTGAAATAAATCTTGAGAACCACTTGCCTCTTTTCCAATACTTCTTTTGTCACAAGTAGGTTGGAGGATACTGTGTTTAAAACTCGGCAGGTTAAAAAAAAAAAGTACATGAAATGGAAAGATAGAACAGGCGTCACTTTTTTCTTTATCCTCCAAAGGCTACTAAAAATCCCCAAAGCTACTAAAACGTGAGCTAGACGGCATATGTGATTTCTCACCATCGGGAAATAAAGGTGGCAGTTTATTTGTTTGCTTGTTTTTAAGAGCAGAAGCTCTGGAATGACCCTGCCACAGGTAAAGAAGGAAATGAGGACAAATGTCTGAACTGTTGTTGTGGGAGGTATTTAACTGCCTCTTTCCTTTCCTAGCAGTTACGTGCTCACCCAACCATTACCAGCCAGACAGCGAGAGCTCGAGGGGAGGTGCAGGAGAGGAGGTGCATGGAGGAGGGGGTTACGCAGCAGTGGGGAAGCTGGCTTTGCAGATGAGCAGGTTACTGCCAAAGCTCTTTAATCTAAGTGTGATGTTAATTCCTTACGTGTAAGCACATGAGGGCATGAGTTGATAAGCCCTGCCAGGTAGGGTCTTCGTGTATAGGCAAAAAGGCAGAGCTGCTTAATGCATCAGGATCCTCCTGTTAGAAAAGGATTTTTCCTTAAAGGAGGTTTGAGCCTATTAAAGATTTCATTTAGTCTTACTCTATTTGGGGGTAAAGTGGTTTTTTTTTTTCTTTCCTTTTACTGATTCCGCTAAGTTTTACACCTTGTTTGCAGTATTAGTGTTTCATTAAGAGATTTGTTGCAGTATCTTTTGAGTCAACAGGGGTTTTCAGACATAGCCTGAACTCCCCTAGTTCAGCTAGACGTAGCTAGACGTAGCTCATCTTGGCAACATCGGAGGGTTGATTCCTTTTCAACTTGCTGCTTTAATCCAGTCGCATTTATCTAAGAGGTAGCACTTCAGCTCTCCCATTGAAAGGGGGTGGCCAACCTTGAAATGTCGGGAAGCAGGGAAATCCATTTTATATTGCTAAACACCATCGCCTCTCTTTTTTTCTTGAACTGATGTAATAAGGAGCATGTTTGACTTACACTCTCCAGGCACTTGCAGCACTCCAAAGATAAGGGAGCTGCAGAGGAAAGGGAGTTGGAAACATCCTTTAAACTACATTGCACACACTCACAAATTCTGTTAGTTATTTCAGAAAACCACCTTACTTACGGAACAATAGCCTTTTAAAAGTTCTGGTTTGGCATCTATTAATGATCTGAATAAAGTCTAGTTTTGAACAGCCCAGAGATGCTAAATATTTAAGAATGTTTTTATACACTATCAGAGCCTTTTCACAGACACTATTTGGCCTTTGGCATTCATGCAATATCAAATTTGTTGTAATAATAGTCATAAACTATTGAATGCTACCAACAGGGATGATATGCCCAATTATATTTGTATAAGTCTGTAACATCCACAAAGTGGTTTGATTTATACTCTCCAATTTAATTCACACAGCAACCCTATGAACTGTCAGGGCCAGGATATGGTCCCATTTTCTTTTTTAAGCAACTGAGGAAACGAAGAGTCAAAAGGCTAGGAGATTTGCTTGCCTACCAGCCAGGAAATGGCAGAATCAGAATCATGTTAAAAACACAATTTTCACTGTGTTTAACAAAGCCAAGTGTTAATGACTGATGGACAAAGGAGCAAAAATAAAGCTTGTCTTCACTCCCACCCTTTTTTTTATGGTTATCTGGCAGCGGCTCAGCTTTCGGCAGATGTTGACTTTGAGTTTCCAAACAATATTCTTGGCCAACGTAGAGCCTTCCAGCATTTTCATCTTCAGCTGGGCATCTTGTATCCTTCAGCTGAGCGCTATCCATGCATCAAAGACTGGTTTGTCACAATTACTTCTGCTTGAAAAAAATGGAAAACCAGTTTTTTCAATTTGCCCTACAGTGATGGCACAAAAAAATTGAGAAAGCACCTAAAGATACTGCATTAGAAGCAAATGAAAAGGCTGCCAAAGCTTCTGTAACGTTCTGGACAGCTTGGCAAAGAGGTCTCAGATGGCTGCCCTGCCTCAGGGTGTCCTCATGAGGTAAACTGAGAAGAACCAACCCAGGCTGCACAGGCGGGCTGGTCTCTGCCTGTTCCTTGAGAGACACACCTGTTTGTCTTTTAAAATATAGACATCTCCTGTAATATTCTCCCTCAGCCATTGAAGTCCAGCTTTCAGCTGTTGGGGTTACAAGAATAAACCAGGGACGTGGTTGGTGCAGTAGAAGAGAGAAGAAGTCATCCTGAGGAGACACAAGTCAATACAATCTTGGCTTTCCTAAGGAACTCTGGAATCCAGGCAGCATATTCTTTCAGCGGAGTCCAGTCATTCAAAAAGCAAGAACCCAGCTTTACACAGTTACTCATTTAGAAATATTTAAGTTCCTGCATTTGAGACATTGTGGGACAGGATGAAGGAAGTGAAGGTGCTGCCTTTTTCTTCAGGGACCTCAAAATTCGTTAGGGTGCTGCTGATATGTCCATATAAACAGTTCCATTTGCATGTAAGGAACCCTTTCTTCCAAGAGACCAAGGGTCCCAACTTAAGTCATAGGTTGCAACTCCAACCACGGTCTTCAACAGCTTGGAAAGAGGGCAGTGCAAAATTCAAAGTACTTCAGAGCTAAGCTAAGCAGAGCCAACGGATGCCTTTGGGGTCAAAATGAGCTCTTCTTTCTGTGGCTTCACAGGTCATGTGGTGGAGAGAGAAGAGTGTACTTTTTAGGTTAGACAGACTGGAATTTGACCCTGGCTCCGCAGTCCTGGCCAGGTGTCCTTTGGTGAGCTACCTGACCTCCCTCCCTGAGTCTGCCTTTCCACATCTGCACAAAAAGCCTCTTGACACCTGTGTCTCCAAGCTGCTGTGAGAGTCAGCAAGGAAACACGGAAAGCTGTCAGCACTCTCTCTAACCTGGAGGAGGTGCTAATACACACCGGCTCTTTCCTAGCCCAGCTCAGAAATAAGCTTACAGTTACGTTAAAAAGAGCAGGAAGGGGTATCTCAACCTGCTAGGACTTTGCTATTTGGGAGGAGAGCTTATCTGCAAATGGGCCCCGTAGGCTATAACAAATCGTGTAAGAGTTTATAGCCATACCTGACCCCATCACCTGAACAGAGACATCCATCCATGGGCTAAGCATTCCAAGAGGCAGGAGAGATGAACGACATGAATGAGTGGTCTCTAGAGGGAAAGCTTGGGCTTGAGCCTGGGAGAAAACTTATTAGTGCCCTGACGAGGCTCCATGCCCCTCTCTTCCAGTTCTATGGCTAAGCCTATTGCTTTCCTTTACACACGTGTCTGCCCCCCGCCAGTTCTGTCCAAGCCTGCAGTTGGAGAGGCCAAGAGGATCTGCTTTGGGTGAAGTAGGCTCAGGGCACATCATAAATTCCATACTGTGGTCCTGCTTTTGTGACTTGTGCAGCCAAAGCTTGCAGAGTCCTGAGGCTTAAAGTTTTAGAAAGTTTCAGAGAAGCCATGAATAAAGTAGAGGTGGCAGTGGGTCTGAAGACTGTCCACACCAGACCTGGTTATAACCAGGATAATCTCCTTGCACCCCTTCCCACAAGGAAGCCAGGTGGAACTTCTTGGCAGAGACCTCGGCTGAGTACCCACAAAGGCAGTGTGAGCTGTTTGAAAGTGACACTTCCATGGTTTTGCTCATTCCTCTCTAGGACAGGTATGACAGTAAGGTCCCCATTAGGAACCTAGTTCTCCGAGTTCGAGGAAAAAGCTAACTATCAACTCAATGAGAATTGCAGGTGTTTAAAAAAAATATCCAGTGATGGGCTCAGGTTTGCCTGCTGGCTATACCTAAGACTTCAAAATAGAGACCAATTAAAGGTTTACCCTGGGCCATTTATCATGTCAGATTATAGAGTTCCTTCCCAAAGCTTCTTTGCTAGAGCTAATAAATGCCCCTCACAACAGCAAGTCTCTTGCCTTGTGAAAGATGACTCAGTCCCTTTGCCTTTATATCTTGTCATCAACATAGCTGCTGTGAGCAGCCCATCTGGTGAGGAATTTTTTTTATCTCAGTATTTAGAGAACCCCATTAAGGCCCAGTATCTGGGACTACAGGATTTCCATCAAGGCCTCTTGTCCATCACAACATCCCTGGATCTGTAGCTGTATCCTGAGGTTATTTGATAGTTAAGCCTCCTCCCCTTCAGAATTTGCTATGTTTTGTGGTCACTGTGCTCTGGGCTTCAGTCCACATTGGATGTTCCCGTCCTCAGATGCTGTGGACCAAAGCACGCAGATGACTGATGGACTTGAGGCTTTTTTCCTATCCAGATATTTTGGCAACTCTTGGCAGAGCAATCACTCACAAAGGACACACGAGGGATCAAACCCCAGGCAGCATTCAGAAAAGCCACTATTTCCAAAAAAGTAGATTTGGAAATAGAAAAACAAGGAAAGGAAATGGACTCTCCCAGGACTGATAGATGCATTTTAAAAATTCAAGTATTTCTAAATAACTTGGCATGAAGTTAGGCATGGAGTGATACTTATCTGTTTCTTATTTTTTGGTCCCCAAATTTACATTTCTGTGCGGTAAGGTTGCTGAACAAATTAATATTTGCATACAGAGATGCAGAGCGCGCAGCTGTCAAACAGCTGCAAACGTTTGGAAAGACTTGGAGCTCCCTCTCTGATTAGGTCCTGCAGGTTTTTTTTTATTCCCCAAACGGACACTCACTCTGACCCAGATCACTTGGTGATGAGGGTCAATTCATGTTTAAGCTTTGAAGATTAGAGGAACCAGACATGGCCACCAATTCTCTATGTTCATTTAAAAACTTTAAACTTTAAAAACTAAAAACTTTTAAAAATGCATAATATTCTGAGTCCATGAAAGGAATTTATTCACATTTCTGCCACATCAAATGTTAGCAAAGTTTATATTGGACTGTCATATTTCTTTACTTTATTCACCAGCATACAAGACATCGATCTGAACATCTGGTTTTTAATAACCCTCGACATCTGGGAGCTCCTTTTTATTCCTATGGTGGATGAGGAACAGTAGTAGTGATATTGGCAGTGTATATTTTCAAGCTACAACTCCTGTCTGTTTCAATCATAACTAATTACCACTTTTTAATATATTTAATTTGCTAAAAGTGATTTGCATTAGACCACATTTCACTGTTAAGAAAATAGTGGTAGGTTTTGGTGGCAGTGGCTTTTCTTTTTTCTTATTTTCTTCTTTTTTAAAACCCCATATCAATGGATTTGGAACAAACCGAATGTATACATACTATTGGGTTTTAAATGCAAAATGAAAGAAACTACTCTGCAAGTTATTTTACAACAATTTAGGAAGTAATCACAGGGGCTGTGGGCTGCATTTTAGAGAAAGCCTCCTATTTGCTTTGTGACTTTGGCAAATCATAGCATCTTTCTGTGCCTGGAGTTTTCCTGCAGTAGTGATTTTGGGGGGTGTCAAGAATCTTATGATGAAAGCTAGGACCTTCATTCAGAGGAATATATTTATGTACGTACTCAACATTCTGCATTGAATTTCAAGGGGTTGCTAGACCCCTTGAAACCCGTTTGTGGATGCCCTAGGATCTCATGCTGTAGACTTTCCTTCTTTATTAACATGAAAGGGAACATCAGTTTTGCTTTTCTCCAGGGATAGGGAGGAAGTTCAATGAATATAAAAATATATTTTTGCCAGGTCACATAGGGAAAAGGGAAGTTTATTGCCAGGAGCAATTATTAGACTGTATAGTAATAAATAAATATAGGTAATTTTTACATAAGGCAGCCCAACAAAAATGACCAATGTATCTGATTTTTTGCCAGAATATTCCTACCTAAACTGTTAAGTGAAAATTCATATTGTGTTGTCCAATTCAGTTTCTGTGCAAATCACTTGGTTGACTCAAGGGGTCATTGGGATTGTTAGCTTTTGTGGGCCGTGGATCCCTTTGGTAGTCTGGTGAACTCTCTACATCCCTTTCTCAGAATAGTTTTTTAGATACATAAAATAAAATACATAGAAATACAAAGGAAGCAAATTGTATTGAAAGTCAATTCAAAGACCACACATCTAAATCCTTGAGTAGATAAAAATTACTTGGCCTATTGGCAAGATTAGGTTGAACGGTATGAAATTGCTATTTTTCTACGTCAAAAATGGTGAAATGGGCATTTTCATATGATTCAACCTAATATTATCATAACTTAACCAATAAGGATCCAAATAGTGAAAAAAAGTTCCAAGTTATTTTTCTTGCTGTTCTTGATTTTCAAAACAAAAAAGCAAATCATGGCAACATCTGGCTTCATTGGGGATTTATTAAAAGGCACAGCTCCCAAATTATGTGTGAGACCAGAATATAGACCACACGGTCTTATAAGCATTGTTTCTATCCTTGCAGTAAACAGTGAGAATTGTTCAAAACGAGGACTTTGTAATGGTGAATGTACTTCTGTTTTCAAAGATTCAAGTTCCTTGCCTATTGGCCTCTTGGTTAAGTGAGGAAAGTGGCCAGAGCCATGTTGGAAACCTTTTCAACAAGAATTCAGACCAAATAAGTTTGTTTATCCATTGGTAAATACAATTTTAAGTTAAACGAAACTTCCCTTCTACAAGCATTGTACTGAATTGAAAGTGTACTGTCTTTCCTTTGAAACTTTCTTGATTGCACATGTAAAATCATTCCATGCAAATGTATGATCATTCCACGGCATGCACATCCTGTTTTACACTGAGAGCAAAATAGAACCTGACAAATGAGAAGACTACAGCATATTTGAGCCTTTGTGGAATAACCAATATGAATTATTGCATGCTAAAAAGATTGTTCGCCCAAGTAGATGGAGTTATTTTGGTTTTTTTTATTTTTCTTCAGCCTTTATTGATATTCATACTTTAAGCTTAAGAGAAATTAAAGGTATTTGATTACTATAATTACTTCTCTGATTACTTAAAAGGTTTAATCTATTCCTTAGGCATATGCAATTCAGATTGCATGCTTTGCAAAAAAATAATCAGCTGCTAATGTAGACTAATTTTAATTTTCTAATCCATCTTGACACAGAGTCAGAGCTGGGTGGGGGGAATGTTTTTGTGTGGGTGTTGCCATAGATACAAAACTCGGTTATGTGTTTGACAAGTCAGTGATGTGGAACTTAAGTTATTATGGATTTTTTTCCTCGATCTTTAAGATTAAAAAACAAAGTGAAGATGAGTGTTCCTTTCCAGTGCATCTCGGTGTAACTAACCTTCTCTTCTTTCATTCCGGTGCTCCCCTCCCCTCTGTGCACCTCCCCACCTCGGGCCGACCGCAGGATGACGAGGAGGGCATATGGGCATAGCCGGGCCTGTAAACCAAGGTTCCAGTTTTGTTTTGAGGGGTGAGAAACCATCTTTTATATCATTTTTCTTACAAAATTGCATTCTAGTGTTGTATTGTGTGCGTGCTCAATTGTGCTCGCTGATGTTTGTGACTGTGCCCTGTGTTTGCTACTGTGTTCCGTGAGCGCAGAATGTCCGCGTCCCTGACCATTCCCAAGAGCCTCCCTCCATCCTACCTCACCTCCCCACCTCCCAACCACATTATTGCTCTGCCTTGTTGGGGCTGGGTTTAGCACGATTCGAATGTTTCTGTGTTATTGAAGATGTGAACTGTGGCCTTACTAGGATTTATACACACATCTTAAGGCATGATTGTGGACTGAGAAATTGTCGCAATTCTCCTCCAGTCGTGGTTTTCAGCCAGCTGCTTGCTTTCACCAGATATGCCAGTGTGGTGTGACTCTCACGTCCTTCTGGTTGTATCAAATGTTTGGCAAGGAATAAGGAAAATAAAACTCTATATCTTCATGGAGCTGAAACTATCATCTCTAAGAAGCCCGTTTAATGGATTGTGCTATCTCTTCTATGGCAGTTCTGAAGAAAACACAAGGATCAAGGCATAGTAATGGTGAATGGGTAACTGTAACTCTTTAAATGAATTAGACATATTAACATTAGTAGGTCTCAGTGGCATTTTATCTGTTGCTTTCTTAAAAATTACACTTCTACGGAGCTTTGCATTATAAATTACAAGCATTGCATTTTTTCAGAGGGTTTTTGCTCTTTTAAAAGCTGATTTTTAGCTATTAAGAACCCACCCTTTATTTCTGTCCTGTCTGCATTATAATCGAATAGTGGCACATGTAATTACTGTGGTTATAAATGGAACATTGGACTCTAGCAACTTTTGCTGCTGGGAATTACACCTCTCCTATATACTGTAGGCTATTTAACACTAAATCACAAACTCCCCAGAGTTGAATATATGTGTGGTTACATGGAATATGGTAGTGAACTTAATGACATTGCATATGACATTTTATTCAGAACAAGTAATGTAGTAGATTGTGTGCCATGGTGATTTTTTCTGGTCAGAAAGTACCCGACAATCAGTTCTTTTTCTGGGACAAGCATAAAATGTCACAGTGATGTAGAATCAACAGGCCTGGGACAATTCTTTGGGATAACTTAGCATGAGTGCCCTTTCCCAAGTCTTGCCTTCATACAACATGGCAGTAGTGCTTCAGGTGAAGCTTAGCCAAGAGCTGGTTGTTTTTCCCGTGGTTGACAGTTTCATTGTTGTGTTTTACTTCTTAATTGAACCTGTTGTAGGTCCCACTAATGGGTCCAGTTGCTTTCTTTGGTACTGCAGGGGGAATGCATAGAGGGTGGTTTTCAGATACAACATCTTTCCGTGTAGTAAAGATGTAATACCTCCTGGATCCATTTGCTGCCAGTAGAACCTGTTTCATGTCAACATGGGAATGTCTCACCTCTTCCCTCTTTTCTTGGTAAAGGGGAAAACAGCAGCACTGGAATTAACACTTCCACATGCAAAGTGGTTCCAAAGGGAAGCTTGTCGGTATGAGGAGGTGGGGAAACCAGAGAAATTCTGGACATTCTGTCTGAGAGACTCTTTCTATCTAGGGAAAACTTTAAGAGAAACATCGCATTTACTTGTATAGAAAAGCTAATGATAGCATAAATTGATCTAAAACAGTATGAAATGAGAAGAAAGGGTTTTATAACATTAAAAAGCAAACATGTGAAACCCACTCAAAACATGCATGGAATAGGTAGGCAAAGGAAAGTTCTAAGAGTTTGGGAGTTGTCCTGAAAAGTACAGCTCCTACTTGGGGCTCTTCTATGAAGCTGCTTCTGCCATCGTAATTGTTAGGGCACGAGGCTGCACTTGCATCACCTCCTGAGTAATAAAGATTTTTATTGCTCTTTCACAAGATTCGTGACATATTGCCATTCCCTGAGATATGAACTGTATTGTCGTCTTCAGGATGGAGGTGGCTCTAAGAGCCATAGAAAATCTTGCCTTGCTCAAGGCAAATGTAGACAATCGTGTTAAGCCCCTGCCCCCTTTATTTCTTCATGTATTTCTCCAAATACCATGCAATCCAGAAAACAAATGTCCTCAGAAAATTAGTCAATATATAATCCTACTTTAATATGTTGTAATAAATTTTATAGGCTTCTGAGGAAAACTACTTTTCTTTCTTTATGACTTCTTTAAACAAGTTTGCTTAAATATGCTCAGGCTTTTAAAACCATGTCTTTAAGGATTTAAATAATGGGACACGGGGAGCACCTTCCATTTTTGAACAGCCATTGCATGTTTTGCATTGCATTACGATCCATGAGTCCTAAGGAGACATTAACTTTATAACTAAAGATGGGTAATAGTGGTACATTAAAAATTAATTGTTTTGAATGTTTTGATTTATGGCCCCTATAAAAGAAACATTACAAGATGTTATTTTACTAGACATCAGTAATATGCTCATAATAGCATCAGAGAGCCCTGAATTGGATCTGGAGTTTTGGTGCTGAAATGAATCATAATTTAGCAAAAGTCACTCTAAAAATTACAACAACTTGGAATTAGCATAACAACCGTGACAGCTCCTCCCTTTTTTGCCACTTCTAGATACTAAGCCCAGGCATGATTTATTTGTCTCACTATGATCATTCAAGGGTGGTATTTTCTGAGAGCAAAGTGGATTGGGGAAAGTTTGCTTTCCTACAGAGTTTTGACAGCCCCTCCCCTCTTAAGCCTGATATCCAGGCCCGGCTTTATCAGTGCGTGGCCTGTACAGTGCCCAGGGCCCTGCACTTAGGAGGGCTCCACTCTTAGTTTAAAAGCTCTGCTATCTGTGCCTTGAAAATCTTAATATTTTTCAAACAAGGGCTGCCCCCCATTTTCATTTGTCCTGGGCCCCACTGATTATGGAGTCTGCAGCTCAGACCCACCATATAGTCCTATATGCTGCCTCTAACTTCTCACTACTCCCCCTTCAGTTGGCTCACCCACATCCCTGTTTTCTTGTGCCTAGGATTCACCTGTGGCCTGTGTTATTGTTCTAGTTTTCTAGAGACTCCACGGGATCACATTTCCAGCAAGTTGTTGCCCTCATTGGCATCTCTGCAATGCATATTCAACCATTGTCCTCGCACCTGACCCCATCCCCCTACACGCACACACACAGGCTTTTGATTGTGAGTATATGCTCCTGGAGCCCTAACTGTATCTTCTAACCCACTTTGCAAAATGCAGGAAAAGCAGTTGCTCAGTTCTCCATAACTTTCCTTCAGGGAAAATCCACATGATATGGCAATCATTTGTGTTAGCAAATAACTCTTCATTTGCATTCAATGAAGGTCTTTCGTTGGACCCCCAAGAGGTGCTTTGGTTTGAGGTGGGCCATGGGAGAGCAAATTAAGGCACCTTGTGAGATTCAGTGCCACATCTGCCTTGACATTTGAATGTTTGAGCTCTTACTGTGAACTCTTGTAATTGAGCAGACATAGAACACAAGTTTTTATTTCTTAAGCCACTAGAAAGGAATAACTTTTTTGATTGAAAACATATGCAAATTTTAGGACCTGATTCATAAAAATACAGATGTGGCAGTAACAAGTTTTGGCATGGGGCTGTGATGCTAGTAGATGCATCCTGTTCAAAATGAAGAATTGTAGCTGTATGTCACCAGCACATGACGGTGTTATGGTGAGTGCAAGTATGAATCCCAGAACATTTAGACGTGAGGAAGGGGTTTTTGACAAATAAAAGCAGTGCTGGAAGGGCCAGTGGATCTCCTGGCATGCCTCCCACTCCCATCCCAAGGAAGAATGGAAAAATGAGGAAGGAGATGTTTTACTGTGGCTGGGAAGTTTTTACCTTTGTTACCTTCTCTTAGCAGACAGGCTCTGTACACTAGGCCTGTGCTTATCCTGGGGCAACCGAAATCTGGCCCCTGGGAAAGAAGTTGTGGAAGGAGCCCTGGGCTCTATACAAAGTGGAGTTTTCTATGCAAAGTGAAGGTTTTCTTTTATACATCCTGTGCCAGGATACCTACTAGTGTTTTTAATTCAATTTAAATCTCCTGTGACTGAGGAGCCTGATATATCTCTTTCTTATGCCATTGACTGCTAAGACTTTAATTCATTCATTCATCCATTCATTCATTCATTATTCACTCATTTGTCCATTCTTTCATCAAATGGTTAAGTTCTTGGTTACATGCTGGGAAAACCATGATGCATAAGATAGGCATGGTTGCTCCCTTATGGATCTTACCATCTAATTGAGGGAAACAGAACATAAATAATTAAACATATGAATAGGAACCTTATACATTTGGACATTGCTTTGATAGAAACCAGGAAGATACTGAGATTAACATGAGGAAGCTACTTAAGAAAGGATGTTCACTGAGCATCTCTCCAAGGAAGTGAGTTTTAAGCCAAGTCTTAAAAGGGGGGGGAATCAGGAGGTATCCACACCAAGGTGTAGGTTTGGGAGGCGGTCCTGGGCAGGCATGCAGAGAGCTGGAGGTGAGAAGGAGATTATGGACTGAAGGAGCTTGAAGACCATAACTCTGAGTAGAGCACAAAATGGTGAGACAAGGATGGGGAAGTGGGAAGGGGCCAGAAAACATAGGGCCTTTTAGGCCAAGGTAGAGAGTTTACATTTTAGCCTAAGAAAAATGAGCAGACATTGGAGGACGTTAAGCAGGGACGTGACATGATTTGATTTATGTTGTAGAACAAGCGTGGCTGCCAGGTAAAGGATAAATTGTCATGTCAGGAGGAGCAGAAGTAGAGGCTGTTCCATCATTTGTGAGAGAATCGATGGCGCTTACCCAGGGCAGCAGTAGTGGAGAGAGATGCAGACAAGTGGATAAATTGAAGATAAGACTAGAACTTGGATCAGGAGGTAACATAAAGGACAAAATTGAGAATGCCTCCAGATTCCTACCTGGGGGGTCAAAGCTGGACCAGGCCATCGTTGGGCAGGGGGTGGGAGGCTGAGTAGGAATCTGGAGTTCTGTTTTCCCCAAATGTCCAGTTGGGCTGGCCAAGGAAAGGCAGCTTTTGCCCTATCCTCTTTTGCATTTGCCTGCATATCAACAGGGGGATTGCTGGCCTCTTATCGCAGTGATGTGCAGGCTGACAAGGTTAAACCATGGCTGAAGTCTGACTTGAGAAGTGTGTGGCTTCTCCGACTCTTGAGTAAAGGAGAGAACTTGGAAAGATTATAAAGAAAAATCAGTAGTTATAGAACAGAGAGATGTGGAGGGGGGGGTGTTCTGCAGAAAAACAAAGCCCCCAAAGTTGTACAAGGTTGAAAAGTACCCAGAGAGAGGAAGAAGATGCTGTTGGTTCTTGTGGTTGCCCCTGAGATCACCAGGCATTAAGAATTCTGCCAGTGAGGGGCTACCTTGGGAGATGTTGACTGCTCTTCATGGTTGGCTTCCCATCTTGAAATTCTGAGCATGTTATTTTCTACAGGAGAAACTTTCAATAGTCCCTTTTCAGGAGTTAAGATGAGAAGTAACCAGAAGTAGCTATGAGATGTTTCAGAACCACCATGACAATGGCTCTGCCTACTTCCAATTGCAGAATCAATTCCTGGGCAAAGTGAGATGTTTTTGTTTTATCTCTGTCCCACTGCTGCCACCTTTTTTTTTTTTTTTTTTTTTTTTTGCTTCTCTGGAAGATATCTGTATATTTATATCTTCTATTCAGACATATAAAAGTGGTATTTAGAGCTACAACTTGAATGTTCTATCTATAGTCCTTGCAATCAGTAATTCATTCAAAAAAATATTTTTTCTTGTCAGTACTGGAGTAAAGGCAGTGAACAAAGTACAGTTCCTACCCTGGAGGAATTTACAGTAGTTAGAGTAGTACATAGATTCTTAAGCTGGTGTCCATGAACCCTGGTGAGTCTGCAAATCCCCTGACATGGTTAACAGACTTCAGTGTGGAGGTATGCACATCACCCAAGGAGAGTATCTGTGACCCTCAACAGGTACTCAGAGGGGCCAGTGATCAGAGAAGGTGAAGAACCACTCATCTACGGGAGCCTGGGTGGCAGCGCGGTGGTGGGATGGCTGATAGTGCGGTCTGTGGATTCTGATGGGCCTGGGTTTTGATCTCGGCTCTAGCACCGCTTGGGTGGGTCACCTTGGGTAAGTCGCTTTCCATCTCTGCCCCTCTGTTTCCTCCTTTGGGGCAGGTTGTGCACACCCCGCAGGGTGGTGGTGGGGATCAGATGAGAAGAGCTGAGTAAGGTGCCAGCCCATGCCTGGTGCACAATGAGTGTTCAGCAAGTCCTAGGTAGAACATCACTATTATTGTTACTTCTGGGCTTGGCAGAGTGTGCTCTGTCTGCCAACTGAGGAACGTGGTTGATACTGTGGGGTTGGTGAATTTGGGAGGTGAGAGAAAAGGCAGAAGAAAGGAACATCAAAAAGGGAAATCAATTCCTATGGCCATAGCTACATCTAAGCCTGCTACACATTTTCTAGCTGGCTTTAAGGCATATTTACTCTAAAAACTCACCTTCTTCAGTTATCTTTGATTTTTATGACACTGGGTATAGCAAAGGAAAGTTTGAATTGATGGAGAATACAGATAGTCCATGTTTGTAGCAGGGGGTTTCTTTCAGCTGAAAGAAAAATCTAATGAATAGCATGAAAATCCAATGAATATTTAAGGAACAATTAATTGTGAGCTGATGAATTGGAAGGGAGAAAAGGGTAATAATGTCTTAGTCCACCTCCTTCTGCTCTCAAGCATTATGGAGGCTGAGGTAGAAGCTTTTAAGCAGACTGGAGTGCAGTAAATAAGTTCTTGTGGGTTTTTCTGGAGCTCATAAGGGTTACCTGGCAAAGCAATGCATGTTGGCTTAGATATAACCACACTCTCAGGACCTGAAATCTGGCTGAGAAATCATAAACAAACAGTTGTGATAAATGACCATGGGCCAGAGGCAGGAGGTGTCTAGCAGAATGTTGTTGCATTACATTACATCCTTCCTGTGCCAGGGCTGGCACACAGGGAGTATGCCGGCTCTCCCACCCCTTTGTCATTTGCTGTAGAGTGTGGTGCTGGTCTGGTCTTGTTTAACCTCTTTATTAATGATCTGTAAAGGGGAGAAAAGAGCATGTGAAGGAAAGTCACAGATGACACTAATTTGGGAGGTGTTGGAAACGCTAGCGAGGTCAGAGAAATCACACAAATGGCCTGAGAAGGTTAGGAACATGGAGGGAAAATAACAAATCTTGGAGAAGTCCAGACATTCACATCTGGTGAAAATTAATCTGAGACACAGATATCAATGGGTGGGAGGGGTATGAAAAGCTGAATACTAAAAGAAAAAAAAAAAAAAAAGAGCTCAGTGGACATTGGGAAATCCAGCCTAAAAGTCTGCCATGGGGGTGAGTAAGGAAAGAGGTGGCCATGGCAGTTAGCACTGTCGATGTTAGCAGGTGACAAAGTGACATGTGTGACCATGTGTGACAATCCTGACCATAAACTGTTTCTTACACCTAGGATATCATATGGCCAGAATGGCATTTTCAGGGGGACCATATGAGGTTCCTCTTAGGCTATGTAAATGTGGACTTGAGAAGGCTCCATGGGTCTCATTCTGAGACTTATAGACCAACAGTAGATACTTCTCAGAGGCCTGCTTTGGGGATCCATCCATTTGGGCAGTGTAACACTCTGGCCAGAGTTTTCTTATTGGTTCAGGGAAAGAAACTCCTGCCCCATCTCTTTCCAACCATCTTCACAGCCCCAACAGAAGGGAAAAAGCAGAGAACATCTAAAATAAGAGCACATGTTTGTGGCCACCACTAGCTGTATCAATCAGAATGGCTCTATTCCTCTCTGCCATTGAGGAATCAATTGACTGGAGGCCACTGACCACACCAAGATGTCCTTACTCTCTCTGCAGGCCTCCCCCATGCATGCCTTCCCCAGAGTAACAGGATCCCTGCAGGAAAATTGCTGGCCCACCTGGCGGTTACCAGATATTATCATGAAACAGGTACTGCGGTCACCATTGTGCCTTCCCCGTGAACATGTTTGTCAGAGACTTTGGGATGGAAATGTACATTCCCTCCAGCTTTTTTGTCCAGGAAATATAACGCAAATGCTAAGAACAACAGCATACAGCAACTGAGAACTTCCACTGTGCCAGGTCCTGACCTAAGCTGCTCATGTGTTCAATCTTGAGTGAACTAGATTGGGGTATTGAGCCACCATCTCTTTAAGCAGATCCTGTACTTACAAACACTGGGCCACGCTTGCCCTGCAGCTCACAGGGCCTTTCCCATGGTGACAAAATCACTGAGATGCTCAGTCTGTATCATGGGGCACCTTGCCATTTCTTTCAGCCTTCAGAACTTTCCTGCAGCCTGAGGGTCAGCCCGGCTCATTTGTGACCCCACTGTGTGCCCTACCACTGTGTGCCTTCATAAGTCAGGCCCTCCTGTTATGTCTGTGCTGGTGGTCATAGGCTTCAGATTCTGCCTGTCCCTAAACATTTCCTTAGTGCCTCAATCACTGTGGTAGAAATGAGAGATCGTTTCTCAGTTAAACCTCTTACACCCTGAATAAAAAGGCAAATTCCCACATGTGGCTAAAAACCCCTTCCCTGTACGTTGTACCTTTGTCCACCAGAGGAACACATAGGCTGAAGCTCTGAAACTAAAATTGCAAAGATCGCTTTCACTGGGAAACCTGGGCTTCTTGCAGAAACCACTTCATTTTCCCCATTTATTACTTTTACGTCCATTGTAGAAACTTAGAAAGTTTAATGAGAATATCAAGAAAATTTCTTAGAATCCTCATTCAGAGAGAGTACCATTTTTAACCATTTGGTATATATCCTGCCGTACCTTTCCTATACCGATGGTCTTGTAGATATCCACTTGATGAAGACAAGAGTCCAACTCCGTATAGTCTTTGGTTGGGAAGCACCCAGGCACTAGAGCTTCACAGACCAAGTTCAAATACTGGTTCTGCCACTCTTACCTGCTGGCTTAAGCCTTTAAAGGTAGCCAAGGCTATTATTGTTGTGGTTGTCATTCACTCAGCATCACATGACTATCTTTCCATGTGCATAAATTGGCATCTGTTTATAACTTTGAGATCTGCTCAGCATGGGGCAGTGGGGAGATGAGAGGCTGGGGGTGCGGGGCTGGAGGAGTTGCTCAGCTGCTCAGTGGGTTTGTTCTTGGCAGTGGCGTGAGGCTTCGTTGTTCCCCACTCAGGTGTCAGCTGAGGGATGCCTGTGGCCGCCCTGAGCCAGGGTGTGGTGGACTGACAGCTCCGTTCTTTCCTGCACACCTTGATCTCTGATGTAACTGCGTCATTTGAAAGGAGTTTCTGTACAAATCCCTCTACAAAAAAAACCCCTCTGTGATTAAAAAGGGAGTCTCCCCATTGCCCCATGGCATTGAGTTGTGAACAGATTCTGTGTGTGGGGCTTTGGCTGCTGTTATTTTTGCTTGGTTTTATGATTTTTTTTTTTTTGTACTTGTATACCCTGGCTCCAGGGCACTAGCTTGGGAGCGTGATGAAAATCATGTTATAGAAAATTGTTTTCATTCCTCTTTGTCTGAAGGCAGGTGACAACACTAGGAAACTAGAGACCAGCTCGTTTTCTTCTGAGGGACGAATGGCTTGCGTGGCTAACAGTGTTTCCACCAGCCGATCCAAAACACGATTCAGGATCCCAGGTCGTTCAGTACAATTGGCCACAGAAAAGGATTGTCCTTCCCTCTCACGGAATGTGGAAACCAGAAAGGGAGAATGAGGAAGTATTCCAGAGCCAAAGAGCAATCTTTGTCCCTCCTTATACAACAGGCTTGGGACATGGTGAAATCTGATAAGTCAGAGAAGGAGGTGACGGTGTGTGAGGGTGCAAGCTGAGACGTGCCAGATGAATTTTCTCCGTGTTGTTATTTTTAAAAATTATGAATGCACCAACATGTTGATGGAGGCCAGACTGTTAAGCCATTTCCACGCTTCCTGGGTGAGTGTGAGCAGCTGGTGTGAGAATCAGGACTCCTGCCCACGGAAGCCTGCAGGAGCTCTATGTAACTGGGGTGTCTTTCCACTGCGGGGGCCAGGGCCAGGGAAGGATAGGCTCTCTCGTTTCTCCCTCCACTGGTTACCTGTCCCAATAAACACTGAGGGGAAGGCCTTCAGCCCAGTAACTCTCTGCCTAGTCCACTTGTCTTGGGGAAGACGCCTTAAAGTTCTGTGAGCGGACACTGCCACTTCTACTTTCACTCACATAGCACCCTTGCCAGGTGAGAGAAAATGCCCCACATCCCTGATTTTCATCTGATCTACCATTAGTTCTACGAGGGTGGCAGGCAGGTGACACCATGCCTATGTTACAGAGTAAGAAAGTGAGATTCAAACAGTTGAGATTTGTCCAGGGCTGTAGAGATAGGACACAAGAGAACTAGGACACGAACTTGGTCAACTGTTCCTTCCACTATAGTAGTAATTCCCTAAGGGTGTTCCTCAGGGCACTGATGGCGTTGGATATTAAGAGACACTATTTTTAAAAATAATAATAAAGGCATTCTATATTCAAATAAGTTTGAGCAAAACTGGATTAAACAGAATTAAATAGGCTTCTTCATTGCAGGCCTTCTCAGAGCCTTTGATAGGCCAGTGTCCTCAGTCCAGTTGTCACACCCTGAGAGAGAGGGTTTGCTGCACTTGTTGCTCATGGGCCCTTTTCTTCCCAGACTCCCATGTAGAGTCAAAATGCACAGAATGTATTTGGGGAAAGCTTTGCTGCAGCCTGCCTTCTCTCTGGTCTTCAGGATGGGCCATTTGCCAGAGCAGGTAGAGCTATCACCATTGTTTGAGAGAGTTGCCACGAAGCCTGAAGAACTTTGTGCCAAAAAGGATCAATGGGCCTGCAAAGGAGAAGGCAGGTAGCCTAGCCACCACCATTAGGCTTTTCTTTTCTATACTGTGTTGGGCAACTATGTTTTGCACAGCACTTACCTGGGACTTGGAATTTAGGGCCTGTAGCAAAGTTGCCTTTGTGATAGAAATGGTGCAGGGGCTAGGATGCTGGCAAAGGTGAGAGCTAGCATTTCCTTTCCTGTGCTGAGTACTACATGCCTGTCTCTGTCCTAAGTCAGGGCTCAGCAAACTTTGTCTGTGATGACTAGATAGTAAATATTTTAGGTTTTGTGGGCCAAAAGGCAAAATCAAGGATGTAGGTATTTATATAATAAAAAAGAAAGCAAATTTTCACAGATTATTTTATTGAAGAAATTCAAAGTATGAGTATAATTTTTTATAGTACATGTCTACTAATGAGAAGAGTAGGATTCTTTTTGAGGGGAATATCATTTTACTTCATTGAAGTTCAGAATTAGTATTCTCTGCCATCAAAACCTATTGCAAATATGCATCTGTTAATGTTGGTCTGTAATGGTACTTCATGCATTTCATCTTTATAAATATCTGTCCACACAGATAGGTGATGCACATGGCACTCAAAATGCTGTCAAGTCATAGGGGCCTCGTTGCCATTTGCAGTATGTGAGTAGCAGTGCAAAGCCATGTGTATACCATGTGTGGTCTTGACCACAACTCCTCAACCCTTTGCAGTGCAAAAGCAGCCAGAGACCATGAGTGGGCATGGCTGTGTTCCACTATAAACTATATTTATGGACAATGAAATTTGAATTTTGCATTATTTCTGTGTGTCACAAAATATTCTTTTTCATTAATAAAAATTTTTCCCCATCTGTTTAAAAAGGTAAAACCCATGTTTAGCTTGTAGACCATACAAAAACCAGTGGTGGGCTGGATTTGACCACCTCATCGTTCGCCACCTTGTCCTAAGTACTTTCACATTGATTATCTTGTTCAATCCTCACATCTCCCTATGTGGTAGGTACTACTATGATCCTGTTTTCCAGATGAGGAGATTTAGGCACGGGGTGGGGCATGGGGGGAAGTTCCTTGCCCAAAGTCACACAACTTGGGAATCTCAGAGCCGGGATTCGAACCCAGGTGTGTCTGACTCCAAAGCCAGCCGCTCAGCAGGACTGTTGCTTGTCTGTATTGACTCACGTTTCATTACCCACAATGACCCTTTCAGATCTCTGCTGCAGTCTTCAAACTCCCCACCTAGCCCCCTCTCATGGGAAAAGGAAGATGGGCCCATGCCCCCCAGAATCGTGAAGACAGCCAACAAGGGCTCTGCCCATTTTTCTCCTCCCAACCTTAGGATTTCTCTGCATTGACCCTGCTCTGCTTCCTTCTCATATCTTCTTTCCCCACCTCGTCCTCCCCCAGCATGTCCGTCCAGCACGTAGGAGCTCATGGGGTGGGGGTGTGAGCTCTGCATTCCAGATCCGCCACTTAATAGCTATGTGACCTCAGGCACATTGTTTAATATCTCTGAACCTCAGTGTTCTCATCTGGAAAATGGGGAAAGTGATTTCTTAAAAATTTTCCTCCTTTGTAGAGTTCTTATGTAGATCAAATGAGATAATAATATAAAATTCTAGCCCAGTGCTAGTACACAGAAAGCACTCAGTGAATACTAGCCTCTGTAATTTTTATTTTCTTCCCCTCTACTACCTCCTCTGATACTACATTGATCACCCCTTACAGGCTTACAGTGTCAGGATCTTTATGATTGTTTATTAAATGTCTACTATGTGTTAGAAATACCTAAATGTTTACTTGCTATATGTCTCCTGAATCAGATTGAACACTGAGCACTAGGCTGCCACTCTAACTGCTTTGCATTGGTACACATTGCTAAAGGAACATATGGAACCATTCTCCCAGGGGATCTCCATGCTTTACATCCCTTCCTGGAATGGGTTGGATATAACTCTCTTAGGGTCAAGCAAATAATCTAGGTGACAAAAAAATATGCCTGCAAATTCAAAAGCCCTCAATATAGTCCCAATAAACTAACACAGTTAATAGCCGGTTGGAATTAGGTACATGAAGAAGCTTAAAACTTTTCAGCCATTATGAGAAATGTCACCATGTTTTGAAGTCAGGAGAAACTTCAACAGAGGCCATAAAACAAGTGAAATTACAAAGAAAATGTGAAATCTGCCTTTTTCCTGGATGTTTGTACTCTCTTATCTTGGCCGATCCAGAATAAATAAAGGAAATATTGGAAACAGCTTGTTGAGAAAGGCAATGTTGCATCTTCTTTGCCTGCAGAAAAGCATGTACACACTTGCAGGCCTTGGTGTATTCTTAGAGAGCCTTCAAGGAATTGTGCAAGCAGGGTTATGTTCCAGGAGATTACAAGTGCTTTGTGTTTCATGTTTCATGTTTCATGGCTGCCAGCAGCTGGCATCTTTCAGAAATCACATGAAAAGTGGGCAGAGCTTCTTGTACAAACTTCTGAGCAGCGGGTTAAGGAGACTTTGTGTATAACTCTTAATCTTGTGGGGAAATTTTAGGGTGAAAAATGTAATTATATCTGAAATGCCAACAACCAAGGCCAAAGGAATGTCTCCTCTTTGGAGGGTTCTGTGGTGATGAGATTAAAAACTAAGCTCTTGTGCTCCTGCCTACAAATTATTCAGATTATTTGAAAAAAAAAAACAAAAGAAGACACTGGGAGGAAAAACACTGCATACCACACTATGTAGCACTTAACTAATGCTCACCTGTTTAGCAATCAGTTCAATAAATATTTATTAAATACCTACTATGTGCAACTCAACAGAAACTATACAGATAAGTTCCTGTTCTCCTTGAGTAATTTTACCCAAGTAAGATATATTTTTAATCATCCATAGGTTAATATAAGGTGCTAGTCATTGGAAGAACTCAAGGGCACTGCGTGTTAGCACAGGGCAACTTTACATTGCATAATCTACACTGCCATTGATTCTGTATAGATATAGTTTGGCCTAGGCAATTTGACAGGCTGACATAGAGAACCGTGTGGTGTGGCCTGAACACCAGGGCCAGAGGTCAAGAGGGGTTACACACAAAGAAACTAATGGGAAGATAGGGAAGTGACGCAACCACATTGGAATGAGGGGTTGTAGTCAGCCAACAGACCCTAATGGAGTCTTGTGAGCCTCATAGCTGTGGAATCCAAGTCGTGACAATGAGCATAATTTGTCCTGGGGTGGAGAACAACCATTAACGAAGTCCTCCTTTGTCCACATGTA
The DNA here is from genome assembly GCA_023783475.1 of Daubentonia madagascariensis. Lineage (NCBI taxonomy): Eukaryota > Metazoa > Chordata > Mammalia > Primates > Daubentoniidae > Daubentonia > Daubentonia madagascariensis. The sequence goes on along the minus strand of JAKFHU010001953.1, from coordinate 31,003,519 downwards.
ACTCCACTTAGTCTTCCTCTTCCCTAGCATGCAGGTTTTAGCTTGCCCCATTTTGCAGAGGAGAGGTTAAATCACACCTCTGAGGTCACATGGCTCAAAGTTGGGAGAGCCCAGACTGGACCCCAGTTCTGTCATTCACAACCACATCCCAAGTTCTTTCTTCAGTATTATGTGGCCACCACCAGCTGTCATATAGCAAGGGGTTCTTCAGACTCAACCCCTTACACCACATGTCAAAGTCTCTCCCCAAATAGGTTAAGTTACCAGAATTTGTGAGTCAGCTGACTTATAGTTGGGAAATCAAATGGTGATATATGTTCATAAAATATGTATACATAATTTATTATGCATTATATAGCTTATATATGTTATTATATAATACATATTGTATATTATATGTTAAACATTGTGTTATATGTCCATGCTAACCCACAAAAGCATATCTCATGTTGCTAAAATTCCTATGCTTGTGGAGAGGGTTGGGGAGGACTATGGAAGATAATAGCTATAACATAATAAGAAAAACAATAATATTGAATGAAAACTTAATAAGGTGCTGATTGATCTTGGGCCCAAATTCTTCAGAAGTGGTCTTGTTTAAAAAGAACAAGGAAAGGTAGTGCCCTTGTTATGATGTTGTTTTGAGAATTAAATCCATTAAACCATGTAAAGTGTCTGGCATGGTGAAAAAACGATGTAAATGTTAGTTGCATAGATAAATGAAGAACTTTAAAAAGATTCCAAAGGGAATTTCTGAACACTTTTAAAGGTTTTAAATAGGTATCGCCTAAATGATTTATTCTGCTTAATTTTACTCTAAAAAAGGAGTTTCCTTCTACATTGCGCCTTGCCATTTGTGCATGTTGTGAGTGCCTGAGTCAGCCCTTCCTGATTCTGAGACTGGCTGCCGCAGCTAAAATTACCAGAGAGTACAGCTGAGCAGCAGCTATTGAAGCCCCATGGTCAGAGGCTTAACTTCCAGTTTTGGAACTGATAAGGATGACTATGAGCAATTATACTGTGCCAAGAACTTCACTTAGTGTCTGGCCTTATACTACCTCATTTCACATGCCCTCCCCCCCAACCAAAACCCACGAGATGGCTACTATTAGTAGTCCCATTCTGAAGATAAGAAAAATGGGCCCTAGAGAGTTTATGAAAGTTGCCCCAAGTTGCAGAACTAGTGAGCGATGGAGCTGGAATTTGTAAGTGGGTAGTTTGCCCCTGGCGGGCATACTCTATGCCAGGATTTCTCAACCTCAGCGTTATTGATATCTAGAACCAGATGCTTCTTTGTCTTGCATCCTGTCTGTTGTAGGATATTTAGCAGCATCTCTGGCCGCTGCCTACTGGATGCCAGCAGCATCCCTGCCCCCTGGTTATGACAACCAAAAATGACTCCAGAAATTGCCAAATGTCCCCAAGGGGGCAAAATGGCTCCTGGCTGAGAACCGCTGCTTTACACCCAGATGTGATTCCTGGAATTGACTTAGAACATTATCAAAATTTGACCCGCAGACTGAAGCAAGCTCACAGACTTTACAGCCATGAAGCCACCTTCTGCACTACTCAGAGGAAGCAGAGTTTTCTTGTAGAAGGAGGAAAGGGAAAAAAACTTTGAAATTGTCCACGTGCTCATTAGGACGTGGAGGAAGGCACTGGCAGCCAGGCTGTGTGTGGTGGGTGGACTTACATAGGGGAGGGGATGCTGATCTGGAAAGAGACATACACCTCTCACTGGGAACCCAGCAAATCTGAGGTTTCTGGGCTCCTGCACAGTGATTGAGAGCTCTTGCTAGAGTCCACTGACCTGGTTGGTTCAAATTCAAGCTCGACCACTGACGAGCTGTGACCTTGGGCCAGTTATTTAGTCTAAGTGCCTCCCGTTTCCTCCTCTACAACACATAGGCAATGTTAGTGCCTCATGGTGGTGTTGTGAGTTCCTAGTAGTGCCTGGCATAGTTAGAGAAAGGGCTCCATAGATACTAATGCATTGTCCTGGCCATTTCGCCTGAGGCTGTGATGTTTAGTGGCCATGAGAACAGGATCTGGACTTAGACTGCCCAAGTGTAAATCCAGTTTGACCACATACTAGCTGTGTGATCTTGACTGAGTAGATCAGCCTCTCTGAGCCCCAGCATCCTCATTTCCAGTTCCTACCTGGCAGAGTCCGTGTGTGGAGCTATGAGACGAGGCACTGAGCTCTCTGCCCAGTGCCGGCGCCCAGCAGACCCACATCGGCATTAGCGCCAAGATGATACGTCCCACCTTAGGGTTTGTACTCACCTAGGGCTGCGTAACAAAGTACCGCCAGCTTTGATCAAGGTGGAGGCAGGGATGCTTCCTTCTGAGGCTGTGAGGAGAATCTGTTCCGTGCCTCTCCCCTAGCTTCTGGTGGTTTGCTGGCAATCTTTGGTGTTCCTTGGCTTATGGAGGCAGCACTCTGATCTCTGCCTCCATCTTTACCTGGTGTTCTCCTTGTGTGCCTATGTCTGTGTCCAAATTTTCCCTTCTTATAAGGACACCAGTCACATTGGATTAGGGTCCGGGATGACCTCATGTGAACTAATTACATCTGCAGCAACTCTGTTTTCAAATAAAGTCACATTCTCAGGTACTAGGGGTTAAGATTTCAACATGCAAATTTTGAGGGGACATAATTCAATCCATAACAGGATTCCAAGAATCTTTTAAAGATTTCTTCCAGCTCTGAAATTCCATGAGGAATGACTGAGGTCTGAATTGTTTGGGACAACCAAATAAATGAACCCCTGTGAACAATGGAAAGAGCACTGTTTGAGGAGTCAGGAAACATGCTGCTTGAGGGAAATGTCTTGACTTTTTAATTCTTAAAATCTGTGTACTTGGTTGCGTGCCTTCGCTGTCATAAGGGGCTAATGATGACCACCTTCTACACCTTCACTGCCCCCCAAAAATTATTCTGCAGATTGAAGAAGAATGTGGCTCCAAAGGCACCTTAAAACTCTCAAGGCTCATGCCTAGGTGCGTTACTAGTATCCCATTATTTATAAGGAATAAGACGAAGTGTTGACTCCCAGGTGGGATTTGGCGTCTGTTAACAGGGCCCCACTTCTCCCTCGCTTCGAGCCTCTCCCCGTCAGACGCAGACCTGCTGCTAAAGTTTCCAAAAGCTCCCTGTGTTGCGATATTTGAGCAAACTTGATCTTCCAGGTTTAACTTAAATATTGTTTCCATTTTGAAGCCTGTCATGTGGGTGTACCACAAAGAGCGTTTGGTTTCCCCCCCACCCCGCCTGAAGCTCTGGGCCTCGGTATGTAGGCAGTAACAGAATACGAGGAAGAAAGAGCAAGCCTGAAATGGATCCTTGGCTCTCAGCCTGTGCAGAGACAAAGCAGGATGTAAGTAAAACCATTACTTCTCCCTCCTGATCAAAGGCGAGATGGTAGCCCCACCCCTGCTCCCCACCACCCAGCAAGCAATTAATACAGCCTGGCGTCTCCTTTGCCATGATGGGGATTTGCTGAAGCTCCGCTCATCCATGAGGGTGCCCTGTGTGCCTAGGTTGAAAAATGTGTGCATTTGCAAATAGAATACATGACGAAATGGGGTGGGGGAGAGACACACAAACCAACCTTGTTGACAGATTACTCTTTTCACCTGCATTTGGTACAAAGTGAGATCAGGCTTTGCCAGCAGAACCTAAAATGTTAACATAGCAGGAATCAAGTAGACTCAAATACATTTGAACAACCACCCATAATCTTATTAAATACAGATTCTGAGTTCACAGGTCTGGGTGGAGCCTGAGATTCTGCATTTCTAACAGGGTCCCAGGTAGGGTTGCCAGTTTTAGAGGGGAAAAAAAAAAAAAAGGCTGGACGCCCAGTTAAATTTGAATTTCCTATATTTTATCTGGCAACCCTACTCCCAGGCAATGTTAATGCTGCTGGAGTGTGGACCACACTTTGAGTGGCAAGGGTATACATCATAAAAACATAAAAGTCTGATGAAAACACAAGGCTGAATTAGTGGATGAGCATCTGGTACAATTTAGAAACAAGCTCATGGTTTACAGGATAGTCACACTACAAAATCTAACTTGGCCATAGGCAGAAACAAACCAAGAGCCGCAAAGACTGTGCATAAGGCTTTAGAAATGGGGGTCCTTGTGTTCCTAGGCTTAGAGTCCTAAGGGCCATTGTAGTGCTCATGTTCGCCTTATGTATTAATATTTATTAATATTTACCTAGCCACTTATTTAATATTGGTAAATCCAGAGTAGAGTTATGACCATAAAAGTAAAAAAGGTTTTTTAAGTGCTAGGAAAAAAAATGCACAGTTTTAGGCTGAGGGCATTGGGGATGGCATTTTACAACATTCTGCCTCCTTTTCCAACCCACCCTCCAAAATGAAGGGGCCACTGTGACTCCTCCTGCAGCTCAGCCCCTGACAGGTGATCTGCAGAGGAGGTGGGGGCTGGGGCATAGGTTTACACTGACATTTGACATGCAAACCCAAGGCTCTGTTCCTTTGAAGCTAAAAGAGCCGATTCTGGCTCCTTTGAGGATACTGGGCCACCAGAGCAGCCACTTACAGATTGCCGGAAGGGCGGCGCTGAAAGGGAGCTTAGCCATCATTTATTCCAGCCCCTGAATTCCACTGATGAAGGGGCTGCACTATAGAGAACAAGCCCCTCCTCCTCTGAGCCCCTTTCTCCTTTACTGGCTGCTCTGGCATGTACACCATAGGAACTTTATCCCAAAGGATTGTATAAGGTTAGGATCTGGTTTTAGATCTGGTTTTCCAGGAGTTTCTTTGTTTTGTTCTGTTTTAAAGTACAAGAAGATTGCCTACATTCCAAATCCTCCTTGCCTGTCCTCTGTAATGGAAACCATCTCTCTTCTTCTGTCCATCTGTTCTTGAGAGTGGGTTGAATGTTATGTATATGTCTACCATGATTTTAGTAGGCTTGATTTAATTAATCAAAGCAGACACAATACTTTCCCAAATAAAATAGTGCCATTTGTTTTATTCTTCAAATATTTATTGAACACCTACTATGTGCCAGGTCTGTGGAAGACCACAGCCATCCAGAAAGGATACATAGCCTCCTGCCCTTCAGCCTATCTCACTGGGACTTGGCTCTACTGCAGCAATGAGTAAGTGTGGAATTTTCAGCTGAACTGCTCAGAGGTGATTCGTTTTAGCAGTTTGGCAGGCTTTAATTTCTGAAACACTTTCAAATAACATCATTTTTCAGGTCCGATTTGTAGAAGTCCAATATGCCCCCTTCCCCTTAGTGCTATGTCTAATGTGGTAATTTTCACTCAGTTCTTTAAAAACCTGCATGCATGATTCAATTCTCATTGTAAAATATTTAAGCTATACTGAAGTAAACAGCCTAAAACCTGAATGTCTTTCACTCTGTCCCCCAACTCCACACTTCTCCCCAGAAGCAATATACCCCACTTAATTGGTAGATGTGCCCTTTGTGTGCATTAACAAAATGCGTGTACATTTACACATTTCATTTAACACAAACTAGATCATATTATACAGATTCTTCTGTAATTTGCATTTTTCACTTAACAATATGTCTTGGCAAACCTTCTATTTTAGTACATATGGATCTACCTCATTATTTTCTATTAATAATAGCAACAGGATTATTCCATGGAATTCCCCTGCCAAGTTTTATTTGGCCATTCATAGTTAGTGGATATTTGGATTGTTTGCCATTTTTTTCTATGACAAAAAAGACTGCAGTAAACAATTTTCTGTGTATGTCTTTGGGCATATGTGCAAGTATTTCTGTAAAATAGAGACCCAGAATTTAATTTTCTACATGAAGTAAATCTGATGAGCTGATGAGAACAGGATTGGTTGCCAATTGGCAAAAACATCCCAACCTGAGTCTTGAGTGACTTAGCCCACGCTGTCCTGTTTGTGTTAATTCAGAATTGCCCCAAGAGTCCTCCCTGTTCAGACCCTGCTGGCTGACACTTTGAAATCTGGAGTTGAGCTTCATAGATAAAAAAAACCTTAGTTTTACAATATTTAAATACCTTAAAATGGTATTGACTTTGTTGAGCAGAAGGTGAAAAAGGGAAGAATAAAGGAAATTTCCCTGACAATGGATTAAAAACTCCATATTGAACAGAGCATTAGTCGCCCAGGAAAGGAGGTGGGCCCACTGTTTTTGAAAAGAATCTTTTCATGTTCTTCTTCCCAGCTAAGCCAACTCCACAAATAGCCAAAACTAAACATTTAATGAGTGTGCTGTGTTGAGATGGGCTTTGTTTCAGATTTTAAAACGCAACGAATAGGGTATGGTGGGCAGAATTCTAAAGACGTCATCCCAAGACTCCCATCCTGTAGTTATTCAACCAAACACTAATACAGGCACTAGATGAAGGGATTTTGCAGGTGGAATAAGGTTATTAATCAGCTGAGGTTAAAATAGGGAGCACATCCTGGATTATGTAGGTGGACCCAATGTAATGACATTGGCCCTTAAAAGTAGAGAAGGAAAGGAGAAGAGTCAGAGAGGTGCAGTGGAAGAGGGGAGAGGAGAGATGAGGCAGAAGGAGAGTCAGAGAGATTCCGAGGGTGAGGAGAGGCTGCAAAGATAGGGGAAGGGGCTGTGAGCCAGGGATGCAGGTGACCTCTAGAAGCGCCCAGACACCTGCGAGCAGGGAAAGTCCTACAACCACACAGGGCTGAATTCTACCAGTGACGTGAATGAGCTGGGAAGTAGATTCATCCCCAGAGCTCCAAAAAAGATTGCAGCCCTATTGACACCTGGTGATTTTGTCTCTATGATACCCAGAGCAGAGAACCAGCTGAGCCATGCTGTGCCAGATTCCTGGGCTACAGAACTGTGAGATAACAAATGGATATTTTTTAAAGTCACTAAATGTGTGGTAATTTGTTACAATAGCAATAGGAAACTAATGCATAAGGGTTGAACTAACGTCAATATGTTGGAAGCAGCAGAAATGGACCCATTGGGCAGGCTGGTGCATTTCTCACTTCCTGGCATCCTAAGCAGGGTAGGGCCCAATGTTATAATAAGAAGAGCAACTTGCATTTTCTAAGCACTTACCGAGTGTTAGGTGCTGTGCTAGGTGCTTATATGCATTCTCTACCTTATTTTTTACAACAGCCCTACAAGGATTGGTGTTTTTATTATTATCCCTATTTTACAGAGGGTCCTAAGGCTCAGAGAGGTTAGGTTCCTGGGCAGGTGTCACATGGCTTATAAATGGCAGGGTTGGGACTTAAACCTGCATCTGTAGGACATCATGTCAAAGTCTATGCACATGAGCATATTCTTCGCAGTGTACCACCGCCACCACCCCCAATTAAATATGAAGCTAATATGTTTCCATAAGCAAAATTGCTGTTACTTAAATTCTTGCTAAACACTCACAACTAAGAATGCCTTTCATCACATAAAGCCCCTTGACCTTGTTGTAATGCCCTTGGAATACTACACCACTAGATGCCAAGCAAGGAGAAAAAAATAAAAATTGCATGGTCAAGGAAACAGAAAGCTCCAAGCCCTCCCCCCCCACAAAACAGGCTCTCCAAAAGCCAAAGCACAGTGAACACTCATATTTCCCTTCCAATCCTTGGAGGTCCCACTTGCTCTAGATCACATCAAAGATTGTGCCCTCTTTCCTGTACCAGGCACTCAATTCCAGAGGTGAAAGTTGTGATGGAGACATTTTTATACCTTGGACATAAACATCAGGAGACAAAAGGAACAAATGTGATGCATAGCTGACATTTTATCTGGGGGTGGGGGCTGATGTGCCCATTTGCTCTCAGTACTCTGTACAGAAAGTGGGACCCTAAATTCAGCCAATGGAACGTCTGAGCATGCAACAGGCTCCTTCCTGTGTTTATTCATTCACATGTTTAAACACTTAACAAATATGCACTGAGCTTCTATAATGTGCTAGGGTTTGCCTTGGAAGCTGAGGATGCAGTGGTGAAGACGAATGGGTTCCATCTTCACGGATCTTCTAGGCTGGTGAAGGAAGCATAGATGAGCAAGCAGTTGCAGGAGACTGTAATAATGCAATGATGGAGGAAGCCTGGATGCCTTGTGGACATGTGGGAGAGACACCAAACCCAGATGCAGAAGCCAGAAATAGTGGCCCCATAGCTGGGACCTGAAGGAAAAGTAGGCGTTGGCCAGGCACAGCAGAGGGAGAGGAGAATGTCCCCGACGGAGGGAATGTCATGATGTGGGTCTGATCTGGAAACATACACATGTCCATAAATACACATGGAGTCGAGAAGGCAAGGAGGCAGAATGGCAAAGGCTGAGGCTGAGGCTGTCAGTAGAGACCGAGGTGAGAAAGGCTTCTACTAGTGTTTTGAGGAAGTTGAACGTTATTATAAGAGAACTTGGAAACCATTGAAAGAAAAAGCTGAGCAGTGACATGACTAGATGTGGGTGCTTTAGAAGGATCCCTCTGGTGGAAGCATCAAGAATTGATTGAGGACAGCAGTGGAGCAAGGGATGCTGGAGAGGTGGTATAGGCATGAAGGAAGGGTGGGATCAGGGATGGAGAAAGGCAGCTGATTTCAGAGATATCTGGGAAGGAGGGTCCACCGGATTTGGTCATAGGGGTGGAGGAAGAAGAGGGAGTCCGGGATGACAGCCAGCCTGACTTGGCCAAATCATCACCCACATATTGTTCGGGGCTGACAGGTTCAAGTTGCGATCAGCAGGGGCAACATGGGGTTATAATTTGCCATTTGTGAAAATCCTGAAGAGTAGGAGTTAAGCTAGGAAGCAAATCTTCCTTCTGCTGCTTGAGGCAGCCGAAAGCACCTCTGTGGATGGGCATCTTGGGGCTTTCAGAGCAGGTAACTCCTCCTCTTGATTGTTTTGAACATGCTGACAGAAGAACAAAAGCTTTTAAGAATACAAAGCCCAGCCCCATAATGAAACAGAAGACGATATGCAGTTTCAAATGCTTGCTTGCTTTCCCATAGCCTGTTTTCTATGAAGAAGGATGTCTTGCCTGTTGAAGGCGGCAGGTGCAGGTTGTTCTGTGGGCCTGGGGAAGGGTCAGTGCAGCTGTAACCTGTCCACCCCATGTGCCCTGAGGCACTGTGACATCTTGACAGGTGTCCTGACTGTTGGCCTTGACATGTCACGTCAGGGCTGCCAGTCAGCTGGGACTGGGCTCAGGGAAAAGCCTGCAGGCCTGGGGCTTGGTAGCACTTGCTTGGTTAAACACCTGTGGCTGCCGTGGCCCTGTTGCAGGCTGACAGGTAGGCCTACTCAGATCCACCTACAGGGTGATGGTCCCTCAGTCTTGTTAGTACTATAGCTCTGCAGCAGGAGGAGGGAGATTTCCATGAGCAAGATTTTCACGAGCGTTGCATTTGCAAAATACAAATTTAATGCCTAGTAGTGGTATAGAGCCATCTACTGCTTTGGTCTGCCCATTGTCTGTCTCCCCTTCTGATCCCAGAGGCCACATTTTCTTTGGGGAATTCCTTTGTTTCTGCAGTTCCGGGACAGTTACCCTTTGCCCAACACTACATCAATTATGGGCACGTGTCTCAGGCCAGCCAATCCGAGTCGACTTTCCCTGGACGTGATCACTCAGAGGGAGCGATCCCTTGGGCACAGTGATTGGCTCAGAGATGGGCACATGACCGAACTGAACCAATGAGTCTCCGTTCTGAGATTGTCGGAAAAAGAAGTGCTGACTATGGAATCGGAAGCTGGGATGACGAAGTTTGGTGTACCAGGGGCCACGAGGGCCATGGTGTGAAGAGAAACTTGCCTGAGAATGAAGTCAGACAGAAAAGGAAAGTAGACAGGAGAGATGGAGAGAGAGAGGCAGAGATGCCCTGAGGGCATCATTTGAGACCCTGAATTCAGGTGTGCCCAGGGCCAGCTTAGTCCTGAATGATTTAGTTACAAGGGCAAATAAAAGCTTTTTTTCATAAGCCAGTTTGAGTCCAGATGAATAGGAATTGCATCCGTTATTGAGTCCTGGTTCGAGTCAATCTGGCAAGTGTTTGCCGAGTTCCATGGTGGCAGCTGTACCTCGGAACTATGGGGAACACGTGAGGCTCCCTCTAATTATAACCATTGTTATTGTTCTTGTTACTGTTCCATTTATTTGACATTTCCCCTGCTTTCAGACACTCCTCAGCACTTTACACACAGTACTTCTTTTAACTGTTCAAGAAAATCCTTTATTTTTATTTTATTTTTTTTTAGAGACAGGGTATGGCTGTGTTGCCCAGGCTGGAGGGCAGTGGTGCGATCATAGTTCACTGCGACTTCGAGCTCCTGGGCTCAAGTGATCCTTCCACCTCAGCCTCCAAGTAGCTAGGACTACAGGTGCATGCCACCATGCCCACGCCCGGTTAATTTTTAATATTTTGTAGAAACAAGGCCTCGTATGTTGCCCAGGCTGGTCTTGAACTCCTGGCCTCAAACGATCCTCCCACCTTGGCCTCCCAGTGTGCTGGGATATAGGCGTGAGCCACCATGCCTGGCCTCAAGCAAATCTTTTAATTAGAAATAATTATCTGCATTTTACAGAAGAGGAAACCTAGACCCAGAAGGGCTAAGAAATACATTCAATATAACAATACTAATAGTGACAGAGGTAGCATATGAGTTGTGGTCTATGATAGCCCCAGAGTCTCTATTCTCACCACCCTGATTTCTTGCCCCCTTTCCTTGGGTGGTTCACACTCTGGTTGAGGAGACATAAAGGAAACACATTGGTACAGCAGGGCAAGTGAGGTTACTCCCTCCCACCCCAAGGACTTGGAAATAAGAGAAATAAGATTGTACACCCATGAAAGCAAAATAGAATAGATCAGAATAAAGATTTGCCAAATTGCCCTACAGAGCCAAAATGGCTCCCAGCAAGCCAGGCTAGGTCTAGCTGCCTGAATGTATTGACAGCAAAGAAAAATAAGTGTGTCAGAAGAGATGTCAGCCAACCACAGAAACAAAGAGCTAGGGGGTCAATAGGAGAATCTCGGGGAAGTGCATCCTAGCACTAGCTAGGAGATGGGTGCCATAGCCATGGGGCCTCTCGATGGCCAGACCATCTTTATGGGGAGATGAGTGAGCAGGTAGGGCCACAGAATCCAGGAGTCACTCTTCCCATGAAAGCTACCATCCCACTGTGGATTAGTGCACTGGGCCTCTTAGCCTGATGCCCTTAAATGACTGCTTCAGCCAGCACCCCCAGTTTGGGGGATGCCATTCCCCTCTTCATTGTGACCCCTCTTACTCTCTTTTAAAATCATTTTTAAACCTCTGCCTCCCTAGAGGGTATGTCTGTAGGGAGAAGACTGCTTGTCACAGGTAGACATTCCAGGTTGTGTAGTGATGGTTTAACATCGTTGTAAATTGAACTGGCCTTTGGGGTCTAACTTGGTTTCCCTGTGAGTTCTTATAAGGAGAGACTGGATTGGTAGAAGCCAGCAGGTCTTTCGGTACATAAATCAATTAGAGTTCTCCGTATAAAATAATCACAAGGCACCTGATTTGCAATGTTAACTAGACAAGAGCTGGCTACTTTGGAAGCTGCCTTTTTGGAGATGAACTTCCTCTGTGCACTGACAAGTCAGGTTTCAGAACCTCCCAGATTCAAGGCCATGCCTGGATGATGGCACAGTAACCATTTAAAGAGCATTCTCCCATGCTCTTTATGGATACACCTATGCCCTGGATGAGAGGGGCCAAGCAGCTTTGCAGACAGAAAGAACAACATGAACTTTGAAGTTAAATGAACTTAAACTTGAAACCCAACTTCACCATTACTAGCTAAGTGGATAAGTTTTCCAACTCTTTAAGGCTCAGTTTCCTCATGTAAAACACGAGGGTAATAACAGGATCTACCTCATAGGGGGGTTATGAAGTCTAAAATGTAAAAGAAAAAAAAAGAATGCAAAGGTTTTAGCAGGGCACCTGACATAGTTCCACTCATTAGTTGTCAGTGACTTTCTTCTTGTTAATAGCATTGCATCGCCTGGCAGAACACACCTCTGTCCACATACCTTTCTATGTATAGCTCAGGCCTGAGTGTTCCATACAGTGACTCGGGCTCTCGGGAAGGCTGGAAGTCTTAGAGAAAGAAAGTACCTGGCCTTATGGGTAGGCTGGCTGACCCAGCTGTCCACAGGGTCCAGACTGGGAGTGTCAATGAGAGGAAGGGGCCAGGCGGGCTGGGTTGGACTGCATAGTTAGGCCTGGTTGAAGAAACATTCCGAGAGAGCTCCAGGCCCACATGCCGTAAGGGAATGTAGGCCTAGTTTAGCCATATCTGTGGAGTTTTTCAATAAAATACAAGGATCTAGATTTCTTTGTGAAATCTCTCATTTTTTACATCATAGCAAGTAATTTGAATTCTTTTAAACACTATGCAGGTCCAACAACCAGCCTATGAAGCAATCTTGGGGCTTTAATTTATGATCTCTGTCTTACAGGCTGGGCAGGATCAGGGTAGGAGCTGAGTTTGGGTTCCTCCAGAAGCAGATTCTATGTATGACAAAGATGAAATACAAGCAGTTTGTGGGGGATGTTACCCAAGGCAACATCAATAGGGCAGTGGGGAATTGGGTCAGGGATGGGAAGGTAGCCAATAAAGGGGGGTTATGAAGACACCAGTGTGGGTGACTGGTAGCTGGAGCTTAGTCCTGTTAGGGACCTCTGGGGGCCAGTGTAGAACCTGAGCCATCCCACTTTAGGGTTAGGGAGCTGGAATATGTATATTCTCATTCCCAGGGGGCATCAGTACCCTCAGACTCCTCACCTGCCACAAGCCTGTGCAGGGCAGGCTTTAGAGGCCAGAGAAGCCCTCAGGCAGAGGCGTGCCAGGATCAGCAGTTGGAAGAGGGCTGCGTGCAATGAAATGGTTGGGCCTGACAGGCCATGGGTAGGACACTCACGGAGTCGGTGGGAGAGGGCACAAGGAAAGTGTCAGCACCAGCCACTGCATTAACAAGTGTTCAAAACATCCATCTACCCTGGCGATTGGGGGGTAGATGGCAAAGGTCCTCACACTGGTTTCATCTTTTCCGTCAGATGGGGCTTCCAGTTTTGCCTCTGGTCTCCTTCTTGTGCCAAAGCAGGAGTTGAGGCTGGAAAGAGATGTGATCTGCTAGCAGGCATGCCTGCCTGCCGTGCTTGCCTCTAGAGGCTCTGCCTGTCAGTTACAGGAGGACCTGCGAGATTCCGTTCTCCTCCATTGTCTTCCACCGGGGTCTCCAGTGGCAACTCTGCAACCGTTTTCTGCAGAGTGGTTCAAATTGTTTTATATCTCCTTAGCTGCCAAGTACAATGTCATAAGCAATAAATAAATAAATTGTTGGCCTATATGGAAAGCATATTTTGTCCAGATGCGTCCTTGAAACTTCAGCTCTGAAATGTAAAAGTCAGATTGGAAACCACATTCTCAAAGCTTGGGGGAAGTAGGTTCACATGGAAAAGCCATTTGATGGGCAGGTGCTGCCACCCAGCACCCAATTTGTGTCCTGCTGATAGCCAGGCAGTATGACTTCTGAAACACTGAGCGTGTGAAGTGATGTGGCTCACCAGTGTTCATGCTCAGCATGGGTGGCCTTGCTGGACAGCCTGGGACAAAGGGGGAATCAACCTTGGAGGGTTGCTTAGCTGAGGAGCTGAGGCCTGTGTGTGCCTTTTGACATCCTCTTGACCCGCTGGGTTGGAGCAAGCCTTCCTCATCAAGAGGGCTGAGTACCTTTTTTGGGGTGCATAGTGTTCTCAGCTATCTTGGCCTTGCTGGAGGCAAAGGGCAAGGCCATGGGGATATATAACCAGAAGTGAGGAGGAAGAGGAGGGAGACCTAGATGGCTCAAAACCAGCTGGACATGGGTTGGCTGGTTTAGCCAGCCCTGAGTTGGAGTAGGCATAGGCCAGCAGGTAGACGATGTGGGGGAACTGACATGGCCTTGAAGGCAGGAATCACTGTGTAGGGCTCACCAGTGGTGGCTTGGGCTGCCTGTGCCAAATGGCTGGGAATGCTTTTAAATGTCATCTTTATCACTTTTTAAATTAAAAATACATGTACATAAAAAGTTAAACAAATTAGAGATGACTCAAGCGAAAAGCGAAAGTTCCCCCTGCAATATCCCCAAATCCACTCCCTGTATCCTTCCAGAGGTTATTCCAGGCTTACATACACACACACACACACACACACACACACACACACACTCTTTTACAAGAATTGAGCTTGTACTATACAAATTATTCTATAATTCCCTATTTTTCACTCTATGTATTGTGAACATCTTTCACATCAGTATACCTGTCATTGATTTGTAGTGCTCTTTTGATAGATTGCAATAATTTGTTAAAATTTTCAAGGTAACTTCTCAGATTGCTTCCCAAATTGCCAGCCTTTGGTAAACAACCAAAAGTGTTACCAGCTGATGCTATTGTCATTATTGCTAGTAAGAGTAATCTTGTATTACCTTACCTGTTGAATTTAATAGAATTAAAATGAACTATGGAAGAATTCATGAAAAAAATGATTACAGAAATGGCAATTTTAAATATGTGCATACGCATGTGAAATATATATGTATAGTATAAAACTAAAGATGTCACTTCTATACCTGAGTATTTTTCTTGAATGAATTCCTTTAGCCACCACCAAGATTTAATTCTGGACTCCTGTGTCATCCTTGACTGGCAGCCCAGCTTGGTAGCTAGGTGAGAGGCTACTGCAAGATATTATAAATGGTTAAGAATATTGGCCATGGGCTCAGGCACTAATTCTGATACTTTCCAGTATCTGGTCTTGAATATCTCTGTGCCTCAGTTTCCTCATTTCTCAAAGCAGAACAATAACATGCACTTTCTGGGGTGGTTGACAGGACCAAAGAAGAGAATGCCTATGAAGCCCTTACCTGGCACTAAGTACCTGCCCAGCAAATAGCAGTTAGTAGAAGCAGGAAGAAAACTGTTATCACCAGATAGCAGACATCTGGTCAGGTGTGTTTGCCTCAGGGACCTTTATAGGTGCTCATAGTCTTCTCCCAGCCAAGTAGTTGAGAAAAAATCATGTAAAATAAAATGAGTTTAGAATAATTTTTAAAGTCAGTAGTCAACTAAAACTATTCCAAAATGCCTGAGAGATTGTCGGAAACCATCAGCTGTTCTAGACCAGAAACAGAACCTGATTTCTAGTTGTAGATGATAAATAAACACAGTACACTGCCCTTTACAATGAGTGGCTATTTTTTTAACCCATGCAGATGTGTCCTATTTACATTGAAGCTGTCATACAAATTAGCAAAGGCCCACAGGATCTGAAAGAAGGCAGATTTCAGGCCCCGAAACATTCACAGGAATGGAAAACGGCTTATCCCCCTCCTCATAGTTGTAGTGGCACAGTCCTGGTAGGAATTGGGAAGAACTGAAGAGCTTTTCCAGGCCAGCAGAAATGTTTGCTGACCAAGCAGGCTTTGAAGCTAATCTGCAAGGCTGGGTAAAATGAAATGCAGTAGGGTCTAGAGCTGCTGTGATTTTGACTTTTTTTGCAATCTGTGAAAAGTCCTGAATCTTGAATAGATATGAGAATCCCCTCATTTGATACAAGCTGTGCATGGATGGCAGATTGAGTCTGAATTAAAATACCAATTAGGGAGTAATGGATCATCTCCTGTCTCTCTGAGTGTTGGCAAAATACTTGTTTGGCTACACTTATCAGACTTACTCCTTATCAAACCTCCTGTGTAGGCCGTTAGAGGGAAAATATGGAGGACTGAGCCACAAATGCAAAACAAGTAAGGGCTGGTATTCAGATTCCAGGTTTTTCCACCCCTTCCATAAACTAAAAGGTGCAGAGAAGCGAAAGAGCCAGCTCAAGACCTCCTAGCCAAGGCCTGAGACTAGAACCCAGGATGCAATGCTTCCACTAAAAGTGATTTCCACTAGATCACATAGCTTCCAGATGATCTTTCTCTTGGGGGATGCACATGGACAGAAGATGTAAACAATTTAAACATAAGCTTTAAAACTCTTATGGCTGATCTTTCTTGGAGAGGAAGCAAATCCCTGATTGTGTGAGTCTAGAGAAGTTTTGGTTGTAGAAGAGAAATTCATTAATTCTCTAAGCACTATAGAAGTCCTACAGAGGACCCACCTCAGGTGAAGGTCTAGGTCTAGGACTTACAGAGTGGCGCACACAGGTCCCTGCCCTCAGAGCAGGGAGGACAGAGCTGCCTGCAGCATCCTCTGAGAGGCAGGCACAAAGGGCTATCAGAATACAAAGAAAGTGGCTTTTCACTTTTGCCTAGATGATTCAGGGAAGGCTGTATTTGACCTGGGCCATGAAGGGGTAAACAGGCTTTTTCCTGGCAAATAATTCATTCCTTCATCTATTCATTCATTCATTTAATTGAAGTTTACTGAGCACCTACTTTTTGCAAGTCTAACAAGCAGGAAATATATAGCAGTAGACAATACTCTGCCCTCATGGATTGCATTCTGTTTGGGAGAGTCAGAAATTCAGCAGGTAAATGAAGAAATAAATGAGTTTAGAAAATGATAAGTACAAAGAGAGAAACAAAGTGGAAGAGACTGAGGGTGAGGACGCTGCCTCAGATAAAATGGCTTGAAAGGCTGATGTGAGACGGTGACACCCCTACTGAGAAGGAGCGGCACAAGGACGGCCAGGGTGGCAGTAATCAAGTGTGGGGGTGGGAGGTGGTGGGAGATGTTGGAGAAGGGGGGTGGTAGCCAATTTGCACAGGGCCTGTAGGCTAGGGTGAGTACACTGAATGCTCTTCCAGGGAGCCTTCAGTGGGAGGACTTTGAGCAAGGATGCTTTGCTCATGGGCAAGGATACGGAGAAGCGTAAAAGTCACCATGGTAGGAGTAGGAGTTTCAGTAGTGGATGTAGGGCCCCCCACAATGCCGGGGAGTCAGCCTGAATCCTGCTAAACCTTTCTGTTTTGGACCCATAAATAGGCAGAACTGAAAGTCAACACAATCATTTTGTTTCACAGTGGGGAAACTGAGGTGTGGAGAGCTGGGGCAGTGGGAGGACTGGGCCCGGACTCCAGGACCTGGGGTGCTCAGTTGTGCTCCTCCCGTCTGCCTCTCTACCCACCTGCCTGTCTTCCAGCAGCTTGGATTAAAATCTGTTCCCCATCACACATTTCAGAGAGGGCTTTCACGGTTTGTTTTTAGTAGTGTGTTAAAAGGCAGTCACCTTGAATGACTTCTGCTTGACAGAAGTGTCAGCATTGTCACCACCTATTTCAAGGAGCAGTGGCACATGAGGGAGGTGCCCTGGCTCCATGGGGAAGCGAGGAGGAAGGCAAAGAGCTATTCACCAGACTGACTGTGTGGCCTTGAGAGCGTCCCATCTTCTTCACTCTAGACCTGCACTTCTTTATGTATAAAATGAGAGGATTGGGACATAGGCATTATTTTAAAAAAAAATTATTCCAGTGTTGGATAATTTTGAACTAAACAAGTTAAACAGGTTGCCTGTTGCAGGACTTCTCAGAGGCTTTAATATGCTGAGGAGCTCTGTCAGACTCCTCACATATGCAGTCTGACATGTAGTCTGATGCGTGTCACAGATGTATTTATGCACATGTCCCTGGAACGTTTTGGGGGAGGACACCTTGTAGAACTTATGCTCCTCAGGATACCCTCAGGGAACCAGACAGTGGGGTGAGCCTGAGGTTCTGAGAGGGGGGATGCATGGGAGCCTTCATTCATGTCCTTGCCTGGGCATGTTCAACAACTGGCACAGAGTGGCAGGTTGTCCAGGGTCTCCGTGGCGTGTGTCCCCTCCCCAGTCCCACTTTCACCCCCTCTCTGCTGACTGCCCTCCAGTGACCTCCAAAGGCTGTTTTCTGAAGGAGCATGGCAACAGAAACAGCATCTCTCCCTCTGGAGCCTGCTTGGAGCTCCTCGTGGGCCCCAGCCCCTTAACGGACACTCCTCCTGCCCGGTGCTGAGAGCAGGGCAGCCATGTCTGCAACACCCGGGCTAAGGGATGCCCTGGCGGTGGACACACTCGAGGTCCAAGGGGCGGTCTTTCTCCGTGAAGTTTGCTTTGGCCTTTTCCCTAGGGGACTTTTCACTCTTTTACTTTTTGTCTTGTTGCTCACGTGTAAGACTCTTCTGCTCAAGGACAACCGTGCAGACTGGGGGTCTCTCAGGTGGCCCTTGGAGACAGCCACCTGTGAGATACATGTTTATGGCTCCCACAGAACTGTCATCCTCATCCAATGTCCAAGTTCATTGAGCACTCACTGCACGTCAGGCAGCACGTAAAGTCCTTTATCTGCACTAACTCGTAGTCTCCTGGCAGCAGCCATATGAGGTGTGGGCGCTGCTATTATTCCTACTGTACAGATGGGGACACTGAAGCTTGGTCCAGTTTAGTAACTCCCCAAAAATCTCACAGCTGGCACATCGGGGGCCTGGAAGTCCCTGAGTCTGTGCGTTTGACTGTGGTACGGCATTGCTCTGCTAACGTCGGAACGCATGGGAGGTGAGCGCATGAGTGAGTGAGTGAATCAGGAAGTGAGTGAGGGAGGGAGTGATGGAAAGGGGAAGGATCACCCCCCCGCAGCCCCCCAGCTTCAGGAAACTAGCCTGGCCACGTCCAGCCCCCCGCCTCACAGCCCCTCCCACCAGGGAGCAAGTGGCACCACCCCATGGCGGGACATGGCAGCTGCCCTCCAGCAGCCACTGGGGGCGTCCCCGCAGCGCCCACGCCTGCTGCACCCGCCAACGTCCACACACCGCAGGCCGCCCCCGGACCCGCCAGCGGCGCTTGCTGGGGTGTGCGCCGCTGCCGGGTTTCTCACCAAGAGGTCGGCAGCTGGTCCGGGATAGAAACATGAAGAAAGATGGGCTGAGATCAGATAAGCATCCCTTCCCAAGCAGACGTACCTCCCAATTCACAGACCTTTGTTATATTCCTAGCAGTTCAGGAATGTTGAAATGGAGCCCCAGCCTTGATCTGAATTATAATCTCTGAAGCTCTACTTAAGTCTACCTAAAGATATTTCAATTTGCTATCTCTCTCTTTTTTTTAGCTTTCCTTGGCTCAGAGCACACTTATATCCCTGCAGAACACAGAAAGCCGAGGCATATTTCTTAATGTTTTACATTACGGTTGTAAGTCCTTCTTATCCTTTGATAATCATATTTTAACTTGCAGTCAGCGTATTTGTGGGTATGCCTGTGTGTGTTTCATGTAGAAGTTCACATTTATAAGAACAGTATTCCTTGTATCTTTCTTTTCCCCCAAAGCTGTACTTGTAAGACTACATTCAGCAGTGGATTAATCCCCAAATAACTTAGTTCAGCTTTCACAGCTGCTGCCAAACAGCCTGTCTCCCGGACGGGTGTAGACTTGGTGGTGGTTATAATTAACAGTTTATCGTGGGGCGGGAGTTGTAACACAGGGAACTAGAACTGGGCAGGGGAGGTCACCAAATACTAGTGAAAACTGCCAGCGAAACAACCTAAAGAGGGCTTTTGTTGGAAGAGGACAGGTCGAGGAGGAGAATGGGCAACACAGATGTGTCCTTCAGCCACTGGCCAGTGGTGAGCCAAAGGAGTGGGTGAGCAGGGCAGGCTTCTGTGTGTGCGTGTGCGCACGTGCGTGGGTGACTGTTCGTGTGCCTCTGTGTGTGTGTTGGGTGGAAGAGGGAGAATATCTTTTCAGACTGTAGGTTTTGTTATTAAATTTTGTTTGAAATCTGATTTTTCACTTATTACCGCTGTGACCTTAGGCAAATTGCTTATAACTGGCCTCTCTGTGCCTCAGTTTTCCTCTCTATAAAATGGGGATTCATTCGTTATTCAGAAAATACTTATTGTGTATCTGCTCTACTCCAGGCTCTGTTCTAGACACCAGGGATGTAGCAATAAATAAAAAGACAAAAATCCCTGTCCTCACGGAGCTTACATTCCACTGGGGGGGAAACCCTTACAGGGAAAGTAATTACAAGGATTAAAACAGATTGTTCATGAAAAGTGCCTAGCACAGTATCTGGCACATAATAAGACTTTTAGTGAAAAGGAACAAATATTAACATTATTATTCTTTAGGTTATATTTACTAAGTGACCACCCCCCACCACCCTCCCCCACAAAAAAACAAAAAACCAGTCATGAGTCTAAATTCCACCATTTTATTTTACAAACAGATTTTTCCTTGGGAAGTAACATAAGAGTTCTTTGGGAAAAGATGCTCTGTAAATGTTTTGCTGGCTCAGTCAAAACAGTGTATCTTTGTATCAGACATCTTGAAGGATAGAAATGTTTCTTGAATGGATTTTAGTAAAGGAAGATCAGCTCTCAGGTGACAGCTCAGACATGACAAACTGGAACAATGCAGAAAGGAATGCGTGAACGGGTTGGATTAAGAATTGCAGGGCAATTACTTTCTGCAAACTGATATGCAAGAAAGAAACACAGGCACACCTTGTTATCCAGAAACACAATAAGCAAAAATTCACTATTACAGAATTGCAGAATAGGCAACCCCCTATGTAAAAATGGGTTGTTATTAAAAAGGGGGATGGGGGTGTTGTGAAATTGGTTTGGAATGTGGGCCTCATTTTCCACTAGAGTAGAGTTCGTGGACTGATTCTCAAGGGTTTATTTAACCTACACTTGCCTGAAATGTATTATTTCCCCCTCACCAGCCACTATGGGCAACATGGCTTTTATGGGAGAATGCAATCAAAGAACCCTCCTCCCCCTGCCTCAACCTGGTACCAGTTTGTACTAACTATACATGGATTCCCCTTGGGTTCCCCTTATCCAAAAATTCATTATCCGGGGCTTGTGGTTAAAAGGTAGCAGGAAAGCCAAAGTTGTCATAACATTAAAACTTTCGTGGATTGATTGACCACTTATCAAATTAGCCCCACTGAGACATCCTTCCCCATTTAACACTGGGCCTCCCACTTTGTTGACAGTCAACTCTTTGTGCATCTTTTTTTCTAGATTGTCCAGATGTTTTCAGCAATAGATTGCAATAGATAGCACAGCATTTGCAAAATAAAGTAGCAAATTTTTCAAAAGATACAAGATTTTATCAAGTTGATGAAAGGGATTTTGGAAACCAGGTTTGTGTCACATGCAAATTCATTAACAAATGAAGATAACTTGTTATCAATTTTAAAAAGTCAATAAGCATCATGACAGCCCAGGGGCTTCAAAGTAATTGGATATTAGAGGCTTAGGACAGGTCCTTGGGAAAATGGTGTATGTCTCAAATATTTTTGCAAAAGTCAACCTCTTAATGACTGTTCTGATGAAAGTGAAGGATGTCACGTGGTGCCCTCAAGCAACCTGGTTAGGAAAAAATGAGCCAAATAAATCAACACTTATTTTATTTTTTGTTCTTTACAGAACTATCAAGTGATTGAAATTATAACCTAAATTTTATTAAAAATAATGTGTGTACTCATTTCCAAGAATTTTAGTCTCATTTTTAAAGATAAAGGTCCAAATCTCTTTCCTGCTATTTACTATGAAATTTTGGTCCCTGTCAAAGGGGAGTACCCTCTTCTAGGTTCCAGTTTTTCTCCAATAAGGAGAACTTTGTGTATTTGAATTGGGGACATTATCACTCTAGATCTGTGGTCACCAACCCCTGGGCCACGGCCCAGTACCGGTCTGGGGCTACACATCACCACCTGAGCTCCGCCTCCCTGCCCCAACCCCCCCCAACCCCTGGGTCCGTGGAAAAATTGTCTTCCATGAAACCGGTCCCTGGTACCAAAGAGGTTGGGGACTGCTGCTGTACATGACTACTGCTTTAGACATTCTGAATTAGGGTTAGTGGGCAATATGGAAGCAAGGTATCCATCAGTCTAACATCTCTCTGTCTACACTGGTGATGCTTAATATTTTCAAGGTCATGGACTACTTGGATGAAAAACATGATAACTGAGGACTCTTGCCCTAGAAAATGCATAAGCACAAAGAAAATTTCAAGGAGTTCATACACCTTCTTGATGTCTGTCCATAGATTAAAGATGCTAGATCATAAATATAAATAACCCCTGATCTACAGCCCTGACTGCAAATCATATATTATTTATTTCTCATATAGACATATATACACACACATATATATATAAGTATGTGTGTATGTATATGTATATATGTGTATGTATATGTAGTTAATACACACATACTCACACATACACTTATGCACATACATTTAAGTATCTATTAATTACCAGAGCATTTTATATGTTTTCATCTTTTTTTGTTCCTGACAGTGACCCTATGGGGTACGTAATATTGTCCTAATTTTACAGATAGAAAAACCGAGCCTTGAGAAAAGTTAGGTAATTTGCCCAAGGTTAGTAAGTGTTTGGTCCTACTTTTCAAAGACTTGGGTTTTCTAAGGCCTGAGCCCACGCTTTTTCTGTGACATCAGGTCAACTCGGTATGTTCACATATCACACTAATTTTTTTTTCTCAATAAGTTACTTTTACAAAGTTTTTCATTAGTACCCAAGAGATGCTTGTATGCTGTAGAACAATTACACATTCTAATGCTTAACTTTTGAAGTGTTCTCAATTCTCTCTCTCTCTCTTTTTCATTTTAAGTTGAAGAAAGAGCAGGTATTATTATTATTCTCATTTTACTGAGCATAAAAGGGAGGTACTGGAACTTAAATGACTTGCTGAGATCAGCCAACCAGTTGGCAGCTCACTGATGGTTGCCTGGCCTGCCGTGGGGCCTGCACAAAGGGCCATGCTACCCCTTACGCCCCACTCTCCTCTTGGCACTGCCTTGACCCCCTTCATCCTGTCCACAAAGGCCCCCTAATCACATTCACAGTCACGTTTTAACTAACCCCAGAGTCTGGAGGGCATTTGTGAGCTTGGCTCTCAATCATTTTTTCCATGTATCTTGAAACCCAGAGACCAAATATTTATAGTGAAAGCTGCTTTGCATTAATAATTCAGAGTCTCGGTTGTATTTAAATTTTAATATTTATTTTCCTTATTTTATCCTCAATATTAGATGCCAACTTACATCTGATTTTACTACAAATGGGAGCCACAAATTTCTTCAATGATAGACTCATCCAGTAATATGTGTGTCAAGAAGTAATGAGAAAATTGCAGCTGAAAAGTTTGCTCAGTGCTAGGTACTCTATTAAGTATTTTATGGGCACTAAGTCATTTAATCTTCACAATAACCCTGTGAAATAGCAATTACCGTTATCTCTATTTTACAGATGAGGAAACTGAAGCACAGAGAGCTTGAGTCACTTGCCCAAGATTGTAGCACTAATAAGGGATTTGCAGGCAAATTTTTTCAAGTCCAGTAAAAATCAACTCTGTGGTATAATAGCAAGTCCCTTAAAAACAGAGCCACATTCTGGAGGAGGCATCAGAGACTCTCTTTTATCTTTGTATTTGCCCATACTCTCTATCCACATCATGATGATTGGTGCTCCGGATGATTACCTCCAGGCAGAATAAGATTTAGAAAAATCTTCTCACTAATCAAGGCAATATCAGTATCAAAGAAGTAGTCAAGGAAAGATTAGCCTGGTTTTTTGTTTTTTATTTTAAATTGCATTCTAAGTCTATGATGATTGCTAATCCCATTTTTAAACTTGCATTCTAATTCTCTGAAAATACTCCTTTAAATAAAATACCTTGACCCAACAGTATTAATGTCAGGAAGAACCACTCACAGAACCCCACCCGCAGGAAGACCGGCACTGCAGAAAAGTTTCTCCTAGCTGGGCAGGCACGCCCTCTAAAATTTTCAAGAGTAAATTTCTATGCCATGTTTGCTCGTGAATATATAAACCCAGGTAAATAAAGAGATAACAAGATTTCATAATTATTTCCT
This sequence comes from Daubentonia madagascariensis, assembly GCA_023783475.1. Lineage (NCBI taxonomy): Eukaryota > Metazoa > Chordata > Mammalia > Primates > Daubentoniidae > Daubentonia > Daubentonia madagascariensis. Next base: position 30,979,634 of record JAKFHU010001953.1, on the reverse strand, counting down.
GTTTAGGCAGATGGATACATACATACACCCGTATGTATGTGACTCTCAGTGTGAAAATATGACCTTTTTTCAGTCAAGGAAAATATTGCCCCTCATCTATTTCTGAACTGCTTATTCTTGAGAGTAAAACACTTCTAAATCCATGTGCAATGTGAATTTAACAAGCGAATCCCCCCCTCCTCTCCCTTCCTCACCCTACCTGGTAGCATACTTGGCACCCTTTGCGATGCCATAGGAATGGCATGGTATAATTATGGGGAGAGAGCAAAACAGTGTAGTAAACACATTTAACCAATTAAACCTGTGATCTGTGGAAGGCATGAGAGCCCGAGAGAAAATTTGGGTGAAAGTGAAGAGAGACTGAATTTAGCATGTTCCTCTTGGGAAAGAGAAAGTGCTCACCCATGGGTGACAATCGGATATGGCTTCTCAGTTCCGTGTGTTTTCCTCCTTGTTTGATAGTACAAGGAGGAGTCTCTGAATTACCCGTAACCCCCAACTCTGCACATTCCTCATTGTTTATTCACTCAACAAATATTGAGTGCCTACTGTGGGCTAGTAATATGTTAGTGCAGAGGAAAGTGTCTACTCCCCAGTGCTGTTTCTCCTTCCTGGGTAAGGGAAGGTTACATTTCCCCAGTGTGCAACTGGGTTCTGGCCAGTGGAATTTGAGCAGAAGTGATGGGCTATTCTTCATAAAATAGTCCTCATCATCTTCCTTATGCTCTCCAAAGACATTTAAGGCTGCTTGAATCAAACTGAGAGATTTGATGGGCTAGCAAGATGGATGGAAAAGATGGCTAGGTGGTGAGTGGACAGTTTACCAAGGCACTGAGGTGGCTGACGGCGGAAATTTTGCTTTTCTTTTAATACCTTTTTCATGATCAAGAAAATAGTAGAAGGAAAAGGGAGGAGGGATTGATGAGGAAGATTCCTGTGTTACAAGGAACAGGAACCTATACAGGCTATCTGAATCCAAAAGGGATATGTAGTAATTGGGAGTCTTGCATCAGTTCAAACTATTTTTTCAAAAGGGAGGAAGGGGAATATATTCACTCTTATATCTGAAAAGTCAAGGTGTAATGGCTTCAGGTATGGCTGGATCCAGGAGCTAAAAATAATGGCATTAGGACTCTCCATCTCTCCCCATCTTTTGACTTTGCTTTCCCTCAAGGGGATTTCATTCTATTGCAGACTAATACCATAAGATTCACCATAAAATAAAAAAACAGCTGCTAACTGCCCTAGATGATTATATAACAGTATGGATATCATAGAAGTATGGAAGCCTCTCTCTCCCAGTAGTTCTAGCAACCCCAGATAGAATCTCATTGCATCAACTTTTGTTGTGTTCCTGTCCATGAACCAATCACTATGTAGCTAAGAAATAGGATATTTCAATGGACTAGGTGTGTCTTATTACCTCTCCAGGGTCTGAGAGTGGCGGAAGCATGATTCCCCAAAAGAAAAATCAAGGTATTACTACAAAAAGAAACTATACTGAAGGATGAGCAGGCAAAAAGAGCATGTGATACAGGGGCTTTTGAAAACCTGTAGGGACTGTCACCGAGTAGAAGGGCTGGATGGGTAGCTGAGCTGCACAGGACTGTATCTGGGGAGTGGAAAATCAGGATGTTTGTCTTCTACTTTCTCAGCTGCTTTTCTGTCCCCTATCATCCAATTTCCTTTACCTTCCTCATGCCCTTGCCCTAGCCTGCAAGTCCTCACAACCTTATCACGGACTGGCTCAGTCTCTTGGAATCCCTCTTTCTCAAACCCTAGAGGAGGAAGCTCATTGGTCCATTTCAAAACCAGGTCGCAAGCTACAGTCACTGACCAGTCTTTTAGATGTATTTGCCTGAAGCAGGAGTCCCAACGTGGTGCAGCCAACTCTACAAGTTAGAGCAGATCAAGCTGTTTGTGGGGTGTCTCCTTCCAGGGCTGTGGGTAAGGTAGGATCTTTAGAAAGGTGTAGCAGAGAAAGCAATAACATATATCAAGAATAGGCAGAAACTTTTGCAGAATCGGGCTGTAAGTCCATTCCTAGAACATAAGCCTTGTAGAAAAACCTGGAATCTCGTTCCTTGACAAAGGCAGATGGACCAAGAATGGGCTGTCAAGGAAGCAGGAAGTCCAAGTTAGTTACCAAGGAAGCAGACAAAGAATCAAGGCAAAGGCTTGGCTGCTCCAACACAGCTGCAGATTTCTTCTCCTGGGGAGGCGAAGTGCAGCCACAGGACCTGTGAATCGTGGTATATTTTAATATCAGGCAGTGTAAGTCTTCCCTAGCAGCCCTAGACTTGCTTCCTCTGAGTTTGACACAGCTCTCCTTGGGGCCCCAGCTGTCTATGGATTTGCCTCCTCCTTTTCAGAGGCAGCAGTGATACCTGGAGTGATGTACCACCTTCTTTCTTAGCCTTGGTCCAAGTGTGAAAACATCTGCTTCCTGTCCTTCATCAACTCATAAGTAACCCAGGGGTTTAAGTAAGTAGTTTTATTACAAACAAAAATTAAACGTGTGCATGCTTATACACACACACACATACACACACCCCACACACAGAAATTAAAATGCCATAAATTCATGTACATTGATAGAATTGAGTTTGGTTGGATTAAAAGCAAGAGAGAGTTTTTCTAAATATAAGTGTTGAAATTAACCTAGGTGTTGCACACATGCAGTCTTTCTCGGCTGATGTGGATTTAGTTGACAGACATCCTGCTTTCAGGCCAAGCAGGATGTTAGGTCTTTCCCAATTATTCATTCATTTGTTCATTGATTCAACAACTATTAATATTTTCAAGTACATTATGTACCAGTGTGTCCCAGCATCTTCTTCCTCTTCAGCCACAGCCTGTGCTTTCTCTCCCTTCTGTAGGTTCCCTGGGCTTCTTTATGGCTGGCCTCCTGGGTATGAATACACTGTTTTCCTCAGATATTCCTCCCCTGAAGTTTAGCACCTGGGTCCCCAAGATTCATCCCTGCATGCTTAAGATAGTTTTCTTCTCTGTCCATTTGGTCTGGGTACATGCTAACATTACTTCCCCCTGTGGATGAAGGTAGTGTTCCTCTCCTAGCACCTGGACCTAGTCTCCCTAGAGGTGGGTGACATATTTCCATGGTGTCTGAGCATCAGATTATAGGCACAGCCAAAATCCTCTTTAAACCAACCTACATGTTCCTATTTTTGCTTTGAGAACTACCTCCAGCTCTAAGTGCATATACAGAGTCAGCTTACTGACCCTGAATCGAATGAGCAATTCACCTGATTTTCCAAGGCCTTTCTCCAGGGTGTTCTCAACTCTCAGGTATTGTCAAGGGAGATGTAGTAGGTACTGCTTTTACCAGGGACCATTCATCATATTGTCTTTGAAACCAAACCTTGGGCTGCCCACCATCTTCAGCAAGATAAGGGTTGGGGGGGGCATCCTGTGAAGGTTGCAGCTGTACTGTTAATACTATTCTAATGTAGTTTGGTGAACAAAAATAAAGAAAAATGCTTAAAGTTTTCCTGATTTCCTTTTAATTTTTAGAACAAAGTGGTAGTGATTATTCAGCCCTATCCACCCTTAAGGAAGTCAATTTAAAACCTGGTAACCAGCCAACAACATAAAAGTATTTGAATGCTGTGTATTTATTAATTAATGTATTTACTTGGGGGATGGTCAAGGACTCTGGTTCCTGCTCTTATAGTGCCCTTTGGCGAAAAGACTGCAAACTCTAACGTGACTCTTTGGGGAATCTCTCTGAAGTAGTAAGTCATTCATGGCCAACCTTTTAATTGAAGGTAATAATAATTCCAATAATATTATTAAGAACCACCATTAGCTCAGGAAGGACTGAATTCACTGACGTAATGCCAAAGCTATGCCCAGCGATGACTGCTTTGCTGAGCCCCTGGGGGAATAACTTTCATAATCCATTGAAAAGTTATGAGCTCCTTGTGCTTGCACCAAGAAAGAACTTAGCGTTAACCATTTGGGAAGCCATGTAAAAATGGAGAAAAAGCTACTTGTGCTTTTAACAACTTAATTAATGGCTGCAAATGGACTTAATTCTCACAAAAACCCCATGGAGGAGGTTGGGATGTGTGTTGACAATGGAAAATTATCCTGATTTTATAGGTAAGGGCAATTTCCAGACACTAGGAACAAACATGGTCAGGGAAAAAGAGAAAAGATGACTTTTTGTTGTGGAAGGAACAGGGCCCTGGGCCAGTGGGCTCCCTGTCTGGGTTGGGACAAGGGAAATCATTGTGTGGGAGGAACTGAGTGGAATAAGAGGAATCCGGGTTAATAGCCTAACAGAATTGGGTTCAGTTACTGCTTTTGCCATTTGTTAGCTTTCTGACCTTGGGCTAAAAGGGTTAACCTTTCAGAACCTTAGTTTTATCATCAATAAAATGGGAAAAGTAATAGTGGAGTTGGAGGGGTCAGTGAGATGATGTATGTCAAATTCTTAGCCCAGTGCCTGGCCTGTACATGGTTACAACTATCTAATATCCTCATTGTTTTTCTTTATTAACTAATTCTACAAATATGTAATGAACACCTGCAATGTGTCAGGGACCATGCTGGATATAGAGAGCAGTTTCTTTTGAGTTTATTGTCTAGTAGGGGAGTTGGAAAAAAAACAAGTAAACACATCAATAAGTAAAATGCTTGTGATTTGTACTAAATTTGAAAGCCTGACTCCATTGAGTACTCAAAGGATTAGAGCTGCCATTTGTACTCAGGGGCAAAGAGTGGTTTTTAATAACTTGGGCTTTAGCATTGGTCAGACCTGGGTCAGACCAGCTTGGACACCGGTCCCTGCTCCCTGTCTGTGTCTTTAGGCAAGTCCTTTATGCTTTCTGAGCTCCACTTTTCCCTCTGAACGTGGGGGTGGCTCCCTGCAGTGCCTGAGACAGGACAGGTGCTCAGCAGGCAGAGCTGTCACCTCTGCCAGTCCCACGTGTCCTCTTAGCAGCTCTGGTTTATGCTTCTCCATCTCCCACAGTGGGATTCTGTACTCCACAGATGAAAAGGAGGATAAGGAATTGCATTTCCATTTTTCTGCGTGGACACGGGTCAGAAATTTCCTATCTTCATCACTGAGGATTTGGATAAAGCAGGGCTGTCATTCGTGTGAGGGGGAAAAGAATGGGAGCATTCCAGGGGGACCTTCGGCCTGCCAGGGCCTCAGCCACATGCCTGGTCCTGAGAGGAATGGATGCAACAGTTTATAGGTTTATGGGATGGTTAAGTCCCCAGGATAGGGACTAGGAAGCAGAAGTGACCGACACACCTGTGAGACCACACTGGGTCCTGGCAGCAGTCGGGGGATTGTGACAGGGCACAGCGCATGACTGGAGTGAAGCTGGGAAGGACTGTTCTCATCACCTCCTCGTTTCGCTTTGAACGATTTGGCCCAATACTGGGCTTAGAAGTCATGACTGAACATTTATTTTGAGAGTCAGGTCTGGTTTATCATTAGCAAACTAGGCCTTTAGAACAGGGGTCTGCAAACTGTGGCCTGCCGGCCAGATCCAGTCCCCTGCTTGTTCTTGTTAATAAAGTTTTATTGGCACATAGCCACACCCATTCATTTATTTTCTGTGGGTGGTTTCATGCCACAACACAGAGTTGAATAGTTGACAGAAACCAGATGGCCTACAAAGTTTAAAATATTTACTTCCTGGCCCCTTACAGGAAAAGTTTGCAAACCCCTGATTTAGAATATGACCATTTTGGTAGGAATAGATTCATTCATTGATCCATTTATTTATTCATTACACAAATAATTACTGATCATCTAAAATGCTCTATATGCTGTGCTAGGCCCACAAATTGTCCCAGGTGCTGTGCTCAATCCTTATAACAGCTACGTGAAGTGATGATGTTATTATTCCATTTTGCAGATGGGGAAATGGAGGCTGCTGAGGGAGGCTGAGTGATTGGCCCAAGGTCATCAGCCAGCAAGGAGCAGACCTAGGACTAGATCCAGGCCTGGTTGTCCCCAAGTTCCGTGCTGTCAGCCTTACTCTTTGATGACATGTCCCTCGTGTTTCCTTATTCTCCCCCATTAGCATGGATTACTGTGAGAAGGGGAGAAAGATAAAAATGATTTCAAATAAAAATCTCCGACAGAAACAGTTACTATTTAAAGTGATGGATGAGTGAAGTTGCTACTTATCTGGCAAAGCCCCTGTTGAGTTGAGATGATTCCTCATAGAGCGTGGTCCTGAGATTGCACTCCAATTGCTTTAAACAATACCAAAAAATCATCTGAAAATGTTTTCCCTCATAATGATATGATTTCACTATTAATGTTGATAAACATTAAAATGACATAAAGCATTTCCTGTTCCAACCTGACAGAGATCTTGGAGGATTTGTCTAAATATTAACATATCTTTAAAATAATCAGTGGGTGATTATCTGGATAAGAGGTCAAAAAAAAGGATGTTTATCAAAAAGAAAAAAGAAAGTGAGCTAGGTTTTCCCTTTCTGAACTCTCTGAACTGCTGTGGGAAAGGGAAGAGCTGCCCTCCTGCTTGAACAGGTTAAAAATAACCACTATTAGTGAGCAAAAGTGAGATTTCGTTATCCTTTAATACTCATTCTAGACATGGCTTTTGCCAGCGTCTCCATGCAATAAATGCAAACCAGAGTTTCTAACTGGAAATAGGAGAAGACCATCTTAGCCGAATGGATCACGCTTCCTTCTAATGACGATTTATGAAGATGGTTTAATCTTACAGTCTAAGTAGAGGTTCTACTGACAGGTTCTCATATGAACTGATTAGGCTTCCCCTGTAGACATTTTTATCAGACTGATTCATTCCTCTGGAAGAATGCTGGCTTTTACATTTTTTTTAGAAGAGATTCCAAATGGCTTGTCAAGATTACATCTTGCATGTGAATCTCAGCCAGGATTATGTTACAGCTGGGACTGACAATATTTAATAGGTAGAATTCAGGCAGGATCGTAGAAATGGAGCAAGCTGGTCCCAATAAATAGTAGGAGTGTGGATGTATGGTGTACCTACATCCCAAGTAGTTTCAATGCAGTCTGTGCATTGGATATCCTGGGAGAATGTATGGATACATAAATTATAATATTCAAAGAAAATAAATTAGTTCAACTTTTGTCTGTTACTTATGGCATGAGCAGATTCTTATAAACTCTCTTCATGTCTGGGGCATTCCATGACCTGAATGCCTAACCACCCCTTCAGATCCGCTATAAAAACTACATACTTGGGAAGAGGAGAGAACCAGACCCTTTTGTGCTAAGCCGACCTAATGCAGAGGTCTTGGCTGCGCTTGATAAGTGCTGACAAACTCACCACATCTGAAGGGGCTCCTTTGGAGTGACAAGTCCCTAGGTCTTGGAACACAAATGGAGCTTCTAGCAGGCCATGTGGGAGGCAGGCGGAGCATGTGGCATTTCCCACCCAGGACCCTTGGCTCCCAGGCATGGTATGTTTTGTGATTAGAAGGAAAGGGGACTGGAGGGGTGTGCCTTGGAGTCACCTTTGTGTTGATTAAAAAGAATCAAGGATGGAATCCTGAAAAGTTGCGGTTTTGCTTTTCAATGAAGTGTGAGAGGAGAAACGTATTAATTCTTCCTAGACTCAGTAGAATGTAAGCACCATCAGGGCAGATATTTTACCCATTTTCCTTACTGGTACAGCTCCAGGGTCTAGAGCAGTGCCTGGCACAGAGTAGGTACTCCATAAATATTTGGTGAATGAATGAAAGGTCATTGAGCATTCACGCATGTATCTGTTCTGTCAACACATGTTAAATGATACACCTATTATTAATATATGCCAGGCATCAAAATAAGGAGCAGCGCCTAGGGAGCTCACAGCCCAGCAGAGGGAGATAGATATGCCAGCCAACGCTTCCACTTTTTCAGAACCCTTGTGGGCAAGGAGCATGGAATTATTTTATAAGACCCCAAATGTGCCAGTCTGTCCACTGGATCAGTAAGTAAATAATATAGAACAGTTGACTGTTTTTTCAAATATATGTAGATTTGGTATAGTTGATAAAATACAAAATAATTTAAAAGGGTTAATGTATTCCTGATACTTTTTTGTCATCATGTAATTTCTCTCCCATAGATAATACAGTCATTGTCATGAGAAGGTCATGGAACTTTGTGTTATATAAAAGGCAGACAGAAAGGCACAGTGGAAAGAGTGACCTGGGTGTGTGCCCTGCTCCCACCAAGACAAGCTGGTTAACCATGGGCAAGGCAGGGAAGGGCCCAGCCCTAGGAGGTCTCAAGATCCCTCTCACCAGGGAGCATATGCACATGCTGTTCCCATTGCCTGGGTCATTCCACACTAGGCTCCCCCTGCCCCGACTCACCCCCCTAGTTCAGTTAACTCCAACTCAGGCCCACCCTCTGCTTCCTCAGGGAGAATTTCCCTGCACCCAGCCTGGGCAGGTTCTCTCACCACAAGCTCTCTCCTTCCAACTCCTCATATCCTTTGTCACATTACCGCTATTTGTGGAATTATTAACCCCCATGAGAACAGGAGCAGTGTTGGTTTTGCCCATCTTCATACCTCCAGTGCCTGGTGCAGGCCTAGCATGTCATAGGGATGGGCAGATGGCCAGACAGAGAAATAAAGGAAACCTCCACACACCATATTAAAAATGTGGACAGCAGCACCTAACCCATGGGGCTGTTACAAGGTTAAATGAGATAACATATGTGAAGTTTCTGGCTCATAATGCTAATGAGTAAAAACTATTATTTTTATTATAACTATAAATATGATTATGACAACAAAGAATTACGGTGTATAGGCCAGGGTTCAGAAGATGATGCAAGAAGCAGCAGCCAAATCTTCCAAGGTGAGAAATGCCACCAGAGTTGTCTGGACATCTTGGGCTGTCCCTGAAATCAAATCAAGATTCCAGACCCACCCAGCTGTGTCATGGGTGGAGAAACCACATTGTTACAGCCTGATGGTGCTGCAAGAGCTATGGGTAGCAAGTGTCTAGTCACTGGTGTCCTGGTGCTCTTTGCTTGGGTGAACCACGTGCCTTCTCTGGCCCTCAGCTTCCTCCTTTGACAAGCTGGTTTGGAGTTAGGCCTTGCCAGGCTGACATGGCCATTTTGATGATCACAATTTTTTTTTAATTATAAGGCATTATCTCATATAAGTTGCCTGTCTCTGAGTTTTGAACCATGCAGGAATAGCGCTGAAAAGACCATTCATGTTTTCGGGAGACAGAAAGTGATTCTCCCTCAGCTGTCAGCAGGCAGCACAGCACAGCATTTAGGTGCATGGAGAATGAGGCCAGGGTGCCTGCATGGGACCCCCCAGCTCAGCCACTCTTTAGCTCTGTGACTTAGGTGAGCCATTTAACCTCTTCGCTCCTTGTTTGCCTTATCTGCAAAATGGAAGATAATAGTACCTGACTCACTAGTACCTGACTCTCCAGGATTGAGTGTGATAATATTTCTGTGTTGCTAAGATAATGCCTGGTAACCAGGAAGTACAGATAGATACATACATACAAAATTAGATACATGCACACATAGGTAGATACATAGGTAGATGGATAGATGGATGGAATATAAAAGCTTTTAGTTAAGACTGATAGGAATTCCTGGTAGATTTGCTTATATTTCTTGAGCATTTTACTTGACCAGGTTTGAATCTTCCCAGCAACTTAATGAGGGAGGTTCTATTATTTTGTACTCTTAGAGAGCAAGAATCAGAGAAGACAAAGGACTGATTTGCCCGAGGACATACAGTGAGTTGTGGCAGAGAAGGGTTCTAACACAGGTCTTTCTGATTCCTGAGTCCTGAGATCTTAGCTCCTGAACTGAGACAAGATCCCCTAGAAAAAGTCGTGTAAGGGAGTCATTCCTCCAGAGACCTTATTGCCTACTGTTCTTAAAGCCCAGCAGTGTGAATTATGCTGGAGTCACTTCTATCTGTTCATCCACTGACTCATTCACTCATTCATTCATTCGACAATTATTACAGAGTGCCTTCTCTGTACAAGGCACTCATTCAATTTTGGGGGTGTTCCTAACTCCTTACAATCTACCTTGGATTATTTTATCTGGGTGCTTTCATGCACCTCTTTAGCAAAAATTTACTGAATACTGCCTGTATAGACCAGGCACAGTATTAGACATTGGTTACTTGTCCTAGAGCCCACAAAAGCCCACAAAAGAGGGATGTTACTCATCTTTGCACTGTCTGCCTAGCAGATACTAGGCAATAAGGATTTCCTTGATTAAATGGATAGATGGAGAGATGGACAATTAGTGGGTACTCAGGAAAAAGTAGTGATAGGATGATAAAATGGGGGAGACAACATGCTAGGAATTTTGATACTTGTATTTTAGTCCTAGATTTGCCACTAATCTGAGACCCTTTAGCCTCTTGGAAACTTAGCTAGCTGACTAACCAATTTTCTTCCTTCTTTCTTCTCTTCCTTTCTTCCCCAGAATTGTATTGGGGATCTTGGCTATAAGTTGGTGCTAATTGGCAGGGGGATGATACTGGTCTAAATTATCTCCAAGAGTCTAACTAGCCCTAAATTTTATGATGTAATGATTGTTTAGATAGATGAGTTACATCTTCTGTTGAGCAGTCTTAAAGTTCTAGGTTAAGACTGCAGTCACCTCAGGCTGCTAATGATCCTATAGGATGGGGTGGGGTGGGGGATAATTAACCATGGCCAAGTTAGATATCTTTGGGCCACCCCTTGGGCTTCACTGAAACCGCAGTTAAGAGAATAGAGAGATGGGAATTTGGGTCGATGTTTCTTGCCTCCTTGTCTCCATCTCACCTGGTCTCCCAGGGCCTGACAACCTTCCAGCAGTGGATTAAGACCAGATTCAAAAAAAAAAAAAAAATAGACTTGAACCTCACAGTCCTCCAAACCCCGGGCCACCTCCTTGCTTCTCCTCTCCAACCAGTTAATTCTCAGGTGCACCTTGACCAGGGTGGGAAGCCGATGGTCTGTGGATCCCCTGGTGGTTCTCGCCTCTTGCCAGCTCAGCAGGTTGGTATGTAAATGGGCACACAGCACACATTTCCGCTTTGGCTGAAGGATCAAGCCTTCCTCTGCTGGCGTGCATAGCGAGAGCCAGCTGTTTGGCAGTCCCTCTAGCTCAGCCACCCAATGGGAGTTCATTTAGAGAGTAACTCAGCACGGTATCAGGTGCGAGCAAGAGTTAGTGCAGACTCCAGGTCAAGCATCCCTGGCTGCAGTCCTGGTCCCTCCGTTTGCTAGCTGTGAGACCTGGGGCAAAGGGCTTAACATCTCAAAGCTTCAGCTTCCGCATATGTTCCGCAGGGGATAAGAGCACTGACCACTCAACGTTATTGTGAAGGGTGAGCGAGATAACTAAGGGGAGCACCACACACAGGCCCGAGGCACAGTAGATGTGCGGGAAATGGAAGCAATTTTCATTGTCATTCTCTTTGCTCTTTGTGGAATTCTCTCAGGAGACAATAGTGTGGATTCTGTATTGATAAAAATCCCCACATCTTTGTCCAGACACCTGTCAGGTGATGCTTGGTGGCTGGCCAAAAACTGTCCATTTGGTCACAGTATTCTGGAAGGAGCATTCCAATGACTATTCCTACCTCCTAAATTTTCTCAACCTTCTTTTCAGCTCTCTGTTAATAGCTCCTGACTCAACAATAGGAAGAAACCAAGTGTGAATTTAGTTGAGCATGCACTGTAAAGATGGTCCATTTAACTGGCAGAGCTAGAGTTTGGGGGGGGGAGGTTTGAACAACTGGCTAGTAACTTTCAGTGCCAACACAGAGGTGTCATGCAACATTTTTTCTTTCTTCCTGGAAGGTCCACAGCCTCTTTCAAGGGCAATCTCTTGGATTTCACTGAATTGGCTATTACGTTTGGAAACCAACTTGTACATCTGAGTGTTTAGGGGAAAGCTATTGACCAACCCTTACTGTTTTTCAGCCTTTCTCCCTTTTCCCAATATGTAGGAGCTTGGCCAAAACAAAGGGCCCATTGTGTCCCTGGTACAAGCACCAGAACTAAATTAAACATTCATTGAGTCTTAATTAATTGTATTAAGGTTGGGCAATTCCCATTGCTTGGGGAAAAAACCCAAATACTTAATTTACTCGTGATGTGGTGTGTGTCCTCTAGTATTGAACTAAACCACCACGAGACAATCACTCACTTAACAGAAAGTGAGGCCTCGGCCCAGGAACTAATTAGCCCCTCTTTCTCTATATATAGCTATCTTCACCACCAGGACCATCTGGAAGTTGTTACCTTCCAAATTCTTTCCATCTATTTTTTTTTCCAAACCGATCATTACTGCCATGATTCTTTCTTTCTTTCTTATTTTTATGTTATGTGACTTCCCACTCTTAGATTCTCCAGTGTTATCTAGATCATGGCCCAGCTGCCCCGGGTATTTACTCTTTGTTTAATTTTCAAGTGGCACACCTATTTTTATGTACTTTTCCCAGTGGCAGAGAAAAAAAAAAAAATCTTTGTGTATAACCCAGAGGCGGAAGCAGGGATGATTGCTGAGGGGTTTGGGCCTCACCAGGTTGACTATATGCCCATCAGGGAGGCCCCTGAGCTCTGTGAAGCCCCTACAGTAGTGTCTTTATGGTTAGGCACATGTGGGGTGTTTTTGAAAGAACTTGGTTTCTTGCCCAACTCATCGAGCAAAAAGGACCAGTGTAATCTGCTCTTTCTTTGAGGAAAACTTGCCTTGGTCAGGGTCTACTGTGCTTTGAGGATCAGTACGGAAGTATCAAAACTGTGTTATCTGACAACATACTTTAGGAGAGTAGCCTCAAATATTTCATGAACCTTTAATTAATCCAGAGGCCTTACTCTGGCTCACAAGGGCTCCTCTACTCTGGCTCTAGTATCCTTCTATTCTCCCTATCATACCATCTTGCACTAGTTCACCGAATTCCTGGAACCCCAGCTTTTTTCCTGCCCCTCCCCACAAATATGACTAGCTTATTGCCACTGCAGGACCTCTGAGCCTGCTGTCTCCTGTGCCTGGAACCCACCCTCCTCCATCTTTAGAAGGGTGGCTCCTTCTCATCATATGGGGCTCAGCTTAGCTGCTGCCTCCTGAAGAGGCCCTCCCAGACCACACCATCCCAAGGCCCTCCTCTCCCCTCCAGGTCTTCTCTATTCCCCTGTTTTGTACTCTTGATAGCAGTTGTCACCATATGAATTATGTTATTTATTTGTTAACATGTCTACCTGTCTTCAGTAGAATATCCATCCATGAGAAATGCCTTATCTGTGTGGTTTATCATTGTGAGCTCAGCCCCTGGCAGAGTGCCTGGCTCTGCAATTGGTTGTTTAATGAAATACATTATCAAGGAATAGCTAGCGGCTTTCTGGGTATACAGGTAATTATATAACATAAGTGTTTAGGATTCTTTGGTCATTTAGAATACACTTCAAAAGTAGCACAAGGCAAGGAACATTATAAGGCAACTTGAATTACTCTGGTAAAATCACTGGGAAACCTTGAAATCATCAGCTAACTTTACTGAACGTGTTCTCCAGGTCACTGTAAGTTTCAGTGTGTTTAAGGTTCATTCTTTTTCTTTCTGGTGTTTTAGAGTCCTTCTGGGATAAGCCTCTTACCTTTCTTCCAACCCCAGGCATCAAAACCAAAGCGCCTAATCCTTCTAGAATTCATGGTGCAGTGGTTTCTGATTGTCTCTGGGAGCTGCAGCCTCCCTGTCACCCCACTGCCCTGGCATCCCCTATGACAGGGAGCTTCACAGTACCTATTGCTCATTGGCTGCAAGTGAGCAGCAAGGCCTGGGGGACTGGAAGTGCAATGAAGTCTTGTTTTATGGAGGGTGGTTCTCGTCTTCAAACCTGAAGACAGACTCCCTCCTGGCAGAGGGAGCTTTCTTCTTGTCCCTGTACAGTGGTACATCTGCTGCTTTTTTCTGTTGCTTCCATTTCTACTTCTTAGTCCCAAATGGTGAAATCCCCGGATAGCTAAGCTCCTGGTTCTGAACTCCATTCATATTAAAAAAAATCCCCATGTAAAAAAGGCCCATGGTGTCCAGATTTCAGCAGAGCTAGCAGGACACTCTCTACAAAGTATCTTGTGTCAGAGCCTTGAGTCCCAGGGAGGAATCCAGTTACATGGGAGTTCAAGTCCACAACCGGCTCTTCAGGCATTTTGATTTCCCTTTCAGTGTCGCATTGGTATCAACTAATTCATTCTGGGGAGGAGGGAAAGTATTCCTAACAGCCAGGTTCCTGGCTTGGCTTTCATCTGGAAGCCTTCAGCTTTTCGTCTCTTCTTTTCAATCACCTTTTCGTGGGCCTTTCCTACTGAGCCTTGGGGACGTGATCCAAGGAAGGAGGGATTCAGGCCCCGAGAGAACCCTGCCCCAGTCTGTTCTTTGGCTAATGATTGGTCTTCATAAAACCAGAGTAAACATAAAGAAGTAGAAGGAAGGAGTTGAATTGTTTTTTAAGGTAAAAAGCATAAGTAAATGAAATAGAAAACATCAACAATAGTAATAGCAAGAGATGATCCACAAAAATAAAAGCTGAATCCTTGAGAAAAGTCTATATATGAATATATGTAGACCTGCACTGTGCAATATGGTAAACACTAACCACATGTGACTATTTAGATTTAAATTAGTTAAAACTCAACAAAATTTTAAATTCAGTTTCTCAGTCACACTAGTCATGTTAGGAGCTCACACCGAGCTAGTGGCTAGTGCTACAGTATTGGACAGTGCAGTGCTATTCATATGATACAATGCAGATAATGGATTTCCATTGTCACAGGAAGTTCTGTGGAACATCTCTTCCATAGTCTAATCTTTGTCCAGGTTAAGCAAGAGAAAGGAAGTACAGAAGATACAAAATGCTTCATTGGGAAGAAAAATAGAGATACAATTACAGATACAATAGGGACTTTTTAATAATAAGAGGTATTATGAATAACTTTGTGCCAGTATATTGTAAAAATTAGATACAATGAGCAATTTCCTAAAAAAATTTCCAAAATTGACTCAAAATAAAATATAAAGCAGACCTGAATATATCAGTAACCACTGAAAGAACTGAATCAGAAGCTAAAATGTGACCCTCAACCCCTTTCTCCCACCAAAAATTGGCACCAAGTCCAGATGATTTTATAGTCAAGTTCTACCAAAATTCTAAAGAACAGCTAACATCTTTAACTAAAAGTGGAAGTGGCCGGAAAGTCTTTAGATTAAGGATTTCAGTCCTGCCTTTGTCCCTTTCATGACCTGTGACACGTGATGCGGTACTTTCCCTCTTGGTCTCTACCATGAAGAGTATCAAGGGCCTGGACAGCTCCCATGGTTCCATGACTTTAAGACATTTTTCTTCTCACTAATATTGTCTAGACAATTTACAGCTTCCAAGTATTAAAGTGACAACATTGGGTCACCCACATGGCCAATCTGATCTACTCTGTCATAAGATGATTGTCAAAAAGACCCAGAGAAAAAAGAAATTTCTAAAGAAACAGTTAACCCAACAGTATCACAGAGCTGAAGCCAAGTTCCAATTTGTTCCCGTCTCATTCAAGGAGGATTTCTCCACTGAAAACAATTTACTCATAACCCTGAATAACAACACGGTCCAGTGGGATAGAGGTTGTGCTTTTTTTATTTTACATTACTAGCAGTAGCTAATATTTTTAGAATGATTCCCACATGCCAGGTGTAGTCCTAAAGACTTTCCATGCGCTAACCCATTTGATCTGTACGACATCCTGCGAGGGTGGGTAGATATTGGTTCCATTTTAAAGGCTGGAAACTGAGGCTCAGAGATGTTGTTACTTGCCCAGGGTCACATGGTTCTCAATGTGTTGAACAGAACTCCAGGTCTAAGGGAACCTACAACTGTGCACTTATGCATGGGTGACAAGTTATGAGTGCTGTGGAGTTTCTGTGGTGGCTAAAGGCATTTCTCTTTGGGTTTTATTTCTCTGGTTAGCAAGTAGCAATTCTTCTGTACCATGCATCTGTTAGAGGTTACTTTTTCAATGTCACCTATCCAAAGGATTGGTGAGAAGCTCTGTATTTCCTTCTGTAACAACAGCAATCACTGGCTTGGGCTTTATTCAGTAAGGAAGCAGGACTGGCTAGTAAAAGCTCATTTATGTTGTAATATTCATCAGTTGCATGTGTAAAAGATGGAAACAAATGATAATTGCCCAGGCCTTCCAGGGTCTAGGTTGACTGGAAGGTCCTCAGCCCATAGGCTTTAGCAGACTTGGGGAAGTTACTCCCTCATTTCTCTCCTGCTGGTTTCTTGCAGGGCCCAGAGTCCTTACATGGTGACCACCAGGGCTGATCATTGGTGTGATCAACAGCGAGTCGTTTGCCTGACCTCCTTTGACTTTGTAGCTTTTCTCAAAACTTTGTTTCCAAATACCTCAAGCTTAACAGGGAGGCAAAGGCTGGCATACTCAGGGTCATCAAGGATAGGTTTGCAAGGGTCAAAAAGGCATGCTAAGGAGGAATTTCCCTGTGCTACCCACTTCCTTAGCTACCCATTCCAGACTTTCTAGTTCAAACGTGACTCATCTCTGCAATTTGTATTGTGCACGATGGACTTTGGGAAACTTAGGTAGCTGAGAAATGTTTTTCAGGAGTTAAAACAGAAGTACATCCGGTTTAGGTTCTTTGGAACGCACCTACCTGAGATAATACAACATTCTTTAAAAGTTTTCTGAACCTACCACAAACCTCCTGTAGAAAAGGAGACATACTTCAGTCCCCTTGAGTTAACACAGGGGCTTAAAGGGATAACGCAGCCTGGTTTTGCTTCGCTTTAAGTCTTTGTGTTGCTGACAGGGCTTAAAAGGGCAGGTAATCACTAGTACAGTGTGTCATCTTTTTTCCTCCCTCTTCTTATGAAATAAAGTGCAAAATACTTACCTTTTTTTTTTTAACTTAAGCTGTTTCTTTTAAATGAAACAAAGCTATTACCATTTTCCTTTGACTCAGTATATTTGGAAAGACTCGGTTTTCATGGAGAGCTGGAAATGGGTGAGGTATGTAATGAAAGGGACACAGCAAACAGGTCTCCCTTCACATCGCAAGGCGCTCAACAGCTGAGGTTAAATGTTAATGAGGTCTCTGCAGGAGGGAGCCAGGGCCTGCGGGACTGTGTGTCAGTCAGTGGCTTAGAGACTGGGCGCAGAACCTCAGTTTTCTGGCCTCTCCTTTCTTCCTCCTTCTTCTTTATGATACCAACACTACAGAAGTGGTTACCGACGTCTGACCACTTTTGGTATGAGCCCAACCTTGTGCTAAGTGCTCTGGACCATGTGAAGCAGGCACTCCGATTCCCATTTTGCAAAGGAAGACGTTGGGATTACACTGAGGCAGTGCCCTGAAGCAGGACAGCTGAGTGGCAGAGCTGGGCCTCAGACCCATTCTGTCAGACTGCGGACCCTGTGCGTCTAGACCTCATGTCTAGTCACTGGCCAAGGCCGACGAGCTCCTCCCACAGAGCGCCTCTCCCACCCACCACTTCCTGTCTGTCCTCTCAGCACCTCCCCCCTGCAGCGGCCTCTTGGTGGTTTCCCTGACTCAGAACTTTCCCAGCCCATCCGACCTGCGTGCCTCGGCCAGGTTCACCTTCCTGGAACACCACTTTCTCTGTGCCCCTCCCTTGATGACAGATGGCCGGTTTCTCCCTGTTTCCAACCACATCGGGTTCAACCACCTCTGCCTGGTCCTCACATTCCTCCCAAATGGGTCCCCCTGAGCAGTTTTTATGAATTTTCCACTACTCCTGGATAATGGGGTATTTTTTTTCCTCATCTAAAAATACAGCATTCATTCCCTTTTGCCTGTCTTTGTGATTATTGCTTGCCATTATCTGAAATACCCCATTATGTGCCTAAAGCCTATCTATTGGATTCAGCCTAGATATGATCCTTTAGGAAGCCTCCTTTAAAATTTTGAAAATGTCATTATCTCCCTCACTCTTGACCTTCTGAAGCTGGTAGGGTCCTACCCAATTTTCCTCGGAACTCCCTTCTCTCCACCATCTTATCTCCAGCTAGACTGGATATTCCTTGTGACAAAGTTGTGGTCTTTATTTCAGTTGTTCTGTGCTTAGCAGAGGACTAGAAAATAATCATTACAACTAACATTTATTGAGCACCTCATATGTGCCAGACACTGTTTACATGTATTAATTCTTGTAATCTTTACGATAATCCTCTGACATAAAGACTGCTATTAGCTACGTTTTCAGGTGAGGAAACTGAGAGACTGAAAGCTTAGGTGACTTGTCCAAGTGGTGAAACTGAAATGCAAACCAGGCAGTGGAGCCTGTGCTTCCCACTGCACTGCGCTGCCTTGCACCATGCTCAGGTCCGACATGGGTAAGTACAAACGTGGGCATGCAGAACAAATGACAGAACATGAACTCTTTATCTGGAATTGTGCTCCGCTGATAAAGCTCATCGGTTGCCAGACTTCTTCTAGAAATGGGTCCTCAGCTCCTCCCTTGCTGCCCAGCAGCTGGGGAATTGTGTGTTGAATCAGAATATTCTGTTTTAGAAAAGCTTTCTGAGAATCTGCACCAGCCAAGTCCTGCTCAGAGCCAGCTTGACGTTTGCATGGCAGATGTAACTCAAGCCCTCCCTCCTCCCCTCTCCAGTAATGTGAGGCTCTTCTATTTGGTGTTAGATGCTTTAATCCTTTCTGGAACAAGGTAGAGGATAAACAAACAAAGTGGAATATTTAAAATTTTTAACAACAGCAAAAACTTCCATAGGACTCTTGAAAATGAACGATAGTTTGTTTTGAGGAACTTGTGACTGCCTGGGCCAGCACTGTCACTCTCTCACCCCGGGTCTCTGTAGCACATTCAAGCAGCTAATTTGGGGAAGTTCCTGGTAGCTTACATTTTCCCATACTGAAGACTTTCAAATGCGGTGGTATTTTGCACACTAGTATCCTCCTTCTGCCCAGTAGATGTTGTACTTATTTTTTTTCCTTTGGTAAAATTCAATCAAATTGTCATCACAATTGCAAGAAAAAAATCAAATTGATAAAAGGCCATTAAATTCTGAGATCTTAACAATGAACACTAGCTGGGTGATGGGCACACTTACAGCCCTGACTCACGCATTACAAAAGCAATCCATGTAACCAAAAACATTTGTACCCCTGCAATACTTTGAAAAAAGAAAATTCTAAGATCTAAGGTGTACTTACTGTGTACTTCAAAATCACACTGCCTGCTGAGGTCATGCCTTCTCTACCACATTTCTGATTCACCCCCAAGAAAGTGCCTCATATGGAGTCAGCGGCATCCAGTATGTGTCTACAAACGTGGGATTTTGGATGCTTTGCCTGGCTTCAATACATAGTGTTGTTTGGTCATCGAAAGCAAAGTGTTCTCTACCAAGGGAAGTGTGACTGGATTTTCAAACAGTTATGTTTGTCGAATTCGACTGGGGGATTTGACAATGCCAGCTGTGGATAGAGGTGTGCAGCAAACAGATTTGGGTGAAAAAAAAAATAGTTCTTACCCAACTGTGTCCAGTTGGTTTTGTGAAAAGGGCACCATTACACCAGGGCTCCTTTGAACAAGAAGGGTAATAGCTTATGTCACATGAGTACAGAGCCCTGCCAGATTTTGCACTGTCTTTCCTTCCCAGCCTCAGCTCTTACCACTGCACATCGGGGATGTGGTGCTCTGGAACGCTGACCTGCTTGGCATTGCCCACACAGCCTGGCCCTCCTCAAATCCACGCCTATGCTCTTGCTCTTCTTTCTGGAAATACTCTTCTCCCCCACGTGGCCTAGCTGTCTCCTTGCATAGAAAATGGCTCAAACTAGGAATTCTTTTTCCCAGGAAGTCTTCCCTGGCCCTCCAAAAGTGGAAATGCCACCTTTCAGTGCTTCCAGAATTTGCTGTGCATGACTCTCTTGTTGCCTGTTAACACTTTCCATTATAATTATTAATGTGGCTTTGTCTTTAGCCAGCCTGGGACTTTCTTGATCTCTGTGTCCCTGGCCTAGCACAGTCCCTGGAATATATGAGTATCCAGGGGCCTTCTTGAAAGAAGGAACAGCAGGAGGGGAACGGTAGCAGATAAGTGATATTCCACAAGGGAAAAGGAGAAACTATGACTTGTCGGTATAAAATTCCCGAATATATTCCATTCTTCCTTTGCATCAGCCTATTCTGCTTTTCATGAGGGAGTATTTGCCCCATGGGAAAAGTAAAACCCACTTGTCTTTAGGGACATGTTATGTATGTGGAAGTCTGGCATTCCCAGCTGGGTGTTTGGCAGCCAACCACTTAGGTGTTTTATAGTAGTGTCTCAAGAGGTGTTATCTCCCTATTAGGGGGAGGGGGCTCTTAGGTCTTTGGAAGAGAAAAGGTGATCAAAGAAACCAACTCTAGGGGAGGTTTTCAGAGTCAAATTATGGTTTTTATGGATAAGAAAAGGAACAGAACGGACATGGGGTAGGGGTGATCATAATATGGGGAAAGTGCTTCAAGAGCCTCCTGGCCCTTTTCACATGGCACCCATCTTTCATATCCCTGTAAGATAAAATCACGTAAAGGTCATAAACCACTGTCAGAGTATTTGACAAGCCCCATAGGTAGTTGTTCCAAGCCAGTAAAAGCATCTTAATTGACCTAAATGACAACAGTTATGTTATAAATATCTAGAATTTATGACCTGAGAAGGCATAATCACATCTTCCATCAGTTAAGTTTGCCTAGGAGAAGCTTGAGGATTTAAGACAGGGCTGCAAGTTGGGGAAAATCTGATTAGCCTTAACTTTATGGCAAACACAGAGCTAAGTGAATCGCAGTGCTTTCAAGTCTCTGATCCCTGGGAGTTAAAGGCAGTGGTGTTTCAGAATTGGTAAAAGCCACCCAGTCCCCTCTGTACAGCTGTCATTTTATTGGCCTTGTAAAGTCTCACGTGTACTGTGACAAATCCAAGACCATATACCTGTGAAGAAGAGATGTTTTAGATTATGGGGTGCAGAGGAAGCAGACAGTGGGGTTAGAGGGTGAAAGCATATGTGTTTATGCCAAGTCTTCTTTGGAATGTGCGGAGTCATTATGAAAAGCAAGTCAATGCTGCTCCAGAGGGCAATCCATGGTCTGACGAAACACCTTGTTCTCTACGGGGCTTGAGTAGTTGAAATTCAAAGCAGAGTTTGAAAATGAATCAATGCATCTAAGAACTCCACGTATCTTTCAAGTTAGTTGAAAATTAAACTTGGATTTTAAAAACATGATTCACTTACTGAATTTTTATTGTTGTGGGGGCTGGCATTATTATCGAGCCTTAACACTACATGTAAAGCAAAAATCATAACAAAGTTAACCCGTGAAAGGATGTATGTTTTAAAAGAGACACATTATAGAGATAAATTTCATGTCATTGATCAACCAGGTGATTGCCCTGGGACCCACTGATCAATGGAGTGGAGTCATCTTCGAGGTAAAAGGCAAACAGCCAACTTAATCCCAATTTGCAGAGCTTCAAAGGTGAACAGTCATTTTGCAGGGCAATGAAGAGCTCAGGTTATCTATTTAATGCCAAAGTCTGTGAAGTCAGTGAAATTTCTTTAATGAATTTGAGAGCAATCCTTCAAAGAAACCTCCAATTGAAACCCATAGAGAGGCCAGTTGTCTTTGAACTCAAGAGATGAAGTTTATCCTAGATTAACCTGATCTTTCAGTGTACTCTGTCTTGAAATCTAGGGACAGAGTTCTGAATTTTGAGAGAAGCAATATAGTGCTTTGGCAGACATACTTAAAACACTGATGTATTTATTACAGCACATAGGAACACTTTTAGCTTCCTATAGCTCCATTTGTTGGTAAGGAGGTCTACCAACCAAAGGGTTCATTTTACACATGAAATCCTTTCACATGTCTGTGTTCTAATAGTCTCTAAGGTCCAGCTGGTCCCCAAGGTATATATTCAATTTGTTATTTCTCAGTAGGTATGCAACAAAACTTCAATTTTGGTTTTATTTTTATCATACTTTTCACTGTACTTCTATACCCTTAAACCTTGCATCTTCCAAATCTGGAACTTATGCCTTACATTGTGGGAGAAATAGGAAATCTGGAACTGATTATGAAATTATGAAGCAGGGAGATGCAGAAATGTGTGGGGATCAGTGTACAAATGCATAAGCCCTGATGTACACAAAGCCTGGTGTGAAGGACACATCACTTTGAATTTGAACCCTGCTTTTACATTTCAGCATAATGCAACCTAGCATTTTCTTTGCATAGTGCTTGGGGAGCTTTTGGTGTTAACAGAATTCTTTTCTAAAAAGATTCCTTTGGATGCCTTCAGAATTTGTCCAGTTTCCAGGTTCCAATAGGAAAAACATGGATAAGATTTTAATAGAAAAATAGTGCTCCAGATTTTTCAGTTGGCAAGCACCCTACTCTAGAGTTGTTCTTGTTTTATTAAGTGGAACAGGTTAGCTTAATAGAGGAGCTCTCGGCGTCTGTACGCTGATTTAAGGGAAGAGAGAAACATGGGCTCCCTGGGAAAGACAACTGCTGGGGCCTGGGGCCCGCTTGTGGTTTTACCATTCCATTCTAATGTCACTGGAGAATACACTTGAACAGTTCTATGTGCTGGTAAGTCAAGACCAAATCCTTTAGTGTTCTTTGCTCATGTCTCCTCAAGAAAGTGAAGCTGAGTCTTTCCATAACATTATTTCAGATGACTCTTCCTGTTGATCAGGAGAGTGATGGTGGCGGTGGGATATTTTATTTATTTATTTTTTTGCATTAGTGTTTTAACTAATTTCTAAAGGCAATGCATTTTTATCATTACAATTTTCAAATAATTCAAAAGTCTTTGCAAAACAAAATAAAAATGCCCTTTAATTCACCATCCAGAAATACTAACATTCTGGTGAACTATGTATCTTTATAGTTTTTCTATATATAGCCTCTAAAAAAAGATTATATTGTAAATGTTTTTATAACCTGCTTTTTGAACTTAACATTGTATGTTGGACACCTTTCCACATTAATAAATACACACCTATAGCATCACTTTTATAGCTGCAGAGTATAGAATTTTGCATTATTTAGCCAGTGCTTAATGATGAACATTTAGTTGTTTTTAAATGTTCCATGTTAGAATGCTAAAAACTCCTCATGCTTAACCTTTATCCACTTATCAGTAATTTCTTTAGAATAAATTCCTAAAAGGGAAGTTGCACATTGATATGGATAAAGATTATGAAATGGCCTCCCAGAGAGGTTATGCCCACTTACCCTACTTTCACGTCTTGAATGGCACTGCCTCTCTGTGCCTACCCCTAAGTCTCTTTGTTTTGTTTTGCTTTGCTTTTCCAATTTAATTTGAATAGGTTCAGAGCTCTCAGAATTTTTCTTCTGGGTGGGAAGGTGCAAACCAATAAAAACAACCAACATACTTAATTTGAAAGTGAGTTCAGAGAGAAATGAAAAATATCCTTAGAGAAGTAAACACAACTCTCACAACTTTCCATGTGATCACACTTCATTTTCCCCATCACCAACGGGTGTATTTTCTTTCCTGTCAGTGCTGTCCTCTGACTTAATTTTCAGAGGTTTCAGGATGGGTTGCCTTTCCCAGTTTCCTTGTGAGAACAGTTTTCTTTATTGTAGGTAGAGATTTGTAGGCCTTGGTCAATAAAAGGGAAATGGCCGATGCTAGAAATGGGCAAGTGGTCCCGCTTCCCTCGCTCCAGACCTTACAAACACCTAAAAAAAAAACTCAGTTAACAGGTTAATTTTTTCTGGCCATACGTTTTGAATCTGGGACTTCTTGGCCATTTGAGGGGTCCAAGGTTCCAGGGCCTTTTATCCTTTTATTGGTGAATTCACTGAAGTGTAGGCAGACAGAAAATGTTCAAGTGGCAGGCAGATAAACTTGTTAAATCCCTGGGAGTCTTTCCTTCCTTGCTCTGGGAGTTTATCATCTTGGCGGAGTTAGAAGGCAATTAGGCCTGCAGGTCTTTGCTGGCTTGTTTATTGGCATTTTACACATGGGTGTTGAAGAGACAGGGTGGTATTAAACATTCCAATCCCACTGGCTGGAGGGGACTGAGACCTCAGCCCAAATCAGGAAGTCTCCTTGAGAGACAGCCTTGCCAAAATGCTGGAGGAAAACTGTTTAAATATAGTACCTGTGCCCCACCATACTCACTGTTGGTGGAAAATTGCAGTTGGCTAGCTCCATGCTGTGTTCCATTTCCTGGGAAATGGTTTTATGGAAGGGCGTTTGATGAAAAAGTTCATTCCTTCCGTAATTGTTAGCTGCCCCCATGGTGTGAGTTAAGGTAGAGGCGTACTGGAAATATTTCTTGCCCCAAATCTCTAGGGCAAGCCCACTCATGAGAAGGGAAGTGGGTGAGGGATGGATTTCCACTAAGTCCCCTGGTTCCTCTGGGTTCTCCGAGTCTCCCCAGGCAAGCTGGCCCTGGGTAACATTTGTGAAGGAGGAAGATCTTGGGGTTCTGCAACTCCTCGCTTTTCTTACATGCTGCCTTCCATCGGCCCAGAGCCTTAGGCTGCCCTCCTGGGATGAAGGTGCTGGGTTGGACTAACACCTAACTCCTTCACACAGCTCCTCGCTCACCCCCCGCCAAAACTTTGGGTTGTTGTTGTTGTTGTTTTTGTTTTGTTTTTTTGAGTCAGCTTTGGGTACTCATGTAAATGGAACTGATGAGAATTTCCAGGGCTCAATTTGCTGGTCTTAGGAGTCAGGCACTCCTGGGTTCGACCTCTGGCTCTGTGTCTGACTTTGTGGCTCGAAATCCCTCTCTAACCTTAGGTTTTTTCCATTTGTAAAATAGGGACAAAGATAGCCCCTATCATGCTAGTTTGTTGAGAGTCTAAATGAAATAATGCATGGAAAGTGCTTAGCATATAGCCTGACACATTTTTTTAAAAGCACAATGAATGGTAGTTATTATTATCATGAAAATGTGCTTTGTCTAACACACTTACATGTGTGTAGTATATGTATATATGTCTATAAATATACACAGTTGAGTGACAACTATATTTTTTGACAAAACTTAGCTATTTTTATTTTACCAGTCTAGGGTGCTACTGAAATATGAAAACCTGTCTGTATAAAATGAGAAAATCCTTGTTCCTGTCCAGAATACCTGGAATGTAAGGATTTTCCATTTCCACAACTGACTATTGGGCTCAGCAGCTAGTGAAGTCCCTTCCTAAGTGGCCCCTACTTATCCAAATCTTGGTTTCTTAAGAGTTAGGCACCTGCCTTAATTTTCTCAACTAAAGAAAACACAATAGATAACTGCAGCTTTTATTCCCAATCTGACCTTCCATGTTTTGAAACAGTTTTGCCATAGCGTCTTGCCAGCGTCTGCGCAAGGACTTCCTCTAGCTGAGTAATGTGGTTCTGATTAAGGACATCCTATGAGACCCAGGAGGATGGCCTGGGAAGGAAACCAGCCCAAGATGACAGTGAATTTCCATCCTCCAGTCAGATATATGATATTGAAGACCAGAAGGTATAGGGAGTTTATCTTTAGGAAGACTCGGAAAGAGAATTAAAGCAAATGGCTGACAAATTGGCTGTCTTTTATGCAAAGTTGACAAGCAAGCCGCCTCTTACCCGAAAGAGGATATGCAGGGCCCTCAGGCCAAATGGCTCGGCAGGCAGTCTACAGGCTTTTTGAAGTCCCTGCTTGCATGCCACTGTTTTTCACAACAAGGCCTCTGCTGAATTGCCTCCTCATAAAGACTTGAAAACTTAATTTTTACCTAGAATGTCACAGTTCCAACAATGATAATTCATTCCTCTCCTTAGTGCATGCTATGTTGGGTAAAATACCTGTGTGTGTACAAACAGGGTATGTTTTTTTCTCCCTACAGTTTTATGTATTGGGTTATAAATGCTAAATCTCTTTATTCCACGATGCTAAGACCTTTCCCAGGGGCCCCCTAGACACTGGCTCACTCCTGTGAGAGTCAGGAGGTGACTCCGAGGAGAGATAGAAGATGCCATTTGCTGTCTCTGGATTCATGGAGACTGTGCGTCCATGGGGCAAAGGACGAGAGGGGTGTGCAGCAGGAATAGAGTTGGAGGGCTTGGGGTTTCTTTACCAAATATCTAAGAATCTACTAATAGTTGTAACTCTAATATGATTTTCTTGTTAATCTCTGTCAAACCATGAAATCTGATATGTTAACCATGACTAAGCCGTGAAATTTGTCAACTTTGTCTGTGATTTACTCAAGCTCTGTTTTTTTTTAAGGTCTTAACACAAAGTGCGGAACAGTACTTCCCAGCATGCTTTCCCCAGCAGGCTGCTAGTATCCTATGACAACAAGTAAGAAAAGAGTGTACGCATTTCTCAGGCTGTTCCAAGGACCAAGGACAGATAAGATAAAACCAAAAAACCAAATAATGTATTTTCCTTTGAGGTGATAGCTATGAACACAGTACATTTGCTTAAATGTCACTAAGTATCAAATAAACATTCAAAATAGTTTTATGGTTCATAAACTTCCTGAAAGTGGTAGATTATTCGTTTTTAGGAGAAAATTAATTAATAAAACCTGTATTTTTTTTTTTAGTTGTAAGTTGTATAATTAATCTCTTCAGCATAGTATGAGTATAGCTCTGTGACTTGAAATCTTTGCAGTTGGCTAGATGGATTAATTTGTGTAAGTCACTTAACATTTTTTCCTGCCAGTTTTTTCTTCTGAACAATGAAATGATAATACTGGGACCTACTTTGTAGGTGGCTCCAAGGCACAAAAGAGATACCATCTCTAAAACTCACAGCTGGCCACATCTGCCCTTTCTCCATTTGGGCTACTGCTTTTGTTGGCATAACATTTATAATGATATAATGGATCATTGGGCATCTTTGGTATCCAAAGGAAAATTGATGAACTGAAATGCATATAATTCAGAAAAATGTTTTTTATCAGAGGAAAAGTGGGAAGTTTTTGGCAAAGCATTGCCATATCTGTAGACGGTTTTCCATGTGAAGGAAAGAAAATAACTCAAAGGAAGAAAGAAATGTTGCAGGATTGGAGAGTGGCAAGGGTTAGGATGTCTTTCCTATCTTGGCCAAATGCCTTTTTCCTTGGACTAAAATAAAATGAATGCCCAGATCTTCCCCAACTGTTTCCTGGCCTCTACTCTGTAGAATCTAGAATCAGATAATCAGGTGGCTTAGAACTTAGAGTATTTTGATGATTTCAGTGACTATGTAGTCTAGTGGTTTTTAAAACTGGTTTTTTTTTTTTACAAAATCTTGTGCAGTGCTTCAGGACCTAAGGGAGCCCTTCCCAGATACCTTCCTACTAGATCTATATGACATAACCTGGGAAAATGGAGTCAGGCTGATCTGTTCATCTTACTGACAATGAAACTCGAGTCTGTAGAGTTCAGGCAAGTTGCTCCAGGACTTACCACTGATGACCAAGAGTGACCTGGCCATGTCGTCTTGCCTTACCCAGTTCCTTTGCCATTACCCCGACTTCTTCCCTTCCCACACAAACAGGAGGGAAAAAAAAAGCAAGGCATAAGACTTCAGGATGGCTTTAACTTGCCCAAGCTCTTGGACAATTGAATGGTCCACAAACAATGTCATAGAATTTATGAAACCTCTCCCCTGTGAAAAAAAATTCTCTGGAAATGTTATGTGTTTACATGTATTTTCCCATGGAGAAGGTCCATAACTTTAATCAGATCCTCTCAAAGGAGTTTATGACCCCCAAAAGGTTTAAGAATGATTTCCCTATAATTTGTGCCCCTAAAAGTCACATTTCCAGTTCTGACTGTGAGTTGCAAGGTTAACAATTACATCGACTGTAACCTTTAAAGGGAAATGTAGCATATGATCCCGTGAGTGCCTGAGGTCCCAGCCTTGCTTGTAAAATAGCAATTGGGTTGTGAATTCTTCAGGTTGTCTCTGCAGCATTATTTCTTGGCTGGAATTCTACCTGGAACTACGTTTTAACCATCTTAGAACCTAGGTGGTTCAAAATTGATAAAATAATGCATGTTTATTTATAATGTTCCCAAAAAGTACATTTATTTCTAGATATGAACATTTGTTTATTTGCTTAATTGTGCTTTAGTCTGGATTAGGGTTACCAAATTTAACAAATACAGGATACCTAGTTATATTTGAATTTCAGATAAACAGCAAATAAATTTTTAGTAGAGTTCTTAGAAAGGGGGAAAATGGATCAGCCTTGCGGATATAGAAAGAGCCTTCTTTCAACTCTAGAACTTTTGCTGCAAAAATTAAGGGAAGTTTACTATAAACAGTCATGGAATCTTTTTGGAATTATGGAAATGTTCTAAAACTGGTTTGTGGTGATGGTTGCACAATTCTATAAATTTACTCAAAATCGTCGAACTTTACACTTAAAATGAATGACCTCGATGGTATGTAAATTATATCTCAGAAAAACTGTTTGAAAAATTAAGGGATAGTTTTCTGCCAACTGTTGCTTAATTTTTTATTCCGAATTTCACACTAATGTGGGAATATAATGACAACAATAAATCCGCTCCTCAAGATAAAGCATATAAGCACATACACCAAATTTTGTGTAAAATTTCTGGACATGCTGAATGAATACTTGATAAATAAAGAATGATACCTCTAGATGCAAACTCCTACCTTAACCAGGACTCCACACACTGTTAAAATCCTTTTCTTGACGTTGGGAGTAAGGCTTATCCTTGGCAAAAGCAAAGGTTGCTGTTTTGGGGAGCCTTCTTCAGTTGACTATGAGGGTGACCTCTTGTGACACCTGCCACCCCAGTGAGACTGCCTATCCCTAACTTCATGCTGAAAGGACATGGGGAGGGCAGTACTTATTTTATGGTGTATGCAGAGCCTTGTTTTTTGTTTGTGTGTTTGTTTTAAGAAACAGTGGCTAAAGCAGACCCATGTTCCCACCTTGACTAACTTCTTCAGTACAAACAAAATGTTCACATGCCAGCATGTAGACTCAATGAGGAGGCACCTCCATCAAAACGCACAAAACTCGTTCTCTGGTTTTAGTGCCAACAGGAGCTGGGAAGTGGACTGCTCTTCTCTTCTATCTCTGTTGGCATACCCAGGTATTCTTAGCTAGGATGGATGATTTCAGTAGACAGGTGCTGGGGTGGGATGCTCAGTCACAGGAAGACTGTGCTCTGAGAACCTCATTTTTTATCAACATCTCAGGACTAGCTCCTCTAGATTTAATTACTAAACTCTAGAAAGGCCAGTTCTTTATACAGTTCCAAAGAGACACTGCGGACCTCTGCCAGAACCTCCAGACAAGTACTTCTATTTTTCTATTACTATTTGTTCTAAACTCTTTACCAAAACAAAAAGCCATATGCCTGAAAGAACAATGGGAGAGACAGGCTGCTCAGAGACAACTTTATTCTTGTTCTTTCTCCTTTTGAGAATGGGTGGCTCCCTAAGCAGTCAGATTTCTCTGGGAAGGGAGAAGGGAGGGCAGTGGGAGATTTGGGGACAGCACAGCACAGGGGGGATGCACTGATAGCTGGAGGGGGCGGCTGCCTTGGAACCCAGGAAGCAGTTGTGCCCCAGCTCTGGTCATCTGAAGTCCCTAATATACCTTTCCATCCCCTGAGGCATTAGAGCTTCTAGGGAGAGAAACTGCTAGAATCCAAATATTTTCATGCAGTTGAAGCCCTAATAAAGCCCAGTCTTCACATACAAACCTACCTGGTTCTTCTTACTGACTTGATCAGAAGTCAGTCCTTGAGGTACATATAAGTCTGTGCCTGGAAGCAAAGCCTCGCTGGAATCGCACTATCCTGGAATTCCTGGGCTAGTCTCAGCTGCCTGTATGAAGATACAACTAATTAGCTGATGTAGAGGACAAACTAATTCAAAGCCCTTCTTCCCAGCCTAATAATGTATATATTAATTCAATGATTCTGTCTTGTCTTCTCATTCAAATCAATCCTGAAGGAAAGACCTCTGCCAGCCAACTCTTAGTTACTACTGGCATTTGAAAGCAAGTAAATGCCTTTCCTTGAAAAATATTCTATATATCCATCAATTTTGCTTATTTTAAATGTCTTCTCTCACATTTGTCCAAATAAGTGAGGCTTTGCCATTTTGGGCTTTCTTCTGCAGAGTGAGTGAGTTTTAGGCCTTTGCTAGAGGGATCAGTTCTGTTGAGCCCAGCCTCTTCCACATTTTTGGCTTTTGGTTTTAAATCCAGGAAACCCAGCCATAATCTTAAGGTTCCATTTTCTTTCCTGCGGAAATAAGGCGCCAAATGCCTATGTTGGACCTTACTGAGTGTAGATGCCTGTTTTTTGTTTCTAATTTTCTCCTCTACATTCTTTTCCTCTTACTGGTCTTTAGGTAAAATGATTTCTATTTGATACATTCTTTCCCCACTCTGGTTCTTAATGGGTCAGCAGTCTTATGTGACTTCCTAGCCCTGACAGACAGCAGTATCGCTATCCTGGGGTTTTTTTAGTCAGGTCTCTTCAGGGGATATTTTACATGGCTCTTGTAAAGTTCTAAAAAGAGTGGTGGTTCCATCACTCTCACACCATAATACTACAAGGAATTACGTTTTTAAAGATGCTGCAAGGAAAATCCAATAAATACCTCAAATGTTCAATTAAAGCAGTGGTTCTCAAGGTGGGGGTGATCTTGACCCCACCCCTAGACATTTGTCAATGTCTGCAGACATTTTTGATTGTCCCAAATTCAGGAGACGGTTGCTTCTGGCATCTAGTAGGTAGAGGCCAGGGATGCTGCTGTATATCCTACAATGCACAGGGCAGTCCTGACAACAAAGAATTATCTAGCCCCTAACTTCAATAGTGCCAAGGTTGAAAGAAAACCTTGGATTAGAGGAATTCTTGCTGGGTGGGTTTTTTTTTTTTGGTATGCGTTCCCTGAAGGCCTGAAAAAAAATAAAGAAGAAAGAAAATGCTCCCTTTTGATGAGTACAAGCGTCCTGAGTTCTTACGTCCCACATGGATGCAGGAATTGGAAAGCACCAGGGTACCAGTGAGCAGGGCAAAGTGCAAGGTCAAGGCAGATCTTCATAGCTCCAACAGCTGTCTCAGCTCCAAGGAGAGGCAACTTCAACAAAAGCAGGGGACCAAAAAGTTACAAGGATGTTTAGTTTGTGATAAAAATCATTTTGCAGATTAAAGTGCTTCCTCCTGCCCATAAAATGGTATGTTCTTTAAATAACTCAAAAATTGGAGGCATTTAACTGTGTTGCGAACAGGAGGCAGGACTGCTGTGCTCAGAGCCATGGTCGACTGAGTCCGACCTTGTAATCGAGCCTACCCAGGCTGTAGGTGGCACCGCTCTTCATGTTTCCTCCAGTGCGCCTTTGAACTAACCCATGTTTTCAATGCCCCTACTCTTGGCATGAAGGGATTCAGGGGGGCTGCTTCCTAGAACCAGTCTCTCCCTCCATATCTCCCGGCTCCACTCTCCCTCACTCCTGTGGTGGTGGTACGACGACAGCTCGACCGCCAGAGCGTACCTCCTCTCACCCCAAGAGAGTTATGAAGAGTTCCCAAATCCCCAGCAAAGTCTCAGTGTGTCTCATTGGCTTTGACTGGATCATGCGCTCATCCCTGAACAGTGCTGTGGCTAGGGGAATGCCGGGAGCTGATTGGCTGTGGCCTGGGTTACAGCACACCCCGGACCTGGAATGGAAGCTCGTGTGATACGCTGTGGGCAGAAAGTGGGGCAGATGTGTTGCCTCAAAGGGAGATTGGGATAAGAGATCACAATGGGGGAGTGGATGCCCAGTAGAATAAACACACACACACACACACACTCACTCACAGTCTCATACTACTTGCTACTAACAGGCTTTGGATTCTGCAGTGGAAGACTCAAATCCTTGCCCTAGCATGGCTGTTAGCTAGCTGCCTAACTTCAGATAACTTTGGAACTCTCCCTGCCTCCTTTTTCTTGTCTGCGACACGGAAGTAATAATACTATCAGAGTGGTTATGAAAAATCAAGCAATTATCTTGGGGTATGGGAAGGATTGTGCAAACAGGGAGTGATGGTGTTGTTAGATGCCGACGAATTCAGCTCAGCTTCTAGAATCTCGAAGAATCTAGAACAGCTACAACCCCGCCAGCTAGTCTATGCCAGGCTTCGGAAGCCAGTGTCTAAATTTATCCCAATTCTCATTGTTGCAAGTCAGTGTGGGAAATCTTCTGAGGTCAATGGTTGAGCTAATTGGCTTGCTATGTATCTTGAAAAAGTCTCTGTTAAATGACATAATTGGTTTTAATTACGTAATTACGGCACTTAAAGTGTGGGGTGAAAGGTTACTATTATATTTAGAAGTGAGAGCCCCCAAATGAAGTAAGGGTGTTTAAGCCGCCGTGTCTTAGAATTTCTCTTTATATTTTCTCAGAGGGTAGCCAGAGAAGTCTGGCCTTGGCCCTGGTGATTTGGGGATGATTATCCTGCGTGAGGTAGTGCCAGGGCCACTCACAGCATCATAGGAGCCTTTGTAAAGAGACGGAAGGGGCTTCCGTAAAGACCTCTCCTCTAGCTGAAGTTAATGAGTAGCGGGAACTCAACTGTCAGCAATTGAATCTGATTGGGCAGGGTAATTATATGATCGCCTCTGGTGTTTGCACATGCACGGGGATATTTTTATTGTAAAAAACCTAATTGCTTACTTACTTAGTGGAGGGAAAACCTAAACAAATTTATGTTGTCATAGGTTAAGAAGACATCCTTTCTTTGTCTTTAAAATAGCTGCCTGCTCTGCTTCTTAGAAGTGGAGGTTTTGTTTCTTTTTTATTTCAATCAGGGATGTTGTTTGCAGGACTTGAATTATATGATAATATTAAAACAGAAAGCTACTTTGGACTGTGCTGTTTTGGTAAATGACCACACGCTTACTGCCTGTCTTAAACCATTCCCTACAATGGTCTCTTTCATAATACGAAGGCAGCTAGAACCCTGGGCAGCACTCAAGTTACCGGGACTTTCACAGGCTTTTTGTTTGTTTGTTTGTTTGGTTTGTTTTGCTTTTTTTTCCCCCTATGTGGAGGCCTCTGACAAGATTGGCTTCATAAGCTATCTGGTTTCCCTTAGTTGCATAAGGCAAGTGGAAGGTATCATATCTCTGACAGCATTTTAGACATCAAAAACACCAAAGGTAAGGGGAATAAAGCTCTCCTTCTACAGTTTCCCAGAGACTTGGAGAAAAGGAAAGGGCAAAGTGGCCTCCCATGTCGTGATGCGAGTTGGGACCCACCTTCTTGTCCGTTTCAAGAACCCTGACGAGGATGACACCTCACTCCTCCTTGATGCTGGTGTGCAGAAAACAGATCACTGCAACTGGGTCTATTCTGTAGCAGTTCAACTCCGTATTATTGGTTTTTTTCTCTCTTCTTATAGAAAAAAACCCCCACTATTTTCTAAGTTCTTTCCTCTCCTGAGATCCCACTGGAAGAAGTCAAAATGCAGCTGGATTGTGGGCATTGGAGGAACACCAATTCCTCCTGTGATAAGGGCTGCAGACTCCAAATCCAAGTGCTCCGGTTGGGTGTAGGATTAGAGACTGGAGAATGGCTGCGAACAAAGGGCTTTCAGACCCTCAGACCAGCCATGCTCTCTGTCTCAGGAATCTTGCACGTGCTAACCTACCCCAAGCATGACTGGCTAACTCCGCGGGTCCTCCAGGCTCAGTGTTACATGTCACTTCTTCCAGGAAGCCTTCCCTGACCTCTTCCCACAAAGTCTGGGTTGGCTGCCTTTGCTTCGTGCCCCATGGTACCCTTCAAGTTCCCTTACCTGCTGTCCTATAATTGCTCGTCTTATTGTCTTCTTCCCGAGTGGCCCATAAGCTCTGTGAGGACAGGGCTGTGTTTCTGTTTGTGACTACTATCCCTCTAGGGCCTGGCACAGTGCTTAATGAGTGTGTGCAGAATGACTGAATGAGGAGAGGAACGGTTGCTGGGTGTCCTAGGGAACTGTGGTGTGTGCTACCCTTGCTGTTAATACTGCTTTCTTGTTGCTTATAATTTTCATTGCCCCAGATGATCCAGCTCTGTCGGAGGCACGTAGGCACAGCCAAATCTCATGCTGTACATTGATCACCTGTCCAACCTTTGCCTAGAGTGGGAGCCCCCAGTTCCTTCAAGAGATCCAACTTTACCTGTCTGTAAAGAAGAAGAGGAGGAGGGAGACAGCGGGGAGGATCCGGTGGCAGTTTAACACCAGAGCAGGTCCTATGTTTACTTTTACCCTTTTGGAGGTGGGTAACTGCAAATGCCGTGGGGTGCTGGGTTTCAGAGAGACTCTGCATAATGACCTTGGATTTGGGGGCTTACCTGTACTTTATTTTTTGCTAGAGTGTAGAGGTTGCTATTTTTGTATTTAATTCATAGCCAGAGCGTTCCGTGATTCCCACCCATCATAGAACAAGAATCCAAGTTTATCATCTACATGATGCAAATTGCTGTGTAGGCCTCATGGTGGCCACACATAGTTACTACGTGGACAGAGAAGACGGTTGTTCATTGGTTGCTAATTAATGACTATTATATTTATTATTTGCTTTTCAAGGCCTATGATTTTCAACAGGCTTGCTTGTTTTGATTCTGTGGCTTTTGCCATTTTGAATCCCCCCTCATTCCCCCACCCAGTCAACTTCTGAGACCATGAGATCCTGAATCACTGCTGAATAGATGAGATTTCACTAGCCCTACACAATCCTGGGTATGCCTAACCAGCCTCTTCCCTAAGGAGAACATGACCTATGACCTTGCAGGCCTCAGGCAAGACAACTTCCCACTGAACCCTCAAACCCCAAGCTGTCCCTGAGTTTGAACTGTCTGTTGCTGATTGGCCTACAGTAATGATTTCTGGGTGAATGGACGTTTGCACGTGAAAACCGCAGCCTCACATGTGGTAGAACAGCATAAACCCACAGAGACCACAGGGCATTGGCCATGTGCTTCCTGCATAGCCACTCTGCTCTCAACTCTCCTAGGTCTGAAGTATATTCTCCTTCTGTTGGTTCTGAGTCTCTACTGACTTAGTATTCTTGAGTTTCATTTCTGCTTTGGCATAATAAGTACCTAAATTGGAATCTTTGGGGGAATGTTTAGGAATCCTTCTAAGAAGAGAGTTTAAATCCACTTTGTTTTATGGGAGGTGTGTTCATCAACATTGTGCACTTTGAACCAAACAGCAATGGGTCATGGTGAGCCTTATTTCTAAGTTCTAAAAAAATTTTAGTTTAATTTACAGTTTTGGAATAGCACCAAAGGATGCCTCATATCCTTTGTGGATCAAGGCAGGTAATAACTGCCTACACAAATAAATCACATATTTTTGCACACACACAAAAAAATCTTTGAATGACATTTAATTTCTAATTAAACTTGGCAATGCAGTCTCTGAAGTGTCTCATCTTATCTAATCACAATGATCTATTTCCTTCCAGAGTGCTTCTGCATGCAATGGGTTTGTCCTTTTGTGACCATCACATAATATAGTGAAGAGGATAATTTAAAAAAGAAAATAAAAAATGAGAATAGATGATTGCATTTTAGGCCAAACTTAAACCACTGACTGTTTTGTTTTAAAAAACATCTTCACATCCCTTCACTGATTGATTTATTCAGCAAACAGATTTAAACGTTGGTTCTCTAAGTGCAGTGCCTGGACCAGCAACCTGAATCCTAGTATTACCTGGGAATTTCTTAAACATGTAACTTCTCAGGCCTCACCCAGACCTACTGAATCATGTGGGATCCAGCAAGGTATATTTGAATGAGGCTCTGGGTGATTCTGGTGCACACAAGAGTTTGAGAGCCCTTGGTTTAACTGAGAGTACACGATGTGGGGGTATTAAAAGGAGAGCAACTTCATATAGTCCTGCCATCATCCAGGAGCTTGGGATCTCATCAAGGGCATAAGGCACAAATTCATCAGATAGTTTAGCAGAGCAATCTTTATAAAATGTAAATCATATCATATGCACACTTCCTAAACCCCTCCAGGCAGTTGCCTTTGTACTTGTCATGAATATAAATGGTTGGCTGAGGCCCACAAGGCCTGGCATGCTCTGTCCCCTGCCCACCTTCCCAGCCACATTACCTGCTATTCTCTCCCTTCCCCAGTGCTCTGCCAGACTGCACTGGCCTTTCTGATCTTGTGTGGCGACAGCAGGAATGTCGAGAAAAGGGAAGGCAGGTAGAGAGAATTGTGAAGTTTAAAGAATAGGTTTGGACACTAAAGTATTTTTTTTCATATGATGAAATGTTTCTAAATCACTGTTTCCACTGGTTAATATAATAATATATTCATATTTACATACACTGATGTATAATATATTAATATCATAATATTAGTGGCCTCATCTTGTAGCATAGCAAAGTCTGAAAGGATTTGGTGAGTCATTAAGGAAGTATTAAAGTAGTTTAGCTTCATCTTAATGTTGTGTATTTTTTATTGATTTCTCTGTCTGAAATTCGGGCTGGCAAGCACAGTAGGAACTGAATAAACATGGCTGGAGAGACCAGATGTGGAGTGTGTTGCACCAGAATATTGATGCAGCCAATAAATGATTCTTACTGTCTTCGTTTAGTTTTAGGAAAGATGGTGACCATATTGGTTGGGTTTTTTGTCTTTTCACAAAATCGTCTGTGAATGCCAATTTTGATCTTTAGGATATTAAATGTACTATGTGATTTGGGAATAAAGCAGCTGTTTGGATTTTTATGGAATGTGAAAGTGTGTCTCAGGATTCTCTTTCACAATGAGAAAGGGGGAAATACATATTTTAGATATGATTTGTTTAAAAAAAATGAATTGGATTTGAGGCAAAGGAGTTCTTAAAGATTTAGGATTTCTGGGTCCAAGAACAAGAACGGTGGTTTTTTAGTTGTGTGGGTTTTTTTTTTGGTTTTTGACTATCCCCAGCTTTACCTTTCACATTAACAGGCTATTATTTTATTAATATAGCATCCCTGGTTTTGGACATTATTTGCTCATTAGGAAGCCACTCGTTTGAGATCTGCAGAGGAGAGAGGTCGTGGATGGGGGTGGGGGAAGTGCTCCTTAGGGCTTCTCAGCTTCCCCTTACCTTGTAAAGATCTTCCAAGGAAGGGGTGGAAAGTCTCCTTACTACCTTAAACCCCACGATGTATGAGGGAGCCCTTCCTATTGCTAAGGAGAAGCTAGTCTGCCCTCATGGGTGGGGACAAGATAGACACCAGGCAGGCTTTAGCAAATAACCACATTTTCACACTTTGAAACACACTCTGAAGGGTAAGTACAGAAAGCTAGGAGAGCAGAGAACAGGGAAACAGGCTTCCTCTGGGCTTGGCAGGGAAGGACACGAGGTTGAGACTGAACTGAAAGATTATCACGTGTTCATCAGGGTGTGTCTAGGTTGATGGCGTAGGAGGGGAGCAAGGAAGAATGTCCCCAGGAGCTGGCATCACCTCCTACGCTAGCTAGGATCCTGCCCACAGAGGCCATCCCAGCAGAGAAACTTCTGAGCAACAATGATGCAGAGCAGACCCCAGTGGCAGAGCACTACTCCCACAGAGACTGGGATGTCCAAGCAGCAGAGGCACTGTGTCCAAGTGTGACATTAACACCTTGATGCCTAGTTCTGGTCCTTTTCTTGGTTCCTCCAACTATTCTGGTGCCTCTCTCTGACATACCTCGTCCTTGACAGCAGAGCTGCCTGCAGGGGACATTGACCATCCCCTGTAGGATGCTTATGTGGCTTTTAGGGAAGGGTTGTGAGCATCTTCAGAGAATCTTCCTAGGTGAGGCTAGCAGCTCTAGGTGTGAGGAACTGCCTTCTCCCACTGCCTTCTTGACCCAGAGGCATCTCCACACGTGTCTCACACGTGTCCTTCTAGCCAGGCCACAGTTTGAGGGCAGGCTCTCTGTCTGTTTTTTTTTTCTTGGTCTCTCACACTCTGACTTTGCACAGATCTGGCACTCAGCAATTGCTGACAATTGAAAGATGAGATTCTGCAACTCCAAATGCCTTTGCAATGCTGAGGCTCAATGTCAGAAATGTGAAATAAGAGAGATGCCTGATTCCTTCATTTATCATCTGTCCACCTATCCATAAAACAGTTATTGAGGACTTACTCTTTAACTGTACAGCCAAAACACAAAACCTGGCACATGGTAAGTTCACAATCGATGCTGGTTATCATAGAGGAAGTGGAATACTGACTCTGGCTTCAGTCCCTTTGTGTTCCTGCCCGATGACTTTTCCAGAAGCCCCAGCTCTTCATCCCTGTCCTGTGCTTTAGGAGTGATAGTCTGGGGTACCAGGCTCTGAGTGTGTCTGCTTCTCTTCAGAGGGGTAGAACTCTCCCACAGGCGGGAAGCACTCGTTTCCTGAGTTCTGACATTTTAGAGAGCCTAAGGACAGCTCATGGGCTGTTTGCACACAACCAAGGCAAACACAAAATGACAGGGAGCGGTTGAACTTCAGGGCGGTCTGAGTAGCTTTTAAAAAACATTAACAGATTAATGAAGATAGTCATTTGGAGCACCTAGGTTTCTACTTGCTGAAAAAGACCTAACCTGTTTCTGAAAAGGGGGACTTCTTTGATTGAAACAAAATGGCAATCTCTGTAGATGTGACGAATTTGAGCCTGGGGTCCCAAACTGAGCCCAGAAGTCAATTCTGCCTAGATGGCATTTTGTATGGCCCACACAGGGTTCCAAAAACCTGAAAATATAACATACGATTTTGGCTTTCTGGATTTTAGGGAAAAATCAGATGCTCTGGCTATACCAGGCTGTATTCCCAGGAGATTTCCCCAGCAATCCCTTTTGCCCAGCCAGCCCTTTCCAGTTCACTGGTCACTAATGTTGGCCTTGCTCACACCCAGCACACTTCCCTCCGTTGTGTCACCACTTTGGTTCCTATCAGCACAGCGTGTGACCCTGATTTGGACCTGCAGAAGAGGGCCTTGTGGTGGGCTTGCTGTGGCCAGCAGCAAGAATGAATGGTACCCAGGTTTGCTGCCCCAGCTTCCTGTCCAGATGCCACATGGCAGGGCCGGTAGGAGTGACATCAGTGGCTCACCACCCAGGCTGTCCGTAAGAACCACTTGCCCAGGCCCCGCCTCAGGGACTCTGACTTAATTGCTCTCGGGTGAGGCTCTAAGGCTGTGTCCACACAAACAGCTTCAGAGCACCTATGCTGTGGTTTGTGCACAGCTCACCTATTCTCTGGGACAAGTGTTCTGCCCCATCAGTGCTCTTCTAGGCTTCTATTCCTCTTCCTGAATTGGTCTTGAGCATCACAAACCACTGTCATAAATGTGAAATTAGAGCAGAGCACATGTGTCAAAAGAGGCTCTTAAAAGGGGTATAATGCAAAAAACAAAAATAATGTCTTGGTTTGAAATCCAAGATATATCAACAAAAACTGGGATTTGGGTGCCAGAGGGAAGATGGCAGACACAAATGCTTGCTCCATCTTCTGCGTGTTAGTGGAGAGGTAGCTCTGTGGGTGCAGGTTCCTGAGGCCCACCTGACATGTGCTGTTATTTTCTT
This sequence comes from Daubentonia madagascariensis, assembly GCA_023783475.1. Taxonomy (NCBI): domain Eukaryota; kingdom Metazoa; phylum Chordata; class Mammalia; order Primates; family Daubentoniidae; genus Daubentonia; species Daubentonia madagascariensis. Next base: position 30,940,027 of record JAKFHU010001953.1, on the reverse strand, counting down.
ACTAGATCCTTATGGATTGTTTTTTTCTTTACATCAACAAGTCAACAATTTTGCAAGACTGTTTCTAGTGTTTGCTTCCTTAACATTTTTCTGGTATTCACTAAGCCCTTTTTAACCTGCTACATATGTTTTCCATCTGCATAATATTATTGCTTCTTTTCTTAGTTTTGGCCTTTTCTTCTGGAGCATCTGTTATCCTCAGGTTCCCCCTGTGTAATTCCTATATCCATCCCATTTTGTTCCTCATAGATTACATCTCTCTATTCTGGGATAACCTCACAAGATTACAGTTTATCTCACTGATATTTTCTATAGCAGTGATCCAGCTCTTGGCTGCTTCTAACGTTGGTTGTAACCCCATTACTGCGTTTTTAATGGGTGGTAGATGGTAGAAATCCTCTTCCATTTTCTATTCTGGCTATAGTCCTCTGCCTCAGGGCCCCATGTGAGCATTTTTACTGATGGGGAAACTGAGGCCCTGAGAGGGATAAGATTTGTCAAAGGTTACATTGTTGGGTCCTCGTGAAGGTGAGAGTAGAACTTGGGTCTTCTACCAGTACAAGGCCCTTTTTATCCCCAAGACTCTAAAGATCAACTCTGAGGTGCAAAATAAATAATTTGATAGATAAGATTGTCATTACCATCCACCTAATCAAACTCTCACACCTCATAAGTGTGAATATTCCAACTGAGAATTTCTTACCTCGTATTCACGAGATGTGGAGGCCACTTGGAGGAGCAAAGTTATGATCACAGTCAGGAATCAGGCTCTTTCCTTAGCAAGATGTGACTCTAAGCAGGTGATGTGGCTTCCTAAGGTGTCAGGCTTCTTCTGGTACATAGGGGATGTTGTAGTTTAGTCATTGATTCAACAGCTATTTATTTGAAGAGAAATAAAATCACACTTAGGTGGAGGAGTCTGCAGAATTTTTTGATGTTTAAAGGGAGGCCTTGTCAAAATTGTGCTGCTCCTGTCTTCCATGATAAATTTGAAGGTGGGTTGTGCCCTTCCTCAAGAGCTGCCAATCCAAGGGAGAATCCTTACTGCCTGATGGCTCTCACCAGTGGCTGCTGTGTTGGGACAGATCTGGCAAGCAGATGTTTGCAGTGGAAACTTTCTATTCTAGAATAATTCCTTCTGAGGAAGGAGGCGGCTTAGGTCAAAGAAGAATGTCCCCAGACAGTCTGCCCCTTTGCTAATCAATGCTGTCATCTTGGCTGCCCCTATAGCTGCCCCATCTTCCTGAAATCTTCAGTAAAAGGCCATTCAGCAAAGACATCTGGCATAGGCCAGGATTTTTCTAGCTCCACTTTAACAGCAAGGAATGGATTTAATCAGATTCAAAGGAACATTAAGACTCATTCCATAACTGTGGTACATCTTCAGAAGGGCTCTAGGAGGCAGATTATCAAAAACCAGTTTCTTGAGCAAGACTTGCAAACCAATGCAAAGTAATCAAGTTAAATATGCAAGGGTCTGAAATCTTAGTGACATTTATCAAGCTCATTGGGACACATACTATGTTCAATGCTTTAATGGAGGAATCTAATTAGTCTTCATAGCAACCTTTAAAGTAAGCACTGATATTATGACCATTTCGTAGACATGGAAACTGAGATTTAGGCCACTAAGTGACTTGTCGAAGGCCACACAGTGATTTCTCCTTCTTTAGCCATTGGGATGATAGTATGGCCACACTGCTGATTTTGAGTCAATGAGCTATTATTTTAAGCTCTAATCCTTTATTTCTTTATTTGGACAATGCAGTCTTTATGCAGACATGCAGTTATTATAAGAAATTTTTTTTTTTTTTTTTAAGAGACAGGGTCTCACTCTGTCATCCAGGCTGGAGTGCAGCCATAGGTCACTTTAACCTTGAATTCCTGGGCTCAAGTGATCCTTCTGCTTCAGGCTCCCGAGCAGCTGGGACTACAGGCACACGCCACTACACCTGACTAATTTTTTAAATTTTGTAGAGAGATAGGGTCTTGCTATGTCACCCAGGCTGATCTCAAACTCCAGGCCTCGAGTGGTCTTTCCCCCTCAGCCTCCCAAAGTGCTGGAATTACAGGTGCAATCTACCACGCCCAGCCCAGAAATGATTATTTGAGTCAATTTTAATAGATTTGGCAAAAGCTAGTATCTACATAATAGTAACGGAAACGCCAAGTTTGGTGAAAAAGACATTTGCAAGTTGTCTTCTCTGTCCTCATTTGCAACCTCCACGCATCATAGGATGTGACACAGGGCATGTGGAGGCTACTTGGAGGAGCAGAGTAATGCTCACAGTCAGGAATCAGGCTCTTTCCTTAGCAAGATGTGGCTTTAAGCAGGTGCCATGGCTTCTCAAGGTGTCAGGTTTCTTCTGGTACACAGCGGGAGATCATAGTTTAGTCCTGTATTCAACAGCCATTTATTTGGAATCTGTTACATATGGTATATATGATGACAAACTTACTATCTCTTACTGGGACTATAACGCAAGTAATCCTAAGGTAATGTAATCAGTTCTAGGTGTGAGGTCTGCGTCTCTGCGAGGGCTAGGACCACACCGTAGGCTGTCACGTCAGGCTGACATCAGCAGTTGTTTCTTGAGTGCCTCCTGTACCAGACTCCATTCCAGGAGATAGATACTGCAGATACATTACATTTCAAAGGGTGGAGCAGGGGAAGGCAGTAAACCAGTAAACAAACAAATAGGATGATTTCAGGAACTGATAAGTTGCATGAGGAAAGTACAGGAGAGTGATAAAAGAAGAAGTAATTGGGAAAGAAAGGAGCTACTGGACCTAAGGTGATCAGAGAAGGTTTTTCTGAGGAGGTAACAAGATAAGCCTTGGAAAATGAGAACTATTTTTTCTAGGCTGGGTGGAAACTGGATGGATTGACCATGATGTATAAGGTTCTAAAATCCTTATTCTTTTAACATAGAAGTTCAGATGTCAAGTATATGATATCGCTTCTTGGGATTTGTTGATATTTTTAATGGCCAAGCACATGTTCAACTTTTTGTAAATATCCCATACGTACTTAAAGAGAATTCTCTTTTTGGGTGCATGTTCTTTGTGTATTCTTTAGATGAAGCTTATAAATTATGTAACTGAAATCTTCTAAATCTCTACTGATGTTTTAGTTGTTAACTGCTCAGTTTCTTAGAGATAAGAATGAAAATCCTCATGATCCTTGTGGATCTGGTCATTTCTTAGTAATCCTATCACTTTTTTTTATCTATATCTAGGATATATTTTTAACTGTATAAAATTTCATCATCTAATGTTATAGTTCCTGGTGGGTTCTTCTTATCTTTAATTAATATCCCCTTTTATCCCTATTACTGCTTTTACCTTTAAATTTTATTTTGTCTGATAATGTTGCTATAGCAACATAGCTTTGGTTCATATATGTGAGTGTATTTTTTTTCCATCCTTTTATTTTCAGTCTTTGTGTGTCACTGGTCCAATTTTATGAGCAATACAAAGCTGAATTGTTTTTAAAAATCTGGCATCTCTGTCTTTTAATGGGTGAATTTAAGCTATTTGTATTTATCGTAACTAATCTATGTGGACTTAACTCTGTCTTCTTATTTTGCATGTTCTCTTATCATGGTTTTTTCTCTTCTTTCCTTTACTGCCCTATTTGAATTGACTGTGCTTTCTTTATTTCTTTCTATTTTCTCCTCTACTGATTTGGGAGTTACATATTCTATTTCCCTTTTCTTAGTGGTTTAGATAGTATCTAAAGCAGAATTTGGCAAATACTCAGAAGCTCTTAATGCATCACCTAAGGTTGGTTTAAGGGCTTTCTCTACTATCCTGGTTCCCCAGTGGTTGGGTCTTTAATGGGGTGAGGTGTAAATGAAAGTGCAGAGCGTGGTCACTATAATGATTGTATCTTGGAGTGTGGATTTCCAACTGCCTTTTCTAAGACCTGCACCCTGTTGCTGAGGGTGTCTGGTAATTGACAAACTGTAAAACTCTCATGGGCTGTGGATAATATGGCAGCTTCTAAGCAAAAAGCCACTTGGTTTCTTCTATTGCTTTTCCCTTTGTCTGCATTTGAGCTCTTGTAAGTGATGATAAACGTTAAATAGCTCCTGTAAAACTGTTGAATTGTCAGTTTTTAAACTGCATAAAACACTGACATTTTCATTAGATCCTAGCTCTGAGGAATGTCCGGCTTTCATCATAACAGATTTGTTTACTTCTGCAGAGAGTCTTAATGCGCTGCCTATGGGAGAAATCTTTCTGTCACCTGCTCTTAAATGGGAAAGCCTTTGTTCAGCCAAAGATTTTTGGAAAAGGATTTGCATGAGGGCTTTTTCACCTCCCTCTTTCTCCCCTACCATCTCCCAATAGGGTAAAGGATGGGAATAGAGTCTTTGAAGAGCTTTGGTGCTGAACAGGAAAAATTCCAACCTAAAATCATCCTACAGAGTCCATTAGGAGACAAAATGTTGGGGAGAAGCTATTAAACCACTATTTAGTTTCAATGTCTCCTGTTAAAGATAAGCAAGTCATATCTGTGTCTTTTTAGCCTCAATCTTTTGGTTGACATTTAAACAGATATCTTGATTTTGGATTAATAAACTCTCTTGTGTATATTACTAGAGAAAACATTTTAAACTGCTGGGTCCTTCCAAGCAAATAAGAAAAGAGAAGACTTTTATCTTCTGTTCATCGCATTAGATTTTCAGCATTTTTCCAGAAGATGCCAAATTCTTGATGAACAAATGTGGCGTTGTCTCAATTTAACAAGCTAGAAAATGTGTGTACTGAAGGATAGCCTTGTCTTAATACGACCAGGGCTGGGGATGTTAACTTTCCTGGCATCAGCATGTTTGCAATTTACAGCAAGATTTCTTGCATGTTTTTAGAAGGGCTTCAGTAGTAGCTTATTGAATATGTTGTTGGCAGGCTTATCTACTTCCATGTTTCAGGAGAGGCAGCCTGGCATGGGAAAGCAAAGTCTCTGAGCCCAGCGGATCAGCATTTGAATTCTGGTTCTAGGACATATTAACTGTGTAATCAGGAAGGAGTTAATGAACCTCTCTGAGTTTTGGTTTTCTCACCTATGAAATTGAAATAATAACCTGACTTTTCACAGCTGATAAACACATTAAGTGAGATACTATATGTGAAGTGCTCAGCACAGAACCTGGTCCATAGTAGAGGACCATTCAGTGACCTTTGGTGGTGATGATGATGATGAAGGTGGTGGTGGTGGGGATAATGGTGATGAAGAAGATGAGGATGATGATGGTGGTGGTGGTAGTAATAAAAATGTTGATGGTGGTGATAATGGTGGTGAAGGTGACAGTGGTGGTGGTGATAGCTGGATGCTTGAAAAAGGCTGAGAGAGGTTATCATATAATCAAAGAACTTGAGAAAAAGTACAATTATCTACTTGATAACTACCTGATCTACAGTCCCCCAGCCTCTATTTGGGCACTTCCAGTCACTAGGAGGACCTTTCTTGGCAGAATTCTATTATAGATAGCAAACCACAAAACCCAGTTCATTCATGCAATTGTGTTTTCAGGCCTGGATTTGTCTTAGAAAAAACTAAGAAGTGCTACTCTGGTTCATTTAATCCTGTTGACATCGATCTCCATCCTAAAACTTGCTTGTTCCTTGGCTTCTGGACATTGGACATTTTGGAGTTCTTCTCTCTCTTCTTGAACACTTCTCTGCCATCTCTTTGATAGCTTCTCTTTCTGTGGTCATTTGGATAGGTAATAGGAACTCAGAGAAGTCACTGCAGGAGAAAAAAGGGGCCAACAGCAACACTGGGGCAGAAGCTCAGTGTAGAGTCACAGAAGCAGAGAAGGAAGGCGGTTCCAGGTAGAGGGGGAAGGTCAGCAGTTTTGACTCTGATGGTGAGGGCGAGGGTGAGGAAGGCTAGGCAAGACCATGACTTTTGTCACTGGGAGTTCATTGTTGGCATCTGACACAAAATCACTGGCAGGGTGAAAAGAGGAGAGGAGAGGGGTACCTGGGAGATGAAGGGGTTGAGGTCACAGATATTGAAGAAAGAGAAAGAGGAGGTTTCAGAGTGGAAAGACTTTTTTTAGACAGGAGAGAGTGGGTCCTCTTTGTAGACCAAGAGGAGGGAGCCAGGGGAAGCCGAGTATGCAGACACAAAAGCAAGAGGATTCAGATGTTTGGTCCTAGAGGACATGGGAGTGGTGGAAGGAAGAGTTCATTGTACCATAAAAGCACCTGCCACATCCCCAGGTAGAAAAGTGAGATGACAAGAATAGCACTAGGTGGGGGAAATTACAATCAGTGAGGCTCACGCTGGGTGGCCTTGACTTTCTTATAAAAGAAGGTGAGGTCTCTGATGAAAGTGAGAGATGTTTTGGAGGAATAAGGAGCTTGGGAGAGAGTTTAACAAGAACCACTGTCTCAGATGAGAGTGAAGTCAACCAGTGATGATTAGAAGACTTGCCAAGGAGCACCAAGAGGGGGAGAAGGTGTGTGTCTGTGAATCCTCCCATGCTGTTCTCGCCCTGGGCCCTCCCCCCAGGATCTCCTGTGTACCCCCCGATGGCCCAGCAGTGCTCCCACCCCCCATGGGGCCTCCCTCCCCATCTCCAGGCCCAGCCTTGTTCTCAAAAGGCTGTCACATAGAAATGAACCAATGGACTGATTTGCACCAAGGTGAGGACAACACCAGGGCACAATGTCTCATCCCACCCAGACATTTGTGTGACAGGAAGTTGAACGGAAGGAACACAAGATCAGGAGTCAAGGACATGGAGTGTAGTCCCAGGTCTGGTCAGTTAACCTGTCATTGTGCCCTCCTATAGCACAGGATGTCACATCTTTTTGCTGGCCATTGCAGCAGCAGCACGTTGTCCAGTACCTGGCACACAGCGCGTGCTCATGGAATTGATATGAATGAGGAGATGGAGGAAGATAGGAACATCTTCAGGCACCCATCAGCCTGTGCAAATGCAAGGGGCTGTTATTCCTACATGCACTTTAACAGGCACAATAGTGCAAGGAACGACCCTGTAAGGGGAGAGTATCAGCTACCAGAGGTGGGTGGGTGAAGGGAGATACTTTCAGCAGATCTGGGTGGGGCTTTCTGCTGATTTTACTCCTGGAACTGCTGTGATTTAACTACCTCGGTGTCTACACCTATTTGGTTTGGTTTTTAGACAAATGAGCTTCTATCCCTTCAGTAATCTGATCCAAGGTGATTCAGTCATTTCTCATTCTAGCTGTTGAAAAAAATATACTTTGTCATTGTAGATAAGAAGCCGAGGTTCTGGCAAGACAAAGAGAGATGAAAAGCAGGTTCCAGATAAAGAAGCAGAGCCTCCTTCTCACCCACTTTTTCTACCCTCTCCTCCTTCCCCTCCCCTCCCCTCCTAAATGAGATCTTTCTCTACCTTTCCCCCGTGATGCTACCAGCACGGATAAACCAATTGTCTGCCAAATCCCAAAAGAATAAAAGAAAAGTATCTCCTCGGAAGGAGAAGGCAAGGGGGAGAGATGGGAGCATCAGTAAAGGCTGAAAGGATTGGCCTGGAAAGCGTGGAACCCACGAGGGTGTTTATTTTCACAACAAAAGTGAGCTGCACAGGTATATTCCAACAGGTGGGAAAAATGGAGTGAGCAAAGCTGGCGCCCGTAAGTGGACATGCCCACGGTGGCCCAAGTCAGCGAGAGCAGCTCTTGTCACTGCTCCGGTGGCCTTCGAGTGATCAGGACTCATTCCCAAGCCACCAGAAGCTTGAGGAAGGCTGTGTCTGGCCAGTGACCCTTCCAATTTTGCTGGGCCACCTAGAATCCCAACTTCCTCCCCTACCCCATGGGAACAACCCAGGGAAGCTTCACCAGCCATTCTTTGGCAGACAGCCTGGCATGACTGAAGAGTCATCCCTCACCAAGTCCACTTTCGCCTGGCATCTTTTCGGGCACAGTTCTGTTCCACAAATGTTCTTACAAAAAGGCCTTTGAGACAGAGAAGTAGTTTTTCTTTAGAAGCTATCTGTCAGAGTGTTAGACACACATAACTGGATTTAAAATCTGCCTCAGCCTAACTGGGTTACCTACTCTGAGCCTCAGTTTCCTCTTTGGTAAAGTGGGATAAATAGAACCTGCCTCACAGGGAGTAGTAAGAACAAGAGTAACAGGGACGAGGTGCCTGACAGAGGGTTTGGCAAAGAGAAGGAGGCCAGGGATCGGCAGGGAACCTGGCTGGAGAGACCCCGGGGCCCACTCAAAACTTGTGCTTATTTTTCCTCAGTGCGCATGTTTGATTTGGGCTTTGGTCAGCTGCTTCTTTGGTCAGAACCACACACATGCTTTTGTTTTGAGGGTTCATTCTCCTTGTAAATAACTCCTGGCCTACACGAGTAACAACATCTTCCAGGCTCTGCCTGCACCCTGGTCTCAGTGTCCACATCTGGAAAACAAAATGTGCCACTCGATTTTTGTTCATTTGAACTAACTTAGGGGTTCTATTCCAGCCCTGATGTCCGAGGATTCTCCCCTGTGCTTTCTCTACCCCAGACCTTGCTTCCTGGTTACAGTGCTGGGTCCCACAAAGGTGGAGACGTGAGGTTATACATGATATAATGGCAATCCTAGGTAACAGAAGAGACAAAAGACAAAAATGAGAAAAATACTTGTCAGTATTTCCCAACTGCTCTATAATGAGTGTGTGCTTTAAAAAATATTTTAAAAATACTAAAAAACATAAGGGAAAATCAACCACAATCCTACCCCTAAAGTTATATAGAGATATAAAACAGGAAGTTAATGTCCGGTACTCCTCTCCCTTGGCAGTTTGATCCAACCCCAGAAGCTATGACTGTTGACAATTTAGTGTTATGTCCTTCCAGTTTTTTTTCAGAGTTTAAAGCACATATCCACATTTACATGTATACATATATATGTAATTTTTACAGAATTGTGGCCTACTATTTGTACTTTGGGATCATTGTAGTTCTATTATCAAGGGCACCCGTTCACATACAGATCTGCCTCCAGTGTCTCATGTAGTATATTGTTCTATACTATGGAAAAACCGTATTTATTGATGGGCATTAGGTTGATTCCAGTGTTTTTGTTGGTACAATGAGGGCTACAGTAACACGGTTTATGTTTCACTGTACATTCTGGTGCTCTTACGTCTGTCAAATCAAGTCTCAAGTGTGACTTCTGAGCCAGAGGGTATGCTCTCTTTAAATTTTAATAAAGACTTCCAAACTGGTCTCTGCAATGTTTGAAAGCATCTTATGTACCTACCAACAGGATGAGAGAGCTCCTATTTCCCCATAACCTTACCAACTTTGGAGATCACCACTCTTAATATTTTTTTCCCGATCTGATGAGTAGAAAATTATCTCACTGTTTTAATTTTTATTTCACTTATTTAGATTTAGCTTATTTTCATTTGTTGATTGGCTATTTTTGTCCTAAGAATTGCCTGTATCCTTGGCCCATTTTTTGAATGACACTATTGTCTTCTTTTAAAAAAAAGTATTGTCTTATTCCTAAAATTTGTTTTAAAAAAATAGAATAAGGTGATTTCTTTAAAAGCTCTTTGAGAATGGAAGACTTCCTGAGGCTGTTGGGAGGAGAAGTTTCATGGAACAGAGATGAGTAAGCCAAGGGCAGTAATAATCCTTCAGTGTGCTGCGTGGTTCACAGGCATTTTCTTTCACATGCCTTATTGCCCTCATATGCTCCTCAGTGCTGTCCTGGGAGATGGGCTGAGCTCCACATGCCCTCCTGGCTGTCAGACCTTCAGCTTGCCCCTGACTGATGAGGCTTGCCTGGTGTGCTTGGCCTGAGAATACCGAGCCCTCTGCCGGCCTGTCTCTTGCTGGGACTGTCGCCTGATGACTTTCCCTGCCCTCCCTACAATGCCCCTCCCAGCCATGAGCTCTGCACACTTTTGGGAGGCCTGGGAACTCATTTCTAAGCTCCTTCAGGAAGCCACTTCCATTGGAAAGACTCCCTGGGGAGGCCTGGGTGGTGGTAGTTTTTATTCTTACTAATAAAATATTAGTTACCATTTATCAAGCATTTATCATGTGTAAGGCCAGTGCTTATGGCTGTGCATGTTGTCCATTGCACAACTCCAGGGGGCAACATTCACTGTGTAGTCATTGTAGATTTGCAGAATTATTTCTGCCAAATGGCAGTCAAATGTTTTGAAGAAAGGTGCCTTTTTTCTAATTCTCACAGAATCTCCATAATGGTGAGCAGCAGGTTTAACCAAGTGCCAGCCACTGTGCTAAATGCTCTAAACATATGATTTTTAAAATCCTTTACAATAACCTGCTGAGAATGGTGATATCACCTTCTCTATGGCTGAGGAAACTGAGTCCCAGAGAGGTTAAGTCACTTACCCAAGTCACCCAGCTAATAAGTGAATTCACACTCAGGTACAGCTGATCTCAAAGCCTGTGCTTAACTCTTGCCCTGCCCTCCCTCTGTATTGGAATTTGGTTACCCCCGCAAGGGGTCCTCTGAAATACCCCAAGCCATGGTTACGGTACAGGCACTGGGCTCCTTCAGCCTGTCCACTACTGTCTTGCCACAGCACTCTAGATGGGCTGGTGCAGCCAGTGGGCAGGACTGCTGCAGCCAGAATGAACTTGAACCCAAACTGAAGCCCTGGAGCACAGCTCCTGCTCAGCAGCTGTCTTATCAAGAGGTCAGCATCTCTGCATCTTCTCGTGGGAAGGGTAAGCCCCATTTTTTTGATGTGCTCAAATCCTGAGTCAGAGTTTCCTGGTTTCTGTCCCAGGATCCATTTTCTTCAGCCACACTCAGAGGTTAGGGAAATGTAACTCAGAGGTGTGAAGAGCGAGAGCCAACCTTTCCCATCCTCTGACTGTGGTGCTGATGGATGGGGAACGGGTGAGAAGGTTTTTCTGGAGTTGACTCACCAGGCTGAAGGGATTTCCCTCTTGCTGTCTGTCTGCTTTCACTGGTGAGGTTCATGTGTCTTTCTAACAGTCCATCGCCTTACTGGGGCCCAAGTTGTAAGTCGTCTTTCGGATCCGTTTGTTCTGATTCAATTGCCGAGGCTTTATGATGTTGTTCCTTCTCTTGGAAAAAGGCTCCAAATGGTTCACATGACTGATGTACTGCACAGCACCCTGATTGACAGAGGAGAGGCCCTAGCTAGAAGGAAGGGTTGGGGCTGTGAACACCGTCACTGCTGGGCTGCGGAAGCCAGAACACCTGCCCTTGATGCCACCCAGCTTGGAACCTTTCTTGGAGGAAACCCAGCAAGGAAACAACCTTGCACCTGCCTCAAGTTGGGAGTAAGGAGGCAGGAGCTCTGGGTTCAGCCTAGACATGTATACCCAATTTTTAGGCACTTGGGTAACTTTATTGTACCTATGGCTTCAAATCATGTGTCTGGTCAATGAAAAAGGATATTTTTGCAGTTTGGAAGGCAATCGTATTCACTTTTTAAGAGCTCTGCAGCTAGCCACAGCTACTTACTACTACCATCCCACCACTAGCAGTCAGGTTGACCCTGTGTAAGCGGCTTCCCTTCTCCAGGCCTCTCACTCCTGTCTGTGAAATGGGATTGATGAGACCTGCTTTATAAGGGCAATGCTAGGATTAAAGGGGATCATACATGTGAATAGCTTAGCCTAAGGTTTGGCACATAGCAGCTACTGACTAGTAGTATCACCAGCTCAGCAGACAAGGTAAAAAATACTCTACACCACAGATAAAGTGTATTGCTCTAACTCCACCGGTGTGGATTTCACAACCACTATGGACAGCAATTCTGCAATAAATAGTCAAGTTTAAATTAGACATTCACCATGACATAGCAATGAGACCTCTAAGTGTATACTCCAGGGAAATGCTAAGACCTATGTACAAGAAGACCTGTTAAGGTCAGTTGAGGCTTGGTAATGGCAAAAAATTGGATACAATATAAATATTCATCATTAGAAATTCTATTATGTTTATGCAATAGGATACCTCACAGCATTAAAATTTAGTCTGCATTAATGCAATTGCATTAACATGGATAAATTGCAAAAACATAATGTTGACTGAAAGAAGCAAGTTATTATATATAGTGATACATGCAGTGTGATAACATTTGTTTAAAACTATAAAACATGCAGATTTATACTACATTATTAGTGGATGAATACATAGAGTACAACAGTATTTAATGTATAACAAACATGCATAGGAATGGTATACCTAAACTTCAGTTTAGTGCTTACTTCGGGGTTGGGGGGGAATAAAATGAAAACAGGGATGAACAGGAGGAGGACTTAAATTATATCTCTCTTATTTGTTCCTAGCAAAAAAGATTTCAGGGCATATGGCAAAATGTTAAGATTTATTCCACTAGATGGTGGGTTCATAAGTGTTTTTAACATTATTTTCAATTTTATTCTGCATATTTGAAATATTTCATAGTGAAAACTTTTAATAAATAAAATTAAGTTTATCTTATGCAGAGAAGGAATGATAAAATGATAAAGTTCCTCCTTTAAGGCAGTTGGTATCTTCTATTCCTACAGTACGAGGAGAGGCAGTTAAGGAGCTTCATGTTATATCACAAATGTAGAAGAGTTTAGATCATTAGAAGATTTTTTAGAAGTTAAAAGAACTATTTAGTTAAAAAAATATTTTTTAAAGAACAGTTAGAAACTACAGTTATTTTAAAGGCACTTATCTAAAAAAATTAATAGTGGCCAAATAGGTCACCAACTCAATCTCCAACTCAGATTGTATTTCTGTATTTATGAATTTAGAATGGGGAGATTTCCCCCTTTTAGTAACAGTTGCAGTTTTGCTGTGATGGTCAAATAGAGTGATATAAAGATGCACTTTAATTATAAAAATCTTTCCCCAGGGTAACATGGGAGTTATGAATAGAATTTCTCTAAGCATCGTGACTGAAATCGCCTTTGTGCTGGTCTAAGGTGATTTGAAATCATGTTGTAGGGCCAGGCGGGGTGGCGTGCGCCTGTAGTCCCAGCTACTCAGGAGGCTGAGGTAGGAGGATCGCTTGAGCCCAGGAGCAGGAGTTCAAGCCTGCAGTGAGCCACTGCACTGTAGCCTGGGCAACAGAGCAAGACTTCATCTCTATAAACAAACAAAAAAGAAATTATGTTGAAAATGTAGGGAAAGACTGGCAGTCCAAGGGCTGCTCCGAACGTGTCTTCCCAGGGCTTCTGTGGGACACTTAAATGCCAAAGTCCTCCTCTTGCATTTGAGAAGCTCTGCTTTCCCCTCCTGTGATAAAGTTATTCTCTTTTGGTCTTATCCACCCAATCTTCTCTCTTTGGGGAGCTATCAACCCTGCTTGATTCCCTCGTGGCCCTTTTCCCACTACAGTCCCTGCTTCTTCCCTGGCCCAAAGTCACCTCCAGGGCACCAGTGCGTCTCCAGGTTAAGCCCACTGCAAGCCTCTGCGTTAACCGGGATGGAGCCAGGGGCTCCCAGACTCCTCTCCAGGAAGCCCTGCTCTCAAACACTGCCTTTCCAAAGCTTCCTGGAGTCTTCTCTCCTGTGGCTGCAGGCTGAGAGGAAAAAAGGATTTTCTTTTCTTTTTTCCAATCTGGTTTTTTGATTTTCATTCTGTGGTTCTGCTCTGCCTCGCTTTGTTTATCAGCATCAAAGCTGAGACCAGCTGTGTTTGTTTGTGGATCTTTCATTTCCATGAAACCTGCAGATTTTTCTAGGTCACTCTGTGTTCTTAATAATCAAGAAGGTGGTTCACATGGCAGCAAAGGAAGGACTGGGGTCAAAAAAACCTCAAACCCACAGAGCCTCCTCAGTAGCCTTACCCTTGGCCTGGAAGACTGGAAATAACAATTACATGGCTTTGTTATTTCCAGGGTGAAGTCCCCCAAAGAGCTCTCTACAAGGAAATTCAAATAGAAATCTTGCTTATTATTTTTGAGCAACATCCTATGCAAAAGGTCTCATTTTTAAAAGTCCAGAACCCAGCAGTTATAGAGAAGGGAAGGGAGATGTTGGGAATTTTTTTCATAGCTTAATAACTAGACCCTTAGTTGGATTATTATGGGCCAGCAACCACTTGAGGTCACAATTGTCAAGGTGCTTGTTGGGGGAGCATCTGGCTGAAGCCTCAGTTCAGCAGTGGTAAACCTAGCAGCTTTACAGGCCACTTGATGTCCAAGGGCAATTACTGGAGCAAAAACCCTGAGCCCTAAATCAGGAGAAATGGGAGACCAGATGGAAGCCTCTTTTAGAGATTTAGTCCTAAAGCTGTTAACTCATCTTGCAAAGTGCTGCCCAGCTGACAGCACAAACAGCCATGTGAAGACCATACTGGGTGCTATTTATCTTAGAATAGGCCAGAGAATCTGGGCTGGATGCGGAAAACCGAGGAACCCAAATCACTGAATCTTGGGGACCACAGCGGAAGCAGCAGCCGGCCCAAAAAAGCCTAGTTTCCACTTGAGCTCCTCCCGGCCAAATGGACTGACGTGTATCAGGCTCCCGAAACAGTAAAGACAAGACCGTATTTGGATTTGTAACTCCCCGGATATTTTGCAGGCAGGTCTGGTTCTTGTTGTCCATTGACTCTGAGATAAAATCAGGGCCTCTGCTTAGCTTGAGACGAGCCATTCGTTTGGATACCCTCCTTCTTAGGGCAGGAATGCCCAAGTGCTACGTGGGTGATTCCAATTTGCTGGTGGGGCTCCCCTGTCAATCTTCCCAGTTCAGGAATTGCCGCTCTCTGTCTTATGTTATCCTGCGTCCTTCTGTCCCCACCTTACTTTGGGAGTCCCCTGAAAATGGCAGCCTTAGCAGGGAGATGTGGGCTATGGCTGCTTCCACCCACCGGGTTTAAGCGACGTGTACAAGTGAGAGACGGGAGAGTCTCTGGCCTCTCCAAACAGAATTCTTTCCATGCCTCAGGGTCTCCACACTAAATGGAGTCAGTGGGAAGGTAGGAGAGCTGTGGTTATAGACCCTCATCTAAATGAAAATCCTGCCAGGGGAACTGCCCTTCCTCTGAGTCTCAGTGGGGCAGGAGCAGGGCCAGGAACTGAGCCCAGAACACCTGGCACAGAGAGCTGATAGTCATAGCAGCTATCGGTGAGTGAACATTGACACAAAGCAGACATGGCTCCAAGGGCTTCATGCCTGTTAACACAATGAGCCTCATCAAAGTTCCAGGAGGTAGGTCCTGTTATTTATCCCGTTTTGCAGATGGAAAAGCTGAGACTGCGAGAGGGTAAGTACCTTGTCCCAGGTGTCGCACAAACAGGAAGTGGCAGGCCCAGGCTTCAAACCCAGCCCACCTGGCTCCACAGCCTGAGCCCTTACCACTAGGCTACCCCGTGGGGGTCTCTGAGGCTACCATTACTGCCAATAATAACAGTCATCTACTGAGTGCTTTCCTTGCACCAAGCACTATTAAAAAAGCACTTTCCATGTGTTACCTCTTTTAATGCTTAATCAGCTCTCCAAGCTTGATACGGTGCTTGGAACTGTTTTACACATAAGAAACTAGGCTTGAGTGACTTCCCGAGAGTCACATAACTAATAAAGGAAGAAGCCAAGATTCTAGCCCAGGAAGTCTTGGCAGCTTGGACTCGGAGCCCCTATACCCGTTTTGGGAGGGGAGGCTAGCAAGTAGGGGTGTGGTTGGACTTGTTGGCAAGGGCTCCTTCTAGGTCTTCTGCTGCCCTTTGAAGACCACAATGTGAGAAGCAGCCCAGTGAGCCCTCAGATACCTGGGAAGAGCAGGACTTTCCCATCATACACTTGGCTGCTTCTACCACCTGTGCCAAGTAGATCCCCCAGCTTCCTTCAGCCTATATGGTCTGATACCAGCCTAGCACCAAGCATAGTTGCTGGCATGGAATTGTACTCAATGAATTATTTGGGAAGCTGACACCATCCAGTGCATCCTTGCCTTTCTTCCCAGAATGAATGAATGATGCTTCCACATTGGAAACTAGCCAGTAGCTAATAGATGCCTGACTTTACATTGTGATTTCTCTAGATTTCATATTCACTAATGTAAAGAGACCAAAGGCCATCTTTTGGTAGGTAGGAATGTGACATTTCGCTTTGACTCTGAAGAGTCTGGTTAGCTCTGAGTAAACCATCCAAGTCCTCTGTTTTTGGCTTAGCTATAGGAGTATCTGTGCCATTACATTCTGGTCCACATAACATAACAACAACCATAAGGGTGACACAGTAACAATACTAGTATGATAACTATTTAATAGTACTTATAACTAGTTAGTACTTACTATGTTTAGTTTCTGTGCTAAGCAGCCAATATTTTTGCAGCAAACCTTTATTAGTCCCATTTTGTCAGATGAGAAAACTGATGCCAACAAAGATTAAGTAACCCGCGTAAGACCACTCGGCTGCAAGTGTTGAGTCACCATTCACACTCAGGGCTTCCCCTCTGAAGCCCCATACTCTCACCCACCGTGCAGTTCATTGAGTTAATCATGTGCCAGCCTTAGCTATTTGTAATAGTCAAAATTTGAACCCTGGCTACCTATGTCATCCTGTTTTCACAAACCCTTTCAGAATCAGCCTCAGCATTTACTCCTTCAGGCAAAGGAAGGCTGTGCTTGGAGTCCTGCAGAAGAAATATGTACTGTGCGAAGTGGAGAAGACTGATGTGATACAAAGGCATTCAGTAGTTTGAGTTTGCTTAAAAACTAATCTGAAATGGGAGTCAATCAGGTGCACAAAATCTAGTCATTGAGATAGATCAGTAATTTTTAAAAGATTTCATTTCAAAAGATTGGTAGCCATCTGGCTGTAACTACCTAGGTCCATGAGAATAAATGGTTGCAGATCGTGGTAGACCACTTCATGGGGGAACCTGGACACTGGCTGAATGACTGATTAGTGCACCCATCCATGCATGCATCCATTCACCTGTAAATACCTATTGGGTTGGGTGCCTACTAGGTGCAGGGCTCTGTGTCGAGAGAGAAAGTCCCACTTCCTGCCCTCACAGAGCCTACATTCTAGCAGAGAATGCTCCTGTGAAACCAGAGCTCACGATAACTCTGATGGGGTATGGTAGAGGACATACGGGATATTCCTGGGGCCCATAATCTAGTCTAGCCACCAGGAATTGCCTCCTCCAGGAGGTATAGTTTTAGCTGAGATCTGAGTGATGTGTGAGAGTCAGCTGTGTGAAAAGTGGGGGAGAGTGTTCCAAACAGAGGGAACAGCATGTATGGAAGCGGGAGGTTGCTGAGAGCCTGTGTGCAACTGCAGGACTGGATAATGCCCAGGCCAGTATGATTGCGGGGAGGGGACAGCATGCACGTGTATTTCAAAGTTCTTGGGTATTGGTTAAAAATGAGCTGCCTCATGACTCTAGATGATGATTCACGTAATATGAACTGGCTATGTTCTTCCTGATGGCAGAGCTCTTTCCAGGTGTCATCTGCTGACCCACCTGTGCTGGAAAAGAAGTGAGAGCAGCGGTTGCTCCATGTGAAGTTGATTGTTCTTCCTTTTGGAGGCAGTCATGAAAATTTCTGAAAAGCTCTGGACCCTTTTCCTAAGAAAAAGCACAGATGAATGTATATCATTTCAGGAGGTTCATAGGCACCTCCTGAAGACTGCCCATGAACTGGGGATGCAAGGACCACTGGTTGCACTTGGAAATGGTGCTGGCCACAAACAGTGAATTCCCTCTGTGCAAACCCTGCCACTCCGTCCTATGTACACAGACTTCTTACACATCTAAAGTCCTCACCTCTGGGTAACTTCCCTGAGTCAATCAGCCATCAATGTATTACTGCACTGTCTTAAAGAAGCTACACAGTCTGTAAACTCACCTTGATGGGTGACCCCAAGACATCTCACCTACTCTCCCCATGGCAGGACTAAATGATACTATTTCATGTGTATTTTTGGACATAACAATCTTCTTTCCCATTTACTTTACTCTTTAAAGGAAGTGGCAATAGGAGAACTAGGGCTTAAGCATTTGAAAAAGGAGAGATTGATAGTACCATAGTCCCTTTGTTTCTCCTCCAAGCTGCTCATCCTAAAACTGACTACTTTGAGGGCCCACCAATGGGAATCATGCAGCACTGGTTAGAGGAGCACATCCTCAAAACTGGTGTCACACGAGATCCCTATACCATGTGTTCCCTTCCTCCCATCCCCACCACTCTCCTCACCCCTGGCCTTGTAGAGGCTCCTCAGACAGGCCAGGCACTTCCTGCCTCAGGGCCTTTGCACTGGCTCTTCTGCTTCTTGGAATTCTCTTCTCCTAGATAACCACATGATTAACTCCCTCACCTCATTCAAGCCCTTGTTCAAATAGCACCTGCTCAATGAGGCCTCGTCCAACCACTGTATTTAAAAACAACCCCCTTCCCTGGTTTATTTGGCACTTACTGTCATCTAGCATACCATGTACGTCACTATTGATTTTGTTCATAAGCCCCATGCAGGCAAGCACATAGGCTGTTTTGTTCACTGTGCGCAGAAGAGTACTTGGCACATATTAGGGGTTTTCAAGCTGTGTTTAATGAATTAATGGACCAATAATGTTCCCAGGTGGGTTTGAAGAAGACAAGCATCTTGGGGTTCATAGGTATGTATGTATGTAGTCAATCAAGAGGCTTCCCTTCCAAAACTCAAGCATCACCCAAGCCCAGAGAAATGAGAACATCACACTTGCCAAGCTCTTGGGTTCTGCTCTAGCCAGCACCCTTATGAAAGCAATTAGCACCTCTGATTTGGAGAAATGATTTCAAGGCTCTAGTGGGAGTTGGTAACAATCTGAGGACCCCTGATCCAGGCAGCGATTTCCAAAGGAAATGAATTTGGCCTGTCATGGTCTCATGCTCTGTCTTTTCTTCCAGACTTCCCTGACATTGAAAAGCTATTTGTATTTTTGCAGCTGAAATAGGTATCTTACCCTCAAGTTTTTAGCAAAGTGATAGCCTTTATCCTTTTGCCTCTAGCAAGACTGTCCTCCCCTCCAATTGGAACCCTGTACAATTCGAGCTTCCTCAAAAGAAAAAAAATGCCCTTCCTATAGCTGTCAAGGGGCATTTACATTCACTTTTGGCAATGGTGGCAAAACCCTCTTGATTTTTGGTATTTTTACCTCATCTCAAATATGCAGTCATTCCCAAAACTATTATATCACCTTTTGAGTTCTCTTCCTATGTCCCTGAGGCTGTGGAATCTATTTGAAACCCTTACCACTGCCGTGCAGATTTTAAATTAAGCATTACAGCTTAGTGTGGAATGTGTAGATACTTGAAGCAGGATTTAAAAGACATTCTGATTTCCTAGAATGTAACAGTATATTGCCCTGGAGCAGAGAGCAATGCAGGAAGGAGTGTCCTCTCCCAGCACTGAGCCCGCGGCTCTTCAGTGCAAGGAGGTTAAATCATGAGCTGAATGCGCAACATGTGAAAGCTCGAGGATGTGTTCTGTTTAGGAGACTCTGTAAACGGACTTGTTTTGCTGGGTGGAAGAATGAATCATTTCAGCCGTGCACACCAGCTGCAGCCTGTGGAAGTAAACCGAGGGCTTTCCCACAGCATGCGCTGTATATTTCATTGTTAGAGCTTTGCGCTTTGACAGGTAGTTCTTATCCTTCTGGAAAGAGAGGTCTGAAGCCAGCAGCTGGAGGAAGACCTGGCAGGGCCTGCTGTCTAAATTGAGAGCAAGCATGTGCAGTGAAACCTCATTATAACACGACCTGTTATTACGTGGATTTTGATATCCCATGGGGCAAATATGTCTCCCAGCATAGAACAACTCCACACAGCAGATGCCTGTTGTAACTTGTCTAACCCAGAACACAACCTTGTCCCTGAATCCAGTGTTATAAAGGGGTTCATGCCATTTTTTTTTAATTGAAAAACACACCAAACACAGATTATGAATTATATATACTATGTAAAGGAATGGTTAAAAACGTGTATGGTGCAGGGCAAGGGCTCATTGATGTCCATCCTCTCAGGGAACTTACCTTGTACAAGGAGAATGTGGTAGGTGGATTGCAAAAATGTCCCCAATTTTCAGAATCCCTGTATCTACACCCTTTGCAATGTGATTTTATAGCTAATGTTATAAAGAGATGGAATTCTGTTTTCCCTTTGCTTGAATCTGGACTGGTCTTGAGACTTTCTTTAGCCAACAGAATGCAGTGGAAATGACAGTATGCCAGTTCCAGGCCTAAGCCTCAAGAAAGAGGCCTTGTGAACTCCTGTGTGTTCTTTTCTTTCTCTCTCTCTCTCCCCGCCCCCCGCCACCGGCCCCCTTCTCTCTCTCTCTCAGAACTCTGCTTAGCCATATGAAAACAAGCCCAGGCTAGCCTGCTGGTAGATGAGAGGCCATGTGCAGGAGAGCCCACTTGTCCCAGCCAAGACCATCCTAGACCAGGTCACAGCCAGCTAACTCCCAAACATGTGCGAGAACCGAGCCAAGACCAGATAAATCACCCAGCTGACCTGTAGACTTATAAGCAATAATAAATGGTTGATATTTTAAGCCACTAAGTTTGGGGTGGTTTGTTATACAGCAGTAGCCAGTGTATACAAAGAGACTGGCAATATGTAAGTGAACAAATACATAAGGGTGAGAAGGTTAGATGGGGACAAGTGCCTTGCAGGAAGTAAAACGTGGTCACTTGGACAGGCTACTTTAGATAAGAAGCTGAGTAAAGGCCTTTCTGAGGAGGAGACAGGTAAGCCAAGACCTGAATGGTTAGAGGGTGTTGGCTGTGGGCAGAGCTGAGACAGGAACTTTCCTGAAGCACAGACAAGTGGGTGTGAATGCCCAGTCCGAGTTCAGGGAATAAGAAACTGGGAAGAGAATGAAAGGAGAGGAGGTCTGGGAGTGTGGCAGGGCCTGACCCCGCCGGGCCCTGTAGGCTACAGCAAGGAGTTTGGGTTTGGGCACAAGGGCTGGGAGAAGCCATTGATGACTGTGGTACAGGGGGGTGACATTGTATTTTTCGTATTCCCTAGCTGTTGTGAGGCGGCAAGAGTGGCTGTGGAAAACCCAGTGGGTAGACGACTGCAGAAGTCAGATGGGAGATGCTGGTGACTCAGACACGGGTGGCCCTGAGCGGCAGACCCCCTCCCTGCTTGCTACAGAACTCGCCTTATGCCTGCCTTGTTTACAGCCTGCTGTTCACCCAGCCAGGCTGTCTACCCGATGGTGAGCTCCCTGCAGCAGGGGCCACATCTCCTTTATTGCTCCCTCCCCCGAGCCCCCTTAGTAAAGACTTGCCTTGGTTAAGCTGCTCTCTGAATTTTCAACTCCAACTCACACTGTGACCTGTGACTACCTTAGACAGTCTCTGCCCTTTCCTTTCACTCCCGTGGGCCTAGAGGTGCTCTGCTGCTTTCACAGGACTGCAGAGGGCCCATGCAGCGGTCCAGGACATGCTCTCTGTTATTACTGATGATCTCTTTGTGGATGATCCATCTTTGGTGGATTCCTCTCCAAGGCCTGGAGCGCAGTATGTGCCTGGGCGCTGTTTGGGGTTCAGCCTAACTCTTCTGGTGACCGTGGGGAAGTCCTTAGGCTCCTGGGCTCCTCTTTCTCCTGCTATAAAATCCCTCTGGTTTGCGCTTCCCACCAACCCACCTCACAGGCCTGTAACACCATGATCCAGTGTTTATGGAGCACCCGGCGCGATGCAGGCAGCCGTGGGGAGCAGATGCTCCGTTTGGGACTATGCCCTGATGAGCTAACGTTCCCCAAGTGCGTCGGGAATCACAAATAAAGGAACTTTATGAGGATATAACCTTATTATTTTTACCCTGTCTCTCACTGCCCTTTTATTAGTAGAATTATTCGAGGCTGGCCTTCTCCTTTCAACTGGCATAAATTTTCTTTGACTCAGCTTGGATTTTATTTTTTCTTTTTTTCCTAGACGGTGGGTGGAATTTAGAATTAAAAAGTAGCAATGCAGTGGGAATGCAGACCTGTCTTAAATTTCACAGCAGTTCATGAACTTCAGGAAATCTGAACACACAGCATGCAATTAAGAGCAGGAGGGGATTTTTTTTCAAATCAGTTGTGAAAGAGAAGGTGGTTGGGTGGTGAGTGGCTGCTCGCAGGCCCCTGGGGCCTGGAAATTGGCTCTGAGGACAGGGCAGACAATAGCCTGTTGGCGAGCCAGAAGCCTTAGCTTGTCTTTTGATCTTTAATCACCCCAACTTGTCTAGGACGGAGCATGGCAAGTCCCTTCTCTGGACAGAGGCCAGAGCCATGGTCCAAGGTCTCTGAACAGGGCTCAGGAAAGGCCCCAGGGCCCTGAGAATGTGACCTCACCCTCAGAAGATTCTCCCCTGAGCTTCCTTCGCATCATGTGGTGTGACTAACTCTTGTCACCACTTCGGAGCTATAGTTTTCTGACATGGTACGGTAGGGCAGGACTCGGAGAGGCTAAGAACCGGGAAGAGGCCACCAGCCCAAGGAGAGGGCCACAGCCAGCAGGCAGGCCCTCGAGGCAGGAGGCTTATTCTGCAGCGACTTCTCTGTCTCTGCTCTTGGCTCAGAGTTAGGAGGAAAGTCCCTGCTCCTGCTTTTGCCCTGGAGAGTGGGAGGAGAAGCCCTAGGGAGGCAAGGTGGCACACCAACACTAAGGACACATGCTTGGAGCCCAGCAGACCTGGGTTCAAGTTCCCACATCATTGCTGTGGAGCAGGTCCCTTCACCTCTCTGAGCCTCAGTTTCCTCCTCTGTGATATGACATCATCATACCTAATACCTCCCTGAATGGTTATTTTGGGCATTAAATATGCTAATGGATATAAACTGCTGGTAGTTCCTGGTGCATTTAGGGCCTCCATAAATGCTTTTATTTTGGAGAAGAATTTTGTAGAGGTAAATAGCTTAGTTATAACTAACTGTGAGCTTTAAGAAAATCTCTTAGCAGCTTCTCTGAGTCTCAGTTTACCCCTCTGTCAAATGGGGATGGGAAAAGTACCTATGTGATTGTTTACAGCGAGGACGAAAGCAGTCAGACGCATCTGGTGCACAGCCCAGGGCTGAGCACACAGTCCCGGCCAGGGCTTGGCTTCTCTTGCTGTTCTAATTTTCCTCCACAGCCAGACTGTCTCAGCCAGGGAGTAGACATGGTGCCCACCCTTCTTCCCTTCCCCTCGGCTGAGCCTCTGGAGGAGCTCTGGAGCCAGGCAGCCTGGAAGGGTCATGGAGGCCAGTGGGGAGGCCTCTGGGCCAGCAGCCAGGCAAGGCATCCTGGTCTGTGAACATTGGAATAATAATAATTTACTTCTGTGTCCTACTCAGTTTATGTACATCCTCTCCAAAGAATCCTTACCACAGCCCTACTGGGTAGTTTGCTTTCCATCATCCCCATTTTGCAGACGTTGTAACCGAGAGGTTACACAATTTTCAAGAGGTCATGTGGGCTAGTCAGAGTGAGGCAGCAGATGTTCGAACCCAGGCAGTCTGGCTGCAGGACTCCAGTGTATTCGCTGTGCTCAGTTAGTCAGGAGAACCCTGGGCTGGCCAGACCAGAGCGGGCTGGGGAAGCGCCTTCTGTGAGCCAGCAGTTCAGAGGAGGGACCCAGAAGTCGCCACTCCTCTGGTGTTTGGCTTTTCCACCATGGATGAATGGGCACTTGCATAGTGGTGAGGACAGCTAGGGGCTTAGAACTGGCCCCAGAGAAACAGAGGGCCCATTCCAGCCTGTGTCTGGAAGGGACTTGTAATAGTTAATCTGGGTTCTCACTCACAGAAGAAAAACTTGTGGGACTCTGGAGCTTGCAGAGATAGCCTTGGTGATCAACTGAAGCCTTCCCAGTCACGGTAACAAAGCCACCGTCACTTGAGCCCTCCTAGTACGGTCACACGGCCAACATCTTGACTCCTTAGATGGCTCTACAAGCTCGGCAAGACTCTTGTCCTCATTGCACACATGCAGGGTACTGACCCAATGGAGGCTTAGAGAGGCAGTGTGACTCACCCAAGGTCACACAACTGGTAGGTGACAGACCTGAGATTTGAACAGACACCCCAGCTCACCCCAAGGCCATAGGAATCTTCCTCAGCAACCCTTTCATGGGGCGCCTTCTTCCTCTTGGATGTATCGAGTGTCAGGGAGCTCATCCCTCATGGGAAGGTCCATTCTTTGCATTGGCCAGATGACTTGGGAGATAAAGGTTTGTTTTATTGGAAGGTTTCTTCAAGGGACTTTGACAAAGGAAAGTCCTGTCACACATTTCAATTACCATATGGTATGGATGAGCCAGGAGGAATTTGGGAGCCAGGCAGGCCTGTGTTTAAACCTAGGCCCTTTGGCTGTAGAGCTATGAAGCCTTGGGTAAGTCACTTCACCTCTGTGGACCACAGTTTCCTCATTGGTCAAATGGGAATAAATGAACCTACTCTAGAATTAACAAGAGTATGTGCAAAGTCCTGGGCCTTTGAAAAAACTCAACACAAGCCAGGCACAGTGGCTCAAGCCTGTAATCCTAGCACTTTGGGAGGCTAAGGTGGGAGGATTGCTTGAGCCCAGGAGTTTGAGACCAGCCTGGGCAATATAGTGAGACCTCATCTCTACAAAATATTTTAAAAATTAGCTGGGCATGGTGGTGTGTGCCTGTAGTCCCAGCTACTCGGGAGGCTGAGGCAGCAGGATTGCTTGAGCCCAGGAGTTTGAGGTTGCAGTGAGCTATGATGAAGCCTCTGCACTCTGGAACTCAACACAAAGTAGCTGCTAATGATAACAATAACCGCTATTACTAATGTTACTACCACTGACCCTAACAGAACAGTGTTTAATATCTGCACAAATGCAAGTATAAATGAATGTGTTCCCTCAATTCTAAAATGCCCCTTTCATTTATTAACAACTCCCTGGTGATGAGGAGAAGCGCTACATACAAGAGCACTCATCAAATATAAGCTCTATTCTCATTTCAGAAAAGTTTAAAGGTAGCAAAATCTTGCAATCTGGGACTATGGAAATTGATGGCTCTTCCTTACTCCAAAAAAGTTTGTTGACAGAATCATTCTCACTTAGGCTGCCAGCCTGTGGCAGGCTTTGTTGCTCCATGAATCGTGTGCACGCTGGTTAAAGATGAGGCAGGGACACGTGGGCTCAAGGTCCAGGCAGCCAACTCTGGCAAGCAGAGGACTAAGGAGGAAGACAGACCCTGGCTGTGCAAATGGAGAAAGAAAACTAGCTGTGACAGTGCCTCTTGGTACTGCTGCTTTGGACCCCACCATCCTGACTCCCCTTGTATGTGTTGCTATTCACAGCATGAGACCAGATGCAGAGGCATGCAAAAAATAGAGTAAATCAGGAAGTTCAACAATCAAGTTAATGGCTAACATTGATTGAGTACTTGCTGTTACCTGGCTCCATGCTAAATGTACCATCTCAGGCAATTCTCAGATAACCCTATGAAACAATTGCTATTGCCAATGCCCATTTTACAGATGAGGGAACTGAGGCACAGAGAAAACCAGATATTTTGCTACTAAGTAGTGGAGGTAAGATTCAGTCTGTCCCATACCAAATCCCATTTCTTACCCATGCCTCTACATGTTATGTCATGTAGTTCCATAACATACAAGAAATATTTACTTTGAGACAAGAATATTGATGGGGAAGGAGGTGGTACAAGTGGAGAACACTTGGAAAGAGCCTGGTGTTTTGGGGGTCAGACCTGCTTGGGGACTATTTTGTTTCCTTTTCTGAGGCCTAGAGAAGCTGAGTGACTTGTTCAAGGTCACACAGCCTATATATAAAAGGGGTTTCACAGGCCCTGTGGTTTTCTCAGCTCTTGGAGGAAAATTTGCAGTGCTTAAGAGTATTCTTTGTTGAGTCAAAATAATAGAGCAGAAAAGCCCCATCCTGGGATCATCTGGAACAAGTGCCTCATAGGAAAGAGAAGGAAACTAAGAACTCAACAGGTCACCCAGCTAAGGCTTTTAAACACTTGACAGACCTTTACTGTTAGTGGGACGCCGTGTAGGATAATGAAAGACTTGAAAGCTAGATAGCATGAGTTGAAGCCTGGCCCCACCCTTCACTGTGTGACTTCGGGCAAGTCCCCTCTCCACCATCAAAATCCATGTTCCCATGTGAAAATGGAAATAGTGACACCCCTCTTTCAGGGTTATTGTGAGACTGGGCTGTCAGGAATACAAAGTGCCGTCCCTTTACACCAGTGGCAGCCAGCGTAGAGTAACTGCTTGATAAATATTTAATATTAACTATTATTTTCTAGAAGTTTCCAAATATCTCCTGCAGGTCAAAAAACTGGCCACTGGTATTATTTAAGCATGGAATTGGTTCAGCTCTTTCTCTCTGATGCCCAACATGGGTGTACGTGGGGGACAACAGGCGATGGGCATGAGGAAAGCAAATTACCAGCAATGGTGTTCCCTCAACAATCGGATTCTCACCTTTAGGTTCCTGTGCCTCCTGCTGCCCGGCCATGAGCATTTCTCCAGCCACTGGCCTGGTGGCTGAGGTGCACACAAGTGAGTGGCAAAGCCTGCCTGGCCCCCAGTCCACTTTCTGGGCTGTTCCTGAAGCGCTGCCAGGATGGGCCCATAAAAGGCGAGGCTCCCTGGCTGTTGTCTTTCTTCTCCTTGCTCACTGGAATGTCTCATGATGACAGGCAGCCAGGAACAGCTCCTTCAGTGTCCCAATGCCACCTCCCTTCAGGAATACCATCAGTCTTGCCTTCCTGGGCTACACAAACCCTGCAGGTGGTGGGGGAAGAACAGCACTCCCTGAGTAGGGACCACCTGAATTTCGGCCCAGGTGGGTGGCCTGGTGTTGACATTATCTTGTGAGGAAGGCAGAGGCCTGAGGAAACAGTAGCCAGGAAGTTTTTGTAGATGTTTACTTTGGAAGGAAGGCTCATTCAGTTAGTCAGCTCCCTGCAGGTATTAATGGAGCACCTACTATGTGCCAGGTACTGTGTTTTAAAACGTAGGTTTTTTTATTATTCAGGTATGGTGAGGGCAGCATATCAGGAGACAACTGCCATTGAAAAGATGGTTTGTTCTTCAGGGTCCCAAGAGAAGAAGTCATGCCATGCCATACCATGCAGGGCCACCTGGGGAACATTTTTGAACACTTAACAGAATTTGACTATTCTGTTTGGTCAGAAGGCAGAGGGAGCAAGGGGAGAAATGGGCAAGAGCCTTTATCATGCTTTCTGGGGGAAAGGCAAGCAAATCTGGGTAAACAGGCTTAGGACTGGCTAATTTGAGTAATAATTTCAATGGGCTCTGGGGTATAGATGTCCTTGTCTGCTATTTGGCCCTGGGGTGGTTAGGGCAGGAGAATACTGGTCTGGGGTGTAAAAGCCCTGCAAGAGCCCAAGAAAGGAGGTGGCTCAGGTCTGAGCTTTAGATTGGTTGGTTTGCATATAAGAGGGGAGCTCCAGGGCCAGTTGTTTGCTATTTCTAGGAATTGGCTAGTCCTGGGAGGGGCAGTATTTCCAGGGCCATTAAGGTGGGCTAGATGTCAAAGCATCAGAATAAAAAGTCATGCTTGATACAGCTAGATTCTGAGGGGAACGGTGGTGCAAAAAACAGACCTGATCCCTGTCCTCATAGAATTTTCCATCTAGCAAGGAAGAAGACATCGAATTACTGGTCGTTTTAAAATATGTTAAGGGATGAAATAGGGAAAGAGCAGACCTCTGTGGCATTTTTCATGAGCAAATATCATTGGTGGCCTGGAAAAGCTCTCTGCACAGAGAATGGGTATGAAGAAGAGAGCATCACTTCTCTTTATTGATGTTGGTCAAAATTGACTTAAACCGATTAGGAATTGGAGCATGTCAAAAGTGAGGAAAACACAAAACAAAAGGGAACAGAACCTGTGCAAGGGGAGAGGCCAGAAGTGGGGGAAGGACAGAGAAGAAAAGGGATGCTCCAAGGTTTTGGAATTTTTCTTGAACTTCCTAATCACATCCCAGTCTTGGTGGTTTATCCAACCATAGATAGACCATCTGTTCTCTGGCATTGTCAGCAATGAGCTAGAGAATGTCGCCAGAACCCTTTGAACTCCTGGGAGAGATGTCTTCTTCTAGTCCATGCATCCTCTGACTACTGCACTTCCTCCTGGCCCTCCATCCACACTCACCTCCCAATCCCAGACCATTTGGAACCAACCTGGAAATCATTATCTCATCAAGTTACATTGTCACATCGGCAAGTGGGAAACTCTAACTGTAGAGATAAGATGTGGACTTTGCCTCTCCTCTCTCTGGCTGAGGTTTGTACTGTGACCACTCTGTGACTGGGCTCCTTTCCAACGTTCCACAGCCTTCTCCTCCTGCCCCACCCTGCAAGTGACTGAACTGGGACCAGAAGTACCAGGACAAGCCCCATTTTGGAGCAGGAAATTGAAATAGGTGTTGAGTCCAAGAGAGTCAGTGAATGCAAGAAACGAAGCCATCTAAAAGGAGATTGACTGTGTTTCTTTCTATCCCCAAACTTTGGGCACCACAAAATGATAATCACCACCAATTAATTATTTGTCATGTCATTTTTTAAAAAGATGAATAGTGAATGTTTTTCAATTCTTGACTTAATTGAAATCAGCATTTATATGACTTGCCAACGTTTAAAAGATGTGTGTGACGGGCTGAAAATTCTAGCTTAAGAGGAGTTTCAGGCACATCAGATACAAAAACATTGAAAACCATTCGTCTAATTTAATTGTCAAGTTGTGCCAAAAATGCTAACGTGATATCTTTGAAGAGTAATTGGTACAAAGAATATCCTCAAAGAGAAATATTTCCACACGTCTGGCTCTTATCTTGCCCTCGTTAAAATTTTTTCCCTCCCCATTGGCAGAGGAGTGTGTGCTCCTTCTCTGCCCCTTCTGCACGGGGACTCAACTTGTTCTGCAGATTTTTCAGCCACTGAACTTTAACACGTTATTGGAAAAAGTGCAGATTCCTTCTTTAGATTTGGCCCAAGATAATCACGGGGGGGGGGGGGGGGACTTTTAACCCTCTCTTGCCGCCCAATGTGGTCTTCACATGTATTTGTTTAATCAGATAGGTTGAGAAACTATTGCTTGCTCGACTCCTCAGAGATCAGGGTAGCTGCCCACTGAAGTGTGATGAATTCTAGGGTTTGGTGGTATTTCCAAAAGTGGGGCCAGAGGCAAATGCTAGCCCCTCCCCTTCAATCACATTACCTGGAAGTTCCTGGATTAGTCCCAAGGAGAGATGAATAAGAGGTGAGGAAAATGGAGAACCCATTCCATTTTCATCACTTTAAAAGGAAGAGGATAAAAAAAAGCAGTGGTCCGTGAATAAGGAGGTGATGAGAGCCACCCACAGTGTCACTGGAACTGTAGCTCGCCCTTCTGCTTCCTGGGCCACAGGCGACTGCTTATCATCATCTTCCTGCGTCACCTTCCTGCACAGGGATTGTATTTGCCACATCTCATAACAGCAGATCCCCCTCCAGCCACATTCTAGAGCCCCCTTCCTCTGCTCCACGTCTGCTTTTCCCATATCACTTAGAACCTTCCAACACCACAGGGACTACTTATTTAACTTGTTCAATCTCTGTCACGCCTGATAGAATTTAATCTCCTTGAGGGCAAAGATCTTTGTTTTGTTCACTAGGTACTTGGCACATAGTAGATACTCAGTAAAAATTTATTGCAATAATGAATGCAGATTCAAGGATTCATAAAATTATTGACATAATAACATCTCTATTAAAAGGATTAGTCATGTAATTGGGTGTTTCTGTTAACCAAATAATCTGGCTAGCCATCCTAAATCCCATACATTTAAAAAAATAGTCGAAATAGATTTTTTTTTCCTTAAGGAAATAGATTTTTTTTTCCTTAAGGAAATAGATTTTTTTTCCTTAAGGCACAGAATGCCAAAGGCTGGATCTTCCTGTGGTCACTTTAAGATCTTGGTCCTTTATGTGGAAATTGGCCAGTGCTATGCTGTGGCTAGTGGGTAGGATGCCGTGTACCGGTGCTACTGGACAAAGCTTAATAACTTGTGAGCTTTTTCAGCCTTGCCCATCAGCAGCTTGCTGAAGACATCCTGCCTTTGCCAGCTGAGTCTCCTACTCCCACCCCTGCCATCACCACCCTCACCCTCTGTGGAGGCCAGCCCTGCTGAGCCAGGTCTTTGGCTTCTGTGATGCACAGTCTGGAGAATGGTATGAATATACGATGTGGGGAAGAGTGGGGGCCGTGAGGGGGCATTCCCCTGGATTAGAAAGGAGTGCTATGTTGCAGGAGCTTTAGGGGACAAGAGGTGGGAGGAACTGGACAGGCTGTGGGGAAGGAGGGATATAGACTGTTCCTGAAAGGGATCTCCCTGTGCTCTTCTGGATCTGGGACAAAAGGCAGGATTTCACTTCCCCTCCTACTGAAGTCAGACTTCAGGTCTTGGGTCTTGCCCTAGCTAATCAATGATGAACAGAGGTAATGTGTGTCATTTCCAGGCAGATACTTTAAGAGCCTTGTGTGGTTCACCTTGCTCTTTCCTCCCTGTCTTTCTGGCTGTGGGAGTGTGTGTAGGACCCCTTGCTAACTCACAGTTGACACATAGCTCGAGCAAGGAATAAACTTTGCTGTGTGAAGCCACTGAGATTTCAGTTTGTTATTGCAGCATATCTTGGCATGTCCTGACTAATATATGGCCAATGCTCTTCAGAGTGTTAAAGACAACCAAATAGAAAACTTGAGTTTTTAAAGAGAGTCTTTTAATTCATTCACTCATTCAGCAAATGTTTACTGAGCACCTACTATGTGCCAGGCACTGGAGGATGCACTGGAGAAGCAGCAGTGAACAAAACAAACACAAATCCCTGCTCTCAGCCAGTTTATGTTCTAATCTGGGGAGACAGACAATTTTTAAAAAGATAAATATGTGAAATATTTGTTAGTGATAAATGCTTCTGCTTAGTATTATTAAGAACAGAGCCAGAAAAGAGGAAGGTAAGAAGTGTATGGAAGAGTTGCAGTTTTACATAGGGATGGCAGGGAGGGCCTTAGTGAGAACGTCTTATTTGAGTGAAGTTCTGAGGGAGGTGAGGGAGGGAATGTTGCTGATACCTGGGGGAGGAGCATCCTGGGTGGGAACAGCACACGCAAAGGCCCTCAAGTGAGCACGCGTCTGGCATGTGTTCCTGATGCGTGACATTCATAGAGTGAGCTTTGGTAGAGCAGTAAGGGATCAGTCAGAGAGGGAACAGGTCAGACGACATGGGGCTTTGTAGGCCCCATGTGAGTGAGGCTTTTGCTGTGAGTGAGGAGGGAAGTCATTGGAAGATGTGGGCAATTGTTTGTCATGATCTGATTTCATTTTGATGGATTTCTCTGGCTTATGTGAGAATAAAACAAGAGAGAGACAAAGGCAGGAAGGCTGTTCACATAATCCAGAAAACATACATTTGATGGTTTGGACCAAGGTGATGGCAGTGGAGGTGGAGGGAATTAGTTGGACTTTTGATGGGTTTTGAAGGGAGAGGTGGTTGGATTTGCTGAAATATTAGATGTGGAGTGTCGTGTCAGACAAAGAGAAGTCAAAGATGGCTCCAGAACATTGGCCTGGGCAGCCGGAAGAGTGGGGTTGACACCACCTGGAGCGGGGAAGATGCAGGAGGAGCCAAATTGATGCAGCTCCGAGCTTGGCTTTGGACATGCTGATTTTGAGATGCCCACTCACCGTCGGGTGCTGGATTATTCCTCTTCCACCCCCTCACCACTTTGAGCTTAGGCCACATGAGTTTCACTTTTGTGGCCCAGTTAAGCCAGGACAGTGGTTTAACTAGCACTGACCCAAACTGTGGCGTCTGTGCCCATAGGCAGTTCATCACAGTTCAGGAGGCCACCCTCTGGAAGACACAGAGAGAACACGAGATTTCTGTCTCCGTAAGAGCTCACCATTATGAAATGTACTTGGCTAGCGAGGCCCGTGCTCTTGTAATGAGCTGAATATAGATTCGACTGAGCTATAAAATAAAATAATAACTATTTTAATATACAGCATCTCCCTGCCAAGGCAGCTGAAGAGAAGGCCATGAGCAATAAAATTAGTCCAGAGAAAGAAATGAAAAACCACTGAAAACAGCCACCTTCTAAAAGGAAACAGATTAGAAGGGCCCAAAGAGAGAAGCCATCACCAGGAGTGAAACTCACCAGATAGTGATAAAACAGTTGCAAGCGAAAAGGCCGGAAGGAAATTTTCCAGGCTGCTGTCTGTTGCTCCACTAATGACCAGAGTGACCTCATCCCCGCCCCTGGCTTCATCTTCCATCCATGGGTGGTGACTCTTAAGCCCCGATCAGGGCTCCAGACCCTGTTTCCATCAGCTCCTGGGAAGTGTCATTCCCAGTGCCTTCTCACCCTCATTCCAGATGCAGCCCTCCTCCTGGAAAACCTTGGAATCATCACCACCTCTTCTGTCTCTCTCACCTCCTGCCAGCCCCACCACTGTCTGTCCCTTACCATCTCACATTTGCCACCTGCTCCATGCCACCACCATCTCCCACCTGGATCCTGCTCCCACCCCAGTCTCCATACATTCAGAAAGCTCAGGATTTAAAATGAAAATCAGATCACGCTCTCCCTGAAAACCCTCTGATGGAATCTCATTTCATTTGGATAATATCTTATCAGGGCTTCTGAGTCCCATATAACAGGGGATCTCCTCACCTCTCCAGCCTCACCCTGTGCCACACTTGCCTTTGCTTAGGTGGCCTTCTGTCTGTCCCTGAGCACACCGAGCCCTGTCTGGCTTCAGCGCCTTTGCACTGCCTGGAATGCTCTCCCCTAGATCTGCATGTGTTGGTTCAAACAAATTCTCCTGACTTATAACACCCCAGCCACTCCATCATTGATTTCTCTCCATCATATAACCCTGGCTAGTTATTTTCATGGAAGTTATAACCATAGGGAAGGATCTTGTCTATGTGTTTATATACTGCCTGCCTTCCTCGCTATATGCAAGTACTGTAAGACTTCTCTTGTTTCCCTCTGGATACTGTCTAATATACATACATAAATATGTTTTTAAATGAATTATCAGCATAATAACAGCAAGCATTAATGGAATCATTACTTTGCACCAGGCCTAATACATGCAGGGTATTTGCCTACTTTGTTCCTTGCATGTCAAATGATACCTGGCATATAGTAAGCACTTAAAAATTTTTTTCATGATGATGAATGGATGAATTTAATTCTTCATGTAACCCATGATCTTTCATGCAGATGAGAGATTATGTGTTTTCCCAAAGTCCCACAGTCGGTAAGTGGTGAAGCTAAGATGTGAACCCACACTGTCAGAATAGAGCAGATGCTCATGACACACAATAGGAAGTTAAGTGAATGGACATCATAGAATGAAAGTCAAGTCTACTTAAATCCAGAGTCAGAAAACTCAGTAGCTGGGACATTTTCCCGCAGGCTTAGAGACTGTTACCTCCCTCCTGGATGTAATAATTTCATTTGAGACATAAGGAAGAAGTAATTTGGAATTTGAGAGAAGCGTATTTTTGGATTTGAAACTTGACAGCAAAAGACTTTTCACTGGCCCTGATTTCAGCTGCTATCGAATGTGCCTGTGCAGACAGAGTATTTACATCCAGCTCAGTGTGGGCCGCGGTTTAGAGTCCGAAATCAACTGATTATTTCTGAAAGTATTTTATTTTAAAAGCCAGTGGGTGACAAATGATTTAGCAAGTTTTCAACACTGTGCTTCATGTGGTTTCGGTTGCCAAAGGGTGACTTATGGCCAAGCCTGGGCGCTCTAACCCAGTGAGCCTCCATGGATACAGGCAGTCACATCTTCTTTATGATGTTTAATAAAATCTAGCACTTTTTCTTTTCTGAGTGGTTTATGATAGTCCTGATGGCAGCATCTCAGCGGGCTGGGAAGGAATACCCAGCCCCCTACACTAGAGGGTAAAGCAGAGGCAGAGAGTGGACTCATGGACCCCATCCACACCAGAGGTGCACAGCAAAGGGCGGAAGGGGTTAACTCTGTGCACTCTGCCTGTGGCCCAGACCTCTGCTCTCTCCTCCCAGCAGACTTCAGATACCTGTTGGTCATGAAGTTCTCAACTTAGAGGTGGGTTAAAGCTGTTTTGAATACAGCTATCTGGTTATTATGATGAAATACCTATGTTATTCAATATCCACTTGTCTCTAACATTTATGCTAGATATTTTACATTTATCATTTATTCATTCCTTAAACAACTATTTTAGTTAGAATTAGGTTTGGCTTAATGATTGAAATTCTAAAATAATTGTGAAACTTCTTTTTTTCTTAAGTAAGTCTGGTGGGAGGCAGTCCATGTCTGGATGATGGGTGTCATGATATCATCAGAGACCCAGGCTCCTTTAACTTGCTGCTCTTCCATGGCCTGCAGCTCACTGCCTGATTTTGTAAGTAAAGTGTTACTGGAACACAGCCATGCTCATTTGTTTCCGTATTATGCATGGCTGCTTTCATACTTTAACAACAACAGAGTTAAGTACTGCCACAAAGAGCATGTGGCCAGCAAAGCTGAAAATACTTACTATATGACCCTTTATGGAAAACATTTGCTGATCCTGTCCTAGGACGTGGTTTCTGCCTTCTGAGTCAAAATGGTTGCTCAAGCTCCAGCCTTGGTGGCTGTGTTCTAGGCCACAGGAATGAGGACACTTAGAAGAATGAGGGCGCCTTTTATGGATCCTTCTCAAAAATTATATACAACCTTCTGCTTACATTTCTTTAGACAGAATTTAGACAACTGGTAGTACACAGCTGCAGGGGAGCCTGGGAAATATAGTCATTATTCTAGTAGCCATGCGTCCATCTAAAAGTCAAAGATCCTATAACTAAGAAGAATGATGTACAAAAAGTGGGGTGGATGACTAGCCATGCCTCTGTCACAAGAATCCTGCAATGTGAATATTATTATTCCCACATTAAAGTTGCAGAACCTCAGTCTCAAGCAACTTAAACAGTCTCAAGCCTCAGTCTCAAGCAAGTCTTAAACAACTTGTAATAAACCATACCTCAGTTTCACAAATGGTTAAAATATGGGGCGGGGGGAAGTTCATTTAGAATTGGGCATCAAAGAAGCATGGATGTTTTGCAATCTCCCTTTAATAATTTTCCACTGCATAAAATACTATAACTGGACTTCCAAGTCTATATCCCCCAAGCTTTTTCATTTCCCCTAGATTTTACTCACCTTCCTCTAGAGCAGAATGGTGCCTTCCTGGTTCCAAATAACCACAAATCTCCCCATCTTCAAAACATCAAGCAAAAAGCCATTCCTCTGCTCAACAGAGAGATCCTGTTGGATGAATTCTGTGTCATATTCATCTTGGAGTCACCTAGCACCTTACACAGGCCTTGGAACAGAATAGATGCTTAGCAAACCATTACTGAACTGAACACAGTTAGATTGTGAGTTCCTTTGAAGTGAGAACCGTGTCATCCTTATCCTTTGTCCAACTTCTCTTATGGTCTTGATCATGCTGCAAATATTGTGGGTAACTGTATCAGTGAAAATTAGTTCAGTTCCAAGTGGCAGAAGCCCAGCGCAAACTGGCCGAAGCTGAAAAGAATATTTATTGGCTAACATTACTGAGAAGTCCAGGCAGGAGTGGCTCTGTTTGCAGGCACAGCTGGATCTCAGATCTCTTTTCCTCTGTCCCTGCCTCTCTCCCCTACCACTATTGCATTTATCTCTCTTTTCTGCTTCTCTCTGCATGTTGGCCTCATTCCCTTCTTCTATAGAAAGCTTCCTTTATATGGCTGGGAGAAAGGTAGAAATTTCTCCACATTCCATGTCCTTTCTGCTCAGGATCCTGGAAGAAAAGGGTCCATCTCTCTGTCACTATCTCTGTCTCTGCTTCTCTCTCTCCGTGTTCACTAGTCAGATCTATGGAAGACTCAGATGGGGCACTTACCCATCCTTGAACCAATCACTGTGACCAGGGGTTGAGTAATCTGATTGGCCAGGTCCCAGGCAGGAGCCCATCCTGGGCTGAGAAGGAGTAAGCTACCTCCTCCATGCTCATAACAAAGTGGAGAGGGTCCAGGTGCTAGATATGCAAGAGCGTTTGACTGTATTCTTTTTACTCCTTTTACAGACGTGGTCCTTGAAGTAAAAAATATAAAAACTCTCAGAATACATACTCACCAGTCCGTTAGCAAAATTCTCTCTGAGGAGCAAAATTCAGATGGTCATGCTGAAGGAAACAGTCCACCTTACTTATTACAAAGGAATAGTTATTATTTCCTTATAAACACTAATGAAGGTTTTGGAAGCTCAGCCTTCCAAACAAACAGCACCACCATGTTCTTCATATGTGTGCAATCTCTCCAGTATCTGGGGCTGATATTCAGGTCTTTTTCTTGTCCATCAGTTACTGTTTATTTGGGATTCATGTGTTTCTTTGACCTTCTGTGCAAGGTTGATGGATGGGTTTTTAAGCATCTTTAAATGAATTACAATGTATGCCAAACTTATATTTTTGTAATATTTCTGCCAAACTGGACTACAGTGGATGGCTTATTTCCACATTCCTTTGGAATGTGCCTGTTCATAAAATTTTACGCCTGTCAGTTGGCAATTTGCCAACATTCATTTGCTATCACATCATAGTCCTTTTTTTTTTTTTTAAACAACAACAAAAATTTTAAACACAGGTATTAGTATGGACAGAAATGTCTTCCAATAGCATGTCATTTTGAATGTCTTAGCTGGAGAAAGATGAGCTCCCTAACAGAAGGTGCAGCTGGAAAGAAAGAAGAAAAAGGGAAGAGAGCAACTGGGCTGGCCGAGCTCGGTGTTCTTTGGTGCTGCACGAACCCCCAGACCACCAAGCTGGGAGGCTGTTTTCTCTGCAGTCAGGGTATGCAAAACACTTGGATTTTTCTCATATGACATCCCCAGACTCAATTAAGCTATATTTACTTATTCTGTTAGCTGAGACTCTTGGTTTCAAGTAACAAATATTCAGCTCAAATTGGCTTAATTTAAAAAGAAGGGGGGGGAGGGAGAATTTTTCAGCTTAAATTACTAGACAGTCCAAGGGCCTGTGGACTTCAGGTATAGTTGGATCCAGCAGCTCATATGATGCCATCAAGATGCTGTCTTTCTCTGACTCTTGGCTCTCCTCTCCTCTAAGTGGGATTCATTCTTAAGCTGGTTTTCACATTAAGATGGCAAGATGGCTACTGTCCGCTCCAGGCTGGCATTCTACAACTCCACAAAGAGACGGCTACTTTTCTGATGGTTCCAGGGAATGTTCAGGGCGAACTCTCATTGGGCTGGTAGGTTCTATGCTCATCCATCGATTAACAATATGTCATAGCCAAGGAGATGCTGCATTTGAATTGACCAGGTCTGGTCACATGCTCCCACTCAGATGCGGCATGGACTGAGAGCAGAGGAGGGGTGGTTTCCCAAAGGAAATTGGGGGTGCTATTATTAGAAGAAGGGGGAATGCATACTGTGCAGGAAAAAATACCAGCCCGCCATGCCTGCCTTTCTGAAAGGTGCCGTGAGGGAAATGGATACACAGAATGCTACATCCACCCACCAAAATTAGGAGGATTAGGGATGAGGATTCTAGAAGACCCTTTCGAATCATGAAGACTGGTGATGTGCAGGCATGTTGTCAGCTTTCAGTTTCAAATGAACTATTTTGCCAAATGCCAGTAAATGCCTTTGGTTGAAGTGAAGCTAGAGGACCCAGAGCCCAGTTTGCCAAGTCTTCCCTCTTACTCCTCTCCAACCCACGTAAACACACCTGCAGCCTCTGAGGAGCGTCTGTGGGCTCCTAAGAACTATATATGGAAACCTCTAAGTTTGTACAAAGCCATAATGGACATACGGAAAAGTTAAAAACCAGGGATGTAAAGAACTTTGCCTAAGTCACACAGCTTCTCACCTTCCAATGTGACCAAGCTAGTTGTAAATCCCAGGATATGTGGCTTCTAGCCCCAGGTGTTTCTTCTTGTTCTCTTTCTTGAAGAGAAGAAGCCATAGCTTGGTGAACTTTCCACTGAGACCTTGCCGACATCATATAAACCTTCTGCCTGAGCTAATGAAGTTGCATTTGCCTTTAGCCACTGATGCATTGAGGAGCCAACCATTCAAGTTGCCTAAGTCCCGAGGAGGAGTGTGGAGTGCCCTTCCCCACCAGCCCCACGTCCTGCGGGGAGAGGAGGTTCAGTGTACTCAGAAAAGGGATATTAGGGGATTAATGGGCCAACAGTCTGCCAAGACAGTGACCTAAATATTCTGCCACAGCCATGGGTTTCTGTTCATTTGGTTCCCCTTTGATCATATTTCTAAACTGGGTTGGTAAGACTTTTGGCCAAATGATAGATTTTTCTCATTCTTCTCTGAAATGTTTCCAGTTATCTCTCGCTGTATAACAAATGACCCCAAAACTTGGTGGCTTAAACAACCATTTTCTTTTATCTCACAATTTTGTGGGTCAGGAATTCCATCAAAACTAAGCTGGGAAGTTCGGCTCCATGCGACGTGGAGCGAGGCCACTCAGTGACATTCAGCTGGTGGCTGGTCTGGGCTGGAGCTGCAGGGTGGCTCAGTCACATGCCTGGTGCCTGAGTGAAGATGGCCACAGGCTGGGCTCTGGGCCCCTCTTCTCCGTGGACTCCCCTGCAGTCTCTCCATCTGGGTAGTCTGATTCCTTCCATGGCAGCTTAGGGCTGCAGGAGACAGAAGCTGCTGGTCTGGTAGAGGCTGGACCATAGCATAACTTCCACCTCACTCTGTTGGTCAAAGCAGTCACAGGCTAGAGCAGATGCAAGAGGCCAGAAAATGGACCCCACTTGTAACAGCCATCTTCAGTTCGCACAATAATATACAGTAGATCAGGCACTCCCCCTAAAACAAATGCTGTTGCAATTGACAGAAATCTCTGCATAGCCAAAGGATTTCCCAGCTGCAGCTTTAGATTAATTTAGTCAAAGCAGTGTCCCATTTCCAGTGCAGGACCTCTTTGGCCACAGCCTCCCAGGAAGGTACAATAATGTGCATTTCCACACTAGAGGACCCCTAGAGCAGAGCTACTCACACTTGCCTGACATACACTTCTCTGGGGGATCTGGTGAAAATGCAGATTCTGAGACAATAGGTGTGGTACAAGGCCTGACGTTCTGCATGCCTGGCAATCTCCCAGGTAATACTGATGGTTCAAGGGCCATACTTAAAGAACAAGGCTCTAGAGCAATGATTGTTAGTTCTGAGCCCATTCTACAAAAGGAATCCCAAGTTAAGGCTCATTATATACAAAAGGTAAAAGCAGAGATGGGGTGGGGGTGGCACAGTAGGACTTGGGGTCTATTGCTATCCCCCAGAGAGTGCCACGAGAACCTCAGGGAAGGGATTAGGGGCCCCAGAACCCAAAGTAAAAAATATAGACTTAGAAGCTAGGGAGAGAATACTTTAGAAAGAATCCATCGGCTCCAGGAACAGTAATGGTACTGATGTTTCTGTAGAACTTTAAGGTTGGCAAAGCCTTTAACTCATGTTATCTTTTTGGTCTTCTGCAGCCTTTCAAGGGTA
The DNA here is from genome assembly GCA_023783475.1 of Daubentonia madagascariensis. NCBI lineage: Eukaryota > Metazoa > Chordata > Mammalia > Primates > Daubentoniidae > Daubentonia > Daubentonia madagascariensis. The sequence continues at coordinate 30,900,476 of JAKFHU010001953.1, read as the reverse complement.
GTACTATTATTGTTCCCACTTCACTGACAAGAAACTTGAGGCTGAAGGAGGATGAGCCACTTGGTCAGAGTCAGACAACTAAGTGTGGTCCTGGAAGAATCTATCTCTTGTGTCTAGACAGCCTTTTCTAGAGGGCACAAAGTGGGGAAGTTCTGGGAGGACAGGCCAGACTTCAGATACAAGGGAATGGCTCTAGTTCCAGCCAGTGTTAGAAAAAGTTTGCACATGAAAGGCAGGTGGAGAAGGGTGACAAGGGCATTAGAACAAGTCACTGGCTGAGGGGGTAGGCTTCTGATCCCTGAATTCAAATCCTCAGCCTCTCCACTTGTTGGCTGTGTGATCTTGGTGTTAACGTGGGTGTGGGAAGATACCCACTTCATAGGGCTGTTGTAATGACACATTCAAAGCACATGGCACCAAGCATGGCATGCAGGAAGTACTCAGTAAGTAGCAGCTATAGTGCCCCTTTGAGCAATCTGATTCCAGGTGCAGTTTTTGTTCCAGGTGAGAGTATCACATGCCGCATGCCTACAGGTGTGCAAACTGAGGCTGGTTAACCCTGGCTGGGCAGGACCAGCATGGAGAGGACTCAAACATCAGAGTCTCTGTAAGTTCCCTCCAGCCCAGTAGTTCTCAACTGCTGGCAATTTTACTCACCAGGGAATATTTGGCAATGCCTGGAGACATTTTTTAATGTCATGACTTGTGTTGGGGTGGGTGGGTGCTACTGGCATCTAATGGGTAGAGACCAGGGATGCTGCTAAACAATGCACGGGACAGGCCCCTACAATAATTATCTGGCTCAAAATGTCAATAATACTGAGGTTGAGAAACCCTGGTCCAAACTGACATTCTAAGATAATTTCTTGATCAGGAACTCTATCTCTGTCTGGCCTTATACGAAGGGCAGAGGTCAGCAAAGTATGGGCTGTCAGCCAAATCCAGCCTGTTTTTGTAAATAAAGTTTTATTGGAACACAACCACACCCATTCATTTGCCTATGGCTGCTTTAGAGGTACAATGGCAGAGCTGAGTTGTCACCTTGCTGTCCTCTGGCCCAAGACCAGCAGGGCTGCTGAGGGTTTGCCTGGGGCTAAGTAGGGCGGCTCCTGGTACGGCACTACCCCAGAGAAGCACCTCACCTCTGGGCTAAAGTCCTTTCAGCAGCACAACGCTCCTAGCCCCCACCTTGCTCCGAGGGTAGGGATGGATGAGATAATGTCTGAGCAGCCCCTGTGGGCTCCTTCAAGATAGGACGGCCATCCATACCCTGTGGAGTGGAGCTCTGTTCCCCTAGAAACTGATGATTCCGCATGAAATATGGCCTAGCCTGGGGAGAAGCTGAAACAGGCCAAAGTCCGGGGTCAGGCCCTTGCTAGAAAGGAAGGATTAAAAAGAAATTAATCTCTCTTGTTCTCTCTTTGTTCACCATCTCCAGTGGAGAGAGGCCAAAGGCAAGGAGGACATTGATGGATAGCCTGAGGGCGTTGTCCTCTCTGAGGCCTTTCCGAGGGGAGTTTTGCAGGGATCTAGGCTACACCCCTGACAGCCTAGCCCAGCACAGTGCTCAGGCCCCATCCATCGGGGACTTCTTCTAGCTTCATTTCACGGGCCGGCTCGCTTGGGGACACAGGTGTTGTCTGATACCGCTAATTTGATTTCTAGCATGCTAGAAACCAACAACTTAGCTGCTAAACAGGTAGATATTGAGACCTACCATGAGGTGATGAGGTAGGACCACAGAGAGGTGTGAGTTCCAGTGGTGCGTATGCAGGGGCCAGAATGCAGGGGCCGGATCTTCTGGTGCCTGCAGCTGTGGTTTCAGTCCTGCCGGCCCCATAAGAAGCCATTGTAAGGGGAAGGTTGTGGCTCAGAACTATGTTCCATGGATGCTTCATGGAATCAGAACCTTATAGACAGAGAACCATTTCTTTTTGGGAAGGAATAAAGATGTAGAAAAACTTTCAGAGGGCTGAGCAATCAGGGAGAAAGGCATCTCTGTGGTTCAGACCTAAAGAGAGTTGCTGGGCTGTCTCAGGCAAGCAGACAAGGGGAAAGCCAGTTAAGGACCACTCCCTGCTCCAGGGAAGACCAACACCCGGTTGGAGCTGTGTGCCTTGGTAAATTCCAAGGTGAGGGCTCCAGAGTCTGGCTGTGCCCCCTCCTGTTAGTGCTTAGATTGCACATCTGCCTCCCCAGACCTCACTCTAGGGTGAATTCCATGTGATGTGCAGAGGGAAATGCTAACATCTCCCTGCAAACCATGCCCACTTTTGGTCATTCACATCTGAGCCCTCTTTTCTGGAGGACCACAGAATAACAATGGATCAAAAGTTTGGCATGGAAACCACTGTTTACCCCTAGATCTGTTACAAATTTTATACTTTGGAGATTCAGTGTGGATCTCACAAGAGAATTTGGCCCGTTATATGGTATGAGGCACATATTAAAAACATACCCCAAACATGTAAACTGTCAGACAATAGCATTGCAGAGCAAAGCATAATATTATTTAAAATATGGGCCAAAGGTCACAAACACAGAAATGTCTCTGGAACTGCTAGGGAGGCTAGAAAAGAAATTATAGTTATTTGATGCACATCAGACCAACTTCTGCTAACTTCACAGTGTTGTATCTGGTTGGCTGGTCACATTTTCTCTGAGGCTTATCTCCATTTTTAAGAAGGAAATTAATTGCTAAAGAGGAATTCGTCGGCTGGAGCATCTTCTGGAACCATTTTCTTCATCTTGAAACCACAGATGTTTGCAACTTTTGAAATCTTGCTCCTGAGTTACTTGGAGGGACATTTTGAAGTCGGGATTTCTGCAAATTATAGGAATATTTGAGACCTCATTTTCCCCCACTCTGGGCTCTTTTATTCATACCTGCATTCCTGGAATATTTATTAAGCATCTATTATGTGCCAGGCAGTGAACCAAGTGCTAGAGATATGATAATGGCCAAAAACAGACATTGCCCTGCTTCACAGGACTTTCAGTCAATGAACAAAGACAAAACGCTAATCAAAGGATCACATGAATGCCTTAAATTGCAACTGTGAATAGGCAGAGAGGCAGAAAGAGTTGCTCTGAAGTTATATAATGATGGCTCATGTTCATTCAGTGTTTATCTGCCAATGCTGTTGCCACTATTGGTCCTCCCCATTATTATGCCGATATTACAGATGAGAAAACAGAAACACAGAAAGGTCATACACCTAGTCAACACTGGAGCCAGATTTCGAACCCGTGAGTTCTGACTCTGGAACCCTTTCCGTTAGCACTAAGATGTGTTGAGCCCTGGAGGTCCAGGAGGACATCTGTGATAAAGGATAAGTTGGAGTTGATTAGGTAAAGAGGCAGTGTTCCAGATAGAAAGAACATCATGTGCAAAGGTCCTGTGGCTGGAAGCCATAGGGAACACAGAAAGCAAAGGGGGCCACAGAGTGAGAAGAGATTGGCAGGGGCCAGACCATGCAAGGTGTTGACTGGAGTGCTCCTCTCAGTCTTCTTCCAGATGGATTTTCTGCCAACATTGCATGGCTTTATGCAGGAAGCAGCCTTTGGGCAGTACCAGCTGAGCTGTTTAACTTTTGCTGGTAGCAGAACTCATGTGGTGACTACTTAATACATAAACGATTCACTCCAGGGATGGCCAGGAGAAGCCAAACCCAGAATCCTTTGCAGGCTGAGATCTGCTGTAGAAAACTTTGCCTTCAGCAGCTCGACATGGCAGAACTTGAGCCGGAATGGCTCCAGGATTGAGTCGAAGACATTAGAGGTGCCCTGAGATGAAGTAAGAGCCCTGACCAAGACCCTGCAGAATTCCTGTTGTCTGCCCTTTGTTTCCCCTGGTGCTTGTCTGTCAACGCGATGTCTGCCATTCTAGAACATGTCTCTCTCACCTTTGCTCACACTGTCCACTCCACGGGGGCGGGGAGGAGGGGGGAAGGGGGGATCTGCCACTTCCCACCCCAAATTCTGCTTGTCAAATTCCAACTCTCTTCAAAGTCGTGCTATAAGCCATCTCCATGCATCCTTCTCCTGGCCTTTAGCCAGAAGGAGGCTCTCACTCGTGTGTCAGCGGAACTTCATATCCCTGCTCACAGCATTTGTCATGTTTTTCTTTACATTATAGTCACTCAAGCTCATGCCTCATCTCTCCTAAAAGACTGTAAACTCTAGGTCTACGTGTGTGTGTCTGAGTCCTGATATCCCATAGTGTGCCTAGCGCAGTGCCAGGCTCATAGCAGACTTTCAGTAAATATTTCTTGGATGTTATATTAGGCTTTGCCTCTTCTCCATCGCATGCTCAGCTCTTTCCTTTTCCAACTCTATCGGTTGCAAGTGAAAGAAAAGCCAGCTCAAAATCACTTAAGCAAATGAGAGATTTATTGTCTTGCGGAATTAGAAGATTTGAGCGCCACCTTCAAGCATGGTGGGACCCAGGGGCTCAGATGTTGTGGTCAGGACCTGATGTGTTGGTTACCTCCTCAGGCCCTCCCTAGTAGCAAGTGTCTGCCAGACATCATCATTCCAGGTTCAGGTCCCCTGGCAACGAGAAGGAGCTTCTTTTTGAATAGTTCAGCAAAGCTCTCAACTCATCTCACTGGACCTGACTGAGTCACTGTGGGCCAGAGAGTGTGATACTGTGACTGGCCAAGCTGAGTCATATGCCCTATGTCGGTAGGGTGGGGGGAGCTTGTGGACTGAAAACGGAGGAGGTGGGGATTTGGCCTACCTTCGTGGAGGTAAGGTGAATGAACAGTGTGGGGCAAAAACCCGTGCCTAGCAGGTGGTGGTGTGACTGCAGTGGGCCATGGGCAGTGGGAAGGTGAACTCCCTGCTTTTAAAAGGCCACTGTTGATGTTGTTAGAGTGGGAATATCCAGGGAGTTAGAGAAAGGATAGTTCAGGCCCAGATTTTAGGTCCTAACCCTCCTCCCCAACGACTTGCAAAGGAAATCCCCCAGTATTTAAGGCTGGAGGAAGAGCTAGGAAATACAGTCAAACAAGTCCCTGAGGCTTCTCCCCTGCTCTGTCCTTCTTAGCCCAAATGAAATGTTTGTCTCCAAGGGAGGACTTCCATTCTCTGATTTAAAAGCAGAGGTTCCTCCTGCCTGGGGAATTTCCACAGCCCCGTGTGGTTATCAGTATGATGGTCTCTGGGTGCTGTGGGCTCGGGTGCAGGATTCGGGGAAGAGGCATTTGAGGTTCCTTGGAGCTTTGAGCACAGTCATTTTGTAATTATTGAAAGAGCTGCTCTTTCCTGCTGAAACCTTTTCTTAATGACCCACTTTCTGAACGAGCAGCATAAGATTTCTGCAACTCTAAGGGCATTTACTGACAAGGGTACAGAGGCATCAGAAGGGCTGCCAGGAGACACTCCAGAGCTGGGCGTGAGTATCTGATCAATCTGTTTCTCTGCCTGGCCTGTCAGCTTCATGAGGGCAGGGACCACACCAGGTTAACTCACTGCCACACTAAAGGCTTCATCTCACCTAGTTGCCACAAGGATTCTTAAAGGACCCAAGACACAGAAAGTTTAACTACTTTGCCCAGAGGTTGACCTAGGTTGTCTGATTCTAGAACTTCTCTTAACCATTTTGCTGCGCAGCCTAATCTGTTTCTGAGATGTCTGTGACCCTCTCCCTGAAATGTTAACATCTCTGGTACACATTTCTCTTTCTGGAAGACACTCTGGGCATATTTTCTGCTCTCATTTTAGAGCTGGCTGTGATGAGGAGATACCCAGGTCTTGCCCAGGACTTAGCTTCACTTGCAGGCCTGATGCCTTTCTCAATTCAAAGCTCAGATGTGCTCAATCTGGGGCTAATAGGGTTTCTCCACCGGTCAAGACAACGAAAACGCATTTCTGGCATGGTTTGAATTAAACGAGAATTTCCCGTTTTTCATAAACATTTACAGTAGTTGTGGATGCAGAGTTGAAAGGTTTAGGGTTTTGGTGTTTAATTAGAAACAAATGCCCTTTATGGTCCTTTTAGCAACGACGGCGTGTCTCAGATTATTAGGATTATTCCTATTATTTGTGCCTGAATTTTGATTTTTTTCCAGAGCACTCAGTGCCGACTTCCTCATGGTGGCTGGGTGTAGTGGTGGGAAGTAAAGCCCGCAGAATCGCTGGTGAAGTTTCTGTCTGGGAGCCAGGGCTCTGGGCCAGCTTTGGGCCCCACCTCACAGGCAGCCCAAGACCCGCTCCCTTCTGTTCCAGTGGCGGGAGTGGGCTTCAGGCTTAGTGGGCAGAGCAGCTGTAACCTCTCTGGAGGCCTGGGCAGAGAGATGTTTGCCGGCCTTGAGAACCCAGGTGCTCTGAGATGAGGCTGGCAGTGGCCCTGGCCTCAGCCCTAACTCTTGGTTTAAAACAAGGGCAGCCTTCAGCATGGGGCTCAGGCATGGAAGCCCAGCCCCCTGGGAAGCAGCAGAGAAGAATCACAACTATGCAGTTTGCAAATGGCTTTGTTTTACCATTGAGGAAGGTTCTGAGACTGTTTCTGCAGGAACAGAAAGGGCCAATCACAGCAGCCTGAGACCCTCCATAGCCCAGGAGAAGGTATCATCCATTTGGTGTTCCTGAAAACAGGCCTGTGTCTCTTGTCAGAGTTCCTAAGAGGCCAGCCTGAGCCTGGCTACTAAGCCTTCCTGGTCCTCTCTACACCTCTGTCTTGAAAGCAGATAGACATAATAAAAAGATAAAAAATGCCTGGAAGTCCTTTCTGCTTGTTAAGGATATCATAAGCTCACATGAAGCAGTATCTTTGAATATTTGGTGACAAAGGGGCCATCTTTAGCCTCAAAGAGGTTTTTTCGTAAACAATTAAAGCAATTATAGAAATTTACAGCCAGAAGGGCCCTTAACAGCCATTCCAATCTATCAGTCTCATTTTACACATGGTACAACTGAGGCCCAGGGAAGGGGAGGAGCTCACCTTCATGAATGATGACATAGTCCAGGTCTTTTCCATCGTAGAACACTGCATTCTACCTCAGTATATGCAAAGAATTATGCAAACATTTGTATTATTTCCTCTCAGATGTATTTAGACACTTCATAAAAGACATTCAGTCTTCCCTAGATAAGCTTAGGCAGGATTACAGTATTTCCCCCATAAAACAGTTATAAAAGCACTATTCCATAAGTTACTATAGAAAAGTTTTTAAATTTTAATAAGATTTAAAGAAGAAACTAAAAACCACCCATATTCCTAATTCCTAAAGTCAATTCTATCACTATTAACATAGTCATGGTCTCCAATCTTCTTTTTTTTACTTGGAACATTAGACTCTGACTGTTGCAGAGGCTTGGCTGTGAGGTTGGAGCGTCAGCCATTTCCTAGCTGTGACCTGGGTCTAGTTTCTTAACCCCACAAAGCCTCCATGTCCTCATGGGGCTCTTCTGAAGATTAAACAAAATTATTAATATGGGGCGTTCAGCACAGTGCTGGTGCATTTTAATAACTTGCTGTTGTTATCATCGTAAGAAAAATACAAAACTTTGGAAGCCCCACAATAATAACAACACAAAATTATTAAGTTACAAAGCCAAACAAAATGACACTGAAGTAGAAGAATGATTAAAAATTATTCAACCACTCAAGAAAAGAATTAATTCAGCCAGTTGGTTTTTAACCCTAGTTCCTAAATCCATTTAGATAATTTAAAAATATATACTTTTGTTTTTAAAGGAGGAGATTATTAGCAAGCAACATAAAATGAGTCCCTACATATCCTCCCTAGAGGAAAACTCCATCCAAGTGTTTTTAAACCAACAGAAATGATGTGAATGTTGATATGGATCTATATGCCAATGGGGGCATTTTCAAGGGTCCCTTTCCTTTCTATTTTTTTTTTTTTTGTTCCAAATTCTCTGGGTGGGGTTAGTTACACCAGGCAGTTTTAATAGAACAAAGTCATATAATGAACTTTTTCATATAAAGTGCATTTTTTCCATGATTCACTCACTGTACCTTGTTTACGCAGCTTGTAAACATGGTAGATTAAATGGGTGCCTTTCTCTGGTGTGCAAAAGTCCAGACCCCTCAAAGCCAGAAAAGAACAACGAGGGGAAGAAACAGGGGGAGAAAGAAGAGGAGGAAGCAACAAACAGATGCAGAGCAGGCAGGCAGGACATGAAAATGGAAACAATGTATGGCCATGGGAAAACAAAGACTGATTTGCTTGAGTGGGCGAGTGGACGGTTAAAAGTCTTGCTGCCTGCCCTAACCCCAGCCCTGGCCAAGGTCGAGTTATGTGCAGACTTCCTGGAACATAGAGGAAACTTCTTACCAATCGTCCCATAAATCAGACCTCACCTTTTAGGCAGTGCAAATGGGCTCTGTGCATCAGGAAACCTCCTCTCTGCATTTCAGGGGACCAGGTTTCTCAGAGTCAGGGGCAGAGCTAGCTCTTGGAGGTACAGGGTTCTATGAACATGCATTGTGGTTGGGTAGCCTGATTGATAAAGTAGGTTCAGGTATAAAGATACGGGGCCTGGGGTATGTTTCAAAACATTTCACGAACAGAAAAAAAGAAAAAAACAGGAGGCCAGCTGAAGCACATGTAGCAACTTCTTGGAAATGGTTGAATCTGAGTGATGGGTATTTAGAGGTTGTGATACTTAATTTTATGTGTCAACTTGACTGGGCCACAGCACCCAGATATTTGGTCAAGTAATATTCTCGATGTGTCTGTGAAGGTGCTTTTTTTGGATGAGATTAATATTTAAGTCAGTGGACTTTGAGTAAAGCAAGTTACCCTCCATAATGTGGGTGGGCCTCATCCAATCAGTTGGAGGCCTTAATGGAACAAACACTGACCTCCCCCGAGCAAGAAGGAGCTGTGCCAGAGGACTGCCTTTGGACTGGAACTCTTCCCAGGGGCTCCAGCCTGCCAGCCTACCCCATCAGATTTTGGACTCACAGCCAAATAATATAAGCCAATTCCTTAAAATAAATCTCTCTATACATATACTCATCACTTTGGTTCTGTTTTTCTGGAGAACCCTGACTAATATAGAGGCTCATCATATTATTTCTAAAATTGTATAATGTTTGAAAATTTGGAAATCAGGCAGACCTGTAGCCAAACCTGCCACTGTCTCTTACTAGCTGTGTGACCTTGGGCAAGCCGTTGACATTCTCAGACTGTCGGTCTCCCCCCTGCAACAAGGGACAATGCCTAATATTTACCTCATTGGGTTTGGAGAGGATTGCGTGAGATAGTTGGTGTAACCTAATTCACGTATTTATTTATGCATTGATTCAACAAATACTTACTGCACACCATCTCTGGTGCTGGAGTTGTGATATTGATTACAAAGAGGTGACAGCCCTGCCCTCAAGCAGCTTAAATTTCTGTGGAAGAGATGGAACTAATGAGGTCATCACACTCCTGAACTTACAATCACAAACAAGGATAAGGGCTTTAAAGGAAAGGACCATGATTCTATGAGAGATGAATATAACCAAGAATGGGGGCTTTAGGGAGGGCTTCCTGGAGGCAGTGACACTTGAGCTAAGGGGAGACAGGCGGTAATATGCCTTGAAGAGGGAGGGAAGGAGGTGAGTATTACTGCAAGAAGGCTTGGGGGATGGGGGAGCATGCGGACAGGGAAGGTTGCAGAGGGCAGAGGTGCACAGGACCAGGCTGGACCAGGCTGAGCCAGGCTGGAAGTCGTGTTGAAGAGTAGGGTCCAGACCGTAATGGGCAATAAGAAGCCACAGAAAGGTTTTCTATTAACCACCCAGAAAGGATTGCCAGTGGGCAGCACTCAAGGCCACAGGGCTCCCATCTTACTTTCTCTGGCACCTTGGCCCAGTCATTCTTATCTCTGAGCCTCAGTTTCCGCGTCTGGAATGTAATAATACCTGATCTAACAACTATGCAGGGCAGCTGTGAGTTTAGTGATATCAGAGCTCATGAATGTAAAAAGGCTTTGAAAAGTCACAAAAGCACAGGGGGAAAAAAAATAAGGTAAGGCAGCAGCATGTGCTCCGCATCTGGTTTCCATATTGTCTCAGGCATTTTGCTTGGGGAGAGCTGCCTTGGAGACGGCTGCTTAGTTCCAGGTTTAGGCCTCAGGGTCCCCAGTGGTGAAAAGAAGAATTTTTAGATAATGAGAATAACCAGGACAGGTTACCCTTCATCGAGCCCTTTTTGCAAAAGGAACTTCATTTCATACTCACGCTGCACCAGTGGAGTCGTAGGACAGGTATCACATCAGCATTTCATAGACAGAAAGATCGGACACTGGAGTGGTAGGTTCTTTGAGGAAGTAGTGAATCCAGGACTCCAGCTCTTACGTTACGCAGCCAAATTCAGTTCTCTGTTTAATGCACACTCTGCTTTTCTGTAATAAGTAAGTCTGGATCATGGAGTTTTTAAACTGGGGTTACTTTAGCGATCAACAAATGCATTTTGTTTGACCAACATGCATGATGTCTTAAACGTCTGATTTTGTTGCCAAGATTTAAAAATGTGGTAGTTCACATAAAAATCTAGGTTTTTGGTATCTTGAGAAATGGAGGATGTGGCCCCTGAGGATCTCCGTTTCTGAAAAGAAACATTGGCTGGAGGGAGAAGTAGATGTCCCTTTAGTCGGCACAGGAACTCTCCCAGTTTGCCACCATCCCTTCTACTCCCATGATGGGACTGATGCCCACCTAGTGCCCAAGTAAACAGTGCACATTTGGGACCCCTAATCTAAACCAACCACCTCATTTAAAAGAGGGAAAACTGAGTTCCAGAAAGGCCCATTGACCTATCAAAGGACACCAGGGTGAATGCCAGGGCTGGAGTGGAGAGAGAATTTGGATGCCTTTTCTCTGCGCTCAGCCCTTGCCCACTCCCAGCTGGGCCCACATCACCTCCTTGCTGACACACGTATGTCAGGTTCACAAGAAAGGCTTCTGCCGCAGGAAAGGCATCTGTGTGGCCATTTCTTTTCTGCCCTCGTTTTCCAGCCCAGAAGAGAACAAGTGTGGCAGATGAGGTGATGGGCAAATTAGGGGCAACTGGGGAGACACATTTAGAGGAGGAAAGTCCATGTCTCCTTTGCAGAGAACCCAGATTAACCCGCTATAATTAACCCCTTTATCTCCTGCAACAACTGACAAAACAATTTCGAGTAATTCCGAAATGATTTATTTACCACAAATATAACCTGAAAGAAGAAGAACTGTATCTCCAGGAGAACACTAGGTCCCTTTCGAACAACTGTGTTGTGTAGAACATTTTCCACGAAGCACGTCTGGGAAGGACCAGAGCGCGCTTACAGGCGTTCGCATCAGCTGGTGACCCCTGGAATGCGGGGCCCACGAGGTGGTGCTGCCTGGCGTTCAAGCGCATGCGCCTAAAATCCTTGTGTTTTTTATTCAGAGGAGGCCTCCTGTTGCCCGTGGAACTGGCCACCAGCCGCCTCCCCGGCCCTGTTGCAGACACTCAGATCCTCATTAGGCACCTCCGACCCTGGCCTCAACCTGGTAGCCTGAAGAAAGCCCCTGGCCCTGCCTGATGGGGTCCTCCAGAGCAGAAGGAGCTCTGCCTGGGGACCCAGGAGAACTGCTTGTCTTCTCATCTTTACCCCAAATAACCCAGCTCTGCTGTGTGACCTTAGGTCTGTTGCTTCACTTCTCTGGCCCTCAGGTGTTTGTTGAGGGGCTTATAGAACACCTTTAGCAGCCAAAATTCTTTAGTTTAACAATTCCTTGAGAAGAGACAAGGAACCCAAGCTCCATTCCCTAGGTCTGCAGCACTTAGGGCTCCTGGGCCTCCACTTCTCCTCTTCCCTAGTAGAGGCGACACTTGCTTTCTTTCTCCCCTGGTCTCAGAAACTTCCTGAGGACTGAGCAGAGCTCTTCTGCGGCTGGGGGTTTTGTGTGCTACCCAACTGAGGGAGTGTTCATCTTCATTATTCCTAAAGAGAAGCTGCTGGAGCAACAATGAGACATTTTATGAGAAAGAAGACCTTAAACTGGTTTTCATTAAATGTGGCTTGATGGAGGCAAACCGGAAACATCCACTGGAGCAATGGCAGCCTTTCAAAGCCCCCCTGCAGAAACGATAAGCTATAAAAACAAATGGCCCAGCAACAGAACAAAAAACAAGGCTCCAGGAACATTTGCTGGGCTGCAAACATGGCCTGCTGGGCCCTGCCCCGCCTCTCAGAGGCGGAACCATTGGGACCTGGCTGATCTGGGGGATGAAAGGAGCCAGGGTGCTTCCCTGCCCCAGGAGACTCAGTGGTGGTGGGCTGGGCAGAAGCTGGGCTGGGGCAAGTGGGGGGATGGCCCTGGGTGTCAGCGGAATGCCAGGATAGCAGCTAACATTAGCTGTGTGCCAGGCGCAGTAGTAAGCCCTTTACATGCATCCCCTGCTGTCTTGCTAACGCCCCTACAGAGACGCACTATTACCATTCTCATTTGGCAGCCAGTAAAGGAAGGAAAGGGAGGCTCAGAGATGTTGAGAAGTGTCCCAAGGTCCCAGGGCTGAGTGGGATAAACAGGACTCAAACTCTGTTCCAAACAAAGTGCCCAAACCACCTGCAATTCCACCTCCTATGAGGAAATGGTTATGGACTTGAACTGAGTTTCAGACCTCGGGGGAGAGAGCTTTGGCAATAAATCATCCAGCCCAAACTCCTCATTTTCCATGTAAGTTGGAAGTAGCCGAGTTGGGGGTGGGGAGAAAAGAGCTCTCGGGTACCAGAGAGGCCTGGACATGCACATGTCTTCCTCCATCACTCCTCGCTGGCTATTTGTGCTTAGGCAGTTCCCTACCCTTACTGAGTCTCCGTTTTCTTATCCATGAAATAGAAAGAGCCACAACTCCTTGTTTTGATTAGTGTCGTTGTGATGGTTAAGTGAGATTCATTCAACAAATGTTTATTGAACAACTTCTATGTGCCAGGCACTGTCCTTGGCCTTGGAGATATAGCAGTGAAAAAAACAGACTAAAGCCCCTGCCTCATAGGACCTGGACTCCAGTGGTGGGGACAGAGGATAAATACGATAAACAAGGAAATGATGCTGTGCGTCCGAAAGTGATTTAAGTGTCTTGGAGAAAAATGAAGCCCAGAGGAAGGGGTGGGGTTAAGGAACAGGCTTAATAGGGTGGGCAAGGAGGGTCTCACTGGGAAAGGATTTAGAGCAAAGACTTGCCAGGAGTGAGGGAAGAGTGCTTCTGGAGGAGGGCACAGGGAAGGCAAAGGCTCTGAGGTAGGGCAAGCCTGGTCTTTGAAGGAACAGCAGTGAGGCCCAACAGAATGAAGTGCTGTGCACAGCACCTGGCTCCTGGGTAGCTGTTGTTGCCATTGTTCTTGTTTTCATTATATTAACAATGGAGCCAGGTGTCTGGACCCCTCTCCCCAATATGAAGCTTTCCCCAGCCTACCCCTTACCTGCACAGGTAGTCATCATACTGTCTGGACTGGGTCCTCACTTCCTGCTCTACCTTCCATCCATCTGTTCACTTCTCACATAATTACTAAGCACCCCTATGTGTGCTCAGGGACCCTAAGGAAGGCACCAAACGCAGGGTGACAGGAGGTTAGAGGGCCCCTAAATGGGATTCTCTAACTCCCTTGCCCCTTGGATTCCTTCAGCAACAATGGGGGCTCCCAGCTATTCAGCCCAGCCATGCTCTGAACTATACCCCAGAACTCAGGGCTGTGCTTCTTTCAACCATCGCTGGAGAACCCAGCCCAGTGGGTCCCACCTGGCACAGCATCTATGAGCACAGCTTGCCATCGTCTGTTTGCTGCTGCTTTTGATGCCTTTACTCCATCTCGTTCTTTACAGTGTTTGTGTGCCTTTTTCTGCTCCATGTGACGCATACAGAAACTCTTTCTTGGAGGGCAGAGATATGCTGAGTGCTTCTTGGAGCAGACAGTTACCAGTGGCAGCAGATTATCCCTGGAAGTCCCACCAAGAGGATGAACTGTCCCATAGTTGCTCAGATGCTCAACTCTTCCCCAGTTACAAGGCCTGACACGTTCCTGTGACCCATCCACCTGATGTCATGCAGTCCCACCTGATCCCACGCACAGTAGCCCATGCCTTCTGCAGCTCTGCAGGAATGCAGTAGGATGTGAGGGTTCACTACCCATCCTTGGGGCACTCTGCTTCTCACCACTCCTTCCTCCTAGCCCCTCCCCAGAGGAGTCACATAATTGGATTTGCTTCTTAGAAGGAGCCCTCTGGTTGCTGTTTGGGATTTGGAGTGTGGATAGGGAGGGTGGCAATGCAGGGAATCCTGTTAGGAAACCATGGCAGGAGGAGTCTAGGAGTGAGATGTGGCCATGGTGGTAGCGAGGATGGAGAACAGGCACTGTTTACCAGAAATATTCTAAAGATAAAAGCAGCAGGACTTGGTGATTGATTAGATGGGAGAGAAGTCCTTTGGAGAAAGCACTCATATAGCCAGAAAAATGATAGTCGACAATACAGATGAAGGTACAATTCAATAGATGAGGAAAGTAGGAGCTATTATATATTACGTGACAGTAATATAGCAAACCACGAAAGTCTAGTCTGTATTACAAACTAAAATGGATATCACATCTCATGTCTGACAATAGTAGCAAGACCTTGGGCAAGTAATTTAAACTTTGTGAGACATATTTCATCCTCTATTTAATGGAGATGATAATGAGTCCTGTCCCGTTGGGTTGTCTGAGGATGCGATGAGGTAACAGCCATAGCACAGTGTCTGCCACATCATGGGTAGCACCCGTTACTATGATGATTTGTATTTTATTGTATTGAATGATGGTGTTTGTCCTATGGTCCCTTCCCCCACCTCCCTTGGTAAGGGTCTCAGAAGTGGTTCCTTGAGTTTAAGCTGTTTCATATTACACTGAATTCTTTAAGGAATCCAAGAAGTATCAAGCAAGAAGCCAGCATTTGGCAAACAATTTAGAATTCAGGTTTACCCTAAATGACTCTGATAAGTGGGAAGAAAAGAAATAATGCCCCGGGGGACAAGTCGTAGAAGGACTGCCCCTTCACCCCTCCCCATTAACATGGGGGCGGGGGAGGTAGGGAACATCATAGGTAGAGAAGGATTGTCCTTTTCACAGCCAGAGCAAAGGATGGGTGTGATAGAATTGGGGATGGGAGATGGGGAAGGGGAGACAAATGGCACATCCGTTACTAATAAAGGCTGCTGCTGAGGCCTCATAAACCCAGTAGCCAGTCACTGGGCCACAGGTGGGAAGGTGACCTTTTTTCTGTCTGGTGAGCACTTACCCAACCCAAGCAGGAGGGCCTTGGAGCTCAGGAGGGAACATAGCTCCAATGGGGCATCTGAGACATGGAGCTTGGAGGACTAGAGTTATGAGCTTGGAAAAGGGAGAGAGAGAGTCCCAGATGGGCCTGGTAGCATCTAAGGGCCACATCACTTTCATCCCCATCCATGCCCTGTCCTGCTGGGCAGCCATGCTTGGTTCCGTGATGCCCTGCCCCAGCCACCTCGCACCAGCCTCCCAGATGGATGAAATGGGCCAGTCAGTTCCTTGTGCTTGGGAATCTGAATTGAGGAGCCTGGGGAGGTGGAGTTAATTAGCCCTGAGAGGTAAAGAGAGGGGAAAGGTGGCTGGGGAAGCCAAGACTATAGTTATGAGGAACCAGAAGAGGGTCGGCAGGGAGAAGCAAATGGCACGCAGAGACAGCACAAGCAGAGGCAAGGAGTTCCATGCTGCCCCAGTTCCTGAGACTTCTCCAGATCCTATGCACTGGCTGAATCTTTCCCCAAACTCCCATTTTCTTGATTTAGCTTCCTTGATTCTTACAACCAAGAGAGACTTGCAGGGTAAAGTTGACCGCACACCGTGTCATCTGTATGGCCCTCCACTGGGGTTGTCTCCAAGAGAAGGGAAACTGGAGGAAGGCCAGCCTCCAACCCACCCGAGGCAGCCAGGCCTTGTTTGTGACCACATCGGAGCCAAACTGGGGAGAGCACAGCGGTGACCTGGCCACTCACTCATCTTTATGAGAACATCTCCCACGTGGGAGCCTTCCCTTTTCATCAGGATGTTTTTCTTGATGTCCAGCCGAAACATTTCCGTTTTTTATGTCTTTCTATTAGTCTAAGCTCTGGCTCTCAATATTACTGGCTGATATAAACCCTGCCTCCCTGCAGCTCTCCCTCCGAGTTCGGATATTTGCTGCTTACGCGTGGACAGCCTTTTGCTGCCGCTCCCCTCCCAGACGGCTCCTCCACAGCCCCTGTTGTTTTGGCCCTGCTCCTCCACTCCCCCGGGGGACGAGGTCTGACGGAGTTCGGGGACAGATGGAGGGGCAGATTAGACACAGCGGGCGCAGGCAGGCAGGCCAGAAGAAGAGACTTTTGGGCTTGCAGTGGAATACTGGGGATGCAGAAGCCGTGAGCAGACATGGGACCTAGAAAATGATCCCAGTGGCCAAAGCCCAGGAGGAACCTTTATAGAGGATTCCCTTCCCTCAAGGGAAGAACCTGAGAGTGATGTGTAGGAAGACCATAAGCTTTCTGGGTGGGAATGGGAAGCAAAATGAAGACAAGTATTGGCCGCAGTGGAATCCATTAGAAGGCTTAGAGAAGTCTTTGACCATCCCTTTTGGGGTCAGGCAAGAGTTATCTGGTCCGCTGTTAGGCAAGCTGTGGATCACCTTGAAGTAGACAAAAACTTGGATGAGAGGGGGCAAAAGGGGAAATGATTTGGGGGACACTCAAGGTTCTTTATTTTTCCATGAAAGGAGATCTGTACTGTCTTCTTTTTTTCTGTTCTTAGATATTTCACTGTTAGAGTAAGTCCTTAGGGGACTAAAGTTTGGTGCCGTGTTTTATGGAGTCAAGGTGTTACTTTTTCAAGGCAAGAGTGAGAGAGAGAAATGGGTTTTGGTCCTGGAGAGTATGAGTATCCTCTAATTTAGAGTCTGAAAATGTATGATGCAGATGCCACTACTGTGCAGTCTGAAGGCTGGCTTCACCAATGCCTCCAGCTCTCTTTGCATGTAGCCACGGTGAGTACTGCTCTCTGGGCAGCCAGGGCCAGCTTGTCTCAATTAGCACTCTAGATGAGATGTATTTGCCATCTTGGGCAAGGCAATGTTCTCTTTTTGATGTAATCTTCAGTGGTCTCAGAATTTTGGGATTAAAGTGGCTCAAGGGACTAGTGACCTCTGCCATAGCTGTACGGAAAAGAATAAGGACTGGCATCTTCTGTAAGATATAGGGGAAAGTGTTCTGTGCAGACCTGGATGATTCCTGCCTTCATCATATGCAAACCCCATGATCTTGGACAAATTCTTAGATTTTTCTGAGTCTCAATTCCCCCAACTATAAGATGGGTTTTAAAATATCAACTATGCAGGATTACTATGAGAATTAGAGATGCTATACGTCATTGTTTTTCACAGTGCCTGGAACATAGTAGATGCTCAGCAAATGATAGTTTGGCAAAAAATGTGAATATGCTTCAGACTCTTTCAAATCTAGCCACTTAGTATGTTTTGGGCTGAATTGGTTCAAAAATATTGACTTGGCACATTAGCATTTTGACATGTCTATTTTCAATGTTTGTGAAACTAACAGGGCAAAAACATTCCTGCTTATATTACTATCTGGAATCTCATGACAGTCCTCATCTGGCTTTCGAGACAACTCATTTTGTGTAGACACTTGGCCTCACAATTTTTGAATTCTGTGGATAGTATGTGCTAGGAGTGGCCAATTTTTGTGCTGGAGAAGACAACATAAAGCTGGTGAAAGCTGCTCTTGATGAATCGTTAAACTGTCCCATGAACATTCCCTACCAGACATAATCTGATATACAAGCCAGATGGGAGCCAAGAATGGGATGACCATTCCTAGATCTTATTTACAATGGAAAGCCGATGGCTTCTCCGCTAGGAACCCTACCAGCAGGGCTCTTGTCATACAGAGTCCAAACCTCACCAAGCACCAATGGCCTGACTTGACAATCTGCGGCCTCTCATCAAAGCCATGATCTTGCTAGGACCTAAGGGGGAGCCAGACTGTTTTTGGCTGGCTGGAGGTCTTTGTAAAAGTAAGTTGTTTGTCATCTTAATCTTTAAAAGCATGGAATTTGAAGTTCTGGCCAAAAAAATTAGCAACCTTGTACATTGCATGGAGCTTGCATAACAGATGGTGGTCTGGGAGGTTGATGTTTTTCAAAACTTGATGACTTCACGGCTTGATGTCCTGAATGAAATTGTTTTCTCTCAGATAGCGTTTCAGGAATGGGGCTTTTGTTAAGGAGGAAGACCTGAGCTGAACCCAAACTTTGGACCTAACTTTTCTGAGTTTCTGAAATTTCCTTCCAAAGAAAACTTTTATTTATATACATAGATATATATTTGTTGGCTCCTGCACATCTGCTGCTCTCGCTTTCTTTGTAGGGAATGGGAGCCAGACTATAACAAGAGAAGCTGTTATCTGGGCAGTCCCTGGGGAGTAAGGAACAGCCAACCCTTCCAGGACTGCCCTAGGTGCCTCCCAGAACTTTGCATAAGCATTTGGTCTGTGGGGTGCCGTCTGAACTGACCTTGCTCTTTAAGGGAACAAAGACATTTCTTTCCCAGAGAAGAGAATTTTGACTTTAAAAGCAGCTATTCATGGTACAATCATTGTGTGAATGTGGCTTTGAGTGTCACTCCCAGGAGAGTAGATAAGGAATGTTAAAGCTGGGAGGGGCCTTCAAGATACTCTGGTTCACCTTCCTCGTTTTACAGATGGGGAAACTAAGGCCCTGAATAAGAAGGCATGTCCCGAGCTCAAACAGTAATTCAGTGGCTGAACTTTCATTAAATCTTGGATTTTCTCCTCCCAAATGAGTATAGGCTATCCCTTACCCCTGTACCCCCCAGCCACCTCAGTGTTCATACTTTGTAGCAAAGATCAGCCTTAAACAGTACGGGCCTCGTCCTCCTGGCTCTCAGTCTGGAACATTCCTACCACACCAAGCCATGGCCAGAGTAGAAGAGTAAAGTGTGAAATGACTCATGTGAATGCTCAGTGGGCATCTCTTCTGATGAAGTGGCTCTCCAACTCCCCAAGTGCATCCTGTCTTCTCACTTAAAAAGCACAAACTTTTGAAGATGTCACAGAATGGTGCGTTGACTTATCCCAGTCTTAAAGAGCATCTGGTCTGTATCTCACCTCTGTATTCTCACCTCTCATGTAGGATATAACCTCAGGTAAGGTCATAAATGAGGTCCAATCCACAGGGTATTGGCCCGGAAATGCAGCGATCGTCCATTCTCTTCTCCCAAGAGCTGCTCTTGGGACCCGGAACAAATCCTTTCCTCTCTCTGGGCCTCAGTATCTTTGTTTTATACAGTATGGGATTCGATCAGAATTTCCCAGAGTATATTCCTAGAAACACAGGTTCTGTAGGACCATAAAAAGTTTACTTTAAAAAAAAAGGATTCTCCACAGGATGTATTAAATTACTATTATTTACAATATGTATTTTTAAATACCTTTAATTTATTATTTTGATAAACATTACTTAAATAAGTATTCTTTTTAAAGAATCCATAACCTCATAAATTTGGCCAATTCTGGACTAAACAAAATTAAATATATTGTTTTTAATTGCGGGACTTAGCAGAGCCTTCAGTATGAAAATGTGCCTTAGAAAATCTCCGAGCACAAATGAAATGTACACTATTTCTCAAATGTGTTCGGCCCCAAAAGTCTGCCTCAACTTGACAAATATGGGGCAGATGATCTCTCAAACTATGTGGATTTCTAGCGTTGTGTTTCTTTTACGTCTGGTGGCTCTATTTTCTAAAATAATAGATGAACCCACTTCCAGGTTTTTCTCTCTCATTATCAGTGTGATTCTGTTTGCATTTTCTCAGCTAATGTTTTTTCAGATGCAGAAAATTATGTAATTAGCTGTGAGGTCTCAGGCCATAATTTGGGAAACATTTCCCACTTAAATTAAAGGCTCTGCACGCCCACCCAATCCGTAATTGTGCGGATCTTTCAAAACTCTCCGCTGGCTTCATTTACTTGTTAAACATTAATTTAGTGGGGGAGAAATCTTCAAAGAAGGGGTAGAAGGATAGAGGAAGCGTGGCTGGTAGGACAAAATATTAATAGGTGGTTAAAAGCAAAACAGTAATTCTTCCCGTCTAAGCTTGCAGCCTTGGTCGGGTGGAAAAGAAACAATCGGTTATTCCAGGATTATATAGGTTTCATTGACTTAAAGTGACCTAAAAGCAGCCAGAGAGGGATTTACCTTGTCTTTATTTTTTGCCCGAGGAGACAGAAAGAAAAACAGGGTTTTGTTTTTTGAATCCAAAAATGCCCTTTTCCATGATGGCTTCCAAAAGTGTTCATTAAAGAATTTGATGCTGTTCAACAAAGACCAAAAATTAAAACGGAAAAATCCCATTTTGCCAGCAGTTTTGCTCATATAGCCATTTAGCTGAGCAAACTCCAACCCAGTCCCCAGTGCAGGGCAGGACTCAGCACCTTCTCGGGCATGTGAGTTGAGGCTGGTGATGTGTGGGGTTGTCATGGTGATCGCTGTCAACAAAGGTTACCCCTGGTGGAACCTCTTTGGCCCTGTGACCCACACACAGAGTTGGAATAATAGACTCTGTAAGTGGCTTCTGCTCTGCAAATAGAGACAGGGCTGGAAATCAATTATTAATGAGATGGGTGACATTGACATTCATCCACATTTAATAAGCATAGCCCAGCAACCGGAGGAGAGCTGGGTTTTGCCCAGCAAAGTCTCACGGGTTTGTAGGGAATTCAGAGAAAAAGAAAAAGCTAGGGACAAAAACCCAAAGAGGAAGAGATGATGGTCTATAGCCACTAACAGATTTTAATTATTTAGATTTCTCTGCTTGACATTCCTTTTGATACCAGTTTTTTATCCTAAATGACCCTAAAGGATTTGACATGCGGATCATACAGAGCATCTCCTCCCCACTGCTTCCCACACGCCTACCAGAGAGACAAATGGAGGGTGGTGGGGCTCATTTACAATGGGAATGGGGGCAGTGTTCTGATAGAGTAATGGGCACAGCCTTCATTGATGGTTCAAAAGCCTTTTGGTCTATTTTTGGACTTCTTTGCCGAAAAGTAAAATGCTAATGAAACTTAAAAAAAGAAAAAAGAAAGAGATGTTGAAACGTGTCCCCATGGCCTGTTTTCTCCGTGCAGAATAAGCAGGACTTTGGTTTCTAAGGCTTTCTGCAGGAATTACTCTGGTTTGTCTTTTTAACTTCCTTCCAAAGCAGCCTGTTATTTCTTTATATCTGAAATAGTGCAAAGCTGCATTCATACTGAACTAGATGTTGACCCAAACTATGCAGCCTTTGTAAGAAGAGGGGGCCCTTTTAATTTAAAAGTATGCCTCTGCCCTAAAGTGGTAGTAGGGGGCAGAGATACTGATCATTTTCTAGAACCACACAGATTGGTAAGCTAGGACCCAAAGAAATGAACTAGCTGACTATAACATTTACTCAACTGACCTTTGGATGAGAAACACCAGCCAGCCTCCCTTTGGCCCAGACTTTGTTAAGTTTCAGGCCTGGCATCTCACTGTTTGATATTCTAGGTGCTTTTCTGGAGTCTGTCACTTTAGGGGGGGAAATTGTCATCCTCCACTTCTGTGCTCCAAACCCATGCCAGACTGTTCTTTCAGCAGACTTGTCATTTCCAGACGTTGATTGCTTGTGGCACCCAACATGGCAGTGAGGGGAGATTTCTGGGGGGAAATGTGGCTGGCTGGCCACACCAGTCTACAGCAAGTTATGGGTGTCAGTGGAGTCCACAGGGCCTCCCAGCGTGCTGACAAAGGATTCCAAGGTGTCGGCAGAGACTGGAGTCAATTAAAGGCTGCGACTTGGGGAAAGCCTTCCTTGCATCTCCCTTTTTGATCTGGACCCTTTACCTTTTGATATTCTAGACGCTTTACTTTTGCCCTCTGTCAGTATAGAATTTTTGAAGGTGACTGATGTCTCAGGTCAGTAATTATATGTGGCAAAACTTCTTAAGCTACAGGTTTAGATGCCTCTAATTTCAAGGTGAAAGCTTGAGGTTTCACAGTCCCTTCCTGTAAGGCAGGGCTGAGGCATTGGGCAGAGGGGCTGGGAGGCCATCAGCGCACCAAGAGCAAACTCGGGTTTGCCCCACTTCCAGCGGGGTCTTCTTGATATCTGAGTAGGATGGTAGGGGGCTCCCACCCTTCTGCCATTTCCCACACCTGAGTGTTTAGTGTGGCCTCTCTGTGGGAGGCAGGAAGTTCAGATTCGTTGTTACCAAACTCATTAAATAAATTTCAATTTTTATGTTTCACAATTTCTCAATTTATGACATCAACTCCTTCGACAGAAACAGACAAAATTGCGTCCCGTAAATCCTTACTCAAAGCCCTACGTCAAGTCAGCTCAGCTGATCAGCATGTAATTACCAGGCACTACCGTGAGTCACGCACTGTGCCAATGGCACAGTGTGGGGCTAAGTAGACAGGGTCCTGTCCTCACAGAGCTCACAATCTGGCTCGGAAGACCAGGCAGCTACATCTGGGATGTACAGGATAGGGGAGGTATGGGGCTTTGGGAGCAAGGGTGATGGTCGTCTAACTGGGACCAGGGGTTCAGGGAGGGCTTCCAGGAGGAGGTGTTGTCTAACCTGAGATCTGAATGGTGAGTTTGACTTCGTCACGTAACGGAGAAAAGGAGAGAGCTAAATCAGAGTAGAAGCAGCTGGGAAGACAAGAAGCTAGAAGAGGTGACTTGGTCTTGCTGCTTTCGCCTTAGGACAATGGGAAGCTGCCAGAGGGTCTTATGCAAGGGAGGGGCTTAATCACTGTTATGTTTTAGAAAGTTTACTCTGGCCACACTGGGGACAAGGATCAGAATTTGGGACTTAAAAATATTGTTTTGTTTTGTTTTGTTTTGTTTTAATAACAAGGGATAGAAGAATGTTCCATGTAGGATGGGGGAGATGGTCCCACCCCCTTTCCCAGGTACTGAGGTCGGGAGAAGGTATAGACAGCCCATTCATATGAGTGAGGCTTGCATCTATTTTAGCTCTTCCTTTCACACTATTATCTGCTGCCTGTAGCAGTCACCAGAACCTCAGTTTCTCCAAACACTTGTCTCCTGGATGTAAATCTTTTGCTCTGGTGACACCCCTCAATTGTGGCTTAGAATAGATTTCTACTTTATCTCTTCCCACCCCACCCCCAGTCTTTCTCTCTAAAAATAATATTCCTGGGCCTGCACGTGCTCACACACTCTCCATAGTTGAATTTGGATGGCAGTAGTGCAGTAGAATTCCAGCAGGTTGGTTCAAGGTACCCATTTATTTTTGTAAAGTAGTTTCCTGCTTCCCAGTATTCCAGGGGGTATTTCTGCCATTGCTTAGAAGAGGAGCCTGGTGAAATAACAAGTCAGGCAAGATGAGGGGGAACGTGTGTCAGCCCCACTCGGAAGCCTGGCTAGGAAAGGAAGCTCCAAGCCACTGAAATAACATGCTGAACTCACACTCGATGAAATACTACGTCCTGGCTACGCCAGGGATGACTTATGGCCACAGCGGGAGCCCTGGTGGAAACCGCCACAGTGACCAATGGTCAAGTGACACGTGCCCCTGGCTGTTCGGTTGCCAGACTCCAGCCCTGGATTCTTCGGGGAGTCTGTGCCTTTCCACCCTTGTGTTTTCCATTGGCCATAATGCTTAACTGTTTCCTCTCCAGAGCCACAGAGACCATCTTCTGTTTCCTGGTCCTGAAGTGTCTGGGGAACCTCATGTCACTGCCGGGTGCTCCTTCAGATTGCAGCCTGATGCCAAGACAAAGAGGAATAATTTGAATAAGACTAAGAATAGTACTTGCTACTGTTTATTGAGCTGTTGTTTTGCACCAGGCTCTGTACTAGGTTCTTTAGCGCACGATCTCATCAAATCTTTACATGTTCCATTGTGGAGTTCCTGCTGTCCTTTTCCTGAGGAAGAAGTTGGCCTTTAAGAGATGGTGTGAGTTGCCCAAGGCACGCAGCTGGTAAGTGCCCAGGTGGGGATGCCAGCCTGACCCGTCTGATTGTAGAAGCCACATTCTTAACCAGCTCACTGTGCTACTACTCACTCACAGGGCGACCGGCCCCACAGGGGCTTCACTTTCTCTGTATCATCAAAATGATATGGAGCCTTTAATTCAAAGGAAATCTTATAAGGAAGAGAGAAAGTGCAGAGCTGTCCCAGGTGAAGTGTGGGTATGTGAATGTCAGGGGGTAAGCGAGGAGAGGGTCCCAAGACTCCCAGCCGGGCCCTCTCCCCACGAGTGGCACACATGTCGCCATTTTGTTAGCCACCATCCTGCGCTCCCCACACGCGCCCCGGTGGTGTGAACTGCCTCTGTGTCTTCCCCCTACTCCCCAGTCCCCACCAGCTTCTCTTCTTTCCTCCTCTCCTCTTCCCTTCCCTTCTTTGCTGTCTTCCACTCTTCGGCTCCTTTGCCTCCTCTTGTGTGAGGTAATGGACACCCAGGGAGTTGCATCAGGATTGGGATGGGGACATGAACGCACTCCTCATAGGGAGGCGCGAGGATTCAGTGCCAAAATACACGTCGCGTGCTCAGCACCAAGCCTGGTGCAGGGCGCTCAAAAACTAGTGGTTCCTAAGATGAGTAATATGAATATTGTCATTGTCATTCAGGACATGAAGGGGAGATGAGAGAAACTCTGAAGGGTCATGAGCCCTGGCTGGTATCGTCAGTCATGTTCTTCTACCTCCCCCAACCCCCAGCTTCCAGAATCACCCATGCACCATGAGCCCTGCTTGGACTCAGCCTCTGTTACCAGGAGGCCTCTGTCACAGCCTGGCCACCCCAGTCTGTGATGCACCTGCCAACCAAGAAAATCCCTTGTTAGGTGAGAAACATACTTTGGTAAAACGGGGCCTTACCCTGTGGTCCTTCCAGTGCTGACTCTGTCCTTGCAGGTTAGCCAGCCCTGTCGGCTAGGAAGACTTTTTCTGACTCATGCCCCAGGATTCTAGGGCCAAGTGTCCTCAGCAGTGAAGAAGGGTTTGAGGCAGCCAGGGTGTTCTTTCCTGCTCCGTTGTAAGACTTGTGAGACCAGGTGGGGACCCTGTCTTTCTCAGTTGCTGCTATCATCCTAGCACATAGCCTTGGGTCAGGCTTCTATAAAGAGTTTATTAAAATGTTTTGGAATAAATTAAAAAGTGAATTGATCAACCGAGAATATAGCATAAGTGAGGAAGGAGCCCAATACCACCTTTATGTCCTTGAGACGGGAGTGCAGCTTACGAGGGCTCTACATTGCAGCCAGTCTGGGTTCGATCCTGGGTCCATCGCTTAATTCCTGTGTGATCCTGAGCAATTGTCTTGTCCTGTTAGGTCCTCAGTATTCTCATCTCTCAAACGAGAATTAAAAGAGTATGTACTTAAAGGGATTTGGAGAATTGAATGAGTTAATGTATATAAACAGCCTTAGAGACTACACTTGACACCTGGTTTGTGCTCAATAAATATCATCATTATTATTACACACACTTGAGATACCATCAGACATAGAGGTTTGTTTGCTTGTTTGTTTGAGGGCAGGGATGTGTCTTACTGAGATTTGGACCCAAGGACTAGCCCATTATGAACTAGTGATGTTCATAATGACACAATGAAAGCGATCATATTGTGTTGGTTCAGAGGAAGAGACCTATATAACTGGAGGGGCCCTGAGCAAGGCAGTGAAAAGTTGGGCAGCTTAATCCAGGTGACACTGTGTTAATGTTTAAGCTGAGACAAGGTTGCCCATGTAGACAGGACTAGAAGTCAGCTGTGTGGTCTTCCCATTCATTGGGGGGGTTCTCCTAGCCACAGTTGCTTTGAAATGGCCCTCATTAGCTTTAAGCCACAAAGGAGATCTGGAAGTCCTACAGAAGGGACGCTGAGGCTCTACGAAAGATCTTATATAGCCCTAGAGTCTTGGTATAAAGCAGCCTCGGATCTGGAATACCAGCATGGAAAGGCTGAAGCTGGGGACAGTTCCTTGCAATTTCTTTTGCCAGTCTTTTTACAATCATGATTAATGACTGTGAAATTTCCAAGCCTTTCATTCAAACAAGTGAGAAGAACCCCCTCCCCGGATATACTCTGTGCCTTACAACTCTTCAGATATGCTGACCCTGGAAAGGGAAAGAGGAGGATGTGTCCTGCCGTTGCCGGTGGTGGTCCAGGGAAGGCCGAGCTAGCCCAGAAAGGCAGCCGGGTGGGGGACTCCGTGTCTACCGCCGAGCTGAAATGCTGGGCCTGAGAGTTCCCAGCAGCAGGTTGGAATCAAGGGGAGAGTTGCCTCCTTTCCCGACGAGACCGTGAGTGCCTGTGATTTGTGCATGTGCTTATACACCAGGCCACCCTTCATCATCTTTTTAAAGGGAACCAAGAATCTTTGGGGACCTCTCCATGCTCTGACATTCTGCTAGCAGCAAGTCAGGAGTCATCAGTATGGAAAACGGCAGCAAGGACATAAATGCACATCAGGGGCAGACAGTGGGCTGAGCAAAGACATTAATGTTCAGGGGCCAAGGGAGGGGTGGCTTGTCATGGAGGACTGGCTTCCTTCTTCTAGAAGTTAGTCCCAATTACTGCTTTACAAGATGGGAAGCTTTGTGCTTGCTTTGGCAAGCGTTCCAGCTTGCAACTCGAGGGTTGCATCAATTCATTCCAAATAGTGCTGGTAACCGATGGGAGTCTTGCCTTCTGGAGAATTACTGCTCCTTAAAGACATCCTAGCCGGCAAGCCCAGCCCAAGGAGTAGCAGCAGGCCAAGGCCCCTAGAGTGGATTATTCACTTAATAATCAGGTCTTTCCTCCTGATTCCCTCCATGGATCTCCCTCCCCTTAGCCTATGCCTCTCTATCAAGGGAAAAATCTAACCATCAAAGGAACGCAAGGGCAAAGAGACTTGGAAAAAATCAGAGAAGGGATCGACTCAGAAATACAACATAATGAGGTTCCCTGAGCAGACTTCAAAAGGTCAGTTGGGCTCTGGAGCCCTGTGTGATGACCTCACGACCAAACTATTCCTTCATAGTTCTGTTAGAATCCAAATTGTGCTCATGTGTGAGACAGAAAGGTGTTCTGGTGGGAGAAAAGCCCACCCCCACCTCCAACTGCTGCCTGCAATAATTGGGCTTCGTAACTCTTTTTAACACTTGGATTTGATTTTCCAGGGAAGACGGGCCAAGTCCCTGTGCATGGGTGCTCCACTTCCAACTATCCTTTCCTTCTGACTTCCCTGCTCTTGAGGCCCCAGCCTAATGCAGGGAGACAAAGTGGCTTTTGATGCCAATAATCTTGGACATCTTTGCTCCTGAGCTGACAACTGGGCTGTTGCCGGGAGATTTTTGTAGGCTCTGATCACAGCAGATGATCTGAGGGAGAGATGGGGCTATTATTATTGCAGATATCTTAGGAAGCAGCTGTGCTGTTCTCCAGGCCCGGAGCACCAGGGGCTGATCAAGATGGAGAGGACACAGGTCAGGTCAGTTGCTTCAAGCTACACCGGGAGCTAGCCGACTGCAGCCCACGGCCAAATCTGGCCTGCCACCAATTTTTGTTTTATTGGATCACAGTCACACCCATTCATGTATGTATAGTCTGTGGCTGCTTTCATGCCACAGTTACAGAATTGATTAGTTCGGACAGGATCATAAGACCTGCAAAGTCTAACGTGTTTACTCTTTGGCCCTTTGCTGTCTTGCCAGCCCCTGGTCCACAGTGTGGTTTTCATCCTACAAATTGCTTATGTCCCAGAGTAAGTATCCTTGGTTTTGGATTAAATAAGATAGCAGAGGCAGCTCAGTGCTTCAGTTGCAGGAAAACTACACTCATTCATTGATTCATTCATTCACGGAATACCTACTATGGGATACTATTATTATCAGTGCCATCATCTCCACAGTCCCTTCACCTAAGGAACTCCCACGCTCCTAGGCCACAGCTGTTGCACAGGAGATGACGCTTCTGGAAAATCATTGACCTTTAAAGCAAGAGGAATCCTTGGTTCTCATCTAGTCCAATGACCTAATTTTACAATTGAGGAAACTGAGGTCCAGTGAAGGAAAAGGTCTTGTTCCAGGTCACACAATGAATTAGTGGCAATATTGGGACTAGAGCTTAGGTCTCCCAGGCCAGGGTACTTGAATCACAATAGATGACCTATTACTTCTCCTGTGTCTTCTGTTCTGGCACCTTTTTGGGGAGCAGTAGCTGACTGTGTGACTCAGCAGTCTCTGGTTCATTTTTAAGTGCAGTCGATTGCAGTGATTATTCACGTAAATTGCACCTGCCATTTCTCTGCACACTGCCAGACCATGGGTAATGTGAGCTCCTTGAAAGAGGAACCCGTTTTTTTCAGGGTGATTATAAATTAGATATGAATGTAGGCTTAGGATCCTGGTGGACATTCTCCCAGGGAATTCTTTATCTTGCATATATTCGTGGAGTAACCTTTGCAAGGGTTAGGCTACTCTTGGAACTGAAATACAACTTTGAAGTTTAAAAATTTCAAGATATTTGGGAATATGATAATCCCAATTCTCTTTCCTTTAAGATTTTCTGTACACCCCCACTGACTAACTAAGGAGTCCAAACGTGAGCTGTGCTCCATAGCTAATCCAGGAGCTCACTGGAGAATTGACTCACATTCATAGCAATATGCACGGATGTCTCGGGTTCAGAACGTGGGTTAACTAGAGTTTCCTCCAACTTTCAAGAATTAAATGTTTGTAACTGATGTGATTTGACAGACATGGAGAGAAAATGTCAAAGAATCCACAGGTAGAACTGAAGGGTGGACATGCATTGATAGTGAATGAGACAGGATCCCAGTGGTTCTGGCCTGGAAACTCCTACCTCCTGGATCTCAACATGCAGAAATGAAGCCATAGCAACTTCAGAGGTCAGCTTTGGCTTCGCTTCATATGGCTCCCTTACTAGAGTGCAAGCCTGGACTTGGCCTCTCTCAGATTCACTTTCCTCTTCTCTTCCCTTAGGTCAGTGGTTCCCAACCAGGAGTATTCCCATCCCCAGCCCGCTCCCCAGGGCACATTTGGCAAGGTCTGGAGACATTTTTGATTGTCAAACTAGGGTGCTACTGGCATCTATGTGGGAAGAGGCCAGGGATGCAGCTTAACATCCTATCATTCACAGAACAGTCTCCCCACAACAAGGAATTACCATCCTAACTGACCATCAGCTCAGAAGTGCTGAGGTTGAGAAACCTTGTCTTACAGAAAAGGACTGTGTCATCATTGTGTCTGTACCAGATGGTACCATACCTGCACATAATGGACACTCAAGAAATATCTGCTGAACAAATAAACATATGAAAGTTTATGAATATATGAATGAATGAATATTATGCCTGCCTCGTAAGAGTGTTAGGTTTTTTTATGTTTTTGTTTCGTTTTGTTTTGTTTTTGCCAATTAAAGTATCTATGCACAGTTCCTGGCACAGTGCCCAGCACATAGTAGGTATTCAGTAAATGGTAACTCATGATGATGCCGATAACATTTACCTGAATTTGCTTCATGCTTATTTTAAATAAGAATTCACTCGTTTTCATCCTCTGCCAAGATAATAGGCAGTCTGTGCAGGCAGAAAGCCCAGTGGGGCTTTTACAAATATTGGTTTACAAAGAATCTTTTTCATCTTGTGTTTTCCAGATAGGTAAGCCAAGGGCCACTTGGTTGTGCCTTCATTTCCGCTCCCTCTGGCAGACTGTTTCTAGGCAGGGTTTTGTTTCTCTAAAATTATTGTTTCATTGCTTTGTTGTTCTGAAGGAACCTGTTGGTTAATATTAATGCATTTTTATCTTGGACCATTTCCTTCTGCTTCTCTTTTCCAATCTGCCATCATATTTTGCTTCATCCTTTTTAATATCAGTGCTGTTTGTGGAGCCCTTTCATGTAGATATTACCTCTGAGCCTCAGAGGAAGGCTGTGGGACTGCCATCATCTCCATTTGACAGATAAGGAAACTGAGGCTCAGGAAATTAAATGACTGCTAGTCAGTAGCTTCTGGCTCTGCCTTACCCCTCCTAGGATTTGGGAACTGGAAGAGATTTAGGGACAGAGGTCAGAGAAAGGGAGGTGACTTGCCAAAACTCACACAGGCAGTAGTGCCCAGGCCTCCTGGTGCTTCCATCCTATCTTTTTCAGCCCTTATTTTCTTTCCCACCTATACCCTAGAATCATTTTGCAATTGCATCTCTGCTTCGTTCATTCAGGGAGCAGTCACCGAGTGCCTCCGTGCTCTATTGTGATATCACGGGAAGGCTTCTGGGTTGGGGTCTTGTTCTGCTGCTTATCACTGAAAAGCATTTGCCTGAGTTACTTAAATGCCTGAACTTCAGATTCCCTTATCAGAAGTGGAGATGACACCCCTTGGCCTGTGTCGCAGAGTTGTCATGACGGCCAGTTGAGATCAAGGCAATAGAAGGGGTTTGTGAACTGGATTCTTAGGGGCTTTCTCCACCCTCTCTTCTCTCCACTCCCCTTGCCCCCAAGTCTAGAACCCCAAGTCTGTTATACTGGCATATAACTCCATGAGAAAAATGATAATCATATTGGCTAATATTTATTGAGGCCTTATCACTGTCAGGCATTCCATTAAGCACTAATATGTATGATCTACTCTAATTCTCTCAACACTTCTGTGGGGTAGATATTTTTACTATCTCTACCTCACAGATGAGGCAGTTGAGGTCCACAAAAGTGCAGTTTCTCATACACGTTGCATGGCGAATCATGGGTTAAGCCAGGATCGAACTCAAATTCAATTGGATTCAAGAGCCCAAGGTCTTCATTCATTCACTTATCCATTTACTAAGAGCCTGCTGGTGCCGGGCACTGTGCTGGCACCGTGTGGTCCTGCTGGCGCTTCCTGACCCCCCTAGCCCAGTCCAGGCCGGAACTGGGGTGGCCGGGCATCTCTCCGTCCTGAAGGAGGTATGAAAGCGGTGTGCTCCTGCTGGCCTGCAGCCCCATCAACATGACAGCTGGTGTCCCTGGGAAGAGGATGCATTACCACTTCCAGCTGGGAACAGCTGATTTGATCAGCACCAGGGGAGGGCTGGGAGGAGCTGGGAGAGGAAGCCCCACGCCCCAGCAGCACAAGCACAGTGATTGTGTGCTGCTGCTGCTGCTGCCGCTGCCTCCGCTGCCAAGTCCCCCTGCAGACCCTGGCCTGGACCATCCCCTCAAGCCTCCTGAGCTGCTGCCTGCCAGAGCCTACTGTTTGGGACTTTTGTCCCTCCTAGCTCATCTTCAGGGGTTTCCTTGGGACAAGGTTACTTCATGGCCTAAAGACCACACGGATTGAAATCTCTGAAAAAACCTGTTGGGGCTCTCATACTGCAAACACAACTGTTGCCTGTGGACAAATATTGACTTTCAGTTCTAACTCTCTCACAGATGGCCACCCTTGGGAGAGCCCTGACTCAGGCCTCTGAGCACAGGTTGCTCAACCAGGTCAAAGGGAGCAAGTGGCAAGGGGAGATGCTTCCTAGATCCCAAATGACCCTCTCCCAAATGGACCCCTGTCGTCTCAGCACCCAGGCAGCTTGCAGTTTCAGTTTCACTGGGAACAGTATGGCAAGACTCCATCACGACTCCTGTGTTAGCTTCCTAGGGGCACTGTAACAAAGTACCAAAAACTGGGTGGCTTAAAACAGTAGACATTTATTCTCTTGTGGTTCCGGAGGCCAGAAATCCAAAATCAGGGTGCTGGCAGGGCCATGCTCCCTTCGAAGGCTCTGGGGGAGGATCCTTCCTTGCCTCTTACTAGCTTCTGGTGGCTGCGGCCGGCAGGCCTGGCATTCCTTGGCTTGTCGGTGCATCACTCCAAGCTCTGCCTCCGTCACCCATGGCGTTCTCCCCGTGTGTATTCTCTGCGTCTCTGTGTCCAAATTTTTCTCTTCTAAGAAGAAAAACTGATCTTCAATTCAGATCCAGTCACTGGATTAAGGCCTACCCTAATCCAGTATAACCTTGTCTTAATTTGATTACCTGTACAAATTTCCAAATAAGGTCACATTCACAAGTACTAGGGATTAGGACTTGAAAGTATCTTTTTAGGGGATACAGTTCAACCCACACTGCCCAGGGGGTTGTTCTTCCCTTAAAGAAAGGTTACATAGCTTCCAGCTGCCTCCATCCAGCCTCTGTGTTGCCCTGGAGGTGCCCTCCTAAGTCACACATCTGGCCAGGTCACTCCCCTTCCATGGTGTCCTGCTGCCCTAAGGGAAGCGTCCAGTCTCCTTGGTGTAGCCACAAAGTCCTGCATGGCCTGGCCTTGCTTGCTTCTCTGCCCTGGCTCTGCCACTCCCCCTTCCCATTCTGGATACAGCTGTCCTGGACGCTTGCCATTCTCTGAGTCGGCCTTGGTCTGCCTCTATTTCAGTCCTTGCCACATGCTGCTCCTCCACTCAGAAAGCTCCTTTCTTCCTTCTTCCACTGGATAGCTCCTACTCATCACCCCTCACATCTCAACCTGGAAGTCATCTCCTATGGGGAGTCTTTGCTGACCCTCCTTGAAGTAGCAGGTGCCTCCGGGCTTCCTTGGCCCGGTTCTCCCTCCCAGCCATCCTCCTTAGTTCACACAGCACA
This sequence comes from Daubentonia madagascariensis, assembly GCA_023783475.1. Lineage (NCBI taxonomy): Eukaryota > Metazoa > Chordata > Mammalia > Primates > Daubentoniidae > Daubentonia > Daubentonia madagascariensis. The sequence continues at coordinate 30,867,806 of JAKFHU010001953.1, read as the reverse complement.
CTGTGCTGCAGTTGTCTCTTTACTCCTCCTGGCCCTGACTTGGCTGGGGTCTCAAATCCCCAGGCCTAGCTCACAGCCAGCAAAAATAAATCCTTGTTGAAGAATCAACTGAATGAATGAAAGAATTATTATAGAAAGTAAACAGAAAGCAAAAATAATAGCAGTAGCCCAGCTGCCTTCCTAATTTTGTGAAAATTAAAGGAGACTTTTCTGCCTTTATGCTAATGACTACCTACCACCAAATTCAACCACGGATAAATAGCTCAGACAAATGATGTTTCAGAAACCATTAGTGTGCCAGCGTTTGGTCAGGACTGAGGATTAACCAGGAGGGCAGTTCCTGGAGGACTCTTGATTTGTTGTCAAGAATGTCCAGCCTTGGGTCATCAGTGCTGAAAGTCACTGTGGTGACTGTGGCCTTCTTTTGAGTTTTCAGTTCTATTTCCTTTCTCAATAAAAGTGGAAAGCAACCAAAAAAGTGAGTAAACTCAGGTAATTTCTCCTGCTTTGGCACATGTAGCTCTTTTGCATGATTGAACACCTCGGCCCACTGAAGAATAAAAACTGTCATTCCTCTCTCCCTCTCTTTTTCATTGTGTTTAGCCAAAACAAGCTGTGAAAGAATGTAAAATATATCATTTTGTTGGCACCCATTCACAAGTGAGTCAGTGAGCTTGCTCGCATTTACAACTAAAATTGGATTCTAACCTTCCAAAAATTTATGACAACTGCTCCTTCTTGTGGCTTAAATGTTGACATATAATTAATTTAGGATTTCTTCTCAAGGCTTCCTGTCCAGGTTTGTACCTGCCACAGAAATATCCTTGAAAGTTTATCTAACAGCTGGAGCCATGAAAAAAACCCACTGAAGCTTTGTAAAGCAGGGTGGGCTGTGCCAACAGGAAGAGCCCAAGAAAAAGTGTGAGGCTGCCAACGTGGCTGGCTGCCGAGGCGCCCCAGGTTGGAGGCGTGGAATTTGCAGTTTGGGAGAAGCTTGGGTTCCTTATGCCTCTATTTCTTCCTAGCCCCTGCTATGTGCCCCCTCTTTATTCTGCATACATCTTTTCATGAAGATGACCAGGCCCATAAATAACCTGGGCACAAACACTCCAGGCTGGTGCTTTCTGCACTCTGGATCAAGCTGGTCCTGATGCCCAGCTGTCTGCTCTGTATGGGCTCATGTAGATGGGGAGTAATAAGTGCTTCTAATTGAACTTCTGTTATGTACCAGGCACTAGTCAGGAGCTTTATAGGCAGAGTTCATTTAATTCTATCTTCTCAACCACCTAGAAAGGTTAGAGTTATTATCTTTACTTTGGAGACAAGAAAACTGGGGCTCAGAGCAGGTAAGTGATTTACCTGCAGTCACCCACACTAGAAAGGGGAAGAATTCATAGATGGTTCACAGGTATGGAGTTCCTCTTAGGCCCTGTCTCATGCTTTCCCATTTAGTGCTCATGGCAAGAACAAATTAGCCAGTCCAAAATGTCAGTAGTGCTGAGTTTGAAAATCACTGCTGTAAAGCCTTTAGGACTATCCTGGCACTTAGTGAGCATTTGATAAATGTTTGTTATCATCAGTGGACTCATCTCTCTCCTTAATCCGCTTGAATATTTATTGAGCACCCACTATGTGACAGGCACACAAGAAACATCGCAGTGAGCAAGATGCACACAGCCCATCCTCAGGAAGGCAGCCCAGGGTGCAGTCAGACATTAATCAAATCCTCACACAAATGCCTGATGCCAAATTTCTCAGAAGCAAGAGTGTGTTGGTAGAGAGAAGGGAGGGGTGCTAAGGGAGTGTTTGGCATGGGGATTTGACCAGGAACAACAGTCAGAAAAGGACCCCCTGAAGAGGTGGCATTGAAGCTGTCATCTCAGGATAAGCAGAAGGCAGCCAGGTAAACGGTGTTGAGGAAAGTGCCCAAAGCAGAGGGAACTGTATATGTAAAAGCTCTAAAATGGGACCCAGCTATGTGCCTCCTCCTGCAGTAGGAATCCCTGCTCACTGATTGGCACCGCCAATTGGGAATTTCATATGCTTCTGCAGGGTTTGCAACACCACTTGTGCAACTGGATCTGGAAGAAGTTCTCTGCAGCAAAGCTGAGGCTTCTGGTGTATCTGTGGAACATGTGGAGGCTGCCAGAGGACTGCGGGGTCCTGCTGCATTTGGCTCTGGCAGTAGCTGCAAACATGCCCCCAGAACCCACTGGCATCGTGCCTCAGGTGCCCACTTTGTCATGCCCCAGCTCCTGGGTCTCTGGCCCAGTTCTGCCCAAAGGCACGTCCCAGCCCTCAGTCCTGGATGCCAAGCCTGTCTTAGAAGAATTAAGCCCAGCCCCTGCCTTCCAGGACTTTGGGATTTAATAGGGAAACTTCCAGCCAGTTCATGTATTATGAAAATGCATTTTCTTTTCTTTAATCTTCAAAGTGACCAGCGCCGGAATTCCTGCTCAGGGCACCTCCACATCTATGCTGGAAACATTTGTGATAGCTGGAAGCCCCATAACAGCTGGGAGTACGGGTCCCTCTGAGAGGCCCATTGTTAAGGCTCTCTCAGGTGCACTTGTAGCCTATCAATCCCAGTGATGATTACAGGATTACAGAGTTCACTTCCATCCCTGAGTGGGAGCTGGAGATGGGAGACCGAGGGCTGCAGCCCCAAGCCCTTGTGCTTCATGCAGACCTACGAGGACAGACTTTGGCATGGGATTTAAATGTAAATTCAAACCAGAGAGCATGCCAGCTTTTTGGCATTGTGCAAATGTGACCGGTCTTAGATTCCCACTGAAATAACCTCTGCTTTCCTCAAACTCCTCATTCTTTGGAGGGAGATGTCATTATTTCCCTTTAAGGTGGTCCACTGGGCAGTGGGCTTCCTGAGCAAATTCTATACATGTACGTGTTTGCAGAATGGATTGCAATTCTGGGGGCAGCATGTTCTGTGTGTGTTTCTTAAAACCTACACCATGGAAAACACATATTAGGCACTCACTTGGAACCTACCATGACAGGACACATACTCAGACTTGAGGATCATGTTGTTTTTCACTTTGGCAGACCCACCTAAAAGATCAATGATATTGTAGACACTCCAAAAACCTTATTCTGTAGCACCCCAGCCAGTTCTCCTGCTGACCAAGCAATCCTACCCAACATAAAGAGATCATAATGATGTCCTGTGTGGGAACCAGGATGGCAACCATGATGCCAATGGCCTGGCCCAGATATTCCAGGAAGGTGCCATTTTGTTCATACTGCAGTAAAAATTCCTTTGGGACAAAGTGGCTTTAGGTTAAATAGAAACCTCATGGATGAGAAGGCAAGCCCCAACAATGCCAGTGGATTTCATGTCAAGTTTTCCCCAGGCCTTTCAAGGTTACCTGTGAAAGGATAAGGGCACAAAGGCAAGATTCCATGTATGGGGATGAGGGCGTCGGAATAACTCTACAGCAGACATCCTGGCCATCAGTGGGGGAGGCTCTAATTTGAGGCAAGTCAAGCCTTGGAGTTATACTTTGCCTGTAAATGCAGACCTTCCCTCAATAATCTTTTTAGCATCCTGCTCTTTCCAAGACAGCCTGGACCCCAAAGCCCTCATGCAGCCAGAAGACATGTGAATATCCCATCAGTCTCATAGAATCAATAGATTGGAATCCTCCAGATAGTTCACTCAATTTCAGAATGATAAATGATCAATCATTGCATTCCTCCTAAATGAAATTAAGATGTTAAGATATATTTCTTGGGGCTTCTGGATGGGATTTCTGCAGTTTAACTTCCAACAGAAAATGTATTGCTTTGGAACTGCTGGGAAAGGGAGACATTCTGGATCTTTGTTAAGGCAAAACATTTGATAGTGGGGAAGAATGCTTCAGACATGTTAATTTTTTTCATATTTAAAAGTGATTAATCATCCCAAATACCATGAAGCTGGACGGCCATAATGCAAACTTTTGAAGGGGAAGGAGGATGTATGTGCCTTGATCCTCTAAAGTGGAGGCTTTGGAAGGAGGCTGTAGGTGATCTTGTGTTGGGAAACAAAAATCATTAACTAAAAATCCATTTGAAAGCAGAGTCTGGGCAAAACACTAGGAATGCATAGAAATTCACAGAGTTACTTTTCAACTAGCACAGTGCAAAAAAATAAGTCATTCTCTTCCAGTATGTATATGTACACCACAGATGTTACATTCTTGGAAAGTCTTTCCAACTGTCCTGTCAGATCGAGTCAGGGTCCCAGTATGCTCCTGTAGGCTGGGGATTTGATGTCCCAGTGTACAAGGGTCACACCACTGCCCCACCACCTACTAGCTGTGGGACTTTGAGTGTGTACCTGCTCTGCATCTGTTTCTTGAGCCATATTATAGGTTAATAATAGCAACCTCTTCGACTATAAGGACTGAATGCTGAAAAACAAAAGTGTCCATGCTTAGTGAATATTGGCAGGCCATTCTCATCTTTGGTACTTAGCATGATTTTAATTGATTAATCATATGTTCAGTTTAATTATTTGTTAAATATAATGTCTGGCATGCTCACTAGATGTGCATTCCATGAAGTCAGAGTTCGTGGCTGTCTTATTCAGCCACATGTCCCAAGTACTTTGCATGGTTCCTGGTAAATGCTTAAAAAATTGTGGGACAGAAAAAGAATAGATGGAGGGAGGGAGGGATGGGAAAAAGGAAGGAAGATTCTTGTACTTTTCATAAACATAGCTTGAAGACAATATGAAATCCAGGCTGAATTTGCCTTTGTATCGCATTTAAGAACCCATTTCACTTTTAACTCTGCAGAACAAAATGAGGTAGCATTTTTCCTGTTCCTTTATTTGCAGGTGGGTGAGGATTAGGGCTCAGAGACCTAGAATATCTTTAAAAGGCCGGACTTCACCCAGCTGGTTGCTGGCTTGTGTTTATACATTTCCCTTTTCCCTTCCCCCGCCCCCCCTACCAAAGAGGCTCCCCTACCCCTAGAGGAGGCTATTTCCTTTTGTTGCAGGAAACTCTGATTCGGTGGTTGCTTAGAAAACACAAAGAAGTTTGCAGCAAGTTGAAATTAAAGTACAGTTAATCAAATGCAAAACTCCATTCAGCCCCTGTCTGCCAAAAATAAATAGTTTAAAAAATGAATTTCAGATCACTGACAATGATGACTGTGTTTATGGCAGTGGGGTTGCCTGTCTTCAGTCGGCCATGGTTGCAGGCTTGCACCCAGCATTTAGAAATTAAACAAAAACACATTGAACTTGCTGCATTAGCTGTTGCCACATCGGAACGCTAATGGGTTTAGTGACCACAACCGACCCAGGCCAGAGTGTGTCAACAGCCAAGGACCAACCTCAGTCACTGTTTGTGCTTTGCCCAAGTTGTTACAAGCTTAATTCTTTGCAGCTTACTTTTCCTGCTGTTTTGGCCTCTCCCCCACCATGTCTTAAAGAGTATAGCAGCCAGGACGGCCTCAAATAGCAAGGCCATGGGCCCTGGCAAAAGGTCTACAGATGCAGGCATCTCTGCCCTTTAGGTCTCATGACCAGTTATATTAGGGCTCTTCCTCCTTCCTTCTTTAGCCAGTCACTTCAATTAAGACTCCTAGAAATGGCCCAACCTGAAGCAAATGCAGAGTCTCTTGAGTCACCACTCACCTAGAAAAGTGGAGTCTTACTGCCTCTCTTCGCCTCCAAGAAAGCAGGCTGCGTGGTTTGCACTCCAAGGTGGTTTCTTTGTATCACAGCCAAGCCTTCAGCCCTGCCTCAGAAACAAAGTCAAGTATCTCCATTTCTGCGTAATTGAATCAAGCACAGGGTTGCAGGACCTTGGCGGTGAAGAGGTTAAATTGCTCAAAAGGCTAGATCTGTGGTTTCCTGCCCACACTTGCTCTGGCCTAAGGCAGCGCTTGCTGTTTGGGGAGGGGGAAGGGAGGTCTCGCCTGGACCCAGGTGGCGGACAGGCAAACCATGTTATTAAGAAGCTGGGATCTCAAAACCTTGATCTTCAAACGAGACCCCTAATTAGTCACCAGCCCAAGAGTAAATGGCATTCCACCTCAGTGAGGCGGGAAGGGAGCCTTCAAATCCTGGAGACTAATTGCCATTATTGGCTCTATGAAGATCCTGTTGTAAACACTTGTCATCCGAGCCACTTCTGGTCGGTAAACTTGAGGCATCAAATTGTTCCTTCATGTTTCAAATTCTCCAAAATGCCTCCCCGTACCCTTTTATGTGAGGGGGCATCTCTTTCCTGAACATGACAGCTTTCTTGGCACCCGGTTTAGGGAGAGGTCTCCCTGTGGCTTGTATCTGCTATGTCAAGCTCATTCTAATGCTGAATTCTTTTCAGTAAGGGACTTTTTAAAAAAAAGTTTTACTTTATTCTCATTCAAATTTGAAAATGCTGTCTCAAACATAAACTTTAATTGTAGGCAAAAGGGATTTATCATGAAGATAATGGGGCTTATGTGTTGGAGCACCTCAAGTACACAGACCTTTTCCAAGGCCCTAGGAGGGTCCTAATGATGAGTTCAGGAGACCATATATGTTTATCAAGTTTGAAGCAGTCAATTACTTGGGTATTCTTTTTCTTAAAGAGGGCTTCCAAACTGGTGTAAACATCAGGCCACACAAAACCAAGATGTGCTCTACAATACTTAGGGTGTGTTTCTTAACCACATGTGTTCTTGTTGCTTCTGGAGATAAGTATTTTCTCCCTGTTCTTAGACTTCTTGCTTTTTTGATCCTGTTTGGCATATGAAGGGAAGGGTAGACTTCTCCAGGCCATGTACAGGGTGCTAGGTTTTGTCTAAATTTACTCTTAACTGGAAGAATGTTTCAAGAGCTTGAGACCAAGAGGTCCTGGATCCATCTCCTTCCAGGGCAGCCTAGATAGTATCAAACTCAGATAGCGAACAAGGCCAGCCTAAAGAGATCTGGGAGTTTGTTCCAGTGCCTCAGGACTGCTGGGATTCTATCATCTGGACACTTCCATTGCAGTATGTCAGAGTGACAGCAAGAGGAGAAAGAAAGTAGTAAACAATTTCTGAATGTTCCTGGGAAAGTGTGAATTTTCTATTCACCTTTGAGGTTGACTTTTAGCAAGCATCAGTGGGCCCTGAGATGACATATGCCATGTTAACATCCACAGCCAGCTATGTTGCAGAGCCAAACATCATAGAATGTCAAATAGCCCCTTTCTCCTGAAGCTGAGCTTCAGACCTGTTTCTTCAGTGAGCTAAGGAGTCACTATTACTCAGCAATAATTCTTTTGTGTGGACAGTTTAGGGTAGGACAGGAGAGTGGGAGTTCTATACACAAGGCTTAGGATATTTGCTCACAGGATTCCATTGTCTCTGTGAGGAAAGAGATGGTTTTCCCTCTACAGGTAACCTAATAACCTCAGGCAACTAAGAGCACACAGAGGTACTGGCCCTACCCAAGTGGGGTTCTCCGATATGACTTAGACTTTTTCCCCTCTCTCCAGAGTGCGGGTGTTCCGTGTGTTGAATCAGCCCTCATCTTTGATTTCATTAGCGGCACCCCCAAAGATTCCCAAAGCATTATTTTAACCTGTATGTTTCGCTGATTGTAGATGTTAGAAATTGTATGCCAAACTTTTGGTTATTTTAACTAGTTCAGAAAAGAAAGACTAACATCGGTTTTGACAACAAACAAAACCAGTTTTTGTTCTATCAGTTATGTTTAAAAGATTCCAATTTCAAACTAAACACAATGTGTGGTTATTCTGTCAGCGATTTATATAGCCACCAGGGCGCCACAGTTACACACTGCATACATCATTGTATTTTTAAAATGTACTTAATGAACTTTTTTTTTCTTTTCTAGTAACTACTTCATTGCCTTAAATGAATGCATTCCAATAGAATTTGTAACAAATGACCACTTTGTGTTTGCATTAATGCCAAACACGTTTAACAAATTTTTAACAAGGAACCCTGGCAAAATGCCAAACTCCTAGAGGGACACTGAAGGAATGCTATAAATTTAAACTAGATTTTACCTTTTCTCATAGCTCAGCAAGTGTCTTAGGTGTCTTGCTATCTCAGGATTGCAGCATTTCTATTTTATGTCAGATAAATTCTACATTTTCATTATTTTTATTACTTAGGTTGTACCTATTTCACAGGACTTTTAAATCTATGCAGCTATGTCTGCAACAATATGAAAGCAGCTTAGAAATTCATCTTTATTTCTGAAAAATTGTTCATATCTTATATAGGTTGGTAGATGCATGTACACATATACTGTTCATATGTACCAAAATATCACTCTGTTTAAAACAGTACAGTCAACCAAGTATACACAAAAATAATTGATTAAGCCAATGTTTCTCAACTAGAGGCAATTTTGACCCCTCTGCCCCGGGATATTTGGCAATATCCAGAGATGTTTTTTGATTGTCATTGCTAGGAGAAGGGCAGTACTACTGGCATCTAATGTGGAGCGCCTAGGGACGCTGCTAAACATTCTGCAACGCACAGGACAGTCCCCACAGCACAGAATTGTCCAGTTCCACATGTCCATAGTGCTGAGATTGAGAAATCTCGGAGTAGGGTGACAAAGGCCTTTGGCTATGGGTAGTCTCTCAGGTTAAAGAAGGTATTCTTTTAAGAAAAAATTACAACCACATTTCTATTCAACCAATGTTTTAAAAATTACATGGAGTACCTAACGCTTGTGTTGAGTGGCAGATTTCTGATTTTTACTTTCTCTGCCTTCTGCCCTTGAAAAGAAAAAAAGCCTAAAATTTGGACTAGGATGGTGCTGTGGCTGGCCATTGATTGGCTAGAGCTGCAGTCCCCAAGCCCGGGACCCCCAGACAAGACCAGTTAGGAACCGGACCTGTTAGGAACCCGGCCTGGTCACCACCTGAGCGCCTAAGCTCTGCAACCTCCCCCTGCCCACTTCACCCCCGCCATCCGTGGAAAAATTGTCTTCCGTGAAACCTGTTCCTGGTACCAAGAAGGTTGGGGACCTCTGGGCTAGAAGCTAGAGTATGTGCAAGATCAACCCGCACATGCCAAGTGCTATCCACCGGGAAAGGCCAATGCCAGGCATTAGGAATGGTCTCCCAGGCAAGGCTAGTGGGAAGCAGAGTGAGCATGTCCATGAGATAGTTTTAGGTGTTTTGTGGACAAGCAGTTTTATTTTAGTAGCTATGCATTTATTATAACGCATATTAGATAAATATTGGCTCCATTTTGGTATTGAAATAAATCTTTAAAAGGGAATGTACATAAGTTTTTAGAGAATGTTTTTAAAAGAAAAATATTAATTAAATGTTACAGGTATTGTGAAGAGATTACAAAAACGGGAAAGTTAGGACACAAAAGACTGAGGTTTAGGAAATCGCAGCCTCACAGTAAAGGGAATGGGGTCTGGAGTTGAAAAGATGTGGGTTCAAATTAGACCCCAGGGAAGGTGGGGAATTTGACCGAAAGCATTCAGTTTTGCTAAGCTTCTGTTTCCTCATCTGCATAAGGGGCTGTAAACCAACTGGGTCAGTATTATGGTGCTGTCAAGCTTGTTTGAGATCATCCATGCAAAAGCATAGAGGGTGGTGGCAGGTAGCATGTACCAAACATTAGCTGTTCAGATAATAATTCTGACGGCGATAATAATGACAAAAATAAATCCTAGGGAGACACAGAAGTATATTCTGCCATTTTGATGTCCACATCACATATCCGTGTGAATCCCTTCACTTAAAACATTGTTGGTGAATTACACTCAACTCACAGAAACCGAACATGAAACACAAAATTCCCCAGCCGATTCCTCCCAGCAAGCTCTGTCATCCATGAGGCCATTTGCAATTCTGAGCACAGGGCTGGCTGGGCCCACCCCAGCCCCCAGCCCCCAGCCCCCAGCCCTTTGGGCTCTGAAGTGTTACATTTTATTGCCCTGTGGAGCTGTAGGAGTCCACTCTCAAGGTAAAATGTTGCTCTCCTCTCATATTTTTGAATTATGGTTTCAAGGTGGTTGCTCCTATCAAGAAAATTAAATGATTTAACATAATTTGTTGCCACTTTGATCACAACAATAATAAATAAATCTTCATGAGGAAAACGGGAAACCCATTCTGCCCCGTTTTAAAAGATGTTAAGTAATAACACAGATGTAGTTATAGATTTTTTTTTTTTTTAGCAGAAACGACTCTATTGGGTTTTCCTGTGAGCAGAGTCGCTCAGTGGAGCTGTTCTGCAGGATGTGTGCTGCCCCCAGAAGGAGCAGCTCTTCTCAGCCCCTTGTTAATTAGTCTATCAGGGCCTCGCCTTTTATGTGGGCACCATGTGAAATGTGTTAGGGGCATCCAAAGCTGCTGTGAATAGGTGTCTGTTTTTGTACCTGGGGGCACACTGCACACATTTGGAAAGCACATGGAGCGCCATGGACATTAACCCAGATGTCAAAAATAGCCTGCGTTTTACTACTGTTATTAAACAGTTTCCCCTTTAACCCCTCCGTGTTTACCAAAGACCCCTTTCTCCCAGCCTGTTTCTGCAAATCACTACTGAAAGGGCAGGAGAAGAAAGCCATAATCGGGCAGGTGTCTTTATTCCAAAGAAAAACAGTCTGAAGGAATATTTGTGAGACACCACACGTTTATAGCCTGCTCTCCCTGGGGCGCTTGTCCTGGGGCAGACTCTTAACTGCTATGCTCAGTTGCCCACCCGCCAGCTCACACACAGCCCTGAGCCAAATCAACAGCAGACATGCCACCCAATACTGATTTTTTTTTCCACAAAGGAAATAGCTTTATATTTTAGTATGATACTAGTTATACATTCTTTGGTTTAAAAAAATCTAAAAAGTGCAAAAAAAATTCTAAAAGAGAAACTTAAATACCAGCCAGAGATAAATATTAATAATAATATTCTGGTATATATTTGTAAATGTTTATGTTTATAATGTATGGGTTGATGCAAAAATGAGATTGAACTGTAAATATAAAATGGTAATCTACTTTTTTCACTGAAAAGTTGTGGACATGTTTCCCTATCAAAAAAATAGAGATCTATATCATAATTGTCATCAGTCACTTAATAAATCTTAAGCATCCCCATCACAGCTCCCTGTTCATTTGCTTCATGGCACAAATTTTAAAATTCTCAATCATTTATTGATTTGTGTGTCTATTTGTTGTCTGTCTTCCTCCCGAGAATACAGCCTCCATGAAGGCATAAATCTTAGCTGTTTTTCTCACTATTCTATCCCTGGCACCTGACACAGAGAGGTGCTATATTAGTACTCTACTGCTGCGTAACAAATCACCACAAATTTAGCGGCTGAAAACAACCCCCATTTATTATTTCATAGTTTTGTAGATAGGTTGGAAGTCCAGATAGGCTTAGCCGGGTTCTCTGCTTAGGATCTCATAAAGCCAAAGTCAAGGTGGACTTTGCTGAACTTTAATCTGCAGGTTCTGGGGAAGCATCCACCTCCAAGCTCATTCAGGTTGTCGGTAGAATGAAGTTCCCTGTGGTTGTAGGACTGAGGTCCCTATTTCCTTGCCAGCTATCAGCTGGGGGCCACTCTCACATCCTAAAGGAAGCTCTCAGGTCCTTGCCTTGTGGCTCCCTCTATCTCAGCACAGCAAATCCCTAACCTGTTTCCACTTTCCCTGACTTTCTCTTCTGCTACAGCAGGAGAAAAGTCTCTGCTATAATGGGCTCCTGCCATTAAATTAGATCTTTTCAGATAATCTCCCTTCAGGTTAATTTAAAGTCAGCTGATTAATAACCTTAATTACACCTGTAAGGTAACATAATCATGGTCTGATACATTCTCGGTCCCAGTACCAGGGATTAGGGTAGGAAATCTTGGGGGTGGGGGGCTGGATTTTCAGATTCCCCTCCACTCTAGTTGCTCTCTAATATCTGTGAAGTGAAGAGTGAATCAGCCTGTTTCAGGCACTGTACAAAGCACAGGGAATGCTAAGTAAGACTGGCCTGCCCCTGTCCTCATAGGGCTTATTGTCTAGACCATGGCTGTCCAGTAGAAATATAATGCAAGCCGCAGCTGTAATTTTTAGTTTATTTTACTATTGGCCACGTTTTAAAAAGTAATAAGAAATAGGTGAAATTAATGGTAATATATTTTATTTGTCCAATATATCCAAAATATCATTTTAACATAAAGTCAATATAAAAAATTGTTACTGAGATAGTCTACATTCTTCATATTAAATCTTCAAAATCTTGTGTGTATTTTACGTTTATAACACATCTCAATTTGGACTAGCCACATTTCAAGGGCTCAGTGGCCACATATGGCCACTGGTTACCATATTGGACAGTACGGGTCTAGACAATTCACCAGAAGGGGACCCTGCAGTGTATGTGAGACTTCCCGCTCTGTGTCATACCCGCAAAGGTCAGGAAAGGCTTCCTGGGAAGACCTGACATCTCAGCTGAGACTGAAGAACACATGGGGCTCAATCAGATCAAGAGTTGGTGTAGTGCATGTCAGACAGAAAGACATGTTTGTGAGATTAGGACTGCAGAGGCAAGTTCAGCGTAGGTGGGACATCGAGAGCACAATGTCCAGGGTAAGTGGAAAGCTGGAGTGCAAGGGGCCGATGGGGCCTCCTCCACAGCCAGGAGTCCCTTATCCTGAATCCTGAGGGTAATGGGACTGTAAACAGGGTTATTTATGGGGGTTGTAAACAGTAAACAGGATGTACCGGGAGTAGATGGCACCACTGAAATAGCACTGTCGGCCACTCCGGCGGGGAGGCAGAGTTGGGTGCTGCGAGAGAGGATGCTGGAGAAGTTAGGGCTGCTGTGACTATCCAGGTGAGGGAGGACTGGCCAGGGATTATCTCACAGTGGGTAGCAGCCCAGATTGCCTCATTGCTGGAAGGCAGGATTCCTTTTTAAATTTTTTTTAAAGCATATACTTGTTTGCCCCTCAGGGATCATCTGCATTTCCAGCTGGTGGCTGTGTCATTTCATTTGAGGTTTGGTTGTTTCTTTTTCTTTTTTCCCCCCTCAAACCCATTTAGGCCTCCTGGTGAATAGATTGTTTGATTGAAGGAGGAGCAACACTTTTTGAGAGTTCTCTTGTCTACAGCATAAACCTTACCCAAAAGCTGTGCGCTGCAATTGTGAGGCACTGTATTCTGCCTTTGTGACCTGTAACCCAGCTGGAAATCTCTCTCACAACTGAATAAATGATTGTTCTTTGCTACTTTATCTTGGAAAAACATCAAGGACATCGGACATTCATTGTAATTATTTTTCACTCATTTCCCCATCTGTAAAAAATGACCCGTATATTTTAATACTACTTTGGGTTTCTCTTTACCTTTTAATTATGTGGCCTTTTAATATATTGGTCAACACTTTAAAAGGATGATTAAGAAATGCTTAATGCACAAAAGAATTAGAGCTATGCACAGCTCATGAAACACAAAGCGTGCTCTGACTTACAATTTTCATACAAAGTTTGCAGAGATTTTATGTGCCAGAATGAGTAATATGATCTGCTGTAGGAACTCCCTAACTTTCTGGCTCTGCAAAAGTCATTTTTTTGCCCCGATTCAAATTTCTTAACCAAAAGGGTTACACCAAACTCCTCAGGGTATGAATTAGCAGAGTTCATCCAAGCCACATATTTCATCTGCGCTACTTAACAATGGCTTGAAATAGCTGCCTACCTGTGCAGAGACTGGGATCTTTGGCTTTCTCGTTCGTTGGTGTGACTCAAGAAACGCTGTGTATCAACCACCAAATCAGATAGCTCAGGCTATATATAAAAAGTGGCTTGCATGTGCATGAGTGTGTGTATGTGTTTGATCTTTCCCCTCCCTGCCATATTCCCCAGATAGCTGCACTATTGTGCCTGGAAACCCTGAAGCACTCAAAGGCCATATGTGGATGATAATGGTACAGGCACACAAAGTTGAGTGTCAGCAGGAAAGAAAGTCATCATTTGAAGCAGTGGTGTGGGATGGTCCCCTCTTCTCACCCATTGCACTGTTTCTTCCCAGGCCGTAGTTGTATCTACACACAGGGCCCCTCACTGGGACAGTGAGAAAACTTAGGACACTTCTGGATACCTGTTCCCTGGGGCATGAAATATGTAAATGGATGACTGTTGCATTTATGTTTGGCGTTAGGCATATGCACAAGCATTTGGATGTGAGGATGAAAACCAACTTTCTTTCCATCTGCTCTATTTAAGGAGATGCCAACATTCTTTAAAAAAATTTTTTTATTGTGGAAAATTTACATAACATAAAATTTACCATTTTTACCTTTAGGAATACATTTTGGTGGCATTAAGTACCTTCATAGGGTTGTAAAACCATTACCACTATTCATTTCTAACACTTTTTCAAATCGCCCCAAACAGAAACTCCAGACCCATTGTTAAATAACTCCCTCTTCTGCCCTCCCCTCAGCCCCGGGTCACCTCTAGCCTATTATCTGCATCTGTGAATTTGTCTGTTCTGGATATTTCATGTAAATGGAATCATATAGTATTTGTCTTTTTTTGCCTGGTTTATTTCAGTTATCATGGTGACTTCAAGGTTCATCCATGTTGTAACATGCATCAGAACTTTATTTCTTTTTATGGCTTAGCAATACTCCATTGTATATATATACCACATTTTGTTTACCAAGTCATCTGTTGATGAGCACTTTTGGCTATTGTGAATAATGGTGCTATGAATATTTGTGTACAAGTATTTGTTTGAGTCCCTGTTCTCAGTTTTTTAGGGTACATGCCTAGGATGGAAATTGCTAGGTCCAGTATTCTTTTAAATTGTTGCTTTTAGATGGTTTTTAAATGAATGTTAAGTTTTCTGTCATCTTGACCATCTTTAATTCTCTAACTTCTATAAAGTCAAGTTAAAAAAGAATTTTAAAACTGTAGCCGTTGTAGAAAAGTATGGAGAGAAAACAACTGACACATAATCTGATTATGTGGAAATATTCATGGAATATTTTGGCATATTTCCCTTCAATTTCTTTTTGTGTATCAAGAGACACTTATAGATATACATGACATATGTTGAAAAAGGCCTCATCTCAGATGCGCTTGCAGGACATAATTAACTTTCTGTTCACTTTGTCCTCCCTCCGTTTGTCCTCACTGTCCCCTACCCACTCCCACCCAAACCCAACCACCGAGAGTGGTGGTGAGGCTGTGCAGGGGTAAGGAGTGGGAGGGCTTCTGCCAGGATGATCTCAGATAGTGTTGCCAGTTTCTTTCTCTGCTAAATTATGTACTTTCTTGTTGCAGCTATCAGAAGGGCTGAATAACAGGAAAATGCAGCTCTGCAGCAATATTCTGATAATCTATTGCAGTGAGGCTCACATCACTGTCCACCACCACCTGGAGCGGCTCATCAGCACTGAAGGGGAGTTTTCACTTTCATTATTGAGCGTGATTCTGTTCTACCTGATATTTCCTTCGTCACCTCACGTCGTTCCTCATGGATTCAGATACGTTGGAAAGGAAGAATGCAGAGGAGGAGAAAAATGACAGATCTTCCATTTTTTGTTGGGATTTGGGCATTCAAAATGTGATCATCTTTTCTGAATGTCCCTATTGGATAACATTTTATTTATGTTACTTAAATATCACTGGATAAATTTGAACTCCATGGGATTTTAACTGTGGATTCAGCTTCTGTTGGGCAACTAGCCTCATCTCCAGTTATTCAGCTGGTTCAGCCTAAGTGGTCATTCCGAATGCATTAGATTATCAAAAAGTGTCAATTTGCTGTGAGTGAGTGGTGTTGGCAGTGTTTGTGTACCATGATGCGTGGAATGTTTGACAAAGAAACCAAAACACCAAAAATTGCGAGCCTTTACCCTCCTCTATTTCTTTAAGCCGCTGTTTGAAGAACTGCATTTTGATGGTGTAAGCAGTAGTTACCTCTGGGCCAGGTTGGAAATGAAATCAATTTTTAAAACCACTACTACTTGCCAAGAAATCGCCTTATGAGAACATGGTGTGTGTCTCTGACAATGCATGGCACATCTAACTTAATCATTCATAATTTTATCTCCCCTGCTCATGTACTAGGGAGTGGCAAAAGCCTGAGGCACCTGCATATCTCTGTTCCACGTGTTCCATACATCCCACAGTCGGGACGTGACTAAGCCTCAGACTCTTACCATTCCCGTACATGCAGGTCTCCATGAAGAAGCTGGGACTCATTCACATTTCAAGATCCCAATGCTGTGCAAACAGTGTAAGCTTAGATCTTCTGTAAATGAAGGGTCATTTCTCTCTCTTTTTTTTTTAATGTCTGCAACATGGATTCCAAAGCATTTTCAGCATCAAACATGATGAAAACATTGATGAATGAGGAACAATCACAAAAGCTGTGTATCTGGATATATAGCTCTACACAACATGTATGTGGATACGGAATCATTATTTAAAGCACATGCCAGGGAAAGAGACCAAATTTTGAGGTCTTTTACATACAGTGACATGGTACTAAGGAGAAATAAACTCCTGCTTCCTCTGAACATTAAAAAAAAAATTAAAGTTGTTATGACTTCATAAAACTCACAACTGAGTCTGGCAAACGTGCAACTCTCATATTGATCCATTTTCTTGTCAGTGGAAGAAACTCTTCCATGGATATGCAAGTGGGAGATGAAAACCTGCATTTTTAAAGGACAAACAGTGAATTTAAGCATGAGTGGCCTTAATAAATATAGTTGTCTTTCTTTGCTGCTGTGGAAAGGATTCTAAACAGATGTTCCTGAAGTCTTGCATTGAATTTAGTTGTTATTATTACTTTTTAAAATGTTGGTGCAATTAACTCTGGACCTCTCTCGTGAGCCATAGAGATATTTAAAAGACAGACACCTTATTTGTCCAGGAAGATGAAACTGTCTCTGAGCTGCACCATTCATTCTTGGTGCATTAGGAGTAATACATTCAAACAGGTTTCTTGCTTCTGGCTTTGTTCTTGTTGTCAGTAAGTATAATGAACTATGTAAAGCTTACGTGTTGCATAAACAATCCAAATACATTCATGTTTTAAAAGTTTGTCCTTTAACTATCCAAGGGATCTAGGTCTTGGTTGGAGAAGTGAGCAGAGTTCTTTGCAAGCTCATTTAGCACATTTTGACACAACGTCCCACTGAAAACCCAGGCCACAAATGCGTCCTCATGAACAGCTTGGATGTCCTCAAAGGGGTGGTCTTCACTGCTTCCCACAACCAGGTCCTGACCAGAACTCTGCAACTGAATACTTGAAATAGGAAGTAGGAAATCCGGTAGGGAAAATAGGGTCCTTGAAACAGAAAAAAACAACCAACCATGTATAGTTAGAGATTTCTACGTATGTGCCAATTTTGTCACAACTATTGTTTAGGGGATCATTTTTTGCCCTGCTTTTGTTGGTTAAAAGTATTATTGATCTTACCTTTATGGGGGCATATCGTTGGTCCCTTAGAAATTAAATTCTATCTAACATAGCATCTTTTTCCATTTTATGTGATATTCTCTGATGTTTAGGGGTTACCAAAAAATATCTCCTTTCACCTATTAAAAATAGTCTTTGGGTTTACAACAAACACTGTGATGTTGGGAGGATATTTCCTTTGCGCAAACTTTAGCAGGTTTCCTTCTAATCATAATGTAGTTGAAAAAAAAAAGTTCAGGCTAACATTTAGGAGAAGTTGGTCTTATTTTGTGCAAAAGCAGGCTTGTACTTTATACCCCATTTGATTTTGCTGTACAGTCTCAATTTTGTATTTAATGATTTTTGTGTATCCAGTATGCACGTTAACAGCGTGTCAACTTTCATTTGAAAGTGGGTTTCAATTTACTTTTTAAACAGTGTTTATGACGAGACCTCAAATGTGTTGACATAAGCTCTATCTGCAATGTTTTTGTGTAGAGTGGCGATTGAATGCTGCCGGGGGTCAGTGTATCTAATTCCCTGAGACCCTCGTTTGATAGTGCTTCTTGTAATATTTCTTCAAGTGAGTGGCATGTGGGTTGTGACATTGACCATGTGATAATGGACATCGATATGAAAAAAATAAATAAAACTAAGGAACCCTCGCAACTACCAGTGGGCATGTATTAGCCTCATTATAACCTCGTGTCTAGTAGAAAATGTACATGGTATGTACAGTTCATAAATTTGTTATCATGTGTATGAGAAGTACTTTGTGCGGATCGCCTTATTTATATTCATCAAATAAACCTTGTTTCTTTCTGAAGTGAGTTCATTCTATCTCTAATAAATGCTCCAATTGTGGTGGTTTCTAATATTTTGGGGGTCATGGATGGATCCCCATTTGAAGAACCCTATGGACTTGAAGAATAAAGAAAGAAAAAAGGGAAGTTATTGGCTGACTTAACTGGAAAGGCCAAGGCATAAATCTTTCTTTATGTACAGCTGGACCTAGAGATTCAAATTAGGAAATTTGAGTCATTGGTGGTGTCTCCCTTCTTCTTTCTCTCCCTCGTTCCCTTCCCTTTTTGCCTTTCTCTCTTTCTCTGTCATTCTCTCCCCCTTTCTCCATCTCTCCTTGTCCCTCCCTCTTCCTCCCTCTCTCCTTTTTTTTCCTTTTCCCTCCCTGCTTCTGTCCCTGTTTCCCTCTGCACTTTCCATTGAGTTGGCTTTACTCTTTGCTGAGCTCTCTCTACTTGGTGGCAAAGATGGTTCCCAGCAGCTGTGAGTATTTCTGGTTTTTAGAGGAGGGACCCTCTCTCTCCCAGCGTCCACATCTGTCCCCTAAAGGGATACTTACCATTTTGTTTTTGTTTTTGTTTTTGTTTTTATTGTGCATCCAATTACCTTTTTCAAGAGAGTTGAAAGGACGAGGCCATGTGATTGACTGCCTCACAGGTCATGGGAAGGGCAGCTTCCAATAGGGAAAAATTGATTCTATTCCAGAAGAAAGGGAAAAGAAAGCTGGGCAAGTAAAACTAATAGCCCTGCCACCACTCGAATGCGCACCCAATCATCCTCACGAGGGCTCCCCAGCCTTCGCAGCCTACTGTGGAAGTGAAGAGCCTCTTTGCTAGAGGTCCTTTTTGAGCCTACAAAACCAGCTCCTGGTTCTCTTAAAGGTTTGAATCATATTCCAGGGAATGAATTTCCAATTCTTACCACGACTGAAATCAATGAGTGATTGTCAGAGATAGAAAGTATTGATATGTTAGATGTCATGTAATCCAACACTCTCATTTTACCA
The DNA here is from genome assembly GCA_023783475.1 of Daubentonia madagascariensis. Classification (NCBI taxonomy): domain Eukaryota; kingdom Metazoa; phylum Chordata; class Mammalia; order Primates; family Daubentoniidae; genus Daubentonia; species Daubentonia madagascariensis. The sequence goes on along the minus strand of JAKFHU010001953.1, from coordinate 30,848,603 downwards.
GTTGGGGAAACTGAGACCCATTCAAATGGCTGATCCAAACATACTTGGTATGGTCATGGCAATCCAAGAGCTCTGGAAACAGGAATATGTGTCCCTGAATGTTCTTTGGGAAGGAGAGGAAGGGACAAAATCTCCCTCCAGCTAACCCTTGACAACATGGGCAAAATATCATGTGGCTTCTGTAATTTACGGGTTCAAAATCACCAGGTGTGAAATACCCTCACAGTCAGGTACTTTTTGGGGGACCTGAAAAATTGTTTTCACTTTTCATTCTAGTGCCTTTTTGTAGAAAGAGAACTTTTGTTGGACAAGAATTTCTTACCTCAGAGAACTTCCTGAAGCAGCTTGTACTCAGGCCTAGTTATGTAAACCCAACTGCCAGCAGAACCTCTGCTTCTTTCTTTTTTTTTTAAAAAGAGACAGGGTCTCATGCCATTGCCCTGGCTGGAACTCCTGGGCTCAAGCGATCCTCCTGACTCAGCCTCCCAAGTAGCCACGACTACAGGCTCACGTCGCCATGCCTGGCTAATTTTTTACTTTTTATTTTTTATATAGGCAGAGTCTCACTATGTCTCTCAGGCTGGTCTCAAACTCCTGCCCTCAAGGGATCCTCCCATCTCTGGCTCACAAAGTGCTGAGCCACAGCACCTGGCCAACCTCTGCTTCTTTACGCCCAAACCAGTCTTTTTGGTACCAGCCCACACACTGCTGGGCTCAAATTGCAGGTTAATCTGTACCTTTAGTTCCATTGAAACACATAGACTTAATTTTAGTACACTTGAGGTTTTGACCTTAAAAGTGTACCCTGACTGCTTCTAGTATCTGTAAATTGCTCTTACAAAAGATTGGAGAGACATTCTAATTCTTAGAATTGCTGATCCATAATAATAACCATACTAATAATTAGTAAACACAGATAATAAATACCTGAACATTACCGAGCATTTGCTAGGAGCCAGGCTGTGATGCTAAGGACTTCTGTGCACTGATTCTGTTTATTCCTGACAACAGTTCCATGAGGTAGGTTCTGTTATGAGCCACATTTTATAGTAAAGGAAATGGAGGCCAGAAAGAACATGAAATTATAGAGCACTTACTTGGTACCAGCGTTGTGCTAAATGCTGTGCTTACATGAACTCGTTTATTCTCACAGTAATCCCACGAGGCAGGAACTATCATTATCCTCACTTTACAGAGAAGGAAAATGAGGCCCAGAGAGCTTGCATGCCTCACTCAGAGTCCCCCAGATGGTAAGTGGTGGAGCCAGGCTTTGAACCCAGTGCTCTGCAAGCCCCTCTGCTTAGGGGATGTGTTGGGCCCCAGGTCAGGCAGGTGACACATGAGAGACTGTGATTTAAATGCCATTCGTGTCCACCCAGCAGTGCTTCCCCATTGCATTTGGTCTCCAGCATGGGCACACAGCTTACAGGGCCTGCTAGAACTGGTTGTTTCATCACTGCCTGCCACAGTTGACTCATATTACAAGAGAATGGACTGCCACACTGTAAGGCTGTGTATACCAATGGAAATCAAGCCACATGTGAAAAGGGAGCCTAGACAAAGCTTAGTGCTTTGGATTTAACCCAGCTACCCATGGGCTTCTTGTATTTCTTCCAAGCCTTCAGTCTCTGGGCATCAGCACTTCTGACCTCCTTAGTTGCTCAGGTATAAGATATTCAGGTGAATATATCAAGCAATAGATTTGAGACGAAAAGCCCTTCAGAAGGAATCATTGCTCCCTGCCACCACATGGATGAATCCCACATAATACCGGGTGAAAGCAGATGTACAAAAGGGGACATACTGTAGGATTCTGTTCATATAAAGCTCAGAAAAAGACAAAATTAATCTGTGGGGTTAAGAGTCAAGATTCTTAAGCTAGAAATTAGTTACATGGTCACGTTAAGTTTGTGAAAATTCATCAAGAGATATGCTTATGATTTGTATACTTTTCTGTCTGTATATCTCATTTAAAAGGTTCACCCTAAAAAACTTTAATGCCATTAAACATTAATCCAGTGTCAAATCACAGAAGTTGGAAAACTAAAGCCTGTGGAATAAATTTAGGCTTCAGGTATTTCTTGTTTGGCCAGCACAGTGTCTTAAAATTTTTTGACAGAGCAGTAATGGTAATCGTGGAGTCTGGGAGCTTGGGGAAGTGGTAGATATACTGGCCATTTCTCTGTTGTCCGCACTTCCCCCTAAAATGTTATACCTGGCCAACTTCACCCCAGTGTGTGCCCTGCCTGACTTCTGAATGTATTTGCATTTACAGCCCCTGTTGAAATCCTGACTCCACAAAATGCCAAACAAGTAATCCTAGGCTGGTCACTCAGTCTCTCTGTGTTTGTTTCCTCATCCTACAGTTACAATACGGTTCTAGAAAGTTCGGGTTGTTTTTTTTTTAACAAGGATCAAATGGTCATTCAACACAATGCCAGCCACATAATAGATACTGACCAAATGAAATTGGAAGGGATAGCTATTATCAGCAGTACCAATGTCATAAATAATAAACATGTTTAATGAAATAAAATTGACAATCACTTGCTGCCTCCCAGCGATTCCCTCACAAGAACTGCTGCCGAGCTAGTCCTTGCTCAGATGCCATTTGCCACGTCAGGGTTTTCCTCGACCACGTTTAATAACCAGTTTCCAGATCTGGATATTGGGGGCTGTAAATTTCCCTGGTGACTGTTGCCAATGACAGGGAAGGAAAGACTTATGTAATTACCACTTGTACTTCCACGAAACACATGAACTCAAGTCGAGAGCAAGGGTTTGGGACAATAAAACACCAGATTTTAAAAATTCAGGAAAGACCTGCCCAACTTGTATGATAAGAAATGTGTGTCTGGTTAGAAAAACAGAAGAAGGTCTAATGCTGGTGTTGCACATGCACTACTGGAAGACTTTGGTTTGGATAGGACCATTTCCTCTTTGCCACCAAAATGCTGCATATTCACACATCCCTAAGATGAATTAAGGCGTTAGGATTAGCCGTGGGTTGGTGGGGAATCAGTACCTTCGCCTGTGGCTAAAATCCATGGCCTTGGTTTTAAATGCCCCTTTTGAATGCAGTTGCTTTTCTTAGTTGATTTTATGGCATGATGCTGTTCAACAAACAAGGTAGCTTAGTGGCTTCTATGGAAATATGCCAAGCAACATACTAGGACTTTTGGAAATATTAATACACCATAACTCCATTTGGAAATGCTCAAGATAGTCCTTTGCAAGACGTTAAATTTGGGCCCCAAAGCCTAGTTGATTATGCTCTGGTTTCTGAGCATCATGTTTTCAGTTTACAAGAAAGGAGGTGGGAGTAGGTTGCAGGGAAAGAATTGTCTTGCCTTTGGATTCCTCCAAAGTGTTTGATTTTTAGAAAGAAGAAAATGGATAAATGTTTAATTTTTTTTTTTCCCTTGTAGGGTCTCTGCATTAGCAAGATATCATTCCTGCTGTAGGCTTGGGTCACATTTGGTGTTTCTGGAAAGAGCTGACCACATCAGCACAGGACCAAGCGGGTGGAGAAAAGGTTGAGCAGATTGAGCAGTGATATGGGACAGAACTGGAATTTCTTAGGGCACCCAGTCCCAAATCTCCTGTTCTTCCAGAAATTATGAAGTCACAGGAGAAGAATTTCTCCAAGAGTCTGATTTGGCTGCTCAAAGAAACTGAAATTCAACAAATCCAAAAGTGGCCACTGTGAATTCTTAAAGAACAAGCTCATAGCATGACATGTGGCCATTTGTGAAAGTGTGGATGTCCTCCCACCAAGTTCATAAAATGGGGCCTTATTTTTCTTCTGATAATGACAGTTTCACTGAAATCTCGCTTTGCCCCAAACCAGTCAAAATAGATAACAGAGTAGTTGATTTTAAATCACCAAACACTAAAGTAGGCAGAAAGGAATAAAAATTTGCTCCAGGTATTTGGAGGGGCAGGGCCTTTGGCAAAACTGGACAAGAGGGACCTTAGCAGCATTTTCTCCAGTAGACCAATTTTCTCTGCATATACCCTTGGAATTGTTAGCTCAAAGCATAGATTTCTCCTGGCTCACCTGGAAGTCTTCTCTTTTCCTAACCTATGACTTTAGATCATGCAACTTCGCCTACTGTCAAAAGTATACAGCTGAAAAGAGTAAAGGGTATTTGACTGAAGAGTGATGGTGAACTCAAAGGTGAGTACTTGGATTCCAGATTTTGTACAATTCAAAGGAAGTTTATGTTCATCTTTTCTCAGTCTCAATATCAGAGAAATTGCAAGATGCTCCCTAAATCTTTTTATATGTTCTACAAATTATCTAAAGAAAAGAACACACAAGCAGGACTTCTTCTTAGAACAATCCTCCCTTTATCCTCCAAACCTGTGTTCCTAGGTATGATTAAATGTAACAGAGCTAGGTAAAATGGATACCACATTTGGAGCAAGGAACAATGAGCTTTATTTTTTTTCCAGCCAGCACTTTGGAAAAATCTAATGTCAGTTTGGACGTTGATATTAAACCAGTGCATATAAATCCACTCAGATGCAGCTGCAGAAATTTCATTTAAGGTCAGTCATTTCATGCTGAGGGCATATAACTGGATATCAGCACATGGTGGTAGCTAGCCAATCAGTTTGTGCGTTTGATTGGAATTTCAGAAGATAATTGTTTCATTCCCGGGTCTGTCTGTGGCTCACCATTTGACCTCGGACTAATTGCTTAATCTCTCTTGGCTTCAGATTTTCTATCTTGAAAACGAGAAAAATAATAACTTCCAACTACCTATCTCATCCGGGTATTGAGTGGATTAATGGGGTCATGTTTGTAAAGTCCTGGAAAATTCTCAAGAGAGAAAACGTTCTACCTCTTTTGCGATTCTGGTTGGTAATGTTTTAGGGCCATAGATGGGTAGGGCTGCATTTAATGGAATCATTATTACAGATGAATGTTCTCTGCTTCCTTATAACCAAGGAATGGCTCCTTTTGAAAGCAGAGCTTTTCATCACTATGAAATCTCTAATTCTCTTTGTCGGTGCAACAATCTGGAACTCCTGTGGTAAACCAAGGTTTCTCTTCTGTCTAAACAGAACATGGAGGGAGCTCTGAGGAAGTAACTACGATTTCATGGCCACAGGGAATTAGTAATTCGTAGACTTTTTGGGTCAAACAGACTTGAGTTGAGCCCTGTCTCTGCCACTTCCTGGCTGGGTGACCCTGAGGAAATCGCTCAACATTCCTGTATTACCTTTATACTTAGCACAGTGTCCAACACATGACAAGCTGTTGGGAAATAATATCCACTTTAATAGTATGTGTAATGGTAACTGCATTTATTCTCTAGTTACATGAAGAATTTTAATGAGTACTAGTCCTTAGTTAACCAAAACTTAACTCACTAGAGCTTGTGCTTAACCAGAACCTGGCTATCCATAGCCATCCATTAACAATATCCTCATTTTGTGAGCACTTTGGATTTAGGAAAATGGCAAAACAAAAGGAGACCACTTTGTGTTAGGGATTTATGCAAATTCCCAGAATACATTTTTCTGTCATTACTGATTCAGCCCAATCTCCTGACTTTCCAGGTGCAATACTGCAGAGTAGCTCTGAAGGAGCGACGTTTACTAAGAACAAACTACATGCCAAGCATTATGCTAAACACTGAATATATTTTCTCATTTTGTAGTCACAACAGCTCAGTGAAGTGGATACTATTAGTAATCCCTTTTACAGAAGGCGAAATGAAAGTTTGGTGACTTTAAGTAATCTATGCAGTGCTACGTGGTTATTCGATAGAGAAACTGGGTTTTAATCCTCACTCTGACTCTAGAGTTCTGTTCTAACTCAATGCTGTCCGGTAGAAAATAATGCATGCCATGTATGCAATTTTAAATTTGCTAGTAGCCATATTTTTCAAAAAAGGAAAAAGAAGCAGGAGAAATTAATTTCAATAATATATTTTCTTTAATACATCCAAAATATTATCATTTCAACATGTAATCAATATAAAAATTGTTAATGAGATATTTGACAATCTTGTTTTTGGTACCATCTTTGAAAGCTAGTTTATATTTTACATGTACAGCCCATCTTAATGTGGACTAGCCACACATTTCCAGTGCTCAGTAGCCATGTGTGGTTCATGACCATTGTACTGGATAGTGTAGCTCTAACCCTTGCCCCATTTTTGAAGACTGTGACAACCGGGTTTACCAGACTATATTTATTGAGGAAAAAACTACTAGATTTTCCATTTTCAACAAAAATAATAAAAAGAGGCTGTTTAGATACATAATAAGAGTTTAACATGTTAATTTTTACATTCTGATTTACCAATTTACTCTCAAAGAATAGCTCTTTCCTAGAACATTCTACTATTGAGCTCTTACTTTATCATATGTAATATGTTTATTTATATAATTGTTTGCCTATAACAATTGAATGAATGAGTGAATATATTCACTACTGTGGGGGAGGAAGACCTCGTAGGGAAGATGTGGAAGCTCCAGAACGGCAGGAATTTTATCTAATTTTTGCACGTCTCTGTAGCCCTGCCTGGTACATAGGATAAGTATTTTAAGCTTGCAATAAGTATTTTGTGTGTGTGTGTGAAATAAATTGATGAATCCACATAGAGAAACTAGTTATTTTACATTTTATTCCTAGTGAGCATAGGGAATCTAAAGTCCTTCTTTCTCCCCTGCGAGAATTTAGATTTTAAGGCCCAAAGTCAAACCCTAACGGATTCAGTTTACTTAAACCATTTAATTTATGTTTCCAAATGAAATAGCATCAGAAAGACCACAGAGATCGAGCCTACTTTGAAAAGACAGTTGCTGGCTTTCCCACTCTTAGTGCCCAGTATGTCAAAGCCAGATATCCTGTAGATGTACGTATGTCACAGACTGCATCGTTCATCTCTCGGGCCAGAGTGTTCTGTCTCTGAGAGAAACCCCTCATATACTGTCTTCCTGGCCTGGACTAGCTCTGTTACTCTGTGTCACAAGACTGTTTTCAGATGGGCCAGACCTGAGTCACATGCCCCTACCTTGAGTCAGGGGTCGGGGGGTGGGAGGGTGGAGCTGGCCCCACAAAATCCCCTAGCCTGGAAGGAGAATATAGGTGAGTCCTCAAACGAGAATTAGGTGCTCTGAACAGAGGAAGGCGGATCTGATGCTGGACAGGTGTCCAGACTAGCTGCCCTGTCTCCACACCTGACATAATCCTTTGCCTTCTTTCTTTAGTGATCGGTCTGCTTTTCCTCTTTGCTATGTCTCACATACCTCATTGTGTAGCATTCATAGTGTTACTCTTACTAAGTTTATTGCACGTGCTTGGATACCCGGCTTTATTGTAAGCCCTCAAGAGCAGTAGCTGTGGCTCATTTATTTCTGCATCCCCAGTGCTTAGCCTAATTCCCGGCACACAGTAGATGATCTGGGGAAGTTTGCCAAAAAGGAAGAAATAGATGAGCCACCTGGGAATCAAGTCCCTGATTTGGGTGATACTAGTCAAAGGTATGGACATGGTGTTAAGGCCCAAGTGAAAAGCCCATCATGAACAGTGACAGACGTCCCATGAGGAATATGCCTGAAAGCACACTGAAGAATGTACCATCATGAGACTGGACATCTGGGTTCAAAATAAAGCAAAAAAGCAATCTAATTTTGGCCTTGTGAACACTTCATCAAATGTATGGCAACACGTAAACGATTACAATTCTGATTTAAACACGAGTACAGTATTTGATGTCCTGCAGGCTCAATCTCTGTAGACAAAGAGTGGAGAACAAATGTAATTCTTTGCCAATACTGTTCTGGGAGAATTGTCCTGGCACCTTTCCTTCTCTCCAGTTCCCTTCTCCGTCTCTTCCTTCTGTCCTTCCCACCTGTCTTGTGTCATCCCTTCCATCTCTCGCCTCTTCTTTCCTCCCTCCATTTCGCCGCCTCTTTTGCTACTTCTTCCCTCTGCTTTTGCCCTTGGAAATCAGGATCTAGTTACAGAGCTCATTTAAATTCTGCCTATGTGACCTTGGGCAAGTTGTCCCACTTTTTTGAGCTTCCTTTCCTTATCTGTAACATTGGCATAATAATGTCCGTTACTGGATATAATATTCTGGTCAGGTTCAATGACATTATCTAGGTAAAATTGCTCAGCACAGACTAGGGTGAACTTTTTGGGAGGAAGTGGAGGGAAATTTTATTTTCTTTAGGGTAGTCAAGATTGTAAAAAAGAGACTGTTTTGGTTACAGGTTCTCCCTCTCTCAAACCACAGTCCGAAGTGCCTCTGTCCTCTGAGTGTCATATTGGATGACAGTACTTGGAAACCCTGATAATAATTGCAGAGTGTTTGTCTTCTAATGGTGACTGACCCACTCTCCTGCTGGACCCTCTTTGGACAGATGTCTAGAGTTAGCCAGCAGCACAAGGAGGTATCCCTAATATTGAACTTGGGCTTTAAGCCCTTTTAGCCTTGTTCCAGAACTAAGAGGCTAAGAGGCCACAGGTCCAATGACTTTGCCCAAGCAGCTGTAACAGCCAGGATATGTTTACAACCACATTTTGGGAGCTCCCACCTCACCCATACCTTTGAGAATTTCTTCTAGAGCCTGTTCAAGTCTGGCACTTAGCAAGTGTTCAATAATCATCTATTGACTAAAATGGACAAACCAAAATGATCTGGCATATACAATACTATTTGATGAATGAATGAATGAATGAATGAGTGTGCCATAAATGCTAGTTAAATGAATGGTTGATGGTCCACAGTCAGTGAGTCATAAATGCTTGTTGAATGAGCAAACGAGTGAATGAATGAATAGCACATCAGTCATGTCTATGGCCATTACTTTCCATATGTTTTAACTGCTCTTTGATTTATTTTTTGTAGTTATAATTCAGTCCCAATAAACTGACTCTCTAAAGTTATGATTTGCTTTAATTTGCTGTTGGTGAATTTTGAAATAGATGTTGATATCCTTTGGATTGAATCCCATTTTCAAATAGCAAAGAGATATTTTCAAACCTCCTTGAACTGAGCATGCATGCAGAACAAGGGAGGGACGGCGCTTATGTACCAACTAATCTCTGTTATGACATATCTGCATGACTAAGGAGTGAGGGCCACAGGGGGAAGATCATACTCCTGGGTTGAGCAGAAGAGGGTTGGCCGCAAATGACTTGTGAGTGGAGCCGTCGTGTTCCTGTATATACTCAGTAGATATATGTACCTGCTGGAATAGGCAAATTTAATCCTTTGCCATTATTCATTTCACTTTCCTGAATTCTGTGGTATTTCCAAAGAGTAATTGCTTTTCTTCTGGGTTAAGTAGAAATCTTTGCTTAAGTCAAAACCACTTACTCTAAATACATTCAGTGACATTGGGATCTTTTGCCCAGGAGTGTTTCTCATATTTTTCAAAGTCAATGAATTGTTACTTGACCTTAATGAACACTTATAGATCACTGAATTGAGGATGAAACTGAGTGGAGGAAAAAAGCTTGTATCCAAAATTCACTGATTTATTGAGATATTTGGGAAGTCATAACAGAGTCATTTTATTTGGCATTGATGATTATAGCAGCAAAGTATACAAAATTAAAAGGACTTGGGATTTAATTCTGCTATTTAGAATTATTTGAGGTCCATTTTAAGGAGGATGGGAATATTTGCATAGGGAGAAAAATCATATTAGGGTAACTCAAGTTAAAATTCAATAAGACATAAAATTGCTATGATAAGTCAGAACATTCTTGAAAAGTTAAAAAATGAAGTAAGTTTCCTGGATGCTTTGTGTACAGCTTGGTGTCAGGAATACCAAGTAACTTACTGAATGGCTGAACTCCGTCCTTTCCATTTAGAAAGGTTGCTATTGCGTTGCTCTCTTAAAACTTTTCTCCATCATTGGTTTGTTATTAAAAATTGTGTCACATCTGTTGGTGGGCATGTAAATTAATACATCCATTAAGGAAAACAGTACGGTAGTTACTCAAAAAACTAAAAATTGAACTACCATATGATCCAGCAATTCCACTTCTAGGAATATATCCAAAAGAAATCAGTATATCAAAGAGATAGCTGCACGCCTATGTTCATTGAAACATTATTTACATAGTAAATATGGAGGTATGGAATCAATTTAAATGTCCATCAATGGGTGAGTTGATAAAGAAAATGTGGTATATATACACAATGGAATACTATTCAGCCTTAAAAAAGAAGACAATCTTGTCATTTGGGACAACATGGATGAACCTAGAGAACATTATGGTAAGTGAAATAAGCCAGACACAGAAAGACAAATACTACATGATCTCATTTATATGTGAAATGCAAAAAAGTCAGACTTATAGAAACAGAGAATAGAATGGTGGTTACCAGGTGGTGGGAGAGGGAGGAGTTTGAGGTGATGTTGGTCAAATGATAAAAAATTTCAATTAGACAGGAGGAATAAGTTCAAGAGATCTGTTGTATAATATGGTGACTATGGTTAGTAACAAGGTATTGTATACTTGAAAATTGCTAAGAGAACAGATTTTAAATGTTCTCATCACAAAAGTATTTTAAGTATGTGAGGTAATGGATATGTTATTTAGCTTGATTTAGCCTTTCCAAAATGTATACATATATCAAAACATGTTGTACACCATAAGTATGGGCAATTTTTATTTGTCAATTCAAAATAAATTTTATTTACAGAAGTTGTTTAAAAAGTTGTGGGGCATGGGTGAAATAGACAAAGAAAGATGTTCATATTGTTATGTAGTCTTGAGATTCGAGGATGTACTTTTCTTCTTTGGGCAAAGTTTATTTTAACATTCATCCAACTGTGTCCCCAAGGTTGGCTTTCCAGGTGGTCACAAAAGCAGGACTGTTCATTGTTTCTTATCTGGAAGGGACAGACTTGATCTATATTAGAATCTAGTTAGAATCAAATCTGAGCATTAGCCACCTGCTTTCTAATGAGCTCTTATACTTCTGCCATCTGGTTTCACAGCATGCTTAAGTCTGAAAAATTTGAAAAATATTCTGCTTTTCTAGATTTCCCTTTCAGAGAATGAAACTTAGCTGAACAGTTTAAAAATTTGTTATTACATACCTGGGAGTATGGCTGTGTAATGGGTGTTTGGGAACAAAAGTCATTATTGAGAATAGTGCAATCAGATCTCCAAAGCCCTAATACACAGATTTAGGCACACAGTATTGACAGATGAAAGCAGGGAATTCCAAGGACACTACCCAATACAAGGTAAGAATTCAAGGTGAATTGCTGAGTATGCATGCTGTCTTTCTTGATGGGGGGGGTGGCGAGGGCAGGAAGTCATGGCTTCAAAGCCAGCCAGTTAATGAAATAAGAGCAAATCTCTGACAGCTCTGTTGAACTGGACTTGAATCGGGCGTTCCTGGTGTGGCTGATTCTGGTGGTATGCAGGTTTGGTGCTTAGTGGAACGAATCAGAAGCTGTCAAGATTCACAACTCCTGCCCTGCTAGAACAGCTTGGGTTTATCAAAATTGTGACCTCTTTGAACCTTCCCTTTTCTCCATATAGTGCAGGTAATAATAGGATCTATCTCGTGAAGTAGTGAGGACAAAACAAGGCGATGAATGTAAACAGTTTAGCCAGGGCTCGCACCTGGCACATAATAAGAGCTCAGTAAATGTCAGCAGCAATTATTATTACGATTTATTAGTCATTATCATCTCAGCACATATCTGTCTCTTCCTTATTGAATTCCATCGTGTAGACATGGCAGATAATCATATAACCACCTCCCACATGTCTCTCCTCTTCCATGCCCCTACCTCTACCCTCCTCAGGCTCCTCATTTTTCTCAGGATTTCACCTGGGGACCCAGGGATTGACATTTCTAGTGCAGAAATAATCACAGTAGCTGCCTTTCATTGAGCTGTCACCATGGGTAGCACTGAACCCAGGTCTTTTGCACATTCTTAATTGTTAGAACAACCTTAATACATTTTTTTCATATCTCCACTTTATAGGTGAGGAAATTGAGGCTCAAAAGGGTAGTGACTGCCATAGGGCCATTCAGCAAGAAGTAGAGCTGGGATTCAAACTCACATCTGTCTGACCCTCATCTCCCTTAAAACAAAACAAAACAAAACAAAACAAAATCAAAGCATCCATTCAGTGCCCCCCACCCAGCACCATTAGCTATGAAAATAAGGGACCTTCTAAGTTGGGAGGGCACAGTGGTCAGCTCTGGTGCAAGGAGAGCTTGAGATTCTCAGGGAGCCTCCTTGAATCAGCCCAGAATCCAAAAATGTCCTCTAACAAGGCCAGTGACAGCACAATGTGATGGTATTACTTTGACTGTGGCCATGTGGTGGTGAGAAAGCCCTGGACCCCTTTCCGGCCTCTTTGTCTTGTTTAGTGCTCCATCTGTGGCCCCTCTCATGCATGCAGCCCTGCTGGTCTTGACTCTGAGGTGAAGAAGTAAACATCTTGGGGCTCTTTATTAGTTTATTTCAGAAGATGGAGCCTGTTTGTCCCTGGGGCCCGTCCCTCTTTTATGGCCTCCAGCCCTTCTTGACAAATTCTAGTGACTGGAGAGAAAACCCGCTTTCTACAGCAGATCATTAAAACACCACCATAAACCCAGGGCCATAAAATATTATTTGCTGGGCATAAAAGGGGGGTGGATTTTCCCAGAATGACAACCCAGGGCCTGCTTTCTCCCGCTGGGAAAGGCGGCACACGGATGCAATCGTTCATGAATTCCTTATCTTGCACTCTGCTTTGTGAAATAACCCTGTTGGGAAAGCAGCCAAAAATATTGATTTATTTGTTCCACAGATTCGAACACATTTTTAATGAGCAGAGCATGGCGATGCCTTGCCAGTGTGTCTTCAGATGACTCAATCTGAGGCACACACCCAAACGCTCACACAGTTAGCAAGGGGAAAGGTGGAGTTCCACAAAGCAGAGGTCTGTCAAGCACGAACCTTCACAGATGGAGAGGCATCAATTTCTCTTCTTCCAACTGCCTGCTCATTTTCCAGCCAAACCAATCCACACCACAATGAGACTAGTTCTTACAACTGAGCCTGGCTTTCCAAGGCAGCCCCCACCCCTACCTCCCATCAAAAGCTCAAAGGGGATTTCCAGTTGGTCCCCCTCGACCTCGTCCTGTGAATTAATTCATTCATCCATTCACCCATTCATTTGGTCGTCACTGAGCACCTACTAAGTGCTGGGCAATGGTCTGAGGACTGGGGTTGCAGCTGTGAAAAACACAGATGAAGTCCTGCTGACACAGAGCTTAATGCTCATGGGGTATAATCTCAGCACACCCATTATTAATATCATCAGATAAAACGTACATCCTTTTATCTGAAATCCTTGGGACCAGATAGGTTTGTTGGAAATTTTGAAAGCTTGGAAAAATAAAATGGGGTATATGACGATTAGTTCGCAAACAGCCCCGGTGACGTCTGGGGAAGTACCCAGTAATCAAATGCACTTATATTTCTTCAGTGAAAAGTGTTCACCCCAAGTGGAATGCATCTAGACTATACATGGTCTTGTCATATGAGGTCCAGTTTTGCCACCACAGGAGTTTGAAAACCTCCGTTTTCAGAGCTGTTTTTTCTAGAAGAGCAGGTGTTGCATGCCAGGTAAGTGCCTGATCCAAGTGGGTACATGGATATCGGGGTTCGTTCTCACAGTCCCCTTATTTACAAGGTCATCCCATTTCATTCTCAGTGCAGGTCTACAAGATCCATCATGTTCCTTCTGTTAAGAGGATTCTGAGGCACAGGCTGAGAGGCTAAATGACTTGCCCAAGGTTTCACAGCTAGAAAGTGACAGCACAGGGACTGGAACTCCAGACTCCATAGCTGGCATTCTTAACCCCTACCCAACACCCTCGTCCACTAGAGGAAAGACTGCAAAACAGGAAGCAGAAATGTTGGGGCTGTGTCTACACAAGCAAAGGCAATTGGAGAGAAGACGGAGATTATCCAGATAACTCAGAAAACAGCAATTAAAAAAAAAGTTTTGCAGTTACGTAGCCAGTATTTCTAGACTGGCTGTGTGGGTGGAGCCAATTCTCAGGTTAATGCCCCTTGTCGTCATAGAATAGGATCCTGTATGCAAACTTCGTCTGGATTCTGGGGCACTCCGATGATCGGAGTTCCTCCCTTCCTTTGGGAGCTCCACTCATAGTCATCTTATATCCTGGCACTTCTCAGTGCCGCTGCACAGGGGTGAGGGCCCTGAGATCTACACTGCCCAGGGCACAGAGCTGGGGTGCCTGCTCAGCGGGCACGTGCTCTCCCATGGCCAGGGGAATCTCAGTCTGCAGCCACTGGGTAGAACAGCAGGGCACAGAAGGAAGGACAGAGGGATGAGGGACGCTGCCCAGGGGCGAATGGCCAGCTGGAAACCCCTCTTTTACTCTTTTATAGCTCCCCCCCCACCTGCCTCCCTGTGAGCAGATCTCAGGCTAGTTTGGAAAATTGTAAAATGCCCATGGCTCGATAAGCAGTCAAGGCCTAGAGAGAGTTAGAGGAAAGGCGACTCAGGAGGTGAAGGGGAGATGTCCCAAGGGGAGCTTTGAGAACCTCTGGCAAACCCCTCCTTAAGGCTGCCTTTGCCCTTGATGAAAGAAAGCAAGCCCGGACTAAGTAGGGCATCCATCTCTTGAAGTTTGTGGGACATTCACACTGCCATCTTTGTGCACCAGCAAGGAGGCCAGGGCTGGGGAAGGATTCAGTCAGCTAGGACAAGTAAGGACTGGGAAGGGATGGTGGAAGGTGGGACAGCTCGCTGGAGCCTCTGTTTGTGCGTCCTGCGGTGGTCAGCTGAGGGTGGGGGGAAGAGGGAAGGAACAAAACAAAACAGCTACTACCCCAAAGTACCTAAGTACCTAGGCCACGGATTTTTCGCCTTGAGGTCAAGTGCATGCCAATGGATGGCGGAAATTGAATCTCGTGTGTTTGTGTGTGTGTGTGTGTGTGTGTGTTCAACCTTTAATGGCTGGCAGATGGGGAAGACGGAAAACTAGAACGGCACTCCTGTGTGAGGCACTGTTTGGGGGTGGCGCCCCTGTCGTGCTGGAGGTGGGGGGGCACATATCCACCAACCCTGCCCCGCCGGAGTTCCCCAAACCACAGGCTCTGGAAGTGTATAGAACTTTCGGCGCCCGAACCCGGTTTTGGCAGTCTTCACAGTCTTCTCACTTGAGGGCACCCGCCGAGGTCCGCGTGGCAGGACCACGCATCGCGCCTGGATGCTCTGGGTCAAAGCCAGACGAGCAATCGTGCACCCCAGTACTCAAGCCCCTACTACACCGGGGGAGCTGCAGGACGTGCGCACCGACCCTATCCTCCAGCCTCCGGGCTAAAGTACCCTCCCCCAGGGATAAGAAGGAAGAGGAGGTCCCCCAAGAGGTTCGATGTCAGGGCTGCAGTCTCCGCAGAGCCCCAGTGGGAGCAGTCTGGGATATGCGAGACAAGAGGTCCAGCCTGGGAAGTTGGGGTTCAGCCTCCCGCTGATCGGCGGCTTTTGAAGGAGCGCAGACAGCCAGGCGGCAGGCAGGCAGCGGCTGCGGAGTGGACCTCTCTCTTTCAGCAGATGCCTGGGGGATGGGGAGGTGTACCCCGCCTCCCGGCACCCCAGCCCGTAGTACTGCTTTAAAATCCTGCGGAGTTTGTCATAGGCCGGCTTCGTCACGCATGCGCACAGGCAAAGTTGAGTTTTTTCTTTCTCCCCCCCCTTCCAGCCGCCTTTGGTTCTGAAACTTTAAAGATTTTTTTTTTTTTTTTCTGAGAACACCAGGGGAAAGAGGAGTCCGGAGAGAGGGAGGGAGAGAGTGAGGCAGCTGGCCAGAAGGGCCGGGGGGTGGGGGGGGGTACGCGGTCCCAGCGGTCGGTCAGTCTGTCCGCGGGGCACAGGATCGCGTGGAAATCTGCTGCAAGCTCCACGGCGCCGCCTCGGTCGCCCAGAGCCTGGCTCGGTGCGGCAGCTGCCCTGCGAGCCCTTCCGCCGCGGCCACTGTGCTGGGGACCGCCCGCCGCCCGCTCTCCCGCCCCTCGGACCCAGGCGCCAAACGAGGAGGTGGGCAGCCTCGCCGGCCGTGGACCGCCCGCGCTGAGTCGCCGCCGCGGAGCCCCGAGCTCTCGCCCTTCCCCAGCCCCGCGCGCGCGGTGCCCTGTCTCTTCTTCGCCCTTCGCCCAGGAAAGGCGGGGGAAAGAGGGAGATTAACCCGGAGAAAAAGAAGGGGTTAAAGAGAGGGGGAGCTAGCCTCTCCCCTGGGGCAGTCGCCCATCGCCACCTCAACCTACCACACAGCAAAAAGTTCGGGGGCGGCTTTCATCCTTTTTGCGCCCCATTTTTACCAAACCCTAAAATGAAAGGACAAAATTTGGCGCTAACGCTTGCAGCTCAGATGGCGACTTGTGCGTTTCCAGCGGCATCTCCCGGAGAAAAAGGCATGCGCGCCTGATTGTTTTGTGGCCCCAAAGCTGCAGTGGGGGGGTGTGTGTTTGGGTGTGTGTCTGTGTGTACACAGACGTCCACACTAACTCACGGCTGCAGGATCAGCGGCTAGAAGCAGACGTTTCGGCCACAGACTCGGAGAGGAGGAGCTGGAGATCAGGAGGCGTGAGCGGTCCAGAGTTTGCAGAATCCGTGGTGTGAATGAACTGGGGGCACCTGGGCGCACGGATCGCCCCCCTTCCCCCGCCCCAGGCCAGAGTTGAGTAGTGGGGCTTTTTTTTTTTCACCCTCTTGTGAAGAATTTTTTTTATTATTTGTTGTAAAGTCTTTTGCACAATCACGCCCACATTTGGGGTTGGAAAGCCCTAATTACCGCCGTCGCTGATGGACGTTGGAAAGGGAGCGCCTCGCCGTGGAACAGTCGCCTGCGCGCCTTCGCTGGACCCGCGGCTCCCCAATTGCGCCCTGGCCGGGCCCTGCCCTTCCTGCCTGTCTGCGCGCTCCGGAGCCCCCTCAGTTCCTGGGCGCATCCCAGCGCTGCCCCAACTCGGGAGCCCAGGCCCGGGGGCCAGTGCCCGCTTCGGCTCCGGTTCACTGAGCCCTCCCGACGCGCCCGGGAGGACTTCGCAGCCCTGCTCTCGATCGTCCCCCCAGGCTTAACCGGGCCGCTCCGCTCGGATTCCTCGGCGGCCCTCGCTGGGGTGGCGACTTCCTCCCCCTGCCTCCTCCCCCTCGCCATGAAGGTAGGTGTTCAGAGCGCTGCCGACGCTCGCCACTTTTTTTTCTTTACTTTTTTTTTTTTTCCTTTTGGAAGTTAACTGAGTTCCCTCCACTTCTTCCTATCCCTCCATTTCTCCAATCGCCTCAAGAAGCTGGAACGCCAGCGTCGCCGGCAGGGACCCCTATCCCTTCGCCCCCCACCCCTGGTGCACTGCCTCTGCGTCCCAGGAGGTCTATTCTCGTCGCACAAACAGTTCTGCACCTTTTCGACTTTGGAGAAAAAGTGGGGAAGAGCAATGGCAGAAACCTGAGAGCGGCTCGCGGACGACTTTCCTTTCACCCGGACAACCTCGAGTGTAATTTACTATGTATATTTCAGTAACAGGATAATGATTCAATTCAACAAATATTTACCAAGCGCCCACTGCGCAGGCACCAGGAGGGTGTGTGGCCCGGCCTCGGAAAGGGGAAAGGGACTCCTTGGTAGGCAGAACCCGCAGAGGGACTAGGGGCCAACCACCCCAGAGCAACGCACTTCCCCCTCCCCCCTCGACCGAGGCCAGGTTGCAGGCTAGTCCCGGCCGGGTGAACCGAGCGCTGCAGGCCCCTGTGCCTTTAAGAGTGCCTGGCGGGGGGCCAGCGCGCACCCCAGCGCGGGGAGCTGGGTCGCGTTATTAGCATTATTAGTGGCCACTGGGTGAGCTCGGGCACTTTGCAGCAATGGTGGGGGCGGGGAGTAGTAGTTGTAGTGGCTCTAATCCTGTCCGAGGGGAGAGCGCTCCGACCCCCTGAGCAGAGTCTGCCTTGTCCTTTGGAAACACTTGGGCCTCCGCGTTGGGAGAGCAGGCGGGGGCCAGTTTGTGAACTCGTGTTTGTTTTAATTGTCAGTTGTATGTTAAAGCCGAGTCACACACTCCGAGGGTCACTGAGAGTTCACTTTTACAAAAAGTTAACGTTTCTTCCTGCTGTATAACTTGCTGTTTTCTAAACAACTTTTCTTACCTGTCTTCCAAACTTCGATCTTTATTTCCATTTTTCTTGGTCTTTCCCATTTTCAGTTTCCTAGAGAACAAGGTTGGAATTGTAATTAAGATGTTTCCTAAAAGCAAACAACCCCTCTTCCCTCCCCCCAAAAGTTTTTTTTTTTAACCCCAAATCTGGAGATTCCACGGACCTGTTTTACTTTCTGATCTCTGTCTGGCATCAGGGCCCCTTCTCCTCTCTCTTCTGTCTTTAAAATGGACAACTCGCTGCTTGGAAGTAACTTGGGCCTGGCGGGGGGATCGCACCTCCTCTGCCCCTACCCTCCCGCCAGCATTCGCACATTCACTGCTGAACCAGCCAGGAGCGGAGATTTAGTTTCTAGACAGCCTCTGCCCGGGGAGTTTCGAGGGGACAATGCTTGGAGTGCGCAGCGAACTGCGGCGCAGACGAATGTGCTGTGTGTCCGAGTGTGTGGATCCTTGTCCTGCGTGTGTGCAGAGAGGAGCCAAGGATCAGTTGTTCTCAGGTCTTGTACATACTAGCCTTAGTTTCCCACCCCCACCTCCGACCTCCTCAAAGGAAGACCCTCCCCAGGAGGCCCAGCCCAGAGTCCCTGGTCTTCTCCTCCCCTCCCCCAGCTCTCCGGTGCACAAGGGGTTAGCACTGTGCTCGCGCAACTCGGAGCAGTACCCGGAGCCTTTCCTTCCCCGCGCTGCGGTGCCGGCTGCCCCCTGTTGGCCGCCTTGAGGTAGGACGCCTTTGAGTCGCGGTTCTTTGGGGCGGGCCGGCAGCTGCTCCCCTCTCCCTCCCACCTCTGCTCGGTTCATCCCTCCGGACCACCAGACCCCACTCTCCCAGCGGGGCCCCTCAGAGGCCCCTAGACGACTGGCTTCGCTGCCACGCCGCTGGGATACGGAAGGGGCCACGGGTCTGACCCAGCAAACGGGGCTCGGCTAACTGGACGAAGGGTCGGTACCTCTTCTCCTGAATGTCGCCCTAGGAGGCCTCGGTCCGGCCTCAGCTGTCTCACCAGTTCTCTCTGTGGTCGAGGACAACTGTTGCTTTCCCTCTCTCGGCTTCAGTTTCTTCGTCTATTAAAAATTGGGGGTGAAACTACCTTCAAAGAGTGGAGGTTGGACTATAATTGTCTTTCTCCGTTCACGAACACTGCTCCACCTCTGGACAAAGTTGAGCCTGTGCCAAGAGAGTTAGACATCCTGTGTGAAAAGGTGTAAGTGGTGTGTGTGTGTCTGTCTGTCTGTCTGTCTGGGTGTCTGGAGAGCCCTGACAGGGGCTGGACGGGGAGCAGGAAACCGACGAGAACCAGGCCAGACCATTCTTCCCTGGGAGCCTCTCTCTGTTTGAGGACCTGCCGTCGGTTGCGAGGCCGGCGCGGTCAAAGGCTGTTCACGTTCCTTGCGCTGATTCTGGCTCCAGGAGCAACCTTCGCCTTCTCCATCTGGCCGTTCCCTCCATCCCCACCCCTGCTCCGTGCGCGCGCACACCGCGCTATGGACACAGACCCTGCGGCCGCGGCTCCCTTGTGCACAGGCGCGGGGCGAGGGGAGCAATGGCTCCTTTGTCTGCTCCCCCAAAGCGGACCTCCTACCGGCCTCGGCCCGCACCTTCTTCGTCTCCTCGCGCTGCTCTCTGCGTACCCCGGGGCAGGACGTCCCAACTTTGTGCTTGCAACCGAGTTTTTCTCCCGCTAGTTTCCCTATGTCTGTTCTTGCTTTAGGGAGCGATTCAAGCGGGAGAATCAGTTTATTTTCCACCAAAAACGGAGATTCATCTTAAGTTTCCTATCTTCTTTTTACCGCCGCGAGTCTGGGTCAAACTGTCTTCTTCCGCCTAGCTGGCATCCCTCCTCATTTCCACTCCCAGAGACTTGGGCCCTAGAAGAAGAGTCTAGTAGAAGGGGATGCCTACAGTGAGTGGCCGAGGGTCGAGGATCTTCGCCGGGCCTTTCCGTCATTTCTGTTAAGCGGCCGCCTGCCCAGGACCTGGGTGCTGCCTGGGTTTGCGTTCGCGTCCCTGATGCTCCCCGCGGCTCCCGAACGCCTCTGAGCAGCTTTCCTCCTGAGCTTTCCTCTCCCTCACCCCTCATCACCCACGGCCCACACTGCAGTTGGTAAAGAAGGATTAGGAACAACCTTTACCCAATGCGAAGGCTTTGGGGGAGAGAGAAAAAGGTAGCCACATCATTGAGCTGCTCAGGATTGAAAACGAGGGCATGAGAACGCCCTTCTCCCACCCTCCCCTGCGCTGAACCTCTCAAATGCCCCCAGCCCTCCTCCCCGTGGCACACGAGCAACCGATTCCCAGGTCCTTAAAGAGTTGGTTTCCCTGGGCCCCAAAAGTGTTGGAAAACATTTAGCTTGCTCTTTGGGAAATTCAGCTTCTGACCAGAACTTTCGTTTTACCTCTGATGTGACAATCTCTCGAGAGGTCTCATTTGACACTGTCTTTCGGATCAGATCTCTTGGTAAACAGGCGGGGATGTTTTACCCTACTGAGTCGATGTATTTTTTAGTGAGAACGCTGTGGGTTCCTTGAGTCTCTCAAACTTACGAGGCCTTTTCTGGGTTGCACCAGGATGGAAGAGGGCCAAGGTGTTTCCGGGCAAGCGCACGGGGTTAAGTGGAGACGCGACTCGCGGGGCTCTGCTGTCCGATCCCCTTTGAGACACACCCGCCTACCTCTACCCTGGAACCAGGGAGACCCGAGTCACAGAGACCGGTTGGCCCCACTCCCAGTTGGCCCGGGGCTCTGGGAACTGGTGGACTGTCCCCGGGGACGTCGGGCCGGGAGTGGGTTCGGTTTGTGTGGTTTCGGCTCTAACAAAGAGATCCGCTGTAATCCGCCGAATCTGTTATCAATTTCTCCGCTGCCGGCGCCCCGCCCCGTGCGCCCCGCCCGCAGCGAAGCTCGGAAAGTGCGCGCGGCCCGCAGCGATCTGCGCCGCGGACTCGGAAGCACGTCGGAGCGTGTGTGTGCACGCATGTGAGTGTGTAAATGTGCACGGTGTGAGTGTGTATGAATGTGTGCGTGCGCGGCCTCGGCCGCGGTAGGGGAGAGTCGACTTAGCAGCCTGGGCTGCTCGCGAAGGCAGACCTTGCAGCCCACCCCCTCCCCTGGAGGAAACTTGACACTTCGGGCGGGGGTGGGGAGAGAGACAGCCTTTTCCTTCCAAAGCTGGGGAAACCCCAGATTTCCATTCTCTGGGATGCACCCCCAGCTTTGCAGCGCTTTGGGGACAACTGGGCCAAGGGCGCGGAGCCCTGGTTAGCGGGCGCTGGGGACCACATAAGCATTTCCTCTCCGAGAAGCCTTGACTGTCAGGGCCAAAGGGGCGGCTCGCAGGGAAAAGCCGTGGCACGCTAGTGAGCCCCTTAGCGTTTCCACGGCTGCCTGAGTTCCCTCTGTCCCTTTTACGGCGCAGGTTCCAGGCCCGGTCCTTCTGCCCTCTGGAAGAGGCTCACCTTTCTTTCCTTTTTTGAGGGAGGGGCTCCTTTGTGGGCTATAGGAGACAAGCGCGGCAGGGTTACACTTACCAGGGATGTGAAGGGGGATTTTGGAAACCCGCTCCTTCCATCCACACCCGCCACCGCCTAGCTCCGCCGCCGCCTACAGGTGGAGAAGTCACCAGTGGGGAGGAATGGCAGCGGAAGCTTCCAGGCCAACTCCTGCCCCCGAAATTCTTCAGGAAGGGAACCTTCGCCGCCCAGGGCCCCCTGCACTCTGGGATCTAGGGGCCCAGCTGCGTCTCGGGAGCCAGCGCATCTCTGGCTTCGCCCGGGAACTCTTCCGCAACGGCCGGCCCTGGCCTCGCCGGGCACTCCAACCTTTCAGGACTGACCGGACGGAGTCTGAGTTGGGTTGGAGAGGCCGGGCTGGAGGCGGGGCGGCAGTGTTCCAAAGCCAGGCTCGCAGTGCCGCGATGGCGAAGTGGCTGACAACTCCAGATCAGGACCAAGGGAAACTGGAGTCCCCCTTGGCTTCCCGTCTCCTCCTGCCTCCGAGACGGTTGCCAGGAGTGGGGGTGGGAGGGAGAGTGAAAAATCAGAATTTGGGAGAAAGTTGTGGGGAGGGCAGGGAAGGGATCCTCTCCCGGGTCAGTGGGACCCAGACTCCTTCTTTCCTCTGGGATTCCATCCCTGCTCTCACTGCCAGGAGGAGGCCACAGGCGCGGGGTGGGGGTGGCACTCTTTTCCGGTTTTCTTGGTTGGGAGAGCAGACCTCTCTCTCCATTATCCCCTAGGCCCCCCATCTCCTTCTCCCCGCCCCAATCTGGCTGAAGAGCGTCCTAAAGGAAACACGGGCTGCTCTTCCCCATCTGGAAATGGCTTTCCCCAAATCGGCCCGTAAACTGATTATGAAACATACGATGTTAATTCGGAGTTGCATTTCCCAGCTGGGCACTCTCCCGCGCGTTGGTCCCTCGGGCCTCGCCCCCCATCCCCTGCCCTTCCCTCCTGCGTCCTGCCCCCACCCTCCACCCCCGCGCTGGCCACCCCGCCTCCTCCGCAGCCGCCGGCGGCGCGCTCCACTCGCCTTCGCGCTCCTCTCGCCCATGGAATTAATTCTGGCTCCACTTGTTGCTCAGCCCAGGTCGGGGAGAGGACGAGGGTGGCAGCGGGTTCCCGAGTGAATTACCGAGGAGGGACCCAGCACAGCGCGAACTAGAGGGGAGCGAGGGGGTGCGGGACTCGAGCAAGCAGGAAGGAGGCAGCGCCTGGCACCAGGGCTTTGACTCAACAGCATTGAGACATGTTTGTAATCGCTGGCGTGCCCCGCGCACAGAATCCCAGCGAAATCAGATTTCCTGGTGAGGTTGCGTGGGTGGATTAATTTGGAAAAAAGCAACTGCCTATATTTTGCCATCAAAAAACTCTCGGAGGAGAAGCGCAGTCAATCAACAGTAAACTTGAGAGACCCCGGATGCTTCCGTTGTTTAAACTTGTATGCTTGAAAATTATCTGAGAGGCAATAAACATCTGCTCCTTTCTTCCCTCTCCAGAAGTCGATTGGAATATTAAGCCCAGGAGTTGCTTTGGGGACGGCTGGAAGTGCAATGTCTTCCAAGTTCTTCCTAATGGCTTTGGCCATATTTTTCTCCTTCGCCCAGGTTGTAATAGAAGCCAATTCTTGGTGGTAAGTTCATTCTATGTGCATATTCTTTTTTGGGGGGGTGAAGATTCGTTTGTATGATGGTGCAATATTTAAAGCTTAACAGTGAGTGTGGGTGCATTTATCTAGTACATACGTATGCAAAATATTTTATTTATATATCTTTTTAAGTCAAAATTTTCTTTTATAATAATTTGCTAATATTGTAAAGCTTATCTTTGGCTCCATAGGGAATGGGAACCTATAAATCTAGGCCTTTTTCTATGAGGCCCTTGTTCAGATGTGTGCTTGTAGTACATCATGTAATAAAAGGGTACAAAAATTCACTTCTATAATAATTGTAAGCCCATCTATAAAATTTACTTTTTGCCACCTCTAGGTAGTAAAAGTGAGTTTCAACTTTTATTTTCTGTCACTTGAGGTTATTAACCTACAGAGTCTGAAGTAGGCAGAGTTCTATGAGGACAGCTAAGCTCCAAGTGGAGAAGTATTTGGGCTTGAAATTTGATCAAAAGAAGGTTAACTTGAATGGCTCTGAATGGGGGTTTCTTTCTGGTAGGGGCCTTGTAGATAGACTGCAATATATCCAGAGGATTATTTTTGACGGCCTTCTGGATATTTTTTCCCTGTAAATGAACAGCATTTTTCTGACTGTCAAACATGACTTCTGTTCACTGGATAGCCTGTCTTGGGTCCCTCACAATCACATAAGGAGCCCTTTTAAAATGTCCAGAAACATGGTCAATTTCCTTCAGTCTGTATACTTGTCCCTCTGTTCTTCCATCAGTCAAAAGGAACTGCTATCTCCTACCCGTGCCTAATTGTGTCTACTTTCGGCGTTCATATGTTTTCGAAGCAGATCGGTCTAATTTGTGGGGCAAAGTGAGTCACTTTCTCTCATGTCAGAGGCCCATCCCCAAAACCACTGTTTCCCTCTTTTCTGAGTGGATTTTGGAAATAATTGGTTCAGGTATATGGCAGCAACAGGGGCAAGGGAGTGAAAACGTTTAACTGAAGAGCCAGATGGCAGGATGGGGACTACACAATACCTCCGTTTTCTGAGTAGAGTTTAAACAGAGGAGTTTTATGAAGCCCTTCTCCTACTTTGTCATGAGGAAAGCAGGAGAGAAAAAGCATCTGTGTGCTTAAAACTATGTATTGCTGACATGCTTTCAGGGGGCCCGCCTCGAGAGTTCACGTAAATCTTGAATGCACATCTCCCCCCCTTCGCAGGTCGCTAGGTATGAATAACCCTGTTCAGATGTCAGAAGTATATATCATAGGAGCACAGCCTCTCTGCAGCCAACTGGCAGGACTTTCTCAAGGACAGAAGAAACTGTGCCACTTGTATCAGGACCACATGCAGTACATCGGAGAAGGCGCGAAGACAGGCATCAAAGAATGCCAGTATCAATTCCGACATCGAAGATGGAACTGCAGTACCGTGGATAACACCTCTGTTTTTGGCAGGGTTATGCAGATAGGTAGGAAACCATTTAACATATTTTAAAATATATATTAAGTTTTTTCCTAGAAAAAGTCTTTAGTGTGTACTTACATGCTTGGTCAGGAGGGCACCTTCCAGCTTGGGTGATAGCTTAGGTATTTAGTTATTATTCATTCCTGTCCTCTCACCTGATTATAAGCTTTGGACTTCTTTAATCAAATCAGGAGGGGAGCATCATAGACACCTTCATTTTTCTGAACACTTAATTCTTCTATAAAGCATTTTGTTTAAAATAGAAGCATTTTGGTTTCTCATAAGTAGGTGGGGGAAGCCAAGTCATTTATACCCTTTTAATCTTCAAAACTCTTGTCTGTTAGAAGTTTCTTAAGCCACAATTCAGATGGTCCAAGTATCAAACTAAAAATTATCATCTTTCAGAACACTGGATATGTTGGAAATGAACAAGGTTTTAATTTTCCTAATGTAGATATTTACTGACACTATAAAGATATATACGCTAAAAGCTTTATTTTTAGTCTCAGAAAGAATTTTAATTAAAAGCAATCCAATTTATGTTTGTGATTTTGGCAATTGATATAAAAGCACCAACTTGGGATCTCAACCTAGAACCTTAAAAAAAATTTTGTGTGTTGCTCACAGTCCAATTCTTAAATTTTAAATATGTCATTGAACTTGTTATTCCACTCAAGGAGGAGATGACATTTAAAATGCGCTACAGTCAAAGATTTTGAAAAATCCATTTGCTTCTGGTTTGGTTTAAATAGTATAGGATACTATTTGACAGATATGCTCCTGTGTGTGTTTTCTAGTGTGAATATTTTAGGTTTCCTTACTTTTATGCAAACAAACCCTTATAATTAATATGACTGTAGTGACTTCTAAAATAAGCAATTTATCAAAGCAATTAACTGAAGATAAAAGTTGGCTTAATATCCATCAAGGATGGATAAAATACTTTTTTTTTAAACCCTGAAAATTGCATTCATTGAGAACAAAAAAGAGTTGTCAATGGATGTTTCAGCTAAGCGGCTGCATAAACTAAAATAATACAAGACTAGAAGCCAGTTCCTCTGATTGAATGGGAAAATGGCCTGTAGCTTCAGCCTGCAAAGTTTCATAGGGCTTTGTCCTTTCTGTTAATGATTAAAATGTGCTAATGTATATACTGAGATCTGAATATAGGGGTTAAGCGTCAGGAACACAGGAGTTTTCCCTGAATATGGGATGTCTTATGTAGTTAACTGGGGGTGTAGTAGAGATTTAATTCTCCTGCATTTTGCTATCGTGAATGATGTAAAAGCTTTTTAAAAACTGTATCAGAATGGTATATTGTCAGCTTTTCCCTCTTCTTGTATGTTCCTTCTAAATTGCCTCCCTCTTAAACTGTGGGACTACTTTTTCCCATGTATATGAGTTAGCAAAAATCATACACCTCTGATGCTAACTAGGAAGGAAAACAGCAGTTGGAACTGTTCTTCTGTGTAGTCACTCTCACACAGCTTTGGTTTAAGATCCTCTTCTCATCTTCATACATAGCCTGTTTGGGGCCAAAATCTTCAGAATAAGCTATCATTTGCTAAGTGAATTTGAGTACTGCTGGAGATTTATCTTAAATGTGGCCCAAGATTCAAAGAGCCTGCTTCCTCAGGGAATAAGCAGAGCCCTTGGCACAAAGGCCTATGTTTAATTGTCCCTGGAAAGTACGTGCTCCGGTCCTCAGCTGTGTGGTACTACTGTCTGGGTTGATGGGAAGTGGGTGGGAGTGGTACCTCCTGACAGCCTCCCATGGAGCCCTCTTAGATACTATCCTCAAGCCAGCTGCTGTCCTGGGGATATGAGTGCACAGGCCTCATCCTCTCTGGCAAAGGTCCCCCAAGTGCTTGGTGTCTCAGAGCAGAAAGCTGCTACTGGGTGGCTTGTGCTGGGATGCTGATGGGGTCTTCTCTTTTGTACTTATTTTAAAAAGAGATGGAGGGAAGAAAAAGCGGAACAGATTTTTATAGAGAGGAACATGGACCCAACTCTAATAGTGGGATAGTTACTTTGCTTCTACTTTTCTACTTACAGGTATGTTTGAAAAGAATGAGCTAAGGGAAAATTTGTACCACCCTTTGATGCCAAAAGGTGTATGTGTGTCCACCCCAGAACTCTTAGAACACCGAGGACGTTGAGAGTAATTCTTGTCTGTGAGAATCTGACCCTGTGATGGGGCCAGTGTCTGAGAAACTCAGGCTGCCACCTCCGACCCCCTCCTCAACTCATTTTTCTAAGGTGCTGATTGCCTTGGAGTCACCATGCACAATTGCCCCATGAAGGGCCCACTCTTCATTTTGGAAACTTTCTCATTTTTCACCACGCTACCCTTTCCTTCCAGCTTTTGTCTCCATCTGTCTCTTCTTTGTTTCCATGCTGTGAAAAGATATGTAAGGAAGGCACCATTTTTAAGGGGTGAGGGGATCCGAGTGGATGTAGATTTCTCACAGAGGGAAACCTAACTGAACCAGCAATCTTCCAACCAGGAAGCCTATATCCTCAGGCTGTCAGCCAAAGAATACTTTTCAAACTGACGTTTTCCCTGCAGTGACCAATTAGCTTAGAGAGTTCTACCAGGTTTGTATTCTGGGGCAAAAAAGGATGCTCAAGATAGACTTATGGAAAAAAAGCAGCATTATTTGTGTTTTGTATAAAAGCCTTTTATGCTCTGTATACTCAAAGGACAGTGTCTTATTTTCCTCTGTCCCCAGAGGATCGTTTTACCTCTTCTTCCTCTAGCTACAACCTTTTTATTTTACAAGTCTCCCATCCAGGGCCACAGCATTTTCTGTATTATCAGTGTTAATCCTCAAATAACTCCATAGAAGCTCTATGTTCTCCTCATTCCTTTCTACTCTCCCGACCTTCTCTGCCTCTCTAATTAGAGCTAGATAGATGTAAGGCACCACAGGAGTTTTCTGGATGCTCCTGCCATCCACCAGCACCCTCCTCAAGTCATTCATTTTTAAAATGCGGGAAAGGGAGGGTCTGTGATAAATCACAACCATCACAGTTCCTGGAAGGGGGTACTACAAATGGCTGGACCGAAGTGTGTAGCAGAAATCCAAGAGAGGGTGGCTTGCTGGATGCTTGAGTTGGCACCTCCATCCTCCCGCAGAATGACCCTCTGGTTGGGGCCCAGTCCTGTTGTCAGCTGTTCTTGTGCTACCCCAGCTCCCCGCAAAAAAATTGTTAGCAAGCTCTCCAAGTAAGTATAGGAGAAACTGATTCTGGTGCAGGAATTTCAGCACCAGAAGGGGCCTTTATTTCCTAGGCATCTAGTTCAATACCCTTATTCTTATTTTGCAGTTGAGGAAAGTGAGGGCCCCCTCATCCCACCCCTACACCCAGCTTCAGCTGGCAGGGGGTTGACTCTTTCTCTCTCATAGTACACTTCTATTAAGTGGCTTCTTGTTACGTGAAGAGATGTCTCCATGTACAATTAGAGTTAGGGTAATCTACGATCGCTTCCATTTTTCTCCTTACAAACATGGCTCTTATAACTGTCTTACAGGGAGATATTCTTTACAAGTTTTGGGGAAGGGGAAAATTTTTTTTTTCCCTTTTTTCCTAGGTTGTGCTTTTTTCCTTCTTGCTATCATTCTAACATTTTGGGGCAAAGGCTATGGGGGAGTAGGCATGGGTTGGTTGCAGAAGTGGCATTAAAGAAGAGCAGGCCGTTTTCAAAGTAGACACTCATATTCTTGAATGAGAAGTATCAGGCCAGTCAGCTTGGGCTTTAAGAAGAGGTGAGTTTCATTTCTAACTCTCTAGGAACTGGTTTAGAATTGACCTCTGGGAAAGTAAAGAGCCTGGTCCTGAGACAGACTTTGTGCTGCAAGAGGGAGGAGAGGTTACAACTGCCAAAGGAGAAGGGGGTGCAAGGCAAAAACTAGTGTGGCCGAAACTGGTGTGGTTGAAACTGGTGTGGCTGGTGGCAGTGTCTGGCTTAGATTTGGGGCCCAAGACTTTCAGAAGCTCTAAGCCTAGCAAATTCTATGCTCCTGCCCCATATGTAATTGAAATGAAAATAATACCAAACATTAAAATAAGTGCAAGGAAATCTACCCAGATTCTGAGTTTTCCTTCAATGACTTCTTTCATGTGCATTTTTGGAAATAAGAAGTTTTGACTATTTCCAAAAGAGTTGTGGAGAAAATCAATCCTGTACTGCTTAGGATCCCGCCTTAGGCTCTGAATATCAGAGCAGTGATATCAGGGCTCTGCCACTCCTTTGTTATTTGTTGCTTCTGTGTGTTCTGGGGGATCTCTCTTGGCTTTCCCTCAAGGTGGGCCCCGGGCCTGGGTGTGTGTCAGGGATGCCGCCCTCCTTGGTCCCCACCAGGGAGGGGCTCCCGGGCCCCGGGGAGGCTGCGCAGTGCCGAGGGCTCGTCCTGCCCCCGCCCCCACAGGGCCCAGGCCTGGGGCGTGGGGCAGGCGCCCGGTGACCCCGCGTCCTCGCCCGCAGGCAGCCGCGAGACGGCCTTCACGTACGCGGTGAGCGCCGCGGGGGTGGTGAACGCCATGAGCCGCGCGTGCCGCGAGGGCGAGCTGTCCACCTGCGGCTGCAGCCGCGCCGCGCGCCCCAAGGACCTGCCGCGGGACTGGCTCTGGGGCGGCTGCGGCGACAACATCGACTACGGCTACCGCTTCGCCAAGGAGTTCGTGGACGCGCGCGAGCGGGAGCGCATCCACGCCAAGGGCTCGTACGAGAGCGCGCGCATCCTCATGAACCTGCACAACAACGAGGCGGGCCGCAGGGTGAGTGCCGCCCACCGCCGGCCCCACCCCGCCTCTGCCCCTCGCTTTGCCCCCCCGGCCACCTCACGTCTCTCCCTGTGTCTCTGCATGGTTCTGTCTCTGTGTGTCTCTCTGCGTCTTTCTCTGTCCTTCGCTTTCTCCTTCTGTCTCTGCTTCCTTTCTATCTTCCCCATCTCTTTCCCTCTGTTTCTCTCTCTCTCTCTCTCTCTCTCTCTCTCTCTCTCTCTCTCTCTCGCCCCTTCCTTTCTTCCTTTCCTGTCTCTTCCCTCTCCCTCTCTGTCTTTCTCTCTCCCACAGTCCTGCCTACATGCCTGCCTTCCTCGAGCGGGGTGCGCAGCCCAGGAAGGGCTCCTGGGGTGCATCATGCCACCGTGGCCCCCCCAGCCAAGGCGCTCCAGCAGTTGCCTGAGAACGATCTCTCTCTGCCTTTTTAATTGGTCCCCAGCGCCATGGGCTAGCGGAGCTCGGAAATAAAAACGTTCATGACTTTGTCCCTCCTCCCTGGAACACGTCTGTGGTTGGGTTTCAAGTTATTTGTCCTAGTAGGTGCCCAGCTGAGAAAGCCCTCAGCCCGGCTTTCGGCCCTTCTCTCTTCCCTCCTTTCTCCCTGCCCCTCTTTGTCATTAGGTAGCAGGCCTGATGGACTGAGGCTTGTTTTCTTTTAAAGGGCTTTTCTAGGAAAACTGCAGCGCTTTTAGCGGTGTGGAACTTTATAGGTCTGACCGTCAGGCCAGTCACAGGGTGGCTCTGGAGAGAAGAGAGCAACAGAAGTGCCCAGAGAGGACCGTCTTTGCGGCTCTCTTGACTCTCCCAGTTCCCGCTTTTTCCTTCCCCTAGTAGGGATATGAAAAGCTACTTCTCAATAGTTAAAAAGACCCTTTTTTCCTGCGGTTAAACACATGGCACTTTATGGCTGCTTTAAAATGAAGGGGTGAAAACTTTGCTTAACTTTGGCAGCATTGAAAACCAGGGCCATTATTTTTTCACAGAACCCAAGGTAGGTGCCAGGAACTTTCTGGTCAGAGATTTCACTCTTCTGTATTTTGGGGTGAGGAAGAAGGAAGATAATCACAGAGTAAGCCACAGAGGAAGGGAAGGAGCTTAAGAACCCTCTGGCCCCACACCCTCATTTTAAAGATTGGGAAACTGAGGCCTAGAGAAGCACTTTGTGACCGTGCAAGAAAATTAATAGAGTGAAATATAAGCCTAGTGCTTTTTTATTAGACTCATGCATCACAGCTTGGGGTGAAGAACTGGAGGTTTTGGAATTAGAGAAATCTGGGTTAGAATCCAGTGCTGTCTGTTGTTTTCTGTTTCTGAGTCTCAGTTCCCACATTCCCACGTCTGTCAAATGGCCGTGGCAATAACCGCCACTTGGGGTTATTGTGAGGACTACATGAGGTCATATAGTAGGTTGAACCATATGAAGTTGCCAACACTTGACTCTTTTTGACCTACAAAATAATGATTTCATTTGGTCTAAGGTCTTAGTTTAGTGTAGGCTGTAGTAAGTGCTTGACAAATACCTACTAAACATTATGAGCAAAGAATATAGAAAAGTCAAAGATTGTGTACATTATTCCAACTAACTTATCTTCTTCTCAGATTTGATGTTAAACATTTGGGGGTGCCCAGGAAGGACTAAACTCTGTACAGTTTCGCCTGTGCTACCCTGAGGGGTCAGATAATTGCTCCCAAGGGAGTGTGAACTTCCCTTTCTCAGGCAGTATGGGTTGACTCTCTCTCCTGACTGTGGCAGACCCAGAGCCATGTAATGGGGGTCAGCCACATTCTCTCTGGAAGCCCGTGAGACCTGGCTCCCACCCTCATCAGGCACACATCACTTGACTGTGCATATGGTGTGCCCAGCGCCTCAGACCAGAAATGCCTCCAGGACAGAGATGTGGCTGACTCTTCTGGGTCCTATCTAGCAGTGTGCTCATATTTGGTACTGTCCTCATCTTTGGGACTTTCTTAGACTTCTCTTATGTTGAGAAATCACCAGGGGCTTGGAAACCAGGGAGAGAGGCTCAAGGGACTTCCAAGTGGTAAGAGGGGATTTTAGGAAGTTTGAAAAGCACCTTTAATATTAAATTTCATTTAATATCTGCATTTTTTTAATAGTGAGATTTTGGGGGGGTAAATTTTACCATTGGAGCACTGAGCTGAGTTTGGATCCTGGTGGGTGGGGTTACCCAGAAGACAGTTTTTCTCTACGATGGTGGGAATTAAGGGTGGAAAGTTGGTCACTGCACCAGGAAATCTTGTTGGAGTTTCCTCAGGGTATTAGCTTTTTAATTTTTCTCAAAGGGGAGCAAAGGTTAAATATGTTTGTAAAACCTTTCCTCAGACTAGCTGAGTGCCTGAAACTCTTCATGCCAAGAGAGTACACTTTGTCCCCTTTTAAAAGAAAGTCCCTTATGGAGCCCTGGAGGAGGAAGGTAACTGTTCTGGGTAGAAGTGGCCTCCAGGCTCCTGACAGGCCCTCTCCAGCATGCCCACACCATGTGGACTCTGGAAGGTCACTGGCATAAGGAACTGTGGGAAGGAGGGGCTATAAATAGGCAACCACCACCTCCCAGACTGCTGGGCACAGTGCTCTGGGGCCAGACTCACGGGCATTGCTACTGGGAGGTGACTGGGCAAGGGCCCAGACAGCAAGCCCTCATCACCCTGGAGAAAGACCAGATTTACTGAGTGTGTTCCGGGTGCCAAGTGCTTTCCATGTCTCCCCTAATTTTATCTTTGTAAGAGTGCTGGGAGGTTGGTACCATCACAGTCCCCTTCACAGATGGAAAACAGAGGCTCTGAAAGGTATAGCCAGGAGTCTAGATTCAAGGGCAGAGTCGGGCGCAGAATCCATGCTGCCTGGCTCCAGGGTGGGTGAGATCAAGAGTGTAAGGGCTCTTGTGACAGTGCCTGGTGCACAGCAATAATAGTAGTCGTGGGTTAAGATTTGAACCCTATCCCTATGGGGCTGGACCCCCTCCCAATGCCACACTACCAGCTGCATGCCCACGGGCAAGTCTCTGAGCATGGGTATGGAGTCTAACTGACTGGGTTCAAATCCTGGCACCCCTACTTCCCAGTGGTTGGGTAGCTCATCTCTCTGGGCCTCACTTTCCTTCTCTGTGAAATGGGAATGATAATAGCACTTCCCTCACAGCTGGTTGTGGGGATAATTCAGGTAATGCATTGTGAACACCTCTGGGATGAGTGTTCACGTGTTGCTGCTCATGTTTCCCTGAAAAAAAGCAGCTCTGGAACGATTTTTTTCCTGTTCCTATTCAAAACTGTGTGGTGGTGGTTGATGATGATGTGATATGAGGGGCTAACAATGTATTTATTTGGAAGAGTTTTTAAAGAAGGCAACATAAGACTTCTGGTAGTGGAGAATGAAGGCGAAATAACACAGCCCTTAATTCCGCTGGTGAACACAGCTCCAGCAGGAAGGAAGAGGAGAGCTTTGTTAAGGGAGCCCATGCTTGCATCTGGGCTCCTCCGTGAATTTGTACACTGACTGTCCCTGTTTCCCCACAGACGGTGTACAACCTGGCTGATGTGGCCTGCAAGTGCCACGGGGTGTCTGGCTCATGTAGCCTCAAGACGTGCTGGCTGCAGCTGGCAGACTTCCGCAAGGTGGGCGACGCCCTGAAGGAAAAGTACGACAGCGCCGCGGCCATGCGTCTGAACAGCCGGGGCAAGTTGGTGCAGGTCAACAGCCGCTTCAACTCGCCCACCACGCAGGACCTGGTCTACATCGACCCCAGCCCCGACTACTGCGTGCGCAACGAGAGCACGGGCTCGCTGGGCACGCAGGGCCGCCTGTGCAACAAGACGTCTGAGGGCATGGATGGCTGTGAGCTCATGTGCTGCGGCCGTGGCTACGACCAGTTCAAGACCGTGCAGACCGAGCGCTGCCACTGCAAGTTCCACTGGTGCTGCTATGTCAAGTGCAAGAAGTGCACAGAGATCGTGGACCAGTTCGTGTGCAAATAGTGGGCGCCCATCTGGCACCCAGCCCCGCTCCCAGGACCCACTTATTTATAGAAAGTACAGTGATTCTGGTTTTCCTTTTTTTTTTTTTAATATGTTTTATTTTACCCCCACCATTGCAACCAGAACCATTTTTTTCTGTTACCATTTAAGAACTCTGTGGTTTATTATTAATATTATAATTATTATTTGGCAATAATGGGGGGTGGGAACCAAGAAAAATATTTATTTTGTGGATCTTTGAAAAGATAATACAAGCCTTCTTTTGATAGCATAGGATTAGGGGGAAATAACACAAAGCCTAACTTAGCTGTGCGGACATAGTACACATCCAGAAGGTAAAGAAATACGTTTTCTTTCTCTCAAATATGGGGTCATGTAAGAGGGTAGGATCCAGTTGAAAGAGGGTGGCACAGATCTATGCATTATTCAACTTCTGTGCCCAAAATGAATTGTAAATGCTCTGGTGCAAGATAAAAAGGTCTTGAGAAAAACAGCCAAACAACAAAAAACAAGACCTTTCCCAGGGGCTGTCAGCCTGCTTTTTACATTTTCAAAATGATAAAGCGTAAGGGCAAGAATCTCATATCCTCAAAGAAAAAAGGTATATCTTGTGTGTGATTCTTTTCAAATATTCCATCTGCAGATGGTCCTATTGTAGTAGAAACTTGGAGAACAGGTAGGAAAGTCCTCAGAATTTAAAAAATTTAAAACTCCTCTAATTAAGATGATGGCGATTTGTAGCTGTTATAGAAATTAGGATTTAGGGTTGGAAAAGGATCCCCAGATGATTCTGGACACTAGACTTTTTGTTTGGGAAGGGGGAGTTGGCTTGAATATAAAGGAAAATATCCTGTGATTTTCTTAGGGGTACTTGGTTAATAAATGATAATAATGAAAATAATACATGAATTCCATTCACAGATTCTCAGCCCAAAGGACAAGGTAATTGCATGCAGTTCAGCACTGCACCAGAGCAGAAAAGCTATTTGACGGAAAACAGTGAAATCCACCTTCCTCCTTGACCCCGAGCCCTCTCTGATTCCTCTGCGCTGTGATGTGATGCTGGCCACGTTTCCAAACGGCAGCTCCACTGGGTCCCCTTTGGTTGTAGGACAGGAAATGAAACATTAGGAGCTCTGCTTGGAAAACAGTTCGCTACTTAGGGATTTTTTTTTTCTCAAACTTTTATTTTGAGGAGCAGTAGTTTTATATGTTTTAATGACATTACTTGGCTAATGGAGTTCACAGAGGTGTTACAGCGTTTCACTATTACGATCCTGTGTTTAGACTATCCACTCAAGCTTTTCCTATTATTCTGCAGGTGTACCCGAAAACTGTTCCTAGTGTACTTGAACAGTTGCATTTATAAGGGGGGAAATGTGGTTTAATGGTGCCTGATATCTCAAAGTCTTTTGTACATAACATATATATATATACATATATATAAATATAAATATAATTATATCTCAGTGCAGCCAGTGATTTAGATTTACAGTTTACTCTGGGGTTATTTCTCTGTCTAGAGCATTGTCGTCCTTCACTGCAATCCAATTGGGAGTTTTCCAAGAATTTTTTGAGTCTTGAGCTTGGGCGGTGGCCTTGCTGGGATCATACCTTGAGCAAGACGGAGCAGCCTTGTTTGTGAGGAAGCTTGAAGTTCTGACTCAATGAAATGCATGTTGGTTTGAAGATTTCTTTATCTTTTCTGCCTCACCCCCTTTTCTCCAGCCTTCATTTCTATATACTTTGTGGAGAGGGCATTACTTGTTTGTCATAGACATGGACATTAAGAGATATTCACAACTCAGAAGCATCAGCAATGTTTCTCTTTTCTTGATTCATTCTGCAGAGTGGAAACTGGTGCCTATTAGATTTGGTAGTCCTTACTTGAGTCCCTATGGAAAATCCAGCCCACTATATAGATAGCTAGTTTAAAAAGTTTTTTTAAACAAGGACACCTCTTTCCAAAAAGTGCCATCGTATGTGTTCTTATCTCAGACTTACACTGTTTCAAAAGTTTGGAAAGATACACATCTCTTGTACCCTTCATAGGCTTGATGGCCTTCATATCACCTCAGCCAACTGTGGCTCTTAATTTATTGCACAAGGATATTCACTTCCCCTTAGTTGCAGTGAATTGCAAGCAAAAGATCTAGAAAGTAAAAAGCACTAATTAGTTAAAAATGTCACTTTTTTGGTTTTTATTATACAAAAACCATGAAGTACTTTTTTATTTGCTAAATCAGATTTTGTTCCTTTTTAGTGATTCATGTTTATGAAGAGAGTTGAGTTTAACAATCCTAGCTTTTAAAAGAAACTATTTAATGTAAAGTATTCTACGTGTCATTCAGATATTATGTATATCTTCTATGGCCTTTATTCTGTACTTTTAATGTACATATTTCTGTCTTGTGTGATTTGTATATTTCACTGGTTTAAAAAACAAACATCGAAAGGCTTATGCCAAATGGAAGATAGAATATAAAATAAAATGTTACTTGTATATTGGTAAGTGGTTTCAATTGTCCTTCAGATAATTCATATGGAGATTTTTGAAGAAACCATGAGGGATAGTTTAGGATGACTACATGTCAAAATAATAGAAGAGTGGAGAATTTTACCAAAACCAAAGTATTTGGAAGCTTCAAAAGATTTCTATATGTAACGGAACAAAAGGGGAATTCTCTTTTCCTATATATGTTCCTTAAAAAAAGAAATCAAGCAGATGGCTTAAAGCTGGTTATAGGATTGCTCACATTCTTTTAGCATTATGCATGTAACTTAATTGTTTTAGAGCGTGTTGCTGTTGTAACAGCCCAGAGAAGAACGAAAAGGCACATGCTTTTATCCATGACCAGATTTTTAGTTCACAAAAATGTATCTTTGTGTTTACCACTGCAACTATTGCACCTCTCTATTTGAATTTACTGTGGACCACGTGTGGTGTCTCTATGCCCTTTGAAAGCAGTTTTTATAAAAAGAAAGCCTCAGTCTGCAAAGAATGAAAACTCATTGGAAATGAAAGGTTCGTCGTGTTAAGTGCAATTAATACAAGTTCTTGTGCTTTACAAAAATGTACACAGAAATCTGGACAGTGCTGCACGGATTGATACATTAGCCCTTTGCTTTTTTTCTTTCCGGATAACCTTGTAACATATTGAAACCTTTTAAGGATGCCAAGAATGCATTATTCCACAAAAAAACAGTAGACCGACATATAGAGTGTTTAAAATAGCATTTCTGGGCAAATTCAAACGCTTGTGGTTCGAGGACTCACATCTGTTTCAGTTTTTCCTCAGTTGTATATTGACCAGTGTTCTTTATTGCAAAAACATATACTCGATTTAGCAGTGTCAGCATGTTTTTTCTTCTCACCCTGGAGTGCATTCAAGATCTTCCCAATACAGGAAAATTAACAAAAAATTTATATGTAGGCGGCAGCAGCAAACATAGCCATGTTCAAAATAGTCATTATGGGCTCAAGTAAAAAGATTGTTTTAAGTTTTAGTCTAGTTTATCTGTTCAGTTGTTTGAGCTACCGACCTTCTGAGACTGGCACTGCGTATGTGTTAGTAGCCTACTCAAACTCTTTTTTCAGGCAATTTTGCAAATACCAATTTTCAATTTGTTTTCACAAAACATTATTCAAGCCACTGGAATTATCAAATATGATGCTGTAGCAGGATAAGTACTCCAAATAAGAGATTAGTATTAGCTAACTCCAAGAGATCATTAGCAAAAACGGTACCCAAAGACTGAGTGGTCCACAATAGAAATATATAGAGAGATAAGGTACTTATAACTTGAAGCATATATTTAATGCAAATACGCACCAAGGCACAGGTCTAAAATACTGCATTATCACTGTAAACTATACTGTTAAAATATTTATTTTTTTAAGAAGTATTTTCTAGTCTTCTCTCTCTCTATGGAATGGTGAAAACGAGATGCCATGTTGTGAAAGTAAAATGATGAAATGAATTTTTAACACAGGAAACATTCAGTAATGTAGGAATTAAAACTTAGAAAAGGGATCTTCTAATTTACCTGTTCACACAAACTTTACACTTAAATCTGATGATTGGATAATATTTTATTTTAGTGAAACATTATCTTGTTAGAAAACTTTAAAAAATGGATATAGAATAATTAAAGGTTGGTATGACTTTAAAAATTGTATCAGTTTGAATCTAGAAGATTGAATTAAAATGCTGTCTCAGTATTTCCAAAACAAAAAAAGAATGGAGGAAAATTGCATCTTAGACCATTTTTATATGCAGTGTACAATTTGCTGGGCTAGAAATGAGTTAAAGATTATTTATTTTTGTTCATATCTTGTACTTTTCTATTAAAATCATTTTATGAAATTCAGTGCAGTCACGTGTGTGTGTTTAGCAGAGAGTGTTCATCAAATTTTGATGCAAGCACGGATTATGGTTAGGACATCCAGAAAAACACATACATTTCAGGTATGTAGATGACATTATGGTCGAATCTCAAGGATTTATTTTGTACTTTAATGCTTATTTTTCTTTTGCCTATTGCTAATTTTTCCATTTCTTATCTGCTCTGTTGCTGCCAGTATGTAAGAGTTGTGCTAAGAGATTAGGCATTTAGCACAGTGAGATGGGATTACCATGGAATTCCAGGACATGGGAAGAAAGATAGAATGATTTTAAGAGAGAAATAAAACAATGTTCAAGATGAAGAACAGACTGAATCACCTGGAATATTCTGCCGATTGCTTTTTTTTTTTTTTTTTAAATCTTGCAACGATTGCCAGTGAGGTCTTCAGGGTTTCTCAACCTTGGCACTATTAACATTTTGAGCTGGATAATTCTTTGTTGTGAGAATTTGTCCTGTGTGATGTTTAATAGTATCCCTGGCCTTTACCCACTAGAAACCAATGATATCCTTCCATTTGTGAGAACCAAAAACATCTCCAGACATTGCCGAATGTGCCCTGGGGAACAAAATCATCACCCCCATTTGAAAATCATGGCTTTAATTTGAGGGACTGAGGTCCTGAGCACTTGGGAGTTACAGGCTGACCACAGAGGTGGACTGACTCATGAATAAGAGAAGTCCCTTGCGAGTTTCACTGTGTATGGAGATGTGGCATCTTCTACAGCAGGGGTCCCCAACCTTTTTGGCACCAGGGACCGGTTTCACGGAAGACAATTTTTCCACGGACCGGGGTGGGGGGTTAGAGAGGGGGAAGGCGGAGCTCAGGTGGTAATGCGTGGTTTGGTTCCTAACAGGTCATGGACTGAGCCAAGGCCCGGAGCGTTGGGGACCGCAGTTCTACAGGGCAGCCTAGTTTAGCAGTTAAGAACATAGGCTCTGGAGCCAGACTGCCTGGGTTGAAATCGCAGTACCCCTTTAACCTTGGGAAAGTTGCATAACCTCTCTCTGCCTCTGAGCCCTTTGTCTTTAAAATGGGAGAGAGTATTACTAACTGCTTAGGGTTGTTGTGAAGATAAAATGAACTAACATCTATAGAGTACCTAGAGCAGGTTCTGCTACATAGTAAAAGCTCAATAAATGTTAGCTAGGAGAGAAAGATTATGAGGAAAGGGATGCTTGAATAAGTCTGAGGGCTAATCCAAGGCAGTGTGGGGTCGGTCCCGTTTAACACACCTAACACTATTGGCTCAATGCTGGGAAGTCACCCTCAGTGTTTTGGGGAGGTTGTAAACTGCTGCCTGCTGTCAACATCACACTTCCAGATGTGTTTTGTTTGACTGGCATAGCATTAAAAAAATAATAAATTAGTTGCCAATATTTAAAAAATGAGTATTTTCACATTAAAATTTGGAGTTTTGGTTTGAAAAAGGAAGAGTGGGCCACCTAGGTGCATGTGTCATAGGTCCCATGTAGCAACAATCCGCTGGATCCAAGCAGCTGCTGCTCCTTTTTAGACAGGGCTGGGCACATCCAATTAGCAGTCATTTATGTCACCTAACTGGCCCCTGCAGGCTTTTGCATTTGTAATGGTTTTTAAAAGTGTTCTCCTTCTATGTCAGGGTTTCTCAACCTTGTTGTTGGAGTAGGAGACTAGGAGAGAGGGCTGAGACCAGATGCAGGGGCTTGAAGATTGGGTGCAGGTGTTAAAGTAAACAACCTTAAATAAAAGGGGCTGAGAACTGGCTTCAACCAGCTTGACAGCTATCCCTGTCACCTTATATAAACTTTGGCTAATTACAATATCATTTACATTATGGTTTTAAAATTTCTCCATTTTTGAAATCACCATGACAGTTCTGAGACAACCATATAAAGTATGAATATAGCAGAGAACCCAATTCTAGGAATTACTACCCAAATTCTTAGTGAAAGCCAACCCCTTGGCCTTGGATATTCCTCCCCTCAGTTAGCAAAACTAGAAAAGATCTAAAACCACTTCCTTCCAGTGCAGCTGCTCTCTTTCAAGCCTGCCTGCTCTCTTTCCTGAGAGTGTAGCTTTGCTTTCAATAAAATCTGTCACTTGTTTGGCTTACATGGTGTGTCCTGAAATTCTTTTCCTGATGAGCACCAAGAACTTGGAAAAACCTCCACTCGGAGAGTGGTAACATTATCACTATTGACATTTTGGGTGGGCTAATAGTTTGTTGTGGGGGCTGTCCTGTGCACTGTAGGATGTTTAGCAGCATCCCTGGCCTATACCTACTAGATACCAATAGCACCTTCCCATTCATGACAACCAAAAATGTCTCTAGACGTTGCTAAATGTCCTCTGGAGGGGAAAAATCTTCCCAGGTGAAAACCATTGGTCTAAACCAAAAAGGTCTGTGCATATTTATAAGCTAGCCAACGAGGCTAAAACAAAGAAAGAAAACAGAAAAGAAGATTAGTCTCTAGGTATAAAGAAATGCCTGGCATGTCACAAGAACCCAATAAATATTTAATGAGTGAATGAAAAACACAACCGTTCCCAGGTTTCACTCCTACTGCTCAATTGCACAGTGACCTTGAGCAGATTCTTGAATCTCTCTGATCTTAGTGTCCTCAGCTGGAACATGAGGACAAAATGCTCAATTAGACTTGATATTTAAATTACATGATATAACCTGTAAAAGGCCACCTCCAAAGCCTAACGATAATAGCAATTTAGTAAGAGGTGGAATTAGCTTTAAAAACAAAGATAAATTATCAACTAAATTTTCCTAGCCAGCCTGCCCCTGCATAGCCAAATACACATGAGCTCTGTTCTTTGATACTTGTTACTGAGTTGCAATTGCTAACCAGCATTCCATCACTCATAGACTCAGGAGATGCTCAACAGGAAGTGTTTCATGGCCAGACAAATTTGGGACATGTGGAACAATGGCTCATTGCCCCACTGAGAGAGGTACAATGTTCATTAGTATGTGCGCAATGTTAAAATCAAAGGGCTGCAGGAAAGAAATCTGCTGTTTAACTCTGAGTTTTGTTTATCAAACACCTATTACTGTTACCATCCTCCAGGCAAGTTGGGAAGCCCTGGAGTGGAGCGCCCCCTCTCTGGCGGGTTTTGTGGGCATGTCCTCTCTTGAGGTCAAGAGCTGTCTGGCTTGACACTTATGGCTGCAAAGGTAGGGAGTGCTACCTGGTGACATGTCTGTCCCTCTAATGGAGGGGCCGGTTCTGAGCTGAGGTTAATCTGCTTTACAGCCTGGGTGATTGGGATGGGGAAGCATGTGCTCTGGGAGGCAACCAGGAAGAGTCCTGAGACGCGAATAGGCCAAAAGGCAGGAGACAGAAGAAAGAGAAGGAAACAGAAAGGTAGAAAATGCAGAGGCAGCAAATGAAAGGATGAGGAGATACAGCTGTTCTCTGACCATCTCCTTCCGACAAATCTCATTTCTACTAATTAAAAGAATAAAAGTGGTTTAGGAAGGTAATATTTGACAAGCATTTATTCTGTGCCTGGCACTTGTTAAGGGTTTTATCTTTCATCCCATTAAAGTAACAGTCCCAAGAATCTTCTGAGGTAATACTGTTATCCTCATTTTATAGATGAAGACATGGAAGTTTGGAGAGCTTAAGTCTGACTCAGGAGCCTATTTGTCCACCACAAATGCATGCTCTCCCTTTATCAGTGTGGCCTTAATCCTGGGAAAATGCCTGCCTAACCAAAGACTGCATTTCCCGGGCTCCCTTGCCTGGGGCTGGAGGACTAACTCCCGCCAGTGGAAGGTGAACGGAAGTGCTGTGTGTCAATCCTGGAGCCCCGTTTTCTGAGAAACTAATGTGAGTTCCCCACTGCATCTTTCCCTTCCACCCGTTGTGAGCAGAGGACTCTGAAGTCCTAGGGGGTCGACAGGACCACCACATGGAAGAAGCCTGGGTCCTTGATGCACCACATGGAGGAAAGCTAAGTGCTGACCGGAAACTCTCTCCTTAGACTATTGTGTGATAACATTGTAAACTTCTGTTGTGTTAAGTCAGCAACATTTTGGAGTTTGATACAGCAAGTAGGAATTCTACCAACACATTGCCTCTCCTGGTACTTCCCAAGGTTGTCACTAAGTCCCCGAACTCAGTGGGGTTCCCCTAGCCAGAAGATTCATAGATTGGGAATGTCCCCTGTAGGCTGTCCCACTGGCCCCTCTCCAGCCCCCAGAGTTCCCAGGCCCTGAGAAGCACACCATTTCACCTAGAGAGCTCTACGCCCTGGGGAACTGAGCCATGCCCAGACTAGTCCACACTCCCCATCAAGAGGGCTCCTCCCTGCACCAGCTGGGGTGCCTCCAGCCGCCTAGGAAAGTGGGCCTCGTTTTATCTAGGCAGGCCCTGGTCCCGGTTCTAACATAACTCCTGTGTGACGGCCTCTCTGACTCTCCGGTTTCCTTTTGCTGTTGTCATTTTTTCTCAAAGGACCCAAATCACTTATCTATTTATCATTTACACAGTAGGAAGGAGTATGTAGATGGCCCTGGGTAGAGTGCAGTGCTATCATCATAGCTCACTGCAGCCTGGAACTCCTGGGCTCAAGCGATCCTCCTGCCTCAGCCTCCCGAGTAGCTGGGACTACAGGTGTGCACCACCACACCTGGCTAATTTTTGTATTTTTAGTGGAGACAGGGTCTCTCTCTTGCTCAGGCTGGTCTCAAACTCCTGAGTTCAAGCAATCCTCCTGCCTCTGCCTCCCAAAGTGCTAGGATTACTGCCATGAGCCACTGCACCTGGCCAGGAAGAAGTATTTAATGAACACCTTCTGTGTGCTGGGCACTGATTCAAGGGATGGGGTTACAGAGGTGAGCAAAGCAAACTCTGTCCCTGTCTTCCCAGAGCACACACTCTGGTAATGAGTAGTCACAGTGATAGGGATCAGGGAAGGACAGGGTACCATGGGTGCTCAAGGAGGAGAGACTAACCTAGACTTGGGGAATCAAGGGTGCTCCCCGGGGAAAGGACATTTTAGCTGAGCTTTTAAAGACAGGTAGGTGTTATCCAGGTTAAGTGGGGGAAGGGTAGGTAAGAGCATTCAAGAAAGGGGGCACAGCGTGTGGCAAGGCCTGGGGGAGGGCGAGGTTGGGGTCTGTCAAGGGAACTGCCAGTCTGGAGGTGCATGGGGATGTGGGGGGAGGGCGTGGTGGGAATGTGAGGCTGCGCACACAGCAGTCGGGCAGGGCCTGTGGAGAGAGCCTAGACTTCCTCCTGAGGGTAAAGGGTGTTCAGCAGGGGTGGGGCATGTTTGGGGATGACCTTTATAGACCCTGTGGAGACACTTTTACCTCTGCAATTTCTTAGTTCCTGGACCTTCATTTTGGCCATGGAAGCTCAAGGCCTTCATGATCTTGGGGACATCTTGGTGTTGCATTGGCTTGGCTCAAACCTCCCCAATCCTGGGTTTCCAGCCAGACTTGGGGTGGCCTGCCACTGCTCCACCAGTGTGGCTCACTGCTAAGTTCTTTTTTTCCTTTCTTTAAATAGAGAAAGGGTCTTACTCTGCCACCCAGGCTGGAGTGCAGCAGCACAATCACAGCTCACTGTAACTTTGAACTTCTGGGCTCAAGCAATCCTCCTGCCTCGGCCTCCTGAGTTGCTGGGATTACAGGTGTGAGCCTCTGTGCCCAGCCATGCTTTAAGTTCTACCTCATACTCTTGTCCCATGGCTGCCCCCCCTGTACATATTCTCCTCCTGATCAAAGGGCTCACCTCCTGTTCCTTGCCTCAGAGGCCCTGACCAGAGCTGCTTGCACCAATGGTGACCCCTCAGTGCTGATGCTGGTAACTCTGTGCCAGATTTTGTGCTCTGCAATGTGCAGGCTTCATCTCATTTATTTTTTATAATAAGAGTTTATCAAGTATGGAATGAACATTATCCCCATTTACAGATATGGAAACTGAGGCTGGGAGAAAGTAAGTCACTCACTTTATCCATTATCTATTGTTGAATAACACCACATCCATACAAAAATGTAGTGGCTTAAAACAATAAGCCTTGTGTTTGCTTATGATTCTATGGGTCAATAATTTGGGCTGGGTTAGTGGGAAGGGGGTTTCTTCTGCTGCTGTTACTTGGGGCCTGGCAGATAGTCTAGGAGCTAGAATGGCCTCACTCAGAAGTCAACAGTTGATTTTGGTTGTTGGGTGGGCCTTTCTCTTGATATGGTCTCTCATCTTTAGGGAGGCTATCCTGGGCTCTTTCACATTGTGGTATGACATTCCATGAAGGTGAGAAGGGAAACATCAAAGCTTTGTGGGGCCCAGACTTGGAAGCTACACTCTGTGACTTCCACTGCATTCTATTTGTTCAAGCAAGCCCAGGGACAGCCCAGATTCAAAGAGGTAGCGAAGTAGACTCCATCTCTCAGTGGGAGGAGTGACAAAGTCACATTGCAAGGGGCATCCATACAGCAGGGGAAACATTGCTGCAGCCATCTTTGCAAACATTCTCCCCCACTGGGCCAAGATTCCACAGTGTGTAAGTGGTGCTCTACCTCTCCTCTCCTGTAAAATAGCACCTGCACTAGGATATGCTAGTCCCACCCCCACAAACCCACCATAAGCATGGTTCAGAACGAAGAATCTTCAGTCAAGAAAACCTGGCTCCAAGCTTTGCTTTTATTAGCTGTGTGTCCTTTGACCAGTTACTTAACCTCTCTGAGCTTCAGTATTCTCATCTGTAACACGAAGTTATTATAATGTTATAGGGTGACGGTGACGATTGCTCATCATGTAAGTAAAGGGCCTGACACAGAGTAGGCACTCAAGCAGTAGTAGGGATGATGATGGTGGCCATTACTGGCATCGGGGAGGAACCAGGCACATTTCCATCACCGGCTTTCCATGACTCATGAGCCTCCCTGATTCAGCAAATTGCAGGGCA
Organism: Daubentonia madagascariensis; assembly: GCA_023783475.1. Taxonomy (NCBI): domain Eukaryota; kingdom Metazoa; phylum Chordata; class Mammalia; order Primates; family Daubentoniidae; genus Daubentonia; species Daubentonia madagascariensis. The sequence goes on along the minus strand of JAKFHU010001953.1, from coordinate 30,803,744 downwards.
CTCCCTTCAAGGCACTGGGAGGGGATTCTTGAAGGTTCTCGATGAGGTTCAGGCTGGAGAAGCAGAGGGTGGGGAGGCAGAGGATGGGCTCAGCCTCAGCTCAGACATGCCAATTCCTCCTCCTCCATGGGAAACGCTGCAGCATGTTTTCCCGTGTCTCAGGAGAGACCTACGACATGAGCAGGGTGGGGATTTACTTCTTTACAGAGCAAGATTCTGAGGTTAAGAGGGAAATGACCTTGCTGAGAAGGTGAAGGCTGGGCTACCTGCAGCTCGGGCTCCTGAGTCTTAGGCACACCCATCATTGGACCCCACATTGCTCCTGTGGGTAGCAAGCTGAGCCTCCTTGGGCAAGCCATTAAGCTTCCTCTGGGCCTCAGTTTCCTCACCTATAAAATGGAAATAATAAGACCTGTGTAACTGCAACACAAGCTTATTAGTAACTGCTCCCATTTATTAATACTAAGCACTTACATCTGTTGGGCTTGTTGAGTATTTTTATGTACATTATTTTGTTTGATCTCATGGCATATGAAGAAAGGAACTTTTAGTATCCCCATTATACAGATGAGGAAACAGAAGCCCCAGGAGATTAAGTGTCTTTCCCCAAACTACAGAGCTAGTAAGGAGCAAAGCCAGGTCTCTGATTATGTAGCCCTTGCGTTCATCTGCTAAGTGACAGTACCTCAGGAGCGATAGGAAGAGAAAAATGGAAAGCTGTAACAGAAATGGTAGAAACCTAACATTTAATTCCTGACGCAGAGTCACTCGGCCTATTTTTCCAGTTGAGGCTATCTCAGAGTTCCTCCTGTAAGTTCTTGTTCTTCGTGTCATTGGAGGGCCCCGGGCGTGTCAGCCAAGGAGGTTTCCCCTTGTACTAGAGCCAAGGCTGAGAGAATCCTGGGCTCAGACTTCATAACTGTACCAAAAGGACTTTCACCATGGGGATTCCCATCCCGCTCTGGCCACCATTTTGCTGTGTGACTTTGGGCAAACCCTTTCTCCTCTCTGGGCCTCGTTCCTGGACATGTGCACAATGGTTTGAATGGGGTCACGTGAGTGAGTTTGATTTCTTGTTCAGCAATATCATGCCCCAGGAAGTTGATGCTCTATCAAGGTGAAGAATAGGACCTCAAACCCTGACATTTGGGAATAAAATGAACACAAATGAAATTGAGCCTACACTGCTTTGGCTCAGCAACAGCAAGTGATGTAGGGAAAGCTTCCCTCTGGCACGGACTCCTCCTATCCACACTCACACACTTACCACGTCCCGACCAGGTGCCCTCTCTGGCTTGGGGTGGGGGAACAAGTTCCAAACTATGAACTTTGGAATCAGAAACACCTGTACAATCTTGAGCAAGTTTCTTGACTTTTCTGAGCTTTCATTTCCTTGTCTGTAAAGGGGCAGACCCTCTCCACTGTGCAGGAGTTTTGTAAGGATTACACAGGAAGGGGTTTGTGCAGTGACAGGCACATGTAACCACTCAATAAATGGTAGCTATTATATTATCATCTTAATCCACAAGCCCTCACTTCTGCTGGGACCGCTTCTGTCCTGGAGAAAGAAGCTTGATAAATTATTTAGTGGCAGATAATTCATTAGTTACTCTAATACACTATTCAGCTCATTGTCTCATGAGCCTGTGTTTGCTGACAGAATAGATGGAAAGAACGCAATTGTCACCCTGTCCCCCCCCACCCCCCGCAGCAGTCTGTAGTGGAGGGATTTCTGGCATCGAGGTGTGTTTCCTTTCCCAGGGCCTCTTCTGACTTCCACGATTCAGGCTGTGCACAGGGGCTGTCTGGGCTAATTCTTTCATTCCACATTTCCCTAGTGCCTCCGTGTGCCAGGTCTTCTGCTGGGTGCAGAAATGAGTAAGACCCTCTCCTTCCTTGAGGAGCTCGATGTCTGGACAAGGTCTATACGTGCTGCAGTTCAGGGGAACCAGGGATGAAGACTCAACTGTGAATTCCCAGGGCGGCCTCCATGTGCTGGCAGAAAAACCACACTCCAAGCACGTTTTCAACTAGCAGTTTAAACCACTTGAATTCGAGTCTCAAAAACCAAAAAACCAGTTCTAAGTGTTTTCACCTCTCCCACTGCTTCCTCCTAAATTTCATTAGGGCTGACAATTTGTATATCCACTTACAGTGTAATGTGATTTAAATGGCTGACCGTAACTGTTAGAAATGGAGTTTTCCCTGGGCGCGGGAGCAGAGGAGGCGGCTGGGGATGCTTCCCAGGGCAGTAGGGCCCTTTCCTCAACGGTGCGGTATTTTAAAGGCCTGGATGTAGCTGGTCAGACGTGCTGTCCTCCCTAGGAGATGGGAGGGACAGCCTCCTGGCCCCCTTCCCTCTTCACCCTGCAATCACTTTTGTTCTTGGAGGCTGAGCTATCTTGGAGTTTTCGGTGTGCAATAAAACATACTCAACCACAAGGCCCGTGTTGAGCCAGGACGGCTGGAGGAGAAAGCCAAGCCCGTTGGCTGGACCGTCTACATGGTTAGGCGGAATTGATAGTGTGTGTCCTGCTTTGTGGCTTTCCTTTTTGTTTTGGCTTTGTAACTAAAACAGAGCTGATGCCTAAGAGATGGGATGTTCAGTTTTATTTTATCCTCTATCAAAGTTTTACACACATTGTGTGAGTGTGTGTGTGTGTGTGTGTGTGTATGAAGCAGTTATTGTACCAAGGATTCAGTTTGGGTTTGAATCCTTGCCTGCTCACTTGGTGACCTCAGGCATGTCATTTTTCCTTCCCTCAGTATCAATTTCCTCATCTGTAAAAACTAAGCTGGTGCTTCTTGCCTTGCAGAATTAATTAGATAAAGTATCTAGAACTGCACTGTCCAATACAGAAGCCATTAGCCACCTATGGCTATTTAAATTTAAATTAATTAAAATAAAATATTCCTCAGTTGAACTAGCCACATTTGAAGTGCTCAGTAGCCACACCTGAAATGACAGTGTAGCTATAAGATTTTCCCTCATTGTGGAAAGTTCTACTGAACAGCACCAGCCTAGAACCATGCTTGCATCTACTAGATGTTCAATACAAATCTAAAAGAGAAATTGTGACTTTCACTGTCTGTAGTACAAGCACCTGTGGTCAACAGTGGGTTGAACTAGGTCAGAAACACAGTTTGCAGGGAGCAGTTTCCCCCAGAATTTAGAAACTGAAACTCTCAGATCAATTGTCTTGTTCTTGTGGACCCCTCTTCTTGCATGTAAAATACTCCCCAGAGAGGCAGATGAACCACAAGAACAACAAAGATTGCAAAACCGAGGGCTGTAACGCCGCAGGTGTTCAGAGTGTCAACGCTTCTGGACCATATTAGCTAAGGTTTTGTTTTTTTTTTTAACTGCAATTACAGAATCTAACTCCAGCTCCAGTAAACAACAAGACGCAAAGTAGTTGGAAGAATGTTGAGACATCTCCTGGAATCCAAGGGAAGAATCGGGATGGCTCTGGGCACTTCAGATCAGGATTTCATGGATTCCCATTTACCGTAGTTTCCAAATTTGACAGAACTTCAGAATTAACTAGGATATTGGTAAAATACAGATTCTAAGGCTCTCTCTTGGATATTCAGATTCATATGTTTGGAGTGGGTCGTGGGAATCCTTTTCCAGGCTCCTCAGATGAGACTGAAGCAGCCACGTAAAAACCTGTGCTGGAGTCTGCGCTCCTGGTGAGGGTGCTCTGGTCCCTGGCTCTCAGATTGAACAATCTGCTCCCGAATGAGAGGATCTGATTGGCCCAGCTGTCTGCCCATTGTCCAATCAGCACAGTTTGGGGATGGGGAGAGGAGTGGAGTCTCGCAGTTCAAGACTGACTCGTGGGGGTTAATTCCTAGAATTACCATGTGACCCAGCAATCTCCCTACTGGGTATATATCCATGAGAACTGGAATCAGGATGTCAAAGAGATGTCTGCTCTCTCATGTTCGTTACAGTATCATTCACAATAGCCAAGGCGTGGAAGCAACCTAAACGTCCATGGAGGGATGAATAGATGAAGAGAAAGTGGTATGTACATACAATGGAGTATTATTCAGCTTTTAAAAAGAAGAAAATCCTTCCATGTGAGATAACATGAATGAGCTGGAGGACAGTACGCCAAGTGAAATATGCCAGTCACAGAAGGTCAGATACTGTGTGATTCCACTTATATAACGTATCTAAAATAGTCAAACTCAGAAACAGAAAATAGAATGGTAGTTACCAGGGATTGGGGAGAGGCGTAACCTGGGAGTTGTTAAAAGGTATAAAGCTTCAGCCATGCAAAACGAATAAGTTCTAGGGATTAGCTGTACAACATTGTGCCTATAGTTAACAATACTGTATTGTACACTTAAAATTTTCTTAAGAGGGTAGATCTCATGTTAAGTGGTCTTATCACTAGACAGAGGACAATTTTAACTAGGTATTCAAACATGCAAACATGTCTCCTTTGGGGGTAATGCCATTTTCTGTGCTTTATTTTGTGATGTCTAGGGGTGACTTGGTGATTTGTTGTGCGATAATAGATAATAGCTAGAGTTTCTTTTCTTTTGGGGGTAATCATTTGAAAGTATTTGGTGTACTGTTGATTTTGTAACATTTTAATGAAAACACAGTTAATCCTGTGAACAGCAAAGATTGTAAAATGGAGGCCGCTTCATCCTCTTTTTGCGTTCAGGCTGAATGTCCTATTTCGTCATGGAAATGAACCGGTAAAATCATTCCTGTGTGTGTGTGAAGGAAAAAAAGCAGTGCACCAAAGTGTTCCCAGTAATTATCTCTAAGTGGCAGAATTAGTTTTTAATTTTATTAATCTTTTGTTCTAATGGTTTTTATGACAAACATGAATTCTTTTTTAAAGATTTTTTTAAAATATAAAAATGCATAAATGAAATAATGATTGACATGTTTGTAATTACCCTCCTGAAAATTTTGGCCAAGGATCTCCGTTAATTAAGGGCTACCTTCATGCTTGAAGCTGGGAGAAGTTTTAGCTTCCAAGGGTCCAGGATTGTTCAGCAGTTTGGCCATTTGATATCACACACCTCAACCCCCAGGATGTCATAGAAGTGGTCTTCTAGGCTAGCCCTGAGAGTCAGACTGGAAACTCTCAGGGAATTTTTCCTGCGTTCCCAGGACAGTGCCCAGCGGCTAGTAAGTGTGCAAAGGAGTTGACTGAATGAAAGACTGAATAAATGACTGAATGAAGAAAGAATCTAAGAGTCTAAAGAATCTAAGTTGGACTCATGACCTCACATGGTGAAGCTTGGGACAAGGGAGAATCAAAAGATGGTTATCTGGCACAGAGCTTTTGGGTTCCTTTAGGTTTCTGAAGAAGAGCAAGGGACCATTGACATTTGGGTAAACAGTTGGGGAATTAAGTGATGGTGCTTGAGGAACCGTGCCAAACAGTAGCAGGAGTCAGATTGCCTAGCTAGCAGCTGAGGGAAATGAAGCCATGCTGAGCTTGGGGAGGTCTTTCTGCTTGAGGAAGGATGAGCACATGCTCCTAACATGGGGATGCATCCTCAACCAATGCCTTTTGGTTTGGACAGAACTGCTCCTTTTCTATGGATGTGTTTTCCCAAGGACTTGAAGATGCAAATGAATTGGTTGCAATTTACTCATTTGTTCACTTGATATCTTTCTGCTGAATCAAAACTTTTATTATTATATAGTATCTTTCATTATGCCTAGCAATGTTTTACACCTCAGAATCTATTGGGTTTGGCATTAATGTGGCTACTGTTGTCTTCTTTTGGTTGGTATTCATCTTTTTCCATCCTTTTATTCAATTGCTCTGTGTCTTTAGGTTTTGAGTATTTCTTTCAAACATCCAGAATTTTAGTCTGGCTGTCTTTTAACTAAAAAGTCTCGTTTGTTATATTGATTATGATCATTGTTATTCACATTTGGAGCTTTCTATTTGTCCTACTTTTTATTTCATTTGTTTAGCTTCCTTTTTTTGTCCTTTTGCATTTATTTTTGTTTTCTTTTTCTTATTCTGTCTCCCAACTTTTTGTTTTGGAAATTATGTTTCCTACATCTTTTTTTGGTAAAATATGGCTACCCTAAACATTTATACTTAATAAAGTCTAATATTAATCAGTATTTTGATTCTATTCTCAATGTGAGATTCTTAGATTATTTTGTTATGCTATTTTTAATGCATATGCTCTTTTTGACCAGTATGTTAGCTGTTTATTCTCCTAAAATAGACTTTGTAATTATTATTTTATATAGTCAATGTTTGTTAAGATTTTCCAACGTATTTTCCAACATCTTGTCTCTCAGACCTTTTGTGATCTGGATTCATTTTACTTAGTACCTGAATTGCAGCCTTTAGGAGTTCCTTTAGTGAATTGGTGAGAAATGTTTCAGTTTTGTTTTATTGAAAATGTTTTCATTTGACTGTCAGTCTTGAACAAAAGTTTTCGTGGGTATAAAATAGACAATTAATAATTTACCCATTCCTTTTACTCACCAAATATTATGATCACCAAGCTCTGTGTTAGACACATAGTATTAATCACGGGATTAACTAGATGGTTGGAAAACCAGACAATCAAATCATCACACAAATAAATGTGAAAGTGCAATTGGTAACTGACATGAAGGACTCATGGCACTCTGAGAGTTTATAATAGGAAGCTTGATCCAACTTGGGGAAACAGGGACGCTTTCCCCAAAGAAATGGAAATTGAGCTGGGGATTAAACTGAGGCTTGATAAACAGGAGTTACCTTGCCTAAGAGCAGGGCTGGGAGGAGTGGGGTTGGGAGAGCCTTCTAGGCATAAAGAAACAGCATATGCAAAGGTCCTGTCATAGGTGGAATCTTTGAGAGCCTAAAAAATGGCTGATGAGACTAGATGACCAAAAATGAAAGGAATGTTGGCCAATGAGGCTGGGAAGGTCAGCTGAAGGTCACAACAGCCTTATAAATTGTATTGAAGATTTTGAGCTTTATACCAAAATAATATATTTCTATTTGTTATTCAAAGTAGAACAGTTGCAGAAAGGAGAGAAGAAAGGCAGGCAGGCAGGTAGCAGACAGGCTTGATTCCCAAGGAAGGGACAAGACCCAGCCTGAAGTCCAAGGCACTTACTATCAAAGTCTTCTCTTCCTGCTAACATTTTGCAGCCAGGAATATATCTAAGCTCCCTGTCTGGGGCATTTGTGAAAGGGATATAGCTTGCTACAGCTCACTTTATCAAGAGAGGAGAAAGATGAATAATCATCTTTTTTCTTAACCAATTTTTCAAAATAGTTGGTAAAAAGCATTAAAGCCAGTGTCAGCAATCTCCTGTTCTACTTTTTACTTGGGTCCCTGCTCGGTCCCTTCCTAAATCATTAGCAAGAAGTCTCTCTTCCCAACACTAGAATCAATGTTTTCCATCTTCTGAATGTAACTTTAAATTACATGAATGCAGCACCATTTGCAGCATCAAATTATTTCAGAGAATTATTTTTATTTTCTACGAGCCAGTATTTTGTATGTTTTGGTATATTGTAAATAATCATGTCCATGTTGTACAGCAACCAGGGATTTCATAAACCACTCATAACCCTAAAATATGGGATTTCTTTTGTTTTAGCTCTCTGTGAATAAAATTCCCCTTTAACACATATTTGTCATTTGGTAGAATTTTTTTTTTGCACTTAATTTTCATGTATATTTTTAGAAAGTCAGTAAATACAAATGTACATGTTTTTTTTGGTGATTCGTTGATGTTTCCAGCAGATGATACTTTAGGTGACTATTAAATGAGGTTTTCCCTCCTATTCTATGGGGGAAGTTCTGAAGCATGTAACATAAGCAGATTGTGTGGGGCTATTTTATCCTGTACCAGAGAGCTGACCTTCAGACTACTTCACCTTTATTTCCACCCATTAATTGTACTGTATCCTGGGGTAGTGTTTGCTCTGGAGCAGACTTGGGTTCTACTCCTGGCTGCACAGCTACTACTTGAGTGATCTGGGTCAATTATGAATTCTCTCAGCCTCAGTCTCTGCTTTCCTATCTATAGAACTAGGAATAACATTATTTCATGGGATTAAAGAACAAATACAGTATTGCATGTTACGAGCAGATTCCTTGGACCCACTCAATAAATATTGGTATTTGCCGCCCCTTTTGCTTCCCTGTTCTATAAAGCTGGGCTGTTGAAAGATCTGCTTTATTTATTTTACTAACCACAAGTTAGTGTCACAAACTGCACTTAAACATAATAACACTGTGTTTTTTGAAAACAAATATCTAATCCTGGCTGATGTCAAATTCAATAGAAAATTTCTCCTACTTGTTTTTCTTCCAAAACCAGATTATCAAAACCCAATTATTCCTCATTAGGATTTGAGGTAACTTACGAAGAAGTATTATAATATATTATCAACAGGTTAAAAAGAGACAATACTTAGTGCTGGTGGGCATGTGCTGAGATGGATATTCTTATACATATGGCACTCAGTATGGATAATGAGCCACAAAATGGCTCATGTAGTCAATTCTATCAATCCTGCTTCTAGGAATCCATCTTAAGAAAATAATCAGGGATAGGTAGGTAAATAAAAATTTATGTAGCAGCATTTTCATTGCAACATTATTATGGTAGTGTGATACTAGAAACTACCCAAATATCTAAAAATAGGAAATGGTTAAATAAATTATGGTATAACCAGATGATAAAATATTATTCTGCCCTTAAAATGTGGTTTACAAAGGATTTTTAATGACAAGAGAAAATAATTCTGATATAATAGTGAAGGAGAAAGGCAGACCACAGAAGAGTATCTGTAGCATGAGCTCAGCTAGAGAAGAATCTGAAAGAAGGTCTTTCTCTACATATAGGCCGTAAAGACATGGGGGGAAATGCACAAAATATTAATGACATGTTGTCTCTGGATGGTAGGATTAACATGTGTTTTTTTCTTTATACTTAAGAATATTTTCTACAACGGGCATTATTCCTTTTGTCATCAGGAAAGGAATTATGTTGTGGTGGTTGTTTTTTAAAGCATGGTCTGGGCTCTGTGATGTGTGAAGCCTTCAGGTAGAACACACTATTGGGTCAGTGTCCAGGATGCTGGGCCCCTGGACTTGTTTCTCACACAGACTCTTACAGCCCACTCTTTTCTTGGTTATGGGATCTGAGAGAGGTGGTGAAAAGGCTCTTCCTGCATTAGCCATTAGGGCCTCCATGCTGAGGAACTGTGAGGTTTGGAGATTCCCGTGAGGCTGGGCAGCCCATTCCTCACCTTCTGAACTTTTCTAAACAAGGACAAAAGCAGGCCAACCTACTGTCTTTGTCGGCTTGGGCTGCCATAACAAAATACCATAGACTGGGTGGCTTAAACAACAGAAACTTAACTTCTCATAATTTTGGAGGCTGGAAGTTTGAGATCAGGGTGCCAGTATGGTTTGTTTCTGGTGAGGGCTCTTTTTCTGGCTTCCGGACAGTTGCCTTCTTGCTGTGTCCTCACATGGGGGTGGAAAAGGAGTAAGCAAGCTCTCTGGTGTCTCTTCTTATCAGAGCACTAATCCCAGCATGAGAGGCCCACCCTCACGACCTCATCTGACCCTAATTACCTCTTAAAGCCCCCATCACCAAATACCATCATATGGGGGTTAGGGCTTCAACTCAATATGAATTTTGGGGAAACAAAAACATTCAGTTTACGAGACCTACATCCACTCAAATCCCTCTGTCTCACTGTCATGGCCACAGCACCTTCACGGACCATCACTAGAGACTTGGGCAGGGAGATGGAGGATGGCCCAGCGCACGTCTCTCACGCTCCAGGAACTGCCAGCCTTGGAGAACAAGACTGAACAATCAGTAGCTACCATTGATTGGGCACTTATTACAGTGCTCCTGCGGGCACTGTTTTAAATGCAATCCCTGCACCAACTCACTAATCCTCACAACAGCTCCGAGATAATTACTCCCTCTTACAAATGAGGAAACCGAAGCACAGAGGGATTAAGAAGCTTGCACAACGTCAAAGACCTTGAAAATGGTAGAGCTGGGATTCAAACCTTTGTTCCTCTGTGCTCTTCTCATGACACTAAATAGCAGGGAAGTACAAAGGCCTAAGTTCCTCTATCGCGCTAAGCCTCCTTGTTCTTCTCATCTGTAAAAAGGGGATGATTCTCACCACATGGGTTTGCAACAAGGATTAAATGCTGCAGGTGAAAGTGCTAGGTGAATATCAAATGACCTTAGACAGTAGGGGCTTCCTTCTGCCCCGGTGGTAAGTGCTTTTGGAGTTCCTAAGAGTGCAAGCACGGGCATGGTAGATCTGAAGGGAGGGGAGCCTGGCAGGTGGGAGAGGGCTTCCGGAGAAAGCAGAGCCTGAGTTCTTGGAGGAAGAGCTGCGAGGGAGATGGTCACCAGCAAAGAAGTTCCTGGGAGAATTTTCAGGAGCAGGGAGCATCCAGTCCCTGTGGCTCTGCCTGATGTCGGTGCATGACAGGTGTGCAGCTCAGGGTGCAAGGCCGGTGTCAGTGGGCCCACACCTGCTGGGCATTAGCACTAGGGCGAGGTGGGTGTGTCTGGGCAGCAGCCGGCTCCAGACGGAGGGGCAAGTCTGGGCCCATGTTCCCTGCACCCTGGGAGCCAGGCGCTCATTAAAGAGGAGGGGAAGGAACAATTATGTGCAAACTTCTGAAGGTAAAGGCCAGGAAGAATAGGGGCAAGAAGGGGGTTGTTTTCTACCTGGGGCCCCGGCTTGCCGGGAAGGTGGAAGGGATGAAAGGAAGATGGAGACAGCTTCCAGGGGTCATTCACTGAGGTTAGGGCTGGGGCCGGTAGATCAACCAGGGTGGCCTGGAGGGCTGAGGAGAGCGGCTTAGGGTTGACATGACTTGTAATGGGGAGCCTTAGTGAGCTCTGGAGCAAGGCAGGGGCAGGCTTCCAAGAGGAGGAAGGTGGGCCTGGTCATTAAACCGGCTGCATTTGAGCGGGTGGAGGAAGAAACCCCAGGTGTGGCTGCGTCCAGAGCCTGGAATCTAGAAGTGACCACTTTATCCAGGACAGGACTGTCAAATAGAAATATATTGCCACCCATATATGTAATTAAAAAATTTTCCAATAGCCCGTTAAAACCAGCAATAAGAAATGGGTGAAAATGATGTGAATATATTTTATTTAACCCAATATATCAAAAATACATATCATTTCAACATGTAAGTCATATGAAAATTATTAAGATATTTCATATTTTCCTTGTACTAAATCTTCGAGATCTAGGGTATATTTCATGCAGCCATCTCAACTGGGCCTCGTCACCCTCCAGGAGCCGCAGGTGGTCGTGACTGCTGTGTTAGATAGCCCAGGTCTAGACCTAGAGGAAGCTTGTGTGAAGTTCACTGCAGTCGTGCCTCTCCCCAGGTTTCCATTTGGTTCCCTTCTTACTGCCCTGGAGGTGGACAGCGGCTTGAGAGAGTTGTGCTGTCCCCTGACTATGAGACCCGAGTGGGGAAGTGCCCCTTGGCCGGCCTCTTTCCTCTCTGCTCCGCTGAGTTTGTGGGCCGGGCTGGTCTCCACTGCACGCCCAGAGTTGAACATTAACCCTGGATTTCTCAGGGATATTCTAAATGAAAGAAGTTGTTTTAAAAAACATTAACTTCTTTCTATTCTGAAGGACTCCTGTCTTTCGGGGAGTAGGGCGAGCTGAGGAAGTGGGGTGTTTAGTTCATTGTAGCTGCTCACATCACGTTAACTTGTGGGGAGAGTGTTGGAAATTTAATTTGAAATCTAGACTTGGGAGCTACAGCTGCGAGTAGAGGGGACTTAATTTGAAACACATCAGTTAGTTGTCACAGGTAACCAGATGTTATAGGTGGGAACTTCTCCCTACACTCTAGCTTCTGGGTAGGGTGGGATTGACTTCCAGACTGATTATTTTATGTTCCTGGGATATCAGTGTGGTGTGGAGGTTACGAAGCAAACTTTGGTGCCAGACAATTCTGGGTTTGAGTTTCAGGTTTATGACCCTGGGGGAATCAGGTCACTTTTTAACCCCTCAGTTTCCTTATCTGGGAAATGGGAACATGAATACTTAAGATTTGAGTTTATTCAAAAGATAAAATGGAGGAATGTGTGTGAAGCTCTTTACCTGGTATATGAGGGCTCAGCAGATGGGAAATAATAATTTATGAGTTTCTGTTATTGTTATCACCATTATTATATACGGAGCAGGGCCTGGGTTGAGTTTGTGGTTTGAGTCAAGAGAAGCAGCAGGAGAAAGACAATGTGGGAGGTGGGCCGAGCAGAGGTGTCTCCCTACTAAAGTCGGTCTGAAAGGGGGCCTGTGAGGTTTGAAGGTGGAGGCCTCCAGACGGGTGGGGCTAGCGTGGGGGCCGCCCCGGGGCTTGTCCTGGGCTGGCGTGGAGCAGCACTCCAGCCATGACCGTGGACTCAGTCAGGGGTCACGCTCTTCTCCACAGGTTTCCAGCTCCACCTCCCATGTGTGGAGTTACCCAAACATTTTTCAAACCAACCTGACCCCATTCTAATGTGTTCCAGATGCATTTTTGAAAAATTGGAAAATGTAGGGCCAAGTGGGAAGTCGCACATTTTAGCATCATGTTGGGCCTGACAGTTTTGCCCAGTGGGCACCCCATTCCAGGGGAGGGGTTGCCTCTGCTCCTTCTCTTCCCCTTCTCTCTCCAAGGAGGAGCCTTCCGCAGCCACTTCCCAAGATGGCATTTACAGCTACCCCTGGGGAGGTGGCGTTTGTCTGAGGCAGGCAGGTTGGCCCTCATGTCCACCAGTGGGACTTCGTTCACTCATTTTCTGAATATTTATTGAGCACCTACTATGATTCAATTTGTATTTCCCTAATAACTAGTAATTTATGAAAATGGTTTTGATCTTGTGGACTTGAAGGGAGTCTTGGGGAACCTTCCAGCAGTCCAGGGACCACACTTTGTTAACTGCTCCTTTGTAGGAAAAGTACACGGCACTATGAGAGCTTAAAATAAGATAACCTGACCCAGGCTTGAAGACAAGAGACTAGATTTTTAAAAGGGCATTAGAAAGTGTTTCAGACATGGGCAAAGCATGTAAAAAGACCCAGTGGTGAGGGAGAACATAACACTGTAGAGGAGCTGAAAGGAGACCTCATGAATCCTCTGCCTGAGGTACTGGGGCAGCTATAAGCTCCATACCACCCTTAAATTCCTGTCACTACAGATTTATTAAGATGCTGTCACAGGCCAATTACAGAGCTCATCTCTTCCCTCTTGGAAGCGGGCAGCATATTCCTATTCCCATCCATCATGACTATGATGTGTGCTGAGGTGGGTTTGATATTGGGACATGCAGGAGGGATACAAAAACCAAATTTGGAAAGTCAAGGCAGCAGGGAGGGTTAAGTTCAGGCTTGAAGGATGAGTTAGTGTGATCCAGGCACAGGGGACGTCTGAGTACCAGGCTGAAGGACGGGAGGGCTCTGAGGCCTGGGAGCAAGAGACCGTGTGGGCTCTGGCAGCAATGGGAAGATGTCCACTGTCCTTGCCAATCTGTACTTCCCGGACAGGTGGCTCCTGGGCTGTGCTCCTGCATGCCTGTGATGGTGAGATTGGAGTCATGAGCACAGGTGAGGAGAAGAGCCAGGGGCGAACAGTGCCCAAGTGGATTATCCTTCACTCCTGGTGAGGAAGCCAGAAGGGAGAAATAAAGACAGAAAAGTACAACTCTAATATCTGAGCCCCTTTCTCCTCCTTTAGGGAGATGTGATGCAAGTGGATTTCAACCCCAAAGAGAAGCCCCTCCTGCAGTTTTCTTTTCTTTCTCTAAAGCTTCGAGCCCGAGAATGGAATGCAGTGGAGGAACAGCTGTAACATAACGCCACGCGGCTCTGAGGACGGGAAAGGCTGCGGGAGGACGACAGGTAACACAAGATGTGGAGGCAAGCCCAGCTGCTCTAAGGGGGCTGGTCCTGTAGCTTCACTTCAGCTCGAGGAGACAAGCTGTCATTTAGGTGGAGAGGGCAGGCCGAGGAGGGCCAGGGCTGGGCACGGCCCTTCCGATCTGTAAAACCTGCTTCTGCAGGATCTGCAAAAGCCGAGCTGTCTCCCTGGACGTTGGGCACACCACCACACCCACCCAAAGGTGAGCTCACTTTGCCCAAGCACTGTGAGAACAGGGGTTGTGAGAATGGGGATCCAGGCCTGGTCTTTCTGGCCTTCTGGGCTGTTGAAACCTTGTCTGGGCAGGGATGCGTTCAGTGCTCTGTCGGTCCCGGGAATGATTGCTTCCCGCCTCCATGTGCTGAATCACCCACCAGTTGGTGGTTTGTCTCCCTGAGTGTCCCCACAGCTTTGTTTCAAAGGACAACCTTGCTGTGTGGTCGAAAGGATGCTCACCATGCCCTCCGCGGGCCTGTCTTACTACAACACTGAAAGCAGGTGCACATAGGAATATAGCTCAGCAAGGAAGGGTTCAAGGACAGGTTTGGATCCTGTGATGAGTTGGGATGAATTACTTACTACAGGTCATCCCATAGGAGAAGACCCACCCAATAGGTTGTAAAGAAGGACAAAAGCACCTGGAATTGTACCTGGCACACAGTAGGTGTTCAGTAAATGTGTTCCAGGGTTTACCGTTTGTGGAGTGCTTGCTGTTTTCCAGGCAGTGTGCTCAACCCTTGGTGTGTGCCAGCCTCCCTGCCTTGTCCTCATGATGGCCTGATGATGGCGCCATTTCTCTCATCGGTTTATTCCTAGTTTGCAGGTGTCAGGTCAATTGCCTAACATCACATGGCTAGGAAGGTCCAAACCCAACTCCTACTGATGTCAAAGCCCATGCTCTCACCCAGTCTCCATATTGCCTCCAGCTTTAGATGGTTCAAGTCCTTGCTTTGCTACTTTCTGGCTGGGGGACCTTGGTTAAGCTGGTTCCTTTATCTGAGCCCCAGTTTGCTCCTCCACTAAAAGAAGAAACAGACCAGACACAGTGGTTCACACCTATAATCCTAGCACTTTGGGAGGCTGAGGTGGTAAGATCGCTTGAGGCCAGGAGTTTGAGATCAGCCTGGGCAACATGGCAAGACCTCATCTCTAAAAAAAAAAAAATAGCTGAGCATAGTGGCATGTGCTTGTAGTCCCAGCTACTTGGGAGGCTGAGGCAGGAGGATTGCTTGAGCCCAGGAGTTGGAGGCTGCAGTGGGCTATGGTCATGCCACTACACTCCAGCCTGGGTGACAGTGAGACCAAAAAGAAAGAGACAGAGAGAGAGAAAAGAAAGGAAAAGAAAGAAAAAGAAACAAAGCCTGAGAAATGCAGTGGAGAAGAATGGGCCAAGAGCTTGGACTTCCACTGACGTGGCTCTCCTGCTAATTCTTAAGGAGACTTTGGTCAAGCCATTCCATTGCTCCCTGTCTCAGTTTCCCCCATCTGTAAGAATGAGAGGATTTGCCTAATGGCTTCTGAGGATCCTCCCATGTTAGACATCCCATCCTGAGCTGCTTCTGGGGAAGCTGAGGTCGGTCTAGAGAGGCTGAGAATGTGGCATAGCACGTAATCATCAGACCTTACAAAGCACTGAAGGACTCTAGTCATGGGCTTGCTGGATGGTGGTGCTGGAATCACAGGATGTCCCCTCTCTGGAAAGCTGTGCCTGACTGAGAGGCTCTTCGAATGTTGAAGAGCAAGGGCACCAGGATTCAGCCTTCCTAGGGCTGAGTCCTTGCTTTGCCTCTTACTGGCTCTGCCTGTGACCTCATTGGAAAAGTCACTTTCTCTAAACCTTAGTTTCCCCGTCTGTTAAAATAGGGTGGTGAAAGTGCCTCTTTCGTAGGATTGCTAAGTGAAATGAGGTCACTCATATAATGCACTTAGCACTGAGCATACCAGATGCATGTGACCTCTGTCTGTGCCACCCTGAGAAAGGACCCAACTTCAACTCTAGTCTCCTTGAAAGCAGGGACCTGTATACCAATATCTGTATCCTGAATGTAGCACAGCACCTGCCATGCTCATCAAATGTCTTCTGAAATAGGGAATAAGCTCTTTCAAGCTACAGATGAAGAGCCTGACCCAGAGAGGGGATGCTCTGTACCAAACAGCCAGCTGATAGAAGAACCAGTACATGAACCCTAGCTTCTATATTTGAGCTAATGGCGTTTCCAAGGCAGCACACAAGGTCTTGAATTTTGTCAAGATAGTCACTTGATGGTTTTCTGGTACTTGGGATGTCTCTACATAGTGCCATTGGGGGGCGGGGGTGATTAATGCCTTTGGGTCTGCACTGGACCTTGGGAGCTGGTAAACACTTCCATAAAACTGGTTTTGGAAGGGTCTTGCAGCTTGAACAACGTGGAGGGGATCTCTGGGGTACAAATTGGATAATTTTATGCTTGTATACTTGCTGGATGGGGCTTGCCAGGAAGATGGGGAGCTGGTGCCAGTGTTGCCTGGGAGGTAAACTTCCTAATAGTTTCTCAGTGACCCAGATAAATCAACGTGCTCACAGAAGTCTATAGAATGCTCTTGTCTACCTAACCACACTGGTATTTCTGAGTTGAGCTCTCCCGCTAAAAGCAGGAGGTAGGTTTTCACAGGCCCCGGGTTGCTTCAAGTTGGGCAGGAAACATTTTTCATGAGCCCTGTATAATGAGGTGTGGTGACCTCTTGTAATAAAAACTCATCCCCCCTCCAGGAACCCTGCCTATGCAATGGCTTCATGCCTAGGGACACAGGCAGTGACTGACATGTGTGACTTGAGATAATGGGACACAAAAGATGCTCATAAATATTTGTCAGATGGCCAAATGGATGTGCACAAGGCATCCCTCTGGCTGGAAGGGACAGGGCATACTTAGAGTGTCTGGTCTGGTTGCTGCTTGCCATAGAAGCCCCATGGGCTGTGGGCAGGGAAGCAGCCAGTTCACGAGCAGGATCTCCAGGATGAGTCTTCTTAAGTGCACAGCCTCAGAAGGTGGGCTTGTTAGATTTCCTATCTCCATCCCCAGCCTCTCCCCTGAGTTCCAGACCCCAAGCCCCTATTTGACATCTTTCCTTGGGCATCCTAAAGACAAAGTACTTGATTTTTCCCCCTACTACTATGCAAAACGTAATCCCCCAGTCCTTCCCATGTCTGCAATGGTGCCACCAGCCTAGTTTAAGCCAGAAATCTGGCCCTAACTCTTGACTCTTCCCTTTCCCCACATCCAGTCCAGCACCAAGTTTGGTGGACTCTATCTCCAAAATACATCCGACTCTATTCAGTATGTGCATTTCCATGCCACCACTTTGGTCTAAGCCGCCTTCATTTCTCTCCTGGACTACGGGACTAGTCAGGTGCCCTCTGCTTCTGGTCCTACTCCTGTCGGACGTGTTACCAACACTGCAGTTGAAGTGATCAGATCCTGCCTGGATCCTCGAGTGCGGCCTTTTGACTGAATCCAAATTTTACAGAACAGATTCTTTTAATAAAGGGATCTGTTCTGTGAAGTTTGGATTTGATAAAGGGGCCGCACTTGGGGATCTGGAGGGCCGCATGTGGTCTTCAGGCCACAGGTTCCCCACCCTGGAGGCCTTGGCACATAGAAGATGATCTCTAAATATTTGAGAAATTAAAGAAAGGAGAGGAGGCTCTACATGGAGCTCATTGGACATATCTCAAACATGGAGCCATCATGTTTCTGAAAACAAGGAATAAAGGAACAAGGAACAAAGGAAGGGCAGTCTTAGGGAGGAGACATCTGAAGACCCGTCATAGAAATCTCTGGACACCAAGTCCATCCTTCTGCCTCCATCCAGGACAACAGTCAATCACCCAGGCTCTGTATCTTTAGGCCCAGAGATGATTCCAAGTCAAGCCAGAAGCCATAGCTCCCTGTGTATAATCCTCCAAACCAGCATCTCAGCCAGGCTGTGGGACCTCTAACCCATGGAAAGGTCATGGACACTTTGTCCTGGCACGGGGAATTAACATCTGATACATTAACATTTCAATACTTTTATGAAGAAAATTATTCTTCGTCTTTAAAAATGAGAATTAACCTTTCAGTCCCAGCTGGCGTTTGTATCGCTCGTATCCCTTCTAATCCTCGCCACTCCAGACCACTGGCTGAGAGTAAAATATTCCTCTGATTGTTCTAATAGCATTTGTCCCCCTGCAATAGCTTTGAGACAAAATGCTTTTCTTAATAATACTCTCAGAGGGAAAATATTTGGCTCTCTCCTCCGTAATTTCTGATGGAACCTGTTTGTTGCCTTGTGGTCATTCCACTGGCGGTCATTTGACACTGTGGACTGCTCAATGAGGCCCCTTTTGGGCTGTGTCTCTGGACACCGGTAGAAACATTTGGGGAATTTAAGAAAAACTCAGGCAACTGGTTGAATTTGGGGAAAAATATATTAGGTTATTAAGTATGAAATGTCCGATTTTCTCAAGTACTAAGTTTAAATATCTCTGACATTTCACTTTGACACTTTTTGTTTTATGTCTATTGGGAAGGTACATCCTCATTCTTTCAAACACATGGTTTGGCTTGTGATTATCTTTCACATTTTTTTTTAAGAGCAATTTTTGTGAAACCATGGATAAGTCAAAAATTCATGTTTTCGAATATGAGTTCCGTTGTGGAACCAATGCAGCGCAGACAGCTCAAAATATCAATGATGAGTTTGGGAAGGATGTGGCTAATAAATACACAGAAAGTACATTGATGGTTTGAGAAATTATGTTCTGGTGATTTTATTTTATTATTTATTTAATTTTATTTTTTTTATTTCAGAGTATTACAGGGATACAAATGCTTTGGTTACATATATTGCCTTTGCACCGCCTGAGTCAAAGCTACAAACACGCCCATCCCCCAGACAGCACGCACCGCATCTGTTAGGTGTGAATCTACCTATCCCCTACTCCCCCCATCTGCCCAATACCTGATGAATGTTACTTTATGTGCGCATAAGTTTTGATGGATTAGTACCAATTTAATGGTGAATACATGTGGTGTTTGTTTTTCCATTCTTGTGATACTTCACTTAGAAGAATGGGCTCCAGCTCCATCCGGGATAATATAAGAGGTGTTAGTTCACCATTTTTTTTTTAATGGCTGAGTAGTACTCCATGGTATACATATACCACATTTTATTAATCCACTCATGGATTGATGGGCACTTGGATTGTTTCCCCATCTTTACAATTGTGAATTGTGCTGCTATAAACATTTGAGTACAGATGTCTTTTTTATAGAATGTCTTTTTTTCCTTTGAGTAGATACCCAGTAGTGGGATTGCTGGATCAAATGGTAGTTGTACTTTTAGTTCTTTGAGATATCTTCATTACTACTTTCCATAGAGGTTATACTAGTTTGCAGTCCCACCGGCAGTGTATGAGTGTTCCTATCTCTCTGCATCCACGCCAGCATTTGTTGTTTTGGAACATTTTGATAAAAGCCATTCTCACTGGAGTTAAGTGATATCTCATTGTGGTTTTGATTTGCATTTCCCTGATGATTAGAGATGTTGAGCATTTTTTCACGTTTGTTGGCCATTAGTCTATCTTCTTTTGAAAAGTTTCTGTTCATGTCCTTTGCCCACTTTTTAATAGGGTTGTTTGAATTTTTTCTTGCTGGTTTTCCTGAGTTCTATATAGATTCTAGTTATCAGCCCTTTATCGGATATACAGCTTGCAAATATTTTCTCCCATTCTGTAGGTTGTCTATTTGCTCTAATGATAGTTACCTTGGCTGTGCAGAAGCTTTTTAATTTGATCAGGTCCCATTTATTTATTTTTGTGGTTGCTGTGATTGCTTTTGGGGTCGTCTTCATAAATTCTTTGCCTAGGCCAATGTCTGTAAGAGTTTTTCCAACACTTTCTTCTAGAATTCTTAAGTTTCATGCCTTGGGTTTAAGTCTGTTATCCATCATAAGTTGATTTTTGTGAGTGGTGAGAGGTGTGGATCCTGTTTCAATCTTCTACATGTGGCTATCCAATTTTCCCAGCACGAGGTGATTTTAATCTTGAAAATGAGCCACGTGGTCGACCTGAATCCAAGGTGGAAAATGATGAGCTGAAAGCTGTAGTGGAAGCAAATCCATCTCAACCTACACGTGAATTAGCAGCAAGGTTTGACGTTACTATCGCAACAATATCGGACCATTTGAAACAAACGGACAAGGTAAGGAAGCTGGATAGATGGGTACCACATGAATTAAATGAGCATCAGAGGAGAAATTGTCTCAAAGCTTGCCTTTCTTTGCTGTTACCACATAAAGGCGAGCCATTTCTACACCGTAGTGTTATGTGTGATGAAAAATGGATTCTATTTGGCACAATGGTTAGATAGAGATGAAGTGCTGAAACACAGTCCAAAACTGAATATTCATCAAAAAAAGCTAATGGTGTATGTTTGGTGGTCCAGCACTGGTGTTATCTACTACAGCTTAATGAAACCTGGTCAATTGATTACAGCGGATGTCTGCTGCAACCAACTGGTTGAAATGATGGGATGCTTGTGATTAAGGTGCCAAGATTGGTCAATAGAGACAGGCCAATCCTCTTGCAAGACAACACTCGACCACACGTCGCACAAACAACGCTGCTCAAACTACAGGAGCTGGACTTGGAAACTCTCCGTCATCCACCGTGTTCACCAGACCTTTCACCAACTGACTACCACTTCTTGCAGGCTTTCCACCACTTCTCGCAAGGAAAAATATTCAATTCTCAACAAGCTGTGGAAAATGCTTTCACAATTTCATCGCCCCTCGCTCTCCAGGTTTCTTTGCTCCTGTCATGAACAAACTACCGTTAAGATGGCAAAACTGTGTTCATAGTTTAGGCGCATACTTCGATTAATTATACTGCTTCTTGTTTGAGATATAATAAACTACACTTTTGATTTGAAATTGGACATTTCATATGTAATGACCTAATAACTAGATCCTATTGCTCACTTCATATCAAGATCCTGGATGAGTTAAAGATTTGAATAAGAAAAAAAGCTTAATGAACACTTAAAAAACATAACTTGGGGGATGTGAATGTCTCTAACCACATTACTGATGGCAGCAACATAAATATAAAGACAAAGTTGATTATATGTGTTAAAAAACCTTCCGCAAAGCTCCCCCCAAAACCTTAAAATCACAAGAAACCTAAGAAAATCATGAGAAACCACAACCTTACAGAATTATTTGCTGACAAAAGGTTAATTTCTTTAATGTGTAAAGTGATCCAATCTATGATGAGAAAAAAACCAATTGAAAAAACGTATAGAGAACATGTAGAGGCCTATTTGTAAATATGTTAATAGGCATATGAGCAAAAGGCTTAAGCAGATGACTCACAAAATAAGTACAGCTAGTCAACCAATATTTGGAAAAAATATTTACTAGTAATAAAAAACACACAAAAAAACTGAGATATCATGTTCTGCCTGTCAAATTGGCAAAGATGAAAAAGAATGATGGTCAGTGTGTGGTCAACTGTTGTTGAGGCAGCATTGCTGCGTGCACCCAAAGCCCCAGACACGATAGTTCTAGAAATTGAGATTCACACAGTATTTGGAG
Source organism: Daubentonia madagascariensis (assembly GCA_023783475.1). Classification (NCBI taxonomy): domain Eukaryota; kingdom Metazoa; phylum Chordata; class Mammalia; order Primates; family Daubentoniidae; genus Daubentonia; species Daubentonia madagascariensis. The sequence goes on along the minus strand of JAKFHU010001953.1, from coordinate 30,782,207 downwards.
AGTTTCCTAGACTGCCATCACCATTAGGACAGGCACCTTGTCTGACTTAGTCATCATTCGTGTGCTCCCAGTAGGTGCTTGGTAACAGCTGGTTGAATGAATGGACAGATGATTGAATGAATATGAAGAGATATGGACCAAGGGTGGTAGAGTATTTTGAGTAGCAAAACAATGCAGACATTTTTAAGTTTATCAGTAGTGTGTGGCTTAAATATATCAACAGTCTAGGTTGGCAAATGACCAGTAGTTCAGTGAATTGCCTGGAAGCTGGTTGACAAATTGACATTAATTCAATCTAGATGTCACCTTGAGGAAGTGGTGTATACAGTGTTTCTGTTCCATCAGGTATTCATGCCAGGCACACTACTGTTGCTTCTTGGGAGTGGGAGTCTATGTGTATCAGACCCTTTTTGTGTTAAAGGGTTAAATATATTTATGATCACCAGTTGCTGGATTTTTAAGATACTGATAGACCAGTTAGTTGCAAATACGAAGTCAATTACAAATGCCTTTCTTACAGCCTCCTCTGGTGTCAGGATTTTGTAGAAAATACTGTCTTCCATTTTAGCAGGCACCACACACATGTGTAGGTTGGACTCCAGTCCTAGAGTTAATGCCAGTGTCAAAAAACCTTGGAGAATAACATTCTTGCTTGAGGCAATCTAATTAAACTTCTCCATGTTGATTTGAAGTGGCCCCCATGGACAGATCAAACCTATTTTTAGGTTGCAAGTGTTATAAGAAGAAATATTTAATTAGAATGGGGGATATTTGAAATAGCTTTCTCTTTTAACACTGCTGCCTGCTGGCTTGTTTTCCCCGATGTCATTAATCACTGATGAATGAATGTTAGAATTCACAGTCAGTTATAGCTCCTGTCGAAATCCGCCTTCTGTGGGCAGTTTGTTCAATGACCCAAAATGCCAAATCTCTCTGGATTTGGGCACTTTCCTTCAAGCCAATGGTGCTGAGAGGTTTAGACAATTAACTTTAGATCATTTCTCAGAAAATGACCCCCAGACAGGGTATTTCTCCCACAGGGCCTTGGTGTCAGTGGAAATATGGTCATGTTCAGTTTGAGGAAGTAGAGAATGTTCCCTGCTCATGGGACCATGAAGGGCTTGATGCTGCCTCAAGCCCTACGTGAGGAACTGGGCTCTATAGGAAGTGATGGAAGGGAGATTAAAAATTCAAGCTCAGTTAGGGTTCAAATATAATTTTTTATATTCCTTTATAATTTTTCTGGATCAACAAGTTTAAAATCATCTTTGGAAATTGGAGCAGTAGATTTACTTTGCTTTACTAGTTGTACAATAGAAAGTTATATATTATACTTTGTTTTAAAAATGGCATAATGAGTACTTAATACATGCTGGGCACTGTTCTAAGTGCTTTGTGTCTTCTTAACTTATGTAACCACCACAGCAGCCCTTTAGGGGGAGGGGGTACCATTATTATCCCCATTTCACAGATGAGGAAACTGAGGCATAGAAGGAATGCATAACTTTCCCAAAGCTACTCCCTAGTGGGTGGTAGAGCCAGGACTGAAACACGGTAAGTTTGGCTCTGGAGTTGGGTGTTTAGCCATGTCTTCCATGGTATGACCTTATGATTAATCCAGAGTGTTTTTCCTCCATTCCTGGTAGATTTTCATTAGAGCATAACTCTTAGAACTTCACCTCAGGCTTTCTCCCCACCAATTATTTCCCATCTCCCAACTAAAAAGTTGTTAGAAAGTCATTATTTGTGAGAGGAAAAGGCACTCTTCTTATACTCTACTTGTGGTAAGATAAATCTGTATGACCCTTTTTTGTCTGATGTTTTTACTTCTAGAAATGTATTGTAAGGGAATACTCTAAGAAGTATACAGAGAAATCTGTTTAAAGTTAAAAAGGACATTATTTTCTCTATTCCTATAATACAACAACCACAACCACCATCAGCAAATGGCACATTTATAATTTTAAACAATCTAGTAGAATTCATTTCGAAATATCAATGGTAGTTACCTGTGGTTGGCAAGTTGTGGATAATTTTATTCTGTACTTCGGCTTGGGAGTGTTTTCCACCTTTTCTACAATGAACATGTGTACTTTTGTAATCAGAAGAAATAAATATTTAAAATTGTATTTTCTATTGGGTCACAGGTATTTATAAAAGCAGGGAACAGAGATAACTTAAGGAGAGAAAAACAAATGTTGATAGAAAAAACACCAAAAAGTTAATAGCAGTTGTACTTACCACTATTGAGATAGTATTTAACTTCTTTTGATTTATATATGTTTTCCAATTTTTAAATAATAAAAACATTAGTTAAATAATATAACATTTCCTTTTTAAATGGAAAAAGTAGAGTCTGGATGGGGAAGTTTCAAAACTGGCTGCAGCATTTGCACTGGGGATTCCACTGCAGTCCCACTTGCCTCTTCTCCCCGCTCTGCCTGTGGTCCTGGCCATCCTGCTGACCGCTGGGGGGCCACCATGTCCCCAGTGCCTGGCATGTGATAGGCTTTCATATGTTTGCTTAATGACCAAACTAAGTAGTTGTGGAGTAAATTGTTAATATTTAAAAATGTATTATTTTTGCTTTGTAAAGTATGATTTTCTTACAGCGTCAGTTACCTCTAACAATCCTGTCTCCTGGGTCAAACATCCACTTCCTGGTGGATTTCAAGTGGGTGTGCATCGCGTCTTCTTGATGCTTCAGGGGTGCATGGAGCACCCGTCATCCCTGTTCAGGGAGAAGCCTTTGAGCCACTACTTGCCTGGGAGAAGCACTGTGTGTGCTCAGACCCTGCCTTCTGATGATGTCTGTCCATCTATACCGAAGTTTCTGGTGGGGGCTGATGGGGGTGACAATTAAGGCTGGAGAATAACCACAAAGCTCAGAATGGCCACTGGGGGTCAGTCTTATGCATGGGAGGTGCCACGGCCCCTAGCACCCCTCCTCCCGCAGGATCTTCCCAAACCCCTAACTGGTAAGTGAGATTCTGCCACCAGAGGTATAACTCTTTAGTTTAAGATTTCTGGCAGAGGCAATATTTAAGTAGTGTCAAAGATTTACACTGCAATGAGATTGAAGGTTCTGAAAGCACGTTTGGGTAGGAAAGGGTTGGGGAAGTCCTGTTATCTATTCTTTGACAGATCAAATGAGTATGTTAGGAGCTTTATATATAGGGTGACCATATAATTAATTTATCATCCAAACTGGGGTGTTTCTGAGAGTGAAAAGGGGTGCTAATCGGATGGGATACCAGGGTAACAGGTGAAACCTGGGAGTGTCTTGCATCCACAGGGTTGTATGATCTCCCTATGGATGGCTATATTTCATTTAATGCTTGTAGTAACTTCCCCGTTCTATAGACAAGGAAACTTAGGCTCACATACCCAAAGCCCCTGGTTTCAAAGTCTCTACTCTGATATTCCCTTGAGGCATAAGATCGGTGGGTTCCTGAAGTCCCAGGAAAGGGATATTACTGAAGGGAGTGTGAGGGAAGCCTCGCATGAAGGAGAATGAGGAACAACTCAATGGTGCCTTGTTAACTTCATGATTTTTCGAGGACCAACTCTGGCCACAGGCTGGAAGGGCTCTGGAGCAAGGTTCACTGCTGAAAAAGTCCCCTGACCCATGGCCGCTTGGCCCCCGATGGGCCTCGCCACCAGTTGTCAGACCACATCTTCAGATATGAACCGTCCCACGTCCCACCCTTGTGTGTGTGGCCTGCCAGGAGGCCAGAGTCTGCCATGGTTTGCATTCCTTTACCTCTATGTGGTTGCCTTTCTGTCCCACAGGTCAAGGTTATGAGTGGGAGTCTCTCACACAGCTCCCAGGAGTTTAGGATTTCTCTCACATTGTTAGGCTATAAAATTTTCCCTGGACTTTGCTTCATGAACAGGGAGAAGACGGGGGCCAGAAACTTGTTTCATAACCTGGACAGGCTTCCATCACAGACAGCCAAGGAGGGTTTGAGGCACCCGTGCTTCAAGTCAGGGCCTGAGACTCCAGGGGAGGAACAAGGGTCCTCAGCATATGTCTCATAAGTTAGTACAGACGTTTCTCTGGAGGGGAACATGCTGCCTCCTATGCCAGGTAAGTAACCACCTCCCCACTTGCCCATACTAGGGCTCCATCTCAAGTCAGTCCTACCGACACAGCCACGTTCACCTTGCGGAAATCATTTTACAAGTAGTAAGACCGGTCCTTTTCAACTCCCACTTTTTCATGGCTGCTCACACCACAGCCTCCTCCCCATGAAGTGGTCATCAGAGCCGAGTCTGAGCTCTTACCTGGAGTCTTTGGGACACCGTGAGGAGACACTTTGGCAAGAAGAGACAGTCCTCCTATTCATCACCAAGGGGACAGTCGTTATGACCCAAGAACACCTGACCGGACTATACCAGATGACACTTCCCCAGCGTAGCTCTCAAGAAGGTCCAGAGCCCTAGTGGACACCTCTGTTCTTTATCAAGGGCTTCCCTTCTCATGGTCCCCTCTCGGCCCGAGCTCTCCTTTTGCATTTGTTTTAAAACATGTATTATCTCATCGTCCTGTATTTTCCCCTTACTCCACTCTGTTCTAGGTCAAACTAGATGCAGAGTTCACCTATTTCCATGATTTCTAACAAAACACCAAAACCCAATCCTAGGTTCTGTGAGGATGACAGTGGATGCATCCTTTTAAACTCGTTCCAAATTCCTACAAAGAAAAAGAACAGCTGGATAGAAAGAAAAAAATCCAGAAACAAATGGTCAATGTTTACCCCACACCCCCTCAAGCCCCTCCCCTCAAGGCTAGGTATTCCTACAAATTCCCGAATGGAAAAAGGGAGGATAAGTCACCAAGAGCCACAAGATCTACATGGTATCAGCAGACCTACATTTCTATGCAGCAGAAAGCCCAGGGTAGCCACAGGAAGTCAGGTGGACCTGCTAACAGGAGAGTCCAAAAATATCCAGCAGGTGTTCCCTGGGCAGCATGAAGGGCCCGCCCAGGAGCAGCAGCTGACACTGGGGCAGGGCTCACGCCCTCTCACCGCAGGTGGGCTCGAGGGCCCTCAGGAAGGTGAGGAGGGGCAAGAAGCCTAGCCTTGGTGAACTTTAGAAACTGATCTGCTCAAAAATATCAGTGGCCCTCTATTGTTTACAGTGTTAATTCTAGACTTTGTTTTTTTCTTAGCTTGGACATTGAAAACCTTTCATAGTTTCACCCTATCATACCTTTTCCAGCATAATTTTCAACCACATCTTTCAATGTTCTCAACAGTCCTATTTGCATCCCTCAACTTCTTGTTTCTGTAATTTCACCCCAGCCATTATGGTATGGTTTGGGTCAATTCTGGATAACATCACTGAAACATGCAGGCTCAAGACACAGTTGATGGCTCCCGGTTAACTTTTGGTAAAAAATTTTTTATAAATACAAATTCCTTTTGGAAGAGAATACTGCTTCTGCTGGACAAAGTTCCCTTAGTTCCACACACACCAAAAAAGTACAACTCCTACCACTGCAGTTCTTGTTTCGACATACTACTCTCCCTTGACTTTCTCTATTTTGAAATAATAATGTTTTCATTCAAAAAATTCTTTGTTACTATGAAAGAAAAACTTATCACAAATTTTGGGAAAAAAGTCTAAAGGGCATTTGCTTGATTTTTGAAATGATGATAGAGCACTTCCTTTTTCCCAGAGAGTGCCAGCCAGGTTCAAGGTCCACAGCTGGTGCCATGGAGATGTCTATGGTAATGCTAAGGCTCTCATGCTCCCCAATGTTGACGATTCCTCAGGGAGATGAATGCACATACAGGAAGCTCCAGGCAGTAAACATGATGCCAAGGCTCCTCCTGGCCACTCTGGCTGTGCCCTGTCCTATGCCGCCACGGAATGGGAACAAGGCTACCCTTCTTCAGAGAGGGCATGTATGCAACATTTTCCTTTTCTTCCACCAAATGTGAGTGTGTTGATTTTGGGGTGGGAGGAAGATTGTGATATGTAGAATCCCACCACGTCCTCGGTCAGAGAAACAGATGTACCGTATGATTTTGAGTGTGGCACCCAGGATTTGGGTCTAGTTCAAGCACACAGCTCATAAAACCCCAGACAATAAAAAGTGAAGATGTAAAAGATAAAAGGGTTTCTTTCAGATGCCATAAAATATTGTTTAAAACCATTTTAACTATAGCATTCTAACCTTTACATTTCTATTCTTATGCTGGAAAAAAGGACTGTTCAGTACACTAACCAAGCCTCAGGAAATGAACATCTTCTAGCCATTAAAAGCAGGTTCTACTAGTTCAGTAATGACATTTGAATCACTTTGTGATAGGAGGCTTGCCATCATACTTTGGAATGCATTCATTTCCTCATGCTCAGGACTCTGCTAATGCTTTAATTCCTGTAGGTAAACCCTGTAGGAAAAAGTAATACTGCATCTGAAATCTCTGACAAAAAGCCATCCATTTTTTCTATAACTTAAGGGAGGTTTGCTTAACCAATTTAAGATGGCAACATACATATATATTCAATAGGTCTCCACGATAATAATGGTGAAACTTGAACCTCCAAACATTTAGCTAGTGTATTTACCAGGTATAATTTAAATTAATAGCAAAATCATACTGATAGAAGTAATAGTTTGCGCATATTAAGCATGTGCTGAGTGTTGAGCTCTGTGCTTGCTGTGTTGTGAGCGTTTTACATCTTCCCGACATGCCTGAGGCAGGTACAGTTTGGCGGCTCCATTTGACAGTATGCGAAGTGAGACTTAGAGGTAGATGAAAATAAGTTGACCAAAGTCAAACAGTGCCTGGATTTTATTCCAAATCCGTCGGGCTCAAGAGCCCAATTTCTGAATCACTTTTGATATACCGCATTTTGCCAACTTAAAGTTTTTCTAAAATGCTGAATAAATTTTCTTAAAACCAGAAACTATGTTTAAAATGTAAAAAAAAGTCCCTCTCTTGACCCTGAAGTTGGGAGACCACACTGTTCCCTGCGTAAAGGCAATGTAGTCACAAGGAGTAGTTTAACACCCCCCCCCCACCGTTTGAGTTTTCTCGAATGGAGCTAAACACTCTCCCAGAGCACTTTTTCCTTCTGGTGTTCATTCATTTGTCATTTCAACAAATGTTTATTTAACTTTCTACTATAAGGAAAGTACTGGGTGATAGAATCATGATAACGGAATAACGAGATGTGATCCCTGAGTGTAAAGAGCTCACAGTCTTATGGAAAAGAAAAATTCACACACAAATCATCAGAGTCTAATGTACTCTGTGCTGTAAAAGAATGTGTATATGTGCATGTGTGTATATATCATAGATGTAGATATAGCTATACACACATAGATACATGTATATACACAATTACACACACACACACACATGCACATACAAGCCTGTGGGGACAGAGCAGAGTCAGGGACTTAGGAGCTGGGTGCTTTCACACAAGGGTGATGGTAACCTCCATGCGGAGAAGGGTCCAGGCTTATTTTCAATCCCCATGTGTCCCTGGGCTGGCAGGCCAGTAAATATTTGTTGAATGGTTATGTACATGAAAATGAGACACGATCTGGATTGTAAATAATCAATAGGGGTTCCCCAGGTGGAGAAGAGGAGGTTTGACATTTATTCCAGGCATCAGGAACAGTGTGTACAAAAGTAAGCAGCACATACCTCATGGTGGGTTGAGGAGGCATTGGAAGCTTGGGCCCAGAAGGAGGGTGCGCACAGGGTAGGAGAAGGAGATGAGGTTGCACAAGATAGATTATGGCCAGGTTCAAGGTGGGTCTGAAGCTGTGGGGGTCAGCTGACACGTGACTCTGTAGAGTTCTTTTAGTGCGGGACTTTTGACTTGAGAAGACCTGTAGTGCTACTGTTTGGTAGAGCTCTGGATGACTGACTTATTCACAGCTATTAGACCCACAATAATTCAATATGACTACTTACAAGTAAAAGGGTAATAATGGAAACTTTATCAGGAAAGAATATTGTGGGTAAATACCTATCTCAAGAAAAAAACACCAAACTTTACTAACCTAAGTTAGAAGAGAGTTGTTGGCATTAAACAACAAGTAACAGATTGAACATGAGCATGGGAATCTGTTTGGATGGAGGAAGCTCTTTTGCCTTTAAAAGATCTGTCAGTCTACTAGGAGGATTGAGAGGAAGAGTTAATGTGATGAATCCTCGGAAATGTGATTTTTCAACTGCACCCACCGTGAGGGAGAAGGCTGTCTCCCTACTCCTCGACGCTGGGCTGGCCTTGTGACTTCTCTCGGCTCCTGAGATGGAATAGAAGTGACGGAGTGCCAATTCCGAGCTTAGGCCTCAAGGGGCCTTATTTGCTTCCAGTCACTCTCCTGTGCTGCCACGACACGAACAAAACCTGTCTAGCTGGCTGGTTGTTGAAACCTGGCCAAGCTCCAGACATGCGCCAGAGGCCGTCCCAGACCAGCCACTCCCAGCCAACCTGCCAGCTGACTGCAGACGCACAAGCAAGTGTAGCCAGTCAAGATCAGCTGAACCCAGCCCAGTTCAGCAGAATTGCCCAGGTGTCCTGAAGATTGTGAGCAAGTTTAAGCCAAAAAGAAAAAGAGAGAGAGAGAAAGCAAGCAAGCAAATATGATATGAAATGGTAATGGTGATTTACCAAATATCTAGCACTTCGTACCAGATAGATGGTGCTGGGCTACCCACTTTATACACCTTATTTCACTTAATTAGTCCTTTGTTGCATCAAATTGGTTCATAAATGTATCAAATCCCTCTTCAAAGGAAAGTTTGATTCCAAAGACTTCTGGTTTGCTTTGCCAAGCTGTATGCCGGCAGGAGTTTATCCAAAGGTTTTGGAATCAGATCTGGGTTTGAATTCCAAATCCACCTCTTACCACCTGTGTAATATAACCTTGGTAACATATTCAACACTAACCTCAATGCCAATTTCTGCATCTGAAAAGTGGGTTTAAATAATGCCTATACTTCTTATTGCAGTGAGGATTAAACAAGCTGACTTAACCCAAGTACCTGTGATAGTGCTTGCACGCACCAGTGCCCAGCAGTACCAGCTGCTACTATCATTGCCACCTGTGAATTTCAACCAGGCATGAACGGAGGGGAAGAATTTTTTTAACAGAAGCTCTCAACCTTTCCCCAGCCTGCCCCCTGAGGACTTGTGCATGGCACGGCCACTCCAGGGGCATTCCCAGGCTCATGTTAAAGTTCTTCCTGTACCTCATTTTCTCTCAGTTAAGGGATATATCAGAGAAAGTGCCATCATAGGCACCACCTTCAAGCTGCTCTCAATTATCAATAAAGACTAAAGGATTGCAAATTTGAATAGTTTATTTTCTACAAATCACTGGCAGCAAGCTGACACCTATCAAGACCCAGCTGGATGTCATCCACCATGGCTCTGAAGGTTTAATCAGGGTGCTAAGAGAACCACCACTTCTCTCTGCTGTCCCAACTGAGCTTCACTCGGGCAAAGGCTGTGCTGGATTCTTCTGTTCTTGGCACATGGTGTGTTGTCTGGCGCATAAAAAGTAATTGATAAATATTTGCTGAATGAACAGCTATACTCCTCCTCTCCAAGGGAGTGACAGAACAAAGGTTTTCTCCCCCCGTAAATCAAGTAGTCCTCTGGAATTGGAAGGGGAGAATTGGACAGAATGCCGCAGTTTGAAGGATAAACACCAGCCTCGCATCAGCAGCTTTATCTGGACGGTGAGAATGAAAGGGGCTTTGTTACCAGGCGGACCATTCACAACAGGCACGGTTCCCACTGTGAAACTAGAAGGGGCTTTAGTGTCTTTTCAAGTTCTTGTCTAAACTGTCTCTTGAATTTCAAGTCCCAGAGTCTGCTTTCCTTATTGAAAAATCTCCTGCTCTAAAGAGGCGACGGGACAATGAGCCCTAAATAAGGTAAGCAGATAAATATAGAATATTAGACGGTGATGGATGCTAAGCAAAAAATAAAGCAGGGAGCAAAGGATTGGGGGTATCGAGGGGCAGTGCAATCTTGCATAAGAGAGTTAGGGAAGGATTCATTAACAAGGTGAACTTTGAGTAAAGATATGAAGTGAGTGAAAGCGTGAGCCAGGGGTTCTAATGTGGAGAGTCCCAGATGGAAGGAACGGCAGGTGCAAAGGCCCTGGGGTGGGATCATGTCTAGTAGGGTTGTAGGTGACCTCTGAGACCCCTGTGGCTGTTGAAGAGTGAGGTGAGCAAGACCAATGGGAGGAGATGTTCTGGAGGCAATGGGCTTCAGGTCCTGCGGAACCTGGTGGACCACGGCAAAGCTATCAGCTTTGCTGTGCATGGGTTGAGAGGGTTTTGAGCAGGTGGGTGCTGGGGTGTGACTGATGGTTTGACGGAATCACTCTGGCTGCTCTGTTGAGAAAAAATTGAAGGAGGGCAGGGATGGAAGTTGAAAGAGCAGTTAGGAGGACAACAGGAGAGGGATGATGGTGACTTAAAAGATGGCAAGAAGTGGTTGGATTTTGGATATACTTTGAAAGGAGAGCTGATGGCATTGCTGATAGCTCAGATGTGAGGCAGGAGAAGGAACCCCCTTAAAGCGGAGCTCCCTTCAACCAAGGTCAGGCCTGTTGCACATGGAGAGGGGTGTATCGTCAGTGGTATATAGAAGATGCATACCCATTTTAATACATCCTCTAATCAATGGACTTGACTTAATTTTCCTTTTCAAAACCATTTCTAAGTTAAGAACTGTTTGTAACTTTCACTGAGTGTGAAAAGCCTTCTATCAGCACGTCACAGATGGTCAGCTGGGAAGAAACTTAGAGATCAAATAAGCCAGTAAGTCCCACAGTGTAGGGGAGGTCCCCAGTGCTTAGCCAAGGGATTACAGATGATACACAGTAATGGATGTTATTATATCACATTTTGAGAAAGCAATTTTCTTTTTAATCCTATTTTCATTATATATCAAGAAGCAATCCCAGCTTGGTGGTAAATCTTAAGCACTTCTTGAACATTTTCTTATTTCTCTTTTTAACCAAGAGAGATCAGGCCTTGGGCTCAGAGTTGTAGCAGGCAACAGGCCCTCACTAGAATTTAGTAACTCACTAAGTGTATTTATTTTTTTCCAAAAGCATATTTATTTGTTGACTCATATTTATTTATTGCCTGGACACATATTAGTGGAGTACACCAAATGACTGTAACATTTGATTCAAATAATTCACTAAAAGCATTAGGATGATTGTATATATTTTTATGTGCTTGATTTTTTAAAAACTTATTTGTTGAAATATATATTCATATAGCAAAGTATTATATAAGCACTTATAATAGTTTGATGATTTTTCACAAAGTAAACACGTGTATAACCACTACTCAAGTCAAGACATAAAGCATTAAAGTATTTCAGAAGTCCCCTTCTCTGTAACTAATATTTCCCCACCTCCCTGCCCCCAACAAAGAAGACCGTTGTTCTGACTTCTTTCACCTTAGATAAGCTTTGCCAGTTTTGAAATTTATGTAAATGGAAGCATTCAGTATGAATTCTTTTGTACTTGGCTTCTTGCAGGCTATGCTATAGTTGAAAGTTTCATGTGTGTTGTTTATGTAACATTAATTCATTCTTTTTCATTGCTGTATATTACTCCACTGTATTAATACATCACAATTTATCCATTCTATGGTTGGTAGATTCTATTTCCAGTTTTTGCATACTGATTATATGTGGCTATGAACATTCTTTTACATATCTTTGAGTCTATATATCTATGCATCTTCTTTAGGTATACAGTTTTTAGCAATTCTTGTAGGCGTGTAGTTATATCTCATTGTGGTTTTGATTTGTATTTTCCTGGTGATTAATGGAACTGAGCATACCTTTTTTTCTGTTTATTGGTCATTTAGATATCCTCTTTTTAAAAAACCTGATCAAGGTTTTTGCACATTGTCAATTTTTAAAAATTGACTTGTAAGAGTTCCTTGTATATTCTATATACCAGTTCTTTTTTTGGTTGATTGCATTGTAAATACCTTCTTTTACTCCATACCTTGCCTTTTGGTGTTATTGTAGTTCAATTTATCAATCTTTTTCTTTATGGTGGGTTTTTTATGTTTCTAGGTTTACTTCTGGGCTTTCTATTTTGTTCCATTGGTCTACTATCTGACCTTGAACTGGTACTACATTATCCTAATCACTAATGATGTTGAACATCTCTTCATGTACATCATTGGACATTTGTATGTCATCTTTGGAGAAATGTCTATTCAAATTTTTTGCCCATTTTTAAAATTGTGTCATTTTTCTTTTTATTCTTTAGTTGTAAGAGTCCTTTATATACTCTGAATACTAGATTCTTATCAGATATATGATTTGTATGTTTTCTCCCATTCTGTGTTGTCTTTTCATTTTCTTGATAATGCCCTTTGCACAAAAGGTTTTATTTTTGATGAATTCCAACTTATCTGTTTTTCCTTTTGTTGCTCATGCATTTAGTGTCATATTTAAGAAATTTGCCTAACACATAGTCATAAGAATTACATCTATGTTTCTTTCTAAGAGTTTCATAGTTCTAGCTTTTGCATTTAGATCTTTGACATTTTGAGTTAATGTTTGTATGTGGTGTTAGGTATAGGTCCAAATTCCTTCTTTCACAGTGGATATTCAGTTGTCCCAGCACCATTAGCTAAAAGACTACTCTTTCCTTCACCTTTGCTGAAAAATGAATTGATCATAGGTGTATAGATTTATTTCTGGACTCTCAATTCTATTCCATTGGTCTGTATGTCTATCCTTACACAAGTCCACACTGTTTTGATTCATGTAGCTTTGTAATAAGCTTTGAAATCAGGACATGTGAGTCCTCCAGTTTTGTTCTGCTCTTTCAAGATTGTTTTGGCTATTCAGGGTCCTGAAAATTGCATTTTCATATGAAGTCTAGGAACAGCTTGTCCATTGCTGCAAAAGGGGGAATTGAAATTTTGATAGGAATTGCATTGAATCTATAGATCAATCTGGGGCGTAAGGCGATCTGAACGATATCAAATCTTCCAATTCATGAGCACAGATGTATTTTCATTTATTTAGACTTCTTTAATTTCTTTCAAAAATGTATAGTTTTTAATGTGCAAGTTTTATACTCCTTGGTTAAATTTGTTCCTAAGTATTTATTCTTTTTTATGCTATTGAAAATGGAATTGTTTTCTTAATTTCATTTTTTCCACGTCACACTTCTAAGCTACAGAACCGTAAGATAATACACTTATGTTATTTTAAGCCAATACGTTTGTGATAATTTGTTACAGCAGCAAGAGAAAACCAATATACTCGGTATGATTTTAATTCTTTGATATTTGTTTTGATATGGCCCAACAGAAGGTCAATTTTAGTAAATGTTCCATGTGTAGTTGAAAAAATATGTATTGTATAGTCGCTGTATATATATATACACACACACACATATATAATTGTGTTTGTTAGTTACGTTGTTCACATCTCCAATATCTTTATTGAGTTTTTGTCTGCCTATTGTATAAGTTACTGAAAAATATGTCAAAATCTCCCACTGTGATTGTTGATTTGACTACTAGACCTTTTATTTCTGTCAATGTTTGTTTTATGTATTTTTGAGCCTTTTTAGGTGTATACATTTAGAATTGTTACATCTTCCTAAAGAATTAATCCCCTCATTTTTATCAAAAGTCCCTTTCTAACTCTAGTTATGCTTCCTACCTTAAAGTCTCCTGGGTATATTATTAGTCAGCTATATTTGCTTTCTTTTGATCAATGTTTGCATGGTTTATATTTTTTTTTACCTTCTCACTTTCAACTTTTCTGTGTCATTGTGTCTAAGGTGTGTCACTTTTAAGCATCATATAGTTGCTTTTTAAAAATAGTCGAGTTGGACATTTTGTCTTAGGATTAGAGTATTTAGTAGCTAAATCTACTATCTCAAAATTTCCTTCTATTTTCACAATTTTTCATTTTAATTTTCCTCTTTTTTTTTTTTTTGAGACAGAGTCTCACTCTTGTCTCCCAGGCTAGAGTACAGTGGCATCATCATAGCTCACTGCAACCTCCAGCTCCTGGGCTCAAGTGATCCTCCTGCCTCAGCCTCCCGAGTAGCTGGGACTACAGGCAAGTGCCACCATGCCTGGGTAATTTTTCCATTTTTTATAGAGGCAGGGTCTGACTTGCTCAGCTGGTCTCAAACTCCCAACCTCAAGTGATCTTCCCGCCTTGGCCTCCCAGAGTGCTAGGATTACAGGCGTGAGCCACCGTGCCTGGACTTGTATTCTCTTTTGAATTAATTAATTTTTTATTTTTTATTTCCTCTTCTTAGCTTGTTAGGTAACATTCTTTTCTGCTTTTCTTTTAGTGGTTATACTAGAGATTAAAATGAGAGTATGATGTAAATTGGTCCTCTTACTACTCCCTGGACAACATAACGCCATCAGAATACTCCATTTAAGCCCTCCATGTTTTTATGTCATTCTTGTACCTATTTTTACATATATTTCACATGGCACAAAAAGTTACTATTATTTTGTGCAGCCAATATTTATTTGAGTCAGCCCAAATATTTGCGCTTTCTGTTGTCTTCATTCTTTTCTGCATTTCCATGCTTCCATTTGGCCTAATTTTTCTTCTGCCCCAAGAATTCTCTTTAGTATTTCGAAAAGTGCATGTCTGTTGGATATTAATTCTCTCAGGTTTTGCTTGTTTGAAAATGTTTTTATTTCATGCGCATTTTTGAAGAGTGTTTTCCCTGAGCATGGAGTTCTAAGTTGGTGATCACTGGCTTTCAGCACGTCCAAGACTTCATTTCATTCTTTCTCGGCTTCCATCACCTATGTTGAAACATCGGCTGCCATCATTGCTGCGGCTCTCTTGAAGATAATATGTTTCTTTTCTTTGGCTGCTTTTAAGATTTTTTTGTCTTTGTTTTTTAAGTAGTTTGACTATGATGTGCCTAGTTGTGGTTTTCTTGATCCTATTTGAGGTTGTAAAGATTTTTGACTCTTGAGCATTATGTCTTTGCTCAGTTTTGGAAAAAAATTTCAGATGATATCTATTCACGCATTGCATCCACTCA
Organism: Daubentonia madagascariensis; assembly: GCA_023783475.1. NCBI lineage: Eukaryota > Metazoa > Chordata > Mammalia > Primates > Daubentoniidae > Daubentonia > Daubentonia madagascariensis. The sequence goes on along the minus strand of JAKFHU010001953.1, from coordinate 30,767,137 downwards.
ATTCTCTCTTGTTTCTCTTTCAGTATCTCCAAATACAGACATGTTAGGACTTTTCACCAAGTCCTGCATCTCTCTTGTGCTCTTTTGTGCATTTTTTATAATGTTTTTTTCCCTCTCCATGCTTATTCTTCTGGTGACCTATATTCCAATTTACAGACCCTCTTTTCTGCATTGTCTAATCTGCCATAAATCCCATCTATTGAGTTCTTATTTTCAGTTAGTATATATTCAATTCTGGAGTTTCCATTTTTTGTTTTATAAAGACTTCTGTTCTCATGAAATTCTCCGTCTTGTCATCTACTTTCTTGAACTTATTAATCATGAATATTTTGAAGTTTGCCTCTGAGAAGTTCAATATCTGGATCACATATGGGTCTGGGTTTATTTTTCTTTGTTTTTGGTTATTTGGTTATGTCTGTTGGATGCTGGGTAATTTTTGATAAATGATGGACAAATGTATGGTAAATTGTAGAGCCAATTTAAAACTCTGGGTTATGTTTTCTTCTTCAAGAGAAAATTATATCTACTTTGGCTTCTGTCAGGTGTTTTGAGTACTGGTGGGTCACCTTGTTTCATCTTGGTTTGAGCAGGCTTAAAATTGGGTTTTAGTCTTTGTGAGACTTGAGCTATTTCTCCTTCACCCTCGCTTCTAATATGTAGCCCATTCATGCTCCCAGCTGGAGATTTGAAGTCTTTACCAGGGCCCCCCTTGTTGGTGGATCCCAAACCTTAATTTTTGTTACCATGAGACTCGACTTTTTTGAGCCTCTGGATCCTGTGAGGTTTACAAATGAGCAAATTCCTGGAAAAAAGCAGTGCTGTTGAAGGCTAGATTTATCTCGATGTGCCTTACTTCTCTCTTGGCTCGTGGCTCTTTGGGTCTTAGCTGCCTTACTATCTCCCAAATGTCTTCTAACAGAGGTTCTTTGTTTTTTATTTTTATATTTTATACATTTTATCCAGCTTTTTAAGTTGTTCTTGGCAAAGGGGCTAGTCTAAAACAAACTAGTCTGCCATGACTAAAAGCAGGAATCTATTGTACTTATTTTTGTCATTACCTTCTATTTTAAGACCAGTGATTCTAGCTCTCCTTTCATATTAATGAAATAGTTTCCTTTCTAAGTAAATATATTTATTATGAGAGATGTACAAGTTCCAGCAAATACAGAAACTAGTGTAATAAATACCCACTTCCTTCCACCCAGTGTGTAGCCATGTTCAAATAAGGAAGAGCTGACTTAAAGGAAAATAGTAAATAGCAATATAGATGGTGTTTGGAGATGGCAAAAATGGTGATAGTGGGGTTCAAATAACTTTTTTTATATAGAAAGAAATAGAAGCTCACAAAAGTAATTGTCTTACCTAAGGTTATGCTGAATATACATGTTAGAGCTGACATTATGATTCACATCTCTTGGTTCCCAATCATTACCTTACCTGCTCTAACACATAATTCTGTTCCTGAGGCCTCTTCTCCCTCCCTGACTAGCTCTCAGATAGACTTAATTTCTGTAGTTTATTTTCCATTTTGGCCTGAATTCTTCCATATGTATCATAAGCCTATTTTTATAATTGTCTTTTAGTTATTGGGTTGTAAAAAAAGAAAATGTCTAGGCCTAACCCATGAGTGTGTGTGTGTGTGTGTGTGTGTATGTTTCAAATTCCCATCAGTTTTTACTAGCAGTTTCTATATAATGTTTGAACCCATGAGATCCAGGATGATTGATCTTTCTAAATGCTCAGCTCCTTTTAAAACTGCATGCAAAAGAATGGCCAGTTCTGTGGAATTTATTGTTACTAAATCTCCTCTCCATTTGCTTAATTGTATTATTTGCCTGGGGGATGCTGTTTAAATGTGGAGCCAAGTCAGCTAAATGAAACATGATCCTGGCGCAAGAAAATAATGATGTGTCTCTTTTGTTAAACAGCAGCCTCCCCCCTCATCTCCAGATGCTTGGAACCACACCCTCAGTTTTTTGAGGTCTAGGGAGGGTGGTGCCTAGCTTGGTCTTGGCTGGTAAGGGCATCAGCCAGGAAGCAAGCAGCCCAACGCTGCGGGAGCTGGAGCTTGAAGTTGGGGACTGAGCAGACCCTGAGGAGCCTGTGATTGACTCTCTGAGAGAGGAGGCTCAAGCCATCCCTCTATTCTTGGATTTAGGCCATTCTCACCCCACATTGAACCAAGCAGCTGAAAACTGAAGCTATAGGTTAGACATTTAGTTGAGAAAATTACCGAGGTTGGAGAGAGCTTCAAGGGAATCATTTGCTTCTTTCTTGTCTTAAAAGGTCATGGGGACTCAATACTTAAAAGTTCTAGGTTAGTGTTTCTTCAACCATATTGTTACGTAACCCTCCACAAACTGATACCTTTCTCATCTTGTTGACCTTCCCTTTTGGGGTCCTTTGAGGTAAAATGAGAGCATGGGATGTAGTAAAGACTGCTCTACTAACATTTATTGAGTGCCCACTGTGTGCCAGGCACTTGTCTAGGCTCTGGGAGGTGGCAATGAACAAAACAACAGGGCTTGCCCTTGTGGAGTTGGCATTCAGTGTAGGGTGGGGTAAGAAGAGAGAAATGAGTAAAATACATGGATGGCATAATGAATGGAAAGTGTTATGGAAAAAAATAAAATGGGATAGTGGGATAGGGACAGGAAGGCTGGGTGGGCTGGGGCTGCTGTGTTAAATAGGGTGGTCAGAGAAGGCCTACTTGAGAGGGTGAAGGGGATGAGCCTGTGGCCTGGGGTTTAGGGAGCTGTCAGGAGTCCTGTTGAGCTGGTGGCCTGAGTGTCGGTGGGCGTCGGGATTGTGGTGGCATACAGTTTCCCTGGCCCCGCTCCCAGGGATTCTGAAGCATTTGATGTGGTGCAGGGCCTGGCAATCTGCTTTCCTAGAAAGCTCCCCACGCAAGTCTTATGTCGGGGCCCAAGACCAATTTTCTTTTTAATACTGCTTTAAACTTTCTGTACTTTGAAAGCCTGAAAAAGATTTATTCCAAGAACAGATGATTTTCACATTCCAGAGAGAAAGGATTTTCCTGGAGACTGCCATCTTGTTAACGAATGCAGTCTCCGGTGCATGAAGGAGAGAAATGGGCAATTATCAAGTGCCTGCTGTGTGCGTTCCCCATTTGCTGTCTTGTGGATCCCCTGACGCTCTCAGGGGCTACGTGGCCTATAAGCACTGTTATGCCCAGAGAGGCCAGGCAGCTCCCTGCTTTAAAGAGGTGGACTCTATCCTGAGTGCTCATTCCACTTCATTGTGAGTTTTTGGTGTGGAGAAGTGGTTATGCAGGTCTGCTTGGCCTCCTCCCCTATGCCATCTTTACCTCTCCAAGCCCAGCCTTTGCCAAGGTTAGCTCCATCCAGCAAGTTAGACTCTAAGTGAAAAATTTTCTCGAGAAAAATTTCTGCGACTATTCCTTGGTGCTGGACGTTTGAAAAACTGGTGACGTTCTGAATTCAAGGAGACCTCAGAGATTGTATAGCTGCCCAGGAGTAGGAAAAACATGTTGTACCTGCTCCCACTCTTTCCCCTTCCCTTTGTACCTGTGAGGAAGCATCAGTAATCGATGGTGGCAACCTTTCTTGAAGAACACACATGCAACCTCAGAACTCTCTTCAATCCAGTGCTCTGGTTCATAGCTACTGATTTATCAAATGTGGCTCACAAAGAAGAAACCTATTTTCCATCCATTATCTGGACGATTCCTTCTTTAATACATCAGGAAACCAGAGCTCAGTGGGGTCATAGTTTATTAAAGACACACAGCTACTTAGTAGCAGAGCTGGATCTCATCCCAGATCATTGCATTTTTTTTTACTAGCCACTTTATTTGTTAGGAATCACACTCCTTAAACCCAGGAATGTGAGACATATTGCTATAAACAACCGCCAACCATATCTAGTTTCTGAATCAAGCTATTTTTGCCTGGTGACAGTAGCATAGCATCATCTTCTCCCTTTGAAATTGTACCAAATTCTGGAAGATAGCAGAGGGCCAAGGCATTGGTGGTCTCATACGGTCCTTCTTTGGTCACATCTCAGTGCTACCAACCGTCCTCTGGTTCTCAGTCATCTCCCTGCTGCTGGCATGCTAGTACCTATCCCTCATCTCATCTGTTCATTGGTCCTGCATCCTTAGAGCTTGCTGCTAAGTCATCTCCTATTGCCATTTGCAAGGTCTCTTCATACCCAACTCTCCCCTCTTTAGTCCCTGGCCATGTGTCCTGCTACTATCCAAGGATGTGGGATCTTGTTGCTATTTTTGTGTCTTTCTGGGTTGGAGGGTATTCTGTGAGGCCTCCACCCCTGTCATCCACCTGGTGAGCCCTTTAGTAGTGTTTCAGGCCGGAAGCTTTGCCAATGTGGTCCATCATCTCTTCTCCCACATCTGTCGTTATACAGGAGTCCTTTCCTCTTTCATCTCTGCACACTGGGGAGAACTAAATACGTCATTTTTTTAGACTTCAAGAGCCAGGAAGGGATTCTTATTTCTTTCCCTGTTGACTTATCTGGCCTTACCTTAATGGAGAAAAGGCCAAGGGAATAGTGGGGAGGAAAAAAAAAAATTAAGCACTATCTCAAAACCTTATCCTATCACATCAAGTTTTCTTAGAAGTCTAGATTTCAAAACTTGCCTATTAACTTTCACTCTGGGCTTGGTCAACTATGGCCCATGGGCTAAATCTGTCCTGCTGTCTATTTTAGTTATTGCAAATTAAGAATAATTTTTATAATTTAAATGGTTATTGATTGTGAAGTATTGTATAACAGCCTGTATTTGCCTCTTGGCCTATAAAGTCTAACATACTTACTCTCCAGCTTTTTAAGAAAAAGTTTACTGATCCTGGTTTAGCACACTGGTGGTAAGTTGGATATTTTCTTTCAGCTGTCTGAGGCTACCGGAGGAAAGGATTCCTGGTTTAACTTGGATTATCCACATTCCAACTCTTTAGAATAAAAGGTCGCTGCCTGCTGTGCCCCTCACCAGCTCATCCCAGTTCCATGTCAGTTGAAAGAGAGAAAATTCCAGAAGTCGATGAGGGAGAATCTTCCTAACAAAAAATCCCCTTCGGCATTACTGTTGCCCTTAGCGATCCCAGGAAGCAAATGTTGCCTCTTTTGGGAATTGCTTTCAACTAACAGTGACATGTGGAAAATCTACTATGGATATGAAGTTTCCTGCCCATAAGCTTGCATTTTGGCATTGTCCCATAGAATACATTGGGAAACAAATGTAATTCTCACAACTCGGTTCTCCTGACAGGAAAATATGTCACTTGAGTCAGTGAATAATATATGTGGCTATACATTTTTAATAAAACGAGCAAATTGTTTCTGAGTTTTTGGAAGACTTAATTCTTCATTTGCTGGTTCATTTTGAAACCATTACAGTTCTGCATCTTGCTCTGTACAAAGATGTGAAATTAACCGTCATATTTTCTGCTGTGGTCTGAAAGTTGAACAAGTTAATGTTTCACCCAAATTAGCTTCTTTCCCTTCACATTTGCTCTATCATTAACCTTCCCCATTTGAGTCTGTAATAAAAATTACATCATGATCAAATTCAAGGAAAGTTTTTGTGTAAGCCGTGCCTAACGTAGATATTTATTACTGGGCTTGAGGGGCAGGAGTCAGATTTATTTGAATAATTTGTTCACAATTTATGCTGTGACCATTTTAGCTCTTGAACACACAAACTCATGTTCTCATGTCAACCCATTGCCATAGTGATGGGCACATTGACTACACCCTGAGAGTTGGGTTTTGCTGACATCTATAAACTCAGATCTTTCAGCAAATCTTTTTGGCATGGCCAGTCTTTGTTATGAACTGGAAAAATTCATCTTCTTAGTTTTGGTTAAGCTCCTGGGCATACCAATTTACTTATTTCTATTTTCTTATTGTAGAATTAGTAGCCATGATAATAATGGAAATTATCCTTTATATTTGGTCAAATCTTTACATATATTATCTCTCTTGGTCCGTGGACACCCTGGTGGACTAAACATAAACAGTGTCTGTATTTAAAAGCAGGAAATACCAAAGCCCAGAGAGGAGCAATGAATCAGGGAAGGCCACACAGCCACTGAGTGGCCGGTTCTCCTGTCTTCTAGCTCTAATCCTCTCCAGCCACCTCTGCTTTTTTAGATCATGCTATCCCCTCTTTGTTTGGTGGTCAACATTTGAGGGGTCCAGACAACCTCCAGTTGTCGTTTGACAGCCTGAGTGTGTTTAAGGTGCCTGAGAGAAGAGTGTTTATAGAGTTTAGAATGGACTTAAGCATCTTTGGTTCTGAATTTAGAAGCAATTTTACTTTTTTGGAGGTTTTGGTCAAACCACTTGAAGCAAAAATAGGACTTCTTTGTTCAAAGGAAATAGATTTTTAAAAGTCTTATAAAATAGACTCAATGCTTTTTTGGGGCTCAAATAACTCTGGCCCAAAATGTTTTAATAAATTAAATGTAAGTGGATTAGAAACATACAGATTGCCTTTCCATGAAATATACCCAGGCCCAACCCAGAAGGAGAAACACTTAGAAAAATGTGTTTAGGGTTTCTGTGGACTGTAGCAATCACACATCTTGGCCCTACTTCTCTTTCTGATAACAGAATGGAGACAAAATCTTGCCTTATTCCTGATTCTCTTTATTTGAACCTTTCCAATCTGGTTCTCTTGCCACATTGAATGGTATTATCCCTGCTTTGGCTGGGCAGCCATTCATTGAGGCATGATGGGGTGAAGGTGTTTGACTCGACCATGCCTAGTATCTTGGATTTCCAACCTAGAGGCTGTTTGATATGTGATATCAATAACAGGGCAGTGATGGGGAGGTTTTGGTGGGATGTAAGTGCAATGGCCGAGAGTGTGGGATTTAAAGTCAGATGGATTGGGGTTAATCCCAACCCATCCACTTACCTGTGTTACATAAGGAAACTGTGAAATCTTTTAATCCTTAATTTCCTCAGCTATAAAATGGGAATAATCATAGAGTCTACCTATTATTATTAAATGGTACAATCTATGTCAAGTGTATATTTCGCTGGGTATATAGCACATGGTAGGTACCCAATAAATATTTGGTATCTTTGTTATGGGGATGTTGGTTGTTTTTACTTCTTTGCCTCCATGGCCCTTTCTTTCACTAATAGCACTGAATTCTCCTTTGGGGAGCTCCCCTCCCTTACTGCCTATAGTCATGACAAGACTGCCACTTAAAGTGACTTTCCCTCAGCAGTAAAGGGAGTTGGCAGCTGGCCCAAGGTTGACCAATACATCGTCTCCCTGGCATTAGACATTGAGCCCAAGACACTCAAGGGCTGAAAGTGGCTGGTGTCCTAAGTAGATTCTGGGCCTGGATCCCCAAGCTGTCCCAGTGTTTGGCCTTCCTGAGGCAAGGTTGGTCAGCTTGTTCTTTAGATTCTGTGAACTGCCATATATACATAGTGTACTTTCAAAGTTAAGCAGTGACATTAATACCTAAGGTCTGTATCAATTGCTTATGAATAAACATTCCCAACTAATAAATTTCATTATTGTCATTATCATTACATGCCTTAGATAAAGAGCTTATTTTTAAAATTACAAATGTGAAACACAATTTGAGGGAAAAAACAAAGCAAAGCACTATAAAAGGAAACAAAAATCATCCATAATCCTTAACACCTGGAGACATCCCCTCTTATTTTTATAAATGTGCTTCTTGTTTTCTCTGCATATGTGAGGTTAGTGTGTTTTTGTAGATTTTTGTGAAATGATTTTTTTATGAACGCCCATAAACCTTTAAAGACGATGTCAGAGGGAACAATGTATGGGAAAGTCTTTAGGGTCACAGTGGTTAGTTATTTGTGGAAGTTTTTGGTGGCTAAGAGACGGAATTGCTGTAGCGGACACTTAGGTAGGAACTGAATCTTAGACTCATGAGTATGGCTCTGATGGAGGTCACCAAGGTCACTCCCCTGTCACTCTGCTCCTTCTTCAATACATGGGCCAAGTGGTTATCTGATTGGCCATCTTCAGTTACGGGTAAATCAAGGTGATCCATTCTCTTACTTGAAGAACTCTGCCCACCAGATGGATAACTCTGGTAGCATAGAGGAAGGATGGTCAGGGGGTGAGGTGCAGGACACACTGGAGTCAGAAGATAGTGGGCAGCACTGGAGCCACCTCCTCTTTGCTGAATAATAGACATGTTTTCAATATAAGTGAGTCATATTTGACACAGGAGTTAGGTTCTAAAACAAGCATGTATGCCAAAAATAAAAAATAGTCATCGTTACCCTCAATGTTGAACAGATGACTGTTTCTTTGGTTGCACACAAGAAGAAATATTTTGCCTGACTCAAGAGGCCAGTCTTTACAAAATATACTTCTAAGTGCTAGAACCACCCTCACTGTGGTGATCCCCACCTCCTCTCCCTTATTCCCCCTTAGGTGTAAAGCTGAGACGGACAGACATGTAGCAAATCACACCTTGCATCTTACACTCACTTCAGGGTGACACACTGGCATGCTGGCAGAAAACACGTGGTATTTGCTTTTTAAACAATTTTTTTAAAGGAATGGTGAAAACAACAACAACAAACTATGTTCTGTTGAGAAGGCATAGTTGGAGTCTCTGAAGCTGAGCATTGAGGTGTGCAACCCCTCTGGCCTGTGCTTGGAGATGTGGATTCTAAATCTAGACTACAGACTCAGAGCTGCGAGACCTCAGGGGCTCTAACCATGAGCAGGCAAGTGTGCCTGGGTGGTCCACACCAGTAGGGGCGCATCACCTTTTGCAGAACTGGCCTCAGGGATGGCTGTTGTTCAGCCAATACTGATTCCATCTCTTCCCTCGGTTAATGGGGTTCTTCAGTTCCCACAATCTCAGAGCACATCTTTACAGTGAGCATTAAACCTGGTTTTATCAGGCATCTATTTGGTTGTATTTATAAAGGAGGCTTCTAATCTTTATCATTTGGACTGTGGACTTTATATACTTCCTGTGCAGTGCTTGTGAAAGTGATGGATATTATATCAGTGAAATGGCCATTTCACTAGAGTCGTCATTGCACCTGTTTATGCAGCCTTTGCATAGAAATTATTTTTAAATTAACTTACATCTCTATAATTTTCAAAGTGTTTTGAAAGATAACTTCATCTAACCAATAAAAATTATTGTGCTATCAGCCTTAGCAATTATGAACGACTTACATGACAAGCATGTAGTGAGATATACGGACCATAACTTTAGGGATCCAGACACAGCAGCACATTAGTTGAGAGGCTCTGGTTTTGCCAGCTTGTGCAGCACAGAGATTGCAAGCACCTTGCAGCCGGACTGCCAGAGCTCAGGCCCTGGCTCTGCCACTTGTTAACCTTGTTACCTTACACAAATCATGTAGTTTCTCTGAGCCTTGGATTTCTCATTATAAAATGGGATTAATAAGGGGAAAACCTCATGGATTTGTGGTGAAGATGAAATAAAATATTATGTATAGGACTTACATACTGTGAGCACTCAATATGTACCATTTGTTTATTATAGTTGGCATTGCTGTGGTGGTTGTTCTTTTTAAAAGAATCTGTAATAGAAGGTGATTGCTCTCATTTCTTCAATTTGTGAGATAAGAAAATAGTCCTTTTACTAAAATCATTCTCTGGGTTCTGGAAACTCATTTTCATCAGTCAATTACTTTCTGAGACCACCTATGTACAACGAACTGACCTAGGCTCGGTGAGGGGCTTCATGGGCCCTCAACATGCTTCCAACATAGTTGAGGACACATGGCAAGTATATATCATGTCTTCTGGCTTGTTTGTTGTGGGACAATAGCTCCAGTAGTCAGTGCTTGGTAGCCCAGAGGAGAAAGCAGCAGCCAGGGTCTAGAGTGGTCAGCAGAGACTTTGCTGAGAGAAGAAATTCTGTCTTGATGGATGTTTAGATTTTAGACATGTGGGAAGGAAAAATGAAGACACTCCAGAGAGGAAACTCTACCAGGTGGAGGTGGGCCTGGTTAAGGTTTGTGCGTAAGCAAGAAGTAAATTTAATGACACATGTAACTGTGTCCCATGAAACTGTGTGGCTTCAGGTGTGGATAGATCTACGTACTCTAAAGATGGCACCAGGACCCAGTTTCTCTCTTCTCTTCATCTTGTACTCTGCTCTCTGACAGAGGTCAGTTCTCAGAAAGGGATCACGTCTTCTAGTGGAAAAATAGCTGTAGACACCTCATTTTCATCATCCTTTTCTGGTTCCAATGGCATGGGGAAAAGACTTCCTATCCCTGTCCTGACAACGTTGACCAAGTTCTCACTGGGTCTCCCTGACTTTAATTGGACTTTGTGCCCATCCCGGAGCCAATCAGTGTGGCTGGGGAGGAATGAGATCAGATTGGCCTAGTCTCAGGTAACAGTCAGTTGACCCGAGTGGAGACAGGGAGCTTCCCCAGTGCAGAACAAAAACTGCTGCTGACCGCAGTGGGGTAGGCAGGATTCCTGTGCAGGGTAATGATCTTCACCAGAGTTTGCTTTTTTTCCCTCTCTAGTCCAGTTTATTCTCTTGAATTTAATATCGGATTTACAATGACCTGAAAATTAGAAAATCTATTTCATACCTTGGAAATACTGAGTTTAAGTCTCTGTGCCCTTTTACATTAAAAAAATGTACAATTGAGAATGTTCGTCTTGGTCAAAATGAGTAATACTGGATTTACTTCATGGCAAACCATAGTCTCCTTAGTCTCCTAATAGTACTTTGTTTTTTATAATACATGGGACAGGATATGACTGAACAGGCCATAATTGCCGCTTTAAAGTTTTTTCAAGACTGCAGCTAACTTATTTTCTCTGATTCCCTTGGTTCTTTGAGTCATTTTGGAATTGGCTCTCTGTGTTTTAGTGGCACTTGGTTTCCTCAATGTTCAGGAAGTAGATTCAGGCTTTTCAGAAGGCAAGCACTAACGAAAAGGAGTAAATTGCATTTTAAAACCAGTATTTTTATACCAGTGAGAATTCTCCTTATTTCTTACCCTTTGGAAAAACTTTATCTAGTTCCTTATCTTGTGGGAAGTTCTGACATCAACCCTATGCAGGGTGAGTTGGGGTTCCTCTCCCACTCTGTCCAGCCCTTTTGGCTAAAGAAGTGATAATAATGATGACAATGATGAATATAGCTGGGGCAGAAGCCATCATCTCTGTCTAAATCCGTTTGGGCTGCTATAACACAATACCATATATGGAATGGCTTATAAGCAACAGAACGTCATTTCTCACAGTTCTGGAGGCTGGGCAGTGCAAGATCAAGGTGCCGTCAGATTCGGTGTCTGGTGAGGGCCCCCTTCCTCATAGATGGCCATCTTCCCACTAACCTGACACGGCAGAAGGGGTGAGGGATCTCTCTGGGATCTCTTTCGTAAGGACATTAATCTCATTGATGAGGGCTCTACCCTCATGATCTAATCACCTCCCAAAGGCCCTACCTCTTAATATCATTGTACTGGGGATTAGGTTTCAACAAATGAATTTGGGGGGGATACAAATTTCAGTCTATGGCAATCTATTAAGCACTTATGTTAAGAGTTTTACATTTATTATTATTATTATTTTAAGAGATGGGGTCTCACTCTGTCACCCAGGCCGGAGTATAGTGGCACATTCGTAGCTATAACCTCGAATTCCTGGGCTCAAGGGATCATCCTGCCTCAGCCTCCGAGTAGCTAGGACTACAGGCTTGCCACTACCACGCCCAGCTAATTTTTAAATTTTTTGTAGAGACAGAGTCTCACTGTGTTGCCCAGGCTTGTCTCAAGTGCCTGGTCTCAAGCAATCCTCCCACCTTGACCTCCCAATGTGCTGGGATTACAGGCATGAGCTGCCATGCCCAGCCCATATGTTATTTAATTTAATCTTCACAACAACTCTGTTAGGTTCACTCTGTTATCACAGTTTTACAGATGAGAAAATGAGGCTTGGAGAGGCTAAATAATTTTCTAAAGGTGACACAGCTATGAAGAAATGTAGCCAAGATACAAATCCAGGTCGGCCTTCCAAATACACCCATCAATCCATGAGCCTGTGCATTTGTAGTATCTCTAAAATGCTAATTGATTGTGACTCTTTCAATTAGCAGCAATTTCATTTACCAAAGTCACATCAATAATATTTTATCATGTGATTCTGAGCTAAGTATCCTGATGTACAGGATTTATGTTGGGACCATAAACATTGTAGCCCAGAGTTGGCTACTTAGTACTACTTAAATGCTAGTTGAACTCATTTTTTCTGTCCTGCACAGTCTGCATTTACCTTATGCTACCACGTGGTGCCACTGTTGGAGATGGGTCTTGCATGGTCTAAGATTCTCCCATGACTCTGTGATGCTCTTGCTGGTCCACTTCCTGGCTTCAACTGCAGTGGTGTCCTAGGGAGATTTTGGCATCAACCACATGCTGAGCTAAACCCACTCCCCTCCAGGGGGCCTTAGGTAATCCCTAGCTCCCATTCCGTAGGCTCACTCATTAATTTCCCTTCTTAGGCACATGTGTTTACTACTCTAGTCAGACAATATTTTATCTATCTTTCTGCATTTTGGATGGATAGCTATGGCACAATTTTATGGTATGCTAAGGTACAAAAAGGAGATATGCAGAATCACTGAATGCATCAATGGGTAGATAAATTATTCCTAAAATATAATCATCTCTTAGGGAGGCTGTAGACATAGGGTGAAGAGTATGGGCTTTGGATTCCTGCCAACTTGGTCCAAATATCTTCACCACTCATAGCGTGCATGATTTGGGGCAAATATTTTCATTTCTGAGCCCCCAATTTCCTCATTTGTAAATATTAACCTTTTTATGAGTTGGTAGTGGTGCTTGGCTAAGATAATTTGCATAAGGCCTTAGTAAGTTACTATGTATAACTATTAATATTATTAATTAATTCGTCTGTGCTCCAGGCTAGAATTTTATACAGTTAGTTCTGCTGTAACGCTTTTTGTGTAAATTCAAATTTATTCCAACGTGATTGAGGTATTAGGAAACAATTTGAGCATAACACAAATTTCATGTTTGGGTATGCTCAAATTTGTCCAGGAGAAACACTAGGTGAACATAGAAACTACACCTATAGCTGAACAAAGACGTGTAGGAACATACAAAACACATTCACATGCAAACATGCACCAGCTACCTCAGTTCAGCGCATGGGTTGTGAGGCATACAACGCACATCTGGTGTTACAACTTTCCACCTGACTTTATTTATTTATTTATCTGTTTTATTTCAGAATATTGCAGGTGTCTGCCTGACTTTAGATAACTCTCCACCACTTCACAATAACTCACAAGTCACAGCCCTTCTGACACCCGCTTCCACAAACAAACGTGAGATCTTCTTCCAGGTAAAGTGTCATATTTATTGTAGTATTTATGCATTTCTGGACCATTTAACATGTGTAAAAACGTGGTACCATTTTTATGAGGTTCCTTTCTTTGTGTTTTATTGTGTCACTGAGGAGGATTTTCAGTGTGTGCCCCAATTCCGTTAAGTCCTGTGGTTTTTATTGCATAGTTTGGCAAAGTGCAGTGATTTTTAGGAACATATATGCCAAGTTATAGCAGAACTGATGGTTCTTGCCATTCATCTGTAAAACACTGCACCTGCTCTCAAAAGGGACTTGCAGTTAAGGGGTGGTGACTTATACCACTAAGGTTTGATTTGGATCATTGGCGTCCTGGCGTCCAAGTCCACAGTGCTAACAGCTGAACTGCAGAGTGGGTGTGCTCTGCTGAGTGTGGCCAGGGTGCTTGCCCACTGGATCTTTCCTTGATTCTCAGAGCAACTAACTGGAAGCCATGGTTGGCATAGTCTAGTATATACTGACTTTCCTTCACAGGAGATTGCCATCAGGAAAGCTTGCCAGCACTGTCATTTCCCTCTTTTCATCTTCTTTTCATGCTTGAATCCCTGAAGGGTGAGTATCTGATACCATCGTTCTGCTTGAATTGGCAGCTACTTCTGGTAATAATGATGCCTCAAATTGGCAGAGTGTTTTAAGATTTTTTTCAATGTACTTTTACAGTTAATTAGTTTACTTTATTATTTAAAATATCTGGGAACATTGGTAAGATTGTCTTCTTTTTATTATGGCATGTGTAGTATGGGGATATCACATAAATACGTATAGCCATTTTCCATTTCATGCCATGGCTGACATTACAAATAATCCTAAATTTCTTTTATTACTGAGCTTGAATGCTTTTTGAGACAGTACTCCATATAGCTCCTACCAATGGATTGGCAATAAGAAATTATGCTTACTTGATGTCTGAGATCTAGGCTTTTGAGCTCTTTAGGGCAGACTATATCTCTGGCCTCTATCACAGTGGGCATAGGACAATGTTTAATGAGGTGGATTGAATGACTGAGGAAACAGGCAAGGCAAGTCAGGTGATGTTCTTATGGTAAGGATGTCTATACTGTACAATATTAGGCAATAGGATATTAAGTAAGTGCCTTTAGCTGTAGCACCCTCTGGCAGCCAGTTCCCTCATTAGGAAGTCATCCCCCAGGGTAGTGAGTCAACATCCCCATCAGAGATCCGATGGGCTGTCTTTGTTTCCTCTATCCACACCATAGGCTCTGGGGGTTTGCATAAGGCATGCTAGAGATGAGTTTTCCTTGGTGAAATGTGTGGCTTGTCCATTAGCATGATAAGCGTTAGCAGTGGGCTCTCACTGGTGACACTAGTGTAGTCAATATATGTGGATTGGTTCAACGACATTAGGGACAACTCTCCATTTTTGAATTAAACCTGTAGCCTATTTATTTGAAGCTGTACCCTGAAGCATGACCTTAAATGAGACTGTGCTCAGTCACTGGTTCACAGGTTTCTGTTTGTCTGATATTGACTGTACAGGTGACTCTGGAATATTGACACATCTGCTTTGAGTCAATCTTTCATGTGAGCTATGGTCAGGGCACCTGAGAAGTCATAGAGATTTCATCAACTTTATAGCACAGGCTGCTTTGTGCATCCTTGTTAATTAATGCTTGTTTAAGAAAGGTCGCCCAGTGGGACAGGTTTAGGCAGAAAGTTGTTTTTAGTAGAAAGATTGTGTGGGGTGGGGCTAACTCTCATTCACATTTAACCAATGGCACTTGGTTACCAAAAATAACTAATATTTAAGCATGATGAGCTTAGGTCAGTTTGCAACTTCAAGGTCACATAGAAAATTAGGTCAAATCTGCAACCACCAGTCATATCAGTGCTTTTTCCTTAGGAACCGTATGATTTTTTTCCATAGGGCCACAATGTATGGTTGTGCAGGTGGTACACTGCAAAAGGGTTTCACCTCTTGAGACACCATTTCTATCACCAATATATATTTATTAGGTCTATTTTCTGGCAGTGCTGTGTTCCTAAAAAGGTGGTATATTATGACAACTTTCTGACAAGTGGAAGTAAAGGGTCTTGAGGGAAGGGGTGCCTTCTAACTTTCACTAGTGGAAGACTAGTGGGTTGGAGTCCTTTAGCATTTCATCTTTCCCTCAGATGAAGTAGGAGAACTCCAGGACGTGCCTGGTACCTAATGGGGACTCTGTAATTTGTTAGGTGAATGAACAATTAAAAGAGGTAGAAGTTTTGTGTTTCTAAACACTACCAAAAGACTGCTCTTTATAAGCAAAGAACTAAGATACAGGAATATAAAGCTCCTGAGAGCTGGAGTACTTGGCTGTGCAGTTAGGAAAACAGGCAATAAAAGAGGAGAGAAAACATGAAGTGCCTTAATATGCTTGACCCAAAAGGATCTTCTGACCACCCAGACTTCTCTGGCTAAGGAAGTCTCCTGCCAAGTCACACTAAAACCCTTCACCATGTTTCCATTTCAGCATTTCTCACAGTCTGAAATGATTGTGTTCATTTGTTCCCTCACTGGAATGTGCACTCCATGACAGCATGGATTTTTTTTAATTGAAACTATTTATTTGTTTACAAAAGTAATACATGCTATAGAAAGTATATAAGTATATAAAGTAAAAAATAAAAGTCTTTCCATTGGGGTTCCCCACAATCTTCCTCCCAGGTGTAAATACTCTTTCTTTAAATTTCAAAATATTAAGGGGGTACAAATGTGTTTGGTTACGTGGATCACTTTTATAATGCTTGAGTCAGGGCTATTAGTGTGCCTATCAACTGAATAGTGTTCATTGTACCTGTTAGGTAGGTTTTTGACCCCTCCTTTTCACCCCCTCTTCCCTGATTGATTTCCAATGACTTTTAGTTCTCTGTGTGTCCATGTGTGCTCATTGGTTAGTTCAAACTTATTAGAGAGTACAAGTGGTGTTTGTTTTTCCATTCTTGATAAACTTCACTTAGGATAATGGTCTCCAGTTCCATCCAAATCACTGCAAAAGACATTAATTCATTTCTTTTTATGACTGAGTGGTACTCCATGGTATACATATACCACATTTTGTTAATCCACTCATGAATGGATGGGCACTTAGGTTGATTCCACATCTTTGTGATTGTGAATTGTGCTGCAATAAACATTCCAGTGCAGGTGTCTTTTTGATAAAATGACTTTTCCTTCAGGTAGATACCCAGTAGTGAAATTGCTGGATTGAATGGTAGGTCTACTTTTAGTTCTTTGAGGAATCTCTACACTGTTTTCCATAGAGGTTGTACTAGTTTGCAGTCCTGCAAACAGTGCATAAGCGTTCCTTTCTCTCTGCATCCACACCAGCATCTATTGTTTTTTGACTTTTTAATAATGGCCATTATCACAGGGGTAAGGTGATATCTTACTGTGGTTTTGATTTACATTTCCCTGATGATTATTGGCATTGAGCATTTATTCATGTTTGTTGGCCATTTGTCTATCTTCTTTTGAAAAACTTCTCTTCATGTCTTTTGCCCACTTTTTAAATGGGGTTGTTTGGTTTTTTTTCTTGCTGGTTTGTTTGAGTTCTTTGTAGATTCTGGATATTAGCCCTTTATTTGACATAGAATTTGCAAATATTTTCTCCCATTCTGTAGGTTGTCTATTTGCTCTATTTCCTTTGCTGTGCAGAAGCTTTTTAATTTAATCAAGCCCCATTTATTTATTTTTATTATTGCTGTAATTGCCTTTGGGAGTCTTAGTCATAAATTCTTTGCCTAGGCCAATATCTAGAAGAGTTTCTCCTATATTTTCTTCTGGAATTTTTATGGTTTCATGCCTTACGTTTAAGTCTTTTATCCATCTTGAATGAATTTTTGTGAGTGGTGAGAGATAGGGGTCCTGTTTCTTTCTGCGTGTGTCTATCCAATTTTCCCAGCACCATTTATTGAACAGGGCTTCTTTTCCCCAGTGTATGTTGTTGTCTGCTTTGTCCTAGATCAGTTGGTTATAGGTAGATGGCTTTATATCAGTAATCTCTGTTCTGTTCCATTGGTCTATGTCTCTATTTTTGTACCAGTACCATGCTGTTTGGGTTATTCTAGCCTTGTGGTGTAGTTTGAAGTCTGGTAATGTGATGCCTCTAGATTTGTTCTTTTTGCTTAAGATTGCTTTGGCTATTTGGACTCTTTTTTGGTTCTAAACAAAGTGTAGAATTATTTTTTCTAGATCTGTGAAATATGACATTGGTGTTTTGATGGGGAGTGCATTGAATTTGTAAATCACTTTGGGCAGTATGGACATTTTAACAATGTTGATTCTAGCTATTTATGAGCATGATGTATTTTTCCATGTGTTTGTGTCATCTGCGATTTCTTTCCTCAGTGTTTCATAGTTCCCCTTATAGAGATCTTTCATCTTCTTGGTTAAGTGTATTCCTAAGTATTTTATTTTCTTTGTAGCTATTGTGAATGTTATTGAGTCTTTAATTTGACTCTCAGCTTGACTGTTATTGGTATATAGAAATGCTACTGATTTGTGTACATTGATTTTGTAATCTAAGACTTTGCTGAGTTTATTTGTCAATTCCAGGAGTCTCTTGGTGGAGTCTTTGGGATTTTCTAGGTAAAAGATAATATTGTCAATGAAAAGCAGTAGTTTGACCTGTTCTTTCCCAATTCTTATGCATTTTCTGTCTTTCTCTTGTCTGATTGCTCTGGCTAGGACTTCCAGTACTATGTTGAATAGGAATAGGCACCCTTGTCTTGTTCCAGTTCTTAGGGGGCATGCTTTCAACTTTTCCCCATGTAGTATGATGTTGGCTGTGGGCTTGTCATATATGGCTTTTATAATTTTGAGATATGTTGATTCTATGCCAACTTTGTTGTGGGTTTTTATCATGAA
This sequence comes from Daubentonia madagascariensis, assembly GCA_023783475.1. Taxonomy (NCBI): domain Eukaryota; kingdom Metazoa; phylum Chordata; class Mammalia; order Primates; family Daubentoniidae; genus Daubentonia; species Daubentonia madagascariensis. Next base: position 30,748,862 of record JAKFHU010001953.1, on the reverse strand, counting down.
GGGGTGCTGGATTTTGACAAATGCTTTTTTTTCATCAATTGAGATGATCATATGATCTTTGTTTTTACTTCTGTTTATGTGGTGAATCACATTTATTGATTTACTTATGTTGAACCATCCTTGCATCCCTGAGATGAAGCCCACTTGGTCATGGTGGATTTTTTTTGTGTGTGTGTGTTGTTGAATTCAGTTTGCTAGTATTTTATTGAGGATTTTTGCATCTATATTCATAAGGGATATAGTTCTGTAGTTTTCTTTTCTTCTTTTTCTGGTGTCCTTTCCTGGCTTGGTATCAAGGTGATACTGGCTTCAAAGAATGAACTGGGGAGGATTCCCTCCTTCTCGATGTTATGGAATAATTTCTGCAGTCTGGGTGCTAGATCTTCTTTGTAGGTCTTACAGAATACTGCTGTGAATCCATCTGGTCTGTGGCTTTATTTCATTGGGAGATTTTTTATTACTGCTTTGATCTCACTGCTTGTTATTGGTCTGTTCAGGAGTTCTATTTCTTCCCGATTGAACATTCGGAGATTGTGTGTTTCCAGGAATTTCTCCATTTCCTCTATGTTTCCCAGTTTATATACATAGAGATTTTCATAGTATTCATGAATGATATTTTGTATTTCTGTGGTATCAGTTGTAATGTTTCCTTTTTCACTTCTGATTGAGTTTGTTTGGGTCCTTTCTCTTCTATTCCTGGTTAATCTAGCAAGAGGCCTATTGATTTTGTTTATCTTTTCAAAGAACCAACTTTTTATTTCATTGATCCTTTGTATTGTTTTTTGTTTTCCATTTCATTTAGTTCTGCTCTGACCTTTGTTATTTCTTTTCTTCTGCTGGCTTTGGGTTTGGTTTGCTCTTCCTATTCTAGTTCCTTGAGATGTGACATTAGATTATTAATTTTTGATCCATCTGTCTTTTTGATGTGGGCATTTAAGGCTATGTATTTTCCCCTTAGTACTTCTTTTGTTGAATTCCATAGATTTTGATAGCTTGTGTCCCCTTTGTCATTCAGTTCTAGGAATCTTTTGATTTCCGTCTTAATTTCATTCTTGGCCCAATAATCATTCAGCAGAAGATTGTTTAATTTCCATGAGTTTGTGTAGATTTGAGTGTTTCTCTTGGTATTGAGTTCTAGTTTTATCCTCCTGTGGTCTGAGAAGATACATGGTATGATTTTGATTTTTTTTTTAATTTGTTGAGATGTGTTTTTTGGCCTAAGATATGGTCATTCTTGGGGAATAGCCCATGTGCTGATGAGAAGCATATATATTCAGTAGTTTTTGGGTAGAATTTTCTGTAAATGTCTGTTAGTTCCATTTGTTCTAGAGTCCCATTTAAGTCTAGTGTTTCTTTATTTATTTTCTGCTTCGATGACCTGTCCAGCTCTGACAATGGAGTGTTGAAGTCCCTGGCAATTACAATGCTACTATTTATCTCTGCTTAAATCTAGTATAATTTGCTTTATGAATCTGAGAGCTCCTGTTTTAGGTGCATATATATTTAGAATTATTATGCCTTCTTGTTGAATTGCTCTCTTTACCATTATATAATGACCATCTTTGTCTTTCTTTACCATTGTTGATTTAAAGTCAATTTTATCTGATATAAGAATGGCCACCCCTGCTCTCTTTTGTTTCCATTTTTGTGGAATATTTTTTTCCATCCTTTCACCTTTAGTCTATGGGAGTCCTTGTGGGTTAGATGTGTTTCCTGAAGACAGCAGATTCTTGGGTTGTGTTTTTTCATCCATTCAGCCAACTATGTCTTTTCAGTGGAGCATTCAAACTATTAATGTTGAGTGATAGAATTGATATATGGGATGTGTTCTGTTCATCATGTTGAGTAGTACCTTATTGCTTTCTTTTCCCTCTTGTGCTATTGTTTTATACAAGTTGTGAGCTTTACCTTTGGGTGATTTTACACTGGTGGTTATCAATTGTGCTAATCCATGTATAACACAGTTCTGAGTATTTCCTGTAGGGCAGGTCTGGTTGTGACAAATTCCCTCAGTGTTTGCTTGTCTGGAAAACACTTTATTTCTCCATCAATTATGAAACTTAGTTTTGTAGGATACAAAGTTCTGGGCTGGCAGTTGTTCTGTTTAAGAAGACTGAAGAAGGGGCCCCAATCCCTTCTGACTTATCCACTGAGAAGTCTGCAGTTAGCCTGATGGGTTTGCCTTTGTAGGTTAGTTGTTGATTTTGCTTGTAGGATTTTCTCCTTCATTTTGGCTTTGGCCAGGTTGATTATTATGTGTCTTAGAGATGTCATATTTGCTATGGATCTTCATTGAGTTCGATGACCATCTTGTGCCTGGATATCTGAATCTCTGGCAATACCAGGGAAGTTTTCCTCAATAATTTCCTCCAATAGGTTTTCCATGCTATGTGCTCTTTTTTTCTTTTCCCTCAGGGATACCTATAATTCATATTTTAGTTTGCTTAGCATAATCCCATATTTCTCTAAGTGATTGCTCAGTCTTTTTTATTCTCTTCTCTGTCTCTTTGAATGGCTGGGTTAGCTCTACAGCCTTGTCTTCAAGCCTGAGGTTCTTTTTTCCTTTTGGTTTAGTCTATTATTGAAGCTTTCTGCTGTGTTTTGAAATTCCCTAAATGATTCTTTCATTTCTTTAAGTCCTATTATATCCTTTCTTATGTTTCTAGCTCTTTAGTGACTTTTTCATTGATTTCTTGAAATAGTTTTTTTGTTCCTTTTTGTTGGTTTTCAACTTTCTCTTCAATTCTATTCATCTTATTTGCCATCCATGTTCTGAATTCCTTTTCTGTCATTTCAATAATTTCCCTCTGGTTGGAGTCCACTACTGTAGCTCCATTGTTACCCTTTGGGGGTGTTGAAGTGTTTTGTTTTCTCATGTTGCCAGGGTCCTTTTGCTGGTTTCTTCTCATCTGACTCCTCTTCTCTCAGCTCTGGGCTAATAGGTTTGCAGGGCACCTTTTCTCCTTTGCCGGGAACTCTCCTGTTTAGTTAGGAGAAGAAGAGGACCCTAGATGCAGCTTTTGTGTCCTCCTCTGGAATGTTGACCTGGCAGGGGAGGGGTGGCTACACTGACAGCCTGTAGTACAGCTGTTCTGTTTTGACCTGCTCCCCTGTTATTGCCTCAGTTCAAGCCAGCTGAATGATCTTTGTGCAGGGTGGTGAGTTATTCCCCAGCTCATTGTTGGAAGTTAGAGTTGGGGGCTGGGTGAGACCCTCTGCATGTAGTCTGATATTGTGGGGAATTGCTCTGCCTGGGGTCATCCAGTGGAGGTGACAGTGACAGCTGGGTGAAGCTATCTAGGCAGTGGTCATGGGTGGCCAGGCCATGGGCATTTGCTTGAATCAGGTCCAGGTGCAACAGCTGCTTGAGCCTGGGGTGTCCCTGGTGGAGCTTTGGACCTTGGGGTGGTTCTGCTGGCTCAGTGACAGTGGTGGAGACTCAGGGGTGGGGTCTTGGGGCGCAGGCTCAACTCTGAATCTTGGGGGCAGTGTCACAGGTTTGGTGGGGGCCCTGGAGCCACAGGGGCAGAGCCTTGGGCCTAGGCACAGCAAGAGCCTCAGTGCTGGATCTGGTGATCACAGAGGCAGAGCTGCACAGATGGGGGGGCTATTCCCCCGGAGCAGAGGAGAGCTCCTAGAACAGTGCCCAGCTACATTTATAGAATAAATGAACGTATGTTGAAGATCAGTAAAATGTGTGTAATCATAGAACCAGAGATTGAAAGGAGACTTCAGAATGTCCCACCTAAGCTCCAGTTTTATACATGGTGAACTGGGGGGTTCAGTGGGGTGTGGCTGAGCATCCTTGGTACTCTTTTTTTATAATTTCTGAACCAGATTGATTGCATGCCAGGACGAGTACTTAATTTTTATTCCTATGATCCATTGCCCGTGCACAGTAGCCTAAGATCCAGCTTTGCCTTCACAAACTCTCACCATATTCTCTACTAGGAAGACATATGAATAGGGGTGGCAAGAGATAAATTTAACAAGGACCATTTGTAAGCTACAAGATATAGGAAATGAATGCCATGAAAGATGAACTGTATCTCAAGCATTTAGTGCCCACGAGGCCTCCCAACTGCAGTATCTTTCAGCAGATAGAGACTTAGTCGCACAGAGTATGTAAGTGGAGCACCTCAGAGGAGTATAAACTGGGACCCAAACTGGAAGGTTCTGAGTCCAGCACCTCTCTGCTAGCTTCCTGCCATGACAGGCCATGGTGGTGTCTCCACAGAGCAAATGGCAGAGTGAACACCCGTGGAAGGCTTTTGTGCATGAATCTCTTGTGCTTAAAAGCTTCATTTCACTGAGAAGATGAAAGAAAGGTAGTGTCAGTCAGCTGTGAGATTCAGAGTTCTCTGCAGAGGCATCATGGCATTCGGAGGCTGCTGGGAAGCAGCCTGGGACAAGTACCTGCTGCAGATGGCAGTTTGGAAGGTCTCTGAAATTAAGGCTGCATATGGGTTCCTAGAGGAAAGCTCTTGTATCCCTATTCCACCTACCGTCTCTGCCTGCCTCTTTGCATTTGGTGCTCTCACTGTGCCTTGAAGGGTCTGCTTCCTGATTAAGTGGATAGTCCAGCTTCTCAGAAAGGTGAGGTTGTACCTACAGGCAGACTATAAGAACTCCTACCCTACACCCCAGTGCATAGGTCAACATCTGCACTCTGTAGGGGCTTAGTAGATGTACATGGGCCCCAGATGACAGCTTATGGCACCTGGGGGCAGAATCCTACCAATACTCATTGATTTTATGGAGGTATGCAGTGGACTTTTAGGGGAACCATAAAGACTTTTGGACATGAGTGGACACCATAGAACGATACTTTCCTTTTGTTGGCATTGAGGTCATCAGGTCACATGTGGTTTTTCCCGCCCTCTAGTAACACCTTTGAAAGGAAAAATAAATTGAAATTGGCAACAATTTGTTCTTCATGATGTCATGATGGTTCTCTTTGGTCACTGCTTTCTTTTCTAAGTACATACAAACCACCTAGGCAATAATATGTTTTAGAACCAGTTTGCAATTCCAAGGGTCTCACCACCTCCCTTTTTGAAAAGAGGTCAGGCATTATTGCTCTTCTTTCTCTGATGCATCTTCTGCTCTACTCAGATTTGTCTACACCGAGCCCATGGCTACATGTGCAAATTACTCCCAAGCCCAGGAACCACTTAATCTAAGTCTGAATATATCAAATCAAATATGAGAAAAAAATTTGAGAATTTATATAAAGTGTTATACAAATCTCTAAAGTATCATGGAATAGTAGATTCTGGTTTTTCTCTCATGTCACCCTTCAATCTCCGTCATTTTTGTCAGCTTCTTTACCTCCTGTCCCGAGACTCCACGACTGTACCCTAGGCAAGCTCATAAAGTCCCATGTCTATACATACCGTCTACATGCCAGTGACTCCCAAATTCACATCTTTAGTTATGACCTCTCTGAGAGAGAATGAAATGAATTTCATACGTTTGCCTGTTCAGCCTGACTTGGATGTATAGGTGTCTCACATTTAATATTTAAACAGTATTCATGTTTCTCCAGCCCCCATCACCACCACTCATTTCTCCCCAAGTCTTTTCTATCTCAGTAAATGGCACCGCTGTCCCCCAATTGCCCAACATCAGAAACCTTGATTCCTTTCTGTCGCCCTCCCTCTGTCATTTTTAAACCATCTGTAATCTAGTTGGCCCTACTTGTATGATGTAGCTCCTCACTTCTCCATTGCTACCTTCATGGTCCAAGCCACCCCAATCTCTTGCCAAGTCTGTTTCAACAACCCCCAACTAGCCTTCCCACTTCTCATCTCCTTCCAGTTTCTTTTCTTCTCTTTCTTTCTTTTTTCTTCCTCATCCTAGAGCCCAAAGGTACCGGTTTATTTTCTGCCCAGCAGCTACAGTGATCTTTCAAACATGAAAGTCAGATCCTGGACTCTCCTGCTTAAAACTCTCCGTGGTTTCCCACTGTGATCCCTCACCAGGGCCTGTGCGATCTGGTTCCCACCTACTCCTCAGCTCACCTGCCACTTACTTTTCTTTTTTCTTTTTTTTGAGACAGAGTCTTCTTTGTTGTCCCAGGTAGAGTGCAGTGGCATCATCATAGTTCACTGCAACCTCAAACTCCTGGGCTCAAGCGATCCTCCTGCCTCAGCCTCCCGAGTAGCTGGGACTACAGGTGCACACCACCACACCTGGCTAATTTTTCTATTTTTAGCAGAGACGGGGTCTTACTCTTGCTCAGGCTGGTCTTGAACTCCTGAGCTCAAGCAGTCCTCCTGCCTTGGCCTTCCAGAGTCCTAGGATTACAGGCGTGAGCCACTGTGCCTGGCCTGCCACTTACTTTTCTGCTTGAATAACTACCCTCTAGCCATCTGGTCTCCTTTCGGAACCTAAATATGCCAGGCTTATTTTCATGTCAGTCTTTGCACTGGCTGTTCCGTCTGCCTGGAATGTTTCTCTCCTAGTTCTGTGAATGACTAGCTTTCCTCTCCCTATCCGTGCCTCTGCTCAAGGATCATGAAATGTCCCTGGTCTGATCATTATCCTCACCATCCCTTTATCCTGCTTGATTTTCTCCATAGCACTAAGCATGTTGTGTTTCCTTGTTTAATTAGAAGCTACCCAGCTGAAATATAAGCCCCAGGAAGGGGAACCTTGCCTGTCTTGCTCACCACTGTATCTCAATTCCTGGCACATGGTTTGTGCTCAATACATATTTGCTAAATGCATTAATGAAGAGATCTGAACTCAATTTAGATGATTGGTTATTCTTTTTCCATCTTCATTGTCTATTTGAAGAAAACAATGGTTTTGTCCTTTTTAATTTAAAGTCATTGTGTTGACAAAGAAGAAAAGAAAATAAATAGGGCTGGGTAAATTTTCTGTTCCTTGGGAAATATTGGATGGTCCTTCTAGAATCTGGAGCTATCCCTTTTTTCATCTTGCTCTGGAACAAGCTTAAAGCATTCCTTCCTTTGTTCTTAGCATTTCCCCCCCAAGACTCAGATTTCTGGGGGCATAATTTTTCTTTTATATTTCTCCTGGTTCCTGGCCCTCCTCTATTTAATATGATCTTTAACAATCTGAGTTCATCAGATAATTCAGATGTTTTAAAAATCAAACAGTACAAGACAGTATACAGTCAAGTCCCCAATTTTTTTGAGTCAACATTGAATTTTCATCCAAGGGACTCAATTATAACCATGACTTAAAAAGCATGCATTACATTCTTGTGATACTTCACTTCGAAATTGGTACTAACTGATCAATACTTATGTGCACACATGGAAATAATATTCATCAGGGGTCAGGCAGGTTGGGGGGGTGGAGAGGATGGGTAAACTCACACCTAATGGGTGCGGGGCGCACTGTCTGGGGGATGGGCATAATTGTAGCTCTGACTTGGGCAGTGCATAGGCAATATATGTAACCAAACTGTTTGTACCCCCATAATATTCTGAAATTTAAAAAAAATGCGTTACTACCAGGTTAGATTCTTATAGCTGAGCTGGCTGTCACTTTGAATATAATTCTCATTATTTGATTAGCATAAACATAATGTATAATGTGGTTATGTGAGATACAAAATTACTAAAGCAAAGACAATGGAAAGTATTGTCATAGTAATATTTTAATAATTGTCATATTGTTACAGTGCCTGACACATATTAGGGATCATGGGAATGTTGACATATTGACATGTGAATTTCAGATATTACTAATGTTTTAAGAAATTAAACATTAGATTTGTAATGAAAGGCCCCCACCTCATCCCTTGCCCCTCCTTTCTTCACCAGAAATAATGGATATCCTTAAGCTGATGCAGACTCGGAATGTATTTTTTTCCAAATGTACTCCATGTATAGTATGTAATATATAAATACAATTATTATTTTTAAAAATTATTTTATTTTATTTTTTTAGAGATAGGGTCTTTCTCTGTTGCCCAGGCTGGAGTACAGTGGTGCAATCATAGCTCACTGTGCCTTAAACTCCTGGGCTCAAGCGATCCTCCTGCCTCAGCCTCCTGAGTAGTTGGGACTACAGGCGTGCGCCACTAAGTGTGTGGCTAATAAATACAATTACTTAAATACATCATGTTATCATATTCTTCTATAATTTGTAGTTTTTTCACTTAATATCTTTTTGAAATATATCCATGTTTATACATGTGGTGTTAGTACATTTGCTATAATACTCTAGTTTTCCCCTGAGGGACAATTTGGGTTGTTTCTACTTATTTTTATTTTTGTTTTAGTTTTTGTCAAGGGAACAAGAATAAAGTAGAGAATATCTTTGACCACGTGCCCAAATTTCTCCAGCCCTTCCAGTAGAAGGGAAGGGCGGGGTCACAGGCCATCTTCGTCTTTAAATTTAGTATACATTGCCAAATTTCTTTCCAAAATATTTGTCCCAGATAATAATATGTAAGTATTTCCATTTCTCCATGTTCTTCTCTACATTTGGTGTTTTCAGATTTTGAAGCATTTGAAGAATGAGAAATGGTACGATGCAATTTTAATTTGCATTTTCTGGTCATTAAAGAGGTTGAAAGCAAATTTTCGCATTTCTTGGCCATTATGGTATTTTCTTCTGTGAGGTGCCTGCTAATTTTCATTGTTTATTTTTCTCTAAGGTTAGTTGTCACTTTTTATTGTTTAAATAAACTCTTTATATCTTCTGGATGTTCAATCTTTGATGTCACATGAACTGCAAGTATCTGCTAGATTATGGATTTTTAAAAAAAATTTGTTTATGATGTCTTGATCCTGAAGTTATACATTTTTATGTACTTCATTGTATTTTCATTTATGGTTTATACTTTTTATATTATATTTACAAAATCCTTCCCTACTCAAATATAATAAAAATCTTATTTTATCTTTCTTCTATGGATAACCAATGATTCTAGCACCAATTAATGAATGGTCCATCCTTTCTATAATATTTGAAATTCTACTTCTGAAATAATTCCCTGTTCTGTTACTAGTTTCTATTCTGTTCCAGTAACTATAGCTTTCTACTAAGTCTTGATGTCTTAAAAATATAAATGGTCTTCATATTCTTTTGCAAAACTGTTTTGGCTTCTTTTCATACCAAAAAACCCTGTTGGGATTTTGATTAGAATAGTGAGGCATTTATTTGTGATGTTGAATGTTTCTTGCTATAAATATAGCAGCATTTTCCTTTTATTTTAGACCTTTGTTTTATATTCTTCAATAATTTCCTTATAATTTTCTCCCTAAAGATCTTGCATATATTGTGTTAAATTTATTTCTTGGTGTTCTTTTGTCATATAGCCCATCTTTTCAAAAATACCATTTTGATTGCTTAGGCATGTGAACATTACTGAATGTTGTATGTTTTTCTTGCATTCGGTAAACCTACTGAAATTTCTTATTAGTGTGAACAGTTTATCTATAGATTCTCTGGATTCTCTATATGAATAAATAAGGCAGTTTCTTTCCAAGCATTACACTTTTAATTTCTTTTCTTGCCTTATTATATATGACAAGAATTGTATTAAGTTTTGTATTAAATAGAAGTAGTAGAAGAGAGAATCCTTATCTTTCTTCTACACTAAAGGGATTACTTTTAGTACTTCTCCGGTAAAATGTCAGGTTTTTTTCCTTATAGATTACCCTTTTCAGATAAGGAATCCCTTTCCTATTTTTATTACGTAAAGATGTTTTATTCTGTATGTGTATTGAATTTTATCAAATCTCTTTTTCCTGAAATTATTGAAATGATCATATAATTTCTGTCCTTTATAAATGTGAAGATTATGTGATAAATTTTTCGAAGTTAATCAAATATTGCATTTCTGAGACAAGCCATATTGCTATGGTATACTTTTGTTGGATTTGGTTTGCTAATAGTTTACTTAGGGTTTTTTCACATTTATGTTCATAAATAAGGAAGAACTGCAATTTTATTTTTTATACTGCTCAGGTCTTGTTTTGATTAAATGTTACATTAGCCTCATTAGTGGAGCGCTAAGTAATAATCTTTTCATATTTTCTGGGAAAGTTTGCATAAGACAGAGGTTGACCTTAGTTTCTTGAAGATTTGTTAAAACTTGCTTACAAAACTATGTAAATCTAGTGGGGGTTTTTTTGGTACTTTGTGTGTAGATTTTTAGCTACTGATTTTTTGTGTTTAAAAGATTTAGTTCTACTTGAGATTTTTATTTCTTCTGGAATCCATTTTGTGAAGATATATTTTTCTAGAAAATTGATCATTTAGTCAAAGTTTTTGAATGTACTGACAAAAATCATACATAGGCTATTACAAATTAAAAACCTCTACTATACCTGTAATTATGGTCTAATTTTGATTTCTTATTATGTATGTATTCTCTTTTTTTTCTTTATCAATATTGTCAGGGTTGAATCTTTTAGGTAGCTTCCGATTTATTGATCATTTGGTTTTGCTTCATTAAGCTCTGTTCCTTAACTCTATTCTTGTCTTCCTTCTGCCACCTATGTTTCCTTCATAGTTCTGTTTCCAGTGTTAAATTAGATACACAACTCCTTAATTTTCATTCTTTTGTATTTGTTTATTCCTTATATGCCCTAATTTCTACATATCCCATATGGAGATATATACGTGTGTGTGTGTGTGTGTGTCTATATATATACTTCCTAAACATTTTCTTATTTTCTAATTTATATTAGTATGACTTTTTCCCTGTAACCTATAAATTATTTGAAAGTTTTTCTTTTTAAATTTCAGAATACATAAATGTACTTTTATTTTTCTTATTAGTGTCTCATTTTTTTTAGTGTTAGACTTAGTTTTATTAGATAGCAATTGAAAAATATTATATAGTTGAAAGTAAAAAATATATATACAATAAAAGCCATAATTGGCTCTATTTTATATAGTATTGAAACCAATTTAGAAGTTTTACTATAGCTGCATAACTTCATACTTTATTCCTTGTAATAAATTTAATAAATAACAGCCGTTATAGCTCCTCCACTTGGCTCTTCACTTACTATAACGCTTTTTTCTTTTTCTTTTTTGCATATAATATGAGTGAATTGAAACCTACAGTATTAGACATATATGCCAACTTCTATGAACATGCTATATGTTACTTTTTGCCAGGAAGACATGGTGTCTGAGTTAATTATATTCTAGTCAAAGGATATATTCTGTAGATGTCAGATACCATTTATGATATATATATGTCTCCGTTAGAACAAATCTTTAACAATGATACTTAAACTTTCTATGTACTTACTAAATTTTTATCTGCTTGGTCTCTCAGCTGTTAAAAGTTGTGCTAAAATTCACACTATGATCATGGATTTGTCAATTTCTTGTTATAATTACCATATTTGTTTTATACATTCTTATGTTTGTTAATAAATGCATGTATGTGCAGACTTAGTATAACTTGCCAGCCAATTGTTCTTTTTATCCTCATAGTGTGACCTTTATATCCATCCCTTGTAATATATTCTGACTTATAGTCAATTTTGTCTGATATTAATAGACGTATACCAAGTTTATTTGGTCAATATTTGCCTGGTATTTAAATTTACATCATTTTACTCTGAAATTTTATTTATCCTTATACATTAGATGTTTTTCTTGTAAACACCATATTGTTAAATTTTGTGGGTTTTTTAAAATCTAGACTGAAATTCTCTGTCTTTTAATGGGCAAATTTAATGCATTTACATTTACTTCAGTTACTGTTGCAGTTGAATTAACGTACTTTCTATTCATTCCTTTTTATTATTGACGTATAGTTTACATAGAGTAAAAGATATAAATCTTAAGTGGATGGTTTGCTGAGTTTTTATAAATGTATATACCCTTATAAACTACACTCTGATCAAGATATATAATATTTCTGTAGTCCCAGAAGGTTTTCTCATGCTCCTGTGTAGTCAGTCCTTACCCCCTCCAGAGGCAACTGTTCTGATTTCTATCAAATAGTTTAGTTTTACCTGTTCTTAAACTTGATATAAATGAAATCCTACCATATGTAGGATTTTGTGTGTGCTTCTTTTGCCAAAAAAAAATAGTATTTTTGAGATCTATCCACACTGTTGCATGAATCAGAGTTAGATCCTTTTTCTTAATAATATTTTATTGTATGAATATACCACAGTGTGCTCATCCTGTCTGTTGCTGATTGATAGCAGAGTTGCTTTCAGTTTTTGACTTTTTTGAATGAAGCTTCTATGAGAAGTTGTGTACAAGACTTTTTGTGGATGTATATTTTCATTTCTCTCAGGTAACTATATAGGAGTGGAATTTCTGGGTCATATGCTATGTGGATGCTTACTTTTATAAGTAACTACAAATGATTTTTCAAAGTTATTGCGTCATTGCCAACAGTAGTTCTAATTGCTCCACCCTGTTGTCAACACTGGGTATTATCAATTGTCAAATTTTTAAATTTCAGCCATTGTGGAGTAGGTAGTGGCATCTCTGTGATATTAATTTGAATTTTTTTAGTGACAAAGGATATTGATTTATATACTAATTGCCTTTTTTATATATGTACTTTTGTGAATTCTACCTTTAAATTTTTACTGATTTTATCAGATTATTAATCCTACTGTATTGAATTTTTCCGTTCTTTATATTTTCTGGATACAAATACTTTTATAAATATATGTATGTGAGTATTTTCTCACAGTATGTAGCCTATCTTTTAGTTTTCTTACTGGTAACTTTTGAAGAGATGTTTTTCATTTTAGCTCTATTTTATCAATTTTTCCATAATTCATAATTCTTTACTCCTTTCAAGAAATTTTTACCTACCCAACATGCAAAAATTATGTCCTAAATTAAAATTTATAGTTTTAGCTTTTACATTTAGGTTTATGAGCCACTTTGTATTATTAATAATTAGCACTATAACATCCTTAGAAGGCATCTCTGTTCTCTGGGCCTCAGTTTTCTAATCTATAAAAGATAAGATTGAAGTAGATCAATGTTTCTCATACTGGGGGGTGTAGACATATTCTTGGGATCTGTGAGTTCTCTATGGGAATTTCTTTTTTTCTCAACTTTTTAATTCAAAAAGTGTCAGACTCACAGAATAGTTGCAAAAATAAAACAAGAATATCCACACACCCGTCACTTGGATGCACTAACTAATAGGATTTTGCTACATTAGCCTTTTTTATTCTATTAGTGTTATCATGTTGATGAAAACACAGAGAAGCTTTTATCTGAATCATTCCGCTATCTACCTTGTAACCAAGGCTGCTGTCCACCGCCAGGACCTGGGTATCTGTTCCTGTCTGTCCTTCCTTTGGCATTAGGCAGTATAGCCTTTATTTTCACAAGATACCCAGAAAAGAACTGAAGAATTCTAAACAGTATTCACATCAAATGCTATCATGAAGCCACATATAAATGAAGGCTGTTCAGTAATTTTAACAGGAAAAAGGCATGGGAAGTTTGAGTTCTCTCTCCTTTTTATACACATACACAATAGTAAAGTCATATCAAATATGAAAAAACTTCTCTAGAGAAGCCATTATGATAGTGTGTTAAGGTTTGTTTATGGTATGACATAGGGGTTGATGTTCATTTTTTTACAGTAAGGATATCCAGTTATTCTAGCACTGTTTGTTGAAAAGACCATCCTTTACTCGTTTATTCACCCTGCCTCCTTTGTTATAAACTGATTGACTATATATATTATCACACTGTCTTGATTACTCTTACTAGAAAGTCTTGAAATTGAGCGGTATAAGCCCTCCTTGTTCTTCTTCATCAAAGTTGTTTTGGATATTCTAAATTTTAAAATCAACTTATCAATTGCTACAAAAAAAGCCTACTGGGATTTAGACTGTGATTACATTGAATCAGTTGGTCAATTTGGGGGAGAAATGGCATCTTAACAATGTTGAGACTCTCAATCTATGAACACAGTATATCTCTCCACTTAGATCTTTTTAAAATTCTTGTGAGCTATACTTTCTAGTTTTCAGTATGCCAGTTTTGCTCACCTTTTGTTAAATTTATTCATAAATGTTTTACACTTTGTAAATAGATGTTTTTCTTTTTTTTTAAGAAAAGAAATTTTTATTTTAGAATAGTTTCAGATTTACAGAAAAGTTGAAAGGATAGAGATCTTCTGTAGACCCTTCACTCAGTTCTCCATTTATTAACATCTTACATTACCGTGGTACATTGTCACACCTAAGAAACCAGCATTGGTACATTACTATTAACTGAACTCCAGACTTTATTCAGATGTCACTAGTTTCCCCACTAATGTCCTCGTTCAGTTCTAGGGTCCTATCCAAGACACCACATGACATTTTAGTCATCATGTCTCCTTAATCTCCTCTGGTTTACAGTGTTTCTCAGAATTTCTTTGCTTTTATGATCATGACAATTTTGAGGAATACGGGTCAGGTATTTTATAGAATACCCCACATTTGGGATTCGTTTGATGTGTTTCTCATGACTGGATTTGGGTTTGGGGGAGAAAAAGCCCTGAGGTAGAGTGTCATTCTCATGACATTTACCACTCCCTTTTTGAATTTGTCAGTTTTTGAGCTGACAGGGGCTTGGGCTCTAGTTTCAAATATTTTGGTTTTGTCTTTGAAGTCAACTCCAGCAAGACTATTGAATCCTATTTTCTTGCCCCTCCTGTATTGATGCTTTCTTGGCAAAATTTGAGGGTGTGGAAGAGGGGTGAGAATTGCTGGGATAAGTGATTTGTTTGTGCGTTTGGATTCAGTTCTGTCTGTCCACGTTTTCTTCTAAGGCTTGGCTGATTTCCCCTTCATCTGCGCAAATTATCTCTGTCTATGGTGAAGCCATTCCTCTGTCCATCTGTACCCGGACTGAAGCTGAGGCGCTCTGCTCACTTGTGAAGATCTCTTTTATCTCTGTAATTCAGTTATTCCGGACTTCTCTCTCCTCTTTACTAGCCCGTCAGAATGGTAGGATTTTTATTTTTTCTGCTGTTTTCTTGTTTTTTAACACAAGACGTCCATCATATTCCTTCTACTTCCTAAACAGAAGCAAAAGTTATCTATATTTGGGTGTTTTCTTTACCTTGTTTATTCCTTATGCTTTTTTCTCCTTCCTGTTGAGTTGTTTGATCTCGTTTCTTAACAATTTTTCTTTTATCCCTCCTCTGGTTTGTAAGTTACATATTTCTTTTATATGTTTTAAAGAATCAATAATATATTTTTAACAGAATTGCTTAACTTAAAATCAAAATATATGTAATGTTTTACTCTCATTATCCTGCTTTAATTATATATTATTGTAGTCTCATGTTTTTGTCTCACCCTTTTTATCCTACCAAATTAATAATAATTATTACTATTGTTTATATATTCAGTTCTGGCTTCAGATTTTCCCGATTTGCTCACTGTTGCTTCTCTCATCCCACTTTCTCTTATGAGGTTTAGATTCTTTCTCTGAGTGATCCATTCTTTGATAGTCCTTCCAGCAAGCGTCTTTGGTAAATTTTTGCAGACTTTGTATGAAACTATTTTTATTTTACCATTTATTTTACCATTATTTTTGAATGGCAGTTTAGCTGAGAAGAAAAGTCTAGGCTTACTATTTGTTTTTGCTCACTATTTTTAGCATATTATTCAATTTTCTTCTGACCTATATTATTGTTTTTGGTAAGTTTGCTGCCAGTTAAAATGCCATCTATTGGTTCATATTATGGCCTCTGCCTACTTGCTTCTAAGATTTTTTAATTATCTTTGTGTCTGTAGTTTTGATGTGCGTAAAATATCCTTATAAACTGAATAAACATCATATTGTTTTAGTCACGAAAGTTTTACGATGTATTTTAATACCTAGGAGTTTGACAAATCTCTGCTATAACGTTACTCTTCTTTTAAACAATTTCCTTGCAATTTTCACTGGTTGTTTTTCAGACTAATTTTAGAACAATTTTGTCAAGTCCCAAAATAGTGAGATAGTATTTATTTTTTAGATTAGTTTTGAAATGAATGAATAAAATATTATTTCTTTATATTCAAGCATTTCATGGTACATCTCTTAATTTATTTGTCTTTATTTTGTATAAATTATGTAGTTTTATTTAGATAGGTCTTGAATATGACCTCTAATTCTATTACATAGTTTTACAGTATAATTATATGGTTTTATTTAGGTAGGTCCTGAATATGTTGTGTTGTTTATTTCTAGGTATCTTGTGTTTTGAAGTATTTTTTGAATCTGATATTTTCCTGGTATGTTTTTAACAGGATATCACATAAAATTTTATTTATTTTTATATACTTGTTTTGATCCAGAGTAACTCACTCAATTATCTTTCTGGCTCTATTAATTTTTCATTTAAAAAATATTTTATTTTATTTTTTTTTTAAAAACTAATTTTCTCATTCTCTTGGATTTTCAAGGTTAAATAAAAACCTTAATTTAATGTTATCATCTAATTTCATTGGCTATATGGTAAAGAATGTGAAATATTAGTAACGATATCACTACCCTGTTCTTAATTTCATTAGGAATTACAGCATTTCTTCCAAGAACACAGTACTGCTAGTTGATTTAAGACAGGGGTCCCCAACCTATGGTGAGTTATATAATTATTTCATTATATATTACAATGTAATAATAACAGAAATAAAGTGCACAATAAATGCGATGCACTTGAATCATCCCGAAACCATTCCCTGCTCCCCGATCTGTGGAAAAATTGTCTTCCATGAAAACAATCCCTGGTGACAAAAAGGTTAGAGACTGCTGATTTAAGACATTTAAAACACACAGATTAAAAAAAAATCCTGTTTCTTTTTGGAGTCTTTCTTGAGAAAAGGCTCTTTAGTTTTAAGTGCTCTTTTAATTGTAAATACGTCACAAATATAAAAATTTGTAAAATGTGTTTACACAGTTTAAAGGGGAATAGTACAATTGAACCTGGAGTGCCTATTCCCCATGTTAATTAAAAAAAAATTCTGGTACCTTCCAAACCCTCTGTGGTTATCCCCTTGCATCTCCCTCCCTCCCTCTACCTGATATAACCAATATTAAGAATTTTACATTTGTCACTTCCATGCTTTTCTTTATGGTTGTACCACTATTTACAAATCTCTAAACAATGAATCCATTAATTTGCCTGAATTTGAATTTGATGTACATGAATTGTGTTGTTTGCATTCTTCTGTAACTTGCTTTTTATTGTTTTTGAGATCCACCTGTGTCAACACATGAGCCTCTAGTTGATTTGTTTTAATTTCTGTATACTACCCATCATTGAAATATGCCACAATTGACCTAGCCTTTCTACTATTGATGGACATTTTTCCGGTTTTTCACTTTTATGAACAATCTTGCTATACATTTTTGTATATGTTCCCTGGCACACATTTGTAAGAGTTTTCTGAGAGAGAGTTTCTTGCAAGAGTTTTTCAACCAATGATTGGAATTTCTGGGTCTTGGTGCCTGTGTCTGGGTAACTTTACTGAGTAATGTCAAAATGTTTTTCAAAGTGGCTGTACCAATCCATATTCCCGTTAATAGTGTAATGAGAATCTTCATTGCTCTACATCCTGTGTACTTCTAGTACTGTCAGACTCATAGTTCTATTCCCAGTCCAAAATTATTATCTCAATGTGGTTTTAATTTACATTTATCTAATAACTAGTTGAGATTGAGTAGTTATTTATTGTCTATTTACTTCCTTCCTATTAAATTCCTGTGTATGAATTTTTTTCTATTGAGCTATGACTTCTTATCAGTGATTTTTAGGAATACTTTTTCTATTCTGGATACTAATTCTTTGTTATGTGTTACAAAAATCTTCCCCCAGTTTGTTATTTTTAATGAAAAATTGCTCAGTTTTCAAGTTACCAAAATTTTCAATCTTTTACTTTATTGTTTGTGCTCATTATATTTTATTTTAAAAATGTTTTCCTTACTGAATTAACAAAGTTATTCTCCTATATTGATTTCTAAAAATATTTTTAGATGGAATATTTTTCAACATTTGTCATTAAGGATCTTGTTTGCACTAGTTTTGTTGTAGATTTACTTTATCTGATTGAATTTTATGGAAAGCCTTTTTTATATTTATTTACTAGGATAATCATGTGGGATTTTTTTGTTAATATGTTGACTACATTAATTTATTTTCTAGATTAAATAAATGTTACCTTTGTTGGACAAACCCAAATTTCAACCTTATGTTTCAATAAAACATAATGGTGTTTTCTGAATTTGGATTGCCAATATTTTGTTCACATTTTTTTCGTTTATGCTGATGAGTGCAATTGGTTATTATACTGTCCATGTCTTGTTTGGAATCAAGGTTAGGATCGCGTAACAAAAAGAATTCTCTGGAAAAGTTTGTGTAAATTTGGAATTATCTGTTCCTATCTGTTTGGTAAAGCATGCCTGTAAAGCTATCTGGGTCCAGAGTCTTCCTAACATTTTAAGCTATTTATATGATTTTTAAAACAAGGATAAGATTATTCCCACTTTCTCTCCTTTCTTGAGTCAATTTTGGTAGGTTGTGTTTTTCTAGGAATTTATCCATTTTATGAAAATTTATAAGTTTATTGGCATAAAGTTATCCATAATAATGTTTTAACTATTAATCTCTGCAGCACCTGTTGTAATGTCTTTTTTCACTTCTAATATTATATATATGCACATTATCTCTGTTTTTATTGATTAATATTAACAATAATTTTCTGGTATTAGTCTTTTCAAAGAACCAACTTCTAGGTTTGTTGATCTTCATTCTTATTTGTTTCCTATTTTATTAATTTTCACTTTTATCTTTATTGTATCTTTCCTTCTATTTTCTTTGTTTTTATCTTGGTATTTCCCTTGTAATTCTTTCAGTTGAATGCTTAGTTCATTGATTTAGGGACTTTCTTATTTATAATGAAACATTGACAGTACAATTCCTCTGTAATACTACTTTAGCTGCCTCCCACATGTTTAATTATAACTACGTTCTGATTTCCATGATTATTTCTTTGTTGGCATGATTAGTTGTTTGTTTCCTTTAAATTCCCAAATACATGCAGTTTTTTTTCTTTTTTTTTTTAGTTTTCTAACTTAAGTGCATACTGGTTGGAGAATGTGGCACAGATGATACCATTTCTGAAGTTTTTGTGGCAAGCTTTCTGGCATAATATATGACAAGTTTTTGTGCTTGAAAAGGGTGTGTATTCTCCAATTGCTGGGTTCAATGTTTTATGTTACCCATTAAATCAGGATGATTAATTGCCTTTTTCAAATCTGAATGATTTCTTGGTTTGCTTGATCTGTCAATTATTGACAGAGATGTGTTAAAACAATTTGTTACATTGGTGGATTTACCCGCTTCTTGCAGCATGTTTGTTAATTTTTGTTTTCTTTATATACAGTATGTAACTGAACTTTTAAAATTCCAGCCCTGCCTAGAAGTTTTTGTGTTTTATTTAAAGATATTAATCCATTTATATTCATCATGAATGCTGATACATTTAAATTTATTATTCTAACCTAATTATGTGCTTTTGGTTTGTCTTACCTCTTCTGATTCTTTCTTCTCTCTTTTTGCCTTCTTTTGGATTTCTTTTCCTTATTTCATTTTTATTTGCTACTTTGGTAGACATATGTTCCATGCTTATTCTTTTAGTAGTTACACTAGTGGTTTTAATAAAAATGTTTAGCTGAACAAAGTGCAAATTTAATTAATACATTTTCCACCTTCCTGAACAACCCACAGACTTAGGATGATTTGACTCCCAGGTCACCTTCCTTCCACTGCTAATCATTAGTTTTGTTTCAGCTGGAGTTCTTTTACTACCTTGGTCCAGTATTTTTGTTCCAGCTCATATTCTTGCTTTGCCCCATCTCATTTGATATTATTTTTATTATCACTTTAAAAAATTAATGTTTGTTTAGATTAGCCCACATATTTACCAATGTCTCTGCTCACTCTTTCTTTTTACATCACATTTTCACCTGGAATAATTTTTTCTTTTGCCTAACATATATCATTTAGAATTTAAATTTTAAGTGTATTTTGTAGGTTTCTATTTTGTGGGTAAATACTCTCAGCTTTCATTTGTGTCTTTATTTTGCCATCATTATTGAAGGAGAGTTTCACCTGGTCTTGGTCTCTAGGTTGACAGTAGCTTTCCTCAGCCCACTGAGGATGTTCCGCTCCCCTGGGCACCCTTGTAGGTGAGAAGTCAGCGCTCATTCTAAAGGCTCCCTTCTTTGTAGGCAATCTGTGTTTTATCACTGCCTGCTTTTAAAATTGTTTCGTTTTCTTTGGTTTTCAGCAGTTTCACCATGATGCATCTATGGTATATCCTAAATCTGAAAATTGGTAACATTATCTCTTTGATAGTGCTTCTCCCCATATCGTGTTTCATCACCTTCCAGAACTTGGATTAGATGTGTGTTAAACCTATCACTCCATCTTTCATGTCTCTTAACCTCTTGTGTGTATCATCCATCTCTTTATTTTTGGACTGCATTCGGAATGCTTTCATGTCCTCCGTTTTATTAATTCCCTCCTCAGCTCCGAGGCTCTGGCTCAAATGTGACCACACGTCACCTTTGACTGTTGAGTAATGTGCCTCTGTTGGAAGAAATCATAGGCCTCACCTGTAATGTTCTGTTACTCTCTGGATGAAGATCAGGTCTTTTCAGTTTTAGGCTTAGCGATAATGGATTTGCTAAGAGATACATAGACTCTGCCTGGTAATGCAATTACAACCTTGATGGATCACATACCACACCACTTCATGCTTATCCTGCTTTTCTAACAGACACACAAATATTTCGAGCCAGCTCTTTGGTAGGTAATACCAAGAGCCCAACTGAGTTGCTACCAACATATGTACCCATAATTGGCCACATCAGGGGATGAAATCAATAATTACAGGCTTCATGCTTTCAGCAAAGAATAT
The DNA here is from genome assembly GCA_023783475.1 of Daubentonia madagascariensis. Classification (NCBI taxonomy): domain Eukaryota; kingdom Metazoa; phylum Chordata; class Mammalia; order Primates; family Daubentoniidae; genus Daubentonia; species Daubentonia madagascariensis. The sequence goes on along the minus strand of JAKFHU010001953.1, from coordinate 30,727,962 downwards.
AATTTTATCATAATATTGATAACAGTTCCATACTCCACCCAATTTGACCACCAGAAAATGATTTTACCCCATGGGGAAAAGACTAGCCTGTCTTACCCAGCACACATGTTATTCTCTGTTCCTCCTTCCCATCCGTCTTTGTCAGACCCTGGAGGATTTCTTTCTCAGGCTGCTCTCCTTGGCACAGTACTCTTTTGGTGTTAAAGGGTGTTAATCAGAACCTACTCAAATGAGTGGTTTATGCTACCATGAAATTTTCAACCAAGCCGATTTTCCTAAGAGATTTGCTGGTTGTAACTGCCAGAAAAGACATAAAGCAGCGGTGAAGTTCTGCTGAGCCTTGTCCCATTTTTCTTCTTTTGCTGTGTTTGGTGGAACACCTGGTCTCTAACTGAAGCAAGTGTTGAAGGAATCCTAGAGGAAAATATTCTGCAGTGGATGGGATTTTGGAGGTCTTTAGAGAGAACAGGTGCCCTCCGCAGGGTCACTCAGCAAATCTGGGCCTGGCTCATCCCTCCGGATGAGAACTCCTGTTGTGCTCTTGATTCTTCAGGCTCAAGCCTTCACTGCATGGGGAGTACTTATTTGGCTCTTAACTAGTTACAGTGGTTTTGGCTGCCACGATCTACTTTCCTTTTCCCAACGCCCCCAACAGCACTGACATGGCCCCAGTTAAGTGGAGTGTCACATTCCTTTGGCCTCAGTGATTGGCTCAGGAGTGGGAATAGTATTCAATGAGAAACACACTGAGACTTTTATTAGAATTGTCAGAAAAAAGACACGTCCTCTTTCCTACTGGACTAGAACCTACAAAGATGTAGGCGGCCATGGGGGTAAGGTCTTTGTGAGAATGGAGCCGACACAGAGGGAGTAGCACAGATAAATCAAGAGATAACAGATCCTGGTGGTGGCTTTCTGAACATCCAGATACAGCCATGCCTGAAGTTATCCCTCCTCCGAGCTTTTCAGTTTCCTGACTCAATCAAATCATGACTTGAAGAGTCCTGATATGTTTTGACCAGGCCATCCCTGGATTCTAATCAAGGGGCTTATGTGACCCCAGTTCTTAGGAGTTTTTCTAGGGATTAATTGCTTAACTTTTATCTAATAATAGTATTAGCCTTAGATCTACAGACTTGGTGGAGATACTCAAACATTTTCCTGGTTGGGAGATGATCCCTTGGCCTATTTAGAATGTATCACATGGTAAAGTAATTGGAGGAAATGATTCAAACAAATACAAATGAAGGGTATATTTTGAGTAGCAAGAGGTGGTTTATGTTCCTTAAATGCTATTATTATTTGTTGGTATTAAAGAATAATACCAGCAAGTCAGAAAGCCTTGGGGTAAGTATAAACCATGATAACCCTATGGATACACTTACACCAACAAAGACTCTAATTTTACCTTAAATAAGTGAGAGAAAAGTAGTAATTACTTAGTAGGTGGTTCTTGACAAAAAATTTAGAATTTCAAAGATAGGTCTCCAAATTAATAGAGAATGCCAAAGCTCTGGGAACAAAGTGAACATTTGATTCTTGACAGGAGAACAACTATAACCTGAGCCCGGCTAAGAGTTTGCATAGGTCTGGGAGCTAACTTGCAGATAGGATGGGCTCTCTCTCCAACTCAGAGGTTTTCAGCCCAAGCACTACTGTTGACACTTGAGACAGAATAGTTCTCTGCCCTGTGCATTGTAGGATGTTTAATATTACCTCTGGCCTCTACTCATTAGATGCCAGTAGTACTCCCTGTTCTAGTTGTGACAGCCCAAAATGTCTCCAGACATTGTCAAATATCCCCTGGAGGGCAAAATCACCCCCAGTTGAGAACAATTGCTTTACCTAAAGTTCTTCTGCCTTTACTCTCCATCTGAAGCTAGATTGCCAACTATACCTGTACTGGCAACTCCTAGTGGATCCTGACAGGTGGCCAGGCATGACCTGTACAACATATTTATAGAGAGACTGTATCATGCATCAGAAAGAATGTGAGCTCAAGAAACAGGGCTAAGTTCAAATCCTAGATATTCCCAGCTGGCAGGGCTAAGTTCAAATCCTAGATATTCCCAGCTGGGGCATGCTGGGCAATTGCTTCATTTCGCTGAGCTACGGTTTGCTTATCTGTACGATAGGGATACTAATTCCCTAATCAAAGTGGTGGTTTGGATTGTGATGAGAGTTTTTAAGGCTTTAGCTCAGAGATGGCACATAGTAAGGACTCAATCAATGGTAGATATGTTAAATTTTGTCACAGTGCCCAGTGTTGGGGGTAGACATGGGGAAGGTAAAGGGAGCTTCAGTGCATTGGATGTGGTGGGAAAGGGGCAGAAATGTGAGGGAGGATTAAACAGGCTTCTTGCCCTTCAGCATTTAAAATCTCTTTCGGAAGACAAGATTAACACATGAGAAAATGTATGTTACAGTACAAGGCAATCCTTGGCGATACCTGAAGGGGAGAAATAGAAGAAAAGTAGCACAAACTCTAAAACCTGTCAGGGCCCAGAAGATGATGTGGCAAGAGAAAGAGTCTGTGCTCCGCATAAGGGCTCTATCAGCCACTCTTCTCCTCTAGCCTGGTGTCACCAGTGATGCTGTTAGACTCTGATTTTTCAAAAAATATGAAAAATTGAATTTTTTAAAAATACACAATTTTTCACTTAAAAAAAAGTGTTAGCCTCCAACTGAACAAATTTAAACACAGTGCAATGCAACACAGTTGTGGCTGTGGGCCAAATTCAGCCTTCAGTGTAGCAGTTTGTGAGCCCCAGCATGGGCGGTAATGGCGAGATGACCTCAGAGGAAGAGCCAGCCCTGGTGTGCTGGATGGAAGCTGGGGCCTCCTGGAAGAGGTCGGACTTGAGCATGGTGAGAAAGATTGTGAGGCTAAGCCAGGTGGCAAAGAGGGCATCACTAGGCTAGTTTTCTGGCCCTATCTGTTTCTTAATTTGCACCAGAGAGAGCCTCTTTTCCAGCCCATTTCTAGAAACAAAGGCACCTCCATACCAAAAGGGATGTTTAGAATCTTCAGCCCTGAAGAAAACACAAAGGAGACTTTCTTTTGCTAAGGTGCCTGGTATCCCACGAATGGCACAGATAATGGGTCTTTCCATCAGAGACAAGGCAAGGCCTATGGAGGGTTTCAGGCCCACAATGATCTATTTGGTTAGTTTACCAGCAATATGTTTTCTCCAAAGGCAATCTCTTTACCTTGTTTCCTACATCAGTTAAAGTTCATTTATAGACTAGTGCTCAGTCAAAGCCAGATGCACGCATGCCTAAATGGCTCACCAATTACAGGGCTCTTTTGCTGACACTCCCTAGCCTCCACTCCCAAACTATGGCAAGCATGATTCCTTGATCACAGCTTGTGTTCTTGATGAATTTGGGTGGGGCTTCTGTTCATCAATGCAGCCCTTCCCAGGAAATGAAATCATGTGCCACCTGGTCTCACTTGCTTCCCACCTAAGTGTGTTCAATGCCACTTCTGAATGGGTCCAATGTCTGTTTCCAGATAGGGAGACCTCATAGGCATCTATAGGTTCCCTCTCCATTCAGATGGTCCTCTGTCTGCTGGAATTGATGAGATCCTTCTGTGTCTAAAATTGGTCTTGAACAAATATTAATGGACCAAATCTGTGCTGTCAGGGTTATGGGGTCTCAATAGAGCAAAATTACAGGGTTGGTTAAAGTACATTCTCTTCTCTTGCAATGTTAGGATTGTATGGGGGAATGAGAAGCATGAATGTAATTTTCCCTTAATATAAAAAATTATATATTGTGTTATATTATATTTATTTATTTATTATATTTATATTACAACATAAAAATGATAGTCAAATCATGTCTTATAGGATAAACAGACAATCAGATGTAGTACTGTGGAAAGGGAAGATTAAAAGAAGGTGGGTAGGAGGAAAGAACAAAGTGGATGGGAGTTGAGCCAGTCAGAGGATAATGAAAGCCTTCGTCTCAGTGAGCGATGGCTGAGAATTGCAGGGGGGAACAGAGACAGAAAGGTGGGCAGGGGGCAGGAATGGGGATAGCTCAGGGGGATTGGGCTGGGAAGGCCCTTGATGAGCTCACGGGGATCTTGTCTGTGTGTTGTGGGGAGTGAGATTATACAAAGATGGGACTGAAAAGGGGGAGTCAGAAGGTCAAAGAAAATTAGAAATGTTCATCTGTTTTGGTGTTTTCTGAACCAATAAAATCAATTCAGTGATTTTTCAGTTCTGTAAAGAATAATAATTAGGGAAGGGATCTCTTTGACAAATTCATCCATCCATTCATTTATTTGGTAAATATTCATGGAAAAGCTACTTTGTGTGGCTTTAGTGTGCTGGACTCGGGGGCAAAAAATAAGAAAGGACATGATGCTCAGCTTAAGATGCTAACAGTGTGTTAGGCAGACAGAGACTCAGACATCTATCAAACAGTGTGAGGATTTCTGCTTTGTTCAAGATGATGTAGACTTGTTTCTCCCTGCTATGTATGACTATAAATCCTGGGAATAACAGAAAAGGCAACCAGGGAAGAATTCTCAATACTAGACAGATGAAGGTGAACTGGTCAGGGAAGCCAGGAACTGCAAAGGAACTGGAGGAACAGCAAAGAGCAGGTGTCTTATGCCCTCCCATTGCCTGAGATAAGAAGGCAACACAGACCCAGTTTTTCTTGACCTCCAACCTAGCAACAGAAGGTGGCACAAGTAAGCTCATTCCCCTACCAGATGAAATGGGCCTCCTCCCAACAACCTCAGGCCAACCCAGAAGCACTGGCATGGGGTAATGTGTGTAAAGGAAAAGCTCTCTTTCTCTGGCCTGAGACCCCTGTCCTTCACTGAGAGATGCCAGGTGCACTGGCAAAATGGATCCTACCACAAGTGACCCAGGCCCAGGAAGCCTCTTTGTCAGCATGACCTGCAAATTTCCTGCCCCACCTAGGGATACCAGGCAGCCAGGTGTGCTAGCGTGTAGCATCTCACCTCAACGAGTGGCACAGCCTGGGAAGCACTCTTCCTCCCTGTAGACCAGAGAATCCCTTCCCCCACCTAGAAGCACCAGGCAGCCTAGCCTGGGGAAATGCCTTCCGCCCTTTCAGGCAGGACCTGGAGGGACTAGTGGGAGCCACAAAGGCACTAGATAAATCATGCAGAGCAAAATAGCACCTCAAAGACTCTGAAAATTAAATTGTAATTGGAACCATAGCCTCATACCTATAAAGTAGGCTAGGGTCTGAATGCTAGGCATCCTTAGACCTCAACAGGGTGGCTTCCTGCTAAAATAAAAGATTCAAATAGGACCCAGAGTCTCCTAACATAATAGCCAAGTGTCCAGGATATAATCTAAAAGTATACAAAGGACCAAGAAAATCATGAATTGAATGACCAAAGATCAACCGATGTCAACACTGAGAAGAATCAGATGTTGGAATTATCTGACAACAATTTTAAGCAGCCATCAAAAAATGTTTCAACAAGCAGTTACAAATTTTCTTGAAACAAAAAATAGAGGTTACAAAAAAGAAACAAATGGAAATTATAGAACTGAAAAATACAATAATAGAAATTTTAAAACTTGCTATATAGATTCATTAATAGAATAGAGATGACAGAGGATGGAATTAGTGAAAGCAAAATTGGATCAACAAAATTGACCCAATCTAAACAGAAAGAAAATAGACTTTAAAAATATAAATAAAGCCTCATCAACCTGTGGGATAGTAACAAAAGATTCAACATTCATATATGTAGCTATAGATATAGATAGATATAGATACACCTACACACTCTCTGACAGTGAACATGTGGATACTGAATTTAAAAACACCACACCATTTATAATTACTCTAAAGAAAAGAAATACAAACTTAACAAAATATGTAATAGCCATACAATGAGAATTTTAAAATACTGATGAAAAAAATATAAGATGTGTTTATAGATTGGAAGACTCAACCAAGTAAAGAATCTTCCCAAATGAACCTATAGTTTTAATGCAATTTCTAACAAAATCCCACCAAGTTTTTCTATAGATATAGACAGGCTTATTCTATAATGTATATGGAAAGTCTCAGGCCCCAGAATAACTAAAACAATCTTGAAAAAGAAGCATAAAGTGGGAGGAATTGCTCTACACGATGTTAAGGATTACTAATATTCATCAAGAGAGTATGGTATTGGTGGAGGAATACACACATAGATCAAGAGAACAGAATAAAGAACGCAGAAATAAACGTACACAAATATGCCCAAAAGATGTCTGATAACGGAGCAGAAGCAATTCAGTGGAGGAGAATAGCTGTTCCAACAGATGGTGCTGGAAAAATTGGGCATCCTTAGGCAAAAACTGAACCTTGATCTATGAAGTTTAATGCAAATACTTAAATATAAAGCATAAAGACTATGAAACTTTTAGAATCAATGTATGGAATAATATTCAGAACCCAGGGCTAGGCAAAGACTTCTTAAGATTGGCACCAAAAGCATGATCCATACAACAGATTGAATTGTGTCCCCTCCTCAAATTCATAAGTTGAAGCTCTAATCCCCAATATGATGGTATGTGGAAGTAATTAGGCCTAGATGAGGTCATGAGGGTGGAGCCCTTTTGATGGGGTTAGTGCCCTCATAGTATAAGAAGAGACACCAGAGAGCTTGCGTGCATTCGCACACACTCCCTCTCTCCCTCTTTCCTTCTCCATTCATGTGCACTGAGGGGTGATGATGTGAGTGTGAGGACACAGCAAGAAGGTGGAAACCCAAGGAAAAGTGCTCACTAGACACCAACTCTGCTGGCACTTTGATCTTGGCCTTCCAGTCTCCAGAACTGTGAGCAATAAATTCCCATTGTTTAAGACATCTAGTCTATGTTTTGGTTTTTTTTTTGATGGTGGCCCTGGTTGAGACAATCCATAAAAGGAACAATTGACAAATTGGGCCTCACCAAAATTAAAAATGTTTACTCTATAAAAAGAACTGTTAAGAGGATAAAAAGATAAGTTGCAAACTGGGAGAAAATATTTGCAAAGCACATATCCAACAAAAGACCATTGTTTAGAACGTGATGAAGAATTCTAAAAACCCAACAGTTAAAAATGCAATTAAAAATAGATAAAATAAAGGTATTTCACGGAAATGAATGGGCATTTCACTGAAGAGAATGTGTAGATGGCATATAAGCATGTGAAAAATGTTGAACCTCACTAGCCATTTGAGAATTAAAATGTGCACATCTATCAGAATGGCTAAAATTTAAACAAACATAATGACAACACTAAATACTAGTGAGGGTGAGGATAAACTGGATCACTCATACATTGCTGGTAGGGATGGAAAATGCTACAGCCACTCTGGAAAACCATTTGCCAGTTTCTCATAAAACTAGGCATGCAACCACTGTATGATCCAGAAATTGTATGCCTGGGCATTTGTTCCAGTGAAATGAAAGCTCATGTTCACACAAAAACATATACAATAATGTTCACAGCAGCTTTATTCATAATAGCCAAAATCTGGAAACAACCCAGATGTCCTTCGGTGAGTGAATGGACCAACAAACTCTGGTACGTCCACACCATGGAACACTACTCAGCGATAGAAAAGAAGCAAACTATTGATACACACAACAACCTGGGTGAATCAGGGGAATTATGCTAAGTGAAAAGAGCCAGTGCCCCCAAATCCCATACTGTATGGCTCTATCATATAGCATTCTTGAAGTGACAAAATTATAGAAATGGCCAGATTAGTGGTTGCCAGGAGTCAGGGATGGGTCGAGAGGGAGGGAAGTGGTGTGGTTATAGAGGAGCAACACCAGGGATCTTTGTGGTGAACCGTGCTCTATCTTGACTGTGGTGGTGGATACATGAACCTACACGTGTGAAAAAATTGCATAGAACTAAATACACGCGCACACACACACACGCTCTCAGAGAAACAAGTACAAGGAAGACTGGAAATCTGAATAAGATTGATGGATTTTATCAGTGTCAATATCCTGGTTGTGCTGTTGTGCTACAGTTTTGCAAAACATCACCATTGGGAGAAACTACAGAGTAGTGCATCTTTCTGTATTATTTCTTACAACTGCACATGAGTCTACTTATTTAAAAATAAAAAGCTTAATTTTAAGAGAAAGTGTATAAAAACTCAAGTATCAATCCATCCAGTCATCCATTGAACATCAAGTTCCTACTATGTGCAAGGTCAAGCCAAAAGCCCTGGTACCTGGTTGCCAGTAGGAATTTCCAGAGGGTTCTGTGAGGCAGGGAGTGCGGCTCAGTCTCTATTGTATCCTTAGGTACATATTGAAAACAATCACAGGTAATTCTTGCACAGCACGTACTATTTGCCATGCATTCTTCTAAATATGTTAAGTGAATTAAGTCATTTAGCCCTCACCACAATCAAGTCAGATACATAAGCTTATCTCCATTTTACAGAGGAGGAAACTGAGACTAAGAGAGGTAAAGTAAATTGCCAGGGTCACTACCTATTAAGTGCAGGAGGAAGGAGTCCACTCCAGGCAGCCTGGCCCCAGGGTCCTTGCATTGTGCCGTACTGCCCTTCAGACCAGAACCACTTGGGCAGTATCTGTAGAATAAATCTGTGAGCAAGACATTAGGACTCCTGCCTCTGCTGCTGCAGAAGTGCCAAGGGCAGCATTTCATGGTGTGACTGCTGTGGCTCTGGGCAGAGGCAGGACTTTGTTGCAGCTTCACCCTAAAGTTTTCCCAATGTTGCCCTACTCTCTCAGGTCCACTCAAATGCCAGCACCTCCGGGAAACCAGCCTCCCATGGCCTCAGGTGGGAAGCGATTGCTCTTGCTTTTGATTGTCCACAGCACTTTTCCTACACCCCTCGTAGGTGATACTTCTTGTTTTATGTGCTTTTCATCCTATTCCCCTTCGGTGTCTCGCACTGTGCCTTATAGACAGTAGGTGTTCACTAAGTATTGAATGAATGACATGTGGGGCCAGATCCCTTCCACAGTGATGAGTCACAAAAATGGGACATATGGAGGTGAACAGGTAACACTAATGATTTTCTACTTTACATTTAATTTGTTTGCTTCATCTCCCACTCCCATAGCTTTTAAACTCCTTGGAGGCAGGTACCTTTCCTGATTTGTGTGTGTGTTTATGTGTCTGTGTGTGTGTAGGGGTCTATGTGCTGTATCCTGTGGTGCTGAGTATGCCCTACATAATGTATCTCTTGATGGAACAGATGACTCCCACTGGACTTCATTAAAAAAGGCTATGTGTCCTTAGTGCTGAAATGAGGACCAGGTCATAATTTGGGGGACAAGAGGAATATTTCCATTAAAGACTGTTTTCACAGCCTTATTTTTCCCAGGCTTTGGACTGGTGCCAATGTATATAGTTTATACTTTCCATAAAGAGACAGGTTAACAGCCCAGTCGTAGTCAGCACAAGCTGTGCAAGTCACATCACCACAACGAAGTCATAGGATAATGATAACGTAATAAATGGAGGATTTTATTCATCATATTCGAGGGGTACTGCTCTTGAGAAAAATTTCCAGAGATGGAGAGAGCCTACGGGTTCCAGGCAGTGCTGTGTGTTTTGCTGTGGGTGCGTGTGCACGTGTGTGCTGTTACATCAATAATAACGATAATGCTGGCAGCTGACGTGTTAGTGCTTACGATATTCCAAGAATGACACAAAGGACTTCATAAGCTTTAGATCATAACTAGATGAGCTTGATACTATCATTACCCCATTTCACAGATAAGGAAATGCCAAAGTGGTAGTGAATTTGCCTAGGTTTGCACAGATAGAGTTGATTCTAACCTGCAGTTCTCTGAGGCCAGGGGCCCAGCCCTCCTGACTGCTGGGCAACTCTTCCCCCCATGCCCACCCTTCGCTGGTCACTCACTGGACACAGGGGAGGGTCTCACTTGGGTGAGAGCTATGCAGCCACCTTGGCTGGACGCTCACTGGGAAGCTCTGAAAAGCCGCATCTGGCAGAGGCTCAGGCCGCCTTGGCAGGCAGGGATTTGGCCTCCAGCCTCAAGGTGCACTGGAGGTTGTGTGCAGCTGCCTCTGACTTTCCTCCCAGTCACTGATAACTCCTCCCTCCCAAATCCTTGGGATTTGTTTTATGTTTTCCTCAAAGGATCCAGGGTGGGCATGACGTTGGCACATAAATCTCAGTCAAGTAGGAGGGCTAGCAGGAGGACAGGTCAGGAACATGCAAGCCAAAACCCACGTGGGAAGGGGACCCAATTCACACACCCCAGCTCAGGGGCAGCCCAGGTGCCAAGGAGGCGCTGTTCCCAGGGGCACCCCCAGGCCCAGCACTCCAGGGTCAGTCGGTCTCCAGCCCTGATAGAGGCAGTGTCTCCAGGTGCTTTTACAAATTAAATAAATAAAAAATCCCTGACAGGTGTGGCTGCCAGCTCACTCATTTGTCAGAATCTTTTAGTTCTGACTCAGTTTTCTAGACATTTATGGAATTGATGCCCCAACAGGGAGGTGTCGAGGCAGACTGTGAGGTCGGCATGCCTCCCACCAGCATTACTCCTCAACTTCTCGCTGCCCAAATCCCGGCAGTCCTCACCCTTTTCCTCCCTAAGCACTTAAAGCACACACAAAGAAAAACAAGACAGAAAAAAAAATTCAGTTGAACTGGTCTGTATACAGATATGGCCCTGAGCTACTAACAAATACTGGCTGTTGGAAACAGAGTAAATAGTTCAAAAGTTCAAGAGGTAGGGAAAGAACTTTAATAAACTGGTCACTTTATGCATGGGGGACCTGACTTTTTGCATGGGTCACGCCTTGCTGCCTTCAGGTCAGAATCCAGTGTCACATTGCCAGGGAGGCCCACCTTGACCACACCGTTTAAAGAGCTGAAACTGTACCCTCAACCACTCTTGCCCTGTCTATTTTTTCCTGAGGCTCTTGTCACTTTCCGATACTTACATAATGTAATTATCATATTTATTGTTCCTTGCCTATCTTCTGTCTCTAGAATGTAAGCTCCATGAGGTAGGGGCTTTATCTATTTTGCCCACTGTCTCCTGAACATCTAGACCTATGACTGACTTATGGAAGGCACTGGAAAGTATTTACTGAATATACAAAGAAATGAACAAATGAAAAGTCAGTGGGCTAACACTGCTTTCTAACAGGTGTAGTTCAGAATGTAGAGTTCGGGCTTAGCCCCACTGCCCCCTCTTTGAAGGGTTTAGTTGGGGAATTTTTAATAGTCAGGGTTGACAGATTTGGAAATGATATTTCTGGAAGATAGTGAGCTCTCAGCACTGAGGACATTCACGTGGCAAAGAGGACGGGGAGGAAATTCAACCTGCAGATGCCCAGTCTTCGTGCCCTTCACAGCTGGCCCCCTCCGTGGATCCTGGCATCATCTCTGTGCATTAGATGGTGCTTTCCCCAGTGCCTGGAAACAGATGGGAGCCCCGATGTTTCCTCAGCTAGGCCAAGTCAAAGTTGGCGAAGTCATAGGCTTTGAGAGTTTTTCCCCAGGATCCATAATTTTTAAGACTTGGAGAAATACATCAGAATAGGTATCGCTTTAAGTCTTATTCTCTTGGTTTTAGGTAGCAGAACATCCAACTCAGACCAGTTGAAGCCAAAAAGGGCATTTTTATTTATAACCATTGAGTCCAGGAGTATCTAACTTCAGGTATGACTGGATCCAGGGACTTACATGATATCACTAGAAATTCACTTCTTCCCATCTCTCTGCTCTGCCTGCTGCCATGTTGGTTTCATTCCCAGCCTCCTCAGTGTTTGCCTGTGTACTCTAAGCTGTAGTTATTACAACAACTCCAGAATGAGAGTGGGCTTCCCTACCAGCACAACAAAAGTCCAAGATGGCTCTGATGGGCTTGACTTGTCCCATCCCTGAACCGATCTCTGAGGCTGGGGAAAGGAAGGAAGCCAACTGGTCGCACGTTCTACTGCCAGACCCAGCTGTGGAGTCGGTGTCGCTGGCTAACAATACATTAGGAAGAGAGGAGAAGTGGTCCTAATAAAAACTAGGATGTTATCATAGGACAGAAGAGTGGATTCCAGAGAGGAAAAATTACAAATGACTCTTAGAATGGTGTAAAAAGAGACCCGTATTGAGCAGAGATGACAGAACATCTCCACTTCAAAGACCAACTCCAACTGATTGCTAGTGGCTCTCTGGAATGCCGTGTTGAGAAATAGTCTGAGACTAAGCCAAGGAAAAATATAGTGTCATAACTGATTAGAAAACAGTGAGTACCAGCTATTTGTTTTCCTTTGTTTGGACGTTAGCCAGTGGAAATGATTACAAATGAAAACAGAGTTATGCTAGGCCACGGTCACTTCTGAGACCTGCAGTGAGTTTATTTACTAAAGTCCTTGTTGCTTTATTATTCACACACCCAGTCAGGACAAAGAGTGGGGCTCTAATTAACAAGGCCACTTATTGCCATCAATGTCAATCTGTGATGCTGAGACAAGGTGGCATTTAACCCTGCTTTTGTTCATCGGTGCCATTGCCAAGACTATCCCTAATGCGGCCCTGACTGAGACTAGCATTTGTTCGGTAATCACTTGCTTGTTCTCCCCCTGCCCCCATGCTTAACAAATATTGACCAAGCCCCTATTTGTGATAGGCACTATGCTAGGCACCACAGAGACACTGATGAGCAAAACAGATCTGGCCCTGTCCTTATGGAGCTTATAGCCCACTGAGAACAGCCCTACTGGGCTGTAGCTCCTTACAAGGTTTCTTTTTATTGCTGGCTTATCATTTTCAAAGAATCCATGTTCAGGCATATTTCATTACAACCCAATGAAAATATCATCAGGTCTTCCGTCTGGAAACATCTCCACTCCTAAACTTGGGAGAGAACATCAGGTGGCCTAGGCAAACCTATTTTTGTCCAATGTCCACAAGGACATCAGTTCTAAGAAGATGCTCCTCAACAAAGCCACCATTGGGAAGCTGAATGATAATGCTGGCAATTTACAGACACCATGTCTCTTAACATGGTCGGCAACCCTAATAGACAAGTACTATCAATAACCACAGTTCAGGGAAGTTAAGTGACTTTCTGAACTCCACACAGGTAACAAATGACAGAGCTGGGATCCAAAGGCACATTTGCTCATTCCAGATACTAGGCTCCTAACCACTAGGCGGTACTACCATGCTGTGAGCCCCTGGGAATAGAGGCGGTATTGTTCACTGTACATGTGACTCCAATGGGCTTCATGGGAGGAAGAGAAAAGAGTTAAGTGTGTAGTCATTACTGATTTCATGTACAGTCATGCATTGATTTAACAATGGGGATGCACACTGAGAAATGCATCGTTAAGTGATCTCATCATTGTGTGAACATCACAGAGTGCACTTACACAAACCTGGATGGTATAGCCTACTACACACCTAGGCTACATGGTATAACCTACAGCTTCCAGGCTACAAACCTGTATAGTATGTTAATATACTGAATACTGTAGTCAATTGTGACACAATGGGAAATATTTGTATATCTAAACATATCTAAATGTAGAAAAGGTACAGTAAAAGTATGATATAAAATATTTTAAAAATCTTTTATATCACCTGTATAGGGCACTTACTGTGAGTGAAGCTTGCAGGACTGGAAGTTGCTTTGGGTGAGTCAGTGAGTGAGTGGTGAGTGAATGTGAATCCTTAGGACATTACTGTACACTACTGTGGATTTATAAACACTGTACACTTAGGTTACACAATTTATTAAAAATATTTTTCTTTCTTCAATAATAAATTAACCTTATCTTACCATAACTTTTGCACTTTATAAAGTTCCTAATTTTTTAACTTTATGATTCTTTTATAATAACACTTAGCCTAAAATACATTGTACAGCTGTACAAAAATATTTTCCTTATTTATATCCTTATTTTATGGGCTTTTTCCTATTTTTAAAATTTTTCATATTTTTTTTACTGTTTAAACTTTTTTGTTAAAAACTGAGACACAAACACTCATATTAGCCTAGGCCTACACAGTTTTAGGATCATCAGGACATTACTAAGTGATAAGAATTTTTCAAATCTATTGTCTTCTTATGGGATCATTGTCTTCTATGCCGTCCATTTTTGAACATGGAGTACATGACTGTATTAGTTTCTTCCTTTTCCTGGGATTAAAGTTATCTTATAGGTTATTAAGAGAAGACCATTATGCACACTGGTTATCTCCAGTGGTGAGGTGTTAACTTTGCAAATAGCCATACAGAAGGTCAAAGCATTTTGTAGCACAAATAATTAAGCATTAATGAATTATAGGGAGTTAAGAGTCTAATGATATTTGCATTTTCTTTAAGTGGATAGGGTCCAGCCCTGGTTCCATTTTTATGACTCTCATCCTTCCTGGGGGAATGCAGTACTCAGGGATAATAACCATCCATGTATCTCAAGGACTTCTAGGATAGTCCCAATTTCATATAATTTTCTTGTTTTCAGTAAAGATAATTCTAGATGAGTTTAACTGAATGGAATTCAATATTTACACCTTTGTAGAATTTTTATAAAAATTCCCAGGCCAGAAAAACTCATTTTGCAATTTTCTGCTCTGCTTGAGGAAGTGTGTGTATATGTATGTGTAGGTAGTTGTAAAAAGCGTGTCACTATATTTATGGGACCCTTTTGGATAGACCTAGGTTTCAAATGTTTAGCAGACTATTGGAAAAGTGTTTTTCTCTAATTCCTCATGTAGGTGTTCTTCTGCCAAGTAGATTGCTGTGGGTCTATGGTATTAGGGGTGTGGTTATTTCCCAACTGAGTTTTACAATCTCTTCCCAGAGCTTCCCATCCAAGCACAACATCTATGTTTGTAATGGAGGCAGCAACTTTACCTGGAGGTAGTTCAGCTCTTACCAATGGGCCAGCGTTGGCCGTGAGAAGTCAGTCCAGTGGGTCTGCATCACAGGGTTTTGGGAGTTTAGGGATGAAATTAAAATTTTGTAAGTGTAATATTTCAGAACCAAAAGAATGTAGAAGCCCTGTAGCAAAGAGATTCTCTGGTTCCCTCCCTGACCAGGAATGTCTGGCAAAGGAGATTTTGTGATTCTGAAGGGGCAGCTTGTAAATGTTTCCTCATAGCAGAGTTGAAGATCATTATCCTGACACATAGTCATGAGTTCTGAAAGAGGATAACCTTTTTCTTCTGAGTGAGGTCCATATTTTCCATATCTCTGAGGCCTTGGTGTCATGATGGGAGAGGCCATCTGGTGGTGAAATTTCTTGGGAACTGGGTCATGGTGGGTCTAGATACCAAGTGATCACTTCCCTCCTGGCTTTATAGGAAGGTGTAAAGGCTGGAGAGGAGTCTAGGAAAGACCCTTGATTGGGGTCCTGTCCCTGATCCCCCTACACATGCTGCATAGAATGGAATAAAGAGGGTGGGAGTCAACTCCAAGTGATAAAAATCCAAGTAAAACTGAGCTAAACAAATTGGAGTTTTATAATTGAAAATTATAAAAGTAACTGAAAAGTTCAAGAGTAGTGTTGCTTTAGATAAACCTGGGTAAACGTGTTCAAATGGAGCCATTGGGAACCTGCACCTCTCCAACTCTTGGCTCTGCTTTTCTTTGTGTTGCCTTCATTCTCAGGCCAGCTCTTCCCATAGGGAAGCAAGGTGGCCATCAACAGCTTCAGGCCTTGTTCCACCAACTCAGCAACCCCAACAGGGAGATGAATCCCTTTTCCAATAGTCCTGGCAAAAATCTCAAGGCTTCCTCTTTTAATTAGACTAAGATCTTCTTTCCATCCTTGGAAGTGAGGGATGAAATCCTTATTTAATTTACTGGGGAAGAGGAAGGATGATTTCATAATCAGAAACTTGGGGTGCTGTGTCCAGAAGAAGAAGGAATGGGGGGTGACATTTAAATCAAATCAGTTGGAAACATCTTATGTACATTGCCCATTGCCCTCTTGGAAAAGTGAGAAGACTTTGAAAATCTTGCAACTTTATTGCTTTATTTCTATGCTTTCATTCATTGATTATTCAGCAACACTGTTGAATGCCCACCATGTAGAAGCACCATGCTAAGAATTTAAGGGTGGGCAAGAAAAACATAGTCCTTATCTTCATGAATGTCCCAACCTGGCAGGGAAGACTGGTATATGGGCTGTTATAATCAGTGTGCAAGGTGCTGATGGGAGAAGCACATGGTGCTGAGAAAGCACATGTGAAGGGACTCCTTCTCCACCTTGAAGGGGGTGATAAGTAGCTTGAGGTCTGAAGGTTGAGGAGGAAATAGCCAAGTTCCACAGGGGCTGGAGTGTAGGGGGAGGGTCGGAAAGGAGAAGAGCATTTCAGAGGAAACAAACAATGCACAAAAGCCTGGAAGCTGGGGGATAGGACTATTGTATGTTTGGGGAACTGGAAGAAACTCAGTTATGTTCTGAGACTGAAGACTTCTCTGTGTTTCCAGGGGATCACAGGGTCAGTGGTAGATGATACAAGGAGGAGAAAGACTGAAGAAATTGGCCTAATTCCTCAGTCCATGGGCCTATCTTGCTACACTGTGGTCTGAGACCTCACTTTGGTACTAGTGGAACCAAATAGTGTAGCTCTGAACTCAAATTAGGTACTGGTAATTAAATATCTACAGATAAATTATGGTACAGAGCAAAAAAAATTATTTTGTTGAATTTTATTATGTGAAAATGTTCCTGATAAAAAACTGAGAATACAAGATAGTACGTGGAGTATAATCACAGCTACATTAATATAATGTAACAACAAAAGCAGTTTACACGTTGAGAAAAGACAGGAAGGAATATACCACTATACTAACAGCTGTCAGTAGGTGATGGGATTCAGAGAGTGGATTTTTAAATTTTTGTTTGCATTTATTATTCACATTTTCCGTGGATGAGCAGATACTATAATGGGACAAAAGAAAATAAAAACTCTACCAGTTAATCACCAAATGTTTATTCAGTCATGAGGGAGGACACTTAAAGAAAGCAAGCACAGAGCCCCTCAGCTTCCAGGAACTTGTCATCCAGCTTACTGGAGAGCATTTGTGATTTGCAAATGCAGTGTGGAGAAAGGAGAACTTAAGCACTGATAGGAAACCAGATGCATCTTGGTCTAGAGGGAACTTTCTCTGCAGCAACTGCCTTTTGAGTCAGTTCTTAGATGGGAAGAGGATATCCCCTGCGAGGTTGTGGAACGAAAGGAGTAAGGAAGAGCATTTTTCAGAAGGATTGATTCTTTCCCACTTATTTCTTCATGGGATTGTTCCTATTTCTTATCGGACTGTAGCATGGTAGATACAATAAAGTTAGAGAAAAAGGGACCAACCAGGAGCAAGGGAGCTCAGGTGCTCATCTTTTCTAGCCAGGGAGACATCACATGACTGTCATGAAAATGCAATAGGCAATCAACAACCACAAACAAGAACTCAAAAAATCAATGTAACACCTAGAACAGCAACACAACAAAGGAATATCTAAACATGTTTACACTAAGTCACTCTTGAGGAATAAAGTAATAATCTTCTAATACATATGTATAAATGCTAAAAGCTTCAAATGAGATGTCACGATGAAAGGAGAATTTTAAGCAATACCAAGATTTGAAAATTAAAATTGGTAAAATATCTTATCTGGGGTACATACTTGCATCACAGAACAATTCTTTATCCCCAAATAAATTTGTCCCTGGCAAAACAGTAAAGTGTCTTCTTATCGATCAGTAGACTTCAAGGTTAAAGCTGCTGAGGGTACAAAAGGTAAAACAAAAGCATTAGGAGAAATAGATGCAAGTTTATGAGAAAAAAAAAGTACGTTTTAGTCAATAAGTGAAAAAGCAGAGTTTCACTAACTAGAATCAAGTTTATATGCATTAAAAAAATCCTCCCTGAGACCTTAGCAATTTTTATAATTGTAGTAGAAAAGCTAAATGTTTCTTTAGTTGAAGGAGAAAAATGAGTTGCGTTTTCTAGCTGCAGGCTGCTCAGCTGGTCAGGGACAGCAGAAGAGAAGGTCGATAAAATCACACATCAGCAGTGTTATCTTTCAAGCCTGGGAAGCTACTAGGGGCTGGTTGGGTGGTTACATTTATAGCTGATCTGTCTATAGTAGCATCAGAAAAGGGACAGGTTGCAGTTCCCTGTTCACTTTACCACTCTTGGCCTGAGGGAGTAGCATATGAAAGGAACACATTTGAGATCAGGACCTGAACGACACTTGGGGGATGAGATCTGTTCATTTCACTGTCTTTGAGATGGTCACCAGATATCCAAACATATGATACTGGAGATTTTTTCTTAGAAAGCTGAAAGAATCGATTTCTGGATGTTGGCTAGCTCTTCCTTTGCGGTGCCTGAGGTCACTAGCCGATGCAGTATAAGACTGTGATTGATTGCAATGCTATCGTATATTATAATAATAAAAGATGTGTCACTGATACCATAAGAGCTATTTTTATCTTGTTCTTCCCTTATTTTTCATCTTTATCAGTGTGGTTTATGTAAACCTGACACGTTTGTGTATGTGAAACAGATGCAGGGTAAAGCACAGTTGTGTCTGTTTGAACCATATTTTTTTAATCATAGACATGATTTATGAAAATGTTCTTTTCATAAGAGATTTTTCTTTCTCTCTCAAAATGCGCAGTAATTATATATCTAACGTCCATTTTTTTTCTGGTACTTAAGAAGGCTATAAAAAGTAAAATTTTTGAGTTGCTTTGCCTAATCTGTCTTCATTAGGTGTAAGAAAAACAGCATGTGACTTTTCTGCAGATGCAAATTAGATGTTTAGAACTGGCTCTCACTATTCAAATGTATGGTAAGGAAATAGTCCTTTCCCTGCAGAGAGCCACACCCCCTAACATGCTTTCTTTTTTTTTTTTTTTATATAGCTATTTTTATTTTTTTTTATTTTTTTATTTTTTAAATTTATTTTTTTAATTTCAGAATATCATGGGGGTACAACACTCTGGCCATACACATTTCCCCTGTTGTGCCCGTGTCAGAGCCACAATCGTGGTCGTCTCCCAAACTGTGCTCCCCACATCCATTCAGTGAGAGTTTTTCCCAGCCCCTCCACCCCCCTCCCTCCTGCCCGCCCCCGGATGAATGTCATTGCCCTGTGTGATGTAAGTGTTCATCAGTTAGTACCAGTTTGATGGTGAGTACCAGTGGTGCTTGTTTTTCCAATCCTGTGACACTTCGTTTCGAAGAATGGGTTCTAGCTCCGACCAGGATAATACCAGATGTGTTAATTCACTGTTGTTCCTTATTGCTGAGTAATACTCCATGGTATACATATACCACATTTTATTGATCCACTCGTGTATTGACGGGCACCTGGGTTGTTTCCACAACTTTGCAATTGTGAATTGTGCTGCTATGAACATTCGAGAGCAGATGTCTTTATTATAAAATGTCTTTTTTTCCTTTGGATAAATACCCAGTAGTGGGATTGCTGGGTCAAATGGTAATTCTATTTTTAATTCTTTGAGGTATCTCCATATTCTTTTCCATAGAGGTTGTACTAATTTGCAGTCCCACCAGCAGTGTATGAGTGTTCCTATCTGTCCGCATCCCCACCAACATTTGTTATTTGGGGATTTTTTGATATGAGCCAATCTCACTGTAGTTAAGTGATATCTCATTGTGGTTTTGATTTGCATTTCCCTGATGATTAGAGAAGTTGAGCACTTTTTTATATGTTTGCTGGCCATTATTCTGTCTTCTTTGGAAAAGTTTCTGTTCATGTCCTTTGCCCATTTTTTAATAGGGTTGTTTGATTTTTTCTTGTTGATTTTCCTAAGTTCTGTATAGATTCTGGTTATCAGCCCTTTATCAGAGGTGTAGCATGCAAATATTTTCTCCCATTCTGTAGGTTGTCTGTTCACTCTAGTGATAGTTTCCTTGGCTGTGCAGAAGCTTTTCAATTTGATCAGGTCCCATGTATTTATTTTGGTTGCTGCTGTGATTGCTTTGGGGGTCTTCTTCATAAATTCTTTGCCTAGGCCAATGTCCATAAGAGTTTTTCCAACGTTTTCTTCGAGAATTCTTATGGTTTCATGTCTTAGGTTTAGATCTGTTATCCATTGTGAATTGATTTTTGTGAGAGGTGAGAGGTGTGGGTCCAGTTTCAGTCTTCTACATATGGCCATCCAGTTTTCCCCACACCATTTGTTGACTAGGGAATCTTTTCCCCAGTGTACATTTTTCTGGAATTTGTCAATGATCAGGTGACTGTATGAGGTTGGTTTTATATTTGGGTTCTCAGTCCTGTTCCATTGGTCTACGTGTCTGTTCTTGTGCCAATACCATGCAGTTTTGGTTACTATAGCCTTGTAGTATAGTTTGAAGTCTGGTAGACAGATGCCTCCCAATTTGTTCTTTTTGCTTAAGATTGCTTTGGCTAGACGGGGTCTTCTCTGGTTCCACACGAAGCGTAGAATTATTTTTTCTAGATCGGCAAAAAATGATGTTGGTATTTTGATAGGGATTGCATTGATTCTGTAAATTAATTTAGGTAGTAAAACCATTTTTACTATGTTGACTCTGCCTATCCAAGAGCATGCCACAGCAATTAGACAAGACAGAGGAATCAGGGGCGTCCAGATAGGGGCAGAAGAGGTCAAACTTTCACTATTCACAGACGATATGATATTATACATAGAAAACCCCAAAGATTCAACCAAGAGATTACTGGAATTCATAAATGAATTCAGCAAAGTCTCAGGATACAAAATTAATACACACAAATCCATAGCCTTCATATATGCTAATAACAATCAAGCCGAGAAACAAATTAAAGATGCAATACCTTTCGCAATAGCAACAAAGAAAATTAAATATTTAGGAACATATCTAACTAAGGAGGTCAAAGACCTATATAGAGAGAATTATGAAACACTGAGAAAAGAAATTGCAGAGGATGTAAATAGATGGAAAGCCCTAACATGCTTTCTGATGCCCAGGTCCCGGGTGCTGCTTCCCTTGCCTTCTCATAGTGAATGGCAGAGAGAAAATGGGGCTCTTTCCCATCTTCCACCCCTGATGCAGTAACTCCCAGAGTGAGTTTCCATGAAAGAGATCATTGAATCCAACTGGTCATCATCCATCAGATTCCTCAGACCTAAAACTTAGGGTTTTCTTCTTCACCCTTATGTCCAACCCATGACCATGGGTTGGATAGATTTTATGTCCTTAATGTTTTCAGAATCTATCTACTTCCCTCCATCTCCACCACCACAAACACCTTATTCCAAACCATCACCACCTCTCTTCTGGATGTAGAACAGTCCTCAGCTAATCTCCCCAAAGCTATCCTTGCCCTCCTTGAGCCCTGCTGTGCTGCAGCTAGTAGGATCTGAAAGGGCAACAGTTATCAGACCCTGGCAAGAGCTCTGGCTGTAGGAAAGGGCTACCTGCTGGGGGCCCTGTAGTAGAGTGAATGAGCGAATGAATGAATAAAGAGTAAATACCCCGGCCTCTCTGTGCTCTCCTGTTTCCATGTCCTTCTGGCACCTTCCACCGACTGAACCTGACTCACATGTGGACAGCAGGAAGGCCCGGGGGATGTGCTTTGTGGAGGTCAGCTTCCTGGGATGCAGAGAAGGACAGAGAAGGGCAGAGAGTGGCTCTGGGGGCACACGGCATGCCACACACAGCTGCTCGGCCTGAAAGCCTCCCCCGGGCACCCCATTGCGCTCGGGCTTGATGCCTACTATCCCGTCTCAAATAGCGAGAAATCCACATGTTAGAATGAAAGAGAAAAAGCATTGTGGTTTTCTTAGTTCTCCTAGCTGTAGTGAGAAGCTGGTGGCTAATGAGACGCTGTCAAGACCTGCTTTTATGAGAAGATTTTCTGAGATTAGCACATTGTTCAAATGGATGCTGTTAAATGAATGTTATTTCGAGGGCTTGTGGATGGTCTCTGCAGTCTTGTTTTTGTAGCTGCTTTCTCTTACCGTCCGCACATCTCCTCCAACATGGTCGGTTCGAGTGCACATGCCACGCCAGCACCGTCCGAATGATCCTGATTCTGAGTTTCTCTCCATCACCAGAGCTGGGCCTGTCCCTGGGCTTCGTGCGAAGATGAGTCAGATCATTCTCCTAAACACGGTTAATAGTTTGCTCTAGCACACCTTCTTACTCCTTACAAAGAGGTGATTATTGGCAAGACTAGTTCTAAATTAATGTGTATATTTACCATACAAAGACGGATGACATCTTAAAGGCACACTTTTAAAGAAAATAATGATCTCTGTTTCTGTCATCTCTGTACGCCACGGCTTTGTTCTTAAAGGGCTCGGATCTTCCTTTCTTTGTCTTTCTTACCCTCCTTTCCTGCCGGCTCTTCTCTCTCTCCCTCCTTCTTTCTCTTCTTCTTTTGTATATTCTCACTTTTTCTCCATTTTCTGGACTTTTTTCATCTTTTACTAAGAATAGTACCTTGTTTTCCTTTTAAAATCAATGTTTAAAAAATATAGAGAAGTACAATAAAACAATCACCCGTAGTTCCAGCCCTCGGAATGAACTACTGTTAACACAGTGTATCTGCTTCTAGTCTTTTTGCTACAACGGGACGTTATAAGAGAATCCTCTTTCTCATTTAACAAACAGTGCAATGGTATTTGATTGCTGTTGTCTTGGAGCCACTGTAGACAATAGGCAGAAAGAGTTGCACCTTAATATCACATAATACTTAGAAAAAATTTACTAGGTCATCCGTGTAGTACGTGCAAACTAGGTAGGTAAGGATGGGTTGAGCAACCTTTAACCCTTCATTGGAGGGGATAAAAGGATTAAAACTGAAGAAGCTGAGAGGTGGAAACAGGGAGAAAAACATTTAGAGTTATGAGTATGCTGAGGCTTACCTTACCCCTAATCCCCATCCCATAGTCTCTGGGGTATTTCCTCTTAACCCCAAGGCAAATGAATGGTGCTCTAAGCTCGCCACCCCAAAGGCTTGACATAGATGACCAGGAGACTTTTGGGACACGGAGGCCAGATGTGGACAGAGACCTGGAAAGCAGATGCTGTGGTGGGCTGGTGCTCTGACGGGCACTGGAGAGAGGTGGCTGCTCTGGGCACAGCCCACACTTCCCAAATTTGCTTCCTTTGGACCAGATGCTTGCCATATGGGGAGTGTCCCACTCTACAGGAAAGTTGAGACCCCAGTAGAGAGGCTCTGCAAGGGGTGAACCCCGCCAGGGACTAAGGGAAGAATATGGGGCAGCCAGGGGGGTACCCTGGCTTGCAGGAAGGAACTGGAGAGGAGAGACCCCCAGGGATGGAGAAAAAAACCAAACAAACCAGATCCCCCAACAAAGGGCTGACTTGAGACGTCTGCCATGGCCAGAGAAAATCAATGTCCAGTTATGGTAGTGTCAGTCCAGAGGGACCTTTCCTGTCCTTTACCCTTCCTTATTCCTTTAATAATGCATTATTAAAGGTCCCGACCTGAGGCAGCCTGAGCTGGGGAGGTGTGAAGCTTTAACTTTAAGTGAAATTTTGACTATTACATGGAACTGCACATTATTTTCCCAAATGATGCAATTTCTGAGACCATAAATGACAAGAGGATATTTCGTGGTCTTAGGTAGACCAGAAAATTTATGGGACAATCTCTAGACTTTTCCCAAGAGGTTGGGAAGAATTAACCCCCAAAGAGTGGGTTTGAATAAACAAATAAAGGAAAGAATAGAGCTGTGTGTTGGCATCTAATTGATCTGCAGCCCTTTATGAATATGCTTATTTGTACATATATTACTTATATATACCTTTTAAAATTACAGAAATTATGTATGGATTCACCACCCTAAACCAAAATTAAAGCATTGCACTCAAAGTTGAACCCCAATTTGATCTCTACTCCCATTTTCAAACCTGTGTTGTAAGATTAGATGTATGTTCCCATAGTGTATTTAACAATGTAAGGTTTTTTTCCTTTTCCTCCTACATCCTGTCATTTGATCCTTACAGCAATTCCTTGTAGTTACTAGGAGGAAAGAGGAGGGTTAACCCCATTTTGCAGGTGGGAAGGCAGAGGCTCATGGATGTTATAGATGTTCCATGTGCTCACTTCTGCTTAGTGGCATCATGTGCCGTTTCCTCAGACTTTGTTGCAATCACAAAGATGGGTTTATTAAGAAACCCAGCCCCCAGGAACCTCAAGATTTGTCTTTTCCCATTTCCTTGCCTCCTTCCCCTGTAACTGGCCCATTTAGAGGGGAGTCTTAGTTTGCATCCTTGGTATGCTGACCCTCTCTTCTGCCCTGCCTGCCTCCCCTTTTAATTGAAGAGCTGGCATCCCTGCACCTTAGTCATGCCCAATTCATGTTAGTGGACTGGGTCAGCCAAGCCAACATTTACTCAGGCCCAAAGCCATTGGGCAGAATCTTCTACAACATCAATAGCAGCAGCCAATGAGGAGGCTTGTTTAGTTCAAGTTCATTGCCTTTTGGAATCGGTGCCCAAGGCCTTTGGGATGGGTCCGTGGCACTCCTTTGTAAGGTACAAAGTCTACCTCTTGGGAAGCTTGGGAGTTCAATGGATTCAAATGAAGCAAGTTGGTGTCATTTCGTCTGGCACTTAACGCTGGAAGCCACCCCTGGGCTTCTCTCAGGATTTGGAACCTTAACCCCATAGCTCAGAGTGGGAAATTCCTCATTAAACAGCCAACTCCACATGGCTCTTTAGAGGAGAAAGACTGTAAAATACATGCAGGGAGGATTCAGAGGAAATTTGTTCAGGTATTACCTTCCTTTTTAGCCTTATAAAATTCAACTTAGAATTATAACCAATTGAGGACATGTAGGTTGGCCTATAGTTAGAATCATCATAAAAGATAGTGTCTAAACCAAATATATTATTTAGGACCATCTAGGGGAGAATCAGGACAGGGGTTACCCTAGCTCTAGTGTACCAACCAGGCCACCCTTTAGCTGAAATCATTCACCTCTTCCATACGTCAATTTATTTTTTAAAAAAGTTTGAATTTCTTTTTCACTGATAAGCCAATGTATTTAATTGATAGATTTGTGTTTGGGGTGTCCTTGGGCTGTCAGAATGCTGTTCTAGTTACAAGCAAAGCTTTGGAGTCAGATCTAAGTTTGGATTCTGGATTTACCACTTGCTATAAGTGAGATCTTGGCCAAGTTATTAATTACTTTTTCAAAAGAGGCATTGGAAAGTAATGGTGAGAAGGGACTCTGGAAACAAATGGCTGGGTTGGAACCCCAGCTTCCCGACTTGCTATATGAGTGATTTGGGCTAATTACTTAACCACTCTGTGCTATAGTTTTCTCATCTGTGAAATGGGGATAAAAGTAGCATTTAACTTCAGCAAAGCTGTAGGTTGCAAGACCAACACAAAAAATTCACTTGCATTTTTATACATTAAAATGAACAATCTGAAAAAACATTTAAGAAGATAATTCCATTTATAATAGCATCAAAAAGAATAAAATACTTAGGAATTAACCGAGGAAGTGAAAGATTTGCACATTGAAAACTACCAAATGTTGCTGAAAAAAATTAAAGAAGACACAAATAAGTGGAAAGACATCATGTGTTCATAGATTGGAAGATAGTATTGTTAAGATGTCAATATTATCTGAAGTGATCTAGAAATACAATGTAATCCCTATCAAAATCCCAATGACTTTTTTTTTTTTTTTTGCAGAAATAGAAAAATCTATCCTAAAATTCATATGGCCAAAACAATCTTGAAAAAAAAAAAACAAAGTTGGTGGTCTCATACTTCCTTAGTTTAAAACTTACTACAAAGCTACAGTGATCAAAACTGTGTGGTATTGGCATAAAAACAGACATAGACACCAATGGAACAGAGTAGAAATCCCAGAAATAAACCCTCACATATATGATCAAATGATTTCCTAAAGGGTCTCGAGACCATTAAATGGGGGAAAGGATAGTTTTTTTAAAAAATGATGTTGGGAAAATTGGATATCCACCTGTAAAGAATGAATCTGAACCTTTACCTTACACCATATAAAAAAGTTAACTCAAAACAGATGAAAAACCTAAATGAAAGAGCCAAAACTATAAAATTCTTCAAATAAACAGAAGAAAAACTTCACAACATTGGATCTGGCAAGGATTTCTTGGATATGACATCAAAAACATAAGCAACAAAAGAAAAAAAAATAGATAAATGGAACTTCTTCAAAATTAAAACTTTTGTGCATCCAAGGACATTATCAACAGAGTGAAAAGGCAACCCATGAAATGTAAGAAAATATTTGCAAATCATACACCTGAGAAGGCATTGATATTCAGAATATATGAAGAACTCTGACAACTCAAAAACAAAAAAAAAAATGACCTGATTAAAAAATGGATAAATGACTTGATTAGACATTTCTCCAAATATACATACATGGCCAGTAAGCACATGAAGCGGTGCTCAGTATCACTACCCATTAAGGAAATGTAAATCAAAACCACAATAAGATATCACTTCACACACATCAGGATGTCTATTATTAAAAAACAAATAAATAAATAAACAAAACCCAGAAAATAACAAGAACTGGTAAGCATGTAGAGAAATTGAAAGCCTTGTGCATTCTTGGTGGGAATGTAAAATGGTACAGTCATCATGGAAAACAGTATGGCGGTTCCTCAAAAAATTAAATATAGAGTTACCATATCATCCAACCATTCCACTTCTGGCTATATATCTAAAAAATCAAAGACAGGGATTCAAACAGATATTTGCACACCCATGTTTATCACAGCATTATTCACAATAACCAAAAGGTGGAAACAACCCAAATGTCCATCAACAGATGACCAGATACAAAAAATGTGGTATATACATCTGATGGACTATATTCAGCCTTAACAAGGAATGAAATTCTGACAGGTCCTACAACATGGATGAACCTGAAGACATTATGTTAAGTAAAGTAAGCCAGCACAAAAGGACAAATACTGTATCATTACACTTACAAGAGGTAACTAGAGGAGTCAAATTCAGAGACAGAAAGTAGAATGGTGTTTGCCGGGGTCTGGGGTGAGGGAGTTTGGGAAGGTGAAAAAGTTCTGTGATTGATGGTGGTGCTGGTTACATATCAGTGTGAATGTACTCAATGCCACTGAGTTGTATACTAAAAATTAGTTAAAATAGTACTTTTTTATTACGTATATTTTACCACAATAGAAATAGCACACATCTGTAGTGTTGTTAGGAGGACTCAGCCCATTAATAGATATAAAGCAGGTCTAAAGCAAGGGTAGGCAAACTTTTCCTGTAAAGAATCATAGAATAAATATTTTAAACTTTGTGGGGCATATAGTCTCTGCTATAGCTATTCAGTTCTGCTATTTTAGCAGAAAAGTACTTACAGACAATATGTAGGTGAATGTGCCTGGTTATATTCCTGTCAAATTTATCTATCAAAATAGGTAGTGGATAGAATTTGGTCTATGGATGGTAGTCCGCTGTCTCTTCTTCTAAACCATTTAGAACAGTTCCTGGCACAGAATTAGTGATATTTAAATATTAGATATTATTGTTACTGCTACACAGGATTGCTGTGAGTAATTAAATAAAATAATGCATGAAAATGCCTTGCACACAGTATATATTATCTAGTTTATAGCTTTTAAATCATGACCTATTGGGAATATATTTATGCCAGGTTTGAAACCTGAGGCACAAATTAGCACCCAGTTCTGGCTGAAGAGAAAAGAGGCAGGGCCCGATAGCACTGAATGAAGCCTGAACTTCCCTTGGATTGGGTAGCTGCCCCATGGCTTTGATGGATCCCGCCTGTGACCCTGTGGCATTCCCTACGTGGACTGATGTGCCTCCTCTTTAATTAGTGATACATTGGACCCATTACCGGCTGCTGATGGGCCCCAGTGTGTCTCCTGTAGAGTGGTGTTCAGTGTGATCCCTGGACCAGCAGCTTCCAGTGATTTGCTTCCCCAAATCACTGGGGATTTGTTAAAAATGCACATTTTCAGCACCCTGACCCTCAGCTCTACTGAGATCTCTGGGGGTGGAGTAGGCAACCTATGTTGGAACACCCCCTACCCCAGGTGATTCTGATGCTGTCAAAGTTTGAGACCCACTCTTCTGTATAATGAAGTAATGGTCTCCTCCTGCCTTGATGGGGATGGAGTTTATGATTTGGCGAGGGGACAAGCTGTGCTGTTCACTGCTCTTCCCTAACACCTCTCCCCCCAGCACAAGGCCCAGTGCAAGAAGATGTTAGAAACGTGTGTCAAGGAGTGAGCACATAAAAGCAAAGGGTGGTTTATCACATCTTTGTTGTCGTTGCTGCATTGACATCTGCACAAGTGACTGAGAGACAGTCTCTGGTTCCGTGAGAGCTCTGCTCGGGAAAGGCAGCCATGGAAACCATGGTCACTGATCACTGGAAGGTGCTCAGTGAAGTCGAGCTCCTGGAAGGACCCAGGCAGGCACAGATGCAAAATAAACCTGACCGTTGCATAAATTAGGCCGAAGGCTTCAGGACCCTCACACACTGTTCATCTTGCCAACATCTGGGGGAAACATCTTGCTCTCTTTGTTTTCCTTCTCTCTGAACTCGGTCGGGTGGTAGTGTTGGCAGGGTCTTCTCATTAGGAGAACGTCAGTGTGGCGAATACTCCAGTTGGCTATAATTCTCGATGTGTGTCAAACACACAAAGACGTTTCCCTTCTCTGCTGCTCAAGACTATTCCAGTTCATGTGCACATAGTTTCTGCATGACCACAACCCTCCCCTTCCAGTCAGCAGGAATGACCCCTTCCAGTCAGCCCGAGCTCAGGCCTTTTGGTTTCTTTGCAGAGACGCGTCCCTGGGAGGGCAGAGGAACCTGAAAACATCTGCTGAAATTAATGGCTTGCTGCCTCAAAGGAGCTGGAAGGAGGGCCTCCCAGGTGACCAAGGAATCTGCTGTCTCCCAGGTAAACTGTGAGAGCACGGAGGTATGAGTACATCAGGCAAGGCTGACAGACGGAATGTGAACCTTCCTAGGCATGTGCAAGTCAAGACGGGGTTTGTGATCGGAGGCAGCTTCCTGGCCAGACTACGGTAAACACCAGCTATCTGCTGCACGTCCAGGATCAAAAACAAGGCGTGAAGAGCAGTGCTTTTCCACTGGAGTCATCTTCTGCCTCATCCCGAACACTTCACATTTGGAGAAAAGTACACACACACACACTCTCTCTCTCTCTGAAGACCTTGCCCTGACCCCCATCAAGATCCAATAAGGGAGGAGAAAAAAATGGCGGTGTGATAGGGTCCTCCCACCGCACCGCTCCCAGGGAAGGAGGTGAAAAACGCCAGCGGCTGCCTCCGAGCACGGACCGCTCACTCTGAAAACAGCATTACGAATTACAGAGAAACAACGCCGAACGCCCAGCCCAAGAAAACAGGTACAAAATTTTCACAAAGATCGGAGGGCGCACGGAGCACAATAAAGCCCAGAGCACGGAAAGGACGCGCTCACCAGGTCGGCGCAGCGCGACCTGCCCCCCAAGCGGTTACGCACCTCCCCATCCACGCAGTCAGGGACAAGCCCAGAGTTGGGGCAAAGCGGTGGCGCGAGGTAGCAGACCCTGTGGAGAGGAGGCAATTGCGAGAGCCAAACACAACTCTCAGCTGCAATATACAGCGACTGCTGAGGGCTGGGGAGGAACTGGGCGGGGAAAGAGTGGAGACACAGCTTCCCGGGACAGTGCGCGGGAACCTGCAGGCCGGCACTGCGCCACTAGAAATCAGCGGGACTGGGCCCAGGAGTTTAACGGAGAGCGGGACACGCCCTTAGAGGTTGCTAACAACTGCCGGCGGAGAAAAACTGCGCTCCCGGCGCGATCGGAGCCCGGCTGTGCGCCAGGCTGCCGGCGGCCGCCATCTTTACAGCCGCCCGCGCGGAGCCGTGAGCCGCGTCTCTAGCTCCACCCCGCCCCGGCCCAGGGCTCATCCGCTGGGGCGAGACAGGCTTTGCCTGTGGTGGCCAGGGACAGCTGCATCCGTGGGTTCCAGGTGGGACAAGATCCCGGAACTGTAGCGGCGGGACCTTTGAGTATTGGAAACAGTTTGCAGCTCGTCCATCTGGTTCCGCTACCCCGGCTCTGGCCTCCGACAAGTCCGCTACGTGCTGGTCCTAGTGCCCGCCCTGCAGGTCCCAGCCCTCCTGTATCCCAGAGATCGCTCATTTTGAAGGTTGCTGGCTATAGTGACTCATTTGGTATAACTGCTGGTTCCCATGACAACCAAATACCTCAAGAGCCACAGGCTGAACCAGAGCAGCTCCCCATAATCCTGCCCACTTCAATAGGGAATTTCACGCCATCCAAGAGCGCTTCCAGCGGCCACTACTCCCCCCTCCCCGTGGGAACATCCCCCCGGTGGAGACTGCTGGGGATAGAGACGGCCACCCGCCTCGCCTTGGGGTCTAGTGGTGGAAAAGGGGTGCACAATTGGAGATCCCCCTATCAACCAGTATCACGCGGAGACACACATCAGAAGGGCAGCCACACGTGGCTAGATGAGCAACCTCTGAGCTGTGTAGAATTTTCCCAACTCAGCTCTCACACTGCAGCCAAAGGAAATTGTGTTTCTACCTGCACCTCAGGAGGAACAGGGTCAAAGTAACCCCTAGGAGCTACAAGGCCCCTCCCAAAGCACAGGGCTTTCGCATACCCCAACTGGGGAATCAGAGTCTGCCACGGACATAACAGAATACCTAGCTAATAGGGAGCAGAGGACTCATATCCTCAAGTACAATCCATTAGCTCAGAGCCCAAGCTGGGAGGTCATTCTCACCACACTCCACTGGGAAGAGGAGAAGACCACAGGTCAGAGTTAACTCAAGATCCAACAAACTTGCTAAAATACACCTAAGGCAATACAGGCCACTACTTCTCTCCCTGGCTTTGCCAAGGAACAATAATTGTGGGCCTGGTGACAGGGCCATAAACTAGCTCTAACACCCCCAGCTCTCGACCAAAAGGCCAGATGAGAAAAAACCAGCGAAAGAACTCAGGGAACATGAAAAATCAGAGTGAAAAGTCACCCCCAAAAGAAATTATCAGTTCCTCAGCAATGGATACCAACCCAAATGAAATGGGTAGAATGTCAGAAGAGGAATTTCATTTATGGATTATAAGAAAGCTCAATGAAATTCAAGAGAAAATTGAATCCCAGCACAAAGAAACCACAAGAAAAATGCAAGAAATGAATGAAAAATTCTCCAAAGAAATAGAAATATTACGGAAAAATCAAATAGAAATCCTAGAAATGAAAGAAGTATTGAAGGATCTACAAAACACAGTGGAAAGCCTTAAGAATAGGCTGGACCATGCAGAGGAAAGAATTTCAGAGCTAGAAGACAGCTCCTATGTGCTAAATAAATCAGCCGAAGAGAAAGAACACAAAAACAAGAGGCAGGAAAAAAGCATACAAGAAATGTGGGATTATGTAAAGAGGCCAAACATAAGGATAATAGGTATCCCTGAGGGAGAGGAAGAAAATTTTCATGGGCTGGAAAATTTATTTGAAGGAATAATAGAGGAAAATTTCCATGGCTTAGCCAGAAATCTCGACATCCAAGTACAAGAAGCACACAGGACTCCTGGGAGAGTCAACATGAAAAAGCATTCACCACGCCACATAATTATTAGACTGACCAAAGTAAACACAAAAGAGGCACTCCTCAGAGCTGTAAGACGAAAAAAGGAGGTAACCTACAAAGGGAAACCGATCAGATTAACTGCAGATTTCTCAGCTGAAACCTTACAAGCCAGAAGGGAATGGGGAGACATCATCAATCTCCTAAAACAAAACAAAGGTCAACCCAGAATTCTGTATCCTGCCAAACTAAGCTTCTTATATGAGAGAGAAAAAAAGACCTTTCCAGATAAGCAATCACTGATAGAATTTGCGAAATCCAGACCGGCCTTGCAAGAAATGCTTAGACCTGCATTATACACTAAACAGAGCAACAGACACCCACCTATGTAAAACTATGCAAAAGCTAAAACCCCAGAAACCAGATTCCACAATGATGCAAGAGGTAAAACAAAAGATACCACCCAACAGAACAATCAGAAATTTACCCCAAATATCAATTCTCTCAATAAATGTAAATGGCTTGAACTGCCCATTGAAGAGACATAGGCTGGCTGAATGGATTAAAAAATACAAACCAAGTATCTGTTGTCTTCAGGAAACACACCTTACACACAAAGACGCATTCAGACTCAAGGTGAAAGGATGGAATACAATTTTTCAGGCTAATGGAAACCAAAAGAAATCCGGAGTAGCCATTCTCATTTCAGATGACATAAACTTTAAAGCAATAAAAGTAAAGAAGGACAAAAATGGACACTATATAGTGGTGAAGGGAAAAATCTCACAAGAGGATTTAACAATCCTAAACATTTATGCACCCAACACAGGAGCACCCAGGTACATAAAGCAAATGCTGCTAGATCTAGACAACATAATAAGCAGCAATGCCATAATTGCAGGGGACTTCAACACCCCACTGACGGAACTGGACAGATCCTCCAAACAAAAAACAAATAGAGAAATAAAAGACCTAAACAGGACTATAGAACATTTGGGTCTAACAGATAGCTACAGAACACTCCACCCAAATAACACTGAATATACATTCTTCTCATCAGCTCATGGAACTTTCTCTAAAATTGACCACATCCTAGGCCACAAAACAGATCTAAACAAATTCAAAAAAATAGAAATCATACCATGTATCTTTTCAGACCACAGCGGAATAAAATTAGATATCAATTCCAACAGAAACTCACATCTTCCTCCAAAAACTTGGAAACTAAACAATCTATTGCTGAAAGATTTTTGGGTCAAGGAGGAGATTCAAAATGAAATCAAAAGATTCTTCAAACTAAACGATAATGGGGACACAAGTTATCAAAATCTGTGGGATACAGCAAAAGCAGTCCTGAGAGGAAAACTTATCGCCCTAAATTCCCACATCCAAAAGACAGAAAAGTCACAAATCAGTAAACTAATGAATCATCTTAAGGAAATGGAAAAGGAAGAGCAAAGCAATCCTAAAACCAGCAGAAGAAAAGAAATAACCAAAATTAGAGCAGAATTAAATGAAATCGAGAACAAAAGAACAATACAGAAGATCAATGAAACGAAAAGCTGGTTCTTTGAAAAGATAAACAAAATAGACAGGCCACTTGCCAGGTTGACCAGAAGCAGAAAGGAAAGTACTCTAATAAGCTCAATTAGAAATGAAAAAGGATAAGTCACAACTGATACCATGGAAATACAAAACATCATCTTTGAATACTACAAAAATCTCTATGCCCACAAACACGAAAATGGAGGAAATGGACAAATTCTTAGAAACACACTACCTCCCTAGGCTCAACCAGGAAGAAATAGAATTTCTAAACAGACCAATATCAAGCACCGAAATTGAAGCAGTAATTAAAAATCTACCCACAAAAAAAAGTCCCGGACCAGATAGGTTCACACCTGAATTCTACCAAGCCTACAAAGAAGAACTGGTGCCTATACTGCAGAAATTATTTGAAAATATCCAGAAGGATGGAATCCTCCCAAACTCATTCTACGAAGCCAATATCACCTTGATACCAAAGCCAGGAAAGGACACAACAAAAAAAGAAAACTACAGACCGATATCCCTTATGAATATAGATGCAAAAATTCTCAATAAAATCCTTGCAAACCGAATTCAAATGTACATCAAAAAAATAATCCATCATGATCAGGTGGGCTTCATTCCCGAGATGCAGGGATGGTTCAATATACGCAAATCTATAAATTCACCATATATGAATTACCATTATATGGTAATTCACCATATAAATAAAAGCAAGAACAAAGATTATATGATCCTTTCAATAGATGCAGAAAAGGCTTTTGACAAAATCCAGCACCCTTTTGTGATAAGAACTCTTAACAATATAGGCATAGATGGCTCATTCCTAGAAACTATTAAAGCCATATACGATAAACCCACAGCCAATATCATACTGAATGGGAAAAAATTGAAGGCATTCCCCCTTAAAACTGGCACCAGACAAGGGTGTCCACTATCTCCACTTCTTTTCAACATAGTGCTGGAAGTCCTGGCCACAGCAATTAGACAAGACAGAGGAATCAGGGGCATCCAGATGGGGGCAGAAGAGGTCAAACTTTCACTATTCGCAGACGATATGATATTATACATAGAAAACCCCAAAGATTCAACCAAGAGATTACTGGAATTGATAAATGAATTCAGCAAAGTCTCAGGATACAAAATTAATACACACAAATCCATAGCCTTCATATATGCTAATAACAATCAAGCCGAGAAACAAATTAAAGATGCTATACCTTTTGCAATAGCAACAAAGAAAATTAAATATTTAGGAACATATCTAACTAAGGAGGTCAAAGACTTATATAGAGAGAATTATGAAACACTGAGAAAGGAAATTGCAGAGGATGTAAATAGATGGAAAACCCTACCATGCTCTTGGATAGGCAGAGTCAACATAGTAAAAATGGCTTTGCTACCTAAATTAATTTACAGAATCAATGCAATCCCTATCAAATACCAACATCATTTTTGCCGATCTAGAAAAAATAATTCTACGCTTCGTGTGGAACCAGAGAAGACCCCGTCTAGCCAAAGCAATCTTAAGCAAAAAGAACAAATTGGGAGGCATCTGTCTACCAGACTTCAAACTATACTACAAGGCTATAGTAACCAAAACTGCATGGTATTGGCACAAGAACAGACACGTAGACCAATGGAACAGGACTGAGAACCCAAATATAAAACCAACCTCATACAGTCACCTGATCTTTGACAAATTCCAGTTAAACATACACTGGGGAAAAGATTCCCTAGTCAACAAATGGTGCTGGGAAAATTGGATGGCCATATGTAGAAGACTGAAACTGGACCCACACCTCTCACCTCTCACAAAAATCAATTCACAATTGGTAACAGATCTAAACCTAAGACATGAAACCATAAGAATTCTCGAAGAAAACGTTGGAAAAACTCTTATGGACATTGGCCTAGGCAAAGAATTTATGAAGAAGACCCCCAAAGCAATCACAGCAGCAACCAAAATAAATACATGGGACCTGATCAAATTGAAAAGCTTCTGCACAGCCAAGGAAACTATCACTAGAGTGAACAGACAACCTACAGAATGGGAGAAAATATTTGCATGCTACACCTCTGATAAAGGGCTGATAACCAGAATCTATACAGAACTTAGGAAAATCAACAAGAAAAAATCAAACAACCCTATTAAAAAATGGGCAAAGGACATGAACAGAAACTTTTCCAAAGAAGACAGAATGATGGCCAGCAAACATATAAAAAAGTGCTCAACTTCTCTAATCATCAGGGAAATGCAAATCAAAACCACAATGAGATATCACTTAACTCCAGTGAGATTGGCTCATATCAAAAAATCCCCAAATAACAAATGTTGGCGGGGATGCGGACAGATAGGAACACTCATACACTGCTGGTGGGACTGCAAATTAGTACAACCTCTATGGAAAAGAATATGGAGATACCTCAAAGAATTAAAAGTAGAATTACCATTTGACCCAGCAATCCCACTACTGGGTATTTATCCAAAAGAAAAAAAGACATTTTATAATAGGGACATCTGCTCTCGAATGTTCATAGCAGCACAATTCACAATTGCAAAGTTGTGGAAACAACCCAGGTGCCCATCAATACACGAGTGGATCAATAAAATGTGGTATATGTATACCATGGAGTATTACTCAGCAATAAGGAACAACAGTGAATTAACACATCTGGTATTATCCTGGTTGGAGCTAGAACCCATTCTTCGAAACGAAGTGTCACAGGATTGGAAAAACAAGCACCACTGGTACTCACCATCAAACTGGTACTAACTGATGAACACTTACATCACACAGGGCAATGACATTCATCTGAGGGCAGGCGGGTGGGAGGGGGGTGGAGGGGCTGGGAAAAACTCTCACTGAATGGATGTGGGGAGCACAGTTTGGGAGACGACCACGATTGTGGCTCTGACACGGGCAGAACAGGGGCAATGTGTATGGCCAAAGTGTTGTACCCCCATGATATTCTGAAATTAAAAAAATTTAAAAAATTAAAAAAATTAAAAAAAAAAAAGATCCAATAAGGAGAGCCAGAAAGGAGATGGGATGGTTTGGACACCAAAGTTTGAATAGATTTCTCCTTAGGAGAGCCAAATTGCTCAAAGAGAGAGCAGATACAAGCACACGCCTGCACAAGCACATTGCCTACCACAGGTAAAGTCAGGGGTTGTTACTTATTTCTCCTTGTATTGTGTTTCTTAAATTTTGGTCTCTAACAGATCTTCCAGATGTTTCTTTGTATTAGGATTCAATTGTGATTGTTTCTCATGTATTGCTTTTGATATTTTTATTTTGGGGAGGAGTTAATAATGATAGTTATCTGTAAAAGAAGACTCACAAAACAGGTATTGACTCATTTATGCCTCAGCCCAGGCAGTCTCCATTTCGCTTTGCAGATTCTGGAAGGCAGGAGCAGGAGGTAGAAAAAGATATGTCAACTAAAAAAACAAAAAGGATTCAAACAGTGTGAGCATCACACTTCGTGCAGGTGGGTGAGAAGGGAATGGTTGCCATATTAATGCTACTAAGTGCCAGCCCCTTGTTCCATAGCAGGGAGCAAGCTGGAGGTGGTGGCAATGGTGGTGGTGAAGTACGCTCCAAATGAACTTCATTAACAAAGCTACTGCTAGTCTAAAAGGAACAAGGGGCCACCTGCAGCATGTTCAAGGGCCTTCTCATTCCTGAAATTCCCTCTATCTTGCTGGCTGGTGCTCCTGATATATTGATTGAGGCATAACATCTCTCATTTTTTCTACTGGAAAAAAATAAGACAAAGTTTAAATACAAACAGGACAATAAAACTCAAGCACAGATTAATGTATATTTAACTGATAGAGCATCTTCCCCCCGCACCTGTGACCTTGACTAATGAAGAACACACTCAGCCCCTGAAGGCAAAGGGAAGAGCGTCAAAGTGCTCAGAAATTTATCATCATAAGGTGGATATTACTGATTTATTACTTGTCCCTGGGACTGGTATTAAATGCTCACCTCTGTGCTGAGTGTTCTAAGGAATTCAGACTTAAATACTTCGTGGTTACTCTTCTCTGTTAGTCTCCTTGAAGAGAAACATTTGTAATTCGCTATTATAAAGTCTGGACTCTAAGGAAGTGTGGAGGGTGAACGCTTACAGCACAAGAGGAAAGGTAGGACCCGAGTCATGGGACAGGAGGAAAATGCTTCCAGGCAGAAGAAACAACCCGACCAAAAGTTTGGAGGTGGGAGTGGGCAGGGCTTGCTTGGGAGGGGAGGTAAATCAGTGTGGTTGGAGTAAAGGATGTTAGGAGGCATGTATGGGGCATGAATGCCAGAGTGGGGAGTTGGGATTTTATTGCCTTTGAAATGGGGAAACTTAGAAGGTTGCCGAGCTTGAGATGATAAGATCAGACCTGTATTTTGGGCGTGAAAACCAGTGTAAAGTGTGGAGGGTGGAATGGGAAGGGAGAGCCTGGCAGTGAGCCAGCCAGTGGGGGTATCTGTATTATTTTAGGCAAAGATGTATTGACGGTATTGAAGGCGAGAATGGATTGCACAAGCTGATGGGGGTCATTGGGAGGGCAGGATTTTTTGGTGGTGGTAAAGAACAAGTTGCTGATGGCCATGCCTTGGTTGAAAGCCTCTACCTGCCCATCTCAACCCATATTTGTGAGGTATGGCTTCCAAGGGCCTTCGGAGGCCTAACGGTCCCTCCCATGACCTCCCCCTGAAGGCTGTGGGCGGCTGACACATCTGAGGAATGAGGCGGGATTGCACAATCGGATTTTCCACCTGGGCCAGACCTTAGGTCTGGCATCTTCCGTGGGAGGGTGGCACTGAAAACTTTGGAGCTCTATCTTCTGTTAATAATTCCATCGAGATTTCTTAGCTGTTCTTTGGAGTCCTGGGCCCTCCCGAGGGAGAACAGACTGCTTTGGGAGCTCCATCCGGACCAAGATGGGTTTTGATAGGAAATTAGAGTAACTGTTCATTCGCTGCACTCGTGGACACTTGCCGCATTGCTGCTACTTCATGAGCACAGTTTCCTTTAATCCACATTCTGCCCCTTTACCACCAATTTACTGAGGATTAAACCAGGGCTCAGAGAGTCTCGTAAACTCCTTTTTCCTGGTTTTACTTCCTAGTTTTGATTTTAAAAAATCCATTGGTATTCTAATTAGTATTTGCCATTCTGTTTCCCTTTCCTTTGTAACATGAGCTAATCTCTCTCTCTCTCTCCCTCTCTCCGTGTCTCTCTCTCTCTCTGGCAGCTTTTAGGACCTTCTCTTTATCTTACTGTGAATCTTTTTTCATTCATTGTGTTGGGTACTTGGATCCTTTCAATCTTGAAACTCATGTCACTGAATTCTGTTGACATGTTTATTGCAGTCAGGTATCTCGTTCTCATAGCTCTGCAGGTTTGTGGCTCTTTATATCCTTGGCTGCCATTTTAGAAGGGTATAGTTGGAAGGGGGCATGGAAATGAATGTGTGCGTGTGCTCAGGCCCTCATGCATAACAGCATTCCATCAAGCTATTTTTGGTGTTTATTTAATAACTCTATCAGAGAGGGTAGCTGAGCAAGCTAAAGCCAGATAGGCTAATTAGAAATAATAGGCTGATTAGAAAGTGTCATCTAGTGCGTAGAATAATGCCTGGAACCTAGTAAGTGCTCAATTAATGTTTGGAGATTATGTGTTATACAAATAACTTTGCTGCTGTTTAAGTGCTTTAATAATGTGTGTGTGTGTGTGTGTGTGTGTTGGAACAGTGAGTAGGAAGAGAAAACATGGACTTACCATACAAGCAAGTCCTGTAACTTCCCTGAGGCTCAACTTCCTTCCCTATAAAGTGGAAATAAAAATATCAACCTGCAGAATTGTTGAAAGATTAGACATGATAATAATGATAATTTTAATACTAATTTACACCTACTCGTGCTTGAATTGTGTTGTGTGCTTCACATGCCTTCTCTTAATTATTCCACACAGCAGCCCTATGAGGTGGGTGATACTCATATCTCATCTTACCGATGAGAAACACGAGTCTTAGAAAGGCGAGGTTACCTGTCTGAAGTCACCCACTATAGAGTAGGGGAGGCAGGCAGGATCTGCATCAAAGTCTACCTCCCTCAAAGTTCATGATTTTTAACTCCTAAGCTCTACTGCATTTACCGCAGAGCCTTAGAAATGATAGCTGCTATCATTGTGTTCAGTAAAATTGGGCAATAATGCCTTTATTGATGAAGAATGTAAGGTTTGGTTTTTGGTGGACATACTCTGTCGAAACAAGGCAGCGATAGAGAAGGACCGATGCAAAGTGGCCACTGGGGGTGAAAGTGAAGAGGCCCCTTGGGGAGGTCGCCCACACAAATGTCTTCTGGCACCAGCGCTCTGCGACGCAAGGGTCCTTCGGCTCCCAGCAGTTTCAAACTGTGTAGAAACCCAATTCAAACTGGCTTAAGCCAAAAAAGATCTACTGGCTCGTATAACTGAAAAGTACAGGAGTTTCTAGCTTCATGTCTCCAGGCATAGCTGGATTCAAGAGCCTAGATGTCTTTAGGACCCAGACTCGCGCCTCTGTTTTACTCTGTGTTGATTTCATTCTCAGGCAAGGTGGCTGTCAGCAGCTTCAGGCTTGCAACTCTTCTCCCAGTTCCTGTGGAAACAATGCCTCTTTTCAACTGTTCTCACAAAAGGTTGAGAGTTGAATCTCCAGTTTGCTCTGATCATCCCACTCCTGGAGCCTTGGTTGGGAGTCTGTCCACATTAAATCACATGAAATTGGAACAGAAAGCAAGGTGGTTTCCTCGACAACAGTAAGTGCTGAAGCCGGGAGATGGGGAAATGGATGCTGAGCATCAGGAAAGAAAGGTGTTTCCCAAATTGAGCTCTGAGGAATCCCCCCAAGGGCTCTGAGAGGTGGGGACACGGGCACCAGGTGTTGAAGCAGGATGGAAAGGACTCAGTGGAGCCCAGACCCCACCTTAAGAACCACTGAATCACGCAGCTTCAGGGGCACTGTTCACATGGCAGAGTCTATGTCAACAGCACCCTGCTAAAGTCCCATTTCAACTACAGCAGCTCAGCCCTTATCAGTTTTATGTGGGCCACCATGGGAGATTTTAATTCGATAAGTTTGAAAAATATTGTATTAACCTAAAGAGTTTAGACAGTGGAGATGCAGGGACCCTGGGAAGCTGGCAGAGTGAGCTCTGTGAGCAGTGGAAGGGAGCATCCATCTTGCATACCTGTATTGGGCAGCGGGTTTATAGAAGGAAAATCAGAGAAGCTGGGAGAGGGAGAGGATCCATGGTGGAAGCTAAGTCATAACTGGGCATGGACTGTCCTAGGATGCTAATCCTGTGTGTCACCAGCTGACTCCAGTGGGAGTCCCTGCCCAGGACTTGGCTTCCTGTATGGTTGTGCCAACAAGCTGTGGTTGGTAACATCTGCATCAAGTTGTAAGAGATGCGTTTTAGGGTCTTAGAGGAGTTATGTCTGCACCTCTTCTCCACCCCCACCCCACCCCCGGGAAAAACAAAGATGAAGAATAAAAGGATATCATCTGCAGGAGAAACACAAGGTATGGTTAGAAGCCACCAGGAAGAATGGGGGAACTATCTGGTGCCTTGTCTTACCTCTGTCCTGCCTATTAGTGAGAGTTCTTGAGCATCAGCTGTGTTCCTGGCACAGTGGTCAGCACTAAAGAGGAAGATCTGGAACCTACCTGACTGTCTCCATAGTTAGGATCCAAGGTACCCTCCACAGAACCTGCCCTTGGTCCGGTGGTGTGCTGGTAAATGTTTAACAGCCAACTTTTGCTGGGGCTGATTTGTGGCATTTGCTAATATCTGTGGTGTAAATACTCCCACTCTGAATGATTTCAAGCTACCAACATGACATTGTCAAACTTAGAGTTGGGTAGAGATGCACAGTAGGACACCATTATGAGTATTTTCACTGTACAGATGCTAAGATGTAAGTAACCCCAAGAATATAGATAATAGCAAAATGTAGTAAATTAAATAGGAAGCGATGGCTCTTGAGTATTTATCATCTTTGTCTTTAATTAAGTATAAATGTGTATAATTTAATTTTTAATAATGACTGTGTTTAACAATTGTTTCACAAAATTCCAGAAAAGTTCACAGTTGGCTCTTGTGAGTCTTTTCAGGCCAGCACATGACTACCTGTTCTCTTCGTTGTCCCAGGTCCCAGGGTTCAGCCTGTTTCCCTCATTTAAAAGCCTCAACCCCAGACAAATCCATTGCCTAGACTGATTGTTGGTCGATCTCTTGGGTGTGCTTTTTGTTAACTGAGGAAGGAAGCTTGTTTATTCTTCTGGGTGGTCCAGCAGGCATAGCAAATATTTGACGAGTGAGTGAATAGCTACTGGACACAGGGTACTGTGGAGGCTGCAGAAATGAATCCTAGGTTCCTGGCTCCACATTTTTGCAGATCATGATGCTTCTTGGTCCTGGCAACCACCACAAGTGTGACCATCTGTTTAATGGCCATTTGCACAGCCAGGCCATCCCTCCATGAGGACAGGGACTGTATCTGGCTTTTCACTGCTCCAAACCCATTGTTAGGCACATGGTAAATGATCAATCGATACTTGCTGATTCTGCCTGGTGTGGTGGCTCACACCTATAAGCCTAGCCCTTTGGGAGGCTGAGGTAGGAGGATCACTTGAGGCCCAGAGTTTGAGACCAGCCTGGGCAACATAGTGAGACCCCATCTCTACAAAAAATAAGAAAAATTAGCTGGGCGTTGTGGTGTGCGCCTGTAGTCCCAGCTATTCAGGAGGCTGAGGTGGGAGGATTGCTTGAGCCCAGGAGTTGGGGGCTGCAGTGAGCTACAATGGTGCCACTGCACTCAAGCCTGGCCGACAGAGAGAGACCCTGTCTTACAAAAACAAGAACTAAAACAAAAAAAACCTTGTTGATTCTACCTGACTCTATAAAGTTAATAATGCTTTTTGTTAACTACACAAAAAATACACAAATGCATTTCTGTTGGAAAAAATATCCGAACATTACAGATAAGGCTAAGTACCTTATCTGTGACCACAGCGATTGGTATGGTGTGCATCCTTTTAGTTTTTGGTTTGTTTTCATTTACTTACAAATGTATCTATAGAAATATATGGCATTGTTTTGAGACTTACAACTTTTATTTTGAAATAATTATTCGTTCACAAGAACTGGCAAGTACCATGAGGTCCCTTGTACCCTTCACCCAGTTTCCCCCAGTGGTTACATCTTATATAACTATACAGCAATATCAAGACCAGGAAATTACATTGGTAAAATGTGAGTATATGGTTCTATGCCATTTTATCACAGATGTAGATTTCTGTAACCACCAGCACAATTAAGATACAGAATTATTCCACCAACAAATCATTCCACTTGTATCACCTACCCCTTTATAGTCACAACTTCTCTCTGCTGCACCCTGGCCAACTGCTAATCATTTCTCCATCTCCATATTTTTGTCATTTTGAGAAAGTTATGTAAATGGAATTATACAGTATTTGATCTTTTGAGCTTGTTTTTTCCCACTCGGCATGATACCCTTGAAATTGAAGCTTTTCTTGTTTTTAACATAAGTGACATTGTGTTGAACATGTTCTTTTTAACAGAACTGTGCCCCCCAGAGACCTTTCCGTTTAGATACATTCAGATGTATCAAATTCTTTTTAACTGTCATATAATATTCCCTAAAATAGATCATCATAACTTTCTTAATTCTCCTACTAATTGTTGTCAATGAGCTCTTTTTCCTCCCGTCAAGGGGCTGCTTCAGGGCAGGACCTTTCCCGAGCTCCTTGGCACCCATGAATTGTACTTCACCACCTGGAAAGCAGAAGGCACCATATGTGGGTGAGGGCGTCTTAACGAGTCCACAGAGGAAGTCTCAAATCTTGAAGAAAGGCACATCGTAAAGTTCTCATGGTTCTCAAATCTCTTCTTTTGTTTGACCCTTTTGCTAGGAGGCGGCTTATCCTCCCACCATCCAGACAAATAAGTGAAACCCGAGGGAAGGAGAAAAATGAACATGTTCTTTTCAGTTGTCCACTCATGTCAATGGTGATCCCCACAGCAGTGTCTCTGCCCTCAATGCTGCAGAGAGAAGTCCTGCATGTGTTCACACACCCCGTCCAGGGGTGCAGGAGCAAGTGATAGAATGCCAATCACCCTTCTTTTGACCTCTTTGTAGGTAATAAGACCTTCTCCTGTATGATGCATGGGTGAAAAGGTGTCCCCTACACATGTGCTGAGGTGGCACCTCTGGAGGGCATTGGGCATGAGGAAACAGGGTGGAGATAAGATGCTGGGAACCATCCTTTGAGCCTCACCGAGCCAGCACGAGGCACAATCTCTCATCTCCATCCTGATGGAGCCCTATCCTGGTTTCCAGGCCAGAAAGCTTTGGTAAGCCCCAAACCCTAAGCTCCAGCACCCAGGCAAGACTGATCTGTAAAGACTCCAGGCCTGGGCCTCTCAAAATTCCTTCTTTGACTCCCCACCCTCCTCTTGCCACACTCTGAGCATTTTGTACAAAATCCTGGGCCTGCAATCCATGTCTGGAAGACGCAGAACTTTATTTAGAGTTTTCTTATTCTTTGGGAGAATAAGACCCGGCTCGTTTTAATAGACTAAACCGGGAATCTAAACTGAAAGCAGAGGCCATGTAAACAAAACCCTTTTATGTGGTGACTCCAAATGAGTTTACTTTAACAAAAACAGGACAAGTAAATAAGTGAGGTTTACAAATATAAACTGCAAAGTTGCTGAAGTGTGAGATAAATTGTCTAAGGCCCTTCTGTTTAAATTCTATGGCCTGGCATTTCTCCTTTTGAGTTTCTATCAGAGGGAATCTGGGGAGGAGAGAATGTTCTGTACAAGAGAAAAGAATTTTCCATAGTGGGGCCAACCAGTGATCTGATTAGGAGACCTCCTGCAGGGGCTCCCAGGGCTAGCTACTCCTCCCTCCCACGTGGCAGGGAGATACCTGGCCCGTGATATCACCTAAATGCCCCCACCCCTGTGGGAGGGACTCTTAAAAACAGCTTGTCCTGCCATCATGACCCAAGAGGGCACCGCAGTGGTGGAGGAGGGAAGGCCGTGGACCTCAGAGGGAAGACGAGAAAAATTCCATCAGATGTCATTGTTACTTGAAGGGAAATTTCCCTTCTTTATCCACCAAGAGGCAGAGGGTGTGCCTAGCAGGTGGAATTCATTATGAAGATGTGCATCCTTGCCAGTGGGATTGGTGACCTGGCATTCAACCACTCTCCCAGGGAAAAAATCTAAACATGGCATGGGATTTCATCTGGCTGGTTCCAAGACAGTCAATTGGATTTGGAGGTGTGGGTAGGGGTCAATCCAGTACAAGTACTGTGGGAAAAAGGCAAAGAACAAGGGAGGGGTGGCGAGATACCCTATGTGCTGTGGTGTGCTAGTAAATGTTTAACAACCG
The DNA here is from genome assembly GCA_023783475.1 of Daubentonia madagascariensis. NCBI lineage: Eukaryota > Metazoa > Chordata > Mammalia > Primates > Daubentoniidae > Daubentonia > Daubentonia madagascariensis. Next base: position 30,683,336 of record JAKFHU010001953.1, on the reverse strand, counting down.
GCTCTCAGAGTTGGGGGGAGAGCCCAGATTTGTGGCATTTATGGATTTCTGTGGTGTAAATATTCCCAACGTGGGCAATTGCAAGTTATCAAGGGGAAGTCACTGGGCTCACAAAATTCTTGAATATTTAATAATCAACTTTCCCTAGCTCATATGAACTGGCTCCAGCACACCACTGCCTGCATGGTTCAGGAAGTGGGTTTAGGAGGCTGGGGGTGTGGGAGTGATGGGATTTTTTGGGGGAAGAGTTATGTTTGAACCATTTTCCTTAGAGTACTCTAGGTTTCTTTTTCCGTAATACTTACAATACTTGCTCAGTGTCTGCCTGCCCTCTTAGATTCCATGGCAGAACTGCATCTATCTGGGTCACTGATGTGTCCTAGTATCTACCACAGTGCCTAGAACATAGTAAGGGCTCAAAACATATTTTGATTGGTCCAATGATCTGTTGAATGCTATATCTAATAATAAGAGCACCACCTACTGTGTGCTAGGCACTGGACTAATCCCTTGACAGGAAAAATCTAATACCATCTTTCATGGCAGGCCTCTCAAAATATGATAGGTCAGTCACATGGAGGATTGGTTACAAATGAAGTTATCTAGGTCACATCCCAGAGCTTGCTGAATGTGCAGGGCCCAGGAATCTTCATTTAAACTTCCTAGATGGCTTTTATGCAAACTCAAATTTTAGAACCATTTCCTGATAGGGTAGATCTTATTATTCCTGTTTTATAGGTGAGGAAACCGAGGCTGACAAGCCTCAGTAACTTCCCCACGGTTATCCATTGAATAACTGGGGGATCTAGGACAACAAGACAGGTCTTCCAGATGCCAATCAAAAGGCTAGATGGGCTCCCATAGAATAAAACTGAATGAATGAATGCCAGATGTCTCCACTGGATATGAACTGTGGGATTCAAGAGGCAAGAGGGGAAGCCAGTAGGAGTCAACTATATTAGTTTCAGGGTGAGGTAATAGGCTGGGCTTAGAGTCGAGAGAATGGACACAGAAAGTAAGATGTTGAGGTAATTAACAATTATTCAGTGCTATCATCTGTGTCAGGTACATTCATAATACCTCATCGTAAATGAGCTTTACATCATAACTTCATTGAATCTGCATAAGATCCCACGGGACAGCTGCTGCCAACCATGTGTCTTAGAGTGTGATTCAGAAAGAATAACTGCCAGTTCACCATCAGGAAGCAGAGCAGCTAAGGTTGGAGCCCTAGTTTCCCATGGTCTATGCTCATTGGCCCCTGGTGGATCAAGGGTCAGACCTGAGCACTGTGACTAAAGGGGACATGAAGGCCACCATAAGGGAAGGTGGAGGCAAATTGTAGGTAATGGGATTCCTGCCTGCCCCAGCCAGGGGAGCTTTGGCAGTGGTTGGAAGAAACATGGCAGAGGACCACCAGTTGCCACAACCATTGGAAAACATAAGCCTGTGTCTGTCTGTTTCTGGAAAATGTCACTGTTGCTGGTGAGTCCAAAGCACTGATGTGGACAGATGCTATCTGCTGGTGAAATGATTTCCTTATGGCTCTTCAGTAGCCTGGGCTCTGCATTTTGTCTTGTCCCTTGGCCACATGCAGGTCAAATGAGGCTGGGAGCATCTGTTCTGAGGTAGTTTCCCTGGAGAGAAAAGTCATCAGGGATGATTAAAACTTCAGAATGAAAGGAGGTGATTTCTGAAGAATGTTCTCTGTCATCTTCCTCCCTCTTCTTCCTCTTCATCTTCTCCACTCATAGTTTTGCACAGAGCTAATGACAAAGTTATGCAAACAAAAGTCTTGCTGGCTAGAAGAGGCACGTATTTGTATGGGCGGGAGATGGAGTTGGAAAGTCTGTATTCTGCCAGGGGCCAGCACTCCTGGGAATCATCCTTCTTAGACCCAAGGGTTTGGAACCCACATGACACAGTACAATTAACAAGTAGTTCAGTGTCTGCATAGAGGCTTCCTTTAAAGAATGTCTGGGATTCTGTGGATGGGAAGAAGATACAACACGAGGCTGAGGGGAAGAGGAGGCTTTGCCAGGGACAGGCTTTTTACTGACCTGCTCTTGCATGGTTCTTTCCTAAAGCATAAGAGTATAGGGGAAACAGGCAGGCTTCCTGTATCATCAGTGGGAATATAAATTGGTACACTCTCTCTGGAGGGCAGGTTGGCAAAATATCACAACCTTTGATTGGTGCCTATCCTTGACTATTAAAAACCACTAGGGTTTTGTTTGTTATTGCAGCATAATCTAGCCTCATCCTGACTAAAACAGCAGGTACTCATTTACGCTTAAGCAAAAGGTATTCAAGCCCTACCATAGAACCCTGTGCAGCTCTAAAATAAGGAGATAATTCACATTTATGGATATGCTCTCTGTTATTAGTCAGGGTTCTCCAGAGAAACAGGACCAATAGAATTGGAGTTGGCTCATGAAGTTCTGGGGTCCAAGAAGTCCCACAATCTGCCATCTGCGAGAACCAGGGCACCCAGTGGTGCAGTTCAGTCCAAAGTCCAAGTGCAAAAGCCTGAGGACCAGGAGCACCAAAGTCTGAGGGCAGGTGCAGATGGATTACCCCACTCAAATAGAAGGAGTAGATTCTCCTTTCCTCTGCTTTTTTTTGTTCTATTTGGGTCCTCAATGGATTGGATGATGCCCACTCACTTTGGTGAGAGTGATCTTCTTTACTCGGTCTGCTGATTCAAATGCTAATCTCATCTGGAAATACCCTCACTGGCATACCCAGATATAATGTTTTACCAGCTATCTGGGCATCCCTTAATCCAGTCAGCTTGATACATAAAATTAACCATCATGCTTTCCAAAATACATTTTCAAGTAGAAAAGACAAGACACCAAATAGCATGCATGGCATGAACCCAGTTTAGTAAAGCTATACATGTAAACTGTAGGTGGCCTTATACATTTAAAAATTGAACTGCATAGTACCTTCCCTCTTGTGGCATCTTGAACAGACTTTTTCCATACTGTTCCCAGGCCCCTGATTTGTAGGTGAATTCTTTCATCATTTTGGTTTCTCAACAGCTCTAATTTGTACAACATCATAAACACTCAGGAAGCCAAAGCCTATAAAAGTCCTATCTTTACTCCTATCTTGTGATACACATAGTATGTGGAATTCCCAACACATAAAGATCTCACCGGGTGCTGAAATGTGTGGAAAGTGCTTTATGTTGATGTGTGTTTGGGAAGACAACTCACCCAACTCCCTGTGTGGCTCGTTTTCATCCTGTCATTCATTACAGTGTGTGGTTGCCCAGGATTTGTGAAAAGACATATTCCATTTTTACCACTTCATACAACTCTCTATCTCACATTGCAACCTGATACCACCACCACTGCTATACAACTTTGGCAGCCTCACCCCTTCCTGATGGTATTGGTGGCTCATGTGCCTGGCGGGTGGTTTTACAGTGGTTTTGTAAGCTCTCTTGGCATTGTGTAGGCAAAACGTGTGATGGTTCCTATCAGCATTTGCTCATGCAGTCAAGAATCTATTTACATGGGTCTCCTCAGCCTTAGGACAACTTGAAGATTTTAATAGTAACATTACTACTACTATTTAATAATAATAGTTGTAATAGCATTAAAATTAATACCAACTATCATTTATTTGACTGTTGACTGTGCTGGGCCCTATGATGAACATTTCATGTTTGAAGGGGTATAATGATAATCTGCACTTCACAAATGAGGATGCTGAATATTAGGATGTGAAATAATAGGGTCACATAGTTGGGAAGGGGTAATGCTGAGGTTGCAACGCAGATTTCTTGGACTCTGGAGTTTGAACTGGAATTTCTCACTCTTGGTGCATGGCTTGTTAATGGTGAGGCAATGCTTTAAGGTGACCCTCACTCCCCACCATGATGTTCCATGAAGTCTATAAGACCTGGGTCTGAGTCAGAGGGAATGAAAGAAAGGATCAAGAAATCTACCATCAAGGCCTAAACACCTTACCATTGCTCCCTCTTGGCACCTCCCAAAGTGAGATTGAACAGAGCTCAGAAACAGCCTGCCTGGCTGCCCATGAGCTGCTGTTCTAATCAATCAACTGATGAACACATTTTCAGCCATGTCTACCAGCTTTTCCACATTATTATGCAAGATGACTCCCAAACAGAATTTCCAGGGACCCATTCTTCCCCTCCAGCACAAGTCCTTTCCCTCTCCCACAGTGATACCAAAGATGAAATGGAGAAAAAAAGCCAGTGACTTAACAGCCTAACAGTCCATCAGGCAATTGGTCTATTTCTGTTTGACTTGAAGTTCTCTCTCTGAAGAGCCAGTGTGGAAAGTTTAATTCCACCTTCCCTCTAGCTGGGCAACCTCCTCTCCAGGACCACTTATGCAACCCGATTGGAACATCCTCAGTCTCCATTGCTACCAGTGAAGTTAGAAAAGTTATTTCCTTCCCTTAGGACCAGATCTAGACACCTTAGGATGGCTGACAGAGCCCTTTATAACCTGCTCTATGTTCTCACCATTGCCACCACCTCATAAACTACTCTCCCCTTTATTGAACTTCTTTCAGTTTCATCAGCATACTATGTTCTCTGAGACTCTGAGCCTTTGGCTGTACAATTCCCCCTCCACCTTCCTCTGTCAAAACTGAACCCACCCCTGCCCCCACTCCCCACCCTCACTTTACTTGGTAAACCCAACTCATCCTTCAGGACTAAGATACATCTCACCTCCTACGGGAAGCCTTCACTGACCACCACCACCTCAAGCCCCCATGCCTGGAGTAGATGTACCCCCTACATCATGTTCCCAATTTCTCTGTACCTTTTATGAAAATTATCATAGAGCTTAGCACAATATTTATTTGACTATTTGATCCTTTTCTGATACTCCCTGACCTTTTTATTCTTACAAGTATGTCTATACAAAGTTGTTTGTGAAAGAGAAGAATTTTTTCTTAATAAGGCCCCTGACTACTTGACTAGCTGACTTTTTTTTATAAGGACACTGGATTGAGGGCAAGCTACAGTGATTTCTAATGTTATATGTAAACTGAACGGAGGATGTTTCTTTTTTTAAAAAAAGGTTTATTTGGTGCAGATTAATATTGCAATGGAAGGTGTAACTCAGGATTCTGGGCTGTAGCGTGCTTTATATTTTTGTTCTCCACTCTCTGAAATGTGTGCTTCCATAAAGCTTCCTCACTTGTCAAAAAAGAAAAAAAATAAAAGGGAAATCATATGTCTGTCTTACTTATGGTGAATCCCTAGCACCGTCAGTGACCGGCAAGTGATGGACTGTGTGTGTGGAAGAGAGCTGTTCAGCTGCACACGGAACTCAACTATCTTTATAGGTTCATAAGTGGACATTTCAGTCTGTGATCTTAGCACTGGTTCTTCTACAGCCGTGGCAAACACTCATAAGCTGGTTATCATGAGGCTTGTATTTTTCCATGCTGAGTTTTCCTCCTCATGCCTGCTGATGGAAACTTTCATGCTCCTGCTGGGTTTCTAAGTCTCTCTACTCCCACACCAGTTCTGCCTGGCACCCACGCCCTCCAGCCTCCCTCCTGGCCTCCTTTCTGCTTTTATTTGAGTGCATCACTTTTGGCAAGAAACAACGCTCTTGCTGGCCATCCTCACATTTCTATCACCCTAAAGCCTGCTTGCGTCACATATGTGACAGACACAGTCGTCAACCCGTCCTCTGCCCCTACATTACCCAAGTGCAGGCCATGGATGAATGGGTGGACCACCCCAGACTCTCGTGGATGGTCTTGCCATCCCTGTTCCTTTGGGAAAGGTGACACAAAGAAGGCATTGTGCCAATCTCTGTCTGAGCAGACCCCTCCCACCCGATTGCTGCTGTTGCCATAAGGACCAGCGAAGAAATGTTTATATTAATCAAATGCTCTTTGGGGGTGGGAGTGCAAAACCAAACAACACCCGCTGTGGAAAAGTTGCAGGTGTGCTGCACGAAGAGGATTAATTCTGCTGTGTACAGCCTTGTTTCCGTGGTGACCACATGTGCTGCTTTCCTTGGGAACACCTCCATTTGCTGTGCTGAGGTCGTCGGAGTGTGGGCCGCTTCTGGGAAGATGAGGGTGCCGAGTGTCCATCCTTCTGTCTGTCTCTGTGCCGCTGCTTCTCTCTGCCTCTGTCTTTCTCCCCTCATTTGTTCACACATGCACGTGCACGTGCACACACACACACTTATTTTTAAGGACAGTTTCAGCCTCTTAGCACCCTATGCAATGAGGGGGCTGCATCTGAAAAATGTCTGTTGGGCAGTCTGTGCTGCACAAGAGAATTAGTTGAGTCCAGGTGGACAAATATTTGAGCCTGGTCATGGGCTGAGGCATTTTAGCAGAGTAATTTGGAGAGCTCATGGGATTCCCCTCAGTTCATGTGTGACAGCTAGAGAGTGGCTGTCCACGAACTGGGACCACCTCTGGGCAAACCTGCCCATTCCTTAGGCAGGTTCTTCCACCAAATGCCCACCCCACTGCTTGGTCCCTGCAGAGTGACGCTGCATACACCTTATCCCTCCAGTAAGCATTTCAGTATCACTCATGAGTCTGCATTTGTCTGGCCTGAACGTCCTGGGTGAAACTGGCCTGGGTCATGGGGTGTGCCCCTTGAGGGCAGGGTGCGTGAGTATGTGCCTGAGTGTGTGTGTGTGTCCATGTGCCAGTGTGTACATAAAGTGCTGTGGCTGGAACACCTCTGCAGTGGGGTGCATTTTACCCAGCCAAGTGTAAAAATTTACCCTGGCCAAGCCTACCAAAATGTCTCCTTCTAACTGGGATGTTCCCTTCCAAAGAGGCAAGACCAGGAAAAGAACCCCAATGTTCCAAGGGCAGGCATGAAGGCCTGCAGGGCCTGCTTCCTCCTTCTCCAGGAAGTCAAATTGCCCTGCTGCCTTTAGCCCTCCAACTCCCTCACAGAGGGGCTTTCAAAGGGCTGTAGCCTGGGGGCCTGTCCACCAGTCCCAGAGTGCCCATGTGCAAAAGCCTACCAGCCCTGTGGGAGCTGGGTGGCGGCAGACCCTCCTCCACAATGGCCCACTATTCCATCCAAGGCCCAGCAGAGAGGCAAGTGGGAGCAGAGCCAAGGCAGCCCCTCCGTAGGAAGATGAAAGCTCGCTTCCTATCACCCCAGCCATGCCTCCTGCCTAGACTACAGTCATGTGGTGGAGGCTCAGTTCTTTGATGAAGCCAGTGGCACAAAGGACATTGTACAAGACTTGCAGAGGCAGATTCAGGGCCAAGACCCCTCTAACATGAGAGCCTGGGAATCAGAAACTGATGGGAACTGTGAAGGCCCTTTTGGTGGCTTCCCTGTCTCAGAATGAGTCCTCAGGACCATGGAAAACATTTGGGTCTCTCTTCCGGAAACATAACACTGTTATTTCATCAGTGAGAACTCCATCTGTACATACACTGGATGTAGCCCTGGGAAGTTGTAGGGGACTGCCACAGGTGACTTTGGAGTAGATGCCCCTGGGTCCCTGGCCTGGTCTCCATTTCTACTTCCTGCTCCCGGAAGCTGGACTCTGTTGAGTTTGGGACCTTAGTTCTGAGAAGCGTGGGGTCATCTGCATTCATCAGGGTGCGGTTCCTTTCCGGTCTGCTGCCTGACTTCAGTGTGCTAAGTCAGGTCCCCGGGGAAGGCAGGAAGAGAGTGATGGAATTTTCATTAGTGGCACAGACTTGTGTAACACACACAGGTATGAACCTAACAACCTCTCAGCCTTCTTCTCTCAAGGCAAGGCCTACTCCCTTGACTCTAGCCAAGGATTCATTTTCACAACTTCAAGATGTCCCCAGCTTTGCTCTAACGCCCACCCCCTGCAGCATATGACCATGTGGAGTCCACAGTTACCTAGACTAGGATGTGAACTGGAATACCTTAAGTGACTTCATAGCAGCCCCAAATTCCAGAGCTTACTATTTGCCAGCACCTGCCCATGGGATCTTTCTGTCTGTCGGCTTCGATGGGCTGCTATTGGATTCTCTATCTTAGCAAGGTGCTCAACAGCTGCTGTGGATGATCCCACTGCCCAGGCCTAGAGCTGGTTGGAGAGGAACTCTCCACCCTGCACCAGCTTCCATGTGTGCCAGCCCAGTTGACCAGGGTGTTCTCGCCCACATGTGCTCTCTCATTTAGTTCCTATGTCCTGCGTTGCTGCCGTCTGGGCTCTTTCATTCCTCACAATGAAATGCCAACATCAGTTGCTGGGTTTAGTCTTTCGAGTAGAATGGCTTTTGCCCATTTAGACCAGCCCTGTTTAGATAAAGGGGTTTTTCCCAGAGCTCAGACTAACTCCTTAGGTCTATGTATTGGGTTGGAGACCAAAACTTCCAGATGGTAGGGTTGCTTCACCTGCTCTGCTCTCATGGGGGGGTTATAAGCAGACCTGTGTCCCCTCTTCATCCTTTGACCTCTGCCTTTTGCTCTTGGCTCTGGTGTTGTCTCCATGGCCTCACTGCTATCTTACGTGATTGTGTGCATTTATCTGTGTACTTGTTTATTGCTTCTCTCCCATCCTTCAGCTGTGAGCTCCCTGAGGACTGGACCTCATTTTGATATGTGGCAGGCACTCATTCATTTTGAACGAGTGAATGACTAAAGCAAGACAAAAAGAAAGACTGGACATCCATGTGCTCCCTGGCCAAATGTCACGTTTAATATCTTCGTTAATATCCCAATATCCATTTCCTACAGCAATTTTGTGCAAACAGTATCCCAGAATGAGCTGTGAGGGTACCAGAGTCTCATCAAGTAGATACATAAACTCTACCCTAACAGCAAGAACAGTGTGTTCTCAGGCAGGGCAGATGTGATTGTGGGGATGTCAGTAAATATATTGGACCCTCAGAATAACTTCCCAACCTTTACTAAAAGGAAAAAAAAAAGCCCTTTCAACTCAGAGTATGGGAAAACCTTATCAGGAAGCAATGTTGGCTTGAATTTCCACTGAGGTATGAGAGACAGAGAGCAGCTTGGATAGTGGGATGTCTTGGAAAACCAGACTGTCAAGGCTCATGAACAGAAGAGCAGAGGGCAGTGTGTTATCAGGTGGAGGTTGAAAAGGTGCACCCACTGATGGGATGTCTCCCTGCACTTGATGTGCAGGCTGTGTAATAGAAACGTCCCTTGCGTGAGCCTACTGACTAAAGTCTGAATTTATATTCCAGGCAAGCAAGAGGCCCACAGTCAGACGCTGGCTTGGGTCCAGAAGTTAGTATGGGTACAGGCCCTGCCTGGGAAGTGGGACAAAGTGGAATCTTGGACATTGGCTTCGAGAACCCAAGGGATGTTTCTGGGCTAAGCTGCAGGGATGGGCAAGGGCCTAGGAATAGCCTAGATACAGAAAGGGCAGCCATGGAGGTGCTGGGCTGTATCCTGAGAGACAGAGCCCAGGGGCTGGAGAAGGCAGGGAGGAATTGCTCTCCAAGGCCTTGGATGGAGGGGTCAGTTTATGGGGCGCCTGTGGCTTCGCCTGTGGGTGGAGAGAGAGAGCTATGAAAGGCACCAAGCTCATCTGGACAAATAAAGATTTCTTTCTGAGGCTCCTTGTGTGTTCTTCCCCCCCAGCAAGACCTCCTACCCCTGGCTGAACCTCTTCCTTGCTCCATGGTGACCAGTGCGTAGTTCTGAGAACAGAAAGCACTTGGTGTAGAGGTGAGCCCCCCCTCAACAGGCTCTGTGGTCTTTCTGTCCAGATTTCTCCTCACCCCTAGGGTGCACCCGTGACACTTTTCCAGGCATGAGAGAAGTCACCTGAAAACATTTAGCTGGGCACAGTGGTTGTGTAAAACTCCAAGGTGGTTTTCGCATCTCGAGTGAGACGCATTTGCTGGTGTATGCAGCTCCATGTTTTACAAGATAGCTGGGCAGTGCAGAGAGGGGCCTCCGTGTTTTTCGTATTTTGCCTCTCCCACACTCACAGCCTGGTGGGCGGCTTTCACTTTAAAGTTAGAAAACATTCCAGCCCTTGCCCGTTAGTGTGACTGCTGATACGCCTCATAAACTATTCATAAAACAAAACGATTCCAGCCCAAGTTTCTTCCCTTCTTCCTCCTCCTCAAGGTTTATTTTCCCCTGCTCTGTTCTGCCCCCTCCACCTTCCTGGTTAACCCTTGGGGGCCTCACTTAACGAAGCATTGCAGCCTGATGTGAATAATGTGGACACAGCTCCACGCGTCTGCCCACGAAACCGCGGGTGCCCCTCGACCTCCGCCGTCTTCTCGGTTGTGATGTCTGTCCTTCCATACCACCTCTAGCTATTCCCTCCCCACTCCCCTCTGTTGTTCAGTATCGAGGGCATTTGAAGCCCTTTTCAGCAAGGTTGTCCCTCTTCTGTGTCCCCTTGCCCCAAATGTTTAGGGCCTGGGAAGGCTGTGTTGGCACGGGATGTTCCAAGTTCTTCCTCTGCCACATAGGGTGTGACGTTTAGAGAAGAGACACGGTCGTGGGACTAGAAATGAGGGCCACAATTGGTGCATTCTCCCTTTATCCAACTGTACGCTTGGTGAGTGACAGCTTTGTAGCATAATTACAGGAACATGGAGACCTGGGTTCAGAGCCTGGCGTGGGCACTTTCTTGCTGGATGGCCTACCTAAGCCTGGACACCCATCCATCCATGTAATAAGTAGTGAGCACCCAGTATATGCTAGTCCATTTTAACCACTGAAGACTTGGAGGTGATGAAGCCTATGAGTTTCTGTCCTCATGGAGCTGACGTACTAACGAACTTGAAATATAATAAGAGAACTTACCTTATGGGTTGTTGTAAGGATTAGAAGATAAAGCATGCAAAGTATCTGTTAGGTAGAGCCGTAAGAAATTTCAAGTTTTTTAGGTCAAAGATATTCGAATGTCAATCCTTTCACGTGAATCAAGCCAACAGTAAGTGTCTAACACACAGTGGGTCTGCACTGAAGGGACAAGAAGTGAACGTCTCACACACAAAAGGCTTACGTACTCACCAACGAGAATGGAACAGTCTTCCAAATGTCTAGTTCATTTGATGGAAAGTGCAGCTTAAATCAGGTATTATTTACAGCTCATTTTTTTTTATTAAGTGTTACGAGCCCATGAAGTCTTGAAAAGCAGCTGACAGGAAGTAGCTTGTTGAGTTTTACCCTGTGTTTTAATGCTCCCGTCCGCCAGACCGTATGACCAATATTTCAAAATATTCTGATCCTTTTCTTGAGTAAATCAGCAGAGCTTAAAACAGACTTTGCATTATTCAAAGCATCCGTAGGAGAAGGGTGGGTGAGGAGGAAGACCTTGTGTTAAACATTTATGTCTCACTGCTGAATCGCAAACGTAACCCATCTTTGCTAAAACCTCCCCAAATGGTTGAAATAAATTTCATACAATGAGTCTATTTATCCCCCCTCCAGAAAATATACAAAAGCAGGTGTCTAGACTTCCTGGTGTGTAAAAAAAAAAAAAAACACACACCCAAAACTAGTTTTTAATGTTTACTTGTTTTCAGGTGCAGTGTGGGTTATTAAGAAAACACTGACGAAGCTTCCCAGGGCTTCACGTGGCTGCGGTATTTGGCTTTGCAAGCCTTCTAAGGCAGTAACCAACTGCCTCTCCTATGACTCCGTGGTGGAGAGCGTGGGCCTTCTAGCCAGAGGGACTGGCTTTGACTCTTGACTCTCCCACTTTCTAGGAGTGTGACCTTGGGCAAGTTCTTTTATCTCTGAGCCCCAGTTTCTTCCTTTGTTAATTGAACATAATGATGGTACCTACTGCTAGGGTTGTTTTGAAGAACAAGCGGGAGAGTGCGTGGAAAGTACTTATTAAAGTGTTGGGCGTGTATTGAGCAATGTTATTGTTATTAATATGAGTACTATGATCAGTGACACTAACATTGTTATTATTTTGGGGGGATTTTCAGCATCCGTACCTCTCATCAACACTCAAAAGGTACGTAATTCCTTTGTGAGAATTAGTCTCCTTTTGTTTGGCCAAGGTTCATTTCCTGGCCTTTTCTGCTCAGTTTAAACCCCTGGAGACTGGATCACTTCTTGGCCCAGCTAGATGATGAGATGCACCATGGTATGAAATGCGAGTCTAAAAGACCCTGAAAGCATTCCTGGGTAAGATGATTTTTAGAAAAACATCTTGTGTTTAAGACTTCTGCCACGTGGCTTAGAAAGTACTTCTGATATAATCCCTCTAACCTGTATATATGCAGAAGATACAAAGAGGAGAAATCACTTAATATCATAAAAAAACAAATTCAACCTCCTACCTGCCCTCTTGAGAGATAGCCATTACTTAATATGGGGTCTTGTAAACAGCAGTAATTATTTTATAGCAGTTATTTAAATATTTATCGGGTATCTATCACATATTGGGCACTGTTTCCTAACCCATACCTTGGACTCTTACCTCAGGATCAACAGAAATGAAAAGGTTTTTCTAAAAAAACAGTAACATCTTTTGTCAGAAAAAATGGGTATGGATATGTCAAAGCACTTCAGAGTCTCCTTTCTTTTGCTTGGCACAAATTACAGATTGGGTTGGTTGTGAGGCCATTTGCTCACCAGAGAGGTTGGGAGCTCCGTCTTGGACACTTGACTCTCATCGGTCCTTCCACTCCTACCTCCCCCATCACTAGAGGCATCTGCTTCCGCATTCCCATCGCTGGAAGGGATCAAGCAGGTGTTCTCTGAGAGCCTTAATTTCTGCTGGTGTTTGAGCTGTCCTTAAGAACTTATCCTGCTGGTTCCCTTTCCTACATGGACCTCCTGGACCTGACCAGAAGCAGAATGCATCTTAGGGCCTGTTTGTTATTAAAGAAAAATATGTAGTAGGAATAACTGTACATCCATGCTTGCCTAGGATATGTCCAGAAAGTTTTTTTGCTCACTGGCCAATAGAAGTGCTGAATCTTGAAAGGTCAGGGTATTATAATCAGGCGAGTTTTGTCCTTCTTTAAATTAAAATAAATTCGATTTAATTAATTAATTAATTGATTTTTTTAGAGACCAAGTCTCACTCTGTTCCCCAGGCTGGAATGCAATGGCATCATCATAGCTTACTGCAGCTTCAGACTCCTGGGCTCAGGTGATCCTTCTGCCTCAGCCTCCTGAGTAGCTAGGACTTCAGGCGTACGCTACCACATTGGCTAATTTTTGTTGTTTTTTTATAGAGAGGAGGTCTTGCCTATGTTGCCCAGGCTGGTCTCAAACTCCCAGACTCAAGCAATCCTCCCACCTCAGCCTCCCAGGGTGCTGTGATTACAAGTGTGGGCCACTGAGCCTTCCCAGACTTAAGGTTTCTGAGTGATAGTTTATGATGCTTATAAAAATTGGTGACATCTGAGGTTATTCACCTCATTGGATTTGAAAGGTCTACTCACTAGGCAGTGAAAAATTCCTAAGGGAGTCAGAAGAACGTATTCCTTGATTAATATTTTTATTAATCATCTTCTCTTTCACTGGATGTGTGATAATGAACAACATAGATACAACTCCTGCTTTTAAAGAGTTTAGATATTAAAGCTCTGCTGTCCAATGTGGTAGTCACTAACCACAGGTGGCTATTTAAACTTAAACTAATCCAAATTAAATAAAAGTTAAAATTCCATTTCTTAATCATACTAGCTACCCTTCAAGTACTCAATAGCCACAAGTAGCTAGTGGCAACCATTGTGGATAATTCAGAAATAGAACATCTCCATCATTGCAAAAGTTCTACTGGACAGTGCTAATTTGGAAGGATATACAGATATGTAAATGTCAATCACAAAAGAGTATATTAAATGCTATAATGAGAGACATACCAGCAGCTGTGGGAACCCATATGGACATGATTGTATTTAGACTCCCGTAGTTGCAAATGATAGAAAACCAATGCTATCAGTTATCTATTGACACAGTAATGCTGTTTAACAAACCACTCCAAAGTTCAATGGCTTAAAACAATAAGCATTTATTTAGCTCATGAGTGTGTGGGTCAGAAACTTATACTGGGTTTGGCTGGGAGATTCTTCTGGTCTTGACTGAGCTCATTGACATGTCTTGAGGTCAGCTGGCTATTGGCTGGGCCCACATTGACAACTGGGCCTTGTGCATCTCATCCTCTAGCAGGCTAGCTCTGGCATGTTCCATGGGAATAACAGACTAAGCAAGTTCTGTCATGTAAACACCTTCCAAGCCTCTATTTGTGCTGGCTAACATCCTAATGGCTAAGGCAAGTCACAAGGCCAGCCCAGATTCAAGGGCAGGGGAAATAGATTTTGTCTCTTTAGTTAGAGAAACTGCAAATTCACAAGGCAAAGGCATGCATATAAGAAGGAGAGTAGAATTAGAGGTAGTAATGGATTAGTCTACTATACCACTTAAAACTTGCTTAATTTTAGAAGATTGTTTACTGGCTTATGGAATTGAAAAGACTAAGAGTAGTCTAGTTTCAGCTATAACTGAGTGCAGATGCTCAAATGAAGTGGTTAGTAATCTGTCATAATCCCTCAGCTCTGTTTACCGCTATGTTGGCTTCTCTCTGAGTAATCTATCCCCAACTGTTGGTAAAGATGACCCCAAACAATTCTACACTCATCCCACTAGCTTCACAACTCAGCGGGAAAAGTCCTGGATTGATTTCATTGGTCTGGCTTGGCTCACATGCCTATATATGAACCAATCACTGCAGCCTTAGGGAGTGAATGCTCTTACAGGCCAAATGTTTGCAGATGCAGGGAGCCTGAGCAGGGGAGGCATAAATGGAGATCAGGGGAGAGCTGGTTCTCCCAAGGGGAATTGGCATGCTCTTTCCAAAGCAGGTAAGAGATACCAGGACGGAAATGATAGAATTCCACTACAGGCAGATGCTGGGAGAAGGTTATGTGTGTGTTCCATGCCAAGATGCTGCCAGTGAGGAAATACAGAGCTGAGAGCAGACACCAGACCCTGGAAGATCTGAAAGAAGTTTAGTCTGCAGTAGCGAGTGATAAATTTATGGTAAAGCTTGAGTGGAGAAAGAAATAAAAAAGAGTAGAATAAAGGGGAAAAAAGACAAACAGAAAGTGAAGCGAGAGAATGGGAGGGAAGGGAAAATAGTAAAGAGAGAAAACAGATAAGAGAAAGAAGAGATGTGTCCATAGGGAGGCTCTGAATTGCGTGTCATGGTATTTTGGCTCTAGTCTTCTGCTTTCTTCAGGCCAGGAGTGTTACCAGACTCTAGCAAGTCTTGCCATTGGTTTCCTCAACTCTGTCGTTAATAAACACTAAAATAACCATCCTGTCTGTCACATAGGGCTGCCATTTAAATAATCTAAGAGATATGAATGCCCTTTAAAAACATCATGCAAGTGAAGTGCATGATTTTTACTGGGGGAAAGAAAGCTTCCAAATAAGACCCTACAGACAACACTGTAGCCCCAACCCGTGAGAGTCCTTCACTGCTTATAAAGGAATTGAGTCTTAAAAGACATTGAAAATCAGTTTTAGAAAAGAAAGAGAAGCTCAGTCCAGCCATTGAAATGCTAAGCTATTCTACTTTGTTTTTAATTGACCAAGGATTTAGGATTCTGAGTAGAGTCTTAGATTCCCCTTGGATGACCAGTCCATCCCTCTGTCGGTCCATCCCTCCCCTCCATCCATGCAGGTACATCCTGGATGGGTCTTTAATTTACTTGGGGCTTAAGACATAAACATATACAAGGAAAAAATGATAAAATCAAAGTAAAAATAGGGAATTGGGACCAAGAAAAATATGTAGAGACCTATAATGATTATGATTAAGAGTATTAAAAGCTGTGAACTCCTTAAGCACAAGGAGGGTACCTTTTTCATCTCAGTTCCTAGGCAGAACTTGGTGCCATGTGGGAATTGAGAATTTAATTCTGAATGAAAAATAAAACTAGTTGCAATCTGTCAAATGCCTCCTCCATCCCAGGTATTTTGCATATATCATTTTTCTTGTTATTGTTTCTAATCTTTCATCTGGGGAAATTTTCAAATGTGTGGGAATGTTGAAAACGTAGTATAGGGATCATTATATACTCACCAGCTAGAATAATCAACTGGGAAGAGTCAGCATTTTTACTTTATCTGTTTATGTTACATGTGTCATTTTAAATCATTACAATAATTTGCTGTGAGGTATAGACTATTATTCCCATTTTACACATGAAGAAATAGAAGCTTAGCAAAGAGAAATTCACACTGCTCTAAGTTGTGTAAGCGGGACTTGAACCCAGGTTTCTTTGACTCTCTGATCCATGCACTCTCCATGTGCAATATTGCCTCTTGCTAAGTGACCAAACCTGGATTCCACCTCTGGCCAGCGGTCCTTCGCTACACTCATCACCTGGCTCCAATCCTGCCTTCCTTTTCCCTTTATACTCCTTATACATCTTTTCAGAAGGGAAATCTGGGAACTAGAATGTTCTGGAATGTAGTAAGGACACCACACCACCTTTTAACAGCAGCATCGTGATGCAGGACTGCAAGCTGGCTTGAACCTAAAGGGAATTTCCCTGTCCCCCATAGTGCCTGGCACACCAGGTCATCATAAATGTTTGTACGATAAAATGAACAAATCAGGCCACAGACTGGACAACTGGGGGTCCAGACAGTCCATACTTCAATCTCCGCTGCATGTTTGTTGACTTCCTGCTGTGCCTCAGGCACATGCTCATGGCATGTGCTCCACCACCTGAATTCAGACCTTAATTTGAATGTCACCTTCTTAAACAGCCCTCACTTCACCTTCATCATGCAGCTTTGTCATCTCCCTTATTTTTGTCATGACTTGATATATTTTTGTCTACTTGTTTATTTTATACCCACTCCCCGCCCCAGTATAAAGTAGTGCAGGAGCAGGAACAGAAACTTCATCTGTCTATTCCAAATACTTGGAGCAGTATCCAGAAAATAATAGATGCTCAGTAAATATTTGTTGAATGATCAATTGGGTTATTTGGATTTTCTCTAAACCTGTAATATGGATCCCAGAGTCTTTTACTAAGCATTTATTATATGATAGGTGCTATGCATTTACTATATGCTACATACTAAGGTAATTTAGATAAATTTGGTTATTTGTTTCATATCTTAGAATACCTGTAGGAAAGTAGGAATTATTATTATTTACATTTTGTAATTGAGACAAATGAGGCAGAGAGGATAAGTAGCCTGATCAAAGTCACCCAGCTAATAAATACTGGCAGTGGGACTTAAAACCAGGTCTGACTCCACGACCACCACGTTCTGTTCTTTGTCTTCGGTTCTGGAAAGTCTTTGCCATGCAACCCAAGTATGGCCAGTTGAATGCCAAAGGAGGTTCCATTAGATGGTTGTGGGCTGCCATCTTTCCTGATGTAGGGAGAAAAGGGCTGAAGGGGAGATCCCATTTGTGATCCTTCTAAGATTTCTCTGAGAGAGGCCCAAACCATAGGAGCAGAATATGGAGTAGAGCAAAGGAAAGGGCACTAAGTCAGCTAAAGGCAGGACTTTGGGAAGCTTCCCAGGTACCACCTGAAGAAAGAACCCTGGAGCAGTACATAGCTTGGATTTGACTCTGCCATGTTCTTCCTGTGGCCTTGGTCCAGGTTCCCCGCATGGCTAACTGAAGTTTTCTCATCTGTCAAATGCAGTATAGTAATCCCTGGTACATATTAATCATTCAGTATCAGTTCTTATTTTGAATGTTAATGCATTTTAGCTAGTGATGCTACTAATATTATAGCTACCAATATTAATAAGGTACATTAGGTAGGAGACAAATTACATTCTCATCTCAGCTCTGGGACCCTATGTTAACACTTAAGCTCTCTAAGCTTCGTCTGAAATCTGGGCTTATGGGCAACCAGCCACATGTACCATGCTTGCAGGCCTCGATGCTGGAAGGGGCTGAAGGTGTACAGCCGAGGGCTGAGGACCATAGGAATGGAGACATTCATCAATTTGACTATCGTCGGTGTGTGAACAGGAAAAAGCAATGGAGGGCAGGGGCTGGAAGCTCTTTGCCATGGCAGACATGCCCTTGGCTGCTGCTGGATCTGTCAGGGATGGTCCTGTGTCAGAGAGCATCACACAAGAGGAGTGGCTTTAATTCCGTGATCACCAGTAGAACCAGCTGGTTCTGAGAGGCTGCCTGCCGGACATTGATTATTTCTGTTCTGGCAGGCCCAGGCCTGGTTTGATAAGGCAGATGACAGATAAACTTTTGAACAAATTCTGAAAGAGCTTCCCATTGGGAAGATGCCATGGAGTATTGCCGGCACCAATGCTGCAGAATTTTTAAAGAAACGTCCAGTGTACCTCATGTTCAAAATAGTAATTGAAATGTATGCTGTTTATTACACTCCCATATGTTTGTAATCAAGGTACAACTCTAGTGGATGAGAAGCAAAAAGCTATAATTTGCTGCTTAGCATCATAGCTGTCGTACATTCACTTAAATAGCTTTATTTATCTTCTTCTCCATAAAGAACCTTCCATATTGCAAATTTATTGAACGGTTAATGGCCTAAAAGTATGGGGTTCATTACAGAGCGATGTATTTATTGCAGTGTTAATTAAATAAAAGCATTGTAATCTTTCCAAATTGGACAATTATGTTCATTTAAACATTTTAAACAGAAAAATCTTTTATATACTAATTGAGTTGCATAATGAAAAGCATGTGTAATGGAAATTTAAATCAAAACAAATACTGAAATAATTTGAACAATTTTTTTAACAATATAAAATGTCTACCTCCATCTTTATTAGAGATCCTCTAACGACCAGCTTGCTTTCAGAACCCATGACCTTGGAGCAGGGTATATGGTTTCAGAGCCCACTGGCCACCCTCACATACCAGCTGGCCAACCCTTAGACATCAAAGTTCTGGTTGGCTACCAGCCGCAGCCCCTGACACTCTGGCTGCTAGCCTGTTGCCTGACAGGCTGGCTGGAGGCCTGCAGGCCGAGCTGACAGCCTTTTCTGCAGAGTCTGATGAATGGTTTCTGGCAACAGACAGCTACGTTCTGACTGCCTGTAAGAGCAGTACCCCATCTAAAAAATGTGCACTGTCTCTCCCAGCTTGCCTGGGCTGGGAGCCTCAGATGTGCCCTGGTGCCCCTGACTTTTTACACCCAAGAGGGGTCTTTATTTGTTCTTGGAATTCCAACCCACTCTCCATCTCTGTCAGGCTGTGAGGGCTTGGTGACAAAAACAGTGCCATCATCAGCATGAAAGGGATTAGCTTTATTGGTGCACTCCAGCAAATATTTTTCACTGCCTATATTTTGTGGCTCTATTCCATGCTTCAGTTATTTAGGGCTAAATCTGAATATAACATTGAGATGGTAGGAGAAGGTATGGGGGCAGAAAAACAGGCACATTTTTCAACGAGATGCTCATTTCCTGGTTCCACAGAAGGATTTGTGTGGAATTCTTGGTTTACCCATGTCTTATTCTCTTGTTTTGAAATGGTCTTTAGTTTAGCTAGACTCCGTTAGCACTACATCTTAGACGCATGGCAACATGCAGGAGTGTTCCTTCCATTTTCTGACACCCAGAATTTGCTGGGATTATCAAGAGGCTTAAGGAGAAATCACTGTACTAAAACCTTCAATTATTAAAAGGTGGCAACAGTAAGTTGCTTTGGAAGCAAATTCCTGCTTTCCTTATCCTTAGGATGAAGTTTTAGAAACAAGAGTATCTAATAATAATCCTCATGCTGACTAAATATATTAATAAAAAAGGCTTATGACAGCATAAATGAAAAAAATATGTATACTCTGATTAAGCACATGATTCAGGCACATTTTTCCTCCCTTCCATTCATGAAAACTTGCCAGGAGTGTCATTCAAGCCAAAGGGATTTGAAGTGGATCCCAGAAGAATGGAGAAAAATTCACAAGGTCAATCCACTATGCCCAAGATTTTAGCGGTGAGGTTCATAAAAGACAGGTGAATACCCAGAAACTGGATGGTCTATTCGTGTCTCAGTCAAAACCTGGGCAAGAGAGTCTCAGAGCTGGATTCTGTACCTGAAGAGAGTCTAGTCCCTGGCCATAACTATATCTACAGATGGGACAAAAGAGGCCATTCAAAGAAGAGCCAAGTTAGCACGCCCCCTCGTCCTTCCTTCCCAAGAAAGGCTCAGCCATGACCTAACTAACAGTGTAACTTGGGGGTATGGTGTGGGATTGATGTCATTGATTAGTGAGGGCCCCATCCTCTGCATCTTACAGACTAACTGCTGATGTTTCAGGCTCGTTTTGCACTTAACTTCTTTTCATATATTTTGGTCATAGTCCTAACTGTCATTGAATAGCACCATTTTGCAAAATGGGATAGAGAACCTGCTCTAGATTGAGGAAGGTTTAGAGAGAAGGTCCTGAGATATTTATTATGAGTTTGCCCCATCTTTTATCCCTAGTAGCATCCCATTTTAAGCTATGAAATTATGCCTAGAATTGGAAGAGAAAGCTCCCAGGGGCTTCAGGGATTTTTGAGGCGTAAAACCATTAAAAATAATAATAACAGCAGCAAGAACAACTTACCCAAGATCAGATAGCTAGTTAACGATAGGGCTGGAATTTGCACTTCGGTAGTGTAGCTCCAGAGTTTACACTCTTAGCTACTCTTCTATACTAGTTCTATATCATACTACTATAGTTATTTGAACACTAGCCCTATTTGGGATTTATTGTTGATGCTGCTGCTGCTGATAGAAACAGCACCTCAGGGACCTACAGCGCATCATATTCTGCGAATTCCAATACACATTATCTCATGGTAGTCCCCAAGCAGTCCAGGAAGGTGGATCTTTGTGTTCTCATTTAATGAATAGGCACACTAAGCCTTGGGGAAGTAACTGAATTTATTCCCAGGTCATGTAACCAATAAGTGGTAGATTCAAGCCTGGACCTGAGATTCATAATATTTTGTAATTTTTTCCTCTACCTCCTCTCTTCACCTATAAAGGGGAGAATTAGTTGATTTAGTGAAAATGAAACTTCTGCTGGGAAAATTCATTGATCACAGCTACACAAGAGGAGGCTGTTTTTCATTCGAACAGAATGGGTGCCTGGGTCATTTGCATTCAGTATTACCAGAGCCAGGGCACCCTTCCTTTAACATGAATAATTGGAACAGGACCATATCGTTTTAAGAAGCAGTGCGTATGCTGGTTCCTTATGATAGCAGTCGTGTTCAGTGTGTACTCCGGGGCACAGGTTGAGGATATCCATTCAATCATTTGCTCATCCACTCAACGCATTTATTGAGCTCTTACTAAGTGCCAGGTACTGTTAGAGGGGGTGATGACACCATGGTGAACAAGATAAGAAAAAAGTAACAACTGGCCTTTTGAAGCTCACATCTCAGTGGGGGAGACAGACTCAACCAACCCATCTGGATAAAGGCCATTAAGAAAACTAAAGCAAAAGGAATAATAGCCCGTCGCCCTAGTGAGTCTGCTCCAGCGCAGATGCATTTCCCGCTTTTCACTCTCAGCGTTTCCATCTAGAAAATGGAAATAGTAACCCCTGCTTAGCAGTGTTGTGTGTGTCTTTGTGCCAGGCAATGTGCTGGATTCCAGGGATAAGAATGTGAATAAGACAGACAAGATTCCTGCACACCTGGACTAATAGGCTTGAATGGAAATAAATGAGCGAAGAAAAATAATTACAGCATGTGTTAAATCTATGGAATAGGACTCAGCAAACTTTTTCAGTAAAGGGCCAGATAATAACTTTTTCGGCTTTGCAGGCCGTAGGATCCCTGGCACAACTGCTCAACTTCATTGAAGGGTGAAAGAAGCCACAGACTATGTGTAAATGAAGGTACACAGCTGTGTTCAAATAAAACTTTATTTACAAAAGCAGGCTGCCTACCAGATTTGACCCTTGGGCCACAATTTGCCCACCTCCAGCCGCATGCCCCCCTCCTAAAAGATAAGGTGGGAGCTACAGGAGCGCGCCCGAGGGAAGTGGAGAGCTGTGAGAAGAGGCATTGGTCATGGGAAAGAGCATTCCAGGCAGAGGAATTGCAGAGGCAAAGACACTGTGGTGGGAAAGAGAATAAGGCCAAGGAAGCGGCTGGAGGCTGAGAGACAGGTAAACTAGGAGGCAGGAGGAGAAGAGAGGTGTGAAGTGACAGGTAAATGAGAGAGAGGCGGGACAGGAAGAGAGGTGCCAGGTGGGCTGATGAGGTGGGCAAGGGCCCGAGTGCGGAGTTGTACAGGCCCTACAGCAAGGCAGAGGCCTCTCATCTCTCTGCTTAGATCGGGAGAGGGACATGGACGACTCCTGCTACAGCAGAGGTCCCACCAGACCCAAAGAAGCCAATCTGTCCATCTGGGGTTGGAGGGGGCATGTCCTCCTTTTGTGGGGGGTGCTGGCCAACAGTCAACTGAATGGAGCTGATTTTACCCATAAATTCTCATAGAACCCCAATCGGTGTTTGGGACCCAGGTTCCTTTCAGTGACGGCTTGTTATTTAGAGCTGACCGTGGTGCACAGCTATTATTACCCAGCATGGGGAAATCTCAGAAGTTCTCAAGTTCAGCTCAGATAAGCAGTTGACTGTTGGGTTGCTTAACCTTCCCTCATGAGCCAACATGATACTCCTACTTCTCTATCTTCCCTACAGGCCAAGTCCTGAGCTGCAAATCCCCTGGCTTTAAGACATTTATGTGGCAATTCTAGTTCTACCAAACAGCTGCCCATGGTATCCACTGCATTGCTCACCTTGAGTGTTTCTCTAAGATCCTACATGGCTTGGTCCCTACCTGACCCCCAACGCCCAGCTCGCTCTTCATCAGAGAGCTTCATATTGTGGGGGAATATTTCTAATCACTGGATCACTGGAAGGGAAGCTGTCACAGCAACACAAAAGCTTTCAGACCCTCTGAGAACTTGATTTTCCTCCCTGGGCAACACCAAGATCTTGCGTGCTTTCCTGCCCTTTATGAGACTTCAGGGGAGTGTGGAGATGTACTTGGCAAACATTTCCCAACCTCACATGTCCTATGTTCGTGACATCTGTCTTATGTTGCCTGGGTATATTTTTTCTGGATTGGATAAAATTTTGAACAAAGATTCCTGTTTTTATTTCCGGAAATTTTGTGCGTCACTGTAAATCATATGTAATTATGTGTATAAGAACCAAAAAAAGAAATATTTGGGTTGGAACTCTGGTGCTTTGATTTGGCTACTTTAACCAGTTAGGTCCAATTGAATGGAGTCATTTTCAATATCCCCCCAAAGATTGATAAGTAATAGTAATAGAGCTTTCCCAAGGGGATTGAGTGAGACAGTAAGGCTCATTAAGGAAGTAAACTAATTATCTTTAATGAGTGGTTTGGTCCATGGCAACACAATACAAAAATCTTCTCATCTTTGATAAAACAAAAGAAGTAGCTGTTACATGTGTGTGTAAGAATGGTTTAATTTGAGTCAGCTTTTAAGTTGTTTGCAAGGGAGACACCCCACAAAACAGGCAGGTGGCATTGAGAGGCAGCTAGATTCAGACTGGTAGGAGTGTGTTTTCCTCAGAAGACACAACCCCTCACCTACAGAAGTTGGTTTTTTGCTACTGACAAGATTAGTTACCAGCTTACTCCTCTTGCCTGCAGTGGTTAAAACCATCTCAGTGCTTGTGGAACCAGAGTATGTAAAGAAAATTTCTTCTGAAGCTCCTCCTGGTTAGAAGTCTTGGCTGCCAGCAACATAAACTAGTTTCAACTAACTGAAGCATTGGGGAATTTATCAGGAGGCTATCGGGGAGCTCACAGGAGGACCGGGAGGCTGGGAAAGTGGGCAGACACCAAGGGCTGGTATGAGGGCCAAGAAAAGAGGAGCAGGAAGGGAAGCCAAGCCCACAGCCAGGCTGGCCTGATCAAACAGTGATGCCAATACTCCAGGGCCTGACCTCTCACGCTGGAGCTCTGACACCCAGACTCAAGGTCCCTGGAGAGAGCCCTGCCCTGTCTATGCCGGACCTGTGAAAGGCGTGTCTGGCTCTGACCCTCTGACTTCCATAGAGGAAGGTGGTACAGGAATCACACTCTCTCCAAGGCCCCCCAGTGGCATCTGGGAAGAGGTTACTTCCTGGTATGGTATTAGGGTAGTCAGGGAATTTATAAATTATGGAGAAAAAGGATGGTGAGAGAGAGAGAGGGATAGAACTTTGTACAGTCCTTTCTGTAAAAAGAAAAGCTCATGGTAGATGCTTTTATGACTCAACACCTCCCATCTCTACCAGGATAGATTCCAAGTTGAGAGTTTCATAATTCTGTTGTCATTCAGTGTTTTCTATTCTACCTTTCCAGTGGTGGCGGTTGGGATTAGGAAATTGGAAGGAGAGACTGGGGGACAAAGACAAGAGTGGTTTGGTCACTTTAAACCCTCACAAGTTAATGTATTTCATGCTAATATAACTAGTGTTTTCACCCTCAATTCTCTGGGTTTTCATGGCTCTCTCTGGTCCACATGAATGAATGAATGAATGAATGAGTATGTGGTTGCATGTGATTCGTTCACTTGTTATTTTATTTCCTGTGAAACATCTACTGACCACTGACTTTGTGAAAGGCAATGCTCTAACACTCTTGGAAAGGCGGCCACTGAAACCCATGAGCTCACCTCCTAGACAGGACACCCTATCTCCAGTCATCTACAATGAAAGGCAGCGTAAGAAAAGTAAAAAGGGTAGAAGTAGAGGAGAGTTCGTGCCTGCTTGGAGAAAGGCAAGGAAGGCTGCCCAGGGGCAATAGGATTTGAGTCAGGCTTTTGAGGATAAATACATGTACCCTTAAATCTAGGGAGTTCCAGACATAATGCCTATGCTGCAGTGAGGGGGATGGAGATACCTGCATGTACGGCTCCAAGTATATGGGTCCACGTATGTGTTCTGTGAGTATTAGAGTCAAAACTTCAACAACTGGCACTTTAATTAGAACTTTCACTAGCCAGTCCAGCATACCAATGTGCAACGACTAAACACCAGCCCTACTCATGGTTAAGAGTGGAATCCCTCTTGTACATGCTTAACTTGGTCAAATGGAGCCATGCCCACTCAGATCAATTCTGGCATCACTTCCTTCAGTTGTGTTTTACCTTGGTATGAGATGAGAAACGGGAATCCAATGTTTCCTTTTCCTGTCCGGTTCCCCAGTGCATCTCCTAGTGTAAGCATCTGCCTACGCTGAGGGCAATTCTGCTATTGAAAAATCTACATTGTTTGAACAACATGGCCCTTATAGCCAAGCCAGCTATTTCCTTGGGTGCTCCACTGAGGGAACAGAAATCTCTTTCCTTACTGATGGAAGGATTCGCTGTGCTGTGCTTGCTGGCAGAGATAAGTCTGTGCACTCTACTTCATGGACAGTTTTAGGGATTTGCAGGGAAAGGTAAGCTCTTGATTAGTTTTGTCTTGCTGACTTTAGAACTAAACCCTCATAATATGGGCTTTACTGCACACAGTCTGATGCAAGCATTCAGGTAGAATAACAATAGGTTATATGTATGTACTAGGAACAGTCTCCAATTTCTGTCCCCCAGTGGACAGCGGGCACTGGTGGTGAGCCATTCTGGGCTTTCCGGCCACAGTGGGGTGGAGTCACGTGGCTTTCCCTTTTGCCTCCTCATGCTTTGCCCTCTGGCGCCCACCTTTACCTTCATCCAGCCCCCCCTCCCACATGACCGCACAGCCCCTTGTGAAGTTGGTGGTGGACGGCGAGGAGAAGCTGGCCTTCCCTGGTGCCCCTTCACAGCCACAGCAGCCTCCAGCCTCCCTCCTCCGTGTCTTACAGCTTCCTCCTCAAACTCTATGCCCCATCCCCTCAGGGGAGCATTTCCAATCTTGATAGCAACATTCACATCAGCAAAAGACATTAAAATGTTGGTCAAGACCTCTGATATGTGTGTGTTTGTTTATTTATAAGTGTGTGCACTTTCTTCTCGTATTGCTAAATGTAATCGAGTGGTCAGAGCTTGGACCCATAGCTAGGGTTTGAGTCCTGTTTCCAACCTTTACTGGCTGTGTGAGTATAAGCAAACAACCAACCAAAACAAAACAAGACAAAAAGACTCTCTATGTCCCAGTCTCCTCATTAGTGAAAATAGTGGAATAATAGCACTTACCTAATAGGATTGTTGTCAGTATTAAATAAGTCAATATTTGTGAAGTGCTTGAAACAGTGCCTGGAACAGAGCCAGTGCTAAGTGATAGTTCTAGTTGTGTTATTTGAAGTCATGGTGGGGTTCATTGCCAATGACAGGAAAACAGGGGAGCTATTTGCTCCAGAGGTTTGGGACAGGGTGTTTCTGGTATCACTGTGGCAAAGAGAGATTCACCACAAAGGAGCCACAATGAATTTTCTCACGGAGACGTTGTGAAGCACGGAGGCAAAGCATGAGCACTCTTGACCCACTAGGCATGGTGGAGATAAGGTTGGGACCCTAAACAACCCTGGCCACTTCCTATTAGAAAGATATATTTCACACCCAACCTCATCAACCTACCAAGAAAGACATAGTCTAACCTTAACTTGGACCCTACCTGGGAAGGTTTAAGGTAGGGCTCTCTTTCAAGGCATGCTTTTTAAACCATAGTGAATAGAATTCTTTTTGTTAGTTTGTTTTTAAATGAAAAAATAATCTGAGACTATTCTCAACAAGCAGCAGAATTTTAATCAAAAGTTTAAAAGTAATACAAGAAAAAATGTATAAATTCTAGAAATTAAATAGAGAACCATCCCAATGTTGTTCAGGCTATAACACACGGCTCTCTCCAATCTGGGTGAAAGATAGCATGTTTTTCTGGCATAGAAAAAAAATGTTGTGTCAGTTCCTGTGTTGCAATTTCTTCTGGAATTCAGCTTTAAAAGGTAAGCATTTATCTTATTGAACTATTAGCACCATTTCTCTCCAATTTATAAAATGTCTTCCTTTATCTACCTCCCTTCAACAGTCATAGTTATCACCCCACAAACACATACATATCTCAAGCTGAACTGCTAAATAAACTTATACAAAAATGTCTGGGAGTTATAGGGTATTTTATCTGACAGCTTTCCCACTGCTTTTTGAACATTTCTTTACTCTCTGATTATTACATTTAGTGGTCGTTTTAAATGGTGGACAGATCACTAGAATTGTAGTAATTGCCGGCACAAGAAAAGATCAGGAATCATTAGGCGGTTTCAAATTTCATTTGTGTCTGTGTAATTGAGTGAAGTCATACAGAAACAGGGACTAATTGTATGTCCTTTCCCCTCAGTGTGAACATAACTCTAGTTTCCAAATAGAAAATTCTTGCTTCAGAAATCAGTCAATGGTTTGGTAAATATTTGATTCAGAAGCTCAGTTGGAACCTCAAAGGGATCGAGTGTACAGGATAATTTTCCTTCATCCAATCTGCCTCCAGGTCATCGGAGGGACACATAGCCTCTTCCCCCAGGGGTGACCACCAGGCTTTCCAAGTGAAGTTCTCCTTTCCCTTTGTGAAAAATCTGGCAGATTGTGTTTTCCAAATAGTATTCCCCTTCTGAAATGCAAATTCACACTCTTATTTCAAATCCAGGTGAATACTCAGCACATCGAATTGCTTGTTTCAAGGCCAGGAATAGAGTAGCGGCCTATCAAGTGATGACATTTTTTAGATGTATTGGGTCCTGAAAAGGTGTTTGAAACAAGAATCAAATTAAAAAATGAGTGGTTACATATGTGTAACTGACTCTGTTGCAAGCCATTAAAATGGAATGTGTTGGGGCCACCATTTGCCTCAATTCCAGAGACCCTTTCTTGGTGAGCGTGAACAGAGGCTCACCCTTTTCTTGGCTTTTCTTGGCTGTTTGGGCATGCCATTGCCTGTTCTGTTGGAACTGGGGCCAGGCTCACCTTGGGATCCCAGGCCAGGGTTCCCGTTTGTGAGAAACATGATCACAGAGGTAATTATTTGCCTGCTGAAATATTGTTTTTCAAACATGAGCCCTCTTTTTTCTTTTTTAAACAAGGTCTGTATCTATTTTATCTAAACCAGCAGTAGTCACAACAGCCATCTCTCTTCTAAGGGAGAAATGAGCTATCAGTTTTTCTCAGGCTTGAGCATTCTCCCACCTGTCCTCAATTTAATGCACAAATGAAAGCACATAAATCTTTGTGACATTTTGGCATAAAGCACCTACTTCAGATGACTCCTTTAGGAAACTCTGAACCCAGGTGTTTGGTTTTTGCATAAACTTTGCAAAATGAGAATTGTAACACGACTGTGTGTGTACACACACACACACACGCACGCACACACACACCACCCCCAGAAGGTGGTTGCATGTGAAATGTGGAGAGCCAAAGGGATGTGGGTGTAGGCGAATAACATGTGTGCAAACTTAATATATCTTTTCCTCACCTTAAGTTGGACCCAGACAGTTAAATTATAATTACAGCCCCATCTGGAGGGGGAGAAAATACAGTACTCCAGCGCTCCAAGACTTTCAGCTATGGGTACTTTGTCAGGTAAAATAAACACACGTCCCATTTTCAGCCCAGGGTCAAACTCAACAAAAGCCATGAAAGATGGGACACTCATCAAGAACCAGATTGTGAAATGGTCAGAATGACAGCAACAACAGGAAGAAGGAATAAAATGGTTGGTTACTTCTCTCAAGCCAGATGGCTCAGGAAGGCTGCTCATGGCATACCTTGAAGGAATATAAATCCTCAGCAAAACTCGTGGTAGATTGGTGCTGCTGCCGCGGCTGGTGAATAAAATGGGGAGGAGCCCTTCCCTGGCCAGGGAAATTGGTCCTGAGAAGGGCAATGACCCAGGCTGGGCCATGGTCATCCCTTGAGTGCTTTAACTGGGTCATCTTCTCTGGTCACAGATAGGTGAAGCTATAAAACTAGAAACAGGTGGTGACCATGCTCTCTGCCCTGTGAAAGAAGCTAGTCTTGTTGTCTAAGAGAATAAAGGTGATACTCGGAGATGCAGAGAGGAAAGAGACAGAGGGAGGGTCCTGGGTGTATTTGAGTCCCTGGTTCCAGTCATCTTTGAGGACAACTCATGCTCCCATTTTTACAATTTGGTTAAACAGACCATTAGCTCCTTTTTTTTTTTTTTTTGCCTAATCTAGCTCTGAGTTTCTGTCACTTGCTATCAAAAGGGCTCAGTGTGAGTCATCAATTATAAAATAAAATTTATGAATAGATTACTTTTGTTTGATCTAATAGTACCAAAGCTAGTAATAATAGTTCCTAATGCTTACTGAGGATTTACTGTGTGCCAAACCCTATCCAAAGAACGTTAGATATATATCCTTTCATTTGACCTTCACAATTCCATGAGGCAGGAACAATTATTGTCCCTGTTTTACAGATGAGGAAATGGAGGCAAGGAAAGGTTAGGGGACTTGCCCCGGGTCTCACAGCTAATAAGGAGGAGGTGGACTTCAAACCCAGGCTCCAGGGCCGATTCTTTTAACCAGTCCTATGCAGCCCGTATGCAAAGCGTGGCGGTGGAAGTACCATTGCTCCCATCCCCTTACAGTTCTCATAAGTATTCTCCAGTGAGAAGAGTGGCGTTAAAACTAAACAGTCTGGTAATTAGGCCTAAGTTCATAAACAATTTTATCTGTGCCACAGCCAAAACCGAAGGATAATTCCTAATCTCCTACCAATAGTTCAATTACAAATTATTGTAACGTTTTATTTAAACATAACATTTTCCTTTTGTTTCCTTGAAAACTGTGTCTTAGGGGAAAGTGTATGTGTGAATACCATATGGCATATGTGTTGCAAGAAGATAGAGAGAGAGGGATACAATTGATGATAACGGGGTCCTTAGCGGGACTCTCAGTGGTTCTCAGACTTGAGAGGGTATCAGAACCATTTGGAGAGCTTGCTAAAGCACAGACTGTTGTGTTTCTGATTTGGTTTTTAATTTAATGGGTCTGAACTGGAATTAGAGAACGTGCATTTCTAACAGGTTCCCAGGTGAAGTTCATGCTGCTGGTCTGGGCAGCACATTTTGAAAATCATTGCCCTGTGGCAACTACAGGTGACTGGTTTGTAAATGCATATGAGACATCCGATCAAGTCAATGAAATAAATCAGCCAATTTGATTGCTTAGGTATGTTGCAGATAGTTATCTGGTGTGTGTTCCAAAATGACCATATCAGGTTGGCATATTTTGGGGGTACTGAGATTAATAAAATGGCACATGAAGATATTTGAAAATGTTCATACAAAAGCAAATATTAAACTATTCTCTTTTTATGTGATAGTTTATTGTATGAAAATAACTTGAGGCAGTGAAAGGCTATTTGTCGTCTAATGAAATCACAGCTCTTCATCACTGTGATTTGGTGCCAAGTGGTTACAAAAGTCTTTTATATACGAATGTGTCTAATATATGATTATGTGCTTGCTTTCACTTGTAACTCATCACAAAATACAATAAGAAATGATCTCAATGTTATCATCAGTAGTGTTAGCAGATATTTGTCCTGCAAATGAGTTGTGGTAAGCTGGGCTGATGTCATCTGACTCTCTTAATTTTAATTTTTTTTAAATGGACCGAAATATGGGTTTGATCCAAAGAGAGGAATTATAATTAATTTTGTTCTAGGGACACAAATATATTCTTTGAGAGCCATTAAGTGTCTCAAATGTACTTAAAAGTTAGTCTAACTGAACAAAAGAGACTGAAGCAAAGGAATATCTTAAGAGAAAAGTTGCTTTTTTTTATGAGAGAGATTGGCCTGTAGTTTTCTTATAATGGCTTTATCATGTTTCGGTGTCAGTGTTATGCTGACCTCATAAAACGAGTTTAAAAATGTTTTCTTTCTCTGAACTCTGAAAGCGTTTATGTAAGATTGCTATTGTTTCTTAAATGCTTGGAAGACTTCACTCATGAAACCATCTGGGCCTGGAGTTTTCTTTGTGGAAAGATTTTATAATTAAAGATTCAATTTCTTCAACAGATTTCTTATTTCTTCTTGTTTTAGTTTTGATAAGTTGTGTTTTACAAGGGATTTATCCGTTTCATCTAAGTTGTTTAATTCATTGGCAAAGTTATTCAAAATAGCCCATTATAATCCTTTTAATGTCTATATGATCTGTAGTGATGTGGCCTTTTAGAATCCTGATATTGGATTGAAAAATCCTCTCCCTCTCTCTCTCTCCTTTTTTTCTCTTTCAGTTTTGCTAGAAGTTTATCAACTTATTCATCTTTTCAAAAAATCAACTCTTGGCTTTTTTAGGCTTCCCCACTGAGTACCTGTTTTCTCCTTGCTTTCTGCTCTAATCTGTATCATTTCCTTTCTTTTACTTTCTTTGAGTTTAATTTGTTAATGTATTTATAGCTTATTGAAATAGAAGCTTAGGTCATTTATTTCCACTCTTTCTTCTTTTCTGAAATATGTGTTTAAAACTACAAATTTGCCTCTAAATACTGCTGGAGCTGCATCTTACACATTCTGGTATGTCATATTTTCATTATTGTTCCGTTCAAGATATTTTCTAATTTCCATTTTAATTACTTCTTTGACTCATAGGTTAGGTAGAAGCAGGTTGCTTAATTTCCAATTATTTGGAGATTTTCTCGTTATCTTTCTATTATTGATCTCTAGTTTAATTCCACTGACATGAAAAACATATTTTTTGAAATTGGTTGAGATTTTTTTTTTGCTCCAGCATATGGTCTATCTTGGTAAATGTTACGTATATACTTTAAAAAGAATGTGTGTTCAGTAATTATGGGGTGTAGAATTGCAGATATGTTTATTTAGTCAAGTTGGTAAGAAGTTACTTCTTGAGAGAAGAAAATGAAGTATTTCCCAAAGTTTGAGGGGTAAGAGAATCATATTTACTGAGTGCTTACTCCTGGAATTTTGACATTGAACCCCTCAGCAGCAAATTAGGGATATTTGTTTCACTTCCGTCTGATTGCTCAGTATCTCTATCTTGGTGTGTAATAAGCATTTCAAATGGACACACCCCAAAAGGAACTCCTAATTTTTCCTTCAAATCTGCTCCTTTCTGCTCTGCACGTCTCAGCTAGTGCACGCCAGAGCTCAGGCTCCACCAGGAGTGCCCCCAAGTTTCCTTTCCCTCACACTCACATCTTCTCCAGCAGGAGGTCTGCTTCTTCTACTTTCAAATATATTCTAATCTGACTGCTTCTGACAACTCCCGCCTATTACTGCCCTGGTCTAAGCCCCTGCTGTTTCTTTCAAGGTCACTGTTATAGTAACTTCCAAATGGATCTCTCTGGCTTTCTCCTCCTCTGTCTTCTCCATCTCCAGACCCAGCCATCTCCTACAACAGGACACACAGTTCCTTTTCTCCCATAACAATTAGAATCATTAAAAAAAAAAAAATCAAATTACTCCTTTGTTAGAAAACAAACATAAATAAAAGCCCAAGTCTTCTCATAATACTTAGAATAAACTAGAAAATGCTTACTATGGCCTATGAGGCCTTCCATGATCTGGCTCTGCCTCCCTCTTCAACCTCATGTCCCGCCACTTCCCCCCACCCACCTTCCCCCCTGCTCCAGCTATGACAGCCCTCTTGCTATGCTTGGAAAATATCTAGCTCTCTCTCACCTCAGAGCCCTGGCACTTGCTGTTCCCTCTGCCTAGGATGCTCTTCCCCCAGATCTTCACATGATTCAGTCTTTCATTTCATATGTGTCTTGATTCACATGTCACTTCCTCAGAGAGGTGGTCCCTGACCACCCTAACACCCCACCCACCTCCTGTGAGCTATTACTTGTTCTCCATATGTCCTGAATATGCTCTCATTTCTTCATAGCACTTTTCAACTCCTCAAATTATTTATCAATTCAGTTATTTAATTGTGTTTATCTGTCTTTTGAACTAGAATATATACTCCACGAAGTCAGCAGCAGTGTTGTCTGGTTTATGGCTGAATCTCAACCATGTAAACCAATGCCTGACACATAGCACTTAGTAAATATCTGTTGGTTGGATAGATGTATAGATGGATGCATGGAAGATGAATGTTTAGCTGAAAAAATAATTGTTTTACAACCATTTTTTTGTACCAATTAATCTCCTCCTCCTCTAGGTAGCACTAGGTTGTCAGTTCTAATTAGAAGGTTTGCTTAAAAGGCTAAACTTCTTAAAATAGTGTGTGGATTATGGCATCACTAATTCAGGTTGGAGTTGTCATCAATTAGTTGGAGTTAGTTTTTCTGCCCATGCAGAAGTCCCAAAGTTGTAAGAGACAATGTGCACAGACATTCATTTTTGAAACAGAAGTTTGCATAGTATATATAGTCTTAAAAAGCGCTCTATAACACATATACCCAATCCATGAGTATACTGGACTGTTGGCATTGGTGCTGGTGGATTAAGATTTAAAGGCAGTGATTCAGGGGAGGGTGGAGGAAAATAATTCTTAGATACTAATTTTTTGTTTGCTTTTTAGGGGAAGAATTTTTTCTTTTTGATTTTCTGTATAACATTGTGTATATTACTAACTCTCCACCACTAGCAGGCTAGGACAGACATTTATAAACATTATCATTAATAATTCTCACCATAACCCCACAGAACAGACATGGCCATTTTCATTTTCCAAATGTGGAAACTGACACACACAGACAATATGTGCAAAATGACAAGTGTTGCAGAACCAAGACCTTGCCTGTCATCTTTCTGTCCCCAAAGTTGGCTCTTTTTCTGCTGGAACACATATTGCCTCTCTTTTTATGTTGACTATGGAAGATATTTTTATAAATAATATTTAGGAGTTGCTGTACACTGAATTATGATGTCCCCCTAAAGTTCATATATTGAAACTTAATTCCGAATATGATAGTATTTAAAGGTAGGGACTTTGGGAAAAGATTAGGTCATGAGAGTGGAGCCCTTGTGAATAGGATTAGTGCCCTCATAAAAAGGGACCCAGAGAGGTCTTTTGCCCCTTTTGCCATGTGATATTGCAGCCAGAGATGGTTGTCTGTGAACCAGGAAGCTGGTCCTCCCCAGACATGGAATCTGTCCATGCCTTGATCCTCGCCTTCCCAGCCTCTAGAACTGTGACAACTAAATTTCTATTGTTATAAGCCACCCAGACTATGATATTTTGTTATAGCACCCTGAAAAGACTAAGACAATAGTTAAAGGTAAAGACTTCTTGCAAATATATACTTGGGTCTCACGTAACTTATAGGTAGGCACAGATATTGTAGAATTTACCCTACTTAGTTTCCCCTTTTCTGGGTACCTCACTAAAGTTCTGCCAGCCTAGTGGAAGAAACAAGATGTTTCCAATTATTTTCAGTGCTCAAGTAGAGTTGTGCAATGAATTGTTCTTGTATGATTGTTTTTATGTCATTGTGTGATCCTGTTTCAGACCAAAAAGCCCTTTGAGGTCTTGTCAGATGTTAGTTGCCACTATTATCACCGAGTGTATGCCTTTACTTAATTCAAGTATTTGTTCAATGTTCCCTCCCCAGAGAAGCCTTCCTGAATAACCTATCCTCACTGCCTGCCCCTCTATCTGCTCACCTTACTTTATTTTTCTTCATAGCTCTTATCACCAACTGATCTTCTATTATACCTTCTATGTAAACTGTCTTTCTCGTCTGCAAGAATGAAACAGTCTTCGTGGGGAAGGGACTTGGGCTTATTCACTGCTGTCTGCCCAGCGCCCAGGACAGTACCTGGCACATAAGAAGGCATAAGAAGGTCCTGAGTGACTATTTATCAAACGAATGAATGATGTCTCCTCCCTGCAAATGCAGAGCTGCCCTGGCTCCCGTGTGGAAGTGGAAACTGGACATCTCTGACTTTGGGACACTGTATAATGACATGGAATCCCTTCATGCAATAACTTTTATTCTGTGGTCATAAATTAATGTTATTTGGCTAAGCTGAGGACCAGGTCTCCTAATCTGACTTGTGTTCTAAGCAAAAGTTCTCAACGATGTCAGGATAGGTTAGGCCAATGATTCTTCAACTTTGTTTTTGACAATTGTTGGTGTTCAATAGAGGTGGACCTAAGAAATGCTTAAGAAATTACCACCTCTAAAATTTTACAGTGGTGCTCTTCTCCAAACGTAAAGGATGAAATCATATTGCTGAATAGACTTTTAACTACTGAGTATTCTCCTTGCCCATAATTTCCTTTCAAAATCTGTGGTGTTGCCAACCTCACTACCAGGTCCAATGTTAGCAGATGAATTTGCTGGAATGATCAGGCACGTGCATTTTGACCACATGTTGCTTCTGAGGATGATTGTTCAGGTCCTGGGAAGGCAGCAGTAAGTTAGATCAAGTCCCTGTCCTCATAGAGATTATTTCATTCTTGTGGGAGAGAAAGACAGTTAAAAAAAAAAAAAAGTACAATATTTAGGATTGAGTTGTTGAATTGCATACCCATAACAGCCATGGTTTTAGCTGGAAAAAATTGTTCCTAGGTCATGTGCTGGAAAAAATGCTATCAGTGTTTCCCAGGGTTCTACAGAGAGAACATAACTTCCAGATGTTCTGCTTCTGAACATGTTGGGGAGCCTTCAGGTTAGAAAATGGTCCTCTCAGCCCTTGGCTCTGATCTGGTTGGTATCCATGATGTTGACCCTGCTATGGGTGTCTTAGCCAAAAATTCCACCAACCCCCTGTTGCATATATTTGTTTTCTCAGCCTGTAATAAATAGCTTCATATACAGAGATTCCATCTGAACACAAACAGTCCCAGCCTTTAGAAGGCTCTCCAGCAAAGCTCTCAGAGTGTGTATGTGTGTGTGTTTCGGGGGTAATCATCTCCAGGCAACACTGCTTGGCCTTAGAAGTTGTCATTGCTGTCATCTTCCTGTGAAATTCTTCATCCTTTTGAATGCTCATAAATGGGCATTTTCATGCAGAGTACATCATTTTGAATTGAATTTCAATAACTCCTCCAGTGGCCACCTGCCAGCCTGAAAATGTCCACGCTTGTGAAACGAGCCTCAGTGAGTCTTTTTGGAAGCAGACTGGCTTTGGTTTTAGTAACAGACTAGGCTGAGTCCAGAAAATATTTTGTGATATTTATTTTTATAGCATGAATGAGCAAAACATTCAAGAAAGTGCTGATAGGGCTCTAATTCTCAAACTCCAACTTAGAAAACAGAAATTCAGATTCTTTATTAGGCCCCTCAGCCCTACCTCATTCTCCCATTTTTGCCAACGGGGACCTATCTTTGCCAGCCTTGGCAGAAGCAGGGAATGTGTTGAAATGCTGTAAATTACAGTTAATGTGATATGGTTCTGTTTATCCTTGTCCAACGCTGTGGAACCTACCAATTTTTCCTTTTTGGCTTCCCATGAATTAATGCGATCAGAGAATAGCCAGTTGAAGACTGAATCATTTTCTTTTTCAGTCAGAGCAAAGACAGGCACGCAGGATGAATGCCGGCCCTAAAGAAAAGGTTTCTTTTGCTTTGACAAGACATTCAGAAAAAGCCCAAGACACTGCCCTATGAACTTCTGAAGAAAAAGCATTATGTTCTGGGATGTAAGGAGTTGAAAACATGATTCAATTTCCTACACAAGATTCACACCAATAAAATTTAAATGGAAAATGTGGATGACTTCATAACTATGAGCTGAACACTAAATAGACAGCTGCCGTCTTTATGTTTCTCATTCAGAACTGGAAGGATCAGCCCCAGCAGATAGTCAGTGACAGGCTCCCACTCTTTCACACCTGACTCGTTAAAGAGCACTGTACCTTCACAGGCAAACCTCTCAGATGCAAGCGGCTCAGGCACTCTGGCTATCATGATGCTAAATGACCAGTGTGACTAGATTGTTCAAAGGTCAATCAACAGGTTTGTTAGGAAGACATGGTATTTGTCAGATTTCTATTAGGAGTCAGAGAATTGACAGAGCTTTGTTTTCAGGTATATTGAGGTTTTGAGAAGGGGCTGTATTCAAGCTGTGGAGTTCTTTTGGGAGAAGGTAAAAAGAAATCCACATATATGTCAGAAAAAATAATTATAAATAATTGGGCAAAAATTCCAAAGTGAGCATTTTCAGATCTTATTCGCCTTGAATATTGCACAATCCAATGAAGGTTTGATTAAATGAACAAGAATAGCAATGTCTTTAGAGAACAGTAGAGAGAAATTTGAGAAAAAAATCTAGTCTATCCCACAGTTTATATAAAAAAAAATACGTAAGGCATGGTTAGGAGAATGTGTTCTGACCTTAAGAAGAGAAGTATATGATGAGCATGCCAGCGTTTTCTAAACAGAGACAGATGACGTCTTGTGTATGTGGAGAGAGGAATGACCCCTCCACAAACTCCCCTCTGCCCTCTACATGACTTTTCTGTGATAGGGCTGATAACCCAAATTCCTTACATTTACCTAGTGCACTGCATATGTGCATATTTATTTACCAGAGAACTGATAATTGCCAATATCAATCCAGCTAAACCCTCCCAACTAGCCCAGGAGTTGAGTGCTTATATTTTTTCCTTCTCACAGATGGGGAAACAGAAGCACGTAGAGGTTCAATAACTTCATTCACCCATTCAATCACTTATTGATTCAGCACACTCTTACTGAACCCTTACTAAGCATAGACACTGTACCAGCTGGTGGAGGAATACGAGGAGTAAAACTTAGCCCCCGCCTTCACTGCGTTTTTGGAATGCTAGAGAAGACAGATAGCTGAAGGAGAACTCACAATAGAAAATGGTAAGTTGGGTGATGAAACTACGTCTGAAAATCCACCCCTCATGCAGCAACTTCTTAACGAACCCCTGGCACTGAGTTTACACGTCTCGTACTGTGCCACGGCATGCCATGTGCTGTCTCGTTCATCCCGACACCAGCACTGTGGGGTATTCATCCTTTCGAGCAATACCCACTGAGTGTCAGTCTTAGGGGAAGCACATTGCCTGCTGTTGTGAGATTAGATTCCAGTCAGGGAGACTGACTTCCATAAAAAATATGACAAAATATCAAGGAGATGGTACAACTATGGTAAGTGCTACCAAAAAAATGACAAGAACTAGAAGAGTACATAGTGGGGGGATTTGACCTCAGGAGGTCAGTAGAAGCCTTTCTGAGGATGGAACCAGGTGAAGCATGAGGCGCAGTTAAGCAGGTGAGACAGGGAAGGTATTTCAGCAGAAGAGAGCAGGATGGTGAGTGGAGAATTGGAGGAACTCACTGCAAGCAAGTCAAGGGAGTGCAGTGTGACCTGAGTGAGGAGAGGTCTGACCCAGAAGGCTTCCCTACAAGTCACGTGGAGAGGGAGGGAGGCAGGATGTCCTCACCACAGCACCAGCCACTAAGTGTGTAGCAGCTGGTGGGTAATGGTGCCAACTGGCATTTCTTTTATTTTTTTTAAACAAATTTGATTGTATATATTTGAGGTTCACAGCATGATGTTATGGGATATGTATTAATAGTAAAACGGTTACCATAGTGAAGTGAATTAACATATCTATCATCTCACATAGTTACTTTTTTGTGGCAAGAGCAGCTAAAATCACTTATTTAACCAAAATCCCTAATTTTATTAACTATGGTCCTCATGTCATACCTTAGGTCTTTAAACTTGTTGATCCTACATGTCTGCTTCTTTGTGTCCTTTGACCTACATCTTCCCATTTCCCCTCCCGCACCCCAAGCCCCTCATAACCAGTGTTTTATTTTTATTTTCTATCTCTGTGTGTTGGACACTTTCTTTCTTTGTTTCTTTTTTTTTTTTTTGATTCCACATATAATTGAGATTATGATGCAATAGTTTTCTTTCTGTATCCAGCTTATTTCACCTAGCATCATGTCCTGTAGATCTATCTGTGTTGTGGCAAAAGGCAGCATATCCTTCCTTTTTAAGGCTGAATAATATTCCTTTGTATGTGACACAGTTTCTTTATCCAATTGCCCTTCAATAGATACTCAGGCTGTTATCATATCTCGGCTTTGTGAATAATGCTGCGATGAACATGAGAATGCAGATATCTTTATCAGGTGATGATTTCCTCTTCTTTGGTTATATATCTAGAAGAAGGATTGCTGGGGCCTATGTGGTCATTCTATTAGTAATTTCTTTAGGAACCTCCATACTGTTTTCCATAATGGCTGCATCAATCTCCATTTCCACCAACAGAGTAGTAGTACTAGTACACTCTCACCAATGTTTGTCGCCTCTTGTTATCTTTTTGATAATAGCCATCCTAAGGGGTGTGAGGTATATCTCATAATGTTTTAATTTGCATTTCCCTGATGATTAGTCATGTTGACTACCTTTTCTTATACCTGTTGGCCATTTTTATCTTCTTTGGAGAAATGTCTATTCAGGTCCTTTTGTCATTTCTTAATCAATGTCCGCCCCCCCCCCCCCGCTATTGAGTTGTAAGAATTCTTCATAAATTTTGGATATTAACTCCTTATCAGATACGTGGTTTGCAAAATTTTTCTCCTAATTCATAGGTTGCCTTTTTATTTTGTTGATTGTTTCCTTTGCCATACAGAAACTTTGTAGTTTGATGTAGTCCCACTTATTTGTTTTGCTTTGGTAGCCTGGGCTTTTGGTGTAATAACAAAAAAGTTATTACCAGGGCCAACGAGCTTTTCCCCTGTGTTCTCTTCTAGGAGCATAAAACCTAAAATCATAAAGTTTCAGGTCTTACATTTAGGTCTTTAATCCATTTTGAGTTTATTTTTGTCTGTGGTATAATATAAGGGTCCAATTCCATTCTTTTGCATGTGGAAATCCAGTTTTTCCAGAACCATTTCTTAAAGAGACAATCCTGTCCTCATCATGTCATCTTGGTACCCTTGTCAAAAATTAGTTGACTGTATATGTTTGGATTTATTCTGGGTTCTCTATCCTGTTCCGTTTGTCTGTGTTTCTGTTTTTATGTCAGTACCATGATGTTTTGATTACTATAGCTTTGTAATATAATTTGAAATCAGGAAGTGTGATGACTCCAACTTCGTTCTTCTTTCTCGGTATTGTTTTGCTCATTTGAGCTTTTTTATCATTCTATATGAATTTTAAGTTTTTTTCTCTTTCTGTGAAAAATGCCATTGGAACTTTGATAGGGATTGTGTTGAATCTATATATTGCTTTGGGTAGGGTAGACATTTTAACAATATTAATCAATATTAATTTTTCCAATTCATGGACACAGGATATCTTTCCATTTGTGTCTTCTTCAATTTCTTTCATCAATAATTTATTAATACAGTTTTCAGTGTACAAATCTTTCACCTCCCTGGTTAAATTTATTCCTATGTATTTTTTTTAATGCTATTGTAATGAGATTGTTTTCTTGATTTCTTCTTCAGCTAGGTTGTTATTTGTGTATAGAAATATGCTTCTGATTTTTGTATATTGATTTTGTATCCTGCAACTTTACTAATCTTATTTATTAGTTCTAACAGTTTTTCTGTGGAATCTTTGGGTTTTCTACATATAGCATCATGTCATCTGCAAGTAGAGATAATTTTACTTCTTCTTTTCTAATTTGGATGCTTTTTATTTCTTTTTCTTATCTGATTGCTCTTGCTACTACTTGCAGTACTATGTTGAATAGAAGTGGTGAGAGTGGGCATCCCTGCCTAGTACTGGATCTTGAAAGAAAAGCTTTCAGTTGTTCCCCATTGGTTACAATGTTAGCTGTGGGTTTTTTCATAAATGTCCTTTATTATATTGAGAAACTTTCCTTCTATATCTAAAATGTGAAGAGTTTTTAATTAAGAAATGATTGGCATTTCTTGAGATGAATTTACTGCCTTACAGAGAATGCATTATAATGGGCCCAAAGGCGGAATTTGGGAGACTAGATAGATTTCTAGGAAAGGGATGCTAGAGTGAAGGCTGTGGAGATGTCCAGAAGGGCAAAGACCTGAGAGAGAGTTTGGAGGTTAAATTGACAGGTTTGCATGTGGTGGATATAGGACCGGTTCAAGGATGACCCATTTTACAGATGGGAAGTCAATGGACAGAGAGAGGTTGATTTACTCCCCCGAGGACACACAGCTGGTAAGAGAAGCAATCTTCATTAGAGCCACTGAAGAACTGCTGAGCAAGCACTTTAGTCTCTGTTCTATGAGAACAAAGAAGAGGAAATCATGAAGCTTTGCTGAGGAAAATTTAAAAAAGAAATCTAAGAAGGAACAAACATTTGATCAGGGTTTTGCAGAATAGGGGAGATACAGAGAAGGGGGGCATTTTGGAGAGAGGAAACTGCATAAGAGCAAGCAAGATAAGGAGACTTTGAGGGGTGAAGGAAAATCTATATC
Organism: Daubentonia madagascariensis; assembly: GCA_023783475.1. Taxonomy (NCBI): domain Eukaryota; kingdom Metazoa; phylum Chordata; class Mammalia; order Primates; family Daubentoniidae; genus Daubentonia; species Daubentonia madagascariensis. The sequence continues at coordinate 30,642,099 of JAKFHU010001953.1, read as the reverse complement.
TTGATTGGGTGGTAGTTACAAGAGTTCATATATTCATCCAAATTCACCAAACTGTACTTAAAATGAGTCCATTTTAATAAGCACATTTTGTGCTCAGATCTTGGTCACTAAAACCTTTGTCCATGAAAAAGGACCAGGGTTTTCAGAAAAGTGGCTGATTCCAAGGCTGGGGCAGGTGGGTATAAGGTAAGCCTGAAGCATTGTTGTGCCAGAAAGTAAAGAACTGATGCAAAGAAAAGAAAAAAGAAAGAGAAAGAAAGAGAGAGAGAGAGAGGCAGGGGGAGGAAGGAAGGGGAAGGGAGGGAGGGAGGAAGGACAGGCAAATCACAAGAAGATGATACCCAACTTGGAGGGGCTCCCACTGGCCAAATCTGGGAAAATTTGGGCACTAATGTGATCAAGGACGGTAATAAATTAAAAACCATTGAGAAAAACAGGAAACCGTGAGTCCGTACCAATAATAAATAGGTAAACAAGGTAAAGGGGAAATCTTACCTACAAAAAAGGCTGAATGCGGAAGAGTAAATGTGGAGGGAGTGTCGGAGTTGGAAAATCATCATTTTGCATCCACCATACCAAAGTTTTGTTCAGGCAAGAATCATCAAAGGATGCTAAATCCAGGGGGATATTTTAATGAGGAGCAGGATATCTGAATGGTCTCAAAGAATCTTTCCATAAATTGCTTAGTAGTTGCAAAGGAAATAGTAGTAACTCCACAGTGGAGAAATCGTATCACACGTTATGTGATCAACACCAGCATCGCCCTGGGGCAGAAGGTCATCACATGCCCCCAGATGTACTATTCCTATCTATCATTCCAGCTGTTGGATTGAAATAGAATTAAAGGAAAGTAAATCAAGAGGCAAGACTCAGAAGAGGAAATGGCCCATGGATTCATAAAAAAGATGCTCACCCTGACTAATAATCAGAAAAATACAATCAAAGCAATGAGATATTGATTTTCCTGACTGATATTATTTCAATGATCAATGACACTTCATTTGGCAAGGGCATGAGAAGTAGGGACTTTCATACTGTTTGCGTGATTGTCACTTATTACATATTTTTAGAGGACTATTTAGTGTAATTTATCTATGTTAAATATCCTTACTCTTAGAATGAACAATCTCAGGTCTGGGAATTGATCCTAGAATACTGACCACATGCACAGGGGCAGTTTTTCCAGTACCGTTTGTAATAGAAAGCGTTCAACAGCTGTATCACTTATCTACTGCTGCATATCAAATTATGTCAAATTTAGCAGCTTAAAACAATACACATTTCATATCTTAGTTTCTGTGGATAGGGAATCCAGGCACAGCTTACCTGGCTCCTCTGCTTTAGGGTCTCTCACAGGCTTCAAGGAAGGTGTTGGCTTGGGCTGGGGACTCATCTGCGACTCTAGTGGGGAAGGACCCACTTCCAACCTCACAGGGGTGTTGGCAAGATTCAGTTAGTTGTGAGCTGTTGGCCAGAGGCTGCCCTCAGTTCCATGCCACGTGGGCCTTTTTATAAACCAGCAAGAGAAGAGTCTGCTAGCAAGAGGCAAGTTACACTCTCTTGAAACATAATCACAGAAGTGTCATCTCATCACCTTTGCTTTATTCTATTGATTAGAAGCAAGTCAGGGGCCAGCCCACACTCAAGGGGAAAGGACTTCACAGGGGCATGGATGCCAGGAGGTAGGGATCACTGGGAGCCCTCTTAGAGTCTGCCCCCACGACAACCCAAATGTCCACTCAGAAGGACAAGATTAAATATGGTAGTGCCATACCATGGGAAACACTTCAGTCATTAATAAAGAATGATGTTGGTATATGTGTGCACAGACTTGGTGAGATTTTCCAAACCTATTGTTAAGTGAATAAAGCAAACAAAGCTATTTTGCAAACAATGCACACATTGTGACACCAATTGTGTGGAAACAAAATATTTTTCCAAACGGAACTTGTTTATGTGAACATATATATGCATTTAATTACAAAGAAAGAAGCTTGGGAGGAGACACATTCATTCCATTGATTGCGGTTACCATCGGAAGGAGAAGTGGCTTCCAGGTAGAAGTGGGAGAAAATGGGGAACCATCTCATTTTGTTTGTCGTACTTACTGATTGTTTGGTTTCTGTTTTTAAATTTTTTTACAGTGGGAGTATATTTGTGTATTTTTTTTTTTTTCCCTAGAAAGAACTGAAACTGGGAAGCTGGGGCTTGAATCCAGCAGTGTTCATATCTGGAAGTGTAACATGTTATTGACAAATATGTTCTGATGGTGCCTTTTCATTGTGCAGAATCTAACAGTTTGTTTGGTGTCCAGCACAAGCTCTATCTCAGATGTTTCCAACTACACTTGTAACAAGGAGGCCAAGGAGGGCTCTGTCACAGACCCAGGAGCTGTTCTGGAAGCACAGAGGAGGGCTGTGGCGAGCTGGCAGCTGGATCCTATCGAACACCGTTCTTCCCCAGACACAAAAGAACCACAGTAGCCACCCAGAGCGGAGTCTGGTGCTCCAGGGCACTTCTGGGAGGCCACACGAAGGGATGTGGGACAAAGAATCCCTTTTGTGATGTGTCTTTTTGTTAGTTCCTTGGCCCACTTTATCATCAGATGAGCCCCAGCTCCCACGGTGGAGGCGCAGTTCAAGAACCACCACTCGCTGGTGACCTTGGGCAGGCTGCCCCATCCCTCTGTACCCCGGTGGCCTCATCTGTAAGACGGTGATGGCTGTCATATCACTCTTATAGGTTTGCTGTGAGGATTAAATGAGCTGATACAACTGAAGCACTTGGCTTAGTGCCCAGAACATATTAAGCGCTCCAGGAAAGCTAATAGCTGCTGCTGCTGTTGATGTTGTTGTCTATCGTTATCAACAAAAGATAGCATTTCCTAAATTCTTACCAGGTTCCTGTTCGCAGCTCTGTGATAAGGCCCCCCCCCCACCCTCCCAATGTGGAAGCTACCTTTAATATTCCCGTTTTTCAGATAGGAACTCTGAGGTTTAGAGAGAATAAGTTGCCTCCCCAAGTCCATAAGCTGGGAAGTGATGGTGCCAACATTTGAACTTAGGTCTGTGTGTCTCTGAAGCATCTGCTCTTCACAACCATGCTCTGTTGCTTCACAGGCCTGAACACCCACATCATTTTGCTCTTGGGATATTGGGAAAGCTTGATTAGGCATTAGAGGACTTGGGAATGGATCAGAGCACTTAGGAGAGGACTAGCCAGGATCCACTACTGTAAAGATATGACAGAAACATGAGCAGAAACGGGCAGTAAATAGGCAGTGTGGGAAATTGTCCACAACTTCTTCGGCAACCAACCCATCAAGGAAATAAAGACATAAACAAAGATAAATTAGGTTTGACTTACACAATTAACATGTCTTTTTGTTAGTGCCATGACCCCCTTTGTGTGGGTCACATATGTGTGTGTTTGTATAAGATCTTTGTACTCAACAGAGAAGATGCATTCTTGTCAAACACATGGAATATTTACAAAAACTGACCAAGACTTCCATTTCCTCTGGTGGTACATCTAGAGGCACTGCCACAGAACTATAGGACTTCACAAAGACCTTTCTGGAGTGCCTGTCTAGAGTGGTGGTCCATGTGAGCTTCTAGACATGTTTACACATGCGTCCCATTTTGTTGTAATGAATAATGGAAATATCATCTTCATTTTACCTATGAGGCCACCAACAGTTAGAAAATAATCTACCAAAGGTGCGCCATTTGCAAATCACGGTACTGAAGAGGAAACCACACAGGGCTTCCTTATTCTGAGGCCCAGCAGCATCTTTCTTCCGATGTGCTGTGCCTGCTCAGGAGTCAGGGGTTCAATGACAGTTTTATGGAAAAAAAGTTTCTTGAAGTAAATTTTCCAAATACCATTCTTTTCCTTAAACTTGTTTTCTGAAATAAAGCTTCAGACTAAGAATTCAGGCCTGATAATCAAAAAGGCAGACAATGACAAAAGGCATGAACAGAAAATATTGACCAACATTTTTTAAAAACATTGTTTAAATTAAACAAAGAAGACATACTGTATTTTTAAACCATACTTACAGATACTCACAGGCATAAATGGATTTTGGATAATTTTGTATTGGAAGTCAAAGGAAAAAAGTTTTAAAAAACGTTTGAATTTCACTTTATAAGAAATGTTGGTAGGCAACCTTTATTCTTTCAAGCTAAATGTATTGCTCCCAATAAGAAGTTATTGGATCTGGAGTTGCTAGTAATATTTTAAAAACATTAACAGTGAAAATCCCAGCACACCCATTTTCAGTAATCATCTGATGAAAGAGAAAATGTCTCTTTCTTTGGTTGGATGGCTGATTCAGTGTGGTCGCAAGCAAGCCAAGCTCTGATAAACTGGCATATGGTATTTCTTATGGAAACATGTGCCCTCTTAGAAAAGAACCTTCACATGGCAGGTAGTTGGAATGATGACTGTCTTGAAGCCTTCAGTGGAGAGGATTCAGTCCCAGCCCAGGGCTAACCAGAAGTTAGAAAGATACATTATATTAAACAGCTTTATTGATCTTCTCCCTTCTAGAGACATGTCTTGGCAAGCTTACTATCCTATAACTTTTCTGCTTTTGGTTCTCTGCTCAGAAATTCTATGATCCTCCATGTTGATCAACTAAAGGCAGCAGTGAGGAATAGCATACCTCAAGTTCTTGTTAAATTCCTACCTCTTTATAGGTCTAGAACAAAGCTCATTAAGTGGAGCTGAGTCCTGCTCTTTCAGAGACTGAAGCAAGAGAGAACACAGGTACAGCCATCAGTTAAGAAGAAATCGGTGACTAAGATATAATGAACGATGAAAGCCACTCACACGAGGCCTGTGCAAGCAGAAGAGCACATGAACGCTACAGGAGCCCAGGCAGAAGTAGAGCCAGGGAGCGAGACCCCTCAGCAGACCAAGGCTAAGAGTAAGGAATATCACCTCTCTCCATCAGTCCTTGTGGAAGCAGGGATTTTGGTTCCTCTTACCATCGGGGAGAGAAGCGATATCAGCTGATCTGAAAGCAGGTGACAGGAAGGTGTTTCAGAAGATGGTCTGGTTAAGAATTTGGGAAGAAGGAGTAAGATGCGACATCTAGTAGGGCTTGATGACCCACCAGGCAGTCTGAGCTCTGCTTAGGGTAGCTGTAAGGAAGGTGCCAACTGTCCTGTTCACTCTCCTCTCAAAATAGAGAGAAAGGGAGAAAGACAGAGAGATACATAGGCATAGAGTGTGTGTGTAGGGCTCATGGAAGCACTATATACTTTTATTGCTTAGGGTTCCTAAAAGTCACGATCTGGCCTGACACTCTTGTGGGTGCTGTGTCTGTTATTTCTCAACATCCTCACAGCCACCAGGTGATGTTGGCTGTAATAATTTCAATTTACACCTAAGGAATATGAGGGCTGTGGTCCCTCGCCGCGGTGGGGCTGGATTTCAACCTCGGCCACCAGCCCTCTGCTCCATCCAGGGCACCAGCACTCCACGACTAAATGGTTTACTGAGCTCATTTACAGGGGAGAAGTGAAGAGGATCCTCAGCTGGGTACGGCGTGGAGGGGAGGATATTGGCTGAGAAGCCAGCGATCAGGCAGTTCTGTTGTGTTTTATTAATTCCGTGCTTGAGTTCCATAGCTGGGCCTGGCGGTTTGAAAGTTACCTCTTCAACAGTAGCCGCACTACCCAGAGTGCACGATAGGAAAAGAGGAAAGGGGGAAGGCTAGTCCTCCTCAGCCTCTCAAATGAGAGAAATATGGTTTTCTCCAGCTCCCACAGACAGGTTCCTGGGGCTATCTGGGGATGGGGCCTCCAGGCAAGCTGATTTGAAATGCTTCCAAACGGATATCATGCTTCAAAGAGCCAGGCCCCCGTGGGGCAGACGCGGAACCTGAGTGCTGGAAGAGGACCAGGGGGCTGGAATCCAGGCACTGCCCTCCACCCCCAGGCCCGGGAGGGTTTGTTTAACCCCTCAGGGGTGCTGTGTGCCCTCCTTGTGGAGGTGGTTTGTGGCTTCGTGAAGCGATATTTATAGAGTGCTCTGTGATTCTTGGGCGAACATTCGTTTTATAAATGAATGATCAAATTTATTAGCAATGAGTAACTAACCCGTCTACATTTATTTTGTTGATAATACAAATTTACAAGGTTTTAATTGCCAGTTTTAAAACCCCAAAAACCCATACATAAATACACAGGTAATAAAATATCTTCTCACTGTGCCCTTGACTTCTGTAGTTACATTAGGACTTATGGGAAGGTCTGAAGGAAATTTCAGAGGGAATCACAAAACTTGCATAAAAGGACTCAGGGCCGGAAAGAGTCTCATTCAAACCTGGCTGGTGGTAATTTCATGTGTATTAACCAAAATGCTACTACTGATAATAATTATTAATAATTTGCTTTATAATGCTTATTAATATTAATAATAACCTCCTTTTATTCCTACTGTTATCTCGTTTACTACCCCATGACTTTGCTCCTCTGAGTGTGGTCCCCAGACCTGCCGCATCAGTGTCACCTGGTGGCTTGTTAGAATTGCAGGATCTCAGGCCCCACCTTCGACCTACTGAGTTTGAACTTGCATTGTAATAAGATCCCCAGGCGATTTGTGTGCATGTCGAAGTATGTGGATCTTCTGCATTCTGAGATAGTTATATCCTCTCCCATTTCATAGTCAGAGAAACTGAGCTCCAGAGAGATTCAATACACAGCCCATAGTCCCAAGTCAAGCTGAATTTGAACCCAGTCTCTTGCGGTCAGAGTTCTCAACTATAAGCCATATGGTGCAGGTGCGCGATTCCACAAGAGTCCAGAAGCGTGGACTTGCGAGGACAGTGATGACAGTCCTGGGCCCCCAAAGTAGTGACTTCACTGGGCTCTGGTCCATGGGTTGTATACTCAGCTGTTTGTACCTACATTCCTTAGAGCTGGTGTGGGGGAGGCTCATGATGTTCAATCTCTGCATGATGCACCTCAGAGAACCAAGGGACAATGTGAGGCTGTGACCAAGGGTGGTCTCATTTCATATTTTCCTTCAAGGGTAGAAATGATGTTCTACTTATTGCATAAGAAAAAATAACCTATTTTAAAACAGCAATCAGAGCCCCAGAAAGATAATGATTGAGGCCAAAGTGAAGTAGTAAATTGAGTGTATTCACTAACAGCAATTAACAAATATTTATTGACTGTTTACTATGTTTCAGGCACTGTCCTGAATGCCAAGAATAGAGTAGGGGCACAAAACTAAGTCCCTGACCACAATGAGGAAATGCATGAACAAGTCTGTTGACTTGGGCCATCCCTGTGTCTCTCCACCAGACTCAAAAGGGAGTCAAATCAAATCTTTGCCTTCAGTATTGAATTGGATGCACATGTCAACTGGAGCAAGAGCCATTCAAATTCCCCAAACTACCTGCACTCCCTATCTCTCTCTATTATCGCAGTCTTATTGTCTGAATCTGTTCTACCCTGAATGCACCTACTTTATCCAAGGCAGGAAGTCTCCATTTGTCAGGGTGAGCATTTTTTATGTCAGTCAGGGTCAGTTGCTAAACCTGAAGAGAAAGAAAGTTATTGGGATAGATGGAGCCTGGCTACAAAATATGTGGGTGGTTTGAGAACTCAATTGGCCTGTATTCCTACATAGATCTCTCCTAGTTCTGAACCTTCTGGCGACACTGTTTTAAAACCACTCTCTCCTTATGTACTTTGTTGGAATCATTCAGAGTGCCTTCTGAGACCAAGACCTTCTAAATTTATGACCTGTCATCTACAACTTTCCCCTAAGGGGAAAGTTCCTCTTGCCACTGAGTGCCATTTTCAAAGAGTTACATGTTGGTTGGGAGAAGAGAGACTGACTCTTCCAATGGAGCCACAAACAATCGGATTTACATGGACCAAACCTCATTCAAGGCTCTGAAAACTACCCCTGGAGGCTCTCTGAGGAGGGGGAACAGACAAAAATCCTTCACAATTGCCCTTTGTTTTTAATTTTATTAGAAATTACTTCAGCTTTATTGAATGAAGAAGAACTTAGGGATATGGTTTCATCTTTCTGGGTGTTCCCTTATTAGATTCTTGCAGCCTAAACCAACCCAGGCCACCCAATAGACAAGATGCCTGGGTAACCGACAGGCTCTGTCCTTTCATGGATTCCAAACATGATTATGGAGAAACCACCAGTCTCAGTTGCTGGATTAAAAAATGAGCAAGTCCAAGAGGATCTCTCCCTGCCCTCAAGGTGTCTTAGATAAAACAATGGCAAATATCAAACTCAGACAGTGAGGATGGGCAGTATCCCATGGTTCAAACACGGATATCTGGTCTACCTTTCTGTATGGTGGTTGGTTCTGGATGTTTGTGGATTTCCTGGGAAAGGGAACTTTTGGGATGAGGCCAATGCCATAAAAGGTGTCTATGAATATCATTTAGAATGTCTCACCTTACAGAATGAAGGGATATTTGTTTTTTATCGTTTTTTTCTCTAGTACCGAATGACAAGACAAACATCATCTCCACCCCAAAGAGAGCTTATAACACATTAGGTAGTAGTCGTATAAAACCAAAAAATAATACAGCATTGTGAAACATGGAAACTACTTGGAAATGACAAAGGTACTGTTTTCATGGATGTTTCCATTTCTATTACAGGTTGCAATGTCCACATGTGTGAAACCCCTTCATAAGTCAGAGAATGGGGGCATCAGGATGACAGAGAAGGAAGAGGTTGAGTAAGTAACCCAAGAAGACCTCCCTGAGGATGTGACGCTTTGGTTGTGACTTAAAGAATCAGAACTTAGTGTTAGCATGATGGATTGGTGAAAAAAAAAACAAAAAAAGAATCAGAACTTACCCTTGGGTTGGGGAGAGGTCACAAGCAGTGGATTCACAAGCAGACAACAAAACATGTGTGAAGGCCCCAAGTGGGCCGAGAGCTGGGTGTTTTCTGAGAACAGCAAGAAGGTGAATGCAGCTGCAGTTGCACTGTGATAACGGAGAGGAAAGTGAGTGGAAAAGACGCTGGAAAGGAAGGGAAGAGCCAGATCGTGCAGGTTACATAGTTCATCAGCAAGCACCGACATGACCTGCTTTAATAGCAGCCCTCTGGCAGCTGCATGGGGAATAGAGTGTAGGGGTTTGGCCTGGAAACAAGGGAGCACTTCAAAAGCTGTTGAAATAGTTGAGACCAAAGATGGCCCAGACCATAATGGTGGAGGTGAAGAGAAGCAGTCCAAGATTTACTTAAGGTATTAGAGTCCGTAGGATTTGTTGATTGATTCAATGACAGGGGATTGGTCAAGGATGCTGTCAGGTTTTTAGTTTGAGGTCTTGAGTGGATGTGTGGATCAGTTAACTAAGATTAACTAAGATTTCGGGAGGAACTGGTTTGGGGGAGAGGCCAAGTGCTGGCAGAGGGACCCTCATCCTGGAGGCACAACTGTGCAGAGATGCAGAAAAGCTGCCCTGGCCAAGGTGCTACTGTTGCTCTGTTTTGGCTCATCAGAAAAAATGCATCTTGAGTGATGATTGATGCCTGCCATGAGCACAGGATGGAGGAGTTATGGCAAATTTCTTGGGTACTTGCCATCCTTGCCCCATCAGATATAGGACAATGCCTGGATATAGGACTGGGCGTGTTAGTAAATCTGGTTTGAAGCCCTTCTTTTGCCAGGCACTATTATAGACACTGTCAGGGCATGTTGAGTGACTAGTTGACAAGGACCAATTGCACTCTTTTCCTTCAGGTTTTAATGCAAGCATCATCAATGAAGCCAAAAACCATTTTGTTTCTTGTAGAGTGGTAAGTGTGCGTTATATGTAGATGGTACAGATGTCCATGGGTGGGAAGACTCGGGCTTATTCCAGAGTCTGGAGTTTTATACACATAACAACTTTCAGTCAAATGAGATGTCCATAAAAATTTGCAACTACGGGATAAATATTCTATCCACAAATCTTTTCATCTTTTTAATACTTGCTTAAAAGGAGTCTTGCATTTTGCACTTTGAAGGTTTTAGCTGTGGACTGCTAAGGGTGATACTCTTTTGATGGGAATAATACCTCAATTCCAGAGCTCATTTCAAATAGCACTGGGTCGAAGGCCAAGTGCCTTGTGTCATTGGCCGGTGAGGCCATACCGAGAATGCCCGTTATAAACTTATCTTTATTGCATTTTATCTCTTTAAAGCAGCAACATTTTTTGGCAGCTGGAGTTGCTTCTCTGGATCCAGTTAGTGGCTATAAAGGAGGCTCAGGTTTCTGGCAGGCAATCAGAACACAGGTGGAGCTGGCCTGTGCACCCCAACAGCCTCTTGGCCTAGGCTAAATGGGGATTTAGTGGAACTCCTTAGGATTTGTCAGGGGAAAAAAATCACGTTTCCAGTGGGAAGAAAGTAAATCCAGAATCCAGGAAGGGAAAGGCAGCTTATAATGATAGTCTCTTACCTCTGTACTGGGCTTTACGTTTCACACTATATATATATTATTCTATGTGGTTCTCTGTCCCCCCCACATACCCCTCAAAACCCTGTGAGTTATATATTATCCTCATTTTACAGATTTGGAAACCAAGGCTTACAAAGAGAAAGTGACTTCAAGTCTAACCTTCAAAGGTAAGCTTAAAGGGAAGTAGAAAAGAACTAAAATTTATTGCGCTTTACCTTGTGCCAGGCACAGTGCAGTGCTGGGACAGAAAGAAGAATTAAATACTGTTTGCAACTGCATTTGTTGTATCTGACACTACTCAAGAGAAGTTATGAGGTTTAAAACAAATAAATAAACACAAACTAATGTCACAGGGGTTGAAATCAATACTAGAATTTACAGGTGGCTTCAGTCATAGTCAGTGAAAATGTGAGAATGGTTTAGAGCAGGGGTCAGCAGATTTTGGCCCATGGGCCAAATGTGGCCCACTGCCCATTTTTGTAAGTCACAGCTTACTGGAACATAGCCATGCCCATTCGTTTATGAATTGCCTGTGGCTGCTTTGGTTCCACAACAACAGGGTTGACTAGTTGAGACAGAAACTGTAAAGCTCATGAAGCCTAAAATATTTACTATATGGGCCTTTACAGAAAAAATGTGCTGACCCCTAATTTAGAAACATTTTCTCATCTTTACTTGAATCATAGACCCATCCTTGAAGGTTTTTTAAAATAGGAACTATAGTGAAGGGTAGATTACAAACGGACTAAGAATATAAGTTTAGTACCCAAAGTACTTGGATAAGATCTCTGTGATGCCTCTGAATGTGAAGTTAGGAGTGTCCAGGACACAGCATAACTGTTTGAAAATAGTAGAAGGGAGAATTTATCTATGAAATATCTATTAGTGTCACCTGCCATAGATGGGACGATGGAGCAAATGGGGTGTAGAGTTCAGGGCTGGTTAACTGTACAGAAACAACCCCCACATCTTGGTGTCTTGCCTTTCTTGCTTGTGTCAGTTCAATGTGGGGCAAGCACTGTGCTGCATGAAGTGATTCAGGGACCTAGGCACCTCCCTGGTGTGCTCTACCGTCTCCCAGGGCTTCAGAGACATCCAATGGATCGTTCACATCTAGCAGATGAGAGAGGAGCACGCATGGGGAACAGAGCAGGAGATTTTAGGGGCCATTCCTGGAAGTGAGACATCGCTTCTGCCCACATTGTGTGAGGAATAACTAGTTACATGTCCTCACTTACATGTGAAGGGGCTGGGAAATGCAGTTTAGAAACATATCAAAGATGAAGAGACATGAATATTGGTGAAGAATTAACCAGATTTTGCTTCAGTGGTCTGTGGGTCTAACCAGATAAAGTGTCTTAGGTTTACATGCTGCTTGGCTGAGGAGTCTTCTGCCTCCCTCCCTCCGTCTCTCCCTCTCTCCCTCTTTTACTTCCTTTTCTGCTTCCTCTCTTCTTTCTCCCTTGCTCCCTCTTTCCCTCCCTCCCTTTCGTATCTGTTTATGGTCTATTTGTATAGCCTGGTCCTTTGTCGTAATGATTGCAAAAAAGAATGTTAAGAACTATTCCCTGTCCTGTGTTACCTGTGTTTCCAATTCTGCCTAAATTGATAGAAGAAAAAAATTTTTAAAAAATAGATGCAAGAATCCTACCTTTACTACAGCAATAGTGATGGAAGGGGGAGCTTGGGCACCATGCTTTAAAGCAGAATGGATTGGGAACATTTGGCTTATGTATGTGTGGGTTGAAAGTGGTATTTAATTAAAAAGTTGCAAGCTCATGAAACAAAGGATTTTGTTTGGCTCTCCCTGTACAATCCCAGTTTCTAGGAAACAATAACTTGTGATTTATGGGTTCCCTTTTCACAGAAGTATGGAAGTTATATGTAGCTCATGTTTGAATGAGAAATAAAAATCCCTGATGGTAACTCATTATCTGTCTGGCTAACAAAGGACAAAGGACGAATCCCGGAACATCTTTCTTTGCCATTTCAAATTTATGACACATCCTGTTGGTAAAACATTATTCTCAGGGCAAGCTCTGGAGTTTATTATTTTTTTTCTTCTCGTTCTTCATGACTGCATCATTTTTTAAAAATGCTGGGCCAGATGGAAACTTTCTTCCCTTTGGGCCACGGGTGGAAAAGACTATGTGAAACCCCCTGGCTTGCAACCCCCTTTTAAGAGGAAGATGATTGTGCCACTTCACAATGCATGGTTTTGGCATGGCCTTGCTGCATTTTATTCTAAGGAGTGTCCTGGTTGCGGGTATAGATTGTGGTAGAAGCCCTGTGTGCTCCTTTGAGAGTTACTTCTCACTCCTTGTGGGCATTTCATCATCTGAAATTATTTTTGCTTATGTTGGTCAGTGTGCATAGTCTGTCTGTCTCCCTCAGTGGCCCTGCAAACTCGGTGAGGGCAGAAGGGGTCTTTTTTTGCTTATTCATTGCTGTCTCCCGAGAGCCTAAAATAGGGCTTGGCACATAATACGCGCTCTAAGTATTCAGGGGCTGGAGAATGCTTGAGTGAGCGAATGAGTGCGTGGGGGAAATAGAGGACAGGCGCCTCTTACCCCCCACCCCAGTGTCTAGAGGAGGAGAGAAACGGACCCTGATACTTTGTGCCTCCCTTACCTGAGAGCAGTCACCTCCCATTGATTGGAGTCCGTGGACTTGCCATCAATGATCACTCTGGACAATTTCCAGCAGAATATAGGTGATAAACTCATGTTCCCTTGACTGAAACACTGATGAGAGGAAGCATTAATAAATTCCTAATTTGTCCCTCAGGGAGAAGGTACAGTTATTGTCTGTTTAGACTCCTTAGTTCCTATAATCCCACTCTAGTCTAAGGACACTGGACTAGAGAAGCACTGCAGGGGACATATTTTCAAAAAAGAATATTTGTTCTTCCAGATTTCAGTTATGAAATTCCCTTCTCAAAAGGAACCAAATCAATGAGATACCCGAGAATGAACATTTCACATCCCTCCTGCCTGCATCTAAGGATATTAATCCATTCTGACACTTATCGGGTCCCTGGGAAGGACTCAGACATGGAATCAGAATGTGTCCTTGTTCCCGTGTACTGGTGAAACTTGGCCTCCGGGTGCTCACTCCAAGAGGCAGTGAGAGGCACCAGCACAGTGCATGGCAGGAGGCCTTCTGATTGGAATCTCAGCCTGGACACCGGCAGCCTCCTACCAGCTGCAGGACTGTTAACCTCTGAACGCCAATTTTCTTATCTAGAAAATGAGGGTAAAAATAGCATGCACTTCTTAGTGTTGCAGGGAGGATTCAATAAATTAGTGCTCTGTGAAGGGTTTAGCATAACGTGAGGCATAGTAGGAGCTTTGCCCATGTTATTAACTGTTGCTATGTTTATTATTATTCCAGCTCCATGAGGAATCCTGAGGATAGTTGAATTTTTTATAGAATGTTACAGAAGAGATTAGAGTAACATATCATAGGTTGAAGTATAGAAACTAAGGTATCTTCAATTCATAGAGTCTATGTTTTCTATGTCTCCTTGATTTTCTGTCCCACTTTAGAACGTGCTTACTAAAAAATTAGTCAATTTTTAAATTCCTTTTCCTAGCAAGTCTGAACAGTCATGGTTTGTGGTATAATAAAAAATATTTGGCCTTTGGCCCAGGTTCCTGCCACACAGTTTCTAAAACCCTTGGAATCTCCAGGGTGATGAGTGTCTTTTGTATGTTAATAAGAAGACTAGTGGCTGAGGGCCCCTAGATAGCTTCAGGATGGGGACTGGTTGCCAGAATGACCATACCAGGTGATTAGGGGATTGGATCTTTCAGCCCTACCCTCCTACCTCCTGGGAGGGGAGAGTGGTGAGAGATTAAGTCCGGTCACCAATGGCCAATGATTTAATCAACCATGCCTATGTGATGAAATCTCCATAAAAACCCCTAAATGGTGGGGTTCGGATTGCTTCTGGGTTGGTGAGCGCTTTGAGGTACTGGGAGAGTGTCATGCCTGGGATGGGCATGGAAGCTTTCCCAACCCTCCGACCCCCATACCTTGCCCTATGGAGTCTTCCATTTGGCTGTTTCTGAGTTATATCCTTTACAACAAATGAGTACATGTAAGTACAGAGTGTCCCTGAGTTCTGTAAACCATTCTAGTAAATTACCAAACGTGGGGAGGGGGTCATGGGAACCTCTGATTTATGGCCAGTTGGTCAGAAGCGCAGGTGGCCTGGGACTTGCAACTGGTGTTTGAAGTGGGGGAAGCCTTGTGGGACTGAGCCCTTAACCTGTGGGGGCCATGCTCACCACGGGTAGTGTCAAAACTGAATTTTTATTTTTTAAATTTCAGAATATCACAGGGGTACAAACGCTTTCGTTACATAAATTGCCTTTGCACCACCAGTCAGAGCTACAAGCGTGCCCATCCCCCAGACAGCGTGCACCACACCCATTAGGTGTGAATTTACCCCTCCCCTCCTCCCCCCTCCCACCTGCCCCACACCTGATGAATGTTACTTCCATATGTGCATATGTGTTGATCGATTAATACTAATTTAATGGTGAGTACATGTGGTGTTTGTTTTTCCATTCTTATGGTACTTCACTTAGAAGAATGGGCTCCAGCTATTCAGGATAATACAAGAGGTAGTTCACCATTTTTTATGGCGGAGTAATACTCCATGATATACATATACCACATTTTATTAATCCACTCATGTATTGATGGGCACTTGGGTTGTTTCCGCATCTTTGCAATTGTGAATTGTGCTGCTACAAACATTCACGTGCAGATGTCTTTATTATAGAATGTCTTTTTTTTCCTTTGGGTAAATACCCAGTAGTGGGATTTCTGGATCAAATGGTAATTCTACTTTTAGTTCTTTGAGGTATCTCCATATTACTCTCCATAGAAGTTTGTACAGGTTGACTAGTTTGCAGTCCCACCAGCAGCGTATGAGTATTCCTATCTCTCCACATCCATGCCAACATTTATTGTTTTGGGACTTTTTGATAAAAGTCATTCTCACTGGAGTTAAGTGATATCTCATTGTGGTTTTGATTTGCATTTCCCCAATGATTAGAGATGTTGAGCATTTTTTCATATGTTTCTTGGCCATTAGTCTATCTTCTTTTGAAAAGTTTCTGTTCATGTCCTTTGCCCACTTTTTAATGGAGTTGTTTGATTTTTTCTTGCTGATTTTCCTGAGTTCTATATAGATTCTAGTTATCAGTCCTTTATCAGATGTAGAGCATGCAAATGTTTTCTCCCTTTCTGTAGTTATCTATTTGCTGTAATGATAGTTTCCTTGGCTGTGCAGAAACTTTTTAATTTGATTAGGTCCCATTTGTTTATTTTTGTTGCTGCTGTGATTACTTTTGGGGTCTTCTTAAAAAAATTCGTTATCTAGGCTGATGACACCACTTCTATTCAACATAGTGCTGGAAGTCCTAGCAAGAGCAATCAGACAAGAGAAGGAAATCAAGGGTATCCAAATTGGGGCAGAAGAGGTCAAACTATCACTCTTTGCTAACAATATGATCCTATATCTAGAAAACCCCAAAGATTCTGCCAAGAGGCTACTGGAATTAATAAATAAATTCAGCAAAGTCTCAGGTTACAAAATCAACGTACACAAATCAGTAGCATTCATACACACCAAGAACAGTCAAGCTGAGAACAAAATCAAAGACTCAATACCTTTTGAAATAGCAGCAAAGAAAATAAAATACCTAGGAATGTATTTAACTAAAGAGGTGAAAGACCTCTAAAGGGAGAACTACAAAACACTGAGGAAGGAAATAGCAGAGGATGTAAACAGATGGAAAACCATACCATGCTCATGGATTTACAGAATCAACATTGTTAAAATGTCTATACTACCCAAAGTGGTCTACAGATTCAATGCAATCCCTATTAAAATACCAGCATCATTTTTCACAGATCTAGAAAAAATAATTCTATGCTTTGTATGGAACCAGAAAAGACCCCGTATAGCCAAAGCAACCTTATGCAAAAAGAACAAATTAGGAGGCATCAATTTACTAGACTTCAAGCTATACTACAAGGCTATAGTAACCAAAACAGCATGGTACTGGCCCAAGAACAGAGACATAGATCAATGGAACACGACTGAGAACCCAGATATAAAACTATCCTCATATAGCCATCTGATCTTTGACAAATTCCACAAAAACATACACTGGGGAAAAGAATCCCTGTTCAATAAATGGTGCTGGGAAAACTGGATAGCCACATGTAGGATCCTGAAACAGGATCCATGCCTCTCACCACTCACAAAAATTAACTCACCATGGATAAAAGACTTAAGCCCAAGACGTGAAACCATAAGAATTCTAGAAGAAAATGTTCAAAACAATTGAATTGTTAAACACTCAGTTAGTGTCTGCAGCAAATTGAGGAATTGGTGTCAGGAGGAGAAAACCACCTCTCATCTAGTGTTAGAAGTGTTGTGAGTAAAAACAGCTCACGGCCTATTACAGCTATTATACCTAATGGCATGACTGTGAATCTCAGCCATTAGAGAGTCATCATGTTCTAAAGGGGACAACAGATCTCCTGCACGTCAACTGACACTCCCACATCCAGAGCACAGAGCAGACATCACTAATCATCAGGGCGTGCTTTCTGCCAAGTCCAGACCCGGTCATGCATTTGAGCACATCCCTCTGGATATTCTCTCAGTTGATTAGATAATGACACTGATTTCCTTCATAACTGAAGGAGGCCACGAGAAACGCAGGCTTTAGTTCTGGTTGAACCACTAACCAGCTGTATGGCATTTCACCTTGTTTCTTTATATTATAAAGCTCATATTTTATTAAAGCTCAAATAAACATTTCTCAATCCTTCTCACAAGTACATGGGAAGATTGACATGAAAGGAAAGTTGAGGTTTTATAATGACTCAACTCACATGCAAGTGCCCTTGAAGTTCTAGAGAGAATTGTCTCAGAATCCCATTTCATGACTTGTGATGCATCTGTTCCTCAGAGTCCACAAGATTTTTGTGACTTCCTGAGGGGCCTCTTGTTCTCTTAGTCACATTTGTCTCAAAGATGCTGCTTCTGGTTAAATGTTATCTCACATACACTGTCCTCTGTTGGATGTGCTAACCTGGCTAAGGGGACTCCCTAGCCTTTTTTCTAAATTTACACCCTCACTCGCCAGCATACACCTCCTCTACAGGGCCTTTGTGAATTAGTTAAGGTTGGGCAGATGGAAGTGGGTTTGCATATTGGTCATCCCTGTTCTATAAATCCATTTAGCTACTTTAGATTTCTTCTCCTCTCCTCCCCTCCCCTTCCCTCCTCCCTTCTTTCCTTCTTCCTTTTACTTTTTAAAAACTCATCCTACCACTTCTCAGAGTTCTTGGGCTCTGTCACATATCCTCAGTGTTTTTCTCCCCTTATTTTCTCCCCACCTCTTTCATGGACACAACAAAACTCAGACTCTTCCTATCTGAAATTCAGTCCTACTTTGGATCTGCTCTCTTTCTCCAGATCCTGATCTGGACCTTATCTTTTTCATGTTCAAGTGGTACATTATGGTGTCTAAGTAGTGATAGCCCCTTCCCTAAAAAGAACTTTGGTGACAGTTATTAAAATTATGTATACATGTATTGGTGTGTGTCTACATGTTGCCTCCTCAATATCCATTCTTTCATTCTTCCTCATTAATAAGGACCCTAATTTTTACCTGGCACATTACTACCTGGTTGAAAAAATTTCTTCCTTTAGCCTACTTTGTAACTTGATGCAGCCAAGTAACTAAACTGAGATTTAAACAGAAGAATTGTGTGGGATTCCTGTGAAGTTTCCTGGAAAGGGAGAGAAGGTCCCCTTCTGTTCCTTCCTTCTTTCTGCTCTCTGGAATGCTAATGAGATGGCTTGAACTCCAGCAGCCATCTTGTACCTCTTGTATCTTTTACATCACAAAATAGCATGTCTGATGACTTTGTCAAGCTGCCTACACACTCTTTCAACTTTTTATCTGTTTGAAAATAAAATTTCTATCTTGTGTAAGCTCCTTTTTTCAGGCTTAACTATTAGAACTGAACACAATTCATTATTTTCAAAACTTGCATAATCATGCCTCTCTCTAATTTTACTCCAAAGCACCTATGGGATGCATACCCTTTTTATTTCTAAGGTCGAATGGGGAAGGTCTATCCTGAGTCTTAACAGACAGGGGGGTTGAATGTGAGCTCTTTGCTCTCACATGATAGAACGGAGGTGCTCCAATGAGGCACCAGAACATGGGTGCTGAGCAGAAGCTTCTGCCCTAAGCTAAACCTCTGACCCAGGCCAAAAAGATTCAAATGGCTTCCAAAAGACAACAGCAGGCAGGGCATTCTGACACTCAAGTCAGCCTTATGAAGAAGACAAATGAATGTGGTGCTGAGGAAGGCAGTGAACCCTGTTATTCCTATATTCGACTCCCAGGGAAACCGCAGGCAGTTTTGTGGTTCAAATGGCAGATGTCACCCAAAAGTTGAGGAGTTCACATCAATTGCAGTGCACAATTAAGAATAATCAAAATGTAGATGTCAGTATCAAAATACTGAATGTATTCCCAAAGTGAAAGTCAAACATGAAAAATAAGTTGAACTAAAGCATGCATTCTTTTCTTTTTCAAATATTTTACTGCTTTTTCAAATGGAAATAGGTTAGGAAAATCTTCTAAGAAATACCAGTATTGTGGTGGAGTTACCACCACCTGGAGCTATACCTGTGTTTGCTGTTGGCTCTTTCATCTCAGTTTGAGAAACTTTGACCACTTAATGCCTCATAAGATCTGTATTTAATTGATTTTTGTGTTCATATTTGTAAGATAGGGACTCAGATGATTTCTTCTGGTTTTGCTACATCTAGACATGAAATTTTGTATGAGATTCATTGTGTATTTATATGGAAATTCATATAGCTCTTATTTTAAATTTGATTAATAATGCTAATATATTGATCATAGTAGGAAATACCCACTCCAATCTTAATACATGCAAATTCTACCTCTATTTTCTAGCACTGCTCAAATTCCAACTACACCAGGCATTTCACCACAAATGATTTCTATACCTCTCAGAAAATAATTTTTTTACTAATTAAAATAATCATATATGTTCACTTAAAAACTTTAAAACAGGAAAAAAAGAGAGATGAACAAAGTAGAAATTACCCTGAATCCTCTTAAATACAGATAATATTGTTCAAACCTGGCAACCATTTTCCCCAGACATGTATTACCTGGTGGTGTTGGCTTATGATTTTGTTCTAATCTCTATGAGGACTGGAACTTTCTCTGCCTTGTTCATTGCTACTTCCCCCAAATGGCTTGATGGGTGGCTGGCACATAATAGCCATTTGAATACTCGTTTTTGAATTCATAATTTCACATTTCACATGCTTTCTTTTTTGCTTTATATATTGTAGATACCTTTTGAAGTCAACAAATGTAAATCTGCAACACCATTTTAAAATGGCATGTACTTTATTGAATGTTAAGTTTTGCTGTTTGTATCACACCTATGTGTGTGTGTGTGTGTGTGTGTTTCTTCTTAGAACATATCTCTGTGATTAAAGTTATTTGGTCAAAGGCCATGCACATTCAAAAGTCTGACAGATATTACCAACCTGCCCTCACCAAGAGTTCAAGAAAGGGCTCATTACTCCTCGCCCCTCCTAACATGGATAGTGAAAATATCTTTCTTTGCCAATCTCCTGGCTAAAAATACTACTTCAACATTGGTTTTACTTGTATTAATGTAATTAGTTGTGAACTTGAACATCTTTTCATATACTTACTGGTTTTTGCTAGTCTGTTTCTCATTCTTAATTTTGGGCATTGAACTGTCTCTTTTGGTCATTGATTAGACTAACTTCTGGTTTAACTATTTTACTGGGTTTACAAATAATCAGTTCTTAGATTTAGCATGTCTCTAATTTTTTTCTGTTTTCTACTATATCAATTTCTATTTCACCTTTATTAATTCTCCTTTCTGCTTCCTTATTTATTTTTGTAATGTTTTCTATATATGTTTGAGGAAATGCTCATCTTACTATTTCTGCACCTTTATTTTATTAACAAATATGTATGAGGATGAATTTTTTACCTTATTAGTTTCTGCTATATCCTTTAGAATTTTGGGTGAAATGTTCTCACTTTGTTTTCCATGTGTTTTAAATTTGTGGTTTTGGGATGTTCTCTTTAACATTAGAGATGTTGTAAAGGTTTTTGTTTTTTTAAATTTCCATTTGTTGGGCAGGGGGTTTGTTGCTTGTAGTGTTTGTTCTTTTACATGTTTTGTGTTTTGTTGCATGTGATTAAAAGCGTAGCCTGTACTATTTTTACTTTTGGGGATTTTTAAAAAGTAATTTGGAACTTTTTAGAATGCTTTTTGAGTTTACAAATATGTATTCTTGGTTGTGGAACATGAAGTAGGTATATATCTAGCAGGAAAATTTACTGATCATACTATTTCAATTTACTCTGCCTTATCGATTTGTTTCCTGTTTGACCTGACAAAGGCTACAGAGGTATATAAAAGTCACCCCCCGTAAAGTTATATTTTCTGAAGTTTCTCCTTGTATTTATAGCAATTTTTTATTTATATATTTTGATAACTTGATGGTGATTTCTTTGGCTATATTTTGGTAGATGATCTTTCTTGTTCTTGTTCGTGACCTCTTTGGAATTCAACAAATATGCAGTGGCTATTTTATGATAGGGTCATCCTTGCTTACACATGAGGAAACAGAACTAGAAAGTTCAGGTAACTGGTGCTAGTGCAAGGTCACACAGCAAGTGGGTGGACAAGCCAGGAGTGTGTGTCCCTAAAGCCCGTGGCTTTAGCCTGTAGCCATCGTTCCCTTTTGTTATCTAATTCTATCAGAAATCTACCTGGTCTCTTTTCTTTTCTTAAGTGACTTGCTTGTTTTACTTGCTTGTAGAATTTTTTATCATTTAAATACCATAATTTTACTGATTTTTTTCTCAGCATTGGTTGATGTGTATTAATTTTTCCAGAACCTAGGAGCCCTTTCAGTATGTAGACTTAGGTCGTATATTAAATTATTATAATATATACTTAATGTACATAATACATATGTATGTGTATATATTGTCTTTCCTTCCATATCTACCATTCTTCCTTTAAAATTTTAAAATTTACTTGTACTTATATACTACGTTTCATGTATTTTTCAAACCTGTTTTTGGCGGCAATAGTTGTGTTTCTTGCTTTGATTGGTGCTGTTTTATGTCCTATAAAAGCATTATTTTCTCCTCAATTTCTTTCCTAAGCTCTGCTAAATCCCCATTCATCATATCATTATATTTTTTTTGCCAAATTTTGGCCATGAATTCCATCCATGTGCTATAAAATTTATTGGTGAATTCAGTATAGTTGTCTTTTTTTAAAATTGCAATTCTTCTAAAATGAGCTCCCCATCTTCCTTTTCCTCTTCCCCCCTACTCTTTATGCCGTATTCTTTTCCTTTTGCGGGGAGAGGGGAGGGTGGACCAAGAGACAAAATTTTCATGTAGGAAATATGCCAAGTTTTCTCTTTTTTTCTTTCATTCTTGCCCTTTAATTTTTTTCTTGTCCATCTTTAAAAAGGCAGGTAGTCTGTCTTCCTATTTGCCGGAAAAATAATGTTCACCTCAAATGTGTGAATTCTTCTCTGATAACATAAGATTTGGGGTTAAATGCTGATCGTCTCTCAGCTTCCCAGGAAAGACGGCCACTGCTGTTGGTAACTTTGACTCTGATTAATTTCTGGTCTTACTGATACTCCTGCACCAGAAGCCAACTTATTGAGGAGGGATTCTGTCCCAAAGGGTAGATATCCCTCAGATTTCAATTTTTTTCCATCTGTGGTATGAGCAGTCTCCTTTATGGAGTTTGAGCTTCAGAGAAATCCTGTAGCTAGTAAGCATTTAATTTGGGGTGGTTATGGGCATTTTTCTCTTAATCTTCCTTTTTTGCTGCTAGGCATTGGTTGAAACACTTGCTGCAAGGATATTATTACTTACTTGGCTTCTACCATCTGCTAAACTATTACCAAGTTTATCTACTCCTGTAGCTCCACCCCTGTGGCCACAGAATACTGTTTATAGAGTGCAGAAAGGTGGCTCTAAAAGGCACAGTGAGAAACTTACTCTGGGGCCTTCCCATAGTCCCAGCCCCAATCCATCTTGAGACATCACAGGGCATTTTTGAGCATTTCCTTGCTTGTTTTCAACCCCTCCAATCATTCCTTCCAGAAGAAACTCTGTATTGACTTCCAGAATCTTCCTTATATTTGGTTCCAATAGTTTCAGACCTAAACAATACATCTGGATATTTATACCAACACATTGGGTCCATTTCTACTATTAGTGTGAACAATTTCTCTGTTATTTTTAATTCTTTTGGTTGAATTTTACTCAGCATGGACAGAGGGAGTTTAGTAACTTCCTAGGCACCGTGTACCTTTGCCCCCACCTTTCTCAGAATCTTCTTCCCCCTCTATAACATTGAACTACTATATTTCAGCTTTTGTAGACATTTGTTCTTACCTGCCTTCTATTTTAGTCATGTGTGTATTAGACTAATGCTGCTCAGATTGTCTATGACTAGGGACAAGTTGGATTTTTAAATTTCCAACCCATTGTAGAATCTTTAACTTTATAAAGTACACTAAGCATTGAATTTGTGGACAATGAAGTGAAAATAAGACATAAAATACAAATATGAATTTTTGTTATTAGAGTCAACAGACATAGATAGCATTATTTTCTATTCAAGTTCTAAATGCTTACCCTCAATTTCTCATGTTATTCATTGTGAATGGATATCAAACAACCCACACACCAGGCATCGTCCATGAAGCCCCCTTTGAGTAGTGTCGCTGCAAGCCCTTCAAGGGCAAGGGCAAGGTCTTGCCAACCTTTGTGTCCCCATTGCGCCTACCTAGCACTGTGTCTCACAAATAGTATCTACTGAAAACTAACTGTTGACTATATGAGTAAGACAATAATACCCCAAGTAGCAAGTGCCTGTTGAGGTCAAAACTCTTAAGTTTATTCCTGACCTTCACAACTTCCTTTTGCATTGGAAAGATGCAGGTGCTAGAATTTGGATTTGCAGCCAAGGTCCGGAGAAGAGTGGGTCTACACACATGAGGCCTTTTTTATCCATGCTGTTTTATTTGACCCGAGGTATTTTCACTCATATGCTGTTTCATGTCTCTACTGGGAGTACAAAGCATAGTGTGAAAGACGAGGCAGGATATTAACCGGACCAGGGGCCTGGGCCAGGTGTGAGCATTCTGTCTTCTGTCTGTCACTTTATTTATCATCCTTCTCTGAGGACCTCTTGAGGACCCTCCAATTCCCGGTCACACAAATGTGGACTCTCTGCTCAAGAAGCATGTTACAATGAAACACTCGTTGGGCATAATACCGTTGTAGAACTAGGAAATAACGATCAAGCCTATATATTCTGGTTTATTCTTCTCCAAGGCACTGGTTTACCAATTTGAAGAGAGTGGCTGTGGATGTAACCCTGCTTAGCATGGTAGCTGAGCTGAGTGTCCAGCCATCAGCGGGAAATCATGATAATGAATACGATCAAAAGAAGGGACTTCACTTACTGGTCAAATCAAGTACAGCTGTAGTACCACATGTCATTGGTGTGCAGAGGACTGAACGGCCACTGGGAACCTTCAGGGATGGATAAGTCAGGACCTCAGCTCTTACACTGGTGAGGAAGAAAAACACAAAGAAAGTTCATGATGAGATAAGGCACATGTGTAAAGGCCATAGTGGACTTGTATTGAAAGTGCTAGGGTGAAACAGAAGGAGGAGAGAGTAAGTTTTAAGGGCAAAGGGTTACTTCCCAGATTATGGAAATATACTGTCACCCTAAATTGTAGGTATGTATGCAAAATATTTGATCTGTTGATCTCCCTTCACTAATTAAAATCCTTTCTCTGCCATCTCATGTGGTGATCTCAGTTTGCATGTATTTTTCTCATATTTCTCATGATTACATTTACAGTTTTTTGTCTACAAAGTTGTCTGATGTTAACTTTTGATCAGTTGTTGCTAATGTCTATGAAATGCACGGAAGAGTATCTGGCAAACAGTAGGCATTCAATCAATGGTTTCCTCCTTGTTTCTGGCTTTCTAGACCCAGCTATTCAGGGAAAGGCTGTCAATTTGAAAGCTGCAAAGCATCAAGTTGAGCTCCTGTTAACATGTCAACATAGAGATGAGAAAGTAAAGCCCTGAACTGGCAGAGGGATAATTTGAGCCCAAGGATAAAAGATGAGCTAGGAGGAATAAGTTCTAGTGTTCTATACACAGTAGAATGACTATAGTTAACAATAATATATTATATAGTTTCAAATAGTTATAAGGAGCATATTGACTCTTCCCAACACAAAGAAATGATAAATGTTTACGTGATGGGTATGATAATTACCCTGATCTGATCACTATACATTATATGTATAGAAACATCACTATGTAGCCCATAAATATGTGCAATTATTATGTGTCCATTAAGAAAGAAAAA
Organism: Daubentonia madagascariensis; assembly: GCA_023783475.1. Classification (NCBI taxonomy): domain Eukaryota; kingdom Metazoa; phylum Chordata; class Mammalia; order Primates; family Daubentoniidae; genus Daubentonia; species Daubentonia madagascariensis. Next base: position 30,617,086 of record JAKFHU010001953.1, on the reverse strand, counting down.
AAAAGTATGGGGAAAAATTGTCCAAAAATGGTGCAGAAGAGCCAATGTGTTGGGACTTAAAAAATATTGTTATGGTTTTCTTTCCTTTGAGACACAAAAAGGACTTTACCTTATGAGAAGCTTCAGGTAGATCTTTTCAAAACCCAGTAACCTGGCATATTCTTTGATAAATATTTGTTGATATAATGAAAGAAGCTGAAGAAGCTATTCTCCTGTATGTCAACATCGCACTCCAGGGAGACATCGGGTCTCTTAGATCCAATAACCTTGGATAGCTTAGAATGATTTGGTGATCTGGCACTAGATTTAGGAAAAAGTTTAACAGATTTGAAGTCTTTTGAAAGCACAACTAGATTGGAATCATCAGGGTAGCTCAAACTATTGGGATGAAGTTTTAGTTCTAGGTTTCATTTCATAGCTGGAGACAAGTGTTAGTACTTTCTAGACTAGTGGTTCTCCACTGGGAGCAATTTTGCTCCCCAGGGAACATTTGGTGATGTCTGGAAACATTTTAGTTTGTCACCACTGGGGAGTGGGGATGCTACTGGCACCTAGTGGGTGGAGGCCAGGGATACTGCTAAATATCCTAGAATACACAGGTCATCCCCTGCCCCCCACCCCTTCAACAAAGCATTATCTCGCCCCAAATACCAATAGTGCAAAGGTGGAGAAACCCTGCTCTAGACAGATCTCCTAATTTAAAAAGCATCTCCAGGGATGTTATTCCTAAAGGTTTTCCTTTGAAAGAGAATTTGACAATGATCAGTTCAAAGGCCCTTTGGACTCAATTCTCCATGTAGTTGGATAACCCCTGGGCCTTAATATATCCATGTTGCTGTGGTTGCAGATTTGCAGGCCCCAGATCATAAGCTCCTCTCCCATGTACAAAGCAGACTCAGGCCAAGTTCTTTATGGCTGCTGCCCTTGCTGTTTAGATGTTGCCAAGCCTTGGACATTGTCACACATACGTAGAGCCCCTGAGACTGATGCAGTAATGAAGGCAGTGACCTGATTGGTCCCTACACGGGGGGGGGGGGTAGCAGTAAGGTAGACAGAGAAAGGGCTGTAGGACTTGTATGAAGAGAGTGTCAGCTTGACCAACAAACAGTGCACAGCCCCCCTCCCCGCCTTCCGTGCTGCCGTTTGACATGCCATTACCACACAGGGATTCCATTGCACTACAGCTCAAGGACACTGTCAACTTGCAGAGTGTTCCTGGACTAGCAGACCAGTTAAACAAGAGCCTTTGGAGCTGGAATGTGACCTTTATTCAGGTGACTTAGTGCTTTCTAAATGAAAATCCCTTAGATGTGCACTTCCAATGTGCTTAAACTAAACGACTTCACAATGCAACTAGCAAAAAGAGGGCTTTTAACTTCACTTGTAGCTGTTCTGAGCAATGGCAAGGATGCCACCAAGATATATTTCAAAAGGTTTGCTGTGTGTCACTTGCATAGAACTTGGATGATACAAGGTCATCCCAGGAAGTTTCCACCCTGGATCTGCGTGAGGTGCAGATCGTGGCAGGAATACACAGATACAGCCAGGAGAAACTAGGAAGCATGGCACAATACAGAATGCACAGCAGTGGAGCTCTGCTCAGCCTGGGGCAGCAGGAGGAGGTGGACAGGAGGTGCCTGCAAAGAGCTGGAGCGCAGCCTGAAGAGCGAGGAGGGTGGGGAAGCCTCCCACGGTGACACTGTGCAAGAACCGTTGAGATGAGAGGTGATTTTGCCACTGACGGCGAACTGTCAAAAGCCCTCATTTGCTCTCAGTTTGCTCAGTTCTTCTCTTTAGGTTCTTGTGTATTTGCCTCTCCTTCCCCCTTCCAGCCCTCCTCCGCTTTTGCTTTACCATCTTGTCGTTCTTCCTGCTGGCTACTGCTTCTTGCTATTATCAGAGCTGTCTGCCCCAGCAGGGCTCATGTATGAAACTGCTGTGGCCTTAAATCCTAAATAGTCAACCTTAGAGGCAGCACCTGCAAAACAACAACTTCAATCCGGCAAAATGATTTATTAACTCAGTGAGACAACTACTCTGTAATCAGGTAGAGGAGAAAGACATGCACATTAACATTATTACCAGTAACCAAAAAACACAAAGTGCCTATCGCCGGCCAGGCCTGAAGGAGACATCTTACAGACGCTCTAGCTGTCACACCACTCTCGAAGGCGGGCCCGATTGTGCCCACTTTAACGATGAGTTAACTGAGGCTAAGAGATTGGGGTAAGAAAGAACTGAATACATATAGACCCTGAACTATGGAATGGAATATTTGATTACCAATAGAAGCCTTTTCTAAGATAAAAATTTTAATATATTTATTTGAAGCTTTGAGGGTGATAATCATAAAGAAAGAGAAAATTTTGATAATACTTAAGATATAATTACAATGCCATAAACCACATTTTTTGCATGTAACAGCTTGGCATATCTCATCCATCTCACTGGTTAAAAAGCTATAATATAGTTCGTGACAGGAAAGGAGACAAGGAGATAAGAAAGAGTCATAAAACAAAAGATGCGAAGATTACAGTAGGCATAGTGGAAGCATGAAGTTCTTCCTGTGGAATTTTCCAATCTAACCAAGTGATCTTGGGTCCCATAGCTGGTGTTTCCCCTTGAGATTGGACTTGGAGGAGTTGGGAACGTGTTACATAGTCTCTATTAGCTGTCCCTAAGTTCATTAATTACCCCTATTATTAATTATTATTAACTGTGAGATTTGGGGGATATTACTTAACTTCCTGAGACTTGTTTTCTTATTTAAAAGAAATATAGAAGCCAGGTACGTAATCTCAGAATTCTGGGAGACAAGGTGGGAGGATCACTTGAGGCCAGGAGTTTGAGACCAGCCTGGATAATATAGCAAGACCCCCATCTCTAGAAAAAATAGAAAAATTAGCTGGGAGTAATGGTTCACTCTGGCAGTCCCAGCTACCCAGGAGGCTGAGGCAGGAGGATCCCTTGAGCCCAGGAGTTCAAGGTTGCAGTGAACTATGGTGATGGCACCGCATTCTAGCCCAGGTGACAGAGTGAGACTCTGTCTCAAAAAAAAAAAAAGAAAGAAAGAAATATAGATTACAATAATAACTATCTCAACAAACGATAGCTATTGTTATTGAAGTTTGCCTATTTATAGCTTGCTCAAGCCAAGAGAAATGTATCTTCTATCTCTTCTATTTCCATTTAGTAGATTCTTTTATTTCTTTCAAAAAGGTAGAAGTCTTAAAAGTCCAAGTTATAGATTTGGAAGTGCCCCTCCCCCCCAAGCAAATTTAAATCAATTCCTAATGTTTTACAAAAACAATCATGCCAGCAATTGGTATCAATGCCTGGCTTTCCACACCCCTCCTGCTTGCACTTACTTCTCACGCCTCTTCTATTCCCTCTTCGCTCCCCTCAGCCCCACAGGTTTGCTGTGGTTTTCAAAATATTAAGGTATGAAAATGTTTTATTCTTGTCATCTGTTTGTTTCGGTGGTGTGGAATCCCCCTTTTCAGAGAAAATCTTATGCAAAGGACTAATATGTAAAATAGACCAATGCAGATCTGCTCTGTTTGAAGTGGGGGGTGCTTGCTCCCACTGCCTCCCCACTTTGATTACTTTCCTCTGCATTTCAGGGGAGCTCTTAGGGGTTTTCAAAGAAGCTTGGGATTTCAATGAACGTATCTTAAGAACCCCTGGTCCTCATGAACGAGATAACAATATTAGTTCTCCCATTCCCAGGAGGTGCATAGAAACTGTCCTGGCTTAGTTAGGCAGAGAGTTGAGGAGCAGACTTTTACGTGGTTCTCCTCAGGACCCACAAGAAATGCATGAGATAAAGTTCCCTGGCCTGGATCTGGCTGGATAGGACTCTAAACATCTATGAGGAACCAGAGCATGCAATTTAGTCACCCATATGTCCCCAAATATTTTGATATTTTGATATTTTGACATCACCCCAATGGTCCAGCCATACAATCCGCCTTACCAAATGCGAAGCACATTTCCCATCACCATGCCTTTGTACTCATGGTTTCCTCCTCCTGGAATAACGCCCACCCTTCCATTTCTGCCTAACTATCTGACTCGCCCGTCTTCCAAGGCCTTCTCCATGAGTTCCTCCCCAACTCCTGGGGCCAGAATTCTTCTTGTGTGTGTTTGTTCGTGTTTGCCTCCCCCACATTCTTCTCTGTCTCCCTCACATTTCCATCTTGCCTGGGGTAAGTATCTCGGGCAGAGCAGACAGGAGAAATGCTCACTGACTCTCACTAAATGGATGCTGTGTTGATCGAGTCTTGGGTCAGTGGCAGCCTGCGTTTTGCACTTGGCATTGCTTCATTAGACAGCAGTGCTCCCTGCTAAGTCGGACCAGGGAAGGATCGTTTCCAAAGAAAAACCAAACCTTTTCATTTCTAATTTCCTTCCCTTTGGGTGTTCAATGGAAACAAGGTAAGATAGAATCATTCAGTTTACTTCTACAACAGCCCTATTTTTCATCCTGATTCTCAGCTACAGCTAGAGTCTGGGAAATGTCTTCTTTGAGTGAGGCAAGTTTCATCGTGGTTCTCAGTGATTATAATTAACTATCAACCAACTATTTTTTTCTTTGAAAGTCAAGTTATTTGGTTTGGGTGACTCTTATCTATTCATGATCTTGCAGATTTTTTTAAAAGCTAATATTTCCTGTGCAAAACTATTTTGGATTTATTGTTGCCTTTTGCCTAAGTGTTGCAGAATTGTTTTAATCAAGGGCAGTGCCCACAGAAACTATTTTAGTGGGATAAATTATATCTACAAATATTTACTGAGAACTCTACCACATCCAGTGCTGAGTATTAAGACAGATGCAAAGATGAATACCATGTTCTAATGAACGAGACAGAAGCCTTGTCCTCAAGTAGCTAATCAAGTACGAGGCAAGAAATGCTGGCCCATGAACTCGACATCTTTGTTGTTATACTATTTGTGTAGGATTTATGGCATCTTACAAAGAACTACAATACGAAAAATAAGATTAGAGGAGAAGAAAGACAGGCAGAGGGAACAGTCAGCAAGGCCATATGAGGCAGTCACAATATCCTTGAACTGCGAAGCAGGGCCATCTCTATTGTGTGCAAAAAGATATCCCCAGTGGCTAGCACAGTACCTGGCACAGAGTCAACAGTCAATAAACAAAAGATGAAGGGGGCACTTCTTCCATTTTAGAGAATGTAGTAACTCTATTAACTACACCAAAAACACATTTGGAGAATCCAAAATTTGAGGGCACCTTTTCTGGACTAGACTACATTGAAATGTTAGAAGCTGGAGACCCTGTTGCCCTATCTTTCAACCTGGGATGAATGTGTTTTAAGAAAGAAGGTGGAGGAATATGTCTTGTAGTCTTGTTGCATAAGTCTAGTGGCTATTACTTTTCTAAAGTATTTCCCTTTAATTTTGTCATTATTATACATATATTTTTGGTAGTGTTTTTCTTCCCATGTTTATGTTTTTCATCTTTCCAACTGAAGACACATAGAGAGCAGGAACCAGATATCCTTCATCTTTGCAACTTTTTCCTGCTTCTTGAGCACATGGCATAATATCTTGGACATAGTGGGCACTTAATAATGACTTTTAAATTCTTATTCTTTTGGACATCAACAAGTGCTAACTCGGTTTTAGTCAGGACCGTATTGTGCAAACGATGATCTGCTGCAAAGCCTCATTTACATATTGACAGCTGGTAGGGTTCAAAAAGCCAGTGTGAAGAAGAAATATATCCATGTGCACGTGGGTGTCTGTCTTATCATTTTACCAACCACAGTTCATTCTTTGGCAACCTGATTCTAGACTTTTGTGATACCAACTTTGAAGTAAGGGGTAGAAGAAATTAAGACAAGAGGGTCTGGAAGAAAGGGGCTGTGAAACACAAGGCAAGGATTGAGTGGGATGGGATGCTGGACGCAGGGCGTGATGAACAGGGGAGAGAGAAGCTTTAAAGCACCCATAGGTAAGAACAGAAGAAGCAAGGGAATTTTAAAAAATAATAGCATGGATTACAAACTGGATCTTTAAAAAATGCTCTCTAAGAGAGACAAAGTTAGACATACATTTTAAAACTATTGTTAATTTTGTTGGCTGTCCCATGTTTGTTTAATAAGAAACCACACGAGTACTGAATCGCATGTGACCAGGGAATTATTCAGGTTACAACAAGTGATATATTTTTACTTCAAAATACACACTGTTGGTTACACCAATCATTAGGAAATCATATAACCAGGGAGAAGTAGAACAGGGCAAAACTCTTCATGCAAATACTTTGATTTAAAAGATAAAATGTAATCTGAAAGGCTGAAAAGAGAGAAATTCCATTAGTCAATTTAAAGAGCAGTAAGAAAGTATTTTCACCTTACAAATTAGCAAATATTTTTATGTATAAAGTGAATTCTGTTACAAGTTTTACTGCCCAACCAAAAAATAATTTAAAACACATACATTACTGATGGAATTATAAATCGAATCAAAGTTTCTAGAAAATAATCTGGCAATGTATATTAAGAAACTTAAAACTATTTATACCCTTTGGTGGAGTAATTATTCTAAAGCAATAATCAAAAATGGAGATAGAATATGAAATATTATACAGCCATTAAGATCAGGTTTTGATGAACATGTAAAGTAAGTAAATATTCATATATGTGTGTGTGTGTATGAATATATATCATGACTTCAATTTTGTAAAAATATGCATACTCATACAACCATACAGACAAAAGGCTGGAAGGAAATGGTCCAACTGTCAGGTTTTATTGTACTGTTAGAATTATGGGTGAGTTGTTTTGTTTTTTCCCCAGCTTTTTAAAATAAAATTTGTATGGGTAGGTATGGCTTTAATAATGTGACAAAAATAAACATTTTTTTGGGGAAAAAAACTAGTTTATAACCTAAGCCAGTCTCATTCATTTTGCCTAACAAAGGATTCTGTTAAATTTTCTACTAAAAAAAAGAAAACTTGAACTGCAGACCTATCAAATAGATTTGTCACTGTCTCTTCAAAGGAGGAAATTCTGTTTCAAATTCATCCTTAGCCCAAAGCAGCTAATTTGATTTTATCAATCATCAGCAAAGCCCTTACATTAAATAATTTATGAATTTTTTAGCTTCATCCCTACAGGGCAAGATTCAGTACTTAATGGAAACCATCACACTGTTAGGCTGCTAGAGCTCTCCTAACATGTTGGCTTGGAGAAGCCTCAAGCCTGAAGTATTGAGCAGTCACCTAGAGCATGTTCATTTGATCTGACAGGACTAGAGAGGAATGCAGAGGTAGAAACATGACAAAGAAATCACAATGCACACATATCAGCCCTGGGATAGGAGGCCCAGAGCAAAGACTCCAGGACACAAGTGGCAAAGGCAGGTGCAAAGATGATTCTACAATGGGTTTCCTTGGATGGGATTTTTTCATCAAAACTAATCTAATTGTCAGCACCAAAGTACTACCTCTCCTAGACTTTGGTGTTCCCAGTGCAGCCTCCTTCTCCCGGGAATCTACTGCCTGGAAAAGCCCTTGAGTATCTGCTTTGCATTAACATTAGCAGTGTAACTCACCATCAGGCTTCTCCAAAATCAGGCTGTGACTCACTCTTCTGTACCTCTTCACATCGCTTCCCTTCTGTTGCTGGTGTTAGAATGAAATTTAATTTGTTCATCATGAAAGGGCTTTCCATCACTGAATTTCTCAGGAAGTTGTGACACTTGGTGTTTATTCCCCTGACAAGTAGGTTTTGAGGGTGAATGGGACGTGGCTTCTCAGGTGCTTTGAAAACAGATCTCTTGGCAGCGAGGGAGTGGCTACGAATGGTGTCCTGGCTCTGTTCACGATCCAGGGTGATTCTGAGACAAGTAGTGCAAGTGTGGAGCCATTTTATTTTTAGCAATATCGTCTCAGTTTCATGTCTGTTGGCAAGAGTAACATCAGTAAACACACCGTAAGGATGCCTTTAGAAGCACAAGGGCTACAGGCATTCAGGTAATGGTCTGTAGTAAGAGAGATGATTTGTGAGATGCTGGGATAAAATACTTTTGTACAGAGATGGTAGAAAGGAAAAAGTCCAGTAGACCCCATAAGGCATCATCTCTTGGGGTCATCTGCAGTCTACCTGTTGCCCATTCACCAGGAAGTATAGAAGTAAAGAGGGTGAAATGCAGTGTTTCGCGCCCTTTGTCTAGGGAGGAGAGGCAGAGAGAGAGGGCAGGCCACAACCTCATGAACAGCCCATCTCGGCACCAAAAGTCATGCTGTATGCAGAACCATCTGAATATAGATCCTGAAAATATAGATTTTTTTTTTATTATACAAATTCTCAAATTTTAGGCATCTTACATGTGTTCCCCAAATTGACAGTCCATCCAGACTTCCCTTTGGCTTGGCCACTGGTGATGGGACAGGATCCATCAACTATTAACGTTTTTGTGTTCTAGCTGGAGAAGCTTGGCAACATTGATGTGCTCACCTCCACCTGCTACAGCTTCACCCAGAGAGACCAGCCCAGGGCACACGTGTCAGCTTATGTCACATCTCGTTCACTCGTTCACTCGTTCACTTAGGGCAGGAGCGAAGAGAGAGAGGATACCTTATCCCCGATTTCCTCCTTCCCTTCCTCCTCCTCCTCCTTTTTACTTTACCTGTGCCATGGATTTGTGCCAGGTAAATATGTGACTTGGGTTCCCCAGTGAGCTAAGCTTTCTGTAGGTGTTACTCAAACATACCCGGCTACTATGGCTAATACTCCAAGTGAGTAGCATTCCCTTACTTACATACTCACGCAGAATCTTTCTCTAGCTTTAGCGTGCATCTGGGCCCATGGCAGCTTGTTACAAATGGTCTGAAGTGGAGCCCAGGGATCTCACTTCTAACAAGGTTGCCAGGTGATTCTGCTGCAGGCAGTCTCTTTGATTCACTCAACGGGACATTGACATGATGGTTAGGAAAGTGGCTTTTAAATCAAAGAGTGGGGGATTCGTTTTGCATTATTCTGACTGTTTTTTTCTGAGAGCAGTTCTCACACTCATGTCTTTTGTTCTGCTCATCTCTCAGGGACATTTTTCTGCAATCACCACACTTCCCAACCCCAAGAATAACTCGTTGTATTTCCTCCCATCTGCACATGGGCATTTCTTAATACAGACTGTGCCCTGCATTTCCTTTCTATTACGCCGTAACACTTGACATTTCTTACATTAAGCAGGAGAAAACTAGGATCTGGAAGTCCTGACCTCAAAACTCAGCTCTTCTACTTTGTAGCCATGTGACTTGGGCAAGTTACTTAACCTCTTTCAGTCTCCTTGCCTGTGAAGTGGGGATTAACAACATCATTTACCTCCTAGGCTTGTAAAGAAATATAAAAGTGAGTGTATGCTAACATTGGTTGAATGGATGAAAGTTCAGCACAGTGAAGAAGCTAATATCTTAATGAATTATTTTCAATATTCTCATTTAATTCAATAGGTGTTTGTTCAACTTTTACTACACTTATGACTGCTTTGGAATCACCCATCAGGGGAATTTTTTTCATTGTCTTCCCAGACAGAAGTATCTTTAGCCTGCATTAACATTTCTTCTTTGCCTTAATGTCACCCTTTGGATCATTGTAAGTTGTTTTTATCTCTTCTTATAGCTTTTCCTTTAAGCTATTTTGCTAATATTTTCTTTTTTTCCTCCCAATCCAGAGCATCCCAACTCTTGCCACAGGTGCTAGTACAAAAACAGCAACGTTTAGTAAGCAAATGACTAGCGTGCACAGGGTACACGCTATCCTTTCAGTGAAAAGGCACTCAGCTAGGGCCTTATTCTAACAGGGAGGTAAATCAGCCACATTCTGGGTGAGAAACGTATAGTTCCACCTAAATTCGAGTTGAATTTTCTCTCTCCCAGGTTCATAAATGTTGTCTGCCACTTTCTTTTTTGTTTTCCTGTGCTTGTGTAATTTTTCCCCTTTTTTTCACCTTTACCTTCTCTATTGATTTAAATTAAGGTTGGTTGGTGTTTCTTTGAAAAGAAAACACAAGCTTGCTGGTTTGGGAGGTTTTTCCAAGGCCTCTCTGCTCTAGTAAAATCCTATGTACGGAGGTCCTGCAAACCAACATTATTTTTGCTGTAAAAACACCACGTGCATGTTCTGAGACATGAGCCCTCTGTGTAAGATCCCTTTACACGTGCAGAAACAGCTGACATTTCAGCACTTCCACAGAGTGAAAGCAAAAGGATCCTGGTTCAGAAAGGTCAGGGCCATCCTACCAGGGCTGGACATAGCTTCCCTTGACCTTCAACTCCAGCAAGAGCAAAATGCGGGCAGTGTTCCAATTTTATATTTTCTCATACAAAGTCCATTCCCAAAGATGTATCTCAAATTTGAATTCCCCCCATGGAACAACGTATTCATTTTTTATTGTTAAGTAGCGATATTACCGCAAACTCAGTGTCTTGAAACAATGCATTTATTATCTCACTGTACTGTGGGTCAGGTGTTCAGTCACGGTTCACCTGGGTCCTCTGCTTAGAGTCTCACAAGACATCAATCAAGGTTTTGGCTGGGGCTGTGGTCTCATCTGAGGCTTGACTGGATAAGGATCCCTTTCTAAGCTCACTCAGGTTGTTGGTAGAATTCAGGTCCTTGTAGTTGCAGGACTGAGGGCTTCTTGCTGCCTGCAGCTAAGGGTGTCCTCAGCTTCTGTAGGCTGTTCCACAGTTTCTTGCTGCATGACATTTCCCGACATGGCCTCTTGACACCTCAAAGCTAGCAAGGGAGGGAGAGAGGAAGGGAGACAGAGAGAGAGAAAGGGAAAAGGAGAGATAGAGAGAGTAAGAGCAAGACAGGTGCTACAATCCAACGTAACATAATTAATTACATAGTCATGTACACATACTGACATACATCCTGCCATCTTTACCATATTCTATAGGTTAGAAGCATGTCATGAGTCCTGCCCACCAGCCAGGACGGAGGATCACACAGGGCACAAACACCAGAAGGCAGAGATTGTGGGGGAGTTGCCACAGTAAGAATCTATTAGCCACAAAAATGTACATGTTTCTTCTTTCTTAGTTTCTTACTACCATTGATCTTAAAAGATGGAGAAAAAGTTCACCATGTGCTTGAATGTAGGTGTGGCCCAAAGATTTTGATAAAATATCAGGTCTCAGTGACTTACTCTCCCTGCTAACATGCAGCACAAAAACATTCTCAAGTTCTTCACATATCATTGTTTTAATTAAACAAGATGTAGACTTTTATGTTTATGTCTTTGGCTACACAATCAAGATATAATTTCCATTCCATATGCTCAAGGTCATTTTACAATGATTGAGTTTCAGACCTTGAGTTGTTTCCTAAAGAAGGGACTTGGTAAGTGATCCTGGGTTTCCAGTCGAGTTCCCAAAATTGTACACCAGTGAGATCATCAGTTCACACATTGTCATAGGACTTCTGCTTTCTCTGGGTTTTGTACTTTCATGAGTGACATGATACTTTATTTTTTCCATAGAGTCAGTCACTAAGCAATACTGAACACATATTAGGAGTATAGTACTCTGCTGAGTGTGTTGGAGTTGTATCAAAAGGTAGAATGCTTGCTGACCACCTTTTCAGAGCTTATGAGTTTAATGAGATGCAACATCAATAGCATATGGGACCATAAAGTGTAGTAGGCTCTGGAGTCAGACCACCTGGGTTAAAAAAGCTTTTCTACTGCTTGCCTATTGCATAATCTGTTATATAACCTTGGGCAAGTTACCAAAGCTCACCGAGTCTCAGTTTCTCTTTAAAATGGGGACACTAATAATATCTACACCCTGGGTTGCTATAATGATTACACGTAAAGTGCTCAGCGGCGTGCTCGGCAATACTGCCATGTGACAAAGTTGCGGGGAACCTCATTCACATACAGCACAATGGGACTTTTGTCCCCTGGGGTTGTGCAATAGAGCAGCCCTGAGTAGGTGCTTAATAAATGTTCTTGCCTCCCTCTGCTATTAAAATTATTACAAGTGAAATAGCAAACCCAAATATTTAATAGGGAAATGTATGATTAATTTCTGTCTGAATTGTGTACAATCATTGTCACTACTTTCTTTTTTTCCTGGTCACTTGAACCTCTAAGCTTTTTTTCTGTATTATAGTCTTTGTGCTCCCTGTTTCTGTCTTAACCACCTACCCCCACTTCTGTTCTCATGGCTGGCTCTTCCTCATGCTTCAGTCTCTGCTAAATGGCCCACGCTCTGAAAGGCTTCCCTGACCATTCTATCTAAAGTCATTTCCCTTCCTAATAGCCACTTTCTATCATGTCACTCTGGTTTATATTCTTCATTGCCCTGGTTTCTCATTTTGTTTATATTTCTAACTTTTATTGTCTGCTTCCCTAACTAGAATGCAAGCTGTAGTGCATGTTCTGGCCCCCTCCTATCCCCCAGGAGGGGCTTGGGATCATTCCTCTTTTACTTTAATGAAGCTCTGTATATTTTAGATCCAGAATAGGGGACCATGGCAAGGGAGAGCAGCTTCTATTTCATAATTCCTTTCTCCACCTCATTATCCAATCCATTTTCATGAAACCTCACAGCATAAAATGACAATTAGCTAAATGATATTGCTTATTTGATTGTATTCCAACTCAGATAACAATTACCTATTGAGCACATGCTACTTTGAAGATACTATGACAGGCTCTTGGGGGACACATCTCTCAGGAAGGAATGATCCTCAAAGAGCTTACAGCATACAACGTGTTCAGAACTATGTTCATAACAAACAACCAGAACAATGAGGTCAGATGTCTAAGTGCCTAATAAACATGTGAGTCAGTAAGAGGTATTAGGGTCACAGAAGGGTGGGGAGGGAGGTGGGCAAGAAGGATGTCTGTATGGCTGAACCCTCTCGGAGACAACACAGAGCAAATGACAGAGCCCTGGCTCTGGGACCAGGTAGACATGAGTTGAACCTGAGTCCTCCTGTCTGACCTTGAGCTGTGTGTACAGTCTCCGTTTCCATACCCACGTGGAGTGGGGCAATAATACTTTCCTAACAGTTGAATGTGTAGGGCATACAGCAGGTGCCACAAAAATGTTTTAGTGCTAGCCTGGCTTTGTAAAGGTCAGTGCCCCTTCCTTCCCTTCCCCTTTCCTTTCTTCCTTCCCTCCCCTCTTTATGACATTGAACGGCATGCAGATTTAACTTCATGGTCCTCTAAAGAGCAGCCCATGCTTTACCTCTGGCTCTCTGTCCCACACCACTGGCGGGGGATGAAGTGGAGAGAAGATGGTGGCATCTTGCCTCTGTTTATTGTTCACAACTCTGCATCTTTCCCTTGACCTTATCACTGCAGAATGTTCACATGGGGTCCAGCAAAGAAGCCAGCTGCCCTAGTCCCATGACATACTTCCTGTAGTAACGATTATAGATCCTCCCATGCTGAGGGGGTCCCTTTGCCCCTCTCATATAAACAGGCCAAACCAGAGCAATTTCTGTAGGAGTTCTAGGCAAGGTCATAGGTCATGGTACACAGTGAAGAGGGGTGCATAGTGACAATCTAGAATTAACTAACTTGATTATATCCTGTATTGCAGAATGTCTATTTGTGTTTCTTGGCGTAACAAGTCCAGTGGGACAACCTTCCAATTTTTACCTGGTATTTCAGAAAGCAGTTGAAAAATCATTTGGTAAGTGAAGATGAGTCCCAACTCAGCATACTGAGAGACCTCTTCTGCATGATTTATCACTTGGGAAACATTTATTGAGCATCTTCTATAAGCCAGGCATTGTATGTAGACTGGGAGACCCTCATCCATGGTGTACACCCTTCATGACTCCCTTCTCAAATCCCACAGTCACGCCTCTTTCCATTGCAGTGATAAAGATTTAAATTCTAGTTTACAAAATAATAAAAGTTATTTATTGAGCATTTATGATATTCCAGACACTCTGCCAAATCTTTTGCCTACTTAACGTACATTATCTCCTTTAATCCTCATTCAAACTCCTAGAGGCAGGTGCTTTCGCTATCTCCATTTTAAAAGATGCAGAAACTGAAGTGTAGAGAGGTTAAGTGACTTGTCCACAGCCATACAGGTAGGGGGCTGTGATGTCAGGATGGCGTCCAGGAAATCTGCCCCCAGTCTGTGCCTACAGCAACTATCTGATTCTCTCCTGCCTCATAAACACCCAGCATCAGGGATCATGTTTCCCTTAGATACTGACAACAGGAGGACCCCACTTAACCTTAGGGATTCTCACCTTTTTCCAGGTTCCACTTGAGAGATACATCTCTCTCAGAATCCCTACTTACCTCTTTCACGTGGCAGCCAGCTTTGCCCAGGTTGCCTCTCCTGTCCCACCTACACCTTCCCCCAAACGTGAACCCAGGCCCATCTCTTATTTCCCCAGAGCACAGCTAAAACTGGACCATGAGATTTAACAAGAGATCACTAAAGCCCTTTGAAAACAGAAAGGGATTAACATGCACGCAGCAGAACCTCTCCACAGCCTTCCCACGTTCACTCTGTCACTGGCTTCCTGCAAGCCCCCATGTTGAAGGGGCCAGTTCATTTCAACTATTGGGAGGTGCCTCTACGTGGACCCCCACTCCACTAAAACCTATATAAAACAAACCAACCACAAAATCTTCTCCTAAAAGGAAACATAATCTGTATCTATGATTCTATCTCCAGAGAAAGTTTTACATTTTTATACAAAGCCCTGTGGCCCCTGTGTCTCCAAAGATCCAACATCAGAAGTGGGCCTCAGTTTCTTTTTGCAGAACCAAAATGCCCTTTAAACAATTGTCCATGCTCCCTCCTTTCCGCAAACATAGACAGATTTAAGCCTACTATCTCTAGACTTAGAGGGATCCAGCTTGAAGCTTTAAAAAAGTCATTTTACCCATTTCTAACCGTCAAGCTTTGAAAAAATATCAGGGCTGAGTTCCACTCAGGATGCCCAGACTTAAAGTCAAGAAGTATTTCTCAGTTTTAGAAACCATTTCCCATGGATTATCTTCTTGTACCTGAGAAATCCGTTGTCATGCCTGGGAGAACATTAAGAACCTTCTCATGCCCCTAAACCATGTTGATAGTAAGCTCTGAGTATGGGCTTCAAACTGACTGCGTTTTTCTGTGTTCCTGCGCATTTTCCTGGACCCTTTTCCCGTCCTGAGTTATTTCTCCTTCAAACCTTCTCCTCACTAAAGCTGGATGTTAGATTGGGTTTGGGTAACTCAAGGGGAATCTTATTCTTAACAAAAACCATGACAGTTCTTTATATAGGTTTTCCAGGAACTGACCAACATTCTTTTGCTAATAAATTTCTTGACCACAACTGGTTCTGTGCAGGTGCACGTTTTTAAACAATGAATTGGCAGTTCAAAATGGGCTTAAACCAGATCCCACACAAGCAAGCATTGTTTCACACACCAAGATCATTCTGTCGTTTGTCCTCTTTGCTTTGTGTAGAACGAAAAGGCATTCAGAACCTCAGGCTTGGAGTGTTTCGAGAAATCACCCTCACACAAAAGGGTCATAATGAAAACCCACCCAGTTCCTCCTGATCCTTTACCTTACTCTCCAGGTAAAGAGGGGGAGAGAAAGAGGAAGAAAGAAATCACGTCGATCCATTGATCTGTTTCAAGACATGCAAGCAGAGAGGCTTGTCTCATTGCTATGTGTGGGACCTGTGAAATCTGAAGTGTGATCTTCGATCTAATAAAATGTCACAGGTGAGCCCATCACCCACTCACAAAGAAAAACATGCCCATCTAGATATGCCCCCAGAAGGTGCATAAATTCTCTCCGGCCAAAAATAACAGGCAGTATTTTATAAATATTTAATTATTTCCCCTTAAACATGGGTCTAACCTAAAAATATATAAAACAAAAATGATACAAACAATAGTTTACTCGATGGTCCCAGCTCCATTAATCTGTGGGACAGTTTAATAATGAGGGCAAGTTTTGCCTTGTTATTCATATACAGGCTACTGTATGTATTATCTTTATTAGGAAACCAGTTTTAATGTACTTGTCCATGATCACAGAGCCTGTCCCTGCCTCTGACAGCCTTTGGTGGTTCCAGATCACAGGGCATCCCATCTTCACATTCCCCCATGTGGTATGGGGAGAACAGAGGTAGTCTCTGGGAGTCAGCAGAGTAACAGAGTTTCCAAAAAGGATGTGAGCAAACACACCCTCACACACACACGTGTGTGTAGGAATAAAAATGATTCTCTTCATCCAATAGCATAACATCCTGGTTTAATGTTACCCATGTAGGGAAACAGGAAAGAAATTAATGGATGAATTTATTATCACAGTTATTATCAAGTAACCGCGAGCCAGGTCTTGTTTCATGACCAGCACGAAATCTATACTTGGCAGGATTTCATCACCAATGGGAAATCTGACAAGAAGGCAGAGAAACCAATAGGATGTTAAAATGTTTTTTGAATTACTCTTTCAATATTCAAAAACTGGTTTATCCTAAAACATAGCAAATCTTATCTTCTGTGCAAACTTGTGCTCACAACTTATTTCCCATACACGTGGTAAATTAGCAAAGCATGCTCTAAATTTGCTGACCTTTAATAAAGATAAATTCTCCAGGGAGAGGGGAACCAGCTTTCCTTTTTAAATCCATTCCTGGATTTCTTTTGGCCTGGAATACAAACTAGGTGCCTCTCACATTTACGTGGAATTATAAGTGGCGGCTCCTAATCAAGAAAATAAATCAAAAAAGGAAGTCTTATATCTGTATAGAGAAAGCCTCAAATTAGCATAATGCTATACTGGTTAGAAAAGGAAAACACATTTCTCCTAATTTTATTCTTCTTTCATTTTATATATATATATATTTTTTATTTTATTTTATTTATTTATTTTTCCTCCCCCAGCGTAGTCTGCCTAAAAGATCTCCTTACACATTAAGTGAATCCAGTGGGGAACTAGTCTGGCTAGAATGCTTGCTGGAGTTTTGGTAGTGAAACCACTGCTGTGGCTGCATTTTGTGACTTTCATGTTGGTTCTTCAGACTTACAATAAGCTAAGTCACCTAAAGAAATAACTACAGCACTAGCACAGCTCAATAAGAAAAGGACCCCCCAAAGGACTCAGAGCTTAAAATGTGCACGATATATTTGCATTAGTTGTTTATTTGAGTTTCATGTCATTTCTCTGATGTAGATGCCACAGGAATTGTTCTCCATGTTTTACAAGGAAAGAAATGCCAGAAAGAGTGTGGGTGGCTTACTCCAGACCAACTATACCAGTGGTGACAGGTCACAGTTAGGACCTGGGGCTTGCTTCACAGATGCTTCAGGCACACACAGGAGGTCTTTGGAATCCAGCAGGAAGTCACAATCATCTGTGTAATTCATCTCAGCATCCCTAGCTTCTGGTCTGAAATAGGTGATAAGAAAACAGCTGCTGAATAAATGAACACACCAGCAAATTGTGATGAGAAGAATAAACCAGTTATGGCCATGGTGTGCCACACTCTGAGGCCTCTTCTCCACCTATAGCAGTCTGACCCATTGTCACCCACGTGGCCAGTTTCAGAAAAGTCTAACGTGTTATGGTCTTTGTCATAAGACACAGGCCTGCTGTTTCTTCCACAGAGTCCAGTTCTCAGGCTCCAGGCATCTGCTCGTTCATGTGTACTGTGTGTGAACCAACAGTGACATGGACCACGCTGGAAGCTGTAATACTCATTAGCAGTTACTCCTACAGCATTTGCATTTAGCCAAACAGAAGTGCTAAAACACATTTGCCCCTAAGTGACTATAGGTCCATCAGTTAAATGTCAACAGGAAGTATCAGACAGGGATTAACGTATTATAAACTCTAAGCAAAAGATCATTCTGAGTTCATGAGGCTTCAAGATGGGAGAGACAATAGCTATACTCTGTTCTTACGTATTGCTCAACAATATATAATATGTGGTCCCATTTCCTGAAAGGTCCACAGGTCAAACACTCTAGAAACTGAACTGTGTGTAGTAGATAACATATTTGGCTGGAATTTTCACTGCTAATATACTTCACATGGCAAGATGGAAGTTTGAAGGTCTTTACCTGATGCTGGTTCCATTTTCATTTAGTGTATTGCTAACCCCATTACCTAAAGGGAACGCTATTAGGTAATGAACCATAAGTTTAAGGTGGGTTGTACAAATAAAGAAAGGTATCTGAGATGAACTGTTCCCACATTTATATACAAACTGAAACAATCCATTCCTTTATTAAATCTCTAGACCATAGTAAAAAAAAATTTTTTAAGTAGCTTGTAACAAAGATTATTTTAAATAGACATGTCCTTGCTCAATAGTCTAAAGCTTTGACTATACCACCCATGCATGCTTATGCCCCAAATTTTAAGCTTGAGCTAAGAATATTATAACACACACAAACCTCTGCCTTGCCCACCATTAGAATTTTAAGTCCCAGGTTAAGACTAGGTTTCTAGTGGAGTACAAGTTTCAGTGGGATTTGGAAAAATCCTTTAAATAGATTTTTATTGGTTTTTAAGAACAGGGTTATTTTGTGTTAATAATGGGCATACATTAGGCTTTAGATAATTGCTTTATGTAACTTAGAGTTTTGGATTTCAGCTAAATAAACACTCTGTGTGTTCACAGGTGTATTGTCCTCAATGGCACTCTGCTTTTAAGGGTGGCAGCTGTTGCCAAGGTGTTGCTGATACAGTTCTGCGTATAATTTATTGGAAACAGGTGCTGGCTCATGATGAAGATAGACAGGAAACTAAAGCAGACAACATGTTTAACCACCATTAAAAAAGTTCAGGTTCAGAAAGACAATGTGTCTGAGATGTTTGGGAGATGTTGCCAGCATCCCAGCGCAAGTTTAAAAGCTCCTGCAGATCACCATAAGGAAGAAATTGTACATGAATTTCAAGCGGCCCAGCCTAATGAGTGCCTGATGCTATGCTGCCAGATTTAATTGATTACATGAGAAATTTTTAGTTTGTGTAAGGCTGGCAAAAAATTATAAAATACTTTCCTAAGCTAATTGTTAAAAATTACTTTCAAATGAGGTAATAACTGTTAGTTTTCAGTGATCTGGACAGTGGATTAGGCTATAATGTGTTTTCTTTATGCTCAAAGTATTTGCTGTGGATTCTGTGTCTCAGTCCTTCAGTATGGGGAAAGCCCCAGGATTGGTAGGATAATGAGACAGGAGACAGTATCTAGAAACAAGAAGCCTGGATGCTCACCCTCGTTCTTTGGATATTGCCCTGCTATGGAGCTGGTCAGCAGGCTCAGGGATGGCTGTCAAGTTCAGTGTTTTCTGGCAATGGACTGGAGCCTCCCCACTCACTGATCCCTCAGTCCAACCCTTTATTCCCCAGTAAAAGCGAGGAGACATATCAGCTCATACTCTGCGAGGCACCCCTCCCTGTGAACAGACATTTGTATATTTTCCCAACTAATCTCGAGTCTAATCGGCGTGCCACATAATACACATGTGCAATAAATATGCATACTAAATACAGCTGAAAAAGAAGTTGTTAGAAGTGCATGCACAGTTTTTCAACCTCAAAAACCTAAATCTCTTGGCCATTTACATGTTTAAAAAATACCCAAAGGCATTAGACCACATTATGGACTAATGGCCTGCCAAATTTCATTTTTGGGAAAAGAATCCAAGTTTGAGTTATAACACACGAGTGTAAAAAAAAAAAAACCAACAAAATTTGGTTAAAAACATTTTTTGACCCCGGGCTCAGACCTTGTGTGCCAAAAATGTTGACAAAACTTTATACCAACACCAGCGGGCATGCACAGTTTAATATCTGCTTTATGTGAAAAATCACTGACAATTTAATGCTTGCATTAATTTGAAAGAATTTTATGCAGTAGGTAGAAACTTTTACATTACCATTCCTAATCTCTACCAGCCGTCTTGTTCCCTTCTCAAAGGGAAAGTGACTGACAGGGCTAAAAAAAACCAAATCTGCTAAAGGGCCCGTGCAGCTGCTTTTATCACTCTTGCAATAGCCCCATCCTGCCCTGAAATGCAGGAATTCGGTTTGCATGCTGCTCGGAGCCTTCAACGGAGGTTTAGCATAGGAAAGCAAATAGCTGATGTAAAAATAAACCTTTTATTAAAAAAAAAAACTTTATAAGGCCCCTTTATTTAGAGGGAGACTCACTCAAATAAATACACCGTTAACAAACTTATATAATGAATAATAATATATAGTGTAGCAAGTGATGAAATGGAATCCCACAAAACAAGTGCTGAAATCTGATGATTGATTACCAAACCTATAGGATAAATAAACCTTCTCCAATTAATAGCTAGTCTTGGGGATGAGTTTCTATAGAAATACCCCACAAGGAAAAACACCAATTGCAAAGGTTCAAGGAGAGTCAAATTCTGAATTTAGCAGGACTGTGTTTAAACGCAACACTCTTTCCAGTGCAGTTATGAGTTTGGAGGTCATAACAAGATGAGTCCAAGTTACTGATGGAGAAATGTGCTTTCTCCATCTGAGCTAAGAGATTATCTGGGCCATTTGGGACCCACGTGTCTAAGTATCAGAAGAAGCTATTTTTAATTTATTAAAAAGGGAATTGAGAACCAACCTGGTTTCCTTGCATGTGTTTCTTGCCAACAAACCAATGAAAGCATCCATTCAGAGATTTTTTTATTTTCTAACTTTGGTTTGCATCCTTATTCTTCTCTCTGAGTCAATGCAGATAGCCTGGTCAAAAGGTTTTTATTGATTTTGGAAGGGAGCTGACTTCAGGTTTGTAACCAGCCATGTTCTGATGTCTGGGCCGCAGAGTTATGGGGAATAAGGACTAACAGGCAATCCCAGGTGGACAGCTGCACGCCTACAACTCTCCCTACACGTCATTTAACAGGATCTTCCTTTTGAAGCAATGGAAGAAATATCTACCCAGGGTCTCATGAATGCTGCTTTGTGACTGTGTTTTATCGCTGATCTTGAAATACAGAAGTTTCCACCGGGACAACCGTACCTGTTAGACTTGTGTAATGAACATCTGGGAGAATAAACCTTATATACCTGTCAGTCCATTGATCCATCCATCCATTCTTCCTAATTGTGTACTGTCTGCTTGTTTCTTCTCCTAAGGACACCCCTAATTCTACTTTCTTCAAGAGTGGTGTATTAAGTATGTATTTTATTTTGATACTTTGACATCTTGGGGCCTTGCCAACACTGGAAAGGACTGCCCCTCCCAGGGTTAGCTAATTTCTACAGATAGCAAACATAACCTTGGGGAGGTACCTTCCATATGCAAGCCAACCTAAAAGAAGCTGTACCTCAACCAACCTCCTTTATCAGGCTCTCACAGGGACCTCAAACTTGAGCCATTATTCTCACACCCCAACCTTCCAGAGCCAGGTACCAGACAATTAAGGGATAGCTCCTATGCCCGAGAGCCCACCGAAATTATTCAAACTAGCCAATCCTAAACCTGCTTAGCCGGCTTAGCCTGCCTCACCCATACCTCTCTGCAAACACTATGATAAAGATTCTTGCTCACATCACCACATGTTCCCCTTGCTCCTTCTGCCTCCTGACCCACCCTGGTGCTTCCCTGTGTGGCCTTGTGCGGCGCGGCGTGCCCCTTCCTCTTTAGAACTCTCAGTAACAAACTATCTTTTCAGTGGCAGTTGACTCCTGATCTGTTGGCCTCACCATATCAATAATAACAAAACCTACATTATAAAACAGTTGGAGTAAACATACCTTCCTCAGAGCCTCAAAGCAGTTCTGGTAGAATGGAAGTAGCCTGGAGATTGGAGATCAAGCACTGGAGGTCCTTATTATACCACAGACATGACCAAGTGGTTTTTGCCAAACCATTTGATCTCCCTAAGGTTAAATGTCCACTACCATCAACATGGACAAGTCCCACTTTGCTGGATTGTTATAAGGTCACATGGGTTCACATATATGAAATACCCAAGCATATGCTAGGAAGAGAGTCAAATCTGATGTCATTTCCTTATCTTGTCCTTCCTTACTCAAATTTTATAAACCCCACTGTAGCGTACTTTCTCTGTTTGTAATCCCCATTGAACCGGTGGAGACCTCTGGAGGGTCCCTTTTCAAGCATGGTATGAGAAATGTAATGGAGGGTAGTCACTGAAGGCACAGAAAGTAGAGTCAGATTTCTTGGGGTGATTATACTACTCATTGGCTTGGGGTGACTATACCACTCAGTGGTCATAAGAAAATTACTGTTCTTCTCTGTGTCTTGGTTTCCTGATCTGTGAAATGGGAATAATTCCCTTCTTCATAGGAAGATTTTTACAACCAGTACCAAATCCTGCAGTTTCATGAAAGGGGCTACACTGGAAAATCTGAATAGATTCTAAACAACCTGATATGTTATTTTTTCTGATTTCCACTAAGGTCACCTTGAGCCACCAGACTTAAGTGTCCTGGCAGTCGATCAGAGATGAGCTTCTTCTTTATTGCCTACTGCTTAATTCTTTTTCCCCCTCAAAAAACTTTTTCCTGATGGATGTTTTCAGAGCATGGTAGACAATAATGATAAATAGTTCTTATTAATTCTGAAATAATAACTAACAGAAAAATGATCAAAATGTGTAAAGGGGGATGTAGCAGGAGCACATGGACTTCAGAGTCAGTCCCACCTGCACTTGAACTTAAACTCTAGTACTTACACATGACATTTGCCTCCTCTGAACCTTGTTTGCTCATCAGTAGAGTGGGACAACAAATTGACCTTTCAGGGTTATAAATGCTGGTGACACAGTAACAGCAACTGTGACGATTCAGATCTATGACACATTCACCACCTGCCATGCACTGTAGTCATTCATTTTGGCCCAAGCCAACAACACTGCAAGGTGGTTACTATGATCACAGCTTAGTTGAAGGTGCTGAGGCACAGAGAAGAAAGGTGAGAGCTGGAGCCAGGATTTAAACCCAGGATGCCTGGTCTGGAGCCTGTGTCCTTAACCACTGTATTATGTGGTCTCCCAGGAATATTTCCACAGAGTTATCAGTGCACATTTTTCTTGATGTCAGGTTGCTTTGAGGCCTCTGGGACGAGGAGTGTCAAGACCCCTCTCACGGCTCGATTGCCCACCCACCCTCACTGCCAAGCCCCTTCTGTCACCAGCTCATATCTCTCAAAATGCAGCACTCCCTCGGCTGCCAAACTCAGACTTTGGGAGCTGGTAGAAGTGGGGGAGACCAAAAGGCCAGGGAGGGGCCAGGCTGCCTGGAGAAGGGGCCCAAGGAAACTTGGAAGCAAGGCCGGAATGAGTCAATCAGTCAGTAAGTATTTATTTAGTGCTTAGGCAGCTTGGGGGATCCAGAGAAATTATAAGACGCCATCCGGTCCCTGGCTGGATTTCTGGCGAGATTCCCCCCGCGTGAGAACCAGGCCCGGGGCTAGGGCCTGCCCAGCCAGTGGAAGGCTGCCTCGGCCTCTGCGCGTAGCAGCAGGAGTAGCAGGTAAGAAAATGAGCTGGGAATGGTTGAGCCGAGTCCACGTCCCAGCAATGTCACACACCATGAGTGAGTCACATCACCATTCTGAACCTCAGTTTCCACAAACATACAGTGGGGATAATACCAGTACTTGCCCAGTTGGGGTGTGTGAGATATTGACCAGCTGGTGTGTGGAAGATTTTGGTCCAGGGCCTAGCACATGGTGTGCTCAAGAAATAGGGGTTCTTATTCGGAGGCATTGATCTCATAAGACAGTGAAAATAGATGTGTTCTGGAAACCCTTTGTGTCCTTCCCCAAATCCTTTTGACCGCCTTTGCTCAGTCATTGCTGTGGCAGCCACTCAACACCGGTGTGGTGTAGCTGAGCGCACTCTCTCATGCCACCCCGGGGCTTCTCTGACAAGGTGTGGGGGAGGGGGAGCTCCTGCAAACACCCTTCATGGACCTGGGGGTGGGAGAGAGTTAACATCTGTGGGTCATCCTCGACCAGCGGGAGAGAGAGCTGGTGGGTAAATATTCCCCTCCTCTGTCCTTCAGGCGGATCACACTCGGTGCCATCTCCACGGTTCCTCAGAAGGTCCAGCTAGGTGGGATCAAGCGCACCATGAAGACCAGCTTGAACACACCCTATGCCCTCTCCCCACTCCTCCCCCCTGTTTCCTGGGACCACTCCCTAGAATGAGCCACACTGTCCCAGGCTCTTCTTTGTGTGTCTGTTGAGGGGGCCTCCCCAGGCAAAAACATGGTGTAGCAAAATGCTCAAGAGTTCAGTCAGACTTGGGTTGGAACCCAAGCTCTCCCAGGCACTGGCTGTGTGACAGAAACATCACCAAATGTCTCTGAACCTCCATTTCACTGTCAGTATAAAGGGGATACTTTATAGTACAGGCCTCATGTGTTTTTTGAAGATGGAAGGAAATAATGCATGGAAGGTGCTTAGTCTGTACCTGGTACCCAGAGCCAGGCTCTCCAGGAGCAGAACCTGAGACCAGGATTCATATGAAAGAGATTTATTGGGAGGTGACCCCAGGAGGAGCCAGAGGGAAGTCAGAGAGGGAAGGGAGGAACTAAGCAAGGATATCAAGACAGTTATACCCAGGGTGACTTTGGCCAAATCCCCCAGGGAGCTCTGGAAATAATGCAGAGGACACATCTCAGAGGGAGGTGGCTGGTTAAGGGCTGTCCCTGGGGGATAGAAACCCCCAGACAACTTGAGTCTTGGTGCATTCAGGCAAAGTAGGCTCCAGTAGCCTGAGGGCAGCCACCAACAAAGAGACTCAGGTTCAGGCTGTAGGAGTGAAACGCACACTAGGAGCTGTGAGCAAGAAAAGGAAGGGAGATAAGAGACCCTGTGGAAACACGGGCAGGGCACTGACCACATCAGCCACAGTATAGTAATGTTGTTGTCATGGTTGTTGTGCTTTTTTAAAAAGTTGTCTGGAATAATAGAAAAGCAAGGTGATAGAGCATCCAAAGCACCAGTTTCCCAACTTCCTTGGGCCTTTCTTTCCCGGACCTCATCTTCACTAAAGAGGGGATGGCCTCTCCTCTGAACACCAGCCCCTGACATGGGTCTCCTGCCATTTGTCAACAGGACTCAAGGACTTCCCAGTCCCCCAGGGCTGGCGGGAGGGTAGCCCTGAGATGCCCTGAGGATGGCAGCAGTAATGTGTGTTTTTTTTCTCTCTCTCTCTCTGAAGGTTCACACAACCCAAGATTCTCTCTGTCTCTGGTAGAGACTGGGCTGGAGGTTGAGGCGCAACAGATATAGCAAGGAGACCAACTGGAGGCAGAAGTGATCAGAGTCTTCCAGGTGAAAGGTAGTGGTGGCCTCAACACAGGAAGAAAGGAGCAGCAGCGCACCGAGCCGGTGGTCTGGAAATTGTTTGGCGATGGGTTGGATATGAAGATAGGATGCATTGAGGGTCCCTGGCCACGGTTCCCACTTGAGCAGAAGGGTGGATAGTGGTGATATTCATGGGTGTGGGGAAGCAGAGGACCAGCAGGGTTAGCAGTGAAAGACAAGCTTTTGAGGTCTTCTCTACTTGAAATCTATGACAGATAGGCAAATAAAACTGGCATGAGGCAGATGGCTCTCTGAGTCTGCAGCTCAGGAATGGCAACTTGGTGAAGCTATAGATTGGAGTTTTCCCAAAAAGAAGCTGAGCTAAGACCTACCATCATGCAGGAGTAGCCTGCGGTGTGGTCTGGCCCACCAGGTGGGACCTGGGGGATGAGAAAATGCCCAAGGCCCCTTTGATTCTGTCTCTGCAGTGGAAGAGCTCATGCTGCTTCTTCTTATGTCCTTGCATCAGTCTTAATGCTCCTGGCAATGCAGTGTCTAAAACATTTTGCTGTAAGGACATCCCATTTGGAGAATGTGCTCATGGCAGGGGAAGCTATGACTTGCTTGACTCCCTGACTTCTCCTACCCCAGCCTCTCCTCTGACACTGCTGGGGACAACGGCCCTTTTTGGGTCTCTCTGGCAAAGACAGCTCAGGTACTGCCTCCCTCAGCAGTATCCTGCCTTTCTTCTCGCCCTTCCAGCCCAGTCCCATCCCCATCAGAGCAGGCAGGTCTCTGCCAAGGGAAATGCATTCCAGAGACAAGCTCCAGCTTACAGGAGCTCCGTTACCTGAAGTAGAACTACGGCCAGGGCCACAAAGGCACAACTGGGATGGCCCCTTTCTCCCTTCAGCAGCCCGAGGCTCCTCCCTGCTTTGAGAAAGCCCCAGAGCTGACCCTACCCTCATTTGGGCCCTGGCATGGCTCCTCCAGTCCTAGTTGCCTGCCATGGATCTGTTTCTAGGGTGAGGACACTGGTGACCTTAAAAAGACATGGGCTTCCAGAGGAGAAAGTGACAACCCCTCTCGTTCATCAGAACCAGGCTGGCACAGAGGGCCCCTGGTGGGCAAGGCTGGGTCTTCTCAGTAGACATGTGAAAGAGACACCTTACCCAGACTTGGAGATCAGCACAACCTCCTGCAGGAAGTGATGTCCCATCTGAGTCCTGAACAAGTAAGTTGGATTACCCACATACAGAGAGGCAGGGGAAGGAAGACCACTCCAAGCAAAGGAAATTGCATAAAACAAGCTCAGAGGACAGAAGGAAAATAGCCCACTCAAGGGTTTTCTTTGGCTGGAGCACGCACTCACAAAGAAGGATGGAGCAATGTGGGTCCCAGGAAGGTAAGCCAGGCCAGGTCACGCACAGCCATTAACCCAGGAAGGTGGGTGCTGGGGAGGGAGGGCGGGCTCCAGAAAGGCAGGGATGCTGACTTCGAAGGGTTTTGAGCAAGGAAATGATCTGATCATATTTGGACTTTAAAAGGCAGTTTTGCCTACTGCGTGGAGAACAGACTGAGGAAGCTCGCTTTTGGAAGCAGAGCAGTGGGAGAAGGGGGTGGGAGGAAGGCAGCTGCTGATGTCCCACTGATGGGTGAGCGTGCCCCCACCAGGGTAGAGGACGGGGACAAAGGGCAGTGGGTGCAGTTCAGAAGCGTTCAGGAACTAGAGCAGATTGAGCCAAGTGACCGAATAGATGTCAGGGGCAAGTTAGAGGGAGGAGTAAGGTGAGGGGTGGGGCCCTTTGCTGCAAGAGAAGATGAGGAAGCAGGTGGCAGTGGGGACATGACCTTGCTTTTCTCCCGAGTTAGCCATCTGACCGACCTGTGCGCGGATAGCCAGCTTTTGCGCGCATCAGTGGGCCTGCAGTTTGCAGCTTGCTCTCACACTGCTTCCTCCGTGTCTTTTCATCAGCCTTCCAGCAAGGTCACGTCTAAACCATTTTGTCGAAAGGCCTGGAGAGAAATTTGTGATTGTTCAGCTCTACCCCCACTCCCCCATCCTCACCACCCTAGACACGCGGACCCAACTCCCAATTGCCAGCACCTGCTTTGCCTGCTACTTCTCTCTTGCTGGGAGTTAACCTATTCCAGGAGGAACTCCTAACCAGTGTTTAAATACCCCACGTCCCCTGGCCCTCGGGTGGGATCACTGTAAGGGGTATGTTCCCCACTGGCTAACTCCACCCCTCCTTGGGGCAGTGGCTTAGGAGCCACCCTTTATCCCTGACTTCCCTGCCTGTCCGCTCCCCCACATCTTTGTTGTCTTCACTTCCCAGCCAAGGTCTGTCGTGGCTGTAATCCAAACCGAGGCATCAGCAGGCGGCTGAGAACAACTGCAGGGCAGAATGAGGGTGTTCGGTGGAGCGTGGAGAGGAAAAGGGAAGAAGCTCTTAAGCGGGACACGGGAGAAGGTCCGTGTTTAAGGGGTAGGCTGAGAGACACCTTGAAAGGAAGCTGGGAAGGCTCAGCCAAGGAAGTGGGAGAAGGGAGTGGGCAGCACACACCACCCCCACGGAGGTGGCCATTGTGGAGGTCATTGGCGAACTCGCTGAGAGCAGTGTCAGAAAAGGGATGCGGAAGAACCCAGGCTGCAGGAAGTTAAGGGAAGTGGGAAAATATAGGTGCTCACCTTGTTTCTCCTCCTCCCACCACTCAACAAATCCTCCCTCTTTGACCCCAAAGTGAACGCCTCCCTCATCCCTGAGTTCTTTGTGTCCCCCCACCACAGGGCCTTTGCACATTCTTATCTCTCTCCCTCCCGCTCATCTCCCTGAACAACACCTTTTTGTAGTGAACTCCATCAAATTCATTAGAATTTTCCTGATGCCTAAGACCTGATTAGCTTCTTTCATTACTCTCCTAAAGCTCTGTTACTTTTCTTAAAATTGTTTATCTCAGCTTTCCCACATTTCATTATTTGGTCATCTTGTCCACTTGATTTTAAGCTCTGATTTTCTCACCATTGTATCCCCAGTGCCTTGCCTAGTACTTTCAGACACAATGGAAATCCAGTAAATAGTGATGGAATGAATAAGCACTCCTCCTGGTTCCTTCCCCATTCTTGAAAACTTGGGCTCCAAACTGAGAACAAGGATTCTCAACGATACAAACCACCTCACTTTCTTATTCTTCCAATTAAAATCATAGCAAAAGCCGGTACTACTTCTCTCTCCAGTTCCTCTGTTTGGTTACATGTGCCATTGCATTCTTGATTTCCAGTGTGTTCGGAGTTTCCTATTGGACAGTTTCAAGGTCTACCTCTCCTCAGGTGGCATTATGAAGCCTGTAGACTTTTTTAGTAGCTTTGGATATAGATAGTTGAGACCGATCTCCTGCTTGGCTGTCAGAACCCAAGGAAACCTTAATTACAGAAAACATGGACATCATGGGAGACATTTCTAAGCTTTTCAAACTGTAGGTCCCATCTGGAAAATTTCAAAAAGGTTAGCCATGTGGTGTGTTCCATGTTACATAACCCACGCTTAACACTCCTGCTTGTGTTCCCAGACGCTCTACAAAAAAAAAAAAAAAAAGTCAGGACACTTTTACCCCAAAGTATCTGGAGTCCTTATGGAAAACCTTCTCAAAGTGTTCATATTTATGCCCAAATCCAACATATGAACCTTCCCTTTGCTTACCTCTTTGAATACTCATATGGGAATAGGATCCTGTACTCTCTCTCTGAAGATTCTTTTAGTCTTTGGCCTGCCCCCATGTCAGGTGGTAATCACCACTTTAAAACACTGAGATTAGTGCAGTAAAAAAGATTTATGAATATTAATTCTTTTTATAGCAGGTCATAATGTGAGCTGGAGAACAAACAGAGTATGGTTTCATTCCAACGCTTTACTGCAAACAAGAATGGGGTTGCGTGTTGTGGAAAATATTACTTGGAGATGCTGGTTTGAAAACCAATTTGCTGAGAATGGCTTTGGCTATAACTCGCCAGACGCCATGAATTTGTAGAGTCTGTTATGGAGAGTAAGGATCACAAATTTTATAGCTGTCATGTTGTTCATAATCAGCAGCATTTTCCAAAGAAATTTTAAAAATATATTCTTAAAATGCAAACCCCAAAACACTAAAGTGCCTAATATTAAGAAGAAAAATGAGTCCTTTGCAAATTTTCTAGAGCTATAGTTTAAAAGGCTGAGCTTCTCCCTGGCTGGTCACTTCTCTATAAGCCCAGTGTGGCCTTCATCTTCATCCCTTTCATGAAATGATGTTTTCAGAAGTCACTAGGTTGCTAAACTAAGTAGCCTCTCCTCGGCATCTTTGCAGTGTTTTGACATCCTTGACCCTTTCTTCCCTGACATTCTCCCTTCCCTCGGCACCAGCAAGAAAAATCCTGAAAGGCTGTGGAAGTACAATTAAGAAGACAGACTGGATTCAGCCAGTTTGTCAGGGTTCCAATCTCAGCTCTGTCCTTTACCAGCTGTGTGACTTTGGGCAAGTTAATTAACCTCATTGTCGTCATCTCTAAAGTGGGGGTAACAATAGTACTCACAACCACCTCATGGGGTGGTTGTGAAGAGTGAGGGATTCAATGTATATCAAGTACTTGGAATAGTGCCTGCCACATAGTAACTGCTCAATTAACACTTTTATTGTTTAATAACTTTGCAGGGTCAAAGGTAAGCCTGTCCCCTGCCTGTTAATTTTTCTATGGTATATTTTGATATCTGAGCTGAGTCATCAGTTTCTCTCTTTAGAGTTTATGTTTTGGAGCCTTGATTAAGAAATCCTTTCCTATTCCAAAGTCATAAACATATTGTTTAATGTCCTTCATTAATTTTATACTTTTAACCTTCCCCTTTAATTCTTATTCCACATAGAGTTTATTTTTATTTAGAGTGAGGTAGCAATTTAATTTTAACTATCCATAGAGTGAGGCTATTTACCAGATAATCCATCCTTTCTCCCACTGATTTATGATGTCATTTCTATAATGTGCCAAGTTTCCAGAGGCACCCGGGAGTCTATTTGGGTGCTCTAATCTGTTCCCTTGATCTACTGTCATGCTCCGATTTTATTGCTATTCTGTTTTAATCACTACTGCTTTGTAATATATCTTAATACCTGGCAAGAAGAATCTCCATGCCCTTTTCCTTCTAAATATTCTTTGTTATCCATGTACCTTTATTCATCCTTATATATTTCAGAATCCATTTCCCAAAAAAAGCTTGAATTTTAATTGGAATTACATTAGTTTTCAACTTAATTTGGGACGTAGTGATATCATTCTAATGTTAAATTATCCCACCCCTGGGCATGGTATTTATGTAGGTCTTCTTTCATGTCCTAAAATGAAATTTAAAATTTTTTCATAAAGATCCTGTGTCATTTTTGTTAAATTAGCTAACAGATAATTTATAGTTTTAGTTGCTATTGTAAATTTTCTTATTTTCTTATATTTTTAATAGGAATTTGCTTTAGTAGGTGCATATTATTGGTTTTTATAACATGTTCTTGTTTCTGGCAAGTTTGCTGAATTCTCTTACCAATTCTAATGGTTTTCTCTTGATTCTCATGGATTTATATATAGTAAATATTTCATCTTTTCCTTTCCAATTCAATATTTTTGTTAGTTATTTTTATTATCTTATTGCTTTTCCAAATATTTTGAATGGTAGTTATTATAGTGGTAATTCTTGTATTGGTCCTGATCTAAAAAGAAATGCTTCTAAAATTTCTTCATTAAAATCATCTTTTCAATGAATTTTGTAGATAAACTTTATCATCTTAAGGAAATTCCCTTATACTACTAATTTTCTAAGAGGTTTTTTCCAGAAATGGATATTGAACTTTATCATATGCATTCACCATTTCTATTGTGACCCTACAGTCTTTTAGTCTATTAAGAAAGAGGGGGGTGGGTGGCTTCAGGATGGCTAACTAAAGGCATCTGGTACTTGCCTCCTCCACAAAGAAGAACCAAAACAGCGAGTGTATCATCACACTTCAAATAAATCAACTAAGAGAGTTCTGGAATTCAACAGAGAAGTGGCAGGAAACATCTAAGTTAAGGAAGGAGAGGGAAGTGAGTAGCCTGCTCCTCAGGGACTAGCTGGGATCAGGGAGAGGCTCCCTAATGCAGGGAAAGGGAGAGTGAGTGACCCCCATGGGTTCACATTCCCACCATGGACTCTGGCAATCCTAGCCACAGGAAAGCCCCTTGACCCACATGGGCTTTGAGACTAACATAGGGAGCTTCCTAGAGACTGTGCTATGGCACTGCTCCAGAGAGGGAACTCATGCTGGGTCCCACACCCCCCCCCCAGAGTCCTAAGCAGCTATAGCACAGCACCATTTTGAAGAGCCCAGCCCCCACCAGACTGCATCCTGCCCTTGGTCCCAATAGCCTTTGCATCTCCACATCCCTAGAGCCCCACTGACATCTCCTGCATGCAGCATGCAGCTGGGTACTGCTGATGTCTGTTGCCACCAAGGCCAAAGCATGAGCCCTTGGCAGCGACCCCACTGCCCCCAGTAGCAGGGCCACTGCACATTTAAAAGCACCCTGAGAAAAGGCCACTGTGCTTATAGCCACCACTTAGGGCTGAAGTGCACGCTCCCCAGCTGCCTGTTATGGCTACAACCACTGAAAGCAACTCTAACCTTCCCAGGAGCTGGGCCTCAGTGCAGCCACTGACACCCCAATTAAGCATTCTGCTGGGGGTCTAGGGATCACCCTACCCCTGCCTATCATAGCCAGCACCTGTACATACCACTGGGGGGGCCTGAAGACAGGCCCACTTGGGCCAACTCTACCCCCCCCACCCCAGTGCCTGAGCACACCATCTAGGCGCCTGAGGATTACCCTGCCCCATCCAGTGACATTGGCACCTATGCACTCTTCCTGGAGGCCTGAGGATAGACCCACCCAACCTGCCACTATAACCACAGCTGACAGCCACCAGCACACACCACATGCAGGCCTGGGGACTGGCCTGCTCAGACCAGTGCAGCCACCACCAACACCATTGCAGACCACTTGGGACCCAGAGGATTGTCCCATCACTGCCACTACCATTGCCTACTTCACACCCACTGCCCAGTGGCCCTAGGACCTGCCCACCTACAAGATCTACCACTGTCACTGCTGGCACCTGAGCAAGCCACCTGGAAGCCCAAGAGTTGGCCCTCCTGGGTCTGCTAACACTGGTGCCCACATATACCTCCCTGGGGCCCAAGGACAGGCACACTTGGCCTGCTGCTGCCACCACAGGGGCCCAAGGAGTGCCCCACCTGGCATCCCCAGCCCCAGAAAAACTTCAGCACAGACTACACTAACAACTGCACCCTAAGCCACTGAGGAAATCATAGCAACTACTGACACTGTTTACAGCCAAAGAAGTAATATGGAGACTGTGCTATAGCATGCGCCCAGAATCAAAGCCAAAGTGCTCTACCCAACCAACACCATACATATATCTTCAGGAAAAAGTCCTAACCTACAAAAGCAAATTCAAAAAATTGGAAGAAGTGACTGTTATACCAGATGTGCAGATATCAATGTAAGGATACAAAAAAACATGAAAAAGCAAGGAAATATGACACCTCCAAAGAAACACAATACATCTCCAGCAACAGATTCCAATTAAAAAGAAATATATGAAATCCCAGATAAAGAATTCAAAATGATGATATTAAATAAGCTCACTGAGATACAAGAGAATTCAGATAAACAGTACAAAGACATCAGAAAAATAATTCAGGATATGAATAAGAAATTTACAAAGGATACAGATATCATTAAAAAAGTAGAATTCTGGAACTAAAGAATTCACTGACTAAAACACAAAATACATTCAAAAGCTTCAACAATAGACTAAATCAAGCAGAAGAAAGAATTTTGAAACTTGAAGACAAACTTGAAACTGAAGACAGGCCTTTTGTAATAACTCAGTCAGACAAAAATAAAGAAAAAAGAATTGAAAAGAATGAAAAACACTTAGATGATATATGGGATGTGATAAAGTGAATTTTGAATTTTGACTTTTTGAATTTTCAGTGTTCCAGAAAGCAAAGAGAAAATGAAAGGGATACAAAACCTATTTAACAAAATAATAGCTGAAAACTTCCTAAACCTAGCAAGAGATTTAGACATCCAGATACAGGAAGCTCAGGTATTCCCAAACAGATACAAATCAAAAAGATCATCTCCATAGCATGCTATACTCAAAGTGTCAAAAGTCAAAGACAAAAAGAGAATTCTAAAAACAGCAAACGAAAGGTATCTAGCCACTTATAAGGGAACCCCCATCAGACTTACAGTGGATTTTTCAGCAGAAACCTTACAAGCCAGGAGAGAATGGGATGACATATTCAAAGTGCTGAAAGAAAAAAAAGAACTGTCAACCAAAGATACTACACATAACAAAGTATCCTTCATAAATGAAGGCAAAATAAAGTCCTTCCCAGACAAGCAAAAACTGAGGAAATTCCTCCTACTAGACTGTTCCTATAAGAAATGCTTAATGGAGTCCTAACCTGGAAGCAAAAGGATGATATCTACCATCATGAAAGCATAAAAGTGTAAAACCCACTGGTAGAGCAAACACACAAATAAGGAAGAGCAAGAACTTGAATGTTACCACAACAAAAAATCACCAAGCCACAATGATAAACAATGAGAGAAAAAAGGAACAAAGAATATACAAAACAACCAGAAATCAATTAATAAAATTAAAGGAATAAGCCCTCACATATCAATAATAATCTTTAATTGCATTAAACTTTCCATTTAAAAGATATAGATGGGATGAATGGATAAAAAAATAACCCAACTATATGCTGCCTACAAGAAATTCATTGCACTAGTAAAAACACATATATACTGAAAGTAAATGGATGGAAAAAGATATTCTATTCAAATTGAAACCAAGAAATGAGCAGGAGTATCCATACACAGATAAGACTGACATCAGGCCAAGAACAGTAAAAAGAGACAAAGAAGGTTATTATATGATGGTAAAGAGATCAATTTGGCAAGAGGATACAACAATTCTAAACATACATGCACCCAACACTGGAGTAGCCAGATATATACAGTAAATATTATTAGATCTAAAGGAAGAGAGAGCCTCCAACACAATAATAGTTGGGGACTTAAAAACCCCACTCACAGCATTACACACATCATGTAGACAGAAAATTAACAAAGAAACATTGGATTTAAACTGCACTTCAGACAATATGGACCTAACAAACATTTACAGAACATTCCATCCAACACCTACAGAATACACACATTCTCCTATTAGCACATGGAACATTCTTCTGGATAGACCATATATTAGGACACAACACAAGTCTCAACAAATTTTTAAAAATCAAAATCATATAAAGTATCTTCTCAGACCACCATGGAATAAAACTAGAAATCAATAACAAGAGGAACTTTGGAAACTGTATGAATACATGGAAATTAAACAACATTCTCCTGAATGACCCTGGATCAGGAAGAAATTAAGGAAGAAATAAAAAATTTCTTTAAACAAAATGAAAATTGAAACATAGCATACCAAAACCTATGGGATACAGTAAAAGAAGTGCTAAGAGGGAATTTTATAGCAATAAATGCCTACATCAAAAAAGTAGAAAGATTTTAAATAAATAATCTAATGATGTACCTCAAAAAAACTAGAAAAAGAAGAACAAACCAAATCCAAAATTAGTAGAAGGAAAGAAATAACAAAGATCAGATCAGAACTGAACAAAATAGAGATGAAAAAATACAAAGGATTAATGAAACAAAATGTTGATTTTTTGAAAAAATAAACAAAATTGATAAGCCACTACCTAGACTAGCCAAGAAAAAAAGACAAAAGGCACACATAAATAAAATCAGAAACAAAAAAGGAGGCATTACAACTGATACCACATTAATGTAAAAGATTATCAAAGCCTATTATGAACAACTATACACTAACAAACTAGAAAACCTAGAGGAAATAGAGAAATTCCTGGATGCAAACAATCTACCCAGGTTGACTCAGGAAGAAATAGAAAACCAGAACAGATCAATAATGCGTAACGAGATTGAATCTGTAAAACATCTCCCAACAAAGAAAAGTCCAGGACCATATGGACTCACGTGAAATTCTTCCAAACTTACAAAGAAGAGCTAACACTAATTCTCCTCAAACTATTCCAAAAAATTAAAGAGGATGGAATTCTTCCTAACTCACTCATTTTACAAGACCATTTTACTCTGACACCAAAACCAGACAAAGATCTAACAACAACAAAAAAACTATAGGCCAATATCCCTGCTGAACATAGATGCAAAAATCCTCAACAAAATACTAGCAAACTAACCAATAGCACATCAGAAAGATAATACACCATGATCAAATGGGATTTATCCCAGGGATGCAAGGATGATGCAACAGATGCAAGTCAATAAAAGTGATACATCACGTCAACAGAATTAAGAACAAAAACCATATGATCATCTCAATAGGTGCAGAAAAAGTATTTGATAAAATTCAACATCCTTTCATGATAAAAACTCTCAACAAACTAAGCTTGAAAGGAACATACCTCAACATAATAATGGCTATATATGACAGGGCCACAGCTAACATCATACTGAATGGGGAAAAGTTGAAAGCCTTTCCTCTAAGAACTGGAACAAGACGAGGAAGCTTACTTTCATCACTCCTATTCAACATAGTACTGGAAGTCTTAGCCAGAGTCCTCAGACAAGAGAAAGAAATAAGAGAGCATCCAAACTGGAAACAAGGAAGTCAAGTTGTTCCTCTTTGTAGATGACATGATCTTATATCTAGAAAAACCTAAAGAGTCCACTAAAAAACTCTTATATCTGAAAATAAATACAGTATAGTTGCAGGCTAAAAAACTCAATATCAAAAATAAGTATAATTTCTGTACATCAATAATGAACTAGCTGAGAAAGAAATCAAGAAGGCAATCTCATTTATGCTAGCTACAAAAAAAAAAATCTAGGAAGCAATTTAACTGAGGAGGTAAAAGAACGAACAAGGAAAACTATGAAACACTGATGAAAGAAATTGAGAAAAAACACAAACAAATGGAAAAATATCCCATGCTCATGGATTGGAAGACTTAACATCATTAAAATGACCATACTACCCAAAGCAATCTAAAGATTCAATGCAATCCCTATTAAAATACCAATGTCATTTTTCATAGAAATAGAAAAAACAATCCTAAAGTTTGTAGGGAACCAAAAAAAGATCCAGAATAGGCATAGCAATCCTGAGCAAAAAGAACAAAGCTGGAGGCATCACACTACCTGACTTCAAAATATATTGTAAGGATATAGTAACCAAAACAGCATCGTGTTGGTATAAAAACAGACACATAGACCAATGGAATAGAATAGAGAACCATAGAGAACCCTAAATAAGTCCACAGCTTTATAGCCAACTGATTTTTGACAAAGGCACAAAGGACATATGTGGGAAAAGGACACCCTCTTCAATAAATGGGGCATCCATTTGCAGAAGAATGAAACTGGACCCCTATCTCTCACTGTGTATAAAAATC
The DNA here is from genome assembly GCA_023783475.1 of Daubentonia madagascariensis. NCBI lineage: Eukaryota > Metazoa > Chordata > Mammalia > Primates > Daubentoniidae > Daubentonia > Daubentonia madagascariensis. The sequence goes on along the minus strand of JAKFHU010001953.1, from coordinate 30,580,199 downwards.
AACCAAGATAGAATAAAGGCTCAAGCATAAGGCCTGAAACTGTAAAACTGCTAGAAGAAAACCTAGTGGAAATAATTCATGACATTGGTCTAGGCAAAAATTTTATGGTTAAGACCCCAAAAGCACAGGCAACAAAACCAATAGACAAATAGGACTATATTAAACTAAAAAACTTTTGCACAGCAAAGGAAACAATCAACAGAGTGAAGAGACAATCTGTTGAATTGGAGAAATATTTTCAAACTATTCATCTGACAAGGGACTAGAATATACAAGAAACTCAAACAACTCAACAGGAAGAAAACAAACAATTCCACTGAAAAGTGAGCAAAGGATCTAAATAGACATTTCTCAAAAGAAGACATATAAATGGCCAAAGAGTATATGAAAAAATGCTCAACATCACTAATAATTAGGGAAATGCAAATCAAAACCACAATGAGATATCATCTCACCCAAGTCAGAATGGCTATTATTAAAAAGACAAAAAATAACAGATGCTGGTGAGGACGCTAAGAAAAGGGAACTCATACACTGTTAGTGGAAATGTAAATTAGTACAGCCACTGTGGAAAACAGTATGAAGATTTCTCAAAACACTAAAAATAGAACTACCATATGATCTAGCCAGTAAATCCCACTACTGGGTATTTATCCAAAGGAAGTGAAATCTGTATATAAAGGGATACCTGCACCCCCATGTTTATTGCAGCACTGTTCATAACAGCAAAGATGTGGAATCAACCTAAATGTCCACTGACAGATGAATGGATAAAGAAAATGTGGTAGATGTACACAATGGAATACTATTTGGCCATAAAAAAGAATGAATCCATGTTATTTGCACAGATGGAACTGGAGGTCATAAAGTTGAGTGAAATAAGCCAGGCACAGAAAGATAAATATTGCATGTTCTCACTCATATGTAGAAGCTAAAAAAGTTTATCTCATGGAAATAGAGAGTAGAATGATATATACCAGAGGCTGGAAGAATGTGTGTGTATCAGCAGGGGGATGAAGAGAGGTTGGTTAATTGGTACAAACATACAGTTAGATAGAAGGAATAAGTTCTAATGCTGAATATAGAGAAGGGTGGCTATAGTTAACAATGTATTGTATACTTCAAAATAGCTAGAAGAGAAGACTTGAAATTTTCCCAACACATAGAAATGATACATACTTGAGGTGATGGATGCCATAAAAACCCTGAGTTTATCATTATACATTATATACATGTAACAAAATGTCATACACACCCCATTAATAGGTATAAATATTATGTATCAATAAAAAAAGTTAAATTATGTTGCTAGATTTTCTTATTTTCAACCATTCTTGAATTATGGTCATTTAAGTATACTTTCAGAAATAAATAGGTAATATTATATTGGAGATTTTAAAAAATAAGTTCAGAAGCTAAGCTGACATCTTATTATTATTGTCATTACTCTCTTCATCTGTTTTGGGCATTAAAATTACACTAGCCTCACAAAATGAGCTGCCCAGACTTTCTTTATTTTTGATGTTTTAAGACAACATGTATAAGATAGGAATTGCATATTCCTTGCCTCATCTGTAAAACCCTCTATGCATATCATGTTTGGGGTGGGTGTGAATTATCACTTCAATTTCTTTAAGGAATACAGACTTATGCACATTTTAACATTCTTATACATTTCTATAAACTTAACTGTTTTTTCTAGGTTTTCAAATATATTGGCATATGGTTGATATTGTTTAATTTTTCCCCATTTTTATTCTGTATTTTGTTGATTTCATCTTCCTTTTTCCCAATTTTTTCCCAAAAATATTATCAGAGAGGGTTATTTATTAGTCTTATAAAAATCTTATTTTTGTATTGTTAAGATTTTTGTTTATTGTTATTCATCTCCATTTTATTGATTTATACCTTTATCCTCATATTGTCATCTTTCTTATTTTGGTGGGGTCTGCTCTGTTCTTTTTCTATCATCTTTAAATTACCACTTAGCTTATTCATTTTTCAACCTTTATTTTTAGAGTGTATTCAAAACCATAAATTGTCCTCTAGGAACTGTGTTAGCTATATCCAGCAAATGCTGACATAAACTGCTTTCATTGTCATTAAGCTATAAATATTTTGTAATTTCCCCCAAGGTCTGTTTGGTAGTAAATTTTATTTTGTTTTGCTTTATCCTAGTATTTAAAACCATGGATTTTTCAGCTAACTCAATTTATTAATTTTAAATTTTATTACATTAAAGTCAGAGAATATTGTCTGATATTGAGCCTTAAGAATATAATGAGACTTTCTTTGTGTCTGTAGTATATAATGTTTGTTTTTGACTGATCAGTTTATTCCAGAATAAAAGTGTGTATTGGGTACAAAGTTTGTAAACTTGTGTGTATAACTTATTAATTATTTTATTGTAGTCTCCTAGCTTATTTTTATTGGATTTAGTATATCAGTTTCTGAGAGCAGTGATTTAAAATCTCCAATATTTTACTTCTCTCTCTCATTTCCATCATCTGTTCTTTACATATTTTGCTCTCAAAATTGTTATTGCTTGTGGATTTTCAAAAACCTAGATGCAACATCTCTTCTTACTCCCTGTGATTTTTTAAATCTTACATATCTTAAGTTCTCTTTTGATTCTTATTTGTGTGGCATATTTTCTTCTTTTATTTTTCTTGATTCTCTGTCCTTATATTTGAAGTGTATCCTTATCAAATATTATATAACTGGGTCTTGTTTTGCTCTTTGTTTTTATTTAATTTGAAAGTCTCTGTCTTTTGATCATTATGTTTAATTTATTTACAATCAAGACATATTTCTCCCATTTAACACTGTAATTTTTAAATTTGCAATTCTTCATTTTTATTTTTAAGATTATTTTCTACTTTTTAAGAGAACTTCTTTTTTTCAGTTATTAATTCTATTTTTATTTTTCCACTGGTAAGCTGCAGATTTTTTAGGACCCATACTTTTATTTATTTTTTCTTATAGTGCTTGAAGCTTAAAAGTAATTATATCTCCTCCTTTTACAAGTGGCTAATACCCTCTCACCTACTTTAGTCTCCCTTAATTCCCATTTTTATATCACCCCTGTAGGGAATTACAACTGAAGAATTTTGTTAATTTTGAATTTATAGGGCACAATATTTCCCTTTAGACTCATCTAAGTACATAGGAGAAAAGATCTTCTCATTAATCTTCCTTAACAGTTTAATCATCTATTACATCTGGTTAATAACATTTGCTATGAGGATAAAGTGAGAAAATTTATATAAATTTTTTAAAACAGCTTCTGGATTCCAGGAAGTATTCTCATGATTGCTTTCTGTTCTCAAGCAATTTATATGATATTTATAAGTACAGAATGATAGAACTCAAATGTCCCTTGGACAACAAATAGTAGAGATGTTCCTAACGTGATGATCCACTCTGAATCCTGCAAAATTATACATAAACTATGTGTATGGGTTATGCATTTGGGCATGCATGTAACATTTTTCTAAGAAAATTCCCTTAATCATATTCACAATAAATTTAATAACCCCAAAAAGATTTTAGTTTAACCCACCCACCCTCACTTTAAAGATCCTAAACTGAAAGCAAAAAAGATTTATCTAAGATATGACAGTGAGTTGTTGGCAGAGCTTAGAAGTGCATACTGCTAGAGTTTTAGGTCCAGGAGAGTGGTAACTTTCTGGTCATCTTAAAGTTGAATCTCAAGAACCTATGATTACAGCTGAGCACAAAGTAGACCCTGAATGCCTACTGGTTGGAGGAAGGAATACTCAAATGAAATAATTGCACCAGAATCAAGATGTGTCTGAGCTATTTAAATCCCAGAATGAAGTTTACATCTCAGCATTGAAAAGGGCCCTTTTTGAATTAGCCATCGGAACTCAGGAAAAGTGTTCTAATATAAAATGTAAATATTTTGTTGTATGTTAAAATTAGAAAAATTAAGCACCTAACATTTATATTTACTTATAGCTAAGTTTTCATTCAACTTGGTTTTGTTTTTCCAACTTTGACTATCTCCATTGAAGTGATCCGTCCATTTGGTAAAGCAAATATTTATTTTAAAACAAAAATAGGAGACTTCCACTTCCAGGAAAAGAAAATAGACATACTCTTCACTATTCCTCCCATTAAGTACAAATAAAAACTCTGAACATTATATATAAAATAAACATAAGGTGAAGATAAGAAGACAAACCAGCTAGGGACCCTGGGACTGAAGGAATGACAGGGTAGTAAGTTCCCTGAGTTTTATTTTTGCCTCATATATCCCAGAGTTGAAGGTGAAGAAACCAGCAACATGGAAAAACATCAACAGGCACAGACCAAAAAAAAAATCCTAAACAAAAACTTACTTTTTCTAGCCAAGACACCACAAATGGGACAGCCAGCCTAGCAAGATGGAACACTTTTAGAGTTCTACTCTAGCCAAACACAACAGAAAAAAGAGACTCCAACCCCACTCATATTTGCAAAGACTGAGTGGGGTCCCTAGATGTTTACTAGGATGTAATAAATTTCCTCAATATCCCTGCTGGAGTGATGTCAGAGAAGATTGAGCAGGGAGCCAGAACTCCTGCCAATGAAGCCTTCCTTCCCCTTTGCCATTGTGTCACAGGAAACCTTGTAATGCAGTACCTCTATCCCTTTCCACCAGAGTGGTGTCAGAGGAGGCCTAGGGTAGAATCAAGGCAATCATCATCACTCAGCAATGAGGCTGCCCTCCCATAATGTCAGTGGTGACCATGTGTGGAGGCGCAATGAGGCACGCCTACCCTTCCTATCAGGATGGTATCAGGAGAGGCCAAAACCTCCACACATCCCTAGCATTATTACCTTACTCAGTTGTCAACAGAGGCAAAATAGGAAACCTGGACTTCTACCCTCACCTGGCACTAATAAGGCATACCCCTGCTGGAGTGGTGACACAGAAAAACAGTTAAACAGAAGGTTTAAAGAAAATCCAGAATCATATAACATAATACCCAAAATGACCTAGTTTCAGTAAAAACTTATTCAGCATATCAAGAACTAAGAAAATATTAACTGGAATGGAAAAAGATAATCAATAGATGCCAATATGAATATGACAGAGATGTTAGAATTATCTGACAAAGATTATAAAGCAGCCATAATAAAAATGCTTCAAAGAGCAATTAAAAATATTCTTTAAACAAATTTTTTAAAATAAATTTAAAAATCTCTGTGAAGAAATAAAGTCTCAGGTAAATACATAAATAAAACAAAAACCAGATGGAACTTCTGGAACTAAAAAATACACTTACTAAAATTTTAAAATGACAATGACAATTCAATGGCAAAATAGAGGGCATAGAAGAAAGAATCAGCAAACTTGACAATAGAACAATAGAAATTACCCAATCTGGATAACAGAAAGAAAATTGGATTAAAACAAATCTACAAGTCCTCAGGAACCTGCAGAACTATAACAAAAGATCTAACATTTGTGTCATCAGAGTCCAAGAGGGAAAGCAGAATAGAGCAAGGCTGAAAAAGCACTCAAAGAAATGATAACTGATAACTTCTTAATTTGGCATAAAACAATACATACAGTTTCAAGAAACTGAGAGAATTCCAAACAGGATGAACCCCAAAAAAAAATCCACACCAAGACACATCAAACTTCTGAAAACTAAGACAAAGAAAAAATTATAAAAGCAGCAAGAAAGAAATAGCACCTCAAATATAGGGTTAAAAAATATTTAAATGACTGTAAATTTCTCATCAGAAACCATGGAGGAGATAAGGAAATGATGCAACATCTTTCAAGTACTGAAAGGAAAGAATTTTCAAAATAGAATTCTATTTCCAGCAAAAATACTCTTCAAGGAATGGAAGAGAAATGAAAATTTCCTAAGAAGAAAAAATTAAGAGAATTTTGTCACCAGAAAACCTACCTTAAAATAATGACTAAAAGAAGTTCTCTAAACAGATGATAAAAGAAGAAATTTTAGAACAGTAAGAAAGAAGAAAGAACAACAGAAATAATATAAATATTGGTAAATTCAATTCATTTTCATTCTCCTCTTGGATTTATGCATTATGCTTGACAGTGAAGCAAAAATATTAACACTAATGTAGTTCAAAATGTAGGTATAGGAAATATTTTTTAAATTTTTTTATAATAAGACAATTTTATTATAAACAGGAGAGGTAAGGGCACTAGGGTTTCTACATTCCACTAAAATTGTTAAAATGATTGTGAGAAGTTATGCATGTATGATGTAAAAATTCAAGAAAGCACTTTAAAAAGCTATTTAAAAATAGACTCAAAAACACTATAGATAAATCAAAATGTGATTTCAAAAATTTCAAGTAACCCACAGTAAGGCATAAAAAAGAAAAACAGAGAAATGAAAAACAGAGAGAGCAAGTAGAAAACAAAAAAATAAAATGGCAGACTTAAGCTCCAATATATCAATAATTACATTAAATGTAAGTAGCCTAGAAACAGCAATTAAAGGACAGAAATCAGCAGAGTGGATTAAAAATCACGACCCAACAGAATGGATAAAAAACAAGACCCAGCTATATGCTGCCAACAAAAGACTCACCTCACCTATAAGAACACACATAGTCTAAAAGTGAAGAGATGGAAAAAGATATTCCATGCAAATGGAAAGCAAAATACAGCAGAAGTAACTGTACTTATATCAGATAAAATAGATGTTAAGTCAAAAACAGTAAAAAGAGATAAAGAAGGGCATTATACAATGATAAAGGAGTCAATTAAGCAAAAGGATATAACAACTGTAAATATATATGCACCTGACACCAGAGGACAAAATATATAAAGTGAATATTAATAGATCTAAAGGGAAAGATAGACTGCAATACAATCATAGTAGGGGACTTTGGTGCCCCACTTTCAGCAATGGAAAGATCATCCAGACAGAAAACTAACAAAGAAACCTTGGAGGTAAACTATACTCTAGACCAAATGGACCTAACTGACATTTACAGAACATTTCATCCAACAGCCACAGAATACATTCTTCATATCAGCACATGGAAGATTCTCTGGAATAGGCCATATATTAGGCCACAGTACAAATATTAACAAATTTTTAAAAATCAAAATCAGAGGCAGGAGAATCACTTGAGCCCAGGAGCTTGAGGCTGCAGTGAGTTATGATTGTGCCACTGCACTCCAGCATGGGTGACAGTGTAAGGCCCTGTCTCTTAAAAAAAAATTATATAAAGTACCTTTTCTGACCACAATGAAATAAACTAGAAAACAGTAAAAAGAGGAACTTTGGAAACTGTAGAAATACATGGAAATTAAGCAACATGCTCCTGAACAACCAATAGGTCAATAAAGAAATTAAGAAGGAAATTTAAAAATTTCCTGAAACAAATGAAAATGGAAATGCTGCATACCCAAACCTATGGCATATGGCATATGGCAAAAGCAGTACAAAGAGGGAAGTTTATAGCAATAAACACCTACATCAAAAAAGTAGAAAGATTTCAAATAAACAACCCAACAATGAACCTCAAGAAACCAGAAAAGTAATAATAAACCAAACCAATAATTAGTAAAGAAAGGAAAATTAAAGGCCACAACAGATAAATGAAATTGAGACTAAAATATACAAAAGATAAATAAAATGAAAAGTCAGTTTTTGAAATGATAAACAAAATTGATGAACCTTTAAAAAAAAGGACCAAAATAAATAAAATAAGAGATGAAAAAGGAAATATTACAACTGATATCACAGAAATACAAAAGTTTATTAGAGAATATTATGAACAACTATACACTAACAAACTGGGAAACCTAGAAGAAATGGTTAAATTCCTATACACATACAACCTATCGTGAAAAAATAGAAAACCCAAACAGACCAATAACAAGTAATGAGATTGAATCAGTAACAAAATGCCTTTCAACAAAGGAAATGCCAGGACTGGATGACTTCACTTCTGAATTCCACCTAATTTTTAAAGAAGACCTACTACCACTTATTTTCAAGCTTTTCCCAAAAATCAAAAGGGAGAGAATTCTTCCAAACACACACTATGAGGCCAGAGTTACCCTGATATCAAAACAAAGGCACAACAAAAAAAAGAAAGCCATAGGTGATATCCCTGATGAACATAGATGGAAAAATCCTCAACAAAATACTAGCAAACCAAATTCAGCAGCACATCCAAATGATTATAAACCATAATCAAGTGGGATTTATCCCAGGATGCAAGGATGGTTTAATACACACAATTCAATAAATGTGATACATCACATCAACACAAAGAAGAGCAAAAACTATATGATCATGTCAATAGACACAGAAAAAACATTTTATACAATTCAACATCTTCTCATGATAAAAACTCCCGACAAATTAGGTATAGAAGAACCATACCTCAAAACAATAAAGACCATATATGACAAACCCACAGCTAACATCATACCAAAAGGGGAAAAGTGGGAAATCCCTCCTCTAAGATCTAGAAGAAAACAAGAATGCCCACTTTCACTACTTTTATTCAACATAGTACTAGAATAGGAGGTCCAGAATGATTAGGCAAGAGAAAGAAATGAAGGGCATCCAAATTGGAAACAAAGAAGCCAAATTAGCCTTTTTCATAGTTGACATATATCTTATACTTAGAAAAACCTTAAAACTTCACCAGAAAAAGTTTTAGAACTGATAAACAATCAGGAAAGTTGGAAAAAAATCAACATAAAAAAGTCTGTAACATTTATATATACCAATAATGAACAATCTGAAAAGAAATTAAGGCAATCCCATTTACAACAGCTACAAAGAATATAAAATACCTAGGAATCAATTTAACCAAATAAGTGAAAGATCTATGTAAGTAAAACTATAAAACATTGATGAAAGAAATTGAAAAGGACACCAAAAAATGAAAAGATAACCCATGGTCACTTAGTGGAAGAATTAATATTGTTAAAATATCTATTGTTGAATGTGAGCTACATTTGATAGTGCAATCCCTATCAAAATAACAATGACATTCTTCACATATATAGAATAAACAATACCAAAATTTTTATGGAACCACAAAGACCCTGGATAGATAAAGCAATCCTGATCAAAAAGAACAAAGCTGGAGGCATCAAACTACACGACTTCAAAATATACTACAAAGCTATAGTAAGCAAAGCAGCGTGATACTGGCATAAAAAGAGACACACAGACCAATGGAACAGAATAGAGAACCCAGAAAAAAATCCACATATTTATATCTAACTGATATTCAACAAAGTCACCAAGAACATACAATGGGGAAAGGATAGTCTCTTCAATAAATCCTTCTGGGGAAACTGGATATCCATATGCAGAAGAATGAAACTAGACCCCTATCTCTCACCATATACAAAAATCAACTCAACATGGATTAAACGCTTACATGCAAGACCCAAAACTATAAAACTACTAGAAGCAAACATATGGAAAATGATTCAGGACATTGGTACAAGCAAAGAATTTTTAGATAAGACCTCAAAAGCATAGGCAACAAAAGCAAAAATAGACAAATGAGATTATATCAAACCAAAAAGCTTCTGCACAGCAGTAGAAACAATCAACAACGTGAAGAGACAACCTGCAGAGTGGGAGAAAATATTTATAAACTATCCATCTGACAAGGGATTAATATCCAGAACATATAAGGAACTCAAACAACTCAACAGCAATAAAGCAAATAATCTAATCTAAAAAATGAGTGAATGATCTTAGTCCATTTGTGTTGCTATAAAGGCTGGATACTTTATGAAGAAAGGAGGTTTATTTGGCTCATAGTTCTGCAGGCCATATAAGAAAAAAGTTGCCAGCATCTGCTTCTGGTGAGGGCTTCAGGCTGCTTCTACTCATGATGGAAGGGGAAGGAGAGCTGGCATGTGAAGAGCTCACATGGCAAGAGAAGAAGCAAGAGAGGGAGGAGGTGCCAGGCTCTTTTTAGCAATTAGCTCTTACAGGAGCTAATAGAGCAAGAACTCACTAATTACTGTGAGGACAGCACCAAGCCATTCTTGATGAATCTGCACTTATGACTCAAAGAACTCCTATTAGGCCCCACCTTTGACATTGTGGATCAAATTTCAATATGAGATTTGGAGGGGACCCAAACCAAACTGTAGAAGATCTGAATAGACATTTCTAAAAAGAAGACATACAAAGGGCCAAAAATATATGAAAAAATGCTCTACATCCCTAATCATCAGGGAAATGCAAACCACAATAGGATATCATTTCACCCCTATTAAAATGACTATAACAAAAAGACAAAAAATAACAAATGTTGGTAAGGATGCAGAGAATGCAGAACTCTTACCACTGTTGGTGGGAACGTAAATTGTGCAACCACTATGGAAACCACTATGGAAAACCACTATGGAGGTTACTAAGAAAACTAAAAATATAAATACCATGTCATCTAGGAATTCCACTACTGAATATATATCCACAGGAAAGGAAATCAGTATGTCAAAAAGATGTCTGCATACCATGTTTACTGCAGCACTATTCATAATAGCCAAGATATGGAATTAACCTAAGTTTCCATCAACAGGTGAATGGATAAAGAAAATGTGGTATGCATATATAATGAAATATTATTCAGCCATAAAAAAGAATGAAATCCTGTCATTTACAACAACATGGATAGGTCTAGAGGACATTATATTGAAGACAAACACCATATGTTCTCACTCATATGTGGGGGCCAAAAAAGTTTATCTCATAGAAGTAGAGAGTAGAATAGCGGTTACTAGAAGCTGGGAAGAATAGTGGGTATATGGAGAGGTGGTTAATGGATATGAAATTGCAGTTACATAGGAGGAAAAAGTTCTAGTGTTCCATAGTACTAGGGTGACTATAGTTGACAATAATCTATGGTATATTAAAAAAATATCTAGAAGGGAGGATTTTGAATATTCCCAATGCAAAGAAATGTTAAACGTTTGGGGTGATGAATATGCCAATTACACTGGTTTGATCCTTACACATTGTATGTATCAAAATATCATATGTACCCCATAAATACGTACAATTAAGGGTCAATTTAAAGTTAAAAATAAGAATAAATAATGACCCAACTATATGCTGTCTACAATAAACTTACTTCAAATATAACAATATAGGTAGGTTGAAATTTAAAGGACAGAAAATATTATGAAAACATTTATCAAAAGAAGCAGAAGCAGCTATATTAATATCAGGTAAAGTACAGTTCAGAGCTAAGAAAATTAACAGAGACAAAGAGGAATGTTACATAATGATAAAAAAAATCAACCAACCAAGAAGACAGTAATCCTGTGCATGCACCATACAACATAGATGCAATATGTGAGTAAAAACTGATAGAACTGAAATGAGAAATAGATAAATCTACAAGTATCATTGGAGGCTTCAACACCCTGTCTCTTAGCAATTAATAGAACACTGGACTAAAAATCAGCAAAGATATAGAGGAATTCAGCAACACCACCAACTTATAAGACCTAATTGACATTTATAGAACACTCCACCCATTAACAGTAGAGGACATATTATTTTCAAGCACCCATAAAGCATATACTAAGATACACCATATTCTGAAGCATAAAACAAGCCTAAAAAACTTTAACATAATTGAAATTTGCATAGTTTATTCTCTGGCCAAAATGGAATAAAACTAAAAGCAATGACAGAAAGATAAGAGGAAAATCTCCAAACATTTCAAAACTAACCAATGTAGTTTACATAATCCATGAGTCAAAGAGGAAGTCTCAAGGGAAATTTAAATAAAACACTAAATGAAAAATAAAATACGACATATCAAAATTTGTGTAACACAGTGAAAAGAACACTGAGAAGACAATTTATAGCACTAAATACTTACATTAGAAATCAGGAAAAGTCTCAAATCAAGAATTTAACCTCCCACCCTAAGAACCTAGGAAAAAAAGAGCGAGATAAATCCAAAGCCAGCAGGAAGAAAGAAAGAAAGTAGATAAGAGCAGAAATCAATGAGCTAAAAAAAACACTGATGAAATACATCAAAGAAAATGTAAATAAACGGAGAGAGAGAGAGAGACTATGTTCATGAATTGGAAGATTCTAAATAGCAAAAATGTCAATACTCTCCAAATTTATATATACAGGTTTAACACAATTCCTACCAAAATCTTAACAAGATTTCTTATAGATAGAGACAAGATTACTCTAATATTTACATGAAAATGCAAAGGAGCTAAAATAGCCAAAACAATTTTAACAAAGAATAGAGTGGGAGGAACCAGTCTACCCAGTCTCAAGACTTATTATATAGATATAGCAATCAAGACTGTATGGTATTGGTGAAGGAACAGGCATACAGATTAATGGAACAGAATAGAGAACCCAGAACTAGACTTACATATGTACAGCTCACTGATTTTTGAGAAAGATGGAAAAGCAATTCAATGGAGGAAGGGTAGTCTTTTCAACAAATGGTACTGGAGCAACTGGGTATCCATAGGCAAAAAACAAAACCTTAATGTAAACATCATACATTATGCAAAAATGTATTTAAAATGGATCACAGAATTAAATGTAAAATATAAAAACTATAAAACTTTAAGATAAAAGCATAGGAGAAAATTTTCAAGATCTAGGGCTAGGCAAAGTGTTAATAGATTGAACACTGAAAGCATGAGACAGAAAAAAGAAAAATGGATAAATTGAGCTTCATCAAAATTTTAAACTTGCTTTCTGCCAAACACCCTATTAAAAAATGAAAAGATAAGCTACAGACTTGGGGAAAATGTTCGTAATTCTCAGAACCAGTAAATGATTAGTATCGAGAATGTTTTAAAAACACTTGAAAAACACACAATCTTATTAGAAAATGGGCAAAAGATATGCAAAGACATTTCATGGAAGAGGATATACAAATGGCACATAAGCACTTGAAATGATGGTCAACACCCTTAGCCATCAGGAAAACACAAATTAAAACAATAAAATATCACTACACACCTACCAGAATTAGTGAAATAAGAAATTGTGGCAACACCAAATTAGCTGAGGATATAGATAAAATCCATCACCCATACATTGCTGGTGGGAATGTAAAATGGTACAGCCACTCCAGAAAGCAGTTTGGTCAAAAACCTGTGCACAAACGTTCATAGCAGCCTTATTCATGACAATAGCCCCAAACTGGAAATAACCCCAATGTCCTTCAATGGGTTAAACAAACTGTGGCATACCCACACCATGGAATACTACTCGGCAATAAAAAGAAATGACCTATGGACACACAACTTGGATAAATCTCCAGAGAATTATTCCGAGTGAAAAAAAGAAAAGCCAATTTCAAAAGGTTACATACTGTAGGATTCCATATATGTATCATTCTTAAAATGACAAAATATAGAGATGGCAAACAGATTAGTGGTTGCCAGGTGTTAAGGATGGGTACTAGACAGCAAAGAAGTGGGTGAAGCTAGGAAAGAGCAACGTGAGGGATCCTGGCAGTGATGATGCAAATGTCCTGCATCTTGACTGTCTTGATGTCGGTATCCTGGTTGGGATATTGCACTACACTTTTGCAAGATGTTGCCATTGGGGGAAACTTGGCAAAGGGTACTTCAGGATCTCTTTGTATTATTTCTCACAACTACATGTAAATCTACAATTATTTCTAAATTACAAGTTTAAAACAACAGCAACAAACGCAACAGCAATTTCACATCAAAATAGAATTTAAATTACCTTTTTTTGCTTTGTTTACTAAATCAGTTTTACTAAGTAATTTTCCTGAAATGAATTGGTCAGTGAAGACATCATTGGTCATTCACATTATCTTCAGTATGTTTGATATGGTCTTGGCTATTAAGAAGAAAGCTGCTATGAATGTTTACACAAGCTTCTTGTGGGTATGTGTTCTGTTTCTCTGTGTAAATACCCGGGGTGGAATTGCTGGCCATAGGGAGGGTGAGTGTTTAGGGTTTTTTATAGGCTACAGGCCTTTTCTGTAGTGGCTGCACCATTTCCTATTTGCCCAGCAGTGTGTGAGTGTCCCCTGCACTGTGTCCTCGCCAGGACTTGCTGTCCCCACACCGTGTCACCCAGGCGTTTTCAGGCCTCCCCTGCCCACAGGCCCAGTCAGACTTCCTGACTCAGTTCTCAGAGCCTTCTTGCCATAGTCATTCAGCACTGGGGGGCGTTCTGGATGAGACCACCTCTCCATCACGACTCAGTGATGGGGATTCACCTCCTTAAGTAAATTAAGGAAACAGACACAATTCAGTGGCATCCATTTGAAATGGTAAAGCAGTCATACATCCTCAATAGAGAGGAAATAAAATAGAGAAGAAATATTAGTTTAAAAAACCAAGGATATGAAGGACTAGTAAAATTAAGAGAAGGTGCAAAATCAGTAATAATCCATTAAAAACTTGTTTGGTGAGATATTGATGTCTGAGACTCACCATTGGACTGGAGAACCTTCAGGAACCTCTTTGACACATGGATTATTTAAAGTATGCAGGTGAGTTTCAAAGTGCTTGGAGATTTTCCTGTTATCTGTTATTGATTTTTAGTTTTGTTCCATTGTGGCCAGAGAATAAACTATGTATGATTTCAATTATTTTAAAGTTGTTGAGGCTTATGTTCCTCAGGAGTAGGCCTCATGGAACATTCTGTATCTTCTTTGGGTGCCTAGCCGGCTGCCTCCTGAAGCCTTGTCATCACACCATGGGCCTCATCCTACCTCTTGATTTTTTTCAGACTCATTTGGCTGTGTTCTAATTGTGAGACCCATTTCATGCAGGGTCTTTATTGAAATCTTGCTGCTGGGCAACTGGCCATTTATTGGTCACCAGCGCTCCCTAGTTTCCTGCTTTTACCTATATGATCACATCACACCTCTGGCGTGATAATAATTGGCTTTTAGATCTGGTGGGCAGATTTCTCAACCACAACACAGTATTTTGGGTACCTGTAAGTAAAAGTGAGCTTTGAAAGGCTGGGAAGGTAAATCCAAAAGAGTTTCAATATATTAGCATGTTACAGTTCATCACCAGTGTTTTGTTTGTAAAAATTAAATAGTTTCTCCAAAGCACCTACCTTTGAGCCCACTCCATTAACAGAGGCTTAATTATTTAAAGTTGTCTAAAGTTTGATATTTAATTTAAAAAGGAATTTGTATATATTTTTCAAAAATACTAAGGTATAATGTCTATTGATGATAATTTCAATACATACACAAATTATTTATTGACCCGGTATCTATATTTCCTCCTAAGGTCAAACTGAGATATAATAAATGCTATGCCTTGACCTTGTTATCATCATAATTTGTCTTTATTGTTAGAGAAACCTATAATATCACATGACATATGTAAGAAAGGGAGAGGGAAGAAGCTGATTTATACATTCTCCCACAAATCATATCCACATCTTTTCTTGGAGGCCGCTTGACCTCTGCAAACCCATACGTTATCCCTGTCCCTGTCCTCCAAGCACGTGATCACTGGCAGTGGGTGGGGTCTGCACTCTGGGGTTTGTTTTGATAAATGAAAAGTGAGCTCAGATACTGTGTGTGACCTGCCTGAGACAGAGTCACAGGTTTCTGAAATGTTGAGCCACCAAGGAGGTATTGGTATATATAGAGAGAAGTGGCCATCAGTTCCAAGAATGTATCTGTCTCTAGAGCTGGTGTTATTCCTTCATGTGGGGCAGATTTTGTTTTCTGGAGGGTGCAGAAGAATGGAGACAGGATTATTCTTAAATGCTGCTGATTCTTTGGAGTTTACTAAGATGCATTAGAAAATAAGGAGCATGTCCAAGGCATAGGTAGTTCCTCACTGCCTCTAGAACCCAGGGCCACTGGGTCACCCTAGGCAGCAATAACAGAGGGGTCAGGGACAGCATCCCTGTCCTGGACTCCAGTGACCTCAGAAGTGGCACACTCAGCAGTGACAATGAAGGAGAAGAAACATGGTGGGCTCTACCCGATGATGATCCCACCTAGAGACGGTCTCAGTCAGACCTCATTGTGAACACGTGGGAAGCCACAATCAGGGAAACCTAGAAAAAACTTCAGGGTACTTTGGAGGGGTAGGGCTGCCAAGAAGCCACACCACTCAGACTTAGGATCATGGTCATTTGGGAGTTAGACACAAATAGGACCCAATTTTACCATCACTGGCTGATAAGTCTTGCTAATTTGGTATATGACTACATCTACATTTATTATTTTTTAGTAACTGCAATATTTTCAGAACTTTACAAGTAGTAACTACAGTCCTTACAGAAGGCTCACAGGGCAGATATTGTCCCCATTTTACATATCGGAGTAGCAAGGCTCAGAGTGTTTAGTAGTTTACATGAGGTCACTCAACTGGTTAAGTGAAAATATGCCTGTCCTCAAAGGCTAGACTTTATTTCCTCATTAGCTCTACATCAGATTTTCCAGTCCTGGGCTTGATTCCTAAGAACACGAGGATCCTGCGGGTAGATGGGCATGCCATACCTTGAATCCCACTTAGAAGTTCACCTGAGGGATGGATGGTTCTTGACCATGACCGGGCCCATTATCATACCTCATCCTGTAGGGAGAAGAGCAGGAGTACCTGGATAGAACAGGGAAGGAGGAGTGTCCTAAGGGCGGTGATGTTCTGGTCGAACAAATCCACACCTGTCCACTCTATCTTCCTATCTGAGGAGCCCTGACGCGTCAGTTGGGGGTGGGAGATCAAATGAGTGAGGAAGATTGCATTGCGCCCAAGCAGAATCTTCTGGGGCTTGCCTCACAAATGATTCATTGCAATTACCTCCAGAGCGCGAACCCCTGAGATCAGGTCATCATCTCCCTGACCGGAAAAGATAACAAGCTTGTTTCTCCCCAAGCCTGACACCTGAGACCAATCTCAAACTGCCCACTCCTTCCTTCCTTTGACCTGAAAAACAGCCCTCACTGATGGATAACAAGATGGCCAATTCCAAGGGCACCAGTTTTAATCTGTCTTGTCAGGTCAAGCCAGACAGATTTCTTTCTAAAACAGTGCTCATAAGATAGATTTCTTCCAACAATTATGTAGCAAGTATTTGCCATTCCTTTAAAAGAATTATATAATAATAGAAAAGAAGTTAGAAAATAAGAATCTGTACTCTTCTTTATACTTCTTATTCCGAGCTGTACAAGATAGAGACTAGACTGGGTGACATGTAGTGTGTATCGCCTACATGGAAGTGGCAAAATTCATTTAGCTTGAAATAAATGGTTACCATTTGTAATTAAACTTTCAAAGAGTTGTCCAATGATTGAAAAACATTATCCCCTGCTCTTGTTCCAACCATATTTGGAGCTGATTGGCTCATTGAGGGGCAATATGCCTTTGATATTTGAGTCCGTCGTTCACTTTAACTTTAAACAGACAGGCTGGGAAGAGGAAGTTGGGCTGGTGATGTGCTAATTCTTGTTTGTGATTTACCCCCGAGGAACTATAAGAAACCTGCAACTTATTGTACATTAAGAACTGAAACTGGAGACGGCCACATCTGGTTTGTTGGTTGGTTCCCCCTCCTTTTTAAAAAATGAAACTGCAACCAAAAATGCTTAGGCTAGATAGTTTGATTATAACGGTTAATTTATCAGGGATAAAAGGTTGGAGGCTACATTGCCCCAGAGACAGAAGTTGAGTACTTTTGCAAGAGGGGTTATAACCATCCGTAAGTAAAAGGAATTTTTTTTTTTTAAAGTATATTATGGAATTTCTCAGAGACATTGTGTACTGAGGTATAGCATTTAAAATGCACTCAAGTTTTTCAGCTGGAGGGCCAAGTGGCTCTGAACCGCTGTAGGGCAGTCTGTTTGGTACCAGTTTTGGTCCCTCACAGGGCCCCATGGTCCTGAGGACGAGGATGGGGGTGTTGGATTGAGGCAGGAAGTCATCAGTTTAATAAGGGCAGCATTAGGGTATTTGTGGGCCCCTTTGTCCATTAAAATATTAAAAATTATATTTTATGACTACATTGGTGTGAAGAAAATTATATTGTTATATATGAAAACATTTTAATGTTTCCCCCCTCCCTCCCTCTCTCTTCCCTTCCCTCTCCCCTGCGCCCCCCACTCCTCTCCTGCTGCCCCCGCCTCTTTCCTTTCCATTCCTTTCCGTGGTTTTGTCTTTGTCTTTCCATAACACTCTCCACATTCTCTTATCCTCTTATCCGGCCACCCTTGGCTACAGAACAGTATGTCTCTTGGGAACTTCAGAGCTCAGAAAAGAAGCTTTTCCTAAAAAATAGGCGGCAAAGCCATTTATGAAAACTGCAGCCGTGATTTAGGAGCACATGAGAAGATGGTGAGGAACTAATGAGAAAACAAACAAAATGCCAAGAAAAGAAGTTACCATTTTCTGAGCTTCCGCTGTGTTCTGGACAGGTCACAGACAGAATCTCATTTCGTCCTCCCAAGAGGCCCAGCAGGAAGGTATTCTCTCTGAGCAGCCCCACCACAATCGCCACCCATTTTTCAGATGTGCAAACTAGGATGGAGAGTCTAAACAACTTGCCCAAGTTACATACAGTTGGTGTGTAACCCCTTTTGTGATCCTTTTGGCCTTCAACAAGCTATGCTGCCAGCTCCTGTACTTGGAGACTTAAGAGTAGAAGCCATTTATATTAGGCCTCCCAGAAAACGGATGTCATTATTTAAAAGGAAAACATTAGCATTTTGTTGGAAGCTCCAAGGCTCCTATGGTAGGACAGGGAAACTGGCTGGGGGTGAGGGACTGGGGGTGGGTGGGTGAAGGGCATGCCCAGGGCGAGGGCCCCCTATCTGCAGGCTGCTTTGGGCACTGCATGTGGTTCCTCCACCCTTCTGAGCTCAACGTTCCAATTGTCACAGCAAAGTCCTTCAGGGTGTTGTAATATAAAGATGACATTCCCGTATATCACTCCTTAAATGAAAGTAAACAGGAGGAAATTATTAAATATTGCAATATCACATATGTTGTGTCTAATTTAGAATTCACCATAGACTAAAATCACTGTTTACAAAACTATTGTCTGAGTGCCAGGCACTTTCAACAAGATTCTGTACGTGCAGGGAAAGCACAATAAGCATGTTTTCTATTTGAATGCCAAACTTGGAGAGGTTACCTTATTAAAAACCCCAGTTCCCTTGTTTATATAAATGCCAGGTGTTTATAAAATATCATAGTTCATAAACACTGTTTCCCCTCAGATTATCTTCTCCTTGGCCTCTGCCTTCAACATGGTACCAGGAAAAGTGTCAGAACTTGCAAAACCACTTTGAATCCAAGAATAAAGTGTGGTTATTTTTTAAAAAATCAATGCAGAAACCCCTGAGAATAATGGAGACAAGCCAAAGAAATGGACTTGTCTTTTTAGGAGCTTCCAATGAAGAGAAAAATGCTCCAGAGAGGCTCCTAACTGGGTGAAAAATGGTTCAAAATGGAACCAAAGTTTAATTGCTGCTGCAGGAGCCATGCCAGACCTGGAGGAAAAATGAGAGACAGGTCTTTGAACCAGAGCATCTGTACCAAAGGACCCTCAGTATGTGTGGGCTGGTGTGATCCTTTCCCCTCCTGGAATTGTTTCCACTTCCTGTGCCCCCCACCTGCCCCAGTACACACTAATGCACCTGTGGAGAGGGCACTCTTTCAGAGTCAAGCTTTGGCCCCAAGAAGGAAATTGCATAAGTATAAAGTCATTCTGGGCTTGTCTCATTAACCTGTAAATTAAGCATGGAGAGAAATTTGCAGATACTTTGAACACCAATCTAGTTCAGTGCTTCTCAAAGTGCAGTCCCTGAACCAGCAGCATCAACATCCTCAGAAACACGAATTCTCCAGCCCCACCTCAGAGCTGTTAAATGGGAAGGTCCTGGGGTGGCCCAGCAGCCTGGGCTGTACCATGTCCTGTAAGTGATGCTGACGCTGACGTTGATTCATGCTGAGGTCTAGACACCACTGGCTTCATTCATTCACTGGGTCATGGTAACCCCCAAGCTGTTCCTTACTGATTTTAGGCTTCCATTTATTGAGTGTTTACTACCCTTTATGTACAGTATTTCATTTAAGGCTTCCTGCAACCTTTTGCTGTTGGTGTTAATATTTTTCCCATTTTACAAATGAGGAAACAGATA
Organism: Daubentonia madagascariensis; assembly: GCA_023783475.1. NCBI lineage: Eukaryota > Metazoa > Chordata > Mammalia > Primates > Daubentoniidae > Daubentonia > Daubentonia madagascariensis. The sequence goes on along the minus strand of JAKFHU010001953.1, from coordinate 30,560,057 downwards.
TTCACAGAGATTAAAGAGATTACTCAAAATCACTCAGCTAGTCAGTGTGAAAGTAAGGTTTAAATCCACATCTATTTGATGATACTCTCTACATTCATTATGGTTCTCAACACTGGAACTCTTGTCTCATCAGAAATATCTGCTTTGTAAAAGGAAACTGCAAGAATCAGTAATACCTAACACAGAACATCAGACTGTAGACTTGGGAGAAACTTTAGAATCTACCCTGGAACTTATGTATACATTCTCTACAGTAGTGTTCCCTAAAGTGTGTTCCATGGACCACTGACATCACAGAATATCAGGCAGTACATGTAGAGTTCCATGGTCAAATAAGTTTGGGAAATGCTGGTTTAAACTTTGCTAAATCAGTTCCTTAGCAGCAGGACTTCTCAGTTCTGTTAATGAATACAATTAGGGATGAGGTGACTCTCCAAGGGTATAGCGTATACAGCATGTCTCACATTTCATTAACTACCTAGAGCATTTCTTGGCTCTAAAAGGCTCCAGAAGAAGAGTTTGGAAGCCCTGCTCTACAATGCTTTGGAAAGCAGGATCCAGGGTGTGGGTGAAGGTCTCTGGTCTTGGCATACCCCAAGCAGCCCAAGCTGTGAGTAGATATCCATGCCTGCTTGGAAGTTCTCTGTGTTGAGTGGAAACCTCCTCCTCAATAGCTTTCTGCTATTGCTACTTACCCTTTCTTTGGCAAGACTGCAGGTAAGTCTGGTCCCTCTTTCTCACCCAAGCTCTTTGGAGACGTAAGGCAGGCCCTCAATTCCTTATTAAGGCTTGTTTCTCCAGGGGTCAATGCCCCAGGCCCTCCAGCCTTGCTAAATGCTCTATGGCATTCCCGTTCATCTGGACTATTGTGGTAGCCTCATGGCTGGCCTTTCTTCTGTTCATCTTGCACCTCCTCTAATTCCCACAGCAGCCAATGTCAGGAAATACAAAATGGTTCTATCTTGTCCCTGCTTAAAACCCTTCCATGGATCTTCATTGAACTTGGATTGAAATCCAACTCCCTAAAATGGCCTAAGGCCTTATGGCATATTCCTTTCCCTATCTGAAAATTTAACAATCCCTGTCCTTTATGAAGCTCCAACTACACTCACCTCTCAATTCCTCAACCAGCTCTTTCCCACCTCCAGGCCTTTGTCCTTTCTGTTCCCTCTGCCTGAAATGCTCTTCCTGTGATTATTGAGAGGCTCTCTCCCATTGACCTCTTAGGTCTCAGTTAACCATCACATTCTCAGAGGCCTTCTGGACACCCACTCTTACCCAAGGTGTGGTGTACTCTCCCTCAGCCCTCTGCTCTCTCCCCTCATTACACAGCCTGTGCTTCCTAATTCTGTGTTTGTGTGATTGTTGCTTTAATGTCTGCATTTCCTGCTCAAAAGTAACATTGATTGCAGATCCAGTAAAGACTATTATGCCTTGCATATGGTATGCTCTCAAAATTTTGGGATAGTTGGACAGTTGTTGGTCTCCAGACCCCTCACATCCTCTACCTCCACCTTCCCAAATGATGATGCCCAGAACTAACACACACAATGGGTGTGCTCTGATCAGGGCAGGTTAAATGAAGCTATCACCTCCCATGCCCTGGATGCCATACCTCAATTCATGTAACCAAAGACCAAATTAGCTTTCCCAGTGGCCACCTCCTACCCTGGGCTCACACTAAACTTACATTAAGCCGTCAGACACATTCAGCTCTTTCTACATGTGCTCCCCTGTGGTATGACTTACCCAGGCTAAAAGTATGTTATAAATCCCCTGGCCTCAGCACAGATCCTCTGTCTTAACATCTGTTGTCTACTTTTCTTTTTTCAAGTGTGGAGTCAGGCTCACTCCTATCAGAATCATTGATATCTTGCACAGAACTAGGATGAGGAGAAGACTAAGCTCTGTGACTCGGACCCTCAGCAGCCTCCCACTAGATTGGCAACCATCCTTTGGTGAGAGTTCCTCCTTCAGTTGAAAGGCCAATGGTGTTATTTCAAGTGCTGTGCCACCTGATGAAAGGAGAGCTATTGGGTAGGCCATCTGCATGAACTGACACCGAAGGTAGCCCAGTTCAAGCAGAGAAATAACGTCCCTCCATTCTCACTGGTCTCCCACTGTGGGTCCCTTATCTCCTTTTCTTCTGCCCATCTTGGGGTACATATCTTTCTATGTTCTGGACCTGTCTGAGCCAAGTAAAATTTCTTCTTTTTCCACATAGTCATTTTTTTTATATAAAATGCTCCCTGTATTAACACTTCAGAATTTACCATAGAGATTGAATTAAGCTTAAGAGGAGGAATATGGTGTAATGGTTAAGGATTAATGATTAAAATCATGGTCTTTAGATGCAGACAGAGTTGGGTATAACCCTGGTTTCATTGATCACTAGATGACACCTCAGGAAAGTTGTTTAATCTCCTTAGGAGCCTCACACACAAAATGAGTCACTCAGAATGGGACGAGGATCTAATTGGCATCATGGTTGGCACTCGGCAAGCCCAGGACAAAGGGGGCTGGATTTGTTGTGTTTCCTGTTATTGTTTAGTCTCTGTCCTGTCTTTCTTCCACAGTTGGTTGCTCTGGGGTTGGGGAACGGAAATTTTTTTCTGTGGAGATCTAGAGAGTAAAGATTTTAGGCCTTCTGTTGAAACTATTCAACTCTGCCATTGTAGTGCAAAGATACCTGTAGACAACATAAAAACAAATGGGCATGTCTGTGTTTCAAAAAACCTTTATTTACAAAGGATGGTTGCAGGCAGAATTTGGCCTGCAGGTTATAGTTTGCCAAACCCTGTCCAGGACTTCACTTTTAGTTGGCTATTTGATTGCTTTGGAGGCTCTGCTCTCCTGGTTCCCATGCCACTTGACTTTTGGCCTGAAGGGGAGGCAGAAATCCTTGCCACTGTGATCACGTAAATTTTAGTTTTGCCAGGTGAATCTCCATGCTATTTGTGGGAAACTCTGCAGGTAGTCCAGGAAGAATGACCTCAGTCAGCCAAGAAAATATCCCTTCTTAGGAAATTTCCACAAAATCAGTTTGTGGAAAGAGAACAAGAAACTTGTCCAATCAGTTGAAATGATAAAGGTAAGTTCCTGCAGCAAATGTCCCATTAGAAGAGATTCTAACAAGTAGCAGTTTGTGAAGAGGAAGGGATGAAATGTAGCTCGCTGTGTTTCCTGCCTGGCTTTGAATTCTTTCTGTTAACTAGAATTGCATTTGGCAATTGCATGTAGCTGAAATATGCCTATAGTGGCTGAATCAACTACAGATTTAATATTGGTATCCTTGCACAGAGTCTTTCAAAAACCTTGGCTCCTCCTAGCTTCCTGTTCTGTGATCTTTTGAGTATCTCTCTTGACTTCACAGTCGCAAGATGGCTGCTCTGACTCCAGGCATCAAGTGCAAACTTCAGGCTAGAACAAGAAAGAACAGATGCGGAGCAAAGGCCCTTCCAGAGCTGTCTGTCTATCCCAGGGGCCTTTCACAGTGGACTTTGTGCTTGCATTTCATTGGCCAGTTGAGGGTCACATGACTACTCTTAGGAGTCTGGGGAAGTGAGTATTTTTAACTGGGCACGCTGATACCTCAAACAAATCTGGAGTTCTCCTAGTGAGAGAAAAAGGAGAGTGGATTTTGGAGAAGCAGTAGCAATGTCAGTCACATTCTCCGAAAGGGCGAGTCTGTGCTGCACAGTGGTTGAAAGCAAGGCTCTAAAATTGGACTGACTCAGCCTCATTTCCTCATTTCTGAAAGGGAATCATATAACCTCTCTAATAGTTGTTCTTGGGATTAAATCAAATAATCCATGTAAAGTGGCAGGCATTAAGAGACATCTTTATTATTATTTACTATTGCTACTGTTCTCCCTCCCTGCCCCTTGGAAACTGCATTTTTCTTTGAAGTAAATTGCCTGATTCGGACACAGCCCACTTGTGAACCTGCCTAAGATGACAGTGCTGGCCCCACCTAACCTCTTAGTTGGCATTACTTTCATATAAAAACAATACAGAATGCTTGGAAGATTTGGATAATTCTGTTTGAAGGAGTCCCAAGGGAAACTTTGAACAAGTTTCTGAAAAATGAATAGAAATTTGCCAGGCAGAAAAGAAGGAATCAGAAAGAGCATTGTCAGAAGAGGGAACAGCATATGCAAAAGCATGGCGTCAGAAAACAGCAGACCACCTCATGGCATCACCTAATGTGACTGCTTCTAACTGCAGAGATGTCAGTGGAATTTTCCCAAGGGTCCCAGAGGCATGACTAAAAGATTAACGGCAATTGCCGTGTCTCCATTACCAAAGATGAACTCTTTATGAAACATTTATGCTTGTCAAATGGAGATAAACAGAAATTTGGGGCTTCCTGTTCAGAAATTTTTGGACTCCATTTTATTCTGCACTTGCTATTCCTGTCCTGGAGTCTGTACTTTACATTCACTGTCATGGTGTATCATTTTGGTCACTTTATGACATCATTGTTATAATCCGCATTTCATGTGTGAGTAAACCGGAGTTCAGGCAGGTTAAACAATTGCTCAAGTTCACCCAAGCAAGAGCATCTGAACCTACACTGGTGCCCTTAACAGAGAATCTGTCATCTCTCTACCTCCTCTGTCATCCTCTTTATGTCATCTTTATGCAGGAGACAGTAGCAAGGTTTATCAAGACTGGGAATCTTAGGGGTAGAAGAGCTTAGAGCTGTGCAGTCCAATACAGTGACTACTGGCCACATGTGACTATCGAGCCCTTGAAATAGGGCTGTATGGCTAGCGCTCCTGATTAATTACATTTTGAATTTTATTTAATTTGAATTAATTTTAGCATAAAAACTGCTACTGAATTCATATATTGGAAAACTTTATATATGTTTTGAATAACTTGGATATGGGAATCTGCCTTTTTGCTTATAAATTTTATGAATCTAAATACAGATCAAATATGTCTGATGAAATTTAGCATCTGAATTGAGATACACTTTAAGAGAAAGAGATAGCCTGGATTTCAAAGAAGGAGTGCAAAAGACGTAATGTATAATATGTCGTTAATAAATGTTTATATTGATTGCATGTTGAAATGATAGTATTTTTAGGTGAATTAGGTGAAATGGAATATATTATTAAACTTAATTTCATCTGTTTCTTTTTACTTTTTAAAATGTGGCTACTAGAAAATTTAAAATTACTTAAGTGACTCACATCCTATTTATACTGAGTAGTACTATTGTAGAGAATGCATCTCACTCTTTAGATGAGAAAAGCTGGCTTCTCCCTGTCTTGAAGAGAAGTTGATCACTGGATGGGGACAGAGCCCGTTAATACCTTTGTCTCAAATGGCACAAGTTTGGGCAAATCATCACACCTCCATAGATTAAGTTGTGAAAAACTGGGTAGATTTCTTTCATACTCCAGGTTTCTAAGATCCTATTAAAATCTTCAGAGTTCAATCATAGGGTTGAAGAGCTAGAAAATTGAGTTTTGCATAGATATAGGAACGTGTGGAATATGATGCCTAATTAGGTGTATTTAGAATTGATTCAAATAAATTAATTTAACTCTTACTAGATTTGATAATATATTATGTTAAATATATATTGATTCATATGATACTTACACACACATATAATATACACTATACGAATCAGCCAAGGTGCTTATATTTTATTCCATACTTTAGATAGGAAAACTGATTGAACAACTTGCCCAAAGTCACTCAGCTAGTAAGGGGTGGATCTGGAACTCAGGTGGTTGTTTGAGCTGAACATCTGCACTCAAACCTACTGCCCTACAATGTCAGTGCCCAGAGACCCTCCATGGCGAGCCCCTTCAGAGAGCAATCTCCTTTTAGTCCTCAGCTGTATATCCGTAGGCCAAACGGGGTCTGTACTAAAATAGGAAGAAAATCTGCACAAGGCTCAGGAAACTTCGAGGTGGGAGGTTATGAATTAACTTCCCAGACCAAAGGGAGTGCCGCCCATTTGTTAATTTGATTTTGTTTAGGTTACTGAGCCATGAATCACCCTTAATTGCATTGTTTCAAATGACTAAATAGTCTAAGTATTAACTGACTGCTAAGTGGTTGCCCAGCTTTGGTTTAACTAGGACATCTTCAGATTAGGAGTCACTGAAATCAAAACACTGTTGGGTTTCCGCTGGGTATTGTGTCATCTGCCCACTGAATGATGGTCCTGGTGCCTGGTGGGACTCCAGCAAGTGAGGAATGTACCCCTTCTGTCCCTGTTGCCTGCATGGGAACTGGACCTCCCACTTCATGTGGGGTTGAAAGTTCCCATAGATGGAATGTCAGAGGACAGACTAATCTGGTTCAACAGATAGACCGTCCTCCTGACTGTGGACCTTTGCAATGTGTTCCACCAAAACTGCTTTGAAACATGATCAAGCATAAGTAGACATCCAGATTAAAGGTGTTATTCTCAGAACATGTTCTGCTGGGCCTCAGATTCCTTATCTATCAAATGGGAGTAATGTTAGCTTAACCCTTTACTCCACCGAATATTTGAGCAGAGAAAATGAGATAATCTCTTGTAATGGGCTTTAGATATGTTTGTCAACAGTTTATGAAAATGTAAAGGATTGTTGGTTAAATATTGATCTTTTTTAGCACGTTTGTGGGTGTCATTAGTCTTTGCATATGGAGTATACTTATGTTTAATTCCATATCACATTTCCAGCCCCATATTTTAAAGTAATAATTCCAAGGTATCCAAGCAGTCTTGTGGGAGACTGCCAGGAGCTGAGAAAGGGTGTGAATACGGGCTCCACTCCTGGTTAAGTTTCCAGAACATGAGGGTTGAAGGTGAAAGTGGCCATCACAGGAATGACTCTCCCAGGTGAATGGGCAAGCTCGGTCTTACCTATGGTTTGAAGGTATGGCACATTCCACATCCTAGATTGATTCTTATACTTCAGCATTGACAAAAACTACCTGGAGAACTTGTTAAAATACAGATTCCTGGGTCCAATGCCTGGAGATTGATTCGGTGGGTCTTGGATGGGATGAAAGGAAGTGTATTTCTACCCCAGTCGTAGTCGATGCTGATGCAGCTGGTCCACAGACCATCCTTTGGGTAGGACTGTGCTAGGCAACTGCAGTGTATGATGGCAGCTACCAGGACCATTCTAATCAGCTCCAGACCCTTTACCTACCTGGACAGCTGGCCTGTGCCCCCAAGGAACTCCGTCATCCCAGGCATAGCTGAGCGAAAGGGGGCTCTTTCCATTCATTCTGAGCGAGTGCAATGCTCCATGAGTAATCTCCTTGTCTCAGAACGCTCTTATGACCACACATAAATTTACCTAAAAATAAGTAAGGCGCGAACATGTAAGAATCCACTTAACACAAAGACTGACAGATTTCAGAATAATGTCCTTGTATTACAAATACCACCCCCCCCAGGATGGATTGCGGAGGGCTTAGTAAGGAAAGCCTGGGTGGTTGTTCACATCTGGGAGTGAGAAAGGGAGACAGGCTCAGTCACTCTATCCTCTTCACAATCCCTCGGCTGCTCACTGGGAAAGGCACGGTGAACGGTGGATCTGTAACACGAGCCTTTTTGACTCCTTCCACATACTGAGCTCCTGAATCAGGCTGGTGTGCTGCAGACACAGGAACATTCTTTAAGGCAGAACATGTGGACAGGGCAAGAAAAGGGTCGGCCATATGGACCAGTGGCCTGCTCCAGCTGTCTCGAAGGAATGAAGACATTCTCTTCTGCAACATCAGAGTATTCTGAGCATGCTGCAAAATGCATTTAATTTTTAACCTGAATATAGGTAAAATGTCCTTAACTCAACAGCATGAATACCTGCCACTGAGGGACAATGCCAATAAAAATTCATGAGGAAGACGGTGACTAGAAGACATTTGCAATAGAATACAACCATGTTAGGAACGTCAGGCTCACGGTTGGTGGAGCATTTGGCTGTGGGTTGTATTAATCCAACTCAATACTAACATGCATATCTAAATTCATTCACTCTCCAGATTAGTGCAGTATCATATTAGCCTAATATAGCATTAGCCTAATTTAATACACAAGTATTAATTCAGAGGATCCCTTTCATGACGAGATATTATTTCTACAGCAACTTAGTATTTTATTGGCTGAGATAATGCAGTGCCAGTTTACCTCCTGCTCAAAATACTCCCTAATAAATATGTGGTTTAAAAGCAGCCATAGTATGGACAGAGGATAAAGTTTCATCTTCCCCACCAAACCTCTGTGTCTTCATCACCATCAGAGGCCCCTTGGTATTGTTGATGGTCTGTTTGCATACCTTTCTCTCTTGCCCAAGGGGAGCCAGATGGGATGTTTAAGACCCTTCCCAACTCCCAGATTCTTGGATTGAAAACAGAGCAATAACGTGCCTGCTATATCCCAAGATGGGAGATGACTTCACCCTTCCGGACTCCCTGGAATCCCCATGGAACTGAGCTTGCATCTTGTTTAAGTGGAAAAGTACAACCATGACTAAAAAGGAAAATGTCAGTCAGGGTCACATTGGTGTCAGGGCCCTAGGAAAATGCTGGAGGTTGACATAGTTTTCCCAGAACAGAAGCTTGCTGACCCATTCTCCCAGAGTAAGGCCCCTGCCCTCGTGCCCCCTACCGAAGCACATTGAGTGTCTGGGACAGAGAGAGAGACCCTACTGGCCTTGAACAAGAGAGGTGGCTTCCACTGCTACCGCTGCCTCCTGTCGGCTTCCCCTCCCACAGGGGCACTTGCACACCTCCTCCTTCCAGGGCCCCTGATCCTGGCCTTGGTTAAGCCCTCAGTAACTCTTGCAGTAGACTTTCAATTGAATTTCCTTGCCCCAAGTTTTTCTCCTCTAATCCATCTTCTACCTTGCTGCACAACAATCATTTAATAATACCGTTCTGAATAAGACATTCCTCTGCCCCAAAGCTTTCCACGGCTCTCCATTGCCTAGACAACAAAATCCAAATCTTTATGGTTCTTAAGGTCCAGGCTATGTTTCCAACTCCCTCTTCCACCTCCTCCCTCCCTCCAAGACTCAAATATTTTCTTCTTCTGCTTCAGCAAATCCAGAGATCTCCAAATGTACCCGGACCTTCCCCATCTCTGGGCCTTTGCTCATCCTGGTTCCTACTGCAGGCATTGCTGTCCCTTGTGCCTTTTGGACCATTGTTCAACCTTTAAAGCCAAGTTATGATTCCCTCCTTTGCAGAACATTTTCCCTATGCCACCTGTCTTAGCCATTTTGTGCTGCTATAACAGAATACCTGAGACTGGGTGATTTATTTTTTTTCAAAAGTTTATTTAGCTCACATTTCTACAGGCTGGAAAGCCCAAGATTGGGCAGCCCATCTGGTGACAGCCTGAAGCTGCTTCAGTTCAGGGCAGAAAGTGGAAGCAAGAAGCAGACACGTGCAAAGAGACGCACGAGAGGCTGGGCTCACACTATAACAACCTGCTCTCACAAGAAGTAATCCATTCCTAGGAGAACTAACCCAGTCTCTCAAGAAATCCACCTTAATGACTGAAATCACCTCTGAAAAGCACCACTTCTTAAAGCAGTGCTACATTAGCAATTAAATTTCCATGTGAGTTTTGGCAGGGACAAACCACATCCAAACCAGAGCACCACCTATTTAGAATTAGTCATTTTTGGGTACTTACATTTGGTCTTCTATTCTGTTTAGTTGTGTGCCTGTCTGGCCTCTCCAATAGACTCTACATTCTTAAAGAAAGGGCCCTATCTATGTCATTAATTATCTTTAGTCTATAGTCTTTTATATCTTTGAAAAATTATCTATTATTTCCAAATAAAACTTTTGTCCACACAGACTCATAAAAAGCTTGAGATAGAGGGATGTTATCAACTACCAATGAGGGCAAGTAATTGCATCTAAAACTACATCCCTCTCTGTAGCCAAGGCAGACAATGATAATCAATCACTGTGCTCTTTCCAATGACCCCAGATGCAACTTCCCAATCCTTCCAACCCAGGGTTCCAAGCAGCAACCACTAATCCATTAGAGTTGACATCTATTTGCCATCCCCCATCTAGTTCTTAGCCTTCATTTTCTAATTTTCTTCTCCTCTTCTTTATGGCTGGTATTGCACAGAAGTCTTGCTGAAAGTCCATGAGGAAGGCTTATGCTGTAAAAGCTGAAGTATTTTTGTGTTCTTTTAGGCACATCCAGTAATTAGGTAGGTCAGAGTTTGGGCAGAAATCTGAGATTTTTTTTAATTGGGATGATCCATGTGGCTTTCCTTTAACTCATAGAAAACTCAACTCAAGTCTAGTTCAGCCAATTATCTGCATTGGTTGAGGCTAAAAGGAGACGATCAGGCTCATGTTCAACTTCATGATATTGATAATTGGCCCATAAATGTCACCTTAGTTCTTCAAATGCTGGAAAGTAGGCAGCAGAGAAGTCTTCTCCTTTGATGTGGATCTACCAGGTTTCTAATAAAGAAAGGAGCCACATTTAGGAGAATTTTATGAAAACTTTTCTTATCTTTTACAAAAAGCCTACCTCCACTTGTGGGAAAACCCAATGATATTAAGAAGCCGCTGCTACCTCCACAGGTATGTTCTCCCTCCCTAATTGGGGCCATCCAGAAGGCTGGGCACACTTATTGGCCTGCAGCCTCTGAAATTCTCCATGAAGCCAAACTCTCATCAGGTAGCATGACATGATGAAGGCCAAAAAGAGACTTTCCCCCCAAATAGGGTTTTAATCACCTCCTGTGATATCAGGAATACAAGATTCTAGAGAATCATTTCCCTTTACTTCTGCAAACTTAACAACAATAAAATCCGACCTAAAGGGAATCACATTTTGACTGTACTCTGTGGATAAACGTCCACATTCATATTTATCGACACCCACTCAGAGCCAGATGTAGTTGTATATGCTGCAGCTATAGCAATGATTTACCCCACAGAAATCCTGGTCCACAGAGGACTTACATATTTACATCCAATATGTGAGTATGGGCTGCAAATGAGACTCACACTCAGGATTTCCAGAAAAGGACAAAGAAGTATACTTTATAGTGTGCAAATGATAACCCAGCTTGAACATTACTTTCCGTAGATGTGAATACTTCCTCCACACATGCCCCAGCTTGGCTCTTCCTCTCGTCCCTTCCCTTCCTGACTCCTGCTCATTTCTAAGAGTTACTGCACCTGCTGCCATGTCCACGTCACCTCCTGTTACCTCCTGCCTGGAAACCCAGTGGGTGAGCCCTCTGCATCTCTATACTTCCCCCAATTTCCAAACTCCTCTGCAATGCCATGCTTTCCTTAAAACAGTGTCTGTCCTTTTGATTATTGTAACTATCACCAGTGGATTGCTGGAACATTATAATTGCTCAATAAATATATATTGGGTGATCTGAATGAGCTATTTAGAGAAAACCTTTCTTTAAAAGAAAAAAAATTGGTTGAGCTGAAGATCACCAAACTATCACTCAATTCCATTTCCTTGTAAAAGAAAGGCAGAGAGCACAACACAGAAAAAAAAAAAAACAACATGGAAAATACTCCTTTACATGACATTTCTTTGGAACCTTACTGTATGCATCTCATTCTATTGCCCTTGGTCAGAATTACCCTTTCATCTTACGCAGTTTGTGTCGTCTTCTGTATCAGGTTGTGTGTTCCTCAAAGTCAGGGAATGGAGATTTCATTTCACCCACAGCACCCTCTCAAGTGGAATTACCTCGTGTCTCCTTGCTACAGACCTCTGCACAAGGATCTCAATTGAAAAACAAATAAAACTTGAGCGTTCCATCCTTTGGCTGGGTTTGTTGACTCTGTGGTGCCAAGGAAATGGCTTGGTGATTTTTTAGTTTGGTTTGTCTTTTGTTCTCTGAATTTAGCATCATGTGAAGACAGAGCATAGCCTAAAGGTGCACTTAAAATGTCGTCTGTTTCTGAGCTTACTCAGACAGGCAATAGAAAATGGCATCCTTGATAATTAATGCCCTTACAGAAATCCAGCGCAGGCTAGCAACTGTAAACAATAAGTTATTAGTCAGGAGAGCTGCTTGCAACATGAGCATGGAAATTCCCATGGATCTTCATAGGGCATGAAAGGGAGGGTTCAAGATGCTCTGGATAATTTCGTTACCATATTTGCTTGATCATGTTATACCTAAGCCGACTGTTCATCACCATCATCCTGATCTCTTCTTTTAACTCGAATTCCTCGTAATTCATTTATAAAACAAAATTAGTGTGTTGACTGTAACCTGTAAAATAAGTCCACATCTTTGTTTAATTATAGATTCTATATAAACTATTTTAGCATTACGGAAGGTATATAAAGAAGGAATAAAAGGAAGATAATTATCCTGTTAAAATGCCAACTAAAAACAAACAACAATTTTTTAAATGCACATTTATATCAGGGCAAGAGACTAGATTTAAAACTCCCAAACTCACAAAGCTGTTTAAAAATGATGCCAGTGCAATGCAAAAAGAAAACACCAAATTGATTGAACATAAGACATGAATGGTTGAAATACTGTTTAATTTTTTTCCTTCTGACTCTTTTTCTCCCTTTGGAAACTGATAAAAGATTTTAAATTTTTTTAAAAATTGACCTCATATTTAGTTTATTTCCTAAAAGTGGAGATGTCTTTACATATGTTTGAAAGTATGTCTGTAAAACCTTTGGAGGACTTCTCAGAACGAAGAAACCTACAGTGCATATCTTACCAAATTGTTTGGGGGGATTTTCCACTTTTATGTGTTTGGGCTTTTTTCCCTCTTAAACATCAAAACCTAATAATTGTGGCAGAAGGTCAAATATTTTCCGTACTGTACTTCGTTTCTGAAATTTTTTCCTTACAAAGAGCAAGCATATGGGGGAAAGACATTTACACACCAATCTATTACAATGGTTACCCCTGCAGTTAGGTAGCAGGACCACAGAGTGGGAGACGCAGGGGGGCAGGGCTCGCACTTCTTTCTCCATTTTATTTACAAGGAAAACACACCCATGTGCCACTTATACAGTTTTTATAGCTACTTAAAGAAAAAAATTATATTTAGAGAACAAATATCTATTTGGATAATTTAAAAATTATATGGTATTTCAAGTTTGAGCATTGCACATAGAATTGCAAGGGGGAAGAAGTAGGGAGGAATTACTGTTTGCTTGGCTGGCAGCATCCACCCGCTAGCATTTTTGTTTACAGAAAAGTTGAATAAAAGAACAGGGGAATGCAGTCAGAATAAAGAATCTGATATCCAGAATGGAAAATTTCTGTTGGGAAAAGTTTTAGGAATTAACACTTTGATTAGTTATATCAAGATCACATTGAATTCATTTTCCTTAATGCTGGTTTGCTTTAACTTAATATCCTCTTTAAAAATCTTTGCCGTCATGACATCATCAGTCCATGCACCATTTCTTGGGGCTTTAAAATAGAAACTTAAAGTTTACATGTAACAACTAAATTCAAGAGAGCACCTTATTTAAATTTCCAAGTCTCTTAGGGGTTAGGAATGAAATGCAATGCTAATTTAATTTAATAATTTGTTCTCTTTCCATCAAAACACACAGTCATTGCTTGTGAAAGCCCCAATCCCACCCTCACTCCCCACTTTTGTTTTCCATCATGCCAGGACAGAATTAAAAGCTGATTTGAAGAGCAAAGTCCAGTTGCATCCCAGACCCTGTTCTCCAAACATGCAATGCCATGGGATGTTTCAGGACCATGGCGTGTCCATTATCTTATTTTCCAAATGTGGGACATGGGAGTTGAATGGGGTGGAGCTTTTTGTTCTTCCAGGATTTCAAACTACGTACACATAAAGCAAGCTGCTGGCAGAAGTCCTTTGTAAATGTATGTGTATGTGTGTGTGTGTTTGTATGTTGGAAAAAAGTTGGATCAAATGAGTGGTTTCCTGTTCAGAGCAGGACCTAAGTTTCCTTCCATAAAAGAAAATATAATTGATTCCACTTCCATCAGCACATCAAGAGGAAGGCGGGTAACTCACTTCCTACTGCCCCTGACCAGAGAGATGAAAGGCTCACGGGAAGTGACCCTTTACTGGGCCTGGGCTGGGCCCTGCTGGTCAGGGAAAGCACACACCTCCACACCCCCTTGCCCCTCCAGGTCCCCCTGGAGTCTGTCAATGTTTGAGTTCTGTCCTTTTTCCACTCTTGGGCGGACACACGACGTCCCTCCAGTTCCTGCCGTCTGGGTTTGATTAAATAATTATAAACTCCCAGCAGCAGATCTATCATTTATGTCCCAAAACATGCCAGTATGTGTCTTTTGTGGCCATGCCAGCCAATCATAAAGCCACTTTAGTTATTGTCACTGAGAACACAGTGGTTCAATGTTTGTGCTAGTTCCTGGATTTTGGTGATAGAATGTTGCCCAGCAGTTTGCTGCTGATGCCAACATCGCTGCAGAACTTCATAATAAATCCTTTCTATATTTATTCAATCCACCACTCTGACACTGAAATTGCCTTTTATGATCAGAGGCTTCCATTTTCCACTTCTAAATCTGGGTGATTATACATTCTAACAGAAAAGACGTCAAGGGCTGTTGTCTGTACGTGCAGCATGGCGCAGAGACTGCTGGCTGATTGGGGGAAGGTAGACACTGGAAGTATGTGAGAGCTGACCTTTTATCCCACACAAAGGAAGCACAGAGGTGATCTCTTTAATCCGTTTGGTTAGAATGTTTAAAATTTTCCACTTCCTCTGCAGCTAAAGCCCAAAATAAAGTTGTCAAAATAAAGCAGTAATATTTCATAGTAATATGCTATCTCCTACAAAAGCTCAAGGGGAAAAGGGGAGGTGGGGGACACCATCTAATTGAGTTAAAGGAATGTTTAAAGAGATGTTTTTGGTTCTTGCCTTAATTGAGCCACAAATGATCTCTAAATTGTCCCAATTTAAAGTATATAATATCAACCATAACTTGGAAAATAGCTGAAATCGCTGAATGGGAAGGGTTTATTTTTCCCCTTTTTGTGCACATGAGTAATTTTGCTAACAATAATTTACGTGGCCAGAATGACCTTCCACTAATGATAACATAAGAAGAAGCTTCTAGAAATTATGATGTATAAAAATTTAGCAATAAAACACAACTGCGTTTTGGAAAGAGAAAGATGTGTTCTCTTTTCTGTACGAAGAGTTCTGAAAAACATGAGTATAGATGGTTTATGCGTGTTTTCATTTTTGAAAGGTGATCAGAGTCAGTCATTTATTGAAAGGGATACAGTGAAATGAGATAAGAGGGTTTAGTGACAATGAACTGTGTAAACTGGTGGGACAGTACGAGAATCACAAAATAAAATCCATCAGTCACTTATTTCTCATCACTGTCTTTCATTTCGTTTACGTTTACTGAAATGCCAGGGAGTTGCATCAGTCTGTAGATGAAATGTGAATCTTGAAGAAGAGTTACTTTTACAAAGGTAGAATCCCCTGAGGGTTGAGTGTTTTGTTTTTACTGCTTCCTTTAAAAGGATCATTAAAATGTTTCCACTTAATACAGAAAACTCAATATTCTATTATTACAGGAAACGCTTCAGATATTACATTTCATTTTTAAGAGAAAGGATTTTAGAAGAGTAAATATTAATCAAAGATATTTAGGATGTATACAATTTGACATTCTTCAAAATGAAAAAATCCTATATTTTCAAAAAATATAAATTGAGTTGTTGCTTTGTTTTTAAGAATTGAGAAATAATTTATTTCAGTATTATAATTCCTGGTGATATCACATTCACCCCAACACTACTCAAACAATATTTTAATATTTTTCAAAATGAAGTTAGTTATTCTTTTAAATAAACTTACATTCAAAATAAATTATTTCCAAATACATCGACTTAAACCGATACTTTTGTTCTAGTGAGGCAAACTCAAGTTGGAGAAAAATTGATGTTAAAGACATTCCAATGTGAAATGTATAGTAATATATAATGACAGGTTCTTTTGGTGAATGTTGCTGGGGGAATAAATTATTAGGAAAAAGAAAAACTTTAAAATAGTTTTTAAGTAAAATCAAGATGCTAGATAGAAAAATACCAGCCAGATGCTGTGGCTCACGCCTGTAATCCTAGCACTTTGGAAGGCCCAGGTGGGAGGATCACTTGAGGTCAGGAGATCGAGACCAGCCTGGACAATATCAAGACGCCGTCTCTATAAAAAAAGAAAAATTAGCTGGGCATGATGGTGCACCCTTGTGGTCCCAGCTACTTGGGAGTAGGCAGGAGGATCGCTTGAGCCCGGGAGTTGGAGGCTGCAGTGGGTGAGCTATGATGACGCCACTGTCTCCAGCCCAGGCAACAGAGTAAGACTTTGTCTCAAAAAAAAAAAAAAAAAGAAAGAAAGAAAAAGAAAAATACAGTTTTGTGCTCCCTTAGCTTTAGATATAGGGACTATTTTTTGTAAACATAAAAAAGACAAAAAAATTCTTAAGAGAGAATAAATATTTCAAATGTAGAACTTTTAGCCATTTGTGAGAAAAGCTGATTTTTTAAAGTTCTTTTAACTAGTAGTGCTTAAACAGAAATGCAGCCATGTGCAGGACTGTTTTCAGTTAAGAATTCTGAATGTGCCAACCAGAAAGAAGTCATCGGTAACTGGCCACTAGGGGGCTTCCCTGTTGGTCCATTCTTATAAATAACAGGGACAGTAGTAATAAACTGCAAAGATGTACCCCAATATTTTCTACCATACACATAGAAATAGCTGGTTAGGAAGGGACAAAAATTCTATCATCTGGTTATTCAGATAATATGAAACTATGGATTAGTTTTTTTCTTCCTCCCTGAACAGACTTTTTTTTTTAATCAACTGCTGTTATTTGGGGGATTGTCATTTAGCTCAAAAAATAGTTATCTGCTATTTATGTAATCTTCTCTTGTTTTGTTGATTTGCCTCAGAGATCAAAATAAGGAATTTAATTTAATCCAACCAGTGCATTAATTCAGTTTGGAGGAAAAGCCTGAGTCTGTTTACTCAGATTAACCTAAGCAGATAAGCATGCTTGTCAGAGCCCTTGTTCATTCCCTTTGACAACTCTCTAAACTGTGTTGAGAGCCAGTGGTGCCATGGTGCAGTATTCATTCAGCAAACGTTTGTTGAGCATTTACTGTATACTGGGTGCTGTGCTTAGTGATGGGCTATAACTGGAAACCAACTTGGTGTGGCAGCCCTCACAGAGACAGCAAGAAAACAGGTGAGAGGCAGTAGAATCCGGAAGACAGAGTCTTGAGTGGTACCAGGGGAGGAAGCCACGGGGGACGGGGAGTCCAGCAGGTGGGATATGGGATTTATAGTCAGGAGACCTGGCGTCAGGTCCTACCTCCTTTACTCACTAGATGAGCATGAACTTGGGGACTCCATGGACACTCTCTAACGTTGCTATGCCACAAAGAATGTTAACAGTGCTGGCTCCATCTCCTGCAATAGTGCCTGCACCTCCTCCCTCATCAGATTATGGGAGGGTCAGATGAAGTGAGTTACTTGAGATTGCTTTATAAAGGGACACTCAAATGTTATTATGTGATTGTTCAAAACAACCATTTTTATTGAGTGAATTCTCAACCAGGACAGGAGGTTGGACACGAGGCCTTCTGGTCCCCAAGCTCAAAAATATTTAGTGATTTATTAGTATGCAAATGTTCCAACACATTAAGTTAAAAATGTTTTCTCAAAACAGTATTTTTTTGTAATATAGATACAGATATGCATAAAAGGGTCAGCAAAGCTACAATCCAAAGTAGATATTGCCAGTTAAATAAGTGATTTCATTTTTTGTCCTTTTTGCTTTCTGTACTTTCTGATTTCTGCAGTGACCATGAAATGTTTTATAATGAAATATATTAATTAAACAAAATCATAAAGAAAAAGGATATTGATAGGGTTAGTGGAAAAATTCCATTTCCAACCAAGGTGAAATTTCTACATGTAGATGTTATGTTAAATATTCATATGGGGAGATGTTCATCAAAATCTTTAGATAATTTTCAAATCCCCATTAGTATCAAAAACAATTAGTATCAAACTTTTTAAAGATTTAAAGTGAATCTTCCTTTTATAACCTAAAAATCTCTTCCACCTGTCTCTTCATCCCAAAAGAAAAATTTATAAAAATAATGAACGCTATTTTTCAATATCAATATATACCTATTTATTGACTTCCATGTTTAAAGACATTCCTTTAAGATTTGTTTTTAAAATGGGTAGCTCCTCCAAATGGCTCTGCTTCTGCATTTGCTGCAGATTAGGGTGATTTCTGCTCATTTGTACCACCTTCCAGAGTTTAAGCAACACGATGCATCTCACACGTGCCCCCAACATTATCTTGTCCACACTGCTCTGATTTTGTCGTAAGAGGCATTTCCACCTTGCTTTCATAAAGTATGCAACTTCGACCTATCTACTTATTTTCTCAGAATTTTCTTGGTGACTTGAAATTTGTTAGAACTTTTTAAAATTTGCTTATTTTTAAGAACACAAGTACTGAATTAATAAATTTTGGTTGTTAAAAATACAAAGGTCAAATAAAGTTTAAGTCCCTCCTCCCCCCATTTTAGTCCTCTTCCTAGAGGCTACCACCATTGTCAGTGCCTTGTACAGCATTCCTGTTGTTGCTGCTGTTTTTCTAATGCATTTGCATTCAGAAATACACGCCTAAAGACACAAATAGTTTGGGGGTGGCTTTCTCTTTTAAACAACATAATTGGTATCATATTGTAAGTATTGTTCCCAATTTTCTTTTCCTCAAGATCTCTTAGAGATTTGCGTCAGGACATACAGATCTACATCATTTAAAAATATTCTCCTGTTTTAGAGACATAATCCTTAGCCCTCTTTGGGTGTCTAAGGTTCACAAGGATCTTAATTATTAAGTGATCAAAACATGATTTCAAATCAGTTCAGAATATGTTGGACCCCTGCTTTATCCCTGGCAGCGTGGCTCCTGAGAGGAATGAGGTATTATCCCCGCCCTTTAGGGCGGATGGTGGATATTTCTTAATAGGTGGAAGGAAGTACAAAACCCCAGGACATTAACTCTTCTGCCATATCATACATTTCATATTTGAGAGAGAAGCTATTCCGCTTCAAGAAAAAAATAACTTAAACTCGACACTCATCAAAGATCTGGAAGTGGAAAGAACCCCAGGAAGTCATCTTTGTCTATCTTCTACCTTTAGACACTTAACTCAGGATGGAAAATTGAGTCTCAGGGTAAATGATCACCCAGTCGAAACAGTGTACGTGCCCAGAAAGAGGCAAATATGTTGCCACAGAATCTTTTACTCTGTTACTACCATTTCTTTGCTCTGCATGTGCTTGGTTTCTTGAGTCTTCTCCATTGCTTAAGTAGTAAGGGTCTTCTTATGTTTTCAAGTAAAAGGCTCAGTCAGTTTAGCAACCCACGACAAGGAGGTGGACGGCGGGTTTCTGGAAATGCTTGCTGAAGGCAGATTTCTCACTAAGAGTCCAGGCAGGACAAACGTTTGCATAGTTCTGAGACCTGATTCAGCAGTGATGCAGACGAAGACGGTCACAGTTCGGGGGATTGTGAGGGGGACCCCCACTCGTTCCTTATCTGCATCTTCCCTTCATGCAGGGGCTCACATTTCTCAGAACACTGGGCTTGGGTTTCTAGGAATTGTCAAAAAGGATCAAACTGAAGGGGTATGTCTCATGCTCTAAATTGGTTGAGTAGGAATAGGATACACTGCAAAAAAGCCTCTGGCTGAGGCAGAAAATGAAGAGTGGAACTAAATTCCCCCAAGGCAGCCTGTGAGAAGCAGGGACCTTCCGTGTTCAGTCACAGCTCTAACGTCCCCAGATCCCAGCAGACTGACGGACATGGGCCTGGACCACAGGAAGAGCTTTCAAAAATCCTTATCCCGTCTCTAACCAACACTGAGCTTTAACAGAACAATCATTGAAATGTCAAGAGAAAAAGGTTTTTTCCTCTGAGATAATGAAGGCAATTTCTGAAATAGATCGAACTACCACAGATGTAAAGAAATAATATTTGGTAATGTGATGTTTGATCCAAAACACCTGAAGTACACAAGCTTAAGAAAGACATCTATTTTTTTATTAAGTTTATTTCCAATAGAAGAAGATGAGTTTAAAAAAAAAAAAAAAAACAGAGACATCAGGAACTGATCATTGACATCACAGGAAAGATCTCCCATGGCTTGCTTTAAAATACAATATCTGATTGATGCCCTTATATTTTTATTTAATTTTTTTAAAAGTATGCCCTTTATTTGGTTGTTTTTAGGGAAAAAGATTATATTTAGAATTCTTGAATCATAAAATATTAGAGCTTCATGTTCATGTAGCTGAACTCTCCCATGTAATGTCACAGGCATGTAAAAGGACATCTTAATAGTACTAGTAATTTAAAATATTTTGTTAAAATACACGTCAACTAATAAAAATAAGGCAAAATTCATCTCTAACTGAGAAAATTGTCTGTTAATTCATTCTTTGTTTTGTTTTAATTCTAACTTTTCTATAAGCAAGCAATATTTTAAGTCAATGCAACATGATTTGTATGCATAGTTATATTTTCCTCCTACACCAGAGACATAGGAAATACTAATAAAAACCATGTTTTGGAGCTTGCTGAGGCTATCTTGTTTATTATAGCTTTGATTTTTGAGTTCAGAAGTTCTACAGATCTACTCCCTGCCCCCAGAATATTCATACATTATATATCTTATCAAAATCAAATACTACGATTTACTAACAATAGTATTTTTTATTTTAATTATAAGCAGATGGTATTTATCAATAATTTTATGCAAATAGAGTATCACTGAAATTTTATTCAATGGAAAAACAATTCTCTGAGCCAGAAAACTTTTACCAAAAATAATGTCAGATGAATTTGTTGGAAAATATGGCTATTCTTTCTGACATTGCTGTAGTTCAAATGTGTCCCTCAATGCCCATGTGTTGGAAACTTAATCTCAGATGCAACAGCATTGAGCGGTGGGACCGTTAAGAGGTGATTAGGTCATGAGGGCTCCGCCCTCTGGATGGATTAGTGCCATTATCACGGGAGTGGATTCATTATGGCCAGGGTGGGTTCCTGATAAAAGGATGAGTTTGGCCCCCTTCCTGTCTTTTTCTCTGTTACCTTCTCTTTGCCTTTCTGCCATGGGAAGACTTGGCAAGAAGTCCCCACCAGATGAGGCCCCTGGATCTTGGACTTCCCAACCTCCAGAACTGTGAGCCAAATGAATTTCTTTTCTTTATAATTTACCCAGTTTCAAATATTCTGTTAGAGTAGCAGAAAATGGATTAAGACAGACATCAACCAAAAAAGTCAAAGATATACAAAGATGCTGGTTTGATTTTTTAACATCTCTTATTTTCTATGTAATGCACTGTGAACTTGTTATTTATAAAATATATTCTTGAAGCAATTTAGAGTTTAATGAAGCAATTGAGAATTTAATCTGTATCACTTTTAAGGGTGGGGAGGTACGAGTTAGATGAATTTACTCCCCAAAATTTGAAAAAGGGCTTTCTTTCATTTGGGCTCAGCTTACCTCCCTCCAGTTCCTAGTCATGTAATTCAGAGTTTGGGGGGCACACTTTCACTCACATCAGCCACCCACTTCATGAACTGCATATGCCCCTCAGAGCCTTGGCTTCCCACACTTGAGCTTCAGCCCTTTGGATATTCATATGGTGTGGAGAGTGCCTGAGGCTCCCCGTCCCGCAAGGTGGGCTGAAGACCACATGCCCATAGCCCATGCCACGCTGCCCTTGAGAGAGAGGGGCTAGTGCAAGACTTGGAAAGCAGAGAAAGAGTCTGGGAAATCGGCTGGGTGTGGTGGCTCATGCCTGTAATCCTAGCACTCTGGGAGGGCAAGGCGGGAGGATCGCTTGAGCTCAGGAGTTCGAGACCAGCCTGGGCAAGAGCCAGACCCCATTTCTACTAAAAATAGAAAAAATTAGCCAGGCCTGGTGGTGCTTGCCTGTAGTCCCAGCTACTTGGGAGGCTGAGGCAGGAGGCTTGCTTGAGCCCAGGAGTTTGAGGTTGCTGTGAGCTAGGCTGACGCCACGGCACTCTAGCCTGGGTGACAGAGTGAGACCATCTTGGAAAAAAAAAAAA
Organism: Daubentonia madagascariensis; assembly: GCA_023783475.1. Classification (NCBI taxonomy): domain Eukaryota; kingdom Metazoa; phylum Chordata; class Mammalia; order Primates; family Daubentoniidae; genus Daubentonia; species Daubentonia madagascariensis. The sequence continues at coordinate 30,537,915 of JAKFHU010001953.1, read as the reverse complement.
AAAGAGTCTGGGAAACACTTTGGAAAACGGCAAAAGCACCGCACAGAGATTTTAGTTTTATGTCTGTTTAGGGAAGGCCAAATATCCAACAGGATGTAATCTGACATTTAGATTTAATTCTGTTGATGATTTGCAGATTTGGGAACATGCTTTCTAGAGTGTCCAGTGCTATGGGGAGCTAGCTCACCCAGAAGGGGTGGTTGCTTAGAAGATCGGAACTGTGATAACAATTTACTGTATTTTCACAGTGTGGAGCTCAAAAAAATATAATGGCAAAGGTTGCCAGGCTGCCTTTCATCCATGGAAGAAAAGACAGAGCAACCTGGAGCCCCACCTTGTATCTACCCCTGATGAACGTGTGACTTTGGACAAGTGACCTAACCTTTCTGGTCCTCTATATTCTCATCTGCAAAATGGTGCTAACATTAATAATGATAGCTATATCCATGAAGGGTTTGACATGTGCTAGGCATGGTTCTAGAAAGATGTATTCACCTAGTTGTCACAGCATTTTTTGAGTTTAAAATCACTGTTATCTTCTTTGTCCAGTTGAGGAAACTGAGGTTTGTGTGGGTTATGTAAGTGGGCACAGTTCATATAGCTAGAAAATACAGAGTCAAATTTCAGGTCAAAATGTCCAGATCCAGAGAATGTGCTCTGACCCGCAACACCATGAGAGGCAGGCAAACCTATGCTCAGAACAGGGGCTGTGGGCTGGGCTGGTCCCCAGCAGGGCTCCATCACTTCCTGACTCTGCAAACTTGCTGAGCTGTAAAGTCTCTCTGTGCCTTTTATTTCCCACATGTAATAAATGGGATATTACAGGATATAAATGTAATAAATGGATAATAATGGGATCTGCCTCATGGCATTGCTGGGAAGATTAAATGAGGTAATATTTCTTAAAAACTCAAAACAGTGCTTGGTAAGAACCAGGTAAGTATTTAAGAGTGCTGTTATTGTTATATTAGAACTCATACACTCCGGTGATATGAATTGGAGCAAAATTCAAATAATACGTGTACATTACTTACTTGTACATAGTAACTACCAAATAAATGATTCCTTCTAGGAGATTGTGTGCCAAGTGCGAGGCATGATTTAGGCGCTGGGGATGTGCAAATCACAGGGCATGGGGCTACCCACCATGGAGTCTAGTGGGAGAAAGAGGAACAGTTTTAGTTCTCTCCCTTCCAGGGATCAGAAAGGTCTGTGTTTAAGCAGCTGAAGAGACATGATTTCTCACCTGCCTATAATAGTAGCTCATGCAATGGGATAAATGCATTGAGGAGTATTCCTGGGCTTATCTTTTTTCCAAGCCCAGTAGAGAGAATCCTATGGGTGCATCCTCCATTTCTACCGCTCAGGCACCATCTGCGGGAGGACAGAGTCGTCTGACTCTTCCATAATAAAACACCGTAATAATCTCCATGATAAAACACCAAGTGGGAGGGCATGGGGAGAGAGAAGAAAAGCGCCATCTTCAGAACACAGCAGGGGCATGTGCACACGTGCATGGTGTATGTATATGTTGTGTGTACGTGCATGTGTGTGTTTTGTGAATGTGTGTTGTGTTGGGCGCTGGTGTAGATTCAGTGTAGCTGCAGGGTCTAGGGAAGGTACAAGACAAGAAATGGGGTTGAGGTAAGTATTGCAAGGACCAGCATCTTCTTTCTTGTCAAAATGCAGGAAAAAGGAACTCCATTCCTTTATTATCAGTTTAGACCCACTAATTGTGTTTGTGCAAGCTGTGCTCCTCGGAGACCAAACAACCATGTGGTTTTGTGTAGTATGGAGCACCTACGATTTTCTAGGAGCTGTGCTGGCCCATTTGCTCAAGAGGGGCTGTCAACTCCTGCCTGTCTTTGGCCATGCCCCTGTAGCAAATAAGATTTCAAGGTTGGTCCAGTCTCGGGGGACACGGTTGTTTGTGCATTAATGGGTCCTTTGTTGTAGAGGTACTCTAAGCTGTCCATGCAGTATGCAGGTAAGCATCATTTTCCAATCTTGGACCACAGTTGCCTCTCTAACATGTGGTAAGAACCATTGATATAACGTAGGACAAACTCCACAAACACTAATGTACAGTGGTTTCCCAAACTTCCCTGGAATGGTGACAGCACTGATTCCTGGGACAAACCTAACCCTACTGAAGCAGAAATTTCAGGGGAGAGGTCCAGAAATCTGGATTTTTGATGAGCATCACAGGTGACTTTTATCAGTAAAGTCTGGGACAATGGCATGGATGTTTCCAGCTACGGCAGTAGCTCCCTACTTCATGTAGGGGAAACCAGGTGTCTTTTGTGACTGGTGCACCAGCCACCTGTGGTAATTAAAATTGAGGATGAGAGAAGAGGACCCCTTCCCCTACTCCCAACTTACCAGCAAAGATGGTCGTCTTTGAGGCCACAGTTAGCGCAGGCAGAGCAACGCTGCACTGCAGACACAGCCCAGAACAGAAGCTTCCAGGCAGGCTGCCTTGCCCTCTCTCATCTTCCCTTCTCACATTCCTCTCCAAGCCACCCACCTGCTGCCTTTGGGCTCATCCCCCTTCTGAACTCCTGAGGTCAACATCTTAAATGCGACATCTCAAAGCTCCCACGTGAGCTCTCCATTAGATCTCCTGAGATCAAGTTTCCCAACAGAATGTATCAGCATCCGGCAGTGGCTGGAAGGTCAAAGTTAAACCTGCTACACTCTACAAATGGGGACTCCCTTCCTGGGGTTCAGGACATCCCTTCAACTGACTGTCAGGCGTAGCTACCGTGCCACCCTTTGACTACCTCAAACAGTGTGACTTGATTCAGAGGTTGCCTTATAGGTTTGTACTGAGAACTTGTGAATCTTCTTAGCATATTTTGAGTTGGAAAATATTGTGTGATTTTAGTAGTTTTCTATTGCTGTGTAACAGTATTACCACAAACTTAGCAACTCAAAACAGCACATATTTATTATCTCAAAATTTCTGTGGGTTGGAAGTCCAGGAACTTCTTGACTGGATCCTCTGCTTAGGATCTCATAAGGCTGCAATCCAGGTGTTGGCTGAGGCTGTGGTTTCATCTGAGGCTTGACTGAGGAAGAATATGTTTCCTAGCTCATTCAGGTTGTTGACAGAATTTAGTTTCCTGAAGCTGTAGGACTGAAAACTTCAGTTTCTTGATGGCTGTTAACCAGAGGCTACCCTCAGTTCCTTGGCATGTAGGGTCTTCCAACGTGACCATCTGCCTCCTCAAAGCATGCAAGAGAGGAGCAGACTCCAGCAAGATGGGTGCTGCAACCTTATGTTACACAATTCCATAATTGTAATTACATACATCTTTGTCATATTCTATTGATTCAAAGCAAGTCACAAGTCCTGCCCACATTCAATGCTATGAACACCAACAGGTGAGGAAGGTAGGGGTTACCTTATAAGTTTGTTTGTGAAAGTAGTGGTCACTAATTAGAGTGTCTGCTCAACCCCAAAACAACACATTTTCTCTAAGAACTCAGTTAATTCTGGCAGCCATATGTGTGCTATAAGACCCTAAACCCTGACCAGAGTTTACTGAGGTCCTGGTAGAGATCCAGCCCAACGTGAAGTAATCAGATTCTGCCTTCCAGAATTGTGACATTTGGTTTTACAGGCAGCCAGTTAGTCAGGGCTGTTTCCTTTTGAGGAAGAGGGGACAACTACTTGTTGGGTGACCTTTTTCCAACATGTGCACTTGGGACAGAGAAACTAAGTTGGAACACAAAGAAAAATGAAGTTGATCTGCGGGAAAAAATGAAGATTAGAAATGGAGGAAAAAAATCTACCTGGGTTTCCAATGGCTATCCAGTTTCTGGGTGTAGTTTCTCATGTAACCCAGTGATTTTTCAGTTTCAGAGCTCTTCCAATATCCTGTCAGTAAATCTCCTATTGTGCTCAAACTTGTTCAAGTTGGCTCCTGCTACTTGTCAAGGTAAAGAACCCTAAGTTGAGATGTCAAAGTGGGCCTTATTTGTTCTTCACTTACAAACTCTCCACTATTCATCCACCTGCCCACAAATTGATCCATCTAAAAAATATTTCTCAACTCCCTAAAATTGCCTAGCACTGTCCTGGATGCTGACATACAACAGCAAACAAGACTCAGAGTTCCCACCCTCACCAACTCCTAACCTGCAGAGCCCCAGGTGGAATGTGCTGAGGAACACAGAAAAGGAGCATGTACTGAGCTGGGGAAGAGGGCTTCCAGGAATGCTTCCTGGAGGAAGTGACCTAGCTGAGATCCAAGAGGTGAGTAGGAACTAACCAAATGAAGGGTATAGGAGAAAAGATTATTCCAGGCAATGGGAACAGCATTACAGAGGGGACATGGCAAATGTGAGCATGCCATGAGCAGGAGCATAACAAATCTGAGACTGAGAGAGCTGAGTGTATGTGAAGAGACCTTTCATGGAAGTGGCAAGAAAGCTAAAATTGTGCATACCTGTCCCAAATTATTACCTCCTTGAAGCTATGGGCCGTAATTTTTTAATTATGAACACTTAGTTTGGCACTTAGGGATTTATTAATTAAAAATTATGTGTCTGGGCATTTTATTTACTTTTTTATTTATATAAATTAAATTCACTCTTTTCAACGTATAGCTCTGTAACTTCTGACAGTGCATGCAGCTAGATAATCACCACTGTTACCAAGATTCAGAACAGTTTCACCACTGGAAAAAATTCCCTCATGCTGCTACTCTGTAGTCAACCCCTCTCCCCACTCCCTGACCATTTTGGTATCTTATATATATAGTATTTTATTTAACCTTTATATCCACCTATGTGATATAGATAGTATTATCTCTAATTTACAGATGAGGAAACCAAGGCTTAATGGATTTTTCTTCTTTTTTTCCCTGGCTTAATTCTGGAAATTCAGTGATTGCTGTTAATTGTGAAGATAAGGGCCCGTTCTCTCAGATCACCAGGTAAGACATTCAGATTCGTCAGGTCGCACACAGGAAAAGATCAAATCAGTTCAAAAAATTGTACTTTGTTTCCCAAGACTTAGGCACTGTGCTGAAAGGATATAAGAACAGAAAACTGGCATTATCTCTGGGTGAGATCTGCCCTTCCTGGCCTTTTGCTGTGGGGCCGAAGGCATATGTTTCACAAAGCCAATAAAATGCACCTTGTTTGCAAGAAATGTTACGACAGCTGGCTTCCAGATCCTTCGATTGTTATGTCTTTTTTGAGACGTATCCATTAATTATTTTTAATCATCTCTTGATTTTACCAAGAAGGTCATTATTTCTACAGGCAGTTCCCTGATAAATTTGGGAATGTTTTCATGTTGTTTTTTTCCTGCGGTGTGGTGTAACTTTCTTTGTCATCAATACATACGTCAAAGCAGGCTAATCAGAGTATTTCCCCAGCCACAGCATATGGTTGGGTCATGCAAACAACCATCGTAAATTCTCTTTGACAATGCCCAAAATCATATCGTGGCCTGGTCCCCATGGAATCCAGATTTATGAAGATCTGAATGTGAGAACTGAGTGTTAGGAGCATGGGTTTTTAAAAATGTGCCACATGAATACGTCTGTCTATTTACATGGCTACTTGCCTCCATATGTGGCAAGTGAATGAAAAATATGTGCAGAGGTATCTAAAGAATTCCTGAGGTGCCTGGATAAGCTTGTCTAGACCCTACATCAGAGCCGTCACCCAATAAATACTCACTGAGTGAGTGAGTGAAAGGACGGATGGATGAAGTGGAACTTGGGTGAGTTATAAAGTCATCTCATTTTTCTAGAAAGTAGCTCATCACTTTAAGGGCACACTTGGTTGCCTTTCCAATGGCTTTCTATCTTTTCCACTTCCGAACGCACGCCCAGTTTTGTTCAGGAAACCTCCCTAGCCTCAGTCCCAAGGTAAATCTTAGTCTAAGCCAATAAGAACATGGCATTTTTCGTGGAGTTTGCGATTGGTCTGGGAAGATGCATGTGACCTCTGTTGGCCCAATCAGATTGAAGGGGATGAGTTTAAGTTCATGGCATGGAGAGAGGTTTTCTATTCCTTCTTATGGGCATAAGCAAGGAAACATGTCACCCATTTACTGCTCCAGGGCTTTTACCTTCCGTGCCCACAGATTTTGCCTGAGATTCCCCACTTACCTTATGACCTTGAGAGGAACCAGCTTGGGTTTGAGCCTGGTGCTGTGTGAATCAGAGAGCAGGAAAGAATCTCATCCCTGATAACATAATTGAGCCCCTGGACATTCCTGGAGAATACAGATTCTGGGCCAGATTCCATCCCTGTAATTTGAGAGAGTGATTTCCTTCCGGTTTAAGTCACCTTCAGTTGGGATTTCTGTTGTTTTCCCCTGAAAACAAAAAGCTAAAGTACAAGTTTGATGTTAAGCATAGAAAAGAGAAGACAATAAGGAAAAAGGACAGGCTCAGTTATTTTGTGTTGTTTCGATAAGTAATAATAGCAACTTCTACATATGGAACATAAATGAAGATCACTTTTAGATCCTGTCTTTCATTGCAAGTACACACACCCCTGGGAGGTGAGCACTGTTATGCCGGTCTTAGTCATCTCCTTCAGGTAAGACTTGCCCATCTGGAAAAGAAGTCTTCCTCCTCGTCTAGTGGAGGTGAGTCTTTTTCTTCCCCTCATTGGTTTTTGCACTGGTTCCTCTGGCAACACAGAGAAAAAGCAGTTTCTATTATCATATACTTCACACCCTCTCATGTCCTCAGGCGTTCATATTATTATCCCTCTCACTGGTACATGAATTTAGAAAACATCTTCCCTATTAATCCTATTCAGTTTCTATAAACAGGGTAGCGTGCAAGTGATACAAAGAAATATGAAGCAACTCTTGCCTACAAAGAGCTTATCTTCTAATTGGGATGCCAGGGCAGAGCGTTTCAGAGAGTGACAGGAGACTTGAATAAATAAAAATACAAAACTGTGTTAACCATCAAAAAGCAGTATGTCATTAATTCTTGGATGAGAAGAACATAATAATAGCTCTTGAGTCCAAACTTTTTTCTTCTCTTCCTCCACCATCTTCTTTTGCCTGGAGGACTGAAGTGGCTTCCAGAGCTATGTGTTTCTACCCTGTCTATTGCCCGACTGATTCTCCATTCTGAAACCAGGGAGCTCTTGCAGAGAAGCAAAGCAGAGCACGTCATTCCTCTGCTCTGTCCCCCGTGCCTGCACGACTCTGCTTGGGCTGCTCCTCCAGACTCCACAGCCTGGTCTCATACTATGCACCATCCTGTTCTTTCTACTGCTCTCCTTTGGGAGATTTCCAGTCCCACCCAGCCGAGGCATTTGCGTATGTTGTTCCCCTGCCTGGAACACCTTTTCCTTTTCTTTTCAACTACTCAACTCCTACTCGCCCTCCTTACAATCTCAGCTCAAACATCCTGTCCTCCGCAAAGTCTTTTCTGAACTCCCTGAGCAGGATAAAACCTACTGCAGACTCTCACAGCACCAGGGATGATCTTTCCTTTGGACTTGTCCCAATTGCAGGTCTACAGTTTTGTTCCTGTCATCATTCGAAATGCACCTCAGGGGGGGCAAGGATTTCATCTGTGTTTAGTCACCATTGGATGGATCTGCAGAGCTTGATAAAGTTTCTGGCGTATGGAAGATGCTCAATAAATATTTATTGAAAGAAAGAAAGAGTGTATAAACATGCAATCCACACTCACTTTGTGCCAGGCACCATGCTACAACCCTCACCACATTATCATTTACTCCTCAGAACTCTATGGTTCCTCTCGTAGAACTCCTTAGAGTTCTTAGAACTCTTTGGTTCCTCTCCTCGAGAGGAACCATCGCCATTTTATGGTTGAGTACACTGAGGCTTAGAGAGATGAAATAATGTGTCCAAGGTTACATGCCAAGTAAGTGACACAGCTGAGATTCCAGCTAGGCATGTGGCTTCAGATATAGAATTCTTAAGGACTGGTCTCCACCAAGTCTCACAGATGAAAGAAAGTTCTGGAAGTTCAGAAAAAGGAGAAGCTTTCTGAGCAAACAGGAGTTTGGGCTAGACTCGAAGACAAGCTGGCTTTGCCCAGAGAAGGAATAAGAAGGAGGGAAGGTGCACAGGGACTCTGATAACCTAAAGGCACCTTTGAGCAAGTTTCCCCTTCCCAGTGGATGAGTTAGGAAAAAGATGTCCTGTCCTCTCTGCAGACGCAGCCCGATACCAAGACACAAAGTTTGCTGAGCCAAGTGCTGGCTTAATTTCAGCTCCTGCTTTCACCCTCAGCTGGGCCCTTTCCCCTTTTTTTGTAGTGCACAAACCACACAGCTGTATGCAGCACCCAGCAGGCATGAAGCTTAGAGGCAAAAATGCAAGAAGTGAAAAAATCCATTTGGCTAGAGTGGATGCTTTCTGAGGGAAATATGAAAGTCTAAGACTTGTGTTGTTCAATATAGTAGCCATTAATCACACATGGCTATTTAAATTTAAATGAATTAAAATAAAATAAAATAAACCTGTTCTGTAATTATATTACCTCCTTTTAAAGTACTCAATAGCTACCTGTAGCTGATGGCTTCTATATTGGAGAGCACGGATAGAGAACATTTCCATTACTGCAGAAAGTTCTATTGGGCAGCACTCATCTAGAAAGCAAGGTGGAGCCGTTTTTGTAAAAAGTTGTTCAGCTTTTATGCCATGAGCCATGAGGAGTCACGACAGGGTGGTAAGTGGGCAAGTAGTGCGATGGAAGTATTGTGCTAGGAGGGGTAATAATTCTTATTTATTGGGGGATTCTGATGCACAAGGTAGTGTGCTAAGTACCTCACAAGTATAATCTCATTTAAGAGGCCTACACGTCAGGTGCTATTATTACCCCCATTCTATAGGTGAGGAAGTTGAGGCCCAGTGAAGTTAAATATCTTCTACGGCTCCAGGCCTGTCTGACCCCAAAATGCCCTACTTTATACCATGGTCCTGTTCTATACCTAAATTAACATGATCATAGGAGTGAATTATTCAACAAAGCAGAGACTGAGGTCAGGGAGGCCCATTTGGCAGCCCTGGAAGTATTCTAGGCATGAAATGATAATGACTTCGTCGAGGGGGTCAAGAGCTTCCTTTGTAGCAGGCTTCAGATGTTCCTTGTTCTTTGTTCCTGGCCTGTAGTTCCTCCCTTCCTCCCTAACCATAATGCGATTGCCTTCATTTTCTCTGGAATCATCTTTGCTTATCCTTTTGCTCCTTGTGTTGGTGTTTCCAGAGAAAATTGTGTTTGCATTAGATTTTAACCTCATAAATTTTTGTCCCCGGGAAGACGTCTCCTGCCTCATCCCGCTGTTAGGCCTCTTCCTAGAGATCCCAGGACACAGCTGGAGAGCTTGTGTGGGCCCCACCAGGAGCCAAGCCCAGAAGTCCCATCTGGAAATGTGTGTGACAGAAGCTTCTCCTCTCCTTCCAGTTCTCCTGGTGAATGGAAATGCACCAGTGGGTCCCACTTCCTGCTGAGATGTGAGGCCTTTCTGTTTCTTTAGCCTCCTGGTGTTGAAGGTAAACTTTCCCTGGGAGTAGTTCTATCTTCATTGTATGCTCCAGCAGACTTTAGTTTGTGAATATTTTGGCTTTAGGTGAGGTCTGTCAAGCCATGGAGATGGATTGGCCACCCCTCTCCCCCTGGTCTTGTAAAGAAAACTGGTTTCTAGCACTTGGTTTTATGGATTATGGACAAGCAGATCCCCATTAACCCCCCTGAAGAAGTCTTCGAGAGAAATCATTGAATACTGATCTGCATGTGATGGCTGGGGAAACTGAGGCATAGGAGGACGGAGAGAATTCCACAAGCATCAGAATTAAAGAACTAGAAAGAAAACCATGACATCCAGGTTGCCTGGTCATGCTTTAACCACAACCCACACTTGCCTATTTAGTTACAACAAACACAACAGAGATAAACATAGATGTAAGTTAGTCTAAACACCAAATTTTAGAAGTTTTTCCTCTGATGTCTAGTCAGCCTTCCTGACCTTTATTGGAGGATAAACTGACTTACAACAGCTGTGGATAATTATTTACTGTAAGTCAGAGACCAAAGGGCTTGCATAATGAAGTGAATTCTGCATTAGAAGGACAGAGATGTGCTTGGTACCAGAAAGTTACCTTTTAAATTGATTCCTGAATTTCAAAGATCAAGAGGGTACCAAGTTCACCATACAAGAGGTGCTAGAAAAGCCCAGGATGTGTTGAGCAGTGGGCTTTGCTCACATGTGAGGAGTTTTACAAAAATGCACAGCCACACCTGGACCTTCCTCAACCCAGATTCTTCCAAGAATATACTTTGCACAGATGCTACTGAGATGACACGTCTCTTGCCATCCATAAAAGTGATCTACAGCTGGCTGTGGAGTTACCAGCAATCTTGGCTACACAATAAGAAACAGATTTGGATTCCCTCACTCAGGCTGTCAGATTTTACAGCTGTCTGATGGTCTCTGGCAGTGTGGCCTCTCAGCCAGACACTGCTGAAGGGGGCTCAGAAACATTTGGCAGTCAAGAGAGGGACAAAAGCTGTGCATAATTTGGGGGTGAGTTCAAAGCCAATAACATTTACACTCCATGCCAAGAAAGCTTTAAAGCCAGTGAGGTGCCTCGAAGCCAATAAGGTGTTATTACCTTTAAGCACATCCCTTTTGCCCTTTGATAATAAGCGTTGTTTTAAAGTATTTGAAAATACCATTCACAATTTAAAACAGGATATGTCACCTCCGCACTTTGAACTTCCAAAAAGAAAAAAGAAGTCTTGATTGCTTGATTCAAGTTGATGCACTTCCATTACAGGCAGACAATCCACACAACAAAAGACACACACACACACACACACACACACTCTCCCTCATCCTCACCTGTGCTGCAAAATAATGGAATCTGGCCACCCTGCGTGTACCTGGAGGTGCAATAAGGCTAATGAATTTCCTCTCCAGGAGCCTCCTGCCTAGTGGCCACCCTACAGTACAGGGATGGTTTTGCTGTAAACACTCCCGTGCTTTGAATGGCATTCAGCCCACAGGATGCCTTGCAGAGCAAGGCCTCTAATGAGGACTCTATGTTCTAGAATTTTAATTAAACAGACGACAAAACCCACTTGCTTCCAAGCTGAATTCTAAGTCTGAATGTGAGAATAAAACTGCAGTTCTGAAAATACGAATGACAGCAAGCAGGGGAATGTCGTCATTGTCCTGGGTAAAATGGTTGAGCACAGCATAGAATCAATATAAGGTAAAAGGAATCTCGAGCTCGATCCCTATGCTCAAACCCTGGTTCTGTTTTTCTCTGGCTGTGTGACCTTGGGCCTGTTACCTGGCTCATGCAGCTGGCGAATCCTTGTAACTTGGAATCATAACTTGGAACCTTGAAGACCCTATTGCTCACCATTATCCCATTAGACTCACCCATGATGATCAATGAGGAGGCTCCAGAATTCCCAGTTCCCAGCCCTTCACTATTTCCATCAGCATGGACTATAAGTGTGTCCCGTGGCAGAGAAGAGGAAAGGCAGGAGGTTGACTGATTCTTTTGCCAAATACCTTGGCCTAAGCTGGAAAATATCTGAGGGTCACTGGATGGACAATAGAGCCAAAAGCTCCAATTGAACTCTCAGGAAGCCAATGGACAGCTAAGATGCTGCTTGTTACCCCTCTCCTTCCTTCCAGGATTCAGTCCCTGGTTTCTTGAGTGAGTGCTGCCACACGACATTCCACTGTGTACTGTCTGAAGCATGTGGTTCACCATGCAACACACGGTCCTTTTCCAACTGTCCTGCCCTACTGGTCCAGTCTCAGCTCCCACCCCACACACACCCCCCGTCGGGCCACAAAGGCCGTCGTCTGCTGCCTAGCACGTCGCACACACGTGTGACTCCAGGCCTGGATATGCTCTTCCTTGTACTTGCAGTGTTATTCCCCCTTTCCAAATCCCTACTCATTCTTCAAGATCAAGACCACTGTTAACTCTTCGTAAGGTTTTCGTGGACACGATCGCTAATTCCAACAACAGCGAAGTTGAGCACTGTGCTGAATGCGTGTCGTGATTGTCTCATTTCTTTCACTGCATCTGCACTGCAGGCCTATGAAGTAGATACTACTATGAGCGCCATGTTGAGACGAGGAAACCATGACTCGCCAGAGTCTTGCCCAAGGTCATGCAGCTAGTTAGTGTGAGAGCCAGTTCCAAGCCCAGGTCTATCTGACTCCAGAAGCAAGTTCTTCCCCATGGTCCACAGTGACTCCCCCAGTGAACTTTATTTATCCTTTGGTTACACCACTTTCCAAGTTTCTCTCCCCTACTAGATTAAAAGTCAAGTTATGTGTTATTCTCATTTTTATCTCTAATTCTTAGCTCACTGCTTGGCCCACAATAGATACTTAACATAAATGTGAATAAATGTGTTGAATGGAGAAATGGATGGATGGATGGAAGGAAGGAATCAAGGAAGAAATATTTGAGTTCCTCAAAGGCACACATTGTAAAACAAGCCAACCTCTTCCACATACACAAAACATTGTGTTCCATAGAGAAGAATTTTAATGCTGGCTGAAAAAAAGGTACCTAGATATTACATACATATTTATATCTATCCTGAGCCTTATTAATGGCAGGAAATTCAAAGCAAATTTGAGTCTATAGTGTGTATACCTATGGCCAGAGATGAGGAGACTAAAAAATGTTGGACAGAGTAAAAAACATCTGGACTTGGTCATGACCTTATAGAATGGAGATATTATGCTTTCTGAGCTCAGTCTTTTTGCTTGAAAACAACAACAACAACAGCATCAACAGCCACCTTTACATACTTCTCATGACTTGAGTGCCTTGCCTTTTGATATATCCTCCCTGGGAGAAGTCTCATCCACAGACTTCAGATAGGTAAGCTTGCAGCTGCTACAAATTCAAGTGTTTAGACTACATCGACTTTCTTTTTTTATAATAATTTGTTTATTAGGGATGCATTAAAAAGATCTAGAGAAAATGGGAACAGATTTTAGCTGCAGGCAAAAATATATAAGGCACCAGACAGACACATTAGGGGAGGTTCAGAAATCAGTATCTGTGACTCAGAGTTCAAATTGGCCTGGCCAGAACAGTCCTCCTCTCAGAGCAGATGAGCCAATGTGATTGTTGTTCGGTGTTTTCAGAGTGTATAGGATGTAGTCTGAAAGGCAAACATTGAATTTCAAGATAGGGAGAGAGGAAGAATCAGAATTATGAGTGAGGCCAGGCACAGTGGCTCATGCCTGTAATCCCAGCACTTTGGGAGGCTGAGGTGGGAGGATAGCTTGAGACCAGGAGCTTGAGACCAGCCTGGGTAATCTCTACAAAAAAAAGTAAAAATTAGCCAGGCACGGTGGTCCTACTCAGGAGGCTGAGGCGAAAGGATGGCTTGAGCCCAGGAGTTTGAGGTTACAGTGAGCTATGATTGTACCACTGCACTCCAGCCTGGGTAATAAAGTGAGACCCTATCTCTAAAATAACCAAAAAACAAGAATTATAAGTGACATGTTAAAATATAATCTCATGGTATGCAAGGCCCAAATTCTTTGAAGCAATGCTGTGTCTGGAAATTCTGTAGGGCAGGAATGTCCAGCTATGAAGTCATTCCTGGTTGGTCTGTGACAGGAGAGTAACCCAGGGCCCTGCCTTTGTGAGCTCTAAATGTGGAGAGGCTGACTGCTTGCCTGAGTGGAGGCAGATGGGAGGTTAAGAAGCTGGGTTAAGTAGAAGCTTTCTGCCATCTGTCTTTGACCCAAAAGTGGATAAGTTAGGCCAAATTTTACAAAGAACCAATGATTTAGTCTAATAGACCCCATAGATATCTCAGCGAAGACTTTGCTTTAGTTCTAAGTATATACCCTTTGCTTTGAGTGGATACTTGAAGCTGTTTTCTACCTTGATTTTGTCTAGTTTCATTTTGGAAGAAGAGACTTTTATAAATTAGGCTAATGTCCCATACATGCCTCCACATACTAACTATGAAATAGTCACTGCTTTCTGTTATGGAGTGTTGATTATGTATGAGTAACTCTTCCAAGTGCTTGATATGACATTGTCTCATTTAATCCTCACAAATAACCCTGAGGGAGAAGTACTTGTTCATCTGTTTTATGGATGAGAATAATGCAACTTATTTAGTAATTCAACAGCAGACAGAGACAAGACTTGGACTCACAATTTGCTTTAACGCCAAACACCACAGTCTCTCATACCATAATGCAATACTTCCCAACTTTTCACATATGTATTCAAGTCTCCTCTAGGATCTTGATGAACAGGACTGTGTCTCACCCCTCCATGGGCATCATAGAGCTCAATGTACTTACCAAGAGCTAAATAAGTTGACAAAAACATTTTTTTCTTAAATGAAAAAGACATATCAAATATTTCAGAATGTGAGTGTGATCTGTGCACGGAGTGGAACAGAAATGAATCAAGAAAGGAGTTATGTCAACACAAGAGTGAAAGACTCCTGGTTGGGCTTGTGGTTGAAAGTACCATCTTATATCAAAGAGGCTGTGAACCCGGGAGTCACCCAAAGGTATCTGTTGCTGGACGATAGATGTTCTGTTCATTCAGAAACCAGGACCACTTCAAAGACCATTTGTTGGCTTGGTGAGAAGATGTTGCCAAAGTGAAGAGTCTCTGTGTCCCCACCGCCCATAAACATGTCTCCAAACAGCAGGAAGGAGCTGTGAAAAACGGCTGTAGTAGCCAGAGCGGGGGACTCAAGAAGTGGATGTGTCTCCCTTAGTAGTGCTGACTGAGCCAGGAAGGATTCCACATCCCGACTGGCCAAGACAAACACAGTCTAGCACTGCTGGGGAGGTAGCCATCGGGGAGTAGCTGAACCACCACGGTCATCCAGCCTTTTGAAAGACTGTCACCACAAGAGCGAAACCAGGGACTGTGGTTTCCTGACATCCTCTCTGGTACACAGCCTGGGCCTCCAGTGACTCACGGCTAATGACGTGCAAAGATTTCACGTCCCATCTCCAATGGAGCCCAGCCTGTGCTGAGCCACAGCCATTCCCACTGCTGCCTCCTCCTGAGGAGCTTAATGAGGGGATTAATGATGACCAGGATGTGAGTAGACATCTTGACATGAGCAGCCCAGCTGTAAAACTGGCCGTGCACAGGCATGCAAGGACAAAGTAGGGGCTCAGTAACTCTCAGCTGCACGGAGCCAAGGCTTCTGTGTCTTAACTCCGCTGGCTGCGTGGGGAGGAGGAAAGGAAGCTAACATTGATTAACTTCAGGCCTCTAGAGATGGTGCCACTGAGTGGTTAAGAGTGTGGGTGTCAGATTGCATCCGGCCTCATCGCTTACTAGCTGAGTGATCATAGGAGGTTACTTAGCCCCTCTGAACCTCAATATTCTCATCTGGAAAGAGGGAGTAACAGTAGCATCTACCCCATCAGGTGGTTCTGAAGATCAAATGGAGATTATAAATATAAAGTTTGGTGAATGTTAGCTTTTATCATTGTTATTTTTACTACCATTGATAATCAAGTTTAGTTGGTGGTGGGAGCTAAAGAACAGAGAAAATTATTTCTAAGGAAATTAATACCCATTATAGAGTAAATGCTTTATAGAAGTTGAACACTGGACTCCAGTTATAAATTGGAAGAGCACCTTGACCCTAATACAGGCTGCATTCTGTGGATGATTAAGACTAAAGACCCTTTGGGATCTGCATGTACCTCGAGAGTAGACTGCCCAGGGTGACAGTTTCACTTCCCACCTGGCACCACCACTAACAATCCAAACCCCAACCAACACAAGCCTCCTATTCCATTCTACCAAAACTCATTGAAGGCTTGTCACCTGCCAGGCACTGTGCAAGCCATTGGCGTCGGGGGTGGGGAGTGTAACAGAAAGGAGTAACACATGGCCCCTGTTTCTAAGATGCTAGTGGGAGAGGTGGACACGTGCACACTCAACTAATATGAGGCAGGCAAATCATTGCTCCCGTGCTGAGACAAACTAAATGCAAGGCACATGGGAAGAGACTGATTCTGAGTGGGGAGATCTGTGAAGTCTTCCTGGAGGGTGTATGTTGTGAGACGGGCCTGAAATGTTGGTGTGAAGAGGAGGGCTTCAGTGTAGATAAAGGGATCATCTTTTGCAAAAGTAGTGGCCTAGAGTGGGAGGAAGGGGTGAACTGGAAAACAAAGTTAGGAAGGTTGGAGGAGACCATATTCTATAGAGTTTTGATAGGCAGAAAAATTTGGATTCTGTTACTTATATTGGGAGGCAATATTCCTTGGGAATATAAGCTCAGCCATTGGCACGGGAGTGAATTTGAGTCATGGCTGTACTTTGTGTACATGGGGTGACCTTGGAAAAACACTTCACTCTCTGGACATTAGTCTCGCCACTATAAAGAGGGGCTCACGGCAGTGACTGACTCACAGGGATGTGGACGTGAACACAGGCTACTCAGTATTGTTCCTCAACGTGGTAGACTCATACATATTAGATATTGCTGTCACCTTTAGTAATCAAGAAGCTGTTGCAATAGTTAGGGAGGAATGATAAGCATCTGGGCTAGGACAGTGGCAAGCAAATGGAAGGAATGTGTGTACATTTCGTAGGCAGAATAGGGAAGTCAACAGCCTACCGGGCATGAGACGTGAGAAAGGAGTCAATGATGGCTTAAGGGTTTGAACCCAGAAGTTTCTGTCTGAGATGGTGTTACCAAGGTTGGGTCATGGGAAATGATCTCAGTGTTGGCTGTATTGAATCAAAGGTGGCTGGTAAATCCTTCATGTTGGTCTTTTTCACAAGGATTTCAAATGCAAAGATCCAAATTTCAGTAGAATTTTTAGGAGAAAAGACTTAGATTGGAGAATTATGTAGAAGTGAAAGTCAAGTCTTTGGAATGATAATATGGTCCTGAAAGGACCTTTAAGAGCAATAAAGTTGCTGAGAAATGGACATTATAAAATGTCTATTTATAAAAAAGCATAGAAAAAGGGAAAGAGAAGAAGAACTGGGCAGTTACTGTGTTTCAGAAGCCAAAGGATGGGGGCTTCAAACAGGCTGTGGTGGTCGGCTCGGCAGACAGAGATGAGGTCATTAGTTTGATGATACCTTCCATGAGAGTATAGGGAAGAAGCTACTTTGTAAGGCATTAAGGAGAAAATAGCAGGGGAACGTGGTGTGTGCTTCATTTGTAAGGAAGTTCAGAAGCTAAAGGAATGTAAGAGAGAGAGGGAAGGAGGTCAAAACAAATCTGGCACAAGGCAGGAGTGAGTTTTGGGTGGAAACTATTTGAATAGGTTTGTAGAGGAAACAACCATTGGAGAAAAATCAGAGATTTACTGGAGAAAAACGTTTATTGTTGATCTAAAGACAGGAAGGGAAGTGTGTGAATTACAGACTTAGAGGGTTATTAGTTTCAGAGCAAACAAGGACCACAGCTTACGTGGAGTCTAGAGTGAGGAGGAAAGGCATGTTTTAAGGCCAAAAAAAATTTATTTCAGTAGTTGATGGAGTTCACTTTAGGGTACCTTTATCTTCTGGTAAACTATAGATTTTCTTTTAATAATTTAGTGAGATTTCATAAGTTTTAAAAAATGTGGACTGGGATTTTTCTCCATTAATTCTCTTGAGAGGCTGAGTAGTGGAGTCTGAATAACTGCTACAGCAGTGGATTTGAAGTCAGAAGTTCAGGCTAGTCATAACCTCATTAAAACTCAATGATTTGACCCACAAAAGGAGAATGCCCATCAAGAGGATGAACTGGGGTTTAAATGACATAATATATGTGTCTGACATTGTAAAATTGATCTGTAACCAACTGGAGTCTATTTTTATCATATTTATCATATTTTATTCCTGAAGCTGCTGCTTTTTTTTTTTTTAAATTGTCCATGACTTGAGGAAAGAATGATGCCTGGAAGGAACATGAGCAAAATGGAAAGTGTGTGCTGTGGCTCATTTATGCCCTAAGCAGATAGTGCCTGATGCAAAGGAAAGCACAGCGTATCTGGAAGCCAGTTCCTGTCATCTACTCTGAGAAATGTGCCACTACAACACTGGGGGGACTGCACAGACTTTCCACTAAGACAAGCCCCTTTTCCCCCAACTTTTTCCCAGTGAGGTCTCCAACATGGTTTTGAATGACTCAAGCTTTGGGACGCTTACCACTTCCCTTGTTATGAATGTTTGCCATTTCCCAGATTTCATCATTAGGGCATTTCCTGAAATTCACCCAAATGCGTTCCTTTTTTCTGATTTCAAAAAGGATTCTGTTTCAAGCCTCAGCTGTCAAATGGGGAGCCCAACTGTGAACAGTAGTGCATTTGACTGTGACATCAGAGTTTCCAATGGGAATGCGGCTTTGCCCCTGATATCCAATTCTCCCTTTGATTTGGGATTTAAGAATAATGCACAAGTTTCTCCAGGCCACACTGAGGTGCTGTTGCCGGGGTCAATAGCAGCAGGACCCAAAATTGTCTTTGAGATTGGCAGCCTACGAGAACTGTCTGCCAAGAACCCCCTTGGAACCCCATCACCTTTCCAAGACCCCGTTTTCAAGCAGATCAAAGTATTTTCCTTATACTGGTGAAAGCCAGAGGTGCAGGTCAGAGTGAATGAGTGCGGGATTCTGAAGGAAGCTGGCAGGACATCAAAGACAGCTGGGTGGGACCTGAGTCCTTTCTTTGAAAACTCTTTTCCATTGTTTCCCAGACTTTTTCAGTCTGACACGTCGTTGAACTTGCCCTTCTGCTCCCACCCTAGTCTTTACAATCCCTGTTCAGCTGCCCATTAGTTCCATTATGTGATCCTCAAATTCCTGAGGTGTTCACATGTTCCAAAAGCACGTGAACATACATATGTGCTGATTTATACATATGAATGAACGCCCATGTCCACCCACACTTACCAACCATACTATCTTAAGCCCTGAACTCATAATTAAATTTTCTTTCCTGTTATTCTGAAAGTACTTTATTGTAGCCCTCATAGCACTTAATACATAGTTCAGTGTCTCCCCATCAGAGCATACACTCCCTGAGGACAGCAATTTTGTCTTCCTATTCATCTCTGTGCCCTTCCTCAGACCAGCACAGAGCCTAATGTGCTTTAAAATTTTGATAAATGATTAGTGATCACAACAGGTAATCTTAACCTTCCTCCTAATTTTAACAAGTATCTATGCTACAGGAAGGACTTTTTAGGAACAGAATTGTCACTCCTGATGGGCCAGAAAAAATATATATTTGAAGTCATTGCTTCCTAATTTAGAGCATTACAAAAATAAGCACGTACAATAGACATAATAATTATAATGATAATTACAGCCATCCTAGGTAATATTCATTGAACACTTACTCTGTGCCACACATATGCAATGTTTTCTCTGCCACATGTTGTCCCCTTTGTCTCTTAACATTTGGAGCGCCCTGGGCTCAGCCCTTGTTCTTCACCTCTTCTCCATCTATACTCCTCTTGGGGATCCCACATGTCAGCTGTGTGCCACCAACTCCCAATTTCACCAGACTGGATTTCTCTCCCTAACTCCAAACTCATATATCCACTGCCTCCACCTGGATGTCTAATAGACTTCACGAGTTCAAAACTTACTCCTGGTATTCCTGAAAAAGCTGCTCTACTTGCTGCCTCCCCCAACTCAGTTGATGGCAACTTCATCCTGCCAGTGGCTCAGGCCAAAATCCCTGGAGTCTTCTAAATTCTACTCCTTCTCTCATATCCCACATCCAATCCATAGCAAATCCTGCTGACTTTATATTCAAGACATACCCAGAATTCAGCCATCTCTCGCCACTTCCCTTGCTACCATTCTAGTCCAGGCCATGCTCATCTCCTTCCTAGATTACAGCTATACCGTCCTAACAGGACTCTGTGCTTCCACTGGTGCCCCGTGGCATGGTCTCAACAAAGAACCCAAAATACACATTTTGTCAGATTTTCACTCTCCAGTGATTTGCAGTTTCACTAAGAGGAAAAGCCAGAGTCTTCCCAAGGCTTGGCATGTTTTGGGGTCCATTTGTTCTTTGACCTCATATCTTAATTCTCCCCCCATTGCCACCTCCTTGCTATTCTGTGAACATGCCAGGCAAGCTCCCACCTTTGGGTTTTTGCTCTGGCAGTTCCCTTTGCCTGCAATGCTTTTCCTGCAGATGCTGCTTGGCTAATTCTTCACCCTTTCAAGACCAATGAGGTTTGCCCAAACCATCTTCTTAATGCCACCAGTAGCCCACCCCCAATACTCCCTATTCTGCTTACCCTGCAGTACTTTTTCCTTTCCCATGGTGCTTTTCCCTTTTAACACACCATTATAAATTTACTTGTTTATTATACTATTTGGTTATCTTTCTTTCCCTTGCATAATGCAAGCTACTTGAGGGTACAATTTTTGTCTCTTTTGTTTGGAAGAGTGTCTGGCTCACATCATAGACACTTGGTTAACGTTGTTGAATGAGTGGGTAAGAAATAGTAGATGTTCTTGGAATCAAGATACTCAGGCTCCTGGTCTCAGAGCTGCAAATGGCCTTAACATCCGGGTGTCGGCACATTCTTATACTCTTCATGCTCCATCTCAGACTCAAAAGCCCTATACATGCCCCGTACCCCCCAATCCTATAAATCCAATTTCTGCAGCCTGAATCTCTACCTTGAGAAACTACTTCTGTTTGCCAGAGAGTGGCAAAACATCATTTCATTTGCCTGAAACCAAATCCAGTTAAGGACAAGAAACTTTTTTGTCACCAATGGCTGCTTGGTGGATGGAAACTAATAAAATGTGACCATCATGGGCAGCTCTCCTGGCAAACTGTTCCTTGAAGAGAGAATTACAGCCTGTCACAGTTCCTGCGAAGTGATCATCCTCTCCTGTTCTTGATGCTTGCTGAGAAGAATGCTGGGCGTGGACTGTCAAATCTACAAGGGTGGTGATGGAAAAGGGAGGCTTATTTCAGGGACAAACAGGAGTGTTTCCATCTATCAGGAGAGGGACTCTCTCCCATTAATTGGCTACAGTCTTTTACAGGGATCTACATTAAGTCATACCAACTCTACTCAAAGATTTTTAATTTGTTCAGGATCAGCCTTCTGGGAAACTTCTCTTTAGCATCAGCAGAAATTAGCAGCCAAATTTCAAGATGAGAAAGTGCCAAGCTGAATGTGGCAAACTTCCAAGGCAGCTCCTTCTTCTTCTTCTTTTCTGTAATATACCTGAGCATTGAGTGTGATCATCCCAATATCTTTCCTGAGCTTTGATAAAAGAGACTTGCTTAGGTTTTGTTAAGCATTCTTAGGGAAAAATAACATAGAATCCCAGGGAGAGCAGACCCAATCTTTCACATTTCTATCAGAAACACCAAAGAGGAAGTAATTGACAAAGCGAGTTCATTGGACAGGAAGCCCAAAGGCCCCTTTTCCTATACAAACACAACCAGATGTCCATATGTTCTATTTCTTCATATTACCTCATTGTCTTTGTTAGCTCAGGCTGTTTTAACAAAATACTATAAACTGGGTAGCTTTTAAACTACAGAAATTTATTTCTCACAGTTCTGGAGGCAGAGAAGTCCAAGCTTAAGGCACTAGTAGATCTGATTCCATGTCTGATGAGGGTGGCTTTCTGGTTCACAGACGGTGCCTTCTTGCTGTGTCCTCACATAACGGAAGGGAGGCAGCAGGCTGTCTCGGGACTCTCGTAAGGACAGTCATCTCATTCATGAGGTCTCTACCCTCATGACCTCATCTAATTCTAACTACCTCCCAAAGACCCCATCTCTTAATACCATCACATTAGAGGGTAAGATTTCAACATAAGAATTCTGGGAGGACAACAGCAGTCAGACCATGACACTCAGTACATGGTCTAGCCAGCAGTCCCACTCTACAGGGCAAGAGGTAAGCGTTGGTTCCATTGAATCATTCCTACCCAAAGTCAGTTGTTCATTGCCGTCCTATTATTATTTCACATGCCTCTCCACCACTCCTTTTTGGATTTTCTTTGCATGGATGGACTACTGGAAACAGACTCAGGTCTATTCTGTGAGTCATTTTGCCCCTTGGCCATCTCCTTTTTATTATCATCTGATTTTCATCATGTTATATTATATATTATATTTATTATACATTATATTATATGTTTGGAGGATGGGAATTGTTTGGGGCAAGGGAGATGTGAGAGAATTCTATACTGATTTTTTTTTTAATGACACACTTTAATTTTAGGTACTTGCCATTTCCAGGCACCCACTCTGGTCTCCCATACATCTGTTCTCCAAACAATAACCAGAGTGACAATTTAGAAGCTCAGATATGCTTATGTCATCTCCATTGCTTAAAACTCTTCAAAGATTCCCATTGCTCTGACCCTCAAGATCAATATCTGTAGTATGTCCTCTGAGATCCTGGGCCTTCTGCTTCCTAAGGGTCACTGGTCTCCCCTTACCGTTCTCTGACACATGTTCTCCCTACTCTAACCACCTTTATCTTTAGATTCATGAATAAGCCATGCTCTCAACCCCAAAAAGCCTTTATCAGGTATTCCATCTTTCCAGATTGTTTCTCTCTGCCTCTGCCTTCCTTACCTGCCACCCTTACCTGGCTAATTCATTTTAACACTTCAGCTCAAGCATCACCTACTCAGGGAAATCCTTTACTGGCCGAAACCCTGTCTCCCCAACCCTGGCTACTATGTCAGTGCCTGCTTTAGTAACATAATGCTATCATGTGCTGTTCCTGCATAACACTGCTTTGTCTTCTTCTGCTTTCTTTGCCTACATTTTATCATCTTTTGTCAGTAGACATTGAGTTCCAGCAAAAGTGTTTTTCCCACTGTTATATCCTTAGTACCCAGCATGTTCCCAAGAATAGTATGTGTTTAACAAATTACTATTGAATAAGTGAATTAGTAAATGAGTGAAAGAATAAAAGAAAATCTCATCAAAGCACCCCTGGCCAGAATGAATGAGTTATTGATATATGCAACAACTTCAGGAGATCTCAGGGAATCGTGCTAAGTGAAAAAAGGACAATCTCAAAAGGTTACATATTTGGTTGTGCAACATTGTGAATGTAATTAATGCTACTGAATGGTACACTTAAAAATGGTTAAAATGGCAAATTTTATGTTGTATATATTTTTCCACAATAAAAAAATTTAAGGGTTACATATTATATAATTTCATTTATATATTCTTGAAACAGCAAGTTTGTAGATATGGAGAGCAGATTAGTGGCGGCCAGGAGTTAGGGAGAGGGACAAAGAGAGGGAGGAGGCAGTGACTCCTAAAGGGTAGCACTGAGATCCTGCAGAGCGACAGCTCTGTCCCTTGACTGTGGTGGCAGCCGCACAAATCTAAACATGTGACAAAATGTTATACAACTAAATACACACAAGTGCATGTACACAAATGAATACATGTAAAACCGGTGAAATCTGAGTAGTCAGTAGATTTTAATCAATATCTGTTTCCTGGTTGTGGTATTGTATTATAGTTATGTAAGATGTTACCACTGGGAGCAACCGCGTGAAAGTAGTGGGATCTCCTTGCATGTGAATGTGTAATTATCTCACGATAAAAAGTGCAGCAACTACAGCAAAGGTTTATTCTGCACTCAAGCCACACATCCTGCTTGGTGCAGCTGGCTGTTCTAGTCCATGTCAGTGGCTGTTGGAGCCTCTGCCATCTGGAGCATCACCAGTCACCTCGTCAAGGGAAGGGAACTTGATAAGTCAGCCCCCCATATCCACAGGTTCTGCATCCGTGGATTCAATCAACCACGGATGGAAAATATTTGGGGAAAAAAACCCAATATAATAATAAAAAATAATGCAAATTAAAAAAACAGTATAACCACTATTTACATAGCATTTACATTGTCTTAGGTATTATAAGTGATCTAGAGACAATTCAAAGTATTTAGGAGGATGTGCATAGGTTCTATGTAAATATTACACCATTTTATATAAGGGACTCGAGCATCTGTGGATTTTGGTATCTGTAGGAGGTCCTAGAACCAATCCCTTGTGGATACTGAGGCGTGATTGTACTTCCTGACTCTTCAAGGCTTCCACCTGGAAGCAACACATCACTTCCACTCATGTTTCCTTGGCCAAAGCAAGTCCTTTGGCTCTCCTAACTTCTAGGAAGTAGAAAAGTTCAGTGGTGTCATATCCCTGGAAAGAAGATAATCAAAATATTGACGATACCACTGTGGTCACAGCTATTGTTTAAGATTATATAAATGGTTAAGATATTCATAAAGCATTTTGCATTTATGCCATCATCATGTGACCAATGAAATAAGGACCTTCCATTTAGCGATAAGTCAAATATTGGGAACATCCAAAAATGAATATTACACCGGTCACTGTAGATAAAACTTTGCATTGGCCTCAGTTTCACTTTTCAGAAGAAAAAGTAAAAGCTTTTTGGAAAGAATAATGAGGATGCTAAAATATAATTTAAAATGCACCCATGTAAAAAAGACAATTTCTTCTTGGTTTGTTCAACTGCTTCCTTCCATGATCTCTAAGCTCCAGCCAGAGGACACCTCTCATACTTCCCCAAGCCCAACCTTCAAAGTGCAGTCTCTGTGCATTTCCAAATGTGATTCCTCCTGTCCTGTCTTTCTTATCTCTGTACCCCAAATCTTACCTGTTCTGTAGGTCCTAGCTCATGTGTTGCCTCCTTCAAGTCTTCCTCCATCATTGCCTTAATATCTTTCAGATACAAGGCAAAAAATTAATGAATGGATGAATGAATGAACAGGTAGACAAATGGTGTTTTCCCCTAAAAACAATGCTCTGTCCCTTCATTCCTTCCATAGCATTTTGTGGCTGTTGTTATATTCTATTGGCTAAGTAGCTATTTCAATTTAACTCAGAAAGCATTAGTGGAGTTTTTACTATTGCAAAGTTCAGTGCTGAGTAGGGAGGGGAACACAATGGGTAAGATCCAGTCCCACCCGTGACCTTTAGGTGTTCACAACCCTTTTTGTGAAATGAACTCTAATGCACTTGAGCACCCCTGTCAGACTCTCAGATCTTTGAAAGAGGAAGTACATCTACAGAGTGGGGATGCAACTTCATGCTGTTTCTAAGAGAAGTCTGACTCACATCAACATCCTTCATCAAGACCAAAGCCCACTGTAGAATGACCCCATTTCTGGCCAAGTCAAGATCCGCCAGGCTCCAGGTGGTTGGCCTCATCACTCAGGATTGCAAATAGCCTATTGTGGCTTCAGTTGGTCCGAAATGATAAGGTTCGAAAACCAAACAATATTGTCCTGAGAGTTTATAAAAATAAGCAGAAATTAGAGAAGACTTAGCGGTCTCACAAGTTATCATTTATTATTATAACCTTGCTCATTTCAACAGTGATCCTGGAACATTAAAAAAAATTAAAGAAAAAAATAAGATGCAACATAACACTACTATTTAAAATAAAATCATAGTTTAATACCAGAAAACTCCAGACTATTCCATTTAACTTCATGTAGGGGAGTCTTTGGAATTAAGTTACGTGACTGCAGGCTTTTTACTTATAGAAACAACTTGGCTGTTGGTCTGGGAAGTGAGATATCCAAGTTTTCAAATAAACTCAAGTCACAGAGAATTGTAAATAATGAAGAACCATGTGGATGAAAAATAAGTCTTTTAAATACCCCGTCTAATTGATAGGAAAAGCATTTCATATCAGATAAAACCCAATAAAAAGATTTAAAGACAGGATGTAAAAATCATATGTGTGTGTGTGTATATATAAATGTACATACATATACACATACACACACACACAAAATCACAAAACGTGCACCACCACTCTATGCCCTGAGCAAAAAGAAGAAAAAAGCAAATGGGAAAAAAAGTTGTATTGCTATAATAAAAAAAGCAAATTCTCCTCCCACTGCCCCCACAAGAGGACCCTTAGAAATGAAGCATGGGGTACAGCCTGGCCCAGGGCCCAGGCAGCCAATAGTGTTCCTTAGTTTGAATTAGCAAGTGGCACCCCCTCTGGGGGGATATAGCACTTGACATCTGAAGAGCCTTTATGCTAAGGAAAGGTGTCTCTGCCTCCCAGTAAATGCAGCCCTCCCTAGGTGCTGGACTTCAGCCCCCTGGGTCCCCTCGTCACAGAGCATAAATTTCACAATGGACCCCACCTGCCCAGCAGAATTCTGCACAAAATGTCTGGGGGAAAGGCGTTGGATTGTAGTCCCCATGCTAATTTTTTAACTAAACTTCACCTCTCTGAGCTCATTTTCTTCCCCTGTAAAGTGAAAGGATGATGCCCACTTGGCCCTCCTCCCACGGTGAGGATTGTATGAGCTTACTCATGGGGAAAGGCTGGGTTAACTGCCCATCATCATGCAGCAGTAAAACTCTCCTTATTAAATAAGACGTGTCTCATTTACCTTTCAGGGAATAAACTGTTTTCCCGTTTTACATCTTAATGTATTCTTATTTTGACATTTTAAAGTGCATTATTTTCCTATTTATCTTTATTTAGATTTGTTTCTTCAGTCAAAGCACTATAATGATTACCATTTACTGACCACTTTCCCATGCACCAGGCATTGTGCTGAGCACTTCCTATAGCTTTATGGTCTCATGTCATCCTCATAAAGTAGGAGTGTCATTTCCTCCATTGTACAGATGCAAAAACTGAGACCCAAAGGTTAAGTAACAAAAAATAGCATAACCAGGGTTTAAATCCACATCTGTGTGGTCTAGAGCTTCTCCTCCCAACAAATACATTGTCGAATATTTGAAACAGAGATAAACAAAGAAAGAAATAACAATCACCCTTACCCTACCATCTCCCTGTTAGCTGATGCTGTTCCTCCTCTTGATATTGTTCTAATATTGTAGGATGATCTCTTTTAGTTACAAAGTGTATAGAATAGAGAATTTTTTAAACAGTTGAGGATATAGCTATTAATAGCTAGCCTACACCACCAGTTTAGAAAGAAGGGAGAAAGACCAATACTGTCTGCATTGTAATTGCTTTCTTTTAGCTTCTGTGAGTGTCATTATTATAACTCCTCACATAGTTCCTAGAATCACTTATTCTTATTGATACTTGCAGCAGTGACAATTCGGAACCTCTGTAGCTTTGGCAAAGGCAGTCAAGCAAAATATACATTGTGTTTAATTAAGTCTCCATTGAGAGTAAGCAGAAGGTGCTTAATCATGTTCATGAGCCTATAACTACTCTCTCTTATCAGTGTCCACTCGGGAGGCCCTGTAGCTTCTTCTATCTGACAGGCTACAAATCATGCCCTGGACTGCACCACCGGTTCCTTTGAGAAGTATTACCAGCAACTTGTGCACATCATGCCTCCAAATATTGGACTCTGTTTATGGAACCCATCGTGTAGGGATTGTCCCGATTTCAGAAAACCTTCCCAGTATCAGAACGTGGACATCTCTCTTGGGTTCAAAATATCTGACTCCCATAGGAGTGAGCAATGCGAAAGTTGCTCCTTCAAAAGCCCAATTCCTTCTCCAGGTTTTTGGTTTGATGACAACCAAAAGAATTTTCGAGAGACTACTATGTGTCAGGTAGCGGATTGGAACTTAAGAACTGTCTCTTTTAATGTTCAGAACAATCCTGTGAGGTAGTTAATAACACCCTCATTTTATGAGTAGGAAACCGATCTTAGAGCGATTAAGTATTTGTCCAGGGTTCTATTTTTTCCTGTGCACACGAGAATCCTAGTTGGCTTGCTCTAGCACAGTTTTAAGCACTAAGTGATACCAACTCTCAGGCAAGGCTCCAGCCCCAAAGAGAGTATGATGGCAGAGTCCCTCCTCTAACACACCCTTCTCTCCCGTGAGCCCTCTGGCCCCAGTGAGTCAAAAAAGAGCACCTTCTCAGACAGAACTGGTATTCCTCTATTGGTCAAGTCCTCATCTTGGTATATTACCGTTTCAGATCTGAGCCACAGTCCACTCCTCTATGCCATGCTCTAGAAGCATTTTAAAAGTCAGAGAGGATTCACAGAGCAATTGCAATCAGCCAGACATGGTTTGCTGAACAATTAAAGAACCTGGAAGTCACAGCTTATTTGCTTCCCCTCTTTTATGGTCATGTGCTCCTTAGGAACAATACCAAGCAGGTATCCCTCCATTAGAGAAAAGTGGCCCCTGGCGTAAGTTTTCACCCACACACACCAGGGTAAGCCTCTGTTGCATCCACACTTGAGCTGATCTCAAAGGGGACAATTGGGGGTTTTCTATCATGCGTGTCTGGTGTCACAGCCCTCCCAGCAGCTAGCAATGCTTGAGTCCTTGTGGGGAATTCAACTACTCACAATTCCAGCTGTGCAACGGATGCCATTCTCACTTTGTCTTCCACTAGCGTATGGTAGCTGAGGAAGTGCCACACTTGTCACCCTCACTTTCAAGAAAAAAAGTGTCTCTATTACAAGGCTATGTATGATCTTCCAATGTTTTCTCAAAGAAGGGAAAGGAGGATATGTTGAAAGACATGGCTGCCTGTGGACACTGCTGAGTAAATTTTGGCCGGTTTGGGTAGTCATGAAGCTTCAAAAATATGTAATTTTTTCTGGTTCAAGGGGGAAGGGAAAAGTTCCCCACTCCACTAGAGAAGTGCTGGACTTGACAGACTAAGACAAAACCTACTCCTGCCGTTTTGCTCTAAAGTGTTTCCATAAGCCCAAATTTCTGGGTGGTTACAAGTAATTTGCCTCAACTTAATTTCTTTCATTCAAGTTTTTGGAAAAAATGTCTGTCATAGGCCATGGAAAATAATTAAGACATTAGCCTACTGTTGGATGTTCAGATGGCAAGCCCCATTAGCCTACATGTCAATGCTGAGTTACCAAAGTTTTGTAAGTATTGCCAAACATACAGGAGTGACAAAAATTCTACAAATGAGATGACCAAATGAGCCCTTGTTGTATTCCACTCTTTAAGCTTCTTGCCTTTCTGCTCTGGCCTTCATCTTCTCCAGTGCTCTGCTGCTATCTCTTGAATGAATTAACTTTGCCAACTTTGAGGATCCTCCTTAGTAATCTATTCAATATGTGCATTCCCTTTGGAAGAAAAACAGTAGTCTTGTGTGTGTTTCCTATCTGCTCCTAATTTCCTATACTGTGAATTATGTCATCTAGTTTCTGTGCTGCTGCCAGTGGGAAAAGGCTGTCTAGATCAATTTGGTCAGACCACCTCATACCCCCAGGAACACCAATTAGATCACTGCAAAGCTGACTTGCGCCCAGGAAGACCAGCCCCCAATTTCCTCTACTGTCCCTGGTTGTTTAAACACTTAGCCTTAGGAAGGCTCTTGGATATATCATTCGACCTACAATACTCCTGTCACAATCTAGTCCCACATGGATCAGGTTTGTGCACATCTTGCAAAAGCCACAGAAATATGCTGAGATACTAAATCTGGGAAATGATGTATTCTGGCTTTATATGGAAGGTGGATTTTGATACAGGGGGTGAGAGTTTTTGATTCTCACTGTCCTGAATTTCATCAGAGCAGCTTCAGAGGAAGTGGTAAACTCATACGATTTACAGACTGAAGTCATTAGATTAGAATGTAAGGGGAACGTAATGCCCATGTCTACACCAGCAGTAAAGAGTGAAAAGAACTTCATGTCAAAATACCTGGATCATTGTTTCCATTGTTTAGCTTGAAGTCCATGGGCAAAACACAGAATTTGAACATTTTGTGAAGTATTTTGATCCAATCTTGTCCTCTTGGCAGAAACCATTTGAAGGGACGGAAGATTGATCTCCAACGCCTCCTCTGAACCTAAGATCCTGAGAAGTCAAACCATAATCTGGCCACATCATCCAAAAGAAACCCTGAATGCACAGGTAAATAACATGAGGTGATCAGACATACTTTGTAGATGAAAGGTATTTCCTTCTCTTCATCTCCCCTACTGCACGTTAAACATTTGTTTAATGGATACAGGTCCACTAAAAATTGGACTTGTATTTAGAAGTTGTTGAAGGGAAAAGGGGAGAAATTTGTTTGGCTGTCCAGCAGGACTCTGCGAAAGCTGGTACCTGCCACTCCTGTCTGCCGGGAGGAACCACGAATGTGACCTCTTCGTGTAGAACACAAGTAGCCAGTATCCCTTATACTTCTGGTACCTAGTGCCCTCGGCTGAGAACCTGCCAATTTCTTTGCCTGGAAACTGATTGCAGAAGCTCATGTCAGTGTCCTGGCCTCTAAAGCCAAATCTAACTAGTGAGGAGCAACCATAGCCCCGACTCGTTCAAGGCTAGAGGCTTTGCTTTCCTCTGGACCAGACAGACTTTAGCTGTATCTGCAAGGAGGAGAAAGGAATTTGTTCCTGGATTATGTTCCTGTATAACTAATGAGGTCAAGGGCTAGGTTATTTTGCTTGATTATCCCAAACACTTGACTCTACACACCCCCTTCTCTGGCTTTCATAGTCTCTTTGCTACCACCAGGAATAAAGACACCCATTGGTTAAGAGAGAAAAATTCCAGAACCATCCCAGATAACTAGCTATCTGAATATTCCAGATACCCATAGGATGGGAGGTGTCCTCAATCAGAAACATCATCTTCAGGGTTCTGTTTGTTCAATTTACGGAAATAAGCAGCTGCTTTCTCAGTTCCCCCACCAAAGTCAATATCCACGTGGAAATATTTTTACAGATCACAGAAGTCTTAATTGCCTAGAAACCCCTAAGCTGGTATGACATTCTTTTTAGAGAAGGACATGATACTGTATTATTTTATTATAATGGTATTATATGAATATATCATGGTTTCAAATGATACAGGTATACATAAAATATAATAAAAATGTTCCCTTCAAACGCCACCATTCTCCATATACACAGACACGGATTCCCTCTCTTTCCATGAAGCAATTGCTGCTAGCAGTTTTGTACATATCCTTCCAGAATGTCTTCAATTAAACTAAATATTTATGTTTTTGTTTTTCTGTTTTGTATAGTTTTGGCTTACATATATCAGGTTAGCTTTTTTTAAAAAAAATTAATGTGTCTTGGAGCCTTTGCCACGTAAATTGTATCCCCTTCATTTTAATCAGGAATCTATATCCCAGACTCTTTCCCAATATCAGGGGAAATGTTTCCAATATCTCACCACTTAGTATGATGCCTCCCATAGGCTTTTGTAAATTTTTTTTGTCCAATTAAGGAAGTTTCCTTGTATTCTTAGTTTGCAGAGAGTTTTAAGCATTGAATAGATTTTGAACTTTGTCAAATGTTTTCCCATACATTTGGAGATGATTAAATTATTAATCACTCTTTGCTTTGTGTTTATGTGCTGAATTACAATGATTTATGTTAAAATACTCTTGCATACATGGAATAAACCCCACTCAGCCATGCTGTATTATCCTTTTCATATACTACTGGATTCTGTTTGCTAATATTTTGTAACATTTTTACATTTATGTTCAGGAAAGAATTTGTATGTCATTTTTCTTTCTTTTAACTCCTTAGGTTTTGGAATCAGTTTATGCTGGCTTTATGAAAAGAATTAGGCAGGAATTCCTTTTGATCTACTTTCTAGAAGCATTTGTACAAGTTTAGTTTAACTTTTCCTGAAATTTTGGAAAAATTCACCAATGTAGTCATCTGTGCCTGGAGTTTTGTTTGTGGGGAGATTTTTAATAATGAATTCCATTTCTTTAATAGATATCAAGCCATTCAGATTTCTGTTTCTTCTCTCATCAGCTTACATTATTTGTATATTTCATGGCATGTGTCTGTTTCATCCACACTTCCGAATGTATTGGCCTAAGGCTGTTTATTTTATCATACTATTTTCTTTTTAATATCTGTAGGATTTGTAATGAAAATTCCCTCTTTCCCATTAGTTTCCCTTTTTTTTCTTTCTTTTTTTCTTTTTATTATTCTGGGTAGGGGATTATCAATTTTATTAATCTTCTCAAGGAAATATTTTAGGGTTTGTTTATTCTATTGTACTTGTGTTTTTTGTCTCATTGATTTATCATATAGTTTGCTGGGTTTCTTTTTTAGAGATAGGGTCTTGCTCTGTCACCCAGGCTGGAATGCAGTGGTGTGATCATAGTTCATTCTAGCCTCAAACGGCTGGGCTCAAGTGATCCTCCCATCTCGGCCTCCCCAGTAGCCAGGACTACAGGCACGAGCCACCATGGCTGCCTAATTTTTATTTTTATTTTTTTGTAGAAACAGGATCTAGCTATGTTGCCCAGACTCTCAAACTCCTGGCCTCAAACAATCCTCCCTCCTCGGCCTCCCAAAGCACTGGGATTACAGGTGTAAGCCCACATGCCCGGCCCATAAAGTTTTTAAAATAGAAAGTTTACTTGATTTTTTAAACACAGATAAATAAAAATTAAACAATTCAATGAAAGAATATGCAAAATCTCTACACCAAGATGATTCTTGTCTATTTTTAAGACAAAGTGATTCTGTACATATTTTTTTAGGCAGTACAGAAAGATACAAACTGAAAAGTAAAAGCAGCTTTCTTACACCTACCCAAGTATGAGAAAGAGAGAAGAAGACAGAGAAGAGAGAGAAAGAAAGAGAGAGAAAAAATCAGCAACAACAATACAGCAGGGTATGTCTTGGCAGGTGTGTGAGTGGTTTGGCACTGGCTTCACACTTAAAAAAACCCTCAAATTCAAATTTGACTTTATTGTCAAATGGTACTCTCTCTCTCTCTCTCTCTATATATATATATATATAATATATAAAATTATATATATATACACACGTACACATATATGTGGTCATTGTATTATGAATACATCTGTGTGTATAGAATAATCCAATTTGTTAAATGTAAACATTTAAATAATACAATTTTCTTACCCTTTTGAAGCCTTTCTTCCTTTTCAGGTATATTGCAGATTTCAAAGACAGGGGTCTGAGCCTCCTTCCTGATCTCTTGGCCTCCAGGGGAAGATGCGCCTCCTACTGACTGAGCTGAATGGGCGCGAGGCAAGGGAAGGAAAGCCGAGTGAAGCGGACCTGGGTGAAGGTGCATTGAGGTGTGCTCCCTAAGGAAGGGACACTGTGTGCAAAGCCCAGTGACAAGGACAGAAATCATGGGCATGCAGGACCTGAGAGGAGACCACCATGTCTGAAGCAGTGATGGGGACACGTGGTGGGGTGTGATGGGGTGGCATAGGTGATGTTGGGGAAGCAGGTAAGGCCTGTTGGTGCAGGTCCTTAGGGCTGGGCAAGGACTTTGGGCCTCATTCTAAGGGAAATGGGATGCTATGAAAGGTTAGGGGGGACGTTCCACACTTAATTGTGATAACTATGTCCTCTCCAGAAGTACTCCTGGTTATGACATAGATGGTATAGCCGCCCCACCCCTCTCCACATCTTGAACTTCTTCTGGGAAATGCTCTTATATTTTCTTTCCACTTTTTTGGACTTCTTATTATAAAAGTTTTCAGACAAACATAAAAGTAGAGCATGATATAATGAACATTCACAAACCTGTTTCCTATATATTTAAAAATTGTCAACATTTTACCATGTTTGAGTCATCTAATTTTTTTTGAAGTCCATTGCAGTAAATTACAGACATCTGGACATTTTATTCTAAAATGGTTAAGTATGAATCCCAAAGGGTTGTTCTGCATAACCGAGGGTCAGTACCATTCTTTACAAGATTAACAATTGCTCAATATCATCTATGCCCACTTTATATTCCCATGTCCCCCACTGTCCTCAAAGGTTATTTACAACTGCTTTGTTCCGTTTAAGACTTAATCATAGTCATATATTTTATTAAATTATTGTTTCTCTGCAGTTTCTTTTAGTAGAAACAGCAGGCCCTACCACTACTCTTACCTTATTTCCCCAAGACATTTAAACTTGTCAAGGAGACCAGATCAACTGTCCTGCAGACTGTCCCACCTTCTGGGTCTGTTTGATTGGTTCCTCATGTTATTGATAAACTTGTTCCTCTGTCCCCTCTCCTGTTACCGGTAAGCTGGAGGTTAAAACTTGATTAGACTCCCATAAGCGTTTTTGGTATGAATACCTTGTAAGTGACACAAGGTCCTTCCACTGCACCCTGTTGGGGCATGTCATGTCATTTGCCCCACCATGACATATGTCAAGGTCAGTCTTTACTTAAGACAATGGCAGTGATAGGTTTTCCTCTTACGAACTGTAAGTATTTGTGGGATAATTCATTGACACCATATGTATACCTAGTTCCCCTCTAATGGTTTGCCTAAAGATTTTTGTATCCATTTTTATTTTTATTTGAGTAGGGTTAATCCATAGGGGTTGCAAAATGGTCATGTGCTTTTTGATTCAGAGATTGGCTAAACTATGAAAGTGATCAAATTCTTCTGTTTGAAGGACCAACGGCTATGCAAAACCTCCAGTGTCCCCCACTTTCCTTTCTCTCAGTTCTGCCTCCTCTCTGGGTGTTGTCTTGAAGGGGCATGTTCAAGGTTGTCAGGCCTCACGTCCTTCCCTGCAGCCCATGCATACACACACACACACACACATACACACATGTACTTAGCCAACAACTGAGGTTGTCTTTCAATTATTGACAGAATTGCAGCCAGACAGCCAACTTCCAGGAGCAGAGGTGTCAGAGGTGGCAGGAAGCATGGGGCCCCCATGGGGCCTCCTCTCAAATGCATGGCCCTGTCACAAGGGCAGTCAGTTGCCCATCTCCTGTTTGTTTTATGGGGAGCACCCAGCCGCGGAGGAACACTGGGTAGGAGATTCACGTGGCCCTAAGGTTACGAACAAGGAAGGAAATTCTAGTTTGGGATTCCAGAATTTTCTTATGGCAACTGAAAATATTTCCAGCGAAATGCAGAAGTAAATGCACTGACAGATGGTCCCTCTTCTTAATGGGCTCATTATTGCCCAGTCAATGTCTCTGCCTCTTCCTCCAGGAGGAAGGCTCTTGGTAGAGCTGCTCAGCGCTTTTCCTGTGGATGGAGACTCTGTTAATTAAATACCACTGAGCTTCCGGGAGACATTTTCTAGGCAATTATTGATTCCAACTCAAGCCGGTGGAAGAGTTCCCCACATTCCTGGGAGAACTCCGGAGATGGCAACCTTTCTGTCCGCCTTTTGTTGTTTTTTTTTTGCTTTTACTATTTTTTTTAATCTTCCTTGTACATTTGAAAATTATACAATCCTCTAATAAAGCCAAAATGAAAAGAACTGGGTTCCTCAGTGGATTCAAGGATTTGTTCATTTCCAAAAGTGGAGACATTTTATCATTTTGGTTGCTTTTATCCCCTATGTAAATTTAGATTCGATACCTATTGGCTATTACTCTCTTCAATCCCCTAACCACTAAACAGTTACAAATACAGGGGACGCAGCCCAGGGGGCTTTTATGTGGCTCTTTTCTCTGGAAAACCACTGGCTTGGCATCCACTGGCTCAGCATGTTGGTCTAATATTCTGTCTGCAAAGGTAACATTGTGGTTTACCGAAGGGAAGGAAAAAAAATACAGGGGAAGCGGAATGCCAAACTATGGTGTAAAAGGCTTGTTTTGAAAATCATTAAATATACATCAAGGCTCATGAGGTCTTTGATGTCAAGACCATGAATGGGGGTCAGATGACTCCCAAACCCCCTGACAGCATAAGCACCATTTTGTGGGTCTTTGCACTTGTACATTTTCCTGGGAGGAAGGGTCATGACTTTCACCAGATCCTTAAAGGGGTTTGTGACCCAACAAACTAATGTGATTTTCAGTGCTCAGGAAGGCACAGCAAGACGCACTAAGTGGAAAGGAACCAAAAAAGAAAACAAACCCTACCATATGACCTCCTCAGATGACAGCCTCCTGTCCCGGTATAATGAGTAACACCTCCTTTTACTCTCAAAAGGGTCCTCGTTTGATGGTCTATTTATAAGCCTGGTTCCCACTTTATTGGCATAAGGTTTCCACTCTCTGCAAATTGCCAGCACCATCCTTTTCCTAGTCCATCTGCTTACTGTGACTTTCCTACTAAACACAGATCATGTCTTTTTGGCTAAAGCTGTCCTAGAAATGGCGATAATGCTCCAGATTATCAGATCATAAAATCCTGCAGGGCAAGTCAGGCTCGAGGCCTGGGTTACAGGCAGGGCTCTGGGAAGACTGTTCTGTAGTACTGGTCTGCTCTGAAACTTTCTTGGGTGGGGTCCAAATCAGTCTCCCTTACACCTGCCATGGAGCAGGTGAGAGGACTCAAATTCACAAAGGGTTCACATAGAACTTTGCCACCATAGCCAACCATAACCTTTGGGGTGGAGAGGAAAATGTAGGAGCTATTAAGAAAAGTTCTTCGGTGTGGTGACACATTTTCTCAACCTTGTCAATATACAACGTATCTGAAAAGAATGAGAACATCCCGGGTCACTCTCAACCTCCAGAAAGCCCTGGACCCAAGATATTTATTCACTCCATCATTCAGCAAATACTATTAAATGCTTACGATGTGCTGGGTATGGGAATATATCGTGAGCAAAGCAAATGAGGGTTCCTGAGCTCTCAGAACTCCAGGCTAATCTTGGACTTACGTGGGATGTACAGAGGTGTTAGAGATACTCCCCCATACCAAACCCTCAGCACACTGTAGGAAATCAATAAATAGCCATCAGTAATATTATTTATTTCTGATACTAGCCAGATTGGCTCTTTACTTTGAACAAATTGGTTAATATTGTTTCTTTTATTTTTTTCTTATGACCAGTAAATATTATTAAATAAGAATTCATATTTAATTGCTGGTGTCCTACTTATAAAATGAGAATCATCAGAGAATTACAAAGAAATATTTTGCTGTTGCTATAATGATGCAGCCTGTGAATATTCAGACTGATGAATTAGAAATTAAGAAATTTCTTTTAGTTGATTTTTTGAGCTTGTATATGTATATATAGTATCCCAAAAGTCAACTACACACACATAAAACAATAGAAAAGAAGAAAAGATAAATAGACACACATCTTTTTCATAAAAGATATAGAGTGGACACTTTTTTTCTTAAAAAAAATGTTACCATTACTTAAATAACTTGACAATCACATCATTAAATAAAATAATTCATGGATTTTCATTTGATTTTGTTAGTAGACACTGGAGCTGCCTGTCCTTTAAAACCAGGGTGATATTTTGAAAAATGGATGGACAAGATTTTTGGGAGTGTTATTCTCTGCAATTTGTCTTTGGAAATAGTCACTTCAATCATAAACCTGGTCTGAAATGTGTTGTCTGCACTTGGTGAAAGCACTTTGGGGATCGTGGATTTCACAACGCTCTAATCTCTGCAAACTGCAAGATCTTTCCCAGCCCAGTGTGATAAATCAAGTTAATGTCCTCAATTACAGCCCAGGAAAACAAGAGACAATTGGTTCAGAATGAGCTGGCCACTTTGCAAATCATGACCTTTTTATTTATTGTATATATCATGCCTGCCTTTTAGGCATTTTTATTTGAGGTGTCTGTAATTAATGATATGGTTCATTAGTTGGAGAACAGCTCATGCAGCTCGGCAACACAGTAGTTCACAGCATTATGGGACTTAACTGATTCCACATGGCCCAAAATAGTTTTCTAATAGGGCTTCAGTGGTAATATTTTGATGTATACATAGTAAATGACATATTTCCAACTGAGAGTATACAGTGGAGGTGCAGTGTGCTGAATGGTGTTATTTTTGGCTGATAGGTAATTAATATCACAAGCTGCTTCTAGGCTTTTTCCTCCTTTGACTTCCATTAAACTCAAGTGATAGCATTTTCGGCTATTGATTACAATGTTCTTGTGGTTAAGTTACTGAGAGTAAACTGAATAGCCAAGTCTGTGTGAGAAATTTAAGTTAATGGTTTTCCTTTGTATTAAATACAGCCCAGCCAGCAGAGGAAAAAAGACCCAATCCAGGCCCAGGCTGGGAGAGAGCCACTTTTCTCAGTGGACCTCATCTCCGGATATCTGGGAGAATCACCTGGGGATGGTCAGCAAACACTGGCCCTGTCGCAGAGATCCCAATTTAATTGATCTAAAGTAGGTCCCAGGGGTCAGTAGTTTTTTAAAACCTCCCCGGGGTTGAGAGCCTTTGGTGGATCTTGTCCGCTGAGCCGTCTTTTTAAACCATCTGTTGGATTAAGCCTTGGTGGCTTCCCACGGTGTTTACATGGCATCTAAGCCTCTTATGCCCTTGAGACCCTGAATGACCCTGTCCCTGACCTCTTTCCTACGATTCCCTCCCTCCCCCACTGCCCTGGCTGTGTTGTTTATATTGTTACTTTGACTCACACAACTCTTGTCAGCCTCAGACCTCAGGAGGCAGTGCCAGACTCCTTGTTAATTGCTTAGGCCCCAGCTTAGATATCTATCACCTGGCAAGGGCAACTTCTTCCAATTTAAAATATGTGTCCGTGATGCTCCTTGCAGCCTGTGACTTTCCTTCTCAGCTTCTAGCACCACTTGTACTGGGCCATCTGTTTATGTAACTCTTGGTATAACATCACCTTTCTTCTGAGAATGTAGACTCCGTAGGGTCAGGGGTTGGGTTTGCCTGTTTCTCTGTACTGCTCCCACTAATCAGTACTTTATGTGACAAAGAGAAGACACCCACTTAGCATTGATGGAAGGAATTAATGCCTGGATGAACAGCTACGAAACTTTGTAAAGTAACATAGGACTCAGAGAGATTGAACCCACACTATGGAAAAAAAAGTACCAACTGAGAGTGAATAGTGATAATACGGTTTAGATGGTGACTCATTTATAAACATCCTGCTTTCTCTAGAATAAGATTTACTCTCAGAAAGCTGAATGGAAGGAAAACTCTAACAGCTTAGAAAATTAATCGAATGCTAACAACTTAGAATTTTGACAAATTTGAATATAGTTTTTAGCATCTCAGTATTCCAAATGTGAAAAATAGAAAAAACAAAGGCTTTGTGAGAATGTGTTTTCATTGTATTTATACCTCAGAAACCTTCCAAGTCATAAAACATGTAATTAATTTAGAACATCTATTTGAGTAGTTACTTGTTCTTCCCAGTGTTTTTCCTGAATGTTTTAAATTTCAAACTTTACAGTCTTCCATTCTCCAAATGGGAACATAATGATGCACCCACAGAAGAAAGAAAGATTAATTTAATACAAAAATAAAATATCTAACTCTGGGGCTTTGGCACTTCATTGGGAACATTTTTTTTTTTCTGAAGTGAATGTTTGTGCTTGTTACAGTAAGATAAGATAGTGTGCCCTTCATTTGAATTCTGGAGGAGGCTGCCTAATTTTGTAGAGATTTTGCATTCCAGTCTGGGATCTGCCAGTGAACAGATGGTTGCTTGGACCAGCCTTGTTTGTCCTACCACAGAGTGAAGGGGGGGTGGGCGTGCTCACTGTCAGATCCATTTCTGCATCATACATTTTGTGCTATTCTTTGAGATAATTGGCCTACCATGAGAAAAGAAGAAATTTCAGCTCTTCTCTTTCTGGGAAACATCAAGAACGAACCAGGACTAGGTTAAGGAGAGGGAGGCACTTGCCTTGGAGCCGGTCCTTGTTCAGCACCTGGTTAACGTGAACTCAAGCCTCCCATCTGCTGAGGCCAACCTGAGACAACCCTTCAGGGAAATGTCCTCCTCTATGGGTTGGTGGCAAAATGCCTTCTAGAGTCAGGCCCTCCTTTCAATTCTGTCCCCAGTCCGTCTAACGGAAACACTGGAATTACTTTGTTGAAGTCCAATCTGAACATTTCCCACATCACGGGAAGGCCATTTGAGTGCCATGTTTTACCCACATGTTTTGGCTGAACCAAATGTGATGCACCTCCTAAAATTTTAGAAAAATAAAATGATTGAGATCAGTTATCCCAGTGATTTCAAATTTGGTCCCTTATTGTCATAGCTACCTAGCTAACTTTCTTGATTTCCACAAACAAGTGTGAAAAGCCCCAAATGCAATTACTCTTCCAATTTATATTTGTAGAAACTGAGATCTCAGCTTAACGGTCACCCCCTCAGGAAGACCAGCCTCTCGAAAGTACTCCTTTCTTCCTCACCAAGGATTCTCCTTTTCACACCCTTGTTTTTCCATAGTGGCATAAATCACTACGTGCACTTAATTGGATAGTTTCCTTATTTTTAATTTTTTTTCCATATCCACTCTAGGACTGTGTTGAGCACTGTGAATGTGGCTGGTCCACGTTGGGATGTGTTATAAGTATAAAATGCACTGGGTTTTGAAGAGTTAGTAGCAAAAAATACAATGTACCACATTAAAAATTCTTATTGATTGCATATTGAAATGACAATATTTTGGACATTTTAGGTAAATAAAATATACTATTAAAATTAATCTCACCTGTTTCCTCTTAACTTTTTAATTTAAAATTGCCTGTATGGCTTGCATTTGTGGCCTGCAGTCCATTTCTATTGGACAGTGCTGGTTTTTGAAGGAAAGCTCTTTGGAGGCAGGGACTGGGTCTGTCCTGTTTACACCAGTTCTTACACATCAGTTCTTACAAACTTGTTGTACACCAGTTCTGATCACAGGGCCTGATACACACTTGAAGGCTTCCACTGCCAACACAGAAATACTATTGATTAAATAAATGAAGCAACAACCATGTCAAAAACTTTGTAGAAATTCCCATATGAGTCTGACTCTAAAAGGTGCAAGCTCTTAATTTAAAATAGTTCATTAAAAAGCTTCAAGCTCTTCATTTTTACAGTTTAATTGAAAGTGCATTTATCAGATCACCAATTGTTTGATGCCTCTCCCATGGCATCTCAGAGCATCAATCCATGGTGAAGTTCAAAGAACACACCCAGAAAACAAATGGTTTCCAGGCTTTCTGTGAACTTCTCTATGCTTTTCTGAGAGTAGCTGCAGGAGACTGAGAAAGTTAAGACTCTCACTGTAGCCTGACTTTAGTCTAGGATCTTGATAGGTTATTGCTTGGCCAGTATCATAAACTACTAGCAAGGAGACCTGATTCTTTTACTAATTTTTGATCCCTCAGGCTTGAGACCTCAGCAAGCCACTGACCCTTGATGTGCTCTGCTTTCTTCCTCTATAAAGAACATAGAAAAATATTTGAGCTGAGCCCTTTATTGGGTTGTTTTAAAACTCTAGGGAAATGATAACCAGTGAAGGATGCTTAGAAATAAGCAATATTTGTCATAAAGCAACAAGAACAACAAAAAAAGGCAGAGAAAATAAAAGTACCTTCTTTTTTTTCAATAGTAATTTTGCATATAGGTATAGCATTCAGAAACCTTTTCTTGGGGATCAAAACAAAACTTCTTCCTGTAAGGGAGTCACACTCACTGTAGTTTCACTAGCTGGGAAAAGAGCTGGCTTGTTCTCATATGGAAGAATTATTCATTCCAGCCCCTTACCCAACCAACCACCCTGCAGGGGAAGCCACCCAGGCTATTTGGACTTGAAGTTCTCTACCTTCAGCCCATTATATATATTTTAAATATAATTCAGCAATGTTTAATAAACAAAACTGTTCATTGCCTTGATGTTTGTTCTTTACAATTCATTTTAAACACAT
Organism: Daubentonia madagascariensis; assembly: GCA_023783475.1. Lineage (NCBI taxonomy): Eukaryota > Metazoa > Chordata > Mammalia > Primates > Daubentoniidae > Daubentonia > Daubentonia madagascariensis. The sequence continues at coordinate 30,496,368 of JAKFHU010001953.1, read as the reverse complement.
CAAGATATAAATTCATGAGGAAATATTGGGTATAATTTTAAGTACCCAGATTTCTCAAATGAAATTGCTAACATAAAGATTGGTGTGCTTTGCCTATGTACACATATTAAATCTGGCAATGGATGCTGTTTGCAAGATCTTCAACATGTGTGGCATTTTTTTCCTAGTCCCAAAGCCAAATAAAAAATTAGGAAGGGAGGATAGATAAATATATATACATTTTTTTCATCATGTAGATATTTTTTTGGCTCAAATTGTTGTTTGTTAATGAAGCTCTAACTTGCCCAGATCTTCCACAAAAGGAAATATTGAATTTGTATCTCTGTAGCTTTGAAGAAATTTTTGCCCTCCACCCCCAGGTATCTGTGCAATCCTAAATCTATCTGAATATTCCAGTATGAGTAGGAATTATTTTTCCTAAGTATCCACAGCTAGATTAGAAAGGTAGTCTATATGCTTTTCCTTTGTGGATTTCAGATGTTTTGATTGGTTTGTTCTGGTGGGATTTCACCTAAAGTCCTTGAGTAACTAGCAAAGTTATCTTTGTCAGCTAATGATGTTGGAGTAGCATTGATACTGTGTTGGAATATCCCAGCCTTCATCTGAGGGGCCTAAAACATGTGACTATGGTTGCTTCAGTGGTTTAAGATCCTGCCTGGACCCTTTCGCTTAGCAAAGATCTTTAAGAAAATCTAAATAGCTCCAAAATAATTGAGATGATTCAAAGGGTCCATTGCAAATCAAATGAGCAGGCATCTGGATTAGACTTGGGGATTCTTCAAGTCTCGAAGGCAAAGAGATGGTGGATGATGTTTTATAATGCAAACATTATTGCTACTAAGTGGTATGTCAATAATGTGCACTAGAAAATATGATGGATGTGAATATTTGGGGACGATATATAAGAAACAAATAAAACTGACTTCAGGTTGTTGGCACTTTATTTCTATTAATATAGTAGCATTGTTCTTAATATAAACTTCAGATAAATGCAAGAAATGGCTCAGTAAATATTTATTCCGTGGATGAATATAAATGCATTATCCTTCCTCTGAGCTGGTGCCCAGACCCCTATATAACACTGACCTCACACTAGATGTTTGCTGTTTTCTACTCATATCTTGAATGAGTGATGAGTAGACTGACTTTCTCCAACTGGGAAGAAATGAGCATCCCTAAATCTGATCTTTCCTTTGAGGCAGCTGGCTCAACCATTAGCTCTCATGTAATGTTTATTTTCCAGATTTGAAATCTGGATTACCTCTGACTCTTGTCCTTAGAACAGTAAATAAGATTTTTTCTCACATCTCCCAGTTTTCATGATGTCGCCAGATCTGGATCTTCGTAGTGCCCTCTGTTTCAGGTTTCCTCTTGGCTCATTTCATGATAATTCCAGGGCTGCTTCTCCAGGCTTTGTTAATGTCAATTAACTGCCATGGTCCCCTGTGTCATTTTGCACCCATTGGCCCCAGCTGAATCCCTCGTTTATTCTTGGCCTGCTCTTTTCAAAGAACAGTGTTGCCTTCATTGTCCCTTTGGGCATAGCTTTATAAACTTGTGAGAAAGCTAGTTTTCTCTTAACCTTTATTTTGGAGGCTTTCTCTTTGGGTGACGGTAATCCTATGATGAATATCTTTCTTTTGCTGAAAAAAGCTCGCTTCTGGGCATGTAACATTTGTCTCTGTTTCAATGTTTCACACCCCTTTGCAGTAGTCTTTTCCAACTGAATTGGCAATGTTCTTATCGTCAATGAAAACAATAAAGATTAATCATTGGTCTCTTCATGGTCTTTGGTAGATCATTAATCAACTGAGCTTCTGCATTGTGTAGCATTATTGGACCCAACCTACCTATTTCCATGGGACAGATCAATCATTACTGCTTAGTGAGAGTACACTCTCTCTTCCCCAACAGCAAGACACACTTAGCCATCTGCCTGGAGCCAGACTCTAGTCTGAACAATTTCTTTCACATGAACCTTTACTTGCTACATGATACGGAAAGTGCATGCATTAGGAATAAATTAATGAGACACATTCAATAGTGCCTGGCACATACTGATCTAATCTGGATCTGAATTAGAGTGTGTGGAGTGTTGCTTAGGGTTTAAGTCTACTTCACTTTTAGGCTAACTCTATTGGAGTAAGCAGAGTAATAGTAAGAGTAAAAAGGACTTGTATTAAGGAAAAGCTTGGACTCGCCCTTTCTACATGTATGCATGTTACATTGCCATTTTTTATTTGTGCTTCACAATGGTCCTATGAGGTGTGGTACTATCATTGCACCCATTTTTCAGATGAGGAAGTGAAAGTGATGAAGATGTGAAGAGATTTGCTCAAGATCATAGACATATCAGTGCTGTATCTGGGTGTTATTGAAACAATAGCAATTCACAAGGCACTTAAAACTGAACTCAGACCTTCCATGGATTAACCTATATGATTAAGGCAATGATACCATTTTCCCACTCTGCCATCCTCCATGCCCTCCTTTCTTTCTGAAATTCATAGAAATGGCTCTTTATTCCTACTGTTGGTGTTGGTGGATACCATCCTTGTCAGTTAAAGTTACTAAGCCAGCTAACTCTAAGCCATCTGCTCTTGAAATTTTGTGTATTGCATTGGCCAGAGAACTTATACATAACATTTCTCAGGACTCAGAGAATGTAGAAATATTTATCATTTCACAGAATGTAATCAGTTTCAGGGTTCATTTAGAACATCTTAGTCCCAACCATTCATATACAATTTAGATTTGAAATAACCAGTCCATGGGTGCAAAAAAGTCAAGAAGATGCTTATGTGAGTTTCTTTAACCCTTTTCCAGTAATGAAAGGTTTCATCTTTGATCAGTTTAATGTTGTAATTATTTTCTTCCTTTTTTCATAGTAAAATAGGTAATAAAAAGCTGAAGTAGCATCCGGACAATATATTCTTTGGCCAGTCTTCAAAATCATCCAGTAAGTTAAAGAAACAGTTAATGTATTAAACAGAGTGTAGGAAGTGGACATAAATTAACTAAACTTCCTTTTTTGTTGTTTCACTTTAAGTGATATTACTAAGGCTGTAAGCACCCGGGAAAGAAAACAGCCTGGTGGGGTCCATTCTCCTTTACCAGCTCTCAGAGACCCCACATCCCAGGAGAACTTAATTAAAGTCTCTTGTGTTACTTTCTCCTATGCTGCCTCCACTCTGGCTCTGTTGAAAGAAGTTCTGCCCCAATGATGGATCAAGGCATGACTAGGCATAAATTAAATGGTAAGTCAGTAGTTCCAGGTCAGAATGGGGGACCCTGGCCCAGGCATGCCTGTCACCCCTGAGAATTCTGAGGGGCACCCTGAGCCTCTCCTGCCTCCAGTCCAGAAACTAAAGCCCAGATGTGAAGGCAAGAAAGGCATGAGAAGTAGTGTGCAGAGTAGGGAACCCATGGCTTGGGTCACCCCTTCCAGTAGCCACCCCAGGGGACATGTGTTGGGGAAGAGGAACATCATTTTCAATGATGTCCTCTGAAACTTGGGGATGGCACCCTGCTGGAAAGCCAAAGTTGTCCTCCCTTGCACAAGGGCCTCAGACATCCTGAAGCTGCCTTAGAAAACTGGCTGGCACCAACTACTGAGGCTTTATTTTTTCATTTAATATGTACTTTATTTCACAAATATTAACTACTATGTGTTCATTGTTGAAAAATTAGAAAGCTCAATACTACCTCAAGTCCTGCCCACACCCATACCCTTCACCCCCACAAGATAACCTCTGCCAGCATTTTGTTGATGCCTTTCGTATCTTTTCGCTTTTAAATGGAGAGGAAATACATACTCCCCCCAACACACACATACACACTCATTCTTATGCCCCTCGCCATACACAAATTGGATCGAATGGTATAGACCCTTTTCCCTTTACTATAGCTTAAAACTATAGTATAGTTAGCTTCTAATTTTTGTTCAAATGTAATTGGGATAAGCAGGCCTATCTTTAACATTTGTGGATCTGCAGCCTGGTCTAAGGGTATAAATGAAGGCTGACATGGCATGTATCTAAATATTTTAAAGTTATAAAGCCACCTATAAGCTGTTAAGTGAAAAATGCTTTATCACCTAACCATGACTTTATCTTCTGGAGGGCCAGGTTCAAATTTAGACTCCTTGAATCCCTTGAGTCACATGCTGAAACAGGGTGAGCTGGCCCCTGGTCCCTGCATCCCTCTTCCCAGCCTCAGCTGATCCTGTATAATGAGGGTCTCATGCATGTGTGTGAAATTCCCAGCCCATATGTTCAAATTCCATCTACACTGCCTGCCAACAGCCACCTGTCAGGCTGCCTGCCCTCAGGAGATAGACCTGAGCTCAGAGACATTTCCGGGTCCTGTGAGCCTGGTATATGGCCTGGAAGGAGGGCTATAAGCTCTGGGTAGGCACACGCCCTTGGTTCGAGGCTCCCACACCTGAAAAGAAGGGAAAGGCTGCTGGAGGAGGAGTGGAGAGGGCCCCTAAAGTATGAGGCCATGGTGGGATAATGCTGGTGATCAGAATCCTGTTGACATTTGTATACTTATCCAACTATCTCTACAGGTTAAAAGTCCATTGGTCAGTTCAAGAAGTATGACCATTTGAAGCCTTTGCAGTCATATTTGTAAACAACCTGTCTGAAAATTGCTCCACTTTAAATTACACCAACAATACAGCAAAGTGCCTATAAGAAAATGCCAAGAGCACATCTACATTGAATAACATAATTCTTTTCCATGGTCACCATCTGACAGATAAAAATGACAAATTACTGATTTAATTCATATCCATTATTTAATATGAGAGGAACACTTTTTCATATCAGTTTGGTTATTTGTATTTTACCTTCTGTGAGTTAATTAATCATGTCCTTTATCTTTGTATTAGGTAGTTTAATTCTATTTGGGTTCTTGGTTCATTAAAGATATTAGTCCTTTGGCATATCCATAAACATAATTTATTTTTGAATTAGATAAATTATTTTTGTTCCCATTAATGCTAAACTCAATGATCTGACTATATAGGTCAGTTCAATTTAACAGATTTTTTTATCACCTATATGTACTAAGCAGAATGACAGATGGAACTCCACAAGTGCATTAAAATTTTTGAGGGCCAGTATTCCAACAGGATGGAGTTAATGTTACAGGCACATGAGAACACTTCAGAATTCTTCACCATCCCCCACTTACCACAAAGGAGGAGGTGTTCTCTAGAGACAGAGAGTTGTCTGTATATATGCCTAGGTATACAGAAATATGAAAGACAAAATCATTACACTTCCTGTTTGATACCCAAAGCCATGTATGCTGTACTTTCTTGAGGATCTAAAAGATTTTCAAAGATAATTCCAATTACATGCAATATTCACCTTATACAATGAGGTGAGCCTTGGGCTGTCGTGACACCACATAACACAAATCGTTTTGAGAGAAGCAGCGATAATAGAGGCAATGTCATCGTACTGGAGGACATGAAAAAAGAATGTATTGGTTCTTATGATAAGGAAGCCCCCAGGAGAAGCTGTGTCCTGAGAGAAAGGTATTTGGGCAGTTAGAAAATAGCAAATGTTTATTCAGTATGGGTGGGATGCCGTTTGCTGTGCTCAGTTGCATTATCTCATTTAAGCTTTACAGCACTTCTTTTATGAGATGGGTATCTTTATATAATTTTATAATCCCCATTCTACAGATGAGAAAGGAAGCAAGGAGAGACTAAATAACCTGTAAGAGGTGGCATAGATAGCAACAGATTGACCACGGATTTGTTCCACTGGACTCTGGAGCCTGCATTCTTACCTCTTACTCTGAGATCTCTACTGCCTCCCATGACAACCCATAACATTCTGGGTAAAGGAAGCACCTGGAGGGAAGGCATAGAGGTGACGGGATGCAGAGTGTGTTGGGAAGGGGACCTGTAAATCCAGAAGAGGATGGCAAACACCTGGCATTGGGCCACTACATCCCCCTCCGGAGCCCATGCTGCTCCTTCCTTCTGAAATTGCAGTGGCCTTAGACTCCTACTCAAAAGTGCTCTCCACATAGTCAGTACCAATCAGGAGAAGTTATGCAATCCTAGGACTACAGCAGGAGTTCTTTACCCGAGGTCCAAGTATTTCCTAAGTCCATGTTTAGAGAATATGAAAGAGTCTCTACCTGTACAAACATGTTCCTTCTCTGGGGAGGCAGTTCATAGCTTTCATCAGATTCTCAGTAGGGTCCCTGACCCAAGAAAGATCAGGAACCACTGGTTAAGATTGAAAACCCAAGGATATATCAAGAGATAGCTGCAATCAAATAAGGGAAACAAACTCTGGGGGTCTTTAATTCAACAAATACTTATTAAACACACGCTGTGTGACAATTCTTGTGTAGGAAGCTGGTGGTACAAAGACTTGGAGGCCATTCAAGTAGCGCAAAGTCTAGTGGGGGCTAAGAATTTGGGACTTTATTCATATGCAGAGAAAAAGAATTGTTTTATTATGGTGTTGTGATGTTAGGTTGTAAGGTTTATATCTGTCTCTGCCACATAGGATGGAGTTAGCAATTGTCCATTCCCATAAAGACATCACCCAAAAGTTCAGGGTGTATGTTTTGGTTCATGTCTGAGACATGCCAGTGGTTTCTTCAAACAGAATAATGAACCACCCCACCCTGAACCAAAGTCAGGGTTATAGAGGCAAAGAACTCTGCCTCCTGAGCCAAAGTGGTCTTTCATACTTCTCTGCACTGAAGCATTTGAACAAATGTTCTTTTGGGCTTACCAAAAAGAATGAGACACAGCTATCTGAAAATAAACCAACTCTTATCTCTTTCATTGTCCACTCTGGGAAACTGCAGGCAAAAACAGGTATGCATACAGTCAGTCAACAACTGGGCTGGGACTAGAACCCAGACACCCTGGGTCCCATCCTAGTATTAAGAATCCCCTTTATAATTCATGGATTATATTCACATCTTTAGCATCCATCAATCCAGATGCTGTCCTTTTATAAAGGCCTATGATCAGTCCCTCTAAAGCAGGAGAGAATAGAATTGCCCCCTTATCAAGAGGTATGGACCTCTGTGGCTTCAAATTGTGTTTTGTGCACCCTTGAGGTACGCAAGTGCTTCCAAAGTGGTATGTATGCACAAGGAGTTTTAGAAGAATCTGCTTCCACAGTCTCTACTATACTCTTTGCTGAAAGTGATCTAGTTGAGCATGCACAGCAGCGGAGGTAGGTGTTAGTTTGAGTTCTCCCAGCAGCAGACATAGAAACAAAGATTCCAGTCAAGTAGTTAATTTGGGAGGTGATCCTGGGAAACACTTGAAGGAGAGTGGGGACCTGAGAGGGGGAATAAAAGGCAGCCTGTGAAGGGTTTATCAAGCCTTAATCCTGCTGGGGAGACTTTAGGAGCCCACACAGGACATGTACCGGGAAGGAAATGAAGACATGGGCTGTGTGGGCTAGCAGGTTCCAGGTGCTGGAGAGAGTGTCAGGTGAAGACGTGGAGGATGCCGATATGTGCAGAGCGTTGGCAGTTCTCACAAAAGGCATCATACCAGTGCTCCGTTCCCACCTGCCCCTGTACAGACACTCTTCTGTCCCATTACAGAGGAAGGGCTTGTCTCTTGCCCACCCTCGTTCCTGCCATGGTGCACTGCCCAAGGTGTAAAGTGCTCCAGGGTGCCAAACAAAGGGACAACTCAAGGTGCTAAAACTTCATATACTCAGAGTCTTCTTTAATGAATGCCCCATAAACCTACCCCTGTCTGTTCCACTGAGATGCATTGACAATAAAATTTTACACTTTATGTCTGATAACAATTTATCAAAATGTATAATATATTTTATATTTTAATCAATTATGTATTAGTAATACACAATAATAATTAAATCCACAGGAATTTTTTATTTATAAGTTTAAGCTCACAAGAAATATAAGAAATTCTAAATTTCTGGTTTATGTGCATATTTATGTCACAGAGAATTACGATAGGTGATCAATAAGAGACTTTCAAAACACATTACATTAAAATTCCATAGGAGGAGGGCTGGAAAAATGGCGGTGTGATAGGGTCCTCCCACCGCACCGCTTCCAGGGAAGGAGGTGAAGAACGCCAGCGGCTGCCTGCGAGCACCGACCGCTCACTCCGAAAACAGCATTGCGAATGACAGAGAAACAACGCCGAACGCCCAGCCCAAGAAAACAGGTACAAAATTTTCACAAAGATCGGAGGGCGCACGGAGCACAATAGAGCCCAGAGCGCGGGAAGGCCGCGCTCATCAGGTCGGCACAGCACGACCTGCCCCCCAAGCGGTTACGCACCTCCCCATACACGCAGTCAGGGACAAGCCCAGAGTTGGGACAGAGCAGTTGCTAGGGACGGCGAGCCCTGTGGAGAGGAGGAAGTAGCCGGAGCCAGACACAACTCGCAGCTACAAAATACAGAGACTGCCGAGGGCTGGGGAGGAACTGGGCGGGGACCGAGATACAGCTTCCCGGGACAGTGCGCGGGAACCCGCAGGCCGGCACTGCGCCACTAGAAGTCAGCGGGACTGGGCCCAGGAGTTTATCGGAGAGCGGGACGCGCCCTTAGAGGCTGCTAGCAACTGCCGCTGCGGCCAGCGGAGAAAAGCTGCGCTCCTGGCGCGATCGGAGCCCGGCTGTGCGCCAGGCTGGCGGCGGCCGCCATCTTTAAAGCCGCCCACGCGGAGCTCTGAGCCGCGTCTCTAGCTCCGGCCCGCCACGGCCCGGGGCTCTTCCGCTGGGGCGAGACAGGCTTTGCCTGTGGTGGCCAGGGACAGCGGCATCCGTGGGTTCCAGGTGGGACAAGATCCCGGAACTGTAGCGGCGGGACCTTTGAGTATTGGAAACAGTTTGCAGCTCGTCCATCTGGTTCCGCTACCCCGGCTCTGGCCTCCGACAAGTCCGCTACGTGCTGGTCCTAGTGCCCGCCCTTCAGGTCCCAGCCCTCCTGTACCCCAGAGATCGCTCATTTTGAAGGTTGCTGGCTATAGGGACTCATTTGGTATAACTGCCGGTTCTCATGACAACCAAATACCTCAAGAGCCACAGGCTGAACCAGAGCAGCTCCCCATAACCCTGCCCACTTCATTAGGGAATTTCGCGCCATCCAAGAGCGCTTCCAGTGGCCACTATTTCCCCCTCCCCGTAGGAACATCACCCCGGCGGAGACTGCTGGGGATAGAGATGGCCACCTGCCTCGCCTTGGGGTCTGGTGGTGGAAAAGGGGTGCACAATTGGAGATCCCCCTATCAACCAGTATCACGTGGAGACACACATCAGAAGGGCAGACACACGTGGCTAGATAAGCAACCTCTGAGCTGTGTAGAATTTTCCCAATTCAGCTCTCACACTTCAGCCAAAAGAAATTGTGTTTCTACCTGCACCTCAGGACGAGCAGGGTCAAAGTAACCCCTAGGAACTACAAGGCCTCTCGCAAAGTGCGGGGCTTTTGCATACCCCAACTGGGTGATCAGAGTTTGCCATGGACATAACAGAATACCTAGCTAATAGGGAGCTGTGCATTCATATCCTCAAGTACAATTCACTAGCTTAGAGCTCAAGCTGGGAGGTCAATCTCACTACACCCCACCGGGAAGAGGAGAAGACAACAGGCCAGAGATAACTCAAGATCCACCAAACTTGCTAAAATACACCTAAGGCAATACAGGCCACTACTTCTCTCCCTGGCTCCAACAAGGAACAAAAATTGTGGGCTTGGAGACAGGGCCATAAACTAGCCCTAACACCCCCAGCTCTCGACCAAGAGGCCAGATGAGAAAAAGCCAGCAAAAGAACTCAGGGAACATGAAAAATCAGAGTGAAAAGTCACCCCCAAAAGAAACCATCAGTTCCTCAGCAATGGATACCAACTCAAATGAAATGGGTAGAATGTCAGAAGAGGAATTTCGTTTATGGATTATAAGAAAGCTCAATGAAATTCAAGAGAAAATTGAATCCCAGCACAAAGAAACCACAAGAAAAATTCAAGAAATGAATGAAAAATTCTCCAAAGAAATAGAAATATTACAGAAAAATCAAATAGAAATTCTAGAAATGAAAGAAGCATTCAAGGATCTACAAAACACAGTAGAAAGCCTTAAGAATAGGCTGGGTCATGCAGAGGAAAGAATTTCAGAGCTAGAAGACAACTCCTATGCGCTAAATAAATCAGTTGAGGAGAAAGAACACAAAAACATGAACAAAGCATACAAGAAATGTGGGATTATGTAAAGAGGCCAAACATAAGGATCATAGGCATCCCTGAGGGAGAGGAAGAAAATTTGTGTGGGCTGGAAAATCTATTTGAAGGAATAATAGAGGAAAATTTCCATGGCCTAGCCAGAAATTTTGATATCCAAGTACAAGAAGCACACAGGACTCCTGGGAGACTCAACGTGAAAAGGCATTTACCACACCCATAATTATTAGACTGACCAAAGTAAACACAAAAGAGGTATTCCTCAGAGCTGTAAGATGAAAAGAGCAGGTAACCTATAAAGGGAAACTGATCAGATTAACTGCAGATTTCTCAGCTGAAACCTTACAAGCCAGAAGGGAATGGGGAGCCATCATCAGTCTCCTAAAACAAAACAAAGGCCAACCCAGAATTCTGTATCCTGCCAAACTAAGCTTCTTATATGAGGGAGAAATAAAGACTTTTCCAGACAAGCAATCACTGATAGAATTTGCGAAATCCAGACCGGCCTTGCAAGAAATGCTTTGTACACTACATTGTACACTAATCAGCACAACAGACACCCACCAATGTAAAACTACCCAAAAGCTAAAACCCCAGAAACCAGATTCCACAATGACACAAGAGGTAAAACAAAAGACACCACCTGATAGAATAATCAGAAATTTACCCCAAATATCAATTCTCTCAATAAATGTAAATGGCTTGAATTGCCCATTGAAGAGACATAGGCTGGCTGAATGGATTAAAAAATACAAGCCAAGTATCTATTGTCTTCAGGAAACACACCTTACACACAAAGACACATTCAGACTCAAGGTGAAAGGATGGAATACAATTTTCCAGGCTAATGGAAACCAAAAGAAATCTGGAGTAGCCATCCTTATTTCAGATGATATAAACTTTAAAGCAACAAAATAAAGAAGGACAAAAATGGACACTATATAGTGGTGAAGGGAAAAATCTTATGAGAGGATTTAACAATCCTAAACATTTATGCACCCAACACAGGAGCACCCAGGTACATAAAACAAATACTGCTTGATCTAGACAACATAATACATAGCAATGCCATAATAGCAGGGGACTTCAACACCCCACTGACGGAATTGGATAGATCCTCCAAACAAAAAATAAACAAAGAAACAAAGGACCTAAACAGGACTCTAGAACATCTGGGCCTAACAGATATCTACAGAACACTCCACCCAAATAACACGGAATATACATTCTTCTCATCAGCTTATGGAACTTTCTCTAAAATTGACCACATCCTAGGCCACAAAACAGATCTCAACAAATTTAAAAAAATAGAAATCATACCATGTATCTTTTCAGACCACAGCAGAATAAAATTAGAAATCAATTCCAACAGAAACTTACATCTTCATCCAAAAACATGGAAACTAAACAATCTGTTGCTGAATGACTATTGGGTCAAGGAGGAGATTCAAATGGAAATCAAAAGATTCTACGAACTAAACGATAATGGGGACACAAGTTATCAAAATCTGTGGGATACAGCAAAAGGAGTCCTGAGAGGAAAACTTATTGCCTTAAATGCCCACATCCAAAAGAAAGAAAGGTCACAAATCAGTAAACTAATGAATCATCTTAAGGAAATGGAAAAGGAAGAGCAAACCAATCCTAACGCCAGCAGAAGAAAAGAAATAACCAAGATCAGAGCAGAATTAAATGAAATCAAGAACAAAAGACAATACAGAAGATTAATAAAACGAAAAGTTGGTTCTTTGAAAAGATAAACAAAATTGACAGGCAACTTGCCAGGTTGACCAGAAGCAGAAAGGAAAGGACTCTAATAAGCTCAATTAGAAATGAAAAAGGAGAGGTCACAACTGATACCATGGAAATACAAAACATCATCTTTGAATACTACAAAAATCTCTATGCCCACAAACATGAAAATGTGGAGGAAATGGACAAATTCTTAGAAACATACTACCTCCCTAGGCTCAACCAGGAAGCAACAGAGTTTCTAAACAGACCAATATCATGCACCGAAATCGAAGCAGTAATAAAAAATCTTCCAACAAAAAAAAGTCCTGGACCAGATGGGTTCGCACATGAATTCTACCAAGCCTACAAAGAACTACTGGTGCCTATACTGCAGAAATTATTTGAAAATATCCAGAAGGATGGAATCCTCCCAAACTCATTCTACGAAGCCAATATCACCTTGATACCAAAGCCAGGAGAGGACACAACAAGAAAAGAAAATTACAGACCAATATCCCTTATGAATATAGATGCAAAAATTCTCAATAAAATCCTTGCAAACAGAATTCAAATGTACATCAAAAAAATAATCCATCATGATCAGGTGGGCTTCATTCCCGAGATGCAGGGATGGTTCAACATGCGCAAATCTATAAATGTAATTCACCATATAAATAAAAACAAGAACAAAGATTATATGATCCTTTCAATAGATGCAGAAAAGGCTTTTGACAAAATCCAACATCCTTTTATGATAAGAACTCTTAACAATATAGGCATAGATGGCTCATATCTCAAAACTATTAAAGTCATATACGATAAACCCACAGCCAATATCATACTGAATGGGGAAAAATTGAAAGCATTCCCCCTTAAAATGGGAACTAGACAAGGTTGCCCACTGTCTCCACTTCTTTTCAACATAGCACTGGAGGTCCTGGCCAGAGCAATTAGACAAGACAGAGGAATCAGGGGCATCCAGATAGGGGCAGAAAAGGTCAAACTTCCACTATTCGCAGATGATATGATATTATACATAGAAAACCCCAAAGATTCAACCAAGAGATTACTTGAATTTATAAATGAATTCAGCAAAGTCTCAGGATACAAAATTAATACACACAAATCCATAGCCTTCATATATGCTAATAACAATCAAGCTGAGAAACAAATTAAAGATGCAATACCTTTCACAATAGCACCAAAGAAAATTAAATATTTAGGAACATATCTAACCAAGGAGGTCAAAGACCTATATAAAGAGAATTACAAAACACTGAGAAAAGAAATTGCAGAGGATGTAAACAGATGGAAAACCCTACCATGCTCTTGGATAGGCAGAAGCAACATAGTAAAAATGGCTTTGCTACCTAAAGTGATTTACAGAATCAATGCAGTCCCTATCAAAATACCAACATCATTTTTTGCTGATCTAGAAAAAATAATTCTACGCTTCGTGTGGAACCAGAGAAGACCCCGTCTAGCCAAAGCAATCTTAAGCAAAAAGAACAAATTGGGAGGCATCTGTCTACCAGACTTCAAACTATACTACAAGGATATAGTAACCAAAACAGCATGGTATTGACACAAGAACAGAGACATAGACCAAGGAACAGGACTGAGAACCCAAATATAAAACCAACCTCATACAGTCACCTGATCTTTGACAAATTCTAGAAAAACATACACTGGGGAAAAGACTCCCTATTCAATAAATGGTGCTGGGAAAACTGGATGGCCATATGTAGAAGACTGAAAGTGGACCCACACCTCTCACCTCTCACAAAAATCAACGCACAATGGATAACAGATCTAAACCTAAGACATGAAAGCATAAGAATTCTCAAAGAAAACATTGGAAAAACTCTTATGGACATTGGCCTAGGCAAAGAATTTATGAAGAAGACCCCCAAAGCAATCACAGCAACAACAAAAATAAATACATGGGACCTGATCAAATTAAAAAGCTTCTGCACAGCCAAGGAAACTATCACTAGAGTGAACAGACAACCTACAGAATGGGAGAAAATATTTGCATGCTATACATCTGATAAAGGGCTGATAACCAGAATCTATACAGAACTTAGGAAAATCAACAAGAAAAAATCAGACAACCCTATTAAAAAATGGGCAAAGGACATGAACAGAAACTTTTCAAAAGAAGACAGAATAATGGCCAGCAAACATATAAAAAAATTGCTCAACTTCTCTAATCATCAGGGAAATGCAAATCAAAACCACAGTGAGATATCACTTAACTCCAGTGAGATTGGCTCATATCAAAAAATCCCCAAACAACACATGTTGGCTGGATGTGGACAGATAGGAGCACTCATACACTGCTGGTGGGACTGCAAATTTGTACAACCCCTGTGGAAAGTAATATGGAGATACCTCAAAGAATTAAAAGTAGAATTACCATTTGACCCAGCAATCCCACTACTGGGTATTTACCCAAAGGAAAAAAAGACATTCTATGATAAAGACATCTGCTCACGAATGTTTGTAGCAGCACAATTCACAATTGCAAAGATGTGGAATCAACCCAGGTGCCCATCAATATTCGAGTTGATTAATAAAATGTGGTATATGTATACCATGGAGTATTACTCAGCAATAAAAAACAATAGTGAATTAGCACATCTGGTATTATCCTGGTTGGAGCTAGAACCCATTCTTCGAAGCAAAGTGTCACAGGAATGGAAAAACAAGCACCACTGGTACTCACCATCAAATTGGTACTAACTGATCAACACTTATATCACACAGGGCAATAATATTCATCAGGGAGCAGACAGGTAGGAGGGGGTGGAGGGGATGGGAAAACTCTCACTGAATGGATGCGGGGAGCACAGTTTGGGGGATAACCACGATTGTAGCTCTGACACGGGCAGTGCATGGGCAATATATATAGCCAAAGTGTTGTACCCCCATAATATTCTGAAATTTAAAAAAATAAAAATAAAAAAAAATAAAATTCCATAGGAAAGGTAAGTGGAATGCAATTTCAAAAAAAATACAAAATTTGTCAGTCAAAGACCTTGTTCATGCATATTTTAAATGCTGGATTTCAAGTCAACAATGTATTAATATTTATATTACATTGGATATATTTTAGAATGATGAAACACTTTTATTCTAAAATTTTAATAGTTCTAATATGCTGAAACTATTTAAACATGTTGAAAAATATTAGTTAAATTAAAAATGCAAATGATCATGCATAGCTTTTCAAAGTTCCTGTAGGGAGGGATAGGGGAGCAGTTTAGAAATCTCTTGGTCTAGAACACATTTCAACTTCTTGTCTCCATTTAGGCTAGTGGTTCTCATCCATTCTATATGGGTGGCTTATTTGCAACCTTTTCATGGTGAGATGTAATACATACAGAACAGTGTACAAATTAGAAATGCCAGATCAATGATTTATCACTAAGCAAAATCCCTGGTAAAAATCACCACCCCAAGAAACAGAACCCACCTCATGCCTGATTCCTTCTTCCAGTCCCAGGGGAGACTTCTATCTTGACCTTTGTGGAAATCACTTGCTTGCTTTCTTTTACGGTTTTATTAGTTAAGCACACATTTCTAAATGATATAGTTTAATTTTGCTTGTTTCCCCCCCTGTGCTTTATATAAGTGGATCCATACAGTATATATTCTTTGGAGTCTAGCTTCTTTCACTCAATATTATGTTTGGGGTATTCATCCATGTTGATTCATTTTTATTGCTATAGTTAATTCAGTCATTGCTCTAAGCTGGTATTCCATTTTATAAATATGCCACCATTTATTTATCCATCTTAATGTGGATAGACTTTGGGAGTGAGCTCATGAGAGAAACACTGCTATGAACACTCCTGTGCATACCTTGCATGCACACTTGCTCACAATTCTGTAGAGTATAAACTGAGGGGTGAAATTACCAGGTCAAATGGTAAGTGTGTATGATAAGATTTAGTAATCAATGCCAAATGTTTTTTCAAAATTGTCATATTAATTTATACTTCCACCACCAGCACCTGAGAGTTCTCAATAGTTCTCATCCATTCTAACCCTTGCTATTGTACAACTTCTTAATTTTAGCCATTCTGATGAATTGTGTCATGATATTTTATTGTGGTTTTAATTTATATTTCCTTGCTTATGAAAAATGTTGAGCACCTTTTTGCATGTTTATTGGCCATTTGGATATCCTCTTTGGTGAAGTAGAGCCTTCTGCCCATTTTTCTGTCAGGCAATCTTATTTATTTTAAGATTTCTTTATATATCCTCAGTACAAACTTTGTCAATTATATCTTCTGTTCTCTAATATATTTTCATTCTTGTAAGGATGTCTTTTGATGGAATATAGTTTATCACTCACTCTTTGCTTTTGTGATTAATGCTTTTCGCATCCTGTTTAATAAACTTTCCCTACTCCAAGGTCATAAAGATAGTGTCCTGTATTGTGTTCTAGAAGCTATATTGTGTTCTTTATCATTTTACTCTTCACTTTACATGTACAATCCACATAAAATTGATTTTTGTGTATGGTGTGATATAGAAGTAAGGTTTCTTTTTTTAAAAATATGAAAATCAAACTGACCCAGCACAACTTTTTTATATGGAAAGCAAAGTTGACCCAGTACAACTTACTGAAGCTGATCTTTCTGCACCAATTTGCAGTGCCAGTTTGTCATTAATGAAGTGTCCACATGTGTGGAGTTCTGTTTCTCGGCTTCTTTCCTGCTTGGTTGATCTATGTGGCTGTCCTTGTGCCATTGCCACTCAGTCTTATGAACTATACGTCTCATGTTTGTAGAGTAAGTCTTCCCACTTTGTTCTTCTTTATCAGGATTGTCTTGGCTTAACTTTGCCCTTTGCATTTCCACATAAGTTTTAGAATCAGTTTGTCAATTTCCTTGAATATGGCTGGAATTTTTATTAGAATTGCATTGACTGTTTAAATCATCAGGATTGACCTCTGTAAATATCAAGTCTTCTGACCCATAAAACATGTACATTCCTCAAGTTATCTAGATCTCCTTTAGTTTCTCCCAATAATGTTTTATGGTTTTCTGTGTGGATGTCTTACATATCGTTTGTTTGGTTTTGTTCCCTGGGTATTTGATGTTTTTAATGCTACTATAAATAATAAAGTTTTAGATTATTTTACATAACTATCAATCACTGATAGAAAAGCAAGGGTTTTCCTTCATATTATCCATGAATCTAGCAATCTTGATAAATTTATTCCAATAGTTTTTAGATTCTTTTGGATTGTATACATGTATATTTATTTTACCTGGAAATAATAATAGTTTTTTGTTTTCTTTCATTCACTTAAATTTTAATTATTTGTCTTGCCTTTTTTAACTGACCATGATTTTCAGGACCATGTAGAATAGAGTGGCACTAATGTGCATCCCTATCCCTTTCCCCATCACAGAAGAAAAGCTTTTAACATTTTGCCATTGATGACAATACATCTTATATGTTTTATGTATATATGTTTTATTAGATGACAGAAGCTACATTCTATTCCTAGATTACTAAGAGTTTTTAATCATGAATGGGTGTTGAATTTTATTAAACACTTTTTCTACATATCTTGAGATCATCATTTTTTCCACATTTATTCTGTTAATACCACTTACATTGATTGACTTTCAAATGTTAAAACAACAATAAATTCCTGGAACAGACCCAAGTTGGGTGTGATGTGTTATAGTAAATCTGGTTCACTAAGGATTTTTGTATCTATGTTCATGAGAGAGAATGGCCTATAATTTTTCTTCCTGTAATGCTCTTGTTAGGTGTTGATGTTAAGATTATTCTGGCCTCATAGAATGAATAGGAAGTCTTCTCTCTTTCCATTGTCTGGTAGAGTTTGCATTCCATTTTTCTATCTCTCCAGGCATCACTCTGGTTATCTCACTAAGCCTGTCTTCCACTTCATTTTTCAGTTGTGTCTAGTATGTGGTTAAACTGTTCATTTTAGTTACTGTATAGTTCAGTTTTAGAGTTTTCATTGGATTCTATTTTATAATTTCCTGTTGCCTGCTAAAATTTTCAATATTATCTTTTTGAAAAAAGCTCATGTCTGAGAATCCTATTATCTAATGCTCTCTGGATTTATTACCATTTTCTGTTATTTTTCTTAGTTTTCGGTTCTATAGTCCTGTCTCTTTGCCTGGAAAAGGGAGTCAGAGGAAGTTTCTGCCTGATGAGAAGAGGTGCAATCACATTACAAAGGACAAGGATACAGGAAAGATACAATCAATCTACTTCTTTTCCTGGTTAATTCCTACCCATCTTATGACTGGGTCACATTTCTCAATTATCCACTCTCATATTATCATTTATGTCTTCTTTATAGCACTTATCAATGTTATAAATTTTAGATTTATATGGGTGATTCATTGAATAATATGCACAGCACCATCTTTATGCACTAGTAGCATCCTTAATAAGTTGCAAGGTGTAAGAAGGCAAAGACTGAACTATTTGGCCTACTCTGTACCCATTTTCCTAGATCAGTTCATGACATGTGCAAGGTGTATAAAAAATATCAATGGAGCAAAAAATAGAAATGGATGTACAGCCAACTTTATGAGGAAGGTACTCCTACATATTTCCATTTTGCAGATGACAAAATGGAGGCCCAGAGAGATCACAGAGCCAGTCAGTGATAGTTCTGCAGAGTCTGTCTGGTTGTAAATTCAGCGCTCTTGGCCAGTGCACCCTGCTGCCATGACAGTACCTCTTGGGTTATGTATTTGGCAACAATAAGGTCCTGTCATCCATATTAGGCTTATTTGTGAGTTGGATCTTTACGGGAGAGAAGAGATTTGAACTGCTGCTGGCTGAACAACCATTATACAAGCCATTTAAATGCTTGGTTTTGTTTTTAGTCAGCTCTACCAACTCAGAGATAAACCAGATTTATTACCTCTGTGGCACGGGGACAAAATATGGCCAATTTGTCATATTTCTTCTTTTTGACTTCCGAATGATTGCCTGCAGCAGAGGCAGTTCACATTTAGAAATTTCCCTTTCACACCTGTCAGGTCAGTTTCTCAGGGTCATTAATCCCTACAGACCTTCCCAGCAGACACAGAGCTGGTGATTCATCCAGTATGGCTTCAGGATAAAGTCAGAGGGGAACACAGTGAAGATGGCCACAGTGTGGCTGCATCGGCCAGTCAGAAGTCAGCAGAGCAGCATGGCCCAGCCTGAATCCTAAAGAGTCCTGTCGTGGAAAGCAGCCTTGACTGAAATATTTGTTCACTGAGATTTGGCTTTGGAGTCAAAAGAACGACTATGACCTATGGCCATGTTTTTAACCAGCTGGGGGGCCTTGAGGAAAGTTACTTAATTTTTTGGAACCTTCATCTGTCATATATAAAATGAGGATAGATGATACTTAATCCATCAACTGTAGAAGGTTAATTATAGAATCATAAAATATTAAGGTTCTTGGTCTAAAGGAGTGTTGTTTTAGCCCAACCAGCATCAATTCCCTCTTCTCCAGGGAACAGTACCCCACATTTCCTTTGGAGAAACACTAGCCCTTGACACTCAGGCTGTGGGTTTCAGGTTGGCCTCCATTCATGGCCCCAGAGATGTAATATATGATCCAGGCCTGGCCCATAAGGATATTCTGTCTCCCTGACCTCAGTCCACAGTGATTGGCTTGTAGACAGGCAGGCATGTGACCAAATATAACCAGAGCAAATCCTGGAGTTGAGCCCAAAAGGCTGTAGGTAGAGAGCTGCTATTTGTTATGTTACTATCACAAGGAGCCTGGCCATGAAGTCAACAGAAATGACAGAGAACCTGAAGATGGATAGCACCAGGTCCTGTTGACACCATTTAAGTTCCTAGATTAAGCCACTACTGAAGACCATACCTGGACTGTTCTATTATTTAAGCCAATAAATGCCCTTTTTCAATTAGGTAGTGCTAGCTGAACTTTTTCAAAGGAAACTCTACATATAGTTCCCCCATTTTATAAATGAGGAAACTGAGGTTCAGAAATGAGTAATAACACATATCTAAGCACTTAGTGAAATGCGAACTTCCTGCATAATCATGGACTTTGACATTTCCAGGCCCTCTTCTCCTTTCTGCACCTGTGCTCATGCTGGTTTCCTGCCCCATTTCCTTCTCCCTTGTTCCACCTGATTGCATCTGCCCAATGTTCCAAGTCCAGCTCAAGTCCTGTTCTCTCAGGATGTCCTCACCGACTTTGCCCCATGCTGTGTCCCATGCAGATCAGCCTATTATACAAATGCCCAGCGTTCTCTCCAACCCGTTTGTGTCTCAAGAAGACCACTCTATTTGCCCAGAGGTCTGAAAGGGATCTGAATAATGTAATTCTCGGCTCTTCCTGTTCACATGGGGAACCCTTTCTTGCTGATGGATTAAACTCTGCTAAAGTGATTTTTAGCAAGAGGAGTTGATTAAAAGTTAATTCATTAAGAGTTCCAAATCTTAGTATAGTAGGGCAAGCATAGTCAGTCTGGTCTCTTTTCTTTTATCATTATGATAGTTTCTCTTTCTGCTGCCAGAAAGAGGTGGTTGGACACTGTCTTGCCTTTCATGATCAATAATTCTATGAAATATAAAATATCTTGCCATTTTTCCATTTTAAAAATATTAATGACAAAAATAAGATCCAGGTGAATAAGTGTGAAATGTAAAAAAGAAACTATAAAATAATTGGAAGAAATAAAGGTGACCCTCTGACTTTGGGATGGAGAAGGCTTTTCTCAGCATAGGAACAAACACAAAAAGAAATGTAGAGTTATAAAGATATATGTATATAAACTTAGCACATAAAAATCACTATAAGCAGAATCAAATGACAATGACAAACATATGTGACAGGTGAAGATTATAACTTTCTGTGCATCAAGTTCTTTTACCAAGGGAAAATAAACAAAGGACTTGAAAAGGAAATTTACAATAAAGGAGGCTATTGATGGCCAATCCCCACAGTCAAAACATGTTCATCTTCATGTGGATTCATATAAATCAATTAGAAAAATAATATGTAGTCATTATGCCTCTAAAATTGATTGAAAAATATATGAAAATATGTTTTGCATATCAAAATGCAAAAGAAAAGGCACCAAGATATGTTCCCGGTACCAACTATGACAGGTGATTTAATAGTAAATGTCAAGATCTGAAATGTGTATTCCCTTTGATCCTACAATCTCACCTGCATGAATTTATCCTGAGAAAATACTCAGAAAAGATTCCTGCACAGGGTTATTATTTTTACCTCAGCCCTTTGTAATACTGTAAAATTGAAAATAACTTAAATTCCAATAATTGCACATTGGTTAATTATTATGATAAATGACACATCCATATGATAGATAAAATCATCAAAGACAATATAGATCTGTATTCCTTGATTTAGACGAATATTTACAATATAGTGACAAAATAAAGCTAAAAATGTACAGGTCACAACTTTTTTAAAAAGTGTTTTTATTAAATACTTGGAGATGAATGGAAACATATAACATGATGCTAATATGTTGATCTCTGGATTGCAAGATCATGGAGTGATTTTTCTTGGTTTTGCTTTTCTGTAGTTTCCAAATTTCTGTAATAAACATGTTACTATTAAAAATTTGAAATATCTTTAAAATGCAAGTACTTTGCACTTATTTTTACCCATGCATCTGGTGCCTGTGTCTGAGAGATAGCACCCAATTAGGACTCACATCATTTGGAAGACTCAAGAGTGATTTGCCCAGCATATGGACCACTTGGGCCTCCTCCTTTTTAAAATTTATTTATTTATTTTAAACCAGGACTGGTATTTTCAGACACAGAGAGAGATTTGCTTATTACCTATGCCATACATCCACCAACTGGGCACAGGAACCATAAATGTTGTCATTTCCCAAATGGAAGAAGGTACGGCTTTGAAGAGTAGAGCCTTTAATCAGACAAAACATCTCACTTTGCGCCAGTCATTAAACTGACTTCAGAGACAAAGGCCTAAGGCCATGCATATGTTTGGTTTGTGTAAAGACAGTCAGCTGATGCTGAACACTGGGAATACCGGATATTTATATTAGAAGTAATGAACTGAAAGCAGGGCATCTAATCCGTTCCCTAGCCAGGAGGTACTTCCAACATTTTAAAAGTCTTTTTTAAAGAGTAATAGAACTTTATAAGCATATTGGTCCTTTTATCTCCCAGAAAGTATGCTCAAGGCATAATTTAGACCTTTACATTAGATCATATTAAGGCTAATTTGGTTCTTCAGTGCAGCAAAGAGCCTGGGGTTCTTTAGGAAGTTGTAAGAGTCATAGAAGTTAAAGAACCTGACTTTTTTAAACAAACATGCATCTTTCCCATGTGATAAGGAATATGTCAAATGTACTGCCTGGGGGGTCTTGCCAACATATTGGAGAATTTGCCTCAAAGAAGGGAGGATAATTCCAGCAAGAAAGGGGCACAGGGATAAGAGTACAACCCAGCTGGTGGCTCCCATTAGATTTCCATTTTACTAGAAGATCTCATCTTCTTCCTTTTATGTTTCTAAGCAGCAGTGATGCTGAGGCTGGTTTTCGTGAGCCAAGGGTATATAGTAACTGATGGCCCCCAAATTGCCAACTGGCTTGCTCCAGGGACCTCACATTTAACTCCCAAATCATGACTTCCATAATTTTGTTTTTTGGCCATATATGACATCTCAGATAGTAGTAGTGATTTGATTCTTTCAAAGAAAAATTTGATGGCATAAACTTTGCCAACACATATGTCATTTGTAGCACAGTAGAGAGGGCATGGCCATAGACCAGGGTTCAAATCCCAGCTCTCCCATTAACTTGTTGTGTATCCTGGGACAAATCATTTAGCCTCTCTGAGCCTCACTTTCCTAATCTCTGAGGGAAGGGAGATGGCAATACATGCCCAGCCTACCTTACAGTGTGGGAACAAATGAGCTCATGAGGGTGGAAACACTTTGTGAACTGAAAAAAGCTTATATCATGACTATAATGCCAAGTCTTGCTGTTTTCTTAGTTTCATATGCAGTCAAGCTTCAAGTTTCAGAGATTGGAAGAGCAGCCATCAGTGAGCTCAAATCTGAGGATGGAGCCCTCAAGAAGTATCTCTGGGTATATTGCAAACCTAAGTCTTTACTCTTGTTTGGAGTCATCAGTCACTTTCCAAGCTGCTAGTACTATATGCCTTATCTGATAACCTAGAGTTTTGTTGCGATGAGTATTGCTCAAGTTCCCAAAAGCTGGCTCTCTGGGATAGGAAAATCTTAACAGAGAGATTCTGCTGGCTAATGGGATCTTCTGAAGGGGACTTGGCCAGCAGCCACCCTCACCCATCTCCCCTCCCCAGGCTGACTCTGCATCTATTAGCATGAAAAATGGGGAATTAATTGGGCTTATATCATTCCTAAATTAACTTAGCTGAATCGAGATCATTTGTCTAGTGCACATATTCCTGAAGCCAAGCAAGGGTTGCCGTTCCGTTTTCCAGTGAGGTCATTCTCCATGTCTGAGCTTTGACATGTAGCTAGCCACAGGCTACACTGTTAGCAGATGAAATAGTCTTTCCTCCAGGAGTGACAGGCCAGCTTTGGGAGGTTCCTTCCCTTTTCTCTGTTCTGTTCTCTTTGCTATGATGGGTCTCTGCTTAGGCTGGTTGCTAAGATGCTTAAACCTCAAACAGAGGCACCTCTCTTGACTTTGAAATGTTCTTCCACATGCCAACTAGAAAACACATTTTCTTTTATAACTTATTTTTAAGCTGTTTTTCATGTGTCATGGCACACAGAATGCTTTTCTTTCATTGATGGGGCTGCTCTTGTGGCTGTCAAACGCAAACACAAGATTTGATCAAAAGGGATGGTTAGCCATGGACACCTCTGGTTGCACCACACTCAGAAACCCAAATGCGCCTAAACCAAGACAATAAAGCTCATGAAAATCTTGGTGTTGGTCTTATGGTTCCATCTCCCACATTGGAGAGGAGATTTATCATCTTCCCACGAGGTCCCGTGCTGTGCTGATGCTTGTTTGTAATCTTCCCAATAACCTCTTGTGGGCACTCTTATTCCCACTTTGGAGGTGAGGAACCTAAAGCCCAGAGAAGCGCAGTAGCTCACCTAAGGGCACAAATGCAAAGCCGGATGGGTAGAGCCTCACCGCCCACACTCTTCGCACTGCTCTCGGATGTTGGGTTGTTCATTTATTCTCTCAATTAACACCCACTACATGACACTTCCATGTCCCAGGGGTATAAAGCTGAACAAAAGAAACGAGGATTTCTGCAGAAATGAACAAGCAAATGAATACATACACAGACAATTTCGGATGGAGGTAAGAATTTCAAAAGCCCTATGATAAGATGATTCGATGGAGAAAAATGGGGGGGGGGTGAAGCATCTCCTTCAGCCAGGCGCCAAAGATGCCTCAGAGAGGGAACATAAACCTGAGACTGAATTGTGGGAAGTCAGCCATGCCACCTTCTGGAGAAAAAGCCCAGCAAGTGCAGAGGCTCTAAGGAAGGGCAAGAAGTGGAAAGAAGTTCCACAGGCCAGAGTGTCACAAACAGGGCTGAGTGGGAATGGATGTATTTGGAAAGGTGAGCAGGGGCCGGGTCACAGGTCTTGTGGTCTGTTTTAAGCGGGATGAGACACCATCTCAGGGTGTTTGGCAGAAGACCTATGTCAAGCCTTTAGAACAAAGAGATCACTTCATTCTCTGTAGGGATGATAGCTCTAGGCAGACAAGAGGGGAATAGGGAGAACAGCAAAATGTTTGGCAAATACCAGTGACTGAAGATTTTGCACCTAGTATAATAAATTTCACATACATGAAATGTTTTTCCTCCTAACATATAGATATATATTATCTATTCTGGTGTAGTGTTTGAAATGTGTCTCAACTACTTAATTAAACACACAAGTGTACTGGAAAATGTAGTCCCTCTCTCCTCACTGCAAAAGTTCGCCTGGACATAGAGTCAGAACCAAGCAAGGGGAGGATGATGTCGCCATGTTGGGGTTGCCTGCAGAGTGATGTCAGTGCACCAAGATGATGAGGCAGGCATCCACACAGAGGGGTGGCGTGGGTGAGATGTCAGAGCCTGAGCTGAGTGACTGTGGCATCTGCATGGGCAGAGCACAGCCCACCACAGTGCATCAGAACATAGGCTGGTGAGGAGGACATCCACCTAGCAGGGCAGCCTGATTCGGGTGTTCAAGCCTGAGCCAAGGGAGAAGGGCATTCTCATGGGTTAGCCTGATGCAGGGGTCAGAGCCCAGGGGAGGTGAGGAGGGCAACCACATGAGGTAGGAGGCAGTGGTAGTGATGGGAGATTGGTTACATAGGTCAAATAAGTAAATATATTATTAATAACAATAATCTGTTGAAAGGATTCTTTCTTTCAAAGGGAGTTACAAATTTGGAAGGGGAGAAAACTGTATCTTTCTATTAAATAGAACCATGAACCCTGAGATGGTGGATTAGAATTGGAGATATTGGAGTTATGAATTCATAGATTTCAATATGTATAGGCAGATATAGAAGGAAATATAAATGTGTGTATATGTTCGTATATGTATATTCATGCATGTGTATATATTATACATGCATGCATATGTGTGTGTACATGTGTCTGCATGTAAATTCATACACATACATTTATATGCCTACATTTATTCCCTAGCTCTGTCCACTACGAGGGCCTGGCAACAGCAACACCCAATGAGCACAGCAAGCACTTAAATCTTCTACATACCAGTCTCCTCTAAAAAGAACAGGGCTCCTTGGAGAAGTGACTGATTCCTGGGATGGGGCCAAAAAAGTACAAGATGAAACTGGAGCATTTTATTATGCCAGAAAGTAAGAAAGCTCTCAAAGAATGATGGGAAGAACAAATTGACACTGGGGTTAGCTTGATTTGGCCAATTTGAGGACAATTTGAATATCAAAATAAATAATGATGTCTTATTATAACCTGTGGTAGTAAATAAGACTATTAATGCACACTGATAGAAATATTAATAAATGAAGAAATTGAACATTTGATGAGAAAGAGGCTGTTTACATAGTTTGTGTATCCCTTTAAAAATATAATAGTTATTAATTACAAATGGGAAAATGGTTATTTTACAGTGGATAAGACACTACCTTAATCAAGTAACCAAAATGAAAGTTATTAAGCCAGGTGTAGTGGCTTGGAACTGTAGTCCCAGCTGCTTGGGAGGCTGAGGCAGGAGGATCGCTCGAGCCCAGGCATTCCAGGCTGCAGTGTGCCATGATTGTGCCTGGGAATAGCCACTGCACTCCAGCATGGGCAACATGGCAAGATCTCATCTCAAGAAAGAAAAGAAAAGAAAAACATTACTGATAACAGGAAAAATTGGAATTGTTTGCCACCTGATAGGATGTAATGAGAATGCAGCATCACTTCTCTGATTCTTCGGCCCAGGGTGCATGACCTGAATCTGATTCTGACAAACTGAAATTGAGGACCTTCTGCAATATAACTGGACTGTAATTTTCAAAAGCATCAGGGACATGAGAGTCAAGGAAAGATTGGGCAACCTTTCCAGACTAAAGATATTTTATATGACAACTAAATCTAATATGGATCAGTTTGCCATAGAGACATTACTGGGACTATTGGTGAAAATTGAATGGGATCTGAGGATTAGGTGGTAGTGAGGTATCCTTGTTAATTTCCTGCTTTGGATGGTTTTATTGTGGTTATGTAGGACACTGCCCTTAATTGTAGGAAAGACACCACAGAGCAACAGAACATCAGGTTGGCAACTTATTCACAAATGGTTCAGGGAAAAACAATTCTTTGTACCCTACTTGTAACTCTGTAACTTGTGATTGTTTCAAAATCCCCCCCTCAAAAAAAGAAGTAAGAAAAATGTAGTTCTCATTTCCTCAGATACAAAATCAAGCTGAATCTTAAACTCTAATAGGTTATAAAGTTTCAACTACCTTTTTCCTTAGTTATAGATTGTTGGGCTTTTTTTTTTTTTTTGATAGAAGAATTGTCACTTCAGGCGTACCTACTTGCTGTCTTTCTATGATTTTTACCTTATCCCCTAGAATGGAATTTGCTTTACCTCCAAAGTAAGCTAAAACTTAAAAAGGAATTCCACGTGAAGTCAGGGTGAGGGTTACATGCCATGGATAAAGGCATGTAATATTAAATCTCATATTATTAAATCTCAGCATTAAGACAATTATCTCATAAAAATAAACAAAGATTTACAACTTTCTGAACCAATCATAACTCACTCCAGGAACGTGGAATGAAGCCCCTGGAAAAACAGATTCTGATTTCGAAGACATGTAGAGGATTTCTTCTGTAAGAGAAAATAGTCAATTATTGAATTATTGTCTCAGGATGAATGACTGTATAAACATAGGAATTAGATTCTCAGTCTTTTAATAATTGTGGATTTTAAAGAATTACAAAGAAAGAATTTTTGACAATATTTATGAGTTGACTGGAACTAATTGAAAAAGAAAATAAGTACAATTCACTGCTTCCCTCCTTAAGTAAAAAAAAAAAAATTATTCAGAAGCAAATGTTTTTCTGACTTTTTTATTGCTTTTTTTTATTAGTGCAAATTTATGGGTTACGTGAAAAATTTTGTTACATGCATATAATGTGTAGTGATCAAGTCAGAGTATTTAGGGTGTCCATCACCCGAGCATAATACATTTTTGTTAACTATAGTCACTCCACTGTCAAAGATTGAATTTATTCTGTCTATCTAACTGTATGTTTGTATCCTTCTATATGTCTTCATCCCCCCATCCCCACTCATCCTTCCCAATCTCTGTGATCTATCTTTCCACATTTTACCTCCTCGTGATGAAATTTTTTAGCTCCAACATATGAGTGAGAACATGCCATATTTGTCTTTTTGTGCCTGGCTTATTTCACTTAAGATAATAACCTCCAGTTCTATCTACATTGCTGCAAATGACATTAATTCATTCCTTTTATGGCTGAGTAGTATTCCATTGTGTATATTATGACATTTTCTTTGTCCGTTCATTTCTTGATGGACATTTAGGTTGATTTCATATCTTTGCTATTGTGACTAGTGCTGCCATAAACATAGAAGTGCAGGTATCCCTTTATATATTGATTTCTTTTCTTTTGAGCAGATAACCCACAGTGGGATTGCCAGATTGAATGGTAATTCTACCTTTAGTTTTTTGAGAAATCCCCATACTGATTTCCACAGTGGCTATATTAGTTCACATTCCCACCAACAATGTGTAAGTGTTCCCTTTTCTCCACATCCTCACCAATGTCCATGAATTTTTGTCTTTTTAATAATAGTCATCCTGACTAGGGTATGATGGTATCTCATTGTGGTTTTAATTTGCATTTCTCCAGTGATTTGTAATGTTGAGAATTTTTTCATATACCTGTTAGCCTTTTGTATGTCTCCTTTTGAGAAATGCCTATTTATGTCCTTTGTCCACTATTTAATGGGATTATTTGTTTTTCTTTCCTTTTGAGTTGTTTGAATTTCTTGTATATTCTTGATATTAGTCCACTGTTGGATGAATAGTTTGAAAATATTTTCTCCCATTCAACAGGCTGTCTTCTCACTCTGTTGATTATTTCTTTGCTGTACAGAAACTTTTTCATTTAATTAAGTCCTATTTGTCTATTTTGGCTTTTGTTGCCCCTGTTTTAGAGGTCTTAGTCATAAATTCTTTGCCTAGACCAATGTCCAGAAGAGTTTTCCCTAGGTTTTCCTCTAATATTTTATAGTTTCAGGTCTTGAGTTTAAGTCTGTAATCCATTTTGAGTTGATTTTTGTGTATGGTGAGAGATAGGGGTTCCATTTCATTCTGCTGCATGTGGCTATCCAATTTCCCCAGCATCATTTATTGAAGAGGATGTCATTTCTTGCTTGTAAGTTCTTGTCAGCTTTGTTAAAGATCAGTTGGCTATAAAAATGTGGCTTTATTTCTGTGTTCTCTATTCTGTTCCATTGGTCTATGTGTATATTTTTATACCAATACCATGCTGTTTTGGTTACCATAGCCTTGCAATATGAATATATTGCCTGAAGTCAGGTAATGTGATGCCTCCAGCTTTGTTTTTTTTGCTCAGGATGGCTTTGGCTATTTGGGTTTTTTGTTGGTTCCATATAAATTTTAGGATTGTTTTTTCTAATTCTGTGAGGAATGCCATTGGTGTTTTAAGAAGGATTGCATTGAATCTTTAGATTGCTTTGGGCAATATAGTCATTTTAATGATATTAATTCTTCTAATCCATAAACATGGGATGTTTTTTCATTTGTCATTTTCATCTTTAGCATCCTCATAGCTATTGTTAACTTTAAGCATTTTATAAATACTTTTTAAAATGCACTGAATTCTATTAAATTATTTATATTTGTTGAATGCATATCCATATAAAATAGAAAACTCATTAAATGTGTACATTTGGATGTTTCCTTAAAAGATTATTTGGTCTAGTGATCTCCAAATTTTGAGATTTCATGAAGGAGAAATAATTCAACAATTGAAATTGGAGGGAACTATAGAAAGTTTATGATTTTTAATTTTGCTAGTGAATGGCATAAAATAGAATAGCATAAACTATTATCCCTATACTCTTATAATCTCACAATGAAGGGTAGTTTTTTAAATAAAATACTTTTAACTTTATGAAAACTTACAATTTCTTCGTTTTTCTTTCAAAATTGAAGACTGGTAGATACATATTCATTGACCAGCCTGGTCTGCCTGACTTGAATTTGGGAAATCCTGTTCTACTCCAGTTAGTGCATTCTGTAGATGCTGGGTTCAGAGTGGGAAAGGGCCTTGCCTAACTAATGCTGCCATTTAAGGGAAGGCTGGGAGCTTTCCCTCAGGTCCCTGAAGTCCTACGCCAGCATGGTTGTCACTACACCAAGCAGTTGGATGTGCATAGGACTATCCAATTTCTTTAGGCTATAATCAACAGAAAACTAACTTATAATAAATTGGATGAAACAATGAAGGGAATTTATTGGCTCGAGTAATGGAAAAGTTCAAAGTATAGCTTCAGGCAAGGCTTAATCCAGGTGGCCAAAGCATGTAATTGCCCAGGATCTCACTTCCTTTATATTGTCATTAGTCACAGTGGCCCTTTTAGCCATTCTAGGGAGTCCATGTGTGGCTGTAAAAATTCCTGACGTCATGCCCTTTACACCATTAACTCCATAGGTATATATAGTGTCCCTTTGTGTAGCTCCCACACATCCTGGAAGTTACTCTCACTCATCAGATGAGGGTCATTGGCTTCTCCTTAATCAATCATTGTGCTACTGTGAGTGGGGGAGATTGGTGGCTTAAGCTGATCAGGGCTTGCTCCTTGTCTTAGTCCATTCAGGCTGCTGTAACAAAATACACCAAACTGGGCAGACTTTGAATAACAGGAATTTATTTCTTACATTTCTAGAGGCTGCTAAATCTAAGATCAAGGCACTGGCAGATTTGGTGTCTGGTGAGGCCCAATCTCTGGTTCACAGATGGTGCCTTCTCTGTGCATCCTCACATGGTGGAGGCGGAGGCAGCTCTCTGGGGTCACTTTTATAAGGGCACTAATTCCATTCACTTAATCACCTCACAGAGGCCTCACTTCCTAATACCATCATGTTGAGGATTTGGTTTCAATATTTTAGGAGGACACAAACATTCAGACCATATCACTCCTGGAGCTTGGAGTTGGGTCAATCCCCCCATAAACTACCCAGCTAACAATGAGAAAGACGTGGTTTCCAAAACAGAAATTAGAACAGTACTTTATTAGAAGAAGGATGAATGAATGCTGGGGGAAAAGATAAACACATGTGTATATTACTACTCTCAGTTTATTCCACTAAAAAGATGCTTTTACCCAAAAGGGCATGGACCATGTTCAGCTTGTCTATGGCTGTGTCTCCATCCCTTAGAGTGGTACTGGCATGTAGAAGACCTTCAATAAAAATGGTGGAAAAATTTGGAAAAATTTAGAAAACTAGGAAAGTGCAAAAAGATTTTAATATAACAAAATGTGTTAATAATCCCATAGTCCAAAAATAATCACTCTTAAAATGTTGGTAGGTATAGTACCTTTCTCTTTGTTCTTCCTATGAAAAGATGCATATTTATACTTGGAAATGTAATATTTACTCAGATTTTATCTTGCTTTTATCTTTCC
The DNA here is from genome assembly GCA_023783475.1 of Daubentonia madagascariensis. Lineage (NCBI taxonomy): Eukaryota > Metazoa > Chordata > Mammalia > Primates > Daubentoniidae > Daubentonia > Daubentonia madagascariensis. The sequence goes on along the minus strand of JAKFHU010001953.1, from coordinate 30,465,205 downwards.
ATTTAATATTTTACCATACATGTTTTCCAAGTCATAAAAATCACTTGAAAGTATAATTTTTAACAACTGTATAACATTCTATCATAAGGAACTAGTGTAATTTATTCAAACAATCCTTGATTAAGGGACAGTGTGTTTCTAATTTTTCACTATATACATAATGCTGCAAAGAACATACACTTACTTAAGTGTTTGTGTGTCTTTAAGAAATTGTGAGCGATGAGGTATGTTTTTTTGTGAGCATCACAGCCTTTCCTCCCACCTTGCATCCTAAGGTTTTTGATGCTTCATTTACTATGCTGACGAGGATTATGGGTAGAGACAAGTTGGGAGAAGAGAGGTGAGCTAAATTAATTTACTTAAGAAAAAAAGAAAATTGGCTGCTCAAGAGAGAAAACACAGGGAAGTTGGGAGGAGTTGTTTGCAGAATGGAGATGATGGTTTTTGGAAAGAGAGATTTGGGTATGAGCTGCTAAGGTGATACATGGGCCTTCGGAAGAGCGATGCCCAGAGAGGATTCACAGTTAGTTTTGCTGTGCATTGCAGGGCACAGTGCCCCCTTTGCCACCTCTCCAAAAAAGCAGCAGGGGTTTTGGAGTTGGACTTATTTTTCTTTTGGAAGCCTGAATTTGTCAGGAGATGAGAAAATGATGAGAAAAACACCAACCCCCTTTCTGGTTAGATATTTTTAGGAAATGCTGAAAAAAGTAGCATTATTGAGTCAAAAAATGTGCACTTTTAAAAGGCTATTGTGACATCCAGAAAGGCACATTTACACTTCCACTAGCAAAGAATTAAGGGGTGTTGTGTGCTCTTTGGATAGAAGCTCTTAACATTTTTGAAACACAAATATCCACATGAATTTCTTCCCAGGCATTTTAATATGGAAGATGGATTTTATTGACAGATGGCAAATTCTAAAGTGGGGTGGCGTATGTTTCTTGTAGGTCTCGCCCATCTTGGTTTGGGTGAAGATCAGGATGGAATGTCAAGGACATATTATGGCTTTCATAGTTGAGCTGAGTCTGGGCTGTACCGCCTTACATAGTTGGACTCAACTATTTTGTTTCCTTGGGACATTTTGGATCATTTTCCTGAGAAGAACCACATCAAAGCAGCACTGGGGAGCTTTTTCCAAGAATACAGTATGGATATGTTCTACCATCTGTTCCCAAGTAAGGATGGAAGACAACAGCTATGGGCAAAGTGTCCACCTGCTCTTCCAAGAGCTCAGGAACACCTTATCTTGAGCATGCTGGTGCTGAGGAATAGGGCACATCTTTGAAACAAAGAGGAGCACAGAGACGTACCAAAAAGCTCACCTTGACTTCTTTTTCTGTCACTTCTATCACCTGATCTTTAGGAAACCCCACACATCCCAACAGGCCAATGAGGCCCACATATCCTCCTGCTGGTGGAAAGGGCCAAGCAAGACGATGTGTTCCACTCTGCTGCCTAGGACATCTGAGTCATTGAACCTTTCTCTAAAGTCCAATTCCACTGATGAATGTATGCCCCCTTCTAATCTGAAACAGCCTTGCCTCAAGGCTTCCATCTTGAGACAAAATGCTTTGGTGCTCCTGGAGCTGTTGGCAAGATTATTCTTCCTGAGACTGCTTCTGAACCTTGCTGCCACTAAGTGTTTCTTGTAAAATATAGTAAATGTAGGGCCTCAGAAATGCTTTCCTTGGGTGGGGGTGGGGGTGTGTGAGAAGAAAGAGTTGTGCAGGATAGACAGCTGAGCACACGTAATGATTGCCATATGTCAAAGGATTTCGAGCCTTTAAAATAGACTTGGGCAGTGCTTTGCTAAGTGTTCCCATAAAACAACTACTTTTATAGGTTTCTGAGGTCTTAGCAATGGAAAACACGGATTCCTGATCTTTCTGTATCTTGTTTATTTTTACCATTCCTTTGTTCCAAGGACTTAGAGACTATCTTCCCTTGGCACCAACCAGAACCTGATCTGGGTCATCCCAGTATGGCCCATGAGTTACAATGAAGCATTTTTCTCATGATATTCCCAATTTTATGTGGCCTTTAGAAAAGTAGGAAAAAATGCCCTTGAAGGAAACCTTAGAGCCCTTGGAGCAGAAGTTGACAAAAATCATGATCAAATGAGCCCACCCCACTTCTCTCATCCCTGTTCTCCCTCACTGGGAGAATCAGGTGAGCCACCTGACAATGAAGCAAAAATCCTTAGGTGGGAGGAATGTCCATAAATTAATAACTTCCTTTGTTCTAGTGACTAAATAGTCCCCAATGCTGAAAATTTTTCTGTGAAGCCTCCCCACAGTCTAAAATGTCTTGGCTGGCTTCTGTATCTGAGGAAGAAGTAAAGATTCTTCCAATGGCTCCAAGGAAGCAATTTGAATTAATTCTTCAAATCAGGGAAATTGAGTGCTCTCCCGCTAAGCCCTTCCCATATACAAATACCTTTGCAAAGAGGTATCTCTTTGCAAATTGAAACTGTAGCTTTCCACCTAACAAAGACTAAGAGGGGCTTTGTGTGTTTAAAGATGAATGCAACAAAGTGTTTCTGTCCTAGACTTAGAGGTAGAAAGAAGAAAGTAAACAAACAACAAGATCTCTGTTTATTTTATTAAATGCTGTGAAGGAGATAAACAGATGGGTGTGCAAAAGAGTGACTGAGGGGAAAATTGCCTCTTGAAGTGGAGCAGGCAGCAGAAGTCTCTCAAGAAGCTGATACTGAGCTGATAACCTGAAGGATAAGCATTAGCTAAGGGAAGGGCATTCAAGACAGAAGGAACCAAAAGGACAGAAATCCAGAGGACAGAAAGGACTTGTCATAAAGAAGACCAGTGTGGCTGTAGCAGAGGGAGCAATGGGGCAAAGCATGAGATGAAGATGAAGATGCAGAACAGTGGGGCTGCAGGTGAGACCCAGCTGGGCCTATTGGCTACGGAAATGAGTTTGGGTTTCAGCAAACTCTGTGCCATATTCAGGCCTTCAAGGTAACCTGATTCCAGAATGGGTCTTTGTGCCTGGAACTGGGACAGCCATATGCCAGTAAAAGGAGAGTCATATCATAAGTGCCAAAATTATGAGTTTGCATAAGAAAGCAAAGCCATAGCACAAAAATACTCACCATTAAAATGGTCCCCTCGCACACAGCCCTGTCTGTTTAATATCATTTCCTATCCCAACCCATCTAGTCAACATCTTTGTTCATCTGTCTCACGGTGACTGTGCAATGTAAATATCAGACAACATAATGCAAATACAAGGCAGATTGGAAAATGAAATTGCAAACTTTGCAAAGGATGCAAGAATTCTTGGAGTTTCTGAAAGTTGAAAAATCAAGTTAGCTATACCCAAAGCCATGGACCAGGGAGGATTGGGCAGTGTTCAACCAAAAGACAAACTCAACCAGATTGAGGATGTAATTGGAGCTTTTAAAAGGAATGATTTAAATACCAAACATTAAGATTAAGAGAAGCCCTCAGGAAAATTTATAAAATCCTTGAATAATTTTGAAAAAGAGGGACAGACAGAGAGAAAGAGACTTTATGACAATGTCACAAAAGTTCAAGGCAACTTGAATTTTGCTATTATATAAGTTTGTAAGAACTGAGGAAAAAACATTTAATTCATGTACTATATTTTCTAAGAGGGCAGAGTTTTAATCTAGCCCTTTGTTTGGGTAGATATTAAATAAAATTAGCTTGTTTTCATAATTGCCACCCTTGTTTTTCAAGTTAAATTCCAAAATAACTGTTTTTTGCAGTTTATTTTGAAAATTTAGCCCCTATTTTTGATGGATTCAAGTTAAGTAGCATTTTCCCAGCACCAATTATCTTCGGATAATAAAGACCTCCTGTGCTCACAGTTAGGCATGTGCTGCCTCTGCGTGTTAAGATGGCGGTCCTGAGCTGCTCACCAGTGCCCGCGAACCTAGAGTTACTTCTGTGAGGGAGGTGGCTCTCTCGACTGGCCATACTTTCCCCTGTTCCTCACCATATGTGAGGGGCTGTCTGGAAAAAGAAGGCTGGGTCTAAGACTCCTTGGCTTCAACCAAGTGAATTAATCAGTCATAGTCTAGCCAGCAAAGGAAGACACTTACTTACCCCCAAAAGAGAAATATTTCTGCTGATCAAGAACTTTCAGAAACTACATTTAAAATTTCCTAGTCCCAGGAATTTTCAGATGTCTTAATAACAGTGTGAAGACTTCCCAGATGGAAGATGTATTCTGTTTAGGAATTATAAACATGAAATAAGCCCTTGAAAATTTCCTTCCCACACTCCCTTCAAGAATGTCTGTCTGTAGACACCTCTTCAGAAACTTCCTGAGGCAGAGCCAAGAGCTGAGGACTTGGTGTCCAAGAGAATTGGGACCATATCCAGGTTTCTCCACTTCCTAATTGTGTGATCTTGGACAATAGACTTACCCTTTCATTTTTCTCAACTATGAAGTTGGACACAGCAATATTAACCCCCTTATAAGGTAGTTGTGAGAATTAAGGTGGACAGTGCATAGAAAGTGCTTAGCACTCTGCCGGTCAGGAGGAAGCCCACAGTATATGTTCACTATTGGTATAGAGTAACAGTACCTGACAAGATGTTGCACCAAACAATTCTAAACTCAGTGTCACATTTGAAAAGTGAAGCTATAAACTGCTACAAGGACTCTGAAGTCATGGCAGCTTCTTCGCAGCTCCTATTAAAGATCATGTGAGGTACACAGTGCCTTGTGTACCAAGCAACACATTTCAACTTCATTCTATAGGTTAGAAAAAAAGTTTGGGAAAAGTTTTAATTAATGGTTAAAAAAGAATTAATTATTATAATAATATTAGCTAACATTTACTGAATGCTTATTTTATACCAGGCAATTTTCATAGCATTTTTCATATACTCTTTACATTCATTTACTCTTTACAGAACCCTATGAGGTAGGGTCTATTATCATTGCCCACTTTACAGAGGGAAAATTGAGAAACAGAGACAGGTAAAATGGCAGAGCTAAGATTTGAACTAAGGAAAGATGGCTTCAGAACTGGTGCTTGTAACCTTTGGTCTATAGTGTCCCACAGAAGTGCCATCATTGTGTTGGCATTGAGAAGGGCTCACATGGAGGCAAATTGTGGATTAGGCTGTTGAAAAAGTTCAGAATAGAGATGATTAAAAGACGGCCTAGGGGCTTTGTGGTGGATATAGCAGGACGGCACAATTTCAAAGACCTGGATGCAGGCAGAAATGAAACATCACTTGGTATTTAACAGAACCCTAGGGGTCGGGAGGAGGCAGGGAGGAGGGTAGGAGGGAGATGAGAAGAAAGAAGAATTAGGAAGAGTTAGTTTCTACCTGGTCGGCCAGTTGGTTGAAGAAAATAAGATCTACAAAGAAGCTGATTTTGGATAGTGGAAAGGAGGATAAGAAGTTCTTGAAAACATCCACAGAGAAACGTGAAAGTGTTTTTTAAGCCAGATAGATGTCAGGAATTCCAGGGAGGAAACACTAGGGTTTTCTATTAATAAAACCAATCAAGAAAACACAAAGAATGGGAAAAACATTTGTAAATGACAAATCTGAGAAGGGGCTTATACATAGGATATATAAAGAACTGCTACAACTCAACAATAAAAAGACAAACAGCTCAATTTTTTAAAATGGGAAAAGAATTTGAACAGGCTATTTCTCCAAAGAAAATACACAAGGGGCCAGTAAGCACATGAAAAGGTGTTCCATGTCACTAGCTATTAGGGAAATGCAAATCAAAACCTGGATACCTACTAGGCTATAATAAAAAGGACAGATAATAACAAGTATTGGCAAGGATATGGAGAAAATGAAACCCTCATAAACTGCTAGTAGGAATGTAAAATGGTGCAGCCTCTTTGGAAAACAGTTTGGCACTTCCTCAAAATGTTAATTATGGTGTCACCATATGACCTGGCAATTCCATTCCTAGGTATCTACCCAAGAAAAATGAAAAATGAAAACATATGGCCATGCAAAAACTTGCACACAAACATTCATAGCAGCATTGTTCATACTAGCCAAGGAGTGGCAATAACCCAAATGTCCATGAGCTGACGAAGGAATAGATGTGGTGAAGTCATGAATGGAGTATTATTCAACAGTGAAAAGGATGTGCACTACAATGTGAATGAACTTTGGAAATATTATGTTAACTGAAAGACACCAGACATAAAAAGCCACATATTACGTGATTCCATTTATATGAAATGTTCAGAATAGGCAAATCTATAGAGACGGAAAGTACATTAGTGGTTGCCTAGTGCTGGAGACTGGCGGTGGGGAGGAGGGGGAAAATGGGCTAATGGGCACGGGGTTTCTTTTGGGGGTGATAAAAACATTCTAAAATTATATTGTGGTAAGGTTTGCACAAGTCTGGGAATATACTATTGTACACTTTAAGTGAATGAATTATATGGTATGTGAATTTTGTCTCAATGATGCTATTTACAAAAATCAACCAGGTACAATAATAAAGCTAAATACAGCAGTCTACATCTATAACTAAATTACGGTGTTTAGACTTAGAAATTTAACTGACACATCAAGGGAAATTTTTATTTTGTCTTTTTTTTCCTTTCTCTATTATCATTTACCACTATGTTTTTAGCAATGGATTCACCAAGTTCCTCTCTATATTTTTTACAAATGAATTCTTTAAAAGACTCATGATTAATATATATGACTACAGAAAAAGCTTCAACTCTCGTAAGTTGCTGGCCACCAGCAAGAAATGAGTGAAATTCATTTTAAACTGGCAATTTCAAATATTTACAAAGTCTATCCTTTAATTCCCATCTCGTTTGAAAGTGGTGTTCTCAAGGACTTATTGAGTCATGATTGCATAATGGACCCAAGCATTAGGTTACTGGTAACTGGAAAGGACTCAACTCAAATTAATTCTAAACTTATAATCGTATGAGTTTACAAACAAAGGTTGCATTTTAATTCTGGTGGGTTTAGAAATTTTCTTCCAAAGCCTTGTCCTTTGGATCATAATAGCACGTATCACCTCCCTGCACCAGCTGATTTTCCATCATCAGATCTTGGAATAATTTCATTCTTTCTAAACCCCAAAAGCAATCCTAGTTCCAAACTGCAATTCATTAGGAGAGTTCCATGGTGTTTGTCGGGCCCCGTGCCACATGCTTTTACCAAAATGGGTTTCATACGTGTCCGTGGGGCAATGGTCTGCATTCACTTAAGATGCCTACCATGTGGTTGGGAATTTTATTTGAGATTTGGAAAGGGGCAGTGCGAGTCTCAGACAAGGACCTCTCTTCTCCAATTCAATGTTGTGGGTGGCGTGGATGGGAAGCACGAGAGCTGGTTCTGCAAGAATCCTGGGAGGGTAGAGTCTTTGAACTTTATTTGGTGGACACAGGCAGCCTCTTGAGGTTTTTAAACAGAAATGTGGAATAATCTGTTAGTGGAATGTATTTCTATGGTGTAGAATCTGTACTACAACCTCAAACAATGGATGATAGTGAGTGCTTCCTGAATGCCACACACCATCTTTCCACTTGACCTGCATGATCTCATTTACTCCTTATAACTGTCCTGTAAGGAGGTCTTTTATTATCCCTGTTTACAGGTGTGAAGACTGCATTTCAGACAGGTTAGGGAATTGACCCAAAGCTACTCAGCTTATAAACTGCAAAGCCAGGGCTCAAATTCCCATCAATCTAACTTAAGGATTTATTCTACACATCCTTCCTACCCCAGAGGGCGGAGTGCTGACCTGGAGGCTGTCCCTTCAGTGAGGGATGACAATAAAGGCTTGAAGTGGGTGGAGGTAGGGGTACGTGGATGGCAAGAGAGGGGCCAGATGCGGGAGGCAGGGCAGGGGAGGGATGGATAGCACTGGTTGGTCAACTGAGGGGCCCTGGGATCTTTCTGTCTGGTCAAGCCACTGTGTGAGCCATAAGAATACACAGCCAACGGTCTTCCCCTTCCCTCAAGGGACTTCCTCCCTAGTATAGTCAAACATCAGTGCTGCATGTGCTGCACAGAAGACCCAAATGGCTGGAAGAGATGATACAAGTTGGAAGGGGGGGTCAGACTTCCTCCTGCAAAGTCAGTGTAGGAGGTGAGTAAGGTGGTGGGTTTTGAAATGAGGCCAACTGCTTCACACCCTATCCTATTACATTGGCCACCTTGAAAAAAGTATTTAGTTATATCCAGGTACCTTATAAGCACATAACAAATGCTGCTTCCTTTTATTCTCCTGTTACTATCATACCTTCTAGGCTGGAAGGTTTGCTTTCCATTTGCTTTAATCCAGAGCTGTCCTTCCAAACTTTCAGAATCACTGGACCCTGAACCCTATTAGGAAAGAGGCTTCATTTCAAACAAAGCTTTGGAAATTTGGGGAAGGTGCTTTAGATATTTCCTTTTTCTGAGTCCCAGTGGTGTGAGTCGTATAGACAGGTTAAAACAAGAAAGGAATAAACAGGCCAAGCAAGGCAATGAAAGAGGCTGGGATGGTGTCGACAAAACCAGGGGAGGAGGCAAGACCATTCATACATATGTGTGTGACAACACAGCACAGTGGACAGAGAGTGGGGCGTGAATGTCACTCTGCTGCTGACTGGCTGTGGGACCTCGGGCCCTGACTTCACTTCCACATTTTTTATCTTCCTCGTCAGTAAAGTGAAACTAATATTAACCTCACAGGGGCCTTGTGAGGCTAAATTAGATGTTGGCATGGTGCCTGGAATATAAGACGTGTGTAACAAATGGAAACTACTAAAATAAGCTATTTTGAATGCAAGCCCTGGAATTGCTCAATAATGATGTAGGCATCGGCATCCTTGACAAGGAGACTGAAGCTGCAGAGGTTAAGCTTCTTGTGTAAAATGAGGATGTTTATACTTACTTCACAGTGGTGGTTGTCGAGACAATTATTTATTCACAGACATTTAATGAGTGCCGGGCACGAGAATGAATAGACATACCAAATTCCTGTTTTTGATAGAACTTATATTCTCATTGGTGAAACGGGCAATGAAGGAGACAGGACAATACAGGTGATGGTAAAGGGCTCTGATGAAAATAAAATAGGGTGATGTGATAGGAAGAAGCTGGGGGCATACTAAGTTTCAGTGGCCAAGAAAGTTCTCCTTTATTAAGTGATGTATTAGCTGATACGTCTTTTAAGGTTAAAAGAGGCCCTAAGTTTGGAGCCCTGAACTCATAGAAGTGATGTTCTTATTAAAAAGGAAGAGACACCAGGGACTGCTCTCTCTGCGCCATGTGAGGACACAGCAAGAAGGCAGAAGAGGGCCCTCAGCAGAAACCAACGCTGCTGGACCTTAATCTGTGTGTCCAGCCCCCAGAACAGTGAGAAAAACGTCTATTGTTTAAGCCACCCAGAGTGTGGTACTTTGCTGTAGCAGCCCCAGCAGACTAAGACAGAGGGGCTCCTCAATGCCCCTCCCAGGTACTCCTCACCCTTCATGAGATGGGTGATCAAATAAGGAAATTAAGCATGTGGTTATGTTATGTAAGTGATATATTGGCACAGGGAGAAAGCACGTTAAGAGTATAGTTTTTAATATATGTTAATTAGGTCTGTATTATTAATTAATCCCTGTCTGCCCTGACTGATCTGTCATGTCCCAAGAGAGGTAAATGAATTTCTCCTTTTGCTACAATGTTTGTAATCTGCTTTACTCCCCATAGGTCTACTTTAGACATATTGATGGCTTCCTTTGCTAATAAGTTGTGCCCATTTTGGTCTTAAGGCCTTTTGCCTTGAATTCAACCTTGTGTATTGTTAACATTATGTACCAGCTTTCTTCTTTTCTTTCTCTTTTTTTTTTTTGCATTTTCCTGGCATGTCTTTGGGTTGCTGAAATATGTGCTTTCTGCCGTAGCCACCTGCAGCTGAGTATCATTATGGTACAACTTCAAGCATGTTCTTTATGCCACAGAGCACAGGTGACCTGAGGGTGCATCTTGGGTCTGTACTCACCAGCTGTACAACCTTCTCAAGTTACTTAACCCTATAAGCCTCGGTTTTATTGTTGTTGTTGTTTTGAATCTGTGAAATGAAATGCCTGTATCACAAGTTCAGTGTGAGAGCTCATGTGATCACAGATATTAAGCCAGCCTGGGTATGGTGGTCAATAGCAGTGATAGGTATTGTTTGGTCTTGAGAAAATACCCACCCGTCTGGAAGCAGGCATCCGTTTATTGTCAGAAACATTATTCTACCTAGTTTATTTGCACATATACATTAGTTTGACCTATCATTAAAGAAATCAGGAAAATGTGGAAAAGTTGAAATTGTATGCCACATTGGAGGTACTTATGATAAAAGAAAATAATTGTTTTTAAGAATTTGACAATTTATAAAACGAAAAGGGGGAAAGTTATGTCTAATGTCTTTTGTGTCATGAATTAGCTGAGAACTTTGTAAGTCAGGTATATTTCTTCCTCATCTCCCACTGCCTCATTAACTCTGTGTAATCTCCCCTCCACCTCCTACCCACTAAACTCTTACTCTACTGAGACTTTTGTTTTTGTTTTTGTTTTTATTTCAGAGTATTACGGGGGTACAGACGTTTAGGTTACATGTCTTGCCTTTGCTGTGCCCGAGTCAGAGCTACAAGCGTGCCCATGCCCCAGATAATACCACTGTACCCCTTAGGTGTGAATTTACCCATCCCCTCCTCCCCCCTCCCACCTGCCCTACACCCGATGAATGTTACTTCCATATGTGGGCATAAGAGTCGATCAATTAGTATCAATTTGATGGTGAGTACATGTGGTACTTGTTTTTCCATTCTTGAGATACTCGGCTTAGAAAAATGGGCTCCAGTTCCATCCAGGATAATACAAGAGGTGTGAGACTGTTATAAAACCCAGGGACAGGTTTGATACGGTATATTGAGGGTGAGGCTTAGAATGTATATTCTTAGAAGGGTCTCCAAATGTTCTTGAAACCCCTGAAATTGTGGTGCAAAATATTATGTGTCTCATGTTTCTGGAGAGCTGTAGCTTTCATTAGGTTCTCAAAGGGGTCCTTGACTGACCCCAACAAGATTAAGAACACTTGCTAGAAGCCACTGGTTCTCCAACTTGAAAGCACTATTAATAGTATCAAAGCAGAAGAGAGGAGAGGCGTTCAGTGTAGCATAGGAGTACAGAGTAGGTTCCTTGTATAAATTAGTTCAAATACCTATAATTGGTAACATATATATAGTGATATTATTTCTAAGTAGTTTGGTGGTATTATTGTTACCAGAATGAGTATAAGGTATTAACATAATAGTAAAAATAATTAAAATAGTACCAGCTAATAATTATTAAACTTACTGTAACCACATCTTGTATAACTAGAACTATTAAATATTACTGATTTAGACGTATTGTCTCATTTAAACCTCAGAACACCACTGTGAGATGGGTTTTGTTATTAATCCCATCATACAGATGAAAAAACTGAGGCTTAAATCTGTGAGGTATTTTGACAAAATCACAGAGGGAGTAAGTTATGAAACTGTGACACAAACCTATATAGTCTGACTTCAAAGACCTTGCATTATATAATATTCATTATATTCTTTTTGGTGGTATCAGAGTAGTATGTTAAATGTGACATACAGCAACACTAAAGCTAACAATAATACCAATAAGAACTAAAATATTAATAATACCAAAATTATGGGCAAGGTAAGTGCCTTGTTAAAGTTAAAGAAAGGTATATGTTATATAATATTTTAGTATATATTGTCTAGTACCTAATGGATGCTAAATAATTGCCATATACTTTCATCTAATATAATTGTTGCCATCCAGTTTGTAGATAGCAATTTCTTATGGTATTATTGTTGTTTTTATTATAAAATTATAGAGATAAAAGAAAATGTAGTACATATTACTATGTACTCCGATATTAGAGGATGTACAATTGCAGGACATTATAATATTCCTGCTAATAATGTAAATAATGTAGATCTCTCAGCACAGCATACCATTCATGTATCACTGCACTCTATTTATGTGCAATATCTTTTGTACTATATTATAGTAAAAATAATAACATAATTGATGGCAAATACAGACAGCAGAGTATACAATACTGGTATAAATATATAAATTACAAATATTGGGATTCTTATATGTGTAGTCAATCAGAATGTTGTCTTACTATGTGCTAAACTAAAATGCATTATCATTTCAGAACATATTTGAATATTATCAATTCAGTGCACACTTAAGTAGTGTTTCTCTTCATTGAATATTTGCTATTTAAGTGTTAGTATGGTTGTGTTAGTATTTTTGCTGAAATTATAGATATGGCACACTGGTTATTATACTGGCAGAATCGCTTCTGGTTTAGAAGTAAGCATAACATGGTTTAGTAGTAACATCATCACTAATGCTAAAATCTAAATCATACAACCATCACACAGAGTGATATAGTGAAGAGATCACTTCCACTATCAGAGATAGCATAGAACCTAAGTGATTCCTGTGTGGCTGATGATTTGTGAGGTTTAATGATGTAAAAATGGAGAAGTCGCCATCCATAGTTCTGCTGTTGAGGAGCAGTGATGCTTCTTTATTTCACCGTAAAGCTGCAGTCACAAAGGTGGTTTCCCAGACACAGGATATACTATAGTATAGATCAGAGTATATGGGGTCTATACTAGCACTTTTGTTGTTTCTACTACAACTCCAGGTAGCATTAGCATAGCTGTATAGTTTTCATAACTAGAAGGAGGGCAGTGTTATTGTTACCAAAATGTACATGTAGTGTAAAACACTATCGCTACTGAAATTGATGGTACAGTGGCATTGGTGCACCACGTTGTGGGTTGGCGAAATTGCCAACCTTCCTGCTACAACAGTATATGGAGTAATATACTAGTCATGGTAGTACAGGTTGAGTATCCCTTATCAGAAATGCTTGGGGCCAGAAGTATTTTGGATTTCAGATTTTTTTTAGATTTTGGAATATTTGTATTATACTTTACAGTTCAGCATCCCTATTCTGAACATCTGAAATCTGAAATGCTACAATGAGCCTTTACTTTGAGTATCATGTCAGTGCTCAAAAAGTTTTGAATTTTGGAGCATCTTGGATTTTCATATTTGGTATGCTCAACCTGTACCCGCATTGTTGACAGTACACGGCGATGTGGCTGAGTGGAATTGCTCTTTCCTGAGTCTTGATGATAATGCATGGCATGAAGGGAAGAGAACATGGTGAAGCTGGCAGGTGGCAAAGCAAACGGAACTCAGGCTCTGGGGTCCATTAAGCTGCCTCCGGCTTCTGGCTTTGTCCATCACTACCTGTGTGACTTGGTCAAGGAGTGTAATCCATCCAAACCTTAGACCAATCATCTGCCACATATGCCTTCTCATGGCTCGTGCCCACTCTTACTGTGAAGGGTTATGTGAAATAATGATTGTGAAGTGCTTTCTACAGTCATCACGCAGTAAATGCCTCCATCACTACCCCAAAATGATTGCTACAGCTTGAAGATTATGTGGTAGCATATCTGAATAGCCCATTTGAAGACAATATTGAATTATTTATAAATATAAAGACAGTATGACTATTAATTTAGTATTCTTCTTGATGCTATGGATGGTAGGTGCATATCATGTCATGGTGACAATATCTTATTAAAAAAATGCCACTCAAATATTTCTCTCTCTTCACTAGTTTATTGCTAACCATTTGGAGCTTGGATAATTGCAATATGGTGTTGCTTGGTATAGGATGTTATGACAGGATTCTTGGCAGCCTAACTTAGTGGGATATAGCAGTAATATGACACACAGTATTACAGTGTAGGGCCACACGGCCCAGCATAGGCTGAGGAAAGTAACTGCTTTGGGCTGCCAACGCTGGCAGCAGCAATGTGATTTTATGCTTCACTTTATTATATGTAATTGTGGGAACAGAAATGATAATAATATACTGTGCTGAACTGCATTATGTCAACCTATACCCTTCGCCTTACAATTCAAGTAGCAGTAATGCTAGCACAGTATAGTGAATTATGCTCTTTATATTTGTAGTTACAAGAATATAAAGACATTAGATTATACTAGGGTACTTACAATGTTTGAAATAATGCTAGTTTGTATGATGTTAAAGTAAAATTTGTGCAGTCACACTTGTCCTGTACCAGTTCCCGTATCCACAGCACAGACATTATTCTAGTGCACATGTCTGTAGTTGCAAGAATATTCCTAATTCATTATATTTATCAGGGAGTGGACAGTCAAGGGCTCACCTGTCAAATCTGGCCTGCTGCCTGTTTTGTACAGTTAGCAGGCTAATGGTGCTGCTTACCTTTTTAAATGCTTGAAAAAAAGTAAAAAGAAGAATATATATGTTTTTGACATGTGAAGATATATGAAATTTAAATTCAGTGTCCTTAATAAAGATTTATTGGAACACGGCTGCTTTTGAGCTCTACTGGCAGAATAAAATAGTTGGCACAGAGACTATAAGGCCCACAAAGTCTAAACTACTTACTCTGGCCTTTTACAAAAAAAGGTTTGCAGATTCCTAGTTTAAACCACCCTGCACTACCCATAATGTGCATGAGCAGAAAGCACTATATTTTGAACATAGTAAAAATGTAGCCATTGTGTCATATTACAATATGCTATTTCTAATCATGGTTAACACAAGTATCACTATAATCCACTACTGTATATCGCCTTTAAGGTGTTGAAATGTTCCTGAATTATAATATCCTAAACTAGGAAGTTTTGCCATCTTGACTTGCTACCTAGCAGAGGGGACTGGTGTCTGCTGCAGTGTGGAACTACAGTACCCGGCCACATGTTGTCACGGTTAACAATAAAGGGTGTGGAATAAGTCCCTGTTTCTTACTGGCCCTAGCACTTTTGAGTAACTTGCTTGTTGAATCGTAGTTTCCTCATCAGTGAAATGGGAATAATAGCAGGTACATCCCCTGGTGGTCCCAAGATTTATATGAAATGATAATATAAAGTGCTCTGCATGGTCCCTGGTAAATAGAAGACTTTGATAAATAGTATTGTGAGGGTGCTTTATTTATTCATTCAGCAAACACTTTCTGAAGTTGGGGAGCTATTTGGGAATGTGGCAGTCAACACAGAAAAGGCCCTGCTCCTCAGGGTGTGCAGAAGGGACTCTGGCAGTAAATGAGAAAATGCCAGATCCTAGTTAGTAGCAGGGTGTGAATGAAACAGTGGGTGGGGAGAGAGCATTCCTGGGTGTTCAGTGGAAGACTGCTGAGGCCCGGGTGAGAAGGAGCCCACCACTTAGTATTTTAAGATACAACGTAGCTATAGTGCTATTTTATTGAATCTGTAGTTTAGTATCTTACACTATTTTAGGGGTCCCTGGCATTGGTACAGTCAACACCCAAAATTTATATGCCACAGGAGGATCCAGAAGGTTCATGGCATCTATGAATTTGTAAAGACAAAAATCCTTAATAATTGTTAAAGGATTAGAGCAGGATTTCGCAACTTTAACACTGTCGGAATCTTTAGCTAAATAATTCTTTGTTGTGGGGGGATGTACTGAGCCTTGTAGGATGTTAGCAGCATCTCTGGCCTTTATCCACTAGAGGCAAGTAGCACTGCCCCTGCCCCTAAATTGTGACAACTGAAATTGTCTCCAGACATTGCCAAATGTACCCTAGGGGGCAAAGTTGTCCAGGGTTTGTAACCACCGGATTAGGGGAAATGACGCTTGCAAAGCCCCGAGCAGGAATTTGGTTTCTATAAGCTGAATATATGTGACAAAGTCATATTAGTAGAAATGCTCCCAGCTGACTCCCTAGAATATATGTGCCAATTTAGGGGCATCTTTGCAAAGCTCCCAAGTTGCAGACACCACAAATGGCCCTCAAGGGTCTGTTAAATTGTTATGACCTCCAATATTGATAGTAATAGAGCTGTGCTCTTTCTGCTCATAATTTTAATATTCTACTAAACTATACAGTCTCCCATAACAAGAGAAATAATATTATTATCCTCTGCAGTGCTGTACACAATTTAAATAATAATGTACATTTCCTCATCATCAACTACTTCACACATTAAATAGATTTTACCAACACCATTACTATCATATTTTAGTGTGTTTATATCCGAATACTGTGTTCCCTTCAATACTGCTAACAAAAGTATAGCACATGGAGCTGCCCAGTCTTTAATTTTAAGACAAATAAAAGTATCACATTATTATCTTGTTTATGCTGCGTTTTACTATTCTACCCTCAATAAATATTGCAATTGTTCTACTATATTTTTATGAATTTTATCTAGTATATACATATAAAATGAATTTTATAATTATATATGCATATACATATATATGAAATATATATATGTATATATTCTACATTTCTACATTTTAGGAAGAATACTACTACAATGTCATACTACGATTGGCTATAGATGCCTTCTGAATCTGTTACCAATTATATTGAATGTCACAGCCTGAGATTTTAGTAACTAATTGTGCTATATATACTCTATTAAACTATATCATGTTACAGTCTATTTCTTAATAATCAGTGGTAAACTATACATTTTAATAAAAAGTTCTCTGATAAGATACCATTAGACATAGTTGATATCAATTATATTAATGGCATACAGAAATCTCCTATTGCAAATTTTAGAGAAACAGCATAATGTGGAGTATCCTATGGCTCCTTGCCCTCTGCAGTAAAGATGACATTCCCACACAGCACCATACCACAGGGATATGCACAATCGCCCCTATGTTGGTCTGTTCTTACTACTATTGCTTGCTTGCTTAATTGTTTATTGAGGGTGTCCTCTGACTCAGACACTCTGCTTGGAGATGAGAATATAGCAGTGAAAAAAAAAATGGACAAAATCCATGGCTTCTCAGTGCTTCTATTCTCCTGGGGAGAGATAAATAATTCCCAAATAACTGCTGTGGCAGAAGATTGAGCGGGGAAAGGGTGGGGGAAAGGGTGGAGGGGTGTGGAAATTGCAACTGTAAGCAGAGAGGTCAGGGAAGGCTACCAAGAAGGAAGCACCTTTAGCAGGCTAGGGAGTGAGGCACCCAGCTATCTGGGGGAAAGAGTGGCCTAGGCAGAGAGACTGGCAAGTGCAAAGGCCCTGAGCTGGGCACTTGCCTAGCACATTTGAGGGGTAGAAGGGCCATATGGCTCAAGTGCAAGCAGAGAGAGCACACAGTGAGGTCAGAGAGGGAATGCGGAGGGAGAGCAGATTGCGTAGGGCCTTGTGGGTCATGGTAAAGTAAATTCATTTACTATTATATTGTATTTTCCCCAAAGCATTTTAAGATAACAACACTCTCAGCTTTTGCTCTGCTGCCTACACTTTATTCAAACACTACCTTTCTAGTGCTCTGCGGTATGCTACTTACAGCAACCGCAGTGAGGTTACAGTAGCTAGTTGAAAAACTATGCATGATTTTAATAGCAGTATTTCTACTCTTAGATTATTTTATTCTGTAGGATACCTTACTATTTTCATTCTTCTACATTTGCCAGGACTATCTACACTTTACCAATAATAATTCGATAATACTTACGGTTTTATATATATAATGCCATCTTCAATACTAACAACATTAGTACAAATGCTGGTATTTTATAATAGTAACCATATTTCTATCCAAATGTACTGCTCAATACTATATATAATGCTGTCTAAATATTTGTATCATGACCTCTACTTTCAGGTGACTTCTCTTTTATCTTTGAAAAATGCACCAGCAGGGTGGGGAGTATGGTTCAAGTTTTAAGGAAGGGAAGAAAGTTTGAAATATTTGTTAGGGAGAGTGGGATAGAAGTTGACTCAGGAAAAAATATGTTTCTGGGATGGCCACTGGTCTGCCCAGATGTGCTCAGCAGCCCAGGTGTTCTCAGGAGCTGAGGTAACCATAAGAGTGCAATTATGTCTTGTGGATTCTCAGCTCAATATAAGGAGAAATAAAGGCAGGGAAGGGCTGCTGGGTTGTAGAAAATGGCCTGGAGGTGGGAGGCCAGGAATAGCAGCAGCAGTTGTGGAGGGGAGCTGGCAGGCTTCTGCTGGAGAGCAGGGAGTGGAGGCCAAGCAGTTTGGAGAGATGACAACAAGTCAGTGGGTAGGAGATGCTGAGATGTAGCAGCACAAGGTTATTGGTGATTCATGTACTCAGTAAGTACTTGATTGGCTGAGTGCCCAGACTTGGGTGCCAAATTGCCTGGCTTCAAACTCCAGCTCTGCCACTTTCCAGCCATGTGACCTTGAGAACATTACTTGCCCCCTTGTACCTCCATGTCTCCATCTGCAAAATGGAGATAGTAATTACATCTACTCCTCCTAGGTTGGGTGCTAGGATCCCACACATTAGCTATTTCAAATAGTGCCAGAATCAAAGCTCAGTAAACATTAGCTGCTAGGTTTGTCATTGTTGTTGGTTTTATTTTTATTATATGCCAGGCACTGTTCTAAGAGCTGAAGACAAAACCACAAACAATATCAGGAGTCTTTGCACTTGTGGAGCTACAAAACGGAAGGAGAAACTGAAATCAAAATTATTGCAGATACTGCTGTAAAGGGAAAGTAAAGCCTGAGCAGCAGGGCTGTGGGAGAAGGGCTGCTGCACCAGGAATCTCTGAGAAAGGTCTAACTGAGCGGAGCCTGGGCGGCAGGAAGGAGCAGCCGTGTGAAGCCCAGGGTCTGGACCCTTCCAGGCACACGGCACAGAAGAGCAAAAGCCCTGAGGAATGCCCACGCCTGGCATTTTAAAGGACAGGAGGCAGAGCAGTGGACTCCAATGAGTGTGGGGCAGAACACACATGACAGAATCAGAGAGGGAGGCAGTGCTGGGAGCCCAGACCCTGGAAGGCCCACGGGTCAGTGGTTTCAAATTTGGCTTCATATTAGCATCACTTGGGGAGTTTTAACAAAGATACAAATGCCTGGTCCACCCCTAAAGTCAAGATTTTTGACAGCTCCCCAGGTGATTCTAAGGCACTGAAGACTTCGAGAACCACAACTATGGACTACAGTAAGGGACCTAGCTGTAAATGTTATTCTAATTGCACCAGGCAAGACCGGGTATTTGTTTCAGAAAACTCACTCTGGCTGCTGCATGGAGAAGGATCCCTGAGAGTGGAAGAGAGGACAACAGGGACGCAGGGTGGGCCTGCCCCCAGGAAGGGGCGGTGACCGGGGAGAGGAGGGTGGTCAGGCTTGGTGTTTGGAGGGCAGAGCTCGTGAGACTGGCTGGAAGGTGGGCTGATGGCAAAAGTGCAAACAAGGGTGGCCCCAAGGTTTTTGGTCTTAGAAGCTGAGTCAGTGGGAAGGAAAAAGTTTGGTGACGGGGGATGGGGAGTTGCAGCTAGGACACATGAAGTCGGAGAAAACTGTTCAACTTCTAAGTAGATAAATGGAGTGTTCACTTGCTTGGAGCTATCATGGGAACAGAGAACGTGAGGTGCCTGGTGGGTCAGTCCCACGAATGTGATGCCTGGCAATGGCACAGGGCACAGTGTGACTCAACAATGCTATCTTTATGTCACAAACAATGTAATAAAAATGATGTCACTCCACCACTTAGAATGGGATGGGGTGAAATTGTAAATATTTGTGTTACACATGGAAAATGGTAGATCATGTGATGTTATTTTTGTTAAAAGTTACATTATGTTTGTTCTCTCTTACAAATCACCTAACTTTTGTTATAAATCACCTAAATCTGTAATAACTTCACCTTTCTCAGTATTAAGCTTAATTTTCCTCTGACCATCATCACCTCAGGTATAAACAGAATGTCTTTATACTTGTGACTGTATGTGGTTAGGGAGTTTGGAGATTATCATTCCACCTTAATAAATTATGACTCTTTATCTGATATTAATGTATCAGTATAAACAGAATACATTTTGATATTTGTATGAACAAATGAACTTACTCATTTACCCAGTGCACAGAAGTGAACAATATCAGTAGTCACAATTCTAAAGTCCCATGGTTGTTAAAATTTTGACAAGCTAGCATGTTATAGTATTGTTATATTGAGGATAGCATTCAGCACAAAAGGCATATTAATAAAAATTTAGAGAAGTATAACAAGGTAAATGTTATTCCTGTAAATACTAGGATTTTAGTATAAGGTAGTATGATAATATCAGTTTTTCTAAAATATAACAAGACAATATGACTCCCGTTTTTTTTAGAGACAGTCTCCCTCTGTCACCCCACTGTGGCCTTGAACTCCTGCATTAAAGCGATCCTCCTGCCTCAAGCCTCCAAGTAGCTAGGACTACAGGTGCACACCACTGCACCTGGCTAATTTTTTAATTTTTTGTAAAGACAGGTATCACTATGTTGCCCAGGGTGGTCTGAACATCTGGCCTCAAGCAATCCTTCTGTCTTGGCCTCCCAAAGCATTGGGATTACAGGTGTGAGCTGTAATCCCACATGGCCATCCTTTTTAAAAGAGTGTAAGTAGCATTCTCCAGATGACTGTTAGATATCTGTCCTATAAAGTAAGGCATTTTCTACTCTACCTAGGCATGGGAATTATTCCACTTTATTTGGTAACCATGATCCAGTAGAATCTTTTTTCTTTGGTTCAAGATCCAGTGTTTTAAAAATGTTTACAGGTCTGGGTAGTTTCACATCTTGTAATATTTGAGATCTAATTTCATCTCTTGTTTATGGGGAAAGCCAGAAGCCAAATTTGTAGTCATTGTTCTTTTCCTCCTTCAAGTCTTCTCAGAATGAATTCCTAGGATTTACGACTTCTTTATTCCTACTTCCAAATAGTTCAACACTTGAATATTACAAGAGCTTGTGTTCTCATCCAAATTATTATTTCTATTGAAGTTTAGTTCAACAAAATTCAGGGTTCTATGTAATAAACTGTTCCCATGTAGATGATATTTTGATTTACTTCTGTAAATATTTTTATAACTGAAAGTGGAGCATCCAAACAATTGCTAAATATTTGTCTAGAATGTGCTTTAGAACAAAGGCTCTGCCAACAACCATCCTTCACTGGTTTCTGGAATGGGTGCCTTTTTCCCCATGATTTTTTTTTTTTTAGTTTGTATTCTCAGCAATAAAGTGATGATAAAATCCAAACAAAGAGATTATGATTTTAATATACTTTATTTAAAAAGTACACAGTTTTAAATTGGTTTCAATGGGTTTCAAGCAGAAGGGACACTGCCTACCACTGCAGTCCCGTTTCTGATGAAGGGTGATTGTCATGTGGCAAACTCACATTTGCATGACTGGCAAAGTAAAAAGATAACTTTTTTGTCAACATATCTTTTAGAGTTTATATCACGCACAGTTTAAAATCATGAGATGCTGATGGTTGGACTATATTTCATGTCTCATATGTTGCACCATATTTTGGTTCACAGTTTATCCATGATTTAGCATGCCAAGAGAACATCTCAGTCAGTGTCACCTTGAGAACAGCATCAAAAGCAGAGGGAGCACAACAAGGGCCATCTTGGCCTGGAGACTCGGTGCAGCCCCACACTCCCTCGCGTTCTCCTATGGGGGAAAGGTAGGGGTTGGTTAGCGTGGAAATGGGCTCCAGGATGCCTTAATCTTTCTAAGCCATGTTGATTACCCAGACCTCTTTCCAGCCTTCAATGTAAGGACTAAATCTTCTGGAACCTAGATGATGTGGGGATATGGATTTATCTAAGTTTCATCAAGTTAGAGATGAGAAGATCTGATGTCAGTTGTCAACGCATAAAATAGTCTAAATTACTCTTTGCATACTACTATGTACAACAGTAGAGATGTAAAAGGCTATTGGAAGAGACGTCTGCTGTGACCACATTATAAAAGCAAAATATGGACCTTCTAATTGTTCCCTGTCAGAATGTAAGTAAAATATCACATCTAAGGGGCCTGATTATTTCAGACTTGGCTATAGAAGGTTTTATGTGTGTCTTCTTTCTTTTTATTTGGGTAGAGGGAGGCCCCGTTTTACAAAAATTAAATCATATTTAGTCCTTTCTCGAGAATGCCTCTTTGCTTCTTATTCACTAACGGATGGAAACTTCTCCAACTCCATTATTCTAGCTCTATTTTATTCAGCTGTTTTCTTATTGATGGGCATTCATTTCATTATTTGTTCTTTGCTACTACAAAGAGTGCTGAATGTAGGTCCTTACCAGCCAGTGATATTCACCCCTGCCCCTGCCTATGGTAAAGATGCCCAGGAGTGAGGTTGCAGAGCTGAAGGCTATTTTTGCCTTTGATAGACATTTTATCATTATCTGTACTTCCTGATCATCCAGTTACTTGTACCTTTCATGCCCTTGGTTTATTTTTACATGTGGTTGCCTGATTTATCAATTTAAAGAGCTCTTTATTATTTGGTTTATAAATTTTTTTTCAAGTTCCATAAATTGGCTAATGCCTTTGTTTTAGTTATCTTTTTCCATAAAAACTTATAATTTTTATACAGGTAAATGGATCCATTTTTCTTCCACAGTTTTGTGGTCTTAGATAAAAAGGTCTCACCAATCCCTAGAATTTCTTATGAGGCTATTTTTTTTACCATGTAAGTCTAATCTATATTCTCCCCTTTGAATTAAACCTTTGTCATATATAAAAATTTTTATTCTGTTCCACTGAGCTTATCTCACTAATTGTAGAAACTTAAAGAAAAACTACTGATTTTTGTATGTTTATGTTATATCCAGTTACCAAAGCAAATTTTCTCATTAACTCTAGTAGTTTTTCTTCTATTCTAATGACTTAGTTGTCTAAGTATGCAGTTCCTGTTTCTAATTGAAGTAATTTTAGTGTTTTTTGATGTTTGTTTGGATTTGTATTTTTACATAGATTTTTCATTACAGATCATCATTGATTTTTATCAAAGGCCTTTCAGCATTTATTTGTATAACATTTTATTATTGAACTATTCTTTGAATAGAGAAGCAAACATTCTTAACAAATTCCAAGTTCTTATTGGTACTATACTGACTTTAACATCTTTCTAGGACTTGGACGGTTTAAACAACATTGAAATTAGTTGCTATTTAAAGATGAGATTAACACTCACTTGGCTCTGGTGGTATTTTCAAGAGCAGATATCTTCCCAATCTTCCTATAGTAACTGTTCTAGGCAAGGTTTCCATTTTGGGGGGTGGGGGTGGAGTTAATTTTTAAATTTTTATTATTTTTCTAGATTTAAACTTTTTTTGTTGCCTACAGCATTGTGGGAGGTATTCTCTTATAAATCACCTAGATCTGTGATAAGTTCACCTTTCTCAGTATTAAGCTTAATTTTTCCCTGACTGTCACCTTAGTTATAAATGAAATGTCTTTATACTTGTGACCTCATGTGGTTAGGGGGTTTAGAGGCTTAGCATTCCACCTTCATAAACTATGACTTTCTTTTTTTTTTTTTAATTTTTTTTCTTTATGCTACCCTTCAGAAAGGAGCTGTGACTTTTTATCTGATATTAATATTGCCACTTTTGCTTCAAGTGAATTTCTTGTAAACAAAAGGCTGTCTAAAAATAAGGAGGGGAAAATAATTTTAATGTCAATTTAAACTACTATACCAATTTGGTCAGAGCCACAGTGTGTGTAATAAAATTACAGTACAGTATATAATACAGTGTATCCATAATAATGAAGACAGTAAAACATTTTTAAGAAAATATATGGATATAATAGGAAAAGACTATTAAGCATAAACTAAATAACAATGCATTGAGGGGCTAAAAGTAGAGAACAATTAGCTTTCTAGATCTTCTTTCTTCTTTCTAGATCTTCCTAAAAGGGATTATTTTCTCATGAGTAAAATTTCCAGCTGTAGTTCTTTGACCGTTGCGAGAGTCTCATTGTCAATCTGATGGGAAAAGGACACAGGAACAGTTCTGACTTACCTCAGGATGGAAGCCATGACAAGATTCCGGACGCCTTCTGATCTTCTGGGCCTTTAAACGTTCACACTTAAGGGATTCATTATGTTGACTGTAGTTAAGGCACGTTTCCAAGAATTACTTTTTCTATTCTGCATTTCAGAGGTCAAAATTTGGTACGAAACTCTCTTAACAACCACTCTCTCTCCAACAGCAGGAAGGATGTAATTTTCTCCTTTCTAATATTTCTCCCCAGGTTTCCTTACTTTTGATCCCCCTTACCAGATTCAGCAGTAGTGGCTGTACCTACACACAAAAGGATATACCTGATTTCAATGGGCGCCATGGTGATAGGGGCCACAGACTCACAGAGACAGCTGCTGTCCACCACCACCATGAACAGATTGCTGCTTGGGATCTGCTGGATGACAAAGGACCTGTTGGAACAAGAGGCAGAAAGACAGTCAGGGGTTATTTGCCATTCCTGAATTGAAGGAAGCCTTCTCCCCCTGGTGGTAACAACTATCATATTTTGAAAAGCAAAGCAAGTTTTAGAAATGGCTTTACTATACTAAAGTTGCCTCCCTTCACAAGGCTCTCCACTTACCAATACCAAGCTTTACTAAGAAAACAATGGCTATGGCTATTGTATGCAGCTCATACAACTCTCTTTGGAGAGACTGGAATTTTCTGTGTACACAAAATAGGAGAATCAGAGTTGGCTAAGTTTCCAAAGTTTCCAAAGTTTAAGAGGTTAGGCTTTTCTAAGCCTAATTTCCTTTTCCAAGAGCCTAAAAATTACCTAAAATTGCATTTGAACTCTAGGTGGAGTTCTCTCTCCTCCTCCCCTCAAGGATAGACTGAAACTATGTCACACCGATGGCACAAGAAGTAGTAAACTCCCTAGACCCCACCTTGTGCCACTTTGCACGATGTCTGCCTGGAATAGAGGAGCAATGTTGTGAATGAGATTAATGCTAGTCAATTAGAAGGTCCCACCCTTCGTCCACGTTCTGTACAGAACTAAGGCTGCATAGCAGCTCTGACCTTCTGGATCCCTTAAGACAGCTAGTCCCTCTGAAGTAATAAGCTTGATGGTGCCTCCTTCTCCCACTGCCCAACGCATTGAAGTGACAAAGTAATGCCACCATAAAAATACTCTTTCAACAAAAAATACTACTGACTTTTTCCAAGATCAGACAAGATCAGGCACGTTCAGGGTGGAATGGCTGTAGGCTACTACTGACTCTTTGAAGGAAAAAATTAGAGATCAAAATCTCACATTCTTCCAGAGCTAACAGATCAGCTAAAGATATCACTTAACTCCAGTGAGAATGGCTTTTATCAAAAAGTCCCAAAACAACAAATGTTGGTGTGGATGCAGAGAGATAGGAACACTCATACACTGCTGGTGGGACTGCAAACTAGTACAACCTCCATGGAAGGTAGTATGGAGATACCTCAGAGAACTACAAGTAGAGCTACCATTTGATCCAGCCATCCCACTACTGGGTATTTACCCAAAGGCAAAAAGGACATTCTATAAAAAAGACACCTGTACTCAAATGTTTATAGCAGCACAAATCACAATTGCAAAGATGTGGAAACAACCAGGTGCCCAGCGATACATGAGTGGATTAATAAAATGTGGTATATGTATATCATGGAGTACTACTCAGCCATAAAAAACAATGGTGAATTAATACCTCTTGTATTCACCTGGATGGAACCAGAGACCATACTTCTAAGTGAAGTATCACAAGAATGGAAGAACAAACAACACATGTACTCACCATTAAATTGGAACTAATCAATCAGCACTTATATGCACATATGGAAATAACATTCATCAGAAATCAAACAGGTGGGAGGGGGGAGGAGGGGAAGGGTAAATTCATACCTAACGGGTACAATGCACACCATCTGGGGGATGGGCACACTCATAACCTTCACAAAAACAATTTATGTAACCAAAACATTTGTACCCCTGTAATATTCTGAAATTAAAAAAAAGAAGAAGAAGAAAAAGAACAATTGGCATTGTGGCTCCATTTTGGTGGATACATAACCACCATAAAAATAAGCTCATACTTATTTTTCTTCCCGGTGTCATATGCTCTAGATAATTTGCATGTAGTGAATAACCTATGTAACTTAAATAAATGAGATTTTGAGGAAAGGTAAAAAACAAAATTAGCCCCAGGCTTAGAACACTTGTCACATAATTTTTTATGGTATTTCATTAAATTCAGGTCAATAGATGTTAACCTAACAAATAGAATTTAACCTAACAAAGTTGTCAATGGCGCCATAAGTTTTATCTTCATTCATCTTTCTCTCAATAAATTTATTCTATTCTCTAGAGTATATCACCATGGTGAACTAAAATCATGCAATGAAGAAAAACCCTTCTGCTTTGTGAGGAATTATAAAGAAGGGAAAAGACCCTCCCCCTTTTTATTCACCTGCTAACACCTCATGCGTTGAATTATTCAAGAACGCCTCTGAGACTACAACACAATTGGCTTCCTTTCTACAACTGCCCGATACCCATCCATCTAATAGCCTTTAGTTATGTTCATTTTCTTTGTCCATAGTAGGGAATAGGGCATGCCACTGTTCAAAGATGTTTCCTCAATGCCTAAACCACTCTCCACACTCTGGGACACCTACTCTCTGTCCTTTCCACCCTTCTTCAGAACTACATATGGCTGGAGAAAAATATTCATCCTTGCTAACTGTTTGGCTAAATTAAAAAAAAAAATCTCTGCTTTACTTTCCTGCTTTAACACTATCCCTTCTTGCCTATGCAAGGACATTGCTCCAGCAGTTGGCCTCTTCTTAATGGATTATGCCCATCAACATAAAAATATCCTACCTGAGGCAGCTCTCAGCAGAGAACCAATGCTTTCCACCTTGGAGGCAAGTTAACAGAGTCTCAAAGAAAAATGCAAAACCAAGAGCACACAACTCTCTGAAGAACAAATAGTTGACTAGACGTTTAAGCCAAATGAATCTACTAGATGAACAATAAAGGAGAAAGAGATGAAAATATGAAATAGAAGATACAAAGGGAAAAAATATTTTCTGGATTGAAAAAAAAATCCTATTATTTTCATTGAAAGGGCTCATTCAAGCCTTAGTGAAACTTCAGATCCTCGAAGATACAGCCCAATCCTAAAAGCTTCTCCAGAAACAAATTACGTAAAAAGGAAAGGGAATAAAACCAACTTCTCAGTGGGAGTCCTGACGATGAAGAAGCAGAGCAACATGTTTAAAGTTTCAAGGGAACAGAAAAAAGGAAGTTGAAGGTATTACATGTTGGTATCCAGGGAAAAATAGATTCTATGTAACTGTGGATATTTATAGAAAATTATGTTTTAAAATTTAGGAGTAATTACTGAAAAAATATACAAAAATGAAAACCTGATCAATCTAAGATAGCATGATAAATTAAACACACACACACACACACACACACACACGACTGCCATTATAAGCCCAAAATTATTATCAATTGCAATAAATGTGAGGTTGTTAGATTAAAAGGAAGTTTTTGGGTTTACAAAAATACCAACATTATTCTGTTTGCCACAGGCACTCCTAAAACAGAACGACACGGGGGGAGGAAAAAATATACCAGAAAAATGCTAACAATAAGAGAAAAAGGTTTAGTAATATTCTTTAGTAATATTCTTATACAAATATTCAGAGTAAAAAATATTTAAAATGTAATAAATAAAACAGTTCATATTGGAAAACAGTATAATCCACTAACAAGATATGACATGATTCTTTACGTATATAATAATCACAGTGCATACACTGATAGAAATACCAAAAGGGATTGCTGAAGGAATCATTTTTAAGGAATGATCTCTTAAAAATGTGGAGCAAAAACTCTTCAGATCTAAACAACACAGAATATAAGTTATTTTCAAAAACAGAGAATTGCAACACATACCAAAGAGCCAACAGCATCAATTACGTATTGTTCTCTTATGGTAGAGTACAATTAGAAATTAATAGCAAAAAGATATATATAGTCAAAATTAAAAGTTAAAAAACACATTTCGTCAATCCTTGAGCATTTGAGAACCGCCCATACTCAAATTTGTGCAGTATCGCCTTAGATACTTTTATTGGAAAAAATGAAGTTTGCAAATAGTTGAGCTAAGTTTTTGAATCAAGAAGCTGGAAAAATAAGAACATAGACCTGCACCTGTATCCCTATACATGGCCTTCCCTCTTGTCCATTGGATTGAGTATTGATGTCCCTCTACAAAGCCCATCTCTCAGGCTTCTGCAGGGATGTGACTGATGGAAGAGAAGAGACAGGTGGCCATTGCACAAATGGTTTCCCTCATCTGCTAGCCCTTCCCTGTGGTTGACACACTTGCTGTCACATCCCCCATCTCAGGAAAAACAAAACTCATTCTTTACCTTCCCTCCAGTTACTGCCCTGTTTATCTGCCCTCCTTTATAGTACAACTCCTAAAAAGAATTTTCTATAATCTCTATCTCCCTCTCTGTCCTTCCTCATACCACTCCTTCCTTCACAAATCCACTCCAACAAGGCTGTAGTCCTCACCACTCCACCTGAATTTCTTCTTGCCAAGGACACCAATGACCTCACCACCATTCTTCTGCCTCCCTTGCCCTTCCTTCCTCCTTACTTGCTCACTGTCTGCCCTTCACAATATACTGTAGTTTCTACAGCAACAAGGCTGCATCTGACCGCCCAAGGTTATCAGTTATCTCCAGTACCTAGGGCTGTGCCTGGGACAGAGCAGACGCTCACTAAATATTTGTTGAATCAATGACAGAATTCATAATGATAAAAGCAGCAGAAGAAAATGCAAATAGAACCGTGAAGATAATCAACAGAATCAAACTCTGGTTTAAACAAATATCAACATGAAACAACTTTTGGCACTTCCGATCAAGAAAGAAGCCACAAAGTAATATTATAACCCAAAAGATACAGGGGCATTTTAAACACTTTTGGTGACTATTATATGTACCATTACAAACAGTTTGAAAACTTCGAGAAAACACACCTTTGGAGATAAAGTATAAATTATCTACATTTGGCCAAGCTATAAAAAATCATGAACAGACCAATCGCCATGAACAAAACTGAAATGCTCATTGAGAATCTACCCCCGGGTGAATACTACTAAATCACCCGAAGAACAGATACTGCTGTGTTCATAGAAAACCCACACGAACCCACTGACCAACTATCAGAACTAATAAAAGAACTCAGCATGCTGACTAGTTATATAACCAGCATATAAAACCACAGCCTGACATTGGCAATAACCAATGAGAAATATTTATGAAATAAAGAACCATTGATAGTGTCAATCATCACTATAAAATTCTCAAGGATAAATCTAGTAAAACATGTACCTTTATGAAGAAAATGAAGAACATAAAAAGACAACCTAAAAACTGGAGGGAAGTACAATGTTTGGAAAAGAACACTCATATTTTAACATATTGACTGCCACACTAGGAAAAAAATCTTTTTCCCAGGGGCCACAGTGTTTTATTAAAACAAAAATGATCCTTTCTAATTTGTTATTTTTTATTGTTTTCTGTGCGTGAGTTATATGCAACACAATGCACATTTTTAGAATTAAATTGTCAATATTAATTGTAACAATAAGAACATCAACAAGTAAGATTTTCATGAACCAACTGCACCATTTTGCTTCACGAGGCCCCGGGCTCAAAACTAGCCTGAATTAAATACAACTCACATGGCAGTCAATGTGTTAAAGATGTTGTTTCTCCCCTAATTAACCTTCCAATGCAAAGCAATCACAATCAGAACTCCAACAGGACTTTTGACAGAATTTGAGGCAATGATTCTAAGATTCTTTTAGAAGAGAAAATGTAAAGAATAGTCTAGACAATTATAAAAATTGGGTTTTATAAAAAGGGAAGGGAAAGTGCTTGCCCTACCTAATATCAAAACTGATGAGACAATTCATGGAAAAGGAAACACAGATGGCCAACGAATAGGCAAAAATGGGTTCAATGTCACTAAAAATTAGACAAATGCAAATCAAAATGAAAATAATGATTTTACTAGCAGATTGGTAAAAATTAAAATCCGTAATAAAACCAAATGAAGAAAGTCTGAAGAAGTGAACATTGTTCTATACCTGGTGGGACAGTAAATGTTTACAGCTACTATGACGACAATTGGTTGTTATTACAGTGGAAATCATTTCGGTTCTATTTTTTCCTTAGTTTTACTTCCCAGTAAGAGAAACTATTGTTCAAGAACCTAAGAAGTCATGTATAAAGATGTTCTTGGTAGCATTGTTCATTGCCAGCACCCATCAACAGGGGAATGATTAAATAAGCAAGAGCTTGTCCACTCTTTGGTTACTAGGTAGCAGGTGAAAGGGTAAGGGGGTCTCTCCTGTCATAAAAGGATAGCCAAGGCATAGTAAGTGGGAAAATAATGTCATGAAACTATACATAGAGAATTTAAGATTATTTAATCCTGCTACAGAGAAAAAGAAAAATAGATGAATAAAACTCATAAGATATATCAGGTATAAATAGCAAATAAGTAAGTGAACCATGACTTACATTAGACACAGACTAAATGGACTAAACAAGTAGAGCATATCCAGGTCGAACACAAAAAAGGATGAATATATGAATTGTCTTCATATAGAAAAGAAGGAATGTAGGGAACAAGTAAAATTAAATAAATTAAATTCATAAGGCACAGACCCTGTCATCTCCAGAGTGCTAGCTTTCACCTACATCATTCTTAAATTAACTCACTGGCAACACCCATTCTCTGCCTGTGATACACAGATAAATGCCAGGGCTGCTGAGCGGGTTACAGGCAAGCTACCAGCTTGACCTTGCATCTCTCCAATAAAACAAGCATGCATTGGCTGCAGGCACCCTCTGCCTGCTGAGCACCCATTCCAGACTGAGGACCCTCAAGCCTGGTCCTCCTAGCCACACCATCAGCAGACAGCAGGAGAGGGTGAGGGGGAGCAACAAGGGGAAGGAAAGGAAGGGAAGATGGGAGAGGGACAAGGAGAATGCAGGAACACTGTGTAGCACAGGGTGTGGGGGTGGGGGAGTCCTTGCACCCCCTTTCTTTCCCCCTGCTTCTAGCTGATCTTTTAATTGAATTCTATCAGCCAAGTGATTTGGGCATCTTAATTTGCCTGTGAGCCTTTTTGTTCTGTGACCTCTATGATAACTTTCCTGGTAAGTACTTGGCATTTATGCATGAAGTGAGTACAAAACAAGACACATTCTGTAGGTTGTTTCTCTCTATATATAATGGATGATGTTATGCTAGGGGCAAGGAGTATTGATTTGCTCCTTCTACAAAGAGAAAACTGAAACTCAAAGAGGATAAATGAACTCTTAACAGCAGCTACATGAATAAGACAAAATTACCCCCCATTCTGCAGATGAAGAAACAGGAAGCTAAGTAACTTCCTAGAGTAACCAGGGCAGAGCTGAGGTTCAAGCCCAAAGCTGCAGACCTCCAGAGCCCACGCTCATGTGCTCCACAACTACACGCAGCAGAAGCTGTGTCTTATCCTGGAATTACTAGTGCTCATGCTCCTTGAGGGCAGACTCAGAGTGATCATTCAATACAGATGCTTAATGACAAAAATGCAAGATATTATTGTTTTTAACACATTTACCATGAAGCCCCACAGCAAACTTTCCTTCTTTCTTTCCCGAATCCTAGGAGATGAAAAGCCTTGCATGCAGCTACACTGAAGAGGAGAAAAGCCATCCCCTACAAAGGATTTGCCAGCGGAAAGATTAACTGCTTTTCCATATTTTAAAGACTTACTGTCTGCTTATTAACATGGTGCTTTGGAGGGGCCTGGGCAATGTTAGCTGTACATTTATGTGTACAATGTGTATTTATGGCCCAGGGTGCAGGGTTGAACTTCATAAAACACACCTCCCTCCAGCTGGGCCCAGCAGCCAGGCTGACATCATACTGCAGAGGGTCTGTGGCCTGGCGGGTTTGCCTGGGGGCCAAAAAAGGCGAGGAGGGAAATGCCTCAGTAGAGAATCACAGTGGTTGTTTCAAAGCAGGGATAGGTCAAAATGCGTGAAATAAATTAGGTCCCCAAGGGAAAGGGAGTTGGGAAGAAGGGAAGCAATTTTGATGTGTCCATTGCCGGAACTGAAATAACCCAGTCCTCCCTTCCCCATCCACTACAGACCGGGAGAACTGGAGGGAAAGAGATAATGCGATTTCAAGACAGCCCTGATCAGGAGAGACCGCCTGCTGCATGCCGTCTCCTCAGAGGGGCTGTGCTGACCACATGACCAAAGCAACCATGATGCTTTTCCAATGCACACCCTGAATAAACGTGCACAACAGGGAGGAACCCAGGGACAAGGTTCCCAGAGGACCACAGGATTGCACATTCGGAGAACCTGGTTGGTTTGCCTCTTGAGCCATACAAATATGGACATACCTCAAAGAACTAAAAGTAGAATTACCATTTGATCCAGCAACCCCACTACTGGGTATTTACCGAAAGGAAAAAAAGACATTCTATAATAAAGACATCTGCACGTGAATGTTTATAGCAGCACAATTCACAATGGCAAAGATGTGGAAACAACCCAGGTGCCCATCAATACACGAGTAGATTAATAAAACGTGGTATATGTGTACCACGGAGTATTACTCCACAATAAAAAACAACAATGAATTAACACATCTGGTATTATCCTGAATGGAGCTAGAGCCCATTCTTCAAAGTGAAGTATCACAAGAATGGAAAAACAAGCACCACTGGTACTCACCATCAAATTGGTACTAACTGATCAATACTTATGGCACACATGGCAATAATATTCATCAGGGGGCGGGCAGGCGGGAGGGGGGTGGAGGGGATGGGAAAACTCTCATTGAATGGGTGCGGGGCACACAGTTTGGGGGATGTCCACGATTGTGCCCACTGACATGGGCAGTGCATGGGCAATATATACAACCAAAGCGTTGTACTCCCATAATATTCTGAAATAAAAGGAAAAAAAAAAAAAACTGCGGCTCGAAAAATAATTGGGCAGGATAGAATCTAAAAGTGTTTGGAACCTAGACCGAGGTCTTTTACCCTTTATAGATTTTCACCCTTTATAGATTTTCCAGATTTTATCCAAAGACAAAATGAAAGACAATGAGAAAGTCACAGGGCACTATTGACATCTGGCAATGATCCTGTTCTACACGGCACTGCTCTCCGGTTGGATCGGCTACCTAACTATGGCTCCCTCGGGAGGTTGTTCTCCTTGGAGGTGAGAAGATGCTCTGTCTCCCACCTGCCCCGCCCCAGCAAGCGCTAGACTTCCCTACGGTGACCCAGGCCCATAAGTTGTGGAGAGCAAACATTTGGTGACTGTTTAAATTCAAACTAAAAATGAAATATTGAGGACACGTTCTAATCCAGCACAACTCCATAGCCATGCTATGGAAAAGGAAAGACCAGCTCCTCCTCATGCTCAGCCCAAACAAGGTAACAGGAGGAATAGCACTGCCTTGCCCACTCACCCCAAAAAAGTGGCAGGCCTGGTAATTTTACAGGTGAATCACTTTAGCATGTCAAGACACATGCAGTTCTCAAATATTTAAACGGTTTCAGAGCACAGGGAAAGAAGGAAATATTTCAAATTCCTTTTATGAAGAATACTGATATAAAACCCGACCAAGATTATACCAGAAAAAACTACAAATAATCTCTCCTTACAATTATTGATGCAATGATCTTCAATGAAATGCACTAACTAGACTTCAGCAGGACATTGAAAAAGTAATGCAGCATGCTCCACTGACGACTAACCTAGGAATGCAAGTGAACAAGCTTATTGAGTTGTCCCGGCTTAACAGAAATTGAAACATGAAACAATTCTTTCTCTTTTTCCTTCTTTCTTTCTTGTTTAGTCTCCGTTTTTAACTTTAGTGTGTTGAATTCCTGCTTTCTCCCCTTTAAACTATACAAGATATTGTATAGTTTCCATAACTATCTGGCTACTTTAGGCAAATAAAATTAGTATAGTCTAGTTCAATACTCTAATTTCATATCTAGTTCAAAGCTCACACCATCCTTCCTACAAGCTTCTAGGTTCTAGTTTCTTTAGTAGTTTGGGGTCAGGAAAACAGAGCAGCAAACAGGTAAGCATTTTCTACTCACCAGGCCATGGTGCAATTCTTTCACCACAGCTTGTTTTCTTACACTGATTGGCCTTTGGTGCTGCTGCGTGGCCCAGCAGCCAAATGTTGGCTCTCTGTGAGGTTATCATGGATTCTGCAGAGGACCTAGAGCTCTTCAACATGGGCCCCCAACTTGACCACCCATGCAACTCCTACCATCAGAAGTTACTCCACAGCCTCTTGGCCCTGGGGTGGACCTCACCTGGAGGCAGCCCTCTTGTTGGGTTTCAGCAAGATGGCCCAAGGACAGCTATCTTCCATGTCGTCCCCGACCCCTGGGAAACATGCAAATCTTTGCCTGGCCCAGCTGTGGGCTGCTTGAGTGCTGCACCTCCTCAAGTCTTACCCTCCCCTCCAGTCCTCTTTCCCCTGCTCAGATGGGCACAAGGACACATCAGTACACCTGCTGCCTGGCAGATGTTCAACCAGTGCTGGACTGCCTTCTTTCAGATACCCCAGAAATACAGAAGAGAGTCTCTTGGAGCTGCAGTCCCCAACCTCCAAACCACAGACCGCTACCGGTCTGTGGCCTGTTAGGAACCCGGCCACACAGCAGGAGGTGAGTGGCCGGTGAGTGAGCAAAGCTTCACCTGTATTTACAGCCACTCCCCATCGCTCCCATCACCGCGTAAGCTCCGCCTCCTGTCAGATCAGCGGCGGCATTAGATTCTCACAGGAGCGCAAACCCCTACTGTAAACTACACATGCAAGAGATCTAGGTTGTGTGCTCCTTATGAGAATCTGATGCCTGATGATCTAAGGTGGAGCTGAGGTAGTGATGCTAATGCTGGCGAGTGGCTGCAAATACAGATTATCATTAGCAGAGAGGTTTGACTGCACAATAAATGTAATGTGCTTGAATCATCCTGAAACCATTCCCCTACCCCCGGTCAGTGGAAAAAGTATCTTCCATGAAATTGGTCCCTGGTGCCAAAAAGGCTGGGGACTGCTGTCCGGGATCATTCTCCCATATTCCATCTGGCACCCAGCAGGAAAAAGCACCTGCTGGAGGGAAATACCTCTTTTCATGAACACTGACGCTCTTGTTGGGCCCTCATCAGTCTTCAGATGATGTGCTAAAGGTGGGTCCGGTTTCTAACCCAAATAAGCTTGTGGGTGGGGGTGGGGGAGGGTTCCCAACACTAAAATTAGTACCAGCTAAATGACTGTTCTCTCTAGAACATGCAGTGTGCAGTGTGTCTCTTCGTCTTCCC
Organism: Daubentonia madagascariensis; assembly: GCA_023783475.1. Classification (NCBI taxonomy): domain Eukaryota; kingdom Metazoa; phylum Chordata; class Mammalia; order Primates; family Daubentoniidae; genus Daubentonia; species Daubentonia madagascariensis. Next base: position 30,429,888 of record JAKFHU010001953.1, on the reverse strand, counting down.
CTAAATCTGGGATTACAAAAAAAATCACTTGACATCCAGGTCGCACCTTCCCGGTAAATCTATTCATGTGAGACACCCTATACGGAAATGGAAAAGAGCCAGTGCTGCAGGATCTGCTCAATAGGTGCCTCAAAGACATTTGACAGAAATCCCAGCCCTGCAAACAGTCCTTAAAAGAGTAGAAAGAGGCACCCGTTTGTGAGTCAAATTTAGCATCCTGCTTCAGGATAAAACACTCAGAGCAGTCCAATTAGAGTTGGAAGAAAGCTAGAAGGCTCACTCTCCCTCTGTTATTTATCCTTGTTCAAAAAGTGCCAGCCAATGAAATTAAAGCAGAGAAAAGCAGGATGATTGACTGTTGGAGCAAAAGAAGTATTCACAGGTACCTAAAACCTGCCCTGCCCCCATCCCCATCATCATTTCTCCTTTATCCCTGGATCTGTCAATGGTGCCATCCTCTAGCCAGTCACACAGCCAGAGATCGTGGAGTGACTTGCAACCCTTCCCTCTCTGAACATTGCCATACCCTAATTTGACTATCTCCTTAATCCCCCTCACATCCATCCTTCCATCTCCACCCCCAGGGCTAGCTTTATGGGCCTGCCACCAGTGTAGGTACACAGGGACACACTCTCAGGAGGGCTTGTCACTTGGAGTTTACTGCTCTGCAGGCAGGGCCACCCTGAAATTCTTAATTTTATCTCCAAGTTTGTTTTATAGGTGAAGTCCAAGGGACAATGGAGCATGCGCAGGGGTGGGGAGGGGAGGTTGTGAGGAGGGGGTGGTTGGAGCCTCTCCTCTTGCCAAGTCCCACCTCCCACCAGCACCTCCCAGAAGAGGTTCTCAGCTGTCACTCCTCCTGCTCCCAGACCAGTAACCACAGCCCCCCACCCCCCACCCCACCCCTGGCAGGGCCTGGGCCAGGCATAGGGAGGGTTGAAGCTTGGCAGTAGCTGCAGAGCCACAGCACATTTGGTGGGTGACTTAGCAGGGGTGAATCTCTCGTCCACCCTGATCCAGGTACAGATTTCCTGTGTGAAGCTGAATCCCATGGGGATTCCTAAACGTGAGTCCATGGAGCCCTGGCACAGTAATTGAGTCCCTTCCTCCAGCCAGGACAGGGCAGGCACCTCAGGCCAGTGGGAGGAAGAACCCTACAGCCTGTGAGCTGCAGCGCCCACAAGATACCGCGGCAGAACCCCGTAGTGTCTGCCGTGCTCACCGGGTTTCTTTGCTGAGGAGCAATACTCAATTAGCAAATAAAAAATCAACTAAGAGAGACCACAGAAAGAAAGAAAGTTTTACCTTCCGAAGAACAATGTCTGTTTTCCAAAACTTTACTACATTTTCATTCTTTTACCCTCAAATTATGAGCCAACCCTTAACCTGCATCATTTCTGAACTTCTCTTTTGGCCCATTCCTGGAGGGGCCGGTCCTCCAGGGGGCAGGTCTTCCAGGCCAGCCATCCCCCTCATTTTACACCTTTCCACAGCCCCATCTGCTGATTGAAGCAAGAAAGAAGGCCCCTGCTCTCATCTCCTGCTTCTGTTCACTGATTTCAAATTCAACTGCCCCAAGCCACCTTCCTTCCCCACATGCAGGCACGCTCACCTACCCGTGAGTCCTGGAACACCCCCTGCTTCTTCTCCCACAAAGCTGAGACCCAGGCAGAGTTCTAATTCTCAGCCTTAGTTGCTCATTGGAATAACCAGGGAGACTTTTGTTTTGTTCTTTTGTTTTGCATTATTATTTTCAACTGATGGCCACACCTAAAACAAATTACATTAGAATCCCTGAAGGAAGGACCAAAGCATCACATTCTTTTTAAGAATGTTGAGTGATTCCAACTGTGCTGAGAAGGCTGAGACCTACTGGTCTACAATCACGCTTCTTAAACCTAACATGCTTACAAATGACCTGAGGATCTTGTTGAAATGCAAATTATGTTTAGTGGGTCTAGGGTGGGGACAGTGATCCTACCTTTCTCACCTCCTACCAGGTAATCCTGAAGCTGTTGGTTCAGGGACCTGCAAGCCTCTGAGTGTTGAAGCCACCTCCTCCCATACCCTTGGACAACCCCAATTCAGTTCTGAAAGAATTATTAAATGTTGCTTTCTGTATGAAGCTCTCCTTCACAGAGGGAAATATGTCCTCCTTCATTCTCCCATGACACGCTGTAGGTGCCTGTATCACCTATATAACAATACATACTGTGCTGTATGTGTATGGAATTAAACGCTCACAGCTATTTTGCCACCCTTGTACCACCACACTGGAAATGGCTGGAAAGATAGACACCAACACTCTAGGCTACATTAAAGACAGCCTGAAAACTGTCAGCATTGGAACATGTAGAAAATTCTCTTTTGGTAATCCAGGGGAACACATGGAAGAGTTATCCTCTAGGGCAGCTAAAACTGAGATCCAAAAAGAGGCCTCTGTGGGTGTCAGACAGGAGGTACAGGTCATATATGTTAAGAAGCCATGAACAAAACAAAGAAGAAAACAAACAATGATTTCCAGATAGGAGTCCAAATCAAAAGTCACGAGGACAGATGATGCTTCCAATTTCAGGAGTTGACTGGCCACCAAGCTGCTGCTCCCCGACAGACCCCTCAGTGTATTCTATAGGGTAGTGGTAGTAGGAATTGATTTATTCAACAGTATAATACAGTGGGGTAAGCCAGCTAGTGGCCTCCCTCCCTCCATCTTTCTCTAGATAACCAGAGAGATAGCTATTTTGTTTTTTAATTTGGGTAATTTTGCCTCCTACTAGACTTCTGAGAGCAACATAGGTCTCCTTTATTTTTGTTTCCTACACACCAGCTCAGCACTAAAGCTTATGAATAACAATGGAAAAAGAGTGAAAGGTAAAAATATAATCCAAAGTAGCACAAGCTCCCTGGCAAATGAGTTTTGCAGACTATAGTACAAGGTTTAAGCTGCACAGAGTTTTTGTTTATTCTCACAACTCTTCGAGGTCCTCTCTGCTTCTGGTCAATTTCAGAAAAAAGAGGGCTTTGCCTGACCGTCTATAGAAGTTTCTCTTTGATGTCCAATCTCCCTTCTTTTGGTACCAATATCCTATTCTGCTGCAGGACTCCACCCTTCCTCCAGGCAGCCCAGGTGCTTTTGAGGCGCTAGCCCTGCCCAGGCATGCCATCTGGGCCTAAGCTGATTGGTATAACTCCTTCCTCCGGGGAAAGCAATGGGTTTACATATGGGCACCGAACCTAAGTTATTTTAATCAGACTGAAATCCCCAACTCTTATCTCTACCCCCAACATATGAGAACAAGGAAGCTTTCAGCCTCAGGAGCCACTGGCAGCTGTCCTGTGCTCAAGAATGGAAATGCCTGCTGGGAAATGCATACAGAAAACCTGGGTCTTGGTCCTAACCTTTGGGAAGCTAGAGTAAGCCTTACCTGAAGCCTATATCTCATCTTTTCCCTTTATTGTTTAAGTTTGAGTTGAGCTTTCTATCATTAGTAAATGAAAGTGTATTAGGTGATATGCTTCTAAATTCCATATGATGGCCATTACATTGCCTGAACCCTGCAGGTGGCTTTCAGGAGCTGAGCCCCTAGAAACCATATGCATGGCTCACACCAGGTGTACCTTGGATGGCCTGCCAAGGACCAGACTGGTACAGCCTCTCCTGCTCCATTTCACTAGTGTGGGAAATGTGCTGTGTTTTCATAGCTAAGTGCTAAGATTAAATGGGACCAGCATATTCTCTTTGTTATACTTATTTATTCAAAAATGTATACAATGGACACATTATGGAATTCCATTTGTGACTTGCTGGTGGGGAGAGCACACAAAAAGCCAGGATGATGCTTTGTCTGCAGGGCAGTGTCCCAGGGTGGTATTTATTATATTGTAAACACAATGCATCAATAAAAGCCATCATAATGACTTCCACTCATCCTCAGCCCATCAAGGATTTGTTGCGATTTATGGTGCCGACCCAGAGCTTGAAAACAATTTTGGGAAGTTGTTTGGCATTGTCAGCCCAAGGCAGGTGGCAAGGAATGGTATTTTGTGTTTGAAATAGGGGGGAGAGAGCACCATAGAATGAAAAGCAAGAGGCACCCAGTTTTCTTTTCTCATCCCAGAGGAAGAGAATCTCAAAAGAGCTGACAACAAAAGATATCTTCAAAACTTGGCTATAATTTTAGCTTTTCAAAGTTTTTTTTTTACTAGTGTCTTCAGTAAATCTTCTTAATTATGACATGAACCATTTTTCTTCTAATCCCTTAAGAAGGGTAAGGAATTTGTTAAATATTTTCACTGAAACTATTAGTGTCTTTTCTTATAAATAATGACAATAATAGCTAACATTTATGGAGTGTTTACTTAATGCCAAGCACTTTTCTAAGCAGTTCCCCTTTAATCTCCACACTTACTCAAAGAGATATCATTATCTCCATTTTATAGATGAAAACACTCAAGTTGAGAAGTTAAACAACTTTCCCAAATCCTAAAAACCATCGAGTATCAAAGTATCAAAACTCTACAAAGCCAGGCCTGCCTGACTCTAACCTTTGTTTCAACCATCACGTTCAAGTGTAACTCATCACTACCATCACCATGACCACAGGCACCACTACCAAGACAGTCATCACCCTCTACACTTACTGGGCACTCACCCCGTACAGGCATGGTGTGAAGGCCTTTTACCTACAACTGACTCATTTCACAGCTCTGTGAGGCAGGTAATGTTATTCCCAAGTTACAGAAGAGGCATCTGAGGTGTAGAGAACTTCAGTGATTTGATCCCATTTTTGGTTTAAGACAGCACAGGTAATAGGTATCAGAGCCATGATCTGGATTCAAGCTATCAGACTTTAGAACCTGCCATCTCATCCATTGTGCAACAAAATCTCATGTGGAACGTGTTTGGACAATAGTGATGCAACGATTCTTTGATAAACAGAATAGAGAATCCGTCCCTAGATCGAAGGGGCAAGTTGACACTACCTTGAACTCACAGTTCTAATCTCATACTTTCTAGCTTTACACTGTCTTTTACCATCTCCATGTGAATTGTTGGGTTCATTTAGCAAAATAGAACAGCATCAAAATGAACCATGAGGAAACCTGACTAAAAGTATACCCTTAAAAAGTATAAAGAATTCACTGGGAAGTTAAACATCTACTTTTAAATGATCTGGCAAAGTCAAATTCTGATCATCAATACTTGCTTTCTAAAAGGTTGGACATCTTGCTTTACATGAAAAAGGCATTTTTGTCCAGTATACCATGTTAATGGCAAGAAAACAATTGAGCTAAGTATGGGACCAGTTTTGCTTAGAAAAGAAGACTGAAAGGAAGTATAACATCATTTAAATACTTCTGCTTATTGACATTTCACAGATGAAGTAAATTGCTCAAAGTTATAGAGCTAATAAGACATGGAGCCGGGATTCAAATGCAGGACATCTCGCTTCTGAGCCTGAGCATGTAATTTTTTTGCCTCTTAGTTCTCAGTGGTGACATAGCATGTAATTTTGACTTTATTCTTTACACAATTCTCTATTTTTCAGTTTTCTACAGTAAGTAGGAATCACATTTTAATGGGAACCAAGAACCATGGAATTATAACTTTCTATTTTTTAGACCATATCTATATATCTCTATATATATTTAGAGAACTAAGTCTCAGTGATCAGCATTTTACTCTACAATCTCAGTTGATAACTTCCAGAAAAACTAAAATCAGAGTGAAATTCCTCCAAGATCATTAATTGAAAGAACAAGCAAGTATCTCCTTGGTGGCCTTGCTGTCCTCTCCCATGTGCTTAATTTGACTGTATATCCTTGGAGTGAGTACCTTCCCACCCCCAAAAGGAACCCTCTCTGAGCCTCCCTACAGTGTCAGTTTTAACACTACCTGATCTAAGTTGGAGCTCAGTACACTTTTCTGGTTGAAATAAAAGCTGAATGCTTGCCTTCTTATTTGGACTCTGTCTAAGCTGTCTGAATAATATATCTTGTAGCTTTGAATTGATGTCTCAGGAGAATAGACAAATCATGTAATTTGCTGTATTTTGGGATCTGACTTCTGAAACCAATGCTGCCAATAATTTCCACCCCTATTCAACAGTCCCTTATCACAATAAAGCATGATTATTCACTTTGAATAGTGTAAGTACTACAGTGGAGACCTACAGCCGGGGGGCGGTTTCAAGAGAGACAGATAGATTCCCGAAACACTGTATGAAAGGCAATGTTTTAGATGTTTTTTATTAGTGTTCTCATGGATTTCTGTGATGAAAAAAAAAGTCTCCCACAACAAATATCAGACCTGTTCTCCCATTCTGGGTGTACTTGATCCACACAGAGAATATTGATATGGAATAAATGGGAAGAATAAAATGAAGGAGGTGGGAGATACAAGGGGTGCTGGAAAGCTGGCTGGTTCAGAAGTCAAAGGAGTTGAATCAAACTCCCAGTGTGAAATTAATGGGCAAACCACCCTGAGACATGTCCTATTTCCTCTTTCATCCTTAGCTTTCCAATCTCAAAAGTGATTTCTAAGATCCCGTCCCAATACAATATTCTAAAATACTTGGCTTTCACATCATTGCTTCCTCCTCACAAAAAATCCTCAAATTTCTCCAGGCTAACAGACTTGGGTTAGTTGTTACCTGCATCCTTCCTTTCCATTGCCAACCCTCTTTTTTTGGTGGGGATTGGGGGAGGTCTTGAATTTGTGATTTTTTCAAATTTTATTTTATTTTAAATTGACAATTTATGATTTGATATATTTATGGGGTACAAAGTGATGTTATTATTTATGAATACAATGTGGGAAAATTAAATCAAGCTGAATTAACATATCCATCACCTCAAATACTTATCATTTGAAATTCACTTACTTAGCAAGTTTGAAATGTACAATACACTATTATTAACTATATTCACCACACTGTACAATAGATCTCAAAAGAAACCTTAATCCTCCTGTCTGACTGAGATTTTGTATCTTTTGACCAACATCTCCCCATCTCCTACCCCCAGCCTCTGTAACCACCATTCCACTCTCTGCTTCTATGAGCTTGATTGTTTTAGATTCCACATATAAACGAGAACATGTGGAATTTGTCTTTCTGTGCCTGGCTTATTTCACATAGCATAATATTCTCCAGTTCCATCCATGTGGTTGCAAATGACATAATTTCCTTCTTATTGAAGGCTGAATAGTATTCCATCATGAATATATACCACATTTTCTTGATCCATTCATCTGTTGATGGACACCTAGGTTGATTCCATAACTTAGCTATTGTGAATATTGCTGCAATAAACATGGGAGTGCAGACATCTCTTTGAAAAACTGATTTCAAATCTTTTGGATAAATACCCAGAAGTAGAATTGCTAA